>JAWXYG010000009.1:12144897-22144897 GCA_034222035.1 Acacia crassicarpa | reverse complement strand
TACCATCATGCAGAACCGACATGCAGTAGTACAAGAAAACTAACGCGCAGAAATAAGCTTAAAGACTCATCTTCCTCTCGGTGTTCTAGCTCCCTTTCTCTCTTTCCATCTCACTCCCTCATCGTCTTGGTCTCATCTCTGCCTCTGTTTTCTCCTGATTTTGCAGAGCAAAATGAATGGGAATGATCACTACTTGAATCCTTCTCTCTCCTTCCCCAGTTCCTCTCACTCTTGTTCTTGGTTCTGGTTGAGGCTCACAGATGACAAAAACAAAAAACAAAAACAAAGAGCATGGACATATATATAGCGGAGACGCTTCTGAGTCTAAGGGCATGGTGGAGTCTGATGGGTGAGCTACTCTAGAGGTATGGTTACTAATGCGTGTGACCTCTCGCTGGCTCTAATCCCTCTGTGGTTTCGTGCCTTGACCCAAAGATAAGAATGGGTTGAGTGTGTGTGTAGCTCAAGAGGAATGGCTACTGTCAGCTGAATGGAGTATGGCCATTGTTGTCATATCTTAATTAATGAAAAGCAGTGAAGTATGGCATGGTAATCTATTTAAGAATGATTATGCAGGTAATGTGATCTCTCACTGTGATCTTTTACTGGTCTCTGCTACTGCATTTCAATGAGCTAGGCTGAGATTGAGATGAATAATGGGCTGAAGCAACAGAATGGGTTGGGGCACTATATGAGCTTTTTCTTGCTACCATCTCCTCTTTTCTCCATGTTTCCATGTCTTGCCGAAATGAGATGAGTGATATTAGTTTAAGATAGCTGAATGAAGAATAATGGGTGGATGTATGGTTTGAAACAAGCATCCAAACAATGTTATGAAAAACTAGATCAAGTTTTGTTAAGTGGAAGTTTCTCTATTGTTGAGGTAGAAAGATTTGTCTATACAAACTTGTAGATATTGTGATGATATGATTATTTGTTTATAAGTGGATGACAAGTTTAACTTTGGCACTAGCATGAGTGTTATGCTTGAGACAAAATGTTTTCTTTCTTTTAATTTTGATATGAAAGATTTGGGTGAAGAAGAAATGATTTTGGGTTAAGATCATAATGAATGAAAATTGCATCATACTTTGCCAAGAACATTATGTTGAGAAAATTCTGATAAAGTTTGAACTATTTGATGAGTCTTCTTTTGAGTACTGTAATACCCTAAAAATCCTATTTAGCATAACCACTAAATGATACCTAATAACATAGGTGAATATGTGGTCTCAAAGATATTATGACCTATCTAATTTAAATTAGGAAATTTCCTCCTAGAATCAAATGAACCAAGAAGACTCAAATATTCAAATTTCATTTAGGAACCATAAAATATCATAAAATACAAATAATTACCGTATTAAGTTATGGTTTACATGGAATTAAAAAGAGCAATGAGCGATTGAAATTACAACAATGAAGACACTAAATTTAACTAAATTAAAATAGGCATAATCAAAGATGGATAATTCCAATCAAAAGCCAATGACTAATTAAGAGTTATTTAAATGAATTTCTAAGGACTATAATTAAAATGGAGTTCCTAAAAAAGTATAAGATGTCATGAAAATAGGAAAGTATGTTGGCTCCAAAGTAGTAGTGTATTTATTCTACTTCTTGAATAAGTTGACGGTAGGACTTAATGGGGCAAAATCCAATTCTCTAAATTTTAATTAGGAGTCATAAAATATTGTAAAATACCATAAAAGCCCTTAAACCAATTAAATGGAATTTTCAACAATTTAAGAACAATTAAACTCACACTTAGTGATATATTGTCATATAATACACATATTGGCAAAATTAAGCCGTAAAGGGATAGGAAGAGGTCTAAAATAATTAGAGGACACTAAAAATAATTAGTAAACACCAAAATTTAATCTTAATTGAATTAACATGCATAATTAATTTAATGATAAATATTTACAAGCAATTTGCAATATTTTGGCTAAATTCAACAATAAAGCCTAACAAGGGATCCATAATTGTAACAATTGGACTTAGTAGGATCATAATTAAATTGGTAATCAATAAAATCATTTCAAACTAAACCTAATTAAGCTAAATTAAATAGTAAACAAGAAGAAATTAATTTAGGGCTTTAGTCACAACATTGGATCATTTTTGGTAGCCTAAATCATTGCCCAAATCACCAATAAAGCCCAAAACAACAACCAAACCCAAAGGACCAGAGGGGATTTCGGTTTTGAGGAGCTTCAAGAGGAAGAAATTGAATTTCAACACATGTTGCAAAGTTGGTCAAAGCTTGTAGCATACAAAACACTATTCATGGCTTAAAGTGCAAGTTTGTGTGGCTTCTTGAAGAAGGAAGACGAAAGATAATAAGGGAGAGAGAGAGAGAGGGCAGATGAGAGTGAGAGAGTGGTGAGGATTTGAAGTTGCAAAGTTGCCCTAGATCCAATGGTGAGAATTAGCCAAGAGGGAAGTTGCATTTAATTACAAGTTTGTCCAACCTCTTTCCTATAAATAGAGGGCCAAGTTCACTCATTTTCCTCACACCAAGCAAAGCATCATCTGCTTATTGAGAGAGAGTTGAGAGAGAGCTGAAGGAAGGCTTGAAGAAGATCAAGCTTTAGGTAAGCAAAGTTCTTTAGTTTTGAGTTTATATTCATAGGTAGAAGTAGTTTTAATCTTTAAAATTCTAGAATAATTTTAGTTTCATGTTTTTATAGTTTAAAATAGCTTCATTTTGAAAATTTAGTGAAGGAAGTAGTTCTGCAAAATTCCCAGGTTATGAACACGGTAGTAACGAAGTTCTGGCAAAAATTCGTCGGTTAGGCGATTTCTAAACAAGTCACAGAAAAATGCATATTTTATGTTGAAAATTATATTGAAAAATTCTGAGAAAATTCATGATGAAAGTAGACATATAGAGATTTCCAAATCTGTAAATAACATGTTGAAATGAGCTCTGTACAATGAGAAAGAAATTCTCAAAGTTTATGTTGTGAAAATGCTGGAATTTCTAGGCAGAGGATGAACACGTGAAATCTGGGAATGATTTTTGAATTCTGGGCAAGGCCTGATATTTGTTCTGGAAAATAGACATCCTAAGGAGTCCGGAACTTTTTACGGATCTTCGTTTCGATTTTTCTAAAATTAGTTATGATTTTTGAAAGATAGGTGAAATTCTACCCAATATTGTCCAGCGTTTTTCCACGAATTTTGAAGAAATAAAATAATGGTTTAATATACCAAGGGTAAAGTATTCAGTAGAGGCCAAAATATATTCGAGAATATTATTTACAAATTAATAACGCAATATTCATATTATAGGAAGTCTGCAATCGTATACCGATCGTCGTCATACCGGAATTATCTACCCAGGTACGGACGCGTACTGTAACACTAACTCTGATGCTTATGGTATACTTATATGTGATAGATAGTCTGAAACTCTGTTTTGAAAATTGATCATACACATACAACCTGATACGGGTTATGGTTTTGATAATGCCGTTATGTTTTCCTAGCGCTGAGGACACGATAGGTCATCGTGGCACTGGAGATAGTGCAGACTATAATAACATGCATATTGCAGTGGCTGTGTTATGTTATTATTTGAATATGAGAATATTGTATGTGATTATTGCTGTTTTACCATGGATATCTGTTATACATATTGGATACATAAGCATGAGGTTAACCGTTAACTGAGGTTCAATGGTAATTGAACCTCAGCTCATAGTCTCAAATTCTGGAGGAACCAGGACCGAGGGCAAGGATAGATAGCGCACGAGAAGACATGGGCAGAGAAGATAGCTACGAATTTTTGTATCACTATATTAGTAAATATTCAGAGCTTTGTACCCCTGTAATAGCAACAAGACACACCAACAGTGAAGGTTTATCAGATACTCGCTCTTTTAAATTTATTCCGGTGCTCTACTCTGATTAAAATATTCTGAAAACAGATTTCAAAAATGAGGATGTTACATTTTGGTATCAGAGCTAGTTAAAGTTAACCATGATCGGGGGTTCTCACAGTGTGGTCTGTGGCGAAGCATTGGCTCTTACCCCGACATGGCCAGGCGTGGACCTGGTTGCACTGGGATGTATGGGCGTACCCTGAGCCGTGAGGCGGTGCGTAAAACTAGCGGCTGTGGTACGTTATGTTGCCACGGTGTATGGGCACCACGGAGACATTTTGGTATCAGAGCCTGGTTTCGATCCAGGGACATGTGGGTTATGGGCCCACCACGCTTCCGCCATATCCTGGATTTATGAAGGCTCTGAGATTCAAATGAATGAATCCCAGAGTAACAGGTTAATCTCAAATTCTAGCATATGCAATACATGTAAATTCAACCAAACAAAGTAGTCCACACAGCATATAAAGCATTCAGATTCAATTCAAATTCAAACGACAGTATTACATACCAATGCAGCTTGTAATACAAGTAAATCATAAAATGATTTCAAATAACTTGGCACAAGGAAATTCATTTAGGTAATTCAATACCAAAATACTGAATGCACTAGGCCCTGCCTAGCCACCGGGAAGTTAGCCCCATGGTCGGCCCTTCCGCTCAATCGAGCCACGAGTGGTGCTGGCCCCATACAGGCGGGACATACAAATATGACATACACAAACATATATAGCTATGCAAAGAATGTGAGATTAGAGTTACTACCTGTTGGTCTTACCGACAAAACCCCTTCCACCAGATTCTTATCACTACGCTTGTCCTTCAGGCACGGCGATTTTCAAGTCCTATAATTAACATTTACATATAGAGGTGGGTCATTAAATCCGAGGGATTCACACTTGCCAGTTGAGTCATTCTATCCGAGAAAGAAGAGAGAATAATCGGAGAAAAAGAAGAAGCTGTGATCAAAGATTACATGCAAATTGATTTCTGAGGTTTAGGTAAGTCTTTAAAACGTTTTTCATCAGATTTCTGGGATTTTGCTGAAGATTTGAGAGTTTTGAAGATTAAAATCATGGTATTAGAGAGAGAGAGCTCGTGGTAGTGAATATAGCTGCATGCATGTCGAATCTGAGTGGATTTATGATTTCCTCTGACTATTTAATCAAGCTTTAAGATCATGCAAGTCTAATATATACATATAGGGACTGATTTCAGATAGCTATGAGCCACAATAAGAGCATGCAAGCTGTTTTACCTTCCACTGGATTTTAATCCGAAAACAGGGGTTGATTTTCGCATCTGTTGCAGGAGTTAAAGGTTGATTTTTGCTCTGAAATTTTTACAGGAGAAAGTACATTTCTTAAGGTTTAAAATAAGCTTTGGTTCACCTAAAACGGAGGTCTACAACTCCAGTTATGATTTTTCAAAGTTGAGCCAAAATCTGGGAAAAATTTCTGGTTTGCCTCAGGAGTAGTAAAATGGCGTGGCTCTTCGGATTGCCTTAACAAAATCATAAAATTGTGAAATTTTTCAGTTAAATAGTAGACTCATAGAGGTTTAATTTGATAGGTAATTCGTCGAATTCCGTTAAGAATTGAGGGAGTTATGGTTTCTCAAAGTTTGGTCAGAAAATTTGAAACATTTCTGGACAATGTTTATGTTTTTGAATCTTGGGAATTTTCTCAGCCATAAATCAACTTGGTGGCTTTAATTTATGGAAATAGACTTATCAAGGAGGAAGTAGAAATTGGAATCACTCCATTTGGAGTTGTATAAGTCAAGTTATGAATTTTCCAGATTCTCAGAAAAGTTGAAGGCTGAATTTTTGATAAGTCTTAAAAAGTCACATAAGTTGTTAATTGTGTTAAACCTTTAAAGTAAAGATTCCTTGGATATAATGCAAGGTGAAATGGTTGAGATGATAGTTATTGATCGTAAATAGTATCTAATTAGATAAGTCTCAATGAGTATACATCCCTAGTCATAAGGATATTAAAAGGCAAGTATTTTTGGAGCTGGGTCTAGAGAAGTTGAATTTATAATTATGATCGAATTGGTTAGTGACCCACCTCTATATATAAATGTTAATTATAGGACCTGAGAATCGCCGTGCCTAAAGGACAAGCGTAGTGATAAGAATCTGGTGGAATGGGGTTTTGTCGGTAAGACCAACAGGTAGTAACTCTAATCTCACATTCTTTGCATAGCTATATATGTTTGTGTATGCCATATTTGTATGTCCCGCCTGTATGGGGCCAGCACCACTCGTGGCTCGATTGAGCGGAAGGGCCGACCATGGGGCCAACTTCTCGGTGGCTAGGCAGGGCCTAGTGCATTCAGTATTTTTGGTATTGAATTGCCAAAATGAATTTCCTTGTGCGAAGGTATTTGAAATCATTTTATGATTTACTTGTATTACAAGCTGCATTTGATATGTAATACTTGTCGTTGAAATTTGAATGCTTTATATGTTGTGTGGACTACTCTGTTTGGTTGATTTACATGTATTGCATATGCTAGAATTTGAGATTAACCTGTTACTCTGGATAGATGATTTGCTTGATCAGTTGTCTGGTGCCTGTGTCTTCTCCAAGATCGATCTGCGATCAGGTTACCATCAGTTGAGAGTAAGAGCTGAGGATGTCCCGAAGACAGCTTTCAGGACCAGATATGGTCATTATGAGTTTTTGGTAATGCCATTCGGTTTGACCAATGCACTTGCGGTGTTCATGGATTACATGAACCAGATATTTCGTCAATACCTTGATCAATTCGTAGTAGTCTTTATTGACGATATCCTGATTTACTCAAGGAGTGAAGAAGAACATGAAAGGCATCTGTGAATGGTGTTGAACATCTTAAAAGAAAAGCAACTCTACGCAAAATTGAGTAAATGTGAGTTTTGGCTTCCAAAAGCCAGATTTATGGGCCATGTTATCTCACGGGATGGAGTTTCTGTAGATCCCTGTAAAGTGGAAGCAGTATTGAATTGGAAAAGACCAAAGACTGTATTTGAGATACGTAGTTTTCTGGGTCTTTCCGGGTATTATCGTCGGTTCATACAGAATTTTTCAAGAGTTTCCTTACCATTGACCAAGCTCACTAGAAAGAATTAACCATTTGTGTGGGATGATAGATGTGAAGAGTGCTTTCAACAGCTGAAGGAGAGGTTGACATCCGCACTGGTATTAATTATCCCAGACCTTAGTTTGACCTAGGTGGTCTACAGTAATGCTAGTAAGCAAAGGTTGGGAGGTGTCCTAATGCAGCAGGACAGAGTAGTGGTGTATGCCTCTCGGCAGCTGAAGCCTCATGAAATGAATAACCCCACTCATGATCTGGAGCTTGTGGCAATCGTGCTTGCCTTGAAGATCTGGCGGCATTATCAGCATGGAATGATTGTTGAACTGTATTGCGACCATAAAAGTCTCAAATATCTGTATGATCAAGAAGAACTTGATATGACACAGCGTAGATAGATGGAGTTGCTTAAAGTCGACGACCTAGAGATTAAGTGTCCACTAGGTAAAGTAAATGTCGTCGCAGATGTTCTGAGTAGAAAAGTGAAGCATGTGCATTGAACTTCAAGGGGTAATGGGACGATATCTCACACTGACAGAACTTACATATAACAACAACAATCACAACTACCCAACCACAAAAACTATTACAACAACCACTACAACAATAACAACAATTACAACTACAATTACAACTACAACAACTACTACAACAATAACAACAATTACAACTACAACAACCACTACAACAACAAAAACTACAATTACAACTACAACAACCACTACAACAATAACAACAATTACAACTACAACAGCTACAACAACAATAACAAATGCAACAACAATAATTGTACTTTACCTATGTGTGGAGGAATTCGGAACCAGGTGGGTTCTGCGTTTGTATTTTTTTCCTAAGTGCAGAGGAATTCGGAACCGGGTAGGTTCTGCGTTTATATTTTTCCTCGGGTAGAGGAATTCGGAACCGGGTAGGTTCTGCGTTTATCTTTCCTAGCACTATGGAATTTGGAACCGGGTAGGTTCTGCGTTTACCTTTCCTAGCACTGTCGGATTCAGGACTTGGAGGGTCCTGCGATGTTGGACTTGTAGGGTCCTTTTGCAATTAAACATAGCACATGATACAAACTAAAATGTTGAATTTGCCAATACACCTGCAAGTTTGTGAAAAGTTTCGAAATGGAGTTTTCGAATGAAATGATTTCAACAAGATTTTGAGACTAGGGTAGTAGTCCCTTTTGAAATGATATTGTCTCATAGAAGGGTTTGGTAGAACCCAGGTTTGGAATTGAGTTTTGAACTATGTGGTGTAAGGCAGTATAGATCTGGAAGAGGTCAGTAACTGTGGTAGTCGTACTCAGTTTAATGGATCTTGCTAGATGGTTTAAAATGTTTTGAATCGCTGGCCATTGTTGAAAGCTCTTTTTGAGGGGATTAGTTTTTGTAAAGCTAATACTCGCACCAGCAGTGTATGCATCTAATCTGAATAGTTTCGCTTTGAATGGGCGCGTGTTTTGCCTTGTTTAGTCGGCACCCACGCAGGCGTTTGGAGCTGGGTTCCTGGACAGTGGTCCTTTTTCCTTGGTAGGGATTCCGGTGGGTGGCCCGCTAATGTGCCAGTGCGGACACTGGGTCCTAGGTAGGGATGGAAACTTTCCCACGTTGGCCAACAAGTGTGTTGCCACTTCGGTGGTCTGTGTATGAAAGGATTAGGATATGCCGTTGTACCGAAAGGTTGAAGTGGTGGCGAGAGCTTTCAAATGTTAAATTTGTGAAATGAATAATCCCGCTCATAAATGTTTGTCGGTACTAAATGTTTTCTGGAAATAGTTCGATAGTAAATTGTTTTCACGAAAATTTGAGCTGGCAGCGATTAAGTTTGAAAACATGATAGCACTATTACTGATTGTATAGTGCAGGTTGTGAAACGTATTGCGACCACAGAAATTTTCAATGAGTGAAAATTTGAAAATGAGACAGCATAGTTGAAATGAAAAGCGGTGCAATTGGTGATTATAATGATCTCAGAATAGAAACTGTTATAGTGGTCTAGAGATCTGAACCGAGTAGGTCGGATAGGAATTGCCAGCATGTTGAGCAAGAGGAAAGCAGTCTGAGAGCTTAAGTTGAAGAGGCTCAGATGATTGATGAATAAATAGAGGCTCAAGGCTGTAAGACCCGAGTGCAAGATGGCACGGGACGGTGTCCCTGGATCGTAACCTGTGTGATTAGCACTGTGTGGAATGCTCACAAGTATGATGACTTTGGGACCAGTGTGTCCAAAGAAGTTGTGAGGCTGATAGAATTTTTAGACTGTACCAGGTGGTAGTTGAGATGCCTATCGCATAAAGGTGATTTCCTGAACAGTAAGGTCAGGATATCCAACACTATGTTAAGTGAATGAGCCGAAAGGCAGATTTTAACTTGCAGAGAAGCCTGCGTAACCAAGCGTTTGGGTATTTGATAAGTGGGCCCATAACCCACAGGTCCCAGGATCGAAACCGGGCTCTGATACCAAAATATAACATCCCAATTTTCTGAAGCGTTTTTGAAAATAATTGATCAGAGTAGAGCATCGGAATAATTTCAAAAGTATGAGTATCTGATAAACATTTACTGATATAGTATCTGGCTGCTTAAACAGCGGTACAGTAGTCTGAAAATAGTTCAAGAAAATAACGTTGAAATAAAAATTTCTCCGTCTTCGTCCTCGCGCTGGCTCCTTATCCTTGTCCTTGGCCCTGGTTTCTCCGGACCCTGACGCTATGTTAAGAGCTGAGGTTCAATTATCGGTATTTGGTACACAACCTCAAGCTTTGGTCTTTCTTCTTTACAAAGAGTACCGGAGCTCCCTACGGTGAGTCGCTAGGTCGTAAAACCCTTTCTCAAGCACTTCTTCAATTTGCTTCTTCAACTTAGCCATTTCGTTGGGTGCCATTCAATAAGGTGCTTTAGGCGTCGGTCCTGCTCAGGTATATCTCGTTCAAGCTCTTGTATTCGCCTGAAAGTTCTACCTCCTGTTCTTGCTCTTCTCATCTTTGAATACTACTACAATATGAGAGAGAGTGTGGCCAATACTAGGAGTATAACATTCACTCTGCAACTTTACACCTATTAATTCTTACAATCTGCTATAGAGGGTTATACTAATTTCTTTCCATATCAATGAACGGTCATATTCTTACACCTCATTGATTAACCATTTTCCCCTTTCATTACCATGGAAAGAATTTATCATTAGTATCAATTTGATACAAAATCCTCAACAACAGAAACACATAATCACCATAAACCAGATTTATACTCCATAAAACAACATACATTTATCACATAAGCTCATAAATACATTGTTCCATGTGTTCAATAATTTCATGCTCTGCTGAGAATTCAAACCTAAAAACCAAGGGTCATATGCCCATTATTAATGCCATCAAGCTACAGCTACAGACTTGGACCAATTTCTGTTCCCAGAACTTTGATAGAAGTTAATCAAAAGTTCCCTGATAATGCACTCATCATATCAACAACTAGAATTTTAATTCATGAAAACGAAATCACATTCATTGAACATGCTCATTGACCAGAAGCTTTATGCGTTCAATGAATTCTAAAATTCTAAAGGGGCCTTGGTCCATAATTTGATTCTTTTCACTTTTCCAAAAGTTATTGTCAGGGAAATAATACAGGATTGTACCAACCCATGCTTCATCAGAGATGCTAATCAACCTCAAGTTATAGTCCCTATATATCATGGGAATCTCATTTAAGAATGCGATGTAACGACCCCGTGAAGCCACTACAGTCCTACATACATTCTGGTACACATCCTCTAAGCACTAAAGGATATCAAGGTGGGGATGCCATGAATAATTCCAGGGAGGATAGACAAAAGTAGAGTCCACTGATTCCTCCACTTCATTCTCCCCCATACCTGATTCCTCACTAGATACCAAGTTAATAATCTTAAGGGTTCTTTGTTGCTGCCTAGGATTCGACCTCCTAGCTGTATACCTACGGTGCAATCTCTCGTAAAAGGTCTCTTCCCCGACCCTCGAGGGTTGGTTTACAGACTACTCAGAATTATCTTCTTGATATCTTCTGTTACTCATTTTCAATCCTACACACATAGACAATACATTCGTTACCAATTCAAAATATATGCTGCATACTAGAAGAGCACACTATCCTATTGCCAGAAACCGCGCTCTGATACCAAAATGTAACACCCTACTGTTCTGAGCCTAGAACAGAGTGGCATCTTCACCTACTATGCAAAGATGTAATATTTAATAAAAATTTAAACCACTTGCTAGTTTTGGTTCTTGCAAAGAAAGCCCTTCTTTAAGCAAAAATTTCAAAATAATAATAAAGTTCGGATAGGCTTCTCTGAAACATTTAAAACATTTGAAAATAGTCTATCAGTGGTTCAAACTTATCATTAAAATTACGTCATACTGATAACCTTTTCAAGTTTCATCAAAGTATTTCCTTATTTCTCCAATTAATCTAGAGCTCTACCAAAACATTCACCACGATTTGGGCTCGTTATATACATGCCCGCCCTGCAGCAATCGTTAGCAGCATATATGTATCTTGACTACTTCTATAAAATCATGTGTGACTAATTAAATATATACATCCCAATAGCCACATACGGCTTTCTCAAAAATAATATCTAGTCATAAGGAAATAAAATATACAATAGTGAAACTATATGTTTCAGTTTGTATCATCAACACCAACTTCTTCTCAAGTCCAATCAATATCTACGCCTTGCCTTTTCCTCCTTGCCTATTAGTCTGCCATATCCTGGATTTATGGAAGGCTCTGAGATTCAAATAAATGAATCCCAGAGTAACAGGTTAATCTCAAATTCTAGCATATGCAATACATGTAAATTCAACCAAGCAAAGTAGTCCACACAGCATATAAAGCATTCAGATTCAATTCAAATTCAAACGACAAGTATTACATACCAATGCAGCTTGTAATATAAGTAAATCATAAAATGATTTCAAATACCTTGGCGCAAGGAAATTCATTTAGGTAATTCAATACCAAATAATGAATGCACTAGGCCCTGCCTAGCCACCGGGAAGTTGGCCCCATGGTCGGCCCTTCCGCTCAATCGAGCCACGAGTGGTGCTGGCCCCATACAGGCAGGACATACAAATATGGCATATATAAACATATATAGCTATGCAAAGAATGTGAGATTAGAGTTACTACCTGTTGGTCTTACCGACAAAACCCCTTCCACCAGATTCTTATCACTACGCTTGCTTCAGGCACGGCGATTCTCAGGTCCTATAATTAACATTTACATATAGAGGTGGGTCACTAACCAATTTAATTATAATTATAAATTCAACTTCTCTAGACCCAGCCCCAAAACTACTTGTCTTTTAGTATCCTTATGACTAGGGACGTATACTCATTGAGACTTATTTAATTAGATACTATTCACGATGAATAACTATCGTCTCAGCCATTTCACCTTGCATTTTATCCAAAGAAACCTTTACTTTAAAGGTTTAACATAATTAACAACTTAAGTGACTTTTAAGACTTTATAAAAAATTCAGCCTTCAACTTTTCTGATAATTAGGAAAATTCATATCTTGACTTATACAACTCCAAATGGAGTGATTCCAATTTCTACTTACTCCTTGATAAGTCTATTTCCATAAATTAAAGTCACCAAGTTGATTTATGACTGAAAAAATTCCCAAGATTCAAAAACATAAACCCTGTCCAGAAATTCGTCAGTTTTTCTGACCAAACTTTGAAAGACCATAACTCCCTCAATTCTTAACGGAATTCGACGAATTACCTATCAAATTAAACCTCTATGAGTCTACTATATAACTGGAAAATTTCACAATTTTATGATTTTGTTTGGTCTGTACGATTTGCCACGTCATCTGACTGTTCCAGATGCAAACCAGAAAATTTTCCCAGATTTTGGCTCAACTTCTAAAAATCATAACTGGAGTTGTAGACCTCCGTTTTAGGTGAACCAAAGCTTATTTTAAACCTTAAGGAGTTTACTTTCTCCCTTATGGGTGTATGATAGCACTATTACTGTTTGTATAGTGCAGGTTGTGAAACGTACTGCGACCACAGAAATTTTCAATGTGTGTGAATTTGAAAATGAGACAGTATAGTTGAAATGAAAAGCGGTGCAGTTGGTGATCATAATGATCTCGGAACAGAAACTGTTACAGTGGTCTAGAGATCTGAACCGAGTTGGTCAGATAAGAATTGCCAGAGTGCTAAGCAAGAGGAAAGTGGTGGCGAGAGGTTAAGTTGAAGAGGCTCAGATGATTGATGAACAAATAGAGGCTTAAGGCTGTAAGATCCGATGTGCAAGATGGCACGGGATGATGTCCCTGGGTTGTAACACCGGTGTGATTAGCACTGTGAGGAATGCTCACAAGTATGATGACTTTGGGACCAGTGTGTCCAAAGAAGTTGTGAGGCTGGCAGAATTTACGGACTATACCAGGTGGTAGTTGAGATACCTATCGCATAAAGGTGATTTCCTGAGGAGTAAGGTTAGGATATCCAACACTACGTTAAGAGAATGAGTCGAAAGGCAGATTTTGGCACGTAGAGAAGCCTGCGTAATTAAACGCCTAAGTAATTGATAAGTGGGCTTGTATGATTGAGTACTACACCTGGGTACAAGATGTATAAGAATGTTGTACAAGTAAATTGTATGCTTAATGAGCATGCATAGCAAAGAGATAGGCGGCGTGTCTAGAATGGTTCCCCAAAGTATGGACTTTCAAATTTCGAGGACGAAATTTGTTGAACGGGGGGAGAATTGTAACATTCCAAAATTTGGAATTTAGAATTGAATATGATTTGGGATTAATTATGAGAAATTTAGCCTGAATAAAATATTTAAGGAAGAAAAGGAAATCCCAATTTATTGTTTAGGATTATTGGTCATCACACATCCACTCCTAATTGTCTATACCTAGTGGGCCAATTTATTCATTTAGTCCAAATTCTATTTTTCTGTCCAAAATATATTTATGGATATTATTTATTCATTTACCCGACATGGTTAGTATTGGCCAAAATATATTTTTGGATATTATTTATAAATTAATAACGCAATATTCCTATTATAGGAAGACTGCAATCGTTCTCTGATCGACGTTATACCGAAACTACCGATTCAGGTACGTTCGCGTACTGTAACACTAACTTTGATGCTTATTGTATGATTGTATATGATGGTTGTGCTCATCAACTAGGACTTACATACGTGGTTATGTTGATGCTTATTGTATGATTATATATGATGGTTGTGCTCATCGACTAAGACTTACATACGTGGTTATGTTACATACGTGGTTATGTTCGAATTATTGTTGTAGCATTTGTGGTTATGTTACATACGTTGTTATTATCTTACATACGTGGTTATGTATTCTGTTATGGGCTTTTGTATTGATTATCATTGTTACGTCATGAATACCTGTCATACATAACTGTACATAAGCATGAGGTTAACCGTTACCTGAGGTTCAATGGTCATTGAACCTCAGCTTCTACTATAGCTTCAGGGTCCGGAGGAACCAGGGCCAGGGTCAAGGGCAAGGAGCCAGCGTAAGGACGCAAACGGAGAGATTTTCATTTTGACTTTATTTTTATCAAACTATGTTCAGATTACTGTACCGCTGTGTAAACAGCCAGATACTACATCAGTAAATGTTTATAAGATACTCACACTTTTGAAATTATTCCGATGCTCTACTCTGATTAATTATTTCAAAAATGCTTTAGAAAATTGAGATGTTACATTTAAATGTCTCTGTGGTGCCCATACACCGTGGCAACATAACGTACCTCAACCGCTAGTTTTACGCATCGCCTCACGGCTCAGGGTACGCCCATATGTCCCAGGGCAACCAGGTCCACGCCTGGCCATGTCGGGGTAAGAGCCAATGCTTCACCACAGATCACACTGTGAGACCCCCGATCATGGTTAACTTTAACTAGCTCTGATACCAAAATGTAACATCCTCATTTTTGAAATCCGTTTTCAGAATATTTTAATCAGAGTAGAGCACCAGAATAAATTTAAAAGAGCGAGTATCTGATAAACCTTCACTGTTGGTGTGTCTTGTTGCTATTACAGGGGTACAAAGCTCTGAATATTTACTAATATAGTGATACAAAAATTCGTAGCTATCTTCTCTGCCCGTGTCTTCTCGTGCGCTATCTATCCTTGCCCTCGGTCCTGGTTCCTCCAGAATCTGAGACTATGAGTTAAGGTTCAATTACCATTGAACCTCAGGTAATGGTTAACCTCATGTTTATGTATCCAATATGTATAACAGATATCCATGGTAAAACAACAATAATCACATACAATATTCTCATATTCAAATAATAACATAACACAGCCACTGCAATATGCATGTTATTATAGTCTGCACTATCTCCAGTGCCACGATGGCCTATCGTGTCCTCAGCGCTAGGAAAACATAACGGCATTATCAAAACCATAACCCGTATCAGGTTGTATGTATATGATCAATTTTCAAAACAAAGTTTCAGACTATCTATCACATATAAGCATACCATAAGCATCAGAGTTAGTGTTACAGTACGCGTCCGTACCTGGGTAAATAATTCCGTTATGATGACGATCGATATACGGTTGCAGACTTCCTATAATAGGAATATTGCGTTATTAATTTGTAAATAATATTCTCAAATATATTTTGGCCTCTACTGAATATTCTACCCTTGGTATATTAAACCATTATTTTATTTCTTCAAAATTCGTGGAAAAACGCTGGACAATATTGGGCAGAATTTTGCCTATCTTTGAAAAATCATAACTAATTCTAGAAAAATCGAAACGAATATCCGTAAAAAGTTCCGGACTCCTTAGGATGTCTATTTTCCATAAAAAATATCAGTCCTTGCCCATAATTCAAAAAGCATTCCCAGATTTCACGTGTTCATCCTCTGCCCAGAAATTCCAGCATTTTCGCAACATAAACTTTGAGAATTTCTTTCTCATTGTACAGAGCTCATTTAAACATGTTATTTACAGATTTGGAAAGCTCTATATGTCTACTTTCATCATGAATTTTATCAGAAATTTTCAATATAATTTTCAACATAAAATATGCGTTTTTCTGTGACTTGTTCAGAAATCGCCTAACCGACGAATTTTCGCCAGAACTTCGTTACTACCGTGTTCATAACCTGGGAATTTTGCAGAACTACTTCGTTCACTAAATTTTCGAAATGAAGCTATTTTAAACTATAAAAACATGAAACTAAAATTATTCTAGAATTTTAAAGATTAAAACTACTTCTACCTATGAATATAAACTCAAAACTAAAGAACTTTGCTTACCTAAAGCTTGATCTTCTTCAAGCCTTCCTTCAGCTCTCTCTCAACTCTCTCTCAATAAGCAGATGATTCTTTGCTTGGTGTGAGGAAAATGAGTGAACTTGGCCCTCTATTTATAGGAAAGAGGTTGGACAAACTTGTAATTAAATGCAACTTCCCTCTTGGCTAATTCTCACCATTGGATCTAGGGCAACTTTGCAACTTCAAATCCTCACCACTCTCTCACTCTCATCTGCCCTCTCTCTCTCTCTCCCTTATTCTCTTTCGTCTTCCTTCTTCAAGAAGCCACACAAACTTGCACTTTAAGCCATGAATAGTGTTTTGTATGCTACAAGCTTTGACCAACTTTGCAACATGTGTTGAAATTCAATTTCTTCCTCTTGAAGCTCCTCAAAACCGAAATCCCCTCTGGTCCTTTGGGTTTGGTTGTTGTTTTGGGCTTTATTGGTGATTTGGGCAATGATTTGGGCTACCAAAAATGATCCAATGTTGTGACTAAAGCCCTAAATTAATTTCTTCTTGTTTACTATTTAATTTAGCTTAATTAGGTTTAGTTTGAAATGATTTTATTGATTACCAATTCAATTATGATCCTACTAAGTCCAATTGTTACAATTATGGATCCCTTGTTAGGCTTTATTGTTGAATTTAGCCAAAATATTGCAAATTGCTTGTAAATATTTATCATTAAAATAATTATGCATGTTAATTCAATCAAGATAAATTTTTGGTGTTTACTAATTATTTTTAGTGTCCTCTAATTATTTTAGACCTCTTCCTATCCCTTTACGGCTTAATTTTGCCAATATGTGAATTATATGACAATATATCACTAAGTGTGAGTCTAATTGTTCTTAAATTGTTGAAAATTCCATTTAATTGGTTTAAGGGCTTTTATGGTATTTTACAATATTTTATGACTCCTAATTAAAATTTAGAGAATTGGATTTTGCCCCATTAAGTCCTACCGTCAACTTATTCAAGAAGTAGAATAAATACACTACTACTTTGGAGCCAACATACTTTCCTATTTTCATGACATCTTATACTATTTTAGGAACTCCATTTTAATTATAGTCCTTAGAAATTCATTTAAATAACTCTTAATTAGTCATTGGCTTTTGATTGGAATTATCCATCTTTGGTTATGCCTATTTTAATTTAGTTAAATATAGTGTCTTCATTGTTGTAATTTGAATTGCTCATTGCTCTTTTTAATTCCATGTAAACCATAACTTAATACGGTAATTATTTGTATTTTATGATATTTTATGGTTCCTAAATGAAATTTGAATATTTGAGTCTTCTTGGTTCATTTGATTCTAGGAGGAAATTTCCTAATTTAAATTAGATAAGTCATAATATCTTTGAGACCACATATTCACCTATGTTATTAGGTATCATTTAGTGGTTATGCTAAATAGGATTTTTAGGGTATTACATTTCTCCCTCCGTTAAATAAAATTTCGTCCTCGAAATTTGTTCTATCATAACTAGATCCTAAATCATAATTTTCCTAGGAATTCATTCTATGGGCATGACTCTATGCCTCAATTGCTTCTTGTGGGTGAACAAAAATTTGCTCCTGTTCAACTATCATGTCATACTTTGACATCCCCATCCCATAAACTTTTCTGTAACGCCTATCAATTATGGCAGTATCAGGGACTCTAAGTTCCATGATGTGATTGCGATTTGATCGATGTAACTGAGAAATATATATATAAAAAAAACGTTATCAAGTTTGAGGGTTAAGGTTTATCCGATGATCTTTGTGTAGATAAAACTTCGAATGGCCCTACATATCGGGGTCTTAATTGTTGCCTCTCCAGCGTTCTTCCAACACTGGTTACTGGGGCACTGTTAATAACATATGATTGTCAACGTAGCTCCTTGTCTGCTTCGTACTGTTAGGGGTCGTCCTGTGTTTGCCGTGATTTGTTTCGAGGTCTCGTTAATCAGATCTAGTCGAAGCAAGTTTTGCTTTAAATAAGGGTGACTGATACGTCCACCCTTAACATTTGCTTGTGTAAATTCGAAAAATACTCTAAACATCTAGCCTATTTCCCTTACTACGCATGCCGACTTGGCACACCTTCTAATATAGTATTCTTAGTCAGTTTGTATTCGTGTTTAGTATTTAAATACGGGATCTACTCGTCCACAGGCTTTACTGCCTGAACACATATTAGCCCTCCGGCTCATCTTATTATTATAGCACCAGGACTTTTAGCCTTAATACCTAGGAGATTATCCTAGACATACAATAAGTGTTTTACCAGACTCAAGACGTACTGGTCTAAAGTCACTGTATATTAACATTTCATCTAGTGCTAAGTTTTACTGTCTTAACGCCTAGGAATAATGTTCCGTGCACACTTGCACACCTAACACTTGAGCATCTGTTCATCTAATTTATCTGACCCTTTCCCGAGTCAAGTCCTCAAACTATATTAGAAACTCAATTATTTCATAGGTTTCTAAGGTTTCTACTAATTCTCTACTAGAATACAAGTTATTTGATCGCAGTAGCAATCCTCTCTTGGACATCGTAACCATCACGCAAAACCTTTAGCATAAGGGGTGTTAGTTCTCAGAGTGTTTTGATGATCACTGACAATTGTAAACAATAGTGGAAAGATTTGACAAGTCAAGGATGTCTAAAACTCATGATTTTTCTATCTGTCAAAATAGAACTCGAGCCTATGAGTGATGAACTCGAGCCTGTATTTAACAGAAAGCATGAACTTGCAAAACCAAAGTTCAAACTTGAGACTAAACCTGAAGTTTATAATTAAACCTTTGAAAGTTCGCATGAACTCGAGCCTATAACTGTTGAACTCGAGCCTATGTTTAACAGAAAGCATAAACTTGTCAAACCAAAGATCAAACTTGAGACTGAACCTGAAGTTCAAAATTAAATCCTTGAAAGTTTGAGTGAACTCGAGCCTACCATTTAATGAACTCGAGTTCGCCATTGACAAAGTTTTTTTTAACTTTTGAAAACCTATTACAAACTCTAAACCTCTACTCAAACCTCAAGTTTGAAAAAGTTCAAAGAAGATATTAAGTAAAAGAACTCGAGCCTGTCATGATGAACTCGAGTTCATCCTTGGCAGGACAAGTTTGTTTAAACTTGAAAACAGAACATTGTCTATAAACTGGAGCCTAAACTCTTCAGACTCGAGCCTAGTTTTGACCGAGAGCCTTCAGAATATTTTAGAGAGAACTAAACTCGAGCCCAAGCTTCTCAAACTCCAGTTCAAAAGTTCCAGAGAGTAATTAGCCATTTTCAAAAGTTTCAAACTCGAGCCCACTTGTCTTAAACCTCCAGTTTGTTTTATGTTAACCCTTTTTGAAGTTCTCTAAGTAAAGAGAACTCGAGTTCATCATTAATGAACTCGAGTTCGTGTTCTTACAAACCTCAGGTTTACACACAAACCTCCAGTTTGATTTTGACAGAACCGAATTCTCAAAATGAATAAAGGCCGAACTCGAGCCTAACATTATGAACTCGAGTTCAGACCTCCAGAACAGAAAAACGCATTCAAACTCTGATATGTCAAATTTGATTCTTTCTTCATGTTTCAAGTTACCCATTGAATCTAATCATTATATCTATCTCTTATATATGTAAGTGAACTGTTCTAACAAGTTTATTTATGAGATAACAGAAAGAATTTGAAATAGACAGAGATTCAATTGGAGCAACACTTTATGCAACTTGGATTATTTTATCTTATCCTTCAAAACAAGATTAAATGCATGACAGGTTGGCATTACAGACAGTACAATCACCTCTGAAGAAAGCCAAACGTGATTATTCTAAAAACAGAATGTCATGGGCCACCAATATTCAAATGCAAAAGCTACAAACACCCAAATCTGGAAAGTAGCAACAGAATATTACCCATCAGCTTCTGCAGTACCTTTACACATGGAAGAACACTCACAACAGTCACATTTTCGAATGGGAACAAGCTTCAGTGGATTATTAACGTTCAAATGATTCAAACAATTATAAATGACTGAGGAACTGAAGCCAAACAGACACAACTGATGAACAACTACTCTACTCGAAAATAATCATCCTGAGTTGTTCTTTTCATTAGGCTGTATCTTTGATACATTGTACTTCAGTATTTATCTTATCTACTCTTTGAGAGAGTCTTTCTTGTAATCATTCATTGATTGAGATAACCACAAGTCAGGGGACTTGGTGGTTGGGAGTATTGATTGCATCTTGTAAGGGGGAGTGAGTTCTAGTGAGAGAACTACTCTGAGTACAGAGATTGTAATCAAGTCTTGTGAAGTTAGTGGATTGAAAATCCCAAGTGAGGCTTGGGGACTGGATGTAGGTCAGAGAAAAGGCCGAACCAGTATAAATTGATCCGTGCAAAGCTTCTCTACTCCTCTCTTCATTTATCCTCTGCTTTAACTTGCCCAAAACAGAGCCAAGTCTTTAAAATTTTATAGATACCCAATTCACCCCCCCCTCTTGGGTATCAAGGTCCATTCTTTCATTTGGTATCAGAGCTTGGTCTTCTCAAGAGAGTCTAACAGCTCGAGAAGGATCAATATGGAAGGAATTCTTCCCGATGGAGCCTCTATCAACAGACCACCTGGTTTCAATGGAGAGCACTACTCATTCTGGAAAGCCAAGTTCAAAGTCTTTGTCATGGCTACTGAATATGGACTATGGAGAGTATTTGAAAGAGGAGATTACACTCCTACAACTATGGAAGATGGTGTGAGAATTCCAAAGCTTGAAGAGGAATATGATGACAATGATCGAAGGAACATCACACTCAACAGTAAGGCAGTTCTACTTCTCCAAAGTGCATTAAGTCAACAAGAATACTTCCGGATTTGCACACTTCCATCTGCAAAGCATATGTGGGATGCACTAGAAATTGCTCATGAAGGGACAGCAGGTGTAAAGCAAAATCGTGTAAACACCCTCATGACAGAATATGATCTCCTTAGAATGAAGTCCGGCGAATCCATTGGTGAATTTCAACTTCGTTTCACTCATCTCATAAATCAACTTGCTGCACTTGGTAAAGACTATGATCAGTCAGTCCAAGTAAGAAAAATTCTCAATGTTCTCAACAAGGAATGGGAGGCCAAAGTCACAGCAATAGAAGAAGCTAGAGGAGAATCAATGACTTCTGTGGCTGCTCTATTTGGTAGCCTCTCAGAATATGAAGCAAAAATCAAGTTCAAGAAAGGACTTGACGAGGTACATGGGAAAAGCAAGGGATTGGCTCTTAAAACAGCCAAGGAAGCAAGAGATTCTGATAATGAAGAAAATGAGGAAGATGAAGATGAAGAAATCGGTATGTTGGTCAGGCGCTTCAAGAAATACTTCAAGAGAGACCAAGGATTCAAAAGGTTTCAGAAAGGAAGCTCAAGTCATGAAACAAAGAAACCAATCATCTGTTATGAGTGCCAAAAGCCTGGACACATCAAGTCTGAATGTCCTTTGCTGAACAACACCAACAAAGAGAAGGACAAAAAGAGCTTCAGCAAGTATAAAAAGAAAGCATACATTTCAAGCATATGGGGTGATAGCTCTTCAGATGAGGATGAAGAGGTTGAAGATGAAAAGGCAAACATATGCCTAGTAGCTCAAGAACAACAAGATGATGATGAGGTATATGACTCAAAACCTTCCTATGATGAACTTGTTGATGAATATTATCTTGTGCAAAAGGAATTTGAGAAACTCGCAGAAAAATACTTAGCTTTGAAAAGGAAAAATATCACTCTTGAACTACAAATTGAAAAACTATCTTCTTCTAAAATTTTGATTTGTCAGGAATGCCCTGAATTAAAACAGAAGAATGTACATCTTACAAAAGCACTTGAAACATTTACTAAGGGCAGTGAAATGCTTAATGTAATTTTGAAACAACAAAGATTTGTAAATGATAGGTCAGGTATTGGTTACAAACCAAATTCTGATAAGAAGAAAGGTAAAAAGAAGAGTGGTCAAAAATCTTACATGAACTACTTTACAAAAACAGTTCACTCCTCAAATCCCTTTGCACATTGTGATTATTGCAATAGGAAGGGCCATTCAACTTCATCTTGTTTTCATAAGAGGGAAGGAAAAATTAAACCTATAGGAAACTATAAATGGGTACCAAAAGGAACTTATGTTCTCAAGGTGCAAGCTAACCCAAAAGGACCCAAGAAAAGTTGGGTACCTAAAACTTGATCCCATTGTGATTTGCAGGTTTGTCTTAGAGCATCAAGACCCAACAAATGGTATATTGATAGTGGATGCTCAAGACACATGACTGGTGATAAAACCAAATTCCTTACAATTAAACCAAAAGATGGTGGTAGAGTCACCTTTGGAGGAGACCAATCAGGAAAGATTGCTGGCATTGGTGAGATTGGAAGTAGTGATGGTCCACTCATCAAGGATGTCTATCTAGTAGAAGGATTGTGTCACAATCTCCTAAGTGTGAGCCAAAGCACTGATAAGGGTAACTTAGTTATCTTTGATTCTGATGAATGCTTTATTGTCAAAAAGGATTTGATTCCCATAGAAAATTTGAAAACTAAAGCCTTGTTTAGAGCACCTAGAGATGGCAATTGTTATACACTTAACCTCTCTAGTAATACCTCCGTGTCAGAAAAATGTTTTGTAAGTAACTTGGATGAAAGTTGGTTATGGCACAAAAGATTAGCTCATGTGAACATGTCTCAACTTGACAAGTTGCTGAAAAAGGATTTGGTTATTGGTATTCCAAAATTGAATTTCAAAAATGATAAGATATGTGATGCTTGCCAAAAAGGAAAACAAACCAAATCATCCTTTAAAACGAAGAATGAGATTTCTACTACCAGACCCCTTCAATTACTTCATATGGACTTAGTTGGACCAGCTAGAGTTAGAAGTCTT
Source organism: Acacia crassicarpa (assembly GCA_034222035.1). Classification (NCBI taxonomy): domain Eukaryota; kingdom Viridiplantae; phylum Streptophyta; class Magnoliopsida; order Fabales; family Fabaceae; genus Acacia; species Acacia crassicarpa. Next base: position 22,121,662 of record JAWXYG010000009.1, on the reverse strand, counting down.
GGTGGAAATTTATACACTTTGGTCATAGTTGATGATTATTCTAGATTCACATGGACAATTTTCTTATCATCTAAAGATGAAACATTTGATCAATTTGTTGTATTTGCCAAGAAGGTCCAGAACGAGAAAGGTTTCTCAATTTCAGGTATACGAACCGACCATGGTGGAGAATTTGAGAACAACGCCTTTGCTGAGTTCTGTGACAACACGGGGATTGATCACAACTTTTCAGCACCAAGGACACCACAACAGAATGGTGTTGTGGAGAGAAAGAACAGAATACTCACTGAGATGGCAAGAGCAATGTTGAGTGAAAACAACACATCACAAGTATTTTGGGCTGATGCTATGAGCACTGCATGCTATATCTCCAATAGAGCTTACTTAAGGAAGAAGTTGAACAAGACTCCTTATGAGCTCTACAAAGGGAGAAAGCCAAATCTCAGTCACCTTCACATTTTTGGTTGCAAGTGCTATGTGCACCATAATGGTAAAGAGAATCTTGGTAAATTTGATTCTAAGGCTGACTTAGCGATATTTATTGGTTATTCTAATAGAAGCAAAGCATATAGAGTTTTTAACGCTAGAACTAAAGTTGTAGAAGAATCAATACATGTTGTGTTTTGTGAAAATGATTCTAACAGATCCTTGGATGATGAAGAAGAAAACATTTGCAAAAATCAATTCTTTTCAAAAACTACCCCTTCCTTTGAAAATTCTGAAAATGTTTTTGAAGCTGATCCTGAAAACAGTTTAGAAAATCCTGATCAGACTCAGCCTAGAGCTTGGAAATATATAAGGAATCATCCTTTAGACCAAGTTATAGGTGATATTAATCAAGGAGTAAGAACCAGAAGAAGCACGTTAAATGAAGTAACCTTCTCTGCATTTATTTCACACATTGAACCCTCTAGAATAGAAGAAGCTCTTTCAGACAATGATTGGGTGATAGCTATGCAAGAGGAATTACATCAATTTGACAGAAATCAAGTTTGGGACTTGGTACCTAGGCCTAAAGACCATCCGGTCATTGGCACCAAATGGGTATTCAAAAACAAACGTGATGAATCTGCAATCATAGTCAGAAATAAGGCAAGACTAGTTGCCAAAGGCTACAATCAAGAAGAAGGAATTGATTATGAAGAAACTTATGCTCCAGTGGCAAGATTGGAAGCCATAAGGGTTCTTCTAGCCTTTGCTTGTGTTAAAGGAATAAAACTCTTTCAAATGGATGTTAAAAGTGCCTTTTTAAATGGTTTCATACAAGAAGAAGTTTATGTTGAACAACCTCCTGGTTTTCGAAATGAAAATTATCCAGATCATGTTTTTCGTCTCAAGAAAGCTTTATATGGTCTTAAGCAAGCTCCTAGAGCTTGGTATGAGCGATTAAGCAAATTTCTTCTTGATCAAGATTTCGTTAGAGGGAAAGCTGATACAACTCTTTTTATTAAAACTAATAAGCTAAATGAAATTTTAGTTGTTCAAATTTATGTGGATGATATCATATTTGGAGCTTCTAATGATACTCTGTGTGAAGAATTTGCAAAGAAAATGCAGGGAGAATTTGAAATGTCAATGATGGGAGAACTAAATTATTTTCTTGGATTGCAAATCAAGCAAAGGAAGGATGGAATTTTCATATCCCAAACCAAGTATCTGAATGATCTCTTAAAGAAGTTTGGAATGGATCAATGCAATGGTGCTGATACTCCCATGAGTGCAACTACTTCTTTGGATGCTGATGAAGAAGGCAAGGACTTTAACATAACAAAGTATAGAGGAATGATTGGGTCATTACTCTATCTTACAGCAAGCCGCCCCGACATTCAATTCAGTGTGGGGATGTGTGCAAGATTCCAATCTACTCCAAAAGAGACACATGCTGAACATGTGAAAAGAATCTTTAGATATCTTGCTGATACTAAGACTCTTGGCTTATGGTTTCCCAAAGGACAACCAGAACACTTAGTAGCATATTCAGATTCAGATCATGCTGGATACAAGACAGATAGGAAGAGCGCAAGTGGACAATGTGAATTCTTTGGTGGCTCACTTGTGTCATGGTTCAGCAAGAAACAAACCACTGTTGCTGTATCATCTACTGAAGCTGAGTATGTGGCTGCCTCAAGTTGCTGTGCTCAAGTATTATGGTTAAAACAACAACTCGCTGATTTGGGAGTGTACTTGAAAGAAATTCCAATACTATGTGACAACACAAGCACAATAAGCTTGGCCAAGAATCCTGTGCAACATACAAGAACCAAACACATTGATGTGAGACATCATTTCATCAGGGATCATGTTCAGAAGAAGGATGTCAAAGTCATGTTTATCCCAACACATCTCCAACTTGCAGACATTTTCACAAAACCTCTTGCAAAAGAACAATTTAATTTCATAAGAAGAGAATTGGGAATGGTAAACCCCAATGAACTGTAAGTATTTCTCACTCATTTTAATGTTAGTTATGGTTTTGATAATGATTGATTACTGACTTAAGCATCGGAGTATCTAGAAGTGTCTTATGCAGGATGCTCTTATCTCAAATTTGCTGAAGTTATGACCGAACTCGAGCCTGACAAGAAAGAACTCGAGCTCGAGAGAGACTGGAAGTAGTGAAAGGCAAAAACAAGAATGAACTCGAGTTCATTAGTGAATGAACCTCAAGTTCATTTTTGGCAGAGAGCAAGGCTGGATCTCAGGCATGACGAACTCGAGCCCATAAGTGATGAACTCGAGTTCGTAAATCACAGAGAGCAACCTTGGAGGAAAGTCATCCTGAACTCGAGCTCGTAAGTGAGAACCTCAGGTTCACGAGGAAGTTCAAGAGTTCTCAGCACACTCTTGAAGTCCAGGTAAGCAAATTTTAATGACGAACTCGAGCCTGAAAGGTGTGAACTCGAGTTCATCACGAACTCTATATATACTACAGTTACAAACTTTTCACTTCACTCTTCACACACCTCCGGTTTGCCCTAGTCCTCTGCGTCTTTCTCATCATCTTCTTCCTCTGTTTTCTGCGAAAATGGCCTCTCAATCCACAAATCCCAAAGACACAAACCCTAACCCTTCTCAATCTGTTTCTCAAACTCAATCTGAACGCCCTGTCCGCACAAAAAAAGCGCTCTTCCCGCCTACAAGATGGAATTGACAAATTCGTTAGAGGAGTTGACGGCGAAAATACTCAAACTCCTCCTTCCAGACCGAAAGGAGTTGTAATTGGAGAAGAGAGAACGAAGAAGAGGCATGATCCCGAGCCTCCTGTCCAAGGAAGAGGTAAAGCCCCTCAGCCAGCTGCTCCTCTGAGGGAAAAACAACCCTTCAAGAGAAAGAAAACCGCGGGTATCCACTCTGTTCCCACTCCCGGTCAAGGTAGTGGTCAAGCTGAACCTCAATCTCAGGAACAAGGGACTCCTCAGGTATCTCAGCCCTTACCTGCAATTTTAGAAATCTACAAGCATAAGAGGTGCCCAGAAGGTTTCAACATAGAACCATGTAGAATGACAGCAGAAGAGGGTGTTTTATTCAAGAAAAAATATGATGAAAAGAAGAAATTCTGTCCTATAGTCTTTGTAGATTTAGCTAAGCTAAAAGAAGAATGTAATTTGGATTTGAGCCCCTGGATGAATCAATTTGAGTCCTTAATTTCAATCAAGGCTGCCTATAGTCCCAAACTTGTGAAAGTCTTTTACTTTCACATGAAATCTGATAATGTGCTAAATTCAGATGGTGATCTGGTAGAAGAAAGAATTGTCACAAAGGTTAGAGGTCAGAAAATCACAATTACTCCTGACTATCTGAACTCTATCCTACAAATCTCAAACCCTCCTAAGCCTGAAACTCACAGATATAAGCAACAGGCTATATTTAGTTTACTCAGACCTGATGAACCTATTCCTAATACCCTTGAGATACTGAATTTCACCCCAGCTGCCATGCCTCTGAGAAACCGAGCCATCTGGTACATTTATTCCAGGAATCTTCTTCAGAAGGGAGGCAACTTTACACACTTTGCCAAGAAAGATTTTAACATCTTCGCCTCCATTCTAGACCAACAACCTCAGAATGTAGGTTACTGGCTCTTTCAAGAAATAGCAAAATTTGCTTTTCACTCACGCCAGTCATCCCAGATTCCCTTTGCCAGCCTGGTTTCAGTAATTCTATTTCATGAGAAGATTTGGCACTTGGCTGAGAATGACTCTCCTCAATTTCCAACTGAATTTGGACAGCACATCATGAACTTGATGCAAACTCACAGGCCTGAGTACTCAGATCAGTCCAGAGCCCCAAAGAGGTCCAAGCCAGCTACATCCAGAGCCACACAGTCCAGAGCTGAAGAAGCTCAGAGTGCTCCTCCACCTCCTTCTGATTTTAATGTCAGAGTTCAAGAAATTGTGGACAAGGCCGTATCTGATCTAATAGAAGGAATTGAACTAGCTGTAGGGAAGCTAGTTGCTGAAGTGAACAAGGGTCACAATAACCTGGTGGATGCTCAAGAAGCCTTCAGAGTTGAACAAGAAGCACTGAAGACTCAAGTCAATGAACAGACCTCTACTATGTCCACCTTATTGGTTACAATGATGAACCTAAGCGATAAGATGGACAAGATCTTAAAGTCTCAGTCTCCGGATGCTTCTACCTCTGTACCTGCCCCAGACTCAGAACCTGCTCACGCTCAGCCTGCACAGACACCTCCTTCTGCTCCTACACCTTCGACCTTCACATCCTATGCTGAGCCACTAGCCATAGTACCCTATGTCCAAATTGAACCTATCTCTTCTTCCCTTCCTTTTGATGATGCCAAAGGGGGAGAAAGTGTGGAGTGAATATTGATTGTTTTGTAACTTTTGTAGTCATTTTGGAATTATGTGAATTTTTTTTTTTTTTTTCAGTTTGAAGTTATCAATTTGAAGTTTCAGTTATATTTTTTTTGGTGTTAAAGTTTATCTCTGATAATTTGGTTAAGTCTCTGATAATCTGCAAAATTTTTGTTTCACAAAACAAATCCTTGATATTCTGCTTCTGATATATGTTTTCTGTCAATTTGATCACAAGCTGAATTTCAAAATAAATTTCAAACTAAGTTTCCCAATCAATTGTTTACAAGTGTTGTCATCATCAAAAAGGGGGAGAATGTTAGTTCTCAGAGTGTTTTGATGATCACTGACAATTGTAAACAATAGTGGAAAGATTTGACAAGTCAAGGATGTCTAAAACTCATGATTTTTCTATCTGTCAAAATAGAACTCGAGCCTATGAGTGATGAACTCGAGCCTGTATTTAACAGAAAGCATGAACTTGCAAAACCAAAGTTCAAACTTGAGACTAAACCTGAAGTTTATAATTAAACCTTTGAAAGTTCGCATGAACTCGAGCCTATAACTGTTGAACTCGAGCCTATGTTTAACAGAAAGCATAAACTTGTCAAACCAAAGATCAAACTTGAGACTGAACCTGAAGTTCAAAATTAAATCCTTGAAAGTTTGAGTGAACTCGAGCCTACCATTTAATGAACTCGAGTTCGCCATTGACAAAGTTTTTTTTAACTTTTGAAAACCTATTACAAACTCTAAACCTCTACTCAAACCTCAAGTTTGAAAAAGTTCAAAGAAGATATTAAGTAAAAGAACTCGAGCCTGTCATGATGAACTCGAGTTCATCCTTGGCAGGACAAGTTTGTTTAAACTTGAAAACAGAACATTGTCTATAAACTGGAGCCTAAACTCTTCAGACTCGAGCCTAGTTTTGACCGAGAGCCTTCAGAATATTTTAGAGAGAACTAAACTCGAGCCCAAGCTTCTCAAACTCCAGTTCAAAAGTTCCAGAGAGTAATTAGCCATTTTCAAAAGTTTCAAACTCGAGCCCACTTGTCTTAAACCTCCAGTTTGTTTTATGTTAACCCTTTTTGAAGTTCTCTAAGTAAAGAGAACTCGAGTTCATCATTAATGAACTCGAGTTCGTGTTCTTACAAACCTCAGGTTTACACACAAACCTCCAGTTTGATTTTGACAGAACCGAATTCTCAAAATGAATAAAGGCCGAACTCGAGCCTAACATTATGAACTCGAGTTCAGACCTCCAGAACAGAAAAACGCATTCAAACTCTGATATGTCAAATTTGATTCTTTCTTCATGTTTCAAGTTACCCATTGAATCTAATCATTATATCTATCTCTTATATATGTAAGTGAACTGTTCTAACAAGTTTATTTATGAGATAACAGAAAGAATTTGAAATAGACAGAGATTCAATTGGAGCAACACTTTATGCAACTTGGATTATTTTATCTTATCCTTCAAAACAAGATTAAATGCATGACAGGTTGGCATTACAGACAGTACAATCACCTCTGAAGAAAGCCAAACGTGATTATTCTAAAAACAGAATGTCATGGGCCACCAATATTCAAATGCAAAAGCTACAAACACCCAAATCTGGAAAGTAGCAACAGAATATTACCCATCAGCTTCTGCAGTACCTTTACACATGGAAGAACACTCACAACAGTCACATTTTCGAATGGGAACAAGCTTCAGTGGATTATTAACGTTCAAATGATTCAAACAATTATAAATGACTGAGGAACTGAAGCCAAACAGACACAACTGATGAACAACTACTCTACTCGAAAATAATCATCCTGAGTTGTTCTTTTCATTAGGCTGTATCTTTGATACATTGTACTTCAGTATTTATCTTATCTACTCTTTGAGAGAGTCTTTCTTGTAATCATTCATTGATTGAGATAACCACAAGTCAGGGGACTTGGTGGTTGGGAGTATTGATTGCATCTTGTAAGGGGGAGTGAGTTCTAGTGAGAGAACTACTCTGAGTACAGAGATTGTAATCAAGTCTTGTGAAGTTAGTGGATTGAAAATCCCAAGTGAGGCTTGGGGACTGGATGTAGGTCAGAGAAAAGGCCGAACCAGTATAAATTGATCCGTGCAAAGCTTCTCTACTCCTCTCTTCATTTATCCTCTGCTTTAACTTGCCCAAAACAGAGCCAAGTCTTTAAAATTTTATAGATACCCAATTCACCCCCCCCCCCTCTTGGGTATCAAGGTCCATTCTTTCAAGGGGGTCTTGGGTTCTGAACATTTTTATCAATAGTGAGGGAAAAGCCATTGTATTGTTTAAATGATAACCGAAAATCAGTTCCAATGAAATCTACAATAGCTTTATGTACTATTTGATCTATAAATGGTTCAAATGCTGTCAACAATATTCATCAGATATGCAAATTCTTTGAATAGGTTAATCATAAAACATTTAGATTTTCAATCACCTATAACTGCGACCTAGAAGAATCAAGTGCTATTTCTTACAGAAATTTTGTGTCATATTTTAAAATTTAGACAGCTAGCTGATTGGATTTAAAATATAATTATAGGTTCAAAATTATTGAAATCTTGCAATTTTGCACACTTAATAATATTTTAATTTTATTCAATAGGAAAATCACTTTTTAAAAAAATATAGTTTCATACCAACTTTTGTTTAGAAAATTCAGATGAAATGCTCAAATTAAGTTTTAACGTAAACAGTTCTGCAGATGACATGCTGTTTATGTGTTTTATTTGGTTGGAAATTTCCTAAGATAAGGTAAGGGTTTTAACAAAAGTTTAAATAATACTAGGAGTAATAACTCCTATAATTTTAAAAATTTTAACTACTAGCCAACTACTAGCTCATAATGCAATACTCAATGTAGTTTCATAAAACATGTTTAGTATCTTAGCAAAAGACACAAATTAGTTTTTTTTTCCCCCCCAATAAAACGATAGTAGATCAACAAAAATGTCCAAGTGCTTATGCAATCAAACTCCTACCTTTATGATGATATAAGGGGAGGGATTTTTGAAATTTACCAAAATATAAAAATATTTTAGAAACACAATCAATTATAAATATTAAAAAGAACAAAACTTCATATCACATATCACTTAAGCCTTACCTCCCCTCTTATGTGCTTTCAAGTGTTTTATTTAACATTGGTATGGATGTCGATGGGTTGACAATATTTTTTCGACTCGCCTTTTGACTAATACGTTTTCTTCCTTGAGTACATACTTGATAAAGGGTCTTTAGTTAATCTTTTCCTTATCATCAAGGTATCTCTAACTTTCTATGAAAACAAACTGACCTAGGGGGAGTAGAGCAAAATGGGCCACCTATATGGCCCTCAATGATGCCTCTGTTGGATATAATTAGTTTTGATGATGTCTTATATAGATGTCATTATTAGGAGCAAAAAGATTGTATACTATATTTGTCTCCTACATTGACTAACTATATATGTTTAATGTAGATTAGTCCAAGTTGAATTATAAAGATTAATCAATAAGGAAATAAGAGGTTTTGGAAAGAAGAACTTGCAGAGAATATCAAGGAAGCAAGAAGTTATGAAAATATTTTGGGAATAAGCAAGAAGAAGAAGAAGAGGAGTTATTGAAAAAGGTAGAATCTGCAAAGAATGACAAAGAAAGAGTTGAATCATGGAGAATGATGAAGAAAGAAAGAAGAAATTGCTCAATGGAATTGGAAGATCATTACACAGATTGATTATAGAAGTCTCCACGATGATATGGAAGTTGGAATGGCTCAATTCGGAGTTAAGATAAGCAAAATCAAGCTTCAGGATGAACTAACTCGAGCCAAGGGGTCTAAACTCGAGTTAGAACGTTTTTCTACAGTATTTTATTCATTTGATGGAAGCTGACTCGAGCCAGGAGTGCATAGACTCGAGTTTGGGTCAAAACTCGAGCCAGGCGTCAGCAAACTCGAGCCAGATATGTTTTTCAGCAACACTGTTCTACTCCGTTTTATGTTCAGCTCGGGCGAGGTGTGGTAATTCAACGATATCTCCCAAACCAGAGATCAGATTGAGATGAAACCAGTTGCATATGAAACTAGACTCCCAATGCGTCATTTTGATATAAAATTCAAGCCCAAAGGAGTTCAGATGAAATAAATATGAATTTTTAAAGTGACCACATCAATCAGCGTCACACAGCAGAACAGGCTTTGGTATTTTGAGCGTAACTCACAAACTACAAATCGGATTGAGGTGAAATCGGTGGCATATGAAAGTAGACTCACAAGGCCTTCCATCAAGATTTGAATGGACAAAAACAGAGTTCAGACCTAGGAGATATGGCCTTTGAAAGTTGACACTCGAAATTCTGGATTCATTTCAGCAAAGACTACGTTTTCTGAACATAGCTCACACTATACACAACCAAATGAAGTGAGACAAACTCTATAAGAATCTAGACTCATCAAGTGTTTCATAGAATCTTGATCAAGTTCATTTGCCTTGCGAAAATTGAATCTGCAATTTTATCTGTCAAATTGGCTCACTGTCAAAATATATGATTTGGCTCTAGCCAAGTTTGGTTAACTTGAGCCAAGGCCAAAACTCAAGCCAACTTATTCTAACTCAAGCCAAACTCTGATCTGAATGTGCAATCTGACTCTAGCCAAGTTTTGGTGACTCAAGCCAAGGCCAAAACTCTAGCCAGCTTATCCTAACTCGAGCCAAAGTAGTCTAATACATAATGAATGTGAAGAACTAACTCGAGCCTCCTCAAATGCAACTCGAGTCTTAGGACAAACTCGAGTCAAGGTTTCTGTTCCCTCGAGTCAGAGGCATTTCAAGCGTATAGTTCAAACTCACCATGTCTAAAATCTTGGCTTCTCATCAAGAACATCCATATGGATTCCAAATGAACATATACTACTTCTTAACATTATTTATATCATTTTTGTATAAGGTTCAGATGATGATTATATGAAGAAGCAAACAGCTTATCAGACAGCTGAGCACCATTCCATAACGTCTCCGAGAATTCAGAAATGACTGTTATCAATTGATTTCTACTTGCTATACTTTTCAGTACTATTAATCATGGTTGTTAGCAAGTTTCAGATGATCAAATGAAGGATTAACATCAGATTATCAAAAGGTGAATGATGACGTCAGAAGCAACGGCTATATTTCTCCAACGGTCAAATAGTTCCAACGGACGCTCACAACGGCTAGCTTCTCAACGGTATTAAGGACGATCAACTATAAAAGGAGAAGGATTCAAAATGGCTATAACGATGATACGAGCTTGCACTATCGAAATGTTGATCTGAATCCAACACTTATCTCATACACTCTCTGTTTCTCAATGTCTATATAATCTACTGCAAAGAGTGAGGTGATCGATGTGTACTTCAGTGTGTATCATTATCTACTCTTAGAGAGAGTCAATTTCCTTGCATTTCAGTCATTGTAAGAATCTCAAGTCAGGTGACTTAGAGATTGGGAAAAACAGAGTACAACTTGTAAGGGGGAGTGTGTCCTAGGTTGAGGAGCATCCTTCGTTTAAAGAGTGTGTATCTGTTGTAATCAATTACAACTTGTAAGGGGGAGTGGAGTCTGAGTGAGAGGACCATCCTTCGTTTACAGAGTGTGTAATTGTATCCCTGTAAGAGTGAGCATCTCGGTAAGAGATTGTAAAGGCTACACAAGTGTCTGACTAAACTTGTGAGATTGTGAATGTTAGTTCCCTGTGTGTTTTGATGATTACTAACAATTGTAAACACTACTGATAAGGTTTGACAAAGTTTAGAATAATTTAAACTTATATTTTTCAATCTGTCAAAACCAAACTCGAGCCTGTTAGTGTTGAACTCGAGCATGGATTTGACAGAGGGCACAAACTTGTCCAGTTGATTTCCAAACTCGAGACTGAACCTGAAGTTTAAAGTTAAACTTTTGAAAAGTTCACATGAACTCGAGCCTACTAAGGTCAAACTCGAGTTCATTCTTTCCAGAGAGTTTTTGAACTTTGAAAAAATGTTAAACCTTACACTTGCTTTCTTCAAACCTCAGGTTTGAAAGAATCCAAAGAAAGTTTTAAGAGCATGAACTCGAGCCTGTCATGGCAAACTTGAGTTCATCTCTGGCGGGACAAGTTGTTTGAAACTTAAAGATATTTTCAAATTCTGCACTGTTCCATTAAAAGAAAAGTTTTTCGGTTTGAAAAGTTCACCAATGCTCAAACTCGAGCCTAGCATATTCAAACTCGAGCCTAGTTTTGGCCGAGAGCAAAGAACTGTTTTTAAGCTATTTAAACTCGAGCCTGAGACTTTCAAACTCGAGCCTAGTTTTGGCCGAGAGCAAAGAACTGTTTTTAAGCTATTTAAACTCGAGCCTGAGACTTTCAAACTCGAGCCTAAAAGTTCCAGAGAGCAAAGAACTTTTGGATATGTTTTAAACTCGAGAGTCTGTTTTGCAAACCTCAGGTTTGTTCTTTCAAGCTAAAACGAAGTCTGCTCAAAAGTGTCTCGAACTCGAGCCTGACATTAATGAACTCGAGTTCATTTCAACCCGAGAGCTTTTTAGTTTTTCAATGATCTGCAAACCTCAGGTTTATAAAACAAACCTCAGGTTTACACTTTTTGAACTTGCATAGTTTTAAACAATAAAGCCTCGAACTCGAGCCTGTAAGAACTGAACTCGAGTTCGTGACGCTGGTTCAGAATTTTTGAATTTGGGCATTTCAGAAATCAATGTTATTTGATCCTATCTTCTTCCAATATTATTCTCTGATATTCCCTGCTATGTTTAACGTATTTATTAGTGGATTTCATAGCATTAAAGAATGTTTGGTGAAAGGTTAGAGTATAAAGCAAAAAGCAACTCAGAGCATTTATTGCAAAGCACAAAAGTTACTCCTTCTACCCAAATCCTTCTGCACACGCTTACAAAGTATTTAAGGATGTTAGCTGAAACAAGTAAACTCCTCTCCAACGGATTAATTCGCAAAAAGTCAGCCTTGATGTCTTGGCCAATTAGATTAGGAGAAAACAAGAGAGAGAAGACCCCAAAACCACTTCAGAACACTTGGGCAACTTCTCCAACGGTCTGATTCAAGCTACAACGGTCATTTAATGTTCTCTAGCTATAAATAGAGTTCATTAACATCTTCACAATAGACACAACTACTCTGAGCGAATTTCTACTAAGTTCATTTATTGTGTATTAGCTTTCACTTATAGAGTATCATACTTGATACAAGTACTTCAGTGTTAATCATATCTACTCTGTAAGAGAGTTAAATACTTGTAAATCATTTATTGATTGAGATAACTACAAGTCAGGGGACTTGGTAGTTGAGGTGTATTGATTACAACTTGTAAGGGGGAGTGTGTTCTAGTGAGAGAACAACTCTCAGTGCGGAGTGTGTAATCAATATTGTTGAGTTAGTGAATTGAAAATCCCAAGTGAGGCTTGGGGACTGGATGTAGGTCAAGAAAGGACCGAACCGGTATAAATTGCATTGTGTTTAGCTTCTTCTCCTTATCCTCTCTGTTGTGCTCTGTTTTGAGTGATCGAAAACAGAACAAGTTACAAAAATTTTAAAGATACCCAATTCACCCCCCCCCTCTTGGGTATAAAGCTCCTGCTTTCATTTAGTATCAAAGCGAGGTCTTCTCAGAAGAGCTTAACCACTTGAGAAGGATCACTATGGAAGGAATTCTTCCAGATGGAGCTTCAATCAACAGACCTCCCGGTTTCGACGGCGAACACTACTCTTTCTGGAAAGCCAAATTTCGTGTGTTCGTGATGGCAACAGAATATGGTCTATGGAGAGTCTTTGAAACTGGAGACTATGTTCCAGTCAAGGTAGAAGGAGGCATCACTGTGCCCAAGACAGAAGCCGAATTCGATGATAATGATAAGAAGAACATTACTCTCAATAGCAAGGCTATCCTGATGCTTCAGAGTGCTCTTAGTCAAAAGGAGTACTTTCGTATCTGTAATTTATCAACGGCTAAGGAAATGTGGAAGGCGCTAGAAATAGCTTATGAAGGAACCTCTGGAATCAAGGAAAATCGCATCAACATTCTAACCACTGAGTATGACCTGTTGCGGATGAAGCAAGGCGAGAGTATTGGAGAATTTCAGTTGAGATATACTCATCTGACCAATCAGCTAGCAGCCTTAGGAAAGCTTTTCGATCAAGGTGCTCAAGTGAGGAAAATCCTCAATATTCTGACAAAGGACTGGGAAGCCAAGGTTACTGCCATTGAAGAAGCTCGTGGAGAATCAATGACTTCAGTTGCTGCATTATTTGGAAGCCTATCTGAGTATGAGAGCAAACTGAAGTTCAAAAAGGAGTTAGAAGATGTCAATGGTGGCAACAATCGCAACAAAGGAGTGGCTCTGAATGTGGAAAAGGATGAGGAAGATGAAGATGAGGATGAAGAAATTGGGATGATGGTCCGGAGATTCAAAAAGTTTTATAAGAAGGATCAAGGCTTCAAGAAGTTTCAGAAGGGAAGCTCAAGTTATGAATCGAAAAAACCTATCATCTGCTATGAATGTGAGAAGCCCTGACATATCAAGGCAGATTGCCCTCAGCTGAAGAATCAGGAGAAAGAAAAGAAAAAGTTCAAGAAATTCAAAAAGAAGGCATATGTGTCAGCTATATGGGGAGATAGCTCATCGGATGAGGATGAAGCTGAAGAAGACGAAAGCGAAAAAGCCAACATATGCCTAGTCGCTGAGGAAGAAGAGCAACACAATGAAAGAGATGAGGTATATGAATCTCTTCCTTCCTATGATGAATTGTTTGCTGAATACAATGTTGTTCAAAAGGAGTTTGAAAAACTTGCAGACAAGTATATGTCATTGAAAAGGAAAAATTCCTTTCTTGAGCTGCAAATTGAAAACCTCTCTTCTCCTCAATCTCTGATTTGTGATGAATGCTCTGTCCTAGAGAAAAAGAATTCACAACTTACAAAAGCACTTGAGAAATTTACTAAGGGAAGTGAAATGCTCAATGTGATTTTGAAACAACAACGTTTTACAAACGATAGATCGGGCATTGGTTATAGACCAGACTTTGATAAGAAGAAAGGAAAGAAAAAGAATGGACAAAAATCCTATATGAATTATTTTACTAAATCTGTTCATTCCTCAAACCCTTTTGCACATTGTACATATTGCAATAGGAAGAGTCATTCTACTTCATCTTGTTTTCATCGAAAAGAAAGAAAAGCTAAACCTGTAGGAAATTATGTCTGGGTACCAAAAGGAACATATGTTCCCAAGGTACATGCTAACCCCAAAGGACCCAAGAAAAGATGGGTACCTAAAACTTGATCTCTTGTGATCTGCAGGTATGTCTTAGAGCATCAAGGCCAAACAAGTGGTACATCGATAGTGGATGCTCAAGACACATGACTGGAGACAAATCAAAGTTTTTATCAATAAAGCCAAAAGATGGAGGTAGAGTCACATTTGGAGGTGATCAATTCGGGAAAATCGCTGGCATTGGTGAGATAGGCAACAATGAAGGCCCACTCATCAAAAACGTCTACCTTGTAGAAGGATTGTGTCACAATCTCCTAAGTGTGAGCCAAAGCACCGATAAGGGTAATTTGGTAATATTTGACTCTGATGAATGCTTTATTGTTAAAAAGGATTTGATCTCTATGAATGATTTGAAAAACAAAGCCTTATTTAGAGCACCTAGAGATGGAAACTGTTATACTTTGAACCTCTCTAGCAATGCTTCTGTTTCTGAAAATTGTTTTGTCAGTAACCTGAATGAGAGTTGGCTATGGCATAAGCGATTAGCTCATGTCAATATGTATCAACTTGACAAGTTATTGAAAAAGGATTTGGTTATTAGCATTCCCAAACTGAATTTCAAAAATGACATGATTTGTGATGCTTGTCAAAAGGGAAAACAGACCAAATCTTCTTTTAAAGCTAAAAATGAGATTTCAACAAACAGACCTCTTCAACTTCTCCACATGGATCTAGTTGGACCAGCTAGAGTGAAAAGTCTTGGTGGAAACTTATACACTTTGGTCATTGTTGATGATTTTTCTAGATTTACTTGGACAATATTTTTATCATCAAAAGATGAAACATATGATCAGTTTGTTGCTTTTGCCAAGAAGGTCCAGAACGAGAAAGGTTTTTCAATTTCAGGTATAAGGACCGATCATGGTGGAGAATTTGAAAACAATGCCTTTGCTGAGTTTTGTGATAGTATGGGGATCAACCATAATTTCTCGGCACCAAGAACACCACAACAGAATGGTGTTGTGGAGAGAAAGAATCGAGTACTCACGGAAATGGCCCGGGCAATGCTGAACGAATATAACACTTCACAAGTGTTTTGGGCTGATGCGATGAGTACGGCATGTTACATCTCCAACCGAGCCTACATGAGAAAGAAGATGAACAAAACACCATACGAAATCTACAAAGAAAGAAAGCCGAATCTCAGTCATCTGCATGTCTTCGGATGCAAGTGCTATGTGCACAATAATGGTAAAGATAATCTTGGTAAATTCGATCCTAAATCTGATCTAGCTATTTTTATCGGTTATTCAAATAGGAGTAAGGCATATAGGGTGTTTAATACTAGGACTAAGATTGTTGAAGAATCTATACATGTTGTATTCTGTGAATCTGAATCTGATAAATCCTTGGATGATGAAGAGGAGACTATTTTCAAAAACAAATTCTTTTCGAAAAATGCTCCTACTCCTTCTGAAAATTCTGAAAATGTTTTTGAGGCTGATCCTGAAAATAACTTAGAAAATCCTGATCAGTCTCAACCTAGAGCTTGGAGATTTATAAGGAATCATCCTTTAGACCAAGTCATAGGTGATGTGAATCAAGGAGTTAGGACCAGAAATAGTACTTTGAATGAAGTTACATTTTCTGCATTTATTTCACACATAGAGCCCTCTAAGATAGAAGAAGCTCTTTCAGACAATGATTGGGTGATTGCTATGCAAGAGGAGTTACATCAATTTGATAGAAATCAAGTTTGGGACTTGGTGCCTAGACCCAAAGACCATCCGGTAATTGGGACAAAATGGGTATTCAAGAACAAACGTGATGAGTCAGCCATCATTGTGCATAACAAGGCTAGATTAGTGGCCAAAGGTTACAATCAAGAAGAAGGAATTGATTATGAAGAAACTTATGCTCCAGTGGCAAGATTGGAAGCCATAAGAGTTCTTCTAGCCTTTGCTTGTACAAAAGGTTTCAAACTCTTTCAAATGGATGTCAAAAGTGCATTTTTGAATGGTTTTATTCAAGAGGAGGTATATGTTGAACAACCTCCAGGCTTTGAAAATGATCATTTTCCAGATCATGTTTTCAAATTAAAGAAAGCACTTTATGGGCTTAAGCAAGCTCCTAGAGCTTGGTATGAAAGATTGAGTCAATTTTTACTCAATCAAGGATTTATCAGAGGCAAAGCTGATACAACACTTTTCATAAAGAAAAACAAATTGAATGAAATTTTAATTGTTCAAATTTATGTTGATGACATCATATTCGGTGCTACTAATGACTCCTTGTGTGAGGAATTTTCCAAGACTATGCAGGGTGAATTTGAAATGTCAATGATGGGTGAGCTCAACTACTTCCTTGGACTGCAAATCAAGCAACGAAAAAATGGGATATTCATATCCCAAACCAAGTATCTAAATGATTTGCTGAAGAAGTTTGGGATGGACAAGTGCAATGGAGCTGACACACCAATGAGCACAACCACTTCCTTGGATGCTGATGAAGAAGGCAAGGATTTCAACATCACCAAGTATAGAGGAATGATTGGATCATTGCTCTATCTAACCGCAAGCCGCCCAGACATCCAATTCAGTGTAGGGATGTGTGCACGATTCCAATCCGCTCCCAAAGAGTCTCACGCTGAACATGTAAAGAGGATATTCAGATATCTCTCAGATACAAAAACTCTTGGACTATGGTTTCCCAAAGGTCAGCCGGAGCACTTGGTAGCATATTCAGATTCGGATCATGCTGGCTACAAGACGGATAGAAAGAGCACAAGTGGCCAATGCGAGTTCTTTGGCAACTCACTTGTGTCTTGGTTCAGCAAGAAACAAACAACTGTGGCCGTGTCATCAACCGAAGCTGAATATGTGGCCGCCTCAAGTTGCTGTGCTCAAGTGCTGTGGTTGAAGCAACAACTTGCTGATTTAGGAGTATACTTGAAGGAGATCCCGATATTGTGCGATAATACAAGCACAATAAGCTTGGCCAAAAATCCCGTGCAACATACAAGAACCAAGCATATTGATGTGAGGCACCACTTCATTCGGGACCATGTCCAGAAGCGAGATGTCAAAGTGATGTTCATTCCAACTCATCTTCAACTTGCTGACATCTTCACCAAGCCTCTAGCCAAGGAACAATTCACTTTCATAAGGAGAGAATTGGGAATGGTAAATCCCAATGAATTGTAAGAAATCCTCTCTTAAATCTAATGTTAGATATGTTTTTGATGATTAACCAATACTAACTTAAGCATCGGAGCTTCTAGATAGGATCGTTGCAGGATATTTTTGTCTAAAACTTGCTGACATTGGGGACAAACTTGAGCCTACACTTGGTGAACTCGAGCACAAAAGAGACAGAGAAGAAATGAGAGTTTAAGGCTGGACAAACTGGAGCCTAAGAAAGGTGAACTCGAGCTCGAGAGAGGCAAACAGGAGTTGAAAGGCAAATGGTGAACGAACTCGAGTTCATTAGTGAATGAACCTCAGGTTCATTTCTGACAGAGAGCAACGATGGAACTCAGACAAGGTGAACTCGAGCCCATCAATAACGAACTCGAGTTCGAAAGTCACAGAGAGCAACCCTGCTGAAAAATCATTCTGAACTCGAGCCCATAAGTGAGAACCTCAGGTTCACGAGGAAGTTCAAGAGTTCACAGTACACTCTTGAAGTCCAGGTAAGTGGATTTTTATGACGAACTCGAGCCCACAAGTTGTGAACTCGAGTTCATCGTGTGCCCTATATATACTACAGTTGTGAACTTTCCACTTCACTTCACTCGAACCTCCGGTTTGCCCTAATTCCTCTCATCTTCTTCATCTTCTTCATTCTCTGATCTCTGCGAAAATGACTTCCAAATCCTCAAACCCTAAAGAACCTAACCCTAATCCCTCTCAAACTTCCTCTCAAGCTCAATCTGAGCGTCCTGTTCGAACAAAGTCTCGGTCCACTCGTTTACGGTATGGCATTGACAAAGAAATCAGAGGAGTTCAGAGTGGAAACCCAGCGGTTCCTCCCTCTAGACCAAAGGGAGTAGTGATTCGAGAGGAACGAACCAAGAAAAGACATGATCCTGAACCAGAGGTTCAAGTAAAAGGAAAGGCTCCTCAAGCGTCAGCACCGTTAAGAGAAAAGCAACCGTTCAAGAAGAAGAAGACAGCCGGTGTTCACTCTGTACCCACTCACGGTCAAGCAAGTTCCCAAGCTCATCCTCAACAACATCAGCAGGACCAAGGTGGTCCTCAGGTATCTCAGACACTTCCTGCTCTGTTAGACATTTATCATCATAAGAAATGTCCAGCTGGTTTCAATGAGAATCCCTGTAGGATGACTCCTGAGGAGGGAACTCAGTTTAGGAAGAAGTTTGATGAAAAGAGAAAATTCTGTCCGATTGTATCTGTTGATATGGATAAGATCAAAGAAGAATGTAGTTTAGATTTGAGGCCTTGGTTGAAGTCCTTTGAGTCTTTAATCTCCATCAAGGCACCTTATAGCCCTAAACTCATCAAAGTGTTTTATTTTCATATGAGGTCTGCTAACATTTTAGACTTAGAAGGGGATTTAGTGGAAGAAAGGATAGTTACTAAAGTCAGAGGGCAAGAAATTACCATTACTCCAGCTTATCTCAATTCCATTCTGCAAATTGTTAATCCACCTAGACCTGAGACTCACCGATATAGCCAACAAACCACTTTTAGTCTGCTTAGGCCAAATGAGACTGTTCCTAAGGGATTGGAGATCCTTAACTTCACACCTGCTGCAATGCCCCCTAGGAACCGGGCAATTTGGTACATTTACACAAGAAATCTGCTGCAGAAAGGAGGAAACTTCACTCATTTTGCCAAGAAGGACTTCAATATATTTGCTTCTATCTTGGACAAACAGCCTCAGAATGTGGGATATTGGCTTTTTCAAGAAATGGCTAAATTTGCCTTTCACTCTAGACTGTCCTCACAAATACCCTTCCCAAGCTTGGTCTCAGTCATCCTTCATCACGAGAAGATTTGGTATTTGGCTGAGAATGATCCTCCTCAGTATCCTATTGAGTTTGGACAACACATCATGAATCTCATGAGAGTGGATGAACCCCAGGGATCTGACCAGTCAAGAGCTCCTAAGAGATCCAGACAAGCAAGGTCCAGAGCCACACAGTCCAGAGCTGAGGAAGCTCAGAGTGCTCCTCCTCCATCTGATTTTGATACAAGGGTACAAGCGATTGTAGACAAAGCTGTGTCTGATTTGGTTGAGGGAATAGAACTGGCTGTTGGGAAGTTGGTTGCTGAGGTCAATAAAGGCCACAATGATCTGGTGGACATCCAAGAGGGCTTCAGAGTAGAACAAGAAGCTTTGAAGAATCAGATTAATGACCAAGCTTCCACTATGTCTACATTACTGGTCACTATGATGAGCCTAGGTGATAAAATGGACAAGATCTTGAAGGCTCAACCACCAGAAGCCTTTACTTCCGTGCTTGCCCCTCAAACCTCAACTATGCCTGACCCTCAGCCTGACCCTGAGCCCGCTTCTCTTATTGCTGAACCTCTTCCTGAACCTCAGATAGCACCTCCAGTTCCTATCTTTGTACCTACATCTTCCACATCTGAACCACATTCTCAGCCTGATATCCAGCCTGCATCATCCCCTCCTTTTGCTGATGACAAAGGGGGAGAGAGTGTGGAGTGATTTGTGAATGTGGAGTGATTTGTGAATATTTCTAGTTGTTTATAATTGTGTATTTTGAGCTGTCTGTGCATTTTGAAATTTCTGTTGGAACTTCTATGTGTATTTTTGCAACTCTAAGTTATATGAAATTACAGTTGCATATGTCTATCTATGAATTGTTTGTGCTTCTACTGTGGTTCTGTTTTGTCTCTGACAATTTGCACAATTCTCTGATAACTTACAAAAGTATTTTTTCTCAAACTGAATTTCACAAAGAAGTTTTTCAAATTTCAAAATCAATTGTTTACAAATGTTGTCATCATCAAAAAGGGGGAGAATGTTAGTTCCCTGTGTGTTTTGATGATTACTAACAATTGTAAACACTACTGATAAGGTTTGACAAAGTTTAGAATAATTTAAACTTATATTTTTCAATCTGTCAAAACCAAACTCGAGCCTGTTAGTGTTGAACTCGAGCCTGGATTTGACAGAGAGCACAAACTTGTCCAGTTGATTTCCAAACTCGAGACTGAACCTGAAGTTTAAAGTTAAACTTTTGAAAAGTTCACATGAACTCGAGCCTACTAAGGTCAAACTCGAGTTCATTCTTTCCAGAGAGTTTTTGAACTTTGAAAAACATGTTAAACCTTACACTTGCTTTCTTCAAACCTCAGGTTTGAAAGAATCCAAAGAAAGTTTTAAGAGCATGAACTCGAGCCTGTCATGGCAAACTCGAGTTCATCTCTGGCGGGACAAGTTGTTTGAAACTTAAAGATATTTTCAAATTCTGCACTGTTCCATTGAAAGAAAAGTTTTTCGGTTTGAAAAGTTCACCAATGCTCAAACTCGAGCCTAGCATATTCAAACTCGAGCCTAGTTTTGGCCGAGAGCAAAGAACTGTTTTTAAGCTATTTAAACTCGAGCCTGAGACTTTCAAACTCGAGCCTAAAAGTTCCAGAGAGCAAAGAACTTTTGGATATGTTTTAAACTCGAGAGTCTGTTTTGCAAACCTCAGGTTTGTTCTTTCAAGCTAAAACGAAGTCTGCTCAAAAGTGTCTCGAACTCGAGCCTGACATTAATGAACTCGAGTTCATTTCAACCCGAGAGCTTTTTAGTTTTTCAATGATCTGCAAACCTCAGGTTTATAAAACAAACCTCAGGTTTACACTTTTTGAACTTGCATAGTTTTGAACACTAAAGCCTCGAACTCGAGCCTGTAAGAACTGAACTCGAGTTCGTGACGCTGGTTCAGAATTTTTGAATTTGGGCATTTCAGAAATCAATGTTATTTGATCCTATCTTCTTCCAATATTATTCTCTGATATTCCCTGCTATGTTTAACGTATTTATTAGTGGATTTCAGAGCATTAAAGAATGTTTGGTGAAAGGTTAGAGTATAAAGCAAAAAGCAACTCAGAGCATTTATTGCAAAGCACAAAAGTTACTCCTTCTACCCAAATCCTTCTGCACACGCTTACAAAGTATTTAAGGATGTTAGCTGAAACAAGTAAACTCCTCTCCAACGGATTAATTCGCAGAAAGTCAGCCTTGATGTCTTGGCCAATTAGATTAGGAGAAAACAAGAGAGAGAAGACCCCAAAACCACTTCAGAACACTTGGGCAACTTCTCCAACGGTCTGATTCAAGCTACAACGGTCATTTAATGTTCTCTAGCTATAAATAGAGTTCATTAACATCTTCACAATAGACACAACTACTCTGAGCGAATTTCTACTAAGTTCATTTATTGTGTATTAGCTTTCACTTATAGAGTATCATACTTGATACAAGTACTTCAGTGTTAATCATATCTACTCTGTAAGAGAGTTAAATACTTGTAAATCATTTATTGATTGAGATAACTACAAGTCAGGGGACTTGGTAGTTGAGGTGTATTGATTACAACTTGTAAGGGGGAGTGTGTTCTAGTGAGAGAACAACTCTCAGTGCGGAGTGTGTAATCAATATTGTTGAGTTAGTGAATTGAAAATCCCAAGTGAGGCTTGGGGACTGGATGTAGGTCAAGAAAGGACCGAACCGGTATAAATTGCATTGTGTTTAGCTTCTTCTCCTTATCCTCTCTGTTGTGCTCTGTTTTGAGTGATCGAAAACAGAACAAGTTACAAAAATTTTAAAGATACCCAATTCACCCCCCCTCTTGGGTATAAAGCTCCTGCTTTCATTTAGTATCAAAGCGAGGTCTTCTCAGAAGAGCTTAACCACTTGAGAAGGATCACTATGGAAGGAATTCTTCCAGATGGAGCTTCAATCAACAGACCTCCCGGTTTCGACGGCGAACACTACTCTTTCTGGAAAGCCAAATTTCGTGTGTTCATGATGGCAACAGAATATGGTCTATGGAGAGTCTTTGAAACTGGAGACTATGTTCCAGTCAAGGTAGAAGGAGGCATCACTGTGCCCAAGACAGAAGCTGAATTCGATGATAATGATAAGAAGAACATTACTCTCAATAGCAAGGCTATCCTGATGCTTCAGAGTGCTCTTAGTCAAAAGGAGTACTTTCGTATCTGTAATTTATCAACAGCTAAGGAAATGTGGAAGGCGCTAGAAATAGCTTATGAAGGAACCTCTGGAATCAAGGAAAATCGCATCAACATTCTAACCACTGAGTATGACCTGTTGCGGATGAAGCAAGGCGAGAGTATTGGAGAATTTCAGTTGAGATATACTCATCTGACCAATCAGCTAGCAGCCTTAGGAAAGCTTTTCGATCAAGGTGCTCAAGTGAGGAAAATCCTCAATATTCTGACAAAGGACTGGGAAGCCAAGGTTACTGCCATTGAAGAAGTTCGTGGAGAATCAATGACTTCAGTTGCTGCATTATTTGGAAGCCTATCTGAGTATGAGAGCAAACTGAAGTTCAAAAAGGAGTTAGAAGATGTCAATGGTGGCAACAATCGCAACAAAGGAGTGGCTCTGAATGTGGAAAAGGATGAGGAAGATGAAGATGAGGATGAAGAAATTGGGATGATGGTCCGGAGATTCAAAAAGTTTTATAAGAAGGATCAAGGCTTCAAGAAGTTTCAGAAGGGAAGCTCAAAACAAACGGGTGATTCTTCTCGAATCGTATAGTGCCTATAGTAGGTTTCTAATGAGAGATAGTTCCTAGGACCTCCTCTAGGGATTTTCCAGCCTCTTCGTTGTTCAGTACTACCACCTGTCCTGCATTTGGTGGCCTTATCACCTTAACCTTTTGGGGATAGTTCCAGGCCATGTGTCCTAGCTTCTGACACTTGTAGCAAATTCGTTCCCCATTACAGTTAGCACCTGGGTGGTACCTTCCGCATCTTGGACAAGGCCGGGGTCCAGACCTCATTGGATAGTTCTGATGTCTAGACTGGAGTAATCCCTTTCCTTTCCCTTGGTAGTTGATCCAGGGGGCCTTCCTCTTTTGTGAAATGTTTCTGTGGTGATCGCCACACCTTCCTCTACTGTTGTTGTAGTTTCTCTCTCTACGCATTTCCCTTAGGCTAAGTTTGATCAACCGGCATGATTCTTCTTGTCTTTCCAGTTGTCTTTCCTGTCTTTCAATCAAGAGTTCATTGATAAGAGTCTCTTGCTCCTGCAGCTTTCTCTGCATTGTCTGCAACTCACTTTGCTTCGTTTGTGGTTTTCGTTGTTTGGGTTCGTATACTGGTATCCCTCGTAGTTGGTTAATTCTATTTCTACCTCGGCCTCTTGGAACTCTAGTTCCTTGCAAATTTGTCATCTTATCTTTCTATACATTAAGGAATAATTTAATTTTCGAAATAATTTGATACTTCATATAAGATAATATAACTGCCATAACAGCTAACTGGTTTTAATTAACAACAGTCATGTTTAACATTCCTGTATTGTCGTACTAATGGCTACTCATTTACATGTTGCCTAAAATATTCTGTCTTTAGAAAGTTCATTCGTAGAGCGCTTATCAGCTCTTTCTGTGTACTTAAGACATATCGCAAGGTAAAAAGATTCACTTCTGGAATCAACTTGGTAGCTTAACAGCCAGAGATACTCACGGTTACGAATGAGTGATCTTAGGTCTCTTTGGCTCAAAGGGTGTGCTAGTCGTTGGTACAATATGCTCAGGGATGAGAAGGTCTTTGATCATATATGGTTCCGTAAAGGTATTCCGAATTGAGGTGGTATTCAGGTTTGGCTCAATCATCAGAGTAACTTTATCTTTAGGAGCAAGAAGGTGGATCGGCTCAAGGTTAAGTTTTTTTTTTTTAATAGTAGGGTGTCACCGATCAGGTTGAAGTGCGGTTCAGGATTGTATACTAGCTTAGGGGGTATACTTCTGAGAGTTTTTGATGATGAATGGGTACGGGGAGTCTTTTAAGGTCTGGGTGACCTACCGACTCAAGGTGGCGTACTGGTTCGAATTGATATACTAGTTTAAAGTGATACTTGGGCATAGGTTCGGATGGTAGGTAGGTTGGATCAGGGTTATGCCTATGCTCGGCTAGCTCAGGTCTTACGTTTTTCTAACCGGTGTGCCTTATCTTTCCTAGATAGTTCACTTAAGAGGTTTCGTCTCTGTCTATTTCTAATACGCCAGGGTTATATCAGTACTCATTTTCAAAATATGTTCCAAAACTACGGCTTAGAGCCCAACTTAGTTAATCAACCGATTGGCCAGGTAAGTGTCTATCATGGGGGTCTCACCAACTCTATGGCGACTGATTGACCGACCCACATAGACTAGCCTTGCCTTCAGCACCAATGGTTTCTTATAACTGAGCCAAGTTCTAGCCGGAAAAATACTTTTTGAAAAACTCCAAACCTAACTCCGTTACTCAAACAGTGTAGCCAGGCCGATGTATTTGTGGAAGGCTCGCCGAATTCACGTGGACTGATTGCCAACCACAAAACCCTTTCTAGACACCAAACTGTCTGGAGTAACATAATTAACTTTGGGCCAGAATGTCTGCTCTGATACCAAAATGTCTCCGTGGTGCCCATACACCGTGGCAACATAACGTACCTCAGCCGCTAGTTTTACGCACCGCCTCACGGCTCAGGGTTTGCCCATACGTCCCAGTGCAACCAGGTCCACGCCTGGCCATGTCGGGGTAAGAGCCAATGCTTCGCCACAGATCACACTGTGAGAACCCCCGATCATGGTTAACTTTAACTAGCTCTAATACCAAAATGTAACATCCTCATTTTTGAAATCCGTTTTCAGAATATTTTAATCAGATTAGAGCACCGGAATAAATTTAAAAGAGCGAGTATATGATAAACCTTTACTGTTGGTGTGTCTTATTGCTATTACAGGGGTACAAAGCTCTGAATATTTACTAATATAGTGATACAAAAATTCGTAGCTATCTTCTCTACCCGTGTCTTCTCGTGCACTATCTATCCTTGCCCTCGGTCCTTGTTCCTCCAGAATCTGAGACTATGAGCTGAGGTTCAATTACCATTGAACCTCAGGTAACGGTTAACCTCATGCTTATGTATCCAATATGTATAACAGATATCCATGGTAAAACAGCAATAATCACATATAATATTCTCATATTCAAATAATAACATAACACAGTCACTGCAATATGCATGTTATTATAGTCTGCACTATCTCTAGTGCCACGATGGCCTATTGTGTCCTCAGCGCTAGGAAAACATAACGGCATTATCAAAACCATAACCCGTATCAGGTTGTATGTGTATGATCAATTTTCAAAACAAAGTTTCAGACTATCTATCATATATAAGCATACCATAAGCATCAGAGTTAGTGTTACAGTACACGTCCGTACCTGGGTAGATAATTCCGGTATGACGACGATCGGTATACGGTTGCAGACTTCCTATAATAGGAATATTGCGTTATTAATTTGTAAATAATATTCTCGAATATATTTTGGCCTCTACTGAATATTCTACCCTTGGTATATTAAACCATTATTTTATTTCTTCAAAATTCGTGGAAAAACGCTGGACAATATTGGGCAGAATTTTGCCTATCTTTGAAAAATCATAACTAATTCTAGAAAAATCAAAACGAAGATCCGTAAAAATTTCCGGACTCCTTAGGATGTCTATTTTCCAGAAAAAATATCATTCCTTGCCCATAATTCAAAAATCATTCCCAGATTTCACGTGTTCATCCTCTGCCCAGAAATTCCAGCATTTTCGCAACATAAACTTTGAGAATTTCTTTCTCATTGTACAGAGCTCATTTAAACATGTTATTTACAGATTTGGAAAGCTCTATATGTCTACTTTCATCATGAATTTTATCAGAATTTTTCAATATAATTTTCAACATAAAATATGCGTTTTTCTGTGACTTGTTCAGAAATCGCCTAACCGACGAATTTTCGCCAGAACTTCGTTACTACCGTGTTCATAACCTGGGAATTTTGCAGAACTACTTCGTTCACTAAATTTTCGAAATGAAGCTATTTTAAACTATAAAAACATGAAACTAAAATTATTCTAGAATTTTAAAGATTAAAACTACTTCTACCTATGAATATAAACTCAAAACTAAAGAACTTTGCTTACCTAAAGCTTGATCTTCTTCAAGCCTTCCTTCAGCTCTCTCTCAACTCTCTCTCAATAAGCAGATGATTCTTTGCTTGGTGTGAGGAAAATGAGTGAACTTGGCCCTCTATTTATAGGAAAGAGGTTGGACAAACTTGTAATTAAATGCAACTTCCCTCTTGGCTAATTCTCACCATTGGATCTAGGGCAACTTTGCAACTTCAAATCCTCACCACTCTCTCACTCTCATCTGCCCTCTCTCTCTCTCTCCCTTATTCTCTTTCGTCTTCCTTCTTCAAGAAGCCACACAAACTTGCACTTTAAGCCATGAATAGTGTTTTGTATGCTACAAGCTTTGACCAACTTTGCAACATGTGTTGAAATTCAATTTCTTCCTCTTGAAGCTCCTCAAAACCGAAATCCCCTCTGGTCCTTTGGGTTTGGTTGTTGTTTTGGGCTTTATTGGTGATTTGGGCAATGATTTGGGCTACCAAAAATGATCCAATGTTGTGACTAAAGCCCTAAATTAATTTCTTCTTGTTTACTATTTAATTTAGCTTAATTAGGTTTAGTTTGAAATGATTTTATTGATTACCAATTCAATTATGATCCTACTAAGTCCAATTGTTACAATTATGGATCCCTTGTTAGGCTTTATTGTTGAATTTAGCCAAAATATTGCAAATTGCTTGTAAATATTTATCATTAAATTAATTATGCATGTTAATTCAATCAAGATAAATTTTTGGTGTTTACTAATTATTTTTAGTGTCCTCTAATTATTTTAGACCTCTTCCTATCCCTTTACGGCTTAATTTTGCCAATATGTGAATTATATGACAATATATCACTAAGTGTGAGTCTAATTGTTCTTAAATTGTTGAAAATTCCATTTAATTGGTTTAAGGGCTTTTATGGTATTTTACAATATTTTATGACTCCTAATTAAAATTTAGAGAATTGGATTTTGCCCCATTAAGTCCTACCGTCAACTTATTCAAGAAGTAGAATAAATACACTACTACTTTGGAGCCAACATACTTTCCTATTTTCATGACATCTTATACTATTTTAGGAACTCCATTTTAATTATAGTCCTTAGAAATTCATTTAAATAACTCTTAATTAGTCATTGGCTTTTGATTGGAATTATCCATCTTTGATTATGCCTATTTTAATTTAGTTAAATTTAGTGTCTTCATTGTTGTAATTTGAATCGCTCATTGCTCTTTTTAATTCCATGTAAACCATAACTTAATACGGTAATTATTTGTATTTTATGATATTTTATGGTTCCTAAATAAAATTTGAATATTTGAGTCTTCTTGGTTCATTTGATTCTAGGAGGAAATTTCCTAATTTAAATTAGATAAGTCATAATATCTTTGAGACCACATATTCACCTATGTTATTAGGTATTGTTCAGTGGTTATGCTAAATAGGATTTTTCGGGTATTACATTTCTCCCCCCGTTAATTTAGTGGTGCCCATACACCGTGGCAACATAAGGTACCTCAGCCGCTAGTTTTACGCACCCATTTAAATGTCTCCGTGGTGCCCATACACCATGGCAACATAACGTACCTCAGCCGCTAGTTTTACGCACCGCCTCACGGCTCAGGGTACGCCCATACGTCCCAGTGCAACCAGGTCCACGCCTGGCCATGTCGGGGTAAGAGCCAATGCTTCGCCACAGATCACACTGTGAGAACCCCCGATCATGGTTAACTTTAACTAGCTCTGTTACCAAAATGTCTCCGTGGTGCCCATACACCGTGGCAACATAACGTACCTCAGCCGCTAGTTTTACGCACCGAAATTAGATAAGTCATAATATCTTTGAGACCACATATTCACCTATGTTATTAGGTATCATTTAATGGTTATGCTAAATAGGATTTTTAGGGTATTACAAGTACACCTTATGATCCCAATGTGAATTTAAAGAATAGTAGAGGAGATCCAATCGTTCAAACCAAATATGCACAGATTATTGGGATTTGGTTTCATTTAATGAACTATTCCAGGGTAGACATATCATGTTCTTTGTGTAGATTGACTATATATATTGGAGGGATCTTCTAAGGGTATTAAGATACCCGAGAGGTACCCACTTTATCAAAAGGATATAATGATACTAACTGGATCTTAGATTCAAAAGAGACAAAGTCCGTTAGTGGCTATGTTTTTGCTCTTGGTGGTAGTGCCATAACATGGCATGCAGCCAAACGAATTATTGTCATGGAGTTGGCTGCTACTGAGTCTCAGTCTCAGTGGTTGAAAAACTTCTTGGTGAATATCCCCTAGGTGTAATATCCAATTTTTGTCTTACTAAAATTCCATGTAAATATCCATGGAAATGTAATTTTGGGATATGATATGATAAATTATATTTTTGTGGTATATAGGATTGATAATCCATTGATTAATTGCAAATTGAGCGTAAGACACCTAACCTATATCTAATGTGAATATGTGTCAACTTGAGGAGATTACAAAACATTAATATGGCTATGTGTCATCTTTAAGTTGGTGATTTTCACTAGTAAAAAAAAGGCTTTAAGACCACCTTATTTAAATCGGAGTAGCGACGCCCTGGTCTTAAAAGAATGACCGGTGACAATTCTGTGAATATAAAGAACATTTTGGACCGGATTATTTTTTCATAGGTCTTAAATATATTATTCAGAGCAGACAAAAAAACAACCGATCTTTTAAATGTTATAAAGAAAATTGAAATATCAATTACTTTATCGACAAATGTCATACAGTCGAACTAATATTTTCTACAGTCCAAAAATAATAAGGAAAAATTTAAATATTAGGTATTAAGGTTTTAAGACTGAACATATTTATTAGCCGGTCTTAAAAGTTATTCTTTTAAAACCAGACATAAAATAAGGCATGCACAAAATATAGAAAATGATTAAATAAAAAATTAATTAGTTTTAAGACCTAATTTATATGTGGACCAGTCTTAAAGGTTAATGTTTAACACCGGGTACTAATTTATCCGGTCTTAAAGTTAAATAGTTTAAGACCGGACTTAAATTTTGGCCGGTACAACAATATTGGCTAAAATCAAACAAATAATTAATTAGTTTCATTTAATTTAGTAAAAATTTGTCTAGACTTTTAAGACCATATGTTTATAAATTGTATGCTCCTAAAAGTCCTCACTACTTAAACTTTAGGACCATGTAGTTTTACATATCCGGTCTTAATAGTCTTCCTTTAAATATCTGGGAAATCATTAATTTCAAGACAATCGAGGTTCTGGCTTTCTCCTCAAGCTAAGACCTTCGTTGTCGTCATTTTTACCTCTCCTTATTTTTAGCAACATTATCAGTCTGCCTTTTCTTTGACTTTCTTCTTTGTTAGAAAAAGAATGAAGATAATGAAAAGGACACTGAAAATTTTCAAATCAAGGTGAGGTAAAACCGAGGACAACGACAATCCAACCTTGAGAAGAATTGTCACTCTGTTTGTTTTTATTCGAAAAAGGTAGACGATATTTTTTTTTATAGTCTTAACTGTATTCTGAGAATTTTTAATGTTGATCACACGAGGATAATGTTTTGGTTGTTTCCTTTTTGCCGAAAAGAAAAAAAAAACAGAATGAAAAGGACAAGGCGATCGATATCATTTTCTTTGTCTTCAAGAGATATATCAATATTACTTGTGAATTTCCTTTTTTGTTTATTTAGAAAAATTATATTAACGTTGGTGGGCATCGAGTATCGCAATCAGCTTGTTGTTGAAATTGAAATAGAAATAGACATGTATAGAAATTGAAATAAAAAAAAATTTAATAATTTTTTTTATTTACATAAAAAAAACATAAAATCTAATCCTCTCCATCGTTGTTGGAAGGGAGGGAGTTGTCGGAGAGGTTGGACACGTCGTCATCAAAAAGATGGTACTCAACGTCTTGTGCGTCGAGTACCGCTGTCACCTTGTTGTTGACGGCGTGATAGACCTAAAAAAGTTGGCCCATGCGTCAGTCTATATGATCGACGCGGGTCAGGAGGTGCTGCATCACCCTCAATGTTCTTGTGCTTCTCTGTCCTTCTCTCATTGGCCATGTCCACACCTGGTGGCGGTGCCGTTACTAGCGGTGGTAGTAAAGATGACAAAGAACATATGTGAGGTTGTGGATGGGTTGAAACCAACCATACTAATGGTGGTGGTTCAACTATTTTATGTTGGCGTTAAGATTCTTTACAAGCTTGTCTTCTGTGATGGTATGGACTTGCGAATTGTGATCGTTTATCGTTTCATTTTCGCCCCCTTGCTCTTATTTTCGAAAGGTATAATTTATTTACTTTATTCATTTTTGCCCTCTCAAGTCTCTATCAAGTATGATTGTTATGAACCCTCATTGTGCTCAGTGTTGAGATTGTGGTGGCTAGTTGGCTGGCGTTTATTCATGAAATTGGTTGTTATGAGTCCCATATTAGAGCTTGACAAATGAAATGTGGTTAAAGGGTTTAAAGTATTTTCCTATTCAGTAGGCTAGTCTTTTGTTTTGTTGCTCTCCTTTGAGATTTGCCCATTCTCGCGGAGCTAGAAACAGTTGGTGCCTTATATTTCGTAACATGGGAAAAATGTAATTAACTCACCAGTCGGTGCCTTATATTTGGAAACAAAAATGATTTTTAGTTGGTGTCTTATAATAAAAACTAAAAAGAGTAATTGAGAGCTTGATCTAAACTGAAAGGAAAAGGTTACTTTTAAGAGATTCTAACTTTAATCTTCTTGAAGAGGGCTACTCATGAAGTATTCTGACAGATAGCTAGGGTCTGCCACCCAACTAAACTTGGGCTTTGAAAACATTGTCATCACGCTGATTATGTAACACCCGTCCTTAATACGCCTTTATATATCAGAGTGTAAGCGCACAGACATCGAAGTGGTTTGGACGACTTATTTGCGGAATCAAAAAAAAAGTAAATTGAAAATAATTCGTGGTTCAAATCTATCCCACAGCGGGTTCTTAATACAATAATCCAGAGTAGACAAATGATAAACAATATAATATGGACCATAAATTTTATTATAATATATAAGTCCCTTCTGTTGGAACCCTTACAGCTGCTTCTTTCCTCTTGATCCCGATCCACTACCTGTCTCTTTCATGTGATCTGGAGTTCAAATGAATGAACCCCAGGGGTAACAGTTAATCTCATATGCATATATGAAATGTAAATGCAGTATAACACATGTATAAGCATAGAAAAATTCGCAGTAAACAAATCACACCGTAACCGCAGTTAACGGTAAAGGACCTCAGCCCTTTAGGACACGCAGCCCTATGAGACCGCAGCCTCAAATCCATAGCTAGGATATACTCATGCAGAATAATCTAGCAAACATGATCAGTCATATACGAAATACATACATACATGCTAATAAGATAACAGTTACCCACCTCAAGCTTGAATCCTTAACTCGTTTGAAGATATTGGGATCAGTAGAGGTGTCAAGGTATGCCTAAAATGTTTATCATTGTCATTAGTCACTTCTTCACGTCTAGCAACACTATCACAATATAATTTATTTTAATGTTTCTCATGGTTTCCCAATCCATCAACATTTTTCCTTTATAAATTGCAAAGTATTATCTTAAATACCATTTTTTTCACAATTCTGGGAAAAATTCTTTCAGTTGCTACAGTAACCGTATACTGCTACAGTACCATACCGTATACTGTAACAGTACCACTATTGCTACAGTACCACTATTGCATTACGAAAAAAAACGTTGAAATCATTGTAGCACCTACTCTGTTTGACTCTGTTCCTCATTTTTTTTTTCGATAACTTTGAAAAATCATAATTAATTCTACAAAACTCCAAATGAGGTGCTGCAAAATTCCATATAACCCTTGATATGTCTATTCTCAAGAAAAAATAACAGTACAAACTCAAAATCTCTGTATCATTCCCAGTTTAAATATTTCTCAACATTGTTCAGATTGTAACTTCAGAAATAAGGCTTAACTTCAAAAATCATGATCTCCTCGTCTAGAGCTCAAAACGTTACAAATTATATATCAACGGAAAGCCCTAGATGTCTACTTTATATCTGGAAAATTTCATAATTTTATCACATGGCGTTTATTCCCAGATTTTAAAAATGTGAACACTGTCCATAAAAACTTTTCAAAATAACAGTGTTATGAGGTGACAGAAAATTCTTATGAAAACTCTTATTTTCTAGCAAGCTTTTGAACCTCAAAAACCATATTAATCCGCTGAAATAAAGATAAGAGAGGGATTAAAATCCTTACCTAAGCCCAAAAAAATCAGTTGTATTAAATCTTCTTGTCTTCACCGAAAACTCTCCCAATTTCTATTGTTCTCTCCTACTCTCTTGGTATCTCCACTATTCTTTTCCTTTTGTCTTTCAACTCTCCACAATTTCTCTCTTTCGTTGGACAACATTAATGGAAAAATCTGATGTGTGTCCTCTATTTATATAGGCCAAAAGGTGGAGTAAGAGTGTTGTAGTTTGGTGGAATATTGGTAGATAATGGCCAAAGTTAGTGAAGAAAATATGTGTGTGAAAATTGTGCATTTTGCAAGATAGTGGTAGGTATTTGCGTAGATTGAAATTTCCTTCATTTCATACTTCACCTAATTTTCTTTTCCTACGGCACACTTCAACATATCTTCCAATTTTTCATATAGGTTGGCCAAAGGTAATTTTGATGGTGTGAAATTAAGAAATGAAATGGATGTGCATGCGTACATTTCCTTACTGCCAACTTAAGGGAAATTTGAGGATGGAAAATGCTACCTAATTGGATAATTCATTTGGCTGCATGAAAAACCGCAAAGAATGATCAAGTAGCTATTAAACAATATACTGTATAGCCTACTCTTATTGACCAATGAAATATATTCATATGAGCATTTGGAATTTCCTACTTGTAATCCTCCAATAAAATTTTCTTATTTTCA
The DNA here is from genome assembly GCA_034222035.1 of Acacia crassicarpa. NCBI lineage: Eukaryota > Viridiplantae > Streptophyta > Magnoliopsida > Fabales > Fabaceae > Acacia > Acacia crassicarpa. The sequence continues at coordinate 22,088,426 of JAWXYG010000009.1, read as the reverse complement.
ATAATTACTCATATAGTCTTTCAGACCAATTTTTCATAATGTATACGTGAATAGTAAAAACGTACATGTGAATAGTAAATTACTATTCATAGTCCCAAAATATACTGATCTCAAATTTGTCACATTCAAATACTGGGTCCAGTAGTCTTCCAAATATAGACTAATTTCCAAATCTTTAGACCCAAAATTCGGGATATTACATTTCTCCCCCCGTTAATTTAAATTTCGTCCCCGAAATTTGCTACACATCATGTAAACTCTGAGCCATAAATTCCGGGTACTTCTCCTTCATGCTTTCCAATGTTTCCCATGTTGCCTCCTCAGGAGATAACCCCTTCCAGATCACTTTCACCAATGGGATTCTTTTATGCCTGAGCTGCTTTTCTCGCTTATCACTAATTTGTATCGGCTCAACTACAAAGGTATTATCATGTCGGAGTTCTACATCCTCATATTCTATGACATGATCATGGTCTGGTTGATACTTTTTTAGTTGAGAAACATGGAATACGTCATGAAGCTTGCTCAAATTTGGGGGTAAGGCTAGCTGATAAGCTACTGGTCCACGTTTCGCCAACACTTCAAATGGTCCAACATATCGAGGACTTAGCTTTTTCCTTTTCAATGTTCTACCAACACCTGTAACAGGAGATATCTTCAGAAAAACGTGATCTCCTACATCAAACTCCAGAGGTCTTCTCCTTTTATCTGCATAGCTTTTCTGCCTGCTTTGCGCTGCTAATAGCCTCTTCTTGATTAGTTCAATACCCTCAGAGGTTTTGTCAACTATCTCTGGTCCAATTAGCCTTCTTTCAGACAACTCTGTCCAGCAAATGGGTGATCGACATTTCCTTCCATATAGTGCTTCAAACGGAGCCATCTGAATGCTCGAATGATAGCTGTTATTGTATGCAAACTCTGCTAGTGGAAGATATTGATCCCAATTTCCTTTAAAGTCCAATACACACGCCCTCAACATATCTTCTAGCGTCTGTATGGTCCGTTCGGATTGACCGTCAGTCTGGGGGTGATAAGCTGTACTATATTTAAACTTTGACCCCAGAGCTTCCTGTAAAGCTTTCCAAAATCGAGATGTGAATCGAGGATCTCTGTCAGAAATAATACTTTTTGGTATACCGTGGAGTCTCATTATCTCCTTGATGTAGACCTCAGCCAACTTCACAAGAGAATAACTAGCACTGATGGGAATAAAGTGTGCTGACTTTGTAAAACGATCAACAATTACCCAGATTGCATCAAAATGTCTAATCTTGGGCAATCCCACTACCAGGTCCATGGTAACATCCTCCCACTTCCATTCTGGGATTTCAATCCTCTGTAGTGGTCCTGGTGGCCGTTGATGTTCGAGTTTCACCTTCTGACAGGTTAAGCATTTGGCCACATATTGGGTTACATCTTTCTTCAACCCTGGCCACCAGACCTCAGATTTCAGATTCTGGTACATTTTGACTATGCCTGGATGTAAGGTATATTTACTCTTGTGAGCTTCATCCAATATTTTCTGTCTCAACTTATCGTTTTTCGGTACATAAATTCTCTTCTTATATCTAACCAATCCGTTACGTGACAGGTCGTAGTCTTGAGTCTCATTCCGAGATATTAATTCTCGTATAGCATTCACCTGTTCATCATGCCTCTGAGCTTCTTCAATTTCATCTCTCAGATCATACTCTTCTTGGCTAACAAGAAGACTTGCAAGATAAACCTTATGGGACTCTTTCCGTGCTATCGTGATTTGGTTGGACAGGTTCAAATCTCTGAAATCCTCCAACAGTTTCTGCTCCTGAATCATCATGAATGCTGCATGAACTGTTAGTTCTCAGAGTGTTTTGATGATCACTGACAATTGTAAACAATAGTGGAAAGATTTGACAAGTCAAGGATGTCTAAAACTCATGATTTTTCTATCTGTCAAAATAGAACTCGAGCCTATGAGTGATGAACTCGAGCCTGTATTTAACAGAAAGCATGAACTTGCAAAACCAAAGTTCAAACTTGAGACAAAACCTGAAGTTTATAATTAAACCTTTGAAAGTTCGCATGAACTCGAGCCTATAACTGTTGAACTCGAGCCTATGTTTAACAGAAAGCATAAACTTGTCAAACCAAAGATCAAACTTGAGACTGAACCTGAAGTTCAAAATTAAATCCTTGAAAGTTTGAGTGAACTCGAGCCTACCATTTAATGAACTCGAGTTCGCCATTGACAAAGTTTTTTTTAACTTTTGAAAACCTATTACAAACTCTAAACCTCTACTCAAACCTCAAGTTTGAAAAAGTTCAAAGAAGATATTAAGTAAAAGAACTCGAGCCTGTCATGATGAACTCGAGTTCATCCTTGGCAGGACAAGTTTGTTTAAACTTGAAAACAGAACATTGTCTATAAACTGGAGCCTAAACTCTTCAGACTCGAGCCTAGTTTTGACCGAGAGCCTTCAGAATATTTTAGAGAGAACTAAACTCGAGCCCAAGCTTCTCAAACTCCAGTTCAAAAGTTCCAGAGAGTAATTAGCCATTTTCAAAAGTTTCAAACTCGAGCCCACTTGTCTTAAACCTCCAGTTTGTTTTATGTTAACCCTTTTTGAAGTTCTCTAAGTAAAGAGAACTCGAGTTCATCATTAATGAACTCGAGTTCGTGTTCTTACAAACCTCAGGTTTACACACAAACCTCCAGTTTGATTTTGACAGAACCGAATTCTCAAAATGAATAAAGGCCGAACTCGAGCCTAACATTATGAACTCGAGTTCAGACCTCCAGAACAGAAAAACGCATTCAAACTCTGATATGTCAAATTTGATTCTTTCTTCATGTTTCAAGTTACCCATTGAATCTAATCATTATATCTATCTCTTATATATGTAAGTGAACTGTTCTAACAAGTTTATTTATGAGATAACAGAAAGAATTTGAAATAGACAGAGATTCAATTGGAGCAACACTTTATGCAACTTGGATTATTTTATCTTATCCTTCAAAACAAGATTAAATGCATGACAGGTTGGCATTACAGACAGTACAATCACCTCTGAAGAAAGCCAAACGTGATTATTCTAAAAACAGAATGTCATGGGCCACCAATATTCAAATGCAAAAGCTACAAACACCCAAATCTGGAAAGTAGCAACAGAATATTACCCATCAGCTTCTGCAGTACCTTTACACATGGAAGAACACTCACAACAGTCACATTTTCGAATGGGAACAAGCTTCAGTGGATTATTAACGTTCAAATGATTCAAACAATTATAAATGACTGAGGAACTGAAGCCAAACAGACACAACTGATGAACAACTACTCTACTCGAAAATAATCATCCTGAGTTGTTCTTTTCATTAGGCTGTATCTTTGATACATTGTACTTCAGTATTTATCTTATCTACTCTTTGAGAGAGTCTTTCTTGTAATCATTCATTGATTGAGATAACCACAAGTCAGGGGACTTGGTGGTTGGGAGTATTGATTGCATCTTGTAAGGGGGAGTGAGTTCTAGTGAGAGAACTACTCTGAGTACAGAGATTGTAATCAAGTCTTGTGAAGTTAGTGGATTGAAAATCCCAAGTGAGGCTTGGGGACTGGATGTAGGTCAGAGAAAAGGCCGAACCAGTATAAATTGATCCGTGCAAAGCTTCTCTACTCCTCTCTTCATTTATCCTCTGCTTTAACTTGCCCAAAACAGAGCCAAGTCTTTAAAATTTTATAGATACCCAATTCACCCCCCCCCCCTCTTGGGTATCAAGGTCCATTCTTTCATTTGGTATCAGAGCTTGGTCTTCTCAAGAGAGTCTAACAGCTCGAGAAGGATCAATATGGAAGGAATTCTTCCCGATGGAGCCTCTATCAACAGACCACCTGGTTTCAATGGAGAGCACTACTCATTCTGGAAAGCCAAGTTCAAAGTCTTTGTCATGGCTACTGAATATGGACTATGGAGAGTATTTGAAAGAGGAGATTACACTCCTACAACTATGGAAGATGGTGTGAGAATTCCAAAGCTTGAAGAGGAATATGATGACAATGATCGAAGGAACATCACACTCAACAGTAAGGCAGTTCTACTTCTCCAAAGTGCATTAAGTCAACAAGAATACTTCCGGATTTGCACACTTCCATCTGCAAAGCATATGTGGGATGCACTAGAAATTGCTCATGAAGGGACAGCAGGTGTAAAGCAAAATCGTGTAAACACCCTCATGACAGAATATGATCTCCTTAGAATGAAGTCCGGCGAATCCATTGGTGAATTTCAACTTCGTTTCACTCATCTCATAAATCAACTTGCTGCACTTGGTAAAGACTATGATCAGTCAGTCCAAGTAAGAAAAATTCTCAATGTTCTCAACAAGGAATGGGAGGCCAAAGTCACAGCAATAGAAGAAGCTAGAGGAGAATCAATGACTTCTGTGGCTGCTCTATTTGGTAGCCTCTCAGAATATGAAGCAAAAATCAAGTTCAAGAAAGGACTTGACGAGGTACATGGGAAAAGCAAGGGATTGGCTCTTAAAACAGCCAAGGAAGCAAGAGATTCTGATAATGAAGAAAATGAGGAAGATGAAGATGAAGAAATCGGTATGTTGGTCAGGCGCTTCAAGAAATACTTCAAGAGAGACCAAGGATTCAAAAGGTTTCAGAAAGGAAGCTCAAGTCATGAAACAAAGAAACCAATCATCTGTTATGAGTGCCAAAAGCCTGGACACATCAAGTCTGAATGTCCTTTGCTGAACAACACCAACAAAGAGAAGGACAAAAAGAGCTTCAGCAAGTATAAAAAGAAAGCATACATTTCAAGCATATGGGGTGATAGCTCTTCAGATGAGGATGAAGAGGTTGAAGATGAAAAGGCAAACATATGCCTAGTAGCTCAAGAACAACAAGATGATGATGAGGTATATGACTCAAAACCTTCCTATGATGAACTTGTTGATGAATATTATCTTGTGCAAAAGGAATTTGAGAAACTCGCAGAAAAATACTTAGCTTTGAAAAGGAAAAATATCACTCTTGAACTACAAATTGAAAAACTATCTTCTTCTAAAATTTTGATTTGTCAGGAATGCCCTGAATTAAAACAGAAGAATGTACATCTTACAAAAGCACTTGAAACATTTACTAAGGGCAGTGAAATGCTTAATGTAATTTTGAAACAACAAAGATTTGTAAATGATAGGTCAGGTATTGGTTACAAACCAAATTCTGATAAGAAGAAAGGTAAAAAGAAGAGTGGTCAAAAATCTTACATGAACTACTTTACAAAAACAGTTCACTCCTCAAATCCCTTTGCACATTGTGATTATTGCAATAGGAAGGGCCATTCAACTTCATCTTGTTTTCATAAGAGGGAAGGAAAAATTAAACCTATAGGAAACTATAAATGGGTACCAAAAGGAACTTATGTTCTCAAGGTGCAAGCTAACCCAAAAGGACCCAAGAAAAGTTGGGTACCTAAAACTTGATGCCATTGTGATTTGCAGGTTTGTCTTAGAGCATCAAGACCCAACAAATGGTATATTGATAGTGGATGCTCAAGACACATGACTGGTGATAAAACCAAATTCCTTACAATTAAACCAAAAGATGGTGGTAGAGTCACCTTTGGAGGAGACCAATCAGGAAAGATTGCTGGCATTGGTGAGATTGGAAGTAGTGATGGTCCACTCATCAAGGATGTCTATCTAGTAGAAGGATTGTGTCACAATCTCCTAAGTGTGAGCCAAAGCACTGATAAGGGTAACTTAGTTATCTTTGATTCTGATGAATGCTTTATTGTCAAAAAGGATTTGATTCCCATAGAAAATTTGAAAACTAAAGCCTTGTTTAGAGCACCTAGAGATGGCAATTGTTATACACTTAACCTCTCTAGTAATACCTCCGTGTCAGAAAAATGTTTTGTAAGTAACTTGGATGAAAGTTGGTTATGGCACAAAAGATTAGCTCATGTGAACATGTCTCAACTTGACAAGTTGCTGAAAAAGGATTTGGTTATTGGTATTCCAAAATTGAATTTCAAAAATGATAAGATATGTGATGCTTGCCAAAAAGGAAAACAAACCAAATCATCCTTTAAAACGAAGAATGAGATTTCTACTACCAGACCCCTTCAATTACTTCATATGGACTTAGTTGGACCAGCTAGAGTTAGAAGTCTTGGTGGAAATTTATACACTTTGGTCATAGTTGATGATTATTCTAGATTCACATGGACAATTTTCTTATCATCTAAAGATGAAACATTTGATCAATTTGTTGTATTTGCCAAGAAGGTCCAGAACGAGAAAGGTTTCTCAATTTCAGGTATACGAACCGACCATGGTGGAGAATTTGAGAACAACGCCTTTGCTGAGTTCTGTGACAACACGGGGATTGATCACAACTTTTCAGCACCAAGGACACCACAACAGAATGGTGTTGTGGAGAGAAAGAACAGAATACTCACTGAGATGGCAAGAGCAATGTTGAGTGAAAACAACACATCACAAGTATTTTGGGCTGATGCTATGAGCACTGCATGCTATATCTCCAATAGAGCTTACTTAAGGAAGAAGTTGAACAAGACTCCTTATGAGCTCTACAAAGGGAGAAAGCCAAATCTCAGTCACCTTCACATTTTTGGTTGCAAGTGCTATGTGCACCATAATGGTAAAGAGAATCTTGGTAAATTTGATTCTAAGGCTGACTTAGCGATATTTATTGGTTATTCTAATAGAAGCAAAGCATATAGAGTTTTTAACGCTAGAACTAAAGTTGTAGAAGAATCAATACATGTTGTGTTTTGTGAAAATGATTCTAACAGATCCTTGGATGATGAAGAAGAAAACATTTGCAAAAATCAATTCTTTTCAAAAACTACCCCTTCCTTTGAAAATTCTGAAAATGTTTTTGAAGCTGATCCTGAAAACAGTTTAGAAAATCCTGATCAGACTCAGCCTAGAGCTTGGAAATATATAAGGAATCATCCTTTAGACCAAGTTATAGGTGATATTAATCAAGGAGTAAGAACCAGAAGAAGCACGTTAAATGAAGTAACCTTCTCTGCATTTATTTCACACATTGAACCCTCTAGAATAGAAGAAGCTCTTTCAGACAATGATTGGGTGATAGCTATGCAAGAGGAATTACATCAATTTGACAGAAATCAAGTTTGGGACTTGGTACCTAGGCCTAAAGACCATCCGGTCATTGGCACCAAATGGGTATTCAAAAACAAACGTGATGAATCTGCAATCATAGTCAGAAATAAGGCAAGACTAGTTGCCAAAGGCTACAATCAAGAAGAAGGAATTGATTATGAAGAAACTTATGCTCCAGTGGCAAGATTGGAAGCCATAAGGGTTCTTCTAGCCTTTGCTTGTGTTAAAGGAATAAAACTCTTTCAAATGGATGTTAAAAGTGCCTTTTTAAATGGTTTCATACAAGAAGAAGTTTATGTTGAACAACCTCCTGGTTTTCGAAATGAAAATTATCCAGATCATGTTTTTCGTCTCAAGAAAGCTTTATATGGTCTTAAGCAAGCTCCTAGAGCTTGGTATGAGCGATTAAGCAAATTTCTTCTTGATCAAGATTTCGTTAGAGGGAAAGCTGATACAACTCTTTTTATTAAAACTAATAAGCTAAATGAAATTTTAGTTGTTCAAATTTATGTGGATGATATCATATTTGGAGCTTCTAATGATACTCTGTGTGAAGAATTTGCAAAGAAAATGCAGGGAGAATTTGAAATGTCAATGATGGGAGAACTAAATTATTTTCTTGGATTGCAAATCAAGCAAAGGAAGGATGGAATTTTCATATCCCAAACCAAGTATCTGAATGATCTCTTAAAGAAGTTTGGAATGGATCAATGCAATGGTGCTGATACTCCCATGAGTGCAACTACTTCTTTGGATGCTGATGAAGAAGGCAAGGACTTTAACATAACAAAGTATAGAGGAATGATTGGGTCATTACTCTATCTTACAGCAAGCCGCCCCGACATTCAATTCAGTGTGGGGATGTGTGCAAGATTCCAATCTACTCCAAAAGAGACACATGCTGAACATGTGAAAAGAATCTTTAGATATCTTGCTGATACTAAGACTCTTGGCTTATGGTTTCCCAAAGGACAACCAGAACACTTAGTAGCATATTCAGATTCAGATCATGCTGGATACAAGACAGATAGGAAGAGCACAAGTGGACAATGTGAATTCTTTGGTGGCTCACTTGTGTCATGGTTCAGCAAGAAACAAACCACTGTTGCTGTATCATCTACTGAAGCTGAGTATGTGGCTGCCTCAAGTTGCTGTGCTCAAGTATTATGGTTAAAACAACAACTCGCTGATTTGGGAGTGTACTTGAAAGAAATTCCAATACTATGTGACAACACAAGCACAATAAGCTTGGCCAAGAATCCTGTGCAACATACAAGAACCAAACACATTGATGTGAGACATCATTTCATCAGGGATCATGTTCAGAAGAAGGATGTCAAAGTCATGTTTATCCCAACACATCTCCAACTTGCAGACATTTTCACAAAACCTCTTGCAAAAGAACAATTTAATTTCATAAGAAGAGAATTGGGAATGGTAAACCCCAATGAACTGTAAGTATTTCTCACTCATTTTAATGTTAGTTATGGTTTTGATAATGATTGATTACTGACTTAAGCATCGGAGTATCTAGAAGTGTCTTATGCAGGATGCTCTTATCTCAAATTTGCTGAAGTTATGACCGAACTCGAGCCTGACAAGAAAGAACTCGAGCTCGAGAGAGACTGGAAGTAGTGAAAGGCAAAAACAAGAATGAACTCGAGTTCATTAGTGAATGAACCTCAAGTTCATTTTTGGCAGAGAGCAAGGCTGGATCTCAGGCATGACGAACTCGAGCCCATAAGTGATGAACTCGAGTTCGTAAATCACAGAGAGCAACCTTGGAGGAAAGTCATCCTGAACTCGAGCTCGTAAGTGAGAACCTCAGGTTCACGAGGAAGTTCAAGAGTTCTCAGCACACTCTTGAAGTCCAGGTAAGCAAATTTTAATGACGAACTCGAGCCTGAAAGGTGTGAACTCGAGTTCATCACGAACTCTATATATACTACAGTTACAAACTTTTCACTTCACTCTTCACACACCTCCGGTTTGCCCTAGTCCTCTGCGTCTTTCTCATCATCTTCTTCCTCTGTTTTCTGCGAAAATGGCCTCTCAATCCACAAATCCCAAAGACACAAACCCTAACCCTTCTCAATCTGTTTCTCAAACTCAATCTGAACGCCCTGTCCGCACAAAAAAAGCGCTCTTCCCGCCTACAAGATGGAATTGACAAATTCGTTAGAGGAGTTGACGGCGAAAATACTCAAACTCCTCCTTCCAGACCGAAAGGAGTTGTAATTGGAGAAGAGAGAACGAAGAAGAGGCATGATCCCGAGCCTCCTGTCCAAGGAAGAGGTAAAGCCCCTCAGCCAGCTGCTCCTCTGAGGGAAAAACAACCCTTCAAGAGAAAGAAAACCGCGGGTATCCACTCTGTTCCCACTCCCGGTCAAGGTAGTGGTCAAGCTGAACCTCAATCTCAGGAACAAGGGACTCCTCAGGTATCTCAGCCCTTACCTGCAATTTTAGAAATCTACAAGCATAAGAGGTGCCCAGAAGGTTTCAACATAGAACCATGTAGAATGACAGCAGAAGAGGGTGTTTTATTCAAGAAAAAATATGATGAAAAGAAGAAATTCTGTCCTATAGTCTTTGTAGATTTAGCTAAGCTAAAAGAAGAATGTAATTTGGATTTGAGCCCCTGGATGAATCAATTTGAGTCCTTAATTTCAATCAAGGCTGCCTATAGTCCCAAACTTGTGAAAGTCTTTTACTTTCACATGAAATCTGATAATGTGCTAAATTCAGATGGTGATCTGGTAGAAGAAAGAATTGTCACAAAGGTTAGAGGTCAGAAAATCACAATTACTCCTGACTATCTGAACTCTATCCTACAAATCTCAAACCCTCCTAAGCCTGAAACTCACAGATATAAGCAACAGGCTATATTTAGTTTACTCAGACCTGATGAACCTATTCCTAATACCCTTGAGATACTGAATTTCACCCCAGCTGCCATGCCTCTGAGAAACCGAGCCATCTGGTACATTTATTCCAGGAATCTTCTTCAGAAGGGAGGCAACTTTACACACTTTGCCAAGAAAGATTTTAACATCTTCGCCTCCATTCTAGACCAACAACCTCAGAATGTAGGTTACTGGCTCTTTCAAGAAATAGCAAAATTTGCTTTTCACTCACGCCAGTCATCCCAGATTCCCTTTGCCAGCCTGGTTTCAGTAATTCTATTTCATGAGAAGATTTGGCACTTGGCTGAGAATGACTCTCCTCAATTTCCAACTGAATTTGGACAGCACATCATGAACTTGATGCAAACTCACAGGCCTGAGTACTCAGATCAGTCCAGAGCCCCAAAGAGGTCCAAGCCAGCTACATCCAGAGCCACACAGTCCAGAGCTGAAGAAGCTCAGAGTGCTCCTCCACCTCCTTCTGATTTTAATGTCAGAGTTCAAGAAATTGTGGACAAGGCCGTATCTGATCTAATAGAAGGAATTGAACTAGCTGTAGGGAAGCTAGTTGCTGAAGTGAACAAGGGTCACAATAACCTGGTGGATGCTCAAGAAGCCTTCAGAGTTGAACAAGAAGCACTGAAGACTCAAGTCAATGAACAGACCTCTACTATGTCCACCTTATTGGTTACAATGATGAACCTAAGCGATAAGATGGACAAGATCTTAAAGTCTCAGTCTCCGGATGCTTCTACCTCTGTACCTGCCCCAGACTCAGAACCTGCTCACGCTCAGCCTGCACAGACACCTCCTTCTGCTCCTACACCTTCGACCTTCACATCCTATGCTGAGCCACTAGCCATAGTACCCTATGTCCAAATTGAACCTATCTCTTCTTCCCTTCCTTTTGATGATGCCAAAGGGGGAGAAAGTGTGGAGTGAATATTGATTGTTTTGTAACTTTTGTAGTCATTTTGGAATTATGTGAATTTTTTTTTTTTTCAGTTTGAAGTTATCAATTTGAAGTTTCAGTTATATTTTTTTTGGTCTTAAAGTTTATCTCTGATAATTTGGTTAAGTCTCTGATAATCTGCAAAATTTTTGTTTCACAAAACAAATCCTTGATATTCTGCTTCTGATATATGTTTTCTGTCAATTTGATCACAAGCTGAATTTCAAAATAAATTTCAAACTAAGTTTCCCAATCAATTGTTTACAAGTGTTGTCATCATCAAAAAGGGGGAGAATGTTAGTTCTCAGAGTGTTTTGATGATCACTGACAATTGTAAACAATAGTGGAAAGATTTGACAAGTCAAGGATGTCTAAAACTCATGATTTTTCTATCTGTCAAAATAGAACTCGAGCCTATGAGTGATGAACTCGAGCCTGTATTTAACAGAAAGCATGAACTTGCAAAACCAAAGTTCAAACTTGAGACAAAACCTGAAGTTTATAATTAAACCTTTGAAAGTTCGCATGAACTCGAGCCTATAACTGTTGAACTCGAGCCTATGTTTAACAGAAAGCATAAACTTGTCAAACCAAAGATCAAACTTGAGACTGAACCTGAAGTTCAAAATTAAATCCTTGAAAGTTTGAGTGAACTCGAGCCTACCATTTAATGAACTCGAGTTCGCCATTGACAAAGTTTTTTTTAACTTTTGAAAACCTATTACAAACTCTAAACCTCTACTCAAACCTCAAGTTTGAAAAAGTTCAAAGAAGATATTAAGTAAAAGAACTCGAGCCTGTCATGATGAACTCGAGTTCATCCTTGGCAGGACAAGTTTGTTTAAACTTGAAAACAGAACATTGTCTATAAACTGGAGCCTAAACTCTTCAGACTCGAGCCTAGTTTTGACCGAGAGCCTTCAGAATATTTTAGAGAGAACTAAACTCGAGCCCAAGCTTCTCAAACTCCAGTTCAAAAGTTCCAGAGAGTAATTAGCCATTTTCAAAAGTTTCAAACTCGAGCCCACTTGTCTTAAACCTCCAGTTTGTTTTATGTTAACCCTTTTTGAAGTTCTCTAAGTAAAGAGAACTCGAGTTCATCATTAATGAACTCGAGTTCGTGTTCTTACAAACCTCAGGTTTACACACAAACCTCCAGTTTGATTTTGACAGAACCGAATTCTCAAAATGAATAAAGGCCGAACTCGAGCCTAACATTATGAACTCGAGTTCAGACCTCCAGAACAGAAAAACGCATTCAAACTCTGATATGTCAAATTTGATTCTTTCTTCATGTTTCAAGTTACCCATTGAATCTAATCATTATATCTATCTCTTATATATGTAAGTGAACTGTTCTAACAAGTTTATTTATGAGATAACAGAAAGAATTTGAAATAGACAGAGATTCAATTGGAGCAACACTTTATGCAACTTGGATTATTTTATCTTATCCTTCAAAACAAGATTAAATGCATGACAGGTTGGCATTACAGACAGTACAATCACCTCTGAAGAAAGCCAAACGTGATTATTCTAAAAACAGAATGTCATGGGCCACCAATATTCAAATGCAAAAGCTACAAACACCCAAATCTGGAAAGTAGCAACAGAATATTACCCATCAGCTTCTGCAGTACCTTTACACATGGAAGAACACTCACAACAGTCACATTTTCGAATGGGAACAAGCTTCAGTGGATTATTAACGTTCAAATGATTCAAACAATTATAAATGACTGAGGAACTGAAGCCAAACAGACACAACTGATGAACAACTACTCTACTCGAAAATAATCATCCTGAGTTGTTCTTTTCATTAGGCTGTATCTTTGATACATTGTACTTCAGTATTTATCTTATCTACTCTTTGAGAGAGTCTTTCTTGTAATCATTCATTGATTGAGATAACCACAAGTCAGGGGACTTGGTGGTTGGGAGTATTGATTGCATCTTGTAAGGGGGAGTGAGTTCTAGTGAGAGAACTACTCTGAGTACAGAGATTGTAATCAAGTCTTGTGAAGTTAGTGGATTGAAAATCCCAAGTGAGGCTTGGGGACTGGATGTAGGTCAGAGAAAAGGCCGAACCAGTATAAATTGATCCGTGCAAAGCTTCTCTACTCCTCTCTTCATTTATCCTCTGCTTTAACTTGCCCAAAACAGAGCCAAGTCTTTAAAATTTTATAGATACCCAATTCACCCCCCCCCCCTCTTGGGTATCAAGGTCCATTCTTTCATGAACCACTTTCCTACTCAAAGCATCTGCGACAACATTTGCTTTCCCTGGATGATATTTAATCTCCAGGTCGTAATCCTTCAGCAACTCCATCCACCTACGTTGTCTCATATTTAACTCTTTCTGGTCAAAGAGATATTTGAGACTCTTGTGATCACAGTATAGTTCCACGGTATTACCATACAAATAATGCCGCCAAATCTTCAATGCAAAAACAACAGCCGCGAGCTCCAAATCATGAGTTGGATAGTTTGACTCGTGAGGCTTCAACTGTCGAGAGGCATACGCCACCACTCTGCCCTGCTGCATCAGGACACATCCCAATCCATGCTTGCTAGCATCACTATAGACAACAAATGTCTGAGTCGGATCCGGGATGATCAACACTGGTGCTGTAGTCAACCTCTCCCTCAGTTCTTTGAAGCTACCCTCACAATGCTCATCCCAGACAAATGATTGGTTCTTTCGCGTCAGCTTTGTTAATGGCAAGGCAAGTCTAGAGAAATCCTTTATGAATCTGCGGTAATATCCCGCCAGACCCAAGAAACTCCGTATTTCTGTTACTGTTTCTGGTCTCTTCCAGTCTAGTACTGCTTCCACTTTACTAGGATCAACAGCGACCCCATCTCGTGATATCACATGGCCCAGAAATTTAACTTCTGATAGCCAAAAGTCACATTTGCTCAACTTAGCATAGAGTTGCTTCCCTTTCAGTACATTAAGTACCTGTCGCAGATGGTGCTCATGTTCCTCCTTACTCTTGGAGTAAATCAAAATGTCATCAATGAAAACTACTACGAATCGATCTAGGTACTCACGAAAGATTCGATTCATATAGTCCATGAACACTGCAGGCGCATTGGTCAAACCAAAGGGCATTACCATAAATTCATAGTGTCCGTATCTGGTTCTAAAAGCTGTCTTCGGAACATCCTCAGCTCTTACTCGTAATTGATGGTATCCCGAGCGCAGATCAATCTTTGAGAAAACGCAAGAACCAGATAATTGGTCTAAAAGATCATCAATTCTAGGGAGTGGATATTTGTTTTTTATTGTCACCTTGTTCAACTCCCTATAATCAATGCAGAGTCGAAGACTTCCATCTTTTTTCTTCACAAACAGTACTGGAGCTCCCCAGGGTGACACACTGGGTCGGATGAATTCTTTCTCCAGTAACTCCTCGATTTGTTTCTTTAATTCTGCCATTTCGTTAGGCGTCATTCTGTAGGGTGCTTTAGATATCGGTCCCGTGCCAGGCATCAACTCAATAGTAAATTCAACTTCCCTCACCGGTGGCAATCCGCTAATATCTTCTGGGAATATTTCAGGGAACTCGTTCACTACTGGTATATCAATCAATGATGGTTCAGTCTCTGCCTGCACTGAAAGAAACACCATATATCCTAAGCAACCTTGTTTCAGACATTTCTTCGCCTCTCGAGCAGTGAGAAGATTCAAATTGCCTGCCGTAGTATCCTTTGTTGACTGTGTGTACAGGATTTGCTTGTTACCGCAATCGATCAACGCATTGTTGGCCGTCAGCCAGTTCAATCCCAGTATGATGTCAATACCAACTAACGGTAGACAAATTAAGTCTATTGTGGACTCATGTCCATTTACAATCAACACACAATTTAAGCATGCATCAGATACTACAGACTTAACACCTAGCGGTGTATTTACAATCAAATCATATGGTAACCTATAGGTATTCATCCCTAGTCTTTTAGCACAACTACTAGCAATAAAAGAATGGCTAGCTCCTGAATCAAATAGTGCTTGTAAAGAATTACCATTTAATGAAATTGTACCTTGGATCATGTCAGGAGATTTTCTAGCCTCTTCATGGGTTAAAGCAAAGACCCTTCCATAATTTTGTGGCCTCTTTTCCCCAGCCTTCTGCGGACAATTAAAACTGAGATGTCCCGGCTGGTTACACTTGAAGCAGATCAACTTTCCATCACAATTCACCCCCGGGTGGCTCTTCCCGCACTTTCCACATGTTCGGGGTACTGGTAGTCTTGGATCTTCCTGCCTGGAGTGATTAGGCTTCTTGTTTCCGCCCTTGTAACCAGACCATTTCCCTTTTCTCTTCTGATTACTTATGGAATTCCCACGGCTATGTCCACTGTTATTTATCATCATCCTACTCGCATGCAGCTCCTTCAGATTGCGTTCAATTATCCTACATTCTTCCTCAGCTTGGTGGAATGTAAGAAATCTTCGAGAGACTAGTCTATCCCTCATTTCAAATGTTAATCCCTTGATGAGCCTGTCTATCTTCCATCCCTCTGCTTCATTCTCCTTTAGGTAGGAGGAGTAACGGGACAGATTGACAAACCTTGCCAGATATCTGTCAAAAGACTCTCCTGGTTTCTGGGTAATGGTTATGAACTCATGTTCCTTTTCTACTTGGACTGAGTGGGGAAAGTACTTCTCATTAAATTTCTCCTGGAACAGTTCCCATGTTATTGGTCTGCATTGAGCACGCAGAGCCTTGGCTATGCTTTTCCACCAATGGTCCGAATCACCTTCCAGCTTGTAAATGGCTAGTTGTGCCTTCCGCTCTTCCGGGCAGTCCATCACCTCAAATATTTTCTCCAGTCTGAGTAGCCAATTCTCAGCAGCTTCTGCATTATGTTCACCAGTAAATGATGGCGGGTTATGTTTGCAAAATTGAATAGTCCAGAATTGAGACTCTCTAACAGATCTCTGTCTTTGTGGTTCAACAGGAGGTGGAGCTTCTCTCTGTGGAGGGTTATCTTCTTGGTTCTCCTCTTCTTCCATCTCCACCCTCTGAGCTAGTCGAGCTTCAGCAGCTTCAGCATGCTGCCTTGCTTCATCTCGTTCTGTCCTCAATAAGATTACCTCTTCTCTGAACTCCCTCAACGAATCTTGATATTCACCCAACATCGCCCGTGCTTGTTGCATGGGATCCTGAGTTGGAAGTTCCTGTTGATTGGTCCTTCCCCTGCCTCGACCTCGGCCTCTGCCCCTTCCACGTGTAGGTGGATTTGCTTCCTGTTGGGGCTCCATTTGTAATACTCTAGTACTATATGTCAAGAAGTTTAGTTATTAATAACAGAGGTATAATAATCATTCCTAATATGCATATGCACTTAAAACATATGTCATACTTATTACTCGCATTTCACAAACCAATACTAAATTGGGTTTCCTTATTCCAAATATTTTGTCCAAACCAGGCTCCCTGGCCATGTCGGGGTAAGAGCCAATGCTTCGCCACAGATCACACTGTGAGAACCCCCGATCATGGTTACCTTTAACCTCGCTCTGATACCAAAAATTGTAACACCCGTCCTTAATACGCCTTTATATATCAAAGTGTAAGCGCACAGACATCGAAGTGGTTTGGACGACTTATTTGCGGAATCAAAAAAAAAGTAAATTGAAAATAATTCGTGGTTCAAATCTATCCCACAGCGGGTTCTTAATACAATAATCCAGAGTAGACAAATGATAAACAATATAATATGGACCATAAATTTTATTATAATATATAAGTCCCTTCTGTTGGAACCCTTACAGCTGCTTCTTTCCTCTTGATCCCGATCCACTACCTGTCTCTTTCATGTGATCTGGAGTTCAAATGAATGAACCCCAGGGGTAACAGTTAATCTCATATGCATATATGAAATGTAAATGCAGTATAACACATGTATAAGCATAGAAAAATTCGCAGTAAACAAATCACACCGTAACCGCAGTTAACGGTAAAGGACCTCAGCCCTTTAGGACACGCAGCCCTATGAGACCGCAGCCTCAAATCCATAGCTAGGATATACTCATGCAGAATAATCTAGCAAACATGATCAGTCATATACGAAATACATACATACATGCTAATAAGATAACAGTTACCCACCTCAAGCTTGAATCCTTAACTCGTTTGAAGATATTGGGATCAGTAGAGGTGTCAAGGTATGCCTAAAATGTTTATCATTGTCATTAGTCACTTCTTCACGTCTAGCAACACTATCACAATATAATTTATTTTAATGTTTCTCATGGTTTCCCAATCCATCAACATTTTTCCTTTATAAATTGCAAAGTATTATCTTAAATACCATTTTTTTCACAATTCTGGGAAAAATTCTTTCAGTTGCTACAGTAACCGTATACTGCTACAGTACCATACCGTATACTGTAACAGTACCACTATTGCTACAGTACCACTATTGCATTACGAAAAAAAACGTTGAAATCATTGTAGCACCTACTCTGTTTGACTCTGTTCCTCATTTTTTTTTTCGATAACTTTGAAAAATCATAATTAATTCTACAAAACTCCAAATGAGGTGCTGCAAAATTCCATATAACCCTTGATATGTCTATTCTCAAGAAAAAATAACGGTACAAACTCAAAATCTCTGTATCATTCCCAGTTTAAATATTTCTCAACATTGTTCAGATTGTAACTTCAGAAATAAGGCTTAACTTCAAAAATCATGATCTCCTCGTCTAGAGCTCAAAACGTTACAAATTATATATCAACGGAAAGCCCTAGATGTCTACTTTATATCTGGAAAATTTCATAATTTTATCACATGGCGTTTATTCCCAGATTTTAAAAATGTGAACACTGTCCATAAAAACTTTTCAAAATAACAGTGTTATGAGGTGACAGAAAATTCTTATGAAAACTCTTATTTTCTAGCAAGCTTTTGAACCTCAAAAACCATATTAATCCGCTGAAATAAAGATAAGAGAGGGATTAAAATCCTTACCTAAGCCCAAAAAAATCAGTTGTATTAAATCTTCTTGTCTTCACCGAAAACTCTCCCAATTTCTATTGTTCTCTCCTACTCTCTTGGTATCTCCACTATTCTTTTCCTTTTGTCTTTCAACTCTCCACAATTTCTCTCTTTCGTTAGACAACATTAATGGAAAAATCTGATGTGTGTCCTCTATTTATATAGGCCAAAAGGTGGAGTAAGAGTGTTGTAGTTTGGTGGAATATTGGTAGATAATGGCCAAAGTTAGTGAAGAAAATATGTGTGTGAAAATTGTGCATTTTGCAAGATAGTGGTAGGTATTTGCGTAGATTGAAATTTCCTTCATTTCATACTTCACCTAATTTTCTTTTCCTACGGCACACTTCAACATATCTTCCAATTTTTCATATAGGTTGGCCAAAGGTAATTTTGATGGTGTGAAATTAAGAAATGAAATGGATGTGCATGCGTACATTTCCTTACTGCCAACTTAAGGGAAATTTGAGGATGGAAAATGCTACCTAATTGGATAATTCATTTGGCTGCATGAAAAACCGCAAAGAATGATCAAGTAGCTATTAAACAATATACTGTATAGCCTACTCTTATTGACCAATGAAATATATTCATATGAGCATTTGGAATTTCCTACTTGTAATCCTCCAATAAAATTTTCTTATTTTCAATAATTACTCATATAGTCTTTCAGACCAATTTTTCATAATGTATACGTGAATAGTAAAAACGTACATGTGAATAGTAAATTACTATTCATAGTCCCAAAATATACTGATCTCAAATTTGTCACATTCAAATACTGGGTCCAGTAGTCTTCCAAATATAGACTAATTTCCAAATCTTTAGACCCAAAATTCGGGATATTACAGATTATGACTCATAATTGGTGTAATTTAATAAAGTTGTTATATTTTGCATGGATTAACACAGTTTGATAGATATACTTGTGAATTTGTTTGCAGGAAGAAAAGGCCAAAGATGACTTGGACTATACTGTTTCAGGGTCTTATATGTGGCTTATTTGGGTACTAAATTAATCCATCACCATTGCTATTTTATTATAAAAAAAACACACTCTGTTTATGATTTATGTATATCAGTGGAACATTGTCACAAATATTTTACTTGGAGATGCTGACCTTAACAACAGTAACGTTTGCATCAGCCATCAATCTCGTTCCAGCCGCTACATTTATTTTGGCCCTCTTCTTTCGGTAATTAACTCACAAGTCTTTATAGTTTAACTATAGTTAGAAACAAATCCTTCAATTATTATCTCAATTTAATTACCAGTCAGGTTTTCATTATATTTAGTTTTACATATAAACTCATCACATCCGGCATGTCTCATAATAAATGGAGGGTAAAATCATATACTTATATAAAATTGAATTGGAAAGCCGCAGTCGGTAAAGCCAAGATCAGTGTAATCCTTGCAGGGACCAATGGGGCCATGCTGCTAACATTCTACACCAGTGGCGGAGCCAGGAGTTTTGGTTTGTGTCCGCACAATTAGTGGGGAAATTCACTGTCCCCGAAATTTTATTTTAAGGAAAGTTTTAAGGGAAAAATACTTCTCATGTTGCAGGAGAAGTGTTTTCTCATGTAACACACACATGAAATGATGGGACCCACATATATATATAATGAGCATTATATATATATGTGGGTCCCACCATTTCATGTGTGTGCAGGAATCTTCTTCTTCTCATGTTACATGAGAAGTTTAAACCCCAAGTTTTAAATACATTAATAAACAAAAAAATATAAACAAGAAAAGAAAAGAAAACTTTAACTTAACATAGAAAAATAATAAACCAATGTGCTGGCTTGGCCATATCAGCTTATATACATATATATATATATATATATATAGAGAGAGAGAGAGAGAGAGAGACCAAAAAGAAAATACTTACGTATAATGTGTGTTGCTATGACATGATGTAAGTAATGAACAAATACACACCGCTTTGAATGAGCCAAATTGCAGAACTCCTTGTGGAAGAACTGGTACCAGTACAATAGTCAGAAAAATGATTTGAAAGGGGGAAAAAAGATTGTTATATATAAATTATTACATCTTTATGAAAATGGCATGTAAATTGATGTTTCTTCAAGTAGGCAATCATGTATCAGCTGAGTTGGATAGTGAGCTAAGTAGCACACATGTGAAATGCTGAATCATTCATCCAGACATTAGATCTGGAAATTAGACCTTCTACTGTGATATGAAGTAAAAAAACAGATCAAGATAGTACCTTGATTGCTAATGCAAATTGAAGAAGCCATTCATATGGACACTGCAAAAGGAAAAGATTTAGGCATATAATATTACTACTATATGGAGCATAAGCTTTTACCCTTCGCCCAATATTAATAAAGTAACACGAAATGTCATTCCGGGAGGAATTCAACTGATTTATCTGAGTTTCCAATAATACAACAAATGAAACATCTCAATAATCATATAGATAGAAAGATCTTACAATGGAAAATGGTGGTTAAGCTTCCAAAATAAAGCATAATTCCAATGTGAGTAATTACAGAAGCTCTTCAGCAACTTCATCATAGAAGAGACTTCCATGTTTGAATCTTTCAAGAGACACAAAAATATTATTAGCAGAAACTTGAAAGCTGCGACTAGCTAGCTTCCCCTGTATGAACCTCGACCAGTTTGCTTGATTCTTAAACCCTCTCTTCTTTTAATAGGTGGTCCTGTTGCACCAAGTAGAAATACCACCATAGCTTGTCCCAAACTCAATATTATGAGAAAATAAATGAAAAAAATCCGTCCTGTGATTATCAATTAACGACTTGAAGTGTCAAAGGATTTCACATTTCTTGTCATTTAAACAATTTCCCAAGTAAACTCTCACAAAACTTGAGCCACAGAGGAGCCCGCAAGAATTAAAGCACTAACATAATCAGATGACAAAAACTTATGCAGTAGGTTAGGTTACAACGAATTAAAAAAGACCCAATGGAAAGAAACATGAAGCTCATTAAGCCATAGTAAGAGAACCAACACAAGAACCAAAATTTGTACGATGGTCCCCGCAACTAAAAACAGAGAAACTAGAAATAGTAAAGTAGGAAACTCATCAAACAATAAAACCCACAAAAGCTAGTAGGATTATTCAAGCCAGAGCAAGAGTAAAATCCAAAAGGGGAAAAGAAAGATCAAAACTTTAGTATCATTCTCTCAGCTACCATACAATTTGAGTTGAGACTAGTCTGTATTACTTACCGGCCGTAGGAGCAGGCAGCGGCAACGCTGGTGCGGAATGAAGCAGAGAAGCCAAGTGGAGATTTGAGGAGCAAATTGGGAAAAAGGGTTTGATTGCCACTTGCTCGGCAATTCCCTTTGTTTTTCATTTATTTATTTTTTTTAAAAAAGACACAAGTTTGTGTCTGCACGTGCGGTCTTGGGCCCCATTGTGGCTCCGCCATTGTTCTACACCCTCCTTCCACGTCACGAATACCTACAATAGCCATGTGACATCATCCCATTCTTCCTCGGGTGGTAATACGTCTCATCTTACTCTTTGTGGCTCATAGTTCAGGCAGGTCCCTTTAATTGGCACCTGTTGTTTTAATAGTTGATAACTTGATATTTTCGTTTGTTCAAAACTAATCGTTTTATACTTTTTCTAGTGAACTGATTAATCAGTTTATATTGTGTAGGGGAAGATGAGTGAGAGATATCCATGTCATTATTCAAGCAGGACATTGATAAGTTTGACAACTTCGGTGTTTTCTACTTGCTTTGCTCTTTGCACTGTAAGGGATTGGAGTCAGTGAAAATTGGGTTGGAATATAAGACACGTAACAGTGGTTTATACAGTGTGTGATTTAAGATCTTATTCTTGAAATGACTATTTATTTTCTTTCTTTTTTTTTAAGTTGTTGGAATGTCTAATTATTTTTAAAATAAATTGATATTTATAATTGTAAAGACAAAAATATGCTTTTTCTAACTGAATTTTATTTTACAATTTTTAAGGTAAACTTTCTTTATACGCAACAAATATTAGGGAGCTTGCAAGTCCTTATAGTTTCTACTAATTTATAATCAAATTCCTATATATATTTTTCCTTTTTATCAATCACATGAAACTATATGTACCTAATTAAAAAGGAGAGGAGATTTATACGGACATGATATATATATATATCGAGACACACAGACAGACATACACACAATACTTGATTAAAAATAGGCTAAACCACCACGGCTTCATAAGAGAACTATAAAAAATTAAAAACCAAATAAAAAATCAGTTGAACTCTTAAAGACTTACCGATTTTATTTTATTTTTTTTGGTGTAGGGACTAGTGTCAGCAGGGTTGTGTACGGTGATCTTTGCATGGTGTGTATGCAAAGGAGGGCCTCTATTCATATCAGTATTTAATCCTCTCCAGCTTTTATTCTTGGCTTTTGTTGGATCTTTCTTTATGGATGAGATGCTTCATCTTGGAAGGTATACATATATCTGACTGTTGGATTTCTTTTTACATTTGACTTTATATACTAGTAATTTTTAGGTGAACGACAAAATAAGAAGGACATTTATAATTCGGGATTCATAAATTTTTGGGAAAATTAAAATAAAGGACCTAGGTAAAGTAATATTTAATTAGAAGGACCATAAAAATAGAAATTATTAAGGAGGACCAAATAAGTTTAAAAGTACTAAATTAGCCTTCAAATTCTCAGTTGCTTCTCCAACGCAGAAAGCAAAGAACAAAGCGCCTTCTTCCCTCCTCCCATGAATATCAAGGTGAGGTCATTTGGGAAGCTAGTATTGGAAGTTAAAAACAGCGATATTTGGAAAGGAAAAGAAATCCCTCCCCACTTAGGAGGGCTGATGTTGCTTTTTCACCTTTATTCAATAGAAACCCTCATTCGATCATCTGGATCCTATTTCTATGCATATATTTGTATCAAATATCGCTGTTTTTAACTTCTAATACTGGATTCCTAAATGGCCTCACTTTGATATTTACGAGAGGAGGCAGGAAGGCGCTTTATTCCTTTTTTTTTTTTTGTGTTAGGAAAGCAACTGAGAATTTGATGAAAACTATCTTTATATTTGCACAATCTTGGATGTTTCTAGCATAGTCTTCTATAAAATAAGTTGGAGGGTAACACTACAATGAAGGTTCGATATGTAAATACAAAGATATACAAGTGAGAAGATGAAAACTATCTCAGGCCTTGATGCTACAAGTGGGTATATATTTGGTAGGATCCCTATAAGCTCCTTTCAACAAGTTCTAAGGTAAAAAATGACAAGGGTTTGTATTGTTCAATTGTCATCGAGACTTTTTGGTATACACATTGCTTTTTGTGACCTGATATTGATTCTCCTTTATATTTTGGAAGTTCTTTTACACTCGAGTTACTCTTTAGCTTTCAATATTGAGTTTAAATTGAACTTTTAAGGCATATGGAAGTGGAAAAAACAATAATCCTATGTGTGAAATACCTCAAGCACTAGAAAACAACATTATGTTTACACTGTTTGGTATCAGAGCCAGGGGTGTCACACTATTGATATCAAAGCAGGGTGTCGCACTAGTGGTATCATAGTTTGATTTCAATCCAAGGACCTATGGATTATGAGCCCAATTCTTCACTAAAAGGGTAGGAAAACATTATAATGCGTAAAACACTAAAAAATAACATTAGCTTTACATTGTTTGGTATCAGAGCAAGGGGTGTCACACTATTTCGTATCAAGGTAAGGGGTGTCACACTATTGGTATCAGAGTAGAGTGTCACACGGAGTGGTCTCAGACCCTGATTACAATCCACTATGATACCACTCAATGCAACACCTTGCTATGATACGAATAGTGTGACATCCTTAGCTTTGATACAAAATGGTGTAAAGGCAATATTGATTTTGTGTCTCAAGTATCACAATGCTCGGATACCTTTTACACTGTTTGCACAATCTTGGATGTTTCCAACATAGTCTTCTGTAAAATAAGTTGGAGGGTAACACTACAATGAAGCTTCGATATGTAAATGCAAAGATATACAAGTGTGAAGATGAAAACTGTCTCAAGCCTTGGTGCTACAAGTGGGTATATATTTGGCAGAATCCCTATAAACTCCTTCCCACAAGTTCTAATGTAAAAAATGACAAGGGTTTGTATTGTTCAATTGTCATCGAGACTTTTTGATATATACATTACTTTTTGTGACCTGATATTGATTCTCCTTTATATTTTGGAAGTTCTTTTACACTCGAGTTACTCTTTAGCTTTCAATATTGAGTTTAAATTGAACTTTCAAGGCATATGGAAATGGAAAAGACGATAGTCCTATGTGTGAAATGCCAAGATATGAAAACTGCAAAATGAAATTGTTGAGGGATATTTCTTTTGTGGAATGCCCAGTAAATTGACATTTTTAATTATGGATTACTATTCTGTCCCTATTTCTTGTCTAGGGAACTATTACTGAGTTTGCACTGGTAGTCCGAATTTCAACCCAGCCAACGTATAATATAGATGTTGTTGGTGAGTACCTTGTGAAGAAGATCCCAGTCCCTGTAAGAGACTTTGTCTCACCAACTCATATCATTATAATTCGATCTTGTGATGTCAATAAGCCTAGGGCTAAAGTTAATCATATTAAAGGATCTCAAGATAAGTCCTTTTAGTTATCAATATGCTTCAATGTTTCGTTTGGGCATCATTAGTAAAACAGAGGTTTTACTCTTCCAATTAAGTTCTGAATGATGTTTGCTTGAGTGGGGTTTTTAATTTTTTTTGGAAAAAAATTTATTTATTGAAGTGTAGGGGGTGGGGGCCCCACCCCTCACAAATGCATGAGACTAAGTGGTCCACTAGTTGGCAGGGATGGACCCAGGAATTTTATTCACGGGGGGCAAAAATAAAAAATGCTACTGGTATCACTCTTCTTCATAATAATCACCTACAAAAAGTATAAATTATTTCATGACCAATATGATTTTAAGAATATTATTAATAACAAAAATAATCTGATTAAAATTAATTATTAGTCATTATCTATATTCTTATAGTCATCTTTTAATAAAACTCAAAATTTCTCCAAAATACTAACCATAAAATATTTTCTAATCAGTATAAAAGTAGTATTATTATAAAGATAAAATCATGTATAATAAATTTCATGAAGGAAAATTAAGAAAAACAAGTGATTTTAAGTACCTTATTGATTCTCAAAAATTGTTGTAAGCTATTTAAAAAAATGGAGAGGAGGCAAATAGGAAGGCAATTTCCAAAACATACAGAATAAGTAGGATATATTAAGGTGTGGACTCCACCTCTTTAACTTTTTTTAATACGTATGAGAAAGCAAACGAACAAATGTCATATGGTGACCAATTTGTATCTTAGTTAACATATTGCATGCAAACCAGTTAATATAAAAAGCAAACCATTGATTTCTTTTTTTGAAAAAAAAAATATTATGGGGGCGGGGGCCACCCCTGGCCCCCCTGTGTCTGTCCCTGCTAGTTGGGCCACTTGATTCCTTTGATATATATATATACCTTAACAAATATATATATTCTTCTTAACATTTTTTCAACAGTAATTACAACAACATATGATATATTTACAACAAAAAAATGTATATTAACAACAACCTTTGAAAACCTGGATTTTTTTTTTTTAATTTCTCATGTCCAGAGGTCATTTACAACAACAAATGCTATATTTACAATAGAAAAGGTGTATATTTACAACAACCTTTGAAAACCTGAATTTATTTTCATTTATCACATCCAGATGCTATTTACAATAACAAATGATATATTTACAACAGAAAAAACATATATTAACAACCTTTGAAAACCTAGATTTTTTCATTTCTCACATCCAAAGGTCATTTACAACAACAAATGATATATTTATAACAAAAAAAACATTTACAATACGAAGTGTAAGAACGTATCTTTAATGACTTCCAGTAGAAGATTACTGCAATCAATTTTAGAATTGATTGTATTAGTAGCGACTTACATTATTATAGCAATACGAAGTGCTGTAGGCGTAGAAAATTTGATATCGCGACGTTTCAAAGATTACTGATATTTGATTGAATGCACTCATTTGAATGTAACTCATACCCGTAGGCTTCTTTTAAGTTCAAACTTATGATTTTTTGTTCAAACTTATCATTTTCGTTTCAACTTATCATTTACGTTCGAACGTAATTATGTTCGAACCTATTTACAACAACCTTTGGAAACCTAGATTTTTTTCATTTCATTATAATCCGATCTTCTGATGTCAATAAGCTTGGGGCTAAAGTTGATGATATTAAAGGAGGTGTAGCTGGTGGTAGCTTTCTCAAGGTAAGTCCTTTTAGTCATCAATATGCTTCAATGTTTCTTTTGGGCATCATTAGTAAAACTGAGGTTTTACTCTTCCAATTAAGTTCTGAATGACGTTTACTTGAATGCATGTATAGTGTGCCATATAATATAATTTTCAAAATGTTCGAGTCTACTCTTATATTTCAAATGAATGATTCTGCAAAAACATGTTTTTTCATTACCTTTACAAATTGATAGGACTGATTATAAATGCAAAGGGAGTTTTTGGACATGTGAAATACAAGGTTGATGTTTGAGAGCCAAGAAGCACTGTAGTTTATTCAGCACAACATACTCATACATGTATAGAATTGATAATTAGCAGCACATCATTTTTGTTTTGTGTGAAACTTAGCTATACCTGCAATATTTTTTTTTTGTTTCTTCTCTTGTTACAAAAACCCTGAGGGTGTTTATTGTGGAGAATTTTAATATGCCATGCGCATAAACACCCTACCCATACTTTTGCAAGAATAGTACGAAAGGAAAATTTATTCTCCTAATGTGATGGGAAATATAACTATTTTGTTGGTAGCTAATTTGCTAGGGAAGCTTAGTTTTCCGAGAAACTCAATTGGAAAAATATTTACCATATGTAGAATTGATTTTACCAAATGTAGCATTGAGTGACTATATGTTGTAGTAATGCCAAAATTGCCACACAACTTTCTTGTAAATAACACATCGAACTATGTTTTCATTGCAGAGTGTTTTGAGGATGAAACAAATCATTGAAGTTCGACCTGGAATATTTGGCAAGGGCGAGCGTGGGAATACAATATGCCAATTTTACCCTCAAAACACCCTGCAAATTCATTTAGTGACACAACAATTAGTCACTCGGTGCTTGGTATGGTGATTGATCTAGTATTCTCAGGATATCAAACAATATCTGGGTAAAACCAATTTTATATTTAATAAATGATTTTCCAGTTCAGTTTTTTGGAAAATTAAATGTCCCTAGCAAATTAGTTACCCAAAAAAAAGGTAAATTATTCCCAAATATTTCATTGAATATTAGATTTTCCATCATATTAGGAAATTTTAATATACTTTCTTACTTATTAAAACTCTGGCCAGACAAAACACTCCCTGCAAAAATAAGATTTGGGTTTTATGCACATGGTATATTAAAAATCTCCACAAAAGTTTAGATGTTTAACTAAGTTTCACACACACACACAAAAACAAAAAAACAAAAAAAAAAAGATGTGCTGCTAATTATCAATTCAAATGTGTGTGTGTGATATTCTCATTAAACTACAGTGCCGTTGGCCAAAAAAAATATACATATATATATTAAACTTCAGTGCCCCTTGGCTCTCCAACATCATCCTTATATTTCACATATCAAAAAAATCCATTTGCATGTATAATCAGTCCCATCATTTTGTAAAGGTAATTAAATAACATGTTCATGCAGTATCATTCATGTGAAATACAACCTCTGGTCTTTAATTTAGATAAGTAATGCATAAGGACCAGAACTAGCATTAAAGTAGACTGAAAAGTTTTGAAAACTATATGGCATTATACATGCATCAAGGAAAGCATCATTCTGAACTTAAGTGGTAGATAAAGCCTCCATTTAAAAAAATAATAATATTAGCGCTCAAGAAGCATTGAAGTATATGGATGACCAAAAGGACTTACCCTGAGAATGCTTCCACCAGCTACACCTCCTTTAATTTCATCAACTTCGAACCCAAGCTTATTACGGTCAGAGAGGTTCATGATTGTGGTTGTGGGCAACTCTCATTTGCAGCAATAAGTAACAAAGCTCCATCCATAATTACGGTCCATTGAACACGGTAGCCATAAGAATATCATGGCCCTGTAGAAATTGGAACTAAAAACAAAATTCATATAGATAAAATATCAAGCAGCCACCATGGGGAGAGAGGTTCCTGATTTTGCAAGGAACTTAGTATACCATGATATATTCAACTTTAAAAGTTAATAAGCAGGGTTTAGACCCTCATTCATCATCAAAGTAAATACATAAATAAATAAAATCAGGCAGCTACAATATATTTGATGATTGATAATTATTTGAACCATATCTTTATGTGAAAGAGTATGGCCTCATGCAGAAATATTGTAGCCTCTGAAGCTGCCTATTGATAGCAAGAGCTACAAATTTATGTTTGGTTTTCAGCATATTATTGCAATGCTTTTTAAATACTGAGTCCTATTATGAGAAAAGAGGGGATCTTTTACAGAGCCACACTTTCTTGACTTGAACACTATTATATTTAACTCCTCTAACTTAAGTTTCAGATTGCTATCATACCTTAATCTAATCTGTATCAAATTTTCATTACATGCAATACTTTTAAAACCATTACCGCAAACCATTTTACAAGAATAAATAAAAATCAAAGGATATACAAAACATAAAACCCCGAAGTGAATGAAATTATGAGATTAAATAAGCCATAAATAAATATGCAGTTTACCAGGAAATCGACAAAAGAAACATGTCTCAAAAATTTCATCCTGTAGTTTTCACATCCTGGCACGTCACACATAGGACCGTCTTCTTTTCCACTTCGATATGCCCTGAAAATCCAATTTAAACACAACAATGAAAGCCAGAAATCAACTTGAGTATATAAACACTTGCAAAAATATATACCCACTTGTAGCACATAGGCCTGGGACAAGGTTCATCTTCACACTTGTATATCTTTGCATTTGCATATCCAAGCTTGATCATAATGTTGTGTTCCAACTCATTTTTAAATCAAACAGTCTGCATATTCATGGGAAACCAGAAGCAAAACCTGATTAAAATATGCATCCAAAGTGTGGGCCATACATAAAAGTAAAACAGTCTGACAGAATCACATAGTGATTTGTTGTTTAAGAATTCAAGATGTGTAAATGAAAAAAAAGGTATAAAAAATTATATTTATTACAAGACAGTAGTCACTGAAAATATCATCAAGACAACTAACTATAAGGATAGGAAAACCATATTTTTGGAGGGGAGGGAACCTAATCACACAATAAATCCTTGACTAGCTAAAGTCCATCTACTGAAACAACTAAGAGGCATCTTACATTCGACAAGCTTCAAATATCCACCTGCACCTGGTACTTACATAAGGAGTTATAAAATAAATTCTAAGTGATCAGCAAATATTGCAATCAACTCGAAAGTTTAAAATAATTACAAAATCATGCTATTGTCATGAATGATATACAAGACCAAAAATCAACTACAAATTTGTCAGGAACTCATTCTATCCTCTAGTCTCCTGATTTCAATGTTTCGGCAAAAGACAAAAGAACTTCCAACACTCTGTTGCTTTATTTTTCTCCAAGCATGTCTCCATGACATTTATCAATAAGGAGAGAAAGGAGTAACAAAATGCAAAATGATGCAACTGCCAAACATAATTTTTTCCCCATGCCCTTTATGGACTAAGCAAAATGGTAAATAAGAAATCATATGACAGATAATTCAAGTCACCACTTGCAAACAGAAATTAAAAGTATTGTATATAAAGCATTTCATCTAATGCACCACCCTCAAAACTAAACAAAAATATAAAATGGACAAATGAATACCCGAACACCTGATATTGCTTTAACATCTGTTGACTTGCCATGAACCACATGGCCTATGGTGCCTACCAAGACATCATTACAATTTCATTCATTAGGTGTCACAAGTTGGGGATATCAAGTGGTCCCCTTTAATTAATGTGTTCAATAATAGTGAATACAGTTATATATTTATTTTGGTTCCCTTAAGACTGACAAATATTATGTAAATGAACAGATTTGGAAAAATAAAAATACCAATATTAATGGTAGCCTGCCGAGATATGACTTCTAGAGAAAGTGGATGCAATTTTGTTACATCCAGTTTACTCAGATCCTGTTCCATCAAACCTTTCCATTTATTGCTTCCAACAGAAACTTCTGTAAAATAATGTTATCAATTTCGTCATTGGATAATTTCGTACTTTCAAGAGAATCTTCTAAATGTGAATATACAACTCAAACCTAAATCTCTCAGCAATAAACCATAATCCAGTAAATTACGTATTCCAATTCATTATTTTCCTTCAAAAGTATATGCATTATTGGCTACACGGTCTCATAATCAGGCAACAATTGATTATTCAAAATAATGAATCAATTCATCATCCAAGTTTCACAATAGCACATGTTAAATATCCCTGAGAAACAATGTAATCGTTAATTGATTTCAACTTCTGATGAAATCATTATCTAATCAGGAAGTAGACATCCCAGAACTATTACAAGCACTTGAGAAATAAGATTCCTGATTGAGTAATATACTGACAAACTCCAAGAAACTTATTTCATCTTCCTGATCTTTTGAAAACCCCTAGTGTGAGGTGAACATAACTGGATCCATAAACTGAATTTTGTCTTGAAAGGGTCTCATTTAGGAAAAGTACAGGAAGCACAGAAATGGATCTTCTCATTTTGAGAAGGGAATATGACCCTCATATTGGCCGTCTTCAACATTGATATCATCAGATGCTCTAACAAATGCAACATCAAAATAAACAAAAGGCACCCATGTCACATTGTTTTCAACGGTTCCCCATTTATCCAACCCGATCCCCTTTGAAGAAATTGGAGCCGTGCACAGGGGCATTGGTTTACATGGCAAAGAATACAATGAGGAGCATGCCTTCTTATGACATGCAGCATGAAAAACCTTTTGTCAGACTCTTTTTCCTCAATCTTCCCCTGCACTCTCAGATTGGCCGTCACCATTGTTCTTTTTATTTAAATTGTGAAATTTTAAGAAATGTGACACCCATTTTCCAATCTCCAGAACCACAATTGCCAAATCAAGGAGACGCACAGGTTTATCTCCTTGACTGATCAAGATAAATTTACGATACCAATTATAGAGAATTTCACAGCATAAGCACCATATCATAAGAAGAGGGACACCATTTCTATTACATTTTGCTTATAATTTCTTTAATGGTTGCCCCTAGTATTGAATGCTTGCAATCTTAGGCGTCTATTTTCTATATTTACAGCAATTTAAGTATGGCAATAACCAATCATTGGGTTAACAGTTTGAAGCAGGCAACAAATTATGTTGCATGACTTACAGGGAAACCCCTATATGCACAATCAAAGGTTTGTTTGAGGTAACTAACTGTTTTTGGATCACTTGTGCGTTGTGACCTCTCATCTCAGTCCTACCTCTCTCTACAAAAGCTAGTTCATGAGGATAGTTGGGTAAACTTTCACCATGGGGTCTGAAACTAATTTTGGAAGATTGAATTTCTGAAAACGGAATTTATTTATTTTAGGGTGACAAACAAAGAGCATGTAATATTGGCATCTTAACAAACTAAGAGCAAAAACCAGCTGGTCCTCAAACTCAGAGCTTGAACAAGTTTATTGGCCGCATGAGCTCAGGAGATCTGAGATTTTTAACTTGTGGAGCTTGTGATAGAGGGGATACAAAATGCCATGCTCTAGAGTGTACTAGGGGACCCTTTTTTTGGGCTATAAGTGCTTTCTTTGAGTGGCATTTTTAGAATCAATAGATTACTTGAACAGTAGAGATGGGGCTAGCATGAGAGTCATTTTCCCCTCAAAATGAGAGGTTTCATTCCCCAGGAAGCACATGCAGATTGGAAATGTTACCAAAAAAGATCAAGAAAAAGTATGCAATAAGCAGTGTATCAAAAAAAAAAGAAAAGTATGCATTAAGTAAAAATCATAAATTGGAAGCGATTCAGGGATTTGGCAATATATACCCTTCAAAATATTAACAATCAGATCACACCACACGAGAGATTATCTAATGGACCTTAATCATTCAACACTTGTAAATACATTTTAAAATGTTGTGTGAACAGTTAAGTACATAACGATTAGGCAAAAAGCCGCCCGGAGGGCACCCGCAGATGCTAATGGTAACAGAGGGCAGGGCAAAACACTTTACGCCGGATAAACGAAAATATATTAGCAGTAGGTGAAGATAAACCAATTGTACAACCAGTAAACTTGACTAGGAAAGAAGAAGAGAACATTTTAGAATCAACACGGCCGAAGTGTGATAAACAAATACAATACCTAATAGAAGCTTCAGCTTGTCGTTAGTAATATCGATGGCAGACGCAGCTAACAGCGACACCAGGACGGTGGTTCGAAATTGAAAACGGTGGAGGCGGCCGGAGCAGCTGCTAGAAGGAGAGGAAGAGCCTGTAGCTTGAATGATTTTCACCATTTATGTTCGTCAGTTCGTGTCTGTTTGGGGTTTCCAAAAACTTGCCAAACACCCTTACATTTCTTCAAAAACTATTTTGCAGCGAAAACTTAGGTTTTGGCTCAAAACCTAGGTTTTCCAAAATCTTTTTCTTTCTTTCTTTTTTTTTTTTTTCACTTTTCACTTGGTCTAAACTCTCTTTGCAAAGTGATGTCCCTCCATAATTGGTGAAACCCCAAAATACCTCCATTGTACGGAACCTTGTTTACCAAGCATCCCCTGAATACTGTTTGAATCTTCACGGCCGCCAATTTCTCGTGTCCACGGCCGAACATGGTGGTGGTTCTGCTGTGACTGGTCAGCCTCACGTCAAAAGAATCAACCAAGTAAGCAGAAGAAGATGTATTCTCATTCATTTATTACAATAGCCCTTCCCAATGAGAACATTTTCTTGGTCATGACAATTTTGTGATAGTCAAAACACACCCTAATTCCAGCTTTCTTGAGTAGTACCATGGAGACTAAGTTAGCTTTGACTTTAGGTACATACAGCACATCATTCGGCTGCAAGGTATTTCCAAATGTGAACTTCAGTACTCACTACTGCAAGAAGAACTAATTTAATGTTCGTTTTTAGGATATTTCTACATCCTTTTCAAGGGACGTTTATGTGTAGTAAAGTTTGAAAATTGTAATACCCTAAAAATCCTATTTAGTATAAGCACTAAATGATACATAATAACATAGGTTAATATGTGGTCTCAAAGATATTATAACTTATCTAATTTAAATTAGGAAATTTCCTCCTAGAATCAAATGAACCAAGAAGACTCAAATATTCAAATTTCATTTAGGAACCATAAAATATCATAAAATACAAATAATTACCGTATTAAGTTATGGTTTACATGGAATTAAAAAGAGCAATGAGCGATTGAAATTACAACAATGAAGACACTAAATTTAACTAAATTAGAATAGGCATAATCAAAGATGGATAATCCCAATCAAAAGCCAATGACTAATTAAGAGTTATTTAAATGAATTTCTAAGGACTAAAATTAAAATGGAGTTCCTAAAATAGTATAAGATGTCATGAAAATAGGAAAGTATGTTGGCTCCAAAGTAGAAGTATATTTATGCTAATTCTTGAATAAGTTGTCGGTAGAACTTAATAGGGCAAAATTCAACTCCCTAAATCTTTATTAGGAGTCATAAAATATTGTAAAATACCATAAAAGCCCTTAAACCAATTAAATGGAATTTCCAACAATTTAAGAACAATTAAACTCACAATTAGTGATATATTGTCATATAATTCACATATTGGCAAAGTTAAGCCGTAAAGGGGTAAGAAGAGGTCTAAAATAATTAGAGGACACTAAAAATAATTAGTAAACATCAAAAAATTAATCTTAATTGAATTAACATGAAAAATTAATTTAATGATAAATATTTATAAACAAATTGCAATATTTTGGCTAAATTCAACAATAAAGCCTAACAAGGGATCCACAATTGTAACAATTGGACTTAGTAGGATCAAAATTTAATTGGTAATCAATAAAATCATTTCAAATTAAACCTAATTAAGCTTAACCTAATAATAAACAAGAAGAAATTAATTTAGGGCTTTTTGGCACAACAAAAACTCATTGGATCATTTTTGGTAACCCAAACAAATTGCCAAACCACCAATAAAGCCCAAAACATCAACCCAACCTAAAGGACCAGAGGAATTTCGGTTTTTAGAGCTTCAAAGGGAAGGAATTGAGTTTTCAGCACATGTGTCAAATTAGTCAAAGGCTTGTAGAACACAAATCACTATTCATGGCTTAAAGTGCAAGTTTGCTTGAGCTTCTTGGAGAAGGAAGAAGAAAGATAAGAGAGGAGAGAGAGAGAGAGGGCAGATGAGTGTGTGTATGGTGAGGATTTAATTTTTCAATAAAGCCCTAGATCCAATGGTGGATAATTGACAAGAGCAAAGTTGCATTTTGTTACCAAATTGCCCAACCTTTTCCCTATAAATAGGGACCCAAGCTCTTCACTTTTCTTCACACCAAGCAATACAACACTTGCTTATTGAGAGAGAGTTGAGAGAGAGCTGAAGGAAGGCTTGAAGAAGATCAAGCTTTAGGTAAGCAAAGTTCTTAGTTTTGAGTTTTAAATTCATAGGTAGAAGTAGTTTTAATCTTTAAAATTCTAGAATAATTTTAGTTTCATGTTTTTATAGTTTAAAATAGCTTCATTTCGAAAATTTAGTGAAGGAAGTAGTTCTGCAAAATTCCCAGGTCAAGAACACTGTAGTAACGAAGTTCTGGCGAAAATTCGTCGGTTAGGCGATTTCTGAACTAGTAACAGAAACACTCATATTTCATGTTGAAAATGATATTGAAAAATTCTGATAAAATTCATGATGAAACTAGACATATAGAGATTTTTAAATATGTAAAGAACATGTTGAAATGGGCTCTGTACAGTGAGAAAGAAATTCTCAAAGTTTATGTTGCGAAAATGCTGGAAATTCTGGGCAGAGGATGAACACGTGAAATCTGGGAATGATTTTTGAAATCTGGGCAAAGCCTGATATTTTTTCTGGAAAATAGACATCCTAAGGAGTCCAGAACTTTTAACGGATCTTCATTTCGATTTTTCTATAATTAGTTATGATTTTTCAAAGATAGACGAAATTCTGCCCAATATTGTCCAGCGTTTTTCAACGAATTTTGAGGAAATAAAATGATGGTTTAATGTATCAAGGGTAGAGTAGTCAGTAGTGGCCAAAATATATTTTAGGATATTATCTTTAAATTAATAGAACAATATGGCTATGATAGGCTGACCGGAAGAACGCTGACCAACCGATTTCGTACCGAACTACCGATTCAGGTACGGACGCGTACTGTAACACTAACTCTGATGCTTATTGTATGCTTATATGTGATAGATAGTCTGAAACTCTGTTTTGAAAATTGATCATACACATACAACTTGATACGGGTTATGGTTTTGATAATGCCGTTAAGTTTTCCTAGCGCTGAGGACACGATAGGCCGTCGTGGCACTGGAGATAGTGCAGACTGTAATAACATACATGTTGCAGTGGCCGTGTAATGTTATTACGTGAATATATGAATATTGTATGTGATTAAATGCTGTTTTGCCATGGATATCTGTCATACATATTTGATACATAAGCATGAGGTTAACCGTTACCTGAGGTTCAATGGTAATTGAACCTCAGTTCTTAACATAGCGTCAGGGTCCGGAGGAACCAGGACCAAGGACAAGGATAAGGAGCTAGCGCAAGGACGAAGACAGAGAAATTTTTATTTCAGCGTTATCTTGTTGTACTATTTTCAAACTACTGTACCGCTGTGTAAGCAACCAAATACTACAACAGTGAAGGTTTTTATCAGATACTCGCTCTTTTAAAATTATTCCGATGCTCTACTCTGATCAAATAGTTCGAAAACGTTTTAGAAAATTGGGATGTTACAAAAATAACGTCTGTAAAAAAAGAGATATCATAAGAGACTTATAGAATCCCTTTTTTAAAAGGGACACACTAAGTTTTTTTAAAATTTTATTTTATTTTTAAAAAATTTGCAGGCCAATCAAATGAGTGACTCTGCTTTCTCGCTTCCCATGTACTTTGCTGCACTGTCATGAATGATTATCACAAAGTAGTGCTTTGCCACTTGATCTCTCTATGAGAAGATTGATACTCTGGTACCTAGCCCCTCCACTTCTATTCCACTCTCTCCAATGTCTGTTGCCCCCTCATCTACCACTAAGCCCACTCCAAGCAATATTTTATTACCAGAGTATCAATCTTCTCTTGGAGAGAGCAAGTGGCAATCTCAAACTTCATATTGGTCTGGACCTCCTGATGTGATAGCACTATTTTATGATACTCATTCATGGTAGTGCACATCTAACCCATCTTCTCATGAATATGAGATACAAACTCAGCATTCGTGTTTTCCAGATTGACATGAATTTGACAAGAAAAGTGAGAAATTTTAGTTGGGAATAGCTAGGAAAGGGGCTAACCTTGTGGCTGTACTGTGAAGACATATGAGTAGGAAAAGTGTTGTTGGTCTAAGAATGATGTCGACGAAGATTAGCTGTTGTTTATTATATTACTGTGAACGCAGCAAATACAATGTATTTATTGCCATCCAAGTTTTATGTTTTGGGAAGTAAATATAATTTATTCCAATTATTATAGAGCAATTAATTACTAGGGGAGCTATAAGGTAACTCAATTCTCAATGAATACATACATCAGTTACTAGGGGAGCTATATCTCAGTTGCCAACTATTTCTTTTATGTTTTAAAGTTAAAATTAGAATTTATTTATTTATTTTTTTCCTGAAAAAGTCATAATTGGAATTTAGAAGTGGGTCTTGTGTATTTAGAAAGTTTAAGAAACAAGATGCATTTACTGTTTATATTTTTATAAATAATCTTTTTTTTTTTGAATTTTTATATATTGGTAAACAACTTAATTCATTTTTATTTTAGTATAAACCATGTTCATAATTAAAATTCATATAATTGATTTTCAATAAATTCT
Source organism: Acacia crassicarpa (assembly GCA_034222035.1). Lineage (NCBI taxonomy): Eukaryota > Viridiplantae > Streptophyta > Magnoliopsida > Fabales > Fabaceae > Acacia > Acacia crassicarpa. The sequence continues at coordinate 22,051,250 of JAWXYG010000009.1, read as the reverse complement.
TTGGAATCTAAGTGAATATGTTTTTCTTACTCTTATTTATCCTACCCTATTAAATTCCTTAAAAATATTCTTATATATACCGTACTTATTGCAATGAAATCTTTGCATCCAAAAAGTAAAAATTTGCAAAGCAAGATACAAAATTATCATAAAATAAAGTGTCAATTTGATTTAAGAATATACATACATATATAAAGGAAAATCATCTTTGAATAAAAAATATAAAATTACATTGAATACACATGCGCGTACATGCGTGTGTCCATGTATGCATGCACACAGATACACAGTCACTTCACTTCACTACTCTAAAATTAACCGTAAAACAATGTGACTAAAGCAGAATTTGAAGTGCCATTTGTGCATTTACGAAGATGTTTAATGAGTAAGTCTTATTTTTTGGTTGTAGTGGCAGAAGATGATATGAATGTCGTAACTGTTGCAGTGGCAAAAATGGCGGCTAGAGCTTACGATGCAGCTGCATTGAGATTCCAAGGAAACAGAGCAAAACTGAATTTTCCAGAAAATGACAGAGCGGTGGCCACTGCTCAAGACTTCACAACGATTCTCATGCCTTGTCAGATTCCTTGGCGACTCATTTCCAACAACAGGCAGCAAATCTTCCACTTACACCTACTACCTACAGATTTGATCAAAGATTATTGGGAATATTCCAAGTTTTTTCAAATCTCCGATGACTGCCGACAACAACATCATCAACAACAAGATTTGAACCTTTTGCAACAATATAATTCACAAATGTGGAAATAATTTGAATTGACTATGATAAAATAAAATAAAATAATCTCAAAGAACTTACAGAGTGAGATAAACTTGCTCAAGCAGTAGATTGTAGAAATATTTGATAAATTATTGAGTCACTAATTTTTCAGGATGGCGTATAGAAGAAAGGGGAGAAAAAGTAGAAATTTGCGTAGAGAAATAGGAAGGCGCCATAAGATTGAAAGCATTTTAATGAAATGTTAAACCACATTTGTATGATGAAATGTTGATGATGACTAGGGCTATTTATACTTGTATCAGGGAGATGGTACAATTTATTTCTTTTCCATATTTTAGACTGTTTAGGAAGTAGAAATTAATTATTTTCCTCATTACACTATACAGATATAAGATGAGCTGTTATTTGTTGCCAGCTATTTCTTTTCTGGTTTATTACAATTACTTAAAGTCTTAACCTAAACTTGATGGCAAGTACTAATAATAAGCCACACCACAATATCCTTTACAAGATATTTCAAATGTTCAGAATCAAATCTAGTAAGGAATTGAAAATCAAGGTATCTTTTATATATCATATTTGAGATAATTTTTTATTTGAGTTCGGATTCATGTGAGGTTTTGACTGAGTAAATGACTTCATTTGTCTGTGAAATTTAGTATTGATATATTACACCTTTTAAGCTTTACAATGAGCGTAGAACGTGTTAATAGAAGGTCTAGCTAGATAGAAAGTTATGAATTTTGGAAGTAAGGCGTTGAATCTCGAATGAATTCTGTGGCAGTGAAGTTTTAGGCATAATTTTGGAATTCTGTAGCAAATATTGGTTCTGAGTAATATTTTGCCTTTACTCTTAAATATATTTAAATAGGCATTTGAATCACCCCAATTGGAATCTTATAGAATTAATTATGATTTTTCTTAGTTTAGTGAGGAAAACTAGAAAATCCTATTTCTATATTCAAGTTGTATCACTTTTTCGAAATTATGGGAATGATAAAGCTACAAATGGATTTGGTGATTATTTTTACTCTAAAATAGACTTATATAGCTTGAATTAGGGACTAGAATCACCTCATTTGGAGTTTCATAGATTAAGTTATGATTTTTCCAATTTCCTTCAAAAATTATAATTAGATTTTCTGAAGTCCAACAATGATAATATTTTTGGATAAATGTATCTGTTATCATGAGTTGAGAATTTTGGGTAGGATAATAGGAATTTAATTTTTTCTTGGTGAGTATATATGTATAAGGATAAAAGATTACCAATGATGACTTATCTCTATGAATTTCAAAATTTCAAGGAATTGACAATTACTTGAGCTCAAGAGAAAAGTGAACCCAAAGGATTTTGGTGAAAGTATAGTTTTAGAAGGAGCAATACGTAAGTGAATAGCATCTCATTATAGCTTTTATAAATGAGATATTTACTAGTTATCATATTTTTATGTTAATTACCATATTTTATTGTCTGATTTTGTGAAGGAAAGTTTGTCATATTTGTTAAATTTTCCAATTGATATTACATGAGTAAGGATCAATGATTTTATTCATTATTATGTATTTTCTTCTAATTGTCTCAAAGCATAATTCATGATTATGTACTAAAATGTTAAGGAGGTTTTTTGAGATTTTTTCATAAATTTTATATTGAAATGATATTGTATTTTGGAAAGTTTATAAGCTAGAATTTATTATTTGAAAAAGATTTTTGTGGTCATATTGAATTTGAAGGTGTTACACCCCTACCGACTTCACCTTTTCGGGTGGCAGGTTAAAGGGTGTAAAACCCTAAAAATCCCTATTTATAGTAAAAGCTATATTTTGACAAATAATACATGTTAAATAAAGGAGAATATGTTGTCTCTAAATTTTATAAATTTGTTAGATATATTGTAGGCAATTTTTTCTTGGAAATTAAAACAACCAAGGGCTAATTTTAGGCTACATTTAAGGGTCATAAAATACAAAATAATTATCATATTAAACTATGGTTTTCAAATAATTAAAAGGAGTAAGAAAATGTTATGGAAATACTTAAACAAATTAAGAGAATTTAATAAAGATTAACAAGCAATTAAGTCTTCACTAATTAAATAAGGGTTAAGGTGCAATTTTACCAATGAACTATTGGTCCAGGAGCGTCCAACACAATTAACTCTCAAATGGACCAAAAATACCAAAAATAGTTTTACTCAGGAGCGTCCAGCACAACGCCGTTAAACAAAAGTTAATGTCCGTTATTTAAGGTGCAAATTGGCCAACGAACTTTTATCCTAGGAGCGCCCGGCACAAAATTCTAAATTTTACTAAATTAAATAATTTTTTCTCAATTGTCATTATTAAAAACTACTTGTATAGATATATATAGACGAAAATTATAATTTGCTAAAATAAACAAAATTTATAATTTAAAAATTTAATTATATGATTTAAATAAAACTCAAGGTGTTTTATAGTTTATTATATATGTTAAACATTATAATTTAAACCATTTAATGACAATTTAAATAAAATTATATAAGGAGGACAAATATGGGTTTGTATTGAGACTGGAGAGTTTCGTCTCATCTCACAAGGCATGCGTCTTAGTTGCATTCGGGGCAGTAAAGAGTGAACCAGTAAAATGGAAGATAATGATAATAATAATAATAATAATAATAATAATGTTAATTAATAAAGAAAAAGAAAAAAAGGGTTAAACAATCAATAGTGGCGATAGATTCATGAAGAAACTCAAATATAAAATATATGGAAATGGTGTCTTGCAAGATATATATAAATACACACACATAGTCACGCAGACTCAATGAAGGAGGGAGATGGGTTTATATAAAAAAGTATATGTATATGTATACACTCACACACAGTCCGAAGTGAAGAAACCAGGGGGTGAGGCATGAATGATGATCTTATCTTATGTCAAAATTGAAGAATGAGTAATTTTTGTCCATATATATCTATACAAGTAATTTTCAATAATGACAATTGAGAAAAAATTATTTAATTTAGTAAAATTTAGAATTTTGTGCTGGACGCTCCTGGAGTAAAAGTTCGTTGGCCAATCTGCACCTTAGATAACGGACATTAACTTTTGTCTAACGGCGTTGTGCTGGACGCTCCTGAGTAAAACTATTTTTGGTTTTTTTGGTCCACTTGAGAGTTAATTGTGTTGGACGCTCCTGGACCAATAGTTCGTTGATAAAATTGCACCTTAACCCATTAAATAATGGTGTAAACCTTCATAATAAATCAAAGGGCTAATTAATAGAGATTAAGCACTAATTTTCATAATTAGTTAATAAATCAATAGCAAATGCAATTAAGGATTAATAAATCCTATATATGAGCTTGATCCTCTTGAAAATGGAAGAGCCAATGAGAAATCAAAGAAATAGGCTCAATCCTTGTAAAATTAAATAGACCAATAGGAAAATTAAGATATGGATTAAGGGTGAGGATTAGGTTTGAACAAACACAAAATCAAATCCAATGGTTAGGGATCAAGATGAGAAGATAGGAGATTATTTAATAAAACTAAATAATAACATAATTAAACTAGCACATGGGACATTAAATGCAAAAAAGGAAGAGGATATGAGAGAGAGAGAGAGAGAGGGAGAGAGAGAGATTAAAAAATAGTTTTTATTAGAGCAAATGTTGAATTAAACTAAGAAAATAAAAATAAAGGCTTAATCCTATGTAATTAGAATCAACTAATGAGAGCATTTTCTTCCTAAAATGAGCCTTCATAAAAGCACAAATCAACCAAAGCCATTGATTAAAAAAGATCATCCAATGGGTAGGATTAAATAGGAGTGTTTGGGAGAGTGAAGAGAGGTGTTTGGGAAGAAGAATAAGAGAATGTGAAACCAAACATTAGCCTTGGAGTTTTCCTATAAATAGAGGTCTTGCGCCCTTGCCTCTTCACAATTCTTCACACCAAATCAATCACCAAGTGGTGATTTCTAAGGAGAAGCAAGAGGCTTCAAAAGGTAAGCTTGTCTTTAGTTTTTAGTTTCTAGTCTTTAGCTTTAGTAGTTCTTAGTATAAATGTTAGTTTAATCTAGGAAATAGGTAAATTAATTTCCCATAATTGTTTTCAAGCCTCATTGCATTGAAAGATGCCTGACGAGGTGAAAACATGTTGGGAAGTGACTTCTAGGATTAAGGGAATTGTTGGGAATAGCTGGGTTATTAGAGTCAGGTAGATAGAGAGTATTATTTTATGAGTAAATTTATATTCAAAAATTCTGAAATAATTCATGGGTATAGTAGACATTTATAGATTTCCATTGATATAAAATATGTATCAATTAGAGGTCTGTAGAGGGAGATAAAAATTCTGGAAATAAGGCCACATTTTTCTGGAAAAATTCTGGGCAAAGGTTGAAGGTTGTAAAACTGGAAATGATTCACTAATTCTGGGTGAAAACCAATATTTTCCACAAAAATAGACATGCTAAGGTTTTTTGGAAATTTTACTGAACCTCGTTTCGATTTTCTTTAGAATTAGTTATGATTTTTCAAAGTTGTCGAAAAATCTGCCCTGAAATGCTGAAGTAGCATTTTTCTAGAAATAAAGGGATATTATTAAAATAACAAATCCAACAGGGATAAAAAGGGTCAGTAGTGGCTAAAGTACCTCTTAAACTACTATTTATAAAGAAATAATACGGTTATACATTTATAGGCAATACGAGGAAACGAACTGACAGCCAAACGTACCACCGTTCACACGGACTAAGGTATGGACGCGTACTGTAACATCAACTATAATGCTTATTGTATGCTTATATGTGATAGATTATTTCATAGATTCATGGACACGACTTTGTCTTGGGTCATGCACTATGTCTAAGACTCATTCTTAGTTCAGTGTTTATACATTTAGCTTTGTTTACACGTGTTACAGTTTTGGTAATACCGTTGAGTTTTCCTAGCGCTGAGGACACGAGGGGCCATCGTAGCACTGGGTAGTGCAAACATGGATAACATTACATCTGCTGTGTGCTTATGTATTGTTGTGGTTGACTTTATATGTGATGTGTGCTATGTACTGTTGATATGTTAATCTTGATCTGCTGTGTGCTTATGTATTGATTACTGCTGTAATGTCATGAATATCTGTCATACATATACTGTATTACTTAAGCATAAGGTTAACCGTTACCTGAGGTTCAATGGGCATTGGACCTCAGCTCTTACTATAGAATCAGGGTCTGGAGGACCAAGGGCCGACAACAAGGGTAAGCAGCCCGCATGAGGACCTGGCCGGAGTTTTGTTTTGTTTTTTTGGACTGTATAATATTTTATTGGGATAAATATGCCATTACTATAACCAACCATGGTTGAATGTTTTGTAACATACTCATCAATACTCACTCTTCTGAATTGCTCCGATGCGCCACTTTGATCAAATTATATTATTCCCCTTTCGAAAAACGGGGTGTTACAGAGGGATTCCTTTTAATAATTACTTTTCCTTCATAATTGGGTCCATTTAACTTATATTAGAGTGAGCGCAATAGAGCATTTCACCGGTTTGGACAATCTTTTGTATTGGTAAAAGTAATATAAATAGAAAATAAAAGTCTTCGAGGGGTTAACGGTACAATTATCCAAAATAAATATCAAAATAATATATATAGTCAAGGCTAGCGTAGAGCCACCTACACCAGGACAGCCCCGGACCTATCAACCTGTACATCCTCCAATCAAGGCGAGCCTCGGACTGATCATCCTCAGCGCTAGGAACCAAATCTTTAGGGACTCGAACCCCAACCCGCTCTAATTGCATATTAGGCCCCAATACAAAAACATACACACATGGAAAAACAAACATACAACATAACATATAAAGATATCTGAGTAAAGCGATTACTACCTGTGAGGTATGCTCAGCCTTAATATTTTAATATGCCTGATCGCTTTTCCAATTATGCTCTTGTCCTAAAGAACACCAAAATACCTTATTTTTAGTATTTCCAAAAATATCCTTGCATTTTTAATTAAATGCGAGCCCTTTACTTATTCCAGAAAATCTAGTGAGTCTAGCCCAACTTCCATGATTTTTAATAAATTCCAAAAACATCATATTTACATGAAACTAACGCCATCTGAACCATTCATTTGTCTATGTTTCAGGAAAAATAATTCCAGAGATCAAAAGTACATATACTTTGGCATGTAGCCCATTTTCTACACTTTGGTCATAATTACTCTATTGTCTTTTGATCCAACTTTAACAATTTTTATCTCTCAGTAGAAAAATCCAAATAACACAAAATTATACATCACGGAGAACCTTAGTATGTTTAACTTATCCATGTACAATTTCAACTTAATCCAAGTTCATTTACTATTTTTAAAACCCTGTTGAAGGTTCGCTGCCTAGAAAACCTAAAATTGGCAGCAAGCTTGTTCTTAAGGTTTTTCGGTGTTTTTGACTTTGAAAACTTAAACCATAGCTTAACCCCACATAAAATCATGTTTGAACACTTTGAGACCATCAAAAACACCAAAATCAGATTGTAACACTATGCCCTAACCCCTTGCACAAAAATCACAAGTTCAAGTTTCAAAGGTCCGGGTTTTCAGTGTTTACCTAAATTGGAAGTTTGGTTGATGATCTTGGTAGCTTGTGAAGGATGGAATATCACCAAGAGGGGGGGGGGGTGAATTGAGGATATATATATATATATATATATATTTAACAAATGCTTTGTTAGCTAAATGCGAAACAGGGATAAACAGAGTAAGGGAGAAGGAGATTGAACACAATGGATTTATACTGGTTTGGTCCAAATCCTTGACCTACGTCTAGTCCCCAGACTCTCCGGCATTTCACTAGCTCAAATGATTACACACTCTGTAACTTATAGAGTAATTCTCTCACAAGAAGTTACTCCCCCTTACAAGTTGTAATCAAATAACCCAATCCTAAAGTCCCAATACTTTGCGATTCTTACAAGAAAGGATAATTGTTAGTTCTCTGAGTGTTTTGATGATTAACAACAATTGGAAACAATATTGAAAAGGTTTGACAAAGTTTAGAATAATTTAAACTTGTATTTTTCAATCTGTCAAAACCAAACTCGAGCCTGTTAGTGTTGAACTCGAGCCTGGATTTGACAGAGAACTCAAACTTGTTCAGTTGATTTCCAAACTCGAGACTGAACCTGAAGTTTAAAGTTAAACTTTTGAAAAAGTTCACATGAACTCGAGCCTACTAAGGTCAAACTCGAGTTCATTGTTTCCAGAGAGTTTTTGAACTTTGAAAAACATGTTAAACCTTACACTTGCTTTCTTCAAACCTCAGGTTTGAAAGAATCCAAAGAAAGTTTTAAGAGCATGAACTCGAGCCTGTCATGGCAAACTCGAGTTCATCTCTGGCGGGACAAATTGTTTGAAACTTAAAGATATTTTCAAACTCTGCACTGTTCCATTGAAAGAAAAGCTTTTCGGTTTGAAAAGTTCACCAATGCTCAAACTCGAGCCTAACATATTTAAACTCGAGCCTAGTTTTGGCCGAGAGCAAAGAACTGTTTTTAAGCTATTTAAACTCGAGCCTGAGACTTTCAAACTCGAGCCTAAAAGTTCCAGAGAGCAAAGAACTTTTGGATATGTTTTTAAACTCGAGAGTGTGTTTTGCAAACCTCAGGTTTGTGCTTTCAAGCTAAAACGAAGTCTGTTCAAAAGTGTCTCGAACTCGAGCCTGACATTAATAAACTCGAGTTCATTTCAACCCGAGAGCATTTTAGTTTTTCAATGATCTGCAAACCTCAGGTTTGTAAAGCAAACCTCAGGTTTACACTTTTTGAACTTGCACAGTTTTGAACACTAAAGCCTCGAACTCGAGCCTGTAAGAACTGAACTCGAGTTCGTGACGCAGGTTCATAATTTTTGAATTTGGGCATTTCAGAAATCAATGTTATTTGATCCTATCTTCTTCCAATATTATTCTCTGATATACTCTGCTATGTTTAACGTATTTATTAGTGGATTTCAGAGCATTAAAGAATGTTTGGTGAGAGGTTAGAGTATAAAGCAAAAAGCAACTCAGAGCATTTATTGCAAAGCACAAAAGTTACTCCTTCTACCCAAATCCTTCTGCACACGCTTACAAAGTATTTAAGGATGTTAGCTGAAACAAGAAAACTCCTCTCCAACGGATTAATTCGCAGAAAGTCAGCCCTGATGTCTTGACCAACTAGATTAAGGGAAAACAAGAGAGAGAAGACCCCAAAACCACTTCAGAACACTTGGGCAACTTCTCCAACGGTCTGATTCAAGCTACAACGGTCATTTAATGTTCTCTAGCTATAAATAGAGTTCATTAACATCTTCACAAACATATACAACTACTCTGAGCGAATTTCTACTAAACTCATTTATTGTGTATCAGCTTTCATCTGTAATAGTATCAATTTGATACTTTGTACTTCAGTGTTTATTCTATCTACTCTTTGAGAGAGTTATCATCTTGTAAATCATCTACTGATTGTGATAACTACAAGTCAGGGGACTTAGTAGTTAGGGTGTATTGATTACAACTTGTAAGGGGGAGTGTGTTCTAGTGAGAGAACAACTCTTAGTACAGAGTGTGTAATCAATATTTGATTATAGTGGATTGAAAATCCCAGGTGAGGCTTGGGGACTGGATGTAGGTCGGAGAAAGGACCGAACCAGTATAAATCGTTGTGTGCAAAGCTTTTCTCTCTATCTCCTCTGTTCTGCCCTGTTCTGAAAGTGTAAAAATAGAACAAGTTGTCGAAAATTTTTATTATACCCAATTCACCCCCCCTCTTGGGTATAAAGCTCCTCTTTCAATAATCAATAAAGAATTCTCTAAAAGAGCAGATTAATAAGCACTAAAGATTGATGTATCCTAAGATATTAACTCTTAGAGTAGAAATAGTAAATGTTATTAATTGCTAATTGAATGCGCAGAGTTTCGGTAGGTGGAGACTTGAATGCTTTTGGCTTTTATAGATGCTTGCATTTAATGATCGTTGAGATGAGACTTAGTGAGCTGTTGAGTATAATAAATATATCTATTGAAAATGGGCTTCGTCTCTTCGTATACTTCTGAAAATAAGCCGTTATTCTTCGTTGACACTCTTCATTCGATTTGCCTAGTGAGACTCAAAAATAATGTTAACTGGGAATGCTTGAAATACTTTATAGTTGCTTAGAAGTTGATTTTCCTCTTTCGTGCTTTCTTTCTGATTCAACATTTGATGCGTTTGACAGGATTTTGCTTTATGGAAATTTAAAGTTTAAAAATTGTTAAATATGTCTGAAATCCACTAGCAAACTAATTAAACTTGGTTAGAAACAATAATAATCAATAATATGTAGTACCCAAGATTTAATCAAAGAGTTTCAGATTACGAAGATGATGAATTCAAAAACTCTAATGCAAGTGACTCGAGTTGCTTTGGATGACTCGAGTTAAGTTTAAAATATTTCAAAGTCAAAGAAGGATTTTCAAATAAGATAACTCGAGTTACAATGGTTGACCCGAGTCATAATTGTGGTGTCTGAAGATAGAGAGGAAATTCCAAATATACTAACTCGAGTTATTCAGGGCAACTCGAGTCTTAGTTGCAGCAATTTTCAAACAGAGAGAAATTTCAAATAAAATGACTCGAGTCATCTAAGGCAACTCGAGTTATATCAGAAAGCTATATCAGTTAAGCTCTTTGTGGCTCTTCATGACTCGAGTTATGTCACAAATAACTCGAGTCATATCAGACTTTGAAAAATCTGATATTGCGATGGCCTTTTTGAAAACTGAAGTACAACTCACAACTTGAGTTGTTAAGTGACAACTTGAGTTATGGGCTTTGCAAAAACCAGATTTTCAAAATCCTACGATTTGAGTCATCATTGATAACTTGAGTTACTAAGTTTATAAATCTTTTTCAAAGGACCCACGTATATTTGACTGAAGTTAAAGCTTTGCAATTTAAACCATCAATTATTCCAATTGTTAGACATCATCAAAACACATAGAGAACTAACAGCTTGGACCTTGTTCTTGGTTATGGAGACTCAGCTGAACCCTTCTCTCTTCTCTGAAAATTTCATGCCTCATGGTTAGGAGAGAGAGCTTATGTCCTTTTAATAATAGTAAAAAGGTAACTGATCAGTCCAAAATAACTAGAGTAAAATCCTCTCCAGTAATTAGTAAAATTCATCTGGCTTTTTGGCTTATTTCCCAAGAAAATCTAGAGAATTCCAGAGATCTCTAGGGAGTGTACAAGTGGCACATTCCCCTCCATTCAGGTCAGATTTTATTTTTCAAATGGAGAAAATTACCTACTTTGGCGCGGAATTTATAAAAATTACCAGTTTTGGTCCGGAACTTCTTTATTATTCTTTTCTTTTTCCCCAAGCTCTCTAGATGTTTCCTAGGGCTAGGTGGCACCTCCTGGACCCCACAAATCAGATTCCTTGATTTTTATTTTATTTTTCCCAATTTATCTGATTTATTCCTTTTTATCCAGAAAGTGGGACCCATACTTTGACTTTTGGATTGATTTTTGCTTTTCTTTTCCTACAAGTAAATTTTTAATCATTTTAAGGGCAAGGTGGCGCATAAGATGCCCTACCAAATCTGTCCTTTTCCATTTTATCAGGCTTTTCCATTACATTCAGTCCAGTCTCCTTCTACCGATCCTTACTGGGCCCCACTAGTCAATAGGGTGTTTTCCTTTGTACTTTTCTTCATCTCTTTAGATATTTTTCCTTGAATGGACATACATGTGTGGCGAATTTTCAATTTCCAATATGGCCCCACATTTGTCTCATTCAATCCAAAAGAAGCCCCTAACTAGTCCCTATCGGTCCCCTTTCTATCGGTTAACATCCTATGGGACCTATATTTTGTGTTTGGGCTAGAGTACAAATAAAATAATCTAATTTTTCCTTCTCTCTCCTAGGTGGACAAAATTCAATGCTTAAGGGGTAAAGAATTAACTTTTCTACCCGTGTAATCATTACTTACTTTTTGCTTTTTAACCCCATAGTGACACGTGTCCTCTAGTAGTGATTACACTGACTTCTTATCTTTAAAAATGCAAGGCATCCCTGAAAATGTTGTATACTTACTTATACCGGAATATTTTCACTCAACTAATTATCCTATACCTTAAGACATAATTAGGGGGCATCTTTTTCAATTGAATTTGTACATATGGGTCTTCTGTGCCCCTTTTTCCATTGGCACCTTAATTCCACGGTTTATACACATTAAGTCCACTGACCTGCATAGCCAAGTTACTTAGTCCCTGAGAGACTTCCTATCTCTCGTCATTCTTGGGACTCTTGTCGAACTAGGCTTAGTCATTTACCCACTTTTAGGCTTATTCTCAATTCTCAGGGTTCAAAATTGGAGATATTATAGAAGGAAAGTTTTGAAATATTGTTTGTGAAACTTTTTGTTGGGGAATTTGATTACGGAGTATGAAATGCAAGTTGTTATTACCATGAAAGAAGAAGGCTTATTGCTTTATGAAAAAAAAATGGAGCTTGATACCCAAGAGGGGGGGGTGAATTGGGTATCTTTTAAGAAATTTTAAAGAATGGCTCTGTTTTGTGCAAGGAAGAACAGGGTAAATCAGAGGAGAAGGGAAGAAAAGCTTTGCACAAGACGATTTATACTGGTTCGGTCTTATCCTTGACCTACATCCAGTCCCCAAGCCTCACTTGGGATTTTCAATCCACTATACTTCAGAAATTGATTACAAGCTCTGTACTCAAGAGTAGTTCTCTCTCTAGAACTCACTCCCCCTTACAAGTTGCAATCAATTATCCCAACCACCAAGTCCCCTAACTTGTGGTTATTGCAACCAATGAATTACAACATAAATAACTCTCTCAAAGAGTAGATAAGATAATCACTGAAGCTCACGATGTCGAAAGACAATACAAATGAAAAACTAAAAGTATTGAATGTACACTTAATAAATTTCGCTCTCAGTTCAGCAAAGTTGCTGAGAAGACTTCAATGCACTCTATTTATACTTAGAGAGCATTAATTGACCGTTGTATGATGATTCCAACCGTTGTAGGTGATTAACATTAAGTTTGGTCAGCTTCTCTATCTAATCTCCAACTAATCCAGTTGTGTAATTAATCTAAGGTGGCTCTCTGAAGATTTGTCCATTGGAGAAGAGTTTACTTGTTGTAGTAAGCCTTCTTTACCGTTGAGAAGGCGTGCTTAGGTGGATTAACCAAAAGGAGGTAAATTTACTGAAGTGCATTTAATGCTTCAGAGGACTTTTTGCTTTTTGGCTTTGACCTTCAATAATCTTCATCTATGTAAACTGAAATTCACTCAACAAACTGGTTAAACATAGCTGGGAACATAAGTGAATGATAGATTAAAGCAATAAGATCACATAAGAGTGTTTCTCAAATTCGTGTGATTTGAAAATCAGTTTTTACCATTCAATACTCGAGTATGTTCCTCTATACTCGAGTATGTCACTGTGCATAAGTGTCAATACTGGAGTATCCAAATTGATACTCGAGTATGCAGCTTCCAGAGGCAATCCATCGTGACTTGAGCTTTGAAAAACCAATGTCAATACTCGAGTATGTAAGTATGTACTCGAGTATGAAACTGTTTGTGAGGAAATTTTTAAGTTCAAAAGGCTCAATACTTGGGTATTCATTCCTATACTTGAGTATTCAAATGAATACTTGAGTATGCAAGAATAAGTGTTGATTTGAAAAACAGTGTAAGAGCCCAATACTCGAGTATTCAAAACCTATACTCGAGTATGCAACAGTTATAAAATTTTGAGAGCTCTCTGTAAGACCAATACTCGAGTATACCAATACCATACTCGAGTATTCACTCAAAGTCAAAACTAGTTTGCTCTCTGTAAGGCCTATACTCGAGTATACAATTATCATACTCGAGTATGCACTCAAGTTGAAAAATCATTTGCTCTCTGTAAGTCCAATACTCGAGTATAGCTTCCTATACTTGAGTATTGACTCAGTTTGAAAAATTTGGATGCCCTCTGGATGACCTATACTCGAGTATGTTAGTGCTATACTTGACTATGCACTTAAATTCAAAACTTGATTGCTCTCTGTGACTTCAATACTCGAGTATTGGTTCCAATACTTGAGTATTGACTTGAAAAATGCATTTGAGCAATCCTCTGTCAATCCAATACTCGAGTATGCAAACCTATACTCGAGTTTCCAATTGACAGATGGTTTTTAACAGATTTGGAAACTTCACAACATGTTTACAATTGTTGATAATCATCAAAACACATATAGAAATAACACTTTGATTAGTTGGCCCTAAGCATGCTTGAAAAATGTTTTTGGGAGGACTACATACATAACGCTCGCTACTAACAACAGTATTCTTAGTTCTTGGTGGACCATGGTTAACCTCGAGCTCGCTTGATATTCATGGGATTTGTTCTCATGCTTGTTATTCATAGGTTTTGTACTTGCGCTTGTTTCATAGCTTCGTACTGCACTTGTTTCATAGATTGTGTTTCCATGCTTGTTTCATGGCTTTGAGTCATACTTGATTAGTTACCCTCATGGACTATGTGTCCATGCTTGTTTTATGGCTTCGAGCCATGCTTAATTAGTTACCCTCACAAACTGTGTGGTCACGCTTGTCATTCATTCTATAAGAGGTCCTATAGAAAGATGAGGTTTGAGAATTATGGTGTGAATCGATTATATCAAATCAAAGGTTTTAGTATGTATTTGAATATATTTGATTAATGATATTTTATATAGAGTTCTATTTTATTCATGATCGTATGGCTTAGAAATTGAAATTTATTGGCATATTGTTATAATCAAAAGATTTAAAACGTTCAAATTATTTACTTTTGTATTTTATTATATGATGAGAATGAAAAGTTATTGACCAGAAAATTTGTTCTGGTTCAGATGAAATTGATGACCATGTACCTCCTACTTTAGACGTTATTCACTAGAAAATTTGTTTTGGTTCCAACGAAATTGCTGACCATGTACCTCCTGCTGAGTAGCGAAGAGTCTCCTTGAGGATTTAAAGTTCGTTGACTCATTTTGAAGTATTGCTACTTGATGTAATTTGCACATTGCACTTTTGTATTATTATTTAAAGTAAAATGCTCTATGTAATCTATAGGTAGGATCCCTGTATTCCCTTATTGTTTGCATTAGATGTATAAAAGTTTATGCTTTAAGGAATGTGAGTCTACTCATATTTTGTGCCGGTCACCTCTTTAGTTTTTAAGGCATGACAAAGGAGATTCATACCCAACATATATTCTCATCCTTCATTGAGGATCCATTTTGGTGTGTTGTGGTAGTGCTACTAGCACATATACTGCACACGTAAAAATCCTAAGATTGGAAATATTAGGTTTCTGACTAAAAATCATTTGTAAGGGGAAAACCTTAAGTAAACTTGTTGGCTTAATGCAAACCAACATTGTTTCATGCAAAATGATAGGCCCTAAGCAAAAATTGAGAGATTAGATCTCACAAGTAAAAGTCTTGCAATTAATTTCAAATGTTTAATCAATGATTCTGCAAGTCCTTTTTGTATATGAATATGAGCTATAGGATGTTCAAGGTAATGAAAATGTTATAAATAAAGAGAAAGATGAAAGAGAATATAAGAGGAGAGAGTAATTCTTATTCATTCTTCAAGGTGTCTAGTACATAATACTTGCCTTCTATATATAAATATAGGTTTATAATCTCAGTAGAATCTATATCTATTATCCACATACTTCTTGAGAATAAAGATAACTATAAAATACTAGAGTTAATATTAGATAATAAAGATATATGAACATCCGCACAAATATTATATTCATAACAAACAAAAAATATTCTTTTTTTAAAATTAATTTAATTATAACATTTTCATTTAAATCTGTATGAGCATATGGTATAATTATAATAATTTTTATTTATAGATATATACTTTTATATTAAATTATTTCTTAAAATGTATTTTAACTATAATTTTTGTATAATAATATATTTTTATTTTATAATAAAATATTTTAATAATTATAATAATATTTTTTATTTATCATAATATTTTTATCGCGGGTATTATATTATTAAAAATCAGAAAAATTATAGGGATAAAGTAGTCCAAAATCTTGGCTCCCCTCCAAATTTGGAGTAGGGGAGTCAAAATAAGGGTGTTAAAGGTCCCTTCCCCTTCAATTCAAATCAAATGAGGGGATAGGTTCATTTTTCCTCTCCTTCCATATTGCCTCAAAAACAATATATCAAGCAGCCAAAACAATGTATTTATTATTCCTTTTTGACCAAAAAAAAACAATGTATTTATTACCATCCAAGTTTCATATTTTTGGAAATAAAAATAAAATAATTGATTCTGTTCCAATTATTGCAAAGCAATTAATTCGCAATAAATACATACATCAATTACTAGGGGAGCTGTAGCTCAGTTGCCAACGATTTCTTTTATGTTTTCAAGTCATAATTAGAATTCCCCCCCCCCCCCCCCCCCCGCGGCTAAAAGTCATAATTCGAATTTAGAAGTGGGTCTTGTGTATTTATATAGTTTAAGAAACAAGATATGTATGTACTTCTTATAACTTTATAAATAATCTAATTAATTTTTTAGAATTTTCATATATTGATAAACAACTTAATTCATTTTTATTTTAGTATGAACCAAGTTCTTAGTTAAAATTCATATAATTGATTTTCAATAATTTCTTTGGAATCTAAGTGAATATGTTTTTCTTACTCTTATTTATCCTACCCTGTTAAATTCCTCAAAAATCTTCTTATATAGATCGTACTTATCACAATGAAATCTTTGGATCCAAAAAGTAAAAATTTGCAGAGCTGAGTGGCGGAGCACACTACAATATACAACATTATCATGAAATAAAGTGTCAATTTGATTTAAGAATTTTACACACATAAATATAGGAAAATCATCTTTGAATAAAAATATAAAATTACATTGAATACGCATGCACGTACATGCGTGTGTCCATGTATGAATGCACAAATACATATACAAACACACACTCACATCACTTTACTACTCTAAAATAAACCATAAAACAATGTGACTAAAGCAGAATCTTGAAGTACCATTTGTGCATTTACGAAGATGTTTAATGAGTAAGTCTTTTTTTCTTGTTATAGTGGCAGAAGATTATATGACTGTCGTAGCTGGTGCAGTGGCAAAAGTCGCGGCTAGAGATTACGCTGGAACTGCATTGAGATTCCAGGAAACAGAGCAAAACTGAATTTCCCAGAAAATGACAGAGCGGTGACTTCACAACCATTTGCATGCCTTGTCAGATTCCTTGGCTACTCATTTCCAACAACAGGCACCAAATCTTTCGCTTACACCTACAGATTTGATCAAAGATTATGGGGAATACTCTAAGTTTTTTCAATGCTCCGATGACTTCCGACAACAACGTAACATCATCAGCAGGGGTGGACCGCCTACCTAATTTTTATTTGAAATAATTATGTCTATAACATATGATTGTGGTATACATGGTATACGAAAACAGGGGACAAGGAGCCCAGTTCACCGTAGAAAGGATAGGCTTAACACCTGGCCATTCCTTTATGTTCTACCACACAGACATGGAAGCTACACTTACATGCAGAGAGATAGACTGAGATAACATGGAGACGTTGAAGGAGATTGTTGATGAGAATGAGTGTGACGTATTTGCGGGATTAATATTGTCGAGCAATTTTCGCGGGAAGAAGTATTTTGGAGTAGAGAACATTGATGTGTTGCCGTTCGTAGACAATTTTCCAGGTGTTGAAGTAGCAGGATCGTTCTGCAGAGGAGAAATAGGACGAGGATTTAGCAGCTTTGATAAGAAGAAGCCAGTACGCTCGTTCTCCTCTTCATGTCTCTTCTGCAATTTACTTGGTCATGTCTTATATATTCTCCAACTTCCACAGCTACAGCTGCAGCTGATAACTGATATTCGCGTTCGTGGACTGTATCAATAATACATTGAGTCATGAATTTTATGTGTGTGAATCCCAATCCACATTCGATGCTTCTGTGTCTTATATGCTCATCCCTCCAATTAAAGGGATGATGACATTTTTTTTAATCTATTTTTTATTTGTCTAGATTAAATTATATGCTGCATCATGAAATTATTTTTGCACCTAGTATCTCAACTTAAATAATAATCTTGCATTCAAAAATATTTTCCTTGTAACATCAATATTATAAAAATTAATTAATTTGAGATACTATATGTAAAAAAAAAATCATGATACTTCATATAATTTAATTTAAATAAAAAAATAAAAAAGCTATTATCCCTCTAATTAGAGGAATTAGCATATAAGAAGTACATAAGGGAGAAGCATAGAATGTGAACACATGTAAATACTATGTATACATACGAAATGAGAATGATAAAGGTGGAAAGTTGTCCAATTGCATCCTTCTAAATAGAATGATTATCAAATATGATAATCTCATATTAAAAATTGGGTTAAATACCACTTTCGCCGTAGAAGTTTAGCTTATGGAGCACTAGTCACTCGGAATTTTTTTGATCTCATTTTTGCCCTGGATGTTTGAAAACATAGCAATTTTCCCCATGCGTTAATCTTGACCGTTGAATTGTTGCTCTTTTTTGTAAACTTTCAAGAGCAAAATTGCTCCTAAAAAGAACTTTCAGGGTAAATTTGCTTTTTAAAAAAACTTTCAGGGCATATTTGCTCTGTTTTGTTAACGTTCGGAGCAAAAATTATGCTAAAAAAACTTCCAGATAACTAGTGCTCTCCTTGTGTTAAACTTCTATGGCAAAATGGTATTTAACCCAAAAATATTTTATAAGTTTTCATATTAATTCTTAAAAAAGTAATTGTAAAATATTCAGTAATCTCAGGGTAGAATGATGCAAACAAAAAAAAAAGTATACTCAAGGTTCATTTTTTATCATAATTAGAATGATGCAAAAAAAAAAAAAAAGTATACTCAAGGTTCATTTTTTATCATAATTATTTTTCATTTACAAAGTTCCATTTCTTTAGATTTTTTTTTGTTGTTCAAAAAATTTTTTTTGGATTTTTAAAGATAACTGAGAGAGAGAGAGAGAGAGAGAGAGAGAGAGAGAGACCTTCGCAAGAATTGCCCACGAAAATACTGATAAGTGACACATCCATCGATCGTCTTCCATTATCACTGCCGCTACTCATCCATCGTTATTTATTTTCTCCCCCTGTCATCAACAAGAAGATTTGAACTTTTGCAAAATATAACTCACAAATGTGGTAAGAATTTGAATTGATTATGATACAATAAAATAACATAAACATAATCTCAAAGAACTTATAGAGTGGAATAAACTTGCTCAAGCATTACATTGTAGAAATATTTGATAAATTATTGAGTCACTAATTTTTAAGGATGGCGTATAGAAGAAAGGAAGAAAATGAAGAAATTTGCATAGAGAAATAGGAAGGGGCCGTATGCTTGAAAGCATTTTAATGAAATGTTAAACCACATTTGTATGATGAAATGTTGATGATGACTAGCGTATTTATTCTTGTATCAGGGAGATGGTACAATGTATTTCTTGTGCATTTTTTTTTTTTTTGTTACAAGGCGAGGGGAGAGGGGATTTGAACACGAGACCTGAGGGGAGATATAAGGCATCTCAATACCACCAGCTGTGCCACTGCACTGCTGTCCTCGGTGGTTCTTGTGCATATTTAATTTTAGACTGTTTAGGAAGTAGAAATTAATTATTTTCCTCATTACACTATACAGATATAAGATGAGCTGTTATTTGTTGCCAGCAATTTCTTTTCTGGTTTATTACAATTATTTAAAGTCTTAACCTAAAATTGATGGCAAATAGTACTAATAATAAGACACAGCTCCCTTATTTGTTTTATCAAAGGCAAAAATTAAAAGAAATTCTTGAAAAGAGAGGATCCTAACAACAAAAATTTTGGCTAATGTATTATCATAATATATTGTTGAGATACTTTTACCTACAAAATTGAAGGATTTAGCGAAGAAAGTTTCTGGATATTGAAGATGTGGTTTAAAATTTTAACTACGCGGATGAAATATTTTTTGCATGTCTCAGCTCTAGTTTCAAATAATAGAAAGGTTCACAAAATTTCAAAATTTTATTAAGGTTGTAATGGGTGTGTACATATTGCTGCACAAATGACTTGATATTTTTTTCATATGAGAATTAAAAGAACAGAAATATATTCTTGTAACTCAAATATAACTGCAGCAAGAATGTAATTGTAGCTAGTGAATATTAAAATATTTAAAAGCTTATGTGAGTTACCATAATTTATAATTCCTCTTCCCATTTCTCTTGCCAGACCCCTTTTTTGGCATCCTCTCGCCAGATCTAATTCCAATTTCCAAATTAAAAGTAAATTCCTTAAAAAATTATTGTGAATTATGCCAGTTATTTATTAATATATATCACAGTCACCACATGATCTCAATTAAAATTTCAGTAGTTATAAAAATGAAACAAAAAAGATATAGCTGGCAACGAATTACAACTAATATGGTATGTATATATGTCATGTCTTTATTGAAATTTATTGTTATTCAATAATGGGAATCATTTATTAATTTCTAACTGTAGACATTTGAAATTTTCGAAGGAAAAACATTGTTTTAATACCTTAGTATAATGGGTGAAGGTGTAGATTTACCAACCAATTATTACCCGAGGAGCGTTTAGCACAAATAACTATTGAAGAGACCAAAATTGCCAATCAACAATTAAAAAGTGAAAAAAAAAAAACATCAAATAACTATTAAAAGTGAAAAAAAACACCAAATAACTATTTTTAAAAAAACAACTATCACAATTAAGTTAAAATATGAGGCACTGGCATAGGACGGTGGCGGAAACTCTGGAGAAAAGTGCGGTTAAGCCTTTTTGTTGGAAAAGGAAAACATCAACAGAGATGGGACCCATGGGAGCAGACATTGTGGCAGCAGTGGTTACTGCTTGTGGCATCGGAGGGATGGAACCAGGGTGCAAGGTGCGTGCCAGTCGAACGTTGTGGACTACTGGATGAGTTCAAGAGGGTGAGTGAAACACCTAGACACAATAGAAGCTTTGGAAATACCGATGTCACGGACACTGTGACAGTCAATGGAAGACGGAGACATCAAAACAGTGACGGGGTAATAGTTCGTTGGCGAATCTGCTCCAAATTGAGTGTTTTTTTTTTCACTTTTTAATTGTTGATTGGCAATTTTGGTCCCCTCAATAGTTATTTGTGCCAGATGTTCCTTGGGTAATAGTTGGTTGGCAAATCTGTACCTTGACCTTAGTATAATTGCAAACAATCAATTATATATTAGTTTATACTAGCAGTACTGAAGTCTTCACAAGGATTTTGTAGACAATTAAATCAAAAGTATTCCACTATTGGTTATAATTTAAACCAATATGAAATGTTAAAATAAGTATACGAAAAATATGTTTTTATTTATGAAGATGCTTAATGAGTAAGTCTTATTTTTCTATTTATAGTGATTGAAAGAGGGACGAACGTCACCAACAAGCTATTGGTTGAGATAGTAAACGGTCTCACCCTGTAAGAAGGAGAGTTTAAGTTCAAATCCTGGGAAATGCACTTGTTGATAGAGACAAAAACTCTTTGCACTCTAAGCATCAAATGGGGAAAGCCTTAGTCAAAGGAGAGGGGGGGAAATAGGGGACAAATGTCACAAAATAGGTGGTGGCTAGATCAGCTTATGATGAAGTTGCATTGAGATTCCGAGGTAGTAGAGCAAAATAGAAATTCTTAGAAAATGACAAAGTAGTCATCGTCTTTTAAAACTCGGCCGGATTAGACTATTTGGAATACTCTTAGTTGCGTTAGAGTTCCAATGACTTCGAAAAACAGCAACGACATTCAAATTTGTTGCAACAATGGTTCTACAATTCACAAATAGCAATACTTCAATCTTCTTCTTTCTTATTATCACTGTCAGCCATGCCGTGTTCATCTTCTTTTTCTTCAGCAATTGCCTTTTTTTCTCGGCTTTGTTTCCCTTGTTTTCGGTCAATAAGAAGGTTATCAAGATGCATAGTCTTCATCATCTACAAATTGTATGTCACTTGCTATAAGTGGATTTGTAGTGAAAGGTGGTGTGTCGTCAAGATTCAAAATTGGATCACCGTCCTTCTGTTTTTTTTACTTTGGAGTATACGATGGGTATGCAGTCATTAGGGTAAACATGTATCTTTTTATATTCCATACCCATCGTAGATAAGAATTTCTTGGCCTCATACATACAATTTGGAAGTACATTATCCTCTGAAAACATATCATACAACAATTCAACTAACAATGTGAAACTGCTGTCGATCCACCGACAAGTTGCCTTTATGTTCACCAAATGCAAAATACTTGACAAGAGTGTATACTTAGTACACCTAGGGTACAAATGTATCTTAACATCACTCCGAACGCTGTCATATACACTCGATTGTGTAAAAGATTCCATCTCAACATAATGAATCATTTTCTTCATTCTATCATCATCTAGGACATCTAAAACTTCCTTCTTGTGCAACGCACATGCAGTCACTTCCTCACCATGCCATATCCACCTTGTATACTAATAAGTCATATTTTTGCTATATATTTCCCATATGTTATGATTGCTTTGTATAGTAAATCTGAGCTTTAATGGGTGCTATTCGATAAAATATATTGGGCTTCATGTATTTGTGAAAATAGGGGATAGATATAGTAAGTTATTGTTGTTACACCCCTACCGGCCTCGCCCTTTCGGGTGGCAGGTTAGAGGGATTCCTTCACTTAGTTACCATTCCTTAGTTATTAGGTCCATTTAACTTATATCAGAGTGAGTGCAACAGAGCATTTAACCGGTTTAGACATCTAATGTACTGGTAAAAGTGAAATAAACAGAAAATAAAAGTCCCCGAAGGGTTAAGGGTACAGTCATCCAGAATAAATACCAAAACAAAACATACCGTCATCTCAAATATATGTACAAACATGATAGGGCATCCCTTATTCTTCAGTCTGTACTGATAAGCACTTATCATTCCAAGGAGGGCTCTTCACATCGGGCATATCTCCTTGTGACAACAGAAGAGGCTGGGGTCCGATAACTGCCCCTAAAGTAACCGTCAGTACTCAAATACTAAATGTGTAAGGAGTATGTAAGCTACGATGCTAATCAGAAATCATAAGAGCATGCCAAATACATGCCATATATGCTTCCAAACCATACCACAACAAAGCAAATATCACAATCCAAGAACCCGTTCAGCTGCCTTACCAAGACAAGCCTCGGACTCACTGAACTCACAACTCGTAGAGCCGCCCTTTCTAGGCTAGCCCCAGACTAATAACTCAACCCGTACAGCCGCTAACCAAGGCCGGCCTCGGACTGAACATCCTCAGTGCTAGGAATCATACACAACACTGTATACATATTTGGCACAACATATACAAAGAAAAACACACATGGAAAACACAAATATACAGCAAAACACATGAAGATATCTGAGTAAAACGGTTACTACCTGGTGTGGTAAATATTGTCCTTAATATTTTATTGGGCCTGTTGACTTCCCAAGGGCTCCTTTGACCTATAAATCATTAAAATACACTTATTCAGTATTTACAAACTTGCCATAACATTTTTCTTGTTAAAACCGAGTCCAACACCAAATTTCCAGAAATCCAGTGATTCTGGCTCAACTTGTGGGATTTTTAATAAATTCTACAAAACTAATTTTTGCATGATTCCAGCGCCATATTAACCATTAAAATGTATATTTTCCATGAAAAATACTCCCAGACCCTGAAAGTACTTTTATTTTGGCGTGATGCTCACTTTTCATACCTGGGTCAGATTTCGCCCTGTTGCACACAGAGCTAACTTAGAAAATTTGTATCTCTCAATTGGTGCATCACAAATATATTGAATTACATATCAAAATGATGCCCCAGATGTGTAATTTTCACCTGTAAAATTTCAGCTCAAACCAACATCTGTACTATTTTAAAATCATTTTTGAAGCTTCGCTGCCCAGAATCCAGAACACTGGCAGCAAGCTTCTTCTTTGAGTTTTCGGGGTTTTCGAGTTCGGAAACTTAAACCATAGCTTAACCCCACACAAAATCACATTTTAAACACTTTGGGACCATCAAAAAATCCAAAATCAAACCCCAAAACCAATCCCCAACCAGAAGCACGAAATTGCAAAGTTTAAGCTCTAGAAGTTCAAGTTGTCAGTTGTTACCTATTTCGGTGCTTTGGCTTGGTGGATGAGGTGGTTGAGAGCTTCACCTTGGCTATGGAAGCTTGCTGGTCCCCTTTCTCTTCTTCAGCTGGAGCATGCCTTTTTGGAGAGAGAAATGGCAATTTGAGCTCCTTTTAATAATAATCCAAAAGTGGCTAATTGATTCCAATGTAACTAAGTAAATTCCTAGTTTGGTTGGAATCCAATTGTCTTTACTTAATCTTTGTAAGAACCGACTGAACCCAAGAGGGGGGTGAATTGGGTGAAGTATAAAAATTTAGGAACTTTGAAACTCTTTTTGTAACTCACTGAAATCAGTTTAGAAAGCAATAACCACACATTTAAATATGTATACACATTCAAACATATATGCTGTAAATGTAAGAGATAAGGGAAGAGAATGTGCAAACTGATTTATACTGCTTCGGCCTTATCCTTGACTTACATCCAGTCCCCAAGCCTCACTTAGGATTTTCAATCCACTATCTTCTTTCAATCTGATTACACGTTCTGTAACTGAAGTAATCCTCTCACTAGGATTCACTCCCCCTTACAAATTGTAATCAACACACCGCTTGATTACACACTCTGTACTCGAAGTAATCCTCTCACTAGGATTCACTCCCCCTTACAAGTTGTAATCAATACAATGTGTTTCCTACTCAAGATCACCCAATCTTGAGTAACTCTTAGAAGAATAGAATGATTACAATAAATCTCCTCTCTTAGAAGTGAATAGATAAACAATGAAGATCAAATACAAATTACTACACTCTCTAAGTCATCTAGACATGGAAAACAGAGTGTAAAAGATATGAGAGCAGAGTATCAGCATGTTGGAAGTGTAAGCTTGTTTCTCCACGTTTTTCTACTTGAATCTGTCCTCTTTTATAGGTAGAGAACAATATATGACTGTTTATAACCGTTGCCTATATCAGACAAGGTTCAGATGAAGCTTTGGTCTCCTTCTCTCTCTAGTTTTTGCTTAATCCAGCTGTGCAAGTAAGCAGAGTTGACTCTCTGTGAATTAGTCCGTTGGAGAGGAGTTTACTTGTTGTAGAAATCATTCTTAAATGCTTTGTAGATGTGTGCAGTTGGATTAGCCAAAAAGGAGCAACTTTTTGCTCAGCATTTAATGTTCTGAACTACCTTTTTGCTTTTCCTCTAACCTTCAATTAACTTTCGTTAATCTATCTGAAACTCATCAAAAAGATGGTTAAACATAACTAAGAATATAGAAGAATGATAAGAGAAAGTATTAAGATCAAATAAGATGATTCCAAAAATTCGTCAGATTTGATTTTCAAGTTTAGCGTTCAATACTTGAGTATGTTCATCAATACTCGAGTATGTCACTGTGCACTTAAGTCAATACTTGAGTATGTTCATCAATATTCGAGTATGTCACTGTGCACTTAAGTCAATACTTGAGTATCCATCCTGATACTTGAGTATTCATCATCCAGAGAGAAATCATCATGATGTGAACTTTGGACCTTAAGGACAATACTCGAGTATTCAAATCAATACTCGAGTATTCAAGTTATTGACAAGAGGAAAAGCTCTCTGTATGTCCAATACTCGAGTTTCCAAACCAATACTCGAGTATGCACTCATTTGAAAATTTTGTGGAGTTTTTCCATGTCAATACTTGAGTATTCAAATAAATACTTGAGTATTCATAAACAGATGTTGATTTGAAAAACTTTGTAAAAGTCCAATACTCGAGTATGCATAAGGTGTAAATCTTTGATGTCTCTCTGTATGACCAATACTTGAGTATTCAATTGAATACTTGAGTATTGAGAACTTATGTCAATGTTGAAATTCTCTCTGTGTGTTCAATACTCGAGTATTGCAACCAATACTTGAGTATTGTCTCAGGGTGAAAACTTGGAGTGCTCTCTGTAAGTCCAATACTCAAGTATTGCTTCCAATACTTGAGTATTGAATCAAAGTGAAAAACTTGATTGCTCTCTGTAAGTCCAATACTCGAGTATTGCTTCCAATACTTGAGTATTGACTCAAAGTGAAAAACTTGATTGCTCTCTGTAAGTCCAGTACTCGAGTATTGTTTCCAATACTTGAGTATTGACTCAAGGTGAAAAATTTGATTGCTCTTTGTAAGTCCAATACTCGAGTATTGCTTCCAATAATTGAGTATTGCTTTGTCAAGATGGATTTGAGCAATTCTCTGTCAAGTCAATACTCGAGTTTCCATTTGACAGTTGATTTTCAGCTAATGCAAAAACTTCAAGATGTGTTTACAATTGTTGATTATCATCAAAACACATAGAGAACTTGTAGATTGGAGCTTGATACCCAAGAGGGGGGTGAATTGGGTATCTACAAATTTTCGAAACTTGTTCTATTTTTAAATACTTAAAACAGAGCAGAACAGAGGAGATAAGGGAGGAAAGCTTGACACACAACAATTTATACTGGTTCGGTCCTTTTTCTGACCTACATCCAGTCCCCAAGCCTCACTTGGGATTTTCAATCCACTAACTCAACAATTAATTACACACTCTGTACTAAGAGCTATTCTCTCACTAGAACACACTCCCCCTTACAAGTTGTAATCAATACACCCAAAATCACCAAGTCCCCTGACTTGTGATTCTCACAATCAATGAATGATTTTACAAGTAATAACTCTCTCACAGAGTGGATAAGATAATCACTGAAGTGCTTGTATCAAGTATGATACTTTATAAGTGAAAGCTAATACACAATAAATGAACTTAGTAAATTTTCGCTCTGAGTTGGTGTGTCAGCTTGTGAAGATGTTAATGAACTCTATTTATAGCTAGAGAACATTAAATGACCGTTGTAGCTTGAATCAGACCGTTGGAGAAGTTGCCCAAGTGTTCTGAAGTGGTTTTGGGGTCTTCTCTCTCTTGTTTTCTCCTAATCTAGTTGGCCAAGTCATCAAGGCTGACTTTCTGCAAATTAATCCGTTGGAGAGGAGTTTTCTTGTTTCAGCTAACATCCTTAAATGCTTTGTAAGCGTGTGTAGAAGGATTTGGGTAGAAGGAGTAACTTTTGTGCTTTGCAATAAATGCCTCTGGGTTGCTTTTTGCTTTATACTCTAACCTCTCACCAAACATTCTTTAATGCTCTGAAATCCACTGACAAATACGTTAAACATAGTAGGGAATATCAGAGAATAATATTGGAAGAAGATGGGATCAAATAACAGTGATTTCTGAAATGCCCAAATTCAAATTTCCTGAACCTGCGACACGAACTCGAGTTCAGTTCTTACAGGCTCGAGTTCGTTACTTCAGTGTTCAAAATTATGTGAATTCAAAATGTGTGAACCTGAAGTTTGTCTTCTAAACCTGAGGTTCTCATGTCATTGAAAAACTAAAAAGCTCTCGGGTTGAAATGAACTCGAGTTCATTAATGTCAGGCTCGAGTTCGAAACACTTTTGAGCAAACTTGGTTTTAGCTCGAAAGAACAAACCTGAGGTTTGTAAAGCAGACTCTCGAGTTCAAAAACATTTTGAAAAGTTTTTGCTCTCGGTAACTTTTAGGCTCGAGTTCAAACTGTTTAGGCTCGAGTTCAAATGTTTTGGAAAAGTTTGAAAGCTCTCGGCCAAAACCAGGCTCGAGTTTGAATATGCTAGGCTCGAGTTTGAGCATTGGTGAACTTTTCAAACCGAAAAACTTTTCTTTCAATGGAACAGTGCAGAGTTTGAAAATATCTTCAAGTTTCAAACAACTTGCCCCGCCAGAGATGAACTCGAGTTTGCCATGACAGACTCGAGTTCATACTCTTAGAATTTTCTTTGAAAAACTTTCAAACTTGAGGTTTGCAGGTAGCAAGTGTAAGGTTTAACATATTTTCAAGGTTCAAAACTTTCTGGAAAAGATGAACTCGAGTTTGACCTCAGTAGGCTCGAGTTCATGTGAACTTCTCAAAGGTTTAATTTTAAACTTCAGGTTCAGTCTCGAGTTTGGAAATTAGTTTGGCAAAATTGAACTCTCTGTCAAATCCAGGCTCGAGTTCAACATTAGTAGGCTCGAGTTTGATTTTGACTGATTGAAAAACATAAGTTTAAAACATCTTGAACTTTGTTAAAACTTTCCAACATTGTTTACAATTGTTAGTAATCATCAAAACACACTGGGAACTAACAGAACTAACAATCTTTATCCCATGTGATTATTTGAGAGCCTTCTAGGGAGTATATGTGGCGTGTTTACAGCCCATTTATTTAGATTCCACTGTGCCATTTGATAGGAATTATCCATTAAGACTTCAAATTCCACTTGACTTCCCGATGAGCCCCGCGCTTAATTCAATGAATTAGTCAAGCTTATTTTTGGTCTTGAAATCAGATTTTTGCTGACCCAAAAGAGTCTTACACGTCCAAGGGGTCCCACCAAAATTATCCCCAATAATTAATTCCAATTTCCCACTTTATCGGTCAATCTCGGGGTCTACCGGCCCCTATTGAGTCCCACCGGGTCCGAAAATGCGTCTCTTTGTACTTTTCTATGTCTTTTCCAAATATTTTCCTCTGCCTGGGCATACTCATGTGGTACCTTCCCTCTTTCCAAGGCGGCCCTACATTTGTCTCATTCCGTCCAAAAATAATCCCCTAACTGGTCCCTATCGGTCCCTTTTCTATTGGTTTATCGCCTGCGGGTCCCGTGTCTTGTATCTAGACCAGGGTATGGATAAAATCATCTGATTTTCTTTCCTCTCTCATGTTGGACGAAATTCAATGCCCATAGGACATGGAATTGACCATTTTGCCCTTGCTTTATTTTCTTTTAATCTCATGGTGACACATGTCCATGTGCAATGATTGCCCTATCTCTTGCTTTTTGGAACATGCCTGTTTTAGTGTTTCTTTCTCTCTCCTGTCCCTGTATGGCACATACACACTTCCAGGGGTCAAGAATCTGTGTTTTGTCACCTTTCCCGGGTCCCGCTTCATCACACCGGCTTTATACCTCACTGGTATCTTGCCTTGGGCTCACATCTTTTCAAACCTAGGCCCATCAGAAACTTCCTATCCCTTGACATTCTAGGGATTCTTCCCGAATCGGGCTTAGTAGTCTGCCTAATTTAGGCTTATTCTCAATTTTTCTGGTCCAAAATTTGGGATATTACAATTGTATTTTGAACACTATCTCACATATAGGTAGAGTAAAAGATTGCATCTTAACGCATTTTGAGATTGCATAACAGAACTAATGTAATGCTACAACATTGTGGATCTTTATTTTGAACCAACACCACAATGTCACCATAATGCTATAGCATCATGAGTTATGATCTGTTACGCAATATGGTATGCTAATCTTTTCTCGAGTTATTTCAGAAAACAAATACAGATTATCGAGTTGGAGTTAAGACACCAGTTGATTTGACAAAAAACAGAAATAGAAGATTCAGAGAATCAGATAGAAGCTCTATAGTATCCCGTGTAATTAAAAGGATCAATCAACCGAATATGAGGAGTCGAGCTTGACATAATAGGAAAGCCTAGTTCACTAAACGTATGGTTCAAAAGACCTGATTATAAAAGGAAGAGATGGCTAAATCTAAAAATCATCATGGAGTCATAAAGATTCTTGTGTAAACTAGCAGCTGTTCAATTTTTTGTTGATTGATATATTGATTCATGTGATCATAGAAGAGGAGAGAATGAGATGGTTCTTTCAACAACAACCTACAAGTGCATCCTTCAATTGTATGAGAAGCAACTAAGTAGAGAATGGCAAAGAAAGTACACACTATCCGTAATTAATGGAGTCAATAAACCTTACTCGTTTTAATTTGAATGCCTCTTTTGTTCCCAACGTCAGTCTGAGGTTAATATACCCCTTGGGTGGATAATGTTCTCTGTTGAATCCTATAAGGGTTGTTTTGCATGTCTTCAAATCTTCCTGGTCCATTTTCATCCTTTTGAAGGCGTCCTAGATAATAATGTCCGTCAAGTTCCCGACGTCAATGAACATCCTTTTAACCTGGCAATTTACTAGGGTTCTCGTGATTACCAAGCCATCTTGGTGGCTTGGAACTTTGTCCTTCAAATTTTCCTTTGTGAAAAGTAATCGGGGAGGTTCCGGTTTGTTAAGATCTTCTTTAAATTTGGGGAGGTCCCTTACGGAGAGGACTTCTCTTAGATACTTCTTCCACTGGCTTTGGTGTCTCCTCTTCCTCCTAAGGCTCCACTGATCACATTACAGTTGAACTCGGCTTCTGGGAACTCGTCATCATCACTAGCTGGTTTACACCACTTATTGTCTTTCTTTTTCTCTTGGGCTGGGCTTCTACTATGGCTTCCCTACTTGCGCTTGTTGCTTTTCCGCCCTTGAGTTCTTATTACGTACTGACATAGTTTGCCATCTCGAATGAACTTTTGGATGGCATCACAGAGTTCATAACATTGATCCATAGTATGCCCCAGTCCATCATGAAATGCACAAAACTTGGATTGGTCAATATTGGCTCGATTTCAGGGAGGTCGAGGTCATTTGACTTTCTTCATCTCGATCAATGCAACTTCCTTCCATAATTGGGAATGTGAAATATTCAAAGGGCTGTACTTGTCATATTTCGCTTTCCCTTCGAATCTTCCACCTCAGGATTTACTTTTAGAATTTCTTCCATGAGAATCTTCCTTCCGATTTTCAGACTGCCCCTTACTCCTTGGAGGTGAGTTCCTTCTTCACTTGTTTCCGACAGCATTGGCTATCTCCATTTGCTCCACCTCTAAGTATTGCTTTGACCAAGTTCTGAATTCGGTGAGGGTATCAACCTAGTTCTTGAAAATTGACTTCGCCAGCCGAGATAATGGGTCTAAGCCATCTATAAGACAATGTATGTGTACACTCTCTAGTAGGGATCGTACTTGCAAAGCAACGTCCTTGAATCTATCTAGATATTTTTGAAGTGTCTCTCCAAGCTGCTTCTTAATCTTGCTGGGACTTCGGCTGCTTCTTACTGGTTGCAAAGTTCAACTCGAACTTACTTCCAGGATCTTTAAAGTTCTAGATTGAATTGGCTGGTAGAGTATGGAGCCACTTTTGGACAGCTCTAGTCAATATGGCAGCAAATAGTTTGGGAACTATGACCTTAGGATTTGGCGTACAAACATAAGTAGCTCGAAAGTATCAAGATGAGATCGTAGGTCTAGAGTTCCATCATACTTCGGTAGGTCGGCCAAGTCAAAGTCTTTTGGGTAAGGCGTGCTTGTGATCTCATCTGAAAAAGGACTACTGTTGTGTCCCATTATGTACTTCATTTTATCCCTCCTTGGAGAGCCTGCCACACGAAGTTTCACCTCATGATCTCGGTCCTCCTTACTCAGGGTCCTCTCAGTAAGCAGCTTCTTCAGGATGGAAATGAGATTCTGAGCTCGTGCCCGTACTGAGCTCATATCTTGAGTTACATCGCCAGCATCGCGTTATGCGGATCTCGGCTGCTCACTGTGAAGAGAATTATGAGTCGTCCGTTCTTTCCTCCCGTGCATGTCATCTCGGCTTTCTCTTCGAACTAACGTTGTAAATTGCCTTAAACACTCCTCCATCATTTGTTGTATCACTCTGAGATCTTCCTGACGTTGGAGGGTGTTACGCTTCTCCATATCCTCCATCTGTTGTATCATTGAGCCCACGATATTCTGCAAGAGGAGAATGTCTGGGTTTGGGATCGGGATTTCCTAATTCCTGGAAAGGACACTCCTGTTGTTGGACTTCCTAGACCACCACATCCTAGGGATCAGCTGCAACTGGTGAGGAGGATGCCGTATCGGCTACGTCATCTCCATCATTCACGGCGTCGTAATTGGGGACGTCCTTGAGTGGTGGTGAGTCTTGACTCTGTTGCAGCTAGCTCGCTTCCACTGGAACTTGGTTTCCTTGTGGAGGGATCCGACTACTTCTTCTTGTGTTTGCCATCGTTGGTCATTGGGACCAAAGTTTATGGTCCCCACGCATGGCGCCAATGTTTTGTATGAGAACATAGATGTCTAGCCTAGTGGGCTAGTGAGTTGATATTGGATCAGGTGGTTCAACATGGATATCTATGACGTAGATAACCAGGAGAATGTGGGATCACTGTACACAATAAGGTTTTCGTCCAAGGGAGTGGAGTGTGTGCACAGTGATGACCGTATGTAAATAGTTTAGGGTTAGAACGTGTGTACCTTAGAGTTTTACCTCCTTATTTATAGAGTATACCTTAGGTTGAGTTTATGGGCCCTCTGTGTCTAGTGGCCCAAGTATCATAACTACTTTATCTAGATTGATATCTTCCTTGATTATAGGTAGGTTAAGATCCTCCTTTATCACAGGCGGATCTTGACGTGCCAGATACTCCTAGTTGTGCCATTCCATGAGTGGGCCTGATATAAGTCCGTAACAATAACCTTAATAAAATTTTGGTAAGCTTTTATTATTTCAAACTAGAGCTGAAACACATGCAAAAAGTATTCCAATTGCATAGTTAAAATTTTAAACCAGATCTTAAATCGAGAAACTTTCTTTGCTAAATCCTTCAATTTTTTAGGTAAAAGTATCTCAACAATATATGATATTACATTAGCCAAAATTTTCTTGTTAGAATTCTCTCTTTTCAATAATTTCTTTCAATTTTTGTCTTTGATGAAACAAATAAGGGAGTTGTGTCTTATTATTAGTACTATTTGCCATCAATTTAAGGTTAAGACTTTAAATAATTGTAATAAACCAGAAAAGAAATTAACTGGCAACAAAGAACAGCTCATCCTATATCTGTATAGTGTAATGGGGAAAATAATTAATTTCTACTTCCTAAACAGTCTAAAATATGCACAAGAAATACAATGTACTATCTCCCTGATAAAAGTATAAATACCCCTAGTCATCATCAACATTTCATCAGACAAATGTGGTTTAACATTTCATTAAAATGCTTTCAAGCTTATGGCCCCTTCCTATCTCTCTATGTAAATTTCTCCTTTTTCTCCAATCCCTTTTCTTCTATACGCCATCCTCAAAAACTAGTGACTCAATAATTTATCAAATATTTCTACAATCTACTGGTTGAGCAAGTTTATTTCGCTCTATGAGCTATTTGAGATTATGCTATTTTATTTTATTGTATCATAATCAATTCAAATTATTACCACATTTGTGAATTATATTGTTGAAATAGTTCAAATCTTGTTGGTGATGATGCTGTCGTCGGAAGTCATCGGAGCTTTGAAAAAAGCTCAAGAGTATTCCCACTAATTTTTGATCAAATCTGTAGGTAGTAGCTAGGTGTAAATGGAACATTTGGTGCCTGTTGTTGGAAATGAGTAGCCAAGGAACCTGACAAGGCATGAGAATGGTTGTGAAGTCTTGAGCAGCGGCCACCGCTCTGTCATTTTCTGGGAAATTCAGTTTTGCTCTGTTTCCTTGGAATCTCAATGCAGCTTCATCGTAAGCTCTAGCCGCCACTTTTGCCACTGCAACAAATGGAAGTTGAAGATTCTACTTTAGTCACATTGTTTTATGGTTTATTTTAGAGTAGTAAACTGATGTGAGTGTGTGTTTGAATCTGTGTTTGTGCATTCGTACATGGACACACGCATGTAGGTGCATGTGTATTCAATGTAATTTTCTACTTTTTATTCAAAGATGATTTTCCTATATATATGTATGTAAATTCTTAAATCAAATTGACTCTATATTTTAAGATAATGTTGTATATTGTAGTGTGCTCCGTCACTTGGCTCTGCAAAATTTTACTTTTTGGATCCAAAAATTTCATTGCGATAACTACGGTATATCTAAGAAGATTTTTGAGGAATTTAATAGAGTAGGATAAATAAGATTAAGAAAAACATATTCACTTAGATTCCAAAGAATTTATTGAAAATCAACTATATGAATTTTAATTAAGAACTTGGTTTATAAAGTTATAAACAGTACATGTATCTTGTTTCTTAAACTTTATAAGTACACAAGACCCACTTCTAAATTCCAATTATGACCTTTTCAGGAAAAAAATAAATTCTAATTATATCTTTAAAACATAAAAGAAATAGTTGGCAACTGAGATACAGCTCCCCTAGTAATTGATGTATGTATTTATTGCGAATTAATTGCTTTGCAATAATTGGATCGGAATCATTTATTTTATTTCTATTTCCAAAAATATGAAACTTGGATGGTAATAAATACATTGTTTTTGGTGTTTGATACATTCTTTTTGAGGCAATATATCACCATCCAAAGTTTGACATAGGGTCTCTTTGGGAGAGAATGGAAGGGGAGGAAAAATGAGTCTTTCCCCTTATTTGACTTGAAATTTTGGGGATTAGTATTGTTTTTGCCTCGGAATTTTTGACTAAGGAGCACTAGGTAACCAGAAGTTTTTTTGGAGCAAAATTGCCCGAAAGTTAACAAAACGTAGTAATTTTTCCCCTCCATTAATTTTGACTATTAAGTTTAACTGATGTGCACACGTGACATTTCACCTCATCAATCAACATATGGTTAAGAATCATTTTTGCCCTGAAAGTTTTCGTTGAAGAACAATGGGTATCCAGATGTTTTCTTTAGGAGCACTTTTGCCTTGGAAGTTTACAAAACGTAGCAATTTTGCCCTTTCTAAATTTGACTGCTAAATTAATCAAACAACACACATCATGCCACCTCATCATCCACAATACTTAGCTCAATATGATGTGGCAAGACGCCTCCTCATCTCTTTCTTATTGAAGGAGCCATGGTATTGAGGACATCACTTAGCCCAATATGGCGAACATAAAAAAATAAGGGAAAATTATAATGAAGGACCTAGAGGAAAAGATATTTATAGATAATGACCAAATATAAAAATGTAAAATTAGAAGAACTAAAATGCTCCGAACAAAATTTTCTGCATTCCCTCTTGCATTCTCTTCCACATTTTATTTTTAAAACTAATACAAAATTCTAAGTTTCATCATATTAAACAATAATTTTTTCAATTTTTGTTTTTCACAATTTGAATATATACCTATGAAAAAAAAATAACGCATTCTTCAATTTGTAAAAATTATAATTTTTTTTAAATCAACAAAAATTTTAATTAAAAATGGAATTATATAATTTTAATAAAAGTCAAGGTCTCTTATAATATACTATCATATATGTTAAATCAATAAAGTTTGTATGACTTATTTTTGTTTTAGAAGCAATTTATATGGGTTAAAAAATTCATGTAATGTTCATAAAATTAAAAAGTCAAATTAACTTATTATATCCTAAAAAATATGAAATACGTTTTTTTCTTTTTTATATAAAATGAGTTTAATTGATATCAACTTTGATAATATAAATCGGGCAATTTGATGATATAAATTGGTGAAAAATAAAAATTAGAAAAATATGATTTTAACCATTGTGAATTAAATAATATATTGAAAAAAAAAGATATGATGATATCATGATGGTCAATTTTAGTTTTAATTTTAGTTGTTTTTTAATTATGAATACAAGTGATAACACATGAAGTTTGAATAAGAGCAATTTAGTAATTTTAAATTTATATAATGATATGAAGGTGGAGCTAAATCACCAAGAGGGGGTGAATTGGGGATTTTTAAGAATTTTGAAATTTGCTTTGTTTTTGAACAATAAAAACATATATGAACAGAGTAGAAAGGAGAAGAGCAAGACACAGGAATTTATACTAGTTCGGTCCAACCTCTTGACCTACGTCCAGTCCCCAGACTCTTTGGGATTTCCACTATCTCAATTGATTACACACTCTTTACTCAAGAGTAATTCTCTCACTAGAACTTACTTCCCCTTACAAGTTGCAATCAATGAACCCAATCACCAAGTCCCCAAACTTGTGATTCTTTACAATAAATGATTTACAATCAAATAACTCTCTCTAAGAGTAGATAAGAATAAACACTGAAGCTAAATATACCAAAAGATACTATATAGATGAAAATTGAAAGAGTAGGTGTGAAACTTGAATGCAATTCGTTTTCAGTAGATGTGTTAGTTGAGAAGACTTGAATGCAGCTCTATTTATACCAAGAGAGCATCAAATGACCGCTATAATCTTCAATATAACCGTTGTCTTCATTAGACAAGGATTAGGTTAAGCTTTGATCTTCTTCTCTCTCTATGCTTCCAGTTGTACAGAAGTTCAGAGTTGACTTCTTGAATATTAATCCGTTGGAGCAACAGCTACTAGATGTGGAAAGTAGTCTTTAATCCTTTGTTAACGTGTGCAGAAGGATTACCCAAAAGTATGCAAGCTTTCTGGGTTTTGCATTTAATGTGCTAACGTCACTTTGTGCTTTAACTTTTAACCTTCAATAAACATCCTCTAAATCATCTGAAACTCACTAACAAAGTGGTTAAACATAACTAGGAATATAAATGAATGATGATAGGAAGTACTGAGATTAAACAAGAAGGTTGCACCAATTTGTCAGATTCGAAATTCAAACTCTTGAATGCAAACTCGAGTTTGTTCTTCAAGACTCGAGTTTTCCACTGTGCACTAATAGCAAAACTCAAGTTTCCTCCTTCCAGAGAGAAAAGTCACGATTTGAGCTTTGGAACACATTTTTGAAAGAAACTCAACTCGAGTTTCCAAATCTAAACTGGAGTTTTGGACTTTTAATGTGAAATATGAATTTTAGTCCAAAACATCAAAACTAGAGTTTTCATCAAAAACTAGAGTTTTCAAATCATTGAAATAGTGCAATACTCTCGGCTTGGCCAAAACTCGAGTTTTCAAAACAAAACTTGAGTTTTCATTTAAGTATGAAAACTTTGAGAAATCTTTACCAAGTCAAAACTGGAGTTTTCAAAAGCTGAGTAAAACTTGAAAAACTCTCTGCCACGGCAAAACTCGAGTTTTCCAAAACTTAGGAAAACTTAGAAATTTCATGGCAAATTGAAAACTTGAGTTTCCATATTAAAACTGGAGTTTATTAAAACTGGAGTTTTCACAAGTTCAAAATGTTGGTACCTTTCTGTATGACCAAAACTTGAGTTTCCAAATGGAAACTGAAGTTTTGTGTTTTCCAGAAAATATTAAGAAGTCTTTGTATGAGCCAAAACTCGAGTTTACCAGATAAACCTCAAGTTTGTCTTAAGATGAAAAACTGAGTACTTTCTGTAAGATTAAAACTCAAGTTTTCCTATGAAAACTGGAGTTTTGCTTTGTTCATTGAAACTGAGCTACTCTCTGTCAAAGTCAAAACTCGAGTTTTCAAACCAAAACTCAAGTTTGCCTTTGACAGTAAGTTTTTCAACTTACCAAAGACAAACTTCAACTTGTGTTTACAATTGTCAGTTATTATCAAAACACATAGAGAACTAACATGATATTCAGTCCTTCTAAGTAATCATAATTTTTATGGTCCTTTATAATAAATATTATTTTATCTAGGTTCTTTACTTTAATTTTCCCAAGAAATAAATACATAAATATATCAATCTCATCTTGTTGAAGGAATAATTGGTATTGAGGAAATTAAAGGGATAAACAGACTCAACAAGATCATACTAACACAGGAAATATTGTCTTCTTTGAGTTGCTGAAGGACACAGAGACAAGAATCGGGGTGTAGAGAAAGAAGTCTACCTTGGAAAGGTCAAACTTGGAGTCAGATAGAGAGACCCTTGAGACTTTGAGCTCAAAGGAACCATAATTTGTGAAGCCGAACTGGTCTAAGGGACTGAAAGGTTTGTCACAAAACCTAGAGGAAGCATCACTTATGGTCTAAGCAAGTGAAACACAAAATGAGATATGAATTATCACAAATTGGTTCAGTAAGACAAAACAATGGCAATAGTATTTACCTTTGTATAGATTGATCTAGGCCACATTTCCCTAAATTGTTGGAATTACTACATTTTGTAAACTTCCCGGGCAAAATCACTATTAAAAAAAACTTTTGGATACCCACTGCTCCTCATCTAAAACTTATGGGGCAAACTTGCTCTTAAAAAAAACTTTTGGATACCCACTGTTCGTCATCTAAAACTTCGGGGGCAAAAATGATGCTTAACCATATTCTGACTGATGAGGTGGCAAGCATTGGTGCCATGTGTGCATATTAGTTAAACTTAATGGTCAAAATTTATGAACGGGAAAAATTCTACGTTTTGTTAACTTCCGGGGCAATTTTGCTTTTTTTTTTAAAAAAAATCCTGGCAAAAAGGATACTTATCCTAAATTCTGGAGAGGGGCCTCAAAGTTTCTATCCTCACTCCTTCAACACCCTTATAGCCAAAATTTTGGACTATTTTTATCCTAATCTATGTGATATTTCAATAATACCCTTAATGAAAATATTATGATAAATAAAAATATTATTATTATTATTATTAAAATATTTTATTTAAAACTTCGGGGGCAAAAATTTAATGCTTGAGCAAGTTTATTTCACTCTATAGTTTCTTTGATATTAGCTTGAATGAATTATCATTGGCATATTTTCATCTTCATACAAAACAATGTGAACTAGAAATTCAAAACATAACTCATTTAAATAATTTAGCTAATCAAATGCTCGAAGCATTTACTAACCCTAAGAAAGTGACAAGGTCATATGTCCTAGTAGTTGTTAATGCTCCTATTATAATTGATGTCCCTGAAGGATAACTTATCATGAATGAATTTAAAGCACACCTAAAGTATGGCAAGTCCATCGGTTCCAAAGATAAAAACCCTCGAAAGAGAAAAGAAGCTAAGAATATAGATGGTTAAGTTGAGGATAATCAAGAAAAGTTAGTAGCTCTAGAAGAGCCATATCCTAAAGTGTTATTATGTCCAGTAGAGATATCTCTAGAAGAGAATGTTGTAGTCCTAAAGGAGACCTAGGTATTTGACATGTATGAAGATAATGAAATCACTATAAATTATATTATAAATGGAATCCGATGGAATCTAAAGGAAGTCAACATTGAAGACATCTTTTCTTATAATGTAGCATATGGTGTAATAAATGATAATGATGATCATTTGTCAAAATCTATTATTAAGTGCCAACAAAGAAAGGATTTTCCTCTACAAAAAGATGCAATTAATGCAAAACTAAAATCATTGGCAAACTGAACATTATTTGGACCTATAGTCTGTACACCTGAAGATATAAAGCCAGTTGGATACAAAACGGGTCTTATACTAAAGAGAAATGAAAAGAGTGAAATTATAATATATAAGGCACATCTTATAGCCTAAGGATTTTCACAAAGACTTGGTGTCAAACCCCTTGAAATTACGACGCTTATTAGAGTATTGTAGCGAATGATAGTGAGCAACACAG
This sequence comes from Acacia crassicarpa, assembly GCA_034222035.1. Lineage (NCBI taxonomy): Eukaryota > Viridiplantae > Streptophyta > Magnoliopsida > Fabales > Fabaceae > Acacia > Acacia crassicarpa. The sequence goes on along the minus strand of JAWXYG010000009.1, from coordinate 22,011,912 downwards.
GGTTAGAATAATAAACTGATAGATAGAACATACTTGGTTGTGTGTAGGAATAATCTACTAAGTTCTTAATACAGTAATCCATGAATGTATCGGTACCAAAATATTAAAATTTCAAAAAGGGAAGGGATAAGGGTCTTAGGAGCACTGGTAAGACGGAAGTTTCTTTTGGACCAAAAATACCATGGAAGTTTTTGCTGAGGAGCAATTTTGCCCCGGAAGTTTTCGCTGAGGAGCAATTTTGCCCTTCTGTCCCCAAATATTAAATTTGACTAGTAAATCAGTCAAAGACCACACATGTTATGCCTTGAAAAGGTCAAACTTGGAGCCAAAGAAGAAGATCCTTGAGATGTTGAGCTCAAGGTGGCCAGAATTTGTGAAGCCGAACTGATCAAAGGGACTGAAAGGTCGACTGTCACAAAACCCAAAGGAAGCATCACTTATGATCTAAGCAAATGATTAGTTTATACAAACGTAAATATTATCATTATCGATTTGTTTTACTGAACCAATTTTTGGAACAATTCATTTTTTGTTTTGCGTTTCATTTGTGTTTTGTTATAGACCTTTCAGTCCCTTTGATTAGTTCAGCTTCACAAATTTTGGCCGCCTTGACATCAACATCTGAAGGATCTTCTTCTCTGACTCCAAGTTCGACCTTTTTAAGGCATGACATGTGTGGTCTTTGACTGATTTACTAGTCAAATTTAATATTTGGGGACAGAAGGGCAAAATTGCTAGGAAAATTACTACGTTTTGTAAACTTTCGGGGCAAAATTGCTCCTTAGTGGAAACTTCCGGGGCAAAATTGCTCCTCAGCGAAAACTTCCGTGGTAAAAGTGACACTTCCGGGGCAAAATTGATACTTTCTGTGAACTTCCGTGGCATTTTTGGTCCAAAAAAAACTTCCGTCTTACCAGTGCTCCTGAGCGAAAACTTCCATGGCATTTAAGACCCTTATCCCAAAAGGGAATTACATAAAACATGTCTGTAAATTCCCAAGCCTATTAAAGTTTAAATAGCAACCATCAGTGATCCGCACTTGCCGCCTTTTCTTTGAAACTTCGTTTGCCACAATGACCATGCCTGGATCTTGAGCTCTTAGGGGCATCTGGGATTCAATTTGAATCATAGAGTAACAATTAATCTCATAAACAAAGTATAAATAGTATATGACAATCAATCATTACAAGTAGTCCACAACAGCATAGCATTTAGTAAACACAGTGTAGATCTCATGCAGCACAAACAACAAACACAGATCATATAACCATAGCGCTAGGTATACCATGTGGCATGTACTGAGAGTCCCCCTGTACATCAGAATTCTCAATCGGAACACTCAATTAGGAATAGTATACTATGACCTACCAAGAGTCCCTTGGAATCACTAGAGTTCTCAATCAGAAGCATCTGAGTCCTGTGAATGCAACTAGTTTAGCCACTTAAGAACTTTTGTCTAATAGATCCTATCCCAATTCCATCTATTGAGAAGTTACTCCATGGTCAGCCCTTCCACTTAATCGAGGCGCGAGTGGTGCTAGTCCACACAGGACAGGACAATCACATGTACGATTTAAAACAAACATATACAGTCATACAGAGTGTGTGAGGATTAAGTTATTACCTGACTGCTTCCAAACCTTCAACTGACTTCACGTCCATTTAATTGTCTCGACAACTATCACGTCCTATAAATATACATTTTCAAAGGGCGGGTTATTATTTATTCAACCTCATCATAATCTCCAATGTTGTGGCACTAGGCTTAGTGTAAGGCTATTGGGCCTGTATTAACTCTCCAAGATCCATTTTAATTTTTGAAGGTGAAAAAATATATTTTGGGCCTTATTTTTCATTTTTTACTTTTAGGTCCAATTTTTGTCAATTTACTATTCTATTATTAATCATTATCATTATTTTCTATTTATTATTATTAGTTTAAAGAGTAAATACCCTATTTGGTCCCTGAAAAAAATCACAGACCCCTTTTTGGTCCCTAAGTAAAAATAACTCATCCCGTAATCCTTGTAAAATCCAAAAACCGTCCACGTTTAGTCCTTCCAGGTTGAAGAGGACACAAGCAGTGAAGTGTCCCAAATGTAGTCAGGGATTACGGGATGAGTTATTTTTACTGAGGGACCAAAAAGGGATATGTGATTTTTTCAGGGACCAAATAGGGTATTTACTCTAGTTTAAACTCTCTGAGGCCATTCTAATATCAAGCATGACCTCAATGTTTTAAATCAAGAGTTTAATAAATTCAATACTACATAATGTTGGGATCTGTACATGCAGCGGAAGATTTCATCCATTAAACTTATGAATCCCAATGAAGAGGATCTATCAACAGCGTTTAAATCAGGTAGTAAGGAACCGTACCTATGCGAACTAGTGAGCGTCTCATTCATTTTGATTTCATGTGCGTCTCAAACGTTGTGCATCTCGAATGTCATGCGATCTAGTTCGATCAGACAGGAGCTGACTTTGCAAATCCACTCCCTCTACTGGTATCCACATGAACAGCCTCCAACACTGACGGTAGCGTGCTAGCGCCTTCAGTATTTTCACGTCTCTTCTTTTCTCTCTAGGGTTTCTCGTGGCTTTTCTAATACGTCTCACAAAATGTCCCTAGGTTTTTTCAAAACCAATAGGCATATTATATATGTTAGACCTGGCTATCACCTAAGAGGGGGTGAATTGGGTGTTTGATAAAGCTTTAGGAACTTTGAAAATCTTTTCCCAACTTCTAAATCGATAGTTAGATATTCAAATAAGCATATACTGGAAATGTAAAAGATAAGGGAAGAGAATATGCAAACTATGATTTATACTGGTTCGGCCCAATCCTTGACCTTGTCCAATCCCCAAGTTCCACTTGAGATTTTCAATCCACTATATGCTTTCAACTTGATTACACGTTCTGTACTCGAAGTAATCCTCTCACTAGGATTCACTCCCCCTTACAAACTATAATCAATACACCCGCTTGATCACACACCCTGTACTCGAAGTAATCCTCTCACTAAGATTCACTTCCATTACAAGATGTAATCAACACAACGTGTATCCCACTCAAGATCACCCAATCTTGAGTAACTCTCAGATAGAGTGTTTACAGATAAATGTTCTCTCTCAGAAGTGAATAAATAAACACTAAAGTACATTTCAAATCATTTCACTCTCTATGGTAAACTATGTAAGCATTGAGAATAGAGAGTAGGTGAATATCAGAGTATTGGCATTTTGACGTTGTAAGCTCATGTCTGTCTTCTCTATTTTGAATGTGTCTACAATTGATATTAATCCATTGAAGCAATCGTCTGTTGTAGAATATCTCGGTTGTGAATAATAGCCGCTACATATTTGAATATCGGTCCGTTGGAAAAAATAGCCATTGTGAGCTAATTTGAATATCGGTCCGTTGAGAAATATTACCGTTGGGATATTCAAGTCGTAGCATTTAAAGCCGATGGACATGTTGAGTAATTTAATTCATTGAAGAGCATTACATTGAGCATTCAACTTCATTTCTTCAAGTCTTCGTTGCATTCCGTCTGCTCTGCCTATAACACCCCATTTTTCTAGAGTGTTTTCAAAATAGTTTGATCAGAGTGGTGCATCGGAGCAATTCAAGAGAGGGAGTAACTGATGAGTGTATTAAAATATTAACCATGGTTGGTTATAGTAGTGGTACATTCGTCCCAATAATTCAAAATATTATACAATAAAAAAAACAAAAAGAAACTCCGGCTAGATCTTCACACAGGCTGCTTACCCTTGTCGTCGGCTCTCGATCTTCCAGACCCTGAAGCTATAGTAAGGGCTGAGGTCCAATGCCCATTGGACCTTAGGTAACGGTTAACCTCATACTTATGTATGACAAAATATGTACGACAAATATTATAACATTAATCAACACACAATCACACAGTAGATGTAAGTTTAATATATCGATAGTACACATCGCATGTACAGTTATCTGAGTTAACAATACATATCACATGTAAAGTTATTTATGTCAACAGTACACATCACATGTAAAGTTGTTCATGTACACATCGCATGTACAGCTGTCATCTATCACATATATAAGCATACAATAAGCTTTAGAGTTAGTGTTATAATACGCGTCCGTATCTTCGTCGGTGATATCGGTACATTTGTCGGTCGGAGTGTGGTCACGTGTATCCTATAATGGTAATATCACATTTATTAATTCACCAATAATATCCTAATAGATATCTTAGTCACTAATGACCATTTTACACCTAGTGGAATTATTTTTCAATTTATTCCCCTTAAATTTCGTAAAAACGCTAATTACAACATTTGGGGTAGATTATTCGCCTAACTTTGAAAAATCATAACTATTTCTAGAAAAATCAAAACGAGGTTCCGTAAAATTTCTCGGAATCCTTAAGATGTCTGTTTTTAAGTAAAAATACTCATTTTTTCCGAGATTACATGAGTCATTCCCAGTTTTAAGGTTTTGAGCCTCTGCCCAGAATTTTTCCACAAATTCGTAGTCAAACTTTGAGAATTTTTATCTCACTGTACAGAACTCATTTTAACATGTTCTTGGAAAATTTGAAAATCCCTATATGTCTAATTTGACCATGATTCTCAGAATTTTTCAACTTCATTTTCAACATAAAATATTGGCGTTTTTATTATTGACTTCAGAAATTTCTACCCGATGAATTTTCGCCAGAGCTTCGCTACTTTGTTCATATGTTTCTAGAAATTTTGCTATACCAAGTGGCTCATATAATTTTCGACATATCTCTATTTTGACTATAAAAGCATGATATTAAAATTACTCTAGCATATTTAAAATCAAAGCTACTTCTAACTATGAATTTAAAAACTAAAACTTAAAGAACTTAAAGCATTATTAGAGAACTTACCAAGAACTTTGCTCCTTCTTCTCCAAGACTCTTACTCCCACTTTCCCTCTATGTTTTAGTTTCTATGCTTGTGAATTGGTGAGAAAATATGAAGCATATGGCTTGCTATTTATAGGGAAAATGGTATGGTAATTGTGTAATTATTTGCAACTTTACTCTTATCAACTTTCAACCATTGGATTTAGGGTTTTTGTAAACTTGAATCCTAGCCCTCCATAACACTCCAACCATCCCCTCTCTCTTTAGTTTCATTAACTAAATGATCCAAGTACTAGTTACCTTAGCTACTTAAGTTTTCTTTAATGAAATCCATTTTTGATTGCTTGATCAATCACCAATACTTTTGAATTCTAAGTATGTATCTTAATTAGTAGTTGGATATCAAGATTTATGTTCCAATTAGATTTCTCTAATTTTCCTTAGTCATTTCTAATCTTCTTCATCAAAGTTTGCCAAAATAACTTTAATTAGACTTAATCTCGAGATTAAATTATGTGGGTTCAAGATAAGTCCTTATATTTCATCTATGATTAACGTATCCCGGTATACAATTTATTTTGTATAGATTCTCATTTATCCTAGTGGTTTTTAACTCACAAATCAATTCACTCCATACTCTTCTCTTTCCTCCACTAGACACACACACACTCACAACAATTGTACACACACACATGCACAACACTCTCTCTCTCTTCTATCCTCTTCCACTTTTAAGTAAAGCCTTATCTCAAGTACTCCACCTTCTTTCCAATTTGTCTCCTACATAAATGACCCCATGTGCCTTTATCTAACATGTGAGCATAGGTTTATATTAAACAATTTGAATTCTTCCTCTTCAAGCAAGGTGAACCGTGGACCACCTTCTGATTTATCTTGAATTTATATTTTATTTAAGCCTAGTAGATATTGCTTAGAGCTCTCTTATTGGTCCTTACAATTTCACATGGATTAAGCTCTGTTGTGTGATTAATTAAGGCCATTGGATTTAGCTTTATTGAATTTAATCTTGGCCTTCCACTTGCCATTCTCTCTCATGACTTTAGGGCTGATTTAATTAAGTCTAATTATCCCCTTAATCATGTGTTTAATTGCCCTTTTATTGCAAATGTCATAGGTTAATTGATTTGCTAATTTAATCAAGGCTATTAGGGCATTATTAGCAAATTTCATTTTATTTCTTTAGGCCCTTGATTCTTAAATTAAGACATCCCTCAATTTATGCTTTTTAATTTGTCACTTGATTATTTTGTAGAATTACACAAATTATTTTAATTAGTGTAGGTTTAGTTGCCCAACAATTATTGTTTATTTCCTTTAATTTGATTAAGTGTTTTTATAACATTTTCTTACTTGTATTAGGGTGATATTTGCCCTTCCACTATTAGGGAATGATAAATTAATCTTGGTTATATCCCTAAAATAATATTTTAGATGTTATTAAGCATATTTATCGAAGTGTGATTGGCTTCTATATTAATTATGATTATTAGAAACTCACTTTATGCTAATATTGAACCCTCATTGGTTCCTTGATTTTAATTAAGTTAGAATATCCCTAACTATGCCTTTTTAATTTACCTTTTGATTAATTATGAAAATTAATACAATTATTTCAATTATTGTAGATTTAATTGTTCCTTAGTTGTTGGTAATTTCCCCTAACTGACATAAGCATTTTCAAGCCATTTAATTGTCTCTTATGATTAAATTAGGATTATACTTAGTTTTGGAGACTTTAGGGTATTTTATAACATTTTATGGCTCTTTATGATTAAATATGAACTATGTTGTATTATGGTAATTTTATGGTATTTTATGATTCTTAAATGAAATTAGACAATTTGGGTCTTTGTTTTAATTCTAGGAGAAAATTCCTTAAATTAAACTACTAAATTTTTGAGACTGCATATTCACTTATTTTTAATAGGTATTTTCTATCAAAAAGATAGTGGTTATGCTAAATAAGATTTTTAGGGTATTACACTGCCATTTGTAAATGTCTGTAGCAAACTTCATCAAATTCTTCAACATCAAAATTGCTTCGGCTCATTCACTTGTTGAATCATTCGTTAGTGATCTGTAACTCACTCAAAAAGATGATTAATAATATTGTAAGCAAGATTGAGTAGAGTTAAACAAACGAATGGGTAATCAAAATATTCGAACAATGTTGCACAGATGAATTGCATCAGCTAATAGCTTATACTTGAGTATCCTTCTTGAGTACTCGAGTATCCATGTAGAACCACTTCACAGATGCTCATATCCTGGCATTACTTGAGTAGCCCAACTCTCATACTTGAGTACCATACTCAAGTATCTATATCCAATACTCAAGTATCGTTACGGCAAGATCATATCAGAGAGATCACATTGTCAATACTTGAGTATCATATTCTTTATACTCGAGTATATCTCAACCTGATAGCAAATGACATTCAAAAATTAACATACTCGAGTAGCTCCTTATCAATACTAGAGTATCACCATTTTTCAGCAATTGATTCCCGATATTACTCGAGTATATAAATGACATTCTCGAGTATGATTGATAGGTTGCTTCACGAATGGCTTTGTCTCTACATTACTTGATTATGTATCACTTTCTCCTCGAGTATCATCTTTGAATGTCAAACTGCTGGTTGTTCTTGTGTAAATATCAGACTTTCAAGAAGCAATCACATTGGCAGTACAAGAGGCAATTTCCAATGAGCATAACATCTTTGATATAGACCCAAATTTGGTAAATCACCCTATCTCAGAGAGTTCTTAAGTCTTCTTTACAGTTCAACAAGAATCAGCTCCAAACTTGTTGTATATCGTCCATTAACATCAGATAATGGAGGTTGTTTTTGACCAGCGTTGTTTATAATATCCTGAACAAACTATCAACTTCAAAATATCATATCTCCTTCAAATGATTTTAGTTTTATGTGTTCTTGATGTTTTTGAAAAGGTATTTGAGTCTAGTTTCCAATGGCACTGGTTTCAACTCATTTGGATTTGTCGTTTGTGAGATACACCCAAAATACCGAAAATCGGTCTGGATTGTGACGTTTATGTTAGTTTCTAAGGTTTTGATGATGACAAGAATACAAGATTTGAATACAAAGAATTTGAGGAAATTTGTTTAGCAGCATGAATTCTCGAGAATAGAGTTGTGATTCTCAAGAATAACAATTCAAATATTTTAAGTAAAATTGTTTATAAGCATAGATTCTCGAGAATAGGATTGTGATTCTCGAGAATGATTGTTCAAAGTTGTCTTTCGGGATGAACCTCTAAAATTCTCGAGAACACACTTGTATCTCTTGAGAACGTCTTTTCAAAATCTCTGTCATGCTTTGCTTCTTGAGTATAAGAAGAAACTCTCGAGAATTACTTGAATTATTTGTTCAGCTGGGCTCAAATGATTCTCGAGTATTAGATATACATTCTCGAGAATTCCACTGTTATAGTTAAAACATGTAAATTTTTCCTCACACATTTCTCGAGTGCAAGGTTTCACTTCTCGAGTATTGAGCTAAATTATAATTCCTTGAGCTTTGCAAATCAGAAGCAATTCTCGAGAATTACATATAGACTCTCGAGAATGTCATAGTAACGCTATTTGCAAGACTCCTTGTATGCCGCAATTCTCAAGTATGGCTGTATATTTCTCGAGAATACCTTGACACAATAGTTTACGAATTTATTTTAACGCCACATTCTTGAGTATTGACATTCAGTTCTCGAGAATGCTTCGACGTAATGGTTTACGGATGTGTTTTCAATGTCACATTCTCGAGTATATCAGTCTAACTCTCGAGTATCCTTTGCCCATAGCTACTAGAATGATTTATGTTCAGATGATTCTCGAGATTAGGAAAATCAATTCTCGAGAATACCAGCAGTCATTTTAATTAAACCTCCATCCTCGTAATTCGTAATCTTTTGAATATCTATTGGGTACCTTATAGATTTGATATTAACACTTTCTAATCACATCTAATCTGGTTATTAGTGTTTTTCAGAGAGTTTTCGCAGGTTTAAATGCTGAATCACCAAAAAGTGCTCCAACGTGTCAGAAGGCATTTAATACACTGAAAAAGCAGAGCTTACAAAAGGAATTAAAGCGTATAGCAGACGGAGATATTCCTTCGAGGCAAACTTATTTCAACTAAAAGCTTGAATCAACCTATGCTCTAAAACATTCGACGGCAATGCATTTAATGATCCAACAGTCGACTGTTCACCAACGGAGTTGCACTGAGTCTAACGGAAAACTAAAGAGTCTCAACGGCTAGTTTGCAAACTCCTCAACAGCATTAATGTCAAGAGCTATAAAAGAGCAACGCATTCAATTCCACCACCAACCGAAACTCTGTGCAATCAATTCGAAGTTAATAGCATTTATAGTTTCAACTGTTCCATTTAGTCTGTACTTTAGTGTTCATATTATATCAACTCATGAGGAGTATCTGAACTCTTATTTTCATCGTTAAGCTTGTATCTTAAGGTTGAGGAACCTTAAGAGTGGGTGTACTAATCACAACTTGTAAGGGGGAGTGGAGTCCGAGAGCGCTAGGACCATCCTTCGCTTACAGAGTCTGTAATTATTTCAGAATCTTAGTGGAATCCCAGAGTGTTTCTGGGGACTGGATGTAGGTCAGTGTTTGGATCGAACCAGTATAAATTGTTTGGTGTCATTTTATCATATTGGTCTCTATTTCGCAAATTCTCAAAGAAAGTATCTTTGATTTCAAAGATCACCTATTCACCCCCCTCTAGGTGAGATTCCACCTTCAGTTTATTCTTGTGGCAACTTGGAAAACTCATAGCTCTCTCATATGGACTCCTTTGGACTTTAATTTTATGTCAAAATGACACATTGGGAGTCTAGTTTCATACAAAATTGGTTTCACCTCAATCGGACATTTGGTTGGAGAGATATCATCGAATTACCAGAGCTCGCCCAAGTGAAACATGAAACAGAGTTGAACAGAGTAGCTGAAATCACGATATTAGTACTATACTCGAGTATTGATGTGGTGTACTCGAGTATTACTGGAATTTTTGCCTGAATAGGAGCTATTTATGTACCATACTCGAGAATTACATTGTGGTACTCGAGTATTACTTCAGGAATGCAATTGTAGCTTATTTTAACTTTGCCATTTCAACTTCCATTTGATCATAGAGACTTTTCTATTAATATTCTCCTTTCTTCAATCTCCTCTCTTGATCATTCTTCATTGGTTATACTTCATATCTACATTAATATATAAGGATTAATCAAAGTCGAAGATAAATGTAGTATGCAAGCTTTTTGCTCTGGATAATAGCATCTATATAAGACATCATCAAAACTAATCATATCCAACAATATATTCAAAATTAATCCTTATTAATCTTGAAATTTGAATTTGGATTAAAATAATATATTAATTAAATCTATCCAATAGATCTAATCTAATCTATTTATTTAATCTGAATTAAAAGCCTACTAATTTAATTTATCTCTATAAATTAAATCTGAGATACGATATCTATCTATTTAATTAAATCTGAGATACTATATCTCAATTCAAATTTTATTCAAAAATTAAATCTGAGATATAATATCTCTATTTGTTTTAGATATTTAATTTATCAAATAAATTAAACACTAAAAAATATTATAGATAATAATATTATAATCTCTAATAAATAATATTATTATATTATTTTCAAATTTAATAATATATATATATCCTAGATTAAATACAATATTTATTCAATCTTAAACATATATAAGATTCAATGAATCTGGACACTCTTGCTCGTGTTGGGCTATTCTTGTGCGTGACCCTACAGGCCCACATGAGATTGGCAGCAGGCCAATACTGTACCAACCCACAAGTTGCAAGCGACCTCTAGCAAGACATTGCGACTACCCAGTTCATATGGGGATTGATGATATGATACAATCTATCATACAACCATGTCACGTCCCTTTTGTCACGTGATAATTTGGTTAAAGATGAGGTATGGATAATGTCAACTTCCTGTTCTTGACCATTACTTTCTCGATTCTTTAATAGTCTAATAATTAAAATGGAAACTCCTTTCCATCGTAGTATGGCCATACATTTCTCAGACTCACTCATCGAGGGGCCCAGTATTATCTCTCTACAAATGTGAGGGACAAATTCCATCTTGACCATTCAAATTCTTTTGCATGAAAACCATTGATCCCGTTCCAAGCCTTTATCATCACCAAGTCAAAGGTGACTTTTGACTAGGTCAAAGATCAGTGACTCTCATGTAGGAATCCATGATGACCTCAGGTCCAAGGGCGTTGTGACGCAATTATTGTTGGGATTTGTACACGCAGCGGAATTATTGTTAGTTCCCTGTGTGTTTTGATGATTACTAACAATTGTAAACAATATTGATAAGGTTTGACAAAGTTTAGAATAATTTAAACTTGTATTTTTCAATCTGTCAAAACCAAACTCGAGCCTGTTAGTGTTGAACTCGAGCCTGGATTTGACAGAGAGCACAAACTTGTCCAGTTGATTCCCAAACTCGAGACTGAACCTGAAGTTTAAAAATAAACTTTTGAAAAGTTCACATGAACTCGAGCCTACTAAGGTCAAACTCGAGTTCGTTCTTTCCAGAGAGTTTTTGAACTTTGAGAACATGTTAAACCTTACACTTGCTTTCTTCAAACCTCAAGTTTGAAAGGATCCAAAGAAAGTTTTAAGAGCATGAACTCGAGCCTGTCATGGCAAACTCGAGTTCATCTCTGGCGGGATAAGTTTTCCAAACTTGTAGGTATTTTCAATGACTTGAGAACCTCCAGTTTAAAAGACAAACCTCAGGTTTGTTCATTTTGAACTTACATGCTTTTAAACTCTGAATCATCGAACTCGAGCCTGACATTAATGAACTCGAGTTCATTTCAACCCGAGAGCTTTTTAGTTTTTCAATGATCTGCAAACCTCAGGTTTATAAAACAAACCTCAAGTTTATACTTTTTGAACTTGCATAGTTTTGAACACTAAAGCCTCGAACTCGAGCCTGTAAGAACTGAACTCGAGTTCGTGACGCTGGTTCAGAATTTTTGAATTTGGGCATTTCAGAAATCAATGTTATTTGATCCTATCTTCTTCCAATATTATTCTCTGATATTCCCTACTATGTTTAACGTATTTATTAGTGGATTTCAGAGCATTAAAGAATGTTTGATGAGAGGTTAGAGTATAAAGCAAAAAGCAACTCAAAGCATTTATTGCAAAGCACAAAAGTTACTCCTTCTACCCAAATCCTTCTACACACGCTTACAAAGTATTTAAGGATGTTAGCTGAAACAAGAAAACTCCTCTCCAACGGATTAATTCGCAGAAAGTCAGCCCTGATGTCTTGACCAACTAGATTAAGGGAAAACAAGAGAGCGAAGACCCCAAAAACCACTTCAGAACACTTGGGCAACTTCTCCAACGGTCTGATTCAAGCTACAACGGTCATTTAATGTTCTCTAGCTATAAATAGAGTTCATTAACTTCTTCACAAGCTGATACACCAACTGAGAGCGAAAATTTATTAAGTGTCATTTATTGTGTTCAGCTTTCATCTGTAATAGTATCAATTTGATACTTTGTACTTAGTGTTTATTCTATCTACTCTTTGAGAGAGTTATCATCTTGTAAATCATCTATTGATTGTGATAACTACAAGTCAGGGGACTTGGTAGTTAGGGTGTATTGATTACAACTTGTAAGGGGGAGTGTGTTCTAGTGAGAGAACAACTCTTAGTACAGAGTGTGTAATCAATATTTGATTATAGTGGATTGAAAATCCCAAGTGAGGCTTGGGGACTGGATGTAGGTCAGGAAAGGACCGAACCAGTATAAATTGCATTGTGTTTAGCCTCTTCTCCTTATCCTCTCTGTTGTGCTTTGTTTTGAGATATCAAAAACAGAACAAGTTACGAAAATTTTAAAGATACCCAATTCACCCCCCCTCTTGGGTATAAAGCTCCTGCTTTCATTTGGTATCAGAACAGGTCTTCTCAGAAGAGTCTAACAGCTCGAGAAGGATCACTATGGAAGGGATTCTTCCAGATGGAGCTTCAATCAACAGACCTCCCGGTTTCGATGGCAAACACTATTCTTTCTGGAAGGCAAGATTTCGTGTGTTTGTCATGGCTACCGAATATGGCTTGTGGAGAGTCTTCGAGACAGGAGATTATGTTCCGGTCAAAGTCGAAGAGGGGATCACTGTTCCAAAGACCGAAGCTGAGTTCAACGATGACGATAAAAAGAATATCACTCTCAACAGCAAGGCCATCCTAATGCTTCAGAGTGCTCTTAGCCAAAAGGAGTACTTTCGTGTCTGCAATCTGTCATCAGCAAAAGAAATGTGGAAGGCGCTGGAGATCGCATACGAAGGAACTTCTGGGATCAAGGAGAATCGGATTAATATTCTGACCACTGAATATGATTTGTTGAGGATGAAACAAGGAGAAAGTATTGGAGAGTTTCAGCTTAGATACACTCACCTCACAAATCAGCTAGCTGCATTGGGAAAGATTTTTGACCAACGATCTCAAGTGAGAAAAATTCTTAACATTCTCACGAAAGATTGGGAAGCAAAGGTCACTGCTATTGAAGAGGCTCGTGGTGAGTCTATGACGTCTGTTGCTGCGCTATTTGGAAGTCTGTCTGAGTATGAGAGCAAGCTGAAATTTAAGAAAGACCTGGAAGATGTTAATGGAAGCAACAATCGAAATAAAGGGGTAGCTCTGAATGTCGAAAAAGATGATGAAGATGAAGATGAAGATGAGGATGAAGAAATTAGCATGATGGTCCGAAGGTTCAAAAAGTTTTACAAGAAGGATCAAGGCTTCAAGAAATTTCAGAAGGGAAGCTCAAGTTATGAATCGAAAAAACCCATCATCTGCTATGAATGTGAGAAGCCTGGACACATCAAGGCAGATTGCCCTCAGCTGAAGAAACAAGAGAAAGAACAGAAGAAGTTCAAGAAATTCAAAAAGAAGGCATATGTGTCAGCAATATGGGGAGATAGCTCATCGGATGAGGATGAAGCTGACGAAGACGAAAGCGAAAAATCCAACATATGCCTAGTCGCTGAGGAAGAAGAGCAACACAATGAAAGAAATGAGGTATATGAATCTCTTCCTTCCTATGATGAATTGTTTGCTGAATACAATGTTGTTCAAAAGGAGTTTGAAAAACTTGCAGACAAGTATATGTCATTGAAAAGGAAAAATTCCTTTCTTGAGCTGCAAATTGGAAACCTCTCTTCTCCTCAATCTCTGATTTGTGATGAATGCTCTATCCTAGAGAAAAAGAATTTACAACTTACAAAAGCACTTGAGAAATTTACTAAGGGAAGTGAAATGCTCAATGTGATTTTGAAACAACAACGTTTTACAAACGATAGATCGGGCATTGGTTATAGACCAGACTTTGATAAGAAGAAAGGAAAGAAAAAGAATGGACAAAAATCCTATATGAATTATTTTACTAAATCTGTTCACTCTTCAAACCCTTTTGCACATTGTACATATTGCAATAGGAAGGGTCATTCTACTTCATCTTGTTTTCATCGAAAAGAAAGAAAAGCTAAACCTGTAGGAAATTATGTCTGGGTACCAAAAGGAACATATGTTCCCAAGGTACATGCTAACCCCAAAGGACCCAAGAAAAGATGGGTACCTAAAACTTGATCTCTTGTGATCTGCAGGTATGTCTTAGAGCATCAAGGCCAAACAAGTGGTACATCGATAGTGGATGCTCAAGACACATGACTGGAGACAAATCAAAGTTTTTATCAATAAAGCCAAAAGATGGAGGTAGAGTCACATTTGGAGGTGATCAATCCGGGAAAATCGCTGGCATTGGTGAGATAGGCAACAATGAAGGTCCACTCATCAGAGACGTCTACCTTGTAGAAGGATTGTGTCACAATCTCCTAAGTGTGAGCCAAAGCACCGATAAGGGTAATTTGGTAATATTTGACTCTGATGAATGCTTTATTGTTAAAAAGGATTTGATCTCTATGAATGATTTGAAAAACAAAGCCTTATTTAGAGCACCTAGAGATGGAAACTGTTATACTTTTGAACCTCTCTAGCAATGCTTCTGTTTCTGAAAATTGTTTTGTCAGTAACCTGAATGAGAGTTGGCTATGGCATAAGCGATTAGCTCATGTCAATATGTATCAACTTGACAAGTTATTGAAAAAGGATTTGGTTATTGGCATTCCCAAATTGAATTTCAAAAATGATATGATTTGTGATGCTTGTCAAAAGGGAAAACAGACCAAATCTTCTTTTAAAGCTAAAAATGAGATTTCAACAAACAGACCTCTTCAACTTCTTCACATGGATCTAGTTGGACCAGCTAGAGTGAAAAGTCTTGGTGGAAACTTATACACCTTGGTCATTGTTGATGATTTTTCTAGATTTACTTGGACAATATTTTTATC
The DNA here is from genome assembly GCA_034222035.1 of Acacia crassicarpa. Taxonomy (NCBI): domain Eukaryota; kingdom Viridiplantae; phylum Streptophyta; class Magnoliopsida; order Fabales; family Fabaceae; genus Acacia; species Acacia crassicarpa. Next base: position 21,996,529 of record JAWXYG010000009.1, on the reverse strand, counting down.
ATCAAAAGATGAAACATATGATCAGTTTGTTGCTTTTGCCAAGAAGGTCCAGAACGAGAAAGGTTTTTCAATTTCAGGTATAAGGACCGATCATGGTGGAGAATTTGAAAACAATGCCTTTGCTGAGTTTTGTGATAGTATGGGGATCAACCATAATTTCTCGGCACCAAAAACACCACAACAGAATGGTGTTGTGGAGAGAAAGAATCGAGTACTCACGGAAATGGCCCGAGCAATGCTGAACGAATATAACACTTCACAAGTGTTTTGGGCTGATGCGATGAGTACAGCATGTTACATCTCCAACCGAGCCTACATGAGAAAGAAGATGAACAAAACGCCATACGAAATCTACAAAGAAAGAAAGCCGAATCTCAGTCATCTGCATGTCTTCGGATGCAAGTGCTATGTGCACAATAATGGTAAAGATAATCTTGGTAAATTCGATCCGAAATCTGATCTAGCTATCATTATTGGTTATTCAAATAGGAGTAAGGCATATAGGGTGTTTAATACTAGGACTAAGATTGTTGAAGATTCTATACATGTTGTATTCTGTGAATCTGAATCTGATAAATCCTTGGATGATGAAGAGGAGACTATTTTCAAAAACAAATTCTTTTCGAAAAATGCTCCCACTCCTTCTGAAAACTCCGAAAATGTTTTTGAGGCTGATCCTGAAAATAATATAGAAAATCCTGATCAGTCTCAACCTAGAGCTTGGAGATTTATAAGGAATCATCCTTTAGACCAAGTCATAGGTGATGTAAATCAAGGAGTTAGGACCAGAAATAGTACTTTGAATGAAGTCACATTTTCTGCATTTATTTCACATATAGAGCCTTCTAAGATAGAAGAAGCCCTTTCAGACAATGATTGGGTGATTGCTATGCAAGAGGAGCTACAGCAATTTGATAGAAATCAAGTTTGGGACTTGGTACCTAGACCCAAAGACCATCCGGTAATTGGGACAAAATGGGTATTCAAGAACAAACGTGATGAGTCAGCCATCATTGTGCGTAACAAGGCTAGATTAGTGGCCAAAGGCTACAATCAAGAAGAAGGAATAGACTATGAAGAGACTTACGCTCCAGTAGCTAGATTGGAAGCAATAAGAGTTCTTCTAGCATTTGCATGCACAAAAGGTTTTAAACTCTATCAAATGGATGTCAAAAGTGCTTTTCTAAATGGTTTCATTCAAGAGGAGGTGTATGTTGAACAACCTCCAGGTTTTGAAAATGATCAATTTCCAGATCATGTTTTTAGACTTAAGAAAGCCTTGTATGGTCTTAAGCAAGCTCCTAGAGCTTGGTATGAAAGATTGAGTCAATTCTTACTCAATCAAGGATTTATTAGAGGAAAGGCTGATACAACATTGTTTATCAAGAAAAATAAATTGAATGAAATTTTAATTGTACAGATATATGTTGATGATATTATTTTCGGTGCTACTAATGACTCTTTGTGTGAGGAATTTTCCAAGTCTATGCAGGGTGAATTTGAGATGTCAATGATGGGAGAGCTCAATTACTTCCTTGGACTGCAAATCAAACAACGTAAGGATGGGATATTCATATCTCAAACCAAGTATTTAAATGATTTGCTGAAGAAGTTTGGAATGGACAAGTGCAATGGAGCTGACACACCAATGAGCACAACTACTTCTTTGGATGCTGATGAAGAGGGCAAGGATTTCAACATTACCAAGTATAGAGGAATGATTGGATCATTACTCTATCTCACTGCAAGTCGCCCGGACATCCAATTCAGTGTTGGAATGTGTGCTCGGTTTCAATCCGCTCCTAAAGAGTCACATGCTGAAAATGTGAAGAGGATATTCACATATCTCTCTGATTCGAAGACTCTTGGGCTATGGTTTCCCAAAGGTCAGCCGGAGCATCTTGTGGCATATTCAGATTCGGACCATGCTGGTTACAAGACGGATAGGAAGAGTACAAGTGGTCAATGTGAGTTCTTTGGGAACTCACTTGTCTCTTGGTTCAGCAAGAAACAAACAACTGTGGCTGTCTCTTCCACCAAAGCCGAATATGTAGCTGCATCAAGTTGCTGTGCTCAAGTGCTATGGTTGAAGCAACAACTTGCTGATTTGGGAGTACACTTGAAGGAGATCCCAATACTGTGTGACAACACTAGTACAATAAGCTTGGCCAAGAATCTAGTGCAACATACAAGAACCAAGCATATTGATGTGAGGCATCACTTCATTCGGGATCATGTCCAGAAGCGAGATGTCAAAGTGATGTTCATTCCAACTCATCTTCAACTTGCTGACATCTTCACCAAGCCTCTAGCCAAGGAACAATTCACTTTCATAAGGAGAGAATTGGGAATGGTAAATCCCAATGAATTGTAAGAAATCCTCTCTTAAATCTAATGTTAGATATGTTTTTGATGATTAACCAATACTAACTTAAGCATCGGAGTTTCTAGATAGGTTCTGTGCAGGATGCTTTTGTCTAAAACTTGCTGAAATTGGGGACAAACTCGAGCCTACACTTGGTGAACTCGAGCACAAAAGAGACAGAGAAGAAATGAGAGTTTAAGGCTGGACAAACTGGAGCCTAAGAAAGGTGAACTCGAGCTCGAGAGAGGCAAACAGGAGTTGAAAGGCAAATGGTGAATGAACTCGAGTTCATTAGTGAATGAACCTCAGGTTCATTTCTGACAGAGAACAACGATGGAACTCAGACAAAGTGAACTCGAGCCCATCAATAACGAACTCGAGTTCGAAAATCACAGAGAGCAATCCTGCTGAGAAATCATTCTGAACTCGAGCCCATAAGTGAGAACCTCAGGTTCAAGAGGAAGTTCAAGAGTTCACAGTACACTCTTGAAGTCCAGGTAAGTGAATTTTTACGACGAACTCGAGCCCACAAGTTGTGAACTCGAGTTCATCGTGTGCCCTATATATACTACAGTTGTGAACTTTCCACTTCACTTCACTCGAACCTCCGGTTTGCCCTAATTCCTCTCATCTTCTTGATCTTCTTCATTTTCTGATCTCTGCGAAAATGACTTCCAAATCCTCAAACCCTAAAGAACCTAACCCTAATCCCTCTCAAACTTCCTCTCAAGCTCAATCTGAGCGTCCTGTTCGAACAAAGTCTCGGTCCACTCGTTTACGGTATGGCATTGACAAAGAAATCAGAGGAATTCAGAGTGGAAACCCAGTGGTTCCTCCCTCTAGACCAAATGGAGTAGTGATTCGAGAGGAACGAACCAAGAAAAGACATGATCCTGAGCCAGAGGTTCAAGGAAAAGGAAAAGCCACTCAACCCACGGTTCCATTAAGGGAGAAGCAACCTTTCAAGCGGAAGAAGACCGTCGGTATTCACTCTGTACCCACTCCCGGACAAGCAAGCTATCAAGGCCAAGCTCAACCCATTCCTCAACCACAGGAGCAACCTGCTCCTCAGGTATCACAGACTCTACCCGCTCTTTACGAGATATACAATCATAAAAGATGTCCTACAGGGTTTAATGAGGAGCCTTGTAGAATGTCAGAAGATGAGGGCAACCTGTTTAAGAAAAAGTTTGATGAAAAGAGAGTCTTCTGTCCAATTGTATCTGTGGATTTAGCCAGGATTAAGGACAAGTGTAGTATTGATTTAAGTCCTTGGCTAAAACATTTTGAACCTCTGATATCTATCAAGGCACCCTACAGTCCAAAACTTGTGAAAGTCTTCTATTTTCACATGAAATCTGATAATGTCTTGGATTCAGAGGGTAATCTAGTAGAAGAAAGGATTATTACCAAGGTCCGGGGCCAGAAAATCACGATTACCCCAGCCTATCTCAATTCAATTCTCCAAATTTCCAACCCTCCTAAACCTGAGATTCACAGATATTCCCAACAAGCCACTTTTAGACTGCTTAGGCCAGATGAACCTGTTCCTGAGGGCTTGGAAATCCTTAACTTCACACCTGCTGCAATGCCCCCAAGGAACCGGGTAATTTGGTACATATATACGAGGGATTTATTGCAGAAGGGAGGCAATTTCACCCACTTTGCCAAGAAAGACTTTAACATATTTGCCTCTATCTTGGACAAGCAGCCTCAGAATGTAGGGCATTGGCTATTTCAGGAGATAGCTAAGTTTGCTTTTCACTCCTGGCAGTCCTCTCAGATTCCCTTCCCTAGTTTGTTCTCGATCATTCTCTTTCATGAGAGAATATGGCATTTGGCCGCAAATGATTCTCCACAATTTCCTGCTGAGTTTGGACAACACATCATGAACCTCATGGGGGTTGATAGGCCAGAGAAGTCAGACCAGTCCAGAGCTCCGGGGAAATCCAAGCCAGCAAGATCCAAAGCAACTCACTCCCAAGCAGAGGAAGCTCAAAGTGCTCCTCCTCCCTCAGACTTTGATGTTAAGGTTCAAGAGATTGTGGACAAGGCAGTCTCAAACTTAGTTGAGGGTATTGAGTTAGCCATAGGGAAGCTGGTTGCTGAGGTCAACAAAGGTCACAGTGACTTGGTGGACATTCAAGAAGGGTTCAGAGTTGAACAAGAGGCCCTGAAGAACCAGATCAGTGATCAAGCCTCCACCATATCCACTATGTTGGTCACGATGATGAGTTTGAGCGACAAGATGGACAAGATATTGAAGACTCAGTCATCAACTGCTTCTACCTCTGTGCCTGCTCCAGTTTCTGATTCTATGCCTGATCCTCAGCCTGATTCTGTATCTGCACCCCCTATCACTGAACCTCACATTGAACCCCTAGCTTCTGTACCTGACCCACAGCCTGGAGCTCAGCCTACTCTCTCTTCCCCTCCTTTTGCTGATGACAAAGGGGGAGAGAGTGTTGAGTGATTTTTTTGTGGAAATTTCATGTTGTTATTTGATTTTTGTATGTTTGTATCTTGTATATGAAATGTCAGTTGCTTATGAGTTGCTTGTGCTTCTGTTATCATCTTAATTTTAACTCTGATAACTTGCTCAGTTTCTCTGATAATCCTTAAAACTTTCACAAACTGAATTTCAAAGAGAGATTCCAAACTAGATTTCAAAATCAACTGTTTACAAGTGTTGTCATCATCAAAAAGGGGGAGAATGTTAGTTCCCTGTGTGTTTTGATGATTACTAACAATTGTAAACAATATTGATAAGGTTTGACAAAGTTTAGAATAATTTAAACTTGTATTTTTCAATCTGTCAAAACCAAACTCGAGCCTGGATTTGACAGAGAGCACAAACTTGTCCAGTTGATTCCCAAACTCGAAACTGAACCTGAAGTTTAAAATTAAACTTTTGAAAAGTTCACATGAACTCGAGCCTACTAAGGTCAAACTCGAGTTCGTTCTTTCCAGAGAGTTTTTGAACTTTGAGAACATGTTAAACCTTACACTTGCTTTCTTCAAACCTCAAGTTTGAAAGGATCCAAAGAAAGTTTTAAGAGCATGAACTCGAGCCTGTCATGGCAAACTCGAGTTCATCTCTGGCGGGATAAGTTTTCCAAACTTGTAGGTATTTTCAAAGCCTGCACTGTTCCATTGAAAGAAAAGTTTCCAGTTTGAAAAGTTTCAAATACTCAAACTCGAGCCTAATAATTTTGAACTCGAGCCTAAGAGTTCCAGAGAGTAAAGAACTTTTGGATATGTTTTAAACTCGAGAGTTTGTTTTGCAAACCTCAGGTTTGTTCTTTCAAACTAAAACGAAGTCTGCTCAAAAGTATCTCGAACTCGAGCCTGACATTAATGAACTCGAGTTCATTTCAACCCGAGAGCTTTTAGTTTTTTCAATGACTTGAGAACCTCCAGTTTAAAAGACAAACCTCAGGTTTGTTCATTTTGAACTTACATGCTTTTAAACTCTGAATCATCGAACTCGAGCCTGACATTAATGAACTCGAGTTCATTTCAACCCGAGAGCTTTTTAGTTTTTCAATGATCTGCAAACCTCAGGTTTATAAAACAAACCTCAGGTTTATACTTTTTGAACTTGCATAGTTTTGAACACTAAAGCCTCGAACTCGAGCCTATAAGAACTGAACTCGAGTTCGTGACGCTGGTTCAGAATTTTTGAATTTGGGCATTTCAGAAATCAATGTTATTTGATCCTATCTTCTTCCAATATTATTCTCTGATATTCCCTGCTATGTTTAACGTATTTATTAGTGGATTTCAGAGCATTAAAGAATGTTTGGTGAAAGGTTAGAGTATAAAGCAAAAAGCAACTCAGAGCATTTATTGCAAAGCACAAAAGTTACTCCTTCTACCCAAATCCTTCTGCACACGCTTACAAAGTATTTAAGGATGTTAGCTGAAACAAGAAAACTCCTCTCCAACGGATTAATTCGCAGAAAGTCAGCCCTGATGTCTTGACCAACTAGATTAAGGGAAAACAAGAGAGAGAAGACCCCAAAAACCACTTCAGAACACTTGGGCAACTTCTCCAACGGTCTGATTCAAGCTACAACGGTCATTTAATGTTCTCTAGCTATAAATAGAGTTCATTAACTTCTTCACAAGCTGATACACCAACTGAGAGCGAAAATTTATTAAGTGTCATTTATTGTGTTCAGCTTTCATCTGTAATAGTATCAATTTGATACTTTGTACTTCAGTGTTTATTCTATCTACTCTTTGAGAGAGTTATCATCTTGTAAATCATCTACTGATTGTGATAACTACAAGTCAGGGGACTTGGTAGTTAGGGTGTATTGATTACAACTTGTAAGGGAGAGTGTGTTCTAGTGAGAGAACAACTCTTAGTACAGAGTGTGTAATCAATATTTGATTATAGTGGATTGAAAATCCCAAGTGAGGCTTGGGGACTGGATGTAGGTCAGGAAAGGACCGAACCAGTATAAATTGCATTGTGTTTAGCCTCTTCTCCTTATCCTCTCTGTTGTGCTCTATTTTGAGATATCAAAAACAGAACAAGTTACGAAAATTTTAAAGATACCCAATTCACCCCCCCTCTTGGGTATAAAGCTCCTGCTTTCAATTATAAAATTTTCACGAATACCATCGGAGGATCTATCAACGACGTTTAAATCAAGGTTTGTTAGAAAAACCGTATCTATGTGTGGGGTTGAGTGTTCCGTTCAATTCGACCTGGTGCGCATCTTTTGCTCCGTGCGTCTCAACTGTCGTATGTCTTGAACGTGGTGCCACCTTGTTCGATCAAACAGGAGCAGAACTTTCGAATCTCCTCCCTCTACTGGTATCCACACGAACAGCAATGGAACACAGGCGGCAGCGTGCTAGCGCCTTCAAACCTTGCATCTTTTTTTTTCTCTCTCTAGGGTTTCTTGCAGCTTCCCTAATTCATCCGTTTGTTCAATACAACTAGATCAATATCTATTTATAGAGTTTCTAAAACCCTAATGAGCCATATTAAAATATTCAAAAATTAATCTAATTAATCTTGAATTCAAATCTGAATTAAATCAATACATTAATTAAAATATGTCCAATAGATCTAACCAAATATATTTATCTAATTCAAATTATGATCCTACAGATTTAATTAATCTTCATGAATTAAATCTGAGATATGATATCTTTCTATTTAATTAAATCTAAGATATCATATCTCAAGTTAATTAAATCTAAGATATCATATCTCAAGTTAATTAAATTTGAGATACTATATCTTTATTCGAAAATTAAATCTGAGATACAATATCTCAATTTATTATAGTTATTTAATTTATCAAATAAATTAAATGCTATACATAATAATATTATTATCTATAAATAATATCATTATTATTTTTGAATTTAATTATATTATAATGTAATATAATATGATATTTATATATCAACCTTAGATTAATAGTATTCATTAAATCTTAGACATTTCTTAGATTGAATGAATTTGAACACTTTTGCTTGTGTTGGGCTTTTCTTGTGTGGGACCCTACAGGCCCACATGAGATTGGCAGCGGGCCAATACTGTACCAACCCACAAGTTGCAAGCAGCCTCTAGCAAGACATTGCGACTACCCAATTTATGTGGGGATCGATGATAGGATGCTACCTATGATACAACCATGTCACGTCCCTTTTGTCACGCGATAATTTGGTAAAGAATGAGGCATGAATAATGTCAACTTCCTGTTCTTGACCATTACTTTCTCAATTCTCGAGTAGTCTAATAATGAAAACTCTTTTCCTTCGTAGTATGACCATACATTTCTCAGACTCACTCATCGAGAGGCCCAGTATTATCTCTCTACAAATGTGAGGGACAAATTCCATCTTGATCATTTACATTTCTTTGTATGAAAACCATTGATCCCGATCCAAGCCTTTATCATCACCCAGTCAAAGGTGACTTTTGACTAGGTCAAAGATCAGCGACTCATTATGTAGGAATCCATGATGATCTCAGGTCAAAGGGCATTGTGACACGGTTATATATAAGATAAGTTTATGATTAAATCCATGCAGCTTTTTCATAGTGGGTCGGTCTAGCAACTTGTACAGTTGTACTCTTACAAGTGCCTATGACTTTTATTCGTATCTCCATACCTCGTCAAAGTCATACTAGTCTTATTTCATCTTCGCTCCTGTGTAGATGACTGACTTGATACATTTAGGATAATCTATAAGATATATCCAGGGATATAGTTATCACTATAAACATGCAAATGAAATGATAACTAAAGGAGAATACTTTAAATAACATAAAAGTTTAAGGTACAATGACTTGCCCCTAGGGCATAATTTCCAACAGTTATATATGAGATAAGCTTATGACTAAATCCATATAGCTTTCTCATAGTAGGTCAGTCCAGCACCTTGTACTCTTACAAGTGTCTATGACATTGATTTGTATCTCTATACCTTATCAAAGTCATACTGGTCTTATTTTATCTTCGTTCCCTTATAGATGATCTACCAGGGACATTTAGGATAATCTATAAGATATATCAAAGGATACAGTTATCACTATAAACATGCGAACAAAATGATAATAAAATGGAGAATTAACATTTAAAGTATAATGACTTGCTCCTAGGATATAATTTCCAACACATAAAATATGCTTTATGATATATGTAGAAATATCAATATTTGATACTTGTCATTTTATGAAAGACCAATTTCAGAGTTTTATTTCTTGGTTTTAGTAGTATTCATTTTAGAGCCTGATCATATTTAGATAGTCAAATACCACGCAAATGACCACCAAGGAGTAAGCCATGAAGTAGTCATACTTGACGATTAAGAATTATTCTTGGCTCCAAGATTTGTTGATAGGCCAGGGAGGGATAGTTAGTGGTGTAATTGTGCATGTAATAAATTATGTGATAAGGTACTATAAATAAACACGGATAATGACAGAAAACGATGCTAAATATAAACTTATAGAACAAAAGAAAATACACAGATCGAGAGGATGGCTTAATTTATTTCACAGTTTTTTCTTACTTGTCGTGGATTTCCCACACATAAAATGCTCCATCTATTTAGTGGTATCGTAGGAAAAATGATACTAGTACTTATTTTATACAACAATGACAAATAGCTCACTCAATAGTTTTTTTAATATTCATGAATTAATTAATTAAATTCTATACTTTATTTATGAGGACGGGGTGGTTGAAAAACTTGACGAAGAGAGCTAATTTTAATAGGAATATAATTAACCAGGGATGAAGATGTAATTTTACAAATATTAGAATTGAAAACGCAACATGAGGAGCAAAATAGACTGTTGCTACGATAATCATAGCTTTGAATATGGTGACAACCATTCAAGAATTGAAAACGCAAGCATGTACAATATCTTTTTTCTTAAAACAAATGCAATAAAGATACAGGGAAGCTAATAAATTTGTAAATTAATTAATTGGAGAAGCGAAGCACGTACAGAGCATCAAAATGAATCTAAAAACCCCAACATGAGGAGCAAAATAGACTGTTGCTAGATATAAACCTAATTTTGACCCTGCGATAAATAAGAACAACACTCAACTTTATAGTTCATTCATTCACATGGGAATAATGTTGCAATTGTACTGCCCCCACCAAGGCCGAAACGCACACACATCTTCATTGGCATGGATGACTAGTAGGGAACAAATACCAGAATGCAAGGGGAATCAAACTTGTAGAGTACCGTACCCCAAGTCTCTCAAATATAACAAGTCTCGCAAACTAACTAACAACTACTTCTTCCAGGGTCGAATTTCTTTTAGGTTCATGATATATATATATATGTTTCATTTTTGGTTCAAGTAGTAACCGATCTAAAGATACTAAATCATGCATGAAATGTTTAAACTTTAGTCATACTCTGTTTTGGTACCCAAAACAGAGGATCACCTGCTAAACTTCCTATTTTCCAGCTTCATAAAATAGAGAACCATCATGCAGAACCGACATGCAGTAGTACAAGAAAACTAACGCACAGAAATAAGCTTAAAGACTCATCTTCCTCTCGGTGTTCTAGCTCCCTTTCTCTCTTTCCGTCTCACTCCCTCATCGTCTTGGTCTCATCTCTGCCTCTGTTTTCTCCTGATTGTGCAGAGCAAAATGAATGGGAATGATCACTATTTGAATCCTTCTCTCTCCTTCCCCAGTTCCTCTCACTCTTTTTCTTGGTTCTAGTTGAGGCACACAGATGATAAAAAAACAAAACAAAAAAAAAGAGCATGGACATATATATAGCGGAGACGCTTCTGAGTCTACGGGCATGATAGAGTCTGATGGGTGAGCTACTCTAGAGGTATGGTTACTAATGCGTGTGACCTCTCGCTGGCTCTAATCCTTTTGTGGTTTCGTGCCTTGACCCAAAGATAAGAATGGGTTGAATGTGTGTGTGTAGCTCAAGAGGAATGGCTACTGTCAGCTGAATGGAGTATGGCCATTGTTGTCATATCTTAATTAATGAAAAGCAGTGAAGTATGGCATGGTAATCTATTTAAGAATGATTAAGCAGGTAATGTGATCTCTCACTGCGATCTTTTACTGGTCTACGCTGCTGCATTTTTCTTTTCTTTTTTTTTTTTTTTTTGGCTAAATTGCTGCTGCATTTCAGTGAGCTAGGCTGAGATTGAGATGAATAATGGGCTGAAGCAACAAAATGGGTTGGGGCACTATATGGGCTTTGTCTTGCTACTCTCTCCTCTTTTCTCCATGTTTCCATGTCTTGCCGAAATGAGATGAGTGATATTATTTATTTTGATATAAAGATGAGTGATATTAGTTTAAGATAGCTGAATGAAGAATAATGGGTTAAGTGTTTAACCGAGTATATGGGCCGAATGGAGAATGATATGAGTAATGTGAATGGTATAATATGTGGGCTTTGCTGCTTTCGTCAAAATACTTATGTCTGAAATGGTATATTAGAGAAATTGAAGAGTGTTGCGTGAGATTGTCACTTTAAATAACATTAACTCACTTAATTCTCTTCAACACTCTTATTTGCAATCAAGTTATTTGTTCATTTAATTGCAATTATTGGATAATCCTCTAAAATAAATATCCCTAATTTCCTATAAAATTTTTTCCTTCTCAATTAATTTTCCTAAGCCATAAAATATCAATTCTATAATTTTTAGACCTAAATTATGTCTTACTCGAATTTATTCTTTTCCCGAAATAAATCTAGGAAAAATGGGCTAAATTTCATAATTTAATTTCTATATGATATTTCAATTTCAAATCCCAGAATTTGAGATATTATACTTGACATTAATTTTGAATAAACGTATTTACCAATAGTGGATACAACTACTTTTCAATAATCAATAGCCTAGAAGTAAATGAAGTGCTTGATTTGTGCCTAATGGATGTTTTGACTACCTATTTTTATGGCTCACTTAGCAATGACATTTATTTGAAAGTCCTTCAAGGATTCAAGGTGCCAGAAGAATCCAATTCAAGTTCTCGAAAACAATACTCATTTTGATGAATCACTTTTCCAAACGTTAGGGGAGAAAATAAGCAGTTTGGTAAAGATATTAGGTAGAATAAATTATCAATGGCTTACTTTGATATTGTACAAAAAAATGTAAATTAGAAGTTTAAAACATAATTCATTTATAGAATTTAGCTAATTAAATGCCAGAAACATTTACTAACCCACAGAAAGTGACAAAGTCACATGTCTCAGCTGCTAATGCTCCTATCGAAATTGATGTTCCTAAAAGATACATATTGTAAATGAATTTAAAGCGCGCCTAAAGTGGGGAACACCAATTGGCTCCATAGATAAAAATCCTCGAAAGAGAAAATGAGCTAAGAATTTAGATGATCATCAAGTAGAGGATGATAAAGAGAAGTTACTAGCTCCAAAAGAGTCATCTCTTGAAGAGTTACTAGCTCTAGAAGAGCTTCTTCTAAAGAGTTATTATCTCTATAAGAGATATCTACATAAGAGAATGTCGTAGTTCAAAAAGGGATCAACGTACCTGAAATATGTTATTATATAAAACAGTCGTTGTATCCTAAATAAATAAATAAATGGTGTGAGAGAGGTCACACTTTAATTATAGGTTTAATAAAACCAGTTGTTGAGATTCTAAATACAAAAACTTGTGTTTTGAAATCAGTCGCTGTATCTCATAATTTTTTCTTCTTCTTTTTTTTTTTTTTTTAAAAAAAGATATGGCGTGAGAGAGGATCAAATTCAAAACTCACCAACACTCTAGTCAACAACACCATGATTAAACTAGTTAAAATATTCAACAACTGTTTTAATTTAAACCGTCATTGATTCACAAAGTAAAAAAAAAAAAAAAAAGGTATGGGGAGAGATACAACGACGGTTTTTATTAAAAATAGTGGTATATCAAATCAACAAAACCAATTATTGTTGTTATTAACTTTCAACAACTATTTGTATAAGAAATGTCGTTCAAAGTTGAGATAAATTACAAACATGCCAACGCCCTCTTTTTTATGACTGTACTACCTCCGGTCCTAATTATAAGGCATAGTTGACTTTCATTGGAGATATTAAGGAAGCTAAATAAGTTACTTAATCATTTCATATGTTGTGCATCTTTAGATTATATATTAGTTTATTAGTTAAACTAATTAGTTTGAAGAAAAAAATAAAAATACAAATAGTCTAAAGTAATTTAATTAGCTTCCTTAATTTTTCCAAAAAAGTCAACTATGTCTTATAATTAGGACCGGAGGGAGTATTTTATAAATGGACGTTGATTGGGGATGTTTATTCCGTTTTTTGTAGTAGTATATTTTGATAACTTTATTGGTATTTTTGCACAACCATAAAATTCAGGATGCTAAATGCTCATGGGTCAAAAGTTTATGTGTTTTTGTCCCTTTACTTTCTATTAAATATCTTAAATAGCCAATGGGAGTTGGTATAGATGGTAAGGGATCCAGGACTAGGTCTTTAGGTCGTGGGTTCGATCCCCTCTGCTGTCGCTAGGACTCCTTTGGTAGACAATCTCGTAAGTCCCCAGACCTTGGTGGGGGACTGATGCCGAACCCCTCCAAAAATTTTTGTATTAAAAAAAATATCTTGAATATAAATCAATGATGGTTGAGTCTAGTGAAAGGGTTTGTTCCTCACATCTAACAAAACAATAAGAAGATTCTCATTCTTATTAGGAAATGTGCCCACATTTAGCGCCTAATAGTTTCTTAAATATAATTGTTTATGATAGGAGGATACATGTGCCAATAAAAATAATCTCAAATACGATATATAAAAGATACCTCAATTTTCAATTCCTTGCTTGACTTGATTCTGAACATTTGAAATATCTCTTAATATGTGTATTATTTGACATCAATTTTAGGTTTAGGCTTTAAATAATTGTAATAAAACAGAAAAAGAAATAAGTGGCAACAAATGACAGCTAATATTATATCTGTATAGTGTAATGATGAAAATAATTGATTTCTACTTCCAAAACAGTCTCAAATTTGCAAAAGAGATACATTGTACCATTTCCCTAGTACAAGATACGCCTGGTCATCATCAACATTTCATCATCCAAATGTGGCTTCGCACTTCATTAAAATGCTTTCAAGATTATGGCCCCTTCCTTCTCCTCTACCCAAATTTCTCCCTTTTCTTTTCAACTCCATCTTTAAAAATGAGTGACAAATTGGAGATCGCTATACATTATCATATTGACTCAATAATTTATCAAATATTTCTATCACACCCTGATTCAGTAAGTTTACTTCACTGCACAAGTTCTTTGTAATACTGTCTACTCCATTAAATTGAATTCAAAACCAATTCAAATTATTACTAATATATGATAATTATATTGTAGAGCCATTATATTGTTTCAACGAATTCGAATGTTATTGCTGGCGTTGATGATGCTATGTGTACTACTACAAAAATTGGAAATTACTACCCTAAAAGACATCCTTATTAAGAAACAGGAAGTAAAAAACGAGGGTAGTGGCATTCTTGTAATTATTTGGAAGGAAGTTGACCCGTCAACTTCCTAAATTAGAAATCATGACTTCTTAAATGGATTTTTGGTGTCCTAATATCCTTTCAGGGCGCCTAATATCCTTTCGTGCCATAGCAAATATGAGAATTTCTTGTTTGGCGCCATGAGATTTAATTTTTTTGGAATAAAATTCATTTTTGGCGTCCTAAAAATGTATCAGGACACTTAAAAATCTCTTAAAAAAAAAGCACGAAATATATCAAAATTTTTGGTTTGGCGCCATGGATTTTTTTTTTTAATGGAAACAAATATTGGTGTCCTGATTAAAATTCAGGACGTCAATATTTCAACATTGGCGCCCTGAACATTAATCAGGACGCCAATATTAAAAATATTGGCGCCTTGATTATAATTTAGAATGCCAATATTCAAACATTAGCGCCTTGATTATAATTCAGGGCGTCAAAGGTGAAAATAAGGCGTCCTGTAAGATAATTCAGGACGCCTTAATTGGCAATATTGCTAAATAAGGCGTTTTGTGGACCCGTGTGCTCTTAATTAATTTCTCTCAACCCTATCTCTCCATCTCACACACTCGCGCGATTCACGCCCTCACCATCTCCTCCCTCAACCCTATCTCTTCGCGGCGCTATTGTTCTCGCTCTTTGTTTCCGGCAACGCACCCACCGTCCCCTCCGTCTCCGACGCCCCCACCTCTCACATTGTGCGCCGTCGGCGTCTTGCTCTGGTTCTCTCTTTCCGGCGCGTCCCCCACCGTCTCTGACAATCTCTAACGATACTCCCCTTGCTTTCATGGTTCTTTGACCGTATGTTTTCAAATAGGAAATTAGGTCTGCTTAAGGAGAGCTAGATAATCGAGTTTTACAATGCTTCTTTTAGTATTGCTACTTGATGTTTTTGGTTCTGAAGAGTTAGCATAGTTATTTGTCTTTAATCCGCAATGCTACCTTAGCTTGGTTCATCTTCCTAGGGAAAAAACACAGTTGTCTAATTTTGATTAAAACACGCACAAAATTAAGCATCCCTGATTGACTATTATTGTAATGTTAACCCACTGTTGGCCAGTAATAAGCTATTATATGCCCTGATTCTGCACATGATTAACTCCTAAAAAATCTTGATCATGATGAAGAGTACTTTAGAGATTAATTATGGGGCATTGGTCCCATCCGACAATATTTACATCTGAGGAGCTAAGCAAAGGGTACTTACATAAAAGAAGGGTAGACATGGGATTGGAGTGTGTTTCATTTTTTTCGTGTGTGGGACTTGTCTTCCTCCACTGTTGGGTGGTTGTTAATTCCCTATTATTTGTTGATTGAAAATTAATGAAAGTGGGCATTTGTAGGAAAAAATCAAATTGACTCATTTAACAATTGGTGATATTGTGGAACATTAAGCAAATATAGTGAAATGTGATGCCCACTTACAATTTGAAAGCTAACCAAACAGGCCATTAGGGCTTTGCAAATATAATTTCTTCATATTACGTATATAAGTCCAAGTACTATTGACCCTAAAACATTCTTTTGACTTTATTCACTCTCTTTTAGCATCAATTCACCAACTTCTTTGATCTTCTTTTATAAGTCTAAGTACTGTTGACCCTAAAACCTTTTGTTACCATGCCCCATACGCTATCTTTCGGCTTTCATGATTTCAACTTGCAGTTGATTAATGACTTCTGAAAGAACCGGCTGAACACAAGAGGGGGTGAATTGGGTGAAGTATAAAAACTTTAGAAAACTTTGAAATTCTTTTCGTAACTTATTGAAATCAGTTTATAAAGCAATAACCAAACATTTAAACATGTATACACATTCAAACATATATGCTGGAAATGTAAGAGATAAGGGAAGAGAATGTGCAAATTGATTTATACTGGTTCGGCCCAATCCTTGACCTATGTCCAATCCCCAAGCCTCACTTGAGATTTTCAATCCACTATCTTCTTTCAAACTGATTACAAGTTCTGTACTTGAAGTAATCCTCTCACTAGGATTCACTCCCCCTTACAAATTGTAATCAATACACTTGCTTGATTACACACTCTGTACTCGAAGTAATCCTCTCACTAGATTCACTCCCCTTACAAGTTGTAATCAACACAATGTGTTTCCCACTCAAGATCACCCAATCTTGAGTAACTCTCAGATAGATAGAATGATTACAATAAATCTTCTCTCTCAGAAGTGAATAGATGAACACTGAAAAACAATACAAATCATTTCACTATCTAAGCTATATAGACATGAAAAACAGAGTGTAAATGATGTGAAAACAGAGTTTCAGCATGTTGGAAGTGTAAGCTTGTTTCTCCACGTTTTTCTCCTTGAATCTATCTTCTTTTATAGGTAGAGATCAATATGTGACTGTTGAGAAGATTCAATGACTGTTGGATAAGGAAATATAGCTGTTAGAAACTAGCTGTTGGAGCTTTTGCACTGCTGACATCACTTTTGCTTTTGTCTTAAACCTTCAATAAACTTTCTTTGATCTGTCTAAAACTCACCAAGAAAGTGGTTAAACATATCTAGGAACATTAGAAATTAATCATAGGAAGTATTAAGATCAAACAAGAAGGCATTGCAAATTCGTCAGATTTGAAATTCTGAAGTTGGGCGTTCAATACTTGAGTATGCATTTCCATACTGGAGTATGTCACTGTGCACTTAACTCAATACTGGAATATGTTCATCAATACTCGAATATGTCACTGTTCACTTAAGTCAATACTTGAGTATGCAATCCCATACTCGAGTATGCAGCTTCCAAAGGCAAAACATCGTGACTTGAACTTTAAAAGCAAGGTCAATACTCGAGTATGTAAGTATATACTCGAGTATCCACTCAAGATAAAAAATCATTTGCTCTCTGTAAGTCCAATACTCGAGTATAGCTTCCTATACTTGAGTATTGACTCAGTTTCAAAAGTTTGGTTGCTCTCTGGATGGCCTATACTCGAGTATGCACTTAAAATCAAAGCTTGATTGCCCTCTGTGACTCCAATACTCGAGTATTGCTTCCAATACTTGAGTATTGCTTTGTAAAATGCATTTGAGCAACTTCTTGAACTGACTATCAACTTCTGAGGGCCATATCTCTCTGGTCCGAGCTCCGTTTTGGTCCGTTCAACTCTTGATGGAAATCTCTGTGAGTCTACTTTCATATGCCACTGATTTCAGCTCAATCGGATTTGTCGTTTGTGAGATATACTCAAAATACCGAAGGTGGGTCTGGAATGTGATGTTGATTCTTGTTCCAACTTGTAAAATTCATAAATAATTCATATGAACTCCTTTGGGCATGAAATTTCGTCACCAATACGTGTTGGAAGTATAGTTTCCAATTCTTTTAGTTTCGTCTCAATCCGATCTCTGGTTTGTGAGATATCATCGAATTACCAGATGTCGCCCGTGCTGAACGTGAACAGAGTGGAGCTGAAGGGCTGATCACGTTGCATACTCGAGTATGTTAGTTGCATACTCGAGTATAGCTTAGTCCAGAGACACCAGAAATGCTAAAAACACTACAAACTCGAGTTTTGAGTCCCATACTCGAGTATTGAGTCCTATACTCGAGTTTTGACTTGGAAACTCGAGTTTTCTCATCCTGAAGCTGATTTTTGCTGACTTTAACTCCAAATTGAGCCATTTGAACTTCCATATGATCTTGGAGCCTTCTAGCATCAATATAAGAACTTGAATATTTATATTCTCATTCCATTCAACAAGTTCTTCCTTCTTTAATCCCCCATCTTGATTATTCTTCATAATCCAACTCTTTCTTTCTTCTCTTCTTGATCATTTTCCATAACTCAATTCTTTCTTCCTTCTCTTCTCTTGATCATTCCATATCATTTGACTTCACATCTTCTTTGATTCAATTTCTTCTTCTAATTCAATACTTCTTTATTAATCTTCTTGTTGATCATTGACTTATCATTCTTTGCAAGTTCTACCTTCTTCAATAACTTCTTCAAGTGCAAATGTCATAGAACTCATGGGTAATTATATGTGTTTCAATGTTATGTCCCTCCTGTTTCCATTAAGAATTAGTGTTAAATAAACATAAAAAGTATATATTATAGCCGCATCATTGTTCTAGTAGTAGAGTGTTCTTGGTTTTTGTTTGGGCCATTGTGTGGTTGATCAGAGGTGCCTTATTTTTCTTGTACCAATTGTCAGGTCAATCCCCAATTCTATGTGTTTAGGTGGATTACTCTCCTCTTGACTCAAGAATTCAATTTTGCTGACTGTCTTTTCATTTGGGACACTCTTCTAAGTGATCCAGAAGGTCTACAAGTATGATAACCTTCCTATTTGATTTCTTCCTTCACTAATTGTTCTCTTGTACATTGTGTTTCAATATGTTGTCCACTGTAGAAGTATTACGATCACCGTGGAATACATTTATCTCATCCTTGAGAGTGTATGAACAATCATTTATTGTTTGAACTCCTTAAAACTCTTGTTTCATATTGCTTTCTAATTTGAAGCTACTTTGATTTATGGTTTGTGCTTTCGTTGCTTAGGTGGTTGTGGCCAATGTTAAAGAATTGGCTGGCTTAAGTTCGAACCGAATTAATTAGATTATTAATAGTTGGCTGGATAATTCCTAATTATGAACTATTTGATTCCTTTCTCATTAATTCTCTGACGACTACTTTTGGAATCACTTCAAACAATAGAGTGCTAGATTATAATGTTGTATTGGTATTTTAGAGACCATATAATATCACATGATTATAATGTTGTTCTTAAGCGATGATTAATTGGTAATGCTAAGTTATTTGATTCCATTTCACCTTAATCGCTGAAAGTACATTTGATCAATTTTACTTATCTGGAAATTTGTAGTTTTAAGTTCTCAATGATTACTTCTTTTTTGACTACAGGAAGCTAATAACCCATTTGATATTGTGACATGGCCACGATAGCAACCCACAAGAGCTAGCTTGAGGGGTCCTAGGGTAGGTATTTGTAATCATGTTCCTTTTGTCATACAATTATTCCCTCTCCCATATGTTAGTTTGAATAATTCTAATGTTCTCTTTATTGTTGTTGTCTTTAGGTTGAATAGAGCAAATAAATTTCAAGCATCAGAATTTAAAGTTGAGGTAAGTATAGTTAATTATTGTTGTTTTTTTGTTGATGTGCATTGAACTAGGTAAACTTTGTTGTTTGAATAAAGATGATTAGAAGTCCATAATTTAATAGTTTATGACTTGGACAATTTAGCTATATTTTTATAATTTGTATTGATGAAACTATTGGATTTAATAGCTGATATTGATCTGAATTGGCTTAGTTAGTAAGTTTTCTTGATTGAAGTTTAAATTGTTTGTTGTTAAAATTTTGGGATGTGTTACTTTTAAGGGGAAATGCTGCCAAAATTTTAGTTCAAGATTGACAAAAAAGCATGTCGTTCTTTAAATTGTTATAAACTTGTGTTGTCGAAAATGTCGTAGGTGGTATTAAAATGGGACATAGTTGGATGGATGCTTTGAGAACTAGTGAAGAATATGAGAATGGGGTGGAAGAGTTTATTGAATTTGCTAGAAGGAATGTGGCTACAAAAAATGGGATGTATTATTGTCCATGTGTTAATTGCTTAAATGAAGTTCGACGGGATATTCCTACTATAAGGGATCACCTAATTTGTGATGGAATAAATCTTCGATACACAACGTGGATATGGCATGGGGAGGAGGTAACTACCATTGTGTCCCACAAAAATGAAGTTGAGGTAGATGACGATGGAATGGAGAGAATGATTCATGATGTTGAGGTCGAATCTTTTGCACAACCGCATGAATATGATAGCGTGTGGAGTGATGTAGAGACACCTTTGTTACCTGGGTGTACTATGTATACACGGTTTACTGGGACCTTACATTTGGTCAACTTAAAGGCAACTTGTGGGTGGACCGATAGTAGTTTCACGTCACTGCTTCAATTGTTGTGTGATATGTTGCTAGACGATAATGTACTTCCAAATTATATGTATGAGGCCAAGAAAATCTTGTCTTCGATGGGTATAGAGTATAAAAAGATACACAGTTGCCCTAATGATTGCATATTGTATAGAAATGAGTATGAAGGCCTGAGTAATTGTCCGAAGTGTAAAACTTCACGATACAAAGTGAAGAAAGGTGGTGGTTCTGGAGATGATGAGACAACAAAAATGCAACCTGTGAAGGCATTGAAGTATCTTCCAATAATACAGCGGTTTAAGCGTCTCTTTACTAGTGAAGCGACGACAAAGCAGTTGAGATGGCATTTCGATGAGAGAATATCCTATGAAAAATATCTTCGGCACCCTGCTGACTCTTTGCAATGGAAGAAAATAGACGAAATGTTCCCTCAATTTGGCAGTGAGCCAAGAAACCTTCGTCTGGGGCTTTTTACAGATGGATTCAATCCGTATCGGACTCTTAGCAGCACCCATAGTGCATGGCCAGTTCTCCTTGTAATATACAACTTACCTCCCTGGCTATGTATGAAACGCAAGTATGTGATGCTCTCTATGATGATTTCTAGACCAAAACAGCCCGGGAACAATATCGATGTGTACTTGGCGCCTTTGGTTGAGGATTTAAAGAAATTGTGGGAGGAAGGCGTAGATGTGTTTGATGCATATAAGAATGAGTCCTTCAAGATGCGTGCAATGATTTTTACCACGATAAATGACTTTCCCGCATACGAAAATTTGTCAGGGTACAGTGTCAAGGGGCATAAAGCATGTCCAATATGTGAAGTAGACATAGACTTCCATCAACTAAAGCACGAAAAAAAAACAGTCTACCTCGGTCACAGGAGGTTTCATGATCGATTCCACCCATATCATAAGTTAAGAAAACATTTTAACGGCTTATCGGAGCATAGAACAGCTCCAAAGGCAATAACTGGAGAGGATGTTTATAGTCGAGTGAAACATATCAATGTCATATTGGGTAAGCAACGAAAGATTGTGGGTGAGAAGAATATATGGAAGAAGGGATCAATTTTCTTTGATCTTCCATATTGGCGTAGTCTTGATGTGAGACACAGTCTTGATGTGATGCATGTGGAGAAAAACGTTTGTGATAGCCTTGTCAGTACTCTTTTGCATATACCAGGAAAGACTAAGGATGGAATTAGTGCGAGACTAGACATGGTTGATATGGGAATAAGAGAACGGTTACATCCACAAGTAAAAGAAGATGGTAAGAAGGCATACATGGAGCCAGCAGCTCATACACTATCAAAAGCGAAGAAAAAAGTTTATGTGGGTGTTTATATGACATTAAGGTTCCACAAGGATATTCTTCTAATTTAAGAACGTGTGTTTTAATGGACGATTTGAAGTTAATGGAAATGAAGTCCCATGATTATCATGTGCTGATGCAACAACTATTGCCTGTAGCTATTAGGGGCATTATGAAAGATGAAATGCGAACCACTATAACGAAATTGTGTATTTTCTTTAATGCTATCTGTAACAATGTCTTTGACATTGAAAAGTTGGATGAATTGGAAAATGAGGGTTATATTATTTTGTCCCAACTAGAGATGTATTTTCCTCTTGCATTTTTTGATATAATGGTGCATCTGATAGTGCACTTGGTAAGGGAGGTAAGGCTCTGCGGTCCAGTTTACCTAAGGTGGATGTACCCTTTCGAGTGATACATGAAGATCTTAAAAGGGTATTCTAAAAATCCTTATCGACCGGAAGCCTCAATCGTTGAGAGATATGTAGTTGAAGAGGCTATAGACTTTTGCAAAGATTATCTATCAAGGAAGACGATACGATCTCAGCATGACGAGGGGATAACCGAGGGAACTCGAGGAATCAAACTAAAGAATAAGCCTCGTGAAGAGGTGTTGCAAGCACACTTGTACATCTTGAATAATATGGAAGAAGTTCAACCATACATTGATGAACACAGAAAGAGTTTGAAGAATAAGAATCCAAGGAAGAATGACATGCAAACAGCTCATGAGCAAAAGAAGACGTTCATAAAGTGGTTCGAGGAAAAGGTATCACGCGAGAGCGGAGTGTCGGTTATAATCGAGTGGTTGGCCTAGGGGCCTTCTTTTCAGGTCATCACTTGGCAAGGTTATGAAATAAATGGGTATACCTTCTATACAAAAGACCAAGATGACAGAAGTTCTGTGCAAAATAGTGGGGTGATGGTTGAAGCTAAATCCATGTACTTTGCGAGTTCGAAAGACAAAAACTCAGTATTAACATCAATGGCTTATTATGGAGTTATTGAAGAAATATGGGAGATGAGCTACAACAAGTTCAAAGTTGCTCTATTGAAATGTAAGTGGGTTAGCAATAATGCTGTTGTGATAGATCCACAATTTGGAGTTGTCTCAGTTGATCTTCAAAGAGTTGGTCATAGAGATGAGCCATTCATTCTAGCAAGCCAGGCGAAACAAGTGTTTTATGTTACAGATCCTGCAAATAAAAAAATGTCCATTGTACTTCAAAGTAAAAAACAGAAGTATGGTGAAAAATCCTTCGACCTTGACGATACACCCCCTTTCACAACAAATCCCCCTACAACACGTGAAGTGGAATTGGTAGATGATGAAGAAGATGTTGCAAGAAAAGATCATTGTGAAGAAATATGGGAAACCATATAAAGTAAGATCTTAAGTTATGAAATAGTAATATGTTATTTTTGTGGTGGTTTAACATTTTAGTTCATTTTATTAATCTGTTTACTATTTAATAACCTATCTAACATTGATTTGTCATTGATGAACAGGATCATGTCTAGCTCTAGCTCTAGCTCTGATGAGTTAGGAGGTGAGAAGGGGTAGAGGTTGCACACAGATGGCAATGCTAGTGGCCCGTCGTGATAGTCAAAAAAAGAGGTTGCATGTGGACTTTGATGACAAGTTGAATCCAATTGGCCCGAAGGAAGACAATTTCATTAGCTATGTAGGCTATCTGACTCGAAGCAAAGTTTGCATTGTGATTTCTGCTTGGAAGTTCGTTCCAGAGAAAACGAAGCAATTGATTTGGCCACAACTTTTGGTTCGTCACTTTCGATATATCTGCATTTGTATCATTTGGCTTATTACTTGAAATTTAATTATCTTTCCTTTTACTTTGTAGCAAACGTACGACGTCCCTAACACTAAGGCAATGGAAAAGCATAGGATGGGGGAAGTCCGTATATGTTGGAAAGACTTCAAGAATAAGTTGACTAAAAAGTTTATTCGAGGGGGAAGGAGGAACGAGGATCCATGCCAGAAATATCCTTATATTTCTCCCGAGGACTAGAGGGAGTTTGTGGCATCACGGCAAAATCCACAATTTATTGTAAAATTTCTTTCATATCATTTCACTTCTTTTATTTGACAACTTAGGCTCAGTTTTATTTGATTTCGTGTCACAGGAAATAAGTCAAGCCAATAAAGAGAGGCAAGCGGCAAATAAGTATCCGCATTGTATGTCTTGTGGTGGGTACAGAAAGCTGGAATGGAGAATGATGAAAGAGCAGTTAGAGAGAATGAAGTAAGCTGCCGAATCCAATCCTTCCACTGTTGTCCAGCCCCCTGAACCTCCTCCTCGTCACAAGAAATGAAAAGCTGCGAGGATGAAGGGCGACACATACATAAATGCAGATGTTGCTGAGGTTGCCTCTAAGATTGTAAGTAGTTAAATTAGACGGTTTAAATACCCTCAATTATTTCATATTATAGGGTTTAGTTGTTATTTATGAAACATCTTATGATACAGGATGCACTTGAGGAGCAGAGTTCCCAAGGTTCATTTACGCCTGGTTCACGGATGGACATTTTGTCAACTGCGATTGGGAAGTTGGATTACCCTGACAGCATTCGAGGGGAGCCTAGGGGTGTTACTTCCGCAAAATATTTTGGACGGTGTTCACGGTTGTATGATGATACCAACCCTAGTCATCAGCTTGTGGCCAAAATTCAGGCGGGACTGTTTGACGAAATCATGCAACAAGTACGATCCGAAGTGAAAACTATGATGGATTCGAGGGACAATACGGAACATACAACTCGTGAATCCACGGCCTTCCCCAGCAGTAAAGAGAGTTTTCACCCTCCGGATGTTGATCTCGGCGAGACTTCTCACATTCCATAGGGAGGACAACCGTGCACTCTCTATTTGGATGTCCCACATCGGCGTATTGTTGCCGATGCTCTTATTTACACGGATCACACCACCCACCATAATATTGAAATTCCACAAGACCTACGTAGGGTGACTGTGACATGTGTTCGAGAGGGGGGAAGACAAAACAAACATCTCGATTGAAGATGACAAGGTTCCTGATTTAGGCTGGGCCATAGGATCGTTCATCCTTTGGCCGAATCATCTTATTCAAATGGCCGTGGCGACACCTCCAATGGTAGGAAATACATTACTAGAACTTGCTTTTCGTTGGTAACTCACTCATGATATGTTTGTTTATGTTTTCATAGAATGAACAAAATGCAGGCAATTTTCCACACTTAACACTACTGCGAGACACGTACAAGGACATCAGCTATCTTTCCTTCAAGATGCATCCGGGCATTGTCGGCACAGAAAAGACATATGACTTTACAGTTGACAAAAAAGGTCTTGTCGAATTTATGCATATGGCGTGTTTAGATTTAGTCGTTCTTGAAGATGCGATAATGTAAGTTTTTTCCCCTTTAATTATTGCATTGATCTTTTTTGTTTTCTATACTCAACAACGCTTATCATTTTATTTAGATCATAGTGTCTGCAATGACATATGCGTCCAGAAAGGCCACAAGGGTTTCTATGGATTCTTAAGTCCAATAAGCACGGCCCAGGCTCGCAATACGTTAACCAAAAGGACGCTTTATGTTGGTGCTACAATTGCCGAGGACGATGATCGTTGTTGTAAATGGAGCTGTATACCCAAGAGGGGAGGTGAATTGGGTATACTTAAAAATTTTATCAAATGGCTCTGTTTTGAACCTGTAAAAACAGAGTATAACAGAGGAGAAAGGGAAAGAAAGCTTAGACACCAAGATTTATACTGGTTTGGTCTTATCCTTGACCTACGTCCAGTCCCCAAGCCTCACTTGGGATTTTCAATCCACTAAACTCTTTCAACTTGATTACAAGCTTTGCACTCAAGAGTAGTTCTCTCTCTAGAACTCACTCCCCCTTATAAGTTGTAATCAAATATCCCAAATCACCAAGTCCCCTGACTTGTGATTCTTTACAAGCAATAATCAATAACAGGAATAACTCTCTCAAAGAGTAGATAGTGATAATCACTGAAGCTCACAAATACAGATGGAAAAACTGAAAGTATTGAATGAACACTTAATGAATTTCGCTCTCAGTTGTTCTGGGTAGTTCAGGGTTGTTAAGAAGACTTCAATGCACTTTATTTATACTTAGAGAGCATTTATTGACCGTTGTAAGATAAATCCAACCGTTGTAGGTGATTAGCATTAAGTTTGATCAGCTTCTCTCTCTAATCTCCAACTAATCCAGGTGTTTAATTGATCTGAGGTGGCTCTCTGAGGATTTGCCCGTTGGAGAAGAGTTTACTTGATGAAGAAATCATTCTTTACCGTTGTGAAAGCGTGCTCAGGTGGATTAGCCAAAAGAAGGCTAGTTAACTGAAGTGCATTAAATGCTTCAGAGCACTTTTTGCTTTTTGCCTTTGACCTTCACTAATCTTCATCTATGTCAACTGAAATTCACTTAGCAAACTGGTTAAACATAGCTGGAAACATAAGTGAATGATAAATGGAAGCAATGAGATCAAATGAAAGTGTTTTACAAATTCGTGTAATTTGAAAATCAGTTTTCAACGCTCTATACTCGAGTATGTTCTTATATACTCGAGTATGTCACTGTGTACTAGTGTCAATACTGGAGTATCCAATCTGATACTTGAGTATGCAGCTTCCAGAGGCAAACCATCGTGACTTGAACTTTCAAAACCAAACTCAATACTTGAGTATTCATTCCAATACTTGAGTATTCAAATCATTGACAAATGGATAACCTCTCTGTATGGCCAATACTCGAGTATGCATATTAATACTCGAGTATTGATCTATTTCTCAAAAATTGTGAAGTTTTTTCATGTCAATACTTGAGTATTCAAATGAATACTTGAGTATTCAAGAACAGGTGTTAAGTTGGAAAACTTTGTAGGAGCCCAATACTCAAGTATCCAAAACCTATACTCGAGTATACAACAGTTATAAAAGTTAGAGAGCTCTCTGTAAGTCCTATACTCGAGTATACAAGTGTCATACTCGAGTATCCACTCAACTTGAAGAATCATTTGCTCTCTGTAACTCCAATGCTCGAGTATAGCTTCCTATACTTGAGTATTGACTCATCTTGAAAAATTTGAATCCTCTCTGGATGACCTATACTCGAGTATATAAGTGCAATACTCGAGTATGCACTTGAGTTCAAAAACTTGATTGCTCTCTGTGACTTCAATACTCGAGTATTGCTTTCAATTCTTGAGTATTGACTTGTAAAATGCATTTGAGCAATCCACTGTCAATCCAATACTCGAGTATACAATCCTATACTCGAGTTTCCAATTGACAGATGATTTTTAGCAAATTTGGAAACTTCAAAACATGTTTACAATTGTTGATTATCATCAAAACACATAGAGAACTAACAGTTGTTATCTAGCCCCAATACTTGAAGGGTACGTATTTTAGTTTTGTCTATTTAAGATTTTTAAGAATAAATTCTTTTCTTATCTTAATTAATATTAAAATGTATATGTTGTAGTGGTCATTGGACCTTGTGTGTTGTTTGTCCCTCGAAGAACACATGTTATTGGTTTGATCCCTTACGTGGTGGCAAGCCAAATGATGAAATCAAATCCATGTTTGCCAAGTTAGTAAATTTTCGTCTAAATCATTGATTCTTCATTTATATGATTTGTTTTCATGTCTGTTAATTTCCATTTTAATGATAGTGCATTAAGGGCGGCTAGATCGATTGCTGGAGCAGCAGATCAGGGTGGACCGAAGTGGTATTATCTAAAAGTAAGTAGTTTCAATTCAAGTTATGTCATTGACACAATGGTAGCTTTCGATATGCCTTTATTTGTTTTAACAATTTGCTTTTGATTTATTAGTGTCCAAAACAACCAGGAAACTCTGAGTGCGGTTACTACGTTATGTTTTTATGCATACCATCGTTGGGAGCGGACGTACAAGTTTTCAAAATGTACGTGATCGCTCTATGTTTCTCAAATGATAATATTTTTTGTTCTACTTGAGTTAATTATTTCATTCACTTCATTGGTTTAACTTATACCTTATTTTCCAATTTATAGATTTTTGATAGTCTGGCTCCGTGCTCGAATGAAGAGATCGATACAGTTCGAGACGCTTTGACTGCAAATTTTCTTCAACGCATATAGATATGTACATCATGTATTGAATTGTTCGCCTTTAATAGATATGTACATGTGATCTTTGTTCTGTATTGGAATTGAAACTCGAAGCTGAAAGTTGTATTTTTGGTCAGTTTAAGTATAATAGTTTGTTGTTGCTGTTGTTGGTCACTTGCAGTTGTTGGTCTTACTGGTTGCCAAGTGCGTTTTGGTCTAAACTGATCTATTGGGTCTTAAAAGTTTTTGGTTACTTGCTGTTGGTTGTTTGTTACTGTTGTTGGTCTTGCGTTTGCCAAATTGCTTGTTGCTGTGTTTTGGTCTAAACTGATCTATTGGGTCTTAAAAGTTTTGGTTACTTGCTGTTGGTTGTTTGTTGCTGTTGTTGGTCTTGCTGGTTGCCAAATTGCTTGTTGCTGTTGTTGGTCTTGCTGGTTGCCAATTGCCTTGTTGCTGTTCGTTGTTGGTCTTGCTGGCTGGTTGGCAATTGCCTTGTTGCTGTTGTTGGTTTTTGCATCTATGTTCTTATTTGCATTGTTCATTGTTTACAGGTTTCAGTTGTAAGAGCTCACGAAATACTTTTTTAAAATAATATAATATAAGGCGTCCTATATTTACCTCTAAGACGCCTTATATACAATATTAACGTCCTACTTTAAAAACAGGGCGCCCAAAGTAGCCTATAAAGCGTCTTGTTTTTAAACCAGGACGCCTTAAAAGGCGCGTCCTGTGGTTGATCCAGGACGCCTTTTTTAAGGCATCCTATGCTTAATACAGGGCGCCTTTTATAAGGCATCCTGTATTTAACCTAGGACGCCTTAAAAAAGGAGTCCTGTATTAAATATAGGACGCCTTTTTTAAGGCGTCCTGTTTTTAACATTGGACGCCTTAATTGCAATTTTTTCAACTACCCCTACTCAGACGTCCTTCTAAAAAAGGATGTTAAATGCCTCTAATTCAGGGCGTTTTTGATGTTTTTTGTAGTAGTGGTGGTTGGAAGTCATCGGATCTTTGAAGCACCTGAAGATGATTTGTTCTTGAGAAGGAACTCTAAGTCACTGAAAGCTCCATACACAGAGCTGTGTTGGGCACATGCTAGTTTGAGCCCAACCCAAGAGGTGTGATAGATCCAAAGGCAAAGCTCTCCAATGCTGATCCTAAAAAATAGATTAAATAATGGCCAAATAAACGTAGATGTACAAGAAAAATAACATGATGGTGTAAGTTTTGCGTATATTTATTTTTTCATCAATCTATTTATAATATTCTTGCAATCATCCATCAAGTGTAACATCCCAATTTTCTAAAGCGTTTTTGAAATAATTGATCAGAGTAGAGCATCGGAATAATTTTAAGGAAGCGAGTATCTGATAAACATTGACTGATGTAGTATCTGGCTGCTTACACAGCGGTACAGTAATTTGAATATAGTTCAATAAAATAAAGTTAAAATAAAAATCTCTTCGTCTGCGTCCTCACACTGGCTCCTTATCCTTGTCCTTGGCCCTGGTTCCTCCGGTACCTGAGGCTATAGCAGGAGCTGAGCTGAGGTTCAATGGCCATTGAACCTCAGGTAACGGTTAACCTCATGCTTATATATGACAGTATATGATAGATATTCACGGCGTTACAGCAATAAGCACACAGCAGATGTATCCCAACAGTACATAAGCACACAGCAGATGTATTCCAACAGCACACAACAAATGTATCCCAGCACATAGCAGATGTATCTCATAAGCACACAGCAGATGTAAAGTTATCTACCACATATAAGCATATTATAAGCATCAGAGTTAGTGTTACAGTACGCGAACGTATGTCAGTCGATATGATCACGTATACCCTATAATGGTAATTTCGCATTTATTAATTCATAAATAATATTCTAGAAGATATCCTAGTCACTAATGATCTTTTTACCCTTGGTAGGATTATTTCTCAACTTATCACCCTCATTTTCTGAAAAAACGCTGCTCCAGGATTTTGGACAAATTTTCGCCTAACTTTGGAAAATCATTACAAATTCTAGAAAAATCAAAACGAGGGTCTGTAAAATTCCTTAGAATCCTTAGGATGTATAGTTTTAAGGAAAAATACTCATTTTTGCCCAGATCACCTGAGTCATTCCCAGATTTAATGTTTTAAGCCTCTGCCCAGAATTTCTCCATAAATTCACAGTCAAACTTCAAGAATTTTTATCTCACTGTACAGAAATCATTTTAACATGTTCTTGACATATTTAAAAATCCCTATATGTCCACTTTAACCATGAATTTTCCCACAATTTTCCAACCACGTTTTCAACAAAAAATATAGGCATCTTCGTCACTGGTTCAGCAAGAGCTTAACCAATAGATTTCGCCAAAACTTCGTTATATTGATGTTTCTCTTCCGGAAATTTTGCTAAAACACCCTCTTCATCAATTTTTTGAAATAAAGCTGATTTTAACCATAAAAACATGAATTAAAAATTATTCTAGAATATTTAAGATCTACACTACTTCTATCTAAGAATTTAAAGACTAAAAACTAAAGAACTCAAAGCTAGAGCTAGGGAACTTACCAAGAACTTTACTCCTCCTTTCTTCAAGACTCTCACTCACTCTCTTACTCTTAGAATTAGCTTGTTCAAGCTTGGTTTGGTGTGAGGAAATGATGAAGCCAAGGTGCCTATTTATAGTGATTTGTGGAGTTAACTCCCTAACAACTTTTAAGCATTTTTGGCCCTTGGATTTAGGGTAATTGGGGGCACTCTCTTAGCCCTACACCTCCCCCTTCTAGGCTCTTCCGTTACTTTATGACTCACCCTATCTTAGACTAATCTTAACCCCTTATTTGACTTTGACTTTTAATTAGCTTAATATACCTCTAATTGATGGTTACTTAATATTAATTGTAAATAATTATCCAAGTATTATATTAGTGTAAATTTAATTGCTCATTAATTGTTAGTAATTGCCCCTTAATTATTCCAAGTGTTGTGATAATTCTTTATGGCCTTCTATGAATTAAATATGAACTTGGTATTATTTCTAGGGTATTATAAAATTTTGTTTCTTAATAAATTAAGAAAATTGAGGCTTAAGTTGGTTTAGTGAAAACCTAATTGTTTACTAATTCTTATTAATTCCTCCTTTTTGTTTAAGTATTTTCATAACTGATGACTTCCCATTTTTAGTAGATTTGATATGTATTTTAATATATTTGGGGAGTCATCAATGTTAAATTAAAGGGATTTATAGGATATTTTGATGAGATATCAATTAGATATTAGATCAATTATTTTTCATTGTAGATGCTTTAAAAGATTCAATCAAATTTGAAAATGAAAGTTTTAATTCAAGTTATAAAGTTTGCAGTTTAGTCCCTTCATAAAGAACTTTCACAGTTTGCACTTTGGTCCCTGTGGGGTAAGCTGTGCATTTTGGCAATTGAATAATTAGGTCTGATTCTCAGTTTTCGATGGAGCAAAATGCAGACCCGAGAGAGCAGAAGCTAAGGGTTCTTAAATATTCATTAACGGCGCACACAAAAGAGGACCTTCTTCATCGATTCCTTCCTCCCATCTTCTTCCACCACGTCGCCGGCGACTTGGACTCTTCTCTCACCGTCGCCGGCGACACATCTCCTCCCAGCAGATACCAACGACCTTCATTAATCATCTTCAACTCAGCATTCTCGGACCCACACCTTCAACGTCAGCCCACATCCACCGTGAATACACCGTCCCTCTCATCTTCCTCACACCATCACCTCCGTGCTCCGCCATTAACAGCGACCTTCGTCCATCTTTCCATTCTCACCACCACAGGGCTGAGTTTCGGCAACCAGAAAAGACCAGGAAACCACCGAAAAGTAGAGTAGCAGCACTTGGAGGCTAGAAGGAGGAAGCAAAGGCACAGATAATTGGGCTGTTTGTTTTATCTTTACTAATTTGCCTTTCATTTCTCTTATAGCTTTGAACTCTGAATTTATTGTTGCTGTGATGGATCTGTTCATAGCCATGTGTGGCTGATTTTAGTTTGCAAGAGGAACTTTGAACTTATAATTATGGATTAAACTTTGTTTTTATTAATTAGTTATAATTAATATTAATTTTGGTTATTTAATCTTATTTAGCTTTATCTATTTAGTGATTGGCCATCATTGAATATGAATTTGAGAATTAGGATTTACCTTGACGAAGGAAATTTTAATTAAGCTATGAGATTAAAAGTGTGTCCGAGTTTTGTTGCCTCTTGAGTGATTAAGTTAGACATAACAAAATATACTCAAGAGAGGGTTGTAAGTGGACCGACAGGCACTTATAACTTTTTTGATACAAGGCGATGTGGGAGGGGGGATCGAACCCAGGATCAGGAGGGGGGAAATGAATCCCAATACCACTGCACTACTAGTAGTTCTGGTACAGGCACTTATAACTATTTATATTCGAGATTAACAAAATTGATATTAAGAGTAATTAAATTAGTGAAATCAAAGTTTATGAAGCTAATAAGGGATTAGTGACTCTGGGTTGCTCATTTGATTATTGTGGTGGTTTGTTTATTTTAATTTTAGTTTAATTCCTTTTCTTAATTAAATTCAATTTGGTTTACTCAACTTAAAAGAATGTAAAATTAATGCTTAACCAAAGTTTGTGATACCAAGTCCTCGTGGGAAC
This sequence comes from Acacia crassicarpa, assembly GCA_034222035.1. Taxonomy (NCBI): domain Eukaryota; kingdom Viridiplantae; phylum Streptophyta; class Magnoliopsida; order Fabales; family Fabaceae; genus Acacia; species Acacia crassicarpa. The sequence goes on along the minus strand of JAWXYG010000009.1, from coordinate 21,964,088 downwards.
GATATCTTACTCACTCTTTACGGCCCGTGCACTTGCGGAGTTTATAGGCTACAAAGTTTTTCCCTTACTCACTTCCTTGTTTCTTTTTTATCATATAGAAACCATAATTTAATTTGGTAATTATTTGTATTTTTATGATATTTTATGATTCCTAAGAAAATTTGAAAATTTTATCATTGGTTACCTTAATCCTAAATAGAGATTTCCTAGAAAATAGAGTAAATACACCTCAAAATTTGAGACCACATATTCACCTATTCTAAATATGTGTCATTTATCAAAATATTGTATTTATGAGAAATAATAATTTTTGGGGTATTACATTAAGAGTATAATATCATGTATGGGATGATTTCAACTTGTGATCCATTATTATCACATTTATTCAACATATATATTTTTGTTCATGTTTGTATTCATCAATGTCATTTTCTATTTCGTATTCAAAGATAACTTCCCTGTATAATAATAGTAATATATATATATATATATATATATGAAAAATTCTTTAATCAAATTTATGCTTCCTTTTATGATAAAGTAGTATATTGTAGTGCGCGCCGCCACGTGGGTTTGGAAATTTTTTGTTTTTGGGTCCAGAGATTTCATGGCAATAACTACTGTACGTGTAAGAATATTTTTGAGGAATTTAATTGAGTAGGATGAATATGAGTAAAGAAAACACATTCACTTTGATTCCAAAGCATCTTTTGAAAGGAAATTATATGAATTTTAATTGAGAACTTGGTTTATATTAGTATACTAAAATAAAAATGAATTTAGCTGTTTATCGATAAATAAAAATATAAAAATTAAATTATTTATAAATTATAAAGCTATACATACATCTTGTTTCTTAAACTTGACCCAGTTCTAATTATGAATTCTAAATAGAAAAGAAAAAGTTTTTTGTTGAAAGAGAGAAAATAAAAAGTTGGCAATTGATTTATATTACAGCTCCGCTAGTAATTAATTGCTCTGTAATAACTGGAATATATTATATTTACTTCCCAAAACATGAAACTTAGATGGCAATAAGTACATTGTTTTTGTTGCTTGCACAGTAGTATAATAAACAATACCTAATCTTCATCAACATTATTCTCAGACCAACAACACTTTTCCTACTCACGTGTCTTCACATCCACAAGGTTCCCTTTCCTAGCTATTCCCAACTAAAATTTCTTACTTTTCTTGTTAAATTCATGTGGATATGGAAAAAACGAATGCTGAGTTTGTATCTCATATTGATGAGAATGGGTCAGATGTGCACTATCATGAATCAGTATCATAAAACAGTGCTAGCACATCAGGAGGTCCAGACGAATATGATGTTTGAGATTGCCACTTGCTCTCTCCTTGAGAATATTGATACTCTGGTAATAAGATATTGCTTGGAGTGGGCTCAGTAGTAGATGACGGGGCAACAAACACTAGCGTGGGTCAATAGGAATAGAGGAGCTGCGTACCAGAGTATCAATCTTCCTGTGGAGAGATCAAGTGGCAATCTCAAACATCATATTGGTCTGTACCTACTGATGTGCTAGCACTACTTTTTTATATATACTCATTCATGACAATGCAGCCAAACGTAGGGGGAAGTGAGAAAGCAGAGTCACTCATTTGATAGGCCAGCAAATTTGTTTTTTAAAAAAAGCTTACCACATCCCTTTTAAAAAGGGGGTACTGTAAATCTCTTATGATATCCCTTTTTTAACAGACGTTGTTCCCATACTTTACTATGCCGCTCACATAAGTGTCTCCCTAAAAAGCAACATAGAAAAGACCTAAACAGAAATGTTAAATTAGTGCTTTTTCTAGTAGTTGGTACTAAAGTTCACATTTGAAAATATCTTGGTAGCCAGATGATGTGTTATATGTACCTGAAGTCAAAGCTAACTTAGCCTCCATGGCGCTGCTCGAGAAAGCTGGGGTCAGGGTGTGTTTTGACTCTCACAAAATTTCATGACCAAGAACGATGTTTTCATTATATTGGGAAGGGCTATTGTAATAAGGGTTTGTTTGTTTTGAGTGTTGCTAAAGTGAATGAGAATGCATCTTCTTCTACATACTTGGTTGATTCTTTTGATGTGTGGCATGCTAGATTAGGACATGTTCATAAATCTTATATTAAAATACTGCAAAATCTTGGGCTGATTTCTAAAACTAAAAATGATTTTAAAAATGTGAAGTTTGTGCAAAAACTAAGTAGTCTAAAAAACCACATTTTTCTATTCAAAGAGAAGCTGAGCTGTTAGCTTTAATTCATACTGAGTTGGGAGATTTACAACAAACTGAGACTAGAGGTGATAAAAGATATTATATTACTTTTATTAATGATTTTTCAAAATGTACCAAAGTATAATTGACGAGGAATAAACACAAGGATCTGAGGAAACAAATTGTACAAGGAAGAAGTAGAAACTCTATTGAATAAAAATATCAAATAGGTTAGGTTGGATAAAGGAGGAGAATATTTTTTATTCAATGATATTTTTGAAAAAGAAGGGATAATTTATGAAGTAACTCACTCCTCCTTATTCACCTGAATCTAATAATGTTGTAGAAAGAAAGAATATAACTTTAAAATAAATAATGAATGCTTTGTTTATGAGTTCTGTTGCACCTAATAACATGTGTGGCGAAGCCTTGTTATCTTCTTGTGTTTTACAAAACAAAATACCCAACAAGAAAACTACAAAAGATACTTTATGAGTTATGAAAAGGTTCTGTACCTAACCTTGAATATTATAAATTATGGGATGTCTTGCTAAAGTTTTATTACCTGATTCTAAAAAGAAGGAAAAAAAAAACAATTGGCTATAAAACTTCTGATTGTATGTTTATTGGATATGCTCAACAAAGCATTGCTTATCATTTTCTGGTTTTGAAAAATGATGTTTTAGATCATAATACATATAACACCCCAAATTCCACACTACTTATTGTGCCAGGTGCTGTGTAGTATCTAGGAATGTGTTGACAGATCAGAGTAAAATGGAATGGAGAGCATGCATTACGTGTGGACGATAAGTAACTGATATAAAATGCCCAAGCATAAGCTGGTAAATTAAATATCCTGAAGGAATATTCGTGATAAATTTACAGACTCAAATATAGGTCTATATAGACCTATGGCTTGGAACCCAACCCAGTCAATAAACCTATTGGCCAGGTCGGTGTTTTAGTCTAGGGGAAGTCTCCCCGTCTTTCACGGTGACTTATGACTGAACCACATAGACCAACCCTTCCTTAGTTTAAGCACCAAATGGTTTGAAATAACTTTGTCAAATTCATGCCAGAACTAGTCCTATTAGTCTTCTTTCGACTCTCGTCTCGATTGGTGCATCTTCAAGTCCTCGTCCAATGGTGCCTCTTTATGGCTCCATCCATCGATGCCTCTTCACAGCTTCGTCCATCGATGCCTCCGTCCACATCGTCTTCTTAGATCCAGGTTCCTTTCCTAGATCTTTAGTCAAGTCTGAGATGCAATACCCATTGAATCTTAGATTGTACAGTTAACCTCTACAACAGATAAAAGCAATGTATGACAAATATTCATTACATTTCAGCATCAACCATACATAGTACACAGCAGATGTAAGGTTACAACAATACATAGCACACAACACATATTGTAACGCCCCTAATTCCTACGTCCATTATGATGTTTATTTATGTCCTAAATTCCTTATTAGACTAATTGGTGTGAAGTTATCAGAGTGAAGATGTTAACAGATCAGAGTAAGTCACAATAGAGAGCATGCTTAACACTTGGACGAATGAGTGACTGATAACATATGGCCAGACATATGCTGGTTAATTAAAATTCCCGGAGGAATGTAAGCGTGATACAACTTAACGTGTCACACAAAAACACATGCAAAGTACCTTAAACCACTTCCATCGATCATTATTTGAGTCCTCCAGAATAGGCTCTGCTTTCTTAAGGAGCAATGTTTGTAGTCTAATGGTAGCATTCAACACAAGTTTAAAGTATCTACTAATCGTTTCACCCAACCTTCCAAACTCAAATTGGATTACTCTTGTTCTGTCCTAAGAACACAGAGATTGGACTTGACTAGGTTGTCAAGCCTAAAGCCTACGTACCCTTTGAAAGGATCAAAGTCCACGTAGTTCGTGATATACTGGAAGGCACGTAGCCAGGGGAGTGGGGTGTGTGCTCTGTGTAACGGAAGGTAAATAGAGCATAAGATAGAACGTGTGCACCTGTTTAAGGTTCCCTTCTATTTATAGAGGAGACTGGTGCGAGAATTCTTGCCTTAATGAGCGATATCTGGGATTGAGCCGTTAGGGGCTGATTTGTTGGTGCAGCGATTGTAGGAGATCCCCTATTAATGAGATCCCTCGTTAGTGGGATCTCCTATTGTTGCCCATTATAGTGCAGATTCAGTTCTAGGCATGGTTGGGCCGAGGTCCGGTTTTGGGCCTATTGGGCCGGTCCGTAACAGTTGCCCCCCAGCTTGGTCGTTCAGGCTTCTGGACGGCCGAGGTGCTTATTGCCCCCCGTCCTTTGTATGGCCGAAGTCCTTCGTTTGGACTGGGTCGGCTCTTGGCTGCCGTGACCATCAGTCCGATCCGGATCAGTGGTTGGCTTGTAATACCCCCGTCCTGCCTAGAACGTCGAGTTTGTCTTGTCCGGACGGTTGTTCGCCCTTCCCGAGTTCCTAGTGCCTGGCGGTAGCCTCGGTTTCACGCGTATTGCCTTTTGGGATTCTCCGGATGCTTTGGGATTTGCTCCTGCTGCGCCATCATTGTGGACTTACAGCTGTCAGGCTTCCATTGGGTGCGTTCTGCAATCGTCGCGCCTTTCCGCTTTTTGAGGCCTATGCGCATTTATTGCGCCGGCGTCGTGCTGTTCCAATCCCGTCACGTCTGTACGGGAATAGACCATTGTACCCTTGCATTTGGTTTTAAATAGCCCTCTTTCTTCTCTTTTCTACTTTTCCCGCTATTCGTCTTCTTCACGGATACCTCTGACTTCCTGTTCTAGAGTTCAGAGGGATTTCTTCCTTGTGCGAAACTTTCGCCGTTTCCCAGCGTTCCAGTTTTCTTCATCTACTAAGTACAGGTATTCTGTCTACTCTCTACCCTTTTTGTTTGGTATTTTCTTTTGTTTTACCGTTTATTTCTGGAAGTGTCGCCTGTATCGTCATTCTCCAAGAATTCTGGGTTTTTCTGGGTTTCTGTTAGTGTCACCGTACCCAAAATTCATCCCAAAATTCCCTTAAACATCGGTTTCTAGAACTGTAGGCTTCTGATTATGGTTAGAGATGGAAATGCTCCGCGACCGAGGGCGTTGCTAACGCCGGAGGAGGAAGTGCTCCTTCGTGCTCGTCTCCCGCGAATGACTTATGGGTTTCTGGGGGTGAGCCACCTGCCATGGGGATTTTGGATCCTTTGCGCCGAGGTAGCATCGTTCGTCCGGGGCGAGCTGGGGCTCGTCCGACTTCGGCCAGGGTTTCCGTTTCAATTCCTAGTCGTCCTTTTCGGCCACTTGCACGCGCTCTTCCTCTTGACTTGCCCAGTGGGGTCGGGGTAGGCTCCTCATCCGGATCCAGAGCTCCGGTGCTGATGGCTCAACCCCTCAACTTCTATGAGGGCCCTTTTGCTGTGCGTCGGACGTCTGCCCCGGAAGGGTATCATGGCCCTTGCTGGGACTGCCTGGCGGAGGCTTCTTCGTTGATGGCTTGCGCGGGAGACGCCGAGGCTTCTTCTCTACTTGGTTCCTGTCGGCATTGGTCCATCCCGGCTGTCCCTTCTCGCGCTTCCGTTCGTCTGAGTCCGCAGCCTTCTCTGTCAGCTACTATGTCTGTGCCAGGTATTTCTGCTCTTTACTAATACCAGCTTTGTTTATCTTCGTATAGGTTTATTAATGGCTCCCAAGTCTCGGCCTTCTAAGTCACGCTCTGATCCAGAGGGTTCAAGCTCCTCTAGCCTGCCGGAGGCTTTGCGCCGGCGGTTCGACTGGGTTTCCTTTGAGACGTTGACGACCCGGTCTCTTATGTCCGAGGTCGATGTTGCCCAGCTCCAGCTGCCAAAGCTAGATGGTTGTGTGTATGCTCCTGCGGGGGCAGAGGAGCCAGTATGCTCGGCCCGTGAAGAGGGGACGTCGAACTTTGAAGGGACGTCGAACTTCTTTTATTTCTACCGGGACGTGTACACCCGGATTGAAGTCCGTTTTCCGTTTACTGTGTTCCAAATGTCGGCCCTGGCCTACCTCAATCTTGTGCCATCACAGCTTCATCCAAATGGATGGGCCTACTTAGTGGCCTTCGAGAAGTTATGTGGCTCCTTCCCGATCCCCATTCCTTGCACCGCCAACCTCTTCTTTTACTACTTCAGCCCTTTTACTCCCGGTCTGCCCAGGGAGGGCGACAAGCTCAAGGGGCTGGTTTCGCTTAGGAATGTGTCAGATAGGAAGCTGATGGGGGCCTTTTCAGACTCCTTCAAGCGTTTCAAGAACGTATTTTTCAAGGTGGTAGCCGTGCCTGGCCAGCAGCCCTGGTTTCTGAATGGGGCTGAGGGTCCGGATGTGGAGGGGCGGTTCCCCCTTTATTGGGATAAGGGGCATTACAAGAAGTCACCGACGTCTTATTTGGTGGACGATGACCATCTATTGCCTGAGAACGTCCCCCATATCCCCAGGCTATCCGCCTTTATGAAGAAGTATGCGGTCCAGATCGTGGCCTGCTTTATCTCGGGGCCGGGCTCTGAGCCGCTGGCCCCCACCTGTAGGTCTCAGAGTTTTTGCGTTTAAGTTTGAATTCTTCTTTCTAAATTGCTGACTTACTCCGTCTTTCTTTGTTTTCAGCTAGGACCATGGATGCCCTTCCGATGTACGCCCGCCTTGCGAGGGCCGCTGCCGCGTCGCCTAGTCGTTCAAAGAAGCAGGCGACTTCTATTGATGCTGGTGCTGCTGCTGTCCCAGCTCCAAAGAAGGCAAAGGGCTCCGTCGGCGTGGGTTCTTCATCCACCACGGTTTCCCAGTCCGTCCAAGTGGTGGAGACCCCGGCTCTAGAGAGTCGGGAGGCTATTGCTACTGTCGGGCCCTCCCCTGCAATTGAGTCCCCGGCTCCTGCTTTTGAGGGGTGCGAAGTTGTCATCGTATCTCCGGCTTCGAGGGGGACGGACGTCGTCATTTCGGATGATGACGTTGAGGTGACGTTTTCTCCTGCTGGCTCGCCATCGTCTTCGTCTTCCCCAGCGCAGTCTCCCCCTCAACCACCTCCGCCGACAGGTCCCTCTTCAGTTTTCGCCTGCAACTTTTTGTGGGAGAATGGGGTGGTTCCTGAGGTGGATGTAGCATTTCTCCCGCCCCGGCATTTTCTGGAGGGCAGTCGTCCCTTGTCCCCCCCGGCCGTGGACCAACTGCAAGTGGCTCAGACAGAGCTGATTCGGTCGGTGGGGTATCTTCAGGCGCTGAGGATGGTCCGGGATCATTAATCTCGGGTCGAGGCCGAGTGTGTTAGGCTGAGGAAGGTGGAAGCCGAGCTGAAGTCTAAGGCCGCTTCCGCTGAGGGATTGGGAGCTGAGTTGGCTGAGGCCAGGGCAAGGACTAGGTCTGCCGAGGAGGAACTTGTTTCAGCTTGGGCGGAGCGTGACGCGGTCCGGGCCGAGCAGGATGCGGTCAAGACTGAGCTCGGTGAGGCCTTGACTGAGCGGGATGCGGCTAGGGCGGAGCGGGACGCCGCCAAGGTTGCAGCAGTGAAGGCTGACCAGGAGCTCCAGCTGTCTCGGGCGCATGCTGACAAGGTGGCCGAGGAGTGCGCTCGGGCTCAAAAGGGGATGTCCAAGAGCCTGGCTGCGGCTAAGGTCCTGCAACAGCAGTGGGCTACTCTGGCTACTGAGAAGGAGGCAGTGGAGAAGGCTCTTTCTGAAGAGAAGGCGGCCCACCAGGAGGTGTCCGATGCTCTACTGCAGACCACCGAGGAATGCTTCAAGCAGGCCTTGGCGCAGATCCGGTACTTCAATCCTGGGACCGAGCTGAACGTGGCCGGGTATGATTACCGTGCCTTCATTCAAGAGAATGGGACGCTGGTCCCTTATGAGTCGCCTGCCGCTGCCAGTCCTGCCGCCGAGGGTCCCGTTGATGCTGAGGCCAATCATCCCGAGGCTGAAGATTCAGAGGCTGGGCCTTCTAGTTAGTTTTAGTTTTTTGTCTAGCTTTTTTGATTTCGGGGCGTTGGTGCCCTTGTAACTTTGTTGGAACAATTCTGGCCTTGTGCCATTGTATATAACCTCTTTGAGTGATGAATGACCTTTTTATCATCCTTTTACTGCAATTTCTCACTCGGTTAAGTACCTTAGGCAATGAATGGTTTACTTTGTGCTGTCATCCTTTTGCCTCGGTTGGGGTCTGCGTCGGCTGCATGGGTGCAAGCCGTTTAGCTGCTCTAGACAATGGATGACTTACAATTCTGTCATCCTTTTGTCTGAGCATGAGTGTTGGTCAGCCGTATGAGTACTGGCCGCTTGGGCAAACTAGACAATGGATGATTTCATCCTTTTGTCTGAGTCTTAGTGTTTATCGGCCGCATGTGTGCAGGCCGTTTGATACTCTACCACACTTAGTGTGTGGGAGGTTGGGGCAGGGTTGTCTTGTTTCAGCCTCGTCAGGCGTAACTAACCGCGCTACCTTGGCCCGCCTTTCTAATAGTCGGGCTCCAACTTTTTTATAGTCGGATTATGTGCATTTAAACAGGTACATATCCTACACAGCAGAAGAAGAAGACTTTTCCCCCACTGTACAACAATGCCTTTGTCATGTCCTTCCTCAACAACACGCAAAACACACTCGACCTAACTAGTCATGAATGCCAACAAAAAAGCACCCAAATTGGTTCCCCACTGATTGCGTGGAAGCAAGTCCAAAACCAGGCCATCGCCATTGTTAACCAGCACAGCACATCACACAAGAAGTTTTTTAAAAAAAGGCATTCACTTACCTCGATTCGAATTGCTTGCCTACTCCTTCGCACGATGTCGTCTCAACCTTCGTCTGCTCCTTCTTCCAGATCCAGGTGCAATTCTGCTTTATGATATCACAGGGGCTTTTTAGTCCTCCAAATTCACTTTCCAGGGGCAATTTTCAAGATCCCGCCATTTTGTGGAAGAGCCCGCTTTCCCTCGTTTGTGGGAGCTTCGATGATGGCAGGAATGTCAGCTCCCAGGAACAAGGTGTGCCAAACAAGTTTTCACCTAGGGAACTGTGTTAAGTTCCTAGGAACAAGGCCGAATTCTGTCAACCAAATGGGTCGTAAGGGTGTTAAAGGTCCGTTCCCCTTCAATTCAAATCAAATGAGGGGACAGGTTCATTTTTCCTCTCCTTCCATCCTCTCCCCTCTAACCAAAGAGGCCCTATATCAAACTTTGAATCGTGACATATTGCCTAAAAAACAATATATCAAACAGCCAAAACAATATATTTATTACCATCCAAGTTTCATATTTTTGGAAATATAAATAAAATAATTGATTCTGTTCCAATTATTGCAAAGCAATTAATTCTCAATAAATACATACATCAATTATTAGGGGAGCTGTAGCTCAGTTGCCAACGATTTCTTTTATGTTTTCAAGTCATAATTAGAATTTATTTTTCCCCCCTGAAAAGTCATTATTCGAATTTAGAAGTGGGTCTTGTTTATTTATATAGTTTAAGAAACAAGATATGTATATACTTCTTATAACTTTATAAATAATCTAATTAATTTTTTAGAATTTTCATATATTGATAAACAACTTAATTCATTTTTATTTTAGTATGAACCAAGTTCTTAGTTAAAATTCATATAATTGATTTTCAATAATTTCTTTGAAATATAAGTGAATATATTTTTCTTACTCTTATTTATCCTACCCAGTTAAGTTCCTCAAAAATCTTCTTATATATACCGTACTGATCACAGTGAAATCTTTGGATCCAAAAAGTAAAAATTTGCAGAGCTGAGTGGCGGAGCACACTACAATATACAACATTATCATAAAATAAAGTGTCAATTTGATTTAAGAATTTTACACACATAAATACAGGAAAATCATCTTTGAATAAAAAATATAAAATTACATTGAATACGCATGCACGTACTTGCGTGTGTCCATGTATGAATGCACAAATACATATACAAACACACACTCACATCACTTTACTATTCTAAAATAAACCATAAAACAATGTGACTAAAGCAGAATCTTGAAGTACCATTTGTGCATTTACGAAGATGTTTAATGACTAAGTCTTTTTTTCTCGTTATAGTGGCAGAAGATTACATGAATGTCGTAGCTGGTGCAGTGGCAAAAGTCGCGGCTAGAGATTACGCTGGAACTGCATTGAGATTCCAGGAAACAGAGCAAAACTGAATTTCCCAGAAAATGACAGAGCGGTGACTTCACGACCATTTGCATGCCTTGTCAGATTCCTTGGCTACTCATTTCCAACAACAGGCACCAAATCTTTCGCTTACACCTACAGATTTGATCAAAGATTATGGGGAATACTCTAAGTTTTTTCAAAGCTCCGATGACTTCCGACAACAACGTTAACAGTGGCAGAACTACTTGATGGCCGGCCCCAGCTGGCCCTGACTGATCTTAAAAAATTTATGAAAATATATATGTATTTATTATATGATATTTTATTTGGCCACAAATTTGGCCCCAGCTAATTTTTTTTCTTCTCTGTCAAGATAATGTTTATTTCATTATTCATTGGGCTGTGAAAAGAAAGTAAAATTCTTGTTTGAGATACCGAAAAAGTTAGTATCATCTTACATATTGTTTTGATTTATAATTATCAGTTATTATTTATTTGTATTTTCAAGGTTATTTGATACTATTTAGTAAATACTCCCTCTGGTCCTCATTTAAGGAACCAGCTAATAATTCTCACAAGTCAATAAAAACAATTAAAGTCATTAAATTTGTCCTAAAATTTAAGTAATTTTCAATATTATCCCTATTAATTATACTAAACTCTAATATTATATTAATTATTACTTTTTTTGTTTGCTCAAAAAAAGAGTAATATTTAATTTTTATTAATTATTACTCTCGCTCACTACCTTTTTAATTATGGGTATACATAAAAATATTTAATGATATTTAGAAACAAGCAAGTGCCTTATAAAAAAGACTAAATATATTTGTTAGTTAGTGTCTTATAATAAAAACTAAAGGGAGTAGTTCAATATGTTTATTTTTTGACCCGGGCTAAAAAAATTTTCTGGTTCCGCCACTGACAACGTAACATCATCAACAGCGGTGGACCGCCTACCCAATTTTTATTTGAAATAATTATGTCTATAACATATGATTGTGGTATACATGGTATACGAAAACAGGGGACAAGGAGTCCAGTTCACCGTAGAAAGGATAGGCTTAACACCTGGCCATTCCTTTATGTTCTACCACACAGACATGGAAGCTACACTTAAATGTAGATAGATAGCCTGAGATAACATGGAGACGTTGAAGGAGAATGTTGATGAGAATGAGTGTGACGTATTTGCGGGATTAATATTGTCGAGCAATTTTTGCGGGAAGAAGTATTTTGGAGTAGAGAACATTGATGTGATGCCGTTCGTAGACAATTTTCCAGGTGTTGAAGTAGCAGGATCGTTCTGCAGAGGAGAAATAGGACGAGGATTTAGTAGCTTTGATAAGAAGAAACCAGTACGCTCGTTCTCCTCTTCATGTCTCTTCTACAATTTACTTGGTCATGTCTTATATATTCTCCAACTTCCACTACAGCTGCAGCTCATAACTGATATTCGTGTTCTTGGACTGTATCAATAATTACATTGAGTCATGAATTTTATGCGTGTGTGAATACCAATCCACATTCCATGCTTCTCCTTATATGCGTTTTATATGCTCATCCCTATAATTAAAGGGATGATGACATTTTTTTTTAATCTTTGTCTAGATTAAATTATATGCTGCATCATTAAATTGTTTTTGCACTTAGTATCTCAACTTAAATAATAATCTTGCATTCAAAATATTTTTCTTGTAACATCAGTATTATAAAAATTAATTAATTTGAGATACTAGATTAAAAAAAATCATGATACTTCATATAATTTAATCTAAATAATAAAAAAAAAAAGCCATTATCCCTCTAATTAGAGGAATTATTATATAAGAAGCACATAAGGGAGAAGCATAATGTGAACACATGTAAATACTATGTATACATATGAAATGAGAATGATAAAGGTGAAAAGTTGTCCAGTTGCATCCTTCTAAATAGAATGATTATCAAATATGATAATCTCATATTAAAATATTGGGTTAAATACCACTTTCGCCGTAGAAGTTTAGCTTAAGGAGCACTGGTCACCCGGAATTTTTTTGATCTCATTTTTGACCTGGAAGTTTGAAAACATAGCAATTTTCCCCATGTATTAATCTTGGTCGTTGAATTGTTGCTCTTTTTTGTAAACTTTCAAGGGCAAAATTGCTCCTAAAAAGAACTTTCAGGGTAAATTTGCTTTTTAAAAAAACTTCCAGGGTATATTTGCTCCGTTTTGTTAACGTTCAGAGCAAAAATAATGCCCAAAAAACTTCCGGGTAACCAGTGCTCTCCTTATGTTAAACTTCCATGGCAAAATGATATTTAACCCAAAAATATTTTATAAGTTTTCATATTAATTCTTAAAAAAGTAATTGTAAAATATTCAGTAATCTCAGGGTAGAATGATGGGGAAAAAAAAAAGTATACTCAAGATTCATTTTTTATCATAATTATTTTTCATTTAAAAAGTTCCATTTCTTTGGATTTTTTTTTTGTTGTCCAAAAAAATATTTTTGGATTTTTAAAGATAACTGAGGGAGGGAGGAGGGAGGGGGGGGGGGAGAGGGAGAGAGAGAGAGAATAAGTGACCTCCGCAAGAATTGCCCATGAATCGATCGTCCTCCATTATCGCTGCCACTACTCATCCGTCGTTATTTATTTTCTCCCCCTGTCATCAACAACAAGATTTGAACTTTTTGCAAAATATAACTCACAAATGTGGTAAGAATTTGAATTGATTATGATACAATAAAATAACATAAACATAATCTCAAAGAACTTATAGAGTGGAATAAACTTGCTCAAGCATTACATTGTAGAAATATTTGATAAATTATTGAGTCACTAATTTTTAAGGATGGCATATAGAAGAAAAGGAAGAAAATGCAGAAATTTGCATAGAGAAATAGGAAGGGGCCATATGCTTGAAAGCATTTTAATGAAATGTCAAACCACATTTGTATGATGAAATGTTGATGATGACTGGCGTATTTATACTTGTATCAGGGAGATGGTACAATGTATTTCTTGTGCATATTTAATTTTAGACGGTTTAGGAAGTAGAAATTAATTATTTTCCTCATTACACTATACAGATATAAGATGAGCTGTTATTTGTTGCCAGCTATTTCTTTTCTGGTTTATTACAATTATTTAAAGTCTTAACCTAAAATTGATGGCAAATAGTACTAATAATAAGACACAGCTCCCTTATTTGTTTCATCAAAGGCAAAAATTAAAAGAAATTCTTAAAAAGAGAGGATCCTAACAACAAAAATTTTGGCTAATGTATTATCATAATATATTGTTGAGATACTTTTACCTACAAAATTGAAGGATTTAGCAAAGAAAGTTTCTGGATATGGAAGATGTGGTTTAAAATTTTAACTACGCGGATGAAATATTGTTTTGCATGTCTCAGCTCTAGTTTCAAATAATAGAAAGGTTCACAAAATTTCAAAATTTTATTAAGGTTGTAATGGGTGTGTACATTGCTACAGAAATGACTTGATATTTTTTTCATATGAGAATTAAAAGAACAGAAATATATTCTTGTAACTCAAATATAACTGCAGCAAGAATGTAAATGTAGCCAGTAAATATTAAAATATTTAAAAGCTTATGTGAGTTACCATAATTTATAATTCCTCTTCCCATTCCTCTTGCCAGACCCCTTTTTTAGCATCCTCTCGCCAGATCTAATTCCAATTTCCAAATTAAAAGTAAATTCCTTAAAAAATTATTGTGAATTATGCTAGTTATTTATTAATATATATATCACAGTTACCACATGATCTCAATTAAAATTTCAGTAGTTATAAAAATGAAACAAAAAAGATATACCTGGCAACAAATTACAACTAATATGGTATGTATGTATATATGTCATGTCTTTATTGAAATTTATTGTTATTCAATAATGGGAATCATTTATTAATTTCTAACTCTAGACATTTGAAATTTTCGAAGGAAAAACATTGTTTTAATACCTTAGTATAATTGCAAACAATCAATTATATATTAGTTTATGCTAGCGGTACTGAAGTCTTCACAAGGATTTTGTATACAATTAAATCAAAAGTATTCCACTATTGGTTATAATTTAAACCAATATGAAACGTTAAAATAAGTATACGTAAAATATGTTTTTATTTATGAAGATGCTTAATGAGCCAGTCTTATTTTTCTATTTATAGTGACCGAAAAAGGGACGAACATCACCAACAAGCTGTTGGTTAAGATAGTAAACAATCTCACCCTATAAAAAGGAGAGCATAAGTTCAAATCCTAGGAAATGCACTTGTTGATAGAGACAAAAACTCTTTGCACTTTAAGCATCAAATGGGAAAAGCCTTAGTCAAAGGAGGAAAAAAAAATAGGGGACAAAAATGTCACAAAGTAGGTGGTGGCTAGATCAGCTTATGATGAAGTTGCAGTGAGATTCCGAGGTAGTAGAGCAAAACAGAAATTCTTAGAAAATGACAAAGTAGTCATCGTCTTTTAAAACTCGGCCGGATTTGACTATTTGGAATACTCTCAATTGCGTTAGAGCTCCAATGACTTCGAAAAACAGCAGCGACATTCAAATTTGTTGCAACAATGGTTCTACAATTCACAAATAGCAACACTTCAATCTTCTTCTTTCTTATTATCACTGTCAGCCATGTCGTGTTCATCTTCTTTTTCTTTAGCAATTGCATTTTTTTCTCGGCTTTGTTTCCCTTGTTTTCCGGTCAACAAGCAAGTTATCGAGATGCATAGTCTTCATCATCTACAAATTGTATGTCACTTGCTATAAGTGGATTTGTAGTAAAAGGTGGTATATCGTCAAGATTCAAAATTGAATCACCGTCTTTCTGTTTTTTACTTTGGAGTATACAATGGGTATGCAGTCATTAGGGTAAACATGTATCTTTTTATACTTCATACCTGTCGTAGATCAGAATTTCTTCGCCTCATACATACAATTTGGAAGTACATTATCCTCTGAAAACATATCATACAACAATTCAACTAATAATGTGAAACTGTTGTCGTTCCACTGATAAGTTGCCATTATGTTCACCAAATGCAAAATACTTGACAAGAGTGTATACTTAGTACACCTAGGGTACAAAGGTATCTCAACATCACTCCGCACGCTGTCATATACACTCGATTGTGCAAAAGATTCTATCTCAACATCATGAATCATTTTCTCCATTCTATCATCATCTACGACATCTAAAACTTCCTTCTTGTGCAACGCACATGCAGTCACTTCCTCACCATGCCATATCCACCTTTTATACTAATAAGTCATATTTTTGCTATATATTTCACATATGTTATGATTGATTTGTATAGTAAATCTGAGCTTTAATGGATGCTATTCGACAAAATATGTTGGGCTTCATGTACTTGTGAAAGTAGGGGATAGATATAGTAAGTTATTGTATTTTGAACACTATCTCACATATAGGAAGAGTAAAAGATTGCATCTTAACGCATTTTGAGATTGCATAACAGAACTAATGTAATGCTACAACATTGTGGATCTTTATTTTGAACCAGCACCACAATGTCACCATAATGCTATAGCATCATGAGTTATGATCTGTTATGCAATGTGGTATGCTGATCTTTTCTCGAGTTATTTCAGAAAACAAATACTAGTTATCGAGTTGGAGTTAAGATGGCAGTTGATTTGACAAAAACGAAAATAGAAGATACGGAGAATCGAATAGAAGATCTATAGTATCCCACGTAATTAAAAGGATCAATTAACCAAATCTGAGGAGTCGGGCTTGACATAATAGGAAAGCCCAGCTCACTAAATGTATGGTTCAAAAGACCTGATTATAAAAGGAAGAGACAGCTAAATCTAAAAACCATCGTGGAGTCGTAAAGATTCTTGTGTAAACTAGTAGCTGGTCAATTTTTTGTTGATTGATATATTGATTGATGTGATCATAGAAGAGGAGAGAATGAGATGGTTCTTTCAACAACAACCTACAAATGCATCCTTCAATTGTATGAGAAGCAGCTAAGTAGAGAATGGCAAAGAAAGTACACACTATCTGTAATTAATGGAGTCAATAAACCTTACTCGTTCTGATTTGAACGTCTCTTTGGTTCCCAACGTCAGTCTGAGGTCAACATACCCCTTGGGTGGAGAATGTTCTCCGTTGAACCCTATGAGAGTCGTTTTGCATGTCTTCAAATCTTCCTAGTCTAAGTTCATCCTTTTGAAGGCGTCCCAGATAATAATGTCCGTCATCAACGAATATCCTTTTAACCCGGCAATTTACTAGGGTTCCCGTGATTACCAAGCCATCTTGGTGGCTTGGAATTATGTCCTTCAAATCTTCCTTTGTGAAAAGTAATGGGGGAGGTTCCGGTTTTTTAAGATCTTCTTTAAATTTGGGGAGGTCCCTTACGGAGAGGACCTCTCTTAGATACTTTTTCCACTAGCTTTGGTGTCTCCTCCTCCTCCCAAGGCTCCACTGATCACATTACAGTTGAACTCGGCTTCTAAGAACTCGTCATCATCACTAGCTGGTTTACGCCGCTTATTGTCTTTCTTTTTCTCTTGGGCTAGGCTTCTACTATGGCTTCCTTGCTTGCGCTTGTTGCTTTTCCACCCTTGAGTTCTTATTACGTACTGACGTAGTTTGCCATCTCGAACGAACTTTCGGATGGCATTACAGAGTTCATAACATTGATCCATAGTATGCCCCAGTCCATCATGAAATGCGCAAAACTTGGATTGGTTAGTATTGGCTCGATTTCAGTGAGGTCGAGGTCATTTGACTATCTTCATCTTGATCAATGCAACTTCCTTCCATAATTGGGAAGGTGAACTATTCAAAGGGGTGTACTTGTCATATTTCGCTTTCCCTTCGAATCTTCCACCTCGGGATTTACTTTTAGAATTTCTTCCATGAGAATCTTCCTTCCAATTTTCAAACTGCCCCTTACTCCTTGGAGGCGAGTTCCTTCTCCACTTGTTTCCAATGGCATTAGCTATCTCCATTTGCTCCACCTCTAAGTATTGCTTTGACTGAGTTCTAAATTCGGTGAGGGTGTTGACCTTGTTCTTGAAAATCAACTTTGCCAGCCAAGATAATGGGTCCAAGCCATCTATAAGACAGTGTACGTATACACTCTCTAGTAGGGATCGTACTTGCAAATCAATGTCCTTGAATCTATCTAGATATTTTTCAAGTGTCTCTCCAGGCTGCTTATTAATCTTGCTAAGAGCGAATTGGGACTTTGGCTGCTTCTTACTGGTTGCAAAGTTCAACTTAAACTTACTTCCAAGATCTTTAAAGTTCTGGATTGAATTGACTAGTAGAGTATGGAGCCACTTTTGGACAGATCTAGTCAATATGGCAGCAAATAGTTTGGGAACTACGACCCTAGGATTTGGCGTACAAACATAAGCAGCTCAAAAGTATCAAGATGAGATCGTAGGTCTACAGTTCCATCATACTTTGTTGGTCGGCCATCAAAGGACTACTGTTGTTTCCCATTGTGTACTTCATCTTATCCCTCTTTGGAGAGCCCGCCACACAAAATTCCGCCTCATGATCTCGGTCCTCCTCATCTGGGGTCCTCTCAACACGCAGCTTCTTCAGGATGGAAACAGGATTCTGAGCTCGTGCCTGTACCGAGCTCATCTCTTGAGTTGCATTGCCAGCATCGCGTTAAGCGGATCTCAGCTGCTCACTGCGAAGAGAATTATGAGTCATTCATTCTTTTCCTCCTGTGCAGGTCATCTTGGCTTTCTCTCTGATTCGACGTTGTAAATTGCCTGAAACACTCCTCCATCATTTGTTGTATCACTCTAAGATCTTCTTGACGTTGGAGGGTGTTACGCTTCTCCATATCCTCCATCTGTCGTATCATTGAGCCCACGGTATTCTGCAAGAGGAGAATGTCTGGGTTTGGGATCGGGGTTTCCTGGAAAGGATGCTCTTGTTGTTGGACTTCCTAGACCACCGCATCCTGGGGATCAGCTACGATTGGTGGGGAGGATGCCATATCGGCTACATCATCTCCATCATTCACAGCGTCATAATTGGGGACGTCCTTGAGTGGCAGTGGGTCTTGACTCAACTGCAGCTGGCTCGCTTCCACTGGAACTTGGTTTCCTTGTGGAGGGATTCGACTACTGCTTCTTGTGTTTGCCATCGTTGGTCACGGGAATTGAAGTTTATGGTCCCCATGCATGGCGCCAATGTTCTGTATGAGAACACAGATGTCTAGCCTGGTGGGCTAGTGAGTTGATATTAGATTAGGTGGTTCAACCTGGATATCTATGAGGTACATAACCAGGAGAACATGGAATCACTGTACACAATAAGGCTTTTGTCCAAGGGAGTGGGGTGTGTGCACAGTGATGACCGTATGTAAATAGTTTAGGTTAGAACGTGTGTACGTTAGGGTTTTACCTCCTTATTTATAGAGTATACCTTAGGTTGAGCTTTATGGGCCCTCTGTGTCTCGTGGTCCAAGTATCATAACTACCTTATCTAGATTAATATCTTCCTTAATTATAGGTTGGTTAAGATCCTCCTTTATCACAGGTGGATCCTGACGTGCTAGATACTCCTAGTTGGGCCATTCCATGAGTGGACCTGATATAAATCCGTAACAACACCCTTAATAAAATTTTGGTAAGCTTTTATTATTTGAAACTAGAGCTGAAACACGTGCAAAAAGTATTCCAACCGCATAGTTAAAACTTTAAACCAGATCTTCAATCCAGAAACTTTCTTTGCTAAATCCTTCAATTTTTTAGGTAAAAATATCTCGACAATATATTATGATATTACATTAGCCAAAATTTTCTTGTTAGAATTCTCTCTTTTCAATAATTTCTTTTAATTTTTGTCTTTGATGAAACAAATAAGGGAGTTGTGTCTTATTATTAGTACTATTTGCCATCAATTTATGGTTAAGACTTTACATAATTGTAATAAACCAGAAAAGAAATAACTGGTCGCAACAAAGAACAGCTCATCTTATATCTGTGTAGTGTAATAGGGAAAATAATTAATTTCTACTTCCTAAATAGTCTAAAATATGCACAAGAAATACACTGTACTATCTCCCTGATAAAAGTATAAATAGCCCTAGTCATCATCAACATTTCATCATACAAATGTGGTTTAACATTTCATTAAAATGCTTTCAAGCTTATGGCCCCTTCCTATTTCTCTATGTAAATTTCTCCTTTTTCTCCAATCCCTTTTCTTCTATACGCCATCCTCAAAAATTAGTGACTCAATAATTTATCAAATATTTCTACAATCTACTGGTTGAGCAAGTTTATTTCACTCTATGAGTTCTTTGAGATTATGCTATTTTATTTTATTGTATCATAATCAATTCAAATTATTACCACATTTGTGAGTTATATTGTTGAAAAAGTTCAAATCTTGTTGGTGATGATGCTGTCGTCGGAAGTCATCGGAGCTTTGAAAAAAGCTCAAGAGTATTCCCACTAATTTTTGATCAAATCTGTAGGTAGTAGGTGTAGATAGAACATTTGGTGCCTGTTGTTGGAAATGAGTAGCCAAGGAATCTGACAAGGCATGAGAATGGTTGTGAAGTCTTGAGCAGCGGGCACCGCTCTGTCATTTTCTGGGAAATTCAGTTTTGCTCTGTTTCCTTGGAATCTCAATGCAGCTTTATCGTAAGCTCTAGCTGCCACTTTTGCCACTGCAACAAATGGGAGTTGAAGATTCTACTTTAGTCACATTGTTTTATGGTTTATTTTAGAGTAGTAAACTGATGTGAGTGTGTGTTTGAATCTGTGTTTGTGCATTCGTACATGGACACACGCATGTAGGTGCATGTGTATTCAATGTAATTTTATATTTTTTATTGAAAGATGATTTTCCTATATATATGTATGTAAATTCTTAAATCAAATTGACTCTATATTTTAAGATAATGTTGTATATTGTAGTGAGCTCCGCCACTTGGCTCTGCAAAGTTTTACTTTTTGGATCCAAAGATTTCATTGCGATAACTACGGTATATATAATAAGAAGATTTTTGAGGAATTTAATAGGGTAGGATAAATAAGAGTAAGAAAAACATATTCACTTAGATTCCAAAGAATTTATTGAAAATCAACTATATGAATTTTAATTAAGAACTTGGTTTATACTAAAATAAAAATGAATTAAGTTGTTTACCAATATATGAAAATTCTAAAAGAATTAGATTATTTATAAAGTTATAAACAGTACATGTATCTTGTTTCTTAAACTTTATAAGTACACAAGACCCACTTCTAAATTCCAATTATGACCTTTTCAGGAAAAAAAAAGATTCTAATTATATCTTTAAAACATAAAAGAAATAGTTGGCAACTGAGGTACAGCTCCCCTAGTAATTGTTGTATGTATTTATTTCGAATTAATTGCTTTGCAATAATTGGATCGGAATCAATTATTTTATTTCTATTTCCAAAATTATGAAACTTGGATGGTAATAAATACATTGTTTTTGCTGCTTGATACATTCTTTTTGAGGCAATATGTCACCATCCAAAGTTTGATATAGGGCCTCTTTGGGAGAGAATGGAAGGGGAGGAAAAATAAGTCTTTCCCCTTATTTGACTTGAAATTTTGGGGGATTAGTATTGTTTTTACCTTGGAATTTTTGACTGAGGAGCATTGGGTAACCAGAAGTTTTTTTTGGAGCAAAATTGCCCGGAAGTTAACAAAACGTATTAATTTTTCCCCTCCGTTAATTTTGACCATTAAGTTTAACTGATATGTACATGTGACATGTCACTTCACAAATCAACATAGGGTTAAGAATCATTTTTGCCCCGAAAGTTTTCGTTGAAGAACAATGGGTATCCAGAAGTTTTTTTTAGGAGCACTTTTGCCTTGGAAGTTTACAAAACGTAGTAATTTTGCCCTTTCTAAATTTGACTGCTAAATTAATCAAAGAACACACGTCATGCCACCTCATCATCCACAATACTTAGCCCAATATGATGTGGCAAGACATCTGGTCATCTCTTTCTTATCGAAGGAACCATGGTATTGATCGAGGACATCACTTAGCCCAATATGGCAAACATAAAAAAATGAGGCAAAATTATAATGAAGGACCTAGAAGAAAAGATATTTATAGAGAATGACCAAGTATAAAAACATAAAATTAGAAGAATTAAAATGCTTCTAACAAAATCTTCTGCATTCCCTCTTGCATTCTCTTCCACATTTTATTTTTAAAACAAATACAAAATTCTAAGTTTCATTATATTAAACAATAATTTTCTCAATTTTTATTTTTCACAATTTGAATATATACCTATGAAAAAAAGGGATAAGGGTCTTAAATGTCATGGAAGTTTTCGCTCAGGAGCACTGGTAAGAGGGAAGTTTTTTTGGGACCAAAAATGCCACGGAAGTTCACAGGAAGTATCAATTTTGCCCCGGAAGTATCATTTTTGCCACGGAAGTTTTCTCTGAAAAGCAATTTTGCCCCAGAAGTTTTCACTGAGGAGCAATTTTGCCCCGGAAGTTTACAAAACGTAGCAATTTTTTGCCCTTCTGTCCCCAAATATTAAATTTGACTATTAAATCAGTCAAAGATCACGCATGTCATACCTTGAAAAGGTCGAACTTGTAGTCAGAGAAGGAGATCCTTCAAATGTTGAACTCAAGGCGGCTAGAATTTGTGAAGCCAAACTAGTCAAAGGGACTTAAAGGTCTGTCACAAAACACAAATGAAACGCAAAACGAGAAATGAATTGTTCCAAAAATTGGTTTAGTAAAACAAATCAATAGTGATAATATTTACGTTTGTATAGACTGATCATTTGCTTAGATCATAAGTGATGCTTCCTTTGGTTTTTGTGACAGTTGACCTTTCAGTTCCTTTAATCAATTTAGCTTTACAAATTTTGGTTGTCTTGAGCTCAACATCTCAAGGATCTCCTTCTTTGGCTCCAAATTTGACCTTTTTAAGGCATCACATGTCTGGTCTTTGACTAATTTAATAGTCAAATTTAATATTTGGGGATAAAAGGGCAAAATTGCTCCCCACCGAAAACTTCCATGGCATTTTTGGTCCAAAAAAAACTTCCGTCTTACCAGTGCTCCTGAACGAAAACTTCCATGGCATTTAAGACCCTTATCCCATGAAAAAAAAAATTACGCATTATTCAATTTGTAAAAATTATAATTTTTTAAATCAAATAAAATTTTAATAAAAAATGGAATTATATAATCTTAATAAAAGTCAAGGTCTCTTATAATATACTATCATATATGTTAAACCAAGAAAGTCTGTATGACTTATTTTTGTTTTAGAAGCAATTTATATGGGTTAAAAAATTCATGTAATGTTCATAAAATTAAAAAGTCAAATTAAATTATTATATCCTAAAAAATATGAAATAAGTTTTTTTCTTTTTTATATAAAAAGAGTTTAATTGATATAAACGTTGATAATATAAATCGGGCAATTTAATGATATAAATTGGTGAAAAATAAAAATTAGAAAAATATGATTTTAACCGTTGTGAATTAAATAATGTATTGAAAAAAAAATATGATCATATCATGAAGGTCAATTTTAGTTGTTTTTTAATTATGAATACAAGTGATAACACATGAAGTTTGAAGAAGGGCAATTTAGTAATTTTAAATTTATATTATGATACTCAGTCCTTTTAAGTAATCACAATTTTTACAGTCTTTTATAATAAATATTATTTTATCTAGATCCTTTATTTTAATTTTCCCAAGAAATAAATGCAGAAATATATCAATCTCGTCTTGTTGAAGGAATAATTGGTATTGAGGAAATTAAAGGGATAAACAGACTCAACAAGATCATACTAATTCAAGAAAATCTCGTTTTCTTTGAGTTGCGGAAGGACGTAGAGACAAGAATCGAGGGTGCAGAGAAAGAAGTCTACCTTGAAAAGGTTAAATTTGGAGTCGGAGAGAGAGATCCTTAAAACTTTGAGTTCAAGACAACCAGAATTTGTGAAGCCGAACTAGTCCAAGGGACTGAAAGGTCTATCACAAAACCTAGAGGAAGCATCACTTATGATCTAAGCAAGTGAAACACAAAATGAGATATGAATTATCCCAAATTGGTTCAATAAGACAAATCAATAGCAATAGTATTTACCTTTTTATAGATTGATCAAGGCCGCATTCCCCTAAATTGTTGGAATTACTACATTTTGTAAACTTCCCGGGCAAAATTGCTGTTAAAAAAACTTTTGGATACCCACTGCTCCTCATCTAAAACTTATGGGGCAAACTTGCTCTTAAAAAAACTTGTGGATACCCACTGTTCCTCATCTAAAACTTCGGGAGCAAAAATGATGCTTAATTTTTACGAATCTAATCAGAGGATCTATCAACGGCGTTTAAATCAAGGTTCATTTGAAAAACTGTAGCTATGCATGGGGTTGAGTGTTCCGTTCAATTTAGTCTGATGTGCATCTTATGCTTCGTGCGTCTTGACCGTTGTACGTCTTGAACGTGGTGCCATCTCG
Source organism: Acacia crassicarpa (assembly GCA_034222035.1). NCBI lineage: Eukaryota > Viridiplantae > Streptophyta > Magnoliopsida > Fabales > Fabaceae > Acacia > Acacia crassicarpa. The sequence goes on along the minus strand of JAWXYG010000009.1, from coordinate 21,940,242 downwards.
TTCGATCAAACAGGAGCAGAACTTTTGAATCTCCTCCCTCTACGTGGTGCCATCTCGTTCGATCAAACAGGAGCAAAACTTTTGAATCTCCTCCCTCTACAGCGGCAGCGTGCTAGCGCCTTCAAAGCATCTCTTTTTCTCTCTCTCTCTCTCTCTCTCTAGGGTTTCTTGCGACTTCTCTATTTCATCCGTCTATTCAATATGACTAGATCAATATCTATTTATAGAGTTTCTAAAACCCTAATGAGCCATATTAAAATATTCAAAAATTAATCTAATTAATCTTGAATTTGAATCTGAATTAAATCAATACATTAATTAAAATCTGTCCAATAGATCTAATCAAATATATTTATTTAATTTGAATTATGAGCCTACAGATTTAATTGATCTTCATGAATTAAATCTAAAATATGATATCTTTCTATTTAATTAAATCTGAGATACCATATCTCAATTTAATTAAATTTGAGATACTATATCTTTATTCAAAAATTAAATCTGAGATACAATATTTCAATTTATTATAGTTATTTAATTTATCAAATAAATTAGATACTATATATAATAATATTATTATCTATAAATAATATTATTATTATTTGCAAATTTAATTATATTAAAATATAATATAATATGATATATATATATATATATATATATATATATATATATATATATATATATATATATATCAACCTTAGATTAACCATATTCATTAAATCTTAGACATTTCTAAGATTTAATGAATCTAGACACTATTGCTCGTGTTGGGCTATTCTTGTGTGTGACCCTGCAGGTCTACATGAGATTGGCAGCGAACCAATACTGTACCAGCCCACAAGTCGCAAGCGGCCTCTAACAAGGCATTGCGACTACCCAATTCATATGGGGATTGATGATACGATGTTACCTATGATACAACTATGTCACGTCCCTTTTGTTACGCGATAATTTGGTCTAGGATGAGACATAGATATTGTCAACTTCCTATTCTTGACCACTACTTTCTCGATTCTCGAGTAGTCTAATAATGGAAACTCATTTTCCTTCGTAGTATGGCCATACATTTCTCAGAGTCACTCATCGAGAGGCCCATTATTATCTCCCTACAAATGTGAGGGACAAATTTCATCTTGACCATTTGCATTCCTCTGCATGAAAACCACTGATCCCGATCCAAGCCTTTATCATCACCCGGTCAAAGATGACTTTTGACTAGGTCAAAGATCAGCGACTCATCATGTAGGAATCCATGATGATCTTAGGTCAAAGGGCATTGTGACGCGGTTATATATGAGATAAGTTTATGACCAAATCCATGCAACTTTTGTTAGTTCTCTATTGGTTTTGATGATTGCCAACAATTACAAACAATGAAAAAGGTTTTGCTCTTTAGTGTTGAAAACTCTGATTAAGAGCAAACCTCGAGGTTGGCACTGAAACCTCGAGGTTTGGCCTTACAGAAGCTTTTAAAAGACAAGTGTTTCATGTTCAAAACTTGGTTTCACAAAAACAATGTGAAATCTCGAGGTTGGTAAGTTAACCTCGAGGTTCTGGACTCTTTAGAAAAACTCAAGTTTTGCACCAACGCAGGAAACCTCAAGGTTTGGTTGAAAACCTCCAGGTTTATGTTTTGGAGCTTAACTGATCTTTTTGAAAAACATGTGAAACCTCGAGTATTACAAGTAAACCTCGAGTTTTAACTCATCCAGAGAGGTTATGGTTTTCATCAAGCATGAAAACCTCGAGGTTCATATTGAAACCTCGAGGTTTATCACTTTGTGTTAAAACTCAAGATTTCAGGAAAACACTTAAACCTCGAGTATTGTTTGTAAACCTCGAGTATTATGGCACACAGAGAGCAAACAGGTTTTCAAAGAACTGAAACCTCGAGGTTGAGCCTTTTGTCCATAAACTTAACTTTGCAAATTTAGAAGCAAACCTCGAGTATGGTTTTACAACCTCGAGGTTATCGGGCTCCAGAGGAAAAATGGATTTTTCACCAAGTTTCAAACCTCAAGGTTTCTGTTTGAAACCTCAAGGTTTGTGACTTTCAAAGATTTTTTAAGGGTTTCTTTACAAAGGAAACCTCGAGGTTCACAGAGTAACCTTGAGGTTACATGCCTTTTCAACTGAGTTTGCTTGAGTTATTCAAGCAAACCTCGAGGTTTGTTACTGCAAATTCGAATTTGGGAATTCTGTAATACCTTCTTGTTTGATCTCAATGCTTTCCATGATTATTCTATATTGATTCTAGATATGTTTAACCATCTTTCTAGTGAGTTTCAGACAGATTAACGAATGTTTATTGAAGGATTAGAGCAAAAGCAAAAAGTTGTCAGAACATTTAATGCTCAGTCCAGAAAACTTGCTTCCTTTGGTTAATCCACTTGTACACGACTGCAAAAGATCAAAAGGAAGATTACTACAACCAGAAACATCCTCTCTAACGGATTTATTGCCAGAAAGCTAACTCAGACTCAATAAACAGCTGGATTATGCAAAAAAGAGAGAGAGAAGATGCCTAAGGATGAACCTTCACTCAGCAGATGATCTCCAACGGTTCAATCCTCTTTATAACGGTCATTTAATGTTCTCTAGCTATAAATAGAGTTCATTAACTCCTTCACAAGCTGATACACCAACCGAGAGCGAAAATTTATTAAGTTCATTTATTGTTCAGCTTTCATCTGTAATAGTGTCTTTAAGACATTTGTTCTTCAGTGTTTAGTATATCCACTCTGTGAGAGAGTTATTTCTTGTAAATCATTCATTGATTGTGATAACTACAAGTCAGGGGACTTGGTGGTTAGGGTGTATTGGTTACAACTTGTAAGGGGGAGTGTGTTCTAGTGAGAGAACAACTCTTAGTACAGAGTTTGTAATCATTTGTTGATTATAGTGGATTGAAAATCCCAAGTGAGGCTTGGGGACTGGATGTAGGTCAGAGAAAGGACCAAACTAGTATAAATCATCTGTGTTAAGCTTCTTCTTCCCTTCTCCTCTGTCTTTCCCTGTTTTGGTGTGTTAAAAACAGGGTTATCTCTTTAATTTTTAAAAGATACCCAATTCACCCCCCCTCTTGGGTATCAAGCTCCAACTTTCAACTTTCTCATAGTGGGTCGGTCCAGCACCTTGTACTCTTACAAGTGCCTATGACTTTGATTCGTATCTCCATACTTCGTCAAAGTCATACTAGTCTTATTTCATCTTTGCTCCCGTGTAAATGACTGACTAGGGACATTTAGGATAATCTATAAGATATATCCAAGGATGCAATCATCACTATAAACATACAAATGAAATTATAACTAAAGGAGAATACTTTAAATAACATAAACGTTTAAGGTACAATGACTTGCCCCTAGGGCATAATTTCCAACAGTTATATATGAGATAAGCTTATGACTAAATCTATATAGCTTTCTCATAGTAGGTCGGTCCAGCACCTTGTACTCTTACAAGTGCCTATGACTTTGATTTGTATCTCTATACCTTATCAAAGTCATACTGGTCTTATTTTATCTTCGTTCCCTTATAGATGATGGACTAGGGACATTAGGATAATCTATAAGATATATCCAATGATACAGTTATCACTATAAACATGCGAACAAAATGATAATGAAATGGAAAATACTTTAAATGACATTAACATTTAAAGTATAATGACTTGCCTCTAGGACATAATTTCTAACACATAAAATATGCTTCATGATATATGTAGAAATATCAATATTTGATACTTGTCATTTTATGAAAGACCAATTTCAGAGTTTTGTTTCCTGGTTTTAGTAGTATTCATTTTAGAGCCTGATCATATTTAGATAGTTAAATACCACGCAAATGACCGCCAAGGAGTAAGCCATGAAGTAGTCATACTTGACGATTAAGAATTATTCTTGGCTCCAAGATTTGTTGATAGGCCAGGGAGGGATAGTTAGTGGTGTAATTGTGCATGTAATAAATTATGTGATAAGGTACTATAAATAAACACGGATAATGACAGAAAATGATGCTAAATATAAACTTATAGAACAAAAGAAAATACACAGATCGAGAGGATGTCTTAATTTAGGATTAAGGTGTAAAAATACACATGTGATTTTTTCCGAGGAGCACCCAGTAGCAAATGCTTTTTTTGGGTGCAAAAGTGCACACGTGGTTATAAATTAGGTACAAAAATACCGTTTGACCGTTAAGTTTGACTTTGATCTATGACGTGGCATTTCAAAGGTGCAAAAATACACATGTGATTTGTGAAGAAGAGAGCCCAACAACAATTTTTTTTAATTTAATAATTTTATTTTAATTACTACCGGGTGCTAAAAAGATATTTAGAATACTGACCTATACTGAAAAAATACTTCATAATCTTGAAAAATTATTTTTAGATCTGGAAAAAATATTTCAGGGTACTAACTGGTACTAAAAAGATACTTTGAAGTATTTTTTTTTTGTACCAATCAGTATCCTGAAAGTACTTTTTAGTACCAGTCAGTACCCTGAAATATTTTTTTCAGTATCCTTTTAGTACCGGTAAGCACTTGAAATATATTTCAAGATCCTAAAATAATTTTTCAAGATTATGAAGTATTTTTTCAGTATCATTCAGTATGTTTTTAGTACCGGTCAATACTTGAAATATTTTTTCAAGATCCTAAAATAATTTTTCAAGATTATGAAGTATTTTTCTGTATTAGTCAGTATCTGAAAAAAATATTTTAGGGTACTGAGTAGTACTAGAAAGTACTTTCAGGATACTGACTACTACAGAAAAAATACTTTATAATCATGAAAAATTATTTTAGGATCTTGAAAAAATATTTCATGTATTGACCGGTACTAAAAGGATACTGACTGATACTGAAAAAAAATATTTCAAGGTACTGATTGGTACTAAAAAATACTTCATAATCTTAAAAAATTATTTTAGGATCTTGAAAAAATATTTCAAGTATTGACCGGTACTAAAAGAATACTGACTGATACTGAAAAAAATACTTCATAATCTTGAAAAAAAAATTTTAGGATCTTGAAATAAAATTATTAAATTAAAAAAAAATTTGTTGTTGGGCGCTCTTCTTGACAAATCATATGTGTATTTTTGTACCTTTGAAATGCCACGTCATCGGTCAAAGTCAAACTTAACTTTCAAAGTCAAACTTAACAGTCAAACGGTATTTTTGCACTTAATTTGTAACCACGTGTGCACTTTTACACCCAAAAAAAGCATTTGCTACTGGACGCTCCTCAGAGAAAAGCACATATGTATTTTTGCATCTTAACCCCTTAATTTATTTCACAGTTTTTTCTTACTTGTCGTGGATCTTCCACACATAAAATGCTCCATCTATTTAGTAGTATTGTAGGAAAAATGATACTAGCACATATTTTATACAACAATGACAAATAGCTTACTCAATAGTTTTTTTAATATTCATGAATTAAGTAATTAAATTCTATACATTATTTATGAGGACGGAGTGGTTGAAAAACTTGAGGAAGAGAGCTAATTTTAATAGGAATACAATTAACCAGGGATGAAGACGTAATTTTACAAATATAATCATAGCTTTGAATATGAAGACAACCATTCAAGAATTGAAAACGCAAGCGTGTACAATATCTTTTTCTTAAAACAAATGCAATAAAGATACAGGGAAGTTAATAAATTTGTAAATTAATTAATTGGAGAAGCAAAGCACGTACAGAGCATCAAAATGAATCTAGAAAAGCCCACATGAGGAGCAAAATAGACTGTTGCTAGATATAAGCCTAATTTTGACCCTGCGATAAATAAGAACGACACTCAACTTTATAGTTCATTCATTCACATGGGAATAATGTTGCAATTGTACTGCCCCACTAAGGCCAAACGCACACACATCTTCATTGGCATGGATGACTAGTAGGGAACAAATACCAGAATGCAAGGGGAAGCAAAACTTGTAGAGTACCGTACCCCAAGTCTCTCAAACTAACTAACAACTACTTCTTCCAGGGTCGAATTTCTTTTAGGTTCATGATATATATATATATATATATGTGTGTGTGTTTCATTTTTGGTTCAAGTAGTAACCGATCTAAAGATACTAACTCATGCATGAAATGTTTAAACTTTAGTCATACTCTGTTTTGGTTATACCCACAAACAGAGGATGACCTGCTAAACTTCCTCTTTTCCAGCTTCATAAAATAGAGAATCATCATGCAGAACCGACTTGCAGTAGTACAAGAAAACTAACGCGCAGAAATAAGCTTAAAGACTCATCTTCCTCTCGGTGTTCTAGCTCCCTTTCTCTCTTTCCGTCTCACTCCCTCATCGTCTTGGTCTCATCTCTGCCTCTGTTTTCTCCTGATTGTGCAGAGCAAAATGAATGGGAATGATCACTATTTGAATCCTTCTCTCTCCTTCCCCAGTTCCTCTCACTCTTGTTCTTGGTTCTGGTTGAGGCACACAGATGATAAAAAAACAAAACAAAAACAAAGAGCATGGACATATATATAGCGGAGACGCTTCTGAGTCTAAGGGCATGGTGGAGTCTGATGGGTGAGCTACTCTAGAGGTATGGTTACTAATGCGTGTGACCTCTTGCTGGCTCTAATCCTTTTGTGGTTTCGTGCCTTGACCCAAAGATAAGAATGGGTTGAATGTGCAAACGCCTTAGTAGCGCTCTGGCATGGGAGCTCGGCTCTCCTTCCCCATGTCCAGGATTCGATCCCTACCCCCTCCCCTACTATGTGTATCAAAAAAAAAAAGAATCGGTTGAATGTGTGTGTGTGTAGCTCAAGAGGAATGGCTACTGTCAGCTGAATGGAGTATGGCCATTGTTGTCATATCTTAATTAATGAAAAGCAGTGAAGTATGGCATGGTAATCTATTTAAGAATGATTAAGCAGGTAATGTGATCTCTCACTGTGATCTTTTACTGGTCTCTGCTGCTGCATTTCAATGAGCTCGGCTGAGATTGAGATGAATAATGGGCAGAAGCAACAAAATGGGTTGGGGCACTATATGGGCTTTGTCTTGCTACTATCTCCTCTTTTCTCCATGTTTCCATGTCTTGCCGAAATGAGATGAGTGATGTTAGTTAAGATAGCTGAATGAAGAATAATGGGTTAAGGGTTTAACCGAGTATATGAGCCGAATGGAGAATGATATGAGTAATGTGAATGGTATAATATGTGGGCTTTGCTGCTCCTATCAAATACTCATGTCTGAAATAGTATATTAGAGAAAGGGTAAAAGTGCAATTTTACATATGAAGTTTGCTCCCAGGAGCGCCCAGCATCATGAAGTTTTTTCTGGAGCAAAATGATACATGAAGTTATGTTTTTGGAGCGTCCAGCACCACAACTGTTAGTTGACTGTCAACTTCGATGGAAGGTTGTTTTTGGAGTATCGAGCACCACAACTGTTAGTTGACTGTCAACTTAGATGGAACGTTGACGTGACACCGACAAAATGATTTGGATGCTGATGTAGACGCTGACGTGAAATAAAGAATTAAAAAAATTAGGAAAAAAATGCAAAACATTAGGAAAAAATTCAAAAAAATTAGGAAAAAAATTTCAAAAAAATTAGGAAAAAATTAAAATAATTAAAAAAAATTTCAAAAAATTAAAAAAATTAGAAAAAAATTAGGAAAAATTCAAAAAAATAGGAAAAATAAAAACAATTAGAAAAAAATAAAAAAATAAAAATTTTAAAATTTTAAGGAAAAAATTCAAAAAATTAGCAAAAAATTAAAATAATTTAAAATAATTAGACAAAAAATTCAGGAACCTACCATTCATTTCTTTAATAATTTAAACACGTTCCTGTAAATATTTATATTAACATGAATTATTATAAAATTTTCTATATTTAGTAAACGAGATTATAATAATTGTTGATTTGATAAACCAACAACTTGGAGAAACCATGTTTACTTTACTCGGCCTGGAAGATTGGAAGCTTGGATGGGAAATATACTTGGAGTTGAACTATGGTCATAATTAGCATCAAATTAATATCGCTTGCTTTAAGTTGGGATTTATCTACTTAGCCCTACAAAAATCTAACTGGTGAAAATTTTTATACCGGCAATTCTGTTATGATGCACCAATAATAGCTTGCTTTAATATAATAATGCATCCCCCCCCCTCCTTTTTGGGGTTCATTACATTTTAAAATGACCATTAAGGTTCAAGTTAATAACAAATATTATAAATATTCATTTCTTTAAAAAGAGATTATATATTTACTAAACATAGAAAATTTTATAATAATTCATGTTAATATAAATATTTACAGGAATGTGTATAAATTATTAAAGAAATAAATGGTAGGTTCTTGAATTTTTTCTAATTATTTTAAATTATTTTAATTTTTTGCTAATTATTTTAATTTTTTGAATTTTTTCCCTAATTATTTTAAAATTTTCTAATTTTTTTTCTAACAATGACATCTACTAGTCGGCCAACAAAGCAAAAGTCGAAGCAAAAGTCCAACAAAATGTACACTAGTAATGGGTACATTTTGTTTTGCAACGAGTTTACGAAAGACAATAAATTCACTGACATCAATGTCATGAATACAGAGTCCTCAAAGGCATGGAAGGCTTTGAGTGTAGATGAGAGGAAAACATATAGTGATAGAGCCATAGAAGGAACACATGAGAAGAAGAAGGGGACCTCCTCGACTGTATCTTTTCCCTCACGGTGCTCCATCAACAAATTTTCAAAGCTTGAAGCATATGTCAACTCTGATAAAACATTGAAAGCTAAGGTCCAACTGTTAGGGTTTGGACAATTGCTTCATATTGAAAGTATGAGACTGCCACGGGAAATGTTAGTTCCTATAATGAGAGCTTATGATCCCCAACCAATCAATTCAAATAAGGGGGAAGACACGTTGTAATATCCCGAATTTTGGGTCTAAAGATTTGGAAATTAGTCTATATTTGGAAGACTACTAGACCCAGTATTTAAATGTGACAAATTTGGGATCAGTATATTTTGGGACTATGAATAGTAATTTACTATTCACATGTACGTATTTACTATTCACGTATACATTATGAAAAATTGGTCTGAAAGACTATATGAGTAATTATTGAAAATAAGAAATTTTTATTGGAGGATTACAAGTAGGAAATTCCAAATGCTCATATGGATATATTTCATTGGTCAATAAAAGTAGGCTATACAGTATATTTGTTTAATAGCTACTTGATCATTCTTTGCGGTGTTTCATGCAGCCAAATGAATTGTCCAATTCTTTATTAGGTAGCATTTCCCATCCTCAAATTTCCCCTAAGTTGGCAGTAAAGAAATGTACACACGCACATTCATTTCATTTCTTTATTTCACACCATTAAAATTACTTATTACCAACATATATGGAAAATGTGTGTGTGTATATTTGTGCCGTAAGAATTGAGAATTTGGTAATGTGTAGGTAAAGTATGAAAAGGAGAATAATTCCAACCTACACATCACACCTTCCACCCTCTTGCCAAACGCACTACATTCACACACAACATAATTCACCCATTTTTATCATTATCCACCAAACTTCACCAAATTGTCTACGTATACTCCACCTCCCTTCTTCACTCTTGGCCTATATATAGAGGAAAAATTGTAACACCCCAATTTCCATACCACTTATTGTGTTCATAAACACATAATACTGAGGAATACGGTATTGTCAAATCAGAGTAATGCGGATGATAGAGCATACATTATCATTTGGATAATGAGTATCCGATACAATGCCCAAACTTAAGCTGGCATATTAAAAATCTCGAACGAATATTCTTTCCAGAACTAGTCTTTCTTCCGAACTTCGTTCTGTCTGGTGACATTTCACGTACTTCCTTGAATAGTTCCTTCTTTCATCTAGCTTCTCTTCTTGAAGCTTTTGCCAAATCTAAGATTCAATACACATTGAATCTTAGGTAACAGATAACCTTATTTGCAAATATGAAATGTAAATGCAGTATAACACATGTAAAAGCATAGAATAATTTACAGTAAACAAGTCGCACCGTAACCGCAGTTAACGGCCAAGGACCTCAGCCCTTTAGGACACGCAGCCCTATGAGACCGCAGCCTCAAATCCATAGCTAGGAAATAAACATGTAAATCATCTAGCAAACATGATCAGTCATACCTGAAATACATACATACATGCTAATAAGAGTTAACGTTACTGTACGCAAACGTACCTTCCTTCCACGTGAATAGTAGTTTACTATTCATGTATACGTCACTATTCATGAATAGTAATATGCCCGTCCTTTGAATCCGACTCCAAACTTCCCGGACATCCTAACATATCACCGTATCACTTAGAATAATGCTCTAAGGGTTATTTATATCAGCATTGACCATTTTACCCTTACATTTCTCCAAAAACGGAATTTCCAGCATTTTGCCCAGATTTTTCTCTAACTTTGAAAAATCATAATTAATTCTACAAAACTCCGAATGAGGTGCTGTAAAATTCCACATAATCCTTGATATGTCTATTTTCAAGGAAACATAACGGCTTTAACTCGAAATTCATGAGTCATTCCCAGATTTTCCGTTTCCAAACACTGCTCAGATTTAAATCCAGTAAACAAAGCTTAACTTCAAAAATTATGATCTCCTTGTCCAGAGCTCAAAACGTCACAAATTATATATCAACGAAAAGCCCTGGATGTCTACTTTATATCTGGAAAATTTCATAATTTTATCACATGCCGTTTATTCCCAGATTTTAAAAATGTGAACACTGTCCAGAAAAAACATCTCAAAATAACACTGTCTTATAAGGTGACAGAAAATTTTTATGAAAACTCTTATTTTCCAGTAAGCTTTTGAACCTCAAAAACAATATTAATCCGCTGAAATAAAGATAAGAGAGAGAGTAAAATCCTTACCTAAGCCCAAAAATCAGTTGCATTAAATCTTCTTGTCTTCACCGAATACTCTCCCGATTTCTATTATTCTCTCATACTCTTTTGGTATCTCCACTATTCTTTTCCTCTTCACTATTCTTCTCTTTCTCTTTTGGACGACATACATATAGAAATGGGGAGGTGTGCATGTCCTCTATATATAGGCCAAGAGTGAAGAAGGGAGGTGGAGTATACGTAGACAATTTGGTGAAGTTTGGTGGATAATGATAAAAATGGGTGAATTATGTTGTGTGTGAATGTAGTGCGTTTGGCAAGAGGGTGGAAGGTGTGATGTGTAGGTTGGAATTATTCTCCTTTTCATACTTTACCTACACATTACCAAATTCTCAATTCTTACGGCACAAATATACACACACACATTTTCCATATATGTTGGTAATAAGTAATTTTAATGGTGTGAAATAAAGAAATGAAATGAATGTGCGTGTGTACATTTCTTTACTGCCAACTTAGGGGAAATTTGAGGATGGGAAATGCTACCTAATAAAGAATTGGACAATTCATTTGGCTGCATGAAACACCGCAAAGAATGATCAAGTAGCTATTAAACAAATATACTGTATAGCCTACTTTTATTGACCAATGAAATATATCCATATGAGCATTTGGAATTTCCTACTTGTAATCCTCCAATAAAAATTTCTTATTTTCAATAATTACTCATATAGTCTTTCAGACCAATTTTTCATAATGTATACGTGAATAGTAAATACGTACATGTGAATAGTAAATTACTATTCATAGTCCCAAAATATACTGATCCCAAATTTGTCACATTTAAATACTGGGTCTAGTAGTCTTCCAAATATAGACTAATTTCCAAATCTTTAGACCCAAAATTCGGGATATTACATTTCTCCCCCCGTTCAATAAATTTCGTCCTCGAAATTTGAACGTACAACCTGAGAGAAAACACCTTAGACTTTCAGTCTATTCTTCCATATGCATGCTTACTATTCACGTAACACAATCATTCATCCTATCCCAGTATGTAGTTTTAAAATATATGACTCTCTGGTCCATTCTCCAAGTGCTTGGTTACACAGGCATCACAACCTGATACATTTTGCCTCTCAGCTTATCTCATTCTAGCCTTCCGGCTCATTCAATTATCACAGCACTGGATATTCTAACCTTACTACTTAGGGAATCACCCTCTGCCATAGGCATCTCAACTGCAACTTTGTACAATTTGAATATTTTGCCAGTCTCAAAATATACTTTAGACACACTGGTTTAATGTCACCATGCTAAGCAACAAATACCATACTTGGCATATAGATCTTACAACCCAGGGACTCTGCCCCATGCAAACTTGCATACCAAATCTTACTGTCTTAAGCCTTTACTCATCTGTTTCATCTGAGCTTCTTTCATTCAAGCTCTCAAAGTAATGTAGCTAACCACTACTATCTGACCCATCTGGTTTAAATTCTCTATTAGTTTCTGTTCCTATATCTTAAACTCCAACTACACCGCTTTTCTTTTCAATACAATAGCATCAACAATCATGTCATTGCTACCAAAAACTATTTTGTTGTCTCGTTTTCAAATTTTCACACATTGAAAATTTTCCGTGGTCTCAGTACATTTCACAATCCGCACTAAACCAAAAAGTAATAGTGCTATCACATTTTCAAACATAATTGCTGTCCACAAAAATTAGTGAAAACACATTCGCTGCCGGTTCGATTTCAAAAGAACTTTACTACCGACACACATTTATGAGTAGGATTATTCTTTTCACAAATTCAACATTTGAAAGCTCTCGTCACCACTTCAACCTTTCGGTATAGCAGCATATCGCAATCCTTTCATACACAAACCACCGCAGTGGTAATGCACTTGTTGGTCAATGTGGGAAAATTTCCGTCCCCCCATAAGAGACCCAGTGTCTGCACTGGCACATTAATGGGCCACCCCACCAGAATCCCTCCTCGGGAAAAAGGACAATGTCCAGGAGCCCTGCTCCAAACGTCTGCATGGGTCCCAACCAAACAAGGCAAAACACACGCCCCTACAAGGCGAAACTTCTTAGATTGGATGCATACACTGCTGGTGTGAAAATAAGCTTTTCAAAAACTAATCCCCTCGAAAGAACTTTCAATAATGGCCAGCAATTTCAAACATTATAAAACATCTGGTAAGATCCAATAAACCGTGTACATCTACAACAGTTTTCGGACTCTTCCAGTTTTTGTGTGTACTGCCTTTACCACAACATATTTGAAAACTCAATTTCAAATTTTAGGTTCTAACAAAACCCTTTTTAAATGAGACAACATGTTTCACAAATCAACCATTCAAACTGGTCTCAAATTTTGTTGAAAAACATTTCATTTGAAAACTCAATTTCGAAAGTTCACAAGTTCAAATTTCAACAAAATTAGCGGGTGTATTGGCAAGTTTAAGAATTCAACCTTTAAACATATCCAGGAACCAGACAACTAATTTCTTAGATGGTCAACACTAACAAACCTTATCCTTGGCTACACAAACCATTCATATACATTGGTACTACATTCTAGTAGCTCATTTTATTTTGGTCGATTCACACACCTATTGAATCACTCATCAATAAAGTTTGATTCTTAGATCAAAATTCAGTTCGTGGCAACCTTCTGGATACCCAAACAATTCTTTGGTTCATCAATCTATTTTTGAAATCTCGACCATACTCAATAAACATGCTAGAATTATCAAGATTCATAGCTTACAACAATCAAATGTTATCCTCAGATATTCCCAAAATAACAATCATCAAATTCACAATTTGACTTTTAGAACCTCAATATCAACTGAGCTAAGAAATCATATTGCCTATTGTACATATTAGGACTGTGATTCACAATTCTTAATCTGATCCTCAAAACATACAAAGGCTCTTCTCACAATGTCAATATTATCACAAAGTTCTAATACTACCTCAAAGGTAATCATTAGTCACATTTCAACTTAGACCATATTCAAATATATCCTCAATTATACGAATTCATATCAGCGTTTTCTTAGCATCCTTAAAGATCACCAATTTTTCTCTCTACAAGGTACTCGACCTTTAATCAAAAAGTTTCAAATTTCAAACTCTGTCAACAATCACCTTATCCGAGATTACTATCGCCTTAGCACGCTTACACTCAGAATCCCATTTTCAAATGTCTGTCCCGACATCTCAAATCAGCTGCATACCTAAATCGGATTTCCTGGAGATTTGGTCATTAAGTAATCACCATGTGACTTATAAACGTCCAAACTTAATTTCCTTGAGACATGACTAACAATAAATGTTGTGTCGATTACCGCCTGCACCAAAATTCAAAAAGGTTTCGACCTATAAGGGTGGTTAGGGTGCATTAGGTTGTATTAGGGTGCGGTGCCATAAAATTTCCGCATAACAACAAAGTCTGCATAATTATGAGCCAGCGACAGATGAGAATCCAATGCTGCTTAACAAAATCTAGACGTTACTAGCCCAGCTATAAACCGAGTAAAGCATGAGTAATTGTTTCACATTCTCTCAGGCTTCACATCCTCTCAAGCTTCACATCAACATACATATTTCCTCTCCGATCGTAACTTTCCCTATATTCTTCCACATTATCTTTATACATGGCCGGTTCAAGCAACTTCATTCCAGTTTCCGATTCATACAACCCTTTCTTTCTTGAAACTTTACTTCATGACTATCAGACTAACATGTTGTCTGACTTGTCAAACAATGTATCATACCCTTATTCTTCTTTACTTCCCCAAAATCCCGTAAGTGTGAACGTTCATTCATCTGCCCCAATGATTAACGTTCCTACTCCTCCTCCAAGGATACAAGATTCTATTTTTACGACTACTACCAGAAAGGAATCTGAAGCAGGTCCATCAAGGCGACCTGTCCAAAGATGTCGTAATATGGCAGATCTTATGGAGTCCACGGTACCTTCTCAACCAAGGAATCCTGGTTCTAGCTTGACGGAGACTACTAATCCATTCTCATGTGGTTGCTGCCATGTTCTACGAGAGATCATTCATACCAATGGACTTCAATACCATAAACTTGAAGTTCATGGGAGGATTGGTATGATATGCCACGCTGTCTTTCACCAGGACGTACAAGGAGGTTCTTCTAATTCTCAAGTATTTGACTTTGGTAAGAAAAATTTAGAAGATGTCAAACATTTTCTAGAAAATTATTGTTTGAATCAAAATTCTTTAGGGTATGTCCTGGTGTCAGATCCCCTATCAGCCTACTATGAGGCCCTTTGTGTTGGTTTGGAATGGACTAAAAATCAAAATGAACTCCCTAATAGTTCATTTCCAACCAATACAACAAATATATCCAATAAAGGAAAAGAGCTCGTGGTTGTAAATAATAATCCTTCAGTCCCCATACCTAGTGATTCATACCGATCAAGAGCTGAACAAAATATTAGGGGTGCATCAATGTCAATAGATGATCTTAGAGACTTCTTCCATTTACCTCAACAAGAAGTGGCTCAACAAGTTCGTCTATGCAAAAATGTTCTAATGAAAATATGCCATAGGGGAGGAATAAAGCATTGGCCTTATGTAAAAATTCGAAGCACTATGAAGCAAATAGCTAGATTGAGAAGAACAATGTCTCCTGATGGTCCTCTCTCAAGAGCAGCCGCTCAGGAAGAAATTAATAGACTTAAACTTGAGATAGTCGAAGCTTGCGGTGGGATTGTACCAACTGTTGTTCTTGATGCTTGAATTAATATAGTCTACTCTTCTTAGCCTTCTTGCTAATGTTTGTAATCTCTATTCTAGGATTCATAAGGATTTTCAAGCTTTCCCGTCAAACTCAACTTTATCTATTAAATTCAAACTTAAGCAAGTCATTCTAACTTATTGTTAGGACCAAGATTGGACTTCTAAATTTGAGTAGATAATTTCCATAATTTTCACTCTTGTCACTCAGAATTTTCTAAGAATTAGTTACTATTCACGTATACAGTACTATTCACGTATACGTATTATTCACTATTCACTATTCACTCGAGCATACTAGCCAAATGCCAGAATCTCTGCTCTGATACCAAAAATTGTAACACCCCAATTTCCATACCACTTATTGTGTTCATAAACACATAATACTGAGGAATACGGTATTGTCAAATCAGAGTAATGCGGATGATAGAGCATACATTATCATTTGGATAATGAGTATCCGATACAATGCCCAAACTTAAGCTGGCATATTAAAAATCTCGAACGAATATTCTTTCCAGAACTAGTCTTTCTTCCGAACTTCGTTCTGTCTGGTGACATTTCACGTACTTCCTTGAATTGTTCCTTCTTTCATCTAGCTTCTCTTCTTGAAGCTTTTGCCAAATCTAAGATTCAATACACATTGAATCTTAGGTAACAGATAACCTTATTTGCAAATATGAAATGTAAATGCAGTATAACACATGTAAAAGCATAGAATAATTTACAGTAAACAAGTCGCACCGTAACCGCAGTTAACGGCCAAGGACCTCAGCCCTTTAGGACACGCAGCCCTATGAGACCGCAGCCTCAAATCCATAGCTAGGAAATAAACATGTAAATCATCTAGCAAACATGATCAGTCATACATGAAATACATACATACATGCTAATAAGAGTTAACGTTACTGTACGCAAACGTACCTTCCTTCCACGTGAATAGTAGTTTACTATTCATGTATACGTCACTATTCATGAATAGTAATATGCCCGTCCTTTGAATCCGACTCCAAACTTCCCGGACATCCTAACATATCACCGTATCACTTAGAATAATGCTCTAAGGGTTATTTATATCAGCATTGACCATTTTACCCTTACATTTCTCCAAAAACGGAATTTCCAGCATTTTGCCCAGATTTTTCTCTAACTTTGAAAAATCATAATTAATTCTACAAAACTCCGAATGAGGTGCTGTAAAATTCCACATAATCCTTGATATGTCTATTTTCAAGGAAACATAACGGCTTTAACTCGAAATTCATGAGTCATTCCCAGATTTTCCGTTTCCAAACACTGCTCAGATTTAAATCCAGTAAACAAAGCTTAACTTCAAAAATTATGATCTCCTTGTCCAGAGCTCAAAACGTCACAAATTATATATCAACGAAAAGCCCTGGATGTCTACTTTATATCTGGAAAATTTCATAATTTTATCACATGCCGTTTGTTCCCAGATTTTAAAAATGTGAACACTGTCCAGAAAAAACATCTCAAAATAACACTGTCTTATAAGGTGACAGAAAATTTTTATGAAAACTCTTATTTTCCAGTAAGCTTTTGAACCTCAAAAACAATATTAATCCGCTGAAATAAAGATAAGAGAGAGAGTAAAATCCTTACCTAAGCCCAAAAATCAGTTGCATTAAATCTTCTTGTCTTCACCGAATACTCTCCCGATTTCTATTATTCTCTCATACTCTTTTGGTATCTCCACTATTCTTTTCCTCTTCACTATTCTTCTCTTTCTCTTTTGGACGACATACATATAGAAATGGGGAGGTGTGCATGTCCTCTATATATAGGCCAAGAGTGAAGAAGGGAGGTGGAGTATACGTAGACAATTTGGTGAAGTTTGGTGGATAATGATAAAAATGGGTGAATTATGTTGTGTGTGAATGTAGTGCGTTTGGCAAGAGGGTGGAAGGTGTGATGTGTAGGTTGGAATTATTCTCCTTTTCATACTTTACCTACACATTACCAAATTCTCAATTCTTACGGCACAAATATACACACACACATTTTCCATATATGTTGGTAATAAGTAATTTTAATGGTGTGAAATAAAGAAATGAAATGAATGTGCGTGTGTACATTTCTTTACTGCCAACTTAGGGGAAATTTGAGGATGGGAAATGCTACCTAATAAAGAATTGGACAATTCATTTGGCTGCATGAAACACCGCAAAGAATGATCAAGTAGCTATTAAACAAATATACTGTATAGCCTACTTTTATTGACCAATGAAATATATCCATATGAGCATTTGGAATTTCCTACTTGTAATCCTCCAATAAAAATTTCTTATTTTCAATAATTACTCATATAGTCTTTCAGACCAATTTTTCATAATGTATACGTGAATAGTAAATACGTACATGTGAATAGTAAATTACTATTCATAGTCCCAAAATATACTGATCCCAAATTTGTCACATTTAAATACTGGGTCTAGTAGTCTTCCAAATATAGACTAATTTCCAAATCTTTAGACCCAAAATTCGGGATATTACACACGTCAAATTGAGGGAAAAGATGTGGCTCAGTTGCTTGGCCTGCCACACAATGGGGACGAGGTTGTTGGGATCCGTACACGCAGCAGATTAAAATTTCTTACGAATCCCGTCCTGAGGATCACCCAGGTACATTTAAATCAAGACTTAGGAATCCTAATCATACCTTTGAAGAATTCGTTCGTGTCTCGTTCTTTCTTGAACAGGTAGGCTACCTCCTCGATCAACAGAAGACAACTCTTAGAATCCTCTTCCTCTACCGGTATCCACACGAATAATCCCTGAACACGGCTACGGCAGTGTGCTAGCGCCTCGAATTGTGCATCTCTCTCTTTTACGCTCTAGGGTTTCTCGCGGCTTTCTAATACGCTCGACTAAAAGTTCTATAGTTTTTTTCTAAACCCAATAGGCGTATTATATAATCAAAATTAATCCTCATTAATTTTGAAATTCGAATTTTGAATCTGGATAATATATCAATTAAATCTATCTAATAGATCTAATCTAATATATTTATTTAATCCGAATTAAAACCAGATCTGAAATTCGAATCTAAATTAAAAGCCTTCTGATTTAATTTATCTCTTATAAATTAAATCCGAGAAATGATATCTATCTATTTAATTAAATCCGAGATACTATATCTCAATTTAAATTAAACAGATATATGATATATTTATTCGAAAATCAAATGAGATATAATATCTCTATTTGTTTTAGATATTTAATTTATCCGATAAATTAAATATAAAACAAATATCATATAATATTATTATAATCTCCATTAAATAATATTATTATATTATTTTTTGAATTTAATATATATATATATATATATATATATATATACCCCAGATTAAATTCAACATCCATTAAATCTTAGATTAATCTAAGATTCAATGAATCTGGACGCATTTGCTCGTGTTGGGTTATTCTTGTGTGCGACCCTGTAGGCCCATATGAGATTGGCAGTGGGCCAAGACTGTATCAACCCACAAGTCGCAAGTGGCCTCTAGCAAGACATTGCGACTACCCAATTCACATGGGGATCGATGACACGATACAACCTATCGTACAACCATGTCACGTCCCTTTTGTCACGCGATAATTTGGTCAAGGATGAGGCATGGATAATGTCAACTTCCTGTTCTTGACCACTACTTTCTCGATTCTCGATTAGTCTAAAAGGTGAAATGGAAACTCTTTTCCATCATAGTATGGCCATACATTTCTTAGACTCACTCATCGAGGGGCCCAGTATTATCTCTCTACAAATGTGAGGGACAAATTCCATCTTGACCATTCACATTCCTCCGCATGAAAACCACTGATCTCGATCCCAGCCTTTATCATCACCCGGTCAAAGGTGACTTTTGACTAGGTCAAAGGTCAGTGACTCATCATGTAGGAATCCATGATGATCTCAGGTCATAGGGCGTTGTGACGTGGTTATACATGAGATAAGCTTATGACTTATACCATGCAGCTTTCTCATAGTGGGTCGATCCAGCACCTTGTACTCTTACAAGTGCCCATGACTTTGATTCGTATCTCCATACCTCATCAAAGTCATACTGGTCTTATTTCATCTTCACTCCCGTGTAGATGACCGACCAGGGACATTTAGGATAATCTATAAGATTATCCGGGGATGCAGTTATCAATACGAACATGCAAACGAAAATGATAATAAAAGAGAATACTTTAAATAACTTAAATATCTAAAGTACAATGAATTGCCCCTAGGGCATAATTTCCAACAGAGGTAACAATGAATGTGTCAGACACAGATCCAGTATTTCAGCGACTTAGAAAACAGTATGGTAAAATGAAGTATGACGATATACTAAACGTCATAACTTCTGGGGAGTTAGGTGATCAGTTTGAGATGTTATTTATGATGCATATGTTGGGGACTTTTCTTGCTCCAACATCAAACACAACTCCCGCTGACAAGTTGTTGAAGGTGTTAACCTCGACGATGAATGGATTTTCCCACTTCGATTGGGCCACATATATTGCCAAGGACCTCCAAAAAGAGCTTGTAGATTATGTCAACGCCATAAGACGAAACAACAATTGCAACTCGTATGTCGGAGGGTGTATATACATGTTATTGGTAAGTTTTATGACGTCCTTTGTGTGAATATTTTTTGTCATAATTTTAAATGTTTAACTTTGTTGTTGCAGTTATTTTTCGGTGAGCAGTTCCCATTGGGAAAGGGAGTACAACATGTAGGAAAGAGTCCAATTGAGTTTTGGACCAAAGAGAAGGTGAAGGACATGATCGACAAAGAGAGGAAGAGCAACATTGGCATATTGTATTCCACAAAGGTCAGTGAAGACAAGGCTAACAAGGACAAGGACACGTCGGAGACCAATATTGTGGCTTCTTTAGACCCAGTAAGTGCTTCCATAATGACATTTAATTCATGCTTAAAGATAATGTTTATGACCTGTGGTAAATTTTCTCATAATTTAGGTTTTAAATGACTTGCATGGAAAGTTGATGGGTATAATCAACGAGAACCACAAAAGACTTGTTGCTGCAATTGATGATGAGTTGCAAAAAACACAAGTGGACATTGAAAGCCAGAGAAAGCAGCAAGTCGGTGAAGCTGATGATGATGATGCTAATGGTGACAATGACGATGGTGATGATGATGATGATGGCCAAGAAGATGCTGATGGTGCAGCTGACAATGATGGTGACGATGGTGATGATGAACGCCAAGAAGGTCATGATGATGGCCAAGCTGGTTATGTGGGTTATGAGGATGACACAACTTCAGGAACGCCAATTACCATTGTTGATTATGATGGGGAAAGTCCTGCTAGAGAAGAAGGACCCGTTGAACAACAATATACACCATGAAGGTCACAGAGGCTGAAGAAGCCAAAAAATATGTTGCCTTAGACGTTGACAAAGCCATTGAAGCACCCAAGGAAGTCGAAAGAAGAGAAGGCAATATTCTTCGATCTTGTCTCCTCCGGAAGGTGCACCAAGGAGGAGAATGAGCAGTAAGTCATCATAAAAGTTCTTTTCAAGGAATTCTCAATATCAAGTGACGTTTTCTCTGCATTTGTGCATTTGTGTATGTATGATGTCATTGTTTATCTTTTATAGGATTCTTATTCAAATAAGCGATGAAGATATAACTCGGGATCAGCTTCAGACACTAGGACGTAGGAATAAATTAAGCAATCGGGTAGGTACTAAAAAACATTAAATTTCTACATAGCGTTTTGAACTCCTGCTTATTGAAGTGTTTACACATGCAGGTTATGTCTGTTGTATGTAAAGCCCTGATGCGTGATATGGAGAGCCAGAGCCACCAGAGGCAGGGCCAAGCCAGGAGGAGGCACATTTTCAGTGCTGATCATATGGTTAGTCTACATTTGCATTTATGGACCTTGATAATTTATTATCCTTCCACATATGTATGCATGCACGACTTCAAAAATTGTTGATTATGTAGACTTTATTGGCCCAAAAACTGTCGACCTGGAAAGTTGCTGAGTGGGAAAAACAACTATCGCCTAAACATATAGGTTACAACATATGTGATTGTGATCTGATTATGGGACCGATGTTGGTTAAGGAGCACTGGTTCTGCATGGCCCTCGATCCAAGCATGATGAAGTTTTATGTTCTAGATTCAATGAACAACAAGGTTTACATGAGTAAAAAGAAGTAAACGAAGGTAGCTAAGATGAAGACTTCGTTGCAAGCAGACTCCACCCAAGTAGTACCCTCTCCTGCCTTTGGTAATTCTCCCTCCTTCTTTGGGACCTCCTTACAGTCTTACATCCAGGATGCCTTAAAAAATGTGGTTGATACAGTGCTGAGATCTAATAATGCATCCATTCTAGCATCGAACGAGTCCATTCTTAAGGCAAATGAGGATTTTGTAAATCGAATAGAAGGGGCCACTGACAAATTAGTGACAATGTTGGAGGGCAGTCTAAAAACCATGGTTACGCATTGATCACAACTTCCAGGCAATCTTTAAACGCCAAGATGAGCATGATAAGAGAATCAACAAACTTGAGAAGAATATGGATGAATTGGGATTCTCACCTTATGAGAGTTTTGTACCATCACCTTCTGAGCCTCCTCCTCCCGTTTGGCCCCATGACAAAGGGAAAGGGAGAGAGTGAGCATTACTTGTATTTGTATTTAGGTTGTAACTAGCCTTTTTTTTGGTAATAAACTCTTCTTTTATATTACATGATTAACCAAATCAATGAGAAGTTTGTGATGACAATTTACAAATCTCATAACCCATTTACAAATTACAACTTAGGCCATTTAATTTTACTGAAGGCCATTTACAACTTCTTAACTTTTATTAACATAAACTTGCCTTGAACAAATAAAGAAATACATCAAAAATGCTATCACAGCCATACAATATACAAATCTCATGACATAGCCATTTGCAATTTACAAATTCCCAATCTCATGACATAGCCATTTGCCATTTACAAATTCCCAATTCCCATTCCCATTTACAAATGGCATTTAGACTTTTCACCTCCTTTTTCAACTGTTGTGTTGTTTGATGATGCCCTGATTGAACAAATAAAGATAATAAGGAGTATCTAATAACAATAGTCATGTGTCATTGATAACTTCATATTTGGCATTTACAAAAAAGTTGTAATGGGATCACATGTACAAAATAGAAATAGAGTAAAATGACAAGTGAACATTACGATCACATTGAGGTAATGTTTCCGTGTCATTCCACTATGTCAACCCCACTTGTGCCATTTACAGTAATTACACTAATTACATATTGAGAGACCCTATAAGTATTATAGCTACTTATAGCAAAAAAGCCATAAAATATGTGAAGGGATCCAAAGTCAAAAGGATCCAAGTCATTGTTTATATACCAAAAGATGACTTGTAATTTACAGACAACCCCAACCAATTAGCAAGTTAATATGGGTTTGGATTTTTGCAGGTTCTTCTTGTGTGTCCTGCTTCATGGCATGAGCTGCAATGGTAAATCTTCTTGTTGCGAAATTGTGACTCTATCCTTTCAACTCTTGGCTTTTCAGGTGGACGACTGGTCTTGGGCGGTGCGAGAAACACTTGACTTCCTATGTCATATATGCGGAAGTCATTTGGATTTAGCATGTCTATTGTGACAACAGGAATCATGCTTCGGCTATAAATCTTTTTTTGGGTTGTTACAGTTAGGCATTCATCAACATAACTGTACACATTCCCATGAACACCCTTTATGGCTGCACACGCATGAGGACAAGGAATACCTGACATTTGCCATGCTTTACATGTGCACTCGTGCAAGTTCAACTCAACCTTTAGCGCCCCACTTGCTGTACAAACCTGCACCCTTCCTCCTCCATATATCTGCACATCCATGTATTCAGCCCTTGCCACATTTTCTAGCACTTGTTGTTCGATGTTTGGGCCAACACCATTTTTCCACTTACTCATTGCCATGCTTGCTGCATACATCTTCACGATGCTCATGTATAAGCTGGGCAACATTATGATGTTTCTCCTTTACCATCCAAGCATTGAAGGACTCAGCAAGGTTTGTGGTAATTTTATCCCACAGTTTAAATGAGAACTTACTCATGGCCCATCTGTCAATATCATCATGATGGATTAGCCACTCAAATGCTTCCTGATTGAAAAGCCTCATTTGTTCCATCGTAGATTCGAAGTCACAATCAAGTCTCGCATATGCAATTGCATCAAGTAATTGAAGTGTGGTTTGCCTTTGTTGCCCACATATCGTCCTCTTCCCTCTATTCAATTTAATCATTTGGGCACTAAAGTTCTCCTTAATGTGTAAGTGGAGCTAAATACCCAAGAGGGGGGTGAATTGGGTATTCTAAAAATTTCCACAAATAACTCTGTTTTCATGCGATAAAAACGGAGATGAACAGAGTAGGGAGAAGAAAAGATGGATACAGAGATTTATACTGGTTCGGTCCTAACAACTTGACGTACATCCAGTCCCCAGACTCTCTGAGATTTTCCACTATTACAAAGATTACACACTCTGTACTCAAGAAGTAGTTCTCTCACTAAAATTCACTCCCCCTTACAAGTTGTAATCAATGAATTCCCAAATCACCAAGTCCCATTGACTTGTGATTCTTTACAATAAATGATTTGCAGAAAAAAAAAAACTCTCTCTAAGAGTGAATAATGATAAACACTGAAGCTTATATATCAGAAATACACTACAGTTGAAAACTAAAGGAATAAATGCAAAACTTGAATGATTTTCGTTTTCAGTAGTTGTAGTTGTTGAGAAGACTTGAATGCAGCTCTATTTATACTCAGAGTGCATTAAGTGACCATTGCTTTTCTGATTGAACCATTGGAAATGTTTTGCAATGGTTAGGAGGTGGTTTAGTCTTCTTCTCTCTCTAATCTCCACTTAATCCAGCTGTGCAGAAGTTTAGAATTGACTTCCTATGAATTAATCCATTGGAGAAGTAGGTGCTGGATGTGGAAATCATTCTTTAATTCTTGCTAAATGTGTGCAGATGGATTACCCAAAAGAATGCAACTTTCTGGGTTTGCATTTAATGTGCTGACGTCACTTTTTGCTTTTGCATTAAACTTTCAATAAACATTCTCTAATTCATCTGAAACTCACTAACAAGGTGGTTAAACATAGCTAGGAATAGTAGAGAATAATACTGAAAAGTATTAAGATCAAACAAGAAAGATTTACAGAATCGCAAAATTTGAATTTCTGATCCAGTGCAGAAACCTCGAGGTTTGTTCTCCAAACCTCGAGTTTTGGATTTAACTTGAAAAGTTGATTTTTGTTCAAAACATCACAACTTGAGGTTTCTGACCAAAACTGGAAGTTTTCAAAACTTTGAAATGTTCAATGCTCTCTGGCTGACAAAAACCTCGAGGTTTTCAACCAAATATGAAAGTTTTGAAAAACTGCGCCAAAAGCAAAATCTTGAGGTTTCCATGGAACCTCGAGTTTTTCAAATCAGTGTAAAGTCATTTGCTCTCTGTTTGCCAAAACCTCGAGTTTTCTTATCAAAACTCGAGTTTTGTTTAAATATGAAAGCTTTGCAATTTTGCACCAAGACAGAAACCTTGAGGTTTCAAAACAAAACTAGAGGTTTTGAAAAGTTAGAAAAACACAGTTGCTCTCCGCCTGGACAAAACTCGAGGTTTTTTCCAAAACCTCGAGTTTTCACTCATTGTGAAAACTTTGAGAAAATCTTGTCAAGTTCAAAACTAGAGGTTTTTCACAAAACTAGAGGTTTTGAAATATTGGTTAAAATCTAAGTTTTCTCTACCAGTTAAAACCTCGAGGTTTCTTACCAAACCTCGATTTTCTCAAAATTTGTGAAAACTGAAATTTTCAAGTCAAAACCAAACCTTGAGATTTGAAATGGAAACTGAAGGTTTTCAAATGTTCAAAACCTGAGAGACTCTCTGTATGACAAAACCTCGAGGTTTACCAGAAACCTCAAGTTTTGCAATTTCTCAGAAAAAGTTGAGAAGTCTCTGTGTGTGGAAACCTCGAGTTTTCTCTGAAAACTCAAGTTTTGACTTTGTTCAGAAAACTTGAAATTGTCATTGTAAGGCCAAACCTCGAGGTTTATGTGCAAACCTCGAGTTTTGCTCTCACAGTGAGTTTTACACATTTGACAGCAAAACTTCAAGCTTTGTTTACAATTATTGGAAATCATCAAAACCCTTAGAGAACTAACATAATGTGCCTATAGCAGTATGCATGTCTCTCTGACCCGAAAACTCCTTGGACAGTAGCGATTATTGCATTGTGTCGGTCGGACACAATTGTAATCTGTAATCTTCCTAGTGTCATCCTCACCATTTCAAGGAATCATGTCCAGTTGTCAATTGTTTCTCCATGGACAATAGCAATGACAAATTAAAAAGGGCAACAACTCATTGTCTGCATCGAAGGCAGAAGCTGACAGCATAGTCCCCTTATATGGTCCACTTAAGTGGCTTCCATCAATGTACAAAACAGGTCTGGCACCAGCAATGAACCCCTCTATACAACAGCCATAGGCTATAAATACTCGCTCAAAGGTGTTGCTCCCACTAGCGACCCATTCAGCCATAGTCTTGTCATCAGTTTCCTTCAATCTATCACATATCCACGGCATTTTGCTTCCTTTTTATGATGCTAATAGTTAAAAAATTATAGAGAAATTAACATACAGCATGCTAGTCATGGTATTAACACAAGACATTACTACATACTTTTTCTACCAAGAATTTTACTTAAGGAATTTTTTTTTTAGTTATTTTTTTTAAATTTTTGATAAAATTCATTACTATGTTTGTTACATACATAAACTTCCCGTATATGAATTTCAATATGCTTGAAATTCGCATGCCTTTTTAATTTTTATTTTGTGATTAAATATTTAGTTTTAAATCAATTAAATCTCTAGAAATCTAAACTGATCAATGAAACCTATTAGAAAATCAAAGATTAAAACTTACCTAGCTACAAACAAGCAATGAATCATGCTGGTGTAAAAAAAAAAAGGGGGGGGGGGGGATTCATGATACATGAATATGACTGATATTATTTATATTTCTTTGGGGGGGGAGGGGGCTGGTGTTATGTTTTTTTTTAAAAAATCAAATCATTCTTTCCTAACACAAAACTCCTTTGATTTAAATGAATTATATTTTATTTTATTATATATTAATGTTAATATATATGCACACCTATTAAAAGAATAAGTTAAAGAGTAATTAAATTCTTTAGAGAGGAAAGATGATAGAGAAGATTAGGGAGAGTGTAATAAAGTTAATTTATCTATATTTTAAAATTCTAAATTGGATCTATAACTTAACTAAGAATTTATTAGGTTTAACAACTTGATTTATAATTTTTCTGTTGTAACTTATAAACAACTTTAAATAGAATTTTTCCTATTTAATATTATAAAAATATCCAAGCACGCCAAAAATTACAGCGCCTATGTTTTAAATCCGAGAAGCTTATCGGATTCCAAAAAACTATCCAATCACCCTAAAAATTCTAGCGCCTATCGGATTCCAAAAATTTCACTGCTTCAATTCCCTCCGTTGCAAAATTTCACGGCGCCCATTCCCTTTAGTCAACCAGAGAATGAACCCGTTGCCTTCTTCTTCCACTTGTCTTCTCTGTATCTTCAAGCTCGTATGCCGTCGATAGTCCGTTCTTGACTCCGTCTTGCTTTGTCTCACTCTCATAGCGTCGGACCTTCCGAGCCTCCGATCTGCGACTTGCTCTGTCTTCTCCGTCTTGAAATTAAGGTATGTTCTGCAAGTAATTAAGTCTAATCTGTGCTTGAAATTGCTGAAAATCTGTAGCAATACAAGATCGAGTGCATTCTTTCTTAGTGTAGATTAATTTAGTTTTTATTTTTCTCGCCATTTTCTCGGCCTGTAAGGTGAAAGTTTAATCATTGATCTCTTGGAGCTAGAATCTAAATGCCAGAGTGGCAATTTGAACGTTATACAGCAAGCTCCTGTGTATGTGAATCCCGAATCCTAGTCCGTGAGGCCACCAACTTATTATGATGCCGCCCACCATCCGCCAATACATTTAAACCGTACAACCTGTCTATATATCATATATGGGTCCCTTCAACTAGTTAATTAGGGTTTGGGAAAGGTTAGAAGATCGTGCAATCAAGAAGACAACTTAAACAAATTTCTACTACCTACATCGGGGCTAATCTTTTTTTTTTTTTTTCCTCTTTTCGTATACTTGCATGAATGTGTCCTTTCAGAGTAAATCGTTTAATCATTCTTCTTTGAACCAGACTGCAAATTAATCACCAACAAATATGGTTGAGAAACTTTAGGAAATAGCAGTAGTTGACATTCAAAATCAATGAAAAACAAATTGATGGAAAGATAGAATGTTATTTTGAATTAGCCAAAGTCAGTTATATGATAATTGTTAAGTCAGATGTCTATAATTGTTTTCCATGGATTTTAACAGGATAAAAAAAATTATAAGTACATAACTTTTCTGTTATATATATATATATATATATATATATATATATATATATATATATATATAAACAGAGTAAAAAACTTATAAGATATAAAGAGTATGGGGCAAGTCAAGTCGCTAGTCTCTAACTCTACAATACATCCTAATCTGGCAACTCAACTACACAAATAATAAGTAAAGAAAGTCATGCTAGTTTAAAAATAAAGTCGTGTTAGTTCATTGATGAAATAGCACAAAAATTAGTAAAAACAGTCAAACATGTAAATATTAATGAAAGAATACAACTATAGATAAAAAAGAGAACTTAACCCATATTGCAAGTACAAGGAGAATAGAGAAGAGCAAACATTAGGAGTTACATTATGTAAAGACCAATTTTGAAACTTCAAAGTTTGACGTGGACTGTGGCGTGACATTTAGATTCTGTTTATAATAGAAAATTTTAATTGAAAATATGTGTTTCTTGTGGATTGTTTGTTGTCCTGGGAACTTGCTTATGTAAATATGTGCTTGACATTTGGACTTCAAAGTTTGATGTGGATTGTTTCTAATTAAATTTTTATTGAAATAGGAATGGATAAAAGTTGGTTAAACATTAAAGACAGAGGAAACGTAGCATACATTAGGGGAGTAGACAATTTTCTAGCATGGGCATTTTCTCAACATGGTGTGACAAGCAAAATACGTTGTCCTTGTAAGAAATGTAGAAATGTTTCATTCAAGGTGAAAACAGATGTTAGGGCAGATTTATTGATTAAGGGTTTTTGGGATAGTTACAAGGTGTGGGACTTGCATGGAGAAGTTAGAAGATATCGAAGTGGATGTGAGACTTCAAGAAGAGTAGTAGAAAATGATACTTGTGAGGATGAGAATGTTGTAAGGATGGTATGTGATGCATATGGAGTTCCTTGTTCGGATGATATAAATAGTGGATTAAATGAGACTGAAGAGCCTAATGCCCATGCAAAATGGTTCTTTGACTTGTTAAAGGATGTAGCTGTAGACAATGTGCGTACCCAATTGCTTGAGAAGTTTGATAAAAAATTTCAGGAGGAGCGTGCAGAGATAGAAGCAGAGCGCGCAGAGGAACGTGCTAGGATGGAAGCAGAGCGCGCAGAAGAACGTGCAAGGATGGAAGCAGAGCGCGCAGAAGAACGTACAGAATTTGATCAGAAGATGAAACAAATGGAGCAGAGGATTCTAGCTGTCTTAATGCAACAGGGGCAAATAGCAGCTCCTACTTCATCTACTCTTGGCCTTCCTATCCCACAAGCTTATCAGTCTTCATAGTTTTATGTTTAATGTTTCTTCCAATAGATAAACAAAAGTTAAATATTTGATGTTAATTTTTGACATTTATGTCGGTATCATTGTTAGTTTCAAATTTCTTATGATCTTAATCAATACGGTACAAGTTTTAATAGTGGTACAGTTTTTAATTTTATCAATTTACATTTATTTATTTTTTTAAAAAATGTTACTCAGTGACAAATATCGCTGTTGAAACGACTATCCACGGCGACAGTTGTGTCATCGCTGAAACTATGTCAGCGGCGATAATAGTTCGTCGTGGAAGAGCGTATCTGCGGCGACTATTTGTCACCGCTGATATAGTGGTCTCTGCTGCTGCATTTCAGTGAGCTAGGCTGAGATTGAGATGAATAATGGGCTGAAGCAACAAAATGGGTTGGGGCACTATATGGGCTTAGTCTTGCTACTATCCCCTCTTTTCTCCATGTTTCCATGTCTTGCCGAAATGAGATGAGTGATATATATATATATATATATATATATATTTTTTTTGGATATAAAGATGAGTAATATTAGTTTAAGATAGCTGAATGAAGAATAATGGGTTAAGTGTTTAACCGAGTATATGGGCCGAATGCTGAATGATATGAGTAATGTGAATGGTATAATATGTGGGCTTTGCTGCTTCTGTCAAAATATTTATGTCTGAAATAGTATATTAGAGAAATTGAAGAGTGTTGCGTGAGATTGTGATTTGTATGGAAATATATAAGTATAGTGGGATCACTTAAAATAACATTAACCCACTTAATTCTATTCAACACTCTTATTTGCAATCAAGTTATTTGTTCATTTAATTGCAATTATTGGATAATCCTCTAAAATAAATATCCCTAATTTCCTATAAGAATTTTTCCTTCTCAATTAATTTTCCTAAGCCATAAAATATCAATTCTATAATTTTTAAGCCTAAATTATGTCTTACTCGAATTTATTCATTTCCCAAACAAATCTAGGAAAAATGGGCTAAATTTCATAATTAAATTTTCATATGATATTTCAACTTCAAATCTCAGAATTTGGGATGTTATACTCGACATCAATTTTGAGTAAACGTATTTACCAATAGTGGATACAACTACTTTTCGATAATCAATAGTCTAGAAGTAAATGAAGTACTTGATTTGTGCCTAATGGATATTTTGACTGCCTATTTTTATGGCTCACCTAGCAATGACATTTATATGAAAGTTCTTGAAGGATTCAGGGTGCCAGAAGAATCCAATTTAAGTTCTCAAAAACAATACACATTTTAATGAATCACTTTTCCAAACGGTAGAGGAGAAAATAAGTAGTTTGGTTAATATATTAGCTGGGATAAATTATCAATGGCTTACTTTGATATTGTACAAAAAAAATGTAAATTGGAAGTTCAAAATATAATTCATTTATAGAATTTAGCTAATTAAATACCAGAAACATTTACTAACCCACAAAAAGTGACAAAGTCACATGTCTTAGCGACGGTTTTTATTAAAAATAGTTGTATATCAAATCAACAAAACCAATTATTGTTTTTATTAACTTTCAACAATTTGTATAAGAAAAGTCGTTCAAAGTTGAGATAAATTACAAACATGCCAATGCCCTCTTTTTTCAACAATTTGTATAAAAAAAAGTCGTTCAAAGTTGATTGGGGATGTTTATTCCGTTTTTTGTAGTAGTATATTTTGATAACTTTAAATTGGTATTTTTGCACAATCATAAAATTCAGGATGCTAAATGCTCATGGGTCAAAAGTTTATGTGTTTTTGTCCCTTTACTTTCTATTAAATATCTTGAATATAAATCAATGACGGTTGAGTCTAGTGAAAGGGTTTGTTCCTCACATCTAACAAAACAATAAAAAGATTCTCATTCTTGTTGGGAAATATGCCCACATTTAGAGCCTAATAGTTTCTTAAATATAATTGTTTATGATAAGAGGATACATATGCCTATAAAAATCATCTCAAATACGATATATAAAAGATACCTCAATTTTCAATTCCTTACTTAACTTGATTCTGAACATTTGAAATATCTTTTAAAGCATGTTGTGGTGTGGCTCAGGGTAGTTAAAAACTCGTTTTATCACTGCGATTTTACGTTTTTACGATTTTTTTTCATTGAAATGATTTTACTAATTTTCCAAACGCTTTTAAGTTTTTACGATTTTACTACGTTACGATTTTACGTTTTACGATTTTTCATTTTCTTCCCGTTTTCAGGTAAAATCTACGTTTTCACTACCTTGGTGTGGCTTAATATGTGTATTATTTGACATCAATTTTAGGTTTAGGCTTTAAATAATTGTAATAAAACAGAAAAAGAAATAAGTGGCAACAAATGACAGCTAATATTATATCTGTATAGTGTAATGATGAAAATAATTGATTTCTACTTCCAAAACAGTCTCAAATTTGCAAAAGAGATACATTGTACCATTTCCCTAGTACAAGATACGCCTGGTCATCATCAACATTTCATCATCCAAATGTGGCTTCGCACTTCATTAAAATGCTTTCAAGATTATGGCCCCTTCCTTCTCCTCTACCCAAATTTCTCCCTTTTCTTTTCAACTCCATCTTTAAAAATGAGTGACAAATTGGAGATCGCTATACATTATCATATTGACTCAATAATTTATCAAATATTTCTATCACACCCTGATTCAGTAAGTTAACTTCACTGTACAAGTTCTTTGTAATACTGTCTACTCCATTAAATTGAATTCAAAACCAATTCAAATTATTACTAATATATGATAATTATATTGTAGAGCCATTATATTGTTTCAACGAATTCGAATGTTATTGCTGGCGTTGATGATGCTATGTGCACTACTACAAAAATTGGAAATTATTACCCTAAAAGACATCCTTATTAAGAAACAGGAAGTAAAAAAAGAGGGTAGTGACATTCTTGTAAAAAGAGAGGGTAATGGCATTCTTGTAATAACATGATGGTGTAAGTTTTGCGTATATTTATTTTTTCATCAATCTATTTATAATATTCTTGCAATCAACCATTAAGAGTATAATATCATGTATGGGATGATTTCAACTTGTGATCCATTAATATCACATTTATTTAACATATATATATTTATGTTCATGTTTGTATTCATCAATGTCATTTTCTATTTCGTATTCAAAGATAACTTCCCTGTATAATATATATATGAAAAATTCTTTAATCAAATTTACGCTTCATTTTATGATAAAGTAGTATATTGTAGTGCGCGCCGCCACGTGGGTTTGGAAATTTTTTGTTTTTGGGTCCAGAGATTTCATGGCAATAACTACTGTATGTGTAAGAATATTTTTGAGGAATTTAATTGAGTAGGATGAATATGAGTAAAGAAAACACATTCACTTTGATTCCAAAGCATCTATTGAAAGGAAATTATATGAATTTTAATTGAGAACTTGGTTTATATTAGTATACTAAAATAAAAATGAATTTAGCTGTTTATCGATAAATAAAAATATAAAAATTAAATTATTTATAAATTATAAAGCTATACATACATCTTGTTTCTTAAACTTGACCCACTTCTAATTATGAATTCAAAATAGAAAAGAAAAAGTTTTTTGTTGAAAGAGAGAAAATAAAAAGTTGGCAATTGATTTATATTACAGCTCCGCTAGTAATTAATTGCTCTGTAATAATTGGAATATATTATATTTACTTCCCAAAACATAAAACTTGGATGACAATAAATACATTGTTTTTGTTGCTTGCACAGTAGTATAATAAACAACACCTAATCTTCATCAACATTATTCTCAGACCAACAACATTTTTCCTACTCACGTGTCTTCACATCCACAAGGTTCCCTTTCCTAGCTATTCCCAACTAAAATTTCTTACTTTTCTTGTCAAATTCATGTGGATATGGAAAAAAAAAAATGTGGATATGGAAAACACGAATACTGAGTTTGTATCTCATATTGATGAGAATGGGTCAGATGTGCACTATCATGAATCAGTATCATAAAATAGTGCTAGCACATCAAGAGGTCCACACGAATATGATGTTTGAGATTGCCACTTGCTCTCTCCTTGAGAATATTGATCCTCTGGTAATAAAATATTGCTTGGAGTGGGCTCAGTAGTAGATGAGGGGGCAACAAACACTAGTGTGGGTCGAATAGGAATAGAGGAGCTACGTACCAGAGTATCAATCTTCTCGTGGAGAGATCAAGTGGCAATCTCAAACATCATATTGGTCTGGACCTGCTGATGTGCTAGCACTACTTTTTTTTATACTCATTCATGATAATGCAGCCAAACGTAGGGGGAAGCGA
Source organism: Acacia crassicarpa (assembly GCA_034222035.1). Classification (NCBI taxonomy): domain Eukaryota; kingdom Viridiplantae; phylum Streptophyta; class Magnoliopsida; order Fabales; family Fabaceae; genus Acacia; species Acacia crassicarpa. The sequence goes on along the minus strand of JAWXYG010000009.1, from coordinate 21,906,426 downwards.
GAAAGCAGAGTCACTCATTTGATTGGCCTGCAAATTTGTTTTTTTTAAAAAAGCTTACCACGTCCCTTTTAAAAAGGGGTGCCGTAAATCTCTTATGATATCCCTTTTTTAACAAACGTTGTTCCCATAGTTTAATATGTCACTCACATAAGTGTCTCCCTAAAAAGCGACATAGAAAGGACCTAAAAATAAATGTTAAATTAGTGCTTTCTCTAGTAGTTGGTACTAAAGTTCACATTTGAAAATACCTTGGTAGCCAGATGATGTGTTATATGTACCTTAAGTCAAAGCTAACTTTGTCTCCATGGGGCTGCTCGAGGAAGCTGGGGTCAGGGTGTGTTTTGACTCTCACAAAATTTCATGACCAAGAACGATGTTTTCATTGGGAAGGGCTATTGTAATAAGGGTGGGTTTGTTTTGAGTGTTGCTAAAGTGAATGAGAATGCATCTTCTTCTACATACTTGGTTGATTCTTTTGATGTGTGGCACGCTAGATTAGGACATGTTCATAAATCTTATATTAAAATATTGCAAAATCTTGGGCTAATTTCTAAAACTAAAAATGATTTTAAAAATGTGAAGTTTGTGTACAAACTAAGTAGTCTAAAAAACCACATTTTTCTATTCAAAGAGAAACTGAGTTGTTAGCTTTAAAACATATTGAGTTGAGAGATTTACAACAAACTGAGACTAGAGGTGGTAAAAGATATTACATTACTTTTATTAATGAATTTTCAAAATGTGCCAAAGTATATTTGACGAGGAATAAACACAAGGATTTGGGGAAACAAATTGTACAAGGAAGAAGTATAAACTCTATTGAATAAAAATATCAAATAGGTTAGGTTGGATAAAGGAGGAGAATATTTTTTATTCAATGATATTTTTGAAAAAGAAGGGATAATTTATGAAGTAACTCACTCCTCCTTAGTCACCTGAATCTAATAATGTTGTAGAAAGAAAGAATATAACTTTAAAATAAATAATGAATGCTTTGTTTATGAGTTCTGTTGTACCTAATAACATGTGTGGCAAAGCCTTGTTATCTTGTGTTTTAGAAAACAAAATACCCAACAAGAAAATTAAAAAGATACTTTATGAGTTATGAAAAGGTTTTGTACCTAACCTTGAATATTAGAAATTATGGGATGTCTTGCTAAAGTTTTATTACCTGATTCTAAAAAGAGAAAAAAAAAAAACAATTGGCTATAAAACTTCTGATTGTATGTTTATTGGATATGCTCAACAAAGCGTTGCTTATCATTTTATGGTTTTGAAAAATGATGTTTTAGATCATAATACATATAACACCCCAAATTCCACACTACTTATTGTGCCAGGTGCTGTGTAGTATCTAGGAATACGGTGTTGACAGATCAGAGTAAAATGGAATGAAGAGCATGCATTACGTGTGGACGATAAGTAACTGATATAAAATGCCCAAGCATAAGCTGGTAAATTAAATATCCTGAAGGAATATTCGTGATACAATTTACAGACTCAAATATAGGTCCATATATATAGACCTATGGCTTGGAACCCAACTCAGTCAATAAACCTATTGGCCAGGTCAATGTTTTAGTCTAGGGGAAGTCTCCCCGTCTTTCACGGTGACTATGACTGAACCATATAGACCAACCCTTCCTTAGTTTAAGCACCAAATGGTTTGAAATAACTTTGTCTGCCAGAACTAGTCCTATCAATCTTCTTTCGACTCTCGTCTCAATTGGTGCATCTTCACGTCTCCGTCCATCGGTGCCTCTTCACGGCTCCATCCATCGATGCCTCTTCATAGCTTCATCCATCGATGCTTCTGTCCACATCGTCTTCTTAGATCCAAGCTCCTTTCCTAGATCTTTAGTCAAGTCTGAGATTCAATACCCATTGAATCTTAGATAACAGTTAACCTCGATAACAGATAAAAACAATGTATGACAGATATTCATTACATTTCAGCGTCAACCATACATAACACATAGCAAATGTAAGGTGACAACAATACATTGCACACAACACATATTGTAACGCCTCTAATTCCTACGTCCATTATGATGTCCATTTATGTCCTAAATTCCTTATTAGATTAATTGGTGTGAAGTTATTGGAATGAAGGTGTTAACAGATCAAAGTAAGTCACACTAGAGAGCATACTCAACGTTTGGACGAATGAGTGACTGATAACATATGCCCAGACATATGCTAGTTAATTAAAATTCCTGGAAGAATGTAAGCGTGATACAACTTAAATTCTTTGCGATGTACCCGGTCGACATGTTAGTGGTACAATTATCTGACTATTAAAAAATTATACATAATACTATCCCAAAATAAAACTCCTGCTGAGTCCTCACACGTGCCGCTTACCCTTGTCTTTGGCTCCCAATCCTGAAGCTAGGGTAAATTCTGAGATTTAATACCCATTGAATGTCAAGTAACAGTTAACATCATGCTCAAGTATAAACAATATAAGTATGACAGATATTCATTACATTTCAGAATTAACCATACATAGCACACAACCAATGTAAAGTTCACAACACAACAATACATAGCATATAACAAATGTAATGTTCACAACGTTTGCACTCATCAGTGCCACACCCCCACGTGTCCTCAGCGCTAGGAAAACATACATATTGCATTAGCATGATTATAATCCGCACAAAGCTGAATGTATGTAAACAAGTGACCTAAGACCGAGTCTTAGCCACAGTACATGACCCAAGACCTAGTCTTGTCCATAACTCTATGAATCATCTAATCACATATAACCATACAAGACAACATAAGAGTTAGAGTTATAATACGCGTCCATACCTTAATTTGCGTAGCTAGTGGTACTTTCACTTTTTGGTACTGATTCCTGACTCTCCCAGATATCTTATGATAGTATCACCGCATTATTTCCTTATAAATAATATCCTAAGGGATGTCATTGCCACTATTAACTTTTTTACTCCTAGTGGATTTGTCATTCCATTTATAGCCGTTTTAATTATTATTAATTAATAATAAGACTCTTTCATTTATTATTAATTAATAATTCCCTTTATTATTTATTCCCTTTTTACTAATAATAGTAATAATACTAATTTATTTATTTATTATTATTGTTATTATTATTGTTTATTTATTTAATTCATTATTTTTATCATTTATCTACAACTGTTTTGAATTCTCAAAGGCTATTCTAACATTTTAAATGAGGAGTTTATAAGTACCAACCATCATGTAAATTATGCTTTAATACATTTTACTTGATGTTTCTCATGCTTTCCTCCAATACTACATAAAATATGCCTCATGTAATTTGAGTTCAACATTAATAGAAATGTATTTGCCATATGATTCACCTCACAACATTAATCACAAGGTTATAAAAGTTTAAATACTATTTTCAACTCATGTGTATATTTGTAATATAACCACACGTCCACACCTTTTAAATAACCTAAACAACTCCAGGTGCTGCAGCACATACACACCTGCAACAAGGAGGCTTTGAATCTTTAATTATATACTCAACACACACACAGCAAGATCACGTGGAGTAGTTTTGGTTCACTACATGCAAGTCTATATATATATGATTTGCAAAAGCTCTCTTTATGTGTCAACAAGGTTTTGAATAATAATAATAATAATAATAATAATAATAATAATAATAATAGCAGTGATATTCTCGTCCAGCAACTTGTGTGTGTACCAAACAGCAATTATCTGATTTGTACCCCTCGTACTCCAACAAATTATAAATGTACTATATTATTAAAAGTTCATACCAAAATACTTCTTTATAACCTATGAGAAATGTGATTCCTTTATCTGAGAAGTAAATCTAGTGTGATATAAATATATCTATATATCTTAGATAGCAAATTAATATATATAAACAGATGCAAAATGGCCACAAATTTTTAGACGCAACCCATCCCTATTCTCTTATGTATAAGTATATGCATATCCATTATAACATGATAGAAGCTTTGGGTTTAATCCTTATAAACTTTCACTTAATGATGGAAACCCAAGGAATGAGAGATACGATGCCTTACCTCTGGTTACTAATTTTCACGTGATGATCTTCACTGCAATCCAAACCCCCCCTGTTTTCCAATGCGTTATGCAAAGGGAAAGAATAGCTAACACTTTCTCTAACTCTCTCATTGCAACTCACTCTCGGTTTCCCTTCCTCGGTGTTGGTTGCAAGAATGCAAATAAAAGAGCACTATATACAGACCTAGGGGGTGGTCGACCAAGAAGCGTGGGGGATGAAGTATGGTACTGTTGTCACGCTAAAGATAAAGAAGAGCAGAGGATATAGTGCTATTGTTGCTGGGCTCAAGATACAGGGTAGCTAAATGGTGGAGATCAAGAGGCATGGCCTTCCACTGTTGCGTGATCTGATTTCCATACCACTGCTCTGCATTCCGTGATTTCCGATGAGAATCAGATTATCACGTTTAATTGATCATTTCCTACTGCTGCTACGTTTTGTGTTTTCTGTTACTCTGTTAAGATAGAGATGGGATGGGGTTGACATAGGCTAATGGTTTGGGTTTTAATCATTTGGGCCAAAGTGTGTGGATTTGTTTTTTGTTTTTTGTTTTTTTTACTTCCTTTTGACAACATGCTTGGTTCTATATGTACAGAGCAAGAAAACGAACTAACATGCATGGGAGGTAATTGGTTACATTGTTAATGGGCTAAAAAATTAGTAAGGGAAATTGGTTTGCAAGAGATTGTAAATTATCCTACTAAACTCTTCACAAGGCTTTTATTGCAATTAGGCCATCACGTAAACAATTGCAATTATTGGATAATCATAGAAAATAAATCCTTAATTTAATATAAAGATTTTTCTTTATCAATTAATTTTTCCTTAAGCCATAAAATATGATTTCTAAAATTTTTAGGCATAATTTATTCCTTATTTGAATTACACTTTTCCCAAATTAAATTAAGGGAAAAATACGCCTAAATTTCAAATAATTAATACTTTAATTATTCAGGCCAAATTTCAAAGATTAAATTTCTATATATATTATTCCAACGTAAGAATTCCAAAATTTAGGATGTTACACATATAATCTTAATAACATTTGCACTCATCAGTGCCACAACTCTTCATGTCCTCAATGCTAGGAAAACAACCCTATAGTATTACCATAACTATAACCTGCACAAAGCTGAATGTATATAAACGGTGACCTAAGACCCATATCTTAGTCACCGTGCATGGCTCAAGAACTGGTCTTGCCCATGGCTTCTTGAATCATTTAATCATATATAATCATACAAGTTATAGACACTTATAGTTACAGTACGCGAACGTACCTTTCACCATGTAGTTATCAAAAACCTTTTGAATCTGACTCCGACTTCCTGGATATCCTATAACGTTACCGTCGAATTATTTCCTCTTCCATACATTATAGTTAATATCATATTTCCTAGAATAATATCAAAATGGATATTTTCACCTATTCTGACATTTCTACCCTTGGTGGATTTATTATTTCCATTTCTACCCTTACATTTTCTCAAAAACACAATTTCTAGCATTTTGCTCAGATTTTTTACTAACTTTGAAAAATCATAATTAATTCTACAAAAATCATTTTTGAATGCTTCAAAATTCCTCATGGCCCTTGACATGATATTCCCAAAAGCTTGAACATCACGGATCATTCCCAGTTTAATATTTTCTCAACTCTATCCAGTTTATAACTCTAGAAATAAAGCTTAAATTCAACAAATTGTATCTCCTTGTTCAAAACGCAAAACGTTTCATATTTTATATATTTAGAAATCCCTACATGTGTACTTTATTCTCGTAAAATTTCATGAGTTTTAAAGATCATTTCAAATATAAAATAATAGCATGAACGTTCGCTACCAGCACAAGATTTAAAACTAGAAATTCTACAATTTTCATAAATCTTTTTCCATTAATATCTAAAATTATTTCCCAACATTTTTTTACCTCATCGGGAATTTTAAATGCAATGGAGGCCTAAAAACATGTAAAGGAATTTTCCTTACAATTCCCTAGATTAAACTAACACTTTACCAAAAATCACAAAGCTTAAAACTAAGAACCTTACCTTCTGTTTTGAACTCCTTCTCCCTCCTTCAAGAACACTCACTCTCACTTATAAATCAGATGTTTTGAGCTGATTTGGTGTAAAGAATGAAGAGGGAAACCTTGCTATTTATAGAGAAAATCCTACGGCTAAAATGGCAAATCACACGGTGATTCAATTTTTCTTCTTTCCTTACAACCTTTAGATTCAATTTCACTTTTCATTTCCAAATCCCATCCCTCCATCAATTCAGTCGACATACTCCCCCTTCATTAGCCATTTAATGTGTCTTTTGTTTACAAAATATCTCTTGTTTCAAACTCCTAATAGCTAGTTTAAATTGTTGACATTTCAAAGCCAATTAATAAAGTTTAAAATCTCTTCTCTTCCTTCCTTATAGTTGAATCGAAATATTAGACCTTTGAGGCAGATTAAGAAGCATGATTAATATGCTGAATAAGTGTTTATATGGTCTTTAATCACAATTCACAAGTGCCATTGCATAATTGATTTGTTAGCTTGACCATAGTAATTAGTGCTTATATAGACAAGAATTATTTCATTCTCTTTGACTTAATTATTTTTAAATATAATCATCCTCACTTAGCCCTTATTATTTTCTTAAATTATGGCCTCAATAGATGTCTTTTATTGCCCTTAATTCAATACTCTTAATTAGCACAAGTTAATTTGCCTATTATTTGCTAGTTGACACTTGATTAAGTGTTTTTATAACTTTTCCATGGCTCATTTACACTTAAAATAGCCACCATTCTATGTGACTTTATGTCACATATGTTAATCAATTTAATATGGTAATATATTCCTAAAATACAAGATTTTCGGTAAATCAAAAATCGGGTATTACAGTACAATTGTTGAAATAAAAATTTAAGAGTTTTTTAAAATATATTTCCTATGATGGTTGAGCATATTCCCAAAAGAATTGAAAATTCTTCTTATTATTCTGAACAAAATTCAAATGAAATTCTAGTTGAACATTTAAGGAGAAGTAAAAGATAAAGAAATCAAACATATTTTTGAGATATTTTTAGGGAACATCTACCTCAAGGCCCAAATTAGTAAAAAATTGTCAAAAAGGACCAATGAAAAACTCAGATGTCAGAAAAGGCCTCAAGACCTTTTCTGGTATTATTTCATAAACGTGAACAACAATATTAGTAGACCATTAACAACTAAATCAGTAGACGTTAATAACAATATCCTAATAATTAAATCAGTATCCGTTAACAATTAAATCAGTACCTGTTAACAACTAAATCAGTATTTGTTAACAATTATATCATTACACATTAACAATTAGTATTTTATAAAATAATACCAGAAGAAGGCCATAGGGCCTTTTTTGACATCTGACTTTTTCTTGGGGTTTTTTTTTTTTGCCAATTTAGGCCCTAAGGTAGATTTTCCCATATTTTTATACTTATTTGGTACAAGATAAACCCAAAATTTTTTATGAAGCTATTTTAAAAAGATTTATTATTTTGAACAAAATTCAAACGAAATTTTGGTTGAAGATTTATGGAGAAGTAAAAGACAAAGAAAACAAATGTCTTTTGGAGATGATTTTTATACTTATTTGGTATAAGATAAACCCAAAAATTTTTATGAAGCTATTTTTTCTCCGGATGCATTATTTTTGGAAAGAAGCAATATAAGCTGAAATTGATTCTTTAAATTAAAGTAAAACGTGGGTTTTGGTAGACTTGCCTCCAAGAGCAAACCCAATTGGTTGTAAATGGCCCTTTAGGAAGAAGTTTTTTCTTTTTTTCCCCTAATGGAACCATTGATAAATATAAGGCTAGGTTGGTTGCCAGATGATATACTAAAAAAGAAATTGTTGACTATTTTGACATTTTTTCTCTTGCAATTAGGATTTCTTCTATTAGAATCCTTATTACCTTAGCTTCTATTCATAAATTTTTTTATTCATAAAAAAGATGTTAGAACATAATTTTTTAATGGTGATTTAGAAAAGGAGATTTATATGGTGCAACCTGAAGGTTGTATTGTTTCTGAACAAGAAAACAAAGTCTATAAACTTGTTATACCTATGTATGGTTTGCAACAAGCATCCAAACTATGTTATGAAAAACTAGATCATGTTTTGTTAAGTGGTGGTTTCTCTATTGTTGAAGTAGAAAGATATGTCTATACAAACTCGTAGATATTGTGATTATATGATTATTTGTTTATAAGTGGATGACAAGTTTAACTTTGGCACTAGCATGAGTGTTATGCTTGAGACAAAATGTTTTCTTCTAATTTTGATATGAAAGATTTGGGTGAAGAAGAAGTGATTTTGGGTTAAGATCATAATGAATGAAAATTGCATCATACTTTCTCAAGAATATTATGTTGAGAAAATTCTAGAAAGTTTGAACTATTTGATGAGTCTTCTTTGAGTACTCCTTATGATCCCAATGTGAAATTAAAGAATAGTAGAGGAGATCCAATCGTTCAATCCAAATATGCATAGATTATTGGGAGTTGGTTTCATTTAATGAACTATACCAGGGTAGACATATCATGTTCTTTGTGTAGATTGACTATATATACTCATTATCTAACAATGAACATTGAAGGGATCTGCTAAGGGTATTAAGATACCCGAGAGGTACCCACTGTATTAGAAGGATATAATGATACTAACTGGATCTTAGATTCAAAAGAGACCAAGTCCGTTAGTGGCTATGTTTTTGCTCTTGGTGGTAGTGCCATAACATGGAATGCAGCCAAACGAATTATTGTCATGGAGTTGGCTGCTACCAAGGCCTTTGTTTTACTAAAATTCCATGTATAATGTAAATATCCATGGAAATGTAATTTTGGGATATGATATGATAAATTATATTTTTGTGGTATATAGGATTGATAATCCATTGATTAATTGCAAATTGAGCGTAAGACACCTGGCCTAACCTATATCTAATGTGAATATGTGTCGACTTGAGGAGATTACAAAATATTAATATGGCTATGTGTCATCTTTAAGTTGGTGACTATCCAAACAAATGACAAGTGTCTAAGACCAAAATTGAATTGATTAAAGGAAGGGATTTTCGGTCAGCATGAAGAAGTTTAAAGATATGCAGCTAAAACTAAAAAATGACAAGTGTTACAATGAGGTTTTAACATTAAAAGACACCTAAGCTAATTGAGTGTCAACTTATGGTGAGTCTACAATCAGCCATTAGTCACCTCCAACCTTCTCTCCGTATGCAATTAGTGTTCCATTTACATCCTTCCCTTCTTCTAATTTCGGACACCTATTTCCCTCGCGAGAGGATCCTCTCATTTTCTCCTCTCTCACTTTTTCTTACAGTCCGATCTGGATCATCTAAATCTTGATCCAACGGTCCATATTTTCTTTTTAAAAAAATTATTTTGTCTTTTTCAAAAAAGACAAAAAACAAAAAAAAATTTAGATTTGGACCGTTGGTTCAAGATTTGGATGGTCTAAATCGGACTGTGAGGAAAAATGAAAAAGGGGGAAAATGAGAGGAACAGTACCCATTTCCATCTTGCAATTGACAAATCATCCCTGCCATATTTACACACGAACACACACCTAAACACAATGAGTCTTGTTTGTAAGACACCACCTAAGATGCTTGGTGTCATGTGTGAGATTTTGATCAGCCTTAAGACACCTTAATCCTTCTTTTTATTCGTCCAATTCTCCCTTTCCTTCTTGCATCGATCTCAAGTGTACGTCTCTCATTTCCAATTACTTTCTCTTGCTCTTTCAATTTCGGACATATACTCCCTCTTAACCGAAAACACTCACATAAACATACTATCCTTCATTCCTCTTTCATCAATTCAATTCAACCAAGTTATTCATTCCATGTTGGCTGAAAACAAAGGTAAGAGAATGAGAGATCAAGAGCAAGGCTGAAAGTTTTGAAGAGGAGAAGAACTGTGACCAAATACAAATATCAAGTCAAGATTGGTAATAATCATATAGCTTCTCTTGTAATTTTTAAAGTTCTTGGCAAAAAGCCCTGACTTGGCCCAAGTGTAAAAAGTTATTTATTTGTTATCACAGAAGAATCCCTGCTTCTAGTATTTTCGTTTTATTCTCTTTTTGTCTTGTTTTCCACTAATAAAGAAAATCATGGGCGGTAGACATGAAAAAATGAGATAATTTGTCGTATCTGTGTCTAATTAAAGAAACATTTATCGTTATATCATTTATGCCATTCGGCTAATTAAATGAAATGTCCTTCAAATTTTTTTTTTTTTTTCAGAAAAAGGATACTTATTGTTCGAGGTTGGACGCTTTCTATATATTTGTCTGCTGTGTAATCTCACTTCACTGTGCCCTAACCTCGAGTTCTCAAGTTCTCTCTCGTTCTCCTCTCTTCAAATCCCTCATTTTCTGTGGATTTCTGAGTTTCTAAACCCTTAAATGGCTGCTAAATCCCCTTCCCACTCGAAATCAGCCACAAATTCCTCTGAGGAAACGCACTCGTGGTCCCCTTCTCCTCCTCCCAAACGTCAATCCTCACCTGAACCTCAAACGAGCAAACCCGTGAGGAAGAAAACACGATCGACTCGTCTGCGTACTGGGATTGATAAGCACATCCCTGGAGTTCCTATTGATCCTCCACCATCTCCTCCTCCCAAGGGCAAACAGAAGGGCATTTCCATCAAAGAGCCCAGTCAAGCTGAACCCAAAAAGAGAAAGGTGCCTGAAGTAAGAGGAAAGGGAAAGGAGAAAGTTGGGGAGAAACCCAAGAAGGCAAGAACCAAACGAGCATCAAACTCTCAGGGTCAATCTCCCTCTTAGGCTTCACAGCAAAAGAAGAAAGAAAAATTTGCTGACAATGCCATTGAAGACATTCGTCATGTCAGATCACCACCTGAAGGATTCATCACTGCTGCCTCCTCCTTCTCAACTAAACAAGAGAATGATAAGTATAGAGAAACTTATCTTCCCAAGGTGTTTTGTGCCTCAGTAGCTATTAATTTAGAAGGATTTTATAAAGAGTGCAATTTTGATTTGTCACCTTGGATCAAACAGTATGAGTCCTTTGTATCCATATCTTGTCCCTATACTCCAAGCCTGATTAGGATGTTTTATTTTAAAATGGAGGATGATAGTGTACTGGATGAGGATGGTGAGTTGCTAGAGGAAAAGGTCTCATCTACCGTGAGGGGTGTAAAGTTTTCATTGTCTGCTGATACAATCAACAAAATCCTGAAAATCAAGAACCCACCTCCTGTCCCTGAATTTTCATACACTAATCAAGAAGTGTATGAAACACTTATCCCTGGCAAGCCTTTCCCACCTGACCAAGCCATCAAGCTCACTTTCAAACCAAGTGATATGCCTAAAGTCAATAGGGTGCTTTGGTACATATATTCAAGTAATTTTATTCCTAAAGCTGGAAACTACACCCATTTCACCTCTTTGGACTATAGGCCATTCACAGCCTTTGTGAGGAGAGTGCCTTTCAACATTGGAGATTGGCTATTTCAAGGGATGAAGACCTTCAAGTTTGCCAAGAAGCCATTGACACACGTACCCTACCCTTCCTTAGTTTCTGTGATACTCTACTATCACAAAATTTGGTATGTGGGGTCAACCGATACCCTTGAGTACCCTCTCTACTTTGGAAAACATCAGTTGAATTTAATGCATATCAAATTGGATGAAGAAGGTGCAGCTCAATCTCAAGCCTCTCAAGCTAATCAGGAAGCACAGTCTGCTCCTCCACCTTCTCAGGCCCCTCTACCAGATGATCTGATGGGACAAATCAAGCATATTGTGGATGCTGCATTAACTTCACATCGAGCAATCATGAAGGCTGAAGTTGACATATTACGGGCTGACATCAAGTTGGGACTTATGGACATCATTGTTGCTCAGACTGAGGTGATGTCCCACTTGACTAAGATAAAGGAGGAAACGGATCAAAAGTTTACTGAGTTGGACTCTTCCTTAGCTATCACACTCTCAGCTGCTTTTGATGCCAGAGACAGAGCATACAAGCTTATTAGACATTTTGGTCTCGACGCTTCTTCATCCACTCCTGGTCCCTCATCTGTTCCAGCTCCTGATATGGCCTCTGATTTCCCTTCTACTAATGCAGCTTCTGATCCCTGTCCTGATACTTTTGATGGCCCTAGTTCATCACATCCTGTACCTGACCCATCTTCACCTCAACCAGCCACTGAGTGTCCTGTCCATTCGCCTATCCACTCACCAACCTCTCACTCTTTCTCGTTTCCTAGTCCACCACACACTTCTCCTATTGATACCACACAATCTTCTCCTTCCACTCATTCTCCTCCAACCACTGTGGTCCAGCCTTCCCCCATCACACCTGCCACAGAGTTTTTCCCTCAACCCTTTCCATCTCCACCTACCCCTTCTAATGAAGTCTTCCCTACACCTTCTCCCTATGCCCATCCTTCTCTTCTTGATCCCACCTTAGATCCCACATTTGATCCCACCACAGCCATGGTTCTCTACCAGCCCCCTCTCTTTGTACTTGACCCAGAGTATCTTGATGATGACAAAGGGGGAGAGACAAGCATTGAGGACTAGAGTCTAGGGATTTAGGGATGTTTTGATGATTGCAACAGCATTTATGCATTGTATTTACTGTCTGATATTTCTTTTGTATTGCTGTTTGCATCTTGTTAAGTATAGACTTCAGTTGAATTCCATTATGTCTTGTATGTATGAACTTGTTGAAATGGAATATCAATTTCGATTTCATGCTTCTGCTTATCTCTGATAATGTCTGATGTTTTTTAAGAACTTTACTTGTGCAAAATTCAGTCTTTCAAACCCTCTGATAATGTCACTGATAATCTTTTAAGTGTTGAAAGAGGGATTGCTTGTAGATGTTGTCATCATCAAAAAGGGGGAGAATGTTAGTTCTCTGATGGTTTTGATGATTGCCAACAACTAGAAACAATTAAAAAGGTTTTGCTCTTAAGTGTCAAAAAGTCTGTTCAAGAGCAAACCTCGAGGTTGGTATTGTAACCTCGAGGTTTGACCTTACAGAAGCTTTAAAAAGTCAAGTGTTTTCATGTTACAAAACTTGGTTTCACAAAAACTATGTGAAACCTCGAGGTTGGAAAGTCAACCTCGAGGTTCTGGTCTTCTTGAAAAACCCAAGTTTTGCATTAACACTTGCAACCTCGAGTATGAAAAGCAAACCTCAAGTTTTAACCCTTACAGAAAGGTCATGGTTTTCATCAAGCATGGAAACCTCGAGTTTCATGTTTCAACCTTGAGGTTGGACACTTTGATTTAAAACTTAAGTTTGAAGAAAAACCTGTTGACCTTGAGTATGGTATTACAACCTCGAGTATCATCCTTTACAGAGAGCAACTGGTTTTCAAAGGATTGAAAACCTCGAGGTTAAGATTGTAACCTCGAGGCTGAGCCTTATGTTGATAAACTGAACTTTGCTTTTTCAAAGGCCAACCTCGAGTATGGATTTATAACCTCGAGGTTGTCGGGCTCCAGTGAAAAATGAAGTTTTCGAAACAAGCTTCAAACCTCGAGGTTACTATTGGAACCTCAAGGTTTGTGAGTTACTAAGATTTGCCAGAAGGTTTCTGTTTAAGAGAAACCTCGAGGTTCATATCTCCACCTCGAGGTTACATGTTTTAAAAAGCTGTGTTTGCCTGAAACCTTCAAGCAAACCTCGAGGTTGAATGAACTAACCTCAAGGTTTGTGACCGTTGGTGCAATTTCAAATTTGTGAAATCTGCTATATCTTGTTGTTTGATCTAATTGATTTCATATATCATTCACTCATATTCCCAGATATGTTTAACAAGTTTGTTGAGTGTTTTTCAGTTAGCACAGATCAAGATAATTGAAGATTTGTGAGAAAAAGCAAAAAGGTGAACAGTGCATTTAATGCACCTGCACAATCTCACCTACTTTCGGCTAATCCATCTGAGCACGCCTAATGAATGTTAAAGGAAGCTTACTACATCAAGTAAAATCAATTCCAACGGGCAGAAACACAGAGAGCCACATCAGACAACATAAAGCCTTGGATTAGCAGAAGTTTAGAGAGAGAAGATGACCAGAACTTAAGCAAATCACTTCCAACGGTTGGAATTATCTCACAACGGTCATTTAATGTTCTCTACCTATAAATAGAGAGCATTAACTTCATCTCCAGCTGATACACCTACTCTGAGCGAAAATCTTCTAAGTTCATTCATTGTGTATTAGTTTTTCACTTGTAATAGTATCATTTTGATACTTTGAGCTTCAGTGTTTATTTTATCTACTCTTTGAGAGAGTTTCACTTGTAAAATCATTTATTGATTGTAACAACTATAAGTCAGGGGACTTGGTAGTTGGGGTGTATTGATTACAACTTGTAAGGGAGAGTGTGTTCTAGTGAGAGAACAACTCTTAGTACAGAGTGTGTAATCAACTTCATTGAGTTAGTGGATTGAAAATCCCAAGTGAGGCTTGGGGACTGGATGTAGGTCAGAGAAAGGACTGAACCAGTATAAACTGCATTGTGTTAAGCTTCTTTTCCCTACTCCTCTGTTCTGCTCTGTTTTAAGTGTTCAAAAACAGACCAAGGTTCGAAAATTATATAGATACCCAATTCACCCCCCCTCTTGGGTATCAAGCTCCAACTTTCACAAATAACCCAATCCCAAAGTCCCAATACTTTGTGATTCTTACAAGAAAGGATAATCAATAAAGAACTCTCTTAAAGAATAGATTAATAAGCACTGAAGATTGATGTATCTGAAGATATTAACTCTTAGAGTAGAAATAGTAAATGTTCTTAATCGCTAATTGAACACGCAGAGTTTCGGTAGGTGGAGACTTGAATGCTTCTGGCTTTTATAGATGCTTGCATTTAATGATCGTTGAGATGAGACTTAGTGAGCTGTTGAGTATAATAAATATATCTATTGAACATGGGCTTCGTCTCTTCGCTTCGTCTCCTCATATACTTCTGAAAATAAGCCGATATTCTTCGTTGACACTCTTCATTCGATTTGCCTGTTGAGACTCAAAAAGAATGTTGACTGGGAATGCTTGAAATACTTTATAGTTGCTCAAAAGTTGATTTTCCTCTTTTGTGCTTCCTTTCTGATTCAATATTTAATGCGTCTGACAGGATTTTGCTTTATGGAATTTTGAAGTTTATAAATTGTTAAATATGTCTGAAATCCACTAGCAAACTAATTAAACTTGGTTAGAAACAATAATAATCAATAATATATAGTACCCAAGATTTAATCAAAGAGTTTCAGATTACAAAGACGATGAATTCAAAAACTTTGATGCAAGTGACTCAAGTTGCTTTGGATGACTCGAGTTAAGTTTAAAACATTTCAAAGTCAGAGAAGGATTTTCAAATAAGATAACTCGAATTACAATGGTTGACTCGAGTCACAATTGTGGTGTCTGAAGACAGAGAGGAAATTCCAAATATACTAACTCGAGTTATTCAGGGCAACTCGAGTCATAGTTGCAGCAATTTTTAGACAGAGAGGAATTTCAAATAAAATGACTCGAGTCATCTAAGGCAACTCGAGTTATATCAGAAGGCTACATCAGTTAAGCTCTCTGTGGCTCTTCATGACTCGAGTTATGTCACAAATAACTCGAGTCATATCAGACTTTGAAAAATCTGATATCGCGATGGCCTTTTTGAAAACTGAAGTACAACTCATAACTCGAGTTGTTAAGTGACAACTTGAGTTATGGGCTTTGCAAAAAACCAGATTTTCAAAATCCTATAACTTGAGTCATCATTGATAACTTGAGTTACTAAGTTTACAAATCTTTTTCAAAGGACCCACATATATTTGACTGAAGTTAAAGCTTTGCAATTTAAACCATCAATTATTACAATTGTTAGATATCATCAAAATACAAAGAGAACTAACAACTTAGACCTTGTTCTTGGTTATGGAGACTCAGCTGAACCCTTCTCTCTTTTCTAAAAATTTCATGCCTCACGGTTAGGAGAGAGAGAGCTTATGTCCTTTTAATAATAGTAAAAAGGTAACTGATCAGTCCAAAATAACTAGAGTAAAATCCTGTCCAGTAATTAGTACAATTCATCTGGCTTTTTGGCTTATTTCCCAAGAAAATCTAGATATTTCCATAGATCTCTAGGGAGTGTACAAGTGGCGCATTCCCCTCCATTCAGGTCAGATTTTATTTTTCAAATGGAGAAAATTACCTACTTTGGCACGGAATTTATGAAAATTACCAGTTTTGGCCCGGAACTTCTTTATTTTTCTTTTCTTTTTCCCCAAGATTTCTAGATGTTTCCTAGGGCTAGGTGGCACCTCCTAGACCCCACAAATCAGATTCCTTGATTTTTATTTTATTTTTCCCAATTTATCTGATTTATTCCTTTTTATCCAGAAAGTGGGACCCATACTTTGACTTTTGGATTGATTTTTTCTTTTCTTTTCCTCCAAGTAAATTTTTAATCATTTTAAGGGCTAGGTGGCGCATAAGAGGCCTCACCAAATCTGCCCTCTTCCATTTTATCAGGCTTTTCCATTACATTCAGTCCAATCTCCTTCTACCGATCCTTACTGGGCCCCGCTAGTCAATAAGGTGTTTTCCTTTGTACTTTTCTTCATCTCTTTAGATATTTTCCTTGAATGGACATACATGTGTGGGCGACTTTTCAATTTCCAATATGGCCCCACATTTGTCTCATTCAGTCCAAAAGAAGCCCCTAACTGGTCCCTATCGGTCCCCTTTCTACCGGTTAACATCCTATGGGACCTGTATTTTGTGTTTGGGCTAGAGTACAAATAAAATCATCTAATTTTTCCTTCTCTCTCC
Organism: Acacia crassicarpa; assembly: GCA_034222035.1. NCBI lineage: Eukaryota > Viridiplantae > Streptophyta > Magnoliopsida > Fabales > Fabaceae > Acacia > Acacia crassicarpa. The sequence goes on along the minus strand of JAWXYG010000009.1, from coordinate 21,889,497 downwards.
TAGGTGGACGAAATTCAATGCTTAAGGGGTAAAGAATTGACTTTTCTACTCCTGTAATCATTACTTACTTTTTGCTTTTTAACCCCGCAGTGACACACGTCCTCTAGTAGTGATTACACTGACTTCTTATCTTCAAAAACGCAGGGCATCCCTGACTACCCTGAAAATGCTATATACTTACTTATACCGGAATATTTTCACTCAACTAATTGTCCTATACCTTAAGACATAGTTAGGGGGCATCTTTTCCAACTGAATTTGTACGTATGGGTCTTCTGTGACCCTTTTTCCATTGGCACCTGAATTCCACGGTTTATACACATTAGGTCCACTGACCTGCATAGCCAAGTTCCTTAGTCCCTGAGAGACTTCCTATCTCTCGTCATTCTTGGGACTCTTCCCGTACCAGGCTTAGTCGTCTACCCACTTTTAAGCTTATTCTCAATTCTCAGGGTTCAAAATTGGAGATATTACAGAAGGAAAGTTTTGGAATATTGTTTGTGAAACTTTTTGTTGGGGAATTTGATTACGAAGTATGAAATACAAGTTGTTATTACCGTGAAAGAAGAATGCTTATTGCTTTGATAAATTCACACTAAGCATGCTTGAAAAATGTTTTTGGGAGGACTACATACATAATGCTCGCTACTAACATCAGCATTGTTAGTTCTTGGTGGACCATGGTTAACCTAGAGCTCGCTTGATATTCATGGGATTTGTTCTCATGCTTGTTATTCATAGGTTTTGTACCTGCGCTTGTTTCATAGCTTCGTACTGTGCTTATTTCATAGACTGTGTTTCCATGCTTGTTTCATGGCTTTGAGCCATACTTGATTAGTTACCCTCATGGACTATGTGTCCATGCTTGTTTCATGGCTTCAAGCCATGCTTAATTAGTTACCCTCACAAACTGTGTGGTCAAGTTTGTCATTCATTCTGTAAGAGATCCTATGGAAAGATGAGGTTTGAGAATTATGGTGTGAATCGATTATATCAAATCGAAGGTTTTCGTATGTATTTGAATATATTTGATTAATGATATTTTATATAGAGTTCTATTTTATTCATGATCGTATGGTTTAGAAATTGAAATTTATTGGCATATTGTTATTATCAAAAGATTTAAAATGTTTAAATTATTTACTTTTGTATTTCATTATATGATAAGAATGAAAAGTTATTGACCGGAAAATTTGTTCTGGTTCAGATGAAATTGATGACCATGTACCTCCTACTTTAGACGTTATTCACCGGAAAATTTATTTTGGTTCAAACGAAATTGCTGACCATGTACCTCCTGCTGAGTAGTGAAGAGTCTCCTTGAGGATTTATGTAACATCCTGATTTTCTAAAGCATTTTCAAAAGAGTCTGATCAGAGTAGAGCATCAGAACAATTCAAAATAGCGAGTGTTTGATAAACATTTACTGCTGGTGTATTCGGTTGCTTTAAATAGCGGTACAATTATCCGAATATTTATAAGTACGTTAAAACATATCCAGAAAGAAATTTTCCGGCCGTGCCTCACGCATGCTGCTTGCCCTTGTCCTCGGTCCTAGTTTCTCTGGACCCTGAAGCTATAGTGAGGGCTGAGATTCAATGGCCATTGAATCTCAGGTAACGGTTAACCTCATGCTTAAGTATGACAGTATATGTATGACAGATATTCATGGCATAATCAATACATAAGCACACAGCAGATGTATCTCAATCGCATATAAGCACACAGCAGATGTATCCCAACAGTACATAAGCACACAGCAGATGTATCTCATAAGCACACAGCAGTTGTAAAGTTATCTATCACATTAAGCATACAATAAGTATTACGCGAACATACCTTAACTGGTGATCGTGGTACGTACGTTGGTCGGTAGGCGTTCACGGATCACCTATAATAGTAATATCGCATTACTTTTGTAAAAATCACATCCTAAGAGATATCTTTGGCCACTAATGACTATTTTATCCCTGGTGGATTTATTTCTCTATTTATTTCTTAATTTGTGTAGAAAACGCTGATACAGTATTTTGGGCAAATTTTTCGTCTAACTTTGAAAAATCATAACTAATTCTACAAAAATCGAAACGGGAATCCGTAAAATTACTAGGAATACTTAGGATGTCTAATTTAAAGTAAAAATACTTACTTTTGCCCAGATTACACGAGTCATTCCCAGTTTTAAAGGTTTGAACCTCTGCCATAATTTCTCCAGAAATTCGTAGACCAACTTTGAGAATTTTTATCTCACTGTACAGAACTCATTTTAACATGTTCTTGGCATATTTGAAAAGCCCTATATGTCTACTTTAACCATGAAGTTTCCCAGAATTTTATAACTTCATTTTCAACATAAAATATTGGCATTTTTATCACTGACTTCAGAAATCTCTACCCGATGAATTTTCGCTAGAGCTTCGCTACCATGTTCATAATTTTTCCAGAAATTTTGCTATACCAAGTGGCTCATCTAATTTTTGAAATATCAATATTTTTGACTATAAAAACATGATATTGAAATTACTCTAGCATATTTAAGATCAAAGCTACTTCTAACTATGAATTTAAGAGCTAAAACTTAAAGAACTTAAGAACTTACCTTTGAAGCTCTTACTCCTTCCTCCTTCTTGCTCCAAGACTTCACTCTACTAACTCTGTAACTCTAAAATCAGATGCTTTGAGCTGATTTGGTGTGAAGAAATGAAGAGGATTGCTTCTCAATTTATAGGGAAAATCTAAGCCCTTACTTACCTTACAAGTTATCTCTACTTCCTCAACAAGTTCTCTCCCTTCTTCAACAAGTTGTCTCCCTTCTTCGACAAGTTTTCTCCCTTCTTCAACAAGTTCTCCCCCTTCTTCAACAAGTTGTCCCCCTTCTTCAACAAGTTGTTGCAACTTGTTCTCTAAGTTTCCTAACTTTCTCTCTAAGTTGTTGACCATTCTAGAATTGTCTAAAAAATTCCTACTTCCTTCTTAAGCTATGAAAACTGTCCCCCCTCCCCTTCATCTTTTAATTTGTTTTATGTTTTAATTTTAGCCTATTGTTTAATGTTGTAAACTCCCTTATTGGTTCTTTTTAATTTACTTGGATTTAGCTTTCATGATGTTTAATTTAATTCAAGTTATAATCCCAAATGTAGTGTTTTAGTTGTTACTAGTCTTAATTATAAATGTACGATTGATTAATATATTAATCATGATCATTATTGATCCCATTTATGCTAATTAGCTTTTGGTCCTTAATTAAATTAATATATCCTTAATTATGCCCTTTTAATTTGATGATAGATTAATTCCTAAAGTTAATATAAATACCTTAATTATTTTAAACTTAACTGTCCATTTGTTGTTGGAAATTTTCTCTAATTGATTTAGGTATTTTCATGCCATCTTATTGTCTCTTATGATTAATTTAAGATTATGCTTTAATATAATTAAGTGATTTCATAACCTTTGGTTATAAATTAATTACCAATTTATGTGTTACTTTCTTTCTTTATGATCATTCAAAATAGTTGTTATTTTATGTGATTTAATATCACATTTTCTAGTGTCCAATATATAGGTTTGTAATTAACTATTGGTTAATTAATCCCAAAGTGAGATTTAAATGAAAATATAATTATAACAAATTCACTTTTGTATTTGCTAAGCTATAATATTCATGAGTTATTAGGGTATTTTATAATTCCTAAGATTGCAAAATTTGGGTCTTGGTCTCTTTAATTCCAGGAGAAAATTTTCTAACTTAATTAAATAAACTACTTAAATTTTGAGGCCACATATTCATCTATTTCCTATAGGTATTATTTATCAAATTATAGTAGTTATGAGAAATAGGAATTTTAGGGAATCACAATTTAAAGTTCGTTGACTCATTTTGAAGTATTGCTACTTGACGTAATCTGCACATTACACTTTTGTATTATTATTTAAAGTAAAATGCTCCATGTAATCTATAGGTAGGATTCCTGTATTCCCTTATTGTTTGAATTAGATGTATAAAAGTTTATGCTTTAAGGAATGTGAGTCTACTCATATTTTGTGCCAGTCACCCCTTTAGTTTTTAAGGCATGACAAAGGAGATTCATACCCAATATATATTCTCATCCTTCATTGAGGATCCATTTTGGTGTGTTGTGGTAGTGCTACTAGCACATATACTGCACACCTAAAAATCCTAAGATTTGGAAATATTAGGTTTCTGACTAAAAATCATTTATAAGGGGAAAACCTTAAGTAAATTTGTTGGCCTAATGCGAAACAACATTGTTTCATGCAAAATGGTAGGCCCTGAGCAAAAATTGAGAGATTAGATCTCACAAGTAAAGGTCTTGCAATTAATTTCAAATGTTTAATCAATGATTCTGTAAGTCCTTTTTGTATATAAACATGAGCTATAGGATGTTCAAGGTAATGAAAATGTTATAAATAAAGAGAAAGATAAAAGAGAATATGAGAGGAGGAGAGAGTAATTCTTATTCATTCTTCAAGGTGTCTAGTACATAATACTTGCCTTCTATATATAAACATCCACACAAATATTATATTCATAACAAACAATTTTTTTTTTCAAATTAATTTAATTATAACATTTTCATTTAAATCTGTATGAGCATATGGTATAATTATAATAATTTTTATTTATAGATATATACTTTTATATTAAATTATTTCTTAAAATGTATTTTAACTATAATTTTTGTATAATAATATATTTTTATTTTATAATAAAATATTTTAATAATTATAATAATGTTTTTATTTATCATAATATTTTTTATTACGGGTATTATATTATTAAAATATTAAAAAAATTATAGGGATAAAGTAGTCCAAAATCTTGGCTCCCCTCCAAATTTGGAGTAGGGGTAAGGGAGCCAAAATAAGGGTGTTAAAGGTTCCTTCCCCTTGAATTCAAATCAAATGAGGGGACAAGTTCATTTTTCCTCTCCTTCCATCCTCTCCCCTCTAACCAAAGAGACCCTATATCAAACTTTGAATGGTGACATATTGCCTCATCAAAAACAATATATCAAGCAGCCACAACAATGTATTTATTACCATCCAAGTTTCATATTTTTGGAAATAGAAATAAAATAATTGATTCTGTTCCAATTATTGCAAAGCAATTAATTCGCAATAAATACATACATCAATTACTAGGGGAGCTTTAGCTCAGTTGCCAACGATTTCTTTTATGTTTTCAAGTCATAATTAGAATTTATTTTTCCCCCCTGAAAAGTCATAATTCGAATTTAGAAGTGGGTCATGTGTATTTGTATAGTTTAAGAAACAAGATATGTATGTACTTCTTATAACTTTATAAATAATCTAATTAATTTTTTAGAATTTTCATATATTGATAAACAACTTAATTCATTTTTATTTTAGTATGAACCAAGTTCTTAGTCGTTAAAATTCATATAATTGATTTTCAATAATTTCTTTAGAATCTAAGTGAATATGTTTTTCTTACTCTTATTTATCCTACCCAGTTAAGTTCCTCAAAAGTCTTCTTATATATACCGTACTTATTACAATGAAATCCAAATAAAGATCCAAAATGTAATACCCTAAAAATCATAGTTAGCATAACCACTAAATGATACCTATTAAAGTAGGTGAATATGTGGTCTTAAAGATATTATAGTTCATCTAGTTTAAAATTAGAGAATTTTCTCCTAGAGTTAAATAAACCAAAACAACTCAAATACTCTAAGTTTATTTAGGGATCATAAAATACCCTGTAATTTTTATATTGAAGCATAGTTCATATTTAAAATTTTAAAGGGGCATAAAATGTTATTGAAATATCAAACAAATTAGAGGAAAGTGTCAATAATTGATTAGACAAATAATTGTACATTAATTAAAGTAATTGCATTGATTTTTGCAATTAATTATTGAATTCTCTTAGGAACCATAAAATATCATAAAATGCAAATAATTACCAAATTAAATTATGGTTCACATGGAATTAAAAGGACCAATAAGGAAGTATGGAGAATACTAAAACAAGATAGGAGAAAAATAATAAATAGTTAGGTATTCATTAAATTAAATAATTGTGTCAAATCTTTATTAATAATCAAGGAATTGATTAAGCATCATTAACTTATTAAGAGGTGAAATTTACTAAAATACCCTTAATTAACACACTAATGCATAAAATCATAATTGACTCATAGAAAGCCCTAAAGAGTTATCATCACACTGAGCCCAATTAAGGGGTGAATAATAACAATTAATGAACAATTGAAATTACAACAATGAAGACACTAAATTTAACTAAATTAAAATAGGCATAATTAAAGATGTATAATTCCAATTAAAAGCCAATGGCTAATCAAGAGTTGTTTAAATGAATTTCTAAGGACTATAAGTAAATTGGAGTTCCTAAAATAGTATAAAACATCACGAAAATACCTAAAACAACTATGGGGAAATTCCAACAAGTAAAGAACAATTAAATCTATATTTGAAAAGATATTAACATGTAATTCTTATATTTTCAAAAATAAGCCGTAAGAGTATATAAAGAGGCTTAAAATAATTAGAGGAGACTAAAAATCATTATATGGCATCAAAAATTAATCTTAATTGAATTGACATTCATAATTAATCTAATGGCAAACATTAGCAAACAATTTGAAGTATTTTCGGCTAAATTCTATATTAAAGCTTAACAAGGGATCAATGATTGAAACAAATGGATTTAGTAGGATCATAATTAAGTTAGTAATCAATAAAATCATTACAAACTAAACCTAATTAAGCTAAATCAAATAGTAAACAATAAGAATTTAATTAAGGGCTTTTTGTCACAAACAATCACCATGGACCAATTTTTGTAGCCCAACCATTGTCCAAACAAAACAATAAAGCCCAAGGCAAACAAAAAAAAAAAGGAGCTGAGGAGGGCCACGGTTTTGGAGTGCATTGGAGGCCAAGGAAATTAATTAATCACATGTTGAAATAGTCAACAACTTCTCCAAGAAGTTGGACCAATTAAGCTTCATGCATAAGCTTCTTCTACTTCTTGATTAAGGAAAGGAAAAAGAGTGAAGAGGAAGGAAGAGAGGAGGGAGTGGGGAGGATGAGTGGGTCAAACCTTCATCTTGATCCAATGGCTCAAATTCAAAGAGAGGTAGCTTGTAGAAGGTTGTGGAATTTTCCTATAAATAGGAGGCTTCCCCTTCTCATTTCTTCACACCATCACCACAAATACCTCTAATCCTTTGATTAAGAGAGTGAGAGTGAGAGTTCTCTTGGAGGTAGAAGGAAGAAGCAAGAGTCTTCAAGAGGTAAGCTCGTTCTTAGTTTTGTAGTTTTTAGTTGTTCTTTGTAGTTTTTAATATAGATGTTAGTTTAATCTAGTAAATAGGTAAAGTAATTCCCCATATTTGTTTTCAAGCCTTATTGCATCAAAAATATGCCTGACAAGGTGGAAACATGTTGGGGAGTGACTTTTAGGATTAAGGGAACAAGTTAGAGTAAGATGAAAGAAGTCTAGAATTGCTGGATTTTGAGAGTCAACTGAATAGGGGGCATTATTTTCTGTATCAAATGATCTTTAAAAATCACGAAATTTTCCAGAAATAAAGTGGACATGTAGGGCTTTCCAAATATATAAAATATGGAACATTTTGATCACTGGACAAGGAGATATGAATTTTTGAAGATTAAGCTATTTTTCTGGGCGAAAATCTGGGCAGAGGATGAACACGTGAAATCTGGTAATGATTTTTAAATTCTGGGAAAAGTCTGGTATTTTTAATGGAAAATAAACATCCTAAGGAGTCCGGAACATTTTACGGATCTTCGTTTCGATTTTTCTAGAATTAGTTATGAATTTCCAAAGATAGGCGAATTTCTGCCCAATAATTCCAGCGGTTTTTCAATAAATTATGAGAAAATAAAATAATGGTTTAATATACCAAGGGTAGAATAGTCAATAGTGGCCAAAATATATTTTAGAATATTATCTTTAAATTTATAGGACGATATTGCTCTGATAGGCTGTCCGAAAGAACGCAGACCGATCAATTACGTACCAAGACTATCGACTCAGGTACGGACGCGTACTGTAACACTAACTCTGATGCTTATTGTATGCTTATATGTGATAGATAGTCTGAAACTCTGTTTTGAAAATTGATCATACACATACAACCATAATACAGGTTATGGTTTTGATAATGCCGTTATGTTTTCCCAGCGCTGAGGACACGATAGGCCATCGTGGCACTAGAGATAGTGCAGACTATAATAACATGCATATTGCAGTGGCTGTGCTATGTTATTATCTGAATATGAGAATATTGTATGTGATTATTGCTGTTTTGCCATGGATATCTGTCATACATATTTGATACATAAGCATGAGGTTAACCGTTACCTGAGGTTCAATGGTAATTGAACCTCAGCTCTTAACATAGCGTCAGGGTCTGGAGGAACCAGGACCAAGGACAAGGATAGGGAGCCAGCACAAGGACGAAGACAGAAAAATTTTTATTTCAGCGTTATCTTGTTGTACTATTTTCAAATTACTGTACCACTGTGTAAGCAACCAAATACTACAACAGTGAAGGTTTTTATCAGATACTCGCTCTTTTGAAATTATTCCGATGCTCTACTCTGATCAAATAGTTCGAAAAGGTTTTAGAAAAATTGGGATGTTACACAAAAAGCAAAAATTTGCAGAGCTGAGTGGCGGAGCACACTATCATAAAATAAAGTGTCAATTTGATTTAAGAATTTTACACACATAAATATATGAAAATCATCTTTGAATAAAAAATACAAAATTACATTGAATACGCATGCACGTACATGCGTGTGTCCATGTATGAATGCACAAATACATATACAAACACACACTCACATCACTTTACTATTGTAAAATAAACCATAAAACAATGTGACTAAAGCAGAATCTTGAAGTACATTTGTGCATTTACGAAGATGTTTAATGAGTAAGTCTTTTTTTCTCGTTATAGTGGCAGAAGATTATATGAATGTCGTAGCTGGTGCAGTGGCAAAAGTCGCGGCTAGAGATTACGCTGGAACTGCATTGAGATTCCAGGAAACAGAGCAAAACTGAATTTCCCTGAAAATAATAGAGCGGTGACTTCACAACCATTTGCATGCCTTGTCAGATTCCTTGGCTACTCATTTCCAACAACAGGCACCAAATCTTTCGCTTACACCTACAGATTTGATCAAAGATTATGGGGAATACTCTAAGTTTTTTCAAAGCTCCGATGACTTCCGACAACAACGTAACATCATCAACAGGGGTGGACCGCCTACGTAATTTTTATTTGAAATAATTATGTCTATAACATATGATTGTGGTATATATGGTATACGAAAACAGGGCACAAGGAGTCCAATTCACCGTAGAAAGGATAGGCTTAACACCTGGCCATTCCTTTATGTTCTACCACACAGACATGGAAGCTACACTTACTTGCAGAGAGATAGCCTGAGATAACATGGAGACGTTGAAGGAGATTGTTGATGAGAATGAGTGTGACGTATTTGTGGGATTAATATTGTCGAGCAATTTTCACGGGAAGAAGTATTTTGGAGTAGAGAACATTGATGTGATGCCGTTCGTAGACAATTTTCCAGGTGTTGAAGTAGCAGGATCGTTCTGCAGAGGAGAAATAGGACGAGGATTTAGCAGCTTTGATAAGAAGAAGCCTTCTCCTCTTCATGTCTCTTCTGCAATTTACTTGGTCATGTCTTATATATTCTCCAACTTCCACAGCTACAGCTGCAGCTGATAACTGATATTCGCGTTCGTGGACTGTATCAATAATTACATTGACTCATGAATTTTATGCGTGTGTAAATACCAATCCACATTCCATGCTTCTCCTTATATGCGTCTTATATGCTCATGCATCTAATTAGAGGGATGATGGCATTTTTTTAATCTATTTTTTATTTATCTAGATTAAATTATATGCTGCATGTAACACCCTACTAATTGAGCAAGCATGTACCGTGACTCTTCTTAAATAGAGATTAGAATTTGTATTTGGAATTAAAAGCTTATTTTGTTTCATAAATTAGGGGCAAACAACTAGGAAATAGTGGACCTATGTTTTGGGCTTAATGAACGTTAGACACCCACATCCTCACTTCAACAAAAACCATAATTGGATATATCCTATGCAGCCCAAACACCAACCAATATCAGTTTCTATTTTTAATAATCTGTTGGTTTATATACGTAGGCATACCTCTCCTATTCAGTTAACACAAGCCCACACACCACGTGTTCATCTCCTCAGCTGACCCCATTTCGCAGAGGCATATACCCACACATTCATCCCTCACATTTAATTGCTTCCTTGTGGCCAGACATCAGCAGATCCCTCCATGCTCCCAGTACATTTTCATTTGCAGCCATACTCCACTTTCATTCTTTTACCCGACAGCTTCTCTATTATTCTTGTTGGCAGCTCATTGCAGCAAACTTCCATTTTTCTGCCATCTCACTCCTCACATGCAGCAGCCCATATTCATCTATCAATAACTCATGCGCTCTCTCATTTATTGACCATACGGCCAACATACTCCCTTATATTTTCTTTTGCTCTTCTGCACACAAAAGAAACAGACCGAGAGAGAGAGAGAGAGACAGAGAGCTAGGAATCTGAGAGTGAGTTGCATCGAGAGGTTGAGAGGAAGCTTCAGCTATTATGTTCCTCTGCATAACACGTTGGAAAACAGGGGGGTTTGGATTGTAGCGAAGATCATCACGTGAAAATTAGCAACCTGAGGTAAGGCATCAAAATCTCTTCCTCCTAGCTTTCGTCACTTTCCCAACATAAGGTCTAAGTATTAAGCTTTGGGAGCGATGATATTTGTTGAATTTCAAGTTGCATGCACGTTGAATGTTCTGTTTTCGAAGTGCAGAAACAGAGTCAAGACGTTAGCTACAGTGATTTCGTAGAGGAACAGTGCACTCGTTACTGTAGCATCATCTGGAAACTGATCTTTCAGCTGAGCAAGTGACCTTCGAGCAAGGTAAAACCAGAACAAACGAACTCTTTTGACCATGAAATTTTGTGGGTAATTAGTACACTCCTTAAGCTTTAAAACAAGCTTTGGTTCATCTAAATCGAAGGTCTACAAATCAAGTTATGATTTTTCAAAGTTGAAGCAAGATCTGGGAAAAATTTCTGGTTTGCCTCTGGAACAGTCAGATGGCATGGCATTTCGGATCACCTTAAAAAAATCATAAAATTGTGAAATTTTTCAGTTAAATATTAGACACATAGAGGTTTATTTTGATAGGTAATTCGTCAAATTCCGATAAGAATCGAAGGAGATACGAATTTTTGAAGTTGACCTATTAAACTGGAGTGTATTTCTGGACAGCGAAGAAAGAAGAAAAATCTGGAAATGATACAGCAAGAAATAAGTCTAGTGATTATTTGTATATGAAACTAGACTTAATTAATGACACATAGAATTTTGAACCACCCCAATCGGAGTTCTGTAGAATTATTGGTGATTTTTCGAAGTTGGGCCTTATTTGCTGCAAGTTTCAGATTTTTGGACAAAAATGGGAGGTATTTAAGCCCATGATTAATTCCTTATCAAGAAAAGGGATTTAAATAAATATGGACTCCTAAAGTATTATTTCATTGCAGAAACAGAAAATATTTTGGAGAGGGAAATTGATTATATTTTTACTATTATTTTAGGGATATTTGGAAATTTGTGCATCGAAAAGGAAAGTATTATTTTTAAGAGTGGTCAACCAACAGGTAGTAACCTTAATCTTCATATGCCTTGTGTTACTTTGTATGTTTGATTTTTCCATGATTGTGGACCCGTGTCTCCTGAAAAGGGACATGCGTTTGGGTGCATTCAGAGTGGTCTGGGTTCAGAGCCCGGCTACTGTATCTTTCCTGGCGCCGTGGATCCGGGGCTTGCTTTGTCGAGCAGTCCTGCGTTTGATTTTAGGACATTTAGTCCTTCCGCATCTAACACTGTACATATGGTATGTTGTATTGGTGTTAATGCGCGTTAGTTTTTGAATGCTTTATGATTTATTGTTTTATTTTTTTTCCATGTTATGGTGACATACATGCATTGCATACACTTGTTATATGAGATTAATGGTTACTCTGGGATTCAAATGTGAATCCCAGACTTTTGTAAGGAATTTGGGAGTGCTTCTGAGCTGGTGCTAGGTGACAAGGGTAAGCGTGCGGAGCAGAATTGAGCTGGAAGTAATTTTAAATTTGGAACTTTATTTTGGACTGCTCGGATGACTGTATTACTAATATTTGGGCTATTGAGTAATTTATCTGGGATGACTGTATGCTAATACCTTGATGATAACCTCCATCTACTGCACTTTAGTTTATCAGTATGTTTGTCCAAACGAGAATGTGCTCTGTTGCTTACGCTCTGATACAAGACGTAAATAACCTGGGATTGAACTTTAAGGTAAAAGATTATAAAAAAAATAAAAAGAGGTTTAAGTTAAGGGCCCACACTACCCGTCACCCGAAAGGGCGAGACCGGTAGGTGTGTTACAATTTTTGGTATCAGAGCACGGTTTGGACAATACTGATAAATAAAGAAACTGATATTAGTACATTGGTTAATGGAATAGGAATTATTAGCTAGGTTAATTATCATTCCATGGTTATATATGTTGAGATAATAGTTTGTGGGAATAATATATTCTTTCGTTGTATGAAGCTTAATAATGGCAAGAGGGAGAAGACCTGGAAGGCCTAGGCGAGAGCCAGAGGCAGCAATACCTAACCCTCAAAACAATAATAATTTGTTGCAAGAGTTAATAGGGTTGGTCCGAGAGCAAGGGAACCGGATGCAAGAGATGCAAACAGAGATAAATGAGATCAGGGCTCGTCAAAACCAGAGTTCAGAGGAACGTGAGACTGAGGTGGAGAATGGTAACAACACTAACAATAGTAATGATCAGGAAGGGTCTCAGATGGGACAGCAGAATAATGAGGCAACAGTCTACTGGGTATCTGAATTTTGTAAACAACAGCCACCAATTTTTCGGGGCAGACAAGATGCAGCAGAAGATTGGATTCTCCGTCTCGAGAAAATTTTTCAAGTACTAGGGTGCCCAGAAGAAAGGAAGGCAGAATTGGCTATCTATAAGCTTGAAGGAGACGCTGATCGATGGTGGCGCAATATGGAGCTAACTCTACGTGCTCAAAATGTTCCTATTACTTGGGAGCTATTCCAAAGGAAGTTTAATGACCAGTACCATCCTCCTTCCATCCGTATCATTAAGGAATCAGAATTTTTGACTATCAAGCAAGGAGATGGCGAATCTTTTGAAGATTATTATGCTAGATTTACTCGTCTGTCTCGCTACTCCACCTATCATAAGGACCCTAGGGCTGAAAGTAGTTTAGCAGATGTCTTGGTTCGTGGTCTAAAATTTGAGATCAGAGAAAGGCTTATAGCCAGGCAATTTCATGAATTGAGCCAAGCTGCAGAAGAATGCAGGATTGTGGAGCGAAATCTGAGGGAATTATATGCTACCAGGGGACCTACTCCTAACAGTGACACTAATCGTGGAAGCTCTTCCCAGAAAAGGAAAGGGCCATGGAATAAAAACCGTGGCAATGGCAAGAAACCTTCTCGACCTAGTCATCAGAATTATAGGAGACCTGCAGAGCCTCAGTTATGTAATAAGTGTGGTAAGACCCACCTTGGTACTAGTTGCAGTGGGCAGGTAATCTGTTATGCTTGCCATAAGCCTGGACATTATAGTCGTGAGTGCCCCCAGCGAGCTGTTGAGAAGAGGCCCCAGAATCAGGGCCGTGTATTTGCTATGACACGTGATGATGCCCGCAGATCACCTGAGTTAGTTCAAGGTACCATCTTACTCCGTGGTATTATGTTACATGCATTATTTGATTCTGGTGCCAGTCACTCATTTATTGCATATGATTGTGCTAAGCGTATGAACTTGAGCATTTATAAATTACCGTATGATTTGATTGTGTCGACCCCACTTGGAGTCACATCTAGGACTGCGGATGTATGTTTAAATTGTGTTGTGGTGGTTGATGGATTCGAGTCAACTGTGGACTTGATCTGTCTGCCATTACGGGGTATTGATGTGATTTTGGGATTAAATTGGCTAGTAGCCAATAATATTGTATTGGACTTCGGCAATAGAAGGATTATACGTCCTGATCAACAGCAGAGTCACGATGCCAAAACAAGTCTTAGTTTTCTTTCAGCTACGAAGGCGGCGCAATACATTAAACAAGGATGCCAAGGGTATATAGTGTTCTTTTCAGTACAGGCAGAATCAGAACCTTCTCTGGAGGGCATACCAGTGGTGAACGAATTCCTAGACGTGTTCCCTGATGATATCATGGGTTTGCCACCACAGAGAGAAGTAGGGTTTACAATTGAAGTCATGCCCGGTACAGGTCCGATTTCTAAACCACCTTACCGTATGGCACCCAATGAGATGGTTGAATTGAAGAAGCAGATCGAGGAACTGCTGGAAAAGGGATTCATTCGCCCCAGTGTTTCACCTTGGGGAGCTCCAGTCTTATTCGTGAAAAAGAAGGATGGCAGTTTAAGACTCTGTATTGACTACAGGGAATTGAATAAGGTGACAGTGAAGAATAAGTATCCTCTTCCCAGGATCGATGATTTGTTAGATCAACTATCTGGTTCTAGTATATTTTCAAAAATTGATTTACGTTCGGGCTACCATCAGCTGCGAGTTAAAGCTGAGGATATTCCGAAGACAGCTTTTAGAACCAGGTATGGGCATTACGAGTTTCTGGTGATGCCGTTTGGCTTGACCAATGCTCCTGCTATCTTTATGGATTATATGAACAGAATCTTTCGGCCATATCTGGATCAATTCGTTGTCGTGTTCATTGATGACATATTGATATATTCCAAAAACCGGGAGGAACATGAAAGACATTTGCGACTCGTTTTAAGCATTCTAAGAGAGAAGCAACTCTATGCGAAGCTTAGTAAATGTGAATTTTGGCTAGAAGAGATTAAATTTTTGGGTCATGTGGTTTCAAAATACGGTGTTTCAGTAGACCCTAGTAAAGTGGAAGCAGTACTGAGCTGGAAAAGACCTGAAACTGTCACTGAGATTCGCAGTTTCTTGGGATTAGCCGGGTATTATCGTCGGTTCATACAGAATTTTTCCCAGATAGCATCGCCATTGACGAAGCTCCTGAGAAAGAACCAGTCTTTTGTGTGGGACGATCGTTGTGAGGAGAGCTTCCGGATACTGAAGGAGAGGTTGACGACGGCACCTGTATTGATTATCCCAGATCCGAGTCAGACCTATGTGGTCTACACTGATGCGAGTTTACAGGGATTGGGATGTGTCCTGATGCAGCAGGGCAGAGTTGTAGCGTATGCCTCTCGTCAGTTGAAGCCTCACGAGATGAACTATCCTACACATGATCTGGAGCTTGCGGCGATTGTGTTTGCTTTGAAAATGTGGCGACACTATCTGTACGGTACCATTGTTGAGCTGTACTGCGACCACAAGAGCCTCAAGTATCTGTTTGATCAGAAAGAGCTCAATATGAGGCAACGAAGATGGATTGAGTTGTTAAAAGACTATGACTTGGAGATCAATTACCATCCAGGTAAAGCTAATGTTGTCGCGGATGCGTTAAGCCGAAAGACTGTGCAGGTAGCATCTATGATGATACAAGAGTATAAATTGTTAGAGGATTTCAGAGATTTGAACGTGTCAGGCCAAACCCTTGTAAATAGGAATGCGGATTACAGAGTTCATTTGGCTAATCTTCTTGTTAGTCAAGAGGAGAATAATCTGAGCGCAGAAATAGAAGAAGCACAAAGGCAGGATAAACTAGCAACATCCATTCGAGAGAAAATTACTCGAGGGGAAGCAATAGATTACGATATCTCATCGAACGGTTTGATTCGATTCAAGAAACGAATTTATGTACCGTCTAGTGGTGATTTGAGACAGAAGATTCTAGACGAAGCTCACAAGAGCAGGTACACAATTCATCCAGGCGCAGTCAAGATGTATCATAATTTGAAGTCACAATTTTGGTGGCCTAGAATGAAGAATGAAATATCAGAGTATGTGGCTAGATGTTTGACTTGCCAGAAGGTCAAGATTGAGCATAAACGTCCTCCTGGACTTTTGCAGGGATTAGAAATTCCTGAATGGAAATGGGAGCATATAACTATGGATCTAGTAGTAGGCTTACCCAGGATCAGGCATTTGGATGCAATATGGGTAATAGTTGATCGACTCACTAAGTCCGCACATTTTCTTCCTATCAGTGTCAATTATTCCTCTGAAAAGCTAGCAGACATTTATATTCGAGAAATAATTAGACTTCATGGTACACCTAAGAGTATTATCTCTGACAGAGATCCTCGGTTTACTTCCCGATTCTGGCAAGCGTTACAAGAAGCAATGGGGACAAGGTTAAAACCTAGTACGGCTTATCACCCCCAAACTGATGGACAGTCAGAAAGAACTATCCAAACATTGGAAGATATGTTGAGAGCCTGTGCCTTAGATTTCAAGGGCAGTTGGGATCAACATTTGCATTTAGTCGAGTTTGCCTACAACAACAGTTATCATTCCAGCATACAGATGGCTCCATACGAGGCACTATATGGGAGAAAATGCAGATCACCTATTTGCTGGACAGAGTTGTCGGAGAGGAAGCTGTTCGGACCAGAGCTAGTGAATGAGACGTCTGAGAAGATCAATTTAATCCGAAAAAGACTCCTTGCAGCCCAAAGTAGACAAAAGAGTTATGCAGATAAAAGAAGAAGATCTCTCGAGTTTGAGGTAGGTGATCATGTGTTCTTGAAGATATCTCCTGTAACAGGAGCAGGAAGAGCTATCAAACGCAAAAAGTTAAGTCCTCGTTACATTGGACCTTTTCAGATTTTGGCCAAACGAGGACCAGTAGCTTATCAGTTAGCATTGCCACCTAATTTGAGTAGGTTGCATGATGTTTTCCATGTCTCTCAACTGAAGAAATATCAACCAGATCCGGAGCATGTCCTTGAGTATGAGAATATTGAGGTACAGGATAATCATACATTCGTAGTAGAGCCTAAAGAGATTATCGATTATCAGGAGAAGCAGCTCAGGCATAAAAAGATTCCTTCTGTGAAAGTAGTTTGGAAGGGACTAACTCCCAGAGAAGCAACGTGGGAGACAGTTAGAGATATGAAAGAGCAATACCCAGAGTTTATGTCTAGGAATATGATAAATGTATGAGCAAATTTCGAGGGCGAAATTTCTTTTACAGGGGGAGAATTGTAACACCCTACTAATTGAGCAAGCATGTACCGTGACTCTTCTTAAATAGAGATTAGAATTTGTATTTGGAATTAAAAGCTTATTTTGTTTCATAAATTAGGGGCAAACAACTAGGAAATAGTGGACCTATGTTTTGGGCTTAATGAACGTTAGACACCCACATCCTCACTTCAACAAAAACCATAATTGGATATATCCTATGCAGCCCAAACACCAACCAATATCAGTTTCTATTTTTAATAATCTGTTGGTTTATATACGTAGGCATACCTCTCCTATTCAGTTAACACAAGCCCACACACCACGTGTTCATCTCCTCAGCTGACCCCATTTCGCAGAGGCATATACCCACACATTCATCCCTCACATTTAATTGCTTCCTTGTGGCCAGACATCAGCAGATCCCTCCATGCTCCCAGTACATTTTCATTTGCAGCCATACTCCACTTTCATTCTTTTACCCGACAGCTTCTCTATTATTCTTGTTGGCAGCTCATTGCAGCAAACTTCCATTTTTCTGCCATCTCACTCCTCACATGCAGCAGCCCATATTCATCTATCAATAACTCATGCGCTCTCTCATTTATTGACCATACGGCCAACATACTCCCTTATATTTTCTTTTGCTCTTCTGCACACAAAAGAAACAGACCGAGAGAGAGAGAGAGAGACAGAGAGCTAGGAATCTGAGAGTGAGTTGCATCGAGAGGTTGAGAGGAAGCTTCAGCTATTCTGTTCCTCTGCATAACACGTTGGAAAACAGGGGGGTTTGGATTGTAGCGAAGATCATCACGTGAAAATTAGCAACCTGAGGTAAGGCATCAAAATCTCTTCCTCCTAGCTTTCGTCACTTTCCCAACATAAGGTCTAAGTATTAAGCTTTGGGAGCGATGATATTTGTTGAATTTCAAGTTGCATGCACGTTGAATGTTCTGTTTTCGAAGTGCAGAAACAGAGTCAAGACGTTAGCTACAGTGATTTCGTAGAGGAACAGTGCACTCGTTACTGTAGCATCATCTGGAAACTGATCTTTCAGCTGAGCAAGTGACCTTCGAGCAAGGTAAAACCAGAACAAACGAACTCTTTTGACCATGAAATTTTGTGGGTAATTAGTACACTCCTTAAGCTTTAAAACAAGCTTTGGTTCATCTAAATCGAAGGTCTACAAATCAAGTTATGATTTTTCAAAGTTGAAGCAAGATCTGGGAAAAATTTCTGGTTTGCCTCTGGAACAGTCAGATGGCATGGCATTTCGGATCACCTTAAAAAAATCATAAAATTGTGAAATTTTTCAGTTAAATATTAGACACATAGAGGTTTATTTTGATAGGTAATTCGTCAAATTCCGATAAGAATCGAAGGAGATACGAATTTTTGAAGTTGACCTATTAAACTGGAGTGTATTTCTGGACAGCGAAGAAAGAAGAAAAATCTGGAAATGATACAGCAAGAAATAAGTCTAGTGATTATTTGTATATGAAACTAGACTTAATTAATGACACATAGAATTTTGAACCACCCCAATCGGAGTTCTGTAGAATTATTGGTGATTTTTCGAAGTTGGGCCTTATTTGCTGTAAGTTTCAGATTTTTGGACAAAAATGGGAGGTATTTAAGCCCATGATTAATTCCTTATCAAGAAAAGGGATTTAAATAAATATGGACTCCTAAAGTATTATTTTATTGCAGAAACAGAAAATATTTTGGAGAGGGAAATTGATTATATTTTTACTATTATTTTAGGGATATTTGGAAATTTGTGCATCGAAAAGGAAAGTATTATTTTTAAGAGTGGTCAACCAACAGGTAGTAACCTTAATCTTCATATGCCTTGTGTTACTTTGTATGTTTGATTTTTCCATGATTGTGGACCCGTGTCTCCTGAAAAGGGACATGCGTTTGGGTGCATTCAGAGTGGTCTGGGTTCAGAGCCCGGCTACTGTATCTTTCCTGGCGCCGTGGATCCGGGGCTTGCTTTGTCGAGCAGTCCTGCGTTTGATTTTAGGACATTTAGTCCTTCCGCATCTAACACTGTACATATGGTATGTTGTATTGGTGTTAATGCGCGTTAGTTTTTGAATGCTTTATGATTTATTGTTTTATTTTTTTTTCCATGTTATGGTGACATACATGCATTGCATACACTTGTTATATGAGATTAATGGTTACTCTGGGATTCAAATGTGAATCCCAGACTTTTGTAAGGAATTTGGGAGTGCTTCTGAGCTGGTGCTAGGTGACAAGGGTAAGCGTGCGGAGCAGAATTGAGCTGGAAGTAATTTTAAATTTGGAACTTTATTTTGGACTGCTCGGATGACTGTATTACTAATATTTGGGCTATTGAGTAATTTATCTGGGATGACTGTATGCTAATACCTTGATGATAACCTCCATCTACTGCACTTTAGTTTATCAGTATGTTTGTCCAAACGAGAATGTGCTCTGTTGCTTACGCTCTGATACAAGACGTAAATAACCTGGGATTGAACTTTAAGGTAAAAGATTATAAAAAAAATAAAAAGAGGTTTAAGTTAAGGGCCCACACTACCCGTCACCCGAAAGGGCGAGACCGGTAGGTGTGTTACACTGCATCATAAAATTTTTTTTTGCACCTAGTGTCTCAACTTAAATAATAATCTTGCATTCAAAAATATTTTTCTTGTAACATCAGTATTATAAAAATTAATTAATTTGAAATACTAGATGTAAAAAAATAATCATGATACATCATATAATTTAAACTAAATAAGAAAATAAAAAAGCCATTGTTCCTCTGATTAAAGGAATTAGTATATAAGGGAGAAGCATAGAATGTGAACACATGTAAATACTATGTATACATATGAAATGAGAATGACAAAGGTGGAAAGTTAGCCCAATTGCATCCTTCTAAATAGAATGATTATCAAATATGATAATCTCATATTAAAATATTGGGTTAAATACCACTTTCGCCGTAGAAGTTTAGCCTAAGGAGTACTGGTTACCTAGAAGTCTTTTTGATCTCATTTTTGCCCTGGAAATTTGAAAACATAGCAATTTTCCCCATGCGTTAATCTTGGCCATTGAATTGTTGCTCTTTTTTGTAAACTTTCAAGGGCAAAATTGCTCCTAAAAAGAACTTTTAGGGTAAATTTGCTTTTTAAAAAAACTTCCAAGGTATATTTGTTCCATTTTGTTAACGTTCGGAGCAAAAATGATGCCAAAAAAACTTCCGGGTAACCAGTGCTCTCCTTATGTTAAACTTCCATGGCAAAATGGTATTTAACCCAAAAATATTTTATAAGTTTTCATATTAATTCTTAACAAAATAATTGTAAAATATTCAGTAATCTCAGGGTAGAATGATGCCAAAAAAAAAAAAGTATACTCAAGGTTCATTTTTTATCATAATTATTTTTCATTTACAAAGTTCCATTTCTTTGGTTTTTTTTTTTGGTTGTCCAAAAAAAGATTTTTGGATTTTTAAAGATAATTGAGAGAGAGAGAGAGAGAGAGAGACCTCTACAAGAATTGCCCACGAAAATACCGATAAGTGACACATCCGTTAGGGTGAGCTTCCCTCCGTTGGCGCCAGTCCATCGATCGTCCTCCGTTATTGCTGCTGCTCTACTCATCCATCGTTATTTATTTTCGCCCCCTGTCATCAACAACAAGATTTGAACTTTTTGCAAAATATAACTCACAAATGTGTAAGAATTTGAATTGATTATGATACAAAAAAAAAAAAAACATAAACATAATCTCAAAGAACTTATAGAGTGAAATAAACTTTGCTCGAGCATTACCTTGTAGAAATATTTGATAAATTATTGAGTCACTATTTTTTAAGGATGGTGTATAAAAGAAAAGGGAGAAAATGGAGAAATTTGCATAGAGAAATAGGAAGGGGCCATATGCTTGAAAGCATTCTAATGAAATGTTAAACCACATTTGTATGATGAAATGTTGATGATGACTGGGATATTTATACTTGTATCAGGGAGATGGTACAATGTATTTCTTGTGCATAGTTAATTTTGACTGTTTAGGAAGTAGAAATTAATTATTTTCCTCATTACACTATACAGATATAAGATGAGCTGTTATTTGTTGCCAGCTATTTCTTTTCTCGCTTATTACAATTATTTAAAGGCTTAACCTAAAATTGATGGCAAATAGTACTAATAATAAGACACAGCTCCCTTATTTGTTTCATCAAAGGCAAAAATTAAGAGAAATTCTTGAAAAGAGAGAATCCTAACAACAAAAATTTTGGCTAATGTATTATCATAATATATTTTTGAGATACTTTTACCTACAAAATTGAAGGATTTAGCAAAGAAAGTTTCTGGATATTGAAGATGTGGTTTAAAATTTTAACTACGCGGATGAAATATTATTTTGCATGTCTCAGCTCTAGTTTCAAATAATAGAAAGGTTCACAAAATTCCAAAATTTTATTAAGGTTGTAATGGGTGTGTACATTGCTACAGAAATGACTTGATATTTTTTCATATGAGAATTAAAAAAACAGAAATATATTCTTGTAACTCAAATATAACTGCAGCAAGAATGTAATTGTAGCTAGTAAATATTAAAATATTTAAAAGCTTATGTGAGTTACCATAATTTATAATTCCTCTTCTCATTCCTCTTGCCAGACCCCTTTTTTTGGCATCCTCTCGCCAGATCTAATTCCAATTTCCAAATTAAAAGTAAATTCCTTAAAAAATTATTGTGAATTATGCTAGTTATTTATTAATATATATCACAGTCACCACATGATCTCAATTAAAATTTCAGTAGTTATGAAAATGAAACAAAAAAGATATACCTGGCAACAAATTACAACTAATATGGTATGTATATATGTCATGTCTTTATTGAAATTTATTGTTATTCAATAATGGGAATCATTTATTAATTTTTAACTCTAGACATTTGAAATTTTCGAAGGAAAAATATTATTTTAATACCTTAGTATAATTGCAAACAATCAATTATATATTAGTTTATGCTAGCGGTACTGAAGTCTTCACAAGGATTTTGTATACAATTAAATCAAAAGTATTCCACTATTGGTTATAATTTAAACCAATATGAAATGTTAAAATAAGTATACGTAAAATATGTTTTTATTTATGAAGATGCTTAATGAGTCAGTCTTATTTTTCTATTTATAGTGACCAAAAAAGGGATGAACATCACCAACAAGATGTTGGTTGAGATAGTAAACATTCTCACCCTGTAAGAAGGAGAACATAAGTTCAAATCTTGGGAAATGCACTTGTTGATAGAGACAAAAACTCTTAGCACTTTAAGCATCAAATGGGAAAAGCCTTAGTCAAAGGAGAAAAGAAAATAGGGGACAAAAATTTCACAAAATAGGTGGTAGCTAGATCAGCTTATGATGAAGTTGCATTGATATTTTGAGGTAGTAGAGCAAAACAGAAATTCTTAGAAAATGACAAAGTAGTCATCTCTTTTAAAACTCGGCCGGATTTGACTATTTGGAATACTCTCAGTTGCGTTAGAGCTCCAATGACTTCGAAAAACAACAGCGACATTCAAATTTGTTGCAACAATGGTTCTACAATTCACAAAAAGCAACAATTCAATCTTCTTCTTAATTTCTTATTATCACTATCAGCCATGCCGTGTTCATCTTCTTTTTCTTCAGCAATTGCATTTTTTTCTCAGCTTCGTTTCCCTTGTTTTCCGGTCAACAAGCAGGTTATCGAGATGTATAGTCTTCATCATCTACAAATTGTATGTCACTTGCTATAAGTGGATTTGTAGTAAAAGGTGGTGTGTCGTCAAGATTCAAAATTGGATCACCGTCCTTCTGTTTTTTACTTTGGAGTATACGATGGGTATGCAGTCATTAGGGTAAACATGTATCTTTTTATACTCCATACCCATCGTAGATAAGAATTTCTTGGCCTCATACATACAATTTGGAAGTACATTATCCTCTGAAAACATATCTTACAACAATTCAACTAATTAATAATGTGAAACTGTTGTCATTCCACCGACAAGTTGTTTTTATGTTCACCAAATGCAAAATACTTGACAAGAGTGTATACTTAGTACACCTAGGGTACAAAGGTATCTCAACATCACTCCGCACACTGTCATATACACTCGATTGTGCAAAAGATTCTATCTCAACATCATGAATCATTTTCTCCATTCTATCATCATCTACGACATCTAAAACTTCCTTCTCGTGCAGCGCACATGCAGTCACTTCCTCACCATGCCATATCCACCTTGTTACGAATCGTCCACCTCGGGATTTACTTTTCGAATTTCTTCCATGAGAATCTTCCTTCTGATTTTCAAACTGCCCCTTACTCCTTGGAGAAGAGTTCCTTCTCCGCTTGTTTCCGACGGCATTAGCTATCTCCAGTTGCTCCACCTCTAAGTATTGCTTTGATCGAGTTCTAAATTCAGTGAGGGTGTTGACCCTGTTCTTGAAAATCAACTTCGCCAGCCGAGATAATGGGTCCAAGCCATCTATAAGACAGTGTACGTGTACACTCTCTGGTAGGGACCGTACTTGCAAAGCAATGTCCTTGAATCTATCTAGATATTTTTCAAGTGTCTCTCCAGGCTGCTTCTTAATCTTGCTGAGAGCGAATTGGGACTTTGGCTGCTTCTTACTAGTTGCAAAGTTCAACTAAAACTTACTTCCAAGATCTTCAAAGTTCTAGATTGAATTGGCTGGTAGAGTATGGAGCCACTTATGGACAGCTCTAGTCAATATGGCAGCAAATAGTTTGGGAACTACAACCCTAGGATTTGGCGTACAAACATAAGCAGCTTGAAAGTATGAAGATGAGATCGTAGGTCTACAGTTCCATTATACTTCGGTAGGTCGGCCAAGTCAAAGTCTTTTGGGTAAGGCGTGCTTGCGATCTCATCTGAAAAAGAACTACTGTTGTGTCCCATTGTGTACTTCATCTTATCCCTCTTTGGAGAGCCCGCCACACAAAATTCTGCCTCATGATCTCGGTCCTCCTCATCTGGGGTCCTCTCAGTATGCAGCTTCTTCAGGATGGAAACGGGATTATGAGCTTGTGCTCATACCGAGCTCATCTCTTGAGTTGCATCGCCAGTATCGCGTTGTGTGGATCTCGGCTGCTCATTGTGAAGAGAATTATGAGTCGTCCGTTCTTTCCTCCCGTGCAGGTTATCTCAGCTTTCTCTCCGAGCCAACGTTGTAAATTGCCTGAAACACTCCTCCATCATTTGTTGTATCACTCTGAGATCTTCTTGATGTTGGGGGGTGTTACACTTCTCCATATCCTCCATCTGTCGTATCATTGAGCCCACAGTATTCTGCAAGAGGAGAATGTCTGGGTTTGGGACCGGGATTTCCTGGAAAGGACGCTCCTGTTGTTGGACTTCCTAGACCACCGCATCCTGGGGATCAGCTGCGACTAGTGGGGAGGATACCGTATCGGCTACATCATCTCCATCATTCACGGCGTCGTAATTAGGGACGTCCTTGAGTGGCGGTGGGTCTTGACTCTACTGTACCTGGCTCGCTTCTACTGAAACTTGGTTTCCTTGTCGAGGGATTCAACTACTACTTCTTGTGTTTGCCATTGTTGGTCACGGGAATCGAAGTTTATGGTCCCCACGCATGGCACCAATGTTCTATATGAGAACATAGATGTCTGGCCTGGTGGGCTAGTGAGTTGATATTGGATTAGGTGGTTCAACCTGGATATCTATGAGGTAGATAACCAGGAGAACGTGGAATCACTGTACACAATAAGGTTTTCGTCCAAGGGAGTGGGGTGTGTGCACAATGATGACCATATGTAAATAGTTTAGGGTTAGAACGTGTGTACGTTAGGGTTTTACCTGCTTATTTATAGAGTATACCTTAGGTTGAGCTTTATGGGCCCTCTGTGTCTCGTGACCCAAGTATCATAACTACCTTATCTAGATTGATATCTTCCTTGATTATAGGTGGGTTAAGATCCTCCTTTATCACAAGTGGATCCTGACATGCTAGATACTCCTAGTTGGGCCATTCCATGAGTGAGCCTGATATAAGTCCGTAACAACAACCTTAACAAAATTTTGGTAAGGTTTTATTATTTGAAACTAGAGCTGAAACTTTCTTTGCTAAATCCTTCAATTTTTTAGGTAAAAGTATCTCAACAATATATTATGATATTACATTAGCCAAAATTTTCTTGTTAGAATTCTCTCTTTTCAATAATTTCTTTTAATTTTTGTCTTTGATGAAACAAATAAGGGAGTTGTGTCTTATTATTAGTACTATTTGCCATCAATTTAAGGTTAAGACTTTAAATAATTGTAATGAACCAGAAAAGAAATAACTGGTGGCAACAAAGAACAGCTCATCTTATATATGTATAGTGTAATGGGGAAAATAATTAATTTCTACTTCCTAAACAGTCTAAAATATGCACAAGAAATAAAATGCACTATCTCCCTGATAAAGTATAAATACCCCTAGTCATCATCAACATTTCATCAGACAAATGTGGTTTAACATTTCATTAAAATGCTTTCAAGCTTATGGCCCCTTCCTATTTCTCTATGTAAATTTCTCCTTTTTCTCCAATCCCTTTTCTTCTATACGCCATCCTCAAAAATTAGTAACTCAATAATTTATCAAATATTTCTACAATCTACTGGTTGAGCAAGTTTATTTCACTCTATGAGTTTTTGAGATTATGCTATTTTATTTTATTGTATCATAATCAATTCAAATTATTACCACATTTGTGAATTATATTGTTGAAAAAAGTTCAAATCTTGTTGGTGATGATGCTGTCGTCGGAAGTCATCGGAGCTTTGAAAAAAGCTCAAGAGTATTCCCACTAATTTTTGATCAAATCTGTAGGTAGTAGGTGTAAATGGAACATTTGGTGCCTGTTGTTGGAAATGAGTAGCCAAGGAACCTGACAAGGCATGAGAATGGTTGTATTTTAGAGTAGTAAACTGATGTGAGTGTGTGTTTGAATCTGTGTTTGTGCATTCGTACATGGACACACGCATGTAGGTGCATGTGTATTCAATGTAATTTTCTACTTTTTATTCAAAGATGATTTTCCTATATATATGTATGTAAATTCTTAAATCAAATTGACTCTATATTTTAAGATAATGTTGTATATTGTAGTGTGCTCCGCCACTTGGCTCTGCAAAATTTTGCTTTTTGGATCCAAAGATTTCATTGCAATAAGTACGGTATATATAAGAAGATTTTTGAGAAATTTAATAGGGTAGGATAAATAAGAGTAAGAAAAACATATTCACTTAGATTCCAAAGAATTTATTGAAAATCAACTATATGAATTTTAATTAAGAACTTGGTTTATACTAAAATAAAAATGAATTAAGTTGTTTACCCAATATATGAAAATTCTAAAAGAATTAGATTATTTATAAAGTTATAAACAGTACATGTATCTTGTTTCTTAAACTTTACACATGACCCACTTCTAAATTCCAATTATGACCTTTTCAGGAAAAAAAATAAATTCTAATTATATCTTTAAAACATAAAAGAAATAGTTGGCAACTGAGGTACAGGTACAGCTTCCCTAGTAATTGATGTATGTATTTATTGTGAATTAATTGCTTTGCAATAATTGGATCGGAATCAATTATTTTATTTCTATTTCCAAACATATGAAACTTGGATGGTAATAAATACATTGTTTTTGTTGCTTGATATATTCTTTTCGGATAGGTTATTCTGCCTACTCTTATTTTGCTTATCTTTACCTACCCCTCTCAATATCTTTAGATTAAAATCTCATCCAACGGTGGAGATTTGAGGGATAAAATAAATCTTTTAACTATTCCTTTCTCCCACCGCCTCCCACGTTCAGCGTTATGTCTAGTCTCATATTGAACAATGTTCTGCTAAATTCATGAACCGCCACCGATTCTAGCTTCCTGCCGACTGCCAGAGGAGCTAACCCTGCGCGCACCATGACTTGTAATTCGAGCCAATTGCTTCGAATAACTGATTTAGATCTTCCTGCTCAAAGCCTCCATAATAATCCATGTCGTTCAGGTACGTTGCCCAAAAATAGAAACCGCAAACGGAATTTCAGATCTGTTGAGAGTATAACCACATTCCTCGCCAAATTCAAATTTCAAATCTATTGAACTAAGGTAAATAGAAGAGCGATTTGTAATAATTTTAAATATTAAACTAAAAGGAAAAACAAAGGCCTAGTGTACAATATGTAATCTGTGTATATTCAATGAACTATCAAATATGGTACCGCCAAAAGAGAGAGAGACTGGAATTACAATTGGTGAAGAAGGCGCTGCAGGTGGAGGATAGAGAGAGTGAGGGTGGGAGGTGGTGGGATTACAATGATGCAGAATAACCTATCCCTTCTTTTTGAGGCAATATGTCACCATCCAAAGTTTGATATAGGGCCTCTTTGGGAGAGAATGGAAGGGGAAGAAAAATGAGTCTTTCCTCTCATTTGACTTGAAATTTTGAGGGATTAGTATTGTTTTTGCCTTGGAATTTTTGACTGAGGAGCACTGGGTAACCAAAAGTTTTTTTTGGAGCAAAATTGCCCGGAAGTTAACAAAACGTATTAATTTTTCCCCTCCGTTAATTTTGACTATTAAGTTTAACTGATGTACACACGTAACATGTCACCTCATCAATCAACATAGGGTTAAAAATCATTTTTGCCCCGAAAGTTTTCGTTGAAGAACAATGGGTATCCGGAAGTTTCAATTTTGCCTTGAAAATTTACAAAACGTAACAATTTTGCTCTTTCTAAATTTGACTGCTAAATTAATCAAAGAGCACACGTCATGCCACCTCATCATCCACAATA
This sequence comes from Acacia crassicarpa, assembly GCA_034222035.1. Classification (NCBI taxonomy): domain Eukaryota; kingdom Viridiplantae; phylum Streptophyta; class Magnoliopsida; order Fabales; family Fabaceae; genus Acacia; species Acacia crassicarpa. The sequence goes on along the minus strand of JAWXYG010000009.1, from coordinate 21,861,315 downwards.
CTTAGCCCAATATGATGTGGCAAGACACCTTGTCATCTCTTTCTTATTTAAGGAACCATGGCATTGAGGACATCACTTATCCCAATATGGCCAACATAAAAAAATAAAGGAAAATCATAATTAAGGACTTAGAGGAAAAGATATTTATAGAGAATGACCAAATATAAAAATATAAAATTAGAAGAACTAAAATGCTCCTAACAAAATCTTCTGCATTCTCTCTTTCATTCTCTTCCACATTTTATTTTTAAAACTAATACAAAATTCTAAGTTTCATTACATTAAACAATAATTTTCTCAATTTTTATTTTTCACAATTTGAATATATGCCTATAAAAAAATTACGCATTCTTCAATTTGTAAAAATTATAATTTTTTTTAAATCAACAAAAATTTTAATTAAAAATGGAATTATATAATTTTAATAAAAGTCAAGGTCTCTTATAATATACTATCATATATGTTAAACCAAGAAAGTTTGTATGACTTATTTTTGTTTTAGAAGCAATTTATATAGGTTAAAAAATTCATGTAATGTTCATAAAATTAAAAAGTCAAATTAACTTATTATATCCTAAAAAAAATGAAATAAGTTTTTTTCTTTTTTATATAAAAAGAGTTTAATTGAAATCAACGCTGATAATATAAATCGGGCAATTTGATGATATAAATTGGTGAAAAATAAAAATTAGAAAAATATGATTTTAACCGTTGTGAATTAAATAATATATTGAAACAAAAAAAGATATGATCATATCATGATGGTCAATTTTAGTTGTTTTTTAATTATGAATACAAGTGATAACACATGAAGTTTGAATAAGGGAAATTTAGTAATTTTAAATTTATATTATGATATTCAGCCCTTCTAAGTAATCACAATTTTTATAGTCCTTTATAATAAATATTATTTTATCTAGGTCCTTTATTTTAATTTTCCCAAGAAATAAATACAGAAATATATCAATCTCGTCTTGTTGAAGGAATAATTGGTATTGAGGAAATTAAAGGGATAAATAGACTCAACCAGATCGTACTAATGTAGGAAATCTCGTCTTCTTTGAGTCGCTGAAGGATGCAGAGACAAGAATCGAGGGTGCAAAGAAAGAAGTCTACCTTGGAAAGGTCAAACTTGGAGTCAGAAAGAGAGATCCTTGAGACTTTGAGCTCAATTCAACCAGAATTTGTGAAGTCGAACTAGTCCAAGGGACTAAAAGGTTTGTCACAAAACCTAGAGGAAGCATCACTTGTGGTCTAAGCAAGTGAAACACAAAATGAGATATGAATTATCCCAAATTGGTTAAGTAAGACAAATCAATAGCAATAGTATTTACCTTTGTATAGATTGATCTAGGCCACATTCCCCTAAATTGTTGGAATTACTACATTTTGTAAACTTCCCGAGCAAAATCGCTGTTAAAAAAAAACTTTTGGATACCCACTGCTCCTCATCTAAAACTTATGGGGCAAACTTGCTCTTAAAAAAAACTTTCAGATACCTATTGTTCCTCATCTAAACTTCAGGGGCAAAAATGATGCTTAACCATATTCTGACTGATGAGGTGGCAAGCATTGGTGCCATGTGTGCATATTAGTTAAACTTAATGTGAAGGTGGAGCTAAATCACCAAGAGGGGGTGAATTAGGGATTTTAAAAACTTTTTCGAGTTGCTCTGTTTTTGAACAATAAAAAAAGAGATAAACAGAGTAGAAGGAAGAAGAGTAATACATAAGGATTTATATTGGTTCGGTTCAACCTCTTGACCTACGTCCAGTCCACATACTCTCCAGGATTTTCACTATCTCAATTGATTACACACTCTGTACTCAAAAGTAATTCTCTCACTAGAACATACTCCCCCTTACAAGTTGCAATCAATGAATCCAATCACCAAGTCCCCTGACTTGTGATTCTTTACAAGAAACAATGATTTACAATCAATGAACTCTCTCTAAGAGTAGATAAAATAAATACCGAAGCTCAATGTATCAAAAGATACTTTACAAGTGAAAATTGAAAGAGTAGTTGAAGAACTTTGAATGCAATTCGTTTTCAGCAGATGTGTTTGTTGAGAGGACTTGAATGCAGCTCTATTTATATCAAGAGAGCATTAAATGACCGTTGTAGTCTTCAATATAACCGTTACCTTCATCAGACAAGGATTAGGTTAAGCTTTGGTCTTCTTCTCTCTCTACTCTTCACTTAATCCAGTTGTACAGAAGTTTAGAGTTGACTTCTTGAATATTAATCTGTTGGAATAGCAGCTACTGGATGTGGAAAGCTGTCTTTAATCCTTTGTTAACGTGTGCAGAAGGATTATCCAAAAGTATGCAAGCTTTTTGGGTTGTGTATTTAATGTGCTAATGCCACTTTTGCTTTTGCTTTTACCCTTCAATTAATATACTCTAAATCATCTAAAACTCACTAACAAAGTGGTTAAACATAGCTAGGAATAACAATGAATGATAATAGGAAGTATTAAGATCAAACAAGAAGGTTTTGCAAATTCGTCAGATTTGAAATTCAAACTTTGCAACTCAAACTCGAGTTTGTTCACCAAAACTAGAGTTTGTCACTGTGCACTTATAGCAAAACTCGAGTTTCCTCCTTCCAGAGAAGAAAGTCGCGATTTGAGCTTTGGACCACATTTTGAACAGAAGGTCAAAACTCGAGTTTCCAAAACTAAACTCAAGTTTTGGACTTTTAATATGAAACATGATTTTCAGTCCAAAACATCAAAACTGGAGCTTTCATCCGAAACTCCAGTTTGAGAAATTCATGCCAAGTCGAAACTGGAATTTTCCTTGAAAACTGGCAGTTTCAAAAACTGTGTAAAACTTGAAAACTCTCTACTAGGGTAAAACTCGAGTTTTCACAATTCTTATGAAAACTTAGAAATTTCATGACAAACTGAAAACTGGAGTTTTCATATCAAAACTGGATTTGTCACAAGTTCAAAATGTTGAAGACTCTTTGTATGACCAAAACTCGAGTTTCCAAATGGAAACTGGAGTTTTGTGTTTTCCAAAAAATATTGAGAAGTCTCTGTATGATGCAAAACTTGAGTTTACCAGTCAAAACTCGAGTTTATCTCCAGTTGAAACACTAAGTGCTCTCTGTAAGACCAAAACTCGAGTTTTCCTATGAAAACTAGAGTTTTGCTTTGTTAATTGAAAAAGAGCTACTCTCTGTCAAAATCAAAACTCGAGTTTCCAAATCAAAACTCGAGTTTGCCTTTGACAGGAAGTTTTTCAACTTACCAAAGACAAACTTCAACTTGTGTTTACAATTGTCATTTATCATCAAAACACATAGAGAACTAACATTATCCCCCTTTTTGATGATGACAACACTTGTAAACCAAAATTTCAAGAATTTGAGAGAGTATACATTTTGAAAGGAGATTTTGCATTTGACAGTGGTTTAGAAACTTCAATAATGCCATTTTGAAAAACTTAGTCTTTTGAAACATGAATTTGCACACAATCACTTCAGAATATCAGAGATAATTAGACAAAAACAGTAAACAGTTAGACAATTTGAAAACTGCTGAATTTCATTCATAGTGTGCAAAGTAATACATGAGGTTCAGAGTGCGCAGAAACAAAAATAAGCTACTAAAACACTAAGACTCTACCCACTAGACACTAAACACTACTCAATCTCCCCAAAAACTCTTCAAACTCAAATTCTAGTCTTGGCCTTTCTCTCCCCTTTTGTCATATTCAAACTGGGGAGGAGCTGAGACAGAGGACGTGGAGAGGGTCAATAAGTGGAGTAGCAGGAGGGGAATCAAGATGAAGAACCTCAGTTGCTGGGGTAATGGGAGATGTGAATGGTAAGACTACTATGGCAGGTGAGGGTTGAGGGATGGGAGAAGAGAAAATGGGTGTGGATGGGTCAGGTGAAGTGGCTCGATTCTAAGGGCTAGTGAAGGTAAAAGAGGGAGAGGAGGAGGACACAGGGTCAGGCTTGTGACCAGATGGTGAACTAGAACCAAATCCAGACTGACTGGGACCAACAGGCTGAAACACCCTCAGAATCTTCTCAATCTTGTCACCCATACTGATATTGGTAACCAGTTGGGTGGAAAGTTTGGCGTCGAGGTCAAGTATTTGATCGGAGAGTTCACTGTGTGTATTAGCAATCTTCTCCTTCAGCTCATTATTCTGTCCAGATATTCTTGCAACTTGTTCTTTCAGAGCATCCTAAGCATCTACAATCTCATGCTTTCCTCGTGTCACTTCAGCCACAAGTTTACCAATCTCAAACTCAAGGCGGATTGATAGTTGAGCAATTGCAGCATCCACTATAGCTTTTACCCTGGCATCAAAATCAGAGGGCATAGATGGCTGAGGAGGTGGATTGGTTGATTGAGCTTCTTGTGCCTGTGAGGCTCTGGCATGAGAGGCACAGGATCTTGACGGAGCCCTAGATTGGCCTGAGCCTTCACCCTCAAAAGTGAGTTTCATATAGTTCAATTGAGATTTGCCAAACGCAGAAGGAGACTTGATGGAATCAGGGGGACCAAGGTAACAAATCTTGTGATAAAATAGAATTACAGAAACAAGAGATAGGAATGGGATATGAGAGGGCCTTCTGGAAGTGAATTTAAACTTGATCATCTCTTGGAAAATCCAATGACCCAGATTGAAAGGAACCTTCTTAACAAAAGCAGCAAAAAGTGGATAATCTTTTTGTGCGAAATGAATGTAATTGCCACCCTTTTGAATAATTTTTTTGGAGTAAATGTACCAATGTACTCGATTGATAGGGGGCATTAACACTGGATTAAATGAGAGGGAGTGCAACTGAGTCTTATGAAAGGGCTTATTGGGTTGAAGGAGTTGGAAAATTTCTTTGTTACTGAAATTAATTGTGGGAATAGGAGGTGGATTATCAATTTTTAATATGTAGATGGAGCAAAATCACCAAGAGGGGGGTGAATTGGGGATTTTTCAAACTTTTCGAAATTCCTCTATTTTTGAATAATAAAACAGAGATGAACAAAGAGGAGAGTAGAAGAACAAGACACAAAGATTTATACTGGTTCGGTCCAACCACTTGACCTTGTTGGTTCTCTAAGGGTTTTGATGATTGCCAATAATTGTAAACAAAGTTTGAAGTTTTGCTGTCAACTGTGTAAAACTTACTGTGAGTGCAAAACTCGAGGTTTGCAGAGAAACCTCGAGGTTTGGCCTTACAGAGAGAAACTCAAGCTTTCTGAGAGTTAAGAAAACTCGAGGTTTCCAAACACAGAGACTTCTCAAGTTTTTCTGAGAAAATGTAAAACTCGAGGTTTCTGGAAAACCTCGAGGTTTTGTCTCACAGAGAGTCTCTCAGATTCTAAACAATTCAAAACCTCCAGTTTTCAAATAAAACCTCAAGTTTTGTGTTTTGATTTGAAACTTCACTTTTCACAAGTTTTTGAGAAAAATCGAGGTTTGGCAAGGAACCTCGAGGTTTTGACTAAGACAGAAAACGTAGATTTCAACTGAGTTTCAAAACCTCTAGTTTTGGGAAGAAACCTCAAGGTTTGAGTTCAACAAGATTTTCTCAAAGTTTTCACATTGAGTGAAAACTCGAGGTTTTGGACAAAACCTCGAGTTTTGTGGAGGCTGAAAATGCTTAGACTTTTACGTTGTACAAAACCTCCAGTTTTGAGAGAAAACCTCCAGTTTTGGGATTTGACAGAAACATTGCTTAAGTTTTCACAAAATGTGAAAACTCGAGGTTTTGATAAAAACCTCGAGTTTTATCCAGACAGAGAGCAACTAAACTTTCTAAGGTTCCAAAACCTCGAGTTTGGTCTGAAACCTCGAGGTTTCTGTCCTGGCGCAAAATCTCAAAGTTTTTATATTTGAACAAAACTCGAGTTTTGTAAATAAAACTCGAGGTTTTACAAGACAGAGAGCAAACGAGTTTTTCACTAAGTTAAAAACTCGAGGTTTCAAAGGAAACCTCAAGGCTTTACATTTGAGAGATTTTTCCAAAACTTTCTAACTTGAGTGAAAACTCGAGGTTTGTAATGAAACCTCGAGGTTTTCCCAGGCAGAGAGCAACGAGCATTTCAAAGTTTTGAAAACCTCCAGTTTTGCTTAGAAACCTCAAGTTTTGATGTTTTGGACATAAATCCAGATTCACATACCAAGTCCAAAACTCGAGGTTTGATGAACAAACCTTGAGGTTTCTACGCTGAGTTTGAAATTTGAATTTCATGTTTACATAAATCTGTCTTATTTGATCCTAATACTTTCCAGTATTAATCCTCTATGTTCCTAGATATAATTAACCACTTTCTTGATGAGTTTTAGACAGATTAACTAAAGTTTATTGAAGATCTCAGCAAAAGCAAAAAGCAGGATAATAAATGCTGTCCAGAAAAGTTGCATTCTTTCAGCTAATCCTTCTGCACATGTTTACAAAGCATTAAAGAATGTTTTCCTCAACAAGTAAACTCTTCTCCAACGGATTACTTAGCAGAAAGTCAACTTTGATCATCTAGCCAACTGGATTAAGAGTAAACAAGAGAGAGAAGGTGCCAAAATCACTTCCTAACCTTGGAACAACTTCTCCAATAGATCTAATTGGAAAGCAACGGTCATTTAATGATCTCTGAGTATAAATAGAAGAGCAATCAAGTCTTTCCAACAACTACAACAACTGAGAGCGAATTGCATTCAAGTTTTCATTTATTCTCTTCAGTTTTCATCTGTAAAGTATCTTTTGATATAAGAGCTTCAGTGTTCATTTATATCTGCTCTTTAAGAGAGTTTTCTTTCTGAATATCATTTATTGTAAAGGAATCACAAGTCAAGGGGACTTGGTGATTTTAGGAATCATTGATTACAACTTGTAAGGGGGAGTGAGTTCTAGTGAGAGAATCACTTTTTGAGTGCAGAGTGTGTAATCTTTGATATAGTGGAAATCCCAGAGAGTCTGGGGATTGGACGTAGGTCAAGTGGTTAAGACCGAACCAGTATAAATCTCTTGTATTCAGCTTCTCTTCCCTTTACTCTATTCTGCCCTGTTTTCAACATTAGAAATCAGAGTTTTCTGCAAAAGTTTTTAAATACTCAATTCACCCCCTCTTGGGTATTTGGCTGCAGTCTCATTTGGTATCAGAGCAAGGTCTTCTCATAAGAGCTTAACAACTCGAGAAGGATCAATATGAAGGGAATACTACCCGATGGAGCCTCAATCAACAGACCCCCTGGCTTTAATGGAGAGCACTACTCCTTCTGGAAAGCCAAGTTCAAGGTTTTCATAAATGCTACAGAGTATGGTCTATAGAGAGTCTTTGAAAGAGGAGACTATATGCCAACAGTTCTTGAAGATGGTGTGAGGGTCATGAAGTTAGAAGAAGATTATGATGACGAAGACAGAAGAAATGTCACTCTGAATAGTAAAGTAGTTCTTCTACTTCAAAGTGCTTTGAGTCAACAAGAATATTTCCGTATTTGCACTTTGCCATCTGCAAAGCATATGTGGGATGCTCTGGAGATTGCTCACGAAGGAACGGCTGGGGTGAAACAAAATCGGGTCAACACTCTTATGACTGAATATGACTTGATGCGCATGAAGCCTGGTGAATCAATTGGTGAATTTCAGTTGAGATTCACTCATTTGATTAATCAGCTCGCTGCCTTGGGAAAGGAGTACGATCAAATGGTTCAAGTGAGGAAGATTCTGAACATCCTCAACAAAGAATGGGAAGCCAAGGTCACCGCCATTGAGGAGGCAAGAGGAGATTCAATGGTATCAGTGGCTGCACTCTTTGGAAGCCTTTCTGAGTACGAGGCTAAACTCAAGTTCAAGAAGGGACTTGATGAGGTTCATAGCAAAGGCAAAGGCATCGCACTCAAGGCTGCAAAAGAGGATAAAGAATCAGAAGAGGAGGATGAAGACGATGATGAAGAAATAGGCATGTTGGTTCGGAGATTTAAGAAATTCTATAAGAAGGACCAAGGTTTCAAGAAACTACACAAGGGTAGCTCCAGTTATGAGGCTAAAAAGCCTATCATTTGCTATGAATGTCAAAAGCCTGGTCATATCAAATCGGAATGCCCCCAGCTGAACAACAACAAAGATAAAGAAAAGAAGAAGTTCAGCAAGTTCAAGAAGAAAGCCTATGTCTCAAGCATTTGGGGAGATAGCTCATCTGATGAAGATGATGAGGATGAGGAAGAGAAAGCCAACATTTGCCTTGTTGCTGAAGAAGAAGAGCAACATGCTAAAAGCAATGAGGTATATGACTTTAAACCCTCCTATGATGAGCTATTCGTTGAGTATCTTTGTGTGTAAATTGAGTTTGAGAAACTTGCTGCCAAATATTTGAATTTAAAGAGGAAAAACACAACTCTTGAGTTGCAAGTTACAAGACTTTCTTCTCCTGAAACTTCTGTTTGTGAAAATTGTCCTGATCTGGAGAAAAAGAATTTACATCTTACTAAGGCACTTGAGAAATTCACTAGAAGAAGTGAAATGCTCAATGTTATTTTAAAACAACAAAGGTTTACAAATGACAGATCAGGAATTGGTTATCAACCTCATTTTGATAAAAGGAAAGGCAAAAAGAAGAATGGAGAAAGATCTTATATGAACTATTTTAGAAAGTCAGTACATTCTTCAAACCCCTTTGCACACTGCAATTATTGTAATAGGAAGGGTCATTCTACATCATCATGTTTTCATAAGAAGGAAAGAAAAATAAAACCGTCTGGAAATTATCAATGGGTACCGAAAGGAACATATGTTCCTAAGGTCCAATCTAACCCCAAAGGACCCAAGAAAAGATGGGTACCTAAGACTTGATCCTTTGTGAAATGCAGGTATGTCTTAGAGCATCAAAACAAAACAAATGGTATATTGACAGTGGATGCTCTAGACACATGACGGGAGACAAATCCAAATTTCTTTCAATAAAGCCTAAGGAAGGTGGCAAGGTAACCTTTGGAGGAGATCAATCTGGAAAGATCGCTGGCATTGGTGAGATTGGCAACAATGAAGGTCCACTCATCAAAGATGTATACCTCGTAGAAGGACTATGCCACAATCTCCTTAGTGTGAGCCAAAGCACCAACAAGGGTAACTTAGTTATCTTTGATTCTAACGAATGCTTGATTGTGAAAAAGGAATTTCTCCCTTTAGAAAATCTGAAATCAAAAGCTTTATTTAGAGTACCTAGAGATGGCAATTGTTACACTCTCAACCTCTCTAGCAATGCTTCTGTTTCTGAAAATTGTTTTGTAAGTAATTTGAATGAAAGCTGGCTATGGCATAAGCGACTTGCCATGTCAATATGTTTCAGCTTGACAAATTACTAAAAAAGGATTTGGTAATTGGTATTCCCAAACTACTTTTCAAAAATGACATGGTTTGTGATTCATGTCAAAAGGGGAAACAAACCAAATCTTCTTTTAAAGCAAAAAATGAGATTTCAACGAATAGACCTCTTCAATTACTTCATATGAATCTAGTTGGACCAGCTAGAGTAAAAAGTCTTGGTGGAAATCTTTACACCTTGGTCATAGTTGATGATTATTCTAGATTTGCTTGGACAATATTTTTATCTTCGAAAGACGAAACGTTTGATCAGTTTGTTGTATTTGCCAAGAAGGTCCAAAACGAGAAAGATCTTTCTATTTCAGGAATTAGAACTGATCATGGAGGAGAATTCGACAACAATTCATTTGATGAACTTTGTGACAACATGGGGATAGACCATAACTTCTCAGCCCCAAGGACTCCTCAACAAAACGGTGTTGTAGAAAGGAAGAATCGAGTCCTCACCGAGATGGCAAGGGCTATGCTGAACGAGAACAACACTTCCCAAGTATTTTGGGTTGATGCAATAAGCACCGCTTGCTACATCTCTAATCGGGCATATCTATGAAAGAAGTTGAACAAAACTCCCTATGAGTTGTATAAAGGAAGAAAGCCCAATCTGAGCCATCTACACATTTTTGGATGTAAGTGCTATGTGTACAATAATGGTAAGGAAAATCTGGGTAAGTTTGACTCTAAGGCTGATGTAGGCATATTTCTTGGATATTCAAATAAAAGCAAAGCCTATAGAGTTTTCAATACTAGAACTAAAGTTGTTGAAGAATCCATTCATGTTGTGTTCAGTGAAGAAGGGACTGATAAATCCTTGAATGATGAGGAAGAAAATATTTTCAAAAATCAATTCTTTTCAAAATCTACTCCTTCTTCTACTGAAAATTATGAAAATATTTTCGAGTCTGATCCTGAAAATAACATTGAAAACCTAGATCAGTCTTAACCTAGGGCTTGGAGATTTATTAGAGATCATCCTTTAGACCAAGTCATAGGAGATGTAAATCAAGGAGTAAGAACTCGAAAGAGTACTTTAAATGAAGTCACTTTTTCTGCATTTATATCACACATAGAACCTTCTAAAATAGATGAAGCCCTTTCAGACAATGATTGGGTGATAGCTATGCAAGAGGAGTTACATCAATTCGACAGAAATCAGGTTTGGGACTTAGTACCTAGACCCAAGGACCATCCGGTTATTGGAACTAAATGGGTATTTAAGAACAAACATGATGAATCTGCAATCATTGTCTGGAATAAGGCAAAATTGGTTGCAAAAGGGTACAATCAAGAAGAAGGGATATACTATGAAGAAACTTATGCTCCAGTGGCTAGATTGGAAGCTATGAGGGTTCTTCTAGCCTTTGCATGTGTTAAAGGTTTTAAACTTTTTCAAATGGATGTTAAAAGTGCATTTTTGAATGGTTTTATTCAAGAGGAGGTTTATGTAGAACAACCTCCAGGTTTTGAAAATGAGCTGTATCCTGATCATGTTTTCAAACTCAAAAAGGCATTATATGGTCTCAAGCAAGCTCCAAGAGCTTGGTATGAGAGGTTAAGCCAATTTCTCCTAGATCAAGGATTTATCAGAGGGAAGGCTGACACAACACTATTCATTAAAAGGAACAAATTGAATGAAATTTTGATTGTCCAAATTTATGTTGATGACATAATTTTTGGTGCTACTAATGATACTTTGTGTGAGGAATTTTCAAAGATTATGCAGGGAGAGTTTGAGATGTCAATGATGGGAGAGCTGAACTACTTCCTTGGTCTGCAAATCAAGCAAAGAAAGGATGGAATTTTTATCTCCCAAATCAAATATCTCAATGATCTGCTGAAGAAGTTTGGGATGGACCATTGCAATGGAGCCGACACACCGATGAGTACAACTACTTCATTGGATGCTGATGAGGAGGGCAAAGACTTCAACATCACAAAGTATACAGGGATGATTGGATCATTGCTCTATCTAACTGCAAGTCGCCCGGACATACAATTCAGTGTTGGGATGTGTGCAAGATTTCAATCTGCTCCAAAGGAGTCTCATGCAGAACATGTGAAGAGAATCTTCAGATATCTTGGAGACACCAAGACACTGGGTTTGTGGTTCCCTAAAGGTCAGCTTGAACACTTGGTGGCATAACCAGATTCAGACCATGCCGGCTACAAGACTGATAGAAAGAGCACAAGTGGCCAATGCAAGTTCTTTGGCAATTCACTTGTGTCTTGGTTCAACAAGAAACAAACCAGTGTGGTTGTGTCATCAACTAAAGCTGAATATGTGGCTACATCAAGTTGTTGTGCTCAAGTGTTGTGGTTGAAACAACAACTTGCTGACTTGGGAGTCAATCTGAAGGAGATCCCAATTTCGTGTGACAACATAAGCACAATAAGCTTGTCGAAGAATCCAGTTCAACACACAAGAACCAAGCATATTGATGTGAGACATCATTTCATAAGGGATCATGTTCAGAAGAAAGATGTTAAGGTCATGTTCATCCCAACTCATCTTCAACTTACTGATATTTTCACAAAGCCATTAGCCAAAGAGCAATTCAATTTCATAAGAAGAGAATTGGGAATGGTAAATCCCAATGAGTTGTAAGTATTTTGTGTTCAATCTAGTATTAAATTATGGTTTTGACAATTAAAGGTTACTAACTTAAGCATCGGAGTGTCTAGACATGTTTTGTGCAGGATATTAAGAACCTGAGTTTTGCTGTCAAGAAGCAAAACCTCGAGGTTTTGATAAAAACCTCAAGTTTTGGCCATAGACTGTTGGGGTCCAAGAGAATCTGAAGTTCTGAAGAAGAGTGAAACCTCGAGTTTTCCAAGAAAACCTCGAGTTTTCATCAGACAGAGAGCATCCCAACATTTCTGAGATTATTGGAGACAATGAAACCTCGAGTTTTCAATAGAAACCTCTAGTTTTCATGAGGCAGAGAGTGATCCCATCATGAAGAATGAAGCAAACCTCGAGTTTTGCATAAAAACCTCGAGTTTTGGCTTCTAAAGGTTCAAAGGTTCACATACCACCTTTGATGTCTAGGTTAGCCTATCCATACTAAACCTCGAGGTTTAGACAAAAACCTCGAGTTTTTGAGTTTGTCTATATATATGGATCATTGTGTTGTTCTTCAAAACTTTACCTAAAACTCAAGTTTTGCGCTAAGTTTCTCTCGTCTCTCTCTGAAATCTTCTTCTCTATGCTCAATCTCTCTCTGAAACCTCAAGATGGCTTCAAAACCAAACACCCAGGCCACTTCCAACCCTAAATCCACCAAACAATCCTCCAAATCATGGTCTCCTCTTCCACCTCCTTCTCGCCAACCATCCAGAACTTCACTTCCTCCTGCTTCAGAGCATCCTGTAAGAGTAAAGACAGTGGCTAAACGCCTTCGCCGAGGAGCAGACAGAAAGATTAGAGGGATTGCACAAGACATTCCTTCAGATGATTCGTCTCCTCCCTCCAAGCGAACCAAAGCTTCTCCAAAGGGCAAAGGAGTTCAAATCAACGAACCTACTCCAACTCCTTCAAAGAAAAAGAAAGAACCGGAGGTTCAAGGGAAAGGGAAAGAAAAAGTTACTGAGAAATCAGAACATGAAAAGAAGAAAGCTACTGAGAAGGTTGAACCACCCAGAAGAAAAGGCAAGTTCGGATGAAGAGGGCCACTGCTACTCGGTCCAATCCATCGGTTCATAGACAGACTTCTTCCAGAGCCACACCTCAAGCATCATCTCAAGCAACTTCATCTTATCAAAACCAAGAGGAACGAACATGTGCCAGCTGTTATGGAAAATGCTATCTCAGACATGTACAGGAACATGTCTCCTCCTGAAGGTTTCTCTACTGCTCCTTCCACCTTCCATTCTAAAGAAGCAAATGATAGATTTAGGGAATCTTACCTTCATAGAGATTTTTGTCCAGTGGTTGCTGTCAATTTAATTGAGTTTCACCAAGAAAATCACTTTGATCTCACTCCCTGGTTAAAAGCTTATGAGAATTTTGTCTCTATTTCTACCCCATACACTCCACAATTAGTTCGCCTCTTTTACTATAATATGGAGTATGCCAGTGAACTAGGGCCAAAAGGTGAATTACTAGAAGAGAGGGTGACAACTGTTGTGAGAGGGGTCAAATTCACCCTATCCGCAAAAATCATCAATCAAATTCTGAAAATTGCCAATCGCCCACAAATTCCTAAGTTCAATTATAGCAACCAGGAAGTCTTTGAGACTCTTAGACCAGGAGAGCCCTTTCCTCAAGATCAACAACTTAGGTTGTCCTTTACCCCTGGGTCTATGTCTCCTGAGAATAGGGTTGGTATGTCTATTCCAGAAATTTCATCCAAAAGGGTGGAAACTTCACCCACTTTACCCAACAAGACTACCAACCCTTCACGGCTTTTGTTAAGAAGGTCCCTTTTAATCTTGGTCACTGGCTTCTGCAAGCTATGACTAAGTTTAAGTTCTCTCGTTGCAAGCTGTCTCACAGACCCTTCCCTTCCTTAGTATCTATAATATTATATTACCATAAGATTTGGTATGTGGGTTCTGTGGACACTCTGGGATATCCCCCATTCTTTGGGAAGAATATGTTGAATCTGATGAAAGTCAAGTTTGGGGAAGAAGGCTCAGACCAGTCAAGAGCACCTTCAAGATCACAGCCAAGGAGAACTCGATCACATGCTCAAGAGGCACAGTCTGCACCTCCTCTTCCTACTGATCTCATGGCTCAAATCAAGGAAATTGTGGATGCTGCACTCGCTGTAATGGCTAGTCGGGTTGAGTTTGAGTTGGGCAAACTGAGAGCTGACAAGACTAGAGGAACAAATGGATTGATTGAGATCCAAGATGCAATGAAGGAACAACTTGAGATGATTTCTGGGCAATCTGCTGAGATCAAGGATAAAGCATAAGAAATTGATGCAAGATTGTCCACACAAGTTGTGTCCGACTTGGAGCTTAGTGAAAAAGTGGACAAGATCATCAAGCATCTTCACATTGGCTCCACTTCACACTTTGAAGCTCCTGCTGGTCCAAGCACAACCAGTCCAGCCTCTGGCTCATCCTCACCATCCTTCACCTTCACGAGCCCTCAGATTCCTACCTCATCTCTAGAGCCATCCACTCCCATTTTCCCATGTCCTGTGCCAACTACTACACCTCCCACTGTTGCTCTTCCATCTCCATCCACCCCCACTACTGAAATATTCCATCCTTCTGGTCAAACTGAAGTTTTTCATCCTTCTGGTGCAACTGAAGTTGTTCACCTTTCTCCTCCCTCTACTCCCTTGGTTCAATTGGATTTTGAAGATGACAAAGGGGGAGAGAAACACTAGGATAGAATTTGAGTTTTTAGTTGTTATGTATTGCATTTTCATTTTGTGAGTTATGTATTGCATTTTCATTTTGTGATATGTAATTTGAAACTTCATATATGAAAATGCAGTTTGATGTGAATTATATGTGTTTTTAAGCTTCTGCTGTTTCCACTCTGATATTTCAAGATAACTCATGCTATGATTTTCAAATTCAAAACCTTCACATTTTTTTTAAAATATTGATTCAAAATGAAAACTCTCTCAAATTCTCAAAGATATTTGTGTTACAAGTATTGTCATCATCAAAAAGGGGCAGAATGTTGGTTCTCTAAGGGTTTTGATGATTGCCAATAATTGTAAACAAAATTTGAAGTTTTGTTGTCAACTGTGTAAAACTTACTATGAGTGCAAAACTCGAGGTTTGCAGAGAAACCTCGAGGTTTGGCCTTACAGAGAGAAACTCAAGCTTTCTGAGAGTTAAGAAAACTCGAGGTTTCCAAACACAGAGACTTCTCAAGTTTTTCTGAGAAAATGCAAAGCTCGAGGTTTCTGAAAAACCTCGAGGTTTTGTCTCACAGAGAGTTTCTCAGATTCTAAACAATTCAAAACCTCCAGTTTTCAAATAAAACCTCAAGTTTTGTGTTTTGATTTGAAACTTCATTTTTCACAAGTTTTTTAGAAAACTCGAGGTTTGGCAAAAAACCTCGAGGTTTTGACTAAGACAAAAAACGAAGATTTCAACCGAGTTTCAAAACCTCCAGTTTTGGGAAGAAACCTCAAGGTTTGAGTTCAACAAGATTTTCTCAAAGTTTTCACATTGAGTGAAAACTTGAGGTTTTAGACAAAACCTCGAGTTTTGTGGAGGCTGAAAATGCTTAGACTTTTACGTTTTACAAAACCTCCAGTTTTGAGAGAGAACCTCTAGTTTTGGGATTTGATAGAAAAATTGCTTAAGTTTTCACAAAATGTGAAAACTCGAGGTTTTGATAAAAACCTCAAGTTTTGTCCAGATAGAGAGCAACTAAACTTTCTAAGGTTTCAAAACCTCGAGTTTGGTTTGAAACCTCGAGGTTTCTGTCCTGGCGCAAAATCTCAAAGTTTTTATATTTGAACAAAACTCAATTTTTGTAAATAAAACTCGAGGTTTTACAAGACAGAGAGCAAACGAGTTTTTCACTGAGTTAAAAACTCGAGGTTTCAAAGGAAACCTCAAGGCTTTACATTTGAGAGATTTTTCCAAAACTTTCTAACTTGAGTTAAAACTCGAGGTTTGTAATGAAACCTCGAGGTTTTCCCAGGCAGAGAGCAACGAGCTTTTCAAAGTTTTGAAAACCTCCAGTTTTGCTTAGAAACCTCAAGTTTTGATGTTTTGGACATAAATCCAGATTCACATACCAAGTCCAAAACTCGAGGTTTGATGAACAAACCTTGAGGTTTCTATGCTGAGTTTGAAATTTGAATTTCATGTTTACATAAATCTGTCTTATTTGATCCTAATACTTTCCAGTATTAATCCTCTATGTTCCTAGATATAATTAACCACTTTCTTGATGAGTTTTAGACAGATTAACTAAAGTTTATTGAAGATCTTAGAAAAAGCAAAAAGCATGTCAGGATAATAAATGTGTTAGTTCTCTGAGTGTTTTGATGATTAACAACAATTGGAAACAATATTGAAAAGGTTTGACAAAGTTTAGAATAATTTAAACTTGTATTTTTCAATCTGTCAAAACCAAACTCGAGCCTGTTAGTGTTGAACTCGAGCCTGGATTTGACAGAGAACTCAAACTTGTTCAGTTGATTTCCAAACTCGAGACTGAACCTGAAGTTTAAAGTTAAACTTTTAAAAAAGTTCACATGAACTCGAGCCTACTAAGGTCAAACTCGAGTTCATTGTTTCCAGAGAGTTTTTGAACTTTGAAAAACATGTTAAACCTTACACTTGCTTTCTTCAAACCTCAGGTTTGAAAGAATCCAAAGAAAGTTTTAAGAGCATGAACTCGAGCCTGTCATGGCAAACTCGAGTTCATCTCTGGCGGGACAAATTGTTTGAAACTTAAAGATATTTTCAAACTCTACACTGTTCCATTGAAAGAAAAGCTTTTCGGTTTGAAAAGTTCACCAATGCTCAAACTCGAGCCTAACATATTTAAACTCGAGCCTAGTTTTGGCCAAGAGCAAAGAACTGTTTTTAAGCTATTTAAACTCGAGCCTGAGACTTTCAAACTCGAGCCTAAAAGTTCCAGAGAGCAAAGAACTTTTGGATATGTTTTTAAACTCGAGAGTGTGTTTTGCAAACCTCAGGTTTGTGCTTTCAAGCTAAAACGAAGTCTGTTCAAAAGTGTCTCGAACTCGAGCCTGACATTAATGAACTCGAGTTCATTTCAACCCGAGAGCATTTTAGTTTTTCAATGATCTGCAAACCTCAGGTTTGTAAAGCAAACCTCAGGTTTACACTTTTTGAACTTGCACAGTTTTGAACACTAAAGCCTCGAACTCGAGCCTGTAAGAACTGAACTCGAGTTCGTGACGCAGGTTCATAATTTTTGAATTTGGGCATTTCAGAAATCAATGTTATTTGATCCTATCTTCTTCCAATATTATTCTCTGATTTTCCCTGCTATGTTTAACGTCTTTGTTAGTGGATTTCAGAGCATTAAAGAATGTTTGATGAGAGATTAGAAGATAAAGCATAAAGTGAATCAGAGCATTTATTGCAAAGCTCAAAAGTTACTCTATCTGCCCAAATCCTTCTGCACACGCTTACAAAGTATTTAAGGATGTTAGCTGAAACAAGAAAACTCCTCTCCAACGGATTAATTCGCAGAAAGTCAGCCCTGATGTCTTGACCAACTAGATTAAGGGAAAACAAGAGAGAGAAGACCCCAAAAACCACTTCAGAACACTTGGGCAACTTCTCCAACGGTCTGATTCAAGCTACAACGGTCATTTAATGTTCTCTAGCTATAAATAGAGTTCATTAACATCTTCACAAGTAGACACAACTACTCTGAGCGAATTTCTACTAAACTCATTTATTGTGTATCAGCTTTCATCTGTAATAGTATCAATTTGATACTTTGTACTTCAGTGTTTATTCTATCTACTCTTTGAGAGAGCTATCATCTTGTAAATCATCTACTGTTTGTGATAACTACAAGTCAGGGGACTTGGTAGTTAGGGTGTATTGATTACAACTTGTAAGGGGGAGTGTGTTCTAGTGAGAGAACAACTCTTAGTACAGAGTGTGTAATCAATATTTGATTATAGTGGATTGAAAATCCCAGGTGAGGCTTGGGGACTGGATGTAGGTCGGAGAAAGGACCGAACCAGTATAAATCGTTGTGTGCAAAGCTTTTCTCTCTATCTCCTCTGTTCTGCCCTGTTCTGAAAGTGTAAAAACAGAACAAGTTGTCGAAAATTTTTATTATACCCAATTCACCCCCCTCTTGGGTATAAAGCTCCTCTTTCATTTGTTATCAGAGCAAGGTCTTCTCAGAAGAGTTTAACCACTCGAGAAGGATCACCATGGAAGGAATTCTTCCAGATGGAGCTTCAATCAACAGACCTCCAGGTTTCGACGGCGAACACTACTCTTTCTGGAAAGCAAAATTTCGTGTGTTCGTGATGGCAACAGAATATGGTTTATGGAGGGTCTTTGAGACTGGAGACTATGTTCCAGTCAAGGTAGAAGGAGGCATCACTGTTCCCAAGACAGAAGCTGAGTTCAATGATGACGATAAGAAGAACATCACTCTCAATAGCAAGGCTATCCTGATGCTTCAGAGTGCTCTTAGTCAAAAGGAGTACTTTCGTATCTGTAATTTGTCAACGGCTAAGGAGATGTGGAAGGCTCTGGAAATAGCTTATGAAGGAACCTCTGGAATCAAGGAGAACCGAGTCAACATTCTAACCACTGAGTATGACCTTTTGCGAATGAAGAAAGGTGAGAGTATTGGAGAGTTTCAGTTGAGATATACTCATCTGACCAATCAGCTAGCTGCCTTAGGAAAGCTTTTCGATCAAGGAGCTCAAGTAAGGAAAATCCTCAATATTCTAACAAAGGATTGGGAAGCTAAGGTCACCGCCATTGAAGAAGCTCGTGGAGAGTCAATGACCTCAGTTGCCGCATTGTTTGGCAGTCTATCTGAGTACGAGAGCAAATTGAAGTTCAAGAAGGAATTAGAAGATGTCAATGGTGGCAACAATCGCAATAAGGGAGTGGCTCTGAATGTAGAAAAAGATGAGGAAGATGAAGATGAGGATGAAGAAATTGGCATGATGGTCCGGAGATTCAAAAAGTTTTACAAAAGAGATCAAGGCTTCAAGAAATTCCAGAAGGGAAATTCAAGCTATGAATCAAAGAAGCCGGTTATCTGCTACGAATGCGAAAAACCCGGACACATCAAGGCGGAATGTCCTCAGCTGAAAAATCAAGAGAAAGAAAAGAAGAAGTTGAAGAAATTCAAAAAGAAGGCATATGTGTCAGCAATATGGGGAGATAGCTCATCGGATGAGGATGAAGTTGAAGAAGACGAAAGCGAAAAAGCCAACATATGCCTAGTCGCTGAGGAAGAAGAGCAACACAATGAAAGAAATGAGGTATGTCTTAGAGCATCAAGGCCGAACAAGTGGTACATCGATAGTGGATGCTCAAGACACATGACTGGAGACAAATCAAAGTTTTTATCAATAAAGCCAAAAGATGGAGGTAGAGTCACATTTGGAGGTGATCAATCCGGGAAAATCGCTGGCATTGGTGAGATAGGCAACAATGAAGGCCCACTCATCAAAGACGTCTACCTTGTAGAAGGATTGTGTCACAATCTCCTAAGTGTGAGCCAAAGCACCGATAAGGGTAATTTGGTAATATTTGACTCTGATGAATGCTTTATTGTTAAAAAGGATTTGATCTCTATGAATGATTTGAAAAACAAAGCCTTATTTAGAGCACCTAGAGATGGAAACTGTTATACTTTGAACCTCTCTAGCAATGGTTCTGTTTCTAAAAATTGCTTTGTCAGTAACTTGAATGAGAGTTGGCTATGGCATAAGAGATTAGCTCATGTCAATATGTATCAACTTGACAAGTTATTGAAAAAGGATTTGGTTATTGGCATTCCCAAATTGAATTTCAAAAATGATATGATTTGTGATGCTTGTCAAAAGGGAAAACAGACCAAATCTTCTTTTCAAGCCAAAAATGAGATTTCAACAAATAGACCTCTACAACTTCTTCACATGGATCTAGTTGGACCAGCTAGAGTCAAAAGTCTTGGTGGAAACTTATATACTTTGGTCATTGTTGATGATTACTCTAGATTTACTTGGACTATATTTTTATCATCAAAAGATGAAACATATGATCAGTTTGTTGTTTTTGCCAAGAAGGTCCAGAACGAGAAAGGTCTTTCAATTTCAGGTATAAGGACCGATCATGGTGGAGAATTTGAAAACAATGCCTTTGCTGAGTTTTGTGATAGTATGGGGATCAACCATAATTTCTCGGCACCAAGAACACCACAACAGAATGGTGTTGTGGAGAGAAAGAATCGAGTACTCACGGAAATGGCCCGGGCAATGCTGAACGAATATAACACTTCACAAGTGTTTTGGGCGGATGCCATGAGTACGGCCTGTTACATCTCCAACAGAGCCTATGTGAGAAAGAAGCTGAACAAGACCCCGTACGAACTCTACAAAGACCGAAAGCCAAACCTCAGTCACCTACATGTCTTCGGATGTAAGTGCTATGTGCACAATAACGGTAAAGACAATCTTGGTAAATTCGATCCTAAAGCTGATTTAGCTATCTTTATTGGTTATTCTAATAGGAGTAAAGCATATAGAGTCTTTAATACTAGAACTAAGATTGTTGAAGAATCTATACATGTTGTATTTTGTGAATCTGAATCTGATAAATCCTTGGATGATGAAGAGGAGACTATTTTCAAAAACAAATTCTTTTCGAAAAATGCTCCTACTCCTTCTGAAAACTCTGAAAATGTTTTTGAGGCTGATCCTGAAAACAATTTAGAAAATCCTGACCAGTCTCAACCTAGAGCTTGGAGATTTATAAGGAATCATCCTTTAGACCAAGTCATAGGTGATGTGAATCAAGGAGTTAGGACCAGAAATAGTACTCTGAATGAAGTTACATTTTCTGCATTTATTTCACATATAGAGCCCTCTAAGATAGAAGAAGCTCTTTCAGACAATGATTGGGTGATTGCTATGCAAGAGGAGCTACATCAATTTGATAGAAATCAAGTTTGGGACTTGGTACCTAGACCCAAAGACCATCCGGTAATTGGGACAAAATGGGTATTCAAGAACAAACGTGATGAGTCAGCCATCATTGTGCGTAACAAGGCTAGATTAGTGGCCAAAGGTTACAATCAAGAAGAAGGAATAGACTATGAAGAGACTTATGCTCCAGTAGCTAGATTGGAAGCAATAAGAGTTCTTCTAGCATTTGCATGCACAAAAGGTTTTAAACTCTATCAAATGGATGTCAAAAGTGCTTTTCTAAATGGTTTCATTCAAGAGGAGGTGTATGTTGAACAACCTCCAGGTTTTGAAAATGATCAATTTCCAGATCATGTTTTTAGACTTAAGAAAGCCTTGTATGGTCTTAAGCAAGCTCCTAGAGCTTGGTATGAAAGATTGAGTCAATTCTTACTCAATCAAGGATTTATCAGAGGCAAAGCTGATACAACACTTTTCATAAAGAAAAACAAATTGAATGAAATTTTAATTGTTCAAATTTATGTTGATGACATCATATTCGGTGCTACTAATGACTCCTTATGTGAGGAATTTTCCAAGACTATGCAGGGTGAATTTGAAATGTCAATGATGGGTGAGCTCAACTACTTCCTTGGACTGCAAATCAAGCAACGAAAAAATGGGATATTCATATCCCAAACCAAGTATCTAAATGATTTGCTGAAGAAGTTTGGGATGGACAAGTGCAATGGAGCTGACACACCAATGAGCACAACCACTTCCTTGGATGCTGATGAAGAGGGCAAGGATTTCAACATCACCAAGTATAGAGGAATGATTGGATCATTGCTCTATCTAACCGCAAGCCGCCCAGACATCCAATTCAGTGTAGGGATGTGTGCACGATTCCAATCCGCTCCTAAAGAGTCTCACGCTGATCATGTAAAGAGGATATTCAGATATCTCTCAGATACAAAAACTCTTGGTCTATGGTTTCCCAAAGGTCAGCCGGAGCACTTGGTAGCATATTCAGATTCAGATCATGCTGGCTACAAGACGGATAGAAAGAGCACAAGTGGCCAATGCGAGTTCTTTGGCAACTCACTTGTGTCTTGGTTCAGCAAGAAACAAATAACTGTGGCCGTGTCATCAACCGAAGCTGAATATGTGGCCGCCTCAAGTTGCTGTGCATAAGTGCTGTGGTTGAAACAACAACTTGCTGATTTAGGAGTATACTTGAAGGAGATCCCGATATTGTGCGATAATACAAGCACCATAAGCTTGGCCAAAAATCCCGTGCAACATACAAGAACCAAGCATATTGACGTGAGGCACCACTTCATTCGGGACCATGTCCAGAAGCGAGATGTGAAAGTAATGTTCATTCCAACTCATCTTCAACTTGCTAACATCTTCACCAAGCCTCTAGCCAAGGAACAATTCACTTTCATAAGGAGAGAATTGGGAATGGTAAATCCCAATGAATTGTAAGAAATACTTTCTTAAATCTAATGTTAGATATGTTTTTGATGATTAACCAATACTAACTTAAGCATCGGAGTTTCTAGATAGGTTCTGTGCAGGATGTTTTTGTCTAAAACTTGCTGAAATTGGGGACAAACTCGAGCCTACACTTGGTGAACTCGAGCACAAAAGAGACAGAGAAGAAATGAGAGTTTAAGGCTGGACAAACTGGAGCCTAAGAAAGGTGAACTCGAGCTCGAGAGAGGCAAACAGGAGTTGAAAGGCAAATGGTGAACGAACTCGAGTTCATTAGTGAATGAACCTCAGGTTCATTTCTGACTGAGAGCATCGATGGAACTCAGACAAGGTGAACTCGAGCCCATCAATAACGAACTCGAGTTCGAAAATCACAGAGAGCAATCCTGCTGAGAAATCATTCTGAACTCGAGCCCATAAGTGAGAACCTCAGGTTCACGAGGAAGTTCAAGAGTTCACAATACACTCTTGAAGTCCAGGTAAGTGGATTTTTATGACGAACTCGAGCCCACAAGTTGTGAACTCGAGTTCATCGTGTGCCCTATATATACTACAGTTGTGAACTTTCCACTTCACTGCACTCGAACCTCCGGTTTGCCCTAATTCCTCTCATCTTCTTCATCTTCTTCATTCTCTGATCTCTGCGAAAATGACTTCCAAATCCTCAAACCCCAAAGAACCTAACCCTAATCCCTCTCAAACTTCCTCTCAAGCTCAATCTGAGCGTCCTGTTCGAACAAAGTCTCGGTCCACTCGTTTACGGTATGGCATCGACAAAGAAATCAGAGGAGTTCTGAGTGGCAACCCAGCGGTTCCTCCCTCTAGACCAAAGGGAGTAGTGATTGGAGAAAAACGAACAAAGAAGAGGCATGACCCTGAACCGGAAGTACAAGGAAGAGGAAAAGCTCCTCAACCTTCGGTCCCTTTGAGAGAGAAGCAGCCTTTCAAAAAGAAAAAGACTGCTGGCATTCATTCGGTTCCTACCCCCGGTCAAGGCAGTGGCCAACCTCAACCTCCACCTCAATCTCAGGACCAAGGTGGTCCTCAGGTATCTCAGCCCTTGCCTGCTATTTTGGACATTTACAATCATAAGAGGTGTCCCCCTGGTTTCAATGAGAATCCCTGTAGGATGACTCCTGAGGAGGGAACTCTGTTTAGAAAGAAGTTTGACGATAAAAGGAAATTTTGCCCAATTGTCTCTGTCGACATGGCAAAATTAAAAGAAGAGTGTAGCCTGGACTTGAGCCCTTGGTTGAAGCCTTTTGAATCTCTCATCTCCATCAAAAACCCCTACAGTCCTAAACTTGTGAAAGTCTTTTACTTTCACATGCAGTCTGACAATGTCCTAAATTCAGAAGGAGATTTAGTGGAAGAGAGAATTGTGACCAAAGTAAGGGGCCAGAAAATCACCATCACCCCAGCTTACCTCAATTCCCTTCTTCAAATTGCCAATCCACCTAGACCTGAGACTCATCGATATAGCCAACAAACCACATTTAGTTTGCTCAGACCAGATGTGCCTATTCCTGAGGGATTGGAAATCCTCAACTTCACACCTGCCTCTATGCCTCCAAGAAATCGGGCAATTTGGTACATTTACACAAGAAACTTACTGCAGAAAGGAGGCAATTTCACCCATTTTGCCAAGAAGGACTTCAACATATTTGCTTCTATCTTGGACAAGCAGCCTCAGAACGTGGGGAATTGGATTTTTCAGGAGATGGCCAAGTTCGCTTTTCACTCTAGACTGACCTCTCAGATACCCTTCCCAAGCTTGGTCTCAGTCATCCTTCACCACGAGAAGATTTGGTACCTGGCTGAGAATGATCCTCCACAATATCCAATTGAGTTTGGGCAACACATCATGAATCTCATGAGAGTGGATGAGCCCCAAGGATCTGACCAATCTAGAGCTCCTAAGAGATCCCGGCAAGCAAGATCAAGAGCTACACAGTCCAGAGCCGAGGAAGCTCAGAGTGCTTCTCCTCCCTCTGATTTGGATGCTAGAGTTCAAGAGATTGTGGATAAAGCAGTCTCTAACTTGATTGAGGGGATTGAAGTAGCAGTAGGGAAGCTGGTTGCTGAGGTGAACAAGGGCCACAGTAATTTGGTGGACATTCAAGAAGGGTTCAGAGTAGAACAAGAGGCTCTAAAGAACCAGATCAGTGGTCAAGCCTCCACTATCTCAACTATGTTGGTTACGATGATGAGTTTGAGCGACAAGATGGACAAAATATTGAAGACTCAGTCCTCGGATGCTTCTACTTCTGTGCCTGCACCTTCAGACTCTACACCTGTCCCTGAACCTCACCTTGATCCTATGTCCACACCCTTTGTCACTAATCCTATCACTACACCTCCCATTGAACCTCCAGTTTCTGACTCTCTGCCAGTAGCCCAACCTTCTTCTTCCCCACCTTTTGCTGATGACAAAGGGGTAGAGAGTGTTGAGTGATTTTGTTGGGAAGTGTTCATGCTGTTTGGATTTTGTGTTCTTAGTTTAGGATTTTGTGTTCTCAGTTTGTATTATATTGTTCAAAACTGAGCTATATGAAATATGAAATTTCAGTTGCATATGATTGGTTTGTGTTTCTGCTGTATTTTTGACTTAGACTCTGATAACGTACTACACTCTCTTATAATCTGCTTAATTTTTTTTTCTCAAAAATTGGACTTCAAAAGAGTTTTTCAAATTTCAAAATCAAATTGTTTACAAAGTGTTGTCATCATCAAAAAGGGGGAGAATGTTAGTTCTCTGAGTGTTTTGATGATTAACAACAATTGGAAACAATATTGAAAAGGTTTGACAAAGTTTAGAATAATTTAAACTTGTATTTTTCAATCTGTCAAAACCAAACTCGAGCCTGTTAGTGTTGAACTCGAGCCTGGATTTGACAGAGAACTCAAACTTGTTCAGTTGATTTCCAAACTCGAGACTGAACCTGAAGTTTAAAGTTAAACTTTTAAAAAAGTTCACATGAACTCGAGCCTACTAAGGTCAAACTCGAGTTCATTGTTTCCAGAGAGTTTTTGAACTTTGAAAAACATGTTAAACCTTACACTTGCTTTCTTCAAACCTCAGGTTTGAAAGAATCCAAAGAAAGTTTTAAGAGCATGAACTCGAGCCTGTCATGGCAAACTCGAGTTCATCTCTGGCGGGACAAATTGTTTGAAACTTAAAGATATTTTCAAACTCTACACTGTTCCATTGAAAGAAAAGCTTTTCGGTTTGAAAAGTTCACCAATGCTCAAACTCGAGCCTAACATATTTAAACTCGAGCCTAGTTTTGGCCGAGAGCAAAGAACTGTTTTTAAGCTATTTAAACTCGAGCCTGAGACTTTCAAACTCGAGCCTAAAAGTTCCAGAGAGCAAAGAACTTTTGGATATGTTTTTAAACTCGAGAGTGTGTTTTGCAAACCTCAGGTTTGTGCTTTCAAGCTAAAACGAAGTCTGTTCAAAAGTGTCTCGAACTCGAGCCTGACATTAATGAACTCGAGTTCATTTCAACCCGAGAGCATTTTAGTTTTTCAATGATCTGCAAACCTCAGGTTTGTAAAGCAAACCTCAGGTTTACACTTTTTGAACTTGCACAGTTTTGAACACTAAAGCCTCGAACTCGAGCCTGTAAGAACTGAACTCGAGTTCGTGACGCAGGTTCATAATTTTTGAATTTGGGCATTTCAGAAATCAATGTTATTTGATCCTATCTTCTTCCAATATTATTCTCTGATTTTCCCTGCTATGTTTAACGTCTTTGTTAGTGGATTTCAGAGCATTAAAGAATGTTTGATGAGAGATTAGAAGATAAAGCATAAAGTGAATCAGAGCATTTATTGCAAAGCTCAAAAGTTACTCTATCTGCCCAAATCCTTCTGCACACGCTTACAAAGTATTTAAGGATGTTAGCTGAAACAAGAAAACTCCTCTCCAACGGATTAATTCGTAGAAAGTCAGCCCTGATGTCTTGACCAACTAGATTAAGGGAAAACAAGAGAGAGAAGACCCCAAAAACCACTTCAGAACACTTGGGCAACTTCTCCAACGGTCTGATTCAAGCTACAACGGTCATTTAATGTTCTCTAGCTATAAATAGAGTTCATTAACATCTTCACAAGTAGACACAACTACTCTGAGCGAATTTCTACTAAACTCATTTATTGTGTATCAGCTTTCATCTGTAATAGTATCAATTTGATACTTTGTACTTCAGTGTTTATTCTATATACTCTTTGAGAGAGTTATCATCTTGTAAATCATCTACTGTTTGTGATAACTACAAGTCAGGGGACTTGGTAGTTAGGGTGTATTGATTACAACTTGTAAGGGGGAGTGTGTTCTAGTGAGAGAACAACTCTTAGTACAGAGTGTGTAATCAATATTTGATTATAGTGGATTGAAAATCCCAGGTGAGGCTTGGGGACTGGATGTAGGTCGGAGAAAGGACCGAACCAGTATAAATCGTTGTGTGCAAAGCTTTTCTCTCTATCTCCTCTGTTCTGCCCTGTTCTGAAAGTGTAAAAACAGAACAAGTTGTCGAAAATTTTTATTATACCCAATTCACCCCCCCTCTTGGGTATAAAGCTCCTCTTTCAAAATGTTGTCCAGAAAAGTTGCATTCTTTCAGCTAATCCTTCTGCACATGTTTACAAAGCATTAAAGAATGTTTTCCTCAACAAGTAAACTCTTCTCCAACTGATTAATTCACAGAAAGTCAACTTTGATCATCTAGCCAATTGGATTAAGAGTAAACAAGAGAGAGAAGGTGCCAAAATCACTTCCTAACCTTGGAACAACTTCTCCAATGGATCTAATTGGGAAGCAACGATCATTTAATGATCTCTGAGTATAAATAGAAGAGCAATCAAGTCTTTCCGACAACTACAACAACTGAGAGCGAATTGCATTCAAGTTTTCATTTATTCTCTTCAGTTTTCATCTGTAAAGTATCTTTTGATACAAGAGCTTCAGTGTTCATTTATATCTGCTCTTTAAGAGAGTTTTCTTTCTGAATATCATTTATTGTAAAGGAATCACAAGTCAAGGGGACTTGGTGATTTTGGGAATCATTGATTACAACTTGTAAGGGGGAGTGAGTTCTAGTGAGAGAATCACTTCTTGAGTGCAGAGTGTGTAATATTTGATATAGTGGAAATCCCAGAAAGTCTGGGGATTGGACGTAGGTCAAGTGGTTAAAACCGAACCAATATAAATCTCGTGTTCAGCTTCTGTTCCCTTTACACTGTTCTGCCCTGTTTTCAACATTAGAAATCAGAGTTTTCTGCAAAAGTTTTTAAATACTCAATTCACCCACCCTCTTGGGTATTTGGCTCCACTTTCAGACCTATGTCCAGTCCCCAGACTCTCTGGGATTTCCACTATCTCAAATGATTACACACTCTGTACTCAAGAGTAATTCTCTCACTAGAACTTACTCCCCCTTACAAGTTGTAATCAATGAACCTAATCACCAAGTCCCATCACTTGTGATTATTTACAATAAATGATTTACAATAAAAAAACTCTCTCTAAGAGTGGATGATGATAATCACTGAAGTACAATGTATCAGAAGATACTTTACTATTGAAAACTGAAGAAAATAAATGTGGACTTGAATCCAATTCGTTTTCAGCGGATGTGTTAGTTAAGAAGACTTGAATGCAACTCTATTTATACCAAGAGAGCATTAAATGACTGTTGGATTTTTCAATATAACCATTGCCTTCATTAGATAAGGTTTAGGTTAAGCTTCGGTCTTCTTCTCTCACTAATCTTCACTTAATCCAGCTGGACAGAAGTTCAAAGTTGACTTCTGGTAAATTAATCAGTTGGAATAGTAGTTACTGGATGTAGGAAGCAATCTTTAATTCTTTGTAGACCTGTCCAGAAGAATTACCCAAAAGCATGCAACTTTTTGGGTTTAGCATTTAATGTGCTGACATCATTTGCTGCTTTTGTTTTAAACCTTCAATAAACATTCTCTAAAACACCTGAAACTCACTAACAAAGTGGTTAAACATAGCTAGGAATATTAGAGAATGATAATAGGAAGTATTAAGATCAAACAAGAAGGTTTTACAAAATCGTCAGATTTGAATTTCAGAATCAGCGATGAGAACTCGAGTTTTGTTTCTCAAAACTCGAGTTTTGGACTTTGACAGGTAAAATCGATTTTAGTCCAAAACATCAAAACTAGAGGTTTTCTTCCAAAACTGGCAGTTTTCAAAGCATTAAAACATCAAGGCTCTCTGCTTGGCCAAAACTCGAGTTTCCATTTAAATGTGAAAACTTGTTGAAACTGCGCCAAGATAAAACTGGAGGTTTTGAAATGAAACTGGCAGTTTTCAAAATCTAAGAAAACATGAAGTCTCTCTGCCAGAACAAAACTTGAGTTTTGAAATCAAAACTCGAGTTTTCACTTTAATTGTGAAAACTTTGTGAAAAGCTACGCTAAGTTAAAACTGGAGGTTTTGAAATGAAACTGGCAGTTTTCAAAATTTGATTAAAACATGAATCCTCTTTGCCAATTCAAAACTCGAGGTTTTAATCAAAACTCGAGTTTTCACATATATTTGTGAAAACTTGGAAAATTCATGTTTAAACTGAAAACTGGAGGTTTTCAATGTTCAAAACTTAGGAGACTCTCTATACACTAGTGCAAAAAAGGCTTTTAAGACCGCCTCATTTAGAGTGGACTATCGACGCCCCGGTCTTAAAGGTATGACTGGTGGCAGTTTTGTAAATATAAAGAACTTTAAAGGTATGACCGGTGGCAGTTTTGTAAATATAAAGAACTTCTTGGACCGAATCGTTTACCAATGGGTCTTACATATATTATTCAGACCGCTTAAAAAAACAAACGGTCTTTAAAATGTTATTAGACAATTGAAATATCAAATTTCTTTATAGAGAAATCTCGAACAGGCCGACTTATGTTTTCTGCGGTGCAAAATAATAAGGAAACAATTAAATAAAAACTTTTAAGACCGGATATATATAACTGGAGGTCTTAACGATTATACTTTTAAGACCGGACATAAATCGTGCTCGGTAGTAAATTGTTTATTACTTTTAAGACCAGAGTTTAACAAAGGACGGTCTTAAAACTTAACCTTTAAGACTGTTGTTGTTGTTCATCCGGTCTTAAAAATAAAGCGCCAAATATATCTTCACTCGAAACGTTACCTTACGACTTACGTTGTCCCTCTGAACTCTGAAACCCCTCTTCTTGTTGTGAAACCACTCTTCCTGTTGCATTACCACTCTTCCTCGCCCACGTACCATTAGCCTCTGTTACTCTCTCATTTGCTCAGGCATTCATCTCTTACTGTCTCGAAAATGAATGGTGAAAACGATTCCATTCGTGTTCTGGGAACGCAAGTTACTGGTGTGAGTCAGAACGAACCCTCTTCATCTGACAATGTGCCTCGTAATCGCCCTGCACGCCATGGTAGAAGAGACACACGAATGATGGATGTAACCCTAAGTCGAACTTCTTGGTCAAGGCTCGAGATTCAGTTTAATGAAAAGTTGCAACCTGTCGGTCCTAATAAAAGCAAATATAATAGTTTTGTCAGCTATCTTGCACATAGCAAGGTTAGTATCTTGACTGATGAGTGGAAAATGTGGACTTTGACACAGTGAAGCAACCTATTTGGGACACTATCCGGCTTACATACACTGTCCTTGACTCTGAGGAGTTGAAAGACAAGACATTGTCTTATTGTGCTGATCGGTGGAGAAAGTTTAAGACCTCTCTCGCTAACACGTATATTTTTGCCGAGGTTCTGCCTGCCAAACATCCTTGGGGCCAGTACACATTTATTGATGAACGAATTTGGTGACAATTTGTCCTGCTGCGGACCACTCCTGAAGCTCTGGTGAGTCTATATTTAGTTTTATTTGCTTATATAACCAGTGCCCTTATATTTGTTCATCTAATCCTATTAGTTAAATTGTTTGGTGTGTGAATAGAAGTATACATTTCCTGCCTTTGTCTATGCAAGTCTGATATGTAAACCCTGAAAAGGTAAAATACTAAGGAGGTAATTGTGTAATGGTTTGTCTTGCAAAGGAGGAAATGAATAGTCTTAAAAGGGGGAAACTTTATATACCCAATTGTTACGATCTAATGTGGACTGATGATCCCACTGGATGCCTTAAAAAAGATCAAGTTTGTATTATTCTGTAAGCATAATTCTCTTTTGTTTCTTAACCTATCTATCTAGCAGTACAAAACATAGCTCTTTTGTAAGCATAATTCTCTTTTGTTTCTTAACCTATCTACATCTTCCTTAAATAAAATGTTGAAACTTGATCAAGTGAATTTGACTAGTGTTTGAGGTTCATATCAAGCAGAAGTTCTCTAATTTCTGTTAGTGAGATGGCTGGAATTCATAATTAATAGTTGTTTTCAATTCTGATTCTCAGGAAAGAAGGGAAAAAGCATAGGAGATAGGGATAAAGAATGATTACCCGCATAGGGCTTCTCGCGGCGGATATGAAAAGGCTGAAAAAGAATTGATGGCGACCAAGTGGAAGAGATTGGAAGATGAAGCAGAATCCAATCCTTCTGCGGTACATGGTCCACCAACTCCAATACGTCGCAAAAAGTTGTGGTTGCACATTCAGCAAAAGCCAAGCGGCGCCTACACGAGTGAACAAACTCGTGTAGTTGCTGAAAAAATTGTAAGTATAGTTACTATTGTTATTTTTTAGTTACTAAACATGTTTCATTACTAAGCTTCTCATTATCTGTACCTTACATGAAGATCTTAAAAAGAAAGAAGCAGAGGGATCTTTTGTGTCGGCCGGTTGGAGTGATGTTCTGACTGTTGCGACCAAAAAACCGGACCATGGTGGGAGTGTAAGGGGGATTGGAGGACGGGTAGGCTTGAAGGAATTCTTTGGTTCATCCGCCAAACGCCAAAGGCAAAGTATGGTTACCCGGGAAGGGATTGAACAAACAGTGGCCAAATTAAATGAGGAAGCAGTGGCTAAAGAAGCAAGGTATCAATCCGATATGAGCCAGTTGAGGAAGGAACTAAATCAAATGAGGCTGCTTTTGAGCTCTCGTCCAGAGACCAGTGATCTCGTCACACACTCACCTGCAACTGTGCAGCAGAGCACTAGAGGGAGCTGCATTGTTGGACAGTCAGAGCAACCTTGTAACCTTTATGTGGAGGATCCTGATCATCATGATAGACTACTATTGGTTGCAAAAGGGACTGTCCACAACTTATTGGGATCAACTGTGCACCACCAACAAATGTCTGATGATGAAGTTAGAGTGTCAGTTGAAAAGATGATCATTGATGCACCTTGCCCTCTCCCAACTGATGAGCTGAAGTTTGTGAGTGATGTTAAGGGAGCCTTCATCTCTTGGCCAGTGAAACTTGTACATGTCTGTACTCCTCCTGATGTTACACACCTACCGGCCTCGCCCTTTCGGGTGGCGGGTAGTGCGGTCCATTACTTTTGTTTAATTTTAGCTTATATTTCCCCCGTGAATTTACAACACATATCAAAGTATAAGCAGCAGAGCACACATCGATTTGGACAAAAATATACTGATAAAAATACGGAAAGATAATTCCTTTCCCCAAAGGATCAAAATATACAGTCATCCGGTAATCAAAGTAAGTACCCAAAAATAACAGTCACCTCCACACTACCCCAGCTCCGGAGCCTTACCCCTGTCTCCCTGCTCCAGTCTCGAAGAGCTGCCAGATGGCTTAAAAGGAGCTGGGATTCAAAATTGAATCCCAGAGTAACCGTTAATTTCATATAAAATGTATAACAAAGCATGTAAGTAAACCACAAATAAAAATAATTCAAACCACATCTCATTCAGTATCATGCACACAGCAAGGCACACAGCCAATCCGGAACTAGCAGTCCTAATAGCACATAGTACAAACTGCAGTGGTCCTAATAGCACACAGCACAGACCACCGGGCACGGCACACAGCAAGGCCCGTATATGCACACAGCGTGTTCCGGTTCCATAGCGCTAGGAAAATGAATGATAACCGAATGTATACAATAAACATGGAAGAGCATACATACACAAGTCACACAGAGTATACGAAGATTAAGGTTACTACCTGGCAGTAGATTACGGATAAAAATAACCTTCCCATTGCAAAATATCACAATTATCCCTAAAATAATAAAATGTAAATATAATTAAATTCCTTTCAATAAATATTCCCTTGATAATTTAAAATAAGCCCAATTCATAGATCTATTTTTACTAAATCCCTTTTCTTATTAAGGAATTTAATATGGGCCCTCATTCTCTTAATTTTCGTCACTTTTCAGGATTTTCCAGCAACCAGTGACTCATCTTCAAAAATTCATAATTAAATCTAGCAAAATCCTTTTGGGTTGATTCCAAAGCCCAAATGACCCTTAATATGTCTATTTCCAACCAAAAATACGCATTTAGGCCAGACCAAGTCGAAAATATATCCATAGCCCAAAATTCCCCTGCTGTCCGAAATAATGTCCAGAATCAGAGGGTCATTTTCAAAAATACATTGCTCCCAGTCCAGAACTTGAAAAATTACATATTATATATGAAAATAATCCTTAAGATGTCTACTTTCTCTCTGAAAAATTTCATAATTTTCTAAGTCCATTTACCATGTCAAATATCATGAAGAAGGTGACTGACTCCACAGGGAAATTTCCAGAAACAGCACCTAATGATTTTCTAACTTCCATTTATGCTTCCAAATTTACAATCCAAGTTCACCCTCATACAAAATCCCATTTTAGACACTTTAAAATCATCAAAAACACCAAAATCCATTCCCAAAATACTAGTATATGCAGCTGGACGAAAATCAATGCCTAGCCAACAAATTGTCAAATTTCCATTCTAACACCGTAATCTAGTCTATAATCATTTCTAATTTGTTGTTTGAAACCTTAATCATCCTCTAATCCCATTCAAGAATTTGGGCAACAACCCCCCATAAATTTAGGGTTTCCAAGATTCCAAGAATACAAGAAAATACCACCACAAATCAATTTATCAACTCAAATCCACTATAAGAAGGTTTCAGAATCACTAACCTTTTGATGTTTTTGTAATTTCTTCTTCCTTGTTTACCCAAAATTTTCGACCTTCCCTTCATGAACACCACAAGAAGACAGATTTTTGGGTCAAGAAGAGTTGCAAGAGGAAGCTTAGAGGAAATGGAAGAGATTACATGAGATTTACCTATTGATTTCTTCAATTCTTCCTTCTCCTTTTCCCTAAAAATGTTCCACTCTTCCACTCCTCCTTGCCTCTGCGATGGCTGACTCCAAAGTGGGAAGAAGAAGTTATTTAATGGCAATTAAAGGGTCCATACGGCTGAAATAATCAAGGGAAGAAAAGGACTCCAACTAGCCCATTATTTACTCATTTGCCATTATGTAAAAATCCAACCATTTAGTTGGAATGTGTTTGGCCAATTTCTTTTTTTTTTCCCCTTAGTTTGCCCCAAAAATTTAAGCCTCTCTTAGGATAATTTTAGCCCACTTTGTTAACTTATAACCCATACTCATGCAACTTCTTCTCATTCCTTTTTGGCTAAATTTATTACACACAACTTCATAAAAATTCATATATGCAAATAATTTCATATTAATGCACATGAAAAATGAGGATGTTACACCTGAAGCTTCAACCCCTCGTCGAGCTCCATCCCCTCCTCAAGCTCAATCCCCTCCTCAAGCTCAATCTGTAACACCCCAATTTCCATACCACTTATTGTATTCATAAACACATAATACTGAGGAATACGGTATTGTCAAATCAGAGTAATGCGGATGATAGAGCATACATTATCGTTTGGATAATGAGTATCCGATACAATGCCCAAACTTAAGCTGGCATATTAAAAATCTCGAACGAATATTCTTTCTAGAACTAGTCTTTCTTCCGAACTTCGTTATGTCTGGTGACATTTCACGTACTTCCTTGAATAGTTCCTTCTTTCATCCAGCTTCTCTTCTTGAAGCTTTAGTCAAATCTAAGATTCAATACACATTGAATCTCAGGTAACAGATAACCTTATTTGCAAGTATGAAATGTAAATGCAGTATAACACATGTAAAAGCATAGAATAATTTACAGTAAACAAGTCGCACCGTAACCGCAGTTAACGGCCAAGGACCTCAGCCCTTTAGGACACGCAGCCCTATGAGACCGCAGCCTCAAATCCATAGCTAGGAAATAAACATGCAAATTATCTAGCAAACATGATCAGTCATACATGAAATACATACATACATGCTAATAAGAGTTAACGTTACTGTACGCGAACGTACCTTCCTTCCACGTGAATAGTAGTTTACTATTCATGTATACGTCACTATTCATGAATAGTAATATGCCCGTCCTTTGAATCCGACTCCAAACTTCCCGGACATCCTAACATATCACCGTATCACTTAGAATAATGCTCTAAGGGTTATTTATATCAGCATTGACCATTTTACCCTTACATTTCTCCAAAAACGGAATTTCCAGCATTTTGCCCAGATTTTTCTCTAACTTTGAAAAATCATAATTAATTCTACAAAACTCCAAATGAGGTGCTGTAAAATTCCACATAATCCTTGATATGTCTATTTTCAAGGAAAAATAACGGCTTTAACTCGAAATTCATGAGTCATTCCCAGATTTTCCGTTTCCAAACACTGCTCAGATTTAAATCCAGTAAACAAAGCTTAACTTCAAAAATTATGATCTCCTTGTCCAGAGCTCAAAACGTTTCAAATTATATATCAACGGAAAGCCCTGGATGTCTACTTTATATCTGGAAAATTTCATAATTTTATCACATGCCGTTTATTCCCAGATTTTAAAAATGTGAACATTATCCAGAAAAACATCTCAAAATAACACTGTCTTATAAGGTGACAGAAAATTCTTATGAAAACTCTTATTTTCCAGTAAGCTTTTGATCCTCAAAAATAACATTAAACAACTGAAATAAATATGGGAGAGGTATTAAAATCCTTACCTAAGCCCAAAAGTCAATTGCATTTAACCTTCTTGTCTTCACCGAATACTTTCTCAATTTCCATTGTCCTCTCTCTCTCTTTTGGTTTCTCCACTATTTTTCTCTCTTTCGGCTTTCCAATATTTTCTTTCTTTGTTGGACGACATGCATTCAACAATGGGAAAGTGTGTCCTCTATTTATAATTGCCAAAAATGAGAAGGTGTGGTATACGTATCATTTGGTGGAGTGTTGGCAATGGCGGACCTAAGTATTGAAGAAGGGGGGCACGTGCCCCCCCTGAAATTCTTTTTCTTTTTTAAAAAAAAAAAAATTAATTTTTTAATTTTTAATTTTTTTAAAAAAATTCCCTCTGCCTTCCGTGTTATAGCCGGCTCACTCTTCTTCCTCTTTTTTGACCTAGCGATTGAAATTCCCTTCTGCCTTCTGTCTCACACGCCGGACGCCCAGAAGCTCACTCTGCTCCTTCCTCCTTCCATTATCGCCACCCATCTCGGTTGTCCTTTGGCACGACAGCACGACCCAGAACTCCAAAAGCTCGGACGCATAGAAGCTTGGAGTTGGATCGTGAAGCTCAGAAGAATTAGGCCTAGAAAAATGACATTGTAATTATTTTTATTGTAATATACTTGGCCTTATTTTTCTCTTTATATTCTTTTGTTTTTTAAATGCATTTAAAATTTTGCTTAAAAATTTTTTTTCGGGGGCGCTGCCCCGAATCCCGAATCCCCCCACTAATAGTGCCCCTCCTCCGATAATTTTCTGGGTCCGCCACTGAGTGTTGGTATGTTTGGTGGAAGGTTGGAGAATAAATATAAAAGTGGGTGAAGAATTTGTGTGTGTGTATGCTGTGCGTTTGGCAAGAAGGTAGGGAGTATATGTGTACATCATGTACCAATTTGCTTCCTCTTTAATTGAGGTGTAAAGATGGAAAAATGATGTGGAAAAATGACTAATTAAAATAATACCCATCCTACACTAATTCTTGAATTCCTACGGGCACACATTCTCCAATTTTCCATACACATTCTCCAATTTTCCATATGTTGGCCAAAGGTCATTGTAAGAGGGTGGTAGATGTTGTGTATGAGGAAATCAAATACCATTTCATACTTCAACCACTTTATACTTATTTACCAATATCCAACTACCATTTAATATTTATTTGCAAATATTAAATAAGTATTGGAAATTAAATCCTTAATTCCAATAATTACTCATATAGTCCTTCAGACCAAATTTCATAATGTATACGTGAATAGTAAATACGTACATATGAATAGTAAATTACTATTCATAGTCCCAAAATATACTGATTCCAAATTTGTCACATTCAAATACTGGGTCTAGTAGTCTTCCAAATATAGACCAATTTCCAAATCTTTAGACCCAAAATTCGGGATATTACATTTCTCCCCCCGTTCAATAAATTTCGTCCTCGAAATTTGAACGTACAACCTGAGAGAAAACACCTTAGACTTTCAGTCTATTCTTCCATATGCATGCTTACTATTCACGTAACACAATCATTCATCCTATCCCAGTATGTAGTTTTCAAATATATGACTCTCTGGTCCATTCTCCAAGTGCTTGGTTACACAGGCATCACAACCTGATACATTTTGCCTCTCAGCTTATCTCATTCTAGCCTTCCGGCTCATTCAATTATCACAGCACTGGATATTCTAACCTTACTACTTAGGGAATCACCCTCTGCCATAGGCATCTCAACTGCAACTTTGTACAATTTGAATATTTTGCCAGTCTCAAAATATACTTTAGACACACTGGTTTAATGTCACCATGCTAAGCAACATATACCATACTTGGCATATAGGTCTTACAACCCAGGGACTCTGCCCCATGCAAACTTGCATACCAAATCTTACTGTCTTAAGCCTTTACTCATCTGTTTCATCTGAGCTTCTTTCATTCAAGCTCTCAAAGTAATGTAGCTAACCACTACTATCTGACCCATCTGGTTTAAATTCTCTATTAGTTTCTGTTCCTATATCTTAAACTCCAACTACACCGCTTTTCTTTTCAATACAATAGCATCAACAATCATGTCATTGCTACCAAAAACTATTTTGTTGTCTCGTTTTCAAATTTTCACACATTGAAAATTTTCCGTGGTCTCAGTACATTTCACAATCCGCACTAAACCAAAAAGTAATAGCGCTATCACATTTTCAAACATAATTGCTGTCCACAAAAATTAGTGAAAACACATTCGCTGCCGGTTCGATTTCAAAAGAACTTTACTACCGACACACATTTATGAGTAGGATTATTCTTTTCACAAATTCAACATTTGAAAGCTCTCGTCACCACTTCAACCTTTCGGTATAGCAGCATATCGCAATCCTTTCATGCACAAACCACCGCAGTGGTAATGCACTTGTTGGTCAATGTGGGAAAATTTCCGTCCCCCCCATAAGAGACCCAGTGTCTGCACTGGCACATTAATGGGCCACCCCACCAGAATCCCTCCTCGGGAAAAAGGACAATGTCCAGGAGCCCTGCTCCAAACGTCTGCATGGGTCCCAACCAAACAAGGCAAAACACACGCCCCTACAAGGCGAAACTTCTCAGATTGGATGCATACACTGCTGGTGCGAAAATCAGCTTTTCAAAAACTAATCCCCTCGAAAGAACTTTCAATAATGGCCAGCAATTTCAAACATTATAAATCATCTGGTAAGATCCAATAAACCGTGTACATCTACAACAGTTTTCGAACTCTTCCAATTTTTGCGTACTGCCTTTACCACAACATATTTGAAAACTCAATTTCAAATTTTAGGTTCTAACAAAACCCTTTTTTATGAGACAACATGTTTCACAAATCAACCATTCAAACTGGTCTCAAATTTTGTTGAAAAACATTTCATTCGAAAACTCAATTTCGAAAGTTCACAAGTTCAAATTTCAACAAAATCAGCGGGTGTATTGGCAAGTTTAAGAATTCAACCTTTAAACATATCCAGGAACCAGACAACTAATTTCTTAGATGGTCAACACTAACAAACCTTATCCTTGACTACTCAAACCATTCATATACATTGGTACTACATTCTAGTAGCTGGTTTTATTTTGGTCGATTCACACACCTAAAGAATCACTCAATCATCAAGTTTGATTCTTAGATAAAAATTCAGTTGGTGGCAACCTTCTGGATACCCAAACAATTCTTAGGCTCACCAATCCATTTTTGAAATCTCGACCATACTCAATACACATGCTAGAATTATCAAGATTCATAGCTTACAACAATCAAATATTATCCTCAGATATTCCCAAAATAACAATCATCAAATTCACAATTTGACTTTTAGAACCTCAATATCAATTGAGCTAAGAAATCATATTGCCTATTGTACATATTAGGATTGTGATTCACAATTCTTAATCTGATCCTCAAAACATACAAAGGCTCTTCTCACAATGTCAATATTACCACAAAGTTCTAATACTACCTCAAAAGTAATCATTAGTCACATTTCAACTTAGACCATATTCAAATATATCCTCAATTATACAAATTCATATCAGCATTTTCTTAGCATCCCTAACAATCACCAATTTTTCTCTCTACAAGGTACTCGACCTTTAAACAAAAAGTTTCAAATTTCAAACTCTGTCAACAATCACCTTATCCGAGATTACTATCGCCTTAGCACGCTTACACTCAGAATCCCATTTTCAAATGTCTGTCCTGACATCTCAAATCAGCTGCATACCTAAATCGGATTTCCTGGAGATTTGGTCATTAAGTAATCACCATGTGACGTATAAACGTCCAAACTTAATTTCCTTGAGACATGACTAACAATAAATGTTGTGTCGATTACCGCCTGCACCAAAATTCAAAAAGGTTTCGACCTATAAGGGCGGTTAGGGTGCATTAGGTTGTATTAGGGTGCGGTGCCATAAAATTTCCGCATAACAACAAAGTCTGCATAATTATGAGCCAGCGACAGATGAGAATCCAATGCTGCTTAGCAAAATCTAGACGTTACTAGCCCAGCTATAAACCGAGTAAAGCAAGAGTAATTGTTTCACATTCTCTCAGGCTTCACATCCTCTCAAGCTTCAGATCAACATACACATTTCTTCTCCATCGTAACTTTCTCTATATTCTTCCACATTATCTTTAAACATGGCCGGTTCAAGCAACTTCATTCCAGTTTCCGATTCATACAACCCTTTCTTTCTTGAAACTTTACTTCATGACTATCAGACTAACATGTTGTCTGACTTGTCAAACAATGTATCATACCCTTATTCTTCTTTACTTCCCCAAAATCCCGTAAGTGTGAATGTTCATTCATCTACCCCAATGATTAACGTTCCTACTCCTCCAACAAGGATACAAGATTCTATTTTTACAACTACTAACAGAAAGGAATCTGAAGCAGGTCCATCAAGGCGACCTGTCCAAAGATGTCGTAATATGGCAGATCTTATGAAGTCTACGGTACTTTCTCAACCAAGGAATCCTGGTTCTAGCTTGACTGAGACTACTAATCCATTTTCATGTGGTTGCTGCCATGTTCTACGAGAGATCATTCATACCAATGGACTTCAATACCATAAACTTGAAGTTCATGGGAGGATTGGTATGATATGCCACACTGTCTTTCACCAGGACGTACAAGGAGGTTCTTCCAATCCTCAAGTATTTGACTTTGGTAAGAAAAATTTAGAAGATGTCAAGCATTTTCTAGAAAATTATTGTTTGAATCAAAATTCTTTAGGGTATGTCCTGGTGTCAGATCCCCTATCAGCCTACTATGAGGCCCTTTGTGTTGGTTTGGAATGGACTAAAAATCAAAATGAACTCCCTAATAGTTCATTTCCAACCAATACAACAAATATATCCAATAAAGGAAAAGAGCTCGTGGTTGTAAATAATAATCCTTCAGTCCCCATACCTAGTGATCCATACCGATCAAGAGCTGAACAAAATATTAGGGGTGCATCAATGTCAATAGATGATCTTAGAGACTTCTTCCATTTACCTCAACAAGAAGCGGCTCAACAAGTTCGTCTATGCAAAAATGTTCTAATGAAAATATGCCATAGGGGAGGAATAAAGCATTGGCCTTATGTAAAAATTCGAAGCACTATGAAGCAAATAGCTAGATTGAGAAGAACAATGTCTCCTGATGGTCCTCTCTCAAGAGCAGCCGCTCAGGAAGAAATTAATAGACTTAAACTTGAGATAGTCGAAGCTTGCGGTGGGATTGTACCAACTGTTGTTCTTGATGCTTGAATTAATATAGTCTACTCTTCTTAGCCTTCTTGCTAATGTTTGTAATCTCTATTCTAGGATTCATAAGGATTTTCAAGCTTTTCTGCCAAACTCAACTTTATCTATTAAATTCAAACTTAAGCAAGTCATTCTAACTTATTGTTAGGACCAAGAAAAAGATTGGACTTCTAAATTTTGGAGTAGATAATTTCCATAATTTTCACTCTTGTCACTCAGAATTATCTAAGAATTAGTTACTATTCACGTATACGGTACTATTCACGTATACGTATTATTCACTATTCACTCGAGCATACTAGCCAAATGCCAGAATCTCTGCTCTGATACCAAAATTGTAACACCCCAATTTCCATACCACTTATTGTATTCATAAACACATAATACTGAGGAATACGGTATTGTCAAATCAGAGTAATGCGGATGATAGAGCATACATTATCGTTTGGATAATGAGTATCCGATACAATGCCCAAACTTAAGCTGGCATATTAAAAATCTCGAACGAATATTCTTTCTAGAACTAGTCTTTCTTCCGAACTTCGTTATGTCTGGTGACATTTCACGTACTTCCTTGAATAGTTCCTTCTTTCATCCAGCTTCTCTTCTTGAAGCTTTAGTCAAATCTAAGATTCAATACACATTGAATCTCAGGTAACAGATAACCTTATTTGCAAGTATGAAATGTAAATGCAGTATAACACATGTAAAAGCATAGAATAATTTACAGTAAACAAGTCGCACCGTAACCGCAGTTAACGGCCAAGGACCTCAGCCCTTTAGGACACGCAGCCCTATGAGA
Organism: Acacia crassicarpa; assembly: GCA_034222035.1. NCBI lineage: Eukaryota > Viridiplantae > Streptophyta > Magnoliopsida > Fabales > Fabaceae > Acacia > Acacia crassicarpa. The sequence goes on along the minus strand of JAWXYG010000009.1, from coordinate 21,819,825 downwards.
CCGCAGCCTCAAATCCATAGCTAGGAAATAAACATGCAAATTATCTAGCAAACATGATCAGTCATACATGAAATACATACATACATGCTAATAAGAGTTAACGTTACTGTACGCGAACGTACCTTCCTTCCACGTGAATAGTAGTTTACTATTCATGTATACGTCACTATTCATGAATAGTAATATGCCCGTCCTTTGAATCCGACTCCAAACTTCCCGGACATCCTAACATATCACCGTATCACTTAGAATAATGCTCTAAGGGTTATTTATATCAGCATTGACCATTTTACCCTTACATTTCTCCAAAAACGGAATTTCCAGCATTTTGCCCAGATTTTTCTCTAACTTTGAAAAATCATAATTAATTCTACAAAACTCCAAATGAGGTGCTGTAAAATTCCACATAATCCTTGATATGTCTATTTTCAAGGAAAAATAACGGCTTTAACTCGAAATTCATGAGTCATTCCCAGATTTTCCGTTTCCAAACACTGCTCAGATTTAAATCCAGTAAACAAAGCTTAACTTCAAAAATTATGATCTCCTTGTCCAGAGCTCAAAACGTTACAAATTATATATCAACGGAAAGCCCTGGATGTCTACTTTATATCTGGAAAATTTCATAATTTTATCACATGCCGTTTATTCCCAGATTTTAAAAATGTGAACATTATCCAGAAAAACATCTCAAAATAACACTGTCTTATAAGGTGACAGAAAATTCTTATGAAAACTCTTATTTTCCAGTAAGCTTTTGATCCTCAAAAATAACATTAAACAACTGAAATAAATATGGGAGAGGTATTAAAATCCTTACCTAAGCCCAAAAGTCAATTGCATTTAACCTTCTTGTCTTCACCGAATACTTTCTCAATTTCCATTGTCCTCTCTCTCTCTTTTGGTTTCTCCACTATTTTTCTCTCTTTCGGCTTTCCAATATTTTCTTTCTTTGTTGGACGACATGCATTCAACAATGGGAAAGTGTGTCCTCTATTTATAATTGCCAAAAATGAGAAGGTGTGGTATACGTATCATTTGGTGGAGTGTTGGTATGTTTGGTGGAAGGTTGGAGAATAAATATAAAAGTGGGTGAAGAATTTGTGTGTGTGTATGCTGTGCGTTTGGCAAGAAGGTAGGGAGTATATGTGTACATCATGTACCAATTTGCTTCCTCTTTAATTGAGGTGTAAAGATGGAAAAATGATGTGGAAAAATGACTAATTAAAATAATACCCATCCTACACTAATTCTTGAATTCCTACGGGCACACATTCTCCAATTTTCCATACACATTCTCCAATTTTCCATATGTTGGCCAAAGGTCATTGTAAGAGGGTGGTAGATGTTGTGTATGAGGAAATCAAATACCATTTCATACTTCAACCACTTTATACTTATTTACCAATATCCAACTACCATTTAATATTTATTTGCAAATATTAAATAAGTATTGGAAATTAAATCCTTAATTCCAATAATTACTCATATAGTCCTTCAGACCAAATTTCATAATGTATACGTGAATTGTAACACCCTTCCTAAATTATCGTCTATATATCAGAGCTATCGCGCACCGGCATCGAAAGGTTTTGGACGACTTAAATTACGGAAAGAAAGTTTCATAAAATAACTTAGTTTGAAAATACGAGAATAAATTTTTCGCGATTCGAATCCATCCCACAGGAGGGAGTTAATACAGTAATCCAAAAACAGACAAATGATAAACGTTAAAGTTTGGCCTAACTACTCGCATTTCCCAAAAGTTTTCATCTGCTGTATCCCTTACAGCTTCATCTTGCCTCTCGATCCCGCATCACCACCTGTCTCTTTCATGCGGTCTGGAGTTCAAATGAATGAACCCCAGGGGTAACAGTTAATCTCATATACAGGTATGAAATGTAAAATCACAGTATAACACATGTATAAGCATAGAATAATTTACAGTAAACAATCAAACCGTAACCGCAGTTAACGGCCAAGGACCGCAGCCCTTTGTGGAACACGCAGCTCCATACTTAGGACACGCAGCCCTATGGGACACGCAGCCCCCAATCCATAGCTAGGATACATACAAGCAAATTATCTAGCAAATATGATCAGTCATACATGAGATACATACATACAAGTCTATAAGATAACAGTTACCCACCTCAAGCTTTAATCCTTACTTTCGTCTGAAGGTGCTGGGATCGGAAGAGGTGTCAAGGTATGCCTAAAAACGTTTATCATTGTCATTAGTCTCTTCTTGTGACGCAAAGTAACTAGCTATGCAAATTGTTCTTAGAGGATTAAGAATGATTCTTACGTTTGAACTTAACTATAACTTCTCACAATTTCCATTAAACTATGAAAATTCATGATTAATTCTCTAGGTCTCCAATTAAGGTGATTCAAATTCCTATTCAAAGTTTTATAAGTATAGTTTAGGAGAAAAATAGACATCAAATCAATTTATGACTGTATAACTCCCAAGAATTTAAAAAGTAGATGTTACTCAAATCTGACACATGATTTTTCCCTGATTTCCTGAACAAACTTTGAAAACTCATAATTAATTCCACAAAAATCAAAATGAGGTTCTGCAAAATTCTACATAACCCTTGATATGTCTATTCTTCAGGAAAAATAACGACACAGACTAAAAATCTCTAGATCATTCCCAGTTTTAAGTTTTCTCAGCACTATTCGATTGCAACTCCAGAAAAAGGCTTAACTTCAAAAATTCGTATCTCCCTGAATATAGATCCAAAGGAGATGTATTACCTATCAAATTAAAGCTCTATGTGTCTACTACAAAACTGGAAAGTATCATAATTTTTAAAAATTGTTTAATATTTCCGAATTGCAACGTCATATTGCAACTTCTGAAGCAACCCAGAGTTTTTCCCAGATTTTGGCTTAACTTCAAAAAATCATAACTCTCATTCTACACGTCCGTTTTCTGTGTTCTTTGGCTCGTTTTAAAGCTTAAGATGTCCTCTATCTTCCATAAAATTTTCATGAAAAAACTCAAACGTCTTCTATAGAAACAGATGCATGCAATGTTCTCTGTTTCAGTCTGGAAAAACAGAGGTGTTTCATGTGCATAAAACTAACACCGTGAACCTCTCTCTCTTCTCTTCTCTTTTTCTGAATATATAATGGTTATGATGTATACACACACACACACATATATATATATACACATGCAACTCATGCACGTGAGCAACAGGCCGGGTATGTGTGTGTATATATATATATTTTTCTTCTTATCTACACTAACGCATTACACCAGTAAAGAGGGTATCAACATGCACACACTCACATATTAGCAATTTCTTCATACACCTATATATATTCTTAAAGCCAGCAATACATGCAAATACAGCAAGCTCTCCAAGTCTTTGCTTCCGTTTAAACCCCACAAAACTGAGACTCATAGGCGGCAATATATATATACATATTATGTCTATGTTTTCTCTTACCAGTTTCCAAAACAACAAACTACACGCCCCATATACATATATATATATATATATATATATATATATATATATACACACACAATGACCATAAGCTTGGAGACACAAACACAAGCTAAAACAGTCCCTGTTTTTGGTTTCTTCCACAGAGAACTGTTGCTTCAATTCCTAAGGCTTATTACTTAATATCTAGCGTCAGGAAATGCATAGAACTAGACAAAAGGAGACCCGAAGCTTACCTACAGGTTTGGCTTGCACAATGAGGTCACTGTCAACACCACAGCTCCCCTGTTCTTTGGCCAAAAATGCAGAGTGTTAAGCAAAGTGAAGAACATGGTTAAATAAGAAATTGTGGACTTGGACCGAGGAGGAAGAAATGACGGTTGTCGCTGGTTTGGAATCCGAGAGGTATGGCGTGAACATCCTTTGTCGGGTTTGTCGGGCATGGCATGTTGGACTTGGTGAGATTTGTTCAGAGGAATATAGCTTTCCTGTTTTGCGTGTTGGTTGGGAAGGTGGGGCTGGTTTGATATTGTTTGATATGGGTTGGGAGGATTTAATGGGTTGGTTTGTTATAGTTGGGCCGATGGGAAAGAATGGAGCAATAGAATAGGTGGATCTAAGATGATTATTGTATTGTAATACATGGCACGTGGGTTAGACAAGATGAGCCAATCAAATGGGTCATGAAATGTTATCATGGGCCGAAGGAAGCATTCCAAGTGGTATGTGCTATCAACTAATGGATGTGTGTTTTGGATTATTCTACCGTGGAGGAATAAAGGGAAGAATGAGAATGGAGCGTGTGTATTGCTTACGTGTGGCGTGCTACATGTAAGTGTGGAGGTTGGATTGAATTAATTGATTTATTGAATTATTATTGTTTTAATTATTATTTTATATATATATATATATATATATATATATATATATATTCACCTATCGAAAGGAAAATAAATCCTATTTGAATTCTTTCAAAAAGAAAATTAAGGAAAAATAAGCCTAAATCTCAAATAATTATCCTCTTAATCATTTTGAGCCAAAACCCATAATTTAATTCCCATAAAATATTTCAAATGTCAAATCCCAAAAATTTGGGATGTTACATTTCTCCCCCACTTAATTTAAATTTCGTCCCCGAAATTTTGCTATACATATTGTAAACTCTGAGCCATAAATTCCGGGTACTTCTCCTTCATGCTTTCCACTGTTTCCCATGTTGCCTCTTCAGGAGATAAACCCTTCCATAACACTTTTACAAATGGGATCACCTTGCGCCTGAGCTGCTTCTCCTGGTGGTCAATGATTCGTATAGGCTCAACCACGAAGGTATTGTCATGTCGGAGTTCCACATCCTCATACTCTATGACATGCTTAGGATCCGGGTGATACTTCTTTAGCTGAGAAACATGGAATACATCATGAAGTTTACCCATGTTTGGGGGTAGGGCTAGCTGGTAGGCTACTGGTCCACGCTTCGCTAATATTTCAAATGGACCCACATAACGGGGACTCAACTTTTTCCTTTTCAATGTTCTACCAACTCCAGTAACAGGGGATATCTTCAGGAAAACGTGATCTCCTATTTCAAACTCCAGGGGCCTTCTTCTTTTGTCTGCATAGCTTTTCTGCCTGCTTTGTGCTGCTAGGAGCCTTCTCTTGATTAAATCAATACCTTTAGAGGTTTTCTCAACAAAGTCTGTCCCAATTAGTCCCCTCTTGGACATCTCTGTCCCAATTAGCTCCCTCTCGGACAACTCTGTCCAGCAGATGGGTGATCGACACTTCCTGCCATATAACGCCTCAAATGGAGCCATTTGGATGCTCGAATGATAGCTGTTATTATACGCAAATTCTGCCAATGGGAGATATTGATCCCAATTCCCTCTGAAGTCCAGTACACATGCCCTCAGCATATCTTCTAGTGTCTGTATGGTTCGTTCAGATTGCCCATCGGTTTGGGGGTGATAAGCTGTACTATATTTTAAATTTGACCCTAGAGCTTCATGTAAAGCTTCCCAAAATCGAGATGTGAATCGAGGATCTCTATCAGAGATAATACTCTTTGGTATACCATGGAGTCTCACTATCTCCTTGATGTAGACATCAGCCAACTTCACAAGAGAATAACTAGCACTGATGGGAATAAAGTGCGCTGACTTTGTAAAACGGTCAACAATTACCCATATTGCATCAAAATGCCTGATCTTGGGCAATCCCACTACGAAGTCCATGGTAATATCCTCCCACTTCCATTCTGGAATTGTAATTTTCTGCAGTGGTCCTGGCGGTCGTTGATGTTCAAGTTTTACTCTCTGACAAGTTAAGCATTTGGCCACATACTGAGTTACATCTTTCTTCAACCCTGGCCACCAGAAGTCAGATTTCAGATTCTGGTACATTTTGACCATACCTGGATGTAAGGTGTATTTTGTCTTGTGAGCTTCATCCAGTATTTTCTGCCTCAACTCGTCATTATTCGGTATATAAACTCTCTTCTTATACCTCACCAATTCATAAGGTGATAGATCGAAATCTTGAGTCTCGTTCCGAGATATTAATTCTCGTATAGAATTTGCTTGTTCGTCTTGCTTCTGAGCTTCTTTAATTTCATCTTTCAGATCATACTCTCCTTGACTAACAAGAAGACTTGCAAGATAAACCTTATTGGGTCTCCTCCGTGCTACAACAGTCTGATTGGATAGATTCAAATCTCTGAAATCTTCAAATAGTTTCTGCTCATGAATCATCATGAAAGCTACTTGCACCACTTTTCTACTCAAAGCATCTGCGACAACGTTAGCTTTCCCTGGATGATATTTAATCTCCAGTTCATAGTCCTTCAGTAACTCCATCCATCTACGCTGTCTCATATTTAGCTCTCTCTGATCAAAGAGATATTTGAGACTCTTGTGGTCGCAGTACAGTTCCACGGTAGCACCATACAAGTAATGCCGCCAAATTTTTAATGCAAAAACAATAGCCGCAAGTTCCAAATCATGAGTTGGATAGTTTGACTCGTGAGGCTTCAACTGTCGAGAGGCATAAGCTACTACTCTGCCCTGCTGCATCAGGACACATCCCAATCCATGCTTACTCGCATCACTGTAGACTACATATGTCTGACTCGGATCCGGGATGATTAGCACTGGTGCTGTGGTCAACCTCTCCCTCAGTTCTCTGAAGCTACCCTCACACTGCTCATCCCAAACAAATGATTGGTTCTTTCGCGTCAGCTTCGTTAATGGCAAGGCAAGTCTGGAGAAATCTTTTATGAATCTGCGATAATATCCCGCCAGACCCAAGAAACTCCGTATTTCAGTTACCGTCTCTGGTCTCTTCCAGTTTAGTACTGCTTCCACTTTACTAGGATCAACAGCGACCCCATCTCGTGATATCACATGGCCCAGAAATTTAACTTCTGAAAGCCAAAAGTCACATTTGCTCAACTTAGCATAGAGTTGCTTCTCTTTCAATACCTTTAGTACTTGTCGTAGATGGTGCTCATGTTCCTCCTTATTCTTGGAGTAGATCAAAATGTCATCAATGAAAACGACCACAAACTGATCGAGATACTCACGAAAAATTCGATTCATGTAGTCCATGAACACTGCAGGCGCATTGGTCAAACCAAAGGGCATCACCAAAAACTCATAGTGGCCATATCTGGTTCTAAAGGCAGTCTTCGAAACATCCTCAGCTTTAACACGTAACTGATGATATCCCGAGCGCAAATCAATCTTCGAGAAAACGCAAGAACCAGCTAATTGGTCTAACAGATCATCAATTCTAGGGAGTGGGTATTTATTTTTGATTGTTGCCTTGTTCAACTCCCTATAATCAATGCAGAGTCGAAGACTCCCATCCTTCTTCTTCACAAATAGTACAGGAGCTCCCCAGGGTGACACACTAGGTCGGATGAATTCTTTCTCCAGTAATTCTTCAATCTGCTTCTTTAATTCTATCATTTCACTAGGTGCCATTCTGTAGGGTGGTTTGGAGATAGGTCCAGTGCCAGGCATCAACTCAATAGTAAACTCAACTTCTCTCACCGGTGGCAATCCGCTGATGTCTTCTGGGAATACTTCAGGGAATTCATTCACTACTGGTATATTTGACAGTGATGGTTCTGTCTCTGCCTGCACTGAGAGGAACACCATGTACCCCAGACAACCTTGATTTAGACATCGCTTTGCTTCTTGAGCAGTAAGAAGATTCGAATTGTTTGCCGTAGTACTTGCTGTTGGCTGTTTGTATAGGATTTGCTTGTTAACGCAGTCGATCAAAGCGTTATTAGCCGTTAGCCAATTCAACCCCAGTATGACGTCAATACCAATCAATGGTAGACAAATTAAATCTAGAGTGGACTCATGTCCTTTTACAATCAACACACAATTCAAACATGCCTCAGATACTACAGACTTAACACCAAGCGGTGTATTTACAATCAAATCATATGTCAACCTATGGGTGTTCATCCCTAGCCTTCTAACACAATCACAAGCAATAAAAGAATGGCTAGCACCTGAATCAAATAAGGCTTGCAAAGAATTACCATTCAATGAGATTGTACCTTGGATCATGTCAGGTGATTTTCTGGCTTCTTCATGGGTTAAAGCAAAGACTCTTCCATGACTTTGTGGCCTCTTCTCGCCGGTGTTCTGTGGACAGTTAAAGCTAAAGTGTCCCGGCTGGTTACACTTAAAGCAGATCAGCTTTCCGTCACATCCTGTCCCTGGGTGGCTCTTCCCGCATTTCACACAAGGTCGGGGCACTAGTGGTCTTGGGTTGTTTTTCTTGAAGTGATTGGGCTTCTTGTTCCCACCCTTGTAGCCAGACCAGTTCCCCTTCCTCTTTTGATTTCTCATGAGGTTCCCATGGCTATTCCCACTGTGAGTCATCTCCATTCTGCTCGCCTGCAACTCTTTCAGGTTGCACTCAATTATCCTACATTCTTCCTCAGCTTGGTGGAATGTGTGGAATCGCCGAGAGATTAGCCTATCCCTCATCTCAAATTTTAGTCCCCTGATGAGCATGCTTGCCTTCCATCCTTCATCTTCATTCTTCTTTAGGTAGGAGGAGTAGCGGGACAGGTTGATGAATCTTGCTAGATACTTGTCAAAAGATTCTCCCGGTTTCTGTTTGATGGTTATGAACTGGTGCTCCATTTCCACCTGGACTGAGTGAGGAAAGTACTTCTCATTAAACTTCTCTTGGAATAGCTCCCAAGTAATTGGTCTGTATCTGGCACGCAAAGCCTTGGCCACGCTTTTCCACCAGTGGTCTGCATCACCTTCCAACTTATATATGGCTAGTTGTGCCTTTCGTTCTTCAGGGCATTCCATGACCTCAAAGATTTTCTCCAATCTAAATAGCCAATTCTCAGCAGCTTCCGCATTGTGCTCGCCTGAAAATGATGGTGGGTTGTGCTTACAAAACTGTATGGTCCAGTTGGGACTCCTTGATATCTTTCTGTCGCTGCGGTTGAACAGGAGGTGGAGTCTCCTCTCGGTTTTCCTCTTCCTCTGTCTCCTCTCTCTGAGCTAGCTGCGCTTCTGCAGCTTCAGCACGTTGTCTTTCTTCTTCTCGTTCTGTCCTTAACAGAAAGACCTCTTCCCTGAGTTCTCTCAAGGAATCTCGATGTTCATTCAGCATCTCATGTACTAGTTGCATAGGGTCTTGGATTTGAGGTCCCTGTTGATTGGGCCTTCCTCTGCCTCGGCCTCTAGCTGGTCCTCGGCCTCGACCTCTACCCCTTCCACGTGTAGGTGGATTTGTTTCTTGTTGGGGTGGCTGCTCAGGAATCGGCCTTCGTCTTGCCCTTGTTTTCATCATGGTAACACCTTTGTACTATACGACAAGAAGATTAGTCGTTAATAATAGAGTCACGATAGTCATTCACAACATTGATATGCATTTAAAAGCATAAATCATACATGTTACTAACGTCTCCAAAATCTGGCCAAAACATAAAGTACTAGCTATTACAAAATGCCATTCTTTACCATAACTTCCCTAGGACTTTAGGGATAGTTGATACAAGCCTACGGTAAATACTAATTTCATTCTCTTCCTTCACCTAAGCCCCATCTACATATGAGCTGCCACATACTCATCCATGTATTCTATAAAGGTCTCAAAGTCAACAAACTTATACTTCCCAAGGATTGCCTCTACCCTATCACACCAGGCCTCGGTTTGGGGAAAATGGAACATGGTTGCTTTTATCCAGTCATCAAGGTCATAGTCCACATGGCCGTGCCTTCTCTTGTCGGCATAGAGCTTGCTGACCTCATCCAGGTATGTTCGATATAGGGTCTCTTGGTCGGTTATGTCTACCCAAGTCTGCATGAAAAGCTCGTTAATATGACCGAATAGACAGGTATCTATTAGGTGCTCAGGTGAAGGTTTACTGGCTTTAGAAGGTTCAGCCTTAGTGTCCTCTTTTGGTGGGTGATCCACCAGTACATCCGCCTTACGCTTCTGGTGTAGTTTTATGGGCTCAGGTACTGGTGGTACTCGCTTCCTAGCAGTTCGTCCTCTCAATTGTCCTCCAGGTGTACGGTAGAATCCGTACTGTACGTTGGGGGGTAACTCTCCCTCATAAACCCTCATCCTGTTTTCAAAACAGCTAAGTTTTGTCAAATCCTTTTCAAAAACTTTGTCCAAAACCAGGCTCTGATACCAAAATGTAACACCCTTCCTAAATTATCGTCTATATATCAGAGCTATCGCGCACCGGCATCGAAAGGTTTTGGACGACTTAAATTACGGAAAGAAAGTTTCATAAAATAACTTAGTTTGAAAATACGAGAATAAATTTTTCGCGATTCGAATCCATCCCACAGGAGGGAGTTAATACAGTAATCCAAAAACAGACAAATGATAAACGTTAAAGTTTGGCCTAACTACTCGCATTTCCCAAAAGTTTTCATCTGCTGTATCCCTTACAGCTTCATCTTGCCTCTCGATCCCGCATCACCACCTGTCTCTTTCATGCGGTCTGGAGTTCAAATGAATGAACCCCAGGGGTAACAGTTAATCTCATATACAGGTATGAAATGTAAAATCACAGTATAACACATGTATAAGCATAGAATAATTTACAGTAAACAATCAAACCGTAACCGCAGTTAACGGCCAAGGACCGCAGCCCTTTGTGGAACACGCAGCTCCATACTTAGGACACGCAGCCCTATGGGACACGCAGCCCCCAATCCATAGCTAGGATACATACAAGCAAATTATCTAGCAAATATGATCAGTCATACATGAGATACATACATACAAGTCTATAAGATAACAGTTACCCACCTCAAGCTTTAATCCTTACTTTCGTCTGAAGGTGCTGGGATCGGAAGAGGTGTCAAGGTATGCCTAAAAACGTTTATCATTGTCATTAGTCTCTTCTTGTGACGCAAAGTAACTAGCTATGCAAATTGTTCTTAGAGGATTAAGAATGATTCTTACGTTTGAACTTAACTATAACTTCTCACAATTTCCATTAAACTATGAAAATTCATGATTAATTCTCTAGGTCTCCAATTAAGGTGATTCAAATTCCTATTCAAAGTTTTATAAGTATAGTTTAGGAGAAAAATAGACATCAAATCAATTTATGACTGTATAACTCCCAAGAATTTAAAAAGTAGATGTTACTCAAATCTGACACATGATTTTTCCCTGATTTCCTGAACAAACTTTGAAAACTCATAATTAATTCCACAAAAATCAAAATGAGGTTCTGCAAAATTCTACATAACCCTTGATATGTCTATTCTTCAGGAAAAATAACGACACAGACTAAAAATCTCTAGATCATTCCCAGTTTTAAGTTTTCTCAGCACTATTCAGATTGCAACTCCAGAAAAAGGCTTAACTTCAAAAATTCGTATCTCCCTGAATATAGATCCAAAGGAGATGTATTACCTATCAAATTAAAGCTCTATGTGTCTACTACAAAACTGGAAAGTATCATAATTTTTAAAAATTGTTTAATATTTCCGAATTGCAACGTCATATTGCAACTTCTGAAGCAACCCAGAGTTTTTCCCAGATTTTGGCTTAACTTCAAAAAATCATAACTCTCATTCTACACGTCCGTTTTCTGTGTTCTTTGGCTCGTTTTAAAGCTTAAGATGTCCTCTATCTTCCATAAAATTTTCATGAAAAAACTCAAACGTCTTCTATAGAAACAGATGCATGCAATGTTCTCTGTTTCAGTCTGGAAAAACAGAGGTGTTTCATGTGCATAAAACTAACACCGTGAACCTCTCTCTCTTCTCTTCTCTTTTTCTGAATATATAATGGTTATGATGTATACACACACACACACATATATATATATACACATGCAACTCATGCACGTGAGCAACAGGCCGGGTATGTGTGTGTATATATATATATTTTTCTTCTTATCTACACTAACGCATTACACCAGTAAAGAGGGTATCAACATGCACACACTCACATATTAGCAATTTCTTCATACACCTATATATATTCTTAAAGCCAGCAATACATGCAAATACAGCAAGCTCTCCAAGTCTTTGCTTCCGTTTAAACCCCACAAAACTGAGACTCATAGGCGGCAATATATATATACATATTATGTCTATGTTTTCTCTTACCAGTTTCCAAAACAACAAACTACACGCCCCATATACATATATATATATATATATATATATATATATATATATACACACACAATGACCATAAGCTTGGAGACACAAACACAAGCTAAAACAGTCCCTGTTTTTGGTTTCTTCCACAGAGAACTGTTGCTTCAATTCCTAAGGCTTATTACTTAATATCTAGCGTCAGGAAATGCATAGAACTAGACAAAAGGAGACCCGAAGCTTACCTACAGGTTTGGCTTGCACAATGAGGTCACTGTCAACACCACAGCTCCCCTGTTCTTTGGCCAAAAATGCAGAGTGTTAAGCAAAGTGAAGAACATGGTTAAATAAGAAATTGTGGACTTGGACCGAGGAGGAAGAAATGACGGTTGTCGCTGGTTTGGAATCCGAGAGGTATGGCGTGAACATCCTTTGTCGGGTTTGTCGGGCATGGCATGTTGGACTTGGTGAGATTTGTTCAGAGGAATATAGCTTTCCTGTTTTGCGTGTTGGTTGGGAAGGTGGGGCTGGTTTGATATTGTTTGATATGGGTTGGGAGGATTTAATGGGTTGGTTTGTTATAGTTGGGCCGATGGGAAAGAATGGAGCAATAGAATAGGTGGATCTAAGATGATTATTGTATTGTAATACATGGCACGTGGGTTAGACAAGATGAGCCAATCAAATGGGTCATGAAATGTTATCATGGGCCGAAGGAAGCATTCCAAGTGGTATGTGCTATCAACTAATGGATGTGTGTTTTGGATTATTCTACCGTGGAGGAATAAAGGGAAGAATGAGAATGGAGCGTGTGTATTGCTTACGTGTGGCGTGCTACATGTAAGTGTGGAGGTTGGATTGAATTAATTGATTTATTGAATTATTATTGTTTTAATTATTATTTTATATATATATATATATATATATATATATTCACCTATCGAAAGGAAAATAAATCCTATTTGAATTCTTTCAAAAAGAAAATTAAGGAAAAATAAGCCTAAATCTCAAATAATTATCCTCTTAATCATTTTGAGCCAAAACCCATAATTTAATTCCCATAAAATATTTCAAATGTCAAATCCCAAAAATTTGGGATGTTACATGAATAGTAAATACGTACATATGAATAGTAAATTACTATTCATAGTCCCAAAATATACTGATTCCAAATTTGTCACATTCAAATACTGGGTCTAGTAGTCTTCCAAATATAGACCAATTTCCAAATCTTTAGACCCAAAATTCGGGATATTACACAATCCCCTACTGCTAAGTTGACTGGCTACAAAAAAATATCCAATATGGTGAAAAGTGGACTTTTTAAAGATAAATCGTGGCCTGTCGATGAAGTAGTAGGCATCCTTCATCCCCTACCCATCCAAGTTGACACCGTTGATATTGAGTCCCTGCTGCTTCTTAGACAGGAGCTTAGTGATGCAATTGTTCAAATTTGGATGAAGTAAGTATGTTCTTCTATGAGTACATAATTTAAATGCATCGTTTAGACACATATATATATACTAATTCCCTTATCGATGTAATTATTGTAGGTTCCTGCATCAAGAATTGGAGAATAAGGGCAGAAGCAACGATTTTGGATTCTTGTGCCCTGTGTATTCAAGTCAAACAACCATGCAGGAGAGACATCAGTACATATCAAGAAGGTTGTATCAAGTGAGAAGAAAGGTGTACTTTTTGTCATTCTTCCACAGGTACATATCACAAATCTTGTCTACAATTCACTTAATTTTGCTACATATATCACTGAGTATACTTTACTGCTGTGAATTTTCAGTCGCCACTGGCAGTTGGTCCTCATGTGCATGGAAGAAAATAAAGTTATCTTCTTATGCTCCACTCAGAGCAAGCCAGTGCCTACGTTGACGCAGACCATCAACGAGTAAGCATGTCATTTTGATTCTCTTGTCTGAAATCTCTGCTGTGAATTTTCAGTGAACATCGATAAATATGCATTTTTGATGATAGTGCCATGAGGACCTTCCAACTCGACGCGCTCCAAAGACGTTCTTATCAGGCCAAAGAGCCTAAATGGCTCAGACCAGAGGTTAGTACAATATTTGTACACTTGGCACACTGCTTTATGAACTTGGTCAGTAAGATATATATTACTTATATATATTTCTTGTTCTTTTTAGACCCGTTGGCAACCAAAGGCGTCCAACTTATGTGGCCAGTATGTCATGAAACACATGTATGATATTGTCACTAAAGGAAATACTAAATTATTTTCAAAGGTAAATATTTGATGTTATATATTATGCACACAAGTTAATTCAGTTTCTGGCTTAATGTTACATATGAAATATGGACGCAAGTTAATTCAATTTCTGTCTTTGATGTTACAGATGTTTCACTGCCCTGCCCCCTTTTCGGATGTTGAACTCGAGCACATACGCAATTTGTTTTGTGAATATCTATATGACCTGATCTTAAAGTCAGGACAATAATTAATGATGTCCTATATTCATTTGTAAATATCCTGTAACAACAATAGTCTTCTGTAAATTTGATTATTTTTTCGAACAATTCATTTATAAATATACACAGGCAATGTAAAATTCAATAGATAAATTTGTTTAATTTTTCGAACAATTTTATTGTGTCCATTTTGGGTTTCTGAAATTGGATGGTGGATATAGCTATTTAGTGCTTGAAATTTGAGGTTCAAGATGTTGTAAATAAGCAAGAGTTCGCGACTTTAGGACCGTATATTGTAAACTTCCAGTCCTAAAAGTATTCGGTTTAAATAATATGTGACTTTTAGGACCGCATATTCTAAACTTCCGGTCCTAAAAGTATTTGGTTTAAATAATATGAGACTTTTAGGACCGCATAATTTAAACTTCCGATCCTAAAAGTATTCGGTCTAAATAATATGAGACTTTTAGTACCACATATTTTAAACTTCCAGTCCTAAAAGTATTCTGTTTAAATAATATGAGACTTTTAGGACCGTATATTGTAAACTTCCGGTCCTAAAAGTATTTGACCTAAATATTGTGAGACTTTTAGGACAGTATATTGTAAACTTCCGGTCCTAAAAGTATTTGACCTAATTAAATAATGTGAGACTTTTATGACTGTATATTATTTTACTGTCTGCTCCTAATAATCTTCCTTTAAATAGAAATGTTGACCCGCTTTTCAGACAAATTATTAGGGTTCAAGGCAACCGAGGTTCTGGCATTCTGATCAAGTTAGGTCCTTCATTGTAGTTGATTTTACCTCTCCTGATTTAGATTATTGGTTTCCCTTTTCTTTTTGTCGGAAAAAGATGAGAGATATTAAAAAGGACACTTTGTTTCTAATCAGGCGAGGTAAAACCGAGGACAATGACGGTCCAACCTTGAGAAGAATTGTCACTGTGTTTGTTTTTATTCGAATAAGATAAACGATCTTTTTGTTTTGTTGGTCTGATCTTAACTGTATATTGTTGGATTTTTTAATGTGCGAGTTTTTAATGTTGATCATACACACGAGGACAATGTTTTGTTTTTTTCCTTCTTGTCAGAAAAAGAAAGAATGTAATGAGAAGGACAAGGGCAATCAAAATAGGAAAGTAAAAAAATTTATTATAGTTTTTTTAATGCTGCCCCATGGGGGGCAGCGTAGTACATGATAAACAAAAAAAAACATAAAAATATTTACTCCTCCCCATCGTTTTCAGATGCACACATGAAAGAAAGAATGGTAAAAGATGAATTCCATTCATGCAGGCCCAAAATCTCACAAAGGTTAATACAAAATCATGCAACCAGCATCCCAAAATTAACTATCAAGAAATATAATCCAGGAGTCCAGAAATTCAGCCTCAAAAAGAAGGATCTGTCAAAACCAAGATATCAAGGTTCACAAGAGGTAGAGCAATCATAGAAAGAGAGCGGGTAATTCATAAAAACTTTTTTTTTACCTACTAAACTACATTATTTCTACTTTTCTACTGAATTGTGTCCCTCCCCCACACTTATCTTCCTCATACAACAATTAAGCCCAAGTAATCATATGAATTAGGAAGAAAATAAGTAAGGAAAGAGACAACCTTTGTTAGAGTATCTTGAGTCGCTTGAAGGAGAAGTTCTCATCTTTGATGAGAATCATGAATTTTTCCCTTGAAACATCTTCTCCTGCATTGAATTTCCTTGGTGGAGGTGGTTCAGGATCTATTAGAAACCTTGTAACATCCCTTTGGCACCCATTGATAATTTCCTGAAGGCTTACTCTTTCTTTACTTTTTATGAAAACAAGAAGTAGTATGACCCTTTCGATTACAATAATTGCAATGTGCAAAAGGATTTGAAGAATGAACCGATTTTCTAAAATAATTCATGTAAGATTTTTCTCCAGATTTCTTTCTACCTTTCTTTTTATCAAAATCAGGTTTATTATTCCTAATCTGTCATTTGTAAACCTTTGTTGTTTCAAAATGACATTGTGCATTTCACTACCTCTAGTGAATTTCAAAAGTGCCTTTGTGAGATGTAAATTCTTTTTCTTCAAATCAATACAATTTTCACAAATAAGATTTTCAGAAGAAGATACACTTTCTACTTGTTGTTCAAGAGTAGCATTTTTCTTTTTCAAAGTGAAATATTTGTCAGCAAGTTTTTCAAATTCTGATTGCACAACAATGTATTCAGCGAATAACTCATCATAAGATGGTTTTGAATCATATGCCTCATCATTGTTGTCATGTTGATCTTCTTCTTCAGTAACTAAGCAAATATTAGCTTTATCTTCCTCATCAGCTTCATCTTCATCAGATGAACTATCATCCTAAATAACTGAGACATAGGCTTTCTTTTTGAATTTTTTGAACTTTTTCTTTTCTTTGTCCTTGTTGTTTAGCTGGGGACACTCAAATTTGATGTGGCTAGGCTTTTCAAATTCGTAGCAGATGATTGGCTTCTTTGCCTCATAGCTGGAGCTACCCTTGTGAAATTTCTTGAATCCTTGGTCCTTCTTGTAGAATTTCTTGAATCTCCGGACCATCATGTCTATCTCCTCATCTTTGTCTTCATCAACATCATCTGACTCTTTAGCTTCTTTGGCAGCTTTGAGGGCAATTCCCTTGTTCTTGCCACTGATCTCATCAAGTTCCTTTCTGAACTTGAGTTTTCCTTCATATTCAGACAAACTGCCAAACAAGGTTGCCACTTAGCTCATCGACTCTCCACGAGCTTCTTCAATGGCTGTAACTTTAGCTTCCCATTCCTTGCTAAGGATATTAAGAATTTTCCTCACTTGGACAAGTTGTTCATAAGTTTTACCCAAGGCAGCAAGCTGGTTGATAAGATGAGTGAATCTCAATTGGAATTCGATAATGGATTCCCCAAACTTAATATGAAGAATATCATATTTAGTCATGAGTGTATTGACTCTATTTTCCTTGACTCTAATTGTTCCTTCATGAGCTATCTCTAATGCATCCCACATAGCTTTAGCAAAAGGCAATGTGCAGATACGAAAGTACTTTTGTTGACTTAGGGCACTTTGCAGTATGAGAATAGCTTTGCTGTTGAATATGACATTTCTTCTGTCATCATCATCGTAGGCTTCTTCAGGCTTTGGAACTCTGAGACCATTTTCAAGCACAGTTGGATTGTAGTCTCCAATCTCAAACACTCTTCATAAGCCATATTAAGAAGCCATAACAAAGACTTTGAATTTGGCTTTCCAGAAAGAATAGTGTTGTCCACTAATACCTTCCATAGTGATCCTTCTTGAGATGTTAAGCTCTTCAGAGAAGACCTTGCTCTGATATCAAATGAAGGTGGAGCTAAATCACCAAGGAGGGGGTGAATTGGGGATTTTAAAAACTTTTTCGAGTTGCTCTGTTTTTGAACAATAAAAACAGAGATGAACAGAGTAGAAGGAAGAAGAGCAATACACAAGGATTTAATTTAATAATTAAAAATACCACTAAAAGAGCGTCAACAACCCAAAAGTGCAAAAATACACATATGCTTTGTCAAAAAGAGCGTCGAACACCAAATTCTTTTTTTTAATTTAATAATTTTATTTTAATTACTACTGGGTACTGACTAGTACTCAAAAGATACTTTGAGAATACTTCCTGGTACAGAAAAAATATTTCATGATCTGAAAAATTATTTTAGAATCTAAAAAAATAAGCTGAAGTATATTTTTAATACCAGTTAGTTCTTTGAAATATTTTTTAGTACTAGTCGGTATCCTTTTAGTACCATTCAATAGCTTGAAATATTTTTTCAAGATCCTAAAATAAATTTTTAAGATTATGAAATATTTTTTTTGTACCAGTCAGTATCCTAAAAGTATTTTATTAGTATCAGTCAGTATCCTGAAATATTTTTTTAAGTATCAATCAGTATCCTTTTAGTACTGGTCAATGCCTGAAATATTTTTTCAAGATCCTAAAATTATTTTTCAAGATTATGAAGTATTTTTTCTGTACCAGTCAATATCTTGAAAGTACTTTTTATTACCAGTCAGTATCCTGAAATATTTTTTTTTTAGTATCAATCTGTATCTTTTTAGTACCGTCAATACCTAAAATATTTTTTCAAGATCATGAAGTATATTTTCTGTACCAGTCAGTATCCTAAAAATACTTTTTAGTACCAGTTGTAATAACCTGAAATTAACATTTCTCATAAATACAATGTTTTGATGAATGACACCTATTTACAATAGGTGAATATGTGGTCTCAAATTTTGAGATATAATTATTCTATGTTCTAAGAGATCTTTCTTTAGAATTAAGGCAACCTAGGATTAAATTTTCTTAGGAATAAATAAAATGCCATAAAATGCAAATAACTACCGTATTAAAGTATGGTTCACAGGGAATTTAAAAGAGCAATAAGGTACTATGAAAAATACTTAAACAGGATAGGGAAAAATAATAAAATCAATAAACAATTAGGTATTCATTAAGTAAAATAATTGTGCAAATCTCTATAAATAACCAAGGGATTAATTAAGCACCATTTAATTTATAAAGAGGCTAAATTTACTAAAATACCCTTAATTAACAAACTAATACTTAAATTCATATTTAATTCATAAAAAGCCATAAAAGAGTATGAAAAGGCTTAAAGTAATTAGGGAATACTAAAAATAGTTATTGGGCACCTAAATTAATTTAATTAGCATTCATAATTAATCTAATGGCAAATATTAATAAGCAATTTGGAATATTTTGGGTTAATTACAAAATTAAGCCTAACAAGGGTCCAATATTTGTAACAAGTGAATTTTGAGAGATTGTAACGGAGTTGGTAATCAACTAAATCATTGCAACTAAATTTAATTAAGCTAAAACAAATAGCAAATAAAGGGATTTAATTAAGAGCATTTTATCATAATTAATCATCAAAGGACCAATGTTTTGGCCCCAAACTATTATCTAGGTGAGTAAATAAAGCCCAAAGCAAAAAAAAAAAAAAAGAGCTGGGGGCCGGGGGGGGGGGGGGGGGACGGTTTTTAGAAGATTGGAGGCCAAGGAAAACAATCAAACACATGTGAGAATTATGGTCAACAACTTCTCCAAGAAGTAGAAGCTTCCAAGCTTCAAGTGTAAGCTTCTTCAAACTTCTTGGAGAAGGAGGAGAAAAAGATGAAGGGAGAGAGAGAGAGGTAGGTTGGATGAGGGAGTATCATTGGTGAGGATGGGAGTTTGAAATTTAACCTTGATCCAATGGCCAAAAATTGCCAAGAGAAAGTTTCAATTAATTGCAAAAATTACCCAACCCTTTTACTATAAATAGGGGCTGTGGCATTCACAAATCCTCACACCAAAATCTCAAGCAACATCTGATTCTAAGAGTGAAAGAGAGAGTGAGAGTCTTGGAGAAAGGAGGAGCAAGAGTTCTAGGTAAGTTCTTGAGCTCTAGCTTTAGAGTTTTTAGTTATTTTGTAGTTTAATCTTTTAGATATAGTTGTTTTTATGTTTTTATGAGTTTAAAATTGGTTTTATTTTGAAAAATTGATGAAGAAAAAGGTTTAGCAAAATTTCTAGAGGAAAAACATTGAAGTAACGAAGTTCTGGCGAAATTTGTCGGTTAGACGATTTCTGAAGTCGGTAACAGAAATGCTAATATTTTATGTTGAAAATGATGTTGAAAAATTCTGGAAAAATTCATGGTTAGAGTAGACATGTAGAGCTTTCCAGATATGCAAAGAACATGTTGAAATGAGCTCTGTATAGTGAGATAAGAATTCCCAAAGTTTATGCTGCGAATTTCTGGAAATTCTGGGCAGCATATGAACACTTGAAATCTGGGAACTGTTCTTGAAATCTGGGTAAAAACTGATATTTTTACTCAAAAATAGACATCTTAAGGAGTCCGGGAAATTTTACGGATCTTCGTTTCGATTTTTCTAGAATTAGTTATGCTTTTTTTCAAAGTTAGGTGAAAATCAATCCAAATGCTGTTGATCAGCGTTTTTTTTCCGAAAATAAAAGGAAAATAATTGAAAAATAAATACACCAGGGGTAGAATAGTCATTTGTGGCTAGGATATCTTTTAGTATATTATTTGTGAGTTAATAGATACGATATTACTCTCATAGGATATCTGCAATCGCTTTTTGACCGACAACGTACCGAGATCACCAACCCAGGTACGGACGCGTACTGTAACACTAATTCTGATGCTTATCGTATACTTATATGTGATAGATAGTCCGAGACACTATTTTAAAAGTTGTGCATACACATACAGCTAGACACGAGTTATAGTCCTGATAATACTGTTGAGTTTTCCTAGCGCTGAGGACATGGATATACACAGTGGCATTGGTGAATAGTGCAGACTATATAATAACATGCATAGGCAGTGGCTGTGTTCTATTATTATCTTTCATATGTGATTATTGCTGTATTGCCATGAATATCTATCATACATATCTGATACACAAGCATGAGGTTAACCATTACCTAAGGTTCAATGGTAATTGAACCTCAGCTCTTACCATAGCCTCAGGATCCGAAGGAGACAGGACCGAGGACAAAGATAAGCAGGCCGCGTGAAGAATCGGACGGAGAATTTCTTTTTATTTTTTTTGTATTTCCGTATTTTTGAATATTCAACTATTCGGATGACTGTAATAGCAACCAGATACACCGACAAGGAATGTTTATCAGTTACTCGTTTTTTTATAACTATTCTGATGCTCTACTCTGATTAACCCTTTTCAAAACTCTGATCGAACTATTTCGAAAACGCTTTAGAAAATTGGGATGTTACACCAGTCAGTACCCTGAAATTTTTTTTTTCAGTATCAGTCCGTATCCTTTTAGTACTGGTCAATATCTGAAATACTTTTTCAAGATCCTAAAATAATTTTTCAAGATTATGAAATATTTCTTTTTTGTACCAGTCAGTATTCTAAAAGCACTTTTTAGTACCAGTCAGTACCCTGAAATATTTTTTTCAGTATCAGTCAGTATCCTTTTAATACCGGTGAATACCTGAAATATTTTTTCAAGATCGTAAAATAATTTTAATTGAAGTAAAATTACTAATTTTTTAAAAAATAATTGGGTGTTGGGTGCTCTTCTTGACAAAGTACATGTATATTTTTGCACCTTTGAAATGTCACGTCATCGTCCAGTCAGTAAAAAAACTGAACGGTCAAAGTCAAATTTAACGGTCAAACGGTAATTTTGCACCTAATTTGTAACCACGTGTGCACTTTTACACCTAAAAAAAGCACTTGCTACTCGGTGCTCCTCGGAGAAAAGCACATGTGTATTTTTACACCTTAACCCTTTCTAAAATATAATTGTTTATGATAGGAGGATACATGTGCCTATAAAAATCATCTCAAATATGATATATAAAAGATACCTCGATTTTCAATTCCTTGCTTGACTTGATTCTGAACATTTGAAATATCTTTTAAAGCATATTGTGGTGTGGCTTAATATGTGTATTATTTATGAATTTTAGGTTTAGGCTTTAAATAATTGTAATAAAACAGAAAAAGAAATAATTGGCAACAAATGACAGCTAATATTATATCTGTATAGTGTAATGATGAAAATAATTGATTTCTACTTCCAAAACAGTCTCATATTTGCAAAAGAGATACATTGTACCATTTCCCTAGTACAAAAATACGCCTGGTCATCATCAACATTTCATCAGCCAAATGTGGCTTCGCACTTCATTAAAATGCTTTCAAGATTATGGCCCCTTCCTTCTCCTCTACCCAAATTTCTCCCTTTTCTTTTCAACTCCATCTTTAAAAATGAGTGACAGATTTGAGATCGCTATACATTATCATATTGACTCAATAATTTATCAAATATTTCTATCACACCCAGATTCAGTAAGTTTACTTCACGGCAGGCGAATGGTCGCAAAGTCTTGAGCAATGGGCACCGCTGTATCATTTTCTCGGAAATTCAGTTTTGCTCTGTTTCCTTGGAATCTCATTGTAGCTTCATTGTAACCTCTTACCGCCACTCCTTCCACCATAGCCACCGTGTTAGCTGCCACATTCATATCCTTTCTTAGAAACGAGTGACATGTGGGAGGATTCCCAACCTCAATACCACCAACATAACACTAATGAAAATATACAGCTTGCTGATTAAACATCATCATAAATGCACAAATGCCATTTCAAGATTATGCTTCCATCACATTGATTTATGGTTGATTTTAGAGTAAAGTGATGTAGAACTTGCACCTGAAGATGATTTGTTCTTGAGAAGGAACTCTAAGTCACTGAAAGCTCCATACACATAGCTGTGTTGGGTACATGCTGGTTTGAGGCCAACCCAAGAGGTGTGATAGATCCAAAGGCAAAGCTCTCCAATGCTGATCCTAACAAATAGATTAAATAATGGCCAAATAAACGTAGATGTACAAGAAAAATAACATGATGGTGTAAGTTTTGCGTATATTTATCTTTTCGTCAATCTATTTATAATATTCTTGCAATCATCCATTAAAAGTATAATACCATGTATGGGATGATTACAACTTGTGATCCATTAATATCACATTTATTCAACATATATTTATGTTCATGTTTGTATTCATCAATGTCATTTTCTATTTCGTATTCAAAGATAACTTCCCTGTATAATATATATATGAAAAATTCTTTAATCAAATTTACGCTTCATTTTATGATAAAGTAGTATATTGTAATGCGCGCCGCCACGTGGGTTTGGAAATTTTTTGTTTTTGGGTCCAGAGATTTCATGGCAATAACTACTGTATGTGTAAGAATATTTTTGAGGAATTTAATTGAGTAGGATGAATATGAGTAAAGAAAACACATTCACTTTGATTCCAAAGCATCTATTGAAAGGAAATTATATGAATTTTAATTGAGAACTTGGTTTACTTTAGTATACTAAAGTAAAAATGAATTTAGCTGTTTATCGATAAATAAAAATATAAAAAATAAATTATTTATAAATTATAAAGGTAAAGCTATACATACATCTTGTTTCTTAAACTTGACCCACTTCTAATTATGAATTCAAAATAGAAAAGAAAACGATTTTTGTTGAATGAGATAAAATAAAAAGTTGGCAATTGATTTATATTACAGCTCCGCTAGTAATTAATTGCTCTGTAATAATTGGAATATATTATATTTACTTCCCAAAACATAAAACTTGGATGGCCATAAATACATTGTTTTTGTTGCTTGCACAGTAGTATAATAAACAACACCTAATCTTCATCAACATTATTCTCAGACCAACAACACTTTTCCTACTCACGTGTCTTCACATCCACAAGGTTCCCTTTCCTAGCTATTCCCAACTAAAATTTCTTACTTTTCGATCTTGTCAAATTCATGTGGATATGGAAAACACGAATTCTGAGTTTGTATCTCATATTGATGAGAATGGGTCAGATGTGCACTATCATGAATCAGTATCATAAAACAGTGCTAGCACATCAGAAGGTCCAGACGAATATGATGTTTGAGATTGCCACTTGCTCTCTCCTTAAGAATATTGATACTCTGGTAATAAAATATTGCTTGGAGTGGGCTCAATAGTAGATGAGGAGGCAACAAACACTAGCGTGGGTCGAATAGGAATAGAGGAGCTACGTACGAGGGTATCAATCTTCTCATGGAGAGATCAAGTGGCAATCTCAAACATCATATTGGTCTGGACCTGTTGATGTGCTAGCACTACTTTTTTATACTCATTCATGACAATGCAGCCAAACGTAGGGGGAAGCGAGAAAGCAGAGTCACTCATTTGATTGGCCTGCAAATTTTTTTTTTTTTTTAAAAAAAGCTTGCCACGTCCCTTTTAAAAACGGGGTGCCATAAATCTCTTATGATATCCCTTTTTTAACAGATGTTGTTCCCATATTTTACTATGCCACTCACATAAGTGTCTCCCTAAAAAGCGACATAGAAAGGACCTAAAAATAAATGTTAAATTAGTGCATTCTCTAGTAGTTGGTACTAAAGTTCACATTTGAAAATACCTTGGTAGCCAGATGATGTGTTATATGTACCTGAAGTCAAAGCTAACTTAGTCTCCAGGGCACTGCTCGAGAAAGCTAGGGTCAGGGTGTGTTCTGACTCTCATCACAAAATTTCATGACCAAGAACGATGTTTTCATTGGGAAGGGCTGAGCCAAAAAAAAAAAAAGGAAGGGCTTTTCTAATAAGGGTGGGTTTGTTTTGAGTGTTGCCAAAGTGAATGAGAATGCATCTTCTTCTACATACTTGGTTGATTCTTTTGATGTGTGGCAAGATTAGGACATGTTCATAAATCTTATATTAAAATACTGCAAAATCATGGGCTGATTTCTAAAACTAAAAATGATTTTAAAAATGTGAAGTTTGTGCAAAAACTAAGTAGTCTAAATGTAACATCCTCATTTTTCATGTGCATTAATATGAAATTATTTGCATATACGAATTTTTATGAAGTTGTGTGTAATAAATTTAGCCAAAAAGGAATGAGAAGAAGTTGCATGAGTATGGGTTATAAGTTAACAAAGTGGGCTAAAATTATCCTAAGAGAGGCTTAAATTTTTGGCCCAAACTAAGGAAAAAAAAAAAAGAAATTGGCCAAACATATTCCAACTAAATAGTTGGATTTTAACAAGATGGCATAGTAGTAAATTATGGCTAGTTGGAGGTCATTTTTCCCCCTCATTATTTCAGCTGAATTGGACCCACTATTTGGCATTAAAACACTTCATTTTCCCCCCAAAGAGTGACGCAGAGACAAGGGAAGGAGGAAGAGTGGAAAATCTAAAGGAGAAAAGGAGAAGGAAGAACTCAAGGATTCAATAGGTAAGCCTTAGGTAATCTCTTCCATCTCTTCTAAGCTTCCTTTTGCAACTCTTCTTGACCCAAAAATCTGTCTTCTTGTGGTTTATGAAGGGGAGGTCGAAAATTTTGGGAAAACAAGGAAGAGGAAATTACAAGAATATCAAAGGTTAGTGATTATTGAACCTCCTTATAGTGGTTTTAAGTTGGTAAATTGATTTGTGGTGGTATTCTCTTGTATTCTTGGAATTTTGGAAACCCTAAATTTATGGGGAGTTGCTTCCCAAACTCTTAAATGGGATTAAAGTATAATTAGGGGTTCAAACAACAAATTAGAAATGATTATGGTCTAGATTAAGTTGTTAGAATGGAAATTTGACAATTTGTTGGTTAAGCATTGATTTTCGTCCAGCTGCATATACTAGTATTTTGGGAATGGATTTTGGTGTTTTTGATGGTTTTAAAGTATCTAAAATGAGATTTTGTATGAAGGTGAACTTGGATTATAAATTTGGAAGCATAAATGGAAGCTAGAAAATCATTAGGTGCTGTTACTGGAAATTTCCCTGTGGACTCAGTCACCTTCTTCATGATATTTGACATGGTAAATGGACTTAGAAAATTATGAAACTTTTCAGGGAGAAAGTAGACATCTCAAGGATTATTTTCATATATAATATGTAATTTTTCAAGTTCTGGACTGGGAGAAATGTATTTTTGAAAATGACCCTCTGATTCTGGACATTATTTTGGACAGCAGGGGAATTTTGGGTTATGGATATATTTTCGACTTGGTCTGGCCTAAATGAGTATTTTTGGTTGAAAATAGACACATTAAGGGTCATTTTGGCTTTGGAATCAACCCAAAAGGATTTTTCTAGATTTAATTATGAATTTTCGAAGATGAGTCACTAATTGCTGGAAAATCCTGAAAAGTGACGAAAATTAAGAGAATGAAGGCCCATATTAAATTCCTTAATAAGAAAAGGGATTTAGTAAAAATAGATCTATGAATTGGGCTTATTTTAAATTATCAAGCGAATATTTATTGAAAGAAATTTAATTATATTTACATTTTATTATTTTAGGGATAATTGTGATATTTTGCAATGGGAAGGTTATTTTTATCCGTAATCGACTGTCAGGTAGTAACCTTAATCTTCATATACTTTGTGTGACTTGTGTATGTATGTTTTTTCATGTATATTGCATACATTCGGTTATCATTCATTTTCCAAGCGCTATGGAACCGGAACATGTTGTGTGCATAAACGGGCCTTGCTGTGTGCCGTGCCCGGTGGTCTGTGCTGTGTGCTATTAGGACCACTGCAGTCTGTGCTGTGTGCTATTAGGACTGCTAGTTCCGGATTGGCTGTGTGCCTTGTTGTGTGCATGATACTGAATGAGATGTGGTTTAAATTATTTTTATTTGTGGTTTGCTTACATGCTTTGTTATACATCTTATATGAGATTAACGGTTACTCTGGGATTCAATTTTGAATCCCAGCTCCTTTTAAGCCATCTAGCAGCTCTTCGAGATTGGAGCAGGGAGACAGGGGTAAGGCTCCGGAGCTGGAGTAGTGTAGAGGTGACTGTTATTTTTGGGTATCTATTTTGATTACCGGATGACTGTATGATATTATTTTGGCCGGTCAGGTACTATTATCCGGATGACTGTATATTTTGATCCCTTTGGGGAAAGGAATTATCTTTCCTTATTTTTATCAGTATATTTTTGTCCAAACCGATGTGTGCTCTGCTGCTTATACTCTGATATGTGTTGTAAATTCACGAGGGAAATATAAGCTAAAATTAAACAAAAGTAAATGACCGCATTACCCGCCACCCGAAAGGGCAAGGCCGGTAAGTGTGTAACACTAAAAAATCACATTTTTCTATTCAAAGAGAAACTGAGTTGTTAGCTTTATTATGATTTTTCAAAATGTACCAAAGTATATTTGACGAGGAATAAACACAAGGATTTGGGAAAACAAATTGTACAAGGAAGAAGTAGAAACTCTATTGAATAAAAATATCAAATAGGTTAGGTTGGATAAAGGAGGAGAATATTTTTTATTCAATGATATTTTTGAAAAAGAAGGGATAATTTATGAAGTAACTCACTCCTCCTTATTCACCTAAATCTAATAATGTTGTAGAAAGAAAGAATATAACTTTAAAATAAATAATGAATGCTTTGTTTATCAGTTATGTTGTACCTAATAACACGTGTGGCGAAGCCTTGTTATCTTCTTGTGTTTTACAAAACAAAATACCCAACAAGAAAACTAAAAAGATACTTTATGAGTTATGAAAAGGTTTTGTACCTAACCTTGAATATTAGAAATTATGGGATGTCTTGCTAAAGTTTTATTACTTGATTCTCAAAAGAGAAAAAAAAAACAATTGGCTATAAAACTTCTGATTGTATGTTTATTGGATATGCTTAACAGTATCATTTTCTGGTTTTGAAAAATGATGTTTTAGATCATAATACATATAACACCCCAAATTTCACACTACTTATTGTGCTAGGTACACCGTGTAGTATCTAGGAATACGGTGTTGACAGATCAGAGTAAAATGGAATGGAGAGCATGCATTCATGTGGACGATAAGTAACTGATATAAAATGCCCAAGCGTAAGCTGATAAATTAAATATCTTGAAGGGATATTCGTGATACAATTTACAGTCTCAAATATAGATCTATATAGACCTATGGGTTGGAACCCAACTCAGTCAATAAACCTATTGGCCAGGTCAATGTTTTAGTCTAGGAGAAGTCTCCCCGTCTTTCACGGTGACTTATGACTGAACCACATAGACCAAGCCTTCCTTAGTTTAAGCACCAAATGGTTTGAAATAACTTTGTCAAATTCATGCCATAACTAGTCCTATCAGTCTTCTTTCAACTCTCATCTCAATTGGTGCATCTTCACGTCTTCGTCCATCTGTGCCTCTTCACAGCTCCATCCATCGATGCCTCTTCACAGCTTCGTCCAATGATGCTTCCGTCCACATCGTCTTCTTAGATCCAGGTTCCTTTCCTAAATCTTTAGTCAAGTCTAAGATTCAATACCCATTGAATCTTAGATAACAGTTAACCTCTATAACAGATAAAAACAATGTATGACAGATATTCATTACATTTCAGCATCAACCATATATAGCACACAGCTGGTGTAAGGTTACAACAATACATAGCACACAACTCATATTGTAACGCCCCTAATTCCTACGTTCATTATGATGTCCATTTATGTCCTAAATTCCTTATTAGACCAATTGGTGTGAAGTTATCGGAGTGAAGGTGTTAACAAATCAGAGTAAGTCACAACAGAGAGCATGCTTAATGCTTGGACGAATGAGTGACTGATAACATATGCCCAGACATATGTTGGTTAATTAAAATTCTCGGAGGAATGTAAGCGTGATAAACTTAAATTCTTTGCGGTGTATCCGGTCGGCATGTTAGCGGTACAATTATCTGACTATTCAAAAATTATACATAATACTATCCCAAAATAAAACTCATGCTGAGTCCTCATGCGTACCGCTTACCCTTGTCTCTTGCTCCCAATCCTGAAGCTAGGGTAAATTCTGAGATTCAATACCCATTGAATCTCAGGTAACAGTTAACCTCATGCTCAAGTATAAATAATATAAGTATGACAGATATACATTATATTTCAGCATTAACCATACATAGCACACAGCCAATGTAAAGTTCACAACACAACGATACATAGCACACAACAAATGAAATGTTCACAACGTTTGCACTCACTAGTGCCACACCCCCACGTGCCCTCAGCGCTAGGAAAACATACATATGACATTATCATGACTATAATCCGCACAAAGCTGAATGTATGTAAACAAGTGACCTAAGACCGAGTCTTAGCCACAGTACATGACCCAAGACCTAGTCTTGTCCATGACTCTATGAATCATCTAATCACATATAAGCATACAAGACAACATAAGAGTTAGAGTTATAGTATACGTCCGTACCTTAATCTGCGTAACTAGTGGTACTTTCACTTTTTTGTATTGATTCCTGACTCTCCCGGAAATCCTATAATAGTATCACCGCATTATTTCCCTTATAAATAATATCCTAAGGGATGTCATTGCCACTATTGACTTCTTTACTCCTAGTGGATTTGTCATTCCATTCATAGCCTTTTTAATTATTATTAATTAATAATAACACTCTTTCATTTATTATTAATTAATAATTCCCTTTATTATTTATTCCCTTTTTTTTACTAATAATAGTAATAATACTAATTTATTTATTTATTATTATTGTTATTATTAGTGTTTATTTATTTAATTAATTATTTTTATCATTTATCTACAATTGTTTCAAACTCTCAAAGGCTATTCTAACATTTTAAATTAGGAGTTTATAAGTACCAACCATCATGTAAATTATGCTTTAATGCATTTTACTTAAATGTTTCTCATGGTTTCCTCCAAAACCTTTGATAAATACCAATACTACATAAAATATGCCTCATGTAATTTGAGTTCAACATTAATAGAAATGTATTTCGCATATGATTCACCTCACAACATTAATCACAAGGTTATAAAAGTTTAAATATTATCTTCAACTCATGTGTATATTTATAATATAACCACACTTTTTAAATAACCTAAACAACTCCAGGTGTTGCGGCGAATACACACCTGCAACAAGGAGGCTTTGAGTCTTTAATATATATACTCAACACACACATAGCAAGATCACGTGGAGTAGTTTTGGTTCACTACATGCAATAGTCTATATATATATGATTGGCAAAAGCTCTCTTTATGTGTCAACAAGGTTTTGAATAGTAATAATAATAATAATAACAACAACAGTGATTTCTCCTGCAGCAACTTGTGTGTGTACCAAACATCAATTATCTGATTTGTATCCCTCGTACTCCAACAAATTATCAATGTACTATATTATAAAAAGTTCATACCAAAATACTTCTTTATAACCTATAAGAAATGCGATTCCTTTGTCTGAGAAGTAAATCTAGTGTCATATAAATATATCTATATATATTAGATAGCAAATTAATATATATAAACAGATGCAAAATGCCCACAAATTTTTAGACGCAACTCATCCTTGTTCTCTTATGTATAAGTATATGCATATCCATTATAACATGATAGAAGCTTTGGGTTTAATACTTATAAACTTTCACTGAATGATGGAAACCCAAGGAATGAGAGATACAATGCCTTACCTCAGGTTGCTAATTTTCACGTGATGATCTTCACTGCAATCCAAACCCCCTGTTTTCCAACGCGTTATGCAAAGGGAAAGAATAGCTAAAGCTTTCTCTAACTCTCTCATTGCAACTCACTCTCGGTTTCCCTTCCTCGGTGTTGGTTGCAAGAATGCAAATAAAAGAGCACTATATACAAACTTAGCAAGTGGTCGACCGAGAAGCGTGGGGGATGAAGTATGATACTGTTGTCACGCTAAAGATAAAGAAGAGCAGAGGATATGGTGCTACTGTTGTTGGGCTCGAGATACAGGGTAGCTAAGTGGTGGAGATCGAGAGGCATGGCCTTCCACTGTTGCGTGATCTGATTTCCATACCACTGCTCTGCATTCCGTGATTTCCGATGAGAATCAGATTATCGTGTTTAATTGATCATTTCCTACTGCTGCTACGTTTTGTCTTTTCTGTTAGGATAGAGATGGTCTGGGGTTGACATAGGCTAATGGTTTGGGTTTTAATCATTTGGGCCGAAGTGTGTGGATTTGTACTTTTTTTTTTTTTTTAACTTTCTTTTGAAAACATGCTTGGTTCTATGTGTACAGAGGCTTAAGCAGAGGTCTCAAGTTCGAATTCTTGTGGATGCAGAAAACTCTTTTGGGAGAGGTCCCCACGTATGCGCCCGACAAAACCTCGATCCGGACTAGGCAGGGCGAAGCTCTGATGAACCGGGTGCAATAAAAAAAAAAGACCAAGATCATATCAAAAAAATATATATATGTACAGAGCAAGAAAATGAACTAACAGCCAGTGCCTTAGTAGCGCAGTGGCCTGGGAGCTTGGCTTCCCTCCTCATGTCCAGGGTTTGAACCCTTCCCCCTCTCCTACTATATATATTAAAAAAAAAAAAAGAACTAACATGCATTGGAAGTGATTGGTTACATTGTTAATGGGCTAAAAGAATAGTAAGGGAAACTGGTTTGCAAGAGAATGTAAATTATCCCACTAAACTCTTCACAAGGCTTTTATTGCAATTAGGCCATCACGTAAACAATTGCAATTATTGGATAATCATGGAAAATAAATCCTTAATTTAATATAAGGATTTTTCTTTATCAATTAATTTTTCCCTAAGCCATAGAATATGATTTCTAAAATTTTTAGGCATAATTTATTCCTTATTTGAATTATTCTTTTCCCAAATTAAATTAAGGAAAAATACGCCTAAATTTCAAATAATTAATACTTTCATTATTCAGGCCAAAATTCAAAGATTAAATTTCTATATATCTTATTCCAACTTAAGAATTCCAAAATTTGGGATGTTACACATATAATCTTAACAACATTTGCACACACCAGTGCCACAACTCCTCATGTCCTCAATGCTAAGAAAACAACCCTACGGTATTACCATAACTATAACCCGCACAAAGCTGAATGTATATAAATGATGACCTAAGACCCATATCTTAGTCACCGTGCATGGCTCAAGACCTAGTCTTACCCATGGCTTCTTGAATCATTTAATTATATATAATCATATAAGTTATAGATGCTTATAGTTACAGTACGCGAACATACCTTTCACCATGTAGTTATCAAAACGTCTAACCTTTTGAATCGGACTCCGATTTCCTGGATATCCTATAACGTTACCATCGAATTATTTCCTCTTCCATATATTATAATTAATATCATATTTCCAAGAAGAATATCAAAATGGATATTTTCTCCTATTCTGACATTTCTACCCTTGGTGGATTTATTATTTCCATTTCTACCCTTACATTTTCTCAAAAACACAATTTCCAGCATTTTGCTCAGATTTTTTACTAACTTTGAAAAATCATAATTAATTCTACAAAAATCATTTTTGAGTGCTTCAAAATTCCTCATGGCCCTTGACATGATATTCCCAAAAGCTTGAACATCACGGATCATTCCCAGTTTAATATTTTCTCAACGCTATCCAGTTTATAACTCAAGAAATAAAGCTTAAATTCAACAAATTGTATCTCCTTGTTTAAACCTCAAAACGTTTCATATTTTATATATTTAGAAAGCCCTACATGTCTACTTTATTCTTGTAAAATTTCATGAGTTTTAAAGATCATTTCAAATATAAAATAATAGCCTAAACGTTCGCTGCCATAACAAGATTTAAAACTGGAATTTCTACAATTTTCACAAATCTTGTTCCATTAATATCTAAAATTATTTCCCAATATTTTTTTACCTCATCCGTAATTTTAAATGCAATGGAGGCCTAAGAACATGTAAAGGAATTTTCCTTACAATTTCCTAGATTAAACTAACACTTTACCAAAAATCACAAAGTTTAAGGCTAAGAACCTTACCTTCTATTGTGAACTCCTTCTCCCTCCTTCAAGAACACTCACTCTCACTAATAAATCAGATGTTTTGAGCTGATTCGGTGTGAAGAATGAAGAGGAAAACCTTGCTATTTATAGAGAAAATCCTAAGGCTAAAATGGCAAATCACAAGGTGATTCAATTTTCCTATTTTCCTTACAACCTTTAGATTCAATTTCACTTTTCATTTCCAAATCCCATCCCTCCATCAATTCAGTCGACATACTCCCCCCTTCATTAGCCATTTAATGTGTCTTTTGTTTACAAAATATCTCTTGTTTCAAACTCCTAATTGGCTAGCTTAAATTGTTGACGTTTCAAAGCCAATTAATAAAGTTTAAAATCTTTTCTCTTCCTTCCTTATAGTTGAATCGAAATATTAGACCTTTGGGGCTAATTAAGAAGCTTGATTAATATGCTAAATAAGTGTTTATATGGTCTTTAATCACAAGTGCCATTGCATAATTGATTTGTTAGCTTAATCATAGTAATTAGTGCTTATTTAGACAAATATTATTTCATTCTCTTTGCCTTAATTATTTTAAAATATAATCATCCTCACTTGGCCCTTATTATTTTCTTAAATTATGGCCTCAATAGATGTCTTTTGTTGCCCTTAATTCAATACTCTTAATTAGCACAAGCTAATTTGCCTATTATTTGCTAATTGACACTTGATTAAGTGTTTTTATAACTTTTCCATGGCTCATTTACTCTTAAAATAGCCACCATTCTATGTGACTTTATGTCACATATGTTAATCAATTTAATATGGTAATATATTCCTAAAATACAAGATTTTCGGTAAATCAAAAATCGGGTATTACAATGCAATTGTTGAAATAAAAAATGAAGAGTTTTTTAAAATATATTTCCTATGATAGTTGAGCATATTCCCAAAAGAATTGAAAATCCTTCTTATTATTCTGAACAAAATTCAAATGAAATTCTAGTTGAACATTTAAGGAGAAGTAAAAGATAAAGAAAACAAACATCTTTTTGAGATATTTTTAGGGAAAATCTACCTCAGAGCCCAAATTAGTAAAAAAATTGTCAAAAAAGGCTCATGAAAAACTCACATGTCAAAAAAGACCCAGGGCCTTTTCTGGTATTATTTCATAAACGTTAATAACAATATAATAGATCATTAACAACTAAATCAGTAGACGTTAACAACAATATCCTAACAATTAAATCAATACCCGTTAACAATTAAATCAGTACCCATTAACAACTAAATCATTATTTGTTAACAACTATATCAATACACATTAACAACTAGCGTTTTATAAAATAATACTAGAAAATGCCCTAGGGCCTTTTTTGACTTCTGACTTTTTCTTGGGCTTTTTTTGACAATTTTTTGCTAATTTGGGCCCTAAGGTAGATTTTCCCATATTTTTATACTTATTTGGTACAAGATAAACCCAAAATTTTTTATGAAGCTATTTCAAAAAGATTTATTATTCTGAACAAAATTCAAACGAAATTTTGGTTGAAGATTTATGGAGAAGTAAAAGATAAAGAAAACAAATGTCTTTTGGGGATGATTTTTATACTTATTTGGTATAAGATAAACCCAAAAAATTTTATGAAGCTATTTCTTCTCCAGATGCATTATTTTTGGAAAGAAGCAATATAAGCTGAAATTGAGTGTCAACTTATGGTGAGTCTACAATCAGCCATTAGTCACCTCCAACCTTCTCTCCGTATGCAATTAGTGTTCCATTTACATCCTTCCCTTCTTCTAATTTGGGACACCTATTTCCCTCTTGCAATTGACAAATCATCCCTGCCATATTTACACACGAACACACACCTAAACACAATGAGTCTTATTTCTAAGACACCACCTAAGATGCTTGGTGTCATGTGTGAGATTTTGATCAGCCTTAAGACACCTTAATCCTTCTTTTTATTCGTCCAATTCTCCCTTTCCTTCTTGCATCAATCTCAAGTGTACGTCTCTCATTTCCAATTACTTTCTCTTGCTCTTTCAATTTCGGACATATACTCCCTCTTAACCGAAAACACTCACATAAACAATTCAACTAAGTTATTCATTCCATGTTGGCTGAAAACAAAGGTAAGAGAATGAGAGATCAAGAGCAAGGCTGAAAGTTTTGAAGAGGAAAAGAGAGAATAACTTTGACCAAATACAAATATCAAGTCAAGATTGGTAATAATCATATACCTTCTCTTGTAATTTTTGAAGTTCTTGGCAAAAAGCCCTGACTTGGCCCAACTGTAAAAAGTTATTTATTTGTTATCATAGAAGAATCCCTGCTTCTAGTATTTTCGTTTTCTTCTCTTTTTGCCTTGTTTTCCACTAATAAAGAAAATCATGAGCGTAGACATGAAAAAATGAGATAATTTGTCGTATCTGTGTCTAATTAAAGAAACATTTATAGTTATATCATTTATGCCATTTGGCTAATTAAATGAAATGTCCTTCAAATATTTTTTTTCAGAAAAAGGATACTTATTTTTAAAATTATTTTTTTAATAATGACGATTTTTTTGTTCTTTTTCCTTTATAAATAGCCCATTTCATACAACATAGCTCTCACCCAAAAAACAAGCTCAATTCAACACACCCTCAGTGTTCTTGTGCTTCTCTGTCCTTCTCTCATTGGCCTTGTGCACACCTGGTGGCGGTGCCGTTACTGGCGGTGGTGGTAAAGATGACAAAGAACATATGTGAGGTTGTGGATGGGTTGAAACCAACCATACTAATGGTGGTGGTTCAACTATTTTATGTTGGCGTTAAGATTCTTTACAAGCTTGTCTTCTGTGATGGTATATATGGACTTGCGACTTGTGATCGTTTATCGTTTCATTTTCGCCCCTTGCTCTTATTTTCGAAAGGTACAATTTATTTGCTTTATTCATTTTTGCCCTCTCAAGTCTCTATCAAGTATGATTGTTATGAACCCCTCATTGAGCTCAGTGTTGAGATTGTGGTGGCTAGTTGGCAGGCGTTTTATTAATGAAATTGGTTGTTATGAGTCCCATATTAGAGCTTGACAAATGAAATGTGGTTAAAGAGTTTAAAGTATTTTCCTATTCAGTAGGCTAGTCTTTTGTTTTGTTGCTCTCCTTTGAGATTTGCCCATTCTCGCGGAGCTAGAAATAGTTGGTGCCTTATATTTCGTAACGTGGGAAAAATATAATTAACTCACCAGTTGGTGCCTTATATTTAGAAACAAAAATAATTTTTAGTTGGTTTCTTATAATAAAAATTAAAAAGAGTAATTGAGAGCTTGATCTAGACTGAAAGGAAAGGGTTACTTTTAGAAGATTCTAACTTTAATCTTCTTGAAAAGGGCTACTCATGGAGTATTCTGACTTTGCCACCCAACTAAACTTGGGCTTTGAAAACATAGTCATCACGCTGATTATGACTCATAATTGGTGTAATTTAATAAAGTTGTTATATTTTGCATGGATTAACACAGTTTGATAGATATACTTGTGAATTTGTTTGAAGGAAGAAAAGGCCAAATATGACTTGGACTATACTGTTTCAGGGTCTTATATGTGGCTTATTTGGGTATTAAATTAATCCATCACCATTGTTATTTTCATAAACTTAAAATTCTTAAAATAAAAATCACACTGTTTATGATTTATGTATATCAGTGGAACCTTTTCACACATATTTTACTTGGAGATGCTGACCTCAACAACAGTGACGTTTGCATCAGCCATCAGCAATCTCGTTCCAGCCGCTACATTTATTTTGGCCCTCTTCTTTCGGTAATTAACTCACAAGTCTTTATAGTTTAACTAAAGCTAGAAACAAATCCTTCAATTATTATCTCAATTTAATTACCAGTCAGGTTTTCATTATATTTAGTTTTACATATAAACTCATCACATCTGGCATGTTTCATAATAAATGGAGGGTAAAATCATATACTTATATAAAAGGGATAAGGGTCTTAAATGCCATGGAAGTTTTCGCTCAGGAGCACTGGTAAGAAGGAAATTATTTTTGGACCAAAAATGTCACAGAAGTTCACAGGAAGTATCAATTTTGCCACGGAAGTTTTCACTGAGGAGCAATTTTGCCTTAGAAGTTTTCACTAAGGAGCAATTTTACCCTGAAAGTTTACAAAACGTAGTAATTTTTTGCCCTTCTATCCTCAAATATTAAATTTGACTATTGAATCAGTCAAAGACCACACATGTGATGCCTTGAAAAGGTCGAACTTGGAGTCAGAGAAGGAGATCCTTCAGATGTTGAACTCAAGGCGGCCAGAATTTGTGAAACCGAACTAGCCAAAGGGACTGAAAGGTCTGTCACAAAACACAAATGAAACGCAAAACGATAAAATGAATTGTTCCAAAAATTGGTTCAGTAAAACAAATCAATAGTGATAATATTTACGTTTGTATAGACTGATTATTTGCTTAGATCATAAGTAATGCTTTCTTTGAGTTTTGTGACAGTCGACCTTTCAATCCCTTTAACAAGTTCGTCTTCACAAATTCCGGCCACTTTAAGCTCCAACATCTTAAGGATCTCCTTTTCTGGCTCCAAGTTTGACCTTTTTAAGGTATCACATGTGTGGTCTTTGACGAATTTAATAGTCAAATTTAATATTCGGGGACAGAAGGGCAAAATTGTTCCTTAGTGAAAATTTCTGGGGCAAAATTACCCTTTAGTGAAAACTTCCGGGGTAAAATTGCTCCTCGGCGAAAACTTTCGTAGCATTTTTGGTCTAAAAAAAATTCCGTCTTACCAATGCTCCTGAGCTAAAACTTCCATAGCATATAAGACTCTTATCCCTATATAAAATTGAATTGGAAAGCCGCAGTCGGTAAAGCCAAGATCATTGCAACCCTTGCATGGACCAGTGGGGCCATGCTGCTAACATTCTACAGGGGTGCACAAATACCCACACCCTCCTTCCACGTCACGCTTTTGCAACCCCACAATAGCCATGTGACATCATCCCATTCTTCCTCGGGTGGTAATACCCTCTTAGGGGCACTCTGCGCTTGGGTTACGTCTCGTCTTATTCTGTGGCTCATAGTTCAGGCATGTCCCTTTATTGGCACCTGTTGTTTTAATGGTTGATAACTTGATATTTTCGTTTGTTCAAAACTAATCGTTTTATACTTTTTTTAGTGAACTGATTAATCAGTTTATATTGTGTAGGGGAAGATGAGTGAGAGATATCTATGTCATTATTCAAGCACGACATTGATAAGTTTGACAGCTTCAGTGTTTTCTATTGGCTTTGCTCTTTGCACTGTAAGGGATTGGAGTCAGTGAAAATTGGGTTGGAATATGAGACTCTTAACAGTAGCTTATGCGGTGTGTGATTTAAGATCTTCTTCTTGAAATGACTATTTATTTTCTTTCTTTTTTTTAAGTTGTTGGAATGTCTAATTATTTTAAAAATAAATTGATATTTATAATTGTAAAGACAAAAATATGCTTTTTCTAACTGAATTTTATTTTTCAATTTTTAAGGTAAACTTTCTTAATACCCAACATGAAACTATATATACCTAATTAAAAAGGAGAGGAAATTTATAAGGACATGATATATATATATATATATATATATATATATATATCTATCTATCGACACACACAGACAGACATACACACAATACCTTGATTAAAAATAGGCTAAACCACCATGGCTTCATAAGAGAACTATAAAAACTAAATAAAAAATCAGTTGAACTCTTAAAGACTTACCAATTTTATTTTATTTTTTTGGTGTAGGGACTAGTGTCAGCAGGGTTGTGTACGGTGATCATTGCATGGTGTTTATGCAAGGGAGGGCCTCTATTCATATCAGTATTTAGTCCTCTCCAGCTTTTATTCTTGGCTTTTGTTGGATCTTTCTTTATGGATGAGATGCTTCATCCTGGAAGGTATACATATATCTCTGACCCTTTGATTTCTTTTTACATTTGACTTTATATACTAGTAATTTTTAGGTGAACGACAAAATCAGAAGGACATTTATAATTCGGGATTCATAAATTTTTGGGAAAATTAAAATAAAGGACTTTGATAAAATAATATTTAATTAGAAGGACCATAAAAATAGAAATTATTAAAGAGGACCAAATAAGTTTAAAAGTACTAAATTACCCTTTAAATTCTTAATTGCTTCTCTAATGCAGAAAGCAAAGAACAAAGCGCCTTCTTCCCTCCTCCCATAAATATGAAGGTGAGGTCATTTGGGAATCTAGTATTGGAAGTTAAAAACAACGATATTTGGAAAGGAAAAGAAATCCCTCCCCACTTAGGAGAGTTGATGTTGCTTTTTCACCTTTATTCAACAGAAACTCTCCTTCGGTCATCTGGATCCTGCTTCTATGCATACATTTGTATCAAATATCACTGTTTTTTACTTCTGATACTGGATTCCCAAATGGCCTTACCTTGATATTTACGAGAGGAGGCAGGAAGGCACTTTATTCTTTGTTTTTTGCGTTAGGAAAGCAACTGAGAATTTGAAGGGTAATTTAGTACTTTTAAGCTTATTTGGTCCTTCTTAATAATTTCAATTTTTGTGGTCCTTCTAATTAAATATTATTTTATCTAGGTCCTTTATTTTAATTTTCCCTAAATTTTCTTACATAAATGACAAGTAGAGAATTTACTTTTCAACATTCATATGCTAAATTAAATGGTTGTTATAACTCAAGTGATTTTTGTGTATTGATAAAATTAAGAAAAAATCATTTGCATGTAGCTATAATTTTACCTGCATAT
This sequence comes from Acacia crassicarpa, assembly GCA_034222035.1. Lineage (NCBI taxonomy): Eukaryota > Viridiplantae > Streptophyta > Magnoliopsida > Fabales > Fabaceae > Acacia > Acacia crassicarpa. Next base: position 21,780,103 of record JAWXYG010000009.1, on the reverse strand, counting down.
TTTAAATTTTTCTATTTTTTTTTCTTTTTGTTAGGTTTTTATTTTTTTTCACATAATTTTAAGTAGTCCTTGTATATGTGTGTGTGTGTATATCAGGGCTGTTATAGTTGAACTTGATTTTTGTCAGGTCATTGTAGCTAGCTTCATGTGGCTGGTAAAAAACTATGAGGACCTAATTAAAATCAGGTAAAACTATAAGGACTTAATAAAAAGAAAAAACTATAAAGACTTTATTAAAATAAAGTAAAACTTTAACGACCTATTAAGAACAATGTAAAATTATAGGGATATGCACATTATTTTTTTTAGAAATTTAAGAAATGAGTTGTCTTGAAGTTTTACCTATATTGCAACTTATACGAGTTTTAATATCCTGGAAAGTGTAATAAATTGGTTTGGCTTAGTAATATATAGATGTGAATCCATTGTACAGTATGCAGTATAATTGGAGGAGTAATGATAGTATGTGGACTATACCTGGTTTTATGGGGCAAATGCAAAGAGAAGAAGAATAAGAATCTTTTGGGAGCATCACAAACCCTCCACTTGTCGTCATCCCCCGAAATCATCGTCAAATCTTCCATTGATGATGGCAAAGGCAACCATAATAATAATATTAGCACTTTTTCATCACAAAAAAAAAAAAAAAAAGTAATGTCTAGAAACATCCGGACGCTTTAAATATATTAAGCACGGTTGGACCTTTGGATATGAAACTATATTGTTACATTTGACCTTACATCTAAGAGAAGTTAACCATTATGGTGATTATTATATAGCTCACTTGCCAATGTCACTAAATAGATGTTGATATTGTCATTATAAATATTTCTTCAAATGAAGTACAAAGTGTCATTCTTTTATAACACCTCAATCTAGAGGTGTTTTCACTACTACAGAGTTTTTTTGATACTATTAAGACTATTAGATGACCACTTTTAAGTTTGTGAGTGTCATTGAAAATTTTAAAATATAAGTCTATTTTAAAACCATTGTTGTAAGTGATTTACAATTGCTTTTAGAAAGCGGTCATTATACACGTCTGCTACATACAACGCCGATTTTTAGTAAAACCATTGTTGTAGGTAGACTTACAACAATTGTTTTTTCAGACTGTTTTCAAAGCATTCATTGTTTTGGGTGTAGGGACTAGTGTCGCATTAGTGGTATCATAGTCTGATTTCAATCCAAAGACCTATGGGTTATGGGCCCAATTCTTCACTAAGTGGGTAGGTTGGGACACTAAAAACTAACATTGGCTTTACACTGTTTGGTATCAGAGCAAGGGGTGTCACACTATTTGGTATCAGAGTAAGGGGTCACGCAGAGTGGTCTCAGACCCTAATTACAATCGACTATGATACCACTACTCTATGCAACACCTTGCTATGATACCAATAGTGTGACATCCTTAGCTCTGATATCAAATAGTGTAAAGGCAATGTTGATTTTTAGTGTCTCAAGCATCACAATGCTCTGATACCTTTTACACTGTTTGCAAAATCTTGGGATGTTTCCAGCATAGTCTTTTATAAAATAAGTTGGAGGGTAACACTACAATGAAGCTTGGATATGTAAATGCAAAGAGATACAAGTGAGAAGATGAAAACTGTCTCAGGCCTTGGTGCTACAAGTGGGTATATATTTGGTAGAATCCCTATAAGTTCTTTCCCCCAAGTTCTAATGTAAAAAATGACAAGGGTTTGTATTGTTCAATTGTCATCGAGACTTTTTGGTACACATATTGCTTTTGGTAACCTGATACTGATTCTCCTTTATATTTTGGAAGTTCTTTTACACTCAAGTTACTCTTTAACTTTCAATATTGAGTTTAAATTGAACTTTCAAGGCATATGGAAGGGGAAAAAATGAGTCCTATGTGTCAAACGTCTCAAGCATTAGAAAACAACATTATCTTTATACTATTTGGTATCAAAGGCACGGGTGTCACACTATTGATAATAGAGCAGGGTGTCGCACTAGTGGTATCATATTTTGATTTCAATCCAAGGACCTATGGATTATGGGCCCAATTCTTCACTAAGTGGGTAGGAAAACATTATGATGCTTAGGACATTAAAAAATAACATTGGCTTTACACTGTTTGGTATCAGAGCAAGGGGTGTCACACTATTTGGTATCAAAGTAAGGGGTGTCACACTATTTGGTATCAGAGTAGAGTTTCACCCATAGTGGTCTCAGACCCTGATTACAATCGACTATGATACCACTTTATACAACACCTTGCTATGATACCAATAGTGTGACAAGCTTAGCTCTGATACCAAATGGTGTAAAAGCAATGTTGATTTTTATTGTCTCAAGCATCACAATGCTCTAAAACCTTTTACGCTATTTGCACAATCTTGGATGTTTCCAGCATAGTCTTCTATAAAATAAGTTGGAGGGTAACACTACAATGAAGCTTCAATATGTAAATGCAAAGATAAACAAGTGAGAAGATGAAAACTGTCTCAGACCTTGGTGCAAGTGGGTATATATTTTGGTAGAATCCCTATAAGCTCCTTCCCACAAGTTCTAATGTAAAAAATTACAAAGGTTTGTATTGTTCAATTGTCATCGAGACTTTTTGGTATATACATTGCTTTTTGTGATTTGATATTGATTCTCCTTTATATTTTAGAAGTTCTTTTACACCCAAGTTACTATTTAGCTTTCAATATTGAGTTTAAATTGAACTTCTAAGGCATATGGAAGTGGAAAAGACGACAGTCCTATGTGTGAAACGCCTCAAGCACTAGAAAACAACATTGTCTTTACATTGTTTGGTATCAGAGCCAAGGGTGTCACACTATTGATATCAGAGCAGGGTGTCGCATTAGTGGTATCATAGTCTGATTTCAATCCAAGGACCTATGGGTTATGGGTCCAATTCTTCACTAAGTGGGTAGGAAAACATTATGATGCTTGGGACACTAAAAAATAACATTGGCTTTACACTGTTTGGTATCAGAGCAAGGGGTGTCACACTATTTGGTATCAGAGTAAAGTGACACATAGTGGTCTCAGACCCTGATTACAATAGTGTGACATCCTTAGCTCTGATACCAAATGGTGTAAAGGCAATGTTGATTTTTAGTGTCTCAAGCATCACAATACTCTGATACCTTTTACACTATTTGCACAATCTTAGATGTTTCTAGCATAATCTTCTATAAAATAAGTTGGAGGGTAACACTACAATGAAGCTTGGATATGTAAATGCAAAGATATACAAGTGTGTAGATGAAAACTGTCTCAGTCCTTGGTGCTACAAGTGGGTATATATTTGATAGAATCCCTATAAGCTCCTTCCCACAAGTTCTAATGTAAAAAACGATAAGGGTTTGTATTGTTCAATTGTCATCAAGACTTTTTGGTATACATATTGCTTTTTGTGACCTGATACTGATTCTCCTTTATATTTTGGAAGTTCTTTTACACTCGAGTTACTCTTTAGCTTTCAATATTGAGTTTAAATTGAACTTTCAAGGCATGTGGAAGTGGAAAAGATGACAGTCCTATATGTGGAACACCAAGATATGAAAACTATAGAATGAAATTGTTGAGGGATATTTCTTTTGTGGAATGCTCGGTAAATTGACATTGTGGAATGCCCGGTAAATTGACATTTTTAATTATGGATTACTATTCTGTCCCTATTTCTTGTTTATGGAACTGTTACTCAGCTTGCACTGGTAGTCCCAATTTCAACCTAGCCAACGTAAAATATAGATGTTGTTTGTGAGTACCTTGTGAAGAAGATCTCAATCCCTGTAAGAGACTTTGTCTCACTAGCTCATATCATTATAATCCGATATTTTGATGTCAATAACCCTAGGGCTAAAGTTAATATTCGTTTGGGCATCATTAGTTTAACAGAGATTTTACTCTTCCAATTAAGTTTTGAATGATGTTTGCTTGAGTGGTTTTTTTTTTTTTTTGGAAAAAAATTTATTTATTGAAGTGTAGGTACCCCTCACAAATGCATGGGACCAAGTGGTCCACTAGTTGGGCCACTTAGTTCCTTTGATATATATATACATTGACAAATATATATATTCTTCTTTTGTAAATATTCCAATATTAGTGTGAATGTCCACAACCTTTTTTCAAGAAGAGTCTTTTGGGATTTCTACACTTAAAGCAATGTAACATATAACATGAATGGTTTAGTGGGAGTTTCATATAACTTACAAAACTCCATAACATACCATTATGTAGATTTACTCTTTTGTGTAACTCTTGTAATGGTTCATTGCCTATATATAGTAGGCATGCATCAAAGGTTGAAGGAGTGCAATACAAAAGAAGAATCAATCTCTCCTTGCTCTCCATTTTCCCTTGCATTTCTTCATCTTCCTCATCTTAATCTCTCTTGTGTTTTACTTAGTTTCATAACACGTTATCAGCACGATTGCTATAACGAAGGTATAATTTCTTTAACGATTTCATCTACTTTCTCTAATGATTTTATTATATGTTTATTTATATATCTGGGATAATCTAAACCACTATATGGAAATCAAAATTACCGATTGTTTTTATACATCGGGTTCCATGGTTAAGATTGGAGATTATTTACTATTTTATATAGTATTTTTACTATTTATCATTATTCATCCATCAATTTTATTCATGCACAGTAATTGTATAGTAATTTACAATTGTTTTACTATTTATATTATTGCATAGTGCTTTACTTTTGCACAATATATGTTACTAACTTTAACATAACATAACATTTTACTTTTATTGTTATATTATGTTACTAACATAACATTTATATTATTGTTACTAACATAACATTTAAATTAAGCATTTACTTTTATGTTACTAACATAACATTTTATCTTAATGTTACTAACATAACATTTTACTTTTATTGTTGCTAACATAACATTTTACTTTTATTGTTATGTTATTGTTGCTAACTTTTAATGTTATGTTATTTTATATTTCATGCAATCTCTTTTATGTTATTAATATTATTATGGCCAGAAGCCATACACCTCTGTTTTCCTATTCTAAAATTATTATATGACCAGAAGTCCTATCATTTTAGTTTCTTAATTTTATGGCTAGAAGCCACATAAATTTAATTTCTCGTTATGAGAACTATATGGCTCGAAGCCATAAAGTTTTAATCCTTATTATTATACTTTACTTATTGTGTTTCTAAATTTCATCTTATTATCATTAGTATTTCTATATTAATAATTCTTGTTTTTTTTTAAAAAAAAAAATTAGTCTGAGTCATGACAAACACAACAAACCTTGCAAAACTTGAATTTGTGGCTCTTGATATTACCGGAAAGAATTATTTATCTTGGATGCTGGATGCGGAAATCCATCTGAATGCCCATGGTCTGGAAGACACAATTAAAGAAGGAAATAAAGCATCTAATCAAGATAAAGCCAAAGCCATGATTTTCCTTCGCCACCATTTACATGAAAGTTTAAAAATTGAATATTTGACAGTGAAAGACCCACTGGTTCTTTGGAAGAATATAAAAGAAAGGTATGATCACCAGAAGATGGTCATCCTCCCAAAAGCTCGTTATTGCTGGATGCATCTGCGTTTACAAGATTTTAAAACTGTGAGCGAGTATAACTCGGCCATGTTCAGAATTACTTCTCAATTAAAGTTATGTGGAGAAAAGATTACTGATGAAGATATGTTAGAGAGAACATTCTCCACATTTCATGCCTCCAATTTGCTCCTGCAGCAGCAATATCGTGAAAAAGGTTTCAAGAAATACGCTGAATTAATTTCTTGTCTCCTTGTAGCTGAACAAAACAATGAGCTTTTATTGAGAAATCATGAATCCCGTCCAACAGGTTCAACTCCATTCCCAGAAGTGAATGTAGTAAGTAATGGATATTTTAGTGGCCGAGGACGTGGACGTAAAGGTGGCTACAACCGTGGCCGTGGGCGTGGCCGTGGTCGTGGTGGATCAAATTCTCACCCTAAAAGGGGGAAGATTGAAAAGAACCCCAGGAGAGAAACTAGTGAGAATAAGAAGCATTCTGAAAATGTATGTTATCGTTGTGGTGGTAAAGGTCATTGGTCTCGTACCTGTCGTACGCCAAGACACTTGGTTGAACTTTATCAAGAATCACTTAAAAGTAATGGTAAAGGGTCAAAGATTGAAGTAAATCATGTTGAGAACTCCAAGTTTGAGGATGTTGATTTTACTCATTTGAATATTGATAAGGTTGAGAATTCTGAGTTTGAAGATGTTGATTCTACCCATTTGGATGTTGCTGATTTCTTAGTATAAATTATCTTTTCCTATTTGGAACTGTTTGGTTTTAGTATGTTTAAACTGTCTTCTATCATATGTATTTCTTTTAATTATGTTTTTATTTATTTTCATGTATCCTTTAATGAAGAATGAATCTTATTAGCATCAATCCTGAAGATCTGTGTCTCGTTGATAGCGCAACAACCCACACTATACTAAAAAATGATAAATATTTTTCTTCCTTGGTAATGCGAGAAGCCAATGTCCAGACTATATCTGGTAATATAAATTTGATTGAAGGCTCCGGAAGAGCTAATGTTTTGTTACCTGAAGGAACAAAATTATGTATTGATAATGCATTTTATTCTACCAAATCTAAGAGAAACTTGTTGAGTTTCAAAGATATCCGCAGAAATGGATATCATATAGAAACAACAACTAAAAATGATCAGGAATGTCTTGCTATCACAAATATTGTTTCTGGTAGAAAATGCATGTTAGAAAGTTTTCCTGCTTTCTCTTCTGGTTTGTATTATACATTTATAAGCACAATTGAAACACATGCTATTGTAGACCAGAAGTTTACTAATATAAATCAAAAGTTTACCAATACAAACCAGCAGTTTGCCAATGTAAACCAGAAGTTTACTAATGAATTTAATGTTTGGCATGACCGGTTAGGCCATCCCGGGTCAATCATGATGCGACAAATAATTGAGAATTCATGTGGACATACCCTGAAGTGTAAACAAATACCACAATCTCATGATTTCTCATGTGATGCATGTTCCAAGGGAAAGTTAATAATTCGGCCCTCACCAAACAAAGTAGAAAGTGAATCTCTCACATTTCTAGAACGGATACAGGGAGATATTTGTGGGCCAATACACCCACCATGCGGACCATTTAGGTACTATATGGTTTTAATTGATGCATCAACTAAATGGTCGCATGTTTGCTTATTATCTTCCCGCAACCTGGCGTTTGCGAGATTACTTGCTCAATTGATTAGATTGAGAGCACATTACCCTGATTATCCTATTAAGAAAATACGTCTTGATAATGCTGGTGAATTCACTTCACAAGCTTTTAATGAATATTGTATGTCCCTTGGAATAGATGTTGAACATCCTGTAGCTCATGTTCATACGCAAAATGGACTCGCGGAATCATTGATTAAACTATTGCAACTTATTGCAAGACCTTTACTTATGAGGTCTAATCTCCCAATTTCTGCTTGGGGCCATGCCATTTTGCATGCAGCAATGTTAATTCGCATCAGGCCAACTAGTTACCTAAAAGTTTCCCCCATACAAATGGTTTTTGGTCAAGAACCTAATATTTCCCATATACGAATTTTTGGATGTGCAGTATATGTGCCAGTAGCACCACCACAACGCACCAAAATGGGTCCTCAAAGAAGGATGGGAATATATGTTGGGTATGAATCTCCTTCAATCATTAAATATGTAGAACCATCTACAGGAGATTTATTTACTGCAAGATTTGCAGATTGTCATTTTGATGAATCAACTTTCCCAACATTAGGGGGAGAAAATAAGCAGTTGGGTAAAGAGATTAGTTGGAATGAATTATCATTGGCTCATTTTGATTCTCGTACAAAACAATGTGAACTGGAAGTTCAAAAGATAATTCATTTGCAAAATTTAGCTAATCGAATGCCAGAAGCATTTACTGACCCAAAGAAAGTGACAAAGTCACATGTTCCAGCTGCTAATGCTCCTATTCGAATTGATGTCCCTGAAGGGCAACCTATTATAAATGAATCTAAAGCACGCCTAAAGTGTGGCAGGCCCATCGGTTCCAAAGATAAAAATCCTCGAATGAGAAAAGAAGCTAAAAATATAGATGGTCAAGTCGAGGATAATCAAGAAAAATTGGTAGCTCCTGAAGAGTCATTACCTCCAGTAGAGATATCTCCAGAAGAGAATGCTATAGTCCCAAAAGAGACCCAGGTACCTGAAATATGTGAAAATAATGAGATCTCAATAAATTATTTTATGAATGGTATCCGATGGGACCGAAATGAAGTCAACATTGACGACATCTTTGCTTATCATATAGCATATGATGTAATGAATGATAATGAGGATCATGAGCCAAAATCCATTAGCGAGTGCCAACAGCGAAAGGATTGGCCCCTATGGAAAGATGCTATTAATGCAGAATTAAATTCACTGGCAAAACGAAAAGTATTTGGACCTGTAGTCCATACACCTAAAGATGTAAAGCCAGTTGGGTACAAATGGGTTTTTGTACGAAAGAGAAATGAAAAGGGTGAAATCACAAGATATAAGGCACGTCTTGTAGCCCAAGGCTTTACACAAAGACCTGGCATTGATTTTGAAGAAACGTACTCACCGGTAGTGGATGCAACTACTTTTCGTTATTTAATTAGCTTAGCAGTAAATGAAGGATTTGATTTGCGTTTAATGGATGTCGTGACTGCCTATTTGTATGGCTCACTTGACAATGATATTTATATGAAAGTCCCTGAAGGACTCAAGGTGCCAGAAGCATCTAATTCGAATTCTCGAGAACAATACTCGATAAAGTTAAATAAGTCTTTGTATGGCTTGAAGCAATCAGGGCGCATGTGGTATAATTGTCTCAAGGAATATTTGTTGAAAGAAGGGTACAAAAATGACCCAATATGCCCATGCATTTTTATGAAAAGATCTAGAAACGAATTTGCTATAATTGCTGTTTATGTTGATGATATCAACATGATTGGAACTCCTGAAGAGCTTCAAAAGGCAATTAGTTGTTTGAAAAAAGAATTTGAAATGAAAGACTTGGGCAGAACAAAATTTTGTCTTGGACTACAGATTGAGCACCTAAAGAATGGGATCTTTGTATATCAAGAAACTTATACAAAGAAGATCTTAGAGCGATTTTATATGGATAAGTCGCATCCATTATGTACCCCAATGATTGTAAGATCTTTGCAGGTTGATAAAGACCCATTCCGACCTCAAATAATTACTGAAGAAGGTGAGGAAGAACTACTTGGTCCAGAAGTACCATATCTTAGTGCTATTGGAGCACTAATGTATCTTGCTCAACACACACGTCCTGATATATCATTTGCTGTTAATTTATTAGCAAGATATAGTTCTGCACCAACACGGAGGCATTGGAATGGAGTAAAACACATTTTTCGTTACCTCAGAGGCACCATGGACATGGGGTTATACTACTCAAATGTATCCAAGCATGAACTGATTGGTTATGCAGACGCTGGATTTTTGTCTGACCCACACGATGGTAAATCACAAACAGGCTATCTATTTACATGTGGAGGTGCAGCTATTTCATGGCGATCTATGAAACAGACTATATCAGCCACATTATCTAACCATGCAGAAATTCTAGCAATGCATGAAGCAAGTCGAGAATGTGTGTGGTTAAGGTCAGTATTACATCATATACGAACAACTTGTCATTTATCTTCAGAAAAAATGGTCCCAACAGTTCTATATGAGGATAATGCTGCATGTATTGCCTAACTTAAAGAAGGATATATCAAGGGCGACAGAACGAAGCATATTTCGCCAAAATTCTTCTTCACTCGTGATCTTCAAAAGGATGGTGAAATAGATATCCAGCAAATCAGTTCAAGTAAAAATCTAGCAGATTTATTCACCAAGTCGCTTCCAGGAGCAATCTTTGAAAGACTCGTCCATGGTATTGGTCTTCGGAGACTCAAAGATCTCAACTGATGTTGTCAAGAGGGGGAGTCGATACACGCTGTACTCTTTTTCCCTTATCTAGGTTTTATCCCACTGGGTTTTCCTAGAAAGGTTTTTAATGAGGCAGCATTGGACAGTGTATCAATGGATGTTGTACTCTTTTCTTTGGCTAGGTTTTTATCCCACTGGGTTTTTCCTAGTTAAAGTTTTTAATGAGGCACATTCATAATGGACATTCAAGGGGGAGTGTTGTAAATATTCCAATATTAGTGTGAATGTCCACAACCTTTTTTCAAGAAGAGTCTTTTGGGATTTCTACACTTAAAGCAATGTAACATATAACATGAATGGTTTAGTGGGAGTTTCATATAACTTACAAAACTCCATAACATACCATTATGTAGATTTACTCTTTTGTGTAACTCTTGTAATGGTTCATTGCCTATATATAGTAGGCATGCATCAAAGGTTGAAGGAGTACAATACAAAAGAAGAATCAATCTCTCCTTGCTCTCCATTTTCCCTTGCATTTCTTCATCTTCCTCATCTTAATCTCTCTTGTGTTTTACTTAGTTTCATAACATTCTTAACATTTTTTCAACACTAATTGCAATAACAAATAATATATTTACAACAGAAAAAGCGTATATTAACAACAACCTTTGAAAACCTGGATTTTTTTTTTAATTTCTCACATCCAAAGGCCATTTACAACAACAAATGCTATATTTACAACAGAAAAAGTGTATATTTACAACAACCTTTAAAAATCTGGATTTTTTTTCATTTCTCACGTCTAAAGGCTATTTACAACAACAAATGATATATTTACAACAGAAAAAGCGTATATTAACAACTTTTGAAAACCTAGATTTTTTCTCATTTCTCACGTCCAAAGGTCATTTACAACAACAAATGATATATTTACAACCGAAAAAACATATATTTACAATACGAAGTGCAAGAGCCTATCTTTAATGACTTCCAGCAGAAGATTACTGCAATCAATTTTAGAATTGATTGTATTAGTAGTGCCTTACATTATTATAGCAATACGGAGTGCTGTAAGCATAGAGAATTTGATATCGCGACATTTTAAAGATTACTAATATTCGATTGAATGCACTCATTTGAATGTAACTCATACCTATTTACAACAACCTTAGGAAACTTAGATTTTTTCCATTTCATTATAATCCGATCATCTGATCTCAATAAGCTTGGGGCTAAAGTTGATGATATTAAAGGAGGTGTAGCTGGTGGTAGCTTTCTCTAGGTAAGTCCTTTTCGTCATCAATATGCTTCAATGTTTCTTTTGGGCATCATTAGTAAACCAGAGGTTTTACTCTTCCAGTTAAGTTCTGAATGATGTTTGCTTGAATGCATGTATAGTGTGCCCTGTAGTTTTCAAAATGTTCTGAGTCTACTCTTATATTTCAAATGAATGATTCTGCAAAAACATGTTTTTTCATTACCTTTACAAATTGATAGGACTGATTATAAATGCAAAGGGAGTTTTTGGACATGTGAAACACAAGGTTGATGTTCGAGAGCCAAGAAACACTATAGTTTATTCAGCACAACATACACATACATGTATAGAATTGATAATTAGCAGCACATCATTTTTGTTTTGTGTGAAAGTTAGCTATTCCTGCAATATTATTTTTTTGTTTCTTCTCTTGTTACCAAAACCCTGAGGGTGTTTATTGTGGAGAATTTTAATATGCCATGCGCATAAACCCAACCCATACTTTTGCAAGAATAGTACGAAAGGAAAATTTATTTTCCTAACGTGATGGGAAATATAACTATTTTGTTGGTAGCTAATTTGCTTGGGAAGCTTAGTTTTCCGAGAAACTCAAATGGAAAATCATTTACCAAATGTAGAATTGATTTTACCAAAAGTAGCATTGAGTGACTATATGTTGTAGTAATGCCAAAATAGCCGCACAACTTTCTTGTAAATAACACATCGAACTATGTTTTAAAAATCTCCACAAAAGTTTAGATGTTTAACTAAGTTTCACACACAAAAAAAAAAAAAAGATGTGCTGCTAATTATCAATTCATATGTGTGTGTGATATTCTCATTAAACTACAGTGCCGTTGGCCAAAAAAATATACATATATATATTAAACAACAGTGCCCCTTGGCTCTCCAACATCATCCTTATATTTCACATATCAAAAAAATCCCTTTGCATGTATAATCAGTCCCATCATTTTGTAAAGGTAATTAAATAACGTGTTCATGCAGTATCATTCATGTGAAATACAACCTCTGGTCTCTTTAATAAAGATAAGTAATGCATAAGGACCAGAACTAGCATTAAAGTAGACTGAAGTTTTGAAAACTATATGGCATTATACATGCATCAAGGAAAGCATCATTCTGAACTCAAGCGGTAGATAAAGCCTCCATTTAAAAATAATAATAATATTAATGCTCAAGAAGCATTGAAGTATATGGATGACCAAAAGGACTTACCCTGAGAATGCTTCCACCAGCTACACCTCCTTTAATTTCATCAACTTCGAACCCAATCTTATTAACATCAAATGATCGGATTACAATCATCTTAGGTGGAGAGACAAAGTTCCTTTCAGGGATTGGGATTTTTTCACAAGGTACTCACAAACATCTATATACTATAACTGGGCTGAAATTGGGATTACAGGTGCACCGTCAGCAACAGTTCCCTGCATAGAAAATAGGGACAGAAGAGTAAGCTAAAGAAAAATACGAGGTTTTGGATAAAATATCAAGCAGCCACCATGGGCAGAGAGGTTCCTGATTGTGGTTGTGGGCAACTCTCATTTGCAGCAATAAGTAATAAAGCTCCATCCATAATTGCGGTCCATTGAGCACGGTCGCCATAAGAATATCATGGCCCTGTAGAAATTGGAACTAAAAAAACAAAAATCATATAGATAAAATATCAAGCAGCCACCATGGGGAGAGAGGTTCCTGATTTTGCAAGGAACTTAGTATACCATGATATATTCAACTTTAGAAGTTAATAAGCAGGGTTTAGACCCTCATTCATCATCAAAGTAAATACATAAATAAATAAAATCAGGCAGCTACAATATATTTGATGAGTGCTCATTATTTGAACCATACCTTTATGTGAAAGTGTATGGCCTCATGCAGGAATATTGTAGCCTCTGAAGCTGCCTATTGATAGCAAGAGCTACAAATTTATATTTGGTTCTCAGCATATTATTGCAATGCTTTTTAAATACTGAGTCCTATTATGAGAAAAGCGGGGATCTTTTACAGAGCCACACTTTCTTGACTTGAACACTATTATATTTAACTCCTCTAACTTAAGTTTCAGATTGCCATCATTTCTTAATCTAATCTGTATCAAATTTTCGTTACATGCAATACTTTTAAAACCATTACCGCAAACCATTTTACAAGAATAAATAAAAATCAAAGGATATACAAAACATAAAACCCCGAAGTTAATGAAATTATGAGATTATATAAGCCATAAATAAATATATATTTTAATTTTTTTAAAATCAAAGGATATACAAAATATAAAACCCCGGCGGTGGGGCCCCCCGATGGAGATATTTTAATTTTTTTAAAATATTTAAAACTAGGGGCAAAAGTGTAATTTCACCCGAGTTACTGTTCATTTTCATCCAAACTAACGGTTGACTAACAACCATGGTGCTGGGCGCTCCCAAAAACAAATTACATGTGTATTTTTGGTCCAATTGAAATTACGTGGTGTTGGGCGCTCCCTGGGGCAAATTACATGTGTATTTTTGCCCCTAGACCCTTTTCTAAATTTACAGCAATTTAAGTATGGCAATTACAAATCATTGGGTTAACATTTTGAAGCAGGCAACAAATTATGTTGCATCACTTACAGGGAAACCCCTATATGCACAATCAAAGGTTTGTTTGAGGTAACTAACTGTTTTTGGATCACTTTTGAGTTGTGACCTCTCATCTCAGTCCTACCTCTCTCTACAAAAGCTAGTTCATGAGGATAGTTGGGTAAACTTTCACCATGGGGTCTGAAACTAATCTTGGAAGATTGAATTTCTGAAAACGGAATTTATTTATTTTAGGGTGACAAACAAAGAGCATATAATATTGGCATCTTAACAAACTACGAGCAAAAACCAGCTGGCCCTCAAACTCAGAGCTTGAACAAGTTTATTGGCCGCAAGAGCTCAGGAGATCTGAGATTTTTACTTGTGGAGCTTGTGATAGAGGGGATACAAAATGCCATGCTCTAGAGTGTACTAGGGGACCCTTTTTTTGGGCTATAAGTGCTTTCTTTGAGTGGCATTTTTAGAATCAATAGATTACTTGAACAGTAGAGATGGGGCTAGCATGAGAGTCATTTTCCCCTCAAAATGAGAGGTTTCATTCCCCAGGAAGCACATGCAGATTGGAAATGTCACCAAAAAAGATCGAGAAAAAGTATGCAAAAAGCAGTGTATAAAAAAAAAAAAAGAGAAAAAGAAAAGAAGGCATCAAGTAAAAATCATAAATTGGAAGCGATTCAGGAATTTGGCAATATATACTCTTCAAAATATTAACAATCAGATCACACCACACGAGAGATTATCTAATGGACCTTAATCATTCAACACTTGTAAATACATTTTAAAATGTTGTGTGAACAGTTAAGTACATAACGATTAGGCAAAAAGCCGCCCGGAGAGCACCTGGAGATGCTAATGGTAACAGAGGGCAGGGCAAAACACTTTACGCCGGATAAACGAAAATATGTTAGCAGTAGGTGAACATAAACCAATTGTACAACCAGTAAACTTGACTAGGAAAGAAGAAGAGAAAATTTTAGAATCAACAAGGCCGAAATGTGATAAACAAATACAATACCTAATAGAAGCTTCAGCTTGTCGTTAGTAATATCGATGGCAGACGCAGCTAACAGCGACACCTGGACGGTGGTTCGAAATTGAAAACGGTGGAGGCGGCCGGAGCAGTGGCTAGAAGGAGAGGTAGAGCCTGTAGCTTGAATGATTTTCACCATTTATGTTCGTGTCTGTTTGGGGTTTCCAAAATCTTGCCAAACACCCTTACATTTATTCAAAAACTATTTTGCAGCGAAAACTTAGGTTTTGGCTCAAAACCTAGGTTTTCCAAAATCCTTTTTTTTTTTTTCCCACTTGTCACTTGGTCTAAACTCTCTTTGCAAAGTGATGTCCCTCCATAATTGGTGAAGCCCCAAAATACCTCCATTATACGGAACTTTGTTTACCAAGCATCCCCTGAATAATGTTTGAATCTTCACGGCCGCCAATTTCTCGTGTCCACGGCCGAACATGGTGGTGGTTCTGCTGTGACTGGTCAGCCTCACTACGGCCGCCGCTCAGCGGTGGCTGCGGCAACCTCAATGGCGTGCTTATTCTGCTGGTCCTCTGTTTCTCCGTAGAACGATTGAAGCCAAGCAGCCTGTGCAGGTGAAAGATGATTGGTTAATGGTGCCGCCGACCGCGCCGCCTCAGATTTCAAGGTGCCACGATGGTCGGAGATTTAATTCTGTTTTTTGTCTGTCTTTCTTCATCCCAAACAACCCCTTCAACCACCTTGTCGCTCTTCCCATTTGCCCAGAAGGGAAGAAACTCGAAACCGAAGATTAAGAACAAAAGCAAAAAACAAAAGGTCTGAAACAGTTAAAGAGATTTGCAGACAAAAGTCGAGGTTGTTGGAGCTTCAGGGTCACAGATTTGGCGTATTTCCCATTTTTGAAGAAAATTTTGAACCAGAGCCTAGTTGCATAAAAGTAAAAACTCTCTTGACACACATGGGCAAGACGCAAGGTGAAAAATTTGAAAGTTTTATTTTACAAAATACAGTATTTTTTTTTCTATACAATTTATTAATTTATATATGTTTTGATCTAATTTTTAGCATGTTACATAATTTACTAATAGTAAAAATTTATTTTTCCAATAATTTTATGTTATTTTTTATATTTATTATAAAATATAATGTTTGTAATATTTAAAATACAACTTTATCCTTTAAATACAATTATACAAAAAAACTAATATCCTTTTGATAAATCTAACCCTCCAAAAGCTATTTTGATAAAAACATCCAAACAATATTATTTTTTTCCAAAAGTTATTCTTCAAAAGCTATTATCTAAAAACTATTTTTACCTTGTAAATCGTGAAAATCATTTTCTAAAAGCTACATCCAAACATGCTTAAATGGCTTTTAGAGAATAATTTTTGGGATTTACGATGTAAAAATGATTTTTAGAAAATAGTTTTTGAAGAATAGCTTTTTGAGATAATTGTTTGAATAACTTCAAAATTTAGATTTTGACAAAAGTTTGTCGAACATTCCAAAATTATTGTCCAAAAGCTATTCTGCATTAAAACCTAGATTTTAGTAAAAGTTTTTCAAACCTATCAAAACCTAGGTTTTGTTGGTTATGATTAGTTTTGATGATGTCTTATATAGATGCCATTATTAATAGCAAAAAGATTGAGTAATATAGTTATCTCCTACATTGACTAATTGTTGTATTTAATGTAGATCAATCCAAGTTGAATTAAGGAGAATGATCAAGAAGGAGATAAGAGATGAAAGAAAGAAGTATATCTGCAAAGGTTGTCAAGAAAGCAAGATGTCATCAATGGATTTTGAAAGATAACCAAGAAGAAGAAAATAGACTAGAGAAAGATGTTATCAAAAGAACTTACATAATATAATAGGAATATCAACATTCAAGTTCTTGTGATACTGGAAGTCTCTATGATAAACAGAAGTTGAAATGAAGCTTCATCATGTTCTGAATGTTGAAGAAGACAGAAGCTGCAAATAATGATGAGCCCAAGCTAATTGATGAAGAATGATCAAGTTGGGAGATGGAAGAAGGAATAACTTGTTGAATTTAATGAAGAGATCATTATTCAAGTTCTTATATTGATGCTAGAAGTCTCCAAGGTCATATGGAAGTTGGAATAGCTCAATTCAGAGTTAAATCAAGCAAATATGAGGTCCAGGACGAGAAAACTCGAGGTTTGAGTATAAACCTCGAGGTTTGAAGAGTCTTCAGCATCTTTGGTGTCTCTGGACAAGCAAACCTCGAGGTTGCAACTGAAACCTCGAGGTTGCAAGTGAAACCTCGAGGTTGCAGTCCAAACCTCAAGGTTTCAGCACTATCAGCAACTCTAGTGTACTCTGTTCCACGTTCAGCTTCTGGCGACCTTCGGTAATTTGATGATATCTCTCAAACCAGGATTCGGATTTGACATGAAACCAACGGTATATCAAACTAGACATCCAACACATACTTGTGACAAAGATTCAAGTCCAAAGGAGTTCAGATCAAGGAGATATGAATTTTACAAGTTGACACAAACATCACCGTCACAGTCAGAACCAAGCTGCAATGTTTTGAGTGTATCTCACAAACCACAAATCCAATTGAGCTCAAATCAGTGCCATTGGAAAGTAGACACACAGAGCTTTCCAAAAAGAGTTGAATGGACCAAAACGGAGTTCAGACCAGGGAGATATGGCTTTTGAAAGTTGACGGTCAGTTCAGGACATCAGCAAAAATGCTGATCAAGAACAGCCTTCATTCATTGGATCATAACGGACATAATACAATGGGTTTGGAGCTGATTCTTCTTGCATTGGATTCTTACCTCGAGCTTGGACATGTAAACTTGAGTTTGAGGTTTGGTATTTTGTCTTAAAACTTGAGATTTCATGAAAATACTTCAAACCTCGAGTATCACTTTTGAACCTCGAGTATTATGGCTTACAGAGAGCAAATTGGTTTTCAAAATATTGAAAACCTCGAGGTTAAGTTTACAACCTCGAGGTTGAGCCTTGTTTTCAAGAACTGAACTGTGTAATTTCAGAGGCAACCTCGAGTATGGAATTTCAACCTCGAGGTTATCGGGCTCTAGTGAAGAATGAAATTTTGAATCAAGTTTCTAACCTCAAGGTTACCTTTGGAACCTCAAGGTTGGTGAGCCTCTGTGATTTTCAAAAGGTTTCTTTTTAAAGGGAAACCTCGAGGTTCACTTTTCAACCTCGAGGTTACATGTTTTAAAACCTGTGTTTGCCTGAAACCTTCAAGCAAACCTCGAGGTTGGATGAACCAACCTCAAGGTTTGTAGCCGTTACTGTAAATTTGAAATGGGGAATTCTGTAATATCTTCTTGTTTGATCTCAATGCTTTCCATGATTATTCTATATTGATTCTAGATATGTTTAACCATCTTTTTAGTGAGTTTCAGACAGATTAACGAAGGTTTATTGAAGGATTAGAGCCAAGAGCAAAAAGCTGTCAGAACATTTAATGCTCAGCCCAGAAAGTTGCTTTCTTTGGTTAATCCACTGATACACGACTGCAAAAGGATTAAAGGAAGTTTACTACAACAAGAAACATCCTCTCTAACGGATCTATTGCCAGAAAGCCAACTCAGACCAATTATACAACTGGATTAATTGGAGATTAGAGAGAGAAGCTGGCCACACTTAAAGTTAATCAGCTACAACGGTCTGATTGACTCTTCAACGGTCAAAAACGGTCACAGACTCTTCTCTACCTATAAAAGACATGGATTGAAGCAGAAAAACGTGGAGATACAAGGATACAATGCCAAAATGCTGAACCTCTGCTTCTTCATCATTCTCACTCTGTTTTTCATATCTAGATAGCTTAGAGAGAGAAATGATTTGTATCTGTACTTCAGTGATTACTTATCCATTCCTTTGAGAGGAAACTTATTGTAAACACATTATCTTTCTGAGAGTTACTCAAGATTGGGTAATCTTGAGTGGGATATACATTGTGTTGATTACAACTTGTAAGGGGGAGTGAATCCTAGTGAGAGAATTGCTTCGAGTGCAGAGTGTGTAATCAAGCAGTGTATTGATTACAGATTGTAAGGGGGAGTGAATCCTAGAGAGAGGATTGCTTCAGTTACAGATCGTGTAATCAAGCTTATTGAAGATAGTGGATTGAAAATCCCAAGTGTGGCTTGGGGACTGGACGTAAGTCAAGGAGGGCCGAACCAGTATAAATCTGTTTGCTAGCTCTTCTTCCTTATCTTTTACATTTCCAGCATTTACATTTGAGCAATTATCAATTGTTTGAAAACTTACTTTTGTTACTCAAGATGAAAACACTGAATTGCGAAAATGTTTTAAAGAGAGGAAATTTTTATATATCACCCAATTCACCCCCCCTCTTGGGTGATAGTCGGAACTTACAGGTTTTACCATAAACTTACTACTATTTGGAGGTTCCCAAAATCTAGGTTTTGGAAACAAGCTTGCCAAACACCCTTACATCAAACCTAGGTTTTGCAAAAATTTGTTAAAAACTCATTTTTATTCAAAAACTATTTTCTAAAAATCATTTTTACCTCATAAATCTCAAAAGCTATTCTTAAAAAGTCATTGTTACCTTGTAAATCATAAAAATCATTTTTTCAGTGCCAATCATTACCCTGAAATATTTCATGATCTTAAAAAATTAGTTTAGGATATTAAAAAAATATTTCAGGGTAACAACTGATCTTGAAAAAATATTTCAAGGTATTGACGATACTAAAAAGATACTTAATATTGATTGGTACTGAAAAAAAAATACTTATCATGGTTTTAAAAAAGGGGTTTAAACTATGTTGCATGAGAAGAAAAAAAATTCCTTTACACACATAAAATAGTGGGACCCACACACACATCTATATATATATATATATATATATATAATGTTAATTATATATATATGTTAGTCCTACCATTTTATGTGTATGTGACACGAGGAAATATTTTTCCTACAACATGAGAAGTGTTTTTCCCTTTAAAAAATTATTTTAGAATATTAAAAATGAGATAGATTATTCTGTCTACCTTTATTTTGTTTAATTTTTTTTATCCATCTCAATACCATTAGATTATAGGGAAAATCCATATATGAGCACTTTTTAGCCAAAAAAGGCTCTAACACTCTGAAATTCCCAAAACAGACCCTAGGGCCTAAAATGACATTGAATTGTAAAGGAAAATGACGAAAAAACCAACTGACTCTAAAAAATAATTTCAAAATTCCCATCTCAAAATCAATTCATCTCCCTCGCTCGCTCGACTTCGTCTCTGTGCCATCTTCTCTGTGCTCTGTCGACCTTCTGAAGCTCAGGTTTGTCGTCGTTGCCGTCACCATCGTGAATCGCTCAATGCTCCCTCCCCTATTTCCTTCATTCGTGCCGCCAAATTGCCTCTTCTGGTAACATCAAAATTTTTCATTTTTTCTTTGGTATTTCGATTCTCTCTTATATCCCTTCCCATCATTTTCCCTTTTCCAACACTTGATTAAAATTTCAACTGTCCAGATTTAATCTATTATAAAAATATTATTATAATTTTACCTAAAAGAACAAAATTAATTTTTTTATACAAGATGCAAAATAAATTTGAACTGTTAAAATTATTTTTGTATCTTTTAATTTTTCTGAATTAAGGTCGGTATTTTAATTTTTCTGAATTTATTTATTTATGTAATACTCGTCGGTCTTAAGGGAATCAAATTAAAGGATAAGATATTGTTACTACTATTTTTTTTGTTACTATCAATGTTACTACCATTTATTGGTGTATATTTGAATCTTATTGAATGTGTGATGTCTCAAAACAGAAATACACCAAGACCTGGTACTCAAAATTAAACAAAATGAAATAAAATGGATAAAGGAATACTTGAACACATGAGATTGCTTTAACAATTGTTGACTTGACATGAGCCACTTGGCCAATGGTGCCAACCTGGACATAATTACAATTTCAGAGGTGCCAAAAGTTGGGGACATAAAGTTTTTTTTTTTTTTTTGGAAAGAGTTGGGGACATAAAGTTGTCCCCTTAAATAGCTTGTTTAATAAGAGTGAAAACAGGGTTAGATAATTATTTTGATTCCCTTAAGACCGACAAGTATTACGTAAATAAATAAATTCAGGAAAAACAAAACAAAAATACCGACATTAATTGTCGCATGCTGAGATATGACTTCAAGAGAAAGTGGATGCAATTTTGTTACATCCAGTTTACTCCGATCCTGTTCCATCAAACTTTTCCGTGACATTTTGGATGTTTCCAGCAGAATCTTCTATAACATAATTTTGAGAAGGGAAAATGATGCCCATGTAAATTATTTGAGTGAGAAAACATCACTTGTGTGATTTGTTATAACTTCCAAACATACTGTGAGGGACTTATGAAACCTACAAGTGGTGGAGGATCACACGAGTGCTAACTTATTCACTCGAGTGATCATGCATCACTTTTAAACCTCTTAATGAGTGACTTAAAAAATCACTAGAAGTTATGGATTTTAACTCGAGTGCATTAATTGCTACCATCTCATATCATTTCAAGTGAATGACCTTGCAAATTCAAGTTTATAAGTTAAAATTAATTTATATATCGCTCAAGTGTCTAGATACGTACTCAAGTGACTTGAATCATCAAGTCCACTTTTTATTCCAAGGTTTGTTATCATCAAAACATAATTCGAGAATTAACAACAATCCCCCAGGGTTAGGACATGCCTACTCCTTCTTTAAAGGTTGGAGAACTTTGCTCTTTTTCTGTTGGATGTCCCGTTGCTACCTATTGTTGTCGATGATTTTGTATACACTTATAACACCCCCGAATTCCGTACCACTTATTGTATCTGAAGACACGTAGTACTGAGGTAAATGGTATTGCCAAGTCAGAGTAATGCGGAACATAGAGCATACATTATCGTTTGGATGATGAGTATCTGATAAAATACCCAAGCATAAGCCGGTATATTAAAAATCTTGAAGGAATATTCATGCCAGAACTAGTCCTTCTTCTGAACCTCATTCCGTCTGGTGTCCCTTCACATACTTCGTTCAATAGTTTATTTTTTCATCCAGCTTCCCTTCTTGAAGCTTTAGTTAAATCTAAGATTCAAAACACATTAAATCTCAGGTAACAGATAACCTCATTTGCAAGTATGAAATGTAAATGACAATATAACACATGTATAAACATAGAATAATTTATAGTAAACAAGTCGCACCGTAACCTCAGTTATCGGCCAAGGACCTCAGCCCTTTAGGACACGTAGCCCTATGAGACACGCAGCCTCAAATCCATAGCTAGGATACACATATGCAAATTATCTAGCACACATGATCAATCATTCATGATTACATACATACATGCTAATAAGAGTTAACATTACTGTACGCGAACATACCTTCCTTCCATGTGATTAGTAATATGCCCGTCTTTTGAATCCGACTCCGGATATCCTAACATATTACCATATCACTTAGAATAATATTCTAAGGGTTATTTATATCAACATTGACCATTTTGCCCTTAGTGAATTTATTATTCCAATTTTACCCTTACATTTGTTCAAAAACAGAATTTCCAGCATTTTGCTCAGATTTTTCTCTAACTTTGAAAAATCATAATTAATTCTACAAAACTCGAAATGAGATGCTGCAAGATTCCACATAACTTTTGATATGTCTATTTTCAATGAAAATTAATGGTTTTAACTCGAAATCTATGGATCAATCCCAGTTTTAATGTTTCTCAACACTGTTCAGATTGTAATTCCAAAAATAAGGCTTAACTTCAAAAATCATAATCTCCTTGTCCAGAGCTCAAAACATTACAAATTATATATCAATGGAAAGCACTGGATGTCTACGTTATATCTGGAAAATTTTATGATTTTATCACATGCCATTTATTCCCAGATTTTAAAAATGTGAACACTGTCCAGATAAACTTCCAGAATAACACTGTCTTATAAAGTGACAGAAAATTCTCATGAAAACTCTTATTTTTCAGCAAGCTTCTATAGCTCAAAAACAATTGCATAAAACCTTCTTGTTTTCACCGAATACTTTCTAAATTTCTATTTCTCTCTCATCACTTACTCTTTTAACTCTTCACTTTTTTCCCCCTTTCTTTGCTGGCTGTCATGCGTACAAAATTTGGAAGGTGTGTGCGTGTCCTTCTTGTTTTAACCCTAAAAAATCTCACTTATTATAAATGTCATATTTTGGCAAATAATACCTTTTAGAAATAGGTTAATACGTGGTCTCAAATTGCGGAGATATATTTATTTTATCTTTTAGGTTAGTTGCCCTTAGAATTTACAGTAGCTAATGTTGTATTTTTCAGAATTTTGTTTGGAATCATAACATACCATAGGAAGGATCAGGAAAACACATCAAATAAAGAGGGAAGCATAATGGGGATTAGTAGACACCTAAGTTTTCACTAAACTAAATAATTATGTAAATTTTCATAATTAATCAAGGGATTAATTGAAGAAGACCTAAGTCCCAAATTCCATAATTTAATAAGAAACTCAATTTTCTAAATCCCTAGAATTAATACCTAGCTCATATTAATTCATGAAAGACCATAAAGAATTATCTTACAATAATTGAAATAATTGTATTAATTTCCATAATTAATCCAAGGGTCTTAAACACCAATTTTATAATTGTTTAAGAGACCAAATTTTCTAAACAACCCTTAAATGACACCTACTTCATATTTGATTTGTAAAGGCCATAAATATTATCTAAAACACTTAAACAATTAAAGAGCAATAATTAGATTAGGATTGGTAAGTTTAAGATAATTACTTACACTTAGTTTTAATAAACACCAATTAAAGGTATATTGAGCTAATTAAAATTCAATGACCAATAGAGATTTGAGATTAGTATAAAATAAAATACCAATGGTCATGAAATACCCTAAATACTTGTAAAGTAAAAATCAAGAGACAATTAGGTTTTGATTAGGATATTATTGATGAACAAGTAAAGGAATACTTACTAATATTTAGTGGGCAAATAATTAGCACTAATGGAATGATTAGCTAATTAAATACAATTAAATAATTATAGTCATTAAATAGAAGTATATTAAACTAACTAAGGGTTGAGAACCAATAGGGGATTAAGGTTAACACTAAAAGACTTGTTAGCAATCATAAATCATTCCATGAGCCAATAAGCAACAATCAAGTGGTAATTAAGCTTAGGATTAAGATGTTAATTAAATGCTAATAAAGAGTGGAAAAGTCAAAAATTGCAACTAAGATCTAAAGGCTAAGAATTAATCCCATAAAGCTTATCCTAAGGCCCTAATTGATTTTAATAAACCTTAATCCATGAGATAAGGCATCAACCAATGGAAAATTACCACATGAGTGTAGGAAAATTATAAAAGAAAACTCAAAAATAAAAATATAAGGGAGGGTGCGTTTTTTAAGAAATGGATGAAGAAGAATTGAATATTAATACACTATGAATCATAAGCCTAAAGGGGTGAGTCACCAAGCTAAACTTTCATGAATCACTACCCTAAACCATGAGTCATTAGCCTAACAAGAATGAATCACAACTCTACTTAATGAATCACCATCCTAAGTTTGCATGAGTCACACACCTACATGATGAATCACAACCCTAACTAGATAAGATGATGTAAGGGGTGATGGAAGAAGATGATGCAAGGGTTAATAGGTGGACCAATGAGGAAAAAGATAATTAGATTAACTAAATTGGTTTATAAAAATAATTCTAGATAAAAACTAATAAAACCTACACAAATAAAATCATATCTTGAAATCCTTGAACTAAGTATGAAAACCAAGTTGAGATTCATAACAAGCATAAATCAAGCTTGAAGACAAGTATAACCAAAGCCATTTTCATGATTGTTTGAGAAATAGAACCAATAGGAAAGATAGGCAAAATTGGTCTCAAAATGAAGCTAAAAATTCTTAGAGTTCAAAACCAATGAGTAATTGAGCAAACAACTTCATTAAACTACCTAAACACATTCTTTTCTATGGATTCTAATTAGTAGAAAGCAAGTCAATTCCTTTGGATAATAGACATAAATGGTGGAAGAGGATAATGTACTAGGGTAATGACTCATGTAGGTGACTCAAAAGCAATTTGAAGGGTTAGGATTTGTGCTCCAAAATACCCTAAATCTAAGGGTCAAAAATTGCTAAGAGGAATATCCAATTAATTACCAAACTTGCCCAACTCCTCTACTATAAATAGGGGTCCTTGGCCCTTCACAAAACTCACACCAAAACCAAGCAATCTGAATATTAAAGGAGTTCAAGAAGAGGTAAGCAAGTTCTTTAGTTTCTAGCTTTTAAATTCTTAGTTAGAAGTAGCTTAGATCTTAAATAGTTTAGAATAATTTTAAATTCATGTTTTTATAGTTAAAATTAGTTTATTTCGAAAAAATATTGAAGATAGGGTTTTAGCAAAATTTCCGGAAGAGAAACACCGAAGTAACGAAGTTCTGGCGAAATTTCATCGATTCTGGAATTTCTGAACCAGACCTGAAAATGCTTATATTTTATGCTGAAAACGTGGTTCAAAAATTCTGGGGAAATTTATGGTTCAAGTAGACATATAGGGCTTTTTAAATATGTAAATAACATGTCCAAATGATTTCTGTACAGGGAGATAAAAATTCCCAAAGTTAGGGCTACGAATTTCTGGAAAATTCTGGACAGATGTTCAAAACTTAAAAACTGGGAATGAACCGTGGAATCTGGGCAAAGGCTATTATTTTTCTTCGAAACTAGACATCCGAAGGATTCCGAGGAATTTTACGGATCCTCGTTTCGATTTTTCTAGAATTAGTTATGATTTTTCAAAGTTAGGCAAAATTCTGCCCAGATTTAAGGACCATCGTTTTTCTCAAAATAATAAAGGGAAATAATAAATTCATAAATCCACCAGGGGTAAAATAATCATTTGAGGCTAGGATATCTATTGGGATATCGATTGTGAATTAATAAATGCAATATTACCCTCATAGGGAATCTGTGATCTCTTCGCAACTGACAACGTGCCGTGAATACCGACAAAGGTACGGACGCGTACTGTAACACTAACTCTGATGCTTATGGTACACTTGTATGTGGTAGATATGTTCATAGACTGTGACTTTGCTTTAAAATTATTTGAATATACATACAGCTATATACGGGTTACAGTTTTGGTAATGCCGTCTGAGTTTTTCTAGCGCGCTGAGGACACGATAGGCCATCGTGGCAGTGGTGAAGAGTGCAAACATATTGTAGTAAATATATATGGATATATGATGATTGTGTTTTTGAGAAATATTGAATATGACTATTGTTGTTTTATCATGAATATTTGTCATACATAAATGTACATAAGCATGAGGTTAACCGTTACCTGGGGTTCAATGGGAATTGAACCCCAGCTCATAGTCTCAGATACTGGTGGAACCCGGGACAGGAACAAGGATGAATAGCACACGAGAGGGCACGGGCAGAGAAGTCATTAGGAGTCATTGTAATCATAAACAAGTGTACCACTGTAGCAGCAACCAAACTCTACAACAGGGAATGTATATCAGATACTCGCTCTTTTAAAGAAAAAATTTATTCTTATGCTCTGATTGAGTTATTGTTTTAAAAGGAAAACCTTTTTCGATGCCACTCTGATTAATTTCTTCAAAGCTCTGATAATCCCATTTAAAAACCACATTTAAAAAGGTGGGATGTTACACTCTCTATGCATTTGGCCGAATAAAATAAGAGAGGTGAAATAAATATATATATATATACACACATATGAAGTTTGGTGATTTGGTGGATAATGATAAAAGTGGGTGAATTGTGTTGTGTGTGAATGTAGTGCGTTTGGCAAGAGGGTGGAAGGTGTGATGTGTAGGTTGGAATTTTCTCCTTGTCATACTTTACCTACACATTACCAAATTCTCAATTCTTACAACACAAATACACACACACACATTTTCCATATATGTTGGCCATAAGTAATTATCATGGGAAGTGTGAATTAATAGAGAAATAATATGGGTGTGCATGCGTACATTTTTTTTTTTTTTTACTGCCAACTCAAGAAAAGTATGAGGATGGAGGATGCTACCTAATAAAATAAAGAATTAGACAACATATTTGGCTACATGGAAGCATCGTGACTATTATGCAAAAATATTCTATTGACCAATAAAATATATTCATATGAGCATTTGGAATTTCCTACTTGTAATAATCCTCCAATAAAAATTTCCTTATTTTCAAAATATTATCTTATAAATTTTTCTCTTCTTTTCAAGACCCAAAAATAATCTTTAATAATTATTTTAAGTTTTTCCTCATAATAAGCTTAAGACTTTGGACTTTTACTGGCCTAACAGCTTTCTTTTCCCAATCATATTCCAAATAACTCATATGACATACTTGTCACTTTTCATAAACAGGGCCTAGTCGTCTTCCGAATTTAGGCTAATTCTCAAGTCTTTAGGCCCAAAATTTGAGATATTACAACACGCATACTACCACCCACCATCATGAAAAAAATTCAGGACGATCAATGTAAGGAAACACCATACTATTACTTGAATTTTCTTTGACATCCTACTTATAATATTTATTTTATGTGTTGCTAGGATCAAGAAGAAGCAACAAAATTTCCCTTATTGGCACAGCTGCAAAATATCCCTACAAAAATTAACAACGTTGACTTGTAGATGCCTTGTGATTGTGGGTAATAGATCCTCGTTCCATTTGGAGTTGATAGCAAAGATATTAGAAAGTTTATATCTTTGGAGGAGATAGACATATGATAGGTTACATTTGCAATCATGTGAGTTTATTTTTTTATTTTAACATTAATTAATGCACTAATTTTTAAGATTCTATATTCACTAAGTCATTTCTCATTTTAATTCTATGATAGCTACTTCCACAAAATATGTGTTGAAATGGAGAGAAATACTTTGTATGGATTCTTGTGTCCTGGAAATCTGGCTATACGTAATCATAAGTTGGAAAATAGGATGAGCTATGTGGGCTATACAATTAGAGAGACTCAGTTATTGTGTTATCTAGCACTAATTGTTGTTATCTATTTAAGACACACTCAATTTGTCAAGTTAAGAAGTATCATGTTATCTAACCAGATTTTAATCAATGTATGTTATTATAGTTATCATTTGAGTATGTGTGTTACTTGCCCTTTCATCAATGTCATCTTTTAGTTTGATTCTTTAGGTTGCAAGCCAAACAAAGAGATAAAAGAATCTATTTTCAACACATAAGTTAATTTGTTTGTAAATAATTGGTTTTTGACTTGAATAAATTGTTTGAATGTCTTCTAATTTTCATTTTAATTATAGTGCACTCAAGACATATTATTTAATGGATGAGAAGCGTGAAGGTAAAAATAGTTCCATGAAGTGGTTCCAGCCGAAAGTAAGTTGTTTAAATTCAAGTCCTTTAATTGAAAATCACTTTATATATTCCTTTATTCATTTTTATCATTTGCTCTTGATGTATGCCCTTGGCAACCGGGGAAAATTGAGTTCAGATACTATGTTTTACTTTATATATACAATATCATTGTTAGTGGACTTGCTACTTATAATGATTGCTTTCTAAAAGCAGTTGTATATCACTTATAACAATGGTTTTGAAACAAACATTTATTTTAAAAGTTTTAATGACACTCACAAACACTTCCCCCTAAAAATGGTTATCTAATAGTCTTAAAAACATATGTTAAAAGTATCTTCTCTAGTAGTGAAAGCACCTCTAAAATTGAGGTCATATAATAAAAGAATGACATTCTGTACTTCATTGGAGGAATATTTATGATGACAATATCAACATCTATTGGGTGAGACTGGCAAGTGAGATATATAATCACCATAATGGTTAACTTCTCTTAGATATAAGGTCAAATGTAACAATACAGTTTCATATTAAAAGGTTGCAAATTGGTATCATCCAACCGTGCTTAATATAGTTCTAAGTGTCAGGATGCTTCTAGATATTACTTTCTTTCTTTTTTTTCCTCACTTTTGTGATAAAAATTGGCTATAATCTCTATCAAGGTTTGAAGTGCTAATATTATTACTATGGTTGCCTTTGTCATCATCAATAGAAGATTTGACGCTGATTTCTGGGGATGACGACACGTGAAGGGTTTGTGATGCTCCCAAAAGATTCTTATTCTTCAACTCTAGGCCTTTGCCCCGTAAAACCAGGTATAGTCCACATACTATCATTACTCCTCCAATTATACTGCATACAATGGATTCACATCTATATATTAGTAAGCCAAACCAATTAGGTCCCCATAATTTTTTACCAGCCACATGAAGCTAGCTAGAGTGACCTGATAAAAATCAAGTTCAGGTATAAAAGCTCTGATAAAAAAATAAAAATAAAAATCACAAGGACTACTTAAAATGATGTGAAAAAAATTAAAACCTAACAAAAAGGGGCAAAAAAAAAACTTCAAAATAAAGTTTAATTAAAAATGTGCAGGTGAAATTATAGCTACATGAAAATAATTTTTTCTTAATTTTAACAATACACAAAAACCACATGAGTTATGGCAACTATTTAATTTAGCATGTGAATGTTGCAAAGTAAATTCTCTTCATGTCATTTACCTAAAAAAAATTCATGAATTCCGAAATACAATATACTTCTTATTTTGTCTCGAAATGTCGTTCACCTAAGAAATATATAAAATCAAATGTAAAAAGAAATCCAAGGGTCAGATATATGTATACCTTCCAATATGAAGCATCTCATCCATAAAGAAAGATCCAACAAAAGACAAGAACAAAAGCTGAAGAGGATTAAATACTGATATGAATAGAGGCCCTCCCTTGCATACACACCATGCAATGATCACCGTACACAACCCCGCTGACACTAGTCCCTACACCAAACACAGGAAAAAAAAAAAAGGTAAGTCTTTAGAGATTCAACCGATTTTTATTAGGTTTTTATAGTTATCTTATCAAGCCGTTGTGGTTCAGCCTATTTTCAATCAAGGTATTGTAGTTTTACACACACACAGGCAAAATATATATATATATATATATATATATATATATATATATATATATATCATGTCCTTATAATTTCCTCTCATTTTTAATTAGGTGCATAAAGTTTCATGTGATTGATAAAAAAAATATAGGATTTTGATTATAAATTAGATGAAACTATAAGGATTTTGAAGTTGAAACCACAAGACCCTAATTAAAAACAAGTGAAACTACAAGGACCCAGTAAAAAAACTATATTGACTTGATTAAAAATAAGTAGAAACTATAACGACTTGTAAGTTCCCTAACATTTATTGCACATTTAGAAAGTTTCCCTTAAAATTGTAAAATAAAATTCAATTAGAAAAAGGATAGTTTTGTCTTTACCATTATAAATATCAATTTATTTTAAAAATAATTAGACATTCCAACAACTTAAAAAAAATGAAATAACTACTCATCTCAAGAATAAGATCTTAAATCACACACCGCATAAGCTACTGTTACGAGTCTTATATTCCAACCCAATTTCCACTGACTCCAATCCCTTACAGTGCAAAGAGCAAAACCAGTAGAAAACATCGAAGCTGTCAAATTTATCAATGTCGTGCTTGAATAATGACATGGATATCTCTCACTCATCTTCCCCTACACAACATAAACTGATTAATCAGTTCACTAAAAAAAAGTATAAAACAATTAATTTTGAATAAACGAAAATATCAAGTTATCAACGATTAAAACAAGAGGTGCCAATTAAAGGGGCCTGCCTGAACGATGAGCCACAAAGAATATGACGAGACGTAACCCAAGCCGCAGAGTGCCCCTAAGAGGGTATTACCACCCGAGGAAGAATGGGATGATGCCACATAGCTTTTGTGGGGTTGCAAAAGCGTGACGTGGAAGGAGGGTGTGGGTATTCGTGCACCTCTGTAGAATGTTAGCAGCATGGCCCCACTGGTCCCTGCAAGGGTTCCAATGATCTTGGCTTTACCGGCTGCGGCTTTCCAATTCAATTTTTCCAATCTGATTATCATAAAGTTAGAAAAATGTAGATCAAGATATAGGCCTAGAGGGAAAGAATCTTATCCTATTTATAAGTCACATGATTAAAGTTTTTTCTATAAGTGTATGATTTTACCTTCATTTATTATGAAACATGCTTGATGTGATGAGTTTATATTTAAGACTAAATATAAAGAAAATCTGACTGGTAATTAAAGTGAGATAATAATTGAAGGATTTGGTTCTAACTATGTTAAACTATAAAGACTTGTGAGTTAATTACCGAAAGAAGAGGGCCAAAATAAATGTAGCGGCTGGAACGAGATTGTTGATGGCTGATGCAAACGTTACTGTTGTTAAGGTCAGCATCTCCAAGTAAAATATTTGTGACAAGGTTCCACTGATATACATAAATCATAAACAGTGTGATTTTTATTTTAAGAATTTTAAGTTTATAAAAATAACAATGGTGATGGATTAATTTAATACCCAAATAAGCCACATATAAGGCCCTGAAACAGTATAGTCCAAGTCATCTTTGGCCTGTTCTTCCTGCAAACAAATTCACAAGCATATCTATCAAACTGTGTTAATCCATGCAAAATATAACAACTTTATTAAGCTACACCAATTATGAGTCATAATCAGCGTGAAGACATTTTTTTCAAAGCCCAAGTTTGGGTAGTAAGATCGTATTCAACCTCATGTCGGTCAGAATACTCCATAAGTAGCTCTATTCAAGAAGATTAAAGTTAGAATCTCCTAAAAGTAATCCTTTCCTTTAAGTTTTAAACAAGCTTTTAGTTACTCCTTTTAGTCTTTATTATAAAGCACAGATTAAAAGCAATTTTTGGTTGCAAATATAAGGCACCAACTGGCATGTTAATTACATTTTTCCCACTTTACCTTTGTTTTTAATTGAGGTTCAAAGTTGGAAAAATTAAGTCACATCATTTAAAGATGGCCAAGTTAGAAAATTTATTCAATTTAGGACAAATTTAATCACTTAACTACTGTTTCTAGCTCCGCGAGAATGCACAAAGCTAATAGGAGAGCACAAAACAAAGGACTAGCCTATTGAATAGGAAAATACATTAAACCCGTTAACCACACATCATTTGTCAAGCTCTAATATGGGACTCATAACAACCAATTTCATGAATAAAAAGCCAGCCAACTAGCCCGCACAATCTCAACATTGAGAGCTCAATGCATGAATCTTCACTACAGACATACTTGATAGAGACTTGAGAGGGAAAAAATGAATAAAGCAAATAAATTATACCTTTCGAAAATGAGAGCAAGAGGAGCCATAAAAGCAGTGGCGAAAACGAAACGATAAACAATCACAATTCGCAAGTCCATGCCATCATAGAAGACAAGCTTGTAAAGAATGTTAACGCCAACATAAAATAATTGAACCACCACCATTAGTATGGTTGGTTTCAACCCATCCACAACCTCACGTATGTTCTTGGTCATCTTTTCCACCGCGGCCAGTAACGGCACTGCCACCAGCTGTGGACAAGCTAGGCCAGCGAGAGAAGGACAGAGAGGCGCAAGAACACTGAGGGTGTGTTGAATTGTGCTTGTTTTTGGGTGAGATCGATGTTGTATGAAGTGAGCTATTTATGAAGGAAAAGAACAAGAAAATCGTCATTATTAAAAAAATAATTTTGAAAATAAGTTTCCTTTTTTCTGAAGAAAAAATTGAAGGACATTTCATTTTCATTTAATTGGCCGAATGGCATCAATGATATAACGAGAAAGGATTCTTTCATTAGACACAGATAAAACAAAATATCTCATTTCTTTTATGTCAACCGCTCATGATTTTCTTTATTAGTGGAAGACAAGGAAGAAAGAGAATAAAACAGGGATTCTTGTATGATTAAAATAAAAACTTTTTACGGTTGGCTGTGGTAGGGCTTCCCACTTCGGGAGTTTTTTTCTTTTTGAAAAACTCATTCATATTCTGTTTTATATATAACGAATATTTCTACTAACAGTAGAATCTAATTAAAACTTGGTCATATTTCTATTCTCTCAAAAAATTATTCCATGAACCCATTGACGAGTTCAGCCCCAAAGGAAAACAAAAAAACAATTGACAAGTATTATGAATTTGCGATCATTGTAAATTTATATATTGTGTTGGAAGAGGTAACAACAAACCCCAAACCAGATGCTAGATGATAATATCGAAAAATTTATATATTGTTTTCACTCAACCATACTCAAATTCGGAACAGAATATTTATTTGTTTCATTGATAACTAATTTGCACAAATCAAGAAAATTGGTAAAATTAGTTAATTTTAAGAAAATATGGGTTGTTTTTTTTTTTGGTAAAATATTTATTTGGTCCTTAATATAAGACCCAATTGATGTTTTTAAGAGATTAAGGAAGTTAAATAAATTAGTTTAAATTATTTATATTTATCATTTTTCTCCAAATTAATTTTTTTGATTTTTAAAGTGATATATAATCTTGTTGAATTTCGTGACTATCCCTCCAAATACAAGTGTCCCATCTGGGACTCGAACGTAAGACCTAAAGGAATATAGTTGTTGACATAGCTCTTGCAAAATGAAGTACGTAACCCGAGTCATTTCCACGGACGTTATCTTTAAGAGTTATTCCACTATCACCAGCTGATAGGAAGCGACACTCCTCCCCAAGTTAAAAAGATCCTTCTTGCAGATAAAGAGTGAGCAGAACAACAAAATACAACAGCAGTCACCTAGCAGGTAGAAAATATGAAGGCGAAGAGAGGAATTGGAGGAGGAAGAGATGCTCAAAATTTCCAGAGCGGGGTGCCTTAAACCTTTGCAGACTCTCACTTTTATAGGCCGTGAGCCAAGACACCTATCAGGCAGAAATTTAGGAACAATTAACTCGTTCACAGCAATTTAGTCACCGATTACAAATGTTAGGTGCAATAAGATCTCTTGTTTTGGACGTTGAGAGGCAATGAAGGCTTTTTGGTTTTTGAAAGTTGACGAGAGGCAATGAAATCATATTCAAATGTTGGAGAAGATAACTGGTCAAAGAAAAAATAAAATATGATTTATAGCCATTACAACCGAAACATCAAAGTCTCAAATTCAAAAGCCTCAAAATATGTTTGTCCGGTAAGCCATTTTCACAAAATAAATTTTAGATTTTATCAAAAAAATTATTTTGATAAAAAGTTTCCGGTCCATATTTAACTCATACGTAGGGGGAAATCGCCACATTTTCACAGCGGTTGCCTCCTTTTTTTTTTTTTATTTTGATAAAGTAAATTTTAGGAAAGGGGTTGGGCTCACCTATGTAGGGGGAAATCGCCACATTTTCACTGCGGTTGCCTCCTTTTTTTTTTTTTGATAAAGTAAATTTTAGGAAAGGGGTTGGGCTCACCCACAGTCTAAGGCAGGGACGGACCTAGGGGGCTAGGGGTGGCCCCCGCCCCCTCTAAAATTACAGATTTTAATCCAAATTTCTTGAAAATTATACTTCAGCCTCATAAAACTTTCAGTTTTTTCACTTTAGTCCTCATAGAGTGTTTGAAAAAAGGACTAAAATGAATACATTGAAATTATTATAGGGCTGAAGTATAATTTTATAAACACCTGGGTTCTATTTTATAAATTTCGCCCCTCCTAATTTTAATTCCTGGTCCTGTCCCTGGTCCAAGGGCAGAGCGCTTGGAGCTCAATCCACACTGCAGTTGCCTCTTAGTGACTTATTGTTGTGCGTGTGAGCCCATTCCTCTTCTTGGCCCATTTACAAGCCCAAACTTGCAAGGTATAATATATACACTTTTATTTTCTCTCTACCAAGCAATGTGAAACTTAGTTCCTATTTGACACACCCATATGCAAGCATTAACTTCAACAATGCCCTACATGTGTCAAAAGAAACGCTGTTAGTTGAGATGCACACTTGGATATAACCACTATATCTAGTGGTCTTATGAACTTAAAACTAGACCTAGACCGATAACACTTAGTACACAGAGACGTTGGTGGTCTTATGACCTTAAAACCAACAATTCTTAGGTATGTACTAGAGTAATTAAGGTTTATAATTATACCCCTACATTTTGCTGTTAACTTGTTTTTGCACGTTAAGATGGCCATACACGTGTACAAATGCTCTAGAGATTTTTCCTTGATCCCATAGGAGTGGCGCCACTCCATATTCATAGAGATGATTTCATGAAATGTAGCTACAATGAGCACACCATCTCATAGGATTATGAAATCATTAACTACTTTCGCTTATCCTTGTTAAAATACATTCTAGCACTTTCCAGCATCATAGGAAGAGACTATCAATTTAATTTGTGTTGCCATCACTGTTAATTTCCTATTGGCTTAAGTCACATTTCCTTTGATAAATCAAAGATTTGTTTCCTTCCTAGGAGTTTTGTAAATTGATTCACTAGGTTCACTGTTGACCTCACATAAATCAAAGATTTGTTTCCTTCCTAGGAGTTTTGTTAATTGATTCACTAGGTTCACTGTCGACCTCACATAATCGATTGAGAATGCACCATCCTTTAGCAGATGCCTTATAATATTATGTCTCATTTGAATATGTTACTTTTACTAGTAAAGGTTTTATTTGTAGCTATAGCTATCGCAGATTGGCTATCACAGTGTAAAGACATTGATGGTGTTGGTTTCTCACTTAGTGGGATATTTGTTAAGAAGTTTTTCAACCACTCAGCCTTAGTATCTGCTAACTCCATAACAATAATTTGTTTGACTGAATTCCGCATTATGGCACTCCCACCAAGAGTGAAAACATAGCCACTAATGGATTTGGTCTCTTTTGAATATGAGATCTAGTTAGTATCATTGTATCTTCTAATAAAGTGGGAAATCCACCTATGATGAATACTATAATTTATGGTACCTCTCGAGTATCTCAATACACTTAACAGAGCCTTCCAATGTTCATTGCCTAGACAATGAGTATATATACTCAATCTACACAAAGAATATGATCTGTTTAGCCTTGTATAGTTCATTAAATGAAACTGACTCTTGATAATACATGCATATTTAGATTGAATGATTGGATCTCCTCTATTTTTCTTTAAATGCACATTGGGATCATATGGAGTACTCAGAGGAGACTCATCAAACAGTTCAAACTTTCTCAGAATTTTCTCAACTTAATGTTATTGAGAAAGTATGATGCCATTTTCATTCATTATGATCTTAACACCCAAAATCATTTTTTCTTCACCCAAATCTTTCATATCAAAATTAGAAGAAATAAACCATTTTGTCTCAAGCATAACACCCATGCTAGTACCAAAGATAAGCATGTCATCCACTTATAGACAAATAATCACACAAACACCATCTACAAGTTTGTATAGACACATCTTTCTATTCAACAGTAGAGAAACCACCACTTAACAAAGCTTGATCCAATTTTTCATGATATTGTGTGGGTGCTTGTTCCGAACCATACATACTTGTCCAGGAACAATATAGAACCTTCAGGTTGCACCTTATAAATCTCCTCTTCTAAATCACCATTCAAAAATTATGTTCTAACATCCATTCAATGAATAAAAAGTTTATGAATAGAAGCTAAGGTAATTAGGATTCTAACAGAAGAAATCCTAGTCACGGGAGAAAATGTGTCAAAATAGTCAATAATTTCTTTTTTAGTATATCATTTGGCTACCAACCTAGCCTTATATATCAGTGGTTCCATTAGGAAAATAGTTCTTCCTAAAGATCCATTTACAACCAATAGGCTTTGTTCTTGGAGGCAAGTCTACCAAAACCCACATTTTATTTTGATTTAAAGAATCAATTTCAGCTGTTATTGCTTCTTTCCAAAAAGAATGCATCCAGAGAAGAAATAGCTTCATGAAAATTTTTGGGTTTATCTTGTACCAAATAAAATCATCTCAAAAGACGTTGGTTTTCTTTATCTTCTACTTCTCCTTAAATCTTCAACCAAAATTTTGTTTGAATTTTGTTCAGAATAGTAAGAAGAATTTTCAATTCTTTTAGGAATATGCTCAACCATCATAGTAAATATATTTTAAAAAACTCTTCATCTTTTATTTCAACAATTGTATTATGATCAAAAATATCATTTTTCAAAACCAGAAAATGATAAGCAACGATTTGTTGAGCATATCCAATAAACATACAATCATAAGTTTTATAACCAATTTTTGTTTTCTTTTTAGAATCAGGTAATAAAACTTTGGCAAAACACCCTCACACTTTCAAATATTCAAGGATAGGTACAAAACCTTTCCATAACGCATAAGGTGTTTATTTAGTTTTCTTGTTGGGTATTCTTTTTTGTAAAACACAGGAAGATAACAAGGCTTCCCCACCCATGTTATTAGGTACGTACAACAGAACTCATAAGCAAATCATTCATCATTTATTTTAAAGCTATATTCTTTCTTTCTATAGCATTATTATATTTAGGTGAATAAGGATGAGTTACTTCATGAATTATCCCTTCTTTTTCAAAAAAACAAAACATTTAATAATAAATATTCTCCTCTATCCAACTTGACCTATTTGATATTTTTATTCAATAGAGTTTCTGTAACATCCCGTCTTTTTAAATGTGGTTTTGAGAAGGGATTATTAGAGCTTCGAAGAAAATAATCAAAGTGGCATCGGAAAAGATTTTCTTTTTAAAACAAAACGAGTAACTGATAGTCATCCATTGTCGGTGTGTCTGATACTAGTACAGTCATCCGAATATTCAGGTATTCAAATTAAAACGAAAAGACAAAAACAACTTCAGAAGAACAATCCCTCATTCGAGTCCTCATGTGCGCTGCTTACCCTTGTCAGCAACTCTGCCTCCGCCAGAACCTGAGGCTATGGTAAGAGCTGAGGTTCAATTCCCATTAAACCTCAAATAACGGTTAACCTCATACTTATGTAACAGTTATGTATGACAGATATTCATGACAATACAGCATAATCACATTTCAACACAACTACCACATATTCTCATCAAACCAGTCTGCACTATTCACCAGTGCCACGGTGTACATCCGTGTCTTCAGCGCTAGGAAAACTCAACGGTGTTATCATAACTATAACCTGTATATAACTGTATGTATGCACAACTTTCAAAACAGAGTCTACAACTTTTCAAAATCAAAGTCTTAGACTATCTATCACAATATAAGTATACAATAAGCATCAGAGTTAGTGTTACAGTACGCGTCCATACCTTTGCTTGTCAAGCACGGTACGTTGTTGGTTGCGAGGTGATCACAGGTTTCCTATGAGGGTAATATTGCATCTATTAATTCACAACCAATATCCCAATAGATATTCTAGCCACAAATGACTATTTTGCCCTTGGTGTATTTATTATTTTATTATTTCTTTTTTATTTTCGTAAAAAACGCTGATGCACAGCATTTTGGCTGGTTTTTCACCTAACCTTGCAAAATCATAACTAATTCTAGAAAAATCGAAACGGGGATCCGTAAAATTGTTTGGAATCCTTAGGATGTATATTTTTCAGAAAAAATATCATCCCTTTCCCAGATTTCATGGTTCATTCCCAGTTTTTAAGTTTTGAACCTCTGCCTAGAACTTTCCCAGAATTTCATAGTCTAACTTTGGGGATTTTTATCTCACTGTACAGAGATCATTTGGACATGATCTTTACATATTTAAAAAGTCCTATATGTCTAATTTACCCATGATTTTTCCCAGAATTTTTCAACCATGTTTTCAACAAAAAATATGGGCGTTTTTAACACTGATTCCAGAATTTCCAGAACCGATGAAATTTCGCCAGAACTTCGTTATTTTGATGTTTCTCTTCCGGAAATTTTTCTAAAACCCCTTCTTCCTTATTTTTTCGAAATAAAACCAATTTTAAACTCAGAAAAACATAAAAACAACTATATCTAAAAGATTTAAAGATTAAACTATAAAATAACTAAAAACTCAAAAGCTAGAGCTTAAGAACTTACCTAGAACTTTGCTCATTCTTTCTTCAAGACTCTCACTCTCTCTTTCACTCTTAGAATCAGATGTTGTTTGAGATTTTGCTGTGAGGATTTGTGAATGCTAATGCCCCTATTTATAGTAGAAGGGTTGGGTAATCTTGTAATTAATTTGAAACTTTCTCTTGGCAATTTTTGGCCATTGGATCATGATTAAATTTCAAACTCCCATCCTCACCATACACCTCTCCAAAACTTCCCCTCCCCCTTCTTCTAGCTTCTTCTAATTGCTTTTGAGTCATCTACATGAGTCATCTATATGGTACACTATCCTCTTCCATTCTTCTCAAAAGTCTTCCAATAGGTTAATGACTCACACTTAGAGTCATGACTCATTTCACATGTAGATTAGTGATTCATATATGTTAGATTGGTGATTCACCTTATCTTCTTCCAAAATTGCCAAGTGTCTTAGTCTTTTTATTTAAGCTATTACTTTGTTTTTCACTAGTAAAGAAGTTGTTTGGGTATCCTAATAATGAAGTTGTATGCTTAGTTTCTCATTGGTTTTGAATTCTTAAAGTTCTTAGCTTCATTTTGAGACCAAATTTGCCTATCTTCTCTATTGGTCTCAATCTTCAACAATTAAGGAAATGACTTTGGTTATACTTGTTTTCATGCTTGATTTATGCTTGTTCACTACAAGAAAAAAGGGTTTTAGCGACGGAAAAAATCCGTCGCTAAAACCTCAAATTCAGTCGCTAACGGAGTTAGCGACGGATTTTTTCCGTCGCTAAAAAGTGGTCGCAATTGCGACGGAATTTTAAATTCCGTCGCAATTAGCGACGAATTGTAAAATTTGAATTTAGCGATGGATTTTAAATCCGTCACAAAATTCAAATTAGCGACGGATTTTAAATTCCGTCGCTAATTTGAATTTTGTGACGGATTTAAAATCCGTCGCTAAATTCAAATTAGGGACGGAATCATATTCCGTCGCTAATTTTGCTAAATTCAAATTAGCGACGGATTCATTTTCCGTCGCTAATTTAATTGTTTTTTTTAAAAAAATTATATATTATTTTTTAATTATTTTTTATTGTTTGTTTTAATTTTCTTTAAAAATTATATTCTTTTAAAAATAATTATATTCTTTTCCATTATTCTTTTAAATTTATAGTACAATGATAATTTAAAAATTGGACACATAGCCACATGTATTTGGAACACTTGACAAAATGGATATAAAAAATTTGACATAAGCATTTTCCTAAAAATTATATGATAGTGATCCTAGCTAGGGATCTCAATCAATTATATTAATAATTAAGTCATTAGTCCAAGCATAACCAAGAGCTTCATCTTCCTTCATTATAGGGATCTCCATAACTAGATTATTGGTGCAACAAAGTATATTAAAAATTTACACTTGAAATCTTGTATTAGCTTATGAATATCTCGTCCATAAACTAAAAATAAACCGTATGCAAGACTTTCACATAGATTTCGATTTTGAAGATGGGTATTAAAATAAATTCAAAATGAAATTACACATTAATTCATGAACCATTAGCCATTATCATGTAATTGTGAATTTGGAGGCAATAAAAACAATTTATATTCACATATGGAATATTATATTCTTGCAGAACCCAGTAGCATCAACAAAGGCAATTGCAAACATTGCATATGAATTGCTCAAAGACGTCGATGATAGAGGCTTCAATTATTCATCAGAAGGGACAAGATCAAACGATATATTAATGATTTAGAAGAAGTTGAGGTACCAGTTTGAGAACTTGATGATCGAAGCCTTGGACAACAATGACAGTTACAAATTAAAACATGTGCACATGGTTGGAAGATCATGTTTCATTCGAATACACCATTTTAGAGAAACGTGACTTCCCGATCTGTCTACATGCATTCAACCTGGTCACAATCAATGACATCGCCAGTGGAGAAGCCAAAAACGAAGAGCTGAATGGTTAGTATACCTTCCTAACATGCATTCAACCTGGGGGGTGGACGGCGAGCTGGGGTGGGGGAGCGTTGGAACGCGAGCTGGGGGCGAGGTCTGGAAGGCGGCGAGCTTGGGGCAGCTGTGAGAGCTGTGGGCGAAGATCGAGCTGTGGATTATGAGGAAGAAGAAGGCAATTAATTAAATGATTTAGCAGCGGAATTCAATTCCGTCGCTAATTATAGCTTTTTGCGACGGAAAATGAATTCCGTCGCAAAAAGTAACAACTTTTTAGCGACAGAATTCAATTCCGTCGCTAAAAAGCTGCAGCTGGCAGCCTTTTTGCTGCCAGCTAGCGACGGAAACTAAATTCCGTCGCTAACTCAAAAAACTGGCTTGCGAATTTTAGCGACGGAATTGATTTTCCGTCACTAAATCTAGCGATGGAATTATGGAATTGAATTCCATCGCTAATTTTAGCGACGGAATTGAATTCCGTCGCTAGATTTAGCGACGGAAAATCAATTCCGTCACTAACTCCCAAAACTGGTGGCCTTTTTGGCCGCCATTTTGTGACGGAATTCAATTCCGTCGCTAAATCTAGCGACGGAATTCAATTCCGTCGCTAATTTTAGCGACGGAATCAATTCCGTCGCTAGATTTAGCGACGGAAAATCAATTCCGTCACTAACTCCCAAAATTGGCGGCCTTTTTGGCCGCCATTTTGTGACGGAATTCAATTCCGTCGCTAAATATAGCGACAGAATTCAATTCCGTCGCTAAAGGGCGGGACTGGCGGCCTTTCAGCGACGGATTCTGATTCCGTCGCTAAATCTAGCGACGGAATTCAATTCCGTCCCTAAAATTAGCGACGGATTTCAAATCCGTCGCTAATTTCCTCATTTTGCGACGGAAATAAAATTCCGTCGCAAAATGCCTTGAATTTGCGACGGAAAATATTCCGTCGCAAATTCCGTCGCTGTTTTGCATTTTTTTAGTAGTGGTTATTGTTCTCAATTTAGATTTGATACTTAGTTAGTGGATTTCAAGTTATAATTTAGTTTGTATATATAGGTTTTCATAAGTTTATGTCTAGGTTAAAGTTCATAAGTTAATTTAATTAGTTTAGTGTCCAATTTTCCTATTGGTTGCCAACTTGACTTGTTTCATTTATCCTCTTCCATTAGTACATTATCTTCTTCCACCTCACTTTTTATCCTCTTCCATTTTTACTTTTTATCCTCTTCCATTATACCTTAAAAGTCTTCATGCATTGATGTAGGTTTGGTGACTCATCTTGCATGTGTATTTTGATTCATGAAGCAACACTTCTTCTCCTTTTTTTCTCCTAAAAACCGCACCCCCTCCCCCTTGCCTTTTATTTTTTATGTTTTGTTGCTTTTACCAAAATTCATGTGGAAATTTATCATTGGTTGTTTACTTATCTCATGGATTAAGCTTTATTAGAATTAATTAGTGCCTTTGGATAAGCTTTTTGAGATTAATTCTTAGCCTTTAGATCATAGTTGAAATTGTTGACTTTTCAACTCTTGATTAACATTTTAATCTTAAGCTTAATTATCTCTTGATTGTTGCATTATTGGTTTATGGAATGATTTGTGATTGCTAACAATTCATTTAATGCTAATCCTAATCCCTTATTGGTTCTTAACTTTTAGTTAGTTTAATACACCTTTAATTAATGGCTATTAATATTAATTGCAAAGAATTATCTAAATATTCCATTTTTGTAAATTTAATTTCTCACTAATTATTAATAATTGCCCCTTAATTGTTTCAAGTGTTTAGATAATTCCTTATGGCCTTTCATGAGTTCAAAATTTACTAGGTATTAATTCTAAGGTTTTAGAAAATCTAGTTTCTTAATTAATTATGAATTTTGAGATTTATGCCTTCTTTATTTAATCCCTTGAGTAATTATGAAAATTTACATAATTATTTTGTTTAGTAAAAACCTAAGTGTTTACTAATTCTTATTATACTCCCCTATTTGATTGATGTATTTCCCTAACATTTTCTTGCTCTCCTTTGGTCCTATAAGATCCCTAATTTAATTTGGGAATTGTGTGCATTTTTATGGTATTTTATGATTCCAAACAAAAT
This sequence comes from Acacia crassicarpa, assembly GCA_034222035.1. Classification (NCBI taxonomy): domain Eukaryota; kingdom Viridiplantae; phylum Streptophyta; class Magnoliopsida; order Fabales; family Fabaceae; genus Acacia; species Acacia crassicarpa. The sequence goes on along the minus strand of JAWXYG010000009.1, from coordinate 21,737,191 downwards.
TTAGAAAAATAAAACATTGTCTACCTTAAATTCTAAGGAAGAATAATCTAATAGATAGAATAAATATATCTCAAAATTTGAGACCACATATTCACTTATTTAAAATAGGTGCCATCAACCAAAATATTGTATTTTTTATAATTAACAATTTGGGGTATCACAGTTTCTACTTCTTCCTTGTACAATTTATTTTCTCTCTCAAAATCCTCGTCTTTATTCCTTGTCAAAGATACTTTGGTACATTTTGAAAAATCATAAATAAAAGTAGGCTAAAGTATACTTTTAGTCATTTAAGTTTACATAAAGTATACTTTTGGTCCTAAGATTTTAACACCGTTAATTTTGCTAACGGAAAATGTAAACTCAAGTGATAACGGTGTAAATTTAAGTGATAATTTTGTAATTAAATACTATTAAGCTTAAATTTAAAATATGAGTAAATTGAAAAATATGTAAAATTTGTGTAATTAAGTGCTATTAGTCATCACTTGAGTTCGTTGTATTAGCGTTTTCCGTTAGCAACATTAACGATGTTAAAATTTTATGACCAAAAGTATACTTTATGAAGTTAAGGGACAAAAAATATACCTTATATAAAACTTAAAGGACTAAAAATATATTTTATCTATAAAAATAATATAATATATTTTACCACCTCTAGACTCTCTATACTCAGTTTGTTTTAAATCTCCCAACTTAGTATGAATTAAAGCTAACAACTCAGTTTCTTTGAGTAGAAAAATGTGGTTTTTTAGCCTACTTAGTTTTTGCACAAACTTTACATTTTTTTAAAATCATTTTTAGTTTTGGAAATCAGCCCCAGATTTTGTAGTATTTTAATATAAGATTTATAAACATGTCCTAATCTAGCATGCCACACATCAAAAGAATCAACCAAGTAAGCAGAAGAAGATGCATTCTCGTTCATTTCAGCAACACTCAAAACAAACAGACCCTTATTACAATAGCCGTTCCCAATGAGAACATTGTTCTTGGTCATGACAATTTTGTGAGTCAAAACACACCCTAATTCCATATTTCTCAAGTAGCGCCATGGAGACTAAGTTAGCTCTGACTTCAAGTACATATAGCACGTCATTCAACTATAAGGTATTTCAAAATGTGAACTTCAATACCCACCACTACAAAATGCACTAACTTAACGTTCATTTTTAGGCCATTTCTATGTCCCTTTTCAAGGGACACCTATGTATAATGAAGTCTCGGAATAACGTCTGTTAAAAAAGGGACATTACAAGAGACTTATGGAATCCCTTTTTATAAAGGGACGCGGTAAGTTTTTTTGGAAAAAAAAATTGCAGGCCAATCAAATGAGTGACTCTGCTTTCTCGCTTCTCCATGTGCTTGACTGCACTATCATGAATGAGTATCACAAAGCAATACTAGCAACTGAGGGGGTTCAGACCACTATGATGTTTGAGATTGCCACTTTCTCTCTCTACGAGAAGATTGGTACTCTGGTAATAAAATATTGCTTGGAGTGGGCTCAGTGGCAGATGAGGGGGCAACAAACATTGGAGTGGGTCAAATAGGAATGTAGGGGCCATTCATGATATTGCACATCTAACCCATATTCTCATCAATATGAGATACAAACTCAGCATTTGTGTTTTTCATATCGACATGAATTTGACAGGGCAAGTGAGAAATTTTAGTTGGGAATAGCTAGGAAAGGGTCTAACCTTGTGGATGTGAAGAGATATGAGTAGGAAAAGTGTTGCTGGCCTGAGAATAATGTTGATGAAGATTAGCTGTTGTTTATTATATTACTGTGAAAGCAGCAAAAACAATGTATTTATTGCCATCCAAGCTTTATGTTTTAGGAAGTAAATATAATTTATTCCAATTATTATAGAGCAATTAATTACTAGGGGAGCTGTAATGTAACTCAATTGCCAACTTTTTATTTTCTGTCTTTGAGCATAAACAAAACGTTTTCTTTTCTGTTTTGAATTCATAATTAGAAGTGGGTCAAGTTTAAGAAACAACATGTATGTATAGTTTTATAATTTATAAATAATATATGTTTTTAGAATTTTTATATTTTTATTTATGAATAAACAGCTAAATTCATTTTTATTTTAGTATAAACAAAGTTCTTAATTAAAATTCATATAATTTCCTTTCAATATATGCTTTTGGAATCAAAGTGGATGTTTTTACCTTACTCATATTTACCCTACTCAATTTAATTCCTAAAAAGTCTTCTTACATATACAGTGGTTATTGCAATGAAATCTCTGGACCCAAAAACTGTAACATCCCAAATTTTGGGCATAAAAACTAGAGAATTAGCCTATTTTTAGAGGACTACTAGGCCCTATTTTTGGAAATGACCAATTTGGAAAGAGTGTTATCGCAGTGCTATTCTCTAATATATTGAAGAAGAATTATTGAGATTTTAATACTTTATATTATTACATTATTTTTTTTTATCTTATTTGATTTGAAAGTTGAAGCAGATGGAAACATAGTGGCTTGGAGGATATAATATTTTATTATTATATTACTTTATATTATATTATTCTACTATTTTATATTATGAAGATAGAAGCAGATGTGGAACGCATGGGGTAGTATTATTATATTAAAGCATATATCATTATTATATGATTTGATAATATATTTTTATATATTTTATGGTATCATATTTGGAAGTGAAAGTGGTAGTATGTTTTATAATATTATAAAATAATTATATAGTGTTATAGTGTATCTTATTATATATCTTGTTATTATTGAAAGTGGGAGCAGCGGATAGTGGAGGTAATATTATATTATATTATTATACCATATTTTATTATTATAGTAAAAGTGGGAGGCTGCGGTGGCATGTCGGATGATGAATTGTAAAGCTTGTGGGGAAAATTACATGAGTATACCTAAAGGTAGAAATTATACTTATAGACCCATTTTCAATCATTATATCTACACCCATACAACACACACACGCTCACAGTCCAGCAGAAGAGAGTGCAGAGGCACAAAGGAGAGAGAGAGAGAAATAAGAGGAAAAACAAGAAAGAAAGGGGTGAGAGAACTCTTCTGAAAAATAAATACGAGTCAGTTGCCGAATCAGAAATACCACAAGGTGGTAACTCTTCTCTTACATACGATGTTTGTCTTATATATGCATGTGTTTACCATTGTATATATATATATATATGTTTATTGCATGAATAATCTGAAGTTTGAATGGATTGAATGTATACTTATGGTTGACTTGCATATTCTGTGTAAGCATTTTATGTGAGATTAACTGTTACCCTGGGATTCATTAATTTGAATTCCAGGCATTCCTCGTAGCTCAGGTGGAAGACTCAAGTACAAGAAGATGTGTATGGACTGTAGATTTACCACCAATAGTCATCCCCTTTGAGTTGTAAACTGAATATGTGAATAGTATATAGTACAAATATGTAAAAAGTAATATTGTAAAATTTTAAGAATTCTTCTGTGTACATAATTAAATGAAGTATTTAAGGCAAGTGTTACATTCTTGGCAATACAAGGGGGTATTTAAGGAGGGTGTTACAAATTTGGTATCAGAGCAAAGGTTCTGGCACTTAGATAGAATACTCTGATGAAGAGAATAATATCTGATTGATATTAGGAATAAGAAATAGGAGTAACAGACAACCCAAAAAAATATATATATATATATATATATATATATATAGAATTTTTCCCCTATCACTAGTTGATATGTAGGTATATTGGAGGGGTTGGCAAATCAGAGTGTGCAGCAGAATCTTGGTAAGCACTATAAGAATTGAATAGACTGAGTATATTTGAATATTGAACTTACCTACAGTTGGTATTTTGAGGTTGATAGCTACTTAGGGAAAGATCTTGATTATAGAATATTCCCTTAGTATTATGAGTGAGAATTAGTTCTATGATGGAACCTTATGATAGCTAGAGCTTGAAAGTGTTATACAGGATGACATTCTAAAAACAGTTGTCTGTTTCCTGGTTATGTTTGAAAAACTGAAATATTGAGTTTTTCCAATGCACCTGCTGATTTTGTGAAAATTTTCGAAATAGAGTTTTCGAAAGAAATATTTTTCAACAGAAATTGAGACCAATTTAAATGGTCAGTTTGTGAAACATGTTGTCTCATAAAAGGGGTTTTGTTAGAACCCAGAATTTGAAACTGGGTTTTCAATTTTGTTGTGGTAAAGGCAGTACAGAAGTGGGAAAAGATTTTGAGGGGATATGTTTTGAGACTCGCACCAGCAGTGAATACACCCAATCCGAAATTGTTTGCCTTGTAAGGGTGTGTATTTCTATAGGGCCTGACTGTCTATTGCAGTGCTGAGGTGCTGGTAGATAGGGTCACTATTTTATGTGCCACTGCGGTGGTTTGTGTATGAAAGGATTGGGATATGTCGCTGTACCGAAAGGTTGAAGTGGTGGCGTGTGCTCTCATTTGTGAGAAGTTTGTGAAATAAATTATCCCACTCATAAGTGTGTGCCGGTAATAAATGTTATTTGAAATCAATCCGGTAGTGAAAGTGTTTTCACAAATTTTTATTGGTAGTGATTAAGTTTTTAAATGATAGCACTTTACTTTTTGGTAAAGTGCGAATTGCGAAAAATACTGCAACTACAGAAATTTTCAATGTGTGAAAATTTTAAAATTTGAGACAACATAAATGAAATGAAATGAAAAGCAGTGCAGTTGGTTATTATTATGATACCGGAACAGAAACTATTAGAATGGTTTAGATTTCTAAAGGATGAATGTTCAAATTTCGAGGACGAAATTTAAATTAACGGGGGGAGAAATGTAACATCCCAAATTTTGGGCATAAAAACTAGAGAATTAGCCTATTTTTAGAGGACTACTAGGCCCTATTTTTGGAAATGACCAATTTGGAAAGAGTGTTATCGCAGTGCTATTCTCTAATATATTGAAGAAGAATTATTGAGATTTTAATACTTTATATTATTACATTATTTTTTTTTATCTTATTTGATTTGAAAGTTGAAGCAGATGGAAACATAGTGGCTTGGAGGATATAATATTTTATTATTATATTACTTTATATTATATTATTCTACTATTTTATATTATGAAGATAGAAGCAGATGTGGAACGCATGGGGTAGTATTATTATATTAAAGCATATATCATTATTATATGATTTGATAATATATTTTTATATATTTTATGGTATCATATTTGGAAGTGAAAGTGGTAGTATGTTTTATAATATTATAAAATAATTATATAGTGTTATAGTGTATCTTATTATATATCTTGTTATTATTGAAAGTGGGAGCAGCGGATAGTGGAGGTAATATTATATTATATTATTATACCATATTTTATTATTATAGTAAAAGTGGGAGGCTGCGGTGGCATGTCGGATGATGAATTGTAAAGCTTGTGGGGAAAATTACATGAGTATACCTAAAGGTAGAAATTATACTTATAGACCCATTTTCAATCATTATATCTACACCCATACAACACACACACGCTCACAGTCCAGCAGAAGAGAGTGCAGAGGCACAAAGGAGAGAGAGAGAGAAATAAGAGGAAAAACAAGAAAGAAAGGGGTGAGAGAACTCTTCTGAAAAATAAATACGAGTCAGTTGCCGAATCAGAAATACCACAAGGTGGTAACTCTTCTCTTACATACGATGTTTGTCTTATATATGCATGTGTTTACCATTGTATATATATATATATATGTTTATTGCATGAATAATCTGAAGTTTGAATGGATTGAATGTATACTTATGGTTGACTTGCATATTCTGTGTAAGCATTTTATGTGAGATTAACTGTTACCCTGGGATTCATTAATTTGAATTCCAGGCATTCCTCGTAGCTCAGGTGGAAGACTCAAGTACAAGAAGATGTGTATGGACTGTAGATTTACCACCAATAGTCATCCCCTTTGAGTTGTAAACTGAATATGTGAATAGTATATAGTACAAATATGTAAAAAGTAATATTGTAAAATTTTAAGAATTCTTCTGTGTACATAATTAAATGAAGTATTTAAGGCAAGTGTTACATTCTTGGCAATACAAGGGGGTATTTAAGGAGGGTGTTACAAAAACAAAAAAATTCCAGACCCATGTAGCGACGCCCACTACAATATACTACTTTATCATAAAATGAAGGGTAAACTTGATTAAAGATTTTTTCATATATATATATATATATTATAGGGAAGTTATCTTTGAATAAGAAATAGAAAATGACATTGATGAATACAAACATGAACATAAATATATGTTGAATAAATGTGATATTAATGAATCACAAGTTGAAATCATCCCATGCATGACATTATATACTTAATGGATGATTGCAAGTATATTATAAATAGATTGATGAAAAAATAAATATACGCAAAACTTACACTATCATGTTATTTTTCTTGTACATCTACGTTTATTCGGCTATTGTTTAATCTATTTTTTAGGATCGCCATTGTAGAGCTTTGCCTTTGGATCTATCACACCTCTTGGGTTGGCCACAAACCAGCACGTGCCCAACACAGCTCTGTCTATGGAGCTTTCAGTGACTTAGAGTTCCTTCTCAAGAACAAATCACCTTCAAGTGCAAGTTCTACACACACCCTCACATCACTTTACTCTAAAATCAACCATAAATCAATGTGTTGGAAGAATAATCTTGAAATGGCATTTGTGCATTTAGAAGTGGGTCTTGTGTATCTATAAAGTTTAAGAAAAAAGATGTATGTACTGTTTATAACTCTATAAATAATCTAATTTTTTTTAGAGTTTTCATATATTGGTAAACAACTTAATTCATTTTTATTTTAGTATAAACCAAGTTCATAATCAAAATTCATATAATTGATTTTCAATAAATTCTTTGAAATCTATGTGAATATGTTTTTCTTACTCTTATTTATCCTACCCTATTAAATTCCTCAAAAATCTTCTTATATATACCGTACTTATCGCAATGAAATCTTTGGATCCAAAAAGTAAAAATTTGCTGAGCCAAGTGGCGGAGCACACTACAATATACAAAATTTTCAAAAGTAAAGTGTCAATTTGATTTAAGAATGTACATACATATATAGGAAAATCATCTTTGAATAAAAAATAGAAAATTACATTGAATACCCATGCACGTACTTGCGTGTGTCCATGTAAGAATGCAAAAACACAGATACAAACACACACTCACAACACTTTACTACCCTAAAATTAACCATAAAACAATGTGACTAAAGCAGAATCTTGAAGTGCCATTTGTGCATTTACGAAGATGTTTAATGAGTAAGTCTTATTTTTTGGTTATAGTGGCAGAAGATGATAAGAATGTCGTAACTGTTGCAGTGGCAAAAGTGGCAGCTGGAGCTTATGATGGAGTTGCATTAAGATTCGAAGGAAACAGAGAAAAAGTGAATTTCCCGGAAAATGACAGAGCGGTGCCCGCTGCTCAAAACTTCACATAGATTCAGGGTGTGATAGAAATGTTTGATAAATTATGGAGTCAATATGATATTGTACAGGGATCTCGAATCTGTCACTCATTTTTGAAGATGGAGTTGAAAATAAAAGGGAGAAATTTGGTAGAGGAGAAGGAAGGGTCCATAATCTTGAAAGCATTTTAATGAAGTGCGAAGCCACATTTGTATGATGAAATGTCGATGATGACCTGGCGTATTTATACTTGTACAAGGGAAATGGTACAATGCATCTCTTTTGCAAATTTGAGACTGTTTTGGAAGTAGAAATCAATTATTTTCATCATTACACTATACAGATATAATATTAGCTGTCATTTGTTGCCAATTTTTTCTTTTCTGTTTTATTACAATTATTTAAAGCCTAAACCTAAAATTGATGGCAAATAATACTCATATTAAGCCACACCACGATATGGTTTAAAAGATATTTCAAATGTTCAGAATCAAGTCTAGCAAGAAATTGAAAATCGAGGTATCTTTTATATATATCATATTTGAGATAACTTTTTATAGGCACATGTATCCTCATATCATAAACAATTACATTTAAGAAACTATTAAGCTCTAAATGTGGGCAGATTTTCCAGCATGAATGCAAATCTTCTTATTGTTTTGTTAGATGTGAGGGACGAACCCCTTTCACTAGGCTCAATCACCATTGGTTTATATTCAAGATATTTAATATAAAGTAAAGGGACAAAAACACTTATAAACATTTGACCTATGAGCATTTAGCATCCCAAAGTTTATAATGGTGCAAAAATAAAGGTGAATTTATCAAAATATACTACTACAAAGAATGGATTAAACGTCCCCAATTAACGTCCGTTTAAAAAAAATAGTTATAAAAAAGAGGGCATGACATGTTTGTAATTCTATCTTAACATTGAACGACTTTTCTTATACAAATAGTTGTTGAAAGTTAATAAAAACAGTCAATGGTTTTTTTGATTTGATATACAACAACCATTTTTAATAAAAACAGTCATTGTATCTCTCCTCATACCAGATTTTTCTTACTTTGATAATCAATGATTGTTTAAATTAAACCACATTTGTATGATGAAATGTTGATGACTAGCGGTATTTATACTTGTATCAGGGAAATGGTACAATGTATTTCTTGTGCGTATTTTAGACTGTTTAGGAAGTAGAAATTAATTATTTTCCTCATTACACTATACAGATAGAAGATGAGCTGTTATTAATTTTTTGCTAGTTATTTCTTTTCTGGTTTATTACAATTATTTAAAGTTTTAACCTAAAATTGATGGCAAATAGTACTAATAATAAGCCACCACAATATCCTTTAAAAGATATTTCAAATGTTCATAATCAAATCTAGCAAGGAATTGAAAATTGAGGTATCTTTTATATATCATATTTGAGATAATTTTTTATTCGAGTTCGGATTCATGCGAGGTTTTGACTGAGTAAATGAATTCATCTATCTGTGAAATTTGGTATTGATATATTACATTTACACCTTTTAAGCTTTACAATGAGTGTAGAACATGTTAATAGAAGGTCTAGATAGAAAGTTATGAATTTTGGAAGTTAGACGTTGAATCTCGAAAGAATTCTGTGGCGGTGAGGTTTTAGGCATGATTCTGGAATTTTGTAGCAAATATTGGCTCTGGATAATATTTTACCTTTAAAATACTCTTAAAGATATTTAAATAGGCATTTGAATCACCCCAATTGGAATCCTATGGAATTAATTATGACTTTTGTAAGTTTGGTGAGGAAAACTAGAGAATCCTATTTCTATATTCAAGTTGTATCTCTTTTTCGAAATTATGGGAATGATAAAGCTACAAATGGATTTGGTGATTATTTTTCCTCTAAAATGGACTTATATAGTTTAAATTATGAACTAGAATCACCTCATTTGGAGTTTCACAGATTAAGTTATGTTTTTTCCAAGTTCTTTGAAAAATTATAGTTAGATTTTCTGAAGTTCGACAATGATAATATTTTTGAATAAATGTATCTAACCATGAGTTGAGAGTTTTGGGTAGGATAATAGGAATTTATTTTTTTCTTGGTGAGTATATATGTATAAGGATAAAAGGTTACCAATGATGAGTTATCTCTAGCTATGAATTTCAAAATTTATAGGAATTAACTATTACTTGAGCTCAAGAAAAAAGTAAACCCAACGGATTTTAGTAAAGGTATGGTTTCAGAAGGAGCAACAGGTGAACGGATAATGCCCCATTATAACTTTCATAAATGAGATATTTACTAGTTATCATATTTTTATGTTAATTACCATATTTTAATGTATGATTTTGTGAAGGAAAGTTTGTCATATTCGTTAAATTTTCTTGTTGATATTACATAAGTAAGATTGATGATTTTATCCATTATAATATATTTTCTTCCAATTGTTTTAAAAGCATAATTCATGATTATGTATTCAAATGGTAAGGAGGTTTTTTTGAGATATTTTTCATAAATTTTATATTGAAATGATTTTGCATTTTGGAAAGTTCATAAGCTAGAATTTATTATTTGAAAAGGATTTCTGTTGTCATATTGAATTTGAAGGAAAGTTTTGAAATATTGTTTGTGAACCTTTTTGCTGGGGAATTCGATTATGAAGTATGAGATATAAGTTGTTATTAACTTAAAAGAAGAATTTTTATTGCTTTGATAAATTGGCCCTAAGCATGATTGAAAAATGATTTTTGGGAGGACTAAACACTGCTAGAAAAACCAAGAATTGTGACGGAATAGTTTCCGTCGCAATTTTGCGACGGACAAAAGTATCCGTTGCAAAAAGAATAAATTTGCGACGGAAAGATTTTTCCGTCGCAAAATTGCGACGGAAAACAATTTGCGACGGAATATTCTTTCCGTCGCAAATTTTGCGACGGAATATTCTTTCCGTCGCAAAAATTTGCGACGGAAAGAAGACTCCATCGCAAATTTGGACACTGGCGGATATTTCTCCCACCAGTTTGCGACGGAACATATATCCGTCGCAAAAAGGAGATTTTTTTGCGACGGAAAGTGTATTCCGTCGCAAAAACTGTTTGCTTTTTGCGACGGAAAACACTTTCCGTCGCAAAAAGCTGTTTTGCGACGGACTTAAAGTCCGTCGCAAATTTCAATTAAAACCCCCAGCTCGATGAAATGCCCCCAGCTCCGTATTCGTCCGCCATTTTCATCGGTTGAAGTCGCCCTCACCTCTCTCGGCCCCCAACTCGCGTCGCCGCCCCCAGCTCCGGCCCTACCCTCAGCTCAACCTCCGGTAGGCCCCCAGCTCGCCCTCCTCTGAGCTCGTATCCAGCTCCCCAACCCCCCTCAGCTCCCCAACCCAGCCCCCTTCGCTCCCTCAGCTCCCCAACCCACCTTCAGCCGCCGGATCCAGCTCCCACCGCCGGACCCAGCTCCCCAACCCCCCTCAGCTCCCCAACCCAGCCCCCAGCTCCCTCTGCGACGGTGACGCAGGTGCGTTTTTTTTTCTCTAGCCAGCTGTTTTTTTTTTCTATTGGACACCCATAATCACATTTATCTTCCATTTTCCGGTGGTGTATCCCTGTGCTCCGGTCAGTGATTTTCCAGCGGTGTCTCCTCCTCCTCTTCCCTTACTAGGTACCGTCTGCACCTCTATTCCAAGTAAGTTTGCTCTCTTTTATCTTTTTTTCTGGTGTGGAAAGATTTGATTTCTTTTATTCATTATTTTCTTTAGTATTATTTTTATTTGTAATAAAATTATGTCAAAAATATTACTGGTTCTCTTTAGTGAAATTTCTGCAGAATATATATTTTTTAATATTTTGTGTTATTTCTTTAATGTTAATTAAATTATTTGTTATTGGTTATTAATGTTGATTCCGGAGTATTAGTGATAATATTAATGTTGCATTAAATTTTTATAGTCTCTTTTGTACAATGAAAGTGTTGTAAAATTATGATATTGTTTATTAATGAGAGTATTAATGTTGCATTATTTTTTTGACTAGTCTCTTTTGTATAATGAATAAATTGTGTGTTAAAATGGGACTATTTTTCATTATTGGTTATTATTGTACATAGTGGATTATGAGTATTGGCAGAATATTATCAATTACATGAGTTTCGATTGTTTTTTTTTTTTTTGGTTTTAGTTTCTTTTCTGGCTGATTGTATTAATTACATAAGGATCTTGATACACAATGTGTTGATTGATTTGGATTATACTTATAGTGTGTAGGATATTCCATGATTTTTTTAATTATTGGATTTTAATGACTTTGAATTTTTTAATCTTGCATTGTTTTTTGAGACGAAAATAAATTAAAAAAAGTAAATTTCACAACTAAACACGGTTATTAAACGTATAGAATTATTTTGAGTAAAGTTTTTTCATTTTCATTTTTGTTTTTTAACAAAAGATTATTTTAATCTAAGTTGACATCAATTTTTATTATATAATAATTCTTAAAATCACAGCATTCAATAGTATTTTGTTTTTTACTTTTTAATATTATGATCCTCTATTTGGTTTGAATATTTTGACTACCCCTGCCTCTCCTAACATAAGTTATTCATCTGAAATTCGAACTCAAGACTCAAAGGAATTATCAAAACCTTACCCCGCTAAACCAACCCTATGTTGGTAATAATATTTTATTTTAATTAGTTTACTTTGTTTAAATATTTTTTGTTCCCTTTAAAATAAAATATTTCCAAATGTATAGGATATTAATTTATCTACGACTTTTTATGTTAGGTGAAAGTATATATTTTTTTAAGATATATAGAAAGTTTGTACTTCCAAGGCATTTCTAGTATTTTCAATATTAAATATTTGTAAATTTAATAATTTTTGTTTGGAAAGGTAAATTTGTAACATAAACTCACACTTAAATGAAAAAAGTAGCAAAAGATAGCAATAAACATTAGAAGGCGTAAAAACGAAAATTGAAAAAAAAAGGATAAAATTATTTAGTGTATGACAATACCTAAAATTGCACCAAGGAACAAGAGATGATGGAGGAGCGGATGGCTAAGGAACGAGAGATGATGGAGGAGCAGATGAGGCGGATGCAAGAGGAGATGATGAGACAGATGCAGATTCAACTCAAGTCCCTAATGAACAAGGGTTCAGGGTCGGCTCCTGGTGATGATGACCATGCTGGTGATGATTATGAGGATCACAATGCTGCTGTTTAGACTACTGTTTAGAATTTGCCCTTTGTAACATTGTTAGACTACTTTTTAGTATTTGGTATTTGTTTGATTATTCTTAATGTGCACTCCTTATAATTATTATTATACCCATGAATCACTACTTTTTTTACTCAATTTTTTAAAATTAAAAAAAATAACTTTAAAAATAATTATTAGTTTTGCTAAGAAATTGTTTCTGTAGCAAACGATCAATTATGGGGAAATTTGCAAAATTTCAAATTTGCTACGGAAAAATAAGAAAATAAAAAAAATAAAATAATAAAAAATAAAAATAATAATTTGCTACGGAAAAAAATTCCGTAGCAAATTTGCTACGGAATTTTTTTCCGTAGCAAATTTGCGACGGAAAGGAAATTCTGTCGCAAATTGCGACGGATTTTCCTTGTCCGTCGCAAATTGCGACGAAGGATTTTGCTACGGAAAAATTCCGTAGCAAAATCGTTTTGCTACGGAAAATCCATATTTTTCCGTAGCAAAATGATTTTGCTATGGAATTTTTCCGTAGCAAAATCCGAAAATTTTTGTAGTGAAATACAAAATATTGGTTACTAACAGCAGTACTGTTAGTTCTTGGTGCATCATGGTTAACCTCGAGCTCACCTGATATTCATGGGATTTGTTCTCATGCTTGTTATTCGTAGGCTTTGTACCTACGTTTGTTTCATAGCTTCGTACTATGCTTGTTTCATGGACTGTGTGTCCATGCTTATTTCATGGCTTCGAGCCATGCTTAATTAGTTACCTTCATGAATTGTGACCACGCTTGTCATTTGTTTTGTAAGAAGTCCTACGGAAAGATGAGGCTTAAGAATTATGGTTTGAATCGATTATATCAAATCAAAGGTTTTAGTATGTATTTGAATTTATGTGATTAATGATATTTTATATAGAATTCCATTTTATTCATGATTGTATGGTTTAAAAATTGAAATTTATTGGCATTTGTTATTATCAAAAGACTTAAAATGTTCAAATTATTTACTTTTGTATTTTATTAAGTTATAAGAATGAGACGTTATTCACCTGAACATTTGTTTAGTTCAAAGGAAATTGCTAACTATATACCTCCTGCTAAGTAGTGAAGAGTCTCCTTAAGGATTTAAAGTTCGTTGACTCATTTTGAAGTATTTCTACTTAATGTAATCCGAATATTAGATTTTTGTATTATTATGTAAAGTAAAATGCTCCATGTAATCTATAGGTAGGATCCCTGTATTCCCTTATTGTTTGAATCAAATGTATAAAAGTTTAAGTCTTAAGAAATGTGAGTCCACTCATATTCCGTGCCAGTCACCCCTTTTTAGTTTTCAGGGCTTGACAAAGGAGATTCATACCCAACATATATTTTCATCTTTCTTTGAGGATCCATTTTGGTGTGTTGTGATAGTGCTACTGGCACATATACTGCACACCAAAAAAATCCTAAGATGGGAAATATTAGGCTTTTGACCAAAAATCATTTGTAAGGGGAAAACCTTTAGTAAACTTGTTGGCCTAATGCGAATCAACATTGTTGCATGCAAAATGGCATGGCCTTAAGCAAAAATTGAGAGATTAGATCTCACAAGTAAAGTTTGCAATTAATTTCAAATGTTTAATCAATGATTTTGCAAGTCCCTTTTTGCATATGAACATGAGCTACAAGATGTTCAAGGTGATAAAAATGTTATAAATAAAGCGCAAGATAAAAGAGAATATGAGAGGAGGAGGAGAGAGTAATTCTTATTCACTCTTCAAGGTGTCTAGTACATAATACATGCGTTTTATATATAAATATAGGTTTACAATCTCAATAGAATCTATATCTATTATCCACAAACCTAATGAGAATAAAGATAACTATGAAATATTAGAAATAATATTAGATAATAAAGATATATGAACATCCACACAAATATTATATTCATAACAAACAAAAAATATTTTTATTCAAATTAATTTAATAATAACATTTTCATTAAAATTTGCATCAACATATGTTATAATTATAATAATTTTTATTCATGAATATATACTTTTTATATTAGATTGTTTTTAAAAATGTATTTTAATTCTAATAATTTTTGTATAATAATATATTTTTATAATCATAATAATATTTTTATTTATCATAATATTTTTCATTATGGGTATTATATTATTAATATATCACATAAGTTGTAGGGATAAAGTATTAGTCTAAAATTTTGGCTCCCGTCCAAATTTGGAGGAGGGAAGCCAAAATAAGGGTGTTGAAGGTCCCTCCCTTCAATTCAAATCAAATGATGTGATAGGTGTAATATCCTAATTTTCATAATTCTTATAAACACTGTATTTTGGCAAATAATTAACAAAGTACAAAGGTGAATATGTGTCTCAAAAAATTATAATCTATTGATTATATTCTTATCATTTTGAAATTTATTAACCAATGGTTAATTATGATACTACATTTGAAGGTTATTTAATGTGGTATAAATAGCATATAGATAGCTAATTTATAATTAAAAGAGATAAGGAAAGGTTATGAAGACACTTAATTAAATTAGAACACATTAGCAAATGCTAATTGGCAATTAAGATTGCACTAAATAAAGATTAGTAGTATATGTCTTCAAGTTGATAAAAGACAATGGAAATAAGTAAAGATTAAAGTGCATAAAGCTTGATTAATAAAACACTAATGATCATGGTTAACTGACAAATCAATTAACCAATGACAAATGCAATTAAGAGTTAATTAAACTTTGTTAAGTAATGTTGAAAAGTCAACTATGACAACTAGCCAATGAAAAATTAAGAAAATAAGCTAAATCCTTAGGTAATTAATTGGACCAATGGGAGAAAAGAGAGAACATGAACCATTGGATGAAGACACAAGAAAAACACATCCAAGAGCCTTAAAAGAGTCCCTCAAATTCAGCCAAGCATGGATGGGGGGATTAAAACTTCTTGATTAAGTTTAGATCCAAGGGTTGAGCGGAAAGAAGAGGCACATGGTGGGGTCCAAATTAGGCTTGAGATTTCCCTATAAATAAAGGGCTCCCCTCTTCATTTTCTTCACACCAAAACTCAATTCAAATTGATTGAGATAGAGAGCAAGCCAAAAATAGGAGCAAGGAGAAGAAGGAGTAAGAACTTCAAGAGGTAAGTTCTTGAGCTTTAACTTTTTAGTTCTTAGTAAAATTGTAGTTTAATCTAAAAATTATGAGGTAAATTCCTATACTTGTTTTTTGGTCTCCTTGCATTGAAAAAAATCTTGAATGAGGTAAAAACATGTTGGGAAATAATTTTTAGAATTAGTGGAATAAGATTGTGAAAATTGTAGAATTTCCAGTTTTAAAGGCTGTGCTAGTAGCAAACGATGAGGCTAGGAATGATCCATGATGTTCTGGATTCTGGAAATATTTTTCCTTGAAAATAGACATGTCAAGGGTCATGAGGAATTTTTCATCACTCAACAATGATTTTTTTAGAATTAATTATGATTTTTCAAAGTTAGTGAAAAATCTAGGCAGAATGCTGGAAGTTGCATTTTTAATAAAAAGTAAGGGTAAAAATGGAATAATAAATCCACCATGGGTAGAGATGTCAAAATAGGTGAAAATATCCTTTTTGATATTATTCTAGGAAATATGATATTAATTATAATATCATGGAAAACGAAATAATCCGACAATAATGTATAGGATGTCCGAGGAGTCCGGAGTCAGATAAAAAAGTAAGGTGTTTTGGCAATTACGCGGTAAAAGGTACGGACACGTACTGTAACTTTAACTCTGAAGTGTCTTGTATGCATGTATATGATTGAATGATCCATAAAGTCATGGACAAAACTAAGTCTTGGGTCATGCACCGTGATTAAGTTTACGAGGCTTAGGTCACCTGTTTATATACATTCAGCTTTATGCAGGTTATAGTCTTGATAATACCGTAGGGTTGTTTTTATAGTGCTGAGGACACGTGAAAGCGTGGCACTGGTGAGTGCAAACATTATATTTGCAGTGTGTTATGTATTGTTGTGCTGTTAACATTACATGTGTTGTGTGCTATGTATTGTTGTAACCTTACATTTGTTGTGTGCAATATATGGTTAATGCTGGAATGTAATGAATATTTGTTATATATACTGTTATTACTTAAGCATGAGGTTAACTGTTACCTAAGATTCAATGGGTATTGAATCTTAGCCTTGACTAAAAGTTCAGGAAAGGAACCTGGATCTGAAAAGGCAACGTGGATGGAGCTATAAAGAGGCACCAATGGACGGAGCCAAGAAGAGGCATTAGTTGAGACAAGAGTTTGAAGAAGGTCAATAGGGATTAGTTTCTCTCATGAATCTAATAGAGTTGTTTCAAACCATTTGGTGCTTAAACTAAGAAAGGGTTGGTCTATGTGGTTCAATCATAAGTCACTGTGAAAGACGGGGAGACTTCCGCTAGACTTTACCCGGCTTGGTTAATGGGTTTGATTAACTATATTGGGTTTCAAACCACAAGTCTAGTTAAGGCTTGGTTTAAGAATGTATAGTTACTTTGTAAGAGTTGTAATTATACACATTTTAGATAATTGTATCACATGAATATTCCTTCAGGAAATTTTTAATTTACGAGCTTATACCTGGGCATTTTATATCAGTCACTTATTGTCTAAACATTAGTGCATGCTCTTCGTTCCGCTTTACTCTGACCTGTACCACCTCAAACTCTATTGATTTTCCAAAAACTACGTGTCACCAGGCACAATAAGTAGTATGGAATTTAGGGTGTTACAATAGGTTCATTTTTCCTCTCCTTCTATCCTCTCCCCTCCAACTAAAGAGGCCTTATATCACTTTAAATGGTGACATATTGCTTCAAAGACAATGTATCAAGCAGCAAAAACAATGTATTTATTACCAACCAAGTTTCATATTTTTTGAAATATAATAGAAATAAAATAATGGACTCCCGATCCAATTATTGCAAAGCAATTAATTCACAATAAATACATACATCAATTACTAGGGGAGCTGTAGCTTAGTTGCCAACTATTTATTTTATGTTTTTCAGTCATAATTATAATTTATTTTTTTCCTGAAAAGTCATAATTCGAACTTAGAAGTGGGCCCTATGTATTTATAAAGTTGAAGAAACAAGATATTTATATATGTACTTCTCATAACTTTATACATAATCTAATTAACTTTTTAGAATTTTCATATATTGATAAACAACTTAATTCATTTTTATTTTAGTATAAACCAAGTTCTTTGTTAAAATTCATATAATTGATTTTCATTAAATGCTTTGGAATCTGATGAATATTTTTCTTACTCTTATTTATCCTACCCTATTAAATTCCTAAAAAATCTTCTTATATATACCATAATTATCGCAATGAAATCTTGGTCCAATATGGACGGGTTTAATCCGGGGAAAATTCTATGGGGTGCGAGCGGTTGGGCAGGGTGCGGGTCACTTGCCCACCTTTAATCTTAGGATCCAAAAAGTAAAAATTTGCAGAGCCGCGAGGCGGAGCACACTACAATATACAACATTATCATAAAATAAAGTGTCAATTTGATTTAAGAATTTTACACACATAAATATAGGAAAATCATTTTTGAATAAGAAATATAAATTGCATTGAATTCGCATGCACGTACATGCGTGTGCGGTGTGTCCATGTATGAATTGAATGCACAAACACAGATACAAACACACACTCACATCACTTTACTACTGTAAAATAAACCATAAAACAATGTGACTAAAGTAAAATCTTGAAGTACCATTTGTGCATTTACGAAGTTGTTTAATGAGTAAGTCTTTTTTTCTCGTTATAGTTGTAGAAGATGATATGAATGTCGTAGCAGTGGCAAAAGTGGTGGCTAGAGATTATGATGGAACTACATTGAGATTCTAAGGAAACAGAGCAAAACTGAAATTCCCAAAAAATGACAGAGCGGTGACTTCACAACCATTCGCATGCCTTGTCATTTTCCTTGGCTACTCATTTCCAACAACAGGCACCAAATCTTTCACTTATGTGATGCCGTTCATAGACAACTTTCCAGGTTTTGAAGTAGCAGGGTCGTTCTACAAAGGAGAAATAGGACGAGGATTTAGCAGCTTTGACAAGAAGAAACCAGTACGCTCGTTCTCCTCTTCATGTCTCTTCTGCAATGTACTTGGTCATGTCCTATTCTCCAGCTTCTGCAGCTGCAGATGATAACTGATATTCAAATTTGTGAATTGTATCAATAATAAAATTTGAGTCATGAATATTATGCGTGTGTCAATACCAATCCACATTCCATGCTTCTCCTTATATGCTTCTTATATGCTCATCCCTCTAATTAAAGGGAAGATGACTTTATATATATATATATATATATATATATATATATATATATATATTTATCTAGATTAAATTATATGTTGCATCCTGAATTTTTTTTTTCATCCAGTATTTCAAATTAAATAATAATCTTACATTCAAAAATATTTTTCTTATAACACTAGTATTATAAAAATTAATTAATTTGAGATACGAGATAAAAAAAATAGGATACAAGATATAATTTAATCTAAATAAAATAAATATATATAAAAATAAAAATGGCATTATCCCCTCTAATTAAAGGAATAGCATATAAGAAGCACATAAGGGAAAAGCATAGAATGTGAACACGTGTAGATACTATGTATACATATGAAATGAGAATGATAAAGGTGGAAAGTTAGTCCAATTGCATCCTTTTAAATAGAATGATTATCAAATATGATAATTTCATATTAAAATATTGGGTTAAATACAATTTTTGCCACAGAAGTTTAGCCTAAAGAGCACTGGTCATCCGGAAGTTTTTTTAATCTCATTTTTGCCTCAGAAATTTAAAAACATAGCAATTTTCCCCATCCGTTTATGTTGACCGTTGAATTGTTGTTCTTGTTTGTAAACTTTCAAGGGAAAAATTGCTCCTACAAAGAACTTTCAGGGTAAATTTGCTTCCAAAAAAAACTTTCGGGGCATATTTGCTCCATTTTGTTAACGTTCAGGGCAAAAATGAGACCAAAAAAACTTCCAGGTGACCCATTCTCCTTATACTAAACTTCCATGAAAAAAATGGTATTTAACCTAAAAATATTTTATAATTTTTCATATTAATTCTTAAAAAAAACAATTGTAAAATATATAGTAATCTCAGGGTAGAATTGAATATTATGAATGATGCCAAAAAAAAAAAGTATACTCAACTTTCATTTTTCATATTTTTTATCATAATTAATTTTCATTTAGAAAGTTCCATTTCTTTAAATTTTTTTTGTTGGCCCAAAAAAAAAATCTTTGGATTTTTAAAGATAAAAGAGAGAGAGAGAGAATAAGTGACCGCCACAAGAATGGCCCATGAAAATACAGACAAATGACACATCTGTTAGGGTGAGCTTCCCTCCATCGGCGCTAGTCCATCGATCGTCCTCCGTCATTGCTGCCGCTACTCATCTGTTGTTACTTGTTTTCGCCCCTATCATTAAAATTCCTGGGTTCACCATTAATCATCAACAACAAGATTTGAACTTTTTGCAAAATATAACTCACAAATGTGGTAAGAATTTGAATTGATTATGATAAAAAAAAAAAAACATAAACATAATCTCAAAGAACTTATAGAGTGAAATAAACTTTGCTCAAGCATTACCTTGTAGAAATATTTGATAAATTGTTGAGTCACTAATTTTTAAGGATGGTGTATAAAAGAAAAGGGAGAAAATGAAGAAATTTGCATAGAGAAATAGGAAGGGGCCATATGCTTGAAAGCATTCTAATGAAATGTTAAACCACATTTGTATGATGAAATGTTGATGATGACTGGGGTATTTATACTTGTATTAGGGAGATGGTACAATGTATTTCTTGTGCATAGTTAATTTTGACTGTTTAGGTCTTTAGGAAGTAGAAATTAATTATTTTCCTCATTACACTATACAGATATAAGATGAGCTGTTATTTGTTGCCAGCTATTTCTTTTCTAGCTTATTACAATTATTTAAAGGCTTAACCTAAAATTGATGGCAAATAGTACTAATAATAAGACATAGCTCCCTTATTTGTTTCATCAAAGGCAAAAATTAAGAGAAATTCTTGAAAAGAGAGAATCCTAACAACAAAAATTTTGGCTAATGTATTATCATAATATATTGTTGAGATACTTTTACCTACAAAATTGAAGGATTTAGCAAAGAAAGTTTCTGGATATTGAAGATGTGGTTTAAAATTTTAACTACGCGGATGAAATATTTTTTGCATGTCTTAGCTCTAGTTTCAAATAATAGAAAGGTTCACAAAATTCCAAAACTTTATTAAGGTTGTAATGGGTGTTGTGTACATTGCTAAAGAAATGACTTCATATGTTTTCATATGAGAATTAAAAAAACAGAAATATATTCTTGTAGCTCAAATATAACTGCAGCAAGAATGTAATTGTAGCTAGTAAATATTAAAATATTTAAAAGCTTATGTGAGTTACCATAATTTATAATTCCTCTTCCCATTCCTCTTGGCAGACCCCTTTTTTGGCATCCTCTCGCCAGATCTAATTCCCAATTTCCAAATTAAAAGTAAATTCCTTAAAAAAAGATTGTGAATTATGATAGTTATTTATTAATATATATCACAGTCATCACATGATCTCAATTAAAATTTCAGTAGTTATAAAAATGAAACAAAAAAGATATACCTGGCAACAAATTACAACTAATATGGTATTTATATATGTCATGTCTTTATTGAAATTTATTGTTATTCAATAATGGGAATCATTTATTAATTTCTAACTCTAGACATTTGAAATTTTGGAAGGAAAAACATTGTTTTAATACCTTAGTATAATTGCAAACAATCAATTATATATTAGTTTATGCTAGCATTTCCCTGCGTCCTGCCATAATTCCATCAAAGGGAGACATGGATTTGAAACTTGATAATTGTTGGGTTTAGTTAATATAAAAATGACCGCCACAATCGCCACAAAAGACCTTGCAAGTAAATCATCACAACACGTACAACCGGTACTGAAGTGTTCACAAGGATTTTATATACAATTAAATTAAAAGTATTCGACTATTTGTTGTAATTTAAACCAATATGAAATGTTAAAATAAAAATACGTAAAATATGTTTTTATTTATGAAGATGCTTAATGAGTAAGTCTTATTTTTCTATTTATAGTGACTGAAAAGGAGATGAATGTTGGTCGATTTCCTTGATGGAAAGTGAACCAGTTGAACAAGTAATAAAGAGTAGGTAGAGTATCGTTCTACAGAGACTGAGATACCGAATGATGACGCCAAATTACAGAATTAGTTGTATATAACAAGAAAATAAAATTTGATTGGTTTAAGAGTTTTTATAGTTGTACTAGTAAATAAGAAAATAACCAAATGATCGTAGTTGTAAGAAGATATCAGTAAAAAGAGGCTGAGCTTAGAATCCTTTCTAAGCATATCAATCCCCTAGTTGCCTATACGCATTGTTGTAACATTTATGCTGCACGACTCTCGTAATGCTACAGCATAAACACCCTTTACAATGTTATTCAGTTAATCCACTACTCTAGTCTACCGAAGCTCTTATGTCCGATATATACAATCCTAACTTACTTCTCCCATATGCCTATGGTGATTTTCTAGTTAGATTATCATTACAAATCAAGATGTTATGGTTATGAGCGATAAACCCATTCTTGAAGCCTACAATAATAGGTCAAGCCTTGCACCAGCCTACCTAACAATCACTGTTTCTTAGATGTCTAACTCCGACTCCCTCTCAGTAAGCCGAGGCCACTGATTTCGCCCTTAGCTCTCGCTAATTGACAAGAAATTAAATTACTGATAAGCAAACTGAATGTATTGAACTAAGAACTAGCAATTGGGTTCATTCCAAACTTAGGAAATCATCCTCACTCAGCCACAGGAGGTTTAGTTCATGATTGATGAGGGAATCACTAAACAAATCACGAAAAAATAGCCCATGATCAAAGATTAACTAGAATTAAATAAAGAAAAATAGAAAGCTTGATGGAGGTTCCGACGGCGTGGAAGAAGCCCTATCACGTCACCATTCCATGTCTTCTTGTCCTTGTCTCATTGCAAGGAGGGATGCTGGGTTCTCCTAGAGTTCTCATGCCTTGCAACTTCTCTCACTCTTCTTTTCGAGTCTGGGCGTATGGGAATGGTCCTTAACTCTCAACGACTTCGACTCTCTTTTAAGGTTGGCTATTGTTTCCTTATATGTTCAGGTCTACTTGCGACGTATGTCCAACGAACTGGGCATTTCCAAATCTGTCGGGGTCCAATTGTAGTCTCTCTTTTTAATCTCGGTAGATTGATTATGTTGATCCTGTGGATTCTTCAAATCTTAGATTCGATTCTCTTTATCTTCTATTCCATTACGTCAGCAATTTAACTGTTATTCTCATCCACTTAAAGACCTGCACTATATTTCTTGAAACAATCTTGGCAAAAGATCAGAACAGATACTGCATAACATAGCTTCACTTACTCTGCTATAGCCTCAGGGATGCATTATATTACACTTCGATAATGATGTCCACAGTTATAGCATTGTATCGGCCATGTTATGCGCCTTTCTCATAAAACCTCAAAACTTGTTCTTTTCTTAGCACATGTTTAGGATGCATGTGAGATTTACCCTTAAGTTTCCCATATAATGAATTAATGCCTTTTTGCTCAGATTAATGCAATTAAGCTCATATTCACCATACAATACAGTCATTTAATATAGGGAAAATATGGCATAATTAGTACTCATCGACGAACGTCACTAACAAGTTGTTGGTTGAGATAGTAAATGGTCTCACCTTCTAAGGAGGAGAGCATAAGTTCAAATCCTTGGAAACGCACTTGTTGATAGAGACAAAAACCCTTTACACTCTAAGCATCGAATGGGGAAACCCTTAGTCAAAGAAAAAAAAAGGGGATGAATGTCACAAAATAGGTAGCGGCTAGATCAGCTTATGATGAAGTTGCATTGAGATTCTGAGGTAGCAGAGCAAAACAGGAATTCTTAGAAAATCACAAAGTAGTCATCGTCTTTTAAAAGTCGGTCGGATTTGACTATTTGGAATACTCTCAGTTGCGTCAGAGCTCCAATGACTTCGAACAACAGCAGCAACATTCAAATTTGTTGCAACAATGGTTCTACAATTCACAAATAGCAACACTTCAATCTTCTTCTTTCTTATTATCATTGTTAGCCATGCCGTGTTCATCTACTTTTTCTTCAGCAATTGCATTTTTTCCTCAGCTTCGTTTCCCTTGTTTTCCGATCAACAAGCAGGTTATCAAGATGCATAGTCTTCATCATCTACAAACTGTACGTCACTTGCTATAAGTAGATTTGTAGTGAAAGGTGGTGTATCGTCAAGATTCAAAATTGGATCACTATCCTTTTGTTTTTTTACTTTGAAGTATACGATGGGTACGCAGTCATTAGGGTAAACATATATCTTTTTATACTCCATATCCATCGTAGACAAGAATTTCTTGGCCTTATATATACAGTTTGGAAGTACATTATCCTCTAAAAACATGTCACACAACCATTTAACTAATAATGTGAAATTGTTGTTAGTCTACCCACAAGTTGCCTTTAAGTTTACCAAATGCAAAATACCCTAACAAGAGTGTATACTTAGTACACCCAAGGTACAAAGGTATCTCAGCATTAGTCCACACACTGTCATATACATGAGATTGTGCAATCATTTTCTCCATTCTGTCATCATCTATGACATCTAAAACTTCATTCTTGGGCAATGTGCATGCAATCACTTTCTCACCATGCCATATCCACTTTGTATACTGATAAGTCACATTTCTGCTATATATTTCCCATATTTTATGATTGCTTTGTATGGTAAATCTGAGCTTTAGTTGGTGCTATTCGACAAAATATGTTGGACTTTATGAACTTGTAAGAATAGGGAATAGATATAGCAAGCTATTGTATTTTGAGCGCTATCTCGCATATAAGCAGAATAAAAGGTTGCATCTTAACACATTTTGAGATTGCATAACAAAATTGATGTAATGCTATAGCATTGTGGATCTTTATTTTGAACCAGCACCACTATGTCACCATAATGCTATAGCATCATGAGTTATTATTCGTTATGCGATGTGTTATTCTGGTCTTTTCTTGAGTTATTTCATAAGACAAATACAGGTTATTGAGTTGGATGTTAAGACGACAGTTGATTTGACAAAAACGGAAATAGAAGATACGGAGACTCGGATAGAAGATCTACAGTATTCCGTGTAATTAAAAGGATCAATCAACCGAATCTGAGGAGTCGGGCTTGACATAACAGGAAAGCCCAGCTTACTAAATCTATGGTTCAAATGACCTGATTATAAAAGGAAGAGACGGCGAAACCTAAAAATCTTCGTGGAGTCGTAAATATTCTTGTGTAAAGTAGCAGCTGGTCAATTTTTTGTTGATTGATTAATTGACTGATGTGATCATAGAAGAGGACAGAATGAGATGGTTCCTTCAACAACAACCTACAAATGCATCCTTCAATTGTATTAGAAGCAGCTAAGTAGAGTATGGCAAAGAAAGTAAACTGTTAGTTCTCTATGTGTTTTGATGATAATCAACAATTGTAAACATGTTTTGAAGTTTCTACATTTGCTAAAAATCAACTGTCAAATGGAAACTCGAGTATTGGTATGAATACTCGAGTATTGACTTGACAGTGAATTGCTCAAATCCATTTTTACAAAGCAATACTCAAGTATTGTAAGCAATACTCGAGTATTGGACTTACAGAGAGCAATCAAGTTTTCACCTTAAGTGAATACTCGAGTATTAGACTTGGATACTCGAGTATTGGACTTGGATACTCGAGTATTGGACTTACAGAGAGCAATCAAGTTTTCACCTTGAGTGAGTACTCGAGTATTGGACTTGGATACTCGAGTATTGGACTTACAGAGAGCAATCAAGTTTTCACCTTGAGTGAATACTCGAGTATGGCATTTGAATACTTGAGTATTGATCTTACAAAGAGCCTTCAAACTTTTACAACTTATGGAAACTCGAGTATTGGTTTCACATACTCGAATATTGGGTTTCCACAAAGTTTTTCAACTTAACAACTGTTTATGAATACTCAAGTATTCATTTGAATACTCAAGTATTGACATGGAAAAACTTTACAATTTTTAAAACTGAATCAATACTCGAGTATTAGTTTTGGAAACTCGAGTATTGGGCATACCGAGAGTTATCCACTTGTCAATGATTTGAATACTCAAGTATTGAAATGAATACTCAAGTATTGAGGTTTTGAACTTAAACTTATTTTCTCACTAAGAGGTTCAAAACTCAAGTATTGAGTTACATACTCGAGTATTGCCCTTAGTTTCAAAGTTCAAGTCACGATGGTTCCTCTCTGGAAGTAGCATACTCGAGTATCAGCTTGCATACTCCAGTATTGACTTAAGTGCACAGTGACAAACTCGAGTATTGAAGAACATACTCGAGTATTGGGCGCAGAAACTGATTTTTAAATCTGACGAATTTGTGAAACACTTTCTTTTGATCTTAATGCTTCCATTTATCATTATTATATGTTCTTAGCTATGTTTAACCACTTTGCTAAGTGAGTTTCAGTTGACTTAGAGGATGATTAATGAAGTCCAAGGCAAAAAGCATAAAGTGCTCAGAACATTAAATGCACTTCTGAAAATAGCCTCTTTTTGGCTAATCCACCTGAGCACGTCAACAGAACGGTAAAGAATGTTTTCTACAACAAGTAAATTCTTCTCCAACGGACAAATCCACAGAGAGACACCTCAGAGCAATTATACATCTGGATTAAGTGGAGATTAGAGAGAGAAGCTGACCAAAGTTATCACTAATCACCTCCAACAGTTTGATTCATCTTACAATGGTCATTTAATGCTCTCTAAGTATAAATGGAGTGCATTCAAGACTTCTCAACAACCAGAACATCTGAAAACGAACAAGCATTCAAGTTTCACAACTACCTTCAGTCTTCACTTGTATTTTGCCTTTTGACATTATAAGCTTCAGTGTTTATCATCATCTACTCTTAGAGAGAGCCTTCTTTGATTATTGATTATTGATTGTAAAGAACCACAAGTCAGGGGACTTGGTGGTAGGGTTCATTGATTACAACTTGTAAGGGGGAGTGAGTTCTAGTGAGAGAATCACTTCTTGAGTGCAGAGTGTGTAATCTTTGATATAGTGGAAATCCCGGTGAGGCTGGGGACGGGACGTAGGTCAGTGGTTATATAATACCCTAAAAATCTTATTTAGCATAACCACTAAATGATACCTATTAAATTAGGTGAATATGTGGTCTCAAAGATATTATAGTTCATCTAGTTTAAAATTATAGAATTTTCTCCTAGAGTTAAATAAACCCAAACAACTCAAATACTCTAAGTTCATTTAGGGATCATAAAATACCCTATAAATTTTCATATTGAAGCATAGTTTATATTTAAATTTTAAAGGGGCGAATAATAACAATTAATGAGGAATTGAAATTACAACAATGAAGACACTAAAGTTAATTAAAATTAAAATAGGCATAATTAAAGATGTATAATTCAAATTAAAAGCCAATGGCCAATTAAGAGTTGTTCAAATGAATTTCTAAGGACTATAATTAGATTGAGGTGCCTAAAATAGTATAGGATATCATGAAAATAGGAAAGTATGTTGTCTCCAAAATAGTAGTGTATTTATTCTACTTCTTGAACAAGTTGTCGGTAGGACTTAATAGGGCAAAATCCAATTCTTTAAATGTTAATTAGGAGTCATAAAATATTATAAAATGCCATAAAAACACCTAAATTGATTAAATGAAATTTCCAACAAATTCAAGAACAATTAAATTCACACTTAGGGGTATATTGTCATATAATTCACATATCGACAAAATTAAACCGTAACGGAGTAGGAAGGGATTTAAAATAATTAGTAAACACTAAAAATTAATCAATGGACATCAAAAATTAATCTTAATTAAATAACATCCATAATTAACCTAATGGCAAATATCAACAAACCCTTTGGAATATATTGGCTAAATTCAGTGTTAAAGCTTAACAAGGGATCGATAATTGAGACAATTGGAATTAGTAGGATCGTAATTGAGTTGTAAAACAATTAAAACACTACAAACTAAACCTAATTAAACTAAATCAAATATTAAACAAGAAGAAATTAACCTAGGGCTTTTTGTCACAATAAAACCTAATGGGTGATTTTTGGTAGCCCAAACCATTGCCAAACCTTTGCCCAAATAACCAAAAAGCCCAAAACAACCCAAAATCAAAAAGATGAAGGGGGAGCACGGTTTTGGCATAGCTTCAAGGGGAAGGAAATGGTTTTCATCACATGTGATAAATTGGTAGCTTGTAGGATACAAAACACTATTGCATACTTGCACCTCAAGTTGTTTTTGGCTTCTAGGAGAAGGAAGAAGAAAGAGAAGAAGGGAGAGAGAGAGAGAGGGCAGATGAGTGTGTGTGTGGTGAGGATTTAGAGTTTCTATGAAGCCCTAGATCCAATGGTGAATATTAGCCAAGAGTGAAGTTGCAATTAATTACACAATTGCCCAACCTTTTCACTATAAATAGAGGCATAGCTCTTCACTTTTCTTCACACCAAGCAATACAACACTTGCTTATTTGAGAGGAAGTAGAGAGAGCTGAAGGAAAGGCTTGAAGGAGATCAAGCTCTAGGTAAGCAAAGTTCTTAGTTTTGAGTTTTAAATTCCTAGGTAGAAGTAGTTTTAATCTTTAAAATTCTAGGATAATTTTAGTTTCATGTTTTTATAGTTTAAAATAGCTTCATTTTGAAAATATAGTGAAGGAGGTGGTTCTGCAAAAATTCCCAGGTCAAGAACAATGTAGTAACGAAGTTCTGGCGAAAATTCGTCGGTTAGGCGATTTCTGAACTAGTAACAGAAACACTCATATTTCATGTTGAAAATGCTATTGACAAATTCTGAGAAAATTCATGATGAAAGTAGACATGTAGAGCTTTTTAAATATGTAAAGAACATGTTGAAATGATCTCTGTACAGTGAGAAAGAAATTCTCAAAGTTTATGTTGCGAAAATGCTGGAAATTATGGGCAGAGGATGAACACGTGAAATCTGGGAATGATTTTTGAATTCTGGGCAAGGCCTGATATTTTTTCTGGAAAATAGACATCCTAAGGAGTCTGGAACTTTTTACGGATCTTCGTTTCGATTTTTCTAGAATTAGTTATGATTTTTCAAAGATAGGCGAAATTCTGCCCAACATTGTCCAGCGTTTTTCCACGAATTTTGAAGAAATAAAATAATGGGTTAGTGTACCAAGGGTAGAATATTCAATAGTGGCCAAAATATATTCAAGAATATTATTTACAATTAATAACACAATATTCCTATTATAGGACACTTGCAAACGTATACCGATCGCCGACATACCGAAATTATCAACTCAGGTACGGACGCGTATTGTAACACTAACTCTGATGCTTATGGTATGCTTATATGTGATAGATAGTCTGAAACCCTGTTTTGAAAAAAATGATCATACACATACATCTTGATACGGGTTATAGTCGTGATAATGCCGTTATGTTTTCCTAGCGCTGAGGACACGGATGTACACCGTGGCACTGGAGATAGTGCAGACTGTAATAACATACATGTTGCAGTGGCCGTGTAATGTTATTATGTGAATATATGAATATTGTATGTGATTAAATGCTGTTTTGCCATGGATATCTGTCATACATATTTGATACATAAGCATGAGGTTAACCGTTACCTGAGGTTCAATGGTAATTGAACCCAGCTCTGACTTTAGGCCCAGGACCCTCAGGAGGTCAGACCGAAGAGAAGGGTAAGCAGATAGCGTGACGGAGCAGACGGGGAAATTCTGTTGAAATTTTTATTTTACCGTCTTTTGATTTATTCGGATATTTTGGATGACTGTAACAGTACACAGATACATCATTATTGAATGTTATTCAGTTACTCATTTTCACGACCCTTCCGATGCTCTACTCTGATAAACCCTTTTTGAACTCTGATAATTTTATTTCGAAAACGCTTTAGAAAACGGGGTGTTACAGGTTAAGACCGAACCAGTATAAATCTTCTTGTGTCTTGCTATTCTTCCCTCACTCTGAATTACCCTGTTTTTTATAGTTCAAAAACAGAGAACCTAGTCAAAAATTTCAAAATACCCAATTCACCCCTCCTCTTGGGTATTTAGCTCCATTCACATAAACACTATCTGTTCTTGATGAAGCAAACATTCTTCCTCCCCTTCTGTCCAATCTGACTCGTTGCTTTAAAACTCTAACCTCTAATAAGGGAAATGTATTCTGAGCCCGTAATATGGGTTAAGTACATGGACCCAACCCACCAACACGTAATCATTTGGTGGTTTGAGTTGTGAAAAATGGACTCATTTTGATAAGGGTCTTTTCGGCTTGAACTCAAATAACTTGTAACCATGACGGGCTAGGTCGCCGACTAGGGGGTTAGCCTATATTTATTTTTCTATTTTTAAAATTTCTATAACTCTAAATATTAAAATTGGTAATGTGATTTTATAATTTAGGTTTGTGAAAAAAATATATTTCATTTTAAAACTCAAATAAATGCCAGCTCGTTTTGATCTGTACATTATATTTCTCATATAAATTTCACACAGTTTAAGAAGTAGAAATAAATGATTTTAATTTTTACACCACATAGATGCAAAATTATCTGTAATTTGTGTTTTCTATTAAAAAACAAAAACTATTACTGATTTATATATTTCTACGTGAGATTCAATAGTTTACTCGTAAAAAGCGAAATAATACTTTTAAATATAAAAAATTTATAATTATAATTTTTTCAATATAACATCAAATTATCCTTTGGGTTGGATTTCAATATCATCCATATTTCTTAATGATATTATATGAACGAAAAAAGTGTTTGACCAAGTTATTCCGAGGTTATATAATTAGGAAAATCTAATTTTACAACTAATTAACTATTATAATATTTAACTATAAAAGTTAGGGCACCATTCATTGATTCAGTTTTAATCAAATTTTACTAATTGATCATTCAAATTCAAAATTCCCTCCAATACTAGCTTAGATAATGATCATAAATGGAGGTGTGTGAATAAAAGTCCATTTTCGATTATGAGTTTCTATCTTGTCTTACATCTTTTAGTATATTGTATACACTGTACAATTATTTCATTGTTATATTAATTTTATAAGAAAGTTATTAATATTATTCTGTTATTTGTTTAGCTACTATTAATGCACAAGGTATTGTTGATTTAAATTAAATATAAACGAGGTTTATGAGAATTTGTCCTTCTGTCTCAACAAGTGTTTAATAATGAGATCAATGACGACGACGACAAAACTCACAAAATTGCGTCTACATTTATCATAAACTCAAAACCGGAGCACCTAGAATGGACAAAATATTGCCTACAAGGATTTCATAAATTCAATATTATAATTGACAAAATTTAGTATACAATTTCTATCTTTTCAAAACCACCATCTCTTAGTTGAAAGCTACCTAATAAATGTTTTTTCTCAAAGGAAATTTAATAAATGCAATATCATAATTGGCACAAGCTTATTGGATCAACAATGTACCAAAAGTGTGTGTCTAACACTACAATTTATCTTCCCTTCGTGCTATTCTCTTATACATAATTTGGAAAACATTCTACATAAAGTTTACATCAATGACATTATTAAGTTTATGTAGAGAATGAGATGACTTTACCTTTCTGAATGGACTTAATTGATGCCTTTCTGTAATTATCCATCAAAAATTTTATCCTAAAAATTTATCACCTTTTTCTTGAAGCTCTAAATATTCTTTTCTATCTGAATTTGGTAGCAGGTGGCCAAATTTCTGTTAATTGATTTTGGGGTGAGTTTGAATAAATTAACTTTCGTGATCAAAGAAGAGAATGATATTAGATGTCTCTTCCTCACCGATGACCAACAGAGGCATCTTTCTATTGTATCATAGGGAGCTGGCAGCTTAGTAGTGTCTGGTGAAGAGAGGGATGCACTTTTGTTGTCGACGAAGAAAAGCTTCTGTGTTCTCTTCAATCCAATCCAATGTATTGTTTATGAATCTCCAACCTCTAAAAGGAGGAATGCGTATGGCGTCGATGACAACTGTGTAATAGTGGAAGATATGTTATTCAATAGTACAAAAGGTTAGAAAGATAAAAATAAAGACAATAGAATTAACAAAAATAAATTAAACCACATCTCAAAGAAATTGTCAAGTGAAATAAGCTTACTGAATTGGCGTGATAGAAGAGTCAATGTGATAAGGTAGAAGGATATCAAATCTTTCATCAATTTTTGAAAGATTGTGTTGAGAAGAAAAGGAATAAATTTTGGTAGAGAAATTGGAAGGGACCCTAAGCTTTGAAAGCATTTTTAAAAAATTGTGAAAGCATTGTATAGTGAAATGATGATGATTAGGGGTATGCATACCTGTACTAAGGAAAAGTTACAATGTATTTCTTCTACAAGTTTCACTATTTAGGAAATAGAAATAAATTATTTTCATCATCACACTGCACAAATGTAAGAATATGAGTTGTAAAATGTTGCCAGATTTTTTTTTTGTTTTTTATTTTTATGAAGTATAAACCTAAAGTTAATTGATTGCAAATAATAAATATAATAAACCACATCACTAAATATTTTAATCAAATGTGGAATACCGTTGTATGGTGAAATGTGAATGATGATTAGGGGTCTTTCTACTTGCACCAAGGAAAAGGTACAATTTATTTCTTCTACAAGTTTCACTGCTTAAGGAATAGAAATAAATTATTTTCATCATTATACTGCATATATGTAAGATGATGAGTTGTAGATGTTGACAGCTATTTCTTTTTTGTTTTCATTTTTATGAAGTATAAAACTAAAGTTGATTGCAAATAATACATGTGATAAACCACAGCACTAAATAATGTTTTAATGAAATCAGAAATGTGAAACCACTCTGTACGGTGAAATGTTGATGATGATTAGGGGTGTTTGTATTTGTACTAAGGTAAAGGTACAATGTATTTCTTCTGCAAATTTCACTGTTTAGAAATAGAAATAAATTATTTTCATCATCACATTGCACAGAAGTAAGATGAGTTGTAAAATTTTCGTTTGTAGCTATGTTTTTTATTTTTTTTTTCAATTATTTAAAGTGTAAACCTAAAGTTGATATATGTGAAAAGAAAAACTAAAGTTGATTGCAAATAATAATGATAATAAACCCCATCACTAAATATATTCAAGGATTTCAAATGGTTAGATCAAGTCTAACAAGACCAGAGTTGGTTCTATTGGAAGGAGCTTTAGTCATTTAATACATAAGGTTTGAGTCCGAGTCCGAGTCCGAGTCCATTTTAATACAAAAAAAGAAAAAAGAAAAAAGAAAAAAGAAGAAAAATAGGGGCCTTTGGGAGAACTACCCCTAATTTGGCCTAATATTGCTGGAATCTGACCCATCAATTAAATAGATGTTTAAAAAGAGCCAGGGGATTAGAAAAAATCATGTACGTGTCTTTGTAAAGAACTAAAGTTACTAGTTTTGTGATGACTATTTCACTTTTTGCGGTTTATTTATAAATTGACTGATTTCTATTATCGTGGCTGTTGTATAAGATGAATCTTTTGTTGCCTCATGTATTACTGAAAATCAAAGATAAATTGTTTTGCATGAAGCATTATTACATCATATGCATCACTGATGTGATAGTAAATTTGAATTGGATATTAAGTTAGATATGAATAAAACATCATCATGTTGTATAATGAGACTTATATTATGCTTTTTAAACATTAATGTGAAACCACATAGCATGATAAAATATTATGATTATTGGGGGCTATTTATTGGCCTAGGTGCTGTTTCCTTTATTGATAAAAATTAATTATTGTATTTTCAAAAATGCTCCAATTCATTCATTCATATGCACAAAATCAAAGAGAACAAATTCTTGTATTGTGAATGAATTATACGTATTAAAAATACATATATTCAATTTCTCATATTCAATAAAAAAAAAAATGATGTTACAATGCCATGAACTTAAGCGTTGATAGAATTGACAAAAGTTTGGCTATAGAAATTTTGTAAACCAACTCAGCTCCAACACAATACCTTCACAAAATTTAGTAAACCTTAAATTTTATTTTTTAAAAACCACCATCTCTTTATTAAGAGATACCCCATGTTTTTTTTAAAAAAATATTTCAATATCTATTCACCATATATATATATATATATATATATAATTCATTCATACAAATAAATTAGAAGTCCTTAGCATGACTTTGAATAAAAAAACTTAATGCTGTGCGTAATGGCAACCTTACTCAATCGACGAAATAGTACAGGTGAGTCTAACATTACAGTTTATTTTCTCTTCTTGCTATTCTTTTATAATAATTTGGAAGGCACTCTATGCAAAATTCATTTAGGTGACGTTAGGTTTGTATATAGAATATTATTTTAGTTGTGTGATGCAGATTGAATAATTGTTTAGAATGATGAAATCCAGACAAGGGATTACTTGGAAATCAAGGATGAATTACACTTGTATAAAAAATTGAAATATATAGTATACAAGCAAAAATTACAATCATGCTATTACATCAATTCATTTTTGTTACTAACAGGACACATTGTTCCCCTGATATGATTAATTGCTTTTATGAGGGAACATAAAACTGCAAAGTAATCAAAGAGCTAGAGTATAGTGACCATATAAAATATAGTGACATTGTTTTTGAGCAATTATACGCCTGTTTTGTAAATATCTAATGTAGAATGTACAGTTTTTCATGTAAATTTTTCAAATCAGAGACGTTGAAACTCTACTTTCTACATCGTTCATTAAAATACCGACGTAGCTTGTAGGATTTTCTTAAGAAAAAATAGCCAAAAAAAAAAAAAAGCAATCCACTAGTTATAGATGCAAATAAGGTAGCAATCATACGAGCTAATAAGTAATAATAAAGTAAAAAAATTTACTACTAGGTTCCAAAGTGTCGGAGAGGTACAAAGAGGCGTGTTTGGTGTCATGTGTAATGTGTCTCTACAATGTTGACGCGATTGTGATGTATATTGCTGTTGTGCCTCTCACTGCCAATTGTGGATGGTCTAATTCCTTCCTTGGCGTCGTTCAAGTTCAAGATTATAAAAAATATCACTTGGCATCCGGACAACACTAGTGTTTGTCATGTTGGGCCTGAAAGAAATTAAACCATTAAAAGTCTTGATGGTGAGACGATTGACTCCCTAAATCGGACCCTGACGTTGGTGGATGAGTTACGACACTAGTGTAAAAAAAGGTTTTTAAGACCAGACAAAACAGGCTCGTAAGAGCGGACGGACGGCCGGTCTTGTTCCAGCCGGTATTAAAAGTCTACATATAAGACCGGACAATGATCCGGTTTTAAAAGTCTACAAATTTTAGACCAGACATTTAAAACATTCGGTCTTAAAATTTGTACTAAATAAACATGAAATAGTTTGATTTGGTCGGTCCAAAAACTCAACTTTTAAGACCGGCCTAAAATTAGTCCGCTCTTAAAAATATCGGACTTTTAAGACCGGACAAAAACAAATACGGTCTTAAAGTTAGCGACTTCTAAGACCGACTAATCATACGCGGTCTTAAAAGACTGACTTTTAAGACTAGATGATAATTACGTCCGGTCTTAAAAATTTACCTTTAAGACTGGACGTCTAAATATGACATAACGGTCTTAAAAAGGCCAACTTTTAAGACTGGCTTAATATGACCTTTAAGACCTGTCATATAATTACATCCGGTCTTAAAAGTCAAACGCATAAGACCAGCTTATTTATTTCCAATCTAAATTTTCCCGAATTTTTCCCTGTTGTTGTTCCTGCTACTATATATATACACAAATCCACTACCCAATCTAGCACAAAAAAGTCGATACTTTAAGCTACAAGCTATGAACAATTATTTGAATAAATTGAATTGGAAAAATGATACAAATATTATTCACCATGAGTTATTTGGCCTCTTAATTAATCTACAACACCAAAGTTAATTCATACATCCAATAAGATAACTTACTTACAAATACAATAAGTTACAAATACAACATAGATGCGCCCAAAATAATATTCACCATGCCTTCATCATCTGATTCTCATGCCACCCAACAACGTAACATCCTCTTTTATAACATGATCGGATCCTGCCACAAAAATAAAACATGGAACAAACTTCATAGTCAAAGACATTTTATGAACATAGAAGGAATAATATATATAGTTAAAGCCTTAAAGTAGTCAAATAAATCTGCATATATATGAATATTATCTTATGAATTGACTCTTTTATAAAGTGATATCTTCACATATCCCTTCTTGATGATCACTTCTTATGCCGGGTTCATTATCCGCTTCATCTTCTTCGTTCATGTCTGGTAGACCCCTTGAAAAAGGTGTACTCTCAGGAATACCATAATT
The DNA here is from genome assembly GCA_034222035.1 of Acacia crassicarpa. NCBI lineage: Eukaryota > Viridiplantae > Streptophyta > Magnoliopsida > Fabales > Fabaceae > Acacia > Acacia crassicarpa. The sequence goes on along the minus strand of JAWXYG010000009.1, from coordinate 21,700,927 downwards.
TGAATTTTCCTCATCAACGTCAATGACCCTCTTTCCTTGGAGAGCTATAGACCACAATTTATTTTCTTGATCGGTGATATAGAACACTTGTTGCGCCTGGTCTGCCATAATAAAAGGTTCATCTCCAAAACTTCTACCATTGACATCGACTAATGTAAATCCTAGCTGATTGATCCGAACACCATTATTGACATCAACCCACTTGCATTTGAAAATGGGAAATCTAATTTTCACATAGTCCACCTCCCATATCTCTTCAATAACCCCATAATATGGCATGACTGCCAATAAAGGGCTTTTGTCTTTCGAACTGGAGAAGTGCATAGATTCAGCCTCTAACATAACACCACTGTTTTGGACTGTGCTCCTATCATCTAGGGACTTCGTGTAAAATGTATAACCATTGATCACATACGAATTCCAACTTATGACATCAACCTCAGGACCACGTGCTAACCATTTGAGGATATCAGAAACACATTCCTCCCCCTCGACCTTTCGTTTGAACCAGTTTGCAAAAGTTCTGTTATACTCCCTAATCAACCTTTGTTCAGTCATTCGAGGATTTTCTTTCCTCACAGCTTCTTTATGTGCAGCTATGCTGGCTTGAACTTCATCAACATTATTCAAGATGTATAAGTGGACTTGTGACAATTCATCAGGATCCACAGTCTTTACTGAAGCCCCTCGCCTACCCCCTCCAGCATGATGACGTTTTGGAAGCCCAATATGTCTTACTTTGGCCAAATAATTTTGACAAAATTCCATGGCTTCTTCAGAAACATATTTCTGAACAATCAATGCTTCTGGAATGTATGCATTCTTCACGTACCCTTTAAGGAATTTCATAGATCATTCAATTGGGTACATCCACCGTAAATGGATAGGGCCGCACAACTTTATCTCCCTCACTAGATGAACAATTAGATGAACCATGATGTCAAAAAATGTAGGAACAAAAGGCTTCTCAAGGTGGCATAAGATAAGATGTCCTTCATTCTCCAATTCATCCAACTTTTCAATGTCGAAAACTTTAGAACAAACCGCATTGAAGAAGACACAAAGTCTAGTCAAAACAACCCGAAGGTCATATTCAGCGATGCCTCGAATAGCTATTGGGAGTAGCTGTTGCATCAAAACATGACAATCATGCGATTTTTGGCCTACTAATTTCAAGTCCTTCATCGATACAAGCCTCTTAAAATTTGAAGAATACCCCGAGTGAACTTTTGTGCCATGTAAACACTCACAAAAACTACGTTTCTCATCCTTAGACAAAGTATGAGAAGCCGGGGGACAATAAGTTCTCGTCCCATACGGCCTTAGATGTAGCTCTTCACGTATTCCCATTGCTTGCAAATCCAATCTTGCCTTCACACCATCCTTGGAACTGCCTTGTATGTTGAGAAGTGTGCCAACAATGCTATCACATACGTTTTTCTCCACATGCATGACATCAATACAGTGTCTCACATCAAGATTACGCCAATAGGGAAGATCGAATAATACAGATCTCTTTTTCCATATATTTGTATCTTTTCTACTCTTGGCTGTCTTGCCGAAGATGACATTGATGTTTTTCACCTTCTCATAAACTTGCTCCCCAGTCAATGGCACCGGAGCATCTTCATATTCTTGGCCACCAAAGAAGGCTTTCTTTAATCGACGATATGGGTGGCCCCGTCTAAGAAATCTCCTATGTCCAAGGTAAACCGTCTTTCTTCCATGTTGGAGTTGATGGTAGCATGTGCCTTCTTCACAAATTGGACATGCTTTATGGCCCTTTACACTATACCCTGACAAGTTACCATATGCTAGGAAGTCGTTTATAGTACAGAATATCATGGCTCGCAATTTGAATACCTCCTTCTTGAAAGAGTCAAAAACATCCACACCTTCTTCCCATAACTCCTTCAAGTCTTTGATCAAGGGCTGGAGGTAAACATCAATGTTATTTCCGAGTTGTTTTGGTCCCGAAATCAACATAGACAGCATGATGTACTTTCTCTTCATGCATAACATAGGAGATAAGTTGTAAATAATGAGGAGTACAGGCCATGAACTATGTACGCTGCTAAGGCTTCCATATGGATTCATGCCATCCGTGCTAAGGGCAAGCCTAAGGTTCCTAGGTTCTTCGCCGAAGTTGGGAAATAATTGATCGATTTTCTTCCATTGAGAAGAATCGGCTGGATGACGAAGCTTTCCATCAAAAATCCTCTCATCTGCATGCCACCGCAAATGTTTTGCATCATTTTCATTCGCAAACAACCTCTTGAACCTTGGTATGATTGGAAGATACCACAACATTTTTGCAGGCCCCTTATTTGACTTGTACCTTGGGGTTTGACATATCGGACAATTCTGCTTCTCTTCAAACTCTTTTCTATACAATACGCAGTAATTCGGGCATGTATGGATCTTTTTGTACTCCATCCCCAGTGGACAAAGTATTTTCTTAGCATCATAGTATCGATGCGGCAACACATTATCATCCGGAAGCATGTCCTTAAAAGCCTCAAGCATTTCAGAAAAACTCTTGTCGCTCCATCAATGACATGCCTTCAAGCTTACCAATTTCAATACAACGTTCAACAATTAGTATTTTTGACACCCTGGGTATAGCGGGGTCTCCGCATCACTGCACATATTACCATATGCATGTGATTGTTGAAAGACCTCTTCTCCTACATCACGAATAATGTCCTCTATGCGATCGTCCATATTCGTGTCATTATCATCAAAGGTCACTTCCCCATGTTGATACCCACTTGGTATTTTTTCACCATGCCATACCCATACTGTATAGGTCTTACAAAATCCCTGACAGATTAAATGTGTCCATATAACTTCAGGACTTAGTCGCCTCTCATTTAAACATTTTACACAAGGGCAATAAAACTTCCCACTATCATCATTGGCATTTTGTTTAGCAAATTCAATAAAGTCCCTCACCCCATTCTGATATTCAATGCTCGTATGTAAAGCATTTATCCAACTGTGATCCATAGTAGAATTCCTATGGACGGAAAGATTTAACATACGTATAATAAGGCAAAATAAATGCATAACGAAGAATCACTTTTGGTCATGAATATCACAGTGAAGCCAAACTAAAATACTCCCGAAGCAAAATAAATGCATGACGAGGAAATTTAAATGCTTCGCATGAAGGTCTTGTGGACTCACCTGTAGCATATAAATTCAAATGCCAAATAAGAGTCTTTCTTCTCCCGCCACGAACGTTGACGTTGGAGACAGTAAGAGTACCCTAAAAACATTTGTTGGTCAGTTGGGTAGGTCTCAAGTGCAAATATAATCTTCAGAATAGAATATTCGTTAACAACAGAGAAGCACACAAGAGCATTTCATCGATTTCGTTCAACTCAAGAAAAACCCAGAACGATAAGTAGGCAAACCATGAAGTTATATAACCGAAACATCTCTTACAGCTTGGTCTAAGTTTAGCTGAGGAATGAGGAAGTGATTGTCGAGAGAGCAACGTGAAGCACCGACGGAGCAACACACAACTATGGGAGACAGAACCTCCTCAGTAATCACTTTCGGCGCGACAAGAGAAATTCAGAGAGGGAAATTTAATTTTTCGCGTGACAGAGACTTGGTTTTATGTTTGGATTTTTTAAGACCGATTAATTATAAAGCATCTGGTCCTAAATATTTTATATTAAATTTTTAAGTGTTACTTTTAAGACCGAATTCTTATCCTGTCCGATCCTATATATTTAATACCGTAGTTTTATAATACTCCGGACCTAAGTTAATTTTCCAGAGAAAAGAGTATTGACTTTGGGCCTTTGGCGAGCGCAGAAAATTATCAATGCTATTAATTAATGCTACTATTAATTACTTGAAGAAAAAATTAAAAAGAGACAAGGTTATAGTTCTTAATTAATGCTACTATTAATTACATTAACAAAAAATTAAAAAGAGACAAGCTTATGGTTCTTAATTAATGATATTCTTAAATAATGCTATTATTAATTACTTGAACAAAAATTAAAAAGAGACAAGCTTATGGTTCTTAATTAATGCTATTATTAATTACTTGAATATTGTCGTACACATTGCCCAAAAAAAAAATACAGAAAATTATCAAAGCTTGTTATCCTTCAAAGCCCAGGCAATATCGGCTTGAGCAGCATTAATCTCCTGCCGGATATCAGCAAGTTCCCATTTTATTCGTATCAGGTCGTTAGAGGAAAGAGGACGAGGGTCAGCGGTCGGCGCGTTGGGGCCAACTGGTTGGAGAGGTGGAGCAGGAACCTCATCATGGTCGGAAGGCTGGAGGGGGGTGCGGCAATGTCTTTATCATCGGAAATAACAATGGGTCCAACGACTCGAGACTCTTCTGTTTCAATCGAACGCACTCTCGATGGAGGAGGCGCACCGTATAACGATCGACGGAAGGCATGAGCATCACGAGTAAGAGCACCCCTACGAGCGCTTATCGTTTGAGTAGTACGTTGGCGCAAAGAGGTATGAGGCGTTTATTAATAAAGGCAGAGCTAGAGGTAGTTTGGAGTTACGAGGTAGTGCGGAGTTAATAAGGAGTGTTAAGGATAGAGAGGTAAAGAGCAGACGAATGGTCTACACTTTACGAGCGAGTTTTATAAATATTATTTAATTTTAAAGATGAATTAATATTAAGACCGACCTTTTATAATTTCTCCGGTCCTAAAAGTATATTATTTATTTTTTTAACTGAATTAATTTTAAGACCGACATTTTATCACTTCTCCGGTCCTATAAGTATATTATTTATTTTTTTAGTCAATTAAATTACTTTTAAGACCGATCTTTTATCAGTTTTCCGGTCCTAAAACTCATTTATTCAAGATTTAAATTTCCTAAAAAAAGTTCATCGTTTCAAATTCCGATAGCAGAGTCATATCCTTACACTCTATCAGATCTCTTCGGCTTCCAGATAAACTTCCCAACGTAACTAGGCGTCTCCTCGTATTCTGATGAACTATGCGTCTACTCATTAAAGGTTCCGACGTTTCACTCCGGATGGGTTCTCTATTTAAAGCCGTTGTTACTTTACTTTCTTCACATTCTTCATCATCACTTCCACAATGGCTGCTCCACTGCCCCGAGGTCCTCCACCACCACCAGGTCCTCCTTTTCCTCCTCCCGCTGGGCATAACAATCTTTACCCTCCTCCTCTGCCTCCGAACCCGACCACCAAACAGCTGCTGCGCCACCTCCTGGCCCGCGTCGATCATATAGATCGACGACAGGGCCAGCTTTCTCAGGTCTACCACGCCGTCAACAACAAGATCAATGCGATACTCGACGCCCACGACGTTGAGTACAATCCGTTAGATGACGACGTCACCGACCCCTCCGACGACTCCCTCCCCTCCGACAACGATGGGGAGGAGTAAATATTTTTCTGTTTTTTTTAAATCATGTACTCTGCTGGCCCCCATGGGGCAGCATTAAAAAATATATAATAAATTTGTTACTTTCCTATTTCGATCGCCTTTATCCTTCTGATCAGTACATTCTTTCTTTTTCCAACAAGGAGAAAAAAACAAAACATTGTCCTCATGTGTATGATCAACATTAAAAACTCACACATTAAAATATCCAACAATATATAGTTAAAATCAGACCAACAAAACAAAAAGAACATTTACCTTATTCGAATAAAAACAAACAGTGACAATTCTTCTCAAGGTTGGACCATCAGTGTCGTCGGTTTTACCTCGCCTGATTAGAAACAAAGTGTCCTTTTCAATATCTCTCATCTTTTTCCGACAAAAAGAAAAGGGATAAAGAAAAGGGAAACCGATAATCTAAATCTGGAGAGGTAAAAACGATGACATTGAGGGTCCTAGCTTGAGCAGAACACCAGAACCTCGGTTGCCTTTAATTACCTTAATTAATTTGTTCGAAAAGCGAATCAACTCTATTTAAAGGAAGACTATTAGGAGCGGACGAAAAAAGGAGATACGGTCCTAAAAGTGTCGAATACTTTTAGGACCATCATTTTAAAACATACGGTCCTAAAATGAACGCCAGAACTTTCTAATTAATTTGTCTGAAAAGCGAATCAACTCTATTTAAAGGAAGACTATTAGGAGCGGACGGAAAAAGGAGATACGGTCCTAAAAGTGTCGAATACTTTTAGGACTGTCATTTTAAAACATACGGTCCTAAATGAAGCCAGAACTTTCTAATTAATTTGTCCGAAAAGTGAATCAACTCTATTTAAAGGAAGACTATTAGGAGCGGACGGAAAAAGGAGATACGGTCCTAAAAGTGTCGAATACTTTTAGGACCGTCATTTTAAAACATACGGTCCTAAATGTCTCACCAATATTCTGTCAATACTTTTAGGACCGGAAGTATACAACATGCGGTCTTAAAAGTCTCATATTATTTAACCGAAAACTTTTAGGACCGGAAGTTTACCCATATTCGGTCCTAAAGTCGCGAACTCGCTACATCATCCTGAACCTCAAATTTCAAGCACACTAAATAGCTATATCCACCATCCAATTTCAGATACCCCAAAATGGAAACAAGAAAATTGTTCGAAAAATTAAACAAATTTATCTATTGAATTTTACATTGCCTGTGTATTATTTACAAATTGATTGAAAAAATAATCAAATTTTACAGAATATTTAGAAATGAATAACATCATTAGTTATTGTCCTGATCACTACTTAAGATCAGGTCATACAGATATTGACAAAACAATTCGCGTATGTGCTCGAGTTCAGCATCCGAGAAGGGGGTAGGGCATTGAAACATTTGTAACATCAAAGACACAAACTAAATTAATAACTTGCGCCCATATTTCAGATGTAATTCATTAAGCCCCAGAAACTGAATTAACTTGCGTGCATAATATGTAACATCAAATATTTACCTTTGCAAATAATTTAGTTTCTCCTTTAGTGACAATATCATACATGTGTTTCATGATGTATTGGCCACATAGGTTGGACTCATGTGGTTGCCGACGAGTCTAAAAAGAAAAAGAAATATATAAGTAATATATATATTATGACTAAGTTCACAAGGCAGTTGACAAGTACCAATATTATATTCTACCAACCTCTGGTCTGAGCCATTTAGGTTCTTTGGCCTTTGAAGGACGCTTTTGGAGTGCATCGATTTGGAAGGTCCTTGATAAATCCAAATTTAATATATTTTATTCCGCCTTATTCATTTATTTTGGGGACTATTTTAGGCTAATTTGGATTTATTAGACAATATTTGGATTGTTAGCCTATTTTAGGAAATAATATAAATCAGAATTAATTATGAAATTAGTGGACTTAAATTATCAATATTCTGATTGAGATCTTGTGATTGAATAATATTTATAAATATATGATAGATCACGATTTTATTTAATTCTAGCAGGATAAGAAAAATCATATTGGAAGATCCTACGATGCAGAATTAACCTTGGAAGCTAAAAGAAGATCTAATGGTGGAATTTTGTTGGGCTTTTGGAATTTTAATTGGCTCAAATTGATACCCAAAAACCCTCTCTTTCTCCTATAAAATTAACCTAGCAGCTGCAAAAAGATTTCACACTCTCTTGGAGAGCCGCCACGCTGAGAGGCAGACACGCGCACGTTGAGTTCATTCACGCTGAAGACGCTGCAACACACAGCACGCAACACGTAGAGAAGTTTTGATTCTTTGATCAATTGATTCAATCTTCCATTCTTTCATTCTCTCACGGGCCCACCATTATTTCCACCTTTAACCAATTGAATCATTGATTCATCTATTCTTATGGCCATGAGTTGCATGATGCTTGGAAGGGAAAAATTCATGGAAGCTTAAGCACTTTTAGGAGGCAACTTGGGAGGAGTATGGAGAAGGCTAGAGCCTAGGAACTTACACTTGAAGACCACAAGGGAGTGTCTTTCTTTTTATCGTCTTAATTCAAACTTGAGGTTCTTTAGTTTTAAAGGGTTTTAAGTTGTGTTAATTGAGAACAATCTAGTTTTAGATTGTAAACATATTTCTTTTGGATTGGATTGATAATTTGAAGTTTTTATGTGTGAGACAATTGTTGGAGTTTTGTTTGCAACCTTTTGATTTTCAATTGAATTATTAATTGAGTTTTCATTATTAATTTAATTGTCAATTTGGTTTATCATCTTAATTGTTTAATTGGGTTGATAAATTATCTAGTTGTTCAATTGGATAATTGCAAACAAGATTTTCAAAACTATTTTGTGATTGATTTTTAATGAGTTTAATTAACCACCGCTTATTTCATTATGAGTTTTCTAGTGGAATATGTGTTATTGAGCTAGAGGGTTTCCCGTGTTCAATTAGGTGATTAAATTCATTAATCTTCCTTTGGTCTAATTAATTGGTTTGGGCCAAGAAAGTTAACTCTATGCAATTCCTGAGTTGTCCCCTTCATTATCATAATTTGGTTGATTTGCTTTTATTTAACATTCTTTTTAAATTTTGATTATTTTTCTCAAAACAAAAACCCCCCAAATTTGCATTCTCATCTAGATTAGTTTCATGCTCATATAGGTTTTAGAGTCATCTTCATCCTGCATTTAGTCAATTTAGTTTTATTTTATTTGCATCTTTTTTATCACCTAAATTCAACCTAAAGAAAAACCCACAACTTGCTCCTTGGGAGAATGACCTAGGTTGACCCTAAACTGCATAATTAATTAGAACCTAGTTTAATTGACTGCTTTAGCGACGAAAGCAGGCTCATCAATCCTCATGGCACTATCATCAAAAATGCATATTTATCAATTCACTGAAAATTCACAGTAGAGATTTCTGACAAGAGAATCAAAATGACATGCTTACTCGTTGATGGTCTGGACCAACGTGTGCACTGGCAGGCTGTGAGTGGAGCATAAGAAGATAACTTTAATTTCTTCCATCCACATGATGACCAACTGCCAGTGGCGGCTGAAAATTCATAGCAGTAAAGTATACTCAGTGATATATGTAGGCATGTAGCAGAATTAAGTGACTTGTAGCCAAGATTTGTGATATGCACCTGTGGAAGAATGGCAACAAGTACACCTTTCTTCTCACATTACACAACCTCCTTGATATGTACTCTTGTCTTTGTACCATGGTTGTTTAACTCATATACTACAGGCACAAGAATCCAAAATCATCCAACCTGCCCTCATTCTCCAATTCTTGATGCAAGAACCTACAATAATTACATCGATCAGGGAATTAGTATATATATGTATGTGTGTCTAAACGATGCATTTAAATTATATGTACCATAGAAGAACATACTTACTTCATCCAAATTTGAATAATTGCATCAGTAAGCTCCTGTCGAGGAAGCAGCAGGGAGTCAATATCAACGGAGTCAACTTGGACTGGTAGGGGAATTACGTCGCCTACTACTTCATTAACAGACCACGATTTAGTTTTAAAACATCCACTTTTCACCATATTGGTTATTTTTTTGTGGCCAGTCAACTTAGCAGTAGGGGATTGAGCCTGAGGAGGAGGGGATGGAGCTCTACGAGGGGTTGAAGCTTGGGGAGGAGTACAGACATGTACAAGCTTCACTGGCCAAGAGATGAAGGTTCCCTTGGCATCACTCACAATCTTCATCTCATCAGTTGGGAGAGGGAGAGGTGCATCAATGATCACCTTTTCAACTGACACTCTGACTTCATCAGCAGACATTTGTTGGTGGTGTACAGTTGATCCCAAAAAGTTGTGGACAGTCCCTTTTGCAACCAATAGTAGTCTATCATGATCCTCCACATAAAGGTCACAAGGTTGCTCTGACTGTCCAACAATGCAGCTCCCTCGAGTGCTCTGCTGCACAGTTGCAGGTGAGTGTGTGAAGGGAACACTGGTCTCTGGACGAGACCTCAAAAGCAGCTTCACCTGATTCAGTTCCTCCCTCAACTTGCTCATATCAGATTGATGCCTTGCTTCTTTAGCGGCTGCCTCCTTATTTAATTTGACCAATGTCTGATCCATCTCCTCCCGGGTAACCACCTCTGTCCTATGGCGTTTGGCGGATGAACCAAAGAATACCTTCAGGCCTACTCGTCCTCCAACCCCCTTACACGCCCACCGTGGCCCGGTTTTCCGGTGGCAGCCGTGAGAACATCACTCCTATCGGACGACACGAAAGATCCCTCTGCCTCTTTCTTCTTAAGATCTTCCTGTAAGGTACAGATAACGAGAAGCTTAGTAATGAATCATGTTAACTAAAAAATAACAACAATAACAATACTTACAATTTTTTCAGCAACTACACGAGTTTGTTCACTCGTGTAGGAGCCGCTTGGCTTTTGCCGAATGTGCAACCACAAATCCTCGCGACGTATTGGAGATGGCGGACCATGCACCGCCTCAGGATTGGATTCTGCTTCATCTTCCAATCTCTTCCGCTTGGCCGCCATCAATTCCTTTTCAGCCCTTTCATATCCACCGCGAGAAGCCCTATGCGGGCAATCATTCTTTCTCCCTATCTCCTGTGCTTTTGCCCTTCTTTGCTGTGAATCAGAATTGAAAACAACTATTAATTATGAATTCCAGCCATCTCACTAACAGAAATTAGAGAACTTCTGCTTGATATGAACCTCAAACACTAGTCAAATTCACTTGATCAAGTTTCAACATTTTATTATTTAAGGAAGATGTAGATAGGTTAAGAAACAAAAGAGAATTATGCTTACAAAATAGCTATGTTTTGTACTGTTAGGTAGATAGAACAAGAAAAAACAGAGGATTATGCTTACAGAATAATACAAACTTGATCCTTTTTAAGGCATCCAGTGGGAACATCAGTACGTTCACATTAGATAGTAACAATTGGGTATATAAAGTTTCTCCCTTTTAATACTATTCATTTCCTCATTTGCAAGACAAACCATTATACAATTACCTCCTTAGTATTTTACCTTTTTAGGGTTTACATATCAGACTTGCATAGACAAAGGCAGGAAATGTATACTTCTATTCACACACCAAACAATATAATTTAACTAACAGGATTAGATGAACAAATATAAGCTCACAGGTTACATAAGCAAACAAAACTAAATATAGACTCACCAGAGCTTCAGGAGTGGTCCGCAGCCGAACAAATTGTTGCCAAATTCGTTCATCAATAAATGTGTATTGTTCCCAAGGCTGTTTGGCAGGCGCAACCTCGTAAAAAATATATGTGTTAGCGAGAGAGGTCTTAAACTTCCTCCACCGATCAGCACAATAGGACAATGTCTTGACTTTCAACTCCTCAGAGTCAGGGACAGTGTATGTAAGCTGGATAGTGTCCTAAATAGGTTGCTTTACTTTTTCAAAGTTAACACTTTTCCACTCATCTTCCAAGATGCTAACCTTGCTCGTGCAAGATAGCCGACAAAACTATTATATTTGTTTTTATTAGGACCGTAAGGCCGCAACTTTTCATCGAACTGAATCTCGAGCCTTGACCCAGAAGTCCGACTTAGAGATACATCCATCATTCGTGTGCCTCTTCTACCACGGCGTGCATGGCGGTTAGGAGGCACATTGTCAGTGGAGGAGGGTTCGTTCTGACCCACACCATTAACTGGCGATCCCGGAACACAAATGGAATCGTCTTCACCGTTCATTTTTGAGGCAGTAAGAGAGGAATGCCTGAGCAACTGAGAGAGTAAGAGATGCTACTGGTATGTGGGTGAGGAAGAGTGGTAATGCAACAGGAAGAGTGGCTTCACAACAACAAGAGGGGTTTCAGAGGTACAACGTAAGTCTTATGGGTTTCGTGCGAAGATATAGGGGTTTCAGAGTTCAGAGATACAATGTAAGTCTTAAGGCAACGTTTCGCGCGAAGATATATTTGGCGGTTTATTTTTAAGACCGGATGAACAAAAACGACGGTCTTAAAGGTTACGTTTTAAGACTGTCCTCTTTTAAACTCCGGTCTTAAAAGTATTACTACCGGGCGCGATTTTTGTCCGGCTAAAAAGTATAATCTTTAAGACCTCCTGTTATATATATCTGGTTTTAAAAGTTTAATTTAATTTTTTCCTTATTATTTTGGACCGTAGAAAAAATAAGTCGGCCTGTTCGAGATTTCTCTATAAAGAATTTTTATATTTCAATTTTTTTAATAACAGTTTTAAGATCGGTCGTTTTTCTAAGCGGTCTGAATAATATATTTAAGACCTATTGCTAAATGATTCGGTCCAAGAAGTTCTTTATATTTACAAAACTGCCACCGGTCATAACTTTAAAGTTCTTTATATTTACAAAACTGTCACCGGTCATACCTTTAAGACTAGGCCGTCGATAGTCCGCTCTAAATGAGGCGGTCTTAAAAGCCTTTTTTGTACTAGTGCGAGTATTTCATTTCCTAATGCTTCTTTGTGACGTAGTGCATTGATGCTTTCTATAATGTCTTCCTAACTTTTGAATCTTCTCTCAACCAACATAGAGTTAATCTAGCAATATAAGACTTTGTTAGATCCCTATAGGTCTCGAGTTTGGGTCTCAGATGAGACACTTGTGCTGAGAAGGGAAGATACAAACCTCAAAAACTGGATTAGATAGTTGTTCCGATACCTAATAATAAGATCTAAAAGAGGTGCTGGGTTCCGGTTGAAATTATATATATAGAAAAAACTTCTGAATCTTCTCAAGTAGCATAAGAGTCATATAATAAAAGAAATTAGAACACAAACAATCAATAAGTTATAGAAAAGCAAAAAATCTTTGATAAATTTTATACATTATTGACTCAATGAGATAATTGAGAAGGATATATAAGAATAAATACCCTATTTGGTCCCTGAAAAAAATCACGGACCCTTTTTTAGTCCCTCAGTAAAAAAAACTCATCCCGTAATCCCTGACCACATTTGGGACACTTCAGTGCATGTGTCCTCTTCAACCTGGAAGGACTAGGATTACGGGATGAGCTTTTTTTTATTGAGGGACCAAAAAGGGGCCCACGATTTTTTTCAGGGACCAAACAGGGTATTTACTCTATATATAATCTATCACTAATTTTGTAAAGATGGTGTTGATAAGAAAAATGATAAATTCGGATAGAGAATAGGAGGATGACATAAGCTTGAAAGCATTTTAACAACATACGAAACCACAATATGATGAAAATGCTGATGATGACTAGGGGGTATTTATACTTGCACCAAGAAAAATAACAACGTATTTCTTCTGCAATATCACATTGTTTAGGAAGTAGGGATAAATGATTTCCATCATTACATTACACGTGCAAAATGAGCTGTAATTTGTTGCCACGTATTTCTTTTTCGTTTTCATTTTTATATAAGTATTTAAAATCTAATATAAAATTGATTGCAAACAGCAGTAATAATAATCAACATTGCCATATATTTTCAAGGATTTCAAATTGTTAGAATCAAGTTTGACAAGAGAATAGATTAATTTAGTTCCTTACTAATCATGCGTGTATGTTTTGATGACTTTTAGAGTGAATGCCCCTAAAATTGTTTCCTATTATTGTTTGCTATTTTATTTATGAATTTCTTGATTTATGTGTGTTTACTAAAATTGTCCTTGTAATTTTACATGCTCCTGTGTCAAGTATCGTGAAAAGGATTACACTTTGAGGTTTCTCAAGGTTTTGATGAGCGCTTTGCATCACTTAAGTCTCAAATTATGTTACTAGATCCACTGCCTTTTGTCAATAGAGTGTTTTCTATGCTTTTGCAACAAGAATGAGAGATGCCAACTGGAATAGGAGGAGAATCTATATATTGTGTTGTTTAACAAAGGGCTACCGAGATCTTCAAACTCTACTTATTTTAATTCTGGTTATAATGCTGGTAGTCACTATTTGGTATCGGAGTAGGGTATCACATGGAGTGGTATGAGAGCCTGATTATAATCAACTATGATACCACTCAGTACCCTACTCTGATACCAATAGTGTGACACCCCTGGTTCTGATACCAAATAGTGTGACGCTCCTTGCTCTGATACCAAACAGTGTAAAGGCAATGTTATTTTTTAGTGTATCAAGTATCATAGTGTTTTCCTACCCAATTGCCGAAGAAGTTAGCATAGTGTTTTCCTACTCAGTTATAAAATTCATCATACTATTGGAAAGAAATACATACTAACACAAAAAATATTGCACTAACAGTTTGAACTCAGGAATTTCAATATTACCTCCTCGTGGCATAAAGACATCTTGTTATTACCCTTCATGATAACAAGTGCCAGTAGATCATACACGAAGTTAAGACAATCTTCTGTTGGTGTAGCAACATCCATGACATAAGAAAGATACCTATTCACATGAAAAGTTAGGAGCAACATTAGCACAATAACAACATTTATAACGGGTAGCATTGCTTTTAGTAAGATCAAATATTTTAATAGAAATAAGAGAATCAACATTATATTACCTTAACTTGGTATATACCTCAGATACTCCGTAGTATGATGCAAAGTCTGATAAAAGCCAATTCCAAGGGCCATGCAGTATTAGATTCCTCTACCGAACCTTGAACTTTCATAACAACTTCTAAAACTATATCATATGCGACAGTCTCTGCCACAGAACCACACTGAACCAGCGAGACAAAAGGCAATTATTGGTAACAAAGCATAGTGTTTCACACTATTGGTATCAAAGCAGGGTGTCGCACTGAGTTGTATCATAGTTTGATTTCAACCCAAGGACGTATGGGTTATAGGTCCACTTTTTCGGCAACTGGGTAGGAAAATATTGTGATGCTTGAGACACTAAAAAACAATATTGTCTTTACACTGTTTGATATTAGAGCTAAGGGTGTCACACTATTGGTACCAAAGTAGGGTATCACACTCAGTGGTATCATAGTCTGATTTCAATCTAAGGACCTATGGGTTATGGGCCCATTTCTTTGACAACTGAGTAGGAAAACACTATGATACTTGAGACACTAAAACAACATTGCCTTTACATTGTTTGGTATCACAGTAAGGAGTGTCACACTATTTGGTATCAGAGCAAGGGGTGTTACACTTTTGGTATCAAGGTAGAGTCTCACATAGAGTGGTATCAGAGCCTGATTACAATCAACTATGATACCACTAAGTGTGACACCATAATCTGATACCAATAGTTTGACACCCGTTGCTCTGATACCAAACAATGTAAAGACAATGTTATTTTCTAGTGTCTCAAGCATCACAATGCTCTCATCACAGTGTTCTCATCAAAAAATAGTAACCTTTTTTTGGCGAGATCTTGAAAAATCTTGTCTGTGACCGTGATAAAAAACGAAGTTAGGAGAGTTGAATATAGTTTAGTATTCAAGTCAAGAAAAAAAGTGTGGTTGAGAATAGGACTCAGTATTTAAAAAGCATGGGAATAATATCATGAAAGCTAAACATATAACTTTGTAGCTTTTACTATCAATATTAGGCAGCTTCAAAAGGCTATATAATATTGCTAAATGAGGCCATACTCTTTCGCACAAGATGTGGGATTCTCATAGTTCCTTAAATGTTCTTATTGTCAGTTATGGTTGAAATAAGGAGCATTCAAGGTATGTCCTTAAAATATATGTTTGTAGTTGCTTGATTTTATTTAGTTATTTATTTTGATGAAGAATGAGGGTCTAAACCCTGCTTAACAACTTTCAAATCTCTTCAATATATCATGATAAACTAGGTTCCAATTCTATAGGGCCATGATTTTTTTATGGCTACAATGCTCAATGGAGCAGCAATCATGGATGGAGCTTTATTACTCATTGCTGCAAAATGTGAGTTGTCCACAACCAAAAACCTCTGAGCTGCGGTGAAAATTATGCGTTTGCAACTCTTAATAGTTCTTCAAAATAAGATTGATTTGGTTCAAGAAAATGAGGCTAAGAATCATCATGAAGCAATTCAGAAGTTTATACAAGTAATTTCTTTGAACTAATTTTTATTAAGTAATGTTCCATAACGTTGTACTCTTCTGTAACTTACATTCTTGTGTCCCTATTTCTTGTTTTGGGAACTGTTGCTGAGCATGCACATGTAGTTCCAATTTCAGCCCAGCTCTTGTATAATATAGATGTTGTTTGTGACTACCTTGTGAAGAAGATCCCAGTCCCTATGAGACTTTGTCTCACTAGCTCATATGATTATAATCCGATCTTTTGATGTCAATAAGCCTGGGGCTGAAGTTGATGATATTAGAGGAGGTGTAGCTGGTGGAAGCATTCTCAAGGTAAGTCCCTTTGGTCATCAATATGATGCTTCAACGTTTCTTTTGGTTATCGTTAATAAAACAAAGGTTTTACTCTTCCAATTAAATTCTGAATGATGTTTGGCTGAATGCATGTATAGTATGCTGTATAGTTTTCAAAATGTTTCAGTCTACTTTTATATTTCTGACAAATGCTTCTGCACAAATTTGTATTTTCATTACCTTTACAAATTGATGGGACTTATCGTAAATGCAAATGGAGTTCTTGGATATGTGAAATATAAGGTTGATGTTCGAGAGCCAAGAGGCACTGTAGTTTAATCAGAAAATCACACACATACATGTATGGAATTGATAATTAGCAGCACATCATTTTTGTTCTGTTTGAAACTTAGTTGTACTTGCAATCTTTTCTTTTTTGGCCCGCATTTTCTTCTCCATACAAAAGGCCTGACGGTGTTTATTGTGGAGAATTTTAATATACCATGCGCATAAACCCAACCCATACTATCGCAAGAATAGTGTTTGGTCTGGCCAGAGTTGCAATAAGTAAGCAAGGAAAATTGATTTTCCTAATATGATGGGAAATCTAACTATATTGTGGGTTGCTAATTTGCCAAGGAAGTTTAATTTTCCAAGAAACTCAATTGGAAAATCATTTATCAAATGTAGAATTGATTTTACCCAGATAGAATTTGTTATCCAGGGAACACTAGATCAATCACCATGCTAAGCATTGAGTGCCTATATGTTGTATTAATGCCGAAACAGCTGCAAAACTTGCTTGTAAATAACACATCGAACTATCTTTTCATTGCAGGGTGTTTTGAAAGTAAACCAACTCATTGAGCGCCTATATGTTTCAGTGGCGACTTAGTGTGTCTTATTTATAATTTTTCCCCTCTAAAAATTTTGTAACTTCCCTCGATTATATTACGTTCGCTTGTGCTTCTTTTTCAGCTCCCCACTTCTCTATCGTTTGAAAATTACTTTTAACAGTTTAGGGCTCGTTTGGTACACAGAATCCATGAGAAAGGAAAGGAAAATTACAGTTTTCCCTCGTTTGATACGCAGAATCCACCAATCTTCCCGGAAAACTACCTTCCCGGACCCACCCCGGGCCTACCAACCTTCCCACATATGTGGGAAGATCAAATCCCTCCAAATTTAGAAGGATTTCACATATCCCACGTCACTATTCACACTTTTGACAAATTTACCCCCGGGCTCACCTTCTTTTTTATTTTAAATTATTACTTTTGAGGGTAAAGTAGACATTTTTTGATTCTTTACCAACTATCACCCCTTCATTTTCTTACTACCAAACAACTCATCTTCCCTCAAACCATCTTCCCTCATTTTTCAAAATCTTCCCTTCCCTTCATTTCCTTCCTCTAAATTCCTTTCTCTCCTTAAATTTGGCTATTTTTCATATTTGCCACTTTTTAAATAAATAATTACCATTTTGCCACTCTTTTCAAAATATTTCCCAATATGCCATATTTAGTCGACTAAACCGTGGTTTAGTCGATTAAAAATCAGGGAACTTTTTTTTTTTATTGTCCCAGACATTTAGTCGACTAACCCAAGTGAGTTAGTCGATTAAATATATTTAGTTGACTAACCCACTTGGGTTAGTCGACTAAATGTCGGCAGAGGGGTTTTTTAAAAAGTCCAACGGCGACTTAATGGAACCTAATCGACTAAATTGTTCCCCAAACCTCTCTCCCTCTATTTTTCTGACTATATCGCTGCTGAATCCGTTAGTGGGTTGCGGAGGAAACTTCAATCTAGTGGCATTTGTGTCGTAATCGGTATGCTTTCATCTCCATTTTGTGATTTCCTCCATAGTTTTTGCGTCTCTCTAAATTTTACTCTAGGGTTTTCTCGCGGCTTTTTCAGAAATCCAAATTTAAAAGCTTTTTGATTTAATTTATCTTTATAAATTAAATCCGAGAAACGATATCTATCTATTTAATTGAATCTGATATCTATCTCAGATTTAATATTAAATATATCTATCTCAGATTTAATATTAAATCTGAGATAGATATCAGATTTTTCCGAGAAACGATATCTATCTATTTAATTAAATCTGAGATAGATATCAGATTTAATTAAATAGATAGATATCGTTTCTTGAATTTAATTTATAAAGATAAATTAAATCAGAAGGCTTTTAAATTTGGATTAAATAAATAGATTAGATAAAATCTATCAGATAGATTTAATTAATATAATTTTTAATCTAGATTCAAAAGTCGAATTTCAGATCGACTTTTAATATGGATTAAATAAATATTATTAGTTTAGATTTATCATATAGATATAATTAATATATTTTAATTCAGATCTAAAATTTGAATTTCAAAAATTAATGACGATTAATTTTGCATTAAATATGTCGATCGGGTTTAGAAAACCTACGGCTTTTTTTTAGTCGAGCGTATTCTGAAAAAGCCGCGAGAAAACCATAAAGTGAAATTTAGAGAGATGCAAAAACTATGGTGGAAATCACAAAATGGAAATGAAAACATCCCGATTACGACGCAAATGCCACTAAATTGAAGTTTCCTCCGCAACCCACTAACGGATTCAGCAGCAATATAGTCAAAAAAACAGAGGGAGAGAGGTTTGAGGAGCAATTTAGTCGATTAGGGTTCCATTAAGCCGCCGTTGGAGGGTTTTTAAAAAACCACTCTGCCGACATTTAGTCGACTAACCCAAGTGGGTTAGTCGACTAAATATGTTTAGTCGACTAATCCAAGTGGGTTAGTCGACTAATGACTGGGATATTCAAAAAAAAAATTCCGTGATTTTTAGTCGACTAAACCACGGTTTAGGCGACTAAATGTGGCACGTTAGGAAATATTTTGAAAAGAGTGGCAAAATGATAATTATTTATTTAAAAAGTGAGAAAAAAGCCCCTTAAATTTTCCCCCTACCAAACGGGACCTTAGGGTCCTTCTTTCTTCACCTTCTTCAAGGACCTCCTTTTCCATTACTTCTTCTTTCTCTTACTTTGCCATGCCATGGCGACCGCGGTGAAGGGCGAAGGAAGTTCTTGGATTTCCCCTTTGTTTCCACTTCGCACAAGAACTTCATGCTCGATCTCATTTTAGCAATAAAAAATCGCTTCAATTCGCAGCTTACTCCTTGTACAGTCCCAGCGGACGTTCAGTACTGCCAGAATCAGACAGGTACTACCCAATCTTCACTGCAAATTCGATCAGGCCGGAGTAACTCCCCTGTAATTTCCCTTTCTACTTCATACTGTCAAATTTGTATTTGCAATTCAATTTTCGTTGAAAAACTTATGCTTCTTGGTTTGAAATTGGAATCGAGAGAAAAGTTTCAGAGTTCATCCTAATCCAACCTACCCCACCCTCCCAAAGAACTCAGACATGATGCAGAACTTGTTTTAGATTTAAAATCTAAAGTTTCTATCGGCAATCATTTGATATTCATCTTCCATGAGAAAGATCAATGTATGTATAGTGAGTAACCTCGTGAATTGTAACTGAAATCTAGCTTGACCTTCTTGAATCTTTGAATTAAAGGGCATGAACATGCTAGTTGATTGCTCTATAATCTTGAATTTCCATACAGGTATTGGCCTTCACTTTAGAATGCAACATTTAAGTTCACAAAAGGTTAAAACTTAATTGCGACTTTGAAAATGATCGTCTGTCAGCTTCTCATATATTCTTGGATGACGGCTTGCTTCAATGGTTGGCTTCTGTAATTGAACCCATTGGCTTCATTGTTTTCTTCTATGTCCTCTTCTTGTAATTATGTTGTTTGAAATTGCTTATGAATAGCCTTAACCCTTTACCAGTCATGTGGAAGTTTGACAATTACAATCTTTCTGCAGGCAATAAGAGGGGGACAACTACCATCCAAGGTATGTTTTCCAGCATATACCTTTGGAAATTCTCATGATTATTTAATCTTCTAACATATCATGTTGGGAGCTGTTGATTTATATATTTGTTATTGGAGTGTGTCCTTACTTAATTATTTTATCTTTATCAACAATTACAACAACAAACCTTGTCACACTAAGTCATGGATTGTATGATAGGTTATGATAAACTTTTCAGATATATCATCTACCATGAAATGCCATTCTAAAAGGTATACCTTGGCATGCTTCCTGCAATTATGAAACACACAAAATTATGCAAACCAATTCACTGTTCTTAGTACTAAACCAGATCTGACCAGTAGTATTTATATTTCTTACCTCATTCCAAATATCATGGTTATGGCAGTTACTCTGGCCCGTACTTCTACTTTTCTAGCTTCCCTTTGTCCGTTGTTTATAAAATCCCTTCAGTTGTCATTAGGATTTTTGTAGAAAATTAGTGACAGTATATGGATTTTTTTCATCTGTGAGTATGGACAAGTGGACAGAGCGCAGCATCTGTAGTTGAAGGGTTGTAATCTCTAATTTGTCCTTGTTTGCTTTTTCTTGTGATCATGCAGAGTCAACACTTAATAGAAAGAAAAAAAAAAAGGTTCCTTCTACTTTAGTCATTGTATATTTCTTCCAGTCTCTCTATGTTGATATGGAGTTGTCTCCCATGCATCTGTCTATTGGGAACGACTTTATTTATTTATTTATTTTTGACTTCTCTGTGATTATTGAGTTCTGGCATTACTCACTAACGAGTGCAGTAATGATTGGATATAGGTTCCATTTAATATTGTCACTAATGGATCCACATGCATAAGTTTGTGGTCTTTAAAGTTTTTGACTGTGATATATACATATGTGAACTATTTCTGATGCTTCCAATGTTGACTTCAGAGTTTCCCCAAGTAGGTCATGCGCCAAAAGTGGGCTGATGGAAAAAAATCTCCGAAGGACCTCCTTTATAGAAGTGGGCCTTCTAAATTTTCATTTGAGGTATGCTATACAAATCTTTGCCATTCAGTGTTCAAAGAAATTTTTGTTATATTGTTCGCTTCTGTTATGTTATCCTCCACTGAAGAAGAAGAAGGGAGTACAAATTGCTAGAAATAGCTGATTTTTAAGAAAATATTTTATATTAGGTGGAACTTTGGATCTTAATTTCTTAACCATAAGTAGTGGCTCATAGGAGGAAAATGCGAGAAGATAGAAATATAAATGTGTTGCTTGGATTATATATTGAATCATTTTGCCGTGAGTAGATTGTGAGACTAAAATTTACTATTGATAATTGCTCTGTATAATAACATGCTAAGTAAAGCTCATTAGTCAAAATGATCTGATTTACCAATAAAGTACGACCTTTCTCCCTGGTAAGCCATGGACAGTTGCTGTGAAATCATCTAATTTTTTCATGCTTTTGAATATTGTTTTACGCTGGACCTTGTTGCCTTACATGTCTTCACATTTATATGTACTAGAAATTGTACCTGTCTATTAAATGTATCGTTTTGCACTTTTACCAAGAGCTAAGAAAAATGAAAATTCGGGGACCACAATTTCTAAGAAGATCAAAATTATGATTTAGAAAGCTGTTGCAATAAACGCCAAGCAAAGTCTCATCAGCAGCCTGGAAAATCAAAAAAGAAAGTACAACGTTAGTTCTTTTGTGTCCGTCCAGTGAAAGAGTAGTCGGCATAGCTGCAGTTTTAGCCTTTTGAGAACTTAGGTACATTTTTGTTTATAATATGAACATCTGCATAGAATTGATGAATGAAAGAAATTTACATATATTGTTTATTGGTTTTGATATTTGAGAAAAGTGCATATAATTTTATGGGAGAAATTTTGCAATATTGTTGAGTGGCATAGTGGTCTACCCGGACATGATGGCTCCCCCTTGGTTGATCATCCAGTTCTATTAGACTGTTATCTATTAGGGAAGCCTAGATTTCTTAATTCCATTCTTATGATGATGTCGTGGATGATGTGAAATTTAATTATATGCTGTCCATCTATATTAGAATTACTTCATTTTGTAGATGCCCATGGTGTCTTCCTCATGTAGTTCAATTCAAACTTGTCTCTTTTTCTATCTCTTCCAATGTTTTTATTTTTTCGTGAACAAGTTTCTTATTCATTCCTGTGGTTCTTTTCCTCATTTCTTTTCAGGTTTGGCAGAAAACAGATACATGCCAGTGAGGATGATGGTTCAGTTGATCATACCGCCATTCGGGATTTACAAAGGCGACGCCATGTGACTGGAGTAGTTTGACGTAGAACTTGAAGTTAATTAATTTTGATACGCTTGAGCTGATTTTTTGACTTTGGTAACTCTTTTAGTGAGATGGCTTCAATCGTTACTTGATGTAATTTAGCTATTGGACTAGGCATATTTGTAGCTTCAGTTTTTGACTTACCTCTAGGTTGACAATATACAATCTTAAACCATGTATAATTTTGTTTTTGATTTAATACAATTTTGTTAATTTTGAAGAATTGTGGTAGTATCATTGTTAGTTAATATATTGTTAGTTTAAAATTACTTTTAATCTATATCAATACCATATAAGTTTTAATTTAAGCAATTTAATTTATTAAAAAAATGAAACTTTCGGTGGCGACATTTGTCGCCGCTGATACATGTTTCAGCGGCGACATTTGTGTTGCCATGGAAGAGTATATCAGTGGTGACTTGTTGTTGCCGCTGAAACAAGTATCCGTGGCGACAATTTATCACCCCCAAAAAAAGTATTTGTGGCGACAGTTGTCGCCGCCGAAACCCTACCTTCAGCAGCGACACCGGTTTTTGTGGCTTCTAATGAACTTTCAGTGGCGACTCATTGTCGCCATTGATACTCTACTTTCGGCAGCGATATTAAAATGTCGTCGCCGAAAGTATTAGCGACAAAGGTTTCAACAGTGACTTTTTGTCACCACTGAAACACTTTTAGTGGCGACTTTTGGACTTTCAGTGGCGACTTTTGTCACTGCCGAAAGTTACTTTTTTTGTAGTGAAGACACACCAGATTGTAGGTGAACTTCTTCTTGCTCCAAAGGCATCTTGGTGTTGCAGCAAAAGGACCCGAGGAACAAGTAAAGGGAGAGTTGTTAATGCTGAACATATGGTCAATGACAACAGGGGGCCAAAGTTCTTGCTGTGAAGATTGCTTTGAGTAGACATATTCAGACTCATTGGCGTCTTGTTGGGTGGGGCCAAATCCGAGCAGGCACCACTCTTGACATACCAGCGGCACCAATTCTGGGTTAAGTTTTATAAAGCTTTGACTGACAAACAGAGAAACCAGGTATAAAAAAGGGTTAAGTAGCAATTTTGTTCTGGAAGTATGCGCTTAGGAGCAGTGGCAGAACCAGATAATATTTTTAGCTCGGGCTAAAAAATAAACATATTGAATTATTTACTAAATAATATCGCATAACATTAAAAATACAATTAAATAATAACCGACAATTATAAATTAAAAAAAGATATAAGATGATAACATTTTTATTAGATATCTTAAACAAGAATTTTACTTTATTCTTACAGCTCAATGAGTGTCCGTTTGGCCTAGCTTATTTTCATCTTATCTTATGCTTATAAGTAAAAGCTAGGCCAAACAGGATTTAAAATAAGCTCTTATATTATAAGAGCTTATTTTACAATGAAGAAAAAAACTCTTAAAAAAAAGGCTGGTGAGAGGAGCTTATTTTAAGCTCTCTTTTTTAAGCCCTATTTTTTCAAGAAATTTTTTTAGATAAATACCTTTTGAATTTGCAAAACCCTTAGAAGTCCGTTGAATTTGTAAAAGGACTGAGAAGTACAAAGGACCTATGATATGCTAATTCGGTTCAAATTACCTTTTTGCCCTTAATTTTAAATGAATAAATAAATAAATAAATAAAAGAAAAAACCCACCCCCCACCGCCGGCCACCACCGCCTGCCAGCCGACCGCCACCACCACCGCCGTCTGGTCGGGCCCCACCGCCGCCGCCGGCCGGCCACCCACCACCGCCGCCGCCGCCGGCCGGTCACCACCACCGTCGGCCTGCCACCACCACCTCGGCCACCACGGTATATTTTATAATATACCTTTTAAGTTAATTTTTATTAGAAAAAGTGCTTATGACAAAAATTTTGCCCAACAGCTTATTTTAATTTCAACTTTTAAGCTGCAAAATTTATATAAGCACCAAACAGCTTTTAACCTTTTAAAAAAAGCTCTTTTTTTTTTTTAGCTTTTGATTAAAAGTAGCTTAAAAGCTAAAAATAAACTAGGCCAAACGGGCTCTGAGTAATGAACCAAACTTATCCTAAAGATATCACAAACACAATCATAATAATAATATGTATAATGAAATTTAATAAAATTAACACTTAAATATGTATTCCATCTACCTCAAAACAAAATAATTGGGGAAAATAAAAAAAATATAATATGAACCAAAAAATATTTTTAAAAACATAAAGATCTAAATTCAATTTCAGCTAAGTAAATCACCTATTATAATCTATTTTTTTAAAGAGAAATTTATTATAAAATCATAAGACAACCAAACAATAAATCCAAACTGATTAAAATTAGTCATTAATCATCCTCTATATATATATAGTTATCTATTGTCAAAATTCAAGACTCTCCTAAAATCATAATCACTAAATTTTCACTAATCAATACAATATTACCCTTATTAGAAAGAGTAATATACATCGAATAAAATATTTAACTGGGGCCAAATTAGTAGCCAAAATAAAATATTATATAATACATATATATAAATACATAACATAAGAGAAGGCCAACTGGGGCCAAGGCCCCATCTGGCCACAACGTGGTCCCGCCATTGCTTAGAAGCAATTTTGCCCTAAAAGTTTTTTTGAGCAATGTTGCCCCGGAAGTCTAAAAACGTGGCAATGTTGCGCCTCTGTTAATAGCTTAACTGTGAAATGTTAGTTGATCACATTATTTTGAATTGGATTGTATACATGGCATGTTTGTCACTTTTTAATTAACAATTTTGTCCCGGAAATATACGCTTAGGAACAATTGTGCCCTGTAAGTTTTTTTTTTAAAAAAAAAAAATTTACCTTCGAAATAGACAATTCATGTTGGTATAATGGGGTTAGCTAATGTTTGACTGTTGGAGCTGTTAACAGAGGGGTAATATTGCTACGTTTTTAGATTTCCGGGCTACATATTGCTAAAAAAAAAAACTTTCAGGACAAAATTACTTCTAAGTGTGTAGTTTCAGACAAAATTGCTACTTAATCGTATAAAAAAGCAGCGGAATTTTTTATGTACCATGTGATGTGACCCTTGACAATTTCTAGCATCTAGGTGCATTTAAAAAACCCTTGCGTCCTCTCTCTCTCTCTAATTTTTTGTTTTTTAAATGAAATGAATACAAAGTCTTTATATGACAAATTAAATATATAATATTTCACTTCACGAATATGTGTTTTAAAATATATAATATTATGAAGAAAAATACACACAAATATCATGATAATTTCAATTATTAAGATAAATATTTTTTTAATAAAAAATTTGTTTTCTAAAAGCATGTTATGTTTTCATTTAGAACATATGTTATTTTTATAATATAGAAACACACACAAATATATATGTATAATATTATAAAATATTTCTTCCATCATTTAATACTATTCTACTTACTTTTTTTATTTTATTAAAATATTTTTTTTATTATTAGTATTATTTTTTTATTAAAAAAATCAGAAATAGACATCGTAACATCAGTAATATCCAGGGTTTGTGAAACTGGACCGGCCGGTTCAGACCGAAAATCGGCCAACCGTTCGGAAAGTCGGTCCGATTTAAGGTGAAACCGGTCTAAACCGGTAAACTCGGGTTGACCCGGTAAACTCAGAATAAACTGGCCGGGTCAACAGGGTCGAGCGAGAGTGAAGAGAGAAGCGTGAGGTGAAGAGAGAAGAAGAAGAAGCGAGCTCAAGCGAGAGTCTGCGAAAGAGAAACAATGGAGGGTTCAGTACTTAGCAGCAGAAGCTACTGTGTGTCTCATCTCCATAATCATGCCCCTTCAACCCATAGATGTGCTCTATTACCAGCGTTTCCTAAACTTTCTACATCTTCAGCTGGGTGCTTCCGACTGTCTCCTCCACTTTTGCTTTTCATCCACCCTATGCACAAGAAGAGAGAAGAAGAAGAAGAAATGAGAACCGGGTTGCGTGGGAAGTAGCAAAATATTGGGAATTGATTCACTTGTGTATTGCAGTATCATTATTCATTACTTGCACAAAAGAAAATTGACAGGCGTGTAGGACAGCTATATTTATTGGGTTGCGTGAATGTTTGCTTTTTTGTAGGTTTATTATTATTATTTTATTAAAATATAAATGTTTTTACTTATTTTAAATAAATTATATCTTTTAATTAAAAATAAATTATATTTTTTAATTAATACCGGTTTGACCCGGTCTGACCCACTAACCCTTAACCCAGTACCTCTACCGGTTCAGTGACCGGTCCGGTTTTCAGAACCTTGGTAATATCAACCTCTATTATATTATACTAGTATTATGTTATGTTATAGTATGCTTGTTTTTTTTTATATAGTAGGACCACGATGCCTATTACTGTTATCCTTGTGAGGTTTAATAGAGGCTGAGGTTATTCGAATGAGGGGAAATAAGATTTATAAATATTATGAATTTATAATTATAATTTTTTGCCAATTATATTTTTGATAGAAATACAACATCACCCTCTAATTTTCTCGCCAATTATATATTAAGGTAGATTATAATTTATAAGTTCAAATATTTATACTTTTACAAGGAAAAAGGTACAACGCGTTTCTTTGGTATTGCACAAATATTTTACTGTTTAGGTAGTAACAATAAATTATTTTAATCATGATATTGCACAAATGTAAGATGAGTTCTATATTGTTGCCAACTATTTTTTTATTTACAATTATTTGTAGTCTACTCTAAAGCTAATGTTAAAGTTGATTGAAGATAGAACCTCTAATAAAGCCCCATCATTTTATATGTTTTCAAGGGTTTCAAATGGCAAGAATTAAGTCTGACTAGGGACTAGTGTTTTTTTAAGGAATTAATGTTACTATTTTTGTGACGACAATTAAGTGTTTGCAATTTTATTTATAAATTGACTGATTTCAAAGATTATGGCTAGTATATGTAAGAAGAATATATTTTGTTACCTCATTTATCATAGAAAATAAGTGATAATAAATTGTTGTGCATGAAGCCTTCCATAATGTGCATCACTGATGTGTTAATAAACTTGAATTGACTATAAAGTTAGATAGTTAGATATGACTAACACATATAATCATACGTTGAAATTACTACTTGTAAATCAATTATAGGCATTACAAATATGTTTTACCTATATTTAATTTCTTTTATTAAATAAAAAGTGGTTTTATTTTTATTTTGCCAACTAAAAAATTGGTTTTATAATACCACGTACAACAGCACATGATGAGCTGTATTTTTTTGCCAGATATTTCTTTTTTTAATTTTTTTGCCGTTATTTGTTTTCTTTTTAAAATTTTGAAAAGTGTAAACATAAAATTGATGGCCAGAAACGTTAATCCTAAAGATCATCATTTCAAGGAATCCATATATGTTTAGAATGAAATCCAGCTATAAGGGATTGAAAAGGAAGGTTGTCATAATCATGTAAAAATTGAAATATGTAATATACTAACAAAAATTGCAACCGTTCTGTTACATTAATTTTTTTTGGTTTGTTTGTTTGTTAGTAATATGATCATATTAAAATAATTTCTTTTTTCATCTGATATAATTATTGCTATTATCATGGAACAAAAAACTGCAAACACTAGTGTAAAAAAGATCTTTAGAACCGCTTCATTTAGACCGGATTATAGAGAATTAGGTCTTAAAAGCATTCAGTGGCAGTTTCATAAATATAAAGAAATTTTTGGATTGAATTATAAAGGATCTGGTCTTAAAAATATGACTGGTGACACTTTCGTAAATATATATAATACTTTTAAGACCAGATTATAAAAGATCCAGTTTTAAAAGTATAACCGGTGGCAATTTCGTAAATATATAGAACACTTTTAAGACCAAATTATAAAATATCCGGTCTTAAAAGTATGACCGGTGGCAATTTCGTAAATATTGTGAGAAGACACCGATCAGAGATGAGTTTGAGAATGCGATGATTTATTTCATCGCTTAATTGGAATTATATACCGATGCTAATAAGTAAATAATCTTCTGACCTTGCCAGTTCTTCTAATCTAGGGATTACAATCAGGAATATAATTACAAAATTCAAAAAACCATGATCTACTAACTTAATTTTTAAAATCTCTCTAACAACTTAAGTAAGATGATTACAATCAGGAATATAATTACGAAATTCAAAAAACCATGATCTCCTAACTTAATTCCTAAAATCTCTCTAACAACTTAATTAAGATAATTGCACAATATAATCGTATATGCTAACTAATCAAAATTTGAACTTCCAACAAATATATAGAATACTTTTAAGACCAGATTATAAAAGATTTGTTCTTAAAAGTTTGACCGGTGGCAATTTCATAAATATATAGAAGACTTTTAAGACCGGATTATAAAAGATCCGGTTTTAAAAGTATGACCGGTGGCAATTTCATAAATATATAAAACATTTTAAAGACCAGATTATAAAGGATCTAGTCTTAAAAATATACAATTAAGACCGGTTTTTACAAACAGCTAGTCTTAAAAGTGTTAGAAAAAAAACTACATTTGCTAAACTCGTTAAGTCCGTGAGCGTGTTTGTCTTCTTGGTGATATAACATTTGCTTAGTTATAGATTCAACGAGTGTCCCAAGAGCCTCACGGGTCAAATCCTCAGTAAGAATGACATCCTCTTCTTCTAACCTACTCGCAATCTTCGTAAGTCATCCTAAGAGCCACACAATCAAATCCTTGGCAACGTTGGCAGTGAGATGCTTCGAGGGTTTTGCGATGGCATCAACTCCAATCCTCAACAACGGCGCAAGCAGATTGCTTCAAGGATTTTGGACGGCGGCAGCTCCTTCCTCTTCGATCTATGGCTCCTCCCACACCGCCTTCGCATAGATCCTGCTTAAAATCAAACCCAGATCTCTTCTTACTTAAGTCTGTTTGCTCCTACCTTGACTGCTCCGGCTCAGATCTGGACTTTGATTTTAGTTGCTTGAAGCTTTGCCAGCATCGACAAGAAGATCCTACTCTGATTTGGTTGCTTTAAGCTTGTGATTTTTTTGTAGATTTGAACTTTAATTTCACCTATGATTTTATATTGATTCAAATTCGATGTCCATGGTGAATGATTTCTATTTCTTGTTATGTTTTCTTATTTCTGGACTTTGTATTCATCTTTTTTGTTTTTCTTGTTGGTGTTGCTTCCAATCTTCTCTTCTTTTTTGTTTTTCTTATTGGCGTTGCTTCCAATCTTATTTTAGTTCATTGTCGCTGATGACGGAGGGACATTCAAAATGTTGCCAGATCTGGTGATTTGGGACCGATTTTTTTATTTGGGTTTTTTTAAAATTATTTTTGAAACACTTTTAAGACTGAATATTTCAAAAGTTCGGTCTACATTTTTAAGACCGGTCGTTCATTCGGTCTTAAGAGTTACAGACTTTTAAGACCACTTAGAACAAGACAGGTCGCAGATCCGGTTTTACGATACCTTTTTTGTCCAGTCTTAAAAGTATTTTTTGTACTAGTGAAAGTAATCATATAGCTAGAGTTTTGAGAGTATGTTGACGAGAACTTCATAAAATTTGATTGAGCTCTTGCACACAAAATAAAACGTAGTCTTACATGCCTCTTAATATTTTGACATTTATCAGAGTAATAACACACAACTCAGTAGGCAGACATAAATAGCATAAACATACTGATATAAAGTACTTGATTGCATAATAGACATAGACATAGGGTTTGTACATAATATTTACAAATCCCAAAATTGTTTTATAAAATTGTAGATAATCAATGTCAATACTTTAATAGGACCAGAACATTTAGTTGTCATTATCATCTACCTCCTTGCCCTTGTAGCCGTGTTCGTTGTGTTGATCACATTCTAAATTTGTGGAAATGACTGAGATTCATATGAATCTCAGTAATAACAGTTATCACTCACCTAGAATGCATACAATGAACATGATAGTGAACAAACTTACATACACACGGGTACAAAAAAGGCTTTTAAGACCAGACAAAAGAGGCATCGTAAGACCGGACCCGCGATCGGTCTTGTTTCAGGCGGTATTAAACGTCTAACTTTTAAGACTGGACACGAACCGGTCTTAAAGAAACTCTTTTAGACCATACATTTAAAACATTAGGTCTTAAAAGTTGTACTAAATAGACCTGAAATATTTTTTGTTCAGTCCTAAAACTCAACTTTTAAGACCGGACAAAAACTAGGCTGCTCTTAAAAGATCGAAATTTTAAGATCGAACAAAAATAAATCCGGTCTAAGAAATAGCGGCTTCTAAAACCAGACGACTAATTATATGCAGTCTTAAAAGATTGACTTTCAAGACTGGATAATAAATACATCCGGTCTTAAAAAATGATTTTTTAGACCGGACGTATAAATACACCAGTGTTAAAAGGCCAACTTTTATGACCGGCCTAATATCAAATATATACTGACCTTTAAGACCGGACATATAAATACATCCATTCTTAAAAGTTGAACATTTAAGACCTGCGTATTTATTTCTGGTCTAAATTTTCCCAAATTTTTTCCCAGTTCTGTTCTTCCTGAACATATATATACACAAATCTACCACCCAATCTAGCACAAAAAAGTCAGTACTTTAAGCTACAAGCTATGAACAATTATGAATAAATTGAATTGGGAAAAATAACACAAATATTATTCACTATAAGTTATATGGCCTCTTAATTAATGATCATACTATGACTACAACACCTAAATTAATTATACAATATGATAACTTACTTACAAATACAGTGAGTTACAAATACAGCACGTAAATCAACATACATGCCTAATATAATTTCACCATGCCTTCCTCTGATTCCCACCCAACAATGTAACATCCTCTTTTATAGCATGCCTCTTTAGATCGGATCCTGCCATAAAAATAAAACAAGAACAAACTTCATAGTTAGTGACATTGTTTAAGAACATAGAAGGAATATAATATAGTTAAAACCTTAAAGTTTTCAAAGAATTCTGCATATGAATATTACCTTATAAATTGACTCTTTTATAAAGTGATATCCTCCCATATCCCTTCTTGATGATCATTTCTTATGCCGGGTTCATTATTCGCTTCATCTTTTTCGTTCATGTCTGACAGACCCGTTGAAAAAGGAGTACTCTTAGGAAGACCATAATTTGAATGACTTTCCTCATCAATTACAATGACCCTTTTTCCTTGGAGAGCTACAGACCACATTTTATTTTCTTGATCGGTGATATAGAAAACTTGTTTCGCCTGGTCTGTCATAATAAAAGGTTCATCTCCAAAACTTCTACTATTGACATCGACTAATGTAAATCCCAGACGATTGATCTGAACACCATTATTGACATTAACCCACTTGCATTTGAAAATGAGAAATCTAATTTTGACATAGTCCACCTCCCAAATCTCTTCAATAACTCCATAATATGGCATGACTGCCAATTTAGGCCCCTTGTCTTTCGAACCGGAGAAATGTATAGTGTTTTGGACTATGCTCCTATCATCTAAGGACTTCATATCAAATGTATAACCATTGATCACATATGAATTCCAACTTATGACATCAACCTCAGGACCACGTGCTAAACATTTGATTGTATCAGAAACACATTCCTCTCCCTCGACCTTTTGTTTGAACCAGTTTGCAAAAGTTCTGTTATGCTCCCTAATCAACCTTTGTTCAGTCATTCGATGATTTTCTTTCCTTATAGCTTCTTTATGTGCAGCTATGCTGGCTTGAACTTCATCAACATTATACAAGATGTATAAGTGGATTGTGACAATTCATCAGGATCCACACTCTTTACTGAAGCCCCTCGTGTAAATGGAGCTAAATACCCAAGAGGGGGGTGAATTGGGTATTTTGAAATTTTTGATTAAATGCTCTATTTTTGAACTATGAAAACAGGGTAATTCAGAGTAAGGGAAGAGTAGCAAGACACAAGAAGATTTATATTGGTTTGGTCTTAACTACTGACCTACGTCCAGTCCCCAACTTCACTGGGATTTGCACTATATCAAAGATTACACACTCTACACTCAATAAGTGATTCTCTTACTAGAACTCACTTCCCCTTATAAGTTGTAATCAATGAACGCAACCACCAAGTCCCCTGACTTGTGGTTCTTTACAATAAATGATTAACAATCAAAGGAAACTTTCTCTAAGAGTAGATGATGATAAACACTGAAGCTTATGTTGTCACAAGACAAGATACAAGTGAAAACTAAAAGGTAGTTGAAGAACTTGAATGCTTGTGTTTTTTTTAGATGTTGTGGTTGTTGTAGAGACTTGAATGTTGTCCTATTTATACTCAGGAAGTATTAATTGACCGTTGCATCTTCAATATTACTGTTGAGAGAAGTTTACTAGTGTTTAGCAAGTGGCTTAGGCATCTTCTCTCTCTAAGCTTAGCTTAATCCAGCTGGCCAAGCAATCTGAGTTGTTCTTCTGCGAATTAATCCGTTGGAGATGAAGTTTCTTGAAGTAGAAAACATTCTTTAATGCTTTGTAATCGTGTGCAGAAGAATTAGCCAAGTTTGTGCAACTTTCTGAGTAGTGCATTTAATGAACTGAACCACTTTTTGCTTTTCACTTTATCCTTCAATTAACTTTCATTAATCTGTCTAAAAACTCATCAAAGAGATGGTTAATCATAGCCAAGAATATATAAGAATGATAAATGGAAGTATTAAGATCAAATAAGATGGTTCTAGAAATTCGTGAGATTTGATTTTCAAGTTTAGCGTCCAATACTCGAGTATGTTCATCAATATTCGAGTTTGTCACTGTGCACTTAACTCAATACTTGAGTATCCATCTTGATACTTGAGTATTCATCATCCAGAGAAGATTCATCGTGATGTGAACTTTGGACCTTAAGGACAATACTCGAGTATTCAAATCAATACTCGAGTTTTAAAGTCATTGACAAGAGGAAAAGCTCTCTGTATGCCCAATACTCGAGTTTTCAAATCAATACTCGAGTATGCACTCATTTGAAAATTTTGTGGTGTTTTTCCATGTCAATACTTGAGTTTTCAAATGAATACTTGAGTATTCATAAGCAGATGTTAAAACTTGAAATCTTTGTGAAAGTCCAATACTCAAGTATGTAAAATCAATACTCGAGTATTCATAAGGTGTAAAACTTTGATGTCTCTCTGTATGACCAATACTTGAGTATTCAATTGAATACTTGAGTATTGAGAACTTATGTCAATGTTGAAATTATCTCTATGTGTTCAATACTCGAGTATTGCAACCAATACTTGAGTATTGTCTCAAGGTGAAAACTTGGAGTGCTCTCTGTAAGTCCAATACTCGAGCATTACAACCAATACTTGAGTATTTCTTTGTGAAAATGGATTTGAGCATCTCTCTGTCAAGTCAATACTCAAGTATTGATACCAATACTCGAGTTTGTCTTTGACAGTAAGTTTTTACCAAAGACAAACACTTCCAAGTGAGTTTACAATTGTTGATTATCATAAAAACACATAGGATACTAACACCTCGCCTACCCCCTTCAGCATGCTGACATTTTGGAAGTCCAATATGTCTTACTTTGGCCAAATAATTTTGATAAAATTTCATGGCTTCTTCAGAAACATATTTCTGAATAATCGATGCTTCTGGCCAGTATGCATTCTTCATATACCATTTTAGGAATTTTATAGATCTTTCAATTGGGTACATCAACCGTAAATGGATCAGGCTGCACAACTTTATCCCCCTCACTAGATGAACAATTAGATGAACCATGATGTCAAAAAATGTAGGAGCAAAAAGCTTCTCAAGATGGCACAAGATAAGATATCCTTCATTTTCCAATTCATCCAACTTTTCAATCTCGAAAACTTTACTACAAACCGTATTGAAGAAGAAACAAAGTCTAGTCAAAATGACCTGAAGATCATATTCAGTGATGCCTCGAATAGCTACTGGAGTAGCTGTTGCATCAAGACATGATAATCATGAGACTTTTGGCCTACTAATTTCAAGTCTCTCATCGATACAAGCCTCCTAAAATTTGAAGAATACCCTGAGGGAACTTTTGTGCCATGTAAACACTCACAAAAACTTCGTTTCTCATCCTTAGACAAAGTGTGAGAAGCTGGGGGACAATAAGTTCTCTTCCCATCTGGCCTTGGATGTAAGTCTTCACGTATTCCCATTGCTTGCAAATCCAATCTTGTCTTCACACCATCCTTGGAACTACCTTGTATATTGAGAAGCGTGCCAACAATACTATCACATACGTTTTTCTCCACATGCATGACATCAATAAAGTGTCTCACATCAAGATTGCGCCAATATGGAAGATCGAAGAATAAAGATTTCTTTTTCCATATATTTGTTTCTTTTCTACTCTTTGCAGTCTTATCGAAGATGACACTTATATTTTTCACCTTTTCATACGCTTGTTCCCCAGTCAATGCCACCGAAGCATCTTCATACTCTTGGCCACAAAAAAAGGCTTTTTTTAATCGACGATATGGGTGGCCTGGTCTAAGAAATCTCCTATGTCCAAGATAAACCGTCTTTCTTCCATGTTGGAGTTGATGGTAGCGTGTGCCTTCTTCACAAATTGGACATGCTTTATGGCCTTTTACACTATACCCTAACAAGTTCCCATATGCTGAGAAGTCGTTTATAGTACAAAATGTCATGGCTCTCACTTTAAAGACCTCCTTCTTGAAAGAGTAAAAAACATCAACACCTTCTTCCCACAACTCCTTCAAGTCTTCGATCAAGGGCTGAAGGTAAACATCAATGTTATTTTCAGGTTGTTTTGGTCCTGAAATCAACATAGATAGCATGATGTACTTTCGTTTCACACATAACATAGGAGATAAGTTGTAAATAATCAGGAGTATAGGCCATGAACTTGTATGCTACTAAGGCTTCCATAGATTTTCATGTCATCCGTGCTAAGGGCAAACCTAAGGTTCCTAGGTTCTTCGCCAAAGTTAGGAAATAAGTAATTGATTTTCTTCCATTGAGAAGAATCGGTCGGATGACGAAGCTTTCCATTAGAAATCCTCTCATCTGCATGCCACTGCAAATTTTTTGCATCATTTTCATTAGCAAACAACCGCTTGAAACCTTGGTATGATTGGAAGATACCACAACACTTTTGTAGGCCCCTTGTGGGGTTTCACATATTGGACAATTCAGCTTCTCTTCAAACTCTTTTCCATACAATATGCAATCATTCGAGTATGCATGGATGTTTTTGTACTCCATCTCTAGTGGACATAGTATTTTCTTAGCATCATAGTATCAATGCGGCAACATATTATCATCTGGAAACATGTCCTTAAAAGCCTCAAGCATTTCAGAAAAACTCTTGTCGCTCCATCCATGACGTGCCTTCAAGCTTACCAATTTCAATACAGCATTCAACAATTGGTATTTTTTATACCCAGGGTATAGTGGGGTCTTTGCATCACTGCACATATTACCATATGCATGTGATTGAGCAAAAGCCTTTTCTCCTACATCATGAATAATGTCCTCTATGCGATCATCCATATTGATGTCATTATCATAAAAGGTCACTTCCCCATGTTGAGATCCACTTGGCATTTTTTCACCACACCATACCCATACTGTAAAAGTCTTACAAAATCCTTCACAAATTAAATGTGTGTATATAACTTTAGGACTTAGTCGCCTCTCATTCAAACATTTTACAAAAGGTAAATAAAACTTCTCACTATTATCATGGGCATTTTGTTTAGCAAATTCTACAAATTCCTTCACCCCATTCTGATATTCAACACTTGTCCGTAAAGCATTTTTCCAACTATGATCTGTAGTAGAATTCTTATAGACGGAAAGATTTAACATACATAATCCAAAAAAA
Source organism: Acacia crassicarpa (assembly GCA_034222035.1). Lineage (NCBI taxonomy): Eukaryota > Viridiplantae > Streptophyta > Magnoliopsida > Fabales > Fabaceae > Acacia > Acacia crassicarpa. The sequence goes on along the minus strand of JAWXYG010000009.1, from coordinate 21,664,700 downwards.
TTGAAACTTGCATATAATGTATCACAATAATCCAATAATTAAAATAAATACATGACGAGGAAATTAAATACATCGCATGAAGGTCTTGCCCATTAAATGCATAACATTAAATGCATTTACCATATGTAAAGCATTTTTTATTTTTTTATTTTTGTTTTACGGAGAAACTTGCCCATAAATGCATAACGAAGAATCACTTTTGGTTATTAATGTATCACAGTGAATCCAAGAAGCAAAATAAATACATGACGAGGAAATTAAATGCATCGCATGAAGGTATTGTGGACTCACCTGTAGCATATAAATTCAAATGTGTTTGCTGAGTCTTTTTTTTTCTGGCCACGAATTTTGATGTTGCAGATAGCAAGAGTAACCTAAAAACACTTGTTGGTTAGTTGGGTAGCTCTACAGTGCAAATATAATCTTCAAAATACAATATTCATTAACAACAGAGAAATCCACAAGAACATTTCATCGAATTCATTCAAACCATGAAAACCTAGAACGATAAGCAGGAAAATCATAAAGTTATATAACCGAAACACTTTTTACAGCTTGGTTTATATACATTTAGCTAAGGAACTAGAAAGTGATTGAAAAGAGAGCAATGCGAAGCAGCTACCAAGCAACACACAAACACTGGAGATAGAACCTGAGTAATCACTTTCGGCGCGACAAGAGAAGTTCAGAGAGGGAAATTTAATTTTCCGCATGATAGAGACATGTTTTAGTATTTTGGATTTTATTAAGATCGGTTAATTATAAAGTATCCGGTCCTAAAGAAAAGAATTTTATTAATTTAATTTTTAAGACCAGAGGTTTAGAGGACTCCGGTCCTAAATTTTTATTATGCATTTAATTTTAAGATCAGAGTTTTATAAAACATCCGGTCCTAAAAGTCAAATACATTTTAGACCAGTTTCTTATAAAGTATCCAGTCCTAAAGGTCCTAATTTATTAACCAAACCAAAAAAAAAAAAAAGAGGATTGGCTTTGGCCAGCGCAGCAGCAACTGAATGAATAAAATAAAGGATATGGAGAATAAGCTTCTTTAATTATTGGAGAATATGAACAAAAAAAAATACACAAGCTTAGTTCTTAATGCTTCATACATTATTGGAGAATATGCACGTACACAAGAAAAAAAAACAAAAGAAAAACAAGCTGAAAATTATCAAAAACAAGAATCTGACTGAAAATCCTAAAGCTTATTATCATCCAATGCCTTGGTGATATCGGCATGAACAACATTCATTTCCCGTCGGAGATCAGCAAGTTCCTGTCTTTGTTGCATTAGCCACAATGCATCATTAGAGGAAAGAGGAGAGGGGTCAGAGGTACGCGCGTTGGGGCCAACAGGTTGGAGAGGGGGAGCAGGAACCTCTTCATGGTTTGAAGGTTGGAGGGGGCTGGCAATCTCTTCACCATCAAGAATATGGAGGAACTCAACATAAATAGGGTCGACAGAAGGATGGAGTGGGGGTGCGGCAATCTCTTCATCATCTGAAATAATAATAGGTCTAATGACCTGAGACTCTTCGGTCACAATAGAACGCACTCTCGCTGGAGGAGGCACACATATAACTTTCTACGGATGACACGAGCTTCAGGTGTAAGAGCATCCCTACAAGGAGTTCTCTTGTATCTAATCATGGTTTGAGGCTTTGAGCAGTTGGGGCAAAGAGCTAGGCAGTGAGGAGTTGGTAAGGACAAATAGGTAGTGTGAGGAGTTAATAAGGGCAGAGAGTAGGAGAGATACGCAATTGATGATGAGAATGAATTCGAATTCAATTGGTATAATTGAATTTAGTGTTTCTACTTTAAGAGTGTATTTTATAAATATCCGATCCTAAAAGTCTATTATTTATTTTTCAATTCAATTACTTTTAAGATCAACCTTTTATAATATATATGGTCCTAAAAGTCTATTATTTATTTTTTCAATCAATTCAATTACTTTTAAGACTGACCTTTTAACTTGTATCTGGTCTTAATTTCATTTATTTATTTTTTTCCAATTCAATTTTTTTAAACTAAGGATTTTTTCTTAAAAAATATTACTTTTAAGAACATATCTTTTGCAATATCCAGTATTAAAAAGTTCATTCTTTTCAAATTACTCAGATAGCAGAGTCGTATCCTTACACTCTATTTAACTGAATGATTTAGAGTCTCTTCGGCTTCCAAATAAACTTGCCAACTATGTGTCTCCTTGTATTCTGAGGAACTATGCGTCTCCTCATTAAAGTTTCCGGCGTTTCATATTGTTCAGGATAGGTTCTCTATTTAAACCTGTTGTTAATTTACTTTCTCCACATTGTTCTCTATCACTAATCTACAACCTCCTCCGTCCTCCTCTACTGCCTAGTCTCCAACGTAATGGCTGCTCCACCACCACCAGGTCCTCCTAATCCTCGTCCTGCTTTTCCACCTCTGTACCTTCCTCCATTACCTCCAAACCTATCATTTTACCAGATAATGCAGCACCTTTTGGCCCACATCGATCATGTAGACCAACGCTTGGGCCAACTATTTCAGGTCTATCACGCCGTCATCAACAAGCTGAATGCGGTACTCGACGCTTATGATGTTGAGTACCATCCTTCTGATGACGACATCTCCAACCCCTCCTCCTCCTCTGACAACAATGAGGAGGATTAGATATTTTTGTTTTTTGTTTTTTGTTTTTTTTTGTATGTACTACTGCAGCCCCTCACCGAGTAGCATAAAAAAAAAATTTCTTAGTTCCCATTTCAATCGCCTTGTCCTTTTCATTATCTTCTTTCTTTTTCCAACAAAAAGGAAACAAACAAAACATTGTCCTCGTGTGTGATCAACATTAAAAAATCGCAGAATACAGTTAAGACCATACAAAACAAAACCAAAAAACATCGTTTACCTTATTCGAATAAAAACAAACACAGTGACAATTCTTTTCAAGGTTGGATCGTCGTTGTTGTCGGTTTTACCTCGGCCCGATTTGATTATTTTCAGTGTTCTTTTCATTATCTTCCTTCTTTTTTTGAAAAAAAGAAAAAAAGACAAAGAAAAGGGAGACCGATAATGCTGCTCAAAATCAGGAGAGGTAAAAACGATGACAACGAAGGACTTAGCTTGAGCAGAACATCAGAACCTCGGTTGTCTTGAACCCTAATGATTTATCAGAAAAGCGAGCCACCATTTCTAATACAAGGAAGACTATTAAGACCGAATATTTAACAATTACATGGTCCTAAAGGTTAAGCCATATTTTTTTAAAATAAACGAAGAGTTTTAAGACCAGACTTTTAGGAGCAGACATTTAACAAATATATGGTCCTAAAAGTCCCACCATATTTTTAAAATAAACAAAGACTTTTAAGACCGTATTTTTAACAAACACACGGTCCTAAAAGTCTCGCCAAATTTTTAAAATAAATGAAGACTTTTAAGACCAGAATTTTAACAAATATACGGTCCTAAAAGTCTCTCCATATTTTTTAGAATTAAACGAGAACTTTTAAGACTAGACTTTTAATAAATATGGTCCTAAAAGTCTAGCCATATTTTTTAGAATTAAACGAAGACTCTTAGGACTGGATCTTTTAAAAAATATGCTGTCCTAAAAGTCGCGAATACTTTTCAGAGTCTTTTACTGCTCATTTACAACATCATGTACCTTAAATTTTAAGCATTAAATAGCTTTATCCACCATCCAATACATTCAGAAACCCAAAATGGATACAAGAAAATTGTTCAAAAAAATAAACAAATTTATTATTGAATTACACATTGCGTATGTATATTTAGAAATGAATGAATTGTTCTAAAAAAATAAACAAATTTACAGAAGATTATTGTTGCTACAACATATATTTACAAATGAATTTAGAACATTAATTATTGTCTTGACTTTAAGAGGCTATTATACATATATTCACAAAACACATTGCGTATGTGCTTCACTTCATCATCAAAAAAGAGATCAGCACAGACAAACCTCTATAACATCAAAGATAGAAACTGAATTAACTTGCGTGCATATTTCATATGTAACATTAAGCCAAAAAATGAATTCAACCATATCAAATACATTTACCTTTGTAGTGAATTTAGTCATTCCTTGCTTGATAATATCATATATGTGTTTCATGACGTACGGGCCACATAAGTTGAACTCCTTTGGTTGCCAACAGGTCTTAAAAGAACAAGAAATATATATAAGAGCATATATAGCTTATTGATCAAGTTCACAAGGCAATGTACTAGTGTCCAAATATGTACTAACCTTTGGTGTGAGCCATTTAGGATCTTTGGCATCATACTATGCTTTTTGTTTACCTGGATTTGGAAGGTCCTCATGGCACTATCATCAAAATCACAAATTTATCAATAATGTTCACTAAAAATTCACAGCAGAAATTTCAGACATGAGAATCAAAATGATATACTTACTCGTTGATGGTCTACATCAACATAGGCCTTAGATCGCTGTGAGTGGAGCATAAGAAGATAACTGTCTGCACCTCCATGCACATGAGGACCAACTGCTAGTGGGGACTGAAAATTCATAGCAGTAAAGTACTTAGTGATATATGTAGCAGAATTAAGTGAATTGCAGACAAGAATTGTGATATATACCTTTGGTAATATGGAAACAAGTACACCTTTCTTCTCACTTCACACAACCTTGTTGATATGTACTGCTGTCTCTCCTCCTTGGATGTTGTACTTCATAGACTGGGCACAAGAATCCAAAATCATTGATTATGCCTTGTTGAACCAATTCTTGATGCATGAACCTACAATAATGACATCGATAAGGGACTTAGTATGTATGTATGTGTGTCTAAACGATGCATTTAAATTATGTACTCATAGAAGAAGATACTTACTTCATAAACATTTGAACGATTGCATTAGTAAGCTCCTTTCCAGGAAGCAGCTGGGATGTTAAATCCTCGGGGTCAACAGAAACCGGTTGAGGATGACGGAGGCCTACTACTTCATTGACAGGCCACAATTTATCTTTAAAATATCCATTGGATACCATATCCAATATTTTTTCCTTGGCAGTCAACTTAGCAGTAGGGGATGGAGCTTGAGGAGGGGATGAAGCTTTAAGAGGAGTAGAGACATGTACAAGTTTCACTGGCCAAGAGATAAAGGTTCCTTTGACATCACTCACAAGCTTCAGCTGATCAGTTGGGAGAAGGAGAGGTGCATCAATGATCACCTTTTCAACTGACACTTTGACTTCATCATCAGCCATTTGTTGGTGGTGTACAGTTGATCCCAAGTTGTGGACAGTCTCTTTTGCAACTAATCGTCTAGGTTCTGTCACATACAGGTCACAAGGTTGCTCTAATTATCCAACAATGTAGCTCCCTCTAGTGCTCTGCTGCATAGGTGCAAGTGAATGTGTGAAGGGAACACTGGTCTCTGGATGAGAGCTCAAAAGCAGCTTCATTTGATTCATTTCCTCCTTCATCTAGCTCAGCTAGGATTGAAACATTGCAGTCAATGCAGCTTCTTGAGCCACTACTTCCTCATTTATTTTGGCCACTGTTTGTTCCATCTCCTCTCGAGAAACCATACTTTGTTTATGGTGTTTGGATTTACCAAAGTACTGCTTTAGGCCTACTTATCCTCTAATCCCCCTTACGCACCCCAAGTGACCCGGTTTTTTGGGTCGCAACGATTAGAACATCATTCCTCCCGTCTGACACAAAAGATCTCTCTGCTTCTTTCTTTTTAAGATCTTCCTGTAAGATACAAATAAAGAGAAACTTAGTAATGAAACATGATTAGTAACTAAAACATAACAATATCGATACTTATAATTCTTTCAGCAACTAGACGAGTTTGTTTACTTGCATAGGTGTTGCTTGGCTTTTGTTGAATATACACCACAACTCCTCGCAACGTATTGGAGATGGATGATCAACTATCACAGAAGGATTGGATTCAGCTTCATCTTCCAATCTCTTTCGCTTGGCCGCCATCAATACTTTTTCAGTTTTTTCATATCTGCTGTGAGAATCTCTATGCGGGCAATCATTCTTTCTCCCCATCTCCTGTGCTTGTTCACTTCTTTTCTGTGAATCAGAATTGAAAACAACTATTAATTATGAATTACAGCCATGTCACTTACAGAAATTAGAGAACTTCTGTTTGATATAAATGTCAAACATTAGTCAAATTCACTTCATCAAGTTTCAAAATTTTATTTAAGGAAGATGTAGAATTGTAGAAGAAAATGGGAGAAACAGAGGAAAGGGAGTTGCAGAATTGTTGCCAATAACATTAGTCAAATTCACTTCAACAAGTTTCATCATAACTGGTTCCTACACATATTAGACTAACCTCTTATACATAGTTAGAGGCTTGACTCTTAAGGCTCAATAACAGCTTGCATCGAAACCATTACACATTTAACATACTATCTAACTAACAGCAATGTCTAACCACTACCTACTATAACAGAACTAAGACTATAATAATGACTTGATTCTTATGCAATTATTATTTCCCTAATTACCTACTTAGTATTTTACCTTTTTACGGTTTACATATCAGACTAGCATAGAACTATGATATGCTCCTTTGATGCAGGACAAAGGCAGGAAATGTATACTTCTATTCACACAGCAAACCATTTAACTAACAAGATTAGATGAACACAATAACATTCACATATTCGCACAGGTTACTAAGCAAACAAAAGGGCAAACAAAATTATATATAAACTCACCAGAGCTTTAAGAGTGGTCCACAGCTGAACAAATTGTTGCCAGGTTTGTTCATCAATAAATGTGTACTTGTCCCAAGGATTCTGGTCAGGCTGAACCTCGGCAAAAAATATAGTTGTTAGCTAGAAAGGTCTTAAACTTCCTCCACCAATCAGCACAATAAGACAATGTCTTGTCTTTCAACTTCTGACAGTTAGGGACAATGTATGTAAGTCGAATGTGTCCCAAATAGGATCCTTTACTATGTGTTGGTCCACATTTTTCCATTCACCTGTCAAGATGCTAACCTTGCTGCATGCTAGATAGCCAACAAAACTATTATATTTGCTTGTATTAGGACCGAAAGGTTCCAAATTTTCACAAACTAAATCTCGAGTTTTGACCCAGAAGTCCAACTTAGGGATACATCCATCATTCGTGTGCCACTTCTACCATGACGTGCATGGCGATTACGAGGTTCATTGTTGAAGGTGGAGCTTAAATCACCAAGAGGGGGGTTGAATTGGGGATTTTGCAAACTTTTTGCAGATAGCACTGTTTTTCGACAATGAAAACAAAGATGAACAGAGTAAAGAAGAGAAGAGCAAGACACAAAGATTTATACTGGTTCGGTCCAACCTCTTGACCTACATCCAGTTCCCAGACTCTCCGGGATTTCCACTATCTCAATTGATTACATACTCTGTACTCAAGAGTAATTCTCTCACTAGAACTTACTCCCCTTACAAGTTGCAATCAATGAACCCAATCACCAAGTCCCCAGACTTGTGATTCTGTACAATAAATGATTTACAATCAAATAACTCTCTCTGAGAGTGGATAAGAATAAACACTGAAGCTCAATGTATCAGAAGATACTTTACAAGTGAAAACTGAAGGAAATAAATGTAGACTTGAATGCAATTCGTTTTCAGCAGATGTGTTAATTGAGAAGACTTGAGTGCAGCTCTATTTATACCAAGAGAGCATTAAATGACCGTTGTAATCTTCAATATAAACGTTGCCTTCATTAGGCAAGGTTTAGGTTAAGCTTTGGTCTTCTTCTCTCTCTAATCTTCACTTAATCTAGTTGTGCAGAAGTTCAGAGTTGACTTCTTGAAAATAAATCCGTTGGAGTAGCAGCTGCTAGATGTAGAAAGCAATTTTTAATCCTTTGTTAACGTGTGCAAAAGGATTATCCAGAAGTATGCAACTTTCTAGGTTTTGCATCACTTTTTGCTTTTGCTTTAAACCTTCAATAAACATTCTCTAAATCATCTGAAACTTATTAACAAAGTGGTTAAACATAGCTAAGAATATTAGAGAATGATAATAAGAAGTATTAAAATCAAACAAGAAAGTTTCGCAAATTCGTCAGACTCAATTCAAACTCAGCGATCCAAACTCAAGTTTGTTCTTTAAAACTCGAGTTTTCAATTGTGCACTAATAGCAAAACTCGAGTTTCCATATCAAAACTCGAGTTTCCTCCTTCCAGAGAGGAACGTTGAGATTTGAGCTTTGGAACACAGTTTTGAACACAAACTCAAAACTCGAGTTTTCAAAACAAAACTCGAGTTTTGGACTTTTAACATGAAATATGATATTCAGTTCAAATCATCAAAATTGGAGGTTTTCATCCAAAACTGGCAATTTTCAAAACGTTGAAAAACATCAAAGCTCTTTGCTCGGCCAAAACTTGAGTTTCCAAATCAAAACTCGAGTTTCCATTTAAGTATGAAAACTTAAAGAATTTGCGCCAAGTCAAAACTGGAGGTTTTCATGGAAACTTATAGTTTTCAAAATTTGGCTAAAACATGAAAGCTCTCTACCAATTCAAAACTCAAGTTTTCAGATCAAAACTCAAGTTTTGACAAATCTTATGAAAACTTGGAAAACTCATTAAACAGAAAACTGGCGGTTTTGAAACAAAATTGGAGGTTTTCAAAGTTCAAAACTTTTAAGACTCTCTATAGGACCGAAACTTAAGTTTCCAAATGCAAACTCGAGTTTTGCATTTTTCAGAAAATGTTGAGAAGTCTCTGTGTGATGCAAACTGGAGTTCTCTCTGAAAACTGACGGTTTTGCTTAGTTCAGAAAACTTGAGCTTTTCTCTGTAAGGTCAAAACACGAGTTTTAAAATCGAAACTCGAGTTTTCATTTGACAGTAAGTTTTTCAACTTACCCAAGAAAAACTTCAAACTTTGTTTACAATTGTCAGTTATCATCAAAACCCATAGAGAATTAACAATTGTGAGATGAAGAGGGTTCATTCTGACTCACACTAGTCACACCAGTAACTGGCATTCCCGGAACACGACTAGAATCGTTTTCACCATTCATTTTGGAGACAGGAAGAGAGGAATGCCTAGGCAAATGAGAGAGTAACCGAGGCTAACGGTACGTGGGCGAGGAAGAGAGGTAATGCAACGGGAAGGGTTTCGCAACGTGAACAAAGGTTCTTCAGTGAGAGTACCAAAAGGTTTTGTGCGAAGAAAAATATATTTGGCACTTTATTTTAAAGACCGGATACATAAAAAGATGGTCTTAATATTAAACATTTAAGACCAGCCTTATTAAACTCTGGTCTTACAAGTAATTAATTATTTGTTTAATTTTCTTCAATATTGTTATACCGGCTACATTTTAAGTCCGGTCTTCAAATATTGAACTTTAAGACCTGACAAATTAGTTCCCAGTCTTAAAAGTTAACCTTTAAGACCAGTCTTTGTATAACACCAGTCTTAAAATTAATTAATGTTTTCTTTAATCTTTTTCTATATTTTGTACCAGCCACATTTTTTGTCAATCTTAAAAGAATAATTTTTAAGACCAGCTCTTAAATATGTTCGGTCTTAAAAATTTAATACCTTTATATTTAAATTTTTCCTTATTATTTTTGACTGCATAAAATATAAGTCCGGATGTATGAGATTTCTCCATAAAGTAATTGATATTTCAAATTTTTAATAACATTTTTAAGACCGGTTGTTTTTTTAATGGGTCTAAATAATATATTTAAGACCTATGAAAAAATGATCCGGTATAAGAAATTCTTTAAATTTACAAAACTGACCGGTCATACCTTTAAGACTGGGGCGTCATAGTCCGGTCTAAATGAGGTGGTCTTAAAACCCTTTTTTGCACTAGTGACAACACATTCAACATTTACAGCTAAATATGATATGCAGTATCAACTACAATAAAATAACCTACTAGTCCATTCCCACAGCACTATATATTTAACTAGGCCTCTACTCTTCTCATCTGAAGGCTTGATAGGTTTCGCAACCCAAGGACCCACTGGTCCACTAGGACCTTTTACCTATCTCGTGCTCACTACACATATAACATAATGGTTCATACATGAATATAAAGGCATGCATGGTATGTGAAAGAAAAGTTACTACCTTCATGAGTAGAAAAAAGGCTTTTGAGACTGGACAAAAGAGGCATCATAAGACCGGATTTGCGATCGATCTCATTCCAGGAGGTCTTAAAAGTCTGTAACTTTTTAGACTGGACGCGAACCAATCTTAAAGAAATTTTTTTAGAACGGACATTAAAAATATTAGGTCTTAAAAATTGTTTTATATAGACCTGATATAATTTTTCTTCAGTATTAAAACCAAAGTTTTAAGACCGGATAGTAAAAAGGCAGGTCTAAAAAATATGACTTTTAAGACCGGATAAAAACAAATCCGGTCTAGAAATTCTAATTTTTAAGACCTGACGAATAAATATACCGGTCTTAAAAAACCAAAATTTAACACCTTACTATTACATTCATAGGTCTAAAAGTACCGATCTTTAAGACCAAACTAATGAATATATCCAATCTTAAAAATTGTTCTTTTTAGACCGATGTATTATGAGTTTTAAGATTGGATAAAAAAAATCCAGTCTAAAAGGTTTGATTTTTAATACCGGATGAATAAATACACCGGTCTTAAAAAAACGACATTTAAGGCCAGACTATTATTAAATACACCAGTCTTAAAAGTTGAATTTTCCCCTATTCTATTTCTTCCTGATCATACATATCTGCACCCAATCCAGCACCTAAAAGACAGTACTTTAAGCTACAAGCTATGAACAATCCATTATGAATTACAAATTGAATTGGAAATGGATACAAATATTATTCACCATGAGTTATGTGGCCTCTTAATGAATATACTATACAGTATAGCACTTTAATGAATATATATACAATAAGATATGTTACAAATATAATGAGTTATAAAGGCAACACCTAATTAAATGAACATACATACCCAATTTACCATGTCTTCACAAGATTCCCACCCAACAACATAACATTTGACAAGAACAAAAGCATCACAGTCAATAACATTGTTTAAGAATATAAGAAGGAATATATTAAAATCTTAAAGTTTTTAAAGAATTCTACATATGAATATTACCTTATGAATTGTCTCTTCTATAAAGGGATATGCTCCCATATGCCTTCATGATGATCATTTCTTATGACAGGTTCATTATCTGTTTCATCTTCTTCATTATGTCTGGGAGACCCCTTGAAAAAGGAGTACTATCAGGAAGACCATAATTTGAATGAATTTCCTCATCAATATTAATGAACCTTTTTCCTTGGAGAGCTACATACCACATTTTATTTTCCTGATCGATGATATAGAAAACTTGTTTCGCCTGGTCTACCATAATAAAATGTTCATCTCCAAAACTTCTACTGTTGATATCGACTAATGTAAATCCTAGCTGATTGATTTGAACACCATTATTGACATTAACACACTTGCATTTGAAAATGGAAAATATAATTATAACATAGTCCACCACCCAAATCTCATCAATAACCCCATAATAAGGCATGACTGCCAATTTAGGCCTCTTGTCTTTCAAACTGGAGAAATGCATAGATTCAGGCTTTAACATAAGACCAATGTTTTGAATGGTGCTCCTATCATCTAGGGACTTCATGTAAAATATGCAACCATTGATCACATACGAATTCTAACTTATGACATCAACCTCAGGGCCACGTGCTAACCATTTAATTGTATATATCAGAAACACATTCCTTTCCTTCGACCTTTTGTATGAACCAGTTTGCAAAAGTTTTGTTATGCTCCCTAATTAATCTTTATTCAAACATAATGATTTTCTCTCTTTACAGCGTCTTTATGTGCATATATGCTGGCTTGAACTTCATCAACATTATTCACCACTGTTCTGGACGATGCTCGTATCATCTGTGCTGGTGGATCACATATCACAGAAGGATTGGATTCAGCTTCATCTTCCAATCTCTTTTGCTTGGACGCCATCAACTCTTTTTCGGCCTTTTATATCCACCATGAAACATTCTCTACGGGCAATCATTCTTTCTCCCAATAGCTTGTGCTTGTTCCCTTCTTTTTTGTGAATCAGAATTGAAAACAACTATTAATTATGAATTCCAAACCATCTTACTAATAGAAATTAGAGAACTTTTGCTTGATATGAACCTCAAACACCAGTCAAATTCACTTCATCAATTTTCAAGACTTTGTTAAGGAAGATGTAGAATTGTGGAAGAAATTGGGAGAAACAGAGGAAAAGGAGTTGCAGAACTGCTACAAACTCAGTCAATACATTCATTCATCGTAATTAGTTCCTTCACATATTAGTCTAACCTCTTATATATAGTTAGAGGTTTGACCCTTAAGGCCTAATAACAGCTTGCACCGAAACTGCCATTGCACAGTTAACATACTAAATAACTAACAACAATGTTTAACCACTACCTACTATAACAAAATACCTTCCTAATTGACTAACGGCCCCATAGGAGATATTGTGCCATTATTATTTCCTCAATTACCTACTTAGTAATATTTTTCCCTTTTCGCAGTTTACATTTGCATAGAACAATAGTGAACTTTTATTGTATTACTCCATCTACAGTCATATTCATATAAGAACTAAGTCATGCTCCTCTGATGTAGGACAAAGGATGGAAATGTGTACTTCTATTCACACGCCAAATCATCTAATTAACAGGATTAGATGAACATAATAACATTCACATATCCACACATGTTAATAAGCAAACAGAAAAGGGCAAAAAAATTAAATATAAACTCACCAAAGCTTCTGGAATAGTCCGCATCTGAACAAATTGTTGCCAAGTTTCTTCATCAAGAAATGTATACTTTTTGCACGGATTAGGGTGAGGCTCACCATCTAGAACCTTGGCAAAAATATAGTTGTTAGCTAGTTGGGTCTTAAACTTACTCCAGTGCTCAGCACAATATGACAATGTCTTGTTTTTCAACTTCTGATTGTCAGGAATAGTGTATGTAAGCCAGATAATGTCCAAATAAGATCCTTTACTTTGGCCTGGTTGACATTTTTCCACTCATCTTTCAAGATGCTAGGCTTGCTGCGTACGATGGACAAATGAGAAACACTGTAAGAAAGGTAGATAGAGTCAACACAGAGGGATTATACTGGTTCAGTCCAACTCTTTGACCTACGCCCAGTACCCAGTCACTCTGGGATTTTTACTATCTCACAAATGCAATTACAACCTCTGTAATACAGAATGACTCACTCTCTAGGAATCACTCCCCCTTACAGATCGTAATTGTACAACCATACTCAAGATACCACTACCTTGAGATTTTGAACTAAAACTGAATACAATTGAAAAAGGTCTCTTATAGAGTAATTGATAATCACTGAGGCACGCTTATATCACAAGATATGAACAAGAATAAGAACTGATCACTTTGAATGCTATTGTCTGTGTATGCGCTGTTCTTTAGATGAACTCTATTCTTCGTGAATTATAATAGTTAGAGAAATAGCCGTTGGTAGGATTTGAATTCATCCGTTTTATTATGACCGTTGTTAGCATTTAACCATTCACGCTAATCTCGCTTCAATTGGGTTTAATGCATTATCTCTGTCCGTCTCTGTTTTATGAAACCATTTCTATCCGTTGATCAATCAGAATATGACTATTGCTAAATCATCTAAAAATCACTTGTCATTATGATTAATGAACTTATAATGAATAATAAATGAGTTTAAAAGAGATATGAATGAAGAGTTGATAATTGAATATTTCATACACTACTTTTTGTCTCTTGATTGATAATTTAGGACTTTTTAGCTAATAAATAATGGCTTTTATACTTATTTGGGCTTTGGGCCTTTTATTATATTTTAGCCATTATTTAATAATAAATTCCATTTTTATATTACTTCACTATTTTCACCATAACTCTTGAACCAGACATCGGATTTGCCTCATTTTTGTCTCATATTTCAAATGATTCAGAGAGCTACAATTATTATGAAGACATGAAGAGCAAATTCGAACCAGAGGGTGGTTGATTTTGGAGCCAAAGTTATATGTTAATTTCTGGATTTTTATTTGTAATTAAAGCCCATTTTTAGTAAATTGTGGGTTGGAGCCCCATTTTCGTTTTTCCATTTTGGGTCAAGTGTGGCAGCAGCCACAAACACCTTTTCATTCATGTTTTTTATGTTTTAGTGGATCAAAACAGAAGCTTGCATTTTCTCTCAATTGTTCTTCAATGTTCTTCGCGTTCATCGTCTTTTCTTCATCTTTTCCAGCCATGCTTGGCTAAATATCTGTGATTAACCCAACATTGAAGATTCCATGACTCGTTCAGAGAGCTTGTGCTTAATCGGTAACGTTTCTCGTTTCTATTTTCATCTATCGGATTCGATTTCTGAAAATAGTTTGAATATTAGATTAAATATTCAGTTTGGTTCATCCCAAGGACTAAGTTCGAACTAGGTTTAAAGTTTGCTGTGCGATTGCATAGTGGGACGCCACAGTTCGGACAAATTCTAGGCGATCGTCTAGTCGAGGGATTTCTGGATGAACGCAAAGATTTCGGTTCATCCAGAGCCAAACGCGAGTTCGTTTATTTTTCGCTCAATGAAGAACGTTTCTGGAATCAAAATGTTCGGTTGATCGTTGTTAATCTGTTTCTATTTAATCTTTTAATCTTCTGTTTGGTCTCTGTTTAGTTACATTTTTATTCCTTTCGAATTAAAAATCCCCCCATTTTATCATTTTGTTTCTGTTTCGCTGTTGCCAATCAAACCCACTGTGAATTCATCGGAGAAACGACCCAGGTTTCACTATACTACATAATCTTTCAATCCTGGTTATTTTGGGAGAACACGGCAAAATCTCTGTCAAGAGTTAGGAATTAGGATCACATTACAGAAGGTCGTATTTCCTGGCAAATTTCTTGATATAACATACTCGAGTAGCCATCTTCATATACTCAAGTATCTCCTGCAAAATCACATGTCAGATGCTTCACAACGATCAATACTCGAGTAGCTAGATTCCAATGCTCGAGTATTCAGCACTTTACGTAGGCCAGAGATATTGCAATTGTCCATACTCGAGTAGTTCAAGATTAATACTTGAGTACCTAGTTGTTTTATCTTGAAACAAGTGAACTCAGAGAAGGAAATCAGTAAGTTTTGGTTCACATACTCGAGTAGCTCCTTCCCAACACTCAAGAATCTCCATTTTCCATCAACTGATTCCCGATATTACTCGAGTATATAAGTGACATACTCGAGTATCATCTTCTAATGTTAAACTTCTGAATTTCATATATCATATCCCTGTGCAAATTTCAGATTTCCAGAACACAACAATATTGGCAATACTCCATGCAATTTCCAGTGAGGTAGCGTCTTCGATGCATCTTCAAGTTTGGCAAATGACCCCATATCAGGAAGCACTTTAAGTCTTCTTTCTAGTCCAGCAAGAATAAACTCCAATCTGGTTCCATTTCATCCATTAATATCAGATGAATGGAGATTGTTCTTATCCAGCGTTTTTGCAGCATCTAAAACAGACTATCAAATTCAAAACATCATAACTCCTTCAATTGATCTTAGTTTTTTGTGTTCTTGATGTTTCTAAAAAGGTATTTGAGTCTAGTTTCCAATGGCACAGGTTTCAGCTCAATTGGATTTGTATTTTGTGAGATACACTCAAATTACCTAAGGTTGGTCTAGAATGTGACAGTGATTTTTGTGTCATTTTGAAAAATTCATATCTCACTCATCTGGACTCCTTTGGACTTGAAATTTTGCCACAAATTTGGATGTCTAGTTTCATATGCCACTGGTTTCATGTCAATCCGATTCTTGGTTTGGGAGATATCATCGAATTACCAGAGGTCGCCAGAAACAGAGTTGAGCAGAGCAGCTGGAATCATGTCACTACTCAAGTATTAGAAGGTTTCTACTAGAGTATTATCGGGATTTTTGCCTGATTTGAGCTATTTAAATGATATACTCGAGTATTGAAGTTGCAATACTCGAGTATTGCTTCTGGAACTCACTGAATAAGATTTTACCACTCTCCATACTCGAGTATTAAATTGTGATACTCAAGTATTGCTTCAGGAATGCATCTATGACTTATTTTAACTCCTCCAATTTAACTTTCATTTGATCATAGAGACTTTCATATGAATATTCTCCTTTCTTCAAACTCATCTCTTGATCATTCTCTATAGTTTAAATTGGATTATCCTACAATAAACAAAGTAGTTAGTTAATGTATATGATAATAACTTTTTGCTCTAGGTAATGACATGAATATAAGACATCATCAAAACTAATCATAACTAACACTAGTATGTCAACAAAACTAATATATGTGTTCTTGTTAGAGCTGAAAGGAGTCAAATTTTCATCAAACTGAATCTCAAGCTTTTCCCCAGTAGTCTAACTTAAAGCAAGCTCTTTCATTTGTGTGCCTCTTCTACCAAGGCATGCAGGGTGGTTATAAGGCTCACTATGAGATGAACAAGGTTCGTTCTAACTCACACCAAGCACACCCGTAACTAGCATTCCACGAACAAGACTCGAATAATTTTGATTGTTCATTTTCGAGAAAGGAAGAGAGGTTGAGAGAGGTGGTGCGAGAGAGGAATGCTTGAGGGAATGAGAGAGTAATAAAAGCTGGTGCTGGTGGGCGAGGAAGAGAAATAATGCAACAAGAAGAGAGGTTTCACAACAGGAACATAGGTTCAGACTTCAGAGAGGGCAAAGTAAGGTTTTGCATGAAGAAGAATATATTTGGTGCTTTAATTTTAAGATCAGATGTATTAAAAAGCCGGTCTTAAAAGTTAATATTTAAGACCGATCCTTAATAAACTCCGGTCTTAAAAGTAATTATTTTTTTGCTTAATTTTTTTCAATATTTTGTACCAACCACAATTTAAGTCTGGTTTTAAAAGCTTTAATTTTAAGACCATATGTAATAAAAAGCCAGTCTTAAAAGTTAACATTTAAGATTGGTCGTTATTAAACTCTGGTCTTAAAAATAATTAATTTTTTGTTTAATCTTTTTCAATATTTTGTACTAGCCACAATTTAAGTCCGGTCTTAAAAGTATAACTTTTAAGATTGGCTTTTAAATATGTTCGGTCTTAAAAGTTTTATTTGAATTTTCCCTTATATTTTGGACCGGATAAAATTTAAGTCCGGTAGTATGAGATTTCTCTAAAAAGTAATTCATATTTCAATATTTTTAGGGT
Source organism: Acacia crassicarpa (assembly GCA_034222035.1). Taxonomy (NCBI): domain Eukaryota; kingdom Viridiplantae; phylum Streptophyta; class Magnoliopsida; order Fabales; family Fabaceae; genus Acacia; species Acacia crassicarpa. The sequence continues at coordinate 21,647,412 of JAWXYG010000009.1, read as the reverse complement.
TAAGGTGCAAAAATACACATGTGTTTTGGTCAGAGGAACGTCTAATAGCAAGAGTTTTTTTTTAGGTACAAAAGTACATACGTGGTTACAAATTAGGTGCAAAAATAGCGTTTGACCATTAAGTTTGACTTTTTTTGCTAACTGGACGATGACGTGGCATTTCAAAGGTGCAAAAATACACATATGATTTGTGAAAAGGAGCACCTAACACCAAATTCTTTTTTTAAAAAAATTAATAATTTTACTTCAATTAAAGGAAAATTATTATTTCTCCAGGTATTTTGCCTGGAGGCCACATTTTTTTTTCTGATTTATCATTTTGAAAAGAGGGATTTATTCAATGGGTAAAAATGGTCAAAATTTTATTTTATTTTTTTAAATATTTATTAAAATTTCTAATTAATAATTGCTAAATTTTCTCCTATTTTCTTCCCCTCTCGCGATTCTCTCGTCATTGTCGTCGCCCTCCTCCATCGCGACCCCCACCCCTGTTTTCCAAATTTCCGCTATCAACTTAGGAGGTGTGGTGTGGAATGATGAAGAAAAAGCCATGGTTGCATTGGTTTTGGGAAATCACGTTTTTGAATATTTGTTCACAAACTGTGGCGAACGACAATTTGTTAATAACAGTCGGAAGCGATGAAAGTTTGTAGAACAAGCTTGTTTGGCGTCCAAGGAAATAATAATTTTCTTTTAATTAAAATAAAATTATTAAATTAAAAAAAATTGGTGTTAGGCGCTCTTTTTTACAAACCTCATGTGCATTTTTGCACCTTTGAAATGCCACATCATCGTCTAGTCAGCAAAAAAAGTCAAACTTGATGGTGAAAGTCAAACTTAACTTAACGAAAGCACATGTGTATTTTTGCACCTTAACCCATTTTTTTAATAACATATTTAAGACTGGTTGTTTTGTATATCGGTTTGAATAATATATTTAAGACCTATGAAATAAAGGATCCAGTCTAAGAAGTTTTTTATATTTACAAAACTGCCACCGGTCATATTTTTAAGACCACGGCATCAATATTCTGGTCTAAACAAGGCGGTCTTAAAGCGCTTTTTTGCACTAGTGCTTGAAGCGTTTCCAACTCTTGATCTTGTTTCAGTCTCTTAGGTGTCATAGGAAGTATCAAATCCTATAAATTAAAATTCGTAGATGGACGAGTTATTACTTATCTAAGTTCTTCAATATCTTAAAATATTAGGGTTGATTATATTTAATGTTATCATCTTATACAAAGAGGTGGTTAATTTTCCTACACTAACATCGTGTGCTCTTCTTGATCTTTGAAGTTAACTTTTATTACCATTTGCGCAAATATACTTTACCCTTGGTTATTTATCTTATTACAATTTGCATAAATGTTTGACCAAATCTCTACCCTTGGATTTCACTCTTATTACCTTTCAACCCAAGTGGCAACACTTATGTCTACCCTTGCTAGATTTTTTTTACTTATCTTTGAAAACTCATAACTTAATCTACAAAAGTATAAATGAGGTAGTTCCATAGACTATATGACCCTTATTAAGTCTAGGTTTAGGAAAAAAAATATTTCACTTAGCCAATTGGACACGCAATATTTGAGAATTACAATTCAATGGACATTGGCCCAGAAATATGTTAGTTATACATTACCAACTTTAAAAATGCACAACTCATAGTACACAGATCCAATTGACTTATATAACCTATCATATTAAAGTTTTACAAGTCTAAATTTATTCTAAAAAATAATATGGCCATTGTACAATAGTATATTACCAGAAAATACAACAAATTCAAACTACCACGCAGGAAATCTTAATTGGTACCAGATTCCAACTTTTAGATTTCAAATCCATTCTTTCTAAAATCATACTAATAACCTATTCCTATACAATTTTTCCCAGGGAATCTATTGGAGACCTTAAAAATATAAAAGTCATACTCTTTCCTGATGCCCTATTCTGACTGAAAATTCACTTCCAAAGTAACAATCATCAAGTTTACAATTTTACCACAATAATCTAGAATCATCATTATACATCATAAGCTACCATTTATATCTTCATATCAACATGAAACCCTAAGAATATCATGACAACTAAAATTAGGGCAGCACACAAAATCCATAATATTCAACTAAACCACAAGATATATGGTTCAAATTGAAGTTTATACTCACCCCTTACGCTTTATAGTGCTTGTTTCTTGTTTCTCCTATCTTGGAACTTTGTAGATAGCACAAAACACCTTTATTCAAGAAACTAAAACCATGCTTCAGGGAGACTTGGTAACCTAGTGCACTAAGGTGCACTTGGTTGCCAAGTCTCCATGAAGCATGTACTAATGCCTCAAGTCATGCCTTCGAGACTTGGGGGAGGTACTCTTGGGAATTAATTTCCCAAGGGACAAATTCCCTAGTGGGGGGAACAATACCTGCCTTAGTGGGGGCTGGCCACCACACGTGCAGGGGGTTAGGGTCTAGGGAACAGCAGTCACAGACTGGGTCCTCCACGGTGGTGGGCCGTTACACGTTGCATTCCCCAATGACGAGGTTGCCAAACTAGGTCAAGTAATAGGATCTTTCATCCTTTGGCCTCAACATCTTGTTCACATGGCGACAACACCTCTAATGGTAGGAAACACCTTACTATTACTTGAATTTTCTTTGACATCCTACTTATAATCTTTATTTTGATTTGTTGCTAGGATCAGGAAGTAGCAACGAAATTTTCCATATTGGCACATCTGCAAAATATCCTTGTGGGTAATAGAATCTCATTCCCTCTGTAGTTGATACCAAAGATATTAGAAAGTTCATATCTTTGGAGAAGATAGACATATGATAGATTACATTTGCAATCATTTGAAATAATTTGACATTTTTAACTTTAATTAATGCACTAATTTTTAGGATTATATATTCACTAAGTCATTTCTCATTTTAATTCTATGGTAGCTACTTCCATAAAATATGTGTCAAAATGGAGAGAAACACTTTATATGGATTCTTATGTCATGCAAATCTGGCAAGACATAATCATAAGTTGGAAAATAGGATGAGCTATGTGGGTTATACAATTGAAGAGACTCTGTTGCCGTGTTACCTAGCACCAATTGTTGAAAGGCAAGTAACTTAATTTTATCTATTTAAGACATACTTAGTTTGTTAAGTTAAGAAGTATCATGTTATCAACCAGATTTTAATCTATATATGTTATTATAGTTATCATTTGAGTCTGTCTGTTGCTTGTCCTTTCATCAATGCCATCTTTTAGTTTGATTCTTTGGGTCGCAAGCCAAACAAAGAGATAAAAGAATCAATTTTCAATGCTTAAGTTAATTTGTTTGTAAATTATTGGTTTTTGACTTGAATAAATTGTTTGAATGTCTTCTGATTTTCATTTAATGATAGTGCACTCAAGACATATTATTTAATGGTTGACAAGCATGAAGGTAAAAATGGATCCATGAAATAGTTCTGACCGAAAGTAAGATGTTTAAATTCAAGTTCTTTAATTGAAAATCATTTTATATATGCCTTTATTCATTTTTATCATTTGCTTTTGATGTATGCCCTTGGCAACTAGGGAAAACTAAGTTTGGATACTATGATTTACTTTATATGTACAACATCATTGTGGAATTATTACAAATTCTAAACGGGTGATCATTTTTGGATTCTCAAATGATTTTCATTTTTGTTCTTGTAATTGAATTATTAGTTATTTTATTAAATTGATTGATTTATGTAAGCTTATTCTTCAATTTGTGAGCATATTTTTGGTAATGAGGTTGCCAACATAATCAAAGACATTAATTTGATCTGAGACTTTTTGGTAGGACATCTTTTACAACATATAGATGATGTGTAGAGATAAAAGGTTTCTTTTACATAGTGTGGTGGTTTAGAGAACTTGTGGACACTTGATCATATTTGTTTAACTTGATCTATGTTTAGGTTTGGAGCATGTACTTGATTATAGAAATGAACTGTTAGATGTATATATACAACACATAATAATTATCCACACTCAGTTTTGTTTAATCTTTGGTCTGGCTGGGAATTGAATTTTTTTAAAAGATTGTGGGTAGAAAATATGAATTACATTTTTTTAAAAAAAATTGACTTTCAAAAACATTTGTTTTCTATAAAACAGTCATCGTAGAATGCTGACAACGAATGCTTTTTGAGAACAATTTGAAAAAACAATCGTTGTAAGTCTATTTACAATGATGGTTTTACCGAAAAATATATTGTATGTAGCAAACTTAAAATGACTGCTTTCTAAAAACAGTTGTAAATCACTTACAATAATAGTTTTGAAACATGCATCTATTTTAAAACTTTCAATGACACTCACAAACACGTCTCCCTAAAAATGGTTATCTAATAGTCTTAAACACATATGTTAAAATTACCTTCTGTAGTAGTGAAAGCACCTCTAAAATTGAGGTCTTGTAAAAGAATGACATTCTGTACGATGACAGTATCAACATCTATTTGGTGGCGTTGGCAAGCGAGATATATAATCACGATAATGGTTAATTTCTCTTAGATATAAGGTCAAATGTAACAATACAGTTTCATATCAAAAGGTTGCAAATTTGTATCATCCAACCATGCTTAATATATTTCTAAGCGTGAGGATGTTGTAGACATTACTTATTTTTTTCACTTTTGTGATGAAAATTGGCTATAATCTCTATCAAGGTTTGAAGTGCTAATATTATTATTATGGTTGCCTTTGTCATCATCAATGGAAGATTTGACGATGATTTCTGGGGATGATGACACGTGGAGGGTTTGTGATGCTCCCAGAAGATTCTTATCCTTCATCTCTTTGCCTTTGCCCCATAAAACCAGGTACAGTCCACATACTATCATTACTCCTCCAATTATACTGCATGCAATGGATTCACTTCTATATATTACTAAGCCAAACCAATTTATTACACTTTCCAGCATATTAAAACTCGTATAATTTGCAATATATGTAAAACTTCAAAACAACTCATTTCTTAAATTTTAAAGAAAAAAATAATATGCATATCCCTATAATCTTACATTGTTCTTAATCAGGTCCTTAAAGTTTTACTTTATTTTAATAAAGTCATTATAGTTTTTTCTTCTTATTAAGTCCTTATAGTTTTACCTGACTTTTAATTAGGTTCTCATAGTTTTTTACCAGCCACATGAAGCTAGCTACAATGACCTGATAAAAATCAAGTTCATCTATAAAAGCCCTGATTAAAAAAAAAAAATTAAAAAAATACAAGGACTACTTAAAATTATGTGAAAAAAATAAAAACTTAACAAAAAGAAAACAAACTACAAAAATGTAATTAAAAATATGTAGGTAAAATTAAAGGTACATGCAAATAATTTCTTTTTATTTTTAACAATACACAAAAACTACATCAGTTATAGCAACTGTTTAATTTAGCATATGAATGTTGGAAAGTAAATTCTCTACATGTCATTTACCTAAAAAAAATTTATGAATCCCGAATTATAAATATCCTTATTATTTTGTCTCGAAATTAAATGTTGTTCCCGAAAAATATATATAAAATCAAATGTAAAAAGAAAACCAAGGGTCAGAGATATATGTATACCTTCCAAGATGAAGCATCTCATCCATAAAGAAAGATCCAACAAAAGCCAAGAACAAAAGCTGAAGAGGACTAAATACAGATATGAATAGAGGCCCTCCCTTGCATACACACCATGCAATGATCACCGTACACAACCCTGCTGACACTAGTCCCTACACCACACAGGAAAAAACGAAAAAACAAGAAACAAATCGGTAAGTCTTTAGAGTTTCAACTGATTTTTATTAGGTTTTTGTAGTTCTCTTATCAAGCCGTTGTGGTTTAGCCTATTTTTAATCAAGGCATTGTATTTTTACACACACACATGTATGCATATATATCTTATAATTTCCTCTCATTTTTTTAATTAGGTACATATAGTTTCATGTGATTGATAAAAAGGAAAAAAAAAAAAGGAATTTGATTAAAAATTAGATGAAACAATAAGGATTTGCAATGTGACACTACAGGGCCCTGATTAAAAACAAGTGAAACTATAAGGACCCAATAAAAAATCTATATTTTGATTAAAAATAAGTAGAAACCATAAGGACTTGCAAGTTCCCTAATATTTATTGAGTATTTAGAAAGTTTCCCATAAAATTGTAAAATAAAATTCAATTAGAAAAAGGATAATTTGGTCTTTACAATTATAAATATCAATTTATTTTAAAAATAATTAGACATTCCAACAACTTAAAAATAAAAAACAAAATAAATAGTCATTTCAAGAATAAGATCTTAAATCACACACCGCATAAGCTACTGTTAAGAGTCTTATATTCCAACCCAATTTCCACTGACTCCAATCCCTTACAGTGCATAGAGCAAAGCCTGTAGAAAACACAGAAGCCGTCATACTTATCAATATCGTGCTTGAATAATGACATGGATATCTCTCACTCATCTTCCCCTACACAATATAAAATGATTCATCAGTTCACTAAAAAAAGTATAAAACGTCTAATTTTGAATAAACGAAAATATCAAGTTATCAACTATTAAAACAATGGAAGGAGATCAGTTCTTTATCTTGCTTCTTATTTTCTCTCATTGGCCCTGGCTTTTTGATTTGGGAAAGTAAGAGAAAAGTGAAGGTAGTATTATATTGATTGAACGTATGTGATTTAGAGATTATGAGGGATGATGAAAAAATGATGATGAGAGAAACACAACCTTAAAACAACAGGTGCCAATTAAAGGGACCTACCTGAACGACGAGCCACAAAGAATAAGACGAAACGTAGCCCAAGCCGCATAGTGCCCCTAAGAGGGTATTACCACCCGAGGAAGAGTGGGATGATGCCACGTGGCTTTTGTGGGGATGCAAAAGCGTGACGTGGAAGGAGGGTGTGGGTATTCGTGCACCTCTGTAGAATGTTAGCAGCATGGCCCCACTGGTTCCTGCAAGGGTTCCAATGATCTTGGCTTTACCCGCTGCGGCTTTCCAATTCAATTTTTCCAATCTGTATGATTAAATTCTTTTATATAAGTATATGATTTTACCCTTCATTTATTATTGTCCTAACTTTATTCTCATGTATGATATAATATTATATTAAATATAGGGATAAAATTAAGAGTTTATTAAATCTTAATATAATATTAATGAAATTTAAGATTTTTCTTAATATTATGAAACATACCGGATGTGACAAGTATATGTGTAATTAAATTGTGATAATAATTGAAGGATCTGTTTCTAACTATAGTTATACTATAAAGGCTTGTGAATTAATTACCGAAAGAAGAGGGCCAAAATAAATGTAGCGGCTGGAACGAGATTGCTGAAGGCTGATGCAAACGTTACTGTTGTTAAGGTCAGCATCTCCATGTAAAATATTTGTGACAATGTTCCACTGATATACATATATAAATCATAAACAGAGTGTAATTTTTTTCAAAAGCTTTAAGTTCATAAAAATAACAATGGTGATGGATAGATTTAATACCCAAACAAGCCACATATAAGACCCTGAAACAGTATAGTCCAAGTCATCTTTGGCCTCTGCTTCCTGCAAACAAATTCACAAGCATATCTATCAAACTGTGTTAATCCATGAGTCATAATCAGCGTGATGACATATTTTTTCAAAGCCCAAGTTTAGTTGGGTGGCAAGACCCCTATTTCACCTCTTGTCCATCAGAATACTCCATGAGTAGCCTTCTTTATGAAGATCAAAGTTAGAATCACCTAAAAGTAACAATTTCCTTCAATCTAGAGCAAGTTCTCAATTACCCATTTTAGTCTTATTATAAGGCACCAACAAAAAACAATTTTTGGTCGCAAATATAAGGTATCAACCAGTGCATTAATTACCTTTTTCCCATTTTATGCTTGTTTTTAATTGAGGTTCAAAGTTGGGAAAATTAAACCACATCATTTAAAGATGTTTTTTTTTTGATCAATCATCATTTAAAGATGGTTAAGTTAGAAATTTATTCAATTTACGACAAATCTAATCACTTATAACTATTGTTTCGAATTTAGTCACTTATATTGAATAGGAAAATATTTTAAGGGCTTAACATATTTGCATCTGTGGTAGAAAACTAAATCTGCAGCAAGGTAAAACGACACGGTTTCTTCCTCTTTTTCTATAAAAGATACACATTAAAAAACGCTTCGCCAAGTCAGGATCGAAACCCCATGGAACGATCTCTCACAATTCTGGCACCTCAGACAACATCCCTCATAGATCTTATCATACTAACACAACAAATAATGTTATTCCTAAAATCAAACCCCTGGTTCCCACAACCACCAGACCCCGGTCCGGGTCTTTGAACTAGCAATTTTTCTTCACGTGCCCAGCCGGGCACGGTTAAATCTCCTTGTCATAGAGCGACTTTTCAGCCGAATTCGAGAGAATAGCCCATGCCTCGACGACGAGCTTGAATGCATGATCGGCATGGGAGAATCTGTTGTTGTCAGGGTGGTGGAGAAGTGCAAGCCTCCATTACTGCTTGATGAAATCTATGTCGCTCGATCGGCGATCAACCTGAAGAATGGCGTACCAATCGACGTGGTTGTTTAATCGGTTATCGCCATGTTTGTTGTAGTTGTTTTGTCATCTTCTCTAGAATTTCTCAAGAGGAAAAGTAAAACAGAGAAAATAGTTGTTTTGTCTCTTTCAACTTCTTCTCCCTCCAAATCCTGGTTGATCAAGGTTGAAGAGTCTAGTTGTGGCTGTCTTTGCCTCTTAGACCCTTTCATGAGCAAACGACTCTAGCGCTGCTTAGATAATTTGTCGGTTTACAGTGGGTGTGGAAGATTGAAAAAGGTGTAAAAATGTAGAGGCAAAAGATAATCGAGGAGAAAAAAGAAAGAAGAAGAAACTAAGAAAAAAGAAAGAAGAAGAAACTATGTCGTTTAGCTTGCTGCAGAGTTTGTTTTCTGCCTCAGATGCAGATATGTTATTCCCATATTTTAAACCCGTTAACCACACTTCATTTGTCAAGCTCTAATATTGGATTCATAACAATTAATTTCATAAATAAAAAGCCAGCCAACGAGCCCCCACAATTTCAACACTGAGCTCAATGAGGGTTCACAACAATCATACTCGATAGAAACTTGAGAGGGCAAAAATCAATAGAGCAAATAAATTATACCTTTCGAAAATGAGAGCAAGAGGAGCCATAAAAGCAGTGGCGAAAACAAAACGATAAACGATCACAATTCGCAAGTCCATGCCATCATAGAGGACAAGCTTGTAAAGAATGTTAACGCCAACATAAAATAGTTGAACCACCACCATTAGTATGGTTGGTTTCAACCCATCCACAACCTCACTTATGTTCTTCGTCATCTTTACCACCGCCGCCAGTAACGGCACCACCACCAGCTGTGGACAAGGCCAGCGAGAGAAGGACAGAGAGGCGCAAGAACACAGAGGGTATGTTGAATTGTGCTTGTTTTTTTGGGTGAGATCGATGTTGTATGAAAATGGCTATTTATAAAGGAAAAGAATAAGAAAATCATCATTATTAAAAAAATAATTTTAAAAATAAGTATCCTTTTTCTGAAGAAAAAGTTGAAGGACATTTCATTTAATTAGCCGAATGGCATAAATGATATAACGATAAATGGTTCTTTAATTAGACATAGATAAGACAAATTATCTTATTTTTTCATGTCTACCGTTCGTGATTTTCTTTATTAGTGGAAGACAAGGCAAAAAGAGAATAAAAAGAAAATACTAGAAGCAGGGATTCCCTTCTATGATAACAAATAAATAACATTTTACGGTTGGCAGTGTTAGGGCTTCCCACTTCCGGAGATATTTTTTGTTTTAAAATTCTCATTCGTATTCTGTTTTTATGATATAACGAATATTTCCTACTAACAATAGAAACTACTTAAAACTCCGTCACATTTCTATTCTCACAAAAAATATTCCATGAACCAATTGACGAGTTTGAGCCAAAAAAAAAAAAAACAATTGACAAGTATTATGAATTTGTGATCATTGTAAATTTATATACTGTGTTAGGACAGGTAGCCATAAAACCCAAACTAGATACTGGATGATAATATCAAAAAGTTTATATATTGTTTTCACTAAACCAAACTCAAATTTGGAACATAATATTTATTTGTTTCATTGATAACTAATTTGTACATGGCAAGAAAATTGGTAAAGTTAGTTCATTGTAAAAAATAAGTGTTGGTTTTTTAAATATATTTCTTCAGTCTTAATATAAGACTCCATTGATTTTTTTTGAAAAATTAAAGAAGTTAAATAAATTAGTTTCCATTATTTATATTTATCATTTTCTCTAACCAAATTTTCTGACTTTAAAACTGATATATAATCTTTTTAGGGTTTGTGACTATCCCTCACAATACAATTGTTTCCTCTAAAATCGAACTCAGGACCTAAAGGGACCTAGTTGTTGATGCAGCTCCTACAAATGATAGGATCTATATAGCTATTTCGCTACCACCGGCTGATAGGAAGTGGCACTCTAGGATAAAAATAGATTCTTCTTGCAGATACAAAGTGAGCAGAATAGCAAAATATAATAACAACCAGCAGGGAGAAAATATGAAGGTGAAGAGAGAACTCAAGTGGAAGAGAGTGCTCAAGATTTCAAGAGCGGGGTGGCTTAAACCTTTCCAGACTCTACCATTTATAGGCGGTAAGCCAAGGTTCCTATTGGGCAAAAACTTAAAACCATTAAGCTTGTTCATGACAATTTAATCACCGATTATAAACATTAGGTACAATAAGATCTTCCATTTTGAACGTTGAGAGGCAATGAAGACTTCGGTTTCTGAACATTGAGAGGCAATAAAATTAGATTCAGACGTTGGAGAAGATAACCAGTCAAAGCAAAAATAAAATCTGATTTATGGCCCCTATAACTGAAACATCAAGGTCTCAAATTCAAAAGCCTCAAAATATGTGTTTATTCGTGAAAATAGAATATCACCTAGAGGGGATGAAGAGGGGATTTCGAAATTATTTTTCCGGATTGAACGACGAGCAATAAACACGAAGATAGAGATAGAAAGAATGAACACAGAGAGATTATACTAGTTCAGTCCAACTCTTTGACCTACGTCTAGTCCCCAAACACTCTAGGATTTTCACTGACTCTTAATCTCAGATACAATTACACACACTGTACTTGAAGTGATCCCTTTGTAGTCAGATCCACTCCCTCTTACAAGTTGTAATTGTATACCCCCACTTAAGGTCTCACTACCTTGAGATTTCATAGATAATCAAATATGTGTTTAACTCTTCACTGAGTAGATAAATGATAATCCTTGAAGTACAAGAATATCTGAAGATATTAAATGAAGTAAATGAAACAGTTGAATACAATAATGTTTAATTGAATGCACAAAGTTTCGATAGCTGACGGAATTAAATGTGATGAGCTTTTATATCATCTTCCTTTAATGTCGTTGTGAGACTATGAATGTAGCCGTTGAGACTCTCCAAACTTTTGTTAGGCACAGATGATTTCCGTTAGGTATAGTTGATCGTTGCTTCATTAATTTGTTCGCCGTCGACGTACTTGTGCTCAGAAGTTGACTCAGAATATTTGCTGGAATAGGTATGCCTCGAAGGAATGATCTTGTTTGCTATGAGGTTTCATTCTAATTATTGGCTCTATTTTTTGAAGGCATTAAATGCTTTTGACACAACGAATGGCTTTTCGGCTAATCAAAATTTAAACGTTTGTTAATCATATGAAATCTACTCAAAAGATAGTTAGTAATAGCATAAGTAAGTTTGAGTAAGATTTAAACGGAAAACAATAGTAACCCAAAATATTTCAATTTATGATTACTATTACAGCGAAGTTTTTTGGAAGATGACCAATCATACTCGAGTAGCCATACCATAGTACTCAAATAGCAGTGTAAAAAATGTTTTCACAGAAGCCTATTGAATGTCCATACTCGAGTAAGATAGTCCTCATACTCGAGTAAGATAGTCCTCATACTCGAGGTCATCTCAGGAGTCTAATATCAGTTACTTCTGTAGTAATATTACTGGAGATTGTGTAGTCGACTCGAGTATACAGTCTCCAGTACTCAAGTAACATCGATCCATTACTGAAACAATACACTTAGACAAATGTTAGGAATTGATGCTTGAGTACCAATCACTTGATACTCGAGTAGCATATTCAAGTAGTAGTAGAATAGTGCTCGAGTACATCTCAGAGAGCAAATTGAGAATTAAAATAAGTATATGGGAGTAATCAATTACCTGTACTTGAGCACCATACTCAAGTAGCCTTTTGATAAAGCCAATTGTTTGACATGAGGCTTAATGTACTCGAGTAGGAAGAAACCCCTTACTCGAGTAAGCCACTATCAGTACTCGAGTAGCGACATCAGTGTCTCTAAACTTTGCTCTGCTTTAACACATACTCGAGTAACATAAAATGTGTACTAGAGTAATATCATCTGAAATGATGACAGTAACCTTATCTGATACAGAGTATGCTTGATCTTATACTCGAGTAGTGTCCTGAAACACTTAAATACATTGTTAGATTGAGAATACCCAAGTAAGCAAGATGCCTTACTCGAGTACACACTTAACTTAGAGAAAAGTTCACTGATTCAAAGCCTTGATTATTTTCAAAAACTTAAGCAATCTCTAACCTTGTTATAATCAAAACTTCGAGATTGAACTAACATTCTCCCCCTTTTTGATGATGACATGAATTGGGTGAAGTATAAGTATTTAAGAACTTTGAAACTCTTTTCGTAACTCCCTGAAATTAGTTTAGAAAGCAATAACCACATATTTATATATGTAAACACATTCAAACATATATGCTGGAAATGCAAGAGATAAGGGAAGAGAATGTGCAAACTGATTTATACTGGTTCGGCCTTATCCTTGACCTATGTCCAATCCCCAAGCCTCACTTGGGATTTTCAATCCACTATCTTCTTTCAACTTGATTACACGTTCTGTAACTGAAGTAACCCTCTCACTAGGATTCACTCCCTCTTACAAACTCTAATCAACACACCGCTTGATTACACACTCTGTACTCGAAGTAATCCTCACACTAGGATTCACTCCCCCTTACAAGTTGTAATCAACACAATGTGTTTCCCACTCAAGATCACCCAATCTTGAGTAACTCTTAGAAGAATAGAATGATTACAATAAATCTTCTCTTTAAGAAGTGAATAGATAAACACTGAAGAGCAATACAAATCATTTCACTCTCTAAGTTAACTAAACATGAAAAACAGAGTGCAAATGGTATGAGAGCAGAGTTTCAGCATGTTGGAAGTGTAAGCTTGTTTCTCCTCGTTTTTCTGCTTGAATCTGTCTTCTATTTATAGGTAGAGATCAATATATGACCGTTGCTATCCCAATAGATCCGTTGGAGAAGCTCTGCCATGTTTAGGAAGTGGTTTTGGCATATTCTCTCTCTAAACTTAGCTTAATCCAGTTGTCCAAGTAAGCAGAGTTGATTCTCTGTGAATTTGTCCTTTGAAGAGGAGTTTACTTGTTGTAGAAATCATTCTTAAATGCTTTGTAGGCGTGTGCAGTTGGATTAGCCAAAAAGGAGCAACTTTTTGTTCAGCATTTAATTTTCTGAACTACCTTTTTGCTTTTCTTCTAACCTTCAATTAACTTTCGTTAATCTGTCTGAAACTCATCAAAAAGATGGTTAAACATAGCTAAGAATATAGAAGAATGATAAGAGAAAGTATTAAGATCAAATAAGATGATTCCAAAAATTCGTCAAATTTGATTTTCAAGTTTAGCGTTCAATACTTGAGTATGTTCATCAATACTCGAGTATGTCACTGTGCACTTAAGTTAATACTTGAGTATCCATCTTGATACTTGAGTATTCATCATCCAGAGAAGAATCATCGTGATGTGAACTTTGGACCTTAAGGACAATACTCGAGTATTCAAATCAATACTCGAGTATTCAAGTTATTGACAAGAGGAAAAGCTCTCTGTATGCCCAATACTCGAGTTTCCAAATCAATACTCGAGTATGCATTCATTTGAAAATTTTGTGGAGTTTTTCCATGTCAATACTTGAGTTTTCAAATGAATACTTGAGTATTCATAAACAGATTTTGATTTGAAAAACTTTGTGAAGGTCCAATACTCGAGTATGTAAAATCAATACTCGAGTAGGCATAAGGTGTACAACTTTGATGTCTCTCTGTATGACCAATACTTGAGTATTCAATTGAATACTCGAGTATTCATATCAATACTTGAGTATTGGCTCAGGGTGAAAAACTTGAAGTGCTCTCTGTAAGTCCAATACTCGAGCATTGTTTCCAATACTTGAGTATTGACTCAAGGTGAAAAATTTGAGTGCTCTCTGTAAGTCCAATACTCGAGTATTGCTTCCAATACTTGAGTATTGACTCAAGGTGAAAAACTTGATTGCTCTTTGCAAGTCCAATACTCGAGTATTGCTTCCAATACTTGAGTATTGACTCAAGGTGAAAAATTTGATTGCTCTCTGTATGCCCAATACTTGAGTATTGCTTCCAATACTTGAGTATTGACTTGTAAAGATGGATTTGAGCAATTCTCTGTCAAGTCAATACTCGAGTATTGATAGCAATACTCGAGTTTGTCTTTGACAGTAAGTTTTTACCAAAGACAAAACTCCAAAGTGTGTTTACAATTGTTGATTATCATCAAAACACATAGAGAACTAACATTTGGAAACTAGTTTTGAAGAGCATTTTGAACTCAATGAATGTGATGCAGTACAGAAAATATATAGATACATAGAGGAGCAAAGCATAATAACCTAATTGCATTCAACACACTCGTCAATACAATATATGATCCAAGTTAAGCGTTAGTACTAACAAAAGTATAAGCAATTAAAACATCAAGAGCATGAAAATTAAAAGTGCGAAAAATATATATAGTTTCATCTTATTTCATTTAAAATCACTCTCCCCCTTTGTCATCACTCAAAGAGAAGGGAGGAGCAGAAGACTCAGGGACATGAGTAGATGGCTTAACAGAGGAAGGCATATCAAAGGAAGGCTTAGGAACAACAGATGACTCAATAGTATGGTCAACCAACAGAATAACCTCAAGAGTCACCTCAGGAGTAGTAGAAGTAGAAGGCACTGAAGTAGATGGCAGGGAGAACATCATGAGTCGCAAATCAACCAAAAACCGATCCAGCCTGAATACAGGCCACTGAAGAGATTGGAGTTCTTGCTTCAACTTGTTCTGAACACCATACATAGCCTAAAATCTTGCTTTGAGAAACTTTGGCAACTTTTCCATCTTAGATCCCACAGTCTTGATCATGTTAATATTTAGTTGCTGAAGATTGTTGACAACACCCACGACTTGATTGACATTAGTTATCAAAGGAGCTATTGCATCGGTAACTGCCTTTTCTACAATAGACTGGATAGCGTCATTGGCAAATGATGGAGGAGGAGTAGTAGAGGCAGAAGGAGTCAGAGCTTAAGAGGATTGGGTGTCATCAAGGGCCTTGGATGATGAAGGTACAGGCTTCTCAACAACCTTCTTTTCCTTCTTCTTCTTACCTGTGACCTCTGTGAAAGAAATTCTCATTCTGATCATATGTTCCTTTCTAAATCTCTGAGGAAACACAACCTTATCATCATATAAGTACCAAATGTTGTTCATAACTAGAATGTGAGAGACAACATTTGGGTAAGGAATGGTTGCCTTCTTCTGAGTTAGAGCCTGAGATAGAAAAATGATCATCTCATTCATGATCCATTTACCAATATTCCTTGGTTCCTTGGCAATGATTGAAGCAAACAGCTGATAGTCCTTTAGAACAAAGTGAGTGTAACTCTGACCCTTTTGTACCATATTTATGCTATATAGGTACCAGATGACTCTGTAGGTGTCATTCATCATAGTCGGCTTGAATCTCAATTTATTACCACCATAAGGCTTATCTGGCAGAAGGATGTTATGGCATTCAGCATCAGATAACTTAGGAGGGTCATTTGGAGCATCAACAACTCTGAGAATAATATTCAAATTAGCGACAGTGACCTTGATCTCTTCACCCTGAATCTTAGTGACTAAGGTATCATCATCGTCCTCATGAACCTTTGGTTGGACAAACATGTTCTGATGGAACAGATGAACAACAAACTCAGAATAAGGAGTTTGAATGCGGAGCAAAGGCAAATATTGATGAAGCTAAGGCGAAAAATCCAAATTGCACTCATCTCTGAAGAGATCCATATCCAAATAGACAGTGGGATAGAATGTTTGTTCCCATAGTAAAAATCAAAGTTCTTCTAATCATGAATCACTAAAGGATTAACATTCATACATGGAGATGGTTTTAATGCATTCATGACCTATTGAGATGTTGCGGGTCCTGCTGAGCCTGAACCAGAGGCTTGTTGATGACTGCCTGAGGCTGGTTGCCTCTTACTACCAGAGGCTTGAGATCTTTAACTTACTAGAGGCTGGGGCTCTGGGGTCTATCTTCAACACTTTTTGAACGTATCTCATCAATGGTATCCTCAGAATCCCCAGTTAGAGAGAGAAAGAGACTTGCCTTTACCCGAAGGCAATGAATTAGTTTGGAATCTAGTCACAGGCCATGACTGCTCTTGAAAAAACCACTCCTTTGGCCTTTGATTTCTCATTAACCTTCGTCTTCACAAGAGTTTTTGGCTTCACAAAAGGTTTCTCTTTAGGCTTCTCCGAGCCTTGAACCTTTGGTTTTCTTCAAGAGGAGGAACAAGGCATTTTGGTAAGCGGTCAATTCAGTGATTCTGGCAGTGAATGATCACAAAAACCAGCAAAAGGTCCTTTGGTACAAGCCATTTGAGACATAATCAGAGAATTTTGTGAGGAAATGGGAGACCCAACGGTTGAGAATCTAAACGAACAAATCTGTTAGGGAAAACGAAACAAATCGTTGAAGAAAGGCAATGGATTGTAGAGAAATGAAGAGGTGTAGGGTTTTCGGTGAGAGGAGAGTAATGACGTTGAGAAGGGAATGAAAGAAAAATGAAACAGCAAGTTTCCTTTAAAACAGTTTCTGGCGACTTAACTTGAGTAACATATATCGTTACTTAGGTAGCGCCCAATACAACAAATATTTATAATTCAGGAATCTTTATGGAATGTGAAAATTGTTGTAAATACCTCTTCTCAAGTGTGTTGTGTAAACAATTGAGTCCCTTTGATGTGAGAATAGATCTTTTGTAGATTAAATGACATGCTCATAATAATTTTCTTCAGCTGACAGTAGGATTACTCGAGTAACATGATTAGTTTACTCGGGAAACCTTGCTTTATACTTTCATGCTAGTACACCTATCACGATTTTACTCTGGTAAAGTGATATGAATACTCGAGTAACACACATTTCCTTCACAAGATCATAGCCTCTTTTACTATGTTACTCGCATACAAAAATTATATTGCTCGGGTAATTCATTCTTGAAACACTTAGCAATTGAGATAACACTAGTGCAAAAAAGGGTTTTAAGACTGGACGAAAGAGGTATGTAAGACCGGATCTACAATCGGTCTTGTTCTAGGCAGTCTTAAAAGTGTAACTTTTAAGACCGCCTGGAACAACCGGTCTTAAAAATTTAGACCGAACTTTTGAAATATCCGGTCTTAAAAGTGTTTTAAAATAATAAAAAAAAAGAAAAAACCCAAATGAAACAATCGGTCCCAAATCATCAGATCTGGTAACATTTTGAATGTTCCTCCATTATCAGTGACAGAGAACCAAGAGAAGGTTGGAAGCAACACCAATAAGAAAAACAAAAAAGAAGAGAAGATTGAAAGCAACACCAACAAGAAAAACAAAAAAGATGAATACAAAGTCCAGAAATAAGAAAATATAACAAGAAATAAAAATCATTCACCATGGAAATCGAATTTGAATCAATATAAAATCAAAAGTGAAATTGAAGTCTAGATCTACAAAAAAATCAAAAACTTAAAGCAACCAAATCTGAGCAGGATCCTCTTGTCGATGCTGGCAAAGCTTCAAGAAACCAAAATCAAAGTCTAGATCTGAGCAAGAGCGGTCAAGGTAGGAGGAAACAAACTTAAGCAAGAAGAGATCTGGGTTTGATTTTAAGCCAGATCTGTGCAAAGATGGTGTGGGAGGAGCCATAGATCGAAGAGGAAGGAGCCGTCGTCATCTAGAATCCTCGAAGCAGTACGCTTGCGTCGTTGCTGAGGATTGGAGTTGATGCCATCACTAAACCCTCGAAGCATCTCACTGCCAACGTTGCCAAGGATTTGATTGTGTGGCTCTTAGGATGACTTACGAAGATTGCGAGTAGATTAGAGGAAGAGGATGTCATTCTTGCTGAGGATTTGACTCGTTAGGCTCTTGATACACTTGTTGAATCTATAACTAAGCAAATGTTATATCACCAGGAAGACAAGCACGCTCACGAACTTAATGAGTTTAGCGAATTTAGTTTTTGTTTTTAAAACACTTTTAAGACCGGATGTTTGTAAAATAGGTCTTAAAAGTATATTTTTAAGATCGGATCCTTTATAGTCCGGTCTTAAAAATATGACCGGTTGCAATTCATTAATATATAAAACACTTTTAAGACCGGACCCTTTATAGTCTGGTCTTAAAAGTGTTTTATATATTTACGAATTGCAACCGGTCATACTTTTAAGACCGGACTATAAAGGGTCCGGTCTTAAAAATAAACTTTTAAGACCTATTTTTTACAAACATCCGGTCTTAAAAGTGTTTTATATATTTGTTGGAAATTCAGATTTAATTAGTTAGCATATACGATTATATTGTGCAATTATCTTAATTCAGTTATTAGAGAGATTTTAGGAATTAAATGAGCAGATCATGGTTTTTTGAATTTCGTAATTATATTCCTGATTGTAATCATCTTAATTAAGTTGTTAGAGAGATTTTAGGAATTAAGTTAGCAAATCATGATTTTTTGAATTTCATAATTATATTCCTTATTGTAATATCCCTAGATTATAGGAACTGCCCAGGTCAGAAGATTATTTATTTATTAGCATCTGTATATAATTCCAATTAAGTGAAGGAATAAATCATCGCATTCTCGGACTCATCGGCGTCTTCTTACAATATTTACGAAATTGCCACCGGTCATACTTTTAAGACCGCATATTTTATAATCCGGTCTTAAAAGTGTTCTATATATTTACGAAATTGCCACCGGTCATACTTTTAAGACCACATATTTTATAGTTCGGTCTTAAAAGTGTTCTATATATTTACGAAAGTGCCACTGGTCATACCAAAAAGTTCTTTATATTTACGAAATTGCCACCGGTCATACTTCTAAGACCTGATTCACTATAGTCCGGTCTAAATGAGGTGGTCTTAAAGCTCTTTTTTGCACTAGTGTAAAAACATGACATTAGTCAAGTAAAAATATTGATTACTCGAGTATCATATTTGATTATGCAATTAACAGAGATAACTCTTATGCTATTGCTTGAGTATAGTTGATGTATACTCAGACATCGCTTAACCTCTGTTAACCTCTGTTTTCAAGTGCACGAATAGAGCATCTTGCAAAACAATATTTTAGATACTCCGATGCTTAAGTCAGTAATCATAATTCAATTTAATCTTGAAAACTACCAATAAGAAGGATTGCTTACAGTTCATACCCAATTCTTTTTGGATGAATGTGAATTGCTCTTTGGCTAAGGGTTTGGTAAAGATATCCAGAAGTTGTAAGTATGTGGGGATAAACATCACCTTGACATCTTTCTTTTGCACATGATCTCTAATAAAATGATGTCTTACATCAATATGCTTGGTTCTTGTATGTTGAACTAGATTCTTCGTCAAGCTTATTGTACTGGTGTTGTCACAAAGGATTGGAATTTCCTTCTAGTGGATTCCCAAGTCATGAAGTTATTGCTTAAGCCACAGAACTTGAGCACAACAACTTGAAACGACAATGTATTTAGCTTCGGTCGATGACATAGATATTGTTGTTTGTTTCTTGTTAAACCAAGAAATAAGTGAGCTACCAAGAAATTGGCATTGACTACACATATTCTTTCTATCAATCTTGTAACTAGCATGATCTGCGTTTGATTGCCCTTTAGGAAACCACAGTCCAAGTTCCTTTGTGTCGACAAGATAACGAAAAATTCTCTTCGCATGCTCTGCATGTGATTCCTTTAGAACCCATACTGAACTAGATGTCAGGTCTACTTGTGAACAAGTATAGCAATGATCTAATCATTTCCCTATGCTAGTTATATTGAAGTCTTTTCTCTTTTCATTGACGTCCAAAGAAGTGGTTGAGCTCATTGAAGTGTCAGCTCCATTATAATGGTCCATCACAAACTTCTTTAACAGATCAAAGAGATACTTTTTCCATGAGATGAAGATCTCATTCTTGCGTTGTTTGATTTGAAGGCCAAGGAAGTAATTGAGCTCTCTCATCATCGACATTTCAAATTCACCCTACAATTTCTTAAAAAATTCCTCACACAAGGTATTATTAGGAGCACCGAAAATTATGTCATCCACATATATTTGAACAATTAAGACATCATTACGCTTATTACTCTTTATGAAGAGAGTTGTGTTTGCTTTTCCTCTGATAAAGCCTTGATCAAGAAGAAATTTGTTTAATTGCTCATACCAAGCTCTAAGAGCTTGCTCAAGACCATATAAAGCTTTCTTAAGGTGATATGATTTGGATGATGATCACTTTCAAAACAAGGAGGTTGTTCAATATAAACTTCCACCTGAATGAAACCGTTTAGAAAATCACTATTAACATCTATTTGATAAAGCTTGATTCCTTTGATATACGCAAAGGCTAAGAGTACTCGTATAGTTTCCAATCTTGCCACTGGAGTATATGTATCTTCATAATCAATACCTTCTTCTTGATTATAGCCTTTGACAACCAATCTTGCCTTTTTCTTTTTGACAATGATTGCAGATTTATCTCATTTGTTCTTGAATACCCATTTAGTGCTAATGACTAGATGGTCTTCAGGCCTAGGTACCGAGTCCCAAACTTGATTTCTATCCAATTGATGTACTTCCTCTTGCATTGTGATAACCTAAACATTGTTTGATAGAGCTTCGTTAATCTTAGAGTGTTCAATCTCATATATGAAGGAAAAAAATGTAACATCATTCAAGGTACTTTTTCTGGTTCTTACACCTTGATTCATGTCTCCTATTACTTGGACCAAAGGATGATTCCTAATGAACTTTCAAGCTTTAAGCTGAGATTGATCAGGATTTTCACAAGAGTTTTGAGAATCAATTTCAAAAACATTTTCAAAGTTTTCAAGAGAGGCAAGAGTACTGTATGAAAAGAATTGAATTTTGAAAATAAGTTCCTTATCGTCATCCAATGGCTTATCAACTTTGGTTTCACAAGACACAACATGTACAGACTCTTCAACAATACGAGTACAAGTATTAAAAACTCTTTAAGCTTTACTCTTATTTGAATAGTCAAGGAATATACCTTCATTGGACTTGGGATTGAACTTGCTTAAGTTATCCTTACCATTGTTATGGACGAAGAATTTGCATCAAAAAATGTGCAAATGAGCTAAATTTGACTTTCTTCCCTTCCAAAGTTCATATGGAGTCTTGTTGAGTTTCTTTTGTAGATAGGCTCAGTTTGAAACATAGCAAGCCGTGCTCATTGCGCCTGCCTAGAAGACTTGAGAGGTCTTGTTCTCATTCGACATTGCTTGAGCCATTTCAGTAAGGACTCGTTTCTTCCTCTCAACCACGCCATTTTGTTGTGGAGTCCTCAGGGCCGAGAAGTTGTGGTCTATTCTGTGAGTATCACAGAATTCCCTGAAAGCCTTATTCTCCAACTCTCCTCTATGATTAGTTTGAATACCTGAAATACAAACACGTTTCTCATTTTGCACTTTCTTGGTAAACACGACAAATAGATCAAATGTTTCATCTTTGGAAGATATAAAGATAGTCCAAGTAAAACGAGAGAAATCATCGACAATAACCAGAGTATACAAATTGCCACTGAGGCTCTTTACGAAGTCCATATGAAGTAGTTGGAGTGGTCGATTGGTCAAGATTTCTAACTTAGTTTTGAAAGATGATTTAGTTAGTTTACCTCATTGATAAGATCACAAATCATGTCATTTTTAAAACGAAGTTTAGGTAAACCAAGAACTAAATCTTTTCTTAATCACTTGTCCAGTTGGAACATGTTTACATGAGCTAGATGCTTAAGCCACAACCAACTTTCGTCCAAGTTGCTCACAAAACAATTTTCAGAATTTACTTTAGGCAAGTCTAAGGTATAGCAGTTACCTTTTTTATGTACCTTAAACAAAACTTTAAGGTTACCTTTATCAATTTAAAGATTATCTTTGTTGACAATGAGACATTCTTCCGAATAAAAAATGATCCAATTGTTCTTATATGCACTTTAGCTCACATTGAGGAGGTTGTAACAGAGACCTTCCACAAGGTATATGCCTTTGATCAAGGGTCCTTTTTGTACAACAATCTCACCAATTCCAACAATTTTCCCAGATTGATTTCCTCTAAAGGTGACTTTGCCACCATCTTTTGATCTCATTGCCACAAACTTGGATTGATCTCCTATCATGTGTTTGGAGCATCCGCTATCAATAAATCACTTGTTGGTTTTGATACTCTCAGACAAATGTAACATCCCAAATTTTGGATTTTGGGAATTAAAATATGATATGAGATTAATTAGGGAAAAATGTGGCCTTAATTATTATTATAAAGCTAGTACTTGAATTTAAGGCATACTTTTCCAAAAATTAAAGATAAATAATTGGGAATAATTTTTGGCATGAAAATTATGGAGAAAATATTTTATGACCAAAATAAATTAATTGAGGAATGAATGAATTTAAGGAATATTTATAAGAGATAAATTAAAGCCCAGTGGTTTTGACCTAGAGGGATCCAAGAGAGAAAAGCATGAGTCATGGGTAATGGCACTTTCCCAAGGCCATTTGTGAGGACCAAACTAAGCCTACATGTACGGCCCAATAACAGAAAAAGGGAATGAAATGAGTCTTCAAGTTATATGAGCCCAATACCTTACTAACCCAAATCACCACTCCCTCCTCTTAAAACCCACGAACATAATATAATCTTCACCTCTTCCTTTCTTGCAACATATGACATCCATGCAATTTGACACATAAACACATCTCTCTCTCTTCTCTAATCATACGGATTGCACAACACACACACTTCACAAAAAACTAATTCACTCAACTCCCTCATCTCACCCACGTCCTCCCTCTCCCTCACACACAAACAATTTTCACTCAACCTCTACCCTTCAACCGTCTCCCTCCCTTCCTCAATCAGTCAACAATTCTTCCCTTCTCTTCTCCACCAATAGTACCCTTCTCCTCTCCTCCAAGAACAACCACTTTTCTCCAATCATTTCCCTCCTTCCATTCGGTCATCTCCCCTTCTCATTCCTATTAAAGATCAACTAAGAAAGAAAGAAGAAGATAAACGGTAAGTTGCAATTTACTTGTTATAGCTTCTTCTATTCTCATGCATGTCATCATGGATGAGTTTAAACTCACATGCATGTGAAATATATGGTTTAGGAAGAGATTTGGAAGAAAGAAGAGAGAGGAGAAACTGATCATAAGGCCAATAATCAAGTGAGTGGTAAGCTCCTAATCTCTCGAAATTTTGGAACTTCCATGTCTCTGAACCAAATTTGGCTGAACCAAAATATGGAAAAATAAAAGGATTTTCAAAATTCTGACCTCACCAACATGTTCACCGCTGAAAATAGTGTGGGAATATGTTGGTGGATGAATTTTGAAAGGCACTTTAGTGCATGAAATCACAAGCTTAGCAAAAATGTTGAAACTACTAGTTTTGGAAGTCTGGAGGCAATCAGTTGGCATTCGCGTTTGGACTGGGTGAAAGTCCCCTAAAAATTATGAAAATATTGCAAAACATATAGGATATTCATATCTTTAAAATGGTGGGTATTTTTTTTATTTTTCTAAGCTCAGGTCAGAGAGCAATAAATTGTACAAAATGACCTTGAGTTTTGGAAACAAATTTGGATAGTCTGAATGTTTTTGGGAACTGGGAATGATTTATATTGGAACCAATTTTCCCAAAAACTAAGCTTAACAAGGAGTTCATAGGTTTTTGAAGTACCTAAATTGGACATTTAGAACTCCAGATATGAATTTTTAAAGATAAGCTATGAATTCTGGAAGCTTAACGAGACAGTCAGTGGAAACGCAAAAACTGGGAATTATTTGACACGTCCTGGCCTTTAAAAATATTTTTATATGAAATTGGACTTCCCTAGGAACACATGAGAGTTGATGGCACATTAAATTTTTTTTTTCAATTAATTAAAAATAATTGAAGTTGCTGGACTTTTAAGGACAGTCAAAGATAAAGGCTGAAATAACAAGTTTAAGTTACTTAATTAAACCCTAATGAAATAAGGGTTAAAAAGGAAAATAAACATTCATTTTCCTTGGTTCTAAAAGTATGGTTATATCCTTAGGGCCATAAGGAGAATGAAGGAACTTCAAGCAACTCTGAAGGTCAGAGAAAGAGGAACCCGCCTAAGGATAGTAGTCCTTAAAGCAACTCTGAACTTCAAGCAACTTTGTATTTGTTTAATTGCTATAGTACTTTCTTGCTATGTTTAACATACTTGAATGATTGAAGCTTCGTTTATGATTATGCTATAGCTATGAGTATGATGCATGAAGCATTGAGCATGCAGATATGTTATTGTGTTAACATGGACTTGTACAAGGCAAGTATATCATACATTAGCATTTATATTGCATGTATTGTTTCGTATTGTCTATTACTGGATTCCTTATAATCTTACCCTCCACTACCAGCCAATAGACAGGTGAGCACAGGAAGAGAAGTGTTGTACAAGGTTCAAGGAAGAAGCGTTGCTTGAAATCAGTTTGGCGGAGGGACAACTTGAAGAATCGAGGGGCGACTATGTGTTATGTATTTTTAATTTTCACTGTCTGTAAATGAATCTAGAGGGTTATAAACCCTGGGAATACCCCTACTGTGAAATCAAAATTTAGTTTCCACTATATCAATATAACAAACTATTTCTGATTTTGCCACATTACGACGCAAGATTAAGGTAAAGAATGCCAACACCCTGGCGGGTGTTACAACAAACCTACAATTCAAACTAGATCAAGTATTAGGTACCTATCTTTTCTTAAGTCTTTTTAGGTTAGTTCGGGCCTTAGGGAAAACATACGTCCCTTTAGGCACCCACTTATAATTACCAACAGATTTATCTCTTCCATCTTTCTTATGAAAACATGATGAAGTATTATGCCCCTTTCAGTATACTAATTACAACACTAGTGCAAAAAGGGGTTTTAAGACCGTCTCATTTAGATCGGACAATCGACTCCTCGGTCTTAAAGATATGATCGGTGGCAGTTTTGTAAATATAAAGAACTTTAAAGGTATGACTGGTGGCAGTTTTGTAAATATAAAGAACTTTGGACCGGATTCTTTAGTGATGAGTCTTAAATATATTATTCAGACCGCTTAACAAAACAACCGGTCTTAAAAATGTTATTAAAAAAAATTGAAATATCAAATTTCTTTATAGAGAAATCTCGAACAGGTCGACTTATATTTTCTGCGGTCCAAAATAATAAGGAAAAAATTAAATAAAACTTTTAAGATCGGATATATATAACAGGAGGTCTTAAAGATTATACTTTTAAGACTGGACATAAATCGTGAAATAGTTTATTACTTTTAAGACCAGAGTTTAACAATGGATGGTCTTAAAACTTAACCTTTAAGACCGTCGTTGTAGTTCATCTGGTCTTAAAAATAAAGCGCTAAATATACTTCTTCGCATGAAACGTTACTTACGACTTACGCTGTCCCTCTGAACTCTGAAACCCCTCTTCTTGTTGTGAAACCACTCTTCCGGTTGCATTACCTCTCTTCCTTGCCCACGTACCATTAGCCTCTATTACTCTCTCATTTGCTCAGGCGTTCCTCTCTTCCTGTTTCGAAAATGAACGGTGAAAACGATTCCATTCGTGTTCCCTAGGAATGCCAGTTACTGGTGTGAGTCAGAATGAACCCTCTTCATCTGACAATGTGCCTCGTAACCGCCCTGCACGCCGTGGTAGAAGAGGCACACAAATGATGGATATAACCCTAAGTTGGACTTCTGGGTCAAGGCTCGAGATACAGTTTGATGAAAAGTTGCGACCTTTCGGTCCTAATAAAAGCAAATATACTAGTTTTGTCAGCTATCTTGCATGCAACAAGGTTAGCATCTTGATAGATCAGTGGAAAAGTGTGGACTTTGCCAAAGTAAAGCAACCTATTTTGGACACTATCCGGCTTACATACATTGTCCCTGACTCTGAGGAATTGAAAGACAAGACGTGGTCTTATTGTGCTCATTGGTGGAGGAAGTTTAAGTCCTTTCTCGCTAACAAGTATATTTTTGCCGAGGTTCAGCATGACAAACATCCTTGGGACAGTTACACATTTATTGATGAACAAACTTGGCAATAATTTGTTCAGCTGCGGACCACTCCTGAAGCTCTGGTGAGTCTATATTTAGTTTTGTTTGCCATTTTGTTTACTTATATAACCTGTGCAGATATGTGAATGTTATTGTGTTCATCTAATCCTATTAGTTAAATTGTTTGGTGTGTGAATAGAAGTATACATTTCCTGCCTTTGTCTATGCAAGTCTGATATGTAAACCCTGAAAAGGTAAAATACTAAGGAGGTAATTGTGTAATGGTTTGTCTTGCAAAGGAGGAAATGAATAGTCTTAAAAGGGGGAAACTTTATATATCCAATTGTTACTATCTAATGAGGACTGATGATCCCACTGAATGCCTTAAAAAGGATCAAGTTTATATTATTCTTTAAGCATAATTCTCTTTTGTTTCTTAAGCTATCTACCTAGCAGTACAAAAGATAGCTCCAATTTCTTCTACAATTCTACATCTTCCTTAAATAAAATGTTGAAACTTGATGAAGTGAATTTGACTAGTGTTTGAGGTTCATATCAAGTAGAAGTTCTCTAATTTCTGTTAGTGAGATGGCTGGAATTCATAATTAATAGTTGTTTTCAATTCTGATTCACAGTAAAGAAGGGAACAAGCATAGGAGATAGGGAGAAAGAATGATTGTCCGCATAGGGCTTCTCGCGGCAGATATGAAAAGGCTGAAAAAGAATTGATGGCGGCCAAGCGGAATAGATTGGAAGATGAAGCAGAATCCAATCCTTTTGCAGTACATGATCCACCATCTCCAATACGTCACAAGGAGTTGTGGTTGCACATTCGGCAAAAGCCAAGCGGTGCCTACACGAGTGAACAAACTCGTGTAGTTGCTGAAAGAATTGTAAGTATCGTTATTGTTATTTTTTAGTTACTAAACATGTTTCATTACTAAGCTTCTCCTTATCTGTACCTTACAGGAAGATCTTAAAAAGAAAGAAGCAAAGGGATCTTTTATGTCAAACGGGAGGAGTGATGTTCTGACCATTGCGACCGGAAAACCGGACCATGGTGGGCATGTAAGGGGGATTGGAGGGTGGGTAGGCCTGAAGGAATACTTTGGTAAATCTGCCAAACGCCATAGACAAAGTATGGTTACCCGAGAGGAGATGGAACAGATGCTGGCCAAATTAAGTGAGCAAGCAGCGGCTAAAGAAGCTTTATTGACTGCAATGTTTCATTCCCAGATGAGCCAGATGAAGGAGGAAATGAATCAGATGAGGCTGCTTTTGAGCTATCGTCCAGAGACCAGTGTTCCCTTCACACACTCACCTGCACCTGTGTAGCAGAGCACTAGAGGGAGCTGTATTGTTGGACAGTTAGAGCAACCTTGTGACCTGTATGTGGAGGGTCGTGATAGGCAATGTAAATTAGTTGCAAAAGGGACTGTCCACAACTTATTGGGATCAACTATACACCATCAACAAATGGCTGATGATGAAGTTAGAGTGTCAGTTGAAAAGGTGATCTTTGATGCACTTCTCCCTCTCCCAACTGATCAGCTGAAGCTTGTGAGTGATGTCAAGGGAACCTTCATCTCTTGGCCAGTGAAGCTTGTACATGTCTATACTACTCCTGAAGCTTCAACCCCTCGTCCTCAAGTTCCATCCCCTCCTCTTCAAGTTCCATCCCCTCCTCAAGCTCAATCCCCTACTGCTAAGTTGACTGCCAGGGAAACAATATCCGATATGGTGAAGAGTGGATATTTTAAAGATAAATCATGGCCTGTCAATGAAGTAGTAGGCGTCCCTCATCCTCTGCCGGTTCAAGTTGACACCTCTAATATTTAGTCCCTCCTGCTTCCTAAAAGTGAGCTTTCTGATCCAATCCTTCAATTGTGGATGAAGTAAGTATCTTCTTCTATGAGTACATAATTTAAATATTAATGCATCATTTAGACACACATACATTTATACTAACTCCCAGATCGATGTCATTATTGTAGGTTCATGCATCAAGAATTGGTTCAAAAGGGCAGGAGCAACGATTTTGGATTCTTGTGCCTTGCCTATTCAAGTGCAACATCCATGCAGCATAGACAGGAGTACATATCAAAGATGTTGTGTAAAGTGAGAAGAAATGTGTACTTGTTTCCATTCTACCACAGGTACATATCACAAATCTTGTCTGCAATTCACTTAATTCTGCTACATATATCATTGAGTACTTTACTGCTGTGAATTTTCAGCCGCCACTGGCAGTTGGTCCTCATGTGCATGGAGGAGTAGAAAGTTATCTTCTTATGCTCCACTCACAGTGATCCAGTGCCTGCATTGACGCAGACCATCAAAGAGTAAGCATGTCATTTTGATTCTCTTGTCTGAAATCTTTGCTGTGAATTTTCAGTGAACATTATTTGATAAATATGCATTTTTGATGATAGTGCCATGAGGACCTACCAAATCGACGTACTCAAAAGGCGTTCTTATAAGGCCAAAGAGCCTAAATGGTTCAAACCAGAGGTTGGTACAATATTTGTACACAGGCACGCTGCCTTGTGAACTTGGTCAATAAGATATATATGCTCTTATATATATTTCTTATTCTTTTTAGACCCGTCGGCAACCACCAACGTCCAACTTATGTGGCCAGTACGTCATGAAACACATGTATGATATTATCACTAAAGGAAGTAGTAAATTATTTGCAAAGGTGAATCTCTGATGTTACATATTATGCACGCAATTTAATTCAGTTTCTGGTTTAATGTTACATATGAAATATGCATGCAAGTTAATTTAGTTTCTGTCTTTGATGTTACAGATGTTTAACTGCCCTGATCCCTTTTCTGATGATGAACTGGAGCACATACGCAATGTGTTTTGTAACTATCTGTATGACCTGATCTTAAAGTCAGGACAATAATTAATGTCCTAAATTCATTTGTAAATATATCTTGTAGCAACAATAATCTTCTGTAAATTTGTTTATTTTTTCGAACAATATTCATTTGTAAATATACATAGGCAATGTAAAATTCAATAAAAAAATTTGTTTAATTTTTCGAACAATTTTCTTGTGTCCATTTTGGGTTTCTGAATGTATTGGATGGTGGATATAGCTTTTTAGTGCTTGAAATTTGAGGTTCAGGATGTTGTAAATGAGCAAGATGACTTTTAGGACCGTATATTGTAAACTTTCGGTCCTAAAAGTATTCGGTCTAAATAATATAAGACTTTTAGGACCGTATATTGTAAACTTCCAGTCCTAAAAGTATTCGGTCTAAATAATATGAGACTTTTACGACCATATATTGTAAACTTCCGGTCCTAAAAGTAGTTGGTCTAAATAATATGAGACTTTTAGGACCGTATATTGTCAACTTCCGGTCCTAAAAGTATTTGGTCTAAATAATATGAGACTTTTAGGACCGTATATTATTTTACTGTCCGCTCCTAATAGTCTTCCTTTAAATAGAAATGTTGCCTCGCTTTTCAAACAAATCATTAGGGTTCAAGGCAACCGAGGTTCTGGCGTTCTGCTCAAGCTAGGTCCTTCATTGTAGTCGATTTTACCTCTCTTGATTTAGATTATCGGTTTCCCTTTTCTTTGTCTCTTTGCTTTTTGTCGAAAAAAGAAGGAAGATATTGAAAAGGACACTTTGTTTCTAATCAGACCGAGGTAAAATCGACGTTAACGACGGTCCAACCTTGAGAAGAATTGTCACTGTGTTTGTTTTTATTCGAATAAGGTAAATGATGGTTTTTGTTTTGTTGGTCTGATCTTAACTGTATATTGTTGGATTTTTTAAGGTGCGAGTTTTTAATGTTGATCATACACACAAGGACAATGTTTTGTTTTTTTTTTTCCTTTTTGTCGGAAAAAGAAAGAATGTAATGAGAAGGACAAGGCGATCGAAATAGGAAAGGAAAAAATTTATTATATTTTTTTTGCTGCCCTGTGGGGGGCAGCGGCAGTATGTGAAAAAAAAACATAAAAAAAACATAAAAATATTTACTCCTCCCTATCGTTGTTGGATGGGAGGGAGTCGTCGGAGAGGTCGGAGACATCGTCATCTAGGGGATTGTACTCAATGTCCTGAGCGTCGAGTATCGCGTTGATCTTGTTGTTGATGGTGTTGCAGACTTGAAAAAGTTGGCCCATTCATTGATCTATATGATCGACGCGGACCAAGAGGTGGTGCACCATCTGTTTGGTGGTCAGGTCCGGAGGCAGTGGAGGAGGGTACGGATTGTTAAGTCCAGCGGGAGGAGGAAAAGGAGGACCTGGTGGTGGTAGAGGACCTTGGGGTGGTAGGGCAGCCATTGTAGAAGTGATGATGAAGAATGTAATTTATAAAAGTAAAGTAACAATGAGTTTAAATAGAGAACCCATCCTGAACAATGTGAAACGCCGGAAACTTTAATGAGGAGACGCATAGTTCATCAAAATACGAGGAGACGCCTAGTTGGGAAGTTTATCTCGAAGCTGAAGAGATCCTCTGATAGAGTGTAAGGATACGATTCTGCTATCGAAATTTGAAACAATGAACTTTTAATACTGGATATTGTAAAAGATCCGTTCTTAAAACTAATATTTTTTATGAATCTTACTTTAAAAAATATTGAGAAATATAAGTGAATTTTAGGACCGGATAAATGATAAAAGATCGGTCTTAAAAGTAATTTAATTGATTAAAAAATACTTTTAGGACTAGATAAATGATAAAAGGTCGGTCTTAAAATTAATTCATTAAAAAAAATAAATAATATACTTTTAGGAATTAACTTTTTTAAAAGGTCGGTCTTAAAATCAAATAATTAAATAATTTCAGATCGCATATTTATAAAACTCGCTCGTAAAGTAGACCATTCATCTGCTCTTTAC
Source organism: Acacia crassicarpa (assembly GCA_034222035.1). NCBI lineage: Eukaryota > Viridiplantae > Streptophyta > Magnoliopsida > Fabales > Fabaceae > Acacia > Acacia crassicarpa. Next base: position 21,615,933 of record JAWXYG010000009.1, on the reverse strand, counting down.
CTTTATGAACTCCTCATACCTCTCTATCCTTAACTCCTTATTAACTCCTCACTACCTCGTAACTCCAAACTACGTACGTGCCGCTTATCTGAGAACTGCTCTCAGCCTTTATTAATAAACCCCTCATACTTCTTTGCGCCAACTGCTCAAACCATGGTTAGATAAGAGAGAACCGCTCGTATGGGTGCTCTTACTCGTGATGCTCGTGCCTTCCGTAGATCGTTATACGGTGCGCCTCCTCCAGCGAGAGTGTGTTCTATTGAGACAGAAGAGTCTCAAGTTGTTGGACCCATTGTTATTTCAGATGATGAAGAGATTGCCGTACCCCCCCAACCTTCAGACCATGATGCGCTGATGCAAATAAGACAGGAACTTGCTGATATTCGGCGGGAAGTTAATGTTGCTCACGCCGATATCGCCAAGGCTTTGAAGGATACTAAGCTTTAGGATGTATATATAGTCAGATTCTTGTTTTTGATAATTTTCTGCTTGTTTTTCTTTTATATTTTTTCTTGTGTACGTGCATAATGAAGTAAAATATGTAGCATTAAGAACTAAGCTTTTGTCTTTTTAATTTTTTTGTTCATATTCTCTAGTAATTAAAGAAATTAAACTCCAGCTTTCCTTTAATTTTTATTCATTCAATTGCTGCGCTCGCCAAAGCCAATCCGTATTTCTAGCTATATATTTATATATTAAAAAAATTGAGAATTTAGGACTGGAGTTTTAGGAGACTCAGGTCTTAAAAAGTTATATATTTAGGACCGACTACTTTATAATTAACCAGTCTTAATAAAATCTACGTGTGTAATAAATGAATAATAAAGAGTTAGGTCCGGAGTATTCTAAAACACCGGTCTTAAAATTTAATTATATATTTAGGACCGGATACAATATAAGAATTCGGTCTTAAAAGTAATTTGTAGACTTTAAAAATTCTATTAATAAAAAATATTTAGGACCGGATAGGTTATAATTAATCGGTCTTAATAAAGTCCAGATATTAATGGCGATCTCTGTGGCGCGGAAAATTAAATTTCCCTCTCTGAACTTCTCTTGTCGCGCCGAAAGATTTCATTACTCAAGTTCTGTCTCTAGTGTTGTGTGTTACTCCATCGGTGCTTCGCGTTGCTCTCTCGACAATGACTTTCTGGCTCCTTAGCTAAACGTATATAGACCAAGCTGTAAGATGTGTTTCGGTTATATAACTTCATGATTTTCCTGCTTATTGTTCTGGGTTTTTCATGGGTTGAACAAAATCGATGACATGCTCTTGTGGGTTTCTCTGTTGTTAATGAATATTGTATTTTGAAGATTATATTTGCACTTTAGACCTACCCAACTGACCAACAAATGTTTTTAGGGTACTCTTGCTATCTGCAACATCGACGTTCGTGTCGGGAGAAGAAAGACTCAAGGTTCGCATTTGAATTTATATGCTACAGGTGAGTCCACAAGGCCTTTATGCGAAGCATTTAATTTCCTCGTCATGCATTTATTTTGCTTCTTGGATTCACTGTGATATTTATGAGCATAAATATGCATTTGCTGTTGCCTTATTTTACATGTGTTAAATCTTTCCGTCCATAGGAATTCTAGTATGGATCACAATTGGATAAATGCTTTACGGACGAGTGTTGAATATCAGAATGGGGTGAGGGACTTTATAGAATTTGCTAAACAAAATGACAATGATGATAGTAGGAAGTTTTATTGCCCTTGTGTAAAATGTTTGAATGAGAGGCGACTAAGTCCTGAAGTTATACACACACATTTAATTTGTGAAGGATTTTGTGAGACTTATACAATATGGGTATGGCATGGTGAAAAAAATACCAAGTGGGTCTCAACATGGGGAAGTGGCCTTTGATGATAATGACACGGATATGGATGATCGCATAGAGGACATTATTCGTGATGTAGGAGAAGAGGCTTTTCATCAATCACATGCATATGGTAATATGTGTAGTGATGCAGAGACCCTGCTATACCCTGGGTGTAAAAAATACCAATTGTTGAACGCTGTATTGAAATTGGTAAGCTTGAAGGCAAGTCATGGATGGATCGACAAGAGTTTTTCTGAAATGCTGGAGGCTTTTAAGGACATGCTTCTGGATGATAATGTGTTGCCGCATCGATACTATATGAAGCTAAAAAAATACTTTGTCCACTGGGAATGGAGTACAAAAAGATCCATGCATGCCCGAATGATTGCGTATTGTATAAAAGAGAGTTTGAAGAGAAGCACAAATTGTTCGATATGTAAAACCCCAAGGTACAAGTCAAATAAGGGGCCTGCAAAAGTGTTTGGTATCTTCCAATCATACCAAGGTTCAAGTAGTTGTTTGTGAATGAAAATTATGCAAAAAATTTGCGGTGGCATGCAGATGAGAGGATTTCTGATGGAAAGCTTCGTCATCCAGCCGATTCTTCTCAATGGAAGAAAATCGATCAATTATTTCCCAACTTCGGCAAGAACCTAGGAACCTTAGGCTTACCCTTAGCACGGATCCTGAGTGTGGATCCTGATGAATTTTCACAAGTCCACTTATACATATTGAATAATGTTGATGAAGTTCAAGCCAGCATAGCTGCACATAAAGAAGCTGTAAGGAAAGAAAATCATCGAATGACTGAACAAAAGTTGATTAGGAGCATAACAGAACTTTTTCACACTGGTTCAAACAAAAGGTCGAGGGAGAGGAATGTGTTTCTGATACAATCAAATGGTTAGCATGTGGTCCTGAGGTTGATGTCATAAGTTGGAATTTGTATGTGATCAATGGTTATACATTTTACACGAAGTCCCTAGATGATAGGAGCACAGTCCAGAATAGTGGTGTTATGTTAGAGGCTGAATCTATGCACTTCTCTAGTTCGAAAGACAAGAGGCCTTTATTGGCAGTCATGCCATATTATGGGGTTATTGAAGAGATTTGGGAGGTGGACTATGTGAAAATTAGATTTCCCATTTTCAAATGCAAATGGGTTAATGTCAATAATGGTGTGTTAGATCGATCGGCTAGGATTTACATTAGTCGATGTCAATGGTTGAAGTTTTGGAGACGAACCTTTTATAATGGCAAACCAGGCGAAACAAGTGTTCTATATCATCGATCAAGAAAATAAAATGTGGTCTGTAGATCTCCAGGGAAAAAGGGTAATTGATATTGATGAGGAAAGTCATTCAAATTATGGTCTTCCTGAGAGTACTCCTTTTTCAAGGGGTCTACCGGACATGAACGAAAAAGATGAAGCGGATAATGAACCCACAATAAGAAATGATCATCAAGAAGGGATATGAGAGGATTGTTGGGATTCGTACACGCAGCGGATTAAAAATTTCTTACGAATCCTTCCGAAGGATCACTCAACGACGTTTAAATCAGAGTTAAGGAAACCGAATCATACCTTGTGTTGAACTATTCCACGTTCCGTTCCTTTGATCCGGTGGGCTACCTTCTCGAACAACACGTCCGCGTCTCGTTTCTTTGATCAGGTGGGCGATCAACACGTTCGCGTCTCGTTCTTTCGATCAGCAGAAGTCGACTCTTGGATCGGCTTCCTCTACTGGTATCCACACGAACAATCCCCAAAACACAGTTGCGGCAGCGTGCTAGCGCTTCTTGTGCGTCTCTCTCTCTCAAGTTGCTCTAGGGTTTCTCGCGGCTTTTCTGTATACGCTCGACTGAAAATCCCGTAGGTTTTTCTAAACCCGATAAGCGTATTATATAACCAAAATTAATCCTTTATTAATTTTGGAAATTCGGATTTTGAATCTGGTCAACATATCAATCACATCTATCTCATAAATGTAATTGAATATATTAAAAGCCAGATTTGGAAATTCGAATTTTTAAATTTAAATCAAATCTAAATTTAAAGCCTTTTGATTTAATTTATCATCATAAATTAAATCCGAGATATGATATCTATCTATTTAATTAAATCTGAGATACCATATCTCAATTTAATATTAAACAGATATACGATATCTTTATTCGAAATTAAATGAGATACAATATCTCTATTTGTTTCAGATATTTAATTTATCAAATAAATTAAATACTAAACAAATATCATATATAATATTATAATATCAATTTATAATATATATATTAATTTCGAATTTTATATATATATATATATATATATATATAAATCCTAGATCAAATTTAGTATTCATTTAATCTCAGATTAATCTGAGATTCAATGAACCTGGACACCTTCACCCGTGTTGGATTATTCTTGTGTGCGACCCTGCAGGCCCATATGAGATTGGCAGTGGGCCAACACTGTATCAGCCCACAAGTCGCAAGCGGCCTCTAGCAAGACATTGCGACTACCCAATTCACATGGGGATCGATGACACGATACTACCTATCGTACAACCATGTCACGTCCCTTTTGTCACGCGATAATTCGGTCAAGGATGAGGCATGGATAATGTCAACTTCCTTTTCTTGACCAATGCTTTCTCGATTCTCGAGTAGTCTAATAAGTGAAATGGAAACTCCTTTCCATCACAGTATGGCCATACATTTCTTAGACTCACTCATCGAGGGGCCCAGCATTATCTCTCTACATATGTGAGGGACAAATCCCATCTTGACCACTCACATTCCTCCGCATGAAAACCACTGATCCTGGTCCTAGCCTTTATCATCACCCGGTCAAAGGTGACTTTTGACTAGGTCAAAGACCAGTACTCATCATGTAAGAATCTATGATGGTCTCAGGTCATAGGGCGTCGTGACGCAGTTATACATGAGATAAGCTTATGACTTAATCCATGCAGCTTTCTCATAGTGGGTCGGTCCAGCACCTTGTACTCTTACAAGTGCCCATGACTTTGATTCGTATCTCCATACCTCATCAAAGTCATACTGATCTTATTTCATCTTCACTCCCGTGTAGATGACCGACCAGGGACTTTTAGGATAATCTATGAGATTATCCAGGGATGCAGTTATCAATACGAACATGCAAACGAAAATGATAACAAAAGAGAATACTTTAAATAACTTAAATATCCAAAGTACAATGAATTGCCCCTAGGGCATAATTTCCAACAGACTCCCACTTGCACTAGGTGCAATCATTGATTACTCTAATTCCCATTGCCCTAACATGACGCTCATGTGCCGCTTGTGCAAGCGGCTTAGTGAGAGGATCTGCTACGTTGTCTTCTCCTGGTACTTTGCATATGTTTGTGTCACCTCTTTCATTGATTTCTCTGATGAGATGAAAACGCCTGAGTATGTGCTTGGTCCTTTGATGTGACCTAGGCTCCTTTGTCTGTGCAATGACGCCGTTATTGTCACAGAACAAGTTTATTGGATCTGAGATGGTAGGAACCACCCCCAGTTCAGTGATGAACTTTCTGATCCAAACGGCTTCCTTAGCTGCATCCGATGCTGCTATATACTCAGCTTCCGTTGCAGAATCAGCTACAGTGCTCTGCTTAGAGCTTTTCCAACTCACCGCACCACCATTCAACAGGAATACATATCCTGATTGCGATCTTGAATCATCTTGGTCAGTTTGGAAACTCGCATCTGTGTAACCAGTCACACAGAGCTCATCCTCCAAGCCACCATATACCAAGAATAAGTCCTTAGTCCTTCTTAAGTACTTAAGGATATTCTTGACAGCAGTCCAATGACCCTCACCGGGATCTTGTTGATATCTGCTGGTCATACTCAAGGCAAATGACACATCCGGTCGAGTACATAACATAGCATACATGATAGATCCAATGGCAGAGGCATATGGAATCTTACTCATGCGGTCTCTTTGATCTTGTGTACTAGGACACAGATCCTTACTGAGATGAATGCCATGAGACATGGGCACGTTACCCCTTTTGGAATCCTGCATACTGAACCTATTCAGTATCTTGTCTATGTATGTGCTCTGACTTAGGCCCAACAGCCTCTTGGATCTATCTCTATAGATCCTTATCCCAAGGATATAAGTGGCTTCGCCTAAATCTTTCATTGAGAAAGACTTTCCTAACCAAGACTTGACCTTCTGCAAGGTAGGAATGTCATTCCCAATGAGTAGGATGTCATCAACATAAAGCACTAGAAATACAACTGTGCTCCCACTAACCTTCTTGTAAACACAAGGTTCATCCATGTTCTGAATGAAGCCAAACTCTTTGACTACTTCATCAAAACGATGATTCCAGCTCCGAGATGCCTGCTTCAATCCATAAATGGATCTTTAAAGCTTACATACTTTACCAGTGTCCTCTGGACGCACAAAACCCTCAGGTTGTGTCATGTACACATCCTCAAGCAGCTTTCCGTTAAGGAAGGCCGTTTTGACGTCCATCTGCCATATCTCATAGTCATAATATGATGCAATGGCAAGAAGGATTCTGATTGACTTGGCCATTGCAACTGGGGAAAAGGTCTCATCATAGTCCACGCCATGAGTTTGAGTGAATCCTTTTGCAACCAGCCGTGCCTTGAAGACACTTACTTTGCCATCCATGTCGGTTTTCTCTTTGAAAACCCACTTGCACCCAACGGTTTTTACACCCTCAGGTGGATCAACTAAGGTCCATACCTTATTGTCGTACATGGATTGCATTTCAGACTTCATGGCATCAAGCCATTTTTCGGAGTTAGGTCCCACTAAAGCGTCTCGATAGGTTGTTGGCTCATTCTGCTCAATGAGCAAAACATCACGACTTCCAGTAATCAGAAATCCATATCTCTGAGGCTGTAGCCGTGATCTATCGGACCTTCGTGGGCCTTGTGTTACTTGAGTAGGCTCAACAACTTGTTGTGAGTCTTCTCTAGTTTCCATCTGTGGTTCTACATAATCCTGTGACTCTCGAACTTCTTCGAGGTTCACCTTACTCCCACTGGTTCTTTTAGAGATAAACTCCTTTTCCAGAAAGACACCATTCCGAATGACAAACACCTTGTGATCGGTGGGATTGTAGACGTAGTATCCTTTAGTTTCCTTAGGATACCCCACAAAAAGGCATTTTGAGGATCTAGATGATAATTTATCAGAGGCATGTTGTTTAACATAAACCTCACATCCCCAAATTTTAAGAAATGACAAACTGGGTTTCTTCCCAGTCCATATCTCATATGGTGTCTTTTCAACTGCCTTTGACGGAACACGATTTAGTGTGAATGCAGCTGTTTCCAGGGCATGGCCCCAAAAGGAAGGTGGAAGGTCTGTTTGACTCATCATAGATCGAACCATATCCAGTAGAGTTCGATTCCTCCGTTCAGAAACACCATTCCATTGAGGTGTTCCTGGAGGAGTAAGTTGTGAGATAATCCCACAACTCCTAAGATGGTCAATGAACTCTTGGCTCAAATATTCACCACCTCGATCAGATCGAAGTGCCTTAATTGTTTTGCCAAGTTGGTTTTGTACTTCATTCTGGAATATTTTGAACATTTCAAAAGATTCAGACTTATGCTTCATTAGATAGATATAGCCATATCTACTAAAATCGTCTATGAATGTAATGAAGTACAAATGACCTCCTCTGGCAGAGATATTCATTGGTCCACATACATCAGTATGAATGAGGCCCAATAAATCAGTGGCCCTTTCACTATGTCCAGTAAAAGGAGCCTTTGTCATCTTGCCCAATAAACAAGACTCACATGTATCAAATGATTCAAAATCAAATGAATTCAGAAATCCATCTTGATGGAGTTTCGAAATGCGTTTCTCATTTATATGGCCTAGACGACAATGCCATAGGTAGGTTGGATTCAAGTCATTTGACCTGAACCTTTTAGTAGTTATGTCATAGATTCGTCCATTATTAGGATGTTCTAAATTTAATACATAATGACCAGCATGCAAATCTCCATGAGCATAAAAAACATCATTAAGATAAATTGAACATTTACGGTTCCCAGTAATGGAAGTGAAACCTTCCTTATCCAAATAAGAAAGTGAAATAATGTTACTACTCAAAGCAGGAACATAAAAGCAATTGTTCAAAATTAACAAAAGCCCATTGGGCAGAACTAATTCATAAGTGCCTACGACTAAAGCAGCAACTCTTGCTCGGTTTCCAACTCGTAGGTCAACTTCGCCCTTCTTCAATCTTCTACTTTCCTTGAGACCCTGCACATTGGTACAAATGTGAGATCCACATGCAGTATCTAATACCCATGTAGAGGAAGTAGAAAAATGAATATCCATGACATAGATACCTGAAGCGATAGCCTCGCTATCCTTCTTGTTCTTTTTCAGACCTTCTAGATAGAGTTTGCAGTTCCTCTTCCAATGACCCGGTTCATTGCAGAAATAGCAGACCCCATCCTTTGGAGGCTTTGCCTTCTTGGCTGCAGGCTTAGATTCAGGTTTGTTCGACTCTTTGGTCTTACCAGCTGAGCCTTTACCCCATTTCTTGCCCTTGCCTTTCTTTTTCATACCCTTTCCTTTCTGAACCATCAAAACAGTGCTAGGCTTTTTCTTAATGCTCTGCTCAGCTGTTTTAAGCATCCCATGCAGTTCAGAAATTGATTTCTCCATGTTGTTCATGTTATAGTTCATGACAAACTGGTCATAACTATCCGGGAGTGAGTTTAAGATCATATCTGTGGCTAACTCCGGAAGCATGGGAAATCCCAGCCTCTCAAGGTGATCAATGTAGCCTTTCATCTTCAAAACATGAGGGCTAACTGACGCACCTTCAGCCATCTTGCAGGAATTTAAGGCTTTCATGGTTTCATACCTTTCTTGCCTTGCTTGTTGCTGGAACATTTCCTTGAGATGAGCAATCATCTCAAAAGCCTCCACATGTTCCAGATCTCTTTGGAGCTCTGGAACCATGGTGCCAAGCATCAAACATCCTACATCCACAGAGTCACGAGAATGCTTCGTGTAAGCATCTTTCTCAGCTCTTGGAGCATTGGCTGCAGGCTCCTCAGGAATGGGTCGATCAAGGACATATTGCTTTCCTTCCTGCTTGAGAACAATTCTCAAGTTTCTAAACCAGTCAAGAAAGTTTGTCCCATTCAGTTTTTCCTTCTCAAGGAGTGATCGCATTGATGTTGTTGCGGTGTTAGTGGTCGACATGATTCTACAATTAAAAGATATGCAAAGTCAGTTAATATTCTCCCACTAAATTAACAACCCTCATTATAATTAGTGGGCTAAGATCCATATTTAGCTTAAATTTAAGTCCGCTTTGGCAGGACGCTTAAAATAAGTTATTTAGGTAGACAACTGCTTTGCCAATTACATCACATGTAACTCTTAGATCTTTATGGGATTCGATCATCATATGATCTGGCATGTTTAATCCCATCCAATGCCTTGAGATCCAAAACCGTTTTGATGATCTCAATTAAGTCAAGACAACAATGAATGTTGAGTATCACCATTACTCTCTTGCCTCATCAAGATTACTCAAATGCATCCACTTTAGTGGAACATACAAATGGGTGATCGAGATTTTGGCAAGTATTCATTAATTGACGGCATTGTGACTTAAGATTTTATTTTGAGGGCATTATTTCATTTGTGAACTAAATCTCCTATTATTCCTTCCTATATGAATGCAATCATTTATTGTATATCATATAAGGTCTAAACTAATCATGCAATGATCATATCAAAACATAATTAAAACTCGTGAACAATATGGCTCATCTAACCTGTAGTCCCCTCAAGCCAATGAGAGGACTTCTCTAAATAATATAAAAGAAAGTACATAATTAGAAACCTCGTTTCACATACGAGGGGAGTGAGATGAGAAGAGAATGTACATCAAGAATATTTAGAGAGAGGCATGGCACGCAGGCCATATTTAAAACTTCCAATCCTAGAGCCATCTTGTTCACCATACCAAAACAACACTTTGAAAGGTAAATTAAAACCATATTTTAATTCATACATTTATGAAATAAAATATTGCTTATGATAAAATTCTTTAATTTATATCACTTTGATTTGATTACTCGCGCTACGACAATCAGCCGGTCCCTACGGCGGTCCCGCTAGCCGGTTAGCGGGCGGGGTCAAGGGGCAGCGCCCTTGCGGGGGGTGCAGGGGGGCAGCGCCCCCTGGAACTTTTGAAAACAACATATTTTTAAAAGAAAATTTCTTTCATAAAATCAAATTTTTAACCCCAAAAGGCGATATCCGAATCGAATTCTTCCATCTGCCGTCATGAACGTCCGAGTCGTCATAGGTCTCCGACGTGTAATCGACGTTCGAACCTTTCAGAACGTGATCTATGCGACCAGAAACATATGACGTCTCCGATCATGATTGACCCCTATGTTATCATCTTCTGATCTCATCAAGATCATCCGACCTCAACGATTCAGAACCACAAGAATAACGGCCGTGAAACCCTAACGCGAATTATCAAAATAGAACATTCAAGATTTAATTTCTTGATTCAAAATTCGGTTTATTACATACATATCACATATATCGGCATGTAGAGAAACCCAATTTAAACGTACGCTGAGTTGGCTCTGATACCACTGTTGGGATTCGTACACGCAGCGGATTAAAAATTTCTTACGAATCCTTCCGAAGGATCACTCAACGACGTTTAAATCAGAGTTAAGGAAACCGAATCATACCTTGTGTTGAACTATTCCACGTTCCGTTCCTTTGATCCGGTGGGCTACCTTCTCGAACAACACGTCCGCGTCTCGTTTCTTTGATCAGGTGGGCGATCAACACGTTCGCGTCTCGTTCTTTCGATCAGCAGAAGTCGACTCTTGGATCGGCTTCCTCTACTGGTATCCACACGAACAATCCCCAAAACACAGTTGCGGCAGCGTGCTAGCGCTTCTTGTGCGTCTCTCTCTCTCAAGTTGCTCTAGGGTTTCTCGCGGCTTTTCTGTATACGCTCGACTGAAAATCCCGTAGGTTTTTCTAAACCCGATAAGCGTATTATATAACCAAAATTAATCCTTTATTAATTTTGGAAATTCGGATTTTGAATCTGGTCAACATATCAATCACATCTATCTCATAAATGTAATTGAATATATTAAAAGCCAGATTTGGAAATTCGAATTTTTAAATTTAAATCAAATCTAAATTTAAAGCCTTTTGATTTAATTTATCATCATAAATTAAATCCGAGATATGATATCTATCTATTTAATTAAATCTGAGATACCATATCTCAATTTAATATTAAACAGATATACGATATCTTTATTCGAAATTAAATGAGATACAATATCTCTATTTGTTTCAGATATTTAATTTATCAAATAAATTAAATACTAAACAAATATCATATATAATATTATAATATCAATTTATAATATATATATTAATTTCGAATTTTATATATATATATATATATATATATAAATCCTAGATCAAATTTAGTATTCATTTAATCTCAGATTAATCTGAGATTCAATGAACCTGGACACCTTCACCCGTGTTGGATTATTCTTGTGTGCGACCCTGCAGGCCCATATGAGATTGGCAGTGGGCCAACACTGTATCAGCCCACAAGTCGCAAGCGGCCTCTAGCAAGACATTGCGACTACCCAATTCACATGGGGATCGATGACACGATACTACCTATCGTACAACCATGTCACGTCCCTTTTGTCACGCGATAATTCGGTCAAGGATGAGGCATGGATAATGTCAACTTCCTTTTCTTGACCAATGCTTTCTCGATTCTCGAGTAGTCTAATAAGTGAAATGGAAACTCCTTTCCATCACAGTATGGCCATACATTTCTTAGACTCACTCATCGAGGGGCCCAGCATTATCTCTCTACGTATGTGAGGGACAAATCCCATCTTGACCACTCACATTCCTCCGCATGAAAACCACTGATCCTGGTCCTAGCCTTTATCATCACCCGGTCAAAGGTGACTTTTGACTAGGTCAAAGACCAGTACTCATCATGTAAGAATCTATGATGGTCTCAGGTCATAGGGCGTCGTGACGCAGTTATACATGAGATAAGCTTATGACTTAATCCATGCAGCTTTCTCATAGTGGGTCGGTCCAGCACCTTGTACTCTTACAAGTGCCCATGACTTTGATTCGTATCTCCATACCTCATCAAAGTCATACTGATCTTATTTCATCTTCACTCCCGTGTAGATGACCGACCAGGGACTTTTAGGATAATCTATGAGATTATCCAGGGATGCAGTTATCAATACGAACATGCAAACGAAAATGATAACAAAAGAGAATACTTTAAATAACTTAAATATCCAAAGTACAATGAATTGCCCCTAGGGCATAATTTCCAACAAGGATATCACTTTATAAAAGAGTCAAGCCATAAGGAAATATTCATATGCAGAATTCTTTGAAAACAATAAGGTTTTACCTATATTATATTTCTTCTACGTTCGATCATAAACAATGTCACTGACTATGAAGTTTGTTCTTGTTTTATTTTTGTGGCAGGATCCGATCCAAAGGGGCATGTTATAAAAGAGGATGTTACGTTGTTGGTGGGAATCAGATGAAGGCATGGTGAATATTATTTTGGGCATGTTTGTTGTATCTGTAACTTATGGTATTTGTAAGTAAGTTATCTTATTGTATTAATTAATTTAGGTGTTGTAGTCATAGTATAATAATTACTTAAGAGGCCGCATAACTCATGGTGAATAATATTTGGCAATTCATTTTATTCAATAATTTGTTCATAACTTGTAGTTTAAAGTATTGACTTTTATGTGCTGGATTGGGTGGTGGATTTGTGTGTAATATAATCAGGAAGAACAGAACAGGGAAAAATTCGGGAAAATTTAGACCGCAAATAAATATTCCGGTCTTAAAAGTTGAGTTTTTAAGACCGGATGTATTTATATGTCCGGTCTTAAATGTCATTTAAGATCATAAAAGTTGGTCTTTTAAGACCGGTAAATTTTTTACATCAGGTCTAAAATAAAATTTTTAAGACCGGATTTCTTTATCATCCAGTCTTGAAAGTTAGTCTTTTAAGACTGCGTATAATTAGTCGGTCTTACAAGTCGCTAAGTTTAAGACCGTATTTATTTTTGTTCGGTCTTAAAAGTCAGATCTTTTAAGAGCGACCAAGTTATTAGCCGGTCTTAAAAGTTGAGTTTTAGGACCGAACAAAAAGCTATTCCCAGGTTTGTTTAGTACGACTTTTAAGACCGAATCTTTAAATGTCCGATATAAAATAGTTTCTTTAAGACCGGTTGTAGTCCGGTCTTAAATGTAGACTTTTAATACCGACTTGAACAAGACCGGTCGCGGGTCCGGTGTTACGATGCCTCTTTTGTTCAGTCTTAAAAGCCTTTTTTGCACTAGTGCAATGTGCAAAGGGATTGGAGGAATGAATCGATTTTTGAAAATAGTTCAAGTAAGATTTTACACTGGTTTTATTTTTCCCTTTCTTTTTATCAAAGATAGGATTGTAACCAATGCCTAATCAATCATTTGTAAATCTTTGTGCTTTTAAAATCGCATTGAGCATTTCACTTCCTTTAGTGAACTTTTCAAGAGTTTTTGTAAGATAAAAGTTTTTCTTAACAAGATCAGGGCATTTTTCGTAAATGGGGTTTTCATAAACCAGAGGAGAATCTTTAGCTTGTTGTTCAAGCAATTTGATTTTCTTCCTTGAGGCAATGAGTTCTTTTGCAATCTTTTTCAAACCCGGTATGCAACTCATTATACTCAGACAATAACTCATCATAGGTGGGTTCAGAATCATATACCTCATCATCACTCTCAAGTTGTTCTTCCTCTTCTTCCACAAGACATATATTTGCCACTTCTTCTTCCTCACTTTCTTCTTCATCTGAGGAGCTGTCTCCCCAAACGGTGGATACGTAAGCCTTTTTCTTTAAATGATTGAATTTCTTCTTCTTCGGCTTTTCTTTGCCTTTCAATTGAGGACATTTGGATTTGATATGATTCGGCTTCTCACATTCATATTAGATGATCTGTTCTTTATTCTTGAAATCACGTGTGCTTGAACTTCCCTTCTAGAATCGATTTCTGAAGCCTTGATCCTTCCTGTAAAACTTTTTGAATCTTTGGATGAACATCCCTATCTCATCATTATCATCTCAATCTTCATCTTTGACTTTCGTTTCTTTCACAGCATTGAGCACAACACCTTTGCCTCTATCATTGTTGATTTCGTCCAAGCCCTCTTAAATTTCAGTTTGGCTTCATACTTAGACAAGCTTTAGAATAGAGCAACAACTGAAGTCATTGATTCTCTACGGGCTTCTTTGATTGCTATGACTTTGGCTTACCAGTCTATTGTTAGGACATTGAGAATTTTCTTGACTTGAGGGGCTTGCTCATATGTTTTAGCCAAAGCCGATAGTTGATTGATCAAATGGGTAAAACGAAGATGGAATTCTCCGATAGATTCTACGGTCTTCATTCGAAGAAGATCATACTCGGTTGTAAACGTGTTGATATGATTCTCCTTTGTCACACCCCTACCGGCCTTGACCTTTCGGGTGGCGGGTTAGAGGGATTCCATTACTTAGTTACCTTTCCTTCATTATTAGGTCCATTTAGCGTGTATCAGAGTAAGCGTAACAGAGCATTTAACCGGTTTGGACAATCCACTATACTAGTAAAAGTGAAATAAACAGAAGATAAAAGTCCGGAATGAAAATGGAGCCAAATACCCAAGAGGGGCGAAGGGTGAATTGGGTATTTTAAAAATTTGAAGAATTGTTCTGTTTTAAGACAATAAAAACAGGGCAGAACAGAGCAATAGGAAGAATAGCAAGACATAAGGATTTATACTGCTTCGGTCCTAACAACTTGACCTACATCCAGTCCCCAGACTCTCTGGGATTTTCACTATATCAATGATTACACACTCTACACTTAAGAAGTGATTCTCTCACTAGAACTCACTCCCCTTTACAAGTTTTAATCAATGAATCCCCAAATCACCAAGTCCCCTTGACCTGTGATTCTTTACAATAAATGATATTTAGAAAGAAACTCTCTCTAAGAGCAGATATTGATGAATACTGAAGCTCTTTGTATCAGAAGATACTATACAAGTGAAAACTGAAAAAAAATAAATGAAGACTTGAATGCAATTCGTTTTCAGCAGTTGTAGTTGTTGGGAAGACTTGAATGCTACTCTATTTATACTCAGAGATCATTAAATGATCGTTGCTTTCCCAGTAGATCCGTTGGAGAACTTCAACAGTGGTTAGCAAGTGGTTTAAGCCTTCTTCTCTCTCTAATCTCCACTTAATCCAGCTGTCCAAGTGTTCAAGGTTGACTTCCTCTGGATTAATCCATCGGAGAAGCAGTTGCTTGTTGTAGAAATCATTCTTTAATGCTTTGCAACCGTGTGCAGATGGATTACCAAAAAGTGTGCAACTTTCTGGGCATAACATTTAATGTTCTGAACTGCTTTTTGCCTTTTGCCTTATCCTTCAATAAACATTTTTAAATCGTATGAAATTCACTAACAAAGTCATTAAACATAGATAGGGATATCAGGGAATAATATTGGAAGGTATTAAGATCAAACAAGAATGTTTTCCAAAATCATCAGATTTGAATTTCTGAATCTTTGCTGTGAACTCGAGCTTAGTTCATGTGAACTCGAGTTTGGAGCTTCAGTTTCCAAAAGCGTTTCAGGTTTAAAACATATAAACTGGAGGTTTGAGATCAAAACCTGAGGTTTTCAAGTTATTGAGAAATCACATTGCTCTCGGGTTAATTTGAACTCGAGTTAGCAAATATGAACTCGAGGTTCCTTCATCCAGAGAGGAATGTCGCAATTTTGAGTTCTGGAGAGTTTATGATTAAGAGTTAAACTCGAGTCTATTAGTGACAGGCTTGAGGTTGGCACTGTTCAAGACAAAACTTACTTTTAGCTTTCAAAAGGCAAACCTGAGGTTTCCAGTGCAAACTCTAGAGTTTTCTCAAGTTGAAAAGTTCTTTACTCTTTGTAAGGTTTGAACTCGAGTTTGCAATGTCAGGCTCGAGTTTAATCAACTTTGAAAAACTCTAAATGTTTTTGGCCTGAAATAAACTGGAGGTTTGTGAAATGAGTCTCGAGTTTACTTTAGTTGAAAAACTTTGAAAGCTTTCGGCCAAGTGTAAGCTCAAGTTTGCAGTGATGAACTCGAGTTTACATGTTTTGTAAACTCTTGAGATTTTTCAAACTGGAAAACTTTACTCTGAATGAAACAGTGCAGAGTTTGTGAAAATCTCTTAATTTGAAAAATTCTTCCCGCCAGAGATGAACTCAAGTTTGTCATAACAGGCTTGAGTTCACAGGTTATGTAAACTATGAAGGATATTCTCTGGAGGTTGCAAACTTGAGGTTTAAAGGAAGAAGTGTCGAGTTTAAAAGTGTTTTCAAGTCAGGAACCTCTCTGCCACTGGTAAACTCGAGGTTGCAATTGTAACCTCGAGTTCATACAAAGTTTTTGAGAACTTTGGAAAACTCTTAAATTCAAACTTTTAGTTTAGTCTCGAGTTTGAGGATTAAACTGGCGAGTTTACACCCTCGGTTAATGGCAAACTCGAGGTTGCACATAATAGGCTCGAGTTTGTCGTAGACAGAGTGTTTTTGTTTGAAATTGACAAGTTTTAAATCACTTTAATCTTGATCAAAAACATCTCCACATTATTTACAATTGTTAGTAATAATCAAAACACATAGGGAACTAACACCGAAGGGTTAAGAGTATAGTTATCCAAGATAAATACCAAAACTATGAATACAGTCATCCCAGATATACTAACACAAAAGTAATAGGGCATCCCCTATTCTTCAATCGCACTGTAATACTTTACCTCCCAAAAGGGTTCTTGATCTTCAGGCACGTACCCCTGTAGCTTCAAAACGCCCGGAGTCCGTATTTGGCCCCCAGAGTAACCGTCAATACTCAAATATTAAATGTGTAAGGAGTATGTAAGCTACCATGCTAGACAGAAATATAAGAGTAGGCCTAGCACATACCATATATGCATCCAGATCATACCACAATATAACATACAGCACAATCCATAGAACCCGTACAGCTGCCCTACCAAGGCAAGCCTCAGACTCACTGAACTCAAAACCCGTAAAGCCGCCCTTCCTAGGCTAGCCCCGAACTGAAACTCAACCCGTACAACTGCTAATAAGGCCAGCCTCAGATTGAACGTCCTCAGCGCTAGGAATCATACAACCCTGTATGCATATTTGGCACAAACATATACAGAGAAAAACACACATGGCAAACACTAACATACAACAAAACACATAAAAATATCTGAGTAAAACGGTTACTACCTGGTGTGGTAAATATTGTCCTTAATATTTTAGTGGGCCCGTTGACTTTCCAAGGGTTCCTTTGACCTATATATCATTAAAATATGCTTATTCAGTATTTACAAAAGTGCCATCTAGTTTTTTTGTCAAAACCAAGCCCAAACCCAAAATTTCCAGAAATTCAGTGATTCTAGCCCAACTTGTGGGATTTTTAATAAATTATACAAAAATCATTTTTGCATGCTTCCAGCGCAATTTTAACCAATGAAATGTCTAGTTTCTATGAAAAATATTTCCATATCCTGAAAGTACTTTTATTTTGTCGTGTTGCTCTCTTTTCACACCTGAGTCAGATTTCACCCTGTTGCACACAGAGCCAACTTCAACAATTTTTATCTCTTAGTAGGAAAATCCAAAAATAATAAAATTATACATCACAATGAACCTCAGGATGTGTAAGTTTTTATTGTAAAATCTAAGCCAAAAATAAATTCGTTTACTATTTTTAGAACTCACTTGAAGCTCCATTGCCAGAATTTCCAGAATCAGGAACAAGCTCACTTGTAAAGCTTTTTCAATGATTTCTAGTTCAGAAAATCAAACTACAACCTAACCCCATACAAAATCACGTTTTAAACCCATTGGGACCATAAAAAACTCCAAAATCAGACCCAAAAACCAAGCCCCAACCAGAAGCACGAAAATCCAAAGTTTAAGCTTTAGAGGCTCAAGTTGTCGGTTGTTACCTATTTCGAAGCTTTGGCTTGGTGGACAAGGTGGTTGAGAGCTTGACCTTGGCTATGGAATCTTGCTGGTCCCTTCTCTCTCCTTCAGCTATGTCACGCCTCTTAGGAGGTAAAAATGACAAGATAAGCTTCTTTTAACATTAATCCAAAAGTAACTAATTGGTTCCAATGTAACTAAGTCAATTCTTGTTTAGTTGGTAACCAATTGACTTTACTTAGTCTTTATCCCATGTGCAAATTTCAGAGGCTTCTAGGAGGCTAATGTGGTGCATTCCCAGCCCATTTAATCAGATTCCATCTTTTAATTTGATAGGAATTACTCAATTTGACTCAAAATGTCTTTTTGTTTTACCGATGGGGCCCACACGTTAATAATTGAATTGACTAAGCTTAACTCTTCTTCAAATCAGATTTCTATAGATAAAAAGGGGTCATATGCACCTAGGGGGTCCCACAAAACTGATCCCCATTAATTAATTCCATTTTCCCACTTTATCGGTCAAATTCTGGGTCTATCGGTCCCTACCGGGTCCCACCGGGTCCAAAAGTGCGTCTTTTCGTACTTTTCTCTGTCTTCACCAGATATTCTCCCCTGCCTGGGCATATTCATATGGCACCCTCCCTTTTTCCATGGTGGTCCCACATTTGTCTCATTCCATCCAAATAATCCCCTAACTGGTCCCTATCGGTCCCTTTTTCTATCGGTCCATCGCTTGTGGGTCCTGCGTCTTGTGTTTGGACCTGAATATGGATAAAATCATCTGTTTTTCTCTCCTCTCTCATATAGGACGAAATTCAATGCCCAAAGGTCAAGGAATTGACCATTTTGCCCTTGCTTTATCTTCCTTTAATCCCGTGGTGACCTGTGTCCTTGTGCAATGATCACCCTATCTCTTGCTTTTTGTAACATGCCTATTGCAATGTCTTTTCTCTCTCTTGTCCCTGTATGGCACATACACACTTCCAGGAGTCAAGAATTTGTGCTTTGTCATTTTCCCCGGGCCCCACTTCGTCATACCGGCTTTATACCTCACCGGTATCCTGCCTTGGGCCCGCACCTTTTCAAACATAGGCCTACCAGAGACTCTTTTCCTCTGGTCAAAGTGGGCAACTTTTTGAGTCTTTTCGGGGTCCACTATCCTTTCTCCCTCTATACAGACATCCTTTCTCAATTAATATTTTGTTACAAGATATTACACAAATAATAAGAATTCGATTACAGTCAAGATTCTTCACTAGTTTCTCAACGATTACAGTTTACACTATTTACAACAGTAGGGGAGTTACATCCTTAATGTCAAAAGTTCCTTCGTAAGCTATTTCCAATGCTTTCCACATATCCTTTGCACTTCCCAGGTTGCAGATCTAAAAATATTCCATATGGCTCAATGTGCTTTGGAGCATCTATTGGGATCCGTACACGCAGCGGAGTAAAATATTTATGAATCCCATCCGAGGATCATTCAATAGCATTTAAATTAAGGCTAGAGGAATCCGAGTCATACCTATGCGCCGAATCAGAATGTGTCTCTTTTGGTTTGAACTGGTGGGCTACCTTCTCGATTAGTAGAAGCTAACTCTATGAATCGCCTTTCTCTACCGGTATCCACACGAACAATCTCCAAACATGGCTATGGCAGCGTGCTAGCGCCTTTTGAATTGTGCGTTTCTCTCAATTTTTACTCTAGGGTTTCTCACGGCTTTCTAATATGTTCGACAAAAGTCCCGTAGGTTTTTTCTAAACCCAATCAGCGTATTATATTCAAAATTAATCTTCATTAATTTTGAAATTCGAATTTTAAATCTGGATTAAAAATATATTAATTAAATCTATTTGATAGATCTAATCTAATGTATTTATTTAATCCGAATTAAACGCCAAATCTGAAATTCAAATTTTGAATTTGGATTAAAAATATATTAATTAAATTTATCTGATAGATCTAATCAAATCTATTTATTTAATCCAAATTAAAAGCCTTTTGATTTAATTTATCTCTATAAATTAAATTCGAGAAATGATATCTATCTATTTAATTAAATCTGAGATAGTATATCTCAATTTAAATTAAACAGATATATGATATCTTTATTCGAAAATTAAATGAGATATAATATCTCTATTTGTTTCAAATATATAATTTATCAAATAAATTAAATACAAAACAAATATTATATAATAATATTATAATCTCCATTAAATAATATTATTATATTATTTTCAAATTTAATATATATATATATATATATATATATATATATATATATATATATATATATATATATTCACCCCAGATAAATTTAGTATTTATTAAATCTTAGATTAATCTAAGATTCAATGAATCTGGACACATTTACTCGTGTTGGGTTATTCTTGTGTTCGACCCTGCAGACCCATATGAGATTGGCAGTGGGCCAATACTGTACTAGCCCACAAGTCGCAAGCGGCCTCTAACAAAACATTGCGACTACCCAATTCACATGGGGATCATTGACACGATACAACCTATTGTACAACCATGTCACGTCCCTTTCCTCAAGCGATAATTTGGTCAAGGATAAGGCATGAATAATGTCAACTTCCTGTTCTTGACCATTACTTTCTCGATTCTCGAGTAGTCTAATAAGTAAAATGGAAACTCCTTTCCATCATAGTATAGCCATACATTTCTTAGACTTACTCATCGAGGGGCCCAGTATTAGCTCTGTACAAATGTGAGGGACAAATTCCATCTTGACCATTCACATTCCTCTACATGAAAACCACTAATCCCGATCCCAGCCTTTATCATCACCCGGTCAAAGGTGACTTTTGACTAGGTCAAAGGTCAGTAACTCATCATGTAGGAATCCATGATGATCTCAGGTCATAGGGTGTCATGACACAGTTATACATGAGATAAACTTATGACTTAATCCATGCAGCTTTCTCATAGTGGGTCGGTCCAGCACCTTGTACTCTTACAAGTGCCCATGACTTTGATTCGTATCTCCATACCTCATCAAAGTCATACTAGTCTTATCTCATCTTCGCTCCTGCGTAGATGACCAACCAGGGACATTTAGGATAATCTATAAGATATATCCAGGGATACAGTTATCACTATAAACATGCGAATGAGATGATAACTAAATGGAGAACAATGACTTGCCCCTAGGGCATAATTTCCAACAACATCAATATAGCTTTGCTGTTGAGAGTTATCTTTCTTCTATCGTTCTTATCGAACTCGTGGTTCAATCTTTAGAACATGGATTCCGCCTTCTATTCTTGTAGGAACATAGTCCTCATTCTCAAATACGTGCCCTAGACCATGTTTACTGGCTAACACAAACACTTTGAACTTTGCTTTCTATAATGAATAATATTCACCATTGAAACCACGTGGTCGGTTGATTGACAAACCATTAGGAAATATTCCTTCCATGATCTTTCTCAGGATGTTAAGCCCAAATGAGAAAACTAGCTAAGATACCAAATGAAATAGAATATCACCTAGAGGGAGGGTGAATAGGGGATTTCAAAATTCCTTTCCTGGATTGAACAACGAGCAATAAACATGAAGATAGAGATAGAAAGAATGAATATAGAGAAATTATATTGGTTCGATCCAACTCCTTAACCTACGTCCGGTCCCCAGACACTCGGGGATTTTCACTAACTCTTAATCTCATATTCAATTGCATAATGTACCCGAAGTGATCCCTTTGCAATCAGATCAACTCCCCCTTACAAGTTGTAAATGTACACCTATACTCAAGGTCTCACTACCTTGAGATTTCATAAATAATCAACTAAGTGTTTAACTCATAATTGAGTAGATAAATGATAATCACTGAAGTATGAGAATATTCGAAGATATTAAATGAAGTAAATGAAACAATTGAATACAATAACGTCGAATTGAATGCATAGAGTTTCAATAGCTAACGGAATTAAATGTGATGAGCTTCTATATCATCTTTTATTAATGTCGTTGTGACACTTTAAATGTAGCCATTGAGACTCTCCAAACTTCAGTCAGGCATAGATGATTTTCGTTAGGTACAGTCGACTGTTGCTTCATTAATTCATTCACCATTGACGTGCTTGTGCTCAAAAGTTGACTTAGAATATTTGCCGGAATAGGTATGCCTTGAAGGAATGATTTTATCTACTATAAGGTTTCATTTGAAAGTGGAGCCAAATACCCAAGAGAGGGGGTGAATTGGGTATTTTAAAAATTTTCACAAATACCTCTGTTTTCTAACAGCAAAACAGAGATGAACAGAGTAAGGAGAAGAACAGCTGGACACAGAGATTTATACTAGTTCGGTCCTAACCACTAGACCTACGTCCACTCCCCAGACTCTCTGGGATTTTCACTATCACAAAAGATTACACACTCTATACTCAAGAGTAGTTCTCTCACTAGAACTCACTCCCCCTTACAAGTTGTAATCAATGTACTCCCAAATCACCAAGTCCCCTTGACTTGTGATTCTTTACAATAAATGATTTACAGATAAAAACTCTCTCTAAGAATGATAAACACTGAAGCATATGTATCAAAAGATACTTTTACAAGTGAAAACTGAAGGTAGGTGAAGAACTTTGAATGCAATTCGTTTTCAGCAGTTGTGGTTGTTGAGAAGACTTGAATGCAACTCTATTTATACTCAGGGTGCAATAAATGACTGTTGATTTCCCTAATAAAACCGTTGGAGATGTTCAGCAAAGGTTAGGGAGTGGTTTAGTCTTCTTCTCTCTCTATTCTTTACTTAATCCAGCTGTGGAGAAGTTCAGAGTCGACTTCTTGTGAATTAATCTGTTGGAAAAGTAGCTGCTGGATGTGGAAAACATTCTTTAATTCTTTGCTAGACGTGTGCAGACGGATTACCCAAAAGATTGCAACTTTCTGGATTTGCATTTAATGTGCTGATGTCACTTTTTGCTTTTGCTTTAAACCTTCAATAAACATTCTCTAATTCATCTGAAACTCACTAACAAAGTGGTTAAACATAGCTAGGAATAGTAGAGAATAATACTGGAAAGTATTAAGATCAAACAAGAGTGATTTCGAAAATCACAGAATTTGAAATTCTGAATCAGCGCTGAAACCTCAAGGTTTATTCTCCAAACCTCGAGTTTTGGACTGATCTTGTAAAGTTGGTTTATGTCCAAAACATCAAGACTTGAGGTTTCTATCCAAAACTAGAGCTTTTCAAAACTTTAAAATGTTTAGTGTTCTCGGATTGACAAAACCTCGAGGTTTCTCATCAAACCTCGAGTTTTCATTCAAACATGAAAGTTTTGAAAAATTACGCTAAAGGCAAAACCTGGAGATTTCCTTGAAACCTCGAGTCTTTTAAATCAAAGAAAAGTTGTTTGCTCTCTGTTTGCCAAAACCTCGAGTTTTCTCACCAAAACTCGAGTTTTATTCAAATGTGAAAACTTTGAAATGTTGCACCAAGGCAGAAACCTTGAGGTTTTGAAACAAAACTGGAGGTTTTGAAAAATTAGAAAACATAGATGCTCTCTGCCTGGACAAAACTCGAGGTTTGTCCCCAAACCTCGAGTTTTCACTTCTTGTGAAAACTTTGAGAGAACTTTGTCAAACTCAAACCTGGAGGTTTTTCATAAAACTGGAGGTTTTGAAACATTGGTTAAAATCTAAGTTTTCTCTGCCAGTCAAAACCTCGAGGTTTCTTACCAAACCTCGAGTTTTCACAAAAGTTGTGAAAACTGAAATTTTCAAGTCAAAACAAAACCTTGAGGTTTTGGATACAAACTGGAGGTTTTCAAATGTTCAAAACTTGAGAAACTCTATGTAAGACAAAACCTCGAGGTTTTGCTAGAAACCTCGAGTTTTGCATTTTCCCAGAAAATGCTGAGAAGCCTCTGTGTGTGGAAACCTCGAGTTTTCTCTGAAAACTCAAGTTTTGACTTAGTTCAGAAATCTTGAAACTGTCTCTGTAAGGCCAAACCTTGAGGTTTCTGTGCAATCCTCGAGTTTTGCTCTGACAGTGAGTTTTACAACATTTAATAGCAAAGCTTCATGCTTTGTTTACAATTATTGGAGATCATCAAAACCTTAAGAGAACTAACATTCTCCCCCTTTTTGATGATGACAATACTTGTAAACAAACTCCTTTGAGAATTTGCGAAAGTTTCATTTTGAAATAAGCTTAGTGATTAACAATGTTTTGAAAATTTTCACTTTGAAAAACTTGAACATTCTAAAATGCAAATTTGTAAAAGTCACAACTTAAGCAACCACATAAATGTCAGAGATTAGCAACAGAAGCTTAAATGGACACAAAAATTACAAAATGCATTTTCATATAACAGATTATAGATTACAACTAAGAATCACAAAATGAAAATACATAAGTGTTCTAAGAAACTCAAACTAACTCTCAAATTCAACCCTTGTTTTTCTCTCCCCCTTTGTCATCTTCAAAATTCAAGTTAACCAAGGGAGTAGAAGGAGGGGAAAGATGAAGAACTTCAGTGGAAGGAGTGTCCACAGATGGATGAAGAACTTCAGTGGCTGGGGTAAATGGTGATGAAAGCACAACTTTATCTGGTGTGGCAGCTCCAACTGGAGAAGGGAAGATAGGAGTCGATGGATCTGGAGAAGCTGTAGGAATCTGAGGACTGGTAAAGGTGAAGGAAGGTGAGGATGAGCCAGAAGCAGGACTAGAAGTGCTAGGACCAGCAGTAGTCCCAAAGGGTGGAGATGATCCAATGTGTAGGTGCTTGACTATCTTGTCCACTCTGTCACTCAAGTCCATGCTAGATACAACCTATATTGAGAGCTTGGCATCAATTTCCTCAGCCTTATCCCTCAGATCAGCTGACTATCCAGACAACATATCAAGTTGCTCTTTTATAGCATCTTGTATCTCAATCAATCCATTGTGCCCACAAGTCACTTCAGCCCTTAGTTTGCCCAACTCAAATTCCACTCTTATAGTCATGGCAGCAAGAGCAGCATCCACAATCTCCTTTATTTGTGCAGTTAGATCTATTGGCAATGATGACTGAGGAGGTGGAGGTGTTGATTGAGCTTCTTGAGCATGGGATCGAGATGCTCTTGGCTAAGACTGAGAGGGAGCTCGTGACTGTCCAGATCCTTCTTCTCCAAACTTGATCTTCATCAAATTCAGCATTGTTTTCCCAAGGAATGGAGGATACTCCAGTGTATCAACAGTGCCCACATACCAGATCTTATGATAGTAGAGGATGACAGAAACTAAGGAGGGAAAGGGTATGTGAGAGAGTTTTCTGCGTGAGGACTTAAACTTTGTCATTGCTTGGAGAAGCCAATGACCAATGTTGAAGGGAACCTTTTTCACAAAGGCAGTAAAGGGTTGGTAGTCTTGTTCAGTGAAATGGGTGAAATTTCCACCCTTATGTATAAAGTTCCTAGAATAGACATACCACAATACCCTATTTTCTACGGACATAGAGCCTGGATTAAAGGTCAGCCTAAGATGCTGGTTCTGTGGAAAGGGCTCATCTGGTCTAAGTGTTTCAAAGATTTCCTGGTTACTGTAAGTGAACTCAGGAATAGGTGGAGGGTTGACAACTTTCAGGATTTTGTTTAGAATCGAAGCAGACAAAGTAAATTTGACTCCCCTCACCACAGTGGTCACTCTTTCCTCAAGCAACTCACCATCTGGACCTAGCTCATTGTCATACTCCATATTATAATAAAACATACAGAAAAGATGTGGAGTATAGGGAGTAGAAATGGAAACAAAGGACTCGTACTGACTCAACTAGGGAGACAAATCAAAATGACATTCTCTGTGAAATTCTTTTAGATTGACAGCAACTACAGGACAGAAATCTCTATGTAAATAAGCTTCCTTAAACTTGTCATTCTCTTCCCTAGTCATAGGAGAAGGGGCAGTCACAAAACCTTCGGGAGGCGAGATATTCCGGTAGATGTCTGAAACAACATTTTCCATGACTAAAGGCACTTGTTGCTCTTGATTTTGAGCAGAAGCACTAGCTTGAGATGAAGCTTGGCCTCTAGAACTTGGCTGAGATCGTTGAGCAGTGGCTCTCTTCATCCTTACTGGCTTAGACTTGGTGGCTTTCTTCTCTGCAGAATTGGAAACCTTAGAGACCTTCTCCTTTCCCTTGCCTTGAACCTCTGGTTCTTTCCTCTTCTTAGATGGTGCATCAATGGGCTCGTTGATGGAAACTCCTTTTGATTTAGGAGAAGGAGAGGAGGCACCCTTGTGGCGTTTTGAAGGAGGCGAGTCTGCCGAGGGAATTTCCTTGTTAATCCTTCTTATCTGTCGATCTACACCGTGGCGAAGACGATTCGGGATGGATTTCAACCTCACTGGATGTTCAAAAGGAGGAAGAGGAGGTGTCCTCACTAGTGGTCAAGGAGGTGGAAACCACGATTTTAAGCTTTTGTTACTGGAATCAGTATCGGAAATAGGTTGGGGGTTTGATTTCAAAGCCATCTGGTGATTTGAGAGAGGTTTTTAGGTCGAAGAAGAGTGAATCAAAGAGTAGAGTGAAAAACTTAGGTCAAAACTAGAGTTTTAGGTCGATTTTTGAAGAACACAACAATGATTCGTATATATAGGCACGACCAAAAACTCGAGGTTTCATTCCAAACCTTGAGGTTTGATGAAAGAGTACTAACCTGGACTTCAAAGGTGTTTTGAGAACCTTTAGAAGGCAAAACTCGAGGTTTGTTCCAAAAACGTGAGGTTTGTTTCCAAAACTCGAGGTTTTTATACAAAACTCGAGGTTTGCATCATTCTTCAAAATTGGACTACTCTCGGTTTGATGAAAACTCGAGGTTTCCATTGAAAACTCAAGGTTTCATTGTCTCCAGAAACTCCAGATTTTCTCTGACCTCGACAGTGTACAATCAAAACTCGAGGTTTTCTCCAAAACTTCGAGGTTTTGCTCCTCGACAGCAAAACTCAGGTTTTTGAATATCCTGCATAAAACATGTCTAGACACTCCGATGCTTAAGTTACTAACCTTTAATCATCAAAACCATAATTTAACACTAAATTGAGCAAGATTTACTTACAACTCATTGGGATTTACCATTCACAATTCTCTTCTAATAAAATTGAATTGCTCCTTGGCCAATGGCTTTGTGAAGATGTCAGTAAGTTGAAGATGTGTTGGGATGAACATAACTCTGACATCTTTCTTCTGAACATGATCCCTTATGAAATGATGCCTCACATCAATATGCTTGGTTCGAGTATGTTGAACTGGATTCTTGACCAAGCTTATTGTGCTTGTGTTGTCGCACAAAATCGGGATCTCCTTCAGATTGACTCCCAAGTCTGATAGTTGTTGTTTGAGCCATAGCACTTGGGCACAACAACTTGAGGCAGCCACATACTCAACTTCAGTCGAAGACATTGCCACACTGGTTTGCTTCTTGCTGAACCATGACACAAGTGTGCCACCAAAGAATTGACATTGGCCACTTGTGCTCTTTCAATCTGTCTTATATCCAGCATGATCTGAGTCTGAGTATGCCACCAAGTGCTCAGGTTGACCTTTGGGAAACCACAAACCCAGTGTCTTTGTGTCTACAAGGTATCTGAAGATCCTCTTCACATGCTCCGCATGAGACTCCTTTGGAGCAGACTGGAACCTTGCACACATCCCTACACTGAATTGAATGTCAGGTCGACTTGCAGTTAAATAGAGTAATGATCCAATCATTCCTCTATATCTTGTGATGTTGAAGTCTTTGCCCTTCTCATCAGCATCCAATGAAGTGGTTGTACTCATTGGAGTGTCAGCTCCTTTGCATTGGTTCATCCCAAACTTCTTCAACAAATCATTGAGATACTTGGTCTGTGAGATGTAGATTCCATCTTTCCTTTGCTTGATTTGCAGTCCAAGAAAGTAGTTGAGCTCTCCCATCATGGACATCTCAAACTCTCCCTGTATATTCTTTGCAAATTCTTCACACAAAGTATCATTAGTAGCACCAAATATAATATCTGAAAGCAGGAGCTTTATACCCAAGAGGGGGGGTGAATTGGGTATCTTTAAAATTTTCGTAACTGGTTCTGTTTTCGATTACTCAAAACAGAGCACAACAGAGAGGATAAGGAGAAGAAGCTAAACACAATGCAATTTATACTGGTTCGGTCCTTTCCTGACCTACATCCAGTCCCCAAGCCTCACTTGGGATTTTCAATCCACTATGTTCAACTATTGATTACACACTCTGTACTTAGAGTTGTTCTCTCACTAGAACACACTCCCCCTTACAAGTTGTAATCAATACACCCAACTACCAAGTCCCCTGACTTGTAGTTATCTCAATCAATAAATGATTTACAAGTATTTAACTCTCTTACAGAGTAGATATGATGAACACTGAAGTACTTGTATCAAGTATGATACTCTATAAGTGAAAGCTGATACACAATAAATGAATTTAGTAGAAATTCGCTCAGAGTAGTTGTATATCCTTCTGAAGATGATAATGAACTCTATTTATAGCTAGAGAACATTAAATGACCGTTGTAGCTTGAATCAGACCGTTGGAGAAGTTGCCCAAGTGTTCTGAAGTGGTTTTGGGGTCTTCTCTCTCTTGTTTTCCCTTAATCTAGTTGGTCAAGACATCAGGGCTGACTTTCTGCGAATTAATCCGTTGGAGAGGAGTTTTCTTGTTTCAGCTAACATCCTTAAATACTTTGTAAGCGTGTGCAGAAGGATTTGGGTAGAAGGAGTAACTTTTGTGCTTTGCAATAAATGCTCTGAGGTGCTTTTTGCTTTATACTCTAACCTCTCACCAAACATTCTTTAATGCTCTGAAATCCACTAATAAATACGTTAAACATAGCAGGGAATATCAGAGAATAATATTGGAAGAAGATAGAATCAAATAACATTGATTTCTGAAATGCCCAAATTCAAAAATTCTGAACCAGCGTCACGAACTCGAGTTCAGTTCTTACAGGCTCGAGTTCGAGGCTTTAGTGTTCAAAACTGTGCAAGTTCAAAAAGTGTAAACCTGAGGTTTGCAGATCATTGAAAAACTAAAATGCTCTCGGGTTGAAATGAACTCGAGTTTATTAAAGTTAGGCTCGAGTTCGAGGCTTCAGTGTTTAAAAGCATGTAAGTTCAAAATGAACAAACCTGAGGTTTGTCTTTTAAACTGGAGGTTCTCAAGTCATTGAAAAACTAAGAAGCTCTCGGGTTGAAATGAACTCGAGTTCATTAATGTCAGGCTCGAGTTCGAGACACTTTTGAACAGACTTCGTTTTAGCTTGAAAACACAAACCTGAGGTTTGCAAAACACACTCTCGAGTTTAAAAACATATCCAAAAGTTCTTTGCTCTCTAGAACTTTTAGGCTCGAGTTTGAAAGTCTCAGTCTCGAGTTTAAATAGCTTAAAAGCAGTTCTTTGCTCTCTGGAACTTTTAGGCTCGAGTTTGAAAGTCTCAGTCTCGAGTTTAAATAGCTTAAAAGCAGTTCTTTGCTCTTGGCCAAAACTAGGCTTGAGTTTGAATATGTTAGGCTCGAGTTTGAGCATTGGTGAACTTTTCAAACCGAAAAACTTTTCTTTTAATGGAACAGTGCAGAGCTTGAAAATATCTTTAAGTTTCAAACAACTTGTCCCGCCAGAGATGAACTCGAGTTTGCCATGACAGGCTCGAGTTCATGCTCTTAAAACTTTCTTTGGATCCTTTCAAACTTGAGGTTTGAAGAAAGCAAGTGTAAGGTTTAACATGTTCTCAAAGTTCAAAAACTCTCTGGAAAGAATGAACTCGAGTTTGACCTTAGTAGGCTCGAGTTCATGTGAACTTTTCAAAAGTTTAATTTTAAACTTCAGGTTCAGTCTCGAGTTTGGGAATCAACTGGACAAGTTTGTGCTCTCTGTCAAATCCAGGCTCGAGTTCAACACTAACAGGCTCGAGTTTGGTTTTGACAGATTGAAAAATACAAGTTTAAATTATTCTAAACTTTGTCAAACCTTATCAATATTGTTTACAATTGTTAGTAATCATCAAAACACACAGGGAACTAACAATATCATCAACATATATTTGCACAATTAAAATTTCATTTCGCTTATTGGTTTTTATAAAAAGAGTTGTATCTGCTTTTCCTCTGATAAATCCTTGATCAAGAAGGAATTTGCTTAATCGCTCATACCAAGCTCTAGGAGCTTGCTTAAGACCATAAAGAGCTTTCTTGAGACGATAAACATGATCTGGATGATGTTCATTTTCGAAACCAGGAGGTTGTTCCACATAAACTTCTTCTTGTATAAAACCATTTAGAAAAGAACTTTTTACATCCATTTGATAGAGTTTAAAACCTTTTACACAAGCAAAGGCTAGAAGAACTCTTATGGCTTCTAATCTTGCCATTGGAGCATAAGTTTCTTCATAATCAATTCCTTCTTCTTGATTATAGCCTTTGGCAACCAATCTTGCCTTATTGCGGACAATGATTGTTGACTTATCACGTTTGTTCTTGAATACCCATTTGGTGCCAATGACCGGATGGTCTTTGGGCCTAGGTACCAAATCTCAAACTTGATTTCTATCAAACTGAAGCAATTCCTTTTGCATTGCTATCACCCAATCATTGTCTGAAAAGGCTTCATCAATCTTAGAGGGTTCTATATGAGAAATAAATGGAGAGAAAATTACTTCATTCAAAGTGCTATTTCTAGTTCTTACTCCCTGATTAACATCGCCTATAACTTAGTCCAAAGGATGATTCTAATAAATTTCCAAGCTCTAGGCTGAGACTGATCTAGATTTTCAAAATCATTTTGAGGATCAGCCTCGAAAACATTTTCAGAATTTTCAGTAGATGCAGGAGTAGTTTTCAAAAAGAATTGGTTCTTGGGAACAATTTCTTCATCAACATCCAAGGATTTTTCAGACTTAGACTCACAGAAGACAACATGCATAGACTCTTCAACTATGCGAGTACGAGTATTGAAAACTCTGAATGCTTTACTTTTATTTGAATAACCTAAAAATATACCTTCATCCGCTTTGGGATCGAACTTTCCCAAATTGTCCTTACCATTATTATGGATGAAGGACTTACACCCAAAAATATGTCGATGAGCCAAATTTGGCTTTCTTCCTTTGTACAGCTCATATGGTGTCTTGTTCATCTTCTTCCGGAGGTATGCCCGATTCGAGATGTAACATTCAGTGCTCATAGCATCTGCCCAGAAAACTTGGGAAGTGTTGTTCTCATTCAGCATTGCCCTTGCCATCTCAGTGAGGACTCGATTCTTCCTCTCCACAAAACCATTTTGTTGAGGTGTCCTAGGGGCTGAGAAGTTATGGTCAATTCCCATGTTGTCACAGAATTCAACAAATGCATGATTCTCGAATTCTCCTCCATGATCAGTTCAGATTCTTGAAATAGAAAAGCCTTTCTCGTTCTGGACCTTCTTGGCAAAGACAACAAATTGATCAAATGTTACATCTTTAGAAGACAAAAATATAGTCCATGCAGATCTAGAGAAATCATCAACTATGACCAAAGTATATAAATTGCCACCAAGGCTTTTCACTCTAGCTGGTCCAACTAGATCCATGTGAAGCAATTGAAGAGGTCTACTAGTTGAAATCTCATTTTTCGATTTGAAAGAGGATTTGGTCTGTTTTCCTTTTTGACATGCATCACAAATCATATCATTTTTAAAACGAAGTTTAGGAATACCAATCACCAAATCCTTTTTGAGTAATTTGTCAAGTTGAAACATATTAACATGTGCTAATCGCTTGTGCCACAGCCAACTCTCATCCAAATTACTTACAAAACATTTTTCTAAAACAGAAGCATTACTAGAGAGGTTAAGAGTATAACAATTGCCATCTCTAGGTGCTCTAAACAAAGCTTTTGATTTGATCTTTTCTAAAGGGAGAAAATCCTTTTTCACAATCAAGCACTCCTCAGAATCGAAGATAACCAAGTTACCTTTATCAGTGCTTTGACTTACACTGAGGAGATTGTGGCAAAGTCCTTCCACAAGGTAGACATCTTTGATTAGTGGTCCTTCATTGTTGCCAATTTCACCAATTCCCGCAATCTTTCTAGATTGATTTTCACCACAGGTCACCTTGCCACCATCTTTGGGCTTGATTGAGGCAAATTTGGACTGGTCTCCCATCATGTGCCTAGAGCATCCACTATTAATGTACCACTTGTTGGATTTTGATGCTCTTAGACATACCTGCAAGACACAACAGATCAAGTCTTAGGTACCCATCTTTTCTTGGGTCCTTTGGGGTTAGTTTGTGTCTTAGGAACCTTGTAAGATCCCTTTGGAATCCATTGATAATTTCTAGAAGGTTTGATCTTTCTTTCTTTCTTATGAAAGCACGAAGAGGTAGTATGACCCTTTCTATTGCAATAATTATAGTGTGCAAAGGGATTTGAAGAATGGACAGACTTTGTACAGAAATTCATATAAGATTTTCCCCCATTCTTCTTTTTACCTTTCTTCTTATCAAAATTAGGTTTGTAACCAATTCCTAATATGTCATTGATAAATCTTTGTTGCTTTAAAATGACATTGAACATTTCACTTCCTCTTGTGAATTTCTCAAGTGCCTTAGTAAGATGTGAATTCTTTTTCTTCAAATCAGGACATTCTTCACAAACCAAATTTCAGAAGAAGAAAGTTTTTCCACTTGCTGTTCAAGAGTAGTATTTTTCTTTTTCAAAGCAAGATATTTCTCAGCAAGTTTTTCAAATTCTATTTGCACAACAATGTATTCAGCAAATAACTCATCATAAGATGGTTTCGAATCAAATACCTCATCATTGTTGGCAGGTTGCTCTTCTTCTTCTGCAACCAAACAGATATTTGCTTTTTCTTCTTCATCCTCTTCCTCTTCATCAGAAGAGCTATCACCCCAAATAGCTAAACATAGGCTTTCTTCTTGAATTTGTTGAATCTCTTCTTTTCCTTATCCTTGTTGTTCAGTTGGGGACACTCAGACTTGATGTGGCCTGGCTTTTCACATTCGTAGCAAATAATAGGCTTCTTTGCCTCATAACTGGAGCTACCTTTGTGAAACTTCTTGAATCCTTGGTCCTTCTTGTAAAATTTCTTCAACCTTCGGACCATCATGCCAATCTCTTCATCTTCGTCTTCATCGTCATCTTCTGACTCTTTGGCTTCTTTAACCGTTTTGAGGGCAATTCCCTTATTCTTGCCATGTACTTCTTCAAGTCCTTTCTTGAATTTTAGTTTTGCCTCATATTCAGAGAGACTACTAAAGAGAGCTGCTACAGATGCCATGGAATCTCCACGAGCTTCTTCAATGGCTGTGACTTTGGCTTCCCATTCTTTATTGAAAATGTTGAGAATCTTTCTCACTTGAACAGGTTGTTCATATTCTTTGCCCAATGCAGCAAGTTGATTGATCAAGTGGGTGAATCTTAGCTGGAAATCGCTAATGGATTCTCCAGGCTTCATACGAAGAAGATCATACTCAGTCATGAGGGTATTGACCCTATTTTGCTTGACTCCAGCAGTTCCTTCGTGAGCTATTTCCAAAGTATCCCACATGGCTTTAGTTGATGTTAGATTGCATACACGAAAATACTCTTGTTGACTAAGAGCACTTTGCAGCAAGAGAATCGCTTTGCTGTTGAGTGTGATGTTCCTTCTATCATTGTCATCATATTCTTCTTCCGGCTTATCTTCCCTTAGACCATTGTGGAGAACTGTTGGTCTGTAGTTTCCTCTTTCGAATACTCTCCAGAGACCATATTCAATAGCATTTACAAAAACTTTGAACTTCGCCTTCCAAAATGAATAGTGCTCTCCATTAAAGCCGGGTGATCTGTTGATTAAAGCTCTATCAGGTAGAATACCTTCCATAATGATCCTTCTCGAGATGTTAAGCTCTTTTGAGAAAACCTTGCTCGATACCAAATGAAAATGGAGCCAAAGACCCAAGAGGGGGGTGAATTGAGTATTTTAAAAATTTTCGCAAATACCTTTGTTTTCTAACAGCAAAACAAAGATGAACAGAGTAAGGAGAAGAACAACTGGACACAGAGATTTATACTGGTTCGGTCCTAACCACTTGACCTATGTCCAGTCCCCAGACTCTCTGGGATTTTCACTATCACAAAAGATTACACACTCTGAACTCAAGAGTAGTTCTCTCACTAGAACTCACTCCCCCTTACAAGTTGTAATCAATGTACTCCCAAATCACCAAGTCCCCTTGACTTGTGATTCTTTACAATAAATGATTTATAGATAAAAACTCTCTCTAAGAGTGAATAATGATAAACACTAAGGCTTATGTATCAAAAGATACTTTTACAAGTGAAAACTGAAGGTAGGTGAAGAACTTTGAATGCTATTCGTTTTCAGCAGTTGTAGTTTTTTTGGTGAAGACTTGAGTGCCACTCTATTTATACTCAGAGCACATTAAATGACCGTTGATTTCCCTAATAAAACCGTTGGAGATGTTCAGCAAAGGTTAGGGAGTGGTTTAGTCTTCTTTTCTCTTTATTCTTCACTTAATCCAGCTGTGCAAAAGTTCAGAGTTGACTTCTTGTGAATTAATTTGTTGGAAAAGCAGGTGCTGGATGTGGAAAACATTCTTTAATTCTTTGCTAGACATGTGCAGACGGATTACCCAAAAGATTGCAACTTTCTGGGTTTGCATTTAATGTGCTGACGTCACTTTTTGCTTTTGCTTTAAACCTTCAATAAACATTCTCTAATTCATCTGAAACTCACTAACAACGTGGTTAAACATAGCTAGGAATAGTAGAGAATAATACTGGAAAGTATTAAGATCAAACAAGAGTGATTTCCAAAATCACGGAATTTGAAATTCTGAATCAGCGCTGAAACCTCGAGGTTTGTTCTCCAAACCTCGAGTTTTGGACTGAGCTTGTAAAGTTGGTTTATGTCCAAAACATCAAAACTTGAGGTTTCTATCCAAAACGGGAGGTTTTCAAAACTTTAAAATGTTCAGTGTTCTCCGGTTGACAAAACCTCGAGTTTTCATTCAAACATGAAATTTTTGAAAAATTGCGCTAAAGGCAAAACCTGGAGGTTTCCTTGAAACCTGGAGTCTTTGAAATTAGAGAAAAGTTGTTTGCTCTCTGTTTGCCAAAACCTCGAGTTTTCTCACCAAAACTTGAGTTTTCTCACCAAAACTCGAGTTTTGTTCAAATGTGAAAACTTTGAAATTTTGCACCAAGGCAAAACCTTGAGGTTTTGAAACAAAACTCGAGGTTTTGAAAAATTCCAGTTTTGTAAAATTAGAAAACATAGATGCTCTCTGCCTGGACAAAACTCGAGGTTTGTCCCCAAACCTCAAGTTTTCACTTCTTGTGAAACTTCGAGAGAACTTTGTCAAACTCAAAACTGGAGGTTTTTCACAAAACTGGAGGTTTTGAAACATTGGTGAAAATCTAAGTTTTCTCTGCCAGTCAAAACCTCGAGGTTTCTTACCAAACCTCAAGTTTTCACAAAACTTGTGATAACTAAAATTTTCAAGTCAAAACAAAACCTTGAGGTTTTGGATACAAACTGGAGGTTTTCAAATGTTCAAAACCTGAAAGACTCTCTGTAAGACAAAACCTCGGCAAAACCTCGAGTTTTGCATTTTCCCAAAAAATGCTGAGAAGTCTCTGTGTGTGGAAACCTCGTGTTTTCTCTGGAAACTCAAGTTTTGACTTAGTTCAGAAATCTTGAAATTGTCTCTGTAAGGCCAAATCTCGAGGTTTTTGTGCAAACCTCAAGTTTTGCTCTGACAGTGAGTTTTACAACATTTGACAGCAAAACTTCATGCTTTGTTTACAATTATTGTAGATAATCAAAACCCTTAGAGAACTAACATCATTTTGATCGTTGGCTTTGCTTTCCGAGGGCATTAAATGCTTCTGACATAATGAATGGCTTTTCAGCTAATCACAATTTAAATGTTCATTAATCATATGAAATCTACTTAAAAGATAGTTAGTAATAGCATAAGTAAGTTTGAGTAAGATTTAAACAGAAACAAATAGTAACCCAAAATATTTAAATTTACAATTACTATTAAAGAGATGCTTTCTGGAAGATGACCAATCATTTTCGAGTAGCCATACCATAGTACTCGAGTAGTAGTGTAAAGAATGTCTTCACAGAAGCCTATTGAATGTCCATACTCGAGTAATATAGTCCTCATACTTGAGTATCATCTCAAGAGTCTAATATCAGCAGCTTCTGTAGCGATATTACTTGAGTATATATTTACATTGCTATAATCGAGTAGCCTACTTGAGTACACAGTCTCCAGTACTCGAGTAACACCTATCCATCGCTAAAACAATACACTTAGACAAATGTTAGCAACTGATGCTCGAGTACCAATCACTTCATACTTGAGTAGTAGTAAAATAGTGCTCGAGTATATCTCAGGCCAAGAGCAAATTGAGAATTAAAACAAGTATACTCGAGTAATCAATTACCTATACTTAAGTACCATACTCGAGTAGCACTTACCATCTACTCAGGTAGCGTTTTGACTAAGCCGTTGGTGTGACATGAGGCTTATGAGTGTCTCTGAACTTTGCTTTAGTTTAACACATACTCAAGTAACATGAAATGTGTACTCGAGTAATATCATCTAAAATGATGACAGTAACCCTATCTGATATAGTACTTGAGTATGCTTGATCTTATACTCGAATAGTGTCCTAAAACACTTAAATACACTGTTAGATTGATAATACCCAAGTAAGCAAGATGCCTGGCTTGAGTACACCCTTAACTTAGACAAAAATTCACTGATTCAAAGCCTTGATTATTTTCAAAAACTTAAGCAATCTCTAATCTTGTTATCATCAAGACTTCGAGAACTAACAATTCGAAAAGCCATTTTCACAAAAAAAAAAATAGATTTTATCAAAAAATATTTTGATAAAAAGTTTCTAGTTGCCTCCTGGTGGCCCATTGTTTACACGCGAGTCCAGTCTCCCCTTGGCCCATTTACGAGCCCAAACTTACCAAGTGTAATATATACATTTGTATTTTCTCTCTGCCAAGCAATGTGAGACTTAGTTCCTATTTAACACACCCACATGTAATGGATTAACTCCAACAATCCCCTATAACTGCCAAAAGGAACGCTATTAGTTGAGTTGCACACATCAATATAACTACTCTATTTGGTGGTCTTATGAACTTAAAATGAGACCTAGACCAATAACACTTAGTATACAGAGATTTTGGTGGTCCTATGAACTTAAAACCAACAACTCTTAGGTGTGTACTAGAGGTATTAAGGGTCAGATTATACCCCCATATGTGGCTATTAATGCATTTTTGCAAGTTAAGATGGTCATGTAGGTGTCTAGTGCATAACGAATGCTCTAGAGATTTTGCTACAATCTCATAGGAGAGGCCCCACTACGCATTCATAGAGGTGATTTCATAAAATATAGTTGCAATGAGCACACCATCACATAGGATTATGAAATCATTAAGACCTTTCGCTCAACCACACTACAATGCATTCTAGCACTTTCTCGCATCATAGGAAGGGACTATCAATTTAATTTGAGTGCTAGCAGAACTAAGAAATAACTTGTTCTTACCCGTTGAACATCCTTCATGGGAATACCAATCACAAAGCTTGGGTTGCCATCACTATTAATTTCTTGTTGGCTTAAGTCACATTCCCCTCGATGAATCAAAGATTTGTGTCCTTCCCAAGGGTTTTGCAAATGGATTCACTTGGTTCATTGTTCACATCACATAATCAATTGAGATTACATCATCTTTTTGCATATGCCTTATAATATTATGTCTCAATCGAATATATTGCTTTTACCATTAAAGCGGTTTTATTTGTCTCAATCGAATATATTGCTTTTACCATTGAAGCGGTTTTATTTGTAACTACAACTATCACAGATTGGCTATCACAATGTAAAGATATTGATGGTGTTGATTTCTCACCTATTGGGATATTCACCAAGAAGTTTTTGAACCACTCAGCCTCAGTACCAGCCAACTCTATAACAATAATTTGTTTGGCTAAATTCCACATTATGGCACCACCACCAAGTTTAAAAACATAGCCACTAATGGATTTAGTCTTTGTTGAATTTGAGATCCAGTTAGTATCATTATATCCTTCTAATACAGTAGGAAATCTACTATAATGAATACCATAATTTATGATACCTCTCAGGTATCTCAATACCCTTACTAGAGCCTTTCAATATTGATTGCTTGGACAATGAGTATATATACTCAATCTACA
This sequence comes from Acacia crassicarpa, assembly GCA_034222035.1. Taxonomy (NCBI): domain Eukaryota; kingdom Viridiplantae; phylum Streptophyta; class Magnoliopsida; order Fabales; family Fabaceae; genus Acacia; species Acacia crassicarpa. The sequence continues at coordinate 21,577,686 of JAWXYG010000009.1, read as the reverse complement.
TAAACAACATTATATGTTTGGCCTGGTATAGTTCATTAAATGAAACTGACTTCTAATAATATGTGTATATTTAGATTGAATGATTGGGTCTCCTCTTCTTTTCTTTAAATGCACATTGGGATCATAGAGAGTACTTAAAGGAGACTCATCGAACAATTCAAACTTTTTCAGAATTTTCTCAACATAATGTTCTTGAGAAAGTATGATGTCATTTTCATTCATTATGATCTTAACACCCAAAATGACTTTTTCTTCACCTAAATCTTTCATATCAAAATTAGAAGAAAGAAAATATTATGTCTCAAGCATAACACCCATGCTAGTACCAAAGATAAGCATGTAATCCACTTATAAACAAATAATCACACAATCACCATCTACAAGTTTGTATAGACACATCATTCTACTTCAACAGTAGAGAAACCACCATTTAACAAAACTTGATCAAGTTTTTTATGACATTGTTTGGGTGCTTGTTTCAAACCATATGTTGATCTAACAAGTTTACAAACTTTTGTTTTCTTGTCTAAGAACAATGCAACCTTCAGGTTGCACCATGTAGATCTCCTCTTCTAAATCCCCATTCAAAAATTATGTTCTAACATCCGTTTGATGAATAAAAAGTTTTTGAATAGAAGCTAAGGCAATTAGGATTCTAACAGAAGAAATCCTGGTCACAAGAGAAAATGTGTCAAAATAGTCAACAATTTCTTTCTTAGTATATCATGTGGCTACCAGCTTAGCCTTATATTTATCAATGGCTCCATTAGAGGAATACTTCTTCCTAAAGACCTATTTACAACCAACAAGCTTTGCTCTTAGAGGCAAGTCTACCAAAACCCACATTTTATTTTGATTTAAAGAATTAATTTCAAATTTTATTGGTTCTTTCCAAAAAGAATGGAATCGGAGAAGAAATAGCTTCATGAAAATTTTTGGGTTTATCTTGTAACAAATAAGTATAAAAATCATCTCCAAAAGACGTTTGTTTTCTTTATCTTTTACTTCTTAAATCTTCAACCAAAATTTCGTTTGAATTTTGTTCATAATAATAAAAAGAATTTTTCAATTCTTTTAGGAATATGCTCAACCATCATAGGAAATATATTTTAAAACACTATGTCTTTATTTCAACAATATTATTATGATCTAAAACATCGTTTTTCAAAACCAGAAAATGAGAAGCAACACTTTGTTGAGCATATCCAATAAACATATAATCAGAAGTTTTATAACCAATTTTTTTCTCTTTTTAGAAGCAAGTATAAAACTTTAGCAAGGCACCCCACACTTTCAAATATTCAAGGTTAGGTACAAAACCTTTCCATAACTCATAAGGCTCCTTTTTAGTTTTCCTGTTGTACATATTCTGTTTTGTAAAGCATAAGATAATAAGGCTTCACTATACATGTTATTAGGTACATCAGAAGTCATAAGCAAAGCATTCATCATTTATTTTAAAGTTATATTCTTTCTTTCTACAACATTATCAGATTTGGTTAAGGTGCAAATTGGACAACAAACTATTACCCAAAAAGCATCCAGCACAAAAATTAATTGAGGGTACCTTAGCTATCAATCAACAATTAAAAATGAACATAAGTACCAAATAACAATTAAAAAATAACAACTATCACAATTACGTTAAAATATGAGGCACTGACGAAGGACGGTGGTAAAGATGCTGGAGAAAAGAGCGGTTATGCCTTCTTATTGGATAAGGCAAACACCAACAAAGACGGGACCCGCATGAGCAGGCGTTGTGGCAGTGACGACTGCTACCTGTGGCATCAGAGGGATAGAACCAAGGTGCAAGGCGAGTACCGGTTAAAGACTGTGGACTGCTGGATTTGGTTTCAGTGTGTGATTTGCGGCCTGAAGCTACATACAGACCTTGATGAGTTCTAGAAGGTGAGTGGAACACCCAGCAACAATGGAAACGTTCGAGATGCCAACGTAACTGACATGTTGACAGTCAATGGAAGACAAAAACAAGAGGGAGACACCAAGACAGTAATGGGGTAGTTTAATGTCATTGTGTTTTTTTTCACTTTTTTGTGTTTTTTCACTTTTTGATTGTTGATTGATAGTTAAGGTGCTCTCATTTAATATTTGTGCATGATACTTCTTTGGTAATAGTTTGTTGGCCAATCTGCATCTTAACCCTATTAGATTTAGGTGAATAATGTAATATCCCGAATTTTGGGTCTAAAGATTTGGAAATTGGTCTATATTTGAAAGACTACTAGACCCAGTATTTGAATGTGACAAATTTGGAATCAGTATATTTTGGGACTATGAATAGTAATTTACTATTCATATGTACGAATTTACTATTCACGTATACATTATGAAATTTGGTCTGAAGGACTATATGAGTAATTATTGGAATTAAGGATTTAATTGCCAATACTTATTTAATATTTGCAAATAAATATTAAATGGTAGTTGGATATTGGTAAATAAGTATAAAGTGGTTGAAGTATGAAATGGTATTTGATTTCCTCATACACAACATCTACCACCCTCTTACAATGACCTTTGGCCAACATATGGAAAATTGGAGAATGTGTATGGAAAATTGGAGAATGTGTGCCCGTAGGAATTCAAGAATTAGTGTAGGATGGGTATTATTTTAATTAGTCATTTTTCCACATCATTTTTCCATCTTTACACCTCAATTAAAGAGGAAGCAAATTGGTACATGATGTACACATATACTCCCTACCTTCTTGCCAAACGCACAGCATACACACACACAAATTCTTCACCCACTTTTATATTTATTCTCCAACCTTCCACCAAACATACCAACACTCCACCAAATGATACGTATACCACACCTTCTCATTTTTGGCAATTATAAATAGAGGACACACTTTCCCATTGTTGAATGCATGTCGTCCAACAAAGAAAGAAAATATTGGAAAGCCGAAAGAGAGAAAAATAGTGGAGAAACCAAAAGAGAGAGAGAGGACAATGGAAATTGAGAAAGTATTCGGTGAAGACAAGAAGGTTAAATGCAATTGACTTTTGGGCTTAGGTAAGGATTTTAATACCTCTCCCATATTTATTTCAGTTGTTTAATGTTATTTTTGAGGATCAAAAGCTTACTGGAAAATAAGAGTTTTCATAAGAATTTTCTGTCACCTTATAAGACAGTGTTATTTTGAGATGTTTTTCTGGATAATGTTCACATTTTTAAAATCTGGGAATAAACGGCATGTGATAAAATTATGAAATTTTCCAGATATAAAGTAGACATCCAGGGCTTTCCGTTGATATATAATTTGTAATGTTTTGAGCTCTGGACAAGGAGATCATAATTTTTGAAGTTAAGCTTTGTTTACTGGATTTAAATCTGAGCAGTGTTTGGAAACGGAAAATCTGGGAATGACTCATGAATTTCGAGTTAAAGCCGTTATTTTTCCTTGAAAATAGACATATCAAGGATTATGTGGAATTTTACAGCACCTCATTTGGAGTTTTGTAGAATTAATTATGATTTTTCAAAGTTAGAGAAAAATCTGGGCAAAATGCTGGAAATTCCGTTTTTGGAGAAATGTAAGGGTAAAATGGTCAATGCTGATATAAATAACCCTTAGAGCATTATTCTAAGTGATACGGTGATATGTTAGGATGTTCGGGAAGTTTGGAGTCGGATTCAAAGGACGGGCATATTACTATTCATGAATAGTGACGTATACATGAATAGTAAACTACTATTCACGTGGAAGGAAGGTACGTGTTGGTTATGATTAGTTTTGATGATGTCTTATATAGATGCCATTCTTAATAGCAAAAAGATTGAGTAATATTGTTATCTCCTACATTGACTACCTGCTATATTTAATGTAGATTATTTGAAGTTAAATTAAGAAGAATAATCAAGAAGGAGATAAGAGATGGAAGAAAGAAAGCATTTGCAGAAGTTGAAATGAAGCTTCATCATGTTCTGAATGTTGAAGAAGGCAGAAGCTGCAAATAATGATGAGCCCAAGCTAATTGATGAAGAATGATCAAGTTGGGAGATGGAAGAAGGAACAACTTGTTGAATTTAATGAAGAGATCATTATTCAAGTTCTTATATTGATGCTAGAAGTCTCCAAGGTCATATGGAAGTTGGAATGGCTCAATTCAGAGTTAAATCAAGCAAATATGAGGTCCAGGACGAGTAAACTCGAGGTTTGGGTATAAACCTCGAGGTTTGAGTGTCTTCAGCATTTTTGGTGTCTCTGGACCAGCCAACCTCGAGGTTGCAAGTGCAAACTCGAGGTTGCAAGTGCCAACCTCGAGGTTGTAGTCATAACCTCAAGGTTTCAGCACTATCAGCAACTCTGGTGCACTCTGTTCCACGTTCAGCTTCTGGCGACCTTTGGTAATTTGATGATATCTTCCAAACCAGAGATCGGATTGAGACGAAACCAAAAGCATTGGAAACTAGACTCCCAACACGTACTTTTGACAAAGATTCAAGTCCAAAGGAGTTCAGATGAATTATTGATGAATTTTACAAGTTGACATAAATATCAGCGTCACAGTCAGGAACAGCCTTTAGTATTTTGAGTATATCTCACAAACGGCAAATCCGATTGGACTGAAATCAGTGGCATATGAAAGTAGACTCACAGAGCTTTCCATCAAGAGTTGAACGGACCAAAACGGAGCTCGGACCAGAGAGATATGGCCCTCAGAAATTGCTCTACTGCAGTATGAGAAGCCATACTCGAGTATCAGTTTTGAACCTCGAGTATTATGACTTACAGAGAGCAAACTGGTTGTCAAAGTAATGACAACCTCGAGGTCAAGTTTGCAACCTCGAGGTTGAGGCTTGTTTTCAAGAACTGAACTTTGCAATTTCAGAAGCAAACCTCGAGTATGGATTTCCAACCTCGAGGTTATCGGGCTCCAGAGGAAAAATGCTCTTTCAACCAAGTTTCCAACCTCGAGGTTACTGTTTCAACCTCAAGGTTGTGAGTTTCTGAAACTGAATTTGCCTGAAACCTTCAGGCTAACCTCGAGGTTGGCCTCAAGGTTTGTGACCGTTGGTGCAATTTCAAATTTGGGAAATCTGCAATACCTTCTTGTTTGATCTCAATGCTTTCCATGATTATTCTATATTGATTCTAGATATGTTTAACCATCTTTCTAGTGAGTTTCAGACAGATTAACGAAGGTTCATTGAAGGATTAGAGCAAAAAGCAAAAAACTGTCAGAACAATAAATGCACAGCCCAGATAGTTGCTTCCTTTGGTTAATCCACTTGTACACGTCTGCAAAAGGCTAAAAGGAAGATTACTACAACAAGCAAAGTCTTCTCCAACGGGCAAATCCACAGAAAGCCACCTCAGATCAATTATACAACTGGATTAGTTGGAGATTAGAGAAAGAAGCTGACCAAACTTAAAGATAATCAGCTACAACGGTCTGATTGATTCTTCAACGGTCATAAACGGTCACAGACTCTTCTCTACCTATAAAAGACATGGATTGAAGCAGAAAAACGTGGAGACATATGATTACCATGCCAAAATGCTGATGCTCTTCTTCTACATCATTCTCACTCTGTTTTTCATATCTAAATAGCTTAAGAGTGTGAAATGAATTGTGTCTGTACTTCAGTGTTTATTTATCCATTCCTTTGAGAGGAAATTCATTGTAAACACATTATCCTTCTGAGAGAAACTCAAGATTGGGTAATCTTGAGTGGGTTATACATTGTGTTGATTACAACTTGTAAGAGGGAGTGAATCCTAGAGAGAGAGGATTACTTCGAGTACGAAGTGTGTGATCAAGCAGTGTATCCTTACGGTGTGTAAGGGGGAGTATCTCAGTAAGAGATTTGTAAAAGGCTGCACAAGTGCCCGGCTAAACTTGTGGGATTGTAGCGGTTCTCAAGTACCCGATTAAAGCTTGAGTGAGATAGTGGATTGAAAATCCCAAGTGAGGCTTGGGGACTGGACGTAGGTCAGAGAGGGCCGAACCAGTATAAATCTGTTTGCAAGCTCTTCTTCCTTATCTTTTGCATTCCCAGCATTTACATTTGAGCAATTATCAATTGTTTGAAAACTCACTTTTGTTACTCAAGATGAAAACACTGAATTGCGAAAATGTTTTAAAGAGTGGAAATTTTTATACTTCACCCAATTCACCCCCCCTCTTGGGTGATAGCCGGAACTTACATTTGGTATCAGAGCTAGGCTCTTGTTTAAAGGACTTAACCGTCTCAAGAGTTTCAATGGCTGATTTTGGGTGTTCTTCGCTTTTAGAAGGTTTTGATTTTACCATTCCACCACTTTTCAAAGATATTGATTTTTGGTTTTGGAAAGCTAGGATGACTAGTTTTATCAAAGCAACTGATTTTGATATATGGAATGTTTTTATAAATGTCTATGATTTCAAACCAAGAAAGGATTGGACAGAAAAGGAAAAGAAAATGTTTTCATTGAATATTAGAGCAATGAAAATCCTTTATAGTGCATTGACAGAAAATGATTATGAGAAAATCAAGTTTTGCTCTAGTGCTAAAGATATTTGGGATACTCTTGATTCTATTTATGGTTCTAACAAATGTGTTGAAGTTAATAGTGTTGATAGTTCATCAGAAATTATAAATTGCATATCCATGATTGATGAACAATTGGAGGTGGAGCATGAAGAAGGAGAAATCTTAGAATGCTTCCATGGTCCAGCCAACACAAAAGAACAAGAGGAGGAGGATTCCCAAGATGAGCTCATAGACGATTGTGATCAATCATTAGCTAGAGCTCAAGATGCACATGAGGTAAACAACTCCAATTCTTCTTGTGTATATAAGAAAAATGTTTTTGAACAATCACATAGAATTGTTTTTCAACCATTGACTGATTCTATTTTGAAAAACAAAAACGTTTTCAATCATGCTGGAAACTCATATAGGAAGAAAGAATTCACAAACATGAGTCACTTGAGATTGCATCCACTAGAACCACATAATTCTTGCAAAGTTGTTCATAATAAGCATAATTCTATTATTTGCAATTATTGTGGAAAATCTGGACATATTTCTCATACATGCTATATTAGGAGAAATTCTAATGTGAGAAATAAATTTATTTGGGTTGCTAAAGGACAATCAAGGTCCAATACTAACAATCAAGGACCCAAGTATAAGTGGGTACCGAAATGTCCATCTAGTACTCCATGTGTGCAGGATGATTTGAATATCAATGGACATCAAGGTCAAAAGAAGAGGAAGAAGAAGCCAAGAGTTCCTCATGCACCAAAGAAGGAGATCATAGAATCTATATCAAGCAAGAGAACTCCTATGGCACCCATTGCTGAACCTACAAGTCTTAAACATCAAAAGAAGCAAAGGGTACAAGCTAGAGAAGTATATCTTCCCTCAAGAACAAACTACCAAAGAGTACCATACAACTACCTTGAGGAGAACAAAAAGAAGGGAACCTCTCAAGTGTCAAGGAGAAGATACTTGAAGATCGTACCTTATGTGAAGACTTTGCAGACACCAAAGAGGCAATGGGTGAGCAAAGCCAATCCTCCAAGTGCCTAAGGTGTAAGGTAGACAATGGTAAAACCTCCTTTGTTATCATATGAAATATTCATTGAGGTTTTATATTTTGTAACCTTAGAAATGATCATTGCAAACTACTTTTAAAATCAAGTTTTTCACATCCTAATTTATTCTTCAAAAAGATTGCAATGTTCAATGATTTAATTCTTTATGCTTGCATGATGATTAGAAAAGAAAGTATCTCCTTTATGCAAAGAGTCATGTTTTATTCACTATACTTTATTATTCTGAATTGATTATATTCATAGGAGCATGTGAATTTAATTTTGGCTTCTACAAGCTAACGATGATTGGATCCAAGGTTGGATACCAAGAAAGACAAAGATTTATAAAGTTTTGTAGGACGAAAGAAAGCTTCTCAAGAATGCAACATAGAGAAATGATTCAAGTCTTGAGAAAGCTCAACAAGCTATGCTTGATGTTGATGGTGAACAACCGAAAAAGGAGTTGTCTACACCAATCCATCTCAACCAAGCAAGTTTCTATGAGGACAAAGGGAAATACGGTGATATCTAATCCTTACTCCATATTGTGTTTATGTGAAATTCATTCTTGGGTAATGTATACTTGTCCAATACTGTATACCATTAAGCAATCAATTACTTGTGACCTTAAAAATGTTTTCAAGATTGCTAATGGATAACAAGTGAATTTGTGCATAATTTTTCTGACTTGAAAGTTTCTGAGATACACAAGTCAAGAATTTTTTTTTTGAAATACAATTCATTCTGTGTTTGGAAAATGCATTCCAATGTTTCTAAAAATATACATGTTTTGATTCAAATGATATCTCAAGATTGGAATTCAATTTCCACCATACTTTGCAAATGCATTGTTTCTCTAAGTACTTCTACAAAGATGAGTTTTCATATCATCAACATCTCAATCTCATATAACATTATCACGATTGATATTTGAGATATTGAAAACTATTTGCATAGTTTATGAAAAGTTCATATCAATGACATATTTTCCATGAATGTATTTTCAAATCGTCATTGAACACTGAATTTCTTGGTATCACATATTCGCTTATGTATCTACTCAAATTTGTAAGATTATTTGTGATACATATTTTTGGAAATATCGTATTCATCTACGAGCAATTCGATTGGATAATGAGAAATTTTGGGAATGTCTAATCCCAATAGATTGTGAATTGCCTCCACTTAATGTTAGTTCTGCGTTTTGATGATTAATTGGTTACTAACTTAAGTATTGGAGAATCTAGATGTGATTTTCATACAGGATGATTATTATCCTCTGAAATCCTGCTGAAGTTTGCTACCAAGAGAAGGAAACTTGACATTGACAAGCTAAATTCAAATCCACAACAAGCGAAGAAGAAATGAAAGTCTGAAGAAAAAGATGAACTTGAGTTTGATGCTTCACCATCTGAGTTTATTCTTTTGTTATGCGCGATTCTAAAACTTGTTTGAATTTGAATTCACTCTGTTTTGTGAAAATGCATACGCATGATTTGAAAAATGTTCATACTCTGATTGCATTCAAATAATGTTTCAAATTGGAAGTTAACATTGTATATTGAATGGTAGATATGCTTCAAATGTGTCCAATTGAGTTTTCCCTGTCATTCACATATTGATCTATATAATTCAATGTTTTGCTTGAACTCTTATGTTTCATTCTCTAAATGGTAGGACCTTATGTCAAATAAGTGAATCATATATGAGTTTAAAGCTAATTTCCAGAAATGAATTCAGTATGTGAAAACTTATGCTTGTTGCATAAAACCTTATTGATTAAGCTATTCCAAATATTATGAATGTTCATTAATGCATCATGTGCATTAACCATTATATGGAATAACTTTCTAGGATAATTCTTTGGAACTTTAGTCTTTTGGACTAAAGAATCTGTGTTTCATAGTCTATGAATCCTAGTACTACTTGTGTTACTCTAATATATAATTATTTGTCCACATTCATGTTTAGAGTAACTAGTTTTGTATTCTCATAATTCTTGCCTTGAATGCTCTCATATGTTCGATACTCTACTCTCTAAGGCAAGATTATCTCTTGGTCAATAGCAAAGTCATTAAGCTTATTTATGTTGTTCTAAGCATGTCCTGATAATGCTTTACTTTCATGACTTTGGCTTTTCTGAAAATTCTTCAACATGTTAACTTCAATGTTTAACATGTTCTCCAAATCTGAAGCATATTGATATATTCATTAAACCTATTGACTTTCATCATATTTATAATGACCACTGTTTTCAAACATGTTTCAAAAATCTTTCATGTATGAAAAATATTGATTTCATAATGTGTCATCACATTTTTTTTGAAAGATCATTCAAGATTTGAAATACTTTGCATATTTCACTATCTTTCTTGAAAAATTTGAACTTCAAATTGATAAATGCTTATCATTATAGATAAGGTTTTCTATACTCATCAATGACATCTTTTCTGCATCTAGTGTATTCACAAATTGTCATTGAGAAATAACATTTTTGGTATCATTTAGTTGTTACCCTATTCAATTAATTGGCTTGATCTTGTTTGGGTAAAACTATATTTTGATCTTTGATTGTTATACTTCTTGCTCATACGTCATATGGTTTAATCCTATAAGAGTGTAAGAGTTGTCATGTCTAATCTTGTGTGGACTCAAGAATCATTGAGTACCAAAGAACATTCATTTTATTGCAGGTGTTGGTTTTGCTGTCAAAGGCAGAACCTCGAGGTTGAGAAGCCAACCTCGAGGTTGACGAGGTGTCAAACAAAATCTCAAGGTTCCTGAAGGATGGAACCTCGAGTATGGAAGTGGAACCTCGAGTTTTGTGGCAGACAGAGAAGACATCTCATCCAAACAGACAGTGGAACCTCGAGGTTCTAGAGGTAAACTCGAGGTTGGAGGTATGAATGTCAAAGGGCAACCAGAAGGAAGTGTCACTCAAGGAACCGAGATGATAAGGAGCATGTTAACTTGATGAGAAGCTATGAGCAAAAACTAATCTTATACAAAGTTCATTCAGGATTTCAGCGTCTAAGATGCATTCAGAACATCTGATGGTTATGTGACTCTTCATCTTGAAGCTTAGTCACATCTGGGAAAGCTTCAGTATTGATCACATTATCAGATAAAAGCTAGCCCGTGATGCATCTATGGACTACAAACCATTATGACTCAAGTAATTACGACATTACTTGAGTGAGGTATTGTATTCTGCAATAATATTCATATATGATAATCATTTCTCTGTTTCATATCACTCTTCAGGCTAACTTGATTTTATTCACTCAAATTTTTCATGAACTTTAGCCTGAGCAAATCATTTTTTAAAAAATGATCCTTATGCCTTAAACTCTATTATCATCATAAAAGGCATAAGTGATTTGATTATACCAATTTCAAGTCCACCCAACTGAGTTTGAAAGTCTTTCAATTCTAAGGTACCATGTTGTGAGCAAAGATATTTTCAAACCTCATAACATTTGGTGTCTCATTATTATTTGGCATCATGAAAGGGAACTTCACTTTTTAGCCGTGCATTCATTAAGGGGGAGCTTCATATTCACATGTGTTTGATATTTTAAAAGCTCATTTCCTTTACTTGAAGAATTTTTTTTTGGGGGCATACTCATATGCATTCATTATCTTCTGTTAGTTTTGATGATGAGTTAATTTCGCTCTTGAAAACTTTGATATTTGGCTTGCACTAACAAATCTTTTGGAAAGAATGTTTTCAATTTGTAGCAGGAGATTATGTTATGTGCTAGAAAAATAGCTATATGAAGAAAAGACGAAGGATTGAATCTGAATGCTAATATTATTCATTCATATGAGATACAACTCAAGAAGTCAGTACTTTGGTCTCATTCCACATCTCAAAGGATGTTCAGAGCACATCACGGATCTCTTTTAACAAGAAAGCTATCAAATGGACTTCACAGATCGTTCATCAATTTGGAAAACCAACATGAGCATTTCTAATCTCTACTTTTTATATTGCACATGTTTGGTATCTATATGTTTTAAATGTGAAAGATGTCTTGAAAACCTCTCCAAATTTTCTCAAATTTGTTTTCATAAAAACATTCTAAGCTGCTTCATATTTAGAATGACAGCACTTTCAATCGGGGAGAGAAAATCAGTTTCTTTGACTCCTTTAATCTGGTTTCATATTTTTTTTAACATGCATAAGGTGCATAGGCTCTGGGTGTTGTATTTCATTGCATCTCATTGCATTTTGCTAATCTTGTAGTAACTATTTCTGATATCAGTGATTATCAGAGTGTTTATCCTTTCTGATATCAATTCTGCGTTTATGAAGTTTGTTCAATGAATACATTTCTAGTTGTTTATGATACTAATATGCTTATCTGCTGCCATCCTCTAATTAACTTGTGTTGAAATGCAAAATTGGTCATTTTCTGTTAACTTACAATTCAACTTTTTGCTAATGACAAATAAGGGGGAGAGAATGGCAAGAAAAATATGTTGCATCTAATGTATTCTTATATTCATACATATTTTTCTTAAAGTATTTGCCATCATCAAAAAGGGGGAGAATGTTGGTTATGATTAGTTTTGATGATGTCTTATATAGATGCCATTCTTAATAGCAAAAAGATTGAGTAATATTGTTATCTCCTACATTGACTACCTGCTATATTTAATGTAGATTATTTGAAGTTAAATTAAGAAGAATAATCAAGAAGGAGATAAGAGATGGAAGAAAGAAAGCATTTGCAGAAGTTGAAATGAAGCTTCATCATGTTCTGAATGTTGAAGAAGGCAGAAGCTGCAAATAATGATGAGCCCAAGCTAATTGATGAAGAATGATCAAGTTGGGAGATGGAAGAAGGAACAACTTGTTGAATTTAATGAAGAGATCATTATTCAAGTTCTTATATTGATGCTAGAAGTCTCCAAGGTCATATGGAAGTTGGAATGGCTCAATTCAGAGTTAAATCAAGCAAATATGAGGTCCAGGACGAGTAAACTCGAGGTTTGGGTATAAACCTCGAGGTTTGAGTGTCTTCAGCATTTTTGGTGTCTCTGGACCAGCCAACCTCGAGGTTGCAAGTGCAAACTCGAGGTTGCAAGTGCCAACCTCGAGGTTGTAGTCATAACCTCAAGGTTTCAGCACTATCAGCAACTCTGGTGCACTCTGTTCCACGTTCAGCTTCTGGCGACCTTTGGTAATTTGATGATATCTTCCAAACCAGAGATCGGATTGAGACAAAACCAAAAGCATTGGAAACTAGACTCCCAACACGTACTTTTGACAAAGATTCAAGTCCAAAGGAGTTCAGATGAATTATTGATGAATTTTACAAGTTGACATAAATATCAGCGTCACAGTCAGGAACAGCCTTTAGTATTTTGAGTATATCTCACAAACGGCAAATCCGATTGGACTGAAATCAGTGGCATATGAAAGTAGACTCACAGAGCTTTCCATCAAGAGTTGAACGGACCAAAACGGAGCTCGGACCAGAGAGATATGGCCCTCAGAAATTGCTCTACTGCAGTATGAGAAGCCATACTCGAGTATCAGTTTTGAACCTCGAGTATTATGACTTACAGAGAGCAAACTGGTTGTCAAAGTAATGACAACCTCGAGGTCAAGTTTGCAACCTCGAGGTTGAGGCTTGTTTTCAAGAACTGAACTTTGCAATTTCAGAAGCAAACCTCGAGTATGGATTTCCAACCTCGAGGTTATCGGGCTCCAGAGGAAAAATGCTCTTTCAACCAAGTTTCCAACCTCGAGGTTACTGTTTCAACCTCAAGGTTGTGAGTTTCTGAAACTGAATTTGCCTGAAACCTTCAGGCTAACCTCGAGGTTGGCCTCAAGGTTTGTGACCGTTGGTGCAATTTCAAATTTGGGAAATCTGCAATACCTTCTTGTTTGATCTCAATGCTTTCCATGATTATTCTATATTGATTCTAGATATGTTTAACCATCTTTCTAGTGAGTTTCAGACAGATTAACGAAGGTTCATTGAAGGATTAGAGCAAAAAGCAAAAAACTGTCAGAACAATAAATGCACAGCCCAGATAGTTGCTTCCTTTGGTTAATCCACTTGTACACGTCTGCAAAAGGCTAAAAGGAAGATTACTACAACAAGCAAAGTCTTCTCCAACGGGCAAATCCACAGAAAGCCACCTCAGATCAATTATACAACTGGATTAGTTGGAGATTAGAGAAAGAAGCTGACCAAACTTAAAGATAATCAGCTACAACGGTCTGATTGATTCTTCAACGGTCATAAACGGTCACAGACTCTTCTCTACCTATAAAAGACATGGATTGAAGCAGAAAAACGTGGAGACATATGATTACCATGCCAAAATGCTGATGCTCTTCTTCTACATCATTCTCACTCTGTTTTTCATATCTAAATAGCTTAAGAGTGTGAAATGAATTGTGTCTGTACTTCAGTGTTTATTTATCCATTCCTTTGAGAGGAAATTCATTGTAAACACATTATCCTTCTGAGAGAAACTCAAGATTGGGTAATCTTGAGTGGGTTATACATTGTGTTGATTACAACTTGTAAGAGGGAGTGAATCCTAGAGAGAGAGGATTACTTCGAGTACGAAGTGTGTGATCAAGCAGTGTATCCTTACGGTGTGTAAGGGGGAGTATCTCAGTAAGAGATTTGTAAAAGGCTGCACAAGTGCCCGGCTAAACTTGTGGGATTGTAGCGGTTCTCAAGTACCCGATTAAAGCTTGAGTGAGATAGTGGATTGAAAATCCCAAGTGAGGCTTGGGGACTGGACGTAGGTCAGAGAGGGCCGAACCAGTATAAATCTGTTTGCAAGCTCTTCTTCCTTATCTTTTGCATTCCCAGCATTTACATTTGAGCAATTATCAATTGTTTGAAAACTCACTTTTGTTACTCAAGATGAAAACACTGAATTGCGAAAATGTTTTAAAGAGTGGAAATTTTTATACTTCACCCAATTCACCCCCCCTCTTGGGTGATAGCCGGAACTTACAGTACGTTCGCGTACAGTAACGTTAACTCTTATTAGCATGTATGTATGTATTTCATGTATGACTGATCATGTTTGCTAGATAATTTGCATGTTTATTTCCTAGCTATGGATTTGAGGCTGCGGTCTCATAGGGCTGCGTGTCCTAAAGGGCTGAGGTCCTTGGCCGTTAACTGCGGTTACGGTGCGACTTGTTTACTGTAAATTATTCTATGCTTTTACATGTGTTATACTGCATTTACATTTCATACTTGCAAATAAGGTTATCTGTTACCTGAGATTCAATGTGTATTGAATCTTAGATTTGACTAAAGCTTCAAGAAGAGAAGCTGGATGAAAGAAGGAACTATTCAAGGAAGTACGTGAAATGTCACCAGACATAACGAAGTTCGGAAGAAAGACTAGTTCTAGAAAGAAAATTCGTTCGAGATTTTTAATATGCCAGCTTAAGTTTGGGCATTGTATCGGATACTCATTATCCAAACGATAATGTATGCTCTATCATCCGCATTACTCTGATTTGACAATACCGTATTCCTCAGTATTATGTGTTTATGAATACAATAAGTGGTATGGAAATTGGGGTGTTACAAATAAGAGGGAGTTACTTCATGAATTATCCCTTCTTTTTCAATATATATATATATTCTCCTCTTTTATCCAACCTGACCTATTTGATATTTTTATTGAATAGAGTTTCTACTTCTTCCTTGTACAATTTTTTTTTCAACATCCTTGTCTTTATTCCTCTTCTAATATACTTTGGTATATTTTGAAAAATCATCGATAAAAGTAATATGATATCATTTACCATCTCTAGTTGCAGTTTGTTTTAAATCTCCCAACTTAGTATGAATTAAAGCTAACAACTCAATTTCTCTTTGAGTAGAAAAATGAGGTTCTTTAGCGTACTTAGTTTTTGCACAAACTTCACATTTTTAAAATCGTTTTTAGTTTTAGAAATTAGCCCAAGATTTTGTAGTATTTTAATGTAAGGTTTCTGAACATGTCCTAATCTAGCATACCATACATCAAAAGAATCAACCAAGTAAGCAGAAGAAGGTGCATTTTAAATCATTTTAGCAACACTCAAAACAAACAGACTCTTATTACAATAGCCCTTCCCAATGAAAACATTGTTCTCGGTCATGACAATTTTGTGATAGTCAAAACACACCCTAACCCCAACTTTCTCGGGCAACGCCATGTAGACTAAATTAGCTCTGACTTCAGGTACATACAGCAAGTCATTCAGCTACCAAGGTATTTCCAAATGTGAACTTCAATACCTACTACTATAGAAAGCACTAATTAATAGTTTGTTTTTAGGCCCTTTCTACATCCCTTTTCAGGGGGACAACTATGTGAGCGGTGTAATAAAGTCTGGGAACAACGTTTGTTAAACAAAGGATATCATAAGAGACTTAGGGCATCCCTTTTTCAAAAGGAATGTGGTAAGTCTTATATATATATATATGTATATATATATATATATATACATATATATATTTGCAGGCCAATCAAATGAGTGACTATACTTTCTCACATCCCCATGTGTTTGCCTGCACTGTCATTAATGAGTATCACAAAGCAGTGCTAGTACATTAGGAGGTCCAAACCAATGTTGTGACATCCTAAATTTTGGGTTTAGGAAATTAAAAATATAAAATGGAATTATTAATAGAAAATTGGCCATAATTATTTTAGAAGTAATATTTGGAAAATTATGGTATATTTTCCCATGAATTAAGGACAAATAGTTAGGGAATAATTTTCGGCCTAAATATCTTGGAGACAATATTTTATGGCCTAACTAATGTTTGCAATTAAATTATTAAAGGACTAGATTGCAAACAAGACCCTTGTAGTAAATTAAATTGGTATTTTTATTTTAGAGTGGGCCCCACAAATTATCTCCTTCCTCATTCCATATGTTGACACCTATACACTCCCCCCTTTCCTTTCTCAAGCCACGTATATCACCTGCATAACACACCATCCATTTATCTAGTGGCGGAGCCAGAAATTTATGTTTATGGGTGCACAATTTGTAAGGGCATTTGGGGGTTTGGGGGCATTGCCTCCGAATTTTTTTTTTTTTGAGGAAATTTTTAAATGCATTAAAAATCAAATGAATATAGATAAGAAAAGAAATTAAAAGAAAACTCCTTTCAATGGGTTCTAAGCAAATTAGATGTGTATAAAATAGGATCAGCATCTACCATCAAATCAGCAATAAACTATGAATTTTCTAAATCCTAACAAATTTCATCCGATGTCAAAAGGCACAAACTATCCATCACACTTCTATAAGACAAAAATTGGAGAATTTTACATAAAACCAAAATTTCAACCACCAAACTCATTACAATTTTAAATAAAGCTAATCAATGAAACTGGACTACTCAATGATTTCTGAATTAAAGAAACTATCTTTGCTAGTTTAACTAAATCACAAAAATCTTTCTGCTGTTTATAGTGGCTGGTTATAAAAAATATATCTTTCTACTATTTTGAAATCACAAATAAAATTACTGATGTTTTTTTATAAGGATTCAAAACTTGGGAAAATAATAAGAAACGAAAAAGGGGTGTTTTTTTTTTGTTAGAGATGAGGGAGTATATATACCAGGCTGGAACTTGCAAGCCCCAAGAATCAATGAAGAATGACCCAAAAGGCTACGAGGGAGACTGGAAGAGTGGTAAAAAGAACAAAAAATAGCACGTGAAAGGGGTCCAACAGCATCGAACCAGTGACTTCCTACTCAATAATCAAATACATTATCACTGAGCTGCAGGTCTATTAATGGACATTATTGCTAAATAATATATATATTTCAAAATTTTATGGGTGCACTTACACCCATAGACATAAATATGGCTCCGCCACTGCATTTATCCATTAATTCAAAATGGGCTAGCACATTATTTCCTTAATCTATCAATTAACAATTTCATATATATACACACACACACCTTATTTTTCCGTTTCCCATTCACATTTTGGACACCTTGCACCCTCCCTCCTCAATAATCCGCCACCTGATACACCAAATTCATTTTAACTCCTATTTCATTTTTCATTCGAATATACACACACATACCCTCATTTGTTCATTCATTCCTTTCAGCCCAATAACCACAGCCACATTTCACCTTTTACTTCATTTCTCAATCTCCAATCTATTCACCATTCCTTCAGCCAGAGAAAAAAAAAGAAAGAAACGGAGAGTTCAGCGAGAGAGAGAGACAACCGAGATCAAACCGGAGAAGAAGAAGAGATTCTGCCACATGCAAAAACATTTTTGAACTCAGATAAGTTTCCAAAACAATTTCTCCATCTGGTTTTCTGCACCTGTTCGGATTTAGAGAGTTATTGCTAGCTAAAACTCATGGTTTGGAGAGAGATAGAGTTCAAGTTAGTGTTTTGATGCATGCATGTCGAATATGATCCGGTTTTTGATCTCCTTTGGATTTGTAATCAAGCTTTAAGGTCGTGCATGTCTGATATATGGGCATGCTGTCTGATTTATGAAGGTTTAAAGTCAAGAAAAGAGCTTGCATGTCTTTTTCTTCCTCTATATTTCACTCCGAAAACAAAGCAGGTTATGCATGTCATTTCCATCGTTTAGAAGTCGAGTTTGAAGGATGGAATATCATCAAGAGGGGTGAATTGGTTATTTAAAAACGTTTTGCGATTGACTCCAGAGACTAATGGTAACACAGAGCAACAAGAAGAAGGATAAAAGACACCAAGATTTATACTGATTCGGTCTAAATCCTTCATCTACGTCCAGTCCTCACATACCCTGGGTTTTTCACTAACTCACCTAATTGATTACACACTTTGTAACTCTCGAGTAATCCTTTCTCTAGGATTTACTCTCTTTTACAAGTTTTAATCAATACACCCACTCTCAAAGTCCCTCTACCTCGAGTGCCTTTACAGAAATGATAAATAGAAATTAACTTTCTTATAGAGTAGATTGATAATCATTGAAGTTCAAATATCCGAAGATATTACACAGTAAATGAATGAAACAGTATTTGCAATAAATTTGTTTGAGCGTAAGCATTCCCGGTGTTTTTAACTGAATTGAATGCTGCTGCTTATATTTGGTTAATACAATTAATGACCATTTAGGAGCTTCAATGAAACTATTGTGAGTAATAAATATAGCTGTTAGATGTTGAAGCTCGTCCATTAATCATAACTTTGATTTTGTAATTAATCGTCATCATTCTGCCCCTAAACACTCTTTTTGTTCTGCCCGCTGAGTGTTTAGCATTTAATAAACAAAAGAGAACATGAATGCCTTCTGGGTTACTCCGATAATGGTTACCCAATTCGTGCTTGGTTTTTGCGACTTCATTGAATGCCTCTGATAGATTAATACTTTTTGAGATTTGTGCATCAATCATCCTTATAATCATATCAAACTCATTAATAAATTGATCAAAGATAGTTAGGAACAATAATGAGTAAATGATAAGAAGATATTAAATCATAATCAATGATTTTAACTTTATGGATACAGTTATTTGCAGAAGCAGAAAAGCCAACTCGAGTTAATTACTAACTTACTCAAGTTGCTAACGCAAGTTGAGTATAGTTCACTTGAGTCTCAATTTTATCTTCTCTAAGAACATGTTTGAGAAAACAAAAGAATGAAAAGATGTCTATGTAAGAACTTAACTCAAGTCTAAAATACTCACTTCAAGTTGTTAACTCGAGTCAACATCATTTTCACAAATGTCTTCGAGTTAAGTTTGGAAAAGATTTAAACACAAGGCATACACGAGTCATTAAGTGATGACTCTAATGGATGGCTTGAGTCATCAATCTCTTAACTCGAGTTGCCCAAATATGTTTTGAGAATATGTTTCAAGGTGACACTCGAGTCACTTAGGACCAACTCGAGGCGATATTTTGACTGTTAAAAATATTTATAAGTGGGACTTAGGATTTTGAAAAGATAAGATTAAGTCTACACAGTAGGTCAACTTGAGTCTAACAGCATTAAGTCGAGTTAATGCTTTTTTTATTAAAAGCATTTCACAAAGTCTTTAGCTCGAGCTAGAGAGGAGTAGCTCAAGTTAGATAAAGCTAGAAACTCATTTTGACTGAAGTTTTAAAACACTTGACTGGAGTTGATTAAATCTTAACTTGAGTCATCTTTGACAAATATGTTAAACAAGTTACTGATTCAAGATTTGATGAAGATAGAATATAATTACATGAATCACTAACTTTATTTTATTTACAATTGTCTGTTATCATCAAAATAAACATAAAGAACTAATGGAGTTTAGCCATCAAATTTTGTCAGATGAAAATTCACTCCTTAACTGTAAAACGAGCGATGGACCACATAAAACAGGGGTCTATAGCTCGAGTTATGATTTTTGGAAGATGGATCATGATTCTGCAAGATTTATGATATGATTCAGGAGTGATAATTTTCGAATAGGCTAAAACCTAAGCGAATTACCTCCTCTAACCACAAAAGTTTGTGAGAATGTAGTAAACTCCTAAGTCTTAAGATGAGTCAAAGAACACGTATTTTGGATAAGTATGTAAGGAGTTATGAATTTCTGAAAATGAGTCATAGTTCTAGAAAGTTATTTGGATAGTGTTCACGTTTTTTGAAATCTGAGAATTATTGGAATATGATTAAATTTTTTAAACCAATTTTCCTATAAAATATACTTAATAAGGAGTTCATAGGATTTTGAACCACATGATTTGGAGAGCTAGAACTCCATATATGGAATTTTGAAGTTAAGCACTGAAATATGTGTGTTATGCATTTTTATTCTGGAACTGTCATATTCAAGAGAGCTTTTGATTAAGTAAATGATCTTGGTTATCTGTGAAATTTGGACAAAGCAAATTAAACTCCTCAAGCTTTAAAATGAGTCATAAAGCATGTTAATTGGAGGTTTAAAACCTAAATTATGATTTTTCAAAGATTCATTAGGAAATCTGTAAAATTCTTGTTCCATATTCAAGATGTGTTTAATTTTTGAAATTATGTGATTGTCTCAGTCATAAATTATATTTTTGTTATCTATTTGAAAATAGACTTATCAAGTGTGTTTTGTAGGAACTGGAATCACTACATTTGGACTTGTGTAGCTCAAGTTATGAATTTTCCAAATTCGAAGAGAAAGTAAAGGTTAATTTTCAATAAGTCTGAGAATAACCCATAAGTAGTTGATTGTGCCTAACTTTAAAGGAATTATTTCTTTGGAAATGTTGGAGATTAAATAGCTGAAGTAATAATTGTTCCCATAATGAATAATATTTAATTGAATAATTCCTAATAGATATGCATCCATAATTCAAAAGGATACTAAAGGATAAGTATTTTGGGGTGGGTCCAGAATAGACATATTCTTAATTATGATAATAAAATTAGAATGATTAATGACCCATTTTCCACATAATGTTAATTGTAGGAAGAGATAATTGGCCAAGCTTGAAAAACAAGCAGATTGAAAAGAACTTTACGAAAGGTGCTTTGTCAATAAGATCAATAGATAGTAATTTTCATCTTACTTTCTTTGTATAAATTAATATGTTTGTTTAGACCATATTTGTATGTCCTGCTTGTACGAGGCCAGCACCATTCATGGCTCGATTGAGAGGAAGGGCCAACCATGAGGCCAGCTTCCTGGTGGCTAGGCAGGGCCTAGTGCATTCAATTATTTTTTGTTATTAATTTACAAAAATGCATTTCCTAGCGCTAATGTATTGAATCATTTGATGATTATTTGTATTACATGTTGCATATGGAATGTAATACTTGTCGTATGACTTTGAATGCTTTATATGTTAGGTGGACTACTCTGTTTTGGTTGATTTACATATATTAAATATGCTAGAATTTGATATTAACTTGTTACTCTAGGATTCATTCATTTGAATCTCAAAACCTTCCATAAATCCAAGACGTGGACAATCTAGTAGACAAGGAGGAAGAGGCAAGGGCGTTATAATCGCTTGACCCTAAGAAGAAGGTGGTGATGACAATGCAGAGGAAACATTTTAGATACACCTTCTATATATAGATATTTTTATCCCCTATGACTTAGATAATATTTTGAGATAGTCGTATGTGTCTACTGGGATGTATAATTATGTAGATACTATGATCTAATAGTAGTAGAGCATGTATATATTGTATTCTTATAGGGATGATCAAGTATATCACGAGCCCATAATTGAAATGGATGAATAAGTGAATGGTAGAGCACTAGCTTAGATATAATAAATAAGAAATACTCTGATGAAATCTAACCAAGACTAAGGGTAGATATATTTTTAAGGGTGAAGGAGCGTTTTTACCAATCAACTATTACGCCAGGAGCGATTTTGCTAACTATCTTTTAATGGGCCCAAAAATGCCAAATAACAATTAAATATGACAAAAAAATACAAATCCGTTTAATGAACAGTGACACCGTCTGTTGCCATGCCACGCGGGATTTTATAGAGCGCCATGTGGGATTTCTGATGCCAGCTCATTCACCTATGTGGAAATGTGAAGGAGCGTTTTTGCCAATAAACTATTATGCCAGGAGCGATTTTGCCAATTAACTTTTAATGGGCCCAAAAATGCCAAAGAACAATTAAACATGTCAAAAAACTACAACGCCGTTTAAGGAACAGTGACGTCCATCTGTTTGCACGCCACGCGGGATTTAGGTGCTCTCCACGTGGGATTTTGGCTCACTTATGTGGAAATTTCATTGCCTAGGTGGCTTTTGTGTTTTTCTTTCTTTTTTTTTTTTTTGGTTGAATCCCTATATTTTTACCCAAACCGAACTTGCTTGACAGACGAACCCTTCCACAGAGGTATCCTTCGACACCCGAGAGCGAGGTACTTTAAAATAAATTATACTGGTTCCTCGCAAGGTTTTTTTTTTTAAAAAAAATAAGTAAATAAAAAGAAAATTACAAAAAATTCTAAAAAAATAATATATATATATATATATGTGTGTGTGTGTGTGTGTGTGTATAATACTGAAGCAGTGCTGACCTCGAGGTATTGTGGCTTTTTTTTTATAATAATTATTACGTACTATTTATTTATTTTTTAAAAATTACATTGACAGCAAAACCTCGCGAGGTCAGCATCAGTACCTCGCGAGGTACTATGGCGATTTTTTTATTTTTTGTTTTATCATAACTATAATTATGAATTTATCTTTTAAAAAATTATATTACCAGTACCTCGTGAGGTATTGTAGGATTTTTTTCCTTCTTTTATTTTAATTATAATTATCAACAATTTTTTTAAAAAAAATTATACTGAGCAGTACCTCGCGAGGTACCGTAGGTTTTTTGAATTTTTTGCGTTTTTTTAATTTTATAATAATTATTTTTATGGATTTATTTTTTAAAACTATACAAAGGAGTACCTCGCCAGCGACCTCCCAAGGTAATATGATTATTTTTAATTTGTTAATTTTTTAATTATACTTACCAGCACCTTGCAAGGTACTGATGCTGACCTTGCTTTTTTTTGTAATAATTATTTTTATTTATTTTTTTAAATAAATGATATTGAAAAAATTTAAAAAAAATGCGTAGTTACCTTGAGAGGTACTTAGACTACCTCACAAGGTAGTTTAAAATGAAAAATCAAATAAATAAATAAATAAAATAATCCAAACAGAAAAATAAGAAAGGGAAAATTCATTTAAGGGCTCTTTTTGGAGAAAAAAAATCCTAAAAAGGGCCCCAACATTTAGGTGCTCGCTCTCGGGTGTCGAAGGATACCTCTGTGGAAGGGTTCGTCTGTCAAGCAAGTTCGGTTTGGGTAAAAATATAGGGGTTCAACCAAAAAAAAAAAAAAAGAAAGAAAGAAAAACACAAAAGCCACCTGGGCAATGAAATTTCCACATAAGTGAGCCAAAATTCCACGTGGAGAGCACCTAAATCCCGCGTGGCGTGCAAACAGACGGACGTCACTGTTCCTTAAACGGCGTTGTAGTTTTTTGACATGTTTAATTGTTCTTTGGCATTTTTTGGCCCATTAAAAGTTAATTGGTAAAATCGCTCCTGGCGTAATAGTTTATTGGCAAAAACGATCCTTCACATTTCCACATAGGAAACTGAGCTGGCATCAGAAATCCCACGTGGCGCTCTTCAAAATCCCGCGTGGCATGGCAACAGACGGTGTCACTGTTCATTAAACGGATTTATATTTTTTTGTCATATTTAATTGTTATTTGGCATTTTTGGGCCCATTAAAAGATAGTTGGCAAAATCGCTCCTGACGTAATAGTTTATTGGCAAAAATGCTCCTTCACCCTATTTTTAATAGAGAATTTGAACCATTGATTAAATGTTTTCGAAAGTATTAAATTTTAAAAAAAGCCCATTTGAACTATAGTTTTGGAATATACGAATGAGTTAAGTAATTTGAAATATTTTTGAGAAAATGTTTTTACTTTCCAGGATCAAATCTAGCTTAGTGGTTTAATTTCTTTGTTAATTAATACATTTGAAAGCATGATAGGAGAAGACATCACTTTGTTCTGGGCTCAGAACAGGGGTGTTGCAAATATGATGTTTGAGATTGCCACTTGATCTCTCAACGAGAAGATTAATACTCTGGTCCACTCCTATTCAACCTACTCTAGTGCCTATTGCCCCCTAATTTGCCACTGATGAGCCCGCTCCAAGCAATATTTTATTGCCAGAGTATCAATGTTCTTGTGGAGAGAGCAAGTGGCAATCTCAAACTTCATATTGGTCTAGCCCTCCTGATGTGCTAGCACTGTTTTATGATACTCATTCATGATAGTGCACATCTGACCCATCTTCTCATCAATATGAGATACAAATTCAGCATTCATATTTTCCATATCGACATGAATTTGACAAGAAAACTGAGAAATTTTAGTTGGGAATATCTGGGAAAGGGCCTAACTTTGTGGATGTGAAGACATATGAGTAGGAAAAGTGTTGTTGGTCTGAGAATAATGTTAATGAAGATTAGGTGTTGTTTATTATACTATAGTGCAAGTAGCAAAAACAACGTATTTATTGCCATCCAAGTTTTATGTTTTGGGAAGTAAATATAATTTATTCCAATCAAGGTTGTCAAACTTGTGAGTTTAAGCAAACTCGTGAGAGGGACGTAAACTTGTAAGAGTTTACCAATATTAATAAATAACAATTAAAATTATATATAAAATAATTAAAATACTCAAAATAACAACAATTTGGTTTAACTATATCTGAATCTAAATAACTGAGATTAAAACATAAAAATTTATCTGAAATTCATGTCCTAATATAAAATCACTAAACATAATTAAATAAAACTAATTATAAGTTTAACAAAGGTCATTAAATGTTGGATTATCATTATCTCCATTGTCTTCAAATTCTTCACCTTCACCATTATAATGTCCATTTGTATCACCTGTGTCATTAGTATCATTATAATTTGCCCTAACATCTTCAATATTAAAATCAACATTCAGGTCAACACCCAATAATGGATTAGCCATATTCTCATCAATTTCATGAGCTTGAAGAATCTCATCATCCTCTTCTTCCACTTCGTCTCCATCTATCCTTCCTTCAGTAATCCATTCATCATCAGAACATATATCATCAAAATCATAATTGAAAGATCTACTCTTTTGCTTCCTTGTGAGTTTCAAATTGCACATGACAAATGCCAAATCATTCATCTTTTTTTATGCAAACGGTTTCTTTCTTTTTTTTTTTTATGAATCTACAAAAAAAAAAAGCATTATTATTCTAACATTTAGGCAAAGTTACTTTGAAAATTAAACAAAAAAAAAAGTAAAAATCTTATCATCTCAAAAGCACTCCAATTACGTTCACAGCTTGAAGAGCTACAACATAAGCTAAGAATACGAATTGCAATTCTTTTAAGTTCTGAACATCCATTTCCATAAGAATCCCACCATTCTGCTGGAGGTAGTTTTTTTCTTAATGCTTGTGTAGTTTCACGCCCAAACATATCTCTTTTGTTATGAAAGTCAGTCGATTGAAACTCAATCTTGTTAACCTCATCTTGATCCCCAACAATCCTTGACAAACAATCATAAAACCCTTGTTTGATCATATAATGAGGCTTAAAATTAGTGTCATAATGGAAATAAGGATTGAGGTAGTATGCTGCTACATGTAAAGGCTTATGTAGTTGAGCTTCCCACCTTTCGTCAATTATATTCCATATAAGCTCATAACTATCACAAATCACAGTAAGAAAATAAAAAGCTCATTCCACCAAAAAAAAATTCAAATTATTAAAAACATAAAAATTGCATAATAAAATTAAGTACAAAAATTTAATTTAATACTTGCTTTTTTTAACACTATTAAAATTTTGTTTGATCTTTTCCTTCGCACTTTCCATGGCTTCATATATGAATTCCATAGCTGGCTTCTCTTCTAAATCTACGAAGCGAAGAACTTTAACAAGAGGGGCAGCACCTTTAAGGCATGTCACAATATTCTTCCACAAATTATTGTCCATAACACTTTTTGCTACTTCTTTTCCATCTTTGGTAGATGAAAATTTGCTATCCTTCCAATGTTGAGAATTAAACAAATTTACAAGGGGTGCTCTATGCTCATTTAGACAAGACAAAGTCAGATATACAGTGGCAAATTGAGTTGCAATAGGCCTAATTAAATCTTTTCCATTCATGTATTTTCTCAAAAGGCTAATGAGCATTGATCTTGCATAAATATATGTTGTGATTTTTCTACCCCTGCTAATAGTTTCCTTGTACAATATAATTTTTTTGTCAAAGTCCTCCAGCATTAAGTCAATACAATGGGCTGCACATGGAGTTCAATACAAATGTTTCCTTTTCTCCATTAATTTTTGCCCAGCTGCTTTATAATTTGTAGCATTGTCAGTTATTATCTGCACCACATTCTTTTCACCTACTTTCTCCACAACCTCGTCAAACATCTCAAATAATTTATCAGCTGTCTTAGAAATCTCAGAAGTATCTAATGAATACAAAAATACTGTCCCTTTAGGACTATTCACTAGAAAATTGCAAATTAAATGCCTTTTTCTATCCGTCCATGAAGAATGACCAAAAATGGAGTTTGAAGAAAGAAGAACTTGTTAAATATCATGAGAATATCAATATTCAAGTCTCTGTGATCAAATGGAAGTTGGAACGGTTTAATACGGAGTTAAAATAAGCTTCCTGAAGTCATTCTCGAATATGTGAAGTTTAGAACAATGAAAAATGACCAAAAATGGAGTTTGAAGAAAGAAGAACTTGTAAAATATCATGAGAATATCAATATTCAAGTCTCTGTGATCAAATGGAAGTTGGAACGGTTTAATTCGGAGTTAAAATAAGCTTCCTGAAGTCATTCTCGAGTATGACACTATAATTCTCGAGAATGGTACTGTTCATGTGTAAATTTCAAGCAATTCTCGAGAATTGGACATCAATTCTCGAGAATCCAGTGTTTCAGCATCAATTCTCGAGAATTAGACATCAACAAGACTTTAGACCCGTGCGATGCACGGATATGATAAATACTTAAATGGTTTTAACTTAACACACATTATATCATGTAAAGATCAAACAATTTTCCTCCATCATAATATCACATCATTTACATTTTACAATGGCAACACAAAACATACATTCAAACTATTACTGTAGTGACAAGTTTTGAAAAACTTCTCTGTAAATAACATTTGTTGTAGTCTTACTACATTTGTTAAACTCATCCAAGATAAGTAATTTCAAACCAGTGAAACTCTTCACCCTAGAAGGTGCAACATATAGTTGCCCATGTGAGAATACTGGTGTTGTAAGGTAGAAACTAACATCAGTCATGGATTGTCCTTGACTTTTGTTGATTTTCATTGCAAATGAAATGATAATGGGGAATCACCGTCTTGTCAAAGTGAAAGGAAGATTACATTTAGATGGGTTCATATCCATTCTATGAATCAAAATATCTTAACCAACACTTGTGTCGTTCAATGCCTTAGCCTTAATGACATTTTTTCAAAGTTGTGTAATTTGTAGCCTTGTACCATTGCACAACCTTGCTGCTTGATCAATATTCCTTATTAACATAACTGGTACACCAACTTTCAATACCAATTTATGATAAGGTATCCCTGAGCATTTAATTGCATTTAGATATTTTGTGTCATACAAATCATCAAAGCTTCCATTAGTGTTTTTTGTACAACCTATAGAGTCAGAACTAAAGTACTCAACCGCATCACTGGGCAATAAAGAACAAATGTACTCATTCATATCCACCTTTTTTGTTCTAGGTGTAAAAATTGACCTATTGGTCAGGTAACATTCGTCAAATATATGTTCTTTTAAATTTGGGTAAGTAACTTCAACAATGCATTTAATTGGATTACTATCATCATGAAGCAGCAACTCTGAGGGTATAGTGATGTCAGCAAAACCATCATGTGGCAACCCAATGGCCCCGTCTCACACATTTAGCAACCATTCTGAAAATGATTTAATCTTTTCTTGTTCAACTTGATTAACTGAAGACGTCAACCTCATATTCTTGGTTAGTCGTAGTAATCTACATTCTTTCCAAAGAAGATGTTAAAACTGTATAGGGGCTAAAATGATCAACATATGCTACAATGTTATTATTCAACCAACTCATCATTACATCATAATTATGATACATTTCACAAAATCCTATGGAGATAAAGAAGATTATCTTCATGCTATTATTGCAATAAAAGGTTTTAAAAAACTTCTCTATAAACTACATTTATTATAGTTCTGCTGCATTTATTGAACTCATCCAATATAAATAATTTCAACTCATTAAAATTCTTAACCCTCATTAATGCAACATAAAGTTGTCCATGTGAGAAAACCGGACTCGGTAGGTAGAGACCTATATTGGATATTGATTGACCTTGGCTTTTGTTTATCGTCATTGCAAATAAAATTATTATGGGGAAATTGCCTCCTTATCAGGTTGAAAGGTAGTTTAGATTTAGATGGGTTTATACTTATTCTATATATCAAAATTTCTTCGCCAACATTTCTGTTATTCAAGGCCTTTGCCTTAATTACCCACGCATTGCGTGGATTGAGAGCATCTTCATTACTGTTAACATAAAGACATATAAAGAAAAAAAAAATCTAAACCAATAGGCTCAAAAAGATATTTCAGTATGACCTGCGGTTTAAATCATGTGTAACTTACTTATTACATGCATTAGAAAATGACCAACAAATCTAAATCCATCAGATGACAAAATATTGTTGAACTCTGAAAAAATTATTCAAACATTAAAAGTAAGACAATTAATACATGACCATTTATTTGGTTCCATTTAATATTTTGGATACTTTAATTTCAAAATTGAAAAATCCAAATCACTTCAACACTAATACCCTACATACATTCAAATAATTTTAAGTTATGCACCACGTCTTAAAACGTATTAAGTAAAGGGATAAGCGTCTTACTTGCCCCGGAAGTTTTCGCTAAGGAGCACTCAGCACCAGGAAGTTTTTTTAAGAGCAAAATTGCCCCAGAAGTTTTTTTTAGGAGCAATTTTGCCCTGGAAGTTTTTTTTTAAGAAGCAATTTTGTCCTGGAAGTTTACAAATTGGAGCAACAAATTAATGGTCAAGATTAACGGAAAGGCAAGATTGCTACGTTTTTAAACTTCCCGAACTTCCGGGGCAATTTTGCTCTAAAAAAAACTTCCAGGTGCCTGAGTGCTTCTAAGTTAAAACTTCTAGGGCAAATAAGACCCTTATCCCTAAGTTTTAAATCATTCTTAGTTGGATTATTGTACTTTGAATTGAGTTGTAAGACTTGGGTTTTGATTTTATTATTTTCATTCACACTCATTTAAATTGTTTCATCGAGCCTGTTCTTAGGTATGATAATTGATTTGTGTGTTGCTATTCAGTGTCTCTGTGAGCATTCTTCATTAAGAAAGCAAGTTTTACCAACTCTATTTAAATTGCCCCCAAAGTGGTTTTAAAAAATTCCTTAATAAGTTGTTGTTATCTAGTGTTTAAGACTATTATTTGTCAATAATCACTTTACTCAAATTCTGTTTAGAATTTTTAAGTAGTCATGGTGAATTAATTAACTCATATGACATTAGGCAAGCTAAAATAGCCATCGATTCACTTACAAGCAGCATTCCATCGTATTATTCCTTAAATCTAATTTCACACTTTTATTCATCATTTTATCAAAAATTCAAAAAAATAATAATTTAGGTTGTTATCCATCATTAAAAAAAATTTTAAAAAAATCAATTTCAAAATACCTTGCAGTGTTTTTGTCACTTAGTTTAGTCTAGAAATCAAATAAAAAACTTCTTAAGAGAACACGACCGAGTTGTGCTCTTCACTATATAATTTAGTTTATTTTGATTTAACTTGAGTTGACTAAAGGTTTTAAATAAGTGGTATACTTATTGCTATATTGCTTTTAATTTAATTTAATATTTCCACTATTATATCAAAAATGTGTATTATTTGATCCGTCAAGACAAACCACCCTATGCAATGCAAGGTCACATGCAATAAAAATCATCAATATGTAGATTACTCTTTTTTTAAAAACTATAGTTAAACACCTAAAATCAGCAATATTATATGCCTCAAGGTGTGTGATGCGCGAGATTCTTTCAATTTCATAACCTACTGATGAAAGTAATGATTAGTTGGACCAAACTAAAAGTTCCTTAACGAAGTTCTAAAAAATCAACATAAAAAATTCAGTACAATTCTAAAAATTATCCATTATAGACAACCATGCACATTTAACCATGTTAGAGGACTTGGTTGAAATGGAATAAACATACAATAGTTATCATTTGATGCAGGAGAAAAAAATGAAGTGATCATCATCCGTGTCGATGAGAAAACGAAGTAAATTTTTGAATAACCATCCCGACAATAAAATAACCTATGTGCTACGCAATATGTGGAATTCTTTCAATGACCAAACTAAAACTCCCTTAAAAATTCCAGCGTCATCACACAATTTTTCAAAATATCCATAATAGAAACAACCACACTCCTAATTGGAATGGAATGAAACAAAGAGTGCTTAAAAAATAAGAGTATATGACTATGCAGCGTTTAATTTGATTTAAAAAAAAATCTTTGATTCATATATTTATTCTATGAAAAACTTAAATGTGTGTATATTTAAAAATATACTTGTTTTTATAATTGACAACTACAAATTCCTCAACCATTTGAAAATACCTAAGTTAATTTAAGTTTAAAAAATAAGAGTATATGACTATGTAGCATTTAATTTGATTAAAAATCTTTGATTCATATATTTATTCTATGACAAAATTAAATGTGTGTATATTTAAAAATATACTTGTTTTTATAATTGACAACTACAAATTCCTCAACCACTTGAAAATACCTAAGTTAATCAGTATAAAGCATAAAAAGACATTTTGTTGATATGGAGTTAAGGAATAGATTGAAAACAACGTAGATAATATGATTCCAAAGCAATAAGGAGTAATCGAATAGATTAAAAACAACAAAAATTCATAAATGATAAAGAAATTCAATTCCCTCATTCATCCATAATGGTTATCAAGGAATATTATACAATGGGCTTCTTACTTCATGAGCCGCATACCAGTAGGTACCTTTAGGCTAAATTAGGTTTGGTGCCAATTATTGTAGCTTTAAATTTTCCTAGACTCGTGTAGAATAAATCAAATTAAAAATAGCCTAATTTGACTGAGATTTAAGGGCCAATCATTTGAAATAATTAAATACAAAATATCTCTAAAAGAAATCTTCTTATAATCATAGAGAATAAATAGAAACTATCGCCGAGATTTAAAGGCCTATCAACTAAAATAATTAAATATCAAATATCTCCAAATACAATAAATTACGTCTCAAAATTGAATGTAAATTTAGTCAATAGTAATTGGTCATATATTACATATCAGAGCTAAACCCTTGGATGCACTTATTATTTGTCGCCAAAATAAATCAAACACATGTTTTTTCCATCCTAGTGACCAATCCATGAGTCCTACCTTTTTTTTCTCATTTATATACCATGCATGCTCACATTTTCCAACACCCTATGTTTCTTCCCGATGTTATTTTGCTTCTCCCATGACGAATCAACAATTTGAAATTTTGTTTTCCCTTTGGTAATTTGTCTTAAATTGGCTTTCCTTTGTGTGTAGTTTTCCATGTGTTAATAGCCTATTAATTTGAGAGGTGCATTCAACCACATTAATGAGTCTTCCCTTTACAAGGTATTCTCTGTTTCTATATTTTTTATTGATCCTTCATATTTCCTGTTCAAATTTTAAATAGAGTATCTTCAGAATAACTCATGATGTTTTCTTAAAATTTTAATTTTAATTTAAATATACAATCTAGATGGATATTTATTATTATAACTCGATCATCCCCCTCCCTCATTTTATTTGATTGGTGATTTATTTCAAATTTTCAATTAAAAAAAAAAGTTGATTACAAGCAAATATGTTGAATTGCCTTTTTTAATTTGTTAATTATTAATTACTTTATTCAATTTTCAAATCACAACTTTCAATATACACAGCTTAATGAATTTTTGTTTCTCAAGAATTTCTCACTCCCCATGCCTTTTCTATTTCATATTAGTCTAACTTTCCATATTTCAAATCCGAACCAATATGATAGTCTTACTAGTATATATCCTAAGGACCACACACACACATAGGATACAAACCAACAATATAAAATAGAAATAGTTTATGTTTATGTTAAATTTTATTATTTCAATTGCAACGCTGTAGTATATCAAAAATTTCCGATAATATCAACCCATAGAAAAAATGTAGGGCCTAAGAGTTAATTTCTAGAATTAAAATAGCCATTCAAATTTTTTCATCCATCGATTTTTTTTTTTAAAAAAACCTCCATTAAGAATATTATTTTTTTTTGTAATCAAATTAGATTTATTAATCAATACATCTTGAGATAGAGGGATTTGGTATATATAACATGACAAACAACCCCGTTCGTTGCATGGAATTATGTTTTCTATGCTTGACTTAAGCAATGCAATTTCATTCATTCTATATTGAGTTTTTGAAATATCTCTCCATAGACCACTCGTATATTGGTTATCTAATTTATACATTTAAATATTTACTTTATCAAATAATATTAATAATAAAAATAAAAATGTTTATATCTATAAAATGAAGGATTATCAACATACAAATTTAAGATTAACTAAAATCATATTCTTAGTGGATTGAATATAGTTTGAGATTTATATCCTTTCTTATTTTTATAAAAGATCTTCAAAATCTCCCCAAAAAAAGTCCACTATTGACCTTTACTATATGAATTCATTTTAATCAAGTTCAACCTCAAATCTCAATTCATACTCATACTAATCTGAATCATTAAATTAATTAAAGAATAATAAATACAATCATTTGAAATCGGTAGAATAATCCTCCAAATCTCGTAATTTGCGTTGAACCCTATCAATTCTGTTGTATTGAAATTCAAATTTTAAATCTTTTAATTAATTCAATATCATTATCAATATAATAATAATAATAATAATAATAATAATAAATCAACAATAAATAAATATTAATAATAAGTATAATTATAATCCTCTTATTGGCACAGAAATAAGAATCATTTAAATTCCATAAATAATAATAATAAATTCATGGATAACGATTATGAACACTTTGTAATTTCCTCTTTTTCATTTTTATAAGATTACTTTGAAATTCCCCATATTACATAAGATCATTAAATCATGATAAAAGGAAAGGAATATGAAAGGTATAACAGATATAAAAATCTAATAATTCATTAAATGTAGAGCACAAACTAACGAAAACTAAACATAAGGAAAGAATAGCTGCAAAATCATATCCATATCATCTGATGCTTCAAGCCAGAGTTGTTTGTTTTCTCTCTTCTCTTTGCTTCAAAGATTAGGAAATTCTTTAAATTTGAATGCTCCTATCCAGCCATAGAGAATATTAGAGAAGAACTGGAGTTCGAGGGATAAAAAACAACTATATCTTTCACATGAAATTCAATATAAGTAAAAGAATCAGAAATTATTAAACCATCCCAGAAAAACAGTAAAACCGTCCCAAATAAATACAGTAAGCCAGCAACAGAAAACATTGGATGAAATAGAAATCATATAATTAATATTTACATCAGGGATTAATACAATACATGTGATGTCACCATACCTAAAGACTAATTCAATTAATATTTATAAGATTGTTTTTTTTTTCAATTGCTTACAATTTGTATTTGAAGTATTTGAACGTCAGATATAATAATCTAATTTATTGGTTTCAGTGTCTTCATTTAATTGATTCTGGCATTTGCATTGTTTTTTTTTTGTTCCTACATTAACACGTGTGACATCACACTACTACAAAAAATATCAAAAACGTCCTAAATTTGACCCATTTAACGTCCTTTTTTCTAGGGACGTCTCGTGAGGGATAGTAAAAAAAAATACTTTGAGCAACCTAAATTTAATTTAGGTCGCCTTATTGCTTTTTTTTTTTGAAAAAAAAACCCCACGGGGTTGGCCACGGAAGAACAAATCAAAAATCAAATTCCAGAAATACTTTCTTTTTCATGTTGCAAGCAAGAAATTCCAAAACCAGCAAGAACAAGAACAAGAACAAGAAAAGAAGACAAAGAGAGTAATCGAAACAGAGACAACAAGGAAGATACAATGAAAAAAAGAAAAGAAAAAAAACCTAACAAGTAACTAGCATTCTAATCCCCTAAAATGGAAGGAATAAGGAACAAGAATGCAAAAAATATATTAATTTCAGATCTGCAAGAGACTTGGTGTTTATAGTATCGTCTTGGAGCCACGAGGAGATTTCTAAATCTAGAAAAATTGGTGCCCTCTCAGATCTAAAAAATCAACAAGAGTCAGATCTGGAAAAACACTTACTAGCCGCAGTGTTTTGGATGTAATCGATGGTGACTCTTATTCCGAAGTGCAGATTCTGGCGTCTCGTTGCTCGGTCTCCTCGCCGCCGTCTCCTCGCCCAACCAGATCGAAGAGTGTTGAAGGAATAGGAATAGATCGAAAGATAAGATGGGGTGCAGAGAAGAGAAGAGGAAGGCGTATGTGCAGATCGAAAATGAAAAGAGGAAGGTGTATGTGGAGGAATTAAATGGTGTGCAGAGGAGAGAAGGGATAAATGAAATTAAAAAATTTCATTTTAGGTGTAACATCCCAAATTTTGGAGTTGGGAAATTAGAAATATTATATGGAAATTTTGTTATGGAAATGTGGCCAGAATAATTATTGAAAAATAAGGTATATTTTTCTTTAATTTTTGGGAAGACACTTATGGAAGTTTGATGGCTCAACTATTAGAGAAAAGAATAAATCCAAGGATTATTTGCAAGGGATAAATTATGACCCAATATTTATTTTAAGAAAAAATATATATAAAAAGAATAAAGGAATTAGTAGAATTTTGGGGTTGGATCGTACAAACAAATCCCAACTTTTCTCTATTCATACATTAGTTCAGATATACCCTCTCATTTTATTCATTTCCTTTGGCCCAACGAAATCATAGTAGCACCAATGTTCCATCCGTTTTCATTATTTTACTTGGCCCATTTATATCACAACCTTTTCTTTATTATTCAATTAAATAGGCAAATGGGCCAACACGTACACATTTATTCGGCTGCAACCCATTTAGCAGAACATACATACTTAAACCTTCATTTCTTTTCCTTGGATTCAGAAACAATGCAGCGCAAAACACCACACTCCACTCTTATTCTTTTATCCGACAGCAAGAAATGGAGCAGCAAGCACTGTCTCTTCATTCTAGCTAGTGCAAGTCACTACCCATACACCACTGTCTTGTGTATCCAACTTCCATACTTCATTGTTTTGTGCTCTATGGACCAGCGATGCCATGCTCCACAAACGGATCCTTCATTCTTTTACCCGACAGCTCCTCCATTTTTCTATTCAACGGTACACTTGCTTCATACATGAAGCACCACGCCTTCATATTAGACAGAGTAGGGATGACAGCAAACTCATTCTTCTCTACAAACCGAACACCTCATAAACTCCCTCACTCTTGTACGGATATAACCACTTTCCCGTCATTCTTCCGGTCATTTTCCATCGGCCACAAACAGAAAAAAATGCAGAAGTTAGAGTGAGAAGAGTGAAAAACCGTGAGGTGGAAACTGAAAGTATAGAGACCGAGTGTATATCGTGAAGCAGCTCGGGCCTGAGACAAAGAACACCAGACGCTGAAGAAGGGAGTACCGAGAACACCTTCAAGTTCTGGTTCTTCTATTCGGCCATACATATAGAAGTTGAGAAACGAAGGCAGGAACTGACCGAAAGTGAGCAATGAAGGAAAGTTAGATGAAAGGAGCTGAAGAACCACGCATATTGATTTGGGTTCGAACAAGGTGAGCGATTAAGCTTCTCTTCCTCTCGTCTCTGTGAGTTTCCAACGTTGGGTTCTGAATTTGAAGTTTAAAATGACGAGGTTCATTTCTGCATATTAGATTATGGGGCTGAAACAGAGAAAATAAAAGCATGTTTCTCACGCATGGGAATTTCATGTCGTGTTTTATGGTTCTATTTCTGGTGAGGACCGTAAAATACCATTTGGGGTTGCATGCACATTGATCATCTCTGTTTTTGAAGTGCAGAAACAGAGCAAAAAGGACGTTAGCTACAGTAAATCCGCAGATGAACAGTGCGCGGTTACTGTAGCATCATCTGGAAAACTGAATTGCAGCTGAACAAGCGACCTTTGACTAAGGTAAAACCAGAGCAAACGAACTCTTTTGACCCTGAAATTTTGTGGGTAATTAGTACACATCATAAGCTTTAACATGAGCTAAAGAACACCCAAATCCGATGTGTACAATGAATGTTATAAATTTCCAAAGTTAGAAGACGAAAACTGGAGAATGTCATTTTCCAGTAATGAACAGTCTTTTTCGTGTTCCCTTTTGGAAAAGTAAATGATGGAATCTTGACATGATATTTTCCAGTATTAAAGTAGACATACCAAGGTTTCATTTGATAGGTCATAAGCCTTAATCAGAGTTGTATCCAAGGAGATACGAATTTTTGAAGTTGACCTATTAAACTGAAATGTTTTCTGGACAGCGAAGAAAGAATGAAAATCTGGGAATGATACAGAAAGAAATAAGTCTAGTGATTAGTTGTATATGAAACTAGACTTAATTAGTGACACATAGAATTTTGAACCACCCCAATCGGAGTTGTGTAGAATTAATGATGATTTTTCAAAGTTAGGCCAAAATGCTGATAGCTTTTGCTACCATTCGAAATTAAAAAGAAATGGCCAAAGTAATGAGAATAAACTCCGAGCGTGTAAGAATGCCTATGAGGCAAAGATAAGCTATTATGTATTTGGTTCACTTGGCTCTAATAATATGGCGATGTGTTTAGGGCCATGAGAAGTCAAGAAGAAGAAGAAAGAAAATAAATGGAAGATACTTAGCTTCAAGCAATTCTGTAGATGAAAGAGAAAGTACAGCCGGAGGACATAGGCTAAGGTAGTGGACTTACCCTACTTGCGTGTATTGATTTATCTGCTTGTGTGATAATATGCATGATTGCTTTACTTGCTTATTTAATATATTTGAATGGTTGAAGCTCTGTTTCTATTTATGCTATGGCCATGAGTATATTTTATGAAGCATTGTAGCATGCAGAAATGTCATTATGTTAACATGAGCCTATGTAAGGCAAGCATATCATACACTAGCATTTATCCTACATGCATTGTTCGGTAATGTTTGCTACTGAGATTCCCCAGAATCTCACCCTCCACAACCAACCTTTAGGCAGGTGAGCACGACAGAGAAATGCTGCAAGGGAAGATTGCTTGAAGTTGCTGTAGAAAGTATGAGCAAAGCAGACACTCTGATAGTTGTGACAACGGCCCTGAAGAATGTTGACGCTTCCAACCGAATAATGTAGGGCCGGGTGTCTAATATTTGAGTACGTGTTTTGGGAAAGCTTCCGCATATGCCAAATTGAAAAGATCCAGATGGGTTTTTAGAATCGCACTAATCCGCCACCCGAAAGGGCGAGGCCGGTAGGGGCGTTACAGTAAAATGGTATCAGAGCATTCATTCGGCTTGAATGCTCTGATGAAGTGAATAGTATTTGAGATTTTGGTAATAAAATTACCTACTCTGATGAAGTGAATAGTATTTGAGATTTTGGTAATAAAATTACCTACTCTGATGAAGTGAATAGTATTTGAGATTTTGGTAATAAAATTACCTACTCTGATGAAGTGAATAGTATCTGTATCGATACTTGGATAATTCTGATTGATAAGTCAGAATTAGAATGGAAATCTTGGTTAAAGAATTATCTGCTCTTAATTTGGAAGTGCAATCAGAACTTAGGTTCGGACTACTGATAGTTGATTATATAATCATAAGAAACGGAGCATTAGTGACGTATACCTAATCGAAAAGGGTATGAGCTCTAGAGAATTTGATGCCTAGCTAACCTTTGGACTGGATCCTAATGGAAGTCCATGACTAAATGTGCTTAGGCGAGAGAAATCCCATAATGGATAACCCCTAGGAAGTGTCATAGAAATTTGAAACCTCTTGATTTATGGTTTGAGTGCCTTGAGGTATGAAATATGGTGATCCTTACGAATGCCATGAGAATATTAGAATGAATACGGTAAGGTTGATGAACCTAGAAGTTGAGTAGGCATCCAGAAGGTTGCTACCAATTGAATCATGACCTAAGAATAAGATAACAGTTGAATTGATTCTTTAGGCAATTGAATTGATTTGAATGAATTGAGGTACTAGAATAGGGTACCGATTGAATTGAATGAATTAAGGCACTAGAATGTTGTGTCGATGTGTATGAGGGCTACCTACGAAGGATACTCATCGAAAGGATAGATTTGTTGCGCAGTGGAAGCGTGGTGAGTATGATAGGTAAAGAATGGACTCAAAGTCCTATGAATGGCCTAGATAGCCAATGATAGAGTCGGAAATGTGATTAGAAGAAGTAATGACCTTCTATAGCAGTTGTCTAGTTCCTGAGTTTGAAATTTTGAATTTTGAATTTTGAACTTGCCAATGCACCGGCAGAATTGTGAAATTTCTGAAATGATTTTTCTACATGAAATATTTTGAACAGAATTTGAGACCTGTTTTGTGGTCACTTGAACATATTGTTTCACAGAAGGGATCCTTGTGGAACCCAGAATTGGAATTGAATTTTTGAATTTTATGAACTGAAGTTTTGAATGAAATGTTTCTAGTAGAATTTGAGACCAGGGTAATGGTCACTTTTGAAATGATGTTGTCTCAAAGAATGGGTTTGAACCCTGAATTTGAAATTGAATTTTGAATTATGTGGTTGTGAAAGCAGTACAGAACTGGAAAGGTCAGAAACTGTTGTAAAAGTACTCAGTTTACTGGATCTTGCCAGACATGTTTAGAATGTTTTGAAACGCTTGCCATTGAAAAAGCTCACAGAACTGAGAATTGAATGAAAGAATTGTGCACAACGGAATTGAATATCTTGAATTGAGAATTGAAAGAAAGAATTGTGCACACGAGAATTGTACATTTCATTCTGAGAATGAAAGAAAATTCAACTCCGGTTAAAGCCGAGAAGTAATGCCCTAGAATGTGGGGTAACCCTGTATGCCATCACGGTTAAGCCGGGGGTGGTAATACGATGAGGGAATTTGAATGCTGTAATCTTGTCTCCGGTTAAAGCCGAGAAGTAATGCCCTAGAATGTGGGGTAACCCTGTATGCCATCACGGTTAAGCCGGGGGTGGTAATACGATGAGGGAATTTGAATGCTGTAATCTTGTCTCCGGTTAAAGCCGAGAAGTAATGCCCTAGAATGTGGGGTAACCCTGTATGCCATCACGGTTAAGCCGGGGGTGGTAATACGATGAGGGAAGTTGAATGCTATAATCTTATCGACAGTTTAAGCCAGAGTGCTTGTTCGATAAGAGAATATTATAGTTTGAAATGAAGCGACCATCATGGTCTGCAGCAGAATGAATGTATTCTCTTGAATTTGAGCTGGCAGCGATTTTGTTGTCCTTGAAAATGTGAAAGCACTACTTTTTATAAGTGCGATTTTGAAAATGTACTGCTACCACAGAATTTTGAATATTTGAAATTGAAAATCAGAATTTTGAATATGAGACAACATAGAAGCAATATTGAAAGTAATGATGTGATTATCATTACTGATATTTTGAATTGAAAATCGTTGACGTAATTGTCTTCGTTGATGTTTCGAATTGGAAAGCGGTGCATTAGGTGACTATGTTGTTACAGGAACAGAAACTGATAGAATGGTCTAGAGAATGAACTGGTTAAGCCAGATAGTACTTGATAGCCACTGAGCTAGTCAAGAGGAAGTAGTTTAAGAACTTGAATTGAAGAAGCCTAGCACTGTGTTGTTATCTAGCTTGGTAACATTAGACCAACGTGTCTAGAGTATACATGAGATTGGAAGAATAATCAGACTGTACCGTGTTGTAGTTGTGATGCCTATGGCTTGAAGGTAACTCCTTGGGCAATAAGGCAAGAGTGTCCAGCGCTGTGGTAATTGAATAAGCCGAAAGGCTAGAATGAAATAAGCTAAAAAGTTGAATGAAAATGAGGCAGTGAAGCCTGAGTAACCAAGCGCTGTGA
Source organism: Acacia crassicarpa (assembly GCA_034222035.1). Lineage (NCBI taxonomy): Eukaryota > Viridiplantae > Streptophyta > Magnoliopsida > Fabales > Fabaceae > Acacia > Acacia crassicarpa. The sequence continues at coordinate 21,537,356 of JAWXYG010000009.1, read as the reverse complement.
GAATGGACTAATGAGTCCTATGAATGAATACTACACACCAGGTAGGGATGGAAACTCTTCCACATTGACCAACAAGTGTGTTGTTACCTTGGTGGTCTGTGCATGAAAGGATTAGGATATGCCACTGTACTGAAGGGTTGAAGTGGCAGCGATTAAGTCGAAAACATGATAGCACTATTACTGTTTGTATAGTGCAGGTTGTGAAACGTACCGCGATCACATAAATTTTCAATGTGGGAAATTTGAAAATGAGACAGTATAGTTGAAATGAAAAGCGGTGCAGTTAGTGATTATAATGATCTCGGAATAGAGACTGTTACAGTGGTCTAGAGATCTGAACCGAGTAGGTCAGATAGGAAATTGCCAGCGTGCTAAGCAAGAGGAAAGTGGTCTGAGAGCTTAAGTTGAAGAGGCTCAGATGATTGATGAACAAATAGAGACTCAAGGCTGTAAGACCCGATATACAAGTTGGAACAGGGCGGTGTCCCTGGGTCGTAACACTTGTGTGATTAGCATTGTGTGGAATTCTCACAAGTATGATAGCTTTGGGACCAATGTGTCCAAAGAAGTTGTGAGTCTGATAGAATTTTCGGACTGTACCAGGTGGTAGTTGAGATGCTTATCGCGGATAGGTGATTTCTTGAACACTAAGGACAGGATGAATGAAAAGGTTGAAAGATTTGTTGCGTGCTTAATAAGCATGCATAGGTAAGAGAAAGGCGGCGTGCCTAGAATAGTTTCCCAATGTATGAACTTTCAAATTTCGAGGACGAAATTTATTGAACGAGGGGAGAAATGTAACATCCCAAATTTTGGAGTTGGGAAATTAGAAATATTATATGGAAATTTTGTTATGGAAATGTGGCCAGAATAATTATTGAAAAATAAGGTATATTTTTCTTTAATTTTTGGGAAGACACTTATGGAAGTTTGATGGCTCAACTATTAGAGAAAAGAATAAATCCAAGGATTATTTGCAAGGGATAAATTATGACCCAATATTTATTTTAAGAAAAAATATATATAAAAAGAATAAAGGAATTAGTAGAATTTTGGGGTTGGATCGTACAAACAAATCCCAACTTTTCTCTATTCATACATTAGTTCAGATATACCCTCTCATTTTATTCATTTCCTTTGGCCCAACGAAATCATAGTAGCACCAATGTTCCATCCGTTTTCATTATTTTACTTGGCCCATTTATATCACAACCTTTTCTTTATTATTCAATTAAATAGGCAAATGGGCCAACACGTACACATTTATTCGGCTGCAACCCATTTAGCAGAACATACATACTTAAACCTTCATTTCTTTTCCTTGGATTCAGAAACAATGCAGCGCAAAACACCACACTCCACTCTTATTCTTTTATCCGACAGCAAGAAATGGAGCAGCAAGCACTGTCTCTTCATTCTAGCTAGTGCAAGTCACTACCCATACACCACTGTCTTGTGTATCCAACTTCCATACTTCATTGTTTTGTGCTCTATGGACCAGCGATGCCATGCTCCACAAACGGATCCTTCATTCTTTTACCCGACAGCTCCTCCATTTTTCTATTCAACGGTACACTTGCTTCATACATGAAGCACCACGCCTTCATATTAGACAGAGTAGGGATGACAGCAAACTCATTCTTCTCTACAAACCGAACACCTCATAAACTCCCTCACTCTTGTACGGATATAACCACTTTCCCGTCATTCTTCCGGTCATTTTCCATCGGCCACAAACAGAAAAAAATGCAGAAGTTAGAGTGAGAAGAGTGAAAAACCGTGAGGTGGAAACTGAAAGTATAGAGACCGAGTGTATATCGTGAAGCAGCTCGGGCCTGAGACAAAGAACACCAGACGCTGAAGAAGGGAGTACCGAGAACACCTTCAAGTTCTGGTTCTTCTATTCGGCCATACATATAGAAGTTGAGAAACGAAGGCAGGAACTGACCGAAAGTGAGCAATGAAGGAAAGTTAGATGAAAGGAGCTGAAGAACCACGCATATTGATTTGGGTTCGAACAAGGTGAGCGATTAAGCTTCTCTTCCTCTCGTCTCTGTGAGTTTCCAACGTTGGGTTCTGAATTTGAAGTTTAAAATGACGAGGTTCATTTCTGCATATTAGATTATGGGGCTGAAACAGAGAAAATAAAAGCATGTTTCTCACGCATGGGAATTTCATGTCGTGTTTTATGGTTCTATTTCTGGTGAGGACCGTAAAATACCATTTGGGGTTGCATGCACATTGATCATCTCTGTTTTTGAAGTGCAGAAACAGAGCAAAAAGGACGTTAGCTACAGTAAATCCGCAGATGAACAGTGCGCGGTTACTGTAGCATCATCTGGAAAACTGAATTGCAGCTGAACAAGCGACCTTTGACTAAGGTAAAACCAGAGCAAACGAACTCTTTTGACCCTGAAATTTTGTGGGTAATTAGTACACATCATAAGCTTTAACATGAGCTAAAGAACACCCAAATCCGATGTGTACAATGAATGTTATAAATTTCCAAAGTTAGAAGACGAAAACTGGAGAATGTCATTTTCCAGTAATGAACAGTCTTTTTCGTGTTCCCTTTTGGAAAAGTAAATGATGGAATCTTGACATGATATTTTCCAGTATTAAAGTAGACATACCAAGGTTTCATTTGATAGGTCATAAGCCTTAATCAGAGTTGTATCCAAGGAGATACGAATTTTTGAAGTTGACCTATTAAACTGAAATGTTTTCTGGACAGCGAAGAAAGAATGAAAATCTGGGAATGATACAGAAAGAAATAAGTCTAGTGATTAGTTGTATATGAAACTAGACTTAATTAGTGACACATAGAATTTTGAACCACCCCAATCGGAGTTGTGTAGAATTAATGATGATTTTTCAAAGTTAGGCCAAAATGCTGATAGCTTTTGCTACCATTCGAAATTAAAAAGAAATGGCCAAAGTAATGAGAATAAACTCCGAGCGTGTAAGAATGCCTATGAGGCAAAGATAAGCTATTATGTATTTGGTTCACTTGGCTCTAATAATATGGCGATGTGTTTAGGGCCATGAGAAGTCAAGAAGAAGAAGAAAGAAAATAAATGGAAGATACTTAGCTTCAAGCAATTCTGTAGATGAAAGAGAAAGTACAGCCGGAGGACATAGGCTAAGGTAGTGGACTTACCCTACTTGCGTGTATTGATTTATCTGCTTGTGTGATAATATGCATGATTGCTTTACTTGCTTATTTAATATATTTGAATGGTTGAAGCTCTGTTTCTATTTATGCTATGGCCATGAGTATATTTTATGAAGCATTGTAGCATGCAGAAATGTCATTATGTTAACATGAGCCTATGTAAGGCAAGCATATCATACACTAGCATTTATCCTACATGCATTGTTCGGTAATGTTTGCTACTGAGATTCCCCAGAATCTCACCCTCCACAACCAACCTTTAGGCAGGTGAGCACGACAGAGAAATGCTGCAAGGGAAGATTGCTTGAAGTTGCTGTAGAAAGTATGAGCAAAGCAGACACTCTGATAGTTGTGACAACGGCCCTGAAGAATGTTGACGCTTCCAACCGAATAATGTAGGGCCGGGTGTCTAATATTTGAGTACGTGTTTTGGGAAAGCTTCCGCATATGCCAAATTGAAAAGATCCAGATGGGTTTTTAGAATCGCACTAATCCGCCACCCGAAAGGGCGAGGCCGGTAGGGGCGTTACATTAGGCGACCTAAATTATTGTTTAGGTTGTCTAAAGTCTCAAAAAAATTTTAGGCGACCTAAATTAATATTTAGGTTGTCTAAAGTCTAAAAAATGATATCAATTTTCAAGATTTTTTTGAGCCAAAAAAATTCTATATTGCACCAAATATTTTATTTTAGTCGACCTAAATTATTATTTGGGTTGTCTAAAGTTTCAGAAAAAATTTAGGCGACTTAAATTAATATTTAGGTTGTCTAAAGTCTCGAAATTGCTATCAATTTTTAAGAATTTTTCTGCGCCAAAAAAATCTTAAATGGTGCCAAATGCTTCATTTTAGGCGACCTAAATTATTGTTTAGGTTGTCTGAAGTTTCAAAAAAAATTTAGGCGACCTAAATTAATATCTAGGTTGTCTAAAGTCTCAAAAATGATATCAATTTTCAAGATTTTTTTGAGCCAAAAAAATCCTAAATTGTGCCAAATATTTCATTTTAGTCGACCTAAAGTATTATTTGGGTTGTCTAAAGTTTCAAAAAAATTTTATGCGGCCTAAATTAATATTTAGGTTGTCTAAAGTCTAAAAATTGCTATCAATTTTCAAGAATTTTCCTTGCCAAAAAAATCTTAAATGGCGCCAAATATTTCATTTGAGGGGACCTAAATTAATATTTGGGTTGTCTAAAGTCTCAAACAAATATTAGGCGACCTAAATTAATATTTGGGTTGTCTAAAATAAATGCAACCCAAATATTAATTTAGACGGCCTGAATGCAATTCAGGTCGCCTAAAATCCAATATTGGCGACCTTAATTTAATTCAGGTCGTCAATGTCAAAAAAATTAAAAAAACAAAACCACTTACGGCGCCAAACAAATAAATTTTATTCCCAAAAAAAATCCCATAGCGCCAAAATTTATTCCAATTTGGGCGACCTAAATTCAATTCAGGTTGCCTAAATTCAAAAATTGGCGACCTGAATTCAATTCAAGTCGCCTAAATTCAAATATTGGCGACTTAAATTGAATTCAGATCGCCTAAATTCACGCAAAAAATGATTTTTACTCTAAAGAACATTAAATACCATGGCGCCAAACAAAAAATTCTCGCGCGAAACTACTTAAAGCATCCTGAAATTATGTTAGAACGCCAAAAATCAATTTTACAAGTTCTAAACTTTTATTCAAGACGCCGAAGGCTCATTTTCCTTCCATATATTTACAAGAATGCCACTACCTTCATTTTTTACTTCCTATTTTTAAATAAGGACGTTTTTTAGGGTAGTGATATCCAATTTTTGTAGTAGTGTCATCTTCGTATCTAAAAGTTGTGATTCAGTTTTTTCATTATTATTACCTAGTCTTCATATTCAAAGGTGTGTGCGTCAGTCAACATTGATTAATGGTGTTTTGAATTTTCGTGGTGATTCAGTTATTTTGTTATAATTACCCAGTCTTTAATGCCATAAATGTAAGTGGTAATTTTGCTCATCCATTAGAGTTATTGACGACATATTTTGAAAATATGTGACGATTACAATATTTATGTTATACCAACTACCATCTATTCAATCTAATTAATTACTATCACAATATGTCAAATGGTGGTATTTTCCCATTGGCTGTGGATAGGGCTGAGCAAGAAACCCATAACCCGGTGAGCCCGCCCACAACCTGGTGTAAATGGGCTACTTTTAGGCCGCCCAAAAAGACCCATAATGAGTTGGGTTAAAACCCGCTCATTTAAGAATTAAATGGGCGGGCTATGGGCACACCTTTGGGTTGCCCATACCCACCCATTAAATGCTTTTGTTTTATTTTATTAACTACCATAATCCTAATAGGTATTGATTCTCACTCTCTTTCTTTCTATATTTGCCTATTCAACTTGTGAATCATCACGATTGACCAGAACAAGAGAATCAGAGTTTGTAATCTTCGTGGGTCAGCATTTGTAGGTGTCATCTTCATCCCCTGAACAAGAACGAGAAAGCAAGCCAAGGTCGTACTATTTGAATGTTATTTCATTAAATTTTCATTGATTTTTTCCTTCATCTCTACTTTTTTTTCTCTTTAAATTTATGTGGTCTAGCTTTTGTTTCCCAAAAGAATTATTTTTTCTTATTTAAATCAATCTTTTAGCTAACAAACCACATCCCAAATAATCCAAATGATTTCAAATATCTTGCAATATGTGAAAGTTGTCATGAATTTGGATATGTGTTTAATGCTTATGTATATTTTTTTCAAAAAACGAACAAGTCAAATATAAATGGGTTACCCAAAACCTAGTGAAACTCGCCCATTTATATGCTAACCCATTTACACGAGTTTAGATGGGTTGAGGTATGGGTATGGGTTAGCCCATACCCATTTAAAGTTAAATGGGCGGGCTATGGGTTAGGGCATGGGTTGCCCAACCCGCCCATTACTCTGCCCTAGCTGTGGAGGAGGATGCAGTTATTTACCATTAAACTTTCATTTAATCCCATTGGCTGTGCAGGTATTTTCCCTATAACCATTAGTTTTTATGAATAAAGACATTTAAATTATCAATATATAATTACATGGAAATCATGTTGGGAAAAATTAAAACATGATATTCTCTTATATCATTAAGATATGAAATTAAAACAATTAGTATTTATCATATATCTTTGCAATACGTCATTGAATAAATAATAAAATTTTTAAAAAATAAATATAACTTGATATTACCAATCTTTGAAGACAAATTAAAATCAGTATGCTTTTATTGCAACAAACTTATTGTTAAATCCATGGACGGTGGGAGATTAGCGCTTAATAAGGTAGTATGTGCTACAAAATCCGAAATATAACCATATTAATTACTACTTTATTTAGTGTTTCAAATCACAACTTCCCATATACATTATAATGAGGTGTTACTTTCATTATTCAAAACAAAAAAAATTGTTACTTTTCAAGAATCTCTCACTCCCTATGGCTTTTATCTGCCTACCATAAATACGGGATTTAACGCACTACTCACACGAATCTCTCACTATCCATGCCTTTTCTCTACCTATCATTCTTCATATTTGATTTGAAATTCAAATCTATATTAATCTCACTTCCCATATTTTGTATTTCGATCATTATTTTAAATCCTTCCAATTTTGTATCTTAAGAATCACAAATATACAATACAAAGTAATAAATATGGAATAAAAAACAATTAAGTTAACCTAATATGAAAAAGGTAAATATTTAATTTATAATGTAATTCATAAATACAGGAGCCAAGAAGGTCTTTGTGTTAAAAGAAGGCCTTTGTTATATTTAGGTTTCATGGCCTTTTATTGCAAACTCTTTATTTGTATTACTGCATATAAAAAAATAAATATTTAATTTCATATTAATTTTACTCATGATTAATGGAATTAGTGTCATTGACTTATAAAAAAAAAACATGGCAAATGTCTTATTAATTTTTTATAACCTAAAAATAGACGATAAGTTTTTTCTAAAATTTATTCCAAACAAATCATAGTGAACATTAAAGATAAATCTTATCGCTATCATAGTGAACATTAAAGATAAATCTTATTGCCTTGTAATGTTCATCTAGACAAATCTGAGTCTAAACATTAAAAAAAAAAATCAATAAAATCACTCAAGCATATAGGAAACCCAAGACACTTTCATGGTAAATTCTTCATTGCCATCATCATTATTTGCCTTCCTCTCTCCTCTTTGATTAGTTTGGAATAACTGCGCCAAAGCTTGCTCTCTAGTCAAATCAGCAAGAATACTGTCTAGAGTCCACAGCAGAAAGGAACAAATGCCTCAAGAGAACGTAGGTGGATCCAGTCATTTGATGTCTTGTTTACATATTCAGAAATGTGAGATAGCAGAATCTTAAAAAACTGAAAAATAGAAAGGAAAAAGAAAAATTGTATGATGTTATCATAACACAAAATTGAAGTAATATAACAAATATGCATATGACGGGTGTACATTGGAAAGCATTCTTTTTTGAACTCAAGGAACAAAGACACTCTGGCCTAGTTCTCATTTTCATTCTAAGGTAACCAAAATAACACTTCAGAGCGTGCATCCGCAATCTAGGTGGTGGGAAAAAGTATTTAGACTATTTGTATCTTGAGAAACACTGGGAAAAATAATAAATCAACCCTTCCTTTCACTCACCGAAAAATACTTGCCCCAGTCCTTTTCCAAGTAGTGCCGATCTTTGAAAAACTGAAGAAGAAAAAATGCCAGGAAAAAGGAAATGATATTACATACAGTCAGACTATTTTAGCATAAACATTGAATATGAAACAGATAAGATGATTTTCATAAAGTGAAACAATTGCACCCAGCAACGTTATTTTACTTAATTGAGAATAGACTACTCTAGTTTATGGGGATTAAGCACAGTCAACAGATTAAGAATGATGAAATAATCAACACAAACTTCCAGGGAGAGGGGAAAAAGATAAACTTCGCGAATTCGGAAAACAAACTTTATTTTGGTGCTGCATGTAGAATGCATCCCAGTATCTCTGGGATCCTCTTTCATATTTTTCTACCAACCAGCAAAAACAACGTGATTAACTTTAAAAATTGCGAGTAGGAGAGTAAGAAAGGCCAAATATCTTTTTCTACCTATGATAATCCATTACATGGCAATCCCAAATAGCAGTAAGTCTTGATCAAGGGTGCAAAAAGTAGATACTAAAATATTGAAGGTAAAATAACAGGTTTCATTAATAGTACATAACAAAAGGTTGCAACACTGAAATCTTGAAACTTTTTGATCATGTCCAGTCAAGCGTTAGGAGAGGATTCCCGACTGACATCCTCAACAGTCTGGAAACGTTCAAGCTTTGCCCGAAATTCATCCTCAGCATGACTCTTGTAGTTGAAAAGGGCCTCAGGAAAGATCACAATAGCTCATGAAAATAGTCTTCCCATATGTGAGAACGAATTTAAACATTTTTAGGCTGTTATAATAACCGAATCTTACTTTTAAGTCAGACAAAAGACAAGTTTACCAAGCTTTCGCTCTAATTTATGGTAGATGAGTGCAACTACAACGTCATCCTTAACAACCTTTGAATAATTGATGCAAGCCCAGAATGCTGGAGTGCCTCTAAAACAACAATGAAATGCATTTCCACTAGGTGGGAAGATTTAAAGTACAGTACATTAGTATCTAACAAGTGTAAGTGGAGCTAAATACCTAAGAGGGGGGTGAATTGGGTATTCTCAAATTTTTGACAATGACTCTGTTTTGAAGTAATAAAAACAAAGGTGAATAGAGTAAGGGAAAAAATAGCTGGACACAGAGATTTATACTGGTTTGGTCCTAACAACTTGACCTACATCCAGTCCCCAGACTCTCTGGGATTTTCACTATATTAAAGATTACACACTCTACACTCAAGAAGTAGTTCTCTCTCTAGAACTCACTCCCCCTTACAAGTTGTAATCAATGAATTCCCAAATCGCCAAATCCCTTTGACTTGTGATTCTTTACAATAAATGTTTTACAGAATGAAACTCTCTCTAAGAGCAGATATTGATAATCACTGAAGCTCTTTGTATCAGAAGATACTATACAAGTGAAAACTGAAGAAAATAAATGTAGACTTGAATGCAATTCGTTTTCAGTTGTTGTTGTTGTGGAGAAGACTTGAATGCAACTCTATTTATACTTAGATAGCATTAAATGACTATTGCATCTTAAATTAAACTGTTGGAGAAGCTCTGCAAAGGTTAAGAGGTGGTTTAGTCTTCTTCTCTCTCTAATATCCACTTAATCTAGCTGTCCAAGTGTTTAGAGTTGACTTCCTCTGAATTAATCTGTTGGAGAAGCAGTTGCTTGTTGTAGAAATCATTCTTTAATGCTTTGTAACCGTGTGCAGATTGATTACCTAAAAGTGTGCAACTTTCTGGGCATAGCATTTAATGAGCTGAACTGCTTTTTTGCTTTAACCCTTCAATAAACATTCACTAAACCATCTGAAATTCACTAATAAATTCATTAAACATAGCTAGGAATATCTGAAAATAATATTGCAAAATATTAAGATCAAACAAGAATGTTTTCCAAAATCGTCAGATTTGAATTTCTGAATCAACGTCACAAACTCTAGTTCAGTTCATGTAACCTCGAGTTTGAAGTTTCAGTATGTAAAAGCGTTTTAAGTTCAAAACATCTAAACCGAAGGTTTGCAATCAAAACCTGAGGTTTTTAGTACACTGAAAAGCTACAATACAATGCTCTCGGGTTGATTTGAACTCGAGGTTGTATATCTAACCTCGAGTTCCCTCCATCCAGAGAGGAGTGTCGTGATTTTGAGATCTGGAGTAGTTTAGATTAAGACACAAACTCGAGTCTATTAGTGGACAGGCTCGAGTTTGACACTGTTCAAGTCAAAACTTAGTTTTAGTTTTCAAAAGACAAACCTGAGGTTTTCAGTGCAAACTCTAGAGTTTTCTTAGGTTGAAAAGTGCATTGTTCTCTGTAAGGTTTAAACTCGAGTTCACAAAGTTAACCTCGAGTTTGTTCAACTTTGAAAAACTCTGAATGCACTTGGCCTGAAGTAAACTTGAGGTTTATGAAATCTGTCTCGAGTTTACTTTGGTTAAGAATCCTTGAAAGCTCTCGGCCAAGTGTAAACTCAAGTTTACATGTTTTGTAAACTGTTGAAGTTTTTCAAACTGGAAAAACTTTACTCAGAATGAAACAATGTAGAGTTTGAGAAAATCTCATAATTTTGAAAATCCTTCCCGCCAGAGGTAAACTCGAGTTTGTCATAACGGCTCGAGTTTACAGGTTATGTAAACTATTGAAGATTTTCTCTAGAGGTTGCAAACTTCAGGTTTGTAAGTAGAGGTGTCGAGTTTAAAAATGTTTTCAAGTCAAAATGCTCTCTGCCTCTGGCAAACTCGAGGTTAAGGTTGCTAATGTAACCTCGAGTTTACACAAAGTATTTGAAAACTTTGGAAAACTCTTAAGTTCAAACTTTTGGTCCAGTCTCGAGTTTGAAGATTAAACTGACGAGTTTGCCTCTTCTGTCAGTGGCAAACTTGAGGTTGCAAATGCTAGGCTCGAGTTTGTCGCAGACAGAATGTTTTAGCTTGAAATTGACAAGTTTTAATCCATTTTTATCTTGTTCAAAACATCCCTACATTGTTTACAATTGTTAGTAATCATCAAAACACACAGGGAACTAACATCCCTTTTTGATGATGACAACACTTGTAAACAATCAATAAATCTTGAAACTCAATTTTGTACATTTTTGAGAAAAATGGTTAAGATATTTGTAAACTATGAGGTTCAATCAGAGTTTCAGCAGCAGAAACAAAAGTGCAAAAACAATACATGTATATACAATAACTTGAACATTCATTAGAAAGTTAAAAACAAGCAAACTACAAATAGAGTTTCGAAAGCAAATATACACAACAAAAACAAAAACATACAACTGAAAAACAGAAAGAAGAAGATCAGAAACAAGATTTATCCTCTATCTCTATCATTCTTCTCCCCCTTTGTCATCAGCAAATAAGGGTGGAGTAGTGGCTTTAGTAGGCTCAAGTTCAGGGGCAAGTTTAGGCTCAGGTTCAGTAGTGGAGGCTGGAATAGCAGGTTTAGAAGCTGGTTCAGAAGCTGGAGGTAGAGGCTGCCATGGACTGATTCTTCAGTATTTTGTCCATCTTGTCACTGAGGCTCATCATGGTGACCAAAAGTATAGAGATGCTTGCTGAATGGTCACTGATCTGGTTCTTTAGTGCCTCTTGTTCAACCCTGAAGCCCTCCTGAATATCTATCAACTCATTATGTCCTTGAGTCACCTCAGACACCAACTTCCCAACTGCTACCTCTACATTATCAGTCAAATCAGAGACTACTTTGTCAATAATTTCATTCACCCGAGCATCAAAGTCAGCAGGTAGATGACCCAACTGCAGTAAGAATGTGACAAAAGTCCAATTTTGAGTCCAAACTCAAGATGTGACCAAGATTAATGCAAATAAAAACTAAAAACTCCTTATGAAGATGAAATCACATATTTGACTAATTGTTCCATTAAAGCATGATAATGACAGAGTTTATAGCTTCTTTTTGCATTTAAAATAATATGAATTCAATGATTATCAGTAGAGTAGACTGGGGAAGAGGAGGTGCACTCTGAGCTTCCTGTGCTCTAGAGAAAGTGCCTCTAGATCTTGCTGTCCTTGACCGAGGAGGAGCTCTCGACTGATTTGACCTTTCCTCAGGATTGATCCCCATTAGGTTCAGTATATGTCTACCAAACTCTTGTGGTTTTACTGGAGGTTCATTGGCAGGCAAATACCAAATCTTCTCATAGAAGAGGATAACTGAAACGAGGCTTGGGAAAGGAATCTGGGAGGTTTGCCTTGAAGAGAAGGCAAACTTGGACACCTCTTGGAAAATCCAATTCCCAACATTGTGAGGTTGTTGATCAAGAATTGAAGCAAAGATGTGAAAGTCCTTCTTGGCAAAGTGTGTAAAGTTGCCTCCCTTTTGCAAAAGATCCCTAGTGTAGATATACCATATTGCTCGATTTCTAGGGGGCATAGATGCAGGTGTGAAGTTCAGGATCTCCAAACCCTCAGGAACAGGCTCATTGGGTCTTAGGAGTCTAAAGATTGCCTATTGGGTGTATCTGTGAGTTTCAGGAGATGGGGGATTAGTAATTTGAAGAATGGAGTTCAGGTAAGAAGGGGAAATGGTAATCTTTTGACCCCTCACTTTTGTTGTAATCCTCTCTTCTTTCAAATTCCCATCCTTATACAATAGATTGTCAGATTGCATGTGAAAATAAAAGACTTTCACAAGCTTGGGACTGTAAGGAGCTCTTATCGAAATTAGAGGTTCAAACTGCTTAAGCCTAGGATAAAGGTCTAAGTTGCAGTCCTCTTTCAATTTGGCCAAGTCAACAAATACAATGGGACAAAAAGACTTGTCATCATATTTTTCTCTAAATTTTGCTCCTTCCTCATTGGTCATTCGACAGGGCTCCTCAGAAAAACCACTAGGTATCCTAGAATGGTTGTAAATTTCAGTAATGGCAGGATTACTTTGGGATACCTGAGGAGCAGATTGCTCCTGTTGTTGGGGTTCTGAGTGAGCGTGAGAACTTGCTTGACCAGTAGTGGGAACTGAGTGTTGAGCAGTTCTCTTCCTTTTGATCGGTTGTTTGGCCCTTGGCGGTTCAGCAATTTGTGGTGCTTTCCCTCTCCCTTAAGAAACATGCTCAGGTTCATGCCTCTTCTTCGTGCGTTCTTCATTGATTGTAATCCCTCTAGGTCTAGGCGGCTGAGCTTCTGGGTTTTCCCTTTGAACACCCCTGATGGATTTTTCAACTCCATGGCGCAAACGAGTTGAGCGCGTCTTTAACCTAACAGGGCGGTCAGGTCGAAGCTGTGAGGTGGATTGAGTTACTTTAGGGTTTGATTCTTGAGAGATTGAAGGGTTGGAGGCCATTTTCGCAGAGAAATGACGGAGAAGAAGAGAGATTTTTGGAGGATTTAGGTTTAAACTTGAGGTTTGAGTGAAGTGAAGAGGAAAAATCCAATTTCAGAGTATATAGCAGTCGCGACAAACTTGAGGTTACAAGTATAGGCTCGAGTTTGCCCAAATTTTTACTAACCTGGACTTCAAGAGTATATATGTGAACTCTTGAACTTCACTTGCAAACTCGAGGTTAATACTTACAGGCTCGAGTTTGTGTCAACCTCTGAACTTAGGTGCTCTCTGTATCCCACGAACTCGAAGCTGCTAGTTTTAGGCTCGAGTTTCCTTATGTTGTTGAGTTCAGGATTCCTCTCTGTCTAAAATGAACTCGAGGTTGCTCACTTATAAGCTCAAGTTTGGCTATCATCAGAACCTCATTTCTTCTCTGCCTCTCTCGAGCTCGAGTTCATAAACAGTAAGCTCGAGTTTGCTCCCCTTTTCAGCAAACTTCAGAAATAAGCATCTTGCGTAAAACATATCTAGACACTCCGATACTTAAGTTAGTAACAATTGATCATCAAAACCTAAACTAACATTGGGTAAGAGAGAACTTACAGCTCATTAGGATTTACCATTCCCAATTCTCTCCTTATGAAATTAAATTGTTCCTTGGCCAATGGCTTTGTGAAGATATCAACAAGTTGAAGATGTGTTGGGATGAACATGACCTTGACATCTCTTTTCTGAACATGATCCCTTATAAAATGATGTCTCACATCAATATGCTTGGTCCGAGTATGTTGAACTGGATTCTTGGCCAAGCTTATTGTGCTTGTGTTGTCACACAAAATTGGGATCTCCTTCAGATTGACTCCCAAGTTAGCAAGTTGTTGCTTAAGCCATAGTACTTGAACACAACAATTTGAGGCATCTACATATTCAGCTTTTGTAGAAGACACAGCCACACTAGTCTGCTTTTTGCTAAACCAAGACACAAGTGAGTTGCCAAAGAATTCACATTGACCACTTGTGCTCTTTCTATCAGTCTTGTAGCCGGCATGGTCTGAATCTGAATATGCCACCAAATGTTCAGGTTGACCTTTGGGAAACCACAATCCAAGTGTCTTGGTGACAGCAAGGTATCTGAAGATCCTCTTCACATGTTCAGCATGAGACTCCTTCGGAGCAGACTGGAATCTTGCACACACCCCACATTGAATTGGATGTCTGGCCGACTTGCAGTCAAATATAGTAATGATCCAATCATTCCTCTATACTTGGTGATGTTGAAGTCTTTGCCCTTTTCATCAACATCCAATGATGTAGTTGTACTCATTAGAGTGTTAGCTCCATTGCAATTGTACATCCCAAACTTCTTCAACAAATCATTGAGATACTTTGTTTGGGAAATGAAAATTCCATCTTTCCTCTGCTTGATTTGTAGCCCAAGAAAATAGTTGAGCTCTCCCATGATAGACATCTCAAATTCTCCCTGCATAATCTTTGCAAATTCCTCACACAAAGCATCATTAATAGCACCAAAGATTATGTCATCAACATAAATTTGCACAATCAAAATTTCATTCAACTTATTTCTTTTAATGAATAATGTTGTGTCAACCTTGCCTCTGATAAACCCTTGATCAAGAAGAAATTGACTTAATCTCTTATACCAAGCTCTTGGAGCTTGCTTGAGTCCATATAAAGCCTTTTTAAGACGATAAACATGATCAAGAAAATGCTCATTTTCAAAACCAGGAGGTTGCTCAACATAAACCTCCTCTAATATAAAACCATTTAAACATGCACTTTTAACATCCATTTGAAATAGTTTAAAACCTTTAACATATACAAAGGTTAGAAGAACTCTTATAGCTTCTAATCTTGCTACTGGAGTATAAGTTTCTTCATAGTCTATACCTTCTTCTTGGTTATATCATTTTGCAACCAATCTTGCCTTATTTCGGACAATGATTGCAGACTCATCACGTTTGTTCTTAAATACCCATTTTGTCCCAATAACCGGATGGTCCTTGGGTCTAGGCACTAAGTCCCAAACTTGATTTCTGTCAAATTGATGTAACTCCTCTTGCATAGCTATCACTCAATCAATGTCTGAAAGGGCTTCATCTATTTTAGAGGGTTTTGTATGAGAAATGAATGTAAAAAAAATAACTTCATTCAAAGTACTATTTCGAGTTTTTACTTCTTGGTTCACATCACCTATGACTTAGTCTAAAGGATGATTTCTAATAAATTTCCAAACTCTAGGCTGAAACTGATCTAGATTTTCAATAGAAGTTTGGGGATCAGCCTCAAAGACATCTTCAAAATTTTCAACAAAAGAAGGAGTAGCTTTTGAAAAGAATTGGTTTTTAAAAACATTTTCTTCTTCATCATCTAAAAGTTTATCAGATTTATCTTCACTAAACACAACATGAATAGATTCTTCAACAACTCGAGTTCTAGTATTGAAAACTCTATAGGCCTTACTTCTATTGGAATATCCAAGAAATATGCCTACATCAGCCTTGGAATCAAACTTACCCAAAATTTCCTTACCATTATTGTGCAGATAGCACTTACATTCAAAGATGTGCAGATGAGCAAGATTTGGTTTCCTCCCTTTGTACAACTCGTATGGTGTTTTATTCATCTTCTTCCAGAGGTAGGCTCAATTCGAGATATAGCATGCAGTGCTCATAGCATCAGCCCAGAAAACTTGAGATGTTTGATTCTCATTCAGCATTGCTCTCGCCATCTCAGTTAAGACCCGATTCTTTCTTTCAACAACTCCATTCTGTTGTGGAGTTCTTGGTGCTGAAAAGTTGTGATCTATTCCATGGGCATCGCAGAATTCTTCAAATGCATGGTTCTCAAATTCTCCTCCATGATCAGTTCTTATACCTGAAATAGAAACACCTTTCTCGTTTTGGACCTTTTTGGCAAACACAACAAATTGATCAAATGTTTCATCTTTTGATGACAGAAATATGGTCCAACAAAATCTTGAGAAATCATCTACAATAACCAATGTGTACAAATTACCACCAAGACTCCTCACCCTTGCTGGACCCACAAGATTCATATGTAGTAATTGTAGTGGTCTATTGGTTGAAATCTCATTTTTCGGTTTAAAAGACGATTTGGTTTGTTTTCCTTTTTGACTTGCTTCACAAATCAAGTCATTTTTAACACTAAGTTTAGAAATACCAATCACCAAATCCTTTTTGAGCAATTTGTCAAGTTGAGACATGTTGACATGAGTTAATCGCTTGTGCCACAACCAACTCTCATTCAAATTGCTTACAAAACATTTTTCTGAAACTGAAGCATTGCTAGAGAGGTTAAGAGTGTAACAATTGCCATCTCTAGGTGCTTTAAATAAAGCTTTTGATTTGATGTTTTGTAAAGGGAGAAAATCCTTACTAACAATCAAACATTCCTCAGAATCAAAGATAACTAGGTTACCTTTATCAGTGCTTTGGCTAACACTGAGAAGATTGTGGCAAAGTCCTTCCACAAGGTAGACATCCTTGATCAGTGGTCCTTCTTTATTTCCAATTTCGCCTATTCCAGCGATTTTCCCAGATTGATCTCCACTGAATGTCACCTTGCCACCATCTTTAGGTTTGATTGAAGTAAATTTTTATTGATCTCTCGTCATGTGTCTAGAGCATCCACTGTCAATGTACCATTTATTTGATTTTGATGCTCTTAGACATACCTGCAGATCACAGAAGATCAATTCTTAGGTACCCATCTTTTCTTGGGTCCTTTGGGGTTAGATCGGACAAAATCAAAGTAAAACCTGAAATTTGTGCCTTCCTCATTCAAGAGCACATAATAAACTCCAAAGAATTCATGCTCTTGCACCTATCTTCACCACCTACATAGATCAAGTACTTTTGATGACTACATGAACTTTTAGATTCAACCACAGGAGGCTATCATGGACAGTTTCTCCTTTTCCAAGCTTTCAACAGGACAACCAATAGTTACACCTTTCAGCCAATCACACGCATTGCTTTACTGCCTAGACCCCTCACGAAGATAGAGCTAGTCGTTTAAGTAGACATCAAACTAAGCAGCCATTGCAATCACATAGGCTACACCTCTACAAAAGGATCTGAAATACAATAACAAATGCATAAAGTCCAGTTTAAAAAAACTAGAGAAAATAGCCATCAAGACGCTAGCAATGACAGCATGTGGCCACATCAGTATTGTCAATCCAACAATAGGAATACAAGCAGTCTCAAGAAATAAGCCTTCTCTCCTAATTAAATCTTGAATCAGTCGGAACCAGCCTTTGGACAACATGTATGGGCAAGAACAATCACAGTGAGACCTCAGATGTCTGGAGG
The DNA here is from genome assembly GCA_034222035.1 of Acacia crassicarpa. Classification (NCBI taxonomy): domain Eukaryota; kingdom Viridiplantae; phylum Streptophyta; class Magnoliopsida; order Fabales; family Fabaceae; genus Acacia; species Acacia crassicarpa. The sequence continues at coordinate 21,519,846 of JAWXYG010000009.1, read as the reverse complement.
CGACAAACCGCACTCTACAAAACATTTAGGGCCCGAATGTGATCTGGGAATTAACCTTTTCACATATATACACCCTTCTTCAATTATGCACCATCGAGCTTGCAGATCATAATTGCTGGGACTATGAATCTGAAACAGGGCTTGATTATTGCAGGGCGATCTGAAAGGAAATTTATGCCACGAAAGAAGCCGTAACTCATTGGAAAGGCAATAGAGGTCTCCCGAATATTTCACATTGTTGATCGAAGCCTTCTCAGATCATTTTACGATGGAGAATCGCACCATCATAACAATTTCCCTTTTAATTCCGTCGACCCCATTTGTGACTTCATATCGTCCGATCATAGTGACTTTGCCTTTAGATTCACTGTGGTTTTCGCCGATTTGGGCTCAAGATTCAGAGATTTGATTGTTCTCGAAAGATTCCTTCTTTAGAGAACTAGGGTTCAATCATCTGATCCGTTTCTCCGTTCATCCAATCAAGTGCAAGAATCTCCATCACTTCATCGAAGGCTTGGGATTCGACAACCTTGCGATTGTCATAGCTGCGGCGAGGAGGCGACAACTCTGCTGCTGGCTTGATGCGGTGCAACTAGTCGCCGGAATTACAAGATGGGTGTCGATCTTTCCCTTTTGAAGGTGTCACGCCGACGTGAGTCTTTTTTCTCTTCGCAGGCGTCGATCTTTCAGATGTGGGTCTTTTATCCTCTTCGCCGGCGTCGATCTTTCCAACGTGGGTCTTTTTCCCTCTTCGCCGGGTCGATCTCTCCCTTCTTCAGAGGTGCCGCGCCGTCAACGTGGGCATGCTCTCTAGGGTGTCACACCGTCAACGTGGGGATTCTCTCTGGGATCCTCTTCACCGTCGAATCTTGCTTCTGGTGGATCGATGAACGAACACGGTGGAGAAACAAGAACCAGCGACTTGGGGGGCTTCACAATTCTTGGGTCCACTGCAATAATCTTGGGCTTCTTCTTGGTTTTGGGTGAAATCTTGGGTCATTGTCTTGGGCTATCTGCGTGACTGAATGGAACTTCTTGATTAGAGAGGGAGTTAACTAGGTCTCCCTCCAAGAAATTGTATGAGCATATTGCTGTTTGTTGAGATTAATACAATTGATTTTTCATCTTCTCCATCCAGTTTCTTCTTAAATTATATTACTTAACATGGTATCATGAGCCTAAATTTTCTTTTAGATTTTGGGTTTGGTCAAATAATCAAGAAACAACCCATGTATGGTGATTCTTGGTTTACCACCGAGCCCAGAATAAAGATGTGGCCCAAGAATCACTCCTTGGTGCACAATATCTCATTAGAGTCCAAAGAAACGAGGCCCAATTTCAAGAAAAGCCCATTTTGTCATTCCCTCAGCGTCACTTTGCAAGAGCTGGCCGTCAATCACGCCGTTTGTTCAAGATCCAAAGTCCTTCAACGCGTTCGTTCAAGAAAGGACCCGCGGTCTTGATTTTCTTTCATCCCCACAAACGACGCCACACCAAACCCAGAATTTCCCAGACTCGAAGCTCTGCTGCTCGAGTTCTGTAATGCACACAACATCCACTCCTGCGTAAGGTCCGCCGGCCGGAACTGAGATCGTGCTTCTGCTGTGGCAACCGGAACTCCAAGAACGAGAGACGAAAGACGCAAATCATCCTTCTCTCGTCAAGATTTGCCAGCCGAACAGCACGAAAGGCTTCGCCCCTACGATCTCAGGCAAGAACGAACGGAAGAGGCACGAAAGACTTCGCCCCTGCGATCTCCAGCAAGAACGAACGAAAGACGCACAAAAGGCTCTGTGTTTTAGAAGTGGGTACAATATGGCTCAGTTTTCCAAGAACATGAGTTCAGGTTTTGGTTTCAATGGCAATATTGTTTGATGTTGTTAGAATTATTGGTACCCTCTTGTGCTTTCTTATTTGTGCAAAACTAGACCATTGTGTTTGGGTTTCAACATTTGGTTATGGAAGGAGACATTGGCATGATGGCAATGAGGAAATTATTGTGACTGTGAGAATATTATTCTGCAGTGAACACAACAGCTTGGTTTTGTAGACAGCTCGATCATCAATTTTCATGTGGAACGATGTAGGTATGTCAAGTATGTGAAGCAACAGATTGCTCAAAATCAAAGTGAAACCTGAAATCCGTGCCTTCCTCATTCAAGAGCACATAATAAACTCCAAAGAATTCATGCTCTTGCACCTATCTTCACCGCCTACATAGATCAAGTACTTTTGATGACTACATGAACTTTCAGATTCAACCATAGGAAGGCTATCATGGACAGTTTCTCAACAGGACAACCAATAGTTACACCTTTCAGCCAATTACACGCATTGCTTTACTACCTGGAACCCTCATAAAGATAGAGCTAGTTGTTTAAGTAGCCATCAAACTAAGCAGCCATTGCAATCACATAGGCTACAACTCTACGAAAGTGGGACCCCCACATTTTATATTTTCTCCCTCACCACCCGCATCGTCTGCAATTCATTTATTTTTATATATATATATATATATATATATATATAATATATTATTTATATTTATAATATTATAATAATATATTATTATTATTATTATTATTTTATTATATTATATTATATTTTAGTCAAAAGTGGAGGCATGAGAACATGGGGTTGTGGCTATTTTGTTGAAAATTTTGATGGGTGAAAATTACAAGAAAATACCCAAAGGTAAAAATTACACTTAAGGACTCATTTTCCACAATTATATATACACACTCACACACACTTGTTTCAGCGTCCGAGAGGAGTGAGAGGAGAGAAGGAAAGAGAGAGAAAGAGAGAGGAGGTGTGGAGAATGATGGTGTAAATTGAGGTTAAAATATTTGGTGTTAGTATATTGGGAGCATTGAAGTATAAGTAAAAATAAGCTTGGAATTGAGGTAACCTTGGTTATTCTTTTATAAACTTGTCAAATGTATATATGTTTGTATATATATATATCAATTGTTTTTGGGATTTGTTGTGCCTATGAAAGGCTTGATTTGAAATCTAATAATGTTGTTTTGATGAGATTAGATATTCTTGGATCTCTTGGTATCACTTTTCTTTTAACCGGGTTAAGTTTGACTCCTCCTTGATTGTGATTTTTCAAGGAGAGGAGCCATGTTGAGGTTGAGTAATGGATATGTTGGAGGATGTGTTATGTGTTAGATGGCTCTAGTCAACGGTTATAAGAGATGGTCTGGGTAATAAGGATGATCTATACATCTATATTTGTTTGGCAAATTATATATTTGAGATCTCTTGTGAAATGTTGGAAAATAAATTATGATGTTTTGGAACCCTTTTTGGGAGAGAGTTTTGATAACCGAGTCGAGAACTAATTTGTAAATGGTTTTATGTAAATAAATATATTTAAATTATTGTGAGTTTGAACAGTATGTTCTCGATCTTGGTTTGCATGTATATTTCTGAATAACCAATGGTTACGGGGATCTTTGGATCTTACGGTTACTATGTTTTTTTTTTCCAGGTGAATATTTAGTAGGAAAATCAAGGAAGGCACATATAGAAAGTTCATGCTATGATATTTGCCATAACCATAAGACTTCTGCATTTTAGAAACTCTAATATATTATTTTGAATTTAATTTGGCCCTATATAAATGGATTTTTACCTTTGCCCATATTGTAAATATGTATTTGGATGTTAAACATCCTACATTTGAGGTATTCTAAATATTTAGCCAAGTTTTCGGGTGTTGAATTTGAGGTGTTACATAATCTTTTGAAAACAAGTAACAACCAAAATCAGCCACTTAGTTTTTTTATAAACACTAAACCCCACACACCTTATATATATAGATATATACCTCATATGACAGCAGCTTTCTGCAATATATATATATATATATATAGCCCAATTTTATATTTCTTTCCCACAGCAGACCCACCCATATATATATATACACTAACACCCAAACATCAAACAGATGTAAACCACCCCTATTTTAAGGCTTACAAATAGAGAACTTATGGTGCTAAATTACCTACATCCTACCACTAAAAAAACTTGTGTTGGAACAAGAAGGAAAAGAAGCTTAAAACGTACCTATGATTTTTCAGGGTTTTTTTTTTTTAAAAAAAAAAAGGACATACACAACTCCAACTCTCTTCCTTGTTCACTCTCTCTTTATCGTTTCACTCTTTCTTTCCATCTCGGCTTGGCTGAAGTAAGGTGAATGGAGGAAGCTATGAAGTTGTGGTTTAATAGAGGACTAAGGGTCTGGTCCGAGAAAGAGATGATTGTCCAAAGGGAATTGTCCAGCGGTTGGAGGCGTCGGGCTCAAGACGTATGGGATCTATTGTTACGTGTTCAATCCCTTTTTGTCGCTGTGATTTTCCCTCTACTCTACATAAAAGACGTTGCTCACTGTGGCTTTTACATATTGCTGCTTCTGTTATCTTTAATGGATCAAATGGGTGTGGCCCAATATAATGATGGTTATTGAAGGAGTATGGGCCACGTGGCTTTCCTCATTATTTTTTTTTTTTGTTTACAAGGGGAATATTAATAAATCAGCTCAGTCGGCATCAGAGCACACTCTCATTTGTCCAACGCCATCTACATCATCTTGAAGAATTTCCTTCAGACCTCTGGAGCCTCCTGGAGAAAATGATTCCCAATGGCCAAATCCAATGCATAGGTAGCTAAATAATCTGCACAACGGTTCCCTTCTCGAAAGACATGGGAGAGGGATACTCTCCAATCTTTAGCCGCTAATTGTTTTATCCATCGGACTAGACTCTTGGATGCAAACGAACAGTTGTCTGGGTTTCTGACCAGACTTAAAGCCACCAGACAGTCGACCTGGACCACCACCTTCTATAGCCAAGTGACCATGCTAGCGAAAGACCATCCCACAGAGGCCAGAGTTCCGCTTGAAGAGATGAGCAAGCACCAATGTTTCAAAAACATCCCGCCAACCATCGCCCATCGTGATCACGGAGGATGCTCCCAGCCCCCACTTTTGCAGACTTGCCTTTTTTGGCACCATCACAGTTGAGAGCCACTGCTGGCAGAGGAGGCTTAATCCAACTGATTAACTTTTCCAGTAGACTTGGTTGGCCTCCTTGTGGCACATCACACAGCAAACAAGCTTTCATGGCAAATTTCGCGAGCAACCTAACCTCTTGGACCAAGCTGCCTGGTTGAATAGTTGTGCGTTGAAAAACTGCCTTATTACAAGATTCCCATAGCTTCCAACATGTAAGGCCAAACAAACCTACCCAATGAGCGTTTACGTCATTACATAGTTTCGTGTGTGTGAGATACTGTAGTAGCCACTGCCTGTAGTCTATCTGAAAGAAACGGCTCCTTTAAGGGTTAGGAACTAGATGTGACCACACCGCCTGGGCGTAGCTACACCGCCTCAACACATAATCTGCATCTTCTGCCATCGTCCCACATCTTGAGCATAGATCCGATTCAGTCATATGTCGTCTTTTCCTTTCAGAGTTAGTTAGGAGGTTGGAGCGTGTAGCAAGCCACAAGAAGATCCTAACACGTTGAGCACCTTGCCCCTTCCAAACCGCCTCCCACAATCTGTCAGGGTCGCCTTCATCATCTTTGCACGACATTTCATACGTAAAGGAAACTGAAAACTTACCATCATTGGAGTAGTCCCAAAAACAGCCAACCTCACCATCATCATGAGAAGGGGGAGTGCAACCAGCGATGATAGAGAGGACATGATCAGGAAGATAACTACTAAAGATCTCCCAAGTCCAACTACCCTCATCCGTTGTAAAGCAGCATAATGGCAGGAGTGCTTCCTTAGGTGTAATTTCTTAGAAGGCTAGAAACTTAAGAGGCCCCACCTCCGGCACCTAATTAGTCGACCAAAAGGATATTTGGTTTCCATCTCCTAGGTCCCACCTTGTCCCTAGTTCAACTTCCTCCCATAACTTCTTAAGGTGTCGCCATAGATAAGAACTATTCTGATTCTACCGACAAGGCCCAGAGCGCTCGTTCCAACCATATTTATGTCTTAGGACCTGAATCCATAGCAAATCAGGTTGTGAACGTAAGGCAAATCCAAGCTTCATCAAAAACGCTTTATTCTGAACTTCTAACTTCTTGAAACCACCGCCCCCACAACTAACCGGTCTACACATGTATTCCCACTTAATTAGAGAGGGCCTTCATTCAACATATATACATCCCCATACAAATTGCTATATATGGCGTTCAAGGCGGTGACATAGTCCATGAGTTAGTTTTGTGGTCTGCATGGCATACATGGGAATGGCCGCAAGGACTGCCTTGGCCAGTGTAATATGGCCTGCTAGAGACAAGGTCCTGGCTGCCCATCCTAAAAGCTTACTCCTTACTCTTTCCTCTATGTACTCATAGGTGCCTGTCCGAACACGTTGATGGAGCAAGGGAACTCCAAGGTATTTGCCAAGGTCCTCCGTTCTTTGAAAGCCCAGCTCCTCACTGATTCCTACTTGAGTACCATGTGGGACGTTCTTGGAGAAAAAAATGGCAATCTTTGAATTACTGACTTTATGTCTGGAGCTTGCACAAAAATCATCTAATATGCCTCAAACTAAAGTAACCTAAGAGGTAGCTGTAGAACTAAAGAGGACAAGATCATCTGCGAAGAACAAATGTGATAGCTGTGGCCCCTACCTCCCCATACAGACTGGCCGCCATTGTTTTGCTGCCACCCTTTGTGCAATTATTTGGGAAAGGCGTTCCATGCATAAGACAAAAATATAGGGTGACAATGGGTCTCCTTGTCTAATACCTCTCGAGGGGGAAAAACTCTCCGAGCGGGCACCATTCCAAATTACCCTCATACTGCATGTAGACACACAGGTCATAACTGCACTTACAAATTTTGGGGGAAGCCCTGCGTCATACCAAGTTTCTTCAATAAAATCCCATCGCAGAAGGTCATAAGCTTTCTCCAGGTCCACCTTGATCGCCATCCACCCATCCGATCCTTGTTTAGATCGCATAGAGTGAATCACTTCTTGGGCGATAACAATGTTGTCCGTAATTTGTCTATCAGCCACAAAACTGGCTTTGGTTTGGGAGGACTAGATGAGGTAGCCATTTCTTAAGGCGATTCACCAATATTTTCGTGACAATCTTGTGCAGAACCGTACATGATAAGCAAAAATAATACCATTTTTTCCCTATACTTCATGACTCAGTTGAATGGTAAAAATAAGCTTAACTATGATTTAAACAAGCAAAAAAGCATATATTCATGATATAGGGACGGAGAGATAGAAATCATCTACATATGCTAATAACAGTGTAATTCGCAATGATTCTGAGGAAGACTGTGTAGCAAAGTTGATACAATGCTATAGCATTCTGACAGCAAACCGAATGGCAATACAAGGCACACGAATGCTATAGCAAAGTAGAGAACGCTATGCTATGCAGCTTATATTCTGACCTTTTTATCCAGATGATTTTAGGAATTAAATAAAAGGGCGATATTGACAGATAGGTTGCTGACGTAACGGAATAGAAGATGCGGAGGATTGGAACTGAAAGATTTGAAGAATCCCACAGAATCAGCAGAAGCAATCTAATCAGAAGATACGATAGATCCCAACGGAATAGGAAAATCTCAACTCGCTGCAACTTACGCTGCAAAAAAGCCCGATTATAAAAGGCAGCCGAGTGAACCCTAAAGCAGTCGGAGAGTCCTAGACAGAATTCTATCTTCGGCAGACTCAAGAGAAGAGTGAGAAAGTTCACAAAGCACGCAATTTCCAGGAAAACCCAGCATCCTTCCCTGCAGTACGACAGAGAGAAGACGACGTGGAGCAGTGACGTGACAGGACTTCATTCACGCCCCGGAATTCCATTCAAGCTTTCTGTTTTTCCTTTTTGTTTATTTCGTATCTCCATCATGGGTCATTCTGTTAATGTTTGTTTTGTGTCATCCTCGTCAGTCATGAACTGATTTTTATATGGTTGGACGAGGATGAATCTTTAAGTGTCAAATGAACCCAGTTGCAAGTTTTTAATTCAATAAATTTGGTTTGTGTATCTGTGTTTTAATCACTAGTCGGTTAACGGAAGTTAAGGGCTAGATTTGTGGCCTCAGCTTATTGGCAAGGAGTTGGGGTTAGACCTCTGAGAAATAGTGTTTGCTAGGCAGCCCGTGCACGGCTTGACCTATTATTGTAGGCTTCAGAAATGGGTCTACCTCTCATAACCATAACACCCTGAGCATAGCAAAGATCTAAACTAGAAAGTTGCCATAGGAATATAGAAGGAGTATAGTTAGCATCCTACGTATCGGACGCGGAAGCTTCGGTAGACTATAAAGGTGGGTTAACCAAATAGCTTTGTGAGTAGCAACTATGCTGTAGCAATTGCGGAAGCTGTACAGTGTAGATGCCGTAACATTGGGTAGAGCAACTGGAGGATTGACACACTTGAGGGTGACTCTGAATCCAGCCTAATCTTTTACTGATATCTTCTCGCGTTTATTGTTATTTTGTTTACTTTTGCTAGTAGTATAATCACAACAAACTCTCAACCTGATTTTATTTTCTGTTTTCACAACTACCATAGCAATCGAGCGTCATTCCTTGGTATCTCAGTCTCTATGGGACGATACTCTACTTTCACTTTATTACTTGTTCGACTGGTTCGCTTGCCATAAGGGAATTTGACCAACAGTACACAGACTTATCGAACGAAATTCTTTAATGAATTTTGGATCAGGCACCTTAGGGGCAAGTGTGATGAGGGTTTCATTGAGGCCAGAATCAAGGGTGCCCTCCTCAAAACAACTAGTAGCCATTTGAAAGATCGATGGTCCCACATGTTTCCATTGTTGCTGAAAAAAGGCTGCATGAAGACCGTCTACCCCCGGAGCCTTAAGAGGTTCCATTTGGAAGAGTGCCGCATGCGTTTCACTACGAGAGATGGCGACCACTAAGGACACCTGCATAGCACTGCTTGTGACTGGGAAGAGGCCACGGCGATTTGAAAGATCGATGGTCCCACATGTTTCCATTGTTGCTGAGAAAAGGCTGCATGAAGACCGTCTACCCCCGGAGCCTTAAGAGGTTCCATTTGGAAGAGTGCAGCATGCGTTTCACTACGAGAGATGGCGACCACTAAGGACACCTGCATAACACTGCTTGTGACTGGGAAGAGGCCACGGCCTGCGTAGGGTGGAGCAGTATCGTTTCCCTTAATATAAAGATTCTTATAGAATAGGAATGCCCATGAGTATATAATTGCAACATCATAACACCACACCCCAGATTCATCCCTTAATGCTGAGATTAACTTCCTACGGCTGTGTTGTACAGATTTCGCATGGTAGTATGTAGTATTACGGTCCCCCAATTTGATACAATCCCCTCTAGCACGTTGAGCCCAGGTAATACTCTCTTGCTCACAAGTGAGTTCGAATTCTCTATGTAGTTCACCTTCCAGGTAGTCAAGGTGAGAAGTGGGGTTTGCCTCTTGTGCCTTTTGAATACCTCCTAATTGAGCCAGTATCCTGCGCTTTCGATGATAAATGTTGCCGAAGACCTCTTTATTCCATACTTTGACCGATTCAGTGAATTGTTCAACATTCTTAAGAATGTGATTTGAAGCCGACCAATTCTCCTGTACTAGTTGGTCAAAAGAGTTCAATGAGGCCCACGCCGCAGGGTATCGGAAGGGTGGCGGGTGCCGTGAGGGCTTTATTCCCTGATAAATCTGGATGCAAAGTGGCCGATGATCTGAGCTAAGCTTCGAGAGGTGCTTTACCACCGACTGATCAAAATTATTCAACCAATACTCATTTCCCAAGGCACGGTCCAGTTGCTGTAGCAGATTACCCCACCGCCATGTAAATTTAGGCCCCAAGAAGCAAAGGTCTGTAAGTGTATTATTAAAGACAAATGAGCGAAACAGGTCACACCCTTTAGCCCTTGTGTCCACCCCACCCGACCGCTCACTACTTTTGAGGATAGCATTAAAATCACCTACTATCAACTAAGGATCTGTAATAGTCCGAGCCATAACAGACAGAGCACCCCATAACTCCTTCCTTAGCGTGTTGTTCGGGCTCCCATAGATTGCAGAAAATAGAAAACTACCATGTCCTCCTTGCGTCGCAACACGGGTGTGAATAAACTGTGAGTGGCATGCCTCAACTGAAACCATTAAATCCTTCTTCCACATGAGCCAAATCCCCCTGGCAAATCCCCTTGCCGCCATCCTATAGGAACAATCAAAACCAGATAGCTTGATAAAACGGTTTGCTTTGGATCCTGAGATACATGGTTCGACCAACACTGCCAAAGACGGTTTATGTTCCGTCATGAAGTTCTTGAACGTATTAAATAAACTTTTGCTAACTGCCCCCTGGCAGTTTCAGACAAAGATCTACAAAACCATAAAAGGTTAATTAAACAATCATCCTCGACCCAGAAGGGTCATCATCCGGATCATGCATTGGTGGTAACACGTCTTGCGAGCAAGAGGGTGTTGCCACACTATCTCCAGGAGTCTCAAGTTCATCACATAGCACCTCAAGAGCGTCCTTTGATATGTGGTTCCTTAGCGTCTTCTTCCAGACTTTCAGGGTCTTTGAGACACTCGATTGCAACTTAACCCCTTGCGACGTTGGTCTTGTCACGATCGGCACGCTAACTGAGTTTTCTTTGTCCTGTTCACTTGATTTCTGCGTCGTCCTTGGTGAGACCTGATGAGCACAAATAATACTATATTTTCCCCATACTTCATGACTGAATTGAATGGTAAAAATAAACTCAACCATAATTTAAATAAGCAAAAAGGCATATATTCATGATATAGAGACTGAGGGATAGAAATCATCCACATGTGCTAAGAACAGCGTAATTCGCGATGCTTTTGAGGAAAACTGTGTAGCAGAGCTAATACGATGCTATAGCATTTTGACAGCGAACCGAAGGGCAATACAAGGCGCATGAATGTTATAGCAAAGTAGAGGACGCAATGCGATGCGGCTTATATTCTGACCTTTTTATCCAGATGATTTCAGGAATAAAATAAAAGGGCGATATTGACAGATAGGTTGCTGACGTAACAGAATAAAAGATTTGAAGAATCCCGCAGATTCAGCAGAAACAATCAAATCAGAAGATACGACAGACCCCGACGGAATAGGAAAATCTCAACTCGCTGCAACTTGTGCCGCAAGAAAGCTCAATTATAAAAGGCAGCCGAGAGAACCCTAAAGCAGTCCGAGAGCCCTAGATAGAATTCTATCTTCGACAGACTCAAGGGAAGAGTGAGAAAGTTCACAAAGCATGCTATTTCCAGAACAACCCAGCATCATTCCCTACAGTTCAACGGAGAGAAGATGACGTGGAGTCGTGACGTGACAGGACTTCATCCACGTGCCGGAACTCCGTCCAAGCTTTCTATTTTTCTTTTGTTTGTTTCGTATTTCAATCATGGGTCATTCTATTAATGTTTGTTTTGTGTCTTCCTCATCAGTCATGAACTAATTTTTATATGGTTGGACAAGGATGAATCTTTAAGTGTCAAATAAACCCAGTTACAAGTTTTTAATTCAATAAATTTGGTTTGCGTATTGGTGTTTTAATTACTAGTCAGCTAATGGAAGTTAAGGGCTAGATTTGTGGCCTTAGCTTACTGGCAAGAAGTTAGAATTAGACCTCTGAGAAACAGTGTTTGCTAGGCAGCCCGTGCACGGCTTGACCTATTATTGTAGGCTTCAGGAATGGGTCTACCTCTCATAACCATAATACCCTGAGTATAACAAAGATCTAAACTAGAAAGTTGCCGTAGGAATATGGAAGGAGTATAGTTAGTATCCTACGTATCGGACGCGGAAGCTTCGGTAGACTATAGAGGTTGGTTAACCAAATAGCTTTGTGAGTAGCAGATATGCTGTAGCAATTGCGGAAGCTGTACAGTGTAGATGCTGTAGCATTGGGTGGAGCAACTGGGGGATTAACGCATTTAAGGGTGACTCTGAGTCCAGCCTAACCTTTTACTGATATCTTCTCATTTTTACCATTATTTCGTTTACTTTTGCTAGTAGCATAATCGCCACAACCACTCAACCTGAATTTATTTATTTTCTACTTTCACAACTATCATAGCAATCGAGCGTCATTCCTTAGTATCTCAGTCTCTATGGGACGATACTCTACTTTCACTTTGTTACTTGTTCGATTGGTTCGCTTGCCATAAGGGAATTTGACCAACAAGTTTTTGGCGTCGTTGCTGGGGACTGCTGATACCCCTAGTAACGACGCCCCTTTGCTTAATAGTTGTGACTTACCTAGTAACAAGCTCACTTTTCTCTGTACTTGATTTTTCAGGTACAGTCTGCTGTGCATGCGCAGTTCGCCTTCAACCAATCTAGAGCCTTATGACCCTGAGACAGAACACACCTACAAGCACAGGCACAGAAGGCAGAAGTGAAGAAGTCAATCCATTGGCATAGCAAGCATGGCAAATATACCTAACAATCACAAACGAGAACAACAAGAGCGCATAGAGATGCATAGGGATAACTAGATCCCTCCACCTCCACCACCAAACCCAGATGAGAATAAGGCCATTATGGAATTCAGGATTCCAAATCTAAACAAACTGACTTCGGCCATCACTCCACTAACTGTCAATGCTGGACACTTTGAGATTAAAAGTGTCATGGTTCAGATGCTGAACGCGGCTAGGCAGTTTGGAGGACTCCCATCCGAAGACCTGCACCTTCACCTCAAGACCTTTCTGGAGGTATGCGATTCCTTTGTAATCCCTAATATACCTCCCGACGCCGTCCGGATCAAATTATTTCCATTCTCACTAAGGGACAAGGCGCGCACGTAGCTCAACAACCTGCTTGCTAATTCCATCACCACATGGAATGACCTGGGAAGTAAGTTCTTGTTAAAATTCTTTCCACCTACTAAGAACGTGCAACTCAGAGGAGAAATCACCAACTTCCAGCAAAAGCCTGGTAAATATACTTATGATGCCTGGGATAGATTTAAGGATATCCTGAGAAGATGCCCCCAGCATGGACTAGTTAACTGGGTCCAAATTGAAACATTCTACAAGGGCCTCGACACGCAAACAAGATCAATAGTAGATGCCTCCTCGAGAGGATCCTTACTGATGAAATCTTTTGAAGAGGCCTACAATTTACTGGAACGCATGGCCATGAACAGTCACCAGTGACAAGCAGACAGAGCTGCTCCCTCTTGAACTGTTGCAGGAATACATGAATTGGATGCTATGACTGCTCTCACAGCATAAGTTTCAACTCTGACCAATATGGTGAAAGGACTGACCCTTCCATCAGTACAACCATCACAAGTAGCTTGCGTGTATTGTGGTGGAGAGCACTCGTACGCTCAGTGCTCCGCAAACCTTGAATCTGTAAACTTCGTCAATAACTTCTATAGAGGAAGCAATGCTAATACCCGTATTCAAATACATACAACCCTGGATGGAGGTAGCATCCCAATTTCTCATGGAACCCCAAGGGTGCACAAGCAACAGGGCAATCCTCAGGCCAACAATTTTCAAACCGAGCATCAAACCCGCTGGGGTTTACTCAGGCAGCAAGGCGGGGATGCAAACTCGCAGAACTCTATGTTGAACCTTCTAAAGGACTATATGTCAAAAAATGATGCAATTATCCAGAATCAACAAGTGACTTTGCGGAATCTTGAAACGCAAGTGGGACAGCTAGCAACTACTCTGAACAACCGACCTTCAGGAGCCCTGCCCAGTGACACTGAAGCCCCCAGGATCCAAGGAAGAGAAGAAGTCAAGATGATCGAGCTCCGAAGTGGTAAAAGCCTCGCACCCATAATAGCAGCCAAGCAACCGATGGTGGTAACTAATCCAAGACCAGAGAAATCTAAGGAAGGACAAGAAGGTACTGAACAGCCCCTTGAAGACGAACAGAGGCAACCGAAGATGACACCACCAGAACAAACTCCATGTGCCGCAGCTTTACCTCCATGTACAGTTCTGGAAGGGCACGATCAATGCCCAACAACGAATGCTACCGCTTTACCAAAGCATAATTCTGACCGTGGACCTCCAGCAATGCCAAAACTACCCCCGCCTTTCCAACAAAGGCTAAAGAAACAAGGACAGGAGAAACAGTTCAAGCAATTCCTCGATATGCTGCGGCAATTACACATTAACATCCCATACGTGGAAGATTTGGAATAGATGCCCAGCTACATGAAATTTATGAAGGAGATTCTTTCTAAAAAGAGGCGAATGGAGGAGTTCGAGACGGTGGCATTGACCCAGGAATGCAGTGCCATGTTAACCAATCAACTACCTCCAAAATTAAAAGATCTTGGCAGCTTCACAATCCCTTGTGCGATCGAACCCAACTACTCGGGTAAAGCTCTGTGCGACTTAGGCGCTAGCATCAATCTCATGCCTAGGTCGATTTTTAAACAGTTGGCCGTAGGGAAAGCCAGGCCCACGACAGTCACATTGCAACTGGCTGATCGATCAATAGTACTACCAGAAGGCAAGATCGAAGACATACTGGTAAAAGTGGATAAGTTCATCTTCCCTGTGGATTTCATTATCCTGGATTTTGAAGCAGATCACGATGTCCCAATTCTGTTGGGAAGACCCTTCATGACAACTGGTCGTACACTAATCAATGTGGAAAAAGGAGAACTCACTATGCGGGTAAACAATGATCAAGTCACCTTTTCTATACTGAGGACCGCAAAATTCAAAGATCAAACTGAAAAGTACCTGACTTGTTCAGATATCAGCAAAAGCACTATAGAGGCAGGGGAGCTCCCTGCACTGCCACAGCATTAATTCGTCGTACAGTGTAGATGTTGTAGCATTGGGTGGAACAACTGGGGGATTAACGCACTTAAAGGTGACTCTAAGTCTAGCATAACGTTTTACTGATATCTTCTCACTTTTACCGTTATTTCGCTTACTTTTGCTAGTAGCATAATCACCACAACCACTCAACCTAAATTTATTTATTTTCTGCTTTCACAACTATCATAGCAATCGAGCGTCATTCCTTGGCATCTCAGTCTCTGTGGGACGATACTCTACTTTCACTTTATTACTTGTTCGACTGGTTCGCTTGTCATAAGGGAATTTGACCAACAAGACCATATTCTCAGGATTGTTTGATGAGTTAGGAGAAATGTCGCTAAGGGCCGATCGACTTTGTTGCAACATCACCACTGTGTGATTATTTTTATCGAGTGATGTATCCTTCACTATGGTTACAAAGGGGCTACTATCGTTGACCGAGATGCTTGTCGTTTTCCCTTCTGGTTTGAGATCCTCAAGGTTCTTAGATGGCAACCTATCTCCATGCGCTGAGGTAGGTCCCGCTAGTTGATCCGGGACAGGGGGTACATTGCTGGGTTTTGAGTGAATAGTAGGTTCAGGTGATGTGGCGAGGGGGGCCACTTTTGTTTCCTTCTTTCTGTACTCCGTAGCTGGTGGGGCCTTTGTCTTCTTAACATTATTAGTGCTTCGCCTAAGGCCCACACGTTCACCATTCCCGACCGCCTCAGTTGATTCAGTCTGTACCATATCCCTGATGTTACGCCCTTGGTGATTTATTCCCTGCCCCACGTGCGCCGAAGATTCTGCCATATCATCACAATCATATAAAACATTATAACGTGCGTCGAAGATTCTGTCATATCCTCACAGATTTCTCTTGAATCTTTTTTTTCCCTTTTCTGTGATACTGCACCAGCATCCAAGCGCCATACTGGGAGGGTGGAGGTTCCGTCATATAGCCATTGGTGGCCGCCTGGTTATCCTAACCAGTGTGGCTAGAATTGTGATCTGTGTCCTTCGGTTCCTGATTTTCCACCTTTTTACTCATCCAATGCACCTCCTTGCACTTCTCCTTAATATGCCTGAATCGACCACACTCAAAGCAAATGCTTGGGAGTCCTTCATACTCAATGTGGTATGTCTTACCATCAACCTTAATCCTTGGTGTCAACGGTTGTAGTAAGTCGATGAACACTACAATACGAGCATACTTCCCTCTCTCCCTAGATTCTGTCATATAGTCTATCTTCACCACCTCCCCTGACAGAGTGCCAATCACTCGGAGGGTACTCTTATGATAGTACTAGAAAGAGAGACTTGGGATTCTAATCCAAGCTACCACCTTAGACACAACGGCGATCGTAGGATCGAAATCCAGGGACCATGGCTGCACCATAAGATAAGCTCCATAAATCATCCAGGGGCCACCCATCAGTGCTCTTGTATAGTCCTCCTCCCGTGCAAAGGTTGCGAAGTAGAAACTCCCTTCCATGACAATTAACTGGTAAGAGCCCCTCGGTTGCCACAACGCCTGTGTTCTCATCAAAAGGTCCTGATATGTGATGAAACGCCCGAGTAATTTTATGATTAGAGTACCATCCCTTCCACCAGGATATTTCGGATGTTGCTCGAGAAATCTATGGAAGGGATATTACCCTCCCTGTTGATGCAATAGTCATCCTCAGTGATCACTACCTCTCTCAGCGTCTGATTAGCCTTCCCATTGCTATCTAGGTTCAACAGTTTGTTTCGATAGGACACCCCACTCCCCGCCTCCTTTTCAGCCATCTCGATGTCCCCTTCCACACCAGAACTCCCACCACCCCATCATTCGTGCCCTGCCGAATGCGAACCTTTTTAGTGGAGCAAAGGCTCTCCTCCGACAGGGGGGAGAAACTTCCTTCACGCTCTCCATTCAAATGGTTCTACTTATAATGTATCTGAGTATGTGGGTTGAGAAAAATAATGAATTGGAGGTGTTGAGAATATGGGTTGGTTTATATATTTCAATGAGTGTATGGGCCATATGGAAAAATAGTGAATGGATCTATATCTATTTTGTTGCTCAATAAATAAGAACAAGTGTTAAAGCTAATGCCTTAATTTTTCCAAAATTTATCTCTTGCAAATATTTTCTTGGTTTTATTTACAAGGAAATAAATTCTTTTCCAAATAATTAATTTAATCATTTGGCCAAATTCCACTATTTAATTCTCATATATTATTTCTATAATTTTAGGCATAAATTATTCCTTATTTGAATTTATTCTTTTCCTGAAATAAATTAAGGAGAAATAAGCTTAAATCTCCAATAATTATTCTCACAATTATCTTATACCAAATTTCACAAATTCATTTTCCCATATAATATCCAAATCTTCAAAATTCCAAATATTAATATTAACATTTATCCAGGATAAATTTCCCATAATTAATTCCACCATAATATTTATATATTCTCGAAATATTATTTCATAGTCTTCCCAAATTTTCAATGTCCAAAATAATTTTAATAATTATCTTAAGCTTTTCCTCATAATAAACTTAAAACTTTTAGACTCTACTAGCTAGAAACCTTCTTATCTCAGTTTTATTTCCAACCTCCTGATCCAAAAATTTGGGATGTTACAGGCTTGCAAGTGATGCCACCAGGAAGAGACCAAGAGGTTCTTCTAGCCACATAGCTCTCAAATAATACTATATGGAAGATACCAAGAGGTTCCTCTAGCCAACGGCTCTTGAGTGATACTAACCCACACAAACAGAACTTCGTACATACAAGGTTCAACCATATATATACAGTCATACAAAATATTTAAGAGTTAGAGTTACTATCTAAACGCTTTACAAATTCTCGAATAGGCCCCCAATCGTTGGTCATCCCAACAAATGTCGGGTCCTAATGTAATACAATTGTGGAAAACACATTACTATTCATTCCAAAGCATTAGGAATGACCATTACATTGTACTCGACATAAGGTTAAGGGTCTATATTAATTCTCAAAAGCCCACAATGACCCTTGAAGACCAAATTACTCACTTTGGGTCTTACTTCTCATTTTCGCCCCTTAGCCCATTTCTGCCTGATTTTGTGTACAAACTTTGAAAAATCATTAATAATTGTAAAGATATCCAAATGGGGAGGTTCCAAAGTCTATGTAATCATTCTTGTGTCTATTTTCAAAGAACAATTCTTCCAGAAGCCATTCATACGCACACAAATCCAGAATCAACAATAATCACACATTGTCCAAAATTTTGCTCGATCCAGATGCATAGGTCAGTTTCAAAAACTCATATCTCCCTAAATATAAATCCAAATTAGGCATATGATATATCCAATTAAAGCTTATTATGTCTACTTTAATTTTAAAAAATTTCATAGAAATTGGATACCATTTACCCAGTCAAAATCACGGTATACTTCTACTGTCTCGTAGGGGATATCATTTGGGAGATTTAGGGGTTTTAATTCCAATTTAATCCCAATGCTTCCAAGACCAATTCCTAACCCTTACCCTACACAATTTTTCATTTTAAACCCATTGGAACCGTCAAAATAGGCAAAATGTAAATCCTCCTAAGTCCCCTATTCTGGCCAAAAATTATCAAGAAAAGACAACAATTTGATTGCTAAGTTAAACACCATAATCTAGCCTCTAATCACCTATAGCTTATTGTTTAAACCCTTAATCATACTTTAACCCCATTTTAAAAATTTGCGCAACACCTCCCCTTATATATAGGTTTTCCAAAATTTGAATAAGGCAAGGGAAAACCACCACAAAGCAACAACAAGGACTAAAACATAACAAGAAGCTAAAAATGCCTCTTACCTTAAGTTGACATTGTGTTTCTTAGAATTTTTCTTCTTCTTCTTGGCACCAAGGATTTCGACCAACACCTCTAATCACCACAGAAAGATTGCTTTTAGGATCAAGAAGGAGCTTAGGAGGGGTAGGAATCCATACTCAAGAACTACCTCTTGATCTTGGCTCCCCTTGAAATTTTCAGTGAGCTCTCTTTTGGTCTCCCGTGTGCATGTTGTCCGACTTTGGAGAGGAAAGAAGAGAGTTTTTAATTGGTTAAATTGAGGGTCCAATTCGGCTGAGAAGGAGAGAAACAATATGACCTCCAACAAGTCTCATAATTACACTCATGCCATCTTGTTCTAATGCAAGCATCTAGTTAGAGTGTGTGTGGGTCCTCTTTCTTTCCCTTCGTGTTTTGCCGATATTTAAGGCCCAATTGGAGGTTTAATGAGCTCCTAATTTGTCCAATTTTCACATATCCATATAATATTTATTTTTTCCAATATATGAGCTTAGTATGACATGTGGCACATAACCAAGCAAAAATGAGATATTTAACTATTCTTTGACCTTTGTGCAATAATATTTCATTTGACCTCATTTTTATTCCCTTTGGCCAAAATTAATGGTCCAATTAAATTAATTGCATGTTAGTCACAAATGTCTCTCTTTATCCAAACACGTGTCTCCAAACTTTCAAGTTCGGGAAAATTGAATACTTCAAAAAGAATTCACGTATATAGTCAAAATTCAATAATTAATTTCACTATATTCACATATTGTACAAGGAGTTTTGGTAAAACAAAATTAGGATATTACATCCAGTTCCATTGAAGTCAGTTGGTGCCACGTCAAGTAAGGACATTGCGGTATAGCGTGAAGTGCGGGAATGCGCCATGTAGGCTAAAATGCGCCTGTGGGGTGTAGTGAGCTGGAAGTGGCCCATCATGAGCTGGACAAGATGACAGGAAAACACCAGAGGCGTTGATCACACGCTACTGTCTGAGTGGTGGTTCGCTGTGGTGGTTTGTGATTGATCTCAAGATTGAAGTTATCTCCAACAGTGTTTTTGCTTGCATTCATAGATATGGAATCTTGCCTGAAAAAGTTGACGTTTGAAAGACAAAGGGGATGAGGCTAGCTGTAGGAATTTTTTCTTTTCTCTTTTTAAATTTAGACACTTTTAAAACTAGTTATTTTACTCAATTGATCTAAAAAGTGATTTTTAAAACTGGTTGAAAAACCGTTTTAAAAGTACCAAACTATTTCCTTTCAAGATCTATTTCCTTTGCAAATCCGTTAGTTTTGTAGGAGTACATGGGAGATTTGATTCGAGATCTATTTCCTTTGCAAATCTATCAGTTTTTTGAATTCCGTAACTAATTCAATATCTTTTATAGTGTGTAACATAACTATCAAAGTTTGATATATGAAAAGACTAAAATATTTTAGCAAATTACTAACAACTTTTTTTATCAAATGACAAGAATAACATAGTGAGTGATAAGTTATGTGTGCTTATGCATTGACACGTTTAAAGTAAGAATAACTACTCACTCAGATGTAGTATGATTATTTGTAAGTCAACTGTTGTTATTTGCTATGCCATTATATTCATTCGCATATTTTTTCAATGATGGACTTGTGATTGAACCAATGATTGTTAGTAAAAATAGTAGTCACTTACTAATTATATGGTATATGATCATTTAACTTGGTCATCAATTTTTGTTATTCACTATGTTGTTTTAGTCATTTCATATACCTTAAATTTTGATTAGGGTTAAGGTGCAAAAATACACATGTACTTTTGTCAGAGGAGCACCCATTAGCAAGTACTTTTTTTAGGTGCAAAAGTGACTATATAGTTACAAAATAGGAGTAAAAGTCACAGAAACCGTTAACAGGTAGGACGTTGACCGTTAAGTTGGAAAGTTTGACTAAAATTTATGATGTGGACGCTGACAAGGACTATGTAGCAGACAACTCATAATATGAAAATACCAAAATAGCCTCAAAGGAGAAATGCCTTTTCAACCCCAACCCAAATCAATCGCGGAGCACTGCGTTCATAACGACCACCACTGTCGCCGGAAACGCAATTTGCCGAACACCTCTCAATGAGAATCACTACTTGAACGAGATCGTAGCTTAAACAAAAACAACAAGTAGAAGGAGTCTATAATCAAAAGTGAAGCAATAAAAATCGCACAAAAAATAAATAACAAGAACCTAGAACAGTGAAAACGCAGATCAATGTCTATAATCGAAACCATAAAACCAGATTAAACCATCTCAAATTACATGGTTGAGCTCCACTATCAGACAAAAGCAGATCACGCGCTTGCTACCGCTGGGTGTAGAGATCAAAGAAACTTGCAGATCTAATGAGGGAGAGGAAGGAGATCGAAGACAAGAAAGTAAATGAGCAAATTACATCAGGGAATTTAATCCTAGCTTCTTACGTGAAACCAAATCTTGCAAATACACAAGGCAAGAATCATGAAAAACCGAAGAACCAATACCCCTCTTAGCCAAGCAATCAGCAACATGGTTCCCCTCTCTCAGAATAAACTAAATCGTTAACTTTGAAAAGTCTCTGCAGCGTCTCCTAATCTTCCAGCAAATGAGATCATCCCCCTTCGCCCTTTCCCTACGATTTAACAAAGTAACCAAATCTTGAGCATCAGATTCGACTACCACCCGCCTAAAACCCAGATTCCTTAACACCCCACCGCAACCCACCGCCATAACTGTAATCGACAGGGAAGAAGACACAAATATGGGCCAAAATCTTAGATGTTATATTTTGGCAAATAAATAAAAGATAAATAAATTATATTTACTCAAATAAATAAATTACATTTTTCTCAATCATAGTCCTAGTCAGCATCCACATCATTATTTTAGTCAAACTTTCCAACTTAACGGTCAACGTCCTACCTGTTAACGGTTTCTGTGACTTTTGCTTCTATTTTGTAACCACATAGTCACTTTTGTACCTAAAAAAAGCACTTGCTACTGGGCGCTCCTCTGACAAAAGTACATGTGTATTTTTGCACCATAACTCTTTTGATTAATTATTTAATTTTATATATTACTTTTCACTATATTATCAAGATGTTTTAGTGGCTTGATGGCTATATATGCTTTTGGCAGCCAAAAGATGGTAAGATAATCAAATTTCACCTCAACCAACCTTAATTAGTAAAAATTGTAGTGGCCATTGTCAAAGCACCGGCAGAGATGGGAGTTTGTTACGAAAGGGGCAGTAAAGTCATTTCGCCAAAAAAATAAATTTCATTTTGAAAACTTCTGCATTTTAAGGTGTTCTGATTCAGGTTTTGTATATTTCAGAGGTATTTAGTTATAATTAGCCCCCTTTTTTTTTCCTTTTTTCTGTTTTTTGCCCGAATCTTTTCTACTGCACATTATAGACTTTAATTTCTTCTTCTTCTTTTTTCACACAGACCATGGATTTTACTTTTTAGTTTTATTTATTCTTCAAAGGAACCTTCGCGTTATATCTGCACAAGACATTACAGCCCATGGTTTTGGGGGTGGACCATATACAGTGAAAACCACATTATTAATAAAGCCAAACCCACACCTGTGATCATGCTTCTAGCTAAATTAGTTTCACACTTTGGGGAGAAGGCCTATTAACATACAAACTATAGGTATAACCAAGGTTATCAAACTCGCGAGTTTAACTAAACTAGTGACAATGACTTAAATTCGTATCGTAGACTCGAATCAAAAACTCGTAAGAGTTTAGTTTCACTATTAGATAGGTATTAATAGGGTATAATAAATAATTAAAATATAAGAAAAATGACAACAATTTGATTTAAATATATTTTAAATCCAAATAGTTGAAATTAAATCCATCAATATTCAAAATTTACCATATTTAACAAAGAAATTTCTATAAAACTCACATATAAAGCTGTAGACACTAGTGCAAAAAAGGCTTTTAAGACCGGACAAAAGAGGCATCGTAAGACCGGACCCGCGACTGGTCTTGTTCCAGCCGGTATTAAAAGTCTACATTTAAGACCGGATTATGACCGGTCTTAAAGAAACTATTTTCGACCAGACATTTAAAACATTCGGTCTTAAAAGTCGTACTAAATAAACTTGAAATACATTTTGTTCGGTCCTAAAACTCAACTTTTAAGACTGGCTAATAACTAGGCCGCTCTTAAAAGATTTGAATTTTAAGACCAGACAAAAATATATACGGTCTTAAACTTAGCGGCTTCTAAGACCAACTAATTATACACGATCTTAAAAGACTGACTTTCAAGACTGGATGATAAATAAATCCGATCTTAAAAATTTTATTTTAGACCGGATGTATAAATTTACCGGTCTTAAAAGACCAACTTTTAAGACCAAGCTTAATATTAAATGACATTTAAGACCAGACATATAAATACATCCAGTCTTAAAAGATGAACTTTTAAGACTGGCATGTTTATTTGCGGTCTAAATTTTTCCGAATTTTTCCCTGTTCTGTTCTTCCTTATTATTACACACAAATCCACCACCAAATCCAGCACATAAAAATCGATACTTTAAGCTACAAGCTATGAACTGAATAAATTGAATTGGAAAAAATAATACAAATATTATTTACTAAGAGTTATGCGGCCTCTTAAGTAATTATTATACTATGACCACAACACCTAAATTAATTAATATAATAAGATAACTTACTTACAAATACCATAAGTTACAAATACAACAAACATGCCCAAAATAATATTCACCATGCCTTCATCTGATTCCCACCAACAACGTAACATCCTCTTTTATAACATGCCCCTTTGGATTGGATCCTACCACAAAAATAAAACAAGAACAAACTTCATAGTCAGTGACATTGTTTATGAACATAGAAGGAATATAATATAGGTAAAACCTTAAAGTTTTCAAAGAATTCTGTATATGAATATTACCTTATGAATTGACTCTTTTATAAAGTGATATCCTCCCATATCCCTTCTTGATGATCATTTCTTATGTCGGGTTCATTATCCGCTTCATCTTCTTCGTTCATGTCCGGTAGACCCCTTGAAAAAGGAGTACTCTCAGGAAGACTATAATTTGAATAACTTTCCTCATCAATATCAATGACCCTTTTTCCTTGGAGAGCTACAGATCACATTTTATTTTCTTAATCGCTGATATAGAACACTTGTTTCCCCTGGTCTGCCATTATAAAAGGTTCGTCTCCAAAACTTCTACCATTGACATCGACTATTGTAAATCCTAGCCGATCGATCTGAACACCATTATTGACATTAACCCATTTGCATTTGAAAATGGGAAATCTAATTTTCACATAGTCCACCTCCCAAATCTGTTCAATAACCCCATAATATGGCATGACTGCTAATAAAGGCCTCTTATCTTTTGAACTAGAGAAGTGTATAGATTCAGCCTCTAACATCACACCACTGTTCTGGATTGTGCTCCTATCATCTAGGGACTTCGTGTAAAATGTATAACCATTGATCACATACGAATTCCAACTTATGACATCAACCTCAGGACCACGTGCTAACCATTTGATTGTGTCAGAAACACATTCCTCTCCCTCGACCTTTTGTTTGAACCAGTGTGCAAAAGTTCTGTTATGCTCCCTAATCAACCTTTGTTCAGTCATTCGATGATTTTCTTTTCTTACAGCTTCTTTATGTGCAGCTATGCTAGCTTGAACTTCATCAACATTATTCAAGATGTATAAGTGGACTTGTGACAATTCATCAGGATCCACACTTTTTACCGAAGCCCCTCGCCTACCCCCCTTCAGCATGCTGACGTTTTGGAAGCCCAATATGTCTTACTTTGGCCAAATAATTTTGACAAAATTCCATGACTTCTTCAAAAACATATTTCTGAACAATTGATGCTTCTGGCCGGTATGCGTTCTTCACATACCCTTTTAGGAATTTCATAGATCTTTCAATTGGGTACATCCATCGTAAATGGATAGAGCCGCACAACTTTATCTCCCTCACTAGATGAACAATTAGATGAACCATGATGTCAAAAAATGTAGGAACAAAAAGCTTCTCAAGGTGGCACAAGATAAGATATCCTTCATTCTCCAATTCATCCAACTTTTCAATGTCGAAAACTTTACCACAAACCACGTTGAAGAAGACACAAAGTCTAGTCAAAACTGAAGATTTGGAGCTAGATACCCAAGAGGGGGGGTGAATTGGGTATCTTTATAAATTTAAAACTTTGCTCTGTTCTGAAGACTAAGAACAGAGATCAACAGTGGAGTAGGGAGAAGAAGCTTTACACAATGTGATTTATACTGGTTCGGTCCTTTCTCTGACCTACATCCAGTCCCCAAGCCTTGATGAGGACCTTTTGTCATTAGCCTTGGGGTCCACAATCAACAATTAACCAAGGATTGCATATAGGCAAACCAAGGATCGTTCTCTCTTCTCGAGGAGCCTTTTATTGGATCCTAAGTAATCTAGATGTCATGCAAATGAAATGAAAACAAGGGGGGGATTGGTTTTTGTTGAAATTAAAATAGGAATTAAAGACAGAATGGAGAAAAGTGAAATTAATCAAATTGAAACGGATCAACCCAGAATTGGGATTCCAAGACCTTCCATCATCGAACAAAAATAGGATAACTGAACTTGTGATTGATTCTAGACAAACCGAGATCTCTGCATTTGTCCAGAAACTCCCTCGACTAGACGATCGCCTAGCATTTGATCGAACACGTGGTGAGCTCGTTGTACGATCGCACAACGTTCTCTGCAACCTGGTTCGACCTAAGTCCTTGGGATTTCAATCTGGATATTAAATCTAATACCCAATCCATAATTATAATCGGATCCGATTAAAATTAATAGAAACAAGTCAGTTTCTGATTAAAGCGCAAGTCCTCCGGATGACACCATGGAATCCTCAACTCATGGGTCGATCACAGAAACTCAGCCAAGCATGGCTTTGTGAAATGAAAATGTAGAAATGTTCATCATGACCATGAAGAACATGAACAAGTTCATCATGAACACGAAGAACACAAAGAACAATTAAAGAAAATGAAAGCTTCTATTCAAAAATAAATCTCAACAACATAATGAATCCATATAGAAAAAGAAGAAGAACATAAAATCAAAATAAAATAATTAAAAGGAAAGATTAAAACCTAAGCCTTCCATGTAGGAGGCAAGAAATTAAAGACAAGAATTAAAGACAATACATGAAACTAATAAAGAAAAACTAAGCCTTCCATGTAGGAGGCAAGAAAATACAAGAAGGAAAGAATGGGAGAGATCTTGGTCATCTCCAAGGTGTGTCTTGCTCTTCACAACACTCTTCTATTTATAGGCAGCTAGGAGCATCTCATCCATGCACTTTACAACCCAAATTCGTCACTTTAGTTAGTGGCCAACTTGGAAGCATCTTTGAATCACTTTACAGCTCCAAAACCGTGTCTTCTTTTCCTGCCCATGTTAGGCCACGAAATCATCCGAATCTGGCCATGTGATCTTAATATGAAATGTAGCCCCGGATGTCAGCTTTCCAGTCGTTCAAACGGTGCCCCATTTGGAGGTCTGTAGCTCCATATATGGGCCAAATACCGAACGTCATTCCAGAGTCCAGTGAAAGCAGCCTGTTTCGGTTTCCAGTCCAATTTTGGCCCTCTAAACGTCTGATTTAGCTTTTGGGCTCTTCATAGGAGTTGTAGGGCTTCCTCTTAGCTTTCTGGAAATGCAAATTGGGGATCAATTGGATTTACATAACTCAAGTTATTCCCAAAATACCGAACAGTGTTCATGACCCAACTGCAGTAAGAATGTGACAAAAGTCCAATTTTGAGTCCAAACTCAAGATGTGACCAAGATTAATGCAAATAAAATCTAAAAACTCCTTATGAAGATGAAATCACATATTTGACTAATTGTTCCATTAAAGCATGATAATGACAGAGTTTATAGCTTCTTTTGCATTTAAAATAATATGAATTCAATGATTATCAAACTCCCCCACACTTATCCTTTTGCACTCCTGAGCAAAATTAAAAAGTAAGGAACAAGAGAAATTTCTCTTTTCTAACAATTGCTGAAATTTCAAAGCTCAACAAGGATCACAAAAGCTTCAAAAGATCAACCATTCAAGACAGAAATCTCTTCATCTCAAATTACTAATCATGGCAGTATCATTCAATGATGCTGATCACACAAAATAGTCTCTCAAATGATGCCCTCAATCAATCTCTCAAGTGTATATGGTTAATCAGTGTATCACTCAAATTCTGCTCAATGAAATTGTTCTACCATAAGCTTGCTCAAGTTCTACTTCTCCACTACTGATAACACATGCTTGCACAAATCAAGAGAGCTTGTTATTACAGGTTGTAATGGGGTTAGGGTGAAGGTAGGTAAAAGTATGGAATGAGAGGCTAAGCACCAAAGAAATTAAATCGAGCACTGATTAACACAATCATTCTATGTATGTAAACTTTTATATAACTCAAATACCTCCTTTCTTTCTATGTTTTTTTTTTAATCTTTTTCTTTTTCTCTTTTTTTTTTCTCCTTTCTGTTTTTTTTTTTGTTTTGTTTTGTGTTTTGTTTTGTTTTTTTTTTTTTGAACTGTACTATATATATAATTACAATGGAAAAATCAAATATCTTCCCCCCACACTTAAACTGTTGCACTCCTGAGCAACCCCCACACTTAAACACAAAACCAAGGTAAACCAATGCTCAATAATTTTTCATGGTGCGGAATAAAATGGTTTTACGCTTAGACTTGTAACGTGGCTTAGAACAGAATGGACAAAAAGGCACAAAGGGGTTACCAAAGGAATAATAATGCATGGGAAAGGCTATTTGGCCAAAGTGGGGAAAACGAAAGGAAAAAACAAGCTTCCATCATACCTATGCACATAAGTGAAAAATGTAGTTTCAAAAAGAAAAGGAGCAAGTTCTAGAGAATGCAAATCATGAGCAGATGCACACAAGAAAGAAAGAATGGTAAAAGATGAATTCCATTCATGTAGGCCCAAAATCTCACAAAGGTTGCAATTAGCATCATAGAATCAACTACCAAGATATTATAATCCAAGAGTTCAAAATCAATCAAAATAGAATGATCCATCAAAACCAAAGTGTCCAAGTGCATAATATGTTGCAATCATAGAATGAGAGAATGTATTGTTCTTATTCTATTTAATAAACTACATTATTTCTACTTTTTCTACTGGATTGTGTCCCTCCCCCACACTTGTCTTCCTCATACAACAATTAAGCCCAAAAATTTATAGAAATTAGGAAGAAAATAAGTGAGGAAAGAGACAACCTGGGTTAGAAGATCTTGAGTCGCTTAAAGGAGAAGTTCTCATCTCGGATGAGAATCATGCATTTGTCTATTAAAACATCTTCTCCCACATTGATTTTCCTTGGTGGAGGTGGTTCAGGATCCATTGGAAGAGGTCCAAGAATGTACAGTGGATGTTGGTTCCATCGAGGACCTTTCCAAGAATGTGCCTGCAGAGAAGACAAGCAACCAGCAGTATCCCATCCAAAAATAGAAACATGGAGAAGTTTCAAGTGAATTAAAGGCATGTTAAGTTCCAAACTCTCCAAGTAACTATCACATCCAAGGAAATCAATGATACTCCCATCAGTAGGAGTCAAGGTACCAATTATATTGTGAAAATTCTCTTGTGGTTGCAAGATGGAAGGTATAGAATCCAACTTAGTGTTAGAGTACACCACATCATTGTCGCAATCACAAGAGATGGAAGGGGAAAGAGTGGAAGAATGAAAAGAATTTTTCAAATCACCACCACTTGGAATGTGTAAAGATTCAAAACAATTATCTTGTTTTTCTAAATCAGGTGGCAAATCACAAGAAAGTACTTGTTGGAAAGATTCATTGACATGCAGGATTTTATCAATCAAAATTTCAGAATCTTTGTCACCAACAAGACTACAAGGAGGTAATCCAATGGGAATTTTATGCATCTGGCGTTCCAGGCTATGATCTTTCTCACTCATATCAACAACAGAATCCACAAGTAATGCAGAATCACTAAGCAATTCAGAATCACCAAATAATGCAGCATGAATCTCAGTGCAAATAGGGCACCGTTCATTATCAAAACATGCACAATTGGCAGAATTACTTGTCCATGCAAAATCAGGATAATCAACATACCATTGAGCAAGAACATCATCAACAACATTGGCATCCATGCTTGATTCAACTGTTTTAGAATTGACATGCTTACTATCTTCAATAGTACAAGACAGTGCATTTTGATCAATGGTAGAATCAACCACTTCACTAAATGCTTTCTTTTGAAGCTCAACATGTAAATGACATTTTTCATGATAACAATCCACACACATTTGATATTCCTCACAAGAGCATGAAAATATGTCATTCAATTGATTGCAATCATCACTAGTACTATGAAGAGAAGCATTTTCATCAGTTAAAGTATCACATGAAAGAATAGGAACACACTCATCAACAAGTACAATCGAATCACTACTACTAAAGCCAATTGGTTGAGCAATTACATGTGCAAATAATTGAGGGGATTCAACAATGATTTCCTCGTCCATATCATTATCACTCAAATCATGAATTGCTTCATTAATCAAAGTAGTAGGAGAGTCTACTTCTATAAGGGTATGATCATTACCAAATGGGTGAGAAGATTCTTCAATGTGCTCTTGTACTTGTCTCACTTCTTGTGCATGTGTGCCCATGATAAAAGGAAAACTCATTTTTAAAACTTGTGCTTGCTGCTCAATTTTCCTTGCTAATTTCTCAGTTGATTTCGCTTGTTGTTCCATCATTCTAAGCATAGAGTCCATTTGTTGATGAAAGTCATCCTTATGTGACCACTCCTCATTTATAGCCCAAGTCGTTTGATTGTGGAAATCTCCAATGACTTCACAAAATGAAGGATCTGGGTTGGGCAGACATGGTTGAGAATGAGGTTCATAAGGTGGCTCAAATGGGTATAGAGATTCATGAGATGGATGGCATGGTATGGAAATGGGATGGAATGAAGGATGGTAAGGTAAGTGAGAGGGTTGATGATATTGTTGGAATGAGGAGGGTTGATGATATTGTTGGAATGGAGGTTGTTGGTATGGTTCATGGTATTGGTGGAATAAGCCATCACATTCTTGATTGCCTACAAAAGAGTGAGAATTGAAAGGTAGATTATGATTATCATAAAACCGAGCCATGAAATTTCACTACAATTAATTCCCAAGGAATTACAAGATGACTATCTAACTATAAATTATAAAACTAAGAAAAGAAATTTAAGAAAATACCAATGCAAGTGAAAAAGAAAAGATTTTTTTTTTTTCAAAATGATAGAATATACAAACATGCTATGAATTAACTTGGAGACATGGTGAATTTAAACAATTGAGCTCAAAATTATATCGAATCTGACACTATCACACCACACAGAAGCTACCAAGTCAAGACAATGCAATAATGCAATGAATGCTACTTAAATGCAAAAATCCTAAACTATATGCAATGAAAAATCAAAAATGCAAAACTAACAAGCTTCACACGAGAAACCCTTTGTCAAAAGTAAATTTGACAATTAGATTACCTAGGGAGCCAATTACTTAGCTCCCCGGCAACGGCGCCATTTGATGAGGACCTTTTGTCATTAGCCTTGGGGTCCACAATCAACAATTAACCAAGGATTGCATATAGGCAAACCAAGGATCGTTCTCTCTTCTCGAGGAGCCTTTTATTGGATCCTAAGTAATCTAGATGTCATGCAAATGAAATGAAAACAAGGGGGGGATTGGTTTTTGTTGAAATTAAAATAGGAATTAAAGACAGAATGGAGAAAAGTGAAATTAATCAAATTGAAACGGATCAACCCAGAATTGGGATTCCAAGACCTTCCATCATCGAACAAAAATAGGATAACTGAACTTGTGATTGATTCTAGACAAACCGAGATCTCTGCATTTGTCCAGAAACTCCCTCGACTAGACGATCGCCTAGCATTTGATCGAACACGTGGTGAGCTCGTTGTACGATCGCACAACGTTCTCTGCAACCTGGTTCGACCTAAGTCCTTGGGATTTCAATCTGGATATTAAATCTAATACCCAATCCATAATTATAATCGGATCCGATTAAAATTAATAGAAACAAGTCAGTTTCTGATTAAAGCGCAAGTCCTCCGGATGACACCATGGAATCCTCAACTCATGGGTCGATCACAGAAACTCAGCCAAGCATGGCTTTGTGAAATGAAAATGTAGAAATGTTCATCATGACCATGAAGAACATGAACAAGTTCATCATGAACACGAAGAACACAAAGAACAATTAAAGAAAATGAAAGCTTCTATTCAAAAATAAATCTCAACAACATAATGAATCCATATAGAAAAAGAAGAAGAACATAAAATCAAAATAAAATAATTAAAAGGAAAGATTAAAACCTAAGCCTTCCATGTAGGAGGCAAGAAATTAAAGACAAGAATTAAAGACAATACATGAAACTAATAAAGAAAAACTAAGCCTTCCATGTAGGAGGCAAGAAAATACAAGAAGGAAAGAATGGGAGAGATCTTGGTCATCTCCAAGGTGTGTCTTGCTCTTCACAACACTCTTCTATTTATAGGCAGCTAGGAGCATCTCATCCATGCACTTTACAACCCAAATTCGTCACTTTAGTTAGTGGCCAACTTGGAAGCATCTTTGAATCACTTTACAGCTCCAAAACCGTGTCTTCTTTTCCTGCCCATGTTAGGCCACGAAATCATCCGAATCTGGCCATGTGATCTTAATATGAAATGTAGCCCCGGATGTCAGCTTTCCAGTCGTTCAAACGGTGCCCCATTTGGAGGTCTGTAGCTCCATATATGGGCCAAATACCGAACGTCATTCCAGAGTCCAGTGAAAGCAGCCTGTTTCGGTTTCCAGTCCAATTTTGGCCCTCTAAACGTCTGATTTAGCTTTTGGGCTCTTCATAGGAGTTGTAGGGCTTCCTCTTAGCTTTCTGGAAATGCAAATTGGGGATCAATTGGATTTACATAACTCAAGTTATTCCCAAAATACCGAACAGTGTTCATGACCCAACTGCAGTAAGAATGTGACAAAAGTCCAATTTTGAGTCCAAACTCAAGATGTGACCAAGATTAATGCAAATAAAATCTAAAAACTCCTTATGAAGATGAAATCACATATTTGACTAATTGTTCCATTAAAGCATGATAATGACAGAGTTTATAGCTTCTTTTGCATTTAAAATAATATGAATTCAATGATTATCAAGCCTCACCTGGGATTTTCAATCCACTAACTTCACAAACTTGATTACAATCTCTATACTCAGAGTAGTTCTCTCTCTAGAACTCACTCTCCCTTACAAGATGTAATCAATACACCCAACTACCAAGTCCCCTGACTTGTAGTTAACACAATCAATAAATGATTTACAAGTAATAACTCTTTCACAGAGTGGATATGATAATCACTGAAGAACAAATGTCAAAATGACACTATTACATATGAAAGCTGAACACTATTAATGAACACAATAAATTTTCGCTCTCAGTTGATGTATCTGCTTGAGAAGAAGTTAATGCACTCCATTTATAGGTAGAGAACATTAAATGACCGTTGCTTGATGAATCTAACCGTTGTAGGTGATTAGCACTAAGTCTGGTCTTCTTCTCTCTCTAAACTTCTGCTAATCCAAGTGTAAATGTGATCTGTTGTGGCTCTCTGAGAATTTGCCCGTTGGAGATGACTTTACTTGTTGTAGTAAACATTCTTTAACGTTTAGAAGGCGTGCTCAGATGGATTAGCTGAAAGTAGGTTGATTTGCAGAAGTGCATTAAATGCACTGACCACCTTTTTGCTTTTTGCTTTGATCTTCATTAATCTTCTTTAAATTGTCTGAAACTCACTAAAAGGATAGTTAAACATGTCTAGGATCAATATATATTAAACATGTAAAGCATTGAGATCAAACAAGAAGACATAACAGATTTGCCCAATTCGAATTTCCAGTAACGGCTACAAACCTGGAGGTTTGTTCCACAAACCTCGAGGTTTGCTTGAACATCTCAAGTAATCTCAGTTTCAAAAACACATAACCTCGAGGTTTCTTTTGCAAAGAAACCTTGGGAAAAAAACTTTGAAGACCACAAACCTTGAGGTTTCAAAAGAAACCTGGAGGTTTGAAACTTGGTTAAAAATTCATTTTTCCTCTGGAGCCCGATAACCTCGAGGTTTTTAAACAATACTCGAGGTTTGGCTAAAGTATTGCAAAATCAACATTTTGAACCAAAGACACAACCTCGAGGTTTCAAACTGAACCTCGAGGTTTTCATTCCTTTGAAAACCTGTTTGCTCTCTGTATGCCAAAATACTCGAGGCTTAAAATGATACTCGAGGTTTAAGTGTTTTCATGGAATTTCAAGTTAGAGACTAAATGTCAAACCTTGAGGTTTCAAAACTGAACCTCGAGGTTTTCATACTTGATGAAAACCAAAACCTCTCTGGATGAAGTAAAACTCGAGGTTTCTTATAATACTCGAGGTTTCACATTGTTTTTCAAAATATTCAGTTAGGCGCCAAACCACAAACCTGGAGGTTTTCAACCTAACCTCGAGGTTTCATGTGTTGGTGCAAAACTGAGTTTTCCTGAGAGATGCAGAACCTCGAGGTTATCTTACAAACCTCGAGGTTTCACACAACTTTGTGAAACCAAGTTTTTGAACCATGAAAACACTTAACCCCTGAGGCTTTCTTGCAAGGCCAAACCTCAAGGTTTCAGGGCAAACCTCGAGGTTTGCTCTTACTCAGGGTTTTCAAACCTTAAGAGCAAATCCTCATACATTGTTTATAGTTGTTGACAATCATCAAAACCATAAGAGAACTAACAAAAACGACCTAAAGATCATATTCGGTGATGCCTCGAATAGCTATTGGGAGTAGCTGTTGCATCAAGACATGACAATCATGAGATTTTTGGCCTACTAATTTCAAGTCCTTCATCGATACAAGCCTCTTAAAATTTGAAGAATACCCCAAGGGAACTTTTGTGCCATGTAAACACTCACAAAAACTTCGTTTCTCATCCTTAGACAAAGTATGAGAAGCCGGGGGACAATAAGTTCTCTTCCCATATGGCATTGGATGTAACTCTTCGCGTATTCCTATTGCTTGCAAATCCAATCTTGCCTTCACACCATCCTTGGAACTACCTTGTATGTTGAGAAGCGTGCCAACAATACTATCACATACGTTTTTCTCCACATGCATGACATCAATACAGTGTCTCACATCAAGATTGCGCCAATAGGGAAGATCGAAGAATGCAGATCTCTTTTTCCATATATTTGTTTCTTTTCTACTCTTTGCAGTCTTATCGAAGATGACACTTATATTTTTCACCTTCTCATAAACTTGCTCCCTAGTCAATGGCACCGGAGCATCTTCATACTCTTGACCACCAAAAAAGGCTTTCTTTAATCGATGATATGGATGGCCCCGTCTAAGAAATCTCCTATGTCCAAGATAAACCGTCTTTCTTCCATGTTGAAGTTGATGGTAGCGTGTGCCTTCTTCACAAACCGGACATGCTTTATGGCCTTTTACACTATACCCTGACAAGTTCACATATGCTGGAAAGTCGTTGATAGTACAAAATATCATGGCTCGCATTTTAAACACCTCCTTCTTGAAAGAGTCATAAACGGCGACACCTTCTTCCCACAACTACTTCAAGTCTTCGATCAAGGGCTCAAGGTAAACATCAATGTCATTTTCGGGTTGTTTTGATCTAGGAATCAACATAGACTGCATGGTGTACTTTTGTTTCATGCATAACATAGGAGATAAGTTGTAAATAATTAGGAGTACATGCCATGAACTATGTATGCTGCTAAGGCTTCCATATGGATTCATGCCATCCATGCAAAGGGCAAGCCTAAGGTTCCTAGGTTCTTCGCCGAAGTTGGGAAATAATTGATCGATTTTCTTCCATTGAGAAGAATTGGCTGGATGACGAAGCTTTCCATCAGAAATCCTCTCATCTGCATGCCACCGCAAATTTTTTGCATCATTTTCATTCATAAACAACCGCTTGAACCTTGGTATGATTGGAAGATACCACAACACTTTTGTAGGCCCCTTATTTGACTTGTACCTTGGGGTTTCACATATCGGACAATTTTGCTTCTCTTCAAACTCTTTTCTATACAATATGCAATCATTCGAGCATGCATGGATCTTTTTGTACTCCATCCCCAGTGGACAAAGTATTTTCTTAGCATCATAGTATCGATACGGCAACACATTATCATCTGGAAGCATGTCCTTAAAAGCCTCAAGCATTTCAGATCTTGTTGCTTCATCCATGACGTGCCTTCAAGCTTACCAATTTCAATACAGCGTTTAACAATTGGTATTTTTTACACCCAAGGTATAGCGGGGTTTCTGCATCACTGCACATATTACCATATGCATGTGATTGATGAAAAGCCTCTTCTCCTACATCACGAATAATGTCCTCTATGCGATCATCCATATCCGTGTCATTATCATCAAAGGCCACTTCCCCATGTTGAGATCCACTTGGTATTTTTTCACCATGCCATACCCATACAGTATAAGTCTTACAAAATCCTTCACAAATTAAATGTGTGTGTATAACTTCAGGACTTAGTCGCCTCTCATTCAAACATTTTACACAAGGGCAATAAAACTTCCCACTGTCATCATTGGCATTTTGTTTAGCAAATTTTGTATAGTCCCTCACCCCATTCTAATATTCAACACTTGTCCGTAAAGCATTTATCCAACTGTGATCCATAGTAGAATTTCTATGGACGGAAAGATTTAACATACGTAAAATAAGGCAACACCAAATGCATATTTATGCTCAATGTCGGTTATGTCTTTTTTCTCTTGGAGAAACTTTCCATTAAATGCATAACGAAGAATCACTTTTGGTCATAAATATCACAGTGAATCCAAGAAGCAAAATAAATGCATGACGAGGAAATTAAATGCTTCGCATGAAGGTCTTGTGGACTCACCTGTAGCATATAAATTCAAATGCGAACCCTGAGCCTTTCTTCTCCCGCCACGAACGTTGATGTTGCAGACAGCAAGAGTACCCTAAAAACATTTGTTGGTCAGTTGGGTAGGTCTAAAGTGCAAATATAATCTTCAAAATACAATATTCATGAACAACAAAGAAACCCATAAGAGCATTTCATCGATTTCGTTCAACCCATGAAAAACCCATAACGATAAGCAGGAAAATCATGAAGTTATATAACCGAAACACTTCTTACAGCTTGGTCTATATACGTTTAGCTAAGGAACCAGAAAGTGATTGTCGAGAGAATAACACGAAGCATCGACGGAGCAACACACAAACACTGGAGAGAGAACCACAGTAATCACTTTCGACGCAACAAGAGAAGTTCAGAGAGGGAAATTTAATTTTCCGCGCGACAGAGACATGTTTTATATTTGGACTTTATTAAGACCGGTTAATTATAACCTATTCGGTCCTAAATTTTTTTTATTAATTTAATTTTCAAGTCCTAAAAGTCTACAATTAATTCAATTACTTTTAAGACTGAATTCTTATCGTGTATCCGGTCCTAAATATATAATTAAATTTTAAGACCAGGTGTTTTAGAATACTCCGGGCCTAAACTTTTATTATTCATTTATTACGCGCGTAGATTTTATTAAGACTGGTTAATTATAAAGTAGCCGGTCCTAAATATATAACTTTTTAAGACCGAAGTCTCCTAAAACTTCGGTCCTAAATTCTCAATTTTTTTTTGAGAAAAAAGGATTGGCTTTAGCGAGCACAGCAACGGAATGAATAAAAATTAAATGAAAGCTGGAGTTTAATTTCTTTAATTACTGGAGAATATGAACAAAAAATTAAAAAGACATAAGCTTAGTTCTTAATGCTACATATATTATATATTACTTGAATATGCACGCACACAAGAAAAAATATAAAAGAAAAACAAGCAGAAAATTATCAAAAACAAGAATCTGACTATACATACATCCTAAAGCTTATTATCCTTCAAAGCCTTGGCGATATCGGCATGAGCAGCATTAACTTCCCGCCGGATATCAACAAGTTCCTGTCTTATTCGCATCAGCGCATCATGATCTGGAGGTTGGGGGGTGCGGCAATCTCTTTATCATCCGAAATAACAATGGGTCCAACGACCCAAGACTCTTTTGTCTCAATAGAACGCACTCTCGCTAGAGGAGGCGCACCATATAACGATCTATGGAAGGCAGGAGCATCACGAGTAAGAGCACCCCTACGAGCGATTCTTTTGTATCTAACCATGGTTTGAGCAGTTGGCGCAAAGAGGTATGAGGAGTTTATTAATAAAGGCAAAGAGCAGTTCTCAGATAAGCCACGTACATAGTTTGGAGTTACAAGGTAGTGAGGAGTTAATAAGGAGTTAAGGACAGAGAGGTATGAGGAGTTAATAAAGGCAAAGAGCAGATGAATGATCTTCTTTACCAGCGGGTTTTAAAAATATGCGATCTAAAATTTATTATTTACTTTTTTTATTTTAAGACCGACCTTTTAAAATATGTCCAGTCCTAAAAGTATATTATTTATTTTTTTAATGAATTACTTTTAAGACCGAGCTTTAATCATTTATCTGGTCCTAAAAGTAGATTATTTATTTTTTTAATCAATTAAATTACTTTTAAGACCGATCTTTTATCATTTATCCGGTCCTAAAATTCATTTACTTTTCTCAATTCAATATTTTTTAAAGTAAGATTTTTTTCGTTAAAAATATTAGTTTTAAGAACAGATCTTTTACAATATCCGGTATTAAAAGTTCACTGTTTTCAAAATTCAATTGTAGAGTCGTCTCCTTACACTCAGTTCAAATGAATGATTCAAAGTATCTTCGGCTTCCAGATAAACTTCCCAACTAGGCTTCTCCTCGTATTGTGATGAACTATACGTCTCCTTATTAAAGTTTCTGGCGTTTCACATTATTCAAGAAAGGTTCTCTATTTAAACTCGATGTTACTTTACTTCCTTCACATACATTCTTCTCCATGACTTCTTTTTCCTCCATAGTAATGGCTGCTCCACCACCACCATGAGGTCCTCAACCACCCCCAGGTCCTCCTTTTCCGATTAATCCTCTTCCACCTTCGTACCCTTCGCCGCTACCCCCAAACCTGACCCTCTACCAGATGATGGAGCACCTTTTGGCCCGCGTCGATCATATGGACCAACACTTGGGCCAGTTGTTTCAGGTCTATCACGCCATCAACAACAAGCTGACTGCGGTACTCGATCCCAGGACATTGAGTACCATCCTTCAGACGACAATGTCTCCGACGACTCCTTTTCCTTCGACAATGATGGGGAGGAGTAAATATTTTTTTGTTTT
This sequence comes from Acacia crassicarpa, assembly GCA_034222035.1. Taxonomy (NCBI): domain Eukaryota; kingdom Viridiplantae; phylum Streptophyta; class Magnoliopsida; order Fabales; family Fabaceae; genus Acacia; species Acacia crassicarpa. Next base: position 21,481,725 of record JAWXYG010000009.1, on the reverse strand, counting down.
TGTTTTTTGTTTTTTTTCATCTACTGCCGCTGCCCCCCACAGGGCAGCATAAAAAAAATGTAATAAATTTTTTTCTTTCCTATTTCAATCGCCTTGTCCTTCTCATTACATTCTTTCTTTTTCCGACAAAAAGGAAAAAACAAAACATTGTCCTCGTGTGTATGATCAACATTAAAAACTCCAACAATATACAGTTAAGATCAAACCAAACAAAACAAAAGACATCGTTTACCTTATTCGAATAAAAACAAACATAGTGACAATTCTTCTCAAGGATGGATCGTCGTTGTCGTCGGTTTTACCTCGCCCTGATGTGAAACAAAGTGTCCTTTTCAATATCTTCCTTCTTTTTCTGACAAAAAAAAAAGAGACAAAGAAAAGGGAAACCGATAATCAAAATCAGGGGAGGTAAAATCGACTACAATGAAGGACCTAGCTTGAGCAAAACGCCAGAACCTCGGTTGCCTTGAACCCTAATGATTTTGTCTGAAAAGTGAGTCAACATTTCTATTTAAAGGAAGACTATTAAGACTGGACATTTAACAATTACATGGTCCTAAAGGTTAAGCCATACTTTTTAAAACAAAAATAAGATAATTCTGGACTTTTATGAGCAAACAATAAAATAATATACGGTCCTAAAAGTCTCATATTATTTAGACCGAATACTTTTAGGACCAGATGTTTACAATATACGGTCCTAAAAGTCTCATATTTTTTAGACCGAAGACTTTTAGGACCGGATGTTTACAATATATGGTCCTAAAAGTCTCATATTTTTAGACTAAGACTTTTAGGACCGGATGTTTACAATATACGGTTATGAACCTCAAATTTCAAGCACTAAATAGTTTTATCCACCATCCAATACATTCAGAAACCCAAAATGCACACAAGACAATTGTTTGAAAAATTAAACAAATTTATTTATTGAACTTTACATTGCCTATATATATTTACAAATGAATATTGTTTAAAAAAATAAACAAATTTACAGAAGATTATTGTTGCTACATGATATATTTACAAATGAATTTAGGACACTAATTTGGCCACCGTCTGTTCCATCTCCTCCCAGGTAACCATACTTTGTCTATGGCGTTTGGCAGATTAACCAGTATTCCTCTTCAGGCCTACCTGTCCTCCAATCCCCCTTACACGCTCATCATGGTTCGGTTTTCTGGTCGCAACAGTCAAAACATCACTCCTCCCATCCGACACAAAAGATCCCTCTGCTTCTTTCTTTTTAAGATCTTCCTGTAAGGTACAGATAACAAGAAGCTTAGTAATGAAACATGTTTAGTAACTAAAAAATAACAATAACGATACTTACAATCTTTCAGCAACTGCACGAGTTTGTTCATTCGTGTAGGCACCGCTTGGCTTTTGCCGAATGTGCAACCACAACTCCTTGTGACGTATTAGAGATGGCGGATCATGTACCGCAGAAGGATTGGATTCTGCTTCATCTTCCAATCTCTTCTGCTTGGCCGCCATCAATTCTTTTTCAGCCTTTTCATATCCACCACGAGAAGCCCTATGCAGGCAATCATTCGAAAACAACTATTAATTATGAATTCCAGCCATCTCACTAACAGAAATTAGAGAACTTCTGCTTGATATGAACCTCAAACACTAGTCAAATTCACTTCATCAAGTTTCAACATTTTATTTAAGGAAGATGTAGAATTGTAGAAGAAATTGGAGCTATGTTTTGTACTGCTAGGTAGATAGGTTAAGAAACAAAAGAGAATTATGCTTACAGAATAATACAAACTTGATCCTTTTTAAGGCATCCAGTGGGATCAGCAGTCCTCATTAGATAGTAACAGAACTAACAGCAATGTCTAACTACTACCTACTATAACAGAACTGAGACTATAATCATGGCTTGACTCTTATGCCATTATTATTTCCCTAATTACCTTATTAGTATTTTACCTTCTCAGGGTTTACATATCAGACTTGCATAGACAAAGGCAGGAAATGTATACTTCTATTCACACACCAAACAATTTAACTAGCAGGATTAGATGAACACAATAACATTCACATATCCGCACAGGTTATATAAGCAAACAAAAAGGCAAACAAAACTAAATATGGACTCACCAAAGCTTCAGGAGTGGTCCACAACTAAACAAATTGTTGCCAAGTTTGTTCATCAATAAATGTGTAATTGTCCCAAGGATGTTTGTTAGGCTGAACCTCGGCAAAAATATACTTGTTAGCAAGAAATGTCTTAAACTTCCTCCACCGATCAGCACAATAAGACAATGTCTTATCTTTCAACTTCTCAGAGTCAGGGACAGTGTATGTAAGCCGGATAGTGTCCCAAATAGGTTGCTTTACTTTGCCGAAGTCCACAGTTTTCCAGTCATCTATATTTGCTTTTATTAGGACCGAAAGGTTGCAAATTTTCATCAAACTGAATCTCAAGCCTTGACCCAGAAGTTCGACTTAGGGTTATATCCATCATTCGTGTGCCTCTTCTACCACGGCGTGTAGGGCGGTTACGAGGCACATTGTCAGATGAAGAGGGTTCGTTCTGACTCACACCAGTAACTGGCGTTCCCAGAACACGAATGAAATCGTTTTCACCGTTCATTTTCGAGACAGGAAGAGAGGAATGCCTGAGCAAATGAGAAAGTAACAGAGGCTAATGGTACGTGGACGAGGAAGAGAGGTAATGCAATAGGAAGAGCGGTTTCACAACAAGAAGAGGGGTTTCAGAGTTCAGAGGGACAACGTAAGCCGTAAGGTAATGTTTTGTGCGAAGAAGTATATTTGGTGCTTTATTTTTAAGACCGGATGAACTACAACGACGGTCTTAAAGGTTAAGTTTTAAGACCGTCCTTTGTTAAACTCCGGTCTTAAAAGTAATAAACTATTTACTGCCGGGCACAATTTATGTCCGGTCTTAAAAGTATAATCTTTAAGACCTCCTGTTATATATATCCGGTCTTAAAAGTTTTTTACCTGTATATTTAATTTTTTCCTTATTATTTAGGACCGCAGAAAATATAAGTCGGCCTGTTCGAGATTTCTCTACAAAGAAATTTGATATTTCAATTTTTTAATAACATTTTTAAGACCGTTTGTTTTTTTAAGCAGTCTGAATAATATATTTAAGACCCATTGATAAAAGATCCGGTCCAAGAAGTTCTTTATATTTACAAAACTGCCACCGGTCATACCTTTAAGACTGGGGAGTCAATTGTCTGGTCTAAATGAGGCAGTCATAAAACCCTTTTTTGCACTAGTGAGAGCATGATCAAATACAAAAAGTTTACATGAGTTTAAGGGTGAGTTAACATGGTTTTATAAGTTTGAAACGTAAAAATGGTAAACTCGATGTATAAACTCGTAAGTTTAACCGTGTATACAATGGTCACGAGTTTACCAGTGACTCGACTCGATTTGGTAAACTAAAAATGTAAAAACGGTAAACTCGAAGAGTCAACTCGTGAGTTTGACAACAATAGGTATAACACTTCACTAATTTTACAGAAGTCAAAATCATTTGTATCATTCATGGGCTGAATAATACACAATGCAACTCCTCATAACTGTGGTGGATAAATTGATTATAAATACCATTATATACAGTTACAACCATATACTTTTGAATCTCAATCAATAATTAGGGGGGAAATATTACACTTCATTACCAAGTTTATAATTAAGTTTGAGATAACTTGCACTACATTTTTAACCTATGGCATCAGTTAATTTTGCAACAGATGCCGAAGTGTTGCCTCAACGATTTTCAGTGTAACTATTAACTTTGACTTGATGTACTGTAACAAATTAAATAGCATTAACGGTAAGAAAAGTTGCCTACAGTAAAAATTATAAAATACTTAATATCCAGTCCCTATAATTTCACATTATTTTTTAAATTAGGTTATTGTGTATTTTTCCCTTTTTTTGGTGATAGTTTGTTTCCCTCTTTGTTAGGTCTTATATATAGTTTCCTCAATTATAGAAATTGATCCCTGTAACACCCCATTTTTCAAAAGCGGAATAATATATCTTTATCAGAGTTGAGCATCAGAGCAAGTAAAAGAGTGAGTAACTGATAAGTAGGTGACTAAATATTAGCTACAGTGTATCCTTTCGAAATATGATAATAGCGGTACATTTATCCTAATATTTCAAAATAATATATAGCCCAAAATAAAAGCTTCGGCCAAGTCTTCATGCGTGCTGCTTACCCTTGTCATCGGCCCTTAGTCCTCCAGACCTTGAAGCTATGGCAAGTGTTAAGGTCCAATACCCATTGGACCTCAGGTAACAGTTAACCTCATGTTCAAGTATGACAAAATATGTATGATAGATTTTCATAACATTACAGTATCAACCAATATATAGCACACAGCAGATGTAATGTCAACATAATAACAGTACATAGCACACAGCACATGTAAAGTCAACCACGTTTGCACTAACCAGTGCCACCACAACTCCTCGTGTCCTCAGCGCTAGGAAAACGTCATTACGACGTTATCAAGACTATAACCCGCACAAAGCTAAATGTATATAGACAGTGACCTAGGACATAGTCCTGTCCATTACCCTATGAATCATCCATCACATATAAGCATACAATAAGCATCAGAGTTAGAGTTACAGTACGTGTCCGTACCTTAGTCTGTAGAGCGTAGCGGTACGTTCGTCTGTCGGTACGTTTCCTCGGATAGCCTATAATAGTATCACCGCATTATTCCTTTATAAATAGTATTCCAAGAGGTACTCTAGCCACTATTGACCCTTTTTACCCCTGGTGGATTTGTTATTCCAATTATATCACTTTGTTTCTATAAAACGTTGGTTTAGCATTTCTGGGCAGAATTTTCGCTAATTTTGAAAAATCATTATTAATTCCACAAAAATCGAAATGAGGTTCCAAAAAATTCCTCAAAGACATGGAAAAATAACGGTGTTCTCTGGAAACATGGAAATCATTCCCAGTTTAATGGTTTCCAACCTCTGCCTAGATTTTTCCTAGAAAACATGACCCAACTTCAAGAATTTTTATCTCTTTCTACAGACCTCTAATTGATACATATTTTATATCAATGGAAAGCTATATATGGCTAATATAACCAAGAATTATTTCATAATTTTGGAAGATAAATTTACACATAAAATAATGCCCTCTATCTGACTAACTCCAATAACCCAGCAAACCCAAAAATTCCCTATCTTACTCTAACTTGTTCCATTAATTCCAAAAGTTATTCCCAACATGTTTTTACCTCGTCAGACATCTTTCAATGAAATGAGGCCTAAAAACAATTATGGGAATTTACTTTACTAATTTTCTAGATTAAACCTAACATTCTACTAAAAACTACCAAGAACTAAAGACTAAAGATTAAGAACTAGAAAACTTACCTTTGAAGAACTTTGCTACTCCTTCCTCCTTCTTGCTTCCCTCTAGCTTCTCTCCTTGCTTCACTCTCTACTCTTTAGAAATCACCACTTGGGGTTGATTTGGTGTGAAGAATTGTGAAGGGGGTTACCCTCTATTTATAGGAAAAGTCCAAGGATTACAACCTTTGGATCATCTTTCTTAATCAATGGTTCATGGGATTTGGTCTTGTTTGAAGACTCAATTTATGAAGAAAAAGGTTTTCATTAGTTGTGTTAGCTTGTGTGTTTTTGATGATTACAAGTTCCAAGTTAATAAGCAAGGAACATTTGGTATAATCTGATAAAAGTACTTTCAGAAGGTTACTCGAGCAAGGCATCAAGCTTGCTCGAGCAACATCGGGCTCTAAAGAGAAGACAGGCAAGACCGATATTGAGTACCGCTGTAAAGAACCTAGAGGTTTGCTCGAGCAAAACCCTTAGCTTGCTCGAGCAACATCGAGCAAAGCAAGCATTACAGGGCAAGGCATGGGCATACTCGAGTATGAAGGAAAAGCATGATGCTCGAGCAAGCTTGGAAGGTTGCTTGAGCAAAGTCAAGCAACCTGTGTTCCTTTCTTCACGTAAGTCCATACTCGAGCAAGGAATAAAATGTTGCTCGAGCAAGCAAAAATTGTTGCTTAAGCAGAGTCGAGCAAGGTGCATTCTCACCATACATAAGAGCTTGCCCGAGCATGATATAGATCATGATGCTCGAGCAAGCAGGAAAGCATGCTCGAGCATTAGCGAGTTCCAAGTGCTTTCAACTAGATCATGGAAGACTTGCCCGAGTATGATTAAAATCATGCTCAAGCACCATGCTCAAGCAAAGGAATTTTCCTGCTTATGCATCAGCGACCAAATTGCACTTTCTTGAGCATTTCAAAGGAGCTTGCTCGAGCAAGCATAGATCATTGCTTGAGCAACATTGTCTTGTCTTTCAAAACAGCGTTCTGCAAGAAACTTGATTCATTGAACAAATCCTTATTATCCTTGATTATCATATATTGCAATTACCAAATCCTTTTAACCAGTTTGCTCATGAGTTTCATATGATTTTAACATAAGTTACCAGCAGATTTGGACTGTTAGAAGCATTAAATGCAGCTACCTAAAATAGTGATAAACACGCAAAGCAACTCTGATCAACGAAAAGCATCTCTGAAATTCCATCTGCACATTGAATGCTATTTCACAACGGAAAAAACAAAAAGAATGAAAGAGAATGTCAACTTTGCACATTCTACCTGAATATTAAATCGACGAATTTCTCGACGAAAGCTTCATCAATCTAACGGACACATTCAAGTCTTTCAATGGCTACTTTGTGAGCTTCACCAACGATCATTAATGACAACAACTCTAAGAGCCAATATCTTCGGATATTTCGATCTTCAGTGTTTATTAATCTATTTTTTTAAGAGAGTTCTTTATCGATCATCTTTTCTTGTAAGAATCTCAAAGTATTGGGACTTTGGGACTGGGTTATTTGATTACAACTTGTAAGGGGAGTAAGTTCTAGTGAGAGAATTGCTCCGTGAGTTACAGAGTGTGTAATCATCTGAATTGAGTTAGTCAAATCCCGGAGAGTCTAGAGACTGGACGTAGGTCAAGGATTTGGACCAAACCAGTATAAATACACTGTGTTCAATCTTTCTATCCCTTACTCTGTTTATTCCTGTTTTAGCATCGCAAAACAGAGACTTACTGTTTTAAATGAAGAAATTTTAAAAAATACCCAATTCACCCCCCTCTTGGGTATTTTGCTCCATTTACATTTAGTATCAGAGCCAGGTCTTCTTGAAAGAGCTTAACATCTCGAGAAGGATCAACATGGAAGGTATTCTAACTGATGGAGCTTCAATCAACAGACCACCTGGCTTCAATGGAGAGCATTATTCATTCTGGAAAGCAAAGTTCAAAGTATTTGTAATGGCAACTGAGTATGGGCTATGGAGAGTATTCGAAAGAGGAGATTATATGCCCATAGTCCTTGAAGATGGCGTAAGAGTTCTGAAGTTAGAAGAAGATTATGATGACAACGACAAAAGGAATGTCACACTAAATAGCAAAGCTGTTCTTCTACTTCAAAGTGCTCTGAGTCAACAAGAATACTTTCATGTTTGCACCTTACCATCTACAAAAGCTATGTGGGATGCTTTGGAAATAACTCATGAGGGAACAGCTGGAGTCAAGCAAAATCGAGTCAATACTCTTATGACCGAGTATGATCTTCTGCGCCTGAAGCCTGGCGAATCCATTAGCGAATTCCAGTTGAGATTCACTTATCTGATTAATCAACTTGCTGCTTTGGGGAAAGAATATGATCAACCAGTCCAAGTGAGGAAAATCCTGAATATTCTCAACAAGGAATGGGAAGCAAAGGTCACTATTATTGAGGAAGCTCGAGGAGACTCAATGGCATCAGTGGTTGCTCTCTTTGGCAGTCTCTCTGAATATAAGGCAAAACTCAAATTCAAGAAAGGACTTGAAGAAGTACATGGCAAGAATAAGGGAATTGCCCTCAAGACGGTTAAAGAAGCCAAAGAGTCAAAAGATGATGATGAAGACGAAGATGAAGAGATTGGCATGATGGTCCGAAGGTTGAAGAAATTTTACAAGAAGGACCAAGGATTCAAGAAGTTTCACAAAGGTAGCTCCAGTTATGAGGCAAAGAAGCCTATTATTTGCTACAAATGTGAAAAGCCAGGCCACATCAAGTCTGAGTGTCCCCAGCTGAACAACAAGGATAAGGAAAAGAAGAGATTCAACAAATTCAAGAAGAAAGCTTATGTTTCAGCTATTTGGGGTGATAGCTCTTCTGATGAAGAGGAAGAGGATGAGGAAGAAAAAGCAAATATCTGTTTGGTTGCAGAAGAAGAAGAGCAACCTGCCAATAATGATGAGGTATTTGATTCGAAACCATCTTATGATGAGTTATTTGTTGAATACATTGTTGTGCAAACAGAATTTGAAAAACTTGCTGAGAAATATCTTGCTTTGAAAAAGAAAAATACTACTCTTGAACAGCAAGTGGAAAAACTTTCTTCTTCTGAAATTTGGTTTGTGAAGAATGTCCTGATTTGAAGAAAAAGAATTCACATCTTACTAAGGCACTTGAGAAATTCACAAGAGGAAGTGAAAGGCTCAATGTCATTTTAAAGCAACAAAGATTTATCAATGACATATTAGGAATTGGTTACAAACCTGATTTTGACAAGAAGAAAGGTAGAAAGAAGAATGGTGAAAAATCTTATATGAACTATTTTACAAAATCTGTCCATTCTTCAAATCCTTTTGCACACTGTAATTATTGCAATAGAAAGGGTCATACAACCTCTTTATGTTTTCATAAGAAAGAAAGAAAGATCAAACCGTCTGGAAATTATCAATGGGTGCCAAAGGGATCTTACAAGGTTCTTAAGACACAAACTAACCCCAAAGGACCCAAGAAAAGATAGGTACCTAAGACTTGATCTGCTGTGTCTTTTAGGTATGTCCAAGAACATCGAAATCCAACAAGTAGTATATTGATAGTGGATGCTCTAGGCACATGACGGGAGACCAGTCCAAATTTGCTTCGATCAAACCTAAAGATGGTGGCAAAGTGACATTCGGTGGGAACCAATCTAGAAAGATTGCTGGAATCGGTGAAATTGGCAACAATGAAGGACCACTGATCAAAGATGTCTATCTTGTAGAAAGACTTTGCCACAATCTCCTCAGTGTTAGCCAAAGCACTGATAAAGGTAACCTAGTTATCTTCAATTCTGAGGAGTGTTTGATTGTGAGTAAAGATTTACTCCCTTTAGAAAATATAAAATCAAAAGCTTTATTTAGAGCCCCTAGAGATGGAAATCGCTACACTCTTAACCTCTCTAGCCATGGTTCTGCTTCTGAAAATTGTTTTGTCAGTAATTTGGATAAGAGTTGGCTATGGCACAAGCGATTAGCTCATGTTAATATGTCTCAACTTGACAAATTACTCAAAAAGGATTTGGTGATTGGTATTCCTAAACTTCATTTTAAAAATGACCTGATTTGTGATGCATGTCAAAAGGGAAAACAAATCAAATCATCTTTTAAACTGAAAAATGAGATTTCAACCAATAGACCACTACAATTACTACATATGGATCTAGTTGGTCCAGCAAGGGGGAGGAGCCTTGGCGGTAATCTGTATACATTGGTCATTGTTGATGATTTCTCAAGATTTTGTTGGACTATATTTTTATCATCAAAAGATGAAACATTTGATCAATTTGTTGTGTTTACCAAAAAAGGTCCAGAACGAGAAAGGTGTATCAATTTCAGGTATAAGGACTGATCATGGAGGAGAGAGTTCGAGAACTATGCATTTGCTGAATTTTGTGACAACATGGGAATTGATCACAACTTCTTAGCCCCAAGAACTCCTCAACAAAATGGAGTTGTGGAAAGGAAGAATCAAGTTCTTACTGAGATGACGAGAGCAATGCTTAATGAGAACAACACTTCCTAAGTTTTCTGGGCAGATGCTATGAGCACCGCATGTTACATCTTGAATCGGGCTTACCTCCGGAAGAAGATGAACAAGACACCATACGAGCTGTACAAAGGAAGGAAACCCAATCTTGCTCATCTGCATATCTTTGGATGTAAGTGCTTTGTGCACAATAATGGTAAGGACAATTTGGGTAAGTTTGACTCAAAGGCTGATGAAGGTATATTTCTAGGATATTCTAACAGAAGTAAAGCTTATAGAGTTTTCAATACTCAAACTCACATTGTTGAAGAATCAATTCATGTTGTGTTTAGTGAAACTAAGACAGATAAACCTTTAGATGATGATGAAGAAAATGTTTTCAAAAACCAATTCTTTTCGAAAACTACTCCTTCATCTACTGAAAACTCTGAAAATATTTTTGAGGCTGATCCCCAAAATACTCTTGAAAATCCATATCAGTTTCAGCCTAGAACTTGGAAATTTATTAGAAATCATCCTTTGGACCAAGTTATAGGGGATACAAACCAAGGGGTAAGAACTAGAAATAGCATTTTAAATGAAGTGATTTTTTCTGCATTCATATCTCATATAGAACCCTCTAAAATTGATGGAGCCCTTTCAGACAATGATTGGGTGATAGCAATGCAAGAAGAGTTACATCAATTTGACAAAAATCAAGTTTGGGATTTGGTACCTAGGCCCAAAGACCATCCGGTCATTGGCACCAAATGGGTATTCAAAAACAAACGTGATGAATCCGCAATTATAGTCCGTAACAAGGCTAGATTGGTTGCCAAAGGCTATAATTAGGAAGAAGGTATTGATTATGAGGAGACGTTTGCTCCAGTGGCTAGATTGGAAGCAATACATGTATTCTTAGCCTTTGCATGTATCAAAGGATTCAAACTTTATCAAATGGATGTAAAAAGTGCTTTCCTAAATGGTTTTATTCAGGAAGAAGTATATGTTGAACAACCTCCTGGTTTTGAAAGTAAACTTCATCCAGATCATGTTTATCGTCTTAAAAAGGCTTTATATGGACTCAAGCAAGCTCCTAGAGCTTAGTATGAGAGACTTAGCAAGTTTCTTCTTGATCAGGGGTTTATTAGAGGCAAAGCTGACACAACACGTTTTATTAAAACAAATAAACTTAATGAACTCCTAGTAGTACAAATATACGTAGATGATATAATATTTGATGCTACTAATGAGTCTCTTTGTGAGGAATTTTCAAAGAAAATGCAGGGAGAGTTTGAGATGTCTATGATGGGAGGGCTTAATTATTTTCTCGGACCACAAATCAAGCAACGAAAGGATGGGATATTCATTTCACAGACAAAGTATCTCTGAGATCTGCTCAAGAAGTTCAGATTGGAACATTGCAATGGTGCAGATACACCTATGAGCTCAACAGCCATGTTGGATGCGGATGAAGACAAAGGCAAAGACTTTAATATTACAAAATATAGAGGAATGATCGGGTCTTTGCTCTACTTGACTGCGAGTCGACCAGATATCCAGTTTAGTGTGGGAATGTGCGCGCGGTTCCAATCAGCTCCTAAAGAATCACACGCAGAGCACGTTAAGAGAATCTTTCGATATCTCTCAGATATGAAGGAGCTGGGTCTCTGGTTCCCAAAAGGTCAACAAGAATTTTTAGTTGCATACTCCGACCCTGACCACACTGGATACAAGACTGACAGAAAGAGCACCAGTGGACAATGTGAGTTCTTCGGAGGCTCACTTGTATCTTGGTTCAGCAAGAAACAGACTACTGTTGCTATGTCATCAACTGAAGCTGAGTATGTTGCTACCTCAAGCTATTGTGCACAAGTCTTGTGGTTAAAACAACAATTATTTGACTTGGGAGTCCACTTGAGAGAGATTCCTATTCTGTGTGAAAACACGAGCACAATTAGCTTGGCGAAAAATCCAATTCAACATACGAGGACCAAGCATATTGATGTAAGGCATCATTTTATTCGTGATCACGTGCAAAAGAAAGATGTCAAAGTAATGTTTATTCCCACACATCTTCAATTAGCTAATATTTTCACCAAACCACTGGCTAAAGAGCAATGTTTATTCATTCGAAAAGAATTGGGAATGGCTAATCCCAATGAGTTGTAAGTGTTTATTCTTTAATTAATTCATTTTTAATATAAGTTTACTGACTTTGGCATCAAAGTTTCTTGTTTATGTTTTTGCAGGATGCTCTGTGCACGAGAATTAAAATAAAGTCTAACAGAGAAAGAGTTGCTCGAGCATCTTAGTAGTTTCTACTCGAGCAACCAATGAAAAATATGCTGAAAATGGTTAGTTAAGAGGGTTGCTCCAGCAAACTCCTCAAATCTGCTCGAGCGACATCGAAAAGGTAGAGTGAAACTGAAAAGGGGTAGGACTTGCTCGAGCACACTAAAAGTTATGCTCGAGCAATAGCGGTAAAAGGGCCAAGTCTAATAAAGAACGTTGCCCGAGCACACATGTCCATCTTGCTTGAGCAACGCTGTGTGTTGTCATTTTGAACTAAGGGCAATACTGGTCATTACTCGAGCAAACCCAAGTGTCTGCTTGAACAATAACGAGGACTTAGTTAGTATTCTTCATTACTCGCTCGTTTATGCTCGAGCACAACGAGATATTTGCTTGAGCAAGAACTATGCTCGAGCACGCAGACAAGTCTGCTCGAGCAAGGTTCGACGTCTGGTCCTCTTAAGGCGTGCGTCGTTTCATTTCACGGAAATTCCACTCTTTCCCTATTCCAAACCGTCAAAACCCTAACTCCCTTTTCTCTCAAATTTCTCTCAATCTGTAATGACCATTTGCCAATCGACTCTCAAATTACTCGGTTACGACTATTCGATTCTTCAAAAATCACTGTTTCAACCAATTAATCTCTCCATTTCCCTCCATTTTACCTCTCAATCAGATTCTTTGTCGCCGACAGACCACTTAATCGTCACCTTCGACATTTCCCATCTTCCAATCCTCAAAATGGTTGGTTCAAGCAACAAATTTCCTTCCAAACAATCTCCCATGAAGAAATCGAGATATTTCAAACCCAAGGTTGCAGATTCCGAGAAAGCCACAAAAGCCTCCAAATTCAAACCGTCAACGAAATCGTCAAAATCAACCACCAAGTCCAAAACGTTTGTGAAACAAACGATGAGTGTGCTACCGGGTTCTCCAACTACTAGATTAAAGACGGGGTCTCTTCCTATCAGAAAAAGCAAACGTTCAAGGTCTCCATCTCCACCATCTTCGAAAACCGTTGGTACTGAGAAAACCTTCAATGAGATTCATGGTAAATCAAAGGAGGACCAACCTCAGTCTCTCAAGCCATCCCTCAGTCAAAAATCACAAGGGTCCGCGAGCAAGAAACTAAAAGTCTCATTTTCACTTCACTCAGAAGGATCTCAGAACAAAAAGGACCAAGCTTCGACCAGTCGGCCTCAAGATGGCAAGCTGCCAGAACCTTCACCAAACATGATTGTTGGTAACATTGCTGTGGACAATCACTCTTTATTTGCCCAATATTTTGAGTCTAGACCTTTTTGTCCAATTGTTTCTGTTGATCTAGCTCATTTCATGGAGAAATGTAGTCTAGATTTAACTGACTGGCTTCTTCCATATATGCCTCTTCTCAGCATCAACATGGCATACTCTCCCGAGGTTGTTCGTTTCTTCTACCACAACATGTTCCTCCAACAGAAGGCTCACAAAGAGGATGAAGATGTGCTCATTACCAAGATCCGTGGCCAAGAGGTTAAGATCACTACTTTCAATCTTAATGTCATCCTTGGTGTTGTTGACCCTCCAAAGGATCCTCCGAACCTTTCTTCTACTCAGTGCCATCAGATCTTGCTTCCTAAAGTACCACTGGAGCCCGGCAAGAAAATTAATGTTACTCCTGCTATGATGAAGGATGAATACCGAGTACTGTGGTATGCGTATAGTCGGAGCTTAGTGCAGAAAGGATAGAGCTTCCCCCACTACGTTTTAAAGGATTTTCAACGTTTCTCTTCTTTAGTGGCCAAGGAACCAAGGAATTTAGGCAATTGGATTATGGAAGAGATGGTTACCTTCAATTCTGAGACACAAGTCAGACTTCGAGCTACCATACCATATCCTTCACTGGTCTCCAGGATATTGGAAGTCAACAACATTTGGTATCTTTCGGATGACCAAGAAGTGTATCCTCCACGTTTTGGACTAGATCACATGAAGAATATGAGGATATCCTTCATTGAGGCATCATCAAAGAAAGGAAAGAGCAAGGTACCAGTCGAATCCAAGTCACATGTCTCAAAGCTCTCTCTGTCCAAGCCATCTGGCTCTTCACCTCCTGATGAAGCAGAGTCTTCTAAGGCTGGTCCATCTACCCCTGCTCCAGCACCATCCTTCTCTCAGACTGCCATTCAGTCTATTGTTGAGGCAGCCGTTCAAAAGGCCGCTATTCTTCATTCCTTAGAAGTATATCAGCAGCTGACCCAAGAAATGATCAAAGCCTTCTCCTCCGACATGATCAAATTCAAGGCAAATCTTGGTATGCGGATGGTTACTGACTTGGGAGACTTTCAGCTTGAGATGGACAAAAGATTTTCAGTCATCTATAATGAACAACAGGAGATTAGAAAGGAAGTTCAACGCCTTTCTCGCCAAGAGTATGGGATTCACAACGCAGTTATGCAATTCGACTATTCTCTGGACAATTTTGTAACTAGCTTTGCTCCCAATGGTCCGACGACTGGCTTTCCTTCTCCCGCACCTGCCTCTCCTGTACCATCTGCTTCTGATCTTGCTGCAGATCTGTTGGGATCCGTACACGCAACGGATTAAAATATTTTACAAATCCCATTTGGAGGATCACTCAGGCGCATTTAAATCAAGGTTAAGGAACCCGAATCGTACCTTACAGAATTCAGAATCATCTGAAGCCGGAGGTTTTCCTTTGATTTTAGCGAACTAGTAGCTCAAGAATCTACACAAACCTTTACGCACATTTTCTCATGGTAATCAAGAAAACCCAAACTGCAGTGAATTCGTCCGCGTCTTGTTCTCTTTGAACTAGTGGGCTACCTTCTCGATCAGCAGAAGACGACTCTTAGAATCGGCTTCCTCTACCGGTATCCACACAAACAATCTCCGAACATGGATGCGGCAGCGTGCTAGTGCCTCGAACTGCACGTCTCTCTCTTTATCGCTCTAGGGTTTCTCGTGGCTTTCTAATATGTACGACTAAAAGTCCCGAGGTTTTTCTAAACCCATCGGCGTATTATATTCAAAATTAATCCCCATTAATTTTGAATTTTGAATTTTAATTAAAAATATATTAATTAAATCTATCTAATAGATTTAATCTAATGTATTTATTTAATTCAAATTAAAAGCCTTCTGATTTAATTTATCTCTATAAATTAAATCCGAGAAATGATATCTATCTATTTAATTAAATTTGAGATACAATATCTCAATTTAAATTAAATAGATAATGATATCTTTATTCGAAAATCAAATGAGATATAATATCTCTATTTGTTTTAGATATTTAATTTATCCGATAAATTAAATATAGAAAAAATATCATATAATAATATTATAATCTCCATTAAATAATATTATTATATTATTTTCGAATTTAATACACACACACACACACACACACACACACACACATATATATATATATATATTTATCCTAGATTAAATTCAGTATTCATTTAATCTCATATTAATCTGAGATTCAATGAATCTGGACACTTTTACCCGTGTTGGATTATACTTGTGTGCGACCCTGCAGGTCTATATGAGATTGGCAGTGGGCCAAGACTGTATCAGCCCACAAGTCGCAAGCGGCCTCTAGCAAGACATTGCGACAACCCAATTCACATGGGGATCGATGACACGATACTACCTATCGTACAACCATGTCACGTCCCTTTTGTCACGCGATAATTTGGTCAAGGATGAGGCATGGATAACGTCAACTTCCTTTTCTTGACCATTACTTTCTCGAT
This sequence comes from Acacia crassicarpa, assembly GCA_034222035.1. Lineage (NCBI taxonomy): Eukaryota > Viridiplantae > Streptophyta > Magnoliopsida > Fabales > Fabaceae > Acacia > Acacia crassicarpa. The sequence goes on along the minus strand of JAWXYG010000009.1, from coordinate 21,465,807 downwards.
TCTCGAGCAGTCTAATAAGTGAAATGGAAACTCCTTTCCATCACAGTATGGCCATACATTTCTTAGACTCACTCATCGAGGGGCCCAGTATTATCTCTCTACAAATGTAAGGGACAAATTCCATCTTGACCATTCACATTCCTCCGCATGAAAACCACTGATCCTGATCCCAGCCTTTATCATCACCCAGTCAAAGGTGACTTTTGACTAAGTCAAAGACCAGTGACTCATCATGTAGGAATCCATGATGATCTCAGGTCATAGGGCGTTGTGACGCGGTTATACATGAGATAAACTTATGACTTAATCCATGCAGCTTTCTCATAGTGGGTCGGTCCAGCACCTTGTACTCTTACAAGTGCCCATGACTTTGATTCGTATCTCCATACCTCATCAAAGTCATACTGGTCTTAACTCATCTTCACTCCCGCGTAGATGACTGACCAGGGACATTTAGGATAATCTATAAGATATATCCAAGGATGCAGTTATCACCATAAACATGTGAATGAAGTGATAACTTAATGGAGAATAATGACTTGCCCCTAGGGCATAATTTCCAACAGACTCCCACTTGCACTAGGCGCAATCATTAATTACTCTAATTCTCATTGCCCTAACATGACGCTCATGTTTTGCTTGTGCAAGCAGCTTAGTAAGAGGATCAACTACATTGTATTCTCCTGGTACTTTGCATACTTTCATATCACCTCTATCTCTGATTTCTTAAATAAGATGAAATTGCCTGAGTACATGCTTGGTCCTTTAATGTGACCTAGGCTCCTTGGTTCGTGCAATAGCGTGGCTATTGTCACATAACAAGTCTATTAGATTTGAAATGGTTGGAACCACCCCAAGTTCATAAATGAACTTTATAATCCAAAAGGCCTCCTATGCTGCTATATACTCAGCTTCCGTTGTAGAATCAGCTACAATGCTCTACTTAGAGCTCTTCCAGCTTACCGCACCACCATTCAACAGGAATACATATCCTGATTGCGATCTTGAATCATCTTGTTTAGTTTGGAAACTTGCATCTGTGTAACCAGTTACATAAAGCTCATCTTCCAAGCCACCATGTACTAAGAATAAGTCCTTAGTCCTTCTTAAGTACTTAAGGATATTCTTGACAGCAGTCCAGTGACCCTCACTGGGATCTTGTTGATATCTGCTGGTTATACTCAAGGCAAATGACACATCTGGTCGAGTACATAGCATGGCATACATGATAGATCCAATGGGGGAGGCATATGGAACCTTACTCATGCGGTCTCTTTGATCTTGTGTACTAAGACACAGATCATTACTGAGATAAATGCCATGAGACATGGGCATGTTACCCCTTTTAGAATCCTGCATACTAAACCTATGCAGTATCTTGTCTATATATGTGCTCTGACTTAGGCCTATTAGCCTCTTGGATCTATCTCTATAAATCCTAATCCCAAGGATGTAAGTGGCTTTGCCTAAATCTTTCATTGAGAAAGACTTTCCTAACCAAGACTTGACACTCTGCAAGGTAGGAATGTCATTCCCAATGAATAGGATGTCATCAACATAAAACACTAGAAATACAACTGTGCTCCCACTAACCTCCTTGTAAACACAAGGTTCATCCATGTTTTGAATGAATCCAAACTCTTTGACTACTTCATCAAAACGATGATTCCAACTCCGAGATGCCTGCTTCAATCCATAAATGGATCTTTGAAGCTGACATACTTTACCAGTGTCCTCTGAACGCACAAAACCCTCAGGTTGTGTCATGTACACATCCTCAAGAAGCTTTCCGTTAAGGAAGGCCGTTTTGACGTCCATCTACCATATCTCATAGTCATAATATGACACAATGGCAAGAAGGATTCTGATTGATTTGGCCATTGCAACTAGGGAAAAGGTTTCGTCATAGTCCACACCATGAGTTTGAGTGAATCCTTTTGCAACCAGCCGTGCCTTGAAGACATTTACTTTGTCATCTATGTCAGTTTTCTCTTTGAAAACCCACTTGCATCCAATGGTTTTTACACCTTCAGGTGGATCGACTAAGGTCCATACCTTATTGTCGTACATGGATTGCATTTCAGACTTCATGGCATCAAGCCATTTTTTCGGAGTTTGATCCCATTATGGCGTCTCGATAATGTTAGTTTCCATATGTTTTGATGATGACTAACAATTGTTGCATTTGATAAAATACTTGAAATCAATCTTGAGATCTTAGAAAATATTTTTGGAATATTTGTAACTCAAGTTGACTAATTACAACTCAAGTTATAGGACTTAAAGAATTTTCACAAAAACTATAACTCAAGCTGAAAATCACAACTCAAGTTAAAAATTATTTTTCAAAGAGTCATAACTCGAGTTATCACTTAACAACTCGAGTTATGGACTGTACTTTGCAATTCCAGAAAGCTTCTCGCGAAATCAAAATTTTGTGAACAGTGACAACTCGAGTTATTTTCATCATAACTCGAGTTACTACTGTAGCGTTTGCTCTCTGTTTGAATTTGAGTTTAACATAACTCGAGTTATCACTGTGCAACTCGAGTTATGGAAGTGCAATTCCTCTCTGTATGATTTTAACTTAAGAATAACTCGAGTTATTACTGTGCAACTCGAGTTATGTCAAAGCGAATTGCTTTCTGTATGAATTAAATGCAAAAGCAACTCGAGTTGGTACTATGCAACTCGAGTTGGCCTTCGTTTTCAGAAGTTCTTACACTTGAGAATAACTCGAGTTGGTACGGTGCAACTCAAGTTACTCATATCAGTTTTTGATAATCAGCATTCTCGAATTTTGGAACTCAATGATTATGCAATGGGTATTTGATATCATTGATTCTTATCATTGCTAATCACTATTAATCATCTTTCTAGTGTGTTTTAGACAGGATTAACAAGGTTAAATCTTCAGATTATCATAAAGCAACTTTTTGTCAGAAGCATTTAATGCTAAGCTCAGAACAAACACCAATTCGGCAAGAAACCATCTGAGCAAGCAAAAGACAATCGGCTACTTTTCAGAAGACATTCCTAAAGTACTCCAACGGACAATTTGAATTTGGAATGTCAACGGAGAATAACGGACGAATGTCGAAAACATACGAAGAGGCGAAGCCTCGAAATTACAACGGTCATATTCATTACTCACAACGGCTCATTAATCACTTCTCAACGGTCATTAATTGCAAGCGTCTATAAATACGAGAAGCATTCAAGTCTCTATCGACCGAAACTCTGCGCATTCAATTAGCAAACAACTTCATTTACTGTTTCGACAAGAAATTAATATCTTCTGATATTTCAATCTTCAGTGTTTACTTATCTACTCTTTTAGAGAGTTCTTCATTGATTATCACTTATTGTAAGAATCTCAAAGTATTAGGACTTTGAGATTGGGTTGATTGATTACAACTTGTAAGGGGGAGTAAGTTCTAGAGTGAGAGAATTACTCCGAGAGTACAGAGTGTGTAATCAATTAAGATAGTGAAATCCCAGAGAGTCTGGGGACTGGACGTAGGTGAAGGATTTAGACCGAACCAGTATAAATTCCTTGTGTTCATTCTTCCTTAAACCTTCTCTGTTCATCTCTGTTCTTCGTGCAAGCAAACAGAGCAACCATTGCAAGAAAATTTGATATCCCCAATTCACCCCCCTCTTGGTGATATTCCGTCTTTCATTTGGTATCAGAGCAGGTCTTCTCTAAAGAGAATAACATCTCGAGAAGGATCAATATGGACGGAATTCTACCTAACGGAGCTTTGATTAACAGACCACCAGGCTTCAATGGTGAGCATTATTCATTCTGGAAAGCAAAGTTCAAAGTCTTTGTGAATGCTACAGAATACGGGTTATGGAGAGTGTTCGAGAGAGGAGACTATATGCCAACGGTTGTTGAAGATGGTGTGAGAGTTATGAAGCTAGAAGAAGACTATGATGACAATGATAGAAGAAATGTCACACTGAATAGTAAGGCTATTCTTCTACTTCAAAGCTCTCTGAGTCAACAAGAATATTTTCGTGTCTGCACTCTACCATCTGCTAAAGCCATGTGGGATGCATTGGAGATTGCTCACAAGGGTACAGCTGGAGTAAAGCAGAATCGTGTCAATACTCTCATGACAGAATATGATCTCATGCGCATGAAACTTGGAGAATCAATTGGTGAATTTCAATTGAGATTTACACATTTGATTAATCAATTGGCTGCATTGGGAAAGGAATATGAACAAACGGTTCAAGTGAGGAAGATTCTAAATATCCTCAACAAGGATTGGGAAGCGAAGGTCACAGCCATTGAGGAAGCTAGAGGAGATTCAATGGCATCAGTAGCTGCCCTTTTTGGAAGTCTTTCAGAGTATGAGGCCAAGCTCAAGTTCAAGAAGGGACTTGATGAGGTTCACAGCAAAAACAAAGGCATTGCTCTCAAGGCTGCAAAAGATACTAAAGAATCAGATGAGGAAGATGAAGATGAGGATGAAGAGATAGGCATGATGGTCCGGCGATTCAAGAAATTCTACAAGAGGGACCAAGGATTCAAAAAGCTCCACAAGGGTAGTTCAAGCTATGAAGCAAAGAAACCGATTATCTGCTATGAGTGTGAAAAACCCAGACACATTAAGTCTGAATGCCCTTAGCTGCAGAATAAGGACAAGGAAAAGAAGAAGTTCAACAAATTCAAGAAGAAAGCCTATGTCTCTGCTAGCTGGGGTGATAGCTCATCTGACAAAGAAGATGAAAATGAAGAGGAGAAAGCAAACATTTGTTTGGTTGCAGAAGAGGAAGTGCAATCTGCCAACAATGATGAGGTATACGATTCAAAACCATCTTATGATGAGTTATTTGCTGAATACATTGTTGTGCAAACAGAATATGAAAAACTTGCTGAAAAGTATCTTACAATGAAAAAGAAGAATATAACTCTTGAATTGCAAGTTGAAAAACTTTATTCCTCTGAAATGCTTATTTGTGATGAATGTCCTGATCTGAAAAAAAAAAGAATTTACATTTGACAAAGGCACTTGAGAAATTCACTAGAGGTAGTGAAATGCTCAACGTCATTTTAAAACAACAAAGATTTACAAATGACAGATCAGGAATTGGTTACAAACCTGATTTTGATAAGAAGAAAGGAAAAAAGAAGAATGGTGAAAAATCTTACATGAATTATTTTACAAAATCAGTCCATTCATCAAATCCTTTTGCACATTGTAATTATTGTAACAGAAAGGGTCATTCTACTTCCTCATGTTTTCATAAGAAAGAAAGAAAAGTCAAACCATCTGGTAATTATCAATGGGTACCAAAGGGAACCTATGTTCCTAAGGTACAATCTAACCCCAAAGGACCCAAGAAAAGATAGGTACCTAAGACATGATCTGTTGGATTTTGCAGGTATGTCTGAGAGCATCAAAACCAAACAAATGGTATATTGATAGTGGGTGCTCTAGACACATGACGGGAGATCAATCCAAATTTGTCACAATCAAACCCAAAGATGGTGGCAAGGTGACCTTTGGTGGAAATCAATCTGGGAAAATTACTGGAATTGGTGAAATTGGAAACAATGAAGGACCACTCATCAAAGATGTCTACCTTGTAGAAGGACTTTGCCACAATCTCCTCAGTGTAAGTCAAAGCACTAACAAAGGTATTTGATTCTAAAGAGTGTTTGACTATGAAAAAGGATTTTCTTCCTTTAGAAAATTTAAAGTCAAAAGCTTTGTTTAGGGCTCCTAGATGAAAGTTCCGGCTGAACCCAAGAGGGGGGGTGAATTGGGTGAAGTATAAAAATTTTGGAAAACTTGAAATTCTTTTCGCAACACAATGAAATCAGTTTAGAAAGCAATAACCATACATTTATATATGTAAACACATTCAAACATATATGCTGGAAACGTAAGAGATAAGGGAAGAGAATGTGCAAACAGATTTATACTGGTTCGGCCCTCCTTGATCTATGTCCAGTCCCCAGGAACCTCCTGAGATTTCAATCCACTATTTCCCTCAAGCTTTAATCTGGTACTTGAGAACCGCTACAATCCCACAAGTTTAGCCGGGCACTTGTGCAGCCTTTTACAAATCTCTTACAGAGATACTCCCCCTTACACACCGTAAGGATACACTGCTTGATCACACACTCTGTACTCGAAGTAATCCTCTCACTAGGATTCACTCCCCCTTACAAGTTGTAATCAACACAATGTATAACCCGCTCAAGATTACCCAATCTTGAGTTGCTCTCAGAAAGATAATGTGTTTACAATAAATTTCCTCTCAAAGGAATGGATAGATAATTACTGAAGTACAGTCACAATTCATTTCACTCTCAAAGCTATCTAGACAAGTAAAACAGAGTGAAAAGGATGTAGAAGCAGAGTATCAGCATTTTGGCATTGTAGACTTGTATCTCCACGTTTTTCTGCTTGAGTCCATGTCTTTTATAGGTAGAGAGAGGTCTGTGACCGTTTATGACCGTTGTAGGATGAAATATAGCCGTTAGAAACTAGCCGTTGGAGCTTTTGCACGGCTTTCGATGTTTTTGCACAAATCTGATATCCTTCGTTTTGATCATCTGAAACTCACCAATAAAATGGTTAAACATGTCTAGGAACATTAGAGATTAATCCTGGGAAGTATTAAGATCAAACAAGAAGGCATTGCAAATTCGTGTAATTCAAAATCAGTTTTGACTGATGCTTTACTGGAGTAAGTTCTTCCTTACTGGAGTAAGTCACTGTTCATTCGCCCAATACTGGAGTAAGTTCTTCCTTACTGGAGTAAAGCACTGTTCACTCACCCAATACTGGAGTAAGCAATCCTATACTCGAGTAAACAGCTTAAATTTAGAAGTTCATTTGCTCTCTGGAAGTCCTTTACTCGAGTAAGCAAGTGTATACTCGAGTAAACACTCAAATTTGAAAGTTCATTTGCTCTCTGGAAGTCCTATACTCGAGTAAGCAAGTGTATACTCGAGTAAAGCCTTAAATTCGAAAGACTTTTGCTCTCTGGAAGTCCTTTACTCGAGTAAGCAAACCTATACTCGAGTAAGCCTTGTAAAATGCATTTGAGCAACTTCCTGAACCAACTGTCAACTTCTGAGGGCCATATCTCTTTGGTCCGAGCTCCGTTTTGGTCCGTTCAACTCTTGATGGAAAGCTCTATGTGTCTAGTTTCCAATGGCACTGATTTCAGCTCAATTGGATTTGTCATTTGTGAGATATACTCAAAATACCGAAGGCTGTTCCTGACTGTGACGCTGATCTTCGTGTCAACTTGTAAAATTCATCAATAATTCATCAGAACTCCTTTGGGCATGAATTTTTGTCATGGGTACGTGTTGGATGTCTACTTTCTAATGCTTTTAGTTTCATCTCAATCCGATCTCTGGTTTGTGAGATATCATCAAATTACCAGACGTCGACCGTGCTGAACGTGAACAGAGTAGAACAGAGTTGCTGATCACGTTGTTTACTCGAGTAAAGCTTAGTCCAAAGACATCAGAAATGCTGAAGACACTGCGTACTCGAGTATAAGGTCCTTTACTCGAGTATAGAGTCCCATACTCGAGTTTTGACTTGGAAACTTGAGTATTCTTCATCCAAAAGCTGATTTTTGTTGTCTTCAACCCCAAATTGAGCCATTTGAACTTCCATATGATCTTGGAGTCTTCTAGCATCGATATATGAACTTGGATAGTAAAATCTTCATTCCATACATCAAGTTCTTCCTTCTTCCATCTCCCAACTTGATTATTCTTCTTCATTTAGCTTGGGCTCATCATTCTTTGCCGCTTCTACCTTCTTCAATATCCATAAAGTGATGAAGCTTCATTTCAACTTCTGCAAGTACTTCTTTCTTTCATCTCTTATCTCCTTCTTGATTAAACTCTATAATTCAACTTGGATTGATCATTCTTTGCAGCTTCTACCTTCTTCAATATTCATAAAGTGATGAAGCTTCATTTCAACTTCTGCAAATACTTTCTTTCTTTCATCTCTTATCTCCTTCTTGATTAAACTCTATTATTCAACTTGGATTGATCTACATTAAATACAATAGTTAGTCCAAGTAGGAGATAATTATATTACTCAATCTTTTTGCTTATAAGAATGACATCTATATATGATCCTTCTCTATATGATCCTTCCTTGAACCCCAATTTTGGTCCAAGCAGAGCCATTGTCCCCTACTCTCCTCCACTGGTTGTGCTTGACCCCGAGTATTTTGATGATGACAAATACCTTAAGAAAAATATGTATGAATATGAGAATACATTAGATGCAACATATTTTTCTTGCCATTCTCTCCCCCTTATTTGTCATTAGCAAAAAGTTGAAGTAAAGTTATCAGAAAACGACCAATTTTGCATTTCAACACAAGTTAATCAGAGGATGGCAACAGATAAACGTATTAATATCATAGACAACTAGAAATGTATTCCTTGAGCAAACTTCATACACACAGAACTGATATCAGAAAGAATAAACACTCTGATAATCACTGATATCAGAACCAATTACTACAAAATCAACAAAATACAATGAAATGCAATTTAGAATGTTTTTATGAAAGCAAATTTGAGAGAGTTTGAAGAGGTTTTCAAGACATCTTTGACAATTAGAGCATATAGATACCAAACATGTGCACAATTTCTACTGAATATAAAAAGCTAGAGTTTAGAAATGCTCATGTTGGTTCCGCAAATTGATGAATGATCAAGGAAATCCGTTTGCTTGCTGCAAGAAGTTTGATTGTGTTGCTATGGCCTGAGATGAAGCAATGGAAGGCTCTCTTTCTTGAAGTCGCATCTGAATATAATCAGCACTCAGCTTCCATCCTTTGCTTTTTCTTTATAGAACATCCATGTAGAGCACATCTCATCTCAATGATTGATCTCCAAAGTTGCAACACATAACCAAATCTCCTGCTATGAATTGAAAATTTTCTTTGCCAAAGATTTGTTAGTGTAAGCCAAATATCAAAGTGATCCTTTCTATATGATATTTTTAAATAATAATGAAAGGAAAATATGTCATTGACTCATCATCAAAACTAATAACAGATAGTGAATGCATATGAGTATGACCAAAAAAAAATTTCTTCAAGTAAAGGAAATGAGCTTTTAAGATATCGAACACATGTGAATATGAAGCTCCCCCTTAATGAATGCATGGCTAAAATGTGAAGTTCCCTTTCATGATGCCAAATAACAATGAAACACCAAATGTTATGAGGTTTGAAAATATCTTTGCTCACAACATGGTACCTCAGAATTGAATGACTTTCAAGTTCATTTGAGTGGACTTGAAATTGTTATAAACAAATCACTTATGCTTTTTATGATGATAAAAGAGTTTAAAGCATAAGGATCATTTTTAAAAAATGATTTGCTTAGGCTAAACTTTATGAAATAGGATCAAACGAATAAAATTATATTAGTCTAGCATGATTATGATATTCAATACGTAAACAATACAATACCTCACTTGAGTAATATCGTAATTACTCAAGCTCTAATCCTCTGTAGTTCATAGATGCATTACTAGATAGCTATTATCCATTGTTTTGAATGCATCTTAGAGGCTGAAATTCTGAATGAGCTTTGCATAAGATTAGTTTCTGCTGATAGCTTCTCATCAAGCTAGCATGCTCCTTATCATCTTGGTTTAAGCTTCTTGCTAGTGATGGGATGTCACTCAAGTGATGCCATAGAATTTGCAGATAGAGCCACTGAAATGATCTATTATGTTTGCCCATATTCTTCGGTTTTGGCCTCTGTCTGGTCCTATACTCGAGTATAACACTCCTTACTCGAGTATACATCCACTCTTCTCAGCAATGTGCTCTCTGCCTTCTGGACACTCGAGTACCCACTTCCATACTCGAGTATAGCATCTCTGAACTTCAGGATTGGCTTTCTACTACTTCTATACTCGAGTACCATTGCATATACTCGAGTTTGCAACCTCTGAAACATCAGAAAATCCTGCAAAAACAAATGCTATACACTTCGATGCTTAAGTTAGTACCCAATTGATCATCAAAACACATAACTAACATTAAGTGGAGGCAATTCTCAACCTATTGGGAATAAACATTCCCAAACTTTCTCATGATAAAAACGAATTGCTCTTAGATGAATATGTCATTTCCAAAGATGTGCATCACAGATAAGCTTATCTAAATGATTTATGAATTCGAATAAACACATAAGCAAATAGATGATAGCAAGAAATTCATTCTTCCATGACAACTCATCTTTGAAGAAATACTCAGAAAATCAATGTATCCATTAAATATGGTGGTAATTAAATTCCAATTTGAAATATCATGTGAGTGCAATCAAATCATGCATACTTTCAAAACATTGGGATGCATTTTCCAAATACATAATGAATTGTGAAAACAAGATTTTGAATTATGCATCTCAGAAATTTTAAACTTAGAGAATTATGCACAAAATCACTTGTGATCCATTACCAATCTGGACTTCAAAAGTGTATGATGAATTTTTGAAAATCCACAACCAATACTCGAGTATTGAACTAACATACTCAAGTATTCAGCTTCTCCAAAACTCAATGTTGCTTTCTGACTTTGCCATACTCAGGTATTTCCTCCAATACTCGAGTATTCTCTTTTAGTTAGCAATCACTGAATTTTCTGCAAAACAAATATATGTTCTTTGGTACTCAATGATTCTTGAGTCCACAACTGATTAGACATGAAAACTCTTAAACTCTTGTAGAATTAAATCATATGATGTATGATCAAAAGGTATAACAATCAAAGATCAACACATAGTTTTACCCAATCAATTAAGTTCAAGCCAATGAATCACATAGGGTAACAACTAAATGATATCAAGAGCGTTATTTAATAACAATTAGGAAGTACACTTTATGCAGAGAAAATGTGATTGATAAAATGCATGTAAGTTTCTGCATAGAAAATCTTATCCACATAGATAAGCATTTTTCAACTTAAAATTCAGATTTTCTTCAAGAATGATAATGAAATGTGCAAGGTGTTTCAAATCTTGAATGGTCCTTTCCAAAATGTGATGACCTATTATGAAATAAATATTTTTCATGAAGGATTTTTGAAGCATGCTTGAAAACAGTGGTCATTATAAATATGATGGAAGTCAATAGGTTTAATGAATATATCAATATGCTTCAGATTTGGAGAACATGTTGAACATTAAAGTTAACATGTTGAAGAATTTTCTGAAAAGCCAAAGTCATGAAAGTAAAGCATTATCAAGACATGCTTAGCACAACATATATAAGCTTAATGACTTTGCTATTGACCAAGAGATAATCTTGCCTTAGAGAGTAGAGTCTTGAACATTCAAGGCAAGAATATGAATATACATAAATAGTTACTCAAGACATGGATGGAGATAAATTTGATGCATTTGAGTAACACTAGGAGTACAATGATTCTTGGACAATGAAGTACAAACTCATTAATCCAAATTATTAGAGTTCCATAATATTATCCTAGTAAGTTATTCCATATAATAGTTAATGCAATAACATTTAATGCATTAATGAACATTCATAATGCTTGGAGTAACTTGACCAATAAGAATTTATCCAATAAGCATGAGATTTTCACAAATTGAGTTCCTTTTTGGAGATAAGCTTGAAACTCATATAGATAATCAACTTGTTAGATATAAGACCTAACTTGATTGAAAACAAAGAATGAGAAGTTCAAGCATCATATTGAATACCAAAGATCAATATGTGAATGATAGGGAAAACTCAATTGGACAAATTTGAAGCATATCCAACATTCAATATACAATATTAACTTCCAATTTGAAACGTTATTTGTATGCAATCAAAGTATGGATATGTTTTCAAAGCATTTGTATGCATTTTCTCAAAAACAATGTGAGTTGAAATCCAAACACATTTTACACTTTGTGCATTTTAAAAATATAAAATCAACGAAATTATGCACAAGCTCACTTGTTTGATTATCAAAAATTCACTAACAAATTCATTTATGTCCATTTAGCAATCTGAGAACATTTTGAAAATCATATATGATTGATTGCTAATGGAATGAAATGATGGACAAGTATTCATTACCCAAAATATGAATTTCGTATAAGCACATTATAGGGTAAGAATTAGATATCACCATAATTTCCTTTGTCCTTGTTGAAGCTTGCTGGAATGTATTGATACAGATATCTTCTGCTTGACATTCATTATCATTAAGCATTGCTTCTTCTGAATTATCTCATCATGTAGTTGTTTTCTTGAAAAGTCTTCCTTATTCCTACAAAACTTTATAAACCTTTGTCTTTCTTGGTATCCAACCTTGGATCCAATCATCGTTAGCTTGTAGGAATCAAAATTAAATTCACATGCTCCTTTAAATACAATCAATTCAGAATAATTGAGCAAAATGAATTAATCATGACCTTATGTATAAAAGGAATACTTTCTTTTCAAATCATCATGTATGCATAAAGAGTTATACCTATTGAACATTGCAATCTCTTTCAGAAATAGATCAAGATGTGAGAACCCGGATTTTAAGGAAAATAGTTGCAATGCTCATTCCTAAGGCTACAAGATATAAAACCTCAAAGAAAGTTTCAGATGAAAGGATGAGAGGTTTTACCATTATATACCTTGGCCTTAGGTGCTAGGAGGATTGACTTTGCTCACCCATTGCCTCTTCTTATCATATTGACTCGTCATATGTCTTTCAATGGGTGTCTTCAAAGCTCTCTCAAAGGATTTAGACTTCAAGAGTCTTCTATTTGACAGTTGAGAGAATCTCCTTTTCTTGTTCCCCTCAAGATAGTTGAATAATACACTATGGTAGTCGGTTCTTGAGGTGGAACAAAATCCTCTTGCTTGTAACAATTGCTTCTTATGATTCAGCTTTGTAGTTTCAACAATAGGTGCCATGGGAGTTCTCTTGATTGATATAGATCCTATGATCCTCTTCTTTGGTGCATGAGGAACTCTTGGCTTCTTCTTCCTCTTCTCTATACCTTGATGTCCATTGATGTTCAAATTATCCTGCATACATGGAGTACTAGATGGACATTTCGGTACCCACTTATACTTGGGTCCTTGACTGTTAGTATTGGACCTTGATTGTCCTTTAGGAACCCAAATTAACTTATTTCTTACATTGAAATTTCTTCTAATATAACATGTGTAAGAAATATGTCCAAATTTTCCACAATAATTGCAAGTAGTATAATCATGCTTGTTAAGAACAACTTTGCAAAAATTATGTGGTTCTAGTGGATGCAATTTCGAGTGATCCATGTTTGTGCATTCTTTCTTCCCATATAATTTTCCAGCATCATTTTCGAACATATGTTTGTTTTTCAAAATAGAATTAGTAAAAGGTTGAAAAACAGTTCTATGTGATTGTTCAAAAACATTTTTCTTTTCTACACAAGAAGAATTGGAATTGTTTACCACATGTATATCTTGAGCTTTAGATAATGGTTGATCATAATCATCTATGAGCTCTTTTTGGGAATCCTCTTCCTCTTGATCTTTTGTGTTGACTGGATTATGGAAGTATTCAATGATTTCTCCTTCTTCAATCTCCAGTTGTTCATCAGTTGTGGATATGCAATTTATAGTTTCAGATGAGCTGTCAACACTTTCAACTTCAACACAATTGTTAGAAGCATATATAGATTCAATAGTATCCCAAATATCTTTAGCACTAGAGCAACACTTGATTTTCTCATAATCATTTTCAGTTAAAGCACAGTGAAGAATTTTCATTGCTCTAATGTTCAAAGAAAACATCTTCATTTCTTTTTCTGTCCAATCCTTTCTTGGTTTGAAATCAAAATCATTTGTAAAAACATTCCATATATAAAAATCAGTTGCTTTGATAAAACTAGTCATTCTAGCTTTCCAAAACCAAAAATCAATATCTTTAAAAAGTGGTGGAATAGTAAAATCAAAACCTTCTGAAAACCCGAAATCAGCCATTGAAAGTCTTGAGACGGTTAAGTCCTTTAAACAAGAGCCTAGCTCTGATACCAAATGAAAGTTCCGGCTGAACCCAAGAGGGGGGGTGAATTGGGTGAAGTATAAAAATTTTGGAAAACTTGAAATTCTTTTCGCAACACAATGAAATCAGTTTAGAAAGCAATAACCATACATTTATATATGTAAACACATTCAAACATATATGCTGGAAACGTAAGAGATAAGGGAAGAGAATGTGCAAACAGATTTATACTGGTTCGGCCCTCCTTGATCTATGTCCAGTCCCCAGGAACCTCCTGAGATTTCAATCCACTATTTCCCTCAAGCTTTAATCTGGTACTTGAGAACCGCTACAATCCCACAAGTTTAGCCGGGCACTTGTGCAGCCTTTTACAAATCTCTTACAGAGATACTCCCCCTTACACACCGTAAGGATACACTGCTTGATCACACACTCTGTACTCGAAGTAATCCTCTCACTAGGATTCACTCCCCCTTACAAGTTGTAATCAACACAATGTATAACCCGCTCAAGATTACCCAATCTTGAGTTGCTCTCAGAAAGATAATGTGTTTACAATAAATTTCCTCTCAAAGGAATGGATAGATAATTACTGAAGTACAGTCACAATTCATTTCACTCTCAAAGCTATCTAGACAAGTAAAACAGAGTGAAAAGGATGTAGAAGCAGAGTATCAGCATTTTGGCATTGTAGACTTGTATCTCCACGTTTTTCTGCTTGAGTCCATGTCTTTTATAGGTAGAGAGAGGTCTGTGACCGTTTATGACCGTTGTAGGATGAAATATAGCCGTTAGAAACTAGCCGTTGGAGCTTTTGCACGGCTTTCGATGTTTTTGCACAAATCTGATATCCTTCGTTTTGATCATCTGAAACTCACCAATAAAATGGTTAAACATGTCTAGGAACATTAGAGATTAATCCTGGGAAGTATTAAGATCAAACAAGAAGGCATTGCAAATTCGTGTAATTCAAAATCAGTTTTGACTGATGCTTTACTGGAGTAAGTTCTTCCTTACTGGAGTAAGTCACTGTTCATTCGCCCAATACTGGAGTAAGTTCTTCCTTACTGGAGTAAAGCACTGTTCACTCACCCAATACTGGAGTAAGCAATCCTATACTCGAGTAAACAGCTTAAATTTAGAAGTTCATTTGCTCTCTGGAAGTCCTTTACTCGAGTAAGCAAGTGTATACTCGAGTAAACACTCAAATTTGAAAGTTCATTTGCTCTCTGGAAGTCCTATACTCGAGTAAGCAAGTGTATACTCGAGTAAAGCCTTAAATTCGAAAGACTTTTGCTCTCTGGAAGTCCTTTACTCGAGTAAGCAAACCTATACTCGAGTAAGCCTTGTAAAATGCATTTGAGCAACTTCCTGAACCAACTGTCAACTTCTGAGGGCCATATCTCTTTGGTCCGAGCTCCGTTTTGGTCCGTTCAACTCTTGATGGAAAGCTCTATGTGTCTAGTTTCCAATGGCACTGATTTCAGCTCAATTGGATTTGTCATTTGTGAGATATACTCAAAATACCGAAGGCTGTTCCTGACTGTGACGCTGATCTTCGTGTCAACTTGTAAAATTCATCAATAATTCATCAGAACTCCTTTGGGCATGAATTTTTGTCATGGGTACGTGTTGGATGTCTACTTTCTAATGCTTTTAGTTTCATCTCAATCCGATCTCTGGTTTGTGAGATATCATCAAATTACCAGACGTCGACCGTGCTGAACGTGAACAGAGTAGAACAGAGTTGCTGATCACGTTGTTTACTCGAGTAAAGCTTAGTCCAAAGACATCAGAAATGCTGAAGACACTGCGTACTCGAGTATAAGGTCCTTTACTCGAGTATAGAGTCCCATACTCGAGTTTTGACTTGGAAACTCGAGTATTCTTCATCCAAAAGCTGATTTTTGTTGTCTTCAACCCCAAATTGAGCCATTTGAACTTCCATATGATCTTGGAGTCTTCTAGCATCGATATATGAACTTGGATAGTAAAATCTTCATTCCATACATCAAGTTCTTCCTTCTTCCATCTCCCAACTTGATTATTCTTCTTCATTTAGCTTGGGCTCATCATTCTTTGCCGCTTCTACCTTCTTCAATATCCATAAAGTGATGAAGCTTCATTTCAACTTCTGCAAGTACTTCTTTCTTTCATCTCTTATCTCCTTCTTGATTAAACTCTATAATTCAACTTGGATTGATCATTCTTTGCAGCTTCTACCTTCTTCAATATTCATAAAGTGATGAAGCTTCATTTCAACTTCTGCAAATACTTTCTTTCTTTCATCTCTTATCTCCTTCTTGATTAAACTCTATTATTCAACTTGGATTGATCTACATTAAATACAATAGTTAGTCCAAGTAGGAGATAATTATATTACTCAATCTTTTTGCTTATAAGAATGACATCTATATAAGATATCATCAAAACTAAGTATAACTAACACTAGAGATGGAAATTGTTACACTCTAAACTTCTCTAGTTCAGGCTCTGTTTTTGAAAATTGTTTTGTAAGTAATTTGGATGAGAGTTGGCTATGGCACAAGCGATTAGCTCATGTCAGCATGCTTCAACTTGACAAATTACTGAAAAAGGATTTGGTAATTGGTATTCCTAAATTAAGTTTCAAAAATGACATGGTCTGTGATGCTTGTCAAAAAGGAAAACAAACCAAATCTTCTTTTAAAGCAAAAAATGAGATTTCAACAAGTAGACCTCTTCAATTACTTCATATGGATCTAGTTGGACCAGCTAGAGTAAAAAGTCTTGGTGGAAATCTCTACACCTTGGTCATAGTTGACGATTACTCTAGGTTTGCATGGACAATATTTTTATCTTCTAAAGATGAAACATTTGATCAATTTGTTGTATTTGCCAAGAAGGTCCAAAACGAGAAAGGTTTCTCTATTTCAGGAATTAGAACTGACCATGGTGGAGAATTCGACAATAATTCATTTGCTGAACTTTGTGACAACATGGGGATAGACCACAACTTCTTAGCCCCAAGGACTCCTCAACAGAATGATGTTGTAGAAAGGAAGAATCAAGTCCTCATCGAGATGGCAAGAGCTATGCTAAATGAGAACAATACCTCCCAAGTATTTTGGGCTGATGCAATGAGCACCGCTTGCTACATCTCAAATCGGGCGTATCTTCGAAAGAAGTTGAACAAGACTCCCTATGAATTGTACAAAGGAAGGAAGCCTAACCTGAGTCATCTACATGTGTTTGGATGTAAGTGCTTCATCCACAACAATGGTAAGGACAACTTGGGAAAATTTGATCCCAAGGCTGATGAAGGTATATTTTTGGGTTATTCGAATAGGAGTAAAGCTTATGGAGTTTTTAATACTCGAACTCGTGTTGTTGAAGAGTCTATGCATGTTGTGTTCTGTGAATCCAAATCTGATAAACCTATGGATGATGATGAAGAAAGTGTTTTCAAAAATCAATTCTTTTCAAAAACTACTCCTGCTTCTATTGAAAATTCTGAAAATGTTTTTGAGGCTAATCCTGAAAACAATTTAGAAAACCCAGATCAGTCTCAGCCTAGAGCTTAGAGATTTATAAGGAATCATCCTTTAGACCAAGTTATAGGTGATGTGAATCAAGGAGTAAGAACTAGAAGTAGTACTTTGAATGAGGTTACTTTTTCTGCATTAATCTCACACATAGAACCCTCTAAAATAGATGAAGCCCTTTCAGACAATGATTGGGTGATAGCTATGCAAGAGGAGTTACATCAATTTGGTAGAAATCAAGTTTGGGATTTGGTACCTAGGCCTAAAGATCATTCGATCATAGGCACTAAGTGGGTATTCAAAAACAAACGAGATGAGTCAGCAATCATTGTCCGTAACAAGGCAAGATTGGTTGCCAAAGGCTATAATCAAGAAGAAGGAATTGATTATGAAGAAACTTATGCTCCAGTGGCAAGATTGGAAGCCATAAGAGTTCTTCTAGCCTTTGCATGTGCTAAAGGTTTTAAACTTTTTCAAATGGATGTTAAAAGTGCATTTTTAAATGGCTTCATTCAAGAGGAGGTTTATGTTGAACAACCTCTTGGTTTTGAAAGTGAACATCATCCTAATCATGTTTATAGACTTAAGAAAGCTTTATATGGTCTTAAGCAAGCTCCTAGAGCTTGGTATGAAAGGTTAAGTCAATTTCTTCTTAATCAAGGGTTTATCAGAGGAAAAGCAGACA
Source organism: Acacia crassicarpa (assembly GCA_034222035.1). Taxonomy (NCBI): domain Eukaryota; kingdom Viridiplantae; phylum Streptophyta; class Magnoliopsida; order Fabales; family Fabaceae; genus Acacia; species Acacia crassicarpa. The sequence goes on along the minus strand of JAWXYG010000009.1, from coordinate 21,447,576 downwards.
CAACCTTGTTTATAAAAAGAAATAAGCTGAATGAAATCTTGGTTGTGCAAATTTATGTTGATGATATAATTTTTGGAGCTACTAATGATGCTTTATGTGAGGATTTTGCAAAGAGTATGCAGGGAGAATTTGAGATGTCCATGATGGGAGAACTCAACTACTTCCTTGGTCTGCAAATCAAGCAAAGGAAGGATGGGATTTTCATATCTCAGACCAAGTATCTCAATGACTTGTTAAAGAAGTTTGGGATGGATAAATGCAATGGAGCCGACACTCCTATGAGCTCAACTGCTTCTTTGGATGCTGATGAAGAGGGCAAAGATTTCAACATCACTAAATATAGAGGAATGATTGGATCATTGCTCTATCTAACCGCAAGTCGCCCAGACATCCAATTCAGTGTTGGGATGTGTGCTCGATTTCAATCCGCTCCCAAAGAATCACATGCTGAACATGTCAAGAGGATTTTCAGATATCTATCTGATACTAAGCTTCTTGGATTATGGTTTCCCAAAGGCCAACCAGAGCATTTGGTGGCATACTCGGATTCAGATCATGCCGGGTACAAGACTGATAGAAAAAGCACAAGTGGTCAATGTGAGTTCTTTGGCAACTCACTTGTGTCTTGGTTCAGCAAGAAACAAACCAGTGTGGCTGTCTCATCAACTAAAGCTGAGTATGTGGCTGCATCAAGTTGTTGTGCTCAAGTTTTATGGCTCAAGCAACAACTTGCTGATCTGGGAGTGAACTTGAAGGAGATCCCAATCTTGTGTGACAATACAAGTACAATAAGCTTGGCAAAGAATCCAGTTCAACACACAAGAACCAAGCATATTGATGTACGGCACCATTTCATACGGGATCATGTGCAAAAGAGAGATGTCAAAGTAATGTTCATCCCAACTCACCTTCAACTTGTTGATATTTTCACCAAACCATTGGCCAAAGAACAATTCAGCTTTATCAGAAGAGAATTGGGAATGGTAAATCCCAATGAGTTGTAAGTTTTCTCAATCCAATGTTAGTTATATGTTTTTGATGAAATATGATTACTAACTTAAGCTTCAGAGTGTCTACACATTGTTTTGCAGGTGTGGTCTTGCATGTATCAGTGAATAACCTGCTTCTGTGAGTGTTCAGTGTTAATTTTAAAATTTTTACTGATATAACTCGAGTTATATCAGAATAACTCGAGTTGGATTACTCTTTGCTATTGCTGAAAAAGTTTAAAACTATCGAAATAACTCGAGTTACTCCAAGGAACTCGAGTTACCTCGCCTGACAGAGAGTTTCTGTTTTTTTTTTTTTTGCAACTCAGTCTAACTCGAGTTATTTAAACATAACTCGAGTTGCAGATGAGACAGAGACGAAATTGGGAATTTGACAACTCGAGTTACCACTAAGCAACTCGAGTTGTCCCGTTTGCTATTTATTCCTGTTTTCTGTCGTTCCTCATTCCTTGCGTTTCTGTTGTCCTAACTCGAGGTCTTCTCTTCTTCTGATTTCTCTCTGTTCCTACCAATCCATCTCTGATTCTACTCTTCATCGTTTCAAATCTCTCCTGATGGCTCCCAAATCTGTGAAAAACCTTAAAGATCAGAAGGATTCCACCTCAGAGTTCGAACCCACTGATTCATCTACTCCACCAGCGCTTACTCGTCCCTCAAGGAAGAGAAAACCATCTACAAAGCTTCAAAATTTGGCCATAGATGAACCTCCCGTGAAGAAACCCAGGAAGTTAACCATCCAAGAACCACCTGTCGTTCCCCCTACTAAACCTATAGACCCAGCAGCTGCCACTTGAAGGGACAAGGAGCCTCTGGTAGCTCCTCTCAAAAAGAAGAAGAAGGTTCAAATTCCACAGACTCAGGGTTCTGGCTCGAAGGCACCAGCAGCTGGAAAATCAATGGCTTCTAGCTCCAAGGTACCTAGTAGCTCTCAGTCTACTGTTCCTGAGGTATCTACTCAGTCTAGGTATATTTTCAAGCCCCCTAATCTTGTAAGACCACCAAGTTCTGAATTTATCTGTTCCCCTACTCCTATGAATGATCAACAAATGCTAAGCTTCAAGAAGAATTTTCAATCTAGAACCTTTTGCCCTACTATGTATGTTGATCTACCCAAGTTGAAGGAGGAATGTAATTTAGATCTCTCCCCCTGGCTAGAACAGTTTAGAAATTTGCTGGCAATCAACACTGCCTGCTCACCCTCTTTGGTTAAACATTTTTATCATAACATGAGAATGGCAAGCGTTATGGACAAGAAAGGGAACTTGGTTGAAGATAAGATTACTACTTCTGTTAGGGGCAAGGCAATTACCATCTCTGCTGACATAATTAACTCCCTTCTATTCATTGAAAATCCTCCAGAGGTGCCCCACATCAAGTTTGAAAAAGAAAAATTTTTCAAGACTTTATTGCCTGACAAACCTTTTGAGGGAGAGCTCAAGCTATCACCTTCTGACATGTCACCCACCTACAGAGCTCTTTGGTACATCTATACCAGAAACTTGGTTCAGAAGAGCAAGAATTTCACTCATTTCAATTCCACTGATTATGGATTATTTGCTTCTCTGATCAACAAAGTGCCTTTCAACATAGGCCACTGGGTATTTCAGGAAATGAAAAGATTTGCCTTTCAATCTGGAGCTTCTGCTCAAATCCCTTTCCCCAACCTTGTCTCATTGATTCTGTACACCAACAAGATTTGGTACTTGGATATCACTGAGAAAGAGGTCAAGCCACAGATGTTTGGCTAAACACATTTGAATTACATGAACATCAGCTTCTTAGAAGGTTCAGCTCAATCCAGGGCTCCACCAAGATCAAGAGCTACTGCCTCCAAACCTCTTCCAGCTGAATCTGTAAGTTCCGGCTGAACCCAAGAGGGGGGGTGAATTGGGTGAAGTATAAAAAACTTTAGTTAACTTGAGATTCTTTTCGTAACTCCAAGAAATCAGTTTAGAAAGCAATAACCATACATTTATATATGTAAACACATTCAAACATATATGCTGGAAACGTAAGAGATAAGGGAAGAGAACGTGCAAACAGATTTATACTGGTTCGGCCCTCCTTGACCTACGTCCAGTCCCCAGGCACCTCCTGAGATTTCAATCCACTATTTCCCTCAAGCTTTAATCGGGTACTTGAGAACCGCTACAATCCCACAAGTTTAGCCGGGCACTTGTGCAGCCTTTTACAAATCTCTTACAGAGATACTCCCCCTTACACACCGTAAGGATACACCGCTTGATCACACACTCTGTACTCGAAGTAATCCTCACTCTAGGATTCACTCCCCTTACAAGCTGTAATCAACACAATGTGTTTCCCACTCAAGATCACCCAATCTTGAGTAACTCACAGATGGAAGGATAAGATGTTTACAATAAATCTTCTCTCTCTCAGAAGTAAATGAATAAACACTGAAGTGCAGTACGAATCATATCACTCTCTATGATGTAATCATTAAGAACAGAGAGTATATGATAAAAATCAGAGTATTAGCATGTTGAAGGTGTGAACTTGTGTCTCTGCGTTTTTTGCTCTGTGTTCTCTATTTGGAGACTTCAAATCTTCATGTATTTATGCTAACTGAAGCTTGTGACTGTTGCAATTCGTTGAGACTTGAACCCATTTGAAAATATAGCTGTTAGAAACTAGCCGTTGGAACTTTTGCACAGTTTTTGATGTTCTGACATCACTTTTGCTTTTGTCTTAAACCTTCAATAAACTTTCTTTGATCTGTCTGAAACTCACCAAGAAAGTGGTTAAACATGTCTAGGAACACTAGAGATTAATCATGGGAAGTATTAAGATCAAACAAGAAGGCATTGCAAATTCGTCGGATTTGAAATTCTGATTCAGCGTCGCGAACTCGAGTTCAGTTCTTGCAGGCTCGAGTTCGTGGCTTTAGTGTTCAAAAATAAGTAAGTTCAAAAAGTGTGAACCTGAGGTTTGTTTTCTAAACCTGAGGTTCTCAAGTGTTTGAAAAGCCAAATTGCTCTCGGGATAAAATGAACCTGAGGTTCACAATCTAAACCTGAGGTTCGCAACTCATTGAGAAGTTACATTGCTCTCTGTCTGAGATGAACTCGAGTTCGTTCACTTATAGGCTCGAGTTCGGCTTTTCCCAAATGTTCATTTCTTCTCTGGAACTCTCGAACTCGAGTTTGTGACTGATGAACTCGAGTTTGGTTGCTTCTGACTTGGACTGGCTTGAGTTTGCAACTTTATCAACTTTCAAAGACCATATCTCTCTGGTCTGAACTCCATTTTGGTCCGTTCAAAGATTGATGGAAAGCCCTTTGAGTCTATTTTCATATGCCACTGATTTCAGCTTAATCGGATTTGTCGTTTGTGAGATATACTCAAAATACTGAAGCTTGGTCTGGTCTGTGACGTTGATTCTTGTTCCAACTTGTAAAATTCATAAATAATTTATGTAAACTCCTTTGGGCATCAAATTTTGTCACCAAAACGTGTTGGGAGTCTAGTTTCCAATGCTTTTGGTTTCGTCTCAATCCGATCTCTGGTTTGGGAGATATTGTCGAATTACCAGACCTCGCCCGAGTTGAACGTGAAACAGAGTGGAGCTGAAGTGCTGATGACCACTGTGAACTCGAGTTTGCACTTACAGGCTCGAGTTTGCCTAGTCCAGAGACACCAGAAATGCTGAAGACACTTATAGGCTCGAGCTTGCACTTGTAGGCTCGAGTTTGCTTAGTCCAGAGACACCAGAAATGCTGAAGACACTTATAGGCTCGAGTTTGTGATTCTAAACTCGAGTTTGAGGTCCTAAACTCGAGTTTGGGGTCCTGAACTCGAGTTTGCTCATCCAGAAGCTAATTTTTGTTGACTTTAACTCTGAATTGAGTTATTCCAACTTCCATATGATCTTGGAGGCTTCTAGCTTCAGCATAAGAACTTGAATAACTATATCTTCATTCCATTCATCAAGTTCTTCCTTCTTCCATCTCCCAACTTGATCATTCTTCTTCATTTAACTTGAGCTCATCATTCTTTACAGCTTCTACCTTCTTCAATATCCATAAAGTGATGAAACTTCATTCCAACTTCTACTTATCATAGAGACTTCCAGTATCACATATAAGAATATATATGCATGTTCTTTATTTGGTCTCTTCTCTTCTACTTGGTTATCACCAAAACCCATTGATAACATCTTGCTTCCTTGACAACCTCTGCAAATACTTCTTTCTTTCAATTCTTATCTCCTTCTTGATTAATCTCTATAATTCAACTTGGATTAATCTACATTAAATACAACAATTAGTCAATGTAGGAGATAACTATATTACTCAATCTTTTTGCTAATAACAATGGCAATGGCATCTATATAAGATATCATCAAAACTAATCATAACCAACATTCAATGGTATCTATATAAGACATCATCAAAACTAATCATAACCAACATTCTCCTCCTTTTTGATGATGGCAAATACTATAAGAAAAATATGGCTGAATATGAAAATATAACAATGCAACATATTTTTCTTGCCATTCTCTCCCCCTTATTTGTCATTAGCAAAAAGTTGAGGTAAAGTTGAAATCCTTAGCGAGACAAATATGAAACCATATTAAAGAGAATCAAGAAGCTGATTTTCTCTCCCCAATTTGAAATTGTTTTCATTCTAAGTATGATGCAATGTGGAACAAACTTGAAAGATTTTGGAGAGGTTTTCAAGATAACTTTCACAATTAGAGCATATAGATACCAAACATATGCAAAATTTCGACTGAATATAAAAGGATAAAGGTTAGAAATGCTCATGTTGGTTTTCCAAATTGATGAACAATCTGCGAGGTCCATTTGATAGCTTTCTTGTTGAAAGAGATTCGTGATGTGCTTTGAATAGCCTTTGAGATGTGGAATGAGACTAAAATACTGACTTCTTGAATTGTATCTCATATGAATGAATAATGTCAGCAATCAGCTTCCATCCTTTGTCAATTTCTTCATATAGCTAATCTTGTAGGGCATTAAGAAAAGTCCTAGCACATAACAAAATCTCCTGCTACAAATTGAAAACATTCTTTCCAAAAGATTTGTTAGTGCAAGCCAAATATCAAAGTATCCCTTTCTATGTGATATTTTCAAAATAAAGATAATGAAAGGAAAATATGACATTAACTCATCATCAAAACTAACAAAAGATAATGAATGCATATGAATATGCTTAAAAAGATTTTTCTTCAAATAAAGGAGGTGAACTTTTAAGATATGAAACACAAGTGAATGTGAAGCTCCCCCTTAATGAATGCATGACCAAAATGAAGTTCCTTGTAATGATACCAAATAATAATGTGACACCAAATGTTATGAGCTTTAAAGAAATCACTTATGCTTTTTATGATGATAAAAGAGTTTGAAGTATAAGGATCATTTTAAAAATGAGTGTTTTCAGGCTAAACTTCATGTGATAAAATCATGTTAGCTTGAAGAGTGATGAGAGAGCAAAGAAATGATTATGATATATATGAACATTATCTCAAAATACAATACCTCACTCAAGTAATATCGTAATTACTTGAGCCATAATCATTTGTAATCCATAGATGCATCACTGGCTAGCCAATATTTGATGATGTGATCAATACTGATGTGATCAATATTGAGGAACTTTAGATGTGAATGAGCTTTGTAAAGGATGTCATAATTAGTTTGTACTCATAGCTTCTCATCAAGCTAGCATGCTCCTTATCATCTCGGTTTAAGCTTCTTGCTAGTGATAGGATGTCACTCAAGTGATGCCATAGAATTTGCAGACATAGCCACTGAAATGATCTATTTTGTTCACCTATGTTCTTTGTATACAACAACAGAACATTTCGGTCAACTCCTGCAGAAACATATGGTATTTGGTACTCAATGATTCTTGAGTCCTCACAAGATTAGTCATGACAACTCTTATGCTCTTATAGAATTAAATCATATGATATATGAACAAAGAGTATATCAAAACATAATTTTACCCAGTCGAATAAGTTCATGCCAATGAATCAAATAGGGTAACAACTAAATGATATCAAGAATGGTATTTCTCAATGACAGTTTATAAATACACTTTATGCAGAAAGGATGTCGTTGAAAAATGCATGTAAGTTTGTGCATAGAAAATCTTATCCATAAAGATAAGCATTTATCCACTTAAAGTTCAGATTTTCCAAGAATGATAATGAAATGTGCAAATCGTTTCAAATCTTGAATGTTCTTTCAAAAACATGATAAAGCATTATGAAATCAAGATTGTCATGAATGAAAGATTTATTTCTGAAAGATGCTTAGAAAACAATGCTCATTTTAAACATGGTGGAAATCAATATATCAGAATGTATCAAAATACTTCAGATTTTAAAGAACATGTTAAACATTGAATTTAGCATGTAGAAGAATTTTCCTAAAAGGAAAGATCATAAGGATAAAGCATTAGCAAGACATGTTTAGCACAATAGTGACAAATATGCATAATGACTTTGTTGTGGCCAAGAGATAATCTTGCTTCTTAGATGAGTCTTGAAAGTATATGAACATTCAAGGCAAGATTATGAATATACAAAGATAGTTACTCAAAATATGGATAAAGATAAATTTGATATATTTGAGTAACAAAAGGAGTACTAGAATTCATGGATGATGAAACACAAACTCATTAGTTCAAAAGACTTGAATTTCATAATATCATCCTAGTAAGTTATTCCACTAATGGATAATGCATTAAGATTTAATGCAATAATGAATATTCATAAAGCTTAGAATAACTTGGCCAATAAGAATTTATGCAGTAGGCATAACACTTCACAAATTGAATTCTTTTATAGGAGATAAACTTGAAACTCATAGATGATCAACTTGCTAGACATGAGATCCAACAGTTAGAGAATAAAGAATAAGGAGTTCAAGCAACACATTAAATACCAAAGATCAATATGTAAATGATAGGGAAAACTCAACTGGACAAATTTGAAGCATATCCAACATTCAATATACAATATTAACTTCCAATTTGAAACATTATTTGAATGCAATCAAAGTATGGATATGTTTTCAAAGCATTTGTATGTATTTTCTCAAAACAATGTGAATTGAAATACAAATAGTTTTTACACTTGTGCATTTCAAAAATATAAAATCAACAAAGTAAGCACAAATTCACTTGTTTGATCATCAAAAATTTACTAACATAATTAGGAATATTAGTGATCGATGATATGGAATATATAGATCATGCATGAAGTTTTTGAAAATTCGAGCAAGGTTATTTCAAAAGCATGGTTGACTCAAACTTGAGTTTAGAAAGACAAACTAGAGTTTGGTAAGGCAAACTGGAGTTTAGAAAAGCAAACTAGAGGTTTATGAAGGTAGTCTCAAGTTTGCTTATTTTTAAAACATTAAATGCTCTTGACCAAGTGTAAACTCTTTGAAAATTTTCTCTGGAGATGCAATCCTGAGGTTTAGAAACTATAGTCTCAAGTTTAAGATGTAAACTGGTGAGTTTTGCCTTCTGTATGGACCAAACCGGAGGTTTGCGTAGTAAACCTGAGGTTTGTAAAATTTGTACAGGACCAAACCGGAGGTTTGTGAGGTAAACCTGAGGTTTGTAACATTTGCACAGGACCAAACCGGAGGTTTGTGTTTTAGGCTCGAGTTTAGACTACTCTTGAGCAAATCATCGGTTTTTCAGTTTGAAACACATTTTGAACAAAAACCCAAACTCGAGTCTATAAGTGATGAACTCGAGTTCAACACTATTCATGTCAAAAATCAGTTTTGGCTCTCAAAACACAAACTGGAGGTTTCCAGTGCAAACCAAAGGTTTTCTCAAGTTCAAAAATATTTTGCTTTCTGCAAAGGCATGAACTCGAGTTTAGAAACTTGTACTCGAGTTCTCTCAACTTAGAAAACTCTTGGAAAACTTTTGGCCTAAAGCAAACTGGAGGTTCATGGCGCAAACCGGAGGTTCATGGAAACAGTCTTGAGTTTACAACTTCTAAACTGGAGTTTGCATTTCTAAATTGGAGTTTGTCTTTGACAGTAAAATTGCTAATTTAAATTGAATAAGTTTCAAAATCTTTTAACTTAACTAAAGACAAACCAAAAAATGAATTTCATGTAATCATAGTATGAGGTAAGAATTAGATATCACCGTAATTCCTCTTATCCTCATAGAAGCTTGCTTGGTAGAGATGGATTGATGTAGATAACTCCTTTTCAACGTTCACCATCAACATTTAGCATAGCTTGTTGAGCTTTCTCAAGAGTTGGATTATTTCTCTGTTACATTCTTGAGAAGCTTTCTTTCATCCTACAAAACTTTATAAACCTTTTTCTTTCTTGGTATCCAACTTCACTTGGATCCAACCATTGTTAGCTTGTCCGAACAAAATTCACATGCTCCAAGAATATAATCAGATCATGAAAATAGAGCACAATGAATTAAACATGATTTTATGCATAAAAGATATATTTTCCTTTTCAAATCATCATGTATGCATAAAGAGTTAAACCTTTTGAACATTGTCATCTCTTTCAAAATAGATTTGGATGTAAGAATCCAATTTTTTTAAGAAGAATAGATTGCAATGCTCATTCCTAAGGCTACAAGATATAAAACCTCAAAGAAAATTTCAAATGAAAGCACAAGAGGTTTTATCATTGTATACCTTTGCCTTAGGTGCTAGGAAGATTGACTTTGCTTACCCATTGGTTCTTCATATGTCTTCCCATGGGTGTTGGCAAAGCTCTCTCAAGGGATATAGACTTCAAGAGTCTTCTATTTGATAGTTGAGAGAATCTCCTTTTCTTGTTCTCCTCAAGAAATCTGAATGGTACTCTATGGTAGTTTGTTCTTGAGGTGGAACATAGTCCTCTTGCTTGTATCCATTGCTTCTTTTGATTTGAGGATGAGGTTGTAGCAATGGCTTCTCCATGAGTTCTCCTAATTGATGTGAGTCTTCTGTTAGGTTCATGAGAAACTCTTGGATTCTTTTTCTTCTCATTACCTTTATGTCCATTCTCTTTGGAATCTATCTGCACACACAAAGCACTAGAAGGACATTTTGGTACCCATTTATACTTGGGTCCTTGATAGTTAGTATTGGACCTTGATTGTCCTTTAGGAACCCAAAGAAATTTATTTCTCACATTAGAATTTCTCCTAATATAGCATGAGTGAGAAATATGCCCAGATTTTCCACAATAATTGCAAATAATAGAGAAATGCTTGTTATGAACATTTTTGCACGTATTGTGTTGGTCATGAGAGTAAGACTTGAAATAATCTTTATTTAAATATTCATTCTTCCCACATGGTTTTCCAGCATGATTGAAAATATTTTTGTTTTTCAAAACAGAATTAGTAATTGGTTGAAAAACAACTTTACTCAAATTTTCGAAATCATTTTTGTCAACTACACAAGGAGAATTGGAATTGTTTACCACATGTGTATCTTGAGCTCTAGATAATGATTGATCACATTTGTCCATGAGTTCTTCCTGGGAATCATCTTCCTCTTGTTCTTTTGTGTTGACTAGATTGTGGGAGAATTCAATAATCTCTCCTTCTTCAATCTCCAGTTGTTCATCAGTCATAGATGCGCAGTTTATAATTTCGAATGAACTGTCAACACTATCAACTTCAACAACCTTGTTAGAAGCATATATAAGATCAAGAGTATCCCAGATTTCTTTAGCACTAGAGCAATATTTGATTTTCTCAAAATCATTTTCGGTTAAAGCACTATAAAGAATTTTCATTGCTCTAATGTTCAATGAAAACATTTTCTTTTCAATTTCTGTCCAATCCTTTCTTGGTTTGAAATCAAATACATTTGTAAAAACATTCCACATATAAAAATCAGTTGCTTTGATAAAACTAGTCATTCTAGCTTTCCAAAACCAAAAATCAACATCTTTGAAAAATGGTGGAATGGCTAAATCAAAACCTTCTAAAAGCGAAGAACACCCAAAATCAGCCATTGATAACTCTTGAGACGGTTAAGTCCTTTAAACAAGAGCCTAGCTCTGATACCAAATGTAAGTTCCGGCTGAACCCAAGAGGGGGGGTGAATTGGGTGAAGTATAAAAAACTTTAGTTAACTTGAGATTCTTTTCGTAACTCCAAGAAATCAGTTTAGAAAGCAATAACCATACATTTATATATGTAAACACATTCAAACATATATGCTGGAAACGTAAGAGATAAGGGAAGAGAACGTGCAAACAGATTTATACTGGTTCGGCCCTCCTTGACCTACGTCCAGTCCCCAGGCACCTCCTGAGATTTCAATCCACTATTTCCCTCAAGCTTTAATCGGGTACTTGAGAACCGCTACAATCCCACAAGTTTAGCCGGGCACTTGTGCAGCCTTTTACAAATCTCTTACAGAGATACTCCCCCTTACACACCGTAAGGATACACCGCTTGATCACACACTCTGTACTCGAAGTAATCCTCACTCTAGGATTCACTCCCCTTACAAGCTGTAATCAACACAATGTGTTTCCCACTCAAGATCACCCAATCTTGAGTAACTCACAGATGGAAGGATAAGATGTTTACAATAAATCTTCTCTCTCTCAGAAGTAAATGAATAAACACTGAAGTGCAGTACGAATCATATCACTCTCTATGATGTAATCATTAAGAACAGAGAGTATATGATAAAAATCAGAGTATTAGCATGTTGAAGGTGTGAACTTGTGTCTCTGCGTTTTTTGCTCTGTGTTCTCTATTTGGAGACTTCAAATCTTCATGTATTTATGCTAACTGAAGCTTGTGACTGTTGCAATTCGTTGAGACTTGAACCCATTTGAAAATATAGCTGTTAGAAACTAGCCGTTGGAACTTTTGCACAGTTTTTGATGTTCTGACATCACTTTTGCTTTTGTCTTAAACCTTCAATAAACTTTCTTTGATCTGTCTGAAACTCACCAAGAAAGTGGTTAAACATGTCTAGGAACACTAGAGATTAATCATGGGAAGTATTAAGATCAAACAAGAAGGCATTGCAAATTCGTCGGATTTGAAATTCTGATTCAGCGTCGCGAACTCGAGTTCAGTTCTTGCAGGCTCGAGTTCGTGGCTTTAGTGTTCAAAAATAAGTAAGTTCAAAAAGTGTGAACCTGAGGTTTGTTTTCTAAACCTGAGGTTCTCAAGTGTTTGAAAAGCCAAATTGCTCTCGGGATAAAATGAACCTGAGGTTCACAATCTAAACCTGAGGTTCGCAACTCATTGAGAAGTTACATTGCTCTCTGTCTGAGATGAACTCGAGTTCGTTCACTTATAGGCTCGAGTTCGGCTTTTCCCAAATGTTCATTTCTTCTCTGGAACTCTCGAACTCGAGTTTGTGACTGATGAACTCGAGTTTGGTTGCTTCTGACTTGGACTGGCTTGAGTTTGCAACTTTATCAACTTTCAAAGACCATATCTCTCTGGTCTGAACTCCATTTTGGTCCGTTCAAAGCTTGATGGAAAGCCCTTTGAGTCTATTTTCATATGCCACTGATTTCAGCTTAATCGGATTTGTCGTTTGTGAGATATACTCAAAATACTGAAGCTTGGTCTGGTCTGTGACGTTGATTCTTGTTCCAACTTGTAAAATTCATAAATAATTTATGTAAACTCCTTTGGGCATCAAATTTTGTCACCAATACGTGTTGGGAGTCTAGTTTCCAATGCTTTTGGTTTCGTCTCAATCCGATCTCTGGTTTGGGAGATATTGTCGAATTACCAGACCTCGCCCGAGTTGAACGTGAAACAGAGTGGAGCTGAAGTGCTGATGACCACTGTGAACTCGAGTTTGCACTTACAGGCTCGAGTTTGCCTAGTCCAGAGACACCAGAAATGCTGAAGACACTTATAGGCTCGAGCTTGCACTTGTAGGCTCGAGTTTGCTTAGTCCAGAGACACCAGAAATGCTGAAGACACTTATAGGCTCGAGTTTGTGATTCTAAACTCGAGTTTGAGGTCCTAAACTCGAGTTTGGGGTCCTGAACTCGAGTTTGCTCATCCAGAAGCTAATTTTTGTTGACTTTAACTCTGAATTGAGTTATTCCAACTTCCATATGATCTTGGAGGCTTCTAGCTTCAGCATAAGAACTTGAATAACTATATCTTCATTCCATTCATCAAGTTCTTCCTTCTTCCATCTCCCAACTTGATCATTCTTCTTCATTTAACTTGAGCTCATCATTCTTTACAGCTTCTACCTTCTTCAATATCCATAAAGTGATGAAACTTCATTCCAACTTCTGCTTATCATAGAGACTTCCAGTATCACATATAAGAATATATATGCATGTTCTTTATTTGGTCTCTTCTCTTCTACTTGGTTATCACCAAAACCCATTGATAACATCTTGCTTCCTTGACAACCTCTGCAAATACTTCTTTCTTTCAATTCTTATCTCCTTCTTGATTAATCTCTATAATTCAACTTGGATTAATCTACATTAAATACAACAATTAGTCAATGTAGGAGATAACTATATTACTCAATCTTTTTGCTAATAACAATGGCAATGGCATCTATATAAGATATCATCAAAACTAATCATAACCAACATTCAATGGTATCTATATAAGACATCATCAAAACTAATCATAACCAACAGAATCTTCTCTTGGCCCTTCTGAGACTCAACCTGCTCCTCACTCTTCCAACTTGTCTGCTGAGATCAAGGGGATTATAGCCAAAGCAATGCAAGAGACATTCGGGACTCTTCAGACCACACTCACAGCCCAATATTATGAGCTGTCTGATAAGATCGAATCTGAGATTGGGAAGTTGGTCTCCTCAGTCACTGCTATAGAGTCCAAGGTTGGCAAGTTGAGCAAGACAGTAGCATCTACTGAAGGCAAGGTGGACTCTCTTAATGAAAAGATGGATGATGTGTTAAGGCACTTTGATGACTTGTCACATCGCTTTGAGAGCATGCATGCTGTATATGCACTATTGGATAGCAAGTTTGACAAGTTGTTCAAGCCTCAAGCTGTTCCTGGTCCATCTGGTGGTGTTCCCTCTCCCAAGCCATCTCCTCCTCACTCTCCACTTCATCCGTCACCACATATTTCTCCTCACCAGTCTCCACCTCCTACCTCCTCATATCAGCCTACATCCACTCCTATTCTATCTCCCTCTCATCTTACAACATCTCATCCTGATATCACCCCTACATTGTCCTCTCTTCCATTATCTACTCCCTTCATAGCTTCTGCACCACCCACTGTGCCTTTTCCCACTCCTCCTGAATATGCTCATCAACCATCCTCATCCTCCGGAGACACAGCTGATCTTTTTGATGAACACTCTTCCGGTGTCTCTGGTTCCTCTCCTTCATCTCCCCAAACCACTGTGCCTCTTCCCTCACCTCCTACTCCACCATCTCTCTCTCTCACACTCTACTCACCTTTGCCTATTCTTCAAGCTCTACATGCTTCCCTGGCCTCTGATCCTCCCATTTTGCCTGATGACAAAGGGGGAGAGAATGAGAAAGAGAAAGAGCAAGAGTCAGAGAATCAGCAAAAGAAATGAAGATGAAGTCTTCTTTTGGTCATAGGATAGGCCATAGGATAAAATGGCTATTATGTCTGTGTTTGTGTAATCTTTTAGCCCTTTAGATGCTCTGTATGTAGCTTTTTAGTTGGTCTCTTTTGTGTTTAGACTATGATGCTACAACCTCATGAACTGAATGTGCACATCTTGTTTTGAATGAATGGGCAATGACCATTTTCTGATATCTCTGATAATTGTGTCTCTGAGTCTTACTTGATGATTTTCAAACTCATCTCTTTCTCAAAATTACAAGTGTTGTCATCATCAAAAAGGGGGGAGAATGTTAGTTTCCATATGTTTTGATGATGACTAACAATTGTTGCATTTGATAAAATACTTGAAATCAATCTTGAGATCTTAGAAAATGTTTTTGGAATATTTGCAACTCAAGTTGACTGATTACAACTCAAGTTATAGGACTTAAAGAATTTTCACAAAAACTATAACTCAAGTTGAAAATCACAACTCAAGTTAAAAATTATTTTTCAAAGAGTCATAACTCGAGTTATCACTTAACAACTCGAGTTATGGACTGTACTTTGCAATTCTAGAAAGCTTCTCGTGAAATCAAAATTTTGTGAACAGTGACAACTCGAGTTATTTTCATCATAACTCGAGTTACTACTATAGCTTTTGCTCTCTGTTTGAATTTGAGTTTAACATAACTCGAGTTATCATTGTGCAACTCGAGTTATGGAAGTGCAATTCCTCTCTGTATGATTTTAACTTAAGAATAACTCGAGTTATTACTGTGCAACTTGAGTTATGTCAAAGCGAATTGCTCTCTGTATGAATTAAATGCAAAAGCAACTCGAGTTGGTACTATGCAACTCGAGTTGTCCTTCGTTTTCAGAAGTTCTTACACTTGAGAATAACTCGAGTTGGTACTATGCAACTCGAGTTACTCATATCAGTTTTTGATAATTAGCATTCTCGAATTCTGGAACTCAATGATTATGCAATGGGTATTTGATATTATTGATTCTTATCATTGCTAATCACTATTAATCATCTTTCCAGTGTGTTTTAGACAGGATTAACAAGGTTAAATCTTCAGATTATCATAAAGCAACTTTTTGTCAGAAGCATTTAATGCTAAGCTCAGAACAAACACCAATTCGGCAAGAAACCATCTGAGCAAGCAAAAGACAATCGGCTACTTTTCAGAAGACATTCCTAAAGTACTCCAACGGACAATTTGAATTTGGAATGTCAACGGAGAATAACGGACGAATGTCGGAAACATACGAAGAGGCGAAGCCTCGGAATTACAACGGTCATATTCATTACTCACAACGGCTCATTAATCACTTCTCAACGGTCATTAATTGCAAGCGTCTATAAATACGAGAAGCATTCAAGTCTCCATCGACCGAAACTCTGCACATTCAATTAGCGAACAACTTCATTTACTGTTTCGACAAGAAATTAATATCTTCTGATATTTCAATCTTCAGTGTTTACTTATCTACTCTTTTAGAAAGTTCTTCATTGATAATCACTTATTGTAAGAATCTCAAAGTATTGGGACTTTGAGATTGGGTTGGTTGATTACAACTTGTAAGGGGGAGTAAGTTCTAGAGTGAGAGAATTACTCCGAGAGTACAGAGTGTGTAATCAATTGAGATAGTGAAATCTCGGAGAGTCTGGGGACTGGACGTAGGTCAAGGATTTAGACCGAACCAGTATAAATTCCTTGTGTTCATTATTCCTTAAACCTTCTCTGTTCATCTCTGTTCTTCGTGCAAGCAAACAGAGCAACCATTGCAAGAAAATTTGATATCCCCAATTCACCCCCCCTCTTGGTGATATTCCATCTTTCAGATAAGTCGATGGCTTATTCTGCTCAATGAGCAAAACATCACGACTTCCAGTAATTAGAAATCCATATCTCTGAGGCTGCAGCCGTGATCTATCGGACCTTCATAGGCCTTGTGTTACTTGAGTAGGCTCACCAACTTGTTGTGAGTCTTCTCCGGTTTCCATCTGTGGTTCCACATTGTCCTGTGACTTTCAAACTTCTTCGAGGTTCACTTTACTCCCACTGGTTCTTTTAGAGACAAACTCTTTTTCTAAAAAAAAGTACCATTTCGAATAACAAACACTTTGTGATCGGTGGGATTGTAGACATAGTCTCATTTAGTTTCCTTAGGATACCCCACAAAAGGCATTTTGAGGATCTGGATGATAATTTATCAGAGGCTTGTTGTTTAACATAAACCTCATATCCCCAAATCTTAAGAAATGACAAACTAGGTTTCTTCCTAGTCCATATCTTATATGGTGTCTTTTCAACTGCCTTTGACGGAACACGATTTAGTGTGAACGCAGCTGTTTCTAGGGCATGGTCCCAAAAGGAAGATTGAAGATCTGTTTGACTCATCATAGATCAAACCATATCTAATAGAGTTCGATTCTTCCGTTCAGAAACACCATTCCATTGAGGTGTTCCTGGAGGAGTAAGCTGTGAGATGATCCCACAACTCCTCAGATGGTCAATGAACTCTTGGCTCAAATATTCACTACCCCGATCAGATCCAAGTACCTTAATTGTTTTGCCAAGTTGGTTTTGCACTTCATTTTGAAACATTTTGAACATTTCAAAAGTTTCAGACTTTATGTTTCATCAGACAGATATACACATATCTCCTGAAATTGTCTATAAATGTAATGAAGTGCAAACGACCTCCTCTGGCAGATGTATTCATTGGTCCACACACATCAATATGTATGAGGCCCAATAAATTGGTGGCCCTCTCACTGTGTCCAGTAAAAGGTGCCTTTGTCATCTTTCCAACAAACAAGATTCACATGTATCAAATGATTTAAAATCAAATGAATCCAGAAATCCATGTTGATGGAGTTTCGAAATGTGTTTCTCATTTATATAGCCTAGACGACAATGCCATAGGTAGGTCGGATTCAAATCATTTGACTTGATCTCTTATGTCACAGATGTCCATTTAATTTTCTACTGTCCTTGAGATCCTATACATTTATACAAATGCGTGAACCACATGTAGTATCTAATACCTATGTTTGAGGAAGTAGAAAAGCGAATGTTTATGACATAGATACCTGAAGCGATAGCCTCGCTATCCTTCTTGTTCTTTTTCAGATCTTCAAGGTAGAGTGTGCAATTCTTCTTCCAATGGTTGATTTCATTGCAGAAGAAGCAGACCCCATCCTTTGGAGGTTTTGCCTTCTTGGCTTTCGGTTTCATACCCTTTCCTCTCTGAACGGACAAAACAGAACTGGGCCTCTTCTCAAGGCTCTGCTCAGCAGTTTTGAGCATCCCATGCAGTTCAGAGATTGATTCCTCCATATTGTTCATGTTGTAATCCATGACAAAGTCATCATAACTTCCTGGGAGTGAGATCAAGATCACATCTATAGCTAACTCTTGGGATATGGGGAATCCAAGCCTCTCAAGGTGATCAATGCAGCCTTTCATTTTCAACAAATGAGGACCAACTGATTCACCTTCAGCCATCTTGCAAGAGAATAAGGCCTTTGTAGTCTCATACCTCTCTTGCGTCGCCTGTTGCTGGAACATTTCCATAGGATGATAAATCATCTCAGACACCTCCATGTGTTCTAGATCTCCATCGAGATTTGGAACCACAGTGACAAGCTTCAGGCATCCTGTATCCATAAAGTCATCCTGATGCTTCTATAAGCATTAGTCTGATCTCTTGGATCATTAGCTGTAGGCTTGTCAGGGATGGGTTGATTGATAAGATACTCATTTCTTTCGTGTTTAGGATCAACACTTAAGTCCTCAAACATGTCAAGAAAGTTTGTCTCATCAAGTTCGTCCTTCTCAAGGACTGATCGCATTGATGGTGTTAAGGTGTTACTATTCTACAATTAAAAGATATGCAAAGTTTAATCAGTAACCTCCCACTGAATTAATAACCCTCATTATAATTAGTGGGCTAAGATCCATATTTGGCTTAATCTTAAGTCCGCTTTGGCAGGACGCTTAAAATCAAGTTATTTAGGTAGGCAACCTCTTTGCCAATTACATCCCGTGTAACTCGTAGATCTTTATGGGATTCGATCATCATATGACCTAGCATGTTTAATCCCATCCAATGCCTTGAGATCCAAAACCGTTTTGATAATCTCAATTAAGTCAAGACAATAATGAATATAGAGTATCACCATTACTCTCTCTTGCCTCCCCAAGATTACTCAAATGCATCCACTTTGGTGGAACATACAAATGGGTGATCGAGGTTTTGACAAGTATGTTGGTTATGCTTAGTTTTGATGATGTCTTATATAGATGCCATTCTTAATAGCAAAAAGATTGAGTAATATTGTTATCTCCTACATTGACTACCTGCTATATTTAATGTAGATTATTTGAAGTTAAATTAAGAAGAATAATCAAGAAGGAGATAAGAGATGGAAGAAAGAAAGCATTTGCAGAAGTTGAAATGAAGCTTCATCATGTTCTGAATGTTGAAGAAGGCAGAAGCTGCAAATAATGATGAGCCCAAGCTAATTGATGAAGAATGATCAAGTTGGGAGATGGAAGAAGGAACAACTTGTTGAATTTAATGAAGAGATCATTATTCAAGTTCTTATATTGATGCTAGAAGTCTCCAAGGTCATATGGAAGTTGGAATGGCTCAATTCAGAGTTAAATCAAGCAAATATGAGGTCCAGGACGAGTAAACTCGAGGTTTGGGTATAAACCTCGAGGTTTGAGTGTCTTCAGCATTTTTGGTGTCTCTGGACCAGCCAACCTCGAGGTTGCAAGTGCAAACTCGAGGTTGCAAGTGCCAACCTCGAGGTTGTAGTCATAACCTCAAGGTTTCAGCACTATCAGCAACTCTGGTGCACTCTGTTCCACGTTCAGCTTCTGGCGACCTTTGGTAATTTGATGATATCTTTCAAACCAGAGATCGGATTGAGACGAAACCAAAAGCATTGGAAACTAGACTCCCAACACGTACTTTTGACAAAGATTCAAGTCCAAAGGAGTTCAGATGAATTATTGATGAATTTTACAAGTTGACATAAATATCAGCGTCACAGTCAGGAACAGCCTTTAGTATTTTGAGTATATCTCACAAACGACAAATCCGATTGGACTGAAATCAGTGGCATATGAAAGTAGACTCACAGAGCTTTCCATCAAGAGTTGAACGGACCAAAACGGAGCTCGGACCAGAGAGATATGGCCCTCAGAAATTGCTCTACTGCAGTATGAGAAGCCATACTCGAGTATCAGTTTTGAACCTCGAGTATTATGACTTACAGAGAGCAAACTGGTTGTCAAAGTAATGACAACCTCGAGGTCAAGTTTGCAACCTCGAGGTTGAGGCTTGTTTTCAAGAACTGAACTTTGCAATTTCAGAAGCAAACCTCGAGTATGGATTTCCAACCTCGAGGTTATCGGGCTCCAGAGGAAAAATGCTCTTTCAACCAAGTTTCCAACCTCGAGGTTACTGTTTCAACCTCAAGGTTGTGAGTTTCTAAAACTAGTACTTGCCTGAAACCTTCAGGCTAACCTCGAGGTTGGCCTCAAGGTTTGTGACCGTTGGTGCAATTTCAAATTTAGGAAATCTGCAATACCTTCTTGTTTGATCTCAATGCTTTCCATGATTATTCTATATTGATTCTAGATATTTTTAACCATCTTTCTAGTGAGTTTCAGACAGATTAACGAAGGTTCATTGAAGGATTAGAGCAAAAAGCAAAAAACTGTCAGAACAATAAATGCACAGCCCAGATAGTTGCTTCCTTTGGTTAATCCACTTGTACACGTCTGCAAAAGGCTAAAAGGAAGATTACTACAACAAGCAAAGTCTTCTCCAACGGGCAAATCCACAGGAAGCCACCTCAGATCAATCATACAACTGGATTAGTTGGAGATTAGAGAAAGAAGCTGACCAAACTTAAAGATAATCAGCTACAACGGTCTGATTGACTCTTCAACGGTCATAAACGGTCACAGAATCTTCTCTACCTATAAAAGACATGGATTGAAGCAGAAAAACGGAGAGACATATGATTACCATGCCAAAATGCTGATGCTCTTCTTCTACATCATTCTCACTCTGTTTTTCATATCTAAATAGCTTAAGAGTGTGAAATGAATTGTGTCTGTACTTCAGTGTTTATTTATCCATTCCTTTGAGAGGAAATTCATTGTAAACACATTATCCTTCTGAGAGAAACTCAAGATTGGGTAATCTTGAGTGGGTTATACATTGTGTTGATTACAACTTGTAAGGGGGAGTGAATCCTAGAGAGAGAGGATTACTTCGAGTACGAAGTGTGTGATCAAGCAGTGTATCCTTACGGTGTGTAAGGGGGAGTATCTCAGTAAGAGATTTGTAAAAGGCTGCACAAGTGCCCGGCTAAACTTGTGGGATTGTAGCGGTTCTCAAGTACCCGATTAAAGCTTGAGTGAGATAGTGGATTGAAAATCCCAAGTGAGGCTTGGGGACTGGACGTAGGTCAGAGAGGGCCGAACCAGTATAAATCTGTTTGCAAGCTCTTCTTCCTTATCTTTTGCATTCCCAGCACTTACATTTGAGCAATTATCAATTGTTTGAAAACTTACTTTTGTTACTCAAGATGAAAACACTGAATTGCGAAAATGTTTTAAAGAGTGGAAATTTTTATATATCACCCAATTCACCCCCCCTCTTGGGTGATAGCCGGAACTTACATTTGGTATCAGAGCCAGGCTCTTGTTTGAAGGACTTAACCGTCTCAAGAGTTTCAATGGCTGATTTCAGGTGTTCTTCGTTTTCTGAGGGTTTTGATTTTACCATTCCACCTCTTTTTAAAGATATTGATTTTTGGTTTTGGAAAGCTAGAATGACTAGTTTTATCAAAGCAACTGATTTTTATATGTGGAATGTTTTTACAAATGCTTTTGATTTCAAACCAAGAAAGGATTGGACAGAAAAAGAAATGAAGATGTTTTCTTTGAACATTAGAGCAATGAAAATCCTTCATTCTGCTTTAACTGAAAATGATTTTCAGAAAATCAAGTTTTGCTCTAGTGCTAAAGAAATTTGGGATACTCTTGATTCTATATATGCTTCTAACAATTTTGTTGAAGTTGAAAGTGTTGACAGCTCATCTGAAACTATAAGTTGTGTATCCACAATTGATGAACAATTGGAAGTGGAGAATGAAGAAGGAGAAATTATTGAGTTCTTCCATGATCTAGTCAACACAAAAGAACAAGAGGAAGAGAATTTCCAAGATGAACTCATAGACGATTGTGATCAATCATTAGCTAGAGCTCAAGATGCACATGAGGTAAACAATTCCAATTCTTCTTGTGTAGGCAAGAAAAATGTTTTCAAACAATTGCATGGAAGTGTTTTTCAACCATTTACTGATTCTATTTTGAAAAACAAAAATAATTTCGAAAATGATGCTAGAAAATCATATGGGAAGAAAGAATACACAAATATGAGTCATTTGAAATTGCATCCACTAGAACCATATAATTCTTGCAAAGTTGTTCATAACAAGCATGATTATATTACTTGCAATTATTGTGGAAAATTTGGACATATTTCTTACACATGTTGTATTAGAAGAAATTTCAATGTAAGAAATAAGTTGGTTTGGGTTCCTAAAGGACAATCAAGGTCCAATACTAATAGTCAAGGACCCAAGTATAAGTGGGTACCGAAATGTCCATCTAGTACTCTATGTGCGCAGGATGATTTGAATATCAATGGACATCAAGGTACAAAGAAGAGGAAGAAGAAGCCAAGAGTCCCTCATGCACTAAAGAAGGAGATCATAGAATCCATATCAAGCAAGAGAACTCCTATGGCACCCATTGCTGAAACTACAAAGCTGATTCATAAGAAGCAATGGATACAAGCAAGAAGAGCGTCATCTACCTCAAGAACAAATCTCCATAGAGTACCACTCAATTATCTTGAGGAGAACAAGAAGAGAAGAATCTCTCAAGTATCAAACAGAAGACACTTGAAGTCCATGCCCTCTAGGAGAGCTTTGCAGACACCCATTGAAAGACATATGACGAGTCAATGTGATAAGAAGAGTCAATGGGTATGCAAAGCCAATCCTCCAAGTACCTAAGGAAAGGGTGCATGTTGGTAAAACCTCCTACTCTATTATCTAGAATATTTATTGAGGTTTTACACATTGGATAGTAGGAATGAACATTGAAAATTATCTTTGAAATTGAAAATCTACTCGATAGATTTATTTATATATATATTTTGCAATGTTCAAGAGCTTAACGCTTTATGCATACATGATGATTTGAAAAGAAATTATTTCTTTTATGCATAAATTCATGATTAATTCATTGTGTTCAATTATTCTGAATTGAATATATTCATAAGAGCATGTGAATTTTGGTTCCTACAAGCTAACGATGATTGGATCCAAGTAAGATTGGATACCAAGAAAGAAAAAGATTTATAAAGTTTTGTAGGATGAAAGAAAGCTTCTCAAGAATGCAATATAGAGAAATGATTCAAGTCTTGAGAAAGCTCAACAAGCTATGCTTGATGTTGATGGTGAACAACCGAAGAAGGAGTTATCTACACCAATCCATCTCAACCAAGCAAGTTTCTATGAGGACAAGGGGAATTACGGTGATATCTAATCCCTACCCCATATTGTGATTATATGAAATTCATTTTTGGGTAATGAATACTTGTCCATCGTTGCATTCCGTTAGCAATCAATCATTTATATTTTTCAAAGTGTTTTCAGATTGCTAAATGGACCATAAATGAATTTGTGCATAACTTTCTAAGTTCATGTTTCTGAAATGCACATTTTTTTTTAAAACTCTTTTGGATTTTAACTCATATTGTTTTGAGAAAATGCATACAAATGCTTTGAAAACATATCCATAATTTGATTGCATTCAAATAATGTTTCAAATTGGAAGTTAATATTGTATATTGAATGATGGATATGCTTCAAATTTGTCCAGTTGAGCTTTCCCTATTATTTACATATTGATCTTTGGTATTCAATGTGATGCTTGAACTCCTCATTCTTTATTCTTTATTAAGTTAGATCTTATATCTAACAAATTGATTATCTATATGAGTCTCAAGCTTATTTCCATAAAAGAATCCAATTTGTGAAAATCTCATGCTTATTGGATAAATTCTTATTGGTCAAGTTACTCCAAGCATTATGAATGTTCACTAATGCATTAACCATTATATGGAATAACTTACTAGGATAATATTTTGGAACTCTAATCATTTGGATTAATGAGTTTGTACTTCATTGTCTATGAATCCTAGTACTTCTTGTGTTACTCAAATACATCAGCATTCGTGTTCATCTATATTCTGAGTAACTATCTCTGCATATTCATACTCTTGCCTTGAATGTTCTTATATTTTCAAGACTCTACTCTCTAAGGCAAGATTATCTCTTGGTCAATAGCAAAGTTATTAAGCTTATATATGTTAAGCTAAGCATGTCTTGACAATGCTTTACTTTCATGACTTTGGCTTTTCAGAAAATTCTTCCACATGTTAACTTCAATGTTCAACATGCTCTTCAAATCTGAAGCATATTGATA
The DNA here is from genome assembly GCA_034222035.1 of Acacia crassicarpa. NCBI lineage: Eukaryota > Viridiplantae > Streptophyta > Magnoliopsida > Fabales > Fabaceae > Acacia > Acacia crassicarpa. The sequence goes on along the minus strand of JAWXYG010000009.1, from coordinate 21,423,422 downwards.
TATTCATTAAACTTGTTGACTTCCATCATATTTATAATGAGCATTGTTTTTTTAAAAAAAAAAAAAATCTTTCATGTATGAAAAGTATTGATTTCATAATGTGTAATTACATTTTTGAAAGATCATTCAAGATTTGAAATACTTTGCATATTTGATTATCTTTCTTGAAAAATCTGAAATTCAAATTGATAAATGCTTATCGTTATAGATAAGGTTTTCTATACTCATTTTTATCAATGACATCTCTTCTACATAAAATGTGCTTACAAATTGTCATTGAGAAACAACATTTTTGGTATCATTTAGTTATTACCCTTTGGATTCATTGGCCTGAATTTATTTGATTGGGTAAAATTATGTTCTTAATCTATGATTGACTTATTATACTCTTTGCTCAAACGTCATATGGTTTAATCCTATAAGATTGTAAGAGTTGTCATGTCTAATCTTGTGAGGACTCAAGAATCATTGAGTACCAAAGAACATTCATCTTATTGCAGGATCTGGTTTTGCTGTCAGAAGGCAGAACCTCGAGGTTCATGAGCAAACCTCGAGGTTTGGAGGTGTATGTTCACCACTGAAGTGTGTCAGAATGGAGAAACCTCGAGTTTTCAGTGAAAACCTCGAGTTTTGGATGACACAGAGAGCAACTCACAAATGACAGACAGCAAAACCTCGAGGTTTTGGAGAAAACCTCGAGGTTTGGGGAGTTATGAATGATCCTTCACCTTCACCACCTTCAAAGGGCAAGAAAAAGGGTATATCATTCAAGGAACCAAGATGATAAGGAGCATGCTAGCTTGATGACAAGCTATGAGCAGAAGCTAATCCTATACAAAGCCCATTTGGGATTTCAGCGTCTAAGATGCATTCAGAACAACTGATGGTTATAGTGACTCTTCATCTTGAAGCTTAGTCACATCTGGGAGAGCTTCAGTATTGATCACATTATTAGATAAAAGCTAGCCAGTGATGCATCTATGGACTACAAACGATTATAACTCAAGTAATTACGACATTACTTGAGTGAGGTATTGTATTTTGCAATAATATACATATATCATAATCATTCCTCTATTCTCATATCACTCTTCAGGCTAACTTGATTTTATTCACTCAAATTTTTCATGAAGTTTAGCCTAAGCAAATCATTTTTAAAATGATCCTTATGCTTTAAAACTCTTTTATCATCATAAAAAGCATAAGTGATTTGGTTATACCTATTTCAAGTCCACCCAAGTGAACTTGAAAGTCTTTCAATTCTGAGGTACCATGTTGTGAGCAAAGATATTTCCAAACCTCATAACATTTAGTGCATCATTATTATTTGGTATCATAAAAGGGAACTTCACATTTTAGTCATGCATTCATTAAGGGGGAGCTTCACATTCATATATGCTTTATACTTTAAAAGCTCACCTTCTATATTTGAAGAAAAACCATTATAAGTATACTCATCTGCATTCATTATCTTTTATTAGTTTTGATGATGAGTTAATATCATATTTTCCTTTCATTATCTTCATTTGAAAAATATCACATAGAAAGGGGTACTTTGATATTTAACTTGCACTAACAAATCTTTTGGAAAGAATGTTTTCAATTTGTAGCAGGAGATTATGTTATGTGCTAGGACTTTCCTTAATGCCCTATAAGAATAGCTACATGAAGAAAAGGAAAGGATGGAACCTGAAGTACTGATGATCATGTTCATTCATATGAGATACAACTAAAGAAGCCAGTACTTTAGACTCATTTCAGAGGTTATTCAGAGCATATCACAGATCTCAAAGCTAGCAAATGGACTTCACAGATCGTTCATCAATTTGCAAAACCAACATGAGCATTTCTAAACTCTATCTTTTTATATTCAGTAGAAATTTTGCACATGTTTGGTATCTATATGTTTTAAATGTGAAAGATGTCTTGAAAACCTCTCCAAATTTCCTCAATTTCCTTCAAATGTGTTTTCATAAAAACATTCCAAATTACATTATATTTAGAATGAAAAGCACTTTCAATCGGGGAGAGAAAATCAGTTTCTTTGACTCTTTTAACATGCATAAGGTGCATAGGTTCTAGGTGTTGTGTCTCATTGCATTTCATTGTATTTTGCTGATTTTGTAGTAATTGGTTCTGATATCAGTGATTATCAGAGTATTTATCCTCTCTGATATCAGTTCTGTGTTTATGAAGTTTGTTCATTGAATACATTTCTAGTTGTTTATATGTTTATCTACTGTCATCCTCTGATCAACTTGTGTTGAAATGCAAAATTAGTCGTTTTCTGATAACTTCAATTCAACTTTTTGCTAATGACAAATAAGGGGGAGAGAATGGCAAGAAAAATATGTTGTATCTAATGTATTCTTACATTCATACATATTTTTCTTAAGGTATTTGCCATCATCAAAAAGGGGGAGAATGTTGGTTATGCTTAGTTTTGATGATGTCTTATATAGATGCCATTCTTAATAGCAAAAAGATTGAGTAATATTGTTATCTCCTACATTGACTACCTGCTATATTTAATGTAGATTATTTGAAGTTAAATTAAGAAGAATAATCAAGAAGGAGATAAGAGATGGAAGAAAGAAAGCATTTGCAGAAGTTGAAATGAAGCTTCATCATGTTCTGAATGTTGAAGAAGGCAGAAGCTGCAAATAATGATGAGCCCAAGCTAATTGATGAAGAATGATCAAGTTGGGAGATGGAAGAAGGAACAACTTGTTGAATTTAATGAAGAGATCATTATTCAAGTTCTTATATTGATGCTAGAAGTCTCCAAGGTCATATGGAAGTTGGAATGGCTCAATTCAGAGTTAAATCAAGCAAATATGAGGTCCAGGACGAGTAAACTCGAGGTTTGGGTATAAACCTCGAGGTTTGAGTGTCTTCAGCATTTTTGGTGTCTCTGGACCAGCCAACCTCGAGGTTGCAAGTGCAAACTCGAGGTTGCAAGTGCCAACCTCGAGGTTGTAGTCATAACCTCAAGGTTTCAGCACTATCAGCAACTCTGGTGCACTCTGTTCCACGTTCAGCTTCTGGCGACCTTTGGTAATTTGATGATATCTTCCAAACCAGAGATCGGATTGAGACGAAACCAAAAGCATTGGAAACTAGACTCCCAACACGTACTTTTGACAAAGATTCAAGTCCAAAGGAGTTCAGATGAATTATTGATGAATTTTACAAGTTGACATAAATATCAGCGTCACAGTCAGGAACAGCCTTTAGTATTTTGAGTATATCTCACAAACGACAAATCCGATTGGACTGAAATCAGTGGCATATGAAAGTAGACTCACAGAGCTTTCCATCAAGAGTTGAACGGACCAAAACGGAGCTCGGACCAGAGAGATATGGCCCTCAGAAATTGCTCTACTGCAGTATGAGAAGCCATACTCGAGTATCAGTTTTGAACCTCGAGTATTATGACTTACAGAGAGCAAACTGGTTGTCAAAGTAATGACAACCTCGAGGTCAAGTTTGCAACCTCGAGGTTGAGGCTTGTTTTCAAGAACTGAACTTTGCAATTTCAGAAGCAAACCTCGAGTATGGATTTCCAACCTCGAGGTTATCGGGCTCCAGAGGAAAAATGCTCTTTCAACCAAGTTTCCAACCTCGAGGTTACTGTTTCAACCTCAAGGTTGTGAGTTTCTAAAACTAGTACTTGCCTGAAACCTTCAGGCTAACCTCGAGGTTGGCCTCAAGGTTTGTGACCGTTGGTGCAATTTCAAATTTAGGAAATCTGCAATACCTTCTTGTTTGATCTCAATGCTTTCCATGATTATTCTATATTGATTCTAGATATTTTTAACCATCTTTCTAGTGAGTTTCAGACAGATTAACGAAGGTTCATTGAAGGATTAGAGCAAAAAGCAAAAAACTGTCAGAACAATAAATGCACAGCCCAGATAGTTGCTTCCTTTGGTTAATCCACTTGTACACGTCTGCAAAAGGCTAAAAGGAAGATTACTACAACAAGCAAAGTCTTCTCCAACGGGCAAATCCACAGGAAGCCACCTCAGATCAATCATACAACTGGATTAGTTGGAGATTAGAGAAAGAAGCTGACCAAACTTAAAGATAATCAGCTACAACGGTCTGATTGACTCTTCAACGGTCATAAACGGTCACAGAATCTTCTCTACCTATAAAAGACATGGATTGAAGCAGAAAAACGGAGAGACATATGATTACCATGCCAAAATGCTGATGCTCTTCTTCTACATCATTCTCACTCTGTTTTTCATATCTAAATAGCTTAAGAGTGTGAAATGAATTGTGTCTGTACTTCAGTGTTTATTTATCCATTCCTTTGAGAGGAAATTCATTGTAAACACATTATCCTTCTGAGAGAAACTCAAGATTGGGTAATCTTGAGTGGGTTATACATTGTGTTGATTACAACTTGTAAGGGGGAGTGAATCCTAGAGAGAGAGGATTACTTCGAGTACGAAGTGTGTGATCAAGCAGTGTATCCTTACGGTGTGTAAGGGGGAGTATCTCAGTAAGAGATTTGTAAAAGGCTGCACAAGTGCCCGGCTAAACTTGTGGGATTGTAGCGGTTCTCAAGTACCCGATTAAAGCTTGAGTGAGATAGTGGATTGAAAATCCCAAGTGAGGCTTGGGGACTGGACGTAGGTCAGAGAGGGCCGAACCAGTATAAATCTGTTTGCAAGCTCTTCTTCCTTATCTTTTGCATTCCCAGCACTTACATTTGAGCAATTATCAATTGTTTGAAAACTTACTTTTGTTACTCAAGATGAAAACACTGAATTGCGAAAATGTTTTAAAGAGTGGAAATTTTTATATATCACCCAATTCACCCCCCCTCTTGGGTGATAGCCGGAACTTACAAAGTATTCATTTATTGACGGCATTGTGACTTAAGATTTTATTTAGAGGGTATTATTGGATATGTGAACTAAATTTCCTATTATTTCTAGTATATGAATGCAATCATTTATTGTATATCATATAGGGTCTAAATTAATCATGTAGTGATCATATCAAAACATAATTAAAACTCGTGAACAACATGGCTCATCTAACCTGTAGTCCCTTCAAGCCAATGAGAGGATTTCTCTAAATAATAAAAGAAAGTACATAGTTAGAAACCTCGTTTCACATACGAGGGGAGTGAGATGAGAAGAGAATGTACATCAAGATTATTTAGAGAGAGGCATGGCTCGCAGGCCATATTTAAAATCTACAACCCTAGAGTCATCTTACTCATCATACCCAAACAACACTTTGAAAGGTAAATTATAAACATATTTTAATTCATACATTTATGAAATAAAATATTACTCATGATAAAATTCTCTAATTTTATATTATATTATATAATACATATAATATAATAAATTCTTCAATTTATATTATATTATATAATTATATAATATATTATTATGATTTAAATTCTCGCACTACGAGCAATCAGCCGGTGCAGTCACCTTTGAAAGGTAAATCATAACATGTAAAATTCATGATTAAAATTCTCTAATCTATATTACTTTATATCATGATTTAAATTCTCACACTACAAATAATTTCATTTCTTATGCTACAAACAATCAGCCGGTCCCTACGGCGGTCCCGCTAGCCAGTTAGCAGGAGCGCCTCCAGAGCTTTTGAAAACATCATATTCTTTTAGAAAGAGAGTTTCATAAAACTTAATTTCAAACCCCCAGGGGCGTTGTTCGAGCATGATCGGAAATTCTGAACGATTCAGAACGTCTTCGATGTGCACGAACGTGACGAACGATTCCAAATATCGTGTGCTCTGAACAATTCAGAACTGTACGAAGCAGCCGCGGCACCATTCTAGAGACCCGTCTGAAACCCTCACACAAATTTTCAAATTAAAGCATTCAAGATTCGATTTCTTGATACAAAGATTCAGTTTCTTGCATACAAAGATTCAAATTCTTGCATACAAAGATTCAGATTATTGCATATATATCACATATAATAGCAAGTACAGAAACCCAATTTAAACGCACGTTGAGTTGGCTCTGAAACCACTGTTGGGATCCCGTACACGCAGCGGATTAAAATATTTTACGAATTCCATCCGAAGGATCACTCAGGCGCGTTTAAATCAAGGTTAAGGAACCTGAATCGTACCTTATATAATTCGGAATCATGTGAAGCCGGAGGTTTTCCTTTGATTTTAGCGAACTAGTAGCTCAAGAATCTACACAAACCTTTACGCACATTTTCTCATGGTAATCAAGAAAACCCAAACTGCAATGAATTCATCCGTGTCTCGTTCTCTTTGAACTGGTGGGCTACCTTCTCAATCAACAGAAGACGACTCTTAGAATCGGCTTCCTCTACCGGTATCCACACGAACAATCTCCGAACACGGACACGGTAGCGTGCTAGCGCCTCGAACTGCGCGTCTCTCTCTTTATCGCTCTAGGGTTTCTCGTGGCTTTCTAATACGCACGACTAAAAGTCCCGTAGGTTTTTCTAAACCCATTGGCATATTATATTCAAAATTAATCCCCATTAATTTTGAATTTTGAATTTTAATTAAAAAATATATTAATTAAATCTATCTAATAGATTTAATCTAATGTATTTATTTAATTCAAATTAAAAGCCTTCTGATTTAATTTATCTCTATAAATTAAATCCGAGAAATGATATCTATCTATTTAATTAAATTTGAGAAACAATATCTCAATTTAAATTAAATAGATAATAATATCTTTATTCGAAAATCAAATGAGATATAATATCTCTATTTGTTTTAGATATTTAATTTATCCGATAAATTAAATATAAAACAAATATCATATAATAATATTATAATCTCCATTGAATAATATTATTATATTATTTTCGAATTTAATACACACACACACACACACACACACACACACACATATATATATATATTTATCCTAAATTAAATTCAGTATTTATTTAATCTCATATTAATCTGAGATTCAATGAATCTGGACACTTTTACCCGTGTTGGATTATTCTTGTGTGCGACCCTACAGGCCCATATGAGATTGGCAGTGGGCCAAGACTGTATTAGCCCACAAGTCGCAAGCGGCCTTTAGCAAGACATTGCGACTACCCAATTCACATGGGGATCGATGACACGATACTACCTATCGTACAACCATGTCACGTCCCTTTTGTCACGCGATAATTTGGTCAAGGATGAGGCATGGATAACGTCAACTTCCTTTTCTTGACCATTACTTTCTCGATTCTCAAGCAGTCTAATAAGTGAAATGGAAACTCCTTTCCATCACAATATGGCCATACATTTCTTAGACTCACTCATCGAGGGGCCCAGTATTATCTCTCTACAAATGTGAGGGACAAATTCCATCTTGACCATTCACATTCCTCCGCATGAAAACCACTGATCCTGATCCCAGCCTTTATCATCACCCAGTCAAAGGTGACTTTTGACTAAGTCAAAGACCAGTGACTCATCATGTAGGAATCCATGATGATCTCAGGTCATAGGGCGTTGTGACACGGTTATACATGAGATAAACTTATGACTTAATCCATGCAGCTTTCTCATAGTGGGTTGGTCCAGCACCTTGTACTCTTACAAGTGCCCATGACTTTGATTCGTATCTCCATACCTCATCAAAGTCATACTGGTCTTAACTCATCTTCACTCTCGCATAGATGACTGACCAGGGACATTTAGGATAATCTATAAGATATATCCAAGGATGCAGTTATCACCATAAACATGCGAATGAAGTGATAACTTAATGGAGAATAATGACTTGCCCCTAGGGCATAATTTCCAACAGGATCATCCTCCTACTGATGAGCCTCCTCCCTCTCCGGCATCTGTCCAACCCTCCGTTGATCCTGCTACTGTTCCTCTTCCATCATCTTCTCCATCTGACTTCCCTGATAGCTCCCCTGCTTCTCCATCTGTTCGAGGTTCCCTTTTTGTCGATGACAAAGGGGGAGAGTAGGAAGCTAGTTTGTTGATAGTTAGTTTGCCCTTGTACTGCTTTTGATAGTTAGTTTGCTTTTGTACTGTTTTTACTTTTGTAGCCCTTTTTTTTGTAGTTGATTGGAGTTGTATTGGAACTTATTCTGAATCAAATCACATTACTGCTTCAGTTTAATTATCAGTCACTTGGTTTAACAATTTGTTCAAATTTATTGTCTTATCCTTTTTCAAACTAGCTCTTGGAATTTTCATCATCAAAAAGGGGGAGAATGTTAGCTTGTGTGTTTTTGATGATTACAAGTTCCAAGTTAATAAGCAAGGAACATTTGGTATAATCTGATAAAAGTACTTTCAGAAGATTACTCGAGCAAGGCATCAAGCTTGCTCGAGCAACATCGGGCTCTAAAGAGAAGACAGGCAAGACCGACATTGAGTATCGCTGTAAAGAACCTAGAGGTTTGCTCGAGCAGAACCCTTAGCTTGCTCGAGCAACATCGAGCAAAGCAAGCATTACAGGGCAAGGCATGGGCATACTCGAGTATGAAGGAAAAGCATGCTCGAGCAGGCTTAGAAGGTTGCTCGAGCAAAGTCAAGCAACCTGTGTTCCTTTCTTCACGTAAGTCCATACTCAAGCAAGGAATAAAATGTTGCTCGAGTAGTATGCTCGAGCAAGCAAAAATTGTTGCTCGAGCAGAGTCAAGCAAGGTGCATTCTCACCATACATAAGAGCTTGCTCGAGCAAGCAGGAAAGCATGCTCGAGCATCAGTGAGTTCCAAGTGCTTTCAACTAGATCATGGAAGACTTGCCCAAGTATGATTAAAATCACGCTCAAGCACCATGCTCGAGCAAAGGAATTTCCTTGCTCGAACATCACGATCAAAGTGCACTTTCCTGAGCATTTCAAAGGAGCTTGCTCGAGCTAGCATAGATCATTGCTCGAGCAACATTGTCCTGTCTTTCAAAACAACGTTCTACAAGAAATTTGATTCATTGAACAAATCCTTATTATCCTTGATTATCATATATTGCAATTACCAAATGCTTTTAACCAGTTTGCTCATGAGTTTCAGATGATTTTAACATAAGTTACCAGCAAATTTGGATAAAGCAATTTGGACTGTCAGAAGCATTAAATGCAACAACTTAAAATGGTGATAAACACACAAATTTCATGAGGATTAAGCTCAATTCTTTGCTTTTTCATTGGCTAGACAATTTACAAGAGGATTAAGCATAATTATATTAATTAACCCTTAATTTGCATCTGCTATTGGTTAATTAATTAATCATGAAAATTAGTGCTTAGTTAGGAAAGTATTATTTCATTCTCATTGGCTTAATTATTTTATTAGTTAATCATGACCATTGGTGTTTTAATTAACAAGCTTAATTACATCATGTAGATTGGAGCCAAATACCCAAGAGGGGGGGTGAATTGGGTATCTTTAAAAAAAATCGAAGATTCTACTCTGTTTTTGACTAATGAACACAGGGTAAAACAGAGGAGAAAGGAAGAGAAGCGATACACCACAAGATTTATACTGGTTCGGTCCTTTCTCTGACCTACATCCAGTCCCCAAGCCTCACCTGGGATTTTCAATCCACTATAATCAAATATTGATTACACACTCTGTACTAAGAGTTGTTCTCTCTCTAGAACACACTCCCCCTTACAAGTTGTAATCAATACACCCCAACTACCAAGTCCCCTGACTTGTAGTTATCTCAATTAATAAATGATTCACAAGTATTTGACTCTCTTACAGAGCAGATAGAATAGACACTGAAGAACTAAGTATCAAAATGATACAATACAGATGTAAGCTTGATACAATAAATGACTCAATAAATTTTCGCTCTAAGTAGTTGTATCAGCTTGTGAAGAAGTTAATGTTCTCTATTTATAGGTAGAGAACATTAAATGACCGTTGTAGGATGATTCCAACCGTTGGAAGTGATTAGCTTGGGTTCTGGTCATCTTCTCTCTCTAAACTTCTGCTAATCCAAGTTTTAATGAAGACTGATGTGGATCTCTGAGTTTCTGCCCGTTGGAATTGACTTTACTTGATGTAGTAAACATTCTTTAACGTTAACAAGGCGTGCTCAGATGGATTAACCGAAAGTAGATGAGATTGTGCAGGTGCATTAAATGCACTGTTCACCTTTTTGCTTTTTCTTACAAATCTTCAATAATCTTGATCTGTGCTAACTGAAAAACACTCAACAAACTTGTTAAACATATCTGGGATCATGAGTGAATGATATATGAAAGCAAGTAGATCAAACAACAAGATATAACAGATTTCACAAATTTGAAAAAGCTTCAACGGTCACTAACCTCGAGGTTAGTTCATCCAACCTCGAGGTTGGCCTGAAAGCTTCAGGCAAACCTTCGTTTTAAAAACATTCAACCTCGAGGTTACACAGTGAACCTCGAGGTTTCTCTAGAGCAGAAGTTTGTTACAAACCTTCAGTTTGAAAGCTTCAGGCAAACCTTCGTTTTAAAAACATTCAACCTTGAGGTTCCAAAGATAACCTCGAGGTTTGAAGTTTGTTACAAACCTTCAGTTTTCACTGGAGCTTGACAACCTCGAGGTTGTACATCTGTACTCGAGGTTGGCTCTTTGAAAGTTCAAAGTTAAACATAAAGCCCAGCCTCGAGGTTACAATGTTAACCTCGAGGTTTTCAATACTTTGAAAACCAGTGTGCTCTCTGTAAGTGATGAAACTCGAGGTTGCAACATCATACTCGAGGTCCAAGGTGTTCTTATCGAGCTTAAGTTTCAAACCAAAGTGTCCAACCTCGAGGTTGGAACATGAACCTCGAGGTCCATGTGCTTGATGAAAAAACATGACCTTTCTGTATTAGTTGAACCTTGAGGTTTGCTTTGCATACTCGAGGTTGCAAGTGTTAATGAAGAAATTTGGGTTCTCCAAATGAACCAGAACCTCGAGGTTGACTTCTCAACCTCGAGGTTTCACATATAATATGTGAAACCAAGCTTTGCGACATTAGAACACTTGATTTTTCCCTTTTTCCTTTTTTTTTAAAGCATCTGTAAGGCCAAACCTCGAGGTTACAAACCCAACCTCGAGGTTTGCTCTTAACCAGAGTCTTGACACTCAAGAGCAAAACCTCTTCAATTGTCTGTAGTTGTTGACAATCATCAAAACCATCAGAGAACTAACATTCTCCCCCTTTTTGATGATGACAACACCTACAAGCAATACTTCTTTAAACATTTTAGAAGATTATCAGTGAGATTATCAGAGAGTTTGAAAAACAGATTTTTGCACAAGTAAAGAGTCAGAGATAAGCAGAAGCATGAAATTGAGACTGATATTTCAATTGACATTCCATTTCAACAAAGTTATACAAGATACAATGGAATTCAAAAAAAAACAATACAGACAGCAATAAAAGAAAACAAATACATGAAAATACATATGCTGCTGCAAAAGAAACAACCCTAAGGACCTCCAATCCTTATTGATTCCTCTCCCCCTTTGACTCCTATAGGTTCCTCATTGCTTTCCTCTCCCCCTTTGTCATCATCATCCACATATTCTGGGTCAAGAACAATAAGAGGGGGCTGGTAAAGCACCATAGCAGTGGTAGGATCAAAGGAGGGATCAAGAAGAGAAGGATGGGTATAGGGAGAAGGTGTGGGAAAGATCTCAGTAGAGGGGGTAGGTGGAGATAGGAATGGTGGAATGAGGACCTCTGTGGAAGGGGTAGTGGGTGAAGGTTGAGTCTCAGAGACTGGAGTGATATGAGATGGAGAAGTGTGTGGAGGACTAGGAAATGAGAAAGAGGGAGAGGGAGGTGAGTGAATGGGAGAGTGAGCAGGAGACTCAGTGAGTGAGGAAGGTGAAGATGGGTCAGGCATAGGAAGTGATGAGCTAGGGCCATCAGCTGGAGCAAGGATAGGATCAGAATCCATCTCAAGAACATGCATAGCAGTGGCAGCCTGGACTGGAACAGAGGATGAACCAGGAGTAGATGAGGAAGTGCCGAGACCAAAATGTCTAAGAAGCATGTCAGCTCTGTCTCTGGCATCAGATGCAGCTGAGAGTGTGACAGCTAAAGAGGAGTCCAATTCAGTAAACTTTTGATCCACTTCCTCCTTTAGCTTGTACAAGTGGGACATTGCCTCAGTCTGTGCAACTATGACATCCATAAGTCCCATCTTGATGTCAGCCCGCAATACATCAACTTCAGTCTTCATGATAGCTCTGTGGGAGATTAGGGCTTGAACCACTATCTATTTGATCTGTCCCATCAGATCATCTGGTAGAGGGGCCTGAGAAGGTGGAGGAGCTGACTGTGCTTCCTCAGGAGCTTGAGAGGCTTGAGACTGAGCTTCACCCTCTGCACCAAACTTGATACGCATAAGATTCAGCTGATGCTTCCCAAAATATAGGGGATACTCAAGGGTATCAGTGTTCCCCACATACCAAATTCTGTGATAGTAGAGTATCACAGAAACAAGAGAAGGGTAGGGTATATGAGTCAATGGCTTCTTGGCAAATTTGAAGGACTTCATCCCCTGAAGTAGCCAATCCCCAATATTAAAAGGCACTTTCCTCACAAAGGCAGTGAATGGTCTGTAATCGAGGGAGGTAAAGTGGGTGTAGTTCCCAGCCTTAGGAACAAAGTTCCTTGAATAAACATACCACAGAACTCTGTGTTCTTGAGGCATGTCCCTAGGCTTGAAGGTTAGTTTTATCTGTTGGTCAGGTGGGAAGGGTTTGCCTGGAATAAGAGTTTCATATACCTCTTGATTGGTATAAGAAAACTCAGAAACAGGAGGTGGGTTCTTAATCTTCAAAATTTTGTTCAAAATATCAGCAGAAAGTGTAAACTTGACACCCCTCACTGTGGTTGACACCCTTTCCTCTACCAACTCACCCTCAGAGTCCAGTACACTCACATCTTCCATCTTAAAGTAGAACATCCTAACCAGACTAGGAGTGTATGGACAGTAGATAGAGATAAAGGGTTCATACATTTTGATCCAAGGACTGAGATCAAAATTGCATTCCCTATGGAAGGTATCTAAGTTGATGGCTACTGAGGCACAGAAAACTTTAGAGAGATAAGTTTCTCTATACTTATCATTTTCCTCCTTGGTGGAGAAGGTTGAGGCAGCAGTGATGAATCCTTCTGGAGGTGATCTGATATCCCGGATGTCCTCAATAGCATTGACAGCAAATTTCTCCAACTTCTTTTGCTGTGAAGCCTGAGAGGTAGATTGAGCTTGAGGCTTTGAGGGATTCTTGGTTCTTGCCTTTTTGGCCTTTTCTACCACTTTCTCTTTCCCTTTACCGGTTGCTTCAGGGACTTTCCTCTTTTTAGACTCAGCTTGACTGGGCTCTTTGATGGAAATGCCCTTCGGTTTGCTCTTCGGAGGAGGAGATGGAGGAGGATCAATGGGCATCCCTGGGATGTGCTTATCAACCCCAGAGCGCAAGCGAATAGACCGAGTTTTCTTCCTCACTGGCTTGCTTGGTCGAGGTTCAGGTGAAGGTTGACGTTTTGGAGGTGGAGATGGAGACCAAGATTCTGTCTCATCGTTCGAATGGGAGGAAGATTCTGACTGAGAAGGAGATTTCGAGGCCATTTGGAGACAGAGAATGAAAGAAATTTGCAGAAAAGTGAAGATTGGAAGAGGAAGTGACGAGAGGAAAGGAGTGAACTCGAGGTTAGGGTTCAGTAAAATTGAAATTTCACAGCAGCATATATATAGACACGCGCTCAACCTCGAGGTTGACATCCCATCCTCGAGGTTAGATGAATAAAATTCACTAATCTCTGCGATCAACCTCGAGGTTGACATCTCAGCCTCAAGGTTAGATGAATAAGACTTTACTAACCTTTGAAATTCTTACCTCCAACCTCGAGGTTTCCTCCAGAACCTCGAGGTTCCACTGTCTGATTGATGAGGTGTTCTCTCTGTCTGCTACAAAACTCGAGGTTTCTCTTCCATACTCGAGGTTCCATTTTTCAGATTGATTCAGCTTTGACCAGTTATCTCGACAACCTCGAGGCTAGCTTTTGGACCTCGAGGTTCCATTCTTCAAAAAGCTTGAATTCTTTTGGTATCCTGACAACCTCGAGGTTGGCTAGTGAACCTCGAGGTTTTGCCCTTTGTCAGCAAAACCAAGTCCTGCATAAGATTGTCTATGTACTCCGATGCTAAAGTTAGATATCTATAATCATCAAAACCATAATTTAACATAAAAGTAGACAGAAATTACTCACAACTCATTGGGATTTACCATTCCCAATTCTCTTCTTATGAATGTGAATGGGTCCTTGGCTAATGGTTTGGTGAAAATGTCTGCCAATTGAAGATGAGTTGGGATGAACATCACTTTCACATCTCTCTTCTGGACATGATCCCGGATGAAGTGATGTCTCACATCAATATGCTTGGTTCTTGTATGTTGCACGGGATTCTTGGCCAAGCTTATTGTGCTAGTGTTATCACATAGTATTGGGATCTCCTTTAAGTGCACTCCCAAGTCAGCAAGTTGTTGCTTCAGCCACAACACTTGAGCACAGCAGCTTGAGGCAGCCACATATTCAGCTTCTGTTGAGGACACAGCCATGGTAGTTTGCTTCTTGCTAAACCAAGAGACAAGTGAGTTGCCAAAGAACTCACATTGCCCACTTGTGCTCTTTCTATCCGTCTTATAGCCAGCATGGTCAGAATCTGAATATGCCACAAGATGCTCCGGCTGACCTTTGGGAAACCATAGCCCAAGAGTCTTTGTATCAGATAGATATCTGAATATTCTCTTCACGTGTTCAGCATGAGACTCTTTGGGTGAGGATTGGAATCGAGCACACATTCCAACACTGAATTGGATGTCCGGGTGACTTGCGGTGAGATAGAGCAATGATCCAATCATTCCTCTATACTTGGTGATGTTGAAATCCTTGCCCTCTTCATCAGCATCCAAGGAAGTAGTTGTGCTCATTGGTGTGTCAGCCCCATTACACTTGTCCATTCCAAACTTCTTCAGCAAATCATTTAAATACTTTGTTTGAGATATGAATATCCCATCTTTACGTTGCTTGATTTGCAGCCCAAGGAAGTAATTAAGCTCTCCCATCATTGACATCTCAAATTCACCTTGCATAGACTTCGAAAATTCCTCACATAAAGAGTCATTAGTAGCACCGAAAATAATATCATCAACATATATCTGTACAATTAAAATCTCATTTAACTTATTTTTCTTGATAAACAATGTTGTATCAGCCTTTCCTCTAATAAATCCTTGATTGAGTAAGAATTGACTCAATCTTTCATACCAAGCTCTAGGAGCTTGCTTAAGACCATACAAGGCTTTCTTAAGTCTAAAAACATGATCAGGAAATTGATCATTTTCAAAGCCTGGAGGTTGTTCAACATACACCTCCTCTTGGATGAAGCCATTTAGAAATGCACTTTTAACATCCATTTGATAGAGTTTAAAACCTTTTGTGCATGCAAATGCTAGAAGAACTCTTATTGCTTCCAATCTAGCTACTAGAGCATAAGTCTTTTCATAGTCTATTCCTTCTTCTTGATTGTAGCCTTTGGCCACTAATCTAGCCTTGTTACGCACAATGATGGCTGACTCATCACGTTTGTTCTTGAATACCCATTTTGTCCCAATTACCGGATGGTCTTTGGGTCTAGGTACCAAGTCCCAAACTTGATTTCTATCAAATTGATGTAGCTCCTCTTGCATAGCAATCACCCAATCATTGTCTGAAAGGGCTTCTTCTATCTTAGAGGGCTCTATATGTGAAATAAATGCAGAAAATGTGACTTCATTCAAAGTACTATTTCTGGTCCTAACTCCTTGATTCACATCACCTATAACTTGGTCTAAAGGATGATTCCTTATAAATCTCCAAGCTCTAGGTTGAGACTGATCAGAATTTTCTAAATTGTTTTCAGGATTAGCCTCAAAAATATTTTCAGAATTTTCAGAAGGAGTAGGAGCATTTTTCGAAAAGAATTTGTTTTTGAAAATAGTCTCCTCTTCATCATCCAAGGATTTATTAGATTCAGATTCGCAGAATACAACGTGTATAGATTCTTCCACAATCTTAGTTCTAGTATTAAAGACTCTATATGCTTTGCTCCTATTAGAATAACCAATAAAGATAGCTAAATCAGCTTTAGGATCGAATTTACCAAGATTATCTTTACCGTTATTGTGCACATAGCACTTACAGCCAAAGACACGAAGGTGGCTGAGGTTTGGCTTTCTTTCTTTGTAGAGTTCGTATGGAGTCTTATTTAGCTTCTTTCTCAAGTATGCTCTGTTGGAGACGTAGCAAGCCGTACTCATGGCATCAGCCCAAAACACTTGAGAAGTGTTGTACTCGTTCAACATTGCTCTAGCCATTTCAGTGAGTACACGATTCTTTCTCTCCACAACACCATTTTGTTGTGGTGTTCTTGGTGCTGAAAAATTGTGATCAATCCCCATACTGTCACAGAACTCAGCAAAGGCTTGATTCTCGAACTCTCCACCATGGTCAGTCCGTATTCTTGAAATTGAGAACCCTTTCTCGTTTTGGACCTTCTTGGCAAATGAAACAAACTGATCAAAGGTTTCATCTTTAGAGGATAAAAATATTGTCCAAGTAAATCTAGAGAAATCATCAACTATGACCAAGGTGTATAAATTTCCACCAAGACTTTTCACTCTAGCTGGTCCAACTAGATCCATGTGAAGAAGTTGAAGGGGTCTGTTTGTTGAAATCTCATTTTTAGCCTTAAAAGAAGATTTGGTCTGTTTTCCCTTTTGACAAGCATCACAAATCGTATCATTTTTGAAATTCAGTTTGGGAATGCCAATAACCAAATCCTTTTTCAATAACTTGTCAAGTTGATACATATTGACATGAGCTAATCGCTTATGCCATAGCCAACTCTCATTCAAGTTACTTACAAAACAATTTTCAGAAGTAGAAGCATTGCTAGAGAGGTTCAAAGTATAACAGTTTCCATCTCTAGGTGCTCTAAATAAAGCTTTATTTTTCAAATCATTTATGAAGATCAAATCCTTTTTAACAATGAAGCACTCATCTGAATCAAATATTACCAAATTACCCTTATCAGTGCTTTGGCTCACACTTAGGATATTGTGACACAATCCTTCTACAAAGTAGACGTCTTTGATGAGTGGACCTTCATTGTTGCCTATCTCACCAATGCCAGCGATTTTCCCGGATTGATCACCTCCAAATGTGACTCTACCTCCATCTTTTGGCTTTATTGATAGAAACTTTGATTTGTCTCCAGTCATGTGTCTTGAGCATCCACTATCGATATACCACTTGTTTGGCCTTGATGCTCTAAGACAAACCTGCAGATCACAAAGGATCAGGTTTTAGGTACCCATCTTTTCTTGGGTCCTTTGGGGTTAGCATGTACCTTGGGAACATATGTTCCTTTTGGTACCCAGACATAATTCCCTACAGGTTTAGCTTTTCTTTCTTTTCGATGAAAACAAGATGAAGTGGTATGCCCCTTCCTATTACAGTAATTGCAATGAGCAAAAGGATTTGAAGAATGAACAGATTTTGTAAAATAATTCATGTAAGATTTTTTACCATTCTTTTTCTTTCCTTTCTTTTTGTCAAAGTCTGGTCTATATCCAATGCCCGATCAATCATTTATAAACCGCTGTTGTTTTAAAATTACATTGAGCATTTCACTTCCCTTAGTGAACTTCTCAAGTGCTTTTGTTAATTGTAAATTCTTTTTCTCCAAAATAGGGCATTCGTCACAGACTAAAGATTCAGGAGAAGTAAGATTTTCAACATGTAATTCAAGAAAAGAATGTTTCTTTTTTAAACTCATATACTTATCTGCTAATTTTTCAAATTCCTTTTGAACCACATTGTACTCAGTAAATAGTTCATCATAGGAAGGGAGAGATTCATATACCTCACTTGTTTCACTGGGTTGCTCTTCTTCTTCAGCAACAAGGCATATGTTGGCTTTTTCACTTTCATTTTCTTCAGCTTCATCCTCATCTGATGAGCTATCCCCCCATATGGCTGAAACATATGCTTTCTTCTTCTTGAAGTTCTTGAACTTTTTCCTTTCTTTCTCTTGGTTCTTCAGCTGAGGACATTCAGATTTGATGTGTCCGGGCTTCTCGCATTCGTAGCATATGATAGGCTTCTTTGATTCATAGCTGGAGCTACCCTTTTGAAACTTCTTGAAGCCTTGATCCTTTTTGTAGAACTTCTTGAATCTCCAGACCATCATGCCGATTTCTTCATCCTCATCTTCATCTTCTTCATCTTTATCAGCATTGAGAGCAACTCCCTTGTTGCGATTGTTGGTACCGTTGACTTCTTCCAAGTCCTTCTTAAATTTCAATTTGCTCTCATACTCAGATAGACTTCCGAACAATGCAGCAACAGAAGTCATAGACTCACCACGAGCCTCCTCAATAGCAGTAACCTTGGCTTCCCAATCCTTCGTGAGAATATTGAGAATTTTTCTCACTTGAGACCTTTGATCGAAGATCTTTCCCAGGGCTACCAACTGATTTGTGAGATGAGTATATCTAAGCTGAAATTCACCGATAGTTTCTCCTTGCTTCATTCGCAACAGGTCGTATTCAGTTGTTAGGATGTTGATGCGGTTCTCTTTGATTCCAGATGTTCCTTCATATGCGATTTCCAGAGCTTTCCACATATCCTTTGCTGTAGACAAGTTGCAAACACAAAAGTACTCCTTTTGACTAAGAGCACTTTGAAGCATCAGAATAGCCTTGCTATTAAGAGTGATATTCTTCTTATCATCATCGTTGAACTCAGCTTCGGTCTTTGGAACAGTGATGCCTCCTTCAACCTTAACTGGAATATAATCTCCAGTTTCAAATACTCTCCACAATCCATATTCTGTGGCCATCACGAACACACGAAACTTTGCTTTCCAGAAAGAGTAGTGTTCGCCATTGAAACCGGGAGGTCTGTTGATTGAAGCTCCATCAGGAAGAATTCCTTCCATAGTGATCCTTCTCGAGTGGTTAAACTCTTCCGAGAAGACCTTGCTCTGATACCAAATGTAGATTGGAGCCAAATACCCAAGAGGGGGGGTGAATTGGGTATCTTTAAAAAAAATCGAAGATTCTACTCTGTTTTTGACTAATGAACACAGGGTAAAACAGAGGAGAAAGGAAGAGAAGCGATACACCACAAGATTTATACTGGTTCGGTCCTTTCTCTGACCTACATCCAGTCCCCAAGCCTCACCTGGGATTTTCAATCCACTATAATCAAATATTGATTACACACTCTGTACTAAGAGTTGTTCTCTCTCTAGAACACACTCCCCCTTACAAGTTGTAATCAATACACCCCAACTACCAAGTCCCCTGACTTGTAGTTATCTCAATTAATAAATGATTTACAAGTATTTGACTCTCTTACAGAGCAGATAGAATAGACACTGAAGAACTAAGAATCAAAATGATACAATACAGATGTAAGCTTGATACAATAAATGACTCAATAAATTTTCGCTCTAAGTAGTTGTATCAGCTTGTGAAGAAGTTAATGTTCTCTATTTATAGGTAGAGAACATTAAATGACCGTTGTAGGATGATTCCAACCGTTGGAAGTGATTAGCTTGGGTTCTGGTCATCTTCTCTCTCTAAACTTCTGCTAATCCAAGTTTTAATGAAGACTGATGTGGATCTCTGAGTTTCTGCCCTTGGAATTGACTTTACTTGATGTAGTAAACATTCTTTAACGTTAACAAGGCGTGCTCAGATGGATTAACCGAAAGTAGATGAGATTGTGCAGGTGCATTAAATGCACTGTTCACCTTTTTGCTTTTTCTTACAAATCTTCAATAATCTTGATCTGTGCTAACTGAAAAACACTCAACAAACTTGTTAAACATATCTGGGATCATGAGTGAATGATATATGAAAGCAAGTAGATCAAACAACAAGATATAACAGATTTCTCAAATTTGAAAAAGCTTCAACGGTCACTAACCTCGAGGTTAGTTCATCCAACCTCGAGGTTGGCCTGAAAGCTTCAGGCAAACCTTCGTTTTAAAAACATTCAACCTCGAGGTTACACAGTGAACCTCGAGGTTTCTCTAGAGCAGAAACCTTCTGATAAATCTCATTAACTTGCAAACCTTGAGGTTCCAAAGATAACCTCGAGGTTTGAAGTTTGTTACAAACCTTCAGTTTTCACTGGAGCTCGACAACCTCGAGGTTGTACATCTGTACTCGAGGTTGGCTCTTTGAAAGTGCAAAGTTCAAAGTTAAACATAAAGGCCAGCCTCCAGGTTACAATGTTAACCTTGAGGTTTTCAATACTTTGAAAACCAGTGTACTCTCTGTAAGTGATGAAACTCGAGGTTGCAACATCATACTCGAGGTCCAAGGTGTTCTTATCGAGCTTAAGTTTCAAACCAAAGTGTCCAACCTCGAGGTTGGAACATGAACCTCGAGGTCCATGTGCTTGATGAAAAAACATGACCTTTCTGTATTAGTTGAACCTTGAGGTTTGCTTTGCATACTCGAGGTTGCAAGTGTTAATAAAGAAACTTGGGTTCTCCAAATGAACCAGAACCTCGAGGTTGACTTCTCAACCTCGAGGTTTCACATATAATATGTGAAACCAAGCTTTGCAACATTAGAACACTTGATTTTTCCCTTTTTCCTTTTTTTTAAAGCATCTGTAAGGCCAAACCTCGAGGTTACAAACCCAACCTCGAGGTTTGCTCTTAACCAGAGTCTTGACACTCAAGAGCAAAACCTCTTCAATTGTCTGTAGTTGTTGACAATCATCAAAACCATCAGAGAACTAACACATCATCTTTGGCCCTTAATTTTCAAAATAAGACATCCCTCAATTTATGCTTTTTAATTTGTTTCTTGTTTATTTTGTAGAATTACATAAATTATTTTAATTATGTAAGCTTAATTGCCCATTAGTTTTTACTAATAACCTTAAAATTGCTTAAATGTTTTCTAACATTTCTTACTTCTTTTGATTATTTAAGAACCATAGTTTAATATGATAATTATTGTGTATTTTATGATCCTTAAATGTGGTCTTAAATTTAATCTTTGGTCTATTTAATTCCAAGGAAAAATTGTCTAAAATCTACTCCCTTCGGTCCTAATTATAAGAACTAGTTGACTTTTTTAAAGAGATTAAGGAAGTTAATTAAATTACTTTAAAGTATTTTTATTTTTTTTCTTCAAACTTATTAGTTTGACTAATAAGCTAATATATAATCTAAGAATATTTAACATAGGAAATGATTAAGTAACTTATTTAGCTTCCTTAATCTCTCTAAAGAAAGTCAACTAGCTCTTATAATTAGAACCGGAGGTAGTAATTAATAATCCACAAAATTTAGAGACAACATATTCTCCTTTATTTAATGTGTATTATTTACCAAAACTTAATATTTATGATAAATAAGAATTTTAGAGTATTACAAGCCCTATAATGTTAGTAATTTGTAAGAGAAACTAAGTTACTGGTTCATGACATTGCTTTCACTCAGCATATATTTGGATCAATCTTACCACATGGATTTAAATAAAATCTAAATGAACCAAATTATAGACTATGGGTGTGCATGACAACCATTCTGTTGCCCAGCACTATTTCTGAGATGAAACAGTTTTTTCTGATTCTGTGCTTTGGAAGAGTTTTGAGAATCAGAATTACGTTTGTTAACCCATTTTATTTTTACTCCGAGAATTAGAATTACGTTTGGTAACACATTTTTCCTCTTCTTGTTTGGGAGTTAAAAAAATAGCAAGGGAGGAAGATGAAGGATTAATGAGTTATTTTTACTATTTTGTCATTTTCTTTAATAATTAATATAATTATTATACTTTACAAATAAACTTAAATTTCCTAAAAAAATTATTTATGTGGTGATAGCGGTGGTGGTGGTGGCGGTGGCAGGGGGCGGTGGTGGTGGTGGGAGCGGCGGCGACGGCGGTGGTGGTGGTGCGGTAGCGGTGGTGGTGGTGGTGGGGCGGTGGCGGTGGTGGTGGTGGGGTGGTGGTGGGGCGGTGGTGGTGGCAACGGTGGCAGGGCGGTGGCCATGGTGGTGGTGGTGGCGACGGTGGTGGTGGTGGGGCGGTGGCGGTGGTGGTGGCGGTGGCGGGGCGGTGGTGGTGGCGACGGTGGTGGTGGTGGGGCGGTGGTGGCGGGGCGGTGGTGGCGGGACTGTAGCGGTGGGGCTGCGGTGGGGCAGCGGTGGTGTTGGGGGTGGCAACGGCAGTGGTGGTAGAGTGTGGTGGTGGTGAATGAGGGTAAATTTCTGCTTCAATTGAGGGAAAAATAAATTCTGATTTTTTGCCCTGGAATAGAGAAGCCAAAATTTTTAGCTTCTTTTTTTTACTCCCCAGCACAAAAAATAAACCGGTTCATCCCAGGAGCAAAAAAAAAAAACCGGATTTACCAAACACAATTCCCATATATTTTTGTTCCAGGACACAGAAATTAGAAAAAAATTCATTTTGGGAGTGTTACCATGCACACCCTATATATATTGAATGAGAGAAATGTGAGCATAATAATTTTTTATGTTGGTAATGAATAGATTTTGTTTAAGCATTCTATTTTGTATTTTGTGACGTTTAGTCCTAATTCACATCAGCCTTAGTTAACATATCAGCCTAATTGAAAAAACTGCGAGGTATCCAATAAAAAGAAGAAAAAAAAAGCTAAATATACCTAATTACAAATCAAGCAAAACAAGTATTGAGAACTTTATTTTCTCAATAAATAATATGGTATTGCAAGTCAAGAGAGAAGCTTCCATGAAATGCAGCCCACACGCATAGCGTAAACTTTTGACTTTGAATCTTCTACCTATCAGTCCAAAATAATTAGGCCATTAATGAAGCCAAAAAAAAATGAGAAAAGCAACCTCTAGTTTGCCTTCAAACGTTCCCTCATCTCTACTGGCTTTTTTCTGCAGAAACTCAAATCTTAACTTTGAATATCTCTCTCAAAGTTCTTTCCCATGCTTCCATTCATGGCATCTTCATCATCATCCATCAACATGACTCCTCCTCCTCCATTATTCCCAAAAGCATCAGTTGAAACCTACGACGTATTCCTCAGCTTCAGAGGCGAGGACACGCGCTATAGCTTCACAAGCCATCTACACGCAGCATTAAGTAGGCTCAAATTGAGGACCTACATAGACTACGAGCTCGAGCGAGGCGACGAGATATCACCGGCGCTAGTGAAGGCCATTGAAGAAGCCAAGATTTCCGTCATAGTTCTCTCTGAGAACTATGCTTCTTCAAGGTGGTGCTTAGATGAACTGGTGAAGATAATGGAGTGCAAGAGAACCAAAGGACAGATCGTCGTTCCCATCTTCTACCACATAGAACCAACACACGTCAGGAATCAGACCGGAAGCTACGCCAAGGTGTTCGCTCACCATGATCGTCTTTTCATGGCCACTGACCCCAACAAGGTCCTAAGATGGAGGTTAGCTCTTTCTGAAGCAGCCAACCTTTCAGGCTGGGATTGCTTGGTCACCAGGTTCGTGTGTGTATCTACATCTCTATTTATATATGTACGAATGGAACGGCTTGGATCACAAAACCATTTTTATGGTTTAGGTGGGTTTGATCGAAGTGGAGTTGGCATTGAACTATAACCGTTTTCAGAAATTCTGGGGATTGAGTTTTAACACTCTGGACTACTCAAATTTAATCTTGATAGTTCATATTTAAGCTTTTATTTTTTGAAAAAATTATTATGATGGGTATAAAATCTAAAATAAACACAATATCTAAACTATCATTTTTTCCTCCAAAAAACTGATTTTGTTATTTAAAAATAACCGGTTGAAAATTTTAAATCTATATTGTTAGATCTTGCCGTAGCACCATTATTTTGGGCACTAAAACCATGTTCACTTTTGGGCCAGGCAGAAAGAATACTGAAAATCTTAAAAATAGAAAATAAGAAAATAGACCATTCCAAAAACTTCAATACAGTATCATACCTTTTGTATTTCATACATTGTAATTTTATTACATTGACAATTAAATAAATTATGAATGTATTAATTTTTATATACTATTACATGTACATATGATTTTTTTTATTAATTTTTTTTAATTTAATTATCATGTCACGGCCGGTTTGACTGCTGGTCCAACCCAACCATGAGAATCACGAACTATTGGCTTAATTTCCGATTCATTTGTGACACTTTTAAAACATTGATGTACATATATGATGAAATTGTATTTGTGCTTTATGATTAATTTTGAACAATATACATAGGATGGAATCGGAGCTAGTTGAAAGGATAGCCATAGATGTGTTGCAGAAGCTCGACTCGATCAACAATGGCGGAATCGAGAGTAGGATAGAGACATACAAGCAGATGGCGCAGGCGAAGTTGGAGAAGTGTTTAAAGAGTGGGAATATGAATGACATGGAAGACCTAACAGAGACTCTGCAACAGCTCGCGAATCTGAAGCTGGAGAAGGCTCTAAGAACAGACCATGATAAGGATTGGGAAGAACTTGAGGTGACGAACCAGAGGATTTTGGAGCTCAAGCGTCAGATGTGGGTTCGCTCCTTTCTTAATCCCAAGGCCAGGCAGGATTACACTGAGACTCAACACCAAATTGCTCAAATTAATGCAGAGAGGGACAATCGTAGGCGTGGACTTTACAGAGGAATTTAATTATAACTCCAACAGTTTCATTATTCTTCGTTCTTCTTCTTAGTTGTTATGAAAGGTTTTATATAATCTGAAGAAGTAATGATCAGTCGATAATTCTGTTTCGTTATTAGAAGCAGATGCATAATAAAAGTTTGTATTTTCAGTTTAATTAACAAGGTGATGCTTGCCTCTTCTCTTTGCTCAAGTTTGAGAAGTTAATTTTGCGGAATTTTAAGAATGAGTCAAGGTACAAATTTGCCAACCAACTATTACCTGAGGAGCGTCTGGCACAAATAACTATTGAGGGGACCAAAATTGCCAATCAACAATTAAAAAGTGAAAAAAAAAACACAATTTGGAGTAGATTCACCAACGAACTATTATCCCGTCATTGTCTTGGTGTCTCCGTCTTCTATTGACTGTCACAGTGTTGGCGACGTCAGCATTTCCAAAGCTTCTATTGTTGCTGGGTGTTCCACTCACCGTCTTGAACTCATCCAGTAGTCCACACAGCGTTCGACTGGCACGCACCTTGCACCCTGGTTCCATCCCTCCGATGTCACAAGCACCAACTTCTGCTGCCACAATGCCTGCTCCCATAGGTCTCATCTCTTTTGGTGTTTTCCTTTTCCAACAAGAAGGCTTAACCGCTCTTTTCTCCAGTGTTTCAGCCACCGTCCTACACCAGTGCCTCATATTTTAACTTAATTGGGATAGTTTTTTTTTAATAGTTATTTGATGTTTTTTTTTCACTTTTAATAGTTATTTGGTGTTTTTTTTTCACTTTTTAATTGTTGATTGGCAATTTTTGTCCCCTCAATAGTTATTTGTGCCAGACGCTTTTCGGGTAACAGTTGGTTGGCAAATTTGCACCTTCACCCTTTAATCGTACATTTTTTTTTGGCCAAAAAAGTCAATTTTATTAATCACAAAAAATAATAATAATAATAATCAGAATGTCAGCGCCTTAGTAGCGCAGTGGCATAGGAGCCAGTATTAACTAGCCTCCCTCCCCATGTATAGGATTCGAACCCTGTCCCCCTCCCCTACCATGATGTATAAAAATAAATAAATAAAAAATCAAAATTACTAATATAACATCTATAACACCCTTACCAAATCTAAACAAAACAAGCATTCTAAAACTATACTACTAACAGGATCATCCAAGAGTTATTAGCCTATTTCTTTTTTCTTGAAGTCATACCTCTTCAGACCCAAAGCATCCTCCTTAAGAACGGGTACATATTTATATGAAATAAGCAAGAAAAAAAAATATATTTGACAGATATTCAATGCGCACGAGTGTAAAAAAGTTATTTTAATCGCGGTTTAAAAAAGATTTGTAACTTATACATGTGTGTGTAATGACGTAAAAAGGCTTTTATTTCACCATTTAACTAGTGATGACTCCATATTTTTATATTAATTTGAAATGTATTTTATTATATTTGGGAAGTCATTGATGCTAAATTAAAAAAATTTAAGCTAAGTTTGATTTTGATAAGATATGGATTTCATTAGAAATATCAAAGTTCGGGATAAAGATCAGATAATGATATTAATAATAAAAATAATAATATGAGATTAACCCTCCTGCATAAAGAATATTTATATTTAAGAATTAATTTAAAAGAAAATTTATTTCAAGATTTTAAACTTAAAACCTCACTTCAAGACAGGAAGAGCCTAAGATTATTAATGACACTGTTATAGTTATAAGTTCTTGATAAAATCTCCAAATAAAGTGTTCGATTCAATTAATATATTAATCTCTTGATAAATTAATCAAACCCAATATATAAATCAAATCCTTTGTTGCTTATGTGAGGCCAATAAATGTATCTCTACCATAATAAGAAAGCCATTCATTCAACTCACAAATTTCAAGTTCTCAAACAGTTAAACTCAAGTTCTATACTCAACTTAACTTTCTCAAACATCAATCAAGCAAACTAATTAACATTTTCATTGGTGGTCAATTAACAAGAAGTATTAAGCATAGAGTAGAATCAACATATAAAAACAACTGTAATCACAAATTTATAAAGGGAAATTAAACAAGTAAGCAATCCATACAATGGTTCAAATAATCCTAGAGAAAATAGTTTAGCTACTCATAATCATAATCCAATCCGTGTCAAAACAAATAAATCCAGATTCAGAGGACATAATAAAAATAATGAAATGAAAACAAGCCATTGATAAGAGAATAAGACAAAGGAACAGAGTCAATAATCACGTCCTCTGGTCATCAGCTCTACGCCTTTCTCCTATGCTCCTCAATCTGGTCGGACTCGTTCTCACGATCGAAGGAGAAGAAGAAGAAGAAGACATTCTCCTGTGGACTCCACTTCTGGTTCTGTCGTGAAGACGTACGGCAATTTCTCTATCCATCTCCCATGTTCAAGCTCTCGTCGTTGAAGGAAGAAGAAGAAGGATTCAGTCACTCGTTCACCTCCGCTCAGATCGTGGAATTCCTCTGATTCTTTGGTCCGCCAAAAATGTGGGTTGCCTCCTTCCCTTTTAACATGAACGTGCGTCCTTGATTCCTGATTCAAGAGGCGGCTTTACTAAAAGGATTGATATTATAATAATAATATCATCTCTCTTTTATTATTATTTTTCAGGATTTTAAATTATTATTTTTATTATTAATATCATTATCTTAAAATTTGATATTTCTTATAAAATTCCTTAAATCATGCTCCAAATTGATATCTTATCAAAATCTCTCTTTAATTTAACATTATTGACTTCTTAAATATATTAAAACACATCTCAAATTAATCTAAAAATAAGGAGTCATCAACTGGAATTAAAAACAATATGGAAAGCAAAAATCTCATGGAAGATGGTGCAAAAGGCATCAACACTTGTGAGAAAGTATATGTAGCAGAGATGTGTGTGTGTAATATAAACATTAAAAAAGGGCGTCACTAGACGAAACTATTGATATATGTCTAATGCAGATGTAATATCATTCTCCCATTCCTACCTTTCGTTGATTTCAGCCATAGTTTCATCATTCCTTCTTGTTGTTTGGTATGAGGGAAGGGAGGGACAATAAAGGAAAGAAAAATATTTTTGAGTTGAATTTAAAAAAATTGGAAGCTGCTTTCTGATCCTTGCTTTTCGTTAGATGCAAAAATTATTGTTAGTGAATTTTTGTTATAGATTTCGAGGAGTGGCTGAGTAGGAATATTAATCAATAATTAATAAAAATTATAAGTATATTAATTTTTAAACTTTTTGTTGATTTTTATTTAATGAATTGGGGAAAATTTTCAAACCTCTTTATGCTGCTGCCTTGACCCGTGTGGTAGTTTTCTACTTGCTGACAAACGTAGTTCAAATAATGATTTTATATATCTGATGAAATCTTTTTTTTTTTGATAAATAATTGAATATAAAGTTATATATTGTTTATGATATTAACGTTATTAACTAAGCCATATTTTGTACCAAAAAAAAAATTACTATGATCATATGCAGTAACTATAAAAATTAATTTTTGAAAATATTTTAATTATACGTTATATTGTTTATTATGGTTAAAGATATCATTTTTGCTATTTATTGAATTTATAACTTACGTATTCTGATTCTCTACCCATCCAGCAAAACGAGAAAATTAAAAAGAGAGAGGAAATACTGAAATAGACATATGAGAGTACGTAGCAGTAGAGTTGGCTCACATGATAAATGGATAAAAGTGTAAAAATACACATGTATTTTATCCTGATGAGTGTTTAACACCAAGTGCTTTTTTTTAGGTGCAAAAATGCACATGAACTTTCAAAATGAGGGCAAAAATATCATCTCCATTAATCTTAGTGACGTTGACCGTTAGTTTGACGCAAAACGCTGATATGGAAGGTAATTCGGCTATAATAATATCCTAGTTGGCTATGGAACAAACAAATAAAACTAAGATAAAAATTTGGAAACCCATCATCCTTCATCAACAGATTTGACTCATCCGACTCAACTCCAGCCCCTTGCCTCCCCCAACTCAACCTTGCCTCCTTCTCATTGACCTCATTTTTGGCCGTCATCCTCTGCCGCATCCCCCTTGAGTGCTAGAGGCTTTGTTCAAACCAGTCGCCGGAGGTTTGTCCAAGACCAATCGCCAAAGGCTACATTGCTCATCTATCATTTTCTGCCCAAATCTGGAGATTGTAAAGGCAAGCGTCTTTTCTCATGAGGAAGTTTCATCAATTTCTCAGATCAGGGCTGTTTGCTCTCTTGTTTCTTCCATGGTTCTACATCCGTCACCTCATTGGCGAATCTTAGTTATGACAATGGGGGGCCATCCCCCCCCCCAAAAAAAATGTTTAAAATTTTTTAATGGAACCTTTTTTTTTTTTTTTGCCTTTGTTAGGGTAATGATACAACTTTGGCCCCCCAAAGTAGTGAATACAACTCCCCCCCCCCCCCCAAAAAAAAAAATTTGTTTAGAGTTCCTTAACATTTTTCACTCTTTTTATATCTTTGGGTATAATTCAATCTTTGTTCCATATGGGGTCTTGTATGATTTATGTTAATCTTGTCATTCTTTTCTATATTTTATTCTAATTACCTAAAATTTTTAGCTTATCAATAAAATTTACTTTTGTGGTGTATCCCTTACTATGCTTTTACCCATTCTACACTACACTTGTAGATGAAGTTAATTGACTTGATTTAATGAATATTTTTTTTATTCTTTTCATTTTTAATGCATTTAAAATTTTTCTCAAAAAAATTTACGGGGGCAGCCCTCGAATCCCCCCACTACTATTTCCACCCCCCCCCCCAAAAACTTTTCTTCCAAGTTCTGCCACTGCGTCACCTCCTTCTTCTATAGTTTTCTCCCTTTTTTTGTTTAAAAATTGATTATTGTTTGATTATTTTGATTTTCTTCAAAATTATATCTCACTACAAGAAAAAAAGGTTTTTGCGACGGAAAAAAATACGTCGCTAAAACCTAAAATTCCGTTGTAAAATGAATTTGCGACGGATTTTTTCCGTCGCAAAAAAGTGGTCGCAATTGCGACGGAATCTAATTCCATCGCAAATTGCGAGGGAATCATATTCCGTTGCAATTTTGAATTTTGAAATCTGTCGCAAAATTCAAATTTGCGACGGATTCTGAATCCGTCACAAATTTCGCAAAATTAAAATTTGCAACGGATTGAATCCGTCGCAAATTTAATTAATTTTTTAAAAAAAAATTATATATTTTTTATTTTAATTTATTTTTTATTTTTTTGTTTTAATTTTCTTTGAAAATTATATTCTTTTAAAATTAATTATATTCTTTTCCATTATTCTTTTAAAATTTATTTATTTTATTTTATAATTTTGTTTAAAAATTATATATTAAAATATTTTTAAAAAAGTTATATAACATACATACTGAATCTTTATAAGACAGAGTATAAAATACAATATAAATATAGTGTTTCAACAGAGATGTACTAAAAAAGTAATCTAAACAGCAGCATCCTCATCATCATCATCAGCAGCAGGATCACCTTCAGGAGGCGGCATCGGACCCTTGTCTTTCATTAGGGCCATGATTTGACGCTGCATCTGTCTAACCATCTCCTGTGTCTGGTGGAGCTCATTGGCTGTCTCCATTTGTTGTTGCTTTGTCTCGCTCAGCTCAGCTACTTACGACTCCATAATTGTCTTCATCTTCTTCAACTCATCTGCCAAAAATTAGGAAATATAATTATCTTTTTTGCACTGCATTTAAATGGACCAAAGAATGAAAATGTAACGATCAATATCAAATGTATTACGTTTACCTGCAGAAACACCTTCACTGCTGGATGTGGAGCGCTTTGATTCCCTAAGTCGGCTGGCATAGGAACCTAACCCGAAGACTCTACCTTTGCTGTTAAATCCACCCGCAGCCTGTAAGAATAGAGTCTCGTTATCGGACTGAGAGGATGAGGGCTCAGTTCGACTCTACGAGTCTCTCTCCTGTGTCAGCCTCAGATAGTTGCCCTATAAACAAAAAAAGCCATTACAAAAAAAGCCATGTGAAATGAAATAAACATGTTGGTGTCCGAAACAAAGAATCAATGCAATATAAATGTCTCATCGCCACTTGCTCCGCCCTGGCGTTAATCCATATCTTCTCACCCCCTTTAGTCTGGCGGGTATGGGTCTGCTCAAAGGCACGCCACTCAACATCTTCTGGTGGAACATCCCCAGACTGTGCTTGCAAACACATGAAAAATCGTTAACAAATTGTTTCAAGGTACAAAACATTGAATACTTTAATAGAAAATAACGTGTACTCACAATTTTTCAACAATGCTCACTCAGCGGAATGGACTCGCCAGCATATGAAGGTCCCACCTGCTTGGCCCTATTCAACTTACTTTTCTGACTTCTATTATTAAATTTCTCATCGTTCGCCCACTATGAAAGTAATAGGCTTGCAGTCTCAAGGTCAATCCAATCTTGCTTGCCTATACCCTTTCTCAATTTATGAAATCTCCCAGACAACCACCGGCTTCCCTTATGGTTAAAAGCTTTTCTCAGACCTTTATGATGTTCAAGCAACGTCATAAACTTACTCTGAAAACCAATAATGAACAATTAGTGCTCCAAATGTTACAAATACTTAATCAGTTCGTATTTGGATAAGAAATTAATAACTATAAATCACTTAACTTACCAAAAACTCCTCGAACCATCTATTCCGAGTGTCCTTAGGAATTTCTTTCCACGTGCCCCAAGGCTCATTGAAATTACGGAATATTTGGGTTGACAAGACATTAGCCATCGGGGGATAAGGGTCAAATCTGTAGACAGAGGATATGATGCAAATATGAGCATACAAACTAAAGGTTAAAAATCGTAGTGTTATTAGTAACTTTGTATGACTCACCCCTCGGTGCCGTCAGGACGGATCCAAAGCTTCCCCGTCAAAGGATCTTTCGCTCCCCATACAGGTGTATCAGAGGAACTACCTCCTTCGTCGACCTGGCTATGAGGCGACGGAATGTGCTGAATGAAGGAATGTGAATTATTGAAGAGTTTGTACATAGATGGTTAAATAAAACTACACATATGTAAATCAATCAGAAATGGTAAAGTAAACCTGGTGTCCCCCTTGCTGTGGATCAATGGAGGAAGACGGAGAAGTGGACATATACAGTGACGGTGAAGTGGACAAGTAAATCGATGGTGAAGATGAGGACTCAAATGGTGAAACCTCTGGGGAAGCGCCTCTCCCCCCCATGCCTACGAAGGACGTTCCCCTACCTTTGACAGGATGAGGTCGGGATCGACCACGACCACGTCCACCATCTGAACGTCCTCCAGCTGGATGCTCCATCTCTAAACACTTACAAACATTATGTGAAAATATACATAAAAATAAGATATTTATTACTTAATATGACAGTAGCGCAATTACGGAGTATGTAGTATAACAAATTGTGATAAACAAAGAACTAACACAAATCAATCGGTTGATTCAAGTTCTTAGTCATCTGCTTGCACGGCTTCCTCTGGAGTCTCATAGTCGTCGAACTCAGATTCGTTATCAGAGTAAATCACTTCTGTCTCATCGTCTGATTCCTCACCGTCAACTTGGATAGGAATCAACTCTAAGTTCGCAGTAGAATCAAACAGATTGCTTGGTACATCGTCGTCGGCAATGTTTATGGGCAGTACATGTTCCACATCAGCCTGGAACGGTTCCTTCATGCCGTCATTTGCTTCCGACTCTTTCGACTAAGGTATAATATTCCGTGCTTTGGTTTTAATAACTCCCACCCACCCTTGGCGGGATGTGGGGTATTCTGTATAGTAAACTTGTTCTGCCTGTTGAGCAAGGATGAATGGGTCATAACCAACCGTATATCTCCTTGTCCAGTGGATCTCAATATTTCCATGTTTGTCCACTTTTGTCCCACGCGGACTATTATCAAACCACTCACATTTAAAAAGTGTCACCACCTTGTCCCGCTGGTAACTCAGCTGAATTACGTCGATTAACTTCCCGTAGTAGTCACTCTCCACCCCGTCAACTTGGTCACCTCGACAACATACACCATAATTGCAACATTGTGTACCTGCGTTCGCTTCAACAGTTGAAAACCGATACCCGTTGATTATATATTTGTTGCACCGGGTAACACTAATTGCAGCTCCATAAGATAAACTCCATGCCACTTTATGGGGATCTTCTGGATGTTCCAAGAAGTAGGAGCGAAACCATTTTGGGAACTTAGAGTTCGTGAATTGATCAACTTGGGATTCCGACATTTCAGGATTTTTCGATCGGACCAAATTAGAAAAATGACTGCAACAAAAAAATGAAGTTAATACTATAATACTTACCGTAACAGTGAAAAGAAAACAAATCTTACTTTAAGTATTGGGCGGCCTCTTCACAGTTGTTTAGAATGTACCACTCCGCTACTCACTTATCTCTTGCTTCAAGAGTTGATCTCCAACGTTTTCCCACAACTCGGCCTGGAAAATCAAATATTGATTTTTGTTCACTCGTATTACTGCCATCATCGTTGCGAGGTACCCGTCTCCATCTTGATGTCATTTCAGGGGGATAATAGTATGACGCAAATTTTGTGGCCTCTTCGACTAGATACGCTTCAGCGATAGATCCTTCAACGTGGGTTGGATTTTTGATTTTTTGTTTAAGAGTGCGTAAAAACCTACAATGGACAATTAGAGGGTATTTATAAACTAAAGTGCGCGAAAGAAATAACTACACGAAGGAAATATATATATTACCTCTCAAACGGATACATCCACCTATATTGTTGGGGACCTCCTACTCTTGCTTCGTAGGCCAAGTGAACAGGTAAATGTTCCATTGAATCAAACATGCTAGGAGGAAACACGATCTCTAACTTGCATAGTGTTATTGGCATGCTCGCCTCCAGGTGCCGTAAGTTTTCCACATTAAGCTCATAAGCACAAATCTCTCTAAAGAACCTGGAAAATTCTGTTAGAATAAACCATATGTGGTTCGGTAATGCTTTGAAGGCCCACGGCAACAATCTCTGGAAAAAAACATGACAATCATGACTCTTCATCCCGAATAACTTCCCCTCGTGCAAGTTGACACATCTTTTCAAGTTTGACGCATAACCGTCCGGGAGTTTCAGCTCTTCAACCCATTGCAACAATTCCAAATTCTGCTGTTTGTTTAATGTGTACGGTGCTCTAGGTTTGGAAATCCGTCCCCTGGCATCCTGCACCAAAT
Source organism: Acacia crassicarpa (assembly GCA_034222035.1). Taxonomy (NCBI): domain Eukaryota; kingdom Viridiplantae; phylum Streptophyta; class Magnoliopsida; order Fabales; family Fabaceae; genus Acacia; species Acacia crassicarpa. The sequence goes on along the minus strand of JAWXYG010000009.1, from coordinate 21,389,508 downwards.
GCAAAGCAGGCCTTCTACAAATCGCTTCTATGTCCCGTCTAGCATTGATTGTGTCCTTCGTCTTGCCTTTCGTGTCCATCACGGTGTACAAAATATTGCAAAACACATTGCTCTCAATGTGCATGACATCCAGGTTGTGTCTTAACAATTGATCTTTCCAATATGGTAGTTCCCAGAAGATGCTGCGTTTGTTCCAATGATGATCAACACCATATCCCTCAGGTTCGTTGGAAGCAGCACCCTCTTCGACACTTTGAATATACTTGACCCTATCCCATATTTATTGGCCACTTAAACGACGAGGTTGATCTACTCGTTCAACCACATTACGCGTGAAGTTTTTTCTATTTCTCCTATACGGATGGTCGGGGGGTAGGAATCGTCGATGCCTGTCAAACTAACAGACTTTGTGACTGTGTTCCAAGCTAAAACCCATGTTCTGTTCAAGACATACCGGGCATGCAAGCTTTCCCGACGTTTGCCAGCCACTCAACATCCCATATGCAGGGAAATCATTTATCGTCCACATTAAGGCAGCACGTATTGTGAAATTCTGACTCAATGATATATCATACGTTAGAACCCCTTCACTCCACAACATCTTCAACTCGTCTATCAAAGGCCTGAGGTACACATCTATCTTCTTTTTGGGGTTGGATGGCCCAGGGATTAACGCGTTGAGGAACAAAAACTCCCTTCTCATGCATATAGAAGGTGGGAGGTTGTACGGTGTCACAATGACAGGCCAACAGGAATAATTTCTGCCCGATTTATCAAAAGGAGCGAACCCATCCGAGCATAGACCAAGACAGACATTACGGGGATCCATAGCAAAGAAAGGATTCGCCTCGTCAAATTTACGCCAAGCTTCGGCATCGGATGGATGCGTCACAAAATTTTCATCCCTGTGATGTTCCCAGTGCCATCTCATGTGAGCAGCTGTTTGTTCTGATGCGTACAATCTCTGAAGTCTGGGCACCAGAGGAAAGTAGTGCATCTTGCTTAACACTTGACGGGTCATTTTCCTTCCTTTCCTCACAACTTTATATCTGTCATGTCCACATAATTTACAATTGATCAGCTCAGCATCATCCTTGTAATACAACATACATCCTCTAGGGCAGCAATGGATTTTTTCACATCCAAGCCCAAGCTCTTTCACCTTTTTTTTTGCTTGGTAAAAATCCTTCGGTAAATTATTGTCTTTGGGGAACAACTTTGCTTATGATCTGCATCATTTCGTTGTAATTCCTGTCACTCATATGGTGATCAGTCTTCAAGCTTAGTGTTGCTAGGGTAGCTGAAAGCGATGAATATTCACTACTTTCAAAGTGTTCGCATCCTTCCCATAGCGGACGTTGCGCTTCTTGAAGCATTTTATAGAACCTATCGGCGTCTAGATGAGGATCCTCTCCCATGTATGATGGTTGAGTATGTGTACCGGTCTCCTCTCCCATGTATGACGATTCGGCATGATTAACGGGATCAAAATATCTTCCGATGGACGGTCCCGCGGCATCCATAACCAACTGCTCATACGCATTAAGGTTTTCTCGATGACTACTACCCCCGTAATAACCATTCGGTGTCTGTCGGACTTCGCCATGACATTCCCAACACTCATAATCCTTCATGAATCCATTTTGACACAAATGAATTTTGACCTTGCTCGGATTTTTAAACCTTAAACACTTACATTTGGCACACGGACACCTGATCTCCCTACTTGAATTATTTGAATGCGCCAAAGCAAATTTGATAAACTCGTTCAAACCCGCCAAGAATGCTGGATTTAGTTCTCTTCCAGTTAGACGATTGTACATCCAACTCCTATCGTGATTGTCTTACATACTTCCTAGCTACTTCAGTTACTACCCTAATTAACATCTCAATTTGTCACAAATACAATTATAAGTAGCCAATACAACTAGCCACTTATATGTGTCAACCAATTGCCACTTAATCAGGAAAGTAAAAAAAAACAAACAAACAAACAAACAAACACATGCATTGAACAAAGAACATATCCCAGCAAGCAACTAGAGAATGAGGATAGCACACCAGAACATGGGGACATGCTCGTGGAGAGGGCAAACAAAAAATAGAATACTATAAGTATTTTGGATTTTCTAACATATAAAGATTATATAAGACTTAATCAAATTTATATAATATGCAAAATCAACTTTATCTTTTGTATTTATAATTACCTATTTATCTAAACAACTTGTTATTTATAATTACCTAATTAACCCAACTTGTTATTATTGTTTGATATATAAACACACACACTTTCTCTCTCTCGTTGAGTGTGACCCATGCTTGATTAATGACATTTTTATTTTTATTTTTTTATGGTGTGGATTTTGTAACTGATGCCTCGAATAAGAATAATTTAGCGCACTTATAAACTCAACCACGTGCAGGAATCAGCTTAATAATAATTAGCTTGATAAGTTATTCAGACAACTTGCTTCACATAGAGAATATGATTCAACTATCTGGTTCATTACTATTAACATTGAAGTTTAGACCATCTAGCTTTATTTTTTATTTTTATATATTTTAATGTGTATAAAATATAAAATAAAGATAAAATCTTTAATAATCATTATTTTTTTCAAAAAAATTTTAATTTAAAATATCATCAATTGTTAATTTTAAATCTTGACATAAGAAAATTTTAAAGATAATCTCTTCAAATTTCACGAGCAAATGACTAAAAGAAGTATTTTAGGAACATATTTTACCAATAATTAACTTAATCAATTTATTTAATTTTGACATATTAATTATTTAATTATTTAATTAATGATCACAAAGAGTAGTATTTTGTTTTGTAGTATTGAATATTACATGTGTTCTAAATTCATGAAAAGGCATTTGCTGGTCGGAAAGCACTCAGCAGCGTCTGAGAGTTTTGTAAAATATTAAACAGCTCAAATGAATATTTTCCCTTAATTATAATTATGCAACATTTATTATTTATGAATTTTTTTTACTATTAAGTATTTATAATTTACCTAATGAAAATCGGACTCTCATGAAAACTCCAGTGTTTTCTCCTCTTAATTATTTACAATATGTAATTAAATATTGATTTTTTTAAAAAAAACTCGTTAATTTAGCTGCCATATGTGTAGGTCTACCTAATTTGCATGGACCGAACCTAACATTACAACTTTTCCCTTATAAATGCAGCAAACAAATTTTATTAAATATGACTATTTATAACCTAACGTTACAACTTTTCCCTTAAAAATGCAGCAAACAAATTAACAATCTTAAATTATAACCTATTTATTCATGAATAATAAATATGACTAATTTTTTCAATTTTTTTCTATATTAATTTCTCATGATAAATAAAGTGGTGAAAAAAAAAAGAATAAAAGAAAGGGAACTTACCGGATGGGGAGAGTAACCGGACGCAGAGAAGAATACTATTGATTACAGAACGACGACTGTCAAGACCTATTTATTCATGAGAAAAAAAAAATTACAAATTTTTTCCATTTTTATGTATACTAATTTCACATAACAAATAAATAAATAATTAAAAATAATTAAAAAATAAAAAAACAGACCCAACTCACCGGATCTGGAGCTGTGGGGGGTGGCCGTCGTCAGCTGAGAGTAGTGCTTGGGGGAGGGAAACTGTGGGGGACGGGGGAGCTGTGGGCGGGGGAGGCGAGCTGTGGGGTGGCGAGGGAGGTGAGCTGACGGGGTTGAGGGCGGCGGACGCTAGCTGTGGGGTTGAGGGCGAGCTATGGGAAAGAGGAGGACGGCCGAGCTTGGGGACGGGAGAAGCTGTGGGGGGGTAGAGCTGGGGAAGGCAAGTTGGGAGGGTGGAGCTGGGGGAGAAGCTGTGAGGAAGGCGAGCTGAGGGAGCGACTGCGGTGAGCTTGCGGCTGAGTTGGGGTTCCGAGCTGTGGGTTCGAAATGAGGAAGAACGTGAGGTAATAATTAAATGATTTTGCGACGGAATTAAATTCCGTCGCAAAAAGCAGGAAACTTTTTGGCGACGGATTTGAAATCCGTCGCCAAAAAGCTGGAGCTGGCAGCCTTTTTGCTACCAGCTAGCGACGGATCCCATAATCCGTATTCCGTCGCTATAGTTAGCGACGGAATGTTATTCCGTCGCTAAATCTTGAAACTGGCGGCCTTTTTGGCCGCCAGTTTGCGACGGACTTTATATCTGTCGCTAAGTTTAGCGACGGACATAAAGTCTGTCGCTAAAGGGCGGGACTGGCGGCCTTTTTAGCCGCCAGTCAGCGACTGATTATGAATCTGTCACTGAGATTAGCGACGGATTTTAGCGACGGATTTGGAATCCGTCGCTAAAATGAGCGACGGATTTGGAATCCGTCGCTAATTTCATCATTTTGCGACGGAATTTATTTTTCGTCGCAAAATGCCCTGAATTTGCGACGGAATATATTCCGTCGCAAATTCTGTCGCAAATTTACACTTTTTTAGCAGTGTCTTTTTATTCCGTCGCAAATTTACAATTTTTTAGCAGTGTCTTTTGGTTGTTAATTTATGGCTTGGTTTGGATGTTGTTGTAATATTGTTTATTAGATGGCTGATAGTATTTTCCAATGACAGTGGCTGTAGTTCTATCAAGAGGGGTCACTCAAATCTACTTATTTCTGAAGTCGTTTTGAAACACTAGATTTGAAATATCATAGATACAATTTTCGCCCCCAAAAAAATAACCTTCAAACCAAGTGTTTTTGTTTCTGCGACTCATGGTTCTCCCTTGATCCTGTGTGACCTGTTATCTATTATCTTTAAGAAATATGTTTGAGTAGAAGTGAGAAGAAGATGAGGCACACCAAAAAAGATTACTCCCTGGCTGCTGATTTAGCATGGTTGGTCTGGGGAAAAGTTTGGTAAGAAAGGGGATAAATTTCTGAATATACAGATGAAGAGGAATGGAGGAGGATGAATGAATAAGCACAATATAAAAAAAATGTGACTTTGCCAAAAGGGAATTATTGAGAAGAAGCTCGTCTTTGGAGGAGATGATGAGGGACGGATAAATTCCAACAAGAGTTAAGATTGATGAACTCAGGAGGATGAAGGTTTCTTTTGATTTCTATAGTAAATTTTTCTTTCTCACCTTACTGTACTGCCAGCTAGACTAAGATTGGTTGAGTAAGCTTCCATGTCAGCATTTTGGGTCAACGTCCAAAGATTAACGGAGATGGTATTTTTGCCCTCATTTTGAAAGTTCATATGTATTTTTACACCTAAAAGAAGCACTTGGTGTTGGGCACTCATCAGAGTAAAACACATATATATTTTTATACCTTTACCTCATGATAAATTGGTGTTGACACAACCCAAGGCCTATCAATCATAATATATACAGTGTAGAGGAAAAATGCTCATGAGGGATGCATATAGGAAATAATATTCCGTTTAGTCCTAAATATATAAAAGCTCAAGGGTGCATTTGTTTTTTAATTACAAGACCACATTCATCAATTTGTCTCCAAAATTTATAATTATTTTTCCGTCAACTTTATTATTGCATGTATTGAAGGGGACTTTTATGGGGAAGTTTCCAATTCAAATGATAAAAATGACATTTTAGGAACGTCAACTCATATTTATTACAAATCACTAACCTAACATTTTTTTAGTCTTTGTAAATTAGTTATCTAGTTTTTACATTTAAAACCAAAGAGAATAATAAATAAAAGAATATAAGATTAGGGGAGACTAATATATAACTCCTATAACCAGATTCTTAGTTAGATTCATGTAGTTTTTTTATTATATATTATTTATAGTTTCCTCAATTGCTTTTCTAGATGAAATAGTTTCCTCAATTCGATATAAATAATGGTTCATATAATTTTTAAGAGGAAATATGTTAGATGTGACTTCTACTCAACTTACATTTGAGTTAATTTTATCACATATATCTAAATAATATCAAGGGATATCAAGAGTTAAAGTGTAAAAATACACATTCGATTTTTTTAAAAGTGTAACACCCCAATTTTCAAAAGTGAAATAATTTTTTTTTTCATCAGAGTAGAGCATCGGAGCGAATAAAAGAATGAGTAACTGATATATCATTAACTATGGCGTATCCGTCTGTTCATAATGTACAGTACAGCTATCTGAGTAATGTTATAACGGTACAAATCTAAAAATAGGATCTTCAATCGGGTCTTTACACGTACTGTTTACTCTGCTTACTCCTATCTTCAGTCCTTGGTTCCCCGGACCTGAAGCTATGGTAAGAGATGAGGTCCAATATCCATCGGACCCCAGGTAACAATTAACCTCATGCTTATGTAAACAATATATGTATGACAGATATTCATGACATTACGTACAGCAATAATCAATATAAAAGCCCATAACAGATTTGTCTAGATAACGGTACACAGCCACTGCATATGTCCGTTATCTCTATTCTGCACCACCCGTGCCACGATGGCCTATTGTGTCCTCAGCGCTAGGAAAACTGTAACAGTATTATCAGAACCATAACCCGTGTATAAAGCTGAATGTATAAGTAGTGATCTAAGCCCCATAAACTTAGCCACGGTGCATGACCCAAGACCAAGTCTTGTTCATGACTCTATGAAATCATCCATCATATATATGCATACAATAAGCATCAGAGTTAGTGTTATAGTATGCGTCAGTACCTTAGTTCGTTCGGATAGCGGTACGCTTGCCTGGTTGATATGTCTCCCGTTTTTCCCGAATATCCTATAATAGTATTATCGTATTATTACCTTGTAAATAATATCTTAGGAGATATTTTAACCATTACCGACATTTTTACCCCAGGTGGATTTGTTATTCCAATTATATCCTTTTTTTTCCTTAAAAACGCTGATTCAGCATTTCGGGCAGAATTTCCGCAAACTTTGAAAATTTATAACTAATTCTAGAAAACTCGAAACGAGGATCCGTAAAATTCTCCGGAATCCTTAGGATGTCTATTTTTAAATAAAAATAATGGTCTTCACCCAGAATTTGTGGATCATTCCCAGTTTTCACGTCTTTATATTCTGCCCAGAAAATTTTCAGAAAAACGTAGCCTTATTTCCAGAATTTTTATCTCTTTGCACAAAACTCAAAATAACACATATTATACATATTTAGAAAGGTCTGGATATCTAATTTACTCATGAAAAATTTCAGAATTTTATAACTTCATATTCCACATAAAATAATAGCCTATTTATGACTGACTCCAGAAAACTTCTAATTGTAAATTTCAGCAGAATTTCGCTACTTTGATCTTCAATCTTCAAGAATTTTGCTAGACCATATTTTTTTCCATATTTTCGAAATAAAGCATATTTAACCATAAAACATGAAATCAAAACTATATTGGAAGATTAAAGATCAAACTAACATTTTTACTAAAAACTACAAGAACTAGGAAGCTTACCCTTGAAGAACCTTGCTACTCCTTCTTGCTTCCCACTAACTCTCACTTTCACTCTACTCTTGCTTCTCTAAAACTCACCTATTTGGTTGAGTTTGGTATGAAGAATAAAGAGATGTTTGCTCTCTATTTATAGGAAAATGCTATGGCACTTTGGTAATTTTCTTAAACCTAACTCATCTTGTATTTTGGCCTTTGGATCTAATTCTCTTTACAAGAGTTTATCTCAATCCTTCATGTGTTTAGAAAACCCTAACTTAGCCAACAAGTTTAGAAAACTTAACCTCTAAGTTTTGCTTTTTGAGAATTAATTTACTTTATATTATTAATTAATTATCCCTCTTGTATCCACACATACTCACACACACACACAACAATGAAAAACCGCCCCCCCCCCTCATCCATGCATCTCTCCTACTTTATTGACTTTTATCACACGTGTTTTTTTTTCCTTAACATCTAAATTTTGCTTCTTCTCCAAGTTTTCCTTCATGAAAACTTTGGGGATCATTTTCATGACTCATTAGTGACTCTAGTTAGCTCCTAAATGTCCTTTGCAACTAGGTGAAATTTTATAGTTGGTTGTTAATTAAAACAATAACACATTTGGGTGTTAATTCCAAAAGCTATCCAAGTCTCCCATTTAGCCTATGAATTTTGAAAATTATGGCCTATATTTAGATGTCTCTAATTGCTTTTACCATCTTGAAATTAGATGCATAAGTTGGTTGTTAATTAAAACAATAACACATTTGGATGTCTCTAATTTTATAGTTGGGGATTTTCAATCCACTATCTTCAACAAGCTTGATTACACGATCTGTAACTGAAGCAATCCTCTCTCTAGGATTCACTCCCCTTTACAATCTGTAATCAATACACTACTTGATTACACACTCTGTACTCGAAGTAATCCTCTCACTAGGATTCACTCCCCCTGACAAGTTGTAATCAACACAATGTATAACCCACTCAAGATTACCCAATCTTGAGTTACTCTCAGAAAGATAATGTGTTTACAATAGTTTTCCTCTCAAAGGAATGAATAGATAATCACTGAAGTACAGATACAAATCATTTCACTCTCTAAACTATCTAGATATGAAAAACAGAGTGAGAATGATGAAGAAGCAGAGTATCAGCATTTTGGTATTGTAAACTTTTATCTCCACCTTTTTCTGCTTGAATCCATGTCTTTTATAGGTAGAGAAGGATGTGTGACCGTTTTTGACTGTTGTAGGATGAATCAGACCGTTGTAGTTGATTGTCATTAAGTGTGGTCTGCTTCTCTCTCTAAACTCCAACTAATCCATGTGGTAATTTGATCTGAGGTGGTTCTCTGAGAATTTGCCCGTTGGAGATGACTTTGCTTGTTGTAGTAAGCAATCTTTAACGTTTAAAAGGCGTGCTCAGATGGATTAACTGAAAGTAGGTTGATTTGCAGAAGTGCATTAAATGCACTATTCACTTTTTGCTTTTTGGCTTTGACCTTCAATAAACTTCATCTGATCTTACTGAAATTCACTCAACAAACTTGTTAAACATAGCTAGGAATATGATTGAATGAATTATGGAAGCAATAAGATCAAACAACAGTGATTTGTAAATTCGTGTAATTCAAAAATCAGTTTTGACCGTTGTTTACTGGAGTAAGTTCATCCTTACTGGAGTATGACACTGTGTACAAGTATCCTTACTGGAGTATCCAAAGTTATACTGGAGTAAGCAACTTCCAGAGGCAAACCATCGTGACTTGTGTTTGAAAAACAAGACCTATACTGGAGTAAGTTAGTAGCATACTCGAGTATGGCACTGTTTGAGTGAAAAATTTTAAGTTCAAAATGCCTCTATACTGGAGTAAGCATTTGTATACTGGAGTAAGTTCATCCATACTGGAGTATGTAAATCCATACTGGAGTAAGCAAGAATATGTGTCAAGTTGAAAATCAGTTTAAGAGTCCTATACTGGAGTATGCAAACGCATACTGGAGTATGCAACTCAAGTTGAAAAACATTTTCTCTCTGTAAGTCCTTTACTGGAGTAAGCAAGTGTATACTCGAGTAAGCACTCAAGTTCAAAAATTAATTTGCTCTTTGTAAGTCCTTTACTGGAGTAAGCAAGTGTATACTTGAGTAAGCACTCAAGTTCAAAAATTAATTTGCTCTCTGTAAGTCCTTTACTGCAGTAAACACTAGTTTACTCGAGTAAGCATGTAATTTCAAAAACATGATTGCTCTCTGGAACTTCTTTACTCGAGTATGGCTTCCCATACTGCGGTAAAGACTTGTAAAGTGCAATTGAGCAACTCCTTAAACTGACTATCAACTTCTGAGAGCCATATCTCTCCGGTTCGAGATCCGATTTTATCCGTTTAACTCTTGATGGAAAGCTCTATGAGTCTATTTTCATATGCCAGTGATTTCAGCTAAATCGGATTTGTCGTTTGTGAGATATACTCAAAATACCGAAGGCTGTTCCTGACTGTGACGCTGATCTTTGTGTCAACTTGTAAAATTCATCAATAATTCATCTTAACTCCTTTGGGCATGACTTTTTGTCACCAATACGTGTTGGGAGTCTAGTTTCCAATTCTTTTGGTTTCGTCTCACTCCGATCTCTGGTTTGTGATATATCATTGAATTACCAGACATCGCCCGTGCTGAACGTGAACATAGTGGAGCTGAAGGGCTGATCACGTTGCATACTCGAGTATGCACTTATATACTCGAGTATAGCTTAGTCCAGAGACACCAGGAATGCTGAAAACACTACAAACTCGAGTATTGAGTCCCATACTCGAGTATTGAGTCCCATACTCGAGTTTAGAGTTCCTTACTCGAGTTTTCTCCTATCAGATGAGTAAATTACAGCAACAAGGTAGAAAACCCAAGTTTAATACTTGGTGACTCAAGTTTGCTCATCCAAAACCTCATTCTTGCTTGTTTTAACTCTGAATTGAATCATTCCAACTTCCATATGATCTTGGAGGTTTCTAGTATCAATATAAGAACTTAGATGATAAAATCTTCATTCCATACATCAAGCTCTTCTTTATTTGGTCTCTCTTCTTCTACTTGGTTATCACCAAAACCCATTGATAACATCTTGCTTTCTTGATAACTTCTGCAGATACTTCTTTCTTTCAACTCTTATCTCCTTCTTGATTAATCTCTATAATTCAACTTGGATTAATCTACATTAAATACAATAGTTAGTCAATGTATAGGAGATAACTATATTACTCAATCTTTTTGCTTACAACAATGGCATCTATATAAGACATCATCAAAACTAATCATAACTAACATTCTCTCCCTTTTTGATGATGGCAAATACCTTAAGAAAAATATGTATGAATATGAGAATGTATTAGATGCAACATATTTTTCAACATATTTTTCTTGCCATTCTCTCCCCCTTATTTGTCATTAGCAAAAATTGAAGTAAAGAAGAAATGCTTAGAGAGACAAATATGAAACCATATTAGAAAGAGTCAAAGAACTGATTTCTCTCCCCAATTGAAAGTGTTTTCATTCTAAATATGAAGCAATTTAGAATGTTTTTATGAAAAACAAATTTGAGAGAATTTGGAGAGGTTTTCAAGACATCTTTCACATTTAAAAACATATAGATACCAAACATATGCAAAATTTCTACTGAATATAAAAAGATAGGGATTAGAAATGCTCATGTTGGTTTTGCAAATTGATGAACGATCTGACCTGAGATGAAGCAGTCGTATGAGATTCTTTGATGAGGCTCAATAGCAAGATCATGAATATCTTCCATCCTTTGCTCTTCCTTTATAGATCATCCATGCAGAGCACATCTCAGCTTCAAAGATTGATCACCAAAGTTGTAACACATAACCAAATCTCCTGCTACAAATTAAAAACATCCTTTCCAGAAGAGATTTGTTAGTGCAACCAAATATCAAAGTATTCCTTTCGAAAAGATATTTTCAAGAGTGACATTAACTCATCATCAAAACTAATAAAAGATAGTGAATGTAGATGGGTATATTTAAAAGGATTTTCTTCAAATAAAAGAGAAGAGCTTATAGAGTATAAGACACATATGAATGTGAAGCTCCCCCTTAATGAATGTATGACTAAAATGTGAAGTTCCCTTTCATGATGCCAAATAATAATGAGACATCAAATGTTACGAGGTTTGGAGATATCTTTGCTCACAACATGATACCTCAGAATTGAAAACTTTCAAGTTCGCTTGGGTGGACTTGAAATTGCTATAAACAAATCACTTATGCTTTTTATGATGATAAAAGAGTTTTAAAGCATAAGGATCATTTTAAAAATGAGTTTGTTTAGGCTAAACTTCATGAAATAAAATGGAATGAAATCAAGTTAGCCCAGCATGATTAAGATATATACGTAATACAATACCTCACATGAATAATATCGTAATTACCCAAGTTAATCCTCTATAGTCCATAGATGCATTACTAGATAGCTATTATCCATTGTTTTGAATGCATCTTAGAAGCTGAAATCCTGAATGAGCTTTGTATAGGATTAGTTTCTGCTCATAGCTTCTCATCAAGCTAGCATGCTCCTTATCATCTTGGTTTAAGCCTCTTGCTAGTGATGGAATGTCACTCAAGTGATGCCACAAAATTTGCAGACATAGCCACTGAAATGATCTATTCTGTTTGCCTATATTCTTTGTATCCCTCAACAGAGCATTTCGGTTAGCTCCTGCAAAAATATGTGTCCTTTGGTACTCAATGATTCTTGAGTCCACACGGGATTAGACATGACAACTCTAATGCTCTTATAGAATTAAATCATATGATTTTTGAGCAAAGAGTATAACAATCAAAGATCAAAACATAGTTTTACCCAAACAAATAAGATCAAGCCAATGAATCGAATAGGGTAACAACTAAATGATACCAAAAATGTTATTTCTCAATGACAATTTGTGAATACACTTTATGCAGAAAAGATGTCATAGATAAAAATGAGTATAGAAAACCTTATCTATAATGATAAGCATTTATCAATTTGAAGTTCAGATTTTTCAAGAAGGATAATGAAATATGCAAAGTATTTCAAATCTTGAATGGTCTTTCAAAAATGTGATGACACATTATGAAATCAATATTTTTCATACATGAAAGATTTTTGAAACATGTTTGAAAACAATGCTCATTATAAACATATTGGAAGTCAATAGGTTTAATGAATATATCAGTATGCTTCAGTTTTAGAAAATATGTTGAACATTGAAGTTAACATGTTGAAGAATTTTCTGAAAAAACCAAAGTCATGAAAGTAAAGCATTATCAAGACATGCTTAGCACAGCATATATAAGCTTAATGACTTTCCTATTGACCAAGAGATAATCTTGCCTTAGAGAGTAGAGTCTTGAAAATATAGGAAAATTCAAGGCAAGAGTATGAATATGCAGAGATGGTTACTCAGAATATAGATGAACACAAATGCTGATGTATTTGAGTAACACAAAAAGTACTAGGATTCATGGATAATGAAATACAAACTCATTAATCCAAATGATTACAGTTCCATAATATTATCCTAGTAAGTTATTCCATATAATGGTTAATGCACTAACACTTGATGCATTAATGATCATTCAGAATAACTTGGCCAATACGGATTTATCTAATAAGCATAAAACTTTCACAAATTGAATTCTTTTATGGAGGTAAGCTTGAAACTCATATAGATGGTCAATTTGTTAGATATAAGACCTAACTTGATTGAATGAGGAGTTCAAGCATCATATTGAATATCAATGATCATTATGTGAATGATATGAAAAATACTACCAAACAAATTTGAAGCATATTCAACATTCAGCAATCAATATTAACTTCCAATTTTGAAATATTATTTGAATGTAATCAGAGTATGAACATTTTTCAAATCATGCGTATGCATTTTCACAAAACAGAGTGAATTCAAAGTCAAACAAGTTTTAGAATCGCACATAACAGAAGAATAAACTCAGATGGTGAGGCATCAAACTCGAGTTCATCTTTTTCTTCAGACTCTCATTTCTTCTTCGCTTGTTGTGGATTTGAATTTAGCTTGTCAGTGTCAAGTTTGCTTCTCTTGGTAGCAAACTTCCACAGGATCTCAGGGGATAATAATCATCCTGTATGAAAATCACATCTAGATTCGCCAATACTTAAGTTAGTAACCAATTAATCATCAAAACGCAAAACTAACATTGAGTGGAGGCAATTCACAATCTATTGGAATTAGACATTCCCAAAATTTCTCATTATCTATTCGAATTGCTCTTAGATGAATACGTTATTTCCAAAAATATGTATCACAGATAATCTTACAAATTTGAGTAGATACATAAGCGAATATGTGATACCAAGAAATTCATTTTTCAATGACGATTTGTAAATACATTCATGGAACATATGTCATTGATATGAACTTTTCATAAACTATGCAAATAGTTTTCAATATCTCAAATATCAATCGTGATAATGTTATATGAGATTGAGATGTTGATGATATGAAAACTTATCTTTGTAGAAGTACTTAGAAAATCAGTGCATTTGCAAAGTATGGTGGAAATTGAACTCCAATCTTGAGATATCATTTGATTTCAATCAAAACATGCATATTTTCAGAAACATTGGAATGCATTTTCCAAACACAGAATGAATTGTATTTCAAAAATAAGTTCTTGAATTGTGCATCTCAGAACTTTCAAGTCAGGAAAAAAAATATGCACAAATTCACTTGTGATCCATTAGCAATCTTGAAGACATTAAAAAAAAAATCACAACTGATTGATTGCTTAATGGTAGACAGTATTGGACAAGTATACATTACCCAAATATGAATTTTATACAAGCATAGTTTAGGGTAAGATTAGATATCACCATAATTTCCTTTGTCCTTGTTGAAGCTTGCTGGGATGAATTGATGCAGATATCTTTTACTTTGACATTCATCATCATCGAGCATTGCTTCCTCAGCTTTCTCAAGAATTTAACTTATCTCAACATATAGTTGCTTTCTTAAGAAGCTTTCCTTGTTCCTTCAAAACTATACAATTCTTTTTCTTCCTTGGTATCCAATTTTACTCAGATCCATTACTTGTTAGTATGTAGAAACAAAATTCACATGCGCTAGGAATATAATCAGAGTATAATAATTAGGCATGATGAATTAGGCATAGCTTTATGCATGAAATATATATTTTTCAACTCATAATATGTGCATAAAGGGTTAAGCTCTTGAACATTGCAAAATGTATATAAATAAATCTGCCAAGTAGATTTTCAATTTCAAAAATAATTTTCAATGTTCATTCCTACTATCCAAAGTGTAAAACCTCAATAAATATTCTAAATAATAGAGTAGGAGGTTTTACCAACATGCACCCTTTCCTTAGGTACTTGGAGGATTGGCTTTGCATACCCATTGACTCTTTGGTGTCTGCAAAGTCTTCACACAAGGTACAGTCTTCAAGTATCTTCTCTTTGATACTTGAGATGTTCTCTTCTTTTTGTTCTCCTCAAGGTAGTTGTACGGTACTCTCTGGTAGTTTGTTCTTGAGGGAGAATATAGTCCTCTTGCTTGTATCCATTGCTTCTTTTGATTTGAGGATGAGGTTGTAGCAATGGCTTCTCCATGAGTTCTCCTAATTGATGTGAATCTTCTATTAGGTTCATGAGAAACTCTTGGACTCTTTTTCTTCTCATTACCTTTATGTCCATTCTCTTTGGAATCTATCTGCACACACAAAGCACTAGAAGGACCTTTTGGTACCCATTTATACTTGGGTCCTTGATAGTTAGTATTGGACCTTGATTGTCCTTTAGGAACCCAAAGAAATTTATTTCTCACATTAGAATTTCTCCTAATATAGCATGAGTGAGAAATATGTCCAGATTTACCACAATAGTTGCAAATAACAGAATGATGCTTATTATGAACAACTTTGCAAGAATTGTGCGAGTCTAGTGGATGCAATGTCAAGTGACTCATATTTGTATATTCTTTCTTCCCATATGATTTTCCAGCATCATTTTTGAAAATATGTTTGTTTTTCAAAATAGAATCAGTAAAAGGTTGAAAAACACTTCTATGCAATTGTTCAAAAACATTTTTCTTGCCTACACAAGAGGAGTTGGAATCGTTTACCACATGTGCATCTTGAGCTTTAGATAATGGTTCATCACAATCTTCCATGAGCTCTCCTTGGGAATCATCTTCCTCTTGTTCTTTTGTATTGACTAGATTTTGGGAGTATTCAATGATTTCTCCTTCTTCATTCTCCACTTCCAATTGTTCATCCAATGTGGATACACAACTTGTAGTTTCAGATGAACTGTCAACACTTTCAACTTCCACATATTTGTTAGAAGCATATATAGAATCAAGAGTATCCCAAATTTCTTTAGCACTAGAGCAATATTTGATTTTCTCAAAATCATTTCGGTTAAGGCACTGTAAAGAATCTTCATTGCTCTAATATTCAAAGAAAACATTTTCTTTTCTTTTTCTGTCCAATCCTTTCTTGGTTTGAAATCAAAAGCGTTTGTAAAAACATTCCACATATGAAAATCAGTTGCTTTGATAAAACTAGTCATTCTAGCTTTCAAAACCAAAAATCAATATCTTTGAAAAATGGTGGAATGGTAAAATCAAAACCTTCTGAAAGCAAAGGACACCCAAAATCAGCCATTGAAACTCTTGAGACAGTTAAGTCCTTTAAACAAGAGCCTAGCTCTGATACCAAATGTAAAGTGCAATTGAGCAACTCCTTGAACTGACTATCAACTTTTGAGAGCCATATCTCTCCGGTCCGAGCTTCGATTTGATCCGTTTAGCTCTTGATCGAAAGCTCTGTGAGTCTATTTTCATATGCCAGTAATTTCAGCTCAATCGGATTTGTCATTTGTGAGATATACTCAAAATACCGAAGGCTATTCCTGACTGTGACGCTGATCTTTATGTCAACTTGTAAAATTCATCAATAATTCATCTTAACTCCTTTGGGCATGAATTTTTGTCACCAATACGTGTTGGGAGTCTAGTTTCCAATGCTTTCGGTTTCGTCTCAATCTGATCTCTGGTTTGTGAGATATCATCGAATTACCAGACATCGCCCGTGCTGAATGTGAACAGAGTGGAGCTGAAGGGCTGATCACGTTGCATACTCGAGTATGCACTTATATACTTGAGTATAGCTTAGTCCAGAGACACCAGGAATGCTGAAAACACTACAAACTCGAGTATTGAGTCCCATACTCGAGTATTGAGTCCCATACTCGAGTTTAGAGTTCCTTACTCGAGTTTTCTCCTATCAGATGAGTAAATTACAACAGCAAGGTAGAAAACCCAAGTTTAATACTTGGTGACTCAAGTTTGCTCATCCAAAACCTCATTCTTGCTTGTTTTAACTTTGAATTGAATCATTCCAACTTCCATATGATCTTGGAGGTTTCTAGTATCAATATAAGAACTTAGATGATAAAATCTTCATTCCATATATCAAGCTCTTCTTTATTTGGTCTCTCTTCTTCTACTTGGTTATCACCAAAACCCATTGATAACATCTTGCTTTCTTGATAACCTCTGCAGATATTTCTTTCTTTCAACTCTTATCTCCTTCTTGATTAATCTCTATAATTCAACTTGGATTAATCTACATCAAATACAACAATTAGTCAATGTATAGGAGATAACTATATTACTCAATCTTTTTGCTTATAACAATGGCATCTATATAAGACATCATCAAAACTAATCATAACTAACAAGAAGTAATTAAAGTCAACAAAATGGAAGAGGATAATGGTACTTAGGATAAGGTTTTAATGGCAATTAATTAAAGCAAATGGAAGAGGATAAGAGGGGACAAATTGGAAGAGGATCATGTACTTGAGCTAGGGTTTTTAATGGAGATGGGGGAGGATAAGATTATGAGAAAGTTGAAGAAGATAAA
Organism: Acacia crassicarpa; assembly: GCA_034222035.1. Classification (NCBI taxonomy): domain Eukaryota; kingdom Viridiplantae; phylum Streptophyta; class Magnoliopsida; order Fabales; family Fabaceae; genus Acacia; species Acacia crassicarpa. The sequence continues at coordinate 21,372,111 of JAWXYG010000009.1, read as the reverse complement.
AGGGGGGAGGGGGACGGTTTGTGTGTGTGTGTGTGTGTGTGTGAGAGAGAGAGAGAGAGAGAGAGAGAAGTCAATTGACCAACCAATGGAAAATTCAAGAAAAATTGGCTTAATCCTTTGTAATTGAAAACAACCAATGGGAGCAATTCTCTCCATATTTTGTGTCTTCAAAAAGACCAAGGAACATGAGCCCTTGATTAGGAAAAGCACGCAATCCAAAGGTTTAGAATCATGGGGTTTTACTATAAATAGAACGCTTTGCCTTCACAATTCTTCACACCAAAATCAACCCAAGAGGTGATTTTCTAAAGAGAGTAGAGACAAGTGAGAACTAGTGGGAAGCAAGAAGGAGGAAGTCCTTCAAGGGTAAGTTTTCTAGTTCTTGAGTTTTAAGCTCTAAGTTCTTGTAGTTCTTAGTAGAAATGTTAGTTTGATCTTTAACCTTCCAATATATTTTTATTTTCATGTTTTTATGGTTAAATATGTCTTTATTTGGAAAATTAGATTAAAAATATGGTCTAGCAAAATAATTGAAGGTTGAAGATCAAAGTAGTGAAATTCTGCTAAAATTTACGGTTGGAAGTTTTTTGGAATCAGTCAGAAAAAGGCTATGATTTTATGTAGAAGATGGAGTTATAAAATTCTGAAATTTTTCAAGGTCAAATTAGACATATAGAGGTTTTCAAAAATACCTAGAACATATCATTTTGAATTTTGTGCAAAGAGATAAAAATTCTTGAATAAAGGCTACGTTTTTCTGGAAAAATTCTGGGCAGAGGTTGGAAACACGAAAACTGGGAATGATTAACAATTTCTGCGTAAAAACAAGTATTTTTACTCAAACATAGACATCCTAAGGATTCCGGGAAATTTTACGTATCCTCGTTTCAATTTTTTTAGAATTGATTATGAATTTTCAAAGTTAGCGAAAATTCTGCCCCAAAATGCTGAATCAGCGTTTTTGAGAAAGTAAAGGGATATAATTGGAATAACAAATCCACCAGGGGAAAAAGGGTCGGTAGTGGCTAAAATATCTCCTAAGATTATTTACGAGATAATAATGCGATAATACTATTATAGGACATCCGGGAAAAGTCGGGAGACGTACCGACCAGGCAAGCGTACCGCTATCCAAACGGACTAAGGTACGGACGCGTACAATAACACTAACTTTGATGCTTATTGTATGCTTATATGTGATAGATACTTTCATAAGGTCATGGACAAGACACTATCTTGGACATGCACCGTGACTAAGACTCTATCTTAGATCACTACATATACATTCAGCTTATCACGGGTTATGGTCTTGATAATTCCGTTAAGTTTTTCTAGTGCTGAGGACACGATAGGCCATCGTGGCACGGGTTAGTGCATACTATGATATGGGTTGTTACTGGGATTGATCGTATGTGCTTATGTATTGAATATTGATGTAATGTCATGAATATCTGTCATACATATATTGTCATATTTAAGTATGAGGTTAACCGTTACCTGGGGTCCGATGGGTATTGGACCTTAGCTCTTACCATAGCTTCAGGGTCCGAAGGACCGAGGGCTGAAGACAAGGGTAAGCAGCACACGTAGGACCCAACTGAAGATTTCTATTTTTAGATTTATACCGTTATAATGACAATACTCAGCTAAATGTATTGTTCTTTATGAACAAACAGATACGCCACAGTTTAATGTTATATCAGTTACTCACTTGCTCCGGTGCTCTACTCTGATGAAAATATTCTATCCCGCGTTTGAAAAATGGGGTGTTACATTCATCCTATCTTTAACCTAATTCCAAGAAATCTCCACCTTCTTGAAAAAGATAAAAACCCAAGGAACCGAAAATTCAACCTTGTCTTCGTCTAGCAAGCACCTAAGGAGTGGGAGGTTTCAAGAGAAGGAGTTCTCATTGCAATCGGGGGATAGCCGTGTGGATCAACGTTAGAGGACATCAACAATCTTGAAGTCTTCGAGTGATCTAAGGTAGTCCTAATCTCCAATAATCATTTTATCAAATTATCCTAAACCCCAATAATTGTTTGAACGAGTAAACCTGAAATTTATGAATATTATAAATTTTTTTGAATTCTCATGAATACCATAAAGAGTTACGGGTTAATAATTAATAACTAATTAGCGTAATGAGTTAAGGTTAATAATTTATGAGGAGGGTAAGGAGTTACGGGTTTCCGCAACTATTAAACAAAATTTTTGTTATCAACCTCATGAAACTTTGCATGAAAGTCATGTAATAGACAAAATTAACCAACACCTTTGGCATGCCTCCTCCCTCTCATGTGGCGGGCGTCTGTCCTAATGAGTCTAAGTGTTAGTCTTGATCCTTATAAGGTTTGTTGTTCCATGTGTTCTTAGGGTGTTTGCTAGCACTGAGGGTTTGAGCTTGATTCTCTATGATGCCAATCTTCATTTTGGATTCTTTCCATGATCATCGTTACATTTCCCGTTGTCTTGATTTGCTTCCTTATGAGTAATGACAACTCCACCCACGATTGCCACATATTAATGATGTCTGGATCACAGCTGGCACAATTAACTTAAATCTTACAAACGTCATCCACATTTAACAGAATCTGTGACTTTTACTCATCTTTTGTAACAACATAGTCACCTTTAATTTGCACCAAAAAAAGCACTTGATATTTGACGCACTTTTAGAATATCCACATATAAATTTTTGCACCTTAACCCTGATATCAAACAATAATAATAGATGTTACACACACACATGCATGTATGTATTTATGTGTGTGAATGTGTGTGTGCGCGCATTAAGACAGTTTCTATCAACATAATAACTTTTTATGTTTATGCTGGTGATAAACACTACAAAAAAAACATGGATTACTCACAGAATTATTCCGTCGGAAATTACCCACGGAATTCTGTGGTTAATTTCCGACAGAATTTTTTTCGTCGGTAATTTTGTGGGTAATCTGCGTTTTTTTTTTTTCTCTTTTTGTAGTGAAATAAATTTTATTACTTATATTAGGAGGGGTAGCCAGCTAAGAATCCCAAACCATATAAGTTGGTTGTTTTGATACTTGATAATAGGATCTAGAAATTTTTTTTATTATTATTTTGTAGTCAACATCAACCCTAAGGATTCAATAAAAATATAGAAACCTAATTAAAAAATCAGATAAAATTACAAGGAGAGACAAATTATTATTTTTTCTCAATTATGATTACTTAATTTTCTTATTGTATGAATGCAGAGACCAGAGAGATGTCTTTTAGTGCTACTTGAAAAAGCCAAATTAAAGTGGGAGGTGGTCAAAAGTCTCCCATCTCAATCATTTCTCTCAGTGGAAGCGTATAATATGGACCATCTCCTTCATCAAGTTGAAGCACAAGCTAGAATCCACAGTTTTCTATCCACGAAGCTTCCTCTCTCCCTCCACATATCTTCTTATATATCTACATGTTTTGAACCTCATACCTCAAGCACTCAAGTTAATTAATGCCACACAACATCGAATTTCGCAGATTGAAGCTAATGAGCAACAAAACCGTAGGCGTGGCTTGTATCGTGAGATTGAAGCTAATGAGCAACAAAACCGTAGGCGCGGCTTGTATCGTGAGGTATTGTGTTGTCTTATTGATAGAATTTGTCCTAGTGGTTAGACGTGCACGGTCCAAATACAATTTTAATGGTCAAAATTTAAAAAATTTTAACTAATAGTTTTAAAATGAAAAATCGTTTTCTATTTTTTTTTTAAATGACAGTTACGAGTCAAGTGATTTTAAATTATATACATGTTAAAATAAATTTTTCAAGAAAAAAATTAAATTGAGAGCATCCACATTAAATCTGAATGGTCCAAATTTTGGAGTTCAATAAGATGATGAGAATTGAAACTGAATCATGTCTTATTACTTGTTTACTACTTGGATACTCCCTCCCGGCCCTCACCCCTCTTGTATAAAACATGTTAGGAACTATTCTTAACTCTTTTCATGAGACATTTGTTATTTTTAATGAATATTAAATATTTCCCTTCTACATATATATATACACACACATATATAAAAGGGCCTCTCCATTTCCCTTTCCATCCACTTCTTTTTTTATACCGTTAGATCAATTCTAACGGTTGAAATTTAATATCTTATAAAAAGTAAAAAAGAATATATAGAATACTTTAATAAAAGTATAAAGATATGAACTATTTAGATTAAATATATGAGTTAAACTTATTTATTTAAATTTCTGTTTAAACTTATTTATTTAAATTTTTGTTAATAATAATAATAATTTTTAAAATCTTAATATTAGCCCTTTTATATTTTTAGATTTTTTTAAAATAAAAACTCTTTGGTAATTGTTGCATGTTGTGTTATAATTATTAAACTGAAATTAATTTTCATAAAAACGTTCTAGTCTTTTTACCATTTTTATGTTTTTTATACAAAAAATCCTTTTAGTAGCAAGCCATTTTCATTTCTTTGAAATTTGAAGGAACAAACGAATCTGTCAACATAAACTTAGGTAATTATAGCCTTTTCATAAAACTAAAACATATATTTAATTATAAAACACTAATTATAACAGAGCAAAAAGTTACATAACATATATATTTTATCTTAATTGTTCCTGTATTTATCATTATTCATCAAACTAATCTGCTAAACTTATTAACGCAATAAAAACGTTGGGAATATATATTTGGGAAAATTCCAATAAAATATCAAATGAATTTGTAAAACCTCTAGAAGTCCGTCGAATTTGTAAAAAGACTGAGAGGTGATAAGGACCTTTGGGGGATATGCAAATTCGAGCGAAATGACCATTTTGCCCTTAGTTGTAAATAATTAAAAAAAATACCCTCCGGTGGTGGGCCCGACCGCCGGCGGCCACCACCCCCGCAGGCAATCGCCGGCGACCACCGCTGGCCGCCAGCGACCACCACCGGTGGTGGTCGCTGGCGGGTGGCCACCACCTTCGCCAGCGGTGGTCGCCGTCAACCGGCGGGAGGTGGTGGTCGCCGGCGACCGGCGGCCGGCAGGGGTGGTGGCCGCCGGTGGTGGGGTCCACCGCAAGGGGTAATTTAATTTTTTTTTAATTATTTACAACTAAGGGCAAAATAGTCATTTCGCTCGAATTTGCATATCCCCCAAAGGTCCTTACCACCTCTCAATCTTTTTGCAAATTCGACGGACTTCTGGGGGTTTTGCAAATTCATTTGGTATTTTATTGGAATTTTCCCTATATATTTTTGGCAAAATGACGAAAAAGAACTTGGACAATATAAATGACAGAATGATGCTATAAATATTGATAATCCCATTAAAGAGTTAGAACCTAAATTGGGATTTTGAAATTAGAACAAAATGACTAAAATGAACTTTAGCAACAGAAAAGAAATAAAAAGAGAAGAGAAAGTTGGCATCCAATGACGTGCATGAAATCTGTGATCATGGATCAAAAGATTTTGACCTTGTTACGTTCTTCGAAAATGTAGCTTGGCTACATCTTACTGGAATTTTCTCCTGCCTCCTAATTTGCAACAACAATTTTATCATAGTCCCTTCAAGGAGTGGATGATCGAGAACCTCGAAACCAGCAACCACAATCTGTTATGGCGGGCACATGGCTTATTATAGGCAATTAAAAACAGAAGGAATGACTAAAACTTGTTGTGTGTAGAGGGAGAGCAGAGGCGGAGCTAGAAATTACAATTAAGGAAGGCGAATTTTATATAATAGAACTCAAGTGTTTATAAAATTATATTTCGGCCCCACAAACATTTCAATCTTTCTATTTTAGTCCCTCCACTATAGAAATAATAGAGACTGTACTGAAAACATTAAAATTTTTTGAGACTAAAATATAATTTTATAAAATTCTGGGTTGTTGTCTGCAATTTGAGGGGGGCGGGGGCCACCCCTAGCACCCCCCTCCCTCCGCCCCTGAGGGAGAGGGACTCGGTTTCGGCCTAAGCACTGTGCATAGCTCTCACAACTCATCAGATTTGGGTCGTCATATCTGATTTGGACAGTTCAGATTTGAGTTTTTAAAAGTTTATATTTTTTAATAAAAAATATTTTAATGGGTATAGAATCTAAAATAAAGATAATCTATTTACTATTGTTCTTTTAAAAAATATCAATAAAAAAAATCAAATCTGAACTGTCTAAAATCATATCTGGACGGTCCATATCTTATGAGTTGAGAGAGCTAAGCACAATATTGAAACCAAGTCTGCTTAACCAACGCAAATAATGAAATGAGTATAAACATGAGCTACAAGATGTTCAACATAAATTTCAAGGGACATACAATATTTATTAAATTCACAAATATCATCAAGACGTACTTTCTTGATAGGATAATCAAGATAATGCATTCTTAATCTAATCAAATGAGCAAGAAGCAATCTCACAACCTTTAGGTTACGAGAAGATAATGTGCAAACATATAACTATTTAGGTCATGCATCAATTAAAACCATATAGTACCTAAATGGTCCACATGATGGATGTATTAACCCACAAATATCTCCTTGTAACCGTTCTAGAAAAGTGAGAGAATCACTTTCTATTTTTCTTAATAAGAGTCGAATAATTAAATTTCCCTTAGAATATGCAGCATATGAGAAATCATAGAATTATGTTATTTGTTTACATTTCAGGGTATGACCACATGAATTCCTAATTGTTTTTTGCTTCGTGATTGACTCAGGATGACCTAATCAATCAAACCAAGCATTAAATTCATTAGTAAACTTCTGATTTGCATTATTATTTATAAACTTGTTCACAATAGCATGAGTTTCTTCAGGAAATAATATAATAGCTTTTTTAGAGCCTTCAATCACATTTATACTTTTGGATATAGTCGAACATGACTTCTTACATTATCAAGGAAGAAAAATATTTAGCATTTATGAGTATGATATAGATTATTACACTATCAACAAGATATAAATCTTCAGAATTGAGGTCAATAAAATTCATTCTTTATTTAAAGAAATATGAAAATAAAAGACAATACATTTAAAAGAGGAAAATACACAAGATAGACACCCCTATCGACCTCGCCCTTTCGGGTGATAGGTTAAAGGGATCCCTTTTATAGATTACCTTTCCTTCGTCATTAGTCTAATTAATTATATGTCAAAGCACGCACAACAAAGCATAGGACCGGTTTGGACAACTATCGTAGTGGTAAAAACGTAAATAAACATAAAGTAAAGTACTCGAAGGATTACGAGTACAATCATCCAAAAATAAATACTAAAATAATATACAGTCATCGCAAAAAGTAAAGTACAAAATATGATAGGGCATTCCCTATCCTTCACCAGCATCACCATGCCCTACCTCTCCAAAAAGGCCTCCTCCAAGTCAGCACGTCCCCTTGTGTCTATAGAAGCTTTTGGAATCTGACAATGACCCCCAGAGTAACTGTCAATACTCATGCACTAAATGTGTGGTATGCAACCATGTCACAAAGCAAAACATAAACAATATGCCAAATATAACAAATATGCAAACAAAAACACACAACAACCTGTTTTCGCACCGTTGAGCCGCCTTACCAAGGCAAGCCCCGAAATTATTGGAATCGCAAACCGTCAAGCCGCCATTCAAGGCAAGCCCTGGACCAATCCTTAACGCTAGGAACACAATTAATGGGGACTCAAACCCCAAACATGTTCTGTATGCATATTTGGCAAAAGTACAAATGTACATGTGTGGAAAACAACACATACAACATATATAACACATAAAAGTAACGGAGTAAAGCAGTTACTATCTAATGGGGTATGTACCATCTTAGAATTTTAATGGGCCCACTAGCTCTCCAAAATATGGTTTAACCCTAAATAACACCAAAAGACCTTATTTTAGCATTTTCCAAAAATACCCTTACATATTTCTTCAAAACCAAGCCCATCACAAATTTTCCAAAGAATCTAGAAATTCTGGCCCAACTTCAAACATTTTTAATTAATTCCACAAAAATCATATTTGCACAAAACCAACACCATCTGAACCATTAAGATGTCTATTTCGCAAGAAAAATAATTCCAAAGACCAAAAGTACTTATATTTTGGCTTGTAGTCCAATTTCTACTCTCTAATTAGATTTACCCTATTGCTTCCAGAGCCTTTTTCAAAAATTAATTTCTCCTAGTAGAAAAATCCAAAAGACATAAAATTATACATCACAGTGAACCTTAGGATGTGTACTTTATGCTGTAAAATTTCAGCTTAATCCAAGTTCATTTACTATTTTAAAAACTCGCTTGAAGCTTTGCTGTCCAGATTTCCCAGAAAATGGCAGCAAGCTTGTTCTTAAGGTTTTCGGTGATTTTGAGTTCAAAAACTTAAATCATAGCTTAACCCCATACAAAATCATGTTTTAAACACTTTGAGACCATCAAAAACACCAAAATTAGATCATAACACCAAGCCTTAACCACTTGAACGAAAACCTTAAGTTTAAGCTTGAAAGGTTCAAGTTTTCAATGTTTAGCTGAAATCAGAGTTCCGCTTGATGATCTTGGTAGCTTGGCTCTTGTTCTTGGTTTTGGAAGCTTGGCTGGACACTCTTTTCTCTCCTGGAAATTTTTCCCCCTATGGCCAAGAGAGAGAGAGAGAGAGAGTTTGTGCCCTTTTAAAATAGTAAAAGTAATCTAAACAATCCAAATTAACTAGGGTAAATTCCCATCCAGTTGGATTTGACTTTTTGACTTATTTCCCAAGAAAATCTAGAGAATTCTAGATAACTCTAGGGAGTGGACAAGTGGCTCATCCCCCTCCATAATTGGCAGATTTTGATTTTATCTTTTCAATCGGTGAAAATTACCTGTTTTGGCCCGAAACACCTTTTTGTACAGCAAGTGGGGCCCACATCTTAACTTTTGGACTGATTTTACTTTCTTTTTCTCCAAGTAAATTTTTTAATAATTAACGGGGCTAGGTGGCCCCATTTGGGCCCCACCAAATCTTCCTTCTTGCTTTATCTGCCTTTTTCTACTTTATCAAATCCAATCTCTTTCCACCGGTCCTTGCTGAGCCCCGCTAATTAAAAGAGTGCTTTCTTTTGTACTTTTCTTCAGCTTTTTAGATATTTTCCTCTGATTAACCACACCTAGGTGGCGGCATCTTGCTTCCCAATGTGGCCCCACATTTGTTTTATTTAATCCAAAATTAAGCCTCTAATTGGTCCATATTGGTCCCCTTTCTATTGGTTAATCACCTGTGGGACCCACACTTCATGTTTGGGCCTAAATATGGATAAAATCATTTGACTTTTACTTGTCTCTCCTGGGTGGTCGAAATTTATGACTTAAGGGGTAAGGATTTGACCATTTCACCCTTACTTTTCCACTTTTACCCTTGTAGTGACACATGTCCCAATGTAATCATTACACCAACTTTTGCTTTTTGACATATGACTTTTTCAGTGTCTCCTTCTCTTCCCTAACCATGGATGGCACAAACACACTGACCAGGGGCAAGAGTCTGTGTCTTGACTTTATTCCCAAGCCCCACTTCATTGTTCTAGCTTATACCACACCGGTGTTTTGCCCTGGGCCCGCTCTTTCTCAAATATGGACATCATCACAACCTCCTTTTCCTTGTCTACACTAGGCGACATTTTAGGCCTTTTTCAAAGTCCACCATCCTGTCTCCCAATATCTTGACAATCCTTTAATAATTATTATTTAGAATAGAATAAAATATTACAAAAATAACAATAATTAAATTAACAACCGAAACTCTTCATTATCTCACTAATACTTACAAGTACATTGTTTACAACGATAGGAGTGTTACAGTAGTAACTTTAAGCACACTAAATTATAGTTGTTCAAGTAGACAAAAATAATTTAAGCTAACAAATTAGCAACATATAAATATGCAGTTCATGTCACCATACTCATAATTATTAGCTATATCAACATAATTATTTCATTCTTTTCCAATATCGGGTGGGAATTCAAACCTCCATGATTACGACCATGACACCCTATATTCACTTTTGGGAATGTATTCGAGCTTGTTGGACGTGATTCATGATTTTTCAACAAAAACTTGTTATTTTGTTTGGCCACATGGAGACAAGAAATTAATTCAGCAAATTTCTTAAACTTCAATTACGATATTGCTATTGCAGGAACAAATTGGATGCATTTATTTATAATGAGACTTTGAAAGGATAAGTATCTTCTAAAGGTCATGCCTTTCTTTTAAATTGTTACAAAGAACAAGTGGGTCTTTTATGGTCATATATTGAGTTTTGAGACACTTATGCAAATGGTGGCTTACAAAAATCATGGATCAAGCAAGATAAATAGTTCTTATTGGTAATAACAAGAGCCACAATTTCAAATTTTGTAAGATTTAATGAACATGGTTTAGACTAATGCAATAAAAGGAAACTCTTAAAATATGAAATACGGAAATGCAATATAATAATACAAACAATAATAATAGGAAATTCGTAAAGACAATAAAGAATTCATAAAGTAAAATATTATAACAAAATTAAAAACTTTATGGTTTTGGGCTATTTAGTCTCAATATGAGAAATTAAAATTACAAGGCATTTGGCCATTTAATCTGGAAAAAATTTAAAGTATGGCTTTGGGCTATTTAATATGAAATAAATAAATAAAAATATATATATATATATATATATATATAAAAACATTATGGCTTCGGGTCATTTATTCTAAAAGTCAAAATTATGGCTTCTAGTTTTTTAATAAGAAGATGATGATGATGATGATGATGATGATGATGATGATTGTATGGCTTATGGCCATATAATAGTAAAATAGGAAATTAAGGTTATATTGCTTCTGACCATATAATTTCATAATAAAAAAATCAAGGCTACATAGCTTTTGGCCATTTAATAAGATAGAAAATAAAAGTTTATGACTTCGGCCCTTGACTAGGATACAGAATAAAAGTTATATATAGCTTCTAGCTATATCATCTCAAAATAGCAATTAAAATCATATGGCTTCTGGCCTTTTATCTATAAGATAAATAAGATTATATGGCTTCTAGTCTTTTATCTTCAAGATAAATAATATTATATGGCTTCTAGCCTTTTATCTTCAAGATAAATAAAATTTATATATGGCTTCCACCGATACAATAGGATAGAAGATGAAAATGTATATGGCTTTTGGCCATATAATATCAAAATAAGAATCAAAGGAATATGGCTTTCAACCAAATTATATCAAACTAAGAAATCATAGTGATATGACTTCTAGTCATATAATTTTAGAATAGAAGATTAAAGCAATATGACTTCTGTAATACCCCAAAATTAATACTTACTATGAATACAATATTTTGGTTGATGGCACCTATTTAAAATAGGTGAATATGTGGTCTCAAATTTTGAGATGTATTTATTCTATCTTTTAGAATATTTCTCCTTAGAAGTTAAGGTAGCCAATGTTTTACTTTTCTAAATTTTGTTTGGAATCATAAAATACCATAAAAATACAAACACTTCCCAAATTTAATTAGGGTTCTTAATTATAGGACCAAAAGAGAACAAGGTAGAGCTAGGAGAATACTTAAAATAAATAGGAGAAATTAATAGGAGTTAATAGACAATTAGGGATTCACTAAACTACATAATTATGTAAATTTTCATAATTAATCAAGGGATTAATTAAAGAAGACCTAAGTCTCACTTTCCATAATTTATTAAGAAACTAAATTTCCTAAAACCCTAGAACTAATACCTAGCTCATATTAATTCATAAAGGGCCATAAAGAATTACCCAAAACACTTGAACAATTAAAGGAATAATTACCAATATTTAAAGGGAAATTAATTATCACTAATAGAATGATTAGCTAATTATTTACAATTAAACAATTATAGTCATTAATTTGAGGTATATTGGGCTAATTAAAATTCAAAGACCAATAGAGGTTTGAGATTAGAATAAAATGGATTTCCAATGTCATAAAAGACCCTAAACACTAATAAAGCAACAATGAAGAGATGATTTAGCTTCTAATTAAGATGTTAATTAAACTTTAATTAAGCTTTGAAAAGTCAATAATCACAATTAACATTAAAGGTCAAGATTTAACCTTGTAAAGGTAATTCAAAGGCTCTAATTAGCTATAATAAAGTGGAATCCATGTGAAATCCAATCCACCAATAGAAGAATTTCCTTATAGGCATGTGAGAGGAATAAAACACAAAAATTATTTAAGTAACTAAATAAACACATGCTAATATGAGTCATAACTCTAAAAGATGAATCACAACCCTAAACATGAGTGAATCACTAACCTAAGCCATGAGTCACAAACCTACTAATGGATGAGTCATGAAAATTACATTAATACATGAAGACTTTGGAAACTTCAAGTTTAATGCTCTTAATGAATTGGAAGAAGATAAATTGGAGAGAGAAAAGAGTTGTGAGTGTGTATGTGTGAAAAGGGAGTGTTGTGCATGCTAATGTTGTGAGTCTAAGGGAGAAGTCAATCTATTGGCCAATAGGAAATTAGACAATTAAAACAATTAAATTGGTTCATGAAAATAACTCTAGACTTAAACTAGTGAAAATCTATACAAACTAAATTATAACCTGAAATCCACTAACTAAGTATCAAATCTAAATTGAAATCAATATCAAGCATGAAAACAAATATAACCAAAGTCATTTCCTTAGTTGTTGAAGATTGAAACCAATAGAGAAGATAGGCAAATTTGGTCTCTAAATGAAGTCAAGAACTTCAAGAATTCAAAACCAATGAGAAAATATACATAAAACTTCATTAGGATCCCCAAATGTATTTTTATCTAGAGAAAAGCAAAGCCAAGGAGAGAAGGAAGAGGAAATTGTGATTGGGAAACCAAGAGTTGTAGGTCATCCATGACCTCATCAAGGAGGTGAGTCATAAAGCAATAGAATATGCTAGAAGGGTGTGGTGTAAGGGTGAGATTTAAACTTCTTAACTAAGTCTAGATCAATGGTTGAAAAGCAAGAAGAGTTAGGTTTGAATTAACTACCAAAATGACATTACCTTCTCCTATAAATAGAGAGCAAACCTCTCTTCATTCTTCACACCAAACTCAAACCAAATAGGTGAGTTTAAGAAGAGAGTGAAGCAAGAAGGAGGAAGTTCTTCAAGAGGCTTCAAGAGGTAAGCTTGTCTTTAGTTTTTTTTAGTTTAATTTCTAGTCTTTAAGTTCTTTAAGTTTTAGTTTTTTATAGAAGTAGTTTAGATCTTAAATATTCTAGAGTAAGGTCAAAAATTAGCTTTATTTCGAAAAATTGATGAAGAAGAAGCTCTGGCAAAATTTTCAAAAGAGTATAATCAAAGTAACGCAATTCTGGCGAAATTTTGTCGGTAGGCGATTTCTGAAATCAGTCATAAAAATGCCAATATTTTATGTTCAAGATGTTGAAAAATTCTGTAAATAATCATGATAAAATTAGACATATAGAGATTTCCAAAGACACCAAGAACATGTTAAAACGAGTTTTGTTCAGTGAGACAAAAATTCCCAAAGTTAGGGCTACAAATTCCTGGAAAATTCTGGGCAGAGGTTCAAAATTTTAAAACTGGGAATGAACCGTGGAATCTAGGCAAAGGCTGATATTTTCTCTGGAAAATAGACATCCTAAGGATTCCAAAGAATTTTACGGAACCTCGTTTCGATTTTTCTAGAATTAGTTATGATTTTTCAAAGTTAGGCAAAAATTTGTCCAGATTTAAAGGATCAGCGTTTTTTCAAAATAAAGAGGAGAAATAATTGGAAAATAAATACTCTAGGGGTAAAATGGTCAATAGGGACTAAGATACCTACTAGGATACCTATTAGAATATTGATTGTGAATTAATAGATGTGAAATTACCCCATAGGATATTTGCAACCGCATACAGACCGACGCTTGTACCGCGAATATTGACAAAGGTACGTTTGCGTACTGTAACACTAGCTCTGATGCTTATTGTATGATTGTATATGATGGTTGTGCTCATCGACTAAGACTTACATACGTGGTTATGTTACATACGAGGTTATGTTCTAATTATTGTTGTAGCATACGTGGTTATGTTACATACGTTGTTATTATCTTACATACGTGGTTATGTATTTCTAATCATACATTTGTTATGGGCTTTTGTATTGATTATCATTGTAACGTCATGAATATCTGTCATAACATAACTGATACATAAGCATGAGGTTAACCGTTACCTGAGGTTCAATGGGAATTGAACCTCAGCTCATATATAGTCTCAGATTCTGGAGGAACCAGGACCGAGGGCAAGAATAATTAGCACGCGAGAGGACACGGGCGGAGAAGATAGTTATGAATTATTGTATCACTGTATTAGTAAATGTTCAGATAATTGTACCACTGTAATAGCAACCAGACACACCAACAGTAAAGGTTTATCAGATACTCGCTCTTTTAAACTATTCTGATGCTCTACTCTGATTAAACTATTTTAAACTCTGATCAAATATTGTGAACACGGATTTTGAAAATGAGGATGTTACAACTTCTAGCCATATAATTTTAGAATATGAAATTAGAGGTATATGGCTTCTGGCCATACAAAAATAACAATATTAATAATGTATAAGAACTCGTAAAGGAGATTAAAAATAAGATAGTAAAACAATAACAATATTCAATCTAAGCCATAGAACCCAATGTTTAAAACAATCAGTAAAACGGTTTCTTTAATTCCATATAAGGACTCAGATGATCTCAAATAGATCAAATGAAAGAAGGTAAAAGAAGGTGGAGGAAATCATTAAAATAACCAAAGAGAAGTATACCTTTGCTAGAATTAAATTTTGTACCGATAACGTGTTATAAAAAATTAATACAAAGCAAGAAAAAGTAGTTCTCATTCACTATTTAGTGTTATATGAAATACAAAACATATGTTTTCTGTTTATAGACATAACTCTCTAATTTACAATTAACGTGATTCCATAATCATAAGCATTAATGGGTGAGAATAGAAAACCGTGGAGAATAAAAAATAATAGGAGATATGAACATCCACAAATATTATATTCATAACATTCTCCAAAACCCTTTTTTTTTTTTGGATATTTTTTTAGCTTACTACTTGTTCTCTAAGTTTGGTTATACATTGTTTTCCTCTTAGTAACATCATGTATCTTGCAGCCTCATCAATCTTGGCTATAGCCTACAGATAGTTGTTAATCCTTCATAAAAATGACTATTTAATCACATTTTGATTTAAAATTTACTTTAGCCCTTTTTAGGGAACAAGATCAAATTAAGAATTGTTCATTTTGATTTAATCACATTTAAGTCCTTGGAACTTGAGATTTATTTGATGATTTCATGAAAACTTACCATTATATTTTATCTTACTTGGAACCTAGGTGTAATTTATTTATTTTATATAAAATATCACTTAAAACTTCCTTCTGATATACTTATTTTCTCTTTTTTATGTGCTTCTTGTTGTTGTCCTTCTTATTATTATTATTATTATTATTATTATTATTATTATTATTATTATTAAATTTCATAACATAATAATTAATAAGAAAATTGGCAAAGGAAAATTATTTTAAAGTTTTTATATATTTATTTAAAAGTAAGATATTCATTTTGTATAAAATACTTCGTTATGTCCTTAATATAAGAGCTAGTTGAGGTGGGGGTTGAATTTGATTCTAAAATATTTTATAATATAATAATTAATTAGATATATGATTAATTTTAACTTTTAGGAAAATTAGTGAGGGAAAACATTTTGTAGGTACTTATACTTTCCCTCACCATGTGCTTATTACTTCATGTGATTCTTAATATAAGAACTAATTGACTTGACAAGTTGTGGAGGAGTGTTGAGGATGAGTGATGGTAGTTGGATTTGTGGTAGGAAGCTAGAACGTCGCAAGGCTTTGGCTGTTGAATTTTGGGGGTTTGTGCTAGGTCTTAGAATGGCACAGGAATTGGGTTACACCAGGATCATTGTAGAAGAAGATTCAATTGTGGCTTTACACATGATTCAGAAAGCTTAGATACAAGGGCCAGAGATAGAACACTAAACGCAACGGCTATAGGACAACAACATGGAGATGCATATTCAATTTTCCCATACATTGAGAGAAGGTAATTCTGTTGCAGATTGGTTAACCAATTATAGCTTTAACTGTAATGAGAAGATTATTGTTTTAGATTCTTCTCCGATAGGGGTGCTAGATTTTCTGTTTAGCAATATTGTGGGAGTTGTTTCTCTACGACTAGATTCTAGTTAATGATAGTGATGTAATGGGCGTTGGAGCCCCATTTTTTTACCCCAAAAAAAAAAAACTAAATACATCAATCAATCATTGTTTATGTTGTATATTATTATATTATATAACAGTTTATAAACTAGACAAATTATGTTTTAAAAAATGATAAATATAAGTTATTTTATTGAAATTTATTTAGATTCATTAATCTTTCCAAAAAAAAGTTAATGAGGTCTTATAATAAGGATTATATAGGGGTATTAATTAAGAGAAAACACATGGATAATACATTAAAATTTGAGGAAATATGAGAACTAGAGAAAATAACTCTTATTTATTTTATTCAAACTGTATCAAGTCCATAGCATTTGCCTATATTTGTAGACACGACTTTACGATATCAATCAATTACATCAACAGCTATAGATTTACTTAAGAAAATGTGGGATAGTAGAGATAATGTGAGATACTATGAGATAATGTGATACTATTAACCTTACCACTTTGAATGAGAAAAAGGGAAATATGGATTTCACACAAATATTGTATTTACAATATAAGTGATATTTTATATAAAATGAATATCTTACTTTCAACAATATAAAAAAGTATTTTATCCACTAAGAAAAAATATTTTTTAATTTACAACATTATTTATATTTTTCATCATGATTACTTTAAACTCCTGCTTTCCTGTCTTTTTCCCCAATTTGATTCAAAATTTAAAAAAAACAAAACAAAACAAAACAAAAAAATCAAAACGTTGTCATTTTTGTGGCAGCGGACAGTGCAAACTAGCAGAGAAGCTGAAATTGTCATTCCCAAGGTAGTTAAAACTTAGTTTTTACGTAAAAACGGAAGGAGAACGTAAAATCGTAAAACGTAACGGAGTTTTTACCTGCATATGTATATAAAAAAAATTTAAGAAAAGTAAGGTACCTGTCATCACACACACATATATTGATCAATGCAATATCAATCAAAATGTCCAACATTCATTGATCAAACCATATTTTTTATATGATTTTACATTATTAAATTGGGATTTTTAATGCATTTTCTGGGACATTATTGTATGATTAAGTACTAAGTTAAGTTAGGAACATTTGTATTGAATTAAGTGTAATTAGGGGTAAAATGATCTTTATTTATTAATTACAGAAAAGGACCCAGATGTTTTTGAAATTTTAGTTCGCCCCAAAATAGTTAAAAATTCTCACTTTAGTCCATTTTCAGAACTTTTAAAACTTTCATTTTAAGTCCCTTAGTAAAAACTACGTTTTTTTGCAAAAACTCGCTGTTTTTACGCTTTTACGTTTTTTCGCGGCATTTTTTGCGTTTTTATGTCTGTAGCGTTTTTTCCCCAACATAACACGTTTTGCCCTGAGAAAAACGTAAAAACGGTGTTTTTACGTTTTACAACGCCGTTTTAACTACCATGGTCATTCCCCCTGCTTCTCATCTTTTTCTTCGACCTGGCCTACTTTTTACTTTAGAATTCAATTCGACATCTTGACATTTTCTAATATACCATCAAATATTTTTTATGGGAAGATAACACATAAATACCAATTGAACTTGTAAAACTCCAAAATGCCTATACCAATTGAACTTGTAAAACTCTAAAATGTCTATTAAATTAGTAAAAAGACAAACAAGTACTCTGGTAAGAATTTGAGATATTAAAGTTTCAGAGAAAACACTTAAATGCCCTCTCCTCTATTTCTCACTATTTTCTCCTCTCTCTCTCTCTGATTTCCTTCCTTCCCTTCTCCATCCGAAAATCATAACCTCCCTTCCAGTCCTGATTTCTATTGGTAGTGATGAAAATGGAGATGACGATGGTGGTGGTGGTGTTGGTGATGAACAGATGACGACGATGGTGAGATGAAGGGTCGTGGTGATGAGGATGGGAGAACGACCAATGCCTTCTAATGGTGATGCTGTGTGACTTCTGGCAATGGTGACGACGGATGTCGATGGTGAATGCGAGATTTTTGGCAGTGGCATTCGATTCTCTTTCTTCCCCCACTTCTCGCACTCTTGCCAAATCCAACCTCATATGATTCAGGTAGCATGCTATTTCCTCCACCTCTCTCCGCCATAAGAAGTTTAAAGGTGTTTGCCTCGATGGTCTGCCAAGATCTGGGGTATGAATCGAGGAAAACGAGTCTAGCTCAAAACCTTTAACATGGCAGAGGAAGCTGCATTTGAGTATGGAGGACACTGCAATGCCGATCATTGCATTAAATGAAAGTCCTAACACTGAAGGAATAGTCTCGTGCTCTGACGTGGCGGCGTCTCCCACTTCTGTTCTTCCCTATGATGGAGATTCAACAGAGTTCAACGATTTCTGTTACGGCAATGTGGATTTGTCCACGTTCGACATGGATGGGCCGTTGGTTTGCCAAATGTGAACTTTATGTTGTTGCTCCATTGACTAAAAGAGTAATAATTTTGATAAAATCTATAAATACTGACAATGTGTGTAAAAGGGTTGACAGAGTTTTGAGTTATGACCAATTGAGTAATGAGATTGACAAAAATAATAATAATTTTGATAAAATCCATAATGATTTTGACAAAATTGATAAAGACGGATAATATGTGCAAAATAAATGACAAAATTTTGGATTATAACTAATTGAATAATGGTTTTGATAAAATCATTAGATCATTGGAAAAAAAAATGTGTGAAAACGGCATTTTGGTCTTTAAGTCAAAACATGAATAACCTAGATTCTCACCTCATTTCTTCTCTATCCTTTGTATTGTTAAGTTTTAATGGTCTTTTTTTAATTTTAAAAGCTGAAGTGGTATCTAAATATCATTTTTCCAAAATTTTTCCCAAGCCCTTTACCATTTAACGTTTCCAGATAAATTATGTCCGAACAAAAACTCTCAAATTAGAGTAGCCCTAAAGATCGTTCCTCACCATTGCGTCGCCATCGCTACTCACCCCTGTTTTCCTCAGTCCCTCGCCTCTAGCCTCCCCCTTCATCTCGTTTGTAATTTCTCTTATGCAAATCATTTTTCAATTGGCGAGAGCAGAATCAAAGGAGAAGATATCGAGTAACGAGAGAGAAGAGATCAAAGAAGGCAGAGCACTAGTTTTTGCAGGTCAGCGAGAAGAAATTGAAGAAGAAAGTTCAGCGGAAATAGCAGAGTACTGGTTAGCATTTCCGTTTCTGTTATCTTCTAATCTTATATAAACGAGCATATTTCAAAATGGAAAGAACAATAAACCATAAACTCAAGTTCTATTTGGAATTTCAAAACCTATTCAGAAGAGGATATGCCTATTTCGAGACTTAGAGCGTTTCAATGCTCTCCGTGGGCAATTCTTCATGAATGACAGGCTATATGGAGATGGCAAAAAAGACAAAAAAGAAAAAGAAAAGACAAGCTAGATGACAGGAATACACCAGAGGCGTTGATCACACGCTACTGTCTGACTGGTGGTTCGCTGTGGTGGTTTGTGATTGATCTCAAGATTGAAGTTATCTCCAACAGTGTTTTTGCTTGCATTCATAGATATGGAATCTTGCCTGAAAAAGTTGACGTTTGAAAGACAAAGGGGATGAGGCTAGCTGTAGGAATTTTTCTTTTCTCTTTTTAAATTTAGACACTTTTAAAACTAGTTATTTTACACAATCGATCTAAAAAGTGATTTTTAAGACTAGTTGAAAAACCGTTTTAAAAGTAACAAACTATTTCCTTTGCAAATCCGTTAGTTTTGTAGGAGTGCATGGGAGATTCCGTTCGAGATCTGTTTCCTTTGCAAATCCATCAGTTTTTTGAATTCTAGTCACAATATGAGTTTTAACGAAACAAGTTGAGTCATTAATAAAAATGAAATACATAAATAAAGGTACTATTATGAAAAAAAAAATAAAATCAATGTCTTTTATAGTGTGTAACATAACTATCAAAGTTTGATATATGAAAAGACTAAAATATTTTAGCAAATTACTAACAACTTTTTTTATCAAATGACAAGAATAACAAAGTGAGTGATAAGTTATGTGTGCTTATGCATTGACACGTTTAAAGAAGAGAATAACTACTCACTCAGATGTAGTATGATTATTTGTAAGTCAATTGTTGTTCTTTTGCTATGCCATTATATTCATTTGCATATTTTTTCAATGATGGACTTGTGATTGAACCAATGATTGTTAGTAAAAATAGTAGTCACACTAGTGTAAAAAAGGGCTTTCAGACCGCTTTATTTAGACCGGAGTAGCAATGCCCCAGTCTTAAAAGAATGACCGGTGGCAATTCTATAAATATAAAGAACATTTTGAACTGGATCATTTTTTCATCGATCTTAAATATATTATTCAAACCGGACAAAAAAACAACCAGTCTTTTAAATGTTATTAAGAAAATTGAAATATCAATTACTTTATCGACTAACATTTTCTGCGGTCCAAAAATAATAAGGAAAAATTTAAATATTAAGATATTAAGCTTTTAAGACCAAATATGTCCATTGGCCGGTCTTAATAGTTATTCTTTTAAGACCGGACATAAAATGAGACCAGTACAAAATATAGAAAATGATTAAATAAAAAATTAATTAATTTTAAGACCATATTTATATATCGACCGGTCTTAAAGGTTAACGTTTAACACCAGGTACTAATTTCTCTGTTCTTAAAGCTAAATAGTTTAAGACCGAACATAAATTTTGGTTGGTACAACAATATTAAAGAAAATCAAATAAATAACTAATTAGTTTCGTTTAATTTAGTAAAAATTTATCTAGACTTTTAGGACCGTATGCTTATTAAACGTGTGGTCTTAAAAGTCCCAAGACTTTTAGGACCGTATATATATATATAAATTGTCCGCTCCTAAAAGTCCTGAATTAAAAAAAAAAAAGCACTTTAACTTTAGGACCGCATAGTTTTAAATATCCGGTCTTAATAGTCTTAAATCATTAATTGTTCAAGACAATCGAGGTTCTGGCGTTCTCCTCAAGCTAGGACCATTGTTGTCGTCGTTTTTACCTCTCCTGATTTTGAGCAGCATTATCGGTCTACCTTTTCTTTGTCTTTTTTATTTGTCAGAAAAAGAATGAAGATAATGAAAAGGATACTGAAAATATTCAAATCAGGGTAAGGTAAAACCGACGACAACGACGGTCCAACCTTGAGAAGCATTGTTACTCTGTTTGTTTTTATTCGAATAAGGTAGACAATTTTTTTTTTACTGTTCTTAACTGTATTTTGGGAATTTTTAATGTTGATCACACGAGGACAATGTTTTAATGGTGATCGATATCGTTTCTTTGCCTTCAAGAGATGCATCAATATTACTTGTGAATTTCCTTTTTTGTTTCTTTAAAAAAATTTATAATTAACGTTCGTGGGCGTCGAGTACTATGGTCAGCTTGTTGTTAAAATTGAAATAGAAATAGACATGTATAGAAATTGAAATAAAAATTTTATTTAATATCTTTTATTTACATAAAAAAAACATAAAATCTAATCCTCCCCATCGTTGTCGGAGGGGAGAGAGTCGTTGGAGAGGTCAGACACGCTGTCATCAGAAAGACGGTACTCAGCGTCTTGGGTGTCAAGTACCGCCGTCACCTTGTTGTTGATAGCGTGATAAACCTGAAAAAGTTGGCCCATGTGTCGGTCTATATGATCGACGTGGGCCAAGAGGTGCTGCATCATCTGGTAGAATGATGGGTCTATAGGCAGCGGAAGAGAGTACGGATTGTGAAGACTGGTAGAACGAGGAGGACTTAGTGGTGGTGGAGCAGCCATTACGGTGGTGGAGGTTGTAGAGTGATGGAGAAGAATGTGAAGAAAGTAAAGTAACAATGAGTTTAAATAGAGAACGTAACCCATCCTGAACAATGCGAAACGCCGGAAAATTTAATGAGGAGCCGCATAGTTCCTCAGAATACGAGGAGTCACCTAGTTGGGAAGTTTATTTAGAAGTCGATCGAAGAGACTCTGAATCTATTCATTGAACAGATACAACTTTTAATACCGGATATTTTTAAAGTTGGGAATACGAGGAGTCGCCTAGCTAGTTGAGAAGTTTATCTGGAAGCCGATCGAAGAGTCTGAATCTATGAAACTTTTAATACCGGATAGTTTAAAAGACCCGTTTTTAAAAGTAATATTTTTAATTGATTAAAAAATAAAAGAATTTTAGGACCAGACTTAAGATAAAAGGTCGGTCTTAAAAGTAATTAAATTGGAAAAAAAATAGCAGTTTAGGACCGGATATATATAAAAGGTAGATCTTAAAAGTATTTTAGGACCGGATGTGTATAAAAGGTAAATCTGAAAAGTAATTTGAATTCAAAAGACATTTAGGACCGGATATTTATAAAATGCGCTCTTAAACTCTTTGCCCTTAGATTAACTTCTCACACTACCTCTCTGTCCTTATTAACTCTACACTCCTCACACTACCACTTTATCCTTATTAACTCCACACTGCCTCCTAACTCCTCACCAGTAATTAAAGAAGCTTATTGATTCTCCAGTTTTCCTTTATTTTATTCAGTTGCTGCTGCACTCGCCAAAGCCAATCCTCTTTTTTTCGGTTTGGTTTAATAAATAGACCGTTAGGACCGGATACGTTATAAGTAACTGGTCTAAAAAGTATTTGACTTTGAGGACCGGATGATGTTTAAATCTCCGGTCTAAACATTAATAAAAATTTAGGACCGGTGTATTATAAACCTCCGGGCTTAAAAATTAAATTAATAAAATCTTTAGGACCAGATACATTATAATTAATCGGTCTTAATAAAATCCAAAATCCTAAAAGATGTCTCTGTTGCTCGTAAAATTAAATTTCTCTCTCTGAACTTCTCTTTGTTGAAATTATGCCCTAGGGGCAAGTCATTGTTCTCCATTAAGTTATCACTTCATACGCATGTTTATGGTGATAACTATATCCCTGGATATATCTTATAGATTATCCTAAATGTCCCTGGTCGGTCATCTACGTGGGAGCGAAGATGAGTTAAGACCAGTATGACTTTGATGAGGTATGGAGATACGAATCAAAGTCATGGGCACTTGTAAGAGTACAAGGTGCTGGACCGACCCATTATGAGAAAGCTGCATGGATTAAGTCATAAGCTTATCTCATGTATAACCGCGTCACAACGCCCTATGACTTGAGACCATCATGGATTCCTATATGATGAGTCACTAGTCTTTGACCTGGTCAAAAGTCACCTTTGACCGGGTGATGATAAAGACTGGGATCGGGATCAATGGTTTTCATGCGGAGGAATGTGAATGGTCAAGATGGAATTTGTCCCTCACATTTGTAGAGAGATGATACTGGGCCCCTTGATGAGTGAGTCTAAGAAACGTATGGCCATACTGTGATGGAAAGAAGTTTCCATTTCACTTATTAAACTACTCAAGAATCAAGAAAGTATTGGTCAAGAAAAGGAAGTTGACATTATCCATGCCTCATCCTTGACCGAATTATCGCGTGACAAAAGGGACGTGACATGGTTGTACGATAGGTAGTATCGTGTCATCGATCCCCATGTGAATTGGGTAGTTGCAATGTCTTGCTAGAGGCCGCTTGCGACTTGTGGGCTGATACGGTCTTGGCCCACTGCCAATCTCATATGGGCCTGTAGGGTCGCACACAAGAATAATTCAACACGAGTAAAAGTGTCCAGATTCATTGAATCTCAGATTAATCTGAGATTAAATGAATACTAAATTTAATCTAGGATATATATGTATATATATATATATATATATTAAATTCGAAATTAATATCTATATATATTATTAATGGAGATTATAATATTATATATATAATATTTGTTTTGTATTTAATTTATTTGATAAATTAAATATCTGAAACAAATAGAGATATTGTATCTCATTTAATTTCGAATAAAGACATCGTATATCTGTTTAATATTAAATTGAGATATAGTATCTCATATTTAATTAAATAGATAGATATCATTTCTCAGATTTAATTTATGGAGATAAATTAAATCAGAAGGCTTTTAATTTGAATTAAATAAATACATTAGATTAAATCTATCAGATGGATTTAATTAATATATTTTTTAATTCAAATTCGAGATTCGAATTTCAGATCTGGTTTTTAATCGGATTAAATAAATACGTTACATTAGATCTAACAGATAGATTTAATTAATATTTATTTAATCCATATTTGAAATTCAAAATTCAAAATTAATACGATTAATTTTGCATTAAATACGCCGATCGGGTTTAGAAAAACCTACGGGAGGTTTTAGTCGAGCGTATTACAGAAAGGAGTGAGAAACCCTAGACTGGAAAAATTGAGAAGGACGCACAAGAGGCGCTAGCACGTTGCCGTAGCCGTGTACGAGGATTGTTCGTGTGGATACCAGTAGAGGAAGACGATTCTAAGAGTCGTCTTCTGCTGATCGAGGAGGTAGCCCACCTGTTCAAGGAAGAACGAGACGCAGACGAATTCTCCAAAGGTAATATTTGGACCCTAAGTCTTGATTTAAACGCACTTGAGTGATCCTCAGGATGGGATTCGTAGAAAATTTTAATCTGGTGCGTTGTACGGATCCCAACACTCTTGTCGCGCCGAAAGTGATTACTCAAGTTCTGTCTCTAGTGTTTGTGTGTTGCTTCGTCACTGCTTCGCGTCGCTCTCTCGACAATCACTTTCTGGTTCCTTAGTTAAACGTCTATAGATCAGCTGTAAGAGGTGTTTCAATTATATAACTTTATGATTTTCCTGCTTATCGTTTTGGGTTTTTCATGGGTTTAACGAAATCGATGAAATGTTCTTGTGGGTTCCTCTGTTGTTAATGAATATTGTATTTTGAAGATTATATTTGCACTTT
Organism: Acacia crassicarpa; assembly: GCA_034222035.1. Taxonomy (NCBI): domain Eukaryota; kingdom Viridiplantae; phylum Streptophyta; class Magnoliopsida; order Fabales; family Fabaceae; genus Acacia; species Acacia crassicarpa. The sequence goes on along the minus strand of JAWXYG010000009.1, from coordinate 21,346,975 downwards.
AGACCAACCCAACTGACCAACAAGTGTTTTTAGGTTACTCTTGTTATCTGCAACATGAACGTTCGTGGCCGGAGAAAAAAGACTTAGCAAACGCATTTGAATTAATATGCTACAAGTGAGTCCAGTAGACCTTCATGCGATGCATTTAATTTCTTCATCATGCATTTATTTTGCTTCTTGGATTCACTATGATACTTATGACCAAAAGTGATTCTTTGTTCTACATTTAATAATGGGCAAGATTCTCCGTAAAAAAAAAAAAAAAAAAAGACCTAATCAACATTGAGCATATATATGCATTTTGAGTTGGCTTATTTTATATTCAAGTTTCAAATTTTTTAGATTATGTATGTTAAAAAAAATGGGGCGATGGAATTTATAGAATTTGCTAAACAAAATGCCCACGATGATAGTGTAAAAAATGTTTGAATGAGAGGCGACTAAGTCCTGAAGTTATACACACACATTTAATTTGTGAAGGATTTTGTAAGACCTATACAGTATGGGTATGGCATGATGAAAAAATCGATCCCAAGTGGGTCTCAACATGGGGAAGTGGCCTTTGATGATAATGACACGGATATTGATAATGTGTGCAGTGATGCAAGGACCCCGCTATACCCTGGGTGTAAAAAATACCACTTGTTGAACGCTGTATTGAAATTAGTAAGCTTAAAGGCATATGACAATAGTTTTTCTGAAATGCTTGAGGCTTTTAAGGACATGCATGCTTTCGGATGATAATAATGTGTTGCCGCATCGATATATATATACGTACTATGATATTCCTTCTATATATGTTCTTAAACAATGTCATCACTGACTATGAAGTTTAATTTGTTCTTGTTTTATTTTTATGGCAGGATCGTCCGATCCAAAGGGGCATGTTATAAAAGATGATGTGTTGACGTTGTTGGGTGGGAATATGAAGGTATGGTGAATAAATTAAATTGGACATGTATGTTGATTTAGGTGCTGTATTTGTAACTCAGCTCATTATATTTGTAAGTAAGTTATCTTGTAGTATAAATTAATTTAGGTGTTGTAGTCATTAGTATAATCATTAATCAAGAGGCCACATAACTCATATTTGTATTCTTTATCCCAATTCAATTTATTCATTGTTCATAGCTTGTAGCTTAAAGTATCGAGTTTTATGTGCTGGATTAGGTGGTGGATTTGTGTGTGTGTGTGTGTGTGTGTGTGTGTGTGTGTGTGTGTGTATTGATCTAGAAGAACAGGGAAAAAATTCGGGAAACTTTAGACCAGAATAAATACGCCGATCTTAAATGTTGAACTATTAAGACCAGATTTATTTTTGTCCACTCTTAAAATTCCGATCCTTTTAAGACCGGCTAAGTTTTTGTCCGGTCTTAAAAGTTGAGTTTTAGGACCGAACAAAAAAATTTTCAGGCTTATTTAGTACGACTTTTAAAACCTAATGTTTTAAATGTTCGGTCTAAAATATTTTCTTTAAGACCGGTTCATGTCCAGTTTTAAATGTTAGACTTTTAATACCGCCTGGAACAAGACCAGCCATGAGTCCAGTCTTACGGTGCCCCTTTTGTCCGATTTTAAAAGCCTTTTTTACATTAGTGTCACTTACTAATTATACGGTATATGATCATTTAACTAGGTCATCAATTTTTGTTATTCACTATGTTGTTTTAGTCATTTCATATATATACCTTAAATTTTGATAATTATTTAATTTTATATATTACTTTTCACTATATTATCAAGATGTTTTAGTGGCTTGATGGCTATATATGCTTTTGGCAACCAAAAGATGGTAAGATAATCAAATTTCACCTCGACCAACCTTAATTAGTAAAAATTGGCCATTGCCAAAGAACCGGCAGAGGTGGGAGTTTGTTACAAAAGGGGCAGTAAAGTCATTTCGCCAAAAAAATAAATTTCATTTTGAAAACTTCTGTGTCGTTGGTGCATTTCAAGGTGTACTGATTCAGGTTTTGTATATTTCAGAGGTATTTACTTATAATTAGCCTTTTTTTTCCCCCTTTTTTCTGTTTTTTGCCCGAATCTTTTCTACTGCACATTATAGACTTTAATTTCTTCTTCTTCTTTTTTCACACGGACCATGGATTTTACTTTTTAGTTTTATTTATTCTTCAAAGGAACCTTCGCGTTATATCTGCACAAGACATTACAGCCCATGGTTTTGGGGGTGAACCATATACAGTGAAAACCACATTATTAATAAAGCCAAACCCACACTTGCTATCATGCTTCTAAATTAGTTTCACACTTTGGGGAGAAGGCCTATTAACGTATAGGTATAACACTTCACTAATTTTAAAGAAGTCAAAATCATCTGTATCATTCATGGGCTGAATAATACACAATGCAGCTCCTCATAACTGTGGTGGATAAATTGATTCTAAATTACCATTATACACAGTTACAACCATATACTTCTGAATCTCAATTTTTAACTAGGGGGGAAATATTACACTTCATTACCAAGTTTATAATTAAGTTTGAGATAACTTGCACTATATTTTTAACCTATGGCATCAGTTAATTTTGCAACAGATGCCGAAATGTTGCTTCAACGATTTTCAGTGCAGCTATTAACTTTGACTTGATGTACTGTAACAAATAGCATTAACGGTAAGAAAAGTTGTCTACAGTAAAATTTATAAAATACTTAATATCCAGTCCCTGTAATTTCACATTATTTTTTAAATTAGGTTATTGTGTTTTTTCGCTTTTTTTTTTTTTGGTGATAGTTTTTTTCCTTTTTGTTAGGTCTTATAGTTTCCTCAGTTATAGAAATATGATCCCTATAATGTTAGTAATTTGTAAGAGAAACTAAGTTACTAGCTGATGACGTTGCTTTCACACAGCATATATTTGGATCAATTTTACCATATGGATTTAAAGAAAATCTAAATGAACCAAATTATAGACTATATATATTGAATGACAGAAATGTGAGCATATATAATAATTTTTTATATTGGTAATGAATAAATTTTGTTTAAGCATTCTATTTTGTATTTTGTGACGTTTAATCCTAATTCACGTCAGCCCTAGTTAACATATCAGCCTAATTGAAAAACTGCAAGGAGGTATCTAATAAAAAGGAAAACAAAACTCCAAGTAGGAATCCAATAAAAAGAAGGGGGAAAAAAAAAGCTAAAGATACCTAATTACAAATCAAGCAAAACAAGTTTTGGGAACTTTATTTTCTCAATAAATAAATATGGTATTGCAAGTCAAGAGAGAAGCTTCCATGAAATGCAGCCCGCACCATAGCGTAAACTTTTGACTGTGAATCTTCTACCTATCTTCTTAGGACCTTGTTCCTGTGCTTTTGTTTTTATTGTTGTATGCTTGTGTGTTTCTACTGATGTGGTTATGGATTTGGGGATTTATGGTAGTGTTTTTGTTGTGATTTGGATTTGTAATTTCGGGGGAAGGGATTTTCTGATGGTCGATACTGTTTTGTGCCTTACATATTTGAAGATCATTGGTAGGATTGTTCGATGATGGCAAATCCAAATCACTATTGTTAGCCAAAATTTGTTTGGTGGATGGTCGACGTCACTAGATTTGCTTCTATGGAGGAGCAAAAATATTTTTCAAGATTTCACTGGTCTTTCTTCTTCTAAGGTTGGGTTCTCTCTATCATGTTTCCCAAGTCAGGGCATTTATGTAGCTAATATTTGTGCAGCTTATTCTTATAAGGAGGTGTGTCTGATAGGGTGGGTTTTGCAACCAACACTTTCTTTCATATCACTTCTAACCTTGGATGTTCAGGAAGCTGTTGGAGTTTTTTATGTTACTTTTATTTCCTTATGTTTTGTGGTGATTAGCTTTCCTATCCTTACATTTATTTTGGTTTTGTTGTATTTTTTAGTTCTCTTATTCTAGTTTATTTTCACAGTGTAATCGTCTTGTTTTGTTGTTACTTTTAATGTTAGTATTAATATAAATTTCCTTTTAACCCAAAAAAAAAATCTTCTACCTATCTGTCTAAAATAATTAGGCCATTAATGAAGCCAAAAAATATTTTTTTTAAAAAAAACTCCAGTTTGCCTTCAAACGTTCCCTCATCTCTACTGGCTTTTTTTCTGCAGAAACTCAAATCTTAACTTCGAATATCTCTCTCAAAGTTCTTTCCCATGCCTCCATTCATGGCATCTTCTTCATCATCCTTCAACATGACTCCTCCTCCTCCATTATTCCCAAAAACATCAGTTGAAACCTACGAGTATTCCTCAGCTTCAGAGGCGAGGACACGCGCTATAGCTAGCTTCACAAGCCATCTACACGCAGGATTAAGCAGGCTCAAATTGAGGACCTACATAGACTACGAGCTCGAGCAAGGCGACGGGATATCACCGGCGCTAGTGAAGGCCATTGAAGAAGCCAAGATTTCCTATTATAGTTCTCTCAGAGAACTATGCTTCTTCAAGGTGGTGCTTAGATGAACTGGTGATTGGTGAAGATAATGGAGTGCAAGAGATGAAGAGAACCAAAGGACAGATCGTTGTTCCCATGCATCTTCTACCACGTAGAACCAACACACGGCAGGAATCAGACCAGAAGCTACGCCAAGGCGTTCGCTCACCATGATCATGATCGCCTTTTCATGGCCACTGACCCCAACAAGGTCCTAAGAGGAGGTTAGCTCTTTCTGAAGCAGCCAACCCTTCAGGCTGGGATTGCTTGGGCACCAGGTTCGTGTGTGTATCTATATATCTATTTATATATGTAGGAATGGAACAGTTTGGATCACAAAATCATTTTTATGGTTTGGGTGGGTTTGATCGAAGTGGAGTTGCCATTGAACTATAACTGTTTTCAGAAATTCTGGGGATTGAGTTTTAACACTCTGGACTCCTCAAATTTCATCTTGATAGTTCATATTTATGTTTTTATTTTTTGAAAAAATTATTATGATGGTTATAATATCTAAAATAAACACAATATCTACACTATCATTTTTTTCCTCCAAAAAAATGATTTTGTTATTTAAAAATCACCGGTTGAAAATTTTAAATCTATATTGTTAGATATCTTGCCATAGCACCATGATTATGGGCACTAAAACCATGTTCACTTTTGGGCTAGGCAGAAAGAATACTGAAAATCTTAAAAATAGAAAATAATAAAATAGACCCTTCCAAAAACTTCAATATAGTATCATACCTTTTGTATTTCATATATTGTAATTTTATTACATTGACAATTAAATAAATTATGAATGTATTCATTTTTTATATACTATTATATGTACATGTAATTTTTTTTTTAATTTAATTATCATGTCACGGCGGGTTTGACTGTTGGTCCAACCCGACCATGAGAATCACAAACTATTGGCCTTTCCGATTCATTCGTGAGACTTTTAAAACATTGATATACGTATATGCTGAAATTGCATTTCTGCTTTATGATTAATCTTGAACTATATATATAGTATGGAATCGGAGCTTGTTGAAAGGATAGCCATAGATGTGTTGCAGAAGCTCGACTCAATCAACAATGGCGGAATCTAGAGCAGGATAGCGACGTACAAGCAGATGGCGACGTACAAGAACATGAATGACATGGAAGCCTAACAGAGACTCTGCAACAACTTGCGAATCTGAAGCTGGAGAAGGCTCTAAGAGCAGACCATGATAAGGATTGGGAAGAACTTGAGGTGACGAACCAGAGGATTTTGGAGCTCAAGGGTCAGATGTTGGTTCGCTCCTTTCGTAATCCCAAGGCCGTGCAGGATTATATTGAGACTCAACACCAAATTGCTCAAATTAATGCAGAGAGAAACAATCGTAGGCGTGGGCTTTACAGAGGAATTTAATTATAACTCCAAAAGTTTCATTATTCTTCGTTCTTCTTCTTAGTTGTTATGAAAGGTTTTATATAATTTGAATGTGTAATGATCAGTCGATGATTCTGTTTCGTTAATTTAGAAGTAGTTTCATAATAAAAGTTTGTATTTTCAGTTTAATTAACAAGACGATGCTTGCCTCTTCTCTTTGCCCAAATTTGAGAAGTTAATTTTGCGGGAATTTAATTATTAATCGTACTTTTTCTTTTTCTTTTTTGGGCTAAAAGAGTCAATTTTATTAAGATAAGTTATTCTGCCTACCCTTATTTTATCTACCCTTCAATACGGTTAAATTATAATCTTATCCAACGATAAAGATTTGAAGGAATAAACTCTTTTATCTCTTATCCTCTATCACAATTTTAACTTTTAGGAAAATTAGTGAAGAAACTGTTATGAATATTAATGTGGATGTCCATTGGCTTCTCTTGCTTCTTCTCCAAGCCAACTTTATTACCAAGTTTTCTTTTCTTATTCTCCAAGTATTACTTGATCCCCAAGTTTTACAATAATAATGACTTGAAGTACAAGCCTCTTTGAAAATTTATAAATACAAGCCATGTACGAGCATTCTTAACACATAATTGAATGAGAATTACTCTCATCTTTCTCTCTTGAATTTCCCTCTTTATTTATTGCCTCTTTTCCCCGATTTACCTTTCTTTTCATAACAGAAACCATTTTGTAAGTAGTTATACTTTCCATCGCTTTGTGGGTTTTTTTTTTTTTTTTTTCAAACTCACCATGTGGTTATTACTTTATCGGATTCTTATAAATTTTTTTTAAGCTACTTTTTTGTTTTTGTTTTTGTTTTTTTTAAGAGCTTAACCCTACAGTCGCAGTCTCGACCTCTATACGGCGCAATCTCGATTTGCCTCTGTGAGCCTTCATCGTTCATCATCTCTCGCTCGCCTTCCACCGTCATTTGTGTCTCCCGCCTTATCTCTTTCGGCACCGTCATTCTCAGGTTTATTTCCCTTCTCTCCCTTCTCAGTTGAACTTAGTTACTCGCCGCCGGCCCTCCAACTTAGTTACACACAAGATTATGAACTCTAATAGGCACGAAAATCCATTTGACCTTTTGTTGATGAATTTGTTGTGATCAATGTCGTGCATTTTTTTGAGCCCCACGATACTAGCTACTTGTTGATTTCTAGTTAAAGTCGAAGGGTAAGGTTATTTGCCCTGGATGTGGAAGGAATTGTGTGCGCGCAACTGTACAACTCTGTTCATTAGTTATGGTATCAATTTGCAAATCTTAATTACTTCACTCCCATCCCATCCCACTATTGATTTACAGATTTTCCCCCTTTTTAAATCGTTCAGGGAACCTACAATAATTCTGGGGATATTATTGTTCAATACCATTTTCCCCCTTTCTGATGCTTTGGTGTATAACTTTTCCGCATGCCCTTTCTTGTTTCTTTTTCAGTCCTTGAATCTCCAGGTCCTTAAAGAATGAAATGAGTCCATGCTGCTGCCATTAATCTGTTATCCATTAATCTGTTATCACCCTTTTGTCCTCTTGTTCTAAATGCTGATAATGCGTTTCATAATCTTCTTGCATGATTAGACACTCTTTTTTTACCTTTGCGTCTTCAGCTTCCTTAATCATGCAATATATGAATGCTGCTGTAGTATATCCCTCGGCGTGAATTCCAATCTATCTACATGTTAAATTTTTGTTTGTGTTAGATCCTTTGGCCTAGCTGCAACTAAACTGCTAAATTTCTGTCTGCATACCCCTTTTGAAATTGGAATTTGGAATTAGTTAGCTTTAACTAAAAATCCAATTCATGTAAATGGATTATGTATGCAAAGCATATAATATTGCCCATTTCCTTACAGTCAAACTTTCAGGAGAATACACAATTTTAGTTACATGTTTATACATCTAGTATATGCATGACTAAATGCTTCAACTATGGTCCATATTTGTCCGGTAGTTCTTTACTTTATTTCAGATGGATCTGAATTCTGATGACCTTATTGTATCTGGTTTATCTTAGTTCATGCCCTAAAATGCTACTATATCCTATTCCAAACATATGGTTATGGGACGGATATGTGCAAAAGGCAATTCAAGTCTTATGGATAATTATTGAGTATTGGGATTGCTATGAAGTTGTTTGTAGTTGGTAGAAGGTAGATGATAGATGTTGTTTAACTTGATTGTAGTGGATTATGCAGAGGAAGTTATGCCAGAATCACGTGTTGTAACTAGGACTGGGAGGAGTGGTATATTAATAGGTCATATATATAACTTATCATAGTTTTAAACCTGACCACCGAATCACCTGTCAATAATCACAGTCATTATATAGCTCTTTTATATTATTTCTGATTCTGCTGATTGGAATTATTGATGATCATAGTCATATAGAGTAGTATAATTCGAAGGTTTTCATAGCACCTATACATGTATCCATTATTTTTATGCTCCACTAGCATATAGCAGTAAAAAAGGTCTAAGGTGTACCATTATCATGATATATACTCATATACATATGGCTTGCCATTAATTATTAGTTATCTATTAATTCATTGCCGAAGTTAGCCTCTTCTCCCAAGCATAGAAGAAATTAAAAAAAAAAAAAAAAAATCATCTGGTATAGTAGATGATAATAGCACACGTATATATTTATGTATGTAGTGTTAACAAATATATATGGGGCTTTCATCAATTGTATAGAGAGGAGGCACTATTCTCCACACAGATCTGCCGTATTTAGCATTAGAAAACATCAATAAAGTTACATTGTTGCAAGATCATCTTTTTGCTATTAGTTCTATATATTTCATTATGCTTATTAGAGAGTCCTTTATGAAAGACCAATGATAGATTTTTATCATTGTTAATTTTAGTGGCAAAGGATACACTTGAGGAGCCATAGCTGTGATAGATTTTTAAGCTTTGTGCTGGTATGATGATCTTCTTCTTCATTCCTTGTGAATATATTGATAGTTTAAAGGTTATTTTATAATATACCTTTTATGATAATTTTTATTAGAAAAAGTGCTTATGACAAAAATTTTTCCAAACAGTTTATTTTTAATTTAAACTTTTAAGTTAAAAAATTTATGTAATCATCAAATAGCTTTTAGCTTTTTTTAAAAAGCTCTTTTTATTTATTTTTTTATTTTAAGCTTTAGCTTAAAAAAAGCTTTTAGTTTAAAAAGAAGAAGATCCAAACAAGCTCTTAATATAAGAACTAGTTGACTTTGTTTATAGATTAAAAAAGCTGAATACATTAATCAATCATTGTATATGTTGTATATTATTAGATTATATAACAGTTTATAACTAGATAAATTAGTTTTTTAAAAAATGATAAATATAAATATTTTATTGTAATTTATTTATATTCATTAATTTCTCAAAAAAAGCGAAGTGACTCTAATAGTAAGGATCATATGGGGTATTAATTAAGAGAAGACACATGGATATCAAATTAAAAATTGAGGGAATATGAGAACTAGAGAAAATAAATCTGATCTAGTATTCAAAGTGTATCAAGTACATAGCACATGTCTATGTTTGTAGGCAAGCTTTACAATAGCAATAAATTACATCAACATCAATAGATTTACCAAAGAAAATGTGGGATAATAGAGATAATGGGAGATACTATATGAGATAATGTGATACTATATTAAGCTTACCACTTTGAATGGAAAAAAGGGAAATATGGATATCACACAAATATTATATTTACAATATAAGTGATATTTTATATAAAATGAATATCTTACTTTTAAGATTATAAAAAACTAATTTATCCACTAAAAAATATATATTTTAATTTACAACATTATTTATATTTTTCATCATGATTACTTAAAACGCCTACTTTCCCCAATTTGATTCAAAGAAAAAAATAATAATAAAATGCTGTCGTTTTGTGGCAACTGACCAGAACATAATAGGAGAGAAGCTGAACTTGTAATTCCCCTACTTCTTACCTTTTTTTTTTTTTCACTTGACATACCTATTTATTTTAGTTTTTCAGAAGTGTTTTTACGATTTATGAAATAAATATGTTAGAAGAGTTATATCTCAACTTAAAAAAAATACTTATAAAAACTCTTTTTAGAGTTACCAAACAAGCGGCTACTTTTTACTTTAGAATTCAATTTTACATCTTGACATTTTCTAATATACCATGGAATTTTTTTTCGCCAATTCCCTAAACAATTTAACGTTTCCCGATAAATTGTGTCCATACGCAAACTCAATTTTCAAAGAAGCTTAACGTTTCCTGATAAATTATGTCCAAACGCAAACTCACAGATTTCAAAGAAGCTTTAAGGATATCTGTTTGGTTTAAAGGGAGGGGAATGGGAGGGAGGGGCAGGGAGGGAATTTGCTTTCCCCCCTTTGTTTTGCACATGATGAAATTTTCTCCTCCCTCCCCTCAAAATCCTTCCCCAAATCAGGGAAATTTGGAGGGGAGGACCAAAAAAGCTGCCCATTGGATTAAAATGCCCATGGGTTTTTATATTAACTCCAAAATACCCTTCGTCCTTTTATTCACTTCTTTCTCAACTTGGAAGCCCTATCAGCAGCTGATCTGGGTTGGTGAGGCAAGAGCGATCGACGAAGAGCACGATCCAAGTTAACTTTCGTCCGGTGATACCTTCCGGTGAGATTTTATTTCTCGCCCCTGACCCGTTGTTCTCTATTGCTTTGTGTTCATCATATATTGCATTGTTCCTGCTCGTCCATGCTTTGTTTCTCTCGTCCATAGTTCTTGCATTTCATAACGAAGCCGTGATTCTAGTGAGTTACAATTAGCATTGGTTTTTATTAGGCAACTTCATTTTTGGTCCAGAGAACAAAGTGAAGTTGCTGTTCTCACTTTCTGAAGTTTGCCCGAATGTTTTGGTATTAGTTAACTTATTTAGCAAATATCTGTGGCAATGGGCTCGGACGCTTTTTTGTTTTTTAATCATTATCATCATATAAAGAAATTTTTCTGTCATCAGCATTATTTGGTCTCTATTTGTACAAGTCTTTCATCCTTCAAATTTGTTGTTTTATCCCATTGGTGGTCTTTTAATTAATTGTTTCTGTATGTATTGGCAATTGAGGTTGTAAAACATCTGATTGCAAGTTGATTGTTTAGGTTTTAATAGTTAAAGGGCATACATCACCGTGCTACTCACCTTTGTTTCCCGCAGTCCCTCTCCTCTAGCCTCCCCTACATTTGTAATTTCTCTTATGCAAATCGTTTTTCAATTGGTGAGAGCAGAGTCAAAGGAGTAGATATCAAGTAACAAGAGAGAAGAGATCAAAGAAGGCATAGCACTAGTTTTTGAAAGTGGTCTGCGAGAAGAAACTGAAGAAGAAAGTTCAGCGGAAATAGCAAAGTACTGGTTAGTGTTTCTGTTTCTGTTATCTTCTAATCTAATATAAATAAGTATATTTCAAAATAGAAAGAACAAGAAACCATAAACTCAAGGTCTATTTGGAAATTTAAAAAACCATCAGAAGAGGATAATGCCTATTTTGAGACAAAGAGCATTTCAATGCTCTCCATCGGCAATTCTTCATGAATGACAGGCGATATGGGATGGCAAAAAAAAAAAAAAAAGACAGGCTATATGGGAAAAAGAATCAAAATTCATTAGATATAAATCAATGATCAATATATATAATATCGTCTCCAGATTACTGTTCGTACGAGAAAATCTCTTGCCCACGTTACTGTTCATAAAATGGAGCTTGCAAATGCTCTACCACTAAGCTCACTGTGCCCTTAATCTCTACTTTACACAACCTCTAGTTTTTGTTTTTGTTTTTTTTAACCTTTAGCAAGCACTTGTGGGAAACTCGCGCTTGCCGTCTATGTAATGCTTGTGTGATAATACAGATAAGCTTAGTGTAATCCACTGAATATTTCAGCTGACGACACTGTGGGATTATCTGATCTGTGAGTTTAGCTTGAAATGGGAAGCCACATGGACAACCCAGAAACCCGGAAGCTTCCTATTCTGGGCAAGCGCAACATCCTCATTACTAGTGCCTTGCCTTACGTCAACAATGTTCCACATCTCGGCAATATAATTGGATGTCAGTTGTCTATCTTATCTCTCATCACATAAAAAATGTTTTTTTGAATGTTTTAATTACTTTTCCTGATAATCTGCCTTTATTTATTTATTTTTTTTTGTAATAAAAATTTATTTGGTCTTTCACTTGTGTTCATGCTGGAATTGAGCATAAATATTGATATGATTTTGACCAGGCGTGTTGAGTGCGGATGTCTTTGCTCGATATTGTCGAATCCGTGGTTACAATGCCATTTACATCTGTGGGACTGATGAGTATGGAACAGCAACCGAGACTAAAGCCATGGAAGAGAAATGCTCCCCTAAAGAGATTTGTGACAAGTACTTATTTGCTATGAAGTCATTTATTTATTGTTCAGAATTCAACCTAGGTTCGAATTATTCCTGTTATATTTATTTGGTTTGTGTAAGTTGGTCCCCTGGAGTTGTTATTCTTGGGGTTTACTGATTAGCCGAGTCAAGCTTTTGGTATTAACTGGCCCTGAATCAAACTAGTCAATGAATCAAAGGAGCATTGCAAGTGTATAGTTGATTCTATTTAGATTATATTTTGCTAATGACATTCAACCTTGTTAATTTTGGATGATTTTGTTTGAAATTCGGAATACAACCAAGTCTTTTTTCCATCTAATTTGTATTTCTTTAAAGCATTTTATAGCTGTAGAGAATTCAGTAATACCTCAAGCAAAATTTTGATGATTGTTCTTCTCTTTTCCTATTTGTAGATATTATGCTATTCATAAGGAGGTCTACGATTGGTTCAATATTAGTTTTGATAAATTTGGAAGGACGTCAACCCCCCAGCAAACTGAAGTTTGCCAAGCAATCTTTAAGAGACTATGGGATAACGACCGGCTCTCAGAGAATACAATGCAGCAGGTATTCAATTTTCTCATAAAGTTATGTATAATGTGCATCTATATGATTTCTTGTCATTTGTAAGTCCCTTTTTTTCCCTATTGTTGGTTGATGATTTGAGTATTATTTCCTGGTGTAAAGATTTAAATGATGAGATGAGCTTGGTTGCTTTACTTTATGTGCCTTTCATATTGCAGCTTTATTGTGACAAATGCCAAAGGTTCTTAGCTGACCGTCTTGTGGAAGGTACTTGCCCAACTCCAGGATGTGAGTATGATTCTGCACGAGGTGATCAATGTGAGAAGTGTGGGAAGCTTTTGAATCCAACTGAGTTGAAAAGTCCCAGGTGCAAGGTAGAACCCTACCTTCCCAGCGCTTCATTAGGCTTTGATTTCATTTGACATTATATACTCTCTCTATTGCCTTTCTCATTATGCCTCCCTCTTTTGTTGAAATTTGCTGATACTTGTCTTTCCCTGATGTCATGTCACATGGGAGAGAAATGGGGTCAAGGAGAACCTATCTGCGCATGTCAATTATTACTTTAAATCTTTAACATGAGTGACCTAGTTATTGGCTTTCTAAATTATGTCTCACATGATTAGTGACACCTATGTCAATAGTGCTTATTTATCTCCTTTCGAATGGAAAAACAATAAATGGTCTTGCTCATTCATTCTTGCCCCAAATCTTCATCTCCTTCTATTGTTGTTACACCTATGTCAATAGCATTCATTGCTTGTGTATGCTTGTTCCTTTTGTAAGGAGTGATTGAAATCTCAGGGATAGGGGTCTTTTTAGTGGATAGAGAATATAACCTCAAGGAAGGGGGTGCCCTGTAGTGATATTGGAAAAAGATCAAGAGTGGCCTTGGACATTGGATATAGGCTTTAGATTAGAGCCAAATCTTGATAGGTTTCTTGTGTTTGATCTGTCACATACTCTATTTATATTCACTTTCATTTGCATATTGCTGCCAATTCATTGATCTGTGCTATATTTTTACGTGGTAAACTCTGCCAAAATTTATTTTAATTTTACATTAGAAGAATACAAGATTATTTTACAAAACAGCATCCACGTTTTGATTATTTAGCATTTCTCCTTTCTACACCCTCCTCTTTGGCCCTTTGTCATTCCCAACAAAATCAAAACATTTGGGTTAGATTTTTTACATAGTTTTTCTTGGATTTTTTTGGCCAGGTATGTCAAAATACTCCGCGCATTCGTGATACAAACCACCTGTTCCTTGAACTTCCTCTGTTGAAGGATAAGTTGGAAGAATATATAAATAACATGTCAGTGGAGGGATTGTGGAGCCAGAATGCTATCCAGACAACAAATTCGTGGCTTAGAGAAGGATTGAAGCCACGATGTATAACCAGAGACCTGAAGTGGGGAGTTCCAGTGCCACATGAGAAATACAGTGACAAGGTCTGTTTTTGTTCATCTTTTGACTCTCATGCAGGGTTTTAAAGCTTAATTTATAATACTTGATCTTTGACTCATTACTTGATTACATTTTTCAGGTTTTCTATGTCTGGTTTGATGCACCAATCGGATATGTCTCAATCACTTCATGTTACACATCTGATTGGGAGAAATGGTGGAAGAACCCAAAGAATGTGGAGCTGTATCAGTTTATGGGCAAAGACAATGTGCCGTTCCACACTGTAAGTATGATTTTTATTTTTATAATTTTTGATGGGTTAAAATCGAAGTAGTTTATTTATTATTTTTAATTGAAGGGTTTTTCTGCTATTAAGAGCTCTTTTTGTTTTGCTTGGGGTTATATCTTTAATGTATTCTGGAAGTGGATCTCTACAACTTATTTACATCTCCGCATAGTAGCTATTTTCTTGGTGGAGTTTTGGGAGGAATTAACATTGACATGGATATGGCAACATGACATAAAATGAAGTGTCCATATGTAATTTAAAGTGAAATGTTGCATCTAATATGTGGGTGTCTAGCCTGTGTTATTTGAGCTGCCTTTGCTTCATAGGTGGTATTTATAATTGATGTACTAAGTTCAAGCATAGTTTAGGCAAATAGTTGTAACACATATTAAATCTTGTTCTTCAGGTGATGTTCCCCTCTACTCTACTTGGAACTGGTGAAAATTGGACTCTAATGAAGACAATTAGTGTTACGGAATACTTGAACTATGAAGCAGGTAAGCAATCTGACTTGTGATAGCTTTAATTTTGTAGTTGAAGATGATGGATAAAGATGTGTGGCTGAACTTCTTTAAAAGTGCTTATCATTCTGAGTCTTCTGATTTGATCAGTTTTGACAAACTGGATTTTCACCTTTTTGGTTTCTAGGGAAGTTTTCTAAAAGCAAAGGTATAGGTGTGTTTGGTAATGATGTTAAAGATACTAACATTCCAGTTGAAGTTTGGAGGTATTACTTGCTAACCAATAGGCCTGAGGTAATTCTATTCTTAGCATACTAAAATTATGTTATTTCACTTCTTAATATTCTTGTGTGTACTATTCTCCTTACATTGAATGTAACATGCAAATTAGGTATCAGATACGTTATTTACGTGGTCTGACTTGCAAGCAAAACTAAACAACGAGTTGCTGAGCAATCTGGGCAACTTCATCAACCGAGTTTTGAGTTTTGTTGCTAAACCTTCAGGTTGGTTGAATTAATGCATCATTGGTCCTCAAACTGTTAACTGATTAGTGCCTTTGAGTCATTTGAAATAAAATGCATTAAGACTATATGTTTTGCAACAACTGTCTAACATATGTCCTGATCCCACTATTTAGTGAGTAAAAGGTTGCATTTTGTTGCTTTCATCATTTCTCATTTCTGAAATATAGTTCTGTCCATTTTTCTATTGTTGATTAAGTAAAAGTTTCATAATTTTTGTATTATGTTTTAAACTGACCGTCTTAGAACTTTGTTTTTTATTAATAAATTACTAGTCCATTCTATTGCTTTATTTTTTATACTCTCATGTCACTCCCAGTTTTTTTTTTTTTTTGGTGGGAGCAATGAATGTCTTGCTTTGTCTATTTTGGCCTTTCTGGTAATATTCAGTTCTTTGTCTTATTTAGGTCTAGGATATGGTTCCATTATCCCCAGCATTCCTGCTGATGTAATAGTTGACTCCCATGAACCAACAAAAAAATTGGCCGATAAAGTTGCTGCATATGTGGAGCAATATATAGAAGCAATGGAGAAGGTTGGTTATGCTCTTTTTGGTTGGCTATTGTAATGTGTAACTACCATCACCATGTGTCGCATTCCTTTTTAATCCAATTTTTATTGCATTTTGATGGCATCTCTTCTCACAATCTATGAAGGTTAAACTAAAGCAAGGATTGAAACTAGCAATGAGCATATCTGGTGAGGGTAATGGGTACTTACAGGTAAATCTGGAATGTTATATCTATGTCCCCCCCCCCCCCCCCCTCCCTTTTTCATGCCTTTTTTATTCTTAGTTTTTGTTGGATATCTAACCATTTTGGAATGTTATATTTCTTTATCCTTCTACTTTTGCGATTGTACCTACTTATTCTTGGTTGTTTGATTGATACCAGTAGACACGTGACTTATCCCCTTCAATTAAATTTTGTAGGAAACCGAATTCTGGCGTCTTTACAAGGAAAACCAACCTCTTTGTGCCCTAGTTATGAAGACTGCAGTTGGGGTTGTATATCTTCTTGCATGCTTATTGGAACCTTTTATGCCATCTTTCACTCTTGAGGTAAATTAACTTCACTGTATGTCTTATTGGGCCATGAGGATTTTTTTAATGCTGATTGCTTCTTTGAAGACGTTCTTATTATTACTCTTTGATGGGAATTGAAGGTATTTAAGCAGCTAAATTTGCCTCCTGTGGTCCATGATTCACTTTGTAATGAAAAAGGGGATGTCGATAGGGTAAAAAGGCCTTGGGAGATCGTAAGTGCTGGTCATAAAATTGGGACACCTCAGCCTTTGTTCAAGGAGTTGGTATGTCATGCTCGCTGAAATATATATAATGGGATAATAGTCATTTTGGAAGAATTTTACTGATGTGGTTGATACATGTTTATTAGAAAGATGAAGAAGTGGAATTCTACAGGAAGAAGTTTGCGGGAAGTCAGGCAGATAGGATTGAGCGGGCAGAGGCAGAGGCTGGAAAGCTTGCTGATCAACTGAAGAAAACTAAAGTTTCAGGTTATATTTCACTTTTCATGGTAGAAGAGCTATTGTTAATGGTCGTAGGAGAGAGACAATAAGTACTAAATAGAGAGGGTTATCATTCTCTGAAAAACTGAAAATGGAAAGAAATTAGAAGGAAGCAAGAATATTGAAGCTGTAAATTTTATTGTAGGGAAAAAGAAAGGATTAGTATATGTGTCATTTTATATTTAATTGTGTAATATATTGGTATAATATGTGAAACAGTCCAATGCAGATGCATTTCGAGGTATTTGAAACTTAACATCTCTTGACAACAACTGGTGTTATCTCAGGCTTTGGCTTGATTAATAGTATATTGCTTGAGATATTTTGAAACCTTGTTTAAGCATACAAATGTTCCATTGCAATTATCTTCTCTTTTAGCCTGTCATTCTTAGAAGCCAAAAAAAATTGTGGAAGATTGCTTATAGAGAGTTGGGTTACTGTTTGTAACAGAGGGAAGTGGGAAGAAAAACCAATCAACTAAATCTTTGAAGGAAGGCAAAACCAAGGCTGCTGCTGCTTCTCCTGCTGAACCGGAAATTTCCATAACAAGGCTTGACATTCGAGTTGGCCTCATAAAAAGTGCTAAAAAACATCCCGATGCAGACTCACTATATGTAGAAGAGATTGATGTGGGTGAAGAGCAACCCAGAACTGTTGTCAGTGGCCTTGTTAAGTATATACCACTTGATGAAATGCAGGTATTTGTCAATGTTAGAAACATATACAATTCATTGTAAATTTTGCTACTTTGGAAGGCATTAATTTGTGTACAAGTTCGTTCACAATTAATGACATTACAGAACCGGAAGGTGTGTGTCCTCTGCAACCTAAAGCCAGCAACCATGCGGGGCATTAAATCCCAAGCAATGGTTCTTTGTGCTTCCAATGATACCCAGGTAAGAAAGAACATGATGCCTTTACATGTAATATTAGGTTCGGGATCTGTCGCTCCAGTGCTTTAAATTACTTGTGTTGTTTAATAAACCCATAGCAATCCAAATTGCTATCCTAAAATAAGCGTCTTAAAATAAATTAGGAATTAATTTATTAATTGAGTCTGTTTTAATTATCTTTTATTATCCTTTATTATTATCTTTAGGAAATAAGTAGACTATCACAACTAGATAGATTTTAGTTGTTAGGATTTAGATTATTAATTATTTATTTGAATTTCGTATTAGAGTCTCTCTGTAAACCTACTCCTAGCCTATCAATAAAATCATTGAATATTTCAGAGAGTAATCACCGGAGTATCCTCCTGGGCTTTATTAATCAGTTGAGTTTCAGATTCTGGCTTACCTATAGAGAGACGGCTGTTCTTGTTGAATCAATAAGGTTATTGCTGCTACTCTAAGAGCTGAGTTTAATTAATCAGTTACCTGCGCGTACTCTATCATAAATGGCTACCTCATCCATGGCCATATGCTGTCAAATTGACCAGAAGACATTAGAGTGCTCTAAAGATTTATGTGATCCTCTTGTAATTCTGTCCATCAGTCCCTTCTTTTTCTATCATCCTTGCAGTAATAGTCAAAATTCACTATTCTTCTTCTATAGCTTTGGAGTCTCGGGATAAAATGAGACATTATGTTATCTTATAGTCATAAAATGGTGCAGTTTTTGTCATGAGTTAGGTCACCATCATCTAGTGCCATTGCAGTTTTTGGCCAGAAACGCTGAAAAACAGATGATTTCAGAATCTGTCAATTTTCCGAGCTTTCAGAATACTTCGTTCACTTTGATCTCTTGCCCCTTTAAGCATTTCTTTTCCTTCATTGTTTTTGTAACATCTATAAATGCCTTTAACATTTGCTTTCTCTTTCCTCTGTGCACCAACAACGTGGCTCATGTGATTTTGCACTCAGGTTGAACTGGTTGAGCCACCTAGCTCTGCTAATGTGGGAGAGCGAATTACGTTTCCAGGACATGAGGGTGTTCCCGATGAACTACTGAACCCAAAGAAGAAGGTATGGGAAGCATTGCAGGTGGATCTGCACACCAATGAGGAGTTAATTGCATGCTATAAAGATGTTCCATTCACCACATCAGCAGGCGTTTGCAAGGTTTCATCCATTGGAAATGGGACAGTTAGGTAACCAATCATAGGCTTGGCAGTTTCACAACAGAGAAAGCATCAGAAAATGCCAAGAAAAGGCCTTCAGGACTCTCGCTTACAAGTTTTTGACTTCTTTGTAACGTTTGTTTTTAGGATAATTAAATTTAAGTGTATCTTCTACATTTGTAGATTCAGAAAAAAGAATGGGGATTCTCATTTCATATTTATACTCCTTTTGTCCTTAAATTTTGTTTTAAATACACTTGTATTCAATCTCTTCTATGAATGTAGAGAATTGGGATTTGATTATTGAGTAATATAACTTTTGCTAGTGGTGTTTCATTTTAGCAAGTTTAATGTTTGTCGTAGAAGGAGAAGTTCTACAAGGACTTAAAGGAGGCTTTCTTACCGTTACATTATTATTTTGTATTTCTCAATTGTTAGTGTGGATCGCTCTTGGCCGTTGGATATCACCATCCTATTATTTGGTACCGTTACATTAAGAATGTGCAGCGATAGTGCTTTTTGCGTCAAATAACTTGAAGGCAGCGCACAAATGAATTGCATTGTAAAATAAAAAGACAATAAATAAATAAATAAATCATCCTATGTCATCAACTGGATAATTAATTAATAAAATACTAGTCAACAAACATTTTTAGCTTTATGTTAACTCATCTTTAAGTTAAGGAGGTCACAATTAGAGCCAAAAAAAAGACAAGTCTACTGGGAAAGCCTTTTTAAGTTATCTTAAGTTAAGGGCCTAACTTACATTTTATGGGATATAAAGAAAAATTAGATTTAAAAAGCCCAACCTTTTTAAGTCCACAAATAAAACGGTCAGCCCTTTAAGGCCGAGGGCCAGCTCATTTAAGCACACACTATTTTTTCAAAAAAAAATATTATTATTATTATTATTATTATTGGCATTTTTGTGGTTCAAAAATTTGGAAATTTGGAAAGAGGTAGGGAAAACATACCTAGAGAGGTTTATGCTTGAGTAATAAAAGGGGAAATTGATATAAATTCATGAGAAGTTTAAAGTGAGCATTCATATCAAAGTGCTGCTTCTTATTATTTTCCATCCACCCATCTCTTCCCACTCTTTGATTCGGATTTTTTAATATGCAGTTAATTCTTATATAAATATTATGTTGTAATTACTAATCAAAACAATTCTTTCCGTTATTGAGTGCCTGTTTGGTCTAACTTATTTTTTAGCTTATCTTCTACTTATAAGTATAAGCTAGGTCAAACAAGATTTTACAAAAACTCTTATAATTATAAGAGCTTATTTTATAATGAAGAAAAAAAGAGCTTAAAAATAACCTCCTCATAAGAGCTTATTTTTAAGCTCCTCATAGGAGCTTTTTTTAAGCTCTTTTTTTATAAACTCTTTTTTTAGAGAGAGAGAGAGAACCCGCCGCCACCACCACCACCACCGTTGCCGCCACCACCCTTTTATAATATACCTTTTATGATAATTTTTATTGGAAAAAGTGCTTATAACAAAATTTTTGTCAAACAGCTTATTTTTAATTTCAGCTTTTAAGTAACTTCTAAGCTAAAAAAATCTATATAATTACCAAACAGCTTTTAGCTTTTGCTTAAAAGTAACTTTTAAACTAAAAATTAAAGGATCCAAACGAGCTCTAAACAAGATGAAAATAAGTTGTTTCAGATTTGTTTTTCTTTAGTCTTTTGGTATATGCATTGTATGGTTTTTAGTTTTATAGTTCTTTTGAAGTTAGGGCAATAGTTTATTAATATCTATGGTGCTGACAATTATTTGATGTACTTTAGTTTTATAAGTTTAAGAAAAAATTCTAAATAAATACCATTTGAATTTGCATAACCCTAGTAAAAAGACTGAAAGATACCAAGGACCTATGAGGGATATGCAAATTCAGGTGAAATTACTTTTTTGCCCTTACTTTTAAATAAATCAAAAAAATAAAAATACCCTCACCGAAGGGCCGCCGCCGGCCGGCTGGACGCCGGAGGGCTGCCACCGGCCCCCAGTGGGTTTTTTTTTTTGGGGGGGTGTTTTTTGAAAAAACAAAATAATACCTTGCAAGTGCACAAGTTGGGCTACTTGGTTCTTTTATTATATATATACATTAACAAATATATATATTCTTCTTAACATTTTTTCAATAGTATTTACCAGTCTACAAACGTAAATTACCAGTTTTCTTCATGATTCCTTTTTTACTGTTTGATGCATGTTTTGTAAAACAAAAAAGAAAACATTATTACCAGTCCACAAACGCAAATTACGAGTTTTCTTTATGGTTCATTTTTTACTCTTTGATGCATGTTTTGTAAAACAAAAAAAATGCATTATTACCAGTCTACAAATGCGAATTACTAATCCACAAACACGAATTACCAGTTTTCTTTAGGGTTCCTTTTTTACTCTTTGATGCATGTTTTGTAAAACCAAAAAAAAGAAAAGCATTATTACCAATCCAAAAACGCGAATTACAACATTTTCTTCAGGATTCATTTTTTAGTCGTTTGTGGACTGGTAATAATACATTGTTTTTTTGTTTTACAAAACATGCATCAAAGAATAAAAAAGGAACCTTGAAGAAAACTGGTAATTTGTGTTTGTGGACTGGTAATTTGCGTTTGTGGACTGGTAATTTGCGTTTGTGGACTGGTAAATGCCATTGAAAAAATGTTAAGAAGAATATATATATTTGTTAATGTATATATATAATAAAGGAATCAAGTCAGCCGCCTCGCAGTCAATTGTTGTACCTCCTTCTTGGTCCTCGGGGGTTGCATTTCTAAGATGGCTTTACACTTGTCCAGGTTGGCCTCAATTCCTCGGTTGGTCAACATGAAGCCTAAGAACTTTCCAGCCGGAACTCCGAAAGCACATTTAGCCGGGTTCAACCTGATTTGATGTCTTCTTAGCTTCTCAAACGTTTGTTCTAGGTCCCGGATGTGGTCTTCTGGTAACCTCGACTTGACGATCATGTCGTCTATGTAGACTTCTATGTTGCGCCCGATCTGGTCTTCGAATACCCGGTTCATCATCCTTTGATAGGTGGCCCCGGCATTTTTCAACCCGAAAGGCATGACGTTATAGCAGTAGTTTGCCTTGTCCGTCATGAAGGCGGTTTTTTCCTGGTCGTCCGGATGCATGGCAATCTGATTGTACCCGTAGTAGGCGTCCATGAAGGAGAGGAGCTGGTACCCGGCCAAGTTGTCCACGAGCTGATCAATATTGGGCATCGGGTAAGAGTCCTTTGGGCACGCCTTGTTAAGGTTAGTGTAGTCAACACATACTCTCCATTTGTCGTTGGGTTTCAGTACCATGACTACGTTTGAGAGCCAGGTAGTGTACTGCACCTCTTGAATGAAGCCGGCCGCTAGGAGCTCCTCGACGTGGCTCTCGAGGGCCTTCTTTCTGTTGTCGGCGATGTTCCTCTTCTTCTGCGCTACTGGCCTCGATCCCGGCCATATGCCGAGTTTGTGGCAGCAGAAGTGAGGGTCGATGCCGGGTATCTCGGCCGAGGTCCAGGCGAACACGTCTTGGTTCTGTTTGAGGAAGCGGATCATCTGCGTTTTCAAGTCGTCCTTCATATCTCTGCCAATCTTGGCAGTCTTGGTTGGGTCTGTTCCTAATGCTACTTCCTCTAGCTCTCCCTCCGGCTCGGGTCTTGGGTCATGTGGCTCTCGGAGGTCGAGCTCTACCATGTTAATAGGCTACCGGGGGTGCCTGTCGTCGTCTACCTCAATCATCGTCTGCTTGGGTCCGAGCCGAGGTGGAGATGAGGGTCCTCCTTCCTCGACTCGGAGGGCTTCGAAGTAGCACTGCCGTGACTCCTTTTGGTCTCCAGATACTACGACCAACTGGTTCTTTTCGTTAATCATCTTCAACTTCTGGTGCTAGGTGGATACCAATATGTCCCAGTTATGAATCGTTGGCCGGCCAAGAATGATGTTGTATGGAGAGCGGAAGTCGGCCACTATGAACCTGACGCGTTCTAACTTGAATGCTTCTTTTGTTCCGAGGGTTAATCTGAGGTCAATATACCCCTTAATCCAATCAGGGTGGTCTTGCACGGCTTGAGATCCTCTTTGTCGAGGTGCATCCTTTTATAAGCATCCCAGCTTATGATGTCGGCCGAACTTCCTGCGTCCACGAAGATTCTCTTGACGCGGCAATTCACCAAGGTTCCGGTGATCACCAGTCCGTCCAGGTGGCCGAGAATGACGTCCTTGAGTTCTTCGTTGGTGAAGGTCAAGGGGGGCGGCTTCGGTTTGGCGGGATCGTCCTTAAACTTGGGGAGATCTCTGACGGTTAATACCTCGCGGAGGTATTTCTTACGTTGGCTCACCGTGTCCCCGCCCCCTCCAAATTCTCCGCTGACGACGTTGCACTTGAAATCAACGTCGAGGAACTCGTCGTCAGAGGCGGTCTTCTGCTTCTTCCCCGGCTTTCGTGTCTCCTTGGGCGGACTTCTAGTGCGGCCGCGGTAATTGCGTTTGCCGCTCGTCCTTCCCTGGGTCTTGATGACATACTGACGTAACTTCCCTTCCCTTACGAACTTTTCAATGGCGTCGCGGAGGTCATAGCATTCGTCGGTTGTATGTCCGTGGCAGTCGTGGAACGTACAGAACTTTGTACGGTCCGTGTTGGAGCGGCCCCTTAAAGGCCTCGGCTTGTCCACCTGCCTCATCTCGGCCTGGGCAACCTCTTTCCACACCTATGACCGAGAGGCATTCAAAGGCGTGTAGCTGTCGTACTTCGCCTTGTGGTCGGCTTGGTCTGGCTTGGCCCGGCTTTCCCGGTTCCGTCTCCTGGTTTCGTTCTTCTGTTTGCTGAGCCGCTCTCCTGAGTCAGGCGAGATATTTCTCCCCCACTCGGGTTCCTCGGCATTGGCAGCTTCCATTTGCTCCACTTCCAGGTATTTCTTCGCCTGGGTGTAGAACTCGGTCAACGTGTAAACCGGGTTTTTGCATAAGTTCCGGGCTAGTCGAGATGACGGGTCTAGCCCGTTGACCAGGCAGTGTACGTGGACTTCCTCGGACAGCGATCGCACTTGCATTGCCATGTCTCGGAACCGATCTAGGTATTTCTGGAGCGCCTCACCCTTCTTCTGCCTTACTTTACTCAGCGTGAATTCGGATTTCGGCTGCTTTTTGCTGGTGGCGAAGTACAACTCGAACTTTCGTCCGAGGTCTTCAAAACTTTGGATGGAGTTGTACGGGAGTGAGCTCAGCCACTTGTGTGCCGGCCTGGTCAGGGTGGCCGCGAAGAGGCGCTGGATGACTGGGCCATCAATCGACCGGACCCACATGAGTTTTTCAAAAACTTCGAGATGGTTGCGAGGATCCTGAGTTCCGTCGTACTTCGGCAGATCGGCTAGGTCAAAGTGTTTCGGGTAACGGGCCGTGGCCGCTGCCCCTCGAGAACGGGGATCTACCGGATTCCGTCAGGTACTTCATTCAATATTACCGGGGTGATCCATGGCGAGGTGACCTATGGGTCCGAGGACTCCTATCTTCCACACCGCGCTCTTCTTGGTCTTGGCCTCCTCTCCCGCCTTGGCCGTTGTGGTCAGGGTTACCATCTCGGCCTTCCGGGTTATCACGATGTTCTCGCGGCGGGGGGTGTCCTCGTTCTGTGCTCGTCTTCCCGTCCTGTCTTCTGGTGCTTCCCCACTTGGTTCTCGGTCCCGGGCTACTTGATGAGCTGCTACTGGCCGCCACGGTCCTTTCTCTTCCTGTACAGGGTTCTCTCAGGTTTTCTTGCTGGCGATGGTTCTGGAGTTCCTCCCTCATCATTTGCGCAAAGGTTTGGAAATCCGCTTGTCTTTGCAGTTGATCCCGCCTTTCCTTATCTTCGAGCCTCTGCAGAAGTGATTCTTGTGTCCTCCGAAGGATGCGGACGTCGGCTTCTAATGCCAGAGCGTCCTGAGTAGGAATCTCCCTGTGTGTTTCCAACAGCGGTTGATCCTCTGCGGGAGGGGAAGTTGCCGTGTCAGTGACGTGGCCCTCTAGGGTGTTTTCACGTCGCGGTTGTATTTGCGGCTGGCTTGGCCCGGCTGGAACTTGGTCTGGTTGGGGGCCATCGTCAGCCTGCGGCGGTGGATTCCTGCTGTGGCTTCTGGTGTTCGCCATTGATGGTCACGGGGATGGAAATTTACCTTGCCCCACGGTGGGCGCCAATGTTCTGTCCTAAGAACACAGATGAATTGGACTTGACTAAGTGTCAAACCTAGAGCCTACGTACCCTTTAAGGCGATTAAAGTCCACGTAGTTCGCAGTAAACTTTATGGCGTGACGCCAGAGGGGGGTGGTGTGTGTGCTCTGTGTGACAGAAAGTAAATAGAGCATGAGTTAGAACGTGTGCACCTGATTAACGTTCCTCTGTATTTAAAGAGGAGTCTGGTGCGAGTATCCCGGCCTGATGAGGTGTATCCGGGGCCAAGATATCAGGGGCTGATATCTTGGGATTATGGTTGGATAGATCCTATGTTGTTGGGATCTCATATCCTTGCTCGTTATCCCGCCAATTACGTTACCAAGCATAGTTGGGCCGTGGCTTGGATATGGGCTGTTGGACCGATCCGTAACACTTTTAATGCCTTAACTTTATAAAGTATACTTGTTATTCTATAATTCTAACACAGCTAATGTTGCTAACGGACAACGGTGAAACAACAAACTTAAATGATAACTGGATAAATTAAGTGATGACTATGTAATTAAATACTTCTAATCTTAACTTTAAAGTGTGTAAATTGAAAAATATCTTCTTTTTCTTTTCCGAAGAAATTGAAAAATATCTAAAAACCCAATGACATAGTTAATATCAAAACCTTGGTTGTATTTTTTGGAGATAAATACCAATTTTGCTACAGAAGTTTTGGTTTTGGAGCACTTAGCACCCGAAAGTTTTTTTGGTATCATTTTTACCCCGCAAATTTACAAACGTCGCAATCTTGTCCATCAGTTGATCTTGATCATTGGATTGATCATTTTTTGTATCATTTTTGCCCCAGAAATTTACAAAAATTTGCTCCTAACAAAACTTTAAGGGCGAATTTGCTCCTAAAAAAACTTTTGGGGCATATTTGTTCTTTTTTGTAAACTTTCAAGGCAAAAATGATACCCAAAAAACTTCCGGGTGCTAAATGCCCACTAGCTAATATTTCCGTAGCAAAAATGATATTTAAACCTTTTTAAAAAAATTAATTAAATAATTTAAATATATTATTTTAATTATCTAAATATCAAAACCTCAATTTTGTTTACAATGATTTGTCGGTTTATTTTAGTTTAATAATCCAAAGATATTATATTAAACAATTAAAACTTAAATATGTTATGTCAGCTACA
Organism: Acacia crassicarpa; assembly: GCA_034222035.1. NCBI lineage: Eukaryota > Viridiplantae > Streptophyta > Magnoliopsida > Fabales > Fabaceae > Acacia > Acacia crassicarpa. Next base: position 21,320,570 of record JAWXYG010000009.1, on the reverse strand, counting down.
TCATCATCATCATTTGAGCTTGTTGTATCAATATCTTCTGTTAGCAACATTATCATTATTAAAAATATAGATCCAAAGTATACTTTATAAATAAAGTTAAGGGATAAAAATTATAACTCATGTAAAGTTTAAAGGACCCCCCCCCCCCCCAAAAAAAAAAAACAAACAAACATACACCAAACACCAGAAAAACTGAAATTGATTAGGTTGGGTTCAGTCTTTAGTTTCGGTTTTGATTTGCTCACCCCTAGCTCTAGTCAATGAGAATAATTAAATACCAATAATAACAAGCTTTAAAAAATAAATATTATGAAAACTTATTGGATTACTCCTATGTAATTGACATAAATGTTCAATTTAGTTGTAATTAAAACTTTCAAATACTACTTCATGTAGTTAATTGGTAATTAAAATTTATTTTCCAAGATTTTGGTTCTTCATAAAACTGCCTATGCAGTGTATAAATTACATGCTCTATTTTTTTTGTTAAACTCATAAATTACGTACATATCGTGTTTAATTAAATGGGTAAGCTGTAGCCGAAAAAAAATATATTAGAAGAGCTTGTTAGACCGCCAAGTGATCACCTCATATCAGGGGTGGACCTTGAAAAAAATATTTGGGGGAGCCAAATGTATACTCATTAACTAATTTTTAAGAAAAAATATTTACGGGGGCCAAATGTATAAATTTTTTAGCCAAATGTATAAATTTTTGGGCTAAAAGGAAAAAAAAATCCAATTTGCATGAAATATTTAGGATAAAAAAAAATTTGGGGGGCCATTGTATCAACAAAGGTTCGTCATTGCCTCATTTTTTTTTTTGATACAACTGGCAGGGGTCGAACCCCTAAGGGGGAGGGGGGAGGCCAGACTCCTAAGTCTGACACTAGTACCAACACACTACAAGGCGCTTGGTTGCCTCATATGGTTAAACCACATAGAATGATCCTCTGCGGTTCAGGCTGACTCAACCGAGTTGATTGAACCAGTAATCACCCGGCCTTGGGACATCAACCAAGCTTTGGTTCTTGTCTCCTTCAAACTCAAGGAAGGACACAGAAGCACAAGCCTATAGAACAAATCCTGTTCAAGTAAGGTTGTGACCACCAAAGACTTTCATTTTCCAGCTTATACCAAAACCTTTGACTCCGTTTGCGTTACTACAACCGATGTGGAACTTAGCTCACTTAGTTAGCCATCCAAAAAGACAAAACTACCTCTTACATACTTACTTTAGGCCCATTTACGATATGACCCCAACAAGGGACAATCTGCATCGGAATTCGCCATAATGAGAGAAGATACTAACTGCTCTTATTATGGCGGATTCTAATGAAGATTATCCTTTATTGGGCCATATCACAAATGGGCCTAAAGTAGATCCATAACACATATTTACAAGTTTTATTATTATATTTGGGTTAAGAATCATTTTTCCCTGTAAGCATTTGCGAGGGGGAGTGGATTTATAAAAGTTCTTTTACCTCAATATTACTCCGCAAATGTCGAAAAAGGAATTATGCTGCTTTGGTTGTTAAAATAGGATAACAATCAACATTAGCTTTTTCAGTGTTATGATAATATTGCTTCCTTTTTAACACTTCTAGAGTGATACGGAGCTAATTAAAAACTTCTAAATACCCATAATTCCTTTAAAATACTGCAAAAATGAGCTTAAAAAAATAGTCGGACGGTGTTTTTCTAAGTTGCTTATTGCTTTATTTTTTAATCCAATAGTCATTTTCTAGAAAAAAAAAATGGCCCAAGCACAAATATCTGGCCCAATTGTGCTACATCATGTTGTAAGCAGCACTCCCACCAAAGCCAGGTACGCAACGCGAGTCAGATCCGAATTAATCAAGACGAAGCCTAAGGCACAAATATTTGGCCCAATCGTGCGGCATCGTGCTTTAAATCTAAAAAAGGTATCCCAAGCACACCTTCTATATTGGCTTAAGGGTCATTTATGCCAGCAAAGGAGCTATAGGTTACTAAAACATCTTTTGCCTCAATACCACGGTAGCAGATTTCTACAGAGTTTTTTCTCTCCTTTTCTTTTTAAAATCTCATTTTCACCCTTAGATTAAAAAAAAAAATGGACCGTTCAAATTTAATATTTTCTAAATAATAATGATAGTCTTTTATAAATTAATTTTTTTATTAATTTTGTTTGTATTACAAGTATTAATTGTGTAGATCATGATTCAATAGTTTAAATTTATTTATTCATGTTTAAAATAATAGTTTTATAAAATATTATATCTGGGCCATCTATTTTTTTAAATCTGAGGGTAGAGATTAGATACTGAGAAGAAAATGAGAAAAATGATTATGAGAGAATCCAAACCCCAATATTACACTCTAAAATTATTTGAAAAAATTACAATTGTTGCTTTGGCCCTATAAAAATGTTGACAATCAACAACTGTTTTTTTTTTTTTTTTTAACAGTTAGGATATAATGAGCTTACTTCGTTTTTAACATTTTTAAGACAACATTGAGTTAAGAAAAAACTTCTAGATACCTACAACTTCTTCAAAAATACTTTTATGACAAAAAGTGACATTAACCTTACCCCTTTTTTTTCTCCCTTTTTTTGAGTATGGGGTATCAAACCCACCACTAACCCTATACAAAGGGATCACTTTGTCGTAATGCACCATGTGCAGTGGAAGAACCACTCGCTGGCCAGCTGAGGCCTTGGCCTCAACTGACCCTAACTAACCATGTGCATTGGTAGAACCATGTATTTATTATATGATGTTTTATTTTGGAAATAATTTGGCCCTCAGTTAGTCTTTTATCTTCTCTATAACAACAATATTTGGTTCATTACTCATTGGACTGTAAGAGGAAAGTAAAATTCTTTTTTGAGATATTTACTGAAAATGTTAATATCATCTTATATCTTATTTTGATTTATAATTATCAGTTATTATTTATTTGTATTTTTAATATCATGGGATATTATTTAATAAATAGTTCAATATATTTATTTTTTAGCTCTAGCTAAAAATATTTTCTATTTATGGGTAATGCACCATGTGCATCTTAATCTTACTATATCCGCACTCTGATGATTTTATATATATATATATATATATATATAATTTTATGAAAGGAGTTGGGTTCATCCACGATTCAAAGACAGGGTGAAATCTTCTTTCTTCCTAGGTGATATTGATGATGGTGTTTTTCTTATTTGCTTATTGCTTTGTTTTTTAATCCAATCGTCATTTTCTAGCAAAAATGGCGAAGCCCATTTCCCCAACCTTTAAGAAAATTTATGTAATTAGGCAGAGAATAATCAACTTCCTTAGACCAATGGTCTTACAGTTTAATCTTCAACCACTTAGTTGTTTTATAAAGGTGTGTACTTAAAATTGACTTCAATGTGATTTGCAGATGCTCCCATTGCAGAATTTGCAGATTCTCTCCTATTGGTGGCGTCGAGGAGAAGATCACAATACTAAAGCAAAACTAGATATGTTTAAACGACGTGGAGGATTTACCAAAACGCTGCAACAGCTTGCTCAACGTAAACGACGGGGAGGAGCTCAATACGACAAATCAGCGCATTCAGATTTGCTAATTTACCTTCAACTCATCACTTTGTGAAACAGCACACAGATTCATCTGCTTTCTTACACCGTTTATTTTGTGTTTTTTTGCTGCACTTCGTCTCACCTATGGGACTAACTGGACTTCAATGATTATTATTATTACATACTCACCAAGTAAATGTAACTTAAGATTGGGGTACTTAAACGTTTATCACATTGATAATTATATCCAACAGGAACTGACAAACCCATCTGTGAAGAATTGAGCAAATTTAAGATCACTTCTTACTGTGATTTCCATAACTTGAGAGAAATAGATTTGTTGAATTGAGAGGCGGGAGGAACGCTGAGGAGACTCACGCAGATTCAGGCACGCGAAACAAACACGACAAAGAAGACAGAGGACGCATGACGACTTCGAGGTGGCTGCGCCTGGTTTGATTTACAGCTTAGCTTCTAGCGAATCTAGACTTCTTTCCTTTTTCCAGCGATGAGATTGAGGCTGTCCAACAGTGAAGGTGGCAATCAACGTTGCTCTGGCAATCGGTGTTGCTCTGGCAATCTCTATTGCCTTGAGTTCTCCTTCTGCAGTGCTCTCTTCTCTTTTCCTCTTTTCGGAATGCTTGCCTAAATCTGGGAATATTGCCAGAATTTACAACTCTGTTTTGGTGATTTGTGGATCTAACTATAGTGGTCATGTTTGTGTTCTCTGCTTTAACCAGAGTTGTGTGTCTCCTGGCGTTGTGTAACTCACTGCCTCTCTAAAACTCTGAACAGAGCAGCGAGTCACCAGCGCCAGAAAACCAAAACAGAACTGTTAATTTTCTTCAGGAATTAATCTTGCTCTGATACCATGTTGAATTTAGAAGGATAAAATTCACTCTTTTAAACTTAGTAAAAAAGAGAGTACATAGGAGCCTTTATACAGGCACATAGAAGATAAACTTAGGAACTAAGATAAATTACAATAAAGGCTAATAAAGCTGATATAATTAGGATCTTATATAATCAAGAAAGACAATAATCAAGGGATCCTAATAACAAAGTTGATTTATTTTCTAATATTCTAACAAAGATTAAAAGGAGACTGCAGCATCAGATTCAAATGGGTCTCTTATTAAAATAACAACAACAACAACAATAACCCCCACCAGGCAGATCTCCCTACTTAAAAGGGGACTGCATCATCAGAGAAAATCAGAAGAACCGATTTCTTAGCTTTGCTGATTCGTCATCATTCGCTTCAGGTGCTCGCTGCAGATCCTTTTCTCAACTTCTTTGCTTTTCTGAAAATTGCTCACTCTTTTTCCTTATTTTCATCTCTTTTATTTTCTTCATTGAAGTGGTTTATATATGAATTGTGAAAGATCCCTCGATTCCCTTCTTGTTCATAGACACGATGCATATACGAAGAACCAGACATATTATATTTGCAATTTTATTCTGCCAAAAGGTAAGAAATGCTGTTTTTCAGGTGAAGTATGATTTGATTGAAAGTTTTGATGAACTTGTATCATCATCTCCATTAATTGTCGTTGACCACAATCTGTGATCAAATATTACATTGGAGTTTGTATCATGAATTTGAAGTTTCTATTCTGCTTGTGTTCCTCTTAACACTGATCATATTCCGCTTCGATTGCATGATGCTTGAATTCAAACATTGGAGTGTATTTTAGATTTAGCTTTTACTTGATGCATCTTGTAAGGGTCAAAGTCTCGATTTTCAAAAATGGTCAGGACCAATCCTTGGTTTTTGCCAACTTTTGCTACCTTTCTTAACTTGCTTCTTCAGCAAATTGAATTTTAAGTCATTTTCTCTCTTTTTCTATTAGGTTCCAACTAGCCTTTCATCAATTGCTACACTCCAACCCTTGCTCTGCAAATCTTCTTAGTTCAATTTAATTTATATAATTCACTCACTTTATCCTCCCTTTTGAAAAACTAATTCAGTTCAAGCGTTCTAATGGGATCCAACCAACAAGCTACAACTACGGCTTCATTGGAAATGCTATAGAAGTTAACATTTTCTATTTGGTAAAAAAAAACCAGCAAAAAACCAGCCGCTTTCTACTCTTAACATAAAGTTTTATATACAACTCAGATAGATTCATATTTTAGAAAGCATAAATTTTCCAAACCATTTAACATTGAAGCTCCAGCCCCAACAAGAAAGATGAGGCATTTTAAAACTAGATCCAACAGATGAGCCTAAACAAGAATCCATTATCGAAATATTTACATATAATGTGATGCATATAAATTATGACCTCCACTGAAGCCGCTTTGCCGCAAAACACAGTTCAAAATGCTACCACAAAGGCTCTGAATCGACTTGGATTCGTCTGTACATACCGAGCTCTTTGCATTTGAGTCGATTCAAAATTGAAATAACTTAGGCGTCTCATAACAAACCTTGTTGCTCAAATTCTCGTGCCACTGAAACACCATATCAACATAAGCAAAATGTTAAGGCAACAGAGATACCTTCAAGATATAAACCCATCAGAATTATAAAAAACAACATGTAATGAACTTGGTGTGCGCCATTTGCGAGCCACCAAACTAAAAGGATTACCCGTTTATCAATAAAAGTTTTGTGTCAATTTTATAAGGGTTTGGAACTTTGGATACACTGCTTTTGTGGAAATTGTGATAGGAATAAAGAAGGAAATTAGGGCCTTCAAGGATCTGCTTAGTGGATTTCACACTCTCCGATATTTTTCTTGTATTGTGCAATATTAGAGGATGTCCTATCCCTATTTAAACACATCAAAAAATTTCTACATAATTGAAGATATTGCTGAAGCTACTCTTCAATATTCACTTAAAATTCAAGTTTGTGAATTGAATCTTCATATTAAGAATGAAGACAAGGACATAAGCTAGCCTCTTTTTTACAAGAGCTCCGAAGTTCAAAATCAAAAGCACCAAGTCGATGTGTTGGATTAACACATTGAAAATCATCCTAAAACGAAACATCAAAAGAAAATCTACATAAATAGTGACAATAATAAGCAAAATCTAAGAAAGAAAATGAAAAAGGGAATTCCTATATACCAAATAGCGTAGAGTTCAATCCTTGTCAACAATCTCGTTTTGGTCGGTAAACAATTAAAATGATCAGATTATCAGCATGATCTCCAATTCTTTAACTTGATTTTATAAAAGACCATTTGTCTTGATGTTCATGAGACAAATTTTGAGGTAAGTAACTAGGTAGCAGATCACCTACCACAATCACAAATTAGCAAACCAACTAGAATTGAAAGTCTTAACAAGTTATATTGAGCACCATAAGCATTACAAAGGGAACCACAACCATTAATGAATGTAAAGATATGGATTCAAGCATTTACAAGGAAGAAAACTCACCTGTTGAAGCAGGAAGAACCAGAACGACCTGCATTGTGACATTGTTGGGAGGAAGATCCAAGCGAAGAGGATAAAGCTTTCCATTCAAAGGACTACGACAACACACGATAATTCCCTCAAGACCCGTCTCTTCCTCAAATTTACGAGTCAATTCTTCCACTCCACTCCCTTTGAAAACCAAAGAATACCCTTGCATTCCTTCATCTTCCACTGAACCATCGTCTTCGGCCACCTGGTAATATATGATCCGTCCCTCCGCCTTCCGTGGTGAACTCACACTCGAATCACTCGACTGCGAAACAGATTTCAAAACCAATCATCACAAAACGGAGCTACAAATTTAAAATTCCCAAATCAAAGCTCAGATTTAACAAAAAAAGAGAAAATTAACGGATCGTAATCGCATACCTCTTGCCTTGAAAATTTGAAAGATTTGGATTTGGTGTGGGGTTCGCAGTTGAGAGAATCGGAATGAGGGAGAGGTGGGGCCGAGGGATTCTGATCCGGAGAAGATTGAACATGGATCTCAACAACATCCACATCCCAAAGGACCCAATCCTGTGTGGCGGTTCTATGCGGGATATCATGGGTCACGGAGTTTCGCCACGGTGGTAAGCCTCCATTGGCTCTCAAGAAGTTCCCGTACCGGGTTTTAAGCTTGACCCGAGACCCATCTGTAATGGGTTCCCACTCAATGGACGAATCGAGCCTCTCGGGTTGAGTCTGGAGCACCTTCCGACCTGTCACGCCGAGCAAGAATGGATGGTTAGTGGCGGTGAGGTATTTGCCGTAGCAACTCTTGAGCCGGATCACAAAGTCGTATCCAGGTACGGTCTCCACAACCCATCGGGCGTTCTTGGATGACCCGTTTCGGTCTTGCGTCACGGACTCCTCGTCTTCCTCCGCGAGGAGGTACTTGTCGTGGTTGCTCCGGAGCCGCACCGCCTTGGCGTTCATGAAGAAATCCTTGCCGCTCATGAACTTGTTGGAATTTCTCTGCAGAAACGCAGAATGGATTCAAACAAGGCCAAATTTGAAAGCTGAGAACTTATAATGATTCGACTATATGTGTTTAAGAAGAAAAGTGAACACTGGGTGGTTACAAAGCTTGTGGCGTGATGTGAGGAAGATGAAAATGAACGGTGACGCGGAGAGATTAGTTGCGGGGTGGGTGAGGGAGCAGTTTTTTCAGGTATGATATTGTTTGTTACGAGAAAAAATGGGGGTCAACAAAATCTAAAAATACGTGGGTCTGCAACAAAATGAAAATGATGGATCTAATATAATATAAATGTAAAATTATATTACTACCAATTTTAGTGAGATGTTAAATTAATTAATTTTATTTATTTTTATATAAATTTAAAATGACATAAACAAAAATGAGTTAATAATTTCTACTACTTACCTCTCCAACCTATAATATTCATTATCAAACGTTTTCTAATTGAAATAATGATCTTACTATAATGTGTATATATATGTATACATATACATATATATATCTATATATACATACACATACATACATACATACATGTATGTATATATATATATATGTGCGTGCGTATATATATATAGACACACATATAAATACGCACACATATATCTATACATATATATTGATAGACACCAAGAATCTATACACTCATATATATAATCACAAAAAACCAAGCACATTTGAGAGGGAATAAAATAAGGGTACTTTGAGAAGAAATTGATAAAAATTAGAATGTTGTCCTATGATTAAAACCAAAACTAACTCCTAAATTTTTTCTTATACTTAGAACCAGAGGGAGTACTTTTGTAGATGAAATGCCAGATTATATATGTAAAGATAGAAGTAGGAAAAGGTAAAGACAAACTTATCAATATTCTTAATATAAGACATAATTAACTTTTTTTTAAAAATTAAGAAAGATGAATAAGTTAATTAATCATAAGATATAATAGGTGTCATTTGGTTATATATCAGTTTATAAGAAATACAAAATAATTTGGAATAAAAATAAATAAATACTAATATTTTAAAATAATTTATTTAAATTCCTTAATTATTTTTTAAAAAAGCCAATTATGTTGTATATATAAAACATTAAACACATACCATCCAAATATGAAACGGCTTATATATTTCCATGTGCTAAAAATGAGTTTATTTAAAAAAAAAAAAAAAAAAAGTAGCCCTGTACCTAGGAGCAGATGAAATCCACAGTAAAAGATAGACACGGAAGGAATATTTAATCCAATATAAAAAGCTTGATCTAATCCTATTTATAAGAAACAATTGGGGATTATAAAATATTAAATGCATTTTTATCAATTTTATTTTATATATTCTCTTTCATCTTTTTCTCATAAGAAAATAGAAGAGAGTAACATGTTACTCTAATGTGGACAATGGACATACGTAAGTGAAGTTTGGAGAAGAGATGTGAATCAAATTGTAGTTAAAAGGTGGTTGAGAAATGAAAGACGCATTGTTGTCCAACTTGTAAAGGGAAGCAACCTTCATTGATGAGGTCCATTAATTAGTGGGTGCCACATCATCAATGGCCTCACTCAAGTGATTTGCTATGTAAACCAATCTCCTTTTCTTTGATTTTTATGATCACACTTAACACAATTTCAATTTAAATTTTTTTTTTTTCATTATTCTAATAAGAATCTCACCATATATTTTCTTATTACTTATATCTGTTTATAAGTCACTTTAAATACATATTTTACAGGAATTAAAAAAAAATCTTAAAGGTTTAAATCTCATTAATTCTATCCTATAATTTCATAACTTTTTAACTTTACACATATGTAATTTACATTCTACTTGAGAATATATAGTTTACACACTAATATATTAATGGTAAAATTTTATATTCATATAAAAATTTAATGAGTTTACACATTAATATATATATTAACGGTAAAATTGTATATTCATATAAAAATTTAATGACGTAACTTATGAATAGCATAGAAAATATTATCTGTAAAATAGGACTAAAGAAGCATATGGTAAGGTTAAATTTGAAAATACATGAGAGTGTGTATTGTTTTTAATTTAATTTAGTTTTATTAATTTTACTGATTTGGGGTGAGGTAAGCATTCATGTGTTTATAGGAATGGAAAAAAAAAGGGAGTAATTTAACTTAAAGAGAAAAATTGTAACCAAAATTTCTACCATCTACAGCACTTGCAAATGAAGAGTGTGTGTCTATATATATAGGGATTATCATATCTATATTTACTGCAGATATGATTCTGCAGCAACCATAAACACACAGTTTCATTCTTTAAAATAGAACGGCTTATTTTAATAAAACATGCTGTTGGGAGATCGATTTTGCCTATTTCAATAAACGCATAGTTTCATTCCAGGGGTTCCATGAGGTTTGACCTTCCCATATCCCTTGTAAGATTATTGAAATAAGCCAACAGCGTGTTTTATTGAAATAAGTCATTCTATTTTAAAGAATGAAACTGTGCATTCATGGTTGCTGCAGAATCATATTTGCAGTAAATGCAGCAATGATAATCCCATATATATATATATATATATATGAACACATTGATATAAAAGAAAACTAAGAAAAATAAGTTTTGTTTTGTTATGTTGTGTTGATGGTGAAGTTGAAGAGAAATATAAATTTAACAATTTTTTTAATACATAGTGCGTTTAACCAGTGACAGTGTTAGTGCTGAAAAGTTGGTAAAAGAAGTGGAGCAACCCAATTAACTTAAAAGTCATAAGCACCCACAATAATTTTTTCCTTTAAAAAAATTGATATTTCAAATAGAGCTATATTAATAATCTCAAATTAAATGTTTATCAATATTAGTATGTCCATTCAATATATCTATAAATTCAATATGAAAAATGTAATTCCTAATTCCTAAATTACTAAGTACTTTCTATAAATGATAAACTCTGGTCCTCAGGGTTTGGCCTTAATGCTCTATGTTGACTTAGAGTTGACCAATAGATTCCAAGTTCAATTATTGATAGACAGAACCAGAAAATCATCAAACTCTATGAATTTGGATCTTGTCTGTTAAATAAATATTGAATCTTTAAATCAAAGATCAATGTAACTCTTTTTTTAAAAAAAAAAACAGAAACCACAAGTTTATTGTTTTTCCTGAAATGAACAAAATTAATTAGTTATACGTACTAATCTATCTTATAAAAAAATCTAGGAATTAGTTAACTAACTTTTAAGAATTCAAAAAAAAAAGTTAAATAAATTATTTATGAAAAATTCAAAATTGTGTGTTGTTCTAAAAATATCTCCATTTTTTAATCATTTTCCCTAAAATCTCTTTTACCATACGTAATCTATAAACGATTAACAAAAATATTGATATCTAACCACGTTAGCATACACGTGCGCACCTGCAACTTGGAATTCTTCAACGGCGGCTTAACGGAGATAACGGAAGCCGGAGATGGTGGCTCCCAGAGGCAGAGATCACCGGAAACAGACGACGAGAAGGAATCCAAATCCTCAAACAATTTCACGTTCTCCACATCCCACAGAACCCAATTCTGAGTCGCAGAACTATACGGTTCGTCGTGCGTTATCGTGTTCCTCCACGGCGGCATTCCGCCGTTCCCTCTGAGATACGTCCCACACCAGCTCCTCAGCTTCACCTGAAAACCTTCTCTGATCACCTCCCACTGTTGGGTCCACTCCGAACCCAGTTCGAAATCCTCCTGAACCACTCTGTTACCGGTCATCCCCAACAAGAACGGAGTCGCAGACGCCGTCAGGTACCGGCCGTTGCAACTCTTCAGCCTCACGTGACCCTCCTTCCCTTCCACCACCTCCACAACCCACTGCGCTCTCCGTGAAGACCCGTTTCGGCTTTGCCGGGTCTCAACCTGGTCGTCATCGGCGACCAGGTACTTGTCCAGGTGGCTCCGAAGCTTCACGGCGTTCGATTTCTCGAAAAACTCCATAACCGATAGGTCGCAGAATCAGAGAGAAGCCGTAAGACTCCAAAGTTATGTCTAATACAAATATATAGATATGACAAGTGTTTGACGAAAGTCCTGGGAAAGAAACTACTGTATTTAAATTGGTGATTGGTTTGAGGGAAGGTATGAGAAGGAAGTTAAGTGGAAGGAGAGGTGTGAATTCTGGACTTTTCAACTAGGAAAAAGTTGAACTGATCAATGAAAGGTCATATTTGGGGTTCTGGCTTGTTGGTATGGTAGTGAAAATAATATATTTAAATGGTTTTCTAGATTTATATGTGTGTAGGTACTACTATTATATAGGCTGACGATTAGGACAAATACCTAAGAGGAGGGATGGGAACGTAGGCGACTGTACAGTGAAGTCTTAGAAAAAGACTTTGCCAAAAACGTGTTAGATAAAAATGATACATTTTTAATGTACGGGAAGCTTGTCAGTAAAGATTATCGTACTGGACAAGATCGGATCGAACAATTGACCCGACTCATTAGAGGGCCTGATTTAAAAAAAGAAAAAAAATAGTGTTTTCATAGTTAAGTCGATTTGACCAGCCAATGAGAGTTGGTATAGATGGTAAGGAATTCAGGATTAGGCTCTTAAGTCGTGGGTTCGATCTCCTCTACCGTCGCTAGGGTTCCTTTGGTAGGCGATCTCGTAACTCCCCAATAAGTGCTCATAGAGCCCGGGGCCGTGCCCTGGCCTTAGTGGGGGACTGATGCCGAACCCCTCCAAAACTTTTTCTTCTCTAAAAAAAAAAAAAAAAAGTCAGTTTGACCAAGGGCTGATTTTGGGGTAGTCTCCTAAAATTAAGGAATTCAACCTAGATTTTTAGGAAACTACATTTTAGTCTCATAAAAATTTCAATAAAATCAGGGTGTTGATCACTAAACTTTCGTAGAGAGATTAAAATAAAAATATTAAATTTTGCTTACATGAAACTTGGGTTCTATTTTGCAATTTTCGCCTTCCTTAATTACATTTATGGCTCCGCCTTTGGTTTGAACTAAAATTTTAGTCTCACTAAAACTTTCTTAGATGGACTAAAATGAAAATATTGGATTTTATAGTGCTGAAATGTATTTTTATGAAACCTGGGTTATATTCTATAATTTTCGCCTTCCTTAATTACATTTTTGGCTCCACCTCCGGCTTGAATTAAACTTGAGCTAGTGTGAAATCAGAACTTAAAACTAGATTGTAACAACTAACAAATTATTGATTAAAGTGGTAAATTGTTTCAGGCCGTCAAATCAAAATAAAATAATACTTCTTCCGGTCTTAATTATAAGAGTTAGTTGATTTTTTTTTTTTGGAGAAATTAAGGAAGCTAATTAAATTATTTTAAAGTATTTTTTATTTTCATTTTTTTCTTCAAACTTATTAGTTTAAGGGATAAGGGTTTTAAATGTCATGGAAGTTTTCGCTCAGGAGCACTGGTAAGATGGAAGTTTTTTTTGGACAAAAAATGCCACGGAAGTTCACAGGAAGTATCAATTTTGCCCCGGAAGTATCATTTTTGCCACGGAAGTTTTCGCTGAGGAGCAATTTTGCCCCGGAAGTTTTCACTAAGGAGCAATTTTGCCCTTCTGTCCCCAAATATTAAATTTGACTACTAAATCAGTCAAAGACCACACATGTCATGCCTTGAAAAGGTCGTACTTGGAGCCAAAGAAGGAGATCTTTCAGATGTTGATCTCAAAGTATCCAGAATTTGTGAAGCCGAACTAGTCAAAGGGACTCAAAGGTCTGTCACAAAATGCAAATGAAACGCAAAACGAGAAATGAATTGTTCCAAAAATTGGTTCAGTAAAACAAACCAATAGTGATAATATTTACGTTTGTATAAACTGATCATTTGCTTAGATCATAAGTGATGCTTCCTTTGGGTTTTGTGACAGTCGACCTTTCAGTTCCTTTGACCAGTTCGGCTTCACAAATTCTGGCCACCTTGAGCTCAACATCTCAAGGATCTCCTTCTTTAGCTCCAAGTTTGACCTTTTTAAGGCATAACATGTGTGGTCTTTGACTAATTTAATAGTCAAATTTAATATTTGGGGACAGAAGGGCAAAATTGCTCCTTAGTGAAAACTTCCAGGGCAAAATTACTCCTTAGTGAAAACTTCGTGGGCAAAATTGCTCCTCAGCGAAAACTTCCGTAGCATTTTTGGTCCAAAAAAAACTTCTGTCTCACCAATGCTCCTGAACGAAAACTTTCATGGCATTTAAGACCCTTATCCCTTAGTTTAATCAATAAACTAATATATAATCTAAGCATATTTAACATATGAAATGATTAAGTAATTTATTTAGTTTCCTTAATTTTTCTAAAAAAAATTAATTAGCTCTTATAATTAAGACCAGTACAGTAAACGATTCTTAAAAACCTAAATGGATTCTAGGTATGACAGAAAAAATACTATTAAAAAAAAAAAGAAATTGTTCCATATGAAGTAGTCTTAAATGTATGTTGATGGAAGCGTGTAACTAAATTACTATTCATCGAAAAGAAAATAGTATTAATAATTAATAAATAATGAATGCATTGAGTGAAGGTGGTTGCAACTTCCATGTCATTACTGTTCGTCGAATGGAAATAATATATTCTTGTAATTTGGTGGTATAAAAACTCCCAGAGAAATAAAAAGAAAGAAAAAGAAAAAGACAAGCGCAATAAACAAAGACTTCGTTTTGTTTCTGCCTAAGAGGCAGGAGGAAAATGTCAGGGTTGAAAGCGTTCTACATACGAAGACTTTTATTTATTTAAAGGTTAAAGTATATTTTTAGTTCTTTAAATTTTATATAAGGTATATTTTTACTTCTTTAACTTCATAAAGTATACTTTTGGTCCTAAAATTCTAACACCGTTAATATTACTAACGGAAAACGTTGATGTAACGAATTTAAGTAATGACTAATGACATTTAATTACACAAATTTTATATATTCTTCAATTTACCCATATTTCAAAATTTAAGTTTAATAGTATTTAATTACAAAATCATCACTTAAATTTATACCGTTATCACTTGAGTTTGCATTTTCCGTTAGGAAAACTAACGGTGTTAGAATTTTAGGACCAAAAGTATACTTTATGAAGTTAAGGGACCAAAAATATACCTCATGTAAACATAAAGGACTAAAAAGTGTACTTTAGCCTTATTTGAATTATGCTTAGTTTTTATACATATATTTGCTTATAATTTAATTTTTATTGGAGAATTTTTTTAACTATTCATATTCAAATATCAAAAGAATATTTAAAAAAGTTGGTGGAAAATCTCTATTTAAAAATTTTATTTGTTAGAAAATGTTTTTATTCCTAGAAAATACTAGTACTTCACATGATTATAGGTACAAAAAGTATCATGTAAAAGGCAACTATGTAAATTCCTTTTCAGGAATTATGTAAAAGCGACTATGTCGTTAATCCTATAAAAGAAGAGTTCTTTGATTTACATCTACGAAATGCTTAGCGCGTAGAAGACTTCTTATGAACAAAGGTCAAAACGTGTTTCCTTGGGAGCAGACGTGTTTTCTCGGTAGCACGATAAGGCCGACATAATAGCAAATATCGTACTCCTTTGGGATATGATAACGCCCACATAATGGTTAAAACGTATTCCTTTAGGACATGGAAACACCAGCATAAAGGTTAAGTCAGGATAAGGCAAGACCATAAAAGGTCAAAAGCATGTTCCTTCGAGATATCGCATGACCGAGCTAATGGCTAAAACGTACTCCCCCGGGATGCGATAATGCCCACATTACAATTAAAACTTGTTTCCTTCGGAACGCGGAACAACGCCTTCGTGGCTAAGATGCATCAAAGCTTGAAGTAGTGAAGCAAGCCGTCCCAACGACCCTGATCAAGTTGGAATGTTTGGAGTGTTAGTTCTCACATTGAACAGAAACATATGACAGATGGCTCTTACTTCATAAAGATTTCTGGTTAACCACTCAAGCGGGTATAATGCTCATGGGTGGTCCCAGACTCGTATTATGCGCAGCATGACTTTGGCCAAGTTGATTAAATGAATTTCTAAGATAAAGTCTAAATTCGGAGCACGTATAACACTAACAGTAATTCAGGAGAACACACGGATTCAGTAAGGCAAGCGGCGAATAATCAAGCATTTATGATAAAGTAAGTGTTCATTTGTTATAGGTATTTTATATAATGTGCAGGAATGGACTGGTTATTAACCCGAAAAAAGATTATAAACAAGGGGGCTTCAGTATCCCAAGATAAAAAGACAATAATGTTGGAATGTCGGCCTTTAAGGAGACAGAGTTTTGGCGTCGGTCTCAGCTTCTTCCTCCTCACTTTGAGCCGACTCTTGGCCTTCAAAGGCATCGCCGAGCTGACGGAAGAGTGGGAGTATTTTACCACCTACTTCCCAAGACATGCAATACATCCTGGATGTGTCAAAGGAAATACTTGAGTTTAAAACCTGGATCTGCCTTATTGCATTATCAAAGGACTCTGCAACAGATTTCTTTATGGTGTCCTCCTTTTCCTTTATAACTTCTCGGTCAGATTTTACAGCGGTCAGATGAATATTCAGATTGGCAAGATATGCTTGTTTCTCTAACCGGGATTGCTCCAAAAGTCTCTTACCCCAGGCGCTTTCCTCCTCAAGCTGCTCCAGTCGCGACTTAGTTTTCCGTAGGATCTCCTTCTCTTTCTCCAGATCTTCCTTCGTCTTCATCAGCTCCTTTACTGCTGTGTCTCTCGCCACTACCGCTTCTCGTACTTTTGCCTCAGCATTGCCCACAATAGTCGATACTAGCTCATCTGACTTGCGAGCGTTTTCCTCTGCCTCCAGTCTGACCTCCTTCAGCTCCTTATCCCGTCTAGCATATTTTTCATTTAGCATACACAAAGCTCGAGCTAGACCGGCGCCTTTGAACATATAATGTTCTATGTTTGACAGTTCTTGAAGCTAAGGCGTGTCATATTTTTCCGGCTCAAAGAAGTGTTTCGGGAACTTGACAACGTCACTAAGAGGGACAGGTACCCCTCTGTCCCAAATGACTCCGTAAGGGCATTCAGGAGCTGGAGGCGATGGAGAGAGATTTCCGAAAGGAGAAGCGATAGGGTCCTCGATAGAGGGAGGAACGATAGAAATTGGTTTTACGGCAGGGATGGGAATCCTTGTTTCGGACGAGTGGGCCTCTTTGGATTGCGAAGTTGGGGCTGTCTAGATGGCCTTAGATGTCTTTGGTGGACTGGCCCGCTTAGCTTTTTTGACAACAGTATTCTCGGATCCCAAAAGGGATAGCTTTAACTTTTTTCCCGACTTATCGACTCTGGGATTGCTCAAAGCTGCAGCAAACACCAGAATCTGGGCCGTCTCCAAATCTACAAGGCATCAGCAAATAATTAGTTATCGGTTTAGAAGAGAAAAAGTGCGAAGTAGTAAATCGTGCAATATTGTGTCTTCAGCTCAGGGGATGGGATGTAGTCTGACCACTTCAACGAGCTGACTCTTTCAATTTGGTTTTTGAGAAGGGCTACCGTCTTCTTTTTAGCAAGCGAAAGGGAATGGGCAGGAAAGTCGTAGGTGGAAGAGGATTTTTTGTGGTGATTAAGAGTCCAATAAAGGGGAAATCGTCCCTCTATCTCGCGCGAACTAATAACGGTGAATAAACTAGGGTAATTGTTAGGGCACGACAATTACTTTGAAAAATGAAGCCTTAAAACTTTTCCATGATTTGGTAAAAGCAGTAAAAAGTTTGTGATTACGAACGCTGTGAAGTGAGGTCCAACCTTTCTTGGGAGGAATTTTGTCACTGGCCCCGGCCTCTTTGTTAGCATCTTTTTTGGCCTTTTTGCTGCTGGCTTCATGAACAGAGTAAAATTGGAAGAAAACAAGGAGGGTGTAAGTCAAGTTTTTTTGTTTGCAATAGGTTTCAAATGTGATAGCGAAGGCCCAGCTGTTAGGATGGAGTTGGGATGGAGCCAAGTTCAAGTGATGGAGAAGGGACAGTTGGAACTCCGTAAACAAAAAGCGCATATTGAGCCGAGATATGCAATCCTTGTAGAAATAAAAGAAATGAGGATCGGTATCATTCTCTCGATAGTTGGAAATGGATTCAGTAAGGAGGGGTAGGTGAAACTCATAATCTTTCTATTACGAAGAACAATTGTCGAGATCTCTGTAGCGGTCATTATGCTCCTGGTAAGAAGTACTTCGGCAACCCATGAAGAAGACGATTTGGATGTATCGGAGTTCCTGGCGAAGCTTGACTCTCCGGTGGTGGACAGCTCGGTGTGACGTGACGGTGAACCCATTTATACCTATGATAAATAAAACATAAAGTCAGAGTTAGAAAGTATACCTTGCACAAAAGAACCACTTGACGGATAGCTTAAAGATCCCTGTTAGTTTCCTATATGTTTTGATGATGTTTAACAATTGTGTCAAGTGATAAAATTATTTGAAAGCATCCTTGAGCTCTTTAAAAATGTTTTTAGAACTTTAAGTAACTCAAGTTGTGGATTGCAACTCAAGGTACAGGACTTAAGAATTTTTACAAAAAACATAACTCAAGTTGCAAATCACAACTCAAGTTACAAATTTGAGCAGAATCAGTTTTGTAGGAGATCATAACTCGAGTTACCACTTAGTAACTCGAGTTATAGACTGTACTTCATTGGTTCAGAAAGCTTCTCGCGATATTTTTTCTGATCAACTGACATAACTTGAGTTATATGCTATAACTCGAGTTGTAAGCATTTCAGAAAAAATCAACTGATGTGAATTACTGATACAACTCGAGTTACTAGAAGCAACTCGAGTTAGAACATTGGCTAATGCTCTCTTTTTGATTTTATTGATAACATAACTCGAGTTATGGTGTGTAACTCGAGTTACATATTTGATGTTAAACCTTTCTGTGCTAAGAAGCAACTCGAGTTACTTTGTATAACTCGAGTTACTCAATATACAATTTTCTCTTTAATCAAATTGATTCAAGCACAACTCAAGTTAAGGATTATAACTCGAGTTACCTTTGTTCTAATAATAATCTTTGAACAGTCTTATAACTCGAGTTACTGTGTGCAACTCGAGTTACATGAAATAAACTTTCATCTCTGTCTGAGTTTATTGAAATATAACTCGAGTTAAGTGTTTTAACTCGAGTTGACCATCCTTGATAATTATTCACTGAACATGCCAATAACTCGAGTTAACACTATATAACTCGAGTTATCTTTATCAGTTTTTGAAATCATCGATCTCGTAATCTAAAACTCTGTGATTATGCAATGGGTACTTGATATTATTGTTTCTTATCATTTCTAATCAAGATTAATCAGGTTGCCAGTGTGTTTTTAGACAGGATTAACAAGTTTTAACTTCAAATTATCAAAAAGCAAGATTATGTCAGAAGCATTAAATGCAAAGCAGAAATCTTCACCAATTTGGCAAGAAACCTTCTGAGCAGACGAAAAGCATTCTAGCTATTTTTCAGACAACATTCCGACTGAGTCTCAATGGACAATTTGAATAAGGAATGTCAACGAAGAATAACGGACGAATATCGGAGGCATACGAAGAGACAAAGCCACGTAATTTCAACGGATACATTCATTACTCACAACCGCTCATTAATCACTTCACAACGGTCATTAAATGCAAGCATCTATAAAAGCGAGAAGCATTCAAGTCTCCACCTACCGAAACTTTGGGCATTCAATTAGCGAACAAGTTCATTTACTGTTTCAACTCAAAGAGTCAATATCTTCGGATATTTCAATCTTCAGTATTTATTCATCTACTCTTTTAGAGAGTTCTTCATTGATTATCATTTATTGTAAGAATCGCAAAGTGTTGGGACTTTGAGATTGGGTTAACTGATTACAACTTGTAAGGGGGAGTGAGTTCTAGAGTGAGAATTACTCCAAGAGTACAGAGTGTGTAATCATTTGAGTTAGTGACATCCTAGAGAGTCTGGGGACTGGACGTAGGTCAAGGATTTAGACCGAACCAGTATAAATCTCTTGTCTTTATTCTTCTTCAACCTTACTCTGTTTATCCCCGTTTTCATCGTGCGCAAACAGAGCAGTTGACGGACGAAAATTTTATATCCCCAATTCACCCCCCCTCTTGGAGATATTCTGTCTTTCAATCCCGAATCGGGATAATTCATATTGTCCGAAGCTGAGGTGGTGATCAAGTTAAGCTTGTGACAACAAAATGCCAGCATCCGTTCGAGCTCTGAATTACGACCGTCGTTGGCAAGTTCAAGACTCAGGAAGAGACATTTCTCACAAGGGTCGATGATATTTGGAGCGAGGGACCCAGGTTTTTCTGGGTGAATATTCTTTGGTCGGGATGGAGGAAAATCTCGGTTAGCTATGTTTGGATCTTTGTTTAAAAAGTGGGGAGGACGAAGGTGGAGTCTCGGAAAAAGAGCAATGGCATTTTGGTTTTTAAGCGGTAACGTTCGGGATTTCTGCTGGTTCCTACCCCCACTGGATTTACCCAACAATATCACTTGTTTTTCTTCCTCAGTACGAGCCATCGCCCATAGCCAATATTTGGTTCCGCTAGAGGCCTTTTTAAGTATTTCTTGATCTTCTTCAGGAATGGGGTTGCCGTACATATCTACGAGTGGAGGACTATTGGGATCCATGGTGTTTCGCAGAAAGAGATTAAAGTAAAATAGAAGTCTCTTAGGGATGGTTGGAGAGTTAGTAAGTTTAAGGCTACCTAGAAAACCCAGAAACCCTAGGGGAAGGATCAGGAAAATAAGTGACAAAGTTTGACGACAATCTTCGAGGAAAGAGTAATGCACACCAAGAGGAAGCGAAACTAAAGAGAAGAGAAACAAGGCGGCAGAGGGAGTACCTAATTCTAAGAAAGACTGTCAAGATTTGAGATTTGCAGGTGGAATGACGAAGGAATGAAAGTTTTGGTAGGAGAAGATTTCCTAGATAAAATGAACGTTTGGCGAAAAAGTGTTGAAAAGAGGCGAAGAATGAGGATGTATAGGCAAAGCGTCAAGGGTGACATAGACAATTCATGGTAAATATTAGGATTGAAAACCTAAAAAGTGTAATGATGGCGCTACGAAACGATGTGAGCGTTTAATGCGCATGAATTTCCAAGACTGCGAAAAGACGCCTAGGCACAGGAAAAGGCGGGTTATGAGGTGATGTCAGCAATGAAAACTAGAAGAAACAGTTTTGTATTCTTTTCTTTCGCGATATCCTGGATTGGGGGCAATACACATGTCAGGAATACGTGAACTCAACAAGCCCGGTTTCAAAGGTGTGAATGAAATCCCGGATATAATGAAAATGACAGTTTTCTTTCAAAGCAAAATAACTCGGCACGCAAAGTCGGGGGCAAGCCACAAAGGATTCAATCAATTTCAGAGGAAGAAAGAGAGACGGTTCGTGGCAGTCAGGCAATCTCGGTAGCTCAGAACCCTGAACTCTCGAGTTTGGGGGCAACTGTTACGGATTCATATATTGGGCCCTGGTATGGAGCCAGCCCAACACAAACACACAAGTGTGGAAGCCCTCTTTAAACAGGCAAACACTAATCACCCTATAAGCAAGGCACTAATCCCGGCAATACAAGTAGTAGAGCAAGGACGTGTTAGATAGTGAAGCAGGCATTTACAGGACGTGGAGGAGCATATTGCATGAGTTGCAGATACAAAGCCAAGATAACAAAACCTTATGTAATCTTTATAAATAGGAGATTACCAACAAGGTGCACACATTCGATTCATATCCTTTTACTATTTAGTCACACTGTGCACACACCCACTCCCTCTGGCTAAACATCATTCTTGTGTAGTATAGTGATCAGCAGATATTCATTGGTGTCTTCCTTATAAACACCATTGAATCATCATCTCCTGGGTATTCTCGTTTATATACCTCAGAGAGCTTATAGATCCCATATTATTGACCTCTCACTAATCCATTGAGATTAGACATTTGTGTTCTTCAGAACAGAACAGTACCCAAAGATGTCGTAGTTACATAAATGATTATTCTTGCATCTAATAATTTTAAATTTGTTGATTTTGGCTTATGTTTTCACCAAAAGTTGCTCTGCACTTTACGTTAATTAAAATGTGATTTGGACTAAAACCAACACAATACCAATATCACATGTTATGTGTTCAAGGAAGTAAAATTCTATGCCAATTCATTAGCTTATCAAGACTCACTGATCACATGGTTACCAATTCGATATAAAGATTGATGTCTCTTCTATGTGACATGCTCAAAACTAATAGCTACATGCAAGCATTAGAAATCCCACATGTTTAGAGTAACAAGGAAGTCTCTATAAAAATAAAAATAAGAGAACAAACTGAGTTTTACGAGTACGTATCACCATCACAATCTGAAGTAAGAGAATTGAAAGTGGAGAACACAGACAAAAGATGTAAACTTGTGAAGGAGTCTTTCTTTTGACTAATATGTGGTACAGTAATTACAACTGGAGCATAGCCGTCACTAATCTAGGATCCTCACCCAGAGAGAGATATTTAAATATTAAGGGATGTCAAACGCTGATTTATTCTTCTCTCACTTATTTAATTACAGATTACCATTGAGATTATATTTAATTAAATAAATAATTAAGACAAAATAAAATTCTAAATTTAAACACACTCGAACAAACTGACTAATAGATCACACACTTGATATTTTTATTTTTTTTCCAATATTATTTACCAGTACCGGATTCGAAGTTTGTGGTTACTATTCTTAAAATAAGTGTCTTTTCTAATATTTGAACTTGAAACCTAAATAGATATAGTAAGGTCATACACCACTAAACCAACTTTATGTTGGCATACTAGATATTTTTCTCCCTCAAGTCTTTAATACAATATTTTGTTTGTAGTGCGGGATGCGAGATGGGATTATTTAAATAATTTAAATATTCTAAATATAATTAATAAAAGGGTAAAAGAGTAATTTTACACATGTGTTTTTCTCCAGGAGCGCCTAGCACCACGTGATTTTTTCTGGATAAAAAATACATATGTGGTTACGTTTTAGGAGCGCCCAGCATCACAGCCGTTAGTTGACCATTTGATCAACGTTAATTTGGATGGAAATGAACAGTAACGAGAATAAAATTATACTTTTGCCCTTAGTTTAAGGTGAAATTACACTTTTACCCTTAGTTTTAAATATTAATTATACTTTTGTCCCTAGTTTTAAATATTTTTTTAAAAAAACTAAAATACCTCAGGTGGTGGGCCCCACCACCAGCCACCACCACCGGCGGGCAGCCGGCAGTGGTCACTGGCCGGTGGTGGTCACTTGGGGGGGTCTTTGACCAAAAAAAAAAAAAAAGAACACTTGGGGGGTCTTGACCAAGAAAAAACACGGGGAAACGATCAATTTTGTATGGAAATTGGAAACAGACTTATTTGTAGTGTGAAAGCTTGAGAAAACAAGTTTGACTTGGAAACCATCTCATGATGGGACCTTTTTGCATAAAAGTGTATATCATTTTCTTTGTCCAGGCAGAAATCCCAGAGCTGATAGCGTTTGAAAATTGATATGTAGATCGTCATTTCTAGAGAAAATCAAATCTTTTGCGTGGCTATTCTCACATCGAACATCGAAGGGCTCACATGGATTCAGATTACCTCAGGAGCATCTAAGCTCAGTATCTCTCAGAAGCCCCGTCAGACCGTTGATCTCCTACCATTAGATCTTAACTGTCTACTTTAATAACTTAAAAGTTCTGAAAATTATTTTAAGATATTAAAAAAAATATATTCTAAAGCATATTTTTAGTACCTGAAATATTTTTTTTTAAAATCATGAAGGATATTTTTAGTACCAATCAGTACTCTAAAATATTTTTTTAAGATCATAAAGTATTTTTTTCAGTACCAGATAGTATCTTTTAGTACCTATTAATACCCGAAATATTTTTTCAAGATCCTAAAATAATTTTAATATTGTTGAACTATTATTTTATAATCTTGAAAAAATATTTCAGGGTACTAACCGGTGAAAAAAATACTTCATGATCTTGAAAAACTATTTCACAATGCTAACTGATACGAAAAATATGCTTCAAGATATTTTTTCAAAATCTTAAAATAATTTTTGAGAGCTTTTAAGTTAATAAAATGGATAGTTAAGATTTAATGGTGGGGGATCAATGGTTTGAATTTGCGCTTCTGAGAAATACTGAGATTAGATGCTACTGAGGTAATCCGAACTAGGGCTCACATGGCGCAACTCAAACAGAGCAGAGGGCTAGACGCGTCCAGGTTCTCTCATTTTCACCCCCTCCCCATCCCTCCTAGGTAGATCTCGGCCGTCCATTCCGTGATCTAACGGCCGAGATTAAAAAAAAACAAAATTTTTGTTTTTTGTCTTTTTCGAAAAAGACAAAAAACAAAAAATTTGTTTTTTTTTTTAAATCTCGGCCGTTAGATCACGGAATGGACGGCCGAGATCTGACTGTGAGGGATGGGGAGAAAAAATGATAATGAGAGGATCCGGTTCCGGGCTAGACACAACGGCAACATGTCCTTTTAATTTGCATGTGAATAAGAAGGGAAGGAGATACTCTCTCACTGACACCTCTCTTATCATCTTTCATCATCCTTCTATTTGAATGGTCCAATTTGATCTAAGCATCCAGAAAAGGATGATGAAAGATGATGAGAGAAGTGTGAATGAGAGTATCTCCTTCCCTTCTTGTTCACATGCAAAGGGGTTATGGATCCTGTTATAATGAAAGATGATGAGAGACTCACCGGTAAATGAAACCGGACTCAAGAAGAAAAAGCCTCGATGCATTTGTTGAGAGATTGTACCAATACAATTGATGATAGACGGAAATCTTGGGTTTGACTAGCAAAATGGCAAATTTTTTCTTCTTTGAAGGGACCTGAGTGGGTCAAGTGGAATTTGCAACAAGAAGTAGACATGGCACACACAAAGAAAGTTCCGTGGAAAAAATTATTCAATATGAAGTAGTGTTAAATGTAATTTTGATGGAAGCGCGTGTTGACTAGATTACTATTCATCGAAAAGAAAATAGTATTAATAATTAATAAATAATGAATGTATTGGGTGAAGATGGTTGCAACTTTCAAGTCACTGTTCTTTAAATGGAAATAATATATCCTTGTAATGTGATGGTATAAAAACTCCCACATAAATATGAGATTATGAGTAGTTTGTAGTTTGTAGTTTGTCTCTTCATTTACAAAAGTGTAACATCAGTCACCGTGCGTAAAAGGCAAGATTAGATTATGAACAAAAAGATTATATATATATATATATATAAATAAATAACACTATAAATGAATAATAGAAAGAAAGAAAAAGAAAAAGACAAGCGCAATAAACAAAGACTTCGTTTTGTTTTTGCCTAAAAGGCATAGGAAAATGTTAGGGTTGACAGCGTTCCAAATACGAAAATGACTTTTATTTGAATTATGCTTATTTTTTTATTCACATATTTTCTTATATATTTTTTTATTGGACGATTTTTTTTAGCTATTCATATTCAAATATTAAAAAAAATAAAAAATTTGGTGAAAAATCTCTATTTAAAAAATTTATTAGTTAGAAAATGTTTTTATACCTAGAAAATACTGGTACTTTCATGATTTTATTATGTATAAAAAGTATCAGTATTTAAATTCATGTCCTCTTAAATAGGGGATTTTTAGTAATATTTTTTTTAAAAAAAATCTACTAGTATTATATAAAGGAAGAGAGAAATTGAGTACGAAGTTAGAAAAAATATTTTGTAAAACACTTATTATACTTTTTTTTTTCCTCAAAATCACTTATTATACTAGCCAGACTAAAGTGTCGAGATCATGGTAGTTAAAAACGCGTTTTAAACGATAAAAACACCGTTTTTATGTTTTATTTTGGGTTAAACGTATTTCGTTGTGGAAAAAACGGAATCAGAGTGAAAACAGTAAAAACACAGCGTTTAAACGCAAAAGCGTAAAAACGCTGCGTTTTTGCAAAAAACGTGGGGGGAAAAACCAGCCGGTCCAGCAACTCCAGCGGTCCAGCACTCCAGCAGTCCAGCCCTAAATCAGTGTAAATCCCTAATCCCTCTTTCGCAAATCGCAGCATCTCAAGTTCTCTCAACCTGCGTCGATCAAAATCCATCCTCCTCCGACGCCCTTTCCTCCACACCGTCACCGTGCCTCCTCCACCGCCTTCATCGTCGGCAGCTCATTAGTCATCATCGTCTCCCCCATCTCTCACTCTCAAACGGACCCCCTCCTCTCCATTCGTCCATCATCGACAATACCTCCATCACCGTCGTCATTGGCCCGTCACTCATAGCTCTCCCTTGTTCACCGCTAGTCAAAGCTCGCTTCCTCTCCTTCTGCTGTGTTCGTCAATTGTCCCTGTTATACTCCAAACGGTATGTGAACAAGAAGGGAAGTAGATACTCTCACTGACACCCAGTGGCAGAGCCACATTGTTTCCCATGGGTGCAAGTGCACCCATAAAAGATACCCTTTTTTTGGGGGGGGGGGGAATCAGGTCTCTTGAATATGAATATACATTCACACAAATCATAAATATGCATGCTTAGGATTTTTAATAAAATAGGAAACAACCAAAGAAAACCTAATAAAAATAAATTAGTAAAATATCATAGTATATATGTGGCTATTAGTTTTGAAGGTCTAGCCTGACTTTTGCAAAACTCAATTTTGATAATGTTTATTTGAGTAACTCAAAAGTGACTTTTGAAAAATGAAATATTAACCTAAAACTGGGTTTTGCAAAAGGTAAGAGTGTTACTTCTAAGAAATTGGTTTTTGAGAACGAAAATTGGGTTTGGTAAACTAGCAGCCTCACATACACATAAATGTTTCCTAATTTTCCTTCAGTGAGATAAGTCTGCATCTTCTTGAGTATAGTTCATTCCTGCATTTGATATTGCTTAGTTGACTCTTAATTATTAATTTTTTATGTTAATTGAAGTTTTCTTTTCTTTTCTGGTCTATATTCTTTTATTTTTTTAATGCATTTAAAATTGCCTTTTAAAAAAAATTTTCCGGGCGCTGCCCCCGAACCCTCGAATCTCCCATTAATTATGCACCCACAAATATAGAATCTTGGCTCCGTCACTGCTGACACCTCTCTTATCATCTTTCATCATCCTTCTATCTAAATGATCCAATTTGATCTAAGCATTCAAAAGGGGATGATGAAAGATGATGAGAGAAGTGTTAATGAGAGTATTTCATTCCCTTCTTGTTCGCATGCAAAGTGGCTTTAGGCTTAGATCCTGTTATAGTGAAAGATGATGAGAGACTCACCGGTAAAAGAAACCGGACTCAAGAAGAAAAAGCCTCAATGCATTTGTTGAGAGATTGTACCAATACAATTGATGATAGACGGAAATCTTTGGTTTGACTAGCAAAATGGCAAATTTTTTCTTCTTTGCAGGGACCTGAGTGGGTCAAGTGGAATTTGCAACATGAAGTAGACATGGCACACACAAAGAAAGTTTCGTGGAAAAAATTATTCAATATGAAGTAGTGTTAAATGTAATTTTGATGGAAGCGCGTGTTGACTAAATTACTATTCATCGAAAAGAAAATAGTATTAATAATTAATAAATAATGAACGTATTGGGTGAAGATGGTTGCAACTTTCAAGTCACTGTTCGTTATATCCTTGTAATGTGATGGTATAAAAACTCCCACATAAATATGAGATTATGAGTAGTTTGTAGTTTGTAGTTTGTCTCTTCATTTACAAAAGTGTAACATCAGTCACCGTGCGTAAAAGGCAAGAATAGATTATGAACAAAAAGATTACATATAAATAAATAACACTATAAATGAAAAATAGAGAGACAAAGAAAAAGAAAAAGACAAGCGCAATAAACAAAGACTTCGTTTTGTTTTTGCCTAAAAGGCATGTGAAAATATTAGGGTTGACAGCGTACGTTCCAAATACGAAAATGACTTTTATTTGAATTATGCTTATTTTTTTATTCACATATTTTCTTATAATTTATTTTTTTATTGGACGATTTTTTTAACTATCCATATTCAAATATAAAAAATATATATTTAAAAATTTGGTGAAAAATCTCTATTTAAAAATTGTATTAGTTAGAAAATGTTTCTATACCTAGAAAATACTGGTGCTTTCATGATTTTATTATGTATAAAAAGTATCAGTATTTAAATTCATGTCCTCTTACCAATAATTTTTTAAATAGGGGATTTTTAGTAATAATTTTTTTTTAAAAAAATCTATTATATAAAGGGAGAGAGAAATTGAGTAGGAAGTTAGAAAAAATATTTTGTAAAACACTTATTATACTTTTTTTTCCCTCAAAAACACTTATTATACTAGGCAGACTAAAGTGTCGAGACGTCACCCACAATAGAAGTAATCTTAACACCAAAAGTAAAAGTAAAGAATTCTCATTTTTTTTAAAAAAGGGTTAAGATGTGTCCAACACAATGAACTATTGATTTAGGAGCGTCCAGCACAATTAACTATTAAGTGGACTGTCCAGCATAATAAACTTTTAAAAAGGAGCGTCCAGCACAACGCCGTTAGAAAAAAGTTAACGTCAATTATCTAAGAAGCGCCCAGCACAACAAACTATTATCCCGAGAGTGTTCAGCACAAGTTTCTAAATTTTACTAAATTAAATAATTTTTTCTCAATTGTCATTATTCAAAACTACTTTTATAAATATCTATAGACAAAAATTACTCATTCTTCAATTTTCTCAAAATTATAATTTGCTAAAATAAACAAAAGTTTTGATTAAAAATATAATTATATGATTTAAATAAAACTCAAGGTGTTTTATAGTTTATTATATATGTTAAACAAAAAAAATATATGATTTATTTTTATTTTAGAAGAAATTTATGTGAGTTGAAAAATTCATTTAATGTTACTAAAATTTAAAAAATCTAAAAAATTAATTGGAAAAATCATCATGGTAGAATTGATCTTTTTTTACACATTCAGAATAAAATTATCTCCTAAAAAATTTTGAAGTCAAAATTACCCCTTAATCCTTTATCGATTCTACTTTGTGCTATATGATTACTCTTTCAATTTGTTTGTGTCAGCGAATGCGTGAAGGAAAGTTTGAATGAATAAAAAAAAGTATACACTTTTCTTGTGGGACTTATCCCATATTCCGTATTCAATAAGGCTATATTATGTTGTTAGCCTTCTTCACACCTATATAATGTTGTACATCTTAATATTAACAAATAATTTAAACGGTTGTTAAATAGTTGGTGTACATTTTTTAAATTTTATTAACATTAAATGAATTTTTTTAACTCACATAAATTTTTTCTAAAATAAAAATAAATTATATATATTTTTTGTTTAACATATATAATAAACTATAAAACACCTTGAGTTTTATTTAAATCATATAATTATATTCTAAATCAAAAAATTTGTTTATTTTAGCAAATTATAATTTTGAGAAAATTGAAGAATAAGTAATTTTTGTCAATAGATATTTATAAAAGTAGTTTTGAATAATGACAATTGAGAAAAAAAATTATTTAATTTAGTAAAATTTAGAATTTTGTGCTGGGCGTTCTTGAAATAATAGTTTGTTGTGCTGAACGCTCTCGAAATAATAGTTTGTTGTGCTGGGCGCTCTTTAGATAACAGACGTTAACTTTTTGCTAACGGCGTTAACTCCTTACTAACGGCGTTGTGCTGGACGCTCCTTTTTAAAAGTTTATTGTGCTGGACGCTCCTTTTTAAAAGTTTTTTGTGTTGGGCGGTCCACTTTATAGTTAATTGTGCTGGACGCTCCTGAGCCAATAGTTCATTGTGCTGGACGTACCTTAACCAAAAAAAAAAAAAAAGTAAAGAATTATAGGCAAGAAAACCCCTGCAAACCACACGTGTACATTAGATTTTTCTTTACTCATGTCATGTCATATAGGTAATAATTAATAGATTTAGCCAGTGTGATATGTGTTTATTTAAACAAATCGAAAAATTAAAATATTGGCGAGAAAAGCACAAAAAAATTGAAAAAAAAAATAATGTAATTAATGTTCCACATAAAGTTAGACACAATATTATAAAAATGGCAGAAAGCCCGGGAATAATACAATAAATTAAAACATATACCAAAGGAAAAAGTAAAGAAATTGAGTATGTATATCCAAAGGTTATTAAAATCATGAGTTTAGAAAACTCATAACAATAATGTAAAGTCGTACATAAACTTATTTTATTATTAAATATATATTAATAGTACATAATTAAATAGTTAAAGTATATAAAAAAAATATATAACAATTTGATTTAAATATATTTTAAATTTAAATAATTAAAATGAAATCCA
The DNA here is from genome assembly GCA_034222035.1 of Acacia crassicarpa. NCBI lineage: Eukaryota > Viridiplantae > Streptophyta > Magnoliopsida > Fabales > Fabaceae > Acacia > Acacia crassicarpa. The sequence continues at coordinate 21,290,291 of JAWXYG010000009.1, read as the reverse complement.
TTAATATTTATAATTTCCTATATTTAATAAAGAATTTTTCATAAAATTCATATATAAAACCACTGGATATGATTAAATCGAAAAAGTTGAAGAATGAACTAGTAAACTTATATTTTTCCTCTTTGGGCAAAAAAAAAAAAAAAAAAAACTTATATTTTTCCTCTTTCTCTCAATCCCTCTTCCTTCCTCCCTTTATCTATGGTTTTCCTCTCAGATCTCAAATCTCAAATCTCCTTCTCCGCTCCTCCCTCTGCCTCTTAGATATTTTTTGGTTGACAAATAACTTTATTTTTTCTGCATTTATTAATAATTAATAATGAGTTTTGAGTTTTTGGGCCGGCTGGGAACAAGCTATGGGCAGGATTGATTTGAATTATACCTCTTACTTTCTTTTCTATACCTCTTACTCTCTCTCTCTCCTTTTTTTTTTTTTTTTAAACTTTTGGATTAAGATCTCATTGTTCAATATTTAACATATATAAAAATATTATTATAATTTTACCTTAAAGATTTAACATGTTAAAACTAAACCGTTGAAATTTTAATTTAACAATTAAAAAAGTAAAAGAATAGTAAGCAGTATAGGAAAGAAACCAAATTTGTTTTGATTTTTGAGTTTCTTGATAGGATTAAGGGGCAAATTGGCTAACGAACTATTACCTAAGGAGGATCTGGCACAAAAATTAATTGAGAGTACCTTAACTATATATCAACAATTAAAAATAAGCATAAGTATCAAATAACAATTAAAAAAATAATAACTATCACAATTACTTTAAAATATGAGGCACTGGCAGAGACGCTGGAGAAAAGAGCAGTTATGTTTTCTTGTTGGATAAGGCAAACACCAGCAGAGATAGAACCCACGCAAGTCGCGGCGGCTGCTGCCTGTGGCATTAGAGGGACATAACCAGGGTGCAAGGCAAGTGCTGATTGGAGGTTGTGGATTGCTGGATTTGGTTTAGGTGTGTGATTCTTGCTCTAAAGTTGCATACAGACTTTGATGAGTTCAAGAGGGTAAATGGAACATCAGCAACAATGGAAGCTTTGGCAACGCCGACGTCACCGACATTGTGACAATCAATGGAAGACAAAAATAAGAGTGAGACATCAAGATGGTGACGGGGTAGTTTAGCAGCATTGTTTTGTGTGTGTGTGTGTGGTTTTTTTTTTTCACTTTTTGTGTGTTTTTCACTTTTTAATTGTTAATTAATAGTTAAGGTACTCTCAATTAATTTTTGTGCCAGATGTTTTTCGAAAAATAGTTCGTTGACCAATGTACACCTTAACCCTTCTTGATGTATTCTTTGAAGTACATGAGGTTTGATTTCTCCAATAATGTTGAATGTTTCAATTTTGAAAATTTATTGGTACTTTTATACCTCCAAAAATAATTTAGTGTTGGGTGTACTTTTGATAAAAGTTCATGAATATTTTCACTTTAACCCTTCATTTTAAAATATTAAGCTTGTGTGTGTGAGAGTCCCAGGTTTAGCCCTTGAAAAGTTGGATAGGAAAAATGTACCCAAAGATGCAGTTACACAAATGATTATTCTTGCATCTGAGAATTTTAAATTTGTTGACTTTGGCTTATATATGTTTTCACCAAAAGTTGCTCTGACTTTATGTTAATTAAAATGTGATTTGGACTAAAACCAACACATACACCAATATCACATGTTGTGTTCAAAGAAGTAAAATTCCATGCCAATTCATTAGCTTATCAAGACTCACTCATCACATGGTTGCCGATTATATATATATATATATATATTACCTCCGGTCCTAATTATAAGAACTAGTTAACTTTTTTTGGAGAGATTAAGGAAGCTAAATAAGTTACTTAATCATTTCATATGTTACATATTGTTAGATTATATGTTAGTTTATTAGTCAAACTAATAAGTTTGAAGAAAAAAATAAAAATAAAAAAATTTTAAAGTAATTTAATTAGCTTTTTTAATATCTCCAAAAAAAATAACTAACTCTTATAATTAGAACCGAAGGGAATATAAAAGATTGACGTCGCTTCTATGTGACATACTCTAAATTAATAGCTACGTGCAAGTATTAGAAATCCCACATCATTAGAGTAACAAGCAAGACTCTAAAGATAAGAGAATAAGTTGAGTTTTACGAGTACGCATCACCATTATTGTCAAACTTGCGAGTTAACTCTCCGAGGTTACAAAATTGTGTTAAGTTTTTTCAATTTTGTCATTCTCAACAACTTTATATATAAATTTTATACAAATTTCTTTATTAGGTATAATAAAGTATGAATGTTGATATATTTAATTTTAATTATTTAGATTTAAAATATATTTAAATCAAATTGTTGTTATTTTTATATTATAATTATTTAATTATACACTATTAATACATGTTTAATGATAAAAGTAAACTCTTACGAGTTTACCGATTTGAGTTTACGATACGAGTTTACATCATTGTTACTAGTTTGCATAGACTCGTGAGTTTGACAACATTGCGCATCACAATCACAATCACAATTGAAAGCAGAGAACACAGACAAAATATGTAAACTTGTTAAGGAGTGCCTTTTGACTAATATGTGGTACAGTAATTACAACTCCGTCACTAATCTAGCTCGGTTGATTCCTCACCCAGAGAGAGATATTTAAGTATTAATGGAAGTCAAATGCTCATTTAATCTTCCGTCACTTATTTAATTACAGATTATTACCACTGAGATTATTATTTAATTAAATAAATAATTAAGACAAAATAAAATTCTAAATTTAGACACACCCAAACAAACTCACTAATAGATCACACTAGATATTTTTATTTTTTATTTTTTATATTATCAATCAATATCTGATTCGGAGGTCGTGGTTATAATTCCTAAAACATGTATCTTTTCTAAAACTTAAATTCGAAACCTGGATGAATATAGTGAGGTCATACGCTACTAAATCAACTTTATATTAGTAGATTAGATATTTTTCCACCTCAAGTCTTTAATACAAGACATGGGGTAGAAAAATAAAATGTCTAACTTCTTCTCCAAGGAACATAAAATCTAAGAAAGTGACATGGTAATCTTGGGACAAAAAGTAACCAACACTGGACCATATATCGCAGGTAACATGTGTGAACACTTGGGGGGACAACGATCATTTTTGTAAACAAACTTATTTGTAGTGTGAAAGCTTGAGAGGACGAGTTTGATTTTGATCAAAAAAAAAGAAAAGAGAGGACGAGTTTGATTTTAACAAGAAACCATCTCATGATGGGACCTTTTTGCATAAAAGTGTATATCATTTTCTGTGTGCAGGTAGAAATCCCCGCTAATAGCGTGGGAAATTGATATGGAGATAGCAATGGGTTTGTGTGGAAAGAGCTTTAAGTAGCTTAAAGTCAGGAAAAAAAAAAAAAAGTAGCAGTAGAGGAAAAGTCCAGAAGTAGAGTGTTTGGGTTAAGCTTTTAAGTTTACTGAATATATTTTTTGCAAAAAAAAAATCCTAAAAATCAGTTAAGGAAAAAGTTCAATTCTTAGCTTTTTGACGTGAGTCCCACAACTTCTTCTATCATTAATCCAAACATAAATTATATTTACAATCTAACTTTTTTTCTACTGGGTTTCTCTAAAAAGTCATAAAAAATCAGATAGAAAATAAGTCATCGCTTCCACTAACAGACCCAATATATTTTTCCTCAAATAAGCAGGCCCAATATCAAATCGTTTATGGGGTGGTCTCACACTGAAGAGCTCACATGGCACAACTCAAGTACTATTCATCGGGAAGAAAATTGTTAATAATTAAAGTTCCGTGGAACAAATTACCCTGAGGAGTTGGTCAAGGTGTAAAATCCCGTCTTTTAATATGCGATTTTCAAAAGAGATTATCAGAGTTTTGAATAATTTAAACAGAGTGGCATCGGAAAAGAGTTTTCATTTTAAAACAAAACGAGTATCTGATATTTAACCAACATTGGTGTGTTGATACTAATACAGTCATCCAAATATTCAAGTACTCAAGTACATAAGAAAACAGCAACAGATAAACAATCCTCCGTCCGAGTCCTTATACAGCCTGCTTACCCTTGTCAGCAATCCTGTCTCCGCCAGAACCTGAGGCTATGGTAAGAGCTGAGGTTCAATTCCCATTGAACCTCAGGTAACAGTTAACCTCATGCTTATGTAACAATTTTATATATAATAGATATTCATGATAGTTACAGCATAATCACATTTCAACAGCACAACCACCTCATATTTTAATCCAGTCTGCACTACCCAGTGCCACGGTGTACATCCGTGTCCTCAGCGCTAGGAAAACTCAACGGCATTATCATGACTATAACCCGTATATAGCTGATGTGTATGCACAATTTTATAAAAACAGAATCTCAGACTATCCATCACATACAAATTTACAATAAGCATCAGAGTTAAGGTTACAGTACGCGTCCGTACCTTCGTTGATGATGTTTTGGTACGTTTGACTAAAACGGTACTTTTAACGGAAAACAGCGGTACAAGTTCACAGATACCCTATAGGAACAATATCACATTTATCAGTGGCCATCAACTTTGCAATACTTGTGGAATTCTACGTTGAAGATTTACTATTCATGTGAATAGTATTCACTATTCATGTGAATAGTACCAGTAAAAATATTTTTACCGTGACGGTAAATAATTTTTACTGTTTGGTAAATAGTATTTACTGTATTGGTAAATAACATTACTGCCCAAGAATAATTCTTTTCTGATGTGACAGATCAGACTAAGCTGCAGCCACAGAGCATACTCAGAAAAAACTCTATCTGGCATTTCTACTATAATTACCAAAAGAAACTACCAAATCTTAAGACTAGGGACCAAAGAACTTACCCTTGAAGTTCTTACTCCTTCTCTTCAGCTCCGAGAACTTTACTCTAAATTCTCACTCTAAACTCTAAGAATTCTCTCTCTTCTATTAAACTCGACCGTTGTGATCTGAGTTTGGTGTGAAGAAAATGAAGAAGTGAGGCCTCTATTTATAGTGTTGGAAAATGGGTCCTTAAGTGTAATTTCTTGTTTTTGGGTCATTTTTCGTAATTTCAAAAAAAACTAAAAAGGAAACCCGTGAACAATTTTTAAAATTTTTAATAATATTTTAATATTTATTATAATATAATATTATTATTTAAATAATAAATTATTATTGAGTGGGTCCCGCTGACAAAATTTTCAAACTCACGAGAGTTTCTGTCGGGAGGGGAGAAAATTTTGTCAGTGGGTCCCACACCTTTAAATATTATATTATTTTTTACTAATAAAGTTCCCTATTCGGTGTTCTGATCGCGTGATCTTTTGCAAATTCTCAAAAATCCAGAAGCACAGCCTTGAAGCTCTATTCTTCCTCTTTAGAAATATCTGGGTCAACTGAATTTTTGACCTCATTCAGGATATTTCGTAATCTGTCAAAGATTTTAAGTCGGACACTGCCGGAAACAGAAATTACTTCGGGTGACACCATCTTCGAGACAAAAATTCACTGATTCATAATATGCCCTTACCCAAGAAACCTAGTTCACGGTTTACAAGATATAATTTTATTTCTATTATTTCCCAAAATATAAGATATTACATTTCTCCCCCCGTTAAATAAAATTTCGCCCTCGAAATTTACTCCATACTAACTAAACATTGAGCCATGAACTCCGGATATCTTTCCCTCATATCTCCCTCTGTTTCCCAAGTCGCCTCATTAGGAGATAAACCCTTCCAGACCACTTTCACAACAGGAATATTTCTGTGTCGAAGCCGTTTCTCCTGGTAATCGAGAATTCGCTCCGGCTCGACCTCAAAAGTGTTATCATGTCGTACCTCGACATCCTCATACTGAATAACATGGTCATGGTTAGGTTGGTATTTCTTTAGTTGAGAAACATGGAAAACATCGTGGAGTTTACTCAAATTCGGGGGTAAGGCTAACTGGTATGCGACCGGTCCACGTTTTGCCAAGATTTCGAATGGCCCAATGTAACGAGGACTTAGCTTTCGCCGTTTAAGCGTTCTACCAACACCGGTTACCGGGGATATCTTGAGAAACACATGGTCTCCAACCTCGAATTCTAGTGGTCTTCTCCTCTTATCAGCGTAACTCTTCTGTCTGCTTTGTGCTGTTAGGAGTCTCTGTTTGATCAATGCAATTTGCTTGGAGGTCTTATCAACTAAATCTGTCCCGATGAATTCTCGCTCCGACAATTCTGTCCAGCATATAGGTGATCGACACTTCCGCCCGTACAATGCCTCAAATGGAGCCATCTGTATGCTCGAATGGTAACTATTGTTGTAAGCGAATTCGACCAGCGGTAAATGTTCATCCCAATGGCCTTTGAAATCCAATACACACGCTCTAAGCATATCTTCTAGTGTTTGTATTGTCCTTTCAGATTGACCATCGGTCTGCGGGTGATAAGCCGTACTAGGCCTTAGTTTAGTTCCCATCTCTGCATGCAAAGCCTCCCAGAATCGGGATGTAAATCGCGGGTCCCGATCAGAAACGATGCTCTTAGGTACACCATGAAGTCTTACGATCTCTTTGATATAAATCCTCGCCAATTGTTCTGGTGAGTAATTAATACTAATGGGGAGAAAGTGTGCTGACTTAGTCAATCGGTCAACAATTACCCAAATCGCGTCGTGATGTCTAATCTTAGGTAAACCTACCACTAAATCCATGGTGATATTCTCCCATTTCCACTCCGGAATTTCCAGTCCTTGAAGAAGACCAGGGGGTCGTTGGTGTTCAGTTTTAACTTTCTGACAGGTTAAGCATCTACCCACGTACTCGGTTACGTCTTTCTTCAGCCTGGGCCACCAAAACTCGGATTTCAGGTTCTGGTACATCTTCACCATTCCTGGATGTAGAGTGTATCTGCTCTTATGAGCCTCATCTAGTATCTTCTGTCGCAATTCACCATCCTTCGGAATGTAGATCCGCTTCTTGTATCTGACCAAACCACTAGGTGATAGGTCAAGGTCTTGAGTTTCACCTTGTGAGATCTTTTCTCGCGCTGCAATAGCCCATTCGTCGTGTCGTTGTGCTTCCTCAACTGTATCTCTTAGATCGTATTCCCCTTGACTAACAAGAAGACTTGCAAGATACACGTCATCGGGCGCGTAATGTCTCATGCAAATCTGATTGGACAGGTTCAGGTCTCTGAAATCTTCAAGTAGTCTCCGCTCTTGAATCATCATGTATGCTGCGTGCACCGTCTTTCTACTAAGCGCATCTGCTACGACATTTGCTTTTCCGGGATGATACTTGATCTCCAGATCGTAATCTTTTAGTAAGTCCATCCAGCGACGTTGTCTCATGTTGAGCTCTTTTTGATCAAACAGGTATTTCAGGCTCTTGTGGTCGCAGTATAACTCTACGACTGCACCATAGAGGTAGTGCCTCCATATCTTTAAGGCGAATACAATAGCCGCAAGTTCTAAGTCGTGAGTAGGGTAGTTCAACTCGTGAGGTTTCAACTGGCGAGAAGCATATGCCACAACTCTGCCCTGCTGCATGAGAACACACCCTAATCCTTGCCCACTAGCATCACTATAGACAACGTACGTTTCGTCTGGATCTGGAATTATTAATACTGGAGCTGTAGTCAACTTCTCCCTCAAAGTTTGAAAACTCGCCTCACAATCATCGTCCCATATGAATGGTTGTTTCTTCCTTGTGAGCTTCGTTAATGGTAAGGCAATACGTGAGAAATTTTGTATGAATCTGCGGTAATATCCCGCTAAACCCAGGAAACTACGTATCTCTGCCACTGTTTCCGGCCTCTTCCAGTTTAGAACCGCTTCCACTTTACTAGGATCAACAGCTACACCATCGCGAGATACGACATGACCCAGAAATTTTACCTCTGGTAGCCAGAATTCACACTTGCTCAATTTAGCAAAAAGTTGTTTGTCACGGAGTATTCCCAACACGAGTCGCAGATGTTCTTCGTGTTCTTCCCTGCTTTTAGAATAGATTAGGATGTCATCGATGAACACCACTACAAACTTGTCTAGGTGTAGACGAAAGATTCTATTCATGTAATCCATGAATACGGCAGGCGCATTTGTCAATCCGAAAGGCATCACAAGGAATTCGTAATGCCCGTATCTGGTTCTAAAGGCTGTTTTTGGAACATCACTGGTTTTCACTCGCAGCTGGTGGTATCCTGAGCGTAAGTCAATTTTAGAGAATACACAGGAACCAGATAGTTGATCGAGTAGATCGTCAATGCGAGGAAGTGGGTACTTGTTTTTGATAGTCACCTTGTTTAACTCGCGGTAATCGATACAAAGTCGTAAACTTCCATCTTTCTTCTTTACAAACAGTACTGGGGCTCCCCATGGCGACACACTAGGTCGAATAAATCCTTTCTCCAGTAGCTCCTCAAGCTGTTTCTTCAATTCCAGCATCTCGTTTGGTGCCATACGATATGGTGCTTTTGATATTGGTCCAGTGCCTGGCATCAAGTCGATGGCGAATTCAACCTCTCTCTCAGGGGGTAACTTGGTGAGATCTTTGGGAAACACATCAGGGAATTCATTCACAATGGGAATGTCTTTGAGTGATGGTTCGTCGTCTATCTTGATTGAGAAGAACACCATATACGCTTGGCAACCTTGCTTCATGTATTTTTCTGCTTCTGCACTAGATAGGAAATTCAGACTCACATTGATCTTGCTCTGGTCGTGTGGTGGTGAGAATCGTATTTCTTTATTACCACAATCAATGACCGCGTTGTTTGCCGTTAGCCAATCAAGACCAAGAATGACATCAATGCCATGAAGCGGTAATCGGATAAGATCTATGTTAGATTCTCGACCGTTCACACTCGCAATGCAATTAAGACATGCATCAGACGCTAAAGATTTCGCGCCAAGTGGGGTAGCTACTATCAAATCATATGGTAGTCTATAGGCTTGCATTCCTAGTCGTTTTGCACAATCGAAAGAAATAAACGAGTGACTAGCACCCGAATCATACAATGCCTGTAGTAGATTTCCATTAAGAGAAATAGTACCTTTGATCATCTCAGGAGATTTCTTGGCTTCCTCATTAGTCAGAGCAAAAACTCGTCCTGCGTTCTGCGGTCTCGCCTCCAAAGCTTTTTGAGGACAGTTTAAGCTAATATGCCCCGGTTTCTGACACCTGAAGCACACTGGCTTTCCCTCACAGTTAGCTCCCGGATGGAATCTTCTGCATTGCGGACAGGCTTGGGATGTCTGCATTCTTGGAAAGTTTTGCTGTCTCAGTTGAAATGGCCTCTTATTCCCTTGTTGGGAATTATTCCAAGGTGCCTTCCTCTTCTGTGCTGGGTTGTTGCGATTGAAACCGCTACGGTTGGGGCCGCTACTGCTGAAGTCTCTGGTCTTGCGAAGCTCCTTCAAGTTTCGTTCGATGAGTCGGCAGGCTTCTACAGCTTGATTTAGTTCCAGAAATTTGTGCGATACCAACCTTTCCCTTATCTCATACTTTAGTCCATACACAAGTACATTTGCAATGCTGCTCTCGTCATTATCTCGCCTCAGAAGTGATGAGTACCGAGATAAGTTGGTGAAACGAGCGAAGTAATCATCGAAAGATTCTTCCCGACCCTGACGGATGTGCAGGAACTCTGTCTCCTTCATCATCTGTACTGAGGGTGGAAAGTACTGCTCGTTAAACTTTTCTTGGAACGTTTCCCATGTGACGGGACAGTTTCGGCTTCGGAGGGTTGCCGCGGTGTTTCGCCACCAACGATCGGCGTCTCCTGCTAGCTTGTAAATTGCCAATTGAGCCTTCCTGTTATCCGGACATTCTAAGACCTCAAAGATCTTTTCAAGATGTAATAGCCAATCCTCAGCTGAATCAAGTTTTCCTCGGAATACTGGTGGCTTGTGTTTGCAGAATTGTGTCACCCAGTATTGTGTATCCTTAGCTTCTCTGACAGGTTGATGTTGTTCCACCAGTACTCTCTCCTGTCGAGGAGATGACTGAGATCGTTCTGGTCTCTCAAATGCGTTGCTGCGCTCGTCTTCTTGTTCATCGTAATTTTCTCCTCCCTCTCGTTGTTGTTGCTGTTGCTCTCCTTCAGCCTGTTGTTCTTCATCCCCTTGTCCTCCCTGCCTGTTGGCGAGAAGCGCATCGATGAGAGCTCTCTGTTCTTGTATTATTCTCCTCATTTCTTGAAGTTCATCTTGTACTGGTGGTGGAGGTTCATGTTGTTCGAGTTCAGGGTTTGGTACTACTCGCAGTTGCCTACCCCTACCTCTGCCTCGGCCTCTGCCTCGACCTCGGCCTCGGCCTCTAGGAGTTCCGGCGCCTCCCAAAGTTGCCATATTCTAAATTCCAAAGGTTAATAGATATAAACACTAGAAAACAAAAAGATTACACATAACATAAGATCACAAATTTCATATGAATCACACCAAAGCGTATATAGTACACCCCTTTTATTCATTAATGGTGATTACACAAACTACTATTATACTTAGTCCTACTGTTACAAAACTATTGCTACTACTACTTCCATGGTTCATTGAACTGTTATAGGGTTGTCTTTGTCTTTCTACATGACCAGGTGAACTAAATGCTGGAGGCGGAAAATGCACGAGCACACATCCTCGATGTGGCCCTCATTCAGAATTTCATTGATTTTAGTTTTCCAGAAACGGGTGCGAGGAAAGTGATGAAGGGTGGATTTAACCCAGTCTCTAGAAGGATACGGAAAATGGTAGCGAGAGTTTGCCTGGTAAAATTCTCTGACTCGGGTCAGATACTGTAGGTATTTGTCTTTCTCGGTCTTAGTAGTGAGAGCGGCATGGAGAAATTCCAAGTGTAAGGCTAGAGTTAAGATGGAGTTTTCATCTAAGACGTACTCCAGGTTGCCAGAGTTGGCGTCAGAGTCATAGTCGAGATCTTGTATCTGAGGATAGTCAAAGTTATCACCTATTGAGGAGTGATGTGAATTGCTGGGATTTCCGGGTTCCGGTGAGTAGGGCTCTGCAAGAATGGGTATTGAGTCATATAGATGGTCGGGATACTCAGGTCCAGGATGGTATTCTGGTTCTGGATCATTATCAAGTGCAAGAGCGGGGTAGAGTGGTTCTGGTACCGGCACAGGTTCAGGCATTGGTACAGAGAGTGGATTTATCGGCTCAGGGTTCAATCTCCTACTTACTGGTTCGGGGACTATCGACCGACGTGCAATACGTCTTCTTTTCCCAAAGTAATTGATATACGGAAATTCCTCTTTGTCCATTTCTACAACAACACCAGGGTCATATCAGTACTTATACTTTTTTTTTTTAAATATATTTTTTTTTAAAGAAAACCATGGCTTAGAGCCTAACTTAGTTAATCAACCGATTGGCCAGGTAGGCGTCTATCATGGGAGCCTCACCGTGCTAGGGTGACTGATTGGCTGATCCACATAGACTCGGCCCTACCTTCGGCACCAATGGTTTGTTGTAACTAAGTCGGGTTCATGCCAGATAAAATACTTTTGAAGGCTAGAACTTAACTCTGCTACTTAAACAACCTTACAAGACTGTTTAAAGTAACCTAGTTAACTTCGTGCCAGGATGCAGGCTTTGATACCAAAATGTCTCCGTGGTGCCCATACACCGTGGCAACATAACGTACCTCAGCCGCTAGTTTTACGCACCGCCTCACGGCTCAGGGTACGCCCATACGTCCCAGTGCAACCAGACTCCCTGGCCATGTCGGGGTAAGAGCCAATGCTTCGCCACAGATCACACTGTGAGAACCCCCGATCATGGTTACCTTTAACTAGCTCTGATACCAAAATGTAAAATCCCGTCTTTTAATATGCGATTTTCAAAAGAGATTATCAGAGTTTTGAATAATTTAAACAGAGTGGCATCGGAAAAGAGTTTTCATTTTAAAACAAAACGAGTATCTGATATTTAACCAACATTGGTGTGTTGATACTAATACAGTCATCCAAATATTCAAGTACTCAAGTACATAAGAAAACAGCAACAGATAAACAATCCTCCGTCCGAGTCCTTATACAGCCTGCTTACCCTTGTCAGCAATCCTGTCTCCGCCAGAACCTGAGGCTATGGTAAGAGCTGAGGTTCAATTCCCATTGAACCTCAGGTAACAGTTAACCTCATGCTTATGTAACAATTTTATATATAATAGATATTCATGATAGTTACAGCATAATCACATTTCAACAGCACAACCACCTCATATTTTAATCCAGTCTGCACTACCCAGTGCCACGGTGTACATCCGTGTCCTCAGCGCTAGGAAAACTCAACGGCATTATCATGACTATAACCCGTATATAGCTGATGTGTATGCACAATTTTATAAAAACAGAATCTCAGACTATCCATCACATACAAATTTACAATAAGCATCAGAGTTAAGGTTACAGTACGCGTCCGTACCTTCGTTGATGATGTTTTGGTACGTTTGACTAAAACGGTACTTTTAACGGAAAACAGCGGTACAAGTTCACAGATACCCTATAGGAACAATATCACATTTATCAGTGGCCATCAACTTTGCAATACTTGTGGAATTCTACGTTGAAGATTTACTATTCATGTGAATAGTATTCACTATTCATGTGAATAGTACCAGTAAAAATATTTTTACCGTGACGGTAAATAATTTTTACTGTTTGGTAAATAGTATTTACTGTATTGGTAAATAACATTACTGCCCAAGAATAATTCTTTTCTGATGTGACAGATCAGACTAAGCTGCAGCCACAGAGCATACTCAGAAAAAACTCTATCTGGCATTTCTACTATAATTACCAAAAGAAACTACCAAATCTTAAGACTAGGGACCAAAGAACTTACCCTTGAAGTTCTTACTCCTTCTCTTCAGCTCCGAGAACTTTACTCTAAATTCTCACTCTAAACTCTAAGAATTCTCTCTCTTCTATTAAACTCGACCGTTGTGATCTGAGTTTGGTGTGAAGAAAATGAAGAAGTGAGGCCTCTATTTATAGTGTTGGAAAATGGGTCCTTAAGTGTAATTTCTTGTTTTTGGGTCATTTTTCGTAATTTCAAAAAAAACTAAAAAGGAAACCCGTGAACAATTTTTAAAATTTTTAATAATATTTTAATATTTATTATAATATAATATTATTATTTAAATAATAAATTATTATTGAGTGGGTCCCGCTGACAAAATTTTCAAACTCACGAGAGTTTCTGTCGGGAGGGGAGAAAATTTTGTCAGTGGGTCCCACACCTTTAAATATTATATTATTTTTTACTAATAAAGTTCCCTATTCGGTGTTCTGATCGCGTGATCTTTTGCAAATTCTCAAAAATCCAGAAGCACAGCCTTGAAGCTCTATTCTTCCTCTTTAGAAATATCTGGGTCAACTGAATTTTTGACCTCATTCAGGATATTTCGTAATCTGTCAAAGATTTTAAGTCGGACACTGCCGGAAACAGAAATTACTTCGGGTGACACCATCTTCGAGACAAAAATTCACTGATTCATAATATGCCCTTACCCAAGAAACCTAGTTCACGGTTTACAAGATATAATTTTATTTCTATTATTTCCCAAAATATAAGATATTACACAAGGCGCTGGGGGAGACATCCTGGCTCATAGGTGCCTATGTTAATACTTGAAGGTAATAAACGACTCGCCCTGCTCAATATCGGTATTACCTAGGAGGAGGGGAAATTTCGTTTTAAATTTAGATCGTGGGTAAACCTAACTTTTTTTCTAAAATTTTTGTAAAAAAGAAAAAGAAAATTCTTCAATATGAACTAGTCTTAAATGTATTTTGATGGAAGTGCGTGTAACTAAATTACTAATCATCCAAAAGAAAATAGTGTTAATAATCAATAAATAATGAATGTATTGGGTGAAGTTGGTTGCAACTTGCAAGTCACTGTTCGTTAAATGGAAATAATATATTCTTGTAATTTGGTGGCTTTATTTTAAAAAGTGTAACATCAGTCACCATGCGTAAAAGGCAAGATTAGATTATGAACGAAAAGATTACATATAAATAAATAACACTATTAATGAAATATAGAAAGAAAGAAAAAGAAAAAGACAAGCGCAATAAACAAAGACTTCGTTTTGTTTCTGCCTAAAAGGCAAAAGGAAAATGTTAGGGTTGAAAGCGTTCCCAATACGAAAATGACTTTTATTTGAATTATGCTTATTTTTTTAGTCATATATTTGCTTATAATTTAATTTTTTATTGGAGATTTCTTTTAAGTATTCATATTCAAATATCAAAAGAATATTAAAAAATGTTGGTGAAAAATCTCTATTTAAAAATTTTATTACTTAGAAAACGTTTTTATACCTAGAAAATACTAGTACTTTACATGATTTTATGTACAAAAAGTATAACTATTCGAATTCATGTCCTTTTTTTTTTAGTAACATTCCAAAAAATATTCTATTATATAAAGGAAGCGAGAAATTGAGTACGTAGCTAGATCAAATATTTAGGAAAATACTTATTATACTAACAAGTTGTTGACTGAGGTAGTAAGGGTCTTGATCGTAAAGAAGAGAAATCTTAACACAAAAAGTAAAGAATTCCAGGGAAGAAAACCACACGTGTACATTAGATTTTCTTTACTCATGGCATGGCATAGGTAATAACTAATAAATCTAGACATTACGATATGTGTTTATTTAAACAAATTGAAAAATTAAAATATCGGCGAGAAAAGTACAAGAAAATTTGAAAAAAATAATAATAATGTAATTAATGTTTCACATAAAATTGGATGCAATATTATAAAAATGGCACAAAGCCCAGGAAAAATACAACAAATTAAAACATATATCAAAGGAAGAAGTGAAGAAATTGAGTATGTATATCAGTATATGTAGAAGAAATATGTTGCAAAACTTGTTTCTTACAAAAGTGATTAGATATGAAATTTTGGATTAAGGGCATTAAAAAATTGTCCTCCTTGCCTTGCATTGCCACAGTGCTTATGGGCTTCTCTTGCTTAAGGCCATGTGAGAATACGAATCCACATTACCTATCACCCCCAAAATAAGTTTTTATTTTTTTATTTGTTGGGGTTAATTTAGTGGATGTACTAAAAATTAATTAATTAAAGATACTGAGTGCTACTGAAAAATATTTTAGAATATTAGGTACTACTGGAAAAATATTTCAAGATAATGGGTGATATAAGAAAAATATTTTGAGATACAATTTAGAATAGTGGATGCTGTTAAAAAATATTTTAGGATGTTTGACGTACTAAAATTTAAGTAATTTTACATATTTTGTGCTACTAGAAAAATATTTTTGGATTTAGAATATACTGGAAATTAGTTAATTTGGATACTGTTGTGTGCCAAAAATATTTCAATTTGCATCATATAATTTAGTCAAGATAGCAACAAAAAAAAAAGGGTCATCGCCCGTAAAATGTTACAGTTTTAGGGGATAAGCATGCCTTGCTCATAGAATTGCTGAGTAGGGCTTGCGGACCCGTTAGAATACACAACAACAATAAGTCTTCTTTTCTTCCGTCCTTAATATAAAATATATTTAAAGAAGTAATATTAGTCTTAAATATAAATACATTTTTCATATATGTCAAATATTTCCTAATTTATCCCATAGATGCTCCCTCAATAACAATTAAGGAAGAGAGGGAATAATGAAATTGAAGGCGATGATGCTAGGATAATATTTTAGAAAATGCATCTTATGTTAATTAACTTGACAACTTCATTAATCTAATTAAATTAGATAAATATATCTTATATAATAGATGAGAGAGAAGACTTCAATTCCAAGTTAGAATATATGATGTACGTCATACTTGTACCGTATCAACAACAAGTTTTTTTATATTGTATTAATCAAAAGTCCTGACAAATTGTATGTTAACCAAATCTCATGTATGTTAGGATACAGATGTAGAAAAAACAAAGGTTATGGTGTCTTGTTCTACTAATTAATAGAATCGCTAACCTACCTCCATCATTATAGAACATTCAAGAAATCATAATCTAATCAAATGATACGAAACCCCCACGAAGTTGGAATCATGCTCACCAAACTGATAAATTTTTTTTCACTCAAACGTTAAAAGGGTACTCAAATAGTCACAATATATTCATGTAACAAAAAAAAAAAAGTCACAAGATATATATTCATTCAATAACAAAAAAAAAATTGTTTTTAAAACTGAAAAGTTCTCTTATTCAATCTTATCTGAATCTCAAAAAAAAAAAACTATGAAATCTTATGAAAAGGATTTTTAATAAATAAAAAAATCTCAATAATAAGCAAATATTTTCTACATTAAACCTTATCATTGTTTGTTTCAGGGACGGAGCTTGAGAAAAATATTTAGGGGGACCAAATATATACTCATTAACTAATTAAAAAAAATATTTAGGGGGCCAAATGTATAAATTTTTTGGGGAAAATGTATAATTTTTAAGGTAAAATGTATTTAAAAATTTTCATTTTCATTAAATTTTTAAGACAACTTTTTTTTGGGGGGAGGGGGGCGAGTCCACATTACATGCTTATTAGGTGCTTATACCTCTAATTAGAAGTATAAGCAGATTTTTTTTAACTTTTTATATATTATATTTACTTAAATTTAAATTATATGCTGTTTTCTAATATGTTTTTTGCATCCAGTTTCCCAAATTAATTAATTTTCATAATACTGGTGTTACAGACAAATGCAGAACTAGAAATTAATTAATTTGAAAAACTAGGTGCAAAAAACATCTCAGAAAGTATTATATAATTTAAATCTAAATAAATACAATATATAAAAAATTTTAAAAAAATGCTTATAAACACCTAATAAGCATGTAATGTGGTTTTTTTTTTGGGGGGGGGGGGGGGGGGAGGTAGGAGATGTATACGTTAAGCTCCGTCCTTGGTTTGTTCCTAAAAGTTGTTGTCAGGTTTTTAGATGATAAATCCTTTTCTTAGATCCTTATAATAATATATATATATATATTCCAAAAGAGAAGCTTTGTGTAAGTGTCCATATTGTGGGGGTGGGATGCCAGGACAAAAGTGGTTTTGAACCAGCTCCCAAAAAAGAGGGAAAAAACAACTCTCTCCCTCTCATATGGAGTATCTTAAACGGAAAACTAATGGCAGTCCTTACATTTTTATCATATTTTGAATCACGTCCTTATAATTTTATTTTCTTTTATTGGGCCCTTATAGTTTATTAAGTTAAATATATCAGTCCTTCCGTCAATAAAAGGCCTGCACACCATTAATGCATGATGAGAAGATGATGTAGCGTGTCACATGGACAAATAATACCTTACCTTCTCTTTCTCCATGACTGCCCCATTTCGATAAGGCCCAAAAGGAGAAGGAGAATAGGTCTGGTTGTCCACAGATATGACAATATTCCACCACGGATTTAGGAATAAAAATATATATGTGTTTTATTTTTGAGGACGCCCAACACCATATACTTTTTTTTGGGAGCAAAAATACATGTGGTTACATTTTAGGAGCAAAAGTCACACCACCATTAAAATCTAACTTGTTGTAAATATGGTTTTTGTTGTTGTAAATGATCAGATTTTAAATTTTGTTGTAAATACAACACCTCATATTGTAAATCTAGCTTTTTTTCTGTTGTAAATGATATTTCTATGTTCAAAATTTATGTGTTTAAATGTTATTGTAAATATGGCATTTTCTATTGCAAATATGACATTTTCTATTGTAAATATAGCCAGATTTTAAATTTTGTTGTAAATATTCAAAATCTAGATGTTTAAATGTTGTTGTAAATATGACATTTTCTATTACAAATGCACTGTTAAGTTAGATTTTAACGGTGGTGTGATTTTTGTTCCAAAAAAAAACATATAATGTTAGGCGCTCCTGAAGGTAAAGCATATGTGTATTTTTACTTCTTTAGTCTTCCACCAACTATCACCCTTTTAGAGGTAATGCAGTGTCTCTTTAAAATTAATGATAGAAATTATTTTTCCAATATAATTTCTAGTATATAAGTTTTTATCTCAGCTTTCGTGATGATACTTTTCTAATGGCAACTCAAATCATAACAAACCAAGACTCTTACATCTTCCTATTTCATCTTATAGAACTAATAGGTAGAGTAACCCTCATTTTCATATGCCCCCACTTGTAGAGTTCGACGGGTCATTACTCATTAGCATTGAGTGTCTTCACGGTGGTGTCGCTGGCCTACATGATGAGTGGCGGCATTTTCCATTTGGCACACTAGACTTGCCCAGCAGGGGGGGGGGGTAGGGGTGGCCCCCGCCCCCCTAAATTACAGATTTTACCCAAAAGTATAGGAAATTGTGATTTAATCACATAAAATGTTTAACATTTTCAATTTAGTCCTTATTAAGAAGTGTTATAGAGGGACTAAACTGAAAGTATTGAAATATTTATGAGGTTGGAGCATAATTTCCTAGAATTTTGGGTCCAATTCTATAATTTTCACCCCTAATTTCAAATACTAACTTCCTTAGATTCTATTTTGTAATTTTTGCCCCCTATTTTCAAATCCTGGCTTCGCCCAGTCTTCCCATTTAACCCAAAATGGTCTTCCGATGAGAATGGCATCGAACTAGATGACAAATCCATAATAGATTTGAACCACAGAGTGCTGGACAGAGCAAATGTCACATGTGTTGTCGCCGGAGACACCCTGCTCACTATGCTTGATATTCATAGGAGAAAAGATGTCAGGGAAGCGTTTTCATCGCAAAGAGAATGACAGAGTACCCAAACATGAGGCTGGCAGCGATAAGGTTCAAAGACTGGGACAAGGTGCCGAAAACAGAGTTCCTCGAGAAGGTGAAGTAAAGAGAAGAGAGAGTGAAGAAGGAGCCCTTCTCCTTCTTGGCATTATCCCATCGAATTGGGTCCTTAGAAGATGAGTGAGAGCTATGAGGGGCAGAGAGAGGAAGAGAGAAAGAAAGCAAGGTATCATCATTTATTGGTCCATGTGTAATGCCATTATGCCACATCACCCCTTTTTATCTTGGGAAAATAACACTCTAGTTCCAAGAAACATACAAAATATTAAAAAAATCCCAACTAAAAATCACATATAAAAAAAGTCCCAAGGAGTCATAGGGACTTTTTTGATATTAATTATATTGACAACATGAAGTGCTATATTTATAATAGAAAGTGCTGTATTGACAACAAAATTTAAAAATCTGGCCATTTACAATAGAAAAAAAGCTAAATTCACAACAAAAAGTATTATATCACAACAAAATTTAAAACCTGGACTTTATTTCAAATTTAGGTCCCTAGGGAATTTTTTGATATTAGTTATATTAATAACAAGAAGTGCTATATTGACAACAAAATTTAAAAATCTGGTTATTCCCAACAGAAAAAAACTAGATTCACAACAGGAAGTGTTATATTCACACAAAAATTAAAAAAACTTGGATTTTATTTCAAATTCAGGTCCCTAAGTGTACAGAGGCCATTCACAACAGAAAAAGTTATATTCACAATAGGAAGTGCTATATTGACTTGAGTTTCAAAATGGCTTCAAGTTTTTAAATTTTGTTGTGAATATAGCTGTTACGGACCGGCCAAAAGGCCCAAACCTACGGTATGGCCCAACAGAACCAGGATACATGATCCGCACATCATGGGGGAAGATTCGGTATCTCAACAAGATATTATCTATCCATATCAGCATGACCGAGATAATCGCCCCCTGGATCGCCAGTCCGGATATTGCTTAGTCCGGATATGGCGCGCCCCGGATATCACGTCAGGCCGAGATCTCCGCCTGGGGCATCTCTATAAATGTAGAGGTCGACTAACCAGGTGCACACGTTCTAACTTATGCTTACTTTACCTTCAGTCACACAAAGCACACGCACCACCCCCTAGCTAAACGCCCCCAAGTATACTGCGAACTACGTGGACTTTGATCCCTTCAAAGGGTACGTAGGCTCTAGGCTTGACACCTAGTCAAGTCCAATTAGTCCTGTTCTCAGAACACAACATTGGCGCCATCCGTGGGGAAAGATAAATTTCTATCCCCGTGACCACTAATGGCGAACACCAAAAGCCACAGCAAAAACCCGTCGCTGCAGGTTGACAGAGACCCCTAGCCAAACCAACCTCCGGCTAGACCAAGTCAGCCGCGGGTTTAGTGTCTACCGCGATGAGAAAATACCTGGAGGGTCATGTTACAGACACAGCGACCTTCCCTCCCACTGACGACCAACCTTTGTTCGAAGCTGAAAAGGAGACCTCGGCCCCGGACGCTCTGGCGATAAAAGTCAACGTACGCATTCTTCGGAGAACGCAGGAATCGCTACTTCAGAGATTTCAAAACAAGGAAAAACGGGACCACCTACAACGACAGGAGGACTTTTCAGCTTTTGACCAAATGATAGAGGAGAAGCTTGAGCGCTATTTTGGATGAGGAAACCGGAAAGACTCCCGAAAAGGAAAAGGAAAAGTCGTCACCGACAATAGTAGTTCTTCCAGTAGCCCAGAACCGAGGTCCAGACACAGGAGCACAGATAGGATGAATAGGAGGATGAGTACAGGACAAGACCATCCACCGCCTTCAGAACACCGAGAGGGTAATGAGGGCCGAGGAGACCACGAAGACCGCAACGGCTATGACAGTAGGGAGGAACGAGATTCGGGAGAACGCCAGAAGGTAAATAGAGTGCCCCAGACACATGGTTCGCCCCGGGAATATAGGATGAAATACCTGACAGGATCCGGCAGAACCCTATTCTCAAGGGCAACGGCGACGGCTCCCTATCCAAAAAATTTTGACTTAGCTGACCTTCCAAAGTATGACGGGACTCAGGATCCACGCAATCATCTGGAGATTTTTTAGAAGTTGATGTGGGTCCGGTCAATTGATGGCCCGTCATTCAGTGCCTCTTCTTGGCTACTTTGACTGGACTGGCGCATAAATGGCTGAGCTCGCTGTCCGACAATTCCATTCGGAGTTTCGAAGACCTCGGACGCAAATTTGAATTACACTTTGCCAAGAGCAAGAAGCAGACGAAGTCCCAATTCACGCTGAGTAAGGTAAAACAGAAAAAGGGTGAGACGCTGCAGAAGTACTTGGATCTGTTCAGAGATGTCGCAATGCAAGTACGATCTCTATCCGAGGAAGTCCATGTACATTGCCTGGTCAATGGATTAGACCCATCATCACGCCTGGCCAGGAACTTATGCAAGAGCCAGGTATACACTTTGACTGAATTCTACACCTGGGCAAAGCAATACTTGGATGTTGAACAAATGGAGATCGCCAATGCGGATGAATCCGAGAAGGTGAGGAATGCCTCACCTGACTCAGGGGATCGGACAAACAAGCAGAAAACCGAGTCTCGAAGGCGCAATAGAGACAGTCGACCCAAGCCAGAAAGATCAGATAACAAGGCGAAGTACAATAGTTACACCCCATTAAATGTCTCGTAGTCGCAGTTGTGGAAAGAGGTGGCACAGACCGAGATGAAGAAAGTTGGCAAACCTAGGCCGCTTAGAGGCCGGTCTAATACTGATCGTTCAAAGTTCTGTACGTTTCATAACTACCCCGGACACACGACTGATGAATGTTATGACCTCTGGGACACTATTGAAAAATTTGTAAGAGAGGGGAAACTCCGGCAATACGAGATCAAAACCCAGAGGAAAACAAACGGCAAGTGGAATTATGGCAGTTGCAGTAGGAGTCCGGCCACGGACGCACAGAAACCAGAGAAGAAACGCAAGTCTGGCTCTGACGACGAATTTCCTAAGGTAGAATTCCAGTGCAACGTCGTCAATGGAGGTTTTGGTGGAGGTGGAGACACAGTAAGCCAACAAAAGAAATACTTGAGAAAGGTCTTGACGGTCAGGGACCTCCCAAAGTTCAAGGATGATTCATCGAAGCCGAAACCACCCCCATTGGTCTTCACCAACGAGGAGCTAAAGGATGTTATCCCCGGCCACCAGGACGGGCTGGTGATCACCAGAACCTTGGTAAATTGCCGAGTTAAACGAATTTTTGTGGATGCAGGGAGCTCGGCCGACATTATCAGTTGGGATGCCTATAAAAGGATGCACTTCGACGTAGAAGACTTGAAGCCGTGCAAGACCACCCTAGTCGAGTTCAATGGAGAGCGTTCCTTCCCAAAGGGCTATATTGACCTCAGATTGACCCTGGGAACAAAGGAAGCATTCAAGACAGAACGTGTGAGGTTCATTGTGGCTGACTTCCGCTCTCCCTACAATGTTATCCTGGGCCGACCGACCATACATAGTTGGGACATGCTAGTATCCACCAAACATCAAAAGTTGAAGATAGTCAATGATAAGAATCAGGTGGTCGAAGTGTCCGGAGACTAGAAGGAGTCCCGACAATGTTACTTCGAAGCCCTCCGGGTCAAGGAAGGAGGACCCTTATCTCCGCCTCGGCTCGGATGCAATGAAGTTACGGACGAGGCCAATAATGAAAGGCAACTCGGTCGTCTGGTTAACATGGTAGAGCTAGATCTCCGAGAGCCAGAAAATCTATGCCCAGAGCCGGAAGGAGAGCTGGAGGAGTTGACCCTGGGGGCGGATCCCTCCAAGACAACTAAAATCAGCGGAGATATGAACGCGGACTTGAAAGCGCAACTGGTCAAATTTTTAAGACAAATTTAGGATGTCTTCGCTTGGAAGTCGGCCGAAATTCCGGGGAACGACCCACACTTCTGTTGCCATAAACTGGGCATCTGGCTGGGGTCGAAGCCAGTGGCGCAGAAAAAGAGGAATATCGCACCCAATAGATAGAAAGCCCTTGAGAGCGGCAAATGGAGGGTGTGCACGGATTACACTAATTTGAATAAAGCATGCCCGAAGGACTCTTACCCGATGCCAAACATTGATCAGCTCGTTGACAACTCGGCTGGGTACCAGCTGCTTTCTTTCATGGACGCTTACTCCGGGTACAATCAGATTGCCATGCACCCTGACGACCAAGAGAAGATCGCCTTCATGACCAACAAGGCGAATTATTGCTACAATGTTATGCCGTTTGGGTTGAAAAATGCCGGGGCCACCTATCAGCGCATGATGAACCGGGTCTTTGAGGACCAGATCGGGCGAAACGTGGAGGTATACATTGACGACATGATTGTGAAGTCAAAGCAACCAGAGGATCATATCCGAGACTTGGAACAGACGTTTGAAAAACTAAGAAGACATCGAATCAGGTTGAATCTGGCTAAATGTGCCTTTGGAGTTCCTGCCGGGAAATTCCTTGGTTTCATGTTAACGAATAGAGGAATTGAGGCGAACCCGGACAAATGTAAGGCCGTCTTAATATGTAAGCCCCGAGGTCCAAGAAGGAGGTTCAGCAATTAATGGGCCGCTTAGCAGCCCTAACAAGATTCTTACCCAGATCGGTAGAGAAGGCACTGCCTTTCTTTAAGTTACTGAAGAAGGAGACACATAGAGGCTGGAATTCGGACTGCGAAGCAGCGTTTGAAAAGATTAAGCGGTGCTTGGCAACCCCTATGGTGCTCACAAAGCCGGAGCAAGGGGAGACCTTGTTCTTATATTTATCAGTTGGAGACGAGGGCGTAAGTGCCGCCTTGGTAAGAGAAACCGAGGATGGGTAGGCACCCATCTACTTCGTGAGTAAGGCCTTATAAAGTTCTGAACTCCGATACCAGAAACTGGAGAAAGTGGCTTACGCCCTACTAACGACGGCAAGATGGCTCCGGCCGTATTTTCAAGGACACCGGATTGTAGTTTGGACCAACCAGCCAATACAACAGATTCTGCACAAACCCGACTTGGCAGGAAGAATGACAAACTGGGCCATTGTTCGCCTCGCAAGTGTACGAGTTTCGCAAGTAATAAAGTGATTAGTAAAGTATCGTTCCCACGAGGGTTTGTTTAACAAATTGGTCAAGCAATAGGCTTAGTGTATTCAATCAAGTTGAGCTAGAACAAAGTTTTGAGTTGGAATGAGAATTTTTAAAGACTATTTCTAAAACTTAAAAATTGATTAAGGCAAATGACTTTTGACTTCAAGGATAAAGGAGCCTAGGATTCTTTTTCCCCTTTTTGCATTTCATAAAACTTGGTTAACTTCTTCTCTAGTAGCATTTCAATACATACATGTGTTAGTCTAGGGTTCAAAAACACTTGAAACGCTCTCTCAAGTCAAAATCAAGTTTCTCTTCTCACTAAAATGCACAATCTCTTGCTACAATTAGTAAGAATCAATAATTAAGCAACAACCCTAATGTGACAATGCAAGGTTAGTAAATATATCTCTATTTTACCAACAAACCATCCATTTATCAAGTAAACTTCAAGACAAGCATGATTTCAATCAAGTTCTACACCTAGATTAGCTCTCTCAAGTCAAAACCTATGTGAATAAATCATCTAAATGGAGACCAATCACTTAGAAGCATTAAGCCAAGGTTGAAATCAACACACATATATATATTTATCTACTAAAAGAGAGGAATATTCAAGTATTAATCCATACAAAAGGGTAAAAAGAACCCTAGAATGAAAGGTTTAGCTACTCATGTTCAAATACAAAGAGATTCTAAGCAAAGGAACTGAATACATGAAGAAACTAAGAAGAAAGAGGAGAAAAGAGGAAGAACCAAGGTGAAATCCCCAAAATCTCCCTTGAGAAGAGTACCCAAGCCTCCAAAATGCTCCAAATCTCTCTCCCAAGCTCTTCCCTTGTGTGCCCACTTGTTTCCTTAGGTCAAGAGTGTGTTTTTCGGCCTTTCCCTTTGGCATAAATAGGGTTTTTTCTGTTTCTGAAATGAAAAAACGCGCATCTGTACTTTCAGCATTTTTCACGACTGGCTGCGGCCAATTGCGACTTTCCACAGAAACTACTGGCTGCGGCCAGTTGTGACTTTCCGCGGCCAGTTGTACAGGTTCTTCTAATTTTGCACTGCTTCACCTCCTTTCTTTCTTTCCTTGTTTCTTGATTCCTATAATGCTTCAAAGCTTGTTTCCACCTTCCTACAAAAGAGGAAGGAATTATCAATTTTCAATTAAATCACAAACTCTATAGGATAAAACAAGGATTTCTTTGATATTTGCCTTATACTTTGATATGCACATTTTCCTCTATAACCTCATTTCTATGCACATTTTGAACCAAAAATAGATAAAAGGAGAGAGAAAATGTGCTGGAATGTTGTCAATTTCTAAGAGTTAACAGCCATTGAATTGTCCGAGTTTGACATTACGTTTGAAGCCTGGCATACGATCAAGTCACAGGCTTTGGCGGATTTCATCAGAGAGATGACCTTGGCAATAACAAACGATGAAATCTGGAAGGTGTATGTTGACGGATCTTCAAATGCAAAGGGCAGCGGTGCAGGAGTCATTGTCGAAAGCCTGCAGGGGGTTGCCACCAAACATTCCCTCCAATTGAAGTTTCCGACCTCCAACAACCAAGCGGAGTATGAGGCCCTCTTAGCCAGGCTGCTCCAAGCTAAGGATAATGGGGCACAGCGAGTCAAGGTTTTCACCAACTCACAGCTCGTTGCCGTACAAATTGATGACAGCTACCAAGCAAAGGGACCTCTATTGGCTAAATATCTCAATAAAGCGAAAGAAGTCATGACCGAATTCGAAGAAGTGACAGTTACCCATATCCTGAGAGAGGAGAACACTAGGGCCAACATCCTCTCTAAACTGGCTAGCACCAAAGGACCGGACAGTCATAGGACCGTAATTCAGCAGAATCTGGTTGAACCCAATTGCGTGACGGCCATCACGGCAGCCACCGACTGGAGGAAGCCGATTGAAGATTACCTAGAGAGGGGAATCATCCCAACCGATGCCACTGAAGTGAAAAAGTTGATCAGGGAGGCCGCCATCTACACCATGGTCGATGATCAGCTCTACAGAAAGGGATTTAATTGCCCGATGATGTGATGCCTAAGTGAGTCCGAAGCAAAGTACGTCTTGGCCAAGCTACACGAAGGCAGCAACTGCCATCTCATGGGGGCAAAGCTCTTGCCAGGAAGGCGTTACGCGCCGGTTATTACTGTCCGACCATGAAGCATGACGCTATGGAAGTGGCCAAGAGGTGCAACAGTTGCCAGAAACACGCCAAGATAATATGGCCACCTCCAACCGAGTTGAAAGGCATGCCGGCCCCCTAGCCCTTCTACAAGTGGGGCATGGACATCCTTGGTCCGTTCAGGCCGGCACAAAGACAATTTAAATGGCTCATTGTCACCGTTGATTATTTCACCAAATGGATCGAAGCGGAGCCTTTGACTACGATAACCTCGTCCAGAGTAATGAGGTTCTTTCGCCATAACATCGTTTCTCGATTCGGGATACCTGCCGAAGTCGTTACGGATAATGAGACCCAGTTCATGGACCATAGATTCCAGGCCTTAATGTCCAACTTATACATTAAGCAACACTTCTCCTCAGTTGAACATTTGCAGTCCAACGGCCAAGCCGAGTCGGCCAAAAAAAATCATCCTGGATGGACTAAAGAAACGCATGTTGAAGGCTGACACCAACTGGACCGAACAACTTCACAGCGTTTTATGGGGCTACAGGACGAGTGTGCAGATGTCAACTCAGGAAAATCCATTCCGATTGACCTACGGCTGTGAAGCAATGATCCCGGTTGAAATTGGACAACCATCATGGAGAAAGATAAAAGCCGGACATGAGGGACAGGCATCAAATGATGACGCCTTGAAGACGGATCTGGATCTCATTGACGAGATCCGAGTCACAGTGCATTGTCGGGAACTGGCCATCAAGCAACTCCTTGCGACAAAGTATAATCGGAAGGTTCGGCCACGGTCCTTTAACCGGGGGAACCTAGTACTCCGACGGGCCGACATTAGCAATAAGAATGCTCGGGACAAAAGGTTGCGGCAAATTGGGAAGGTCCCTACCGGATCAAAGAAAGACTTGACGGAGGAGCATATGTTCTCGAAACCCTGGCAAGGAAGCCGGTTAAGAGAACATGGAACGCCAATAAACTAAAGATCTATTACAGCTAGATCTTGGCTCAGCCCACCTGACAACAACGTTATTCTTTGGTTACTTCTTTAAGTTTTGTTTAAGTTTAAGTTGTCCTTTATTTTCCCCTTGAATAACTTATGATCATTTGTAAAGCTCTTTGGAGCTGTTTTTATTAATGAAGGATCCCACCAAGGAGATTCATCAATGTGCACAAATACCTGCTTAAGGGTGAAACCGAGGCTATTAAGCTTGGTCAAATACTCGAAACCGAGGCCGCAAAGCCCGTGTTAGTTCTCTAAGGGTTTTGATGATTTCCAATAATTGTAAACAAAGTTTGAAGTTTTGCTGTCAACTGTGTAAAACTCACTGTGAGAGCAAAACTCGAGGTTTTCAGAGAAACCTCGAGGTTTGGCCTTACAGAGAGAAACTCAAGCTTTCTGAGACTAAAGAAAACTCGAGGTTTCCAGAGAAAACTCGAGGTTTCTAAACACAGAGACTTCTCAAGCTTTTCTGAGAAAATGCAAAACTCGAGGTTTCTGGAAAAACCTCGAGGTTTTGTCACACAGAGAGTCTCTCAGATTTTGAACAATTCAAAACCTCCAGTTTTCATATAAAACCTCAAGTTTTGTGTTTTGATTTGAAACATCACTTTTCACAAGTTTCTGAAAAAACTCGAGGTTTGGCAAGAAACCTCGAGGTTTGGCAAGAAACCTCGAGGTTTTGACTAACAAGCAAAAACCAGATTTTATCCAAGTTCACCTTGAGTCTTGCACAAAACCTCAAGTTTTGAACTTGACAAGATTTTCTCAAAGTTTTCACATTGAGTGAAAACTCGAGGTTTTGGACAAAACCTCGAGTTTTGTGGAGGCAGTAAACACTTAGATTTTTCTTCAATACAAAACCTCCAGTTTTGAGATTTGACAGAAACTTCTCTAAGTTTTCACAAAGTGTGAAAACTCGAGGTTTTGGAAGAAACCTTGAGTTATGTCTAGGCAGAGAACAACTAATTTTCTAAGGTTTCAAAACCTCGAGTTTGGTTTTGAAACCTCGAGGTTTCTGTCTTGGCGCAAAATTTCAAAGTTTTCACATTTGAACAAAACTCGAGTTTTGTAAAGAAAACTCGAGGTTTTACAAGACAAAGAGCAAATGAGTTTTTCACTAAGTTAAAAACTAGAGGTTTCAAGAGAAACCTCAAGGTTTTCCATTTGAGAGAATTTTTCAAAACTTTCTAACTTGAGTGAAAACTCGAGGTTTGTGATGAAACCTCGAGGTTTTCCTAGGCAGAGAGCCACGAGCATTTCAAAGTTTTGAAAACCTCCAATTTTGCTTAGAAACCTCAAGTTTTGATGTTTTGGACATAAAACCAGTTTCACATGCTAAGTCCAAAACTCAAGGTTTGGTGAACAAACCTCGAGGTTTCTGTGCTGAGTTTGAAATTTGAACTTCGCGATTTCATAAATCTGTCTTGTTTGATCCTAATACTTTCCAGTATTAATCCTATATGTTCCTGGATATATTTAACCACTTTCTTGATGAGTTTTAGACAGATTAACGAAAGTTTATTGAAGATCTCAGCAAAAGCAAAAAGCATGTCAGCACAATAAATGCAGTCTAGAAAAGTTGCATTCTTTCAGCTAATCCAATTGCACACGTCTACAAAGAATTAAAGAATGTTTTCTACAACAAGTAAACTCTTCTCCAACGGATTAATTCGCAGAGAGTCAACTCTGATCATCTAGCCAGCTGGATTAAGAGTAAATAAGAGAGAGAAGGTCCTAAAACCACTTCAGAACACTTGGACAACTTCTCCAACGGATCTAATTGGAAAGCAACGGTCATTTAATGATTTCTGAGTATAAATAGAAGAGCATTTAAGTCTTTCCAACAACTACAACAACTGAGAGCGAATTGCATTCAAGTTTACATTTATTCTCTTCAGTTTTCATCTGTAAAGTATCTTTTGATACAAGAGCTTCAGTGTTCATTTATATCTGCTCTTTGAGAGAGTATTATTTCAATCTATTCATTTATTGTAAAGGAATCACAAGTCAAGGGAACTTGGTGATTGGGGAAATCATTGATTACAACTTGTAAGGGGGAGTTAGTTCTAGTGAGAGAATCACTTCTTGAGTGCAGACTGTGTAATCTTTGATATAGTGAAAATCCCAGTGAGGCTGGGGACTGGACGTAGGTCAATGGTTAAGACTAAACCAGTATAAATCTTCTTGTGTCTTACTATTCTTCCCCTACTTTGTTTTACCCTGTTTTTAGTGTTAGAAAACAGAGTTTTTTGGTAAAAATTTTAAAATACCCAATTCACCCCCTCTTGGGTCTTTGGCCCCACTTTCATTTGGTATCAGAGCAAGGTCTTCTCTAAAGAGTTTAACAACTCAAGAAGGATCATCATGGAAGGTATATTGCTTGATGGAGTCTCGATCAACAAACCACCCGGTTTCAATGGAGAGCACTATTCTTTCTGGAAAGCTAAGTTCAAGGTGTTCGTAATGGCTACTGAGTTTGGACTGTGGAGGGTCTTCAAAAGAGGAAATTATGTGCCTTCAACTGTTGAAGATGGTGTGAGAGTTGACAAACTTGAGGAAGAGTATGATGAAAACGATAGGAGAAATGTCACTCTCAACAGCAAAGCCATTCTTCTGCTACAAAGTGCATTAAGTCAGCAAGAATATTTTCGTATCTGCACTTTGCCAATAGCTAAAGCAATGTGGGATGCTTTGGAAATTGCTCATGAAGGGACAGCCGGTGTAAAGCAAAATCGAGTCAATACCCTCATGACTGAATATGATCTTATGCGAATGAAGCCAGGAGAATCAATTGGTGAATTTCAACTAAGGTTCATCCACTTGATTAATCAGCTTGTCGCTCTTGGAAAGGAGTACGATCAAACAATTCAAGTGAGGAAGATTTTGGACATCCTCAATAAAGAATGGGAAGCCAAGGTCACTGCTGTTGAGGAAGCAAGAGGAGATTCAATGGCATCTGTGGCTGCACTCTTTGGAAGTCTTTCTGAGTACGAGGCTAAACTCAAGTTCAAAAAGGGACTTGATGAGGTTCATGGTAGAGGCAAAGGCATTGCACTCAAGGCTGCAAAGGAGGACAAAGAATCAGAAGAGGAGAATGAAGATGATGATGACAAAATAGACATGTTGGTTCGTCGATTCAAAAAGTTTTACAAGAAGGACCAGGGGTTCAAGAAATTTCAAAAAGGTAGCTCCAGTTGTGAAGCAAAGAAGTCGATCATATGCTACGAATGTCAAAATCCTGGTCACATCAAATCGGAATGCCCCCAGCTGAACAACAACAAAGATAAAGAAAAGAAGAAGTTCAGCAAGTACAAGAAGAAGGCTTATGTATCAAGTATTTGGGGTGACAGCTCTTCAGATGAAGATGATGAGGATGAGGAAGAAAAGGCAAATATATGCTTAGTTGCTGAAGAGGAAGAGCAACATGACACAAGTGATGAGGTATATGATCCTAAACCTTCCTATGACGAGCTTTTCGCTGAATATCTTTGTGTGCAATCTGAATTTGAAAAACTTGCTGATAAATATTTGAACTTGAAAAGGAAGAATACAACTCTTGAATTACAAGTTCAAAGACTCTCTTTTCCTGAAATTCTTGTTTGTGAAAAGTGTCCTGATCTGGAGAAAAAGAATTTGCATCTTACTAGAGCACTTGAGAAATTCACTAAAGGTAGTGAAATGCTCAATGTTATTTTGAAACAACAAAGGTTTATCAATGACAGATCAGGAATTGGTTATCAACCTAGTTTTGATAAAAAGAAAGGCAAAAAGAAAAACGGAGAAAGATCTTATATGAATTACTTTAGAAAATCAATACATTCTTCAAATCCTTTTGCACACTGCAATTATTGTAATAGGAAGGGCCATTCTACTTCATCTTGTTTTCATAGAAAAGAAAGAAAAGTGAAACCATCTGGGAATTATCAATGGGTACTGAAAGGAACATATGTTCCTAAGGTCCAATCTAACCCCAAAGGACCCAAGAAAAGATGGGTACCTAAGACTTGATCCTTTGTGAATTACAGGTATGTCTTAGAGCATCAAAGCCCAACAAATGGTACATTGACAGTGGGTGCTCAAGACATATGACGGGAGACAAATCCAAGTTTCTCTCAATCAAGCCTAAGGAAGGTGGCAAGCCGGAACGAGGTAGTGAGGTTAAGATTAACAACCCCGATGGTTAAAACATAAAACCCTGCCCTATCCTCCCACACGAAAGTGTTGGTCGAGTAAAAAGACTCGTATCTACTACAGTCGATAAATTTCTAAACTAAGTTTGGAATTTATAGAACTTGGCAAAAGGATGAATCATTCATGGTCAATATTTACACAATGGCATAAATGTCAGAAATGCTTAAAATACAAGGGCACAAACGCCCGAACAAACAAAGTGCAAAAGCTAGGGACTAACTAGATGGCCCGGCCTCAGGACCCCCTTTCTCGACTTCATCCTCCTCCACCACCGCCTCATCTTCAGGACTCCTCGGCTGGAGGGAATTGATATGGAATAAGGGTACCGTCCTCAACAAAGGCACGAAAATCATACCCGTCTACGTTAAGCTTCACGCCAAGGTTCAGAAAGCGGAGCTGAGCCAGAGCCTCTTCAAAGCAGTCCTTGGCGGTTTGCGTCAACGCCTCGGTTGTCACCTGGTGTGCCTCTTTTTCCGCAGTAAGAGCCGCCTTGGCTGACTCGAGCTCAGACGTTGCTGCCTTAGCGGACTCGAGATCAGATGACAGAGAAGCCCTTTACTTCTGAAGGATCTTCACTGCTTCAAGACTTTAACCCAGCGCCTTCTGAGCCCGGATACACTTGGCGGCCGACTTCTCTGCACTTTCCCGGGCGAGCTGAAGCTCCTACTCTGTCTTCGAGGCTGCGGCCTTGGCAACATCCCGCTCGGCCCTGGCCGCGTCTCTCTCCTCCATCGAGGTCTCGGCCTTAGCTTCCGCCACGGCAAGAGCCTTCTTCAGTTCCTCCTTCGATGTCCTCAATCTTCTATTATCAGCATCAGCTAGGGCAAACTTCTCCTTCATCAGTACAAAGGCTTGAAGGAACCCAACGGACCTGCATAAATGTCGTTGGGCCGCTTGCACCTCATCCATGCCAGGTGGAGACAGGGGCTGGTTCTCCATAAAATACCGAGGGGGAAGGAATGCAACATCTACCTCAGGGGCCACCCCCTTCTCCCAGATGAAGCTGCGAGGGAGTATTGAAGAGGGCCCAGACCAAGGGGGAGGTGGAGGAGGCGGAGGCAGCGGGAGCACTAAGGCCGATGGAGCACTTGGGATGTCCGCAGGCATAGATTCCTCCAGGGATGTGGCGGCCTGCTTCCCCTTAGAGGCTTGGGACACAGCTCTTCGAGAAGGCTTGGTGAAGGCGGAGGGGACAGACCCTTAGCCATCCGAGGCCTTAACTTTCTTGGTCGCAGATGAGACGACAGTGGCTTTTGGCGTGGCGGCATCTGTAGGGGCACTCCGCTTCCGAGTCTGCCGACTCGGGGAAGAAGCGGCGAGATTCACCTTCACCAGATAATGCGGAAGGTCTCGCATATCTCGGGCTGAAAGGGCAAACAAAAAAGCAAGTCAGTGATAAAAACCTGTTATTAAGAAAAAAGCATAAGACAATCAATATCTATTATTGAAGGCTCCTACAAGTTGGGGGAACCGGCCTTGAACCCTCCTCGGTTATGAAGAAAGCGGCGCTCTGGACACCATAATTTCAACGAAAGCATCCAGCTGAGGCACAGAAGGGATCAACTCTTCCCAAAGGTCGCTTCAGGAGATTTGGAATGACGAAGGAGCAGCCTTGTAGTAGTTCTCCATCCAATACAAAGGAAAGTGCCATTCCACGTTCGAGGCCTTTGGCCCTTTCAAGAACCAGGGGTGTTGTCCGGGCACGGCCGCAACCTTAAAGTAGGCGCCCTTGAATCTCTTGAAAGACTCGGAGAACGGTTTCATCAGTTTCTAGTCCGGGTGACAGCGGAGGGATACTAGTCCTTTTAGCTTATCGCCCTCCTTTGGCGAGCCGGGAGTGAAGGGGCCGAAATAGTAGAAGAAAAGGTTGGTAGTGCATGGAATTGGGACTGAATAAGAATGGCATAATTGCTCGAAGGCAACAAAATAAGCCCACCCGTTAGGATGAAGTTGGGAAGGGGCAAGTCTCAAGTGTAACAGAGCCTACATCTGGAAGGGTGAGAAAGGAAAGGTAACGTGACCCGAGTCAGGCAGTCCCGGTAGAAGAAAAAGAAGTTGGGACGGCCTACTTCCCTCGTCGCACAAATGGGCTCGTCGGCCTCTGGGCGACTGGTGACACACCCGTCCATGGCCGAAATTTGGATCCGAGCAACATCGGTGTCTGACATCAGGGACCGAGTCTTCAACACTTCGTGAGACACCCAGTCGTATTACCGACACAAAGCTTCAGGCGGACTAGAAGAGTCCGAACCCTTGGCCTCAGACCGTTGTTTGGAAGGTTGAGGTTTGGGAGCCATTAACCTATAGGCAAAGTAAATAAGATCAATATTAGTAAAGTGAGTGAATACCTGGCACAACAACAGTTGTAGGAGAAAATGATAACGGACTCAGACGAATGGGGGCACTAGAGGGAAGGTCCGGAGCAGGCCGGTGCTGGTAGGAACCAAGTATGGAAGAAGCCCTGGCATCTCCACCATGTGCTATCAGATAGGAGCTCTCAACAAGGCAGTCCCAGCAGGGGCCAAGATACCCTTCAGGGAAAGGATCCAAGTGAGCAGAAGGAGAACCTTCGTAAAAATTAAGTGTTTGAGCCATCAAAGCCAGAGACCTAGAACCGGACGCGGAGCCGACCCTGGCCTTGACTGGTAGTGAGAAAGGAATAGCACGCGCCAGGGGAAGGACAGGAGGAAGGATCAGAGCTCTAGCTGCAGCAGGACGAGGCCCGACTCGTCTCGGATGACTAACCCAGCCTCAGTGTGAAAGGGCTAACCTCTCCACTTCTGGAAGTTCAGTACCAAGAACCCAGTAGGAAGCTCGTGGGAAGCGGGTACGAAGGAATGCCTCTTCTTTAGGTGACAATACTGCTCTGGACCTAGAAAAGTTTCTATCTCTAGCCATATGGGAGAAACTATGAACCTAGGAATTGAAGGTTATATGTTGAAAAAAAGGCAAATATACGGATGGATTTAGAATAAGACAACACGAGGAAATCCCAGAAAGTTCATCAAGTGACCCAGAAAAGAGAAAGAACAGGAACGAGGGTGACAGACCAAGGTATACATGAACGGCAAAATGCAGAGTAATACTGTAAAAATGTAAGGGAAAGCAGACGGAATACCTGTGTAAGTAAGATGATAGGAGCTTGAGCTCTGGAAGTGAAGAACAGCAAAGTCTGTTGATAGAGGATATGATCCTACGAACTCAGAGAAAAACCAGAGAGAAACTGAGTAGCGGGAAAAAGTGAGGATGAAGAATAAGAAAAAACTTACTTAAACAAGTTACCGCGGGACAGTAGAGCGTTGAGGGCAGATATGTCTTTGGACCTAGACACGACAGGATTGGTACAGCACGACGTGGGCGCATTAAATGCGCACAAAAATCGGGACATGGATAGGCACAACGGTTGCAGGCTCCCCCCAATTAGGGCATGCCAGGTGTAAAACCACAATGATGACGCATGCGGAAGGAATCCCGAGCGGCAGGCCGAAGGCCAAGAGGCAAGAAAAACATATCCGAGGCCATTGGTGGGCGTCACGGGCTGGTACGGATCGAGTGACCACCCCGACTAGTGAAAGCAGGAGTAAAGCACGGCGGTTTTGGCTCGATAACGGGAGATGAATCCTTCAATGACCTAAGAAACCACGCCTCGGACTCAAAGCTACCTTATAGACCGTGGCTGCTGCAAGTCGGTCTGGTAGAAGTAGAGGCCCCGGACCTAAGCAGAGGCCGGGGGCAATAAACACCTCGGCCGTTCAGAAGCCTGAACAACCAAGCTGGGGGGCAACTGTTTCGGACCAGCCAAAGGCCCAAACCTACGGTATGCCCCAACAGAACCAGGATACATGATCCGCGCATCATGGGGGAAGATCCGGTATCTCAACAAGATATAATCTATCCATATCAGCATGACCGAGATAATCGCCCCTGGATCGCCAGTCCGGATATTGCTCAGTCCGAGAAGGCGCGCCCTGGATATCACGCCAGACCGAGATCTCCGCCTGGGGCATCTCTATAAATGCAGAGGTCAACTAACCAGGTGCACACGTTCTAACTTATGCTCACTTTACCTTTAGTCACATAGAGCACACACACCACCCCCTGGCTAAACGCCCCCAAGTATATTGCGAACTACATGGACTTTGATCCCTTTAAAGGGTACGTAGGCTCTAGACTTGACACCTAGTCAAGTCCAATTAGTCCTGTTCTCAGAACAGAACAATAGCACTTACTATTGTCAATATAGCTTTCTCTGTTGTGAATAGCCTCTATACTTTTAGGGACCTGAGTTTGAAACAAAATTTAGGTTTTTAAATTTTGTTATGAATATAGCACTTCCTGTTATGAATATAGTTTTTTTTTGTTGTGAATGACCATGTTTTTAAATTTTGTTGTCAATATAGCACTTCCTGTTGCCAATACAACTTGTTGTCACTATAACTAATATCAAGTTGTGAATCTAACTTTTTTCGTTGTGAATGACGAGGGTTTTAAATTTTGTTGTCAATATAGAAATTCCTGTTGTGAATATAGCGTTTCCTGTTGTCAATATAACTAATATAAAAAAAAGTCTCTAGAAACTTTTTTGATATATGATTTTGGATTGGTACTTTTTTGATATATTTTATGTTCATCTAAGTGTTATTTTCCCTTTCATCCTGCATTAACGGCGTGTTGAATATGTTAACGGAGGGACTGATATATTTAACTTAATAAACTATAAGGAGCTAATAAAAAGAAATAAAACTATAAGCACTTGATTCAAAATGTGACGAAAATGTAAGGAATGCCATATTAATTTTTCCTATCTTAAACAAAATATAAGTTTTCATTAGTTTATAAAAAATATTCTATTAAAAATTATGATTAAATATTAGTTCTTATTCTTCGTTAATAAAAGATTGAAGTTTAATATTTACATTATATATGTTATTTTTCATGTAATATTGATTTTTAATATATAATTTTTAGGGTATATATTATTGTATATTGATTTTTAATTTTTTAATTTGAATATTTTGCTGATATCTTTCCCAAATATAAAAATATTAAAAGTATAAACCTTTTATGTCTTCTTATTATTTTCTTAAAATTATTATGTTAAATATGTTATTCCACTTTAAAAAAATTTACTTTTAAATGTTTCATAATTATAAATCATTATTAAATTATGATCTTTTCTGAGATTGTAAAATTAATTTAATTATTTACTTAATTTAAAATATTAAAAGTTAAATAAACTTATATCTACGTATTCATTTTGGGGGCAAGGTATAAAAATTCATGAGTCTTTACCAAAAGCATTCAACACCAACCACCACATATTTTTTTAGAGGTGCAAAAGTACTTATTAACTTTTTCTTTTTTTTATACAATGAGGTACTGGTGAGGGTAGACACCGGTATTCCACCAGGGCCAGAGCATATTTCTAGGCTCGGAAAGCGCTTATAGAGGTACTTATAGATCGCCTACCAACGAGGTCCTCACATCAACCAGCGTGTATCGAACCTTCTCCCTTTTGGGATTGAAGGTCGATGCCTTAACCAACTGTGTCAATCCTCATTGGCACTTATTAACTTTTGAAATAGGAGTAAAAGTACCCATCACCTTGTTAGTCGACCCTTGTTGACATATAAGCTGATGTGGTCATTAATGTCCAATGGAGAAAAAAATTTAAAAAGGGTAAATCCACCTGCCCAAATAACTAAAAAAATTTTGTCAAAAAATGCCTTAAAAAAAATCACATTTTAAAAAAATCCTAGAACCTTCTCTAGTATTATTTTATAAAAAAAAGTTAACAACTATATTAATACTACCTTCGGTCCTAATTATAAGAGCTAGTTGACTTTATTTGGAGAGATTAAGGAAACTAAATAAGTTACTTAATCATTTCATATGTTGTATACCATTAAATTATACTCCCTCTAGTTCTAATTATAGGAGCAAATTTTGAAGTTGGCTTTGGTCCTAATTATAAGAGCAAGTTTTAATTTTTATCAATTTTTCCTATAATACCCCTACTAATAAAAAAAACTCAAATAAACAGTAAAATAGAAAGAGATTGAAACAATAATAAACATTATGGATCAAATATTATATATAAACTATTGCAATTATTCTATATAATACAACAAAAGTCAAATAAATAAATTATACATAAAAACATATAACGAGGTCTAGTCTTTATTATTTGCTCTCGTTTTTTATCTATCATTACATGATTATATAAATTTTAAATATAGCATGTCACTCTATTGTTAATTAATTTATCGCAGGCTTGTTTGAGAAATGAGAATACTTATACTGACCATTCCTCGTCAAATCCGGAACATTACTTCATAGGGACCATATTGCTCTTGTACATCTATTAAATTTTAGGTAAGGGTATTTTAGGAAAATACATATAATTAACTAATTTAATTTTCCTCCTTAATCCCCCCAAATTCAGATAAATAGCTCCTATAATTAGGACCGGAGGGAGTATATTAGTTTATTAGTTAAACTAATTAGTTTGAAGAAAAAAATAAAAAAAAATACTCTAAAGTAATTTAATTAGCTTCCTTAATCTCTCTAAAAAAAAGTCAATTAGCTTTTATAATTAGAACCGGAGGAAGTATTAAATTAATAATTAAATCAGTAGACATTAGCAATAATATCCTAACAACTAAATTAGTACTCGTTAATAACTCTATTAATATGCGTTAACAACTCTATTAGTACGTGTTAACAACTATATTAGTACATGTTAAGAATTATATAAATACAACTTTTATGAAATAATATTAAAAAAGGCTCTACATTTGACCTTTTTAAAACATTTTTTTGAGAATATTTTGTTAATTTAGACCCTAGGACATTTTCCCAATAAAAAAATAGCCCAGATGCACTACTAAAATTAATCTATATCTAAAAAGTAAAAAATCTAGACCATACGCAAATTCGCAAACTCCTCCGTCCCTCCGTTGCCTCCGTCAGCGTCAATGGCAAGCCTGCAGCGACTTCCTCCCCCTCCATAACCTCCTTCCCAGCCATTTCACCGTCACATCCCCAGCCATACCCCGTCTGCTTCCACTCTTCCTCCCTTAGCGTCAGAGGAATCTAAATTAGGAAGGATGAAAATTATGAAATAAACTCAAGTATTTATAAAATTACATTTAAGTTTTATAAACATTTGAATATGTTCATTTTAGTCCTTCTACAAAAGTTTCAATAAGAACCGAATTGAAAATATTGAAATATGTATAAGAAGAAGTATAATTTCTTAAAACTTTAGATACTATTCTATAATTTTAAGAGGGCGGGGCTACCTTAACCCTCCCTAACTCCACCCCTGCTTAGCATGGGAAGCTATGACGCCGATAGGGTGCTTTCTTCTTTCTCTCGATCCCTCTCCCTTCCTCCCTTTATGATTTTCCTCTCTGATCTCCTCCCTCAATCTTCTTCTCCTTCTCCGCCTCTTCCTCTCCCTCTCCTTCTTAGATTTTTTTTTTTGACAAATGACTTTATTTTTTCTGCATTTATTAATAATTAATAATGAGTTTTGAGTTTTTGGCCCGACAGTGAACAAGCTATGCGCAGGGTTTCCGAAAATGATTGATGTGGAAAAAATTGATTTGAATGAAGGAGAAATGAGAGGTAGGGGATAAAAAAGGCGGGGGGTGGGCATGCATTTATATGCTTCTCATCTACTCTCGTCACTCTTCTTCGTCTTCTCACATACGCATCCCTCAGCCATGGCCGTCCTCTCAGATCTTGGAGTCATTCTTGTATGCAGGTAGTGTAGTTACTGTTGGCTATCAATGTCGTTGGTGGCTGTGAAAATCGTTGTCGTCCGTCGACTGTTCGCTGGTGGGAGGTGGTCCTTCTCTAATCTCTGCCTTCTTCAGTTGTGTGGTGTCGGGGACTCGGGGTACAACTGCTCATTGCTGTTTGTTAACCAGATCCTTTCGTGGGTGTCGTGATCTGTGGTCGCCAGATTTGTTGTGGTCGTCGGAACTGTTTGAGGTCACCGGATCTCCTCTAATAGTGCAATCTTCTCTGCTCTGACAGCTTTGTTTTCTCCCCTCTGTTTTTCTTTCTGGATTTTGGCTGGCTGGTTTTCTAGATTTTCTTCAAGTAACCAACGTCTCTGATCGGTTTTCTCTTACTCACCTCTTGAAAGAACAAGTACCCATTGTTCATCCCTTCCCTTTTTGATTGTTTATCATTAATTCATTATTACATATTGAATATGACAGACAAAGCAGAGTTTGCTCTTCATAAGAAATTACTTTAAAATAGATCAGATAATGGGAAAATCAATTTAAAATATGCTAAATGCTAGTAATATGTTTGTTGCTCATTTTGAGGCCTAATGTCTGTTTGTTGCGGCAAGCATACTTTTGTTCGTTCTCTTATTTTACACAAATTGCTATGTGCGTGTGCTGTGAGGGCAGGGAATACAAAGTTTAACATGACAGGGCATGCATTATAACATGTTAATAAGTGACACTGAACAACAAATTTTTTAGAGTCATACACTATTTCATGTATTCCCCCCATTATAATGTAGAATAATGAGACTTCGGGTTGGATAGGGTAGACTATTTATCGTCTACAATAGTACAATCTGATATCCAAGCTAAGCTTGTTTGTTTTTTAACAGTCATGAAATATAACACACGATTCACTATGATATGAGGCACATTAGATACAATAAGTGTTATAACCAAGTACCTCAATTGCTTCCTGGCAAAACAACACCATGTCTTTTAGAATATCTTGCTTCATTAAAGGGCAATAGTCAAAAGAAATGCAGAGTGTGCAAAAAATTATAACAGGGCAACTGAGCAGTTATAAATGTGCGAGTGTAATATGGGTTACAAGGAGAATAAATATCAGAATAGCATAGTATTTTAGTAATTACCCTCATAATGAATAAAAGAGAACACACAGTCAAGTAAGCGAGAACGTGGCCAGTGAAAATATAACTTATGACCAAGCGGTGGAATCAGAAAATATTTTTCGTCCGGGCCAAAAAATAAACACATTAAGTTATTTACTAAATAATATTTCATAACATTACAAATACAAATAAATAATAACTGATAATTATAAATTAAAATAAGATATAAAATGATACTAATATTTTCAGTTGGCATCTAAAATGAGAGTTTTACTTTCCTATCCAGCCTAATAAATAATGAACCAAACATTGTTCTAAATACACAAATACAAACATAATAATTATATGTATAATGAAAACATATAGATTTGATTCACAAAAACGTAAATCCACATTCCACCTACGTCAAAATAAAATAATTGGAGAAAATAAAAGAAATATAATATGAACCCCAAAAAATATTTTTTAAAAAAAATACATATTTGATTCAATTTCAGCTAAGCAAATAACCTATTATAATCTATTTTTTAAAAAAGAGAAATTCATTATAAAATCATAATACAACCAAATAATAAATCCAAATAGATTAAAATTAGTGATTAATCATCCTCTAAATATATAGTTATCTATTGTCAAAACTCAAGATTCTTCCAAACTCATAACCCTAAAATTTTTACTAATTAGCACAATACTAACCTTATTAGGAAGAAAAAAAAAATATCTAGAATAACTTTTATACAAGAAGTGAGGTGAAAGAAGTGATTTTAAGTACCTATTTATTTTTTAAAATGAAGGTGAACAGCACTTGAGCCTAGAAGTGGAAGAAGTTTGACGCCTCTAAACCATCTCATGTACACGAAGAAAATGACAAAAGAAGGTGGGGTTTATTTTTTTTAATACCGCCTTTTATGTGCAAACTAGAGGGCCACAGGCCCTTTCAATTATTATTATCATTCATATTTTTAAATAGGCCATAGTTCTTTTTTTTTAAAAAAAAAAATCAAACCAAGATATAAAATGATACTAACCTTTTCAGTATGTATCTCAAGCAAGACTTTTACTTTCCTCTTACAACTCCATGAGTAATGAACCAAACGTTGTCCTAATAAAAAGGAGTGTGATTATAGAGAAGATAAGAGATTAGTTGGGGCCAAAGTATTGGCCAAAATAAAATATTATATAATACATATATATAAATATATAAGATAAGAGAAGGACAGCTTGGGCCCAGTTCCTCCATTGCTTATGATGAACAAAAAAATTCTCATTCTTGATCCTCAATATAGAAAACTAGAAAAAGATATTTTAGTTACATTACCAATCGTTTTCCTCCATAGATCTTATTCTTTAGTCTTGAAACGTGTGTTAAGCTTTAAAGGTGTTATATATATATATACACACACACATAAGAATGGGCAAATTAACTATATATATACTCACAAGAATGGGCAAATTAACACACACACACACATATATGTATCTGTGTTAATTTGCCCATTCTTGTCACAGAAATATGAATGAACAAGGACAAAGGTAAAGCAATGTGGGATGTAAGTTCCATAGGTATTTTCATCCAAGAATGCACTGACCAAATATACAAGAAACAACGTTGAGGAATATCATTTACAAAGCAAGGGTGGAAGAACATTACGTCTGGATTTAATGAAAAAGCAAAAAAATCATATGACAAGAAACAACTTAAAAATAGGTTATATAACTTGAAGAAAGAATGGAAGGCATGGGAGACGTTATTTTTAAAGGAGACTAGTATAGCCTTTGATTATGCAAGGAATATGGTGATTGCAATTGATTAGGGTGGGAGAGGAAAACAAAGGTACAAAATTCTTAAGCTTTACTAATAGTTGTATTATTATTATTATTATTATTATTATTATTATTATTTTGTATTAGGCTTTGATTTTGGTTACTTGTATGACTGTAGGAGAATCCTGCATATGAAAAGTATAGGGACAATGACCTGAAGTTCGCCAAAGAATTACAAGTTTTATTGAAGGATGTTATTGCATTGAGAGAGAATACGTTCACACCATCTTCAACATAGCAGATGCCACTAGTTGATGACCAAGAGGATGTGTACTGACCCATAGTTGACCTAGAAGAAGTGTAACACCCCCAATTTCTAACAGTTATAATAACAAAAATTTAAATAATTTTTATAAATAAATTAATAAAATTCAAAATAAACAACCTTGGGGAGTGTTATACCGCCGCACTTGTACTGGGACAAGTGTAAGGCTACCTATTACAATAAAATAAAACAAACAACTTAAGCAAAATGTGTTTTATTCAAAACAAAAATTAAAATAAAATGAACTAGCTAGAATATTGATGATCTTTCTCACTTCTCACGGCTAACCCCAACAGCCCCAACTTGAGACCTATTTCACTGAAAATCTGCTCCCCCGAAGGATCGTCGTAGCCCATGAACACAAACATCAGCAAAAGCTGGTAATCCTAATAAACAAAAATCATATGGAAAAAAATGATAAAAAATAAAAAAATAAAAAAAATATTTACGGGATGATAAAAAGAAAAAAAAATAACATATACATATCTATAATCTAAAATATCAATTTCACTATATCTATATACCTTCACCGGATCAAATATCATTTATTAATTTTTATAAATTTTAATTTTTATTAATTACATTTGGACCCGGAAACCTGCCAGTCCATTTAGTTTAGTGGGAAGAGAACCATGGTAGACCCAGAAATCTGCCAGTCTACCCTGTGACCCGGAAACCTGCCAGTCACAATCATCAATTGGCCATAAACATATCTTCCTAGTGTGCACATCTCTTCCCAAAGTTGCTACTAGTGTCCTGGAAACCTGTCAGACACCACTTTGGGAAGAACGAATACTATCATTTCACATCGGTGGCATAAAGCCCAAAAGTTGTGTTCATCACCTTGGGATGTACTATCCCAAAGCTATCCTCCCACTGTTAAATTGTTTTAAAATACACACATAATAAAATTCCCAAATTGTTTCTATTATTTAATTATCTTTCATATATTTTTCTATCATTTTAATTAAATATAAGATATAAGGATATTTTGACTTATCATATCATATTTTATGATACAGGAGATATTAATTATAGCATTGCACAGGAGTACAATATATTGCAATTTATATATATTGCAATCAGAAAGTGACGCACAGTTTTAATGAATTCCTAATTCATTCCACAAAGAAATGACGCACAGGGATCATGGGAATACAATTCCCGTACGGATGCCGAGGCGAAGAATGATTTTTAATT
Organism: Acacia crassicarpa; assembly: GCA_034222035.1. NCBI lineage: Eukaryota > Viridiplantae > Streptophyta > Magnoliopsida > Fabales > Fabaceae > Acacia > Acacia crassicarpa. The sequence goes on along the minus strand of JAWXYG010000009.1, from coordinate 21,246,907 downwards.
ACAAAGTAAAAAAAATACGCACAAGGGGGAGTTGCATTCAATCATATACATATCAAATTGTAGCACGCAGGTCGAGGCAAAATCCATTGTATTCAATTGATTAGGAAAAAGACACACAGGCTTATGAAGCACGCAAGTCAAAAACAATCACATACATTATAATGATTATATAGATATATATCTCAGAAATCAAATAATTTCTATAATCTAGGGATCAAGATCACCTATCAAGATTTAAGATTAACCTAAGACTCATGGGAATTAGAATTACCTGGTATCCGTGTTACTAATTTCCTAAGAGAACAGTTGACGAGAGTACGGAGTAAGGGTGTAGTAGCGGAGAAAAATTTAGCGGCCAAGAAAATATCGATTGTTTTGTAGGTTTAAGCGGCCAGACCTAAGTTTATAATTAAATCTAGGGTTTTGGCTATAGGCTGGGCCTTTTAATTATTCCTAATAAATGAATTAAAACAAATGGTAGAGTTTTATTATTAGATATATTTTGAGTCCGATGATAAATTCAAAAATTGAAAATATAATTTGATCTAACTACTCCTAGATTCTTGGATCTAATCTTGACTAATCTAATTTACTATTTACAAAATAATATGATTACCATAGAAACAATACAACATTATTAATTTTTTTTACTATATTATTATTATTATTTTAATCTACTGTTTTTATTATTATTATTTTATTTCTATTATTAATCATTATTATTTTATTAGTATTATTTTAATCTATCATTATCATTACTATTATTATTATTATTATTATTATTATTAATAAAAATCTGGAGTATTACATTCTACCCTCCTTAAAACAAGTTTCGTCCTCGAAACTAAAATAAAATTCACATATTAAAAATAATCACATAACAAGTCACAAAAGAATTTACAACAAACAATTATTAGAATTTTAAAGAAATAAATCATTTTTAAAAGATAAGGAAATAACCCTTCACTACCCATCTCTCACGTTTGAATTATTATTATTATTTTACTCATTTATTTACTTAACTCTGGGATCTTTGATCCCTTGAGTTAGTATCAAAAGCAAACCCAAGTCGAAACCTAGGGCTTTGATACCATTTTGTAACACCCACAATTTCTAACAGTTATAATAACAAAAATTTAAATAATTCTTATAAATAAATTAATGAAATTCGAAATAAACAACCTTGGGGAGTGTTACCGTCGCACTTGTACTGGGACAAGTGCAAGGCTACCTATTAAAATAGAATAAAACAAACAACTTACGAAAAATGTGTTTTATTCAAAACAAAAATTAAAATAAAATGAACTAGCTAGAATATTGATGATCTTCCTCACTTCTCACGGCTAGCCCCAACAGCCCAACTTGAGACCTGTTTCACTGAAAATTTGCTCCCCTAAAGGATTGTCGCAGCCCATGAACACAAACATCAACAAAAGCTGGTAATCCTAATAAACAAAAATCATATGGAAAAAATAATGATAAAAGAATAAAAAAATAAAAAAATATTTACGGGATGATAAAAAGAAAAAAAAATAACATATACATATCTATAATCTAAAATATCAATTTCACTATATCTATATACCTTCACTGGATCAAATATCATTTATTAATTTTTATAAATTTTAATTTTTATTAATTACATTTGGACCCGGAAACCTGCCAATCCATTTAGTTTAGTGGGAAGAGAACCATGGTAGACCCGGAAACCTACCAGTCTACCCTGTGACCTGGAAACCTGCCAGTCACAATCATCAATTGGCCATAAATATATCTTCCTAGTGTGTACACCTCTTCGCAAAGTCGCTACTAGTGTCCCGGAAACCTGTCAGACACCACTTTGAGAAGAACGGATACTATCATTTCACATCGGTGACATAAAGCACAAAAGTTGTGTTCATCACCTTGGGAGGTACTATCCCAAAGCTATCCTCCCACTGTTAAATTGTTTTAAAATACACACATAATAAAATTCCCAAATTGTTTCTACTATTTAATTATCTTTTATATATTTTTCTATCATTTTAATTAAATATAAGATATAAGGATATTTTGACTTATCATATCATATTTTATGATACAGGAGATATTAATTATAGCATTGCACAGGAGTACAATATATTGCAATTTATATATATTGCAATCAGAAAGTGACGCACAGTTTTAATGAATTCCTAATTCATTCCACAAAGAAATGACGCACAGGGATCATGAGAATACAATTCCCGCACGGATGCTGAGGCGAAGAATGCTTTTTAATTACAAAGTAGAAAAAATACGCAGAGGGGGGGAGTTGCATTCAATCATATACATATCAAATTGCAGCATGCAGGTTGAGGCAAAATCCATTGTATTCAATTGATTAGGAAAAAACGCACAGGCTTATGAAGCACACAAGTCGAAAACAATCACATACATTATAATGATTATATAGATATATATCTCATAAATCAAATAATTTCTATAATTTAGGGATCAAGATCACCTATCAGGATTTAAGATTAACCTAAGACTCATGAGAATTAGGATTACCTGGTTTCCGTGTTACTAATCTCCTAAGAGAACAGTTGACGAGAGTACGGAGTAAGGGTGTAGTAGCGGAGAAAAATTTAGCGGCCAAGAAAATATCGAGCGTTTTGTAGGTTTAAGTGGCCAGACCTAAGTTTATAATTAAATCTAGGGTTTTGGTTATAGGCTGGGCCTTTTAATTATTCCTAATAAATGAATTAAAACAAATGGTAGAGTTTTATTATTAGATATATTTTGAGTCCGATGATAAATTCAAAAATTGAAAATATAATTTGATCTAACTACTTCTAGATTCTTGGATCTAATCTTGACTAATATAATTTACTATTTATAAAATAATATGATTACCATAGAAACAATGCAACATTATTAATTTTTTACTATATTATTATTATTATTATTATTTTAATCTACTGTTTTTATTATTATTATTTTATTTCTATTCTTAATCATTATTATTTTATTAGTATTATTTTAATCTATCATTATCATTACTATTTCTATTATTATTATTATTATTAATAAAAATCTGGGGTATTACAAGAAGGATCACAGTGAGGAAGAGCTTCTAGGTGCTAATACTCGAGGTAGAGTGGGAGTGACAGATAATTTGGAAGGCATGAGCTTGAGAATGAACACTCCACCTAGTGCACCTAGCGGTTCAAAAAGCATTGGGAAGAGAAAGAGGGGTGAAGGGTCCAATACATCAACAAAGTAAAAAATTCCATGCTCAAAACAAATAGCAAATGCTGTTAGTATGATAACTACTGAATCTAAGGATAGAACAGATGTTCTTATAAAGATCTACAATAATGATACACCAATTAATGAGGTTGTAGTTGAATTTCTTACTATTGATAAAATTACTAATGACCCTAACTTTTGTTGTCGATGTTGTAATATGATGATGCACTAAATGGGTCAGGATATGTTTGTTGGACTAAAAGGACATCAAGATGCTTTGCTAGAGTAGTTACGGGGGAACATGCTTACAACACCCGATCACTCCTGAAACCCCCGACATATATGAAATTTATTAGTTGTAACACTACTACAAAATAGGGATTTAACGTCCCCCAATTAATATCCATTTTGAAAATGGTAGACATTCAAACATAGGCAGTGACATTGTTGTAATTTTTTTGCCTTACTTTTAACATCTGTTTTAAAAAAATGTAGACGTTAAAAGGTAGGCAGTGGCACTGTTATAATTTTTTCCTTACTTTTAACGTCCATTTTTAAAAAACGGACGTTAAATGTTGTGATACAACGACTGTTTTTATAAAAATAGTCGTTGTATTTTAGACACTAGTTATTTTATTTTATTTATTTTGAGACACTATTTAATTTTGTTTTGCAAAAAATTAGTGCTACTTACTATTAGAATAAAATTTTCAAGATTATATGACCACTATACTTTTATCCCATAGTTATAGCTATTTTCTAGTATATAGCCTAAAATTTCAATAGTTACGAGAAGAAATCAATCTGTATTTTCATTTAATTAGTTCTTAATAATTAAATTTAATTTCCATTTAGTTAGTTCCTAATAATTAAATTTAATAAATTAAACAATGTGTGTGTGTGTGTGTATGATTTTATCCCATATTTATAGCTATTTTCTAGAATGTAGCAAAAAAAAAATCGATAGTTAAGAGAAGAAATCTAATCGTATTTTCATTTAGTTAATTTCTAATTAAATTTAATAAATTAAACAATGGGTAAATGATTTCTACAGTAACTGGAGATAGAGTTATCTTCAGTGACCCTAAAATTACGTCGTTTTGAATTAATGAAGGGTGTGTTTGTAATTTTAGGTGAATTAATGAAGGTGAAAAATTACGGAAACACCCTTCATTAATTCACCTAAAATTACAAACACACCCTTCATTAATTCAAAACGATGTAGTTTTAGGGTCATTGGAAATAACCCTATCTCCAATGAAAGGAGAAATACTTTTCCCATAAACAATATATCTCTTTTATATATACCTGTACAAAATATATCAATATCATTTAGTTTAAAGTTTAAACCTCTCTTATGCCATTTTATTTTATTTTTTGTTTTGAATTACAATGACTGGTTTTCCAAAACCAGTCGTTGAAACTCGAATTTTTTAAATATTTCAACTTCAATCTCGTGCCTGCAACATTTTATTTTATTTTTTATTTTGAGTTACAACGACTGGTTTTTTAAAACTAGTTGTTGAAACTCAAATATTTTAGATATTTCAACTTCAATCTCGCGCCTTTGACATTTTATTGTTCCCTCTCTTCCATAAAAATATAAAATTTTGGGAGAATTTATCTGGAGGCCCATATTAACAACATAAACCCAAAAAAGGCCCAAGGAATCTGCAAATACAAGAAAAGGCCCCAGGGCCCTTATATGTATCAACGTACAATGCAAAAATACATTCATGCCCTCAGTGAAGGTTTGAAGTTGAACCCAAACGAAAATCATTCCCCGTATTCCTCTCTCCTCTCTAAATCATTCCAAATCGCCTTCTCCGTCGTGCCCACTCTCTGCATTCTCTGATCTCTGACCTCATTCGGTTGTTCGTCGTCATTCTTTGTCTCTGTGCCTCCGTCCTCGTCGATCTACGACTGTTTCAGAGAGAAAGGGTAAGTGTTGATTAAACCCTAAAGTCGATCTCCCTGATCTCTGGTGGGTTTTTTCTTTGGCTATAAATTCTTTGTATTCTTTGGCTTGCGAAATTCCAGGTTCCATCGTTTGTTGTTGTCTTGTTGGGTCTGTGTCTTATTTCCAAATGAGGCATCTGTGGTTGCTTCTTCTTCTTCTTTTATGCTTTCCTTTGGTTAGGACCAACAAGGGTCTAATGCAATGAATGTTATAGAATTTTTGACTTCCAATCTGTTTCTGTTAGGCTCGGTGAAATTGATATAGAACTTGAGTTTTTTTTTAGCAGTGTTTGCTAAAAGAGAATTATAGAAGAAATTTGTTATAAGACGAAAAAGTGTTCATTAATTTATTTTATTACTCTATTATAATTATCTGTATCTTATTGTTGTGGAATGTATTTATTTGGGATGAAAATTGAAATTTATTATGCCCCCTTCCGCATATCTTTTTTTGTTTTACGCCTCGTAATTCTCCCTCAGCCAGGCTTGGGCAGAATAGCAGAGCAAGTAAAGTATTAGTAGCATAGCAAAAATGCCTTCCTCATCATTAATATGTTTGCTCGCGGTAATTGTGGCCTCTCGGGAGAATTGATGACTGCATCAAAGATGCACTTGCTAGTACTAGTACATCTGAGAATTCTTAATTGGTTAGTTTAAATAGCCCCGGATTGTGGAACAAAGGAGTATCCTGGACCTACACCGAGGTATTGACGGCGATTCTCAAATATCGCAGAACAGAATGGGATACGATGAGATAGAATGCAATAGAAACAAAGACACGGGGAACGGGTTACCTACTCTTAATGGTCAAAGCGAACCCTTTCATTCCGAATTAAAGAATTCGGAATGAATCAAATCTCCCCAAGTAGGATTCGAACCTACGACCAGTCAGTTAACAGCTGACCGCTCTACCACTGAGCTACTGAGGAACAACGGGAAATTAGATCTTATAGAGTTCAATTCCCGTTCTCAACCCATGACCAATATGAGCTCGAAGTTTCCTTCGTAACTCGCGGAACTTCTTCGTAGTGGCTCCGTTCCATGCCTCATTTCATAGGGAACCTCAAAGTGGCTCTATTTCATTATAGTCCATCCATATACTAATTCCATTCATTTAATATCCCTTTCTTTGGTGTCATTGAGATAAGAGATGTCGTTTCTAGTCTATCTGTTTCTATTTCTATATATATGGAAAGTTTCAAAATTTTCATATAATAATCTAGAAATCACAATAGAAAAGAAAAAAAAGAATTTTCATATAATAAGATAGAAATCACATTCATATAATAATCTAGAAATCACAATAGAAAAGAAAAAAAAGAATTTTCATATAATAAGATAGAAATCACAACCAAAAGGGAGGTTTATGATGATTTTAAAGTGTTTTATACTAGATAATCTAGTATCCTTATGCATGAAGATAATTAATTCGGTCGTTGTGGTCGGACTCTATTATGGATTTCTGACCACATTCTCCATAGGGCCCTCTTATCTCTTCCTTCTCCGAGCTCGGTTTATGGAAGAAGGAACCGAGAAGAAAGTATCAGCAACAACTGGTTTTATTACGGGACAGCTCATGATGTTCATATCGATCTATTATGCGCCTTTGCATCTAGCATTGGGTAGACCTCATACAATAACTTTCATAGCTCTACCCTATCTTTTATTTCATTTCTTCTGCAATAATAATAATCACAAACACCTTTTGAATTATGGATCCACTAATCAAAATTCAATGCGTAATTTTAGCATTCAAAGGATATTCCTGAATAATCTTATTTTTCAGTTATTGAACCTTTTCATTTTACCAAGTTCAATGTTAGTCAGATTAGTCAACATTTATATGTTTCGATGCAACAACCAATTCTTATTTCTAACAAGTAGTTTTGTTGGTTGGTTAATTGGTCACATTTTATTCATGAAATGGGTTGGATTGGTATTAGTCTGGATACAGAAATTGGTATTAGTCTGGATACAGAAAAATAATTCTATTAAATCTAATGTACTTATTCGATCTAATAAGTACATTATGTCAGAATTGAGAAATTGGATGTCTCGAATCTTTATTATTTTTTTATTTATTTCCTCAATATACTATTTAGGGAGAACACCACTGCCTGCTTTTATTTTCAATAAAAAACTGTCAGAAATTCAAGAAAGAGGTGAAATTGATAAAAAAGAAGGAGGTGAAATTGATAAAAAAGAAAAAATAGGTGCAGAATCTCTTTCTGCTTCTCTTTTTTCGGAATATCTTTCTGCTTCTCTTTTTTCGAAGGAAAGAGAGAATTCGTACAAAATCGATGAAAGAGAGGAGAAAGATAAAGATATCTTTCGATTGGAAAAACCTTTTTTAAGGATGATTTTCGATTATAAACGATTCGATCGTCCTTTGCGATATATAAAAAATGATCGATTTGAAAATGCTGTAAGAAATGAAATGTCACAATTCTTTTTTCATACATCTCAAAGTGATGGAAAAGAAAGAATATCTTTTACGTATCCATCTAGTTTATCAACTTTTCTTGAAATGATGCAAAGAAAGACATCTCTCTTCACAACAGAAAAACTCTCCTATGATGAATTGGATAATCATTGGAGTTCGATTAATGAACAAAAAAGAAACAACCTAAGTAATCAATTTCTAAATAGGGCCGAAGCTCTAGATAAGGAATTTTTTGCTTTGGATGTACTCGAAAAAAAGATTAGATTATGTAATGATGAGACTAAAAAATACTTACCTAAAATATATGATCCTTTGTTGAACGGACCCTATTGCGGACGAATCAAAAAAAGTTTTTTATTCTCAATCAAGAATAAAACTTACACAAAAAACTACATTTTGATAAATAAGATTCACGCCATCCTTCTTAATATTAATACTGATTATCCAGACTTTGAACAGAAAATAGATAGATTTGATAAAAAATCATTATCAAATGAAATTCGTTTTTTTTTAAACTTGATCAGTCAATTTTCTGGAAAATCAGTATCCAATTTCAATTTTAAAGGACTTTATTTATTTCGAGAACATGAAAAGATGGATTCCGAAGCTAAAAAAGAAAAAATGAAAATTTTATTCGACGCAATTCTAACTGATGCGAACGATAAAACAATTATAAATAGAAAAAAATGTATTGGAATAAAAGAAAGCAGTAAAAAAGTTCCTCGATGGTCATACAAATTCATTGACGAAGAAGAATACCTGGAAAGCAATGGTACAAGAGAAGATTATGAGATTTGTTCAAGAAGACCCAAACCACCTATAGTAATTTATACTGAGACTGATAACTCAGAGAATGCCGATGCTTATACGTATCCCAAGGATACTGATAATTCTGATGGAAAAGAAGAATTTGCTTTAATAGATTATTCACAACAATCGGATTTTAGCCGAGACATAATCAAAGGATCTAGACGCGTTCAAAGACGTAAAACTGTTAATTGGAAAATCCTTCAAGCAAGTCCACATTCTCCTCTTTTTTTGGACAAAATTGACAAATCCTCTTTCTTTTCTTTTGAGATTTTCGAGCCAATGAAAATCTTTTTTCTAAATTGGATGTGGAAAAATAAAAATACAGAATTGACAATTTCGGATTATACAGAGGAAAAGAAAAAGAAAAAAGAGATTAAGAAAAAAGAGGAAGCAGAGCGTATGGAAATAGCGGAAGCCTGGGAAAACACTCAAAATGCTCAACCAATAAGAAGTCTTTTATTAGTAACCCACTCGATTATTAGAAAATATATTCTATTACCCTCATTGATAATAACTAAAAATATCGTTCGTATACTATTATTTCAATCTCCCGAATGGTCAGAGGATTTAAAGGATTGGAATAGAGAAATGAATATTAAGTGCACCTATAACGGCGTTCCATTATCCGAAACAGAATTTCCGAAAAACTGGCTAACTGAGGGTATTCAAATAAAGGTCCTTTTTCCTCTTCGTCTGAAACCTTGGCACAGATACAGATCTAAGCTACGATCCCCTCAAAAGGAAAAGGATCCAATGAAAAAAAAAGTGAAAAAAATGGATTTCTTCTTTTTTACAGTTTTCGGAATGGAAGTAGAACTTCCCTTTTCTTCTTCTTACCGAAAGCGACTTTCGTTTTTTGATCCCATTTTTAAAGAATTTAAAAAAAGAATAAGAATTTGGAAAAATAATTTTTTTCAAAGAACAAAATCTTTTCTAAATATCACAAAAGAAAAAGCACAATGGATCATCCAAATTATTCTATTTCTAAAAGAAAAAAGAAAAAAACTATCATTATCAGAATTGAAAAAAATAAAAATATATGAATTGAATGAAATTCAAAAAGATTCAACAAAAAGTAAGAGTAATCCAATGATTTACAAATCCACCATTCCAATTCAATCTATTAATTGGACAGACTGTTCATTGACAGAAAAAAAAAAAAAAGATCTGAATGATAGAACAAAGAAAATCATAAAACAAATAGAAGAATTTAAAAAAGACAAGAAAAAAGGTTCAGAGAGAAATATTTATTCTAAGAAAACAACTTATGATGATAAAAGATTAGAATTACAAAAAAATATTTGGCAGATATTATAAAAAAGAAATGTTCGATTATTCCGCAAATCACATTATTTTTTTAAATTTTTCATAGAAAGGGTATATATAGATATCTTTCTATGTATCATTAATATTCCTAAAATCAATGTACAACTTTTTCTTGAATCAACAAAAAAGATTCTTAATAAATACATTTACAATAATGAAGCAAATGAAGAAAGAAAAAGAAGTGATAAAAAAGATCAAAGTCTAATTCACTTTATTTCTACTATAAAAAAATCAATTTGTAATATTAGGAATACGAATTCACAGAATTTTTGTGACGTATCCTCTTTGTCACAAGCATATGTATTTTTTAAATTATCACAAACCCAAGTTATTAACTTAGATAAGTATAAATTAAGATCCCTTTTTGAATATCATGGAACACCTCTTTTTCTTAAGAATGAAATAAAGGATTATTTTTTTGGAGTACAAGGAATATCTCATTCCAAATTAAAACATAAGAGCGCTCCCAATTCTGTAATGAATCAATGGACAAATTGGTTAAAAGGTCATTATCAATACGATTTATCTCAAAATGAATGGTCTAGATTAGTATCCCAAAAATGGCGAAATAAAATGAATGAACGCCATGTGGCTCAAAATAAAGATTTAACCAAATATCATTCATATGAAAAAAACGGATTAATTCTTTACAAAAAACAAGAAATAGACTCATTAACAAATTAAAAAAAATGAAAAAACAATATGGGTATGATCTTTTATCATATAAATCTATTCATTATGCAGATAAGAAGGACTCATATATTTATGGATAAGATTGTGACAACTTACCATGAGGAAGTATACACATCCTCCAACAGTTTCACTCTTGTTACCCTTGGAATTGTGGGAGTCTTTCTTGAACTCATGGATCTGTTGGGTGAGTTCTTCAAGAATAAAGGAGGACCAATCAAAATGACCAAGTGCATCCTTAGTCAACGTTATCACCTTCAACATACGGTCAGTTATATAGATGGATGCTCTTGGAGCCAAAAGTATACCTAGGCTGAATAACACAAAAAGATACTCAAAGTTTTCATCTAATTTTTCTAACAACGTGTCACTGAGTGCTTTATACTTTACATTCTTGTACGCACGCCTAAAGTCTCTAAACACTGTGTTCTGCACACTAACTTTAACTTCTATGCCCTTACCCCCCACAGGTAGACACGTAAGTTGATGCACATGTTCAGGCCCTATGACTTGAGTCTCCCCTCTAATGGACACTTGCTTTGTTGGGGGGTCAAAACATGCCATATATTGTGAAATTAAGGAACTGTTTATTTGTCGGCAACTAATTTCTACCAACCTATCAAACCCAATCGCTTTCAGCCTTGCCATGGCCTCGGGTCGTTCCTTTAACTTATGGCATACATGAATGAAAGTGTTCGGTGCGCACCTCGTTAGGAATGGCACTATATACTTCTCTACTTTACCAGGGCCCCTTAGTTGTTGAGCCCTCTTGGTGTATTCGCCTTTTTCGATTGAACTCAACTTTTTCCATGATTCTCTCATTTGTAGACTTAAGTCATCATAGGTTCTTTGGTCAGCTCCTATAGCTTTCTTCCCCTTCCCCTTCCCCTTGCCCTTCGCCTTTTGTTTTTGTACATGTCCCTTGAAGAATTCTTCTGTGTACAAGTTATAGCCGGAGAACCTTGGGTCCCTTTGGGAATGTTTCATTGTAAAGCGTTGATTTCAGCACTGCAATTTGAAAATTAATATGCGTTAACGCGCAACACATGCAAGTTGTGTTTAGGAAATTCAATTCAACATTCTGGTTCGTTAACAAGAGTAAAAACAGCAAGTTTTTGCTTGAGGTTTTGAATCCAACATCAGAATGGTAGACAGAAATTCAGCACAAAAGTATATGAGTAGCAGTGCCGTAAAGTGAATTTCTAGAAATTCAAACAAATTGTACAACAAAAATAATTATAAAATAAAGAGCATAATCAATCAGTGACAATAAGTGACTGAACCGACCCTCAATAATTTGTTCACTATGAAAGTAAAATGAATCTCACACCATGCAATTCACATACAACCAGAATTGAATCTACTTAGCATTTTGTAAGCAAAGTTTTCAAAATTTCAGTATGCATGAGATTGTGCCAAAACTTCATACTCATCAGTTTTCCATAATGGAATCGTCACTATTGAATAGGACAAGTATAGTGAAAGTTCCAGTAGCTTACTGAGTTAGCACTAAAGCCAATTAAGTCACAAAACCATGTCAAGGTTCTGTAGGGTTATGTGGTGCAAGTTCAAGAGTTCATTTCCATTACATGAGGCATGTAGCAACAAAGTACAAGGCAATAACACCAAAGCAATCTAATTTGATTAATCACCTCTTCATTGTTATTTTAGGACATTTGAGTTTAATTATAGGCATGGATATCAGCTCTTAAGAATAGCCAGCCAAATATATGGGCCCATATATGTATTCCTCTTGTTTGGCTCCCCGATTTCTTCAAAGTTACACTATCTTGCCAAGGCTAATGGATCATGCTTAATCTAGGGAAACAGGCATGTCAAATTTTGAAACAATGCACAATTTAGAGTGTATCACAATGAAGCATAAGTAAACACTACCATACAAAGAAACTGAAGATATACTCATATGCACTTTGTCATAAATGAGGAGGCAACAAATTTAAATAGTATATCAATCGTCCTTGATGAGGAAGATCTCCAGCCATGAGGACATCAGTAATCTTTCCTCCCCTCAAGTAAAATAAATTTCAATTTTCATCCCAAATAAATACATTCCACAACAATAAGATACAGATAATTATAATAGAGTAATAAAATAAATTAATGAACACTTTTTCGTCTTATAACAAATTTCTTCTATAATTCTCTTTTAGCAAACGCTGCTGAAAAAAAAAAACTCAAGTTCTATATCAATTTCACCGGGCCTAACAGAAACAGATTGGAAGTCAAAAATTCTATAACATTCATTGCATTAGACCCTTGTTGGTCCTGACCAAAGGAAAGCATAAAAGAAGAAGAAGAAGCAACCACAGATGCCTCATTTGGAAATAAGACACAGACCCGACAAGACAACAACAAACGATGGAACCTGGAATTTCGAAAGCCAAAGAATACAAAGAATTTATAGCCAAAGAAAAAACCCGCCAGAGATCAGGGAGATCGACATTAGGGTTTAATCAACACTTACCCTTTCTTTCTGAAACAGCCGTAGATCGACGAGGACGGAGGCGCAGAGACAGAGAATGACGACAAACAACCGAATGAGGCCGGAGATCAAAGAATGCAGAGAGTGGGCGCGACGGAGAAGGCGATTTGACAACCGAATGAGGCTGGAGGTTAGAGAATGCAGAGAGTGGGCGCGACGGAGAAGGCGATTTGGAATGAGTTAGAGAGGAAAGAGGAATACGGGGAATGATTTTCGTTTGGGTTCAACTTCAAACCTTCACTGAGGGCATGAATGTATTTTTGCATTGTAAGTTGATACATATAAGGGCCCTGGGGCCTTTTCTTGTATTTGCAGATTCCTTGGGCCTTTTTTGGGTTTATGTTGTTAATATGGGCCTCCAGATGAATTCTACCTAAAATTTTCTCTTCAAAATCCAACAGTGCAGAACGTTTCCCTCAAATCTATCCTAAACACAACCTTTCAATAAGAGTCTTGAGACCCACCCATCTCTGTCACCGCACTCAATGGCCTACCCTTGCCACCAAGGAGGTTTGCTATCGCTGCATGAGCAACTTGAACCCTGACTCGTCCTTTGTCGTGAACTATGAGTGTGCTGCACAGCCTCTAGATTTGCGTTTGCCACTGGTTTAAAATCTCGGTTGTAGATCTGCGTCTCTCTCTCTCTCTCTCCTCTCACTAAACAATATGTCGAGCAACTATCCCAAGCACCATGAAGAGGAGGAAGCCCCCCACAAGTGATGATGAGGATACTGAAGCTCTATTTCCTGATGTTTTCTTTTGTTGAAAGTTTGAATGGATAGTTTTATTGTAGTGTTTTTCTGCTCTAGTTCTTAGTGCTTTCTTTTATTTGTCTTCTTTTTTATTCAGTTAAGACTTGATATGTCTTATTTATTTTTTATTTTTCTTCTTATTTTGTGCTTCATTGGACATGAAACACTCTATTTCTTGCTTCAAATCTTGAATGTTGTTGTTTATCATCCATTTTCAATCCATTCTTTTTCTCATGAGGTTTTAGCTTGTTCAAATTGCGCCTTATATTGTGTTTTTGATGGTTCTATGGACTACCTAGTATGTGTGCGTGTTGTGAATTTGTAGACATTCAACAACTGTTTTTTTAAAAAACAATCGTTGTATGTCATAAACTTTCAACAATTTTTTTTTCTTTTTCCCGACCCTTGAAAACAATCGTCTAATGATATTAAAAACTGACATTAAAAGTGTTTTTTTTATAGTAATGTAACTATTATATATTAGGCGTCATAAATACCCACATCTATAGTAGTTGATTACATGGTAATGCTTCCAATTAAGCAGAGAACAGCGGATAAGATACCACTCCTCTTTATACATGTTTATTGCTTTAGTGTACTTTGAATATAATTTGTGAATAATATTGGACTAAATAGAACAGCTGCAATTGTCTTGTTTTAATTTTAATTAATGCTCGGAGAACCTCATCAAGAAAATATGGAGAATTTTTTTTTTTTTTTTTGTTGATAGAAATCCCAGAGGAAATATGGAGAATCATTTGATGAAAAGAAAAGAGCAAAAAGATATGTATGGCCCAATAGTGATTGCGAAGAATATTTTGCATTTGAAGGGAAGCTTCGTTTAAAAAGCAACAAAGCAACATCAAGAAGCTTCCATTTTCTCAATGTTTATCTGCACCATTTGCACACAACCTTTGGCCAACCAGTTGTCTTGCACTATGATATTAAAATGTTATTATCATATTTTATACGATATAAATAACTAAATTACTAATATTAAAATGTTGGTTAAAATTTATTAAAGACAATGGATTGAAATATAAAAAGTGTAAGTTATTTTCTTTGTAAAAAAACACTTTTATTTATGGAGTGAGAGTGAGCAATGATCAAATAAGTACTTGATGCAATAAGACTAACCAATAATTAAGAAAGGGAAAAAAAACCAGAAAAAAAAATCCTAAATTTCAAATAGAATTTAGTGATTCTTTCAAAATTATGTTACTGGAGAATATAATATTGAAAAAACAATATGTATATTTAATAACATTTTCCCATTCAAAGGACAAAATGAATTAATTTAACATAAAAACAAATCTTCTTACTGTTTTTTATTATGATATTTTTTTTAAACTAAAAGTGTAACATAAAAAAAAAAACAAAAAAGACGATTCATTCTTTATCGAATAATTGCAGAAATATGTTACAAAATATAATTGTACCACTAAAAATTTTAATAAACAAATGAACGCATACCGGAAAAAGCTTTCTTACCAATGAGCAAAAAGAAAGCCAATTGCACCAGCCGGGAATCGAACCCGGGTCTGTACCGTGGCAGGGTACTATTCTACCACTAGACCACTGGTGCGAGATGCTAATATCCACTTTTTTAAAATACTTGTATCTATAGAGCGCTTGACTCTATATAAATCCAGTTGAAATTTTTCTCGCAACTCTTGTCTTGATGGGAATTTTCATGAGATTATTATCATAATATTTAGTTGAGTTTCAATTCAAAGATCACTTAATTTTCTAAATATCCTAATTACAAACTCATTCTTACGTGAAATTGAACCCAAATTTTTTAAATTAACATGTGAACTGTTTAATCAACCTTTTGTCTTTTTGGGGGAAAAAACATTCTTTTTTTTTTTCCCTTCATAAAAATCCACGAGGAAATTTCAAACACAAGTTAACTAAAAGAAGCCTCTATATATGTGAAGTTCCCATGAGGAAAATACATCCCTTTAAACGACATCAATAAATTCATTGATCAGTCTATTACTTTATCACTATTTTATTTTTTTTTCTAAACAAATGGTCAATGGTTTCTATTTTGAGATTTAGAGCATAAAATATTTTCATCTTTTTCAACAAATACTCTTTCCAAAATTTGAATTTATGTTCTTCTCTTTTCAAAAATGATATCACTTACCATCTCAACCAACAATAAAGATTATCATGATTATTTTAGCCTGACTAAACTATCACATCACTTGTCAAATAGAATTTCTACCCAAAAAAAAAAAAAAACTCTTACATTAGTTGTTACATAGATGATATATATGTGTATAAAGTGTTATTGATCACATTTTCATAAATAAAATATGAGATTATTGACTTTTTACCCTAATCGATGTCTACGCTGCCTGTATTAATATTGTAGGTAACTCTATTAGGATATGTATAAAATTATATCACCTTTTGATTTATTATATTAGAAAAAAGTTATTGGCATTATTAAAATTTGTAAATGAATGAGGGAATCATTCAAATACAATGATTGTATAATAATAAGAAAAAAAATATAGAGATAATTGGAAGGAAAGTAGGATAAGGTAATCATCACAACATTATTAAAAGCACATCTTTTGGATTTTTTATTCTCTTTGCATCTTATTATTATGAGTAACTTGAGTGTGTTGCCACTCCCAAAAGCTTTATTATAATATATATATATATATATATAATGATATTATATTGTATCCACTTTCTCAAAGCTTTACAACGTTTGGTCCTCCTTGTTTTGAGGGTTGATGAACAAGAATTTTCTTCTTCTTCTTCTTAAGAAAATGAATAACTTTTAAGTTTTTTCATACAAAAAATAAACTAAAATTTTACTAATGTCTTGATCATGTAACATTTTTTTAGAAGTAGGAAGTTAGGCAAGTTAAATTCCAAGAGCTCAATAGTCAATGAAAGTTGGGAAAATGACCAAAAAAAAAAATTTTAAAATTGTAAAATTAATCAGGTTTTTTCTCATTAAATTAGTTGTTAATTGCTTATCAAGTCTTATTAATTCTTTGTAACAAACTTGGTTTAGGATCTTTCAATCCCAAAGTTCTTTTTTTTTGGGAGGGGGGGGGGTCATTTTCCCATAAAAGTTTTACAACTAATGATATAAGATTAATATATTATAACTCTTCGTAAGAATTTTGCAATGGAATGAATCTTATTGAAAAAAAAAAAATCCGCAAAAGTATGTTTTCAATAACTTTATTTCTTTTAACAATATTTCATTTTAGTCCCATCATTTTAGTTCACCGCTACATCGGCTCCCAAGATGAGGAAGAAGGCTCTTGAATGCTTTAAGAAGAGGTGAGTTATGACAATGAAAGGGAGGGAGGGAGAAAGGGGTAGGAGATGATGAGATGGACGGGGGAGAATAAGCATGCTGATCAAGTGGCATTTTTACTGTCATGTGGTAGTGATGTGTCATTTACAAGTTGAAGTTAATTTTATTATCGGATAACGATAATATTACTATGCTTTTATATTTCTAGGGTGACATTAAGACCCAAAAAACTTTTATGACAACATTGCTCTTTCACATTTTAGATAGATTTGCACCTTAACCCTTATTAATATTATATAATATATGGGATAAGAGTCTTATTTGCTCCGGAAGTTTTCACTCAAGAGCACTCAGCACTTGAAAGTTTTTTTTTCGAGTAAAATTGTCCCGGAAGTTTGAAAACATATAGCAATCTTGCCCTTCCGTTAATCTTGACCGTTAAATTGTTGCTCCAATTTAAAAACTTTCAGGGAAAAATTGCTCTTAAGAAAAACTTTCAGGACAAAATATAAATTAAAAAAAACTTTCAAGACAAAATTGTTCTATTTTGTTAACTTCTGGGGAAATTTTGCTCCAAGAAAAACTTTCAGATGCTGAGTGCTCTTGAGTGAAAATTTCTAGGGCAAATAACACCCTTATCCCTATAATATATTCTCATCTCTCTTGTTTTACATACAAAATCTTCTTTTCTCCCCTACGAATATCGATGATCAATCTACAATAATTTAAGAAAATATAAATTAAGACAGACTCAAATGGACTAATACACCATGATCAGAGAATTGTCAAGTGGACTAATACGTTATTAAATTACTTCCTCCGATAAAGGTTTGCTTTAATCATAATTGTATGATTTCAATCAACATTATCTCCCAAAATTTTATTATTATTTTTTTAAAAAATTACCTTTATTGTTTGCACAAATTAAAGGATGATTTCCATTAATTAATGAGGTAATTTATAATGCAAATGATTGAAAGGGGTATCTTAATAAAACTAATACACATTTTTAACAAAATAAATAACTAAGCCAATTTTCTTAATTTTAGTAAATTATTTATCTAGCGCCAATATTTAAAACATGAGGGAGCACCAGATTAATTAAGAAGCCAAAATTGAGAAACAAAAGTATAAGAAAAATCAAGTCATAAAAAATCCACCTAAAAGTTTGAGACACAAAAATATATACATCACATGATATGTTGGAATTGGAAATCAAAGAAACGTAGACTCTAATGAAGCACAATTTATTACTTGTGACTTGTGAATCTATTAATTTGGGCTGCTCAGCTCATCCATGTGGTCATGTATGTGGCATCTCTTGCACACGCACTTTGAGTTTGGTCTTATAACACAACAAAGTTGAAGAAGCTAAAGCTCATTCTAATTGTACAAGTAAAAAACCAGAATTCTAGAATAGCAATAATGATAAAGAATTAAAGAACTAGAGAAGAAGAGTTATGGAGAACAATGGCATTAAATTTATTACTATTAAAATAATAAAAAACAGAAAACAGAACCCCCAAAATGAAGCATTATATTGCACAAAGTCACAAACTTCTTTATATCCCAAAAACAAGAAAAAGGCAATGCTCATCTCATCTGCTACGATACAATATTTATATCACCTCTTAGCTTCTTCCTCCTTCCATAAACTCATAACAATGGAGCTGAAAAATCCTTCAGTGCTTCCTCAAGTTTCTGTCTTCTTCTTCTTCTCCTTCCTTCTTCTTCCTTCTCTGATCTGTGGTCAAATCTGTCAGAGAGCCTGTGGGAAGGACATTCTGAAATACCCTTTTGGAAGCGGACCAGGTTGCGGGGATCCTCTCTTTCAACCTTATGTTTCTTGCTCAGAACAAAAGCTCACATTCAAAACTCACACTGGTTCTTACTATGTAAACTCAATTGATTACACAAACCAGGTCTTGGTCATCTCAGACCCCACCATGTCCACTTGTTCCTTCACTGTTCCCAGTAAAGGATTTGGCCTAAACGGGGATGCCCCCTTCACTTTCGATGATTCCACCATTTTTGCCCTCTTAGATTGCTCTAATAACTCTTCATCCATCTGCACAACACCAACTGATTCTAATGATAATGGAGTTGAGAAAATTTCCAAGCTTTTGTGTGACCAAGGCACACCAATTTGCAGCCTTTTTTACTCTTGCAGGCCTATAAGTACCATCAATATGCCTATATCTTCTTGCTGTGTTTATACTCCTGTGAATCTTGGTCCTTCTTTTGAGATGGATTTGCAGAAACTTCAATGTTCTTCTTATTCTGGGTTTTATGGCTACAATGACCAGCAATCTGATCCTGAGAAATGGAACTATGGGATATCTATTAAGTATAAGTTCAGTGTTACTAATGATTTTCCAGCTCCTTGTGCTGCTTGTGAGAGAAGCTATGGGGTTTGTGGCTACTCTTCAGCTTCCAACTCTTTCTTGTGTAATTGTCCTAATGGAATCAACACCACAAATGATTGTTACTTCCCTTCTTACAATAGTGCTATCACCAATGGTAAGCAAATTCGCCTTTTCTTCTTTACTTATATGCTATACTCTGAGTTATATTGTTCACAACTTATAAATTGTACGGTTTGCTAAGAATTCAATTCTATTCATAAATTTCATTTTCTATATTTTACTTCTGTTTTTTTTTTTTAGGAGTTGCTTGGTTGATCAATCTCAAGGCTTGGTTTCTAGTCTGGTTCTTCTTGTAGGTTGACATTACTGATGCTTGTGCAATCAATTTCACTTGTTTTAAAGTGGGGGAAAAAATATTATGTGGGACTTTTCTTTCCTAGTCAAAAGAGTGGAGATGTAACATGAACATTGTAATTTCCTTTGGCTTCATATGTGTTCTGTAGCAGGAAAACCCAAATGAAAGAGCAAAAAATAACTTGTTTGATTATGAAATCCAGCTTCATCTTTATTCCCCTGTCCAATATCTTGGAATATTATCTAACTCATTCCAATATTTTGGAATTTTCAATAGAAAGTACTTCTTTCATCATAGTTTCTTCTAGCCGACTCCCACCAAATGAGATAAGACTAGTTGTTATTGTAAGACTTAAATTTTTTATATTTCTTGTAGAGTATTGAATTCTTTCGACTCTAACCCACTTGGTGTAATTAAATTTAAGAAAAAATTGTTGAAAAATAAACTAATAAAAAATTTATTTCTCAAATGTACTTGACATTTGTTTAAAGACCCAGAGGCAATATATCTTGAGAAAGTGCAACTTTTCTTCAGTTGTATGAAATATATTTTTATATGTAAAAGAGAAGACATTTGCACATAAATAAAAGATATTGGCACACAACCAAAAGGAATTGTACCTAACCAAAAGGAGGTTTTTCAGCAATTTTCTCTAAATTCAACTCCATTTTAGTTATTTAAAGCAGAAAGATGATCGATATTGGTGTATGAAAAGAGAGGAATATGGAATGAGGTTCCAACTTGTTACTCTGTGGTCTCTATCCACTGAAAGAGAATCTCTTTCTTTGTAAAAGACTCCTTTCGCTTTATGCGTGCGTAGTTAAAAAAAGAGGCTCCAATGACCTTTATACCCTCACTTATTCTTCCACTATTACGGCATCATCATGTCTGTAAGCTCCTGCTTCAAAAGCATATTGCCAGGGTCCAAATTGTATTTGTAATTCAAATTATTTATTTTGTCTTTTCCAATATAAAGAACCATGGTGTATTTAACCAATATTTTGGATCATTATTTCTTAGACTAAACCACCATGATAAAACCTAGGGGCTAAAAAAATACACCACCACAATAAAACGCCACCCTACAAAAAAAAAAAAAAAACATAGGCTAAAAAGAAACGTTTTTGGATCATTACAGCAGTGTAGAAGGGGGAAAAAGTTTGGATATTGTGTATGAATAAAAGTTGCATAAAAAAAAAAAAAAAAAGTTGTAGTGGGGAAAGCCCTATGCTATACTCGTCAAATGGCCCAACTAAATTTAAATTAGTTGGAGGCGAATGACATTTTTATTAGAAATCAATTAAAATTATTAAAAGAGTATTTATACTCGTCAAGTGGCGTTTGTTGAAGGGTGAGAAATTATTTGATGTATCTTGACTAAATTGCACATGCTATTTTCGCAAATAATACAATTCTACCATCGCATTTGAAACTTTATGAGAAAATTAGGGTAAAAGAGTATTTATTGCAGTTTATTATAGATGATCTTAAAACTGGGAATTATTTGGAAGGACCAACAATCAAAATAAAATATAAAAATATTAAATTAACTTTAACCAAATTCCCATACAATATATCTCATCAGTCCTCTAATTTTCTCAATATCTAACAAAATAATATATTTTTATTCCAATTTTCTCAATATTTAACAAAATAATATATTTTTTTCCAATTAATTCAAACAAATTTGAATTTAATTTAGTCGTGATATAATTACTTAAATTAGCACACATTGCACCTAACACAAATTAAATTATTATTATTATTTTAATTAATAAACTCCCTTCTTAGACTTTCTAAAAAAAGAGTCTATCAAGAGTCAAAGACCATGAAGTTCATTTTTCTTGCTTATTTTCAAAATTGATAATCTTATTTTTCAAAATCCTATGAGAATGCTCAAACGGCATTCGGTGTGACACCAAACACACACAACTTATATGTAAAACGTGATGGCATAAGCAAACTCAATCACAAGCCCAACACTAATATAATATTAGGGTTTAGTGTAATTAATAAAGTAAGATTGGAAGTTACTTAAATTTTAAAATAACTTTATTGACTTTAATTGTTTTTATTGATTTGTGAGAATTATTAGTTGGTGCCTTATAAAAAAGACTATAGGGGGTATGAATTACGTAAACTAGACCTATAAAATGAACTAAAGTGATATTTCTTTAAATTTAACTAGACTCGCTCTTTAATTGCCTCTCATCCATTTAGTTTATACATTAATAAGTACTCCTTTTGGTCCTTATTCTAAGGAAAAACTATCAAAATCACGCTATTTAAAATGTTACTTAAAAATAAATAAATGTGTTACTTTTTAAATTTATTTCCAATTATACCCTTATTTAAAAAGAGTATGTATGAGACATAATTTGTGAAAATTTATTGCAGAGAGATAATGAGTGATATATATTTAGTGGGGTGCACATTCCATGCCCATTCTTATGTGCCCAATTATAGGCTCATACCTCTATTAGAGGTATGAGCATATTTTTTTATTTTTTATTTAATTTTTTTATATAATGTATTTATTTAGATTTAAATTATATGTTGCTTTCTGGAATTTTTTTTGCACCCAGTATCTCAAATTAATTAGTTTCCAATCCTGTATTTATTTGTAACACCAGTATCATGGAAACAAATTAATTTGAGATACTGGGTGCAAAAAAAAATTCCAGAAAGTAGCATATAATTTAAATAAATACAATATATAAAAAAATTTAAAAAAATATGCTCATACCTCTAATAGAGGTATGAGCACATAATTAGGCACATAAGAATGGGCATGAAATGTAGACTCATATTTAGTGAGGGTAAAAATAGAAAAATGAATTTAAATTTTCAAACAAAGTGGAATTTTTTCTTATATTAAGGACCAGCTTTATGAGAGAGAATGTTCCTTATAAAAAGGAATGGAGAGAGTATTATGTTGATAGAGCATACTTTTGCGGCTCCCTTTTGCGTCTGTGTTCTCCAACTCCGTATTGCGCTACAGCTCTGAAATCTATCAAGCTTCGTTTAGTGAGTGAGGACGGAGGGTGGAAGTCCTCGACGGTGGTAGTGAATATCCGTCTCTTTCCCTCTCCTTTCCAACTCTCTCTCAGCCTCTGAAGCTTCATCTGGTTCGATTTTTTTATCCAACGCCTACTGTTCTATGATCCTTGCTTCTTTGTTCTGTGATGTTTTTTTCATGGTTATGAAACCGGACAGGACCAATGATTTGAACCGGATACCGTCGAATCAGTTGTGAAACCGGTTCAGTCTACAATAAAAATTAAGGTTACCCCTAACCCGGATCTGAATCGTTAACTTGAGGTGACTCGGCATGACCCATCGAGCTAACCAAGCTGACCGGAAATAAGGAAAGCTTGAAGATGATGGAGATAGTAAAGAGAAGGAAGACAACACTTGAATCAATGATGATAGAAGAAGAAAATAGTAGATTTGCAACAAACAAAGTGGATGAAGAAACTAGAAAGGAAAAAAAAGGCATGAAGAAAGTCATCGGAGTGGAGACGGATCAAAGACTACAAAGGCGTAATTTTTGTTCTCTTCAACCCGCTTGATACCGGTAATGCAGAGCTCATCATCATCCAATATGCCATTTAGAGGTTCTGGCTCCTTCTCTACCCTTCCTCTCTCGCCTTCATCCTTCGTTCCCTTTCTTTAATGGAGGTTGTAGTGACATTCTAAGAGATGGAAAAGCTCTGTAGTGACATTTAATTACAACTGTCTATCATCATCGTATTGTCTTTTCTTTCTTTTGCTTGTCTGGAGAAGCTCTATAGTGACATTTAATGTTGTGACTATTTGGGTGTGATGTGAGGCAGAGACACAAAGATAGAGAGAGATGGCACTAGTACAAAAAAGCTTTTTTACGTCCTTTTTTTTTTTAAACCCCTTTCTACATCCTTTTTTGGGACGCCTATTTGGGAGATGTAGAAAGGCTAGGCTTACAGCATCTTTTTTTTTTTTTTTTTTCTTTTCTCCTTTATGCATTTAGTTTTGGTAGAAAGTTGTGTTACAAAAATAGTGATGAAGGAATGTAGCTTTTATGCCTATTTGGCATGGCTGCAGGAGCAAAAAGAAAAAGGGTATTTTATGACACGTCTAGGTAAGTCGATTTCAAGTTTTGGTTTCTTTGGTTTTTTGTAGATGGTTTTTTTTGTAAATGGCATCTCCGACAGATGAATTTTTTCTGTTTTGTGTGTTGATGAAGTAGTGACGATGAAGATGTGAACAGATCTCACATGCTCTGGCTAGCTATTGATGTTTCTGATTCATTTTTTTTGAAATACTACCTCCGGTCCTAATTATAAGAGCTAATTGACTTTCTTTGGAAAGATTAAGAAAGCTAAATAAGTTACTTAATCATTTTATATGTTAAATATTTTTAGATTATATATTAGTTTATTAGTCAAATTAATAAGTTTAAAGAAAAAAATAAAAATAAAAATACTTTAAAGTAATTTAATTAACTTCCTTAATCTCTCAAAAAAAAATCAATTAGCTCTTACAATTAGGATTGGAGGGAGTAGAACTTCCAAAGTTGAAAAGAAGGTTTGCAATCACCCTCCATTTTTGCTCTCTCCCCTTCTTACTTTTCTTTCTTTCTTTCTTTTTTTTTTTTTTTTTAAAAGGATGCTCGACCATTTTTTCAAGTTTTTAATGTCTTCTTTTCTTCCCTTTTCTTCATAGTGAGCTGAAAATATGAAATTGTGCAACAAAAGAAAAGCATATGCATATTGAACATAGATGATTTTGTGAATCTGCAGTCCATTTCAACTTGCCATTATTCCTACTTATTGGTCATACATCAATGCCTCAACATCGACTGTGCTTAAGCTAGAACACTACTAGAAAATAGAAAAATAGTGACGGAATTTTTTCCCTCACAAATTTCGTGGTTTTTGCGATGGAATTTAAATTCCGTCGCAAACTAGTAGTTTTGGGATGGAATTTAGAACTCCGTCTGAAAATAATGCCCATTAGTGCGATTCGTTGTATATTGGCGGCCTAAAGGGGCCAGTTTACGATGGATCTGGCAATCCGTTGCAAATTGTACCACTGGTTTGTGGTGGACACCTCGGTCCATCACAAACCAGCAGATCAAAGACCACCATTTCGAGACAGATCATGTGGTCTGTCGCAAAGCAATGGTTTAAAGGCGTTGGTATGCGACGGACGGTGGGATCCTTCGCAAATTGCATCGGCATTTTGCAATGGATTCCCCGATCCGTCGCAAACCTTGAGATGAAAAATGTTTTCCGTCGCAAAACAACATGGAATTTCACGTTATTTTTTGACAGAAAGAATTTTCCGTCGTAAAACTTAAAGATTTGCAACGGAATTATTTTCCATCGACAATCGCTTAATATGTTCTAGTTTTCTCTCGGTCTAAGCCATATGTTGTGGCGCACCACTCCCTCCTCTCTTGTTCTCCCACATTAGTGTCTTCTCCATCCTCTTCGTTCTATGTGTTTTCAGTGTTCTCCAGTGCGGTTTGCTTTGGTATTTGTCATTCTCCACTCATCTCCTCCTCCCTTTCTTCTCTCTTTTTGTTGCACCATCATGTGGAAAGATCTGCTTTTTTTTTTTTTAAAAAAATATTATTATTATTATTATTTTCTTGAGTATTATTTTGATTTTTGATAAAATCATGGCAAGATTATTATTTTGTAGCTTAGTATCACATTATTGGTTCTTTTGAGTGAAATTGTTACATAACATATCTTTATTTGATATCAAAGTTGATTCGTGACCATATTATATGGTATTTCTTTAATCTTGATTAAATTACGCTTTTTTGTGCGGATATTAACAACTATATTGGTATCATGTTTTGATTAGATCATCTATATATGACTATATACCTAACAAATGTGCAAGAAAATAATAGTATAAGATTTATTGACTAATTTTGGTATTTAAGATATTTTTTTAATTTGATAATCATTAAGTTTTGTTAGTTTGATGTAACTAACTTGCAATGTAATTATATTTTTTTAACCATTCATCATTAATGTCATTAACTAATACTGACTAGTAAAGTGGATTTTATAATAAGGACTAACTAAAGGTATAACATAAAGCATATTTCTTGAGAAAAATTAGCACAAGTTTATTGTTTAAAATTTTTATTAGTGGAATATATAAAATCCTGCACAGTATCAATAATTATTTACTATGCATAAGAACATATCATATCCTCTAATGCCTAATAAAATTAGTTTGTATGATTTGTCATTAATCTTTAACAATTTATTTTTATTTCATTTATAGGATGTATACAATCGATAATAATTATTGCTAGTAATTTTATTAATGACCAAAAAAAATTAAACGACTGTGTAAAAAAACTAAATCAATAAGGTTTTAATGAGATTCTATAAATATTATGTTTTGAGATGAAAAAAAAAATTTATTTTTATTTTTATTTTTGCTAGGCACATGTATCTTTTTTATTAAATGCAATTATGTTCGAGATATTGTCAAACATTAGATTTGAAATTTTGATTAAACAAAAGTTAAAAAAAAAACATGGATTTTTCATGTCATTAAGCTTCCAGTGACTTTAACTTTGTCAACATGCATGAATTTTATTCCATTCACATGTTTGAATCCTTGATTTTGTTTGGATTATTCTCTTTTGCGTCGTTTGACCCTTGTTTTTTTTGTTTTTGCAATCAGTTGTTGGAATTGAGGTAACAAACTACAACCCTAATGTAATTGTGCGTTTGCATTGTGATGAAATTATAGTATATATGTTTTCCCCATAATTTGTAATATGTCCCCATTTTCTTGTATACTTTATCATTCTTTGTTGTCCCCCTCCACATGCATGTCCCCATTTTCTAATGTACAATTATCATTCTCTGGTTGCTTGCTGGAATCTGTTTTTTGTTGAATGCATCTGTCTGTTTGCCACTTTGTTGATTAAGTGGCAATTGGTTGGTATAAGCGACCAGTTGTATTTGTCACTTATATTTGTGAAATGTTCATTTGTAAAGCATATAAAATATATTAGTGGCCTAATTAGCAAGGAAGTTAAGGTTAGTTACTTAGGTTACTAACTGAATTAGTTAGTATTACCGTGTTATAATGAAACAAACTCCTAAACAACATCCCAACCAATGCTTGGGATGCAAACGTTGATCATAATTAAACAAACTTCTTATATAGGGTTGGGTTAGGCAAGTATTGAAGGCGATCGTGATAGGAGTTGGATGTACAATTCTCTAACTCAGAGAAAACAACTAACTCGAGCATTCTTGGAGGGTTTGGAAGAGTTCATCCAATTTGCTTCAGTGAAAGCAACTAATTCAAGTACCACAATCAGTTGTCCGTGTTTGAAATGTAGGTGTTTAAAATTTCAAAATCCTGGCACGGTCATAATCCATTTGTGTAAAAAGGGATTCATGAAGGATTATGAATGTTGGGAATGTCATGGAGAAGTTCGACAGACACTGAGTGGTTATTATGGGGACAGTAGTTATCAAGACAACTTTAATCAATATGAATAGTTGGTTATGGATGTCATAGGACCGTCGATCGGCCAATTTTGTGATCTTGTTACTCATGTTGAACCATCATACATGGGAGAGGAGATCGGTACACATACTTAACCATTATACATCGGAGAGGATCTTAATCCAGAAGCCGATAGGTTCTATAAAATGCTTCAAGATGCGCAACGTTCGTTATGGGAAGGTTGCGAACACATTGAAAATAGTGAACATTTATCCCTATCGGCTACCTTAGCAACACTAAGCTTGAAAAGTGATCACTATATGAGTAAAAAGAATTACAACGAAATGACGCAAATTATGGGTAAGGTTGTTTTGAATGACAATAATTTGCCGAAGGATTTTTATCAAGCAAAGAAAAAGGTGAAATAGCTTGGGCTTATACGTGAAAAAATTCATTGCTACCCCAAAGGACATATGTTGTATTACAAGGTTGATGCTGAGCGGACCAATTGTAAATTCTGTGAACATGACAGGTACAAAGTTGTGAGGAATGGAAGAAAAATGACCCTTCAAGCATGAAGCAAGATGTGGTTCTTTCCTCTCGTGCCTAGACTTCAAAGATTGTATTCATCAAAACAAACAGCTGCTCACATAAGATGGCACAAGGACCATCGCAGGGATGAAAAATTTGTGACGCATCCATCCGATGCTGAAGCTTGGCTTAAATTTGACGAGTTGAATTCTTTGTTTGCAGCGGATCCTCGTAATGTCTGTCTTGGTTTATGTTCGGATGGGTTCGCTCCTTTCAACAAGACGGGTAGGAATTATTCTTGTTGGCCTATGATTGTGACTCCGTACAACCTCCCACCTTCTATATGCATGAGAAGAGAGTTGTTGTTCCTTAACATGTTAATCCTTGGGCCATCCAACCCAAAAAAGAAGATAGATGTATACCTCAGGCCTTCGATAAACGAGTTTAAGATGTTGTGGAGTGAAGGGGTTCTTACGTACGATGTGTCATTGAGCCAAAATTTCACCATGCGAGCTGCCTTAATGTGAACGATAAATGATTTCCCCTGCATATGGGATGTTGAGTAGCTGGTAAACATTGGGGAAGCTTACATGTTTGGTATGTCATGAACAGAACGTGGGTTTTACCTTGCAATACAGTCACAAGGTCTGTTGGTTTGATAGGTATCGGCGATTCCTACCCATCGATCATCCGCTTAGGAAAAATAAAAAAGACTTCAGGCAGATTGTGGTTGAACGGTCAAATAAACTTCATTGTTTAAGTGGCCAAGAAATATGGGACAGACTGAAGCACATTCAAGTGTTGAAGAGGGGGCTGCTTGCAGCAAACGTGAGGGATATGGCATTGAGCATCATTGGAACAAACACAACATCTTTTGGGAACTACCATATTAAAAAGATCAATTGTTAAGACACAACCTCAATGTCATGCATATTGAAAGGAATGTGTTTTGCAATATTCTTCACACCGTGATGAACACCAAGGGTAAGACAAATGATACAGTCAACACAAGATGGGACATAGAAGAGATTTGCAGAAGGCCTGATTTGCCTTTGGTGGAGTGTGCCATGGGCCAGACTTCAAAACCTAAAGCGTCGTACACATTGAACAAAGAGTAGAACATAGAATTGTTTCGATAGGTTAAAGATATGAAACTCTCGAACGGTTATGCATCAAACTTGTCAAGATGTGTCGATATGAATGAGGCAAAGTTGTTTAGGATGAAGAGTCATGATAGCCATGTTTTTTTCAAGAGATTGTTGTTGTGGACCTTCAAATCACTACTGAAGCATATATGGACTATTATGACAGAATTTTCCATGTTCTTTAGAGAAATTTGTGCTTTTGAGCTTAATGTTGAAAAGTTACGGCAATTGGAGGCGAGCGTGTTACTAATGCTATGCAAGTTAGAGATGATGTTTCCTCCTAGCTTATTTGACTCAATGGAAAATTTTCTTGTTCACTTGGCCTATGAAGTAGGGGTAAGAGGTCCGCAACAATATACGTGGATGTATCCGTTTGAGATGTAATGTATATTTCTTTTGCGTAGTTATTAATTGACCCACATGGTGCTATAGTTTATAAATAACTTTTGATTGTCCATTATAGGTTTTTACGCACACTTAAGTACAAGATAAAAAATCAAAGGTATGTTGAAGGATCTATTGTTGAAGCATATCTAGTTGAAGAGGCCACTAAATTTACATCATACTATTATCCCCCCTGATATTATATCAAGATGGAGAGGGGTACCTTGCAACAATGATGGCAGTGGTACGAGTGGTCAGATATCAATATTTAAGTTTCCAGGCCGAGTTGTGGAAAGACAATGTAGGTCGACTCTAGAAGGAAGAGATAAGCAAGTAGCAGAATGGTACATTTTAAACAACTGTGAAGAAGCCGCCTCGTACTTAGAGTAATATTTCTCCTATTTTTACTGTTACGATAACTATTAAAGTATTAATTTCATTTTTTTTATAGTTACTTCTCCAAATGGATCTGATCGACAAATCCTTTGATGTCATATTCCAAAGTTGATCAATTAATGAACGCTGAGTTTCCTCAATGTTTCTTATCCTACTTTGTGGAAAACCAATCAACTCCCCATGATGTTGCGTTGAGTTTATCTTACAGAGCTGTTACCCGGATCAGAAAATATGTAATCAATGGGTATCGGTTTGTAACTTTTTGAAGCGAAAGAAAATATGTCAAGTTGCAATTATAGTGTATGTTGTCAAGTGGCCAAGTTGATGGGGTTGAAGGCATCTACTACGGGAAGTTAATTGACATAATTCAGCTGGATACCTGTGGGACAAGTCAGTGACTCTGTTTAAATGTGAGTGGTTTGATAACACTCTACGTGGGACAAAAATGGACAAATATGAAAATGTTGAGATCTACCGGTCAAGGAGATATATAGTTGGTTATAACCCATTCATACTTGCTTAATAGGCGAAACAAGTTTATTATACCTTATACCCCACATCCCGCCAAAGGTGGAGGGGAGTTATCAAAACTAAAGCATGGAATATTATACCCAAGTCGAAAGAGTCATAAACAAATGACGATATGACTGAACCGTTCGAAGTTGATGTGGAACATGTACTGCCCGTAAATATTGCCGAGGATGAAGCACCAATCAATTTCTTTGATTCCGTTGCGGAGTTAGAGTTGATTCCTATCCAAATTGATAATAAGGAATTAGACGATGAGGCACAAGAGATTTACTCTAATAGCGAGTCTGAATTCGATGACTATGAGACTCCAGAAGAAGGTGTACAAGCAGAGGTCGAAGAACAGGAATCATCCAGATGATTTGTGTTTGTTCTTTGTTTACAGCGATTTGTTATACTAAATGCTCTGTTGTTTCACTATTGACATATTAAGTATATTTATGGTATTCATATATATTTTGATATAATGTTTATAAGTGTTCAGAGATGGAGCCATTAGAGGGCGTTTAGATAGAGGTTGTAGTGGTGGTAGAGCCCAGCCCCATCCTATCAGAGGGAGTAGGACGACATCATCTGGCCCCTCGGTAGGTAGAAGGCTTAACTCTTCCCTAGATCTACCTCCACTTAATTTGTCATCTTCACTATCTACTATCTACTCCGTCATAGGCAGTATAGGTGTGCTTTCCACTCCCACTTATCCACAACAAGGAGTAGAGCAAGTTTACTTTACGATTTATGATTGATTTACATATACTTTTTTTTCTTTAAGTATCTATGTACTAACTTTTTCAATACTTCACATTTCTTCCTTCAACAAACTACGTCGCCTCGGAGCTAGTCGAGGAAGATAGTTCCTCCAATACCAGTATGGGGATGGTTAATCCTGCGACAGGGCTGGTTTGGATCCGTCCTATAAGCACCAAAGAGTAAGTCATATAAAGTTACTAGTAATGTTATGAACTTTTACCTTTATTTTGTATGCTAATATTTGCAACATTTCCTCTGTTTTCAGGTTTCAGCCATATCGTGTGGTGATAGATTTCATAGGAGACCAAGTATTTCATAATTTCAGTCACCCTTGGGGCAATTGGTCAAAGATTCCTTAAAATGTTCACGATGCTTGGTTTAGTGACTTCTTGGTAAATTATGTTCTTTATGGTTATTAATTTCTTCTCATGAAAATGCAAAATCATTAAGTACTTTTATACTTTGGAGCACTAAATGTTCATTATTGATTTTCAGGAAAGTCTAGGTGGTTGCCTGACTATCAGAGAGATTTGATAAAAGCTTATAACTACAAGGTAGGCCAGTGGTTGTCTAATCGATTTTATAAATTGAGAAATAATAAAGGCAAGACAACTTGGATTCAACTTGAGACCACAACACAATTATTTGAAAAACGGGTCGCCGATGAGAAATTTCATAAAAAATGTGAGCAAAATAAGTTAAATGGGTCTCGAATGGATGGACCGTCATATATTGGCGGCTCCATTCCAATAAGTGAGCATCAAAGAAAAATTGTAAGTATATGTTATTTTCTATTTCGGTATTCAATATTTTGTACTTTGAAGTAATTAATTAACGGTTGTCATTTGTGTTTGCAGGCAGAGTCTGAGGAAGTGAAGAATGGAGCTAAATACCCAAGAGGGGGGGTGAATTGGGTATCTTTAAAAAAAATTAAAGATTGAGCTCTGTTTTTGACTAATGAAAACAGAGGCTAACAGAGGAGTAGGGAAGGAAAGCTTTACACAATGTGATTTATACTGGTTCGGTCCTTTCTCTGACCTACATCCAGTCCCCAAGCCTCACCTGGGATTTTCAATCCACTATAATCAAATATTGATTACACACTCTGTACTAAGAGTTGTTCTCTCACTAGAACACACTCCCCCTTACAAGTTGTAATCAATACACCCCAACTACCAAGTCCCCTGACTTGTAGTTATCACAATCAATAAATGATTTACAAGTGTTTGACTCTCTTACAGAGCAGATAAGATAAACACTGAAGAACTAAGTATCAAAAAGATACAATACAGATGTTAGCTTGATACAATGAATGACTCAATAAATTTTCGCTCTAAGTTGGTGTATCAGCTTGAGAAGAAGTTAATGCTCTCTATTTATAGGCAGAGAACATTAAATGACCGTTGTAAGATGATTCCAACCGTTGGAATTGATTAGCTTGGGTTCTGGTCATCTTCTCTCTCTAAACTTCTGCTAATCCAAGTCTTAATGAAGTCTGATGTGGATTTCTGAGTTTCTGCCCGTTGGAATTGACTTTACTTGATGTAGTAAACATTCTTTAACGTTAACAAGGCGTGCTCAGATGGATTAACCGAAAGTAGATGAGATTGTGCAGGTGCATTAAATGCACTGTTCACCTTTTTGCTTTTTCTTACAAATCTTCAATAATCTTGATCTGTGCTAACTGAAAAACACTCAACAAACTTGTTAAACATATCTGGGATCATGAGTGAATGATATATGAAAGCAAGTAGATCAAACAACAAGTTATAACAGATTTCACAGATTTGAAAAAGCTTCAACGGTCACTAACCTCGAGGTTAGTTCATCCAACCTCGAGGTTGGCCTGAAATCTTCAGGCAAACCTTTGTTTTAAAATCATTCAACCTCGAGGTAGCAAAGTGAACCTCGAGGTTTGAAGTTTGTTTCAAACCTTCAGTTTTTCACTGGAGCCCGACAACCTCGAGGCTGTACTTCTGTACTCGAGGTTGGCTCTTTGAAAGTGCAAGGTTCAAAGTTGAACATAAAGCCCAGCCTCGAGGTTACAATGTTAACCTCGAGGTTTTCAATACTTTGAAAACCAGTGCTTTCTGTAAATGATGAAACTCGAGGTTGCAACATCATACTCGAGGTCAAAGGTGTTTTCATCGAGCTTAAGTTTCAAAACAAAGTGTCCAACCTCGAGGTTGAAATATGGACCTCGAGGTTCATGTGCTTGATGAACAACATGACCTTTCTGTATGAGTTGAACCTTGAGGTTAGCTTTGCATACTCGAGGTTACAAGTGTTAATGAAGAAACTTGGATTCTCCAACTGAACTAGAACCTCGAGGTTGACTTCTCAACCTCGAGGTTTCACATATAACTTGTGAAACCAAGTTTTGCAACATTCGAACACTTGATTTTTAAAGCTTCTGTAAGGTAAAACCTCGAGGTTACAAACCCAACCTCGAGGTTTGCTCTTAAACAGAGTTTTGACACTTAAGAGCAAAACCTCTTCAATTGTCTGTAGTTGTTGACAATCATCAAAACTATCAGAGAACTAACATTCTCCCCCTTTTTGATGATGACAACATCTACAAGCAATACCTCTTAAAACATTTAAAAGATTATCAATGAGATTATCAGAGAGTTTGAAAAACTGATTTTTGCACAAGTAGAGTTCTTAGATAAAGAGTCATATATTCTCAGAGATAAGCAGAAGCATGAATTCGAGACTGATATTTCAATTGACATTCCATTTCAATAAATTTATACAAGATACAATGGAATTCAATGAAAACAAAATACAGACAGCAATACAATAAATAAGAAATAATACACATGCTGCTGCAAAAGAAACATTCCTCTTCCTAAGGACCCTAAGGACCTCCAATCCTCATTGCTTCCTCTCCCCCTTTGTCATCATCATCTACATATTCGGGGTCAAGCACAACTAGTATAGGAGAGTAGGGGACAATGGCTCTGGTTGGACCAACATTGGGGTTCAAGGAGGGATCATAAAGAGAAGGATGGCCAAAGGAGAGATGGGCATATGGGGAAGGTGTGGGGAATATTTCAGTGGCAGGAGTGGATGGAGATGGAAGTGGGTTAGGAAGAACTTCTGTGGTAGGGGTGACTGGGGAAGGTTGAGACTCGGCAACAGGAGAGGTATGAGGTGGAGAAGAGTGTGGAGGGCTAGGGAATGAGAAAGAGTGAGAGGGAGGTGAGTGATGGGGTGAGAGAGCAGGAGACTCAGCAGGAGAGGGAGGTGAAGATGGGTCAGGAAGTGATGAGCTAGGGCCATCATGAATATCAGGACTGGGATCAGAGGCTGCATCAGCAGAAGGTAAGTCAGAAGCCACATCAGGAACTGGAACAGATGAGGGACCAGGAGTGGATGAGGAGCCAAGGCCAAAATGTCTGAGAAGCATGTCAGCTTTGTCTCTGGCATCAGATGCAGTAGTGAGAGAGACAGCCAAAGAAGAGTTCAAATCAGTAAACCTTTGATCCATTTCCTCCTTCAGCTTGTACAGATGGGACATTGCCTCAGTCTGGGCAACTATGACATCCATGAGTCCCATCTTGATGTCAGCCCGTAAAATGTCGACCTCAGTCTTCATGAGAGCACGATGGGAGATGAGGGCTTGATCCACAATCTGTCTGATCTGCCCCATCAGATCATCTGGTATAGGAGCCTGAGAAGGTGGAGGAGCTGACTGTGCTTCCTCAGGGGCCTGAGAGGCTTGAGACTGAGCTGCCCCCTCTGCATCAAACTTGATATGCATGAGGTTCAGCTGATGTTTCCCAAAATATAGGGGATACTCAAGGGTATCAGTGTTCCCCACATACCAAATTTTGTGATAGTAGAGTATCACAGAAACAAGAGAAGGGTAGGGTATATGAGTCAATGGCTTTTTGGAAAATTTGAAGGACTTCATCCCCTGAAGAAGCCAATCCCCAATATTAAAGGGCACTCTCCTCACAAAGGCAGTGAATGGTCTATAATCGAGGGAGGTAAAATGGGTGTAATTCCCAGCCTTAGGAACAAAGTTCCTTGAATAAACATACCATAGAACTCTGTGTTCTTGAGGCATGTCCCTAGGCTTGAAGGTTAGTTTTATCTGTTGGTCAGGTGGAAAGGGTTTGCCTGGAATAAGAGTTTCATATACCTCTTGATTGGTATAAGAAAACTCTGGAACAGGAGGTGGGTTCTTGATCTTCAAAATTTTATTCAAAATATCAGCAGAAAGTGTAAACTTGACACCCCTCACTGTGGTTGACACTCTTTCCTCTACCAACTCACCCTCAGAGTCCAGTACACTCGCATCTTCCATTTTAAAATAGAACATCCTAACCAGACTAGGAGTGTATGGACAGTAAATGGAGATAAAGGGTTCATACATTTTGATCCAAGGACTGAGATCAAAATTGCACTCTCTATGGAAGTTTTCTAAATTAATGGCAACTGAAGCACAGAAAACCTTAGAGAGATAAGTTTCTCTATACTTATCATTTTCCTCCTTGGTGGAGAAAAATGAGGCAGCAGTGATGAATCCTTCTGGAGGTGATCTGATATCCCGGATGTCCTCAATTGCATTGACAGCAAATTTCTCCAACTTCTTTTGCTGTGAGGTCTGAGAGGTAGATTGAGCTTGAGGCTTAGAGGGTTTCTTGGTCCTTGCCTTCTTGGCCTTTTCTCCCACCTTTTCTTTCCCTTTACCGGTTGCTTCAGGGACTTTCCTCTTTTTAGGCTCAGCCTGACTGGGCTCTTTGATGGAGATACCCTTTGGCTTGCTCTTCGGAGGAGGAGATGGAGGAGGATCAATGGGCACCCCTGGGATGTGCTTATCAAACCCAGTATTCAAACGAACAGACCGAGTCTTCTTCCTCACAGGCTTGGTTGCTTGAGGTTCAGGGGAAGGTTGACGTTTTGGAGGTGGAGAGGGAGACCAAGATTCTGTCTCATCGTTCGAATGGGAGGAAGATTCTGACTGGGAAGGAGATTTCGAGGCCATTTGTGGACAGAGAGTGGAAGAAATGTGCAGAAAGATGAAGATTGGAAGAGGAAGTGACGAGAGAGAAGGAATGAACTCGAGGTTAGGGTTCAGTAAAAATGAAATTTCACAGCAGCATATATATAGACACACTCTCAACCTCGAGGTTGACTTCTCAGCCTCGAGGTTAGATGAATAAAAATTCACTAATCTCTGCGATCAACCTCGAGGTTGACATCTCAGCCTCGAGGTTAGATGAATAAAAATTCACTAACCTTTGAAATTCTTACCTCCAACCTCGAGGTTGCCTCCAGAACCTCGAGGTTCGACTGTCTGATAGATGAGATGTCTCTTCTGTTTGCCACCAACCTCGAGGTTCCAATCCCATACTCGAGGTTCCAGCTTTTAAGCATTCTCAATTTTGACAGTTTGCCCCGATAACCTCGAGGTTAGCTTTTGAGCCTCGAGGTTCCATCCATCAGATACCTTGAACCTTTTGACACTCTTCCAACCTCGAGGTTGGCTACTGAACCTCGAGGTTTGCCCCTTTGACAGCAAACCTAGGTCCTGCATAAGATTGTCTATGTACTCCGATGCTAAAGTTAGTGATCTATAATCATCAAAACCATAATTTAATATAAAAGTAGACAGGAATTACTTACAACTCATTGGGATTTACCATTCCCAATTCTCTTCTTATGAATGTGAATGGGTCCTTGGCTAATGGTTTGGTGAAAATGTCTGCCAATTGAAGATGAGTTGGGATGAACATCACTTTCACATCTCTCTTCTGGACATGATCCCGGATGAAATGATGTCTCACATCAATATGCTTGGTTCTTGTATGTTGCACGGGATTCTTGGCCAAGCTTATTGTGCTAGTGTTATCACATAGTATTGGGATCTCCTTTAAGTGCACTCCTAAGTCAGCAAGTTGTTGCTTCAGCCACAACACTTGAGCACAGCAACTTGAGGCAGCCACATATTCAGCTTCTGTTGAGGACACAGCCACGGTAGTTTGCTTCTTGCTAAACCAAGAGACAAGTGAGTTGCCAAAGAATTCACATTGCCCACTTGTACTCTTTCTATCCGTCTTATAGCCAGCATGATCTGAATCTGAATATGCCACAAGATGCTCCGACTGACCTTTAGGAAACCATAGCCCAAGAGTCTTTGTATCAGATAGATATCTGAATATTCTCTTCACGTGTTCAGCATGAGACTCTTTGGGTGCGGATTGGAACCGAGCACACATTCCAACACTGAATTGAATGTCCGGGCGACTTGCAGTGAGATAGAGCAATGATCCAATCATTCCTCTATACTTGGTGATGTTGAAGTCCTTGCCCTCTTCATCAGCATGCAAAGAAGTAGTTGTGCTCATTGGTGTGTCAGCCCCATTGCACTTGTCCATTCCAAACTTCTTCAGCAAATCATTCAGATACTTTGTTTGAGATATGAATATCCCATCTTTACGTTGCTTGATTTGCAGCCCAAGGAAGTAATTAAGCTCTCCCATCATTGACATCTCAAATTCACCTTGCATAGACTTGGAAAATTCCTCACACAAAGAATCATTAGTAGCACCGAAAATAATATCATCAACATATATCTGTACAATTAAAATCTCATTTAATTTATTTTTCTTGATAAACAATGTTGTATCAGCCTTTCCTCTAATGAATCCTTGATTGAGTAAGAATTGACTCAATCTTTCATACCAAGCTCTAGGAGCTTGCTTAAGACCATACAAGGCTTTCTTAAGTCTAAAAACATGATCCGGAAATTGATCATTTTCAAAACCTGGAGGTTGTTCAACATACACCTCCTCTTGAATGAAGCCATTTAGAAAAGCACTTTTGACATCCATTTGATAGAGTTTAAAGCCTTTTGTGCATGCAAATGCTAGAAGAACTCTTATTGCTTCCAATCTAGCTACTGGAGCATAAGTCTCTTCATAGTCTATTCCTTCTTCTTGATTGTAACCTTTGGCCACTAATCTAGCCTTGTTACGCACAATGATGGCTGACTCATCACGTTTGTTCTTGAATACCCATTTTGTCCCAATTACCGGATGGTCTTTGGGTCTAGGCACCAAGTCCCAAACTTGATTTCTATCAAATTGATGTAGCTCCTCTTGCATAGCAATCACCCAATCATTGTCTGAAAGGGTTTCTTCTATTTTAGAGGGCTCTATATGAGAAATAAATGCAGAAAATGTAACTTCATTCAAGGTACTATTTCTGGTCCTAACTCCTTGATTTACATCACCTATAACTTGGTCTAAAGGATGATTCCTTATAAATCTCCAAGCTCTAGGTTGAGACTGATCAGAATTTTCTAAATTGCTTCCAGGATTAGCCTCAAAAATATTTTCAGAATTTTCAGAAGGAGTAGGAGCATTTTTCGAAAAGAATTTGTTTTTGAAAATAGTCTCCTCTTCATCATCCAAGGATTTATCAGATTCAGATTCACAGAATACAACATGTATAGATTCCTCAACAATCTTAGTTCTAGTATTAAAGACTCTATATGCTTTACTCCTATTAAAATAACCAATAAAGATAGCTAAATCAGCTTTAGGATCGAATTTACCAAGATTGTCTTTACCGTTATTGTGCACATAGCACTTACAGCCGAAGACACGAAGGTGACTGAGGTTTGGCTTTCTTTCTTTGTAGAGTTCGTATGGAGTCTTATTCAGCTTCTTTCTCAAGTATGCTCTGTTGGAGACGTAGCAAGCCGTACTCATGGCATCAGCCCAAAACACTTGCGAAGTGATGTACTCGTTTAACATTGCTCTTGCCATTTCAGTGAGTACTCTATTCTTTCTCTCCACAACACCATTTTGTTGTGGTGTTCTTGGTGCTGAAAAATTGTGATCAATCCCCATGCTGTCACAGAACTCAGCAAAAGCTTGATTCTCGAACTCTCCACCATGATCAGTCCGTATTCCTGAAATTGAGAACCCTTTCTCGTTTTGGATCTTCTTGGCAAATGAAACAAACTGATCAAAGGTTTCATCTTTAGAGGATAAAAATATTGTCCAAGTAAATCTAGAGAAATCATCAACAATGACCAAAGTGTATAAGTTTCCACCAAGACTTTTCACTCTAGCTGGTCCAACTAGATCCATGTGAAGAAGTTGAAGAGGTCTGTTTGTTGAAATCTCATTTTTTGCTTTAAAAGAAGATTTGGTCTGTTTTCCCTTTTGACAAGCATCACAAATCATATCATTTTTGAAATTCAGTTTGGGAATGCCAATAACCAAATCCTTTTTCAATAACTTGTCAAGTTGATACATATTGACATGAGCTAATCGCTTATGCCATAGCCAACTCTCATTCAAGTTACTCACAAAACAATTTTCAGAAGTAGAAGCATTGCTAGAGAGGTTCAAAGTATAGCAGTTTCCATCTCTAGGTGCTCTAAATAAAGCTTTATTTTTCAAATCATTTATGGAGATCAAATCATTTTTAACAATAAAGCACTCATCTGAATCAAATATTACCAAATTACCCTTATCGGCGCTTTGGCTCACACTAAGGAGATTGTGACACAATCCTTCTACAAAGTAGACGTCTTTGATGAGTGGGCCTTCATTGTTGCCTATCTCACCAATGCCAGCGATTTTCCCGGATTGATCACCTCCAAATGTGACTCTACCTCCATCTTTTGGCTTTATTGATAAAAACTTTGATTTGTCTCCAGTCATGTGTCTTGAGCATCCACTATCGATATACCACTTGTTTGGCCTTGATGCTCTAAGACAAACCTGCAGATCACAAAGGATCAGGTTTTAGGTACCCATCTTTTCTTGGGTCCTTTGGGGTTAGCATGTACCTTGGGAACATATGTTCCTTTTGGTACCCAGACATAATTCCCTACAGGTTTAGCTTTTCTTTCTTTTCGATGAAAACAAGATGAAGTAGTATGTCCCTTCCTATTACAGTAATTGCAATGAGCAAAAGGATTTGAAGAATGAACAGATTTTGTAAAATAATTCATGTAAGATTTTTGACCATTCTTTTTCTTTCCTTTCTTTTTGTCAAAGTCTGGTCTATATCCAATGCCCGATCTATCATTTATAAAACGCTGTTGTTTTAAAATTACATTGAGCATTTCACTTCCCTTAGTGAACTTCTCAAGTGCTTTTGTTAATTGTAAATTCTTTTTCTCCAAAATAGGGCATTCGTCACAGACTAAAGATTCAGGAGAAGTAAGACTTTCAACATGTAATTCAAGAAAAGAATGTTTCCTTTTTAAACTCATATACTTATCTGCCAATTTTTTAAATTCCTTTTGAACCACATTGTACTCAGCAAATAGTTCATCATAGGAAGGAAGAGATTCGTATACCTCATTTGTTTCACTGGGTTGCTCTTCTTCTTCAGCAACAAGACATATGTTGGCCTTTTCACTTTCATTTTCTTCAGCTTCATCCTCATCTGATGAGCTATCCCCCCATATGGCTGAAACATATGCTTTCTTCTTCTTGAAGTTCTTGAACTTCTTCCTTTCTTTCTCTTGGTTCTTCAGCTGAGGACATTCAGATTTGATGTGTCCGGGCTTCTCGCATTCGTAGCATATGATAGGCTTCTTTGATTCATAGCTTGAGCTACCCTTTTGAAACTTCTTGAAGCCTTGATCCTTTTTGT
Organism: Acacia crassicarpa; assembly: GCA_034222035.1. Taxonomy (NCBI): domain Eukaryota; kingdom Viridiplantae; phylum Streptophyta; class Magnoliopsida; order Fabales; family Fabaceae; genus Acacia; species Acacia crassicarpa. The sequence goes on along the minus strand of JAWXYG010000009.1, from coordinate 21,206,358 downwards.
AGAACTTCTTGAATCTCCGGACCATCATGCCGATTTCTTCATCCTCATCTTCATCTTCTTCATCTTTATCAGCATTGAGAGCGACTCCCTTGTTGCGATTGTTGGTACCATTGACTTCTTCCAAGTCCTTCTTGAATTTCAACTTGCTCTCATACTCAGATAGGCTTCCAAACAATGCAGCAACAGAAGTCATAGACTCACCACGAGCCTCTTCAATAGCAGTAACCTTGGCTTCCCAATCCTTCGTGAGAATATTGAGAATTTTTCTCACTTGAGACCTTTGATCGAAGTTCTTTCCCAAGGCTGCTAACTGATTTGTGAGATGAGTATATCTAAGCTGAAATTCACCGATAGTTTCTCCTTGCTTCATTCGCAACAGGTCATATTCAGTTGTTAGGATGTTGATGCGGTTCTCTTTGATTCCAGATGTTCCTTCATATGCGATTTCCAGAGCTTTCCACATATCCTTTGCTGTAGACAAGTTGCAAACACGAAAGTACTCCTTTTGACTAAGAGCGCTTTGAAGCATCAGAATAGCCTTGCTATTAAGAGTAATATTCTTCTTATCATCATCGTTGAACTCAGCTTCGGTCTTTGGAACAGTGATGCCTCCTTCAATCTTAACTGGAACATAATCTCCAGTTTCAAATACTCTCCACAATCCATATTCCATAGCCATCACGAACACGCGAAACTTTGCTTTCCAGAAAGAATAGTGTTCGCCATCGAAACCGGGAGGACGGTTGATTGAAGCTCCATCAGGAAGAATTCCTTCCATAGTGATCCTTCTCGAGTGGTTAAGCTCTTCTGAGAAGACCTTGCTCTGATACCAAATGAAGAATGGAGCTAAATACCCAAGAGGGGGGGGTGAATTGGGTATCTTTAAAAAAAATTAAAGATTGAGCTCTGTTTTTGACTAATGAAAACAGAGGCTAACAGAGGAGTAGGGAAGGAAAGCTTTACACAATGTGATTTATACTGGTTCGGTCCTTTCTCTGACCTACATCCAGTCCCCAAGCCTCACCTGGGATTTTCAATCCACTATAATCAAATATTGATTACACACTCTGTACTAAGAGTTGTTCTCTCACTAGAACACACTCCCCCTTACAAGTTGTAATCAATACACCCCAACTACCAAGTCCCCTGACTTGTAGTTATCACAATCAATAAATGATTTACAAGTGTTTGACTCTCTTACAGAGCAGATAAGATAAACACTGAAGAACTAAGTATCAAAAAGATACAATACAGATGTTAGCTTGATACAATGAATGACTCAATAAATTTTCGCTCTAAGTTGGTGTATCAGCTTGAGAAGAAGTTAATGCTCTCTATTTATAGGCAGAGAACATTAAATGACCGTTGTAAGATGATTCCAACCGTTGGAATTGATTAGCTTGGGTTCTGGTCATCTTCTCTCTCTAAACTTCTGCTAATCCAAGTCTTAATGAAGTCTGATGTGGATTTCTGAGTTTCTGCCCGTTGGAATTGACTTTACTTGATGTAGTAAACATTCTTTAACGTTAACAAGGCGTGCTCAGATGGATTAACCGAAAGTAGATGAGATTGTGCAGGTGCATTAAATGCACTGTTCACCTTTTTGCTTTTTCTTACAAATCTTCAATAATCTTGATCTGTGCTAACTGAAAAACACTCAACAAACTTGTTAAACATATCTGGGATCATGAGTGAATGATATATGAAAGCAAGTAGATCAAACAACAAGTTATAACAGATTTCACAGATTTGAAAAAGCTTCAACGGTCACTAACCTCGAGGTTAGTTCATCCAACCTCGAGGTTGGCCTGAAATCTTCAGGCAAACCTTTGTTTTAAAATCATTCAACCTCGAGGTAGCAAAGTGAACCTCGAGGTTTGAAGTTTGTTTCAAACCTTCAGTTTTTCACTGGAGCCCGACAACCTCGAGGCTGTACTTCTGTACTCGAGGTTGGCTCTTTGAAAGTGCAAGGTTCAAAGTTGAACATAAAGCCCAGCCTCGAGGTTACAATGTTAACCTCGAGGTTTTCAATACTTTGAAAACCAGTGCTTTCTGTAAATGATGAAACTCGAGGTTGCAACATCATACTCGAGGTCAAAGGTGTTTTCATCGAGCTTAAGTTTCAAAACAAAGTGTCCAACCTCGAGGTTGAAATATGGACCTCGAGGTTCATGTGCTTGATGAACAACATGACCTTTCTGTATGAGTTGAACCTTGAGGTTAGCTTTGCATACTCGAGGTTACAAGTGTTAATGAAGAAACTTGGATTCTCCAACTGAACCAGAACCTCGAGGTTGACTTCTCAACCTCGAGGTTTCACATATAACTTGTGAAACCAAGTTTTGCAACATTCGAACACTTGATTTTTAAAGCTTCTGTAAGGTCAAACCTCGAGGTTACAAACCCAACCTCGAGGTTTGCTCTTAAACAGAGTTTTGACACTTAAGAGCAAAACCTCTTCAATTGTCTGTAGTTGTTGACAATCATCAAAACTATCAGAGAACTAACAGGAAGTACCTGCAGAATTGGTTGATTAGGCTACCTTTGAGTGGACCCATTCCCAAGAGTCTGAAGGTAGTGGGAAACACTGGATTAACTCCAAGTCTTACAATTAGCGGTGAGACATTTATTACATTTATTATTTGTTTCAGAGACCAATATATTTATTTCATTTTACATGTGTTGTTTGTGATGCATTTTTGTGCTTGAAGGAAACCTAGAAGAAGCTATCACAGGAGAGAGCCTCGTAGATTGAGAATAACCCCACATCCTCTCAGTCCAATAACGAGAGTCTCTTCATTCAGGCTACAGGCAGATATGACAAGAAAGGAAGACTCTTCGAGATGGGTGCCTCTGCCAGCCGAGTGAAGTCTATGAAGTGCTCATCCAACAATGTCAGAGATGTTTCTGTAATACTTTTGATATTAATTGTTACATTTTCATTCCATCATCCATTTAAATGAAGTACAAAAAATAAACTAACTTCCTAATATTGTTTTTTTAGATGAGCTTAAGATGGTGAAGGCGTTAGAATAGTTGGAGTCACAAGTAGATAAGCTGAATCAACAAGCAGAGATAATGAATCAGCAAGGAGAGAAGATGAGCCAGCCAGAGTAGCAAATGAATCAACAAGGAGATCAACTGTATCAGACACAGGAGATGATGAAGCATATGCAGGATCTACTCTAGTCCCTAATGAAGGACAAGGATACACTCCTGGTAATGATGATCATACTACTGCTGTTCAGACTTTTTTTAGTTCCTTATGTTGGCAATATTATTATTTATATTTTGTTTTCTTTATGTAAACTCTTACGATTGCTACTATATATTTTCATGATATATAAATATTTTTTATTTTGTAATTTTTATATATTTTTATGGAATTTTTTAATATTTTTTCTAATGAAATGAATTTTGTGATGGAACAATAATTTCGTCACAAAATTCCAAATTTGTGAGATGGCATAGTATTACTTGGCGGCTTGGGGAGCATGGACATTGGGCTTGTTTGGGATAGCAGTGATAGAAGTTACTTTTTTTTTTAATGGACTTTTTTTTTTAATAGACTTTTCCTGATGTGATTGGTGTTTGGGATAGCGGTAGTAGAAGTGACTTTTTTTCTAATGGGTACCTGTTTGGCATAGCTTTTGAAAAGATAGTTGAGATGGAAAATGACTAAAAAGGGCACGGATTATATATATATATATATATATATATATATATATATATATATATATATATATATATATATATAATGTGATTATTTGGGAAAAAAAAAATAAAAGGCCTAAACTACTGTGGTGGGATCTGAAGTTTAGATCAATTGCTTCAGCCATTTTAGCCCATCACATGATAAAGCTTTCTCAAACACCCAAAAACCAAGTTTTTACTTCTTATGGGCTTTCTTTAGTTTATGATGCTTTCCCAAATAGGCTCATTGAAGATAGCCATGCATAAAGCTTAAAGCTCAAAAAACAATTTTGGACCTCAAATTATAGTCAAGTAGTAATTAATTCAAGTAATGCTTTGTCACAGTAATTATTATTTTTTTTTAAAAAAAAAGAATGGAGCATTAGACTATTTCGATGATCCAAATTGCTTACAATGATCCAAACGTATTACTTATTTCTATTTTAAAATATTAAAATCAGATTGTATGATGAATTAAACTATTTTTTAGATTTTATGGTTTTGATGGTTTTTTTTTTGGAAGAAATCAAATAGAAAACAAGTAAAGAAAGAAGATCAAAGACACAAGAACTTCCAGAATTTTCTTCCCTCTCTCCTCTGCTCTCATCGACAAGAAATGGAAAAGATAAGGATACAAACAAAACAATCTACCCTAGCCCAAATAAAACAATTTCTGTTGTATATAAAGAGAAGCATTTATTTTATAATTGTTATGGTTTTAAAATAAAACTAAAATTGCTTCTTTAAGCGTAAAGAATTCAAACTCAATTTGAAAGTAGAAAACAAGCATAATTTTCACTTAAACACCCCCGCACTTTGTTGCATTTGCTCATTTTTTATAAGATCATGAATGATTTATTATTTCCCTTTTTGAAGAAAACCCTCAATCTTCAACTTAATTAATTTAAATTCATAAAATTTATATGAGTAAAATACTCTGACCACCTTCCTGTTTTGCCTTAATTACATAGACCTCCCCCCTATTTTAAAAACCCATAGAAACCTCCTTTAAATTAAAATGTATATTACACACACTACTAGAAAAAAGGGATTCTGCGACGGATTTTGCTACGGAATATCTTCCGTAGCAAAATCCGTCAAATTTGCTACGGATTAAGAAATCCGTAGCAAAAAATAAAATTTGCGATGGAAGGAATATTCTGTCGCAAAAAAATAAAATAAAATAAAACTACAACGGGAATATTTTTGCGACGGAACCATAATCTGTCACAAATTTGCGACGGATTATGGTTCCGTCGCAAAGTGGCGGATAAAATGGCCGCTATTTCTTTACCTTTTTGCGACGGACATAAGATCCGTCGCAAAAAGGCATTACTTTTTGCGACGGATGTAAAATCCGTCGCAAAAATCGATATAACCCTCCCTTGCCATTCGAAGCCCTCAGCTCAGCTCTCTGTCACCGCCGACCTCAGCTCCGTCAGCGCGCCGCCTCGCCCAACTCGTGCTCCCCTCAGCTTCCCACCCCCAGCTCCGTCCTCCCCACACCCCGAGCTCGACCTTGCCACCTCCCCACGCCCCCAGCTCCGTCCGCCGTCATAACCCACAGCTCCACCGCCCACCATCGCTTTCAACCCCTAGATCCCCACGCCGTCAGCCCCCAGCTCCCCCCAGCTAGCGCCGACACCTCTCTCCAGCGCCCTCAGCTGACAAACGGTAACTTGTTTTTTTTTTTTTTTCAAAATTTTTTCGGGATTCAAACTCTTTCTTTCTCTGTTTAGTTTATCCAAAACTTACTTTAGCTATTTTTTTTTAATTACTTGTCTTACTTTAGAAGAATTGTCTATAGTTGGACTAGACAATGTTCAAATTTAATTCAATAAGATAGCTATAAAAAATAAGAAAAGGGAAAAGAAATAGAAAATATCAATGATAGGGCATGAGATTCATACAGCCAGCATGTATTCTTTATATCTTGGTTAAGACATTTTTGTACACACAAATATATATATATATATATATATATATATATATATATATTTATATATATATAAATAAAATATTGAATATTATATAGATATGTCGAATTCACAGGTTGATATTGTTGTTATTAAATAAAACAAAAAGGAGGATTCATTCACCTTTTTTGCCTCACGCATTTCAAATTCAAGTTGCTTCAAATATTTGTTTGGATTGTGACCATTAATGCACACAAGTGGAAGGGTTCAAAATTAATAAAATAATATTTGGGATTGGAAGATGATGTAATTAGTTTAAAGGGCAAGTTGATTATGAGGTATTTTGTTTCTTATTTTATATATTGACAAAAGATTTGAATGAATTTGATTCATTTGGCCAAAAAGAAGCACCTTTTCATTTGACTATGACGTTAGATACATTTCTATCTCTTTTATGGTTCCTTCAAAAGCCAATCCTTTTCGTTTATGAGAATGTTAAACATGCCTTCTTGTACTGAATATTTGAACAACTGAGTCATGTTATTTGTACTCGATTCCCCCAACATGCCTTGCCTGATCAACCATGTTTATGAGAATGTTAAACATGCCTTCTTATTGTTACATTTAATATTCTAGGGATTTCTTGATTTTAAGATATATTTAATTTGATATTTGTTTCAATGTTTATTTTGATTTTCCTGGAAATCAATAACTATGAAAATCCATTGATCTTGCCTGATCAAGATAACAATATGAAAATCACTTTTGTTTCTAAACTTACTTAATTCCTTTTTTTCCAACTCGTACCAAAACATGCATGACTATATTAAATAATAAAAAAACATAAATGTTAGGTATTTTGATTTTATAGTCGTTACTTATTTTTATCAATTCAATCCTCACATCAATGTTGTGTGAATAGGCATTCTTTTATTTAATTGCACAACGGGCAAATGTTTTTCCCCTGAATTTGTCAATTCTATATTATTGATCTCTTCTTAATCACATGCCCCAGCACATTCTGAGTAATTAATTAAAAATTAATCAGCTAGTATTATTAAATTAACTAAAATATTAAATGAAACTCTTAAACTTTATAAAAGATTACCGATTAGCTAGCTACTAATTACCTTCTGGACGAAGTGATCTTTCTCCACCAGCTTGAGTACATTTTAAGAAGGGGGGGGGGAAAAAAAAAGAAGAGCCAAGCTTAGATCATGAATTACTTGAGAAATTGTTAACCTGACAATTATAAGAAATTAGTATAAGTAAAAGGCGAAAAAATTAATCATATTTATTAAGCTCGAAGAAATAGTTTATAATTTTGCTGTTTTTTTCCTCTCCACAGTTGCTGTTGTCCATTTACGGTGCTCTTCTCCGTCATCCGACTACTCTGCCCTTCCGGTAAGCTCCCTTTCGTTTCCTTTTTTACCACATTATTTATTATGGTTAATTAGTAGAGATAAAAATTGAAAAAATTAGTCATACTTATTACTTGTGAATAAATAGGGTAATTTTGGTTACAATTTAACATTATTGTTTATTTAGGTTAAAATTTGGTTAATAAGTAATGTCTATTAAGTATTTCGAGGAGCATTATAAATATGATTAATTTTGATTTTTCAAATCAATTTTGGGTACTAGTGTATTCGGTGAAGGCCACAGGGGAAATTGTTGTGGAAAATCCTGTATATATTTGGTGATTGTAAATTTTGTGTAGTTTTGTTCATGAACATAACTGTTATTGCGGGCTTTAATTTACAATACTTGGTTCTTACGATATTTAATTTTGTGGAAAATCCTGTATATGTTTGGTGATTGTAAAATCCTGTATATGTTTGGTGATTGTAAATTATTAGTATTGTTCAATTAACTGTATGATATGTGTTTTACGGTTGTAATTAACACCAAATTAAGAATTCTTTCTTCAATACTTGTATCATTGTTGTCTCTGTGTGTGTGTGCTCTTAGTATAGATTGAAATACTTTAATTAGCACAACCCCTTGCGTAAAAAATGAAAATTGGAAATCAATTATTCCAAGCAATCTCCTCAATATCTTGCGGATTAAATGAAAAACAAATTAAGTCAAACATACATGTAACCTGTTTCCCACTAAGCATTAGAGAGAGCTTATCAGGTCTTGACCTTTCAAATATGATTTGGATATAAAGATCTAATTTGATTTTTTTAAAATGATGATCTTTAGATAAAAATTCATTTTTTGGCAAAAAAGAAAGTTAAAAAGTTATCTCTATTTTATGTTTTATACCCATTAAAATATGTAATTTAAGAATATAGACGTTTTAAGAAAAATAATATTTAGATCGTTTAAATTAATTATAGACCATCCATATCTGATTAGCTTTCTCTATTAAGCAAATTACCAAAAAAAAAGTCTTCTCATTTTTAGACCTCCATTCCTTATTAGAAGGAACAAGTATAAAAATCAAGTGGTTCAAATATCCATTTTCCTTAATAAAGTATCTTTAAGAGAGTACATGAGAGATAGCGAGTGAAATATTATTGAAGAGAGATAATAAGTGGAATAGAATGAGGTAAAAATAGAAAGACCAATTTAAAGTATACATGGAAAAAAAAAACCAATTGCACTTTAGAATTTCAAATCATTGGTTTTCTTATTAAATTAATTAGTAAATTGATAAATTTTATACTAAATACTTATTCTGTTGTAGGTCACAAAAATTATTAAATATTTTGAATTTTACATGATATTTTGAATTGACCACTTTTATATATTTGTGACATGTTGAGATGTTAATTAAGTTAGTAACTGAACTAGCTAGGAAATATGGATGGCAACCATGATAGAAGTTGGATGTACAATCGCCTAACTGAGAGAAGAGAACTAACTCAAGCATTCTTGGCGGGTTTGCCCATGTTCATCAATTTTGCTCTGGCACATTCAACTAATTCAAGTAGGGAGATCAGGTGTCCGTGTGTCAAATGTAAGTGTATAAGATTTGAAGATTTTGAGGAGGTCAAAATCCATTTGTGTAGAAGGGGATTCATGAAGGATTATGAGTGTTGGGAATATCATGGCGAAGTCCAACAGACACCGACACCTAGTGGTTATTACGGGGACAGTAGTCATCGAGACAACCTTAATCAATATGAGTAGTTGGTTATGGACGCTGCGGGACCGTCGATCGGCCGATATTTCGATCCTGTTACTCATGCTGAGTCGTCATACATGGGAGAGGAGACCGATACACATGCTCAACCATCATACATGGGAGAGGATCCTCATCCGGAAGCCAATAGGTTCTATAAAATGCTTCAAGAAGCGCAACGTCCGTTATGGGAAGGTTGTGAACACTTTGAAAATTGTGAATATTCATCGCTATCGACTACCCTAGCAACACTAAGCCTGAAGACTGATCACCATATGAGTGAGAGGAATTACAACGAAATGATGCAGATCATAAGTAAGGTTGTTCCCAACGACAGTAATTTGCCGAAGGATTTTTACCAAGCAAAAAAAAAGGTGAAAGAGCTTGGGCTTGGATGTGAAAAAATTCATTGCTGCCCTAGGGGATGTATGTTGTATTATAAGGATGATGCTGAGCTGACCAATTGTAGATTCTGTGGACATGACAGATATGAAGTTGTGAGGAAAGGAAGGAAAATTACCCGTCGAGTGTTAAGCAAGATGCACTACTTTCCTCTGGTGCCCAGACTTCAGAGATTGTATGCATCAGAACAAACAGCTGCTCACATGAGATGGCATCGGGAGCATCACAGGGATGAAAACTTTGTGACGCATCCTTCGGATGCTGAAGCTTGGCGTAAATTTGACGAGGCGAATCCTTTCTTTGCTATGGATCCCCGTAATGTCCGTCTTGGTCTATGTTCGGATGGGTTCGCTCCTTTTGATAAAACGGGCAGGAATTATTCCTGTTGGCCTGTCATTGTGACATTGTACAACCTCCCACCTTCTATGTGCATGAGAAGAGAGTTTTTGTTCCTGAATGCGTTAATCCCTGGGCCATCCAACCCAATAAAGAAGATAGATGTGTACCTCAGGCCTTTGATAGACGAGTTGAAGATGTTGTGGAGTGAAGGGGTTCTTACGTATGATATATCATTGAGTCAGAATTTCACAATGCGTGCTGCCTTAATGTGGACGATAAGTGATTTCCCTGCATACGGGATGTTGAGTGGCTAGCAAACGTCGGGAAAGCTTGCATGCCCGGTATGTCTTGAACAGAATATGGGTTATAGCTTGCAACACAGTCACAAGGTCTGTTGGTTTGACAGGCACCGACGATTCCTACCCCCAATCATCCGTACAGGACAAATAGAAAAGACTTCACGCGGAATGTTGTCGAACGAGCAGATCAACCTCTTCGTTTAAGTGGCCAAGAAATATGGGATAGGGTCAAGCACATTCCAAGTGTCGAAGAGGGGGCTGCTTCTAGCGAACCTGAGGGATATGGTGTTGATCATCATTGGAACAAACGCAGCATCTTCTGGAAACTACCATATTGGAAAGATCAACTGTTAAGACACAACCTCGATGTCATGCATATTGAGCGGAATGTGTTTGACAATATTCTGTACACCGTGATGGACACCAAGGGCAGGACGAAGGACATAGTCAATGCAAGACTGGACATACAAGAGATTTTCAGAAGGCCTGCTTTGCATTTGGTGCAGGATGGTAGGGGACGGATTTCCAAACCTAGAGCACCGTACACATTAAACAAACAACAGAATTTAGAATTGTTGCAATGGGTAAAAGATTTGAAACTCCCGGACGGTTATGCGTCAAACCTGAAAAGATGTGTCAACATGCACGAGGGGAAGTTCTTCGGGATGAAGAGTCATGATTGTCATGTTTTTTTTCAGAGATTGTTGCCTTGGGCCTTCAAAGCACTACCGAAGGAAATATGGTCTATTCTAACGGACTTTTCCGTGTTCTTCAGAGAAATTTGTGCTTCAGAGCTTAATATTGAAAAGTTACGGCTTCTGGAGGCGAGTATGCCTATAACGCTATGCAAGTTAGAGAAGGTGTTTCCTCCTTCCTTTTTTGACTCAATGGAACATTTGCCCGTTCACTTGGCTTACGAAGTAAGGGTAGGAGGCCCGCAACAATATAGATGGATGTATCCATTTGAGAGGTAATATATATGTCTTTCGATCTGTTATTAATTGAAAAACATGGTACTTTAGTTTATAAATACCCTATGATATTCCATTGTAGGTTTTTACGCACACTTAAGCAGAAGATCAAAAATCCAACCCACGTTGAAGGATCTATCGTTGAAGCATATCTAGTTGAAGAGGCCGCTAAATTTTCGTCATACTATCATCCCCCTGAAATGATGTCAAGATGGAGAAGGGTACCTCGCAACGATGCCGGTGATACAAGGGATCAAAAATCAATATTTAATTATCCAGGGCGAGTCGTGGGAAAACATTGGAAATCAACTCTTGACGGAAGAGATAAACAAGTAGTGGAGTGGTACATTCTAAACAACTGTGAAGAGGTCGCCCCGTACTTAAAGTAAGATTTTTGTTTTTCCGTTTTATTATTACGATAAGTATTAAAGTATTAACTTCATATATATATATATATATATATATATATATATATATATATATATATATATATATATATTTTGCAGTTACTTTTCTAATTGGGTCTGATCGGAAAATCCTTCAATGTCGGTGTCCCAGGTTGATCAATTCACGAACTCTGAGTTTCGAAAATGGTTTCGAACCTATTTCGCGAAACATCGAGAAGATCCCAATGAAGTTGCGTGGAGTTTATCTTATGGAGCTCCAATTAGTGTTACTCAATGCAGCAGATATATAATCAATGGGTATCGGTTTTCAACTATTGACACGGATGCAGGTACACAATGTTGCAATTACGGTGTATGTTGTCGAGGTGACCAAGTTGACGAGGTGGAGACTGTTTACTACGGGAAGTTACGTGACATAATTCAATTGAAATATCCGTGGGACAATGTGGTGACCCTTTTTAAGTGTGAGTGGTTTGATAACAGTCCGCATGGGACAAAAATGGACGAGCATGGAAATATTGAGATCCACTGGACAAGGAGATATGCGGTTGGTTATGACCCATTCATCCTTGCTCAACAGGCGGAACAAGTTTACTATACATTATATCCCACATCCCGCCAAGGGTGGAGGGGGGTTATTAAAACCAAAGCACGAAATATCATACTGAAGTTGAAAGAGTCGGATTCAAATGACGGTATGGCTGAACCGTTCCAAGCTGATGTGGAACATCTACTGCCCATAAACATCAAAGACAACGAAATACCAAGCAATCTCTTTGATTCTGCTGCAGATTTAGAATTGATTCCTATACAAATTGACGATGAGGAATCAGACGATGAGGCAGAATTGATTTACTCTGACAGTGAATCTGAGTTCGACGACTATGAGACTTCAGAGGAAGACGGGCAAGCAGAAGTTGATGAACAGGAATTGTCCGGTTGAGATTTGTTAGTTCTTTGTTTTTGACGGTCTGTTATACTACATACTTTGTTACTTCACTACTGTAATCAACCCTAAATATATTTGTAGTTTTTTTTTGGACCTAATGTCTATAAGTGTTCAGAGATGGAGCATCAAGGAGGATCTTCAGGTAGTGGACGTGGTGGTGGTCGATCCCGGCCCCGTCCTATCAGAGGTGGTAGGGCGTCATCATCTGCCCCTTCTGTAGGCAGAGAGGGGGCGGTGCCCCAGAGGTGCCACCGTTTAATATGTCATCGTCACCGTCGGGTTATTTCGCATCTTCACCGTCGCTGTATACGTCGCCGTCGTCTTCTACCTCCACTGATCCGCAGCAAATGGGACAACAGGTTTACTAGCCTAATTCTGATTGATTTACATATGTTTAGTTTCATGAAACCATCTATGTACAAACATCTTTAATATTTCACATTCCTTGCTTAGCACACCCCGTCGCCTCAGAGCCATGTCGGGGAAGAAGGTAGTTCCTCCAATACACCGATCTGGGGCACAACAGATCCTGAGACAGGGCTGCTTTGGATCTGTCCTGACAACGAGTAGTAAGTCATGCCAAGTTACCAGTAATGTTACCAATCCCTTATCTAATTGGTTTTATGCTAATAATATTTGCATGATGTCCTCTGTCTTTAGCTTTGTGCCTCGTGATCCGGTGATGGATTTCATTTCGGACCAATTATTCCGTAACTACAATGAAGCTTGGACCAGCTGGACAGCGATTCCTACGGAAAATCGAAATGCTTGGTTTAATGAGTTTATGGTAAGTTATTTATTTATGGTTTTTAATTAAGTACTTTTATAAATTACCGCACTAATTGTTCGTTGTTGATTTTCAGAGGAAGCACATGTCGTTGCCTAAACATCGTGCAGCTCTGAGAAAGGCTTTTAACGCCAAGGCAGCCCGGTGGTTGTCTCAAAAGCTTTATAACTTGAGACATGGTGGAAGAGGCAGGCGAGATTGGCTTTCACAGGACACTGCAAACCAATTATTTGACAATTGGGCCACCAATGAAAAGTTTCAGGAGAAGAGTGTGAAAAATAAGCAAAATAGGGCCAAAATGGAAGGCCCGTCATATGTTGGCGGCTCTATTCCGATGACTGAGTGGAGACGGAAACTTGTGAGTACACGTTATTTTCTATTTAGGTAATCAATATTTTGTACTTTGAAGTAATTAACTATGATCATCATTTGCATTTGCAGGCAGAGACTGGGGTTCCTCCAAAGTCGGTAGGTTGGGCTGCCTTTGAGCGGACCCATTCCCGGCAGTCTGAAGGAAGTGATGAGAGGGAATGGATTAACTCAAGGGCGCAAACAGTAGCGGTTAGACATTTATTGCATTTATTACTTGTTTTATGCACCACAATATTTATTTCATTTTACATGTCTTATTTGTTATGTATTTTTGTCTTTGTAGGAAAATTATACGAAGCTGTCGCAGGAGAGAGACTCACAACGTGAGACTGACCCGTCATCCTCTGTGTGCGATAATGATAGTCTGTTCATTGAGGCTGCAGGTGGATTTGACAAGAAAGGGAGAGTCTTTGGATACGGTGCCGCTGCTAGCCGACTGAAGCCAACAAAGCGCTCCTCATCCGGCATTGAAGATGTTTCTGCAGGTAAACGTATTTGATATTGAAAATTTCCATTCTCTTGTCCATTCAAATGAAGTCCAAATAATAAATGTACTTGATATTGTTTTTGCAGATGAGATGAAGAAGATAAAGGCTTTGACAGCACAGATGACTCAGGAACAGGAGCGGATGCTTGAAGAGCAAGAGAAGATGAGACAGATGATGATTCAGGAACGAGAGATGATGGAGGAGCGGATGGCTAAGGAACGAGAGATGATGGAGGAGTGGATGAGGCGGATGCAAGAGGAGATGATGAGGCAGATGCAGATTCAACTCAAGTCCCTAATGAACAAGGGTTCGGGGTCGGCTCCTGGTGATGATGACCATGCTGGTGATGATGATGATGATCACAATGCTCCTGTTTAGACTACTGTTTAGAATTTGCCCTTTGTAACATTGTTAGACTACTTTTTAGTATTTGGTATTTGTTAGATTACTCTTAATGTGTACTCCTTATAATTATTATTATATCCATGAATCACTACTTTTTGTACTCAATTTTTTAAAATTAAAAAAAATAACATTCAAAATAATTATTAGTTTTGCTAAGAAATTATTTCTGTAGCAAACGATCAAATATGGGGAAATTTGCAAAATTTCTAGTTTGCTATAGAAAAATAAAAAAATAAAAAAGGAAAAAAAAGGAAAAAAATAAATTAAAAAAATAAAAAATAATTAAAAAAAAAAGAATTTGCTACGAAATTCTATTCCGTAGCAAATTTGCTACGGAATGAATTCCGTAGCAATTTGCTACGGAATATTAGGAAATTCCGTCGCAAATTGCGACGGATTTTCCTTATCCGTCGCAATTTGCGACGAAGGATTTTGCTACGGAATTTTTCCGTAGCAAAATCTGAAAATTTTTGTAGTGACAAACCTCCCTTATATGAGTAAAATACTCTGACCACCCTCACGTTTTGTTTTTATTACATAAACCTCCCTTTTATTTTGAAAATATATATTTAAGTCTAAATAATTAACTCGTTAGAATATTTTAAATAGATTCCAAAAATATAGTATTTTTTTAATTAAAGTTTATATAAAAATAAAATTTATATATTATTTTACCTTTAATATTGTACTTAATCCCTAGTTTTACTTTTATATTTTAACTAATATTATTTTAAATAATTTAAGAGTTTTTTTATCTTTACAAATAGTTATCTATGATTATTTAGCATCGGTTAATGTAAATATCACAGAACGTTGAATATTCAAATAAGTTTTTAAATAAATATGTGCTTGATCAAATGTGCAATGTCAATAAATATTTGTGAAAAAATTATTAAATTAGAAAATTTAAATGACACATGAAATTTCAAACTTATGTAGTTTATTATATTTGATAAAAATATGTGTTTAATTTATATTTTAAAGTCAAAATTAATTTATAAGATCAAAACTAATAAATTTTTTAACAAATTAGAAAGTTAGAAGATCTATTAGAAACATTTTTTGTTGTATAAATTTGGTTTTATATATTTAAATAATTCTAGTATTGAAGAGGGACATTTTGGTGAAAAAAAAAGTTTAAAAGTCAAACTTAACAGTTAACTAACGATCTGGGTGGATGGAAATAGAATCTTAAAATATAAGGGAGGTGTGTATAACATAAATTTTAATTTTGAGGGAGGTTTCTATGGGTTTTTAAAATAGAGGAGAGGTCTATGTAATAAGACAAAACAGGAGGGTGGTCAGAGTATTTTACTCTAATTTTAAGGGAGAGGGTTTTCAAAATAGAGGGGAGGTCTAAGTAATTAAGGCAAAATAGGAAGGTGGTCAGAGTATTTTACTCAATTTATATCTTAATATATTTTCATATTTATATTTATTTATTAATTTATTTTTAGAATTCCTGAATTCGTAGGTTGCTATACACACTCGCGTATCTATATATATTAAGATATTCTGACAACTGCACCACTAATTATGATTTATGAGATAACCTGTTGCTCCATTTACACACACACAGATAGGCATGTTTATGATATTAACAACGGAATGTGTGTGTATAATTGATTCGAATTTAGTTTTCATTATACTCCTCCCTAATTTAATTTAAAACATATTTACTTAATTTAAATAGATTAAGAAAATTAGTTAATATGACATGTATTTTCTAAAACACTCTAATAACATTTTTTATAAATTCTTTAATTCTCTCTCATCTTTAATTATTGTTGAAGGAAAATATTGATAAATATAAACTTTTTCTTATATTTATGACTAAAATTAACCATCTAAATATGTTTTATGTTAAGGATAGGAGGGAGTAATTATTTGAAATCTGAGAAAAGGGGCAGACAAAGGATTGAGTTTTTTTAAAAAAAAATAATAATAATTTTGATTTATGTACTAGACTTTTCTTTTCGAATGCATGTCTCGTTTTCTATTTATTTTCCTAAAAAGCCGAAGCAGCTGTCCTGTGAATATATATCATCTTCCTCTAGTTTGTTCCTTTCGTAAGGCACAGCTTGATTTCTTTTTAAAAATAACTTTAACTGCGAGAAGCAAGCTCTCATTTATTTTTGTTTTTGTTTTTAGAAACACAGTTCCGAACTCGATGCCGCTCGTAGTTCTCAATTTTGTTTGTCATGCACATGCTTTAAATACTAATTAAAACACTCCTGAATTGGATTCATGTAACGGTAAAGAATAAAGATCGCGACTGCACTCATTTCACATATCTTTAATATGGAGCCAAATCAGCTTCTGATGAAGGGAAATTGACGTATGAGAAATTCACATTCAATAAAGGTGGCGATTTGGAATGTATGATTGAGGTGGAACTCTCCAAGAAATTCATATTGGCAAGATGATCATGCGAAATTTTTACACATCAATAAAATTTGAAACAAGACAACAATAAAATCATAATTTCAAAATTCAAAAGACTTGCTGGAGCTGTGGATAACAAAACACAGTACTATTCAGGATAAAAATGGGGAGAATCAATGGAAAAGGAATTAGAGTCTTAGAGAATAAGCTTCTCAGATTCTCTATTACTGGCTTGGGGAACCTTGCTGAAGATAGCTCTGACAAGATCGGCATAGAGGGGGAATTGGGCGATGATGTAGATAGTAAGAGGCAAGATGGTGGCAGCGTAGAGCGGGAAAACAACCTCCTTGAGGCTGTCCTTGAGCACAAAGAAGAAGGCAGCAGAGAAAGAAACCAATATGGAACAGATGGAGATAAAGAGCGAACTCAACCCTAAAAGAAGCTTGAGAGGCAAATCTTTGCGGAAATCTCGAGGCTGCTGGCGTGAAGTGAGGATGGCGAGGAACATGGTGAGAGAGGTGATGGAGCAGCAGAGAGCCAAGAGGGAGGTGAGCGCAAACATGTTGAAAGCCGGGTAGCGTTGCAAGTGAGGCTTGCCGCTCACCTCCTCAGTGCCGCCGGGGATGGAGGTGGATGTGGCAAAGGCCACGCCCGCAATAAGTCCCGCCACCACAGAACACGACGCCGATGTGTGGTTAAGCCATTCAGTGCCTTCTTTGACTAGATTCTCATGATATTCTCTAAAAAGGTCCACCGGTGACGTGCCACCCTTGTTGGGCAGGAAAAGCACATAGGGCGGCATTTTATCCTTTATATACTGCCAAAAAAAAAAAAAAAGCACCATAGATTATATGTAAATGAGATTAAAATACAGGGTTTAGATGCATCTACCGTATTAAAATATTTTCTCAAGAGCATTCTGCATTTGAAAGTATTTTATGATGCATCCAGTATTCTTACGTTCAAAACTACAAAATATTTTGTTTGGAATATTCATCACCCTAAAATATTTTATTCATGTTGTGTTTAGCACTTTAAAATATTTTTTTGGTACATCTAATATTAAGGCACAAAAAATATTATAGGTGCTGTAAACACTTGAAAAACTATTTCAGAGCATTGGATGCGGACAAAATACTTTAGGTATCGAATGCATATTAGAAAATATTTAAGGCTGATAGATGCATGTATGACTGATTTGAGGAAGAAGATCAGAAATAGATAATACCAAAAACCATTTAATTTCCCACTGCATTTGCAGGGCAGCACCAGGGATGTGCCAGGGCTTGTCATGTGAGAGCTTGGCGGCTAAGTGGAGGATAGTGTTGCCTTCATTGTCTAGGTTCTGAACCAGGGCCTTCCATATCCTCTCCTTACCCAGACGCTTTATGAAAAGATTAAAAACATGGGGTTGCCTGCACTCTACTGCTACCTGCAATACATTTTGTCCTTGCCAGTTGGTTTCGTGAATGGACCCTGGTTTATCATTCATAATTTTCTCCAGCATTTCCAACACTCCATTTCTTGCTGCAATAAAAAATGCTGACTCCTTTTCGTCCGACTCTTCTTTCTTCTCCCCGTCGCCTGCAAATTAATCCTAATGAATATAGCGTAGAGGCGCTGTGCAGTGGGATCTGAACAAGGAAACAGAGGACACACACACACACCACTAAACTAGGCATATGCAGCATCCGGTTAAAGCCTTGCTTGCAGATACACTAGTTTTGCCTTTGAACAAGCTTGTGAGGAGTTCTCCCAGTTCTTTTGAAACATCAATTTATTAGACAAGAGAACAAAAAGGAGCTGAGAAATACTTTTATTGATTGAGTATTTTGTGATTAAAGACTTCAAGTTTCAAAATTCAACTGATATCAATGTTTTAAACTTAATAAATAATAATTATACAAACGCACGCACACACTCTTATACTGGGACAAGTTTAACTTTAAATTAATTATTATAATTAAAAACTAAAAAAATAGGATAACAATATTGAAGAAAAAAACGATAAGACATAAAAGGGGTGAGATATATATTTTTTTTAAAAAAATTATTTAATAAAACAATAAAAACGAAAAGACCTAAAGACGAGATCAGTGAGGTATAAAGATAGACTTGGACGTTTATATATATATATATAGGAAAACTATTGTATTTAGGTTCCAAATAACAGAAAAAATAAAAATATGGTTTCTGGATGTCTCAAAATTATATTTAAGTTTTGTGGGAATTGTTTTCAATAAATTCTAATTGTTGACATGTTAGTGAACATCCCTAAACTTGTTAGTGGACCGCACCTCGACTGATCAATGGATGCATCTGAACTTGTCAACGAAATTGAAATTCATTGTAAAAAAGTTGTATAGGACTTAAATATAATTTTGATATTTTTAGGGACTATTTTTTTTTTTAATTTTCTTTTGTTTCTTTGGGACCTAAATGCAATATATTTTTTCCTTTGTAGGTCAGTTATTGAAAAATATAGGCTCAGGTATTTTTTATCTTCCCACTCTAAGGGCTTTTTTCCCAAAATGCCCCTAATTAAATAACTAATTATCAAAATACCCCTGTTTCCAAACTATTTCTCAATCTACCCCTGTTTAGTCGACTAAACCATGATTTAGTTGACTAAAATGTGGGCTCAATTTTTTTTAAACTTCCCTGTGATTTAGTCGACTAAATCATAAAAAACATAAAAGGTTAAAACTTTGGAAGGCCATAACTTCTGGCTCGGGAGTCTGAATCAAGTGATTCTTTTTTTTTCTTCCACGTAACTTTTTGAGATCTATGCAATGACATAAAAATTAACTTCCAGATTTAATGAAGAGAAAGGAGGAAAAACAATTGATTCTTTATTGCGCAGGAGATACTAACAATTCATTAAATATAATCAAGTGATTCTTTTATTTATATATATATATATATATATATATATATATATATATATATATATATTAAATGAATTGTTTCCTTTTATTTGATGTTTTCTTTTTTATTAAATCACATAATATCTCCTATACAATAAAGATAGGATATGTGTGTGTATATTTAATGACTTGTTAATATTAACATGAGTTGTTAATATTTAATATTTTATATATATATATATATATATATATATATATATATATATATATTATTTCCTGCATAATATGGACAATTCAAAATATAAATTGAACCCCCTAACCTTTTATTTTATCTTATAAAATATCAATCGTAAAACCATGCCCTAATTAAGTTAGTTGGATCTCCCTCCCTCCCTGATTCTATGTTAAAATTAAACTTCAAACTTCAAAGAATAATCACCTTTTTTTTCCCGGTAGATGAGGCTGTTATTCCCCTAAAATCAAGTCCAAAAAATTTAGTGGCAGTCAATTCCATTTTAATATTAATAATCTCTTGCAACATATGATTTCATGCATAACTTCCAAACGCTATTATTTCCCTAAAATCAAGCCCCACAAATTTAGTGTCGATATTTTTCTTATTTCTCTTTTCTTTTAAAATCCATATTGTTAATAGAGAGATAATCTCAAATTTGAATATATTGTATTTTGAAAATCCAGTATTAATTGTTATGTGGGAGAGATACTTTGAATAATCAAGCTACAAAAATTTAGTGTCGATACTTTGAAGCTCCTTATAACATGACATCTAGAATTTAAGAAAATCCATATTATTAATTATTGAATTTTCAAAATACAAAATATTCAAAATACATATTATTAATATATATATATATATATATATATATATATATATATATATATATATAATATTAACAACTCATGT
This sequence comes from Acacia crassicarpa, assembly GCA_034222035.1. Lineage (NCBI taxonomy): Eukaryota > Viridiplantae > Streptophyta > Magnoliopsida > Fabales > Fabaceae > Acacia > Acacia crassicarpa. The sequence goes on along the minus strand of JAWXYG010000009.1, from coordinate 21,186,020 downwards.
TAATGTTAACAATTCATTAAATATAACATGCATGAATATAGATTTTCTTAGATTTTGAATTGTGCATATCATGTGATCCACATTGTGCAGGAGATACTAACAATTCCTTATATATATATATATATATATATTAAATATTAACAACTCATGTTAATATTAACAATTCATTAAATATATACACACACACATATCCTATCTTTATTGTGTAGGAGATATTATGTGCTCTAATAAAAAAGAAAATATCAATAAAAGGAAACAATTCATTATATATATATATATATATATATATATATAAGAATCACTTAATTATATTTAATGAATTGCTAGTATCTCCTGCGCAATAAAAAATCAGTTGCTTTTCCTCCTTTCTCTTCATTAAATCTGGAAGTTAATTTTTATGTCATTGCATAGATCTCAAAAAGTTACGTGGAATCAAAAAAAGAATCACTTAATTCAGACTCCAGAGCCAAAAGTTATAGCCTTCCAAAGTTTTAACCTTTTATGTTTTTTATGATTTAGTCGACTAAGCTACAGTATTTAGTCGACTAAATCTCGGAGAAATTTAAAAAAAAAAATTGAGCCCGTGTTTTAGTCGACTAAATCATGGTATAGTCGACTAAACAAGGGTAGATTAAGAAATAGATTAGAAACAGGGGCATTTTAGTAAATAGTTATTTAATTAGGGGCATTTTGGGAAAAAAGCCCCACTCTAAATCATTGGACAGAGTAACCTTTTCTTCAAATTGCTTTTTGTTTATTTGATGTGAGTAAGAAAGTGGAATGGATATCATCCCCAGTGCCACACGCCAGGGAGAATCGGGTGAATCTTTGTTGCATAGAATTTGTCTAATATGAAATTAATAATACATGCGTGAATTAAGAGTGAAAACCTTGTTTGGCATCGATCTGATGATGACCACTAGGTTTGGGAAATTCTGAATCGTCAGTTTGAAGTAAGGAATAGCCTCGGAAGGCACTTCCACGTCCCACGTATGCTGCATCTTTATGCTCCCAAATTTTATCCAGTAATTGGCGACACCAAACGTGCTTTTGTTTCTTCTTCTTCAAATCCTCTATATCCTGAAACCCTTAATAAAAACAAAACCACGCATACGTTCAGCAGAGAATTATTTAAACCTTGATCGTTACATATATAGTTATATGAGCACAAGCCAGCTTGTGACTTGTGAGTTACTTATATTATAATTATGAAGAGAAAGCGTACCAATGGCTTTAAGGACAGGCTGAATAAAACAGACGAATAGACACACTAAAATGCCATAACATGTCCAATAATTTGGCGGCGCCACATAATTACTATATCCCACGTAACCTGGGTTTTCTTCATCCGCTCCTTTTAATTTGTACAACAAAACATAAACAGCAGATCATATAATATACGTTAATTATAAACTTGCCATGCAACTAACTACTTTAAGACTAAAAGCTGAGCAAAATATGTATTCATTATATTAATATTAATAAACTTGCCACTCTGGGTATTTTGAGATGATTTTATCCACCAATTGGGCAATGTGTCATTGTTGTTTGACTGCTGCTTGGGGCTCCCCATCAGTGGCTTCACGAATATGCCTTACGTCACAAAAGGAAAATAAATAAAAACTTCAATTATTAAAACATCCAGTACACTACTAATGACAATTTCATTTTTATTGTAAAAATCTACAACTTGGCATCCACGCAAACGTGCTCATGCATGTTCTTTCTTTCATTATTTTTTTTCTTTTCTTTTCTTTTCACGAACTAAGCTTTTCTCTTGGCCGGTAATGTGGTAGAGGTCTAACAAGGGATCACATGTAATAAAATGCGGGGTTCCATGGATCTCATCGATTTGGGCTCCAACTTTATTTTCTTTAAAAAAGAAAGAGTAAATAAATACTAAAAGTATACTTACAATTGTAGACAAGCTTGTTATACCATCTAAAGTTGCTGCTGCTTTCAAAGGCGGAAGGTTTGCTGGCTAGGATATGGAGAGGGGTGATTCCCTTTTCATCCACAGAGCCCACAATATCAATTTTGTACAGAAGAATGATTTGAAATGCCAAGTCTGCGAATGTGAACAAAAATCAATCAATTAATAAATGATTACTAATTAAGAACAAAGGATGAAGATAAAATTGAGTAATAATAAGGAGTAAGCAACCAAAGTGTTCTCGGCGAATGGTGCAGTGGAGGACAGTCTCTCCGTCGCTTCTTTTCCAGAGCCCGGACTGGTTGGGGCAACAAGAGTGAAGGTAAAAAAAAGCATCATTGTGGCCATGAAGGGCAGCCAAGAAGAGAGGAGTCTCTCCTTTGTTGTTGCGAGCTTCAATCATCAGTTGGTTGTTGCCGCCGCGTTGAGCTTCGCCTATGGCCTTGCACGTCTTGAGGGACCCTATTGATGCTGCACAGTGCAGTGGGGTATCCCCTCTTTCGTTCTTTGTTTTCAGCACCGACCATGACTGGTTCTTCTTGATTTCTTCCACTATCTCCTCCGCCGAATCGTCTTTGAAGTCGTTCAGCGCCACATGCAACAGGGTGTCGCCTGACCTGTTGATTGGCACCTTGTGAATACCTGGGTTGTTTTTGAACGTCGTCAAAGCTTCCTTCCAATCTCCTTGTTGGGTGTAATGGTATAAACTCAGCGCCATCATCTGAAGTTCCGCGTTAACATCCATACCAGCTGGTTCCATAATACTACTATGTTACACTAATTTGCAGTGATGCCAGAACGTAACCAATAACGTAATTAATTAATTAAGATGGTGGTAGGGAGTGGTGGTCGCTTTGCTACAAAAACAAAACTCGCTTTATATACTGCCACATTAACGTCCGCCAAACGCCTAACATGTACTGTGTGTGTACAGTACATAGGAATCTCTTTTCCGTTTTCACAGAATCAGGTGATATCCGTTTTCTCTTTTCATTATGTCATATACGTGGAACACGTTGTTTACCACCTCAAACTTGATCCCAATGGTTTCATCTTTATGTTTTTAAAAAAATATTTTAATGGATTCATCTCAACTATCGGTTTTTCAAAAAAAAATAAAAAATAAAAAATCTTCATATATCCATTGCTATCTCAATTTGTTCAGGTTTTGATGACGATGATGAATTATATGATGATGACTACAATGTCGTTCACCCACTAGCTTGGTTCCTTATTCAGGGTTAATTATGTCATTTTATACCAAACTCTGACCTTTAATTCACAACACGTTAACAAAAAGAATGAATGCCAGATTTCTTGGTTAGCTTCCTAGCAGACAAAGATAAATATAGGTGGGGACAGCTAATTTGAATGAAGGTGAAAAGAAATAAAGAAAATAAATGGTGGCAAAACAGCCATATAAATTAATCTAACCTCTCTTTAATTTTATGATATTCACAATAGATACCTTTCGTGTTCATAAGATCATCGGAAAAATCATTAAAAGCAGAAAGCATTTTGCCTCTCGCAATTGGCCGGCGCGGATGTGAGAGAGAGACACACACACATATATATATACATACATACATATATACATTCACACACACACACACACATATATATAGAATACTTCTAATTTTATATAATATTTCCTCCAGTCCTTATTAGACACCAACTAGCAAGTACTCCTTCTGGTTTTTATTATAAAACACCAATTGGCAAGTTTATTTGATTCTTTTTATAAAGTATTTGCTTATTCCTAATTAGCATTAATTATTTTTTCCATATCTGCCCATAATTAATAAGAGTAGTTGGTGAGAGTAATAATTAATATGATATTAGAGTTTAGGGCAATTAGTAGATGTAATATTGGAAATTATTTAGATTCTAGGAGAACTTTATTAACTTCAACTACTTTTATTTGTTTGTAAGAAAAATTAGTTGATGTCTTATAATAAGGACGAGATGGTCTAATTTGGTCCTTTTTTTATAAGGCATTTGTTTGTTTCCAAAGAAAAATAATTATTTTTTTCATGTATACCCATAATTAATAAAGGTAGTGGATCAGAGTAATATGATATTAGAGTTTAGTATAATAAGTAGAAGTAATATTGGAAATAAATTTTAAAACAATTTTAATCACTTTAACTGTTTTTATTGATTTGTGAAGATTGTTAATTAGTGTGTTATAACAAGAAACGCATAGAATAGACGAGAGGATGACGCAAAGAGAGCAGCTTCTAATTCATACGTGTTGGGAAAGATTCATTCTAGAGTTATGCTGTGAGATTCTTTCTGTTTCATTTTCTCTTGCTGTACAAGTTATCTATAGCTAATTAAGTACTCCACGTGCCACCTTGCATTCACAGTCTAGAAATCTTCAAAGTTACAAAATGGATTTAAAGAGCGAGCTTTGGCGAGCTTTTTCTAATTAATATATATATATATATATTGCGTGCCCTGAGAAAAGAAGCAGTCGCATATACCCATGTGTTTCACGAGCCCGCACACACAATTTTGGTTGAAAACTAGGGAAACAAATTAAAGCTAGCTACTTGAATCATTAACTCAGAAAAATATTATATTTCGTCTTGGATCCTCTTGTTTTTGGGTATATACCACTTTGGTCATTTTTTGGTCATTTTTATAAGTCTAGTTTGAAAACAAAAGAATTAATTTATGTTGAAAAAAGAAAAATATGAAAGAGAAGGTTGAGAATACTATTCATTAATGAGGGTAGATCTAAAAAATGCATCAATTTAAGACATATTCAATAATTTAACTAATTTTTTTTAATCAAAATTTAACTAAATTTCCTTAATATATAAGAATTAGATAAATTAGACTTATAAAAAGGACCATTGTCACACCGTTCCAATAATATACATCATACATCAAAGCATTATAGTGTAGCGCAGTGGTAAAACTAGGCATGTCAAAGGATCAGACCAGACTGGGTTGGGGGTCAGCCCGGGGTCTAGTCCAGGAGGGACCTCGGGCTGGAATATCTAGCCCGAGGTTTGGTCTGGTCCAGCTCGGGCTGGACCAGACCGATCCAGGGGGACTGCCTGGACTAGTCCAGGCAGTCCAGGAGACTAGTTTTGTTTTTTTTTTAAAAAAAAAATGTCACTTCGAGAACAATAATTAAATCAATGAACCACCTGTAAGACAATAAATAAACATGCAAACATCTTAAATCCAATCCTAAACCCATAATAATCTCTAACAACATGTCATTGAACAAGAATATAATATAAAATATAGGTAGTGATTTTTTAAAAATAAAAATAAAAAATATTTTCGGGCCCGAGCCAAACCGGACCAGTCCATAGGATCTAAATCCCTAGACCGAAGTCCAGTCCAGCCCAACCAGACCAGACTGGTCTGGGTGAATGGTCTTGGACCGGACCGGGCCACCTGGACTGCCGGGTTTTTTGGACATCCCTAGGTAAAACGGTTTGGGTATAGTATACTGATAATATATTATAAATTTTGGGTATAAAATCTAATTACATAAATTTTCCACAAATATCTGCTGAATAATCTAAAACCAGTCCGGCACCTTCATTTGCTAACATCCGCCACTTTGGTCCTGGGAGCTACATCCAATATGTCGTACAATTCACATGTAGCAACAGGGGCTATAATCCCAAAAGATCTCTGAGAAACAGATTAATCTCATATTCAAAATATATGATAGTTAACCATAATTAAGAATAATAACCAAATCAGCATTCAGTATATCACATGCAGCCAAATAATGCACATAGCGTTGACTGCGGAATAGCGCACAACATAGGACAGAGCAATTCTCAGAACTAGCTAGCAATCATATATGCACACAACGATGACTGTAGAGCACACAATAAGTTCCGGATCCACAGCACTAGGAAAACAACAATTGAATGCAACAACACGTGTTCCAAACACGAATCCACAATCATGGTAAAAACCTGCATACACAGACATATAAAGGATATGAGATTAAAGTGACCACCTGTTCGCTTTACCAATTCTCAAATTAGCTCCTGATCCTTTCGTCACTCCAAGCAAGTATCGAATCCTCTACTTGTTTCCGTAGTCGGTTCTCCATTCTGACAAAAGCTCCACCTTGTAGACGACACCAAACACCTCAATTCAAAATTCCAAAACCGTAGAAATGTTGCTCTCATTATGACGAACAACTTTAGAGAAGACCTCAGAAGCTAGAAATACCAAATCAGAGGCAAAATCAACCAATGACTCTTTCTTTTCCCTCTTGCTCTTTCTTTCTCTTCTGATTCTCTCTCTATTCCATTTCTCTCTCTCTCTCTCTTCTCCTTTCCTTGTTTTGGCTAAAATGGCCTAAAGACAAATGAGGGAAGGATATAAATAGAACACATGTGCGGTCTAGAATGTGCCACGTGTGTGGTCCAAAATGCACCACGTGTCCGGTCCAGAATGCGCCACGCGTTTGGTTTCCACTGGACCAACATAAAAGTAGCTTTATGTCTTGTCATGATGATGAGACATGTGTCATGATCTCATTGCGCCAATGCAAAAGTTGTGTCATCACTAACTATCATAACTTACTTTATTAAAGCTACTTTATCGATGTTTATCTAGGATTCTGCTCTAGTTTTACTCAAGATTACCGCACACATATCAAGACCCACCAAATGACACCACATACTAGTGTCTTCTCCCAAAAATGCAAGGTACAACAATTTGCCCTGGAAATGCAATGAAGACACCTATACAAATACATTTTTGCTCAACTAATCGTCTTATACCTCATGATATAGTTGGGTGGCAGCTTTTACCAACCCAATGGCATTGTATAGGTGTCCTGTGCACTTTTGAACCGACAATTTAATCCTATGGCCCACACATACTAGATCTTCTGCCAATATGGCCATCCATCATAGTCTCCAAGACTCAACATTCTTAGAATTCTTCCCGAATTGGACTTAGTTGTCTGCTAAATTTAGGCTTATTCTCCAGTCGCTAGGCCCAAAATTTAGGATGTTTCGTTTCTCCCCCTTTCAATAAATTTCGTCCTCAAAATTTAGAAGTGCATACCTTGGGGAATCATACTCAATTTATTCCTTTTCTATATATACTTATTAAGCATGCAACATAGTCATCACCCAACATTCTTCTATATTCTGTACCCAGGTGCAATATTCGACACAAGACCCATTGGTCCATCCTCACAGTTCTTAGTTACACAGGCTTTACTGTCCGGTACATTCTACCTTTCGGCTTAATTCATTCTAGCCTTTCGACTTATTTTTTTACCACAACGTTAGATATTCAGGCCTTACTGCCCAAGAATCATTACTGTGCCCCAGGCATCTTGATTACAACCTAACTCTAGACACTCTGGTCTAAAGTCATGACGCTAGGTAACTAACACAATGCTAGGCATACAAGTCTTACAGCCCAAGGATACCACCCCATGCAAACTGGCACATCAGGTCATACAACCTCGAGTCTCTACCCGTCTATCCTATGTCTAAGCTTTTTCAATTCAAGTTCTCAGGTCATTTTCCTCTTGCTTAGTACTATAGCTAGCAAGTACTACCTAATTTAACCGATTCACATTTCTAGACCATTTTATCAATTTCTGTTCCTGTATCAACATAATCACCAACTGCACCGCTTTTCATTTCAATACATTACCTATGGCAATCATGCCACTACTTTTCCTTTCTCTATGTTTTCTCATTTTCAACATTTCAAATTTTCTTCGTGTGGTCGCAATACATTTTCATAATTGCACAAAATAGTATTTTCACATTCTCAATAAACCATAAACACTGCCAGCTTAATTTTAAGAAAACACATTCACTACCTGCTTAAATCCGAGAAAGCATATTTTATGCTGGCTTATTTCAAAAATGGTATAATTCATTTCACAAAATTTAACGGTTGAGAGGTACACACCACCACTTTGCCCTGTCTTACAAGGACATATCCCAATCCTTTCATGCACGCTTGTCGGCAGATTTGGGAGAGTTTTTGTCCCCCTAATAAGGGACCTAGTGTCTGCACTAGCACATCTAGTAACAAGCCACCCACCGGAATCCCATACTAGGATGAAAAAGGACCATTGTCCATAAAGCCACTACTCCGAACGCCTGTGTGGTGTCACGCCCAGAAAGGAATGCTGGATAATTCGCCTGCACGGACACTCTGCATTTAACTAGGAGGTTTAGACTTCAAGTATGGACAAGTCTAGAAGCTCCTAGAATGTGGTAGATGTGTAGATATTGGTAGAGTTTTGAGAATTCTAGAGTGTTCTACATTATTGTAGATACTTGTAATGAATATAGAGAGAATTCTAGAACTCTCATGAAAGAGAGAAATATCTAGATATTCTTAGGGAAAGTTCTGGAGAATCATTCTCCACCGTAGGATCTTTTCAATCTAGACCGTTCATTAAGGAGGTGGTAGGCTATAAATAGGAAATGCCTCCTTCATTTGTAAACATCCAAGGGAATTCAATCAAAGTGTTGTTCAAGAGCTTCTCTCTCTAAAGTTCTCTTAGTCTTTGTGTTCTTTACCTACTCGTGAGGTTTCGGTTGACTAAGCAAAGATCGAGAGGGGTGATCAAGCTAAGGCCGGCACGGTATTTGGAAGATCAAGTCCAAGGTCGTGACAAAGTGGTATCAAAGCTTTGGTTCGGAGCAACTAGGTTCGAAGTTGTGAACGTGGTTCATAGGCAAGAATGTCGGGTACAACTGAGGAAGTTGTTGCTGCTGGAGAAGAAAGGGGTAAAGAGACCCAACTTGCTCATGAAGCAAAGAAGACCCGAGGATCAAGTAAGTCTCGCCAAGTCGCGGATATTGCCACATTGGTGGTAAAGGTGGAGGCTTTGGAGGAGGCCTTACATGGGGTGGCTACTAGGGTGGACAAGGTGGAAGGTGACTTTGAGACACTTGTAACCCACACCTTGGGCCAATTAGACAACTTGAGGTCGGATCTTGATTCGCACCTCAATATTGAGGAGGAACGAGCCAAGTCCATGAGACGACTCGAGGCAAAGGTAATAGATGCCATTATAGCGATGCAGGGACAACTTAACTCTCTGAAGACTTCTTTGGAGAAACAAACAAGGACTCCGTTGGTTGGTGGCACCAGTGGAGCAAGGGAGGTGAGGTTGTGTAACATCCTAGGCGCTCGCTTGTGGATATTGTCCACTTTGGCACACACAAGGCCTCACGGTTTTGTTTTTGACTGGGCCTAGCCCATCAAAACGCGTCCACAAGGGAAAGGTCTCCGCATCCTTATAAGACATGCTTCGTTCGCCTTCCCAATCGATGTGGGACTTCACACTCCACCCCTTGGGGCCCAGCGTCCTCGCTAGCACATTGACCCGAGCCCTGGCTCTGATACCAATTGTAACATCCCAGACGCTCACTTGTGGATATTGTCCGTTTTGGCACACACAAGGCCTCACGGTTTTGTTTTTGACTGGGCCTAGCCCATCAAAACGCGTCCACCCCCAATTTCTAACAGTTACAATAGAAAAAATTTAGATGATTTTCATAAATAAATTAATGAAATTCGAAGTAAACAACCTTGGGGAGTGTTACCGCCGCACTTGTACTGGGACAAGTGCAAGGCTACTGATTACAAATAAGGTAAATTCAAATTTAAACAAAAATATGTCTTACTCCTAACAAAATAAAAAAAAATTAGATGAAGGTGCTTCCTCACTCCTTACTACTAGCCCCAACCCTTGACACTTGTTTCACTGAAATTCTGCTCCCCCGAAGGATCATCACAGCCCATAAACACAAACATCAGCAAAAACTGGTAATTCTAATAAGCAGAGATACTATAGAAAACAATAATAATAATAAATAAATAAAATATATACACAATAAAATATATATATATATATATATATATATATCATATACATATATATAATCTAAAATATCAGTTCAATATCAAATATCATTAATTAATTTTTATTAAATTTCATTTGAACCCGGAAATCTGCCAGTCCATTTAGTTAGTGGGAAGAGAACCATAGTAGACCCGGAAACCTGCCAGTCTACCCTGTGACCCGGAAACCTACCAGTCACAATCATCAATTGGCCATAAACATATAAACATATCTTCCTAGTGTGCACACCTCTTCCCAAAGTTGCTACTAGTGTCCCGAAAATCTGTTAGACACCACTTTGGGAAGAACGGATACCATCTTTTCACATCGGTGGCATAAAGCCTAAAAGTTGTGTTCATCACTTTGGGAGGTACCATCCCAAAGCTATCCTCCCACCGTTAACTTGTTTTAAAACACACACAGAATAAACTCCTAAATTATCTCTATTATTTACTTATCTTATATATATTTTATATTATTTTAATTAAATATAGATATAAGAATATTCTGACCTAAGATCTGTTCGTATCTTATCTTATTGCGTAGAAGATATTATACAAAGAGATAGAAAATCAAATAATAAATAAATAAATAAAAGAGACATGGTCCCCACGAAGCAATTATATTCAATCTCAAAAAGGCAAATGCACAAGTATCATATACATATATATTTTGCCAACACCAATAACATGCATATATATACAACACATCCAAAATGAATTTTTTTTTTCTCAAATCTACGGAAGCCAAACCGATTATATATATGCTATTTGTTAATTACGAAAAACTAAGGCAAAACCATTTAAAGAGTACATATATTTATAATATATATATATATATATATATATATTTATATATATATATATTTATTTTAATGAAAGACAGATGTATTTAAATTACCAAAGAAAAAGAGAAAAAAAAATACACACCCAGAGCACAAATTGAATTTATTAATATTTTATACTTATTTAATCATCTTTCATACTCTTTTCTATTATTTAATTAAATATAAGGAAAAAAAGATATTTTAACGTAAAATCTATTCATATCTTATTTTACTGTGAGGAGATAATATATTAAGAAAGAATAAATAAAAGAAATATTAAATAATATAGCATAAGGCATAACTAGTATAATATGGTATATTATATTATCATAACATATTATAAATGATAATATCCAGAAAACCCAAAGCAATGGCAACGTACAACATCTCAGATTAAATGTCAAACGACTTTGTAACAAAACTAATACGCAGATCGAGAAGAAGAATTATATATATATATATATATATATATATATATATATATATATATATATATATATATATATTCAATACCTAAAAAGCTAAAATCTAAAACTCAGAGAGCACAATACGTACAGGAACGTCATATACTCATTGGCAAAAGAAAACTATCAAATAGATCATCACGCAATTCGAAAAGGGGAGTTATGAGATAATGTAATCTAGTGTCTGTCATATGTATAATATTCCAAAATTATTATTTCTCATAAATACAATATTTTGGTTGATGGCACCTATGTTAAATAGGTGAATATGTGGTCTCAAATTTTGAGATATATTTATTTTATCTATTAGGTGATTTTCCCTTAGACTTTGAGGTAGCTATGTTTTATTTTTCTAAATTTTGTTTGGAATCATAAAATATCATAAAAATACAAACAACACCCAAATTAAATTAAGGATTTTATAGGATCCAAAGAAAACAAGGAAAAATTAGGGAAACACATCAAATAAATAGGGGAGCATAAGAGGAATTAGTAGACCCTTGAATTTTCACTAAACAAAATGATTATGTAAATTTTTATAATTAATCAAGGGATTAAATTAAGAGGACAATAATCTTAAAATTCATAATTAAATAAGAAACTGTATTTTCTAAAACCCTAGAATTAATACCTAGCTCATATTAATTCATAAAATACCATAATAAATTACCAAAGCACTTGAACAATTAAAAAGGCAATTACTAATATTTAATGGGCAATTAATTACCACTAATAGGATGATTAGCTAATTATTTACAATTAAACAATTGTAGCCATTAATTAGAAGTATATTGGGCTAATTAAAATTCAAAGACCAATAAAGACTTGGGATTAGTACTAAATGAGTTAGGAACAAACACAAATTAATACATGAACCAATCATACAACAAGAAGAGCTAATTAAGCTTAGGATTAAGATGTTAATCAAATGCTAATCAAAAGTTGAAAAGTCAACAATTGCAACTATGATCTAAAGGCTAAGAATTCATCTTATAAAGCTAAATCCTAAGGCCTTAATCAAATACCATAAAGCTAAATCCTTGTGAAATGGAATTGGCCAATGATAAGTCAAGAAAATATTCTTAATCCATGAGAAAAGGTTTTGACCAATGAGAGAGGGAGTTGTGAATGTATGTGTGTGCAAATGTTGTGAGTGTTGTGAGTCTAGTGGAAGGAGTGAGAAAGAGAAGTCAAAGCATTAGCCAATAAGAAAATTAGACATTAAAACAATTAGATTAATCCATGAAATTAAATCTAGACATTAGCAAATGAAAACCTATACAAATTAAATCATATCTTGAAATCTATGAACTAGGTATGGAAACTAAGTTGAGATTCATAACAAGCATAAATCAAGCATGAAAACAAGTATAACCAAAGTCATTTTCATGATTGTTTAAGAAATGGAATCAATAGAAAAGATAGGTAAAATTGGTCTCAAAATGAAGCTAAAAATCTCTAGAACTCAAAACCAATGAGAAATTGAGCATACAAGTTCATTAGGATCCTCAAATGAATTTCTATCTAGTGGAACACAAAATGGAAGAAGTAGGAAATTCTAATTATACATATGTAAAATGAGTCATCACTCTAGAAATGAGTCATTAGCCTACACATGAATGAGTCATTAATCTAAACATGTATGAGTCACTAACCTAAATGATGAATCACAAGCTCTATGAATGAATCATCACCCTAAACAAGCATGAGTGATTAGCCTAGTTAAGAGATGAGTCATAACCCTAAACCATGAGTCATGTATCTAGTAGAAGACTTTCAAGGCTTTGGAAGAGGATAAGATGATGTAAGGGATGATGTAGGGAGGGGTATTATGAGTCTTTTTGCACATGGAGCTTCTACTATAAATAGGACCCTTTGCTCTTTACAATCCTCACCAATTCACAAGCAACAACATCTGAAACATAGAGAGAAAGTGAGTGTGAGAGCTTTGGAGAAAGGAAGAGCAAAGTTCTAGGTAAGTTCTTGAGCTCTAGCTTTTAAGTTTTTAGTTATTTTATAGTTTAATCTTTAAATTCTTTAGATATAGTTGTTTTTATGTTTTTCTGGGTTTAAAATTGGGTTTATTTCGAAAAATAGTGAGGAAAGAGTTTTAGCAAAATTTCCGGAAGAGAAACACCGAAGTAACGAAGTTCTGGCGAAATTTCATCGGTTCTGAAATTTCTGAGTCAGTCATAGAAATGCTATTCTTTTATGTTGAAAACATGGCTGAAAAATTCTGGAAAAATTCATGGTTAAAGTAGACATATAGGGATTTTTAAATATGTAAAGAACATGTCTAAATGAGTTTTGTACAGGGAGATAAAAATTCCCAAAGTGAGGGCTACGAATTTCTGGAAAATTCTGAACAGATGTTCAAAAATTAAAAACTGGGAATGAACCGTGGAATATGGGAAAAGTCTATTATTTTTTCTTGAAACTAGACATCCTAAGGATTCCGGGGAATTTTACGGATCCTCGTTTCGATTTTTCTAGAATTAGTTATGATTTTTCAAAGTTAGGTGAAATTCTGCCCAGATTTAAGGACCAGCGTTTTTCTCAAAAATAAAGGGAAATAATAAATTCATAAATCCGCCAGGGGTAAAATAGTCATTTGTGGCTAGGATATCTATTGGGATATTGGTTGTGAATTAATAAACGTAATATTACCCTCATAGAAAACCTGTGATCACCTTGCAGCCGACGACGTACCGTGCTCAACAGGCAAAGGTGCGTTCGCGTAGTGCTTATTGTATGATTGTATATGATGGTTGTTTGTTGTGCTCATCGACTAAGATTTTCATACGTGGTTATGTTACATTCGTGGTTATGTTACATACGTGGTTATGTTCTAATTAGCATACGTGGTTATGATACAAATATTGTTATTGTTTTTCATACGTGGATATGTATATTGATTGTCATTGTCATGTCATGAATATCTATCATACATAACTGTACATAAGCATGAGGTTAACCGTTACCTGAGGTTCAATGGTCATTGAACCTCAGCTCCTACTATAGTGTCAGGGTCCGGAGGAATCAGGGCCAAGGACAAGGGCAAGGAGCCAGCGTAAGGACGCAAACGGAGAGATTTTCATTTTGACTTTTTTTTTTATCAAAGAATATTCAGATTACTGTACCACTGTGTAAACAGCCAGATACTACATCAGTAAATGTTTATCAGATACTCGCTCTTTTAAACTTATTCCAATGCTCTACTCTGATCAATTATTTCAAAAACGATTTAGAAAATTGGGATGTTACAATATGAGAATCGGTCAAAGATTCAACAAAAGAAAAAAAATAAGGGAGTTGGACCCGCAGCAACATGCTAAAACAAAACCATTAGATTTATCTATTAAAAGCAGCATGATGATCACGCACATAGGAATGGCAAACGAGATGCAGAGAGAAAGAATCAACACGAGACGTAAGGTTGTTCTAGGGATTAAGATTACCTATCAAGTTTCATATAAAACTAACCTAGACTCATGGGATTTAGAATTACCTGGTCTCCGTGTTTGCTAACCTCCTAGAAGAACGAGAGTATAGCGGCAGAGAAAAATATCGGGTGTTCTCTAGGTGTAAACGGTCAAATCTAAATTTATAATTAAAATCTAGTATTTTAGCTATGGGTTGGGCTCTTTACTTATTCCCGATAAATGAATTACAACAAATTGTGGAGTTTAATTATTAGATATATTTTGAATCCAATGATGAATTAAAAAAGATTGAAATTATAATCTGATATAATTAACTCCTAGATTCTTGGATCTAATCTTAACCGATCTAATAATACTATTTACAAAATAATATGATTACCACAGAAACAATACAACATTTTTTTTACTATATTATTATTATTATTTTAATCTACTGTTATTATTATTATTATTATTACTACTACTACTACTTTTTTTTTCTACTATTAATCAATATTATTTTATTAGTATTATTTTAATCTATCATTATCATTACTATTTCTATAATAATTATTATTAATAATAAAAATCCGGGGTATTACAGGTTGGATCTCCCTAAGCCGAAGGAGTTTCAAGGCGTTCGTGATGCCAAGGAGGAAGCATGCAGACATGGAGAGGGGCCTTTGCACGATTGAAACATGGGAAGATTTCAAGAGGGATTTGAAGAAGCAATTCTATCCTGAAAACGTGGTCTATGTGGGTAGAAAGAAGTTAAGGGAACTCAAGCATAAGACCTCGATTTCAGATTATGTAAGGGACTTCACTGCCCTCACATTGCAAATTCCTAATCTCAGCAGCGAGGAGACATTGTTCTACTTCGTAGATGGTCTTCAAAATTGGGCTAAACATGAACTCCAACGGCGTGGTGTGACGACTGTGGATGAAGCCATTGCCGTTGCGGAAAGTCTCACTGATTATTAGAAAGGGGAGAAAGGTGAGCCGTCTGAACCCAAGTCTTCTAAACCTAAACAAGGGAACGGTGAGGGAGACAAGGGTAAGGAGTTCATTAAGGGAGGGAATGGAAGATCCTTCCAGAGGAACAAATATGAAGAGAAGAAGAAGATGATAAGCTGCTACATGTGCAAAGGGCCACATTACATGAGCAAGTGTTCGAAGCTTGGTAGTTTGTCAGCCATCATTGAAGGGAAAGATGGAGCTGACCAGGAGGAGCCGAGCATGCGAATGGGATCTCTCAGAATCTTGAATGCCTTGAAAGCCAAACATGGGGAACCTATTCCGAGGAGTAAAGGCCTCATGTATGTGGAGGCAACATTGAATGGGAAGCTAGTGAAGGTGATGATGGACATCGAGCGACCTGCCAAAAGGGTTGGTCTCTCAGTTACTCAGGCACGAAGAGGATGGTGGAAGACTTTCAACACTTCTGCCAAACCCCTTGAAGGCGTAGCTCGTGGAGTGGAGCTATGCGTTGGTACGTGAAAGGAGGTTGTGGATATGTCGATTGACCCTATGGATGATTTCGATGTGGTATTGGGTTTGGACTTTTTGCACAAGGCAAAAGTAGTCCTCATACCGAGTGAAGATTCACTGTGCTTCCTTGAAAAGGGGATTGCTTGCACAGTACCTACGACAAGCGATGACCAGGATGTTCTCTTGTTAATCACCTACTTTGCGGCTTTGAAGGTGGTGGATCCTGTTGTGGAGGATCATGGGAATCTTCTGAAAATTGGAACTTGATACCCAAGAGGGGGTGAATTGGGTATCTTTAAAAATTTAAAGATCTAACTCTATTTTGCACAACTAAGAACAGGGTATAACAGAGATGGAGAGAAGAGAAGCTTTGCACAATACGATTTATACTGGTTCGGTCCTTTCCCTGACCTACATCCAGTCTCCAAGCCTCACTTGGGATTTTCAATCCACTAACTTCACAAAATTGATTACAATATTTGTACTCAGAGTAGTTCTCTCTCTAGAACTCACTCCCCCTTACAAGATGTAATCAATACACCCAACCACCAAGTCCCCTGACTTGTGGTTATCACAATCAATAAATGATTTACCGAAATGACTCTCTTACAGAGCAGATAAAATGAACACTGAAGCGCACAAGTATCAAATTAATACAATACAGATGAAAGCTAAACACAATAAATGACACTTAATAAATTTTCACTCTTAGTTAGTGTATCAGCTTGAGAAGAAGTTAATGCACTCTTTTTATAGGTAGAGGGTATTAATTGACCGTTGCTTGATGGATCCAACCGTTGTAGATGATTAGCACTAAGTCTGGTCATCTTCTCTCTCTTATCTTCAACTAATCCAAGTGTTAATGTGATCTGATGTGTCTTTCTGAGAATTTGCCTGTTGGAGATGACTTTGCTTGATGTAGTAAGCATTCTTTAACGTTTAGAAGGCATGCTCAGATGGATTAGCTGAAAGTAGGTTGATTTGCAGAAGTGCATTAAATGCACTGTACACTTTTTGCTTTATGGCTTTGACCTTCAATAATCTTCATCTGTGCTAACTGTAATTCACTCAACAAACTTGTTAAACATAGTAGGAAACATAATTGAATGATATATGAAAGCAATTAGGTCAAACAATAAGGATTTGCAAATTCGTGTAATTCAAAAATCAGTTTTTACCGTTGCATACTCGAGTATGTTCATCCTTACTCGAGTATGGCACTGTGTGTAAGTGTCCTTACTGGAGTATTCAAAGTGATACTAGAGTATGTAGCTTCCAGAGGCAAACCATCGTGAGTTGAGTTTGAAAATCAAGACCTATACTCGATATGTTAGTGGCTTACTCGAGTATGACACTGTTTGTTTGAAAAATTAAAGTTCAAAATGCCTTTATACTGGAGTATTCATTTGTATACTTGAGTAAGCAAGTCCTTGACAAAATGAGTGACCTCTCTGTATGGTCCCATACTCGAGTATGCAATGCCTTACTCGAGTATGTAACTCAGTTTAAAAAGTGTGAAGTCTTTCATTGTCAATACTGAAGTATACAAAACCATACTTGAGTATATAAGAATAGGTGCCAAGTTGAAAATCAGTTTAAGAGCCCAATACTCGAGTATGCAAACCCTTACTCGAGTATGCATCAGTTATAAAATGTTTGGAGCTCTCTGTAAGGCTCTATACTCGAGTATGCATACCTATACTGCAGTATGCACTGAAGATCAAAACTTGTTTGCTCTCTGTAAGTGCCTATACTCGAGTATGCATACCTATACTGCAGTATTGACTTATCTTGAAAGTTTGGTTGCTCTCTGGATAGCCTGTACTCGAGTATGCATACCTATACTTGAGTATACATCTATTTTCAAAAACTTGATTGCTCTCTGTGACTTCAATACTCGAGTATAGCTACCCATACTGCAGTATTGACTAGTAAAATGCAATTGAGCAATCCTTTAACAGTCCTATACTCTAGTATACATACCTATACTCGAGTATGCAACTGTCAAATGGTTTTTAATTGATTTTGGAAGCTTCAAAACATATTTACAATTGTTATTAATCATCAAAACACATTGAGAACTAACATCTTCCCCTTACCTTGAAAAGGAATGAAGACCTCATGCCACCAAGGCTCTAAGAAAGGTTGACGCCTAAACGAGAGGTGGAATATAGGATGGAGCATGGAGTTGGTGCGGCTAATGTAGTGGGTGATACATTGAGCCAAAAAGATGAGGTGACGAGATCCTTCCTGGGCAAGATAGCCAATAGGAGGAAGAAGTTTGTGGAGAGGAAGAAGCGAGTCTCTGAATACCAAGCAAGAGATAAGGGGATGGTGAAGCTCCTTCCTCAACAACTTAAGGTGTTTCGAGAGGAACACAAGAGCATCTACAGTGACGAGGGCGTCACTGGATTAGGTGGGGGAGAGTGTCACGCTCGGAAAGGAACGCTGGATAATTCGCGTGCACGGACACTCTACATTTAACTAGGAGGTTTAGACTTCAAGTATGGATAAGTCTAGAAGCTCCTAGAAAGTGGTAGACATATGTAGATATTGGTAGAGTTTTGAGAATTCTAGAGAGTTCTGTTAGTTCTCATGGTTTTTAATATTTTGATGATAACAATTATAATGTAATTGAATCTTAATTTTAGATGAAAATTTGGAGTTTCTGGTTTGCCTCTAGTCATCTAATATTTTACCTCCAGGCATATTTTTTGAAATCCCACTTGAAATGGTAAAGCCGTAATTATGGTGAAAATTCACTCTGATGGCAAAATCGTAAATATGTTGAACTTTCACTCTTTCTTCTAGTCAATTAGTTTTGCCTCAAGTCACTCTCGCAAGTCATTCCCGTAAGTTTTGGAAAATTCACATATAATGGCAAGATCATAAATACTTTGAAATTCACTTTTAATGGCAAAACTGTAATTACGTTGATTTCCTCCTTTGCCTCAAGTCATGGAAGTCACTCCCACAAGTCATTCCCAATGAATATTTTTTTAAATGGCAAAATTGCAATTTTGTTAAACTTTCCCCATTTGCCTCTAGGCAATTATGACTTGCTTCAAGGCACTCCTTTCACTGTAGAACAATATACCTCTAGGCATTCTTTATGACTTGAATGCACGAGACTTGAATGCAACTCTATTTATACTTAGAGTGCATTAAATGACCGTTGCTTCTTGAATTGAACTGTTGGAGAAGTTCTGCAAAGGTTAGGAAGTGGTTTTAGTCTTCTTCTCTCTCTAATCTCCACTTAATCCAGCTGTCCAAGTGTTCAGAGTTGACTTCCTCAAGATTAATCCGTTGGAAAGACAGTTGCTTGTTGCAGAAATCATTCTTTAATGCTTTGCAACCATGTGCAGATGGATTACCCAAAAGCATGCAACTTTCTGGGTTTAGCATTTAATGTGCTGACGTCACTTTTTACTTTTGCTTTAAACCTTCAATAAACATTCTCTAATTCATCTGAAACTCACTAACAAAGTGGTTAAACATAACTAGGAATATTAGAGAATAATACTGGAAATTATTAAGATCAAACAAGAGTGATTTCCAAAATCGTCAGATTTGATTTTTCAAACTTAGCGATGCAAACTCGAGTTTGGTTTATCAAACCTCGAGTTTGAAGCTTCAGTATGTAAAAACGTTTTCAGTTCAAAACATCTAAACTGGAGGTTTTCAATACATTAAAAAGTACAATGCTCTCGGGTTGGCCTAAACTCGAGTTTCAACATCTAAACTCAAGTTTCCTCCATCCAGAGAGGAATGTCGCGATTTTGAGCTTTGAAACAGTTTTGTGCAAAACACAAACTCGAGTCTATTAGTAGACAGGCTCGAGTTTGACACTGTTCAAGTCAAAAATCAGTTTTAGTTTTCATAAAGGTAAACCGGAGGTTTTCAATGCAAACTCTAGAGTTTTCTTATGTTGAAAATACATTGCTCTCTGTAAGGCTCAAACTTGAGTTCAAAAGTTTAACCTCGAGTTTGTTCAACCAAAAAAAAAACTTTGACTGCTCTCAACCTGAAGTAAACTGGAGGTTTATGAAATCAATCTCGAGTTTACTTTGGTTAACATTCTTGAAAGCTCTCGGCCAAGTGTAAACTCAAGTTTGTAACAGTAAACTCTAGTTTACATGTTTTGTAAACTCTTGAGATTTTTCAAACTGGAGAAAGCCTTTGTTCTTAAGAGAGTAATGTCTGGTTTATGAATTTGAAAAATTCTTCCCGCTAGAGGTAAACTCGAGTTTGTCTCCACAAACTCGAGTTTACAAGTTTTGTAAACTCTTTGAAGATTTTCCCTGGAAATGCAAACTTGAGGTTTATAAGTAGAGGTCTCGAGTTTAAAAGTGTTTTTAAGTCAGAATGCTCTCGGCCTCTCGCAAACTTGAGTTTCCAAGAGTAAACTCGAGTTTACTCAAAGTATGAGAAAACTTTGGAAATACTCTCAAGTTCAAACTTCTAGTATAGTCTCGAGTTTAAAGTTTTAAACTGACGAGTTTAGTTCTCTGTCAGTAGCAAACTCGAGTTTGCCAAAGCTAGGCTCGAGTTTTATGATGACAGAACATTTTTGGTTGAAATCAACAAGTTTCAAAAACAATTTAGCTTTTCTAAAAACATCCATACTTGTTTACAATTGTCAGTTATCATCAAAACACATAGAGAACTAACACTAAAAAAATACTTAAGGATATTGATTGGTACTAAAAAATATTGGTGATGGTAGAGGAGCGAGAAAAATCAGGAAAAAAATAGCTTTTTCCAAAACCTAGGTTTTGATGTAGAATAGCTTCTAGCAAAAAATAGGGGTGTTTAGATGACATATTGCAAAACTTAAGTTTTGATGCAAAATAGCTTCTAGAAAAAAGAGGAGTGTTTAACAGACTTGTGACAAAACCTAGGTTTTGAAACCCCTCTAACATCCTCATGGTATCCCTAAGAATCACTATATGTCATATCTCAAGACACTCAGGCCTCAAACCAAAGGATTTCAAATTCCTACGACACTTCCCGGGAGGCCACCCATGTCGAAAATTTCCCTCGCCTAAGCATGCTTAACCTCAAAGTTCTAATTAGATCTAGGGTACTAGTATCGGTACAAATCTACATATCACTGAGTACCAAAAACTCACACATGTACTAGCCTTAGTACAACCCCCAAAAATATTGGGTTCTAACCCTAGAGTTAGCATCACAATCCATATTATGTGCCCTCTTATCTATCTCAAGAGCCTCAACTTACGGAAGTTTGAACCCTCTTCCTTATGGTCCATATCACTACTACTCTATCTCCTTATTACCAAGGTCATATAAGCACACTATTTCGATCTTGCTCAAACCATGCTCTAATACCAAACTATCACACCCTTCCGATAATACATCACACATAAGAGCATTATAGTGTAGCGCAGTGGCAAATGGTTTGGACATAGTATACTGATAATATATTACAAATCTTGCGCATAACATTTATTAAAAACTAATACATAAATTTTCTGCAAATATCCAAGATATATCTTGAACCGGTCTGGCATCTTCATTTACTAACATCCACCGCTTTGGTCCTGGGAGCTACATCCAATATGCTGTACAATTCATAGGTAACAACAGGGGCTAGAATCCCAAAGGACCACAAAGTAACAAATTAATCTCATATTCAAAATATGTACAGTATATGATAGTTAACCATAATTAGGAAAAATAACCAAATCAGCATTAAGTATATCACATGCAGCCAAATAATGCTCGCAGCGTTGACTGTGGGATAGCGCACAACATAGCACACAACAATTCCCAAAACTAGTAGTTATATATGCACATAACGATGACTGCAGAGCACACAGCAAGTTCCAGATCCACAGCGTTGGGAAAATAACAACTGAATGCAACAACACATGTCCCAGACACGAACCCATAATTTTGGTAAAAACATGCATACACAAACATATAAAGGATATAAGATTAAAGCTACTACCTTTTCGCTTTTCAATTCTTAAATTAGCTCCCAATCATTTCCTCACTCCAGGAGAGTATTGAATCCTTTACCTGTTTCCGTAGTTAGTTCTCCATTCCGACAGAACCTCCACCTTGTAGACAACACCAAATACCTCAATTCAAAATTCCAAAACCGTAGAAATATTGCTCTTATTGAGATGAACCACTTTAGAGAAGGCCTCGGAAGCTAAAAATACCAAATTAGAGGCGAAATTGGTCATTGACTCTTTCTCTTCCCTCTTGCTCCTTCTTCCTCATCTAACTCTCTCCCTATTTCATTTTTCTCTCTCTCTCCTCTTTTCCATGTTTTGGCCGAAATGGCCTAAAGACAAATGAGGGAAGGATATAAATAGAACATGAGTGCGGTCTAGAATGTCCCATATGTCCAATCCAAAAAGTGTCATGTGTCCGGTCTAGAATGCGCCACATGTCCAGTCCAAAACGCGCCACGTGTCCGGTTTCCATTGGACTAACATAAAAGTAGCTTTATGTCTTGTCATGATGATGGGACACGTGTTATGATCTCATTGCGCCAACGCACAAGTTTTTTCATGATTAACCATCATGACTTACTTTATTAAACCTACTTTATTGGTGTTTATCTGGGATTCTGCTTGGGTTTTACTCAAGATTGCTGCATGCATGTCGAGACCTGCCAAATGACACCACATACTAGTGTCTTCTCCTAAAAACGCAAGGTACACCAATGTGCCCTGGAAATGCGATGTACGCACCTATACTGTCACATTTTTGCTCAACTAATCATCCTATGCACATTTGCACCGACAATTTGATCTTATGGCCCACACATACTGATCTCCTGCCCAATATGGTCGTACATCATAGTCCCCGAGAGACTTTCTATTTTTCGGCATTTTTAGGATTCTTCCCGTACTAGGCTTAGTTGTCCGCCAAATTTAGGCTTATTCTCTAGTCGCTAGGCCCAAAATTCAGGATGTTACAACCATAGTGATATTTCTTTAAATTTAGCAAGACTCACTCTTTAATTACCTCTCATCCATTTAGTTTATACATTTAATAAATAATCCCTCTGGTATGTTTTATAAGGAACAACTACCAAAATAATTCAATTTAAAATGTTTGTTAAAAATAATAAATATGTAACTTTTGTACATTTATTTCCAATTATACTCTCGTTTAAAAAGATTATGTATGAGAGATAACTTGTGAAAATTTATTGCAAAGGGATAATGAGTGAGATATATTTAATTAAGTTAAGAATTAATTTAATTTTTCAAACAAAATACATTTGTTTCTTATATGGATTAAATACCATTTTTACCATAGAAGTATTTGTAAGGGGACACTCAACACCCGGAAGTTTTTTTTGTATCATTTTTGATCTGGAAGTTTATAAAAGGGAGCGAATATGCCCCAGAAGTTTTTTTAAGAAGCAAATTTGCCTCGGAAGTTTTTTTTAGGAGCAAATTTTCCCTAGAAGTTTACAAAGAGAGCAACGATCCAACGGTCAAGATCAACCGATTGGCAAGATCATTATGTTTGTAAACTTCTGGGGCAAAAATGATACCAAAAAAAACTTCCGGGTGCTGAGTGCTCCCTTATCAATACTTCCATGGCAAATTTAGTATTTAACCCTTCTTATATTAAAGACCACCTCCATAAGAGAGAATGTTTCTTGTAGAAAGAACCAAAGAGAGTATTATGTTGATAGAGCATAACACCAACTTGATTGTTTCTCCCCCCCCCCCCCCCCTTATTATTATATTTTTCGATTGAAGCCCTTTAAACCTTAATATAAGATATATTTAGCTTATTTGACTATATCAAAGAAGTTAATTAAATTAGTTAATATAACATACATTTTCTAAAACACTATAGTAATCTTTATTAATTCCCTCATTCTCTATCGTTCTTAATTATTGTTGATTGAACATCAATAGAAGCAAATTAGGCAAAATCAACAAATATAAAAATATGTTTTATATTTAAGACTAAGATCAATTCTCCAACTAGATCTTATATAACCAACATTCAGGGTTTATAAGTTTGAGTATGGAAATATTTTCTTAAATTAATTAAGTGTCAACAATTTAAAGGAGATATGGTGAAACTAATGTTCCCTATACTTTACGCACACTTCCAGGTGTTTCGATTGTGATAGTTTGTTACAAATTATTACATTCAGTTCTTGCAGATTCACACACACTCGTACTCGCTTTATATACTACCACATGAACGCGCTCCAAACGCCGACCATGTATAGTGTCTGAACCAACCTACTACCAATGTCCCCTTGTTTTGTTGAACAAGTGGCCCTCCTATTATTGGATTAAATATGTGAGTTTCAACTAACTATTTATTCTCCATTCATTTTTTTTAAAGATCACACATTCACTGTGCTTTTGTTGTTATAATGATGGGTGTTGTTCTACTTAAGTATACTCTTGTCTCAAGGAATTTAATAAGGAACTATTATTGGATATGGATTCCCATGAAAGAAGATTGGGTAGCTGATTGAATTACTAAAGCTTCATTGGATTGATCTTATCCTTTGGATTGGGCATTTCAACCTCCATCATAGATGCAAACTTTGTTGGCGAAGGATGTTCGAGAAGTTTCAACTTATCCGATTTTAAGTTCAATATGCTTTGTAGACTCTTTAATCGTTGGTTTTTCTAAATCTGCTTTGTCTTTATGTTTCAAATCTCTTTGTATTTTGATTTCGAACATTGTTCTTTGTGCTTGAGGTCTTGTAGCTTCTCTTTGTTATTCACATAATATATTTCTTTATTGGCAAAAAAAAAAAAGACAAATAAGATGAAAGTATGAAATAAACAAACAAAAATAGGGTTGAACTTTATAACCTTGATAGATAGGTTTACAATTAAAAAAAGGATCATGTTTAAATTTGTTCTGAAGTTTTTTTTTTCCCGGTGCAATGTTGCCTAGGAAGAGTTAAAAGTGGGACGATGTTGTGCCAACAGCTTGGTCTCCACTTCCCTCACCGTCCACTTCCCTCCAATTATTTCTTCTGCTTCACATTTAAACGTCTATTTTTAGGCTCTTTCTACATCCCTTTACAGGAGGACGCCTATGTGAACGACATAGTAAAACTTGGGAACCATGTCCACTATAAAAGGGACACCATAAGTCTGACTTACAGTGTCCTTTTTACTAAACGGACGCATAAGTTTGAGAAAACCATAGAAATACTCTCTTTGTCTCTCTTTGCTTTATTCTAAAGAGAGAGATGCTAATGGGTTCTATCTTTGGTGAGGTTCCTAATTGCATTATCTGCCTCTCTTCTCTTTGTGTCCTTGACCTAATTGGCAACCAATCTCTTGCAAGATTCCTTGTTCTCAACAACAACCAGCTCACTAACAAAATTCCCTCTGATTTCGGCAAACTCAACATGCTCAGTTGTGTGCTACTGAAAAAACACCAACTCACTATTTCGATCCCAACATCCTTCACTTCCATGATGCAGAAGAGGTATTTTACTGAGGATGGAGGAACTATGATGTAGAGGGAGGGAAGAAGGAGTACCAACGATAGGAGAAGGAGGGAGGACGGAGCTCCTACAGTGAGGGAGGAGGGAGCACGTGCAAGCTATGGTTGAGACAAAGGGATGATAGAGCCCTAACAATTGGAGAGGAAGGAAGACGGAGGTCTGACAAATCATCGGTCGAATTCTCAATCTGCAGAGCCCAATCAGCTTCTTCGGTTTAGTTGATCTTCCAGACTTTTCAAGAATCAAACCCTAACTTGTGCCGATCGGCCTCTTTGTTAGCCTCCACCAAGATGGGGTCTCGATAATCGTCATCGTTGAGTGACTTGTAATAATTGGAGGTAAAGGCGTGAGAGCCTTCACCGTGAAGACAACTCAAAGTACTCTGGGAGGCACGATTAACGTCAAGGGAAGAGCGGCCCGACTTCAACATGATGTGGAAGGTAGAGCAAGCTTTGATGGGATTAAGAACCTGTTTGGTATGGGGAAGATTTAAGGAGGGAAAGAAACTTAGAGGAGGGAAAGGAATGGAATGGAAGATTGAGAGGAAACTTAAGAAGTTGAGTTGTTTGATAGACATGGGAATGGAACTTAAGTTAAGGGAAAATAAAATGTTTGGTAAGAAGAATTGAGTGTTGGTTAAGTAGGAATGTGAAGTAAAATTCCCACAATACCCCTAAAATAAAAAAGGCAGAAAAAAGACTAATGAATTTTTTGTTTTTTGTTTTTCCAATCGAACATAAAAGAACCAAATCACGTGTTGGTTCATATGGAAAATTGAAGAAGACAACATATCAAAGTGCGACGAGCAGGCCGCCAAATGTGAAAAGGACAACAAACGTAGAAGGAATTATAGGGGGAGAACACCAAGTTATGAAATCTAGTGCGAAAACAAATATTACAAGAGGAATAGGGAAGAATGTCATTGAAGATTGAACCCAGCCAGCTACTGCATTGATAGACAAACCAAACAAATTTGAAAATAAACAATGTTAAACCCCTGATAATGTGAAGTCGTTGAAATAAAAATGAAGGCAAACTTGAAGGCAAGCACTATAACGCACCCCACAAATGGTGCATAACATCCACAAGTGGTGCTAAAAAATAAATTTGGACATTAACAAGCAAGTAGTTAAAAAACTGTCAATGGGCACTAATTCTTGATATAAATTGTCAATGTGTCTTCATCTATTTGCAAAAAGAAACCCATTGTCCCTTGCGTGGTTCGAACGAAAAACGTAAGTTCGAATGTAACATGAAACAAAGCGCTTGCGTTCAAACGCAAAAATTGATAGTTCCTTAAACTATATGTGCTTGTGTCCCTGGGTGGAAGAAATAAAGCATCAATGATTTTAATACGCAAAGCACTCAAACAATAAAAACCCATTGCCTCTTACCTCAATTTGACCTACTCCTTAATCCACTATCCTCAGCGCCTTCCCCTCCATCCACCATTGTCACCGCCCTCTTGTATCACAGGACCATCACCGTCGAGTAGATTGGACCTTGGGACAGAGATTGAAAGAGGAAGAGAGAGAGAGAGAGAGAGGAGAGGAGGGTCGACAACTTTAACACCGCCACCGTCTTCCTTCATATTCCTCCATACCACCACTACCACTTTTAGATCAAACTTTTGGCTTTCTCATACAAGGGGCTTTTTTGTCCTATGAAATGTCTCTCCTAGGAAGATTCTTAGATCTCGCCACTTTCTGAGGGATTTCATCTTCCCACATTAAAGGGAACTAGGCCACAAGTGGGAAGTCACTTTGCCAAAATCTTTGGGCACCAAACGTGCTTTTTGACTGGAAACCTTGTCATCTTCCCTTTCCCTCGCCTGATTTCCATGTAACAAACAAGGCCTAAGGGTGAGGGAAGGGAAGGAGATCATCAAGAGCAAGTGAAGAAAGACGCAAATGAAATTGAGGGAAGATATTTGTGGGGAAGCTATATGTGGGGCACTTTAGGCGTCCCAATTTATAAATGGACTTTGGCATCTCAATTTTAAAAGGAACACCAAACGTAGTGCTCTAGGTGCCCAAAGCTTTACTTTTGGCGCCATTTTAGAGTTAGGACACCAAAATCCCTGCTTTTAAAGTCTCTTTTCTAAATTGGGATGACAAAAATAGACTTTTCGAGTCCCTTTTAAATTTAGGACGCCCTTTTCTAATTAGGATGCCAAAAGTATCCTTTTGGTGTATATTTTTGTTAAAGAGACGCTCAATATTTCAAAATTCCCCTATATAATTATAAAAATGCCACACCTTTATCTTTTACTTCTCTTATTTTTTAAAAAATGGACGTTTTTTGGGATATCATTCTTGCTTTTTGTAGTAGTGTCAAAAGCACATTGCCAGGCTCCAAACAAGCTTTGAAGCAAGCAAAGTTAAATGTCCTAGTTTGTATTTGTAATACGAATAAATTTTTGCATTTCCAACAATGGAGAACTATTTTTATGTATTTTCATATGCATAAAAAACAATTTAATTGGATGATAATATAGATATAATAATAGAAATTACCAAAGTTGTTAGTTTTGCGTGGTTCCATGCTTTGGTTCCTAAGTAAGGGATTAGAGTTCCGAGAAAACAAGAAAAATGTTTGGATAATTTCCTTTTTAATATAACAAATACAAAGCGAAAAAAGATACAACACCATAAAACCATGTCTAATAAAACTCAGACATCTCAATATTAGAAGAAAGAAATATTTTGGGATAATTTCAGCAAAGTAAAAGGGACAAAAAATACTGTGGGATTTGTAGTAGGGAAAGCCTATACTCGAGAAATGACCCAACAAAATTTAAATTAGTTGGAGTCAATGACTTTTATTAAAAATGAACTAATGTTATTAAATAATTATTTAAAAATGGATTTTATTGGAGGGTGAGAAATTATTTGATGGATCCTGGTTAAATTGCCCATACCATTTTTCTAAAATTACAATTCTACCATCGCACTTGAAACTTTTCACAAAAAATAGAGTAAATGACCAAATGAAAATGTTATTTATTAGAGTTTACTAGGGATGATCTCCAAAAAATTGAAATTATTTTGAAGGACCAAAAAATAAAAATATTAAAATATTAAATTACCCTTAACCAAACCCTCTCACCACATACTCTACTTTTCTCACTATTTTACAAAATAATCAAGTTTTATTCAATTCAAATTTATTTAATGGATTTAATTTAGTCGTTGACATAATTACTTATTTCTTTATTCAAATTGTAGTTTTGTTTATTTTTTCGCACTCTTATTTCCAGAATTCTATGAGAATGCACAAACGGCATTCCGCACAACTGCCATATAAGATAATTAAGAGGGATGAGTTAGCCCCAACTAGGGGTTTAAGGCAAGGAGACCCTTGTCTCCATATTTGTTTGTACTTGGGATGGAAAAGCTAACACACTTAGTTGCTGATTGTGTGACTAACAAGCAGTGGAAGCCAATAAAAATGGGCCGAGGTGGCACTGAGGTATCTCATTTGTTATTTGCAGATGATCTTTTGCTTATCTGTGAAGCTAATCTGGATCAGATGTGCGTGGTTATGGGAGTCTTGGAGAAGTTTGGAAACATGTCCGGACAAAAGGTAAGCTTTCAAAAATCTAGCGTTTACTTTTCAAAGAATGTTGATAGAGTTGTACAGAATGAGATTTGTATGGCTTCTGGATTTAAAAGAAAAGATGATTTAGGTAGATATTTGGGTGCTTATATGTTCAAGGGCAGGGCAAAGCATAAGAATTTCCAATTTCTACTGGATAATATGCAAAGTAGACTTAGTAATTGGAAAAAACAGACATTATCACTTGCTGGACTTATTACTCTAGTCCAATCTGTTACAAATCAGATGGTTGTATATGCTATGCAGCACTCTATTATTCCTGTGGGAGTGAGAAAACAAATGGAAAAAATTCTAAGAGATTTTATATGGGGTCGGGATGAGGGAAAGAGGAAAATTCATGCTGTTAGTTGGGAAATGTTGTGCCGTGAGAAGAAGAATGAAGGATTAGGAATAAGGAATCTGGAAATCATGAACGATGCGTTATTAGGAAGAGTGGCGTGGAATATGATCTCAAAGGCTAATAATCTGTGTTCTTTGGTGATTAGTGGAAAATATCGAAGGGATATGGATTTGTTAAGAAGCTGTAAAGGATCAAAGACTGATTCTGAGCTATGGAGAAACTTGGTCAGATTGTGGCCAAAAATAGTCGAAAATATAAACTGGGATGTAGGTGATGGAGAAGTGGCCAGATTCTGGGAGGACAAATGGGTGGATGATGGGAGGAAGTTAAGTGAGAAATGTGTAGTGCAACTAACGCAGGAGGAAAAAGATTTAAGGGTGAGGGAGATGGTTAATGGGCAAGGTGAATGGGATATGGAGAAAATTGCTACTTATGTTAATGAAGAAGGTAGAAATGGGGAGGAGGATTATCTACCCCGTGCTGAGAATGGAATGGATGTTCTTAAATGGGGAGGAGGATTATCTACCAATTACACCGTGGCGGGAATGTATCATTATCTGAAGCAAGAACCAGATAAGAGTGGAGATGGATGGAATGTGTTATGGCGTTGGAAGGGACCAAGGAGGGTGCAAATCTTCCTTTGGATGGCTTGGCATAACAGATTGCTAACGGGTGAGAGGAGGAGTCGTTTATTGGGTGGAAGTGAATGTTGTCACTGCTGTAACAATAAGGAAACGCTGATACATGTGCTGCGTGACGTGCTGCGTGACTGTAACAGTGCAAAAACCTTATGGCAGGAATTAAAGCCTTGCTGGGTTGGAACTGAATTTGACAGATTGCAAGATAGTGAGTGGCTGCGTTGGAATTTGGCAAGGATTGATGATGATTGGGGTCTCATCTTTGGCCTTGCTTGCTGGTTTTTATGGACTTGGCGTAATAAAGGATGTTTTGAAAAAGATTTTAATATGCCTACTGACTGTGCTAGTGTGATATACAGGTACGCACAGGAAGTTAAGGGAGCAAGAAAGAAGTTTGCAAGTGTTAGGGGATTTAAAATGGAAGTTGCTGTTAGATGGAAAACACCAATGGAAGGTTGGGTAAAAGTCAATGTGGATGGGGCATCCAAGGGAGAAGGGAGGGTTGCTGGTTGTGGAGGGCTTATTAGAGATTGCAGAGGTAAGTGGATTTGTGGATTCTCACGGAAATTGGGAAATTGTTCTGCTATGAGAGCAGAAGTTTGGGCAGTTCTCACTGAGCTTGAACTAGCAATTAAATATAATTGTAATAGAATAGTTGTTGAATCAGACTCTGCTGTGGTGGTTAGTATTTTGAAGACTATCCAGGTGGAAGATGCGCCTGCCTCCAAAATTGTGCAGCAAATTGGTAGAATTCTACATCAGTTTTGTAGTATTGATTTTGTGCATGTATACAGGGAAGCAAATAGGTGTGCTGACGCTTTGGCTAATCACAGCACTAGGCAAGCGGAATTTAGAGTGGTATTTGATAGGTCACCTGCTTTTGTTAACCATTTGCTGCTAAATGATTGTATGGCTATTTCTTACCCAAGACTTGTGTTGATTCAGGAATAATATAGGCTCTTGCCCCGTGTTTCTACCCAAAAAAAAAAAAAAAAATGCACAGTTAGATATAAAAGACAATGATATAAACAAACTCAAAGTCAAGTACAACGTTCTTGATGGTGAGCACTATAATATTTTTTTAAGGTTTTAAAATAAATTTTTTAAGATCATGAAATATCTTTTTAGTATCGATCACTAGTCTAAAGTATCTTTTTAATACATGTCAGTACCCTGAGAAATTATTTTTATTTTTATTTTTTGTTTTAAAAAGCCAAGGTTCACTTAACACACAATTTAGACATAAAATACGATGAATAAACAAACTCAAACACAAGTTCAACGCGTACTGCCACGGGTTGGCAGGTGCAGGTTGAAAAGGCTTGCACTCTGGCAAGTTTGGCATTTAGCCACCCTGAGTCTGCTTAAAGAGGGGCCCTACTTGTTAAAAAAATTGCAGACCATAACAATGATTTATTTTATGATAATATCAAACTTGCATTGCATTGCATAAATATGAAATCATAATATTTATATTCTTTATATGAATACAAAATGAGATTGATCGGTTATTAAAAAAGCTTAATAATTTGATGCTAATAAATAATTTGAGTCTACAAAAGATTAAGAGCTTAGTTTAGACGTGGTTGTAAAAATTAGGGGGTACTAACCTAAGTATAGATATTTGAGGCTTCCCTAATCCTTCACAAATTTGTATTTCATATGTTCATAATAGTACATATATAGTAGATACTTGCGTATCTTGAGTTAAGAGAAAGGCTTTTCACTTTAAATTTAGGGAAAATCCTACATAAAGACGGCTAAATTATTTAAATTCTAGTTTGGATCACTAAACTTAACAAATTATTAATTAGGTTATGTGATATAATTAGGGATTTAGAATTTGGGCTAAATTACCTCAAAATCCCTTACTTATTTTTTTTAATTAAAAAAAAAACAAAATTGGGGCACTACATTACTTAATAACCCTACCGACAGAAAATTCATCAAAAGCCTGGACACCATCAGAAAATTGGTAGAAAAGGCTACATTAAATTGATCGGGTTCCTCTTTAATCATATGCCTCTCGATAAACCGATGTTTAAACATCCAGCGCAGGAATTGGTAGCAATTATGCTATAAAGAGAAAAAAAAATGAAAATATTTGACATCTTAAAATGCCAAAAATTAAAAAAACAAATCAAATTTCAGAAATGGAAGTAGCTCAATTACAAGCAACTAAAAAGAGAAATGCGCTCAATCCAACTATTCAATTTATTATCCTAATTTGAAAGATCGCGAAAGAGTAAGAGCAATATATCAACAGGTCATCCGAAATTAGAAACCAGGGAGGAAAACTCAGAAAGAGCGGTATCCACAAACATCTCAGATTGGGTTCTTCATCTCAGAGCGGTATCCACGAACATCTCATGGCGTTGTTCCTAAAATCATCCGCCTCTAATGCTCCTTTCCTCTACCCATGAGTTGAAGGGTTCTTTTGGAAAATAACCAAAATTTAAATATTCTATATTGGGTCATTGACCCAAATTAAGATTTGTTTAGTTTACCAACCTTAAATAAGATTTTCGTATTTCAACAGTCTTTATATGGGATTCTCCCTTAAATTTAATATTTTTTTATGGATAATCTATACTCGACGTTTATAATTAGAATCAAGTGAATTCGACTTAACAGTTTTTCTGGTCTTAAAGTGTACTCATTAAATTAAATATGTTTTTAATGGATAATTCTCAATATGGAAGGTAAGCTAAAACTTATTTAAAGCGTAAAAAGTATATATAATTCCGATAAAGACTAATTGAAATGTACCATTCATATAATTTTTTAATATAATACTACCAAACATTCTTTTGAAAAGAATAATTATTCTTCAAGTTATAAAGTTTGAGTTTATATCTCTTATAAAAAAGATATATACTATCGTTGAAGAGTTCATCAAATTAGTAGAAATTAGAGTGAAGAGGATGATGTAGTTCTGGGACCTCATGATTTGGGCATCTGCCACTTACTCACATAGGAAGAGGATTTTTTGTCCAGCTCTCCCTCTCCCCATCCCTCATAGTTCAATCCAGGCTATCCAAATTTAGATCCAAGGGCCCAGAATGTTTTTTGAAAAAACCGCATGCGGAGAGATGACCGCATGCGGTTTTTTCAAAAAACATTCTGGACCCTTAGATCAAGATTTGGACGGCCTGGATTGGACTGTGAGGGATGGGGAGAGGGGGCGCCGTGTAGAGAAACCGAACACACTGACATATCGGTTCGATGTGATTTCAGAGTAAAAAGGATGATATTTTAGGGAGTATCTTAAAAATTAAAATTATTCAAAACCGCCAATTAGAAAAATAAAAATTGAAAAATAATAAGTCACCCTTAACTTAATTGGAAAAAAGACATATAAATATCATTTCAATTATTAAAACCCACAAAAAATCTATTAACACTTATAAATGATAAAGAGGTGACATAGATCAAATTAGGATTGGTGATTTTGCTATGATGCCACTTAATTTCTTTAAAAAAAAAAAAAAAGTGCACCTCGCCGGAGCACCACCGTTGGCAAGTCGGCTGAGGCTCTTCTTTTTTTTGGTGTAGGGTTTTAACTTATAAATAATAAAAATTATATATAAAATAAAAAATAAATAAATAAAAAGTTAGAGCCAAAACCTTGGTTACAAAGAGACTAGGTAGCCATTGCGCCACCAAAGTCTCTTTGATATATACTTTGTAACCAAGGCGCGCACGCACACACCACCACCACCAAAGTTTCTTTGATATATATTTTGTAACCAAGGCGCGCGTGCCCGCATACACCCACCTGCGCACATGTGTGGGTTGAGGGTGTGTTTGTGTGTGTGTATAAGATACAAATAAAAACGTAATGATAATGATTAAATGAGTAATAAAAATGGCTAAATTTATAATTGTATGACTAAATGGGTAATGATATTAATTTAAAGCGTAACAATATTTACTAAATAAGTAACGACACTTATTTAAGACATAATTGCATTAACTAATGAGAAATGGTGTTGATTAAAGACATAATGGTATTAACTAAATGAGTAATGACACTAACTAAATGCGTAATGATACTCACTAAAGGAATAAAGAAATTGACTAAAGGTATAATGGTATTCACTGAACGCATAAACAAATTGACTAGCCATGTTTGGAGGGTTCCAAAACTTAGGTTTTGTCACAAGTCTGCCAAACATCCCTTTTTTTTTTTTTTTAGAAGCTATTCTGCATCAAAACCTAGGTTTTACAAGAAGTTTGTCAAATAGCCTCATTTTTTTCCAGAAGCTAATATGCATCCTAGGTTTTAGAAAAAGCTTTTTTTTTTTTCATATTTTTCTCTCTGCTCTGCTATCATCAATTTTTTCTTTCAGTATAAGTCAGTATTCTTAAGTATCTTTTTAGTAACCTTCAGTACCCTGAAATATTTTTTCAAGATTAGTCATTACCTTGAAATATGTTTTCAATATCTTTAAAAAAAAACAAATTAAGATCATGAAGTATTTTTTCAATATCTTCAAGTATCTGTTTAGTACCCGTTAGTACCTGAATTCTTTTTAAAATTAGTCAGTACTCTAAAATAAATTGTTTAATATCCTAAAATAAATTGTTAAGATCATGAAGTATTTTTTTAGTACCATGAAATATTTCATGATCTTAAAAACTTATTTTGGGATATTAAAAAAATATTTCAGGGTAATGACTAATCTTGAAAAAATATTTTAGGTTACTGACAAGTACTAAAAAGATATTTAATACTGACTGGTACTAAAAAAATACTTCTCATGGTCTTAAAGATTTATTTTATGATCTTGAAAAAATATTTAAGGTATTGACTAATTTTGGGAAAAAAAAATATCAGGTACTAAAAAGATACTTAAGGATATTGAAAAAATACTTCATAATCTTGAAAACCTTTTTTAGGATATTGGAAAAGTATTTCATGATATTGGAAAAGTATTTCATGATAATAACTAATCTTTGAAAAAATATTTCAGGGTACTAAACAAATACTTAAGGATACTGATTGATACTAAAAAATTATTGAGGATGACAGAAGAGAGAGAAAAAGCTGGAAAAAATTAGCTTTTTACATAACCTAGGTTTTGGATCCAAAACTTGGGTTTTGATACAAAATAGCTTCTGGACAATTTTTGAAGTGTTTGGTAAACTTTTGCCAAAATCTAGGTTTTGATATAAAATAGCTTCTAGACAATTTTGGAGTGTTCGGCAAATTTTTGCCAAAACCTAGGTTTTAATGCAGAATATCTTCTAGACAATTTTGGAGTGTTTCACAAAATTTTGTCAAAACTTGGGTTTTGAAGTTATCCAAACATTATCATTTTTATCCAAAAGCTATTCTCCAAAAGTCATTTTTACCTCGCAAATTCCAAAAACTATTCTCCAAAAGCTACATCCAAAAGGACTCTTAGATGTAATGGTATTAACTAATTGAGTAATGACATTGACTAAAAGCGTAATGATTGAAAACTGGAGCTTGATACCCAAGAGGGGGGTGAATTGGGTATCTCCAAAATTTTATGCACTTGTTCTGTTTGTGAGTACTCAAAACAGAGCAGAACAGAGAGGAAGAAAGAAGAAGCAATGCACAACAAGATTTATACTGGTTCGGTTCTTTCTCTGACCTACATCCAGTCCCCAAGCCTCACTTGGGATTTTCAATCCACTAACTCAATGAAACTGATTACACACTCTGTACTAAGAGTTGTTCTCTCTCTAGAACACACTCCCCCTTACAAGTTGTAATCAATACACCCCAACTACCAAGTCCCCTGACTTGTAGTTGTTACAATCAATAAATGATTTTACAAGTGAAACTCTCTCCAAGAGTAGATAGAATAAACACTGAGGCTCAAGGTATCAAAATGATACTATTACAAGTGAAAAGCTAATACACAATGAATGAACTTAGTAGATTTTCGCTCAGAGTAGGTGTATCAGCTTGTGAAGATGTTAATGAACTCTATTTATAGCTAGGGAACATTAAATGACCGTTGTAGCTTGAATCAGACCATTGGAGAAGTTGCCTAAGTGTTCTGAAGTGGTTTTTTGGGGTCTTCTCTCTCTTGTTTTCTCCTAATCTAGTTGGCCAAATCATCAAGGCTGACTTTCTGCGAATTAATCTGTTGGAGAGGAGTTTTCTTGTTTCAGCTAACATCCTTAAATACTTTGTAAGCGTGTGCAGAAGGATTTGGGTAGAAGGAGTAACTTTTGTGCTTTGCAATAAATGCTCTGAGTTGCTTTTTGCTTTATGCTCTAACCTCTCACCAAACATTCTTTAATGCTCTGAAATCCACTAACAAATACGTTAAACATAGCAGGGAATATCAGAGAATAATATTGAGGGAAGATGGGATCAAATAACATTGATTTCTGAAATGCCCAAATTCAAATTTCCTGAACCTGCGACACGAACTCGAGTTCAGTTCTTACAGGCTCGAGTTCGTTGCTTCAGTGTTCAAACTTATGTGAGATCAGAAGATGTGAACCTGAGGTTTGTCTTCTAAACCTGAGGTTCTCATGACTTTGAAAAACTGAAATGCTCTCGGGTTGAAATGAACTCGAGTTCATTAATGTCAGGCTCGAGTTCGAAACAATTTTGAGCAAACTTGGTTTTAGCTCGAAAGAACAAACCTGAGGTTTGCAAAGCAAACCCTTGAGTTCAAAACATTTTGAGAAGTTTTTGCTCTTGGTAACTTTTAGGCTCGAGTTCAAACTGTTTAGGCTTGAGTTCAAATGTTTTGAAAAAGTTTGAAAGCTCTCGGTAACTTTTAGGCTCGAGTTCAAACTGTTTAGGCTCGAGTTCAAATGTTTTGAAAAAGTTTGAAAGCTCTCGGTAACTTTTAGGCTCGAGTTCAAACTTTTTAGGCTCGAGTTCAAACTGTTTAAAAAACTTTTCAAACTGGAAACTTTTCTTTCAATGGAACAGTGCAGGCTTTGAAAATACTTACAAGTTTGGAAAACTTATCCCGCCAGAGATGAACTCGAGTTTGCCATAGCAGGCTCGAGTTCATGCTCTTAAAACTTTCTTTGGGTCCTTTCAAACTTGAGGTTTGAAGAAAGCAAGTGTAAGGTTTAACATGTTTTTCAAAGTTCAAAAACTCTCTGGAAAGAATGAACTCGAGTTTGACCTTATTAGGCTCGAGTTCATGTGAACTTTTCAAAAGTTTAATTTTAAACTTCAGGTTCAGTCTCGAGTTTGGAAATCAATTTGACAAGTTTGTGCTCTCTGTCAAATCCAGGCTCGAGTTCAAACTTTTTAGGCTCGAGTTTGGTTTTGACAGATTGAAAAATACAAGTTTAAATTATTCTAAACTTTGTCAAACCTTATCAATATTGTTTACAATTGTTAGTAATCGTCAAAACACACTGGGAACTAACAATGATATTAACTAAATGAATAATGATATTATTGGCATTAACTAAATGAGGCATGATATTCATTAAAGGTGTAAATTAATTAACTAATTAAAAGCTTAATGATATTAACTAAATGAGTAATGATATTGACTAAAGCCCTAATAGTATTGACTAAATGAATAATATCATTGACTAAATGAGTAATGGCATTTACTAAAGATGTAAATGTACCCACTTAACAAGTAAATACCTTTAGTCAATATCATCAGTCATTTAATCAATATCATTACATCTTTAGTCAATACTATTACTAATTTAATCAATACATTTACGCCTTTAGTCAATTTGTTTATGCCTTTAGCGAATATCATTACTCGTTTAATTATTATCATTATACCTTTAGTCAATGTCATTACTCATTTCGTCAATACCATTACGCCTTTAGTCAATGTCTTTACTTATTTAGTCAAAACCATTACGCCTTTAGTCAATGTCAATACTCATTTAGCCAATACCAGTACACCTTTAGTCAAATACAATCACTCATCCAGTTTGCATTAGCATTTAATCATTTTCATTACTCATTTAGTCATTACTATTATGTCTTTGCATTAGCATTTAATCATTTTCATTACTCATTTAGTCATTACTATTATGTCTTTGCATATATATCAAAGAGGTTTTCGGGGCCATGTAACCATCCCATCCCCACAACTTTGGCTCCACTTTTTTTAATCAATAAATAAATAAAACCCCCTACACAACCCAAAAAAAAAAACCCCAATGGTTACCAATCAATGGTGGTGTTCCGACGAGGTGCCCTTTTCTTTTTTTGTTATTTAAAAATTGAG
Source organism: Acacia crassicarpa (assembly GCA_034222035.1). Lineage (NCBI taxonomy): Eukaryota > Viridiplantae > Streptophyta > Magnoliopsida > Fabales > Fabaceae > Acacia > Acacia crassicarpa. The sequence goes on along the minus strand of JAWXYG010000009.1, from coordinate 21,147,715 downwards.
AGGCCTTATGATAAAATCACTAACACTTTAAAATCTCAATTTAATCTATGTCACCTCTTTATCATTTTCATGCATTAATAGACTTTTTGGCCATTATGGTAAAATCACTATTTAGAATGTTCCCTAACCAAATCCCCTACAATCTCTCCCACAATGTCCTCTAAATTTCTCATTATTTAACAAAATAATAAATTTTTTTATTAAATCAAGGGTTTCCTCGAAGCTTAGAGAGCAAAAACTTGTCATCTCTTCCAACAAGTATGTTTTGTGAGATTCAAACTTGTGTTTTTCTCCTTGTTTTAGGTAAGCTCTTACCACCTCAACCAACATCTTGTTAGCCAAAATAATCAAGTTTTATTCAAATTAATTCAAACAAATTTAAATTTAATTTAGTCATAAGTCAGATTAATTACTTTAAATTACATCTCATTAATAATCAGCACTAATTAATTTATTTTTCCATATTTTTTTAATTAATAGATTTCTTCTTTAGAATTTTTTAAAAATGATTCTATAATTAATATCATAAAGTTCAGTAGTATTGTTTTTTTTAAAAAAAATTTCATACCCGTATTTTATTTTAAACTTTTATATCGTCAACAATTAGAACTAAGGTGATTCTTTTAAGTTAAAAAACAAATAGTATATAATTTATTAAAATAAAAAATTTTATGTAGAAAGAAAGAAAGAAAAGTAATTTGAATAATTCATATGTATTTCATAATCAGAGTATGTGTTTATATAATAGAATGAGGAGCCTTCATATTAATTGGCTTATAATAATAATTGACCTAATCATAATCCCTAATTATCCTCTATATTTACAAGCCCTGATTTCTAAGTAATATCTTCTGATTATTTCCTAACACTCTCCCTCAAATTGGAGTGTAAGATGTTAATTAAGTCCAACTTGTTAGGAAGAGAATCAACACAAGTCCCAATTAAGACTTTAGTCAACATATCGCCTTGGTCTCTAGACCTCACATGCCCTATAGAAAATGAAGTTCTTCTTGACCTTATCACATACAAAGTGACAATTGATCTCAATGTATTTCATACGTTCATGAAACAAAAAATCAAAGACTATGTGTAGAGCAACTTTATTATCACACCACAACTTCATGGGCAGTAATATGGGAAACCCAACCTCCTTTATTAACTGATAAATCCACACAATTTCGTATACTTACTCAGTCATGGTTCTATACTCAGCTTATACACCAAATCAAGATACGACATCATGCTTCTTGCTTATCCAAGACACCAAATTTCCATCCATAAATATGCAATATACTGCAATAGATCTCCTAGTGGCCTTTGACCCTGCATGGTTTGTATCACAAAAACATTCGATCTCAATATGGCCATAATTTCATATAAAGTATATCACAACTAGGTGAACCTTTTAAGTAATGTAAGACATGCTCCAAGGTTTCCCACTGACCCATGGTCGGTGCTGCCATGAAATGGCTAAGTCAGTAACTAAAAAAGTCACATCAAGGCGAGTCATTGTGAGATAGTTCAATTTCCCAATCATTCTATGATATCTCTTAGGAAACTCAATTAGTTTGATCTTCTCAAGATCAACTTGCTCCTTACATCCTCAAGTAGCTCATCAAATGGTATTGTGTCATCAACATCCAGAAAATGATTAGGAATCATTGAAAAGCTACTTGGTGCTATTCCAAGTTTCTCATTTTCTTTTAACAAATCGATAACATATTTCCTATGTCAAGAGAATGCCTTTCTTGCAATTCATAACCTCGATTCCAAGAAAATACTTTAGCGGACCCAAATCATTCCTGTGGACATGAGAAATAATAAAGACCTTGAGTGATGAGATTTTTGATCTATTGCTACATGTGATAAGAATGTCTTCAACATATATCACTTAAAGAATCACGCATGTATCCTTCTGCTGATAAAATACAGAGTGATCACAATTACTTTGATTCATACCAAATTCCTTAACCACAAAGCTAAACCTTTCAAACCAAGCACGAGGGCTCTACTTTGAACCATATAAAGACTTCCAAAGGTGGTATACTTTCCCATGCAACCCCTTAGGAATAAAACAGGATAGGCTTGGTGGAGAGTAGTGCGAATGGTGATAGAGTCTAAGGATGCTATAAAGGAACATGATGGAGGAAAGAGGTTGTTATAAGGGGAAAAAAGGTACAAGTATGCTTACCTTTTCAAAAGGCAATGGCAATGGGCAAATCATCAGAAGGATCAGGCGCAAGGACACTTTCAAAATCAAAAACAGGTGTAAGCACTATTTCGAGCTAAAAGGCAACTTTGGTTGCAGGAGCGATGAGGACTTTTTTTTTTTTTTAATCAAACGCCAAAGTCGGCATTGGTGGGCCATGAACATGATCAACTACATTACTTTCCCTGGAACGTTTCTGATAAACATGATAGAGAGGTGGTTTAACAGGTGCCAAAACATATGCTTGCACTGGTGGTAAATAAACCTAATACACCAAGAGATCATCAGGATCATCTTTCTTGATAGAGGATTGAAGTGGGGAAGAGGAAGGAAAGAATAAAGTCGACACATGGAAGGTGACCATTGTATACATAAGATAATGATGAAGAGTTGGAGAGACGTATCGATAGCCCCTCTGAACCTTATAATACCCAAGAAAGACACACTTAAGATACTTGGTATCAAGTTTTGTAACAACAAGACAAACATCTTGAATGAAATAGACACACCCAAAGATTTTTGGATCAATGGGAAACAAGGGGTTGGAAGGAAACAAAGTAGTGTACAGAGTGTCAACATTGAGAACAGGAGAGGGCATATGATTAATAAGAAAACAAATAGTCTACACAACATCAACCTCTAAGAAGGTTTAGAAACATGCATTTGAAACATGAGAGCCCAGGCTACTTCTGATAAGTGTTGGTTCTTTCGTTTTGCAACACCATTTTGAGCTAGTGTATCTATACAAGAGGATTGATGAATCATGTCATGTTGTAGCATATAGTTTTAAAATTGGGAAAAGAAATATTATTTAGCATTGTCACTCTATAAAGTTTTGATAGATACATCAAACTGAGCTATAATTTCAACACAAAATTAGCAAAAGTGAGAGATAACTCAACAATTTTTCATTAAATAGAGCCAGGTGGTAAGAGAGAAATCATTGACAAAAGTAACAAAATACTTAAAACCAAACTTGGGCTCGACATGACATGGACCTCAAATATCATGATAAACTAAATCAAGAAGGGACACATCCTATTTATTACACGAGGTACCGGATGAACATAACGATATTTAGCAAACTAAAACAACTCATACTCTAAAGACGACAAGTAATGAAACTAAGGATATAACCTCTTAAAATAAGATGAAGATACATGACCTAATTGACAATGAACTTCAAAAGGAGATGAACCACTAGAGCAAGCAATTGAACGTGGAGCCCGATCGTCAAGAAAGTAATGGTCACCAAATTCAAATCCCTTACTAATAATTCGCTTCGTCGTGAGATCCTAAATTACATAATGGTCAAGGAAGAGTGAGATAAAACACTTTAATTATCGAGTAAGCTTGCTAGAAAACATAAGGTTAAATGCAAGACCAAAAATATTAAGTATTAAAGATAAAGGAACATATAGGGTAGGTCTGACAGTGCCAAATCCAAGAACACGAGAATAAGAACCATTAGCAATTGTTATACTCAAGGGATTGACATAAGATGCACATGAGAATAAATGATAGTTACCTGTCATATGATCAGTAACACCGAAATTGATGATCCACTTCATGGATAAACTAGCAAGATAGGAATTGTAGGTACCTATAGCAAGAGTACTTGATGTGGGCGGCGCAAAACCATTATTAGAAATATTATAGGATGTGCCATATGAGCAAAACCAGTACGTTGCAACTTATTTTGCAACTTGTGACAATAGCGTTTGGTATGATCAAGTTCCTTATAATAGAAGCAAACAATCCCACTAGCACCAGGATTCAGAGCATCATTTCCTTGTCTTGGGAGGCTTTGGTTCTTGTTATGAGCAAAGACAAGATTCAAGGTACCATTTCCTTGTCTCGAGAAAGCCAAGTTCTTATTATCTGTAGGACCACATCCAACTAAAGAACTAGCATTAGGGTTAGAAGCTAGTTAAGATAGACTATTTGCATAAAGCACACTAGAGTACACATCCTGAAGCGAAGAAAGCTTAGAGCTAGTGATAAGTATATATTTTATGAATAAATAGATGTATATTTTATGAGAATTAGTTGGATTTATTGATATTATATGCCTATTTAATTATTTTTTATATACTTTGCTATCATCATAAGATAAAAAGATATTTTGATATAAAATCTACTTATTTCCTATTATATTTTGTAGGAAATATTAGCTTATTTGGAAAGAAGTAGAAAAAGCAATTAAGAGGATATGCAATCAGCCAAATTCAATGGTCACACGTAAGAAAAATAGAAACAAATCAATTGCGTGATTTGGTGGAGTTGATTACAAGATATAAGATATCTTTTTAATAAGAAAAAGAGAATCAGTGACCCACTGATAGGGAAAAACTTTATAGCCTATAAACTCCACAAGTGCATGAGCCGTATCAAGTAATAAAGAGTGAGTAAGATATCATTCCATGAGGACTTGGTATCACAAACTTCAGTTAATCATTAATTTTACACTTTCATTTAAGTTAAGCAAACCAAATTGAATTTAATAAAGATAAAAGAAATTAAAACTAAAATTAAAATAAACAAACTGCGACAATAATCAAATGAGCAACCCAGAGTCACTAATCCCTTATGAGTTTCATAAACCTTGTTTTCACTCATTTAATTAGCCTTAATATCAATTTTGTTAATCTCGAGTATAAATAGTTATAAGTGTTTGTCGGTCCACTTACAACCCTCTCTTGAATATATTTTGTTACGTCTAACATAATTACTCAACAGGCAACATAACTCGGACACACTCTTCAACAATTATATGGGGCAATTAGGTATATGTCTATCCTAATCACAAATTAAATCATAATTTAATCCCATATTACTTAATCTCAGAGCTTAATTAAAATTCTCTTTGTCAAAGTAAATCCTAATTCTCAAATTCATATTCAATGATGGCATAGATAAAGCTAAATAAAATTAAGTAACCAAAATTAATATTAATTATAACTAAATAATAAAAATAAAATTTAATCCACACTTATAAGTTCAAAGTTCCTCTAGGTTGCAAAGGAAAATTAGTCAAACATGGCTTTAATCCAAATCACAGCAAGATTAAGTCAGAATCAAAAAGAAAAACAAAAGTAAATAAGAGCAGAGATCAAATCTGTCGATAAATCTCTTCCTCTGAACCACAAATAGTGCTATGAAGGAGAGCTTCACTACTATTGCATATGAAGGTGGTCATTAATCTTGTTTCTCTTACTACTGTCGCAGTTGAAGAAAAGCAAACCAGTTCGTGCATTCCTCTTGTTCTGCGTTTCTGATCTGAGGGTAATGGTGGAGACGGAAATGAAAAGATGTCGCCGGCGACAATGGTGGTGATGGTAGAGGTCGCCGGCGACGGAGAAGTGATGGTGAGTTGATGAGAGCGTGAAGGTTGCTGCTGCGCTTTGCTCTCTTCTCTCCTGCTCAAATCGTGAAAATCCAATGAATATATTCACCGCCTCCTGCAATCGTGCTACTGTGCGTCTCTTTTAGGTCTTGCAATACCTTTCAATGTTGTGGGCCCCTCCTCTATTCAATCCCCCGTAGCTGTTGTTTGGGTTACAAATTCCATTTAATTTCATGGGCCCACTTACTATTAAATCCTCATCTTCAATTCATTTTGCTTCCCGCGTCACCTGATTCATCAAAGAAAACATTTAATAAAAGAAAAGAGAAGGGGAAAAAAACAATTATCTAATAATAATAACAATAAAACTTAATTTTTATTTCTCTCTCTTTCTTTCTTTTTTTTTTAAATAAACTGAACTACTATTATTTATTGTCTAAACCCAAATATTTTATTTTAAATTGAAATCTTATAAATGAAGTATCCAGATTGATATCTCTTTAAATCTCAATAAATCTCTTAAAATTAGTAATAATGACTTCTTAAATATATCAAAATATATCTCAAATATATTAAAATTGAGAAGTCATCACCCACAGCCTAAGTAATATTTAGGCTATATATATGAAGAAAGGAAGAAGCAAAGGAGAGGATTGAGGGACGCAGAACAAGAAGGAATGAAGAAGCAGAGGAGTAGCAGCTGAGCGTTTCGGTTCTCTTCATCATCTCCACGGAAGGACGAGAGGACTATGGAGGTGACGAAGAATCTTTCTTTCCTCTCTCTCTCTCTCTCTCTCTGTATTCTTTGAACCTGAATTCTTATCTTTTTATTATGGATTTTGTTAGAGCCATGTGTGGTTAGTTGGTTTTGCAACCTAGAGGACCTATGAACTTGTGGGTGAATTAGATTTTGTTTTCATTATTTAGTTAAATTTGATATTAATTTTGGTTACTTAATCTTAATTAGTTTTATCTATTTAGTAATTGGCCATCATTGAATATGATTTGGAGGGTTAGGATTTACCTTGACGAAGGGGATTTTAATTTGGCTCTGAGATTAAGTAATATGGGATTAGATTACGATTTAATTTGCGATTAGGATAGACATATACCTAATGGTCCCATATAATTGTTGAAGAGTGTGTTCGATTTTTGTTGCCTCTTGAGTAACTATGTTAGACATAACAAGTTATACTCAAGAGAGGGTTGTAAGTGGACCGACAGACACTTATAACTATTTATACTCGAGATTAACAAAATTGATATTAAAGCTAACTAAATTAGTGAAAACAAGGTTTATGAAGCTAATAAGGGATTAGTGACTCTGGGTTGCTCATTTGATTATTGTGGTAGTTTTCTTATTTTTATTTTAGTTTTGATTTTCTTTTCCTTTATATTAATTAAATTCAATTTTTTTTGCTCAACTTAAACGAAATTGTGAAATTAATGCTTAACTAAAGTTGTGATACTAAGTCCTTGTGGGAACAATACTTTTCTTATCACTTTATTACTTGATACGGCCCATATACTTGCAGAGTTATAGGCTATAAAGTTTTGTCCTATCAGCTAGACAAAATCTGAGATCGAACTGTCTCATAAGATGGATTAACGGCAATAATAAAGCTCATAATTGCTTGTTCTTCCATATTGTCTACCTGTGCTTGCATATCAGTTATCAGTGGCGTTAACATCTTCATTTCCTCGTACATTCACTTAAAATCCATGTAGAAACTTTTTCAGAGGGAAGTCCTACTGTTCGGTACAATAAAAACCCTTTACAGACCTCATAAATATGAGTAATGTTCCCTTTCCCATAATACAAGAACTCTAGATAGTCCATAATTACTTAAACAATATTATAATGACTGACATATGGAAGGATGTTGCGCTCAATAGAATTCTGAATTTGCAAAAATAACTGGGCATCTGCTCTAGCCCAAGCCAGCTTAGGATCATCCTTAAGAAGAGCTTCAATTAAATGACCTCCTTTTCAATACTCAATAAGTATATAGGAATGGTTTTGCTCCAATCAAGAAAATTGATCCAATTCAGTTTATGGTCAGTAATTTTGTTTGCAGCCAGAACAGTCTCAGTAATGAGACTACTCTTAGACTCAGCCATTAATAACAAAAGAATTCAAGAAAAAACTCCAGAAACAGCCACACCACCAATTCTGATAAAATTGTCAATACACCTAGAAAGGCACAGGCAGTGACCAAAAAGGAAGGCAAAGCAGTACGGTAAAGTCTCAAAACACGCTTTGACCTAACAACCATTGACCACAACAACAATCTTCAAAAAGTTTCTTCTGGACATCATGGGTCTTCTTACGTCGGAGGTTGGGTTTTTTTTGTGTTCTTAACCCCAATATGGGGTACCTGTACAGCTGCTCTCGTTGCAGCTAATGCTTATAAGGAGGTGTGCCTGTTTAGGTGGGTTTTACAACCATCACCTTTTTCGTTTTCACTTCTAACCCCAGATATTGAGGAGGTTGCTTTGTCTATGATTCTACTTCTACTTCTAAATATTTTATGTACGGTGATTTGGCTATTTTTGTTGTTGTTTTTGTCTTGGATGTATTTTGTTATACTGGATCTGGCATTACTTGTATCCAGATATTGTACCTATTTTTAGTATTAATATTGTTCTGTCCTAAGAACACAGAAAGATTGAACTTGACTAGCTTGTCAAGCCTAGAGCCTACGTACCCTTTGAAGGGATCAAAGTCCACGTAGTTCGTAGTATACGTAAAGGCGAGAAGCCAGGGGGTGGTGTGTGTGCTCTGTGTGACAGGAAGTAAAGAGAGCATAGATTAGAACGTGTGCACCTGTTTAGGGTTTCCTTGTATTTATAGAGGAGTCTGGTGCGAATATCCCTGGATTAATGAGCGATATCCGGGATTGAGATATCAGGGGCTGATATCTTGTGATCACGATTGGGAGAGATCCTTGATTGATGAGATCCTAAATTGGTGGGATACTGGGATCTCATATCCTTGCCCATTATGGCGCTGATTCTGCCTTAGGCATGGTTGGGCCGTAGCCTGGATATGGGCCTTTTGGGTCGGTCCATAACAGTTGCCCCCCAGCTCGGTTGTTCGGGCTTCTGGACGGCCGAGGTGTGCATTGCCTTCGGTTATTGTCCAGGCCGAGGCCTTCTCTTTTTGCTGGGTCGGCTTATGGATGCCACGGTCCTTAGGTCGGCTCGTGGTGCCCCTGCCGGGGCGACCTGCCGAGGGTGCCGGGCCCATCATGCTAGGGAGGTGATCCAATCTGTCCCGGTCCCAACGTGCCTTCTGCTACTTCGGCCCTGCCTTTTATGCCTTTTGACATTCTTTCCGCGCTTCGGGATTCTCCCCCACGCGCCATCATTGCGGGTTTACAGGTGTCAGGCCTTGAGTGGCGGTGGTCTGCAACCGTCGCGTCCTTTCGTGCCCTGATGTTCGTGCGCATTCAATGCGCTGACGTCGTGCTGTACCAATCGCCTTGCCCCCAGGTGTAGATAGACCGTTTAACCCTTGGCGCTTCGCGGCTTGGCTTAAATACCTTTCTCCCTCATTCTCTTTCACTTTTCACCGTTACTCGCTCATTTTCTAGCTTCTTTTTCTGGTTTCTAGAGTTTGCAGAGAGGATTCTTCCTTGTTCGAAACCCTTGCTGTTTTCCAGCGTCCCAGTTTTCTTCCATTTTCCAAGTACAGGTATCCCGTCCTTTCCCTTGCATTTTTGTTCGGTACTTTCTTGCATTTTACCGTTTATTTCTGAAATTGTCGCCTGTGTTATCATTCTTCTATATCTCTGGGTTTTTCTGGGTTTCTCTAGTGTCAACATACCCAAAATTTGTCCCAATACTCCCTTAAACACTAGCCCTTAGTACCTTAGGCTTCTGATTATGGTGAGGGACGGAAATGTTCCTAGACCAAGGGCGTCGTTAACGCTGGAGGAGGAAATGTTCCTTCGTGCGCATCTCCCATGGGCGACTTACTGGGTTCTTGGGGGTGAGCCACCCGCTTCGGGGGTTTTGGCTCCTCTGCGTCGAGGTGGCGCCGTTCGTCCGGGGCGGGCCAGGGCTCGCCCGACTTCGGCTAGGGTTTCGGTCTCGCTTCCTCGCCGTCCTTTCTGTCCACTAGTTCGCGCCCTTCCTCGCAAGTCGCCCGGTGGGGCCGGGGTAGGCTCCTCATCCGGTTCCGGACCTTCGACGCTGATGGCTCAACCCCTCAACTTCTATGAGGGCCCTTCTGCTGTTCACCAGACATCCGCCCCGGAAGGGTATCTCGGCCCTTGCTAGGATTGCCTGGCGAAGGCTTCTGTGTTGATGGCTTGCGTTGGAGATGCCGAAGCTTCTTCCATACTTGGTTCTTACCGGCATTGGTCCACCCCGGCTGTCTCTTCTAGGGCCTCCGTTCATCCGAGTCCGCAGTCTTTTCCGCCTGCTACTGTATCTGAGCCAGTTATTTCCGCTCTTCGCTGATATTAGAATTGTTTATTTTTGTATAGGTTTAATGGCTCCCAAATCTCGGCCTTCTAAGCAACGTTCTGAGCCAGAGGATTCGGGCTCTTCTAATCCCCCAGAGGCCTTGCGTCGGCAGTTCGGCTAGGTCTCGCTCGAGACGTTGACGATCCGGTCTCTTATGTCCGAGGCCGATGTTGCCCGGCTACAGCTGCCCGAGTTGGAGGGTTGTGTGTACGCTCCTGCGGGGGCGAAAGAGCCAGTCTGCTCTACCCACGAAGAGGGGACGTCTTCCTTCTTCTATTTCTACCGGGACGTGTACACCCGGATTCAAGTTCGTTTTCCATTTACAGACTTCCAGATCTCAACCCTGACCTACCTTAGCCTCGCGCCATCACAACTTCGTCCAAAAGGATGGGCCTATTTAGTGGCCCTCGAGAAGCTGTGCGGCTCGTTCCCGATTCTCATCCCTTGCACCGCCAACCTCTTCTTTTACTACTTCAGCCCTTTCACCCCCGACTTGCCCAGGGAGGGCGATAAGCTCAAGGGGCTGGTTTCGCTTCGGAATGGGTCGGATAGGAAGCTCATGGGGGCCTTCTCGGACTCTTTCAAACGCTTCAAGAACGCCTTTTTTAAAGTGGCGGCCAAGCCCGGCCAACAGCCCTGGTTTTTAAAGGGGGCTGAGGGTCTAGGTGTGGGGGGGAGGTTCCCCCTTTACTGGGACAAGGGGCATTATGACAAGTTGCCGACGTCTTAACTGGTGGATGACGATGACCTCCTACCCGAGACCGTCCCTTCTATTCCTAGGCTGGCCGCCTTTGTGAAGGAGTACGAGGTTCAGACCATGGCCTTCTTTATTTCGGGGTCGGGTTCAGAGCCATTGTCCCCTACTTGTAGGTCCTTGTGTTTTTTGCGTCTTGCTTTGGACTTCTATTCCTGTCTTGCTAACTTGTTTCGACTGTCTTTCTTTTCAGCTAGGACCATGGATGCCCTGCCGCTGTATGTCTGGCTAGCGAAAGCTGCCGCTGTATGTCTGGCTAGCGAAAGCTGCCGCTGCGTCGTCGACTCGCCCGAAGAAACGAGGTGCCTCTGTTGAAGCCGGTGTTCCTGCTGCCGCGACTCCAAAGAGGTCAAAGGGTCAGTTGGCCAGGGTCCTTCCTCTGCTGCTGTCGCCCAGCCTTCCCCAGTAGTAGGACCCCAGGCTTTTGAGGGGTAAGAGGCCGTCACCATGTTTCCGGCTTCCAAGGGAAAGGAAGTCGTGATTTCTGATGAGGAGGTCGAGGCCGAACTCCACCCGGATGTGCCTGCTGGTTCCCCGCCGGGTCCATCTTCGCCTAAGTCACTCCCCCCTCCTCCTCCTCCTCCTCCAACGAGGCCGTCATCGGTTGTCCCCCGTGGTTTTTTATGGGACGAGGGGGTAGTTCCGGAGGTAGACGTCGCCTTCCTTCTTCCCCGGCATTTCATGGAGAGCCGGGCGCTGTCACCCACTGCGTTGGATCAGCTGCACTCGGCCCAGAGGGACTTATGCCGGTCGATGGGCTACGTCCAGGCTTTGATACTGGTCCGGGAGCAATACACCCGGGCCAGTGCCGATTGCCAGAGGCTGAGGGCGGCTGAGGCAGAGCTGAAGAGGGGACTGGCCGCGGCAGAGGCTAAGGCCGCGTCCGTCGAGGATCTCAGAGAGAAATTGGACGTGGCCGAGGCAAAGGCCAAGTCTGCTGAAGATGAGCTCGTCAAGGCCTGGGATAAGCGGGATGCGATCCGGTCGGAGCAGGATGCTTACTGCGAGGGTGGAGCGAGACACCGCCAAGGCTGCGGCGGTGAAGGCCGATCAGGAGCTCCAGCTCTCCCGGGCGCGTGCTGACACGATAGCTGAGGAATGTGGTCGGGCTCAGAAAGGAATGTCGGAGGGTCTTGCTGCAATAAAGGTCCTCCAGCAGCAGCGGGCCTCTCTGGCTGACGATAAGGAGGCACTTGAGAAGGCCCTTTCTGCGGAGAAGGCGGCTCGCCAGGAGGTTTCGGATGCCCTGCTACAGACTGCCGAAGAGTGCTTTAAGCAGGCTTTGGCCTAGGTCCGGTACTTCAACCCCGGCGTAGAGCTAAATGTTGACGGGTACGACTACCATTCCTTTGTTCAGGACGGGAAGCTGATCCCTTACAAGTCGCCTGCTGCTGAGGATGCTGCTGATGCCGAGGCTGAGAACCCTGAGGCTGAAGATCCCGAGGCTGACCCCTCCAGCTAGTCTTAGCTTTTTGTTTTTCTGTTTTGATCTTGGGGCGTTGGTGCCCTTGTAATTTGTTAGAACGATTTTGGCCTTGGGTCGTTGTATACAGAATGATTTCAATCTTTACCATCCTTTTGCCCATGCTTGACAATGAATGATTTAAATTTTTATCATCCCTTTGCCTTAGCTCTTTTTGGGGTTCTGAACTTGGTTAGATACCTTAGGCAACGGATGGTTTGCTTTTTGTTGTTGTCCTTTTACCTCGGTCTTGGGTGTGTATCGGCTGTATGTGTACAGGCCGTTCAGACAACTTAGACAGTGAATGAGTCTGTCATCCTTCTGTCTATGTTTTCAACGTTCGTCGGCCGCATGGGTGCAGGCCGTTTGGATGCTCTAGACAATGAATGATTTACATTTCTATCATCCTTTTACCTATGCTTAAGTGTTAGTCGGCTGTATGCATACAAACCGTTTTTACTCTACCATACTTAGCGTGTGGGAGGTTGGGGCAAGGTTGTTTTGTTTCAACCTCGTCAGGTGTAACTAACCGCACTGCCTCGGTCCGACTTTCTAACAGTTGGACTCCAACTTTTTACTTAGTCAGATTTTGTTTTACCTACATAAGGGCTAGACTACCATATGTCTAACCGAGGTTTCGCTTGCCTCCAATCGGACATTTTGACCTGATCAGGGTTGGTATGGTAGTCTGCTCACTCAGCTGGGCGAGCGTTGATGCGTCAATTTCACGAAAGGCCACGTATGGCGCCTTCGCCGAGCTCTAACCAATGCCTGTCGGAGTACAACGGCCGGTTTTCGTACATCTAGATGTTTTTGATTTTCTGGCCGGGTACACGACCTCTGAGCCGTTTACCGGTGCCGGGCTGATAGGCCTCGGCTTTCGGTTTCTTGGCCAGGCTTAACTGCCTCAGCCTTCATGATTTTGTCCGGGCTTCATTGCCTCGGCTTCATGCTTAAGCAAATAGTTGTGCACATTCATAAATCTCCTCAATGGGGTCTTTTATTGATGGAAAGCAGCCCTAAGGGGCGTTACAAAGAAAGAACATTAAAAAATAACATAACTTGAATTTTGACTTAACTGAAAATAAAGTAAAGACAAACGAGGCTGGATCTAGCTATAGTAGATTTTCAACTTGTCGGCGTTCCATGTTCTTTTGATCGGCTTCCGTGCCAAGGTCTCGAGGATGTATGCCCCTCCGTCGAGCTTCTCTTTAATCCGGTAGGGGCCTTCCCAGTTTGCCGCCAGCTTCCCGTCCTTGGCATTCTTGTTGCCTATGTCGGCTCGTCGGAGTACCAGGTTTCCCCGGTTAAATGACCGGGGTCTGACCTTTCTGTTGTACTTAGCCGCGAGTAACTGCTTGGCGGTTAATTCTCGGCAGTGCGCCGTGACTCGGATTTCGTCTATGAGGTCCAAATCGGTCTTCAAGGTGTCGTCGTTCGACTCCTGCCTTCTTATCTGGCTCTGACCTTTCTCCAGGATGGCTGTCCGATTTCAACCGGTATCATTGCCTCGCATCCATAGGTTAGCCTGTAGGGGGTTTCCTGGGTCGAAGACTATACGCTTGTCCGGTATCCCCAAAGAACGCTGTGGAGCTGCTCGGTCCAGTTGGTGTCGGCTTGCAACATCCGCCTCTTGAGTCCGTCCAGGACGACTTTGTTGGCGGCTTCGGCCTGGCCATTCGACTGCGGGTGTTCTACAGACGAGAAGTATTGCTTGATGTCCAGGTTGGACATTAGCGCTTGGAATCGATGGTCCGTGAACTGGGTGCCATTGTCCGTGACGACCTCGGCTAGTATCCCGAAGCGAGAGACGATGTTGTGCCGGAAAAACTTCATCACTCTGGCCGAGGTTATTGTGACGAGTGGCTCTGCTTCGATCCACTTGGTGAAGTAGTCTACTGCGACTATGAGCCATCTGCATTGCCCCTGCGCCGGTGGGAATGGTCCAAGGATGTCCATGCCCCATTTGTAAAAGGGCCAGGGGGCTGGCATCCCTTTCAATTTTGAGGGCGGCGGCCATATGATCCTGGCGTGTTCCTGGCAATTGTCGCACGTCTTGGCTTTTTCCATGGCATCGTGCTTCATAGTGGGCCAATAATAGCCGGCGCGCAGTGCCTTTCTGGCGAGGGCCTTGCCTCCCATGTGGTGGCCGTTGCTGCCTTCGTGTAGCTTGGCCAGCACGTATTTTGCCTCGGATTCGCTGAGGCATCGCATCATCGGGCAGTGGAGTCCTTTTCTGTATAGCTGATCATCGACCATTGCATAGAGAGCGGCTTCTCTGATCAATTTCTTGGCCTCAGTCGAGTCGGTAGGGACAATTCCCCTTTAAAGGTAGTCTTCTATCGGTTTTCTCCAATCAATCCCGGCCGAGATGGCCATGACACAGCTCGGCTCGGTGAGATTCTGCTGGATCACCGTCCTGTGATTGTCCGGCCCGTTTGTGCTTGCCAGCTTTGAGAGGATGTCAGCTCGGGCGTTCTCCTCTCTAGGGATATGGGAGACAATCACTTCTACGAACTCGGCCATGAGCTCTTTGGCACGGTTTAGGTACTTAGCCATAAGAGGGCCTTTTGCTTGATAGCTGCCGTCAATCTGTGCGGCGACTAGCTACGAGTCGGTTAAAACCTTTACTCGGTGTGCGTCATTCTCTTTTGCCTGGAGAAGTCCGGCCAGCAGAGCCTCGTACTCGGCTTGGTTATTGGAGGTCGAGAACTTTAGTTGGAGAGAATGTTCGGTAGCGACTCCTTGTGGGCTCTCCACGATAACTCCCGCACCGTGATAATTGAATATTATTACACTTAATTGTATCTCTTGGTGAATAAATTTAGGATTGTTTAGTCATTAAATAATGGATTTTATTACTTAATCGAGCTTTGAGCTTTTAATTGGATTTAATTCATTTTTTATGATTAAATTCCAGATTTACAGTGATTTAGTATTTTCGCCATAACTTTTGATCTAGATATCCGATTAGCCTGATTCTTCTTTCTTTTTTTAGATGATTCAGAGAGCTACAATTGTTATGAAGACTCGGAAGGCTAATTTGGACAAGAAGATGGACGAAATTGGAGCTAAAGACAGACCTATTTTTCTGGATTTTTATTTTGCTCGAATTTTGTAATAAAAGACCAATTTTTAGATGTTTCCTTTTTTATAGGGATTTCCTATTGATTAGGGGTTTCCTATTTATTAGAGGTTTCCTATTTTTTAAAGATTTTCTATTTATTAGAGGTTTTCTATTTTTAGTCATCTTTCCTATATAAGGAATATGAGATGGTGGCTACAAACATATTCTCAATTACCCTTTATGGGTTTTTCAGATTAAATTAGAAGCTTTTTATTTTCTCTTAGTTGTTCTTCATGTTCTTCATCATCTTTTCTTTTGCGTTTTTCCTAGCCATGCTTGGCTAAACTTCTTTGATTGATCCAACGTTGAGGATTCCATGATTCGTCTAGAGAACTTGTGCTTTATCGTAATTTAACTCGTTTCTATTTTCATCTTATCGGATCTGATTTCTGGAAATAGTTCGAATATTAGATTTAATATTCGGTTTGGTTCATCCCAAGGACTGAGTTCGAACTAGGTTTTAAGTTTTGCTGTGCGATCGCACAGTGGGACGCCGCTGTTCGGACATATTCTAGGCGATCGTCTAGTCGAGGGATTTTCTGGGCGAATGCAGAGATCTCGGTTCGTCCAGAGCCAAACGTGGGTTATTTATATTTCGTTCAATGATGGAAGTCTCTGGAATCTGAACGTTGGGTTGATCGATTTTAATCTGTTTCTTCTCGTTTTCTTATATTCTATTTTATCTTTGCTTCATTTAAATTGCATTTCTATTTTAGTTTATTAATTTAAAAATCCAAAACCCAATCCCCCTTGTTTTCATTGCATTTGCATGACATTTAGATTACTTAGGATTCAATAAAAGGCTCCTCGAAAAGAGAGAACGATCCTAGGTTTGCCTATACGCAATCCTTGGTTAATTGTTGATTGTGGACCCCAAGGCTAATGACAAAAGGTCTTCATCACACCGCTACCTTTAGCATTGGAGGATCCGTCCACGTAGACTTTCCAGGTTCCGTCATTCGTTACTGCCGGGGTGAGTTCCCTTATGAAGTCCGCCAGTGCCTGGGACTTGATCGCCTGCCAGGCTTCAAAAGTGATGTCAAACTCAGAGAGTTCTATGGCCCATTTGGTCATTCTTCCAGCCAGGTCGGGCTTATGGAGGATCTGTCGGATCGGCTGGCTGGTACTACCACTATCCGATGTCCTTGGAAGTAAGGTCAGAGCCTTCTGGCCGCGGTGAGCAGGGCAAAAGCCACCTTCTCGAGTTTCTGGTACCATAGTTCGGAACTTTGCAGGGCTTTGCTGATGAAGTATATCGGCATCTGCCCGGCCTCGGTCTCTTTTACTAGGGCGACGCTGATGGCTTCGTTACCGATTGATAAGTAAAGAAATAGGGTCTCTCCTGGATCCGGCTTAGTCAGCACCGGTGGGGTTGCTAGACACCGTTTAATTTCCATGAAGGCGGCGTCGTATTCGGGATTCCAACCGCCTTGGGTTTCCTTCTTTAATAGCCTGAAGAGAGGTAGGGCTTTCTCGGCTGACTTCGAGAGAAACCTTGTCAAGGCGGCGAGTCGACCGGTCAGCTGCTGTACTTCCTTCTTGGCCCTCGGGGGGTGCATGTCTAGCACGGCCTTGCATTTGTACGGGTTGGCTTCGATCCCTCGGTTGGTCAACATGAAGCCCAAGAACTTCCCAGCCGGAACTCCAAAAGCACATTTGGCCGGGTTCAACCTGATTCGACGTCTCCTTAGTTTTTCAAACGTCTGTTCAAGGTCCCGGATGTGGTCTTCTGGAAGCTTTGACTTGACGATCATGTCGTCAATGTAGACTTCTATGTTGAGACTGATCTGGTCTTCGAAAACCCGGTTCATCATCCTTTGATAGGTGGCTCCAGCATTCTTCAGTCCAAACGGCATGACGTTGTAGCAGTAGTTTGCCTTATCTGTCATGAAGGCGGTCCTCTCTTGGTCGTCCGAATGCATTGCAATCTGATTGTACCCGGAGTAGGCGTCCATGAAGGAGGAGTTGGTACCCAGCCGAGTTATCCACAAGCTTGTCGATATTGGGCATCGGGTAGGAGTCCTTTGGGCATGCCTTGTTGAGGTTGGTGTAGTCGACACATACTCTCCATTTGCCGCTGGGTTTGAGGACCATGACTGCGTTGGAGAGCCAGGTGGTGTACTGCACCTCTCGGATAAATCTGGCTGCTAAGAGTTCCTCGACATGGCTCTCGAGGGCCTTCTGTCTGTTGTCCGCAATGTTCCTCTTCTTCTGGGCCACTGGCTTGACCCCGGCCATATGCCGAGTTTGTGGCAACAGAAATGGGGGTCGATGCTGGGTATTTCGGCCAAGATCCAGGCGAAGACGTCTTGGTTCTGTCTGAGGAAATGGATCACCTGTGTCTTTAGGTCGTCCCTCATGTCTCGGCCGATTTTGGCAGTCTTGGACGGGTCCGTCCCTAGTGTTATCTCCTCAAGTTCCCCTTCCGGCTCAGGCCTCTGGTTTTCCTGCTCGCGGAGGTCGAGTTCTACCATGTTGATCGGATGCCGGGGGTGTCTGTCGCCGTCAGTCTCGGGTATGGACTCGGTGCATCCAAGCCAAGGTGGAGATGAGGGTCCTCCTTCCTCGACCCGGAGAGCTTCGAAGTAACATTGCCGTGATTCCTTTTGATCTCCGGATACCACGACTATCTGGTTCTTGTCATTGACCATCTTCAGTTTCTGGTGTTTGGTGAACACCAGTATGTCCCAGTTGTGGATCGTTGGCCGGCCTAGAATGACGTTGTACGGGGACCGGAAGTCAGCGACAATGAACCTCACTCGTTCGGACTTGAAGGCTTCTTTGGTCCCGAGGTCAACCTGAGGTCGATGTAGCCTTTCGAGAAGGACTGCTCGCCATTGAAACCAATAAGGGTGGTCTTGCACGGCTTGAGATCCTCTTTGTCGAGGTGCATCCTTTTGTAGGCGTCCCAACTTATGATGTCGGCCGAACTCCCTGCATCCACGAAAATCCTCTTGACCCGGCAGTTTACCAAGGTTCCGGTGATTACCAGGCCATCCAGATGGCCGGGTATGAAGCTAAGGGTCAGCGGCCTCGGCTTCTTGGGATCATCCTTGAACTTGGGGAGGTCTTGGACGGTCAGTACCTCGTGCAGGTATTTCTTCCGCTGGCTTACAGTGTCTCCGCCACCTCCAAATCCTCCGCTGACGACGTTGCACTGGAAATCCACGTCAGGAAACTCGTCGTCAGAGGCGGTCTTCTGTTTCTTCCCCTGCTTTCGGGCCTCCTTGGGTGGACTTCTAGTGCGGCCGTGGTCGTTGCGCTTGCCACCCGTCCTTCCCTGAGTCTTGATGACATACTGACGTAGCTTTCCTTCTCTCACGAACTTTTCAATTGCATCGCGGAGGTTGTAGCATTCATCAGTGGTGTGGCCGTGGCAGTCATGGAACGTGCAGAACTTGGTACGATCGGTATTGGAGCGGTCTCTGATCGGCCTCAACATGTCGACCCGCCTCATTTCGGCCTAGGCTACTTCTTTCCACACCTGAGACCGAGAGACATTCAAGGGGGTGCAGCTGTCGTATCTGGCCTTCTGGTCGGCTCGGTCGGGTTTGGCTCGGCTCTCGTGGCTCTGCCTTTTCGGTTCGGCCTTAAGCCTTCTCAGTCGTTCCTCTTCCCCGAGCAAAGCATTTCTCGTACGTTCGGGTTCTTCAGCTTTGGCCGCCTCCATCTGCTCCACTTCAAGGTACTTCTTCGCCTGGGTGTAGAACTTGGTTAAGGTGTATACCGGGTTCTTGCATAGGTTCCAGGCTAGCCGTGATGACGGATCTAGCCCGTTGACGAGGCAGTGGACGTGAACCTCCTCGGGTAGCGACCGAACCTGCATCGCCACGTCCCGGAATCGATCCAAGTACTTCTGTAGCACCTCGCCTTTTTTCTGCCTCACCTTGCTCAGCGTGAATTCGGCCTTTGGCTGCTTTTTGCTGGTGGCAAAATGTAACTCGAACTTGCGTCTGAGGTCTTCGAAGCTCCGAATGGAGTTGTCCGGGAGAGAGCTCAGCCATCTGTGTGCCGGTCCGGTCAGAGTAGCCGCGAAGAGACGTTGGATAACTGGGCCTCTAATTTGTCGGACCCACATGAGCTTTTCGAACACGTCAAAGTGGTTGCGTGGATCTTAGGTTCCGTCGTACTTCGGAAGGTCGGCTAGATCGAAATGCTTTGGGTAACGGGCCGTCGCCGCCTCCCTTGAGAATGGGGATCTGCCGGAGTCTGACAGATATGTCACTCGGTATTCCCGGGGGGATCCGTGGCGAGGTGATCTACGAGCCCGAGGAGTTCTGTCCTCCACGTGGTGTTCTTCTCGGTCTCGGCCCTCGCTGGCAGCCCGATCAGTGCAGTTAAAACCGTCACCGTGGTTTCCGAGGTTCTCTGAGGGCTGTTGTCGGCCTTGCTCCATGTTCATCCTCCGCTCCGGCTCGCCGTTGTCGCGACGTGGGTTCCTCGGCTCTAACCTGCTCGAGGAACTACTGTCATCCACGGGGGCCCTCCTTCCTCTCCTATGATTCCTAAGGATCAATTACACACTCTTACCTTTAGACCAAGTTCTATGACTCCTAGGAATAGAGTCCTTTGGTATATCTTTTCCAGGAATTTCATATAGAAGGGTGGTAACTTCACCCATTTTGCCCAGAGAGACTATCCCCTGTTCACCTCCTTTGTAAAACAAACTCCCTTCAATCTTGGTCATCACATTCTGAAAGAAATGATCAAATTCAAATTCCGTACCAAGAAGTTATCTCACATGCCATTTCCTTCACTGATATCAGTCATCTTATTTTATTTCAAAATTTGGTATGTTGGGTCAGCAGAGACTTTGAAATATCCTCCTTATTTTGGTAAGGGTCAGTTGAACTTAATGAACTTGACCTTTGAGGGAGAGGGTTCAGGGCAATCAAGAGCTCCTACACAGTCTAAAGCTCCAGCTAGATCATATTCCAGAGCCTCTCAAGCTCAGTCTCAATCACAGAACCAAGAAGCCTAGTCTGCACCTCCTCCACCTTCCACATTTCCTTCAGATTTTGATGCTCGGGTGAAGGAGATTATTGACTCAGCAGTCAGAGATATGTCTATGAGCATTAGTTACGAAATTGGGCAATTGAAAGGTGAACATTTTAAAAGTACCAAGCATCTGGCTGAGATTTAAGATGCTCTGAAGGAAGATTTGGTTGAGCTCACAGAACAGACTGCCAAGCTTCAAGAACAAAATGCCAAGCTTACAGACCTGGTTGAGAGTCATGATATCATTCTTACCTCACTGAGTATGTCCAACTCCAGCCTGCATGACAAAATGGATCAGCAGTTGAAACATTTCAACATTGAGCTTTCTTCAGCTTTTGGAGCCGCCTCAGATCCACAGCCTTCTGGAACTGCTCCTGGAAGTTCCACTCCTCCTATGCCTTCAGTCTCCACTCCAGTTGCAGAGCCACCTGATCCAACCCCAAATCCTCTAGCCATTATACCTTATAAACCTCCTACCCCACCTTTTGACGATGACAAAGGGGGAGAAGATCAGAGCTAGCTAGAGCCGAATTTGAGTGTCTGAGTGTTGTGATTTCTGTTTTGAAGTGTTTTTCAATGTTCTGTATTTATCTTTTTGACATTAAGCAATTTCTGTATTGAATGTTTTAAATTCTATGAATGAAGTTGCTTAACTTATTTGCTCTAATAATTGATGCTTCTGATAATTTATGTTTCTGCTATATATCTCAGTTACTATGATTTTCACATAAGTTTCAATTAAGCAAAAACAATTTGACAGGTTTAAAACACTTCTGATGCTCATCAAGTTTTCATGTATATCAGTTTTTGACTGACAAATGAATTTCCATGTTTCAAAACCAAAATTTCCTCAAATTCTTAAAACTTTGATTTAGAAGTGTTGTCATCATCAAAAAGGGGGAGAATGTTAGTTCTCAATGTGTTTTGATGATGATTGGAACAATTGTAAAGCCATGGAAATCAAAATGACAAGTTTTATCTTAAGAAAATCAGTTTTCCTTGCTGTCAGAGGAAAACTCGAGTTTTGGGATTCAAAACTCAAGTTTTGGTCTGTAGCAAAACTGCACAAAAGTCATCACCGCCAGTTTTAGTGATCACCGCCAGTTTTGAACTTCTTATGTTTTGCAAGAAAGTTCAAAACTCGAGTTTTGAAGAAAAACTCGAATTATGGAGAGACAAAGAGCAACCAAGTTTGTATCAGGTGAACACCGCCAGTTTTCGACCATTCATGTGTTTTCGCAAGTTTTCATTGAACAAATGAAAACTCGAGTTTTGGGAAGCAAAACTCGAGTTTTGGTGAGGCAGAGAGCATTCAAGATTTTCACAATTGAAAACTGCCAGTTATGGACCAACACCTCCGGTTTTGATGTTTTGAACTTGATACCAAAAGTTCAAAACTCGAGTTTTTGGAAGAAAAACTCGAGTTTTGGGCAACCCGAGAGGTTCAACATTTCCAAACTCTGAAAACCACCAGTTTTGTTTTAAAAACTGCCAGTTATAAAGTATGAACAGTTCAAAACTCCAGTTTTGGTTATCAAAACTCGAGTTTTGGTGCCTCTGTCATAAAAACGCTATTTTACAGAAAATGCTCAATCTGATTTATACCTTGACCCAATGTCTACGAATTGATCTTATATGTTTCATATACCATTTATCATTGTAACTGAACTGTTTTAACGAGTTTGTTCATGAGATTACAGAAAGCTCTTGAATTTAATTGAGAATCAAATGAAGATTCATTTTGTGCAACTTGCAATATTTTAAAGACAGTCTGGCAAGATGGACAGCCATTTCTCAATGTAGTCATTTAATGCCTCCACCAATTAAGGCTGAACATCATTATTCTTCAGACAAGACCACATGGAAAGAGCCAAAATTCAAATATTCAAATCTGCAAAAATCTCCTAACAGCTATATTCAAACAGCAAGTGGTTTTAGCAGATAGATTTATTATGCAACACTCATAACGACTATATTTTCGAATGGGTAAAAGCTCCAACGGTTCTATAACGTTCACAAGCTTCAAACCACCATAAAAAGCTGAAGATTTGAAGCTGGACACACACAGAAGTGAAATACAACAAGCTTGCTCGAAAATATCAGTCAAGAGCTGTTCTTATACATTTGATTGTATCTTAGATACATTGTGCTTCAGTGATTATCATTATTCACTCTTAGAAGAGAGTTCATTTTCTGTAATTTCTTTTCTGTAAAGATCTCAAAGTAGTGGGACCTTGAGATTGGGTTATTTGATTACAACTTGTAAGGGGGAGTGTGTTCAAGGTTGTGAAACATCCTTCATTTGCAGAGTGTGTAATCATCAAAGTGAGATAGTGAAAATCCCAGAGTGACTGGGGACTGGACGTAGGTCAAGAGATCAGACCGAACCAGGATAAACTCCTTGTGTCTTGCTACTCTTCCTTTCATACTCTCATCTACTCTGTTTTAGCAAACAAAAATAGAACTTCAAAAAGAATTTCAAAATCCCCAATTCACCCCCCCTCTTGGTGATTTAGCTCCACTTACAATTTAAGGTTTAATTGGTTAGTTTTGCTAAATCTTGAAATTATGAACTGGGATTTGAGATTTTAAATTATAGTTGGTACGATTCTGAGTATGTGGAGGTTTGGAGATTGTTTAATAAATTGGGTTATATTTATAAAAAAAATTAGTTTTCGGCTAAAAATTGAGAAATAGATAAATTGTCAATTTTCTAGGAAAAAGAAAGTGAAATAATAGTTTAATTAATTATTTAATTATGATATTAGTGATTATTGTTAATTCTATTAACATATAATTATATATTTATTTTAAGGGGACTGATTTTTCTTACGCTTAGTGTCCTGTCAAGAACTTGAGGTAACCACTTTCCACTCATTGTACTTGCTTGTATGATGATTTGTGAGTGATTTTTTAATTTATGAAAGCTATGTTTTTTTTTATGAAGTTGCCTTTGAGATTTATTTTTGGAATGATTTGTAATATTATTTGTTATGGAAAATATACTTTTTATGGTTTCTTGAGCTAAAATAATATTGTTATCTTAATGATTATTGTGATGATATATTTTGTCATAAAACTTATTTAGAATTTCATATATTCATGCCAAGATTATGATGATGAGAAGCAGTGATGGTTGTGGAGTGATGATGGGAGTTATTGTGTATAGAATGCCACGTGGTATGCCGCCACTGAGCGCACAGTGGATGACCGGATATTGCCCTTGGTATCATCCTAATCCTTTGGCCAGGATTAAGGTCAGCCCTTGGGACAGTGACACCTTTCCATATTCGAAGGGAAGGGAACCCATGGTCTGATATGAGTTATGTAGTCTTTAACCGGGCTAAACCTCATCATTGGAGAGCTTGGTGCAGTCTTGTCATAGAGACTATACCTTTTATGTTATAGCCCATGGATTCTGTCAACGGTTATAAGGATGGGGGATGATAAGGTTTGTTAGGGTGTCAATCCATTGCTTGGCATGTTATATATGTGGTTCGTGATATGACATTTGATTTTAAAAAATTGTGACAGAGATTGTGATCTGATAATTTTGTGATTTGATAGTACTTTGTTATTTAAAATATCCCACTTGGCACCTCACAAGCATGTATTAGCATTTACAATGAGCTGGATTGATGGTTACAAATACTTTTCAAGTGATAGTTCTCGTGTGGGTCAAACAGGGAAGGCTTCGGAAGCTTAAGTTACTTTTGCTAATGGCAGTGCTTCCACCTTTTTGGTACATGTTGAATTATTGTATATTGTCACGTTATTAAGGCTCACTTAGCATATTCTAGTATATTTTAGATATTCAGGCAAATTGCAAAGAAATATTTAGTTTTAAAATACGGGCCTAGTAAAATCCAAAACTTAAATGTTTGTGTAAAATATTTTAATGAATAGTTTAGTTAAGTTATTAAGTAATAAATTGTCCTTTAAAATGGAGGATGTTACAATTTGGTATCAGAGCCAGTGGCAATATACAATATTCACACATACCTTCCCTGTTTAGTACTTTATGTTGTGTTTCGTCATTTACTTGTTATGTTAGGTTTCATCCTTCGGTGGGAACCAAAAGATTTTTGCACACCATCGATATAAAGATGCAATTTGGTGGTGGATATGATTTAAGTTTAATAGGACTTTAAAGTCCAAAAAAAAAAAGAAATCTTTTGTGGACATAGTGATAGTTAGATCTCCTATTATGCGGAATGACAAGATGGACATATGAATGTGTTTTTGTTTATAGGATTGGGTACCTCAAAACTTGTTTACTCTTCTAAGATAAAATAAAGTCAAATTAGGTTTTGTTTTCAAAAGGTATGCTAATCGTTGGAATGAATGCCATTGTGACGTTGTGGCTCATTCACCTTATAAGTTTTTCTTCTTCTTAAACATGATGTTGCATACGTTAGAAGACTTATTTGTTTTCTTAGAAAATAACAATTTTTTTTTTAAATTTACAATACTGCAATGCAATATAACTTATAGGATTAGGAGGATTTTTGGTTATTAGCAGAGTTCCATCGCATACATAATTTTCATCTAGTATTCATGTCATTGCTCGATGCATATGCACACTCTCATCTTGCAATTTAGTAATTGTGTTTTGTTGCCTTGGTTGTCAATCTTCCATTTTTGAGGGGTGTATTGAAAAAGCATTATTGAGTTAGGTCTCTAAATTGTGTCGATTTATTCCCGAATTTGAAAATGTCAAACTCAGTGAGATCCCTCTAAAGTTATGAAACCAAGCAAAATTTGAAGTTGGACACTGGCTTTAGAAGTCTCAATTCCTGCCTCTTCAAGGCCATCTTTTTGGCTAAACATGACTTGGCAAATCGTCGCTCAAATGCCTCAGCCCATTTTCCTCCCCTTTCTTCAATAGTTTGGTGAATGAATGCTGTAAGGGCTCAACGATTGAACAATTACTGAATTGAATGGTTTCTGGTAAGTTGAAGCTTGGAACCTGTATGGACATGGGTTGAACCTTTTCAATCATGAATGGGTTGACCATTTCTTTGTGTTTTTGTGTCAATTGAAGTTATTACAATCTCAACTTGTTCGAAGGAATTTGTTAAATTGGGATTTTAGTTTATATCAATGCTACCTAGTTAGGAATAAAAGGTTAAATTGGGATTTATTGCGGGCATATTCCCACCGACTTAGGTATTAGAAGGCTGAATATATTTTGTTTTGAACTCAAGTTTGGTACTACCACTTGCAGTTTTACTTCAACCGTGTTTTAATTTATAGAGGTGTATCACTCACACCCATCACATGTATCATTTCCCTTTCAACCGTATATTTTGCTCGATGCTACATTTTCCGTGAGGTCTCCGACCTATCCCTCTCCTTTGTACAGTCCACTATCGAGTCCCTCGTTCTCAGTATTACTCGATCTATTCTTTCCGGTCAAGGCTTCTCCTTCGATGTTCCCTCTCGCTCCGCCACTAACCAACTCTACGTACCCTAGCTCGATCGCATAGTCCTCAAAGATAAAACATCGCTACGCCCTTTCGCCAATTCTAGGGCAGAGAAGCAGACGACATTGAAGACGAAGTCCCAGGTGGTAGCTCGTGAAATTGAAGAGGATTAATTGTTGGGAGCCGGCCATTGAAGAGGAGTGGAGGAAGGAAACGCACGATGGGTATAACGGTCAAGTGTGAAGGAGGGGAGAGAAAAATGTGACCCAAGAGAATTGATGCGCTTAGAAGCAACTCTAACTTGCTTCAAAAAAAAACCTGCATCATTTTTGAAGCACATCACAAAATGGCTCTCACCCAAACACCCATTTTTTTTGCTTTCACAGTGAAGTGGCATTTGATGTGCTTTTTCCCCCATCTACAGCCATGCCAAACAAGCACTTTATCCCTTAAATTTAGGGAAGAAGAGAAGGTAGATCTATTTTGTTTTAAACTGGTCCAATGGTTACCCTGATAGAGCTAATGTTGAAGTATTGGATTAGGTTGTTAATTTGTTTTGGAATCCCATTACACATGAAAATTAATTTTCTTGGAGAGACCTGTTGAGGAGGAGGAAGTATGGAAAGCATTCTGTGGCATAAGGGGCAAACAAAAAAAAAACAGCCTCTTGGCGTTTCTATTTCAATTTTCCAGTGTTGGGGTTTCCCATAAAATGTTCTTGTAAACGTGTTGAAAAGTTCTGTCAAAATGATAAGATCGGAATTGATTAGGAATTTAACTTTCACCACTCTTGCGCTGGAAAGAAGAAGAATAATAAATACTTCTGTGGTGAAGGATCAGCTAACAATAAGATTTTTCGGTTGTATCTTGTATTCATAAAGCCATTACACAAATCCTTTCTAGTAGGATTAGTGAATTTTTATTAGGTATGATTGAATATTGATGAATGACATTGAGGTTTAAAAAAAATGATATTAGAATATAATCCTGTAATATTGAGGATTTAGATGGAATTAGAATATCATAAATTGTGTTATGGTTGTGAGATTATTACTCAAATGTTTCAAGATTTAGACTAGGAATTGTGAATCATGATCCTAGTTTGTATTCTGGGTATGGTTGAGGTAACAAGATTTCCCACCTAACAAATAATTAAGGTTCTAAAAAAAAAAAGATTGTGAATTTAACAATTGTTGATGTGAGAATACTTGAGAATAGTGCCTAAATGTTATAAGGTGTGAATCATGACGATTCTAACATGTTTATTGGGTATGGTCGAGGATTTAGTGCTAGGTTGATGAACTTGAACATTGGATAGGCACCAGAGGGGTGTTATTTATCAAATCGTAACCTAAAAAGTTGAGTAATTCTTTAGACGTTTGAATCGATCTAAATAAATTGAGGATTTATTAGAATGTGTCTCTTTTGATGTATATTCGTGTTATTTGTAAAGAAGAAAAATATTAACTTGGGACTTTACATTAACTAGCAACAGTTGAATAAAATCACCAGTCAAGATAAATATTATTTACTAAGAATAAATGATTTATCAGTTTGTAGATTCATCAATTTGAGGTCAGACAATTAGAAATTAGAGTTAAAAAAATAAATAATAAAATAAATAAATAAATAAATAAATATTTTTAAGATAACTTTCTGTACTAAATATGTTAATTATAAGTTTTTTTTTTTCTATGTGTTTGGATTAACTAAGGCGTCAGCAATATTCATGGGTTATATGAATTAGGTTTTCACATTGAATCAATTTAATGTTATCTTCATTAATGATGTTCTTAGAATAAGGAAGAGCACCGAGAGCATTTACATATTCATTGGGAATTACTAGTTGTGTGCTAAGTATAGTAAAAGTGAGTTTTGACTTAGAGAAATAAATTTCCTTGATAGCGTATTTGTTGAAATGGTTGATCATAGTAGTGGATGTGGTGTTGAAGAGGGAACCACCAAAATCTATGACAAAAGAGCATAGTTTTGTAGGGTGGCTGGTTATTACCACCATATGATAGAGGGATTCCTTCAAATGTACACATCACTCACTAGATTAATTAAGAAAGAGTCGTCGTTTCTTTGGAATGAGAAATGAGTGGAAACTTTTCAGAAGCTAAAGACTCAGTTAACCACCGCCCCTATTCTCAACCTACATAGATTGATTACATTATATAGAATATATTATGGAAAGGTGTAGAGTATGTATTCATGCAAAATGGTAAAGTAATGGCATACACAATCAAACTGTTGAGGACACAAGAGGAAAACTATTTGATTAAAATCTAAAATCTTCTGTCGTGGGGTTTGATTTGAAGATTTGACATTGTTTATATGGATCATAGTTTGACGTAGTTAGCAATTGTAATTATTTTTCCTGAATAACTTGTTGAGAATCTTGGGGACAAAATTCTATTTAGGTTGGGAGAATTGTAACATCCAAATTTTTATATTAGGATTTAATTACAAGTAAAAAAGATTAATTAATTAATTAATCATAATATATAAACTATTATGTAATTATTGAAATAAATGTTTTTAATATAAGATATCATATATATGATAAGGGTGTGGAAATAATAAATCAATATTTAGTTTAAAAAGGAAGAAGGAAGAAAAAAAAACGTGTAGAAGAAGAAAGTAAATAATGATGATGATGATAATAATGAATTAATGTTTATTTTAAAAAAAAAAACTGCAGAAACGGTGGCAGCGTGCCACCAAATATATATACTTTGGGACACCTAATACATACTTGAGGAGGAAGTATTTCCCCAAACCGCCTCTGTTCTGCTGATCCCTTATAAATATCAATCACCCTCCTCTATAAATATCAAATGTGGTGTTGTGTGTGTGTGTGCGCGCGCGTGAGTGTCAGAGTGGGCTGGACGGGCTGCGCGAGAGTGAGACGTAGAGTGTGAGGGAATGAAGAAAGAAGGGAAGGGGAAGTAAAGAGGAGTTTGGAGGATATTTTAAGGTATGTTATTTATCTCATAAGATCATTTAGCTTGTTAAAATTAATTTCTTTTTAAAAAACTTTCTCCATGAAAGTTATTCTACGTATTTTTCTCTTTATAGTGAGAGTAATATAGTATTAATTAGTGAAAATTTTGATATTAGAATTATGATAAAGTTTTGAGTTAGGATAATAGATGACTGTATATATCAAGAGTATGATTAATAAGTAATTTTAATTGGTTTAGATTTATTAGTTGGGAGTTGTGGGGATTTAAAGTTATTTTCTATCTAAAAGAATTTAGGATTTATATCATATAAGATATTTTTACCAATTAAATGAGAGTTTAAGCATTTAGTTGGATTACTACAGATATTATTTAAGGTTTAATCAGTTAGTTTTGCTAAATCTTGAAAATATGAAATTATGAACTGGGATTTGAGATTTTAAATTATAGTTGGTACGATTCTGAGTATGTGGAGGTTTGGAGATTGTTTAATAAATTGGGTTATATTTATAAAAAATTAGTTTTCAGTTAAAAATTGAGAAATAGATAAATTGTCATTTTTATAAGAAAAATAAAGTAAAATAATAGTTTAATTAATTATTTAATTATGATATTAGTGATTATTGTTAAATCTATTAACATATAATTATATATTTATTTTAAGGGGACTGATTTTTCTTACGCCTAGTGTCGTATCAAAAACTTGAGGTAACCACTTTCTACTCATTGTACTTACTTGTATGATGATTTGTGAGTGATTTTTAAATTGATGAAAGCTATGTTTTTTTTTATGAAGTTGCCTTTGAGATTTATTTTGGAATGATTTGTAATATTATTTGTTATGGAAAATATACTTTTTTATGGTTTCTTAAGCTGAAATAATATTGTTATCTTAATGATTATTGTGATGATATATTTTGTCATAAAACTTATTTGGAATTTCATATATTCATGCCAAGAGTATGATGATGAGGAGCAGTGATGGTTATGGAGTGATGATGGGAGTTATTGTGTATAGAATGCCACGTGGTATGCCGTCACTGAACGCACAGTGGATGGCCGGATATTGCCCTTAGTATCATCCTAATTCTTTGGCCGGGATTAAGGTCAGCCCTTGGGACAGTGACATCTTTCCATATTCGAAGGAAAGGGAACCCATGGTCCGATATGAGTTATGTAATATTTGACCAGGCTAAACCCCATCATCGGAGAGCTTGGTGTAGTCTTGTCACAGAGACTATACCTTTTATGTTATAGCCCATGGATTCTATCAGCGGTTATAAGGATGGGGGGTGATAAGGTTTGTTAGGGTGTCAACCCATTGCTTGGCATGTTATATATGTGGTTCGTAATATGACATTTGATTTAAAAAAACTGTGACAGAGATTGTGATCTGATAATTTTGTGATTTGATAGTACTTTGTTATTTAAAATATCCCACTTGGCACCTCACAAGCATGTATTAGCATTTACAATGAGCTGGATTGATGGTTACAAATACTTTTTAAGTGATAGTTCTCGTGAGGGTGAAACAGGGAAGGCTTCGAAAATTTAAGTTACTTTTGCTAATAGCAATGCTTCCACTTTTTTGGTACATGTTGAATTATTGTATATTGTCACGTCATTAAGGCTCACTTAGTATATTCTTGTATATTTTAGATATTCAGGCAAATTGTAAAGAAATATTTAGTTTTAAAATACGGGCCTAGTAAAATCCAAAACTTAAATATTTGTGTAAAATATTTTAATGAATACTTTAGTTAAGTTATTAAGTAATAAATTGTTCTTTAAAATGGAGGATGTTACACAAATCAAAGGAGAGAAATTACTGGAGTTGCTAAAATCAAAGAAACAAGGGAACCACAACGCAACCTTCCAAGCACAAAACTGACCTACACCCACTAGCAATAAAGGTTCGGCTTCAAACACAATCACTACCAAAACCAAGGAGTCACGCGCTAAGGGTTGAAAGCTGACAGCGGCGTGCATGTGATCTACACGCCATCAAATGAACACCAAGAGATGGGGAATGGCCAATCGAAAGAAAGGGAAACCAATCCTGCTCCTTCTTAAAGGAAAATTGCTGACAAATGTTGAGCGTTGTAGACGGAGCATGACTTCCGAGCAATCCTGCTCTATCTGCCTCCATGACAGTGAGAACCTTGACCACGTTTTCAAGGATTGCCACTTCGCTTCCTCAGTTTGGAGGAAAGTCCTCCCCTATGATATGAACCATGATTTCTTCAGACTGAGCATTCAAGGCTGGATAACTCTTATCATCCATTCCCCTTCCTTAGACATCTCTTGGAAGATTGGGGTGTGCATAACTTGCTAGAAATTGTGGGAGATTCGCAACAAGTCTATTTTTGCTGATGGAGTTTTTACTATTGATGGAATTTTAGCTCAGATTAAGGCAACTGTTGTTCATTCGCAAAAGTACTTTTCTAAGTTTAAATTTCTCTTATAATTCTCCTTTGTAATTCTCGCCTCTTGTATATCTTTTTGATTTTTAATAGAATCCTTCCATTCAAAAAAAAAAAGGAAGGGAAACCAGGGGACCAAGCGGTGACACAATTAGTACCTCATGGAAGAACCCCTCACACACGAACTCACCTTCTATCACTGTTTACACTATAGTGACAATGGCTACAAAAAAAACTCAAATTGGCAAAGAACAAACTAAGGCTCTGATACCATATAAGTAGAAAGAGATAAAGAAAGAAAAGAAATCTGAGCATTTCATATGTATTTGAGTATGTTTATCTACAAGAATGAGGAGCCTTCACATTAATTAGCTCATAATGATAATTGACCTAATCACAATCCCTAATTATACTCTATATTTACAATCCTTGATTTTTAGGTAATAACTTATAGTTATTTCCTAATAAAAATAAACGGATAGGATATTGTTACTACAAATGTCACTATCATTTTTTTCACTGTTAGATCTGAATTTCTTCTACTTTTATCATTTCTCTTTCCTATTGAGATTCTGATCTAACGGTAAAAAAAATGGTAGTGATCAAAATTGATAGTAACAATATCCTATCCCAAAATAAACATAGTAGAATTTGTTTTGTATTGTTTTTCCATCACGGAGAATTTTAAATTAATTCACCGTGAAAGATAAGTACCACCACCACATAGCTTCTGAAAATTCTTTCGAAAATTTTTGACTGCGTGAATTCCAAATGGTTCTGGAAATTCTTAACTGCCCGTCTTCCTTCCAGCTTTGGAGTTCTCAGCCAAGGTTTTAATCAAGCTGAAATATGAGGAAGATGAGAACTGGCCAGGGTGGTTTGTGGGTGGGGTGAAGGAATGATAAAGGAGATATGTTTTTGTGGAGGTGAAAAATGGCATCTCATTTGCCTCCATTAACCATATTTTTCTGCTCTGATCTTCTTCTTCAACGAATGTCACCCTCATCTTCACCACCATCTTCCTTGTCTGCAAAAGCAGCACCAAGACCCATCCCTGTCAGCATCAACAACGTTGATGGGAAATGAATTTTTTTGCCAGTGTTAAGAACGGCTAAGGGATGTTTGGGGTGCTGTTACTATAGGGTGAGATTGTCTTAATATTTGATCTCTAGTTTTCAAATTCGACTAGCGATGATTTTTGTTTCTTTTCTTTTTTTTTATAATTTGATTTCTCGTTTGCGGGAGGTTTGATTTCTGGGTTGTTTATCTGGTCTGAAGACACAACGGAGTTGATGGTGAGGTGGAGAGAGGAAGGATGTGATCTGGACGATGAAATCGCAGGATGATGAGGTGGCTGTTTTTTTTAGTGTGCAATATTACTCAAACTAACCATCAAAATTAAGCAACATTGTTTAATAATATTGCAAATTGGAGAGGGGAAAAAAAACTTCGGAGTGATATTACTCTTTTCAGACAGCTTTTGAGATAAAATTAGACATTAACAATTAAAAAAACCAAACGAGATTTTTTTTTTTATTGATTAAAAGGTAATGAAATGTACATTTACGTGTTGGTTATTAATTTAATTTAATTAATTAGAATTAGTTTCTAAGTTTAAAATGTAAATTACTTTGAATTAATTTGAATAAATCATCATTATTTATGTTTCATGGCTTTAATTTGAGTCAAAACCCTACTTTAGAAACTAAAATACCACATTAATTGCTTGTTTGATTATAGCATTGAATAGATTGGTGAATAAGAATATTTGGCCATCTATAATAAAAATCACATTATTAGGAATACGAGCTAAAACATCTTCCAATTGGCGTCAACTACCTTCCGCAAATCGAGAACTTGATTTTGCATTCTCTTCCATTGAACCAAACATATCTTTAGTAGTGAGTTTTCTTCCCCTCCCCCCCCCCCCCCCTCCCCCTTCCCCTCATCCGGTTCACCGGAACATTTAATTCTGATTAATCCAGATTCGCCTCAAGTCGAACCCACAGTTGTAAAGGAAAAGCTCTCAACACCATTTTCTCCATTTTCAGGTTTCGAACTGAAGACGTGGTTAAAGAAAAGTAAGTTCTTTACCACTTCCTTTCAATAGATGTTGGTGCTTAGTGGTGAGTTAAATGAAAATGAAATTGATCACTCTTTTAAGCAAGATCAAGAGTTAAAGCCTTGTGGATTTTTACAACATCACGATGAGTAACTTATCTCCAATGAGACATATCACTTTGGTCTTATTTATAAGTCCTATTTTGACCAAATCACACATACCAAGGAGAGGTAGTTAGCTCAATAATTATAAGGTGAATTTTCAACTTTACCCTCATTTATGATTGGGTGTTTTCAACTTTTTCTTCTCTCTCTATTTTTATTGGTACAATTAATATGAACAAAATTGTCACAATCTCATTTATTTGGTCAAAGGAGACTTATAAATAGGACCAAATTTTTTTGGTCAAAAGAGACTTATAAATAGGATTAGAGTGGTACATAACAACATAACAACATAGGCTACCAAAAAGCTGTAGAAAAATTGATAAATGCTCATAATTTTAAAGAATAAATTTCATATCTATTTTGTCTGGGCCTTTTAAGTTATAACACCCACTGATACCAACCGAATAAACACCTCTCTTAATTCTTAAAGCTTTATTAAACGTGATGTTGAGTCCGAGCCCTTTGTATAATGAATATTGTGATGCTATTTTGAACCCATGGATCTTAGTTCTAAACAATCTCATTATTCCTTTTTTTTTTTTTCCAGGCATCCTTTTATTGGAGACAATCATATTCAAAACATGATTAAGATCTATCTTCACGCTCATATTATTCTACAGAGTCCACTATAATTTTACATATTCAAAATTATTATCATTTTATTATTCATTATTCTTTAAAAAAAATTGTAGTAAAAAAATTATTTTATTGTATGAACTACCTTTTTCAAGAAAGAAATTGAACATTATTAAAATGAACTTATATATATCATTTATAATGCCAAAGTCATATTCAAACAACTTGTAAATAAAAAGTTATATATCAAGCCTGAAACAATATTACTTATGGTTTTAACAGAAGTTATCTAGTATGTTGTAATGAATGTATGGTGCTGTAACTTTTGGATCTGGCTTAGGTTCTTTGGGACTTAAATCCGCTCCATCAAACGGGCCGTTTTGATGCAACTGAGCACACACCTGGTCCCCAAAAAAAAAAAAATAAATAAAACACTAGAATGGTAAAAAGATAATTCAAAATACTAAATGGTACTGAAAAAATTCTTCATGATTTTGAAAAATTATTTTAAGATCTTAAAAAAATATTTCAGGGTATGAATGGTGCTAAAAGGATACTTCAGGATACTGACTGGTACTAAAAAAACAATTCATGATCTTAAAAAGTTATTTTAGGATTTTTTTTAAAAAAAAATAATGGGTACTGAATGGTACTAAAAAGATACTTCAAGATATTAACTTGTATTGAAAAAGTAATTCATGATCTTACAAAATTATTTTAATATCTTGAAAAAATATCTTAAAATATATTTTTAGTAGATGTCAGTACCTAAATTATTTTTTCAATATCCTAAAATAATTTTTTTAGTTCATAAATCATTTTTTTTTAATTATCAGTTAGTATCCTGAAGTATCTTTTCACTACTAGTTAGTATCTGAAATAATTTTTCAAGATCAAAAAAAAAATCTCTACCATTCAATATTTTGAATTATCTTTTTACTACCTTGTAGTAACCTAAACTTTTAAAAAAACAAAAACAAAAACAAACAAACTAGGTGTGTGCTCCACTGCATCAACATGGTATCCCGTTTGATTGCGTCCGCAAAGGACTTAGGGTCAAAAGACTTAGGGCTCTTTTAGATGGACTTTTTTTAGGAAAATAAAACACTTTCTTAATGCCAAAAAAAAACAGTTTTAATTAATTTATGTGCTTAGATTATATTTTTTTAAAAAAAAAACAAAAGTCACAAAAAAAAATTTAAAGTGTTGCTTTTTTAAAAATTCCAATTTAGAACTTAAAAAATAAACATTTAAAAGAAACACTTTTTTTTAAAACTCATCCAATGGGGCTCTTAATCCAGTAACTTTTAATCCAAAATGGGAAAAACAGTAGCAACTTTCCCAGATGTTCCTTGGAAGTTGGAAATCCCATCAAGCAAAAGCAGAACTGGGAAATTTCCATTAAGCTTCATGGAAAACCGAGTGAGCCATCATAAATATTCTATAATTTCAAAAATCCGTTCTTTAAATAAAATACAAATGCTCGTATTTTTTTTTTTTTTTTGGTAAATACAAATTCTATACAAATGCTCGTATTATTTACAACAATACAATAATCGTATACTTAATGTACATACGTCCCATTAAGCGACCCACTTGCTAATTTGGATAAATTGGACTCAAAAGTCTCTCAAGACCAAACATAATTTTCTAAACCAACCACTCACCAATAACCCAACCAAAAATTTTCTCACAATTCAAAATAAAAACTAAAGAAACAGAGACAAGTAAATAAAGTCAAAGCAGAAATTTCATTCTATTCTGCTGTACACCTTTGGGTTTTAAGCCACAGATTCACAAACCATGGCGTGTTTCTCAGTCGCTTGCTATATAATAGTAATCCAATCATATCCCCATATATATATATATATATATACTCAGTGAAAATTAATCACTTACTTCCTACAGTTTTGACTCGATTGTAATTCAATCCCCGAACTTTAACTCAGTGCAACTCAAATCTTCTAGTTTTGATTCAGTTGAAACTCAGTCTTTGAACTTTCACTTTGTGAACTCATTTCCAAAGTTTTAACGAGTTAAAATGTTGATCCATACACTTAAGGAAATAAAATTATCAAGACTAGAGTTATTATTTGAAACTCAAGGACTAATGGTTTAAATAGCTGAAACTATAAGGATCCACTTATACTGAGTTGAAGTTCAGAGACCAAGTTTAATCGAGTCAAAATTATAAGACCTGGATTGTACAAGTTCAGATTTAAGCATTGGGTTGTAATTAAATCAAAACTATATAATTAATTTTCCAGTTAAAAAGGATCCCAAGGAGCATTATATCTACAGAGATGCAAAATATGACTACAAAACTTGCCTCCTTCATTCTTCTATGTACCATTTTGTGTGTTATTCTACTTATGTCATCTCATGTTGCAGCAGAGGGGTTTTCCTTGAAGCTGCAACTTGTCCCACATGCATGTCATCTGCCGTGGAGACTGGTAATGTGCCGTGTAGTAATCTTCTATGCAACCGAATTGGCAGAACTTCAAGCTGTGCACGTATTCTACTGGTCTTGAGCTGTTAAACTGCTCTACCCACATTCCCATGCTCACATCCTCCATTTTGAACAACTGCACCACATTGTGATAGGTTTTTGTTATGATAGAGACTTGAAAGCCGATGCAGTTTACCAAAAGCCTGGCTTGTCAAACCAGTTATAGGTAGATATCTAAATTTGTTCCATGGGGGATGTAATAGGAAAAAAAATAAGCTAAATTATGCATAAGCTCCCTGAATTTTAGACTATGTGCAGATAACATCCTTGAAATTAAAAAATTTACATAAACACCCTATATTGTTACATTTATGCAAATAACTTTCTTGTCATTAATTTGTCCATTATTTCACTAAGAAAATATAATATGCAGGGAGTTTATTTGCAATTGACTCAATTTAAAGAGCATATGGTCAATAGCATATTATGCTACGTTAGTGAGATAATGAAATAATTAACAACAGGGATTACAAGCGCAGACTTAGAAGTTTAGAGAGGTTCCATCTCAAGTTTTAAAGATTAATGGGGCTATTTACACATGATTCAAAATTCAGGCGAGCTTTGAATAATTTAGCTGAGAAAAAAATATGTGTTTGACAAGTTGAGATGCGTAGTCCAAATTAATAACGTCAACCTATCACATGAAGACCGTATCTACTAAAGAATTTTTCTGTCTCAACCCAAGTTTTTAAAAACTATGCGAAGAAATAAGCTTGTATCCAAGAACTCATGAAGGGGGATGCACAAATATAGGGTTCAATAGACTCTCATGTGATCACAAAGATGGACACATAAGCTTTTGATCATTTGCAAAAAGTCAGACATACGTTTAATCTGTGTTTCTCAAACTCGGATACGATGAACTCAGCAATGTCAGATGAGACTATGTAACCCGGGCCATTAGCATAGGGAGGATACTCTTCTTCCAGCCATTCCTGGAAGTTTTGTGAAAAGTGAAACAGTAGAAACACACATTATCACCAAGTGCACCAAAGTAAGACCAGCGTGCAATCTCCAATTTTAAAGTCAGAAACCAGAACAATAAAAATGATGCATGTTGGCCAAAAGAATATGATACACATGCTTCTAGAACATAATCTTATTACAAATGGCATATAGCTTGTGAAACTCGGATTTGGATCCCCTCAATTGTTCAATTGCTCAAGCAAATAAAGCGATAGCAATAGAGGTAGGTCCTACCTATTAGCGAGGGTCCCACCCTATCTCTCTCCCCCATGTGAGCAATTGAGGGAATCAAAATCCATGAAACCATTGGCGTTGCAATAAATAATACAGTTTTACAGTTACGAGAAGAACACTTTCTTTTTGTAATTTTCCACTCAAAATCATGCAGCAAGGGGGCAAAGTAGCATGCAGCATTTTAACTGCTGACCAAGAAATTACGTTTGACCAGTCAACAAATTGCAGATACATGTCAAATGGTTCCACAAAAACAGTTATACAAAACAGAGCCCATGGCAAATGAAATTAGGCATAAGAAATCATGACCCCAAATGTCAATAATAATCAGAAAAATCACACAACAAATTAAGCAGTGGTTTAATCAAAATGGAATTTCAACCAGCAGGGATATAGAAGATTAACAACCATAGACTACAATAAGAAATAGTATAAGCACCTGTCTTAATTAAGATTTTACACAAGGTTAAAGAAATCTAACTACATAAAGAAAAATAATAAATACAAAATACAAAACGCAAATGAGCACACTCAAGAATAAAGAATACACATAAAATCTTATACCTCATACGTTACTGCCCATTTACCGTGGCGAAGAGGCCTATGGTGGTAATTCATATTTCCAACGTAAAAACTTCTATCTGTTGGAATTTTTCTTGCTTCACTGATGATTGAATCCACCCTGACAAATGTATCGTCATCACACTTCATTATATACTCAGCAGCAATTGAACGAATCTGCAAAGTGTCATGGCCAATAATCATCAACAATACACCAATAACAGAAAGGAGGAGGAAAAGAAGAAAAGAATACAAAACAGTGACATTTTTTGCTTCTCCCACCACTCACCCCATATTCACAGATAGCTATAGTCTTCAACACAACAAGGTCATAATGATCCATGTATGGGACTATAATGATATCACCAAAATACTCTGCTTCTTTCTTTATCTCAACATTTATATCCTTTCTTCCATGCTATATTGTATGAGAAATGAGGAAAAAAATGTTAAATTCTTTTTACATTAAAAAGAAAAGTATTCATTAATAGGGTTTTGTTATCTTTGGGGAAGGGAAGGTGAATCCATCCCTACCAAGGCTACAAAGAATCTAGCCACAACACGGGAAGACTTGATTAACTTGTGTTGCATCCATGACTTCCTCACTGCCATCCGTTCTGCAAAATGGTTCCCGGCAGAAAGGATTCCGATGAAAAGCTCCACATTCACATGAAGGAGAGGAGGAGCTTTCCATTCAGGATGCATTTCAAGATGCATCTGAGGAGCAAAACTTGGATGTGATGTTGGTAATGAAGCAGCATAAACAGCTTGCACATCAACATCCCCATTTATAGATAGTCCAGTAGCATCCTCAAGAGTAAATCCCTGTGAATATTGTTAAAACAGTTAAAACAATTTATCATTCCACACAGTTGAAAAAGATAAGATTAGTGTACCCACTGTTCGATAAGGAAAAGACGTCACATGCTTCCCATCCACATTGACATGGTAGCCTTCCAGGCCAGCACTTAAGGTGATAACAAATAATTTTCCTTCAGCAAAAGGATAGGGCCAATCTACAGTCACCTTCTTCTTTCTCCCTATCAGTCTATTTAACCACCATGACACCTTCGACTCTTCAGAGTGGTTGTCATCATCACGAATCCACTTCTCACACTTTACCTGGCCATCAACTTCATAAAACCCAGAAAATCAGTAAAAGTGACTAATGTCCCTTAAGAACTGACACACAAAAGGTAACTTCACATGGATATCCATAGAAAGGTAGGTAGGCCAACTCTATAAACAATGATTACTCCAAAAGCAACATCCCATTACCATGAGCCATATGACAAACAGCCTAATGCATCTTTTCCTTTTTCCTTTTCTTTTCCATTTTTTGTATTATGGTTAGGGTGTAAATGTAATCAAACTTAATCCAAAACTCAATCTCCTCCCAGGTAATGCTGAGATTTAGCCTAATGCAATTTTTTAGAGTATTTGATAAACCATTATTCCTACATTAAATTCAATGGGACTCTAATAATCATGCAATGCAATCACAGAAATTGAAATAAAAATTGGTGGTAATGAATCAATCACCAGTTTCCTCGTCAGCCCGAGATTTCCATCCCTCACACCTGAGAGCAGAACCCCACTGCATCCTGTAGCAAGTGTTCTGCTCAATCACTGGTTTACCACTCCAATCCCCTTTCAACCTCGGATTGAAATGCAGAATCCTAGGTGGTTCCTCGTTGTCCACAGTCTTCAAACCCTGCAACTCCATCATGAACTGCGACACAATCACTGAGTCATCCCCTTCCTTCACTATCGCTATCTTGGGATCATGCTCGGCGTGAGCCCAATGCGGCGTCCCAACTACCGTGAGGTGCGACCACAGTGTCAACCCACATGGTAGCACCATCACGCCTTTCTGCTCCCGAAATTCCGACCCTGATAGCGAAATCGAATGTGGGCATGAGTCCAAATGATTCTCAGGCTTCGACTTCGTCTCATTCTCGATTTTTCCACTCTCTACTGCTTCCCAGAGCTTCTTTCCCACTACCCAAGCAT
Source organism: Acacia crassicarpa (assembly GCA_034222035.1). NCBI lineage: Eukaryota > Viridiplantae > Streptophyta > Magnoliopsida > Fabales > Fabaceae > Acacia > Acacia crassicarpa. Next base: position 21,107,443 of record JAWXYG010000009.1, on the reverse strand, counting down.
GTCTCGCTGCCTTTTGAAGTACTGAAAACCCATTATTAGCCACCGCATTAGCGTCGGATAAAGTGTCGTTCAAGACTAAACCAGAAATTTTGCTCAACTCGTGCATTTGACGCTCGGGTTTTCGGTGCCATGATCCTTGAGAAACCCGAAATGCTTCCTCGGAGGGTTGAATTGATGTGATACTATGTGCATCTTGTTCCTCGTCAGTGTCGACCAACGAAGGCCTAGGCAATGCGTCACTGAGAAACCCAGAAGCAGCGTCAAAAGATGAAAGTGACGAAAACCCTGTTCGTAGAACAAGAGGGATTTCGAAGCTCATGAATAGAAAGTAAAGCAAGACTACACCCATCATAATTTGAAGCAGCCTGAACCGATTGGGTAGCACCGACAGCTCTGTCTTCCCTCTCTTCATCGTCTTGAACAACTCTGATCACTACCCAGAAAGAACAAAATCAAAGCGGTTTTCCTGGGAATGTTTAATGCTTTAAGATTTAGAAGCTCAGCCCTCAAAAGGGGGGCAAACAGAGAAATGGGGAAAGTCGAGCTCTCCCACAGAGAAAAAATGTATTCACATGAACATGAACTATTAAACACAAACAGAGGAGAAAAGGAAGAAAAAGCTTGCGTTTTTGTGAGTAAAGTGCAAGTCTTTGGGAGCAAATTTTGAATATTGTTTTCCTCAGCGAGAAAACTTTTTGAAAATTTTTAATTACTGCCAGAAAAGGGTACCATCGACTGAAGTGAAAGCGGACAAGAAGCCAGGACGCTTCCTTGCATTTGGAATGAACGAAGGAAGCAGAGCGAAAACGACGTCGTGATAAGATGGATGCGCATTCCAATAAACTGAAACAAACGCTACCAACAAGGGTTTGTTTGAGTTCTGCTCTAAACTCTCTTAAATTTATCTCATATATCATATATCAACTTCTTATAATTAGGATTGAAAAGAATATCAACTTAAAAAATAAGTTTACCCCCTAATCCAAACATACACTAACAAGACACCTTTTATTCAGTGAAGTATCCCGTAATTTACACCAACCTCCTTTTATCTCAAAAATTTAACGATGGTGTAGGCTAATCCAGATTGAGTAGGGAGAAGAACCACAATAATGACAAAACTATACTACTAAGTATTTAACACTACTACAATCCTTTGTGACCTTACTAATGGGGAATAAGAACTATATTATTCTCTCCGGTCCTAATAATAAAAGCTAGTTGACTTTTTTGAAGAGATCAAGGAAGTTAATTAAATTACTTTAAAGTATTTTTGTTTTTATTTCTTCCTTCAAACTAATTAATTTAACTAATAGATTAAGTAACTTATTTAGCTTCCTTAATTTCTCTAAAGAAAGTCAACTAGCTCTTATAATTAGAACTGGAGGTAGTACTAAGTATTTAAAACTACTACAATCCTTTGTCACCTTACTAATGGGAATAAGCAGCATGCTTAACCTTTGAAATGGTAATTAAGCAGTCTCGCCATAAATTTTTTTTTTCTTTTAAACGTATGAATTCCGAGAAACACTTTATTAAGTGTCTAAGCCTGAAACAAGATTATACCTAAAATGAGATTATACCATTGACACAAGAAAAAAACATCGCAATCCATCAGAATACATTAATAATTTCATAATATGAATTTTTTTCCCCTTTAAAGGTCAGAGAAATTATATGTGCATGTAGTAGCCTTTGAAGGAAAAATGGGGTCGTGAGGTGCACACGACATATTTGGCCCAAGGAAGCCTTTCAGCCTGGTCGGTGGTCAACTTTTTAAAGGAATATATGAATATACTTTGGATTAAATTAATGGAATCTTTAATGTGGGCTTTGGTTAAAAATTGTGAGTGATCTTACTTTACAACAAAGATATGTTATCAGAATTTTGATATAGCAGATGCAAGTGGGGCTAGATTATGGCGTGTGTGGTGGATACACATGATTTCAAAAGAGGAAAACCATGAAGGGAACGTTGGAGAAATGATTTGATTCGAGGTGGCGACATTAAAGAGTGGTCATGCCCACACGATGTGTTGAGATTGTGACCTGTGTGGTCTGAGTCTTCAATTTGTTTTTTTTTTTTTAAATAATAATAAAGTTTAGGCGGGGGTAAACACCGGTATCCCATTAGGGCTAGAGTATGCCTCCAGGTTCAGAAAGTACTTACAAAGGTACTTACAGATCGTCCACCAATAAGGCCCTCATATTAACCAGCAGGAATCAAACCTCCTCGCTTTTAGAGTGAAGGCCGACAACTTAGCCAACTGTACCACTCCTTATTGGCAGTCTTCAATTTGTTGGACATGTCTATATATGATAACTATGTACCACCTTCAATTCTTAGCACCACTCCTATTGTTAATGAACTTGTTTGAAGAGTGCTTTAAGTAGTTTAAAGCCAGAAAAAAGTAATAGTAAGGGAAAAAAAAGTTAGAAGTGGAGAGTTCGGGTTGAGCTTTAGGTTTACTGGGCTTTAAAACAAAACTCTTAAAAGACAATTAAAGAAAAAACTCTATGGGGTAGCCAAAAAACTTTCAGGTTTTTGACGTGGGCCTTACCACTTTTATCACTACCAATCCAAATACAAATCATATTTACAATCTAACTTTTTTCTTAACAAGCTTCTAAAAAAGTCAGATAGAAAATATGTTTATATATTTAGAAATGCATTAATTGATAATTTTTTAAAATTTACCCTTATTAAAGTTTTATCTCTCTCTACACCTAAAAATATTTGATGAAGTGGGAGAACAATTGACCAGGCCAACTAAGTTTAAATTTCACCTTGTTCAAAAAAAAAAAATCGACGATCTTGCCTCAGATAAAGCAACAAAGGAAGGGTCAAGTATAGCGAGAACATTATCTATGATCCGGATTTGTAGTTTGTTCAAATACGTTGTACATTCTGAGCCCAAAAAAAAAAAAACGTTGTACATGAATTAGGTAACTAATTTACAAATATTAAAAAAAATGAATTAAATTATTTTTTTTTTGTAAAATTAAATTTATTAATTGTTATAGATGTATATTAGTTTATCTAAAGTAGTCGTTTTGATTATTACCTTATTGATGGAAACTCCATTTTCATATATCTCATCTCTGCAAGTTTATCTAATTACTACCTCCGGTCCTAATTATAAGAGCTAGTTGACTTTCTTTGGAGAGGTTAAAGAAGCTAAATAAGTTACTTAATCATTTCATATGTTATGTATCCTTATATTATATATAAGTTTATTAGTTAAACTAATTAGTTTGAAGAAAAAAATAAAAATAAAAATATTCTAAAGTAATTTAATTAGTTTCCTTAATCTCTCCAAAAAAGTCAACTAGCTCTTATAATTAGGATCGGAGGGAGTACTATTTATCAGGATCAAAGAGGTAATTTCTATCTGTTAAAATCAACGGAGTATGTGTTATTTTATTTCTTTCGGACGTTAATTTTAATTAGTGAAAGAGTGAATGGCATAGGAAGCCAAAAATTTCATTTCACTAGGACTCAAAATAAAACAACAATGAAAATCAGTGTTTTGTTATAAATATTGTGATTACTGGGATGTTCATATATATATATATATATATATATATATATATATATATATATATATATATATATATATATTTTTTGGATACACGAATTTTAGGAAAGGGGTTGGGCTCACCCACAGTTTAAGGGCAGGGTGCTTGGAGCCCAGTCTACAGAGGATACTGGCCGGAGAGTACACATGCCTCCACTTCTACCAGCTACCAGCGTTGCCACTGTTTCTTAGACTCTCATGATGCCTCCCCCCCCAATGCCTTGACCAACGTAGGGATCGAACCCCTTCCCTTAAAGTAAGGAAGACCGATCCCCATGCCAATTGAACCCAAAAACGAGGGGTTTCGATGTTCATATAACATGGTATAAGACTTTTAACTCTCCATCATACTGAATCACATTATACCCTGTCACCCACATATTTAGGTTTTCTAGTTTTTTTTGTTTTCTTCTTGTTTTCCTATTGTTTAATTAAGTACTAGTTTAATTCATTTCTTTAATTACAGGTGACTCTTTGGGTAAGCCTTCAATTTTTGGATCCTATAGATAAAGGTGATGTACACAAATTTGAGATAAAGAAGCGAATATAAGAGCTCCTGCTTATTTTCCCCTCTAATTCTCTCTTATCTTCGTCATCTACTTTTACGGTTCTATGATTTCTTTCTGTTGAAACACAACACTTACTTCAAGTTCTAATATTTAAATTGGCTTTTCTCCAAACAAGATTTATTTTCTTACAAAGCTCTAGATGAGTAGGAAAATATATGTAAAATAAGTGTTGGGTTTGGGAGATTTTATGGTGAAGAAATCAAGCTCAATAAGTATCTCTATTCCTCCATTCCTCCATTAATGGAGGAATGGAGCTGCTTATCATGGTCTCACCGTAACGAGTCTCATATTGAGCAGGATAAGGAAAGTTTATGAGGATAAATAATATAGAGTTTCTCTCTGCTATTAGCTAATTAAGTTTGTAATACAGTAGTTAGTTCTTCTCACAATTAAACATGCTCAGCCCCTAAAAATCTGAGGATGAGTGTCCCTGAAAAGTTCCTACGTTGGTGTGCTTGTGGACGTGAGATGCCGGACGAGGAGACCGATCAGAGAAAGTGGTGGGGTGAGGCAATATAATGTGTGGGCCCCACACCATTATAATATATGTTCTACTACCTCTCTTTACCTTTTAAGCATTATATATATATATATATCGGGGTTTACTTTTCTCATGTTGCATGAGAGAAAGAAGATTCCTACACATCTTCCTACACACATATAAAATGGTAGGACCCACACATATATATAATGAGCCATTTTATATATATGTGGGTCCCACCATTTTATGTGTGTGTGGCATGATAAAACATTTCTCCTACAACATAAGAAATGTTTTTCCCATATATATATTCTCTCCTTATTTCTTTAATGAAAATTTAAAATGATGACCTTAAAATTTAGAGAGAATTTTAAGGGTGATTTGATAATAAATGAATTATCAATTGCTTTATTATTTTTTATTTTATAATTCAAGTAGTATTTTCCTATCATTCTTCCTAAGATTTACTTATTTTAGATAAATTATCTATATGCAATAGTGTATTGAAATATTCAATCACCATAAAATAATTTCACCAAATTCAACTTAATATTAGTGCATATGTACTACTTTTAATAGTCAATCACGTTTACATTATGTTTTTCCTCAATTTTATATTTCTAAATCTCAAATAATGTAATTGATCTACTTTAAATCTCAAATTACTCAATAAATCACTTCCTAATAATACTTAAATATTTAATTAGGAAGTTTGAATGTTACACAAAGCATGCCCCAAACTCAAAAAGTGTTTATAGAAATACTTACAGATGACCCACCAATAAAATTCTTATATCAGTAGGGTTTGAATCCACAATATTATAGTTATGAGATAATCACTTTTCCACCTAGACCAACTTTTATTGGTCCATGGATGTCTTCTTCTTCTTTTCTTTTTGGTAAAAAATTTTAAGAAAAATGTTGAACTCACCCACGATCTAAGGGTATGATAAAATCTCTCTTCTTACTAAGTGATGTCAATGTTGAGTAGGTCGAGCTGTCTATTACCCTCAGGCGTTTACCTAGGCACCCAAAAGCTAGGATGCTTCCCCCTAATACCTTGACTAACTCCAGGATCGAGTCTTCTCCTTTTAGTGAAAGTGTCCAATTACTTTGCCAAAAATGAGTGGTGAATGTCTTCTTCAAGAACATCATAAACAAATCCAAATCCTGACCGCTTGTCCGTATTGAAAGCCAAACTAGGCCAATCTCATTTTTGGGTTTGCAGTCCCTTTTTGGGCCTTTGAACGTGTGTGGAATTATTGTTACAAATTTCTGTGTTAGGCTCCATATATTTCTTTGTTTTACAATTACTGCCATGAGCATTATTTTTTCAAAATTGTAAAAGCTACTTTGTTTTTATTTTCATAATATAATATCTTTATATTTTATGATGTCACCTTGCATTCATCTAAGAATATGAAAGATGTTTGTTCTCAAATCACGTTATTAATGGAGGCAAGTAGATCAACCGCCTAAGTCTGAAGATATAAACTTGAATCGCTCTAACCGTGAAAAGCATTGAACCAGAATTATATGGAAAAACCATAACAATCTTGTAAGATTGTTTTCTTCCCAAAAAACCCCCCAAAAAAACAAAAAACAAAAAAGTGATTCCATTTTATGTGTGGACAAAATCAAATCTAGACCGCCCATATATGATTTTGAATGGTCCATATTTAAGATTTTTTAAATGAAAATCCTTTTTTCTTAAAGGATAATAGTTCATTGATTATTTTCATTTTAGATTTTATACCCGTTGCAATATTTTTTTAAAAAAAATATGTAACCTTTTTTAAAAAGGAAGATTGTGCAAATTTAGCAATATACAATTTCACTATGAGCACCCATAAGAATTAACTATTTTCAGGTGCGAAAGTAAACATAAATAATTTATTTGGGACTAGATATAGCAAAGCTCTTAAGGGACTTAACTTCTGTTACTTTTTACAATGCGGGTCCCATTATTCTCCTCTTTCTATATATTATTTTAATATTTTTTAATGAAAAAATATCACTTAGACCGCATGAAAACAATTTTATTTCAATTAACCCCAAAAAATTATGAAATTTGACTGCATCCCCTTAGGTCAAAATGATATTATTATTTTCTTTTTCAGTGAAAAGATAATAATGCTCTTACTTTTTTTTTCCAAAAAAAACATTTACAAGACAGATATGAGCATATTAAATATAAATAAAGATATTTACAAGACAAATAAAGGAATTTAAAGAAAACCAAGGAGTTAACAAGAACATTTTAGACATTAACAAGAGAAATAAGAGAATTGACAAGACATATAAGGGTATTCAAACGAGACAAGGCAAATAAAGTGAATTAAAAGGATCCAGGAAGTTAAATTTTTTTACAGGTCAAATATAGCATTTACAAGATAAATATGTGAATGAACAAATTTTTTAATTCCTTAGTCATTCACATGTTTGTCTTAAAAATATTCATATCTGTCTTCTAAATGCTCTTATGAAAAAAATAAAATAAGGGAGGGTATCATTGTCTTTTTATTGAGAAAATTTAATTTCATTTTGGTCCAAGAGATGCAGTAAAATTTCAAAATCTTTTGGCAGTTAATTGAAATGAAATTGTTTACATGGGTTCTAAATGATATTTTTCATTAAAAAAATATTAAAATAATAGAGAGTAAAGACTTGTGAGACCCATCGTACAAAAACTAACTAAAGTTAAGTCTCTTTATCGGTGTTGCTATGTCTGTTTCAAAATAAATTGTTTATGTATACTTTTTTGCCTATAACAAAATTGACATTGGCCTTTAAAAAAGAAATATAAACCATCAAATCAGGTTTGAATGGTCCATATCTAATTAGCCCTTCCTACTAAGCACTTTTCTTAGTAGGGAAATCAGTTCCATACAATATGTCTTCCATTTGACATATAGTCCAAGATAGATTGCACAGACTTGGAGAAGAGTTACACTTGAGTCCATATTTTGTTAGAACCCAGCAAGTTGCCAACATGGTAATATGGGTTTTGATATAATTGAAAAAATATCACTAAATACAATTACAGAACATACAACTGATCAGTGCCAAAATCCTTAGCCCAAATATAACCAAAGTACTGAACAGCGATTACAAAATGTATTATATTACACAGTTATAGAGAACAAAACAACCCACAAATTAAATGAGTGTTGTCTCCTAAACTTTGGTATAATTCTCTTGACCATTGGCATTAGCCTTCTTAACATCAATTTTCTTTCGTGCTAGTCTACTATAGCTCATAACGAATGGTGTTGTAAATATTTTCTGAATCTCCAACTCTTATATTTCAACAATGTGTACCTTGTCGTGTTACCAAAGTCAGATTTTTACGAGAATTAGGTTCAACTAATATTGTGCAGTTCATAGGTCTTCTATTATTGTCCAGACAAGATCTCAGTTACATTGTCTATTTTGGTCCATTTGGTCATCACGATACTCTCACACGACATGACATAAATATTTGATGAGGATGAATGGTATATGGAGGAATAAGTAAGGAGACATGAAAAAACCAGCCAATTTGTCTTTTCCTTAACGAATCATGATGTGGAGAAAATTTTCTCTTCAATATACATGAAGCTCTCACATGATTAATTTGGTATTTTTCATGGCATGAATTAGAGATCAAGTATTTGTGTGGTCTCAAACTAACCATGCCACCCTTTTCGCATTGGCAGTCATGCTGGAGATGTGCATCGAATGAAGGAATCATGGAGCTACCTTCCCCTAAATTATTCAAATATCTCACCAAATAAAATTCAAAGTAACAAAAACCTAACTGCATAATTGGGGTATATACTTTAAAACATAACAAAAACATACACAACAATTATTTGAAATAAAAAGGATATGCTATTTGCTCCAAGTTTAACATTGAGCTATAATTATTATACTTACCAATTATGTAATCTGGAGACTTTAGTTCAGAGTAATAAAAGTATGAGTTTATTAATGCAATATAGAGAAGCCATTAATGAACGTAATCAATCAAAACTTCTTGTCAAATTCTAACGCTTCTCACTAATTAAGTTAGCTGATCAGCTTGCAGAAATTATATGCTAGACTTCAACTTGTAGTTCTGAGTTTCATTCATCTACTCTAGCTTGAGAGTTTCTTCTGACATTCTTTGAGTTTGCTTGAGTCATCGTTACATCTTAGAGTTTCAAGTTTTAGGATGTTGAATCAATCTAGGCTCTTTGTTGTGAACGTGGTTGCTTGTTTATTCAGCTACCGGCAAGCTCGCCAGGTTATCTTCTATTGCTTCGCTGACGAACGCATTCTAAGCACACAAGCTTTCTAGTAGTGCTCATAAGTTTAGCTCTATGATTTAGGTTTCTACCCTTAGTTGCTCTTTTATGTGATATTAAGTAGGGATTAACATATCTGCATTTACTGCTGATATGTCCTCTGCAGCAATCTGAAACACAGCCATTTCATTTATTTTTCCGCAAACATATCTGATTCTCACAAACATATCTCCACTGCCTCCTTTGCCTTATCTGCGTACTGTCTCGCTCTTATTCTCTTGCTTTCTTCTTCATCTTCACCCATTACTTTCTCTACTTCCTCCTTCACTTTTTTCCCTCTTCACTTGAATTGCATCGAAATTCTCTTCCTCTCCAAGACGCACAGCACGCTCACATCCCACTCTCACACCTGTCTGCACCACCTGCATAATACTATAGAGACAGAGATGCCGATAGTAGCGAGAATCAGATATGTTTGCACAATAACAAGAGCTCTTGCGCTTCTCATTATCGACACATAGTGGATTCCTGAGACTCTTGTAACAGTAGCCGATGCAAATGGATTACATGACACTATCTTGAAAAATGGAGCAACAATCTTGACCTTTGACTCATCAGATTCTGCCATATGTAATTCCATGGCTTCTGTTTTGATGTAAATATACATGTGAGACAAGGAATGGAGAAAAAGAGGTATGAGAAAGTCGTAAGAGTGTTTTTTCTTTCATAAGATCCCCATGGTGCAAAGTAAACTTATAAATCTTTCATCTTCAGAAGTGTGTTTTTTCCTTCTTAGGGATTCAGCTTTCATATACTGCCGTTTCATTTTTTTTTTCACGCAAACATATCTGATTCTCGCTGCTATCTGATTGTATATATGATTTTGCGCAAACATATCACCATTTGTATCTAATGTTGCGCTATTTATATCTGTCATTCCATCTACTTAGTAAAGCATGAAACACGCTATTTCAGACCTATTGCGCAAACATATATGATTCTCGCTGCTATCGGCATCTCGGAATCTCTGTCTCTGGTATTATGCAGGTGGTGCAGACAGGTGTGAGAGTGGGATGTGAGTGTGTTGTGCGTCTTGGAGAGGAAGAGAATTTCAATGCAATTCAAGTGAAGAGGGAAAAGTGAAGGAGGAAGTAGAGAAAGTAATGGGTGAAGATGAAGAAGAAAGCAAGAGAATAAGAGCGAGACAGTACGTGGGGAAGGCAAAGGAGGCAGTGGAGATATGTTTGCAAGAATCAGATATGTTTGCACAAAAATAAATGAAACAACCATGTTTCAGCTTGCTGCAGAGGGCATACCTGCAATAAATGCAGATATGTTAATCCCTATTAAGAAAAGTGTTAGCTCCTAGTGTTTTGATGATAACAACTAATTAAAAGTTTTTAAGGTTTTGAATCAATGATCACGAGCACTGTTAAATAGCTCTCAAGTATAGGTTACCATTCTCGAGAATGAGAAGTGAATTCTCAAGAATAGCACATCGACTTGAATGAACTCCTTCTACTAAGTGCAGGTTATCATTCTCGAGTGTGAGAAATAGGTTCTTCAGAATGGCATATCAGTTTAAACAAATTTCCACTCTGTTATGATTCTCGAGAATAGAAGCTTAGTTCTCGAGAATGGAAGTATCTACAACTCTCAAATATGCTAAGTCAATTCTCAAGAATAGCATAATAGTTCTAGAGAATGACCCTCTTGTTGACTCAATTATGTCAGAGAGATTGCACAAGCAATTCTTGAGAATGCACAAGCAATTCTTGAGAACGCTCAAGAATGGTCAAGCAATTCTCAAATACCTCGCCTTGCTGATTCTCAAGTATAATGATATGATTCTCGAGTATTATCAAAGAAATGCTTTTAACCATGAATTCCTGCTAAGGAATTCTTGAAAATGGGTTCATCAATTCTTGAGAATATATGCTTAACATCTCTGTCATTTTCTAGTTTCGCTAATCAAGGTTGTGAAATCAATGGGTCTTTCTTCATTCACTTGTAATCTCATCTGTACTAATTTATATTATACTTAATCATCTTTTTGAATAAGTTTCAGTCAATTAACCAAGTAAATCTGAGTTTTTGAACGAAGGGCAATCCAACGTGGCAGACGCATTAAATGCTCATCCAGAAAAGAAGAGTTACAATCGGAATAAGATTTCTATCGTAGTCGAAGACATTCCTTCGAGGCATACTGTTTCAGCTAATACTCTGAATCACTCTCTGCACAAATACATCGACGGCGAATGCATTTAATGAATCAACAGTCGATTATTTACAAACGGAGTGCACTTGTGCCTAACGGAAAATATGAAGAGTCTCAACAGCTAGTTTGCAAAGCTTCTCAAACGGCATTAATGGCGAACGCTATAAAAGCTCACCACATTCAATTCCGCCAACCACCAAGACTCTGCGCATTCAATTATGTATTATTGTTATCAATTGTTTCATCAACTTCATTTTATATCTTCGGATATTTCCTGTACTTTAGTGTTCATATTTTATCTACTGGTGAGGAGTCATTAAACATTTATCCTATTTTTGAATAAATCTTAAGGTTGTGAAACTTTGAGAGTGGGTGTACGATTACAACTTGTAAGGGGGAGTCAGTCCAAGTATGAAAGGATCATTCTAAGTTACAAAGTGTGTAATTGTAATTGTTTTGAAAGAGTTAGTAGAAATCTCAAGGTGTGCTTGGGGACTGGACATAGGCCAAAGTTTTAGACCGAACCAGTATAAATCGTTCTGTGTCTATTTCTTCTTTTTTGTCTCTGTTTTACTTGCGCTTGTGTTTAATTTGCAAAAGATTTTTTAAATCACCTATTCACCCCTCTCTATGTGATATTCCATCTTCAAAAAGGAGTAATAGTTTTTCACATGACAATTAAAACTTTAAAATTGAAGTAGTTCTTCTCATAATATTAGAGCTTTTATGAGTAAGTAGCTATAAACTCGATCTTTGTTGCTTCCATTCTCTTGATTGAAATTAAGTTCCAGAACAGTGTATTCTTAGACTGAAGGGATTTGTTGTGAGAATTTATATTAGAGATCTTGACCATAAAATACAGACTCTAAACTAAAATAAGAAATATTAATATTAATAATGTTCAATATATTATGATCAATTAGAACATTTTCAAAATAGTAGGAAATTACAAAAAAAAAATATTAAGAGTGGTACAGCATCCAAGTCAGCAATGTGAATTGAACAAGTTAAGCAGCAAAAGGAGAAGGAAGGAAGAAGGACTTGTGGTGGTCTAATAAATCATTTATGAGAGAAGAAAATGAGGCTTAAATCCAAATTTTTATGGTGATTTGGTGTCACAATGACAAAAAACATTAATTAGGTGCAGTTGGAATCTTAATGTTCGCTTGTCATTAGATATAGATATATATAGATATATATATATATATATATAGATATATATATATATATATATATATATATATATATATATATAACAATCGTTAGGTTTTGTAAATGGTGACAGGTTTTCTTAATGAACTTTGAATGAAGGTTCATGGTTTTAACATCACAATCATTAGGTTTTGTAAAAGATGATGGGGATTTTTTAATAATTGTTAGGTATTTCACATGGTATTCTAAAAAGTGACAGGTTTTAAATAATAATTATAACTTATTTGACTTTTTTTAATAATTTTTAAATTTGATTATTCAACCTCATAGTACAAAAAAATAAATTAATTAAGAAACGAAAATGAGAGTACAAATAAGAGAGGTCAGTTCCTTCAAGCATTTGTCCATGTGTCTTTGGTCTCCTATGTAATGAAGAACAAAAGTCAGAAGTTGTAGTAGAAGTGGATGCATGTATAAGGGTTTCACAGGTTATCCAGCAGATTGTGTCATTTGAAATGGAAAGGGTTACATTATAGAGTCAAACAAGTCGCTATAAATTACCACGGATAACATAAGTAACAGTTATTTAATAATAACCGTGAACATCCCTAGTAAAATACCTAAATTAGTAATTGTTGTTTTCTAATAACCATGAAGAGCCAATTGTTTTTTTAGAAATATTTTTGGTCTATATTCCCTAAATTAATTATTTTTAATATTCAAAAAAATAAAAAAAAAGGTAATAGTTGTTTTCAGTCATCATCACTACTGTTGTCCTTCTCCTCCTGCCCCTCCCCCTTGCTCGCCACATCATTGACGTCTAAGGAAGGAGATGATCAGATGAAGGATCTGACTAGGAGTGCTTATATACAACATAATTGTGATGAAGGATAAGATCTAACTCCCCATTCAGATTGTAAGCATGTCTAGTGAGACACCTTGTGGAACGGTCCAAGGCTGGCCAATGTCTGAAGTAAAGCCTCCATTTGAGGAGGAGGAGGTGGTGGTGAAGAAGGAGGGGGAGGAGGTAGTGGTGGTGGTGGTGTAGGCAGTGGGTGAAGAGGAGGGGTTTGTGGAGGAGGAGAGTGAATGGAAAGAGCTCTCTGGCATCTGAAAATGACGAGGGAGAAAAGGACAAGGTTATAAAAATGTGATTTTTAGGAAAGTGCTAAGAACAAGAGGCATAAGTTCTTCGCTTTAAGGTATTTAACTTAGTAAAACTAGTACTTGGTGTTAGACTAAAAGAGGTTTGGAAAATGTTCTTTTTATATTTGTTATTTACATGTCATTTTTGTCGTTCACACTTTACGGTTAATAAATATAACCATTATGGTTGTGTTTTCGCTGATGTAAGGTTGGAAAACAAATTACTTGTAAGTGTTACATAACGGTTGTTTTGAAAGAAATCACTTTTGTTACTAAATAAATGATTATTATTAACTACAACCGTTATCTTTGTATTTTGTGAATTCCACCTTTTAATACATGATGTGCACATAATTAACCATTACTTTTAAATGTTATATATCCTGACACAACCCCTACTTTAACATACATAATGCTTATTAATTGTAACTATCATCTATTAAGCATTATATATGCTCAAATCTGTAGTAATGTTGGTCTAATTTGATTCAATTCCTCCAAGTGTTTCATATGTCAAAAGTGGTAGTCAATAGCATTACTCAACTTGTTAAAATCTTTATACGAGTTATTAATCACTTTAAAAGTATAGTCAATATCACACACTTGATCCAATAATTGATTAAATTACCACAAGTCTTTCATATATCAAAAGTTCTAGTAATTGGTGTCACTCAACTTGGTGAAATCATTACACACATTGTTAATCATTTTGAAAGTGTAGTCAACTTCACAAACCTTAACACAATTGGTTAAATTTTCACAAGTATTTCACATGTTAAAAGTGGTAGTCAATGACATTAAAGAACTTGTTAAAATCGTTACACAAGTTGTCAGTCCCTTGAAAAGCGTAGTCAATTTCATAAACCAAATTCAATTGATTATATTTTTCCAAGTCTTATTTTATGTCAAAACTGGTAGTCAGTGGCGTTATAGAACTGATTAAAATTGTTATACAAGTTGGTAATTCCTTTAAAAGTTTAGTTAATTTCATAAAACCTTTTTTCTTTTTTATAAAGAAAAGTTTAGGTTGGGAGTATATACTGGTAATTCACCAGGGCCAGGGCAAGCCTCCAGGCTTAAAGAGGGTTTATAGAGGTACTTATAGACCACCCACCAATAAAGCCCTTTCATCGACCAGCAGGTATCAAACCTCCTTATTTTTACGATGAAAGCTGATGCTTAGCCAACTTAATTTCATAAAACTTGACCCAACTGATTAAATTATTCCTCCAAGTCTTTCACATGTCAAAAGTTGTAGTCAATATTACCCAACTTGTTAAAATCATTATGTAAGTTATCAATCTCTTTAAAAGTGTAATCAATTTCATAAAACGTGACTCAAGTGTAGTAAACAATTTAAAATAATACACCCCAGGTGGAATTAACCTAGTTTGAAAATGGCGAACAAAAAAAATTAGTTGTAAATTACGTTATCGAAGTTGTGAAACCAGTAAAATGTAGGTGTTGTGTCAATATCATTGCAAGTGCAGTAAACATGGTAAATTTACTCCTCATGAATAGCTCCCCCAAGTTTTTAAATTTGGGCATTATTTTAACTCTCTTGCAAACTAGAAACGAGATTGACAATATATAGAACGAGTTTCACAACTCTAAGCCATTTACTACATTTGTAACGAAATTGACATCACTTACCACGTGTTTCACAATTTTTTTTTATTTGGATTAACTTTTAGAGAATAATTTTTATGATTTATGAAATAAATATGTGAGAAGAGTTTTATCTTATCTACTGAAAATGACTTTTGAAACCTACGTTTTAGTTTTACTGCATAAAAAGTTAAAAACTCTACTCTTCTTCATTATCTTCTTCTTTTCCTGTTTCTTCATCTTCATTTTTTCCCCCTCAAAGAAATGAAAGTACAGATAAGCAATGGCCTGAACAGTGACCATAGGATTCACAACCAAAATCATCAGAAACACACTCGCATAAAGCCACTTATAGTCCTTCCACTTCCCATGTTTATCCCTTCTCAATCACCACCGACTCCTTCAAACTCGTCCCCATCTGTAACTTCTCGTCTGATACGCTGCTCACATTGTTGTCCATAGGTCTCTAAATGCCTTCAAACTTTCTTCCTTCACAAATCTCTCAAATTCATGGTAGCTCACCTAGACCTAGTCACCTAGAGTCTCCTACCTTTAATTTACTGTGATGGTCCCGATTTCTGAAATGGATCCAGCTTTCCTCCTTTTGTAACACCACAATTTCAATACCCGAAAATTTGGCCAAAATATTTGTAATACCTCCAACAGGTTTATCAATATCCAAATCATTAAATTACATTACCATAGTTCATAATACATAGTCAAAATAAATTTCAGAAAATATTTCAGAGTTCAATACAAAGCGGAAATCTTACATTCATGGCAAATAAAATAACATAACATAAACTATAAGAGTACGAAAGAGCCTTTAAAGCTAACTCCATAGGTGCCTTTCCTTACTCTCTACTAGGATATTCACCTAAAAAATGTTAATATGAGATGAGATTTCACGTCTCATTAACAACTGAAAGTTTCTACCGTACACAAGCAAATTATATATGACAAAAAGTAGGGGATGATTTCAAATATATTTGTATATATACCATAATTTCTCATACAAAATTATTTTGCAAAGGTAATCATAATTATGTTGATTTGTGAACTATACAAATATACAATGCAATATGTAGCCTCCTTTATATCACCGTCCTCCCTTGTACCGCTGACTAGAGCCATAGGTTAACTCATAGTCCAATAGAAACTCATTCATTTGACTGGATGGTTCCAAGCTCACCAAAACTTAAGAGATACCTGGCCAAAGGTATAGAGCTTAAGTCTGGACTATGGCTCCCCTCTTTAAAAATAACAATTAAGGAGGTGTCACATGTCCCACAACTCCAATGCAATCCCGGCCATAGGAAAAACATGGAAGATAGAGCCCTGAAAAGTACCATCCACTGTGCATCGAGTGGTGGCATAAAAAAATCTTATCATTGAAATTCCTTCTTACTCCAACCCATCACACATACATCCGCCATGATAATTATATTCAATAAAATAAAGTGTATTAGAATAAACTTCCATTTATATAAAATATCATCACAAGGTAAACCAAACATCTCATAAAAACCTCACCTGACCAATCTATCATTTTTTAAATTTCGAGGGACTAAGCTGTCATTTCTGAAATTCGAGACTAAACTGTCATTTCTGAAATTCAGGGGCAAAACCATAATTTTTGTTGGCTATAAAACTGTATTTTTTTTTTGGTATAAAACTGTAATTTTCGTGGGCACAAAACTGTAATTTTCGTAGGCACAAAACTGTAATATTCAACTTTTATTATGATAATATTATAATACATATACACATAATTCAATCTATAAAAATAATATAATTTACAATTATACACAATTCATAAGTATATGGAAAAATATTTAGAGTTACCTATTACTCGCTAATTTCCAAATAATCACAAAAAGAACTACTACAAGGCGCCCAAATAATTATCACCTTTCTCTCTTTCTCTCTCTTCTCTTTCTCGTATGCTCTCCTTTGCGACGATAAAAGTGTGTGTGTGTTTATGTTTTGGGATGGGGTGGGGGTATTATAAGAAAAGTTCTTCACCCCTTTTTCAATGGGCGACAACGGCACCCCACACAAATTGCGACACCATTCACCCATTTCAAAAGGTAGGTGCCGCTCCTCCTCATTTTCACAGAGGCTAAGCACTTTCTTCAAATATTTCAAGCGTGGACCCCACCCACTTTTCCCCTTTCTTTTTCCATTTCCTCTTCTATCCCTTTTTTTCCCCCCTTTGCCTTGTCTAACCTACACACACACATATAATATTTATTATATTATTAAAATATAATATTTATGTATATAAAATTTTAAATTATAACCTTAGAAAATTTACTCATACTAAATACCTGATAAATCAATTATTATAAATTAATTTATCTTATAATATTATAGTTCAAAATAAAAATTCAGGATGTTACACCTTTTACCTTACCCTTATAGTTGACATCCTTTTCTTTCACGCCGCACTGTTTTCCTTTTATTTCACACGGCACCCTTTTGGTGTAAAATGCACACGTTTCTTTTAATGAATTCTCGTTAACTAATTAAAATGCTTTGTTTTTGAATGGAAAAACAGAGAAGAAAAGAGGGAGTAATTTTAGTTCGTGTTTGGAATATTTTAAAATGAAGGGAATATTTTTGTAAAGTCATATTCATTAAATTAAGAGATTTATATGAAGAATTGTGTAAGGAGTTATAACACTAAAAGTCATTAAGGTTATATCTCTTCAATTCCTAGAGATGTGTGAAAGGTGTGACAACCACCACTTAATGAAAATGATATTGTGTTTCTAAGAAAACTCTATATAATATAATGGTATAACTTTTCATATGTATATTTATAAATCAGCAAATAAGATTTATGAATTTGACAAATTGTTTTGACTTTTAAATAAAGAGGAACCACTCCAAGGAGGCACTACTCCAAGGCATCACTTCATGTCTACAATACCCTAAACCATCACTTCATTTGTGAGAGACAATACAAATTATATTAGAAATCACACCAGAACAAGATATCAAACTATTTTCCTTGAATGCACATAAAAATAAAGTCAAATTATCACTTTGTAAAAAGCCACTTTTGTCTTAGCTTGAGTGTTGAGAGTGCAATTCATACTTAAGGGTCTTCATTATATCATGCGGGAAATTCGCCCGTCAATTCAAATGACATGATCTGTTAGATAAAAATAGGTGGGAGCGAATTAAATCTAAAGTAAAGTGTTATCCACGTTTTAAAGGCAACGTGCACTACTTTTTTTCTTCATCTCTTATTATTATAGTTCTCAAAAAAGTTCCAGACCTTCCAACAAATAGTTCACAGAAAACCATTCTTAGGGATCAAAGTATTCTAGCATTTGTAGCTACCTGCACCATGTTTAGGATTAATGAACACACACATGTTCCTCAAGCATGTCTGTTAATTGGATGGGCATTAATGGGTCTGGGTCTAGATTTTCTTCATCAAGCACGTATGTTAATTGTCGACTTGTTAAGCATTCACAATTTCGCAAATGGAAATGATAATACTTAATGGGACATTTCCATGGAATATGACATGTTTACTAGTAGTATATGATATGCGCTCTTGCATCACAAAAAAAGATATACGCTCTAGGGAGCTTTGTAAGTTATAATTTTATTGCTTAATTCGAAATTTCATAGAGGATCATGATTTTTTGTAGGAATTGAAATCTTTCTAAGTTAGATATTCAACTTTTTTTAGCACTCATCAATTCTATATTTCTCTTATTCATCTTTCATCTTTGTTGTACTCAATTTCTAAATTTTTTTTCCATAGTAATTTTAGATGGTTTTAGTACCCATCATCCCTATTCGAAATATTAAAAAGAATATAAAATAAGTCTCGGCAACATCTAAGTAGATTATTATATATATATATATATTAAAAAAAAGTAGATGGGTGTTGAAAATTAAACTTAAAAATTTTAATTCCCACAAAAAATCATAGTTATTTTTTGGAATTTTAAAATTGTCATTAATGTTTTTGAAAAATTTTTAAATGCCATTTTTCTAAATGTTAAATTGAAATGATTATTGTAAAAAAGAAGGAATTACAATAAATGGAAATAAAGAATTCATAATAAATAGAATTTATGCATACAAATATTGAGACATCAATGCAAATATTTATGTAATTTTTTTTACCAGAAAATATTTGTGTAATTTGATCTAACTATGACACAATGTTTGAATGAAATGATGATTCTTATTTCAAGGGCTAAGATCACCCGGTCCCTAGATTATTTTTTGAGGTGCATTCGGCACTCTAAACTATTTAGTGGTTCCTTTGATATAATAAAGATGGAGCAATTTCACCCCTAAATTAACAGAACTTTTAAGTCTTTAACCTTATTGCCAGTTGGACACTTATTTTTTTAACAATAATACATAATTGTACATGGAAACATGTTCTTTAATTATATCATTCTAATAAGTTTTATTTTTTCAAATGAACATTTTTGTTTCCAAAAGCCTATCTATATATAAATTTCATTTATGCTAGTTGATTTTTACCCCAACTTCATTTTTTTAAAAGTTATTAGTTAGAATAAAAGTCACTTGCACATTAATCCAAATAAACCCAAACATTAGTAGATGATATCCAAAGAAATCGTTACGTGTAAGTGACAATGAGGGTAAATGAGAGAACTCATAAAAATTTCATATAAAAAGGAGTGCTGGAAGTATTAATAGTCAAAAGTGTTATGAATATTATATTTGTGGATGTCTATATTTCCCATTATTTCCTATTCTCCCATAGTTTTCTATTCTCACTCATTAATCACTATGATTATGAAATCATATTAATTATAGATTAAAGAGTTGTGCCTACAAATAGAAAGCATATGTTATGTATTTGAGACACACTGGAATAAGAATTACACTCCTCTTTCTCTCTTCTCTATCCTCTTGTTCTTATTTTTTATCTCTTATCTCAGATATATTGTTATATTTATAACACGTTATCAGCACGAGAAGCTCGAACGAAGGTTTGATCGCTTCTTTAACGATTTCAACCTACCTTCTTTAATTATATGTTTCTTTTGTCTATCTGGGATAATCTGAGCCACAATATGGAATTAAAGAGATACTTTAATTGATTGTTATATACATCGGGTTCCATGGCTAAGATTGGAGATTATTACTATTTGTATATCTTATATTGATCTCATTTACGAGTTATTTTATATTATTGATATTGTTATTTTTGTATGGCTAGAAGCCATACACCTTTGATTTCATATTCTGAAATTATATGACTAGAAGTCATATTGTTCTGATTTCCTATTACATGGCCAGAAGCCATAGTCTTTTTATTCCTACTTTGTTTTATTATTGTTGTTAATTTGACTCATATATGGAAGGTTCTACCTCCTACATGGAAGTCTAGATTTAATCTTTCCTTTTTATTGTTTTAATTTGACTCCTATATGAAAAGTTCTACCTTATGCATGGAAGTCTAGATTTAATCTTTCCTTTTAACATAACACTATACTGTTATTATGGCTAACTTTTAATATCATGTTATTTTATACAAACTCTTTATGTTATTAATATTATTATGGTCAGAAGTCATACGCCTCTAATTTCTTATTATGAAATTACATGACCAGAAGTCATATTTCTTTACTCTTATTTTGATATTATATGGCCAGAAGTCATATAGCTTCCATCTTCTTATTGTATGGCTGGAAGCCATAATGTTCAACTTTTATTCATCTTGAAGCTAAATGGCCTGAAGCTATAAAATTTTGATATTATATGGCCAAATGTTATGTAGTTTTCATCTCCTATCTTTTTGTATGGCTGGAAGTCATAATGTTCAACTTATATTTGAAAGTGGAGCTCAAATACCTAAGAGGGCGGGGGGGGGAGGGGTGAATTAGGTATTCTTAAAAATTTCCTGCAAATACTATGTTTTAAAGCACTAAAAACAGAGATGAACAGAGTAAGCGAAAGAATAGCTAGACACCGAAATTTATACTGGTTCGGTCCTAACAACTTGACCTACATCCAGTCCCCAGACTCTCTGGGATTTTCCACTATATCAATGATTACACACTCTGCACTCAAGAAGTGATTCTCTCACTAGAACTCACTCCCCCTTACAAGTTGTAATCAATGAACACCCAAATCACCAAGTCCCCTTGACTTGTGATTCTTTACAATAAATGATTTACAGAAACAAACTCTCTCTAAGAGTGAATAATGATAATCACTGAAGCTCTCTGTATCAAAAGATACTATACAAGTGAAAACTGATGAAAATAAATGAACACTTGAATGCAATACGTTTTCAGCAGTTGTGGTTGTTGTGAAGACTTGAATGCAACTCTATTTATACTCAGGACGCATTAAATGACCGTTGCATCTTTAATATTACCGTTGAGAGAAGTCTTCAAGGGTTAGCAAGTGGTTTAGGCACCTTCTCTCTCTAATTTCCACTTAATCTAGCTGGCCAAGTGATCAGAGTTGACTCTCTGCGAATTAATTCGTTAGAGAAGAGGTTGCTTGTTGTAGAAATCAATCTTTAGTGCTTTGTAACCGTGTGCAGATGGATTGTCCAAAAGAGTGCAACTTTCTGGACATAGCATTTAATGTTCTGAATTGTTGTTTCCTTTATGCTTTAACCCTTCAATAAACATTCTTTAAACATATGAAATTCACTAATAAAGTCATTAAACATAGCTAGGAATATCAACTAATAATATTGCAGAGTATTAAGATCAAACAAGAATGTTTTCTGAAATCGTCAGATTTGAATTTCAGAGTTAGCGTCATGAACTCGAGTTTAGTTCTCGCAGGCTCGAGTTCAGAGCTTCAGTTGTTAAAGGTGTTTCAAGTTCAAATCATACAAACCGGAGGTTTGAAAACAAAACTTGAGGTTTTTAACTTATTGAAACATCACATTGCTCTCGGGCTGATTTGAACTCAAGTTTGTAAGTCTGAACTCGAGTTCCCTTCTTCTAGAGGGGAATGTCGCGATTTTGAGTTCTGGAGAGTTTGTGACTAAGAGGCAAAATCGAGTCTATTAGTGACAGGCTCGAGTCTGACACTTTTTAAGACAAAACTTAGTTTTAGCTTTCAAAGGCCAAACCTGAGGTTTGAAGTGCAAACTCTAGAGTTTTCTCCAGTTGAAAAGTCTTTTGCTCTCTATAAGATTTGAACTCGAGTTTATAAAGTTAGGCTCAAGTTTGTTACTGTTCAAAACAAAACTCAGTTATAGCGCTTAAAACACAAACCTGAGTTTACAAGGCAAACTCTTGAGTTTTCTCAAGTTGAAAAGTTCTTTACTCTCTGTAAGGTTTGAACTCGAGTTTGTAAAGTTAGGCTCGAGTTTGTTTAACTTAGGAAAACCCTGAGTGTTTTTGACCTGAGGAAAACTGGAGGTTTGTAAAATAAGTCTCAGGCTTACTTTGGCTAAAAGACTCTGAAAAACTCTCGGTCAAGTGTAAACTTGAGTTTGCAATGATGAACTCGAGTTTACATGTTTTGTAAACTATTGAGGTTTTTCAAACTGGAAAACTTTACTCTGAATGAAATAGTGCATAGTTTGTGAAAATCTTCTTAATTTGAAAAATTCTTCCCGCCAGAGATGAACTCAAGTTTATCATAACAAGCTCAAGTTCGCAACTTTTGTAAACTATGAGGGATTTTCTCTGGAGGTTGCAAACTTGAGGTTTTAAGAAAGAAGTCTCGAGTTTAAAAGTATTTTCAAAAACAAAAATCTCTCTGCCACTGATGAACTCGAGTTTGCAAATGTGAACTCGAGTTCACACAAAGCTTTTGAAAACTTTGGAAAACTCTTAAGTTTTAAAGTGTCAAGTTTGCATCCTCTGTCAAAGGCAAACTCGAGTTTGCTCATAATAGACTCGAGTTTGTCTCAGACAGAGTGTTTTTGCTTGAAACTTACAAGTTTAAAATTACTCTAATCTTGATCACAAACATCTTCATATTATTTACAATTGTTAGTAATCATCAAAACATATAGAGAACTAACAATATTTATTTTGAAGATAAATGGCCTGAAGCCATATGATTGTGATATAGGCTTTAAGAAATTTATGATGTCTTGCTCCCCATCATATACATATTTTATATGTATTTTAATATATTGTGATTTGGTTTTATATGATTATATGGTTTATAAGGTTTTTCAAATCGGATATAAGATGCAGAAATGCATGGCACTATTTGCATAGTAATTACTATTTTACTATTTATGAAGTACAACAATTCATGAGATATTTGGTTCTTTAGGTTTCTATATCTACGAAAGAGGTATAGCAACTTGTTCACACTTTGATATGAAGGGTGAACAAGGAAGTGTCATTGAATTGTTATTAATATTGAGGCCATGAAGGTTTAATATATCAAATATTGAATGATACGAAGTGTTTTTAGTTATTGTCCTAAAAAAAATAACTTGCAGAGAATTATGCCACTCAAGAATAATAATTCTAAAGGCTAATAGTCTTGAGGACTAATTAGCATATTTTGCCCAACTTATAATGCAAGATGTCAATGTTTAAACTATATTTGGTAGTTTAAATTTGATTAAAGGCTCCAGAAGAGCTAATATTTTGTTACTTGAAGGACCAAAATTATACATTGATATCATTTTATTCTACCAAGTATAAAAAAAAATTATTGAGTTTCAAAGATATCTATAAAAATGAATGTCATATAGTAAACACATGCTATTGTAAACCAGAAGTTTACACATAATAATACAAACCATAAGTTTGTCAATGCAAACCAAATGTTTGCCAATGTAAACTAGAAATTTACTGCCAATGAGATATTAAAGAGGCAATGATATGTAGAGAAATATGTCCATATTTATTTAAGAGAAATCAATAATCTCAGAAGGTAACATGATGCTTACTTTTTGTTGTTATTATGATTTAAATTTATGTGATCATATATCATAAATTTGTTTCTATGAGAATTTTTTTGATGGAAAAATTTCACATATGTAATTTTAAATCTGTGTGATTCTAAGTTATTTTGATCATAAATATTTTCATATGTGGTGAACTATATATATTTTGCGTATATAAGTAAATTGAAGTATATTATTAATGAGTAATGAGATTATCTAGTGATGTAATATTAAATGTTTGTTCTTGAAGAATCAACATAGATTTTAATTTTGAGCTTTAAAGGGTTTTAAAGTGATTTTGAAATACATATATAAAGAAAGTATGTTTATATGACTCACACTTGAGGGGGAGATTGTTAGAATACAAGTATGAGTTAGAATATATGTGTGAGCTAATTTTTGAAAAGTTATATACTTCTTAGACAAAGTTTAATAGATCTCTCAAAATAGATGTCAGAATATTGAAATGTTTATTATTTGTTGAGACTTATGTTACAGTAAACCAGAAGTCTATTGATCCAAAGAAATTTATTATTGGCATGACTTGTTTGATCATCCGAGTCATAAATATAATGCAAATAAGATTATGTATTGATATCCATTGAAGAACCAGAAGATTCTTCATAAGTAACCAACATATTATTTATGAGTTATGTGATATATGTTCTCAAAAGCAAATTGTTTGCAAGACTATTATTGATCATGATTAGTACTAGATTTCAATATTGCTAGAAATATATCAAACAAAATTATATGGGCCCATTGAAATAGCATGTAAACCATATAAACTTGAAAAATGCATCTATGAGATGGTTAGATGCGAGATTATTATCTTTCAACCTGAAGTTTGTAAGAATGTTTGCAACGAAGTTTGTAAGAATGTTTACAACCTAAAGTTTGCAATAATGTTTGAATGAATTAAGTGCATAATTTCCAGATTATACGATCAAGAAATCATGAATTAAAGCCTCCATAAATAGTTAGATCAATTCTTATGAGAACAAAATTTTTATGTTGGTATTTTTTTTATACACATAGTAGGGTTCGAACCCTCGATATGGGGGAGGGGAGCCAAGCTCCTATGCCACTGCGCTACTAAGGCACTGGCTTTATGTTGGTATATTTGATCTTACATATTGCAGCACTTATATAAACCAACAAAATTCTCCCGATATAATTGGCTTTAGGTCAGGAGCCAAAGAAATTCCATCTTAAAAAGTTTGAATGTGCAATGATTATTAATCCACCACAATGCATATAGAAGGATATGGAAAGAAAGTTGAGATAAATGTTGTATAAGGATCTTCTTCTTCTTGTTTGTCTCTATATGAAACAAAATGATGTTTCTAAAGGAAACAAATGGGTTAAGGAGACTTATATTGTATGATTAGTCAATTGATATTTGACATTATTTTCTCAACATGAGGGGGAGAAATTGAATAGCTGGAAAAGAGAATACATGTAATATATTATTATAGCAAAGTATATATCCTCAAATAAAGAAGTATGAACCAGAAGTTCATCAGGATATGTATTCATGATATATTTGTCAGATAGAATTACTAACCTAAATGAGATTCATTAAATCTCATATTCCAGCTAAAAAATGTTCCAATTAGTAACATGTTTGAAGTATGAGTAACTATTCGGTTCCAGATATAAACGCTATGAATAAATTGGAGTAATAATTAAGATGATCATATTAAAGAGGTAGGTATTCTAGAAGAGTATCGAGACATAACTTATTGCAAAACTTCAAGAGAGGTTCAGGTACCTGAGTAATATTAATATTGTTATGTCGAATTGGAAAAATAGAACCGAAATGATAAAGTTGTCAACGACAATTTTGATGATGATATCACGTTATCAAATGAGGATATTATATAAAAATTATTGGCCAAGAGGATAAGTGAAATTGAGAATGACGCAAATATAATCATATTATGATAGTTAAGGACTTGAAGTCCAAATTGGGATATATGATTTTGTGGTAGATACAATAAATTTGGCAGTTTGTGAATGATAAATTATGCGTCTATTAGATATTGTTATATAGCATATGCATATGGCTTACTAAATTATGAAGATTGCATAAGAATCTTCAAAGGATCTAAGAGTGCTAATAGCACAAGTCTTTGAAGGACTCAAGATGCTAGAAGCATCTAATTCAAAGTTCTCGATAACAATACTTAATAAGTTTTGTATGACTTAAAGCTATCAGAGCATGTATGATATAATCATTTTAAAAAATATATGTTGATATGCATCTAGATATATCTTATAAGAATGCTTAGAAATCATGTTAGTATTTTTATGATTTTGTTGGAAATATTTAGTTCATGCAGGTGCATAATAGAATGTTGAGTAAAATACATTGACTACCCCTCTGTTTTACCAAAATTACACAAACCTCTCTTTTATTATGAAAACGTATATAGACCTCCCTTAAATTTAAAATGCATATTATAGAAACCTTCTTTACATTTTCAAGATTCCATTTCTATCCACCTAACTTTTAGTTGACCGTTAAATTTGACTATTACATGTTTTCTTTGACCAAAATATCCATCTTTCAACAAATGAATAAGCATTTACATTTGCTTAAAATAATTTTTATACAAAATAAAAAATAATTATAATACATATATGTCCTAAATTTTCAATATATTATCAAATTTATTAATTATTATTATATTAGAAAATCTAAAATTTTAAAATTTGTATCATATTTATTCTTTTAAATGACTGAAAACATATTTTTATTTTTTCATTTTCTTGCCACAATATCATGATTGCAAATATACTTGAGAGGCATATTTTTTTATTAATAGTGTAAATTTGAGGTATTATATAACTTATATTAATTTTATATTTTAACTTCTTAAATACGTTTTTGATTAAAAATTTATAAACATATTTATTTAAGTATGCATCTATTAAAAGAATTAATCATATTTTTAACTAAGTGTTATACATCTATATTAATTAAATTAATTAATTCTTTATCAATATAGGAAAAAGTTTAAGAGATAACTATTTGTAAAAGTAAAAAATAAATCAAGGAAAAGAAAACAATCTTAAATTACTTAAACAATTTTTAGCCAAAATTAGAATTAGTAATGATGAAGAGTAAATTAGAAAATAAAAATTATTTTAATATGAATTTTAATTAAAAAGTAGAAATCTTTAACGGAGTTAACGGGTTGGATTTAAGGGTATGTTTTCAAAAAAGAGGGGAGGTCCTTGTAATTAAGGCAAAACACAAGGGATATCAGAGTATTTTACTCTAGAATGTTTGATGACCAAAAAGAAAATATGCTCAAAAGACATTGAAAGTAATGTAGTCATTAGGGGGGAGCAAATCTGATGTAATTAAGAGGGGGAGATGATACACATTGTACTCTTTTTTCCTTTATTTAGGTTTTATCCCATTGGGTTTTCCTAAAAAGGTTTTTAATGAGGCAGCATTAGAAAATATATCAATGGATGATGTACTTTTTTCTTTGGTTAGGTTTTTATCCCACTGGGTTTTCCAGTTAAAGTTTTTAATGAGGCACATTCATAATGGACATCCAAGGGAGAGTGTTATGAATATTATATTTGTGGATGTCCATATTTCTCATTATTTCCTATTCTCGCATAGTTTCCTATTCTCACTCATTAATCACTATGATTATGGAATTACATTAATTGTAGATTAGAGAGTTGTGCCTATAAATAGAAGACATATGTTATGTATTTGAAACACACTGGAATAAGAATTACACTTAAGGTTATTAAACCCGGGTCAGTCACTGAACCGGTCGGAATACTGGGTTAAGGGTCAGTGAGTCAGACCGGAGTCAAACCGGAGCTAAACCAGGACCAAACCGGTAAAAAATAAAAATTTAATATTATAAATATGTTAATATAAAATTTTAATGAGATGATAAAGTACTTGAAATTTTTAGGTGTTTATTTTAACCTCAGGCACTCTCAACCTCACAGTTCACTGTTGTTCTCGTGCCACGTGCCTAATTGCAATAAAAGAAATGTCTTGTCATTTCTTTTCCCTCTCCACTATTCTGTATGTTTTGTCAAATCCATCCTGGCTTTCTTCATTAATATGTGTGCATTGTATATTTTATTTGCCCATTTCTTATGACTTTAGCGTGTTTGTGTTTAGTTCATCTCTTTCATCTGAGATTTTCCCGATCACTCCCTCCCCCATTGCAAGTCTCACTTCTACTTCATTGAGAAATGACTCAATGAGTGAGAGTGGGCTTTAGCGGCGAGAAGTCGAGAACTACACGACTATCACCTTCATGGCGACAAATCTAACAGCGAGAACTTGGTGACTCTTCAGATCTAGGTGGTTCTTCAGATCTCTCTCTCTTCCTTCTCCTTGTCTCGCTCTTTTCTTAGGGGTTCGGCTCCATCTCCTTCTGTGTCTCCCTCTCCCCTCCTTCTTTGTGTAGCAAGTTTTAGATGACTTTTTTTTTAAAAAAAAAAAAAACCCCAACGAACCCAGATCATGAACTTAACTCAGACCGGCTTTCTGGCCGGTTCGCCGGTTTCCGGTCCAAACCGACCAGTCCGGTCCGAGTTTCATAACATTGTTACACTCCTTTTTCTCTCTTCCCTATCCTCTTGTTCTTATTCTTTATCTCTTATCTCAGATATATCGTTATATTTATAACAAATAGTTAATCATATAATAATAGAGAAAAACACTTCTCATGTTATAGGAGAAGTCTATTCTCATGTCACACACACATGAAATGGTGGGACACACACATACACATATATATAATTAGCATTATATATATATATATAGTATATATATATATATATATATATATATATATATATATATATATGGGTCTCACGATTTCATGTGTGTGTAAGAATCTTATTCTTCTCATGCAACATGAGAAGTTTAAACTCCATAAGAATAACTAAAACAAAGCAAGGCAAAAGAAAAGAGAGTAAATAATAAATGAATTAGAGTTTTAATATGGAAGCATTAGAATGAAACAAAAAAGGGTTGGCATATAGAAGTAACATGTTTTAATATGGATTAATTCTTTTTTCTTGGCGAATGTATTCTTTTTATTTGGTTAAGGATAGTTTATTTTCGTCTCTCTTTCGAAAAACACGTTTTCTATTATTTGAACTTGTGTTCCTCCTTTATAGGATGAGATTATTTACCATATCAATTAACAACTTAATGTATATTTTAATGTTAGGCGAATTAGCTCAACATACCTGATTCATATTTCCACTTCTACAATTTCTTTTCAATTTTGACATCCTTGAAAAGAAATTCAAGAACCCATTACATTTAGAGAGGGTTACACAACCCCGTATTTAAGGAAAGGTTTAAGAAAGTACTCAATGTTAGTTAAACCAAATGACTTGGGCACTTTTAATATTAAAAGTATAAGGATGAAAACATCACAAATAAAAGTATAAGGACAAAAATAAAAACTCACTAAAATTATAGGGATATGGAGTGGGTCTAACCCTAATTATTATGTTTGTTGGGCTTGTTATAAGTTTATGAAAACATACGTTTTAGGAAAATTTTCTTATTGGAAAATTGATGGTCAAATGTATATAAGAATACAACTCATATACGGATACAATTTATCTATATTCATGTGAAAAAATATTTTGTTATGGGCAAATGCCTTCCATTTTTACACATAATTAAATATAAATAACACATAGTCAAGGAAGAGTTGCACCAAGGTCTTTAAACATATTTAGGAACCTTTATACAATAAAATTTGGAATGAGGGATTCTTTAGCAATTTTTTTTATATTTTCTTATTATTTTTTAAATTAAACTAAAAATGGTGAAAAAAATAGAAAAAGGATTTTGAAATTACATAATTTTAAATCATATTTATTACTAAGAATTAATAAACGAAAGAAGAAATTAGATAAACAATTCATAACTTTTATTTTTTAATACCTAATTTAAAATTTCACAATTTCAACCAAATAAATATTTCACTACTTTTTTCAATAGGTGAGAACGATCATACAAAACAAACGAGTCAACCAACGTATTTGGAATGGCGGCATGTTTGCCGCCTTTTTTTCCGATGGATTCAATCGAGCTTCTTTCTTCTTCCTCACAACACAGATTCAAACTCTCTTCTTCACTGCGATTCTCCAATTTTACGTCAATCTCATCAAATGATACACATATAACCAAATCGAATAACTCCTTTGTGTTTTTTTCTCCAAAGAAACCCAAACGATGGAGCACACCCCATACACGACCCCGAGAGGATCTATTTCATCGAGTATCGGAGATTCCGCTGATCTTGAGGTCAATGCCAATCTCAGCGATAAGCTAAAGGTCTTCAAGAGCTCCTCCTTTGATCCCAATGAATACATGACTACCAAATCTCGTAGCATGGCGGAGAAGGTTTAGTTCTATATGCCTCCAATTTTCCTTCTTTCTGCGTGCTGATTATTCCGAGTTCTGAATTTGGGGGAAATGTGTGTATTAGTTATGCCATTAATGTACCTAGAAACGCGTACTTTGTTGGTACGGCTGGGAAATTTCACATAAAGATAAATCATCTTATTGTAATAGTGTGGTTTAATTTCTTTATCATAGGCTGGAAAGAATAATTTATTGCAAATTTTTGTGAGTTTAAAACAGGCTTTTGCATCTTTTTACCTTCCTAATATCTTTAACTAGTTTGACTATTAAGTGTATTAAGTGTGACATTTTCAAAATCTAGTCTCTACATAAAAACGGAAGGAAAAGTAGAAACATAAATCGTATAAATGACACGATACTTAAAGTCATCATACAAAATTATATATGTGTGTATGTTAAAAAAAAAAAAACATAAATCACTACTTAAAATTTAATAAACAACTTCATATTTAAAAGATATGAGTCACGTAACTATATAAAACATAATTCCAAAAACATAAAAAAGAGTTTAATAACTCCTACAACAAGTTTCAAAAAATCAAAAGAATAAAGTTTAACAATTTCTAAATTATATCAATTGATTCAAATCAAACACATCATTTTGCATCAGTTGTATGTCCTCAATGTCTTCTTCTCTTATTTTTAAAATAAGTTCATTTGCAAAACTTGGAAGGTCCAAATCATAAACATCCATAGGCTCCTTCATTTCAACTGCGTATTAACATTTAAGTTGTTTACATCTTCCCAATATTCTTCATTAAAACGTTTTTATGCAGTATTTTTACCCTTTTTCATTGAGAACAGTTTTTACTTACGGTTTAACACGCATCACTCTAGTTACACTAGTTTTTGACACCGTTTGAAGTACTCGTGGGCAAGACTATCTTTTTGGATTTTTTAGGCTGTCCTTGTAGTTTTTGTTGAACCTATGTGTCACAGTTTCATATTTTCCTCTTAAAATGTCAAAGGGACAAACGTTTGGGACTCTAATAAGAATACTATTGATAAATCTTTCCGAAATCTTAAATATAATGAAACTATTTTCCTTACAAGTGTTATTGCACAATATTCAAAACGTTCCATGATACAATTTGA
Organism: Acacia crassicarpa; assembly: GCA_034222035.1. NCBI lineage: Eukaryota > Viridiplantae > Streptophyta > Magnoliopsida > Fabales > Fabaceae > Acacia > Acacia crassicarpa. The sequence continues at coordinate 21,075,993 of JAWXYG010000009.1, read as the reverse complement.
ACAATATGTTGTCTTTGCTTTGGTATCCATGTCACACACACACACACACATTTTAGATTTTACTATGATGAAATATGAGTGCTTCATGGATGTTACCGGGTTCATGTTCAATTCAACGCATTCCTGAATTAAAAGTTTACCGTTTGTTTTGTATATTAATCACTCGTTTGCTTTATATTTAATCAGTGTTCACAATATTTACAGGATATAAAAAAGGCCTGCCATTACCTTAATGAGTTGAAAAGGGCTTCAGCAGAAGAAATGCGCAAAAGTGTTCTTGCTAATTATTCAGCCTTCATACGGTAAGCTCCAAATTAGAAATCAAGACAAACATTGCTTCACAATTTAGAAACAGAATTTGTCAGATATTGAAGGTCACTGCTACGAAGAAATGATAAATCCAGAAGTTCTTTTGATTTTGATTGAAGTTGTGTCATTATGAAACAATGGCTGCTCTTTCAACTAGCAATATGTTCTCCTCCTCGGCTTGTATTGCTTGAAAGGAATACATTCTTTTTTTCCCCTTAAATTTTTTCTTCAGGCACTTTTCAAACATATATTGGTTCTGAAAGATTTAGATAAACTTAAATAAAAAAGATTAATGAACTAAACTGATTATAAAGAGATTCAAAAGTGTGTCAGAGACACTTTTTAGTGGAACACCGGAACCCATCTCTAAGATTTTTACTTGTCTCTTTATTATGTGTTTTATCTGGTATAAGCTTTTGCAACTTCAGCTTTCTGGTAATTTTGTTTTTGTATCTTAAACACGCCCATGGCATAAAACTTGGCTAGAGTTGAGACTCATAGCTATAACATCTATAGGAAGTTGCAATTCCAATTTTCTATGCTACTTTGCAACCACATAAAAAGATGTTAATACTACACAGTTCATGTACAACTTTTGGTGAGATTCATCATATACATATATGTCGCCAATTTAAAGGAACTTGAGATTGAGTTTCTAAATTGTTATGAAAAATATATGTTTTATCAAGAGCCTAATGCACTCTTCAATCTTTTTGCATAGTACCTCAAAAGAGATATTAGATCTTGAGGGGGAGCTTCTTTCCATGAGAAATCTCCTATCCACTCAGGCTGCTTTGGTTCATGGTTTAGCAGACAGAAGCCGGCTTGGTTCCTTGATCTCTTCAGCCAAAGATTCTGATACGGATGACATGCTTAATGAAAAAGCAGACCAATCCAAGACAGAGAATTGGCTTACAGGATATCTCGAGAAGCTTGAAGTCCTATTAGCCGAGAAAAGAATAGAAGAAGCCATGACTTCCTTACAAGAAGGAGATGCCATGGTAGCAGAAATTAGAGATAAAAATGCCTTAAGTCCAAGTGCATTAGTTGTATTAGAAGCTGCTGTTATAGAACACAGAACTGAGTTAGCTGATCAACTTGCAGAAATTATATGCCAGCCTTCAACTCGTAGTTTTGAGCTTCGTTCATCTATCCTAGCTTTAAAAAATCTAGGAGATGGTCCTCGTGCACACACATTACTCTTGAATTCTCACCAAGAGAAGTTACAGCGTACCCTACAGAGTCTTGGGCCTGTGTCGCATAATGGAGGAGCATACACAGCCAAGGTCTCAAAGCTTGTGTTTTCCACCATTTCACTAGCAATGAATGATTCCTTGACAGTGTTTGGTGAAGAAGAGCCTGCATATACTTCTGAGTTCGTGACTTGGGCTGTAAAGCAGGCTGAACACCTTATCTCTCTCATCAAGAAACATGTTTTGTTATCTACCGCATCTGTTGGGAGCTTGAGAGTTTCTTCTGACTGTGTTCGTGTTTGCTTGAGTCATTGTTACATCTTAGAGGCTCAAGGGCTAGCACTTTCTCCTGTGTTGTTGAAACAGTTTAGGCCCTTTGTTGAAAATGCACTGAACACAAACTTGAAAAGAATTGAGCAATATTGTGCTGCTAGGGCTGCTACAGATGATTGGTTGCTTGCTTATTCACCTAGCAGCAAGCTTTCAGGGTCAACTTCTGCTGTTTCGTTGATGAACGCATCCCAAACACCAAAACTTTCTAGCAGTGCTCATAAGTTTAACTCAATGATTCAGGTTATTACCTTTAATGGCTCTTTTTGCGAGATATTAAGAAAAGGAAGATTTTTTTTCACATAACAAATTCAACTTTAGAATTGAGGTAGTACTTGAAGGTTATGGGCAACCAGTTGGATATTGTAACATCAATTACTTAATAATCTTTCCACTGTCTGAATTCAGGAGTTTTTTGAAGACGTTGGGCCTCTAGAATTCCTAGACTTGGATAATCTTGCATTTGAAGGTCTTCTTCAATTATTCAAATCCTATGTCAATCTCTTAATAAATGCACTACCAGGTTCAGTGGAAACTGAGAACCTGGAAGGCACAGGGCCAAAAATTGTTATGGTAGCTGAGACAGAAGCACAGCAAGTGGCATTGCTGGCAAATGCATTGTTGCTAGCAGATGAGTTGATCCCACGTGCCGTCGTGAAGGTTTTTCAAGGCACCAGAAGTGATGAATCTCAGAGAAGAGGAGCAGAGAGATATCAGAGGGGTCCTGAGCAGAGAGAGTTGAAGAAAAGGCTCCAGCGTGAAGTTGATCGTCTGAGAGATAGCTTCTGCAGGCAACATGCTCTTGAACTACTTTTCACTGAAGAAGGGCACGCTCGTTTGAATGCATTGATGTATTTGAGTATGGATAGTCATGCAGAGGAGCCTGAGTGGTTTCCTTCTCAAATTTTTCAGGTAAATTTGCTTTCACTGTGAGAAATTCCTTGTACACCCAAAAAAGAGAAAAGAAAAAAAGACAAGAAAGAAAGTAGATTAATTGTAGAAAGACTTAAACCATGCTAATATGTACTTTTCAGTGGGATCTGAGAAAGTTTTGGGACGCATAACTCAAAAATGGTAGATAAAATTGATCATGAAGAAACATTTAAGCATGTCAAAGAAAATTTTGGTGGTACCCACCCATCCTTGATACTACTCTGGTATTATTTATAAAACACTTCCTGCTAAAAAGTACTTTATATCTCATGTCTAAAAATTAAGTAAAGTTTCAATTTTATCCTTAATTAATATATACACTTTACAAGAAAATAAGAGATACTCTACAAAAATTAATAAAAATTAAAATTGTGCATTTTGTAAAAAGTTTAATGATGTGGCCTATAAATATGATTAAGAAAATGCTCTCCACCTTACTAATAAGATGAAAGCATTATGTTTGTATGTCTATTTGTTAATGGATTGCTTGCAATTCCCTCTTAAATAGTTTCTACCATCTCATATGTTGAATACCATTTATGAATGAGTGAGAAAGAGTGGAGTAAAATATACGTACTTCAATGTTAATTTATGATTAAACTAATGTGCTAAATTTTATAAAACAACTTTATTGGTTCCCCTCTTATGCTATATGCATTGAATCGTTATAGTTTTATTATTATTTTTTTAAAAAAACAAATGAAGTCTAAGTTTAGGCCCTTACTGCATGATATTGTAGGCGCTATTTTTTAAACTTTCTCGAATGGCAAGCATTGCTACAGATATGTTTGTGGGAAGGGAAAGGTTTGCCACTACTTTACTAATGAGAATGTCAGAAACAGTGATTCTGTGGCTTTCTGAAGATCAAGCATTCTGGGATGAGATTGAGGCAGGTCAAGTGCCTCTAGGCTCCTTTGGCCTTCGACAGGTAATATTTATCTATTCCAACTTTTTCCCTTTTCTTTTTTGGTGTGTGTGATGTAACATGCTTGTTCTAATGCAAATAGAAAAGATTTAGGGCTAGTTTGGTATGAAGGAAGGGGAGGGAAAATGAGTGGAAGAACTTTTTTTTTTATTTGGATTTAAAAAAATTAGAGAAGTGGGATTAAAAAATTTTAATTAATTATTCTTACTATTTTATTTTACATATTATCTTTGTTAAAATTTTACAACCCCACTTCTTCAATTTTTTTAAATCTAGCTAAAAGCTTTTCCCTCTCCTCCAAATCCCTCATGCCAACCACCCCTTTACGGAAAAAAAGATAGAAAACATAGGATGGGGAAGGGAAATAGAGCAGAAACAGAGGGAGGAGAGATGAAGAAAGTGAGGGAGAAAAGGGGTGGAAAATGAAATAGAGACGATATAGGGAGAGAGGATAGAAGACAGAGGAGGGGGAAGGGAAACTGAACAGAAATTGAGGGGGAAAAATGAGAAACAGGTGAGGTGGGGAAAAGAGAGATAACAAGGTGACCAAAATATTCATTTCATCAAGTATGATTACAAGTGGAAACTATTAGGCTATTTATAGAAGGAGCTTTCTTTTCTATGAAGAAAGCTCAACAACTTGAAAATCAACTTGCATATAAAAACAACAAGCATACAACTTGCAAGAATAAAATAAAACTACATGCTTTCTCATTTGCTTCTTCTACTTGCAAAACAAAATAAAGAAAATACCACTTGCTCTAGCCCCTTGCAAAAGTAAATAAAATAATCCCGATTGCTCAATCCAATTGCAACATGCCAAAATAAATTAAAATATCAATTTTTTCTATGATAAGTCTTCCCATATTTTCTATCAGTGTGACTTCCTAATGTCTGTAGAACATGAATCTTGTTGGAAATTAGAGATATGGGAGATGGATAAAAATACTGTTTATATTACAATCTCAAATACAACACACAACTCTCACAATAATAATTTTTTCTCACTCCTCTCTCTAAGTGCTACGGCACTCTAATTTTTTTCTCTCTATCTCTCTTTGATCTAATGTCTCAGATGCGTACACTCTGCTCTTTTTTCCGGATACACACACTATGTTTTTTTCTTTTTCGGATGCTCACACTTACATCGCTCTTTGAAACACATACATATATATATATATAAACTAAGAAACTCATCCGTATAGCTTTTCTATTTTTTTATTCTTTTATCCAGCCACCTTTGTTGACCTTGTGCATCTCCTTTGGTTGATTGAACTTTGTCTTCTATTCTCTCTATACGTGGCCCTTACTTTTATTGCATATTGACAACACATTGATTGATAGCACACACACACGCCTACTATTGAATCTGCAGAGAGAAAACATTTCTTTTTCCTATGCAATGCACCGATTTGACACCACCTCCTCATCTTTATTCATTCAACAACTCATACTCCCATACCTTCATATTCTACTACTTCCACACCTTCATAGTCTACTACTCCCACACCTTCATATTCTAGTGGTGACTTTGTATCGTCCAAGACATCATCCAAGGCTGGCGGTGATTAAATAATTGATAGAGTTTGAATTCTATCACTCCCCCTCAAACTCTATTTTTCATACCAATCATATGCTTGAACTTGTTGAATGTCTCCACCTTCAATGGCTTTGTAAAAATATCTGCAAGCTGTTCTTCCGTTCTGCAGTAGACTAACTCCACAACTTTATTTTTGACTTGCTCCCGAATAAAATGATATTTGGTGTCAATGTGCTTGCTTCGGTTGTGAGAGACTGGATTCTTTGCAAGTGAAATTGCTGACTTGTTGTCCACATGTATGGTGATTGAACCTTCTTGCTCATGATGTAACTCTTTCAAAATATTCTTTAGCCATATTGCTTGACATGTACACGCTGCAGCGGCCATGTATTCAGCTTCACATGATGAAAGAGCAACTGTCTGTTGTTTCTTTGACGACCATGAAAATATTGCTGAGCCAATATGAAATGCATATCCCGAAGTACTCTTTCGATCATCTACATCTCCACCATAATCACTATCTGAGTAGCCAATTAACCTTGAATTTTGAGAATGCGTATAGAACAGCCCGTGATCGATAGTTCCTTTGATGTATCTCAAAATTCTCTTTGCTGTACGGAAATGGTCTTGCTTTGGCCGCTCCATATATCTGCTAATTAAACCCACTGCATACATAATATCTGGTCTAGTGAAAGTTAAGTACCTCAAGCTTCCGACCAGGCTTTTGTATAGTGTTGGGTTTACAGGCTTTCTTGTAGAATGAACTGTCAACTTCGTTCCTTTTTCTATCGGTGTCGACATAGGCTTACAGTCTTTCATTCTGAACCTGTTCAATATTTCTTGTGCATACTTCTTCTGTGACATAAATATTCCTTCCTCCCTTTGTTCCACTTCAACTCCAAGGAAATAAGACATCTCTCCAATATCTGTCATTTCAAACTCTCTAGTCATAGCTTCCTTGAATTCGACAAACATGCCTGGATTATTTCCTGTGAAGATCATATCATCCACATACAGACACACGATCATTATATCTCCATCTTCATTCCTTTTCGTATATAAGGCATGCTCGTACGGACTCTTCACAAATCCATTCTTCTGAAAGTATTCATCTATCCTCGTGTTCCATGCTCTTGGAGCTTGCTTCAATCCATACAATGCCTTCTTCAACCGGTAAACTTTGTCTTCTTCACCTTTTATCACGTATCCTGGTGGCTGTTCAATATAGACCTCTTCTTCTAAGTAGCCGTTAAGGAAAGCTGACTTCACATCCATCTGGTATATCTTCCATTTGTTTTGTGCTGAAATTGCTGTGAGAAGTCTGATAGTGTCAATCCTTGCAACAGGTGCAAAAACCTCTTCGTAGTCAATTCCATATTTCTGCTTGTAGCCTTTAGCCACTAATCTCGCCTTGTACTTCTCCACCTTTCCTTCTTTGTTGGTCTTTGTCTTGTATACCCACTTTACTCCAATGGGCTTCTGCTCCTTAGGCATAGTTGTGAGCTCCCACGTGTCATTCCTTTTAATTGCGGCGATTTCGTCGTTCATCGCTTTCTTCCATTTTTCATCATCTGCTGCTTCTTCATATGTCACCGGATCACATTCAGCTACCAAGCAAAATAATGAGTAATCAAGTGTAGTCTGCACTGGATCTGTAGCATCATAGATATCACTTAAGCTTCTCATTTTTGCTGTTACTCCCCCTGAATTGCTGCTACCGCTGCTGCTACTGCTTCCTGTTGTTGATGGGGTAGCTGCAGGAGTTCTTGGATTAGGACTCGGTGGTGGAGTTTCATCATTGTCTGCTTCAACAATTTGGTCTCTTGAGTCGACGTCATCTTTAAAGAATAAGCCTTCCACTCTTCTTTCTTCATCACTCCATTTCCAGTAATCTGCTTCATCAAACTCTACATCTCTTGAGATGACAACTTTCTTGGTTAGAGGATTAAACAGTCTGTAGGCTTTGCTCCGATGCTCGTAGCCAATGAAAATGCATTTTTCTCCTTTGTCGTCTAACTTCTTCCTCTTTTGATCTGGAATATGAGCATAAGCTATGCACCCAAAGATTCTTAGATAGCTAACATCTGGCTTCCTACCACTCCATGCTTCATCTGGTGTTTTAAACTTGACACTCTTCGTTGGACAACGATTTAAGAGATAAACAGCACATTGAACAGCTTCAGCCCAAAATGTTCTCGGCATATGTTTTCCTTTAAGCATGCTTCTTGCCATATCAAGAAGTGTACGATTCTTCCTTTCTGCAATTCCATTTTGTTGTGGCGTGTAGGCAGCTGTCAACTGATGAATTATTCCATGTTCCCGGCAAAATGCTTCAAATAATTTGGAAGTATATTCTCCTCCTCTATCTGTTCTGAGCACCTTCAAATACTGACCACTCTGCTTTTCTGCCATTGCCTTGAATTCCTTGAATTTTTCAAGAGCTTCGGATTTTTCTTTGAGGAAATACACCCAAGCTTTTCTGCTAAAATCATCTATGAATGTGATATAGTACCTGTTTCCTCCAAGTGACGGAATGTCAAGTGGACCAGCTATATCTGAGTGAACTAGTTGCAGTGGCCTTTTTGCTCTCCATGACTTGCCAACTTCAAATTTTATTCTATGTTGTTTTCCTCCCATGCACGCTTCACATAGTTGATCTGGAGGATTTATTGTTGGCAATCCGGTCACCATCTTTGCTTTTGACAACAGCTTTAGGCCAGTGAATCCAAGATGACCAAATCTGAGATGCCACAACCATGAACTATCTTCAACGGCAGACTTCATGCATTTGAATCCATCCGTTTGTATATTCAACTTGAATAGACGATTGCTTGTCATTTCAACTTTCGCTATCAATTCTCCTTTCTGGTTTTTCATGGTGAGAGAACTATCTTTCAAGTGAATGTCGTATCCCTTCTCCAATAGCTGACCAATGCTGAGGAGGTTGCTCTTCAAAGATGGAATATAAAAGACATTTGTAATGTATCCTTTATTTCCATTCTTTGTAAACATCATAATATTCCCTTTGCCTTTAACTGCGGTTTTTGTGTGATCACCGAATGTGACTTCTCCTTGGATCTCTTCATTCAACTCTGTGAATAACTCCTTTTTGCCACACATATGATTGCTTGCTCCAGTATCAAGATACCAAACATTTTTACTAGTATCTTCTTCACCTTTGTGAGTGAACATGACAGTTGGTTCATCAAGTTGTACTTCATTTGCTGTGTAATGACTTCTCCCTTCAACTTTAGCAGTATCTCTGCATTCATAACTGAGATGACCAAACCTATTGCAATTATAACATTGCAGTTGAGATTTGTCACTTCGTTGTTGATATCTGCCTCCTCCTCTGGACAGGAATCCACGACCTCGATTATATGATCCTTGACCACGTTCATATTCTGTTGTACTTGATCGGCCATATCCACTGCGTCCACCACGACCACCTCGAGTGTTGAAACCACCTCGGGTGTTATATCCGCCTCTATATCCACCACGATTTCCTCTTCCACGTACATAGCTGCTGCTACTGGCTTGATTTTTCTTTAGTGACAATTTGGTCTGCAAAGCTTGCTCCAAATTGCTAGAGCCTTCATTTAAATTCATTCTTTGTTCGTGGGCTTGAAGAGAACCCACAAGCTCATCAATGGACATGACTGACAAATCTTTGGCTTCTTCAATGGCGGTGACAATGTAGTCAAACTTTCTTGTCAATGACCGCAGAATCTTCTCTATTATTCTGACATCATCTAGAGTCTCTCCATTTCTTTTCATTTCTTTAGCCACCTTTTGCACTCGTGAGACATAATCTGTAACTGGCTCCGTATTCTGCATCTTCAAATTCTCAAATTCAGCTCTGAGTGATTGCAATCGTACCCTCTTGGCTTTGTCTACACCTTCACAAGATTTTTGCAAAATCTCCCATGCATTTTTGGAAGTTTTTGCATCTGATATTTTCTCAAAGGTTGATTCATCAACACCTTGAAAAATTAAGAATAGAGCCTTCTTGTCCTTCTTCCGGGACTCCTTAAGCGTCTTTCTCTGAGCATCTGTCAAAGCTGCTTCAGCGGCTGCATTAGCGGGCTCTGTGTATCCATCTTCAACAAGGTCCCATATATCTTGGGAACCTAGTAACGTCTTCATTTGAATGCTCCAGTTCCCATAATTGCCTTTCGACAATTTAGGAATTTGTGGTTGCACCATCTCTGCCATCTTATCGACCTGGCTCTGATACCACTTGTTGGAAATTAGAGATATGGGAGATGGATAAAAATACTGTTTATATTACAATCTCAAATACAACACACAACTCTCACAATAATAATTTTTTCTCACTCCTCTCTCTAAGTGCTACGGCACTCTAATTTTTTTCTCTCTATCTCTCTTTGATCTAATGTCTCAGATGCGTACACTCTGCTCTTTTTTCCGGATACACACACTATGTTTTTTTCTTTTTCGGATGCTCACACTTACATCGCTCTTTGAAACACATACATATATATATATATAAACTAAGAAACTCATCCGTATAGCTTTTCTATTTTTTTATTCTTTTATCCAGCCACCTTTGTTGACCTTGTGCATCTCCTTTGGTTGATTGAACTTTGTCTTCTATTCTCTCTATACGTGGCCCTTACTTTTATTGCATATTGACAACACATTGATTGATAGCACACACACACGCCTACTATTGAATCTGCAGAGAGAAAACATTTCTTTTTCCTATGCAATGCACCGATTTGACACCACCTCCTCATCTTTATTCATTCAACAACTCATACTCCCATACCTTCATATTCTACTACTTCCACACCTTCATAGTCTACTACTCCCACACCTTCATATTCTAGTGGTGACTTTGTATCGTCCAAGACATCATCCAAGGCTGGCGGTGATTAAATAATTGATAGAGTTTGAATTCTATCAAATCTTAGGTCCCTTAATCTATGACTAACCTGGACTTGAGCTTCTGTAAGGCTTAAATTAAGAGAAATTCTCCTGAAAGAATTTTCTGCATACACATGAATTTAAACCCCAGTCATTATGCTTAAGTGGGATTTAACACTTTCACTAGAACCAATACCTGTTGGTCGATATATCTGGAAACTTTGTGAGAGTTCTTTGTCATTTTACTTAATATGAATTACAAGTCAAATATTATGAAAGTGGCTCCAAAGATTCTCTAAAACACCAGTCACTTTTAAAGGTAGCTTTTAAATGAGATGAAAATGACTTCTTTTTTTTTTTTAATTTTTATTTTAGCGGGCGCAATATTTGCTATATTTTAATTGTCGTTATGTAATATCATCTATCTTATTTTTATTTGTTTTTAGTAAAAACATGAGTGTCATTCTTATCCATACAAGTATTTTCTTTCGTTCTCTTTATCTCTGTGTTTTTTCATTCTTTCTCCTTGTATCAAACAAACTTTCGTTTACTGTCTAAATACTCCCAAACTCACTTTTTTTTTTCCATATATAAATGTGCAGCTTTATTTGGATATGCAGTTTGTGATAATTTTTGCATCCCAAGGTCGTTACTTATCTCGTCAGCTTTCCCAAGTTATTAAAAACATGATTGCTAGGGCCATTGAGGCTGTTGCTGCTTCAGGGTTAGATCCTAACAGGTACATCCATTTAGCAGAAACAAAATTTTATATGTATTAAATGTTCATAATTATATGTAAATGACAAATCATAAAAGTATTGCATGATCAAATTAATGGGAAACATACTGTTTAATGTCCTAACATATGGCTACTCTTTTCATCCGGTGTTAAAATTCTCATGCCACCATTTCATTCCATTTTCACCGAAAATTGAGTCAAACATATTTTTGTATGCTTTTGGGAAAACTGCTCGAGGCACTTGCGGTTTCTTTTAATTTTTAATTTGGTACTTGTATGTTTTTTCTCCTTATTAATCTTTTAATTTTACTCTTTTAGCATTTTAGCCCTTGTAACTTTGCTTTATTAGCATAATTAGTCATGTACGAAAGCTAATTATGCTAAAAAAGTAAAATTAAAGGATTTAATGAGGAGAGGAAAACACATAGACAACAAATTAAAAAATGAAGGAAACTATAAGTGCCTCAATAATGGTTTTTCCTATACTTCTTTATGATTCATTTAATCTGCCCATCTTTTACCATCTGCCACTTAAAGCCGAGAACCTTAAGTTTAGTATTTCTGCCGTGTCCGGTTTGTTGAAGTTTTTCAAATAGCTGTGCAGATGATAAGTGGGAAATCTGTGTTTGGAAATGTAGAGAGATCTCTACATTTCCAAACACAGATTTCTCTCTACATTTCCAAACACAGATTTCCCACTTATCATCTCTATAGCTATTTGAGAAACTTCAACAAGCCATTCTTCCTCTGACACTACACCGCGATAATAAACTCAAGGTTCTTATGAGGTCTAGACTGTCTCAAAGTGGTAGATGGTAAAAGATGGATTTGGTTTGGGTAGACCCCCAACTTATTAGGTCTGGACTGTCTCTATTAGATATGGACTGTCTAGTTTTAATAATTTTCAAGCGACTATTTTTAATTAAAAAATTCATTTTTTAAATGTGATAGTTAAGACTTAAGAGATTATCTTTATTTTAACTATATACCTATTAAAATAATTTTTTGCAAAAATAAAGGTGAAAATAATTAAATTTGGGCTGTTCAGAACTGATAGGTTGTAGCTGCTTATCATTTTGACGAGTACCCAAACCAGTTCCATCTTTTACCATCTGACACTTGAAGCCAATTAAGAAACTTGTGTTTATTACTGCAGTGCACTGCCAGAGGATGAATGGTTTGTTGAAGTTTCTCGAATAGCTCTAGAGATGATAAGTGGTAATTCTGCGATTGGGAATGTAGAGAGAGAAGTTACCAGCCCTACTGCTTCTATATCAGGATCAATCCATTCTCATGGAAGTAACTAGCTGACAACACTAAATGGGACATAATAAACTAAAGAGAAAACCACAATCAGTGTTTGCCACACATGTTGCAGGTAACTCCATTATACTTCTTAGTTCTTAATGTAAGAACTAATTGACAAGTTGGTTTTAGTCCTGTAAGACCTTTTCCCCATATTTATTATTTTTCTCCAAAATACATTAGAGAAATTATTTTTATTTTTATTTTTAATAAATAATTTTAAGCATTTTTAGAACTATTTTTAATCAAAATGTGAAAATTAGGAAAAACATGAACAAACGGATGGGTATTAATTAGAAAATTATAATGTTTTTCTTATTTTATTAAACATGAGCTCAGATAAAATGAAGCCCCATTTCTTCATCTCAGCAAGGTGGTGTTTTCTTTTTTTGCAACAAGCTGCTAAAGACCGGTTTGCCATTGAGTTATGCTAAATAACAATATTTTAGGAAAAACATGTTATATTTTATTATGATTAAATAATTTAATTAATTTTCTTAATCTAATTAAATTAGTTAAATGAGTCCTACATTAATGATAGGAGTATTTAATTTAGATCCATATATCACTTTTCTGTTAAAGATTCTGATAACAAATACTTACAGTTTGTTCTTTAAAATTGTTCAAAGCTTCCAACATGGCAAAGATGAATTGCCTCTCATGTCTATGAATTCCTTGACCTCTTGGGTTCACATTGCAGACATGCTGGAGTTGAAGATCTCTTGCAGATCAGACCTTCTGCCTTACTTGATATTTGCACTTTGCAGCTTATACCAAAAGCAAAATGTGGAGAATACATCAAACTGCCGCCTCGAGATTCAGGTTTTGGTTTCATTGTAGTTTCTTTTTTGTATATATATTCTCTTTTTTATGTCACAAAAATGATGCAATTGAATGAAATCTACTTATTTAGGTTCATGATAACTCTGCTAGGAGAATTTGTTTGTTTATTTATTTGATTGAGATAAAGATAACAAGATCCACTCAATACTGCTGCAAAATATAAGGACAAAACATTGTATCACCCGTGTTCTTTTTGACTCAAACTTTCTATGTACTTAAGAGTTTCTTTTCAAATAAGAAACATATAAAGAGCCTTAATTTCCAGTTTGGGTGACTTACTATCTCAGGATTTTTAAGCTTGGGCTTAGCTATTAGCTATCCTGCAACTTTCAGAAGTATTGAAAAGCTTAACCCCGTTAGAATTGGAGCTGAGGAAAATTATTCTGATGGTAAAATAAATGGATCACTTTTCTTCAGAAAACAGAAGGAATTGCATTTGTTTCATTGTTCTTTTTATTTTTTGGTTCTGACATTGAGTTTTTTATCAATCTTTTGAACATATGTTTTATTCCTTTATGGAGAGGAATTGCTTGGCTGGTATGGGATGAAATGACCATAACTAATCTCCCAAAAAATCGAAATCATATGAGTTTTTTTGTTTACCAAGACCATAAATTCAGTGACTGTTGCTCATTTTTTGCTTTTCTGAATAATACTCCCGGTTCTTGTTATAAGTGCCTATTTGATGTGGGAACAGGGGAATGGGGAGAGAGAGAGAATATTACTGACAAAGAGCATATCAATTCTCCTGCAATTTTCGATCTCTCTCTATTTCATTGCTAAAATAGGAACAAATTAAAGGCATTTCTTTTTAATCGCCGAAAAGGGTTTTGGTATTGATTTTGATCCCTCTTTGCTTCAATTAACCATATACTCCCTCCGGTCCTAATTATAAGAGCTAGTTGACTTTTTTGGAGAGATTAAAGAAGCTAATTAAATTATTTTAGAATATTTTTATTTTTATTTTTTTCTTCAAACTAATTAGTTTAATTAATAAACTAATATATAATCTAAGGATTACAACATATGAAATGGTTAAATAACTTATTTAATTACCTTAACCTCTCTAAAGAAAGTCAACTAGCTCTTATAATTAGGATCGGAGGTAGTAATAAGCAACCAGAACGAACCAGTACAAAATCGAATAAGAAACTTGGAATGACCAATATCTATGAACTCGACCAAATCCAACAACCCATAAAGAGAAAGCGCAAAACCATATGCCAAGTTCACGATTCAATTCGAAATGGGGACAAGTGAAGCACGGATAGAGGCTGAGTTGATTCCAACAACACCATACTCTATTATGCCCAGAAATAAAGATCAACAAGAAAATCAGTCTAAGGTGCCCAGCTATCAATTCCATAATGAGAGCAAGAACAAAAACGCAATGCACATTGTCTGGAAAAGCAAAGAAAAAATAGACAAGCAAAGGGAGAAAAACAGAAAGCAAAGGGACAAGGAGGAGGTAGAGGTGAAGATTAATGGCTTTTTCTTCTACCTTGGCCAAACTCTCTCCGCACGGAAGATATTCTTAACCCCATGTGCTATATGTTACTTGCTGCGATAACAATTATAAGATTAAGTTGATTCTTTTGGAGGGATTAAGAAAGCAAATTAAATTATTTTAGAATATTTTTATTTTTATTTTTTCTTCAGAATAATTAGTTTGACTAATAAATTAATATATAATATAAGGATATATAATATATGATATAATTAATTAACTTACTTAATCTCTCTTTAAAAAAACCAACTTAGTCTTATAATTATAAGTAGGACCAGAGGGATTATATTCTCCCCCCTCCCCCGGGGGTTTACCTAGACTTGGCTTCCATCATCTTCCCTTCCCTTCCCGTCCTCTTCCTATCCTCTTCTTCATTTCAACCGTTGGATCGAAATCTCAACCGTTCAGATTTAATCTTTTATAAAAATATTATTTTAAATATTTTATTAAAAATTTAATTTTTTATATAAAAGATTAAATCTGAACCGTTGATATTTCAATCTAACGGTTGAGATGGAGAAGAGGATAGGAAGAGGATTGGAAAAGAAGAGGGTGGGAGCCAACTCCGGTTTACCAGACATTTGTTAAATTCTTAACACCATTTGTGAAACCGTGAAACTAGTACAGTCCCATATCAGTTAGGCTGTGCATTGATTCAAAATTTTGTTTTATTTTTTGTTGTGGTTAATCAACCTCTTCTCTCCTTATGAGAGATACTCAATTGGGCATGAAAATGTTTAGATGTAAACCATTCATATATGTGTGTGTCTATATATATAGAGAGATCAATCTCACTCTATTTTGTTTCGTGAGACATCTATAATTTTTTATTTTTCTCTACTTTTTTATAAGAAACATACCACCTATGGCTTGTTCCAATTTATGAGATACTTAGAGTTTGTCTCAAATTTTCGGTTGATTTCCCATTTCCCCCCATTTAATTACTCATAATATCCATATCATTGTATTTAGCTCCCACACATGTTCTTTCTTTCACTTAAATGGGGTATTTTTGGCCAAAAAGTTACATTTTTCAAATTTTTGTTGTCTCTCCAACCAACTTTTTTGATCAACGCGATTTTTGTTGCCTTTTATAAAAACAGAGGGAGCACTATATGTATATAGATCGAGAGGTTATCAAATGGCTTTTTTTTTTTTTTTTTGGGAACACTATTATCAAATGGCATTAAGTCTCTCTCCCTTATATATAAGTATATTTTTTTGATACAATTATATATAAGTATATAAATATATAAAATGAATACATTCTGTTTTTTTTTTTTTGGGGGTACATAAAGTGGCCTAAGGCCCAAGAAAAACTTAAGTCTGAATGCGTTATGTTTCAATTATTCATATCTGCATTTCATATAAACTTTCAAAATTTTAAAATAAAAGAGAATATAACTATAAAGGGGCATGAATATTTTTTCTCATAAATAAATTTTCATCAATCGCAGGTAACAAAATGACATATAAACAGCATTGAACGGCAAATAACACTTGATTTGAGCATGATGCGTGCCTAAATTTTCCAATATTGATGATATATTTGAACAATCTTAGAGCACCCAAAAATATGAATTTTCTTTTGGCCTGAGAAACGTATTGGAATTTTCAATTGAAATATTTATTACTTAAAATTACCTTAAATTTGTTTAAGGACTCAAGTCTTTGATTGGTACAACTTATCTCTGGCAAGTGTTACTGTTCTTCAGTGGTGTGCAAATGTCTTATTTTAGAAGCAAAATAAAAAACATTTGCACATAGTTAAAGATGAGTTGCAAGCATCTTATTTCATAAGCAAAACGAAAGATATTTTGCACAACTTTGTAGAAGAGTTGCAACTTGTGTATCCGCTCAAAGAGTTGGCTAATCGTAGATCATATTACACACTTACTTTCAGTTTCCATGATTACAGTGGTAATTATCAGAATAAATATTTTATATTTTATATTTATGTAAATAGAATTGAGATAGGATATTATCACTACCAATTTTTGTCATTACCAATGTCACTATCACTTTCTACTATTAGATTAGAATCTTAAGAGGAGAGAGAAATAATAAAGGTAGATAAGATTTTAATTTAATGGTGAAAAAGTGGTAGTGACATTGGTAATGACCAAAATTGGTAATGACAATATCATATCCCAATAGAATCATAGACCTATAGTTTAGAGAGATAATATGGAGAGATTTAGGATATTTGAGAATTTGAATTTTAAAGATATTTTCGAATACTAGAAATAGAGAGAATCACAAATTTGGTACACCAGAATCTGTCGCTGTAATCCTTAAAAGCCTTTCACGTAACTACCAAACGCTTATGTCAGCTAGTAAGGGACTTTCCTAACTTAACCACAAGTTTTGAGTTTGAAACGTGGGAATGCAGCGTGGGTGAGTGGTAGAGGTTTCCCACCGAAAGGGGCCAACCCAGTCTCGGTTCGAATTAGTCTGAGGCCGTTGATGTGCCTGAAAAATATGACTTACCCTGGGACACTGGATACACTACCAAAAAAAAAAAAAAAAAAAAGCCTTCTACATATCAGTGAGAAAAGTATCGGATTTCTTCTCTGTCTTTAAAATGCTAATGGTATCAGAGCTAAATAGCACCAAGTCCAAGCGCAACAATTCTAAGTTGCACCCTTAGGAAGCTACAGAATGGGATCTTCTCATATGGGTTCTCAACGGGTCTTCTTCCATTGTTTCCGAAAAGCCAAGTCTCACAAATTATCAAGACTGGGCACAAGCAGTTCAACTTGCTGTGGGTGGTGGCCAGAAACTGAGTTCTTGACCGGTGAAGCTTCGCCACCCTTTGATCTCAGGTCTCTTGCGATGCACCTTGGAAAATTGACAACGCTTTGGTTTGTTCGTGGTTGATCAATGCAATGTCCCCACAAATCAAGCAAAGTTTAAGGTACCTACCTATTGCAAAAGAGATTTAGGATGTTGTCCATGATTCTTATGTGGACGGTAAAGATCTCTCTGGCTTATTAGATCTCCGACGTCAAATTTGGAAGTCTACACAAGGTCCTCAAAGTTTCACAGAATATTGGCTTGTACTTGTTGCCCTTTGGCAAGAAGAGGACTTGATCATTGATGGCGAATGGACTTCTGCCACTAATGCTACAAAAACCAAACGCAACAAAGACAACGATCACATCTTTTTTTTGGAACGATTAAACCCAGAATTCAATGATGCTCGAGCCCAAATTCTAAGCAATTCATCTCTTCCTTCGTCACAAGAGGTTTACTTGTACAGGCATGAGCATCGATCATTTAATGTACCATATTTATAAGCCACATCATTATAAATATGATGAAGTTTTATTTCTAATGTAAAAAGAATCAGCTCTAAATTTATTGTATGTTGAGAGTTTCGATCAAATTAATAACAGTGTTGAAGGAACTTGTATCCTTATAGTGTGTGAGGGGAGTATCTCGGTGAGAGATTTGTAAACGGTTTCACAAGTGTCTAGCTAAACTTGTGGGATTGTAGTAGTTCTCAAGTACCAGGTTAAAACTTGAGGAAGATAGTGGATTGAAATGGACGTAGGTCATCACGGATTAAATCGAATTAAATCACAGTTTGCATATTCTCTTTCCTAAACTCTTATGATTCCAGCATATATGTTTTGAATAACTGTCTATAAATTCATAATTCACTACTTTCATACATATTGCTATGCAAAAAGATTTTAAAAGTTTCTTAAGTTTTTATTCTACAACTAATTCAACCCCCCCTCCTATTGGGTGTTAGCCGATTCTAACACTATGGAGGGGCAAAATCTAATGGTTGTCGGAATCGCAAAGGGAGGTTAGCCAGGGTGGGATCTCTACTAAAAATAGCTCGATGGTACTCCAGTATGAAGTAGTGGCGGCGTTAGGATTTTTTATTTGTGTTCGCACAATTAGTGTGGGGTATTCAAGGGGTTGAGGGTAGCGCCCTCGATTTTTTTTTTTTTTTAAGAAAAGTTTTAAATACATGGAAAAAAAGAATATAAACAAGAAAAAAGAAAAAAAGAAAACTTCAACTTAACATAGAAAAATAATAATTAAGAGTTAATTAAGCTATTACAACAGAACGAATACAAAAGCATTCTTCGATTCTTCATTTCTTGAAAATATTGCATTATATCTTTATCATCAATCTTATCAAAAATATCACGTTCAACATAAATTAGCATGCATGAGTTAAACCAATCATCACTTATTCGATTGCGTAATTTATTCTTAACAAAATTCATTGTCAAAAAAACCTGTTTAACACTACCAGTTGCTACCGGCAGAACGAGTGTCAACTTTATCAATAAATATACCAATGGACAAACAATATTCTTTCTCTTCTCAACCATCTTCAAAGCAAGGTTAGAAATTGTTTTCAAATTGACAAAATCAGAATCAACTCTTACATCAACAATAAAATTACTGAGTCTTGAATATTAAAAAAAAAAATACCAAGTCTTGAAGAAAGAAAAGAAATATCTGCAAGCTCATCAAACTCCAAAGGATAGAATCTAACAAAATCAATCAACTTTTCTTTATTAAAATTAGCAAATGAATCATGAGGATCAAGACAACTAAAACACTCAAGCAATTTTGTATTGACATTATCAAATCGATCACCTAACTTTTGAACTTGAATATCTATCACTGTATTAAATAATTCCACCTTAAAGTAGTGCAAGAATGTGAATGATTCTAATCTCCGTTTTGATCTCCCTTTAGGACAATAAACATAATTCATATTTGGAATGTCAATATCATATTTATTGGTAAAAATGTTCGTTTCTTAAAGCAATTTATCAAAATCATTATCTCTCACCTCTTGTAAACAAGACTACTTTCACTAAACCAATTGCATTTAAAAGGTCTTGATCTTTTCTTTGTAGTGCTCGTGACAACTCATAAGAAACAATATCAATTTCATAAGATGCAACAATAATGCAAATTCAAAATCCTCCATGGCATACAAAATGCAATCTGCATCAATTCTTACAGCATCATTTTTCAGCAAGTCTTCAATAATTTTCATCAAGGAAATTATTAGAGAAAATAATAAGATAACACTTGAAACCGTACCAAAATGAAAACCCCAACAAGTGTCTTTTGGTCACTTTAAGGTTATCTCTTGATTTAAACATTTTATATTTGGTATTTCACCGCGAGCAACTCTTTCAACTATTTGCTCATATTGATTCATTTGAAAAATTTCCTTCCGTTTGCATGGACCCCCACAACGGTAGCCATCTTTTGAAGCATGTCAAAAAATTCTTGAATCTTTTTGTGATGTTTTGCAACCTTCACAAGTGCCAATTGTAATTGAAGAGCAAAACAATGAATGAAGAATACATATGTGTTGTCTACTAAAATCAAACTCTTAAGCCCTTTGAATTCACTCCGCATATTACTAGCAACATCATAGCCTTCACCGTGACATTTAGACAAACTTAAACCAAGTTTAGAAAATAGCCCATCAATCGTTGCTTTTAGTGATTGTGCAATAGTATCTGAAATATGAATTATGCCAATAAAACATTCAACAATGGACCTTTTTTTTGTTTACATACCGAAGTACAATTGCCATTTGTTCTTTAATTGCAACATCACGAGCTTCATCAACCAGCAAGGAAAAGTAATCATCGCTAAGACCACTGATTATTGCTTTAACAGTCAAATCAGCACAAGTTTGAGAAAGATCTTTCTAAATCATTGGTTAAGTCAATTTGTGATTATTGGGGGCATTTTGCAAGACCACATGACTTATCTCTTTATTTGGCTTAGAATAAAACTTTAGAGTTTCAAGAAATAAACCTTGTTAATTTGAACTTTTAGATTCATCATGTCCCCGAAAAGCCTAACCACTTCGTAGTAGGTATCTAGCACAATCTAAAGAAATTTTCAGCTGAATATGATAATCAATTCTTTGTTGTTTAGAAATATTTGAAAAGGCAATATCAATATGTTGTTTTTGCTTCATCAAATCTTGACTAGCTTGATAACATCTATTGTGAACACTCTATGATCTCCAACATGAACTTTGATTATATCCTTATTTTGCTATTTTTTGAACCCCAAACCGACAAATGCTTCCTGCATCAAACCACTACCTCCAACTTCCATATCAAGTAGATAACAATACAAGCAAAAACATGCATCTTTTGATACACTATACTCCAACCAAGAACCAAATTCTTCATACCACTTAGGATTGAATCTACACATTTTTCCATAAATTCCGTTTGAGGGAATGGTTTAAGAATTGGTTAAGTTGGCCCCTTGAGCAAATAAGCTCTCAAAATATCCTCTCTTTCTATAGGATTTGATGCCATTGAATAAATTGAAGGTTTTTTTCCCCAAATCCGCTTCAAGATTTTCTATATTAACTTTTGCTTAAGGTGGTAATTGAAAATTTAGAAATTGTGACGCTTGTGGTGGTTGATAGGATTTTTGAACAATTGGAATTGGAATACTATTTAAAACTTGCTCACTTTGAGATTCGGGTTTTGTATTTGTGGATTTTAGACGTTCGAACTAAAATTGTATTGTTGGCATTTTCTGAAAACAAAACAATAAAAAAGTTGAAACAAAATAGAAAAAATGCTTGGATTCAATGGACAAAAAAAAATAGTACAAGAAAATAATGACCCAAAGCACTGACACGCTCACACCAGTCACACGCATAAACCAACACACGAAAGCACTGAAAAATAACACAAGTCACCCGCATAAAATAAGAATTAGCATATCACAGCAAAGCACTGACGACGCTTACACCAGTCACACGCATAAACAAACCAGTCGTCCAGTCAACATTGTTCATTGGTAGGCTCTTAGATGGTTACACAGAGTTTACATCTTGAGTTGGATAGACAAGTATTTGCTCTCAAAGTGCAAATCAACATTGTTCATTATCAAGCTGAAGATATGATTCTCTACTTGAGAAGAACTGCTTCATCTCAAGGCAATTGATTAGGAATCATTCTTGTGAGTGGATTCCCAGGGAAGCAAATTTAGCAACCATGGGTGTTGCTAATGCTTTAGTAGATGGGTCTTGCCCTTCAATTTGGGTGCTACTACCTTCATTTTGGTTGCAGAAGTTGTTGTTAAAGGATGCTCTGAAGATTCTCCTTAGGCTTTATTTTTTGGATTTATCTCTTTTCTATCTTATTTATTTAGTTGTTTTATGTATGCTTGCGTCTGTCCAAGTTTATGTTCTAGTTGTTGTTTTCAGTATGTGTGTTTAATTCTATCTTTTTGGCACAAAGTCTCATGTACTTATAGTTTCATGATTAATGCATTTCTTTTTTTTTTTGGGACCTAATTTTAACCGTCTATTCGTTTTACGTGATTTATGATTTAGGTAATTGTTTATGAAAAGGGCAGGAGGGAGCATCTATCTTTAAATGCATAATAAAATTGACTCCAAATCCTTTCATGGGGTGAAAAACAGAAACAAACTGACCACTCAAATCAATATCAATATGGTTGGTCCAGCGGAATATGGCGTTAAATTCCCTTAAGAGGTCTAGGGTTCAAGCTGCAATAAAACCACTCGTAATCCGCCTTGTATGGAGCTACCACCGTTGGGAGGGTCGTCCTTGCTATTGCAGAACCCAGAATGGTTGCACATTTGCCACCATTTTTTTTACCAAAAAAAAAATCAATATATAAAATTAACATATTAATATATTTCTGCCCATCCTTACCATAATATCTACTTAATAAAAAAATTGAACTACAGACTAGTTCACTTAAGGGAGTATACTATAAAACTTATAAGAAGTTTTACCATCTTTAAACAAAAAATTATGACTCACCCTAAAACTTGCAAAGCAAAAGCTCAACAATTTTCCAATTAAATATCTTTAGAATTTGAAAATCTCAAATCCATATTCTTACTAAAACATATTGTCATTTGCTCATTAAATGTAATAAATAGCTAATGAATTGTAGTAAATAAAACTGATTTAAAGCTTTGATATTTTCAAGGTATTTTTCTGGAATTTTCTTTTTTAAAAAAAATCTACAATTTACTTGAAAAGGAGTGGGGGGCATGGTTTGCAAAATCGCGTTTTATAACGTAAAATCGCCATTTCTGCGCTTTTTTTTTTTCAGCCAAACGTGGTTTGATTGTGAAAAAACGCAGATCAGGGGAAATCGGTAAAAAGCTGCTTTTTAACGTAAAAACGCAAAAACGTTCCGTTTTTAAATAAAGCGGAAAAAGGAAAAAAAGCCCTAGGTTTAACTAAAACGCGATCCAGAGTGCAGATCCAGTCGATCGTTCCTGGCTTTCTCCACATCTCTGCCGCTCTCGTCTCTCATTCGGTCCTTCCTACCCTCCCAGCCTCTCAAATCTCCTCTCCGCCTCGCCGCTGTTGACAGTCAAGGCATCAACTCTCCTCCTTCTTCTTCGGCCTTCTTTGGTCTTTGCTTCGTATGCTTCTCGTGCTCAGGCAGTTGAGCTTCTCGCCCTTGGTGTGGTCTGTCCGAGCTTTTTTCTTCTTGCTACAGGTTCATTCGCTCATTCCTCTCCATCTCCAACTCCAATTTTTGATGAATTTTCTAAATAAATGAATAATAATCATCTGTGTGTGGTCTGCAACTCTGCGTCTCTGCCCTTATAATTTGTTGCTTTCTCAGTTCACTCTCAGAGTTATGGTTTACTTATTTGGGTTTTTTTATACTTTCTACATTGGAAAACTCCTATTGTGGTTTGAATGTTTGATATTGAAACTAATCTTAGAGGGAGTCTAGAAATTGGACCTCCAAATATTTTCTGCCTGGTGTTCCTTTTATACTTATCTCTTAATTTGATGTTTAATCACTCATTGCTTGAATTTGGGATTCTAAAACACGTTGGGCTGGCTGGGATCCATGATGTCATAATGCTCATTGGTTTTGTGCTTTTATCTGCTAATGACACATGACTTGTTTCTGAATTGAGATAATTTACTTTATCTTGGCAAGAATTCGCTTAAAAAACCAGTCAATTAGTTAACTCCTACTGTCATTTTAAGTTCTGATTTTCCTGAACCAACTTCAAGACAGACTAATGGCTTCTAGTGGAAGTAGTGCTGGAGTTCATAACAGTTCTACGCCTTCTATCCCAACGAGTGGAGGAGGAACATCTTCAAGAACTTACAAGAATGCTCCCGGAAGTATAACTGATGTGGCATGGAAGCATGGAAATTCAGTTGATGGAGGCACCAATAAAATTAAATGCAATTACTGCCAAAAAATTGTACAAGGAGGTGTTTATCGAATGAAACATCATTTGACTTGCACTCATGCACTCAAAAAGATGTTGGAATGTGCAAATTTGTTCCTGAGGCGGTCAAGAAAGAAATGTGGGACGCTGTATGTGGTTTACAAAAAAGACTAGACAAGAAATCTGGCATTGATGATGAGGATGAGGTTGTACAAGGTGGAGAAAAAAGATCACGAGATGAAGATAATGAGACCTCTAAGAATATCTTCAAGAAAAGAGGAGCAAGCAGCCAACCTACCATCAATAATGTTTTTAAGAAGGGTCTCAGAGAGAGTGCATGTGAGAAAATTGCTTCTTTTTTCTATAACAATGCCATACCATTCAATGTGGCACAAAGTGTTGAATTTCAAGAAATGTTTGAAATGGTTGCTCGACACGGTATTGGCTTTAAGCCACCATCCTACCATGAAATTAGTGAGAAGTTTTTGAAGAAACAATATATGGAGACAATGCAAAGTATTGAAAAACATAAAGCTTATTGGAAGGATATGGGCTGCTCCATAATGACGGATGGCTGGACAGATAAAAGGAGAAGAACACTTATAAACTTCTTAGTAAATAGCCCAAAAGGAAGTGTGTTTTTTAAGTCAATTGATGCATCTCACATCACCAAAACAACTAAGAAGATATTCCATATGATTGATGAAGTAGTTGAGGAGGTAGGAGAAGAAAATGTTGTCCAAATTGTGACGGACAATGCTGCGAACTATAAAGCTGCAGGAGCATTGTTGATGGAAAAAAGAGCAAGGTTGTATTGGACACCTTGTGCTGCTCATTGTATTGACCTAATGTTGGAGGACTTTGAGAAGAAGTTGCCAGTTCATCGTGAGACAATTGCAAAAGGAAGAAAAATTACTATATATATATATTCAAGGACTTCTTTAATTTCCATGTTGCAATTTCATACAAATGGAGGAGATTTGGTGAGACCAGGCAAGACTCGCTTTGCCACATCCTATCTAACTTTGGGGTGCCTCAATGACAACAAACGAGCATTGATAAGGATGTTTACATCAGATCAATGGATGTCTAGCAAGTTTGCTAAAACAAATGATGGCAAGTATATTGAGGATGTGGTTATGGATAAGGAGTTTTGGAAAAATGTTGTGACCTGTTTAAAAGGTGCTTTTCCACTTATCAAAGTGCTTCGTTTGGTGGATTCAGATGAGAAGCCAACTATGGGGTTCATTTATGATGAGATGATTCAAGCTAAGGACAAAATTCAGAAAGCATTCAATGGTGTAGAAAGAAGGTAGTATAATTTTAGTGAATCTAATATAATTTTTTAACTTTTGTTTGCTATTTCAATTCTAATGTAATTTTTTATTTGTCATTCTTTACTCTTTAGTTATCAGCCTCTATGCGATATCATTGACGCTAGATGGGACAATCAGATGATGAGGCCTTTGCACGCAGCAGGCTATTTCCTCAACCCTCAAATACAATATAGGATAGGATTTCGTGCTGGTCCCGAAGTTAAAAATGGACTATATCAATGTCTAGAAAGGTTGGTGGAAAGTGCTGAAGAAAAAAGAAAAATTGATGATCAAATGGATAATTTCAAGTTGCAATTAGGGAGATTTGGTTCTGAATTAGCCCAAGGCGGCATTTATACAAAATCTCCAGCACAGTGGTGGGAATCTTATGGTTTTGATCATCCAAAGCTCCAAAGATTTGCAATGCGCATTTTAAGCTTGACATGTAGTTCATCTGGTTGTGAGAGGAATTGGAGTGCCTTTGAGATGGTAAGTTTTCTTTAATTTGTAAATTTGGGTTTGTACTTGCTACTTGTTGTATATTAATTTGATTTGTTTTTGTTTAGGTCCACTCAAAGAGAAGAAATCGCCTAAAACAAAAGAAAATGAATGATGTTGTGTTTGTGATGACAAATTCAAAATTGGCCAGGAAGAAGCAAGCTAGAAAAACTATTGAATATAACATTGATGATATTTCATCTGAAGATGAATGGATTGTGGAAAATGAAGGAACATCTTCTAATGTTGAAGGTTTAGATGAAGACAATTTTGATTTGAATTTGAATACTTTAAGTGAAGAAAACTTGGCTCAAGTTGGAGGAGAGAATGACACTAGTGGTGATGTTGGTGCCTTTTTAGATGATGTGGTGATTCCTAATTTTGAGTTTGACAATGAGGTTGATAGAAGAGAAAGAGAAGTTGTCATGCATCATGATGTAGTTGAAGATGATGTGGAGCATCATGTCTTTGATGACAATAACTTGAATGATTTATTAGCTTAGAGTGTGTGTGTGACAATATTTATGTTTCAGTTGGATAATGAGTGGTGATGAATTTAAATTAGACTTGAATTTTGAACTATATTGAGGTGGTTTGCCCTTGTTTGAATGGTATTTGATGATAATATTAGATATTTTGATTGATATTGCATTGATCAGTATATGTAGGAATGATGGCAGGTGCCTTACTTTTCTTGAATTTTTTTTATATATAGACACAGGTAAAAACTACGTTTTGAATTACGATTTTACGTTTTACGATTTTTCATTCCCCTTCCGTTTTTAGGTAAAAACTCGTTTTTAGGAACCATGGTGGGGGGCCCATTTTCACTTTCAGTTGTTGAACAAGTGACTCTGTTATTATTGCTATATTGGTAATTGGTAATGACAAAGATGTTCTACCAAAAGACAAAAATGCCATGCTGACCGAAAAGGAAAATAATACCATGAAGTTATATTTTGTGCCTGACAATTATTATTTACTATTGATCATAATTCTAAAATAATAATAATAATCAAATTTCAAAATTTCATTGGAGAGGGTCCTGAGTTAACCCCAGTAGTGGGTACTTCATGTAGTCAATGGCATTTAACCTAATACAACACAATATCTGTTCTGGCAACTCCTCTGGTTTGTTCCCCTGTTTCATTACACAAACAAAGAAATTGCATATAATTTGGACTGTCTGCTATTATTAAAAGTCATTTTTTTATAACGTAACTCAGAAGTAAAAGATTGCAGATGAGATTTATTTATTTCCTTTTTTTCTCTTCAATTTGGTTTGTCTACCATCATCATTTTTTCCTTCAATCTCTCTGACTATATATTATGCAATTAGAAATGTAAAGGTAATGCAGAAGAGTTAGAAGAAAATGCACTAATGACTTCTGGTATATGAGAATTTTAGATTCAAGATTACTTGAAAAATTTGCAAAATTACGAGTATGAAAACATGAAAGAAAAATTAAATTGCGTCCCAAAAAACATTAAGAACTTCTTTTTGGCATATGCTTTTGGATGCATAGAAAATTAACATGTTCACATGCCAAGTGCCATCTATATTTCAAGCTTCAGGGGGAAAAAAAAATACTTGCCTGAATTGTGAGGCCGAGATCAAGGACGCAGATCTTCAACCTGTCCATGAAAGTTTCAAATCCTTTCCTGGAGATGTAACTGAACCTATGCATATCCAAATCAATCTCAAAGTAATTTTCTCCCTGAAAAATAATTATATTTATCTGTTAGCTCATCTGGAAGCAAACAACTGCACGTTTTCTTTTTAATCTGTGGACCAAAATTAAAAGTGCCATAGAAAATTCATATAGAGGCTACCCAGAATGGTGCAAGCAATCAACTTGAAGAAGGCCACAGAAAAACTTGGATCATATCATTCTTTTTTTTTTTTCCCTGACCCTTTTGAAAATTTCATCAGAGAAAGCATGCCGACCACACAAACAGCTTTTACAAATCAACAAAAATGACCCACTGGACCATTTTATCATAAAATGAGTTCATGTCTATATTTTGATTCAGGCTTTACTGATACACAAAAATAGACTTTTCAACACAAATGGGGAGACTGGATACCTTGCAAGTAGGCTAAAAATAGACAATAGAGAGAATTCACATGATGCGTTAAAGGTCAGATATGATCACCACATCAGCAGAACTGGCAAAAACAAAGCATTTTAGGACGCTTCTAGATTTGGCTTTGTCTAAAACTATTCAGGCTTTTCACATTATGTCAGAGAAACTTACAGAGTAAAACTCATGTTGAGGACGCGAAAGAATAGGCTTCTCGTTGTAAGCCATCATAAGCTTTCGTTCTGGGACACTCATTGGAAGATCTTCCACATTGACAACACGGCTCAATATTTTCAATCTTTCTCGGAAAGGTACTATTGTATCTACAGGAAAGCCCTTCACCTTTTCAGCTTCATCATCCAGAAACCTCTATAGAAAGTCATAGACATGGGTTGTTTCATCAGAAACATGAAGTTATCCAATCTCCCCAAATTAATATACAATAGTTTAGGATGATCAGATTAGATATGATTATGGTACATTTCTATTACTTGTCCCTTTTTTCCATTTTGTATGGACTATGTACAACCTATAGAGTTAATCCTAGTAATGAAGTAGAAACAGAGATGACTAGCAGCATAGGATGTATATAATTGGTAAAATAAAGAATTAAATTGACATGTATAGGCTCCATCTTACTCTGATTTGTTCTTGAAAATATTGTGGAATCTCCTTACTATAACTTTCAGAAAGTTTAAAATACAACACAAAATTTATTCCTTCCCCATCAATTTCGCCTTGAAAAAGTGTGGTGGGGTAGAGAGGAATCTGAAATCCATAAAACATAAGAATCAGACCATCCAGAAAATTAAAATTATACTGAAATGAGAATGAAAGATATCTTCTCATTAAAAATTGTAAAGAACTTGGAGCAGCAATGTGGCTTAATGGACTCTTTGCTGACCATACACACTAGTCAGGTATAGGAATACATGTAGTACAGGATTAAAATGGGGCCAGAAGTCCACTTTAGAGTAAGAACTATTTTATGGGTAAAAAAGGTAGAACATTAACTACTCCGTATAACTTAGCAGAAGAGTAGGAGTACCTGAACATTTACAACAAGTATGGATGGAAGATTCCCAGAAGAACTAATGGCAGGTAGTTCCACAAACCGAGCTATATGGTCCACTTTTCGTGGAGATAAGTATACATCTACACCAAAAGGATAATATGCTGAATAGTTGGGAGCCAATTCCTTCTTCTTGTCCCTGATAGACAAGTGAAACTTTAAATTTCTTTTCACAGGCCATCAAGTTGTAACCAAGTTTTTTTTTTTTTTGGGATAATATGGGATTAGGTAGTTTAATTATTTATAAAGAAATGAAAATCTATTTCTAAAGGAATTTACTGAAAGACTCTTCGTCTTACTTAAGATAATTCACTCCTCGAACTTTGAAAGTGCTTGGGTCAATTTGCGACCAACAATCAACCATTTTCTTCTCAATTGGACAAAAGGGCACCTGTGACCCTGCCATTGGTCTTTGCAGAAGGATTCTTGAGGAAACTGAAAAGCAGGAGGGAGAAAGAAAGTGATATTAAATACAGTATCTAATAATAATTACACTACAAATTGTGTTTAGAACTATTAATTCTACAACAATCAAACCACAGAATGTCGCTTTGAGAATTTCAACTCACATAGATTATTAGCATTCTCATTTCCTTCCTTCCATTTCAAGGGGAGTTTCATAGAAGCCTTTCTCCTTGCATTAGGAGAACCCAAAATTGATGATCTTCTTTTCTCATCAGAAGGAATAGTCACCGCAAGACACGGCAAACAATTATTTGGAAGAATCCCACAATGGTCCAACAGTACCCCATCCTTGTGGGAAGCATCCACTGGTGAGATCTCATCCACATATACAGGTTCATTTAGTTCATTTATACTTCCATCAGTGTTATCTAATATTGAACCTCCATGGTTGGCATCTCTTGAAGATGAGTAATTTGATAGTGATCCAGCTTCAATGCCATTTAAAGATGTCAAATCTGCAGATACCAACTACATTTAATCACCCAAAGAGTTTGCAAGCACAAGTTATCCAAATAAACTCGTAAGTTTCACAAATCATTACCATCAGGGATACTCAGGTAGTCTTCATCACAGTCGGACTCAAATATAGCAACTGAATCAAACCATGTCTCCTCAACACTACCACCTGCCAAAAATTAAAATCTTAATCACATTGGTCACTATGAAATCATAATTGGATTTTTTTAAAAAAAAAAAAAGAAAAAAGAAAACAAATAGCATCTTAGTCTACCAAATACATTTTCTTCAATTATCGCCTTAACTTTAAATCAAACAAAATTACTGCAAACTTCTGAGCAAAAGAAGCAAATTTGTACCATTCATTAATTTTGCTCGTTAGTTTTTCCTTACCCAAACAATGATCATTCAATCCATGACGTGCTCAGAAACTTACACCTCCAATAAATTCTCCCAAACTCTATACTCCAATTATCTAAAATCAAAGAAGAAACAGGCATTCTTCACTTCCACAAAGAAATTGAATGAAAACTCTTTCCAGTGTCCCAAATATAGAGTTCCGGCTCCAAAATCATTACACAGAAAGAAAGCCAAGAAAGAAGAAAGAAGAAAAAAGAAGGCATGAACGAACCTTGAAAGGCAGGTTTGTCCAATGATCTATTAGACAAGTTTGAGGACACTGTTCTTCTGAGTCCATATCTTGTTCTCTTCCCAGTCTTCTTCTTGGATGAGCTCGACCTCTCTGCAATACAGTCCTTCGGCTTTGACACACAAGAGCCCATCACGAAAATATCTTCGCCACCTCACACTCAGAAGATCATCATCATTATCATCAAACCCAGCAGCTATCTCACAGGCGGAAAATGAAATTTGAAAAACAAGGAAACACAACAGAAATGAAATAGACAGGAGAACGGAAAATGGGAAATAATAAAAGCTTGAAGCCACTGATCGTTTCTTGGAGTTGGAAAAGACTCAAAGTTCTTGGCTCCCACCATAATGGAGTCAATAAATAAATAATGCCCAGAGAACGAGTGCGAAAAAGAAAGAAAGGGTCAGGTTTTTCATTTTCATTCTCATCCTAGAATGGGAAACGAAAACTCGGATGAATTGTATTTTGTTGGGTACAGCGACGCCGGCCGTTGTCTGTCGTCATTATATTGTTGGCAAGGAAAGTCATCAAATGGCTGCCACAAGTGATAAAAGTAATGGGCTCACGTAGTTGTGGTTGGTGTAAGAGCGTGTTCCACGTGGAGAACACTGGAATTTTGCGGCGATTTCATGGGATCTCGATTCCTACCTATCCTTATTATTTGAAATATTTAATTTTTTATTTGATGATTTTTAAATAAAAAATTATTTCTTGAAAAAATATTAATTAAGAGATTCTTTTTATTTTAGATTCTCTATTTATTAAAATATTTATTAAAATAAATAAAAAATTAAATATGAATCGTCTAGATAGGATATAGACCGCCTAGATGGGTGAAACGCCTCTTACTTATCCTATCAAAGGATAGACAGGGAAGCACATTCTGATTTTGTTGAGTGATCTTTCTTAACATTTATCCATTGTTGTTTTATATTCCCTTCCTATCCTATAAGGGTATTCCCCCTCAAGCAGTCAAACTCAATAAGTTTGAATAAACTCATGGTACTAGTATAAACTCACATCGTCAATTCAAGTCTAAACTCTTAAGAGTTCACTTTTATCGATAAATAAATATTAATAATATATAATTAAAAAAATTAAAGTATAAAAAAAATAATTTTTTAAATCCAAATAATTAAAAATAAATCCATTAGCATCCATGATTTATCATATTCAATAAAAAAAATTCTTAAAATTCATATATAAAGTCACTGAGAATGATCATATCGAAAAGGTTAGCAAAAGTTTAACAATAAATTAATATGATTTTGTAAGTTAAAAATATAAAAACAATAAATTTAATGTGTAAACTTGAGAGTTTAATAGAGTTTATAACTAACATAAATTTAAAAGTGACTCGGAACAATTTTGTAAATTAGAAACGTAAAAATAATAAACTCAAAAAGATAACTCATGAGTTTAACAATAATGCTCTCTCTTATCCCATTATAGCACATTTTTAACTAATTCATGAAAAGAAATCATTGTTCAGTTCATTAAATTTATCTTAAATTAGTAAAAAATTTCAAATCTATCTCTATTAATGAGGTTTTGAGGGATAGATAAAAATATAGAGAGTTACATTTAAGTATTAATCATAATGATAAACTTGATAAATAGGCATTAACGACTCTCCAATTAATTTATATTAAGAACTAAAAATCCTTTTAGAATGTGTCATATAATAAGGACCAAATCAAAGGTACTGTTACACTTTCTCAACTCTATATTTTATGATAAATCTAATTATTTTACGAGAAGTGATTAAATCATTAATTTTCTTATTTGTATTACATTCTCTTTTATATAACCTCTAGTGCTTAATAATATAAGATCTGATCAATAGCATAAATTACACTATGAGATGAGATCTTATATTAAGAACTAATTGTAATAAGGGAAAATACCAAATAAATACCAAATCAATTTGTAAAACCCCCAGAAGTCCGTCGAATTTACAAAAAGACTGGGAGGTGACAAGGACTTTTGGGGGATATGTAAATTCGCGCGAAATGACCATTTTGCCCTTAGTTGTAAATAATTTTCTTTTAAAAAAAGAAATACCCCCCAGCGGTGGGCCCCAACGCCAGCCGCCGCGACCGATGACCACTGCCGGCGGCCAGTGACCACCACCGGCGGCCGGCGGTGGTCGTCGGTCGCCGGCGGCGGAGTGGTGGCCGCTGGCGGTGGGGCCCACTGTCGGGGGGTATTTCTTTTTTAAAAAAAATTATTTACAACTAAGGGTAAAATGGTCATTTCGCGTGAATTTACATATTCCTCAAAAGTCCTTGTCACCTCTCAGTCTTTTTGCAAATTCGACGGACTTCTGAGAGTTTTACAAATTCATTTGGTGTTTATTTGGTATTTTCCCTTGTAATAATGAATTACTTTAAATAGAAATGGTATTAAAAACACTTATCTAATGTCTCATGATGTGACTTATGATAAGTATATCATTTTTTGGCAGGTTTTTTTTTTTTCTTTTTTAAAGAAGGAGTTGATTATTTGCTTCCTCCATTTACGTGTTTGGATTCTCTTATAATTTTCTTTTTTATTGTCTTCTCAAAATCCTTTTTCCACCCTTAGACTAAGAAAAATGGATGATTTAAGTGTAACATATTATTATTTTCTTTAAAAAAAATTATACTGCATATATGAAATTTCATATTGAATTTTAATAGTTAAATTTATTTATTTATTTAAATTTTAGTAATATTATTATAATATTTCATGAGATATCACACTTGAACTATTTATTTCTTGATCTAATTGTAGAGGAGAATCTGAGAAGGAAAGGAGAGAAAAAATATGAGAAGATCCAAAAATCTCCAAAGTTAGGGGATAAGCCGTGTTAGTATGGCTTTTAACAATTTCTATACACGGATCGTTGCTTCTTCATTGACGTGGATAATGGAAATAAATCCAATTGTCTTGTACTATAAAGACTTTTGATATTTTTCATGATATAACAAGTTTTTTTTTTGGTATAAAATATTAATTTTTTATTTTATATCTCTAACTAATTATAAAATTTTCTAACTAATTAATCGAACTGGATGGTTCTCTAACTAATGATTTTCATTTATGGCTCTTACAATAAATAATTTTTTTTTACTATTTTTAGTATTAATTTATGTAAAATTATTTTTAGATGTTTATTCACCAATGTGAGTATAAAGCTTATAAAAATTGTATTATTTACAAGCCAAATTTATTTTGAATTTCATGCAACATAATGACATATAAAAAGCAGAGCACTCCCAGAGGGCATTCCATCGCGTCACATCCAATTTTTTGAGAAAACGTGGGTGAATCGTCAAAATAAATTGGGTTACACGCATCCTGCTACAACGAGGATTATGGGGATTCATGAAGCTTGTCAAGATCATTTTTGGATCTTAAAAGTGTTTATTTATATAAATCGAGACAAAACTTTTTTTATTTACTTACTTTGTATACTGTAAATCATTATTGAAAAGTTACTTTTAAAAACTTTAATCTCTATTTCAAACAAGCAAGGGACACATAATTGCTATATTTAGCGATTCTATGGTAGTCTTACAGCTAATAAATAAAAACCTATCTCAAGATCATCCCTTTAACAACCATATTGAACAAATTTGAAGCCTCTTATGGCATGATTTGACTATCTCAAGTGTAAGTTATATCAGGTAAAGCCAATGATTACAGGCATCAAGGGTGCAATGCCCTTGACCTATTCTCAAACTTTAAATAGGTAGGACGGTATGACCATAGTAGTGAAAACGTAGATTTTACTTGAAAATGGAATGAGAACAAAAAATTGTAAAACGTAAAATCGTAATACAAAACGTAGATTTTACTTGCATGTATGTGTGTGTGTGTATATATATATATATAATTATTGCCAATTTAAAAAGATTTGAGATATATTTTGATATATTTGAGAAAACATTATTACCCAGAAGTGAGGTTACGGTGCCCAACTTCATGCTAACCTAGATCACACAAAGGGTGTTAATCAATTAAGATAGCATGACGGTTGTCATGGAAGTCGAAATCCACTAAGGCGTGTTTAACAACTCACCTGCCGAATCAACTAGCCCTGAAAATGGATGGTGTTGAAGTGCGCAACCTATACCTAGCCATCGGGGCAAGTGCTAGGCCACAATGAGTAGGAGGGAGCGATAGTTGCTACAAAACCTAGGGCGCAAGCTCGGGTGGAGCGGCCTTCAATGCAGATCTTGGTGGTAGTAGCAAATATTCAAACAAAAACTTTGAAGGGTCCAGGCAAGGATTTGTATCAGTTGAATTTTTGGACCCTTGGGCAAGGTCCAGCGCAATACGAAAACTTCAGCACCGTACCAAAATGAAATCTACTAGTTATAGTTTGGATTTTTTTGGTTGTATTCATTCTTTCTAACCCCAATGCATAAGGTTGGGGTTCCAGGCAAGGATTTGCAATAATCAGTTTTTGGGTGACACGGGTTGGCAACCCATTTTTGGGGCTCGAGCAAGGTGGTGGCAAGTAGGGGTGGAAACAAGTTAGACTAGGTTAAGTTTTGGCTAAATAGGCCTGAGCTTGTAACAGATACCTAAAGCCTGAGTCTAAGTTTAAGCCTGCATATTGGATTTTTTTTTAGGCTTAGGCTTGAGCCTTTAAAAGATCTAGTCAAGCCTGAAGCGTTTTTACAAGGCTATTTATAATGTAGGCCTTTAAATAGGCTTAAAAATTAGGGCTCAAAGGCATATAATTTAAAGCCTACAATATGATTAAAATAAAATTTAATTCTAATAATTTAATAAATCAAAATTAAAATTAATTCAAAAATATATTATTTGAATTTTAATTATAGAGAACTAGCCCACTATAATAATTTATTATTTTTAAATTAAAATTAAAAATGATAAAAAAAAATATAAATATAATAGACACATATAATATAAATGAAGTTATCTTTTAAAATGTGTAAATAGGTTAGGCCTTCATGGAATAAGTCTAGCCTATTTATATATTTAAGTCTCTAAATAGGCCTTAGCCTAGTCTTTTTATTAAACAAGCCAGGCTAGGCTAGGCTATAAGCCGCCTGATATAGGCATGACCTATTTCCACCCATAGTGGCAAGGTTTGGCAACCTTGGAAAGGGTCCAGGCAAGGTTTGGCATGCTTGGACCGGGTTCGAGTAAGTCACTTTTGATCTACAGTAGCCTTGCAGCTAATCAATAAAAACCTATCTCAAGATCATCCCTTTAACGACCATATTGAACAAATTTGATGCCTCCTATTGCATGATTTGATTGTCACTTTTCATCTCATATCAAGAGAAGCCGATTGATGTGTTGACTCTTTGGTTTATCAAGCTAGTTGAAACTATCATCATGAATGTTCTCTCTATGAAGTATATAGCTACTTCTTTAGAAGATTTCAGTCACAATTTTCCTTATACCTACACATTTTCTCCGACCCTATTATTCAAAAAAAAAAAATCACTTGTAGTTTCGGAGCAATCTGCCACAAATAACCTCACTATTATGAAAACACAATTATCAGCATCCAAACCTAGCCTACTCTTTTAGAAAGGAATCCATCTATTAAGAGGATTATTTTAAGATGGGTCAAGGATATTTTAAAGAGGTTGGAGTTTCAGCATTATTGATGCTTATGTGTTGTGTCATTGGGATTTGGCCATCAAATTTCATATTTTTTCCATATTCATAACATTATCATGTAGTAAACCATAGGCCTATTTGGAGAACGCGTTTGGTGAGTGTTGGAGAGGGGAAAAAAACTCAGGGAAAATCCGTACGGAGGCCCGTTTAAGCAAAAAAAAAGGACAAAAAGGGCCCTATCATTCTGCTAATCCCAGCAAAGGCCCTAGGGCCTTTCTGGGATTCAATTGTAGTGTGAAATGACCAAAAACCCGAAAGAAGAGGGAAACAAGAATTGAAATTAGTTCTCTCTCTCTCTCTATCTTGTATTGTCACTCTCACCCTCCTCACTCTCGTCCCTCACTCTTACTCTAGTCCCTCACTCTCATCCCCGTCAGGGACCGTCGATCTCGTCCCCGTCAACCACTGTGGACCCTCTAAAGCGGATAGCGTCACCGCCGCCGATTGAAATCGTTCGTAATCAAAGGTACAAAAATTTTAGGATTAGGGTTTTTTTCCCTCCCTTTGCTGCCAAGCCCTGGAGCTTCCCTCTTTTCTTCGTTCGGCCGATCTCCGTTTCCCTTTTGCCACCACCATCGACGCTGCCTTATAGGCGTGAGGGAGCAAATTTTTGTGTTTCCTCTTCCTTGGAGTCGCATCTGTGTGCGTAATTGTGGCATGGATTTTGGTTGGTTTTGTCTTTCTTCTTTATCTTTTCTACTAGATGCTGTGTGTGTGGGGTTGCGTTTTTCTTCCCCTATTTCGCTGCTATGTGTGATTCAGGAGCATCTTTTGTGTGTGTGTGGGGCCGGTTTTCATTTGCTTCATGGAAACAAACAAAATTATCCTACAATTTAAGAAATTTGATTTTTGAGCTGAACAACCGTACTTTTGTTTGATTGTGTGTTCGATTGTTGATTTTATGGTTTTGCATTTGATAGGGTTTGGTACTTTGTGTCTTGGTTATTCATCTAAAGTTATTGCCAGTTTGTGGGTTTGATTGAACTCTTGGTATATTGATTTTTTGTTTTACAGAGAGGACTTCGAATCAATTGGGTTG
The DNA here is from genome assembly GCA_034222035.1 of Acacia crassicarpa. NCBI lineage: Eukaryota > Viridiplantae > Streptophyta > Magnoliopsida > Fabales > Fabaceae > Acacia > Acacia crassicarpa. The sequence continues at coordinate 21,039,036 of JAWXYG010000009.1, read as the reverse complement.
AGGGAATTTGGAGAATGGTGGAGGGTAGGACGCAAAGAATCTCCGAGTAAAGGTACTTCATGGGCAAAGTTTTTGGCTTTCTTTATTTTCACGAACATGAACAAAGACCTTTTCCAAAGAGGTCTGCTTATCTTTTGTAATTTAAAATTCATTGTTGATTGAGGAAACCAGAGTGGGGAAAGGAACAATGATGATCTAGTGATCTTTCATAACTAGCTGGGAAACATGACCTTTATTTAAAATTCATTTTTTGTTAGTCACATTGCAGGGGTCACTTACAACAATAACAGGGGTCATTTACAACAAAATCAGAGGTCACTAACAACAATATCAGGGGTCACTTCCAACAAAATCAGGGGTCACTTACAACAAATATTGATGCAAATATGGATGGAAAAGAAAGTCACATTGCAGGCATCAGTCAAAAATAACGATGATATAGGTTGATTACTAAACGTCACGTACTCGATCACCTATCCAAGATCGTGCATCAAGACATTGTAGGTCTCTCCTTATCAGAAAATAGTGATGCATGTCCACAAATTCCCTAAATTACAACATATGAAGATCTTAATCAGAATGTGCATTTTGTGTAATGACAAGTAATTCAATGGGAAACAGTAAATGAAACTTACTCCTCAGCCTCATCTTCACTGACGACCTTTGTGCACAACTCATAAAGAATGTCCTTCTCGTCGTATGTCCTCTTTCCCTTGGACTTCCGCTGTGGATCGATCCACGGGGATTTTAACACGCTACTAGGATTTACGACCCTCTGAGATCTCCTTAGTTCAATTTCTTGTCTGGTCACCTCTTCTTGTACACGTTCCTTCACATGGTCTGGAACAACAATGTGTTCAAATAGTTCCGCTGCACGACCAGCATCCACATTGGGTGTCTCCTATCCATGTTCGGGGACATCATCGACATCAATAATATTTTCTCTGTCATCTTCCTTGTCTACGTCATCTCTCTGCTCTATGTCATGCCCATTGTCATCGTCATCGTCATCATCAGAGTCCTCGAAAGTAGATGGCTTTTTGTTTGGTGTGTCACCTTCATGCTGGCCTTCTTCATACAATGTTTGTTAAAGCGCCAACATTTCTTGTTGCAAGTTCGATAGCAGCCGTGCATATGTTGTGCGTACTACCTGGAAAAACATATATAAGTTATTACATCATATATCACAGCATCAATTTGTAATGAAACAACCGGCTGGATTAATTTTTGTCACACATTACCGAGTGTGTAAGCATCGTATCAAGATCAAATGATGTTGACGGACTGACTGATGGATGTGGCTAAGGAGGTGGCTGAGGAGGCTTGATGTGTGCCAGGAGGCCTTTTTTGCCTCGTTTCTCAACTGACACTCTACTATTTACCTTTTCGTCAGTCCAAAAAGCCATGGCCGACTCATGTTGACAGCCTATAATGTCACCGATCAGGAAATTTTGAAAACAAAAGACCTGCACATAAAACGAAATCAAACAATTATTAAAAAAATTTGTACATTAATGAGTCAGCATCACATGCAAACATAATCAAAGACAACTTACCATGAGGAGGTATAGGCATCCACCTACAGTCCTGCTCTTTTTTCTGTTGGACTTTTGGGAATCCTTCTTGAACTCATATATCTCTTCGCAGAGTTCTTGAAGGATGAAGGAAGACCAATCAAAATCAGCAAATGCATCCTTAGTCACCGTCATCACCTTCAAAAGACGGTCACTGACAAGAATTGATGCATTGGGCGCCAATAGGGTACCCAAGGCGAATAAGACGAACAAAAACTCAAAATTTTGGTCTAATTCTTCCCCCAACATCTCTCCAATTTTTTTGTATGGAACGTGCTTGTATACTTTCCTATAGTCGCTGAAAGTGGTGTGTTAGTCATTGATATTTACTTTTATGGCCGTCCCCCCCAACAGGAAGACCCATCAATTGATGGACGTGTTCTGCCCCTATCACTTGGGTCTCCCCCCTAATGCACACTTCCTTTGTAAGGGGATCAAAACAGGTCCTGAATGCTGCACATAAAGAACGGTTGATCTGTCGGCAACTTATACTGACCAACCTATCAAACCCAATCTCCTTTAGCCTTCTCATCGCCTCGAGTCTTCCCTTCAAGTTATTGCAAACTTGGATGAATGTCTTTGGCGCACACCTAGTTTGGAAGGGCACCACATACTTCTTCAGTTTCACCGGGGCTCTCAGTTGTTTAGCCCTCTTTGTGTATTCATCTTTTTCATTAGAAGTTAACCTTTTTCAGGCTTCTATCACTTCTATACTCAATCCACCTCTTACCTTAGCCTTGCCCTTGCCCTTGCCCTTACTCTTCTGTCGTTCCTTATATTGGCTATAGAATTCTTCCGTGAAAATGTTGTATCTAGAGAACCTTAGATCCCTTTGTGAGGATTTGGACATGATGTTGCTTTTTATATTATAGGTAGGTTGCTCGTGTACCTACAACAATTTTAAATGAAGTTCATTTAAAATAACCCTTCATCGTAATTACCAAAATTTCATTGTTTTAAGGGGGAAACAAACATAGCAAAGAGGCAGCCAACATAAGGTGCTTGGGTCCAGGTGCAGGCACAACAAAAGTATATTCTTTTTATTAATTAATCAACAAGTAAACTAAAATTATCTGCCTCAGTGGTGAACACCTGAATATCCGCTGGGGCAACAAAAGCACTGAAAGAAAATAACCAAGACGGATGCAATGTAAGAAGATAATAGGAAAAACAGTCAATCTAATGAACAGGAGCGCATAGAAAGGGTGAATAGGGTAAATCATCAGAGGCATCACAAAATCAGATAACAAATGTATTTGAAGAAAGCAGCTGATTGAAGAAAACTTCCAAAAATTCAGTTGGGTTTGGTTAAAAGGGCCTCTACAGTGATTTTCCCAATAAAATAAGAGGAACTATGACAGCAGCTTGTCAATCACATTCCTGCTCCCCTAATGAACTTCACCAGATTTGCTCACAAATGGATAAAGTGAGTTAAACCTGTATGACAGATAGGAAGATTAGTTGACAACAAAATGAGTCTACAAATAGATTTTAGTGCATAAATTGCATCCATAAGAAAATTAAGCAAACAAAGCTCAAAGGAGGATCAACATGATTCCACTTAGCAATTAGAGTCATACTGAAAATGAATAGTTGAGTCACAACCTTATTAAAGCTTTTGCTGGTTGTGAAGCTGATTGAAGGAAAAATAAGAGAGTAAATAATTCTCCGAGGATATAGAATTATGTTGACAGACCGTGAAACCAGGAAAAAAATCCCATTGTCAAGAATACTATTGAGCTTATTCAAGTTAATGCAGCACCATTGTTCGGCCATTAAAAGCCAAGTACATGTTTCATGATCAATTAGTTAGTATAGCAAATAGATAAGTTTGAAAAATACAGTGAATTCAATAGTATTGATCATTCAACTATCAAATATAAATTATAAGCATAAACTTGTATTTATTCAAGTTAATCCAGGACTAGCTGAAACTAAAAGAAAAGCCATGATGTTCATATTTCCCAGCTAGTCACGAAAGATCACTAGATCATCATTGTTCCTTTCCCCACTCTAGTTTCCTCAATCAACAATGAATTTTAAATTACAAAAGATAAGCAGACCTCTTTAGAAAAGGTCATGTGTTCATGTTCGTGAAAATAAAGAAAGCCAAAAACTTTGCCCATGAAGTACCTTTACTCGGAGATTCTTTGCGTCCTGCCCTCCACCATTCTCCAAATTCCCTCAACCCAATTGATTTGAAGTCCTCTCTGTAAAACAAAAAATCAATATACCAAGAGTTCAATCAAACCCACAAACTGGCAATAACTTTAGATGAATAACCAAGACACAAAGTACCAAACCCTATCAAATGCAAAACCATAAAATCAGCAATCGAACACATAATGAAACAAAAGTACGGTTGTTCAGCTCAAAAATCAAATTTCTTAAATTGTAGGATAATTTTGTTCGTTTCCATGAAGCAAATGAAAATCGGCCCCCCACACACACAAAAGATGCTCCTGAATCACACATAGCAGCGAAATAGGGGAAGAAAAATGCAGCCCCACACGCACAGCATCTAGTAGAAAATATAAAGAAGAAAGACAAAACCAACCAAAATCCATGCCACAATTGCGCACATAGATGCGACTCCAAGGAAGAGGAAACACAAAAAACTGCTCCCTCACGCCTATAAGGCAGCGTCGATGGTGGTGGCAAAAGGGAAACGGAGATCGGCCGAACGAAGAAAAGAGGGAAGCTCCAGAGCTTGGCAGCAAAGGGACGGAAAAAAACCCTAATCCTAAAATTTGTGTACCTTTGATTACGGACAATTTCAACCGGCGGCGGTGACGCTATCCGCTTTAGAGGGTCCACGGTGGCTGACGGGGACGAGATCGGCGGTCCCTGACAGGGATGAGAGTGAGGGATGAGAGTAAGAGTGAGAGAGACCGTGAGGAGGGTGAGAGTGACAATACAAGAGAGAGAGAGAGAGAGAACTGATTTCAATTCTTGCTTCCCTCTTCTTTCGGGTTTTTGGTTATTTCACACAACAATTGAATCCCATAAAAGGCCTAAAGCCTTAGGGCCTTTTCTGGGATTAGCAGAATGATAGGGCCCTTTTTGTCCTTTTTTTGCTTAAATGGGCCTCCGTACGGATTTTCCCAAACAAAATTTGTGATGTAAAGTAAATAAATATGTAGGGGAAAAAAAAAAAGAGAGCAAAGCGAATAAATTAATTTTAAGATAATTTAATAACAGGTTTGAACATTTCTGGAAAAAAAAAATACTATTGATAGGTTTGGTCACATAATTAGAGATCAACTAATTAGGCATAGTATTTCAATTAGCAATGTACTATTTGTATGCATTCTAATTTATAAACAATTTTTTTCATTAAATATATTTAATTAAGGACTTTATTGTTTATTAATTTTTTAATAATCATTTAACTTACTAAAATTAAAATTTTATCTTCAATTATCTCAATACATATAACTAATTTGTATATGTAGTATTCAATATGATTCATGCTTTTTTAAGTCATTTTCCATCTCAACTTACTTTTGAAATAATAATCCAAACACTCATCAATTTTAAAAAAAGTCAAATGAGCAATCTAAACACATATCACATTTACAACGTAACTTTTTTCCTATCTTACTTCTACAAAAGTCATATAGAAAATAAGTTATCGCTCTCACCGCTAACCCAAACGGGCTTTAAGTTATAGTAAATTAAAACGTGGATTCATGTTGTCATGTAATAAATAATATGGTTAAAATCAAATAGTAGTATACAAAATTCACAATACTGGACTCATTTAATAGAGATTAATCCTAGGGAAAATTCCAAATAAATACTATTTAAACTTGGAAAATCTCAAGAAGTCTGTTAACACATGGAAATGATAAATAAGTCTCAAACGACTAATCTAGGATTTTGAAATGTTTTATTTTACCAAAATACCACTCAAGTTTTTATTTTTATTTTTTTTTAAAAAGAAAAACCCTCATTGCCGCCTAAGCTCCATTGACAACTTAAATAATGTGATTGACTACTTGAATATAGAGATTGACTACTTGAACTCCTTAAGCCCTATTAAGCATTGTTGACATGTTGAATAAAAACAATGACAACTTGAATGTAGCCGTTAATAACTTCGGGAGCGCAATTTGTCAATCATTATACTCAAGTTGTCATTGCCCTTATTCAACTTGTCAATGATGTTGGACAGGGTTTATGGAGCTCAAGTAGTTAATCCCTATACTAAAGTAGTCAACTTCATTACTCAAGTTGTCACCGGAGCTTTGGAAGCCAACCGTCGGAGTCCCGCCGGCTAGCAGAGCTCCAGTGCCAGCAAGGGTTCTTTCTTTTTTTAAAAAAAAAAACTTGAGGAGTATTTTGGTAAAAGCACAACATTTCAAAATTCTAGAATAGTCCTTTGAAACCTATTCGTCATGTCTATGTGTTAACAGGCTTTTTTAGGTTTTTTAAGTTCAAATGGTATTTATTTAGAATTTTCCCTTAATTCTTTTCTTTTTATCTTTAATATTCACCCTTTTTTATGAAAAAGATCATTATCTAGAAATGAAGAAGAGCAATATATACCTAGCTGTTGCTTCTGAAATTCTTCATGCATATTAACCAACAAGACTGATCTTAAATAAAAACATAGACAAACATTGAGAAAACAGGAGGGGGGAAAATCAAGAGTGAATCGTAAGGCTTCTTAATTGTCTTCTGGAAACATCTCAATGGCATCAGTTGCTTAGAGTTAAAGCAATTTTTTCAAAAATATTAATATGAAATTTAAGTCATTTTCTTAATTACTAAATTGGTTAATAATATATTTAAAGATCAAATTTTTGCCAAAGTGTAATGGCATCGTACGATCCATGTAACTGACCCCATATACTGAAATAAAGGTTTTTATTGTTGTTGTTGTTTTATTATATATTTTAAAAATCCTAACAATACTTTGCTTTTTTTTTTGGGGAAAATTACTCACAGGTCCCAAGGAAGACACATATTTACATTTAGGTCCTATGAAATGACAAAATTACACAGAAGTCCCTAGGGACTTCTGTGTAATTATTTCATATGAGTAAAAGACCTTATTGCCCTTCCTTCTTCCTTCTCTTCTCTCTCTCATCTCTGGACCTTCTCTTCTCTCTCTCGCGTTTCAGTTTCCGGAGATCTTGAAATCCTCCTCCACCAATACTGCCGGCGAGTTTCCCTTCACCTCCACCGTCAGCCACCATCACTCTCACCGGTGGTGAGAACCAGCACCTCGACCTGATTTGGAACACGCAGAAGCTCCCTCCTTCAACCATCGATTTCTAACCTTCCCATCCACCCCTTAGTCTCTCACACTCTAACGCCTTCCACACCATCAACCACCATCGATTCTGAATCTTGGATGGAAAAATCGCGAATTTGTTGATCTGTGGTGAACTTCAAAAGTTGTTGTTAAAACAGCAATTGTGTGTTGTAAATATATAATTTTTTGTTGTGAATCACCTCTGGAACTCAGATTTGAAAAAATCCATGTTGAAAGAACTTGTTGTTAAAACAAGTATTGTGTGTTGTAAATATATAATCTTTTGTTGTGAATCGCCCCTGGAACTCAGATTTTGAAAAAATCCATGTTGAAAAAACTTGTTGTTAAAACAAGTATTGTGTGTTGTAAATATATAATTTATTGTTGTAAATCGCCTCTGGAACTCAAGATTTGAAAAAATCCATGTTGAAAAAACTTCTTGTTAAAACAAGTATTGTGTGTTGCAAATATATAATTTTTTGTTGTGAATCGCCTCTGGAACTCAAGATTTGAAAAAATCCATGTTGAAAAAACTTGTTGTTAAAACAAGTATTGTGTGTTGTAAATATATAATCTTTTATTGTGAATCGCCTCTGGAACTCAGATTTGAAAAAATCCATGTTGAAAAACATATGACCTTATTTTGGCAATGTTTTCCAGAGGCGATTCACAACAAAAAATTATATATTTACAACACACAATACTTGTTTTAACAACAAGTTTTTTCAACATGGATTTTTTCAAATCTTGAGTTCCAGAGGCGATTCACAACAAAACATTATATATTTACAACACACAATACTTGTTTTAACAAGAAGTTTTTTCAACATGAATTTTTTCAAATCTTGAGTTCCAGAGGTGATCTACAACAATAAATTATATATTTACAACACACAATACTTTTTTTAACAACAAGTTTTTTCAACATGGATTTTTTCAAAATCTGAGTTTCAGAGGTGATTTACAACAATAAATTATATATTTACAACACACAATACTTGTTTTAACAACAAATTTTTTCAACATGGATTTTTTCAAAATCTGAGTTCCAGAGGCGATTTACAACAAAAGATTATATATTTTCAGCACACAATACTTGTTTTAACAACAAGTTTTTTCAACATGGATTTTTTCAAATCTGAGTTCCAGAGGCGATTTACAACAAAAGATTATATATTTACAGCACACAATACTTGTTTTAACAACAAGTTTTTTCAATATGGATTTTTTCAAATCTGAGTTCCAGAGGTGATTCACAACAAAAAATTATATATTTACAACACACAATTGCTGTTTTAACAACAACTTTTCAAGTTCACCACAGATCAACAAATTCGCGATTTTTCCATCCGAGATTCAGAATCGATGGTGGTTGATGGTGTGGAAGGCGTTAGAGTGTGAGAGACTAAGGGGTGGATGGGAAGGTTGGAAATCGATGGTTGAAGGAGGGAGCTTCTGCATGTTCCAAATCAGGTCGAGGTGCTGGTTCTCACCACCGGTGAGAGTGATGGTGGCTGACGGTGGAGGTGAAGGGAAACTCGCCGGCGGCAGTGGTGGAGGAGGATTTCAAGATCTCCGGAAGCTGAAACGCGAGAGAGAGAAGAGAAGGTCCAGAGATGAGAGAGAGAAGAGAAGGAAGAAGGAAGGGCAATAAGGTCTTTTACTCATATGAAATAATTACACAGAAGTCCCTAGGGACTTCTGTGTAATTTTGTCATTTCATGGGACCTAAATGTAAATATGTGTCTTCCTTGGGACCTGTGAGTAATTTTCCCTTTTTTTTCAAGTTGATTTTTTAAAAAAAAAAATTAAAGTTGGATTTTTTTAAAAAAAAAAATTAGTCAATGCCTTTTCTTGTGTAAACCCATAGTATCCCCACGTCACTTTAGACTTAAGTTTAATCTATTTGGGCTACGAGAAGTTAAAACCTTTTCAATAAATGTGCTTGTTGGAATTCAAACTTGTGTTGTACTTCTTATAGAGATAAGACTACTTATCATATCAACCATTTGTTGGTGTGAATGTAACTTCTTTTTTTTTTGGCCCTAAATGGTACAATCACTCTGAACTTTTCATAAAGTCTTACCAAACTAATCATTTTCGTAAATCAACATTTTTAATAGAGGTATAAATAAGCCAGATCAAGTTAGGAGTTAACCGAATACACCGGAGCCAGGCCCACAAACAAGTAAAGAGCTTTTTTTGGGCTCAAATTTGGGCCTATGGATGACCTGGCCTGGCTTACTGGCCTATTAAGAAGCCTAAAAAACTGAAACAGATTAGATGGCATTAGACAAGTATATATTTATTTGGAAAAAAATATAGTAAAATGTATCAAGTGAGTTGACAAGAACAACTTTGCCATTAAAAATATATAAATAGATAATCAGCTACAAGATAAAAACCATGTCGTAGTAAAATTCGAAAAACTAAAAGCTACTCAATCAAAATTTAGATGTCATTAGCAAGTATGGTACAATCTTCAACATGTCAAGGTAAAGATCGCAGTAGATCAACAAAATTTCTCAAATATAAAAATAATCTTTTTAATTAATAGTTTTTTGATCAAACTTTTTAATTGATAGTTGAACTTCCTTAAATACTTTACAGCCAAAAAAAAAATGCTTAGAAAATAATGAAGGGACGTGTGCAGTCTGAACCATGTCTGCAATTTTCCTTTGTCATCCTTCTGCTTCTTCTTCATCTTTACACAGTCTCTTACTTTATGTCTTCTCTGTTTGCCTTCTATGAAAAAGTCCATTTTTTTCTTACTTTGGTTCGTACACCTAGTGGTCGGAGCTGTTGAGCTAGCTTCCTTCAATGCCGGCCGGTGACAGCGACTTTCCCTTTTTTGTGTTATCTTTCTCGGATGATTTTTTGTTGTCTTTTGTGTTCTATGAGCACAGTCCTGCATCACATGAGACACTGATGTAATGATTTGAGGCACGGCTGAACCAGACATCCCAAACAGAGCCACCGTGCCAAAGCAAGCTCTTGAGGGTGAACATGGAGTTATCATCTTGCTCCTTATTGTCGTCTCCTTCCCTACCCACGATGATGCCTCCACCTTCATTCTCTGTTTCAGTGAAGTTGGTAACTATGGCTTCCTCTGCCTGCTTCTGAGGCAACATTATCTCTGAAATATGCAAAAGGAACCATCCAAATCTACTAGTGGATCTAAATATGTATATGTATGTATGTTATGTTTTTGCAGAAACGATAGAAAATGAGACAAAAATTAGATGACCAAACAGTGATGCGCGAAATGTCCACTTTAAATTGCATTTTATGACTCTTTTTCTTTTGGTTTTGGAACTTCATCTTCATTTTCCTCTTCTGGTTATGCCCCCCCCCCAAAAAAAAAATAAAATAAAATTCATCCAAGGTCCGTCCCTGTTTACAGCAATATATCAAAAACCTTATATATAGACAAAATAGGTTTACATAGGGTTTGTTTAGTAGGAGGGAAATGAGGGGAAAGATAAAGAAGAGAAAATTTGTAAGAGTTGGATTTTAGATTAAAAAAAAAAGGGGGGGGGTTAAATACCATGTTCGCCATGGAAGTTTAGGTTAAAGAGTATTGGTCATCCGGAAGTTTTTTTTGTCTTATTTTTACCCCAAAAGTTTAAAAACATAGCAACCTGGCCTATCCGTTGGTCTTGACCATTGAATTGTTGCTCTTCTTTGTAAACTTTCAAGAGCAAAATTGCTCATTAAAAAAAAACTTTTTTCTCATGAAAAAACTTCCGGGACATATTTTCTGCGTTTTGTTAACGTCCAGGGCATAAATGAGACAAAGAAAAACTTTCGAGTGGTTAGTGCTCCTAAGGCTAAACTTCTATAATAAAAATGGTATTTAACCCATAAAAAATGGAGAAGTAAGGTTATAAAATTTTAATAAAGAAAAGATGTAAAATAAATGAGTAAGAAAAATTATTTTAAACAATTGAACCACACTTCTCTAATTTTCTTAACCCAAGTCATAATAATTTTCTCCCCTCTCCCATGTCCCTCAAAATCCCTCTTACCACAGCCCCTTAAGGTGACATGATAGAGGATGAAAATTGGTCAAGCTGAGGTGAGAAGGCGTAGATGAAGCCCATAGGGAAGGACGAACACGGACATGAAGGAATGAAGAGGAAGCACATACCTTCTAAAAAAAAAAAAAAAAGCACATACCTGGTCGTTTGAACAGTTTCAATTTTTATTTTTTAAATCATTTATAAAATTTATAAAATTTTTTGATTCATTTTTAAATTTCACTAGTTAATATTTTATTATTTAATTTTTATAATTTAATATTTAAATTATATTTTAAAAATGAAAATATAAAACGCCGAAATGTTGATCTAACAATAAAAAAGAAAGAAAGAAAGAAGAGAAGAGTTAGAGAAGAGTAGAGTCCCCCTCCCGCGCTATATTAATTGATTTGAGTTGTTGTAATTATTTACATTAACGGAATTATGATCCCGCTAGATTTTTTGGGGGGTTTTGAATTCAAATCCTGGATGAGATATTCATACTGGGAGAGACAACCACACACCCCAAACCAGATATCGAATAATTATATAAAAAAATATTTTGTGAATTTAATATATATATATATATATATATATATATATATATATATAGGGGTTTATACTTCTCATGTTGCATGAGAAGAAGAAGATTCCTATACACACATAAAATAGTGGGACTCACACACACACACACATATATAAAATGCTAATTATATATATACATGGGTCCCATCATTTTATGTGTGTAACATGAAAAAACACTACTCTTACAACATGAAAAGTGTTTTTCCTATATATATATAATACTGAAATTTTAGAAAATGGGTTAGACTCACCTATGATCAAGGGCAAAGCAAAATGGACATGGTAAACCGTCTACTACCTTCAGACTTTATCTAGCACCCACGAGCTAAAGCTAGGATGCCTTACAAGTATTCAAGTGAGAAATTTCTATTTATTGACTCTAGTTGGGGTTAAAAAGGATAACGACCCAATAGAGAAAAAGATTGGGACCAAATGTTCGATCTGATATAGGCCCAAAAGGTCCAGAACTACGTTGGCACTTCAGGAAAATTTACGCGAAACTAACCCCACGGCAATAAAAACCTAAGACTAATCTCTCATTTATTATGCACTATTTCTTAATTTACCTCAATTTGGCCTTTCACTTTCATATAATATTCATATAGAGGAGTTAAATAATTAATTTATAAAAATTAAAAAATTAATTTAGTTAGTTGTTTTATGAAAAATGTGTATTAGTTTTTCTGAAATACTCTTTTTAATTATTTGCATTCAAAACCACTCATTTAACATAAACAATCAGCATGTGTAATCAATTCTTTTTCCTACAAGATATGGGTGCATTCCTTTCATTAAAAAGTATAGCTATCCGAGTAAAGAAATAAGTTAAGTTCTAGCTATTAATATTGGGGGAATACAACAAGATTCCAAATAATTGAATTAATGACAATTATAACAGGCTGTGCATAAATATGATAATCTAGTACAACCGGCCTTGTTTAGCAAAATTTACCCCAACCTGATCTCAAAAAAAAGTGGGGCGGAAAAGATTTTTTTTAAAAAAACCAACTGGACTAGACTAACTTATTAGGTTGGAGTAGATAAGGGACTAAACAACTAAACCTGGTTCGACCAATGGGGGTTGACAAAAGTGGTAAGCGACTTGTGCTGCTTAAGCAAGGTCTCAAGTTTGAGCCTTGTGAATGCAGAAAAACCCCGTTGAGAGATTCACCCACTATAGCCAGGTGCACAACGCGAGTCGGATCCGGAGAAAAACCTCGTTGAGAGATTCACCCACTATAGTCAGGGTGCATGACGCGAGTCGGATCCAGATTAGTCAGAACAAAGCTTTGAATACCGGATAAGCAACCAAAAAAAAAAAAACCTGGTTTGATATGCCCAAATGTAAGTATAAATATACTGATCCAGTCCTAAAATATAGGAATTGCACTATAAACTATATCCTCTATTTTAGATCGGGATAGTAATTATTATACATTCTCATTTTTTAGAGAGAAGGGATTGATTCTTAATCTTTGCAAAGTGACGAATCTTAGCCTGATCTTAGGCTTCTTTTAAACCACAAGTTCATACCACAGAATGCCCCAATCCATCCATGAAACAAACTAAACTTTAGGTTAGGCTCTTGTCCGCCCTGATTTGACCATTGTGCACTTTCACAATTAGGTCATTACCAAATTTTTTTCCCCTTTTTATACAAATTTTTCCCTAAAAAATAAGTTGTAAATATTGATTCAGATAATTGTAAATCTCAAAATCTTAATTACAAATAAGAAATTTAAATTTCAAATGAAACCTTTAGTAGGTAACTAAGATTCCTGATTGTAACATTTTAAATCAATATTTGCAACTTATTTTTCAGAATTTCTTTCCCAAAGACCCTATATATTATTAATTTATTACCACTTAAATGTCATAGTTTGCCAACTCCTTACTTTTGTTAATGTGACCTAAGAATCCCTATCGTAACGAACAAGTAATTCGAACCTTTCCTTTATCTGACAAGGTATCAGCTTCAATTTCTTAAAGGGTTGGGCAAAAATACCATGAGTTTTTGGTTACCAAAAGGAATCAGATACTTCAACAAAATTCTGGATATTGCCAAAAGGATACCAAGTTCTTCTCTCAAGCCAGCACCTTAGTAGTACAGTAGCATGAGAGCTTGGCTCCTTTCCCCCATGTCTAGGGTTGGAACCCTGCCCCTCCCCTACTATAAGTATCAAAAAAAAAAAAGAAAAAAGTTCTTCTCGCAATGATCCTTGGCTTTGCAGCAATCTACATGACTAAAACCATACAGATGAGATTGAAGAACAGAAATCTTGTAAATACTGAAAAATAACACCGTGAAACCACTGTGAACCACCGACTTATATGCTCTACACGCCGTCTATCTTGCCGCTCTCCCCTTCCCAAAATTTCCCCTTAATCCTTGTAAAATAAGTTAATATAATTTTAAATTAAAATATATTATATAAGTAAAAATATCATTATAATTAAAAATATAATATTTTAAATAAATTTAAATATACATACATATATATATATACATACATACATACATACATACATACATATATATATATATATATATATATATATGTATATGTGTGTGTATAATTAATTTAAAATAAAAAGTATTTTATTATACGTAAAAATACTAGTATAATTAAAAAAATATATCATTATAAAATTAATTTCTTTTAAAATGTATTAGTACATGTATAAAAAATTATTCCATATTTAAAATATATTGTATATTAATTATTAAAAATATTATTATATTAAGTAAATAAGGTGTAAATTATTTTATATAACACAAAAATAAAAAAAATATAAACTAATATGTTAGGTTGAAATGATAAATTGCTTTATTCCTCCCATCCCCTACCCTCTTACAAAACAAGGGATCAATAAAACCCATTCATCTCCTCTCTCCACTAAGCATATCAAATAAAGTAACCTCATCACTTCGAACCAACCAAGCACTAAAGGCTAGAGTGAGTAGTAAACATGCCTATTATAATTATTGAAATTATTCATGTACATTTTAGGCTTAGTAAGCCAAAAAATTAAAGTACATAAAACTTAATGTATTATCTCACTGAAATGGCATATTCAATTTCTCATTTTATAGTTTTAAAATTTAATTTTTCATTTTCTTGAGATTATTTGTTTGACCTGTGTCCAGTACATGGTTGAACTTTTCCATTCCAGTGTGTATTGACCGTACGTTCAGTCTCAAATGCACTTGAAGATAAATACTGATATATGAGTGTGTGCTCTCGGAATACCTTAAGAACAGTATCTGCACAGTATACGTTAATCCTTTAAGCTAATCATAGCTCACACAGCCTTTCCATTGATCCCTAAAAAAATCATGTTTACCTTTATACACTGGAAATCACATTGAAAAAACCGCTTCTACTGTTAAACTAAACAGATAAATAAGAGCTTCTTTGGGTTGACTGGTTCATACCGAACCTGATAAGACAATAAATCCATCTTTCACAATTATTTATTTGGGGTCCGTAGTCCTGTTCCATGACAAAAGGGTAGGGTAATGTGTTTGTAAAAAGAGTGAAGAAGTGGACCATTTTGAGCACGCCAAAGCAGCACTTAAGCTATATCGATAAGTAGATAGGTCCTGAGTTACATACCCTCCACCATAATTGGATTACCATCCACCATGATTGGATTGGATTGCAGCTGGCATCCCCTGTCACACTATATACACAGTTTTTTCTCTTCTTCTTCTTCTTCTTTTTTTTAATCACCTTTTGGACCACATGATGTCCGGTGCTTTTTTTTTTTTTAAAGATCTTATTACTAGGTATCCAAGCAGCCGATTAATTCGAATTGAAACTTTGCAACCATGATGCCTCTCCCTAGGGTCTTTTTAAACAGGATGAGATTCGAACTCAGTTCGCCCATTTTGTAGTCTAGTTGGTCCACAACTAGATCAAATATCCTTGGGTTACATGGCTTTTTCTCTCTTTACTTCAAAAACCCATCAGCCCCACCATCTGCTCAAGTACTAGTACCACTCAGCATACAATAATGGCATTTGCTATTTATAGAACTTTTCTTCTCAGTCCACTCAAATCATTTATATTACTACTACTTGAATTTAAACACAGTTTTCAAATAATTCTTTCAGATTTGCTGTGGCTTAAGTTGATTAAAACTACTGTGCGCTGATATTCATCAGACATGCCTTGTTCAATAATTGGTCTGTGTAGGTGCTTGACAAGATAGTTAGTAGGACAGTTGCCAGCTAAATTAAGACAGAAAATTTTGTTCATTATCATTAAAGACGAGAAATGGCTGGCACACAGAGAGAGGGAGGGAGGGAGAGAGAGAGAGAGGGAGGCATTTCATCAGTTTCAATATATACACTTCAGATAAATAAAATTTCAATTTTTCTATTAGTCATGGTCAATACTTACCAACAAGCTTCAGATTAGAGACTTTTGCACCTTTTTAGGGTTAAGGGGCAAAATTACACCATAGTACAATATTTTGAGTATTCTAGTCACTAACCCATTTACTGTTGCAAACCATGTAAGACTCACATCCCTTATCCAACTGACGTTTGACATCCATTATGCATTGAGAATTTTTGCATTGTTTTTCAGAGTTGTTGGGCAAAAGTGTACCATACTAAATTTTAGAATGCCAACAGCTCCCTGCAGAATACATTTGTAGATATTTCTGCACCTTAATCCTATAATTTAATAAGTGTATATTCTTTTTCATTTTTGGAATCATGCAATATTACATGGCTAGTAGGCTAGACGAATAAAAAGTGGTAGGTTGGGAGATCAGATTAGAATCATATTAAACTTATATGTCAGCAAAGTTTGCTGTGCGTAGCTTTATAACTGTATCAATGAAGCAGATGGATTTGAAATTCGGACCAATATGATAAAAGGATAAAAGGGATCTGCCATAGCTTACTGGTTTTTTCACTTTCCACTATCTATTACTTGTAGGTTTGTTCATCTATTTGCTTGACCATTTAGAAGAAACATCCACTGACAACTCAATAAAGATGATTGTTTGAACTTGAGAATTGGTGATATGGTTCTATTCTACCACGGAACTTCTCCGAATCTTTATATGGGAATCAATAATAAAGGAATCAGAAGCTAGATAGCTAGGTGGTGGCACTGCTTTTTGCAAGTTGAAATTAAGACATCTTGAAAGGATTTCGTGGTGTAAGACAACTCAAAGGACTGGTATTTCAATTTAAGGTAATTCAGCACATGGCATGTTACATTATAATAATTCCCTCGTGTTCAATGTGGGTTTCTCACACAGTTGCGTATCAATACCGCACATGCACTTTTAAAAGGGGGCGAATTACTATAAGTTACCAAACAAAGGACTTAATCAACCCCAAATCCAATAACAACTGAAAAGCATGCATTGATAAGTTCCAGTGCAGAAACAGGTTTATGATACTCATTTGAGATTGAAACTTTTTAGTTATTAAATTATTTCCTTAGAACCTTAATAGTAATTCTCTCCTTAGAAAAAGTGAAGGATACAACAAAATTCTAGAGAGAAGAGAAACGTGATGAGATGAAAGTACCTGGCTTAATCTTCACGGCTAAAACAGAGTCTTCATTGCTGAGTTGGACGTATGGATTTATACCAACGGCTTTTTTTTTTTTTTTTTTTTTTGGGAAATTCGTCGAACACCTTGCATACAGAGTCACTATCTCCCACCCTGCATGTGATGAAGGAAGTTAACTCTGCACGGTTTTATGATTTATGGGGTGTATTACCCAAAGAGCAATCTAGAAAGTACCTTTCGATCGATTACCTTTGCCTAACCAAATTTGATATTAGAAATGGCAAAGAAGGTTTGGCGCGATGGACCTGTCATCGATCGAACCAAATTGTACTTCGATCAAAAGGTACTTATGCATTAATTACGAACACCAAAAATTAGGTCACCTCCCAATGGTCCAACCGGCAAATTAACAAACACAAAATTGAAGAGGTAAGTTATGCTGTCCAGAAGGTGCCCCAAGAAAAAACCGAAGGTGGAACTGAATTAGCAAGTACGAAGAGAAGGAAGACTGAGATTGTTGTTGAAATCGTGTACGGGTATAATAAGAACAGAGAATGGTTTAGTTAAGAGGATTTAGGGTTCTAAATGAAGATTATCCCTCTGAGATGAGCATGATGAGAAGGAATTAGAGAGGGTTGACCTTCAGGAATTGACGATTCGCGACCGGCTCGAGTCGCTATCATGGTTGGTATAACCGTATGCGAGGGCCTTCCCCCCCCCCCCCCCCCCTTTTTTCTTTTTTTTTCTCCTTTTTGTTAATTATTCTGGGGAGCTTTTGCCTCTTCGTTTCCATTCTTGCTTATCCCATGCGATGCGAGAGTGCTTTCTGAAGACACGTGAAAATTGTGCCGTTGCCTTTCCTATTTCATATTTCTTCCATTTTTAACGGCTATATACTCCTCCTATTTTTAATGTAGCATCCTATTGTAAAGTTAAATTTTGATGTTAAATGTAAGAAATATTTTTTTATATTTTTTAATTTTATATATATATATATATATATATATATATATATATGATGTTTCAACAACAATAATTAAATGAGAGAGACATGAAGGATATCAAAGAAGTTGATTAAGATACTTTTTTAAAAAAATATATCTTTATTTACTAGGGTTAATATAATTCTTGGTCTTTATAGTTTATCCTCTTTTTGATCTTGATTCCTCTAATTTACTTTGTTTTAAATCATTTGTCCCTAAAATTTAAGAAGGACTTGTAACAAGAGTTAACAGTGTTAAATGTGTGTACCACTCTGATTTTATATATAACTCAGTTATGAATAAAAAATGTAGTCCTATTTATAAGTCCAGTTTCATATAATACATGAGATTGTGATAGTTTTACTCATATTAATTGTATTTATGAAGATAGAGAGAAAGAAGAAACAGTTGAAAAATACTCAATCATAAACGATGACAAAGTTGAAAATTTATTTCATAACCATTGAATTAACTACCTCTTCTGGTACGTGAGATTTGGTGAAAATGTACTTATAAATAGGAGTGGAATGTGTCACTAACAGCGTTAAATTTCCTAATGTGGGTTGATGATTAGGCAAATTGCTGAGTAAGCTTTTCTACTTACATGGACATGTGCCAAAAAAGAGAGAGTGAATTTAACACCTTTAACTCTTGTTCCAAATCTTTCTTAAACTTTAGGGACTAACGGTTTGAAATGGAGTAAACTTGAGAGACCAAAACCCCATGTTTAAAACTTCATGACCAAAAGTAAAATGAGGGAAACTATAAGTGACCAACAATTATATTAACCATATTTACTAATTTAATCAACTTCCATAATCTTATTAAATTAGATAAATATATCTTACATTAAGAACCAAGAGAGTATCTTTTTTGAGTTCTTTTAACTAGCTCAAAACAAGTTATTTTGTGCTTTACCACACAAAATTATTTTTACATATTTATTTTATAAAGTGCAAAATCAACTCTCAATTGACTATTGAGTATGAAAGAAAGTAGTTAAAAATAACTTATACCTTGTTTGGTATGATGGAATTGGAGGTATGAAAGTGGAAATGGAATTGATTTTCATGAGATGGTTTTTGTCTGATATGATGGAATTGGCTTCCATTTCCATCTCCACCAAAATAGGGGGAAATTGGTTCCACCATCATATTAATTTGTAATTCCAGCTCCTAAAATTCACCCCCCCCCCAAAAAAAAATAATTCAAGCTTGGTCATTCAACTCCAGCCGCCAGCAAGCTTCTCACCCCAATTGCTGGTGAACACCTCAACTTTACCGTATGATGAGCTCCTCACCCACCATCGGCGAGCTTCTCAAAGTTAATATAAGCAATTTTAGTTAAAATTAATGGTCAATATAAACGGTGGTTAAAATAGGAGCGACATTGCTACATTTTTATACTTTCGGAGCAACATTGAAATAAAAACACTAGAGCAATATTGAGATTTCATAAATACTTTTAGAGCAGATTTACACCTTGACCTATATTTTTGTGGTATAATATTTGAACTGAGTTTTGGGACTTTTGATATATGAGCTATAAGCATTCTATTCTCAAAAGAAATAAAAACCCTTCAATCCAAAAATAAATTAATAAAGGGTTAAGGAGCAAAAATACACATGGGCTTTTCCCTAGGAGCGCCCAGCACCACGTGCTTTTTTCTGGAGCAAAAATATACATGAACTTTCAAAACCAGAGCAAAAATACCATCACAGTTAAATTGATTTAACATCTGTTAAGTACCTTGTAAAAAATACTAAAATGCCCCTCACCAACACCCTCTCCCTCCCAACTCTCATTTCTGCAACTCTTCATCAAACGAAGAACAGTGATGATTTAAGCACAATGACGATTCCCAAATTTGTGACTAACACCATAAAGTTCAGAACCCCTAGGCTAGATCTGAAACAACCCCCCTAAAAAAAAAAAAAACTCTCAAAGGGACCATTGTGAAAGCAGGAGCTTTATACCCAAGAGGGGGGTGAATTGGGTATATTTAAAATTTTTCGAAACTTGTTCTGTTTTTGGTCACTCAGAACAGGGCACAACAGAGAGGATAAGGAGAAGAAGATAAACAAAATGCAATTTATACTGGTCGGTCCTTTCCTGACCTACATCCAGTCCCCAAGCCTCACTTGGGATTTTCAATCCACTAACTCAACAATATTGATTACACACTCTGTACTAAGAGTTGTTCTCTCACTAGAACACACTCCCCCTTACAAGTTGTAATCAATATACCCCAACTACCAAGTCCCCTGACTTGTAGTTATCACAATCAATAAATGATTTCACAAGTGAAAACTCTCTCAAAGAGTAGATAGAATAAGCACTGAAGTACAAAATATCAAATTGATACTATTACAGATGAAAGCTGAACACAATAAATGACACTTAATAAATTTTCGCTCTCAGTTGGTGTATCAGCTTGAGAAGAAGTTAATGCTCTCTATTTATAGGCAGAGAACATTAAATGACCGTTGTAGGATGATTCCAACCGTTGGAAGTGATTTGCTTGGGTTCTGGTCATCTTCTCTCTCTAAACTTCTGCTAATCCAAGACTTTGATGAAGTCTGATGTGGCTCTCTGAGGATTTGCCCGTTGGAGATAACTTTACTTGTTGTAGTAAGTATACTTTAACGTTTAAGAGGCGTGCTCAGATGGATTAGCTGAGAATAGGTTGATTTGCAGAAGTGCATTTAATGCACTGTACACTTTTTGCTTTATGGCTTTGACCTTCATTGATCTTCATCTATGATTGCTGAAATTCACTCAACAAACTTGTTAAATATAGCTAGGAATATGATTGAATGAATTATGGAAGCAATAAGATCAAACAATGATGATTTGCAAATTCGCGTAATTCAAAAACCAATTTTGACCGTTGTATACTGCAGTATGTTCCTCTATACTGGAGTATGGAACTGCGCATAAGTGTCCATACTGCAGTATCCAAAGTCTTACTGCAGTAAGCAACTTCCAGAGACAAAAACCTCGTGAAATGATTTTGAAAGATATGCTCTATACTGCGGTATGCAACTAACATACTGCAGTATGCGAGTTTTTGTCAAAGTTGAGAGTCCCCGTGATTGCCCAATACTGCAGTATTCAAACCTATACTGCAGTATGCAATGGTTATGAATTTTGAGAGCCTTCTGTATGACCCTTTACTGTAATATGCAGCTCCATACTGCGGTATTGACTAGGATGAGGAAATTTGATTGTTCTCGGGTTGGCCCTATACTGCAGTATACATACCTATACTGCGGTATTGGCTTGACTTAGAAATTTAGTTGTTCTCTGGATGCCACTATACTGCAGTATACAAAGCTATACTGCGGTATTGGCTTGTTTTAGAAATACGGTTGCTCTCTGGAAGTCCAATACTGCGGTATGTAACTAACATACTGCAGTATTGACTTAACATCATCAATTTGATGATCTTCTGTAAGTCCAATACTGCGGTATAGAAACCTATACTGCAGTATTGACTTTACTTCAAAAGATTGCTTGCCTTCTGTAAGTCCAAATACTGCGGTATAGCATTCCATACTGCAGTATTGACTTAACTAGAAAAATTGGATTGTTCTCTGGAAGTCCAATACTGCGGTATGTCATCCTATACTGCAGTATTGACTTAACTTCAAAAATCTGATGACCTTCTGTAGGTCCAATACTGCGGTAAAGAAACCTATACTGCAGTATTGATTTAACTTGAAAGATTATTTCCTTTCTGGAAGGCCCTTTACTGCAGTATGCAGACCCATACTGCGGTAAGCAACTATCAGATGATTTTTAAACATCTTGGAAACTTCAAAACATATTTTACACTTGTTGTTAATCATCAAAACACATTGAGAACTAACACATTGAACACAAGAAAGCATATGAAACACAAAGATGAGAGTTGTGAGATAAAGATGCGAAAGACAAAGTGGATAGAAAAAATGAAGAACGAAATTTTAAAGCAAAGGAACCAACTTTCCACAAGTTACAGCCATATTTGACTGGAATATGGTCAGATTTTACAGCATATTTGAATCTATGATTCCAAATTGAATTTGAAACTACTCTTTTTGTGTACTTACAGAAATGGCTGTGCAAACAAATAATTCAGATTCAGAATTTACAACGAGCTTATTTGAGAATCAAAAAAATATGAACATAACTACAAATCAAGCAAAAGGTTTTTGGGGTTGTGTGGTAATTCTAAAGCAATCAATTAACTCATTTCTCTGAACCATCACATTACCAAACAATTCATCCATCTCCTTGCTCACATCGTCCATGAACTTCTCCAACACATGAAGCTGTTTCTGCAATTCCACGGATGCATCGAGTTTCCCAGCATCTGAAGCAGCAAGAAGTTTGGCCACAGAACCATTTATCTCTTCAATCTCTTTCAATACATGCATTTTTCTTATAAACATCAGTTCACTGATTCTGGAATCAAGCATGAAAACTAAAGAATCATCAAAACCAGCCGCGAGTTTTCTCAACTCCAAGTAGGGTGTCCAATCGCTGCATAAACCAGACAAGAAAATCCCACACATCCAGAACCCAATCCTTTTTAATTCATTCATTGCTTCATGAACAACTATTTCCTTACCTGAGAATTCGTTCGCCTCGCAATCCTCCGCAATCGGATCAATGCCGAAACTAAGGTTGAAACTACCAGGAGGAATCGGATCAACGCCGAAACTAAGGTTGAAACTACCAGGAGGAATCGGATCAACGCCGAAACTAAGGTTGAAACTACCAGGAGGAATCGGATCAACGCCGACTGGTGGAGGGTGCACCATCCGCATCGCATCTGAAATCTGAGAAGGAAATCGCGTGAAGGAAGAAGGGAACAGCTGATCTAAACAAGAGCAATGAGGGAAATTTCAAAAACCTAGGAATTTTCATTTTTTAATAAAGTGGGGCCCACCACAAAGATAACGGCAGTCACATTGTTTTAACGGTGATGGTATTTTTGCTCTGATTTTGAAAGTTCATGTGTATTTTTGCTCCAGAAAAAAGCACGTGGTGTTGGACGCTCCTGGGGGAAAGGCCCATGTGTATTTTTGCTCCTTAACCCATAAATAAAAGATAGTATGCCCATTAGAAAATAGTAAGATCGTTAGGATTGGATAAGCTAATTTAATTGGGAATCCAGGATTGGCCCAATTCAAAACAATATTATAACAGTATAACCGGTAAAAAAACCAAATTGTTTAAGAACCAATGGGAAACATTCATGAACCGTCTTTAATTTTTCTTAAGAAAAAATATTAAAAACCTAAAATTACCTCCTTCTTTTTTTGGGGGGAGGGGGGGTTAAAATTAGGGCTCAATTGCCCATTACTTCACTAGCTTTAGCTAGGATCTAAACATGGGTAAACAACTCCCACAACATCTCTGTACAGAAAATCCACCACCTTGCTAGAGGAGAATAAAAAACAGTAAAATCCTCATTACAAATAAAACTATACTTGACAAATCAATCTACCACAGTATTGCCTACACGCAAAATATGAGAAAAGCAAATCTGTAGCTCATCTTTATTGTCCTATGGTCATGCATTCAAAGTTTTGTCTCTAGCCCTTCCTTGAATCCAAGCATCTTGAATCATGAGTAAAGCCATAGTTGAGTCTCTTTCCACAATAATCTTGTTGAATCCCAAACCCTATGTCATTCTAAGACCCTATACAAACCCCCAAATCTCAGCAACCAAAGCCATAACACGTCCTAACTTCCTATCGAAACCACAAATCCAGCTACCATCACTCCTCCTCAACACCCCTCCACAACTTGCTAAGAATAGACATGCTCTAGCAACACCATCAAAATTTAGTTTCACCCACCCCTCTTATGGGAAATTTTATTTAATTTGTTTCTTTAATAACCTAAAGTCATCAAATCTTTTTGACAAGGTAACACAATCTCTAACATAATTCTGGATAACAAGCTCAGGACATTCAGGCATATTAAAACCTTCTTCAAATAATAATTTGTTCCTCCATCCCTAAATCATCTAGCTACACACTGAAAATACAATACTCTATTCCTTTCTAGTTTGCAAATTATTTAAAAACCAACCATTCATGTGTTCTGTAAAAAATTGTGGATGTACCTTTAACACCTTTTGGGCCAGCCATATCCAACGAGATTCAGGACAACTTCTCAATACATGGTCAAGGTCCTTCACTCCTCCACCACACTTGCTACAAGTAGGCGCACCTCCTATGATACGTGCTCTTCTAGCTGTCGTGAGAAGTCAATCATATACTACCAACCATAAAAATACTTGGATCCTTCTTGTGGTCTTCACCTTCCAAATAACCTTCCAAATGGCCCCCAGTTCCATACTCACATCTTCTCTCAACTATTGATACATTTGAGATACCAAAAACCTATCTCCATGTCCCCCTCTCCACATAGTTATTTCATCACTATCCTTAGTACATGGTGGGGAGATGGCTTTTAATAATTGAAAAAACTCATACGGAAGAACCCCTTCAAGCCATGCCCAATTCCAGTTCCAGTTCCCTTCTCTGTCTAAGGTTTGACTCGCAATTAGAGCTGGATTCAACATTTCTAACTCCCCCACATAATAGTTCCCCAATTTATCTATAACATTATTAAAATTAAGATTTGAAATTTGAAATTAAAAAAAAACAATAATAAGAATAATATTTTTAATTAAAAAAAAAGAAAGAACAGATTAATTAAAAAAAAGTAAAAGTAAAAGTAATATATATGTGTGTGTGTGTGTGTGCATGTATGTATGTATTTTGTGTGGCAGGTACGCTGCCACTATTTGGAAGTGGCAGCGTCCTGCCACTAACGTGGCAAGGAGGGAGTATTAGTGTTATTATTTTTAAAAAAAAAAATTAATCCCTTAATCCACCGCTTTAGGACTTCTATATAAATGTATGTGTATTGCGTAAGTATTAGTGCGTGTGAGTGATTTGGCGGAAGAATCAGGAGAGTCCGAGAGTTGGAAAGAGAAAAGAGAGCTATTAGAGTTTTTTAAGGTATGTTATTTATTTTATTAAATCATTTAGGTAGTTAAATTAATTTCTTTTCAATAAACTTTCTTCATGAAAGTTATTCTACGTATTTTTCTCTTTCTAATGAGGGTAATATAGTATTGATTAGTAAAAATTTTAGGATTAGAATATTGGTAAAGTTTTGAGTTTTGAAGACCATATATATGAAGAGCACGATAATTAAATAGCTTTAATCGGTTTATATTTGTTAGTTTGTTGTTATGGGAATTTAAGTTATTTTCAATCTAAAGGAAATTAGGATTTTTGTCATATAAGATATTTTCACCGATTAAATGAGAATTTAAGTACTTAGTTGGATTGCTAGAGGCATTATTTAAGGTTTAATCGGTTGGTTTTGTTAAATCTTGAATTTCATGAAATTATGATTTGAGATTTGAGATTTTAAATTAGAGATTGATATGATTCTGAATATTTGGAGGTCTGGAGATTGTTTAGTAAATTAGGTTATAATTGTAAAAGTTAGTATTAGGTTAAAAATTGAGAAAATGATGAATTGTCATTTTTTTAGGAAAACTAAAGTGAGATAATAATTTAATTAATTATTTAATTATGGTATTAGTGGATATTTTTATTAATTCTATTAACATATAATTGTATATTTATTTTTAAAGGGGGACTGATTTCTTTCACAGTTAGTGTTGTGTCAAGAACTTGAAGTAACCACTTTCCAATTTATCTTGTATATTTGTTGAGGTGATTATAAGCGTATGCTATATCTAACTGATATAAATATATTATAGTTTGTTATCTATGAAAATATGTGTGTGTGTGTGTGAAATATTTGTTTGAAGGTAAATTTTAGTTAAGTGGGCATAAAATGTTTATATACTTATGATTAAAATTTTTTATTTTGAAATTATGAAAGTTTATGCGCGATATTGATTATTGAACATAATTGTGAATGTTGATGTTGAAAATTATGATATTTCATTGCATATTGAGATGTTTTGGAATTGAGATGATATGTGATGGTAGGAGATTGATTTTATACCACGTGGTATTGCCGCCAATGAGCGCATAGTGGATGACTGGATATTGCCCTTGGTATCATCCTAATCCTTTGGCTGGGATTAGGGTCAGCCCTTGGGACAGTGACACCTTTCTACATTCGAGAGAAAGAAAACCCATGGTCCAATATGAGTTCTGTAGCCTTTGGCCGGGCTACATCTTATCATTGGTGAGCTTGGAATAATTTCGTCAAAGAGATTAAACCTATTATATTATAGCTCATGGGTTTATGGTTGAGGTAGTTACATGCATAGTGAATAATTTTGAATTATTTTGATTCGGTAAATTACTCAGAGTTATTGATTTTACGAATAGATAATTGGCCCGCTTAACTTTCTTGAAATCATTCCCTGTATACTTGTTAAACTGGATATGTGGTTACTGAGTCTTCGTGACTCACCCCGTCTTTATTTATTTTTCAAGCGAGAATTCAGGTGCAAATACTAAGGGGAAGAAGGCATCCGAGACTTGATCTAAGTTATCAATCTTGTATGTCTCTTTTGTTTACATGAGTATAGTTTGATGTATATTGCAAAACTTTAGGGCCTTTTGGTACGTTGCATATTTTGGTTATTCCGCTGCATACTAAACTTATAATATGAACAGTGATTGTCGATACAATGTTTATCGAGAAGAAATTTTATTTTGACCCGAAACTAATGTTTAGGTATAAAATAATAATTTAAATGGTAATTTTGGGAGGATGTTATTATCAACCTCATTCAACCATCTATCCTTCCAAAATTTCACACTTCTACCATCCCTTACTTCCCATCCAATACCCTTAGTAACTTTAGGCCATAATCTAGCAACATTTTTCCATAAGGGTGAATCATGTTGCTTCATAGTGCACTCAGCTAGCCAATTAACAACCCTTCCATATTTAGCTTTCAGGATTTTAGAACACAATCCTTTCAGTTTGGCTAATAGGTTCCATACAATTTTCCCTATTAGAGCATCATTATCCCCTTCAATATCCTTATACCTACACCTCCTTCCTCCTTAGGTCTACACACTCCTTCCCAGCTAATCACATGCAATTTCTTCTTCTCCCCATTCGAACCCCAAATGAAATTCCTTTTGAGTTTTTCAATCTCATTACAAACTCTACCCAGAATGTTTTCATGTTGCATTTGGAGGTTTATAACCTGTGATGTTATTGATTAGGCTAAAGTGATCCTTCCTGCTAGGGCCAAGGATTGGGTTCTCCATCCACTAAGTTTCCTTTATACTTTGTTAATCAAAAATTGAAATTTAGCTTTGTGGTTACGGCCTTGAGTGCTATGTGCCCCTAAGTACCTTTCGAACTCCTCCTTCCATTAAAAACCACCCATCCCACAAATCATGTTTTGTTTGTCTCTAGGAGTTAGATATGATCAGTTTTGATGATGTCTTATATAGATGTCATTATTAATAGCAAAAAGATTGTATAATATACATTGACTAATTCTTATATTAAATGTAGAATCAAAGATGTGAAGTTTATTAATGAAGAGTGATCAAGAAGAAGAACAATAAAGAAGTATTGAATTAGAGAAAGAAATTGAATCAAAGAAGATGTGAAGTCAGATGATAAAGAATGATCAAGAGAAGAGAAGAAAGAAAGAGTTGAGTTATGGAGAATGATCAATAGAAGAAGAAAGAAAGAAGAACTTGCTTAATAGAATGAGAAAATCATTATACAAGTTTTTAGATTGATTCTAGAAGTCTCCACGATCAAATAGAAGTTGGAACGACTCAATTCTGAGTTAAAATAAGCAAGTTCAAGCTTCCGGATGAATACAGTGATTTTCGCATGAACAGTGTCATGCTCGAGCATGAAAAACGTCCTTGCTTGAGCATGAAAAATAGCCTGCTCGAGCAACAACATTTTTCAGCAGTTTCAGCTCTTATTCTCGCATGAAAAACGACCTTGCTCGAGCAAGAAACCTGTGCTTGCTCGAGCAACAACGTGGTTCAACAACTCTGTTCAGCTCTGTTTCAGGCGACCTCTAGTAATTCGATGATATCTCTCAAAAGTTTTATTGAGGTGAAACCAATTTTTTATGAAACTAGACTTCCAATGCGTCATTTTGATATAAAATTAAAGCCCAAAGGAGTTCAGATCAAGGAGCTATGATTTTTTGAAGTTGCAACAAAAATCAACGTCACAATCTAGAATGAGCTTCAGTATTTTGAGCATATCTCACAAACGACAAATCGGATTGAGCTGAAACCAGTGTCGTTTGAAACTAGACTCAAATACCTTTCCAAAAACATCAAGAACACAAAAAAAATGATCAATTGAAGGAGATATGATGTTTTGAAGTTGATCGTTAGTTCAGGACGCTACAAAAAACGCTGATCAAGAACAACCCCCAATCATCTAATGATAACGAAGAAAGTATAATGAGTTTGGATCTGATTCTTCTTGCATTAGAAAGAAGACTTGAAGAGATTTATGAGCATGGGTGGTTTGACAAAATTGAAGCCATATCAAAGAAGCTACATTCACTGGAAATTGACCCTTGTGTTGATGATATGCTTGCATTTTGAAAGGCAGAGAACAATTCATGTTGAATTGAATTATTTCCTCGAGTCAAGAAGAAGCAGAGAACAAATTAGGAAGCTTGCTTGAGCAGAGAATTTGTGATGCTCGAGCATCATTGAGCTCAGAGCGAAGAAGTACAAGTTTAGGAGCCATGCTCGAGCATACAATTGGCCATGCCCGAGCATGATCGAGCTAAGCAAAGAAATTG
The DNA here is from genome assembly GCA_034222035.1 of Acacia crassicarpa. Classification (NCBI taxonomy): domain Eukaryota; kingdom Viridiplantae; phylum Streptophyta; class Magnoliopsida; order Fabales; family Fabaceae; genus Acacia; species Acacia crassicarpa. Next base: position 21,010,266 of record JAWXYG010000009.1, on the reverse strand, counting down.
CACATTTGAAGAATCTTGCTTGAGTAGAGATGAAGGCTTGCTCGAGCACCATGCTCGAGCAGAAGAAAAAGGTTGCCTGAGAAAGCATGTGTCTAAACCCATTTCGCTCTCTGCCTCAGCGTTGCCCGAGCATGATATCTGTCTTGCTCGAGCATCAGCGAAAGAAGGAGTTTTCTAAATCTTTACCAAGAGAAGTTTACCCGAGCAAACCAAGTTGATTGCCCGAGCATGAGATGTACTTCTATGTTTATAACATAGCTTCTCGATGGTTGCTCGAGCAGACATAGAATCTTGCTCGAGCACAAGCGATATCCTTGCTCGAGCATGGGTTATTTCCTACTCGAGCAATAGCGATACATAATACCTTCCTGAAGCTCTGGCGATGCTTGCCCAAGCATGCCTCTGAACGTTGCTCAAGCATCAACGATAGTAATTGTTTTTCAAAAGTAACTTGCCCGAGCAAACTTGGCTTCTTGCTCGAGCACTGGGTGACTCGTTCTCTAAAAATATCCTTTCATATCTTATGCCCGAGCACACAACTTGATCATGCTCGAGCAAGGTCACCCCTGTTTTGAAATCTCTGACTTCGTAATTCTTAAATCATTCTGTGTGAATTTACTTCTTCATATTATTACTCATTAACATTGCTAATTGCTTTTTAATCAGTTTGCTAATTAGTTTCAGATGATTATATCATGGATTAACAACAAATTGACATAAAACAATTTGTGTGTTAGAAGCATTAAATGCTACGTCAAAAAACAGATGAAAGCTTCTATGTCTAACGGATAGTTTGAATCTTTACAACGGCTATTATTACAACACTTAAGACGGAGCATTAACGAAGTCAATGATAAACATTTTATAATTAAAGTTGGATTAGAGTTCAACGGGCAAAAAGCAACAAAAGCTTCAACAACTACTCCCAACTGGTTGGAGATGACGATAGTAGTTCTGACATGGAACCCCAGTGCTTTTGGGATCGCTCTGCAGATGGTAGTTTTTCGGTGTCATCAGCGTATGAGCAACTGGTTGGAGATGACGATAGTAGTCCCAACTGAATATGGGATGTGATCTGGAAATAGCAAGGCGCACAAAGGGTTCGAGTCTTCCTTTGGCTAGCGGCACGATCGAGCCTTTTAACAAATGCGGAATGCCATCGTCGCCATATGACAACTTCACCAGATTGCGCTAGATGTGGAAGGGGGTGGAGGATATGGACCATGTGTTGCGCCGATGTAAACATGCTCAGGAGGTATGGCGTTTGCTGGTCCCAGCATCTGACTGGCAGGGTTTTAATCATCTAGGGTTTCATGAATGGATGCTGCATAACCTCTCTCAGTCTCGATCTAATTCTGCCGATGGAGGTAGCTGGGCTAGCATCTTTGGCTTGAATTGTTAGAAGCTTTAGGGTTCTAGAAATATGGTGGTGTTCCAAAACTCTCATATACAGCCATCGGCCCTCAAAAGGGAGATATTGATGCTCTCAGATTTAGTGTCCAGGCGGCGGATAGGCCAGAAACGTTGCTATCCGGAAGTGGGAGATCGATGACCAAGCTCATAGGATGGATAAAGCCTCAGCAGGGGGTAGTGGCTCTGAGCTGTGATGGCTCGCTTAAGAGAAATCCGTCTGAAGCAGGGGCAGGTTGCATCCTCAGAGATCAGAATGGTTGCTGGTTAGGCGGGTGCTGTCGAAATGTTGGAATCTACTCATTGCTTCAAGCGGAACTCTAGGCATTAGTAGATGGCCTGGAGCTAGCATGGTCTCTTGGCTACAGGGTGATCGAGGTTCAAGTCGATTGCCTCATAGCAGTAACGCTAGTAGGGAATCTGGGTGGGCAAGCACATCCTAATAGTAGTCTTGTCCGTCGAATTCACCAGCTAACCTCACAAGAGTGGATTGTGAACATTTCCCATGTTTTCCGTGAGGGAAATCGATCACTACTAGAAAAATACAAATTAGCGACGGATTTTGCGACGGAATTTTTTCCGTCGCAAATTTAAGGGATTTTGCGACGGAAATGCAGTTCCGTCGCAAAAAGCAAGGTTTTGCGACGGAATTTCAATTCCGTCGCAAAATTTTGCGACGGAATTGCATTTCCGTCGCAAAATTTTGCGACGGAATTGAAATTCCGTCGCAAAACCTTGCTTTTTGCGACGGAACTGCAATTCCGTCGCAAAATCTCTTTTTGGTTTTGCGACGGAATAGTGTTTCCGTCGCAAATAAGCGGCAAAAAAGTGCTTCAATTCCCCCTTTTTTGCGACGGAACTCAATTCCGTCGCAAAAAAAATTTGCTTTTTGCGACGGAAGTTTATTTCCGTCGCAAAAGGCGCGATTTTGCAGCACTCATTTATTTCATCTCCCCCACCGACTCTTTCTTCATTCGTTCATTCCCTCTTCGCCCAAAACTTCTGCAAACAATGGCCCTTGAGGCATACAGAGAGCGATTCTGGAGGAGTTACCGAATCGTGTGTTCTTAATTTTCACTGCAATTTTTCCTTCTGTTGTTGCTCGCTAAAACTCTTCGCTTTTCTCTTCTGTCGAAATCGCTCCCAAGTCTGTTCTGTTGAAATCGCTCTCAGGTCCGTTCTTGTTGCTGTCCGACTGTCTGACGATCGCCGCTCTCCTCTGGTTGCTGTTTCGGGTGTCTAAGGCTTGCGTCTCTCTCCTTCCGATCTTCCAACAAGTTTGAAGTTGAAGATAACGATCTGATCTTCTTCGGTGTTAAAGATATGCGTTCTGATATTGTGTTTTGATTTTTCAATGCTTTTTTGATATGAATTTTTCAATGCTCGCAAATCTGATCTCTATCGTGAACGCCTAAACTTTAGGTTCTAAGGGCCACGCCTTTGATTTTGAACACACACATAGATAAAAATAAAAAAAATAAAAATAATAAATAAAAAAAGAAAAAAAAGGAAAAAGGAAAAAAATTAAAAAAATTAAAAATTAAAAATAAATTAAAAAATTAAAAATAAAAAAAGAATTTGCTACGGAATTTTATTCCGTAGCAAAATTGCTACGGAAAAAATTCCGTAGCAAATTTGCTACGGAATTCTATTCCGTAGCAAAATTCAAATTTGCTACGGAATAGAATTCCGTAGCAAATTTGCGACAGAAAGGAATTTCCGTCGTAAATTGCGACGGATTTTCCTGTCCGTCGCAAATTGCGACGAAGGATTTTGCTACGGAATTTTTTCCGTAGCAAAATCCGTAGCAAAATGATTTTGCTACGGATTTTGCTACGGAATTTTTCCGTAGCAAAATCCTGAAATTTTTGCAGTGGATGTGCCGACTTCCTGGCGTCGTATGCGCTAAGCTTGGGGGTGGGTTATCACCTCCTCAATGAACCACCTGTTGGATTCTTCGAGAAGACGTGGATGGGGTGACACGCGCAAGAATGTGCTCTTGTACTAGCTAATCAGTTTTGATTAGCCTCCTTCTTAACGAAAAAATAAAAATAAAAAATAAAAAAACACCAGCCGTAGTTGTCTGAGTTTGTTCGGTTAATTTTATATATGCTATATTGGTGATCTAGTTAATAAAAGAAGCTTGTGTTGGTTTGGTAGACAATTAATGTGATGTATTTGATAATTTTAATTAATGTTTTGTAATGGACAATAAATAGTTTTATTATAGTATATATGTGATTGATTATAAATTTGACATATATGATAAGGATATGAATTAATATTGTTTAAAATATTTACATGTTTCTGACTAATTTTTTAAATTAAATTCTCTTGTCCTTAATATAAGACTTATTTACCTAATATGATTATATAAAGTTAAGTTACGTTAGTTAATATGATATGTATTTTCTAAAATACCCTAGCCATATATCTTCCTTAATTCTTCATTTTTATCTTCTCATTAATTATTATTTAGGGAGTATCAATAAGAGTAAATAAGAAAAATATTGACAAATGTTAAAAAAAAAAAAGATCTTATATTTAGGATCAAGATCAACTCCTTAAATATATCTTATATTAAAGACTAGAAGAAGTATCATTTTAATTCAAATTGATTCGACTTTAGTTCAGTGAATCAATGCTTTGGTAAGTTTGATACCTAATCCAATTCTAACAAATGGATTGTATTCATTCTGTTGTGTTGGCTTAAGAAACCCTCATGACAAGGAAAGATTTGTAAGTTTAGAATAAAAAATACTCCATCTGGTCCTAATTATAAGGTCAAGTTAATTTTTTTGAAGACATTAAGGAAGCTAATTAAATTACTTTAGAGTATTTTTATTTTTATTTTTTCTTCAAACTAATTAGTTTGACTAATAAACTAATATATAATCTAAATTTACACAACATATACAATAATTAAGTAACTTATTCCCTCTGGTCCTAATTATAAAACATATTTAAGCGATTTTGGAAAGATTAAGAATAGAGGTTAAATCAGTTTATTTTTACCATTTTCTTAAAATGTCCTTATATAAATTTTGTATTTCAACTACCTTTGATTTCAAATAATTTCTCATTCATATCAATAAGGGTATTTTAGGAAGAAATTGACAAAAATTAGAATGTTATCTTATAATTAGGACTAAAATAAACTCCCAAATGTTGTCCCATAACTAGGACCGGAAGGAATATTTAGTTTTCTTATTCTTTTTTTTTAAAAAAAAAAAAGTCAATTAGATCTTATAATTAAGACCGGAGATAATCATAAAAATGAGCTAGAAGAAAAATTTCCACTAGAATTGGAAATTTCTAAAAGTAATAAAATAGTTAATAATACCAAATATTAGATAATTATTAGAAAAACTTTGCTCAAATAAAAATTAAAGAGACTGAAATAAAGCTACAAAAAATTGACATTACAATTACTAAAAGCAATAAAAACCTGAGAGATAATTTAATTTTTATAAGAATAATTTAATGGAAGACATTTCGTTTAGATTGGTTCAAGAGATAAAGATAATCTGCAAAAGTGATTATGATTCCGATCTTTCTAATGTAATAAAAATGAAATATCACTGAAATTCATTAAATAATTAAAAATATTCAGTGTTTATTGAAAATAATACAGTTGTGTGTGTCATTGTGGTCCTATAATTTTCCTAACGCAATTATTATACCTAATATTTTACCCAAATGAATAAATCCAAAATAATAACTTAAAACTTAAAAGCATAAGAAACAACACCTTTTGCTTTCTGACAAGCCAACTCAAGTTGTCGTTTATGCTTTCATCTGCCAATTTTAAGTGCGATTAAAACACCCAAAATAATAATATTCAGATTTTTGCAGTAGATACCTAATTAAAAATTTAATTAATAATTTGCACAAACCTTATTTGATGCTCTTCATCACATGCCCTTGTCTAAATGGGCCATCATTCTAAATAGTATATGATTCCTAACAGTTTACTTTATTATCACTATTCTTACATGTACCCCCTTTTTTAACTATTGTTATATTTATTTTGTGGCAGACAGTTATTGCAGTTTTCACATCAAAATTTATACTTTTCAATTTTTTTTTTATCTATCAGTCTTTACTATATGAACCTTTTTTTGGTTTCAGGCTTACAATTTTATTCATCTATTCTAAATTTAGAAGAAGATAAAAATAAAATGAATTATATTATGAGAGAGGAGAACACAAATTCAAATATTAAAAAGTGTACTTGTTGGGAGATGTGAGAACTTTTTACCCTCTAACCCATGATGGAGAAACCTTGATCAATTTTTTTAAAAAAAAAAGCAGAATGAATTATATATATATATATAGGGGAAAACATTTCTCATGTTGTAGGAGAAATGTTTTCTCATGCCACACACACATAAAATAGTGGGACCCACATATATATTATATATATGTGGGTCCCACCATTTTATGTGTATGTAGGAATCTTCTTTCTCTCATGCAGCATGAGAAAAGTAAACCCCATATATAATTAGCATTATATATATATATGTGTGTGTGTGTCCCACCATTTTATGTGTGTGTAGGAATCCTCTTTCTCTCATGCAACATGAGAAAAGTAAACCTCATATATATATATATATATATATATATATATATATATATATATATATATTAATATTATGAGGTCACATAAATTCAAAAATTATGTTATGATATATTTTAGTTTTGGAATTTTTTTAAAGATCTTTATTTTTTAGTACTTCAAAATTGGAATTATATTACTCAAGGTTTAAAATGATGCTTAGCTTTTAAAAAAAATGTTAATAAATACACGCACACAAAATGAAAAGTAATTTCCAGCATTTGGTAACTTCTAATTTTAAAAGTAATATGTAAAGGAACTTAATCTAAAAATCTAATTATACAATGTTCAGCTTTTAAAAAACTTTAATTTCATGATATTTTGATAGCATTTTAATAATAAATGCATATGAACTATTGAGAATAATGAGTACACAAAAGAAGAGTAATTCTAACAATAAAAAATTATATATATGTATGTATCCATGTATGTATGAAGGGATAGAACATTATCACTATCAAGTTACTACCACTTTTTATACCGCTAGATTAGAACATCTACCTTTATCATTTCTCTTTCCTATTGAGATTCTGATCAACAGTAAAAAAAAAAAAAAAAAAAGTGGTAGTAACTAATAGGGACAATATTCTATCCTATGAAAGACATAGTTTTACACTACATAAAATAAGTTTTACATTAAGGATAGAATGAGTATATATATAATGCTTATAATATTCTTATTAATATTTTTATTTTTTTTATTATTTCTTTTTTTTTTTGTGTTGGGAGGCTACTATCTACCATTTGCGTTACCCGTCAATATAGTTTCAATATTTTTTTTTTGGTTACAAAAAATTTTAAGTGGGGGTACACACCAGTACCCCACCAGGGCTAGTGCATGCCTCTAAGCTCAAAGAGTGCTTACAAAGGTACTTACAGATCGCCCACTAATAAGATCCTCTCATCAACCAACTGAAAGTGGAGCCTAAATACCCAAGAGGGGGGTGAATTGGGTATTCTTAAATTTTTCGGATAAGTACTCAGTTTTTGAACAATGAAAATAGGGGTTAACAGAGATAAGGAAGAGAAAGCTTGGACACAGAGATTTATACTAGTTCGGTCTCAACAACTTGACCTACATCCAGTCCCCAGACTCTCTGGGATTTTCCACTATCACAATGATTACACACTCTGTACTTAAGAAGTGATTCTCTCACTAGAACTCACTCCCCCTTGCAAGTTGTAATCAAAGAACCCAACCACCAAGTCCCCTGACTTGTGGTTCTTTACAATAAATGATTAACAATCTAGGAAAACTCTCTCTAAGAGTAGATAATGATAAATACTGAAGCTTATAATGTCAAAAGACAAAAATACAAGTGAAAACTGAAAGGTAGTTGAGAAACTTGAATGCTTGTGCGTTTTCAGATGTTGTAGCTATTGTGAAGTCTTGAATGCCACTCTATTTATACACAGAAGGCATTAAATGACCGTTGTAACTTGGATTAAAACGTTGGGAGTGTTCTGCTGAAGTTAGGTGCCACTTTTGCCATCTTCTCTCTCTTGGTTTCTGCATAATCCAGTTGGACTTTAGTTCAGAGTTGACTCTCTACAAATTAATCCGTTGGAGAGGCTGTTGCTTGTTGTAGAAATCTTTCTTTAATGCTTTGCAACCGTGTACAGATAGATTAACCAAAAGTAAGCAAGTTTCTGGGTTGAACATTTAATGTTTTGACACAACTTTTGCTTTTCCTCTAAACCTTCAATAATCTTTCTTTAATCTGTCTGAAACTCACTAAAAAGATGATTAAACATATCTAGAATCATTATAGATTAATCATAAGAAGCATTGAGATCAAACAAGAAGGTATAGCAGATTTGGCAAATTTAAATTTTTGTCAACGTATAGAAACCTGGAGGTTTGTTCCACAAACCTCGAGGTTTTCGTTTTCTCCAGGTGAAAAAGGTTTTGGTTTAAAACAGCAAACCTGGAGGTTTCAAAACAAACCTAGAGGTTTTCAGAAATGCAGAAATAAGTTTAAGTCTCTGTGTGCCAAAACCTCGAGGTTTCATGATAAACCTCGAGGTTTCACTTTAAAAATGAAACCTTGTAAAATCACGATAGAGGCAAACCTGGAGGTTTTGTAGGAAACCTGGAGGTTTCAAAAACAGTGAAAATTCATTTGCTCTCTGGAACTCACAAACCTCAAGGTTTGTAGCAATACTCGAGGTTTTGCTGAAATCATTGAAAATCAAAACTTGGTTCCAAAGACAAAACCTGGAGGTTTTGGTGTAAACCTCGAGGTTTTCACTGATGGGAAAACTTGATTGCTCTCTGTATGTCAGAAACCTGGAGGTTTCTAACAATACTCGAGGTTTTGAGTTAATTTCAAAATTCTCAAGTTTGAGCCAAACCACAAACCTCGAGGTTTATGTGGGAACCTCGAGGTTTTCAATGTTCTTGAAAACCATTTGCTCTCTGAATGAAGAAACCTAGAGGTTTCTTCAAATACTCGAGGTTTCACATTGTTTTTCAAAAGTTTCAGTTTGGTGCCCAAGCACATACCTGGAGGTTTTGTAGTAAACCTCGAGGTTTGAAGGATTGGTATGAAACGAGTTTTCTCTGGAAGTCCAAAACCTCGAGGTTTCTTCACAAACCTCGAGGTTTCACATAAATTTGTGAAACCAAGTTTTTGCAAGATAAAACACTGAACCTTGAGGCTTCCTTTGTAAGGTCAAACCTCGAGGTTTCTGAGCAAACCTCGAGGTTTCTGAGCAAACCTCGAGGTTTGCTCTCACACAGAATTTTCCAACATCTGAGAGCAAATCCTCATTCTTTGTTTACAATTGTTGGCAATCATCAAAACCTTAAGAGAACCAACACCAACGGTATCGAACTTCCTCCCTTTTGGGGTGAAGGCTGATATATTAGCCAACTGTGTCAATTCTCATTGACAAAAGTTATGACTTTTACCTGTGTAGTGAATCACAATTTTGTCGAGTCAGTATGCCAGGATTTCTTAAATTTATTACATATTTAAATAGCAGTAGATGAGACCAATAGTGTATTTTACAAGGCTTCTCCAAATGCAAAGCATTCGAAACCTGACAAAGTATTTTAGAATTTTATAAAGTCAAATTAGAAGTAGTTTATTTCTTTAATGTGTTCTGCGTCTTTTGCCTTTTCTTGTCGTAAGAAACTAATTGATCATAAATGATAAAAAAACAAATTGACGAATATGCAATTGCTGATAGCTAAAGATCAATCAATTTATACAGTTTAATTGTTTATGCTTTCCATCGCCCCACGAATATGGTGCAGCATTAGAGCTAAAGAAAAATTGTTAGAAGTTACCCTTCAATGTTGTTATAAGTTAACTAAAAGTTGAGATACCAATTAATAATTCAAAGAAGCATTCTAGAATTATTAGGATTAAAAGTAGTATATGAGAATTTACAATTAAAAATCTTCATTTTTTTAACTAAATAGGGGTATTATAGTCTTTTAACAACGTTATGAAAACTCTAATTAGGCCTCACGACCTTATTAGGAATTTATTTAAAGTGTAGGCTTGAATTTGGATTTTGCTATTTTAGAAGGATTTCTACTTTTTATTCATGAAAACATTTGTTAAGAATCATTTAGTTAAATATAAATAAATTTATAGCATTATATTCCAGTTTTCTTAGACGCATATCAAATCAAAATGGGGCCTTACAGAAGAAAAAGATTAACAAGATTGAAGCCATTAAAGACGATGAAAGAAGGGGTGTGGGTCTATGATGCTAATATGATCAAACCCATGGCCATTAATTATTTCTCAACGCTATTTGTTGAAGAAGAGGTGATTAGATTGAAACTTGTTTGTGGTATTTCCTTCCCTATTATAGATGAGCGTTTGATTTGGGAATGTGGAAGGGAGATCACGAAAAGGGAAATTAAAGATGCTATCTTAAGCATAGGTGCACTCAAGTCTTCAGGTCCAGATGATTTTAATGCTCTCTTTTTTCAGAATGAATAGGCTACGATTTTTCACACTATTGTGAATTATGTTAAACAACTTTTTACTAACTCATCCACATGTTATTAGAGAAATTAATGGAACATTAATTGGGCTCATTCTGAAGAAAGACCCCCTTAAGAGTATACATGACCTACGACCAATAAGCTTATGTAATGTGATATACAAAGCTATAACGAATGTCATAGTAAATAGATTGAAGTGTATGCTTCTGCAGATGATATCTTCTAATCAATGTAGTTTTGTTTTGGGAAGGCATATCAATGATAATATAATTGTACCACAACATGTTGTATACTCTATGAGAGAGATGCATTCAAATGAAGGTTTCATGGTCATCAAAATTGATCTTGTGAAAGCTAATGAGAGTGAACTGGAATTTCCTTATTAAATGTCTTCATGACCTATGTCTTTTTGGAAACCTCATTTCGATGATAACACACTATGTTTCAACTTCTAGTATGCAACCCTTCTGAAATGAGGATAAGGCTTAATCTTTCCATCCATCGAGTAGTGTCAGGCAAGGGGATCCTCTTTCGCTATATTTGTTCATTATCTATATGGAGAAACTTGCTCACCTTATTCAAGAGGCAACTAAGGAAGGGAGTTGGAAACCAATATGCCTCATTAGAGATGGACCACCCATCTCATATTTATTTTTTGTGGATGACATTATTATATTCACTGAAGCCTCTATTGAGCAATAAAAATGTGATCAACACATGTTTACAATTGTTCTGCAATAGCTCATGCCTAAGAGTAAACTAACAAAAAACAAGAGTTTTCTTATCAAGTAATGTTAACCACATTTCATGTACTGAGCTTTGCTCTAGGGTTTTCTATAACCACTTATCTAGGCAAGTATCTTGGAGTTCCCCTGCACCATAAAAGAGTAACCAAAGACTCTTACCAATATGTAGCAGATAAGGTGAAGATACAGTTATCAAATTGGAAAGCATCTACTATGTCCTCTACCGGAGAGCTATACTTATAACATCCATCACTTCAACTATTCCTTGGTATGCGTGATAAAAACTTCTTCTCTTCCTATTATCAAATGTGGTACATTAGATAAATGTAATCATAAGTTTTTGAGGGGAACAACTGATGAGAAGAAGAAAGTCCAGCTGGTGACATGGGAAACCGTGTGTGAACCCAAGAAAAGAGGAGGCTTGGAGATTCGGCATGCAAGAAAACAAAACAACATTTTTCTCATGAAGCTTAGGTTGAATTTAGTAGCTCGGAAAGATGATTTTTGGGTCAAGGTTGCGTGGAATAGTTATAAGTGTGGCTCTGACATAATCCAGAGAATTGATATGGAAAAACCTGGTTCGAATCTATATAGTGGGATTAAGAAGTCAAGGAGCAGGGTGTATGAGGGCGTGGAGGTGTTGGGAGATAGGTTGGTATGCTAGAAAGGTGATAGAAATGGCCGATTCTCTATAAAGTTGGCATATGAGTCCTTGAAGGGAAGTAATGACCATGCAAACCTGTTGTGGAAACTTAAAGTACCTGAGAGTTGTAAGATGTTTTTATGGATGGTAGCTCATAAGAGACTTTTAACGAATGTAGCTTGACACAAGCAAGGTTTAAGTCTTGATTCTACATGTTTAGTGTGTAACTCGGAGCTAGAGGATCTTAAACATGTTCTTCGTGATTGTTCGAGCACTAGGTTAATTGCTAAAGTTGGCCTCTTAGCTAAACTAGGATTCCATTTCCTTCTATATACATATCTAGAACTAGAATGCGTAATTCTGAGGGATAAGACTTAGTTAATTTTTAGTTTGATTGCATTTTATATATAAAAAAGGGGGGCCTTACAATTTTTTTTTTATTATAATATGATACTACCTCCAGTTTTAATTATATAATAAAATTTATAGTATAAATTATACTATAAATTTTATCAGAACAAAAGAAATAATAGGTAATCGATGGGGCATAATTCATTTCCATGGTCACATCATAGAGATGAAACAAAACTGAGACTCAAGTCCGCGGAGTGAAGAGTGTCATAATAAGTGGCCAAGATTAGTGTCATTATCAAAGAAAGGTCCATCCTGGACCAGTTAACTTGTGGCCCCACCCTGTATCCAAAAAATTAATGAATTAGTAAAACCTCTTTTTATTACTCCTTAATTAATCAAATCCTTAAAAAAAAAAAACTATCATTACCATCTGAATTGACCTCTCACTCCCATCACCCAAAAACCTAATCCAAATCAAAACAATCATTAATTATTCTCTAAAAACCCTTTTCTCCCCTTAAATCATTTGTTAATCAATGAAAAAATCGCTTTTATCAATGTCCTTTACCTCAGATCCCAGCCCATTACGTGTCAGCGCGTCATTGGTGAGACAGGATGGACGGTGGAGATCTGAGATTGTGGGTCCGATCGACGGTGAAGATTGTGTAGATGAATGGAACCTGGAAGCTTATGAAAAAATTGAAAATGCCTGGACACTCCGAGAAAACCTCTCACTGGAAGTGACTTGCTTCGCTACTCCCGAGGCCTCTGTCTCCAAAACAGCACAGCGTGTGGAAGAAGAGAGAGAAAGAGAGTTATGGTGGATTGAGAAATATAAAATCAACTCGGTTCACCCCAGAAGCCTCCACTGTCCAAGGAGATCACGCAACAAAGGGAGACACACACAAACACTTCTCTCTCTTTCTAACTTCTCTCGTTTCTCTCTCTGTTTCGTTGCTTCTGCGATACAATTCCTTGTCCTGGTTCTGCGTTTTGTTTGTGCGTTGAGCTCTGCTTGATGCGGGGTTGTGGTTGGTGGTGGTGGTGGTGTTGTTGAGTTTGGGGGGGGGGGGGGTGTTTGGATCCCAGGGATTGAATTGGCGGTTTGGTTGGGGGATGGATCCAGGAGCTATGATGAACGAGGGTTCGTTTGCGAATGGGGGAGCTAATACGGGGCCTTATAACCTGTCGGATATCTGGCAATTTCCGATGAATGTCGGTGTGGGCCTTGGGGATTCCGGCAGTGGGTTGGGGCTGAGGAGGCCACAGTTTGGGCATAATTTGGGGCCGCCGCCGTTCGGTGATTATACAAATCGGGATGTACCCGGTAATGATCAAATCAACTCAGAGCAGGGAGGGAATAACAACAATACTAATAATCATGGAGTCAACAATAATAGGAAGCGTCGTGATTCAGAGGATGAGTTCACCAAGGGCGTCTCCACCAGTAATGGCGTGGTACTATTCTATTTCCTCGTATTCATAAACTGTTTTTTTTTTTTTTTTTGCTCAAGGTATTCATAAACTGTTTTGATAAAGAGAAAATAAATCTATCTGTAATGAGAGCTCGTACGGATCTGTTTAAGCGTTTGTTCAAATCGACTTATGTTAATTTCTTTTTGGTTTATGCTGTGACTGATAAAAGAGTGACGAATTCTGAACTTGAACTGAGCAGAATGATGGTGATGAAGGAAAACGGCTTAAAGCTTCAGCGAATAGGACTGAGAGTAGGGACAATAAAGCTGAAGCGGAGCCCAGTTCAGGAAAGCCGTCGGAGCAAAATAACCAGCCACCTCCTCCTGAGCCTCCTAAGCAAGATTACATTCATGTTCGAGCAAGAAGAGGTCAAGCTACTGATAGCCATAGTCTAGCAGAAAGAGTAATTGATTCTTATCCCCTTTTGGTTGCTTCCTTGTTTTAGATACTTATTCTATTCAATGAAAAAATTACTTGGTCCCAATTTCCCAATTTGTTTGCCTCTTTAGTTTAGTCGTTAGAAATTAGTGAGTGTACTTTTTGCTAGTTGCTGTATATAACAAACTTTTTGTACTTCAGTTATTTTGTCAAGTGATGTGATTTAAAGATGCCCAAGCAATTGACTCGTAGTTAGTTCAAAAACTAACTTGTTTAGTCTCACTATTATTTAAGATTATAGTTATTGGGCCTAATAGTTTAAATATATATTATGTTGTCAATGCACTTTATTTGTTTTACTGTTGTGAAGATCGTTATCTTGATCTTGAAAGAAAAAGGAGTTCTTGACTAAGTTTATCTGTTTTGAAAATTGTTGGACAGGCTAGAAGGGAGAAGATAAGTGAGAGGATGAAAATTCTTCAGGATTTGGTCCCTGGTTGTAATAAGGTATGACTTTGCCACTAGCTGAGTTATTAGTATTCCTATATGTAAACTAACATGATGGTGTTTCTAAGACTGCTGAGAATTATTTCTTATGATTGGTGTTGTGAACCATGTTTTTATGATATTTTAAATAAAGATACTTCTTTGGATTCAGGTTATTGGGAAAGCACTGGTCCTTGATGAGATTATAAATTATATCCAATCACTACAGCGCCAAGTTGAGGTATGAATCACCTTTTTTATGTTGATATGTGAACAACGTACATAGAAAGTTTATTTCTGAATTTAAGGCTGAACTTGAGACTTATGACATTCTGGCTGTTACAGTTCCTGTCTATGAAACTTGAAGCCGTAAATACAAGATTGAACCCCAGCATCGAAGTCTTTCCTCCAAAAGATGTAAGTCCTTAATTACACACACAGTCTATATAATGATTGTTCATGTAATCTAACTAAATTGACAGCTGGCTTGAATTTTCATTGTTTCTATTTTAAATTCTGCTGACTAGTCATGACTTATGAGTATTTTTACACCTATCGCTTCAATTGCAATGATGCATCATTGTATACTGGGGCTTTTGTTTGAGCTTCGCCCACCTTTTTTTTGGAAAGCAGATGATAGAAGTGAGTTGGAACCTATGAAGCACTAGTTAAAAACAAAGTTATCTTGTCTTCAACATTTCTGATACTCTTATTAAAGGGTTAAGATCCTATTTTTCCCTGAATTTTTTTTTTTGGATCAATATTACTCTGGAAGTAATGAAAAATGAGCAGTGTCATCCTCACCATTAAAAATGTTAATAGTCAACATTAGTTTTTTAAAAATGTTATAGCGCCTTTGCTCATTTTTTAACATTTCTAGGACTATATTGATCGGGAAAAAAATATATATATATTCCGGATACCCACAACTCTTAGTACAAAAACTTACGAGCGAAAATTAATATTTGTACTTTTGAGGTAAGAATCTTCGATCTATGAAAATACGAGTTTAAGAAAATAGGAAGAGTGTAGAAACAATCCTAAAATAATTAAGGGGAGTAAAACGATTGAAAATGAACAGCAGAGTTCAATTCTGCATTCGTATTACAAGATCTTAATTCTTAATGAGCTATAAACTTTTTGTTCCAGTTTGGTCAACAATCATTTGAAACAGATGGCCTGGCATTTGGCTCACAAGCTACAAGAGAGTATAGCCGTGGTTCGTCACC
Organism: Acacia crassicarpa; assembly: GCA_034222035.1. NCBI lineage: Eukaryota > Viridiplantae > Streptophyta > Magnoliopsida > Fabales > Fabaceae > Acacia > Acacia crassicarpa. The sequence goes on along the minus strand of JAWXYG010000009.1, from coordinate 20,994,959 downwards.
GGAGTGGTTACACATGCAGGTTGGTGGTGGGTTTGAAAGAACGTCTTAGTTCATGAGAGAAATCCTTTGTGCAACACCTGCTAATAAAAATGCATAAAGGGGTGTATATCTATACCCTTTCTTCTTCTTCAATGGCTGCCCAGAAAACATATACTCAAGATATTTAATTCGAATGAATAGACACCCTCTCCATTCCCCATTTTCTACACAAGGCATATGGAAGCTGTTATTGCTTTACAACTGGACTGCTTTGCTTTTCAAGTTACATATATGTGCATCCCAAGTTGTTACTTCCTTCCTGGGTTGGAAAAATGTATTAGTTGGTGCTCAAAATATGAAGCATAGTAGTGGGGACTATGTATAAGTATAGGTTTTGGATGCTAATACTCAACATAACCCCTGAAAAATGAGTATTGTTCTTGTAAAAGGATGATTCTATTGCATGTTTATCCTGAATACATAATGCTTATCATATGTTGTGTAATAGTCTCAACATTGGTGTTTGTTTGTGAAGCTATGTTGAATAAATTACGTAGACATTTTGTTGTTAATTTTGTTTATTTTTTCTTTTTTTGGTTTATCTTGAGGGAGGTCCGGGTTCCTTATGAGTGGACTAATAGATAAAGTATATAATTATATTTATGGTATTTATGTTATGACTAAGGTTTGCTCGAAAGTAAATTCAATTATGATAAACATTTGATCATAAATATATTTGACCAACAATAATAGAGTACAATACCTCTAGTTGTTAGTATAAGATCTCTAAGCATGGCACTATGAACGAGATCTTATATTAGGATGGGAGGTAGTAGAAGATATTTGATGGATTAAAGTGGGTTAAGTGCAAATTTGTTCCAAAAATTTTCGTTGAGAAGCATTGTTATTCTGGAATTTTTTATTTTTTATTTTTGTAAATTCAATATTCCTTCGAAAGTATTAAAATGGAGCAATGTTGCATTTTTTGTTGAAAAGTTAACGGTCAACATTAATTTTTTAACAATATAGAGTAATATTGTTACGTTTTGAAACTTCCAGTGTTACATTGAACCTGAAAAAAATTTTAGGGTCACATTATTCTTCAATTAAAATTTCCGTGGAAAATTTGCACCTTAACCCGCTTAAGTTTTAGATTCCAACTTTGTGAATGTAAAAATAAAATTAATTACTGTGGAGTTTATTTCCATTTAAGGCTTGATAGGATTTCAATCTAAATAAATCAATGGTGACCAGATGTAGGATCATAAAGCATACATATTTGACATGCACATGTTCTATGCTTAATTTGATTTACCTATGCTTTTGTAGTATGTCGTTGTTAACTTGTTATGATATCTTCCAATTATTGTGAAGAATTCTTTAGATGGGCACGGAAATGAATATAAAATTTCCTAATATTTCATTTTCACCTATGTTTGTAAGTTTTTTTTTCGGGAAAATTATAATGAATGACCTAAGAAAAATAATATTTATTAAGAAGGACCATAAAAAGTGATAATTATTTTAAAGGACCAAAATTAAAATATTAAAATAAAAGGACTAAATTACCCTTAATCAGATTTCCTATCTTCTTATTAACTAAATCTGGAATGATTTTTTCTTCTTATCTTCTTATTAACTGAATATGGAATGATTTTTTCTTACATGAGAATCTAAAGTAATTAATATATGATAATAAATAGATATTAATTCAAATAATTCTTTTCCTATCGTAGAATCACTCCAGATTATTATGCTAGAGAAAAGATAGGAAAGATGGAGCGTTTTATGGTTGTGGCAGAAGAAGCCTCGTGCATTGTGCAACCGTCAGCAGTGTTAGACTTGAGATTTTTTGTGCTGAGGCAACCAAAAGTATATGATATTCATTCAATATTACCAGTTGTTCCATTCCCAGATAAACAGAAAATAAAGTAAAAGGCTCTTAACTCAGAAAACCCCCATCAAAAGAGAAGAATGTGGTTAAAGAAACCAAATCCCTCTTTCCTTTCGCTATAACCATAAAAAGCTTTATCTTTCCTCTCTTTTCTCTAACATAATAATCTTGAGTGATTCTACAATAGAAAAAGAATTATTTGAATTAATATCTTTTTATTATTATCCATCAATTACTCTACATTCTCATGTAAGAAAAAAATCATTCCAGATTTAGTTAATGAGAAGATAGGAAATCTGATTAAGGGTAATTTAGTCTTTTTATTTTAATATTTTAATTTTTAGTCCTTTAAAATAATTACTACTTTTTATGGTCCTTCTTAATTTTTTGGTCCTTCATTACAATTTGCCCTTTTTTTTCCCCTTTATTGAGCTTTTTATAGTTTCCTTGCCCACAGCTATTTGTGCATATCCTCATAATTTTTTTTTTTAAAAAAAAGTGTTTGTAGTTGATGCCCAGTTTCACCCAATGTACATTTAAATTAATTTTGCCACATACATCTAAATAAAATTAAAATTAACCAAATTATATATACATATTAGAGTAAAATATATTGATTATCCTTCTATTTTACTTAAATTACATACACCTCCCATTTATTTTGAAAACGTATATAGACCACCTCCCTTAAAATAAAAATACATGTTACAGAAACATCTTTTATATATTTAAAATTCTATTTTCATGCACCTGACTGTTAGTTGCCGTTAAGTTTGACTATCAAACATTTACTTTAAGGAAAAAAAAATCAACAAATGAATAAATAATTATATTTTCCTAAAAAAATTTTTGATACAAACAAAACAATAATTCTAAGATATATGTGTGTTTTCAAAAGTTCCAATATACTATAAAATTAATTAATTTTATTATATTATAAAATTTTAGATTTGTAAAATTTTATCATACTTATTGAAACTTATTTATTTAGTATTTTTCTTAAATGACTAAGAACATATTTCTTTCCCTTTTTTTATTTCCACGACATTATGGTTGAAAACATATTTGAAAGACATATTTTTATTCACCATACGTTATTAATAATATAAACTTAATATATTATATAACTTACATTAATTTTTAATTTTAATTTCTTAAATTTTATTTTTTACAAAAACATTATAAACACATTTATTTAAGTATACATCTATTAAAAGAATTAATTATATTTTAATTAATTTTCCATGTCTTCATTAATTAAATTAATTATGTCTTTATTTTAAAAAAAAGACTGAACAAATAATTATTTGCAAAAGTGATAAATAAATTAAGAGAAAGAAAGAGACTCTGACTTTAAAAAAAAGAAAAAAGAAAAACTCTTAAATTACTTAAACAATTTTAGCCAAAATTAGGGAACTAGTAATTTGAATGATATATTAGTTTTAAAAAGATTTTAATATAAATTTTAATTAAAAATAAAAACGGAATTAATAGTTTGGACTTAAGTGTATATTTTCAAAATAGAAGGGAGGTTCATGTGATTAAGGCAAAACAAAAAAGAGATTAAAGTATTTTACTTTACATATTATATATAGATAGATGTAAGGATACTGTTATAGGCATAATATATTTTATTGTTTTGTTGAAAATATATAAATCTGTTCCATTATATTACTTTTTTAAAAAAATATATTATTTTGTATTTTGCCGGTCGTAGTTAACAAATCATGTGCATAGAACTACTGGTTATAACTGAGGAAACTATAAAACCCAATTAATAAATATAGAAATCTGATTAAAAATTTAGTGAATTATTAAAATCAACAAATTAGTTTTTTTTTTTTATGTATTGCTTTTTGTTTTTTCTGCCAACGGATTGCTAATTGTTCTATAAAGCCTTGGAACTCGACTATGTTTTATAGCCAGTCTCAAGTCTGGATAAAGGAGGAGGGTTGTGTTAATGCCTCGACAGTCAACATAAGCCTCTATTGAATCTTTATGAACATGGATCAATGAAAAAATTGTGCTAATGCTATGTCATTGCCCGTAAGTGATGTGTTGTATGGCTTGAGTATAGTGAGAAATGAGCAAGAGTTGTTGCACCATCGCTTGAATGTATTGTTAAATGAGCAAGGACTACCACTCTCTTTTGAATAGAGGCGACTAAAGAGACTAGTTCATCCAAGTAAGAATAGATTTGGTAGTTGGAACGTTGGGACCCTCTATGGAAGATCCCAAGAGGTGATTGGAGCTATGGAAAAGAGAAAGATAATACTCTACCTTATTATATTCCTTCAGGAAACTAAATGGATTGGAGAACTGTCTTGGGAGTGTGATGATTTCTAGTTTTCGTATGCAGGAAAGTTGATACATAGAACGATCTTGATATCCTTGTTGATAAAGAATGGAGAAGTAATGTGGTGGAAATTAAAAGGATTGAAGATTAATCATTTCTGTAGATATAGTGGTTGGAAAGGAAACTATCAACATTATCAATGCTTATGTACCACAAGTAGGTGCAGAAGTACACCTCAAGGAAAAGTTCTGAGAAGATATGGAGGGTTTGGTTCAAAGCATACCTCTTGCTGAAAAGATTTTTATTGGTGGGGATTTTAATGGACATATTGGTAAGGAGATAGACAATATGTAGAGGTTCATGGTGGCTTTGGCTTCTTTTTTTTTTTTTTTTTGGGGGGGGGGGGGGGGGCTTAATAGTAAAAGACAATCTATAATTGATTTCTTTCTTACATAACATTTCAAGATTGTCAACACTGGTTTTAAAGAAGTAGGAGGAATAGGGGTGTTCACATTTTCCCGTCCAATTTTTCTTGTCCCGAAATTTTCAGGTCGAGAAAAATTTGGGATTGGCAAAAATATATTTGGGATCAAGAATGGGACTTCTCGATCCCTAATATATACATATATGTGTGTGTCCCCCCCCCCCCCTAAAAAGCCCAAAACTCCAAATTTATTGAATCAAATGAAAGAGAAATATCAAACCATTCAAGTCTTGAACCTAATTCCCTCCTCCGTGAAGTGAAGCAAAAGCACCAAATCAATCAATCGCTTGCTCTGTCACTCTGCCTGACGCTTCTCCGCTTATCATCTCTCTCCTCAAGATTTAGGCTTGTTTTTTCTAATTTTAAATCCGCAACAAGATCGTTATTTCCCATCAATCCTAACATTTATTTGCAATCTATGATTTATATGGATCGTTTAGTTTATGGAAATCGTGATTTCGTGTGATCCTACGAGTTAACTCTCGATTTTCATAATCGTGGATTATTTAGGTAGATCGGCTTAAGGGATCAATCAGGATCTTGTAATAATCTCATCACAACCTATTGAATTGTGTTGACTTAGATAATCTTGAGTGTGGCAGAATGTCACTGAGATTAGTTAATATAGTCTAATATTAGACTTTTTGTAAACATCAAGCCTTTGGTTTGCCAATGTATTACCAAAAAAAGAAAGAATTACATTAGAAAAATGAAAGAACTCAATAAATAAATAAGAGAGAGAGAGAGAGAGAGAAAATCACACCAAGTCCCACCAAAAAGAAGTAATATCTAAAAAGTCTCCTAATTTGTCAATAGTGCCACTTTCACTTGTCATTAACAGGTTAAAAAACTTTTTAGATATTATTTTCTATTGTTTGGATTTTAGTGTGGTTTTTCCACACTCAAAAGAAACTAACATATTAGAAAAATGAGCTTATTAAATTTAGGGCAAAGGTGCAAGAATACTCATCTATATATCCCACATGTGCATTTGACACTATATACAATCCTTGGGTGCAAAAATACCTATGATATTTTAAAAAGAGGATAAAAATGCAAGCTCCATTAATGAAGGCAAACATCTATTAATTTATGGCTTTTTGGGCCCACTTTAATTTTTTTAAAAAATAATTATTTTAAGTGTGAATATGCAAAATTACTCATCTACATATCTCACATGTATGTCTGGCACCAAATATGATCCTTAGGGTGTAAAAATACCTATGTCGTTTAAAAAGGGGACAAAAATACCAACTATGTCAATAAAGGCTTTCTCCAATAATTTCTTGTTTTGTGAGCCTACACTTTAATAATTATTTAAAAAACTTTCACCCTCTCTCTCATCCCACAACCCTCTCTCTCTCACTCTCATCGTTCTCTCCAACCCCCCCCCCCAAAAAAAAACTAGAGCCCCACCTTCATACTGGCAATGTCTCTCTCTAGCCACCCACATGGTCATCGCCTTTGTGCTACCCGCTCTCTCCAAATGCCCTTCTATAGTACATCATCAAAACTTTTCCCTTCTTTAATAGAGTGGTAGGGGGAAATTACAGCCTATGACTCCGCAAGTGTACATGCCATGTTAAGTAATAAAATATGTGTAAGATATCATTATCACGAGGATTTTGCACTAACAACTCAGTTGAGCAATAATTTTACCCTTCCAACGAAGTTAAGCAAGTCAAAATTGGATTCAAATGAGGGAAAAGAAATTAAAGTCAAATTAAAACAAACTAACTATCACAATTAACAAACGAGCAACCCTAGAGACACTAATCATATGAAAAAGGAAAAAAGCATTGATTCAAAGTCTCATCTTTAAGCTCCCGCCAGGGGTAGACCCAGAAATGTAATTGGGGGCGAAAATTACATAATAGAACCATGAAAGTACATTTCAGCCCCACAAAAATTTCAACATTTTCATTTTAGTCCCTGCACAAAACTTTTAGTGGGGACTAAAGTGAAAATATTGGAATTTTTATAAGGCTTAAATGTAATTTCCTAAAACTTTGGGTTCAACTCTATAATTTTAGGGGCGGGTGTTAGTTCTCAAGGTTTTGATGATAACAAGACCTAAAATCAGTTAAGGTTTTGAATCAGATTTAATCATGTACTTCAATGAGTACTCGAGTATGGTTTGTCTAATATGTATGGTAAAGTGGTTTAGGTAATCAATACTTGAGTATGGATAAGGGATACTCGAGTATTGGATCGAAAGATCAACTATTGCATACTGATTCAGAAGTGATACTCGAGTATGTGTAAGCTGATACTCGAGTATTGGCTTGACATTTCAATATTGCAGACTGCTTCTGATATGATACTCGAGTATTGGTTCATGATACTCGAGTATGGGACTTCATCGCTACCAAAACTCTTTACATATCAGAGCCATACTCGAGTATGAGGTAAGTGATACTCGAGTATTAGTAAGGTACTCGAGTATGGGTAAGGCAATTCTCGAGTATGCTGAATTTCAATATGATACCTGCTCTCTGGTTGTGTAATACTCGAGTATGGCCAATGTGATACTTAAGTATGTGCATGATACTCGAGTATGTGAATTGAATTCTCGAGTATGCTTTGCTGATATGTTTTTCTGAGTTTAGTTCTTTCAGCACAGTATAGGTGATACTTGAGTATTGAGATTAGATACTCGAGTATATTGAAGAGCAAAGCATCTGATATATCTGACTCACCTAGATACTCGAGCATTGAGTATGGGTACTCGAGTATTGACGAGAATGAAGCATCTGTCAGGTGTTTATACACAAGCTACTCGAGTATATAACTATGGATACCTGAGTATGATATAACAGCAAACATAAATCATCTGCAACGTTATCCTAATGTTTTGATTACCTACTTATATCTTCCTAAATATCATTCAATATTTATTATGATATCATTAATCATCTTCTTGGGTGATTTATAGATGCTTAACCAATGGTTGAATTTTGATGAGCTATCAAGCAGCGAAAGTTTCGTGAAACAAAGACAACGCATTGAATCCAATTAAGGTGAAATAGGCGCGGATGCTTAAATGCTCACAACGGACATATTCAAATGGACAAATTCAAATCCTACAACAGTCTTCATTCTACAAGTACTATAAATACTCAAAGGATTGAATTCATCAAGACGTACAAAACGCATGCACAGAAAAAGCACTCAAAGCGATCAATCTTTATTCTGTTTATATCCTCGGATATTGTTGAGCTTCAGAGTTTATCATTCATTTACTCTGTGAGAGAGTTTTATCATTTGTTATACATTTGTTCAAATCTCAAGGTAGTGGTATCTTGAGTGTGGGTGTATGGTTACAACTTGTAAGGAGGAGTGTATCCTAGGGAGAAAGAATCATCCTGAGTTACAGTGTGTAATTGTATTTGTGAGTTAGTGAAAAATCCCGGACCAGTATAATTCCTTTATGTCATTTCTCTTTACTCCTTTACTACTTTCTTTATTTATCCATCATACCGCGAAAGAATTATTTAAGATCACCTATTCATCCCCCTCTAGGTGATATTCCACCTTTAGAGGGGACCACCCCTAGCCCCCCAAGTTCGCCCCTAGCTCTAGCTGCTCCTCTTTTGTCTAGGCAGTAACTTTTGTCTCTTCTCTTCTTCACCATCATGTCATCCTCCTATAAAGAGGAAGAAGAATAATCAAACTTGAACTCCTGTATCTCTCTTTTCTCATGATTCAAGACAACGATGAAGTTAATGTGTTTGTATTAGCTACCTCCTTCTCTCCACTATTTTTTTTTTCATGTGTGTGTTTTAATCTAGAATCTAGGGCAGCCTTCGGTGCAGCAAAACAGGTGACAAATATTTGCCATTTGTTTGTTTAAAACTTGAAGTTATTATTTTCTAGGAATGCATTTAAGTGATCATTGAAGGAATCTGTTTTATATATCATTATAATTACTATTTTGCATTGCATTCAAAAAGCCATTTAAATATTATAAATTGAAGTTATTATTTACTTATGCATATCATTGTTATAATACTTTGAAACTTCATACTTGTTCCGGCTTTTAATATTACTTCAATGAATAAATTGAACTACAAACTAAATACTACCTCCAGTCTTAATTATAAGAACACTTTTGTAGTACAATTTGCACTACAAAAGTGTTTTTATAATTAGGTTTATACTACAAAAATGTTCCTATAATTAGGACCGGAGGAAGTAGTATATTAAGGACTAAGGAGAATATTATTTTCAATTTTATAACCAAACTAAACACATTTCTATGTCTTGCTTGTGCAAATCCTCGGACAAGCTTTACTATTTATGAATTAATAAAAATTTTGTATTGATATATTCATGATATGTAACTTTGGTTCAGGCTACTTTAGTATACATTTCTGAAATAGCTGGACTATAATGCTATTACTGGAATTTTTTCATCTCTTTTGCGTGCTTATGTTTGGTGCAAAAAGGAAGCAGGATTCAATTTTTGAATTTTAAACCATTCTTTCTTATCTTAACTTTGTACTTTTCCTGGGTTTTATTGGTGTTAAACACCTACCGGCCTCGCCCTTTCGGGTGGCGGGTAGTGTGGTCCTTTACTTTTGTTTAATTTTAGCTTATATTTCTCCGGTTAATTTACGACACATATCAGAGTATAAGTAGCAAAGCACACACCGGTTTGGACAAAATATACTAATAAAAATACGGAAAGATAAATTTTTTTCCTAAAGGGATCAAAATATACAGTCATCCGGATAATGCTGCCTGACTAGTCAAAATAACATAATACAGTCATCCGGTAATCAAAATAAATATCCAAAAATAACAGACACCTCCACACTACTCCAGCTCTGGAGCCTTATCCCCGTCTTCCTGCTCCGGTCTCGAAGAACTGCCAGATGGCTTAAAAGGAGCTGGGATTCAAAATTGAATCCCAGAGTAACTGTTAATTTCATATAAAATATATAACAAAGTATGTAAGTAACCCACACATAAAAATAATTCAAACCACATCTCATTCAGTATTATGCACACAGCAAGGCACACAGCCAACCCAGAACTAGCAGTCCTAATAGCACACAGCACAGACTGCAGTGGTCTTAATAGCACACAACACAGACCACCAGGCACAGCACACAGCAAAGCCCGTAATGCACATAGCATGTTCCGGTTCCACAGCGCTAGGAAAATGAATGATAACCGAATGTATGCAATATACATGGAAAAACATACATACACAAGTCATACAGAGTATATGAAGATTAAGGTTACTACCTGACAGTCGATTACGGATAAAAATAACCTTCCCAATGCAAAATATCACAATTATCCCTAAAATAATAAAATAGAAATATAATTAAATTCCTTTCAATAAATATTCCCTTGATAATTTAAAATAATCCCAATTCATAGGTCTATTTTTACTAAATCCCTTTTCTTATTAAGGAATTTAATATGGGCCTTCATTCTCTTAGTTTTCGTCACTTTTCAGGATTTTCCAGCAACCAGTGACTCATCTTCAAAAATTCATAATTAAATCTATAAAAATCTTTTTGGGTTGATTCCAAAGCCAAAATTACCTTTAATATGTCTATTTCCAACAAAAAATACTCATTTAGGCCAGACCAAGTCGAAAATATATCCATAGCCCAAAATTCCCCTGCTATCCGAAATAATGTCCAGAATCAGAGGGTCATTTTCAAAAATAAATTTCTCCCCGTCCAGAACTTGAAAAATTACATATTATATATGAAAATAATCCTTAAGATGTCTACTTTCTCCCTGAAAAATTTCATAATTTTAGAAGTCCATTTACCAGGTCAAATATCATGAAGAAGGTGACTTACTCCACAGGGAATTTCCAGAAACAGCACCTAACGATTTTCTAACTTCCATTTATGCTTCCAAGATTATGATCCAAGTTCACCCTCATACAAAATCTCATTTTAGACACTTTAAAACCATCAAAAACACCAAAATCCATTCCCAAAATACTAGTATATGCAGCTGGATGAAAATCAATGCTTAACCAACAAATTGTCAAATTTCCATTCTAACACCGCAATCTAGTCTATAATCATTTCTAATTTGTTGTTTGAACCCTTAATCATACTCTAATTCTATTTAAGAATTTGGGGAGCAACTCCCCATAAAATTTAGGGTTTCCAACATTTCAAGAACACAAAAAAATACCACCCCAAATCAATTCACCAACACAAGTCTATTATAAGGAGGTTCAAAAATCACTAACCTTAGCTTGATCTTTGAGGTTCTTGTAATTTCTTCTTCCTTGTTTACCAAAATTTTCGACCTCCCATTCATGAACACCATAAGAAGACAGATTTTTGAGTCAATAAGAGTTGCAAGAGGAAGCTTAGAGGAAATGGAAGAGATTACTTGAGATTTACCTATTGATTTCTTCAATTCTTCCTTCTCCTTTTCTCCTAGAAATTTTCCACTCTTCCTCTCTTCCTTTCTTCTGCGTGCTGGCCGAAATGTGGGGAGGATGAAGTGATTTAATGCCAATTAATGGGTCCACTTCAGCTGAATTAATGAGGGAAAAGAATTAACCTCCAACTAGCCCAATATTTACCCATTTATCATTATGTAAAAATCCAACCATTTAGTTGGAAAGTAGTTGGCCATTTCCTTTTTCTTTTTTTCTCCTAGTTTGGGCCAAAAATTTAAGCCTCACTTAGGATGATTTTAGCCCACTTTGTTAACTTATAACCCACACTCATGTGCCTATAAATTCTAAATAATTATAAGACATACGGCACAATTTCATGGAAATTATAATTCTTAACCTTGCTTCAATTTTTTCCCTCTTATTTCCTGAACATACTCATGCAACTTCTTCTCATTCCTTTTTGGCTAAATTTATTACACACAACTTCGTAAAAATTCGTATATGCAAATAATTTCATATTAATGCACCTGAAAAATGAGGATGTTACACTTGGCGCTGCATCAAGATATGTGGGCATCATCAGAATCATGATGACACTACTTGGACTTGTGTATCTTCTTCATCTCATCTCATCTCATAAATAAAATTTTTTGATGCCGTGTATTTTTGTTGTAACTTGTCCTTCCTTATTTTCCTTTAAAACTTAAATTTATACTCTTACGGTCCTTGATGTAAGACCTAAACAAGGAGTTGATCTTGATCCTAAATGTAAGACTTATTTATTATATTTGTTCATGTTTTTCTAATCTACCCTTGTTGATGTTCCTTCAATATTAATCAAATTAATAGCTCCAAAACGCTGATAGATGTCTCCTGCTTGCTCCTTTATGTGTGAAACTTGTGGCTTAGTTGATAATTCCTTTTTGTTTCTCCAGCAGCTTCCTTTCTCTTGATATTAGGTTTCCCTTAATTATCCGTGTGTGGCTATCACAAAAGGAAGGAAAACATTATATAATACTATAATAATTTAGTCTTCTTTCTTTTTTTTAAAGAAAACTTCTCATTATTATTTTTCTTTCATAAACTTAAAAACTTTTATTTTGATTTGAAATCACATAAATCGTGCACTCAAATGATATCTCATGAAATCTGAAAAAAAAAAAAAAAATTAATTTAACATTGATGACTTCCTAAATATATCAAAATGTATTAAAAATGGGAAGTCATCATGGAACCAGAAATTAACAAACGATTGCCTTCACTGGAGCTGGCATTTTTTCCCCTTTTTTAATGATCATAGGTATTTTTGTAACCAAGATTGTATATGGTGTTAGATCCACACACGGGATATGTAGATGGGTATTTTTGTACATTCACCCTTAAAATAATTATTTAAAAACCATTAAAGTGGGACCTACAAAACCATAAATTAACAGACATTTACATTCATTAACAAAGCTAGCATTTTTATCCTCTCTTTTAATAATCATATATATTTTTGCACCCAAGGATTGTATAGGGTGGCAGACACACATGCATAATATTTTTTTGACCTGAGAGGATATCATTTTATAGTAGCCAAGGAAGGGAAACTTTAAAGTCTAGCTTAGTTACAATAATCCAATTGACAAGGCAGTAAAGCAGTAGTAAAAGTAGAAAAAACTACAAAAGAGGATTCCCATCTAAAGGATATGAAATTTGGGAATCCTTAGCCTATCCCTTCCCTGTCATATCCTTTGGTCGTGGCTTCAGAGTTGATTTCAAGAGCACCATCATTTGCAAAATCACGCGAGAGAAAAGAAATCATAAAAGGTGATGGTGAAAACACCCACATTGGAGAGTACACCTTCCTGCGAGTAGATACTACTATATGATCAGCAGCTAAATTTCCCACTTGAGCCGTGAAGGAGAAAGCAATGCTCGAACGTGATTTTGCTAACTCAAGTGTTTCCTTTAGGATGCGCCAGCCATTCCATTTTCACCTGGAGGAGGATTTTGTCTTCAAGCACCAATGCAAGTCTTGATTGTCAGTCTCCACAAGTCCAACTCCTCACATATCAGTAGTGCTTTCCTAACAGCTAGTAGGTTTACTTAAAGGCAGATTCAACGTCCACACATGCACCAAATCCCCATAAAAAGGATCCAAAATTGTCCCTGCATACGATACCAATAGTCGCCTCTTTCTCTTTATCAAGAAAAGAACCCTCACAGTTCAATTTCACCCATTTAGTAGGGGGAGGCCTCCACTTAACTGTGAAGGGAGAATTGGTGCCCATATCTTCAGAGTTTAGGACATTCATTGCTGATTGGAATTCATTTTTTGCCCTGCATGCTTGAGAGAGGACCACTTGAGGATTTGGCGTTTTTCGTTCAAAGACAGAGGCGTTACATTCTTTCCATATAAGCTAGAGTAGCCAAGCTATTAACGAGACATCACCGTCTTGAACTTCTTTTTCTTTGCAGACTGTTGCTGAAAACTAAGCCTCAAAGGAGCTAGCCATGGACTGATCTAATCTAATGGACATGTAACATCCAAACCAAACACATCTTGCCTCTGGACGGATAAAAAAGTAAGTACTCCAAAGTCTCAAGTTCAATTAGGAAAATTGGGCAAAGAGGGTTTACCACAGTGCTTTTAAAAATAATGTATATTTGGTGGAGACAGCTTTGTTAGAACAACGCCACAGGAACTGCTAAATTCTTGGTAGGACCTTAAATTTCCCATAGTTTCTCCTAGAAATCCTTTGGGATTGTCAGTGAACTGCTTGGTCTCTAGTGAATGCCCTTTCCCAGTAACATTTAACTTTTATATCCTTGTTTCACCGTAATTATTCCATTCCGATCATTTGTGCACATCAGTTTATCCTTCTGTGAAAGGTGTTCTAATTTAGTACTCTGGATAAGGGAAATAACTTCAGCGGGCACATTCTATGTGAGACATGATAAATTCCATTGGCCATCATCTATCATATAACTAACTCAAAGCTTTGGTACAAGTGTGGTGCCTAAAAAATATTGGAAAGATTAATCCGATAAACCTGGAATCCAATGATCGAGCCAGACATCAATCAATTTTGCATCACCTATTAACCATTGGCACTGTTGTTGGAGTAAGGATCTCCCTGTAATATACTAGACCAAATCCAAGAGACACTGTGGCCATTCTCAGCCATCATGAAAGTGTTATTGGGGAAATATAGAACTTTCAGTACCTTGAAAAAAAAAGGGAATCTTCTTCCTGTGTTAGCCGCCACGCAGTCTTAGCTAAAAGTGAGTAATTTAAAGCAACAAAGTCCTTGAATCCTATACCACCTTCAGCCTTGGGATTTTTCAAATAAGACCAAGCCTTCCACTGAATATTTCCCCTAGAATCTCGGCCACCCCACTAAAAACCAGAAATCAAGCTGTCGAGTTCCTTGTAGGTTTTGATAGGGAACTTGAAGCAAGCCATCGGGTATGTCAGTATATCATTCACTACTAATTTGACCATTTGTTATCATCCTTTATAGCAGAGAACGTTCTTCTTCCATCCCTAAACTTTAAGTCCAACCCACTCCTTCACATAGGCAAGAGCCTGCTGCTTTGTTTTACCCCATACATTCGGTATCCCAAAATACTTGCCAGGGTCACTCGTGATTGGCACCCCAAGAATATTGCTCACCTAATCTTTAACATCGTCCGGGGAGTTGCGAGAGAATATTAAACCAGACTTGCTCAGATTTGTTTGTTGCCCCGAGGTCCTGCAATACTTCTTTAGAACATTTGCAAGTCTATGACAATTATTAAGATCTGCATTCATAAAGAGAAGGGCATCGTCCGCAAAGAAAGTATGGGAAAGAGTGTGGCCTTGGTTTCATAGTTTAATTTGTCTTAGCCTTTTGAATTAAATCTCTTTGGTAAGTATGCAAGAAAGCACCTCTGCCACTAGAATGAACAAATATGGAGATAATGGGTCCCCTTGACGCAACCTACGAAGCACGGACAAGTTGAAATTTTTTATTTCAATGTACACAACATGTGTTTGAGATGAACACGTGTCTAACATGGCAAATGGTGAGTCGGAATGGTCAACAAGGCAAGATACGGTCAAATGGCAGTTCTACAAATTTTTTAAAAAATGAAGGGCATTTTTTAATTGCAAATTTTGGCAAAAAAATACCTAAATCTTGTGGTGTATCATATTCTTATGGATCATTGGACCAAAAGTTTAGTGAGTCATAAAAGAAAGGAGGACGAATTGTGAGTCATCAACTTTTTATGATGTGGTGTATTATATTCTTGTGGATCATTGGACCAAAAGTTTAACTCCCCTTCATTGTTTGGCACATGCTTTGCATCACAAGTAAGTTTTTTATAATTATGACTTGGTTTAATAATTCTATTAATTGAACCATTTTGACACTCAATAACTTTTTTTTCTTTTTGGTAGATATTATAATGATCAATGGCTTGCTGAAGATCTAAGTCGAGTTTCTCCAGACAATGATGTGGAGATTAATTTAGAAGTAAAAAAGTTCTTCAAGAGACATTTTTCTAATGTGGAGGAAAGGGCTATAGTAAATTTGGAGTATGTCAACATTGTTCAAATGAAGGTAGGTTTTAGAGAGTTTAAGGCTATTGAAAATCGATATACAATGAATCCTAATGATTGGTGGAGAGTTCACGATTGCAGTGTACCTTTGCTTAAAAAGCTAGCTTTGAAACTCACTGCACAAACCTCTTCTTCATCATGTATTAAACGTAATTGGAGTACTTACTCTTTTGTGCATTCCATAAAGAGGAATAAAATGGATCCCAAACGAGCTAAAGACTTAGTTTACATATATAGCAACTTTTGGCTCTTATCAAGAAACAATTCAAAATATAATGAAGGAAAAAGTCAGTATTGGGACATTAGTGGAGATGCGGTTGATACCTTAAATGATGTTGGAGCTTTAGATGGTGCTGCTCTTTCCCTAGATGAGCCAGAGTTGAAGGCAAATGTTATTAGTAAAGATGCAGTTTATTTGTGCTAATGATTTTCTTTTTATTAAATTTTTTGTTAATGTAAAATACACTCTTTATATCTTAAGCAAAAAAACACTCTTTATATTAAAAATATTATTTAATACTAAGACATATTGGAACGTATTAAAATATTAGTATTTTGATGTAACATATCAACGTCTTGTATTGGAAAAGCCGTGTCAGTATCGATGCTTCATAGGACGCAACCCTCTTCCTAGAGTAAATGAACTAACTTTTCGTCCAAACATATAGATATTCAAATAAACTGAAGTAACATAAGCCATTATTAGATTAACCAATCTCTCATTAAAGCCAATCTTCAACGTTCCCACTATTAGGAAGTCCCATTTAATCTAGTCAGATGTCTTGCTCATGTCTATCTTTAAAGAAAATTTGCATCTAACCCTTCTTGTTTTCCTTCTAAGGTAGTAGAAAACTTCATGTGCAATGATTATATTGTCGTGGATCACTCTGCTCGAAACATAGGTTCCTTGTATTAGAGATATACACTTTTCTAGCATTGGTTTCAGCTGATTGGCGAGTCATTTGAACACTATTTTATATGCAAAGGCCAATAGGGTGGAATTGAGTGATCATTTTGTCTTTTCCAACTTTGGGGATTAAAACTACATTTGTCTACCCCCATGGAAGAATTCTTTCACCATCCTAATGATATTGTCGCATACCTCCTTCCAAGTATACTGGTAAAACTTGCCATGAAACCCATCTAGGCTTGGAGCCTTTGTTCCTCCCAGCTGAAATGTAGCCTGTTTCACTTCATCAAAAATATGCAACAATAGTAGAGAATTATCAAGCTCAGATATTTTGCTGTCAACATAATCCATATATTCCACTGAAATCCCAGGGGGATGCAGCAAACAAAGACTCAAAATAATTAGACACGTATTCAGATAGCCCTTGCTCGGTATCCACCCACCTCTCATCATCTCTCTTTAGTCTTAGGATGTTATTTACCTAGTGCTGATGAATAATGGAGATATGAAAGAATCTTGAATTTTGGTCACTTGCCTTCTAGCCAAGCCACTCGAGAGCGTTGTCACCAATATTTCTCTTCTCTTTCCCATGTTCTTTCAATCTCAGCCTAGATTGCCTCCACTTTCTGCAATTTTTCTTCAGTAAACTCATCATCAAGGCACTTAGCAAGCTCTTTCTTTAAGCACTTAATTAGTTTGAGACAACTTGGAAAAACCTTATTGCTCCTGCAAACCAAAGCCTCTCTATACTTTGATAACCTTAGAACAAATTCCTCCAATTTGCTTTCTTCCAATATTTCCACATCATTCCAACCCTCTTCTACTATTTTTCCTAAAAATCATAGTGTTCAAGCCAAACAAGCTCAAACCAAAAGGTATATGGAGTGTGGATACATGAGTAACATAAATCTATAAATAACATTGAATGGTCAGACCCAATAGGTTCTAGATGGAATGCCTGCGTCTTTGGGAAACTTTCACAAAGATCGATATTAGTCATAGCAAGATAAAGTCTCTCTTCCACATGTGCTTAGCCTAATCTCTTGTTGCTTCCTATATAGTGTGCACCACTTGTATCCCATGTCTAGTAAGCCACAATTAGATATCTATTTATAAAAGTTAAGGATCTTCCTTATTGCCCTAGGCCTTCGCCTACCTCCTTCCAAGTATACTGGTAAAACTTGCCATGAAACCCATCTAGGCTTGGAGCCTTTGTTCCTCCCAGTTGAAATGCAGCCTGCTTCGCTTCATCAAAAATAGGTGACAATAGTAGAGAATTATCAAGCTCAAATATTTTGCTATCAACATAATCCATATATTCCACTGAAATCCCAGGGGGGATGCAGCAAACAAAGACTCAAAATAATTAGACACGCATTCAGATAGCCCTTGCTCGGTATCCGCCCACCTCTCATCATCTCTCTTTAGTCTTAGGATGTTATTTACCCAGTGCTGATGAATAATGGAGATATGAAAGAATCTTGAATTTTGATTACTTGCCTTCTATCCAAGCCACTCGAGAGGGTTGCCACCAATATTTCTCTTCTCTTTCCCATGTTCTTTCAATCTCAGCCTAAATTGCCTCCACTTTCTGCAATTTTTCTTCAGTAAACTCATCATCAAGGCACTTAGCAAGCTCTTTCTTTAAGCACTTAATTAGTTTGAGACAACTTGGAAAAACCTTATTGCTCCTGCAAACCAAAGCCTCTCTATACTTTGATAACCTTAGAACAAATTCCTCCAATTTGCTTTCTTCCAATATTTCCACATCATTCCAACCCTCTTCTACTATTTTTCCTAAAAATCAGAGCGTTCAAGCCAAACAAGCTCAACCAAAAGGTATATGGAGTGTGGATACATGAGTAACATAAATCTATAAATAACATTGAATGGTCAGACTCAATAGGTTCTAGATGGAATGCCTGCATCTTTGGGAAACTTTCACAAAGATCGATATTAGCCATAGCAAGATAAAGTCTCTCTTCCACATGTGCTTAGCCTAATCTCTTGTTGCTTCCTGTATAGTGTACACCACTTGTATCCCATGTCTAGTAAGCCACAATTAGATATCTGTTTATAAAAGTTAAGGATCTTCCTTATTGCTCTAGGCCTTCGCCCCCCCCCCCCCCCCCAAAAAAAAAAATCTCAGCTTGGCTAGTTATGTCATTAAAATCCCCCATACATATCCATGGGACTTCAATTCCAAGTGAGATAGCTATTAATTTATCACATACTTTTATCTTGTTAGCTTCTTTTGCAGGTCCATACACTGATAAAGAGGGGGAATGTATTGCAATTTGGATTATATTACTTGAAGAATGCAAGATCTATACTATTAACGGCTCATTCCAACATAATGCAAGTCCCCCACTTAGACCCACTGGGTTAACCACCCAACCCTCATTGAATCCACAACTTCGATTTTTTAAACAATTTTTCATGGTGTTTGGTCTCCATCAAGACTAAATGGGGTATGTTTTGTTTACAACCCTCCTTTGAGTTTTTCACTATGAAGGTAACCCGCATACCTTGACAGTTCCACAATATGGCTCTCATGGCACTTTGAGAGCTATTTTAGGCCAACCATTCGTGCCATCAGTAATCTTCATCTTATTCATGTGTTCCAAAATCCCCAAAGATTCCTATAAACCAATGCGCTTAAATGAAGAGGACAGACTGGCTGCAGCCATCTTACCTCGAAGGTGTTGTTTGGTGCATCGCACATTCTTCTTCTTCAAGATGCTTTTCTTCACCCCTCCATCTACTCATTGCTCTTGAATTTCTAGTCTACTTTGTTTCCGTTTCTTACAATTCGATTTGGGTGGCGTTCTCTTCAACTTAACCGCTCCAAGTTTGCTGACTATCTCTAACACCAAAGAAGATGGAAAATACAAGATTATGGCTTTTACAAGATACAGAGGTGAGATTAGTCATTGGGCCACTTCTGTCTCCTACAACTTTTACACTTAGCCCACCTTTCTTCATTGGGTCAGGGCTAAGGTTTTTTGTTTTGTTCTTTGGGCTCATGTGGTAGAAGTACTTCCCCCATCTCTTTTGGTCCAGTTATCCTGCTCGAATCCATTTTCTGCACTATTTGTGCTTTGCTTCTATCACTATCCTTAGATCCCCAAGGTTGATTTCCTTCATTGACATGTGTTTTTGTTGTCATCTGTGTCCTTTTTACTAGGGTGGTTATTCCAACCTTAAGGCGTAGGATGTCTATTACTGTGTACATCCTTGTCAGATCGATGCGCCTCACCAAATTCCAAATAAAGCACCACCATCGTTGCTCTTCTGTTCCATTCATACTACCCTTCCTCCACCAGCATCATTAATTCTTTCATATATCTTGGTGGTGTACCTTTGAGCTCATTCCGAATAATCCATCTTCACTAGCCCCAGTATTTGGCTGAGAACATTGCCTTTGCTCGTGTCCTTTTACACCACGTCTGTAGCAAAATATTAGTAGATGCTCATATTCTACCTCTGCCCAGACGTCATCCCTATTATCAATTGGAACCCAGAATACAAGGGCCTTAACATCTATCAGTCAGTACTCGGGCGTGAAGAAAGCTTTACATCATCTTCCCTTTGCTTCAAACCATCAATACTTTCCCCACTAAAGAGCCCAATTTTATAACATTCATTCGGTTCATGTATCCAAACAAAAGTCCGTGGAATCGGAGATCCAGAAAGGGCATTGATTAAAATTAACGTCATTATATACCATTTCATCATCCCGTAACTACAGATGTGATTGAATCATCCCTCTAGGACCACATAGGACCTTCATATAATCATTCCTATCAGAGAACTTGAACATAAAGGCTGACCCTGGTGGTGAGTGAGAAACTTGATTGTTAAAAAGAAGAATTGGAAAAAGCCACCCCTACTCAGGTGGCGAACAGAACACCTCCCCCAGACTCTGAGAAAAAGGCTGACCCTGGTGGTGAGTGAGAAACTTGATTGTCCGCTATATGGATTATGAAAATGGGTATTTTAGCGCACTCCCCCTTAAATTTATAAATCCTACTTTCTATGAGGCTTCCCAATACCATTAGCTCATCCGACCAAAAAAAAAAAAAAAACCAATAGCTCAATTTAATAGCATTTCAATTGGCCATCAAATAGTAAGTAAGTCGTAACAATATCCTCACGTTAAAATGAAGAAAATTAAGCTATAAAATATAACATTTTTCATGTATTTTTTTAATCGTTGGATTGGACCCACAGTTGTCCTACTTGTTTTTCAAAATAAATTGTATTGAAAATAACTTTCTCCACGTGGCGAAGCAATTTCTTAACAACAAAAGTCATTCGTCAGACAATGATCCAAAAAAGGGGATCCTTAGAAGAAAATTTTTTTTTTTTTATGTGTATGCTAAAACAAAATGAAAATTGTTGACCAAAAAAACAAAATGAAAATTAGCTCATTAGCTAGGTTGTTTGTAGTTGTTGGCCAATAATGCTTGATGAATATGCGTTGAGACATCAAGTTGTTCTCTGTTGGTGACGGAGCTCCATCGTCAAGCGGATGTGACATTGTTTTTATAAAAAGATAAAATTATATAAAAAAGTTAAATTTTTTGGGGAAAATTTACCTCAGGGAGTCAGGGCGCAAATTAATAAAAAAATGTCTAAAAAAAGACTAAGAAAAGTCACATGTCAAAACCACATGAACTTTTATAGTATTACTTCATAAACATTAACAACTATATCAATAAAACATTAACAACTAAATCAGTAGAGATTAACAACAATATCCAGCAAATAAATTAGTATCAATTAACAACTATATCAGTACTCGTTAACATGTACCACTCTGGTCCTATTTATAAGTTTAGTTTGACCAAATAAATGAGATTGTGACAATTTTACCCATAGTAATAATGATTAGAAAGATTGGCTAGCCATGTTGGAAAAAGAAAAAAGATGAGAGAGATTTGATAATAAATTTTAAAAACTACCTATTCATAAATGAGGATAAAATTAGAAATTTGTTCCACAATCATTGAGATACTTACCTTTCCTTGATACGTGAGATTTGGTAAAACTGGACTTATAAATAGGACCATGAAATAATACCAAAAAAGGCCCTAGAACCTTTTTTGATATTTGACTTTTTCTTAAACTTTTTTTAACAATTTTTTACTAATTTGGGTCCTGTGGTGGATTTTTCCAATTTTTTTTTTTTTTTTACAATGGACCAAAGCAAATAGAAGTAACGTGATCAGAAAACATCGTAGTTAAAGCTTCTAATAAAATAACACGAATTGGAAACAAAGAAAAACCATGTAATAAAGATAAAAGAGAGGGATAATTTAGTAAAAATGAAATATGCATAAAATATATCAAATCCCTTTTTTTTCGTGAATAAGTTGAATTTTGTTGAATTGAAAAAACTGTATTCAGATCTATACATTTCAAATAGATTTGGATTTAAATGTGATTCTCTCACGTATGGGGAAAAAAACAGAGATTTTCCCTTGAAACGTTTCAGTTTCAAAAATAAGAATAATAAAATAAAAAATTAATTATTTCCTTGGTACTCCCTCCGGTCCTAATTGTAAGACATACTTGACTTTTTTGGAGAAATTAAGGAATCTAATTAAATTACTTTAGACTATTTTTATTTTTATTTTTTTCTTCAAACTAATTAGTTTAACTAATAAACTAATATATAATCTAAAGAATTTACTTTTCTCATGTTGCATGAGAGAAACAAGATTCCTACACACACATAAAATGGTGGGACCCACATATATATATTGCTAATTATATATATATATGCGGGTCCCACCATTAATTATATATATGTGTGGGTCCCACCATTTTATGTGTGTGTGGCATGAGAAAACATTTCTCGTACAGCATGAGAAATGTTTTTCCTATAATCTAAAGATACACAACATATGAAATGATTAAGTAACTTATTTAGCTTCTTTAATATTTTCAAAGAAAGTCAACTATGTCTTATAATTAGGACTGGAGGTAGTACTTTCCTTCTCTCCCAAAGGCTTGGTCGTTATTCAAAATGCCAACTTCTTCCCAATAAACCGCCATTTCGTGCATGGCCCACTTTCGGTGACGGGGGGACAAAAACGACGTCGCCGTTACGTCATTGGCATCTTCTTGTGTGTTTCCGGCAGGCCGGCGCGTATTTTTGAAACGCACAAGGGCACAATTCAATGACATTAGCACAGCTCATGGCTCCACTCAATATAATAACTTACCAGTATATAAATAAATAATCCCAAAAAGATAGAGAAACTTCAATAATTTTCTTATTTACATGAGTTTGTAAATTAATAATACAACTCATTTTACCCCATAATAACGCTGGCTCAGTGCTATTATATACATCTCAAATTTTTTAAAAAAACTGTGAAACCCATTATAGTTTTGAAAATTAAAGCCACTTAAGCCTTACTTTATTTTATTTCTTAACAAAAATAATTGTTCTACTATTTTTTTTCGTTAATGAAAATTGTTCTATTATTACCAACAGAGCTAGAACCAAAAATGTAATTAAGGGACGAAATTACAGAATAGAAACTAGATTTTTATAAAAATACATTTCAGCCCATAAAAATTTTAATATTTTTATTTTAGTCCTTTACGAAACTTTTAATGGAAACTAACATTAGAATTTTTATGAGGCTGAAATGTAGTTTTCTAAAATATTGGGTTTCGATTCTGTAATTTTAGAGAGACGGGGCCACCCCTAACCCCTGGGTCTGTCCCTAATTACCAAAGTTAGATATAGTATAGTTAATAAAAATTACTTTTTTACTCTCTACAAAAAAAAAAAAAAAGTTAACTGGATTAAGAATGGAGGTGGTATTATTTTTTTCAAATATGGAGGGAGTCATTACAGGATACACACCACAACACAACATTCGGATTACGTAGAATTGCCATGCCGGCAGAAAACAGGCAACCAACATTTTTATCTGCTAATAATTAAAAAGAATATTGTTTTGAGAAAATAAATGTATTTTTTTCTTGCTCAAATAAATGTACATATTCACTTTGATTTTTCTTTAAAAAAAAAAAACCAAACCGTTTATATAGTTATGTCCAGAATGATTAATGACATCCCATGGATCTGAATACTTCTTTTTTTTGGGGGGGGGGGGGGGGGGGGGGAGGTGGCAATATTTGGTGCCCCATGCTCAGATACACCTCTTTGATTATTCGGTCCCATCATTTACCTTAATTTTTCATTTAGTCTCTATAATTATTATGTTTTCCAATCCAATCCCAATAGTTTTTTTTTACCTGAATCCTGTCCCAATAGTTTACAACATCTCTAGTTGTATGTGCTCATAATTATGGCTTGTTTCATTTTTTTTTTCCATTTAACTTCCATGAAGTCTAAATGGTTTTATAGATAAATATAATATTTTTATGGTAAAAAATACATATTGAATTTTTTAATACAAAAGAAAAAGTATCATTTTAATTAGTTAATTTTTTTATTTTTAAGGGTAAGTTTGGAAATACTAAGAAGTTAGAACCTATATGATTCTACTCAATAAATTACTTCATCAGTTTTGAATGAATTGTGAGGTCTAACTTTCTAGAAAAAATTAAAACTTTTGGTAAATTAAATAAGGAAAATTTTATTATTTCTTATAAAAAGTTTAAATTCCTTTTCTTCTTACCCCAACCAAGTGACTCCCTAAATTACTTTTTTTTTTTTTTTTGCCAAGACTTCTTAAATGACATGGCAAATGGCCACGCCTTTATCGAAGTTCAAATGGTTGTCACCTTAATTAACATATTGGATACTACCTACATCTCAAAATACAAGATGCAAATAATTAATAAGAAAATTACGTAATTAGAAAAGTTTGTCAAAATTGGTTAAAAAAGATAAATATGTAAAAAAAAATAAAGTTTCCTTTCCTAAAACACTCTTATGTATGGAGAAGGTGAGTCAGAAAGATCATGAGTGAAAATGAGATTAGAGATAAAGAGTGGAAAAAAGAGAGAGACGAGAGACATATAATTAATTATGGATGATATTGAGGAAAATGTATTAAATGATAAGACAAAATCAAACTCTATCTTATATTAAAAAGCCAAACCCCTCACACATTCAACTCTTATATTTTAAACTAGAGGAAATACTCCTTCTGGTTTTTATTATAGGCACCAACTAGCAAGTTTATTTTGTCTTTTTTATAAGACACTTACTTGTTCCCAATGAGTATTAATTTTTTTTTCCCATGTCTACCCATAATTAATAAAGGTGGTGGATGAGAATAATAATTAATATAATATTAGAGTTTAGTGTAATTAGTAGGGGTAATATTAGAAATTACTTAGATTCTGGGATAACTTTATTGACTTTAACTACTTTTATTGGTTTATGAGAAAAGTTAGTTGATGTTTTATAATAAGAACCAAAAAGAGTATATTTTTAAATGTGAAGGTAAAAATATGCATTTTTAGGGGCTTCTAATTAAAATGTTCCATAATGCCTAGCTTGCTTGGCTTTTGAACCGATAAGAGAAATAGCATGAAATGGAATAGAACGCTAATTATCAAGAAATTGTTATATTAAGATTGGGAAAAACACTTCTCATATTATAGAAGATGTGTTTTCTCATGTCATATATACTTAAAATAGTAGGACCCACATATATATATAATTAGCATTATATATGTGTGTGTGGGTCCCACTATTTCATGTGTGTATAGGAATCTTCTTCTTTTCATACAACATGAGAAGTTTAAACCCCATTAAGATTACTGAAAACTTTTTATTATAGTAAAAGTGAATGAACCAAAATATGCCCTGAACCAAAATACTCCCCCCTCCTTGGTTATTTTGCTTTTGTCCTCTCTTCTCCTCTTCTTTCTCATTAGTTTTCTAACATTGACTAGATTCAATATTAATCAAAATCATTGAGTATACTCGAGCATGGTCTTGATGAAGGTGGAAAGAAGAAAGGAGGATGCAAAGTTGTTTCAAAGGATATGGAGTTAGCATAGTAGAATCAGGTAGATCGAGGTTTTCTTTGAAAAAGGGAACAAGTGTGCTTATG
The DNA here is from genome assembly GCA_034222035.1 of Acacia crassicarpa. Taxonomy (NCBI): domain Eukaryota; kingdom Viridiplantae; phylum Streptophyta; class Magnoliopsida; order Fabales; family Fabaceae; genus Acacia; species Acacia crassicarpa. The sequence continues at coordinate 20,969,361 of JAWXYG010000009.1, read as the reverse complement.
AGCAAACCTAAGCTTTGAAATTAGTGGAAGGAGTAAATGTGTGGGATAGGGTTGCAAGTAGATTACAACTTATTTTCTTTGTTGATGGTATGGTTGTGGCTTTTGAGAAGGGTAGTTGACATCTTAATATTGTTTGTTTGTACTTCTTTTAGGTTAATGGCCTCCTCGTTCACAAAAAAATCAAAATCAAAATCAAAATATCAATGATAAAGCTCTTTGTGGTGAACCAAAAATTGACTCAATAATAAATCTTGAGAAAGATTTTCCTATTTATGAAAAAGACAAAAGTATATGCTTGATGAAATACATCGCTAATGAGATGCTAGGTGGTGGGAACTGAACACGATGAAGGATGGTGACAATGACAATATAATGGAGAGGTAAGTATTAAGATGTGTGACTATTCATTGTAGATTTAAACAATGGAGAGGTTAGTATTAAGATGCCTAACTATTCATTGTTAGATTTAAACAATGCATGATGTGGTTGATGAACCCTATTGGAGCATGATTCATGTGATCTTGAAAAAGTATCCAATTTCTCAAATATGCAATAACCTTTGATTTTTTTTGGGAGAGATAACCTCAAGATTTTAAAGGCAGCCAATGGAGATTTGGTTTTCATTCCAAAAGACTACATGAACTCAAGCATACCAGGGACTAGGATTTTTTACCTTTATACAATGAACAAGAAAAGAAATTATGCAAATGCTTCCCCTTACTCTTCTTTTCCCTCCTTTACCTTTTTCTACCATTGGATAAATGATCTCAACAGTTCAGATTTAACATATTATAAAAATATTACCATAATTTTACCTTAAGATATATTATGTTAAATCTAAACCATTAAGATTTAATCCAACAATTGAAATGACTCAATTCACTACCCCTCTTAAATAATATTCCGTTTACAAGAATATAGGATGATTGAAGTCTAGCGATTGAGATTAGGTCTCACTTGTTGAAGTCATGATGAAGACAAATAGCCATAGAGTTGTAGATTCATAGAAATATAGGGATTAGAGGATTAAAGAAACTCGGCTAGAGAAAGATAGTTTTACCAGAACCCTTTCAGCAAAACGTGCAAGGCAAGAAAATCCTCGAACAATAAGGCAAACCTTGAATCGTCGAACCCAAGGAGACATCACATAAATCTTTAAACAAGGAGGCAGATCTTGAATCCGATCAGAGTCGCAATGACGGAAGCCAATGGATCTTGAATTACTAGTAAGAGAAACAAAGGCGGAAGCAAATCTTTGATGGCTCATAAGGTTGAATAACAAAATGTGGTCTCCATAGTGATCGAAAAGCAAGAGATGGATGAGAGACAAGGTGAATCAGCTGTGAAGCTTCTAGGGTTCACAAATTACAATCAAGATTGAGTGGAGGAGGAAAAAAAACCGTTCAAACCAAGGAAGAATAACTGGAACCATTATTGAGTGGACCTTGGGCTATGATACGGTGGTAAACCAAGAATCACCTTCAAAGGATAGGGTTATTTTGCTTTTGTCCTCTCTTCTCTTCTCCTCTTCTTTCTCATTAGTTTTCTAACATTGACTCAATTCAATATTAATCAAAATCATTGAGTATACTCGAGCATGGTCTTGATGAAGGTGGAAAGAAGAAAGGAGGATGCAAAGTTGTTTCAAAGGATATGGAGTTAGCATAGTAGAATCTGGCAGATCGAGGTTTTCTTTGAAAAGGGGAACAAGGGTGCTTATGAGCAAACCTAAGCTTTGAAATTAGTGGAGGGGGTAAATGTGTGGGATAGGGTTGCAAGTAGTTTACAACTTATTTTCTTTGTTGATGGTATGCTTGTGGCTTTTAAGGTGTAGTTGACATCTTAATATTATTTGTTTGTACTTCTTTTAGGTTTTTGGCCTCCTCATTCACAAAAAAATAAAAATCCAAATATCAACGATGAAGCTCTTCGTGGTGAACCAAAAATTGGCTCAATAATAAATCTTGAGAAAGATTTTCCTATTTATGAAAAAGACAAAAGTATATGCTTGATGAAATACATCGCTAATGAGATGCTAGGTGGTGGGAACTAAACACGATGAAGGAGGATGACAATGATAATATAATGGAGAGGTTAGTATTAAGATGTGTGGCTATTCATTGTAGATTTAAACAATGGAGAGGTTAGTATTAAGATGTCTAACTATTCATTGTTAGATTTAAACAACGGAGAGGTTAGTATTAAGATGTCTAACTATTCATTGTTAGATTTAAACAATGCATGATGTGGTTCATGAACCCTGTTGGAGCATGATTCACGTGATCTTGAAAAAGCATCCAATTTCTCAAATATGCAATAACCTTTGATTTTTTTGAGAGAGATAACCTCAAGATTTTAAAGGCAACCAATGGAGATTTGATTTTCATTCCAAAAGACTACATGCATGAACTCAATCGTATCAGGCACTAGGCTTTTTTACCTTTATACAATGAACAAGAAAAGAAATTATGCAAATGCTTCCCCTTACTCTTCTTTTCCCTCCTTTACCTTTTTTCTATCGTTGGATAAATGATCTCAACGGTCCAGATTTAACATATTATAAAAATATTATCATAATTTTACCTTAAGATATAATATGTTAAATCTGGACCATTGAAATTTAATCCAACAATTGAAATGACTCAATTCACCGCCCCTCTTAAATGATATTCCGTTTACAAGAATATAGGATGATTGAAGTCTAGCGATTGAGATTTGGGTCTCACTTGTTGAAGTCATGATGAAGACGAATAGCCATAGAGTTGTAGATTCACAGAAATATAGGGATTAGAGGATTAAAGAAACTCGGCTAGAGAAAGATAGTTTTACCGGAACCTATTCAGCAAAACGTGCAAGGCAAGAAAATCCTCGAACAATAAGGCAGACCTTGAATCGTCGAACCCAAAGAGACATCACATAAATCTTTAAACAAGGAGGCAAATCTTGAATCCGATCAGAGTTGCAATGACGGAAGCCAATAGATCTTGAATCACCAGTAAGAGAGACAAAGGCGGAAGCAAATCTTTGATGGCTCATAAGGTTGAATAACAAAATGTGGTCTCCATAGTGATCGAAAAGCAAGAGATGGATAAGAGACAAGGTGAATCAGCTGTGAAGCTTCTAGGGTTTGCAAATTACGTACAATCAAGATTGAATGGAGGAGGAAAAAAAACCGTTCAGACCAAGGAAGAATAACCGGAACCATTATTGAATGGACCTTGGGCTATGATATGGTGGTAAACCAATAATCACTTTCATGGGCTTCTTGATTATCTAGCCCACCTCAAAACTTGCTCATAATTCCATGTTAACAAATGTAATTAGAGGAATATAATGAAAATGGAGAATCTTGTATTAATCATATAAGAGCAACATGTTTAAACAAACAATAACTCACTTGGGTTATGTCTAATCTACCCTCATCACCTGAGTGAGATAACCAAGCACGTAAAACTATTAGGATCTTGAAGAGAGACTAATTAGTTAACTCCCTCTCTTTGGTGAAAACTCCATATCCCACACACTAAACCATATTAGTTAAGACCCTTGATATAAACTAGGATCCTAACTAACTAAGTAATCAATTAATAACACCTTAGTATCTCTAACAAACATTTTAGCGCCTTCACCCTTAAATTTATAAATGCTACTTTCTATGAGGTTTCCCAATACAATAGTGTCAATAGCCCCATTTCATATCATTTCAACTAGCCATCTACATTTGTGAAGCTCTTTGGGAAGAGGGAATATCATGTAGAGGGGGTGAATAGAGGATTTTGAAATTCTTTTTCGGATTAAGAAGATGGGTAATAAGAATAGAAACAGAGATAAAGAGAAATGACACAAAGAGTTTATACTAGCTCGGTCTAACTCCCCAACCTACGTTCAGTCCCCAGACACTCTAGGTATTTCACTAAACCACAAACACAGTTACACTTACATACTCTGTACTCGAGATGATCCTATTACACTAAGACTCACTCTCCCTTACAAGTTTTAATCGTACACCCACACTTAAAGTTCCACACTCAAATAAGTGTTTAAACTCCTCACTGAGTAGATAAATGATAAACAATGAAGTATAAGGAAATATCCAAAGATATTAAGAGAATTTAATGAAACAGTAGATTGCAATAAGTTCGAATTGAATGCGCAGAGTTTGTGGTTGGCAGAATTGAATGTGATGAATTTAATGCTGTTATGAAGTGTAATAACCCAGATTTTTATTAATAATAATAATAATAGAAATAGTAATGATAATGATAATGATATATTAAAATAATACTAATAAAATAATAATGATTAATAATAGAAATAAAATAATAATAATAATAATAACAGTAGATTAAAATAATAATAATAATAATATAGTAAAAATTAATAATGTTGTATTGTTTCTGTGGTAATCATATTATTTTGTAAATAGTAATATTAGATTAGTCAAGATTAAATCCTAGAATTTAGGATATTGTTAGATCATATTATATTTTCAATTTTTTTTTATTATTCATCATCGGACTCAAAATATATCTAATAATAAAACTCTACAATTTGTTTTTATTTATTTATCAGTAATAAGTAAAGAGCCCAACCCAATAGCTAAACCCTAAATTTTAATTTTAAACTTAGGTTTAGCCGTCTAAACATAGCAACGCTCGATAGTTTTCTTCTCCGCTACCTTCTCATCTCAAATCCTCCTTCCGGACTCTCATCAAATTATTTTCTAGGAGTCTAGCAAAAACGGAGATCAGGTAATCCTAATCCCCATGAGTACTAGGTCAATTTTATATTTTGATAGGTAATCCTCTCCCTAGGTTATAGAAACCAATTGTTTGATTTCCATACGTGTGTGTGTGTGTGTGTATATATATATATAGAATATGTAATTACTTTAGAAACCAATTGTTGATTTCCCTGTGCGTTTTGCTTTCCTCGGCGTGCGTGTTCCAATTCCATGCATATCCCTATACGTTTTGCTTTATGAATTGAACCCAAATAGTTGCCTCGTCCTGCGTGCTTCAATCACATGATATACTGTGCGTTTTTTTTCTTTCTTTTTCTTTAATCTTTTTTTTTTCTTTCATTGAATGATATTGCCTGTGCGTTAATATTTTTATATTGAATGACATTGCCTCGGCCTTTGTGCGTGAACTGAATACACATATAAGATCCCTGTGTGTCACTTGTTGTGATTGCAATATATTATAAGTGCAATAAATTGCAAGATATTGTACTCCTATGCAACGCTATAATTAATATCTCCTGTATCATAAAATATGATATGAACATATTTTAATTTAAAATATCCCTATATTTACATTTAATTAAAATAATAAAAAATATATAAAAGAAAGTAAATAATAGAAATAATTTAGGAGTTTAATTATAATTAATATTTCCTGTATCATAAAATAGACTGGCAGGGTTTCCTGGGTTTACCATGGTTTTCTTCCCACTAAACTAAATAGACTGGCAGAGTTTCCCGGGTTTAAATAAATTTAAAAAGATAATGAATAATATTTGATTCGATGAGAACATGTAGATATGATGAGTATTGAGATTGATATTTTAGAGTATAAATATGTATATGGTATTTTCTTTTATCATCATATAAATATCTTATTTATTGTTGTTGTTAATATTATTATTATTATTATTATTATTATTATTATTATTATTATTTTCTATATTATCTTTGTTCATTAGTATTACCAGCTTTTGCTGATATTTATGTTCATGGGCTGCGACGATCCTTCGGGGGAGCAGATTTTCAGTGAAACAGGTTTCAAAGTTGGGCTGTTGGGGCTAGCAGTGAGAAGTGAGGAAGACTAATGAATAATTCTAGCTAGTTTTATTTTACTTTGTTTTTTTTATGCTTTGAATAAAATACTTTTATTTAAGTTTGGATTTATCTTAATGTAATAAGACAGCCTTGCACTTGTCCCAGTACAAGTGCGGCGGTAACACTTCCAAAATTTTAGTTACTTTGAATTTCAATAGTTAATTCATAAAAATTATTGCAATTTTATGTTATTATAATTGTTAGAAATTTGGGGGTGTTACAAAATGGTATCAGAACCCTAGATTTCGAATTGGGTTTGCTTTTGATACTAACTCAAGAGATCAAAGATCCCAGAGTTAAGTAAATAAATGAGTAAAATAGTAATAATAATAACAATTCAAACGTGAGAGATGGGTAGTGAAGGGTTATTTCCATGTCATTTAGAAATGATTTATTTATTTGAAAGTCTAATAATTGTATATGTAAAATTATTTTGTGATTCGTTATGTGATTATTATTAACTTGTGAATTTTATTTAGAAAGAGATGTTAGAGGGATAATTAGAATTTATTTTGTGAATTGTTTTGAATAATGAAGAATGATAGAATTCTTAATTTTAAATACAAGATATTGATTTGTCGTTCAAATTTATATTGATTTATCGTTTGAATCTATATTGCATTATATGATGATTGATTTATGATATAAATATATGTGATGAGAAAAGTGATAGTTAATGTTGATAATTGTATCTCAAAATTATTCGAAGAAGGTACGCAATTAAGTTTTGGGCACGAAACTTGTTTTAAGAATGGTAGAATGTAATACCCCGGATTTTTATTAATAATAATAGAAATAGTAATGATAATGATAAATTAAAATAATACTAATAAAATAATAATGATTAATAATAGAAATAAAATAATAATAATAATAATAACAGTAGATTAAAATAATAATAATATTATAGTAAAAATTAATAATGTTGTATTATTTCTGTGGTAATCATATTATTTTATAAATAGTAATATTAGATTAGTCAAGATTAGATCCTAGAATCTAAGAGATTGTTAGATCAGATTATATTTTCAATTTTTATTATTATTCATCATCGGATTCAAAATATATTTAATAATAAAACTCTACAATTTGTTTTCATTTATTTATCGGTAATAAGTAAAGAGCCCAACCCAATAGCTAAACCCTAAATTTTAATTATAAACTTAGGTTTAGCCGTCTAAACCTAGCAACGCTCAATAGTTTTCTTCTCCGCTACCTTCTTATCTCAAATCCTCCTTCCGGACTCTTATCAAATTATTTTCTAGGAGTCTAGCAAAAACGGAGACCAGGTAATCCTAATCCCCATGAGTACTAGGTCAATTTTATATTTTGATAGGTAATCCTCTCCCTAGGTTATAGAAACCAATTGTTTGATTTACATACGTGTGTGTGTGTGTATATATATATATAGAATATGTAATTACTTTAGAAACCAATTGTTGATTTCCCTGTGCGTTTTGCTTTCCTCGGCGTGCGTGTTCCAATTCCATGCATATCCCTATAGGTTTTGCTTTATGAATTGAACCCAAATAGTTGCCTCGTCCTGCGTGCTTCAATCACATGATATATTGTGCGTTTTTTTTTCTTTCTTTTTCTTTTTTCTTTTTTTTTTCTTTCATTGAATGATATTGCCTGTGCGTTAATATTTTTATATTGAATGACATTGCCTCGGCCTTTGTAGGTGAACTGAACACACATATAAGATCCCTGTGTGTCACTTGTTGTGATTGCAATATATTATAAGTGCAATAAATTGCAAGATATTGTACTCCTATGCAACGCTATAATTAATATCTCCTGTATCATAAAATATGATATGAACAGATTTTAATTTAAAATATCCATATATTTACATCTAATTAAAATAATATAAAATATATAAAAGAAAGTAAATAATAGAAATAATTTGGGAGTTTAATTATAATTAATATCTCCTGTATCATAAAATATGATATGAACAGATTTTAATTTAAAATATCCCTATATTTATATTTAATTAAAATGATATAGAAATATATAAAAGATAAGTAAATAATAGAAATAATTTAGGAGTTTAATTTGTGTGTATTTGAAATAACTTAATAGTGGGAGGATAGCTTTGGGATGGTACCTCCGAAAGTGATGAACACAATCGGGCTTTATGCCCTCGAAATATTATTTGATGTGAACTGATGATATTCTTTCTTTCTAAAGTGGTGTCTGGCAGGGTTTCTCGGGACACTAGTAGCAACTTTGGGAAGAGGTGTGCACACTAGGAAGAAATATTTGATGGCCAAATTTGATTAATTGTGACTGGCAGGGTTTCCTAGGTCACAGGGAAATCTGGTAGGGTTTCGCGGGTTTATCATGGTTCTCTTCCCACTAAACTAAATAAACTGGCAGGGTTTCCCGGGTCTAAATAAATTTTAAAAGATAATGAATAATATTTGATTCAATGAGAACATGTAGATATGATGAGTATTGAGATTGATATTTTAGAGTATAAATATGTATATGGTATTTTCTTTTATCATCATGTAAATATCTTATTTATTGTTGTTGTTAATATTATTATTATTATTTTCTATATTATCTTTGTTCATTAAGATTACCAGCTTTTGCTGATATTTGTGTTCATGGGCTGCGACGATCCTTTGGGGGAGCAGATTTTCAGTGAAACAGGTTTCAAAGTTGGGCTGTTGGGGTTAGCAGTGAGAAGTGAGGAAGACTAATGAATAATTCTAGCTAGTTTTATTTTACTTTATTTTTTTAATGCTTTGAATAAAATACTTTTATTTAAGTTTGGATTTATCTTAATGTAATAAGACAGCCTTGCACTTGTCCCAATACAAGTGCGGCGGTAACACTTCCAAAATTTTAGTTACTTTGAATTTTAGTAATTAATTCATAAAAATTATTGCAATTTTATGTTATTATAATTGTTAGAAATTTGGAGGTGTTACATGAAGCTTTGAACATAGCCGTTGTGACTCTTCGTGATTCCATTAGGCATAGATGAATTCTGTTGAGTATAGTCGACTGTTGCTTCATTAATTGGTTTACCGTCAACATACTTATGCATAGAGGTTGACTCAGAATGTTTGCTTGAATTGATATGCCTCGAAGGAATGTATTCGTTTGCTTTGAGGCTATATTCTAATTGTAGGCTCTGTTTTCTGAGTTGCATTTAATGCTTCTAACACAACAAACGGCTCTTCGGCTAATCTCAAATTAAGCATGATTAATCAACTGTAAATCACTCAAAAAGATTATTAGATATGATATAAATGAGTTTAAGTGAGATTAAGAATAACTAGGGAATGACCCAAAACAATTAAGTTGCAAATTAATGCTACAGAGGAGGAGTTTGATAAATTGTAGAATCTTACTCGAGTAACGCTCATAGGTTACTTGAGTAATATCGTAGATATTCAAAATAATAGCCTCTCAAGAGATTACTTGAGTAACCATTATTGTTACTTGAGTAATATCGAATAGCTTTCAAAAAATGTTTTCTGTAACTATATTACTTTCAAAGCATATATATGTTACTTGAGTAAGGTTCATAATAAATATCCTCTACATGAGCACAAAATATATATATATATATCCTCTGGGATAATATGACTGGAGTAACATGAAATGTTACTGGAGTAATAATGAAGGCTTTCACAATAATGGCCTCTGCACCATGGTTACTTGAGTAACAATTTTTGTTACTTGAGTAATATTTAAATATTACTTGAGTAACTAACCATATTTACTCAAATAATATGAGCAACGACTACATTACTTGGGTAACTCCAAGATTTACTCAAGTAATTTTTATTGATAGCCCAACTGACAAATTGCATCCTGTCAACACTTAACAACCTTATTAGGTGAAGGCTACTCGAGAAAACTCAACATTTTTCAATAGGGTTAAATACCAAATTTGTCATGGAAGTATTGGTAAAGGGGCACTCAACACCTAGAAGTTTTTTTGGTATCGTTTTTACCCGGGAAGTTTACAAACATAATGATTTTGCCAATCAATTGATTTTGACCGTTGGATTGTTGCTCTCTTTGTAAATTTCCAGGGCAAATTTGCTCTTTAAAAAAACTTCCAGAGCATATTTACTCCCTTTTGTAAACTTTTGGAACAAAAATGATATCAAAAAAACTTCCGAGTGCTGCGTACCCCCTTATCAATACTTCCATAATAAAAATGGCATTTAACCCTTTTTCAATATAAAATTTGTAATTATTTAAGTCTTGTTATCATCAAAACTCCAAAAACTAACATTTTGATCTACAACTCATAATTATTGAAATGAAGAAAATTAAGCCATAAAATATAAAATTTTCCCAGATTTCGTAGGCACGAAGTTATGTATTTTTTTTAATTATTGGATTGCACTCACAGTTGTCCCAATTGTTTTTTTAAAAAAATTCTAGTGTGTTGCAAACATCTTTCTCCACGTGGCGAAGCAATTCATTAATAACGAAAGTCATTCGTCAGGCAACGGTAAAAAAAAGATCCTTAGAGAAAAAACAAAACATTGATGTGTATACTAAAACGAAATGAAAATGTGTTGAAACAAGACGCTAAATACCCTAAATAGTTCATTAGCTAGGTTGTTTGTAGTTGTTGGCCAATAATGCTTAATAATAATATATATATATATATATATATATATATATGGTTCGTCTTCGACCAAAAAAAAAAACTTAATAAAAGAATATGCATTGAGACAATTTTAAGTTGTTCTCTGTTGGTGACGGAGCTCTGTCCACCGGCTGCCAATGTCAACGTCAAGCGGATGTGACATTGTTTTTATAAAAAAGACAAAATGATATAAAAACAAAAACAAAAAAACTAGGCAAAATGTTAAGTAAATACCATTTAAATTTGTAAAACCCTCAGAAGCCTCCCCAATTTATAAAAGGACCGAGAAGTACCAAGAACGTATAAGAGATATACAAATTCAGGTAAAATTATTATTTTATCTTTATTTTTAAGTAAATAAATAAAAAAAAGATAATACACATATGTGTGTATACGCATATATATATATATATTTTTATGTGTGTTTGTTAATATATGCGTACACACATCTGTGTATATGTTTATATGTGTAGATATATGTGTCCACACATATACCCATGTAATAAATCTAAATTTGGAGGTGACATTTTTTTAAAAGTGAGAGATAATTTAGTACAAATGTAATATGAATAAAATATATTAAATCGATTTTTTTTTTTTTTTGTGTGTGACTAAGTTGAAATCTGTTGAATGGAAAAAACTGAATTCAGATTTATGCATTTCAAATAGATTTTGATTTAAATGTTATTCTCTCACGTATTAAAAAAAAAAAAAACAGAGAGACTTTCCCTTGACACGTTTCAGTTTCAAAAATAAGAATAATAAAATAAAAAACTAATTATTTCCTTCGTACTTTCCTTCTTTCCCAAAGGCATGGTCGTTACTCGTTATTCCAAATGTCAACTTTTTTTTTTTTTTTGGTATAATTCCAAATGTCAACTTCTTCTCAATAAACCGCGATTTCCTGCATGGCCCCACGTTATATGACGGAGGGACAAAAACGACGGCGCCGTTACGTCACTGGCGGGCCGGCGCGTATTTTTGAAACGCACAAGGGCACAATTCAATGACCTTAGCACAACTCATTGCTCCACTCAATATTTTTTTTTTGGTCAAATTTCTCCACTCAATATAATAACTTACCAGTATATAAATAAATAATCCCAAAAAGATAGAGAAACTTCAATAATTTTCTTATTTACATGAGTTTGTAAATTAATAATACAACTCATTTTACCCCATAATAACGCTGGCTCAGTGCTATTACATACATCTAAAATTTTTTTAAGACTGTGAAACCCATTATAATTTTGAAAATTAAAGCCACTTAAGCATTACTTTATTTAATTTCTTAACAACAAAATTGTTCTATTATTTTTTTCGATAATGAAAATTGTTATTACCTCCGATTCTAATTAGTATAAGATATAGTTGACTTTGTTGGGAAAGATTAAGGAAACGAAATAAGTTATTTAATCATTTTATATTCTATATATCTTTAGATAATATATTAGTTTATTAGTCAAACTAATTAATTTGAAAAAAAATAAAATATAAAAATAATCTTAAGTAATTTAATTAACTTCTTTAATTTCTAAAAAAATCAATTATATCTTATAATTAAGAGCTGATGAAGTATTATTAACAAGGTTAGATATAGTCTAGTTAATAAGTTATTTTTAAAATCTTGAAGCTTACCCGACTTTTTAACGACTCTAGAAACAAACTCATTCAAACTTCTATTCAACCAAACATACCGTAGTACAATATTTATGAATAATATAGCTTTTTAAAAATCCCATAAATCATACTAAATATTTTCATGGATTTTACTTTCTTAACTCTTATTATACGAGACACGAAAATCTTAGATGATGCTAATTTATTATATGGTACTTTTCTAATTAATCCTGAACATATGACATAATTTATAGTACAAATTGTATTATAAACTTGGGAAAATTAAAATGAATGACCTAAAGGAAAAAAAATATTTATGGAGAAGGACCATAAAAATTGTAATTTTTTAGAAGGGCCAAATATAAAAATATAAAATTAAAAGTACTGAAATACCCCTAACAAAATTTTCTTTATTTCCTCCTACATTTTTCCCCATTAATCTATTTTTAAAATGACAGAAAATTCTAAGTTTTATGAAATTAAATAATAGTTTTCTCAATTTTCATTTCTCACAACTTAAATATATATATCTACGAAAAAATTAGGCATTCTTCAATTAGTAAAAATTATTTTATTTTTTTTTGAACAAAAATTTTAATTAAAATGGAATTATATAATTTTAATAAAAGTCAAGTTCTTTTATAATTTATCGTATATGTTAAACCAAGAAAGTTTGTACGATTTATTTTTTTTAGAAGCAATTTATGTGGATTAAAAATTTCATGTGATGTTAATAAGATTTTTTTAAAAATCTAATATCCTTAAAAATATGAAATTTTTTGTTTTTTATTTTTATAAAAAGAGTATAATTGATATCAAAGTTGATAATATAAATCGGACAACTTGATTATATAAATGGTGAAAAAAAATTAAGAAAAAAATGAGTTTAATAGTTGTGAATTAAATACTATATTGAATAAAAAAGATATGGTCATATCATAATAGGCAATTTTAGTTTTAATTTGGTTATTTTTAATTATGAATACAAAAGATAATACATGAAGTTTAATTAAAGGCACTTTAGTAATTTTAAATTTATATCATGATGTTCGGTCCTTCTAAATAATTACAATTTTTATGATCTTTCATAATAAATATTATTTTTCTAGATTCTTTATTCTAATTTTCCCTATAAACTATATCCTATATTTAAAACTGAAGGTAGTAATATGTTATATTAAAAAAAAAATGAACAGAATTTAGATCTATTTGTCCGGTCATCGAAGCGATAAGTAGTATATGCTCATCAATATAATGAAATATGAACCATCCATAATTTGATTTTTATAGTCTAGAATTAAAATTTATAATTAAAATTTTTTCCAATGTAAATTTATTTTTAAAAATGTTAATTGTAACATCATCTTCGTTTTAAAATTGATAACTATTAAAATAAAAAGTATTCAAGCGTAAAAAAAAGGTATAGATTAAGATGAACACCTTATTCTGATCAAAATAATAAACATGGGATGTGCTCATTTACTTGTATCTTCTTTTCAACAATGATATACTTTTATATAATGGTTCCAGTTCTCCAATCAAATCTTCTTGCCGGTGGTAAGAAAAAATTGCCTTAATAAAATTTTAAATTTTATTGGACTATTATTAATTTAAAAAAAAAAAACAAGATTTGACTGGAAAGTTGAATCAGATAAATATAAGAAATGGACATATATTTAAATTCAGGTGTTTTCCTACTTGTTACAAGTTGTCCCTGGATGAGACATTTTTTTTAAAATTTTAATTATTTAACTTAAATTATATGCTGCATTCTAAAATATTTTTTTACACCCAATATATCAAATTAATTAATTTTCAGAATGCTGGTGTTACAGAAAAAATATTTCTGAATGTAGAACTGAAAATTAATTTATTTAAAATACTAGATATAAAAAATATTTTAAGATACAGTATATAATTTAATCTAAATAAATAAAAATAAAAAAAATCTCATCCCTCTAATTAGAAGGAAAAATATGTAAAAGAAAAGTACCAAATATGAACCTCATATCTTTTGTCTATAAAAAAACCTCATATCTTTTGTCCATAAAAAAACACTTCAATTTCTCGAATAAGAGAGAAGTACTTCTTTAAACCCAAAAAATAATAATAATAATAATAATAAATAAAGTCTAAAATTTTTGTTTGTTTTTATAATTTACTTTTTTAAAAAAAAAAAGGATCAAACGAAGAATGCCAATAAACACACTCACACATACTGCACAGGTTCGAACATGTGGGAGGCAAATGCCATATGTATGAGCCAAAGCTCAATGGCATTTGATTTACTTTGTTAAACTAGATGATCATTAAATTCTTAAATTTATTTTCAAATAATTTTAATTACAATCATTGAATAAATAAGTGATTTTATTTAGAAAAATTAAGAAAGCTAAATAAGTTATTTGATTATTTTATATATTGTATTTCCTTATATTATATATCACTCTCATCCTATTTATAAGTCCTTTTTGACCAAATCACACATACCAAGGAGAGGTAGATCGCTCAATGATTGTAAGGTAAATTTTCAACTTTACATTCATTTATGAATGAGTATATTTCAACTCTTTATTCTTTCTCTATTTTCATTGGTAGTTTGGTACAATAATATGAACAAAATTAGAGCTGAGCATGAAACCCAAAACCCATGAGCCCGCCCAAAACCCAATGTAATTGGGCCATATTGAGCCCGCCCAAAAAGATTTTATAACAGGTTGGGTTAGAACCCACTTATTTAAGATTTAAATGGGCGCACCTTGGGTGCACCTATGGGCTGCTCATACCCGCCCATTTAGTATAATTTTGTTATTAACTACCCATCCTATTCCGCATTCCACTTAAAGCATTCCCTGAATTCTTTCCTATTCGAATATTCAGCCACCTCTTATCCATAACTATAATGACCATCAACTTTCAAGATTATATAATGATAGTACTTGTCTAAATTTATATTGTTTTGTGTGAATTGTAATTATGGAACTTTGAAGATTCAAATTTCAGAAAGTGGAATGATGAATTTGAATGGATGCTTAATGCTTATGTATGTTGTTTTTAAAGAAAAATAAACAAGCCAAGTGTAAATGGGTTACCCAAAACCCGGCTAGCCCGCCCATTTATGTGCTAACCCATTTACACGGGTTTAAATGGGTTGAAGTACAGGTATGAGCTAACTTATACCCATTTAAAATTAAATGGGCGGGCTATGGGTTTGACCTTGGGTTGCCCAATCCGCCCATTGCTTTGCCCTAAACAAAATTATCACAATTTCATTTATTTGGTCAAAAGGGACTTATAAATAGGATCGATTTTTTTAGTCAAAGGGGACTTATAAATAGAACTAAAGTGGTATTACTTTATGGGGACTTAAAAATAGGACCAGAGTGATATTAGTTTATCAATCAAACTAATTATTTTGAAGAAAAAAATTAAAAATTATAAAATTATAAAATAATTTAAATAGTTTCTTTAATCTTTCTTAAAAAAAATAACTATATCTTATAATTAAGATCAAGTGAGTACTGTTTTTATTAATTGTTCAACAATCAAAAGGAGCAATGAAGCGTGAAATTTAAGCCAAAGGTCAGCTGTCAGCAGAAAGCATATTATATGAAAAATCGAAATTAAAGAAGATATAGTTTGAACAAGGACATTTGAACCAAAAAAAACAAGGACAAATTATTAATGTTAATGAAAACGGAAAAGTGAAAAACCGATAATTCATTGAGAAAATTTTAAATAAATACCATTTGAATTTATAAAATCCTCAAAAGTCTTTTGGATTTGTAAAAAGACTGAGAGGTACAAAAGACCTATGAGGGATATGTAAATTCGGGTCAGATTATATTTTTACCTTTAGTTTTAAATAAATAAAAAAATATAATGAAATACCCACCTCCCGCCGGCCGGCCACCACCGCCGCCGGACCCCAAGCGGGGTGGCGGCCAGCTGGCTGGCGGCGGTGGCTAGTGGTTGTGGTGGCCGACGGTGGCGGTGGTGGCTGCCGAAAGGGGGTGGAGGGTATTTTATTTTACTTTTTTTATTTATTTAAAATTAAGGGTAAAATGGTAATTTGATCCAAATTTACATATTCC
Source organism: Acacia crassicarpa (assembly GCA_034222035.1). Lineage (NCBI taxonomy): Eukaryota > Viridiplantae > Streptophyta > Magnoliopsida > Fabales > Fabaceae > Acacia > Acacia crassicarpa. The sequence continues at coordinate 20,953,178 of JAWXYG010000009.1, read as the reverse complement.
TCATAGTTCCTTTGTACTTCTCAGTCTTTTTATAAATTCGGAAAACTTTTGAGGGTTTTGTAAATTCAAAAGGTATTTTAATGGAATTTTCCTTAATTCATTTTATAGAATTAATAATGGAGAAGAATAGTTTTTATTTGCGTAGGTTATCCCAAACTCTATTATCTACATATGATTGATTATGTACAATTATACATTAATCATCCTCTCACAACTTTTAAAGTTTAGAATATTATCTATGAACTCAGCTTTGGTCCATTGAGGACCATCATCCGCTGCCTTCCTGTATATACAATGGCGCCATTTTAACACAAAACAATGGTTAAGTTTCTTTATATATATATATATATATATATATATATATATAGGGAAAAACATTTCTCATGCTGTAGGAGAAATGTTTTCTCATGCCACACACACATAAAATGGTGGGACCCGTATATATATATAGTTAGCACTATATATATATGTGGGTCCCACTATTTTATGTGTGTGTAGGAATCTTGTTTCTCTCATGCAACATGAGAAAAGTAAATCCCATATATATATATATATATATATGTATGTATGTATTTTTAGGGTACTGAATGATACTCAAAAGATACTTCAAGATACTAAATGATAAGGAAAAAATACGTCATGATCTTGAAAATTTATTTTAGGATCTTAAAAAAATATTTCAGGGTATTGAATGACACTAAAAAGATATTTGAGTATACTGACTTGTACTAAAAAAATATCTCATGATATTGAAAAATTATTTCAGGTACTGGCTTATACTAAAAATATACTTCAAGAAATTTTTTTAAGACCCTAAAATAATTTTCCAAAATTACGAGGGGTTTTTTTTTTCAATACTGTTCAGTATCTTTTTAGTGTCAACACTTTGAAATATTTTTTCAAGATCCTAAAATAATTTTTCAAGATCATGAAGTTTTTTCCAGTATCAGTTAAGTTCTTGAAGTATTTTTTTAGTACTATTTAGTGCCCCACAATATTTTTTTTAATAAAAAAAGGAATTTGCTCATTGTTTTAGGCCAAAATGGAGCCTTTTTATGTATAGGGATGGGAGTCCTTGAAATATTATTTGATAAAAACAATTTGAAATATTATATACACATAATATGGAAATGAAGTTTAGATGGGTATATAGTTAATAGTTGGAGTTACCCGTACATACTTAAAAGTTTAGAGAGGTTTGGGAAGCTAAATATATTACTTACTCATAATATATATATATATATATATATATATATATATATATTATATTAGTTTATAAGCCATCTTAATTAGTTCAAAAAAAGATATACTGTTAAAAATACAAGGTGATTAGTTGGATAGTAGGTTAAGACTCTAAAGGGCTTCATCATTGTAGTTTGGGTGTGTTGGATAGTGAGATCCTCACCATGTTAGAAAGAGGTTAATTTGAGTCTCTTTTTCTAGAAAGGGAAGTCCTCGTTGATCCCTAGAATTAGGGTTTGTTGGTTATCTCCCTCAAATGAGGGTAGATTAGAGATAATCCATGTGGCTTATAGTTTGTGTAAGCATATTGCTCTTATTGAGATTAATGCAAGTTTCTATGATCTCTCGCTCTCTCTCTCTCTCTTTGTGCTGCGCTTCGGACAGGCGATGCTGCGGCTGAGATTATCTCTCCACACCAGCAGGCCTCTCGAGACGCAAGCAATACAAGTTTCTTCAACTAAGAAAAAACAAACAAACAAACAAAAAGGGTTGGTGAGCAAGATAAAGTGGTAAGCACTAATGGCTTCTCGTAGTGCAGATTGCTAGATCCACATTCTGTTTTCATTGTGAGTGCAAGTGTGAGCTTGTGGAGAATCAGCATTTCAATAGATATGGGAAAGATTGTGAATTGAAGAAATTTTTGTTGATTGAAAACTGGTCAATTTAGTTCCCCTTATCCCTCTATTTTGTCTTGTTCAAATTGAGCACCTTGTTAGATAGTTTCAACTTGAGGGGACGTGTTAAAAGTATAAGGGATTAATTGATTAGTTAGTTGAAAAGTTAGGGTTTAATCTATATATATAGGGGGTCTTAATCATTAAGATTAGTATGTTGGGTTTGGAGCCCTCACCATATTTAGAGATGGAGTTAACTTGATCTCTTTCTAAGAATGAATTAACATGGTCTCTTTCTAGGTTTTAAAGTTAACTCAAGTGGATTACTTATTGTATGAGCATATTGCTTTTTATGATAATACAATATGATTCTTCATCTTCTCCATCTTGATTCTTCTTCAATTACATTTGTCAACATATAGATGTAAATATTTTAAAATAATTCATTTTACTTCTTTAGTCTCTTAAAAAAAAAAAAAGTTAACTGGACTAACAATGGAGGTGATATTATTTTTTCAAATATGGAGAGAGTCATTACAGGATACACAACACAACACAGTATTCGGATTACGTAGAATTGCCATGCCGGTAGAAAACAGGCGACCAACATTTTTGTCTGCCAATGATTAAAAAATTTGCTCAAATAAATGTACATATTCACTTTGATTTAAAAAAAAATCATTTATATAGTGATGTCCAGAATGATTAATAACATGCAATCAAAGTGAATAATTTCGGGGGGAGGTGGCAATATTTGGTGCCACATGCTCAGATACACCTATTTAATTATTCGGTCCCATCATTTACCTTAATTTTTAATTTAGTTTCTATCAATCCAATCCCAATATCTTTTTTCTTTCTTCAATCCAGTCCCAATAGTTTACAACATCTCTTGTTGTTATTTTCTGTGTTCATAATTATTGCTTGTTTCATTTTTTTCCCTTTAACTTCCATGAAGTCTAAATGGTTTTATAGATAAATATAACATTTTTATGGTAAAAAATGCATATTGAATTTTTTGATACAAAAGACAAAGTATCATTTTAATTAGTTGATTTTTAATTGTTAAGGGTAAGTTTGGAAATATATAATAAATACTAAGAAGGTAGAATTTATATGATTCTACTCAATAAATTACTTCATCAGTTTTGAATGAATTGTGAGGTCTAACTTTCTAGAGAAAATTAAAACTTTTGGTAAATTAAATAAGGAAAATTTTATTATTTCTTATAAAAAGGTTTAACTTACTCTTCTTCTTACCCCAACCAAGTGACTCCTTCAATTACCTTTTTTTTTTTTTTTGCCAAGACTTTTTAAATGACATGGCAATTGGCCATGCCTTGATGGAAGTTCAAATGATTGTGACCTTAATTAACATACTGGTTACTCCCTCCTCCTCAAAATACAAGATACAAGTAGTTAATAAAAGAATTACGTAATTAAAAAAATTATGAGGACTATATGAGGACTAATAGATAATAAACCAAAATATGCCCAAGACCAATAGATAATAAACCTAACTCCTCCCTCCTCTTTAGTTACTTTGCTTTTGTCCTCTCTTCTCCTTTTCTTTCTCATTAGTTTTCTAACTATTCATTGTTAGATTTAAACAATCCATGCATGTGGTTGATGAATCGTGTTGGAGCATGATTCATGTAATCTTGAAAAAGCACCCACTTTCTCAAATATGCAATAACCTTTGATTTTATTGGGAGAGATAACCTCAGGATTTTAAAGGCAACCAATGAAGATTTCATATTCATTCTAAAGGTCTACATGAACTCAACCATATGAGAGGCTAGGCTTTTACCTTTATACAATGAACGAGAGAAGAAATTACGCTAATGCTGTCCCTTACTCTTCTTTTTCCTCCTTTGTTGTTGGATTAATGATCTCAACAATCTAGATTTAATATATTTTAAAAACGAGATAGGATATTGTTACTACCATTTTTTTTTGTGGAAAAAAAGTTTTGGATGGGTTCGGCATCAGTCCCCCACCAAGGCCAGGGTACGGCCCCGGGCTCTATGAGCACTTAATGGAGACTTACGAGATCGCCTTTGTTGTTACTACCAATGTTACTACCATTTTTTGTTACTACTAATGTTATTACCACTTTTTCACCGTTAGATCAGAATCTTAATAGGAGAGAAAAATTATAAAGGTAGATGAGATTCTGATCTAATGGTGAAAAAGTGGTAGTAACAAAAAAATGATAGTAATAATATTATATCCCTTTAAAAATATAAGCATAATTTTCCTTTATAAATATAATATGTTAAATCTGGACTGTTGAAAAAGAAAAAAAGGGAAAAGAAGAGTAAGGGAAAACTGAGAACAGCCAAATCCAGTTGTTCAACTAATGAATGACTTTCATGTTAGATCGACACTCTCTCAATGTACGGATTCGGATTCTCTCATTGTCCTTTCCCCTCAGAATCCCTCAGAATCTCATCTGGACAGTCCAAATCTTGATCCAACGGTCCAGATTAAATTTTTTTTTTTACTTTTGTCTTTTTCGAAAAAGACAAAAATAATTTTTTTTTAATCTGGACCGTTGGATCAAGATTTAGATAGTCCAGATGAGATACTGAGGGATTCTAAAGGAAGGGGAGAAGGAGAAAATTTGCTTCCCTCAATGCACTAGCCTGCTACTCCCAAAAAGTGAACATATCATCGAAAGTCCTTTATGTTCAATTTTGGAAGCGGTGGGTAGTAATAAATAGCGTATGGGAACATGTGAATTTGGCATGAATCTCATTCCTTAACTGATAAGTTTTTTATAAATTTAAAATTGTTTTTGGTATAATATCTCCATAAATAACTTCCACCGTGTAGCATTTTGAGTAAATTCTTTTCTGGTTCCTCGTACAAAGTAAAGAAGCCGAGGGACTGCCAGAGAAATGATGGAAAACAGTGTGGAGCAACTTTAGAAAGTTTAAAATATTAGGGCCAAAATGAAAAATGAATGCAAAGTAGAACTAAAACAATTAATTCAACTAATATCAGCAATACTTTCTCTGTAATTCAACAACCCGTCCATCCTAAAGCGCGTGTGAACTACACGAAGCTTCTCTAACTAGATTCGATCAAAAAAGCCGTCGCGCGGCTTCAGCCGGAAGAACCAAAATAGAACGACGAGGGCAAGAAGGGAAAGTGAAAAATATAAGGGGGCGAAATTTCAGAGGAATTCAACAAGGCAGGTGGAGGAAGACGAAGTTGAACGTGCACTGATCTGTCCGTTTCAGCAAAGTACAACGAAGCTATTGGAAGTTGTACCAAATAACAAGGAAGGCATTGAGAGCATCGCAAGGACAGGGCAGAGGAAGTTTCTCTGTGAAATTGGACGATGAGCGGATGGGAGAGGGTTCGAACATCATCATCGTCTTCTTCGAGATCGCCTCATGGAATGGGTTCTAATGCCTTTCGAGAACTCCCCAACCGCATACCTTCCAGTCGAACTATTCAACTCGGCCGAGTCCAGCCCCAAGCTCCTGGTCATCGAACCGTTTTCTGCAACGATCGCGATGCCAACCTTCCTGTCCGATTCAAGGTTCTCCTCCCTCTCTCTATCTCTTCCATGGATTTTTATGTTAGATGCCTTCTTTTTCTGTTGGTCTCGTATCTGTAGTTTTTTTTTTTTTGGGGGGGGGGGGGGGTTGAGAAGCTTGGTATCGGAACTGTGGATGCTTTCATTGGCGAATTTAATTTGCATTTTTAGTTGACAGAGGGAAGGAAATGACTATTTAGTCTGGTTTCACTGTTTCGAGATTCGCGTCTGTATTTTCCCCTTTTCTTGGAGTCAATAACTAAGCAAGGCAGAACAGCTTGCTCAAGCTCTACATTTGCGCATTTGTAGGCACGGGTCCTGGACCCTTTACTAATTGTTTGGGTATTGTCAATATTCAAGCATTAAGTGCAATTGGGGACTTATTTGAAGAGGGTATATAATCAATGGAGCTGTGTTTATTACAAGTTGGGTTGCGTTAATGTATTACGATAGGGGCGGGCAAAATAAACTGTTACAGTCATTTTTTGTGTCAACCATTTTGATTAATAATCATACTCGTATGTTGTTTTAACTAGATTCATACACTGAAAGAAGATAGTCTAAGAAAACCTATTAGGATAGCCCAAGGAACGCTCTTCCCCATATTAGGAGATAACTTGCGTGAATGCGCGTGGATGGAAGCAATAATGGTTGAGAATTCCAATGTGGCTCTTCCAACAATTAGGATAAGAAAAGACAAAAAAGAAGGTTTACTTGATTTTGTCATCACTTTGAGGCTAATGTAAGAAATTGCAGGCCATAAGTTTTGATCCTCCTTTAATTTTTCATTGTTTTTGTTGAATAAAAACAGAATAAATTCATATATTTATTGAGAAAATGCCCGGGACTTATATATGCCACTGGATAAGAATATGTTATTGAGGGAGGACATCTACAAAGTTCAAACTTTCAGTTGCAAATTTCAAACTAAACCCAGCAAAGTAAATTGACATGATTCTGGTTCAAATCCTGCAAATTATAAAATATGTAGGTTATTGGTGAGTGAGTTGATCTTTTAAATAAGGGATTAAGGTTGTTTTTTGTTTGGATGTATAGTTTCCACATTCAAGATCTTACACAGATCCATATACATAGAAATCTAGGCATTTTATTTGTTTTTATGTTTGATATTATGTTGTATAATTTACATTCCATGATTTAACTCTATCCATGGACAATTAAACTTGATTAGTTAATATCCACTGTGTCAGGGGAATTCAATATCGACCACAAAATACAATGTTTTCACTTTCTTGCCGAAAGCTCTGTTTGAACAGGTAAGTGACTTGAAGGATTTGGGTATGTGAGAGATGCATTTGATTTTCTGTAGTGAATTTACAAACTTTGCCGCAGTACATTTGCTGTTTCATGCTGGCATTATGATTTGCTATGTTGTGGGATTATTGACATTTCAACCAATTTGTATTTGTTACTTGTGTTTAGTTGAATGAACTGGCCAATTCAAGGAGTAGCAACTATTTTTTTGTGATTGTATACATTTCATCATGTTTTTTTAATAATATTTTGCTTCTAATCTGGAATTCTGTCCTTGATATGAAATTATGGTAGCAGAATCAAATATATTTTCTATTGATATATCAAGAGGGCTTTGAACCCTTGATCTCTATTCCCACCCCACCCTTACTATCTGACCTAGCCTTTCGTGGCTTTTTCTAGGTACTGCATAAAGATTTTTAATTTTTATTTGGGTTAACATACATACAGGCTCATAGCAATGCATGCTCCAATGAATTTATTGATTTATGTTGGTAATTGTTGCTTTATCTTTATTTTTGTATTGCTGAGAAGTGAGGTTTATTTATTTATGTTGCAGTTCAGGCGGGTGGCTAATTTGTACTTTCTTACAATCTCAATTTTGTCAACCACACCTATCAGGTAAGCAAATCATCATCAATATATATAATCAGTCCATGTATATAATATATAGGAAATTTCATTATTCATAACTTACAAATAGTACAACTTGTGACTTTGGTTTATGGAATTCTATAATGAGTTCCATAATTGTGAGTAAACCAGAATATGAGATGATTGGATCCTTATACTTAGGCTTTCTTGATTCTAGTGTATCCCAATTGTTTTATGTACTTTATGCTTTGTCTGATCTTCTATAATTTGCTAGTTTTGGCACATCAGTTTTATTGCTGCATCTCTACTTGAGTATTTTTGTTTACACATTATTTATTTCAGCCTTAATCATTGAAGTTCTATATAGAAGCTATTTTGGGTGTCATGTTGATTGATAAGTATAACAATTCAACTTAGAATAAGGTAGTCAAAGGCACACACCTCAATGCCTAAGGCTTGCCTTGCACAGAAGAAGAGGCAAAGCCTTCAATCAGGTGCAAAAAGGAGCTCACCTGTTGGCGCCTTTTGCATCTTGTTCGAAGGAAGAAGCAAGTGCCTTCAACATTTGGTTGATGGATGATGGATACACTATATGAAGTGTTTTTTCCAAGTTGGCTGAAGTGGAGTTGCTGATTTCAATAGTGTATGTTGGAGGAATTGGAGTTGGGGTTGAATGATGGAGAGTTGTGGGCGCTTTAAACGATGTTTTCTTCAGTGCTCTGTTCTGGTTCTAATCTTATGCTCTCAGGCTTCCACACAATGCTCTCATAGATGATAATCTACTCCCAGCTGACTCCTTTTGATGCTTTCATGTCATTCCCAGTATATGCCACTTGATTCTTTTAGCCTGTTGGCACTGATTTATTATGTTAAGAAAATTTAGGTAAAGTTAATCTATTATAAATTAGGTAAATAAAAATTTATGTGTATAAAATAAAAATATAAGAAAAGAAATTTCTATAATAAAAAATAGGAATTTTTTAAAATTTAAAACATTACAAGATTAGAAAAAATTTGTCAAACAAATAGGAAAGTTATTATTCAAGATGAGATAAGATAAAAATAAAATATCATATATGTGAATATTTATACATCAATGAAGTGATTGAGTGGACCTTTTGGTTAACAATTTATCCAAATATTTCGTTGTCGATAGAGCAAAATGGCACATTGTCATCTATGTAGCCGATCTCACCCAGTGGAATAAGGCTTTTTGTTGTTTTGTATATTTATATATAAAATATAAATGTATGATATGAAACTCTTCTAATAAATAATGGGAAAGATTCAAAATTAAAACATGATAGGGAAGTTATCTAATCTAATTAAGTAGCAGGAAAGCCTTCTAATAAAATTTCCTATACTCTATTGATCATAGATATTGTTGTTGTTGTTCTTGCACCTTGCCTCACTCGGGCAAGCACCTTTTTTGCACCTTTCACCCTGGTGATTTTTTTGCCTTGCGCCTTGAATGCACCGTTCACCCTTGACTTATCTTTCTTGTATGAACTTTGTGATTTGAATTTATGGTATCTTGTTTCTACCTTACTGTGTTGTTATATGCTGATCACTTGACCATTTTTTGGGGCCTTGCATTATTTCTCCCGTTAATCTATTATGTTTTCATTGATCCAGATGCTGTCATCATGAAATAAGCAATTGATATGGTGCTTATTGCTTTAATATCATGTGTTTCGTTACTTCATTATTTATGTCTGAATAAGCTTAATTACATGTTTTTCTGATGATGCAGTCCTGTGTCTCCAATAACTAATGTGGCTCCGTTATCATTGGTGCTTCTTATCTCTCTTATGAAGGAAGCTTTTGAAGACTCGGTGAGACTGCTGTTTATTGTTATTACTGTTTTTGTGTCCTCTTTTCCCTAAAAGTCTCTTGGGTGGTTTCCTCCATAAGTAAGATGCTGGAATATTAATGCTTGGATACCCTGAATGAGATTCAGATTTGGTCTTTTTTAAACTTTTTTTGGGCAATTTTAACTGATGATGGCATAGGTAAATTTTGAATGAATGTTAATGTAGAATAAGAATTTTAATGTATCTTTGAATATTGTCCTTGCAGGATTGATGTGGGTATGTTATTTTGTTTTTAAAATGTGATTATGACTGCCCACCTTTTAAGAAATATTTTCTTTCAGCATTTTATGAGATTTGCTGTTGCTTATACTTTTATCCGTGTTATTTAAAAAGTATTTAATTTCAGGCGGTATGGTTTTATGGATTTTTATATATTATTAGTAATTATCTTTCCTCAACTTGTGTACTACAGAAGCGTTTTCAGAATGACTTGGCCGTAAACAACAATTTGATAGATGTTCTGCAAGACCAAAAGTGGGTTTCCATGCCCTGGAAAAGGGTTCAAGTTGGAGATGTTATCAGGGTGAGTGTGTCATATTGGTTTCTGATTAATTTTGATGCCTTTAGCATTTTGTATTGTATTTAAGTAGAAGTATCTATGCCCATTGACTCTGACAAAATCAAAATGATTATTGACGGCATATTCTAAAATTTCTGCTGCATCTCTGTGGGCTGCTACCTTGTTTATGTTCAAAACAATGTTGTTCCCCTTTTGTATCATTTTAACTTGACATTTATCTTCATTTGGACTTTGGAGGGATTTCTTCATATAATCACTGATCTTTTGCTTACGTATTTTAATGCTTGTTGCAGCTTTGCAATCTAAGTTATAATAATTTTCTATTCAATTTCACAATGCTGTAGCTCAAGATAGTTCCATAATGTACCTCAAGAAAGTTCCGTAATGTGTTTTGGATGTTTAGTTTGTTAACCTCTTCTGGTTGTTAGCTGAAGGGACAGATGCTAATGAAAAGCATATGATGTTAAGTTTGACTTGTGGATTGTAATCTATTTGGAATTGGTATACTTCTTTTTCCATATGTAATATTGGCCTTGTGAATTCTTGGTTTGATTTTACGATTGGGCTGATGATTTGTGACTTACCCTAGGAGGACAATAACACTTGAATTTTTAAAGTTGAAATTAGCTTCAGCAATAGAATCTGGCCTTTCTCCTACAGCTGCATTTTTATCTCTTTCCCAGTCTTGCCTTTGGGGTGTGTTAGTTCAGCAACATCGTCAGGGTTCTCAAAACAATGTGATTAAGTCTTGTTAATGCAGTATATTATTTGTGTGCAGAATTGAAGTGGCTGAACTTTAATTTGTATTGCTGTTTGTGATGTCATTGCTGGTTTTTCTGTTCTTAGTTATACAATCTCTAAGTTTAATGTCTTTTATTGTTTCAGGTTAAGCAGGATGGGTTCTTTCCTGCAGATCTGCTTTGCCTGGCCAGTACCAATCCTGATGGTGTCTGTTACATTGAGGTTTCTCTTCTTCTTAAATGTAAAATATAGGTGTATCCTCCTGATCTCTAGTAGTTAACTGCATTATGTTAAGATTGAGTTTGGGTGACAGACTTCCAATTTGGATGGGGAAACCAATTTGAAGATTAGGAAAGCATTGGAAAAGACTTGGGACTACCTGACTCCAGAGAAGGCATCTGAGTTTAAAGGTATGTGTATTTATTACTGATTGTCTTATTGAGCTATCCCATGACTTTACATTTGAAGATACAGGGTACTTGGTGACTACTTTTCAGCCCATATTTTTCATCCCAGTTATTCTTTCTAAGCATTTTAATGCTAAAGGAACTTTTGCGCTCCTGTATGGAGATATTACACTCAACATACAGCTTATATTTATATAGCTTGTATACTATATATTAAGAACTTCTATTTAAAACAAGTATTCACTCCACCGTGCGATGTGTGGAAGCAAAAAAAAAAAAAGAAAAAAAAAAGGAACATAATATGCTAGAGAAACAAAATCCAAAAATAAAACGTGCTTCATACTGCAGAATATCTCCCTCTCCTTTGTAGCCTCTAACTTCAATCCTGCATGACAGAAATACAATGGAACAGTTGACAGACACAGCTGCAATTCATTCAATACACAAAAGGACGACCTGGTCCATCTCATGACTACATAGGCATCATATCCCTTTTACCCATCCAAGCCATCATGAATATATAGGGAAGTCTTCCCACGTATCTGGAAAAAAAGAGCCATGGAATACCAATTTCCATATTACAAAACAATAAAGGTCCAATATTTGAATCAAGCTCACAGTAGAACTTGGATTGAAATGCAGTTCCTCCCATATTATGACCAGTTGAGCTAAGACGGACATTTAGCTGCACTTAAGAAGTTAACCCAAACTCGTTACACACTTGAGAGACTATACTAAAGACCACTACCTAGCTTTGAACAGCTACAACGACTAATTTAAAAGCAACTTTATTATAAGCCACTCACTTCAACCTAAGACAGATATTAGCACATTAGACATTTGAAAAAAGATAACCTGCCATCGCCTATGAAGGCAAAGGAATTACAAATGTAACGAGTAGATATTTTAGGTCCACTTAAAAATCACAATCTATACTTGCATTGGGCAAGTTTGAAAACTTACCACCCTTAGTCAAAATGAAATCTACTCATTACATTTGTGATTTTTTTGTTGCATTCACTCTTCCTAACCCCAATGCATATGGTTGGGGGGTTTGGGCAAGGATTTGCAACAGTGAGATTTTGAGTGGATTGCATATGGACTTTTTTGTGCTGGGTGCTCTAGTGCTCCTGGAGTAAAACTTTGTTGGCCAATCTGCACTTTAACCTTTAAAAGTTTACATTTTAACGGACATTGGGTTTTTTTTCTAACGGCGTGCTGACTTCACATTTTTAAACGTTTTTTTGGTATTTTTGGTTCACTTGAAAGTTTTTGGTATTGGACGCTCCTAGAGTAAAAGTTCGTTGGCCAATCTACACCTTAACCTTGAAAAAAACACCTCAAAAACTTAAATGCCCTTTGAAGAATCTAACCAGTGAACACCAAACATTTCAATAGATTTGAGAAATAAGAAACCCACTAAAAATGGAGAGAAATTACAGATTTGAAGCCAAAGTATGTGTTTGAGGGGATTTGAAAAGAAAAAAATGTATGGGAGGAAGAGAAAGCTAGAAGGATCTATGTGAAATACTCCTCCCACTGGCAACATCAACAGACAATATCAAGGTTGGGGTGTGCAGTGATGCAATGGAGCTTGAGTGATGGAGAAAGTTTTTTTTTATGGAATAAAAGGAAAGAGAGAGAAGAAAGCCACAAATAGAGAGAAGCTTTGAATTTCAAAATTTGAAAATTGAAAAGAATGGAGGGAAATTAAAGTATGTTGCCCAAAGCCATATGGTGAAGCAAGAAGAGCACGCACGAAGCCCAAAAAAATTAACCCAAGACAAGGAGCCACATACAAGCTGGCACTGTTCATTTGAACATTAAAATTAGAGAGGAGCTACGAACAAAAGTGGCTTGCCTAACAGTTATTGAGATTTATTATTGTATATTGATATACCGATACTTGAGAGTCTAGATACAATCTAGAGTTAAGTGTGTCCTAATATGCTGGAGAAGTTTCTGCTTTTTTGATAGGGTATGATAATAAGAAGGAAAAATTTTATGGTCAAGCATGATCTAATCACATATCCTCTTTCCCAGTTCTTTATGGAATATGCATTGTGTATATGGCTTCCATTTGGTGCGTAGCGTTTGTGTTTCCTAGGCAACCTCTTCACCTGATATTTGAAGGGTTGGGCAGCTGTCGTAGACTGCTAGGCTTTATGGGATTTGTAGCATTCTGTTTTGAGCTGTTCTTTTATTTTCTGATTTCTTTTTGTCCAGCTATGTCTAAATTCTTCTCTATAATGAATTTTTTTATTTATAAAATGATGTAAAATAGATATATTTTATAGTTATATGTTTTGATCTGATTTGCATTTTGGTTATTTACAATTGCAGGTGAAGTTCAGTGCGAACAACCAAACAATTCATTGTATACCTTCACGGGAAATCTTATATTTCAAAAGCAAACACTGCCTCTCAGTCCTAACCAACTTTTATTGCGAGTATGTTATCCTTTTTTCCCTCATTGTGTTGAAAGCTTTGTTTGTGTAAGTTCCATGTTTGCTCAAAGACCAGTCAGAATTCTTTCAGCTTTGAGGAGTGTGTGAATTTCTTCGTTGTTCATTTATAATTTATTTGTAGTGTTTTATGCTATTATGTATCATTGATAAGTTCTGATGCTTTGGTTACCTCTTAATTATGAAACCAAACAGGCGTTGACTTGTTAATATTTTGTGCATTTCAGGGGTGCAGCCTTAGGAATACAGAGTATGTTGTTGGGGTTGTTATTTTTACCGGACAAGAAACAAAGGTTTGTTATTATGAAATGATGGGTAATGTTATGCGACATTAGCATCTAGTCCAATGTTTTAAATATGTAATTGTAATAATTCACTGATGGATGAGGTGTGTAACTGAGTATATGTTTTTGTTTGTTATTTGGTATTTATAATAATCATCATTTTTATTGAGTTTTTAAATCTGGTGTTTAACATTTTTGGTATTCTTTTCTGATGGGTGGTGTTTTCTTTAAAGTAATACTCCCTCCGGTCCTTATATAAGACATATTCAGGGAGTTGATCTTGGTCCTAAATGTAAGACATAATTTCATATTTGTTAATATTTTCTTAATTTACCCTTATTGATGCTTCTTTAATTATAATCAAGGAGGAAAAGGAATGGGGGAATTAAGGAAGATGACTAGGGTGTTTTAGAAAATACATGTCATATTAACTAACTTTGCCAGCCTCTTAATCTAATCAAATTAGGTAAATATGTTTTATATTAAGGACCGAAGGGAGTAGTAAACACTCTTGCATTGCTCCCATTTTTTGGTGGAGATTAACTTATGTTCCGACCAACACAAAATGAAATTACTTGGGAGTTAGGATGTCTTTGTTATTCAGGAGAATTTATTGTTATGTGGTTCTCCTCCTCTAGTTGCTGCATTTTTTTAATTGTTGATGTACAGTTTTCATACATATACAATGTAGGTAATGATGAATACAATGAATGTTCCTTCCAAAAGAAGTACATTGGAGAGAAAGCTCGACAAGCTCATACTTGCTCTGTTTGCGACTCTCTTCGTGATGTGTTTACTTGGAGCCATTGGCAGGTGCGTGAATTGGAAACATAGTCTGAGCAAGTTTGCCTGGGTCTTAGTTAGTTTTTTATTATTATTTTTTTTAAAATTTTTTATTATTATTATTTTTTTCCGGATACACCCCTTTTAGTTATTTCATAACTACATATATGTCTATGCTTTTGGGCTTGAGGCTATGGTTGGTTTTACTGGCACTGTGCTTTAGATTTTTATGTTTATTTTTTATTTATTTATTATTATTTCTAAATATTGACTTGGAGTTGCAGTGGCATCTTTGTAAGCAACAAGTATTTCTACTTACGTCCTAACGCAGGTGATGAGGGTTCTGGTCAGTTCAACCCAGGAAATAGACTTTTGGTACTATATGCTTAATTCCTTAAGATTAACGTCCTTATCCTTTTGTTCCCTTCTTTTTGACTTGTGTTTGCCCATTCTTCTTATGCCTTCAGGTTATTACTTTGACTATGTTTACCCTGATCACTTTATACTCTTCAATCATCCCAATTTCACTTTATGTTTCAATAGAGGTTTGTGTCATGGCCGTTTATATATGCCCTAATAATGTTGTTTGTCTTTATAAAGAGAATTTATTTTTGGTATTTGTGTCAGATGATCAAATTTATCCAGTGCACTCAGTTTATCAACAAAGATTTGCGCATGTATCACAGTGAGACCAATACCCCTGCATTGGCCAGAACTTCCAATCTAAATGAAGAACTTGGGCAGGTAAGTTGCTACCTTGTGATTTTTTTTATTTTTTATTTTTCTTGATCATTAAAGACATTGACAATGAGGGATGGATTTATAGAGAGGAAAGAAAAGCTCATTGACAAAGGAAAAAAACTACCAGAAATCATAAAAATGAAGGAAAACATATTGAAGAAGGAAAAGAACTACGAGAAATGAATTTATAGAAATGGAATTTTTCAAAAACCAAAAGAGTAAAAAACCAAGAAAAATTTGTTCTGCGCGCATTAAGCACCACACATTGCCCCATTAGAAACCGTTACTTGTCTTCCTTACTTATTTGCCTTCATCAAATAATTATGCTTTGGGCTTTAAGCAACTCTTTCAAAAATCAAAAGGGATCTTGGAACTAGCGTAGTGATGAACATTTTTTTTTTCATCCCTCCTTCACACTCACAAACCAACTTGCTGGGTTGCCGTCTGAAGTTCCTTTTCTTATCATACGCCTTTAGAGGGAATTTCGCTCTTATATCTTTTCGTAAGGGATGTCTCCAAAGAGTCAAGCTGTAGTGAGTTTCATTAGCACTGCCTTATGGCATGATAGATATAAGGCCTCTGGGATCTTCCTGTTTAGGTCTGCAGGACACTGCTTTTCAGAATCTGGACATATATGCAACTTTATTTGATCAGCATTATCCGAAAATAGCACTTGATATAATCATGTCCCATCCAGTATGGTCTCTGTCCTGATAGTTACTACGCCATCTGTAACTTTGATGGCTAAGACATAATAATCTTTAATTCTCTTTGCCTGTCTTTCTTCCCTATGGTGGTTTTTTTTTTTTTTTGGGGGGGGGGGGGGGGCACAATTATAGCTATTCAATAGTCACAAAACCTTGTGCATTAGTAAGAGGGTATGTATGATTCAAATGTGTTAATTTACAAAGTGCTTATGTATATAGCTTCTTGTCAAAGCTCTGGTTCTTGATGCTATACAGTTTCACTTCTTATTTTATTAGGTGGAATATATCTTCTCTGACAAAACTGGGACCCTAACAAGAAACTTAATGGAGTTCTTCAAATGCTCAATTGGAGGGGAGATCTATGGAAATGGCATCACTGAAATTGAGAGAGGACTAGCTGAACGCAATGGCATTAAAATTCAGGCAGTATGCATGTCCTTAGAATGATTGAAATCAAACTTATGTTAATTTAGGAGATCAGGATTATAAAATTTGAACCTTTATAGGAAAATCGATCAGCCAATGTAGTGCAAGAAAAGGGTTTTAATTTTGATGATGCGAGGCTTATGCGGGGAGCCTGGAGGAATGAGCCTAATCCTGATAGTTGCAAGGTAAATCCTTTTCTGGACTCTTGTTAGCTGCAAGAGTCTTATTATGTTTTCAATCCAGGCTTGAGTTCTTACAGATCCTAAGTTTGATATGGCTATATTCTTTGTTCACTCTAGGAATTTTTCAGATGCCTTGCTATATGCCATACAGTACTTCCTGAGGGTGATGAATCCCCTGAAAAGATCAGATATCAAGCAGCATCACCTGATGAGGCTGCTTTGGTCATTGCTGCAAAGAACTTTGGTTTCTTCTTTTACAGGTTGAAATTATTTAATTATGTTGTACCTTTCTTCATAATTTTGTCATTTTGTGTACCTGTGTAGGTTGCATGCAAATCCTATTATACTGTTGGGCCATTAGTAATGCTACATAAGAGATATTCACTTTTGTTATTTCACTTTTTGGGGATAAATGGTAAAACTATTGAAAGAAGTTGATAGTGGTGTTCCTTGAATTTGTTTTTCGTGTTCAATATCAGAGTAGTAAATCGTGCTATAGCAGCGCAATAGCAGTGGTGCGGCGTGGAACAAGTGCTGGCCACCACAGAAGCTCCTTAGTGGAGCGTTTTGTCATCGCGGTTGTTGTGCCCATCGCGAAGCGCTTGGGTCACAAGGTGTCGCGCCGGTTTTTTATACAATAATAATAATTTAAAAAAATCCCAAAACACAGCCCGTCGCCCGAATTTCGGCCAGCCCCTCCTACCATTTCGGCCATTCACTCCAGTCTATTCCCAAAGCCCAAGCACTAAAGCGGGTGCAGGGAGCTTGATTGGTGATGATCGTCACTGAGGAGGGAGAAGTCGTTATCATTGCAGGAGCCCATAAGAGAGGACGTTACTGTTAAGGTGAAGGATCGTGAATGATGACATTAAGGAGAGAGAATCAAATGTACAGAGACGCAAAGGGGGAGACGACATTCACGGAGTAGTTGTTCCATGATTGGATCTGTGATTTACCCAGACGGTGCTGTTAAGTGATTGGACCCTCAAATCTCTCATTGGCCTACTAGTTGACACGTGTTAGCCAGATTTTCCCCTTTTTTTTCCCTCCCGAAGATGGAATTATTATGGGTTTTTTTTTTTGCAACTATTATGGGGTTACATAAACTAGATTAAATTTTCATGTGTAATGCGCCAAACTTTAAGATAAAATGTCATAAACTTTTATGGGTTTAGAGACTAATTTAATTAGGTGTATATCTACTATCTTCGGTATAGTGGTCGTCCCGCTATGTGCTATACCGCTATACCGTTTTTTAGGCCAACCACTCCGCGCCACTATCCGGGATTAACTGCTATGTTCAATATAACTACTCACTTTCTTGATATGTTGGTTTATTTATTATATATTTTTTGACTTCAACTGGCTGGATTTATAAGCTTGAGACAGTTTACTGGTGGGAAGAAAAAATGGGGGAAACAACATACTAGAACTTTCCATGTGTTTGAGCATAGGTGCATGTCTACTCAAGCAAACACATGCCAAACATAGGAGAACATAATGTATAGAATCTTGCTAATTTTCAGATAAGTCTTTTGTTGTCATGGGCTTATTATTTGAACAAGTCTATTGTTTAGGATTGTTAGGAAATAATGTTCGAAAATCAGAAGATATGTTAGGATCCCTATAAATCAGGGATTAGGAATAATTCCCCATTAAATAGTTATTAAGAGTCATTAAGACTAGGTCTCTCTCCAATTGTATAAATACACCTCTCTTGTACATGAATAGACAACTTTTTCAGATACATTGTGTTTCATGGTATCAGAGCTAAATGAGTTCTGGTTCTTATTTTCGCTACGCCGCTGTCTCTGATTCACGTTACAATAAGAGAGAGAGTGAACATTCGGCTTCTGTGTTTGGCGTCTCCTCGGTACATGCGCCACACCAACGGCATTGCCTCCCTCCGATCGGCATTTCCCCGGTGGTCCGATCAGCTTCTGACCGGCGCGTGGTCCTCACGTGCCGTTGACAATTTGGCCATTTTTTTCACGCGCCGGCCTGTGAGTCAACTTTCCGGCGAGTTCTCGGTGTTTTCTTTGCATTTCCAGCGTCGACTTGTTTTCCTTGGCATCTTCTTGCAGTTTCATGGTGTGGGTCTCTCCGGTTAAAGACTGACAGAGGTATTTGTGGCGTTTTTCTGCTGTTTTCATCTTGTTTGCCATCCGGGGGTTGTTGTTTCTGCTGCTTGGTGGTTGGTGGAGTTGCTTTGACTTGTTTCTGCTGGATGGTAGCCGGTGGGGCTACTGGGATTTGTGTTTTTGGTCGTCTTCCAATCTGATTTGCCTGTAGTTGGTATTTGGGCTCTAGTTGCTGTTTGGTAAACAAACTAGCAAGGTGATTTGAAAGGTTCAAGGTGTCTCTTCGTTCTGTGTGAGATTTTTTTTTTTTGGAGGAGTTAGTATTTGGCTTCCTTTGAGTTGTTTCATAGTTCATTGGTTTTTCTTTACACTCTTGATATTTGTTGTTACAAACTTCACCTATTATTTGTTGTGGAGCTCAACCTACTTCTGGTAAGGCTTGATGGCTGCTTCTACGTCTAGTTCTTCCGGTGGTCTTGGTATAGGTAATATTGCTTCTAGTCTTGCTACTTCTTCCTCGAAGTGGATCATCGATTCCGGTGCTACTGATCATATGACAGGTAACCACCATTTGTTTTCCTCGTATGCGCCTTATGCCAATCCCTCTAGTATCACAATTGCCAATGGTTCTTATTCTCGTGTTATTGACTCTGGCACGGTTGAACCTACTCAGTCTGTTCCCTTATCCCATGTCCTTCTTGCCCCTGACCTTACATTTAATCTTGTCTCCTAGCAAGCTTACTCGACAATCAAATTGTTTCATTACTTTATTTCCTGACCATTGTTTGATTCAGGATCTTACAACGAAGCGAGTTATTGGTTGGGGCTATGAATCTAGTGGCCATATTTCCTTGAGGATCAGGTACCGCGTTTAGTTGCTTGCTCTAGTGGTTCATCCCCTTTTGATATTCATTGTCACTTGGGTCTTGTGTCCTTGTCTTCTTTGAAGAGGATGTATCCTCAATTCCATAATTTGTCTTCTTTAGAATGTGAGTCATGTCAATTTGCTAAACATTATCGTGTTCACTTGACACCTCGAGTTCATAAACGAGCTGCATCTCCCTTTGATTTAATCCATTCTGACGTTTGGGGTCCATGTCCTGTCGAGTCTAAACCTGGTTTTAGGTACTTTGTTACCTTTGTTGATGATTTCTCTCATACCACCTGGCTTTATTTAATGAAAACTCGTTCTGAGTTGTTTTCTCACTTTTACAATTTCTGTGCTGAAATCAAAACTCAGTTTGCTGTGTCTGTCAAAACCTTACGGAGTGACAATGCTAGAGAATACTTTTCTGTCCAATTTCAAACCTATATGCTCCAGCATGGCATGCTTCATCAATCCTCCTGTCCAGATACACTGGCTCAAAATGGCGTTGCAGAACGTAAGAACCGACACTTATTAGAAGTCGCTCGAGCTTTTATGTTTCAAATGAACGTTCCTAAACCTTTTTGGGCTGACACCGTGTCTACTGCGTGCTTTCTTAGTAATCGTACGTCCCCTCTTGTCCTCAATGGTGCCACTCCATACACTACTTTGTTTCCTTCCAACCCCCTGTTTCCTGTTGACCCTAAAATCTTTGGTTGTGTTTGTTTTGTTTGCGATGTTCAGCCCACTGTTACCAAACTTGATCCCAAGTCTCTTAGATGTGTTTTCCTTGGGTATTCTAGGGTTCAGAAGGGTTATCGGTGCTATTCTCCTACTCTTCGGCGTTATCTTGTGTCTACCGATGTCACATTCCATGAGTCGACTCCGTTCTTTTCTGTCTCTACTCCAGCCCCATCTCCTGTCTCTACTGATGACACTTCCGACAGTCTTGATGATCTCTTGGTCTATATGGTTCCGTCCCCACCAGTGCAAGCATTTGACTCGGCACCTGCGAAATCACCTATCTATCATGTTTATCGGAAACGCCCTAAGGCAAATAATGTTGTCGACCAGGTTCATGACCTACCAATGACTGCTTCGACGTTTGATCCGGCATTAGTTCCTTCCGCTCCTACTTCTGAACCAGCACCAATGCCTAATATTCTCGATACTCTTGATCCTTCCCCTTCTACCTCTGAACCAGACATAGTGTCCGATCCTCCTGATGACTTGCCCATTGCCTTATGCAAAGGTAAGCGTACTTGCACTTATCCTATTTCTTTCTTTGTTTCTTATAACCATTTGTCTCCTCCATCCTATTCCTTCATCACATCTTTGGACTCTCTCACTGTTCCTACTACTCTCCAACAAGCTTTAAGCCATCTCGGTTGGCGTGCTACGATGTAAGACGAAATGGTGGCCCTTGATAAGGCTGGTACCTGTAATCTCGTTGATTTGCCTCTTGGCAAGAAGGCTATCGGTTTAAGTGGGTATTTACGATCAAAACAAAAGCTGATGGTACCTTGGAACGTTTGAAAGCTCAATTAGTTGCCAAGGGTTATGCTCAAACCTATGGTGTTGATTATTCGGAAACCTTTTCTCCTATAGCAAAATTGTCCTCTGTTCGCCTCTTCATTTCTATGGCAGCCAATTATGGTTGGAATTTTCATCAGTTGGATGTTTAAAATGCGTTCTTGAATGGTGATCTTCTTGAGGAAGTATATATGGAGCAACCACTTGGTTTTGTTGCTCAAGGGGAGCGTGGGAAGGTGTGTCATCTTTAGAAGTCTTTATATGGCTTGAAGCAGAGCCCTCGTGCTTGGTTTGACAGGTTTAGCTCTGTAGTTAAGAAGTTTGGTTTGAGTCAGAGTAAGTGTGATCATTCTGTGTTTTATCAGCAGACAGATATTGGAATGATTGTTAGTGGTATATGTTGATGATATTGTTATTACGGGTAGCAATGCTTCAGGAATCTTATCACTTAAAGCCTTTCTTAATTTTCATTTTCAAACAAAGGATTTGGGTCCGTTAAAGTACTTTCTTGGGATAGAGGTTATGAGGAGTAAGAAAGACATCCTTTTGACTCAGAGGAAATATGTTCTTGATTTGTTAAAAGAAACTCGGAAACTTGGAGCAGCACCGAGTAGCTTTCTAATGATTCCTAATCCCTTCTTGGACATTGATGACCGCATACCGTTTAATGAGCTACCTGAGGATGTAAGAAAGAAAGTTGATCCGGAGAAGATCAAGCCATTTGCCTATCCTGAGAGATACCGTAGATTAATTGGGAAATTGAACTACCTCATGGTAACTCGTCCCGATGTGACCTTTCCAGTTAGTTTGCTTAGTCAATTCATGACTGCACCAACCGTTGCTTAGTGGGAAGCTTTGGAGCATGTGTTACATTACTTAAAGGGTTCACCTGGTCGTGGTTTACTCTATACAAATTATGGCCACAACAAGATTGAATGTTTTTGTGATGCAGATCATGCAGGGTCAAAGGCTACCAGAAGATCCACCACAAGATATTGTGTGTTTGTGGGTGGAAACTTAGTATCATGGAGGAGTAAGAAGCAAGATGTGGTTTCTAAATCGAGTGCAGAAGCTGAGTATAGAGCCATGTCTCAGGCAGTACAGGAAATTGTGTGGATTCACCAGTTAATGAAGGAGGTTGGTCTTGCCACGTCATTGCCTGCGAAGTTGTGGTGTGACAATAAAGCAGCTCTACACATAGCCTCCAATTCTGTGTTTCATGAACGTGTAAAACACATTGAGATTGACTGTCACTTTGTACGCAATAAGATTAATGGGAACTTTATTTCTACGGGGCATGTTCGGTTTAGTGACCAATTGGGTGATCTTCTGAATAAGGCTTTAAATGGGACTCGGGTTGACTATCTTTGTAACAAGTTGGGCTTGATTAATATCTATGCTTCAACTTGAGGGGGAGTGTTAGGAAATAAATGTAAGAAAATCGGAAGATATGCTAGGATCCCTATAAATCAGGGATTAGGAATAATTCCCCATTAAATAGTTATTAAGAGTCATTAAGACTAGGTCTCTCTCCAATTGTATAAATACACCTCTTTTGTACATGAATAGACAACTTTTTCAGATACATTGTGTTTCAAGGATATTATACAGTTATGAGATTCATTGGAGCTTATGTTGTCTTGTTATTGAGGATATCTTATCCTACCCCTTTATGAGATGAGTCTTAATGTGAGATGTTTGATGGCAGCATGTT
This sequence comes from Acacia crassicarpa, assembly GCA_034222035.1. Taxonomy (NCBI): domain Eukaryota; kingdom Viridiplantae; phylum Streptophyta; class Magnoliopsida; order Fabales; family Fabaceae; genus Acacia; species Acacia crassicarpa. The sequence continues at coordinate 20,930,580 of JAWXYG010000009.1, read as the reverse complement.
TTTTATATACAACTAAATATGGTTTTAATACCTGGTTCTTCTAAAAGTTTGTCTTCAGAGATGCTAGATTTGGTGGTTAATGCAGCTTGATTTGACCTAATGAATATTCTTCTGTATCAGGCGCACACCTACCTCAATATATGTTCGTGAATCTCATGTGGAGAAGATGGGTAAAATTCAGGATGTGTCTTATGAGATTTTGAATGTGCTTGAGTTTAACAGGTATTCATTCATCCTTCTTACCTGTACTTAGCCTTAAGGTTTAGATAAATGTTTTTGACACTTTGTAATCCTTGTTCCATTAATAGTACGAGGAAGCGTCAGTCTGTTGTATGTCGTCATCCAGATGGGAGACTTGTGTTGTACTGCAAGGTAATTGTTTCTTGAGGCTCCTGTTCAAGATTGTGATCATACAGCTGTTGGTTAAGAAGATAACGCCTTCTCAGGAACTTTGTTTTTACAGGGTGCTGATAGTGTAATCTATGAGAGATTGGCTGATGGTTATAATGATATAAAGAAAGTGACTAGGAATCATTTGGAACGATTTGGATCTTCTGGACTACGTACTTTATGCCTAGCCTACAAAGAATTGCCTCCTGATCTGTATGAAAGCTGGAATGAGAAGTTCATCCATGCCAAGTCATCTCTCCGTGATCGTGAAAAGAAATTAGATGAGGTACCATTTTATTCTACCTTTGCATCTTACATCTGCATGTTAATCACGTCTTGTTTTATGTTTTATAGTTATTTTGACTACTGTTCTGATGACTATATATCTTGGTAAAAATTGTATTTGGTGGTTGCTTTTCTTTCGTTTGGTTTATCTTTATCAATAGAATTTTTTTTGGAAGGTATATTGATGACATGGGTATGGTTATGTCAGGACTTTTTTTTTTTTGGGGGGGGGGGGGGTGGTTCGACATGAATGAGCTGGGCTTGAACACTGAGCCTGGAGAAATAAATTGCCACAAAAAAATGTAGAATCAGACTGGAATTCCTGTCTTGATGACATAGTATAATAAGAAATTTATTTTTGTTCAATGCCTGTGCTCCATAGCATCTAACTTTAATAATATAATGTGATTTGCATCTTATGTTGAACTGTAAGTGCATTCAAATTGAAATAGCTTTGATTCCTGCCTTTTTTTTTTTTCATAATTTCCTGTGATTAACTGGTTAAAAATATGAAGAGACATGGACTTGCCATTAGGTCTTGCAGCAGGTAAAAAAAAAAAAAAAAAGTGAAAAAGAGCTTGAATTTTTCTGATTATAACATATACATGTCGTTTTAATTTTCTTGTGCAGTAGTGTCTATTCTGTTATTTTAACTTGTACATCTGGAAATAATACAGGTGGCAGAACTTGTAGAAAATGGGCTTGTTTTGATTGGTTGCACTGCCATAGAAGACAAGCTTCAAGAAGGAGTACCGACTACTATAGAGACTCTTCAAAGGGCTGGCATTAAAATTTGGGTTCTTACAGGAGATAAGGTTGAAACAGCCATAAATATTGCCTATGGTGAGTTGCTTTAAAAGACTTGGTTTATCTTTATCCTTAATCTTTGTGTGGCAAAAAATATGTAATGACAATTTAGAACTCACTTGTCCTTGTATTGCGCTCCTATGACTGCAGCATGCAATCTAATAAACAATGAGATGAAGCAATTTGTCATCAGTTCTGAAACTGATGTAATTAGAGAAGCTGAGGAAAGGGTAAGCTGCATTATTTAGCTTCCATGTTTTGCAGAAACAATTGTTAATGTGTTTTGGATGCTATGTTTTTGTCTATTTTATGTAGGGTGACCAAGTGGAAATTGCACATGTTATTAAGGAAGAAGTTAAAAGGGAGCTGAAGAATTGCCTTGAGGAAGCACAGAGCTGCCTTTCATCTCTATCTGGACCTAAATTAGCGCTTGTAATTGATGGAAAATGTCTAATGTATGCATTAGATCCTAGCTTAAGAGTGATGCTGCTGAATTTGAGTTTAAATTGCCATGCAGTTGTTTGCTGCCGAGTTTCTCCTTTACAGAAAGCACAGGTAAAATTAATGTGCTGAAGGCAAACTTGCTTGTACCTTTGAACTTGATCATCTCATTGATGCTTAGAGTTATGACAAGTGAGAAGGCTAATTTAACGTCAACATCAATTCATTCAGGTCACAAGTTTGGTTAAAAAAGGTGCACGGAAAATAACTCTTAGTATTGGTGATGGAGCCAATGATGTCAGCATGATTCAGGCTGCTCATGTTGGTGTTGGCATAAGTGGGCTGGAGGGGATGCAAGCTGTAATGGCTAGCGATTTTGCCATTGCACAGTTTCGTTACCTTGCAGATTTATTACTTGTCCATGGCCGGTGGTCATATCTTAGAATATGCAAGGTGTTGTGTTTTTGCAGAACATACCTGTTATTATTTTCTTAAAGAAATTGTTGTAACATGATTGACATTGTGATTCCAGGTGGTGACATACTTCTTTTACAAGAATCTCACATTCACTCTTATTCAGTTTTGGTTTACTTTTCAAACTGGGTTTTCTGGTCAGAGGTTCTATGATGATTGGTTTCAGTCATTATATAATGTGATCTTCACAGCACTACCAGTGATCATGGTTGGACTATTTGACAAGGTACTGCATTAACTTCTTTAACGTAGGACTGATCTGTTGATTTTCGTATAATGTATTGGGTGAGGGAATTCTCACCTATATGTTACTATATCTTATCGTTTATGTCCTATTCTGGATACTTGATGACCCTATCTCGGCTCTTGCATTTCCTTTGTTACAGAGCAACTCTCTCCTTGGGTGATATATTTGTTACTTGGCTTTTTTCTTTTCCAGGATGTCAGTGCATCTCTTTCCGTGAAGTACCCTGAGCTGTACATGGAGGGGATAAGAAATGTCTTCTTCAAATGGAGAGTTGTGGCAATATGGGCCTTTTTTTCCGTTTACCAGTCTCTAATATTGTACTATTTTGTTAGTACAGCAAGTTTAACGGCTAAAAATTCAGCTGGCCTAACATTTGGAGTTTGGGATGTCAGTACATTGGCGTTCACATGTGTAGTAATAACTGTGAACTTGCGGTTTCTTATGATTTGTAATTCAATTACAAAGTGGCACATTATTAGCGTTGGTGGAAGTATATTATCATGGTTTATTTTTGCTTTCATATATTGCGCCATCATAGGAAAGGTGAATAAATTCTCTCCCTTTGTTTACCAATCTTTTTTTGCCTGTTTGTATTGAAAGTAGACTGCAATTCTTTCCTTGGAAACCATAACCCTTTCTATTCCATTGTTTGCAGGGGAACACTTATTTTGTCATATATGACTTGATGAGTACGATCTACTTCTACCTCTCAATTATATTTGTACCCGTTGTCGCACTTTTTGGGGACTTTGTTTATCAAGGGTAAGATTCAGATTTGAAAAGCTATTGGCGTTTCAATTTGATATCTGTTATTTATGCATGTTCATGTTTGGAGACTTCTACGCATTGATAGTGCGGCCCAGGCCAGGTTATATAACATTGTTAATTGGATGCAGCCTTTATATCTAATATCAAGTAGGCTTTAACACGTTTAAAGAGCGGAAGGATCTGAAATTTATGAGATACACAGTTTCCCCTAGGATCTGAAATTCTATGCGAAGGATATGAAACCTAGTTTAGTATAACTGATCCGATAATTGCTGATACAATATGATATTTCCTGTGTTTCATGATATAGTTTGTACCGTACAAGTTACTACATCTTATTTTTGTTTTCATTCCTTTAGGGCAAGAGATCTTTCAAGTATTTGAAAGAAATGAACAGTTTTAATCACTAGATGGCATGATAGTATTGTTCCCGCTGCATTTTCTTTCTTTGGCGGCCATTTTCATAATTTAGTTCATCTGGTTGCAGGATTCAAAGATGGTTCTTCCCCTATGACTACCAGATTGTTCAGGAAACGCATCGACACGAAGTGGAGGGCACTAGCAGGGCACGGCTGCTGGAGATAGAGAACCAGCTCACACCAGCCGAGGCAAGAAGCTACGCTATATCTCAACTCCCTCGTGAGATCTCGAAGCACACAGGCTTTGCTTTTGATTCGCCAGGGTACGAGTCCTTTTTCGCTTCACAGTTAGGTGTATATGCCCCACAAAAGGCATGGGATGTTGCCCGACGAGCTAGTGCCAAGACAAAGCCTAAAGTCCACAGAAAAAATGACAGTTGATTCGAGAGTAGGATGATTTGTAAAATTTCTTTCTTTTCATTAGTATGGTCTCCCATTATGAGAGCCAGTTTTAGGAGTAACTGTAGTAGAACTTATGTGCTACAATATTTTGGTTATCTTCGGTTAGGGAGATATCTTCGTCGTCTTCTTGGGACGTTGAAGCAGAGCAGATTGGCAGGATTGCATAGATGTACATTACACGATTTGTAAAAATTTCGAGGTCAAATCATACCTTTGTGTAGAAATATAATTATTTTTTTTCTAAAATGTAGAGATGGATTTTATTTGCAATGTCAATTATTTTGGCTGGAATGTTGTTTTTTTTTTCTTTCGGATAATTGTTCTCTCTCTCCCTCTCTCTTTTTTTTGTTTTTTCTTTTTTTCCGTTGTTAACGAGATATATGTTAAATGTTCACCGCATTTTATTTTAATAAATCTCCGGTCATTACAATGTACCCCTTGTGTTTCATAAATTGTTACTCTGTTTCTTAATATAAGAAATATTTACTTAATTTATAATTGAATTAGTTAATATGAAATGTATTTTCTAGCTTTTATAGTAATCTCTCTTAATTTCTCATTTCCTTCTTGTCCTTGATTTTTGCTGAGGAAGACAAATTAGAAAAATGTTGACAAATAAGAAAACTATATTTTATATTTAGGATCAAGATTAGCTTTTTAAATATATCTTATATTAAAAGTAGGAGGGAGTATTTTGCACTACTGCTTAAGAGATAAGCAACTAAGGTTAGCTAATAAGCCTAATGACATGAAAGTTCAAATATTAAGGGCCTGTTTGGTATGCAGAACAGGTGGGAAGTGTAGGAAAGATAGATTAGTTCTCTTGTTTGGTATGCTTTTTGTGTCCAATCTTCTTAGGAATTCAAACTTTTGGTATAATGTCCTATAATTAAAAAAAAAAAGGGCATAATAATAATAATAATAATATATTTTTTGGTGGTAGGCATGCTACCACTGTTTAGGGAGAGGTGGCAGCATGCGGCCATTGTTTTGTGGGAGAGGGCAAATAATAATTTCCCCCACTGCCTCTCCTCTCCTCTCCCCCCCCCCTCTCTCTCTCTCTCTATATATATATATATATATATATATGGGTTAAGGTGTATTTTTGCCAACAAACTATTACAGAAAGAACATCAAACACAAATATTAATTAAGCGTACCTTAAATATCAACAAACAATTAAAAATGAGCAGATTTGCCAACAAACTTTTACACAGGTGCAGTCAGCACAACGTCGTTAGAAAAAGTTAACTGACTGTTATCTAAGGTGCAGATTGGCCAACAAACCTTTACTCCAGGAGCGCTCAGCACAAAAAAAGTTTTACTCAGGAGCTCCTACCACAAAATTCTTAATTTCACTAAATTAAATAATTTTTTTTCTCAATTGTCATTATTCAAAACTACTTGTATTGATATCTATGGACAAAAATTACTTATTTGCTAAAATAAACAAAAGTTTTAATTAAAAATATAATTATATGATTTAAATAAAACTCAAGGTGTCTTATAGTTTATTATATATGTTAAACAAAAAAAATATGATTTATTTTTATTTTAAAAGAAATTCATGTGAGTTAAGAAATTCATTTAATGTTAATAAAATTTAAAAATCTAATAAAATCTATTATATCCGGAAAGAAATGGAATGAGTTTATTCTTTATTTTTTTCATAAAAAGAGCTTAATGGATATCAACTTGACACTTAATAATATAAATCCGGCAACTTGATGATATTTTTGTTAATTAAATGATCTGTTGATTATATGAATATGAGACTTGTTGGAAAAAAAATTAAAAAAGTCCCATAAATAATTTGCTGAGGCTATTCCAAGATACTTAATTAATGAGAATTTTTTTCAACAAGTCTCATATTGATATAATCAATAGATAATTTAATTAATAAAAATATCATCAAATTGCCGGATTTATATTATTAAGTGTCAATGTTAATATCTATTAAGCTCTTTTTATAAAAATAAAAAATTAAACACATTTAATTTCTTTCCGGATATAATAAATTTTTTAGATTTTTTAAATTTTATTAACATTAAATGAATTTTTTTAACTCACATAAATTTCTTCTAAAATAAAAATAAATCATATATTTTTTTGTTTAACATTATAACATATAAGAAATTATAAAACACCTTGAGTTTTATTTAAATCATATAATTACATTTTTAATTAAAATTTTTGTTTATTTTAGCAAATGAATCATTTTTGTCCATAGATACCTATACTAGTAGTTTTGAATAATGATAATTGAGAAAAAAAGTATTTAATTTAGTGAAATTAAGAATTTTGTGCTGGGTGCTCCTGGAGTAAAAGCTCATTGGCCAATCTGTACCTTAGATAACAGTTAGTTAACTTTTTCTAACGGCGTTATGCTGACTGCACCTGTATAAAAGTTCGTTGGCAAATATACTCATTTTTAATTGTTTGTTGGTATTTAAGGTACGCTTAATTAATATTTGTGCTGGATGTTTTTTCTATAATAGTTTGTTGGCAAAAATGCACCTTAACCCTATATATATATATGTTCATATGTGTGTGTGTTGAGTGTGGTGATGAGTGAGACAGGAGAAGGAGAAAAAGAGAAGATGAGGTTATTTGAGTTTCTAAAGTAAGTTGTTTATTTTATAAGATAATTTAGGTAGTTAAAATTTGTAATACCCCGGATTATTATTAATAATGATGATGATGATGATGATAATAATAATAACAATAATGTAGTAAATAAAGATTTAGAATTTAATAATGTTTGTATTGTTTTATAATTTATTAATTGTAAATAATAATAATAATAATAAAAATCTAGAAATTAATAATGTTTGTATTATTTTACAGTTTATTAATTGGAAATAATAATAATAATAATAATAATAAAATTTAGAAATTTAATTGTATTGTTTTATAATTTATTAATATTGGCAATAGTTAAAGGGCCCAGCCCATAACTAAAAACCCTAGATTTTAATTATAAACTGAGGGTTTAGCCGTCTAAACCTAGCAACACTCGATAGTTCTCTTCTCCGCTACCTTTTCTTCTCAAATCCTCATTCCGGACTCTCATCAAATTATTTTCTAGGAGCCTAGCATGAACGGAGACCAGGTAATTCTAATTCCCTTGAGTAGTTTTATGTAAATCTTGATAGGTAATTCTAATCCTCATGAGTCTTAGGCTAGTGTGGGAATATTATACTCTAAATTCTCCTTTATTTTCTCCCTTTATTCTCTCCTACCTCTACTCCATTAGTTACTCTCCTACATCTACTCCATTAGTTACTCCTTATTTTTCTCTTTAATTTGTTTAGTCTTATCTCTCTGTTTTATATATAAGGAGGGTTTGTATCTCAACATAAATCAATGAAGTGAGAATACTTTTTCTCTCAATTGTCCATAGCTAGTTTTATGTAAATTTTGATAGGTAATTCTAATCCTCATGAGTCTTAGGTTAGATTTATAAAAACTTTGATAGGTAATTCTAATCTTCATGAGTCATAGGTTAGATTTATGAAAACTTTGATAGGTAATTCTAATTCCCATGAGTCTTAGGGTAATACCTTTCATTTTAATTTGATTTTAAATATGTGAAAGAATTCTATTATCTCTTTAATCTCTTACTCATCTATTTCTATAATTTGAGTTGCGTCTCCACCACTATATTACTTAACCTAGCATGACAGAAATAAAAGAATAGCTTTGATGTTCCGCAAAGGCATAGATAGATAGGTAATTCTAATTCTCATGAGTCTTAGGTTAGTTTTATTTAAATTTCGACAGGTAATTCTAATCTCATGAGTCTTAGGTTAGTCTTATGTAAATTTTGATAGGAAATCCTAATAACACTGTATGTATGTAAATACAAATCTAACAAATCAAGAAAACATGATACATACGTCTTTTAATTTGAAAACAAAGCTGACAAGTTTGACATATTAGCTATCAAAGTCTTTTATATATAACTCATTCCGATTATTTGACATTTGTTGATTGTTAAATTGATCTTCTTGACACGTTGTAATATTCTTTCAGCTATCAACTATTCATGTTTTTGTCTCTTCTAATTACTGTTGCTTGATGCGATGTCAAACTTATCGTTCTATTTTTTGTCAAGCCTAGTAAAGCAAAAAAGGGCTAATGAGTAGAGTTAGGGATTTAAATGATGGTCATGAGAGCTTCTCATGACAACCTTATAGGAACCCATGAGTAAAATGGATAATGAAAACTTAAGGATTTAAATGATGGTATGAGAACTTCTCATGACAACCTTATAGGAACCCATGAATAAAATGGATAATGAGTAGAGCTAAGAATTTAAATGATGGTCATGGAAATTTCTTATGACAGCCTTATAGAAACTCATGAGAATTTATTTTACAGTTTAATTTGAGAAATCCATTTTTGTGTGTATTGAAATAACTTAATAGTGGGAGGATAGCTTTGGGATGGTACCTTCCAAGTGATGAACACAACTTTTAGGCTTTATGTCACCGATGTGAAAAGATAGTATCCGTTCTTTCCAAAGTGGTGTCTGGCAAGGTTTCCCGGGATACTAGTAGCAACTTTGGGAAGAGGTGTTCACACTAGGAAGATATGTTTATAGCCAATTGATGATTGTGACTAGCAGGGTTTCCCGGGTCACAGGGTAAACTGTCAGGGTTTCTCAGGTTTACCATGGTTCTCTTCCCACTAAATAGACCGGCAGGGTTTCCCGGGTCTAAATAAATTTAAATGATAACGAATAATGTTTGATGTAATCACCTTATGATTATGATTTATGTGTGTATATACATGTATATATTTGCTTTGATTAATATAGTTGTGCCATTTAAATTGTGTTTTATTAGGATTACCAGCAATTGCTGATGTTTGTGTTCATGGGCTGCGATGATCCTTCGGGGGAGCAGAATTTCAGTGAAACAGGTGCCAAGGGTTGGGACTAGCAGTGAGAAGTGAGGAAGCACCTTCAGCTAATTTTATTTTATTTTGTTTGGAGTAAAACATATTTTGTTTAAGTTTGAATTTACCTTATTTGTAATAAGTAGCCTTACACTTGTCCCAGTATAAGTGCGGCGGTAACACTTTCTAAGGTTGTTTATTTCGAATTTTATTAATTTATTTATGAAAATCACTTAAATTTTTGTTATTATAACTGTTAGAAATTGGGGGTGTTACAAAATTATTCCATATAGTTTTTTTTTTCCTAATGAGAGTAATATAATATTGATTAGTGAAAGTTTTGGGAATAGAATTTTGGTAAAGTTTTGAGTTTTGATAATAGATAATTGTATGTATGTAAAGTATGATTAATAGATAATTTTAATCAATTTAGATTTATTAGTTGGTTGTTGTAGGAATTCAAACTAATTTTCTATTTAAAAGAATTTAGGAGTTGTCTTATAGGATATTTTTATCGATCAAATGAGGTTTAAGGCATTTATTTGTATTACAAGAGGTATTATTGTAGGTTTAATCGGTTTAGATTAGCTAAATCTTGAACTATATGAAATAATGAGTTGGGATTTGGAATTTTAAATTAGAGTTTGATATGATTTTAATTATATGGAGGTTTGGCGATTTGTTTAATAAATTAGGTTATACATATATAAGTTAGTATTAGGTTGGAAAATTGAAGTTTATGATAATAGGTCTCTCATATAAGAATTTATAATTCATTTATAATTTATTAGAGGTTATATTGAGGATTAGATGGATTGAATTTAAGGTTTATAAATGAATGTGAATATTTGACATTTACAGGTGAAACCTTTATGGTAGGAAATTTGGTATTTTAATTAAATTGAGGATATGATCATATTTTGATGATCATAATAAGTGAGAAATCATTTATGAAAGAAAGCAATGAGATTGTAATGATAATTTGAGGAATAGATAAATTGTGATTTTTCCTAAAGAAACTAAAGTGAGCCAATCATAATTTCATTAATTATTTGTTATTGTATTAGTTAGTATTTTTAATAGAGTTAAGTAGCAAATTTGCTTCGAAGGTACATGCTCAGGAGCAATTTTGCCGTTTTTTTAGCTCAATGTAGCCTCGAAAATTTTAAAACGTAACAATCTTGCCATTTTCCGTTAAAAAACTAACGTGGGTTGTTAAAAAAGTGACATTGACCGTTAACTTTTTAATGAAAAAAGATAAAATTGTTAAGTTTTTATACTTCCGAGACTACATTGAGCCAAAAAAAAAAAACCCACAGGGCAAAATCGCTCTTGAGAGTGTACTTCCGGGTCATATTTGCTACTTAACCCTTTTTATCAACATATAATTATTTATTTATTTATCTTTAGAGGGGGATTGATTTTTCTTAAGCTTAGTTCTTGTACCAAGAACTTAAGGTATTCATTTTTCGCTTATTATGTGTGTTGGTATGTTGTTTTTAAGTATTTTGTGAAATGATCATGAGAAAGAAAATATAGGGATATTGATTTATATATCAATGAGTACTTTGAAATGATTATTGGGACATGTTATGATACTATTTATTTTGGATAATGTACTTTTGTTATGATTTTTGAAGTTGCAATAATATTGTTATCTTGATGACTATTGAGACAATGTAGTATTTTTATAAATCTTGTTTGGAATTAAACTTGTGATTTGAAACTTGTATATACATGTCAATATTATGATTGTTTGTCATTAAGGCATATGAATGAATGTGGAGCGGTGAGGGGACTTATTGTGTATAAATACCACGTGGTATGCCATCATTAGGTGCACAGTGGATGATTTTAACACTCTTAGAGCCCTTGATATCACCATTTTTCTATGGCTTAGTTAAAGGCAGTGACGGAACTACTTGATGGCCAGCTGGGGCCTTGGCCCCAGCTGGCCCCGACTGATCTTATAAAATTTATGAAAATATATATGTATTTATTATATGATATTTTATTTGGCCACAAATTTGGCTCCAACTAATTTTTTATCTTCTTTGTCAATATAATGTTTGTTTTATTACTCATTAGGCTGTGAAAAGAAAGTAAAATTCTTGTTTGAGATACCGAAAAAGTTAGTATTATCTTACCTATTGTTTTGATTTACAATTATCAGTTATTATTTATTTGTATTTTCAAGGTTATTTGATACTATTTAGTAAATACTCCCTTTGGTCCTTATTTAAGGAACCAGCTAATAATTCTCACAAGTCAATAAAAACAATTAAAGTCATTAAATTTGTCCTAAAATTTAAGTAATTTTCAATATTATCCTTATTAATTATACTAAACTCTAATATTATATTAATTATTACTCTTTTTTTTTCTCAAAAAAAGAGTAATAATTAATTTTTATTAATTATTACTCTCACTCAGTACCTTTTTTAATTATGGGTATACATAAAAATATTTAATACTATTTAGAAACAAGCAAGTGCCTTATAAAAAGGACTAAATATACTTGTTAGTTAGTAAATTATAATAAAACTAAAGGGAGTAGTTCAATATGTTTATTTTTTTTGGCCCGGGCTAAAAAAATTTTCTGGTTCGGCCACTGGTTAAAGGTCAGCTTAAAAGACAATGACATCTCCTTGGTTTCATAAAAAGGAAGGGAGTCATAGTCTAATCATGACAAGCTAGGGACCTTGGTTAGGTGATGCCTCATGATTTGGAATCATGTGTAATATAGTTAAATGGATAACTCATTTATTATTTATGGCTTTGGTTTGCGAATATAAGGGTGGTCTATGGTAGAGCCGGGAAATCAGGCCGAGCCCGTCGGGCCGGCCCGTTTAAGCCCTGGCCCTGTAGGGCTCGAGCTTAAAAAATCAGCTAAAATTTTGAATTTGGCCCTGTAGGGCTTTGGGCCGGCCCATTGGGCCCGTTTCACTGTACATTCTTTTTTTTTTTTTTTTAATTTTTACTTGGCCTTTATCTATGTATGAACAGTCAAACAGAACTTAGAAGATATTTATTAGAAACTACATAAAGTACACATGTTGTACTTAAACTAAACAATATGACTTGGAATGACATGATAATAAATACTTGGATTCCATAATTAATTTATTAATAAAAGCTATAGGGAAAGTAAAAATTTACAAAGATTAATTTGCAAGTCTCTACTTCAACTGTGTACAATAGTTTGTTTTTTGTTACGAATTAATGAATATGTTTATTCGTTGGATGATTTATATTGTTTAGATATTAATGTTGATAATATTTATTTGATAGATTAGAACTTTGATGGTTGCAATTTATTAATTATATTTCTCTGGAAAAAATCGGAAGAAAAATAATTAAAATTTAGAATAGTAATTTCCAGGCCCTTTAGGGCCGGCCCTGGCCCTGGTACTATCGGGCTGGGCTTTGAAAAACAGACTTTTTCCTTATCCCAGGCCCTGTCGGGCCGGGCCGGCCCTGATTCCCAGCTCTAGTCTAGGGTAATAAGGATGATGACATATTATACATGTGATTTATGATATAGGACTTTTAATATAGAATTTGTGATTGGAAATTTGGGTAATATAATTTTAGTACTGATATATAAATTGTTCTACTTGGCACCTCACGAGCATATATTAGCATTTGTAATAAATTGGTGATAGGGAAAAACTTTATAGCATATAAACTCCGTAAGTGTACGGGCTGTACCAAGTAATAAAGAGTGAGTAAGATATCGTTCCCACGAGGACTTGGTATCACAAACTTTGGTTAAGCATTAATTTTACACTTTCTTTTAAGTTGAGCAAACCAAATTAAATTTAATTAAGAAAAAGGAATTAAACTAAAATTAAAATAAACAAACTACAACAATAATCAAATGAGCAACCCAGAGTCACTAATCCCTTATAAGTTTCATAAACCTTGTTTTCACTAATTTAATTAGCCTTAATATCAATTTTGTTAATCTCGAGTATAAATAGTTATAAGTGCCTGTCGGTCTACTTACAACATTTTTTTGAGTATAATTTGTTATGTCTGACATAATTACTCAAGAGGCAACATAACTCGGACACACACTTCAACAATTATATGGGGCAATTAGGTATATGTCTATCCTAATCACAAATTAAATCGTAATCTAATCCCATATTACTTAATCTCAGAGCTAAATTAAAATCCCATTCGTCAAGATAAATCCTAATTCTCAAATTCATATTCAATGATGACCAATCACTAAATAGATAAAGCTAAACAAGATTAAGTAACCAAAATTAATATTAATTATAACTAATTAATAAAAACAAAGTCCAATCAACACCTATAAGTTCAAAGTTCCTCTAGTTTGCAAAGAGAAATTAGCCAAACATAGTTATAAACAGCTCCATCACAGCAACAATAAATTCAGAATTCAAAGAGAAAAGAAAAATAAAACCATGGCAGAAGTCACCGCCTCCCACTCTGGTTCTTCGATAGAACCTGTTCCTCCCTTATGGCTGTGAAGACGAAGCTCGCCGGCGACCGTGGTAGAGAGGAAAGCCGCCGGCGAGAGAGGAAGAAGAAGGTCCAAGGTCTGAAGCTCCTCTACTCTGTTCGAAAATGCGTCCTTTGTTCCTCCTTGTATTTCAATTGCCCAGCGTTTTTCTTCCAGCGAGAGTGATGAAATAATGTCCGCCTCCTACTCCAGCGAGATTCTCCAATTCTAATTCCAGCCACCACCTCCTTTTTTGCTTGTTCCAAATCCAATTCAAAATGCATTTAGGTCTTTCTTTGTTTTTTTCTTCCAAAAACGGTGCGTTGCATCTCCTTGTCATTCAAATCCTTATCTTCAATTGATTCCAATTTGTGGGTCCCATTTGAATTATCAATCCAAACTCTGAATGCGTGGCATAAGAAGCATTATATAATAATAATAATAATAATAATAATAATAATGAAACCCTTTTTTATTTTTTCTAAACTTCTAAATAGTAATATTTATTTTCCTCACTCAAAAACTTTTATTTTAAATTGAAATCCCCTAAATAATGTATCCAAATTGATATCTCTTAAAATCTCAATAAAACCTCTTTAAATTAGTAATAATGACTTCTCAAATATATCAAAATATATCTCAAATATATTAAAAATGAGAAGTCATCAATTGGATTGATGGTTACTAATATTATTTAGATTATAGTTCCCGTGTGGGTCTATCAGGGAAGACTCTGAAAGCTTAAGTTACTTCTGCTTACAGTAGCGGCCCCATCTTTTTGGTATAGATTAGATTATTGTATATTTCCATATTAGGTCTCATTTTGTATACTTTAGTATATTTTGAATATTCTAATAAATAATGAAGCATTATTCAGTTAAAGAGTTTAGGCCTAATGAAATCCAAAACTCAATTGTACATGAAATTTCTTGATAAATGGTTTGATCAAATCATTTAATAATTATTATTTTAAGAAAATGAAGGATGTTAAACCTAGGTCTACTAATCTTTCTTTAAAGATGAGAAGATAAGAACCCACTAACATTGGTCATAACTGAAGTTCTCACATGAATAGTGACGCTTTCGGACATATTTACCCCTTAAAATATTTTTTTTTATAATGCAAGAAAATATGATTAAATTCGAATTTATGCAGTAAATTCAAACTTATGCAATAAAATCGAACTTATTATGCAATAAATTCGAACTTATTTGATAAGTTTGAATTTGGTGGGAGAATATTTTAGACAAGTTAAAACTTAGCGGAAAAATGTTTTAGACAAATTCAGACTTGGTAGGAGAATATTTTAGACAAGTTAGAACTTGATAAAATGATATTTTTTAAAAAATATATCTTAGAAAAAATATATTTTTCCTTTTCATTTTGAATGAATTACTTTTGAAGGTAAAATATATATTTCCTGATTCTTTACCAACTGTCACCCTTTTATTATTATTTTTTTAAATTAAACAATTCATCTTCTCTCACCTCTCAAAATCTTCCTTTCCTTTTCTATCTCTTCCCTAAGTTCCTTTTACTTCTCAAATCTTTCTCGTACCAAACAAGCCTTAAGTGGATTATGATTTGGATCTACAGAGATGAGTAGAGCCAGGAAATCGGGCCGGCCCCGTCGGGCCGGCCCTTTTAAGCCCTGGCCCTGTAGGGCTCGGGTTTGAAAAATATGCCTGAAATTTGAATTTGGCCCTGCAGGGCCGGCCCTGTAGGGCCTCATGCTTTATCGGGCCGGCCCTGCAGGCCCTGTTACTGTAGCATTTTCAGTTTTTTAAGAAAAAAATTAGTCAAAGAGTGCCAAGAGGAAGAGGCTAGGAGGCATATATATAAATACATAATAACTATACTATGATTTTATGATTTGGTATATTATTTGTTGCAGATAATGATTATGGATGTGTTCATGATGCGGGAGAAGAAATTCATGACATTTTTACTCCTGAAGCACAGCCTTCTGCTCAAAGTGAAGCACAACCAAATATCTATGAAATTGATGAGAGTGATGAAGAAGGTGACAATTGACAATGATAGTGGTATGCTTTTATATTTTATGTGAGTTATCTAATGTTGTTTAGTTTAATACTTCTTAAGTTTTATGTGAGTCAATTGTGGACAATGGTTTGTTTTTTTATTACGAATTAATGAATGTGTTTATTTGTTGGATAATTTGTATTGTTTAGATATTAATGTTGATAATATTTATTTGATAGATTAGAACTTTAATGGTTGCAATTTACTAATTATATTTCTTTGGAAAAAACCTAGAAAAAAATAATTAAAATTTGGAATATTAATTTCCAGGCCCTGGTACTATCGGGCCGAGCTTTGAAAAACAGATGTTTTCTTTATCTCAGGCCCTGTAGGGCCGAGCCGGCCCTGATTCCCAGCTCTAGAGATGACGGTGAGGACCACTCTGTGCCGCGGCCATGGTTGAATGTGAGGATGTGTGGTGTTGGAGTCCGAGCAATATAATGAAGGTCAACAAAGTGAAGAATGGCGGTGATCGACAAAGTGAGGGTCTAAAGAGAGAGGGAGAATCAAGGACCCATCAACGGTGGGGTTGCCAGCAACAAAGGTGGATGATGGGGGTAGTGGTAAGCTGCTAACGACGATGCAATTGTTGGGTTAATGTGCTCTTTAGTCACTTAAGCCCAAGAACTCTAAGGCCCATGTGGATTAGGGTTAGGTCTTGGGTGGAGCATTATATAAACCCACTTTAACCTGCTTGAAAATAGACGGCCGCACAAATAGTCAGGAGGCTCTCATCAGAAACAAAAACCTAGAGGCAGACGTTCATCATCTGAACAGTTGCCCACACAACCACCTCATCCCCCTCGAGAGATAGTCTGGAAGATCAATCACAGAGCGAGGACTGTTCGTAGACAAGAATTGTTCGCGGAGAATCTTTCAGATCACTCTTCAATATCCAGGTAATCAAAACGATGAACGGTTTAATCTTTTCCTACATCACGTGGTTCGATACGCTTCCGCGTTTCTGATTAGATTCCTACAATTGGCATCAGAGCCCGTAGCGATGAGGAAAAGAACCGAGTTTTGAAATTTCATGTGATTGTTTTTCGAAAATTAATTTTGAAAAGATGGCATCTTTTTCTATATTTGTTATCGATTTCTTGGTGGTTAATTGTTTATAAATCATACAAGCACTTTAATCCATGGATAGTTTATATCGTGTATTTCTTGAATTGTAACAAGGAGGCTAATCCCATATGATTAGGTTTCCTCCTTGCTCTTTTATTATTTCTTTTCGAATTTCTATGTATTTTTTCGAATTCTTGTAAAAGTTGGAGATCAAGAAACGCAAAGAATATGAGCGATCAACACTGTACGACACCTTTCGTGGACCTCTGGAGCTCGGATTTCGACAAACCATATATGGATGGAAAGAGGACGGAAAGACGAACAACGTGGCGGTCAGAACCTCCCCAGAAACTTAGCCACGCGCCCACACGCGCCTGTTATTTGCAGGCGCGTGACGGCCACGCGCAGCCACTTGTGGCGGCGCGTGGGGGCGCGTGGGGCTTCAGATTGGGGACGTTCTGGCGGCCGTTTGATCGTCTCCCCGTGGCGGTCCTTCCCCTGGAGTTTCGTGCTGAGATGACTTCGGATGCTCGCGTGGCAGAGGCGAAGGCTAGGGTTCCTCTTTTGTGTCCTAGGTTTCTAGCCAAGGATTGGGCTTTTGGGCTTTTGGGCTCAAAGATACTCTAAAGGGGCTTCAGATAAATCCTATGGATGGACAAAAGAGAAATTCCAAAGTTGTAAAATTTTTTTTTTATGAAGCCATGGATTAAAGTTATTTGTTTAAATTAATTTAATGCCTTTAATTGTATGAATTATATGTGCAATTAGCGTGATTTTGAAATAACATGCCATATAGAATAGGAAGATGCCATACTGTTGTATAATCACATGTCATAAATGCATGATAACTATTATGTTTTTCGACTAGTATGATAGTTATTATGCGAGAATTTTTGGATTGTCCACTACATTAATTATCATTAATTATGATTTTTGGAATCTAAAATAATAATTGGATTAATTAATTGTGGAATTAAAATCTAGACATTAATTATCAATTATTATGATTTTAAATTAAAATCTAGAATAATAATTGTAGAATTAAGATCTAGACGAATAATCCAGGTAATTTCCTAAGAGAATTGTACCTTTTAGAGTAGTTTGAGGGTTATTTAGAATGGTCATAACTAGATTTTAGATACCTAATAATTCACTCTAAATTGAACAAATTCTTGGAAATTGAAAATTCTAAATTTAAAATATTGAATGGGTGAAGGTTTTAAATTAATTTTTAAAACCTACGAGCTCCATTGTGGGTTTATTAGTGAAATGGTTGTCGCTGAAGCCCCATCGGATAAGGATGATCGGATTTCGCTAGATTAAACCTCAATATTTTCAAAATTTTAGTAAAGTTTTGTACGGCCCATCGTCGGCAACACCTAGATACTAAAGATAATTTTTTGAAAGTAAACAATGGTTAAATACATTCAACTTTGGTAAAATTGTTAACCCTCCCATCGAGGCTCTGGCAATGGAACTAAAGGCCCAAATTAACAATATTAGTTTTACAAGAATCTTGCCCATCGTAAGTCTTGTAAAGATAACTGATGGATTGTTAAACAATGAACGAATAGTAGTTATTAGAATCTACTAGCAATTTTTCCGTTTGTTGTTAATTTTTAAAGTTTGAAATTAGTGTGTTTTTTTTTCCAGAAAAATGTCTTCCTTCAATCCTTTAGCT
Source organism: Acacia crassicarpa (assembly GCA_034222035.1). Lineage (NCBI taxonomy): Eukaryota > Viridiplantae > Streptophyta > Magnoliopsida > Fabales > Fabaceae > Acacia > Acacia crassicarpa. The sequence continues at coordinate 20,912,178 of JAWXYG010000009.1, read as the reverse complement.
ACAATCTTGAGCCAAAAACCTATGGATGGTACAAATTACAAACAATGGAGAATCAATTTAGATATTGTTCTTCAATATGAAAAGCTCAACTTTGTTCTTACTACCCCTATGCCAGCGCTGCCTGCTGCGGATGCGTCTGATGCAATTCGGACTCGTTTTCAGCAGGAAAAGGATAGATGGGAGAAGGCAAATGTGTCAGTTCGCTGCTACATTTTGGCCAGTCTCGCCAGTCACCTTCAGGAGCAAATGAACATAATTCAGAGTGGAGCAACCATGCTCCAGACTCTGGATGCCATGTTTGCTACACCTAGCAGTTCTGCTAGGCAAAATGCACTGAGTGCAGTCACCAAGACAGTAATGTCTGGAGGAAGTGTGCGGGATCATTGTCTAACAATGATAGCAAACTTCAAGAAGGCTGATGACCATGGTATCAAGTTTGAACAAGAAGTAAAAGCTGACCTTCTCTTACAATCACTACCTGAATACTTCAACCAATTCAAGATGAATTACAATATGAACAAGATGAATCTTGACCTCACTCAACTAATGCACGAGCTTGAGAGTGCTGAACAGACTCTAGTCAAGCAAGGAAGTGCATTATTTAGTGAAAGTTCTGTGAAACCTAAGGGGAAACCCAAGGGAAAGAACAAGAACAAGAAAAAGAAGAAATCAAGTACTCCAGTTGCCAAATCAGTTGCAATGAAGCAGCCAAAAGGCAAGTGCTTCAAGTGCGGACAAAAGGGGCATTGGAAGAAAGATTGCCCAAAAATGAATAAACCAGGTATGGGTAATTTAAATGTGATTGAGGCTTGTTTAGTGGAGAATCACGATGATAAATGGATCGTTGATTCAGGAGCCACTAACCATGTTTGTTACTCTTTGCAGTGGTTCAAACATAGCTTGCCTGTGAGCAGAGGACAACGAGATTTGAAGCTTGGAACAGGGCAGCTTGTGTCTGCACTAGCAGTGGGACAAGTTGTTTTATCTTTTAATAATTACAGAACTTTGGTTTTAGAAGACTGTTTATATATTCCAGACTTTAAGAAGAATTTAATTTCTGTTAGTTGTTTAGATAAACGTGGTTTGACAGTTCAGTTTGATTCCTCAGTTTCAATAAGAAGTTCATCTTCTTTTATTTGTCCTGGTGTAAAGTTTAATGGTCTTTATTTCCTTAGTCCTGTTCCCTGTGAAGTTAATCATGTTGAATTAAAAAATGTTGAGCATATCAATTTGTCAAAGAAAAGAAAAGTTTCCAATGAAACTTATCTTTGGCATTTGAGATTGGGTCATATTAACTCTAACAGGATCCAAGGTTTGGTCAAAAGTGGGATTTTAAAATCCCTGAACTTTGAACCAATACCAGTGTGTGAATCCTGTTTAGAGGGTAAAATGACCAAGAGATCTTTCAAGGCCAAGGGAAAACGTGCCACACTTCAGCTGGAATTGGTACATACTGATGTATGTGGACCAATAAATGTCCAAGCCAGAGGCGGGTATCAATATTTCATCACATTTACTGATGATTACTCTAGATTTGGACATGTATACTTGATGCGTCACAAGTCTGAAGCTTTTGGAAAATTCCAAGAGTTCAAGGCTGAGGCAGAAAAGCATCTAGGTGTTCAAATTAAGACTCTTCGATCTGATCGAGGGGGTGAATACCTATCTGGAGAGTTCAGGTCTTACTTGACCAAAGAGGGGATAGTTTCACAATTATCTTCTCCAGGGACACCCCAGCAGAATGGAGTTGCTGAAAGGAGAAATAGAACCCTTTTAGAAATGACAAGATCTATGCTCAGTTATTCATCACTTTCTGGTTCATTCTGGGGATATGCCTTAGAAACAGCTATGTATCTATTGAACTTAGCTCCGTCGAAGTCAGTTTCAACGACACCAATAGAATTGTGGAAAGGGTCTAAGCCCACCATGAATCACATTCGGATTTGGGGTGCTCCGGCACATGTCTTAAAACAGAAACCAGACAAGATGGACTCGCGTACTGAAGTATGCATGTTTGTGGGCTATCCTAAAGGAACCAGAGGTTGGTTGTTTTATAGTCCAAAAGAAAAGAAGGTCATAGTGAGCACTCACGCGACTTTCTTGGAGGAGGACTATATGACAAACTATAAGCCAAGAAGTAAAGTTATTCTTGATGAACTAGTCTCAGATCAAGTTTCACCACAACCTCAAGGGGTTCCAGCTTTTGTTCCCGTGGTTGTTCAAAGAGGGGAAAATGTACCTGAACATACACAGGAACCAGAGACAGAACCAGAAGTTCAACATGAGACAGAACCAGAAGTTCAGCATGATGTTGAACTAAATGAAGAACAAAATCATGAATTGGTTAATATACCTAATGAGGGTCCTCATCTAGAAATTGTTAACCCACAAAATGTGGACCCCCCTGTAGATGCACGACATCAAATGCGACAAAGTCGTAGTGGGAGATTGATTCGTAAACCTGCAAGATATCTCTTGCTGGGTGAGTCAAATCAGGATGACATCATCGCAGAAGATGGTGATCCCACGAGTTATGACGAAGCACTAGGAGATGTTGATGCTGAGGAATGGCACAAGGCTATGAATCGTGAAATGGAATCTATGTATTCCAACTCAGTTTGGTCTCTTGTAGATGCACCTAAAGGGGTAAGACTCATTGGGTGTAAGTGGATTTACAAGAAAAAGAGAGGATCGGACGGGAAGGTTGAAACCTTCAAAGCTAGATTGGTGGCGAAAGGGTACTCCCAAAGAGAAGGAGTGGATTATGATGAAACCTTTTCGCCGGTTGCCATGCTCAAGTCCATCCGGATTCTCTTAGCTGTTGCAGCCAATCTTGATTATGAGATTTGGCAGATGGATGTCAAAACTGCTTTTCTAAATGGAAATTTGGAAGAGGAAATCTATATGCAGCAACCAAAAGGGTTTATAGCCAAAGGGCAAGAAGAAGTGGTATGCAAGTTGCAAAGGTCCATTTATGGACTTAAGCAAGCGTCCAGGTCGTGGAACATCAGATTTGATCAAGCCATTGAGTCTTATGGTTTTGAGAAAACTCCTGATGAACCATGTGTGTATAAAAGAATCCAAGGTAATGCGGTATCTTTTCTGGTACTTTATATGGACGATATACTCCTTATCGGAAATGATACAGAGGTATTGTTGGGCATAAAAACCTGGCTGAGCAAACATTTTGATATGAAGGACCTGGGGGAAGCCAATTATGTTCTTGGTATTAAACTCCTGCGAGACCGGAAGAACAGGGTTTTGGCATTATCCCAGGCTCAATACATTGACAAAATACTTGCCAGGTTTAGCATGGAGAATTCAAAGAGGGGAATTATACCCTTCAGGCATGGGATTCATCTCTCTGAGAAGCAATCTCCTCAAACTCCTGAGCAAAGAGAACGCATGAGTAGGATACCTTATGCTTCAGCAGTAGGTAGTCTCATGTATGCTATGCTATGTACTAGACCAGATATCTGCTATGCAGTGGGAGTAGTAAGCCGGTACCAATCGAACCCTGGAGAGAAACACTGGGTAGCGGTTAAACATATACTCAAGTACCTACGGAGAACGAGAGATTATATGTTGGTCTACTCAAGTGGGAGTCTTGAAACCATTGGTTATACGGACTCAGATTTCCAAGGAGATATTGACTCAAGAAAGTCCACCTCGGGATATGTGTACACCCTTAATGGCGGTGCCATTTGTTGGAGAAGTGTAAAACAATCATGTGTCGCTGACTCTGCCAATGAGGCTGAGTATGTAGCTGCTTCTGAGGCTGCAAAGGAAGCTGCATGGTTAAAGAAGTTCCTGACAGACCTTCAGGTGATGCCAGGTGTTGATTGTCCTATCACACTTTACTGTGACAACAGTGGGGCAGTAGCACAGTGCAAGGAACCAAGGTGTCACAAGAGACAAAAACACATAGAGAGGAAGTACCACTTGATCCGAGAAATAATTAAAAGAGGAGATACAGTGGTGGCAAAGATAGCATCAGACGAGAATCTCGCTGACCCTTTTACTAAGAGTTTGCCTGAGCGTGTGTTCGAGAGGCATGTTTCATCTATGGGTCTTAGGAGGATTCCAGATTTGCTACAGCTTTAGGCAGTTGTTATTTCACTTTGTTATTTTGTGCTTTTAAGCAAGACATTATGACATTGCATTTCTTTTCTGAATATTAATAAATGGAGTGTTTTTTTTTATTTATTTCGCACACTATTTAAAACTAGAAGGTCCGGATCAATTGTGGAGTATATGATCATATGAATACGTTCATAGAGGACATGGTCATAGGTTCTCACAATTGATGAATTGGTTCACAGCTATTAAATTAAGTTGGGCACTTTATTTAGGCTGCAATGTTTTATGAAATGGTTTTGTCCGAATCATTATAAAACATTGGTGTGAGTTAATGCTTACATTGAATGGATCAAGGAGAGATTTGATTAAGGTTGTTCTTTCTGTCATCAGGAATCAAATCTCCAGATAACTATAGTTATGTAATTGCTCTTAATCCTAAGTTTATTTTAAACAGGTAGTCAATTAGTTTTTTCATTCTTTGATTTACCAACGGGTGAGGTCTAATCTATATGACGACCAACAACTCGGTATTTTGGGATTGAGACTATTTGGCTATCGGTGTTTATGAGATAAACAACATGGAATTTATAGGAAATGTCCCCTTGATATGTTTCGGTACCTGGATATTGAAGACACTGGCCAGTGCATGCAATCCATTAGAGAAACTGTCAAAGTCAAGGGAATAAATAATTGATTGGGTTACAGAAAAATAGTCAATCAATTATAGACATTCTATAAAGGGGTAATGCATATCTCTATTATAAGTGTCACTATTCTTGGAGATCACGTTCGGGCTTTTAGTGGAGTAGCACCGAACTAGATAATCTTCTGTAGATTATCATGAGCCTTGATGAATGACAAATGGTAGGTCCCCAGGCTAGCTTGAGACAAGGGATGAGGTATATTATCAGATGACGATGGCTTATGAGCTACATGGTCTTGGGTTTGCGAACTCAAGTTTGTGTCTTAAAGAGCAAGTGGGAGATTGTTGGGTTAATGTGCTCTTTAGTCACTTAAGCCCAAGAACTCTAAGGCCCATGTGGATTAGGGTTAGGTCTTGGGTGGAGCATTATATAAATCCACTTTAACCTGCTTGAAAATAGACGGCCGCACAAATAGTCAGGAGGCTCTCATCAGAAACAAAAACCTAGAGGCAGACGTTCATCATCTGAACGGTTGCCCACACAACCACCTCATCCCCCTCGAGAGATAGTCTGGAAGATCAATCACAGAGCGAGGACTGTTCGTAGACAAGAATTGTTCGCGGAGAATCTTTCAGATCACTCTTCAATATCCAGGTAATCAAAACGATGAACGGTTTAATCTTTTCCTACATCACGTGGTTCGATACGCTTCCACGTTTCTGATTAGATTCCTACAGCAATAAGGGGCAGAGGGACGTGTGGGTTAAGGACAACCAGAAGCAAAGGAAAGGGGAGGGGAAAAGAATTCCATGGGTTGTATGATGGAAATCATTTCCATCAATGTTGATGGAATTGGCTTCCAAATGGAAAACAAGGCCATGCTCCCTAAAATAGGTATACCAAACAAACTTCATGATGGAAATCAATTCCATTTCCATATCCATGTGCCCCAATTCAAGTGTACCAAACGAGCCTTTAAAGTTTCTGACTATTTTTAAAAGATCATAAAGGGAGGGAGACGAGAAACAAGAGAATTAGGATAAACGTGGGACCCACAATGCAAAAAAAAAAAAAATAACGGACTTTGGGGTTAGTTAATGGGGTTGAGTTTATCTTATAATCTTTTACTTATTATCCTTCATAATTTATAAATCATATTCGTTCAATCAATTTGAGATATTATAATACTGCTTTAACTTTTTATCTTCTTTATGTTTTTTTCAAATAATTATTTGGTTATTGTGTATAAATGTTTGTAGGAAAAAGATGTGTTTAAAAATTATAAAACTAAATTATTTATATAATATCTTTAACTTATATTATTTATGCTATATGATAATAAAAATTAAAGTAAAAACCTTTTCTGGTTCCTAATAAAAAACACGGATCCCATTTTGATCCCTAACTAAAAATAACTCATCCCGTTATCCTTGGGAAATCGAAAAACATCTCACGTTAGTTCTTTTGTCAGTTAGCTCCTAACGGCGTCACTGACATTGCTGATGTGTAACGTGAGTTGTTCTAGTTACATGCTTCGGAGGAAGGCTAAAACGACGTCGTTCTCACCAGTCACCATCTTCACTCCTTAGCAATCCACGTGCCATTTCATTCCAAAACCAAAAAACCATCAATGGGTTTATTAGTTCTTCTTCTCTTCTCTCTCCTGTTCTTTCTCTGTCACCCAACATGGGTCTCTGGAAATGAAGAGCTCGGAGCTCTAATGGACATGAAAGCTGCTCTTGACCCAGAAAGCCGTTATCTTTCTTCATGGACTTCAAATGGGAATCCATGTGACGGTTCTTTTGCAGGACTGGCTTGCAACGAGAATGGTCAAGTTGCTAACATTTTCCTGCAGGGGAAGGGCCTCTCTGGGAAACTTTCGCCTGCCATTGATGGCCTCAAGCACTTAACAGGCTTTACTTACATTATAATGCTCTGTACGGTGAGATACCCAAAGAAATAACCAATTTGCCTGAGCTCACTGATTTGTATTTGAATGTGAATCACTTCACTGGGAAAATCCCAACTGAGATCGGCAAAATGGAGAACTTGCAAGGTAAAAGAAGATGTGTTTTTTGGTTTTTGTTTAAGAGATTTAAACTAGTTTCACTGAATGTATTCAAGTTTTGCTTTTTTCATCTGGGTTTTACGAAAGATTCGGGCTTGGTCGTGGGTATTTATTGAATCATAAAGTTTGTAATCATGAGATGGCTTTCTAACTTCATTGGTTTTTTTCTTCGTTTTCTACTTTTGATGGGTACGTTAAATCTCTTCTCTTGCTGTGGAATTTTCCCATGGTGGTTATAGTAGTTCATAGAAGGAGAGGAGGAAAAAGGAAGATAATTATTGCGGTTGATACTACAGATCAGAAATTAATGACTCTAATCTTGTTAATTAATGCTTCTAAACTAAACATCATTTCAAAAATTCCTGTTCTTTTTTGCACTGGTGACATGCAGAGATTTTACTTTCTAGTACAAACTAAACACTGAAAATCTCTACATAGTGAAGCAGTTGCTTTCTTTTAATTCAATCTTTCAGGTTTAGTGTTTAGTTCTTGTAAATCAAAGTACTTGAACTCCATTGTTTGTTAAAGGCATAAAATTTTCTCAGGAAAATAATTGTTGTTAGTGATTCAGTTTTGGGCCATTGCTTATTATTTTTTTCCCTTTCCCTTTGGTTTCACGGTTTTGCAGCTGCTTTGCTATAATCAATTGAAGGGAAGCATACCTACTCGGCTTGGTGGTTTAAAGAAGCTTAGTGTTCTCGCTCTTCAGTCAAATCAATTAACTGGTGCTATCCCTGCTAGTTTGGGCAACTTGGAAATGTTAATGAGGCTTGACTTGAGCTCTAATCGCCTATTCGGTTTGATCCCCTCGAAAATAGCCGATGCCCCTTCTCTGCAAGTTCTTGATGTTCGCAACAATACTCTCTCTAGGTTGCTAAGGAGTGAAGACGGTGACAGGTGGGAACGACATCGTTTTGGCCTTCTTCCGTAGCATATGACTAAAACAACTCACGTTACACATCAGCAAAGTTAGTGACGCCGTTAGGAGCTAACTGACGGAAGGACTAACGTGGGATGTTTTTTGATTTTTCAGGGATCACGGAATGAGTTATTTTTAGTTAGGGATCAAAATGGGATCCGTGTTTTTTGTCAGGAACCAGAAAGGGTATTTACTCTACATATTATGTGTTTGAAACATGGTTTTATCCCTTTGAAAAACCAAAATAAACAGTTTCAAGAAAATATGATAACAACTAAATTTAAATTTTTTTAAAAATATAATCGAAATTAATAATTTTTTTAAAATTGTATAATTTAAAAAAAATCAAAATTTATTTTTTTGATTGTATAATTATTTTGACAAATATAAATGTTTAAACCATTATGGGTTAAGGTGCAAAAAATACAAATAAAATTTTATCCAAAAAGCGTGCAACCCAAATATTTTGTGGAGATGCAAAAGTTAGTATCAACTTTAAAAATAGGCGCAAAAGTCATAAGGCCGTTAATTCTCGCCAGAAGGTGTTAAGGCACGTTTGGATGGAATAAAAGGTAAGAATGGAATGGAAAGGAGTGAAAATGAAAAGAAGGGAATAGAATGGAAAATATTTTACTTTGATGCGTTTGGTTCGCATTGGGAGAAAAAATTTGTTTGGTTCTAAGAAAATAGGTAGGAAAATGAGATAAAATACCATTTTACCCTTAAGATTACCAAACACACTTGAGTGCCACACTCGAGTGATACTGGAGTGTTACTCTGTAACACTCGAATGCCCCAAAGATATAAATGCAAATCACTTAAATCAAAGCCTAATGAAAACACGTCTTCTCCTTTAATTTCATTCTCTCAAGACGATCAGAAAAATCTCATCCTCATTGATCAAAAAAATTTCTGGCAGGCATTTGCATCTCCTTTTCTCATCCCTACTGACAGATCCATCTGCGTCTACGACTGCATCTGAGTCTTTTTCCTTCTTCACCATCATCACCACCGCAACAAGCATCAAGTCGACAGTAGGTGGCTTTTTGTAGTCGGATAATTCCCCATCTGCATCGTTGTTGCCTTCTTTGAGACTTTCCATGGATAAGCGGGACATGTACATGGCCATGGCATTATCAACCTCATCGTCGTCGTCAATGTCGCATAAGGTGCTGCTTGTACAGATGGAAAGCTTTACACTTAAAAGGGTAGGTTGGTCTTCTTCATCCGCCGGAAAATGGTTCCCACCAAAATTGGTGGGAACCGATTTTCCTATGTTTAAGTGAAAATGGCTTGTCGCCGGAAAACTTTTTCCACTGAAAATGTGAACCAAATAGCCACGTCCGACGAAAATTGGCATTTTCCGTTTCCTTCCCCTAATTTTCTTTGAATCAAACAGGCCTAGTTTTTGGTGGGGCCCACACCCTTCTTCTGAAAATACCAAAATACCTAACTCAAAAAAAGTCCCCTCGCAACGTATGATTCTTCATATGAAATGCACCAAGAAGGATTAGAGAGTACTGCGCCAAACTCCACTGCACTCCGCCTCAAGAGGAGCCATACTAGTCAGAATCAACACTTTTCTTGAAGGACCAGCATCCGACTTGAAATTCTAGAAGCCATAACCAAGTTCCTCAACCACAATATCAGCCCATGCTTGCAACTTTGCGGTACCATCACAACCTTCTCATCCCTCTTTCTTACATTGCGGGTTTACTCATCGACAGATCTAACTCTAAAGCCGCCGAACCCAAGGGAGAAGCCCTTAATCCTAAGGAAGCTTTTCAATTGGCCGGCATCGAGTCTGAGTTCTTTGAATTGCAAACTAAGGAAGGGCCTGCTCTTGTAAATGGCACCGCCGTTGGTTCTGGCTTGGCTTCCTTTCACCATTTGCTTCCCCTATTATTCAAAGTATCTATCCCCTTCATCGCATTTATTCTTTGTCTCCCCTCTTCTTTCTCCATCACCACCCTCGATCTTGCTCCTCAACTCAAACACTCCTATTACTAATAACATCTAATGAACCAACTAATTATCAATATTAATTTGCATCCATATTGAAGGTGAATTAAACTTACTTCATGCAAACATCCATCAACGTCGCTTTTCAAACGCAGTAACCGAGGGATCAAATTAAACAATTTTAGAAGGAAATAGTAAGTAAACAAGTTTGTTCTGAAACTGCAACTGATAGGTTTTTTTGGCTCTCTGATCCTTCTTGGCGTGTTTCATCATTCATATGAAAGCCTGTTTGGCTTGAGCGTTTGTGCAGCTTTTGGGGGTAAAAAAGCCCGATGGTTTCAACTGTGGTAAAAAAAAGCTCATTAATTTAGAAGCTCAAATTTAGGCATTGTTTGAGTGTGTGGGGTTTGCATCCAAAAGCATCAATGATTATTAAATTAGTGTAAGGTTTGCATCCAAAAGCTTTTTCATCAATTTATATTAGTGTGGGGTCCGCATCCAAAAGCTCATTGTATATTTATGTCATTTTAATGATTTTTTTTTATAAAAAATTTCCTTTTCTCTTTTTCTTTTCCTTTTTTACTTTTTTTTATAACTTTTTTTATCATATATATATATGTAGTATTAAATCAAATTCATGCCTTTTGCAATTATTTTCCATCTCAAGTGACTTTTAAAATAATAATCCAAACACTAATCATTTTTTTTTTAAAAAAAACCACTTCTGCAAAAACCAAATAGGCAATCCAAATGTAAATAATATTTAAACCTGACATTTTTCCTATTGGGTATCTGCAAAAGTCATGTAGAAAATAAGTCACTGCTCCTACCGCTAACCCAAACAAGCTCAAAGAATTGAAGGTTGGAAGGGGAGCATTTTTTCTAAGTTATGGGCATTTTAGTATTTTCATAATAAAAACATGGTCCCACCCCAAAAACTAACACCATTCAGCATGAATTAACTGTCATTTGACTTTTAGACCCATTTTTAAATTTCATGATTGTTTTTAACCCTATGATATTTGTTGTTGGACAAACTATCGGTAAAATCTTATATGTATTTTTGTGCCTTAACGCAACAATTATTTTGTTGAATAGGGGTACTTTGGTTAAAAAAAATTTGGGAGTCAAACTTAACCGTCCATGAATGGTTGGTTGGATAGATGGAAAATGAATCTTCAAAATATAAGGGAGCTTTGTGTAATATATATTTTAATTCTAAGGAAGATTTGTATGTCTTTTCAGAAATTGATGGAAGATCCGTGTAATTAAGACAAAACAAATGAGTGATTAGACTATTTTACTCAAATTAAAATTACAAATTCATCAAAATTTTTAATATGTGTGTGTGTGTGTGTTCGGATTGGAATTAGGAATGGGCTCTTATGCATTAATTTTTTGAAGGAGTCGAGCGCTTGTTTGGAATAATAATTGAAACATTCAAAAGTAGCATTTCAATCGCAACTTATTATATAGAGGGTAAGTATGTGAGAAAAATAAAATATTTGTTTAGAATAGTGATTAGAGCCTTCAAAAGTAGGTTTTTAATTGTGATTTACGGTATGTGATATTAGTATGTGAGAAGAGTTTCGTCTTGATTTATGTAAATAAGAATTTTTGAGGGTTCCAAACCTAATCCCAAAACAAACACTTTATCTTTATCTTGATTTACGTGAATAAATATTTTTAGGGTCAAACGTAATTCAAAGCACTTTAATGCACTGAAGAAGTCCGACCGAGAGATTTAAAACATGTTTAGAAGCTATTCAATTCAGGCCCTGTTTGTTACATGAAAGTTACTCTTGGGAAAGGGAACATGACAGAGTTTCCACCCAAAAAACACGTTTGGCATGCGAAGGCTCCGTCAAACTAAGTTCCCATGAGTGGTTGAGTTCCCTTAAACGTAGAAAAGTTAAATCCCTTTGAAATTGGCGGGATCTTGAAATGTTCTCGGGCGAGGCAACTTATGGGACGAAAAAACCCTATGAACAGACCAACTTTTAAACACCTACGACGAATAAGCTGCAAGAGGACCAGCTGAAGGCTGGAGTAACGACGGTCGAAGTTGAAGGCAAGGACAAGTTTAAGGTAGGGTAATCGAAGCTCTAATTGAGGTAAGTCGAAGTGGGTGTTTATTTTGTGTGAAATTTTCCTAATAGTGTGTTGCTTCAGCTCGGGAACTAGCTTGGGGTGACTGTTAAATTGATTGCATTTTAATGTGTATATATGTTTGTGGGTTGAATAATATATGGTTACTAATTGTAAATGCTACTGGAAGCTCAAATAGCCAATGAAATATGTTGCATGTTACCATACAATGTTCTATGCTTTTTGAAAGAATGAAGTGAGCATAATGTTGGATATATGGGTTATATATGAAAGTGAATGTATCTGTTGGTATCTTTATTCATTGGCGGGCCCACACATGTTTTTGTGGGTGCAAGTGCACCCATAAATTTGAAGGAGATATATTCTTTTTGAAGGGACTTTGCAATAAGTTGTCTAGATGGTGTGGTAGTAATTTCCCTAGTCCCACAGCAGATCCTGTATTCAAACTCATGCATGGACAACTTTCTTACCTATTTTTAATATCTTATCACATATGAGAAATCATAATAATTTTTGCTTGCATGTTGCTTTGGAATTTGATTGTGTAATATCTGAGTATTTGTATGCCATGGGACTAGAATATATTGTTCTATTTAAATTGATTTCCTCGAAAATACTTTTCAATTGAACCCAATTTCTAATCCTAAATTTTACGAAGGTGTGGGTTGCCTTTTATCCTCCTTAAAAAAAAAAGAAAAGAATCCCACTATTAATTGTGCACCCACAAACATTACATCCTGGGTCCGCCACTGTCTTTATTGAAGATGACAATTGGGTTTTCATTGGGTATAGAAAACATGTAAACAAAATGTTCAAGTGTTATGTAAACTTGTGAAACAAATTATGGTTTAACTTGACGAGAGATCAATTTTTTTCCTTTTCAGGGTTGCTTGATGCATTAGATGGGATGCACATACATGTATAGGTCCTTACAAAATAATGCTCATATCAAGATGCTAGGATGTGACATTGTGTTTTGGTTGTTGCCTAGGAATATTCATATGTGTCAACATTTTTTGAACATAAGTCTATCTTTTGTTTTCTATTGGATTGCAAACTTTGGACCATGTTCAAGTAGAGGGAATGTTAAATTGAACATGGGCTAAAGTTTGTGTCCTCCACAATGTACATGTATATTTTGGTACAATTTGTTTGTTAGGGCCATATGTATATAGGGTAGTGCAACGGGTCAAGTGTGCATCATTATTGTAATTTTTTATGAACTTATCTGATATGACTTTTTGTACTTCAACGTCATATGTATATAGGTTGGTGCAGGGGTCTAGTGTGTGTCATTGTTATTTTGGAACAACTGAATATGAAATGGAATTTGTATGTTAAGCTTTGTCCACAAATTTATCCTCATCCAACAATGTCCAGGGAATGTGGATTTCACTATGTCAATGTTGGAGAGAAGTTTTTACTATCATGCGTTTGATTTTGTATTGTTGCTGAACAGTTTCATTACATTTGGAAAGTGGTTGTTTGTCCAGCAATATCCACCTATTTTGAACTTTATTGTTACTTGGTTAACTTCAAAAAATAATTATGTTATTAACTCAAACTGTCATGTATTTCATATTATGGTAATTGCATAATGTTTTTCTAAGGAGACTATTCACCATGTGTTCTGATGTGAATTGATGCAGAAGTTTTGGGTACTGTCAAATTTTTCGTTCAAACTTTGTATTTGTATACCTACTTACGTTCGAATGTGTATTGTCGATTCAAACGTATAATTGACATAGTCTATTTGGTTCGAACATATAGTTTGCATTTTTTTCCTCATATTGAATTATGGTGCACGTCTTTTATTGGTATTGTTCAATGATCTATATACTATTTTACTGTGTCTGCATATTTTTGGTCAAGTGCAGCAAATGTGACTTACCACAAAATTTATGAACAATATCTACAGCTGCTGAACTTTTTGATGAACATTTTATACTTGTCTTGTTAGCATGTATAAGGTCTTCATTTTCAATGTTAGGAATTACTGCCCACTAACTGTAGTGTTGCTACATTCCAAGTTAATGTCCCAAATTCTTTATCAGCAGCACATGTGGATGTTATGTAGTATTTTGTGAGGCGCTTGATGCTGCTTGCATCCAACTTTGTCTTCATTGTTATGCAGCATTTGAAAAGGCCAAACCCTATAATTTTAATTTCTTTCACTCATTTCAGTAATCAAATCATGCATGGTTTATATAATTTACTCAAACACTGTACTCAAATCTTTCTTCTTGGCTTGCCACATATTAATGTACAATATACTGGATTCTTTTCTTTTGGTTTATATAATATTCATTTTTATACTTTCTTGGTGTTAAGACCATTTTCCTTGTTCCATACTTCGTACAACCTTATCCAACATGAAGTATCTCTGATTGTTTTCCCTTGATGTTAGAAACTGTGGTTGCGAGTGGTATGATTCTGCACCCTTGGCATGTTAATCTCAATCTAGTGTTGTGTGATCTCATAGATTGTCATCAAAATTACATAGGCAGCGCTCCAACAATTGTGAACATCAAACAAGAGCTAAAGGTTGGCATAAATGTGTAGTATGGATTTTCATATTGATTGGTATGATGGGTGGAAGCAAATGTTGATTTCTACCTTATTTAGAACTTGACTTTCATGATCTCATCTAATCCCAACTTTCTTTTCCATTGAGTAATGGTTAATTTTGCTTGCTAATATGCATCTTTTCTATTTTTCTGCTACTTATACTTTTTTTTTGACATACTAAAAATATTGGATATAATCCCTGCCTATTTTGGTATAAGTTTGGTTGCCCTTACCCAAAGAAAAGAATTTCTTGATCTTCATTATTGGTTGATTAACAATCTTTCCTAGACCTGCCATTTCTGTTTTTTGGGCAATACCAATACTCTTTTTGTCACTCTATTATTTTGAATATGTATGCAGTGGTTTCTTTATGCTCTCTGTCTTTAGGTTTTCCTCCTCCTTTACCCAAGCTTCATACCATCCCTCTTTTTATCGGGGTTGGTTCATCCTATCACAAATTTAACAGTTTTATTGAGAAAATTTTGAGTCGTCTCCCTATAATTCCTTCCATGTCTGTCATCTTTCTTACATCTGGCAACTGTTCTGCTCGTCACCCTCTGCTATCCCATCGACATCTCCTTCTATTTTCCTCCTCAACCAACTCGCCATCTAGTTTTAGGGTCCATTTATGTTCGATACACAAAAAAAATTTCACTTTGGTTATTTTCTCCAATTTTTTAATTATAGGGGCATTATGGAAATTTTACCTCACTTTCCCACTTAATCGATCGCCAATTCCTTTTACCAAATATTTTACTTTCCCTCAACTTAACTTCTGGGCCCGTTTGAGATAGCTGTGGGAGAAGTGGTTTTTGTTTCTGATGGACTTTTCTTAATGGATTTTTTTTTCCTGATAGACTTTTTTCTGATATGATTTGTGTTTGGGATAACAGTAGCAGAAGTGGCTTTTGTTTGTGATGGGAACTTGTTTGACCTAGCTTTTAAAATGATAGATGAGATGGAAAATGACTGAAAAGGGTCTGAATCAAATTCACACACACACACATATGTGTGTGTTGTATAAAATGTGATAATTTGGGAGAAAAAATTTAAAATAAATATAAATTTGCTAAATAGAATAGTAAAATTCCATTAAATAAATTACAACACAATAAAGTGCTTAAATAAACCTAGTCCCTACAAGTACATTTCTGATTTCATCACGAAGATAATTCATTATCAACTCAATGGTGGATTTATTATCAACTAGTGGGCTTGTACACAAGGCATCAACCATGAATGCCATAGAACAGGTATTCTAAATTTCCTGAGCTATATTTGTCGTGGCCTTGTTTGCCACCGTTCGTAGATATTGATTCACAGTGTTTTTTTATTGAAGGAGATTGAAGGAGATGGGAAGGAATTGAACTTGAAATCCAGACCAGTCTGTGCGAACAAGACGAAACAGACTGGGGGGCAACAGTGTCATTTTACAAAGGGGCCCCACATGTGCATTGATGGGATGAGAAGTAATGGGATTAGAAGTTAGGGGAAGTGACTTAAAAAAAAAAAAAACCCATCAAGCTTCAAGGTCCATTAAAAATGAAGGCAACCTAAACACCCAACAATCGTATTTTTTCTCTTAATGGACTTATTATCCCATCTATCTCATGTTGCCAACCAAAGTAGTTAAAATGGGGATTTTACGTAAAATCCAAAGAGGGATAAAAAAATTGTAAAACGTAAAATCGTAATGTAAAAAAATCGTAAAAAATCACAAAAATATAAAAACATTTAGAAAATTAGTAAAATTGTTTTAGTGAAAAAAAATCATAAAAACATAAAATCGTAGTGATAAATTAAGATTTTAACTACACGTTGACAAGTGCTCAACTGCTCAACTTTTAAGTCTCTTCATCTTCCCTTCACTACTTTCCTCCATGAATTATCCCCCGTACCAAGGGGCCTCAAGGGGTGAGCAAATCAAAATCAAAACCAAAACCGAAAACTGAACCGACTAATTTGGTGTTCGGTCTGTTCGGTTCGGTTTTCGGTTTCGGTTTTTAATTTGGTTTATTTCGGTTTTCGGTTCAGTTTTTGTAAATTTGTTTCGGTTTTAACCGAAAACCCGAAATTAATGGTTAATGGTATATGTATCCTAAGTCCATCAGCCCAACTCAACTGAAACCCAACCCGATTTTTTTGGGAAAATCACTGTGGGGGCCATTTTAACCAAAATAGGCCCAAAAAGGGCCCCAAAAATCTGACATGCCCTAGGGCCCTAATTGGATTGAATTAATAAAAGAAAAGACACTAACACCCCTAAATAAAAAAGCAAAAAGGTCATCTTTAATAAAAAAAAAAGAAGCAAAAAGGAACAAAATCTGGGGTTACTTACAACAAAATCAGGGGGCCATTACAACAATAATAGGGGTCACTTACAACAATATTAGGGGCCACTTACAACAATAACAGGGGTTACTTATAACAATAACAGGGGTCACTAATAACAAAATCAGGGGGCGATTACAAAAATAACAGGGGTTACTTACAACAATAACATGGGTCACTTACAACAATATTAGGGGTCACTTACAACAATAACAGGGGTCACTTACAACAAAATCAGGGGGCGATTACAACAATAACATGGGTCACTTACAACAATAACAGAGGTCACTTACAACAAAATCAGGGTTTAGTGTTGTAAGTGATCCCTGTTATTGTTGTAAGTAGAGCTGGGAATCAGGGCCGGCCCGGCCCTACAGGGCCTGGCCCTCCAGGGCTTGGGCCCTACAGGGTCGGCCCTACAGGGCCTGAGATAAGGAAAACATCTGTTTTTCAAAGCCCGGCCCGATAGTACCAGGGTCAGGGTCGGCCCTACAGGCCTGGAAATTACTATTCGAAATTTTAATTATTTTTTTTCTAGGTTTTTTCCAAAGAAATATAATTAGTAAATTGCAACCATTAAAGTTCTAATCTATCAAATAAATATTATCAACATTAATATCTAAACAATACAAATCATCCAACAAATAAACACATTTATTAATTCGTAATAAAAAACAAACTATTGTCCACAATTGACTCACATAAAACTTAAGAAGTATTAAACTAAACAACATTAGATAACTCACATAAAATATAAAAGTATACTACTATCATTGTCAATTGTCACCTTCTTCATCACTCTCATCAATTTCATAGATATTTGATTGTGCTTCACTTTGAGCAGAAGGCTGTGCTTCAGGAGTAAAAATGTTATGAATTTCTTCTCCCGCATCATGAACACATCCATAATAATCATTATCTGCAATAAATAATATACCAAATCATAAAATCAGAATATAGTTATTATGTATTTATATATGTGCCTCCTAGCCTCTTCCTCTTGGCACTCTTTGACTAATTTTTTTTCATAAAAAAAATGAAAATGCTACAGTAACAGGGCCTGCAGGGCCGGCCCGATAAAGCCCGAGGCCCTACAGGGCCGGCCCTGCAGGGCCAAATTCAAATTTCAGGCATATTTTTCAAGCCCAAGCCCTACAGGGCCAGGGCTTAAAAGGGCCAGCCCGACGGGCCCGGCCCGATTTCCCGGCTCTAGTTGTAAGTGACCCCTGATATTGTTGTAAGTGACCCCTGTTATTGTTGTAAGTGACCCCTGTTATTGTTGTAATCGCCCCCTGATTTTGTTGTAAATGACCCTTGTTATTGTTGTAAGTGACCTCTGATATTGTTGTAAGTGACCCCTGTTATTGTTGTAATCGCCCCCTGATTTTGTTATAAGTGACCTCTGTTATTGTTGTAAGTGACCTATGATATTGTTGTAAGTGACACCTGTTATTGTTGTAAGTGACCCCTGTTATTGTTGTAATCGCCCCCTAATTTTGTTGTAAGTAACCCGTGTTATTGTTGTAAGTGACCCCTGTTATTGTTGTAATCGCCCCCTGATTTTGTTGTAAGTGACTCCTGTTATTGTTGTTAGTGACCCCTGATATTGTTGTAAGTGACCCCTGTTATTGTTGTAATCGCCTCCTGATATTGTTGTAAGTGACCTTTGTTATTATTGTAATCGCCCCTGATTTTGTTGTAAGTGACCCCTGATTTTGTTCCTTTTTGCTTTTTTTTTTTTGGTATTAAAGATGACTAAGGTCATTGTTGTAATCGCCCCTGATTTTGTTGTAATTGACCCCTGATTTTGTTCCTTTTTGCTTTTTTTTTTTGGTATTAAAGATGACCTTTTTGCTTTTTCATTCAGTGGTGTTAGTGTCTTTTCTTTTATTAATTCAATTTCAGTTAGGGCCCTAGGGCCTATTTTTGGCATGTTAGATTTTTGGGCCCTTTTTTTAGTTTAGTTAAAAGGGCCCCTACAATGATTTTCACTATTTTTTTTTTATATATAAAAGTTTTGGAGGGGTTCGCCATGCTCTTTCACTTATTGGGGACTTACGAAATCGCCTACCAAAAGAGTCCCAGCGACGACAGCAGGAATTGAACAGACATCCCTTTAGGACTTGAACAAATCCCTTACCATCTATGCCAATTGCTCGCTAAACCAAAACAATCCCTCATTGAAACCCTAATTCTCTAACCCATTGGCCACTGCCCCCTCCCCTGCCCATCGAACTCTTGGCTTGACGCCACGGTGAAACTGTGAATGGGTTTTCCTTTCATTCTCTAAGTTCGAACAAGGCAAATTCACAAACCCTAAGTCCCTAACCCACTATAGTCAGCCGCTTCCCCTGTAGTCGTCAGCTCGTTCTTCACAGATCGGATCTGGTGTTCATAATTTGGAGTAAAAGGATTAATACATTGATACGGCATTCATTCGAAACCGCCATCTTTATCAACCCAGAATCGATTTTATATAGTAAGACTGTGGTCCATTCTTTCGGAGATCATTCACTACAGGTCGGTGGAGCAGTTGTATGGCTTTCATAGCGTTTAATAGTTGTATCTCAGCTTCCCGTCGTATTCCTCCCACGTAGCTCCGATTTGCAAAATCTGCAACTGTGCTTTGTCGTCCGTCGGCCTCCTACGCTGGTAAAGATCAGGCTGTGTTTATCTGTAAAAATCATGTTGGGTGCTCAAAATTCTGCATATGGGTAGATGATATTTTTAAATCGTGCTAGGTGCTCAAAATTCTGCATATGGGTATGAGTTAAAAATTCTGCATATTGAATATATTGTTGCTAATTATTTGCTTGAATGTCCAAGATTAGTCATTTTGATGTATTTTTCTCTTCTGCTTCTGCTGTGCATATGTGTTGGCAAATCTGAGTATTGATCAACAGGATGCCCAAAAACTGAATTATCTTTAAAACCGAACCGAAATATTTCGGTTAATTTGGTTCGTGTTTTTTTTTTTTTTTCCAGTTCGGTTTCGGTTAGGTGTGGTATAAATATGGGTATTTCGGTTTTCACCGAAAAACCGAACCGAACACCGAAGCTCAGTCCTCAGGGTGTACAAGGAAAGAGGAAAGTGCGTGAGCTTAAACCCTGCCTCTTATTTGAATGTTCCGACGATTTACGTATTCGCTTCTGCTTGGTTCCCTTGTCCTACTCTAGGTCTCTTTCGGAAAATCGTCTTCGACGGCGCCCTCCCGTGGGTAAATTCTCACCCTGTAACTGAAGCTGAACTCGGAACACTTCTCCATCCTCGCAAAAGTACGGGAAGATGTCGGTTCTAATCGTCACGAGCTTAGGAGACTTAGTGGTAGATTTGTACTCCGATAAGTGCCCCTTGACGAGTAAAAATTTCTTGAAGCTTTGCAAGTGAGTCTCAACATTTCATCATTACATTAATAAATTTTTCTGATGTAAAATAATATCTGTTTTTGAGTTTGGCTATTCAACTCTTCTCCCTCTGATTTCAAGACATCAATGTTTGGTTCAAAACCCAGAACCCCACTTCTTTGTTTGGTATAGCAATAGTTTGAGCCATTTTAAGATTCAAGCTTGCTTATATATGAGGTATAGCAATAGTTTGACTAATTCTTTGTTACTCGCTTAGGATGAAATACTACAATGGATGTCTATTTCACACAATTCAGAAAGATTTCACTGCTCAGACTGGTGATCCAACTGGAATTGGGAGTGGTGGTGATTCTGTTTACAAGTATAAAACCCGAACTTATAACTTTGCCATTTTTTGTAATTATTGTTGTACATTGAAGCTTGATCTAATATTTTTAATATCACTCTTCCTTTCAGATTTCTCTATGGTGATCAAGCTCGCTTTTTTAGTGATGAGATTCATATTGATTTAAAGCATTCTAAGACTGGTACAGTTGCCATGGCTAGTGCTGGAGAGAACCTGAATGCTTCCCAAGTACGAGATTATTTTACTTCAAATGTTCTCCTGTCAATCTTACAAGAGAAGGGGAAAACCTTGAATTGATTTTTGATCTTATCTTTAACGCACTGTAGAAAATTGCTGTTGAATAATCATTGGATCGTTTTTTTTCCCCCCAGTTCTACATCACTCTGCGTGATAATCTTGATTATCTTGATGGAAAGCACACTGTACGTATTTTTTTTTCCAGTTCTTTAGTTGCTTTATCTTGCTCTCTTGCTGTTAAATGTTAGTCTATCCTGTTTTCTCTTTCTGATGTGTCTATCATTGCAGGTTTTTGGTGAGGTAGCTGAAGGGCTTGACACTTTGACTAGAATAAATGAGGCTTACGTGGATGAGAATGGGAGACCTTATAAAAATATCCGGTGTTTATGATTTCCCCTCTTTATTTTCATTTTAGTGATATATTACCTTACTTTCTTTTTGAGATGTAATGTATTTATCTCGCTGAATTACTTGAACAGAATCAAGCACACTTACATCTTAGATGATCCTTTCGACGATCCTCCTCCGCTAACTGAGTTTATTCCTGATGCTTCACCAGAAGGAAAGCCAAAAGATGAGGTATTAGTTTGTTGCAGCACTAGATGTGTGGCTTGAAACCAAATGAACAATAGACAGTTACTTATTCATATAGCAACGATTGTTTCTGGGAGAAATACTTTTTCTTTTTTGGTAAAAAGGAATTCACTGGAAAAGAAAATTTATTTTTTTCCCTATTGTGTTTGACTTCTGGTATATAAGCAGTTGATCTGTTGACCCACCTTTGTTATGTTTCTTTCATGGTTTCTTGAAGGGAGCTTCTCTGTTATGTGCAGGGTGAGGGTAGAGCTTGTTTGTGCTGTTGTATTGGTTTAAGTAAAATCTTGTAATCATTTTTCTCTTTATTTAATGAGGTTATAAATGGGTAATGAACTAATGATGTTGCTTAGCTTTATAAATTTAAAACTGTGTTGTGCATTTGCTGTCAATTCAACCTCATTGTGATTAATTCCATTTTATGTTCTTTGACTCTTTGATAATCATATCTGTTTGAATACAAATTAATGTGGTTAACTAGATTCTTGATGAAGTGCGGCTTGAAGATGATTGGGTGCCCATGGATGAACAATTAGATGCAGCAGAGCTTGAGGAGGTTATTAGGTCAAAGGAAGCACATTCGCGTGCTGTTGTACTTGAGAGTGTAAGTATATGATACACATTATTTTTGTACATTGTTGGTGGTGATGATCCCTTGTGTTATGCTCTCTTCATCATTATTTTAGATAGGAGATATTCCTGATGCTGAGATCAAGCCTCCTGACAACGTGCTATTTGTTTGTAAATTGAACCCAGTTACTGAGGTGAGTGATCTTTTTTGTCTGGGTTAATGATTTATATCTTGCTCTATCTCCCCCTTTTTTCCCTGAGGTAGTGTTTGGTATTATTAACGTTCTACTCATTTTCAATTTCAGGATGAGGACTTGCATACTATTTTTTCACGCTTTGGGACTGTTGTGTCGTGAGTAATATCAAATACTGGAGTTTTTCAATTCTTTTAATAATTGCATTATGTATTCCCATTTGAGTTTGATATATATGATTATAGGGCTGAAATCATCCGTGATCACAAGACTGGTGACAGTTTATGCTATGCTTTCATAGGTTAGTGTATATTTTGCCTTTGGAAGTCTGAGAAAGAACTCCATGAGTTATTTGATAGTCACTGCTGATGAACAAATGAAAACCTGACTTGTATAACGCCTTAGCTGCCATGGTTCTTGATTATTTTCCCTCAAATGTGCTCACATTTGCATACAAAATTGATATTCTTATTGCACTCTGTTAAGAATCAGAAAGAACTCTGGAAATGATGATAGAGCAGATTGATAACTGATAGCCAAAAGGTTACACAATCTGAAAAGAGTGAAACCACCCCCTCAGTCAAGACGAGTTTCAGGTTTAAACAGACCTGATTCCCTCTCCTTACACAACTCTCATGCAAAATAATGCCTGCCTTTCAAAATATTCCTAACGGCTAATATAAGCAAAAATAAACATCTTTCACAGTACCCCAAAAAGCAACCCTACAATACATCTAGTATCCTACTATTACTCTAATATAGAAGGTCAACCCTGCAACCCTAAAAAGCATCTTGCCCCTTTGTTAGTGCTAGTTTTGTCTCCCTAGGTCTTAGGTCTTCTTGCATAGCTCTGCTTGAATAGAGTCCTTTCATTACCTTCCCCTAAAAGCTTCACCTTGTCCTCAAGGTGAAAGTCTGGAAATTGGATTGCAATGGTCTCTGCATCTTCCCAAGAGTTCTCATGGGATGGCATATCCTTCCACTGTATAAGTACTTCCAGCTGCCCGTTTATCAGTTTTCGCGCTTTGCAAACCGCAGACAGCTGAACTTGTAACTTGAACTGTTCAGACAATGATGGTGGTATGGTAAGGATCACTATGGTAGACTGTACTGACTTTTTGAGGACTGAAATGTGGAAGACTGGGTGTACATGGGCCGTGGGGGGAGGTCAAGACTGTATGCCACAGCACCTATGCGTTCCACAATCTGAAATGGTCCATAAAATCACGGACTGAGCTTCTCATTAATTCGTTTAGCCAACATACGCAATCTGTATGGTCGAATCTTGACGTACACCTGATCTCCTACCTCAAATTGGAGGTCTCTTCGGTGTTTGTTTGTTTTGCATTTTGTCTTGAGCCATGAGTAAATGTCTTTCAAGGTTGCAATAATCATATTCCTTGATCTTATTTGCTCATTAACTTCTTCCATTACCGAAGGCTCATTAATGAGCTTGAGGAAGGTGGGTGGATCCCTTCCATAAATGGCTAGAAAAGGCGTCATGTTGGCTGAACCATGGTCGGTGGTGTTATTCCAATATTCAGCCCATGGTAACCATTGAACCCATTGGTGCGGTTGTTCACCAGTAAAACTCCTTAGGTAAGTCTCCAATCCTTTGTTCAATAACTCTGTTTGTCTGTCGGTCTTTGGATGACAGGCTGAACTTAAACATAGCCGAGTTCTAGTTTGTTTAAACAATTTCTGCCAGAAATGACTCCACAAAACTTGATTCCCAGTGGAGACAATCATCTTAGGAAAGCTATGCAATCAGATGATCTCCCTTGCGAACATTTCTGCAACATCTTTGGCACTAAAAGGGTGATGAAGGGGAAGGAAATGTGCATACTTAGTGAGGCGATCCACAACTACGAGTATAGTGTCGTGCCAATGGGATTGAGGCAGCCCCGTAATAAAATCCATACTTATATCTTCCCAAATTGCATGAGGAATGGGAAGTGGTTGCAGCAACCCGCAGGAGAAAGGGCTTGGTGTTTGTTCCTCTGGCAGATTTCACTTGCAACCATATATCGCTGTGTCTCTCATTTCATTCCCTCCCAATAGATAATGTTAGCAAGCCTCTTGTAAGTTCTCAAATACTTGGAGTGTTCCCCCACTAGGGAGGCATGATACTCCCTCATCAGCAAAGGAATTCTAGTTGAATTCTTAGGAAGAAGCAATCTGCCCTTAAAATGCAAAAATCCCTTGATCATGGTGTATCCCTCGGTTTCTTCCTGGTTGGGGTGAGTGAGTAATTGCTGCATTAAACGTTGGAGCTTTGGATCCAGTCCGTGCCTCCTTTTCCCAATCCTCTATGTCATTATTCTGCCACATAGAGATGCCATGAGTTTTAAAGGTTCCTCTTGTCGAGATAAAGCATCAGCTGCTCTATTTTCTTTTCCGGGCTTATAAACAATATCAAACTTGTAGCCTATTAATTTTGACACCCATTTCTGCTGATCCTCATCCAAAACTCTTTGCTCCAGCAAGTATTTCAATGCCTTTTGGTCTGTTTGGATGATAAAACTCTGTCCCCACAAGTAGTGTCTCCACTTCTTAAGGGCTAGTAGCCTAGTACGATTGCCATGAACTCCCGTTCATAGACTGAACTTTGTTGAGCCTGTTTAGACAATTTCTGGCTGTAATAATATATAGGACACCATTGTTGAATCAGCATCGTGCCTATCTTGGTGCCCGAAGCATCGGTTTCCAGCTCTAAGTGAATGGAGAAATCTGGCATGGTGAGCGCCGAAAGTGTAGTCATGGCTGTCTTGAGAGCTTCAAAAGCTTTGGTAGCTTTTGGTGTCCACTTGAAAGCCTCTTTCTTGAGAAGGTCAGCCGAAGGACTTGCTATCTTCACATATCCCTCGACAAACCTTTGATAATACCTTGTTAAACCCAAGAATCCTCACAGTGATCTCACGTTCTTAGGTTGGGGCCATGCTATCATGCTGTCTACCTTTGCTGGATCTGCCTGAACGCCTTGGTTAGAATTTATGTGGCCAAGGTATTCGATCCTTGGTTTGATAAAGCTGCATTTCTTCAAGTTAATAACCGAGTGATTTCCTGCAAGATAGCTAGCACCTTCTCTAGGTCTTCCGTGTGAGTACTAAAACCACCGTTGTAAATCAATATGTCATTGAAGAATACAAGCACAAATTGTCTTAAGTATCCTCTAATTATGTCATTCATTAATGCTTGAAATGTGGAAGGGGCATTAGTGAGTCCAAAGTGTCCTTCATGGGTTCGGAAAGCGGTCTTGTGTTCATCCCCATCTTTGATCCGAATCTGATGATAACCGGATTTTAAATCCAGTTTTGAAAATACAACAGCTCCCTTCAGCTCATCTGCAGTTCATCCATAGCTGGAATGGGAAATTTATCCGGTATTGTTATTTTGTTTAATGCCCGATAGTTCACATGGAAACACCAACTCCTATCATTCTTTTTTACTAGTAGAACTGGACGGGAATAGGGGCTGGTGCTTGGTTGAACAATCCTTGCTCGAAGCATGTCTTTGATTAACTCTTTGATTTTCTTCTTTTGTGAGTGAGGATATCTATATGGTCGAATGTTAGGCGGCTGTTCCCCTAGCTTGATTATTATCGCATGATCCCGAGAGCGTGGAGGGGGTAGTGTTCCAGTGGCTTGGCATACCATTGCAAACTTACATAACATCTGCTGGACTTCAGGAGTCAACGGATGGCTCCCTTCATGTTATCTCTTGAGACTGAGCCACTCTACCAGAACTCCCTGCCCTTTTCTCTTGATTGTCCTGATGATCGATTGCAGTGATGCTTAGGTTCGGGATAGCGTCGGATCCCCTGTTAAGCACACTCGATTGCACTTTTTCCCAATCTTCCTAGTCATCTGCCTCCAATTAACCTTGAAGTCTTTGAGCGTACTCAACCATTCAATGCCTAACACGACATTAACCCCCCTTAATGGAAATGGGCCGAAGGTCTTGACAATGTCGAGCCCTTGTACTCTCAAATTCACCCCACGTCAGCGTTGATTCCTTCTCACTGTGTATCTGTCCCCTACAGTGACGGTGTACTCGGCCACTTTATCTTTTCGAATTCCTAGCCGGTCTTGTAAATGCTCAACGATGAAGTTATGAGTCACCCCCCTATTAATCAGAATGATCACAATTTCTCTAGCAAGTTCCCCTTTTACCTTCATCGTGTGATTGTTTTCAAGGCTAGCGAGTGAATTCAATGATAATTCCATGCGGGTTGCTTTTTCATCGGCTTCTTATAATTCCTCCGTCCCCCCTGGTTTCTTCAACTTGCTTTGCTCTGTTTTCAACCTCAACGTCAACAAGGAATACCTGTAGATGCTTTTCCTGATAGGTATGTGTTGGTCTATAACGCTTGCCGCATTTGTAGCAGAGCCAAAGTTCTCGTTGGCGTGTCATCTCTGAATCAGGAAGCTAGTGATTCCATGTTGGCTTGGAAGAGCTTCTAGTAGAATTTTCTTGCGTCTTCAATCAGGTTTGCCAATCTGGGATGATTGGGTTGCTACACTAGCCATTCGGGTGGGTTCAAGGTAATGGTTCACCTGTGGGTAGCTGGATTGGGTTGGGTATTTCTTAGACCCAATACTGTTGGATGGTTTAAATGCCATGCCCCTTTGTCTAGTTCTAACAGCTTGTTCTTACTATCGATGTGGAGCGCCATCTTGATCAATCCCTCCAGATTGGTTTCTTCGGCCACCTCCAACTCCGCTTGAACCTCCGTCTTCAACCCATATAGAAAAGCTCCCATTAGGCATTCCTCCGTTGCGTTCTGTAACGGGAACGAGAGACGTTCAAATTTCTCCACATACTCTAGGACCGAACTCTCTTGCCTTTTATATTCCACCCCCCCCCCCCCCCAAAAAAAAAAACCCACCCACCCACATCGGAATGTGTGAAATTGTTCCAGGACCTTATGTTTGAACTCCGGCCAGTTCATTAACGCTTCCTAGGTCTCCTTCCACTGGTACCAGTGAAAGGCTCGATTTTCAAGGCAGACTATGACAGCCTCTAGCTTTTCTGTTTCCGGCACGCTGTTGATGTGAAAATATCGCTGAAGCCGGCAAAACCATCCGATCAGATCATCCCTATCGAACATTAGTACTTATAACTTTCAGAACCTTGTCACTCCTTTTTCCATGTTAGCGTTGCTTTTTGTCTTTGTTTTGGTTTGGTTGTACTCTGCATCCTTCTTGTTCTTACTCTTCTTGCTTGAGTCCTTTTCCATCCGTAATAACAATTCTCTCATCACATCCATTCCTTCTGTTAACTCACTAACATGCCTTGACAACCCAGAAAGTTTAGCTACCTTCCTTGCTAGACCTACCACTGACTCTTTTAAGCTTCTGATCTCGTCGGCGATCTCCTAGAAATTGTTCCGCTCTGATACCAATTGTTAGGAATCAGCAAAGAACTTTGGAAATGATGATAGTTCAGATTGATAACTGATAGCCAAAAGGTTACACAATCTGAAAAGAGTGAAACCACTGCCTCAGCTAAGACGAGTTTCAGGTTTAAATAGACCTGATTCCCTCTCCTTACACAACTCGTACAAAATAATGCCTGCCTTTCAAAATACTCCTAATGGCTAATATAAGCAAAAATAAACATCTTTCACCCCAAAAAGCCACCTTACAATACAGCTAGTATCCTACTATTACCCTAATATAGAAGGTCAACCTTGTAACCTTAAAAAGCATATTGCCCCTTTGCTAGTGCTAGTTTTGTCTCCCTAGGTCTTAGGTCTTCTTGCATAGGTCTGCCTGAATAGAGTCCTTTCACACTATTATTTAGTGAAACCTGTACAAATCCACTCTGATTGTAGATAAATGGATAATTAGTTATTACTCTTTCGCCATAAATCAAGCAACAATCTTATTTGCTTCTTATTATGGCAGAGTTTGAGGACAAGCTGGCATGTGAACAAGCATATTTTAAGGTTTGTATTAAGGTGTCTTTCTATATTTCTGTGAATTAATGGCCCCAGTTTTGCTCCATGGCATTTGGTATTTTCATATTGCAGTTGGTTGAATTGGCTCTCTGTCTGTATACTTGGTTGGTTTAAGTTTATTCTGCATATGCATTTTGAAGTGGCTCAAGGTTCCTTGCCATATAAGAGGCTTGCATTTTATTCTTCTTTCAAGAAAAATCATTTTTGCAATGCCTTTTGGTTGTCGTAGCTTTCAGTGATATAATAAACATGCAACTCAATGTGATAGCTACCTACGTCAATTTGCTGAAATGATAGTTAAATTAAAACATATAATTTGATGCTTAATTACTTAATAAATGAATAGAGTAAGGTAAACTAATAATTTTAAATCTTTACATATATTTAGATATTTTGGTTTTAAACGTACAATTTGACTGCTAGGCGTAAAATACATTTATCTTCTTTTGTTTTGTTAAAATTACAAAGAGTTACTTAAATTTCGTTTTATAATTGTCCTTTAGAATCTTCAATGAAATATTGTTATATTAAAATTTACATTAAAGTGTAGATTTAAACTATAGCATGATGATGCATTTCTAACATTTGCTTTTTTGCTGAATAAAAAATCTTATTTCACTATCCTTGTTTTCTGTTCCCTCTTGAAACTGCAGATGGATAATGCTTTGATTGATGATCGAAGGATACATGTGGATTTCAGTCAGAGTGTGGCAAAATTATGGTCACAATATAAGCGCAAAGATCAAACTGGTAAAGGTATGGATAAGAAATATTTATTGTATATGATCTGGCCATTTTCTGTGTTTATGCAGAGTGTCTTTATTGTTCACTATTTTTTTGGGGGGGTATTTCAGTAAGCAGATATTTAGATGTAAATGATTCTTGTCATAATCTTGTATGAAATCATTTGGTTGTAGGTAATGGCTGCTTCAAATGTGGTTCTTCAGATCATATTGCCAAAGATTGCACTGAGGATGGTAAGAATAACCAAACGACAAAATACATCTTGAAGGACAACAATGCCCAACGTGGTGGCAATGATGCAAGGTTTGGACTCACTATTGCATGTGTCTGTCCGTCTGTGTCTGTGTGTTCAAATGTCTGACGGTTGCTTCATGGTGTAGGTATGAAATGGTTTTCGATGGAGATGGCGAAGATAGTCCAAGGCAAGGAAAGGGACACAGAAGGCATGACAAGGATGAGCCAATTGAGAGAAAAAGTAGGGGTCACAGGGATCAAGAGATGGTAGGCTCAGACAGCAGAGATAGGTATGGTGATAGAAACAGTGGAGGAAGATATGAAAGAGGTGCCAGAGATGTGGATTCCCGTGCGGAGAGGAAAGATAGGGATAAGTATATTGATAGACATAGAGATGATGATGGCTATGGTTGGAAAGATGATCGAGACTCTAGGAAGAGATACGAGGATGATAGCCGGAAAGAGAGACGGAGCAGTGCAGACTATCGGAGAAAGTTGGATTCTAGTTATGTGCAGAGAAGGGATGATAGGGATAAGGAGGATGGCAGAGATAGGGAGAAGAGAAAGAAGGACGGTTCAGCTGAAGATGGCCATGAAGACAAGAGGAGAATGGACATGAGAGATCATAGGACAAAGCAGGAAGACCGAGGCAGGCAAGACTCGAAGAATGAGTCCAGAGAAAGAAAGAGAAATGCAGATGATGATGAAGATTACAGACGTCAAAGGGAAGAACGTGGCCAGAGAAGGAAAGATGTGGAGTTTGACGATGATCGGCATAGGAGACATCGTAGTGACAGGAGATGACTTGAGGTGTTACTGAAAATTCCGGATTAGTTTATTTCTAGCCTCTTTTTATCTTAGTCCATGACGTTTAATTTTTCTCTTTTAATCGGTGCTCCATGTGCTAATGTTCATTTTGTTTGATCAGCAAGTGATATTAAAAAAAGGTGACTTTACTGTATTTTTGGGGACAAAATATTATATGGTACTTCGGGTAGATACCAAATTGAAAACGATTTGAGTGATTAGAAACCCATATACATAGGTATAGAGATTAGAGATTAATGCATTATTGGAACGAGAAAGTTTTTGAAGGAAGTGAAGATGAAAATGATTGAAGTGGAAGGGGGGTTTGAGAATGTTTGGTACGATGATGAAAGTGGGATAAAATTTATTTAATATATTTATTCATATTATGAACAGAATAGAATACCCTTGAAGTACCAAAATATAAAAAATATTAAAGCACCAGCACATGAAGCATGGCCACCACTATGGCATTATCCACCAGATCTTAGTACTATTTCCCACTACTTTCATGTGGACAGTGTCTAGAAATCAAACAAAAGGGGTTGAAGAGTCTTAAGTGAAGACCAGAAATAATTTCTCAAACCCAAACTTAACAATCAATCCCTAAAATAATTTCTCAACTACAAACAAAAAATTGAACACCACAAAATCATGATGCATGTTTATGTTAGCTCATTTTAAGTGATTTTATACTGTATGGGTAAATATATTAGAAGAATTTTATCTTAAAGTGAGAAGTAATTATGTGATATGGTCCCAACTCCCAAGCACCCTAAACCAAAGAACAGAAGCCAACAAACTCCAACACTGCTTCTCTGTTTTTCTTGCTGTTGCTGTCCATCGCACATTATATTCATCACAAGTGAACAGGGTTGAGATCGAAGAGCAAACCAGATCCGTGCATCTTAAGGAAGTTTCATCATCAGGTAACCAGGTTACCGCCACTATCATCTTCGTCATTGTTATTGTTTCATTCAGGGACCGTCGTCGCTAGGGCCATAGAAGGTCATGGTTGTGAGGCACATCTTTGGTCAAGCAGCATTGCTTCCTCCAGTGTGTCACTGTCAGTGAAGTCTGGGTCAAACATGGATTGAGAAAGCCTGGAGGATAAAGATGGCAAATAAGGGAGTGAATTTCATGAGTATGCAGATATAATTGACTTCCACCCCTTATTTATGGAACCAGATTTGATGGGGTGGGAATTTTTTTGATTTTTTTGGAAAATTCACTTTTAGGTCCCAAGGTATGTTAGATGAGAAAGGGTAGAATAGGAATTTTTCTGTATTAATTTGTTATTATTTGTTGTATTGTTAATCAGTTATTCTCTTCAGTTCTAATTATAGGAACACTTTTGTAGTGTGCAATTGTTTCTATAATTAGGATCAGAGGTAGTATTATTTTGTTTTTATTTAGTTAGAGCTACGATGAGCTGTATTCCTTTTCTTTACACTTTCACCAAAGAGAGGAGGTTCGATCCTGGAGTTGATCAAGGTGCTGGGGGAGGCATCTTAGCTCCTAGGTAAACGCCTGAGGGTAATAGACTGCTCACCCTGCCCAACATTGGTATCGCCTAAGAGGAAGGGAAATTCCGCCCTGCCCTTAAATCGTAGGTAAACCCAATCCCTTTCCTAAAATTTATGTATCATATATATATATATATAGATAAATAGTGGACCCACATGTACAGAGAAGAGTTGAATAACACTTTCTTTTCTCCTGTTTTCAACATCTCACTTTATTCTTCTCTTCCTCTCTTCACTTGCGTCTTCTCTGCTTCGTGTGTCCGATCAGCTCGGGTTTTGCATTGATCTATAGATCTACAAAACTTCTTATGGTATCAAAGCAATCTTGTTGATATGGCTGATTCCTCCTCCGCCATTGGTGGTTCAACCTTCGGATCGACACCTAATGGAGCTTTGAATCAGAATCCAGCTATGAATCTGGTTAGTTCGATTTTGACAAGTCTGAATTACCACACATGGTCATGAGCTATGAGAATGGCTTTCTAGTCGAAAAATAAACTGGTGTTTGTTGATGGAACGATATTAGCACCATTGGCGTCGAATTCGAATTATTCTGCCTGGTTGCAATGCAACACTATGGTGAGTTCGTGGCTTACACGAGCGATTTCGCCAACAATTTCACTGAGTATTTTGTTGCTGGACAAAGCTTACGATATCTGGACGGATTTGTGAGATCGTTTTGCACAAAGTGATGTCTTTTGCGTAGCTGAGTTGCAAGATGAGATCTATGCCTTTCGCCAAGGAGATCTTTCGGTGAGTGAATATTACACTAAACTAAAAATATTTTGGGATGAGTATATTATTCTGACCAATTACTCGCTGCTCTTGCAATTTCACATGTTCTTCTATTCAGTATTGTGAAAGCGATTATACTTTGCAACTTCTAAAAGGTTTGAGTGAACGTTTTGCATCGGTCAAATCTCAGATTATGTTGCTTGAACCTTTACCTAATGTGAATAAGGTTTTTTCTCTGATTTTGCAACAAGAACGTGAAATGCCGTCCAATACAGAGCTTGTGATTATGTTTAATAAAGGACCTTCGCGTCCTTTAGGGCTCCTTTGGTACTGGTTCTAAAGGTAATGTGCCTAATGGGTCTGCTAACACAAAGTTTTGTACATAATGTAATCGACCTCGGCATACAGTTAGATGTTATCGTAACCATGGGTTCCCTCCTAGTTTTAAATTTCAGCATCAAGTTTCTGTAAGGATTTGTACAAGCAGCAGAAGAATTTTACGAAAGAAACATCGAGTCTCAATCGAGGATCTATCAATGGCGTTTAATTCGAGTAGTTAGAATCGTACCTTTCGTATGCGTCTTGTTCGATCACTAGGAGCCAACTGAACGAACCAGCTCCCTCTACTGGTATCCACACGAATAGGACCCCAATATAGTTAGCGTGCTAGCATCTCCAACGTTTTTCTCTGTGTACTCTAGGGTTTCTCTTGTGGCCTTTTTATAATACGTCTCACTCACTGTCTTAGGGTTTTCAAACCCTAATGGGCCGTATTATATATTCAAAATTAATCTTAATTAATTTTGAGATTTGAATTGGATTAAAATAATATCAATTAAATCTGTCCAACAAATTTAATATAATCTTGGATATTATAACTCGTGTTGGGCTATTCTTATGTGCGACCTTGTAGGACCACATGAAATTTGCAGCAGGCTAACACTGTATCGGCCCACGAGTCGCAAGCGGCCTTTAGCAACACATTACGACTACCTAATTCATATGAGGATTGATGATACGATGCAACCTATCATACAACCATGCCACGTCCCTTTTGTCACGCGATAATTTGGTCAAGGATGAATCATGGATAGTGTCATCCTCCTGTTCTTAACCATTACTTTCTCGATTCTTGAGTTGTCTAACAATTGAAATAGAAACTCCTTTCCATTGTAGTATGACCATACTTTTCTCAGACTTACTCATCGAGGGGCCTAGTAATATCTCTCTACAAATGTGAGGGACAAATCCCATCTTGACCATTCACATTCCTCTGCATGAAAACCACTGATCCCGATCGAAGCCTTTATCATTAGCCGGTCAAAGGTGACTTTTGACTAGGTCAAAGATAAGCGACTCTCATGTAGGAATCCGTAATGATCTCAGGCCAAAGGGCAACGTAGTTATACATGAGATAAGCTTATGACTTAATCCATGTAGCTTTCTTATAGTGGGTCGGTCCAGCACCTTGTATTCTTACAAGTGCCTAAGACTTTGATTCGTATCTCCATACCTTATTAAAGTCATACTGGTCTTATTTCATCTTCACTCTCGCATAAATGACTAACCAGGGACATTTAGGACAATTATTTTGATACATCCAAGGATACAATCATGATAATAAACATGCACTAGAATATATCCTCTGGTCTTTTACTGTAATACCCCAGGTTATTATTATTAATAATGATGATGATAACAATAATAATATAGTAATAATAAAATTTAATAATAATAATAATAATAATGTAGTAAATAAAGATTTAGAATTTAATAATGTTTGTATTATTTTACAATTTATTAATTGGAAATAATTATAGTGATAATAAAAATTTAGAATTTAATTGTATTGTTTAAAAATTTATTAATTAGTGATAGTTAAAAAGCCCAGCCCATAGCTAAACTCTAAATTTTAATTATAAACTTAGGTTTATTCGTCTAAACCTAGCAATGCTCGATAGTTTTCTTCTCCGATACCTTCTCTTCTCAAATCCTCCTTCCGGACTCTCATCAAATTATTTTCTAGGAGGCTAGCAAAAACGCAGACCAAGTAATTCTAATCCTCATGAGTCTTAGGTTAGATTTATGAAAACTTTGATAGGTAATTCTAATCCCATGAGTCTTAGGTTAGTTTTATGTAAATTTTGATATGTAATTGTAATTCCCATGAGTTTTAGGTTAGTCTTATGTAAATTTTGATAGGTAATCCTAATCCCCATGAACAATAAGTTAGTTTTATATGTAGACTTCGATAGGGCTGTTATATATGAAATCCTAATCCCTAAAACAATATAACTTGTGATCAATTTGTTGAATTCCTTCTTTATCAAATGCATGTAATTGTTTTGCCTCGGCTTGTGTACCTCAATTATATATGAATACCCATGCGTCTTTTTGTGATTAATATTTCGTGCTTGACTTGTATATGCATATGATGGAATATCCAATTCTTGGATTGAATTTCCCTTGTGTCTTTTTTTATTCAGATGATGATAAAGCTCCTAAAGATTTAGATGGGATTCCCAAAGTACCAATTATTTTAATCACATGATTAGAAGTCTGAAAATATTAAATGATACTTATTATCATGAGTACCATAAGAGTTATCAGCTCTCATGATAACTTTATAGGAAGTAAAGCCAAAAAGAGATAATGAGTAGGAGTCCATAGATTTAAATGATGGTCATGAAAATTTCTCATGACAACCTTATAAGAACCTGTAGCATGTGGTTAGCTATTTTTTTTTTTGAGAGGGGTGGAGTCATTTTAATTTACCTTACGTTTGTTGGGTAGTGATATTAGTGATCGTATATATTAGCTATGATTCTAGATTTTAGCTAGAATAAATAGAAATATAAAATATAATTAAAATATTTAATATATTGTATTGTAATAAATTGTAATAGGAATATATTAATTATATTATTATTAATTAGATTATATAATATAATCTATTTCTATATATATTAATTATATTAATATTTCATATTTTATATATATATATATATATATATATATATATATTATTTATATTAGAAAATCTTATTATATATTCTATTTATTATATAGAATATATATCCGTTTATTTTATATTTTATATATTTACCATTTCTATGCTAACTATGTTAAAAGAATCGTGCTATAACAATGCAATGGTTATATATTATTCATTATTTATCAATAAAGTAAGCACATTAATAGCTGTACTTGCCCGATGCTATATTATTTGATATTACTTTTATTTATTTATTCTTCATATAATATCTCCTCACAATAAAATAGGATATGAACAAATTATAGGTAAAATATCTTTTTATCCTATATTTAATTAAATAATAGAAAAGTGTATGAAATGTAATTAAATAAGTATAAAATATGAATAAATTCAATTTGGACACTTTAGTGCATAGGAATAATTTAGGAATTTTATTATGTGTGTGTTTTAAATGATTAGACTTTACTCAGATAGGTATTTGAGTTATAATATGTGTTGGCTCTTGTTTCGAATATTTGAATTATTATACTCTTGAATAATTTGGAAAGTCATGATACCCTTGAGTAATTGATATATTCAATGAAGAAATTGATAATTGTGAC
This sequence comes from Acacia crassicarpa, assembly GCA_034222035.1. NCBI lineage: Eukaryota > Viridiplantae > Streptophyta > Magnoliopsida > Fabales > Fabaceae > Acacia > Acacia crassicarpa. Next base: position 20,876,585 of record JAWXYG010000009.1, on the reverse strand, counting down.
AAGATTGAATTTCCTGAATGTGTGTGATTGTAATGAATTAATAGTGGGAGGATAGCTTGGGACGGTATCTCCCAAGTGATGAACACAACTTATGGGCTTTATGCCCTCGATATTTATTTGATGTGAAAATGATAGTATCCGTTCTTCCCAAGGTGGTGTCTGATAGGTTTCCAGGACACTAGTAGCAACTTTGGGAAGAGGTGTGCACGCTAGGAAGATATGTTTATGGCCAATTGATGATTGTGAGTGGCAGGTTTTTGGGTCACAGGGTAGACTGGAAGGTTTCCGGGTCTACCATGGTTCTTTTCCCACTAAACTAAATGGACTGGCAGGTTTCTGGATCCAAATGAAATTAATAAAAAAATTAATGAATGATATTTGATCCGATGAGAATATATAGATATGATGAAATTGATATTTTAGATTATATATATGTATATGATATTTTTCTTTTTATCATCACGTAAATATTTTATTTATTTTTATTATTATTATTTTTCTATATTATCTTTGTTTATTAGGATTACCAGCAATCGCTGATGTTTGTGTTCATGGGCTGCGATGATTCTTCGGGGGAGCAGAATTTTAGTGAAACAGGTGCCAAGGGATGGGGCTAGTAGTGGGAGGTGAGGAAGCATAGTCATCTGATTTTGTTTACTTTATTTTATTTTGTTCTATTTAAAAACACATTTTGCTTATGTTTGGTTTTACGTTATTGTAATAAGTAGCCTTGTACTTGTCCAGTACAAGTGCGGCGGTAACACTTCCCGAGGTTGTTTATTTTGAATTTCATTAATTCATTTATGAAAATCATTTAAATTTTTGTTATTATAACTGTTAGAAATTGGGGGTGTTACATTTACTAGCACCTTCTCATCAGTTCACTCTAGAGCAGTACCAGAAACTCCTTGCTCTAGTTCAAAACGGCGCAATTAATACTCCTACTCCTCTGGTTCCATCTGTCAATTTCAAGCACTAGGTATATCAGTTCCTTTTTCTTCCTTTTCACCTAAATCCTCTTGGATTATTGATACTAGTGCTACAAATCATGTATGTCATTCTCTTGAATATTTTTATAGCTATTATACAATTGATCCTATTCCAATAAAACTCCCTAATCATAGTTATATTACCACTAAAATTTCTGGTACTGTGTGTATTTCCCATTCTTTAAATCTTCATAATGTGTTCTATATTCCTGATTTTGCCTTTAATATTCTTTTCGTTTCAAAACTCACTAAAGATGTTCCTTGTTGTTTCATTTTCCTATCTTCTGTCTATTATATACAAGAGCTTTCTCTCTGGAAGATGATTGGTATAGCTGAAGTTTTTGAAGGCTTATATTTTCTCAATCATGCAAAACAAGTCCCTACCATAGCTATGGCTGCTGTCCCTATTCCAAAGGCTTCAAACTCTTCTGAAGTGCCTGCTGTTCCCTTTGATATTTGGCATCATAGACTAGGTCATTCTTCTCCTTACACTTTAAGAATTTTACATAAACAATTTCCTTTTATTCCTTTCCATACAATAGCCACTCCATGTTATGTATCCCATATGGCTAAACATAAGAGATTGTCTTTTCCTTTAAGCACATCTTCAAGCAATAAAATATTTTCTTTGATACCTATTGATATTTGGGGTCCTTTTGCTATTACTTCTGTTTGAGGATTTAAGTATTTTTTGACTATTGTCGATTATTTTAGTTTCTTTACTTGAGTTTTTCCTATGAAATCTAAATCTGAGGTTCGAGTTCATCTTCAAAATTTTATTATTTATGTTGTAACTCAGTTTCATAACCACGTTAAAGTTGTGCGATCTGATAATGGACTTGAATTTCTTTATGGAATCATTTTACAAGTCTAAGGGCATCATTCATCAAACCTCTTGCGTTGAAACTCGTCAACAAAATGGGGTTGTTGAGCGCAAACATCATCACATTTTAAATGTTGCTCGTGCTCTTTCATTTCAGGCTAATCTTCCAAAATTATATTGGTGTTTTGCTGTTTGCCATGCTGTTTTTCTAATCAATCGTTTACCTTCCCTAATACTTCATGATTCCACTCCTTTTGAGTTACTCTATAAGCAATCTCCTTCTTATTCTGATTTGTGTGTTTTTGGTTCATTATGTTATGCTTCTACTACTTCAGATCATAGGTCCAAATTTGATTCAAGGGCTTCAAAATGTATTTTTCTGGGCTTTCCTCTAAACACTAAAGGGTATTTGCTGTTCAATTTACACAATAATGCTGCTGTATTAATTTCTCAAAATGTTGTTTTTTATGAATAATCTTTTCCTTATCCTATTGCATCATCACATGCTACTTCTACTTCTACATTACCTCTTCCCATCTATAATAACCCTCCTGATTATTCCTTAGTTCCTTTTTCCCAGATGCCTCCTGATCCTCTTTCATCATGTTCACCATCTACTTCTATTGACCATACTTCTTCCTTGTCAGTGATTCCTATATTTGATTTGCCTCAACCAGATTTTGTTCTCCTCACATCTCTCATAGACCACATAAACCTACCACTTATTTGCAAGATTATTACTGTTCAACCTTCCCTACTTGAGTTGCCTCTTTTTCTTCTCGAGATAAGTATCATTTTTCTTCCATTCTTTCTTCTTCTTTGTCTCCTTCATATCACTCCTTTTGTCCTGCTGTTTTTGGTGATGACATTCCTACTACCTATCGTCAAGCTTCCAAATTTAAGCCTTGGCGTGATGCTATGGTGTAATACCCCAGATTTTTAATAATAATAATAATAGAAATGATAATGATAGATTAAAATAATACTAATAAAATAATAAAAATTAATAATGTTGTATTGTTTCTGTGGTAATCATATTATTTTGTAAATAGTATTATTAGATTGGTTAAGATTAGATCCAAGATCCAAGGAGTTAGTTATATCAGATTATAATTTCAATCCTTTTCTTTTGAATTCATCATCGGATTCAAAATATATCTAATAATTAAAACTCTACAATTTGTTTTAATTCATTTATTAGGAATAATTAAAAGGTCCAGCCCATAGCCAAAACCCTAGATTTTAATTATAAATTTAGGTTTGACCGCTTAAACCTAGAAAACACCCGATACTTTTCTCTGCCGCTATACTCTCGTTCTTCTAGGAGGTTAGAAAACACGGAGACCAGGTAATCCTAATCCCCATGAGCTTTAGGTTAATTTTATATATATTGATAGGTAATTGTGTACCTTAGGCTATAGAAACCAATTGCTATTTGATTTCCGTATGTATAGAAATATATGCATATATAATTATGTTATGGTTTGCCTCGACTTGCGTGTGTAAATTCTTGTGCGTTTTTTTTTCCTTCAAGAATTGAATTGGATTCAACTGTTGGTTTTGGTATGCGTGCTTGATCAATTGAATACAATCAATTTGCCTGATACCCCTATGCGTCATTTCTTATCAATTGAATACAATCAATTGCCTATGCGTTTTCCTTCCAAATTCAATACGAGTGGTTTGCCTCGGTCAACGAGCTTCAATTTTATCTATATATGGTTGCATCCAAAATTCGTTTCCTCCTGTGCGTCATTTTCTTGTCTGCAATTGCAATATGTTACATGTCTGGGCAATAAATTACAATACATTATACTCCTTTACAATATTATAATTAATAACTCCTGCACATGTCTGTCCACCTTATTTTTTTTTCCTTTTCTTCTTTCTTTTATTTATTTTTTATTTTTGATTTTCTTTTCTTTACATAATATCTCCTATGCAATAAGATAAGATATGAACAGATTTTAGGTCAAAATATCCTTATATCCTATATTTAATAATATAAAAATATATAAAAGATAAGTAAGCAATAAAAATAATTTAGCAGTTGATTATGTGTGCGTGTTTTAAAACGATTTAACAGTGGGAGGATAGCTTTGGGATGGTACCTCCCAAAGTGATGAACACAACTTTTGGGCTTTATGCCACTGATGTGAAAATGATAGTATCCGTTCTTCCCAAAGTGGTGTCTGGCAGGTTTCCGGGACACTAGTAGCAACTTTGGGAAGAGGTGTGCGCACTAGGAAGATATGTTTATATGTTTATGGCCAATTGATGATTGTGACTGGCAGGTTTCCGGGTCACAGGGTAGACTGGCAGGTTTCCGGGTCTACCATGGTTCTCTTCCCACTAAACTAAATGGACTGGCAGGTTTCCGGGTCCAAATAAAATTTAATAAAAATTAATGAATGACATTTGATATGAAACTAATATTTTAGATTATATATATAAATATAAATATATTTTTCTTTTTATATCATGTGAAAATTTTATTTATCATTATATTTATTATTATTATTATTATTATTATTATTATTACTACTACTATTATTATTATTATTATTGTTATTTTTGTATTATCTTTGTTTATTAGGATTACCAGCTTTTGTTGATGTATGTGTTCATGGGCTGCGACGATCCTTAGGGGGAGCAGTTTTTCAGTGAAACAGGTCTCGAAGTTGGGGCCGTTGGGGCTAGCAGTGAGAAGTGAGGAAGAACAATGAGAATGCTAGCTAGTTTTCCTTATTTTATTTTACGCTTTGGATAAGACATTTTTATTTAAGTTTTGATGTAATAAGTAGCCTTGCGCTTGTCCCAGTACAAGTGCGGCGGTAACACTCCCCAAGGCTGTTTATTTCGAATTTCATTAATTTATTTATAAAAATTATTTAAATTTTTTGTTATTATAACCGTTAGAAATTGGGGGTGTTATAAAATGGTATCAAAGCCTAAGGTTCTCCTTAGCTTCGCTTTTGATACTAACTCAGGGATCAAAGATCCCAGAGTTTTAAAATAATAATAATAATAAAAAAATAGATAGATAAATAAGTAGAATATATATATATATATATATAATATGAGAGATGGGTAGTGAAGGGTTGTTCTCTTGTCTTTTAAAGGGTTCATTTCTTTTAAAGTTATATATATATATATATATATATATATATAATTGTATGTTTGAAATTATTTTGTGATTCACTATGCGATTTAGAGTTTTATTGACCTGTAAATTTTAATGTTATTTTACTCTATTTTATTTTAGCAAATGGAGAATTTAAGAAGAGATGTGGGAGAGGTGATTAGAAGTAAGCCATCAAGGTACAAATGGGATGAAGAAGTGTCAGTAGAGTTGAATGCCTTACGATTGTGGATCATAATTCAAGCCTTCAATAGGGAATACAGATCACGCACTATTACCCCTAATTCTTGGACTAAACACTTAATTAAGGCGCTACCAAGGAATGGAAGTCTTGGAAAGGTAAGGAAAATGCTAGAAAAGAAAATCCCTCGTATGGGTTGGTATCCTTATGGTTATCAACAAGTGATAGAGTTTGTAAGCGAAACCAAGGAGGAGGTTCAAGAAATCGAAGCTGTGATAAAGAGAACATTAAGAATTAATGGACAACATAAACATCCCCAACCACAAAGTAGCATGTTGAAAGACGCACTAAGAAGTTGTGAAGAAAAGCTTGAAAGGGTAGAAAAACCTCCACCACTAGTCCCTAGGAAGCAGTGGGAATGTGAGCAAATGGGTAGAATTACCTATAGGTTAGAGGGTTCCTTCTAGATCTAAATTTTATTTTATGAGTAATGAAGAATGATGTGATTCTTGTTCTTTTAAATAAAAGATGTTGATTTGCGATTTGAATTTATATTGGTTATTGTTTGAATTTATATTGCAATAATTGATGGTTGATTTTGATATATATAAAACAAATATCTGTTGTAAGTGATAGGTAGAGTTGACTCACACATAGGATTCTAAAAGCGTACGCCCTATGATTAGGTATTATACCCGTCGTAACCCTAGAATGGCCGTGAACAATGGTGCTGCTGAGGACATGGATCGACGTCTGAGGGCCATTAAAAACCTTGCTTTGGCTCTTGGACAACAAAATGTCCAACAGGCTAATGCCGACAATACCATCTTTAAGAGAGTGGCGTCTCATCATCCGCCTGCTTACAAAGGGACGATTGATCCAATCGCGCTGGAAAACTAGATTCACGATATGGAAAAGCTGTATGAAGTGACAAATTGCCCTGAGAACATGAAGATTAGCATAGGCTCGTTTTATTTGAAGGAGGAGGCAGATAGTTGGTGGTCCACAGTGAAGACAGGCTATGTAGCTGAAGAAGGATTTGACTGGGAAATTTTTAAGGAACGGATTCGCAATAGATTCTACCCCGACGCAATTAAGTGGCAAAAACAGGAGGAATTTGCAAGGTTCAGGATGGCGGGAAAGATGATAGTGCAGGAGTATACGGACAAGTTCATTGAACTCTCGCGTTTTGCTTCGAATCTCATTCCTACGGAGAGGGAAAAGGCACGGAAGTATGAAAAAGGGCTGACGTTCAAAATTCAGAAGTCCTTGGGAGGTATACCATCAAAGACCTTCCAGGAAGCTTACGAACGAGCTTTGAATATTTTTGATATCCTACAAACTGAAGAGGAAGTCTTGGAGAGGAACAAGAGAAAGCAGTTTGGTAGTGGCCCTCAACAAGCTAGTGGCGACAAGAAGCCTCGTTATGATAACAAGGACAACAACTGGGGTGGCAAACAACCACAAGGACAGAGGTATGCTGACAGAGGTAATTATGGTGGGAATCAACTTAAGACCCAAGTTCAAGGAACAAAATCAAATCCTTGTAGAGGATGCAGCAAGGAGCCACACCCTGGGAGAAAGTGCAATGGAGAACTTATAACTTGCTTTCAATGTGGTGGCAAGGGGCACAAGGCTAATCGGTGTATTGTCAGGGGATTTAATCCGCAAACAGGCTTTCAAGGAGGACAACCAAAACCAGAAGGAGGACGGAATGGAAACAATAACCAAGGGGGTAGGAACAATGACAATCAGCCGCGCCATCAACAAAAATTTCAGAATGGAAGTGGAGGGAACCGACCATATGCCACCACTGGAAACCTCAACAATGGAGCTGGAGCAAATCGAGCAACTGGCCAGAATACTGTGGTTAATCAAACCGTAGGGAATCAAGGAAGGATCTATGTCATGAACCACTCTGAAGCTGAAGCAAACCCAGACGTCATTATAGGTACCTTCTTACTCCAATCTGTACCTACTTATATTCTGTTCGACACTGGTGCATCGCTCTCGGTTATCTCATCTTCTTTTGTTGAGAAGACGAGAATGGTACCATCAACGACCTCCTTAACGAACATTACCTTACCCTCTGGAGCTGTTGTCTCTTGCTCCAATGTTTATGAAAACGTTCCGATTAGTATAGCTAGTTTTGACTTACCAGCCAACCTAGTCCAATTTGACTTGGCCGATTTCGACGTTATTTTAGGAATGGACTGGCTTAGAAAATATAGTGCTAGGCTAGATTGTAGTAAGCAAAAGATATCATTTAAGACACCAAAAGGGAAATACCTTTCTTATAAAGGTGTTGTGCCCAAGCCCTCCATTCAGGTAGTCTCTGCTATGACTATTAAGAATCTCCTTATAAAGGGACACCCAGCTTATTTGTGCAACGTGCGTGACCTAACTCTTGAGGAGAAGATTGAGCAAATCCTTGTGGTTAGAGAATACCCCGATGTCTTTCCCGAAGAGATTCCTGGCATGCCACCTATTAGAGAAGTTGAGTTTGCTGTTGATCTCATGCCGGCACTGCTCCGATATCAAAAGCACCATATAGGATGGCTCCGGCAGAACTGAAGGAGTTAAAAACTCAACTTGAAGAGCTGTTGAACAAGGGCTACATAAGATCGAGTGTTTCGCCATGGGGAGCCCTAGTTTTGTTTGTGCGAAAGAAAGATGGGAGTATGAGGTTGTGTATTGACTACAGAGGACTGAACATGGTGACTATAAAGAACAAATACCCATTGCCAAGGATCGAAGACTTGTTTGATCAATTGAGGGGGCCAGGTATGTTCTCAAAGATCGATTTGAGGATTGGGTATCATCAAGTACGAATCAAGGAAGACGACATCCCAAAGACGGCCTTTCGTACCAGATATGGGCACTATGAGTTTACAGTCATGCCTTTTGGCTTAACGGATGCGCCGGCAACCTTTATGGACCAGATGAATAGAACCTTCAAGCAGTACTTAGATCAATTCGTGGTGGTTTTCATAGACGATATTTTGGTGTATTCCAAGACGAGGGAAGAGCATGAGCAACATCTGAGGATTGTGTTGGATACTCTAAGGGAGAAGAAATGGTATGCGAAACTCTCAAAATGTGAGTTCTGGATGGAGAGAGTGGCCTTTTTAGGTCATGTAATATCTCAGGAAGGAGTTTCTGTTGACCCAGCAAAGATTAAATCTATTACTGAGTGGCATAGGCCTACAAATGTTGCAGAAGTCAGGAGTTTTCTCGGTTTGGCGGGTTATTATAGAAGGTTTGTGAAGGATTTCTCGAAGATAGCGCAGCCAATAACAAGGTTAATACGTAAAACGGCGAAGTTTCACTAGGATGAAAGTTGTGAGGTCTCTTTTCAAGAGCTCAAGAAACGACTCACCACAGCTCCGATACTGATGTTGCCATCGGGGACGAGCGGATTCGAGATTTACAGCGATGCATCCAAAAATGGACTTGGTTGTGTTCTGATGCAACATGAGAAGGTGATATCGTATGCCTCAAGGCAATTGAAGCCGTATGAAGAAAATTACCCCACCCATGACTTGGAGTTGGCAGCTGTGGTTTCTGCTCTGAAAATATGAAGACATTATTTATATGGTTCGTTTTGTAAGGTGTACACGGATCACAAGAGCTTGAAGTATATCTTCACCCAGAAGGAGCTTAACATGAGGCAAAGGAGGTGGTTAGAATTGATTAAGGATTATGACCTCGAAATCCAATACCATGAAGGAAAAGCCAATGTAGTGGCCGATGCACTCAGTAAGAAATCGAGACATACCCTCAATGTTTTTGTGATACCCAATGAATTATGCGAAGAGTTCAGGAGGTTGGAGATTGAAGTACTTTTACCCGCAGAGCGAAAAGGCATGCTTAATGCGCTCACCATTCAACCAACTATCTTTGATGAGATCCGCGAAGCGCAAGCGTCTGATTCCTTGTTGCAAGGAATTAAAGAGAAGAAAAGCCAAGGAGAAGCTATAGACTTTGAAGTTGATGAAGGTGGCACAATGAAGTTCAAGGGTAGATTATGCGTGCCCAACAATGAAGGCATAAAGAGAAAAATTTTAGAGGAAGCTCACAATACGCCCTACTCAATTCATCCAGGAGGAGTGAAAATGTACAAGGATTTGAAGAAGAGCTTTTGACGGCCTAGGATGAAGAGAGAAATAGCGGAATTTGTGGCCAGATGTCTGACTTGTCAAAAGGTGAAGATTGAACACAAATGACCTGCAGGAGTGTTACAACCATTGGAAGTGCCAAGAGAGAAATGGGAGTCAATTTCCATGGATTTTGTCACGGGTTTACCTTTAACTAGAGGGGATAAGAATGCTATCTGGGTCATAGTTGACAGGTTGACTAATACTGCAAGATTTATTGCGATGAGAAACACATGGGGTTTAAACCAGTTAGCCGATGCCTACGTGAGAGAAATAGTGAGGTTGCACGGAGTCCCAAAAGACATAGTCTCAGATAGAGACACGAGGTTTTTATCAAACTTCTGGATCAAGGTTCAGCAAGCTTTTGGAACCCAACTCAAATATAGTACAGCCTTTCATCCTACTACAGATGGACAGACGGAAAGGACGATCCAAACTCTGGAGGACATGTTAAGAGCTTGTGCGTTGGAATTCAACCATTCGTGGGATAAGTGTTTACCTTTGGTCAAGTTCTCTTACAACAACAGCTACCATGCGAGCATCGAGATGACACCTTATGAAGCATTGTACGGTAGGAAGTGTAGGAGCCCATTATGTTGGAACAACTTTCGAGAAGCCGGCATTGTGGGTCCAGATATGATTCAAGAATCAATGGAGCAAGTGAAGGTAATTCAAGAGAAGATGAAAACAGCTCAAGATCGGCAAAAGTCTTATGCAGACCAACGACGATGGCCACTAGAATTTGAGACAAGAGAAAAAGTATTCTTGAGAGTATCACTGATGAAGGGGGTAACGAGATTTGGAAGGAAAGGCAAGCTGAGTCCAAAGTATATTGGCCCATACGATATTATTGAACGAATTGGTGAAGTGTCATACAGACTAGCTCTTTCAATGGAATTGGAGCATGTACACGACGTTTTTCACATATCTCAGCTCCGGAAATATGTACCAGACCCTTCACACAAACTTCAGCCCGAATCTATCAAGATAGATCGGAATCTCACCTATGAAGAACATCCCATAAAGATCCTTGATAGAAGTGAAAGAATATTGAGAAACAAGTCAGTCAAACTAGTTAAAGTTTTGTGGAGGAGTCAAAAGATAGAAGAAGCAACATGGGAGGCAGAAGATGATATGCGCAAAAAATATCCATTCTTATTCGAAGAAGGTACACATTTAAGTTTCGAGGACGAAACTTATTTTAAGGAGGGTAGAATGTAATACCCCGGATTTTTAATAATAATAATAATAATAATAATAGAAATAGAAATGATAATGATAGATTAAAATAATACTAATAAAATAATAAAAATTAATAATGTTGTATTGCTTCTGTGGTAATCATATTATTTTGTAAATAGTATTATTAGATTGGTTAAGATTAGATCCAAGATCCTAGGAGTTAGTTATATTAGATTATAATTTCAATCTTTTTCTTTTGAATTCATCATCGGATTCAAAATATATCTAATAATTAAAACTCTACAATTTGTTTTAATTCATTTATTAGGAATAATTAAAAGGTCTAGCCCATAGCCAAAACCCTAGATTTTAATTATAAATTTAGGTTTGACCGCTTAAACCTAGAAAACACTCGATACTTTTCTCTGCCGCTATACTCTCGTTCTTCTAGGAGGTTAGAAAACACGGAGACCAGGTAATCCTAATCCCCATGAGCTTTAGGTTAATTTTATATATATTGATAGGTAATTGTGTACCCTAGGCTATAGAAACCAATTGCTATTTGATTTCCGTATGTATAGAAATATATGTATATATAATTATGTTATGGTTTGCCTCAACTTGCGTGTGTAAATTCTTGTGCGTTTTTTCTTCTTCAAGAATTGAATTGGATTCAACTGTTGGTTTCGGTATGCGTGCTTGATCAATTGAATACAATCAATTTGCCTGATACCCCTGTGCGTCATTTCTTATCAATTGAATACAATCAATTGCCTATGCGTTTTCCTTCCAAATTCAATACGAGTGGTTTGCCTCGGTCAACGAGCTTCAATTTTATCTATATATGGTTGCATCCAAAATTCGTTTCCTCCTGTGCGTCATTTTCTTGTCTGCAATTGCAATATGTTACATGTCTGGGCAATAAATTACAATACATTATACTCCTTTACAATATTATAATTAATAACTCCTGCACATGTCTGTCCACCTTATTTTTTTTTCCTTTTCTTCTTTCTTTTATTTATTTTTTATTTTTGATTTTCTTTTCTTTACATAATATCTCCTATGCAATAAGATAAGATATGAACAGATTTTAGGTCAAAATATCCTTATATCCTATATTTAATAATATAAAAATATATAAAAGATAAGTAAGCAATAAAAATAATTTAGCAGTTGATTATGTGTGTGTGTTTTAAAACGATTTAACAGTGGAAGGATAGCTTTGGGATGGTACCTCCCAAAGTGATGAACACAACTTTTGGGCTTTATGCCACTGATGTGAAAATGATAGTATCCGTTCTTCCCAAAGTGGTGTCTGGCAGGTTTCCGGGACACTAGTAGCAACTTTGGGAAGAGGTGTGCGCACTAGGAAGATATGTTTATATGTTTATGGCCAATTGATGATTGTGACTGGCAGGTTTCCGGGTCACAGGGTAGACTGGAAGGTTTCCGGGTCTACCATGGTTCTCTTCCCACTAAACTAAATGGACTGGCAGGTTTCCGGGTCCAAATAAAATTTAATAAAAATTAATGAATGACATTTGATATGAAACTAATATTTTAGATTATATATATAAATATAAATATATTTTTCTTTTTATATCATGTGAAAATTTTATTTATCATTATATTTATTATTATTATTATTATTATTATTATTTTTTGTTATTTTTGCATTATCTTTGTTTATTAGGATTACTAGCTTTTGCTGATGTATGTGTTCATGGGCTGCGACGATCCTTTGGGGGAGCAGATTTTCAGTGAAACAGGTCTCGAAGTTGGGGCCGTTGAGGCTAGCAGTGAGAAGTGAGGAAGAACAATGAGAATGCTAGCTAGTTTTCCTTATTTTATTTTACGCTTTGGATAAGACATTTTTATTTAAGTTTTGATGTAATAAGTAGCCTTGCGCTTGTCCCAGTACAAGTGCGGCGATAACACTCCCCAATGTTGTTTATTTCGAATTTCATTAATTTATTTATAAAAATTATTTAAAATTTTTGTTATTGTAACCGTTAGAAATTGGGGGTGTTACATATGGATACTAACATTTGTGCTCTTGAACAGAATAAGACATGGATCCTCACTCCTTTGCTTAATGGGGTTCGCCCTTTTGGTTGCAAATGGGTGTTTACTAAGAAATATAAGTCTGATGGTACTCTTGATCGATATAAGGTTAGGTTGGTTGCCAAGGGTTTCACTCAGATAGAGGGAATTGATTATTTTGATACATTCTCTCCTATGGCTAAGATGACTATGATAAGGTTATTGCTTGATTTAGCTTCCATCAATAATTGGCATATTCAACAACTTGATGTCATGATGATCTTCATGAAGATTTGTATATGGTTTTACAGCCTGGTTTCTATACTTTTGATTCTTCCCTTGTTTGTAAACTTCAAAAGTCTCTTTAAGGTTTAAAGCAAGCTCGTTGGCAGTGGTTTCAGAAACTTTCTTCCACCATTGTTTCTTAAGGCTTTATTGAATCCAAGGCTGATTATTCGTTGTTTACTAAAGTTTCTAATTCTCATTTTACTACTCTCTTGGTCTATGTGGATGACATTCTTTTAATCAGCAATGATTTGACTAAAATTAACCTGGTGAAGGCTAATCTTGATAATCTTTTTAAGATTAAGGATCTTGGTTCCATAAGGTACTTCCTTGGTCTTGAGATTGCCCGTAGCAAGTATGGACTTTCTTTATGCCAGTATAAATTTGTTTTGGATTTGCTCATTTCAGCTAGTTACCTTGACTGCAAACCTACCTCTACTACTATGGATAAGCATGTTAGATTGAGTCTCACTTCAGGTACACTTCTCTATGATCCGTATCCTTACCGGCAGCTTGTTAGACATCTCTTATATTTGACTACCACTAGGCCTGATATTTCCTTTGCTACTTAGCAATTAAGTCAGTTTATGTCAGCCCAACTGATATTCATATGAATGCTGCTCACCATGTATTGCGCTACTTGAAATCTACTCCTTTGAAGGGTCTTTTCTTCCCTTCTACATCTGATTGTTCTTTGAAAGGTTTTAGTGACAGTGATTGAGATGCTTGTATTGATTCTAGGCGATTTGTTACCGGTTATTGTGTTTTTCTTGATAATGCACTCATCTCCTGGAAATCTAAGAAGTAGAGCACTATTTCTCTGTCTTCTTGTGAAGCCAAGTATCGTGCTTTACGTGTGACTACATGTGATATTCAATGGTTGTTATATTTGTTACCTAACCTTCACATTTCTCATTCTCGGGCTGCTTTTTTATATTGTGACAATTAGTTTGCTATTCACCTTGCTTCCAACCCTTCTTTTCATGCTCGTACCAAGCATATAGAGTTGGATTGTCATCTGATTCGTGACAAAGTTCGAGATGGTATTATTCGGTTGTTATGTATTCGGTCTCAAGATCAACTTGTAGAAGTTTTTACCAAGCCCCTTGATGCTGGTCCATTTAATTTTCTTGTTTCCAAGCTGGGCATGGTTGGTATTCATGCTCTACCTTGCAAGGGTTGTTGGATGAGAAAGGGTAGAAGAGTAATTTTGTTGTATTAATTTGTTATTATTTGTTACCACTCTGGTCTTATTTATAAATTCAATTTGACCAAATTTCACATACCAAGGAAAGGTAAGTATCTTAATGATTATGGAACAAATTTCCAACTTTACCCTCATTTATGAATGGGTACCTTTTAAAATTTAAATTTAATCTCTTTCTCTTTCCAACATGGCTAGCCAATCTCTCTCATCATCATTACTATTGGCAAAATTGTCACAATCTCATTTGTTTGGTCAAAATGGACTTATAAAAAGGACCAAATTTTTTGGTCAAACTGGACTTATAAATAGGACCAGAGTAGTATATTGTTAATCAGTTATTATTTTGTTTTTATTCAGTTAGAGTTGCGATGAGCTGTATTCCTTTTCTTTATATAGTGGACCCACATGTAAAAAGAAGAGTTGAATAACACTTTCTTTTCTCCAGTTTTCAACATCTCACTTTTCGGGCAAAAAAAAAAAAAAAAACATCTCACTTTATTCTTCTCTTCCTCTCTTCACTCGCGTCTTCTCTGCTTTGTGTGTCCGATCAACTTGTGTTTTGCATTGATCTATAGATCTGCAAAATTCTCAAGGTACATAAAAAATTACAATAAAGTCCCATACTCTCCTCTCAAAAAGTCCCAAGGTACTAGATTGTGTTTAATTAAGAAGGTGAAATTACTTTATAGCCCTCAAAGAATAAAAAAGGAAAGGAACAGAAGGAGGAGTTGGCATGTCCTGCTTCTGATTTATGAGAGAAGAAAAATAGAGAAAGCGATGGTGGTTGATCAAGGTTGAAGGCTGGCAAGTGTCGTTTTGATGTCTTGGCCAAAACATGGAGTTTGCTACTTTCATTTGCTATGTCAGAAGCTGAACTGATTTCGTTTTTTCCCCCCTTTGTATGCTTGGTGCCTTCATATTGAAGGGTGGCTAGCTGAAAGGTTGGAGCTTAGGCTCATTAGTATGTTGGTGGTTTTGTGAGAACAAGGCGTATAAAGGAAAGTCAGCATGTTGGTGTTTTGTATCTGGTGGAGGAGATGAAAGTCAACATGTTGGTGGTTTGGTGAGAACAAGATGCATAAAGGAAGCACAACCTATAAAGAGTTTCAAAGAATCCTATCATTTATAATTGGAAAAGAAAGTAATGAAATTTCTTTAAAATTCAAAGTTACCCTCGATACATCTACATTTGTGGATCTTGTAGACGATGAAAGGGTGGATCATTTAATTTATAGTTTAATGAAGAATATGGTCATGTTCAACATTAGACAACCAGCAAATGAATGGTCAAATGGAAGAGAAAAAAGTGTAAGTTTAGTTGTCTTAAGAAATGTAATTTGTTGCTACATAAGTTGTGAATAATGGCTGAAATAGTGTGCACTAAAACTTGTTGTTTCTTGAAGGATTGATCAATTGTTTGGAGGTGCAAGTGGATTGTCTATGTCTCCACATCATTTGTTAAATGAAAGTCAAGAGTTGCCATCTTTGGCATGTTGTACTCAAATTGTGCCAACAATCAGACCAGAAATGAATCATTCAAAATGGAAGGATTTGACTATGGGAGAAAGACATATTTTTGCCAATGATGTGACACTTTGTCAAATGTTATCCAAATACAACATTTCACATAAGTTTTCATACCAATTTGTGAAGAACAATCGATAAAAGATAAGTGTGAAATGCAAGGTTGATTGTTATCTTTAGTACACAGGTGCATATTCATCAAGAGAACATTAAGATATTGAGTTTCTAACCATCAAAACATACAAAAGTGAACACATCCGATGTGCAGAATAGCCTAATTGTTTCTCATCCACCTATATTGAGCTTGACATCATCAATTGTAATAGATGATTTGAGGTGCAATATTGACAAGAATGCTTATGAAATTTGAGCAGATTTGTACAAAGAGCATGAGGTGCGATTAAACTATCGTCAAACATAGAGGGCCAAACATAGTCATAACTGAGATAAACATGCCTTCTTGATTGCATGGGAAAGAGCGTAAAAGAAGGACACTCTGTTTTGTGGAGGGGTATAGAAACTGCAGCTGGTAGAGCTTTTATAGTGAATGGTGCTGTGTTTGCTGCTTATGAGATTGCTATGAGAAGCCCGTCAAACAATGGAAGTAGTAGCACTAACAATCTAGGAGATCCATCATTTACTACGAACAAAAAACAAAAGACAATTAGACAACAATCAAATAAGTGTCTAGGAAACAAATAGAAGTAAGATTTATCATTTGACCATCATTGCCTAATATACTTGTCATATGGAATGTCTACCCGTGTTTAATACAAAGTTGCCAAATTGTATGATTGCCAGTATTCTTAAATTTAGCAAATTAGAAACATTTAATCAGGTTGGTCTTTTGCCCCACGTCTCTAAATTGATTAAACAACTATTCGCTTATTCAGCATGGCAAAAAACTTGACCAAATGAGTCAAGTTGGCATTCAGAGCTGCCAACGCAAATACAGAGAAGATGGGGCCGAAAAGCAATTATTTCTCTTTTAAATACAAGTGAGAGTGATTAGCAGAAGAGATAAAGTTCAGAGGTAAATATGAGTAATATAATCAATCCTAACCGAGAACTTTACAGCAGAAGCATTGTAAGGAGGATGATCTGATTGACAGGAAGAAAACATTCATATTCCAGATTTCATCTTTGCACAGAAACCTACCAAAATTAGAGTACCACTTCTCAAATATTTTAGTTCCCCTCCCACTCCCAGTCATATCTACCCATGGAATCCTTGCTCCATTGTGTCAATTCCTCAAAAGCTTTTTTTCGCACATAGTTATTGAAGAAAAAGTTAATATAAATACTTTTTCTATTATTAAATCAAACCAAGCCTCGTTGCTTCTTTACTATAAGCAAGTTAAATAACAATTCAATTCTTTTTAAGACAAATCAACTAGGCGTGCACAATCAATCACCACAGCTATATTTGGTATAGAACAAGAACCTTAACGAGTACCCAGCAATTTAGTAAAATGAAAACATAAGAGACCCAGAGAAAACTTAGAAGCACCACCATTGTACTCACTACTAAGCAATCAAGTTCAAACAATAATGGGAGGTCAAGAATTTTTCTATAAGTTGTTCAATATCCACTACGTAATAACAAGTAGACCTAGAGAAAAATTAGACCCTAGTAAGAACATCATACATCTAAAGAATCATTCAAAATGTGTCGTACAATGGCTAGAACTAGAGCCGAGATAAGCCCTAGCTCTTCAAGGGCCAGATTTGAAAATTAGAGGAACTTAATGAAATAAGCCCTGCAGGGCTAGCCCTGTAGGGCATTGGGCTTAAAAAAGCCGGCTCTAGAGGGCCGGGGGCCGGTCCTGTAGGCCCTTTTAATTTTATTATTATTATTATTATTATTATTATTATTATTATTATTATTATGCATGGATTCACAAATGATGGTAATTTACTAATTTATATGTATTTTGTATTTGTTATGGAGTTATTTATCCATTTAAGTACAAACACATAAATACATAATAATTATACTTTAATTTTATGATTTGTTTTATTATTTGTTGCAGATAAAGATTGTAAATGAGTTCATGATACAGAAGAAGAAATTCATGATATTCTTACTCATGAACCAAAGCCGACTCAAAGTGAAGCACAATCAAATGTCGTTGAAATTGATGATGGTGGTAAAGATGATGAGAAATAGTCATCATACTAATATCATTTAGTGATATATTTCTTATGTTTTATATGAGTTATTTGTGAACATAGTTTGCTTTTTGATTGTGAATTAGTAACTGTGCTTATTTATTCGATAATTCGTGTTGTTTTGATAGTAATGTTGACAACATTTATTTGATAGATTTGAACTTTAATTGTTGTAATTTACTAATTATATTTCTTTAGAAAAAAAATGGAGGAAATATAGTTAAAATTTGGAATATTAACTTCCGGACCCTAGAGGGTCGGGCTTTGAAAAATAGATGTTTTTTTTAAACTGGCCATGGCCCTTCACGGGTTAACCCTCATTCCTAGCTCTAGTTGGAACGGCGATGGGTGAGTCGAACAAAATGGACGATGGCCAATAGTACTCCAACGCTAAGCCTTTCTTTCAACCGAACACAATGAACCACCAAAAGATCAATCAGTGTACGAAGATGCACAATGGGAATCGAACACCAATAGTGACAGTGACTGTATCATCTTGGGTGGGTCGACGGACTTTTGCTGTTTACATGATGACGAAATGCGACTCCAACGCCAAGGCTTTCTTTCAATCGAACGCAATGAAGAACCACAAGAGCAATAAGGCCATGGTGACGCACGATGGGAATCGAACACACACAACGATAGTGACGATTTGGGCTTCAACGGGTTTAGGGTATTTCGGTGTCGACAAGAGAACACAAGCGAGCGTTCAAGCAGACAGGATATTGATTTGAATCTGTCTCCCTTTTTCTCACATTCACTAAGGGTATTTAGGTCATTTCATAATTGCATTATATCACACAAAAGTCCCAAGAGACTTGTCGACAATTCCGATATTTCTAAGGACTTTTTTTGTAATTTTCTATGTACCTTAGACCTAAAAGTGTCTTTCCTATTTTTTTCCCCTAGGCACAAATATATTTTTTTTTTTTTTTGATAATAGAGAGGCCAGGCCAATATATTAAATCAAACCAGAAGTGGGATAAGTTCCCATACAATCATGGAGAAGCAAAGTTCTCAGAAAAGATGGACAGGAAAGGAAACTACATGAGGAGGATAGCCCATACTTAGTTAATCTATCAGCCATAAGATTAAATTCCCTAGGAACAAAAGAAAACTGCACGTCCCAATTGAGCCGCAGCAACTCTCTGATCTTTGTCATAACCATTGTCTGCGCATTGCCAAAGTCATTAGTTTTGAACGATTCAATTAGAATCTTAGAGTCTGATTCTATAATAATAGCTCTGTAACTCATACTACAAGTCACTTCAAGTGCTTTGAGAAGACCCCATTCTTCTGCTTCATAAGGAGAACACCGCCCCAGGTGTGCAGAAAATCCAGAAATCCATTCGCCTCTAGAGTCTCTAAAGACTCCCCCACAGCCAGCACAACCTTTAGAGGATGACACGGCACCATCTATATTGATTTTAACCCAACCTACAGGTGGAGCTTCCCATGAGATGAGTCCCGTTGCTCCAGACTTGTTAGGATGAGCACAACTAGCAGCTTCTGTATATAACTGCCAAACATTCAGAACTACAGTAGCTGGAAAAGATGGTTTCTGAAAGTCATGGTCAAAAATGTGGGCATTCCTCCACTTCCACAAGAGCCAAACTGTCACCCCAAAGATCTTACTCCAGTGAGGCATTGAGGAGCCTCCACAGCCTCCTTTAAGGTTAAGGTGAAGCCAATCTCGTAGATTTGCAGCAAAAAAACCGGCATAAATAGCAGGTGAAATCAAATCCTTCCATAGTAGTTTTGCATAACTACAGTCCCTGAGTATGTGCAATATTGATTCAGGGTGGAGATTACAAAAAGAACAGAAAGTAGAGGAGTTTGTCCATTTTCCCCTCCATTCATTTGTAGGCAGACGATTGTGGAAAGCAAGCCAAAGAAATGTCCTGATACGCTCAACCCCAGGCCATTTCCAGATAAGTTTGAAACAAGGATGTGCCAAATTAGGCGGTGGAGGCTCAATTAAATAATAAGCTGACTTAACAGTGAAAGAACCATTACTAGTCCCACTCCAAATCATCAAATCCTCTCCTGCCCTTCCCATCGGAGGCAAAATCGCGATCATATGTTGTAGAACTTCATTTGATACAGTTGTCCCTAGGCGAGTAAAGTCCCAGGTACCATTAGAGGTCCAATCAGCAACAGAACTTACTTTTTCTTCTGGCATCAAAGATCTTATACAATGATCTCTAATTCGAAACTCATTGGATAGCCAACAATCCTCAAAGAAAGAGACTGACCGACCATTTCTCACCCTCCAGGAAGTACCTTTCTCCAAAATATCTTTCTGCTTACATATAAACCTCCAAAGAGAAGAGTCTTGCGGCTTGGACTGAAAAAAATTCTGATCATTTCTTCTAACATATTTATGAAAGAGGACATCCGACCACAATTCCCCTGAACCCATCACTAATTTCCATGCCAACTTACAGCCAAAAGCATCATTCATGGACTCCAATTTCTTAAGGCCTAAACCACCAAAATTCTTAGGCAACGTGAGAGTTGACCAGCTGAGGTTATGAAACCCATGTGGGTTTGACTTCCCCCAAATAAAATTTCTTTGTAGCCTCTCCACCTCCTTACACACACTACTAGGCAACTGGGTCACCTGCATGGGAAATAAAGGGATCGCACTGATTACTGACTTTGCTAGAGTAACACGACCTGCCAAGGATAGGGTGTTAGCCTTCCAGGATGATAACTTAGAGTTGACTCTGTCAACAATGTACTGATATTTCTCTCTATTCCTCCTTGTATTTGTCAAAGGAAATCCTAAGTGTCTTCCAATTTCACAGGTAACCTTCATATTGGTAATTTGTTTAATTCCATTAACCAAATTCTGAGGTACCTTAGGCGAGAAGAATACTGAAGACTTACTAAAGCTAACCTTCTCCCCAGAGGCGCTACAAAAAGCATTAAGACATCCCATAATACATCTAGCTTGCTCAAGCGAGGCTTCACCAAATAACAATAGGTCGTCCGCAAACATTAAGTGAGAAATGCTAGGACCTTCCCTTGTGACCTTGATCGGCTTCCACTTATTTCCCCTGACAGAATCATCTATAATATGAGAGAGTCTTTCCATGCATAACACAAAAAGATAAGGCGATATGGGATCACCTTGTCGGATGCCACGCTTAGGCCTAAAGAATTCTGTTCTTTCCCCATTCCAAAGGACATTATAAGACGTAGAGGAGACACATTCCATGATTAAATTGACGAAACCACCGTCAAGGCCAACTAGCAAGAGTGTTTGTTGGAGAAATACCCAGTCAATACGGTCATAAGCCTTCTCTAAGTCGATCTTGAGCGCCATAAGACCTTTTCGTCCCTTAGCTTTCTTCATAGTATGGAGGAGTTCTTGGCCAATGATTATATTATCTTGAATTTGTCTGCCCTTAATGAAGCTGGCCTGAAACGGAGATACAAGTTCCTTCATGACACCTTTCAGCCTATTAGTCATGATCTTGGATACACACTTATAATGGGTGGTACATAATGAGATAGGCCTAAAATGGCTAACATTGACCGGTGCATCTGTCTTTGGTATAAGGGAGATTAGAGTTTTATTGGCCTCCGAAATATCCACCAAACCAGAGAACACTTTTTTAACAAAGAGACAGACTGATGGTCCCACATTAGCCCAGTTAGACTGATAAAATATTGGTGAAAAGCCATCAACACCAGGGGCCTTGTAAGCCCCCATTGCAAAAACAGAGTTCTTGATTTCCTCGTCAGTTGGTTGTCCAGCCAAGCTAAGGAGAACATCCTCATTAACTTTAGGGAAGGTAGCCGCTGTCCTCAACATGGGTCTAGATCCCCCATCTTCTTGGAAAAGGTTCTTGAAGTATGAGATCACTAATTCTTTTACTGCTTCAGGATCTTCAACCCAGACGCCTGCCTCATTTTTGAGAGCTAAGACTCTATTTCTTCTTCTTCTAATATTGGTCTTAGTATGATAAAAGCGAGTGTTCCGATCGCCTTTAGTGATCCAGATACTCCTGGACTTTTGAAACCATTTAAGCTCCTCAGCTTGCAAAACTACATTAAGCTCTTGTTGCAGCTTATGTTCCAACTGACATAGAAATTGAGAATGAGGGTAGGAAGATGATCTTTGGATCCCATTCAAACGAGCAAGCAATTCGGCCTTTTTCCTTTCGATATAACCAAAGATCTCCCTGTTCCAGACTAATAAACCTGACTGAAAATTGATAAGACCAGCCTCAAGATCCTCTTGGGCATCCCAGTTAGCAGACAGGAAATCTTTAAAATTATCATGGAGAAGCCACATGGCTTCAAATCGAAAAGGCTTAGCAGAACTATTTACATTGGACATATTGCTCACAGATAAGAGTATTGGATTATGATCAGAAAAGGATGTTCGTGGCAGTACCTTTAAAAAAGATTCAGGTAAGCTGTTGAGGAAGGAAACGTTTGCTAGAGCCCTGTCTAGACGTTCATACAGTCTGGGACATCCTGGTAAAAGTGGCCCTTTCCAGGTCATTTTCGGTCCTACGGCCCCCATATCATTAAGCCCACAACTAACCAAATTCTCCTGGAAACCACGCATCCTGTTAGGGCAGACATGCCTGCCTCCAATTCGTTCACTAGCAGCCAGTATCTCGTTAAAATCTCCAATCACCGTCCAAGGGGAATTGAAGCTTGTCGACAAACGGAATAGATCCTGCCAAAGGGACAATCTGAGGTCTGAATGAGGAATTGAATAAACTGCAGTAAGCACAAACGATGGTAATCCACCACTGGAGCATTGTATGTGGATGAACTGTCGATTCTCCTCTAGGACCGTGATTGAAATTCGAGATGTATCCCACGCCATCGCCATACCACCAGATCGTCCGAGACTAGGTACTATACGGAGAGAATCAAATCCCAAGGTTCTTAGCACCGATAGTCTATTTCCATCCTCCATTCTGGTCTCAGCTAGCACCAAAATCATGGGCCTGGGCCCAGCACACAATAATTTAAGGTTTCTGAGTAGGCCCTTTCCACAGGCCCCTCTAGTATTCCAATAAAGTATGTACACCATTTAAAATCAATATTAATGGGCGGTAAAACACAACAGGGTCCAGGCTAACACTGGGTCTCAGGGACCATGTCAACCTCATCATTTTCTCGGGCCACTACTTCACTGCTTGGTTTTGGGCTTACCGCAGCAGGTAAAAGGATCTCATTACACAAAGGCCCAGGGTCCACCTGTAGCCCAGGAGAAATACCCGGTTCTGGGGGGAGGTGTAAATGATAGTTGGAGTCCATATGGACCTCCGAAATCCCCCCTGCATTCCCACCACTTACATGCTCGTCCGACTCCATTAATTCATCGTCCATTGTAATCCTCAAAATACCCTCGTCTCCTTTTGGCTCAACCGTTATACTGTCTCTTGTCCTCTTGTCCACACGTCTGCTTCCCATTTGCTGAATTCCCGTTGATTTTCCTGCCTCCTCACTGGTCTTATCCACTAATTCCATATTCTCAACCATGACAGGTTTCCGCGTTTCTTTCCGTGCAGGTGTAGTGCGCTTCACACCCTCATGTACCTCAGATGGTCCCCCCAACACGACCTCTGTCCTTGGCAAATCATTAGCATGCTGATTCGGCCCTTCCACGTCAGCGAGCAACGCAAACCGAGAGCCCGTCGGGTCTTGCCGGAGCACCTCCCCTGTTTTCTCCTTACTCTTTTTTGGCCGTCTGGGTTTCTGAACGACTTTCCACTGAAGATCTAAATCCACCATTTTCACCGGCGATACCTGAGAAGAATGTATGGCATTCTCAGAGGCCTGCTTATCCTTCGTAGAGTCTGCCTGTACTGGCCTCTGAGGACACAATTCCTGGCGATGCCCATAAATTCCACAACAAGAACAGAGCATATGCAACCCTTCATACTCAATGTAATAGTCCCTACCTTCTATGGAAAATCCAGACATGAGTTGCTTCGTTAGATCCACAAGGACACATACCCTGGCATAGTGCCCTCTGAGTTGCGAGGCTGTATTGATATCAATCTTCACTATATCACCGATTCTGTCCGCAATATAAGTTAATGCTTCTGTGTTATAATATTCCAAGTAAATACTTGGAAGGCGGATCCATACGGCTACTTTATCAATTTTAGATGTAGCAGAGTCAAATAACGGTTCCCAGGGCCTCACAACCAGATAGTGATCATAAATCATCCATGGCCCTCCCGTTAAAGCATGCTGGCAATCATAACCATTGGAAAACTTTACCACATAGAAACCATTTCCAATATCAATAAGCTTTGTAACTCCACGTTTTGCCCACATGGACTGGATTCTGGCTTCCAAAGCTTTATAACCAATACTCCTGCCCAAAAGCTTGATGATAACTGAGTTATCCCAAGCCTTGTACATCCTCTTCTTCATCTTCCCAGAAAAGATAAAGGTAGGGAAATTCCTATTGGGGTCTTCGACAACCTTGCAGCAAGGCTCGCTATCATCCTCCTTCTCAGACATTGAGTCATCCGAGATATCCTCTTCAGCTCCTTCTAGATCCTCCGCAGCAACATTCTCTCCTCCCTGAACACCCTTCAACTTATCAGCAAAGGACGTCGATCTTGGTGCAAATCCAGCTTTCGTCGCACCAAGTTTCGGCCACTGACTAGATGAGCCTCCTTCAGAAGCTTGAATCCCATTCTTTATCTTTTTAGAGCTTCTAGCTAGTAAGTCGTCTTCCTCCGGAGTAGGTTTAGAACCAGCGAGAGCACCATGCGTTCCTTCCATCACGTTTCCGATGCCACAAATATTTTCTAATTAGAGACAATCCCATCTACAATAATATTGGGCTCTAAATGTATCCAGCTCTCTCAACAGCAATTCAAACATTGATTGAACATGTGAGGAACTAACTCATACTGTATCCAATCCCCCACGGTCCATTAAGTGGAATTTAATCTACCATAGCAAACCATTTTAAAATTCCACTTCCACTTATCTATGCCCACTTACGGTATAGCAGGTTTTGATAATCCTTTATGCATGTATTTTTCTCACATAGGAACAACTGAAAATTCAAGCAATTAAATATGCAGAAGCACTAACTAACTGAATTTAAGCTATTTATTTCAAAAAAAAAAAAAAGACAGTTGCTTTCTAGAATTACAAGATCAGCCAATTCGTTTGCTACACATATAATAAATATTACCTCAATTTTCATGGGAAAAAAAAACCCCTTCTTCTGTGCCCAAAGGAAGCCTAGTAAAGAACTCCAATACAACCTACCTCGAAAAAATTATTCTACAAAATTTTTTGCAAAACAAACTTTGCACGACTTTACCCTATAATTCTTAAAACCCAATAATACATCTGTCATTCAATAAGACCTCTGAAATTTCCTCAAGTCCTGTTTACTTGTGCATTCTCCACCAGCATTTTCAGTTTCTGTTTCTGTTTTTTCCCCTACCATCCAATCTTTTCCTCTTGCCAATATTCTTCATTGAAATATTTACTCTGGAAGTATTATCAGCCTTCACTTTTTTCCGCACTTTAATTCATAAAAAACACTCTAATTCACCTCCCCTTCACACTCTTTCTATTTAGTGATCCTTTTTTGTCTGGTAACATTTCCACTTCCTCTCTGTTTTCTTCTCCTCCTTTCTTGATGCCTTTATTTCTTTTCCTTTTTTTGCTCTCTTTCTTTAGTAATCCTTTTTCTGCTAACATTTTCAGTTTCTGTTTTTTCCGCTCTTCTGCTTTCTTCTCAAAGCCATCATCCAACATTTTCATTTCGGCAACATTTTTAGCACTGAAAACCTGAAAAACATTATTAAAAAACAATCAAACAAAGCCACAAATAATTAGTGTAATCATACATCTTAACCATCATCATTCACCTAACAGTAGCTAAAGGGCTTTTCATTGCAATATAAACCCAAGTCCAACTCAGTAAGAGTTTTTAAAAAAAGAACTGAAATAAGTTAAAATAACAAGGATATTGATAGGTTTACTAGATATTGATTAAAAAAATAGAAAACCATGAATTTTAGACAGGGTCAATTACATGTTCAGTCTGTTTGACTCTCTGAACAACAGAATGGTCAGGATGTTCACCAGGTTAGTGGGTGAACCTGCCAGTCTGGTCTAAGTTCAAAATAATCAGATGATGCAAGAAAAGAAGCTTCACAAAACTCATCAAGGCATAAACTTGAATATGAAAAATGGAACATTCAAGAAATGATCAGATGTTCAATCACCAGGACAAAAAAATGGACCCAAAGGTACCACACCTTTTTCATCAGAGTAAGAACCTCATTCTCCTTGTATTCAACCAACTCAAGTTGCCTTTCAATAAGAGCTTCTACTTCATGAATGAGATTAACATCATTCTGCACATGCCAAGAAACGATTCCGATGCAAAGACAACACTCATAAAATATCTCCATTAACAATTAAATGTAAAAATATAATTCGAATTACTTTACAAGCTATCTTTAAAATGGAAAGAAATACATATATAAATTAAACATATCTAGAAGCTTCGTAAAATAGCAGAGAACATATGTGCATTATATAGTAAAAGAATGGAAGGATTGAAGGAAGATGATGAAAGGGAGGAAAATACTTGTTCCCCTAATTCATTTTTGGACAACTTTGTTTGTTAATCTAACAACTAAATCATATGATGATCCAAAGAACCATGTCAAATTTGAGGGCTGAAAATGATGAATAACTACCAAGAGTGTAACCTACAGTTCTGTACCAAAAAAATCACAGAAATAAGCTCCATCAAATCCAAATTTTCCTGACATGTATTTTGAACTATATGTCAGTGACATAGAAACAATGGTATGTTATACATTTTAAATTTTGCTTCTAATTTTGTTTTACCTGGGTAACAATGCTCACAGCCAGTCCTCCTCTACCTGCTCTTGCAGTTCGACCAACACGATGGACATAATCCCTAGGAAACCTGCAATGCATTCTTAAAATCAGTGATATCAGGATTTAAGAAAGTAACGAACACAAAATGAAATTGAGCAAGAAAGGTTACCTTGGGACGTCATAATTGATAACCAGATCAACTGTAGGAATGTCCAAACCTCGGCTGGCAACATCAGTTGCAAGCAGTATAGAAGCCTTTCCCGATTTAAATTGATGAAGTGCTTCAAGTCTGTGAGTCTGTGATTTGAATGAATAGAGAGCTGCAGCTTCTTGATCAAGTACTTCTAGCATTAAACTTAAACGATGACAATCTCTGCCATTTTTAACAATAAAAAAGAAAAGTTGTAGCTGGTAGTGGTGAACAACCCTTTATCACATGATTAAAAACTGAAAAAAGGGCAATTACAAAGCATAATGACATAAAAAAGGTGTCAAAAATTCAAGCAAAGTTTCATTTAGAAATAATACCTGCATGTAGAGAAAAAAACAATGGTTGAACGAATGCCCATATCTTCCATTTTGGACAATATATGCATTAAATAAACCTCCTTGACTTTGTTGGGAACAAATATAATTTGTTGCTTAAGTGTCTCAACTGTTTTCAGGCCTTGATATGCCTCATAGACATAGAGCTTGTCTTGGTAACGCTCATGCAGCTTTTGTAGATTACTTGTTGTAGTTGCAGAAAAAAATAGGTTTTGCCGACTTTCAGGTAAACACTGAAAGATCAACTTCAAATCCTCCTGAAAGCCGACATCAAGAACCCGATCTGCTTCATCCAAGACAAGGAACTGGAGCAACACAAGTTGAATACTTAGTAAAAAAGTAATTAGATAAAACATATGATGTTTAAGCATACAAGAAAAAGTTTAGTCCAATCATTAATTCCTGTAAAAAATGAAACTTCAATTTTTATCATTCATGTAAGTTTTCTAGTACAAAGGAAAGGAAGGAAGGAAAAGGTGAAAAGAGATCCACATGTTTTCTGCCCCAAAGTTTTCTCTTCAAAAGTGGAGAGGTTTTGGAGAGAAAACATGTGATAGAACTTAAAGAATACCTTGTTGATAGAACTTAAAGAAAGTAAGAGAGAAGTAGAAAAAGGGAAATCTAGAGCAACTCTAGCCAAACAATCTAGAGACAGAATCTGTACTCTAGCCAAGATACAGTAATTTCCATATAATATTCTTCATAACTTTCTCAAACAGAATACAAATATTTATAGAGTCTTACTAAATAACTTCCTATAATAACTTACATATAACAGATAAGAAATAATAACTTCCTAACTTCCATAAAACAGATAAGACAAAATAACTTCTCTAAACTAATAATAACCAACACTAGACACTTGTAACATTTAACATAAGACACATAATAAAACATAAAATACAAATAATGACTGGTTCCTATCAATATCCACCCCTAGGAGAATAGCCTTGTCCTCAAGGTGATAGGAAGGAAGGGGGCAGTTTTGCATTCATGACCAGTAATAAATTATCATCACATCTGAAACATAACTCTTTATCTGTGTGTGCTGCTTGTCAGTTTCAGAAATTTGTGTAGTGGTAACTGCCCAAATTTGACTGATAACTGATGGTAATAACTGCCTCTGAAAATTTTTCTGTTTTTGATGCACTAGTTGTAGATAGTTGGAATGATAAAGGAAGAACAGAAGTTGAGAGGGATTGGGAAGAGAACAAGAGTTCAGTCGAGCCAAAAATTGCCGACACCCAGTCTCGAATCCACCGACCAGTCAATGATAATATGTCGACACGTCAATTAAAGACCCACGACACCACGTACATAACAATTCAGCAGACGCCAGCAGAACCAAGAATGAAGGTCGACGACGCAAACAGAACACGAACTGAACCTAGAACGATTTTCCGAAGCGATACACCCAAAAAAGATTGCAATCAGCCGATAGCTCAATCAGAATTCAGAAGTAGTGCTAACGCGCAGAGACATGTGGAATTCCTGAATTTGATGCAAACAATTTCCAATAACCAGCGTTGAAATTCTTGACCGATAATATATGTTGGACTGGTCTTGGACGTCTTGACTGGACTTGGTAATCTCTTTTTTTTGTTTCTTGAAAAAGTATCTTGAAAGAGAGGCCAAACCGTGAGGGGAAAGGAAGGTTCAGACTTGATTCAAGACTGATCAAAATGGAGCAGAACGTGCCGAGGAAGACAGCTCTGATACCACTGAAGATAGGTTGTAGAGAATTAAGAAATCTGAGGGTTAAGGGACAGAAATTAGAGGGAGTGAGAAGAGAAACAAGAGGGATTGGGAAGAGAAACAGAGAGAAGAGACACAAAACTACTATTGCATGTTTTCATTCATTATTCAAGACACCTCTTACATTAGCCTAGGCTTTCCTTATATAAGAATGGATATGGCCTTAGACTTCCATAAGCAGTTCCTAACTAATTCCCAACTGTAATAACAGTAATAACAACTAACTACTAACTAACTCCTTATTAACCAATTCCTAATTCCCTAACTAACTCACTAACTCTAATATTTCTATGCTTTACATATCATTTTTTGTTTTGTTTTGTTTTGTTTTGAAATTGTAGTTGCCGTCAGCAACTTATGACCCCAAATTTCCTGTGGAAAAGAAAAACGTCCAGAAGTTTGCCATTGTAATTTGGCTTCACTGGGATGACCAAAGGAAAATGAATGCTCTATCTGTTTCTTCAATTTGAATAGGTCTGCATCTAGACAATTTAACTTGGATAAAATTGCACCTAGTTGCTGTGAAAAGAGACCTTTTGGTGATGGGTTATTATTTTCATTGGATGGACGGAGTGCTTGGTTGGGGTTAGGATGAGGTTTAGGCAACATAAGATCATTGCTGTGAGAGGACGGATGTGTGATCACCATTGATTACAAATAGGCCCAAAGATTCACCGCTCTAATACCAAATGATAGAACTTAAAAAATACCTTGTTGATAGAACTTAAAGAAAGTAACAAAGAAATAGAAAAAGGGAAATCTAGAGCTAGGATCTGTAACTCTAGCTAAACAATCTAGAGACAGAATCTGTACTCTAGCCAAGATACAGTAATTTCCATATAATATTCTTCATAACTTTCTCAAACAGAATACAAATATTTATAGTCTTACTAAATAACTTCCTATAATAACTTACATATAACAGATAAGAAATAATAACTTCCTAACTTCCATAAAACAGATAAGACACAATAACTTCTCTAAACTGACAATAACCAACACTAGACACTTGTAACATTTAACATAAGACGCATAATAAAACATAAAATACAAATAATGGCTGTTTCCTGTCAACATGCTTTCTAAAGTTGCTCCAAAGGAATGAAAAAGAAGCATAGGGCCCACAAATATTCCATATGGCGTAACTGTCATTGTGGAACTAGTCACTTCTCTCTGTTTCATCCAAATATAAACGACGCAAGAAAATCTCAAATTTTTCTCTTCCCTCTATTTCTCTCCCATTTTCACTGCACATCCAAACAAAGTATGAAGGAAACAAGAGTAGATGACACTTTAACTATAGAAACATAGTGAGCACCAGAGAGCATTGACCACCTTAGGAAATATCAAAGACTGTATACACCTTTTTTTTTGGGGGCCAAACGATAGCCATAGAATATGCCTATTGCAAGACTATAAATCGAAATACAGAAAATTTCAAATGAATACCGTTTGAATTTACAAAATCCACAGAAGTTCGTTGAATTTGTAAAAGGATTAAGAAGTACCAAAGACCTATGAGGCATATGCAAATTCGAGTGAAATTACCTTTTTGCCTTTAGTTTTAAATAAATAAATTTTTTTAAAAAAAACCCCACCTCCCATCGCCAGCCAACCACCGCCGGCCGCCGGGCCACCGCCGGTGGTGGGGTGCCAGCGATGGGTGGCCGGCGGTGGGGTCTTTTCTTTTTATTTATTTAAAACTAAGGGCAAAAAGGTAATTTCACCCGATATTGCATATCCCTTATAGGTCCTTGGTACTTCTCAGTCCTTTTACAAATTCAATGGACTTCTGAGGGTTTTGCAAATTCAAACGGTATTTATTTAGAATTTCTCCATCGAAATATCAAATGATTTTCCAACTAAAAGTGACACAATAATACTAGCCTATTATGCTCAACTCTATGTAGCAAGGTTTTCTTCATATCTCTGCTAGTATTCTTTCCCCTCTGATTCATGTTAAAAACACGCAGAAAAATCTTTTGATTAACGCATACCAAAAGTGTAACACAGGGCCATACAAAAGGACCTCGATGTACAAAAGAGGCTGCAATATTATGCACTATGAATACTCCCCTTTACATCATAAAGGGAAAAACTTCAAAAATTCTAATTTTATCAGTGATATGCACATCATAGTAGTCAATCTCAAATAGTGGAGCGTAGCAGCCAACCCAAAAAACGCTATAGCGGTATAGCGCATTGCGGGATGACCGCTACACCGAAGATACACACATGAATACTCAAAAAACATGTACTCAAAATTTAAGACATTCATCGTTAAACAATAAATCATCCAAGTCTCTAAAAACTAAAAAAAAAACATATAACAAAAATTCATAATTAAATTAGTCTCTAAATGCCATAAATAAATGCAAAAATTCTCTTTAGTTTCCCATGATATGACCATTTTTACTGTAGCATGAACTGAAAAAGCAAGAGAAATGTGTAAACTCTTTTTTATTGTAGAATCAGAAAGAAAGGACGCGTTTGTTGACCAAAAATAAATAAATAAATAAATAAATAAAAGAGAAAGAACCCCTCTTCCACATCTCGCACTCAAGCAAGAAAGAACGCCTCGTACACGTCTCGAACTGAAGCAAAAGAACAGAGCCAAAATTGTCAAGCTCAGAAATCAAAGGCACCGAAATCAGAAATCAAACTCAGGTGCCGAAATCAAAAATCGAACTCAGAGGGAGGTGTTGATTGTGACTGGTTGATTCGGATTTTAGGGAATGGACCAATTTGATAAGTCGGGTTTCCAGGTTTGGGCTTTTTTACAGTTCCAACCTAACCTAATCGCACGACGCACCACGCGATTTCCTGCAACACGACTGGCGCTACAGGCGCGACCTTGAAATGCTCCGCAATGGAGCATCTATGGCGGCAAGGTCCTGTTCTGCGCCGCTCCAGCGCTATCGCGACGCTATAGCGCGCGATTAACTACTCTGATGCACATAACCATTTTGAATTACATAATGACTTGTGGATCATAATATCACTAGAAAAAGGAGCGCTTTAAAAAGATCCTAGAGAACTTGTTGGAAAATTAAACTATTCTAACAATCACTTGCCTATACATATCTTATTCTATGAGCATGTAGCAAGTTGATTCCTACAGTCATAACCCTAAACCTGTAACCCTTAACCCATATTAGTCATTGGGAGGCAGACTTGTGTATCCCCAAATGCATCAAAGAAGAACTTGGTAACGGCTTACACTATAAGGATAAAAAAAAACACTCCCAAATGGTTGGATATGCTGACAGTGACAAAGATTGGGCACAATAACCTACTGACCACTCACCCACTACTGATTACTATATATTTCTTAGAGGAAATCTTGTCTTTTGGAAAATCAATAAACAACATGTGGCAAGATCCTGTACTAAAGCTAAATACTGTGTCATCACATTGGTGACAGCTGAACTTATGTAAATGAAACAATTACTCCACAAAGTCCAATTTTGAGATCTTGATTGAATAACATTAAAGTGTAACAAAGTAACAAACTGCACACATCACTTTTAATAAAATTTTTCATGAGGACCAAACACAAACAATTGTTTGACAATTTCATCATATAGAGAGAACCCTACTTGGAACTATTTCCACTAGCCACATTAATTCCAATCACCAGGTGGCTGATGTTCTAATTAAAGTATTAAGAGGACATCATATTTCCTAATTTGCAACAAGCTTGGCGCATCTGATTATGATTGATTAGAATTTGATAGTAAATAATTAGGATTGATTGTAATTGGCTGTAAATATCTAGGGAAGTTATTATTCTAACTATTTGCCAAAATATGTTATATATTGTATCCTTACAAACACGAGACTCATGGAGGTCAGTCCCGGCAAACACATTTTTCTCATTCCACTCCTATTTTCTCTTGAACCATCAATAATAAACATCGTTTATTAGAGTAACAATGAAATAACCATGATGGCATAGCAAGAATAAAGCTTGAAACTCAATGACAGGGAAAAGAATCATCATCACCTTAGTTCTAGAAAAAACTGGAGGAATATCAGGACTATCCTCGAGCAAAACCTTGATCCTTCCTGGTGTGGCAATCACAACATGCGGCCTGGATGTTAAAATCTTGGCTTGCTCCAACTTATCCATCCCTCCAACCACCACAGCTATCCGCACATGCAAGGATGAACCTAATGCCCTAAATTGCTCTGCAAGTTGATAAGCCAACTCCCTTGTTGGCGTCAAAACCAAAGCAAAAACCCCAAAAGGATGCTCACCCAGTCTGTGAAGAATTGGTAGAGCAAATGCCGCAGTCTTACCACTTCCTGTCTCATCAATGCCAAGCACATGACTGCCATCTAGAATCTTCGGGATGCAATGTAATTGGACCTGTCGAGGCTTGCGCATCGCGAGCTCTTTGCAAGTCTTCACAGCCCATTCGGCAAGTCCAAGCTCCGTGAAAGTACTAGGATTGGTGGAATCAAGAACCGTGTCATCTGACTTTCCAAGGTGTTGGCTATTAAAGTTGATGTCTTTGGTGGCAGCAGTGGTGGTGGCTGTAGCAGTTGGGGCAGCCGACAAGTGTTTTTTTGAGGGTTTACGAGACTTGGAGAAGAGTGGAAAGTTTTCATCCACAAGAACTTGTTGGTCCATTTTGATAACACAATTTGGTTGGGTGTGCTAATGTATTAATGCTGAGCTTTTTTCGAGCTGCTGTATTAATACCAAGCTGAGTAAACACGATTTGGGTTCACTAACGCAAAGGTCGTGATCTTCTTGTACCTGAAGACACATGCAGTAAATAATAATGATAAATACAACACTAATGTTCTAGAATATTGATTGTATATTTATTCCATGCTTCACTAAGAGCCCGTTTGGATCCTCTTATTTTTAAGCTAAAAGCTACTTTTAAGTTAAAGCTAAAAAAAAGATAAAAGTTGTTTGGTAATTATATAAATTTTTTAGCTTAAAAGTTAGTTAAAAGCTGAAATTAAAAATAAGCTGTTTGGTAAAATTTTTGTCATAAGCACTTTTTTCTAATAAAAATTATCATAAAAGGTATATTATAAATTAACTATGTATCAGCACAATTATTTGTCAGCAGAATTAAAGTGTTAACTAGCAACAAGTTAAGGAACACAGTAGATAAGAAACTACAAGAAACGACACAAGAACAAGATGAAATTACAATAATCAACCCATTGCAAGTTGCAACCCAAACATTAAAAGAATGATACATAACAAGAAAAGTGCAGCAGCAGATAAACGTTTATGGTAAGAAATCTCAGTTGAACACACAACTCACACTATAACACAAATGAAATGTCAAATGAATAACTGTAATTTCCCCCCAAAGCAAAACACACTAAAGAATTTGCCTCCCAAATCTGGCTCTGAAATTATGCATCAGCAAACAAGCTTGCCTCTGAAACAGTTTTATATCACAACCAATGGACAATGCTCTGAATCTTCTTTTGAATGTGATCAGCTCACCGCTCTATCACCATGAAAAATGAAGTTAACAAAATATTTTCTTTCTTGGATGAATCTGGATTCTCTCAAGTACTTCATAGGGTAAAGCAAAGAAACAAAATTGTAGATCCTATTTTGACCCATATAAACCCATACGAGTAGAACCTGCTATATTGTTCCTATTTCTCTCTATCTCACCTTATGAAGTACTTCAGGGGATCCAAATTCAGGCAACAAAAGACAACAAAAAAGTATACGTAACATAAACTCAAGGCCTTATAACAATTTGCGTTGACACATTACAGCAGAAGGTAAATCTTCAACTCTCTCCACTTGCCACAGATGTAAGAAACTTTGATCTTATCTCAAGCTATTTATCCTGAATTAAAGTCATTGCTCAAGACTCAGTGGATAGATCTCAAAGAATACCATATTTCTAGAGAGGTTGATAAAGGAGGAATTGGAAGTTTGAGTTTAATCGATATGCTTAGATCATATTTCTGTCAAATCAAAGTGTTGATCTTTAGATTCACCGGTCATTATCCTGATGGCTACCGGAGATGGGACATTTGGACTTATGTTAAACCACTACATGAGTAAGGCTAATCAAAACACCCCAAATCACACACAATGTTGGTTAAAAAAACTACACACAACAAAATAAATAGAAGGATGAGAATGTTGAGACTCTGATGGGAAGTTGTTGCTGTTTGGAGCATCAGACAGCAACTCCTATCAAATTGGGACATCTTCCTCAAACGGTTTGGCTTTTTGTTCATCAGAAAAAACTATAATGTTAAACAACATCTTAGAAAACGCTACACAATAATGGGCACTAATTCATGCAATGAACTAGCATAAGAAAAACACAGCCACATGGTATATAATGAGTCCATATTAAATATTCGAAGATGAAACAGAGTAAAGTTATGGTTCATTTATTATCTAAAATGCATAATACAGTTGACTAACATAAGCCAAGCAAAATGGGATTTGAGTAACCCGACCATATGTTCTTCATAATCCAAACAGCTACAAACACAAGCAAAAGAAATGAACTCAGCCTTTTACAGAATAACCCATTAAATGAGGAACTGATTGATTGAAGATCTAGTTGACAAGAAGATGTTGGTTCTGTCTTTCAAATATTCTCAGCAGTGCTATGTTTGGTGGAAGGCATTTTTCCTTGCAAAGATGTTTCACAGCCTAACAACCTAACTACTTTTAAAATCGTTAAGGAGCTGTTTCATCTTCATCTATGTTGCACCGACACTGACACGGCATTTTCGACATGTTAACACGCAACGTCCGACACTTTACTTCAAAAATACTAATATATATTTCGACGAGTTCCGACACGTCTTAGTATTAAATAATATTTTTAATATAAAATAAATCAACAGAATTTATTTACAATAAGAAACCGGAAAAGGACAGGGAAACAGGGAGGGGAGTCGTGATTCATGAATAGGCGAATAGCAGAGTTAGACACAGAGAGTGAGACACTGAAACACAATCACAGACAGATATCGCACAGACACAAATCACACAATCACAATCAGTTTAAGACTGAGGAAGAAGCGAAGACACAGTCTCTTAGTCTTATTAGATGCGTGATTCAGTCGAAGAAGAAACAGAGAGTGAGACACAGTCATTCAGTCACGTATATCGCGCGCAAAGACTGAGGAAGAAGAAACACTCACTGTCTTAGATGGCGTCGCCGTCGATTCCAGTCACTTCAATTTGGGAGAACCGCAAAAAACACGCACGATTTGGGACGGCGTCGCTGATTTCAGTCAGAACTGGGAGAGAAATTTGAGAGACGATTTGGGATGGCGTCGTTGATTTCGGTCGGAACTGGGAGGGACGGAGGCAGTTCGATTTGAGAGCGTCGCCGTCGATTCACTGAGCTGAACTTGAGAGAATGATTTTAGGAAAGATGCTGACCGCTTAATTCACCGTCAAAATGTCGATTAGGGCTAAAATTTGGAGCTAAAAAACAGCCTTCAGCTTTTCAAAAAATTACGAAACTGCCATTTGAATCTTTGAGTGCTTAATACGCGAATTTCAGTCCAATTCGAGTGTCCGACTCGTTCATTTTCCCAAATTTGACGTGTCGGTGCAACATTCTTCATGGTGGTCTGTTGGCTATCCTAGCATTGTGTTCGTTTGAGGGGCCTATAGATCAGTCGACTAACATGAACAAACTACAATAAGCGCCAACCCACATCCTCATATATTCTTAATTAATAGTCCAAACAACAGTAAACACATGCAAAGGAAATGAACACAAACGGAAAATCAAACTCACATATAAATCCATCACTGTTAAGACTTAGCAGAAGAATTCCATCCCCACATTACTCAAATAACACAAAGCATTCCACCATGTGAATTTCACAGAAGAATTACATTTAACTAACTCAGTTTCTAAACGAAAACATCATGATGCAGAAAAACCAGGGGGAAGACAAGAAACGACGCAGATGAGAAAGCAGAGATAACGGCGAAACCTGTGGCGGAAAAGCAGAGGACGGAAACGGCGCTAATGGACGCTGCAGATGACGGCGAGGCCAAGGCTACGGCGCCGATCTATGCTGCAGATGAGGACTTCTCCAGAGCGGGACGGTCAGGAGCGGCGCGGCCTCTGCCTCTGAAATCGGAAAATCGCATGCGCAAAGTAGATTATAAAAAAGAGCTTGTCAAGAGATTTTTTATACGAGTAATAGTTTTTTTTTCCCCTGTGTAGAATAAGCTCTTCTTATTGTAAGAGCTTATTTTAAAACCTATTTGACCTAACTTTTACTTATAAGAAAAAGATAAATTAAAAATAAGATAGGTCAAAGTACTAACACTAATATTAATATAGTCCATCCAGCTTAAAATTAAAATTTTATAGTAATTACTTTCCCGAATGTAAAAGCAAAAGTCAAGTCAATGTTGGTTTCATTTTATGCTGGATTCTCATGCTTGTTATAATGCCTGAGGTACAAGCATCTTCATTTTGTAAAGAAAATCTAAATTTAAGATCAACTACAATCGTCAAGCCCAATAATCAGAAAATCTAGGGTTGATCATGGACCAAACCATACTAGATTTGGTCCTCACCCGAGGTTTGATCGACCTAAGGTTGGACAAGTCAGCACAAGATCTAGTTTGGTCTAACACCATTCCGAGTTTAAGATATATATATATATATATATATATATATATATATATATAGGTCCAGTGGATTGCCTGGACCTATATATATTTATTTTTAATTTTTATTGTTGCATTTTTTAGGAGGCAATATTTCAACTGTGTGATAAAACCCCAATATTGCACACAACAATTACTTTACTGGTTTTGACTTGAGTTCACATTGAGTGTTTTTCTTTTAGGTACTTCTTAAGTATTTTTCTCTCTAATTAGAGGGATTAGGCATTTTTTTAAAATTTTTTATATATTCTATTTATTGAGATTTGGTTATATGCTGCATCATGAATTTTTTTTGCACTCAGTATCTCAGATTAATTAATTTCCAGGATATTAGGGTTACAGGAAAAATATTTCTTAATACAAAATTGAAAATTAATTAATTTAAAATATTGTATGCAAAAAAATTTTCAAGATCCAGTATATAATTTAATCTAAATAAATAGAATATATAAAAAAAAAAATTTTTAAAAGTCTAATCCCTCTAATTAGAGATGAAAAAAACCTAAGAAGTACCTAAGAGAAAAGTGAATTCTTTTGACTTTTGATCACAATCCCACGTTAAATTACTTACTTCCTCACTAGTTCTATGAATCTTAACAAAACATCGAAGCTTACTTGGCAAATTAAATAAATCCTCGTTCTCAAAAAGAAAGAAAACTCTACGCTACAGGATTAGTGCAACGTTTTTGTGGTCAAATCCATAAAAGATTTTTCAAGTGAAATAAATTCCATATTGACTATATGTTGCCCTGTGGTCTCATAAGGCATCAAGTCGCTAAAAACGAAGGAAGGATCAGTGGGGCTATCCGAGACATAATATCTAACAATTTCCTAATATTTACTGTGAGCGTCCAAGAATGGTCCGATCGAATTCATGACACTAATTATCTGTTTGGTTGGAGGGAATCGGAGGGGAGGGGAGGAGGATGGAGGGATTTTAGCCCCCTCCCCTCGTTTGGCTGATAACATTTTTTAGGAGGGGAGGGGAAATTTTTTAAAATTTTCCCCTCCCTTCCCTCAGAAACTTCACCCCCCAAATCGGACGGATTCGGAGGGATTATTAAAATGGGTGTCTGATAGGACAAAGTTATCCCTCATCTTTTGCTATTATACCAAAAATACCCAGAAACATACCCAGAAACCTATATAAGACTACTCGATCAGCTCCAATCCTCAGTCATACGAATCCTTTCGCGGCAGCTAGCTCATTCCTGACGAGGGAGAAGACTGACGACGATCGAAGGCGGAGAGAGCATCGACGGAGAGCACGATCGAAGTTGTTAATTCTTTCCGGTGAGTATCTCTCATCCCTGACCCATATTAAGATTCTTCATCATATAATTCCCAATTGAAACAATCCAGTGATGCACCCAAACTGTTTCTGCAAATCTGATTTCTTGCGAGGTTTTTTTGATAGTAACTTTAGGTTTCTTGGTTATCTGTTCTGTTCGTGAATGCGTGTTGGATATCGTTCGTTCCTTTTTTTTTTTGTTTCGTTTGTGACTATGAAAAACAGAGTGAATATGAAAAACACCTATACATAAATATAAGAATATTGTGGGTTCCGATGCCAAGGATTTCGACAATTAGCGATGAAAAATTAGAACGCAGGAAGACGTATTGTGGGTTACCTGGTTAGAAGTCTTACTGTGCTAGTAGTAGCGTACTAGGCGCAAGTAGCTTGAAATCGTACCTGGTTAGAAGTCTTACTGGGCTGGTAGTAGCGTTAGCGTACTAGTCTTACTGGGTTACCTGGGATGATGATTAACTAAATCGCACAATCCCATTGATCTCTACCAATTGCTAACCTTTTATGTTTTATGCTTAATCCAACCAAATATTAGAAGGTGATCAAAGCAGTTGTGAAACATTATAATTGAGGTAAGCTACTAAAAGAGAAATTAAATATTAGGAATCTGTGGCAAGCGTGCACGTACATCCCTGGAACAAGTAATTAATATCTCAAATACTCGACATTTGAAAAGGCAAAGTTGGTGCACCACGCAAAGCAAGGAGAGCAGAAGGATTAGATCAAACATAAAGCTTGTTGATTGTGAGATAATCTTCCAAGGTTATATTTTTGTGCGTAGAAAGCTTGTTGATTGTGATATGTAATTTGGTAAGCCTGGTGAAATTTTGTTGGTGAATCCGTTATAGGTGTAATCATATCCAATGACAGAGGTTACGTTCTGTTGCCATAGCCTATTTTATAAGGAATTGGATTATTTAGATTTAGTGGTATGTTTATCTATAACGATGAGGATGCGAGCAAGTGGAGAACTTAGTTGCGCAAGCCATTGCCTTGCTTGTCTTGTGATATGTCTATTGGTCTGGATCCAAGATACAACAAAGAAGGATCATTTTCTGTCTAATCATTTTCCTTTGTTTCAGTTTGATCTTGTGGTCATCTAGAATTTGGATTCTCTTCATTGTGTATCTTCATTGTTGGTAGTTGTCAACAGCAAGAAGTCCTCCTGCATCTTCTTTGTTTATAGGTGTGAAAATACAGTGGACTGTGGTGTATATTAATATTTATAAAAGTGAAATAATACAACGTAAAAATTAAATTTCTATATCACTTGAAAGAGAAGAGGTGCTAAAGAAAATAAAAGTACAACATTACGTCTAATTTTAGGAGGTTTATGTTTCATCTAATTCTCCAGCTACTTTCTAAGATTACGAAGTGGTTGCCTTCAACAAATCTGGCTACTATGTTGATTTCTTCTCCAATTATATTACCTTCAATTCTACCAGTCTCTAGTGTACTGGTTTAATTTGAAAATATCTAAGACTACCAATCTCTAGCATAGGGCCCAAGTTGAGCCACACTCTACACAGCTATTAATAGTGCAGCTTACTACAACTTTCTCACACACACACACAACACTGATAATGATATTGATTGGGGAAATGCAAAATGTGGCAGATGCGTAAATAGATTAAATATGACTGAGTTCCATGCAATTTGACAGTATAGCCAATATTTGACAAGCAATACCTGTGAACTGGGACTTGGCACAACTGCCTAAAAAATGTGGGATTAAACTTTTCAAGCATTTGTAACTTTTGGTTGATTTACCACTCTCCCACTCAAGTTACCAAGCATTCTGATTTGAGTTATTCTCAGATATGTGAATGTCTCAACTCAAATGCAATGCATTGTACTTGGTGTACAAATAAGACTAGAGGAATGCTTTGGTGAATCATACTTCAAGCTGCTTTGGACTATAGTAGGTAATCATGGGACAGAGGGATGTGTAATTTGTAATTAATTGAGATATATGATGGTGGACCTTGCCTTTTTCCCCATAAACTTTTTGCTGTGTTGACTGTTCAGATTTTCATTCACTCTTGGAATGCTTTTTAGGAGAAGAAAAAGTATGATGGCTGACATTTTTAGTTGTGACCGAAATCTCCATTTTCTATGTTGTCTCAATGTGCTTTATCATGCTGCGTTAGTTGGTCACAAGGTCTGAGCATTGCTGTTTCTGCCATATTTGTCAGTATATGTTGAATTACTTCTGAAATTTTAAGAGTTTGCATGGTTGCGTTGTGTAAATTGTTGAATTTGGTTCTGTGAGTGCAACCATTGTCTCATTTTTTTCAAGATCATAAGAGTTTTGTTGTGTTGCATGAGTCTGACCTGCTAGTGCTTGTTGCATTCATTTCATCATCATCACAATATCCACTTTTATTGCTATCTTGCAAAGACAATCAATGCAATCCCTCATGATCCTCTTTTCAGTTACTGCCCTACGTGTCTGTGTGCTAATTAATTTGGGATGATATTGTTTACTTGTTAGATGGATAATGAAGAGGAAGAATATGTGACACAATGGTTCCTAATGCGTCAGAGACTTGTAGCTGCCCTTATTTGTCTTGTTGTTCAGTATTTTATGGTTAAGAAACGTAATACTAACAAGAGAAGAACTTACAATATGAATTCTGCTAGAGAGAGGGTACGTGAAGAAGTGATGTATAGGATAGCTTATACTTCTAGTGGACGGGATATTGTTAGAATGGGTCCTGAAGCTTTTTTTAGGTTGTGTAATATGTTAGAAAGAGATGGTGGCCTAAAGCCGACCCGATTCTCCAGTGTGGAAGAACAAGTTGCTAAAGCCCTTTACATCTTATCGCATAAAACAAAAAACCGGGTGGTTAAGTTTTGGTTTAGGCGCTCTGGTGAGACAGTTAGCCGTCATTTCCATAATGTGCTTAAAGCCATTATTGAATTAGAAGATAAATTCTTTTTACAACCAGATGGCTCTAGTGTCCCTGGTGAAATTGATGGTAATAACAGATTCTACCCATATTTTAAGGATTGTGTTGGGGCTATAGATGGAACACACATTCGTGCCAAAGTACGCATGGTAGATGCACCTCGTTACCGCGGAAGGAAGGACTTCCCTACACAAAATGTTTTGGCAGCTTACACCTTTGATTTAAAGTTCACTTATGTGCTTGTTGGATGGGAAGGAACCGCATCTGACTCAAGAATTATAAAGGATGCATTAAGCCGAGAGGATTGTCTTAAGATTCCTCAAGGTAAATATTACTTGGTTGATGCTGGGTTCATGTTAACAAGTGGCCTTATTACACCATATAGAGGAGTTCAGTACCATTTATTTGAAAGAATATTCAGGCAGAAATCCACCCCAAAACTATAAAGAACTATTTAATCTTAGACATTCATTGCTACGTACTGCTATTGAAAGAGCTTTTGGGGTATTGAAGAAAAGGTTTGTGATTTTATCAAGTGCAGCAGAGCCAAATTATGGCATTAAGCCACAAAAGTTTATCATTGTTGCATGTTGCATTTTGCATAATTATTTGATGACTGTAGAGCCTGATGCGGAGCTTATCCGTCAAGTTGATAATGAACTGGTAGGGGAAGATCACTCTCATGAAGATAGTGCTCCAAGAGGTGATAGAACTGAGGCAGCTCGGGGCGAGCTTATAAGAGATGCAATAGCTCAACAAATGTGGACTGACTATGCAACTAATGCTGAGAACTAAACTTTGCATGTTCCTTTGTTGTCGTGTTATTTACTTTTATTTCCTTCATTGAATTATTGTAACGTCGAAACTTTGTGCAATGTTATTTGGTTTTATTTCCTTCATTTGAATTATTGTAATGTTGAAACTTTGTTATAATTTTGTCTGGTTATATTTGCTTCTTTGTATTAATGATCATAATTATTCATGAAAAAAGTTTCTTGTTCATTGAATGTTTACATTTGTCCCTCAATTATTTATATACATACTTGTTTCTTTATTGTTTATGATTTTTTTCATGTTAATTTTCTTAGTATGGCTCCATCAAAAGCACCTGATGCAAATGTTCAAACATCTGAAAAGAGCCTTATTTGGACTTCAAACATGGATGATGCGTTGATTGATGCATTTAAGCATGAACTTGATATGGGTAACAGAGTTAGTGGGACTTTTACACCTACGGCATATGATAACATAGTTGCATATTTGAGTACGCTATTTGCATTTAAAGTTGACAAGGACAAGGTGAAAAATCGTTGGAAGACTTTGAAGAAGAAATATAGTGAAATTTTTGATATCTTCAAAGGGGGTATGAGTGGATTTTCATGGGACCCAACTACTCATACATGGGAAGCTGAGGACCAAGTTTGGGAGCAATTGATAGCGGTGAGAAACATAAACCGTCTTATTGCAGGAATTATTTTGGCATTTATTTTATTTTTATTGTTTGAACAAAATAGTATTGCTATTGCATTAAATTTTTGAACTCTGATTTTTCAGGCAAAACCAAAAGCTGCTTCATGGAGAAATACGCCAATCCCAAATTATCAAAAGATGTTGGCTCTTTATGGAAATGATAGAGCCACTGGAGATGATGGTGACACTCCTAGAAATATGAAGAAAAATATGAAGAAAAGGGGTATCTCAATTACTCCATCATCACACCCCGGTCCTCCGTCACCAGTTGAGGATGAGGTTGATCCACTTCTATCCCAAAATAATTTGACTTTTCAGGATTTTCCTGTCAATTTGGACAATGTGGAAGATGATGATCCTCCTCATGGAGCGCAAAGTGAGAGCTCAAAGAAGACTAGAAGGGTTGGTGCAAACAAGGCAAAAGACATTTCTTCTGAAGGAGTTTTAATTGCAGACCAAATACAAGGAGTGGTAAGTGCTCTGAAGGAAGGAAATCAAGCTTTTCGAGATAGATATACATCGCAAATTTCGGGAGAGGACACTTATAAGTTGATTGAAGAGAGTGGATGTGATGACGATAAGATCGATGATATCTACTGCTTCCTCATGAACGATTTGAGCAAACTCAGAACAGTGATTCAATGCCCCCCTCATCGGCGCAAGAAAGTCATTATGCGAATGGTGTTCAGTGATTAGATTAGCTCATTTGCGTAGAAAATAAATTTGAGGACATTTTATTTTGCCTATGATGGATGTCTTTTGTTAGATTTTGGTGCTACCTACTTCTTTTAATTTGCTTTGTGATGGCAATTGATGCCACTATTCATTTTTGGGAATGAAGAACTTCTTATTTTGGTAAATGATAGTGTTTGATTTTATTTTGGTATGAAGAACATTTTTTACCCATTTAAAAAAAACCTGGGTATATTTTATCTCTACACTTAATTTGTCAAAATTATGGTATCATATGATGCCACTGCTAAGCTTGGTGGTTGATTTGTATAGCTTGAACTAATATTGTCTTGATTTTCAATATATACATATATATGTTTTAAATGTTACTTTTCATTTTAGGGCATAAAAATTTTATTTATAATTAAATGTTACAATACATTTAATAAAATTTGGAAAAAAAATCACTTATAATATAAGTAAAGTAGTACATGTGAAGATAATTTTCCTCCTATCCCCTTTTGAATTAAATAAGGTAACATTAAACCCCTCTTCCAATATAAGGGTAAAATTGTAAATATTAAAAAAAATTCCCTCCCTTTCTCTCCTAAACCAAACAAGGTAACATTAAAATCCCTTCCCTCCCATTCCTTCTGATCAATCCAAACAAGGTAATATTAAAATCCCTCCCTTCCCCTCCCTTCCCCTTCCCTCCATTAAAATCCCTCCCTTCCCCTCCCCTCCGTTGAACCAAACAGAGGTTTGAGGGGATCAGAGGGGAGGGGAGGAGAATGGCAAGGGTCAGAACAAAACCCACATGAGTACCCAACCTGAGGAGGAGAAGATTGTATTGTCTGCGTCACTGCCAATTGCCTCACCAGAGAAGTCAGATCATCAAGTCTATTTTCCAATCTCTGAGAATTGTACTGGACTGGTGGTGTCTGAACATGGTAAACAGGAGTGCTATTAGCCCTAGTGCCAAATTGCTGAGAGTTGGCTGCCATCTCAGATATCAAGTCTCGGGCATCTTCAGGTGTCTTGTTACGTAGAG
The DNA here is from genome assembly GCA_034222035.1 of Acacia crassicarpa. Classification (NCBI taxonomy): domain Eukaryota; kingdom Viridiplantae; phylum Streptophyta; class Magnoliopsida; order Fabales; family Fabaceae; genus Acacia; species Acacia crassicarpa. Next base: position 20,831,632 of record JAWXYG010000009.1, on the reverse strand, counting down.
CCCCACCACTAGAAGCATCCACCAAACCCCTGTCCACTGGTAGCAGACCATCATAGAAATGGGTAATCAAGTTTTTCTCAGAGATCTGGTGGTGTGGGCAGCTTGCACATAACCTTTTGAACCTCTCCCAGTACTCATACAAAGTCTCCCCATTGGCTTGTCTAATGTTGGCAATTTCCTTCTTGATCGCAGTTGCTCTTGAGGCAGGGTAATATTTCTCCATAAATAACCTCTAAACATCAGCCCAGCTCCCAATAGATGCAGGCTGAAGGTACAACAACCAGTCTTTGGCTCCACCTTCCAATGAGAAAGGAAAAGCTCTCAGCTTGATTTGATCTTCATCTGTAACACCCCCAAATTTCTAACCATTATAATGACATAAAATTGCAATAATTTTAATAAATAATCACTGAAATTCAAAATAAACAAATTCGGGAAGTGTTACCGCTGCACTTGTACTGGGACAAGTACAAGGCTACTTATTACAAAAAAACAAAAACAAAAACAAACTTAAGCAAGAATTCCACTGATGATCTTCCTTACTTCCCACTGCTAGCCCCATCCCTTGGCACCTGTTTCACTAAAATTCTGCTCCCCCGAAGGATCATCGCAGCCCATGAACACACATACATCAGCAAACGCTGGTAATCCTAATAGTAAAAAAAAATAACACAAAATAATAACAATAGTAACCAATAAACAAATAAATAGTTAAGTTAATTACATATGATAGGGAAAATACCTTATATATATTTATAATCCACAAAATCAGTTTCTCATATTCATCATAGCTATACATTATCATTGACTCAGATATTATTATTTATCATCTTTTAAAATTTCTTTAGACCCGGGAAACCCTGCCAGTCTATTTAGTTTAGTGGGAAGAGAACCATGGTAAACCCGGGAAACCCTGCCAGTTTACCCTGTGACCCGGGAAACCCTGCCAGTCACAATCAATCAAATTGGCCATCAAGTATATCAAGTATTTCTTCCTAGTGTGCACACCTCTTCCCAAAGTTGCTACTAGTGTCCCGGGAAACCCTGCCAGACACCACTTTGGGAAGAACGGATATCATCATTTTCTCATCACATAATATTTCGAGGCATAAAGCCTAAGAGTTGTGTTCATCACTTGAGAGGTACCGTCCCAAGCTATCCTCCCACTATTAAGTTATTTAAAACACACACACAATAAACTCCTAAATTATTTTTATTATTTACTTATCTTTTATATATTCTTATATTATTTTAATTAGATATAGGTATAAAGATGTTTTGGGAGTTATTAATTATAGTATTGTAAGGATTATAGGATATTATAAATTTATTGCACTGGGTATAACATATATTGCAGTCACAAAGGCAAACCAAGAGAAAAAAAAATAACGCACAACAACAACTCACGCACAAAAACCGAGGCGGCCAAAATGGTTTTCCAACCATGAAAAAAAAAACGCACAGTGCATGAATATATGATTTGATGCACGCGGACCGAGACATGGCAATTGCCATTAATTCTTAAGGAAAAAGAAACATAGGGATATGCGCAAACAGGCAAGGTAATGGATCACGCAAGCCGAGGAGAGCAATCACATATTATTCTACATGTATATACACACAAATCAAACAATTGGTTTCTTTAACCTTGAATCACGATTACCTATCAAGATATAAAGTTGACCTAAACTCATGAGAATAAGAATTACAAAAATTTACATAAATCTAACCTACTCATGGGGATTAGGATTACCTGGCCTCCGTTCTTGCTAGCGACCTAATTTTGATTTGATGCACAGAAAGAGGGTTTGAGAAGAAAACAACGGAGGAGGAAAAGTATCGTGTGTTTTTAGGTTTTTGACGGCTAGACCTAAATTTATAATTAAAACTTAGGGTTTTAGTTATGGGCTGGGCCCTTTAATTATTCCCAATTAACAAATTAACAACACAAACACTATAGATTTCTAGATTCTAATATATTATTATTATTATTTTAATATATTATAAATTCTATTATTAATCAGGAGTACTACAAATATAAAATAAACAGATATATATTCTATATAATAAATAGAATATATAATAAGATTTTCTAATAAATAAAAATATGAAATATTAACATAATTAATATAAATAGAAATAGATTATATTATACAATCTAATTATTAATAATATAATTAATATATTCCTATTACAATTTATTACGATACAATATATATATATATATATATATATATATATATATATATATATATATATATAATATTTCAATTGCATTTTATATTTCTATTTATTCTAGCTAAAATCTAGGATCATAGCTAATCTCTAGGATCACTAATATCACTACCCAACAGTAAGGTAAATTAAAATGACTCAATTATATATTTAATAGAAATGAATTATATTATATAATCTAATTAATATATTCCCAATTAATAAATTCTTAAACCATACAATTAAATTCTAAACTTTTATTGTTACTATAATTATTTCCAATTAATAAATTATAAAATAATATAAACATTATTAAATTCTAAATCTTTATTTACTAGATTGTTATTATTATTAAATTTCATTATTACTTTATTATTATTATTATTAGTATCATTATCATTATATTATTATTGATAAAAATCCGGGGTATTACATCATCAATGGCATGCGGTTTCATTGTGCTGCATACTAGATGGAATTCCTTCAAATGTTTAATGGCACACTCACCTGCAAGACCATGAAACTTAGGCAGCAAGTGTATTAAACCAGATTTAAGATCAAAGTTAGCAGCAAGTTGAGGATATTGGATGCACAAAGGTTGATAATTAACATCAGGTTCATTCAATTCCTTTAAAGTAAGACGATTTTCTTGTTCTTCTGCCATAATTTCTGAGTTAGGAAAATTGCTACTAGAATCAGTGAAAACAACAAGACTATCAGAAGTACTATCAGAAACAGAATCAGAAAGATCAATAGTATGGACACAATCAGAATGACCACAATCAGACTCAAGTTCAATGTCCAATTCAGTATTAATCCCACAACTTAGCCTAACAACTCTTCTAGCAGTAAGAATTGTTCTTTCTATTTCAGGATCAAATGGCAACAAGTCTTCTGGATTGACAGTGCTCCTAGTACTCATGCAACATAATCACTAGACAGAATTTGTAGAAAATCCAAAATCACAAAAATGCCACTGGAAACTAAGAATTATGAAAATGCCACACTAAAAGGGGTAAAAAGTAGAAAAACACTAAGACACACAAAAGCAAACACAGGAAAAAAAAAAGAACCTATGGTAGAAATTGACCAAAATAAATCCCGAAACACTATCGAATGATTTTTAAAATTTATCGGACTTGGACAGGGCAATTCCTAGACCATTGGGGAACCCAAAAATGGAATAAAAAAACTTCAAAAATTGAAACAGTAGTCTAAATGATGGAATTTGGCTAAAATCTGAGGACCCACAGTACTAAAAGTACTGTGTTTGTCTTAAAATATCGTTTTCCTTTAGCCCACCAAAAATCAGCCCAATCGGAGTAGGTCAAACAATTCTGAAATAGTCGTTACATCCCAACGAGACCAAAAAAAATAGAATAAAAATAAAAAATGTTACTAATCAAACCGATGCAAATTCCCCGGCAGCGGCGCCATATTTTGATGGAGATTTGTCGTCTCTCCCAAAATAACCAAGTTCAAAAACGATTTTTTTTTTTGGCAGAAATAGGGAACCTGGGTCGTTTTCCCAACGAACTTGTAGCGGGTTTGATTGAAAGAAACAGTGAAACAGAAACGGTAAAAATGGAGGGTTTTGTTTCAAAAAGATTAAAAATGAAATTTAACAGAAACAGAACGAAATGCAGAAACAGAATGGATTAAGCAAAAACAGATTAAAAATGATCAACCCAACGTTCAGATTCCAGATACTTCCATCATTGAACAAAATATAAATAACCCACGTTTGGCTCTGGACGAACCGAGATCTCTGCATCCGCCCAGAAAATCCCTCGACTAGACGATCCCCTAGAATATGTCCGAACAGCGGCGTCTCACTATGCGATCGCACAGCAAAACTTAAAACCTAGTTTGAACTCAGCCCTTGGGATGAACTAAACCGAATATTAAATCTAATATTCGAACTATTTCCAGGAATCAGATCCGATAAGATGAAAAAGAAACGAGTTAAATTACCGAATAAGCACAAGTTCTCTGGACGAATCATGGAATCCTCACGTTGGATTAACCACAAAAGTTTAGCCAAGCATGGCTAGGCAAAACACAGAAGAAAAGATGAAGAAGAACGTGAAGAACATTGTAGAGAAAATTAAACTTCTGTCTTTCAATCCAAAACTGCTTCAAACGTGTATTCAGAATATGTTTGTAGCCACCATCTAATTTTCCTTATGTAGGAAAGATGACTAAAAATAGGGAATCTCTAATAAATAGGAAACCCTAATCAATAGAAAATCCCTATATAAAAAAGGAAACCTCTAAAAATTGGTCTTTTATTACAAAATTCGAGCAAAATAAAAATCCAGAAAAATAGGTCTGTCTTTAGCTCCAATTTCGTCCATCTTCTTGTCCGAATCAGCCTTCCAAGTCTTCATAACAATTGTAGATCTCTGAATCATCTAAAAAAGGAAAGAAGAATCAGGCTAATCGGATATCTAGATCAAAAGTTATGGCAAAAATACTAAATCACTGTAAATCTGGAATTTATTCATAAAAATGAAATCAATCACATTAAAAGCTCAAAGCTCAATTAGGTAATAAAACCCATTATTTAATGACTAAAAAATCCTAAATTTATTCACCAAGAGATACAATTAAGTGTAAAAATATTCAATTATCAGTACTCAGCCTGGTTGTTGGAGGTCGGGAACTTCAATTGGAGTGAGTATTTAGTGGCAACTCCCTGTGGGCTCTCCACAATGACTCCTGCACCGCTGCCCTTTGCATTAGATGATCCGTCCACGTACACCTTCCAGACTCCGTCATTTGTTATTGCCGGGGTCAATTCCCTGATGAAATCCGCCAAAGCCTGTGACTTGATCGCGTGTCGGGCTTCAAACGTGATGTCGAACTTGAACAACTCGATGGCCCAGTTTGTCATTCTTCCTGCCAAGTTCGGTTTGTACAGAATCTGTCGTATCGGCTTGCTGGTCCGGACTACGATCTAGTGTCCTTGGAAATATGGCCAGAGCCGCATTGCCGTTGTTAGTAAGGCGAAAGCCACTTTCTCTAGTTTCTGGTATCGGAGCTCCGAGCTTTGGAGAGCCTTACTTACGAAGTAAATGGGTGTCTGCCCAGTCTCGGTTTCTCTCACCAGAGCGACACTTACGACTTCGTCACCGATGGACAAGTATAGGAATAAGGTCTCCCCTTGCTCCGGCTTTGTGAGCACCAGGGGGTTGCCAGGCATTGTTTGATTTCTCCAAATGCGGCCTCACAATTGGGATTCCAGTCTCCTTGCGTTTCCTTCTTTAACAACTTGAAGAAAGGCAGCGCTTTTTCTGCCGACCTGGGCAAGAATCTCGTGAGGGCGGCTAAGCGACCCGTCAGCTGTTGAATCTCCTTCTTTGTCCTCGAGGCTTGCATCTTGAGGACGGCCTTACATTTGTCCGGGTTTGCCTCGATCCCTCGATTTGTCAACATAAAGCCAAGGAATTTTCCCACTGGGACTCTGAAAGCACACTTGGCCGGATTCAGCCTGATCCGATGTCTTCTCAGTTTTTCAAATGTCTGTTCCAGGTCGCGGATATGATCCTCTTGTAGCTTCGACTTTACAATCATGTCGTCAATATAGACATCTATATTCCGGCCGATCTGGTCCTCAAAAACTCAGTTCATCATTCGTTGATTTGTGGCTCCGGCATTCTTCAACCCAAAAGGCATGATGTTGTAACAGTAGTTTGCCTTGTCAGTCATGAAGGCGGTCTTTTCCTGGTCGTCCGGATGCATGGCAATCTGATTGTATCCGGAGTAGGCGTCCATGAAGGAAAGCAGCTGGTACCCGGCCGAGTTATCAACGAGCTGATCAATGTTTGGCATCGGGTAGGAATCCTTCGGGCATGCCTTGTTCAAATTTGTGTAGTCAATGCATACTCTCCATTTTTCGCTTGGTTTGAGTACCATGACCACATTTGAAAGCCAAGTCGTATATTGTACTTCCCGAATAAACCCAGTTGCTAGAAGTTCTTCTACGTGGCTCTCAAGGGCCTTCTGTCTGTTGTTCACAATGTTCCTCTTCTTCTGTGCTACTGGCCTCGATCTCGGCCATATACCGAGTTTGTGGCAACAGAAGTGCAGGTCGATCCCGGGTATTTCGGCCGAGGTCCAAGCGAAGACATCTTGATTTTGTCTTAAGAACTGGACCATTTGTGCGTTTAAGTCTTCATTCAAATCTCTGCCAATTTTGGTCGTCTTGGAGGGATCCGTTCCCAGGGTTACTTCTTCGAGTTCCCCTTCCGGCTTCGGTCTTGGGTTTTCTGGCTCTCGGAGATCGAGTTCCACCATGTTAATCGATTGCCGAGGATGCCTATCACCATCGACTTCGGACATGGCTTCATTACATCCGAGCCGAGGTGGAGATGAGGGTCCTCCTTCCTCAACCCGGAGGGCCTCGAAGTAACATTGCCGCGACTCCTTCTGGTCTCTGGACACCTCGATCAACTGGTTCTTGTCGTTGATCATCTTCAACTTCTGATGCTTTATGGACACCAGCATGTCCCAGGTGTGTATGGTCAGTCGACCCAGAATGATGTTGTAGGGAGAGCGGAAGTCGGCCACTATGAACCTCACGCGCTCTGACTTGAATGCCTCCTTTGTTCCAAGGGTCAATCTGAGGTCAATATAGCCCTTTAGGAAAGAGCGCTCTCCATTGAATCCGATCAGGGTGGTCTTGCATGGCTTCAGATCCTCCACGTCGAGGTGCATCCTTTTATAGGCATCCCAGCTTATAATGTCGTCTGAACTCCCTGCATCCACAAAGATTCGTTTGACACGGCAATTTATCAGGGTTCCGGTGATAACCAGTCCATCTTGGTGGCCGGGAATAACGTCCTTTAGCTCCTCATTGGTGAAGATCAAAGGGGGCGGCTTCGGCTTCGCTGGATCATCCTTGAACTTGGGGAGGTCCCTCACAATCAAGACCTCTTGAAGGTATTTCTTTTGTTGGCTTACCGTGTCTCCGCCTCCACCAAAACCTCCACTGACGACGTTGCACTGGAACTCAACGTCAGGAAATTTGTCGTCAGAGTCGGTCTTCCGCTTCTTTTCAGGCTTCCATTTGTCCGTGGCCGGGCTCCTACTGCGGCCGCCATAGTTCCGCTTGTCGTTCGATCTCCCCTGGGTTTTGATCACGTATTGACGCAGCTTGCATCTTGGAGGTCATAACATTCATCAATAGTGTGTTCGGGGCAGTCGTGAAACGTGCAGTACTTTGAGCGGTCCATGTTGGAGCGTCCTCTAAGCAGCTTCGGTTTGTCAACTTTCTTCATCTCGGCCTAGGCCACCTCTTTCCACAACTGCGAGCGAGAGATATTCAACGGAGTGTAGCTGTCGTATTTCGCCTTGCCGTCAGTCTTTTCAGGCCTGGGTCGGCTATCTCTGATGCGTCTCCGTGATTCGGCTCTCTGCTTGTTGGTCCGATCTCCTGAGTCGGGTGAGGTATTTCTCACCTTCTCAGATTCATCCGCGTTGGCTGCCTCCATTTGTTCCACGTCTAAGTACTGCTTCGCCCGGGTGTAGAACTCAGTCAGAGTGTAGACTCGGCTTTTGCACAGGTTCCTAGCCAGGCATGATGATGGGTCTAACCCATTCACCAGGCAGTGTACCTGGACATCCTTGGATAGAGATCGCACTTGCATCGCCACATCTCTGAACTGGTCTAAGTACTTTTACAGTGACTCTCCCTTTTTCTGCCTCACCTTACTCAGTGTGAACTGGGAGTTCAGCTGCTTCTTGCTCGTGGCAAAGTGTAGCTCAAATTTGTGTCTGAGATCTTCGAAACTTCGAATGGAATTGTCAGGGAGTGAGCTCAGCCATTTTTGCGCCGGTCCGGTCAAAGTAGCCGAGAAGAGGCGCTGAATGATCGGGCCGTCAAATGACCAGACCCACATCAACTTCTCAAAAATTTCCAAGTGGTTGCGTGGATCCTAAGTTCCGTCATATTTTGGAAGGTCGGCTAAGTCAAAATTCTTTGGATAAGGAGCCGTCGTCGTTGCCCTTGAGAATGGGGTTCTGCCGGATCCCGTCAGGTATTTCATCCGGTATTCTCGGGGTGATCCGTGTGTCTGAGAGGCTCTATTTACCTCCCGGTGTTCTTCTGCATCTCGTTTCGCCCTGTTGGTATGGCCGCTACGGTCCTCGTCGTCATCACGGCCCTCACTTCCATCATGATGCTCTGGAGGCGGTGGTTGGTCTCGTCCCGCACTCATCCTCCTGTTCGGTCCACCGATGCTTCTGCGTCTTGACCCCGGTTCTGGGCTACTGGACGAACTACTACTATCTGTGACAGCCCTCTCTTTTCCTCTACGGGAGTCTCTCCGGTTTCCGCGTCGGAGTTGGCGCTCAAGCTCTTCCCTGATCATTTGATTGAAAGCTTGGAAGTCTGCCTGTCTTTGTAGGTGATCCCGTTTTTCCTTGTCTTCAAATCTCTGAAGCAATGATTCTTGCGTCCTCCGAAGAATCCGGACGACGGCTTCTATCGCCAGAGCGTCCTAGGCCGGAATCTCCCTACCTGCCATCAATAACGGCTGATCGTCAGCGGGAAGGGAAGTCGCCTGTTGGTAACATGACCCTCCGGGGTGTTTGCTCATCGTGGTTGAATTTGCGGCTGGCTTGGCCTGGCTTGAGTTTGGTCTGGCAGGGGGCCTCTGTCAGCCTGCGGCGGTGGATTTCTGTTGTGGCTTCTAGTGTTCACCATTAGTGGTCACGGGGATAGAAATTTATAGCTCCCCACGGTCGGTGCCAATGTTCTATTCTGGGAACAGGACTAATTGGACTTGACTAGGTGTCAAGCCTAGAGCCTACGTACCCTTTGCAGGGATCAAAGTCCACGTAGTTCGCAGTAAACTTGGAGGCGTGAGGCCAGGGGGGTGGTGTGTGTGCTCTGTGTAGCAGAAAGTAAAGTGAGCATAAGTTAGAACGTGTGCACCTGGTTGGTCTTGCTCTATATTTATGGAGGTGTCCGAGGCGGATATCCCGACCTGGCGAGATACCCGGAGTGAGCAAGATCCGGGGCCGAGATATTCGGGGCAAGTATCTCGGGATGCCGGTTAGGATAGATCCTATCTTGTTAGGATTCCGGATCTTCCCTGCTGATATGCCTATTATGCTTCCTGGCTCAATTGGGCCGTAGCATAGATTTGGGCCTTTGGGCCGGTCCGTAACAAATATATATATATTGTGAAGGACTTTTACTACAATAGATCTGGTTGGATGAATTGGTTAAAGCTCTCCACATATATGTAGAGGTCCTGTAACATCCTAAATTTATATTAGGATTTAACTACAAATAAGAAAAATTTAATTAATCATGATACATAAATTTATTGTGTAATTATCAAAATAAAGGTTTGTACGTAAAACATCATTTATGATAATAAAATAAATTAGTGAAATAAAGGTGTAGATACAATAAATAGTTTTCATAAAGGGAAAAAAAACAAAAACAAAAGAAAGATGCAAAAATGTGTACAGGGAGAAAATAAAAGAAAAGAAAATAAAATAATAAAAAATAGCAATAATGAATAAAATATTAATAACCTAATATTAAAAAAAATTTAAAAAATAAAATAAAATAAATGGCGGTGGCAGCATTAGTTGCCACCTGATGTAATAACACGTGGGGAGGGGAATTAATCTTCCCCTCCCCCTCTATATATTCGTGAGTGCATAGTATGTGTAGTGTCACAGTGTGTGCGTATTTTCCGGAAAGAAAGAGGGACAGCGAGAGAGGAAAGAAGTAAGGAAAATGAAGGGTTTGGAGATATTTTAAGGTACGTTATTTATTTTATAAGATCATTTAGATAGTTAAATTAGTTTTTTTTTAATAAACTTTCTTCATAAGAGTTGTTATACGTAATTTTCTCTTTCTAATGAGGGTAAAATAGTATTAATTAGTGAAAATTTTAGGATCAGAATATTAGTAAAGTTTTGAATTTTGATAATAGAAGACTGTATATTTGTTAAACATAATTAATAAATAACTTTAATTGGTTTATATTTCTTATTTGGTTACTGGAGGAATTTAGAGTTATTTTCTATCTAAATGAATTTAGATTTGTGTTATATAGGATATTTTTACCGATTAAATGAGAATCTAAGCATTTATTTGGATTACTAGAAATATTATCTAAAGCTTAATTGGTTAGTTTTGCTAAAGTTTGATTTACATGAAATTATGAATTGGGATTTGAGATTTTAAATTAGTATTCATATGATTATGAGTATTTGGAGGTCTGGAGATTATTTAATAAATTAGATTTTTATTATAAAAACTAATATTAGGTTAAAAATTGAGGAATAGATAAATGGTCATTTTTTTTAGAAAAACTAAAGGGAAATAATAGCTTAATTAATTATTTAATTATGAAATTAGTGATTATTGTTAATTCTATTAACATATAATTATATATTTATTTTTAAAGGGACTAATTTTTCTCACGGTTAGTGTTGTATCAAGAACTTGAGGTAACCACTTTCCACTCATTGTACTTGTTTGTTTGATGTTTGTGAGCGATTTTTAATCTGTGAAAGCTATGTTGTTTTAAGAAGTTGCCTTGTGGGATTTATTTTGGAATGATTAGTGATATTATATGAAATGGAAAAATATACTTTTTATGGTTTCTTGAGCTAAAGTGATATTGTTATTTTAATAATTATTGTGACGATATATTACTGTCATAAATCTTGTTTGGAATTTCATATATTCATGCCAAGATTATGATGATGTGGAGCAATGATGGATATGGAGTGATGATGGGAGTTATTATGTATATAATACCACATGGTATGCCACCACTGAGCGCACAGTGGATGGCCGGATATTGCCCTTGGTATCATCCTTATCCTTTGGCCGGGATAAGGGTCAGCCCTTGGGACATTGACACCTTTCCATATTCGAAAGAAAGGGAACCCATGGTCCAATATGAGTTATATGGTCTTTGGCTGGATTGTACCTCATTATTGGAGAGCTTGGTGTAGTCTTGTCATAGAGACTACACCTATTACGTTTCAGCCCATGGGTTCTGTCAGCGAAATAAGGATGGGGGGTGATAAGGACTGTCAGGGTATCGATCTGTTGCTTGGCATGTTATATATGTGATTCATGATATGATATTTGATTTAGAAATTATGACAAAGAAATTGCGATCTGATAATTCTGTAAATTTGGTATCTAGTGTTTGTTATCTAAAATGTTCCACTTGGCACCTCACGAGCACATATTAGCATTTACAATGAGCTGGATTGATGGTTACAAATATTTTACAGGTAATAGTTCTCGTGTCAATCAGGGAAGGCTTTGGAAGCTTAAGTTACTTTTGCGAACGGTGTGCTTCCACCTTTTTGGTACATGTTGAATTATTATATATTACCACGTCATTAGGGCTCACTTGGTATATTTTAGTATATTTTGGATATTCTGACAAATTATAAAGTAATATTTAGTGTGTAAAATATGAGCCTAGTAAAATTCAAAACTTAGTTGCATATAAAACATTTTAATAAATGGTTTAATTAAGTTAATAATTGTTAAACTGTCATTAAAAATGGAGGATGTTACAATTTGGTATCAGAGCTTGTAGTGACAATATACAATATTCATACATACCTTCCATGTTTATCTTGTGTTATGTTTAGTTCATGACTCATTTGTTATGTTGGGTTCTATCCTTTAGTAGGAATCAATAGAATTTCGCACACCGTTAATATAATGATGCAATTGGGCGATATATATGATTTAAGTTTGAAGAATGGAGCTTGATACCCAAGAGGGGGGTGAATTGGGTATCTTTAAAAATTTAAAAATAAACTCTGTTTTAGACAATCTAAAACAGGGCAATACAGAGGAGTAGGGAACAAGAAGCTTTGCACAATCGATTTATACTGGTTCGGTCCTTTCTCTGACCTACATCCAGTCCCCAAGCCTCACCTGGAATTTTCAATCCACTATAATCAAATATTGATTACACACTCTGTACTAAGAGTTGTTCTCTCACTAGAACACACTCCCCTTACAAGTTGTAATCAATACACCCTAACTACCAAGTCCCCTGACTTGTAGTTATCACAATCAGTAAATGATTTACAAGATAAGACTCTCTCACAGAGCAGATAGGATAATCACTGAAGTACAAAGTATCAAAATGATACAATACAGATGAAAGCTTGATACAATAAATGACTCAATAAATTTTCGCTCTAAGTTGGTGTATCTGCTTGAGAAGGAGTTAATGAACTCTATTTATAGATAGAGAACATTAAATGACCGTTGCTTGATGAATCCAACCGTTGTAGGTGATTAACTTAGGTTTTGGTCATCTTCTCTTTCTAAACTTCTGCTAATCCAAGAGTTAATGTGATCTGATGTGGCTCTCTGAGAATTTGCCCTTTGGAAATGACTTTGCTTGTTGTAGTAAGCATTCTTTAACGTTCATAAGGCGTGCTCAGATGGATTAGCTGAAAGTAGGTGGATTTGCAGAAGTGCATTAAATGCACTGTTCACTTTTTGCTTTATTGCTTTGACCTTCAATAATCTTGATCTGTTCTAGCTGAAATACACTTAACAAACTTGTTAAACATAGCTAGGATCATAAGCAAATGAAACATGAAAGCAGTTAGGTCAAACAGCAGTGATTTGCAAATTCGTGTAATTCAAAAATCAGATTTTACCGTTGTATACTCGAGTAAGTTCATCTTTACTCGAGTAAGACACTGTGTGTAAGTGTCCTTACTGGAGTATCCAAAGGTATACTGGAGTATACAACTTCCAGAGGCAAACCCATCGTGACTTGAGCTTTTGAAATCAAGGGCTATACTCGAGTAAACTAGTATGTACTCGAGTAAGCAATTGTTTGCTTGAAAATTTTTAAGTGCAAATTGCCTCTATACTGGAGTAAGCATTTGTATACTGGAGTAAGCAAGACTTTGACAAATTAGTAACCTCTCTGTAAGTCCTATACTCGAGTAAGACAACCTGTACTCGAGTAAGAAACTTAATTTTCAAAACATGTGAAGTTACTCCATGTCAATACTAGAGTATACAAATCTTACTGGAGTATGTAAGAACATGAATCAAGTTGAAAATCAGTTTAAGAGTCTTTTACTCGAGTAAGCAAGTGTATACTCGAGTAAGCATGTAACTTAAAAAAACATGATTGCTATCTGGAACTTCTTTACTGGAGTATAGCTCCCTATACTACGGTAAAGACTTAATTTGAAAATTCTGATTGCTCTCTAGAAGTCCTTTATTGCAGTACACACTCCTTTACTCGAGTAAGCATATAACTTCAAAAACATGATTGCTCTCTGTAAGTCCTTTACTCGAGTAATGCTTCCTATACTGCGGTAAAGTCTTGAAAAAGGAATTTAAGCAATCCTTTAACAGTCCTATACTCGAGTAAGCATTCCTTTACTCGAGTATGCAACTGTCAAACAATTTTTAACTGATTTTGGAAACTTCAAAACATGTTTACACTTGTTGTTAATCATCAAAACACATTAAGAACTAACAAAGTTTAGCAATAATTTAAAATAAAATGATCCTTTATGGACAGAGTGATAGTTAGATCTTATGTCTGGTGAAATGGCAAAATGCGATCATTAAGATGCTTTCGTCTAAGATTGGGGACCTTGAAAACTTGTTTACTTTTCTAGGATAAAATAAAGCAAAATTGAGTTTTTCTAAGGAGATGTAATAATTATAATCCTTCAAGAGAATGGTTTCTTATTACATGCTTAGCCAAATAATCGTTTGTCGATTTGTGAGTAAATATGTTCTTAACATTGAGGAAGAGAATTTACAACATATGAGAATTTTGGGATCTCAATTGAAAGAACTATTGAGTAATTGTATGGTTGAGGATGTGAAGATTAAAATTGTGTAGGTAGCTGCCAGATATTTAGAAGTGTTAAGGTATACGAAGCAATGAAGTTGAGAAAGTAATAAATAAATAAATAAAAAGGGAGTTGTGTAATAAGAAATGTTATTAAGTTTGAGATAGTTATGTCAATGGTATTTTTCTAAGGAAAAAAATTAAATAAATAAGTATAAATAAAAATAAGCTAGACATTTGTATTTGAAGGTCATCAGACAATAATTGATTTGATATATTTATACCAAAAAAAAAAAATCATCGATGTAAATATGGGTATGAATTGGTTGGCTATTAATGGCACTATTTGATAGAGTTGTTATATATGAAATATATTATATGTAATCTTAATCCCCAAAACAACTTTGCGTCTCGTGCTTATTCTTTTTCTCTACATCCTATTTTGCTAACCCTAATTACCATGAGTCTTAGGTTAGTTTTATATAACTTTTGATAGGGTTGTTATATATGAAATATATTATATGTAATCCTAATCCCCAGAATAATCTTACATCTCGTGCTTCTTCTTTTTCTCTACATCCTATTTTGCTAATCCTAATTCCCATGAGTCTTAGGTTAGTTTTATATAAGTTTTGATAGGGTTGTTATATATGAAATATATTATATGTAATTCTAATCCCATGAGTCTTAGGTTAATTTCATATGAATCTTGATAAGTAATTATGATCCTAAGTATATCATATGTGATTGTTATATGTAAAATATATTTTATATAATCCTAATTAACCATTTTCAAAACCATTCAACCTTTCAATATCACTTTGAACGTAGATGCATGAGTGATTGAATTATATGTATACACCCTTTCATTCTTGAATTGCGTGAAGAAGCTTTTTGCAAAATCATTTATGATTGCATATACCTACCTGTACGTGGTAGCTTTGAGTGTTTTGCTTTTTAAAATTGAAACATATATATAGATTGATGAATTACCATTGAATATACATACCTCACATGGTTGCTTTGGCTTTTGTGATTGAAACTTATCATATATATATATATACACATATATATTCATAGAATTTTTGTGACGTATTCTCTTTGTCACAAGCATATGTATTTTTTTTAAAAAAAAATTATCACAAATCCATGTTATTAACTTAGATAAGTATAAAGTAAGATTCTTCTTTTTGAATATCATGGAACTATATATACATATATATATATATATATATATATATAGAAATCCATTTATTATATGAGTGTAATTAAGATAATTTAAATCGTGAGAGGATAGCTTTAGGATGGTACCTCCTAAAGTGATGAATACAACCCTTAGGCTTTATGCCTCGATATATTATTTGATGTGAACTGATTATATCCGTTCTTCCCAAAGTAGTGTCTGGCAGGTTTCCGGGACACTCGTAGCAACTTTGGGAAGAGGTGTGTACATTAGGATGAATTGTTTTATTGTGATATGGCCAAATTGATGATTTGTGACTGGCAGGTTTCTGGGTCTACCATGGTTTTCTTCTCACTAAACTAAATGGACTGGCAGGTTTCCGGGTCCAAATGAAATTAATAAAAATAATGAATGATATTTGATTCAGTGAGAATATATAAATATGATGAGTATTGAAATTGATATTTTAGATTATATATATGTATATGGTATTTTTCTTTCTTATCATCATGTGGATATTTTATTTATTTATTTATTTATTTATTATTATTATTATTCTATATTTTCTGTGTTTATTAGGATTACCAGCTTTTGTTAATGTTTGTGTTCTGGGCTGTGATGATCCTTCGGGGGAGCAGAATTTCAGTGAAACAGATTTTCAAGGCTGGGGCTAGCAGTGAGAAGTGAGGAAGAATAGTCGGCTAATTCTAGCTAGTTTTTTTTTTCTTATCTTGTCTCGGTACAAGTGCGGCGGTAACACTTCTCAAATTTGGTTATTTTGAATTTCAGTATTTATTCATAAAAATTATAGTAAATTTATGTTATTATAATTGTTAGAAATTTGGAGGTGTTACACCTAGCTCATCAAAACGCGTCCACAAGGGAAAGGTCTCCGCATCCTTATAAGGCATGCTTCGTTTGCCTTCCCAGTCGATGTGGGACTTCACACTTCATTAGGCTATAAGACCCTCATCTCGAAATATATCTGACCATTTCAAAGACTGTCCTTTTTTTATAATAAGGCGGCAGACACTAATGGCCTGAATTACAACGAGCAGGATCAAACCCACGACCTCCCACTAGTTGGGGAGTATCAATACCAAAAGCCTTGTGGTATTGATACCAAAGGCCTTAGGGGTAGCCTCGTGGGTTCGATC
The DNA here is from genome assembly GCA_034222035.1 of Acacia crassicarpa. Classification (NCBI taxonomy): domain Eukaryota; kingdom Viridiplantae; phylum Streptophyta; class Magnoliopsida; order Fabales; family Fabaceae; genus Acacia; species Acacia crassicarpa. The sequence continues at coordinate 20,815,235 of JAWXYG010000009.1, read as the reverse complement.
CCGTTCGTTGTAATTCAGGCCATTAGTGCCTGCCGCCTTATTATCAAAAAAGGACAATCTTTGAAATGGTCAGATATATTTCGAGATAAGGGTCTTATAAGCCAGGGCTCGGGTCGATGTGCCAGTAAGGACGCTGAGCCCCAAAAGGGGTGGAGTGTGAAGTCCCACATCGACTGGGAAGGCAAACGAAGCATGCCTTATAAGGATGCGGAGACTTTTCCCTTGTGGATGCGTTTTGATGGGCTAGGCCTAGCCAAAAACAAAGCCCTGAGGCCTTAAGTGCCGAAGCAGACAATATCCATAAGCGAGCGCCCGGGATGTTACAACTTCCTGGGTCCTCCCGAGTTTAAATAAATTTAAAAAGATAACGAACTTTGCGGGTCCTCCCGGGTTTAAATAAATTTAAAAAGATAACGAATAATGTTTGATGTAATTACTTTATGATTTATGTATGTAATTACCTTATGATTTATGTATATACTTAAATATATATATATATATATATATATATATATATATATTCTAGCTAGTTATTTTATCTTATTTTCTTTTCTTTGTTTTGAATAAAACACATCTACTTAAGTTCTGATTTACATTATTGTAATAAGTGTAGCCTTGCAATTGTCCCAATACAAGTGCGATGGTAACACTCCCCAAGGTTGTTTATTTTGAATTTCAGTAATTAATCTTAAAAATTATTACAGTTTTAAGTTATTCTAATTGTTAAGTCCCACATCGACTGGGAAGGCGAACGAAGCATGCCTTATAAGGATGCGGAAACCTTTTCCTTGAGGACGCGTTTTGATGGGCTAGGCCCAGCCAAACATAAAACCATGAGGCCTTATGTGTGCTAAAGCGGACAATATCCACAAGTGGGCGCCTGGGATGTTACAATTGGTATGAGAGAGCTAGGGCTCGGGTTGATGTGCCAGCTAGGACGTTGGGCTCCAAAAAAGATGCAGAGACCTTTCCCTTGAGGACGCGTTTTGATGGGTTAGGCCCAGCCAAAAACAAAACCGTGAGGCTTTGTGTGTGCCAAAGCGGACAATATCCACAAGCGAGCGATTGTGATGTTACATCCCCGTACCAAACGGGCCCTCAATTTTCCCACTTTTGTGAGAAGATGGGGTAAGTGGGAAATGAGCTTTCCGGGAGAGAGGCCCACCAAACGGGGATGTTACATCCCTGTACCAAACGGGCCCTCAATTTTGCCACTTTTGTGAGAGGATGGGGTAAGTGGGAAATGAGCTTTCCGGGAGAGAGGCCCACCAAACGGGGATGTTACATCCTTGTACCAAACAGGCCCTCAATTTTCCCACTTTTGTGAGAAGATGGGGTAAGTGGGATTTTCTCACTTTTGTGAGAAGATGGGGTAAGTGGGAAATGAGCTTTCCGGGAGAGAGGCCCACCAAACTGCTTTTTTCTCTGGAACATAGCCAACTTCCCATTCCCTCACCTGAATTCAGCGCCCTTAGGCCCTGTTTGGTTGAGGGAACTCAAGGGAAGGATAGGGAACTTAATTAAAGTTCCTACTCACAACATGCGTTTGGTGCGCAGAGCTCCCAGGAAGTCGGCTTCCCGCGTCTGGCCAAGCTCCCACAACCGTGGGAATTTCAGCTCCCTCCATCTGAGGCGGGATCTTGAAAATTTGCCCGGGAGAGTGAAATATATTGACTGAAAAGCCCCTATCAAATATTTTTATACAAGGATCCAACTTCGAGCTGGAAGAAGGAGCACAAGAAAGAATGTCTGACGACAGCAAGCTCAATCGAACGAAAGGCATAGCAAAGATCGATTCGAGGTAAGAGTAACAATGGCTTTTCTCTGTTCATTGTTCGCTGTGGTGGGGAAAAAATGTCGACGGCCTGGTTGTAGCATCTAGGGACGCAAGCAAAAAAATGAGGGGGGGGATGAATTTGATGACTTCTGGTTGGCACTCATGTGTAGTAGGAGGTGTGGGGGGTTGCATATTGTTGGGGAAGGAAATGAGGAATCCATGGGTGTACAGTGGCAAAAAAATTTTCCTTTTCTTCTTCCATGTAGGATGTGTACATGCTTAAATCGACATGAATGTTTGCTTGTAATGCTCTGTTTAGTTTAGATTCGTTTAATTTTGATGCTTATCTATGGTGAAATTTTGTTTGTGTATATGTCGTGTATGTCTGTGGGTTGGTAATGGTGATGAAAATCTGTGATGATTTGTTTCATTTTCAAGTAAACTGTGTTGTGTTGAGGGGAACAATGATGTGATGATATAGTTGTGTTAAATGTGTTAGCTAGTGGTATGGTTTAGTAGATGACATTTGGGTTATAATGATGTATAGCTAACATTTAAACCAGGAAGGGACACCATCGGAGTTAGGGAAAAAATATGGACATGTGACATGTTTTGAGAGAGGAAAAAAATAACATATGTTTCAAAGTAATATATATAAAAGTAGACATAATAGTATGTAAAAAGGAGTAGTAGATGACATTGAAAAGCAAATGGGTGTGGAAAACATTTTTGTAGGTATGGACTAAGAGGCAGAGCAAATGGTTGAAATTATGTCTGGATGCTTAGCTTTGCTTCTAGCGATCAGGACGTTGATTATCAATATGATAGTTGCAGTGGGATCAAGTAGACCGAGGCACTTACCGGATAGGTCATACAGATTAGACTTTCATGCGAAGAGAGCGAATTTGAGGGCAATGATATATAGTAGTGATACAACATGCTTCAACCAAATTAGGATGTATCGGGCAACATTTGATAAATTGCGTCACATGTTAGACACAACTAGTGGATTGAAACCAACTAAACATATGCTAGTTGATGAGCAAGTGGCTATGTTCCTTCACATCCTAGGCCATCATGTCAAGAACAGAGTAATCCAATTTGAGTTTGGAAGGTCGGGTGAAACGATTAGTAGATACTTTAAGCTTGTCGTGAATGCTGCTATCAGATTGCAATCATTGTTGCTTAAGAAACCGGAGCCTATTTCGGAGGACTCAAATGATAATAAATGGAAGTGGTTTAAGGTATGTAGCATCTGTTTTTGTGTGACATCTTTTAGATTCTGAATTGTTCAACAAATTATGGTATAACCACATGCTTTAATAATTGCCTATCTTTGCAGGGGTGCCTTGGTGCATTAGATGGGACGCACATTCGCATACAAGTCTCTGTAGAGAAAAAGGGGAGGTACAGAAATAGGAAAGGAGAGATAACAACCAATGTTTTGGGTGTATGTTCACCAAATGGTCAATTCATATACGTCTTGCTTGGATGGGAAGGGTCAGCTGCGGATGGGAGGGTGTTGCGAGATGCTCTACGACGACAACATGGGCTACGAGAACCACAAGGTAAACATGTTGTAGTTGGTGCACTATTAACTATGTATATTTCCCTGTCCAATTGTAAAGGAAACAGAATCACGTGGGCTCGTTTGTTGCCACATGGAACTACTACTTGGTTGATGTGGGGTACACAAATTGCCAGGGTTTTTTGGCTCCATATAGAGGCCAAAGATATCACCTTAATGATTGGCGACATGGAAGCCAACCGCAAACTCCTCACGAGTGCTTCAATATGCGACATTCGACTGCCCGTAATGTCATAGAAAGGTGCTTTGGCATTCTCAAGTTACGTTGTGCAATCCTTCGGAGTGCATCTTATTACCCAGTGAAGATCCAAAATAGATACATCCTCGCATGTTGTCTTATCCATAATCTGATTCGTCGTGAATCAATTCAAGATCCTCTTGATGAGCAGCTGGAGTCATTTGACGCTAGACCTCCCATTATCGAAACCACCCCCACGGTACCAATGGAAACTACTGACTCGTGGAATAATTTTAGGGAGAGTGTTGCGAATGACATGTTTGCTGCCTTTGTGACACCTATTGATAATTGATGATGATGTATAATATTGTTAATCATTACACTATGTTGTATTTCGTTGGATATGTTGTACTTCGTTTGGTTGGCTTACTATGAACACCAATTTCAGTTGCCACTTTAATTAAACAAATTGCGTTACACTTGCTGCGATGTGTGCTTGATGATTACTACATGTTTATGTTGCACCTAATGCAAATTAATACATTTTGTGGTTTGTCTGTGAGTCTTATAGATGGAGCAGCATGATCAAGCAGGAAAGGGGAAACAAAAAATGTGGACGCCTGTAACACCCCCAATTTCTAACAGTTATAATAACAAAAAATTTAAATAATTTTTATAAATAATTAATGAAATTCGAAATAAACAACCTTGGAGAGTGTTACCGCCACACTTGTACTAGAACAAGTGCAAGGCTGTCTTATTATATTAACGTAAATCCAAACTTAAATAAAAGTATTTTATTCAAAGCATTAAAAAAATAATAATAAAACTAGCTAGAACTATTCATTGGTCTTCCTCACTTCTCACTGCTAGTCCCAGCAGCCCAACTTTGAAACCTATTTCACTGAAAATCTGCTTCTCCAAAGGATCGTCGAGCCCAAGAACACAAACATCAGCAAAAGCTGATAATCCTAATGAACAAAGATAATATAGAAAATAATAATAATAAATATAATGATAAATAAAATATTCACATGATGAAAAAAAAAGAATATATATATATATATATAAAATCTAAAATGTTATTTTCAATATCAAATATCATTCATTAATTTTTATTAATTTCATTTGGACCCGGAAACCTGCCAGTCCATTTAGTTTAGTGGGAAGAGAACCATGGTAGACCAGGAAACCTGCCAGTCTACCCTGTGACCCGGAAACCTGCCAATCACAATCATCAATTGGCCATAAACATATCTTCCTAGTGTGCACACCTCTTCCCAAAGTTGCTACTAGTGTCCCGGAAACTTGCCAGACACCACTTTGGGAAGAACGGATACTATCATTTCACATCAAATAAATATCGAAGGCATAAAGTCCATAAATTGTGTTCATCACTATGGAAGGTATCATCCCAAAGCTATCCTCCCACTATTAAGTTGTTTAAAATACACACATAATAAACTCTCAAATTATTTTTATTATTTACTTATCTTTAATATATTTTTATATTATTTTAATTAGATATAGATATAAAGATATTTTGACCTATAATCTGTTGGTATCTTATCTTATTGCGTATGAGATATTATATAAGGAAAAAAAAGAAAATCAAATAATAAATATATAAATAGAAACGTAACAATTATATTAAATCTCATAAGAATATGACGCACAGGTTCATGCATATGTAATTCATGCGCGCAGGCCGAGACGATGCGATGGTAATTGATCACCCAGGGAAAATGACGCACAGGGCAATTCTATTCATTTGTTCAGAGCCAAAAAGAAATTCTATTCATTTGTATTCTAACTCTCGCACGAAGGCCGAGGTAAAGCCATGGTATCTAATCACAAAAGAAATGTCGCACAGGGATATGAATATAATTGAAGCACGTAAACCAAGGCAGAACAATTCCATACATATATATAAATATCTCTATATCTAAGACTCATGGGATTAGGATTACCTGGTCTCCGTGTTGCTAACCTCCAAGGAGAACAATTGACGAGAGTACAAAATAAGGGTGTAATAGCGGAGAAAAATTTAACGGCCAAGAAAATATCGAGCGTTTCTAGGTTTAAGCGGCCAGACCTAAGTTTATAATTAAATCTAGGGTTTTAGCTATTGGGTTGGGCTCTTTACTTATTCCCGATAAATGAATTAAAACAAATTATAGAGTTTTATTATTAAATATTTTTGAGTCTGATGATGAACTCAAAAAAAATTGAAAATATAATCTGATCTAACTACTCCTAGATTCTTGGATCTAATCTTGATTAATCTAATAATACTATTAACAAAATAATATGATTAGCACAGAAACAATACAACATTATTAATTTTTACTATATTATTATTATTATTATTATTATTATTATTATTTTAATCTACTGTTATTATTGTTATTATTATTACTTCTTTTTTATTTCTATTATTAATCATTATTTTTTATTAGTATTATTTTAATCTATCATTATCATTACTATTTCTATTATTATTATTATTAATAAAAATCCGAGGTATTACATTCTACCCTCCTTAAAACAAGTTTCGTCCTCGAAACTAAAATAAAATTCACATGTTAATAATAATCACATAACAAGTCACAAAAGAAATTACAACAAACAATTATTAGAATTTCAAAGAAATAAATCATTTCTAAATAACATGGAAATAATCCTTCACTACCCATCTCTCATGTTTGAATTATTATTATTATTAATATTTTACTCATTTATTTACTTAACTTTGGGATCTTTGATCCCTTGAGTTAGTATCAAAAGCGAACCAAAGTCAAAACCTAGGGCTCTGATACCATTTTGTAACACCCCCAATTTCTAACAGTTATAATAACAAAAAATTTAAATAATTTTTATAAATAATTAATGAAATTCAAAATAAACAACCTTGGGGAGTGTTACCGCCGCACTTGTACTAGGACAAGTGCAAGGCTGTCTTATTACATTAACGTAAATCCAAACTTAAATAAAAGTATTTTCTTCAAAGCATTAAAAAAATAATAATAAAACTAGCTAGAATTATTCATTGGTCTTCCTCGCTTCTCACTGCTAGCCCCAACAACCCAACTTTGAAACCTGTTTCACTGAAAATCTGCTCCCCCGAAGGATCGTCGCAGCCCATGAACACAAACATCAGCAAAAGCTGGTAATCCTAATAAACAAAGATAATATAGAAAATAATAATAATAAATATAATGATAAATAAAATATTCACATGATAAAAAAAAGAATATATATATATATATATCATATACATATATATATAATCTAAAATATTATTTTCAATATCAAATATCATTCATTATTTTTTATTAATTTCATTTGGACCCGGAAACCTGCCAGTCCATTTAGTTTAGTGGGAAGAGAACCATGGTAGACCAGGAAACCTGCCAGTCTACCCTGTGACCCGAAAACCTGCCAGTCACAATCATCAATTGGCCATAAACATATTTTCCTAGTGTGCACACCTCTTCCTAAAGTTGCTACTAGTGTCCCGGAAACCTGCCAGACACCACTTTGGGAAGAATGGATACTATCATTTTCACATCAAATAAATATCGAGGGCATAAAGCTCATAAGTTGTGTTCATTACTATGGGAGGTACCATCCCAAAGCTATCCTCCCACTATTAAGTTGTTTAAAATACACACATAATAAACTCCCAAATTATTTTTATTATTTACTTATCTTTTATATATTTTTATATTATTTTAATTAGATATAGATATAAAGATATTTTGACCTATAATCTGTTGGTATCTTATCTTATTGCGTATGGGATATTATATAAGGAAAAAAAAGAAAATCAAATAATAAATATATAAATAAAAACGTAACAATTATATTAAATCTCATAAGAATATGACGCACAGGTTCATGCATATGTAATTCATGCGCGCAGGCCGAGACGATGCGATGGTAATTGATCACCCAGGGAAAATGACGCACAGGGCAATTCTATTCATTTGTTCAGAGCCAAAAAGAAATTCTATTCATTTGTATTCTAACTCTCGCACGAAGGCCGAGGTAAAGCCATGGTATCTAATCACAAAAGAAATGTCGCACAGGGATATGAATATAATTGAAGCACGTAAACCAAGGCAGAACAATTCCATACATATATATAAATATCTCTATATCTAAGAATCATGGGATTAGGATTACCTGGTCTCCGTGTTGCTAACCTCCAAGGAGAACAATTGACGAGAGTACAAAATAAGGGTGTAATAGCGGAGAAAAATTTAGCGGCCAAGAAAATATCGAGCGTTTCTAGGTTTAAGCGGCCAAACCTAAGTTTATAATTAAATCTAGGGTTTTAGCTATTGGGTTGGGCTCTTTACTTATTCCCGATAAATGAATTAAAACAAATTATAGAGTTTTATTATTAAATATTTTTTGAGTCTGATGATGAACTCAAAAAAAATTGAAAATATAATCTGATCTAACTACTCCTAGATTCTTGGATCTAATCTTGACTAATCTAATAATACTATTAACAAAATAATATGATTAGCATAGAAACAATACAACATTATTAATTTTTACTATATTATTATTATTATTATTATTATTATTATTATTATCTACTGTTATTATTATTATTATTACTTCTTTTTTATTTCTATTATTAATCATTATTTTTTTATTAGTATTATTTTAATCTATCATTATCATTACTATTTCTATTATTATTATTATTAATAAGAATCCGGGGTATTACAACGCCTGAGGAGGACAAGGCTTTGGTTGACTGCCTGGTTAGTTTGAAGCTTGACCGTCAGTTCATCACTGATAACGGCTTCAAGTCAGGATTTGCCAATGCGCTGCAGACTATGATGGAGCAAAAGCTTCCCGGATGTGGGATCAAGGCATCGCCTCATATAACATCCAGAATTAAGACACTGAAGAAATTGTGGCAAGTAGCTCACGACATGGTCTACGGGACCAACACATCAGGCTTTGGTTAGGATCCTGACACAAAATGTGTCACAGCTGACAAAGAGGTGTGGGATGAGTATATAAAGGTGTGTTATTGCATTCCTCACTCCTATATCAGCCACTTTACCTACAATGTCATTTAACTTATCCGCCTTGTTCTCACATATATGGTGAATTCACAGGTTCATTCAAAGGCGGGACAATTTCGCACTAAGCCTTTTCCAAACTTTGAGGAGCTTACCATCGTATGGGGTAAGGACAAGGCTGTGGGAGAGGATGGCAACTCTCCCACAAGAATGGAGGAAGAGGTTAATTTAGAGCAAGAGGATCTTCCTGAGACACCTCAGCATACTACTGCTGAATACGAATTCACACAACCAATCAACCCAACTCCAACAACAGCATTTAATGCAACACAAGCATCTACCAGTTGTCGGAAGAAGAGACGTTTGAACCACTCTGAAGTCATGGCTGATGCATTAAAGGACACAGTTACCTCTTTAGAGAAGACAATAGTCGGTGCGTTCGACAAACTATGCAATCACCTGCCTACTCAAAAAAGGCAAGCTGATATTGATGCAAAGGGTGATAATCTTTTCATGGACTTGCTGGAGGTTGAAGATCTGACATGGGATGAGAGGAACCAGGCTCATATGAAGATACTTGCCAGTGAGAAAATGTTGATTGCATTTGCAAAAATCCCTCCAATGTATAAGCCGTCGTGGATCCGTAGCCTGCTTAAACAATAGAGGGTAGTATGTAATGTTAACATTGTATTTTGGTGGATGGTCAGGGTGAAGCGAGTTCTGTCACTATATTTTGGAGTGAACTTTGCCTTTTGGACTGAACTCTGCTTTTTGTGTAGGAAACCAAACTTTGGACCATGTTCATAGTTTGAAATCCTGTTTATTGAACATGGGATAAAGTTTGGTCTTCCCTCTGTACATGTAGGATAATTTTTTTGGTCCCTGTCATCTGTATATATATGGCATGATATAGGTGCCCTGTGGGTGTATGTGACTTTAGTTGATATGCCAATGTACTTGTCATGGAGTGGCAAATGTAAAGTGTACCACAATATTAGTGAATGGTGTTTTTGAATATAAAAATATGGTAACCTTTCTGCCTGGTCTCATCTTAAAGGTGTATTTCTGTTTCCTGGAGTAGTAAAGTTTTTTGTTGACAGGAATTATTTTCATTTTGCCTCAGCTGATATGCCCCTCTGTCACAAAATGCGTTCGAACTTAACGACTAAGTTCGATCTTGAAATAAAGAATGCTATATTCCATACCAAAATGCTAAAGTTCGAACGTAATATTTTAGTTCGAATGTGATGTTTTGAACCAAGAAGTCGGACGGTTTCCTCTGTTATACATTATTAAAAAAATTTAAAAGAGCAATAAAACATGTGTCACCATGCGATAGGAAGTTCGAACGCAAATCCTCTCAAATTGAAACCGTCATGCACCTGCTCTGTTTTTTTGCAGAGTAGCCATAATACCTAGGAGCGTCTGTTCATAAACGAAATCGACTGCACATTTCAAGTCCTCTCTAAAAACCCTATCTCCCTGTTTTCGCATCAAAATGGCGAGGGTGAAAATGACGGATGATCGATTGAAGCAACTGGGAATCACAATGGATGATGTCTCCAAGTACAGGGCGCATGTGGCTACAATCCGGTGGTGTGCTCGAGAGGGGGGGGGGGTCTAAGTACAAGTCCAAGGAGGTTTACGATGAGTACGAAGAAGCTGCAAGGTGGAAGCGTGAGAATGAGGCGAAGAAGAGAAAACGTGCTGAGAAGAGAAAGGGCGAGGCGGATGGTGACGGGGATTCGTTAACGGATTCCTCTACTAGACAAAAGAAGCAAATTCTTGAGGAAATGAGAAAGGGGAAAGCAAAGGTGGTTGTGAGTGACAGTTCTGGTAGTGACGATAAGGGATGGAAGCCAAGTGAATCAGACCATGGATCATCAGAGACAAACCAGGACGACGAGGACAATGGGGGAGAAGATAAGAGGAGGGCGAAGTTGTATATGAAGCTGAAGAAAGTGTGCCGTCAATCAAAAGTCATTCTTGAAGCAAATATAGAGTTCAACCAGTCAAAGCTTGAAGATTACGATATCAGGTTAGTTGGTCGAAGCCTGTGTAGAATGAGCACAATTAGGATGGATTCATTTGAAGAAGATTTCCCATTTGGCCTATCTGACATTCTTAGACCATTCAGGGGCCTGCTACAGTTGTCCCTGCCTTACTCTGAGTCCGTTGTTAAGGTTTTTTACTCAAATCTGAAAATGTCTAGGGGGCGTAGTTTCTTCATGTGTCCGGGGCCAAAGGGTCGAAGTTAGTGAGAAGAAATTGTTACAGTGGTTAAATGTGAAGGCTCCCCAGTCAAAGGACACCTCATTCAGTGGAGATGAAATGGACAATATCCTCTTGGAAGGTGGTAGAATAAAGGATGATAGTCGTCTATGTAGACCTAAACAACTTCCACATAAGTATAGGGTTCTACACTACTTGTACAGTAGGAACTTTGTGAACAAGGGGAAGCACTACACAACCTTGAGCATTGACGACAAACAAATCCTCACTTGTTTGATTCAGAGGAAGCCTTTTAATATGGGCAAGAGGATAGTAGACACAATGCTCAGAGCAGCTGCAATAGGGAAAAAGAACACTGACCTACCTTATCCGTCACTAGTGTCTCTTATATTGAAGAAGAACAACATTTGGTATCTACAAGAAGGTGAGCCTCCAATTTGGAGTGCAGAATTTGATGATGAGGCCTTGCACCGAATGAAAATTCCTGTTGCGTCCAAAGACCATTTAGGGAAGTCTGACTCTGAGGGGGAAAAGGGTGTTAAGAGAAAGCGTGAGGCAACCCCACCTCTAACTGCACCAGGGGGTCTTCACATGCTAGTGGAGATGCAGCTGTGGAGATGGCAGCTCTGTTTGGAGACGTTTTGGATGACAAACTTGGTGCTATGAAAGCTGAGCTGCAGTCTATCATTGAATCACATGTAGGCATATTGGAGTCGCGGTTGTCACAGATGGCCCTGGAGATTAAGGGGCTCCAAGAGTTTATCCACCTATATGGCACAGAGTTTAGGGAATTTTCAACATTCAAAGCTGCTCAAGGTGATTGTGGTGGTCCGTCATCAAAGGCTGCACATACAAGTCCGAAAGGCTCAGCAGATTCATCCCATCACTCCCCGATGACTTATTCTGGACAATACCAACATGTTAGTGGACACACGTCCCCTAATGAAGATTCCAAGAAAGATCAAGATCACCAATCCTCCACAGCTGAAGAAAGTGATTCATCTGAACATATGCATGAAGTTCACTCATCAGATGACAAATCAGCCGATAATGAGGATGATTCTTCTGCGGAGTTGAGTGATGGCACACCATCCGATAAAGCAGTGGAGGGTGATGAAGGTTTGTTCTCAATTCTGTACCTCCCTTTTCAGAACTCATGACAGTGTAAACCTTATAAACGACAAGTTTTGTTTAACTAACTTAATTTAGGAGCGTTTATTGTCTTTGTAAACCTTGTAAACCACAAGTTTTGTTATCCAACTTGTCCAAGTGAGTTTTGAAGTGCATTATGAGTTAATTTGTAAACATATTAACTGTAGTGGGCTGGTAAGCCGAAATGTTGTAAATCAAGCAGAAAGAGTAATGTTAGGTTTTGTCTTGTTTTAAATTTACCATCAGACTGACAGACAAAACTTGAGAGCTCATTATGTGCATGACTTATAACTAACAATTTGACAAGTTACATTTTCAGTGACTTTTTGATGTGGTTGTTTTGTATATTTGGTTTCCAATGCATCTGCACTTTGATTTCATCAATATAATCATTGTCATTTGATAATTATACTTGTTTTCTGTTTGTTTTAGACTCTGTTGATGCGAGTGGGAGTGAGGGGGAGACGGATCATACAGAAGAGGAGGAAGAGGATGGGGGTGGTGATGCAAATGTAAGTGAGGGGGGGATAGATGAAACAATACAGGGGGAAGAGGAAGCTACAGGTCCCACCGGGAGTGAGGGGGAGACAGATTCCAAAGAAGAGAATGAAGAGCATACTGGTGGTGCCACTAGGAGTGAGGGTGAGTCAGAGGAAAAACAAGGGGATGAAGAGGTTTCTGGTGGTTCCAACGGGGGTGAGGGAGAGAAATATACGAAAGAAGGGGATGAAGAGATTTGTGGTGGTCCCACACGGAGTGAGGTGGATGCAGATTCCAAAGAAGATCGAGAAGAGGCACATAATACTGGTGGTGGTGACAAGGGGACTGAGGGTGAGACACATGAAGAAGGAATGGTAGAAGATGCTGGCAGTGGTGACAAGGGGACTGAAACTCAGACAGCTGAAAAAACAAGTGAGCAACAGCATGGGAGTGGTGACAATGTCAACGAAGGTCCCACCGCTGAAAAGAAAATTGAAGAGGATCATGCTGGTTGTGACAATGCGAATGAAGGTCCAACAGATGAGGAATTGGAGCCAGCAACCCTACTCTCCCTTGTCACTCTACTTGAACCTGTCAACCCTCCTGCTGCACCATCTAGGAAAATAATAGATGCTATTCCCTTGAGGTTCATACCTACTTCAAGTTTTAAAAGCACCGCGGCAGCTCATAATTTGCCCCACATATTCTTAGCTGAACCACCTATTCCTCCTCCATCCACAGGGCCTGCAACCCCCATGTACATCCCAGTGAACCTCCCTAGTTCACGCACTTCATCGCCAAGTCGGACCACTACTAGGAAGTCACTAGCGAAGAGGAAGACGAAGAATTGACTTGGGTTTATTTTTTATGTTTACATGTTTTTTGTACTGGTTCGGCAGACTTGGTTGCCTAACATTATAACTCATTACTGCTGCTGACCTGTTTTTTGTTGTGGTTGCCAATATATATATAAGTTTGAACTTTCATGTTTAGTTCGAACTTTCCCATCTGTTTTAGTTTTTCCATTTTGAATTGTTTGACAGTGGTTCACTGATTAATTAGGGGCTATTTTTGAAGCTGTTATGTCTGTATTATGTCATTCACTGTGCATGGTTAGGTATGCTAAATGGTAACTTTGTGAATGCTATGTGCATTTCCTCATACATGCATTAATGGGACAAGTATCATAACTACGTTTGGGTGGGTTTTACGCTAATGCCTGGTTTAATGCACAAACCTTTGGAGGATTTGTGCATGTTATATCAGCAACCAGGCAACATTTCTGTGATTGTTTTCTTTCCCCCAATAAGGTTGTCTTCATTACAGGACAGCATTTGAGAAGGCCAAATTTGAATTTTTCAATGCTTTCGAAATTTGCCACACCTTTTATCCAACCATCATCCTTATATAAATATTTTACACCTCAATGGTTATTATTGATTAATTCATCAGTGGTTACTCATAATTTGCTAAGTTATAAGCTATATTCATATAGATGGTCAGGTTTTCTACATATATCTAATTACTATAACCACTACTTCCTACATGTAACCTGCAAATTTTTGTTGTTCATCATCAAACCTTTTCAGCAGCCACATGGTTTAAAAGTAACAGGTTTCAATTTATATGAAATTGCTCTGTTATATGTGAATTTATTTTAATTGCTGCTTTATCAGAGTGTTAGCCTAGCCTGATACACCACTTCATCTTGCATAACAGCAGTTGGTAATTTGTCTGATGAAATTGTAAAAGCCTTTCTTGTTCTCCTGTTAAACAATTTCAATTAGATATTATGAATTGCTTTCAACCAATGCATCACATTCCATCGCTTGTACTGATCTTTTCACACATAAAGCAAACAATTCTCAGTCCTGTTCGTCAATTTCAGTTGCCCGCTGTTTGTTTTACCCCATGCTACTTTTTTTCCACCGACTATGTCAAACCAAAGGTTTACCCCTGCTTATAATCACCATTTATTTGTTTTTTTTTCACATCAGCGACTGGGTAATGTTCCACGATTTTCTTCCCCCATACATCTTTTTAGATCTCTCATTCCCCAACAGATTTCATACATTGGTGCTTTCCCCCTCTAAAATTCGTTCCATGCCTGTCGTCTTCCAACATCCCGTCGACGTCTCATTGCAATTTCGATCTGAAGCACAAGGCGATTTGGTTAGGGTTTGTTTTTGTCCGATGGTTTCAAAAAAAAAAATTCTGATTCCAGTTCTTTTTGCTGCATTTTTTTAGGGGCAATCTGGGAATTTTGCATCAACTTCCCACTTAACCAACTCCCAATTCTTCTAACCAAACACTTTTTCTTCCCTCAACTTACTTATATTCCCATATCTACCAAACAGCTCAACCTTTTTAAGTTTCTTCTCAATCTTTCCTTCCCTTCCTTTCCCTTATTTAAGTTCCTTTCCCTCATTAAATATTCCCGAACCAAAGGGGGCCTTAGTTCTTACTTCCGCCTTCTACCTGGGGCTTCCAGTGATTTTGCTCATCAGAATCAGAAAGCTCCAGACCACACTCCCAATAATCACCTTCGCCTGTATCGCGCAACCCACAGATGTGAAATGGCTGGTCCTCTACTTCTTCGAGACGTTCTGCTTTATCGCTTTCAGCTCCAAAAATTCCGGCCTTTTGTGGCGGGAATCTCCGTTAATGTAACGCCTAACCGCTTATTCTGCAGTGCCTCTACCGCCCCGGTGTGGGCACAAACAGATGAGAAAGCAAGCCATTCTGCTCAAATCTCTAAGCTACCGGATGACCCCAGTGATGCTGAATGGAAGGAGAAGGCAAAGGACATCATGAAGGATATTAATCCTATGGTTAGGCTAGCCAAGGATATCCTTCATTCGGGAAGGTCGGCTTCTAACCCTCATTCATTTTATGAAATTTGTTACTTTTTATTGTATTCGAACTGTTCGTCTTATTGCCGCTAAGAATTCGAAGCATATTGTCGGATTACCGTATGTGATCAAACTAAATACACGAGAAATATGGAATAACGCTGAACATATTATCATCATAGGCACTCATAGTTGCGTAACAGTACAAGGAAGCAGTAGCCATATCACCAAAAAGGGAAGGAAAGAAAGAAAAAAGAAAAAGAAAAAAGAGAAGAGAACTCTTGACTCTTGAGGAGAGAGACGAAAGATCCCAAGTTGATACGCTCTTTAAGGAAATTCCTTACGAGTATGAGATTACATTGGCTTCTTGACAGGAAACTAAACATTATAGTATCATTTGCCTCTGTGCACTCTTTGATTGAGTGACTGAGATCTATTTTGCACATGTAGGGTAAAATTCTTGTGTACCTCATTGCGTGACTAAACTAAACTGAAGCATATTTTGAAGACGGGAAGAGTAAAATCATGATTTTGCTATTGTCAGCGAAAGATCTAATAAATATATAGACAGACAAGCGTATCATTGCTGTAAAGGCATCAAATCCTCTACAATAACTGCTGAAAACAATGCCTCCGTGCCTCTGTGAGTCTGTACACAGATACAAATTTTCTGTGATAAATTCTCTGTCTCCTTCATTGTTCATATTAATACGAGCTGCATCTTTGGAATATACAACTCTATTCTTTGTTTAACCTTATAAAACTATCCTCTTAAGGTACATGGTTGGAGAGCAACTGACAGATGAGGATGAACAAGTTGTGGTAGACAAGCTTCTTGCTTACCATCCACATTATGAAGATAAGATTGGATGTGGTCTGGAGTCAGTTATGGTATGACATTCTTAAATCTATTTGTATATCTACATGCCATGACAACAATGCAACTTGTTAGCATGGTATTATAATGCTATCAATTTTAGTTGTTTTGTCCTTGCAACATCTGAGTTGCAATTGCTGTACACTAAAAATAACATACAACATCATGTGTACTGCTTGTAAAGGAATATCTGCTGTAGATCTTTGCTGAATATTTGACTTTGCATGTTGCAGGTTGACCGTCATCCCATGTTTAGCCACTCAAAGTGTCTTTTTGTTGTAAGAACTGATGGTGGCCAGATCGACTTTTCTTATCGGAAGTGCCTTCATGAATACATTAGAAATAAGTACCCATCTCATGCAGAAAGGTTTATTCAAGAACATTTAAAGCATGGGTTTGGCGGGTGGCAGAGCTAGTGAGGTGTGCAAATGCACCTCTTCACTTTAGAGAAAATTGCATGTAGGTATATTATGCATACTTCTATCTATATATTTACACACCATGACAATTGACGACAAAGCAATTTGTTGCCGGGGTAGTAGAATGCCATTGATTTCTTTACTATGTTTTGCTTGCAACTTCTAAGTTGCAATTGCTGTACATGAAGAATAACATACTATCGTGTGTATTGTTTGTAAAGGAATATCTGCTGGGTCAGCTATGTTTTTTTTTTTTTTTTGGGTATGAATTAAAATTTCTGTTTGCTTTTCCTCCTGAAAGAAATGATTTAATTGCTGAGTTATATATTTGACACACAAGATTGTATGTTTCTTCCCCTTACAATCTTAAAATTTTCCTGCTGAATTGTCATGATATGGCAACTTTTTTGCGATGTCTAATTCTCCATTTCTTAGAATGTTGCTTCATATGTTGGTATTGCATGCTTGTGTTTCTCTTCAGTTGAGACCAAGAATGATATATTTATATGACATTGAGCCAAAGTATGTTGAAAATGACGATATTCCTGGTACAGTGGCACTGCCAGGTGGAGTGCTTGCCTCTGTTTCTAATCACAATAAAATCTAGAAATACAATATCTCCTGAATTATCTGGTAGGAGGGGATCTTTTTTGTTGCTTTCTTGTGTGTCAAGAGGAATTTTTATAGTGATACAAAGTACAAAACTATCATTTTGTTTGAGCTTAGCTTCAGAATGCTGGTTCTTGGTTTGGGAAGCAAACCTTAGGAAGTCAATAACGCAGCTAGTCTATTCTAATATTCATCATACCGTCATCATAATACAACCCTAATTTCTAGTTCAATCTGTTTGGGGGTCAAAATTATGGCTTGATTCTATTAGCGACTTGAATACCGTTGGTTTTGGATCTATCTGCTCTAATCTACTAGGACCGGCTTATGATGCAAAATTAATTTTATCATAACATGTATCTGCCAAAAATTCTCATTTCTCAAATTTGAATTGAGCCAGTCATTTTATTAGATCCTTTGCTTATTGACAACCTACATGCAATGAGTGACAGGTCAAAGAAACCTTTTGTGCAGCCCTCTACAATTGTTGTTCAACACGTGATTCAGGCCAGCATGAACTAGATACGACGCTTAAAGATGAATGTAAAATCAATAACTCCATGTGACAATTTAATCAGCCAACATAAGTAGCTAAGCTTTTTCCCAAATCTTCAGTGGGACCAAACAAAATGTGAAAATGCTTGATTGTGCTATTTGAAATGCATTGCCATAAACTAAGGATATTATTGGCTTCATCAATTGATGTTTGTTCTGTCTTGTTAGCAATTACTCCATCCGTTCTCATATATGAGCCTTTCAACCGAATCCTAGTTAAAAGTAGTTAAATGTAATAATTATATAGGAAATTTAATTTTTTCCCCCCAAAATGCCCCTATTTATAAATGGGTGAGAGAGAGTAATAGTGAGAAAATGATGAAAGAGAATGTATGTAGTATAATAATTAATTGAGGGCAAAATGAAAAAAAAGTGTATTTATTATTTAAACAAACTCAAAAGGGATCTTATGGGGACAAGTCTATTAAAAAACAAAGGCTCTTATATATTGGGACGGAAGGAATATCTTCATTTTTGTCTGGCTCACCATATTCAATTGCAATACCAATCTGTGCTGTTCCTGACTACATTGAGTAGAGGGAATACTCTGTGCTCGAATGGAATCAATGTGATGTTACACATGCTTTTTGGTCTCCAGTCATTTTTTAGTTGCCAATCATATTTCGTTAACTTAGTTATGATGATTGATTAAAAGACGAGAGTAAAAGAATGTTCTCGTCTAGATAATTCTCAAGATGTGTATATATTTACTTCACAAATCTGAGTCATGCTCTAACTACTTGGGATCTTTTTCGTTTGCTTAAGTTTGCCGTCAAAGTATTCTAATTTCCTTTCCTCTGAATCTTAGCAACTAAAATAGGAGGCCATTGGTGTTATCTTGTGCAATTTCTCTTTAGAAGATTTGCTATTTCTGTCTTTCAAGTATTATAAGTCTGTAAATTACCTGCTTGAAACTTTTGCAAACTATTTGACTTCTTGTGTTGTAGGTGGATCTTCATCCCCAGTTTAAATGATCAAGGAGTGTTTTTGTTGTTAGAACTGTGTGTGGCTGGATTGACTTCTGTCATAAATGCCTTGGTGAGTGCAATAGGAATAGGTTCATCTCGTTAGAAAGGTTTGTTTGAGGACATTTAAAGCTTCGGACCCGTTAATATGTATGTATGTATATACATGTATTTGTACCTGACTACTCATTTTGGTATCTCAGTCTATAATATGGTGACTAAGTTCGTTGTTTTGTTGGCCTCATTGTTCTATGACCTGCCTAGTTTTATCGATGTGGCAATGGTGGTTCATAACTATCAACCGGCATATAAAGCTTTTTTCACTTGGTAAGCGTGCATAAATGATTGATAACCTATAGGCCGTAGTTAGTTATTTCTGTTGGAAAAATTAATCTGCTGCAGTTACATATAGTTTCACCTAATTCTTAATTAGGGTTTTCTTTTTATAAGGTAACTATAGTTTCACCAAATTTTAATAAGGTCCTAGCAGTTTTTTTTATTTCTTTTTATAATTTTTTATAGTTTCACTTGATTTTTAATTAGGTTTTTTATTTGTTACCTAGGAGACCTCGTTAAAAATCATGTGAAATTATAAAAACTTGGTAGAAAAGAAAAGAAACGGTAAGGATTTTATTAAAAAATAGATTAAACTATAGAGACACTCATCTTCATTATTTACTATGTTTATGCTTATATACTCCACAGATATTAAATGTAGAAGCTAATTGGGAGTTAGTTTTAATTTAAATGTAAGACCTTTATCCAATTTGTTTTTTGTACTTGTAATTTTTTCCTACACTATAGTTCGTTATTCAAACTCCCTCAACAATATTAAAAAAAATTCAAATAGATACAAGACAATTCTTATGCAAGGGTGTTTTGGAGAGATTAAGTCATATAATCTACGCAAATAAATCAAGTAGCTCTTACATAGAAAAACATGGGAGTAATATATACAGGTTTATGCAACTGCTGTTAAGCCTCTACATGAAATGTTACCCCTTTAACAATATTATTAAAAAATAGGGAAAAGGAAGAGAAAAAAAATATCACAAATGTCATAACCCCAAATCCCCTATCAAAAAAGTCCCAAGAGGCATTTTTTATATTAATTACGGAATTTCAATATGAAAAAAGTTTCATTGTGAAAATGACTTTTCATATTGTTAAAATGGTTTTTCCTGTATATTAAAATTTTCCTATGAAAATATTGTTGTCAAAATGACTTTTCCTTTTGTCAAAAATTTTCCATATTTCTAAAATTCTACACGACAGAGGAAAAACTCTAAAATCAAGAAAAACCATTTTGACAATAATATTTTCCTAGGGAAATTTTAACAAGAAGAAAAGTCATTTTAACAACATAAAAGCCATTTTGACAACTGACATTTTTTAATATTGGAATTTTATAATTAATATAAAAAAGCCCCTATAGACTTTTTTAGTAGGGGATTTGAGATGAGACTTTTTTAATATTTTTTCTCTTTCTTGGGACTTCACTGATATTTTCCCTAAAAAATATTGTGAAAAAAATCAAATAATTGAGATAAAGTATAATATTATACCAACAAGCAGTTAGTTGAGATGATGAGTCTGTAAGAAGGAGAATACAAATTCAAATTTTTGAAAATGTATTTGTTGGGATAGAATAAAACCCTTTACACTCTAAGTTATTATTATTTTTTTTAAAAAAATTACTTTTAGATCCAAAATGGTAAACAAAAACTGAAAGTGAATAACTAATAAATTATGAGAAAATTTCAGTTAACCCCTATATGGCAATGCATTTTTCAATAGCCCTTGATATTTTTGAAACATCACTACACCCTTAAAGACCAAAAAGAAATTAAATTGTCTATAAAAAGATAATGATGCCCTTCATTTATTATTAGTAGTTTTTTTTTAAAAGGAAAAAAAAGAGAGCCAGCTATCATTAGAGCTTTGGTGACTGGCCATCGGAGCTCTGGCCATAGCTGGCAACTAGTAATCCAGTGCCGGTGGGCAAGCCCTAGTGAACAAAGACTTTATTTCAAATAAATGTGGCCAAGCTGTACATTTGCTTATGTTTCTTGTAAATGACATTGTAAATTCTCTTATTTCACTTGTTAAGGAAGGCCTAAACACTTGAATTTATGTTTTTTTTTTTTTTTTTTGTAGGTGGGCTAATCTTAATTGCAAATCCCCTCTATTCTACTTGTTTTTTTTGCTCGGACCTCTATTCTACTTGTTCATGCAGACTCTTGGACACTTGCATTTGCATTTATGATAGTTGTAAATTCTCTTATGTTTCTTGTAAATGGGTTAATTTTAATGGTAAATCCCCTCATTCCACTTGTTCCTACACACTCACATTTATAACTGTAGGCCACCTGTTAATGACCCTCCTTTTGAATTGCAAACCTCCTTTATTGCACTAGTTCATATAGAATTAGATACTTACATTTATGAGAGTTGTAAATTCTTCTATGTTTCTTGTAAATGGGGTAATTTTAATGGTAAATCCTCTCGTTACACTTGTTCATGCACACTTGCATTTATAGGCCACTTTTTAATGGCCTTATTTTCAATTGCATATCCCCTTTATTCCACTTGTTCATAGACATTTGGACATTTGCATTTATGAGAGTTGTAACATCCCTTGTGTTTTTGGTAAATGGGGTTCATTTTAATTGTAAATCCCTTCATTCCACTTGTTCAGATAGAACTAGACACTTGCATCTATAAGAGTTGTAAATTCCCTTATGTTTCTTGTCAATGGTTTTATTTTAGTTGTAAACCTCTTATTCCACTTGTTCATGGAGACCTACAAGAAACATAAAAGGAACATACAACTCCTATAAAGGTAAGTGTCTTTACCATTAAAATTAAACCATTTACGAGAAACATAATTTACAACTCCCATAAATGCAAGTGTCTAGATCAGCATTAACAAGTAGAATAAGGGGATTTACAACTAAACTTAAGCTATTTACAAGAAACATAAGCAACATAAGCAAATTTATAGCTTGACCACCTTTTATTTAAAATAAAATCTCCAATTTGCAGAGTTCAAACAAGCCGCCAATGGAAGTCAAAAGCAATATGCCTTAATAAATGAATCTCTATACAACAGTCTATCATTTAAGAATCAAATATCAATGTTAACCTAAAATAAATATAAAAAAAGTAAGGAGTTCGTATTATTGCTCATAAACAATAATCAATATGATTTCCTTCAAATTTTATGCCATGCTATAATTAAGTAAAAATTTGACGACTTTGCCAACCTCTAATTAAGTGATAATTTGGCCCAATAAACTCAAACCTTCACTATCTTTAAAGATTCAAGTAGCAATCTGAAGGAATTCAACTAATCAAATTGAAGGCAAATTTTATGCACGTCAAAATTTAAAAACAGAGAATCAATACACAACCCAGTGAAAATGAAGATGGAAGATAAACAAGGTTGGCAAACCTGAGCTGCATTTCAATTCTACCAAGACTCTGAATGACAAAATTTTTCTAATGCCTTCAATGCTGCTATACCTGATTTGCAATAAATATCACAAATATTTCACCTGCCTTCTACGCAGCAATATGGGTAAATTTGTACAAAGCTGCTCTTCTATATTCACCATCACACCCCACTTCTGCCAAGAAATTTGGAGGCCAAAGAGCCCTTCCGTGGAGAAACTAACACTCATCACTCAATTCAATGGCTTCTTTCCCTTCAGAAACTGTTGGAAGTAATATGATTTTAACATTCAAATCTGTTAACATCTATGGAGTGGGGCAGGATATACATCCAGTGGCTGATACCCAAGTCTGTCATTATGAGGCAATGGACCCTCCTAAAATCATAGAAGTGTAAGATACTTAAGTTACTTCAGGGGTTCATTAAAAGAAAAAGAAGAGAAAAGAATAACTCTAAAAGAGAAGTTGTCAAGAGAAAATACTGCTGCATAAATTTCCTGCGTCTATCTGGTTGTTTTGAAACAAATGGAAATAGGTATGGTAATCCAAATAGGTCATTTCTGGCTATGGAAATCACGAATGTCTCTGAACAAGCCATTATGCTTTTACATTATAGTTTTACTAATTAAAAAAAGAACCTGCCAGCTGCCACAGGTAGAAAGGGGAAAAATTCGATGGCACAACAATCGCCATTTTGATTTGGGAGAATAATAAATGAGTACCCACCAATTAAGTTTTCCACATGGGAGGACCAAATAATCACAGAGAATAACAAGTCAATTACAATTTGAATTTGATAAACACACGGTATTTGGTCCATTAGTGCAAATTATTATAATGATCCATATTTATAGTTCTACCTTTTATTCTTTACACCCAAGTTTCATAATCTGTGATTACTTTTGATTTATGTTTGCACCTTCTATTTATAATAACAATAATAAATAAATAATTGAAATAACAATCAAGTTATAAACTGAAGGCCAAAAAAAAAAACAAAAAACAAAAAACAAAAAGAAGATATCAAGTTATAAACAGGTATTAATTATAAAGCAGGCCAAATCTACACTCAAATGTAGGTCCGATTGACATTAGCAAAGATGTATCTCCATATGAGTCCCAAAGGGCTACCCACTTCAAACAATAATCCTAGATAACTTAAGTATAGGGCAGAACTTACTTCTTCCGTGTTTATCTGGAAAGGCTTCACAAAATCCTCAAACATTACTGGAGACAAGTCCTTCATCTTTTCTTCAACCTCCTAAGGAGCAAAAACAACAGAAGATACTCAAAATTGAAACACAACATTCACAAGTTCGAACATGAAAAAGTGGCAGAAATTAAATCCCAAAGATCCAAAACAAAAACCTGATACATGGAAAAATAGGCTCAATTTTGTGAATGGACATTAAGAATATAGGCAATTTCTTCATTTCTTAAATTTTTACGTCATTTTTTACTCCATTTGATATTTGCTAAATAAGAAGATAACAACAGAAACACAAGCAGAACTCACCAATCCAGTTATTCTTGACTTCTCTAATAGCTCCTTCGCAACCAAGTCCAATATGTGTCTATTGTCTCTTAAAGCTTTCATTGCGAGTTCTTCTGTCTCTTCAATGTACTGTCAGGACAGTCAAACCCATGCTCGTAAAAGGATAATCATTAATATAAAATAATCACATAGGAAGGGAACACCATATATCAGTTACTCAACATTCTCATTTAAAATCATATTACTTATTTCTATATGACAAGAAACTTGTTGAAGGATAGGTTAACCTCAGAACATAAATAACATGCAAAAGCTCAAAACATAAAGCCATAACAATTCACCAGAGTACCAATTAAAACATGAATGGGCACAGTACATAAGAATGTAATGAACGATCTGGCTGTTACTTATCATTGCTCAAATCAAATGTCATCTTGCCACTCTGATATTCAAGTTTTCTTCAAGACAATTAATCATTAGAGCAGCGAGGAAATCATCTCCTTCAGTAGATGGGAATCTTTCAAGGGTTACCCCAAATGCGCTGCAATTTAATACAAATCCTACGTCTACCAAACAATTCTCTCCCTTTGTCTACCTTCTAAGGAAATATATTATGTTGATGTCATCTCCTCCAAAAGAGGAAGCTGGTTAGATTAACGAACTGAAGTAGGTAATGCAGCCTAGAGTTTCACACAAAGATTACAACAAAGATTAAAAGCCAGGAGATTATCATTTACCCTTGTCAACTCCCGAGTAAACAGCTCAGACACCTCTAATGTCATGTTGGCAGGAATTACTTGTGGGTCGTCCCACTACATATTCATGAAGAGGAAAAATGAATTATTTTTACATTACAGATGCAAAGAATATCCATATTTATAACTAAAAAGATAAAAATACCCTATATCTTGTCAACTCGCCATCTGCACTGTCTGGCCGATTAACTAAGCCAACCCTTTTTGTCAAAGCGATTAACCCCAACCTTTTATTTTGAGGGCTGATTACCATCTCCCTAGCAATCTGGAAATCAATTTTAGGTCAAGAGTAATTTAGATTAAAATACATATATAAATACTAAGATTTAATTGCACCATAGAAAGATGTAGATTCTAGAAGCAGAAGGCATTTGTTTTGGGAGATAAAAGCGAGGGGAAAGAAAATTGGGGAAAAAGTCTTCCCATTTCCCAGCTCTCATCAGTTTATTTACCAAACGTGCCAAAAAACTTGAAGGGTCATTCATGAGAAAAATCCTGAACAAGTTGTGAAGAACAAGATTCAGACAAGCCTTGTACACAAGTGTATTTAAGATACACAACC
This sequence comes from Acacia crassicarpa, assembly GCA_034222035.1. Classification (NCBI taxonomy): domain Eukaryota; kingdom Viridiplantae; phylum Streptophyta; class Magnoliopsida; order Fabales; family Fabaceae; genus Acacia; species Acacia crassicarpa. Next base: position 20,790,238 of record JAWXYG010000009.1, on the reverse strand, counting down.
TACTACAAAAAAATTGGGAAGCAAAAAATTCTCAAAGTGAAGCTACATCTGTAATAAATACTGCATGGTAAGTTGTCAAATTTTCATAGGTAAGAATCAAACCTAATTAATTTACCTAACTAAAGGGATGTGCATACATGCATATAAAATAGATTAGTTCTATAAATAAGATGAAAGGACAACCATGATATTGGTTTCTGTTTTCATTAGTCCCGTGGCTTAACACCAAACAGGACAATTACAAACCATTGAACAAAATTATTAAACTTGAGTTTAACCTGTAAACAAATAAAATAATATGTATTTATTGTAAATATGCTGTTATTAGGCAAAGTATCTTAGGTAGATGATTATTAGGAATATCTTTTGTAATGTCCACCATTATTGTGTTCGATTTCCTCTCCTCCCTCATGCTATATAATCTGTATATACCCTATTGCATAAAATAATAGGATTTTCAGTGCTGATCTACAAAACTAAAAGTAGCAATTAACTTAATTTCCAACTACTTTTGCAATACTGCAGTATTTATAATAAATTCTAGGTAGTGAAATCTCCTCACTCGATGTACTGATTACCTTTGTTATCCTTTCTAGATCATCTCGTCCCCCATCAGTTATGTCATCACCAAACACGACACGTTCAGCACAACGACCACCATGAGCAACTACCATTTGCATTTTCAAATAGCTAAAGGTTGTGTAACCTTGGTCCACCATATCTTCTCGTGGATAGAATACAGATATTGCAGTTTCCTGCTCAAGTGGGCAAAAATACCTCATAAAGTTAAGAACATTAAACAAATATAATCATATTGCATTTTTTGGTAACCAGAAGTCATACCTTGCCACCGGGAAGAAGCTGTGAAAATGCATGCCAATCAAATCGAGGAAATAAGTGAGCTAACACAACATGACCAGCTTCATGGACAGCAAGCAGTCTCTTCTTTTCAATAGATATCTGCAGTATAGCAACAAGTTCAGTACCAAATGATTTGCCATGTCAAGGACCCACTAATACGTACGAAAAAAGGATACACATACACTCTGTTCGATTTTCTGTAGCTCTTCCTCAGTGAGAAGGACACCCATACCCTCAAGCAGTTGTTTATCTAGTACATCAACAATGTCTTGCTGGTAGATTTTGGAATGCCCCTTCCTTACCTGCGGGCAGAAAAGATTTGCATGATTAACAAAGTGAACAATTAAAGATGTAGATTAATATTATATTATGGTTTACTACTGGAGAAAAAGATCTTGAAATGCTACACAAGGCTTTAACGCAATCAAATTTTCTAAGCAAACCTAACATGATATATTCAGATCACTACATAATAATCCAGTCATCAAGAAACCCCTTGCAAAGCTAAATTGGTTTCTAAAGTTATCATATATATTTTATAGTTTCCTTGAAGTTTAAAATTAGAGTTAATATAATCTATGGTCCCTTTGCCCTCATTTTGGTTTTTGCCCCCCAAGTTTCAAACCATATGTTTAGGCCTTTCAAGTTTCATTTCGTTTAAAACATTGCTCTTTACAACTCAATAAAGACCTGGACCATTCTATCCCTAGAGGGACCAAAACCAAAATGAGGGTAAACTTGAGGCACCAAAGATGGTATTACCCCTTAAAATTAATACTTTAAAGTCAACTGATATCAGCATAAAAAAAATAAAGAATGAGAAAGGCATATGAAGAGAGAATGCTAGCAGTGCAGCTACATGTTCCAATATGCCCTTGCCTCATAGTATAGCTTAGCTATAAAGTAATATTTTGCAAGAAAATTTCCACAAATTCACACAATCGTACCTGACCTCATTAATGGTAAAAGTAAGGTGACTTTTGGCTTCTAGCCCTATTACAGTCTTGAAAATGAACATGTTGATATCACAGAGAGAGAGAGAGAGACAGAGATAATTCATTCACAAAAATGGCAAGGGATAGGTACCCCATGTTTATTCTCTCCACCTATCCACGTCATCACTACTATTCTCTCTCTTCTAACTAACTTTTAGGGCAGATATGCACCTTGACCATAGTTATTTACTAAAAAGCCCTCACTTGATAATAACATATATATCAATTACACCCCCCCCCCCCCCCCCCAAAAAAAAAAAGAAAAGAAAAGAAAAGAATCCTTGTCCACAAGGATTTCATTGGTAGGAAGTGCAGCAACGGAAAAATGAGGGAATTGTTGCTGAATAACGGAGAGGTCTTCCCAAGTGGCATATTCAAGTTGAGAAAACTTCCATTGGATCAAGACTTGAGTATGGTGCTTAACAATCTCACGGCCCAGAATTGCTTCGGGTTCAAGTGGGAAATATCCCTGGTCATCAATTGGTGGTAAGGACTGATTAATGGCAGCTTAAGGTCCCACATGCTGCTTTAAAAGTGAGACATGGAAGACTTCATGCACTCTAGTTTCTAGGGGCAAGTCAAGTTCATAAGCAACAACACCAATCTTTTTCAACACTCGAAAAGGGCTGAAATACCGAGCAGCAAGTTTGTGAAGGGAGGAATTATTGGGCCAATTCTGCTGAAAAGTATGCAATTTAAGGTAGACTAGATCACCAACAGCAAAGTGGCGTTCAGCGCAATTCTTGTTCACTTGCTGCACCATTCGGTGTTGAGCCTCCATTAAATGCTCTTTCAAATATTGCAGAACCAGCTCACGTGACAGACAAGTGTGTTAGCTCTTAAGTTTTGATGATTACAATTCCAAGTGAAATTAATTAAGCAAAGAACATTGCAAAGAATCTGATAATCTGTTCTGAAGAATGTTACTTGAGCAAAGTATTATGTCTGCTCAAGCAACATCGAGAGCAAAGGATATTAGTTGAGATCTGATAGAACTTTGCTCGAGCAGACCAAATTGTCTTGCTCGAGCAACATCGAGAAAAGGTGCATCAGCAGAAACATACTCGAGCATGAAGAAGAATCATACTCGAGCACTCTGCTCGAGCAAACTAGAAAACTTGCTCGAGCATCCACTGAATAACTATCTTGCTGAAGACCTTACTCGAGCGTGAAAAAGTGCTGCTCGAGCAAGCCCAGATCTCTACTCGAGCAAGAACGAGCAGCAAGAAATCTTCCCTGTGAAGAAAGCTTGCCCGAGCATGATATTAGTCATGCTCGAGCAACCTACTCGAGCAGGCTGAAAAATCTGCTCGAGTACCAACGATATTAATGTACTTTCCCAGGCTCAAAAGGAGCCTGCTCGAGCACAATTTAGTGATGCTCGAGCAAGGAAGATTTCCTGCTCGAGCATCAGCGAGCAAAGTGCTTTTTTTCTCAGCTTTTCAAAGCAGCTTGCTCGAGCAAGCACAGATCCATGCTCGAGCAACTTCATCCTGATTTCAAAATCACCGTGCTCGAAATTCATGAATTATCGAATGAATTAATTCTTCTTCTTCTTATTATTATTTTCGATTACCAAATGTTATTAACCAATTTGTTCATGAGTTTCAGATCATTTACGCATAAGTTACCGGTGAATTTGAATGATTCGATCTCAGCTGTCAGAACATTAAATGCTCCCACTTAAACCGTGATATTCTCGGAGACCAATGCTCTGATCAAAGTAAACTTCTGATATTCCGTCTGCATAATAAACTCTATCTCTCAACGGTCAAAACAAATGTAATAAAGAATGTTTATGAAGAACGAAGTCAGCGATGATGAATGTGACCAATGGAGCTTCATCTGTCTAACGGCTATATTCATAAGTCACAATGATTATTCTTCATGCTTCATCAACGGACATATTCAAACATTCAAACGGATAGAATCAAATCTTTCAACGGTCCTCAAGCTTCAACTAGTATAAATGCCTGAAGGTTTGAACTCATCGATAGAAAAAACGCATACACAGACAAAGCATACATAGAGAACAACTTCTATATCTTAGGATATTACTGAGCTTCAGTGTTCATCATTTATCCACTCTGTGAGAGAGTTTTATCAACTGTATTACATTCATTCAAATCTCAAGATAGAGGTATCTTGAGTGTGGGTGTATCAATTACAACTTGTAAGGGGGAGTGAGTCCGAGAGTGTAAGGATCATCCTTCGTTTACAGAGTGTGTAATTGTGTCCACGGTTATTTGGTTACAACTTGTAAAGAGGAGTAAGTCCTACTGAGAGGATTACTTGAGAGTTACAGTGTCTGTAATCAAGTTTGGAGATAGTGAAATCCCAGAGTGTTTCTGGGGACTAGACGTAGGTCAAGAGTTGGACTGAACCAGTATAACCTCTTGTGTTCATTACTCTTCTCTCTATCTCTGTTCTAAGCATTCTTGAGCAATTAACGAAAAGAATTTTAATATCACCTATTCACCCCCCCTCTAGGTGATATTCCACCTTCAAAGTGCGGTCAACTAAATAATTGGAAGAATCCCCTACAATATATGGAAGATGAACAGGGGAAGCAACACCATAAATAGCGTCAAAGGGAGTCATGCCAATAGCGGAGTGATAAGATGTGTTGCACCACAATTCAACCAAAGACAACCACTTAACCCATTGTTTAGGGAAATCACCGGTCATGCAACGGAGGTACACTCCAAACAACGATTAAGGACTTTGGTTTGCCCATCAATTTGAGGATGATAGGCCAAAGAATAATGAAGCTTAACTCAATATAAGTGAAACATTTCCATCCTTTGGACTTTGAGAGACAAAATATAATTCTTAATTAATCTCTAAATAGAAAGAGTACATAAAGACCATTATATAGGCAAACCTAGACCTAACCCTAGAATCTCATAAAATCAAATCAAATCAGAATCAATCAAACTAATTGAGATAAAATAGTGCGGTAATTATATTATTTTGTAAATAGTAGAATTAAATTAGTCAAGATCAAATCCTAGAATCTAGGAGTTAGTTAGAACAGATTCAATCATTCAATTTTTGAATTTCCTAGAAGTCCTCAATCTGTTGCACCAGATTGCATCTCATTGTAACCTATATATTTCACACGAATGAATGAGAAATCTATCGGATTCAATTATTTGATCTCAAATTCGCTACATGGTATCAGAGCAACTCTGTAGTGTCTTCCGCCTCGAGTTCGATCCAGAACGTTACCCACTGTAACGTTCTCCTAGAATCCTCCAGCCTTGTTTGATGTCGCTCCTACCTAGTCTCGCCTTCGACTGGCCTCACTTGACGACGTCAACCTCATCCATCTTGACTTGATTGTCAGTCTCAACGTTTTTTTTTTAATTCTTGGCCTCTGTCCGTTGCTATTCAACCATCGCCCAGAACTCGTCCGTCATCAAAGTCTCAAGCTTGACAATCCCAATACAGTATCGTCAAGAGCAACTTTGTAGTGTCTTCCACCTCGAGTTCGATCCAAAATGTTACCCACTGTAACGTTCTCCTAGAATCCTCCAGCCTTGTTCGATGTCGCTCCTACCTAGTCTCGCCTTCGACTGGCCTCACTTGACGACGTCAACCTCAGCCATCTTGACTTGATTGTCAGTCTCGGCGTTTTTTTTTTTGTTCTTGGCCTCTATCCGTTGCTATTCAACCATCGCCCAGAACTCGTCCGTCATCAAAGTCTCAAGCTCGACAATCCCAATACAGTATCGTCTCTGCAACTTTGACTATCAGAGTTCCATCATTCTCAACCTGGTCTGTCCCTTGTTGACCGGCATCGACCCTTCAACTCAATCGATCGACACATTCAACTCTGTTCAGTCGTCTGGCGTTTTCCTGGAATTTGTTGTTCCTGTAATCAACAGGTCTTCAGTTCAATTCATTCAGTCGCACGCAGTGTTTTTATCGCGTGTTCTTTGGTTTAACTACTACTGTGCTTCATTTGTCTCCTTCCTGAGCCCAACTTGTCACTTGGTTTGGGCTGTTATTGATTGGCTTGTTTTTTCTGTGCTTCACGTTTTTTTGTCCTGCACTGCTGTTTGTTTGTTTGTTTTTTTTTTTGGGCGTATTGTAATTTGAAGCACCTTCTTATTACACATCAATTATTCTTGTTTGGTCCATATGGCGTCATCACTTGATACAACGCCGCTCCCTAAGACCAGTGATAGTTCAACTCTTCTCCACTCTTCCGATAACCAGTTAGTGTCGGAAAAACTGAATCTTCACAATTATCATGACTGGGCACGGGCCGTTTTGCTGGCTATCAATGGATGCGGCAAACGGAAGTTTTTAACTGGAGAGATCAAGCCACCGTCGGATCAAAACTCACCAGCCTGGGTTCAATGGGAAACCGATAATTCTCTTGTCTCCTCTTGGCTTATCAATGCTATGTCTCCACAGATTAAACGAAGCTTCATGTATCTTCCTACTGCCAAGGATATTTGTGATGTTATTTGTGATTCTTGTGTAGATGCCAAGGACTTATCCCAATTGTTTAATCTTCATCATCGCATCTGGAAGTCATCTCAGGGCTCTCGGTGCATTGCTGAATTCTTGTTCGAACTTGTCGCTCTCTGGCAAGAAAAAGACCAAATGGCAGATAATTAATGGAATTCTTCCACTGATGCCACTCGGCACCAAAAGAATGTCAACATTGATCGAGTTCTAATTTTTTTCGGTGGCCTCAGCCTCGAATTTGACGATGCTCGAGCAAGGATATTGAGTAATTCGTCTCTTCCTCCTCTCTTGGAAGTATATTCTGAGATTCGCTGTGAAGAGTCCCGAAAACAAACTATGCTTCTCAATGCTATCTCTTCAGGACCAGAAGCATCCAGTTTAATCAGTAAGCACATTCCCTCTTCTGGTTTTGGTTCTAACAAATCTCGTCCAACATATGATCATTGCAAGAAGATTGGTCATACCAAAGACAAATGCTGGAAACTCCACGGTAAGCCATCTGATTGGACACCTCGCAAACCACGATCACCTTCTGCTCATCAAACAGTCATTGAGGCAGATACTCCTTCAGAATCCGTGCCTCCTTCCTCAATATAGAACAGATGAGTCAGCTTCTCAACTTGTTGAAAAATTTACAATCCTCTCAAGGATCAGTTGCCACTATCGCCAAACAAGGTAATGATCATCTTACTCTTGTATTATCATCCTCCCTACCAAAATGGATAGTAGACACTAGCACCTCTGATCATATGACCTCAAAATCAAGAAACTTTACTTCCTATTCTCCTTTGGCTGGTAATAGTTGAATTCGCACAGCAAATAATTCTAGTGCTTCCATTGCTGGTACTAGTACCGTACCTCTTACAAGAGACTTAAAACTTGATTTTGTTCATGTTCCTCATTTGACATACAATCTCCTTTCAATCAGCAAATTGACAAAACATGCAAACTGTTCTGCTCACTTTTTTGCCACTCATTGTATATTTCAGGATCTCTCCTCAAGAAAGACGATTGGCACAGCTAAGGAACATGACGGCCTTTACTATCTTGATGATTCCTCTGCAAATGCCTTGTTATCACAAATAAAGACCTATGTCTCCCCTACTTTAGAGAATAATTTGATGTTATGGCATAGAAGGATGGGTCATCCTAGTTTTCAATATTTACAAAAATTGTTTTCTCAATTTTCATTCAATAAAGATGTCAATTTCCATTGTGATACGTGTGAACTAGCAAAACATCATCGCACTACCTTCCCTCCCACTATCTATCACTCTACTCGTCCTTTCTCCATCATCCATAATGATGTATGGGGTCCCTCCAGAGTACCTACCCGGACATGTTCAAAATACTTTGTCACTTTCATAGACGATCACACTCACATGTGTTGGGTGTACCTCCTAAAAGAAAAATCTGATGTGTTCAATATCTTTGTTGAATTCTTCCACTATGTTCAAACACAATTTAATTCTACCATTCAAGTCTTACATTCTAACAATGGCACTAAATATTTCAATCATACCTTCAACCACTTTCTAAATTATCACGGAATCATTCATAAAAGTAGTTGTTCTAACACACCTCAGCAAAATGACATTGCCCTTATGTACACCTGCAATGTTCCCAAATATTTCTGGGGAGATGCAATCCTTACTGCGACTCACCTTATCAATAGACTACCTACTCATGTCCTTTCCCATATGTCCCCTCTTGATAAAATCCGTGAGATTCATGTGATTTCACACTTTGATCACTCTCTTCCTCTCCGTGTTTTTGGATGTACCGTATATGTCCATATTCACCATCCTCCTTCCAAATTTGACCCTAGGTCCATTCCTTGTATCTTTCTTGGCTATTCCAATTGCCAAAAAAGTTATCGTTGTTATGACCCCAAATCCCAATGAATCTGTTAGCCGAGATGTCACATTTGCTAAAGCCATAACTTTCTATCCACAACCTTCGAGTCAAGGGGAGAATTGGAGTGACTCTCAGCCTACTATACCTGAATTTATCCCACCTTCCTATCCTATGATCATATCCTCCACACCTGATTCACTCACAATGCCATCACAAACAGGGGGAGACAAATATGCAAAACAATACGACAAGGTCTACTCTAGGAGGAACAAAAAGGTAGTAGAGTCCATTATGCCTGAGGTTCAGCCACTCCCCCAAGCAAGAGAGACTCCTAACGCCAATAAGGACCTAAACATGCCCATTACATTGAGAAAGAAGACATGTTTCTGTACTCAACATCCTATTCAAGACTACATGTCATATGGTAATCTCTCACAGAAATACTGTCATTTTGTCACTAACCTTGATCAGGTTCAGATTCCCACAAATGTACATGAGGTACTTGAAATTCCTGAATGGAAAGATGTTGTATTGGAAATTCAAGTACCTCATGTACATTTGTGGGAATCTGAACTTGATCAAGGTTAGTGACAAAATGACAGTATTTCTGTGAGAGATTATCATATGATGCAGATTGGGCAGGAGACCAAGAGAACAACAGGTCTACTTCAGGCTATTGCACATTTGTATGGGGAAATCTAGTAACGTGGCAGAGTCACAAGCAACGGGTGGTATCCACAAGTAGTCAGAATCAGAATTAAGATCACTATCTGAAGGACTCAAGGAAGGAATATGGATAAAAAGGGTCGCTGATGAGACCTACACCAAGATAGAATCTCCATTAAAACTTTACTGTGATAATAAGGCAGCCTTAAACATGGCATTGAATCCAATACAACACACTAGAACTAAGCATGTTGATGTTGATTGCCACTTTATCAGGGAAAAGGTTGAAGATGGAATTATTTGTCTCTCCTACATACCTACAAAATTACAGCTTGCAGATATACTCACAAAAGGTCTACTTGAAGACATATTTGAAGGTTTTCTATACAAGTTGGACATGATGAGTATCTATGATCCAACTTGAGGGGGAGTGTGGTAATTATATTATTTTGTAAATAGTAGAATTAAATTAGTCAAGATCAGATCCTAGAATCTATGAGTTAGTTAGAACAGATTCAATCATTCAATTTTTGAATTTCCTAGAAGTCCTCAATTGGTTGCACCAGATTGCATCTCATTGTAACCTCTATATTTCACATGAATGAATGAGAAATCTATCGGACTCAATTATTTGATCTCAAATTCGCTACAAATAGGAAATATCCTACGATGTAATATACCTATATTTAATAATAAGATATGATATAATATATCTATATCTAATATAACAATAAATGCATAATATTTCCACACTCCTCCTCAAGTTGGAGCATGAATGTTAATTATGTCCAACTTACTTATACAACTTTATACTACTGACACTCCCCCTTAAGCTTGTACTTCTTGAGTCTCAAAGGCCTATTAAGAGAGCAGCAGATACTTGACTATGTTGGGAGACGGTGCCTGGCTGCAACACTTCAATCTTCAAAAATATGTTGAGTTTAGGATGACGAGACCAGTCGTCTAACGAGTTGAGGAGCACGATGACAAAGGAACTACCACCAATGACGATGAAAGGCTCGACAACGATGACAACGTCGAAGAGGAGATGGGTTGTTGGTGAAGAACTATGCTCACGAGTTGAGGTCGTCAGACGTGATGAGAGGCACGATGACAAAGGAACTACCACCAACGATGATGTTGATGAAGAACTGTGCCGGAAATGACGACGGGACCAGTTGTCGGACGAGATGAGCGGAACAATGACAAAGGAACTACCACCAAAGATGATGTTGACGAAGAACTGTGCTGCAAACATTACTAGGGTTGAATATTAGCTGTGCTCCATAATCAAAAAACGATGATGTCGCTGGAATCTAGAAATTCTCATTGGAGATCTCGCCAGAAAAATTGAAACAGTCACCAGAACCTGAAAAACTCATGGATCAGGCCGGAAATGAAAAGAGAAGGCCGAAACAGGAAGTCTCCGACGAAACGGAGATCACACGCTCCATCATGCGCCGCCACAACACCGCTGCCCATCAATCGCATGTACACCACATGCCGCCGTGGAGATGTCGGATGGTCACCAAATTTTGGGCATTCACCGATCGGGGGGTGGGGATTCTGGTGGGGTGGCGCGTGTTCCAATCAGACGTTGGGAACCGAATTCGAACTCTCTTCCCTCTTTCTTGTTGTTTCTATTTCATATGGACTTGACCAGAAAATGGAAACCAGACGCGAACTCAAGGAACTAGGGCAAAAACCCTAGCTCTGATACCATGTGGATTTTGAAAGACAAAATATAATTATTAATTCATCCCTAAATAGAAAGAGTACATATAGGTCTTTATATAGGCAAACCTAGACCTAACCCTAGAATCTCATAAAATCTAATCAAATTAGAATCAATCAAACTAATTGAGATATAATAGGAAATATCATAAGATATAATATACTTATATTTAATCATAAGATATGATATAATATATCTATATCTAATATAATAATAAGATAATAATAATAAATACATAATATTCCCACACATCCAAAATAGGATCCTGATCCATAACAATTGATTTAGGGAAGCTATGCAACTTAACCACATTATCCATGAACAGTAAAAGGATGTTTAAGAGCCATAAAATGAGCATTTTTAGACAATCCATCAACCACCACTAAAATGGTAGATTCAGAGTAAGACTTTGGAAGACCACTAATAAAATCCAAGGATAACTCAAACCACACATGTTCTGGAATAGGCAGGGGCTGAAGAAGCCTTGAAGAAGCTAACAATTCAGGTTTAAAACGCTGACACATAGTGCATTCACATGAAAAATTGCAAACATCTTTTTCCATCCCTTTTCAATACAATGAAAAAAAAAATGAAGCAAGAAGCTTGAAGGTAGAGTGAATAGCCCCCAATGCTATCCGCATAAAAAAAAGTAAGTAAATCCCTGCGAAGACCATGATCAGCTGCTACCACCAACTTCTCATTGTGTTTAGGCAATTAGTGGTGCCAAGTAAACTTAGAATGAGACGTAGGATCAAGCTGTCTTTAATTATGGTCTGTAATGCATCATTAGTGGGCCAAGAATCGTGGACTCAATCATAAAGAGGGGAAACAGGGATGGATAGAGCCAAACAAGTGCTTTCGGGTCATCAAGAAAGGGCATTGGCCACAACATTGTCACGACCTTTTCGATAAACAATCTCATAATGGAGTTCTTCCCATAAATTATGCAGCCAGTTAAACTGTTCTAAAGTGAGATCTCGATGCTCCAATAGATGCTTTAAAGGTAAATGGTCAGTCTAAATAAGAAATTTTCAGCCCCCCAAATAAGATCTCCACTGTTTAACAGCAAAAGGAATAGCAAGGACCTCCCTTTCATAAGTAGACAAGAACTTCTTAGTTGGAGCAAGTGACTTACTAGCATAAGCCAAGGGATGACCATTCTGTGATAATACTGCACCTAAACCTGATCCAGAGGCATTGGTTTCAATGACAAATTGAAATTAGGTAAAGCAAGTACCGGAAGAGACATCATGACTTCTTTGAGAGCATGGAAAGCTGCAACAGCCTCAAAAGTTCATGTGAATTTCTCATTCTTCTTCAATAAATCACTCAAAGAACGACTAATGGATCCATAATGCCTAACAAATCGGCAATAATACCTGGTGAGACCAAGGAAACCATGCAATTCCTTGAGAGAGGAGGGGACTGGCCCAGAAGCAATAGCCTTGAGTTTCCTTGGGTCGGCTTGCACCCCTTGAGCAGAGACAAGATGACCCAAATGATCAAGCTTTGTAGAAGCAAAAATACATTTAGAAACCTTAGCAAAGAGATGGTGCTGCCAAAAAATAGAGAGAGTAATTTCTAAATGGTGTAAATGAGAGGGCCAATCTTTGCTATATACCAAAATGTCATTGAAAAAGACCAAGATAAACTTGCACAAATAAGATTTAAAGATAGAGTTCATGAGGCCTTGGAAAGTAGCCGGCGCATTTCTTAAGACAAAGGGCATCTCCAAAAATTCATGTATTCCCTTCATGAGTTCAAAAAGACGTTCTGGGAATATCATCCTCTTTCATTCGAATTTGATGGTATCCAACTCCTAAATTGAGCTTGGAGAAGAAGGTAGCCCCTTGCAATTCATCAAAAATTCTTCAATAACAGGGATAGGAAACTTGTTTTTGATGGTAGCCTTATTCAACTTGCGGTAATCAACACAAAACCTCCATGTACCCTCTTTCTTTTGTACTAACACAACAGAGGCTGCAAAGCCATTTGAACCCTGACGGATAATGCCATTATCAAGCATTTGCTGAATCTGATTTTGAATTTCAGTTTTTTGTACAGGGCCATATCGATAGGATTGACAACTGATTGGTTTGTTATCCTTAAGAGGAATAGAGTGGTCAAATTTTCAATAAGGAGGTAACCCGGTAGGTTCTGCAAAAACATCAACAAATGTATCCAGAAGGTTCTGTAATTCAAGCTGTTGATCTTGAGAAAGAGTAGAATCATAATCGAGACCGGCTTGCAACAAAGAAGGTACATGAATGAGATATAACTCATTGGCCACAACAAAGTCACTAATAGCTAAAATTTCCTCAGAATGTATCAGTGTACCAGAATTCAGACCCTTCAATTCTACCGGCTGACCAATAATATTGAATTCAAAAAGTTGCAAATCCATATCCGTTGTAAAACAACCCAATGTCTTGAGCCATTCAATGCCTAAAATAGCACCACAACCGCCCATGCGCATAACCAGGAAATCAGAAGAGAAGGTTGAGCCACCCATCTCCCAATGCAAATCAGGACAATACTTAGAAACACACACCTGACAAGAATCAGCCATAGTAAGCCGAATCAGATCCCGTTCAAAAATTTTCAATTTAAACCGCTTAGCCACCTATGCATCAATAACGTTGAGTGCTCCTAGTGTCAACAAGAATAATCACTTGTTGATTTTTTACTCACCCCATGAGTTTCAGAGTCAAAGTATGTGCACGGCCTTCAATAGCATTAATAGTGCCGTTGGCTGTTCCCTGTGCGTCACCAATGGCATCTTCATCAATAATCAAAGCATAAATGTGAGGATCCTTACATCAGTGGGTAGACATATACTTCTCAGGGCACTAGTAGCACAATTCCCTACAATGCCGATCATCCATTTCCTTTTACAATAATTGACGCGTGGGTTTAGAGATAGATGTAGAAGGCGGTGTCGATGAGTGGTTTGAAGTAGACCTAGAAGAGGAAGCAGGGGCATTCTATTTAGGTAATTGGGTCAGAGATTTAAATACGCTAAAGGCAGAGCCTAGTACCGTAGACATTTTGGGGCCAAACCCAATAGAGGAACCAAAAGACCTAGTCGATGGAGGTAGCAATTTTTGATCACAAACATAGGCATTCTCGTGCAGGGTAAATGGTGGCCTCTTGCAACCGAGTAGAACACATCACACTAGCTAGCGTTAGAGGAGAAAAATTAAGGACAAACCGTTGAATGTCTAGTTGGAGGCCACCAATAACGAGGTTTAGAGCCACAATTTTAGGACTATCAACCTCAGAGAGCAACTCATTGAATTGTTTCTATAATCAGCGACGAGGCCCTCGCCTTGATGGAGTTTTTTGAGAGCAATCAAGGGGTTCTCCTCTTTGACATTAGTAAATTTGCCTCCATCTACTTAAAATGATCTTCCCAGCGAACCTTAGAAAACAAGCAATGGCGCACGAAAGTTTGGTGCCTCCAGAGAGCATGACCTTCCAAGTGAATACTCAGAAGCGGATTCGGTGCTTAGGTAAAGTACCATAGACTTCGAAGAATTGGCAGCAACGATATGCCCAGCCACAAAAATCTGATCCATCAAACCTTAGAAATTCCAAACAACTCTATTTTGTGGGAACAAAGTAAGAAGAGTTCTGCTGTAGTTCATGGAATGATCCAAAGGGCGGAATGCGAGATGAAATGGTGGAGCTAGAGCTGCCGTCCTGGCCGCTGTTACCAGTAACCGTTCTTTCCCAGTGTTAAAACACAAGGAAGATAAGCGAGCATCCATCAATTTGATGTATTCTTCAAGGCAAGTAGCTGTTTGTTTCAGGTTGAGAATGTGCTGAGAGCTTTGGTCCAATCGAGCATGCATAGTGGTTTGGAGCATCTCTATACGGTGTTCTAAATCATTGATATGATCCTGGGACCATGTGTCCGATGGGTGCCATGTGCCACACAGAGGCTATGATACCTTTATGATATCATAGAGAGAAAGACAAAGATAATTCATTCACAAATATGGCAAGGGATAGGTATACCATGTATATTCTCTCTGCCTAGCCACATCATCACTACTATTCTCTCTCTTCTAACTAACTCTCAGGGAAGATATGCACCTTTGCCATAGTTATTTACTATAAAGCCCTCACTAGATACTAACATATATATCACATGTGGTGAACAATGGTGAATCATCTGCCAGAGGATATCTATGAAAACCAAGATTGACCTTATTACCAAAACACTTCCTAGGAAGCAGGGAAGGATGAGGTGGGACAATAGGCGAGCGGGTTATTTGAGGAGGGTGGGTGTTGTTAGTTGTTGGATGGAAAACAGAAACAACAGAATGCTTTAAAACATGATTCAAATGCAATGAAAGAGAAAGGCATTCACTCGCAATCAGAAACCGGGAAGAATTATCAAATTTTTTAATCATACGAAATTACTATATTTTCAAAGTTGACATATCTGATAAAGTAATTAAAAGCAGGCTGCCACTCAGAAAGATGTTAGAAAATGCTTCAACTGTATTTAAAAATGCCTCATCTGTATACAAAATACATATAGTGGAAAGAAGATGCATGGCACTTTCACAGAAACAAGGACGTTGTTATTCCATTTTTCTAGGGAAGAACTTGAACCAGCAGATAAGATATTCAACTTAAAATAGAATCAAAAGAAAACGAGAAATTCTATTTCCCTTCTATACTTTTTAAATATTAATAGGTTATCCCTTTAAGTCCCATTCCACCTATTTGCACCAAGACATGGCTGGGGTAAACCAGCGCCAATAAGGTTGAAACTAACAGTTAACCAAGACATGTCATGTTGAAGTAGATACTTATTCTATACATCAAAATGTAAAAATAGGACTTGCCGACATTATTGCTGCTTCATTCACAAGGTTTCTTATATCTGCTCCAGAGAATCCAACTGTGCGAAAGACAAGCTGTCAATTAAAAAGGAGAAAGCAGTAACAGTCAGCACAAAGCAGATCAAGTCTTAGCATTTCCTATAAAATGATAAGCCATATTTCATTTCTGAACAACAGAAAAGTCGAATGGATATTGATACCATTATTTGGTTCATAATGATATCAGAACTAAAATGAAGTACTCTGAAAACCTTGAGAAATTATAACGCAAATAGTACATATACACTATTTCCCATCATTCTTTGTTGAAGTAAAGCCAATATTAATTCTGGCAGGTGATAGCTTTAGCAAGTTAAAAATGTAGAAAGCATCCTGTTTTGCAAAGAGATTTTTTTATCTTTCTCACATTGTGCCAGGCAGCAGCATTGCATATATGTAATAATTCCACAGGACAACATTACAAACTCCAATTTATAATTACACCTTTGCCTTTAAGTAGTCTGTCCATGTGCTTAACTATTCTTCACCATAAATTATATAAACTTCCACAAAAGGTGGTCCAATGATGTATACCTTTCCAAAGTCCACATCCTCCGCTAGTTGTTTTTTTGCACTATGCACCCCAAAAATCTGGACTCTTTGCTTTGCATCAGGCAAACCAATGTAAAGACGGCGATCAATACGTCCCGGACGAACAAATTCAAGATCTAATTCGTCCGGTCTATTTGTTGCACAGATGAAAATAACAGCTTGTCTGAGGGATAGACGATCAACACCTGTTTTTTCCTTCCTAGTATCATGAATTGATGAAAACAAAAATAATCAGTAAGGAAGAAAAAAATTGCTAATAAAACAGTTTGTTACAAAACCATATCATCAGAGAACAATTCTATGTTGAAACCAAGTACCTAAAAGTAAGGCAAAATGTTGCTAGAACAAAGCTCTCACACAAGTTAGGCTTTTTAGGGATGACTTGGAAGGTACTTATTTCATGAACATTTGAAACTACATATTTCTTATTATGAATGCACGAATCTATATATATACACTTTTTTTAACAAGAAAAATAATGAGAAGATAGAATCCTAACAAGCAGTCAAACACTGAAAAGGGAAGACAAATTTTAAATAACAGGAAATGATAAACTACAAAGAACGCAAGAAAATGCATGACAACAGCTTTTTCTAAATAAGATTTCTGACTAACAGCATATCCTCACTAAAGAACCTACTCTGCAAGAAAGAAAAGCTTAAGGTTGTATTTTGGAAATACCTGATTCATACAAAAATTCTTCATCTTGAATCTCGTCAGAGTAAACTTGTAATTACCCAAGACTATGCCTAACCCACACTATTGAAGGTCTCTAACCAACCAACACACTTGAACTTATTGCAATATAAATTTTCATGACATAAAATTCAAAAATCCATATGATATCCCTGATAAAAGTAATAACTTACTCCCCATCAAGCTGTGCAATCAGAGCCTCAAATGTTGCCCTTCTTCGTGGATCCTTTCTTGCATGCCTTCCAGCAATAGCATCTATTTCATCGACAAATATAAAACATGGAGCCTATATAGAAATAATGACAATATTAGCCATGTCTTCCAAGTTTTAATTGTTAATCACTATTCACTCAAGAAAAATAGTTCGGAAAAATAATTGCTTCTCAATTGAGTAAAAGCAAGCTGATTTTCATGCATATGGGACCCAAGAAAAGAACTAAAGACTAGTCTTCTAATTGTATACATGCTTTCCATAAGTGCTCACACGTGATCCAATTAAAAAAAAAAAGGATAATCGGAATTCTCATTCCAACTGAAAAACTGATATATTACAGGAGAAAGCCCAATAACTTAGTATTGAGGTGCAGAATATGTAAGGGCAATAGTGGAAATTACTTATAACAGTTAGAGGCATGAAAGGTTTATATAAGAGGTAGTCTGTTAGTAGGAGGCATGGAAAGTATTGAGTGATTGTGAAGAGAGTGGAGTGCCTCTCGAATGCACCAGTGTGGTATCTTTTGCTTTTACTTTCACCTCTGTATTTCTCCATTAGAATCATACTCTGGGGAGCTATTTTCAGCTATTTTCATCCTGAATATGACCATATCAAAGGTCATTTCCATCAAAGGTTTCAGAGCATCAGCAGCGGAATTAGTGTTGAGTGGTTTGTACTGGATTTGGAGGGTATACTCTATAAGCTTAGTAACCCAACTTTATTGAGAATCATCGAGAATACGCTGTTCAAGTAAAAACTTCAGTGCTCACTGATCTGTTCTGATAATAAAAGGTCAACCCAATAGATAATAACACCATTTTCTCACAGCAGAAACTATGGCCATTAATTCTCTCTCATATAAAGAACATTGCCGTTTCCTAGAAGATAATGAGTGGCTATACACAACCAGAACCTGAAGCATCCGTTTCACAATAAAAGGTAGTGAAAAAACTGGTAGGGCCAAAACTGGAGTAGTGGACAAAGCAGTTTTCAATTTATCAAAAGCAGCCTGTGCATCATCGTTCCAACAAAAAGCATTCTTCTTGAGATCTTTGAGTGGAGCAGCAATCAAACCAAAATGTTGAACAAAACGGCGATAATAACCGGTCAAACCAAGGAACTTTCATAATTCCTTGATGGTAGTTGGGGTCGGCCATGTGGTCATCCTCTGAATTTTATTCGTGTCAGTGTGTACACCATCCTTCAAAATAATATGACCCAAACATTCGAGTTGAGGCTGGGCAAAGACGCATTTCTTGATATTAATAACCAAGGAATGCTGCTGCAATATCTGAAAAGTCACTTAAAGATGCTACAGGTAAGAGTCTCAACTATCACTATAGACCAAAATGTCGTCAAAGAAAATGAGGATGAACTTATGAAGGTGCTGGTGAAAGATGTCATTCATCAAGGATTGGAATGTCGATGGAGCATTCTTGAGGCCAAAAGGGATGATAAAAAAATTCATGATGACCATCGTGGGTGTGAAATGCAGTCTTGTGCTCCTTACCTTGCTTCATCCAGATTTGATGGTAACCCGACTTGAGATCAAGTTTCCTAAAAATTTGATCACCTCCTAATTCATCCAAGAGCTCTTCAATTGCAGGAATAGGGAATTTATCTTGAATGGTTATCTTATTAAGTGCCTGGTAATCAACACAAAAACGCCAGCTACCATCAAACAAAACTTATCTTGATCTCAGCAGCTTATGAAACATTATGCTGACCTGAAACGCCGAGATATCCATTTTGAGGTGGGAGATCAAGTTTATTTGAAGCTGCAGCCGCATCGCCATAAGTCCTTAGCTAGGCGTCATAATGAGAAGCTAAGCCCTTGTTTTTATGGCTCTTTTCTGGTGCTTGAACAAATTGGTAACTTTGCCTAACATCTCCAGCTGCCTCCGGACGCACAAATCCATCCTGTCTTCCATATTTCTCAGCTCAAAAAGTCCCTGTCTTCCCCTGAACAGTCTCATCCTTTACCTCCAATGTTAACAGCTGATATGGAACTGCAGATTACTCCAGAGGCATTATCGAAACATCACAAAACAACTGATGGTCGCATAGAACTACTTATCAAATGGATTTCTTTGTCTGACTTGGACAACACATGGGAAGATTATGATATGATTCCCAAACAGTTTCCTTCCTTTTACCTTGAGGACAAGGCTACTCCAGGAGGGGAGGGGGGGTACTGATGAATATAGGCCATTATTACTTATTATAGGAGAAATCCCCTGAGTATTGAGGTGCAGAACATGTAGTAAGGGCAATAGTGGAAATTACTTATGACAGTTAGAGGCACGAGAGGTTTATATGTGAGGTACTCTGTTAGTAGGAGGCATGGAAAGTATTAAGTGATTATGAGGAGAGTGAAGTGCCTCACGAATGCACCAGTGTGGTTCCCTATCTTTCACTTTTGCTTTTACCTCTATATTTCTCCATCAGAATAATACTCTTGTGCTATTTTCATCCTGAATACAACTATAGCAGAGGTCTTTTCCATCACCCTGGTACCATAATACTTCCCTTCATGCTAGACCAGTGTAAGGTTCATGCAGAAATAGGACACAGGAAATGCTGAAGACGGTGCAACACAAAATAGGAGGCCGAGACGTGAAAATATATTTTTATGCATGCCAAATGTCTACCAGTAAAGTTTCGGATTGGAAAATGTTGGAGGGCGCCATTTTATGCCATATTGTTGGAGGCACCATTTTCTATGCTACTAGAGTTATTTATTATTTTATTATTTTATTTTAGTGGGCCTTGGATTTCTGGCCAGATCAGAATTGATATGTCATTATTACATTTCCATTTTTGAAGAAAATTTCAGGGAATAGCTGACTTGTGGCTAAACCTAACTTCTACTACATGCAGCCTAATCTCAAGCAACATGGTATGAGAGCTGAGACCCACATGGAGCAACAGCTACTGTTCAGCACCATGAGAGCCTTCATTGACGTTGGTAACGACCTTAAATTATCATCATCTGGTATGTCCAGTTGATAAAGGAAGATATCATAGGAATTGTTAGGAAATATATTATATTAGGAAAGATATTAGGGAATCAATTAGGGATTATAGTGATTAGGGAATTAATCTCCATAATGATTCATTAACCCTCATTAACTCTCAGATTCCCTCTCTTGTGTATATATATGGCTATCTTATGTACATGAATATTCAAGGAATTTAGATTATATTCTCTATATTGCTCACATGGTATCAGAGCCTAAGGCTATCTGGATTTTTTCTGTTCAACCTCTGCTGGTTCGTCTGTCTTCTTTTGTTTCTGGTTCGTCAGATCTGAGGGTGCTTTAGGGCGTCGGTTGTTGGTTGTTTTTGCCCTCACGCGCCATCCCTTTGGAGTCTCCGTCGTCCGTTCGGCCCATCCCCAGAGAATCGCCGTCATCTGATCAGCGCGTGGCCTCCACGCGCCACCGTCAAAATCGCCGGAGTTTCACCCGCCGGCGCGTTGGAGCGCGTGACCTGGTGTTTCCGACTGCTGCCTTCACCGTTTGACTCAACTTGCTGAACCCGATCCTTTCTCGGTGGTTTCGTGGTGTGGGTTCCTCTGTTTGGCACTGTGAAAGGATTTTTGGTGCGTTTTTTGGGTGTTCCTGTGTGTTTTTGTGGCTATTTTGGTCTCTTTGCCATCTTGTGGTTGTGGTGTGGCTGTTGGGATTTGGATTTTCCTATTTGGCAGTTGTTGTAACTGCGTTGTTATCCTTCACTCGTTGTTGTTTGCCTCCGGTGAGGTGTTTGGTACTTCTTTGGTGTTTGGTGCTCCTTGTGACTTTTGGTTCTCTTTATTCTTCACCTCTAATAAGGTGTTCTGGTGTGGAACTCTCTTTGGTTGTTGCTCCCTTTGGTTTTAAAGTGTTGTTTGGGTAATCTTTGAGAGTTTATTGTGGAACTCAACTTATTTTTTTGGTGAAGCTCGATGGCTGAATCTACGTCTAGCTCTTTTGTGGCTCTTGCAACAAGTAATATTGCTTCTAGTTTTGCTACTTCTTCCTCGAAATGGATCATCGATTCCGGTGCTACTGATCATATGACAGGTAACCACCATTTGTTTTCATCATATACGCCTTATGCCAATCCCTCTAGTATAACAATTGCAAACGGTTCTTATTCTTGTGTTATTGGCTCTGGCACTGTTGAACCTACTTCATCCGTTTCCCTATCCCACGTCCTTAATGTCCCTGACCTTACATTTAATCTTTTGTCCCCTAGCAAACTCACTCGACAATCAAATTGTTTCATTACTTTATTTCCTGACCGTTGTTTGATTCAGGATCTTACGATGAAGCAAGTTATTGGTAGGGGTTATGAATCTGGTGGCCATTACTTCCTTGAGGATCAGGTACCGCGTTCAGTTGCTTGCTCTAGTGGTTCATCTCTTTTTGAGGTTCATTGTCGTTTAGGTCATGTGCCCTTGTCTTCTTTGAAGAGGATGTATCCTCAATTTCATCATTTGTCGTCTTTAGAATGTGAGTCATGTCAGTTTGCTAAACATCACCGTGTTCACCTGGCACCTCGAGTTAATAAACGAGCTGCGTCTCCCTTTGATTTAGTCCATTCTGATTTTTGGGGTCCATGTCTTGTCGAGTTCAAGACTGGTTTTAGGTACTTTGTCACTTTTGTTGATGATTTCTCTCGTACTACCTGGTTGTATTTAATGAAAAATCGTTCTGAGTTGTTTTCTCACTTTTGCAATTTCAGTGCTGAAATCAAAACTCAATTTGGTGTGTCTGTCAAAACCTTACGAAGTGACAATGCTAAAGAATACTTTTCTGCCCAATTTCAAAACTACACTCAGCATGGCATGCTCCACCAGTCCTCTTGTCCAGATACACCGGCTCAAAATGATGTTGCAGAACGTAAGAACCGACACTTATTAGAAGTCGCTCGGGCTCTCATGTTTCAAATGAATGTTCCTAAACCTTTTTGGGCTGACGCCGTGTCTACTGTGTGCTTCCTTATTAATCGTATGTCCCCTCTTGTCCTTAATGGTGCCACTCCATACACCACCTTGTTTCCTTCCAAACCTCTGTTTCCTGTTGAACCCAAAATTTTTGGTTGTGTCTGTTTTGTTCGTGATGTTCGACCAACTGTTACCAAACTTGATCCCAAGTCTCTTAGGTGTGTCTTCCTTGGGTATTCTAGGGTTCAAAAGGGTTATCGGTGCTATTCTCCCACTCTTCGGCGTTATCTTGTGTCTACTGATGTCACATTTCATGAGTCGACTTCATTTTTTCCTGTCTCTACTCCAACCCCATCTCCTGTCTCTATCGATGACACTTTCGATAGTCTTGATGATCTCTTGGTCTATAAGGTTCAGTCCCCACCTATGTCATCTTCAAAAGTCTTTATATGGCTTGAAGCAGAGCCCTTGTGCTTGGTTTGACAGGTTCAGCTTTGTGGTTAAGAAGTTTGGTCTGATCCAGAGTAAGTGTGACCATTCTGTGTTTTATCAGCATACAGAAGCTGGCATGATTTTGTTAGTGGTATATGTTGATGACATCGTCATTACGGGTAGCAATGCTTTAGGAATCTCATCACTGAAGGCCTTTCTCAATTCTCACTTTCAAACAAAGGATTTGGGTTCTTTAAAGTACTTTCTTAGGATAGAGGTTATGAGAAGTAAGAAAGGCATCCTTTTGACACAAAGGAAATATGTTCTTGATTTGTTAAAAGAAACCGGGAAACTCGAAGCAGCACCGAGTAGCGTTCCCATGATTCCTAATCCCTTGTTGGACATTGACGACCGCATACCGTTTAATAAACTACCTGAGGATGTACAGAAGAAAGTGGATCCGAAGAAGATCAAACCGTTTGCCTATCCTGAGAGATATCGTAGATTAATTGGGAAATTGAACTATCTCACGGTAACTCGCCCTGATGTGACCTTTCTAGTTAGTATGCTTAGTCAATTCATGACTGCCCCAACCGTTGCTCAACGGGAAGCTTTGGAACATGTCCTACATTATTTGAAGGGCTCACCTAGTCTTGGTATACTCTATACGAATCATGGCCACAACAAGATTGAATGTTTTTGTGATGCAGATCATGCAGGGTCAAAGGCTAGCAGAAGATCCACCACAGGATATTGTGTTTGTAGGTGGAAATTTAGTATCATGGAGGAGTAAGAAGCAAAATGTGGCTTCTAAATCAAGTGCAGAAGCTGAGTACAGAGCCATGTCTCAATCTACACAAGAAATTGTGTGGATTCATCAGTTAATGAAGGAAGTTGGTCTTGCCACATCATTGCCCGCAAAGTTGTGGTGTGATAATAAAACTGCTCTACACATAGCTTCCAACTCCGTGTTTCATGAACGTACGAAACATATTGAGATTGATTGTCACTTTGTACGCGATAAGATCAAGGAGAACTTTGTTTCCACCGGACATGTGCGATCTAGTGACCAATTGGGTGGCCTCCTAACGAAGGCTTTAAGTGGGATTCGGGTTGAATATCTTTGTAACAAGTTGGGCTTGATTAATATCTATGCTCCAACTTGAGGGGGAGTGTTAGGAAATATATTATATTAGGAAAGATCTTAGGGAATCAATTAGGGATTATAGTAATTAGGGAATCAATCTCCATAATGATTCATTAACTCTCAGATTCCCTCTCTTGTGTATATATATGGCTATCTTATGTACATGAATATTCAAGGAATTTAGATTATATTCTCTATATTGCTCACAGGAATAAACATCGCCAATTGATAAAGAGAGGAACCCAAAAAAAAAAAAAAAGAGGAAAATCACTGTCAGGTCCTAAGATACAGAATCAATCACAAAAAAGTCTCATTCCCCTCACAAAGATGTGACTAATTGTGAATAAGTTACGAAATTCCCCTCACAAAAAAGTCTCATTGTCAAAATAGCTTTATTAGTTATTAAAATGTCCCTATAAAAATCTCGTAAAAATCACTTCT
Source organism: Acacia crassicarpa (assembly GCA_034222035.1). NCBI lineage: Eukaryota > Viridiplantae > Streptophyta > Magnoliopsida > Fabales > Fabaceae > Acacia > Acacia crassicarpa. Next base: position 20,766,335 of record JAWXYG010000009.1, on the reverse strand, counting down.
AATGTTATCAAAATAACTTTTCATGTTGCCAAAAATTGTCCAAGTTTCTAAGATTCTACAAGCCGGAGGAAAAACTCGAAATTTTTTTGACAACATGCAAAGCCATTTTCACAGCGAGATTTTGATAGGAACATTTTAACAACTAATAAAGCCATTTTGACAACATGAAAAGCCATTGTGACAACGGGACTTCTCTGTAAGAGAATTCAGCAATCAATCACAAAAACATCCCTAGGGACTTTTTTGCGAGGGAAATTTGGTATGGGACTTTTTTGTGATTAATTCTGTACCTTGGGACCTAACAGTGATTTCCCCCGCAAAAAAATAAATAAATAAATAAATAATAGTGATAGAATAAGGAGAGGCATGGAGGCCAATGCAAGTCACAGCGTTCATGTGGCTTGTAAATAGTAAATTATAGAGAAAAGCTGCATTGTTATTAATGACTTACAAGCAAATAATAATAATAATAATAATAATAATAATAACAATAATGACTTACAAACAGTGTAATTTCTAAGGGATTTTATAGATATATAAATATATAGATATTGCAGAGAAAAAAGGAATGCATTTAAATTCTCAACAGAACTACCAAACAGTGTAAAAAATAGTAAAATGGACCAAACATCGCCAAGCACAAGCATGTCTACAAGAAAGTATAGAACAAAATCTACAATGAAAACTATTCACATTTGATATTGTATTTGATGTTGAAACTAGCTGACTCTTACATTTCTCCTGGCTATGGCAAACATCTCATTGATCCTAGCTGCTCCACTTTTTTCGCTATCTGTGAACTCAGCACCAGATGCAAAAACAAAAGGCAATCCACTTTCTTTTGCAAGTGTTCTGGCAAAAAGTGTTTTTCCTGTTCCCGGAGGTCCAGAGAGGAGAACACCCTGAAATATTCTTGCCCATTAAACTACTTATCTGATTACACATCTTGTGATTAAAAGCAATGCTTTGAGAAGGTTAACTATTGATATATAAAATTTAAATTTTTACCCGCACAAACTGCACACCCCTTTCATAAAACTGCATAGGGTTTCCCATATAGATCATCAATTCATCAAGGAGATCCCAAACATCACCCCCTAGTACAACTTCCTTGTACATAGATTTAGAGTCACCAACATCCCCAACTGGCTGACAATCAATATATGGAACAACATGAATAAAAAAATTCAGAGTCAGCTGCCAATAACAAATTTAGACTCCAATCTCTAAGGAAAAAAAGTATGTTTGCTACTGTAGGATTAGAGAGGGAGAGAAGTATATACTCAAAAATCTATATATTCATGTATGTAGAATGAGGTATTTATACACAAGAGAGGGAATAAGAGAGTTAATGAGAGTTAATGACTAATTATGCAGATTGATTCCCTAATCTCTATGATTCCTATAATCCCTAATTAAGTGCGATACTATATTAATTATAATATATTTCCTAACACTCCCCCTTAAGTTGGAGCATATATATTAATCAAGCCCAACTTGTTACAAAGAAAGTCAACCCGAGTCCCATTTAAAGCCTTAGTTAGAAAGTCACCCAATTGGTCACTCGACCGCACATGCCCGGTGGAAATAAAGTTCTCCTTGATCTTATCGCATACAAAGTGACAGTCAATCTCAATGTGTTTCGTATGTTTATGAAACACAGAGTTGGAGGCTATGTGTAGAGCAGCTTTATTATCACACCACAACTTCGCAGGTAATGACGTGGCAAGACCAACCTCCTTCATTAACTGGTGAATCCACACAATTTCTTGTACTAACTGAGACATGGCTCTATACTCAGCTTCTGCACTTGACTTAGAAACCACATCTTGCTTCTTACTCCTCCGTGATACTAAATTTCCACCAACAAACACACAATATCCTGTGGTGGATCTTCTGGTAGCCTTTGACCCTGTATGATCTGCATCACAAGAGCATTCAATCTTGTTGTGCCCATGATTCGTATAAAGAACACCACGACCAGGTGAACCCTTCAAATAATGTAAGACATATTCCAAAGCTTCCCACTGAGCAACGGTTGGTGCTGTCATGAATTGACTAAGCACACTAACTAGAAATGTGACATTGGGGCGAGTTACCGGAAGATAGTTCAATTTCCCAATTAACCTACGGTATCTCTCAGGATGGGCAAATGGCTTGATCTTTTCTAGATCAACTTTCTTTCGTACATCCTCAGGTAGCTCATCAAATGGTATGCGGTCATTAATGTCCAAGAAGGGATTAGGGATCATGAGAAAGTTACTCGGTGCTACTCCGAGTTTCCCAGTTTCTTTTAACAGATCAAGAACATACTCCCTCTGTGTCAAAAGGATGCCTTTCCTACTTCTCATAACCTCTATCCCAAGAAAGTACTTTAAAGGACCCAAATCCTTTGTTTGCAAGTAAGAATTGAGGAAGGCCTTCAGTGATGAGATTCCCAAAGCATTGCTACTCGTAATAGCAATATCATCAACATATACCACCAACAAAATCATCCTAGCATCTGTCTGCTGATAAAACACAGAATGGTCGCACTTACTCTGACTAGGACCAAATTTCTTAACCATAGAACTAAACCTGTCAAACCAAGCACAAGGGCTCTGTTTCAAGCCATAGAGAGACTTTTGAAGATGGCATACCTTCCCACGCTCCCCCTGAGCAACAAAACCAGGCGGTTGCTCCATGTATATTTCCTCTAGTAGATCACCATTCAAAAAGACATTTTTAACATCTAACTGATGAAGATTCCAACCATAGTTGGTGGCCATAGAAATGAAGAGGCGAATAGAGGACAATTTTGCCACAGGAGAGAAGGCTTCCGAGTAATCAACACCATAGATTTGAGCATAACCTTTGGCAACCAGTCGAGCTTCCAAACATTCCAAGGTACCATCAGCTTTTGTTTTGACCGTGAACACCCACTTACATCCAATAGCCTTCTTTCCAGGAGGTAAATCAACTAGATTCCAGGTACCTGTCTTATCAAGGGCCATCATTTCTTCTTTCATAGCAGCACACCAACCGGGATGGGCTAAGGCTTGGTGGAGATTAGTGGGGATAGTAATAGAATCCAAGGAGGCTATGAAAGAACAAGATTGAGGGGAAAGATGATTATAGGAAGCAAAAGACGAAATAGGGTAGGTACAAGATCGCTTACCTTTACGAAGGGCAATGGGCAAGTCAATAGGAGCAGGAGAGTCAGGCACAGGCACTGATTCTGGTGTAGAGACAGGAGAGTCAGGCAAGGGCACTGGGTCTGGTGTAGGGATAGGAGTAGGGGCAACTATTGCTGGATCAGACTCCGAAGCAGATACTGGTGGGGCCGAAACTTGTTCAATGCCATTACTTGTCTTGGGACGCTTCCGATAAACATTATAGACAGGTGGTTTAGCAGGTGCCGGGTCTAACGCCTGCACTAGTGGTAACTGAATCTTATAGAGCAATATATCATCAAGATTATCGGGGATGTCATGGGATGGAGTCGGAGTAGGGACAAGAAAGAACGAGGTCGACTCACAGAAGGTAACATCTGTAGACACAAGATAACGCTGAAGAGTAGAAGAATAATACCTATTGAAAGTGCTAGAGAAGGAAGAGTAGGAAATATGTATATTTTACTACATACTGATTCATGTACAACGGGGAGTACTTATACACATAGAAAGGAGACAAATGCTTAATGACTATTGAATGCCCTAATCCCTAATTAGTAGCCTAATCCCTAATTAGTAGTGATCCTCATAATTACAATATATTCTGTTTGATTATTTCCTAATTCTGTTTGATTATTTCCTAACACTCCCCCTCAAGTTGGAGCATAGATGTTAATCATGCCCAACTTGTTACAAAGATAATCAACTCGAGTTCCATTTAGGGCTTTAGTCAGCAGATCACCCAGTTGGTCGCTGGACCTCACATGTCCAGTAGAAATAAAGTTCTCCTTGATTTTATCCCGCACAAAGTGACAGTCGATTTCAATGTGCTTTGTGCGTTCATGAAACACTGAGTTGGAGGCTATGTGTAAGGCAGCTTTATTATCGCACCACAATTTTGCAGGTAATGATGTGGTGAGACCAATCTCCTTCATTAACTGATGAACCCACATAATTTCCTGTACCGATTGAGCCATAGCCCTATACTCGGCTTCTGCACTAGATCTTGAAACTACATTTTGCTTCTTGCTCTTCCAAGACACTAAATTTCCACCCACAAATACACAGTATCCTGTGGTGGATCTTCTGGTGGTTTTCGATCCCGCGAAATCCGCATCACAAAAACATACAATCTCAGTGTGGCCATGATTCTTGTAGAGCATACCACGACCGGGTGAGCCCTTCAAGTAGTGTAAGACATGTTCCAATGCTTCCCACTGAGCAACCGTCGGTGCTGTCATGAATTGGCTCAGCATACTAACTGGGAAGGTCACATTGGGACGAGTTACTGTGAGATAATTCAATTTGCCAATCAATCTACGGTATCTCTCAGGGTAGGCAAATGGTTTGATCTTTTCTGGGTCAATCTTCTTCTGTAGATCCTCAGGTAATTCATCAAATGGTATGCTCTCATCGATGTCTAGGAAAGGATTAGGAATCATAGGAAAACTGCTCGGTGCTGCTCCGAGTTTGCCAGTTTCTTTGAGAAGATCAAGAACATATTTTCTTTGTGTCAATAGAATCCCTTTCTTGCTTCGCATAACCTCGATCCCAAGAAAGTATTTCAATAGGCCCAAATCCTTCGTTTGGAATTGAGAATTAAGAAAGGTTTTTAATGATGAGATGCCCGAAGTATTGCTTCCTGTAATAACAATATCATCAACATATACCACAAGGAGAATCATGCCAGCATCCGTCCGCTGGTAAAACACTGAATGATCACACTTGCTCTGATTCAGACCAAACTTCTTAACAACCGTGCTAAACCTGTCAAACCAAGCACGAGGACTCTGCTTCAAACCATATAGTGATTTCTGTAAATGACATACCTTCCCGCTCTCCCCCTGAGCAACAAAACCAGGTGGTTGCTCCATGTAAACTTCCTCAAGAAGGTCACCATTTAAGAAAGCATTTTTAACATCCAACTGATGAAGGTCCCAACCAAATGTAGCTGCTAGAGAAATAAAGAGACGAACAGACGATAATTTGGCCACAGGTGAGAAAGCTTCTGCATAGTCAACCCCATATGTCTGAGCATAGCCCTTGGCAACTAATCGAGCCTTCAAACGTTCCAAGGTGCCATCAGCTTTGGTTTTTACCGCGAATACCCACTTGCACCCAATAGCCTCCTTTCCAGGAGGTAAATCAACGAGAGTCCAGGTACCAGCATTGTCAAGGGCCATCATCTCTTCTTTCATAGCAGCACACCAACCAGGATGGGCCAAGGCTTGGTGGAGTTTAGTTGGAATAGAGATAGAGTCTAAAGAGGCTATGAAGGAACAGGATGGAGGGGAAAGATGGTTATAGGAAACAAAAGAGGAAATAGGGTGAGTGCAAGAACGCTGACCTTTTCTAAGAGCAATGGGCAAGTCAAGGGAAACAGGGGAATCAGGCACTGTGTCTAGTTCAGAAACAGGAGCAGGAGACTCAGGAACTATATCTGGTTCAGGAGCAGGAACAACTACCGCTGGATCTGACGCCGAAGCAGGTATTGGTGGGTCAAGAACCTGATCAATGTCATTGCTCACTTTTGGACGCTTCTGATATACATGATAAATAGGTGGTTTAGTAGGAGCCGGCTCAGATGCCTGTACTGGTGGTTGTGAAACCTCATAAACCAAGATACCATCAAGACTGTTGGTGGTGTCGGGGGATGGAACGGGAGGAGGGACTGGAAAGAATGGAGTTGACTCATGGAAAGTGACATCAACAGACACAAGATACCGCCGAAGAGTAGGCGAATAGCATCGATAACCCTTTTGAACCCTCGAATACCCAAGAAAGACACATTTTAGAGACTTGGGATCAAGCTTAGTAACAGTGGGACGAACATCACGAACGAAACAAACACACCCAAAGATTTTTGGGTCAATAGGGAACAAGGGATTGGAAGAAAATAAGGTGGTGTAGGGAGTGGCTCCATGAAGAACAGGTGAGGGCATACGATTAATAAGGAAACAAGCAGTAGACACAGCATCAGCCCAGAAAGGTTTAGGAACTTGCATTTGAAACATTAAAGCCCGAGCGACTTCTAATAAGTGTCGGTTTTTTCGTTCGGCAACCCCATTTTGAGCTGGTGTATCTGCACACGAGGACTGATGGATCATACCATTTTGGAGCATATAATTTTGAAATTGAGCAGAATAATATTCTTTAGCATTGTCACTCCGTAAAATTTTCACAATGACACCAAATTGAGTTTTTATTTCAGCGCAGAAGTTGGAAAAGTGAGAAAATAACTCAGAACGATTTTTCATTACATAAAGCCAAGTGGTGCGAGAAAAATCGTCAACAAATGTAGCAAAATACCGGAAACCAGACTTGGACTCTACCTGACACGGACCCCAAATATCTGAATGGACTAAATCAAAAGGGGACGCAGCTCGTTTATTGACGCGAGGTGCCAGATGAACACGGTGATGTTTCGCAAACTGACACGACTCACACTCTAAAGAAGACAGATGAGAAAATTGAGGATACAACCTCTTTAAAGATGACAAAGACATATGACCCAGCCGACAATGGATATCAAAAGCAGAGGAACCACCAGAGCAAGCAACTGACCGCGGTACTTGATCATCAAGGAAGTAATGATCGCCAGATTCATACCCCCTACCAATAATCTGCTTCGTCGTAAGATCCTGAATCAAACAGTGGTCAGGGAAAAGTGAGATGAAGCAATTTAATTGACGAGTAAGTTTGCTAGGAGATAATAGGTTAAACGCAAGGTCAGGAACATTAAGAACAGATGATAAGGAAACAGACGGGGTAGGTTGAACAGTGCCAGACCCAAGAACACGTGAATATGAACCATTGGCAATTGTGATTGAGGAGGGGTTGGCATGTGGTGCATATGAAGAGAACAGATGATGGTTACCTGTCATATGATCAGTAGCCCTGGAATCAATGATCCACTTCGAGGATGAAGTAGCAAGGGAGTTACCTATGGCAAGCGCAGTTGGTGCGGAGGAAACCGGATCAGGGGTATCGGATGATTGGACCATATGAGCGGATCCACTACGTGGCTGCCTCTGTTGCAACTTTCTGCAGTAACGTTTTGTATGACCAGGTTCCTTGCAATAATAGCAAACAATTCCACCAGCACTAGAATTGGGAGGATTGTAACCACGCCTAGGAGGGCCTAGGTACTTAGGAACTGTAAATGCCGGATTTGGTGTACTTTCCACTGAAGAGCTTGGTCGTGAAATTCCCGGGTTCCTACCATCAGTTGCACTCCGTCCAGCTAAAGCATTAGCATTACTAGCATTCGAATTAGAAGTTGGGTTCACCATACTGTCTGCACGCAACACCCGAGAGTAAACATCCTCAAGGGAGGGAAGTTCAGAGCTGGATAATATCTGGGATCGAACAGTCTCATAGGAAGGATTTAGAGCACTAAGAAAACTCATAATTGCCAGCTTTTCGATATTATCCACTTGAGCTTGAAGATCAGTTGTTGGTGGCATTAACCGCCGCATCTCCTCATACATTTTTTTGAACTCAATGTAAAAATTCTTCAGGGGGCGATCTTGCTGGTCGGCCCGATAGAAACCTTTACACACCTCATGTATTCGAGTAATGCTCCCTTTTCCAGAATACAAAAATTCCAAGCAATCAACAAGCTCCTTAACCGTATTACAAAGACTAACAGAAGAAAGGACATCACTGTCAATGGAATTTTGAATTTGTAGAAATAGTCTGGCATCTGCACGAGCCCATGTTTTCTTTGGGTCGTCCTTTGGTGGAGACACAATTAAGTAGTCCTCTTTCTCAATACTAAGTAGGTGCATACGGATGGTTTTGATCCAATCCGAATAATTTGTCCAATTGAGCTTATGCTCGGTGATTTTATTGGAGATAGGAATCATCTCAGTTGTCGCATTTGGTTTTGATTCAGCCATAAGTAGTGATACACACAGGAAACAATTGATAAAACAATAACTTGAATAAAGAACACCTCCTTCTAGGAGCAACCAAATGTTGAAGAGCCCACAAAAGGTAACAAACAGCAACCAAAAAACCAGAACACAGTCACAGAATCAGAACATACCAAAAAACCAACCTGGCTCTTCGAAAAAAACAGCAGCCACACTAACTGCCAACGAGGAAGAAGATCCCAGAGAAGCAAGCAACAACCAAACACTCGCCGGAAAGTCTGAACATTCACCGGAAGCTCGCCGGAAAATTCAAACCATGACCAAACAACAGAAAATACCCACGGATCAGGCCGGAAATGAGACAAGAAGGCCAAAACCAGAAATCGCCGGCGAAATGGAGACTCCACGCGCCGTCACGGCGTCCCTGTCTTTCGAGCGCGTGTACTCCACGCGCCGTCGTAGAGGCGTCGGACAGCCACCAATTTTACGGCGAACGTAGATCGGCGGACGGGGAACACGATGGTGGGGCGCGTGTACCTAGGAGAGGACTGTAGAGGAACTCGAAATTCCTCCCCTTTATCTCACTGTTTCACACCACCGGAAAACACCGAAACCAGAGAAGAAACAGCCACTAACCGCAGCTCTGATACCATGAAAGTGCTAGAGAAGGAAGAGTAGGAAATATGTATATTTTACTACATACTGATTCATGTACAACGGGGAGTACTTATACACATAGAAAGGAGACAAATGCTTAATGACTATTGAATGCCCTAATCCCTAATTAGTAGCCTAATCCCTAATTAGTAGTGATCTTCATAATTACAATATATTCTGTTTAATTATTTCCTAATTCTGTTTGATTATTTCCTAACACCTATAATCCTTTTGAACCCTAGAATACCCAAGGAAGACACATTTAAGAGACTTGGAATCAAGTTTGATAAGAGTAGGTCAAACATCACGAACAAAGCAAACACACCCATAGATCTTGGGGTCAATAGGAAACACAAGATTAGAAGGAAACAAGGTGGTATAGGGAGTGGCTCCACTGAGAACAGGAGATAGCATACGATTAATGAGAAAACAAGCAATGGACACAGCATCAACCTAGAAAGGTTTGGGGACTTTCATTTGAAACATGAGAGCTCGGGCTACTTCTAATAAGTGTCGGTTCTTTCTTTCGGCAACACCATTTTGAGCTAGTGTATCTGTACACGAAGACAAGTGAATCATGCTATTTTGGAGCATATAGTTTTGAAATTGAGTAGAAAAATATTCTTTAGCATTGTCACTTCGTAATGTTTTCACAAAAACACCAAATTGAGTTTTGATTTCAGCACAGAAATGGCAAAAATGAGTAAACAACTTGGAACGATTTTCCATTATATAAAGCCAGGTGGTTTTAGAGAAATCATCAACAAACGTAGCAAAGTACCGAAAACCAGACTTGGACTCAACAGAACACGGACCCCAAATATCCAAATGAACTAAATCAAAAGGGGACGCAGCCCGTTTATTGACGCGAGGTGCCAGATGAACACAGTGATGTTTGGCAAACTGACACGACTCACACTCTAAAGACGACACATTATGAAATTGAGGATACAACCTCTTTAAAGACGATAAGGACACATGACCCAACCGACAGTGAATATCAAACAGAGAGGAACCACCAGCACAAGAACCGGAACGTGGTACCCAATCTTCAAGGAAATAATGGCCGCCAGATTCATACCCCCTACCAATAATCTGCTTCATTATAAAATCCTGAATCAAACAATGGTCAGAAAAAAGTGAGATGAAAATGTTTAAGTGACGAGTAAGCTTGCTAGGAGATAAAAGATTAAAAGCAAGGTCAGGAACGTTAAGGACAGATGATAGGGAAACAGACTGGGTAGGTTGAACAGTGCCAGAGCCAAGAACACGGGAGTAAGAACCATTGGCAATTGTGATTGAAGAGGGGTTGGCATAAGGTGCATATGAAGAGAATAAATAACGGTTACCTGTCATATGATCAGTGGCCCCGGAGTCGATGATCCATTTCGAGGAAGAAGTGACAAGGCACGAATCAGAGTTACCTGTAGCAAGCGCAGTTGATGCAGGCAAAGCATCATCAGAGATGTCAGATGATTGGGCCATATGAGCAGACCCGTGGAGTTGCTACTTCTGTTGCAACTTACGACAATAGCGTTTTGTATGACCCAGTTCCTTACAATAATAGCAGATAATCCCAACAGCACCAAAAGCGAAAGGATTGGTACTAGGCTTTGGGAAGCTTGGTTTCCTGTGAGCAGCAGAAGTTGGATTTGGTGTACCAGTTCCTTGTCGTGAAAACACCTAGTGTCTATCAGCAGTCGGACCCCGGCCAGCTAAAGCACTAGTGTGGGAGTTAGAAGCAGGGTGGGCCATACTATCGACGCACAACACGCGAGAGTACACATCCTGAAGCGAGGGAAGCTCAGAACTAGATAATACCTGAGACCGAACTGTCTCATAAAATGGGTCGAGAGCAGTAAGAAAACTCATAATCGCCATTTTTTCCATATTATCCACCTGAGCTTGAAGATCTGTTGTTGGTGGCATTAACCGTCACATTTCCTCATACATTTGCTTGAACTCCATGAAGAAATTCTCTAGGGGGCGACCCTACTGCTCAGCTCGATAGAAACCCTTACAAACCTCATGTATGCGAGTAATATTCCCTTTCCCAGAATACAGAAACTCCAGATAGTCAATAAGTTCCTTAACAGTATTGCAATGACTCACCAAAGGGAGGACATCGCTTTCGATGGAATTTTGAATTTGTAAGAATAGCCGGGCATCGGCGCAAGCCCATGTCATCTTCGGATTGTCCTTAGGCGGGGATGCAGTTAAATGACCCTCCTTCTCAATACTAAGTAAATGCATCCGAATGGCTTTGATCCAATCCGAATAATTAGTCCAACTCAACTTGTGATCAGTAATTTTGTTGGAAATAGGAACCATCTCAGTCATAGTATTTGCTTTAGAATTAGCCATGAGAAACAACCACAAACACACAAGGTAAATGCTTGCAAATTTAACTCAAACAGCAACCAGAGGCAAACCTAATAAAAAACAGCAATGACAGCAGCTACCAAATAGTAACAAGATGCCACACAAAAACCAAACCGAGACTACAAACACAAAGTCTCCCAAAAAAAACGAGCAAGCAAACCCAGTAATAGGGTGAGATGAGTACGAAACAACCTGGGTCAGCAAGTCGATCCCAGAAAAGCAAACAGCGACGAACACTCACCAGAAAATGCAAACAGTCACTGGAAGCTAGCCAAGAAAATTCAAACAGTGACCAAATGCTGCAGAACTCACGGATCAAGCCGGAAAAGAGACGAGAAGGCCGAAACAAGAATAGCCTGCAAGCGCGTGAAGCCCACGTGCCGATGTCGGATGGCCACCAAACTTCTGTCGTCCGCCAATCGAAGGATGGGGAGGACGTTGGTGGGGCACGTGGTCCGAGAAACGGTCGGAAAATGAACTCGATTTTGCTCTCCTCTCTCTCACTGTTTCACACCGTCGGAGCTCACTGTGTAGACCGACAAAACACAGAAATTGAAGCTAAAAATGACCACTGAGCTCTAATACCATGTAGGATTAGAGAGGGAGAGAAGTATATACTCAAAAGTCTATATATTCATGTATGTAGAATGAGGTATTTATATACAAGAGAGGGAACAAGAGAGTTAATGACTAATTATGTAGATTGATTCCCTAATCTCTATGATTCCTATAATCCCTAATTATGTGCGATACTATATTAATTATAATATATTTCCTAACAGCTACATAATAGTTAGTATATATCCTCTCAAGTTAATAATATAAAACACATTAATAATCAGGATTCATATTATTATAGTATCACAAGCAAAATAATTGTGTGGCTAAAAATATATTAAAAAAATATGTCATCTCTTACAAAATTTTTCAAAATGCATTAATTTGCAGTCACTATCTATGGTCTAAATTGTGTTGGAGATCAAAAGCTTACCAGAATGAAATTTTCTGCATAAGCCATATCAAAAAGCTGATTATACTTTTTGTATAGAAAGCGCTTGGAAGTAACATGTAAGAGCATCACAGACTCCCTTATAAGCCAAAGAATTAGAATTCCAGGCAATAATGCAATCAAAACCTTCATAAAATAATGGATCTGCCGCTTTTGCAGGAGATCTACTTCAACTCCAGAATTGGAAATCATCTCAAATAAATAAGGATCAAGAGGGATATCAACCTACATGAAAAGAATTGCATTAATATAAACCAAAAATTAAAAAAAAGTTGTGCATTAATCAACTAATAGGAAGAACAGATATTGACATGAGTACAAGACACAAGCATGGCAACATGAAAAGTTGGACCGTTTGGCAAGCAAGTTGAAGGGCCATCTAGTGTTGTACTGTTTCATGTCTAATTTGAGAGTATACTACCGGTCACACATGTACGAGGCTCTTTTTCTACATGTCCATGCTGTGTATATCAATTATGATCACAACCAGAGACATCTAATCAGAGACAACAGTTTAGAGGCAAACTTACGATATACTCCAATGGAAAACCTTCTTTCATTGTCACGTACAATCTCTTTAAGTCTTCAGTAAAAACAACAGCTGCAATCTGTCCACAAGAATGTACTTCATAAACTGACGTTAGTCTGTCAAAGGCATAACTTACTGAAATTTAACAACTTTGGCTCATCTGGACTGCACATTATATTAACTGATTTAATAATAGGGACAATATAGTATATACCAATCATTTAGTTTAAATTCAATGAAGCCAGCCATAACCAAATCTAGTGAGTATTTGGGTAACACCCAAACCGTAGTTTTAGAAGCCCTTTTCAACAAAGCAAGACAAAACTCATCTCATATGCTTACCTTATATATCGTAAAAGTTATTATCCAAAAGCTAATCCAAACACACACCTAATTTGACTTCACAATCATATTTTCTGTGATGCTCATTAATTTTTGTGTAGTCTTATGCTTGGGCTTGTCCATTCCACTTATGTCGAACTTCATTCACTAACATTCCTATTGCTTGGGCTTGTACTCTCAATCTTAGAGGCTTCAAGTCAACACTTTTCTTCAATGCTTGGGCAATAGAGGTGAGGATGTTGAGGTGGATGTGTGGTTATAGAAGAAAAGGTAAGATTCAAAATTATCATATCTGAGGAAGAGTAGGTGTGGTGCTTATTGAAGAGAAAATGGTAGAAAATTGTTTGAGGTGGTTTAGAGTTTAGGCATGTACAAAGAAAGCTGTTAGAGGCGCCAATGAGGAGAATAGATCAGATAGTTTGGATACCTCTAAAAAGAGGCAACGGAAAATTAAAGATAACGTTCAATGAAGTCATTCAACAAAACCTTTTGGTTAACAAACTATCTAAAGATTTGGTTGTTGATAGAGTACAATAGCATTGTGAGATCTATGTAGCCCACCTCATATAGTGGGATAAAGCTTGTTGTTGTTGCTTGGGCTTGTACTTTTAAATCTTAGGGGTCTTAGATCTAATATTTTTTTAGGACCTTGAATCTTGCATGGTTAGGCCTTTTTAGTTTTCTTGGCACTGATACGGTATTAATTTTTCTATGAATTTATGTTCGTCAAAATAGATTTAGCTTTTTGGTTGGGGTTGCCACAAACTTAGATACCCTTTAGTTTTTCTTGTCATTTTTTATGTGAGACTTCTATTCCCTTGTAATGTTACCCGACAAGAAGGTAGAAAAGCATCAATGCCAAAACATAGTATCGCCTACATAAATCCTTCAATGAAAAATATGGGGTTAAGTAGTAAATCTGCCCCAGAAGTATAGGCTCAGAAGCAATGTTACCCTAGAAGTTTCAAAGATCATCAAAAAATTGACATTAACCATTAACTTTTTAACGGAAATGGGCAACGTTGTTATGTTTTGAAATTTCCAAAGCAACATTGAGACAATAAAAACTTCCAAGGTAATATTACTCTTCAGCCAAAACTTCATAGGTAAATTTGCTACTTAACCCAAAAATATGAACATCACATCAATTTACATTTGCCATCAAGTTCTGCCATGGCTATATAGTCAGTTTACCCATGCTACTGCAAATATAAAGAGTTACAATTCCAAAAATTTATTAGTATTGAATTAACCCTTTTAACGGAGCATCATTCCATCTAATTAATAGTATATATGCTACCAACACTAACCATTAGATTTTAATAAATCTTTATTCACAATACCTAATTAAAACTGAAAGAGTAAAATACGCCGTTCACCCCTCTATCTCACCTAAATCACAAAAGCCTCTTCTCTATTTTGAAAACACGTATATGAACCTTCCTTGAAATTTAAATGCATGTGTCACAAACCTTCTTTATATATTTGAGACTCCATTTTCATTCACCCTACTGTTAGTTGACTATTAAGTTTGACTCTCAAATTTTTGTTTGACCAAAATACGCTTATTTTTTTTTTTCTGAATTAAATGGGCAGACAATAACGGCCTACAATGACAAACAGGAACCCACGACCTCTCACTTATAGGGGAGTTCTCATACCACTTGGCCACAAAGTCATTGGGTAATATAAGAATTTTTAAATATTTATATTTTCCAAAAATAAACACTTTTATGCAAGCAAAAACAAATTCTAATACATATAGTTTTAAACTTTCTAATGTTATAAAATTTATTAATTGATTATTTAATAACATTTTATAACTATAATTATTCGGTCACATTTATTAAAATTTATCTATTTAAGCTTCTTGTAAATGGCTAAAAACATATTTTAAATGCATATTTTTGTTCATCATAGAGTATAAATGATGCAGGTTTGAGATATTATATAAATCATTTAGATTTATAATTCAAAAAATTTAAAATATTTTTTGCTTCAAACATTTATAAACACAGTTAGTCAAGTATATATTTATCAAAAAATTAATCAAACTTTCAATCAAAATTTTTTGTCTATGTTAACTAAATTATTTGAGCTTCAATCCCAATATAATAAAAACATTAAATAAATAAATAAATATTCACAAATACAACAAAATAAAATCAAAGAAAAGGAAAATTCTTAAATTCTTCAGAAAAATTTTAGTCCAAAATAGAAATTTAGTATGATGAAGAGTAAAGTAGTAAACAAAATATACCTCCTCAGAATATTCTTAACAAAGTTAATGGTTTGGATTTAAAAGTATTTTACTCAAACGGAAAGAGTTCAATTGTAGGTGATAGTATATGTACTCTCGAGACGGTAGAGGTTCTCACCTCAGAACTATCAAGTTTGTCGAGAAAATATGTGTAAGGAAGTTTAGGACGATAGCGCCACCATCTCTTAGATATCCATAGTGCTCTTGTTCCCTGTGTGGCTGCAGCCTTCTCTACCACATCTTTGCGAAGACTGTTTTCAACCTCTTTCATGTCAAATTCAACTACATATTTTGCATTTTTGGAATCTAATTGCTCTGCAAGGCGCTCTTTTGCTAAGATCTCCCTCCATTTATGAAGTCTCTCACGCCATGTGCCCCCAGTTTGAACTTCAACTGCTATGAAAATATGAAAACCATACCATGTTGGAAATCAAGAGCATAAATGCACCCCAAACATGTAAAAATGAAACCAAATTCCCCACATGATTACTTGATATCACCATCTTATTAATACCATTATAAACCAAGAGTAATGTCTGTAACATCAAGAAACCAGGATTATAAATGAAACGTAGTTGTAGTTATAAGAAAAGAGAGGGTAACAGTTTTAGAAATATGAAGTGAGCAGCTTTGAGATATACTATGTTGGGGATAGAGAGATACATAACCACATAGGGATCGGTAGTTGGGTTTGGTCAAGCTCAGATATACTCAATAACTTACATGAAATAGGGCATTCTTAAATATTTCTGCATCATTGTAATAACAAGCTTTGGTGGTAAGCTACTCAAGGGTGTACATTGATCATGTAATATTCCTTGATAAAAAAAAATATTAAGGCAGAGAGACATCCTTTTTCTCTAATTTATTTCGTTAGCAAAAAGTACAAGTAGCAAATTATATTTCCCATGAAAAATGAAACTGTGAGAAAGGCAATGGTGATTCCCCCAGAGAATAAGGATTTCTTGAGATCATCTAGCAACAAACAAACATAAAGGTGATTCACCCAGAGAATAAGGATTTCTTCAGATCATCTAGCAACAAACAAACATGCCTTTTGAAAAGCAGAAATTCTTATAATCAGTTAGAAAAAGTTCAAAATAGAAAAAGCACTGAAATTGTGTAAGCTATAAGTACAAACCAAATAGAACAAGATCGAAATTTTTTACTAGCATCCATATCTTCAGTCAGAAGCACCACTACACTACCTGAAACTCCCAAGCCCATTGTCAGTTCTTTCTTCTTCGCTTTATCTAATCTTTCATCATTTTCAATCATTTGTTTTACATTTTCCTCAGGTGTATCTCGATCATCATCCCATGCATCCTCTCCAACATAGGAATTATCATGAACAAGTGTTCCATCAGGTCTCTCAATGAATTTTTTCATTTTAAGGCCTTTGGGTGTTGTCTTCCTCCACATACCCTTCTTAAATCTGCAATTTCAAGAACTAATAAATCAGCCAAGATTAAAGAACATAACATATTGCAGAGTTGAACGCCTGAAATGGCTTCAAATTTTGAGCTTCTGAGAGGTTGAATGAGGATGAACTTTGATAGCCATCTGGTAGTAGGAAAACATGAGCAACAGGAGTGTCTTAACAGTCAACAATATGCAGGGGTTATAATTTCAATGGGTAGAACCGGAGAAGTTTACAATATAACATTTATGGTTTATTACAAAAGTTACATCATCTTGGAAAGCCCAAGGCCTAGACCATGTTTCATCTAGGGATCTAACATAAAAAAAGTTATGATGTGTCTGCGTGTGTAACTTCCAATCAATGCATCTAAAAATAAAAGAGAATTGAATTACCTTTTAATGTTTATGGGGGACGGTTCTGGAATTAATGCTTCCATGTAAGCCTCTGTCAATTCTGTTTTTTGGCGATTCCGATAAGGAGCTCGAGCTAATACATATATTCCTCTACAAGAAAATGCTGTGACAAGGATATAAAGAGCAAGGACACCAATTCGTTTAGCTTCCCAATTCTTGAGATCCTAGAGCAGCAACAAGCTGCATTGTTTAGTTTAAATGGAGGAATAAAAGCAATACGTAAAAGGCATAGAATAACTGAACCAAATTGCATTGATTCAGCAACAGTAGCTAAACCAAAATTGCCATTACTTCTCTTTCAAATAAAATTTCAGAATGGGCAAAATAGATAAATAAATAATATCAAAAAGAATCACACAAACTTCTACAAGGAGTAAAATCAATGAATGCCATATAGCCACTAACCCAACATCTCCAGTCAAACAAACATGGTCTCATTTGAATAATATTCATTTACATTTTAGTGAAAGAACGCATGCCCATATGGAAGCATTAAAACCAAAAGAACTTTTCATCAAACCAGTAAACCATTTTGTTCAACACTGGCAGCTATTGTCATAAAGGACATATAATGTAATTAGGCCAGCTTAATTGTTATCATGCAGAAGCTTGTAGGAATTAGTTTTTACTCGAAGTTGCTTGTTTTGCAGCGTGCTTAAGTCAGCTTTTGACACTATTAAATGTTGGAACGTTATTAAGAGGGAGAGGCAGTACAATAGCATGAAAGGCAGTTCATCTTTCTTTTTTTTTTCCTGCAGACATTTTCCACTTGAAGGCAACACTTTCTGAATTTTTTTCCCTTTTCTTTCGTTTATTTTTTAATAAAACTGAGTGCAACACTTCTGTATCAGTGATAAGAAGCAACTTTGAAGAGGTTGAAAATCATTTTTTCAGCAAATAACGGATAAATTACCTTCCAACGTTCCCATCGATTCCAATTGACAAAAGCAGGTACCCCCTCAGTCCTAAGCCTTTCCAATTCGGCTCCACTCTTATTGGCATCATCCTTAATTTGCTCTACAAACTCAACCACCTTCCTATCTGCATCTTCCAAGTTAAAACCCGTTTCCTTCTTCACCACATTCCCAAATCTCAACCAAAACCTCTTTGAACCATTCTGAAACGAGCGACTAATGTCAGACCAAGAAAACCCACCTGCCCCGCCTGGATTTGACGAAGCTGAAGCTCGAAGCTTGGATTTCTTATGGGAAATTTTCGTGCTGTGCAATGAGGTTAACCTAAATAACTTGGAATTTTGAGAGGTTCCAACGAGTGCTGATGATGAAACAAGAAGTGGGTTTGGTCTACATGCGACGGTAAGGTCCATTGTTGAGTTCCTTACTGGAAATGGGAGAGGCTATATTATCGATACAGTAAGCGGAGGCGATAATTTGCATGGGTAAGCACTTGCACAGACAGAAGTAGCAGTCAAAGGACGTCCGAATTTGTCCGAGTTCAAGAACGGTGCAGTTTCTGGTTTTTTTTTTTTTTTTTCATTTGAGAATTGGATTTGGGGGTTTTTTCGGTCAAGATTTTGGTGGTTCAGAACCTGGAACTACGGGGTTTTTGAGGGGTTTTATCCACACATAGTAGTCACATGGTACGTACAACAAAAGAGCACCCCATTTAAACTCTGCTGACACCCCACACCATTCCGACTTCACTTGAATGGAATACAAAATTTTTCTGGGTAAAGGAGCAATTTTTACATGTGTTTTTTCCAGTAACGCCCAGCACCACGAACTTTTTTCTGAATCAAGAATATACATGTGGTTACGTTTTGGGAGTGCTTAACACCATGGCCATTAGTTGACCAAACGGTCAACGTTAACTTGGATAGAAATTAATAGTAACGCGGGTAAAATTACACTTTTGCCCTTAGTTTTAGGTAAAATTACTTTTTTACCCTTAGTTTTAAATATT
Source organism: Acacia crassicarpa (assembly GCA_034222035.1). Classification (NCBI taxonomy): domain Eukaryota; kingdom Viridiplantae; phylum Streptophyta; class Magnoliopsida; order Fabales; family Fabaceae; genus Acacia; species Acacia crassicarpa. The sequence goes on along the minus strand of JAWXYG010000009.1, from coordinate 20,747,368 downwards.
AAAAAAAAACTAAAATAACCCCCTAGTCGGTGGGCCCCACCACCGGCCGTCGGCAACCACCACCGCCGGCCGCCACTGGCCACCACCACCGCCGGCGACCACTGGCCGTCGATCACGTGGTGGTGGCCGGCGGTGGTGGAGGCTGGTGGTGGCCAGCGGCCGGTGGTGGGGGCCACCGGCGGGGTATTTTATTTTATTTTTTTTAATATTAAAAACTAAAGACAAAAGGGTAATTTCACCAAAAACTAAAGGCAAAAGTGTAATTTCACCTGCGTTACTGTTCATTTCTATTCAAATTAACGTTAATGGTTTGGTTAACTAACGGCCGTGATGCTGGGCGCTCCCAAAATGTAACCACATGTGTATTTTTGATCCAGAAAAAAGCTTGTGATGCTGGGCGCTTCTGGGGGAAAAGCACATGTGTAAAATTGTTGCTTTACCCAATTTTTTCACATCATATAAATGTTTGGCGAAATAACAAAAAAAGAACTTTAAAAATAATAAAAGACAAAATGGTATTTTGAATATCCATAATACTAAAAAGGTGTGAATATATGATTTGTCCTTTTTGAAATTAAAATAAAATGACAAAAATAACCTTACACATACATACATACATACATACATACATACATATATATATATATATATATATATAATTTACCCCCACAACTGACCGCCTACGGCTACCCCTACCAATAATTATTTGGCAAGGTGGTTGGGGTGAGATTTGAACTAACATTACTTTTTATTGGGTTTTAACAATTTTCTTTTACTCAGTAAAAAATGCACATTATCATATCATTCATAAATTTTGTTAAGCAATTCATCATGTTTTATTAGGTGTTAACAACTTCCATTTACTCAGTAACAAAATCATATTATAAGCTCATTCACATGTTTTATTGAAAAATTCACCATATTTTATTAGGTTTTAACAACTTTCATTTACAACTTGTAAATGACCTAATAGTGTAAATTTTTTATTAGGTAAACGAAAGTTAAAACTTAATGAAATGAGACGAATTCTTTAACAAAATTTGTGAATGTATGCATTTTTAACTAGGTAAACGAAAGTTGTTACTCCTCTGGTGCTAAATATAGGACATAGTTTGTAATGCAATTTGTATTACAAACTATGTCCTATATTTAGGTTTGGAGGTAGTAATAATAAAATGTGGTGAATTCTTTAACAAATTTTTGAATGACATGATAGTGTAAATTTTTTACTATGTAAACAAAAGTTGTTAAAACCTAATGAAATATAGTGAATTCCTTAACAACACCTGCGAATGAGCTTATAGTGTGAATTTCTTATTGGCAAAATGAAAGTTGTTAAAGCTTGATGAAATTTGATAAATTTACTGACAAAACTTGTAAATGAGCTTGAGCCAAAGATAAAGAAGTTAACTTATATATATTTATTTGCATAATATATATTGAAATGCCTTGGTGGCCTCATACATATACATATATGTGCGTACACATACATACATACACATGTGTGTGTGTGCGCGCGCGTGCGCGCAGGCACATATATATGTATGTGTACATTGTAATATTCTGAACTTTGAGCCTAGAGACTTAAAGATAAGCTTATATTAGGCAGATGATTAAGCTCAGTTAAAAAAGTGTGACAAATATTGTGAAGGGAATTTCCTTTGATGTTGGAAGATTAGGATTCCTAGAAGGCAAAAGAAGGCAGTCATGCTTGTAATGTGTCTTTGACTAAACAAATGGTATCCAATGGCCCCAAAAATTTTCAGGATTGTAGTAGACATTTTAAGTTTTAATTTGATATATAATATGGGCCTATTGGATCTATATATTGGTAGTTATGAATTTTTGAAGTTAGCCGTTCGATCTGGAATTTTTTTGGACCAGTGTGTAATGGTCGATAAATTTGGGACAGATCACATGTGTTTGACCATGGGAGGTTTTTTTTTTTTGATTAAAAATAGATTTCGTAATGGTCATATAGCCTTTGGAATCACTATAATTTGATATTTGTATCAAGAGATATGAATTTTCAAAGTTGGTAAAAAATTCGGCTAGTTTGTACAAAAATAAGTTTTGTCAAGGTAAAATGGTCAAATGAGATAAGAGGCTTGTTGGACCCATAGACTTGGCCTTCAAACAATTCAAGAACACTTTAAGCTCCTCTCTCATGCCTTAATTTCGTCCCAAACACCTAAAAGAGAGGAGGAAGGATAAAGCCCAAAACACTCTAACTACATAGTTAGGATTGAACTAAGTGGCATGTATATAAATAATTGACTAGTTGGAGGCCAAGTGTTTCCCTCTTTTCTTTATCTGATTTGGATCTTTAATATATTCATTAAACACTCTTCTTTCCTCTCCAAAGTCAGACAAACACACACCTCCAAGGACTATGAGAGCTCACTAAAATTCAAAAAGAAGAAGGAGAATGAAAGATCAAGAGGTAAGTTCTTGTGTAATCTTCTCTACCTCTTCTAAGCTTCCTCCTGTAACCCTTCTTGGTCCTGAACACTCTCTTCCTATGCTGTTTTAAGAGAGAGGCCGAATATTTTGATGAACCAAGAAGAAGGGAAAATTTCAAGAACAATCACCAAAGTCAATGTATGTGGTTTCAAGCCTTATTGTGGTGTGTTTTAGCTTGTTGATCGGGTTATGGTGGCTTCCTCGTGTCTTCTTGTAATTTTGGAAACCCTAGATGCTGGCCAATTGTTTATAAATGGTTAAAACATGGATTAAAGGTTTAGACAACAAGCTACAAGTGATTAGAGATTAGATTATGGTGTTTAAGTTGGAAATCAAAATTGTTGTCTTTCCTTGCTAAATTTCAACCAGAACAAGGGACCTAGGAGGAGTGTGAGTTTGCTCAATTTTTTTTGGTTCCAATGGATTTAAAATGAAAAAAAAAAGTGTAGGATAGTGGTTAAGAATTGGTCTTGGAAGCATTGGAATTAAATTGAAATCAAAGCCCAAAATGCTGCCAATTCTGTTTTCAATGAGACAGTCATGTTGTGTCATGTTTTGGACTAGGTAAATGGTGTCCAATGGCCATGAAATTTTTTAGAATTAAAGTAGACATAATGAGCTTCAATTTGATAGGTCATATGCCTAATTTACGTCTGTATTCCTAGAGATATGGATTCTTGAAAATGGCATATGATTCTGGAACTTTATTCTGGATAATGTGTGATTATTATTGATTTTAGATTGTTGTTGGTGAATATGACTGCTGGAAGCATTTTTTCCATAAAAATGAACTTGACAATGATTACATGGGCTTTAAAACCACCCTATTTGGACACTTATACAATGAGATGTGATTTTTCAAAGTTTGTGGAAAGATCTAATAGGGATTGGACCCAAGGGGCAACAATAAAAAGTAAGGCCCGAAGTGAGTAGTTGGATCTTCAAGGGTTGATAGGAACTCTTGGGAACTAATATAGATTACTTAATCTTATGTTGAGTATAGTGTAATTTGACCCAAAACGAAAAAGTATAGCGTATCGATCAATCAAAATGCCTTATAATAGGTAATAATCCCCTATCCATAAATGTATGTTTATATGACTTGACAATTGCCCGGGACGACCAACGGATTGGGAGCCAAAGTGAGGATTGGTAAAGCATCTATATAGTAACTCTAATCTCATGTACTATGTATGTTTGCTCGAACCATGTTTGTGAGGATCTTGTCTCGTGTGGAGCCAGCACCACTTTTAGCTTGATTGAGCGGAAGAGCTGACCATGGAGATCCTTCATGGTGGCTAAGGCCTATTGAACCAGTAGTCCATAGGTAACAAACCTAGTTGCATTCAGACAACTTGGGCGGCGGTTCCCAGTCAATTATTCCTAATGATATGGTTATGTTATCTATGTATATTGATGTTGCTGCATGTGATATGTAATATGAATTCTAAATGTTGTTATGTTGTTGTGGAATGTTTGATGTTTTTAGTTAACTGTCATATACTGTCTATAATTGTGCTTAAGATTAACTGTTACTCTAGGAACCTTTAGGATTCCAACCCTTGTTACTATCTGTGAATTGTATAATGTACTTGACGCAGCTCCTAGAGTAGATGGCCAATACTAGTGAATGAAGGTTTCGTTCGAGATTAAGACCTGGTGTTGGTTACCTGTATTGGTTTAGATGTATCAAGTAATGTTGCAATTTGCAAGAAAATCTGTATAACCCTGTGGGGATCCATGTTTGTAATCAACAGTTTCATATTAGTATGTTGCATTATTTCTATTTTGCTTATTGAACTACATATCAATACTCTAATAATGCCCACTTAGCCATGCAGTAATGATGATATACCAATGGGGTATTACAAATGTGGTTGAAGAAAGATAAACAAGTAATAGAGAATGTTAATCGTTGTGAATCACCCAAGAGGGGGGTGAATTGAGTGAGTTATAAAAATTTAAAACGATTTTAACAACTAATTAAATCATGAAGGGAGAGTTAGAAGAATATCACTGAAGTATGCTTAGAGAGTTATACTGGTATGAATTTAATCTCATGACCTACGTCTAGTATTCAGAGCTTTTCTGAGGTTTTCACTATCTTTCAACAATTACAATAAGCTTAGAATAATCTCACCAAATTCACTTCCCCTTACAACTGTAATTGGACAACCACATTCAAGGTCCCACTACCTTAGACTTTGCAATAAATAATTGAATGATAATAACTCTCTCTCAAAGTAGATATATGGTCACTATAGAATTGAATATCAAAAATTATCTTAGAAAATATTAATGAGCAATAACTAGGCAATGAATGATATCGTCGTTGGTTGGTTGGGTCCGAATTGATTGATCTTCGTATTTATAGTTGAACTCTATTAATGGTCGTTGGTAAAGCTTCAAACTATTTGTTAAGTGACTTAAAACTTTCTATTCGACTCGGAAGCTTTCTGTTAGACACAAGCCAAAGTCGTTGGAAGATTTGAAGATATGTTACTTTTGTATCGCTGTCAACAATCTTCAAAAAACATGCCTTTGGTCTGTAGTTGACTAAGGAAGATCCACTATTGCTTTTGCCGAAATGGGTGTATGAAACCATGATCATTTGACCTGCTTTGAATTGCATTTCTTGTGTGTGCTTTGTTTTTGCAATTCATTTAATGCTCTGACACCTTCTTCACTATTTGAAGATTTGCACAAAATCATTTGAAACTTACTAACAAATATGTTTAGAAGCATTGAGAATAATAATGAGTAGTAATAAGATGTTATGGAATGTTAACCAGATATTTTGAATTTACAAAGGCAAAGAAGACGAAGTTTTGAAAGAACTGTAAGAACATTGCTCGAGTACAAACTTGGTCTATTTGAGTACCATACTCGAGTAACACATAGTTATACTCAAGTAACTTTCAAATTCTTTCACAGAGAGAGTTTAACAAGTAAGCTTGCTCGAGTAGCCTATTCAAGTAAAGCTTCAACTTGCTCAAGCAACCACTATGAAAGCCAAAGTATTAGTTATCAAACTATACATGCTCAAGTAACAACTTTTCCTTACTTGAGTAACATACTCGAGCAACAAATTCTTGTGCTTGAGTAACTACCAAAAAGGACTTGTTGTAATGTGAACGAATGAACATACTCGAGTAACCATTTAACCTTACTCGAGTACTATGCTCAAGTAACAATACTTTGTACTGGAGTAGTATCCTGAAGAAAACTAATTGCATTGATAAATTGAGCTCACTCGAGTAATCATTATCTTTGCTCAAGTAATGTGCTCGAGTAAAGCTTCTTAATTACTTGAGTAACATCCTGGAAAGCAAAGGGTTAGCTTAACAAGATAGATTTGCTCGAGCATAATTCCACCTTGCTCTAGTAATGTGCTCGAGTAAGGTAGAGCCTTACTTGAGTAACAATACGAAATGAGTAAACTAGTGATCAAGGAATCTTACTAGAGCAATCACTTAGTTGTTCAAGTAAGCTTATGCTTGACTAAGCTATATCTACTCTAGTACATGCTTCAAAACTTCATTGAATAAAAACTTTTTCCTGTTTTAAGTTGTCATCATCAAAATATAAAACTAAGAACTAACAGAGAATATTAAGAACATATAAATACAGAAGAAAGTTCAGTCGAAAGAAGAATGACTTTCAATAAAGACCAATATGATAAAATAAAAAATTAGAAATTAGATACGACAACATGAAATATAAGAAATGAGAATTTCATAAACAAAGTAGGCAAAATGTTGAAATCCAAGAAGAATAAAAAATCAGCATGTGTAATATTAGAAAAGAAACATCTTATAGAATCAACCTTAACGGAAGGAGTTTTGAGAACTCCGTTGATAAGTAAAAAATTAAAAGAAAATGAAATATGAAAATTATCTTTTAAAGATAAAGTCTCAGATACATTGCAGAAATACAAATATTAGTAAAAACATATTTTCAAAGTGGAATAAATTCACTAATAAAATTATTAATAACAGATGGAAGGATACTTCTCCTCTTAAATTTCAATATTTCTTTATCATGTATACTTTCAATAAGATCTGCAATATTCTAGTTATATATTTTTAGATACCCCATTTCTTTCAATATCCTTTTTAACTTTGGAACTACTTTGTTTATTTTTCTAATCATACTTCTCATATATATTTTATCTACTACTGCTATTCTTGGAAAACCTTTGTGATTTCCGTAGTATGTTTCTACTACCAACCTTCCATATTTTATTCTTGAAGTTTGTAAGATCCTTGTATTCTTCATATCCTGGACAATGTTTCTAATTTCTGTTGAAAATACCCCCATTAAAATTTCATTTTGATCTCTATCTCTTCTAATTTGATCATAGTATCTTGAATCATGTATAAATTTATTCATTGTTAATCTTGAATTATGATATTTATTTTTTTATTTAATTTCTTCATCATCTTTTTTATAAATTTTATTTCTGCCCTTGGAATTCTTATTATGTTATCATTTATTTCATAAGGGTAAAGGAGCGCCCAGCACCACGAAGTTACGTTTTGGGAGCGCCCAGTACCACGGCCGTTAGTTGACCGTCAACTTGCATGGAACGCTGATATGGCGTTGACATGCTGACGTGGAATAAAAAAATTCAAAAAATTAGGAAAAAAAAGAAAATATTTCACGAAATTAAAATAATTAGAAACAAATTAGAAAAAAAATTAAAAAAAACGAGGAAAAAATTAAAATAATTAGGAAAAAATTAAAATAATTAGAAAAAAATTACAAAAAATTACAAAAAAAATTCAAAAAATGAGGAAAAAATTAAAATAATTAGGAAAAAATAGAAAAAAATAGAAAAAATTTAAAAAAAATTCAAAAAATTAAAATAATCAGAAAAATATTTAAAAAAATTAGAAAAAATTCAAAAAATGAGGAACAAATTAAAATAATTAGGAAAAAAATTAAATAATTAGAAAAAATAAATAAATAATTAGAAGAAAATAATTATAATATAATTATAAAAAAATTCAAAAAATTAGGAAAAAATGTAAAAAATTATGTTCCAGTAGCATGGACTGTCCTCTCTCATTTGGAGAAATGACAATAACCAAAATAAAAAACTAACAAAATTTCAAGACACTTTTGAATACCTTTACAATTTATTATATACTTCTTACGGTCCTAATTATAAGACAACATTTGAGAGTTTGTTTTGGTCCTAATTATAATACAACATTCTAATTTTTGTCAATTTCTTCGTAAAAGATGCCTATTAATATAAATGAGAGATTATGTGAAATCAATAAGATAGTTGAGGTACAAAATTTATATAAGGGTATTTTAGAAAAACAAATAAAATCAACTAATTCGACCGCCGCTGCTGGGGACCGACCATCGGTGGCGGTAGGGTGGCCGGTGGTGGGGCCCACTGGCGGGGGTATTTTAATTTCTTTCTAATTATTTTAATTTTTTTGAATTTTTTCTTATTTTTTGAATTATTTTAATTATTTCCTAATTATTTTAATTTTTGCCTCATTTTTTTTATTTTTTTATTTTTTTTAATTTTGTCTAATTTTTTAAATTTTGTTCTAATTATTTTAATTTTTTGAATTTTTTTATTCCATATCAGCTTGTCAGTCCACTCAGCGCCACATTAGCACCACGTCAGTGTTCCATTCAAGTTGACAGTCAACTAACGGCCGTGGCACTGGGCGCTCCTAAAACGTAACTTTGTGGTGTTGGGCGCTCCTAAAAAAACTTGGTGATGCTGGGCGCTTCTGGAGGCAAAATTCATGGTACTGGGCACTCTTTTACCCATTTCATAATAACTTTCCACCCTTATTCTATTTCTTTCTTCATCCCATATTCCTATTTGGGTAATTCTTTCGTTTATAATTTTAACTTTTGAATTACAATTGCTTGATAATTCAGATTAAACATTATTCTTTCATTTTGTATTCTATAAGATTTAACTTGTTCTAAAAAAATGTTTTCCTGATATTATTTTATAATTTTCATTTGTATTATTCTTTGCCCATAATATTATATTTAGTACATCTCTTTTATTAAATCTTATTATAGCATTAGTTCTTGATCCTTGTTCATCTATTTATATATTTTTTTTCTGTATACCCTATCTCTATTTCACTTCTATTTATTTCCTTATCTACTATGGCTATAATTTTCAGCCATATAATATTCATTTATACTTCTAATTATTTATTTATTTATATATACACACACATACATGTTTTTGCCTACTCCTTGCGCTTATTTCCGTTAAAGTTGTAGTTATTGGCTTTTTTGCTAATAAATTTCTTTGATAAAAATCATCTATTATATTATGTGAACTTAATGATCGTGCACCATCTATCCTTGTTAATCCTCTACTAGACAATGGTCTATTATATTCTAGACTTTTTCTTGGATTAATATTAATATTTAAAGTTGCTGGTTCTGCTATATTTATTCTTAAGGATCTTTATCCTATTATATCATTTGCTATAATTCTTCTAGGAATATTTTCATAATAACTCCTTGTACCATCTAATTCTAATTGCAACATTCTTTGTATTGTTATACTTGTTGGATCTGTTTTTATCTCTTTTAATAGAGGCATAAAATATTTGTAACATTCTAATTTTATATTAGGAATTAATTACATATAAGAAAGAGTTAATTATGCTACATGAATTTGTCACGTAATTATCAAAATAAAAGTTTTTTTATTTAAAATATGATTTATTGGAAAGAAATTAGTTGAGATAAAATAGAGAAGAAGAAAAAAGTGTCGAGTCTTTTATGGTAATTTTTTCCAATAATAAAATAATAAAAGAGGTAGACATGCTGCCACTTTTCTTGGGGGAGAGGGGAATTAATTCTACCGCCTCTTCCTCTCTCTCTCTATATATATGTATATAGGTGTGTGTTGTGTGTGAAGTAATATGTGTGTGTGTGTTTTTCACTGCGAGACGGGGAGTGGAGAGAGTGTGAGAGTGAGGAAAGAAGGAAGGAAAGGAAGGGAGGAGTTTAGAGAATATTTTAATGTATGTTATTTATTTTATAAAATTATTTAGGTAACTAAAATAATTTCTTTTGAACAAACTTTTTTTATAAAAATTTATTCTATGTATTTTTCTCTTTTTAATGAGAAAATTATAGTACTGATTAGTGAAAATTTTGGGGTTGAAACTTTGACAAAGTTTTGAGTTTTAATAATAGATGACTGTATATTTGTAAAGCATGATTCATAGATAATTTTAATTGATTTAGATTTATTAGTAGGTAGATGTGGGAATTTAAATTTAATTTTCTATCTAAAAATATTTATGATCTATGTCTTGTAGGATATTCTTTCTAGTTAAGTAAGGTTTAAGGAAATTATTTAGATTAATAGAAGTATTATTGTAGGTTTAACTGGTTTAGTTTTGCTGAATCTTGAACTACATGAAATTATGAGTTGGGATTTGAAATTTAAATTAAAGTCTGTTATGATTTGGGTTATTTGGAGGTTTGAAGATTTTATTAAATAAATTGGGTTATGCTTATATAAGTTAGTATTTGAAGAACTGGCTGAATCCGAGAGGGAGGTGAATTTGGTGAAGATTAAAAACTTGAAACTTTGAAAATCTTTTCGCATCTTTTAAATCAACAGTTAGATATTCAAATAAGTATATACTAAAAATATAAGTGATAAGGAAAGAGAATATGCAAACTGTGATTTATACTAGTTCGGCCCAATCCTTGACCTACGTCCAGTCTCCAAGCTCCACTTGAGATTTTTAATCCACTATCTCCTTGTTTAACCGGGCACAAGAGAAAGCCTTTATAACCTCACAAGTTTAGTCAGGCACTTGTGCAGCCTTTACAATCCCTTACCGAGATACTTCTCCTTACAACTGTAAGGATACAATTACACACTCTGTAAATGAAGGATGGTCTTCTCACTCACAGACTCCACTCCCCCTTACAAGTTGTAATTGATACACCCTCTCTTAAGGTTTCTCAACCTTAAGATTCAACTGATAATGAAATCAATGTTTATGAACTCCTCACGAGTAGATAAAGAATTAAACACTAAAGTACAAAATCGATTATCACACTCTCTACTGAAAAACTATATAACCATTGTGAAACAAAGAGTATATGAGTTGAGCGTTGGATTTATAATGTTGGCATTTCGACAGTGTAAGCTCTTGTCTCTCCCTTGTTGTTTGAATGCTTCTTCTTTTATAGCTAATGAAGATCATTAAATTCTTCCAGATTTTGAATATGACCGTGTTGAGCATATATGACCGTTGGAAAATATTACTGTTGGAATATTACCATTGGGATATTCACGTAATAGCATTTTGAAGCCAATGAACAAATTGAGCATTTTAATTCATTGAGGAACATTATAGTTGAGTTATCAACTTCGTTTCTTCAAGTTCCTCGTCTTTTCTGTCATTTGTGAATGTCTGTAACAAACTCATCAAACTATTGAATTTCAAAATGTTTCTAACAGATTTTGGCTTCTGTCAAGTTTGATGTTAATTCTCCATATAGTCATCTGAAACTCATTAGCAAACTGATTAAAAGCAATTAGGAAAAGTAATGAGTGATTATATGAAGAAATGAAATCACACCGAATGATTATTGATTTCCGAAGATGGTGATTTTGACAATAGAGAAGATTAACTTTCAATTAAAGAGTTGATGACTTGAGGTAGTGACTCGAGGTAAAAAAATACTTGACTCGAGGCAATTGATTTTAGAAAAATCAAGTCACAGGATGAAAGAGTCCAAGACATGACTTGAGTTGAGAAATAATTGGCTTGAGTTGATGACTTGAGGTATTCACTTATATGCAAGAGTCAATGACTTTCTCTTTGAAATACACAAGTTTAATGGTTTAACTTGAAGTCTGAGAGTCATGTCTTGAGTTGATGACTTGATTTATCAACTTGATATACAAGAGTCAAAATTGATGCTTTCCAAAAATAAAAAATAGAGAATTGAAAGCTTAACTTGATATGAAAAGTGAATGACTTGAGTTATTAACTTGATATGCAAAAGTTAAACCCGATGCCATCAAAACAAATGGCCAAATGAAAACTTAACTTGAGTTAATAAGTAAATGACTTGAGTTAATGACTTGAGTCATCAACTTGATATTTACAAATAAAAAACGATGCTTTTGAAAAACCATGCAAGTTGACCTCTTAACTTGAGGCATAAAGTTAATTGCCTTGAGTCATTAACTTGAGGCATTAACTTGATACTTAAGAGTTAGAAACGATGGGATCATAAGCTTAAGATTAAATCAGATGACTTGAGACAATTACATAATTGACTGGAGTAAAAAAAACGTTTGTTTAAAAGCTTTCAAAATAATCAACTTGAAGCATATCAATTTTAACTTGAGGCAAATATATCTCAAACTTATTAACTCCAAGTCAAACACATTTTAACCGAGGCACATGAGATCAAAACAATTTTCTTTTAGATAATAACATCTCATGACTCCAGGCATGCGACTTGAACTTGAGGCATCCAAGGGCAATCTTTCAAACCATTGTTTAACTATATAAAACATGATTTAACCTTGAATTTATTAATTTAATTACATTATAATTGTTATCATCAAAACATCAAAAATATAGAACTAACATTCTCCATAATTCAACTTTTTCAATATAAAATATGAACATTAGTCAAAGTAGAGGATAAATGTACTATGGAGACTTTTTGCTCTTAATATTGATAAGCATATCTGTCATTCATCAAAACTAAGCATAACTAACTGTATTAAGTTGAGAAATTGAGATTTGTAATATTAAGTCTTTTATATCTTAGTTTATAATTTATTGGAGGTTATATTCAAGATTAGATAGATTGAATTTTAGGTTTATAATGAATATGAATATTTAGGTGAAAATTATATTGCAGGAAATTGGGTATTTTGGTTAGACTGATGATGTGGTGATATTTAAGTATAATTAGTGAGAAATAATTTATGAAGGAAGGAAATGAGATTGTAACAATGATTTGAGGAATAAATAAAATTATCAAATCTTTTAAGAAAATTAAATGAGACAATTATAGTTTAATTAATTATTAATTATTGTATTTTTGTTAATTCTATTAATGTATAACTATATATTTATTTTTAGATTGAACTTGATCTCTCTCAAGTTTAGTTCTTATGTCAAGAATTTGAGGTAATCACTTTCCGCTTGTTATATATGTCAGTATGTGGTTTTTGAGTATTTTTGTGAAATGATTATGAGAATAAAAATATATGGATATTGATTTAATATATCAATGAGTACTTTGAAATGGTCGTCGAGATAGGAAATTACGATATTATATGTTTTGGATAATACACTTTTATTATAATTTCGTGAATTGAAATAATATTGTTATCGTAATGATTATTGAAACGATGCATTATTTTTATAAACCCCGTTTGGAACTCATATATACATGCCAAGATTGTGATTGTTTATATGGATGGATGTGGACTGGAGATGAGAGTTATTATGAATAAATACCATGTGGTATGCCACCACTAGGTGCACAATGGATGATTTTGATATTTTCATGGCCCTTGGTATCACTATTTTCCTTTGGTCAGGTTAAGGGTCAGCCTTTAGGACAATAACACCTTTTTATATCCGAAAGAAAGGGAACCCATGATTCGATATGAGTTCCATAGCCTTTGGTTGGGTTATACCTCATATTGGAGAGCTTGGTGCAGTCTTGTCATAGAGACTAAGCCTATTACATTACAGCCCATGAGTTCTATGAGCGAAATAAGGGTGGGGGTGATAAGGATTGTTAGGGTATCGATTTGTTGCTTGACATGTTATATATGTGATTCATGATATGAAATTTGATATGAGAAAATTTTATTACATAATTGTTGATTTGGAAATTTGTAAAATTATATATCTAATACTTTGTCATACAAAATATTCTACTTGGAACCTCATGAGCACATATTAACATTTATAATTAGCTGGATTGATCGTTACAAACATTTTTCAGGTGATAGTTCTCATGTTGATCTATCAAGAAAGGCTTCGGAATCTTAAGCGACTTTTGTTGACAATAGTGCTTCCAACTTTTGCGTACGTGTTGTGCGTGTGTGTGTGTGGGCATTTATACTATTTCTTTTAAATTTCAAAAAGGATAAATCAGATACTCAAATTTGTGTGTGTGTGTGTGTGTGTGTTTTTATAAGTGAGTGAGTGTGTGTGTGAGGGCATTTATACCATTTCTTTAAATTTCAAAAAGAATAAACCAGGTACTCAAATTTTTGGGTCTGTGTGTGTGTTTATAAGGGCATTCATACAATTCCTTTTTAATTTCAAAAAGGATAAATCAGGTACTCAAATTTCTTAGGTATTATCAATATTCAAAACACCATTTTGTCCTTTACTACTTTTAAAGTTCTTTTTGTTTCATTTTTCCCTAAATGTTTTTATGTTGTGGTATAGGGAAAATTCCAAGAAAATATCACATGAATTCCAAAATTTGAAAAAAAGATCACTTGAATATGCAAAAGGACATATAGAGGAGTGGGTAGGAATCCAAAATTTTAAAATGTCAATAGTTTTATAAATTTCCCATCAATTTTAAAAAAACAGAGAAAACCCACCACTTGCTGGAGCACTATTGTAATACCCTAAAATTCATATTCATTATAAATATTATATTTTGGCAAATAATACCTATTTAAAATAAGTGAATATGTGGTCTCAAAAATATTGTAGCTTATTTATTTGAATATTAGGGAGTTTTCTCTTGAAATTAAAACTAACTAATTAAGGACCATGATTTAGTTAGGAACCAATCATAATTTGCCAATTACACTTAGCTACTATATTAGGGATGCTAATTAAGATTAGATATAGAGGGCTTGGATTGAATTTGATAAAGCTAAATCCTAAGGTCTTAATTAACTCTCATAAAGTGGAATCCTTGTGACTCAAACTTTAGCCAATGGAAAAATTTTCTTTAGGAGTTATGAGACAATTAAAACACAAAATGAAAAGATGAAGGGGAGGGGCGGTTTTTGTATTTAAAAAAAAAAGAGAAGAGAGAATTGTGTTTAACACACACATGGGATAATGAAATTAAATACATAGAAGAGGATAGGTGTACTCATGAAGACTTTAGTAGCTTCAAGTTTAATGCTTTTAATGAATTGGAAGAGGATAAATTGGAAAGAGAAAGAGAGTTGTGTATGTGTGTGTGTGCAAATGTTGTGAGTGTTGTGAGTCTAGTAAAAAGAGAGAGAAAAGTGTATAATAAATTGAGTTGTAAGTTAAAAGCCATTGGAAATAATTCAAGACACAAGTAAATGAAAATCTATACAAAATAAATTGTATCTTGATATACGTTAATCATAGATTAAATATAAGGAGTTATTATAAACAAGCATATTTTAAGCTTGGAATAGGTTATCTCCAAAATATTTTTTTCAATTTTTGGAATCAAATTTAAAATGATAAAAAGAAAATTAGAGGTTTCTAATTGGACCATGATTTTTGAAATTTAATTAGTGATGAAGAGACTTGAATAAATTTTAAGCTTAACCCCTAAAAGTATTTTTGCTTAATAAACAACCAACTATGAATTTCATCTAGCAACTAAGGCACCTAAAATAACTCATTCTTGAAGCATAAAATTGAAGAGCCAAGAGAGAAGGGAAGCCACGGTTGGCTTGAGAAAGAAGAAGGAATAAATATATTAATTACTTAATCAAACACATGTTAATTGGCACATGGACAAGGGGACAAGTTGGAAGAGACAATTAATGAGATCACATGGGATCATTTAAGAAGTTGAAAGAAGATGAAGGTGAGAGAGGGAGAGACACAGTTTTAAAGAGGGAAAGAAGAGATAATAAGCTTTGATAAATTAGAGTTGAAAAGTCAAATATTTAGGTTAGCCAATTAAAAAGCTTGAAGCAAGAGGTGTCTTATTAAATTGAAATACACACTAAAAGGCTAAAAGGAAGGGAATTTTGGATGATACATGCATTGAAGAGATAGTTAATTTGTTTTATTCATTACAATTGTAGAAAGCACATGGAAGGAGATTATTTTATTCAAAAATAAATAATAAATTGAATTTCAAAAAAAAGAGGCAAAACTTAGAGATTAAGTTAGGGTTTCTAATCACATGAAGGGTGAGGTATGAGAGCTTCACAAATACCCTAGATCCAATGGCCAAAATGCAAGATGAGCTAGGTTTGAAATAACTACCAAAATACCATTACCTTTTGCTATAAATAGGGGGCTTGGGTCTTCACTTTTCTTCACACCAAAACAAGCTTAGAAATCTGATATAGAGAGTGGAAGTGAGAGAGTGAAGAGTCTTGGAGAATGAGGAGTAAAGCTCTTGGTAAGTTCTCTAGCTTTTAAGTTCTTTAAGTTTTAGTCTTAAATTCATAGTTAGAAGTAGCTTTGATCTTAAACATTCTAGAATAATTTTATTTTCATGTTTTTATGGTCAAAATTAGCTTTATTTCGAAAAAATAATGAGGAAAGTTATAGAGCAAAATTTTTAGAAGAGAAACATCAAAGTAACGAAGTTCTGACGAAATTTCATCGGTTAGCAATTTCTGAAATGAGTGATAAAAATGACAATATTTTATGTTGAAAATAAAGTTGAAAAATTCTGGGAAAATTCATGGTTAAAGTAGATATATATGGATTTTCAAATTTGCCAAGAACATATTAAACTGAGCTCTATACAATGAGATAAAAATTCTCAAAGTTTGACTGCGAATTTCTGGAAAAATTCTGGGTAGAGGCTCAAAACGTTAAAATTGGGAATGACTCAAGTAATCTGGGAAAAATGAGTATTTTTACTTAAAATTAGACATCCTAAGGATTTCGAGGAATTTTATGGATCCTCATTTCAATTTTTCTAGAATTAGTTATGATTTTTCAAAGTTAGACGAAAAATTTGCTCAAAATACTGTACCAGCGTTTTTTCATAAAATAAGGGAAATAAGTTAAAAATAATTCCACCAAGGGAAAAAGGGTCATTAGTGACCAAGATATCTACTAGGATATTATTGGTGAATTAATAAATGCGATATTACCATTATAGGATATACGAGATCACTTTCCGACCAACAAACGTATCGATATCACCAACGAAGATACGGACACATACTGTAACACTAACTCTGATACTTATGATATGCTTATATATGTGATAGATGATAACTTTACATATGATGTGTACTGTTGACATAGATAACTTTACATGTGATGTGTATTGTTAATATAAGATAACTGTACATGTGATGTGTACTGTGGACATATTAATCTTACATCTACTTTGTGCTTGTGTGTTGATTAATGCTATAATGAATATTTGTTATACATATTTTGTCATATATAAGCATGAGGTTAACCGTTACCTGAGGTCCAATGGGTATTGGACCTCAGCTCTTACTATAGCTTCAGGGTCTGGAGGACCGAGGGCTAATGACAAGGGTAAGCAGCCCGCGTGAAGATCTCGTCAAAGTTTCTTTTTGTTTTTTTTTTACTGTGTAATATTTTGAATTATTGGGATGAATGTACCATTACTATAATCAACCATGGTTAATATTTTAATACACTCATCAGTTACGCGCTCTCTTGAATTGCTTCGATGCGCCATTCTGATGAAAATAGTTTATTCCACTTTTAAAAAATGGGATGTTACAACTACCACCAACTAGCCATTGAATTCCAGCATTGGCTAGAGGGTACCTACCATATGTGAAACTTGTTAAAAGTAGTAAATTGAAGTGATAAATATCTTTATTAATTTTGTCATTTGGGTTATAGGTATAATCTGTGATTTAAAGCATTACGCTCTTACTTGTAAAAATTGTAAAAATTCACGAGTGCAGTTAATTCCCCACCACCTAACCCAACTAGATGAATTTTTCCATATGTGAAACTTGTTAGGCTAAAGTATACATTTGGTCTTTTATGTTTGACTTTGGTATCATTTTAGTCCCTTAAATTTGTAAAGTGCACGTTTGGTTCCTTAATGTTAACATCATTAGTTTGACTTAACAGAAAATACTGACTCAACAATTTTAAGTGATAACTATACAATTAAATGCTGACAAAGCATGTTTCTATATTAATATTTTAGTAAATTAAAATTTTAAATTCTATTAATTGAAAAATATTTAATCTTCATGGACTGTTTTACGGTTTTTCACAGTTTTTGAAAATTAAATATATATTTTTTGTCAAAGAAGATTAAATATTTTTCAATTAATAGGATTTAAAATATTAATTTATTAAAATACTAACATAGAAACATGCTTGATCAACATTTAATTGTACAATCATCGCTTAAAATTATTGAGTCAGTATTTTCAGTTAAGTCATACTAACAGTGTTAATATTAAGAGAGCAAACGTGCACTTTACAAATTTAAGGGACTAAAATGATACTAGAGGCAAACATGAAGGATTAAACGTATACTTTAACTAACTTGTTAAAAGTAATAGTAAATGATACTATTAAAATGATAAATACATTTACAAATGTTGTCATTTCTGTTATAAGAGTAGTTAAGTGATTTAGAGCATTACACTCTTTGTATTATATATTATTTTGCAGTATATTAACAAAGAACTTTGGTGGGCCACCCAACCTTTTGAGATTCAAGGCGCAGTGGGGATAAAATCCCACCTTCACTGCCTTGAAATTCTCATTACATGCTTTTTTCTTACACGTTTTTTAGATGCTTGTCCCCCAATTTAGAAGTGTGACATTTTATTTATTTATTTAGATTAAATTATATGATGCATATTGAAATATTTTTTTGTATTCAGTATTTTAAATTAATTAATTTCCACGATACTGGTGCTACATGAAAAATATTTCTGAATGGAGGACTGAAAATTAATTAATTTGAGATACTTGGTGTAAAAAAATATTTCAAGATTTAATATATAATTTAATCTAATAGGAAAAGTGTTTCTACAGTCACTAGAGATAAAATTATCTCCAATGACCTCAAAACTACGTCGTTTTAAATTAATAAATGGTGTGTTAGTAATTTTAAGTAAATTAATAAAAGGTGTTTCGGTAAAATTTATATGATTAAAAAATAAACAAAATTACAAAAACATTCTTCATTAATTCAAAACGACATAGTTTTGGGGTTACTGGAGATAACTCTATCTCCAGTGACTGGAAAAATCTTTTACCCTTAATTTAAATACATTAAAAAAAAATGTCACACCCCCAAATTAGAGAAATAAGTACCTAAAAAATTCATAAGGGAAAACATGTAATGAGAACCCTAACTAGATCCTGCTGTAATTAGTTCAAACAAAGGACGGAGGATAGTACAAATGTATCACCTCTATACTCACTACTCCCAAGAGCATTCCGTGCAAGAAGGTCTGCACATTGAAGGGTCTCGTAATTATGAATAATCTCCAGGTCCCAACTGTAGCAAATAAGAGAACTAATCCCACTGATCACATCACGCAAATTCATTTATTTGGTTAATAAGAAGTTTATTTTGTATTTAGTTAATGGTATAATCCAATTAAGGCTAAGAGTTTACATTTAATAAGATTTAAAGTTGTATTTTTTTATTTTATTTTTTTATGAGGATGAGACTGCTTACCATTGTAACTTAGAGTTTGTTGATATACATGGTTTTTGTGTATGATGGTTTTTTTTTTTTTTTCATCTTTGATGGTGGTAGTTGATCAAAGACGATTACTTTATACATTTCATACGCTAGAATAAGAATTTTAAAATCTATCCAAAATCCAACTATTAAATGAGCAAGACAATAATTCATGAGTCAATTGTCAAACTATGGTCCAACTAAGATCTTATCAGTCATGATTAATTTAATACTTTTTATGGTTTTATATGTTATATATAACATTCAGGTAATTTTTGTAAAATATTATTTTACAAAGTTAAATTATGGGATGTGTATAAATAATTTGTTTTATATTTTTATATTATTAAATTTCATTTTATTTGTATATAAAAATTGGAAGGTAAGATGAGAGGTTGTCTTCTCCTCAATTTAAGAAATTATCGTTAATGGTTTTAAAAATATAATTTCAAAAATTTAATAATTTTTTTTTTTGTAATTTAAAAAATAAAAGAGTGTAATAGTTATATAATGATATAACTATTTTTAAATTTATAGTTTCATTGTGTAAAGATATACATATTTCTTGTGCTTTTTCCTTTGGTTTTTCTTTTTTAATGCTTATAATCTATGGTGCAACAAATATAGCTTAGAAATAAGGAAAATGATAGAAAAATACCACTTAAATTTCAAAATATGACAACGACAATAATGGAATTAACAAGAACAGTAAAATAATTGATAACTCGTTTTGTTAGGAAATCACTTATTTAACATTTTGAAATTTAAGTGGTATTTTTTTTTTAATGATTTTCCTTTAGAAATAATTTAATATTTTCATAAATTGAAGAAAATAATTACAACCATTTTGATATGATTCACATTTCATTAGTTTTCTATCACTTCGACTAGTTCTGAGCTAGTTCAAACTAGTTCTCCATTTCACCCTTTGTACCGAACTGGAAACTAATGCCAATTATGGGTCTCATTGTTTGATCTAGTCAGTCCAGTTCAGTCTAGTTTTTTTCCCCCCTTTTAAATATTCCTAATTTCCTATAAAACTTCTATTAAGTTGTTTGGTTATTGATATCAGTTATTAATAGAAAGAAAAAGAAAAACTTAATCCTTCAGTTATACGGAGTATTTAATATTTTGATAATTAGAAATGGAAAAAGAATTACGTGTTACTTTTTTGATTTTAATTACGTGGTACTAATTGTTAATCAAAACATATATCATTAATCTCATAAACATGTTACTCAAGTCCATAATTTGAATCTTATCAGCCTTATAGTTTTTATTTACAAGTGTCAAGTATTCTATGCTTGGAGACATCAACTCGAGTTATGTCTTTAGAATAATAACTTCAAGTCATGGCAAGTTATTAAGTTGATTCTGTCTCATATCAAGCAACTCAATTCATGCAATGTTTAGTGAAAATAAACTTATGTGCCCTAATCTCAAGTTCAGATTGAAAGTTATGTACTTGACTTTGTCTGAGAGGTCGAGTACCTTGAGTCTTACACTCAAGTTCATGAACTTATAATGATAAATATTTTCAATCATTCTTAATCTCGGAATCTCATGTAGTCGTACTATATCTTAAGTTTGAAATCTTAAGTTTAAGTCAGTTGGAAGTTGATCCTAGAGGCTGTGCTTCAATACTCACAAATCTTTGTTTACTCAAATTGTAACTTGAAGTCTCATACCTATTTTCATTATTTACTTCCATCAAACAATTCAAGTTGCAGCTAGAAGTTATTACCACTCATCTAATCTATCATTCATCAGAAGAAAACTTCCAACAACTGCAAGTTTCCACTCATCTCATCTATCATCTATCAGAAGATACCTTCCAACAACGGCAAGTTTCCAAACAGTCATAGTAACCAATTCAAGTCATTCACTCAAGTCGTGTCCAATTCAAGTCATTCACTCAAGTCGTGTTTCCTTGAGTCATGATTCAGTGCTTCTGAAATTCTAAATTTTATGAGATTGTATAATTGTTCAAGTTCTTCGGAACTTCATTATAATTGCTTAATAACTTATTACTTACAAGGAAACAAGTTTATTTTGCAGGTAGAAAAGATTAATTGTCCAACTATTATTCCACATATATGGTTAACTTTCTGTCAAAAACATTAAATACGCTCAGACATTCAAATAAAGACTCCAACAAGATTTTTTTTTTGGGGGGTCAACCAACAAGAAGATTAATGAGTCTAATAATGGCCACTGGATTATTGAGTCTACTGATAAATGAGCATTTTATAAATAGAACTACATTGAAAACAAAAGATAGATTTGAGAGCTAGGAAAATGCAATACAATAAGAAAAATAGAAAACACTGTATTTGGCAAACATGGATCCATTCATCGTAATTTATACTTTAAGCTACTTTCTTGTATTTTTGTGATAAACAACATTCAATTCTTAGAGGAGAGAGTTTATTAGTTGTAATCTTCATTTATTTGGAAAGTTACTCAACATAGTTAGACTTTAGAGGAATTGTTACCTATAGTAAAGACAAGTTTAGGTTCTTAAATACCTAAATGAAATTTGAGGGGTTGTACTGAACCACTAAAAACCCATTTCATTCTTATTTATATAGTGAATTTGAAATTTTAAAAGGTCTTGAAAATGGGTCAATGATGACTGAATCAAAATACTCCTAAGATTTTAAATATAGGATAAAGTTTATAGTACAAATTATACTACAAATTTTGCTCTATATTTAGAACCAAATATATTAAGATCTCTTTATGATGCATGCCTTGAAGTCACTGGTGATATCTTTTATTCATCTATTCAAGTTTTATTTAAGTTAAATTGCTTTATTTTTATCATTAATCAGTTCAAACCGCTTAGGGTGTAATATGCCCGTGACACCACAATTCTTTTCAAAATTTAAGTAGACTTCAAAATAAGATGATGCTTCAAGTATATTTTTAAGTTTCTAAGCCGGTGAACTCCCCAATTCACACACCTACCATTTTCATCATTTTAAATAAAACATTCCCTTTACTCATTGGGAACAAATTGAGTTTAAAGTTCCCAAAAAGTCTGTGATTGGACTTCCAGGAAAGCAACAGAAAGATCCCTGGGACACATTAATTATATACAAACGAATTTCAAAACTATATCCATAACTTAATACAAAGGAAACTGGGTATTCGAGGCAAAATTAGTGGGTGTCCTTTTCCCAAAAAAAAAAAAAAAAAACAACTTAGGACCACCTGACGCATGACTGTGGCTGTGGGAACAAAATAGTCACTTGCTGATGCAGAATTTATTCAGAGTTTGGTTTCTTATCATGGTATCTAATTCGCAACAGCTAGGTATGGAATAGTATACACTATACAAGGACCAGAAAACCAGCATCTTTCTATTGCATCTATCCTGCAAGAGAGAGTAAACATAAAAGCCTGAAAAGAAATTAGTAAATTACAGTTTAGCCACTGTCATGCACTCATGCTGATGAGATACTGATTTGGTTAAGCTGATGGGGAGGTTAAATGAGAAAGAGAATGTAGAGACTAGAGAGAGATAATAAAGATGATAGTAATTAGTAAGCCATAAAATTACTCTGATTTAAAGAGGAAGCAAGTATCTCACTAGCTCTTTAAGAACAACCTCTCTAAGACAGAGGGTAGGCAAAAATCTGGTCTCTTCTCTAAATCAGCTCAAATCCTTAATAAAAGATGAGCCAGAATTTGTAACCTATCATACTATTAAAACCTAAGGAAAATCTCCTGTACCAATTTACTCTCTGAAATATTTCATATGAAAATTGAAAATACTTTTAAGGTTAATATCACGTAACTGGAGCTTCAGGCATAATTCTTGGAATAGCCTAGAAGACTGGAGAATATCAAAGAACTTAATCGGACATTTAACAAAGAAATTGTTCGAATGTTTTAACATTCACGTGATTATTTATTTATTTCAATCACAATGAACAAATTACTTTGGGTCACACTCTGAAAGTTAAATACTAGAAGCAGAGATGCTACCTGGTCAGCAACTTGAAGAAATGAAGTTTCTTTTCTATACAATTCTGTGGTTCATCATTTGCTTGAATATATAGTCTCCTCAATTCTCCTAATTACAACGCTAAGAGTTGCACCACTTTCCAAGGCTTTAAAGACAGCTCGGTGTGCAGATTTATGCCACTTGAGAAGATTGTAAGATTGCAAAACCGACCATCTTGCTTGATTAGACATCTGCTCAATGCAGGAACATGAAATGTCCTATTTCAGTATAACAAAGATAAAACACGACAATCAAGAAAAGTGCATTGCTTTATAGAGAAGGACCTCGGCTACAGATAATGGGGGATCGAGTAGAAGACAGATGCCTCTAAATAGATTCTCATCATTTTCTCCACCCTCTGCCTCTCCATAAACAAGAGCTTCAGCTGCAATGCCTGCAAAAAGCACCATGCAGTACCTAAACAATAGGTTATGTAAACCATCAGTATCACTTAAAAAGCTGAAAAGGACTGAAAAATATGACTCAAATTACAGCTTGTATATTCCAGATGTGCATTGCACATTTCCATCTTTATTTTTCCTGAGCCAGTTTTCAAGTAAAATAAGCTATTTGCACTTTCAAGACAAAACAGCCGGTTAGACAAGGATCCGATGGCTAGTCTACCTATGACCAAGATTCTTGATTGTATTCTAGTTTCAGAAAACCAAGGTTATTAAACCCAAACCAGCCATTGAACTAGCTGGGGTACTGAGTCAAGAATCAGTGGCTCAGACCAAAGTCAAACCGGAGCTATCCTGGAGCCAAACTGGTGAGAAAGTGAAGATTTCAGGTTATTAATATGAAATTCTAAAGAAAATATAAAAATAATAAAATTAAAAAAATCCAATTTTTGTTTTTGATAAATGGAATTTTCTTCAGTTTTCATTCATAACTACTTAGATCAACATAAAAAAACAATCTTCAATCAATTGGACTTGGCGTAAAACTACTTAGTTCAACATAAAATCTCTGCCACTGTAAATGTTGTTTTACCCACCTATCAAAGGCAGAGCCATCAAGTCGTCCTTCAGCAAGGTCATTGGCAACTTTCTCATCCCAAAACTGAGTTCCTGCCTGTAAAATAATATTTTTATTGGCACGAAAAAGATATATAAAGCCTAGTGAAGGTATATAAATGGAAATGAGAGGAAGCAGATGAGAGCAAATTTATTACAGGAGAAACGCAACAGATAAAATCTGCTTGCGTGTATCCGTGAAAAGCAATAAATTTCAAAATACATTACAATTTGGAAACTTTATTATCAAAGTTGCCTTGCTTTTTCTACCAAAAAGAAACAAAAACAAAAAATTTTTGCCTTGCCAAGGAAAGAAAGATGATGCTTCATGTGATGAACAAAAGAAGAAAATGAAACCAAACACAGAACACCCAAACTAAAAGTATGGAGTATGAACTTTTATGGAAATAACACTTGAGGAAAGTATGGCATTAAAAATGAAACCTACATTAAATGGTGTCTCAAAATTACCAGGGTCAACCAAACAGGAACTGGTAAAATTAAATATTACTATACTTTTCATGTGCTTAATATAAGACGTCTTTACTTAATTTGATTAGATTAAGGAAATTAGTTTAGTTAGTTAATATGACATGTATTTTCTAAAACACTTTAATCATTTTCCTTTATTCATCCTTCACTCTTCTCCTTGATTATTGTTGAGAGAGCTTCAATAAGAGTAAATTAAGAAATGATTGACAAATATGAAAATTATGTCTTATATTTAAGATCAAGATCAACTCCCCAAATCTGTCTTATATTAAAAATTGGAGGAGTACCATGCATAGAAGAGTAAAGTACCTGTCCCTGAATCCCCATTTGCATCGCAACTATTGGGTCTAAAATCACCCCACGAATTGGGCAACCCATCAAGTATGCTGTGATAGCACCAAAATAATTCTTGTAAGTTGTTATATGCATGATTAAGAAAGCTTATTATCACATACCATGTGACAATTAGAAACCATAATAAAGAAAGTATAATTTACCTGTCAAGAGATGCCCTGCTTCATGAATTAGGATGCGGCGCCTATATGGAGGCCAATAGCTTGAGATTTGTGCTAAACAAGTACCACCAAGGAAGATGGAATCTAAGAAGGCTAGACCTAATATTGCGGCAAGGTTGGGTCTTATGTCAATCCCTTGAGAAACAAGAAAGGATGCCCCACTGAAAAAGACTATCAGAACAGCACTTGAAGTTGCTGAAAGACCCCACTTCGTTGGAGCAAGTTTAGACACTAAACAGAAGGGAAACATGGTAAGGCTGGATTGGATGTCATAAGAAAAGCATTTTGCAGTAGCAACTTCAATAACTACTATTTATTCAAATATGGTACAATTCGTAAAGGCCACTGAAGTGAGAATTAGAGCCATTTACAGCTTGGGAAAAATATCTGTTGGTCAGAAATTCATGTGCACCTTCTAAACCAGTTGAAGACTTCACGACATCAGGTGTAATGTTCCTTGGTCCATCAAGCACTATACAAGATGAAAATTGAAAAAAGGGGGAAAAAAGAAGAAGCAAAAGTAAGAAACACTGGCCATTATAAGCAAATGAATCAGCTGACTAGTTAGAGCAGACTTAACAATATACATCAGTTTACTAAGCTTCAAAATAACAACAACAACAACAACAACAAACCTTTTTTTTTTTTTCTCAGTTATACGTTGAATCAAAAGCTAGTCTTTAAATATGGTACAGGATCAACAATCCAAAGGAAAAGTGGAAAACTCAATTTTTAAATAATAAAAACATATGCCTTTCCTATCCTCAGGTCATCAATTGTTTATGTTGCAACTCAACCCTAAATATAACAGCCATCATATATCATAGAACGCCAACAATAAACAAAAATAAATAAATAAATATCAGGAAGGCGAATTAGTATATTTTTTTTCATAACTAAAGTTGTTTGTGGTTCAAGGTTTATGTATATTATAGTGCCCTGACAGAGAGATGGTTACTATTGGAAACAACTTGGCTTTGTTCTTCAAGGGAAGGTTTGGCTTTGTCGTCAGAAATTCTGGTTGTATAACTCCACGATGGATCATGTTTTTCTTCTTCTTCTTTTTCATTTTTTTCTTTTCGGGTATAATTTCCAAGCATTTGGAGGCTTCCTTTGCCACAAGAATCTTAGTATAGATGGTATGACTTTGTTGGTTACTTGGTATGATAAATTAAGCTTAATTTGTTGTTTTTCATTCCAAGGAGAGTTGATTTTGAGCTACTGGAGAAGGGAGGGAACCTGGGTTTCCTCTACTTTGAGGACAAGCAACACGTAATTTTAGCTTGATTATTCAGAAGATGATAGTGCAGCATGTGCTAATTAGAAACACAAGAAAAGAGTTGGTTATCAAACAAAAGTTCAAGTGTCCGTCTCAGAAATTGCTAATCGCCTTCTTTTCACTATATTTAGCTTGATTATTCAGAAGATGTGTATGGGTGACGATGTCCTGCTTATGATCATATTCCTAAAAGAAAGTGATGTGTGGAATGCCTTTAATGCAGATGTTACCTTCACAAATCTCTATGACCTACGCCAGTTCCTACTTCCTAGTACCAAATCACACTGATAAAAGAATGTGAAGAAACGAAGCAATGGAACTGAATAGTAAAATTAAACTAGGGAAATTGAATCGGGATTTAAAATCACAAATGGAGGGGAAAAGAAATTTTTAAAATTTCTAACAATTAATATTTGTAAACCATGGCTTATAAACTAGAGGTAACAGTGTAAAACACTGGAGATTGAAATGAATCAATTTTCCACAATTCCAGGTCCAAATAACCCAAAAAAACAAACGAAACGGAAAAATAGTACAAAAACTCACCAATATTCCTGCATTTTCCAAAATTAGGCAGAAAACCCCTATCCTTCAAAAACCTATAGGCATTAGCAACAAGCTTCATGTTATCCGCATTCAAGCACGTGTCCAGTACCTCCCAATCCCTTTGGGGCCCAAACATTTGAAGCTCACGGAACCGAGACTCAAAGGAGTCAGCCGCGGAAGGAGAAGAACCATCAAATAGCTCAACTGAATTTTCGTTTTCGATGGATTTCAAGAACCTCAGAGCAGTGGCGAGGTCTTTCCGCTTCACTGCCTCCTCGTATTCCCGCCATTCTCGGAAAGCTCTGATGGCTGGTTGGTGCCGGTGGTGGAGGTATTGCCTCGCAGAAAAAGGCTTCCTGCTTAGGGGAAAGAAGGTTCCAGGGAAACAACAAGGAAATCCGCCGGACAATAGCTGTGAGAAGAAAGAATGAGAGAAAATGTCGACGGTGGGGGAAGGAGGTTGATGCAGAGGAAGAGCCATAACATGGGGAAAAGCTTTATCTTCGCGTTTATAGGCGCCGATTTCTCTACTCCTCGCACAGTAACAAAACTCACTTCGTTTTAAAATTCCTTTATAAAAATTGTTCCACGTAGTTTTATCTTTTTTACTGATGGTAATATTGTAGAGATAAATTTAAGGTTAGGTACCATAAGATGCTAATTGGAGAGAGCAACGGCATGCAATACTAATTACTACTTTTGGTCCTAATTATAAAATCTAGTTGATTTTTTTTTGAAAACTTCCTTAATCTCTCCAAAAAAAAAAACCAACTAGGTCTTATAATTAGGACCGGAGGGAGTATTAGTTTTGTTTGATTTTGCGCTATATAAAATTTTAAGTTAGAATTTGATATTTAAGTTAAGGTTTGATATGATTTTGATTATGTGGAGGTTTGAAGAATTGTTTAATAATTGGGTTATACTCATACAAATATGAAAATAGATTTAATCGGTCTAGAATATTGATATTGATGATTTTAGGACTATAAGTGTGTTGAAGGTAAAACCTTGTGAAATTGAGTGATTGATGTGAGTGGATGGTGTAGAGGTTATCGAAAGATTTTAATGAGTGATTTGATCTTATGATAAGAGTGATCATTGACCTTGGATTATCAAAGTTAAGGATTGATCAATGACTTCGGATTATTGAGGTTAAGGATTGTTAACGAAATTGGGACATTGAAAATAATGGTTGTAAAGAAAATTAAGTTTTTGAGAGTTGAATTGTATAATTTACCACTCTGGTCCTATTTATAAGTCCCTTTTTGATCAAATCACACATACCAAAAAGAGGTAGTTAGCTCAATGATTATGAGGTGAATTTTCAACTTTACCCTCATTTATAATTGGGTATCTTCAACTTTTTCTTCTCTCTCTATTTTCATTAGTACAATCAATATGAGCAAAATTGTCACAATCTTATTTATTTGGTCAAAGGGGACTTATAAATAGGACCAAATTTTTTTGGTCAAAAAGGACTTATAAATAGGACCAGAGTGGTATTTATTTTATTATTGCTTGTGGTTGATTGGTATTAACATTGATAATGTAGAGCTATTTTATGACCGGTGATTACTCGTGTTTTACTTCTGAAGCTAAGGTTAAGCTTGGAGTTGAGGAAACCTGATTTAATTTATCTATATGATTGCTTTGGACTGTAAGGTGTTTTCTAAACGTTACTTTCATTTATACTACTTGTATGTGTCTTGAAAAGTCATGTGTATGTTTGAATATAAACTTAGTTTAGTGAAGTAGTGTATTTTCCAACTTGTATATATGAGTGGAGATTATTATTAAGATTGTTACTGTTGTGATAATTATGATATTTGTGATGGACTGTTGTATATGGAATGATAAACTTGAAATTTTTTTTCAAAAACTATATTGTTATATTCCCCCCCCCCCCGGTTATGGGCGGGTTGTGTGGGAGAGATATGGTAAAATTGTGTCTATCAGCTCTCTCATTTCTTGCCTGAACTTTGAGTTGAGTGTTTGAGGGGGACATCTCTTTGTTATAGTATATCGGTGGTGGCATGAGAGGGAGTAGTATTCTTACAGTGATTAGCTAATGCTTGGCTAGGTATATTAACATTTATAGGTTATACCACGTTCAGAAAATATAACGAGAAGTAGGATGGATGCGTGAAGATAGTTCTAATCATTGAAAGTATTATACAAGATAGTTCTAATCCTATCTTGTGCTGTAAATTGTTTTGTATATACTCTTTGTTGTGGGGTTTAGTGTTGTAAAACTCATGGACTATGTTTTCTCCTGTTTGTTAATTGTGCCCAAAGTAATGAATTTTCTATAGTGGGTTTGTGAGACAGTTTTGTGCTCTGAACTCCGATGCGTCTTCTGGGAAGAAATGATTTTCAATTACCACAAGTTAATCAAGATTTGTTATACCATTATGGATAATTGTTGTTTGTGAGAAAAAGTCTTTTCATACTTAGGCCTCATTCTTCTCCTTATTGAAGGTTAGATATATACCGTATCACCATTACATAAATTGACTTACAATAACTCAAACAAAGTCATACAACAACGACATAATATAATCGATCAACATCAACAAAATCAAATCCTCTGTTCAAGAGCTTCCACCTTCAAGCTTCCTCCGCTAGCATTCTCTCGCCCTTAAAAGTACTTGCTCCAACTATTTGTACATAGGATAAAGGGAGTGAGGTTTGGGAGAGTCTCAGTAGGAACCAACTCCATCATGTAATATAGGCAAGGTCACAACTATGCATGCAAATAAACAATACCACACAACTATATAAGCTAAATTATGCACATGGCCATGACAATTAACTTGAGTAAGGAATTTATATGTTCTTATGCTTATACCTACAACAAGTATGGCACAAATAAACATATGACAACCAATGCATAAAAACATTAGAAGAACAAGTTTAGCTACCTCTTGCTTGCACTTCATTAGTTTTTATTTATCCTTGTTCTTGATGACAAATGCTAAGTCCCACTATCAATTGTGCATGAAGGGAAAGATTAATTCATACATTTTGCTACTCTTATATTACATAATTAATCTCTCTTCTATATATAGTCCCCAAACACTTACTCTACCATTAAGCTCTTTTATTACTTAGATCTTTTTCTCTTAAATTCCAAACTTGGTTATACTTTAATTTGCCCCAAAAATTCTTTCCTCGCTCCACTTTCACATGATTTTGCACGGGAAAATTCCAATCCCTGCCCCCAAATACTCCCTTGCCCGAGGCATAAGCACATAGGTACAGGAACTACACTTTTGTGAATCATAATCTCAACCTGTAGTCTTGGCATTTCCCTCTACAAATTCACTTTCTAAACACATTGAACCTTAATTCAACTCCTTCCCATTAAAACTATAGCTGACCAAACCAGGGCAAAGGAAAAGAAATCATAAACCTTAATTCTTTTATCACTGTTACGGAATAAAAGTATGGCTCAGATATTAAGACAAGACATTTGGGCTTGAAAGCACATAAGGTCTAACAGTTCAAACCCTAACTCCAAAGTACCCTCTATAAATAGATGGTAAACCATATAGGTACACAGATTCTACTCTCTCTCTTTAACTATGCGGCTAATCACTATGCATTCTCCCACAAAACACAACCCCCATCCCCCTTGGCAAAGAGCCTTCATATTAGTGTATAGTGATCCCCTATTCTCACTGGTATCTCATCTATGGATACTTGGGAGAGAGCTATTCGATCCTACATTAATATACTAGTCCTTTGAGACTATACACTTATGTTCTCAGAACAGAACAATCACCAAACTAATCTTTGGGCCTTCAGACATGTCTTAGATATAACTTAATAAACTAGGAAATTTTCCATGACATAACAACCTAAAACAGTGGGTATTTTATTTAATTTCGGCCTCTTAGAATTTAACCCACAAGTATTTATTTTCATACATCAGTTCATAACTTATACAACACAATTTTAAACCATTTGACGATTTAATCCGCTTTCAAAACTTTGGACAGCATTTTCAATTGAACTTTTAAAGTTTTAAATTTATTAACATCCAATCGTTTGCCAATTCAATCATATTATGCTAAGGCCTTCCACTACACA
Source organism: Acacia crassicarpa (assembly GCA_034222035.1). Classification (NCBI taxonomy): domain Eukaryota; kingdom Viridiplantae; phylum Streptophyta; class Magnoliopsida; order Fabales; family Fabaceae; genus Acacia; species Acacia crassicarpa. Next base: position 20,716,315 of record JAWXYG010000009.1, on the reverse strand, counting down.
AATGGGTGCTCTGAAAATTTTCAGCTTCCATGTTGACTATTGATCCATCTTTAATACCTCTAAACATGGTTTCATAAGGAATCTTCAAACAGAACATCTGCTGAATTTCAGAACCACAAAATTCCATTCATATATCCCATATTTTTAGTCATTTAAGCACTCTCTTGCTTTCCTTCGGGGTAATGAGGCTCTGGACTGACTACATGCATGAAAATCCAACCACATGCAACTTCATTTCTGACATGTACAAGCTTCAGTCTTTGCCTATCTCTCCCGTTCTTCTAATTTCTCTCACTAAAACTCAGCTTAAATCCACCTCAATTTGCAGAAAACGCAGCTACGTACTAGAGGCAATAATAATGGAATATAGTTTAGGAACTTATCTTAGCCTAAACTCAGCTTTGCATGCATGTGAGTTTTGGCCTTCTCTATGTTCCCCTCTCTCACTTGTTACAGCTGGTGGGTCAAAAAATGCAGGGACGGACTTAGGGGTTAAGGGGTGGCCCCCTCAAAATTATAGAAAAAAGCCCAATTTTTTTTTAAAAAATTACACTTCAACCTCAGAAAAATTTTAATATTTAGTCTCACTACAAATTTCTTGAAGGGACTAAAATGAAAATATTAAAATGTTTATGGGGCCATTAACACCTAGGTTTATTCTATAATTTTCGCCTCCCAAAAAAAAAATTGTAATTTCTGGTTCCTCCCCTGAAAAAATGAGAAGGGGATGAGGTCTGAGGGTGATGAAGTGGCTAAAGCCAAGAGGAATATAATTATTATTTTTAGTTGTTTTTGTTTTGGGATATAATTTAGTTGTTTTAGTCCCTCACACAATCAACTTATTTTTTATTATTTATTTTTTTTTTGGTACAAGGCGAGGGGAGGGGGGATTCGAACACGAGACCTGAGGGGAGATATAAGTCATCTCAATACCACCAGCCGTGCCACTGCACTGCTGTCCTCACACAATCAACTTATCACATAAGCCTCTTATCTTATTTGGGCATTGCATGAAGCCCAAATATGATGCTCTTTTTTTTGGGCTGGCATTGGCCCAATTTCATCCTTGCACTTGGGACTGTGAATTCACCATTTTACCCTTCTCACTGAAATTACCAAATAAATTCAAAAAAAATGAATCATTAATACTTTATAAGGATTTTCTAACTTAAGTAGTTTCTTTAACTTAAAATCTTATTTCTCGAAAATCTTATTGCCAAAAATCATCCTCTTGCTATTTTTCTTAACTTTCTAAGGAAAATAGGCTCTTCATTTCTAAAAATTAGCTTTAGAATTGTTTAGGCCCGTTTGGGGAACTATGTCTCTTCATAAATTTTCCAAGTCTCAAAAATAACATTTTATATTATGTCCTCAATTTTTCTAACCCATTAAGCAATTTCAACACTTGTTTTTCTCCTATATATCCTTAGAATTTCACCTGAAAATAGGCTTTTTGTCCGTAATTCATTTTTAGGTCATTTAAATTTTAAATAATATCCCCAAGTATCAAATATTCATCGGAAACTTTTTGATCCTCTTCGAAACTTATTTCTAATTTCTGGGCATTTTACAATGATTGATAATTACCCCATAATTACTCTTATTCTAGGCTATATTTGGATGGAGAGAAAAATGAGGTAAAAATAGGAAAAACGGAATACTAAAAAGAAAAACTTTCAAAAATGTTAATTTTTTTAAAAAAACTATTTTAGGGGATTTTCTCTGTTAGTATTTCCTCTTTTCTAATTTTCTCTTCGTCCAAACATAAGCTAAAATTAAGGCCCAAAATACCAAAAGTTAATTCCTACCATAGGTTTCTAAATGTCTGAGATATTTCTTGATGCAACTTGATTCTTCCCATCCGATATTGCTTGATTCTCATTTTCTGATGAACCTTGGTGATCCCTATTAACAACGTTTGAAGATTCCACGATGATATCAACTGAAGGGGATGATGACACGTGGAGGGTCTGTGATGCTGCCAAAAGATCCTTTTTCTTCATCTCTTTGCCTTTGCCCCACAAAACCATATATAATCCACCAACTATCAGCACTCCTCCAATTATACTGCATTTATCATGGATTCACATTTCTATATTATAATTTAAATCATTATACAACATTTTCATAATGAAAAAGAAAAATGAAAAAATTACTACTGAATCTCCCATGGTAAAATTCATGGCACCTGAGTATCCATTTTCCTGATTTTATTTACCAGTATAATATCGAGCACTCTAATCTTATTAATTTATAGTGTATTGAACTCTACTTTAACCTCAAGTTTATTACCCAAAAATACTTACGGACCAAGATCCTTGAACGAGTGCAATTTATATTTAGTGAGTGCAACCCTTATTTAGTTGTATGTGATATATTTATGTGTGAATGTAAATGTTTTGCATTTTGCACCTATTGAAGATAGAATGCACATGACTTGTTAAATAACTTTAGGATACTTTTTGGTCAAAAATTGAAGGACCATGCAGAGATATCACCACAAAAAAAATAGTGAATTAATGACGGAATTGTAAAATTCTGTCAAAAATCTTACTGTCAACAAAAAAATTTAGCAGTGGAATTTTCACTAAACTGATTCAATTCTATTACTAATTCACTGTTTTATAATTTGTGTGTGTTTGTATGTGTATTTCATACCTTCCCAGATGAAGCGTCTCGTTCAAAAAGAAAGATCCAACAAAAGCCAAAAACAAAAGCTGGAGAGGAATGAATACTGATACGAAAACAGGCCCTCCCTTGCTTACACACCATGCCATCATCACCACATTAAACCCTGATGCCACTACTCCCTACATTCACAATAATTTACATTTGTAACCAAGTTTTCCATTCCCCAAATAAATTTTCATGATTATATTATTTTAAACATTGAAATATAATTTAATGGATCAATAATTGCATATAAGCTAAATTATATATATAAACCTCTTCTTAACTTTGAACCATGTGCAAACAACCTTCTTAACCTTTAATATAACTTAATGATAAATCCCCTTAAAGTGTCCATGTAGGTTTATACCTCAAACTATACTTTTGTGTAATTCCCTTAAACTTACAAGTTTTTTTTTTTTTGATATAATTAAACTTACAAGTTCAATGCATATAAAACCAGATTTGGCTTTGGTCCAATGCATTTTACTGTCTGCTGCGGTGCTTTACACAAAATGGCGCTGTTTTTTGTGCAAAAATGAGCTTTCCCTCTTTCTCTCTCTCTTAAAATTTTTTAAAAATATTTTAGGCATACTAAGTTGTACATAAAAGATGTTAAAAAGATATTTTAGGATACTCATTGGCATATTTTATGATCTTAAAAAATTATTTAGGATCTCAAAAAAATATTTCAGAGTACTGACGTACTGAAAAGATATTTGAGGATACTGGTACTGAAAAAATACTTCATAATCTTAAAAAGTTATCCTGAAGCATATTTTTAGTATCAGTCAGTACCAGAAATATTTTTTCAATATCTTAAAATAATTTTTCAAGATCATGAAGTATTTTTCAGTACTAGTTAGTATCCTCAAGTATATTTTCATACTGATTAGTATTTTGAAATATTTTTTTGAGATCCAAAAATAATTTTTTTAAGATCATGAAGTATACCAGTCATTATCCTAAATAATCTTTTTAGCATGAGATGTTTATTTATTTATTTATTTAAAAAAAGAGGGAAAGCTTAGTTTTAAATATAAAACGACCCATTTTATGTAAAGCACCGCAGCAAACATTAAAGTGGATTGGACCAAAGCCAAGTCCTATAAAACCCTTATACTTTAAGTCATCATATATCTGCTGATAAATAATGAACAAAAACTTATTGTGGAGCTTTGCATGTATATATATGGGAAATTATATAGTCCTTTTTACTAGAAATCAGGGGTGGTCACTTGGATGGAGATCAATAAAGAGGAGAATTTTAAATTTTACAAGGAGTGTTAAAATATACATCTGGTTCTTTAAATGAAAAATTCCGACTGAGCTCAATAAACTTAAATGATATAACTCATCAATTAAATGATAACAAATCATGTTTAAATTTTAAAATAAAAAATGATTAAATTAAAGACTTAAAATTTAGACCATGCTTATTTGTCAACATTTAATTACATAGCCACAACATAAATTTGTTGAATGACCATTTTTCATTAAATGAGACTTGTTACGGACCGGCCCAACAACCCAGATCCAGGCCATGGCCCAACTATGCCCGGGAACATAATTGGCGGGATAACAGGCAAAGATATGAGATCCTAACAATATAGGATCTATCCTAACCATAATCCCGAGATACTAGCCCCTGATATCTCGGCCCTGGATATTGTTCACCAGGCCGGGATACTCGCACTGGACCTCTCTATAAATACAGAAGAACGTCAATCAGGTGCACACGTTTTAATTCATGCTTTATTTACTTTCTGCCACATAGAGCACACACACTACCCCCCTCTGGCCTCACGCCATAAAGTTTACTACGAACTACGTGAACTTTGATCCCCTCAAAGGGTACGTAGGCTCTAGGCTTGACACCTAGTCAAGTCCAACTAATCTGTGTTCTTAGAACAGAAAATTGGCGCCGTCCGTGGGGACCATAAACTTCTATCCCCGTGACCACTAATGGCAAACACCAGAAGCCACAGCAGAAACCCACCGCAGCCGGCTGGCGGAGACCCTCAAGCAAGCCAACCACCGGCCGAACCAAGCCAGCTATAGGAGCATTCACGACGAGGAAGCACCCCAGAGGGTCATGTTACCGACACGGCAACTTCCCCTCCCGCAGACGAACAGCCACTGCTGGAGGAGCACTTTGAGGCCCCAACTCAAGACGTTCTGGCGGTCGAAGCCGACGTTCGAATTCTTCGGAGGACCTAAGAATCGCTGCTGTAGAGATTCGAAAACAAGGAAAAAAGGGACCACCTCCAGTGAGAGGCAGATTTTGAAGCCTTTGGCTGCATGATTAGGGATGAGCTCGAACTCCATCGTCGACACGGAAGCCGCAGAAGGTCCCATAGGAGAGAGAGAAGGGCTGACATGGACGAGGACAGCTCGTCGAGTAGCCCAAAGCCAAGAACCACGTGAGCAAACAACGGTGAACCAGACGGTAGGACGAGTGCACAACAAGGCCGCCTACCGTCTCAAGAAAACCATGATGACGCAGGAGGCCGAGATGGCGGTGCAAACCGCAATAGTCGAATCACCAGCGAAGGCCGAGACCGAGAAGAACGCCGTGTGGAAGACAGAACTCCCCGGGCCCATAGATCACCTCACCATGGATCACCCCGGGAATATCGAATGAAGTACCTGACAGAGTCCGGTAGATCCTCATTCTCTAGGGCTGCGGCTACGGCTCGTTACCTGAAACACTTTGATCTAGCCGACCTGCCGAAGTACGACGGAACTCAGGATCCTCGCAACCATCTCGAAGTTTTTGAAAAACTCATGTGGGTTCGGTCAATTGGTGGCCTCGTCATCCAGCGCCTCTTCGCGGCTACTCTGACCGGGCCGGCACACAAGTGGCTGAGTTCACTCCTGGACAACTCCATCCGAAGTTTTGAAGACCTTGGACGAAAGTTCGAGTTGCATTTCGCCACCAGTAAAAAGCATCCAAAATCCGAATTCACACTGAGTAAAGTGAGGCAGAAGAAGGGTGAGGTGCTCCAGAAATATCTAGATCATTTCCGTGACGTGGCAATGCAAGTGCGAATCGCTATCCGAGGACGTCCACGTACACTGCCTGGTCAACGGGCTAGACCCGTCATCACGACTAGCCCACAACTTATACAAAAACCGGGTTTACACGTTGACCGAGTTCTACACCCAAGCGAAGGAGTACTTGGAAGTGGAGCAAATGGAGGCTGCCAATGCCGAGGAACCTGAGCGGGCGAGAAATACCTCGCCCGACTCAGGAGAGCGGGCCAGCACATAGAAGACAGAACCCCGAAGTCGGAACAGGGAAAGCCGGGCCAAGCCCGACCGAGCTGACCACAAGGCCAAGTACGACAGCTACACCTCCTTGAATGCCCCTCAGTCGCAGGTACGGAAAGAGGTAGCCCAGGCCGAGATGCGGCAGGTAGACAAGCCAAGGCCACTCCAACACGGACCGTACAAAGTTCTGTATGTTCCACGACTGCCACGGACATACCACTGACGAATGCTACGACCTCCGTGACGCCATTGAAAAATTCGTTTAGGGTTTAGGGTTTAGGGAAGGAAAGCTGCGTCAATATGTCATCAAGACCCAGGGAAGGACGAGCGGCAAACGCAATTACCGTGGCCGAACTAGAAGTCCGCCCAAGGACGTCCGAAAGCCAGGAAAGAAGCAAAAGACCGCCTCTGATGACGAGTTTCCCGACATTGACTTCCAGTACAACGTCGTCAGTGGAGGATTTGGAGGGGGCGGGGACACGGTAAGCCAACGCAAGAAATATCTTTGCGAAGTCCTAACCGTTAGAGATATCCCTAAGTTCAAGGACGATCCTGCCAAACCTAAGCCGCCCCCCTTGACATTCACCAACGAAGAACTAAGGGACGTCATCCCTGGCCACCTGGATGGACTGGTGATCACCGGAACCTTGGTGAATTGCCGTGTCAAGAGAATCTTCATGGATGCAGGAAGTTCGGCCGACATCATAAGCTGGGACGCCTATAAAATGATGTACCTCGACAAAGAAGATCTCAAGCCGTGCAAGACCACCCTGGTCGGATTCAACGACGAGCAATCTTTCCCAAAGGGTTATATTGATCTCCGGTTAACCCTCGGAATGAAAGAAGCGTTCAAGTCAGAGCGCGTCAGGTTCATAGTGGCCGACTTCCGCTCTCCATACAACATCATTCTCGGCCGATCAACTATTCATAACTGGGACATATTGGTATCCACCAAACACCAGAAGATGAAGATGATTAATGACAAAAATCAGCTGGTCGTCGTATTCGGAGACCAAAAGGAGTCACGGCAGTGCTACTTCGAAGCTCTCCGGATCGAGGAAGGAGGACCCTCATCTCCACCTCGGCTCGGACCCAAGGAGACGATGACCGAGTTAGACGACGATAGGCACCCCCGGCAGCCGATTAACATGGTAGAGCTCGACCTCCGAGAGCCAGATGACCCAAGACCCGAGCCGAAGGGAGAACTAGAGGAAGTAGCGCTAGGGACGGACCCATCCAAGACCGCCAAAATTGGTAGAGATATGAAGGATGACCTAAAAATGCAAATGATCCGTTTCCTAAGGCAGAATTAGGACGTTTTCACCTGGACCTCGGCTGAGATACTCGACATCGACCCCCACTTCTATTGCCACAAATTTGGCATATGGCCGGGATCCAGACTGGTAGCACAGAAGAAGAGGAATATCGCTGACAACAGACAAAAGGCCCTTGAGAGCCACGTTGAAGAGCTCCTAGCGGCCGGGTTCATTCGAGAAGTACAAGACACAACTTGGCTCTCAAACGTAGTCATGGTGCTCAAACCCAGCGGCAAATGGAGAGTGTGCGTCGACTACACCAATCTGAACAAGGCCTGCCCAAAGGACTCCTACCCAATGCCGAACATCGATCAACTCGTGGACAACTCGGCCGGGTACCAACTCCTCTCCTTTATGGACGCCTACTCCGAGTATAACTAGATCGCCATGCATCAGGACGACCAGGAAAAAACCGCGTTCATGACGGACAAGGCAAACTATTGCTACAACGTCATGCCTTTTGGCTTGAAAAATGCCGGGGCCACCTACCAGAGAATGATGAACCGGATTTTCGAAGACCAGATCGGCCGTAACATAGAAGTCTACATAGATGACATGATCGTCAAGTCGAAGCTACCAGAAGATCACATCCGGGACCTGGAACAGACGTTTGAAAAATTAAGAAGACATCAAATCAGGTTGAACCTGGCCAAATGTGCTTTTGGAGTGCCGGCTGGAAAATTCTTGGGCTTCATGTTGACCAACCGAGGAATTGAGGCCAACCCGGACAAATGTAAGGTAGTCTTAGAAATGTAACCCCCGAGGACCAAGAAGGAGGTGCAGCAATTGACCGGCCGCCTGGCCGCCCTAACAAGGTTCCTACCGAAGTTGGCCGAGAAAGCCCTGCCTTTCTTCAAGTTGTTAAAGAAAGAAACCCAAGGCGGCTGGAATCCAAACTGCGACGCGGCCTCCGAAGAAATCAAGCGGTGTTTGGCAACCCCCCCGGTACTCACTAAACCGAACCCGGGGGAGACCTTGTTCCTGTACCTTTCAATCGGTGATGAAGCCATCAGCGCTGCCTTGGTAAGAGAAGCCGAGACCGGACAAATGCCGATATACTTCATAAGCAAGGCCTTACAAAGCTCTAAACTCTGGTACCAGAAGCTGGAGAAAGTGGCCTTTGTCCTACTCACCGCAGCCAGAAGGCTCCGGCCATATTTTCAAGGACATCGGATAGTGGTACGCACCAGCCAATCGATCCGGCAGATCCTCCACAAGCCGGACTTAGCGGGAAGAATGACCAACTAGGCTATTGAGCTGTCAGAGTTTGACATCACATTCGAAGCCCGTTAGGCGATCAAGTCACAGGCACTGGCGGACTTCATCAGGGAATTGACCCCGGCAATAACAAGCGACAGAACCTGGAAGGTCTACGTAGACGGATCCTCTAATGCTAAGGGCAGCGGTGCAGGAGTCATTGTTGAAAGCCCGCAGGGGGTCGCGACCGAGCACTCCCTCCAACTGAAGTTCCCGACCTCTAATAACCAAGCCGAGTACGAAGCCCTTCTGGTTGGACTGCTCCAAGTAAGAGATAATGGGGCACATCGAGTAAAGGTTTTAACTGACTCGCAGCTCGTTGCCGCACAGATTGACGGCAGCTACCAAGCAAAGGGACCTCTTATGGCGAAGTACCTGAACCGCGCCAAACAGCTCATGGCCGAGTTCGATGAAGTGATCGTCACCCATATTCCAAGAGAGGAGAATACCAGAGCCGACATCCTCTCCAAACTGGCAAGCACCAAGGGACCGGACAATCACAGGACTGTGATCCAGCAGAATTTGACCGAACCAGAGTTGCGTCATGACCATCTCGGCAGGCATTGATTGGAGGAAGCCGATAGAGGACTACCTGGAGAGGGGAATTATCCCTACCGACCCAACCGAGGCCAAAAAGTTGATCAGGGAGGCCGCTATCTATGCCATGGTCGATGATCAACTCTATAGAAAGGGACTACAGTGCCCAATGATGCGATGTCTTGGCGAGTCCGAAGCCAAGTACATGCTGGCCGAACTACACGAAGGAAGCAACGATCACCACATGGGGGGCAAGGCTCTCGCTAGAAAGGCATTACGCGCAGGCTATTATTGGCCTACCATGAAGCATGACGCCATAAAAACAGCCAAGAAGTGTGATAGTTGCCAAAAGCACGCTAGGATCATATGGCCACCGCCTACAGAGTTGAAAGGCATGCCGGCCCCCTGGCCCTTTTACAAATGGGGCATGGACATCCTCAGACCATTCAGACCGGCACAAGGGCAGTGCAGCTGGCTCATTGTCGCCGTTGACTACTTCACCAAATGGATCGAAGCAGAGCCGCTCGCCACGATAACCTCGGCCAGAGTGATGAAATTCTTTCGCCACAACATTATCTCCCGCTTCGGAATACCTACCGAGGTCGTCACGGACAATGGGACCCAGTTCATGGACCATAGATTCCAAGCGTTAATGTCCAATCTGGACATTAAGCAGCACTTCTCATCCATGGAACACCCACAATCCAATGGCCAGGCCAAGTCCGCCAACAAGATCATCCTGGACGGACTAAAGAAATGCATGCTACAAGCCGACACTAGCTGGACCGAGCAACTACACAGCGTTCTTTGGGGATACCGGACGAGCGTGCAGTCCTCGACTCAGGAAACCCCGTTCAGGCTGACCTATGGCTGTGAAGCAATGATCCCATTCGAGATCGGGCAACCATCATGGAGAAAGGTGAAAGCCGGACAGGAAGGGCAGGAGTCAAATGACGACGCTTTAAGGACCGATCTAGACCTCATCGATGAAATCTGGGTCACGGCTCACTGCCAAGAATTAGCCGCCAAGCAGCTACTCACGGCTAAGTACAATAGAAAGGTCCGACCACGGTCATTCAACCGGGGGAACCTAGTACTCCGACGGGCCGACATAGGCAATAAGAATGCCCGGGACGGAAAGCTTGTGGCAAACTGGGAAGGCCCCTATCGGATCAAAGAGAAGCTCGATAGAGGGGCCTACATTCTCGAGACCCTCGCGAGAAAGCCGATCAAAAGAACTTGCAACGCCGACAAGTTAAAGATCTACTATAGCTAGACCTCGGCTCGGCTCAGCATAACTAGTTGGTTTTTTCTTTCAAATTTTAAAGTTTAAGTTATCTCTTTTCCTACTCATGTTTTTTTGTAAAGCCCTTTAGGGCTATTCTTATCAATAAAGGATCCCACTGAGGAAATCCATCAATGTGCACAAATACTCGCTTAAGCATGAAACTGAGGCAATAAAGCCCGACCAAAAATTCAAAAGCCGAGGCCAACAAGCCCGGCACGAATGAACGGCTCCGAGGTCGTGTACCCGGCCGAAATCTAAAAACATCTAGATGTACGAAACCGGCCGTTGTACTCCGACAGGCATTGGTTAGAGCTCGGTGAAGGCGCCATACGTGGCCTTTCGCGAAATTGACACGTCAACGCTCGCCCGACTAAGCAAGCAGACTACCATGCCAACCCTGATCAGGTCAAAATGTTTGATTAGTTGGTTGAACATGTGGTAATTTAGCCCTTACGTCGGTTAAAAATAATCCGACTAGTGAAAGTTGGAGTCCGACTAGTAAAAGTTGGACCAAGGTAGTGCGGTTAGTTACACCTGACGAGGTTGAAACAAGACAACCTTGCCCCAACCTCCCACGTGCAAGTGTGGTAGAGTGAAAACGGCTCGTATTCATTATAGTCGACACACATCTAAACTAAGCTTAGAATTTTAAACATAGGCAAAAGGATGATAAAAAAGTAAATCATTCATTGGCTAGAGTTTATATAGAATGGCCCAAAGGCCAGAATTGTTCAGAAAGATACAAGGGCACAAACGCCCCAAAAAAGAACATGCTAAGGTCTAAGTCTAGCTGGACGACCCGGCTTCAGGACTTTCATCCTCGACGGCACCCTCCTCCGCCCTTTCAGCGGGACCCTCGGCGGCAGGAGATTGGTAAGGGATCAGATTCCTGTCCTACACGAAGGCGAGATAATCATAACCGTCCACGTTAAGCTTGACGCCGGGGTTGAAAATCCGGATCTGAGCCAAGGCCTGCTCGAAGCACTCCCTGGCAGTCTGTAACAACGCATCGGACGCCTCCTGATGCGCCGCCTGCTCGGCAGAAAGGGCCGCCTTGGTTACTTCATGCTCCTCAATCAGGGAAGCCCGCTGCTGCTGAAGAACCTTCACGGCAGCCAGACTCTCGGACAATCCCTGCTGAGCCCGGGAGCACTCCCCGGCCAACTTCTCCCTAGACTCGCGAGAAAGCTGGAGCTCTTGATCAGCCTTCACCGCTTTCCCCTGGCCGCATCCCGCTTTCCCCTGGCCGCATCCCGCTCCTCCTCGGCAGATTTGGCTCTAGCCTCCGTCACGACCAAAGCTTTACTTAGCTCCTCTGCAGATTCGGCCTTAGCCTCTGTTGTGGCCAAGGCCTTCTTCAACTCCTCCTCGGACGCCCTTAGCGCTCTGCAGTCAGCGTCAGCCTGGACGTACTTCTCCCTTACCAGAACCAGGGCTTGAAGAAAGCCAACAGACCGGCACAAATGCGTCTGGGCCGCATGAATCTCGTCCATAGCGGGTGGGGACGTCGGCCGGTTATTCAAGAAGTGCCGAGGAGGGAGGAAAGCAACATCCACCTTTGGAACCACCCCCTTCTCCCACAAAAAGCTGCAGGGGAAGACCGATGACGGACTCGACGGCGGAGGAGGTGGAGGAGGAGGTGGCGAAGAGGAAGTCAAAGCCGACTACGAGCCTGATGGTACCTCAGGGAGGATCACATCCTCGACCTCCTCGTCTGTAATCACGACCTCCTTCCCCTTAGAAGCTGAAGACTTAACCACGGCCTCTTGTCCCTTCAAAGCCTGGGACTCTACCGCCGGGGAAGGCTTGACGATGGCAGCAGGAGAAGAACCCTGGCCGACTGAGACCTTGGACTTCTTTGCCGCATCGGCCACGAGAGCGCAACAGTAGAGCGGAGCCTGGGACTCTGACGGCTCGGGGAGGCAGCAGCAGGATTCGTCTTTCGAAGGTAGAGCGGAAGGGCGTTCATATCTCGAGTTGAAAGAGCAAAAAAGAAACCATATCAGAATCATGAATCCAAAACTCAAGTCAAAAAATAACACAACATGCTAACAAAGAATCCTACAAATAGGAGGAAGCGGCTTAGAACCCTCCCCGGTTATAAAAAAGCTGGCGGGCCTCGAACCGTACTCCGCCACAAGGGCCTCCAACCGAGGCAAGGCAGAGATCGACTCTGGCTAGAGACTCTTGTGCGCGATCTGAAAAGACGAAGGAGAAGCCTTATAATGACTCTCCATCCAGTATAAGGGAAAATGCCAGCCCACGTCAGCACCCTCAGGACCCTTCAAGAACCAGGATTGCTTCCCAAACTCAGCCTCAACCTTGAAAAAGGCCCCCTTGAAGCGCTTAAAGGAGTTCGAGAAAGGCGTCATAAGCCTTCAGTCCGGGTTGATGCGGAGGGATACCAACCCTCTCAGTTTATCGCCCTCCCTCGGCGAACCAGGAGTAAAGGGGCCAAAGTAATAGAAAAAAAGGTTCGTGGAACACGGAATGGGGACGGGGAAGGAACGACATAACCGCTCAAAGGCAACAAGGTAAGCCCACCCGTTCAGATGAAGCTGGGAGGGGGCAAGTCTTAGGTGCAGCAGGGCCTCCATCTGGAAAGGAGTGAAAGGCAAGGAAACTTGTACCCGGGACGAGCAATCCCGGTAGAAGAAGAAGAAATTCGGGCGACCTACTTCTCGCGTCGCACAAACGAGCTCGTCGGCCCCCTGACGACGGACGACGCACGACGCACCCAGGCATGGCCGGAATCTTCAACCGGGCAATGTCGACATCCGACATAAGAGACCGAGTCTTCAGCACCCTATGGGACACCCAGTTATATTGCCGAAATAAGGCTTCGGGCGGACTAGAAGAGTCCGAACCTTTGGCCTTGGACCGTGGCTTGGAAGATCGGGATTTAGGAGCCATTATACCTATAGACAAACAAACAAAACCAGTATCAGTAAGGGAATACCTGGCACGACAACAGTTGTAGGCGAAAAAGACTGCAGACTCGAACGAATGGGGGCACTAGAAAGGACACCCGGGGAAGGTCGATGCCGGTAGGAACCGAGTATGGAAGAAGCCCTCGCATCTCCACCATGAGCTATCAGAGTTGAACAAACAGAAGAAGGGCCCTCATAAAAATTAAGAGGTTGTGCCATCAACACTGGGGACCCGGATCCAGACAAGCAGCCTACCTCGGCCCCGACAGGCAATCCGAGGGGAAGAGCGCTTGCTACGGTTCGAACGGGACGAGGGACTGGAGCCCGAACAACAGCCGGGCGAGCCCTGACTCGCCCCGGATGAATGACACCGCCTCGGCGCAAAGGGGCCAATACCTCCGTTGAAGGAGGTTCACCCCCAAGAACCCAGTAAGTGGCTCGGGGGAAGCGTGTACGAATGAACGTTTCTTCCTCCGATGATAGTGCTGCTCTTGGCCTAGGGAAATTTCTGTCTCTCACCATAATATGAAGCCTAAAGCACTAAAGGTTTGTGTTTAAAGGCGAGTAACTGGACGAGTTTTGAGTAAGGTAACGCAAGAGAAACTCAGAAAGCTCACCAAACAACCCAGAAAAGAGGAAGAACAGCAATACATACGACAATCTTAGGAAAATAAATGGCAAGATACAGACTAAGGCCGAACAAATGTAAAAGGAAGTAAACGGAATACTTGTATGAATAGAATGGGGGAGGCTTGAACTCTGGAAATGAAGAACGGCGAAGTTCGATCGAAGAAGGTGATACTACGAACTTAGATGGAAACCAGAGAAGAGCCTAAGAAAAATTGAATAGCGGGAAAAGTAAAAATGAAGAAGGAAGAAAAGATATTTAAACCAAGTCGCGAAACGACGGGGGTAAAACGGTCTATTCGAACATAGGCACGATGGGATTGGTACAACACGACGTCAGCACAATAAATGCGCACGAACATCGGGATGCGAAAAGACTCGATGGTTTCAGATTACCACCATACAGGGCGTGCCAAGTGTGAACTCGCAATGATGGCACGCGCAGGGGGAATCCCAAGACGCATGGTGAAGGCCAAAGGGTAAAAAGCATGGATCCGAAGTCGCTGGCAGGCGTCACGGGCCGGAACGGATCGAATAACCATCTCGGTAAATTGGACTCAGCATCTTTGGCAGGACGCTGGGGCAGAGGTGCAAGAAGCCGGCCCCGGGTTCAAAGCCGACTTATGGGCAGCGGCAACCACAAGCCGGTCTAGCTGAAGTAGAATGCCCTGGCCATAACAAGGGCCGGGGGCAATGTACATCTCGGCCGTCTAGAGGCCTGGACGACCAAGCTGGGGGGCAACTGTCACGGACCGGCCCAACAGCCCAGATCCAGGCCACAACCCAACTATGCCCGGGAGCATAATTGGCAGGATAACAGGCAAAGATATGAGATCCCAACAATATAGGATCTATCCTAACCATAATCCCGAGATACCAGCCCCTGATATCTCGGCCCCGGATATTGCTCACCAGGCCGGGATACTCGCACTGGACCTCTCTATAAATACAGAGGAACGTCAATCAGGTGCACACGTTCTAATTCATGCTCTATTTACTTTCTGTCACATAGAGCACACACACCACCCACCTCTGGCCTCACGCCATAAAGTTTATTGCGAACTACGTGGACTTTGATCCCCTCAAAGGGTACGTAGGCTCTAGGCTTAACACTTAGTCAAGTCCAACTAATCTGTATTCTTAGAACAGAACAAGACTGATTATGCTAACATTAAGAAACTCAAAGAACACTCTATAAACTACTTGAGTAATTAAATTGAAATTTATCCTTCAAAAATATGTTAGTGGGCAAAGTCTAGATAATTAAGTTCTATACATAGAGTTTTGATAAATCAACGGACAAAACTACCCTATGATTTTATAAATAATAAAATGACGTACCGCATAAACCACAGTTAAGAGCCTTATATTCCAACCCAATTTCCATTGGCTCCAATCCCTTTCAGTGCAAAGAGCAAAGCCAACAGAAAACACTGATGCTGCAAAACTCATCAACGTTGTGCTTGAGTAATAACATGGAAATCTCTGGTTCATCTTACCCTACACAAATAAAAACGTTTAATTTTCGATAAACGACAATATCGGATATCAAAATGATAGGTTCCAGAGCAATAAAAAGGGACCTGAACGACGAGCCACGAAGATACGGAAAAGATGCTACCCAGGGCGCAGAGTGCACCCAGGAGGGTATTACCACGGGAGGGAGAATAGTGGGAAGATGCCACGTGTCTGTTGTGGGGAGGCAAAAGGGTGACGTGGAAGGAATTTGTGGGTATTCGTGCACCCTTGTAGAGTGTTAGAACCATGGCTCCACTAATTCCGGTCAGGGTTCCAATGATCTTAGCTTTTCCACCGGCTGTCTTCAAATTCAGTTTTTCCAAGCTGGAAATAAAGATACAATTTTTATTATTTTTTAAAAAATAAATTTAATTTTTTTTATTACAAATTATTAAAAATATATAATTCAATATTAATTTTATTTCTATAATTTACATAATTCAAATTCAAATACTCAATATTAACAAAATCTTTCATTAATAAAAATTTTGATAGCAAAATTGAAAGTTTTTCTTAAGCAATAAGGATCCAATTCAAAGATTTTAAATATTAATTATAAGGATGAAATTAAAATTTTACTTTTTTTTTTGGTAGATATATTTGTAAGACGGGAGAGTTAAAAAGCACCTTCAAATTCAATGACTCCATGCCCAAAACTCAAACTTTTAAATTCGTAGTCTTGAACAGCATTTTTTATATAATTCAAATTAATATCCTTAATTTGTTGGTTGCATTAATATTGTTATTTGTCCTCCAATAAATTACTAGTAAATGGAAATTTAGAACAAAAGTCAAGGGAAGAGATTATGAACTGCAACTGACAACAACGCAATTAAACTGAAGGGTATTGGACGGATGATGAAAACAAACAAATAGATTAAATAGACAAAAGAAACAGGTGTAACACTTAATTTAAAAGGATATATTTTTTTCCTTATCTTAGTTTTTAGGATTAAGGTACAGATTGGTCAACCAAGTGTTACGGTCGGAGCACCGGGTACAACAATGTTTTGAAGGTATCAAAATTACCAATGAACGATTGAAAAAGGGAGCAAAAATATTAATGAACAATTGTAAGGGAGTAAACATATCAATAAAGAATTTAAAACTTTAGCGAATGGACTAAAATAGAGATTGTGCTATTTTCATCAAAATTCAATTGTTCATTAGTATTTTTGCTCCATTTCATTTGTTTATTGGTATTTTTGACACCTCCAAAATATTGTTGTGCCTGATACTCTTAGCGTAACACTTAATTGGTTAATCTGCACCCTAACCCTAATTTTTAATCCTCGGAAACTCAGTTTCTAAATTTATAGTCACTGTAACTCAATCTCTATAGTTTTCTTTTAACAAGAAAAAAATATTTATAGTTTTGATTTAATTGTAACTTGATCCCTAAACTTTGATTCAACAAAACTTAATACTTATAGTTTAACTATTTAAAATATTAGTATCATATTTTATAAAATAAAATTATATATTTCATGTAGTTAAGATAAAGACTAATTTTAAATGAATAAATTCTTAAAGACTGGGTTGCATTGATATAAAATTTAGAAACTAAGTTTTAACTAAATCAAAATTATAAAAATTGAGTTATACTTTTAAAAAGTCAATTTCCAATTGAGTCAAAACAATACGAATTAAAGTATTATTTTTCCAAAATAGAAAAAAAAAAGTAAATGAAAAGAGAGAGAGAGTTAATGGAAGATGATCGTAAAGAAGCATTACCCGAAGAAGACAGCCATGACAAAGGCGGCGGCTGGAGTGAGGTTATTCATCGCAGACGTAAACGTGACTGTCGTTAAAGCCAACGTCTCCAAGTATAATGTTTGTGCCAACATTCCTCTGTAATATATATTTGTCAGTAAGAAACACTGCTAGTATGGTGCAAAAAAAGAAACACTGCTAGTATGATTTTTTTTTTAATTAGTATTTTTTTAAACAAAAAATTTATGTATATTGATGATGAGGAAATATGTGTAATTCTGTCAATTACTTTTAAAGTGCTATTTTTAAGTTATATACCTTTTTTTTTTTAATTTCTTTAATTTTTTCAAATTTTTTTATTGCAAATAATTCCTTTGTCATAATTAATTAGTGTCTTTTATTTTGTGCAAATAACTGTTGAGTATTTATGTAGTATGACAGAATATGATGAAGACAATCCAGATGTAAGGATCTGGATTCTTTTAACGGCATGTCTCTCCTCATCTCTCTAAATCTTTACATCCTGACTATCGAATATTGATATAAGCATCTAAAAAGAGACATATAATTTATTTCAAGTTACCTCATGCAGTAAAAACTACCGCATGCGGTGGAGATGAGATTTTAAAAAGTAAATGACTTGTCTTTCTGTGGACATTTAAATCAAATATTAAACAACTAGGATAAAAAAATACTGAGAAATGAGGAGACATGAGATACTGAGATAATCTGCTCCTCTAAATCTAAGGGTATATTTGGTTTTGGGCAAGAGGGAAATAGAGAAAGGGGAGAGAATTAGGGTTTGTTTGATTTTATTTTTAAAAACGGTTTTATTTTTTATTTTTTGGTAAAATAATAGTGATGAATAAATTTATTACCCAAATAAGCCACATAAAAGTCCCTGAAACAATATAGTCCAAGTCATCCTTGGCCTCTTCTTCCTGCAAACAGTTCGCAAGACACTGTTAATCTATACAATATATGAAAACTTCAATAAACTGCACCAGTCATGAGTAATTGATAAACTTATTTTTTTTTTTTATCCTCTCCGTGTCATGTTCATACAACCAAACTAAGGGGGTGAAAAAGAAGCTTCCTTCTTCAATCTCAACATATATATATATATATATATAAAGCTTAATTAATGAGAGTTCATCATCTTCACGCAGAAGTTTGAGAGGAAAATGAAAATAAAGAAAACAAATATACCTTTCAAAAATGAAAGCAAGAGGAGCCATAAAAGCTGTGGCGAAAACAAAGCGATAAGCGATAACAACTCGCAAGTTCATGCCGTCGTAGACGGCAAGTTTGTAAAGAATGCTAATCCCAACGTATAATAGTTGAACTACCACCATTACTATTGTTGGTTTAAACCTATCCATCCCCTCACATATGCCCCTCATCATTGGTTTCTACCACCGCCCGCAGAAACCTCACCGCCGCCACTGCCGCCGGGCTTTTGAGAGTTGAGAGAGGAAGCGAGGCGAAAGAAGTGGAGAGGGTGTGTTAAGGATATATGAAATGCCGTATGGGGATGGGCTATATATTTCTAGGGGGAAAAATAGTTCCTAAAAAGTTATAGGTATGTGATAATCATTAATTTAATGGGATATGAAACTAATGGTTCTCAAAATTTCAGTTACTTTATAATTCGGTCGTTATATTTTATTTTATATTAATTAATCCTGTCCTCGTAATTTCAAGACATGAAATAAATAGGTTTTCACTTCATTTGACTCAACATAAGGAATAATGAAAGGGATTATAATCCCCTCTTGTTGGGTATGGAAGGAAGTAATTTTAATGATAACTTATTTGGTTTAAGAGGGAGAAAGGTAATAAAAAACTGGTTATTTTATTTTGAGTAAAGATGAATTCAGTATTCTAAATTATTATTCTTTTTTTTAAATATAAATATCCTAAATTATTTTTAGAGGTGTAAGTAGTAAAGTATTAAACGGTGCAATTTTATCCTGAATGAATTTAAAATGAAGCATTTCCACTCCCAAGTAACAGAGAGTTAACGTCCGTTTGGTGATTTTTACAACTTGACATTTTTTTTCATGACTCATATTTCAATTTCGTAGCTGTACGTATTTTCTTTCTTCTTTTTTCACTTTTCCTTTTTTTCCCAATAAAAAAGGAGCACAGTAGCATCCACCATCAACCTGATAACTTTATTTTAGTAGCATCTAAAACTCTAATCTTATCGATATAGTGCATCTAGTATTTTGATATTATTTTTCTAGTACATGCAACCACTTCTATATAAGTGCAAAAAAGGCTTTTAAGACCGCCTCATTTAGAGTGGACTATCGATGCCCCGGTCTTAAAGGTATGACCGGTGGCAGTTTTGTAAATATAAAGAACTTCTTGGACCGGATCGTTTATCAATGGGTCTTAAATATATTATTCAGACCGCTTAAAAAAACAAACGGTCTTAAAAATGTTATTAAAAAAATTGAAATATCAAATTTCTTTATAGAGAAATCTTGAACAGGTCGATTTATATTTTCTGTGGTCCAAAATAATAAGGAAAAAATTAAATAAAAACTTTTAAGACCAGATATATATAACAGGAGGTCTTAAAAATTATACTTTTAAGACCGGACATAAATCGTGCCCGGTAGTAAATAGTTTATTACTTTTAAGACCGGAGTTTAACAAAGGACGGTCTTAAAACTAAACCTTTAAGACTGTCGTTGTTTTTCATCCGGCCTTAAAAATAAAGCGCCAAATATATCTTCACGCGAAACGTTACCTTACGACTTACGTTGTCCCTCTGAACTCTGAAACCCCTCTTCTTGTTGTGAAACGACTCTTCCTGTTGCATTACCACTCTTCCTCACCCACGTACCATTAGCCTCTGTTACTCTCTCATTTGCTCAGGCATTCCACTCATCCTGTCTCGAAAATGAACGGTGAAAACAATTCCATTCGTGTTCCGGGAACGCCAGTAACTGGTGTGAGTCAAAACGAACCCTCTTCATCTGACAATGTGCCTCAAAACCGCCGTGCACACCGTGGTAGAAGAGGCACACGAATGATAGATGTAACCCTAAGTCGGACTTCTGGGTCAAGGCTCGAGATTCAATTTAATGAAAAGTTGCAATCTTTCGGTCCTAATAAAAGCAAATATAATAGTTTTGTCGGCTATCTTGCACGCAGCAAGGTTAGCATCTTGACAGATGAGTGGAAAAATGTGGACTTTGACAAAGTAAAGCAACCTATTTGTGACACTATCCGACTTACATACACTGTCCCTAACTCTGAGGAGTTGAAAGACAAGACATTGTCTTATTGTGCTGATCGGTGGAGGAAGTTTAAGACCTCTATTGCTAACACATATATTTTTGTTGAGGTTCCGCCTGCCAAACTTCCTTGGGACCAGTACACATTTATTGATGAACGAATTTGGCGACAATTTGTTCTGCTGCGGACCACTCCTGAGCTCTGGTGAGTCTATATTTAGTTTTGTTTGCCCTTTTGTTTGCTTATATAACCTGTGCGGATATGTGAATGTTATTATGTTCATCTAATCCTGTTAGTTAAATTGTTTGGTGTGTGAATAGAAGTATACATTTCCTGCCTTTGTCTATGCAAGTTTGATATGTAAACCCTGAAAAGGTAAAATACTAAGAAGGTAATTGTGTAATGGTTTGTCTTGCAAAGGAGGAAATGAATAGTTTTAAAAGGGGGAAACTTTATAAACCAAATTGTTACTATCTAATGTGGACTGATGATCCCACTGGATGTCTTAAAAAGGATCAAGTTTTTATTATTCTGTAAGCATAATTCTCTTTTGTTTTTTAACTTATCTACCTAGCAGTACAAAACATAGCTCTAATTTCTTCTACAATTCTACATCTTCCTTAAATAAAATGTTGAAACTTGATGAAGTGAATTTGACTAGTGTTTGAGGTTCATATCAAGCAGAAGTTCTCTAATTTCTGTTAGTGAGATGGCTGGAATTCATAATTAATATTTGTTTTCAATTCTGATTCACAGGAAAGAAGGGAAAAAGCACGGGAGATAAGGAGAAAGAATGATTGCCCGCATAGGGCTTCTTGCGGTGGATATGAAAAGGCTGAAAAAGAATTGATGGCGGCCAAGCGGAAGAGATTGGAAGATGAAGCAGAACCCAATCCTTCTATGGTACATGGTCCACCATCTCCAATACGTCGTGAGGAGTTGTGGTTGCACATTCGGCAAAAGCCAAGCGGCGCCTACATGAGTGAACAAACTCGTGTAGTTGTTGAAAGAATTGTAAGTATCGTTATTATTGTTATTTGTTAGTTACTAAACATGTTTCATTGCTAAGCTTCTCGTTATCTGTACCTTACAGGAAGATCTTAAAAAGAAAGAAGTAGAGGTATCTTTTGTGTCGGCCGGGAGGAGTGATGTTCTGACTGTTGCGACCGGAAAACCGGACCATGGTGGGCGTGTAAGGGGGATTGGAGGACGGGTAGGCCTGAAGGAATACTTTGGTTCATTCGCCAAACGCCATAGACAAAGTATGGTTACCCCAGGAGGAGATGGAACAGACAGTGGCTAAATTAAATGAGGAAGCAGCGGCTAAAGAAACAAGGTATCAATCCAATATGAGCCAGTTGAGGGAGGAACTGAATCAGATGAGGTTGCTTTTGAGCTCTCGTCCAGAGACCAGTGTTCCCTTCACACACTCACCTGCAACTATGCAGCAGAGCACTAGAGGGAGCTGCATTGTTGGACAGTCAGAGCAACCTTGTGACCTTTATGTGGAGGATCCTGATCATCATGATAGACTACTATTGGTTGCAAAAGGGACTATCCACAACTTATTGGGATCAACTGTACACCACCAACAAATGTCAGATGATGAAGTCAGAGTGTCAGTTGAAAAGATGATCATTGATGCACCTCTCCCTCTCCCAACTGATGAGCTGAAGCTTGTGAGTGATGTCAAGGGACCTTCATCTTTTGGCCAGTGAAGCTTGTATATGTCTCTTATCCTCTTGAAGCTTCAACCCCTCGTCTTCAAGTTCCATCCCCTCGTCAAGCTCCATCCCCTCGTCAAGCTCAATCCCCTACTGCTAAGTTGACTGGCAGCGAAAAAATATCCGATATGGTGAAAAGTGGAGTTTTTAAAGATAAATTGTGGCCTGTCAATGAAGTAGTAGGCGTCCCTCATCCTCTACCAATCCAAGTTGACACCATTGATATTGAGTCCCTGCTGCTTCCTAGACAGGAGCTTACTGATGCAATTGTTCAAATTTTTATGAAGTAAGTATGTTCTTCTATGAGTACATAATTTAAATGTATCATTTAGACACACATACATATATACTAATTCCCTGATCGATGTAATTATTGTAGGTTCTTGTATCAAGAATTGGAGAATAAGGGTAGGAGCAATGATTTTGGATTCTTGTGCCCTGTGTATTCAAGTCAAACAACCTTGCAGGAGAGACATCAGTACATATCAAGGAGGTTGTGTCAAGTGAGAAGAAAGGTGTACTTTTTTCCATTCTTCCACAAGTACATATCACAAATCTTGTATGCAATTCACTTAATTCTGCTACATATATCAATGAGTATACTTTACTGCTGTGAATTTTCAGCCGCCACTGGCAGTTGATCCTCATGTACATGGAAGAAAATAAAGTTATCTTTTTATGCTCCACTCACAGCGAGCCAGTGCTTGTGTTGACGAAGACGATCAACGAGTAAGCATGTCATTTTGATTCTCTTTTCTAAAATCTCTGCTATGAATTTTCAGTGAACATTGATAAATATGTATTTTTGATGATAGTGCCATGAGGACCTTCCAAATTGACGCACTTAAAAGGCATACTTATCAGGCCAAAGAGCCTAAATGGCTCAAACCACAGGTTGGTACAATATTTGTACACTTGGCACACTGCCTTGTGAACTTGGTCAGTAAGATATATATTATTTATATATATTTCTTGTTCTTTTTAGACCCGTCGGCAACCACCGGCGTCCAACTTATGTGGCCAGTACGTCATGAAACACATGTATGATATTATCACTAAAGGAAATACTAAATTATTTTCAAAGGTAAATATTTGATGTTACATATTATGCACGCAAGTTAATTCAGTTTCTGGCTTAATGTTACATATGAAATATGGACGCAAGTTAATTCAGTTTCTGTCTTTGATGTTACAGATGTTTCACTGCCTGATCCCTTTTTGGATGCTGAACTCGAGCACATATGCAATTTGTTTTATGAATATCTGTATGACCGGATTTTAAAGTCAGGACAATAATTAATGATGTCCTAAATTCATTTGTAAATATATCCTGTAGCAACAATAATCTTCTGTAAATTTGTTTATTTTTTCGAACAATTCATTTGCAAATATACACAGGCAATGTAAAATTCAATAGATAAATTTGTTTAATTTTTTGAACAATTTTCTTATGTCCATTTTGGGTTTCTGAATGTATTGGATGGTGGATATAGCTATTTAGTGCTTGAAATTTGAGGTTCAGGATGTTGTAAATAAGCAAGAGTTCGCGACTTTAGGACCGTATATTGTAAACTTCCGGTCCTAAAAGTATTTGGTTTAAATAATATGAGACTTTTAGGACCACATATTTTAAACTTCCAGTCCTAAAAGTATTCGGTCTAAATAATATGAGTCTTTTAGGACTGTATATTGTAAACTTCCGGTCCTAAAAGTATTTGACCTAAATATTGTGAGACTTTTAGGACCGTATATTGTAAAATTCCGGTCCTAAAAGTATTCGACCTAAATAATGTGAGACTTTTAGGACTGTATATTGTAAAATTCTAGTCCTAAAAGTATGCGACCTAAATAATGTGAGACTTTTAGGACCGTATATTATTTTACTGTCCTATCCTAATAGTCTTCCTTTAAATAGTTGACTTACTTTTCAGACAAATCATTAGGGTTCAAGGCAACCGAGGTTCTGGCGTTCTGCTCAAGCTAGGTCCTTCATTGTAGTCGATTTTACCTCTCTTGATTTAGATTATCGGTTTCCCTTTTCTTTGTCTCTTTTCTTTTTGTCGGAAAAAGATGGGAGATATTGAAAAGGACACTTTGTTTCTAATCAGGGCGAGGTAAAACCGACGACAACGACGGTCCAACCTTGAGAAGAATTGTCACTGTGTTTGTTTTTATTCGAATAAGGTAAATGATGTTTTTTGTTTTGTTGGTCTGATCTTAACTGTATATTGTTGGATTTTTTAATGTGTGAGTTTTTAATGTTGATCATACACACGAGGACAATGTTTTGTTTTTGTTTTTCCTTTTTATTGGAAAAAGAAAGAATGTAATGAGAAGGACAAGGCGATCGAAATAGGAAAGTAAAAAATTTATTATAGTTTTTTTATGTTGCCCTGTGGGGGGCAGCGCAATACATGATTAAAAAAACATAAAAATATTTACTCCTCCCCATCGTTGTCGGAGGGGAGGGAGTCGTCGGAGAGGTCAGAGACGTCGTCATCTAGGGGATTGTACTCAACGTCCTGGGCGTCGAGTATCGCATTGATCTTGTTGTTGATGGCGTTGTAGACCTGGAAAAGCTGACCCAATCGTTGGTCTATATGTGTAACGCGGGCCAGGAGATGTTGCAGCATCTGTCTCCTAGATGGGTTGGGAGGGAGTGGAGGAGGAGGGTACGGAGGAGGAAGAGGATTGAGAGGAAAAGAAGGACCTCGTGGTGGTGGAGCTGCCATTACCGTGGTTGTAGAAGTGATGGAAAAGAATGTAAAGAAAATAAAGTAACAACGGGTTTAAATAGAAAACCCATCCTGAACAATGTGAAACGCCGGAAACATTAATGAAGAGACGCATAGTTTATTAGAATACGGGGAGACGCCTAGTTGGGAAGTTTATCTGGAAGCCGAAGAGATCCTCTGATAGAATGTAAGGATACGACTCTGCCATCGGAATTTGAAACAGTGAACTTTTAATACTGGATATTGTAAAAGATCTGTTCTTAAAACTAATATTTTTTATGAAATTAAAGCTTACTTTAAAAAAATAGGAAAAAAATAAATAATATACTTTTAGGACCAGACAATTTTAAAAGGTCGGTCTTAAAAATAATTTAATTGATTACAAAAATAAATAATATACTTTTAGAACCGAATAAATGATAAAAGGTCGGTCTTAAAATTAATTCATTTAAGAAAATAAATAATATACTTTTAGGACCGGACAATTTTAAAAGGTTGGTCTTAAAATAAAAATATTTAAATAATTTAGATCGCATATTTATAAAAGTCACTCGTAAAGTAGACCTTTCGTCTTCTCTTTACCTTTATTAACTCCTCATACCTCTCTGTCCTTAACTCCTTATTAACTCCGCACTACCTCGTACCTCCGCTTATCTGAGAACTACTCTCTGCCTGTATTAATAAACTCCTCATACCTCTTTGTGCCAACTGCTCAAACTATGGTTAGATACAAGTGAACTGCTTGTAGGGGTGCTCTTACTCGTGATGCTCGTGCCTTCTGTCGATCGTTATACGGCGCGCCTCCTCCATCGAGAGTACGTTCTATTGAAATAGAAGAGTCTTAGGTCGTTGGACCCATTGTGATTTCCAATGATGAAGAGATTGCCGCACCCCCCTCTAGCCTTCAGACCATGAAGAGGTTCCTGCTCCACCTCTCCAACCAGTTGGCCCCAGCGCGCCTACCGCTGACCCCTCTCCTTTTTCCTCTAATGATTCACTGATACGAATAAGACGGGAACTTGCTGATATCTGGCGGGAAGTTAATGCTGCTCACGTTGATATCGCTAAGGCTTTGAAGAATAATAAGCTTTGAAGGATGTATATATAGTCAGATTCTTGTTTTTGATAATTCTCTATTTTTTTTTGTTTTTATATTTTTTCTTGTAATGTGTACGACAATATTCAAGTAATATATATGCTATTAAGAACTATAAGCTTGTCTCTTTTTAATTTTTTGTTCATATTCTTTAGTAATTTAAGAAATTTAACTCCAGTTTTCCTTTAATTTTTATTCATTCAGTTGCTGCGCTCGCCAAAGCCAATACTTTTTTTTTGAAAAAAAGAATTGAGAATTTATTTCCAGAGTTTTCAGATAAAGTTATATATTTAGGACCGTCTACTTATAATTAACCAATCTTAATAAAATCTAAGAATGAACAATAAAAACTTAGGTCCGGAGTATTATAAAACTCTGGTCTTAAATATTTAGTTACATATTTAGGACCGGATACAGGATAAGGATTCGGTCTTAAAAGTAATACTTAAAAAATTTAATAAAGAATATTTAGGACCAGATACTTTATAATTAATCGGTCTTAATAAAGTCCAAATACAAAAACATGTCTTTGACGAGCGGAAAATTAAATTTCCCTCTCTGAATTTCTCTTGTCGCGCTGAAAGTGATTACTGAGGAGGTTCTGCCTCCAGTGTTTGTGTGTTGCTCCGTCGGTGTTTAGCGTTGCTCTCTCGACAATCACTTTCTGGTTCCTCAGCTAAACGTATATAGACCAAGCTATAAGAGATGTTTCGGTTATATAATTTCATGGTTTTCCTGCTTATCGTTATGGGTTTTTCATGGGTTGAACGAAATCAATGAAATACTCTTGTGGGTTTCTCTGTTGTTAATGAATAGTGTATTTTGAAGATTATATTTGCACTTGAGACCTACCCAACTGACCAACAAATGTTTTTAGGGTACTCTTGCTGTCTCCAACATCAACGTTCGTGGCAGGAGAAGAAAGACTCCTATTTCACATTTGAATTTATATGCTTCAGGTGAGTCCACAAGACCTTCATGCGAAGCATTTAATTTCCTCGTCATGCATTTATTTTGCTTCTTGGATTCATTGCGATATTCATGACCAAAAGTGATTCTTCGTTATACATTTATTTTGCCTTATTTTACGTATGTTAAATCTTTTCGTTCATAGGAATTTTACTATGGATCATAGTTGGATAAATGCTTTACGGACGAGCGTTGAATATCAGAATGGGGTGAGGGACTTTATAGAATTTGCTAAACAAAATGCCAATGATGATAGTGGGAAGTTTTATTGCCCTTGTGTAAAATGTTTGAATAAGAGGCGACTAAGTCCTGAAGTTATACACACACATTTAATTTGTGAAGGATTTTGTAAGACTTATACAGTATGGATATGGCATGGTAAAAAAATACCAAATGGGTCTCAACATGGGGAAGTGGCCTTTGATGATAATGACACGTATATGGATGATCGCATAGAGGACATTATTCGTGATGTAGGAGAAGAGGCCTTTTATCAATCATATGCATATGGTAATATGTGCAGTGAAGCAGAGACCCCGCTATACCCTGGGTGTAAAAAATACTAATTGTTGAACGTTGTATTGAAATTGGTAAGCTTGAAGACACGTCATGGATGGAGCGACAAGAGTTTTTCTAAATGCTTGAGGCTTTTAAGGACATGCTTCCGGATGATAATGTGTTGCCATATCGATACTATGATGCTAAGAAAATACTTTGTCCACTAGGGATGGAGTACAAAAAGATCCATGCATGCCCGAATGACTGCGTATTATATAGAAAAGAGTTTGAAGAGAAGCAGAATTGTCCGATATGTGAAAGCCCAAGGTACAAGTCAAATAAGGGGCCTGCAAAAGTGTTGTGGTATCTTCCAATCATACCAAGGTTCAAGCAGTTGTTTGCGAATGAAAATGATGCAAAAAATTTGCGATGGCATGCAGATGAGAGGATTTCTGATGGAAAGCTTTGTCATTCAGCCGATTCTTCTCAATGGAAGAAAATCGATCAATTATTTCCCAACTTCGGCGAAGAACCTAGGAACCTTAGGCTTGCCCTTAGCACGGATGGCATGAATCCATATGGAAGCCTTAGGAGCATACATAGTTCATGGCCTGTACTCCTCATTATTTACAACTTATCTCCTATGTTATGCATGAAACGAAAGTACATCAAGCTGTCTATGTTGATTTTGGGACCAAAACAACCCGGAAATGACATTGATGTTTACCTTCAGCCCTTGATCGAAGACTTGAAGGAGTTATGGGAAGAAGGTGTTGATGTTTTTGACTCTTTCAAGAAGGAGGTCTTCAAATTGCGAGCCATGGTATTCTGTATTATAAACGACTTCCCAGCATATGGTAACTTGTCAGGGTATAATGTAAAGGGCCATAAAGCATGTCTAGTTTGTGAAGAATGCACATGCTACCATCAACTCCAACATGGAAGAAAGACGGTTTATCTTGGACATTGGAGATTTCTTAGACGAGGCCACCCATATCGTCGATTAAAGAAAGCCTTCTTTGGTGGCCAAGAATATGAAGATGCTACGGTGCCATTGATTGGGGAGCAAGTTCATGAGAAAGTGAAAAATATCAGTGTCATCTTCGGTAAGACAGCCAAGAGTAGAAAAGATATAAATATATGGAAAAAGAGATCTGTATTCTTCGATCTTCCCTATTGACGCAATCTTGATGTGAGACACTGTATTGATGTCATGCATGTGGAGAAAAACGTATGTGATAGTATTGTTGGCACGCTTCTCAATAGACAAGGTAGTTCCAAGGATGGTGTGAAGGCAAGATTGGATTTGCAAGCAATGGGAATACGTGAAGAGTTACATCCAAGGCCATATGGGAAGAGAACTTATTGTCCCCCGGCTTCTCATACTTTGTCTAAGGATGAGAAACAAAGTTTTTGTGAGTGTTTACATGGCACAAAAGTTCCCTCGGGGTATTCTTCAAATTTTAAGAGGCTTGTATCGA
The DNA here is from genome assembly GCA_034222035.1 of Acacia crassicarpa. NCBI lineage: Eukaryota > Viridiplantae > Streptophyta > Magnoliopsida > Fabales > Fabaceae > Acacia > Acacia crassicarpa. The sequence continues at coordinate 20,687,431 of JAWXYG010000009.1, read as the reverse complement.
TGAAGGACTTGAAATTAGTAGGCCAAAAATCTCATGATTGTCATGTTTTGATGCAACAACTGTTAGTTCTCTATGTGTTTTGATGATAATCAACAATTGTAAACATGTTTTGAAGTTTCCAAATTTACTAAAAATCATCTGTCAATTGGAAACTCGAGTATAGGATTGTATACTCGAGTATTGGATTGACAGTGGATTGCTCAAATGCATTTTACAAAGCAATACTCAAGTATTGGAAGCAATACTCGAGTATTGGAGTCACAGAGAGCAATCAAGTTTTGAACTGAAGTGCATACTCGAGTATAGGATTTGCATACTCGAGTATAGGTCATCCAGAGAGTATTCAAGTTTTCCAAGCTGAGTCAATACTCAAGTATAGGAGGCTATACTCGAGTATTGGACTTACAGAGAGCAAATAATTTTTCACCTTGAGTGAATACTCGAGTATGACATTGGTATACTCGAGTATAGGTCTTACAGAGAGCCTTCAAATTTTTATAACTGTTGTATACTCGAGTATTGGTTTTAGATACTCGAGTATGGGCTCCTACAAAGTTTTTCAACTTAACACCTGTTCTTGAATACTCAAGTATTCATTTGAATACTCAAGTATTGACATGGAAAAACTTCACAATTTTTGAAAGATGAATCAATACTCGAGTATTGATATGCATACTCGAGTATTGGCCATACAGAGAGGTTGTCCATTTGTTAATGATTTGAATACTCAAGTATAGGAATGAATACTCAAGCATTGAGCTTTTGAACTTAAACTGATTTTCTCACTGAAGCTTCCATACTCGAGTATATACTTACATACTTGAGTATTGACATGGTTTTTTAAGTTCAAGTCACGATGTTTTGCCTCTGGAAGCAGTATACTCGAGTATCAGTTTGGATACTCAAGTATTGACTCATGTACACAGTGACATACTCAAGTATAGAGGAACATACTCGAGTATAGAGCGTTGAAAACTGATTTTCAAATTACACGAATTTGTAAAACACTTTCATTTGTTCTCATTGCTTCCATTTATCATTCACTTATGTTCCCAACTATGTTTAACCAGTTTGCTAAGTGAATTTCAGTTGACATAGATGAAGATTAGTGAAGGTCAAAGGCAAAAAGCAAAAAGTGCTTTGAAGCATTTAATGCACTTCAGTTAACTAGCCTCCTTTCGGCTAATCCACCTGAGCACGCCTTCACAACGGTAAAGAATGATTACTACAACAAGTAAACTCTTCTCCAACTGGCAAATCCACAGAGAGACACCTTAGATCAATTAAACACCTGAATTAGTTGGAGATTAGAGAGAGAAGCTGACCAAACTTAATGCTAATCACCTACAACGGTTGGATTCATCTTACAACGGTCAATAAATGCTCTCTAAGTATAAATAGAGTGCATTGAAGTCTTCTCAACAACTCTAAACAACCAACAACTACTGAAAGCGAAATTCATTAAGTGCTCATTCATTTTCCTTCAGTTTTCATCTGTATAGTATCTTTTGATACAAGCACTTCAGTGATTATCATTATCTACTCTTTGTGAGAGTTTTTATCTGTCTATTGATTATTGTAAAGAACCACAAGTCAGGGGACTTGGTGGTTGGGTGCATTGATTAACACTTGTAAGGGGGAGTGAGTTCTAGAGAGAGAACTACTCTTGAGTGCAGAGTGTGTAATCAAGTTGCAAAGAGCTTAGTGGATTGGAAATCCCAAGTGTGGCTTGGGGACTGGACGTAGGTCAAGGATAAGACTGAACCAGGATAAATCATTGTGTGCAAGCTTTCTCTTCTTCACTTCTCTGTTATACCCTGTTTTCTTTAGCTAAAAACAGAGCCATTCTTAAAATTTTTAAAGATACCCAATTCACCCCCTCTTGGGTATCAAGCTCCATTTACAACAACAACTCCCAATAGATATTTGAGGCATCGCTGAATATGATCTTTGGGTTGTTTTGACTAGACTTTGTGTCTTCTTCAATGCGGTTTGTGGTAAAGTTTTCGAGATTGAAAAGTTGGATGAATTGGAGAATGAAGGATATCTTATCTTGTGCCACCTTGAGAAGCTTTTTGTTCCTACATTTTTTAACATCATGGTTCATCTAATTGTTCATCTAGTGAGGGAGATAAAGTTGTGCGGCCCTATCCATTTATGGTGGATGTACCCAATTGAAAAATCTATGAAATTCCTTAAAGGGTACGTGAAGAATGCATACTGTCCAGAAGCATCGATTGTTCAGAAATATGTTTTTGAAGAAGACATGGAATTTTGTCAAAATTATTTGGCCAAAGTAAGACATATTGGGCTTCCAAAACGTCAGCATGCTGAAGGGGGTAGGCGAGGGGCTTCAGTAAAGACTGTGGATCCTGATGAATTGTCACAAGTCCACTTATACATCTTGAATAATGTTGATGAAGTTCAAGCCAGCATAGCTGCACATAAAGAAGCTGTGAGGAAAGAAAATCATCGAATGACTGAACAAAGGTTGATTAGGGAGCATAACAGAACTTTTGCACACTAGTTCAAACAAAAGGTCGAGGGAGAGGAATGTGTTTCTAATATCCCCAAATGGTTAGCACGTGGTCCTGAGGTTGATGTCATAAGTTGGAATTCGTATGTGATCAATGGTTATACATTTTACACGAAGTCCCTAGATGATAGGAGCACAGTCCAGAACAATGGTGTTATGTTAGAGGCTGAATCTATGCACTTCTCCAGTTTGAAAGACAAGAGCCCTTTATTGGCAGTCATGCCATATTATGGGATTATTGAAGAGATCTCGGAGGTGGACTATGTGAAAATTAGATTTCCCATTTTCAAATGCAAGTGGGTTAATGTCAATAATGGTGTTCGGATCGATCAGCTAGGATTTACATTAGTCGATGTCAATGGTAGAAGTTTTGGAGATGAACCTTTTATTATGGCAGACCAGGCAAAACAAGTGTTCTATATCACCGATCAAGAAAATAAAATGTGGTTTGTAGCTCTCCAAGGAAAGAGGGTCATTGATATTGATGAGGAAATGAATTCAAATTATGGTATTCCTGAGAGTACCCCTTTTTCAAGGGGTCTACCGGACATGAATGAAAAAGATGAAGTGGATAATGAACCTGGCATAAGAAGTGATCATCAAGAAAGGATATGGGAAGATATCAATTTATAAAAGAGTCAATTCATAAGGTAATATTCATAAGCAGATTTCTTTGAAAACTTTAAGGCTTTAACTATATATATTATTCCTTCTATGTTCATAAACAATGTCATTGACTATGAAGTTTGTTCTTGTTTTATTTTTGTGGCAGGATCCTATCCAAAGGGGCATGTTATAAAAGAGGATGTTACGTTGTTGGGTGGGAATCAGATGAAGGGATGATGAATATTATTTTGGGTACATGTATGTTGTATTTGTAACTTATTGTATTTGTAAGTAAGTTATCTTATTGTATGAATTAATTTAGGTGTTGTAGACATAGTATAATCATTAATTAAGAGGCCAAATAACTTATGGTGAATAATATTTGTATTCTTTTTCCAATTCAATTTATTCAAATAATTGTTCATAGCTTGTAGCTTAAGGTATCGACTTTTATGTGCTGGATTGGGTGGTGGATTTGTGTATATATATAAAGTAGCAGGAACAACAGCAGGGAAAAATTCAGGAAAATTTAGATTGGAAATAAATAAGCCGGTCTTATATGTTGAACTGTTAAGACCGGATGTAATTAAATGTCCGGTCTTAAAAGTCAAGTGTATATTTGATATTAAGTCCGGTCTTAAAAGTTGGTCTTTTAAGATCGGTATATTTAGACGTCCGGTATTAAATGAAAATATTTAAGACTGGAGATAATTATCATCCAGTCTTGAAAGTCAGTCTTTTAAGACCACGTATAATTAGTCGTCTGGTCTTAGAAGCTGCTATTTTTTAGACCGTATGTGTTTTGTCTGGTCTTAAAAGTCCGATATTTTAAGAGCGGCCTATTTTAAGCCGATCTTAAAAGTTGAGTTTTAGGACCGAACAAAAACTATTTCAGGTTCATTTAGTACAACTTTTAAGACCTAATGTTTTAAATGTTCGGTCTAGAAGATTTTCTTTAAGACCAGTTCGTGTCCGGTTTTATATGGTAGACTTTTAATACCGGCTGGAACAAGACCGGTCGCCCGTATGATCTTACAAGCCTCTTTTATCCGGTCTTAAAAGCCTTTTTTGCACTAGTGCTAATATTATTTTCTAATTATATTAGAATGCTAATCTTATTTAAAAATGCATCAAGCACTATAAATAAGATTAGGAAGATAGAAGCATGCACAAAAGTAACATTAATTGTAAGAGTAAAAGTTATTTCCTTCAATCCCTAATATAAAAGCTATATAATTAATTTGGACAGATTAAGGAAATGAATTAAATTAGTTAATATAAAAAAATATGACATGATATCTTTAAAATATCCCTCTGTATGTGTAGATCATATTTCGATGAATGAAGATAGATTATGTTTTTACTAAATCTATCACCACCTAAGTGAGACTTGTATAACTTTTTGCATTTCTCCAATATTCTAGATCTTGGGGTATCTTCTTCTTACAAATAAAGACCAAAGTGACAAATGAAAACTTGGACCCAAAACTAGTGGCGCGTGTGAGAAAAACGTGAGAGGAGATTGATTCTCTCCTTTTTCTTTTTGTTTCTGTATTCCTTTTTGAATTTTATGTCCACTCATTGGTTATGAATCATCCTTTTCTTAATTTAAGCGCTAAGGGGTAATTTTGTCTTGAAAGTTGCCACCAAGTAGCAATTTTATCCTAAAAGTGGCAAAAATGAAGTAATTTTGCCCTAGTCGTTATCTCAATTATATTTGATCGTTAGTTGACTAAATATACTGAGGTAGCAGTCGATGTGTCATCCACGTCATTTTTGTTAAGGTAAAAATTCATCCTGAAAAGTTTTAAATCTAACATTAGAAGAATATGAAGAAAATGACGCATGGACTTTTGGTGTAAATTTGTTTCGGAAATTTTAAATCTAACTTTGGAAGAAACTGAAATAAATGACGCATGTATTTTTGGAGCAAATTTGCGCCTTAACAAAAATGATGTGGATAACATGTGGATTGTCAATTCTGTATATTTGATCAATTAATGAACAAAGTTAACTAGGATAATGACTAAGGTGAAGTTGTTCTATTTTTAACATTTTTGGAATAAAATTGCCGCCCGAAAAACTTCTAAGACAAAATGCCCATCAACGACACAACTTCCAAGTTATCTCTTAACCTTTAGTTTAAAGATTGAGATGAGATTATGAAAAGAAAAAAAAAAGAAAAAAAGAAAAAAAGAGAGAGGATCTAGATGTCGTGAGAACGAGGAAGACAATGGCTAAAGGCTAATGGAGATGGGAAAGTATGGTGGCCCGATCACACAAGGCTAACCCTTGATTGGCTTTGATTTAAAGGTTGGGGGACTAAAGCCTTTAATTTTGGAGGGAAGACTAGGGAGGGGAAAGTAGGGGAGGGGCCTCATCCTCCTTAAATAATTTCATAGTCAAACAGAGGGAGGGGACCAAATCTCATCCTATCCTATTCTCCATCGAAAACCATACCAAACATAAAGTTAGCTGTTTTGAATATGGTACAACATTAAATAATGTTTCATCCCAAAAAAGGGGTATTTTTATTAATATTAATATAAAATCTTGTTAACAGTGTCACTTCATTCTAAACTCTAACTAGTAGGGGTGTGAAAGGATTAGACCAGATCGGGTTGGAGGTCAATCCGAGGTCTGGTTTGATAGGACCTTAGGTTAGACAAGTCAGCTCGAGGTCCAGTCTGGTTTGGTACTAGCCCAATGTTAGATTGGACCGGACCAGCGGATTGCTTGAACCAGTCCAGGTAGTCCAGTTTTTTGCCTTTTTGGAGACAATATTTTAGCTCTAGTTTCACTTGAAAGTAATAAAAAGTGACTAAGTAAAAAGTGATTTCTATAAATTAAAAAGTAAATTAGGATACCCAAACTCCAATGAGTAGCTGAGTGTAGTGGTGATTAACAAAAAAAAAAAAAAGTTATATCAGACCAGTCCAAGGGGTATAAGCCCTTGGACTGAAGTCCGGGCTAACCCGAGCAGTCTGATCCGGTCTAGTCAAATTGTCTTGGACCAAATTTTTTTTACTCGGACCAGGTTGGAATGGACTAGGTCAAACTGGACCAATCACACTAGTGGATTTTTTGGACAACCCTACTAACTAGGACTAATTTAATCATGTTATCATATTTCAATTGAACACTTTCGTTTTTTGGATTTTGCATTGTGAATGAAATCTTATATTAAGGTTCATAGTATCTCTTTATCAAATAATAACTGTGACCTTTCTTATTTCACATTTTCAAACTAATTTGATTTGATATTTTTCACGTATTCAAAGTATAATTACATTTTATCTGAATCCAATTTTAAATCGAGTGAAACTTCGAGTATGATCAAAAATTTTATTTTTCCTTATTTTAAAAGTCTTTAAATATAATTTTCAACAAATTTTAATTTCTTTTAGAATATTTCATATATATCAACGTTAAAAATAAAAAATTTAACAAATTCCAAGACATAATCCATTTCTAAATACCTGACAACTTGAGGAAAACTTTATTATACTCCCTCCGGTCCTAATTATAAGACATAGTTGACTTTTTTGGAGAAATTAAGGAAGCTAATTAAATTAACTTAGAGTATTTTTCTTTTTATTTTTTTCTTCAAAGTAATTAGTTTGACTCACATACTAATATATAATCTAAAGATATACAACATATAAAATGATTAAGTAACTTATTTAGCTTCCTTAATCTCTTCAAACAAAGTCAACTATGCCTTATAATTAGGACCGGAGGGAGTATGTTATAATGAAAGTCTATAAGTGCCATTTACTCTGCTGTTTCTCAACGATATAAAGGCATTTTTTTTTATCAAAAAATAAACAATTTTAACTATTATTTTGTTTGAAATGATGCGTGTTATTGTTCTTGTATAGAATAATTTATTTTATCATTAATCCGTAAAATTGTTGAGAATGTTTTATAAAATACTAGTTGAAGACACAGCGGAAAAAATTAGAACAATTATTTGCCGTTAGCTGGGAACTAGATTCTCTCCTTATCAGCTTTCTCATTTTTTCTCATCTGCTAAATCTGGACCGTTAATTTGGAAAGTGAGAGAAAAATAAAAGTAGAATTGTATTGATTGAATGGATGTGATTTAGAGATTATGAGGGATGATGAGAAAATGATGAGGAGAGAAACCCAACCCCGTTAGCTATGGTAGTGCTTTGCTGTTCAGATTTTCTTACCTGACTTTGCTGTTCAGATTCAATGCATGCGCAACAGCACATTCTACATCATGTCGTACAATATACTAGCTAATGTGTATGTGGGGAACCAAAGGCAAATAGCGTACGAATATAAGAGAATTATATATATCAGTGTCCATTTCTTTGTTGACTAACTAAATATAATTATTTTATACTCCAAAGCAAATGGGCCTCTGAAGTATCGCGGGGTTATTATTATTATTTTTTTAATCATCCGTGTAACATCCCAAATTTTTGCCACAAAGTTGCATTGTTTCTCACCCTTTCTCCCCTCTTAAGGATGCAATCCACCATAAAAAGTGGGTAATCAAACAAAATACACCACAATTAAAACAATACGGGGAAGGATATGTGTGAACAGGGTATATTCAGGGACAGACCTTGGATGAATATTTTGGGGGGGGGGGGGGGCAAAACCAAAAGATGAAGATGAAGATGAAGTTTCAAAATCAGAAGAAAAAGAGTCATTAAATGCAATTTAAAGTGGACATGTCTCATATAATTGGGATTATATATATATATATATATATATATAAAGAGGAATAAGGGGGATTAAACAGATTATTTGGAATGGATCCACACTTTACTTCTTATTATTTGGACTTCATCTTCCTATTCTTCAATTATTGGTCAAACACTCTCTCTCCCAGTTATTTATTTATCATTCCTGCGGCTAAGGCAAAAAGTAGAAGTGCACTCCCTCATTTGTCCAAATGAACAATTTAGTTTATCATTTCCCATTCCTCATTGTTGTCAGCTAGAGAAATAAAAGGAAGGAACTGAGAGAAAGATCAGTGCACTTTCTTAATTTATTATTCCTCTCAGCCAGAGAACAGAGACAGCAAGAGACCATTATGTTTCGCCAGCACACTTGTTTTATGCGATAAATGACACCTCATCATCCATGCAGCAAACCATGCTCCACTATTTTATGCATTCTCGGCATTACAGCAACCCATTACTCCTCTGTGTTCTCAGCAACCATGCTCCACTGTCTTCAGCAACTTCAGCCGACACCACCGTGCCTCTCGAATGAAACCGAGAATGAAGGTGGAGGCATCATCGTGGGTAGGGAAGGAGATGACAACAAGGAGTAAGGTGATAACTCCATGTTCACCCTCAAGAGCTTACTCTGGCATTGTGGCTCTGTTTGGGACGCTTGGTTCAATTGTGCCTCAAAGAGACTGTGTAAAGATGAAAAGAAGCAGAAGGATGACAAAGGAAAATTGCAGATGTGGTTCAGACTGCACACTTTCCCTTCCTTATTTTCTGAACATTTTTTTTTTTGGGGCCTTGTATCTTCAAAGATCCGTCCTTGGGTATAATACCCCAAATTTGTATATCTCTTGAATATAATATTTTGGCCATTTAGGACCCATTTAAAATAGGAGAGTATGTTGTCTCCAAATTAGCAAGTATAATTATTCTAATTCTTGAATAACTTGTCGGTAGGACTTAATAGGGCAAAATTCAACTCCCTAAATTTTATTAGGAGTCATAAAATATTATGAAATACCATAAAAACCCCTAAACTAATTAAATGGAATTTCCAACAATTTAAGAACAATTAAACTTACAATTAATGACATAATGTCATGTAATTCACATATTGGCAAAGTTAAGCCGTAAAGGGATAGGAAGAGGTCTAAAATAATTAGAGGACACTAAAAATAATTAGTAGACATCAAAAATTAATCTTAATTGAATTAACATGCATAATTAATTTAATGATAATTATTTACAAGCAATTTGCAATATTTTGGCTAAAATCAACAATAAAGCCTAACAAGGGATCCATAATTGTAACAATTGGACTTAGTAGGATCAAAATTTAATTGGTAATCAATAAAATCATTTCAAATTAAACCTAATTAAGCTTAATCTAATAATAAACAAGAAGAAATTAATTTAGGGCTTTTTGGCACAACAAAAACTCAATTGGATCATTTTTGGTAACCCAAACAATTGCCCAAACCACCAATAAAGCCCAAAACAACAACCCAATCCTAAGGACCAGAGGAATTTCGGTTTTGAAGGCTTCAAAGGGAAGGAATTGAGTTTCAAACACATGTGTCAAAAATTGTCAAAGCTTCTAGAAAACAAAACACTATTTATGGCTTAAAATGCAAGTTTGTCTTAGCTTCAAGGAGAAGGAAGAAGAAAGAGAAGAGGGGAGAGAGAGAGAGAGGGCAGATGAGTGTGTGTGTGGTGAGGATTTAATTTTTCAATGAAGCCCTAGATCCAATGGTGTTTAATTGACAAGAGTAAAGTTGCAAAAAATTACACAAATGCCCAACCTTTTTCCTATAAATAGGGACCCAAGCTCTTCACTTTTCTTCACACCAAGCAATACAACATTTGCTTACTTGAGAGAGAGTTGAGAGAGCTGAAGGGAAGTCTTGAAGGAGTTCAAGCTCTAGGTAAGAAAAGTTCTTAGTTTTTGAGTTTAAATTCATAGGTAGAAGTAGTTTTAATCTTTAAAATTCTAGAATAATTTTAGTTTCATGTTTTTATAGTTTAAAATAGCTTCATTTTGAAAATTCAGTGAAGAAAGTAGTTCTGCAAAAATTCCCAGGTCAAGAACAAGTAGTAACGAAGTTCTGGCGAAAATTCGTCGGTTAGGCGATTTCTGAACTAGTAACAGAAACACTCATATTTCATGTTGAAAATGCTATTGAAAAATTCTGAGAAAATTCATGATGAAAGTAGACATGTAGAGGTTTTTAAATATGTAAAGAGCATGTTGAAATGATCTCTGTACAGTGAGAAAGAAATTCTCAAAGTTTATGTTGCGAAAATGCTGGAAATTCTGGGCAGAGGATGAGCACGTGAAATCTGGGAATGATTTTTGAATTCTGGGCAAGGCCTGATATTTTTTCTGGAAAATAGACATCCTAAGGAGTCCAGAACTTTTTACGGATCTTCGTTTCGATTTTTCTAGAATTAGTTGTGATTTTTCAAAGATAGGCGAAATTCTGCCCAATATTGCCCAGCGTTTTTCCACGAATTTTGAAGGAATAAAATAATGGTTTAGGGTACCAAGGGTAGAATATTCAATAGTGGCCAAAATATATTCAAGAATATTATTTACAATTAATAACGTAATATTCCTATGATAGGACGTCTGCAAACGTGTACCGATCACCGACATACCGGAATTATTAACTCAGGTACGGACGCGTATTGTAACCTTAACTCTGATGCTTATGGTATGCTTATATGTGATAGATAGTCTGAGATATTGTTTTTGAAAATTGATCATACACATACATCTTGATACGGGTTATAGTCGTGATAATGCCGTTATGTTTTCCTAGCGCTGAGGACACGGATATACACCGTGGCACTGGAGATAGTGCAGACTGTAATAACATACATGTTGCAGTGGCCGTGTAATGTTATTATGTGAATATATGAATATTGTATGTGATTAAATGCTGTTTTGCCATGGATATCTGTCATACATATTTGATACATAAGCATGAGGTTAACCGTTACCTGAGGTTCAATGGTAATTGAACCTCAGCTCTGACTTTAGGCCCAGGACCCTCAGGAGGTCAGACCGAAGAGAAGGGTAAGCAGATAGCGTTACGGAGCAGACGAGGAGATTCTGTTGAAATTTTTATTTTACCGTCTTTTGAATATTCGGATATTTTGGATGACTGTAACAGTACACAGATACATCATTATTGAATGTTATTCAGTTACTCATTTTCACGACTCTTCCAATGCTCTACTCTGATAAACCCTTTTTGAACTCTGATAATTTTATTTCGAAAACGCTTTAGAAAACGGGATGTTACATTTTTGGTATCAGAGCAGACATTCTGGCCCAAAGTTAACTATGTTACTCCAGACAGTTTGGTGTCTAGAAAGGGTTTTGTGGTTGGCAATCAGTCCCCGTGAATTCGGCGAGCCTTCCATAAATACACCGGCCTGGCCAGACTGTTTAAGTAACAGAGTTAGGTTTGGAGTTTTTCAAAAAGTATTTTCCGGCTGGAACTTGGCTTAGTTATAAGAAACCATTGGTGCCGAAGGCAAGGCTAGTCTATGTGGATCGGTCAAGCAGTCGCCATAGAGTTGGTGAGACCCCCATGATAGACACTTACCTGGCCAATCGGTTGATTAACTGAGTCGGGCTCTAAGCCGTAGTTTTGAACATATCCTGAAAAGAGTACTGATGTAACTTCGGTGTACATGTTGCAGGAAAATGGCAAGACCACCGATTAACCATCAGAGAGCCGATTTCGTTTACCGATACGGAGGTATGAGACGCGTGGCACGGAAGAGCGTGAACCCGCAGATGGTGGGCCAAAGGTTGAACCCGGAACCCGTATACCCTCCGCCCGCATCGGCACCCCAGCACGTGCCAGCACCTCATGCCCCTGCTGATCCCTTGGGATTACCTTACAATCCGTTGTTTCCTGTAGAGCACCTGCACGACCCAGAGCCTGAGTATCACCCGGGCCCGGAGTACCCCGATAACCTGTACGACCCAAATCCCATCCTAGCTATACCCTTGAATGTTCTACCAGCTCCTAATGCCCCAGCAGGCTCACACCATTCCTCTGTTGGGGATAATTTCGACTACGTTAATGTAGCAGACCTGGTGGATGAGGATGTTGACTCTGACTACGACTTCATTGAGCTAGCTGACCTAGAGGATGAACCCGCCGACAACATAGCTGAGCACGCCGACCCGGAGCACCTGCGGTATGTACTCGATGGCAACCGCGAGCTGACTGAGACGCTGTATGAGGGATTCTTGATGGCAGGCTGCTACGGGGAAACCATTCAAGAGCATTACCTGGGTTTCCTGACCCATGTCAGGGAGATTTATGATATGACCATGCCCCTTAACGACCCCTACACTCCGGAAGAATGGATCAGATCCACTCTTCATCACTTCCCCCGAACCAACTATTGGATACGGAAGACAAACGAACTGCTTGACGGAGGTCCAATTGAGGAGGTCTATCTTAGCTTGGGGCAGATCAGGAATTGGGTGCATCGGGCTATGTGAACCGGAGGAAGAAGGTCAGAACCCAGCAACAGTCCAAGAAAGCGGTGGAAGATTATGACGCATAGTATTAAGACTAATTAGTAGACGGACTCGTAGAAGTAGAAGCCAGACTAATAGGAATAGTTGTTGATCCTAGTACATCCGTAGGGAGTAACGTACTTATTAAATTGTAATGTAGAATCTATGATGATAAAATTGCATCTTGACTTTGTAAAATATTCAATATGTATATGATATGATGTTTTATCTTTATCTTGTCTTTCTCTAATGATCCATCTATTATTCGTCAAAATTAGTCTAATGGCAACCTTAAGAGGAGCTGGAGCTCCCCGAGGCCGAGGCCGAGGTAGAGGCCGAGGCAGAGGTCGTGGTAGACAAGCACGAACCATACCCATACATGAACTAAATCAGCAGGAACCACCACCACCACCACCTGTTCGTGATGAGATCCAGGAAATGAGGCAAGTAATCCAAGAACAAAGGGTCCTCATCGAGACACTCCTCGCTGAACGACAGGGAGGACTTAATGAAGGGCAAAATGGGGAACAACAAGCCAACGATGAACAACAAAATACCGAAGAAGGGGGGATCGCGACAACCAGAATGACGAACGGAGCCAGGCATCTGAGGGATCCAACCGATCCCAATCACATCCTCGGCAGGAGAGAGCAATGGCAGAACTACAGCGACCAAACAGAGTGGTCGAAAACACCCAATATTGGGTAACACAATTTTGCAAGCTGAAACCCCCAGCATTCCGAGGCAAACTTGACTCAGCAGAAGACTGGTTGATGCGCTTGGACAAGATCTTTGAGGTCTTGGAATGTCCTGAAGACAGAAAGGCACAACTTGCAATTTACAAGCTGGAAGGAGATGCGGACCGTTGGTGGAAGAGCACTGCAGCAACACTGCGAGCACGTTACTGCCCCATTACATCGGGAAAATTCAAAGAGAAATTCAATGAACAGTATTTTCCACCCTCTGTTCAGATGATGAAGGAGTCCGAGTTTTTGCACATTCGGCAAGGGCAAGAAGAGTCTTTTGACGATTACTATGCCCGCTTCACTAACTTGTCTCGATACTCAACCCACTTCAGGCGAAATGAAGATGAGGGTAGCATGGCGAATCTACTGATTTATGGGTTGAAGTATGAGATAAGGGAGAGGCTAGTGTCACAACAATTCTCCGAGCTGATTCAGGCGGTAGAGGCCTGTCGATTGATTGAGCGGAATCTGAAGGAGCTTAGGAAGACCAGAGCCTTCCATAGCAGTGGTCCCAATCGTGGCGGTTTTAACCGTGGAAACTCCTCGCAGAAGCGAAAGACGAGCTGGGGAAATTCCCGCAATGGGAATAAAAGGCCGTTCCAACCTGGGCAGCAGAACTTTTCAAGGATATCCAGAGCGTGCCCAAAGTGCGGAAGGTATCACCAGGGGACCAACTGCGAAGGGAAGCTGGTGTGCTACAAGTGCCAGAAGCCGGGACACATCAGCACAAACTGCCCTCAAAAAGCGCTGGAGGCGAGGCCGCAAAACCCAGGTCGGGTTTTCGCTCTTACGAATGAAGAAGCCAGAAGATCTCCCGATATGATCAAAGGTACCATTTCTCTTAATGGAAATCTACTCCAAGCATTGTATGATTCGGGTGCTAGTCACTCGTTTATTTCATATGACTGCGCAGAGCGATTAGGAATGCATGCTTATAGACTACCTTATGATCTGTTAGTAGCTACACCACTAGGTGCGAAATCCTTAGCATCTGATGCATGTCTTAACTGTGTTGCGAGTGTAAATGGACGAGATTCAAACATAGATCTTATCCGGCTACCACTCAGTGGCATCGATGTCATTCTCGGTCTCGACTGGTTGACGGCTAACAACGCGATAATCGACTGTGGAAGTAAACAGATATCATTTGCACCGCCACGCAACCGGAGCAAGGTTGATGCGAGTCTGAGTTATATCTCTATTACAGAAGCAGAAAAATGCATACAGCATGGGTGCCAAGCATACATGGTGTTTTTCTCTGTCAAAGCGGAAGCTGAACCCTCACTCCAAGACATTCCGGTCGTCAACGAATTCCTTGATGTGTTTCCAGAGGATCTCACTGAGTTACCTCCTGAAAGGGAAGTTGAGTTCGCCATTGAGTTAATGCCTGGCATAGGATCAATATCAAAAGCACCATACCGAATGGCGCCGAACGAGATGCAGGAGCTGAAGAAGCAACTTGAAGAACTATTAGAGAAAGGGTTTATCCGACCCAGCGTGTCACCATGGGGAGCCCCCGTATTGTTCGTAAAGAAGAAAGACGGAAGCCTTCGACTTTGTATCGACTACCGTGATTTGAACAAAGTAACTGTCAAGAACAAATACCCACTTCCCCGAATTGATGATCTACTTGATCAACTATCTGGTTCCTGTGTATTCTCCAAGATCGATTTGCGATCAGGATACCATAGCTTCGAGTAAAAGCCAGTGATATTCCAAAGACAGCTTTCAGAACCAGATACGGGCATTACGAATTCCTTGTGATGCCTTTCGGATTGACTAATGCACCTGCCGTGTTCATGGATTACATGAATCGGATCTTTCGCCAACATCTAGATAAGTTCGTGGTAGTATTCATCGACGATATCTTGGTCTACTCGAAAAGCAGGGAGGAGCACGAGAAACATCTGCGACTCGTGTTAGGGATACTACGTGACAAGCAACTTTTTGCCAAGTTAAGCAAATGTGAATTCTGGCTGCCAGAAGTGAAATTTCTTGGCCATGTCATATCTCGTGATGGAGTTGCCGTTGATCCTAGCAAGGTGGAAGCAGTTCTGGACTGGAAGAGACCAGAGACAGTGACGGAAATACGCAGCTTTCTGGGTCTAGCGGGATACTACCGCAGATTCATTCAGAATTTCTCACGTCTTGCCTTACCATTGACAAAGCTTACGAGGAAGAATCAACCTTTTGTGTGGGACGCAGACTGTGAGTCGAGTTTTCAGATACTGAGGGAGAGGTTAACTACAGCACCAGTGTTGACCATTCCAAATCCAGATGAGACTTATATGGTCTATAGTGATGCCAGTGGGCAGGGATTGGGATGTGTCCTGATGCAACAGGGCAGAGTTGTAGCTTATGCCTCTCGTCAGTTGAAGCCTCACGAGTCGAACTATCCTACGCATGACTTAGAACTTGCAGCTATCGTATTTGCCTTAAAGATATGGAGGCATTACCTCTATGGTGCAATCGTAGAGTTATACTGCGACCACAAGAGCCTGAAATACCTGTTTGATCAGAAAGAGCTCAACATGAGACAACGTCGCTGGATGGACTTACTGAAAGATTACGACCTGGAGATCAAGTATCATCCCGGAAAAGCAAACGTCGTAGCAGATGCGCTCAGTAGAAAAACGGTGCACGCAGCATACATGATGATTCAAGAGCGGAGACTACTTGAAGATTTCAGAGACCTAAACCTGTCCAATCAGATTTGCATGAGGCACTACGCGCCCGATGACGTGTATCTTGCAAGTCTCCTTGTTAGTCAAGGAGAGTACGATCTAAGAGATGCGGTCGAGGAAGCTCAAAAGCACGACGAGTGGGCTATAGCAACTCGGGAGATGATCTCACGAGGAGAGACTCAAGACCATGACCTATCGCCTAGCGGCTTGGTCAGGTACAAGAAGCGGATCTACATCCCAAAGGATGGTGAATTACGACAGAAGATTCTAGACGAGGCTCATAAGAGTAAATATACTCTACATCCAGGAATGGTGAAGATGTACCAGAACCTGAAATCCGAGTTTTGGTGGCCCAGGCTGAAGAAAGAAGTAACCGAGTACGTGGGTAGATGCTTAACCTGTCAGAAAGTCAAGATTGAACATCAACGACCCCCTGGTCTTCTTCAAGGACTAGAGATTCCAGAGTGGAAATGGGAAAACATTACCATGGACCTAGTGGTAGGTTTACCCAAGATTAGACATCACGACGCGATTTGGGTGATTGTGGACCGATTGACTAAGTCGGCACACTTTCTCCCCATTAGTATTAATTACTCACCAGAACAATTGGCGAGAATTTATATCAAAGAGATCGTGAGACTTCATGGCGTACCTAAGAGCATTGTCTCTGATCGGGACCCACGATTTACATCCCGATTCTGGGAGGCTTTGCATGCAGAGATGGGAACCAAACTAAGGCCTAGTACGGCCTATCACCCGCAGACCGATGGTCAATCTGAGAGGACAATACAGACGCTAGAAGATATGCTTAGAGCGTGTGTGTTGGACTTCAAAGGCCATTGGGACGAACATCTACCGCTAGCCGAGTTCGCTTACAACAACAGTTACCATTCGAGCATACAGATGGCTCCATTTGAGGCATTATACGGGCGGAAGTGTCGATCGCCTATATGCTGGACAGAACTGTCGGAACGAGAATTATCGGGACAGATTTAGTTGACAAAACTTCCGAACAAATCGCACTAATCAAGCAGAGGCTCCTAACAGCACAAAGCAGACAGAAGAGCTATGCTGATAAGAGGAGAAGACCGTTAGAATTTGAGGTCGGAGACCATGTGTTTCTGAAACTATCACCAGTCACTGGTGTCGGTAGAACGCTGAAAAGGAAAAAGTTGAGTCCACGATATGTAGGGCCATTTGAAATCCTGGCCAAGCGAGGGCCAGTTGCGTATCAGTTAGCCCTACCCCCAAACTTGAGTAAACTCCATGATGTTTTCCATGTTTCCCAGTTGAAGAAATACCAACCGGACCACGATCATGTTATTCAGTATGAGGATGTCGAGGTGCGACATGATAACACTTTTGAGGTCGAGCCGGAGCGAATTCTCGATTACCAGGAGAAACGGCTTCGACACAGAAATATTCCTATTGTGAAGGTGGTCTGGAAGGGTTTATCTCCTAGCGAGGCAACTTGGGAAACAGAAGAAGATATGAAAGAAAGATATCCGGAGTTCATGGCTCAATGTTTAGTTAGTATGGAGTAAATTTCGAGGGCGAAATTTTATTTAACGGGGGGAGAAATATAATACCCCAAATTTGTATATCTCTTGAATATAATATTTTGGCCATTTAGGACCCATTTAAAATAGGAGAGTATGTTGTCTCCAAATTAGCAAGTATAATTATTCTAATTCTTGAATAACTTGTCGGTAGGACTTAATAGGGCAAAATTCAACTCCCTAAATTTTATTAGGAGTCATAAAATATTATGAAATACCATAAAAACCCCTAAACTAATTAAATGGAATTTCCAACAATTTAAGAACAATTAAACTTACAATTAATGACATAATGTCATGTAATTCACATATTGGCAAAGTTAAGCCGTAAAGGGATAGGAAGAGGTCTAAAATAATTAGAGGACACTAAAAATAATTAGTAGACATCAAAAATTAATCTTAATTGAATTAACATGCATAATTAATTTAATGATAATTATTTACAAGCAATTTGCAATATTTTGGCTAAAATCAACAATAAAGCCTAACAAGGGATCCATAATTGTAACAATTGGACTTAGTAGGATCAAAATTTAATTGGTAATCAATAAAATCATTTCAAATTAAACCTAATTAAGCTTAATCTAATAATAAACAAGAAGAAATTAATTTAGGGCTTTTTGGCACAACAAAAACTCAATTGGATCATTTTTGGTAACCCAAACAATTGCCCAAACCACCAATAAAGCCCAAAACAACAACCCAATCCTAAGGACCAGAGGAATTTCGGTTTTGAAGGCTTCAAAGGGAAGGAATTGAGTTTCAAACACATGTGTCAAAAATTGTCAAAGCTTCTAGAAAACAAAACACTATTTATGGCTTAAAATGCAAGTTTGTCTTAGCTTCAAGGAGAAGGAAGAAGAAAGAGAAGAGGGGAGAGAGAGAGAGAGGGCAGATGAGTGTGTGTGTGGTGAGGATTTAATTTTTCAATGAAGCCCTAGATCCAATGGTGTTTAATTGACAAGAGTAAAGTTGCAAAAAATTACACAAATGCCCAACCTTTTTCCTATAAATAGGGACCCAAGCTCTTCACTTTTCTTCACACCAAGCAATACAACATTTGCTTACTTGAGAGAGAGTTGAGAGAGCTGAAGGGAAGTCTTGAAGGAGTTCAAGCTCTAGGTAAGAAAAGTTCTTAGTTTTTGAGTTTAAATTCATAGGTAGAAGTAGTTTTAATCTTTAAAATTCTAGAATAATTGTAGTTTCATGTTTTTATAGTTTAAAATAGCTTCATTTTGAAAATTCAGTGAAGAAAGTAGTTCTGCAAAAATTCCCAGGTCAAGAACAAGTAGTAACGAAGTTCTGGCGAAAATTCGTCGGTTAGGCTATTTCTGAACTAGTAACAGAAACACTCATATTTCATGTTGAAAATGCTATTGAAAAATTCTGAGAAAATTCATGATGAAAGTAGACATGTAGAGGTTTTTAAATATGTAAAGAGCATGTTGAAATGATCTCTGTACAGTGAGAAAGAAATTCTCAAAGTTTATGTTGCGAAAATGCTGGAAATTCTGGGCAGAGGATGAGCACGTGAAATCTGGGAATGATTTTTGAATTCTGGGCAAGGCCTGATATTTTTTCTGGAAAATAGACATCCTAAGGAGTCCAGAACTTTTTACGGATCTTCGTTTCGATTTTTCTAGAATTAGTTGTGATTTTTCAAAGATAGGCGAAATTCTGCCCAATATTGCCCAGCGTTTTTCCACGAATTTTGAAGGAATAAAATAATGGTTTAGGGTACCAAGGGTAGAATATTCAATAGTGGCCAAAATATATTCAAGAATATTATTTACAATTAATAACGTAATATTCCTATGATAGGACGTCTGCAAACGTGTACCGATCACCGACATACCGGAATTATTAACTCAGGTACGGACGCGTATTGTAACCTTAACTCTGATGCTTATGGTATGCTTATATGTGATAGATAGTCTGAGATATTGTTTTTGAAAATTGATCATACACATACATCTTGATACGGGTTATAGTCGTGATAATGCCGTTATGTTTTCCTAGCGCTGAGGACACGGATATACACCGTGGCACTGGAGATAGTGCAGACTGTAATAACATACATGTTGCAGTGGCCGTGTAATGTTATTATGTGAATATATGAATATTGTATGTGATTAAATGCTGTTTTGCCATGGATATCTGTCATACATATTTGATACATAAGCATGAGGTTAACCGTTACCTGAGGTTCAATGGTAATTGAACCTCAGCTCTGACTTTAGGCCCAGGACCCTCAGGAGGTCAGACCGAAGAGAAGGGTAAGCAGATAGCGTTACGGAGCAGACGAGGAGATTCTGTTGAAATTTTTATTTTACCGTCTTTTGAATATTCGGATATTTTGGATGACTGTAACAGTACACAGATACATCATTATTGAATGTTATTCAGTTACTCATTTTCACGACTCTTCCAATGCTCTACTCTGATAAACCCTTTTTGAACTCTGATAATTTTATTTCGAAAACGCTTTAGAAAACGGGATGTTACATTGGGTACATTGCCCTTATATGTAATGCAATGCGACAAAAATCGCAGAATTTTAGAATCTGATATCAAATTGTAAAGTTATTTCCTTAAAACTAAATTCTTCATACACTTAATCAAATTTTCTGATAATGAACAGTACTATGGCGTAAAAGAGGAAAACTAAAACCTGAATGCTTATCATAGTAGAAAATATTACAAGTTTACAACTGATCTTTCAAAGATTTACCATAATAAAAAAAAAAGGTTCAACTAACCATTTGAAAACACTACCATAGTAATCAAGGATTTAATAGCATATCTATTCAAGATGGAAAATAATTAATTAGTAATTTAAAATTTATCATGGATAATAGCACTGTAATACCCTAATTTTCATAACTCTTATAAACATTGTATTTTAGAAAATAATTACTAAAAACAAAGGTGAATATATGTCTCAAAGAATTATAATCTAATGATTATATTTTCATTCAAATTTCACTTTGAAATTAAGTAACTAATGATTAATTATGAAACTACATATTAGGGGCTATAAAATGTGACATTAAATCACATGAAATAAATAGCTATTTTAAATGATCATAAAACAAGAAAAGGGATTAGGGAAACACTTAGTTTAATTGTTATTTATTAACAATTATCCTTAACAAAATAAGCTTGCACTAATTGAGATTAGTTGCATGATTCTTCAAGATGATTAGAGACAAATTAAAAGTATCAAATGAGGGCTAATTATATTTGAAAATAATTAAGCCAAAAAGAATGAAATAATATCTCAAGTAATTAAGTCTAAATCTTCATTTAATTGAGTTAGCTAGTGAAAATATAATTAAGGAGTATGTAAACACTTGAATAACATGATAATTAAGAATTGCTAATTAGTGTTGAAAAGTCAACAATAACACCTAAGTCTTGATTATGTCATCAAGATGACATCACAAGGATGACATCACAAGAGCACATGTTTTATAGTGAAGGGTGAAGATTAAAGCTTCTTGATTAAGTTTATATCCAATAGTTGAGATTAAGGAAGAGACAAATGGTGGGGCCCACATTGGGCTTGAGATTTTCCTATAAATAGAGGGTTCTCCTCTTCATTTCTTCACACCAAAACCAAGCAACATCTTCTCATAAGTGAAGAGTGAGAGGCTTCGAGCAAGAAGGAGGGAGGAGTAGCAAGGAGCTTCAAGGGTAAGTTCTCTAGTTCTTAAGCTTTAGTCTTTAGTTCTTTTTAAGTTATTAGTAAAATAGTAGTTTGATCTAGAAAATAATTAGGGAAATTCCCTTTCATGTTTGGAAGTCTCCATTGCTTTCAAAATGCAAAATGGAGTGGAAAACATGTTAGAGAATAATTTATAGAATCAATAGATTATTAAGATAAAAGTTGTAGAATTCCCAAGTTTTAAACTTTTGCTGGCAGCGAAAATTGAGGCTATTATTTTATGTTGTAAATGAAGTTATTAAATCATGAGATTTTACTGGAATATAGTAGACATGTAGGGCTTTCTAAATATATAAAATGTGAAGCATTTTGAGTTTTATACAAGGAGTAATGAATTTTTGAAGTTAAGCCATGTTTTTTGGGATTAAATCTGGGCAGCGTTGAGAAAATATTAAACTGGGAATGATTCTTGATGTTCTAGCTTCTGGGAATATTTTTCCTTCAAAATAGACATGTCAAGGGTCATGAGGAATTTTACGGAACCTCAAAAAACGAGTTTTGTAGAATTAATTATGATTTTTTAGAGTTGCTGAAAAATCTGCCCAAAAAATCCAGTAATGTTTTTTGAAGAAAATGTAAGGGTAAAAATGGAATAATAAATCCACCGAGGGTAAAAAAGGTAAATTAAACCTTTAGGGTATTATTATAAGCAATATGATATTTATCACAATATCATATAATAATCCGACGATAATGTATAGGATATCTGGGAAGTCCGGAGTCGGGTTCAAAGGTCAGGCATGTTGGCCATTACATGGTGAAAGGTATGTTGGCATACTAATAACATTAACTTTGATATGTCTTGTATGCATGTATGTGATAGAATGATTCATGAAGTGATGGGCAAGACTAGGTCTTGGGTTATGCACTGTGACTTAGGTCACCTGTTTATATACATTCAGCTTTATACGGGTTATAGTCTTGATAACGCCGTTGAGTTTTCCTAGCGCTGAGGACATGAGGGGCCGTCGTGGCATTGGTTAGTGCAAACATGGATGACTTTACATGTGCTGTGTGCTATGTACTGTTGTTGTGTTAACCTTACATCTGCTGTGTGCTTATGTGTTGGTTATTGCTGTAATGTAATGAATATCTGTCATATATATGTTGGAAATTATGCCCTAGGGGCAATTCATTGTACTTTGGATATTTAAGTTATTTAAAGTATTCTCTTTTGTTATCATTTTCGTTTGCATGTTCGTATTGATAACTGCATCCCTGGGTAATCTTATAGATTATCCTAAATGTCTCTGGTCGGTCATCTACACGGGAGTGAAGATGAAATAAGACAAGTATGACTTTGATGAGGTATGGAGATACGAGTCAAAGTCATGGGCACTTGTAAGAGTACAAGGTGCTGGACCGACCCACTATGAGAAAGCTGCATGGATTAAGTCATAAGCTTATCTCATGTATAACCGCGTCACGACGCTCTATGACCTGAGATCATCATGGATTCCTACATGATGAGTCACTGATCTTTGACCTGGTCAAAAGTCACCTTTGACTGGGTGATGATAAAGGCTAGGATCAGGATCAGTGGTTTTCATGCGGAGGAATGTGAGTGGTCAAGATGGGATTTGTCCCTCATATATGTAGAGAGATAATGCTGAGCCCCTCGATGAGTGAGTCTAAGAAATGTATGGCCATACTGTGATGGAAAAGAGTTTCCATTTCACTTATTAGACTACTCGAGAATCGAGAAAGCAATGGTCAAGAAAAGGAAGTTGACATTATCCATGCTTCATCCTTGACCAAATTATCGCGTGACAAAAGGGACGTGACATGGTTGTACGATAGGTAGTATCGTGTCATCGATCCCCATGTGAATTGGGTAGTTGCAATATCTTGCTAGAGGCCGCTTGCGACTTGTGGGCTGATACAGTGTTGGCCCACTGCCAATCTCATATGGGCCTGCAGGGTCGCACACAAGAATAATCCAACACGGGTGAAAGTGTCCAGGTTCATTGAATCTCAGATTAATCTGAGATTAAATGAATACTAAATTTGATCTAGGATTTATATATATATATATATAATTCGAAATTAATATATATATTATAAATTGAGATTATAATATTATATATGATATTTGTTTAGTATTTAATTTATTTGATAAATTAAATATCTGAAACAAATAGAGATATTGTATCTCATTTAATTTCGAATAAATATATCGTATATCTGTTTAATATTAAATTGAGATATGGTATCTCAGATTTAATTAAATAGATAGATATCATATCTCGGATTTAATTTATGATGATAAATTAAATCAAAAGGCTTTAAATTTAGATTTGATTTAAATTCAAAATTCGAATTTCCGAATCTGGCTTTTAATATATTCAATTACATTTATGAGATAGATGTGATTGATATGTTGACCAGATTCAAAAATCCGAATTTCCAAAATTAATAAAGGATTAATTTTGGTTATATAATACACCTATCGGGTTTAGAAAAACCTACGGGATTTTCAGTTGAGCGTATTCAGAAAAGCCGCGAGAAACCCTAGAGCAACTTGAGAGAGAGAGACGCACAAGAAGCGTTAGCACGCTGCCGCAACCGTGTTTGGGGATTGTTCGTGTGGATACCAGTAGAGGAAGCCGATCCAAGAGTCGACTTCTGCTGATCGAAAGAACAAGACGCGGACGTGTTGATCGCCCACTTGATCAAAGGAACGAGATGCGGACGTGTTGTTCGAGAAGGTAGCCCACCTGATCAAAGGAACGGAACGCGGACTAGTTCAACACAAGGTATGATTCGGTTTCCTTAACTCTAATTTAAACGTCGTTGAGCGATCCTTCGGAAGGATTCGTAAGAAATTTTAATCCGCTGCGTGTACGAATCCCAACAATATACTGTTCATACTTTTCATATGAGGTTAATTGTTACCTAAGG
The DNA here is from genome assembly GCA_034222035.1 of Acacia crassicarpa. NCBI lineage: Eukaryota > Viridiplantae > Streptophyta > Magnoliopsida > Fabales > Fabaceae > Acacia > Acacia crassicarpa. Next base: position 20,663,414 of record JAWXYG010000009.1, on the reverse strand, counting down.
TCCGATGGGTATTGGACCTCAGATTTGTCTAAGGTTCAGGAAAGGAACCAGGATTAGAGAAGGCACCGGTAGATGGAGTCGTGAAAAGGCACCGAAGGGAGGAGCCGATAAGAGGCACTGGTCAAAGCAAATACCGGAAGAACATCAACAGAGCATTCCTTCTGGCATGGATTTAATGAAGTTATTTCAAACCTTTTGGTGTTTAAGGAAAGGTTTTGTCTATGTGGTTCAGTCAATAAGTCGCCGTGAACTCGGTGAGACTTCCACTAGACTTCAACCTGGCCAATTGGTTTGTTTGACTGAGTTAGGTTCATTGCCCTAAGTCTAGTTAAGGCTTGGTTTGAGGTTGTACAGTTAACATAAAGATTTGTAATTATACAAGCTCTGTATTGTTGTATCACACGAATATTCCTTTGGGAAATTTTTAATAGATCAGCTTATGTCGGGACATCAGCATATATCTAAGCATTTTATATTAGATACTCATTGTCCAAACGTTAATGCATGCTCTCCGTCTCCACATTACATTGAGTGGTAGCACCTCAAACTCTGTCGATTTTTCTAAAACTAAGTGTCAACCGACACCATTTGAAGTATGAAATTTGGGGTGTTACAAGCACCTTCCCCATGCACAATCAACTCCTTAACCCTATTTGGGTTTCATAGACCTTTTTTTTTTAAAAAAAGTTTCCAAAAGCATCACATTTTAAAATTTTGATGGTGGCTCCGTGTTTTTCAAATTTTGAGGGTTACAGTTCATAATGTCTTATTATCGATCATTTTGGGACAATTTAATAGTTTTCTTTGGTATTACGTTCATCTTCTTTCTTCATACTTGATTTTCTCCCAAACAAATCTTCAAATGGGAGAAATTTCACTGTTTCTCATACCCAATTTGATAGGTTCTCAATAACCATTGTTTTCTAAGGCAAAAAGGATTTTATATCCCATGTTGTTTCAATCATTTACCAGAATGTTGTTTCAATCATTTACCAGAGTTTCACCTTTTTTTTTTTTTAAGAGATATTTCAAATGTGTTATGCAATTTTCCCTTGTTTCTTCAAGGAAACATTAAGTATTTGCACTCAAGACTTTCGTAGTTTCAAGTATGTATTGGTGGTTGGAATGGGCTTAGGGTTTTTTTCTTCTCAAAAGATGTGGGCTCTTTCTTCTGAGGTGCATCAATTTCCTGAATCCCACCATGATTCGTAGCTTTGGCGTAGGGAAATCTCTTTGTTTGAGATTCCCATTCTCTTTCATTTAATGTAGTCTTTTTAGTATTTGATCCTCCCTTTCACTTCCTTGAGGTTTCTCTATATTTGAATCTTGACTTCTACCTTTTTAAGATTCAATAAATTAAGGCTTTTTTTTGGGTTCATCTTTTGAATCTCTTTCAGGTCACACCTCTTATTCCATTTCAAGATCAAATACCTTGAACTATCTTCCTCCAGATCCTAATTAGGATCTTCTCCTTCTGGGTCAGTTCTAAGGGCTCAAAATTAAACGAGCAAATCCCTATTTAAATAATCATTTAGAGGCTCACATTCCTCTATCAGTTCAACACACTAGTACTAGAAAAAAGACCTTTTAGACTGGATAAAAAATGCTTCTTAGAACCAGTCTCAATATAGGTAGTCTTAAAAGTCTGTTATTTTTAAAACCGATTGAGCAACCGGTCTTAAAAAATATTTTCTAAATCAAACTGTTAAAATATGAGGTTTTAAAAGTTAGACTTTTTGGACTGGACCTTTAAAATAGTACGTCTCAAAAATAAAACTTTTAAGAATTTATATTTTAAAAGTCTGGTCTAAAAAGTAAGTTGTAAAAAAAAAAAAAATTTCCCCCTTCCCAGCAAAGTCATAACCATTGAACTAAATCGGACAACACATCCCCGTCATTACAGACTTCCTCTTTTGTCAATGGTGGCTATTAACACCGGAGAATGACAGTGAACAAAAATAGCGTATGGTATACATTCATATGTGCAACGAGATAGGATTAGCAATATATATACAAGCATCATATAAGCCTATCCTACAAGCAATACAAAGAAGAAAATTTTCAATGCTATTGTTGATCACCGAAACATTTGATCTTCTAATTCTCAATCTTGTATGTTGATCATGAAACTAAGCCCATACAAAGAACGTCGGCCATCTGACCTCTCTTTCGTTAGTCGTTCCTCTTGATTTTCTTCCAACTCTTCTTCATCACCCTTCTGGCATGCTTGCTCCTTCCAGTAAGCCACCAACTTCTTCAACCGAGCCTCCTCTTTTGACGAAACATTCTTGCTTGGATCGTTCACAATTGACCTTACTCGTGATGCACACCTAAAAAAAAAAAAATCCCCCAAGCATAAAATAAAAGAAACCAAAAAAAAAAAAAAATCACACCAAAAAATTTAGGGACATACATAAGATAATTGTGTGTCTCCTCCAGGTTTGATCCTGTCAGGGATACATTTCGGCGAGGGTGTTCGATGCTAATCTGCTGATTGTATAGCCTCAATGATCGTACAGGTTTGTTTTGGTTTGAACTCAGAGTGGGGCTTCATCGAGTGGGAAGGTGTTTTGGTGTACAAGTAAGCCGTTGAAGAAGAAGAACTCTGGTCCTAAGTGGGAGAGGCATGAAAAGGTTGGAATTCAGTTTTTGGCCTGATAAAAGAGGAGATTCATATATCTTTTAGACAAGTTATAATAAAAATAAGATCTTAAAAGTTAACTATTTAGACCTGTTATTTGTAAAAATAGATTTTAAAAGTAATATACATTTTATTTTATTTTTTAGACCTTTTGTTTGTAAGAGCAAGTCTTAAAACTAATAGAAATTTATTTTATTTTTATTTTTTTAACTTTTTAGGCCTATTATTTGTAACACTAAGTCTTAAAAGTAATAGACATTTTATATTATGTTTTAGACCTTTTGTTTCTAATAACAAGTTTTAAAAGTAATGGATATTTTATTTTATGTTTAAGTTTTTTAACCAGTTGTTTGGGAAACCGGTCAAAATAATATATTTATATTTACAAAATTATCATTGGTCATATTTTTTAAACCTTGTGTTAAAAAAACAAGTCTAAGAAATTCTTTATATTTACAAAACTGCTATTGGCTATACTTTTTAGAACTAACCTCTATAATATAATCTGGTCTAAATGTGATAGTCTAAAAACACTTTTTTGTAGTAGTGACACTTGGAGGCTTTCATCAAATAATTTGTTCTTTTTTCTGATCCACCACTAGAGCCCGTTTGGATGTAGTTTCTGGAGAATAGATTTTGGAACTTACGAGATAAAAATAGCTTTTGGAGAATAACTTTTGAATAAAATGATAGTGTTTGGATAACTTCAAAACCTAGGTTTTGGCATAAGTTTGCCAAATAATCTAAAATTGTCTAGAAGCTATTCTATATCAAAATCTAGTTTTTGGATCCAAAACCTAGGTTTTATAAAAATCTTTTTTTTTTCATCTTTTTCTCTCTCCTCTATCATCATCAGTATTTTTCCAGTATCAGTCAGTATCCTTAAGTAATTTTTTTAGTATCCTGAAATTTTTTTTCAAGATTAGTTATTAGCCTGAAATATTTTTTCAATATCCTGAATTTTTTTTTCATGATAATGAAGTATTGTTTCAATATCCTTAAGGACTTTTTTAATACCCATTAGTACCTTGATTTTTTTTTAAAAAGATTAGTCAGCACCCTAAAAGATTTTTCAAAATTATAAAATAAATTTTTAAGATCATGAGAAGTATTTTTTAGTACCCTCAGTGCCCTAAAATATTTTTTTCAAGATCAGTCACTGCCCTGAAATATTTTTTAATATCATAAAATAAATGTTTAAAATAATAAAATATTTCAGGGTACTGACTGGTATTGAAAACATACTTCATGAGCTCAAAAATTTATTTTAAAATATTAAAAAAATATTTTATGGTATTGATGGGTACTAAAAAGATAATTAAGGATATTTAAAAAATACTTCATGATCTTGAAATTTTTTTAAGATATTGAAAAAATATTTCAGGTTAATGACTAATGTTGAAAAAAAATTTCAGGATATTGAAGGGTGCTAAAAAAATACTTAAAGATACTAACTAGTATTGAAAAAATACTGATGATGGCAGAGTAGAGAGAAAAATATAAAAAAATAGCTTTTTCCAAAACCTAGGTTTTGATGCAAAATAGGTTCTGGACAATTTTGGAGTTTTGACAAACTTTTTCCAAAACATAAGTCTTGATGCAATATAGCTTCTGGAAAATTTTGGAGCGTTTGACAAATTTTTGTCCTTCCAAACAGGCTAGTACCCTGTGCCTAATAAAAAATAGGGTTAATGTCCATTTTTTGTTTTTAGAAGTCAAAAAAAATTTCAATTTTATCCTCACACTAGTTTTAGTTTGAAGCAATCGGCCCTAAAAGTTTTCAAATCATTGCAATTTCACTTTGGTCATGGTTAAGTTCTATTATTAATTGACTAAATATATTGAGCTGATCAATGCATGCGTTATATACATCATTTTTGTTAGGTTACAAATTTGTCTGAAACTTTTCACTCAAGAGCAATTTTACGAAAAAAAATTTGTGGGTTTCATATTGCCTTAGAAGTTTTCAAAATTGTAGCAATGTTGGCCTTGGCCATTATAAAGGTTAAATTTGACGGTTAATTGACCAAATATCCTAAGCTGATAGCATGAACAACATTGAAAAAGAAGCTGTAGATGGAAGAGGAACTTATGTTTGCTAGAGAGTAATAAAGAAAAAGATTTAATTTTCAGATTCAAGACACACTGAGCAAGATTACTAAGAACAAGGCCACTAGTAACCCTTTGTCGGGTATACTGGCAATGTTGAGATAAACAAGTACCTCTTTGATTTTCTCTTCATCGTGTAAGATGCTTTTACCTCTTTGATTTTATCCAATTATTTAGATGAGATGCATTTTTGTAAAAATAATTTCTTATTTCTAAATCTAACTTGGAAAAAAATGAAGTGAATGACATATGGATTTATCATATGAAAATATTTGGCCAACTAACGGGTAAACTTAACTTGGATAATAACTAAGATGAAATTGCTACAATTTAGAAACTTTAGAGACAATATACCTCTTAAGCAAAAACTTCCTAGGCAACTTTATACCTAAATCCAAAACAAAAATGATGCGGATGTCATTACTTAATAAATGCTTTTAAACGTTAAATATGGCTATTTAGACTGATTTTTTAGGTCTAGTTTTGCATCGTCGATTTTAAAAGTCTAACACTTTTAAGCCCGAATAATAGGCAACCGGTCTGAAAACTCAAATTAAAAATAAAAAATTTAAAAAAATCCATATTTCAAAATCGCAGTACAGAAGCAATTTTGAGATCAAAATTTTTATGATTATATTTTTAGAACGGCTCGAAGATTCTGAGATCTAGATAATATAACATAAAATCACAAAAAAGAAGCTATGATTTTATGAGAACTCATAATAAACTCTATATATCAATGAAATAGAAAAATATAAATTTAAAAAATTAAGAAAAAAAGCATATTTAATAAAATCGCAACAAACCATCCAACACCGACAATAGTAGAAAAGTAGAAAATATTAGATCGAACGAAGGTGGAAAACTTTGTGCTCTTAAAGTAGTCAAAGAGGATATCACGAGTGATGAGATGAGGAAGGGGAGAGCTTCATAAAGATCGTGACATATGATTTCAAAGAAGTGACCAAGTGAAGTCTATATATATTATTGTTTTTAGGGTTTAGATCACTTTATAGACTGGATTTTGTTAAATTTGGTATAAAACTTGTAAATATTTTTTTACATCTGTTGTATAAACACCAGGTCTAAAAGCCTATAAATACTATTTTTACAAAAATATTTTAAAACCTTTTAGACTGGTTGTAAAATCAACCGGTTTTAAAAGTATATTTTAGATTTGTTGTATGTGGAACTGATTTTAAATTTTGCATATATTTACAATAATGCTACCGGTCATGGTTTTTAAATTGTCTCCGCTTATGAAAGTTTTAAATGTAGTGGTCTAAAAGGCCTTTTTTCTAGTAATGTGTCATGTGGATTGTTAGCTTAATATATTTCATCAATTAATGGTCAAACTTATTGTCAAGCCAAAATTAATACGATTTGAAAACTTTATGTACGACATTGGTCCAAACAAAAAAAATCCATGTTAAAATTTGTAACATCCCAATTTTCTAAAGCGTTTTTGAAATAATTGATCAGAGTAGAGCATCGGAATAATTTAAAAGAGCGAGTATCTGATAAACATTTACTGATGTAGTATCTGGCTGTTTACAAAACGGTACAGTAATCTGAACATAGTTTGATAAAAATAAAGTCAAAATGAAAATCTCTCCGTTTGCGTCCTTACGCTGGCTCCTTGCCCTTGACATTGGCCCTGGTTCCTCTGGACCCTGAAGCTATAGTAGAAGCTGAGGTTCAATGACCATTGAACCTCAGGTAACGGTTAACCTCATGCTTATGTACAGTTATGTATGACAGATATTCATGCGTAACAATGATAATCAATACAAAAGCCCATAACAGAATACATAACCACGTATGTAAGATAATAACAACGTATGTAACATAACCACGTATGCTACAACAATAATTCGAACATAACCACGTATGTAACATAACCACGTATGTAAGTCTTAGTCGATGAGCACAACCATCATATATAATCATACAATAAGCATCAACATAACCACGTATGTAAGTCCTAGTTGATGAGCACAACCATCATATACAATCATACAATAAGCATCAGAGTTAGTGTTACAGTACGCGAGCGTACCTGAATTGGTAGTTTCGGTATAACGTCGATCAGAGAACGATTGCAGTCTTCCTATAATAGGAATATTGCGTTATTAATTTATAAATAATATCAAAAAATATATTTTGGCCAATACTGACTATTCTACCCTTGGTACATTAAATCATCATTTTATATCCTCAAAATTGGTTGAAGAACGCTGGAAATTGTTGGGAAGAATTTCGCCTATCTTTGAAAAATCATAACTAGTTCTAGGAAAATCGAAACGAAGATCCGTAAAATGTTCCAGACTCCTTAGGATGTCTTTTTTTAGAAAAAATACCAGAATTTTCCCAGAATTCAAAAAGCATTCCCAGATTTCACGCATTCATCCTCTGCCCAGAATTTACAGCATTTTCGCAGCATAAATTTTGTGAATTTCTTTCTCACTGTATAAAGCTCATTTCAACATGTTATTTAAAGATTTGGAAAGCTCTATATGTCTAATTTCATCATGAATTTTATCAGAATTTTTCAATAGCATTTTCAACATAAAATATGCGTTTTTCTGTGACTTGTTCATAAATCGCCTAACCGACGAATTTTCGCCAGAACTTCGTCACTACCGTGTTCTTAACCCGGAAATTTTGCAGAACCAATTTCTTCACTAAATTTTCGACATAAGGCTATTTTTAACTATAGAAACATGAAACTAAAATTATTCTAGAATTTTAAAGATTAAAACTACTTCTACCTATGAATTTAAAACTCAAAACCAAGAACTTTGCTTACCTAAAGCTTGGACTCCTTCAAGCTCTTCCTCCAACTCTCTCAACTCTCTCTCAAATAAGCAGATGATGCTTTGCTTGATGTGAAGAAAAGTGAGTGACCTATGCCTCTATTTATAGTGAAAAGGTTGGGCAATTGTGTAATTAATTGCAACTTCACTCTTGACAACTTTCCACCATTGGATCTAGGGTTCCCTCAAAACACTACATCCTCACCATACACACACTCATCTACCCTCTCTCTCTCTCTCCTTTATTCTCTTTCTTCTTCCTTCTCCTAGAAGCTAAACAACTTGAAGTGCAAGTATGCAATAGTAACTTGTATCCTACAAGCTACCATTTGACCATGTGACACAAAAAGCAACTCCTTCCCCTTGAAGCTTCTCCCAAAACCGTGCCCCCTTTAGATTTTTGGGTTTTTGATTGTTTTTGGGCTTTATTGGTTGGTTGGGCAAAAGTTTGGACCTCCAAAAATTGATCCAATTTGGTTTTGTTGTGATAAAAAGCCCTAATTTAGTTTCTTCTTGTTTATTATTAGATTAAGCTTAATTAGGTTTAATTTGTAGTGTTTTAATTGTTTTACAACTCAATTATGATCCCACTAATTCCAATTGTTTCAATTATCGATCCCTTGTTAAGCTTTAATATTGAATTTAGCCAATATATTCCAAATTGTTTGTTGATATTTGCCATTAGGTTAATTATGGATGTTATTCAATTAAGATTAATTTTTGGTGTCCAATGATTAATTTTTAGTGTCCTCTAATCATTTTAAACCTCTACATACTCAGTTACGGCTTATTTTTGATAATTTACGCATTATGTGTCAATACATATTTAGGTGTGAATTTAATTGTTCTTTAATTGTTGGAAATTTCATTTAATGGTACCATGCTGTCCTGCTGCAGCAAGACATATCCCAACCCATACCTAATGGTACCATTATAGACTATATCACCTTCACCTGGGTATGGGATAACCAACTCTTGGTGCTATGGTCAACTTCTCCTTTAGTCCATGAAAACTTGGCTCACAGTCCCCATTCCATGTAAACGACTGGTTTTGTCAATGACAAAGCCAAAATCTGTGGTAATATCCCGCTAGACCAAAACAATCACATATCTTCGTAATTCGATTTTAAACACACTTTATATGCTAGAAGGTTAACACCCAGTGGTGTAGCTATCAATAGGTCGCAAGAAATATATATACATATGCATCAAAATAGTTCGCATAATCATCTGACATAAACGAGTGATTAGCACCCGTATCACACAATATCTAAAGTAGATTCCTATTGAGAAATAGTTATGTGGGCCATCTATGAAGATTTTTCGACCTCGTTATTTGTCAAAGCAAAAATCCGGCCTGGGTTTTGTGGCCTTATATCTGTAGTTCTTTGAGGACAGTTTGTGTAAAAGTGCCCCGGCTTCTGACACTTGTAGCATATTCGCTCCCCCGCACAGTTAGTCCCTGGGTGGTTTGTTCCACATTTTGGACATGGTTGGGGTCCTTGCATCCTGAAATTGTTCTGCTGCCTAGACTGGAATGGCATCTTGATTCCACTTTGGGAGTTTTTCCATGGTGCCTCTCGCTTCTGCGAGGAATTCCCGCGGCTAACACCGCCACGACTTGCACTGCTGCTGTTGTAATTCCTTGATGTGTGTAGCTCCTTCAAGTTACGTTCGATCAAACGGCAGGCTTCTACTGCTTGAACTAGCTCTGAGAACCGCTGTGACACTAACCTTTCCCTTATCTCATACTTCAACCCGTGGATTAATATGTTAGCCATACTACTTTCATCATCACCCCGCCTCAAGTGTGATGAATATCGTGACAGATTGGTAAATCGGGCAAAGTAGTCATCGAATGACTCCTCGTGACCTTGTCGGATGTGAAGAAACTCCGACTCCTTGATTACTTGAATTGAGGGAGGAAAGTACTGTTCATTGAATTTTTCTAGAAACTTCTCCCAAGTAACGGGACAATAGCGCGCTCGCAGTGATGTCGCAATGCTTTTCCACCATCTGTCCGCATCGCCTTCCAACTTGTAGATCGCAAGTTGTGCTTTACGATTCCCTGGGCACTCCATAACTTCGAAGATCTTCTCTAGTCGTATTATCCAATCTTCGGCTGAGTCCAATTTACCGTGGAAAGCTGGGGGCTTCAGTTTGCAGAATTGAGTGACCCAATATTGCGTAGTCTCAGCTACTCTGTTGGGTGGCGGTAGTGTTGCCATCGCCCTATTGTGTTTAAGAGGTGACACTGATCTCTCAGGCTCCTCAGCTTCTTCCGTACGCTCCTCGTCTCGTTCGTCTTCCCCTTCAGAGTGGTCGTGCTCCGCATTTCCCTGTCGGTCCGCCTCAGTTCTTTGTCGCTCCAATTGTCTCTCCTGCCTATCGGCATGTAGTTCGTTAATCATTGCCCATTGCTCCTGTAGCATCATCATTACTTCCTGCTAGGCTTGTTGGTTTGGTTGATTGGGTATTTGTTGTTCCTGTTCTGGTACTGGTATCGTTCGTGGCTGTCTGCCTCTTCCTCTACCTCTTCCTCTACCTCTAAGAATGCCGGCTCCGCGTAAATTCTCCATCTTATCTTTCTATACTTGATACCGTAAGAATGAAACATATCAATATCGAGGGACAATATAGTCTGTAAATCAAACATATATTTCACATAAGATATAGTGTACATGTCAGCATATATCACATGATCCAACCGGTTTATGACCAGTGGTTATATCTTACATCCCTCATATTGGCGTATTTTATGGCTCACTGTTTACATGTTGTCTAACACTAGCCTTTGGGGATGATTTAGAAAGAAGTAGAAATCAGTTATACGTTCTCCTTCTAGAAGCCCATTCGTCTTTTCCATCCAGAAGCGGTCTCGTGGTAAGAGGTATAACGTTGATATCACCCAATCATCTAGGGAGTAGGGAAGTCCGTTGTATTTTCTCCCTCCATGGGTCGTTTTGACTTGCTCAAGGTACCGGAAGTACGTCCCCTTCACGGTCTCACTGTGTCGTTCCGCCATTAAGTAATCGGTCCGTAAAGCGCTTATCAACTCTTTGTTTGTATTAAGGACATGTCTAGGGAATTGGGTTCGTAGAAAGATTCACTCTCAGAATCATCCTGATAGCCTAGCAGCAGCAAATATTCACGGTTGTCATCGATGGATGAATGATCCGATCCTACAGGCCTCTCTGGCTCAAAAGGTACACTAGCGATTAGTTCAGGGTAGTATACTGGATCAAGGTTTTGTATAGGTTCGGGGTCATATACTTGCTCAGGATGGTATACGTTCGAGGATTCATGGTCATGAATAGGTACAGGGGGCTCTTCGGGGTTACGGTGGTGCACCGGCGTAGGGCGGTACACTGGCCTATGGTTGCCTACCGGTGTTACTTTTTCCTGGACAGCCCTCCGCGCCGTATATCTCACTCGCCCATTTCCGTTCATCACTTACTACACCACACCAAGGTTATATCAGTACTCTTTTTCAAAATAGGCTCCACGGCAATGGCTTAGAGCCCAACTTAGTTAATCAAACCGATTGGCCAGGTAGGCGTCTATCATGGGAGTCTTACCGACTTTACGGCGACTGATTGACTGATCCACATAAACTCGGCCCTACCTTCGGCACCAATGGTTGACTGTAACTAAGCCAGGTTCTTGCCAGAAAAATATTTTTTGAAAAACTCTGAACCTAACTTCGTTACTCAAACAGTCTGGCCAGGCCGGTGTATTTGTGGAAGGCTCACCGAATTCACGGGGACTGATTGCCAACCACAAAACCCTTTCTAGACACCAAACTGTTTGGAGTAGCTTAGTTAAACTCGTGCCAGAATGTCTGCTCTAATACCAAAATGTAACATCCCAATTTTCTAAAGCGTTTTTGAAATAATTGATCAGAGTAGAGCATCGGAATAATTTAAAAGAGCGAGTATCTGATAAACATTTACTGATGTAGTATCTGGCTGTTTACACAGCGGTACAGTAATCTGAACATAGTTTGATAAAAATAAAGTCAAAATGAAAATCTCTCCGTTTGCGTCCTTACGCTGGCTCCTTGCCCTTGACCCTGGCCCTGGTTCCTCTGGACCCTGAAGCTATAGTAGAAGCTGAGGTTCAATAACCATTGAACCTCAGGTAACGGTTAACCTCATGCTTATGTACAGTTATGTATGACAGATATTCATGACGTAACAATGATAATCAATACAAAAGCCCATAACAGAATACATAACCACGTATGTAAGATAATAACAACGTATGTAACATAACCACGTATGCTACAACAATAATTCGAACATAACCACGTATGTAACATAACCATGTATGTAAGTCTTAGTCGATGAGCACAACCATCATATATAATCATACAATAAGCATCAACATAACCACGTATGTAAGTCCTAGTTGATGAGCACAACCATCATATACAATCATACAATAAGCATCAGAGTTAGTGTTACAGTACGCGAACGTACCTGAATTGGTAGTTTCGATATAACGTCGATCAGAGAACGATTGCAGTCTTCCTATAATAGGAATATTGCGTTATTAATTTATAAATAATATCCAAAAATATATTTTGGCCAATACTGACTATTCTACCCTTGGTACATTAAATCATCATTTTATATCCTCAAAATTGGTTGAAGAACGCTGGAAATTGTTGGGAAGAATTTCGCCTATCTTTGAAAAATCATAACTAATTCTAGGAAAATCGAAACGAAGATCCGTAAAATGTTCCAGACTCCTTAGGATGTCTATTTTTTATAAAAAATACCAGACTTTGCCCAGAATTCAAAAAGCATTCCCAGATTTCACGCATTCATCCTCTGCCCAGAATTTCCAGCATTTTCGCAGCATAAATTTTGTGAATTTCTTTCTCACTGTACAGAGCTCTTTCAACATGTTATTTACAGATTTGGAAATCTCTATATGTCTAATTTCATCATGAATTTTCTCAGAATTTTTCAATAGCATTTTCAACATAAAATATGCGTTTTTCTGTGACTTGTTCATAAATCGCCTAACCGACGAATTTTCGCCAGAACTTCGTTACTACCGTGTTCTTAACCCGGAAATTTTGCAGAACCAATTTCTTCACTAAATTTTCGACATAAGGCTATTTTTAACTATAGAAACATGAAACTAAAATTATTCTAGAATTTTAAAGATTAAAACTACTTCTACCTATGAATTTAAAACTCAAAACCAAGAACTTTGCTTACCTAAAGCTTGGACTCCTTCAAGCTCTTCCTCCAACTCTCTCAACTCTCTCTCAAATAAGCAGATGATGCTTTGCTTGGTGTGAAGAAAAGTGAGTGACCTATGCCTCTATTTATAGTGAAAAGGTTGGGCAATTGTGTAATTAATTGCAACTTCACTCTTGACAACTTTCCACCATTGGATCTAGGGTTTCCTCAAAACACTACATCCTCACCATACACACACTCATCTGCCCTCTCTCTCTCTCTCCTTTATTCTCTTTCTTCTTCCTTCTCCTAGAAGCTAAACAACTTGAAGTGCAAGTATGCAATAGTAACTTGTATCCTACAAGCTACCATTTGACCATGTGACACAAAAAGCAACTCCTTCCCCTTGAAGCTTCTCCCAAAACCGTGCCCCCCTTCAGATTTTTGGGTTTTTGATTGTTTTTGGGTTTTATTGGTTGGCTGGGCAAAAGTTTGAACCTCCAAGAATTGATCCAATTTGGTTTTGTTGTGATAAAAAGCCCTAATTTAGTTTCTTCTTGTTTATTATTAGATTAAGCTTAATTAGGTTTAATTTGTAGTGTTTTAATTGTTTTACAACTCAATTATGATCCCACTAATTCCAATTGTTTCAATTATCGATCCCTTGTTAAGCTTTAATATTGAATTTAGCCAATATATTCCAAATTGTTTGTTGATATTTGCCATTAGGTTAATTATGGATGTTATTCAATTAAGATTAATTTTTGGTGTCCAATGATTAATTTTTAGTGTCCTCTAATCATTTTAAACCTCTACATACTCAGTTACGGCTTATTTTTGATAATTTACGCATTATGTGTCAATACATATTTAGGTGTGAATTTAATTGTTCTTTAATTGTTGGAAATTTCATTTAATTGATTTAGGTGTTTTTATGGCATTTTACAATATTTTTATGACTCCTAATAAAATCTAGAGAGTTGGATTTTGCCCTATTAAGTCCTACCGAAAATTTATTCAAGAGATAGAATAAATACAATACTATTTTGGAGACAACATACTCTTCTATTTTCAATAGGTCCTAATGGCCAAAATATCATGTTTAAAAGGAATACAAATCTTGGGGTATTATAAAATTGATATTTTTTGACAAATTACAGGAAAAAAAAGAACCTTAACCCTAAAAAATATGAGCAATTCATATTAGACTAATATGGAAAAGGGAAAATCCCTAAAAAAAACTTTAAAAATGTCAAAAGACATAAATGTGTTTTGAAAATACATAATACTAAAGAGGTGTTAGGGCTTGATTTGTCTTTTTTAAAATTTAAAAAAAAATGATAGAATTGTCCTTCAGAGTTTAATTTTCACTTTGATAGAATTAATTATGAAAACCTAATCCGAATTTTTGAATCCTTTATCAGATCTTGTGAATTTTGATTTGCAAAGTGTCAAATTCTTTAAAGAAGTTGTGAAAGTCTTTTTAGAACTTGTGAAACCTTTATAAGGACTTGTGAAACCCTTTTCAGATTTTGTGAATCAAAATTTGCAACTTGTAAAATTATGTAAGGAAGTTGTGAAATTGTTTTAAGAACTTGTAAAAACCTTATCTGAACTTATGAAACTTATATCAAAATTTGTGAAACCTTATTAGATATTGTGAATCAAAATTTACAACTTGTGAAATTCTTTAAAGAAGTTGGGACCAAATTGAAATATTACTAAAAACTCAATTAATCACTTAGTTCACGTAAACTTAACCTTTAAATTTTAACTTAATGTAAATCAATTTGTTTTAATTTTTATAGTTTAAAACGTTAATTCCTAATGCTTAATTTCTTTTGGCCAAGAAAAATAAGTTTACTTTTAAAAAATACATTTAATCCTTATAGAGTTATAGTTTTATTTTTCGAAACATAACAACTAAGGAATTGAATTTTGATTTAATCAAAAATACAAAAAATTAACTGAGTTTTAATTATATCAAAATTATATGAACTAAATGATTATTTTTATATTTTTCATTATATTTTAAAAAATTATAAGGTACTATTTTGGCATTATCTGGTTCTTTTGAATATATAGTAATTTATTGTTTAACATGATAATTATTTTTCTAATATTTAAGCCTTATTAAAAATAAGTAAAGACATCAGAAAATATGGAAAATGAAAAATTTTGACCTTTTTTTTAAAGAGAAATTTTATATTGTCAAGGTATAATAAAAATATTATTAAATTTTAAAACTATATGATTTTGAATAACTTGATATTATTTTTAACTTCATAAGAAATTTATTAAATTTCTAATAATTTATTTTTTGAAATATTACTTTTGATGTTCATAGAAGTTAATATTTTAATATATGAGTTAGTAAACGGGAGTCAAGGTTTTTTTTTTTTTTGATATTTCTCAAGTGAGACTAATCCTTTCGACCTACTGTAGGGCCAATTAAGGGGCGAGGTCTCCCAAGGAAATTCTTTCCATTCCTAGCTCCTCCCAGGATCGAACCCAGGAGCAGTGGTTAAGGGACAAGGACCCCAAACCATCCTTGCCAACTTCCGTTGGTAACGGGAGTCAAGGTTATTAGTGTCCTTTAGCATTCAATCGGTGCCTTTTTTTTTTTTTTTGGCCCAAGATTCGGTTATTTTTGTTGTTGTATTTAATGGCAAGCAGAAGCTTGTAACTTAATTACAGGCGTCTAAGGTCTAAATACCACACTAACGGTACCTTGTGGCATTTGACCAGATTCTAATGCTTGCTTTTTAATAGCACATTTTAGGGCCTTTTTTTTAATTATTATAATAATCTACCATTAATATCAATGAACAAGCTTACTAAATTTACGGGTTTAAACTAACTTGTAATAGTGACGTAGCATATAAGATATCAAAAGTAGTTTAAACTCATTAGAATTTGCTTTTATCAATAAATACATATTAATAGTGCACAATTTAATATTTAAAAAATAAAAATGTCAATTATTTGATTTAAATATATTTTATATCCAAATAATTGAAATTAAATTCATAAACATTTATGATTTATCATACTTAATAAAGAAATTTCTATAAAATTCATATAGAAATTCATTGAGTATAATCAAATTGAAAATGTTAGCAAATGTGTAAGAGTGAGTTAATATAACTTTGTGAGTTAGCAATGTAAAAAAGATAAACTCAGTGTATGAACTTGAGAGTTTAATTAAACGAGTTTACAATTAGCATAAATTTGAGAGTGACTTTAACATGATTTTATAAGATAAGAAGATATAAACAATAAATTGTACTCAGAATCAACTCACGAGTTTAATAATAATGTAAATGAGTTAGAAAAATTTCTCTATCTTTTTTTTTTTTTTCAGATTACTAAAACTCAATTGCAAAGTAGATTTAAGGGTATCTTTCTTACTAAATATAATATTTGATTATCTGTGTCCATCCTAAATATAATAATGAAAGAGGGGAGAGAGAAATGGAAATGTTTAACATGCCAAATTTTAATATTGAGGTTTAGAGTTAAGTAAGATTTTATTAATGATGAAATTGAGGTATTACGAGGTGAACTTTAATTTGGATGTTTGAGTCTTAGAAAGATCATAATTCAAAGTCATATCTTTAGACTTTATGAACAGTTTTGGAATTTGGAAATTTTTTAGAACCAAATGATAACATTTTTGAGTGATTCTTTCTACATTAGAAAATAGACATCTCAAGCTTTCTATAGAGTTCCAATTTGTAATTTTTAGTGACATGTTGACTTATACATGAATTTTTAAAGCTACAATTGTTCCTTGGAGTCATTGGCTTCATAGAACGGTATATTCGCTGAAGCGTAAAACACAAAAACACAGAGGTTCTCTCTATGTCATTCGCTTTAGCTATTTTTGGGTTATAAAATTGCGTCAAAACGCGATTTTTCAGAGGGTTTCTGAACGGGATGCGTCTTGGATCTACTAGGGCTTGTTGAGTTTAGTCTTTGGGCGCATTTTAAGGCTTCCAAACATCAAAGTAAATGTTCCTAACTTGATTTTTCTCATTCTTTCATAAATGTTCAGATTTGGGAATTTTGAAATCATAGGGTTCTTAAGATTTTCAAAATATTTGATTATTTCACTGAATGTCTTTGATTTAAATAAGTTATATGGAGTAGATTAAAGGTTTAATTGATTTAGTTTTGTAATACCCCATTTTTCAAAAGCGGAATAATATATATTTATCAAAGTAGAGCATCGGAGCAAGTAAAAGAGTGAGTAACTGATAAGTATGTGACAAAATATTAATCATGGTGTATCTGGTTGGTTATACACTACAAAAATTTTGACTTTCGGCGGCGACAAAAGTCGCCGCTAAAAGTCTTTTGACGGCGACAAAAGGTCACTGTTGTAAGCTTCGTTGAGAATACTTTTAGCGGCGACAGTTTAATGTTGCTGCCAAAAGTAGGGTATCAGTGGCGACAGTTTAATGTTGCTGCCAAAAGTAGGGTATCAGTGGCGACATTCGGTCGCCACTGAAAGTTCACCAAAAGCCACCAGAGTTAGTGTCGCCGCTGAAAATATAGTTTCGGCGGCGACAATTGTCGCCATAATACTAGTTTCAACGGCGACACAAAGTCGCTGCTAATACATGTTTTCGCGGTGACTTTTTATCTCCGCGGATATTGTTTTCAGCGGCGACATATCTGTATTAGTTTTAGCGGCGACCTATAGTCGCCACCGATACATTTTTCCGCTGCAACCACATATCGCCACTGATACATTTTTTAGTGGCGACACAAATGTCGCTGCTGATAGTCTTTTCAGCGGCGACAAATGTTGCCGCCAAAAGTATTTTTTTTAAAAAAAAATGTAAATTGATTAAATTAAAAATTGTACCACAATTAAAACCTGTACCACATTTATTAAGATCATAAAAAACTTGAAACTAACAATATATTAAGGTTAAATGATACAAACATATATAAATATTCAAAATTAACAACATGAAATATTTAAAGTTTCTATAAACAGCCTAAAAGTTGTTCATTGGAAGGAAACATGAAACATAAAACTATGAAGAACGATCAGGTGGTGGGACTGGAAGGTTAGGAGTAGGTTTAAAAGCACTTGACAAAACTTTCTCAAGTCAAAATCATGTGTATCTTTTCATCAATATCTACAATCTCTTGCTACTATGAATGAAAATCAACTTTAAACGATAACATTAATGTGACAATGCAATGTTAGTAATTATCACTCTCTTTCTCTTACTCTCTTTATCTCACAATGATCCAAAAAACTAATTTATTTTTTGTAAGAAATCACATCAATAAACATATTTATTGTATATAAAAAAAAAGGACTTTCGGTGGCGACATTAAGTCGCCACTGAAACATACTTTTGGTAGCGACTTATGAAAGTCACCGCTGAAAGTCACACTTTCAGCGGCGACATTTTTAGTCGCCACTGAAACTCCATTTTTTTGTAGTGATAATAGCGGTACATTCATCTGAGTATCTAAAATTCTAACTATGTAGAAACATAAATACATCTCCCAAAATAAACTCCAGTTGAGTCCTTCAAGCGTGCTGCTTACCCTTGTCACCGGTTCCCGATCCTCTAGATCTTGAAGCTATAGTAAGTGCTGAGGTCCAATACCCATTGGACCTCAGGTAACAGTTAACCTCATGCTCAAGTATGACAAAATATGTATGACAGATATTCATAACATTACAGCATTAACCAATACATAGCATAAGCAGATGTAAGGTTACAACAATACATAAGCATATAGTAGATGTAATGTCAACACATTAACAGTACATAGCACACAGCACATATAAAGTCATCTACGTTTGCACTAACCAGTGCCATGACGGCCCCTCATGTCCTCAGCGCTAGAAAAACTCAATGGTGTTATCAAGACTATAACCCATATAAAGCTGAATGTCTAAACAAATGACCTAAGTCACAATGTATGATCCAAGACCTAGTCTTGCCCATCACTTCATGAATCATTCCATCACATACATGCATACAAGAAGCATCAAAGTTAGAGTTACAGTACGCATCCGTACCTTAGTCCGTGTAGTTTAGCTGTATGTTCGTCGGTTTGGTACGTCTCTTGGATAGCCTATAATAGTACCTGATAGCGACTTCGGCAAGTGCACTAGTCGTTATAAGTAATAAAATAGTGAGAAAAAGATCGTTCCACGAGGAATAGTACTCCAATCATTAATTTGCTATTTTTGCTTTAGTTGGATGAATGAGTAATATGAGGTGAGTTGTAACCAAACAGAATTTAAAGAATTAAATAAAGAAAAAGAATCCAAAATCAAGATTTCAAGAACAGTTGAAAAAGATGAGTAATTAAGAAAAACGTAGTTAGGGATGAGAATCCCCCTATGTTCCTCCAAGTATTTGAATTGAACCTCTAATTGAATCTCTAATGAGTTATTATTTCCTTGATTGACGATCAATTCTCTAAAGTTACACTAAGTCCCAATGTCTTGATGCTACCTTAGTCCATTATCTTTGAAAACAACCTAATGTCTTAGTATTGTTTGGAAAGATATATTTTTAAACCAGAATTATGAGATCGCATAAACTTGTAAGCCTATGTCTAGGTCATGTAACTTTACGATGAATTAACGGTTCCAGTTAAATGCACCAACATCTTTATTGTTATACACCAACCTATGAACAATCTAAAAGGTGATCAGTCTTTAAAAAAGCTTTAAGCAAAGATAATTCATTCAGTCAAGAAAATAAAGATCAATAAAGAATTCAACCAAATACTTAAAATTCACATAGGATTCATCCTCTCCCTAACTACAAAAGAAAACTAGCCAAACATGGCTAGGTTAACAAAAAAAAAGAGATAAAATCAAACTCGTTCTTGCGGCCTGCGTGCGTCTCACGTCTCAATCTTTTTTTCCAATCATTGCTGTGCTCTCTGCGTCCTATGCGTTGTTCTTCTGCGTCTGAATTCTTTGTGTTTCAATCTCCAGTGTGGTGTTCTGATGCGTCCTGTATTCCATGAATACTTCTTCTTTTTAATATACTTGCCGCGGGTCCCACGCATGTATCCAAATTTGCTTGATATATATGATATCTCCTTTAATTGATTGCTGTGGGGTCCACGCTGCTCAATCTCTTATAATCCAAGATACGGGTTCTTTTCTTTCTTTGTGCAGGTATGCCATTTTGGTTAATTGGTAGTATCTTATATTATATAATAATATAATATGTCCTTTTTATAATATAATAGATTAATATATTATATTATATCTTTTTCAATTCAATTTCTTTCCTCTCTTAGATCAGATAATATCTCCTACACAACAAAATAGGATATTAATAAATTTTCTGTTATAATATCATTTTATCCTATATTTAATTAAAAAATAGATAAGTTCATAAAAATAATTAAATAAGCATAAGATCTTAATAAAATCAATCAATATCGCCCAAAATCCCTACTTATTTAATTATAAAATATGTACTTATCAGTACCACCGCATTATTCCCTTATAAATAATATCCTAAGAGATATTTTAGCCACTATTGACCCTTTTTACCCCTGGTGAATTTGTTATCCCAATTGTAACACCCCGTTTTATAAAGCGTTTTCGTAATAAAATTATCAGAGTTCAAAAAGGGTTTATCAGAGTAGAGCACCGGAATAGTCGTGAAAATGAGTAACTGAATAACATTCAATAATGATATATCTGTGTACTGTTACAGTCATCAACAATATCCGAATATTCAAAAAGTCGGTGAAATAAAAATTTCAACAGAATCTCCTCGTCCGCTCCGTCATGCTATCTGCTTACCCTTATCTTCGGTCTGACCTCCTGAGGGTCCTGGGCCTAAAGTCAGAGCTGAGGTTCAATTACCATTGAACCTCAGGTAACGGTTAACCTCATGCTTATGTATCAAATATGTATGACAGATATCCATGGCAAAACAGCATTTAATCACATACAATATTCATATATTCACATAATAACATTACACAGCCACTGCAATATGTATGTTATTACAGTCTGCACTATCTCCAGTGCCACGGTGTACATCCGTGTCCTCAGCGCTAGGAAAACATAACGGCATTATCACGACTATAACCCGTATCAAGATGTATGTGTATGATCAATTTTCAAAAACAATATTTCAGACTATCTATCACATATAAGCATACCATAAGCATCAGAGTTAGTGTTACAGTACGCATCCGTACCTGAGTTGATAATTCTGGTATTTCGGTGATCGGTACACGTTTGCAGATGTCCTATCATAGGAATATTGCGTTTATTAATTGTAAGTAATATTCTTGAATATATTTTGGCCACTACTAAATATTCTATCCTTGGTATACTTAAATAATTATTTTATTTCTCCAAAATTCGTGGAAAAACGCTGGGCAATATTGGGCAGAATTTCGCCTATCTTTGAAAAATCATAACTAATTCTAGAAAAATCGAAACGAAGATCCGTAAGAAGTTCCAGACTCCTTAGGATGTCTACTTTCCAGAAAAAATATCAGGCCTTGCCCAGAATTCAAAAATCATTCCCAGATTTCACGTGTTCATCATCTGCCCAGAATTTCCAGCATTTTCGCAACATAAACTTTGAGAATTTCTTTCTCTCTGTACAGAGATCATTTCAACATGCTCTTTACATATTTAAAAACCCCTACATGTCTACTTTCATCATGAAGTTTCTCAGAATTTTTCAATAGCATTTTCAACATGAAATATGAGTGTTTCTGTTACTAGTTCAGAAATCGCATAACCGACGAATGTTCGCCAGAACTTCGTTACTACTTGTTCTTGACCTGGGAATTTTTGCAGAACTACTTTCTTCACTGAATTTTCAAAATGAAGCTATTTTAAACTATACAAACATGAAACTAAAATTATTCTAGAATTTTAAAGATTAAAACTACTTCTACCTATGAATTTAAACTCAAAAACTAAGAACTTTTCTTACCTAGAGCTTGAACTCCTTCAAGACTTCCCTTCAGCTCTCTCAACTCTCTCTCAAGTAAGCAAATGTTGTATTGCTTGGTGTGAAGAAAAGTGAAGAGCTTGGGTCCCTATTTATAGGAAAAAGGTTGGGCAATTTGGTAATAAAATGCAACTTTGCTCTTGTCAATTAAACACCATTGGATCTAGGGCTTCATTGACAAATTAAATCCTCACCACACACACACTCATCTGCCCACTCTCTCTCTCTCCCCTCTTCTCTTTCTTCTTCCTTCTCCTTGAAGCTAAGACAAACTTGCATTTTAAGCCATAAATAGTGTTTTGTTTTCTAGAAGCTTTGACAATTTTTGACACATGTGTTTGAAACTCAATTCCTTCCCTTTGAAGCCTTCAAAACCGAAATTCCTCTGGTCCTTAGGGTTGGGTTGTTGTTTTGGGCTTTATTGGTGGTTTGGGCAATTGTTTGGGTTACCAAAAATGATCCAATTGAGTTTTTGTTGTGCCAAAAAGCCCTAAATTAATTTCTTCTTGTTTATTATTAGATTAAGCTTAATTAAGTTTAATTTGAAATGATTTTATTGACTACCAATTAAATTTTGATCCTACTAAGTCCAATTGTTACAATTGTGGATCCCTTGTTAGGCTTTATTGTTGAATTTAGCCAAAATATTACAATTTGTTTATAAATATTTATCATTGAATTAATTATGCATGTTAATTCAATTAGGATTAATTTTTGATGTTTACTAATTATTTTTAGTGTTCTCTAATTAATTTAGACCTCCTCCTATCCCTTTATGGCTTAATTTTGCCAATATGTGAATTACATGACATTATGTCACTAATT
Organism: Acacia crassicarpa; assembly: GCA_034222035.1. Classification (NCBI taxonomy): domain Eukaryota; kingdom Viridiplantae; phylum Streptophyta; class Magnoliopsida; order Fabales; family Fabaceae; genus Acacia; species Acacia crassicarpa. The sequence continues at coordinate 20,640,841 of JAWXYG010000009.1, read as the reverse complement.
GTGAGTTTAATTGTTCTTAAATTGTTGGAAATTCCATTTAATTGGTTTAAGGGCTTTTATGGTATTTTACAATATTTTATGACTCATAATAAAAATTTAGGGAGTTGTATTTTGCCCTATTAAGCTCTACCGACAAGTTATTCGAGAATTAGAATAAATATACTTAATACTTTGGAGACAACATACTCTCCTACTTTAAATGGGTCCTAAATGGCCAAAATATTATATTCAAGAGATATACAAATTTTTGGGGTATTATACCAATTATATCCATTTGTTTCTAAAAACGTTGGTTTAGTATTTCTGGGCAGAATTTTCGCTAACTTTGAAAAATCATTATTAATTCCGCAAAAATCGAAATGAGGTTCCATAAAATTCCTCGGAAACCTTAGCATGTCTATTTTTGAGAAAAAGTAATGGTTTTCACCCAGAATTAGTGAATCATTCCCAGTTTAACGTTCTTCAACCCCTGCCCAGAATTTTTCCAGAAAACGTAGCCCAGCTTTAGAAATTTTTATCTCCTTCTACAGACCTTTGATTGAAACATATTTTATACCAATGGAAAGCTATACATGTATACTATAACCATGAATTATTTCATAATTTTTGAACCTAAATTTACACATAAAATAATGTCCTCTATCTGACTGATTCCAATAGCCCAGCAATCCCACAAATTCCCTATCTTACTCTAACTTGTTTCATTAATTCTAAAAATTATTTCCCAACATGTTTTTACCTCGTTAGGCATATTTCAAGCAATGAGGCCTAAAAACAATTATGGGAATTTACTTCACCTATTTTCTAGATTAAAACTAACATTTATACTTAGAACTATAAAAACTAAAGATTAGAAAACTAAAAGCAAGCTTACTTCTTGAAGACTCTTGTTACTCCTTCCTCTTTCTTGCTTCACTCTCTACTCTTAAAAATCACCACTTGGGGTTGATTTGGTGTGAAGAATTGTGAAGGGGGTTGCCCTCTATTTATAGGAAAAGTCCAAGGATTACAACTTTTGGATCATTTTCCATAATCAATGGCTTAGGTTGATTTGTGTTTTTATGAAGACACAAAATATGCACAAAAGATTCTCATTGGTCAATTTTAATTACATAGGATTTAGCTTATTTATTTTAATTCAGCATGTGCTCTAAAAAAAAAAAATCATATTTTAATCTCTCTCTCTCTCTCCCCCATCCATGTGCAAATCTAATGATTCAAGCTCCTTATTGGTTCATATATTTCCATGAGGATTTGGCTTAATTTGGTGATTAACTAGGGCCATTGGATTTAATTTGTGTTTGTTTAAATTCAATCTTCCCCCTTAATCCATACCTCAAGTTTCCCATTGGTCTATTTAATTTTTACAAGGATTGAGCTCATTTCTTTGATTTCTCATTCGCTTATCCATTTATAAGAGGATTAAGCTTATTTATAGGATTATTTAACCCTTAATTGCTGTAACATCCTCATTTTCGAAATCCATTTTCAAAATATTTTAATCAAAGTAGAGCATTGGAATAAATTAAAAGAGCGAGTATCTTATATATATATTCCCTGTTATTGATTCTGGGTTCTTATACAGTGGTACAATTATCCGAATACAGTATGTACATAAAGGTTCAAGAGAAAAAGTCCTCTGCCCGTGTTCTCTTGCGTGTTGCTTATCCGGGTTCCTGTTCTTGGTTCCTCCAGAATCTGAGACTATGGTAAGAGCTGAGGTTCAATTCCCATTGAGCCTCAAGTAACGGTTAACCTCATGCTTATGTATCAGTTATGTATGACAGATATTCATGACAATACAACAATATTCACATACGATATTCACAAACTCAAGATAATCACAGAACACAGCCAACTCCACATATCCATGTCATTCCAGTCTACACTATTCACCAGTGCCACGGTGTACATCCGTGTCCTTAGCGCTAGGAAAACTCAACGGTGTTATCATGACTATAACTCGTATAAAGCTGTATGTGTATGAATAATTTTTAAAACAGAATCTATAGCTGTATGTGTATGCACAACTTTTCAAAAACAAAGTCTCAGACTATCTATCACATATACGTATACAATAAGCATCAGAGTTAGTGTTACAGTACGCGTCCGTACCTTCGTCGGCGATATCAGTACGCTGTCGTTCGGACCGTGATCACGTTTATCCTATAATGGTAATATCACATTTATTAATTTACAAATAGTATTCTAGAAGGTATCCTAGTCACTAATGACCTTTTTACCCTTGGTAGGATTATTTCAGCATATTTCCCTTATCGTAAAAAAAAAAAAAAACGCTGGTGCAGCATTTCTGGACAGATTTTTCGTCTAAATTAGAAAAATCATAACTAATTCTAGAAAAATCAAAACGAGGATCCGTAAAATTCCCTGGAATCCTTAGGATGTATACTTTCAAGTAAAAATAATCAATTATTCCCAGATTTCACGAACCACTCCCAGTTTTTAAGTTTTGAGCCTCTGCCCAGAATTTTTCTAGAAATTCGTAGCCCAACTTTGAGAATTTTTATCTCCCTGTACAGAAATCATTTTAACATATTATTGGCATATTTAAAAATCCCTATATTTCTACTTTAACCATGAATTTTCCCAGAATTTTCTAACCACGTTTTCAATGTAAAATATAGGCATCTTCGTCACTGGTTCAGCAAGAGCTTAACCGATGAGATTTCGCTAGAACTTCGTTGCTTTAATGTTTCTCTTCCGGAAATTTTGCTAAAACACCTTCTTCATCAATTTTTCGAAATAAAGCTGATTTTAACCATAAAAACATGTAAATAAAATTATTCTAGAATATTTAAAATCTAAGCTACTTTTATCTAAGAATTTAAAGACTAAAACTTAAAGAACTTAAAGCTAAAGCTAGAGAACTTACCAAGAGCCTTGCTATTCTTCAAGAAGCTCTTCCCACTCTTCCTTACTCTCTCTCAAATATGACTATTGCTTTGTGAATTGGTGAGGAATAATGAGGGCATTGCCTCCCTATTTATAGCCATTTGGGGAGTTAACTTCCTAACAACTTTCATCCATTTTTAGCCCTTGGATTTAAGTTAATTAGAAGCACAAATCCTAGCCCTATACCTCCCCCTTCTAGCTTCTTCCATTGCTTTATGACTCATCCTACTTGATGATGTCATTGATGACTCAAACAATTCTTACCTCCTTCTATTCTTTGCTTTGCATTCCACTAGATAAAAATATATTTGGGGATCCTAATGAAGTTTTATTCAAATTTCCTCTTTGGTTTTGAAATCTTGAAGTTCTTAGCTTCATTTAGAGACTATAAACACCCACTTTCTCAATTGGTATCAATCTTCAAAAGTTGAGGAAATCGCTTTGGTTATACTCATTCTCAAGCTTGAATTATGCTTGTTCATAATCTTTTCTTATATTTGATCTATGGTTAATGGATTTCAAGATACAATTTAGTTTGTATAGGTTTTCATTTGCTTATGTCTAGAATGAATTTCATGGACTTATCTAATTGTTCATTTATCTAATTTTCCTATTGGCTATTACCTTGACTTCTCTTTCCTTCTTCATACTACACACACACACATGCACAATGTATGCACAACAATTGTATTCACAACAATTGTACATTCTATCCTCTTCCAATTGCCCCAAAGTCTTCAAGCTTTAATGTTAGAGTATTGACTTATCATTCTTAGGGTTGTGACTCATCCATGCTTAGGTTTATGACTCATAAATTTTAGTACACTATCCTCTTCCATTTGGCCTTAGAAGTCTTCATGTATTAATGTTTTGCTTGTGACTCATCTTGCATGTGGGATTTGTTATTAATTAGACAATTTTGCTCTCCTTTTTCTTTTGCAAAATCCGTCCCCCTCCCCTTTATATATATATATTTTTTATTATTTGTGTTTTACATATCTTATATTATTTAGAAGAAAATCTTTCATTGGTTAATTTTGGTTCACATGGATTGTGTTTTATGAGAGTTAATTTAAGCCTTAGGATTTAACTTTACTAGATTTAATCCAAACCTTTAATTTGTGTTAATCTCTTATTGGTCCAATTAGTTTTATGAGGATTAAGAACATTTTCTTGATTTATCATTGGCCAATTCAATTTCACAAGGGTTTGGCTTAACGAGGCTTAATTAAGGCCTTTGGATTTAGCTTTATTAGATTTAATCTTAACCCTTCATTTCTAATCCTAATTAGCACCCCTAATAAAGTAGTTTAGTGAAGTTGTCAAATTATGATTGGTCTCTAACTTAATTATGGCTCTTAGAGACTTTATTTATGCTAATCTCAAATCCTTATTTGCCATTGGTTCCTAATTAGGGTCATAAACCCTTAATTATGCTTATTTAATTTTGCTATTAAATTTGGTGCCTCTATTCTAATTGTTGCAATTTTATTTGCCCATTATTTGTTGATAATTGCTTCTGAATTGGTCTTAGTATTTTGATAATTCTTTATGACTTTTTATGAGCTAAATATGAACTTAGGTATTAGTTTGATAATTATAGGGTTTTAGAAAATTTAGTGTCTTAATAAATTATGAAAATTGAACCTTAAGTCTTTATTAATTAATCCCTTGATTCATTATGAAAATTTACACAATTATTTAGTTTAGTGAAAACCTAGTTGTTTATTAATTCTTATTAATTTCTCCTATTTGTTTAAGTATTTTCATAACACTTCCTTGCTCTGTTTTAATCATATAAGAGTCATAATTTAATTTGGTAATTTATTTGTATTTTTATGATTCCTAAGAAAATTCAATTATTGGTTACCTTAATCCTAAATAAAGATTTCCTAGAAAATAGAATAAATATACCTTAAAATTTGAGACCACATATTCACCTATTTTAAATAGGTGTCATTTATCAAAATATTGTATTTATGAGAAATAATAATTTTTGGGGTATTACAATTGCATTTGCTATTGGTTTGTTAACTAATTATGAAAATTAGTGCTTAATTCTTCTTTAATTAGCCCTTTGATTAATTATGAAGATTTACACAATTATTTAATTAGTGAAGACTTAATTGCCTATTAATCTTTAATAATGTTCCCCTAACTTGTTTAAGTGTTTCATAACATTTTCTTGCTCCTTTTGATTATTTAAAAACCATGGTTTAATATGATAATTATTTTGTATTTTATAATCCTTAAATGTGGTCTTGAATTTAATCTTTGGTTTATTTAATTCCAAGGAAAAATGGTCTAAAATCTAATTAATAATCTACACAATTTAGAGACAACATATTCTCCTTTAGTTAACATGTATTATTTATCAAAATATAGTATTGACTATAAATAGGAATTTTTAGGGTATTACAAGTTTGGTTAGATTGAGTTATATAAGATTCTGAAATAGGATTTGATATTTAAGTTAGGGTTTGTTATGATTTTGATAATATAGAGGTTTGACGAGTTGTTTAATGATTGTGTTATATTTTTGAGTTAGAAAAGATGTTTGATCAGTTCAGAATATTGACTTGATGGATATGTGAATATGGGTATGTTGGAGGTGAAAATTTATAGTATGAAAGGGGGAAATTGATATGAATGGATGTTGTTGAGGTTAATTAAGGCATCTATGAGTTATTTGACTTGAGGAAATAAGGATTTTTGTGTTGGATTGAGGTGTTGGTTGGTTTATAGAGGAAATGGTGACTTAGGTTAAGAGATAGCGGGAAAAATATGAGTTAAGTGGAGGAAGTCGAAGTTTATGACTTATGTCATTGTTTTTAATTGTGATTGACTTGTATCTACATTAATGATATTGATTTATCTTGTAACTTAGTGGTTCTTGTTTGTGCCTTGGCCCCTCAATTGTGAGGTTTGAGTATGGAGTTGAGATAACTAGGGTTAAATTATTTTATATGCATGTTTTGGACTATAAGATTTTTTTACTATATAATTTATTATATAGCGAATGTGTTTTGAACAGCTTTTTCTTGAACTTCTCTAATGAAGCTATGAATATTGTTTTGAAAAGAAGTGTGACAATGAATCCTATGTGTGAAATGATTGTGATGTAATGAGTTGATTTGTTGAATGTAGATCTATGAAGCTATGAAGCTATTTGTTGAATGTTAACATTGATTTGTGAGGCATGCATATTTGTAAAATGTTATGACAATGTTTTGTATATTGTGGAGTTGTGTTGTGTAGGTACATGTGGAAGAAGGGGATTGTAAATGAAGATCCTGATATATTATGTAGGCGACAAGCCCCCACTACTGATCATAGTAGTTGACAACTTATAGGCTCAGACCTAGGCGGGGGGCCAAACAACTTCTAAGTCCAGACCCAAGCGAGAGAGAAGGAAGGGAGATTTAAGGTTGAAGTGTAATGTGATCTTTGGCCAAGTCATACTACACTTGAAGACCCGATCCACATCAAGGTGTATGCAGGATGAGTTTGGTTGGAAAGAATATCTGGGCATGCAAGAGTTTTCTATGAGCTTATACTTTGTTAATTATAATAATTATCTATATGTTTTTACTTGGCTTACATTCCTTTCTTGGATATTTTGTAATTTGATTTTGGTTATTGGGGCTTTATGTCTCACTCGTTAATTTAATATTCTTGGACCTCATGAATCGGAATACTATTTTTTTTTTTGGTATGATCGAAATGCTATATTTATTTCATCGGATAGCTGTTTAAATATTTTTGGACTTAAGGCCTTGTTTTATACAGTTTGATATCTTGGAGGATCCACTATCAAATCATGCATTTTGAAAAGATGTTTTGTGAAGATCCTTTTTGTGGGGTTTAGTGTTGTGGATATGACTTGTGGGTTGTGATTTCTTATTTCTAATTATTTGTGCCCAAAGTCTTGAATTTCTTAGTGGGTTTGTAAGCAAGTTTTGTGAAGATTATATTTCTGCTTAAATGAATCGCTGAGAAAGGGTTTACTCACGATGCCTATCATTGTCCATTGATTTGACCGTGCCTTTTATAATACCTCGAAATTTGTATTTCTCCTAAATATGATATTTTAGCAAATAGGACCTATTGACAATAGAAAAATATGTTGTCTCTGATTTTATAGTGTTATTTACTTTATTTATTGGATAAATTTTCTTTAGGATTTAATAAGGCAAATTCAACTCTCTAAATTCAAATAGGGGTCATAAAATGATATGAAAATACCTAAATTAATTAGGAAAAATTTCTAACAACTAATAAACAATTAAACCTACATGAATTAAAATATTCACATTTAGTTTTTATATCATCAAAAATAAACCATAAAAGGGTGTGAAAATGCTTAAATTGATTATGGAACATTACAAACAATTAGTAGATGATTAAGTTACAATAAATTAAGGCAATAATATTAAAGTTCTTAATTAACTAGATAGCATGTATAAAACCATCAATTAGGGAGTTTTACTTTAATTAATAATTAAGGGGCCAATAATGTAGTTCCAAAAAGTTATCTAAACAATTAAATAAAGCACAAAACAAATAAAAAGAGAAAGATGAAGGGGGGGTATGTTTAGTGGACTTGGGGAGGAAGTAATGTTCAAAACACATGTTGGAAATAAAGTCAAGAAAGCAAGACTTGGTGACTAAGTTGGAAGCTTCTAAAACTTGGTGACCAAGGAAAAACAAAATGAGAGAGAGTGTGAGGGGTGGGGATCACGGTTTGGGGTGTTTAAAGGTGAGGATGAGAGTTTAAAATTTCACTTTGATCCAAGGGCCAAGAATTGATATGAGATAGGTTAAGAAAATTCACCAAAAATGCCATAGTGATTTCCTATAAATAGGGGCATTGGCTCTTCACAAAACTCACACCAAAGCAAGCAATAGAAATCTGAAAGTAGAGAGAAGTGAGGTTGAGTGGGAGTAGCTTGAAGAAGTTCAAGCATTTGGTAAGCAAGTTCTTGAGTTTTTATATTCATAGATAGATATGTTTTAATCTTAAAAATGCTAGAGTAGTTTTATTTTCATGTTTTTATGTTTAAAAATAGCTTTATTTCGAAAAATTGATGCAGGAAGGGTTAGAGAAAATTTTCTAGAAGAAAAACACCGAAGTAACGAAGTTCTGGCGAAATTTGTTGGGTAGGCGATTTCTGGAGTCAGTAGTAGAAACACCATAATTTTATGTCGAAGATGATGTCAATTAATTCTGAAATTTTTCATGATTAAAGCAGACATATAGAGCTTTCCAAATATACCTAGAGTGTGTCATTTTGAATTTTGTACAAAGAGATAAAAATTCTTGAAGAAAGGCTACGTTTTCTGGATAAATTTCTGGGCAGCGTGTGAAAACCTGGAAACTGGGAGCTGTTCTTAATTTCTGGTTAAAATCTGATATTTTTTCTCAAAAATAGACATCCTAAGAAGTCTGGGGAATTTTATGGATCCTCGTTTCGATTTTTCTAGAATTAGTTATGATTTTTCAAAATTAGGTGAAAATCAGCCCAGATGCTGTTAAACAGCGTTTTTTCCGAAATTAAAGGGAAAATAATTGAAAAATAAATATACCAGGGATAAAATAGTCAAATGTGGCTAGGATATTTATTATAATATTGATTGTGAATTAATAGATGCGATATTACCCTCATAGGATATCTGCGATCGCTTTCCGACCGACAACGTGCCGTATTTGTCAACAAAGATACGAACTCGTACTGTAACACTAATTCTGATGCTTATTGTACTTGTATATGTGATAGATGTGTTCATAGACTAAGACTCTGTCTTAAAGTTTTTCATATACATTCAGCTATACACGGGTTATGGTCTTGATAATGCCGTTGAGTTTTCCTAGCGCTGTGGACAAGGATGTACACCGTGGCATTGGTGAATAGTGTAGACTATAATAACATGCATATGCAGTGGCTGTGTTCTGTTATTATCTTTTATATGTGATTACTGCTGTAATGCCATGTGTTGGAAATTATGCCCTAGGGGCTATTCATTGTACTTTGAATATTTAAGTTATTTAAAGTATTCTCTTTTGTTATCATTTTTGTTTGCATGTTCGTATTGATAACTGCATCCTTGGATACATCTTATAGATTATCCCAAATGTCCATGGTCGGTCATCTACACGGGAGTGAAGATGAATTAAGACCAGTATGACTTTGATGAGGTATGGAGATAGGAATCAAAGTCATAGGCACTTGTAAGAGTACAAGGTGCTGGACCGACCCACTATGAGAAAACTGCATGGTATAAGTCATAAGCTTATCTCATGTATAACCGCGTCACAACGCCCTATGACCTGAGATCATCATGGATTCCTACATGATGAGTCACTGACCTTTGACCGGGTGATGATAAAGGCTGGGATCGGGATCAATGGTTTTCATGCGGAGGAATGTGAATGGTCAAGATGGAATTTGTCCCTCACATTTGTAGAGAGATAATATTGGGCCCCTCGATAAATAAGTCTAAGAAATGTATGGCCATACTGTGATGGAAAGAAGTTTCCATTTCACCTTTTAGACTACTCGAGAATTGAGAAAGTAGTGGTCAATAACAAGAAGTTCACATTATCCACGCCTCATCCTTGACCAAATTATCGCGTGACAAAAGGGACGTGACATGGTTGTACAATAGGTAGTATCGTGTTATCGATTCCCATGTGCATTGGGTAGTTGCAATGTCTTGCTAGAGGCCGCTTGCGACTTGTGGGTTGATACAGTCTTAGCCCACTGCGAATCTCATATGGGCCTGCAAGGTCGCACACAAGAATGATCCAATACGGGTAAAAGTGTCCAGATTCATTAAATCTCAGATTAATCTGAGATTAAATGAATACTGAATTTAATCTAGGATTTATATATATATATATATATATATTATCGAATTTAATATATATATATATATATATATATATATATATATATATATATATTATTAATGGAGATTATAATATTATATATGATATTTGTTTTGTATTTAATTTATTTGATAAATTAAATATTTGAAACAAATAGAGATATTTTATCTTATTTAATTTCGAATAAAGATATCATATATTTGTTTAATATTAAATTGAGATATAGTATCTCAGATTTAATTAAATAGATAGATATCATTTCTCGGATTAATTTATAGAGATAAATTAAATTAGAAGGCTTTTAATTTAGATTTGAATTTCAGATCTAGTTTTAATTCGGATTAAATAAATATATTAGATTATATCTATTTAATTGATATATTATCTAGATTCAAAATTCGAATTTCAAAATTAATGAGGATTAATTTTGATTATATAATATGCCTATCGGGTTTATAAAAACCTACGGGAGTTTTAGTCGAGCGTATTACAGAAAGCCGCGAGAAACCCTAGAGTAAAAATTGAGAGAGACGCACAAGAGGCGCTAGCACGCTGCCGTAACCGTGTTCAGGGATTGTTTGTGTGGATACCGGTAGAGGAAGCCGATTCTAAGAGTCGTCTTCTGCTGATCGAGAAGGTAGCCCACCTGTTCAAAGAGAACGAGACGCGTACGAGTTCAATATAAGGTATGATTCGGGTTCCCTAACCTTGATTTAAACGTCGTTGAGTGATCCTCCGGACGGGATTCGTAAGAAATTTTAATCCACTGCGTGTACGGATCCGAACACTGGTGAATAGTGCAGACTATAATAACATGCATATGCAATGGCTGTGTTATGTTATTATCTTTTATATGTGATTACTGTTGCAATGCCATGAATATCTGTCATACATAAACTGTTACATAAGCATGAGGTTAACCGTTATCTGAGGTTCAATGGGCATTGAACCTCAGCTCTTCCTATAGCTTCAGGATCCGGTGTGAACAGGGCCGAAGGCAAGGGTAAGCAGCCGGCATGAGGATGGGCTGGAGAAAGTTCTTTTGATTTGTACTTAACGTCATAGTCATTCGAAATTTTTGTATCGCTGTGGAAGCAAACAAATACATTGCAGTGGATGTTTATCAGTTACTCTTCAATTTAAATACTTCCGATGCTCTATTATGATCAAACTATTTTGAAAACATTTTAGAAAATTGGGATGTTACACCTTTATACCTTGGGGTCAAATAGAAAATATTTTTATCCAAGGATTGCAGCTAGTGCAAAACTTTGATCATCTATCTTTTGGGAGTCTTGTTCAACTACTTAGAAAACTAAATGCCATGAAAATACAATAAAATATGATTGGGGTTTTGAAAATCATTTTATCTATAATTGATTAGATCATGTGTGCACGCCCTTTTTGGTAGGAAAGAAGGGAGGATAAATACTATCGGAAACCTTCATCTAATGGTTGTTTGTTTTGTAAAGTCTACATATCATTTTCTTTTTACAGGTACACATCGAGACGGAGACTCTATTTGGAAGATGCTGTGGGGATGGGTTGTCCCAGAGAGGATTAAGTCTTTTATGTGGACCTTTGCACATGGGAGAGTACATACGGCACAATTGTGAGTTTAGAGAGGCACTGTGGAGTTAACAAGATGCATGTCTGGATGCAACCAGGAGGAGGACTTAATGCACTTAATGAGAGATCACAGCAATGCGAAGGAAAGATGGATTTTAGTAGATACTCCAGCGTTATGGGAGAAGTTGACATCACTCTAATGCAAGGAGTGGTTGTAGTGGAATCTCAAACATGAAGCAGGAAGGGATTTCACCAAGAAAATCTCATAGGCTACACTATTCAATTATCGGGACATTTGGGTAGATCGTTGTAAGAAATTATTTGGCGAGGACCTCACCAAAGATAGCACAAACACAAATGCTAGCCTTTTCAAGGTAAGTTGGGATAAGGATTTAATAATAAAATGTCAAGTTTAATCTAACCAGGATATTGCAAGACAGGTTAGCTGGGAACGTCAACAAGGATTTATCACTCTTGAGGTGGGATTTAGTTTTGAAGTCATTATTAGTAGACACAATATATGATGGATATGCAGATTCATGTGTAAACTCACAACAATTCCCTCAGCAATAGTTGAAATCATTGCAGTCATCCATGGTCTTTAGATATGTTGGAATAAAGGATACAAATATGTTTTTATACTATCATATTGTGTTGAAGCTGTTAATGTTTTGACTAGAGGTTGTGATCATTCTTATCCCTTTAGAGACATTATAGTTGATGCCAGGTTGTTATTAAAAAACTGGCAAGTTTTAATTAGTTATATTCATAGAGAACATAATACTTTAGCTAATCATTTGACTAAGCTAGCTCATAATATTGTATGAAACTTTTGTTTCCTTAATTACCCACCACCATCCTACCAGGAGGCGGTAGTTGGTGAAAGATATAGTAGGTTGTGTTTTTCATATTATAGATGCTTTTTTGAATTATTAATAGATTCTAGTTTTCATTCAATAAAACAATTTTCTCATATGTCATTTCATGTCATTGCTTCTTTACTTATGTACTCTCTTTACCCTCCTAACCATTTGAACATGGTTTTTCAAATCTCAAAAAGAAAAATCCTCCCTCCATATATTGCTTGTTCCTTCTTTTTCTCTTTTGTATTGTGTACTCTCTTCACCATCCGATGATGGCTTTACAAATCCCAAGAAGAACATTGTCCCTCTACAACACCCATATAGCTTCTGTGTCCTAATTTCTCTCTCTCTCTCTCTCTCAACTCTTGAGGCTTGTTCCCATTTCCTAGTTGCCTTAAACCCCAACTCCTTCATTTCTCCCTTATCTCTCTCTTCTTTCTTTGAAGTTTTATTCCTCCCAATTATTTTTCAGCTTCTGGTCTCCTCCTTCAAGATTCAGATTTGACGAACAGAAAAACGATATTAGAGAAGCAAATACGAAATCATAAGGGGAAAACCTCAAAATCATTAAATGAGCATTGAGTACTAGCAATCCCATCTCCTATGAATGTTAAAGGTGGATTTTGAAGGTATAAGTTTATGGTGATTAACGGCTTAAAGCAGCCAAATGACGGGAAAATGCAGGCCGACCTCCTGGGAGTTTGTCCTCTAAACCAAGCCATAAAAACTTCCGACCGACAACCCGATCGATTGAACCGTCTAGTCCTGTCCGGCTCTTTAAACGTTGTAACTCACACAATTAATGACTCCATAAGCTCTAATTAATGGAATGAATTATCATTAACATGCAACCACACTCAACATCAATGAACTTAATCAACCGATACAAATTCACGTCCATATTGAAATTAAGTCTATTGATTGAGTCACTTAGTGTCACTTCTAAGGGTAGTGAATATCAACAAACCCAAGAACTAATGGACACTAATTTGCATTGGAGGACTTCAAAAATCATAGAGCTTAGTCCCAATTACACTTATATGATTAGATTGGATTAATTTTATTATTCGTTTAGGCGAGTGCAATTAATAGAATTACCTTAGCGCTAGAAAACTTAGCAACGCAATGGTAACAAACTCAATCATGGAAATCAGTCATCAACATTAATCTCAAAGCAAGTCTAATGAACTAAATCATCCCACATTAACATGCTAGATAATAAAATCACAAAAGACTCAAGCTAAAACTAATAGTAACAAGATAACATATTATTTCAAACATAAATAAATAAATTGTAATTGTTAAAACATGATCTACATAATTTATAACTGCAACACAAGCAAAATTTAAAAAATTAATTTATAAAAATACTATAATAATAGCTTTAAAAATATTAAATCTAAACCATTTATTCTTTAACCAAAAGTTCGAGATAAGATTCTTCGATGAAAATGAGAAAATAGCTTCTTAGAAAATCTACTCCCAAGTTCCACACATAAGAGACAAAATCTACCGTAAGTATGAGAAAATACAATGGACAGGATATAAAAATAGAATAACAATAAATAGATATAAAGCATTCTTGTCCATACAAGAATTTATTTTCCAACAGAGTTCAATGGATTTTGTGTGTTGGATGGGTGATTTGCTTACTAGGCCTCTATTGATTATATTTATATATGGTTCATTGAATTTTGCGTCTTATTGGAAAGTGTTCGTTCAATTGAGAATGCTGAAGCACAGATTCGAGGCTTTTACTTTCTTATTGGCTTAACTGAATATTTAAACTCAAGACAATACAACATCAATTAGTCAATAAAGGCTTTATGAAACAAGAATTAATTTGCATAAATGATGTAATCAATATATAACTTCATTGACTCAAGTCTAGATCTCAAACAACTAAATCTCTTAGATGCGGTTAAGTTTGTAACTTTCAACAATGATTCGAGAGAGCACATCAGTTGATTTTCCATTAAGATCTCCAAGGCTCGAGTGTATGCTCGAGCTCCACGCATAAGATACAAAATCAACTTGGGTGTTTCATTTTAATGAAGTTGATTCAAGTGTATGACTCTAATTACTTGAAACAAAAAGCACAGATAACTAGACTTCTTTCACATGTAACATATTGAAATTAAAGGACTTGAATTGAATATTGACAAAGCATGCTTTTAAATTATTTTTAAATAAAAATAAGCATACAGTCGTCACTAGGATTTTTTAAATTTCAATTATTTAATTTAATATTTCTATATTTTAAAAATAAGATACGCATGCTAATGGGTAGGTTGATTTTAATTTTAATCCTTTGGTCAAATTATTTTTATATTTTAAATTGAAACTGAACTTGTTCATCATAGCGTTTATTTTAATTTTATATTATCAAAATAATTATAAGCATATTTTGCCATTATATATTTGCAGAGTCAACATTTTATACTAAATTAGACTAATGCCTTCAAGAATAAAGGATTAAATTTATGCTTTACAAAAAGTGATCTTTACGTAATTTTAAAGGACTAAACATATATATTATCAAAAATCATCTTATAATTGGAGCTTATCAAATTTTTCCCAAAAAAAAAAAAAACAATGAAATCATTGAACTGAAATGACATCATTTAGTGACGTTTTATTATGAATCTATGATAGACAATCAATTTAAGATTTCTACTGTAAATGTGAGAAAGTATACTGGGAAAGATATAATAATAGAATAGAAAAGGTAACAACATATATATCGGAGAAAAAAGAAGCCAACACCAATAAATTGATATAAAGCATTCTTGTCCATGCAAGAATTTATTTGGCAACAGAGTTCATAAGTTTGGCACACAAAGGTTAAAAAACCAAAAAAAACAAAAAACAAAAAACAAAAAACAAAAAACAAAAAACAAAGAACAAAGAACAAAAAACAAAAAACAAAAAACAAAAAAACAAAACAGAGTTCATACGACATACTAATACGTTATTGTTTCATCATGAATCTTCTATCTTCTCCTCGAAATGAATGCATACAACGCATTAAAAAAAGATAGGAAAGAAAAAAAAGGAAGAGTATAAAACTAAGATAAGAATATCTCATACAAGCCAATGTGAGTCGGCATAGATGGTAAGGGATCCAGGACTAGGTCCTTAGGTCGTGGGTTCGATCCCCTTTGCCGTCGTTGGGACTCCTTTGGTAGGCGATCTCGTAAGTCCTCAATAAGTGCTCATAGAGCCCGGGGCCGTGCCCTGACCTTGGTGGGGGACTGATGCCGAACCCTCCAAAACTTTTAAATACCAAAAAAAAAAAAAAGAATATCTCATACAACACTCCACCCCTTGAATGCTTTATTTTCCTTGCAAATGAATGAACCTCGAAGATTCACTTTGTAATAGTCGTCTTAAATGCTCAAAGGAACCAAACTTTCCGAATAGCCAAACGCTTTGAACATTTTTGGAATTCCATGGATTTCAAACTCCTTAATTTGCTGATTCTTAAGATTATAAGAAACCAACTGGCATCCTTCTTCAACAAGAATCTCATCATCTCCCAAAAGCCCTAAAAATGATCCAAACTTAGGGCACGGTCCGATGACAGATTTCTTAGCCCAGCTACTCTCAACTCCGTACTCATTCATCACCCAGATTTCGAATCTGTGACTGGTTGTGTATGTAGCTATACAAGCAAGTTTCTCATCAATCACAGCTACATGCAATTCATCAGATCGATCAACTCCCAGAGGCAACTGAATCTTACCAAATACCTCCTTGGTGAAATCAAAGAACAATATGGCCTTATCATTATCATCAGTTAACCAGTGATAGAAACCATTCAAATAAGCCCTACACTTCGGATAGCATAGACGAAAAGCAGGGACAACAGCATCTATTGTTCTCCAAGAATTAGTACTGAGATTATATACCTCAACAGGAGGAAGTTCTCTTTCTTCAAAATCTAAAGTCCCAAATCGAACAACCTTGTAATCCTTTGTAACAGGATCAATACCAAACCCAAACATGATATAAACCATATCTTTAGGCAGGTTCTGAGATGGAGGAAGAACGTTCACCTGTTTTGTTCCAGGGTTCCACAGAATCAAACTGGGCCTACTAGCTTTATCTCCTCCATAAACCCCATAGAGACAAAAAATCCCATTACATTGCCCATAAACAAATATGTATTCCATATCCTTCTCAGGAAATGGCAATTCAACATCCTCTGTTTCCTGATCGGAAATCAAAGAAAGGCAGGGCTTGAAAGTGTTATTATGCAAGCGAAATATCAGCTGGTGGTGCTGGTTTTCAGAGACTGATTCAGACCAGTCGAATTGTTTGGAAATAAAAGATGGATTAGCGATTCGTTCGTACCAGGATTTCGCCACGGATTTGAATCGAAGTAGGGATTTTACAGGAAGCCTCAACGATATCTCCTCTACAATTTCTTCAGGAAGATCAGCACCCAACATATTCATTTTTCTGAGCTTACCTGGGTTTGTTAGGTTCTCTTTTTCTTCTCTTGTGGTCAAATTCACTTCACCAAAAGACCAAAGCAGAAGGCTGTGGTCTTAGATAATATAATTGGCCCACGCAGGCGTCTGTGAGAGAAGAGAAAAAACCCTGTTTGGGTGATTTGAGGCACAAGGTCACAGTGTTACATGGAGATGCTTATATACACAACAACAAATTCGTCTTCCATGAATCTTATCTTGAATTCCAGAAGTGGGAACACCTAATTATTTTCCCCCAATGAACGAAAGAGATTCTGTATCTTTTCTCATTCTAAATTTCTCACAATAAATTTGAATTTTATCCAATGAGTCATCAGGTGATCCTGATCATAATTCTTCTATTAAAAATTGATGACTTGATTGAATAAACATTGAGTGTGTGGATATATATATATATATATATTCCTTTTAATATTTATTACTATTCTTTTTCACTTTCATTCTAGATGTCTTATCAAACTTAGTAGATTTTTTTTTTGGGTAGTGTTTATATTTTCTATTTTATTGGAATATAAAAGGAAGATAATTGATCCCATTCATTATAGCATGTTGGTGTTGTAAAGGCCATAACAAGCAATAATTATGTTGATTCGCGTTGATTGTTGTCAAACTCGCGAGTTGATTTTCTAAATTTATCGTTTTTATGTTTTTACCTTATTAAATCGAGTCGTGTCACTGGCAAACTCGTGTTAGCTACAGACTTGGTTAAATTTACGAGTTTACATACCATGTTTACCGTTTTTACATTTCATAACTTATCATTTTTAATAAAGAAATTTCTATAAAATTCATACATAAAGCTGGTGAACATAACTAAATTAAAAAAGTTAACACAATTTTTGTAAGGGTTAAGGTGCAGATTGGTTAACGAACTTTTACTCTAGGAGCGTCCAGCAACAAAAACTTTTAGATTGACCGAAAATACTAAAAAACTCCTAAAAATGTAAAGTCAGCACAACCTCGTTAGAAGGTCCATTAAAATGTAAACTTGAAAGGTTAAGGTGCAAATTGCCTAACGAACTTTTACTCTAGAAGCGCCAAGCACAAAAAAGTTTTACTCCAGGAGCACCCAGCACAAAAAAATCCATGTGCAATCTACCCAAAATCCGACTGTTGCAAATCTTTGCCCAGACCCCTAACCATGTGCAATGAGGTTGGAAGAATAAATGCAACCAAAAAAAAAAAATCACAAATGTAATGAGTAGATTTCATTTTGAATAAGGATGGTGAGCTTTTGAACTTGCCTGGGCAAGTCTATATGCAATCCACCCAAAATCTGACTATTGTAAATCTTTGCCCAAATCCCCCAACCATATGTATTGGGGTTAGAAAGAGTGAATACAATAAAAAAATCACAAATGTTAGGAATATATATTTTAGGTCCACTTAGAAATCACAATTGCACCTGCACATGTACTGGGCAATTAAGTTCGAAAACTTACCATCCTTACTCAAAATGAAATCAACTCGTTACATTGGTGATTTTTGTTGTTGCATTCACTCTTCCTAACCTCAATGCACATGGTTGGAGGGGTCTGGGCAAGGATTTACAACAGTTGGATTTCGGGTTGGATGCACGTGGACTTTTTTATGCTAGACGCTCTTGGAGTAAAACTTTTTTGTTCTAGGCGCTCTAGTAGTAAAAGTTTGTTGGCAATCTACACTCTGACCCTTAAAAGTTTACATTTTAATGGATGTTCTAACGACGTTGTGCTGACTCTACATTTTTAAGAGTTTTTTGCTATTTTTGGTCCGCTTAAAAGTTTTTTATGCTGGGCGCTCATGGAGTAAAAGTTTGTTGACTAATCTGCACTTTAACCCTTACAAAAATCGTGTTAACTTTTTCAATTTAGTTATGTTCAATGGCTTTATATATGAATTTTATAGAAATTTTTTTGTTAAATATGATAAGTTATGAACGTCGATAGATTTAATTTCAATTATTTGGATTTAATAATATTTAAATTAAATTATCATCATTTTCTATATTTTAATTATTTATTATATACTATTAATATATATTTAATGATAAAAATAAATTCTTACGAGTTTACAATTTAAGTTCATGATACGAGTTTACATTAATGTCACGAATTGAGAGGCTTGTTGGTGTTGATGCGTCTTATCATTTAATCCTCACACTTGTGTTGGATAGGATCTAGAAGCTCCCTTTGTTGGGAATTTGGTATCGCCATTATGTTAACCTGCCAAATTAATAATTGAAAATAGAAGTGCACTTCATGATTGATATTTTGAATATATTGATTGATTTGTTATGGGACACGAATCAAATTAATAATCAAACATTATTGTGAATATATTGATTTAATTGCTGCTAAATTAATAAAAGTTAAGGTTAAAATCTATGAATTTTCAATGTATACTTGCCATCATAATATTCATTTGTTTCCAAAAATATAGAAGCTTTTAAAATAATGCAAAAATACCACGATTATTAAATAAATTAATGTTGAAAATTTAACAAACAATTCCAATGCAATGCACAATATTTTTGCTCCTTGCGGCCCTATATCTACTCCTACAGGATCTTCTGCACAACACAGTGACGCATTTCCTCAGTGTATACAATGCCCCTCACCTAGAGTTGGGAATCAGGGCCGGTTCGGCCCTCCAGAGCCTGGGGTAAGGAAAAAAAAAATCTGTTTTTCAAAGCTTGGCCTAAGGGCATCATGGCCAGAGCCGGCCCTCCAGGGCCTGGAAGTTACTATTACAAATTTTAACTACTTTTCCTTCGTTTTTTTTAAAGAAATATAATTAGTAAATTACAAAATAAATCATTCAACAAATAAGCACAATCACTAATTCATAATTAAAAGCAAACTATGTTCATAAACAGCTAATATAAAACATAAGAAGCATAACTGATTAGCACAAATCATACCATGTTTTTCCTATATTTTATGACTGAATTAAATGGTAAATATGAGCTTAACAGCAGACAATCTAAGCAAAATGGCATATATTCATAATATAGGGAACTGAAGGGCAGAAATGATTTACATGTGACAAGAAGAATGATTTACATGGTTTTTAAGGAAGAACGTATAGCAAAGCTAATACGATGCTATAGCATTCTGACAGTAGCTAGAAGTACAATACAAGGCATTATGAAAGCTATAGCAAAGTAGAGGACGCAATGCTATGAGGCATGTTTTCTGACCTTTTTATCCAAGTGATGAGTATATATTTTATGATTAAATATGTGTATATTTTATGAGATTTAATTGGAATTATTGATATTATATACCTATTTAATTATCTTTTTTGAACTTTTCCATAATCAAATAAAACTTGGGATCAAAAAATAAATCGACACAAAATCTACTCATATCCTATTTTTATTGTGCAGGAAATATTAGCTGATTTGGAAAGAAGTAGAAAAAGCAATTAAGAGGATATAATCAGTCAAATTCAGTGGTCCCCCGCAAGAAAAATAGAAACAAAATCAATTGTGTGATTTGATGGAGTAAATTACAAGATATGAGATATCTTTGTAATAAGAAAAAGAAAATTAGTTACCCAAGATCTAAATTATTATAAATAGGGAGGCAGAGACAAGAAAGAGGAACACGGAAGAAAAGATCTGAGAGACACAGAACGAGAAGGAAGGGATGAAGAAGCAGAGGAGCAGAGGCTGAGCGTTTCAATTCTCTTCATCATCTCCACGGAAAGACGGAAGGACTGTGGAGGCGATGAAGAAATTTTCTTTCCTCTCTCTCCTTCTTATTTGAACATGAATTCTTATCTTTTTGTTTTGGATTTGAATAAAGCCATGTGTGGCTAGTTGGTTTTGCAACCTAGAGAATCTATGAACTTGTTTGGGTTTTAGAAATTGTTCCCACTCATTAGTTTTGTTTAATTTTAATCAGTTTATTTAATCTTGTTTTTATTATTTATTGCTTAGTGATTGGCCACCGTTAAGCATGTTTTGGGGATTTAGGATTGAACTTGACGAAGGGAATCTTAAATTGACCTTGGGATTAAATAATGTGGAATTAGATTTAAATTTAATGTGAAGTTAGATTTTAATCTAATTTGCGTCTAGGATAGACATATACCTAGAAGCTCCGCATAATCAAATTAGAGTGAGCCCGATTTAAAACGCATCTTAATTAGTTGTGTGAGGCATCACATAATTATTTGAGGTAGGTGTATAAGTAGACCGACAGGCACATATAAACATTAATACTCTAGATTAGCTGATCAAGTTAAGTCAAAGTTAATTTAGTGGAGATAAAATCTAGGAATCAAATAAGGGATTAGTGACTCTAGGTTGCTCATTTGATTATTGTGGTAGTCTTCTTATTTTTATTTTAGTTTTAATTTCTTTTATCTTAATTAAATTTAATTTGGTTTTCTCAACTTAAATGAAATTGTAAAATCAATGCTTAACTGAAGTTTGTGATACCAAGTCCTCGTGGGAACAATACTCTTCTTATCACTTTATTACTTGATACGGCCTGTGCACTTGCGGAGTTTTTAGGCTACAAAGTTTTGCCCTATCACCAAGTAATTTCAGGAATAAAAGAAAAGGAAGATAACGACGGGTAGATTGATGACACGATAAAATAGAAGATGCGGAGTATAGACACTAAAAGATTTGGAGAATCCCGCAGGATCAGTAGAATCAATCTACTCGGATCAGAAGATATGATAGATCTCGACAAATTAGGAAAGGTTGAACTCGCTGCAACTTTCGCCGCAAGAAAGCCTGATTATAAAAGATAGCAGAGCCAACCCTAGGAGGCAGAAAGCCATAGAACAAGATTCTACCTACGGCAGACTCAAGAAAAGAAGATGTGGAGTGGTGACGTGATAGGACTTCATCCACACCCTTGGAACTCCGCTCAAGCTTTCTGTTTTTTCTCTTTTATTTTAGTATTTTGATTATGGGTCATTCTGTTAGTATCTGTTTTGTGTTTCCCTCGTCAGTCATGAACTAATTTTCGTATGGCTGGACGAGGATGAATCCTTAAGTGTTAAATGAACCCAGTTGCAAGTTCTTAATTTAATAAATTTGGTTTGCTTATCAGTGCTTTAATTACTAGTCGATTAGCGGAAACTAGGGGCTAGATTTATGGCTTCGGCTTACTGGCAAGGAGTCGAGGTTAGACCTCTGAGAAACAGTGTTTGCTAGGCAGTCCGTGCATGACTTGACTTACTATTGTAGGCTTCAGGAATGGTTCTACCTCTCATAACCATAACACCCTGAGCGTAAAGTAGATTTAACTAGAAAGTTGCCATAGGAATATGAAAGGAGTATAGTTAGCATCATATGTATCGGACGTGGAAGCTTCGGTAGACTATCGTGGTAGGTTAACCAAATAGCTTTGTAATTAGTAGCTATGTTGTAGCATTGCGGAAGCTGTACAGTATAGATGCTATAGCAACGGGTAGAGCAACTGGGGGATTGATGCATTTAAGGGTGATTCTAAGTCCAGCCAAACTCCTCACTGATATCTTCTCAAGTTTTAATTCATTCTGTTTATCTATGCTATTAGCATAATCACAAAACCTCTACACCCAATATATTTATTTTCTCTTTTCACGACTATCATAGCAATCGAGCGTCACTCCTTGGTATCTCGGTCTCTGTGGGATGATACTCTACTTACACTTTATTACTTGTTCGACTGGTTCACTTGCCATCAAGGAAATCGACCAACAATAACACTAAGCGACATTAGTACAAGGACTATTATTGTAGTCATCTTCGCCACTATCATCAATTTCAACGACATTTGATTGTTATTCACCTTGAGTAGTAGGCTATGGTTCATGTAAGAATATCATGAATTTCTTCTCCCACTTCATGAACACATCTATAATCTTTATCTACAACAAATAATAAACAAATCATAAAATTAGAGTATAGTTATTATATATTTATACTTAAATGGATAAATAATTCTATAACAAATACAATATATATATATAAATTATTGAAGTGCCCAACTTCAATAAGTATTCAACTTTAAAAAAAAAATATTGAAGGGCCCGATGGCCCAGCCTGTGTAAGCCCTTGGCCAGAGGGCCGACCCTCTAGGGCCAAACTTCACTTTCCAAGCTCGACCCTTCAAAGGCCAGGGCTTAAACAGGCAGGGCCCGGTTTTCTTTGCTCTACCCTCTCCCAATCCCCATCCACGATCCTTTTTTATAGTTTCTTCGTCATCGGTGGTTCAGGTATGACATAGTTTTATTTTAAATATTTTTTTATTTTTTACAAATTTGAAATTAAAGATCGATTTATCAGATTTAATTACAGAGTTGCTATATTATTTAAAATTGATGAGTCAAAATTTTTTGTTCATGATATTAATAGTATTAACATTAAAGGCTAAAATTATACTTTATACATTTAGATAGGGCAGTTCAAGATACCCGAAAACCCGAAAACTCGACCCAGCCCAGACATTGCCCGTGTGAACTTTGAGAGAAAAAAATATAATTCTTATTTAATATCTGAATCTGAAAGAGTGCATATAAGCCTTTATATAGGCAAACCTAGAATCTCATAAAATCTAATCAAATCAAAGTAAATCAAACTAATTGAGTTATAATAGGAAATATCCTAAGATAGAAATATACCTATATCTAATTATAATAATAAGATAATAATCATAATAAATGCATAATATTCTCACACTCCCCCTCAAGTTGGATCATGGATGTTAATCATGTCCAACTTGCTTATACAACTTTATACTACTAACACTCCCCCTTAAGCTTGTACTTCTTGAGTCTTAGAGGCCTATTTAGAGAGCAGCGGATATGGGCAGCAACTGTGACAAGTTTGATGGGTAGCAATTGCAACTAGTCGTTGGACGAGTTGAAGATGATGGGACCAATCGTCTGACAAGTTGAGGAGCATGATGACAAAGGAACTACCACCAACAACGATGAAAGACTCGACAACGATGAGAGCGTCAAAGAGGAGATGTGCTCATGAGTTTAGGACGACGGGACCAGTCATCTAACGAAATGAGAGGCACGATGACAGAGGAACTACCACCAACCGATGATGTTGATGAAGAACTGTGCCGAAAACGACGACGGGACCAGTCGTCGGACGAGATGAGAGGCATGATGACAGAGGAACTACCACCAACAGATGATGTTGATGAAGAACTGTACCAGAAACGACGATGGGACCAGTCGTCGGATGAGATGAGAGGCACGATGACAGAGGAACTACCACCAACGATGATGTTGATGAAGAATTGTGCCCCAAACATTACTAGCTATGCCAGAAACGAGGACGGGACCAGTCGTCAGACGAGATGAGCGACACAATGACAGAGGAACTACCATTAACGATGATGTTGATGAAAAACTGTGCCACAAACATTACTAAGGTTGAATATTAGCTATACTCCATAATTAGAAAACGATGATGTCGCCGGAATCTGAAAATCTTGCAGGAAAAAGCAACCTCACGGACACAAACACTCTATCTGGCCACTGTCACTGTTCACGCGACAATACGGTTCACGCTACAGTGATAGTGGCCACCGAAAAACTCAAATTGGCCAAGAACTAACCAAGCTCTGGTACCATGTGAACTTTGAGAGAAAAATATAATTCTTATTTAATCTCTGAATCTGAAAGAGTACATATAAGCCTTTATATAGGCAAACCTAGAGCTAAACCTAGAATCTCATAAAATCTAATCAAATCAAAGTAAATCAAACTAATTGAGATATAATAGGAAATATCCTAAGATAGAAATATACCTATATCTAATCATAATAATAAGATAATAATCATAATAAATGCATAATATTCTCACAGCCCGGTCCAGCTCGAAAAGGAGGCAAAAAACCTGAACAGCTTTTGGACAGGACTAGGTTTGACCCGAAGACCAGGTAGGACTAGGTTCTGGGTAAGGGTAAACGACTAGTTAGCCCGGTCCCACCCGGATAAAATTATATATATTTATTAAAATATATAATACAGCCTTTAGTAACAAAAAAAAAATTCTTCCTAAGCTTAAATGACATTGTTGAATGGGGATATATGTTCATAAGTTCACACCTAACCCTAAATTTCTGATTTCCCATTCATTCGGCCTCTTGCTTCCCGGACACTTCAAGGTTTAGATTCCCCCCCTTTCGAAAACCCTAACCCAGTCTCCGTCTCCGTCTCCGTCCGTCTTTGTCTCCT
The DNA here is from genome assembly GCA_034222035.1 of Acacia crassicarpa. Taxonomy (NCBI): domain Eukaryota; kingdom Viridiplantae; phylum Streptophyta; class Magnoliopsida; order Fabales; family Fabaceae; genus Acacia; species Acacia crassicarpa. Next base: position 20,615,927 of record JAWXYG010000009.1, on the reverse strand, counting down.
ACTCCAACTCTTTGAGATTCAATTGGCGGTACCAGCTTCATCAGCATTGAAGTGCTCGTGTCTCAACTCTCAAGCCTGATCGTGAGGAAATCATTCTAAATTCTAACTTATAAAACCATCCATCTCTGTCTCCGTCCGTCTCTGTCTCCTTCTCTAACTCTCTGAGATTCACTACCAATGATTCAACAAGGTTAATTGAGCATAGGCTGGGATGGGACCTGGTGTTTTTCTTTGTCATTGTGAGGAAATCATTCTAAATTCTAACTTATAAAACCCTCAGAGGACATTTGCTAGGTACACAGAACAAACTGCTTTTGAGAGGCTCCTTACTAGTGGTGTTCCTTATGCTGTGAGGGTGCTTCACTCTGAAAGGGAATAGTTCGAGAAGCAATAAGGCTGGACCATTAAGAGGATGGATACCCTTGTGCAGAACCCCATTCATGAGGATGACTATGCCTCTGAACCATTGGAGCCTTCCCCGGTTCGAGAAGAATATGCTCCTATCATTTTTGCTCAGGAAACAATTTACCATGTCATTTCTGTTGATCTGCTCTCTGGAAAGGTGGGTTTCTTTTGCATCTTCTCCAATAATGTTTCTGAAGCATTAATTAAGTTTGCGTTTTAACATGTCACTAGTACACTTCAACCATTTTATGTTCAATTCTTCCTTCCAGTTTGTTGGGGCACACATTTTCTTTTTGTATTGCTAATTCAGTAGGACCACTTTTTTTTAAAAAGAATAGTAATATACATGAATAATCTGCTTTTGTGAATTTCACTAAGCTATTCTTTTGTTCAATTACATCTATGTCAACTACATTGCTAATTTTGACTCTTGTTGGCTTTTTCATCAACAAGAAGATCGTGAAATTGTTCTGCGTGCTAGAGAGTTAGGGATAGGAGTTTTAACCGCTCCTTTTAGGCTACTCAAAACAAATCATCTGGGCATTATCCTCACTTTCGCAGTGTACAATATAGATCTTCCATCAAATGCAACCCCAAACGAAAGGATTCAAGCAACAAATGGGTATGTGTAAATTTTAGAACTTTCTGATAACATTCACATAGCTTATTTCCAGGGCAGTTATAGCTCTGAAGTAACTAATCCGCTCTACTTGGCGACTTATCTCTACTTTAAGATTCAGGGAAAAAAAAAACAATCCTTGCTTGATGTTAATGATGTGCAGATGAATGATTTTTATTTTATGATGTTTATTAGGTTTGGAATTGATGCCTGGCATGTGATCTAAATTGATGAATTCTTTCAGGTTCTGAAAAAAAAAGGGTCTTTCATAAAAGAAGACAACATGGACTAGGTCAGTTGGATTACTAGTCTGGTCTAGTCTGGTCCAGTCTGCCCAGCTCGAAAAAGACCGGGTAGGACCGGGCTTCAGGTTGGCATGTCCAGCCCGACCACCCTTCCAGACCAGACCACGGGTTCATGTCCAGCCCGGTCTGGTCTGATTCATGTACAGCTCTACTATTTAGAGAAGGTTTATAAGTTTTTTTTCTTACAGTTGGGCCTATTTAGTGGAAATCAAATCCTAGGTTTTAGAAACAAAACTTAAGTTTCGCCATAAGTTTGTCAAACATCCATTTTTTTTTCTAGAAGTTATTCTGCATCAAAATTTAGGTTTTGGCCAAAGTTTGTCACACACTCGTTTTTTTCTAAAAGCTATTATGCATCAAAACTTAAGTTCTAGAAAAAAAAAACTAATCTATTGTTCATGGGGATTAGGATTACCTGGTCTCCGTTTTTGATAGCCTCTTAGAAAATAATTTGATGAGAGTCCGGAAGGAGGATTTGAGAAGAGAAGGTAGCAGAGAAGAAAACTATCGAGCGTTGCTAGGTTTAGACGGCTAAACCTAAGTTTATAATTAAAATTTAGGGTTTAGCTATGGGCTGGGGTTTTTTTTTTAAAAAAAAACTATTTCCAATCTTAATAAATTATAAAACAATACAATTAAATTCTAAATTTTTATTATCACTATAATTATTTTCAATTAATAAATTATAAAATAATACAAACATTATTAAATTCTAAATCTTTATTTACTACATTATTGTTGTTGTTGTTGTTATTATTATTATTATATTATTATCATCATCATCATCATTATTATTATTAGTCCGGGGTATTACATTGTGCTCATCAGGCGCCTCCTGGGCCCCACAATTTAGATCCCTAGGTCTTTATCCTATTCTTCCTAATTTATCTGATTAATTCCCTTTCTGTCCAGTCAACGAGGCCCGTAGTTGACTTTATTTGACTTTTCTCTTTCTTGCTTTCCAAATCATTTTGTAACAATTAAGGGAGCTAGGTGGCGCCACTCTGGGCCCGCCCAGTCCGTTCTCCCCATTCCCTCAGGTCTTTTCATTTTATCCAGTCCGGTCTCCATCTATCAGTCCCCATGGGTCCCGCTAGTCAACAGGGTATCTCCCTTTGTGCTTTCTTCAACTTTTCCCAGATATTTCTTCCAATTGGTGTACTGACAACTACAAGTACATTGGTTACAACCGTAGGGGTGTTACATTAAGATCATCAAAAGGGGCTGATTATTTTGAAATATATGAGGGTAAAAAATGAAGAATTAAGCTTGTCTAATAAATAACTAATTTCCATGGTTAGTTAACAAATCAATTAACCAATGACAAATGTAATCAAGAGAAGAAATAAGCAATTGTTTAGCATATTAATCAAGCTTTATAAGACAACCCTAAAAGTCAATAAAGATGGCGCCTAGCTCATGGTGGAGATTGGATAGGATATATGAAGAAATTGATCAAGTCTAGCTTTGAAAAGTCAATATTCTCAACTAGCCAATGAGGAGATTGAATTATAAGATATTTTGCTAATGAAACAACACATTAAATGGCTGATATGAAGGAGCATGTCGACAGCCACATGGAAGGGTGGAGATTTGATGTTGTAAAGTGAATTTAATCCAATGGTGGAAGAAGAAGGAAGAAGTTTTGGAATACTTGGTAATTACCATTGTGACCTTGGATCATTGCCTAAAAATAGAGGTATCATCCTTCCTAAATTCTTCATACCAACACCACAAACTCAGCTGATCCTAGAGAGAGGGAGAGCTGATCAAAATTCATGGGAAGGAAGAAGGAGTTCAAGAACATAATGTGAGTTCTTTAGCCCTAAGTTCTTTGTAAAATGTTAATTTGACCTAGAAAATTGGGAGGTAAGTTCCTTTACATTTTTTTAGGCCTCCATTGCATTTAAAATGCTGAATGAGGTAAAAACATGTTGGAAAATAATTTTAAGAATTAATGGAACAAGATTTGTGAAAATTGTAGAATTTTCGGTTTTAAATCCTATGTTGGCAGTGAATATTGAGGCTATTATTTTATATATCAAATAAAGTCATAAAATCATGAAATGTTTCATGAATAAAGTAGACTTCTAGGGCTTCCTAAATATGAAATATATGAAATGTTTTGAGCTCTGGAAAAGGAGATATGAATTTTTGAAGATAGGCCTTGTTTACTGGATTTAAATCTGAATAGTGTTTGAAAACTTAAAAACTGGGAATTATTATTGATGTTAAAGCTTTTGGGAATACTTTTTTTTTTTGAACATAAACATGTCAAGGGTCATGAGAAATTTTGAAGCACTCAAAAATGATTTTTGTAGCATTAATTATGATTTTTCAAAGTTGCTGCAAAATCTGCCTAGAAAATCTAGCAATGCATTTTTAAGAAAATGTAAGGGTAAAAATGGGATAAATAATCCATTAAGGGTAAAAAGAGATGAAAACAACTCTTTAGGATATTATTATAAGCAATATGATATTTATTGCAATATCATATAATAATCTGATGATAATCTATAGGATATTCGGGAAGTCCAGAGTTGAATTCAAAGGTTGGGCATTTTTGGTAACTACACAGTGAAAAGTATGAATGCGTACTATAACTTTAACTCTGATGTGTCTTGTATACTTATATGTGATGAAATGATGCATAGAGTCATAGACAAGACTAGGTCTTGGGTGATGCACCGCGGCTAAGAGTCGGTCTTAGGTCACATATTTATATACATTCAGCTTTATGCGGGTTATAGTCATGATAATATCGTAGAATTGTTTTCCTAATGCTGAGGACACGAGGAGTCGTGGCACTGGTGAGTGCAAACATTGTTAACATTATATGTGTTGTGTGCTATGTATTGTTGTGTTGATACCATTACATTTGTTGTGTGCTATGTAATGTTGTAACCTTACATCTGTGTGTGCTATGTATGGTTAATGCTCAAATGTAATAAATGTTTGTCATATATATTGTTTATACTTGAGCATGAGGTTAACTTTTATTTGAGATTCAATGAGTATTGAATCTCAGACTTGACCACCAAAGGTTCGGGAAAGGAACCAGGATTTAAGAATGCAACGTGGAAGGAGCCGAGAAGAGGCACCGATAGACGGAGCATGTGAAGAGGTACTGGTCAGAGCGAATGTCAAAAGAGGTTTGTCAGAGCGTAGTTTTTTCCATGAATTCAATAAAGTTAGTTCATATTATTGTTGCTTTAACTAGGAAAGGTTTGGTTAGTGTGGCTTCAATGATTAGTTATCGTAAAAGACGAGGAGACCTCACCAGATTAACACCAACTTGACCAATAAGTATGATCAACTATATTGGGTTCTCAGCCACAAGTTTAGTTAAGGTTTGATTTAAGATTGTATAATTACTATGTCAAGAGTTTTAATTATATAAGTTCCGGATTATTGTATCACACTAATATTCCTTTGAGATATTTAATTTGTAAGTACTGGTTGAACCCAAGGGGGTGAATTGGGTGAAGTATAAAAATTTAGGAACTTTGAAAATCTTTTCACAATTCAGTAAATTCAGTTTGTATAACAAAAATGAGTTATAAAGCAATTAACAGTCATTCAAATATATATGCTGAAAACATAAGAGATAAGGATAGAGGATATGCAAATTGAGATTTATCATGGTTCGGCCCAATCCTTGACCTACGTCCAGTCCCTAAGCTTCACTTGGGATTTTCAATCCACTATCTTCTTTCAATTTGATTACACGTTCTGTACTTGGAGTAATCCTCTCACTAGGATTCACTCCCTCTTACAAATTGTAATCAATACACTGCTTGACTACACACTCTATACTCGAAGTAATCCTCTCACTAGGATTCACTCCCCCTTACAAGCTGTAATCAACACAATGTATTTCCCACTCAAGATCACCCAATCTTGAGTAACTCTCAGATAGAAAGATAATGTGATTACAATAAATATTCTCTCTCAGAAGTGAATAGATAAATACTGAAGATCAAATACAAATCACTTCACTCTCTAAGTTATCTAAACATGAGAAACAGAGTGTAAATGATTTGAAAACAGAGTATCAGCATGTTGGAATGTGAGCTCGTGTCTCACTTTTTTTTTTTAAATCTTGAATCTGTCCTCTTTTATAGGTAGAGAACAATATATGACCATTTATAACCGTTGCCTATACCAGACAAGGTTCAGGTTAAGCTTTTGTCTTCTTCTCTCTCTAATTTCTGCTTAATCCAGCTGTGCAGAATGTTCAGAGTTGACTTCTGGCAAATTAATCCGTTGGAATAGCAATTGCTGGATGTGGAAAACAGTCTTTAACTCTTTGTAGACATATGCAGAAGGATTACCCAAAAGTATATAACTTTTTTGGGTTTTGCTTTAAAAGTGCTGACGTCACTTTTTGCTTTTGCTTTTGTTTTTGCTTTAAACCTTCACTAAACATCTTCTAATTCATCTGAAACTCACTAACAAAGTGATTAAACATTTCTAGGAATTTAGAAGAATGATAATGGAAAGTGTTAAGATCTATCAAGAAAGTTTCACAAATTCGTCAGATTTGAATTTCAAAATCTGCGACACAAACTCGAGTTTAGATCTTATGAACTAGAGTTTTGGACTTTACCATGAAGGATCGATGTTAGTTCAAAAACATCAAAACTTGAGGTTTCTATCCAAAACTGGAGGTTTTCAAAACGTTAAAAAGTTTTATGCTCTTTGGTTGACAAAACCTCGAGGTTTCTCACCAAACCTCGAGTTTTCATTCAAACATGAAAGTTTTGAAAAATTGCACTAAAGACAAAACTTGGAGGTTTCCTTGAAACCTCGAGTCTTTTAAATAAATCAAAAGTTGTTTGCTATCTGTTTGCCAAAACCTCGAGTTTTCTCACCAAAACTCGAGTTTTGTTCAAATGTGAAAACTTTGAGTTTTTGAGCCAAGACAAAAAAACTTGAGGTTTTGAAGTAAAATTGGAGGTTTTGAAAAGTGGAAAAACATAGATGCTCTCTGCCAGGACAAAACTCGAGGTTTGCCCCCAAACCTCGAGTTTTCATTTATTGTGAAAACTTTGAGAGAATTTTGTCAAACTCAAAACTAGAGGTTTTTCATAAAACTGGAGGTTTTGAAACATTGGTTAAATATGAGTTTTCTCTGCCAGTCAAAACCTCGAGGTTTCTTACCAAACCTCGAGTTTCCTCAAAACTTGTGAAAATTGAAATTTTCAAGTTAAAACAAAACCTTGAGGTTTTAGACAAAAACTGGAGGTTTTTCAAATGTTCAAAACCTGAGAGACTTTCTATAAGACAAAACCTTGAGGTTTTGCCATAAACTTCGAGTTTTGCATTTTCTCAGAAAAAGTTGAGAAGTCTCTATGCGTGGAAACCTCAAGTTTTCTCTGAAAACTCAAGTTTTGACTTAGTTTAGAAATCTTGAAATTGTCTCTGTAAGGCCAAACCTCGAGGTTTCTGTGCAAACCTCAAGTTTTGCTGTGACAGTGAGTTTTTCAACTTTTGAAAGGAAAAATCTCATATCTTGTTTACAATTGTTAGTAATCATCAAAACACATAGAGAACTAACATAATTTACCAACTTATACCTGGGCATTTTATATTAGTTACTCATTGTCTACACGTTAGTGAATACTCTCCGTTCCACTTTACTCTGACCTGTGAACACCCTATTCCTCAATACTACATGTCATTGGGCATAGTAAGACCATGAACACTTTCAGCGAAACAGGTTTCAAGGTTGGGGCTAGCGGTGAGAAGTGAGGAAGAACATCCAACTTTCTAGCTAGTTTCTTTTTATTTTATACTTCGAATAAAACACTTTTATTTATGTTTGGATTTATGGCAATGTAATAAGGTAGCCTTGCACTTGTCCCAGTACAAGTGCGGCGGTAACACTTCCAAAATTTGGTTATTTTGAATTTCAGTAATTATTTATAAAAATTACTGCAATTTTATGTTATTATAATTGTTAGAAAATTGGGGGTGTTACAAACTTACTTCCCCTTACAAGTAGCAATCAATGAACCCAATGACCAAGTCCCTTGACTTGTGATTCTTTACAATAAATGATTTATAAATGAAACTAATGGTTGAACCCAAGAGGGGGGTGAATTGGGTGAAGTGTAAAAGTGTGGGAATTTTTTAAAATCTTTTTGCAATTTAGTAAAACCAGTTTGTATGACAGTTAAGAGTTATAAAACAATAGATAGTCACTCAAACTTATATGCTGGAAACATAAGAGATAAGGGAAGAGAATGTGCAAACTAAGATTTATCCTGGTTCGGCCCAATCCTTGACCTACGTCCAGTCCCCAAGCTTCATTTGGGACTTTCAATCCACTATCTTCTTTCAACTCGATTACACGTTCTGTACAAGAGGTAATCCTATCACTAGGATTCACTCCCCCTTACAAACTGTAATCAACACACCGCTTGATTACACACTCTGTACTCGAAGTAATCCTCTCACTAGGATTCACTCCCCCTTACAAGTTGTAATCAACATAATGTGTTTCCCACTCAAGATCACCCAATCTTGAGTAACTCTCAGATAGATAGAATGATACAATAAATCTTCTTTCTCAGAAGTGAATAAATGAACACTGAAGAGCAATACTAATCATCTCACTCTCTAAGCTGTCTAGACATGAAAAATAGAGTGTAAATGATGTGAAAATCAGAGTATCAGCATATTGAAGATGTAAGCTTGTGTTTCTACATTTTTCTGCTTGAATCTGTCTTCTATTTATAGGTAGAGATCAATATATAACCGTAAAGAAGATTCAATGACTGTTGGATAAAGAAATATAGCTGTTAAACTTAGATGGAACTAGCCGTTGGAACTTCGTTTTCTAAGCCAGCTATGACATCAGCATTTACTTTACTCTTGATCTTCAGTTTAACAACCTTCGATCATCTAAAACATGTTCACAAATGATATAAATAACGTTAAGAATGTAAGTGGAGCTAAATCACCAAGAGGGGGTGAATTGGGGATTTTGAAATTCTTTTCGAAGTTCTGTTTTTGTTTGCTAAGACAGAGTAGATGAGAGTATGAAAGGAAGAGTAGCAAGACACAAGGAGTTTATCCTGGTTCAGTCTGATCTCTTGACCTACGTCCAATCCCCAGTCACTCTGGGATTTTCACTATCTCACTTTGATGATTACACACTCTGCAAACGAAGGATGTTTCACAACCTTGAACACACTCCCCCTTACAAGTTGTAATCAAATAACCCAATCTCAAAGTCCCACTACTTTGAGATTCTTACAGAAAATGAATTACAGAAAAAGAACTCTCTTCTAAGAGTAGATGATGATGATCACTGAAGTACAATGTATTAAAGATACAATCAAATGTGTAAGAACAGCTCTTGACTGATATTTTCGAGCAAGCTTGTTGTATTTCACTTCTGTGTATGTCTAGCTTCAAATCTTCAGCTATTTATGGTGGTTTGAAGCTTGTGACCGTTATAGATCTGTTGGAGCTTTTACCTATTCGAAAATATAGCCGTTATGGGTGTTGCATCTTAAATCTGTCTGCTAAAACCATTTGCTGTTTGAATATAGCTGTTGGGAGATTTTTGTAGATTTGAACATTTGAATTTTGGCTCTTCCCATGTGGTCTTGTCTGAGAAATAATAATTTAGCCTTAATTGGTGGAGCCATTAAATGACTGCATTGAGAAATGGCTGTCCATCTTGCTAGGCTGTCTTTAAAATATTGCAAGTTGCACAAAATGAATCTTCATTTGATTCTCAATTAAATTCAAGAGCTTTCTGTAATCTCATGAACAAACTCGTTAAAACAGTTCAGTTACAATGATAAATGGTATATGAAACATATAAGATCAATTCGCAGACATTTGGTCAAAGTATAAATCAGATTGAGCATTTTCTGTAAAACAACGTTTTTTCTGACAGAGGCACCAAAACTCAAGTTTTGATAATCAAAACTAGAGTTTTGAACTGTTTATACTTCATAACCGGCGGTTTTGAAATCATAATTGGCAGTTTTCAAACTTTGGAAATACTGATGCTCTTGGGTTGACCAAAACTCGAGTTTTGCTTCCCAAAACTCGAGTTTTGAACTATTCATGTGAAAACATGACTTAAGTTCAAAAAATCAAAACTGGAGGTGTTGGAGTAACACTGGCAGTTTTCAATTGCATAAAACTTGAATGCTCTCGGCCTTACCAAAACTCGAGTTTTGCCTTTCAAAAACTCGAGTTTTCATAAATCATGAAAACTTGGAAAATATGTGAGCAGACCAAAACTGGCGGTTTTCAATCAAAACTGGCAGTTTTGCTTTTTGGAAAATTTGATAGCTCTCTGCCTTGTCAAAACTTGAGTTTTGGTTCCCAAAACTCGAGTTTTCATAAAATGTGAAAACTTTGCAAAACACATGAGCAGTTGAAAACTGGTGGTGATGGATGAAAACTGGCGGTGTTGAATGAAAATTGGAGGTTTCGAGATTTGAGAAACTTTGAAAACTTTGAATCCTCTCTGCCAAGCCAAAACTCGAGTTTTGCTTCCCAAAACTCGAGTTTTGAACTATTCACAAGTTCAAAACTGGCGGTGATAACTAAAACTGGCGGTGATGACTTTTGTGCAGTTTTGCCATAGACCAAAACTTGAGTTTTGAATCCCAAAACTCGAGTTTTCCTCTGACAGCAAGGAAAACTGATTTTCTTAAGATAAAACTTGTCATTTTGATTTCCATGGCTTTACAATTGTTCCAATCATCATCAAAACACATTGAGAACTAACAAAGAAGTGTTATAAATTATTTGGGTAATCATCTGGATGTTTATCAGAAGAATCAGGATTTTCGAAACGGTGATTTTCTGAAGCAGAGGTGTAAACTCGAGTTTGCATTTAATAGACTCGAGTTTCCTTGTGTTTTTGAAAGATGGATTTCTCTCTGCTTGAGCCAAACTTGAGTTTGTAACTTATAGGCTCGAGTTTGATATCCTTTCAGCTTAGAAGATGGTTTTGATCGAAGGCAAATTCAAATTGGGAACTTGGAAAACCCGCAAACTCGAGTTTGCAACTTATAGACTCGAGTTTGGATGTTCTTGAAAGTGGAGCCAAGTACCCAAGAGGGGGGTGAATTGGATATTTTAAAAATTCTTGCAAATAACTCTGTTTTCTAACAATGAAAACAGGGTAAAACAAAGTATGAGGAAGAATAGCAAGACACAAGAGATTTATACTGGTTCGGTCTTAACCACTTGACCTATGTCCAATCCCTAGACTCTCTGGGATTTCCACTATATCAAAGATTACACACTCTGCACTCAAGAAGTGATTCTCTCACTAGAACTCACTCCCCCTTACAAGTTGTAATCAATGATTCCCAAATCACCAAGTCCCCTTGACTTGTGATTCCTTACAATAAATGATAATCAGAAATAAAACTCTCTCAAAGAGTAGATATAAATGAACACTGAAGCTCTTGTATCAAAAGATACTATACAGATGAAAACTGAAGAGAATAAATGAAAACTTGAATGCAATTCGCTCTTAGTTGTTGTGGTTGTTGGAAAGTCTTGAATGCAGCTCTATTTATACTCAGAGATCATTAAATGACCATTGCTTTCCAAATAGATCCATTGGAGAAGTTGTTCTGAGGTTAGTAGGTGGTTTTGGCAACTTCTCTCTCTCTAATACTCTTCATAATCCAAATGTCCAAGTAAGCAAGGTTGACTCTCTGCAAATTAATCCGTTAGAGAGGATGTTTCTTGTTGTAGAAATCAATCTTTAATGCTTTGTAGACGTGTGCAGTTAGATTGGTCAGAAGAAGTAACTTTCTGGACTTGGCATTAAATGTTCTGAACCACTTTTTGCTTTTTAATTCTCTGAAATTCACTAATAAAGACGTTAAACATAGCAGGGAATATCAGAGAATAATATTGCAAAGGATTAAGATCAAACAACATTGTTTTCTGAAATCGACAGATTCAAATTTTCTGAATCAGCGTTGTGAACTCGAGCTTAGTTCATGCAGGCTCGAGTTTGATGCTTCAGTGTCTAAAGATGTTTTAGTTCAAAAACATGTAAACCTGAGGTTCTCAAATCATTGGAAAAAAATTGCTCTCGGGTTGATTTGAATTCGAGCTTACAATACTGAACTCGAGTTTATTTCATCCAGAGAGAAATGTCGCGATTTTGAGTTCTGGAGAGTTTAAGTTTAAGAGGACAAGCTTGAGCTTATTAGTGACAGGCTCGAATTTGACACTGTTCAAGACATAGCTTAGTTTTGGCTTTGAAACGACAAACCTGAGGTTTGTGGAGCAAACTCTAGAGTTTAAAACAAATTGAAAAGTTCTTTGCTCTATGTAAGGTTTGAACTCAAGCTTAACATGTTAGGCTCGAGTGTGGCACTATTCATGTCAAGACTTAGTTTATTCTTCCAAGGCTCAAACCTGAGGTTTATAAAATAAACTCTAGAGTTTTCTCAAGTTGAAAAACGTTTTTGCTTTCTGGAGCTTTTAGGCTCGAGTTTATAATCTTAGGCTCGAGTTTGTTCAACTTTGAAAAACTCTCAATGTTTTTGTGTTGAGATAAACCTGAGGTTTGTAAGATATGTCTCAGGTTTAGCTGAGTTTGAAAAGCTTTGAAGACTCCCGGCCAAAGATAGGCTCGAGTTTGAAAAACTTAAGCTCGAGTTTGCTTGTTCTGTAAACTCTTGAGATTTTTCAAACTGGAAAACCTTACTCTGAATAAAACAGTGCAGAGTTTGTAAAATTCTTTTAAATTTCAAAAATTCTTCCTACCAGAGATGAACTCAAGTTTGCCATAACAGGCTCGAGTTCATAGGTTATGAAAACTATGTAAGATTTTCTCTGGAGGTTGCAAACTTGAGGTTTAAAGAAATAGGAGTGTCAAGTTTAAAGATGTTTTCAAAGGCCAAACCTCTCTGCCATTGATGAACTTGAGCTTGAAAGTATGGGCTCGAGTTCATTCAAACTCTTGAGAAAGCTTTAGTTTAAACTTCAGGTTCAGTGTCAAGTTTGGAAACCAAAGTGGCAGTTCTACACTCTCTGTCAAAGATAAGCTCGAGCATGCCCATAATAGGCTCGAGTTTGTCGCAGATAGAATGTTTTTGCTTGAAATTGATAAGTTTGAATCAGGTTAATCTTAAACAAAAACATCTCCATATTGTTTGCAATTGTTAGTAATCATCAAAACACATAGAGAACTAACAGTTCTTCGGGACCTGGTTGCTCTCTGTCTGAGCTAAACTCGATTTTGTTCACTTATAGGCTCAAGTTTGGCTTTCTCCAAATGTTCATTTCTTCTCTGGAGCTCTCGAGCTCAAGTTTGTGACTAATAAACTCGAGTTTGCAAGTTGTACTGTGACTTGGTTGCTTCTGACTTGGCCTGGCTTGAGTTTGCAACTTTGTCAACTTTTGAAGGCCATATCTTCCTGGTCTGAACTCCGTTTTGGTCCGTTAAAAGCTTGATGGAAACCCCATTGAGTCTATTTTCATATGCCACTGATTTCCGCTCAATTGGATTTGTAGATTGTGAGTTACACTCAAAACATTGAAGCTTGGTTTTCTGTGTGGCATGGATTCTTCTTTCAACTTCCACAATTCATAGCTCCTTGACATGAACTCCTTTAGGCTTGAATTTTATATCAAAGTGACGCATTGGGAGTCTAGTTTCATGCAAAATTGGTTTCACCTCAAGCGGACTTCTGGTTGAAGAGTTATCATTGAATTACCAGATGTCGCCTGAAATAGAGTTGAGCTGAAGTGATGAGTACCGCTATAAACTCGAGTTTGCAACTTATAAACTCGAGTTTGCCTAGTCCAGAGACACCAGAAATGCCGAAGACACTTATTGGCTCGAGTTTGTGATTCCTTTCTCGAGTTTGAAGTCCTAAACTCGAGTTTGGGGTCCTGAACTCGAGTTTGTTCATGTTAGAAAGGCAAAATACTGCAGCATGGTGGTAAACTCGAATTTAATACTTGGAGACTCGAGTTTGCTCATCCAGAACCTCATTTTTGCTTGTTTTAACTCTGAATCCAACTTCCATATGATCTTGGAGGCTTCTAGCTTCAACATAAGAACTTGAATAATTATATCTTCATTCCATTTAGCAAGTTCTTCCTTCTTCCATCTCCCAACTTGATCATTCTTCATCATTTAACTTGGGCTCTTTATTCTTTGCAGCTTCTACCTTCTTCAATATCCAGAAAGCCAAGCCTGAACTTGTTCCAGAATTTCATGGGTCGACTGGTTCATTCCAACTTCTGTTTGATCATCGAGACTTCATGTATCACAAGAACTTGAATGTTGTGCAAGTTCTGTAAGAACCGGCTGAACCCAAGAGGGGGTGAATTGGGTTAAGTATAAAAATTTAGGATCTTTGATGATCTTTTCACAATTCAATGAAATCAATTTATAAAGCAATAACCAGACATTTAAGTATGTATACACATTCAAATATATATGCTGGAAATGTAAGAGATAAGGGAAGAGAATGTGCAAACTGATTTATACTGGTTCGGCCCAATCCTTGACCTACATCCAGTCCCTAAGCTTTATTTGGGATTTTCAATCCACTATCTTCTTTCAACTCGATTACACGTTCTGTACAAGAGGTAATCCTTTCAGTAGGATTCACTCCCCCTTACAAACTGTAATCAACACGCCGCTTGATTACACACTCTGTACTCGAAGTAATCCTCTCACTAGGATTCACTTCCCCTTACAAGTTGTAATCAACACAATGTGTTTCCCACTCAAGATCACCCAATCTTGAGTATCTCTCATAAGAATAGAATGATTACAATAAATCTTCTCTCTTAGAAGTGAATAGATAAACACTGAAGATCAAATACAAATCACTTCACTCTCTAAGTCATCTAAACATGAAAAACAGAGTGCAAATGGTGTGAGAGCAGAGTTTCAGCATGTTGGAAGTATAAACTTGTTTCTCCACGTTTTTCTGCTTGAATCTGTCTTCTTTTATAGGTAGAGATCAATATATGACCATTGAGAAGATTCAATGACTGTTGGATAAAGAAATATAGCTGTTACGAACTAGCCGTTAGAACTTTTGCACAGCTTTCGATGTTCTGACACAACTATGATATTTTGAAGATTTGCTTCTAATCCTTCGTTTTAATCATCTGAAACTCACCAATAAAGTGGTTAAACATATCTAGGAGCATTAGAGATTAATCATAGGAAGTATTAAGATCAAACAAGAAGGCATTGCAAATTCGTCAGATTTGAAATTATGAAGTTGTGAAGAAACCTTGAGGTTTGTTCTCAAACCTAGAGGTTTTTCAAAATCAGTGAAAAGTCGTTTGCTCTCTGTTTGCCCAAACCTGGAGGTTTTTGTCAAAACCTGGAGGTTTTCAAAAACCTTGAAAGTTCATTTCCTCTCTGGAACTTAGAAACCTCGAGGTTTGTGGCAATACTCGAGGTTTTGCTAAAATCATTGAAAATCAGAGTTTTGATCCAAAGCCAAAACCTGGAGGTTTTGTTGAAAACCTGGAGGTTTTCAAAGACAAAAAAAGTTGTTTACTCTCTGGAAGCCAGAAACCTGGAGGTTTCTCTGGAAACCTGGAGGTTTTCAAAATCAGGAAATGTTGTTCGCTCTTTGGATGCCAGAAACCTGGAGGTTTTCAATAAATACTCAAGGTTTCATCTATTTTTCAAAATTCTTAGTTTTTCGCCAAAACAGAAACCTGGAGGTTTTGAAGGAAACCTGGAGGTTTGGTAACTTGGAAAAATGCAGAACCTCTCTGTCTTGACAAACCTCGAGGTTTGTCCAGAAACCTCGAGGTTTCTCATAATCTTGAGAAACTTGAGAAATGTCATTTTAGCTCAAACCTGGAGGTTTCCCATAAACCTGGAGGTTTTGCTTTGTTCAGAAAACTTGGAAAATTCTTGGCCAATCTCAAACTCAAGTTTACATGTCCAAGCTCAAGGTAAGAATCCAATGCAAGAAGAATTAGCTCCAAACTCATTGTATTATGTCCGTTATGATCCGATGAATGAAGGCTGTTCTTGATCAGCATTTTTGCGTTGTCCTGAACTGACTGTCAAATTTCAAAAGCCATCTCTCCCTGGTCTGAACTCTGTTTTGGTCCGTTCAACTCTTGAGAGAAAGCTCTATGAGTCTACTTTCATATGCCACTGATTTCAGTCCAATCGGATTTTCCGTTTGTGAGATATAACCAAAATACCGAAGGTGGGTCTGGACTGTGACGTTGATTCTTGTGGTAACTTGTAAAAATCATATCTCCTTGATCTGAACTCCTTTTGGCTTTAATTTTATATCAAAATGACGAATTAGGAGTGTAGTTTCATATGCCATTGGTTTCATCTGAATCCAATCTCTAGTTTGGGAGATATCATCGAATTACTAGACCTCGCCCGAGCTGAACATGAAACAGAATAGACCAGAGTTGCTGATTAGTGCTGAAACCTCGAGGTTTTGACTGAAACCTCGAGGTTTTGACTGAAACCTCGAGGTTTTGACTGAAACCTCGAGGTTTTGACTGAAACCTCGAGGTTTGCTAGTTCAGAGACACCAGAGATGCTGAAGACATTCAAACCTCGAGGTTTGTACTCAAACCTCGAGTTTTCTCATCCTAAACCTCATATTTGCTTGATTTAACTCTGGATTGAGCCATTCCAACTTCCATATGATCTTGGAGACTTCTAGCATCAATATAAGAACTTGAATAATGATATCTTCACTCCATTCAACAAGTTCTTCCTTCTTCCATCTCCCAACTTGATCATTCTTCATCAATTAACTTGGGCTCATCATTATTTGCAGCTTCTACCTTCTTCAACATTCAGAACATGATGAAGCTTCATTCCAACTTCTGCTTATCATAGAGACTCCTAGTATCACAAGAACTTGAATGTTGATATTCCTATTATATTGTGCAAGTTCTTTTGATAACATCTTTCTCTAGTCTCTTCTCTTCTTCTTTGTTATCCTTCAAAATCCATTGATAACATTTTGTTTTCTTGACAACCTCTGCAGATACTTCTTTCTTTCATCTCTTATCTCCTTCTTGATCATCCTCCTTAATTTAACTTGGACTAATTTACATTAAACATAGTTGTTAGTCAAAGTAGGAGATAACTATATTACTCAATCTTTTTGCTTTTAACAATGGAATCTATATAAGACATCACCAAAACTAATCATAACCAACAAGTTCTTCTTTCTTTAGTCTCCTTTCTTGATCAATCTCCATTATTAAACTTTGCATCCACATTAAATATAAGAATTAGTCAAAGTAGAAGATAAATGTAGTATGCAACATTTTTGCTCTTAAGAATGACATCTATATAAGACATCATCAAAACTAATCGTATCTAACAACAAATAAGAAACTCTCTCTAAGAGTAGATAATGATAAACACTGAAGTTTAATGTATCAGAAGATACTTTACAAGTGAAAACTGAAAGAATAAGTGTAGACTTGAATGCAGTTCGTTTTCAGCAAATGTGTTTGTTGGTTCTCTAAAGGTTTTGATGATTGCCAACAGTTGTAAACAAAGAATGAGGATTTGCTCTCAGATGTTGGAAAATCCTGAGTGAGAGCAAACCTCGAGGTTTGCCCAGAAACCTCGAGGTTTGGCATTACATAGGAAGCTTCAAGGTTCTGTGCTTTAACTTGCTAAAACCAAACTGAAATTTTTGAAAAACAATGAGAAACCTCGAGTATTTGATAAAACCTCCAGGTTTCTTGATCCAGAGAGCAAATGGTTTTCAATAACATTGAAAACCTCGAGGTTTCCATAAAAACCTCGAGGTTTGTGATTTGGTCCAAATCTTACAATTTCAAAAATGTTTGAAAACCTCGAGTATTATTAGAAACCTCCAAGTTTCTAGCATACAAAGAGCAATCAAGTTATCCTATCTATGAAAACCTCGAGGTTTGCCTTAAAACCTCCAGGTTTTGTCTTTGAATCAAAGCTCTGTCTTTCAACACATTTTGCAAAACCTCGAGTATTGCATCAAACCTCGAGGTTTGTGAGTTTCAGAGAGCAAATGAACTTTCACCAAGTTTTAAAACCTCCAGGCTTCTTAATAAACCTCCAGGTTTGCTTCCATCATGCTTCTGCTGGGTTTCACCTACAATGTGAAACCTTGAGGTTTCTGAGAAAACATCGAGGTTTTGGATCAGCCAGAGATATCATTGTTTATTACAACTTAAGAAACCTCCAGGTTTGAGGTGTTGATCTTGAATCGTTTTCAAATACAAGTGACCAAACCTCGAGGTTTGTAGAACAAACCTCCAGGTTTCTTAACGTTAACAAATTTTCAAATCTGTCAATTTTGCTATATCTTCTTGTTTGATCTCAATGCTTTCCATGATTAATCTATAATGTTTATAGATATGTTTAACCATATTTTTAGTGAGTTTCAGACAGATTAAGGAAAGTTTATTGAAGGTTTAAAGCAAAAGCAAAAGTGATGTCAGAACATTAAATGTTCAACCCAGAAACTTGCATACTTTTGGTTAATCCATCTGCACACGATTGAAGAGCATTAAAGAATGATTTCTACAACAAGTAAACTCTTCTCCAATGGATTAATTCACAGAGAGTCAACTCTGACCCATTGCCCCGCTGGTTGAAGAGGAATGTTAGATAGAGAAGATGACCAAAGTTGCACTTAACCTCAGCAGATCACTCCCAACGGTTAAATCCAAGTTGCAACGGTCATTTAATGCCTTCTATGTATAAATAGAGTGGCATTCAAGACTTCTCAACAACTACAACATCTGAAAATGCATAAGCATTCAAGTTCTTCAACTACCTTTCAGTTTTCACTTGTATTTTGTCCTTTGACATTATAAGCTTCAGTGTTTATCATCATCTACTCTTAGAGAGAGTTTTCTTTGATTGTTAATCATTTATTGTAAAGAACCACAAGTCAGGGGACTTGGTGGTTGGGATCATTGACTACAACTTGTAAGGGGGAGTGAGTTCTAGTGAGAGAATCACTTCTTGAGTGCAGAGTGTGTAATCATTGTGATAGTGGAAAATCCCAGAGAGTCTGGGGACTGGATGTAGGTCAAGTTGTTGAGACCGAACCAGTATAAATCTCTGTGTCCAAGCTTTTCTTCCTTTACTCTATTCATCTTTGTTTTTAGTATTACAAAACAGGGGATTTGCCGAAAAATTTTAAGAATACCCAATTCACCTCCCCTCTTGGGTATTTTGGCTCCACCTTCATTTGGTATCAGAGCCAGGTTATCTCAAACGAGCTTCACATCTCGAGATAGATCAGTATGGAAGGCATACTTCCAGATGGAGCCTCAATCAACAGACCTCCAGGTTTCAATTGAGAGCATTACTCCTTTTGGAAAGCCAAGTTCAAGGTTTTCGTAAATGTTAAAAACCATCTGGCAATTGGAAACTCGAGTATAGGAAGCTATACTTGAGTATTGGATTGACAATGGATTGCTCAAATGCATTTTACAAAGCAATACTCAAGTATTGGAAGTAATACTCGAGTATTGGAGTCACAGAGAGCAATCAATTTTTGAACTGAAGTACATACTCGAGTATAGTACTAACATACTCGAGTATTGGTCATCCAGAGAGTATTCAAATTTTTCAAACTGAGTCAATACTCAAGTATAAGAAGCTATACTCGAGTATTGGACTTACAGAGAGCAAATGATTTTTCAACTTGAATGCATACTCGAGTATGATACTTGCATACTCGAGTATAGGCCTTATAGAGAGCAAACTAGTCTTGGCTTTGAGTGAATACTTGAGTATGGTATTGGTATACTCGAGTATTGGTCTTACAGAGAGCTCTCAAAATTTCATAACTGTTGCATACTTGAGTATAGGTTTTGGATACTCAAGTATTGGGCTCGTACAAAGTTTTTCAACTTAACAGTTGATCTTGAATACTCAAGTATTCATTTGAATACTCAAGTATTGACATGGATTAATTCACAATTTTTGAAAGATGAATCAATACTCGAGTATTGATATGCATACTCGAGTATTGGCCATACAGAGAGGTTATCCATTTGTCAATGATTTGAATACTCAAGTATTGGAATGAATACTCAAGTATTGAGGTTTTTGAACTTAAAAATTTTCTCACAAATAGTTCCATACTCGAGTACATATTTACATACTCGAGTATTGAGATTGGTTTTGAAAGTTCAAGTCACGATGGTTTGCCTCTGGAAGCTGCATGCTCGAGTATCAGATTGGATACTCCAGTATTGACACTAGTACACAGTGACATACTCGAGTATAGAAGAACATACTCAAGTATAGAGCGTTGAAAACTGATTTTCAAATTACACGAATTTGTAAAACACTTTCATTTGATGTCAATACTTCCATTTATCATTCACTTATATTCCTAGCTATGTTTAACCAGTTTGTTAAGTGAATTTCAGTTGACGTAGATGAAGATTAATGAAGGTCAAAGGCAAAAAGCAAAAAGCAAAAAGGTGCTCAGAGCATTTAATGCACTTCAGTAAATTAACCTCCTTTTGGTTAAACCACCTGAGCACGCCTTCTCAACAGTAAAGAAGGATTTCTACAACCAGTAAACTCTTCTCCGACGGACAAATCTACAGAGAGCCACCTCAGATCAATTAACCACCTGGATTAGTTGGAGGTTAAAGAGAGAAGCTGACCAAAGTTATCACTAATCACCTCCAATGGTTTGATTCATCTTACAACGGTCATTTAATGCTCTCTAAGTATAAATAGAGTGCATTCAAGGCTTCTCAACAACTAAGAGTATCAGAAAACGCACAAGCATTGAATAGCTTCACCTACCTTCTGTTTTCTGCTGTAAATTGTCTTTTGACATTGTGAGCTTCAGTGATTATCATTATCTACTCTTTGTGAGAGTTATTTCTGTTATTATTCATTGATTGTAAAGAACCACAAGTCAGGGGACTTGGTGGTTAGGATAATTGATTGCAACTTGTAAGGGGGAATGAGTTCTAGAGAGAGAACTACTCTTGAGTACAGAGTTTGTAATCAGTTGAAAGTTATAGTGGATTGAAAATCCCAAGTGAAGCTCGGGGACTGGATGTAGGTCAAGGATAAGACCGAACTAGGATAAATCATCTTGTGCAAGCTTTCTCTTATCTCCATCTCTGTTATACTCTGTTCTTAGTTGTCCAAAACAGAGCAAATCGTTTAAATTTTTAAAGATACCCAATTCACCCCCCCTCTTGGGTATCAAGCTCCACTTACAGTAAATGCTACAGAGTATGGACTATGGAGAGTCTTTGAAAGAGGAAATTATGTGCCCTCAACAGTTGAAGATGGTGTAAGAGTTCCCAAGCTAGAAGAAGAGTATGACGATAATGATAGAAGAAATATTACTCTTAATAGCAAGGCGGTTCTTCTGCTACAAGGTGCATTAAGTCAACAAGAATACTTCCGTATCTGCACTTTTCCATCTGCAAAGCACATGTGGGATGCTCTGGAGATTGCTTACGAAGGGATGGCCGGTGTAAAGCAAAACCGGGTCAACACTCTTACGACAGAATACGATCTCATGCGTATGAAGCCCAGAGAATCAGTCGGTGAATTTCAGCTAAGATTCACACATCTGATTAATCAGCTTGCTGCTCTTGGAAAGGAATACAATCAATCTGTTCAAGTGAGGAAGATTCTGAACATCCTCAACAAAGAGTGGGAAGCTAAGGTCACAGCCATTGAGGAAGCAAGAGGAGATTCCATGGCATCTGTGGCTGCTCTCTTTGGTAGTCTTTCTGAATATGAAGCCAAGATCAAATTCAAGAAGGGTCTGGATGAGGTACACGAAAAGAACAAAGGAATAGCCCTCAAGTCTGCCAAAGAAAGCAAAGAATCTGATGACGATGATGAGGAAGATGAAGATGAGGAAATTGGAATGCTGGTCCGGCGGTTTAAAAAGTTCCATAAAAAGGATCAAGGCTTCAAGAAGTTTCACAAAGGAAGTTCCAGCCTCGAATCAAAGAAGCCTATCATATGCTACGAATGTGAGAAGCCCGGACACATCAAATCAGAATGTCCTCAGCTGAAGAATCAAGAGAAGGAGAAAAAGAAATTCAACAAGTTCAAAAAGAAGGCATATGTTTCAGCCGTATGGGGAGATAGCTCATCCGATGAAGATGAAGCTGAAGAAGAGGTGAAAGCAAACATATGTCTGGTTGCACAAGAACAACAAGATGATAGTGAGGTATATGAGTCTCAACCCTCCTATGATTAACTATTTGCTGAATATAATCTTGTGCAATTGGAATTTGAAAAACTTGCTGAAAAGTATTTGAGTTTGAAAAAGAAAAATACTACTCTTGAGTTGCAAGTTGAATAACTTTCTTCTCTAGAAATTTTGGTCTGTCAAGAGTGCCCTGATTTGAAGCAAAAGAATTTACATCTTACTAAGGCACTTGAAAAATTCACTAAGGGTAGTGAAATGCTTGATGTGATTTTAAAACAACAAAGATTTATCAATGATAGATCAGGCATAGGTTACAGACCAGATTTCGACAAGAAGAAAGGTAAAAAGAAGAATGGTCAAAAATCATATATGAATTATTTTACGAAATCAGTTCATTCTTCTAATCCATTTGCACATTGTAACTACTGCAATAGGAAAGGTTATACAACTTCATCTTGTTTTCATAGAAAAGAAAGAAAGGTTAAACCTACGGGTAATTATCAATGGGTACCGAAAGGAACTTATGTTCCCAAGGTCAAATCTAACCCCAAAGGACCCAAGAAAAGATGGGTACCTAAGACTTGATCCTTTGTGAATTGCAGGTATGTCTAAGAGCATAAAAAACAAACAAGTGGTACATTGACAGTGGATGCTCTAGACACATGACGGGAGATCAATCGAAGTTTACTTCAATCAAACCCAAAGATGGTGGCAAGGTTACCTTTGGAGGAGATCAATTTGGAAAGATTGCTGAGATTGGTGAGATTGGCAACAATGAAGGTCCACTCATCAAAGATGTCTACCTCGTAGAAGGATTATGCCACAACCTTCTTAGTGTGAGCCAGAGCACTGACAAGGGTAACTTGGTTATCTTTGATTCTAATGAATGCTTGATTGTGAAAAAGGAATTTCTCCCTTTAGAAAATTTAAAATCAAAAGCTT
The DNA here is from genome assembly GCA_034222035.1 of Acacia crassicarpa. Taxonomy (NCBI): domain Eukaryota; kingdom Viridiplantae; phylum Streptophyta; class Magnoliopsida; order Fabales; family Fabaceae; genus Acacia; species Acacia crassicarpa. The sequence goes on along the minus strand of JAWXYG010000009.1, from coordinate 20,593,473 downwards.
TATTTAGAGCACCTAGAGAAGGAAACTGTTACACTCTTAACCTTTCTAGCAATGCTTCAATTTCTGAAAAATGTTTTGTAAGCAATTTGAGTGAGAGTTGGCTGTGGCACAAGCGATTAGCTCATGTCAACATGTCCCAACTTGACAAGTTGCTCAAAAAGGATTTGGTAATAGGTATTCCCAATCTTAGTTTTAAAAATTATTTAACTTGTGAAGCATGTCAAAAGGGAAAACAAACCAAATCATCTTTTAAAACCAAAAACGAAATTTCTACTAATAGACCACTACAATTATTACATATGAATCTTGTGGGTCCAACAAGGGTGTGGAGCCTTGGTGGTAATTTATACACATTGGTTATTGTAGACGATTTCTCAAGATTTTGTTGGACAATATTTTTGTCATCAAAAGATGAAACATTTGATCAATTTGTTGTGTTTGCTAAGAAGGTCCTGAACGAGAAAGGTGTGTCTATTTCAGGTATAAGGACTGATCATGGAGGAGAATTCGAGAATCATGCATTTGCAGAATTCTGTGACAACATGGGAATTGATCACAACTTCTCAGCCCCAAGGACTCCTCAACAAAATGGTGTTGTAGAAAGAAAGAACTGAGTCCTTACTGAGATGGCAAGAGCAATGTTGAATGAGAACCAGACATCTCAAGTTTTCTGGACTGATGCAATGAGCACTGCATGTTATATCTCAAATTGAGCCTACCTTTGGAAGAAAATGAATAAGACACCATACGAGCTATACAAAGGAAGGAAGCCAAATCTTGCTCACCTACACATCTTTGGATGTAAGTGTTATGTGCACAATAATGGTAAGGAAAATTTGGGTAAGTTTGATTCTAAGGCTAATGTAGGCATATTTCTTGGATACTCAAATAGAAGTAAAGCTTATAGAGTTTTTAATACTAGAACCAGAGTTGTAGAAGAATCTATTCATGTTGTGTTCTGTGAAGATAAATCTGATAAACCTTTAGCTGATAAGGAAGAAAATGTTTTCAAGAATCAATTCTTTTCGAAAACTACTCCTGCGTCTATTGAAAATCCTGAAAATATTTTTGAGGCTGATCCCCAAACTTCTATTGAAAATCCAGATCAATCTCAGCCTAGAGCTTGGAAATTTATAAGAAATCATCATTTAGACCAAGTCATAGGCGATGTTAATCAGGGAGTAAGAACCAGAAACAGTACGTTAAATGAAGTAACTTTTTCTACATTCATTTCACACATAGAACCCTCTAAAATAGATGAAGCCCTTTCAGACAACGATTGGGTGATAGCTATGCAAGAGGAGTTACATCAATTTGACAGAAATCAGGTTTGGGATTTAGTACCTAGACCCAAGGATCATCCGGTTATTGGGACAAAACGGGTATTTAAGAACAAACGTGATGAATCTGCAATCATTGTCCGAAATAAGACTAGATTGGTTGCAAAAGGTTACAATCAAGAAGAAGGAATAGACTATGAAGAGACTTATGCTCTAGTGGCAAGATTGGAGGCTATAAGGGTTCTTCTAGCCTTTGCATGTGTTAAAGGTTTTAAACTTTTTCAAATGGATGTTAAAAGTGCCTTTTTAAATGGTTTTATTCAAGAGGAGGTTTATGTTGAACAACCTCCTGGTTTTGAAAATGAACACTTTCCTGATCATGTTTACCGACTTAAGAAAACTTTATATGGTCTCAAGCAAGCTCCTAGAGCCTGGTATGAAAGATTAAGTCAATTTCTTCTTGATCAAGGGTTTATTAGAGGAAAAGCTGACACAACATTGTTTATCAAAAGAAACAAGCTAAATGAAATCTTAATTGTGCAAATTTATGTTGATGACATAATCTTTGGTGCTACTAATGATGTTTTGTGTGAGGAATTTGCAAAGATTATGCAGGGAGAATTTGAGATGTCAATGATGGGAGAACTCAACTACTTTCTTGGGCTACAAATCAAGCAAAGAAAAGATGGAATTTTCATCTCCCAGACAAAATATCTCAATGATTTGTTGAAAAAATTCAGGATGGACCAATGCAATGGAGCTGACACTCCTATGAGTACAACCACTTCATTGGATGCTGACAAAGAGGGCAAAGACTTCAACATCACAAAGTATAGAGGGATGATTGGATCATTGCTCTATCTAATTACAAGTCGGCCGGACATCCAATTCAATGTTGGAATGTGTGCAAGGTTCCAGTCTGCTCCAAAGGAGTCTCATGCTGAACATGTGAAGAGAATCTTCAGATATCTTGCAGATACAAAGTCACTTGGATTGTGGTTTCCCAAAGGTCAACCTGAACACTTGGTGGCATACTCAGACTCAGATCATGCCGGCTACAAGACTTAAAGGAAGAGCACAAGTGGCCAATGTGAGTTCTTTGGCAATTCACTTGTGTCTTGGTTCAGCAAGAAACAAACCAGTGTAGCTGTCTCATCAACTGAAGCTGAATATGTGGCTGCATCAAGTTGTTGTACTCAAGTATTATGGCTTAAGCAACAACTTGCTGACTTAGGAGTCAATCTGAAGGAGATCCCGATTTTGTGTGACAACACAAGCACAATAAGCTTGGCCAAGAATCCAGTTCAAAATACTCGAACCAAGCATATTGATGTGAGACATCATTTTATAAGGGATCATGTTCAGAAAAGAGATGTCAAAGTGATGTTCATCCCAACTCATCTTCAGCTAGCAGACATCTTCACAAAACCATTGGCCAAGGAGCAATTCACATTTATAAGAAGAGAATTGGGAATGGTAAATCCCAATGAGTTGTAAGTAATTCTTGTTCAATTCAGTGTTAAATTATGATTTTGATGATTAAAAGTCACTAACTTAAGCATCAGAGTATCTAGATAGTTTTTATGCAGGATATTGAAAGTCTTTGGTTTTGCTGTCGAGGAGCAAAAACCTCGAGGTTTGGTGGTGTATGGTCGAGGATTGAAAGCTTCAGAGAAATGAAACCTCAAGTATTCAAAGAAACCTCGAGGTTTGGATGAGACAGAGAGCTCATTGGTCTGAAGGACAACAAAACCTCGAGGTTTTGGAGAAAACCTCAAGGTTTGGGTGCTGATAGTTCAAAGGTTCACAGAACACCTTTGACGTCCAAGTTGGTGATTTTTCATCAAACCTCGAGGTTTGGCCTAAAACCTCGAGATTTGCCAGTTCTATATATATGTGTGGCACTGTACATTTTCATCAAAACTTGACCTAAACCTCTAGGTTTCGAACTCCTCTCGTCTCTCACCCTCTGAATCTTCCATTTTCGACCTAACCCTCCCCTCTAAACCATCAAATGGCTTCGAAATCACATTCCGAAGATGTCTCTACTTCTAATTCCAGCCAGGAACGAACAAAATCATGGTCACCTCCTCCTCCACCTCCTCGTCCATTAGTTCAGACTGTCCCTGTTTCTTCTTCTGAATGCCCAGTAAGGGTGAAGACTCGTTCTACTCCCCTTCGCCATGGGGTCGACAAACACATTAAGGGTGTCCCAAGTGATCTCCCTCATTCCTCTCCGTCCAATACAAGGCAGAAAGGGGTTTCCTTCAAGGAACCCATTGAGCCTCAAGCAAAGAAGAGGAAGGAGCCTGAGCCAAAGGGAAAAGGAAAAGGAAATGTTTCTGAACAAGAGCCTTCTGGAAAGAAAAAGTCAAAGGAATCAAAAACAAAGGCAAGAACAAAGAGGGAGTCAGTGCCTCAACCTAGAGAATCCTCCAAGTCTACGATAAAGGCAAGAACAAAGAGAGCTTCTGTTGATCAATCACAACATTCGAAGGATCAATCTTCTTCACCTGCTCTAGACCTTGAACCAGAACAAGAAGAGGAAGAAGATGTGCCATCTGCCATGGAAAACGCCATCTCAGACATCTACAGGAACGCTTCACCACCAAAAGGTTTTGTGACTGCCTCTGCAACCCTTCCCAAAGGAGAAAATGACAAGTTCAGGGAAGCTTACCTTCATCGTCTATTTTGCCCTATGGTAGCCATTGATTTAAAAGAATTCCAGAAAGAATGCCATTTTGATTTATCACCCTGGTTAAAGCCATATGAATCCTTCATTTCCATATCTACTCCATATACTCCCAACATCGTTCGTCTATTTTATTACAAGATGAAGTATGATAATGAGCTAGATGAATATGGTGAGATAGTTGAAGAGAAGGTCACTACAGTTGTAAGGAATGTGAAATTCACTTTATCAGCCTCCATCCTTAACAAGATTTTGAAAATTGCCAACCCTCCACCTATTCCTGAGTTCTCCTACAGTAACCAGGAAGTTTTTGAAACACTCAAACCTGGTGAGCCTTTCCCTCCTGCTCAACAGCTCAAACTCACTTTTAAGCCTAGCTCCATGCCTCCTGAAAACCATTTGCTATGGTATGTTTACTCTAGGAATTTCATTCCTAAAGGAGGAAATTACACCCACTTCACTCAGAACGACTATAGACCTTTCACTGCTTTTGTAAAGAAGGTACCCTTCAACATTGGTCACTGGCTTCTTCAGGGTATGACTGAATTTAAGTTTGCAAAGAGGCAGTTATCACATATCCCTTACCCTTCACTGGTCTCAGTCATTCTGTATCATCATAAGATCTGGTATGTGGGATCAGTTGACACACTTGAGTATCCCCCCTTCTTTGGAAAGAACTAGATGAATTTGATGAAGATTAAGTTTAGGGATGAAGGCTCGGTGCAATCTCAAGCTCCCTCTCGATCACAACCAGGTCCATCTCAAACTCAAGAGGCTCAGTCAGCTCCCCCACCTCCTCAGACATCACTACCAGATAATCTTACCTCACAAATCAAACAAATTGTAGATGCTACCCTGGCCTCTTTGTCTATACGAATGGAGTTTGAATTGGGCAAAATAAGGGCTGAGATGACCCGTGGACATGATGGGCTTATTGAGATACAAGATGCCATGAAGGAGCATCTTGAAGCTATTTCTGGGGAGTCAGCTGAGGTTAAGGGGAAAGACGAGGAGATTGAGCTCAAGATGTCCACACAGCTCATTTCTCATATGGATCTCACTGATAAAGTGGACAGGATCATGAAGCATTTTCGCATTGCATCTTCATCTTCTCATCCTACAACTGGTCCAAGTTCCTCACCCTCCTTCACTTTCATTTCCCCTCAGATTCCCACTTCATCTCTAGAGCCATCCACTCCCACTTTCTCTTCTCCAGTTGACACTAGCACTCCAGACACTGTGATTCTTCCATCGCCATCCACCCCTGCCACAGTAGTCTTACCTTCACTGTCTACCCTTGCCACAGTGGTTTTGCCCTCACCTGACACTCCTCCCACTGTACCTTTTGAAGATGACAAAAGGGGAGATAAATGCGAGGAGTAGCCTTTGAAGTTTAGAGAGTTTTGATGATCATGTGCACTTTGTTTTGTATTGCATTATTTTGTGTACCTCTCTGTCCTGTATTTCATTTTGTCTTGAACTGCTTTATCTACTAAAATGAAATACAATTTATGATTCTCATGCTTCTGCTCATCTCTGATTGATACCTATGTTTGCATTGTGCCAATTGCAATCTCAAATAACCAAGTTTCCGAAAATGACAATTCTCAAAACCTCTGATAATATTTTTTCAAAGCTTAATTTCATTTTGAAAACTCTCTCAAATTTCACGAAGATGTTTGTTTATAAGTGTTGTCATCATAAAAAAGGGGGAGAATGTTGGTTCTCTAAAGGTTTTGATGATTGCCAACAGTTGTAAACAAAGAATGAGGATTTGCTCTCAGATGTTGGAAAATCCTGAGTGAGAGCAAACCTCGAGGTTTGCCCAGAAACCTCGAGGTTTGGCATTACATAGGAAGCTTCAAGGTTCTGTGCTTTAACTTGCTAAAACCAAACTGAAATTTTTGAAAAACAATGAGAAACCTCGAGTATTTGATAAAACCTCCAGGTTTCTTGATCCAGAGAGCAAATGGTTTTCAATAACATTGAAAACCTTGAGGTTTCCATAAAAACCTCGAGGTTTGTGATTTGGTCCAAATCTTACAATTTCAAAAATGTTTGAAAACCTCGAGTATTATTAGAAACCTCCAGGTTTCTGGCATACAGAGAGCAATCAAGTTATCCTATCTATGAAAACCTCGAGGTTTGCCTTAAAACCTCCAGGTTTTATCTTTGAATCAAAGCTCTGTCTTTCAACACATTTTGCAAAACCTCGAGTATTGCATCAAACCTCGAGGTTTGTGAGTTCCAGAGAGCAAATGAACTTTCACCAAGTTTTAAAACCTCCAGGCTTCTTAATAAACCTCCAGGTTTGCTTCCATCGTGCTTCTGCTAGGTTTCACCTACAATGTGAAACCTCGAGGTTTCTGAGAAAACCTCGAGGTTTTGGATTAGCCAGAGATATCATTGTTTATTACAACTTAAGAAACCTCCAGGTTTATAAGAAACCTCCAGGTTTGAGGTGTTGAGCTTGAATCGTTTTCAAATACAAGTGACCAAACCTCGAGGTTTATGGAACAAACCTCCAGGTTTCTTAACGTTAACAGATTTTCAAATCTGTCAATTTTGTTATATCTTCTTGTTTGATCTCAATGCTTTCCATGATTAATCTATAACATTTATAGATATGTTTAACCATCTTTTTAGTGAGTTTCAGACAAATTAAGGAAAGTTTATTGAAGGTTTAAAGCAAAAGCAAAAGTGATGTCAGAACATTAAATGTTCAACCCAGAAACTTGCATACTTTTGGTTAATCCATCTGCACACGATTGAAGAGCATTAAAGAATGATTTCTACAACAAGTAAACTCTTCTCCAACGGATTAATTCACAGAGAGTCAACTCTGACCTATTGCCCAACTGGTTGAAGAGGAATGTTAGAGAGAGAAGATGACCAAAGTTGCACTTAACCTCAGTAGATCACTCCCAACGGTTTAATCCAAGTTGCAACGGTCATTTAATGCCTTCTATGTATAAATAGAGTGGCATTCAAGACTTCTCAACAACTACAACATCTGAAAACGCATAAGCATTCAAGTTCTTCAACTACCTTTCAGTTTTCACTTGTATTTTGTCCTTTGACATTATAAGCTTTAGTGTTTATCATCATCTACTCTTAGAGAGAGTTTTCTTTGATTGTTAATCATTTATTGTAAAGAACCACAAGTCAGGGGACTTGGTGGTTGGGATCATTGACTACAACTTGTAAGGGGGAGTGAGTTCTAGTGAGAGAATCACTTCTTGAGTGCAGAGTGTGTAATCATTGTGATAGTGGAAAATACCAGAGAGTCTGGGGACTGGATGTAGGTCAAGTTGTTGAGACTGAACCAGTATAAATCTCTGTGTCCAAGCTTTTCTTCCTTTACTCTGTTCATCTCTATTTTTAGTATTACAAAACAGGGGATTTGCTGAAAAATTTTAAGAATACCCAATTCACCCCCCTCTTGGGTATTTTGACTCCACCTTCAGTGTTGGTTGAGAAGAATTGAATGTAGCTCTATTTATACCAAGAGAGCATTAAATGACTGTTATAATCTTCAATATAATCGTTGCCTTCATTAGACAAAGATTAGGTTAAGCTTTGGTCTTCTTCTCTCTCTAATCTTCACTTAATCCAGTTGCACAGAAGTCTAGGGTTGACTTCTTGAATATTAATCCGTTGGAATAGTAACTATTGGAAGTGGAAAGCAGACATTAATCCTTTGTAAGCGTGTGCAAAAGGATTACCCAAAAGTATGCAACTTTCTGGGTTTTGCATTTAATGTGTTGATGTCACTTTTTGCTTTAGCTTTTAACCTACAATAAACCTCTTTTAAATCATTTGAAACTCACTAACAAGGTGGTTAAACATAGCTAGGAACATAGATGATTGATGATAGGAAGTATTAAGATCAAACAAGAAGGTTTCACAAATTCGTCAGATTTGATTTTCAAACTCTGTGACACAAACTCGAGTTTGTTCTTCTGAACTCGAGTTTTCAACCGTGCACTTAAGCAAAACCTGAGTTTCCATAACCAAACTCGAGTTTCCTCTATCCAGAGAGGAATGTCGTGATACGAGCTTTGGAACACATTTTTGAATGAAACTCAAAACTCGAGTTTCCAAAACTAAACTCGAGTTTTGGACTTTTAATGTGAAGTATGAGTTTTAGTCCAAAACATCAAAACTGGAGTTTTCATCCAAAACTTGAGTTTTCAAAACATTGAAAAGGTGCAATGCTCTCGGCTTGGCCAAAACTTGAGTTTCCAAAACAAAACTCGAGTTTTCATTTAAGTATGAAAACTTTGAAAAATCTGTGCCAAGACAAAACTGGAGTCTTCTGTGAAAACTGGAGTTTTCAAAACTGAGTAAAACATGAAAACTCTCTGCCAAGTGAAAACTCGAGTTTCCAAAACAAAACTCGAGTTTTCTCACAATTTTGAGAAAACTTAGAAGACTCATAGCAAAGTGAAATCCTAGAGTTTTAAATCAAAACTGAGTTTGCATATGTTCAAAATGTTGGAGACTCTCTGAATGGTCAAAACTCGAGTTTGTCTTTGACAGGAAATAATGAGAGGTCTCTGTGTAATGCAAAACTCGAGTTTACCAGTCAAAACTCGAGTTTGTCTTAAGGTGAAAAACTGAGTGCTCTTTATAAGATCAAAACTCGAGTTTTCTTACGAAAACTAGAGTTTTGCTTTGTTCATTGAAAATGAGCTACTCTCTGTCAAAATCAAAACTTGAGTTTTCAAACCAAAACTTGAGTTTGCCTTTGACAATAAGTTTTTAAACTTACCAAAGACAAACTTTAACTTGTGTTTACAATTGTCAGTTATCATCAAAACATATAGAGAACTAACACGTTGGAATAAATATAGTCGTTGGAGCTTCTAACGTCATCATCTGCTTTTTGGTAATTTGGTATTAATCCTTTGTTTGATCGTCTGAAACTTGCTAACAAACATGATTAATAGTATTGAGAAGTATAGCAATTAGAAATCAATTGATAACAACCATTTCTGAAATCTCGAATGTTGCTGCTTGACAGAGAATTTGCCGTGTTCTCCCAAAATAACCAGGATTGAAAGATTTTGTAGTATAGTGTAACCTGGGTTGTTTCTCCGATGAATTCACAGCGGGTTTGATTGGCAACAGCGAAACAGAAACAAAATGATAAAATGGGGGGATTTTTAATTCGTAAGGAATAAAAACGTAACTAAACAAAGACGGAACGAAACTAAACAGAGACCAAACAGAAGATTAAAGGATTAAACAGAAATAGATTAACAACGATCAACCCAACATTTTGATTCCAGAAACGTTCTTCATTGAGCGAAAAATAAACGAACTCGCGTTTGGCTCTGGATGAACCGAAATCTCTGCGTTCATCCAGAAATCCCTCGACTAGACGATCGCCTAGAATTTGTCCGAACAGTGGCGTCCCACTATGCAATCACACAGCAAACTTTAAACCTAGTTCGAACTTAGTCCTTGGGATGAACCAAACCGAATATTTAATCTAATATTCGAACTATTTTTAGAAATCGAATCTGATAGATGAAAACAGAAACGAGAAACGTTACCGATTAAGCACAAGCTCTCTGAACGAGTCATGGAATCTTCAACGTTGGGTTAATCATAGATATTTAGCCAAGCATGGTTGGAAAAGATGAAGAAAAGACAATGAACGCGAAGAACATTGAAGAACAGTTGAGACAAAATGCAAGCTTCTGTTTTGATCCACTAAAACATAAAAAACATGAATGAAAATGTGTTTGTGGCTGCTGCCACACTGAAAGTTAACCTAATTGGGAAATGGGTTCAGCCCAAAAACGAAAATAAAATAATATGGGCTTTAATTACAAAATTCGAGCCCAAAATAAAACCTAAAAATACATATGCTTCGGCTCCAAAATCGACCGCCCTCTTGTCCGAATTTGCTCTTCATGTCTTCATAGCAATTGTAGCTCTCTGAATCATCTGAAATATGAGACAAAAATGAGGCAAATCCGATGTCTGGTTCAAGAGTTATGGTAAAAACAGTGAAGCAATATAAAACTAGAATTTATTATTAAATAATGGCTAAAATATAATAAAAGGCCCAAAGCCCAAATAAGTATAAAAGCCATTATTTATTAGCTAAAAGTCCTAAATTACTATTCGAGATACAAAAAGTAATGTGTAAAATATTTAATTATCACTGCTACTGAGCTTTGTTGCCTGATTGATAAATTGTGTGTTCGAGCCCTTCATATAATTATCTGGAACTCATTATCAAATAGATTAAACATAGTTAAGAATAATGGTGATAGATTATGTGAAGAATCTAAAACCAATCAAAGATAGTTAAGGAATTGGAAGATTCAAACGCCCATCATTTTCAAAAACAGAGACATATTGGCTCGAGTCAAAGATATCACTGGCTCGAGTCAATCCATCGTTCAAGCCATAGACAAGTTTTCAAAATGCTATCTGACTTGAGGCAGCCAAAACATAGACTCGAGTCTAGGCTTAGGCTTGAGTCACAGAAAAACATGGCTCGAGTTAGTTCTTCACATTTGTGCTTTATCAGGTTGCTTTGACTCAAGTCTTCACTTACTGGCTTGAGTCAAAAACTACTCTCCATTCTTTAATCTCTCGGGTTGGCCATTGACTCGAGGTGAATTCTCTGGGTCGAGGTAAAATCCTCTCTCCAAATGTCTAACTCTCTGCCTTCACTTAGACTCGAGGTGGAACTTCAGGCTCAAGGCAAAATCCTCCTTTTTGAATTCTTTGTTCTTTGACTTGAGCTTGACTTGAGGTGGCGCTCATCAAAATTGGTTGTTTCCAAATTCTATGAAACCCTTGATGAGTCTAGATTCATATGGAATTGGTTTCACTTCATTTGGTTGTGTATAGTGTAAGCTATATCCAGAAAACCGAGCCTATGCTGAACTGAATCCAGAATTTCAAGTGTCAACTTTCGAAGGGCATATCTCCTTGGTTCGAACTCCTTTTTCGCTGGTTCAACTCTTGATAGAATGCCTTTTGAGTCTACTTGCGAATGGCACTAGTTTCAGCTCAATTGGATTTGTAGATTGTGAGATACACCTAAATTACCGAAGTTTGGTCTGCTATGTGGAGTGAATTGATGGTTCAACTTGTGAAATCCATATATCTCTCATAAAAACTCTTGAATTTTATATCAAAATGATGCATTGGAGTCTAGTTTCATATGCCAGTGGTTTCACCTCAATCTGATCTCTAATTTGGGAGATATCTTCGAATTACCAGACCTCGCCCGAGTTGAACGTGAAACAGAGTAAAATAGAGTTGCTTTGAAAACACACCTGACTCGAGTTAACTAAAGCTTGGCTCAAGTCAACTCGTTCCAGAGAGTGAAAATGGCTTGAAAATCACTATTGACTCGAGTCAACAATATGGCTGACTCGAGTTTAGACCCAGACTCAAGTCTATGAGTTTCTTGGCTCGAGTTAAACGTACTAGATGCCCAAAACAATGTAGAAAACATTCTAACTCGAGTTTAGATCCCTTGGCTCGAGTTAGTTCATCCCAAAGCTTGATTTTCCTTATTTTAACTCCAATTTGAGTCATTCCAACTTCCATATCATCGTGGAGACTTCTAGAATCAATCTTAGAACTTTTATAATGATTTTCTCATTCCATTGATCAAGTTCTTCTTTCTTTCTTCATCATTCTCCATAATTCAACTCTTTCTTTCTTCTTTGGACTCATCATTCTCTGCAAATTCTACATTCTTCAATATCTCCTCTTCTTCTTGATTATTCCCAAAATATTTTCATAACTTCTTGCTTCCTTGACATTTTCTGCAAGTTCTTCTTTCCATAACCTCTTATCTCCTTCTTGATTAATCTCTATAATTCAACTGAGATTAATCTACATTAAATATATTGTAGTTAGTCAATGTAGGAGATAAATATAGTATACAAGTTTTTTTGCTCTTAATAATGGTATCTATATAAGACATCATCAAAACTAATCATATCCAACATTCTCCCCCTTTTTGATGATGGCAAATATTCTAAGAAAAATATCTATGAATATGAAAATACATTAGGCCCAACATATTTTTCTTGTCATTTTCTCCCCTTATTTGTCATTAGCAAAAAGATTGAGGTAAAGAAGAAATACAGATGAAGAGGCAAGTATGAAGACAAGTTAGAAATGACTTGTCTCTCCTTAACATATATCAAGAAAAAAAACAATTTTCTCTCCCCCTTTTTGGAAGTATTTTGATATTTAATGGCATGCAATTTAGAATGTCTATATGGAAACAAATTTGAGAAAGTTTAGAGAGATTTTCAAGAAATCTTTCACAGTTAAAGCATATAGATACCAAATATGTGAAAAATTTTCATTGAATATAAAAGATAGAAATTAGAAATGCTCATGTAGATTCTGCAAATTTGATGAATGAGCGATGAAGTCCATTTGCTTTCTTGTAGTATGAGATCCTCTGAAGTATGCTCAATGAATGACTTGTACGATATGAATAGAGCAAAAGTATTGGCTTCTTGAATGAATATGGTCAGCTTCCATCCTTTGCCTTTTCTTCAGAGTCTTTTGTGGAGCATATCTCAACTTCAATGATGGAACGTGAAAGCATTATTCCTTATATGATAGATTCTCCTTGTAGTGCATTAAGGAATATCTTTGCACAAAATGAAATCTCCTGCTACAAATTGAAAACTTTCTTTGCAAAAGAGATTTGTTAGTGCAACCAGATATCGAAATATCCCTTTTTATAAGATATTTTCAAATTAAGATAATGAAAGGAAAATATAAGATACTTTTAAATATAAGATTAACTCATCATCAAAACTAAAGATAGTGAATGTAGATGAGTATGCTTAAAAGAATTTCTTCAAATAAAGGAGATGAGCTTTTAAGATAGAAAACAGAGGTGAAGGTGAAGCTCCCCCTTAATGAATACATGACTAAAAATACGAAGCACCCATAAAGATACTAAGTATTAAAGTGACACCAAGTGTTATGACGTTTGGAGTAATCCCTGCTCCAATAGACACAACATGATATCACAGAATTAAGTACTTTGAAGTTCACTTGGGTGGACTTGAAATTGGTATGAAGAAATCACTTATGCTTTCTATGATAACAAAAGAGTTTAAAGCATAAAGGTCATTTTAAAAATAAGTGTGCTCAGACTAAATTTCATAAAATAAGATGGAATGAATGAAATCAAGTTAGCCTAGCATGATTATGATTTATGCATATTACAATACCTCACTCAAGTAATATCATAATTACTCTTGTTAGACCTGACTATCACCCAAGAGGGGGGTGAATTGGGTGTCTGATAAAACTTTGGGAACTTTGAAAATCTTTTCACAACTTACTGAAATCAATTCGTATGACAGAAATACTTTATAAAGCAATAATCAGTCATTCAAACATATATGCTGGAAATATAAGAGTTTAGGGAAGAGAATATGCAAACTATGATTTATCCTGGTTCGGCCCAATCCTTGACCTACGTCCAGTCTTCAAGCTCCCCTTGAGATTTTCAATCCACTATCTCCTTGTTTAACCGGGCGCAAGAGAAAAGCATTTACAACCTCACAAGTTTAGTCGGGCACTTGTGCAGCCTTTACAATCTCTTACTGTGATACTCCCCCTTACGCACTGTAAGAATACAATTACACACTCTGTACTCAAGATGATCCTTTCACATTAGGACTCACTCCCCCTTACAAGTTGTAATTGTAAACTCACACTCAAAGGTTCCACAACCTTGAGATTTGATCACTAAACAGAAAATCAAATAAGTTTTTAGACTCTCTCACAAAGATGAATAATAATCACTGAGGTACATAATCTATTATCACACTCTCTACTGAAAACTTATAAACATTGTGAAACACAGAGTATATGAGATAAGTGTTGGATTCAGAATATCAACATTTCAACAATGCAAGCTCGTATCTCTTTGTCCATTTTGAATCCTTCTCGTTTTATAGTTGATCGTCCTTAATGACCGCTGAGAAGCTTTGTAAACTAGCCGTTGTGTCTCTTTGTATTTCTGTTAGGCATAAATGATTTCCGTTGAAGTTAATCGACCGTTGCTTCATAAATGCTTTGCCGTCGAATGTACTTGTGCAGAGAGTGATTCAGAGTAATAGCTGGAATAGGTATTCCTCGAAAAAATGTCTTTGACTGCAATGAAAATCTTATTCCGATTGTAGCTTTGCTTTTCTGAACAAGCATTTAATGCGTCTGCCACGTCGGATTGCCTTTCATTCAAACAATTAGATTAACATGATTAATCAATTGAAACTTTATCAAAAAGATTATTAAACATGATATAAATAAGTTAAGATATGATTAATAGATAATACATAATGACCCATTGATTTTATGAAATCGATTAGAGACATTGGAAAATCACAAAACTAAGAAGAATTAATTCTCTAATATTGCTTCAGTCATTCTCGAGAATTCCTTAAGCTGGAATCCTTTGTAAATGCAACTTTTTGTCAATACTCAAGAATCATGTTGCTATTCTCAAGAATCAGCAAAGTGTAAGTATTGGAGGATAATAAGATCATCGAATTTGTACTGCGCATTCTCGAGAATTAACTTACGCATTCTCGAGAATCATATCTGAGAAGCATACCGTTGTGAGTCTGTTAATTCGTTCTCGAGAATTGACTTACCTATTCTCGAGTACCATTCTCGAGAATCCCTTACTAATTCTCAAGAATCATATCAGATGAGAACTGATGTAGGTGAAGAAGAGTCATTCAGAGAAGCCCGCGATGTTGATTCTGTCGCATACCATTCTCGAGAATCAATTACACATGGAGATGCAAGTGAGTTAATTATGATTCAAATACCTGAACTCTTTAAAGCCTTCTTTTCATGCAAGAAGAATCAGTTCCAACCTCATTGTAGTTCATCCGTTATAATTAGATGAATGGAGGTTGTTCTTGACCAGCATTTTTGCAGCATCCTAAACTGATCGTCAACTTCAAAACATCATATCTCCTTCAATTGATCTTTGTTTTTCATGATCTTGATGTTTTTGGAAAGTTATGTGAGTCTAGTTTCAAATGGCACTGGTTTCATCTCATTTGGATTTGTCATTTATGAGATAACTCAAAACACCGAAGCTTGGTCTACTGTGTGGCATGTATTTCACTGTCATCTTCCAAAATTCATAGCTCCTTCATCTGAACTCCTTTGGACTTGAATTTTATCTCAAAATGATGCATTGGAAGTATAGTTTCCAACAAAATTGGTTTTGCCTCAATCCGATATCTAGTTTAGGAGATATCATTGAATTACCAGAGCTCGCCCGAGTCAAACGTGAAATAGAGCTGAACAGAGTTGCTGAAACACGACCATTCTCGAGAATTACAATACCATTCTCGAGAATTGCAGTACCATTCTCGAGAATTGATGTTTCATACTCGAGAATGACTTGCAATTTTCACATGAACAGTACCATTCTCGAGAATTATATTGTCATACTCGAGAATGACTTCAGGAAGCTTATTTTAACTCCAAATTAAACCATTCCAACTTCTGTTTGATCACAGAGACTTGAATATTGATATTCTCATAATATTTAACAAGTTCTTCTTTCTTCAATCTCATCTCTTGATCATTCTTCATTGTTTAAACTTCATATCTACATTAATATATAAGGAATAATCAAAGTAGAAGATAAATGTAGTATGCAAACTTTTTGCTCTTAAGAATGATATCTATATAAGACATCATCAAAACTAATCATATCCAACAACTCTAGTCATAATCATTTGTAATCCATAGATGCATCACTAGCTAGCTACTATCTGACGATGTGATCAATATGGAGGATCTCCCAGATTTGATGCATAAGGATGAGTTTCACGAGATTCCAGCCATCACTTATAGTTTACTTGATTTCTCTCATGAATCACTTGAATGATTTGCTATCACTATCATAATCACTCGAGTTATATTGCAAATGATCCCTTCTCTATTTATCTATGTTTGTCGACGTGAGTACAGGGTATCTTGCAAAATGAAATTACATACTTTTTGGTAGCCAATGTTTCCTGAGTCCATACAAGATTAGACATAACAACTGTTATGCTCTTATATAATCAAATCTATGATATTTGAGCAAAGAGTATAATAAGCCAATCAAAGACCAAAATATAATTTTACTCAATCAAATAAATTCAAGCCAATGAATCATAAAGGGTAACAATTAAATGCTGTCAAGAATGTTATTTCTCAATGACAATTTGTAAATACATTTTATGTAGAAAAAGTGTCATTGGTAAAATTGCATAGTTTAATCAAAGAGCATAAAAAATTTTATCCATTAAACTGATCTGGCTTGAGTCAAACTAACTGTATGCACTCGAGTCAATTTACTTTGAAAAATAAATCTTTCACAAAGTTCTACTTGAGTCACCCAACACTGACTCGAGTCGTAGTATTTCATAAAATATTTTTCAAAGTCTTTTAACTTGAGTCAGCAAAGTGTAACTCGAGTCAGTCACAATACATGTACATTTTGACTGAGTTTTAAAAGCACTTGACTCGAGTCATGAATCCAAATTCTATTGTATGAGAATATACAGGGTGTATACATATCCCGAGGTGGACTTACTTGAGTCAATATCTCCTTGGAAATCTGAGTCCGTATAACCAATGGTTTCAAGACTCCCACTCAAATAGACCAACATATAATCTCTCTTCTCCGTAGGTACTTGAGTATATGTTTAATAGCTACCCAGTGTTTCTCTCCAGGGTCCGATTGGTACCGGTTTACTACTCCCACTGCATAGCAGATATCTGGTCTGGTACATAGCATAGCATACATGAGACTACCTACTGCAGAAGCATAAGGTATCCTACTCATGCGTTCTCTCTACTCAAGAGTTTTAGGAGATTGCTTCTTAGAGAGATGAATCCCATGCCTGAAGGGTATAATTCCCCTCTTGGAATTTTCCATGCTAAACCTGGCAAGTATTTAGCCTGGGATAATGCCAAAATCCTATTCTTCCGGTCCCGCAAGAGTTTAATACCAAGAATATAATTGGCTTCCCCCAGGTCCTTTATATCAAAATGCTTACTCAGCCAGGTTTTTATGCCTAACAATACCTCTGTATCATTTCCGATAAGGAGTATATCATCCACATAAAGTACCAGAAAAGATACCGCATTACCTTGGATCCTTTTATACACACACGGCTCATCAGGACTTTTCTCAAAGCCATAAGACTCAATGGCTTGATCAAATCTGATGTTCTATGATTTGGATGCTTGCTTAAGTCCATAAATGGACCTTTGCAACTTGCATACCATTTCTTCTTGCCCTTTGGCTATAAACCCTTTTGGTTGCAGCATATAGATTTCCTCTTCCAAATTTCCATTTAGAAAAGCAGTTTTGACATCCATTTGCCAAATCTCATAATCAAGATTTGCTGTAACAGCTAAGAGAATCCGGATGGACTTGAGCATGGCAATCGGCGAAAAGGTTTCTTCATAATCCACACCTTCTTTTTGGGAGTACCCTTTCACCACCAATCTAGCTTTGAAGGTTTCAACCTTCCCGTCTGATCCTCTCTTTCTCTTGTAAATCCACTTACACCCAATGGGTCTTACCCCTTCAGGTGCATCTACAAGAGACCAAACTGAGTTGGAATACATAGAATCCATTTCATGATTTATAGCCTCAAGCTATTCCTGAGCATCAACATCTTCTAGTGCTTTGTCATAACTCGTGGGATCACCATCTTCTGCAATGATGTCATCATGATTTAACTCACCCAACAAGAGATATCTTGTAGGTTTACGAATCAATCTCCCACTATGACTTTGTCGCACTTGATGTTGTGCATCTACAGGGGGTCCACATTTTGTGGGTTAACAATTTCTAGATGAGGACCCTCATTAAGTGGATTAACCAATTCATGATTTTGTTCTTCATTAAGTTCATCATCATGCTGAACTTCTGGTTCTGTCTCTGGTTCCTGTGTATGTTCATATACATTTTCCCTTCTTTGAAAAACCACAGGAATAAAAGCTAGAACCACCTGAGGTTGTGGTGAAACTTGATCTCAGACTAGCTCATCAAGAATAACCATACTCCTTGGCTTATAATTTGCCATATAGTCCTCCTCTAAGAAAGTCGCGTGAGTGCTCACTATGACCTTCTTTTCTTTTGGACTATAAAACAACCAACCTCTAGTTCCTTTAGGATAGCATATAAACATGCATACTTCAGTACACGAGTCCATCTTATCTGGTTTCTGTTTCAAGACATGTGCCGGAGCACCCCAAATCCGAATATGATTCATGGTGGGCTTACACCCTTTCCACAATTCTATTGGTGTCTTTGAAACCGACTTGGACGGAGCTAAGTTCAATAAATACATAGCTGTTTCTAAGGCATATCCCCAGAATGAATCAAAAAGAGATGAATAACTGAGCATAGATTTTGTCATTTCTAAAAGGGTTCTATTTCTCCTTTCAGCAACTCCATTCTGCTGGGGTGTCCTTGGAGAAGATAATTGTAAAACTATCCCCTCTTTGGTCAGGTAAGACCTGAACTCTCCAGATAGGTATTCACCCCCTCGATCAGATCGAAGAGTCTTAATTTGAACACCAAGATGCTTTTCTGCCTCAGCCTTGAACTCTTGGAATTTTCCAAAAGCTTCAGACTTGTGACACATCAAGTACACATGTCCAAATCTATAGTAATCATCAGTAAATGTGATGAAATATTGATACCTGCCTCTGGATTGGACATTTATTGGTCTACATACATTAGTATGTACCAATTCCAGTTGAAGTGGGGCACGTTTTCCCTTGGCCTTAAAAGATCTCTTGGTCATTTTACCCTCTAAACAGGATTCACATACTGGTATCGGTTCAAAGTTCAAGGATTTTAAAATCCCACTTTTGACCAGACCTTGTATCATGTTAGAGTTAATATGACCCAATCTCAAATACCAAAGATAAGTTTCATTGAAAACTTTTCTTTTCTTTGATAAATTAATATGCTCAACATCTTTTAATTCAACATGATTAACTTCACAGGGAACATGATTAAGGAAATAAAGACTATTAAACTTTACACCTGAACAAATAAAAGAAGATGAACTTCTTATTAAAACTGAGGAATTAAACTGAACTGTCAAACCATGTTTATCTAAACAACTAACAGAAATTAAATTCCTCTTAAAATCTGGAATAAATAAACAGTCTTCTAAAACCAAAGTTCTACAATTATCAAAAGATAAAATAACTTGTCCCACTACTAGTGCAGATACAAGCTCCCCATTTCCAAGCTTCAAATCTCTATGTCCTTTACTTACAGGCAAGCTATGTTTAAACCACTGCAAAGAGAAACAAACATGGTTAGTGGCTCCTGAATCAACAATCCATTTATCATTGTGATTCTCCACTAAACAAGCCTCAATCACATGTAAATTACCCATACCTGATTTATTCATACGTGGGCAATTTTTCTTCCAATGCCCCTTTTGTTCGCACTTGAAGCACTTGCCTTTTGACTGCTTCATTGCAACTGTTTTGGCAACTGGAGTACTTGATTTCTTTTTTTTCTTGTTCTTGTTCTTTCCCTTGGGTTTCCCCTTAGGTTTCACAGAACTTTCACCAGCAAAAAATGCACTTCCCTTCTTGACTAGAGACTGTTCAGCACTTTCAAGCTCGTGCATCAGTTGAGTGAGGTCAAGATTCATCTTATTCATATTATAATTCATCTTGAATTGATTGAAGTACTCAGGTAGTGATTGTAAGAGAAGGTCAACTTTTACTTCTTGTTTAAACTTGACACCATGGTCATCAGCCTTCTTGAAGTTTGCTATCATTGTTAGACAATGATCCCGCACACTTCCTCCAGACATCACTGTCTTGGTGACTGAATTCAGCGCATTTTGCCTAACAGAGCTGCTAGACGTTGCAAACATACCATCAAGAGTCTGGAGCATTGTTGCTCCACTCTCAATCATGCTCACTTGCTCCTGAAGGTGATTGGCGAGACTGGCCAAAATATAGCAACGAACTGACACATTAGCCTTCTCTCATCTTTCCTTCTCCTGCTGAAATCGAGTCCGAATTGCATCAGACACATTTGTAGCAGGCTACACTTACATAGGGGTGGTGAGAACAAAGTTGATCTTTTCATATTGAAGAACAATATCCAAATTAGTTTTCCATTATTTGTAGTTTGTGTGTTTTTTCCTTATTTTCAGAAAAATGTCTTCATTCAACTCTTTTGCTACAAATTGGTCAATAAAGGCTTTATGAAACAAGTATTAATTAGCATGATAAATGATGTAATATATAACTTCGTTGACTCGAGTCTATGTCTCAAACAACTAAATCTCTTCGATGCGGTTAAGTTTGTAATTTCAAGAATGATTCAAGTGAGAGCACATTAATTCATTTTCCATTAAGATGTCCAAGGCTCGAGTGTATGACTAGAGTTGAACGCATAAGATACAAAATCAACTTAACTTGGGTGTTTCATTTCGATGAAGTTCATTCAAGTGTATGACTCTAATTACTTGAAACAAAAAGGACAGATAACTAGACTTCTTTCACATATAACGTATTGAAATGACAGGACTTGAATTGAATATTGATAAAGCATGCTTTTAAATTATTTTTTAAATGAAAATAAGCATACACACACAGGGTTTATTTTATTTTAATTATTTAATTTAATATTTCTACATTTTAAAATTAAGATACACATGCTAATGGGTAGGCTCATTTTAATTTTAATCCTTTGATCAAATTATTTTTATATTTTAAATTGAAAGTGAACCTGGTCATCATAACGTTCATTTTAATTTTATGTTATCAAAATAATTATAAGCATATTTTGCCATTATATATTTGCAGAGTCAACATTTTCTACTAAATTAGACTAATGCCTCCAAGAATAAAGGATTAAATTTATGCTTTATAAACCTAAGTGATCAAAATCAAACTTTAATAAAAAAATCATCTTATAATCGGAGCATATCAATATATATATATATATATATATATATATATATATATATATATATATATATATATATATTCAAAAAGCAATGAAATCATTGAATTCAAATGACATCGTTTAGTGATGTTTTATTATGAACTCTATGATTGATAATCAACTTAAGATGTCTCCTGTAAATGTGAGAAAGTATACAGGGTAAGATATAATAATAGAATAGAAAATCCAACAACATATATATCGGAGAAAAAAGAAGCCAACACCAATAAATTGATATAAAGCATTCTTGGCCATGCAAGAATTTATTTCCCAACAGAGTTCATAAGTTTGACGCGCGCGCGCACCCAACAAAAAAAAAAAAAAAGCCAACACCAATAAATTGATATAAAGCATTCTTGTCCATGCAAGAATTTATTTATCAACAGAGTTCATAAGCAAAAAAAGGAAAAAAAATCACATACTAATACGATTGTTTCATCATGAATCTTCTACCTCCACGAAAAAAATGCATACAATGCATTAAAAAAGATAGGAAAGAAAAAAGGGAAGAGTACAAAAATGAGATACGAATATCTTATACAGTACTCCTTCCCTTATTTGCTTTCCTTTCTTTGCAAATGAATGAATGTAGAAGATTCACTTTGTAATAGTCGTTTTAGATGTTCAAAGGAACCGAGCTTTCCGAATAGCCAAAGGCATTGAACATTTTCGGAATTCCATGGATTTCAAACCCCTTAATTTGCTGATTCTTAATATTATAAGAAACGAACTGGCATCCAACTTCAAGAAGAATCTCATCATCTCCCAAAAGCTCCAAAAATGATCCAAACTCAGGGCATGGTCCGATAACAGATTTCTTTTTCCAGCCACTCTCAACTCCGTACTCATTCATCACCCAAATTTCGAATCTGTGATTGGTCGTGTATGTAGCTATACAAGCAAGTTTCTCATCAATCACAGCAACATCTAATTCATCAGACCGATCAACTCCAAGAGGCAATTGAATCTTACCAAATACCTCCTTGGTGAAATCAAAGAACAATATGGCCCTATCATTATCATGAGTTAACCAGTGATAGAAACCATTCAAATAAGCCCTACACTTTGGATAGCATAGACGAAAAGCAGGAACAACAGCATCTATGGTTCTCCAAGAATTAGTACTGAGATTATATACCTCAACAGGAGGAAGTTCTCTTTCTTCCAAATCCAAAGTCCCAAATCGAACAACCTTGTAATCCTTTGTAGCTGGATCAATACCATACCCAAACATGATATAAACCATGTCTTTAGGCAGGTTCTGAGATGGAGGAAGAACCTTCACCTGTTTTGTTCCAGGGTTCCACAGAATCAAACTGGACCTACCAACTTTATCTCCTCCATAATAAACCCCATCGAGACAAAAAATCCCATGACATTGCCCATAAACACATATGTATTCCACTTACTTCTCAGGAAATGGTAATTCAACATCCTTAGTTTCCTGATCGGAAATTAAAGAAAGGCAGGGCTTGAAAGTGAGATTGTGCAAGCGAAGTATCAGCTGCTGGTGGTGGATTTTCGAGACTGATTCAGATGAGTTGAATTGTTTGGAAATAAAAGTGGATTAGCGATTCGTTCGTACCAGGATTTCGCGACGGATTTGAATCGAAGTAGGGACTTTACTGGAAGCCTCAACGATATCTCCTCTACAATGTCTTCAGGAAGATCAGCACCCGACATTTTCATTTTTCTGAGCTTACCTGGGTTTGTGAGGTTATTATTTTCTTCTCTTGTGGTCAAATTCACGTCACCAAAAGACCAAAGCAGGCGAATGTGGTGTTTAGAGATAATTGGCTCACATAGGTGTCTGCCAGAGAAGAGAAAAAACCTTGTTCGGGTGATTTGAGGCACAAGGTCACAGTGTTACATGGAGATGCTTTTTATACACAGCGATAAATTCGTCTTCCATGAATCTTATCTAGAATTCCAAAAGTGGGAACACCTAATAATTTTTCCCCAATGAACGAAAGAGATTCAATATCTTTTTTCATTGTAACAATAAATTTGAATTTTATCCGGTGAGTCATCAGGTGATCCTGATCATAATTCTTCTATTTGAAATTGATGACTTGATTTGGATAAGCATTGCGTTTTATGTATATATGTGTGTGTATATATATATATTTATTGCTTTTTAATATTTATTAGTATTCTTTTTCACTTTCATTCTAGATGTCTTATCAAACTTAATGTTAATTTTGTAGTGTTTACATTTACTATTTTATCTGAATAAAAAAGGAAGATAATTGATCCCATTCATTATAGCATTTTCATGTTGTAAGGGCTATAGCAAGCAATATTTATGTTGATTGGTGCTAATTGTTGTTAAACTCACGAGTTAATTCTCTAAGTTTATCGTTTTTACCTTATTAAATTGAGTCGAGTCACTGGTAAACTCGTGTCAGCTATAAACTCGGTTAAATTCATAAGTTTACATTCCAAGTTTATCATTTCTACATTTATAATTTACAAAAATCGTGTTAACTTTTTCTATTTCGTTATGCTTAGCAGCTTTATATATAAATTTTATAGAAATTTCTTTGTTAAATATGATAAGTTATGAATGTCAATATATTTAATTTCAATTATTTAGATTTAAAATATATTTCAATCAAATTATTGTCATTTTCTATATTTTAATTATTTATTTATATACTATTGATATATATTTAATGATAAAAATAAACTCTTACGAGTTCACATTTGACTTCAAGATATGAATTTACGTCAACATCGCGAGTTGATAGGTTTATTGGTGTTGACGCGTCTTATGGTCTAATCCTCATACTTGTGTTGGATAGAATCTAGAAGCTCCCTTTGTTGGGAATGTTTAGGTATCACCATTATGTTAACATGCCAAATTAATAATTAAATATAGAAGTGCACTTCATGATTGATATTTTCAATATATTGATTGATTTGTTATGGGACACGAATCAAATTAATAATCAAACGTTGTTATGAATATGTAGATTTAATTGCTGCTAAATTAATAAAAATTAAGGTTAAAATCTATGAATTTTCAATGTACACTTGCCATCATAATATTCATTTGTTTACAAAAATATAGAAGCTTTTAAAATATGCAAAAATGTGATAGATTATTTTGTCTACCCTTATTTTGCTTACTTCTCTCAATACTGTTAGATTATAATTCTGTAAGCATAATTCTCTTTTATTTCTTAACCTATCTACCTAGCAGTACAAAACATAGCTCCAATTCCTTTTACAATTTTGCATCTTCCTTAAATAAAATGTTGAAACTTGATGAAGTGAATTTGACTAGTGTTTGAGGTTCATATCAAGCAGTAGTTCTCTAATTTCTGTTGGTAAGATGGTTGGAATTCATAATTAATAGTTGTTTTCAATTCTGATTCACAGGAAAGAAGGGAACAAGCACAGGAGATATGGAGAAAGAATGATTGCCCGCATAGGGTTTCTCGCGGCGGATATGAAAAGGTTGAAAATGAATTGATGGTGGCCAAGCGGAAGAGATTGGAAGATGAAGCAAAATCCAATCCTTTTACGGTACATGATCCGCCATCTCCAATACGTCGCGAGGAGTTGTGGTTGCACATTCGGCAAAAGCCAAGTGGCGCCTACACTAGTGAACAAACTCGTGTAGTTGTTGAAAGAATTGTAAGTATCATTATTGTTATTTTTTAGTTACTAAACATGTTTCATTACTAAGCTTCTCGTTATCTATACCTTACAGGAAGATCTTAAAAAGAAAGAAGCAGAGGGATCTTTTGTGTCGGACAAGAGGAGTGATGTTCTGACCGTTGCGATGTAAGGGGGATTGGAGGACGGGTAGGTCTGAAGGAATACTTTGGTAAATCCTGTTAGTTCTCTAAGCGTTTTGATGATTTCCAATAATTGTAAACAAAGCTTGAAATTTTGCTGTCAAATGTGTAAAACTCACTGTGAGAGCAAAACTCGAGGTTTGTACAGAAACCTTGAGCTTTGGCCTTACAGAGACAATTTTAAGTTTTTTGAACAAAGTCAAAACTTGAGTTTTCAGAGAAAACTCGAGGTTTCCACACACAGAGACTTCTCAACTTTTTTCTGAGAAATTTCAAAACTCGAGGTTTCTGGGAAAACCTCGAGGTTTTGTCATACAGAGAGTCTCTCAGGTTTTGAACATTTGAAAACCTCTAGTTTCCATTTCAAACCTCAAGGTTTGGTTTTGATTTGAAAATTTCAGTTTTCACAGATTTTGAGAAAACTCGAGGTTTGGTAAGAAACCTCGAGGTTTTTGACTGGCACAAAACTTAGATTTCAACCAAGTTTCAAAACCTCCAATTTTGTGTAAAACCTCCAGTTTTGAACTTGATAAGATTTTCTCAAAGTTTTCACATTAAGTAAAAACTCGAGGTTTTTGGAAAAACCTCGAGTTTTGTGGAGGCAGAGAACATTTAAACTTTCTCATTTTTCAAAACCTCCAGTTTTATGAAAAACCACCAGTTTTGGGTTTTGACAAAAATCTCTATAAGTTTTCACAATGTATGAAAACTCGAGGTTTGGGGACAAACCTCGAGTTTTATCCATGCAGAGAGCAACTATGTTTTCTAACTTTTCAAAACCTCCAGTTTTGTTTTGAAACCTCAAGGTTTCTGTCTTGGCACAAAATTACCAAGTTTTCATATTTGAACAAAACTCAAGTTTTGATGAGAAAACTCGAGGTTTTGGCAAGCAAAGAGCAAATGACTTTACATTGATTTGAAAAACTCGAGGTTTATGGAAACCTCAAGGTTTTGCTTTTGGCGCAGTTTTTCAAAACTTTCATATTTGAATGAAAACTCTAGGTTTGGTTGGAAACCTCGAGGTTTTGTCAGCCAGAGAGCATTGAACATTTCAAACATTTGAAAACCTCTAGTTTTGGTTAGAAACCTCAAGTTTAAATGTTTTGGACATAAATCAACTTTTCAAGTTAAGTCCAAAACTCGAGGTTTGGAGAACAAACCTCGAGGTTTCTGCGCTGGACCAGAAATTCAAATTTCGCGATTCTGTAAGTCTCTCTTGTTTGATCTTAATACTTTCCAGTATTATTCTCTACTATTCCTAGCTATGTTTAACCACTTTGTTAGTGAGTTTCATATGAAGCTATGTTTAACCACTTTGTTAGTGAGTTTCATATGAAGCTATGTTTAACCACTTTGTTAGTGAGTTTCATATGAATTAGAGAATGTTTATTGAAGGTTTAAAGCAAAAGCAAAAAGTGACGTCAGCACATTAAATGCAAACCCAGAAAGTTGCATTATTTTGGGTAATCCGTCTGCACACGTCTAGCAAGAATTAAAGAATGATTTCCACATCTAGCACCTACTTCTCCAACGGATTAATTCACAGGAAGTCAACTCTGAACTTCTGCACATCTGGATTAAGTGGAGATTAGAGAGAGAAGAAGACCAAACCACTTCCTAACCACTGCTAAACAATTCCAACGGTTCAATCAGGAAAGCAACGGTCAATTAATGCACTTTGAGTATAAATAGAGCTGCATTCAAGTCTTCTCAACAACTACAACTGCTAAAAACAAAAATGATTCAAGTTTGCATTTATTTATTCAATTTTCAATTGTAGTGTATTTCTGATATATAAGCTTCAGTGTTTATCATTATTCACTCTTAGAGAGAGTTTTTATCTGCAAATCATTTATTGTAAAGAATCACAATTCTAGGGGACTTGGTGATTTGGGAGTTCATTGATTACAACTTGTAAGGGGGAGTGAGTTCTAGTGAGAGAACTACTTCTTGAGTACAGAGTGTGTAATCTTTGTGATAGTGGAAAATCTCAGAGAGTCTGGGGACTGGATGTAGGTCAAGTTGTTAGGACCAAACCAGTATAACTCTCTGTGTCCAGCTTTTCTTCTCCCTGCTATGTTCATCTTTGTTTTTACCACTTGAAAACAGAGTTATTTGTGAAAATTTTTAGAATACCCAATTCACCCCTTGGGTATTTAGCTCCACTTACAAATCCGCCAAACGCTATAGACAAAGTATGGTTACCCGGGAGGAGATGGAACAGGCAGTGGCCAAATTAAGTGAGGAAGCAGCCGCTAAAGAAGCAAGGTTTCAATCCGAGATGAGCCAAATGAGGGAGGAAATGAATCAGATGAGTCTGCTTTTGAGCAATCGTCTAGAGACCAATGTTCCCTTCACACACTCATCTGCACCTGTGCAGCAGAGCACTAGAGGAAGCTGCATTGTTGGACAGTCAGAGCAACCTTGTAACCTGTATGTGGAGGGTCGTGATGGGCAATGTAAATTAGTTGGAAAAGGGACTGTCCACAACTTATAGGGATCAACTGAACACCACCAACAAATGGCTGATGATGAAGTCAGAGTGTTAGTTGAAAAGGTGATCATTGATGCACCTCTCCCTCTCCCAACTGATCAGCTGAAGCTTGTGACTGATGTCAAGGGACCCTTCATCTCTTGGCCAGTGAAGCTTGTACATGTCTATACTCCTCCTGAAGCTTCAACCCCTCATCCTCAAGTTCCATCCCCTCCTCAAGCTCAATCCCCTCCTCAAGCTCAATCCCCTACTGCTAAGTTGACTGCCAGGGAAAAAATATCTGATATGGTGAATAGTGGATATTTTAAAGATAAATCATGGCTTGTCAGTGAAGTAGTAGGCGTCTCTCATCCTCTACCGATTCAAGTTGACACCTCTGATGTTCAGTCCCTCCTGCTTCCTAGAAGTGAGCTTTCTGATCTAATCCTTCAATTGTGGATGAAGTAAGTATCTTCTTCTATGAGTACATAATTTAAATGCATCGTTTAGACACACATACATATATACTAATTCCCTGATCGATGTCATTATTGTAGGTTCATGCATCAACAATTGGTTCAAAAGGCTAGGAGCAACGATTTTGGATTCTTGTGCCCTGTCTATTCAAGTGCAACATCCATGCAGCATAGACAGGAGTACATATCAAAGAGGTTGTGTGAAGTGAGAAGAAAGGTGTACTTGTTTCCATTCTACCACAGGTACATATCACAAATCTTGTTTGCAATTCACTTAATTCTTCTACATACATCATTGAGTACTTTACTGCTATGAATTTTCAACCGCCACTGGCAGTTGGTCCTCATGTGCATAGAGGAGCATAAAGTTATCTTCTTATGCTCCACTCACAGCGAACCAGTGCTTACGTTGACGTAGACCATCAACGAGTAAGCATGTAATTTTGATTCTCTTGTCTAAAATCTCTGCTGTGAATTTTCAGTGAACATTATTGATAAATATGCATTTTTGATGATAGTGTCATGAGGACCTTCCAAATCGACGTACTCAAAAGGCGTTCTTATCAGGCCAAAGAGCCTAAATGGCTCAAACCAGAGGTTGGTCAAATGTACACTGGCACACTGCCTTGTGAACTTGGTCAGTAAGATATATATGCTCTTATATATATTTCTTGTTCTTTTTAGACCCGTCGGCAACCACCGGCATCCAACTTATGTGGCCAGTACGTCATGAAACACATGTATGATATTATCACTAAAGGAAGTACTAAATTATTTGCAAAGGTAAATATTTGATGTTACATATTATGCACGCAAGTTAATTCAGTTTCTGGCTTAATGTTACATATGAAATATGCACGCAAGTTAATTCAATTTCTGTCTTTGATGTTACAGATGTTTAACTGCCCCGATCCCTTTTCTGATGATGAACTGGAGCACATACGCAATGTATTTTGTGAATATCTGTATGACCTGATCTTAAAGTCAGGACAATAATTAATGTCCTAAATTCATTTGTAAATATATCCTGTAGCAACAATAATCTTCTGTAAATTTGTTTATTTTTTTGAACAATATTCATTTGTAAATATACATAGGCAGTGTAAAATTCAATAAATAAATTTGTTTAATTTTTCAAACAATTTTCTTGTGTCCATTTTGGGTTTCTGAATGTATTGGATGGTGGATATAGCTATTTAGTGCTTGAAATTTGAGGTTCAGGATGTTGTAAATGAGCAAGAGTTCATGACTTTTAGGAGCATATATTGTAAACTTCCGGTCCTAAAAGTATTCGATCTAAATAATATGAGACTTTTGGGACCGTATATTGTAAAATTTCGGTCCTAAAAGTATTTGGTCTAAATAATATGAGACTTTCAGGACTATATATAGTAAACTTCTGGTCCTAAAAGTATTCGGTCTAAATAATATGAGACTTTTAGGACCGTATATTGTAAACTTCCGGTCCTAAAAGTATTCGGTCTAAATAATATGAGACTTTTAGGACCGTATATTATTGAACTGTCAACTCCTAATAGTCTTCCTTTAAATAGAAATGTTGACTCGCTTTTCAGACAAATCATTAGGGTTCAAGGCAACCGAGGTTCTGGCGTTCTGCTCAAGTTAGGTCCTTCATTGTAGTCGATTTTACCTCTCCTGATTTAGATTATCGGTTTCCCTTTTCTTTGTCTCTTTTCTTTTTTGTCGGAAAAATAAGGAAGATATTGAAAAGGACACTTTGTTTCAAATCAGGGCAAGGTAAAACCGACGATAACGATGGTCCAACCTTGAGAAGAATTGTCACTGTGTTTGTTTTTATTCGAATAGGTAAACGATGTTTTTTGTTTTGTTAGTCTGATCTTAACTGTATATTGTTGGATTTTTTAATGTGCGAGTTTGTAATGTTGATCATACACACGAGGACAATGTTTTGTTTTTTTTCCTTTTTGTTGAAAAAAGAAAGAATGTAATGAGAAGAACAAGGTGATCGAAATAGGAAAGAAAAAAAAATTATTATATTTTTTTTATGCTGCCCCGTGGGGGGCAACGGCAGTACATGAAAAAAAACAAAAAAATATTTACTCCTGCCCATCATTGTTGAATGGGAGGGAGTCGTTGGAGAGGTTGGAGACGTTGCATCTAGGGGATTGTACTCAACGTCCTGGGCGTCGAGTATCACGTTGATCTTGTTGTTGCAGACCTGAAAAAGCTGGCTCATTCGTCGATCTATATGATCGACATGGACCAGGAGGTGGTGCATCATCTGTTTGGTGGTCGGGTCTGGAGGCAGCGGAGGAGGGTATGGATTGTTAAGTCCAGCGGGAGGAGGAAAAAGAGGACCTGGTGGTGGTGGAGGACCTTGGGGTGGTGGAGTAGCCATTGTAGAAGTGATGATGAAGAATGTAAAGAAAGTAAAGTAACAACGAGTTTAAATAGAGAACCCATCCTGAACAATGTGAAACGCTGGAAACTTTAATAAGGAGATGCATAGTTCATTAGAATATGAGGAGATGCCTAGTTGGGAAGTTTATTTGGAAGCCGAAGAGATCCTCTGATAGAGTGTAAGGATACGACTCTGCTATCAGATATTGTAAAAGATCCGATATTGTAAAACAATATCCGATATTGAAACAATGAACTTTTAATACCGGATATTGTAAAAGATCAGTTCTTAACACTAATATTTTTTACGAAATAAACCTTACTTTAAAAAATATTGAAAAAATAAATGAATTTTAGGACCGGAGAAATGATAAAAGATTGGTCTTAAAAGTAATTTACTTGATTAAAAAAATAAATAATATACTTTTAGCACCGGATAAATGATAAAAGGTCAGTCTTAAAATTAATTCATTAAAAAAATAAATAATATACTTTTAGGACTAGACATTTTTAAAAGGTCGGTCTTAAAATCAAAATATTTAAATAATATTTTAGATCGCATATTTATAAAACTCGCTCGTAAAGTATACCATTCATCTACTCTTTACCTTTATTAACTCCTCATACCTCTCTATCCTTAACTCCTTCTTAACTCCTCACTACCTCGTAACTCCAAACTACGTACGTACTGCTTATCTGAGAACTGCTCTCTACCTTTATTAATAAACTCCTCAAACCACTTTGCGCCAACTGCTCAAACCATGGTTAGATACAAGAGAACCGCTCGTAGTGGTGCTCTTACTCGTGATGCTCATGCCTTCCATAGATCGTTATACGGTGCGCCTCCTCCAGCGAGAGTGCATTCTATTGAGACAAAAGAGTCTCGAGTCGTTGGACCCATTGTTATTTCAGATGATGAAGAGATTGCCGCACCCCCAACCTTCAGACCATGATGCGCTGATGCAAATAAGACAGGAACTTGTTGATATCCAGCGAGAAGTTAATGTTGTTCACGTCGATATCGCCAAGGCTTTGAAGCATAATAAGCTTTAGGATGTATATATAGTCAGATTCTTGTTTTTGATAATTTTCTGCTTGTTTTTCTTTTATATTTTTTCTTGTATATATGCATATTCAAGTAATACATGTAGCATTAAGAACTAAGCTTGTGTCTTTTAAATTTTGTGTTTATATTCTCCAGTAATTAAAGAAATTAAACTCCAGCTTTCCTTTATTTTTTATTCATTCAGTTGTTGCACTCGCCAAAGCCAATCCGTATTTCTAGCTATATATTTATATATATATTCAAAAAAATTGAGAATTTAGGACTGGAGTTTTTAGAGACTTCGGTCTTAAAAAGTTATATATTTAGGACCAGTTACTTTATAATCAATTAGTCTTAATAAAATCTATGAATAAATGAATAATAAAAAGTTAGGTCCGGAGTATTCTAAAACTCCGGTCTTAAAATTTAATTATATATTTAGGACCGGATACACTATAAGAATTCGGTCTTAAAAGTAATTGAATTAATTGTAGACTTTTAGGACTTAAAAATAAAAAAATATGTAGAACCGGACAGGTTATAATTAATCGGTCTTAATAAAGTCCAAATATTAATGATATAGATCTTTGTCGCATGAAAAATTTAATTTCCCTCTTTGAACTTCTCTTGTCGCGCCGAAAGATTTCATTACTCAAGTTTTGTCTCCAGTGTTTGTGTGTTGCTCCGTCGGTGCTTCGCGTTGCTCTCTCGACAACCACTTTCTAGTTCCTTAGCTAAACGTATATAGACCAAGCTGTAAGAGGTGTTTTGGTTATATAACTTCAGGATTTTCCTGCTTATCGTTCTGGGTTTTTCATGGGTTGAATGAAATTGTGTTAGTTCTCTATGTGTTTTGATGATAATCAACAATTGTAAACATGTTTTGAAGTATCCAAAGTTGTTAAAAATCATCTGTCAATTGGAAACTCAAGTATAGGATTGTATACTCGAGTATTGGATTGACAATGGATTGTTCAAATGCATTTTACAAAGCAATACTCAAGTATTGGAAGCAATACTCGAGTATTGAAGTCACAGAGAACAATCAAGTTTTTGAACTCAAGTGCATACTCGAGTAT
Source organism: Acacia crassicarpa (assembly GCA_034222035.1). Lineage (NCBI taxonomy): Eukaryota > Viridiplantae > Streptophyta > Magnoliopsida > Fabales > Fabaceae > Acacia > Acacia crassicarpa. The sequence goes on along the minus strand of JAWXYG010000009.1, from coordinate 20,561,205 downwards.
TGCACTTATATACTCGACTATAGGTCATCCAGAGAGGATTCAAATTTTTCAAGTTGAGTCAATACTCAAGTATAGGAAGCTATACTCGAGTATTGGAGTTACAGAGAGCAAATGATTCTTCAAGTTGAGTGGATACTCGAGTATGACACTTGTATACTCGAGTATAGGACTTACAGAGAGCTCTCTAACTTTTATAACTGTTGTATACTCGAGTATAGGTTTTGGATACTCGTGTATTGGGCTCCTACAAACTTTTCCAACTTAACACCTATTCTTAAATACTCAAGTATTCATTTGAATACTCAAGTATTGACATGGAATAACTTCACAATTTTTGAAAGATGAATCAATACTCGAGTATTGATGTGCATACTCGAGTTTGGCCATACAGAAAGGTTATCCATTTGTCAATAATTTGAATACTCAAGTATTGGAATGAATACTCAAGTATTGAGGTTGGTTTTGAAAGTTCAAGTCACGATGGTTTGCCTCTGGAAGCTGCATACTCGAGTATCATATTGGATACTCCAGTATAGACACTAGTACACAGTGACATACTCGAGTATAGAAGAACATACTCAAGTATAGAGCGTTGAAAACTGATTTTCAAATTACACGAATTTGTAAAACACTTTCATTTGATGTCAATACTTCCATTTATCATTCACTTATATTCCTAGCTATGTTTAACCAGTTTGTCAAGTGAATTTCAGTTGACTTAGATGAAGATCAATGAAGGTCAAAGGCAAAAGGCAAAAAGCAAAAAGGTGCCCAGAGCATTTAATGCACTTCAGTAAATTAACCTCCTTTTAGTTAAACCACCTGAGCACGCCTTCTCAAAGATAAAGAAGGATTTCTACAACCAGTAAACTCTTCTCCGACGGACAAATCTACAGAGAGCCACCTCAGATCAATTAACCACCTGGATTAGTTGGAGATTAGAGAGAGAAGCTGACCAAAGTTATCACTAATCACCTCCAACGGTTTGATTCATCTTACAACGGTCATTTAATGCTCTCTAAGTATAAATAGAGTGCATTCAAGGCTTCTCAACAACTAAGAGTATCAGAAAACGCACAAGCATTGAATAGCTTCACCTACCTTCTATTTTCTATTGTAAATTGTCTTTTGACATTGTGAGCTTCAGTGATTATCATTATCTACTCTTTGTGAGAGTTATTTTTGTTATTATTCATTGATTGTAAAGAACCACAAGTCAGGGGACTTGGTGGTTGGGATAATTGATTGCAATTTGTAAGGGGAGTGAGTTCTAGAGAGAGAATTACTCTTGAGTACAAAGCTTGTAATCAGCTTGTGAGTTATAGTGGATTGAAAATCCCAAGTGTGACTTGGGGACTGGATGTAGGTCAAGGATAAGACCGAACCAGGATAAATTATCTTGTGCAAGCTTTCTCTTCTCTTCATCTCTGTTATACCCTGCTCATACTTGTCCAAAACAGAGCAAATCGTTTAATTTTTTAAAGATACCCAATTCACCCCCCCTCTTGGGTATCAAGCTCCATTTACAAATTGATGAAATGCTCTTGTGGGTTTCTCTATTGTTAATGAATATTGTATTTTGAAGATTATATTTGAACTTTAGACCTACCCAACTGACCAACAAATGTTTTTAGGGTACTCTTGCTGTCTACAACATCAACGTTCGTGGCGGGAGAAGAAAGACTCAGGGTTCGCATTTGAATTTATATGCTACAGGTGAGTCCACAAGACTTTCATGCGAAACATTTAATTTCCTCATCATGCATTTATTTTTCTTCTTGGATTCACTGTGATATTTATGAGCATAAATATGCATTTGGTGTTGCCTTATTTTACGTATGTTAAATCTTTCCGTCCATAGGAATTCCAGTATGGATCACAGTTGGATAAATACTTTATGGACAAGTGTCGAATATTAGAATAGGGTGAGGGACTTTATAGAATTTGCTAAACAAAATGGCAATGATGATAGTTGGAAGTTTTATTGCCCTTGTGTAAAATGTTTGAATGAGAGGCAACTAAGTCCTGAAGTTATACACACACATTTAATTTGTGAAGGATTTTGTAAGACTTATACAATATGGGTATGGCATGGTGAAAAAATACCAAGTGGGTCTCAACATAGGGAAGTCGCATTTGACGATAATGACACGGATATGGATGATCGCATAGATGACATTATTCGTGATGTAGGAGAAGAGTCTTTTCATCAATCACATGCATATGGTAATATGTGTAGTGATGCAGAGACCTCGCTATACCCTGGGTGTAAAAAATACCAATTGTTGAACGCTGTATTGAAATTGGTAAGCTTGAAGGCACGTCATGGATTGAGCTACAAGAGTTTTTTTGAAATGCTGGAGGCTTTTAAGGACATGCTTCCGGATGATAATGTGTTGCCGCATCGATACTATGATGCTAAGAAAATACTTTGTCCACTGGGGATGGAGTACAAAAAGATCCATGCATGCTTGATGTGGGCCTTTTTGTCTTTAGCCTTGGGGTCCACAATCAAAAATAAACCAAGGATTGCGTATAGGCAAACCAAGGATCGTTCTCTCTTCTCGAGGAGCCTTTTATTAAGTCCTAAGTAATCTAAATGACATGCAAATGCAATTAAAACAAGGGGAAAAATAGGTTTTGGATTTTTTTTTCAATTGATAAACTAAAATAATATTGCAATTAAATTAAATGCTAAACTAATATTTTTTGGTGTTTTTAATGAAATGTATGAACGATTGCCCTTGGAATGGAATAGTGACTATCATAGTTCAATTAAATGTGAGAGAAAATTTCACTAAGTCTAGATGAAAAACCCCAAGATAACACTTGAGTTCAATATTCCCAATTAGTAGTAGTTCCTACTAACGTAGCTAACTACTACCTCTTGAGATATTGTTTAAAACCACTTAGTGTGTGATTAGGATTAAATTAATGTAGCTTGCTTCCTCTTGATAAGAGTGCGATAACACGCCACTCAATAATCCAATTCAATCATACTATCTAACAATAACACGTAGAAAGCATATTTTCACTGAATCAATAAGGAGTCTTGCTCTCGTTCTCTCTTTCCGGCGCGTCCCCCACCGTCTCCGACAATCTCTAACAGTACTCCCCTTGCTTTCATGGTTCTTTGACCGTGTGTTTTCAAATAGGAAATTAGGGCTGCTTAAGGAGAGCTAGAGAATCAAGTTTTACAATGCTTCTTTTAGTATTGCTACTTGATGTTTTTGGTTCTGAAGAGTTAGCATAGTTATTTGTCTTTTATCCGCAATGCTACCTTAGCTTGGTTCATCTTCCTAGGAAAAAAAAAACAGTTGTCTGATTTTGATTAAAACACGTACAAAATTAAGCATCCCTGATTGACTATTACTGTAATGTTAACCCACTGTTGGCCAATAATAAGCTATTATATGCCCTGATTCTGCACATGATTAACTTCTAAAAAATCTTGATCATGATGAATAGTACTTTAGAGATTAATTAGGGGGCGTTGGTCCCATCTGACAACATTTACATCTGAGGAGCTAAGCAAAGGGTACTTACATAAAAGAAGGGTAGACATGGGATTGGAGTGTGTTTCATTTTTTTTTGTGAGTGGGACTTGTCTTCCTCCACTGTTGGGTGGTTGTTAATTCCCTATTATTTGTTGATTAAAAATTCATGAAAGTGGGCATTTGTAGGAAAAAATCAAATTGACTCATTTAACAATTGGTGATATTGTGGAACATTAAGCAAATATAGTGAAATGTGATGCCCACTTATAATTTGAAAGCTAACCAAACAGGCCATTAGGGCTTTGCAAATATAATTTCTTCATATTAAGTCAAATTGAATAACAAATTACGTATATAAGTCCAAGTACTATTGACCCTAAAACATTCTTTTGACTTTATTCACTCTCTTTTAGCATCAATTCACCAACTTCTTTGATCTTCTTTTATAAGTCTAAGTACTATTGACCCTAAAACCTTTGGTTACCATGCCCCATATGCTATCTTACGGCTTTCATGATTTCAACTTACAGTTGATTAATGACTTCTTCAAGTGCAAATGTCATAGAACTCATGGGTAATTATATGTGTTTCAATGTTATGTCCCTCCTGTTTCCATTAAGAATTAGTATTAAATAAACATAAAAAGTATATATTATAGCCGCATCATTGTTCTAGTAGTAAAGTGTTCTTGGTTTTTGTTTGGGCCATTGTGTGGTTGATCAGAGGTGCCTTATTTTTTTGGTACCAATTGTCAGGTCAATCCCCAATTCTATGCGTTTAGGTGGATTACTCTCCTCTTGACTCAGGAATTCAATTTTGCTGACTGCCTTTTCATTCAGGACACTCTTCTAAGTGATCCAGAAGGTCCACAAGTATGATAACCTTCCTATTTGATTTCTTCCTTCACTAATTGTTCTCTTGTACATTGTGTTTCAATATGTTGTCCACTGTAGAAGTATTACGATCACCGTGGAATACATTTATCTCATCCTTGAGAGTGTATGAACAATCATTTATTGTCTGAACTCCTTAAAACACTTGTTTCATATTGCTTTCTAATTTGAAGCTACTTTGATTTATGGTTTGTGCTTTTGTTGCTTAGGTGGTTGTGGCCAATGTTAAAGAATTGGCTGGCTTAAGTTTGAACTGAATTAATTAGATTATTAATAGTTGGTTGGATAATTCCTAATTATGAACTGTTTGATTCCTTTCTCATTAATTCTCTGACGACTACTTTTGGAATCACTTCAGACAATAGACTGATAGATTATAATGTTGTATTGGTATTTTAGAGACCATATAATATCACATGATTATAATGTTGTTCTTAAGTGATGATTAATTGGTAATGCTAAGTTATTTGATTCCATTTCACCTTAATCACTGAAAGTAAATTTGATCAATTTTACTTATCTGGAAATTTGTAGTTTTAAGTTCTCAGTGATTACTTCTTTTTTGACTACAGGAAGCTAATAACCCTTTTGACTATTGTGACGTGGCCACGATAGCAAGCCACAAGAGCTAGCTTGAGGGGTCCTAGGGTAGGTATTTGTAATCATGTTCCTTTTGTCATACAATTATTCCCTCTCCCATATGTTAGTTTGAATAATTCTAATGTTCTCTTTATTGTTGTTGTCTTTAGGTTGAATAGAGCAAATAAATTTCAAGCATCAGAATTTAAAGTTGAGGTAAGTATAGTTAATTATTGTTGTTTTTTTGTTGATGTGCATTGAACTAGGTAAACTTTGTTGTATGAATAAAGATGATTAGAAGTCCATAATTTAATAGTTTATGACTTGAACAATTTAGCTATATTTTTATACTTTGTATTGATGAAACTATTGGATTTAATAGCTGATATTGATCTGATTTGGCTTAGTTAGTAAGTTTTCTTGATTGAAGTTTGAATTGTTTGTTGTTGAAATTTTGGGATGTGTTACTTTTAAGGGGATATGCTGCCAAAATTTTAGTTCAAGATTGACAAAAAAGCATGTCGTTCTTTAAATTGTTATAAACTTGTGTTGTTGGAAATGTCGTAGGTGGTATTAAAATGGGGCATAGTTGGATGAATGCTTTGAGAACTAGTGAAGAATATGAGGATGGGGTGGAAGAGTTTATTGAATTTGCTAGAAGGAATGTGGCTACAAAAAATGGGATGTATTATTATCCATGTGTTAATTGCTTAAATGGGGTTCGACGGGATATTCCTACTATAAGGGATCACCTAATTTGTGATGGAATAAACCTTCGATATACAACGTGGATATGGCATGGGGAGGAGGTAACTACCAGTGTGTCCCACGAAAATGAAGTTGAGGTAGATGACGATGGAATGGAGAGAATGATTCATAATGTTGCGGTCGAATCTTTTATTTGATTTCGTGTCACAGGAAGTAAGTCAAGCCAATAAAGAGAGGCAAGCGGCAAATAAGTATCCGCATTGTTTGTCTCGTGGTGGGTACAGAAAGTTGGAACGGAGAATGATGGAAGAGCAATTAGAGAGAATGAAGGAAGCTACCAAATCCGATCCTTCCATTGTTGTCCAGCCCCCTGAACCTCCTCCTTGTCACAAGAAATGGAAAGCTGCGAGGATGAGGGGCGACACATACATAAATGCAGATGTTGCTGAGGTTGCCTCCAAGATTGTAAGTAGTTAAATTAGACGGTTTAAATACCCTCAGTTGTTTCATATTATAGGGTTTAGTTTTTATTTATGAAACATCTTATGATACATGATGCACTTGAGGAGCAGAGTTCCCAAGGTTCATTTACGCCGGGTTCATGGATGGACATTTTGTCAATGGCGATTGGGAAGCCGGATTACCCTGACAACATCCGAGGGAAGCCTAGGGGGTTACTGCCGCAAAATATTTTGGACGGCGTTCAGGGTGGTATGACGATAACAACCCTAGTCCTCAGCTTGTGGCCAAAATTCGGGCGGGACTGTTTGACGAAATCATGCAACAAGTACGATCCGAAGTGAAAACTATGATGGATTCGAGGGACAATACGGAACATACAACCTGTGAATCCCCGGCCTTCCCCAGCAGTAAAGAGAGTTTTCACCCTCTGGATATTGATCTCGGCGAGCCTTCTCACATTCTACAGGGAGGAAAACCGTGCACTCTCTATTTGGATGTCCCACACTGGCGTATTGTTGACGATGCTCTTATTTACACGAATCACACCACCCACCATAATATTGAAATTCCACAAGACCTACGTAGGGTGACTGTGACATGTGTTCGACAGGGGGAAGACAAAACAGACATCCCGATTGAAGATGACGAGGTTCCTGATTTAGGCCGGGCCATAGGATCGTTCATCCTTTGGCCGAATCATCTTATTCAGATGGCCGCGACAACACCTCCAATGGTAGGAAATACATTACTAGAACTTGCTTTTCATTGGTAACTCACTCATAATATGTTTGTTTATGTTTTCATAGAATGAACAAGATGCAGGCAATTTTCCACACTTAGCACTACTACAAGACATGTACAAGGACATCAGCTATCTCTCCTTCAAGATACATCTAGGCATTGTTGACACAGAAAAGACATATGACTTTACAGTTGACAAAAAAGATCTTGTCGAATTTATGCATATGACGCGTTTAGATTTAGTCGTTCTTGAAGCTGCGATAATGTAAGTTTTTTTCAATTATTGCATTGATCTTTTTTGTTTTCTATACTCAACAACGCTTATCATTTTATTTTGATCATAGTGTCTGCAATGACATATGCGTCCAGAAAGGCCACAAGGGTTTGTATGGATTCTTAAGTCCAATAAGCACGGCACAGGCTCACAATACGTTAACCAAAAGGACCTTTATGTTGGTGCTACAATTGCCGAGGACGATGATCGTTGTTATCTAGCCCCAATACTTGAAGGGTACGTATTTTAATTTTGTCTATTTAAGATTTTTAAGAATAAAATCCTTTCTTATCTTAATAAATATTAAAATGTATATGTTGTAGTGGTCATTGGACCCTGTGTGTTGTTTGTCCCTCGAAGAACACATGTTATTGGTTTGATCCCTTACGTGGTGGCAGGCCAAACGATGAAATCAAATCCATGTTTGCCAAGTAAGTAAATTTTCGTCTAAATCATTGATTCTTCATTTATATGATTTGTTTTCATGTCTGTTAATTTCCATTTTAATGATAGTGTATTAAGGGCGGCTAGATCGATTGCTGGAGCAGCAGAGCAGGGTGGATCGAAGTGTTATTATCTGAAAGTAAGTAGTTTCAATTCAAGTTATGTCATTGACACAATGGTAGCTTTCGATATGCCTTTATTTGTTTTAACAATTTGCTTTTGATTTATTAGTGTCCAAAACAACCAGGAAACTCTGAGTGCGGTTACTACGTTATGTTTTTTATGCATACCATCGTTGGGAGCGGACGTACAAGTTTTCAAAACGTACGTGATCGCTCTGTGTTTCTCAAATGATAATATTTTTTGTTCTACTTGAGTTAATTATTTCATTCACTTCATTGGTTTAACTTATACCTTGTTTTCCAATTTATAGATTTTTTATAGTCTGGCTTCGTGCTCGGATGAAGAGATCGATACAGTTCGAGATGCTTTGGCTGCAAATTTTCTTCAACGCATATAGGTATGTACATCATGTATTGAATTGTTCGCCTTTAATAGATATCTACATGTGATATTTGTTCTGTATTGGAATTGAAACTCGAAGCTGAAAGTTGTGTTTTTGGTCAGTTTAAGTATAATAGTTTGTTGTTGCTGTTGTTGGTCACTTGCTGTTGTTGGTCTTGCTGGTTGCCAAGTGTGTTTTGGTCTAAACTGATCTATTGGGCCTTAAAAGTTTTGGTTACTTGCTATTGGTTGTTTGTTGCTATTGTTGGTCTTGCTGGTTGCCAAATTGCTTGTTGCTGTTGTTGGTCTTGCTGGTTGCCAATTGCCTTGTTGCTGTTCGTTGTTGGTCTTGCTGGCTGGTTGGCAATTGCCTTGTTGCTGTTGTTGGTTTTTGCATCTATCTTCTTATTTGCATTGTTCTATCATTGTTTACAGGTTTCAGTTGTAAGAGCTCACGAAATACTTTTTTTAAAAAAATTATAATATAAGGCGTCCTGTATTTACCTCTGGGACCCCACATGAACCAGACCTGCAGATAGAAAGATATAGATCTCTATCTGGCCATATCTAAATATGGAAGAACCAACACTGAAAGGGCGTAACCAACGGAAGGTTCTCACCCTGTCCCCGACATTGTTCTCCGACGATGCCCACTGGGCGAAAAGGGCCACCATTCTCTTTCTTTCTTCAACCTGACAACGCTATAAAAAGAAAAGCCTTATATACAATATTAACGTCCTACTTTAAAAACAGGGCGCCCAAAGTAGCCTATAAGGCGTCTTGTTTTTAAACCAGGACGCCTTAAAAGGCGCGTCATGTGGTTGATCCAGGATGCCTTTTTTAAGGCGTCCTATGCTTAATACGGGGCGCCTTTTATAAGGCGTCCTGTATTTAACCTAGGATTCCTTAAAAAAGGCGTCCTATATTAAATATAGGGCGCCTTTTTCAAGGCGTCCTGTTTTTAACATAGGACGCCTTAATTGAAATTTTTTCAACTACCCCTACTCAGACGTCCTTCTCAAAAAGGACGTTAAATGCCTCTAATTCAGGACGTTTTTGACGTTTTTTGTAGTGTCACCAAGTAATTGTCAAACGCCTAACCTTTGAATCCGGCCCCAGACTTCCCAGATATCCTAACATATCACCATAACACTAAGAATAATATCCTAATAGATATTTCCTCCTCTATTTACCTCTTTACCCTTGGTGGATTTGTTATTTACAATTTTGCCCTTACATTTTAGGGTTAAAGGTCATTTTTGCCATGGAAGTTTTGCTAAGGGAGCGTCCAGCACCCGGAAGTTTTTTGGGTATCAAATTTGCCTCGGAAGTATGAAAAAGGTAGCAAATTTGTCCCTCCGTTAATTTTGACCGTTAAGTGCCACCTCATCACACGTGGCATGCCACCTCATCAATCAAAAGTATCATTTTTGCCCTGGAAGTTTTCATTAAGGAGCAATTTTGCCCCGGAAGTTTTCATTAAGGAGCAATTTTGCCCCGGAAGTTTTCATTGAGGAGCAATTTTGCCCTTCTTTCTCCCAATATTAAATTTGACTATTAAATCGGTCAAAGACCACACATGTCATGCCTTGAAAAGGTGGAACTTGGAGTCAGAGAAGGAGATCCTTGAGACGTTGAGCTCAAGGAAGCATCACTTACGTTTGTATCAATGTTTTGAAAACCGGACCGGATCGGCCTATTCAGACCAGAAATCAACATACCTTTTTTGGTCCCCCTCAAGAGGTACCCAATATACTTTAACTCATTATTTAATGGGTATATGAGTGCAGTGAGACATGTTTTTTTATCGAAGGGTGGTATTAAAAAAAAGATTTTTTTTAATGATTTCATATTAATAACATGAATTTTTTATTCTCACTGGTTTGCCCCGGTTTAACTTTGGTCTGACCCACTGACCCTTGACCTAGTACCTTAACCGGTTCAACGACCGGTCCGGTTTTAAGAACCTTGGTTTGCATAGACTGATCATTTGCTTAAATCATAAGTGGTACTTCCTGTGACCAGTTCGGCTTCGCAAATTCTAGCTGCTTTGAGCTCAACATCTCAAGGATCTCCTTCTCTGACTCCAAGTTCAACCTTTTCAAGGCAAGACATGTGTGGTCTTTGACTGATTTAAAAGGGCAAAATTGACACATTTTGTAAACTTCCGGGGTAAAATTGACACATTTTGTAAACTTCCAGGGTAAAATTGCTCCTTAGTAAAAACTTCTGAGGCAAAATTGCTCTCATTGAAAACTTCCGGGGCAAAAATGATACTTAACTCTTATTGGTTGATGAGGTGGCATGCCACGTGGACAGTTAGTCAAACTTAACGGTCAAAATTAACGGATGGGCAAATTTGCTACCTTTTTCATACTTCTGGGGAAAATTTGGTACTTTTTTCATACTTCCGGGGCAAATTTGGTACCCAAAAAACTTCCAGGTGCTGGGCGCTCCCTTAGCAATACTTCCATGGCAAAAATGACCTTTAACCCTACATTTTATTAAAAACGCTACATCAGCATTTCTGGGCAAAATTTTTGGTAACTTTGAAAACTCATAACTAATTCTATAAAAACTAAACTAGGTTTTGTAAAATTTCCCGGAAACCTTAGCATGTCTATTTTTGAGGAAAGATAATGGTTTTCACCCATAATTAGTGAATCATTTCCAGTTTAATGATCTTCAACCTCTGCCCAGAATTTTTCTAGAAAACGTAGTCTTATTTCCAAAATTTTTATCTCCTTACACAAAACTCAAAATGACACATATTATACATATTTAGAAAGGTCTAGATGTCTACTTTACTCATGAATTATTTTAGAATTTTTAAATTTAATTTTGCACATAAAATAATACCCTCTATCTAACTGATTCCAATAACCCAGCAAAACCCAACAATTCCCTATCTTACTTTAACTTGTTTTATTAATCCTAAAAGTCACCTCCCAATATGTTTTTACCTCGTTAGGCATCTTTCAATCCAATGAGGCCTAAAAACACTTATCGGAAATTCGTTTAGCTATTTCCTAGATTAAACTAACATTTATACTAAGAACTACTAAGAATTACAAGAGTTAAAGACTAGAAACTAAAAGCAAGCTTACCTCTTGAAGCCTCTTGCTACTCCTTCCTCCTTCTTACTTCACTCCTCTCTTAAACTCACCTATTTGGTTTGAGTTTAGTGTGAATAATTGTGAAGAGGGTTGCCCCCTATTTATAGGAAAAGTCCATGATCCTAAACCATTAGATCATCTTTCCTAATCAATGGCTCATGTGTTTTGGTTTTTCATGAAGACTCATTCTATGGTTTAAAAGGTTCTCATTGGTTAATTTAATTTACATGGGATTAAGCCATTTTTCTTTGATTTTTCCTACTGGTTGTTCAAGTCTTGCGGGCCCCACATAACCTTTTCTTCTTCACTAAGTTTTCTCCAAGTCATTCACCAAGCCATCTTCCTCTCTGTTTCCTTCTAAACCGTGGTCCCTCTCCTCTCTCCTTCATCCATTTCATTTGCGTTTAATCCCCATGTGCTTGACCCATGTGCTTTTGTGATGTCATCTTGATGACATAATCAAGGCTTAGGTGTCATTGGTGACTTGTCAACACTAATTAGCAATTCTTAATTATCATGTTAATCAAGTGTTTACATGCTCCTTAATTATATTTTGCCATTAGCTATCTCAATTACATGAAGATTTAGACTTAATTACTTGAGATATTCTTTCATTCTCTTTGGCTTAATTATTTTCAAATATAATTAGCTCTCATTTGATACTTTTAAGTTGTCTCTAATCATCTTAAAGAATTATGCAACTAATCTCAACTAGTGCAAGCTTATTTTATTAAGAATAATTGTTAATAAATAACAATTTAACTAAGTGTTTCCCTAATCCTTTTCTTGTTTTATGATCATTTAAAATAGCTATTTATTTCATGTGATTTAATGTCACATTTTATAGCCCCTAATATGTAGTCTCATAATTAACCATTGGTTAATTAATTCTAAAGTGAATTTTGCACAAAAATATAATCAATAATTATAATTCTTTGAGACACATATTCACCTTTATTTTTTGCTAACTATTTGCCAAAATATAATGTTTATAAGAATTATGAAAATTAGGGTATTACAAGTGACACAAGATACTAATTAACACTGATATCAATATATATTCTGGGTTATCAAATTTGTTGTAGGTTTAAAAAGATGAGTAAGGATAATAATAATAAAAAAAAAAAGCAAAGATGTGTTCTCTAAGAAGAAGATAACATCTAAAAGTGATATTTCTAAGAAAATAAGTTTTGAAAGTGATGCACCTTATAATGAAACTCCTTCCAAATGTCATAGAATTTTTGTTTACTATATTATCTTTTGATTTATAACTGTCGGTTATTATTTATTTGTACTTTTAATGTTATGTGATATTATTTAGTAAATAATTCAATATGTTTATTATTTGGCCTGAGGTAAAATAATTTTCTAGTTCCGCCATTGTCTCATGAGCTCTCCCAAACGTCTTAGTACGAAAACTATCACATGGAAAATGTTAAATCAATGAAATAGAGAATATATACACAATATTAATATTAACATGCTAGATAATAAAATCTCAAAGCAAGTCTAATGAACTAAATCATCCCACATTAACATGCATGCTAAATAATAAAATCACAAAAGACACAAGCTAAAACTAATAGTAACAATATAAAGTATTATTTCAAATGTAAATAAATAAATTTCAACTGTTAAAAGATTATATACACAATTTATAACTGTAATATAAATAAAATTCAAAAAAATAATTTATAAAATAATATATTAGTAGATTTAAAAATATTAAATTAAATATGAACAATTCATTTTTTGACCAGAGGGTGAAGATAAGATTTTTAGATGAAAAGGAGAAAATATATTCTTAGAAAATCTACTCCCAAGTTCCACACGTAAGATACAAAATCTCCCAATAAGCATGAGCAAGTACAATGGATAGGATATTGTTCGAGTATGAACAAGATTAACTGGGCTTGAACTAGGATCAATGCCTAGGGCCTACGTACCCTTGTAAGGGATCAAAGCCCATGTAGTTCGAGTATGATTTCGGCGTTCTGCCATAAGGAAGTGGGGTGTGTGCTCTGTGTGAAAGTATAATGATTGAGAGGATTGTCATGTACCGTTCATCGGGAGGAAGTTCTCCTATTTATAGAGGTGGGTAACTGCTCCAACCCTGCCAGTTATGATTTACAAGGTTATAACTGCAGGCGGGTATCTCATTCGATGGGCTAGGCTTTCTAGTCCAACTTCTAGAGTCCAAAACAGTTGCCCCCTAACCCGACAGCTCAGGTCTCTGGGTTGCTGGGATGTATTGACTGTCTAGTTCATATCCGATGTGAAATTGTCCGAGATATACTCATCTTACCCAAGTTATCCACAAGGCATTATAATTTGTTTGCTTTCGCCGACTTGTGAAAATTGTCGTCCAACCTTGCATATCCCCAAAGTCGGCCATTGCAGACTGTGGGTCGCCGAGTTTATTCCAGTCCATGAACTCAAGTTTCGGAACCTTTTGAGACCCTTACCGAGATGTCTTACCGAGATGTCTGGATCCCTTACCACCGTACTAACCAACGCGACTATTCAACTAGCATTGCGCCTCTTCAGTTCTTGGTGCCGTATCGCATAACTGCTACTCCCGAAATTTAAGCGACATGTTTCCCCAGAAGCCGCCTTCGGTTGCTGTGCCCATTAATGCCCTACGTCACACCTTAGCCTTCATGATTACTTTTAGGGTTCTAGTCTTGATCTCTCCTGCCTTGTACCGGTGAAACGTTTGAGTTCCAAATCGTTACACCTCTTTGGCACCTTGTAACCGACAAAACGCTCCGATTTTGAAACGTTACACGCTTTGGAGTGTTTATAAATACCCCTTCATACGTCTTGTTTCTTTTCACTTGTCTGGTTCTTCTCTCTCTCAAACGAAGAAATTTCTAACAGGGTCATTCCCCTCTGCAGCGTTCCACTCTCTCCAGCTTTATCTTCAGGGAACTCTCTCGTTTAAGCCTCTGCTCCATTTTTACATTGTTGTTCTTCATCTCCCTTTGGGTTTTCTGTTAATTGATACACATACTATCATTTCTGCTGGGTTGTTTGGACGACGGTGATGACTTTTCCGAATTCCTCTCTAAAAGAGAAATGTTGAGAACCATTGTGAAACGTTTTTGTCTGAGTCGTTGCAATACTGGGGAACTTGGGGAAATCTGGGATTACACTCTTCACGTTTTCATTACATTGCTTTGGTAATTTCGCGTGTTGTCTCTGTTGTTCATCATACCCTGAATCCTGAAATGTTCTGGACAACCTGTTTTTATATGCATAAATCACCTGTACTTTAACACGTCGCTTGTTCCCTAAAAGATGGATCTGAGACCCCCATTAGTAGACATGTACGGTAGGCCCATCCCCGAAGAAGACAGAGAACTGCTCCAACGCGTTCCCGGCCGAACTAAACTTTGGCTGTGGTCCATCCTTCCCACCGAGAAAGAGAAAATGGAAGATCTGCTCCGCTCTTCCCGGGGTGGTGGAAGTAGAAAGTCTAGCCGAGGTCGCGTTCAACCTACAACCGTGGCTGCTTCGCCTCCCTCAACAACTCGTGGCGTAATTCTCGAGGTCTCCATGCCGACTTACTCCTCCGAGATTTCTGCTCCATGCGAAGAATGTACCTACAAAGCTATTGATCTTGTTCGGTTAGGCCATGACCGAGATGCCGAACAAATTTTAGACCGTTGTCGTTGTAATGAAAGACCTCGGAGTTCTTCAGCCACTAATGCTACTTTATTGCCTTCAACACTCCAAACTCATCCTGTAAACCCTATAATTTTAGGTATACTCGAGTTCTGACCTTGCCTATTTTTGTTTGTCTTTTATAGGTATTTAATGTCTTCTCCTTCTCACCAAACAAATCAATCCGAGATTGGAGAATTCTCCCCTTCTGGGTCTTCACGAATGTCTCAAATTAAAGAATATGCTGTTAGCAATGCCGTTACTGATATGAGAAACAAAATGTCGTCCCAAGCTGTTTCACGTATTGTCTGGGGTGGAGATGGATATGTCATATGTCTACCCTCGACCAACGAGTCAGTAGCCTCTACACGATTAAACAACAATGATTGTAACTTCTTTTTCTTTTATAAAGATCTGATAGCTCGTCTT
Source organism: Acacia crassicarpa (assembly GCA_034222035.1). Taxonomy (NCBI): domain Eukaryota; kingdom Viridiplantae; phylum Streptophyta; class Magnoliopsida; order Fabales; family Fabaceae; genus Acacia; species Acacia crassicarpa. The sequence goes on along the minus strand of JAWXYG010000009.1, from coordinate 20,545,892 downwards.
GGAATGGAGTTCCCTTTCTCCGACTTCCAAATGCAGCTTCTCCGCCACTTACTCCTTGCCCCTTCTCAGCTTCATCCGAATGGCTGGGCCTTTGTCGTGGCCTTCGAGAGTTTTTGCCATAAATACGATATATTGTGCTTCGTGCCTGTGTTTTGCCATTTTTTGTCCCTCTTGGAAACCAACCTGACCAGGGATGGAGACCAACTAAGGTTTGGATGGACCTCACTTCAGGCTTCACACGACCGCAAATTTCTTCAGGCTTTTACCGATTCTTGGAAAGGCTTCAAAAATTCTTTCTTCAAGGTTGTAGCCAAACCCGGGTGTACTCCCTGGTTCCTTCAAACCTTTGCCTCTGGGGAACTTGAGGGGCGTTTCCCCCTATATTGGTGTGAAGAACACCATAAATTGGAAGCTAAAGATTTTTTGACACCCGTCTCCCAACTAACCACCTCCAAGAAAGACACTGTGGCTTTCATTTCTACCTTGACTAATAAGGATCCCTTAATAGACTCGGCAGAATATATAGCCTCTTTTGTTTGGAAACAACCTGTTTCGAGTATGACATCTTTAATTTTAAGTCATAATAATCTTTTTGTCAAAACCTCAATACCTAACTTTCCTTCTTTTTTCCGCAGGTGATTGAATGGGAAAAAGGCCTGTTTATATGGACGTAACATGCCGTCCGGAGGCGGTGATACCAACACCTCATCCTCCGACCCCTGGTGTGAAATGAACAACCCCCAGCACCGAGACATCCCAACAACCACCGGCCAAGAAAAGCAAAACTTCGAGGAAGAAGAAGCTTATCGACCTGGGAACAGATGAGGTCGACATCTCCCTATCTCTACCAGTCCTTGAGCCCGAGAATGTGGAGCCCGAGGTTCAAACGATTTCTTCAAGCCCTATTATCCGACTTCTCGAATCTTACATTTGAGAAAACAAAGTCTCCGCCGGCCTGCGTACAGCTCTTTGTCCCCCTTCACACTATTATGACGGGAAGCGGCTCTCGAAACTCGAAACTAAAGAACTCAAGGAGATGGAGCACCTCAATTTGAAGAATGCCGGTCTCTGCCATCTCGCTGCACATCTTAAAGAGAAAGTCGGCTTGTGCAAGTTGGATTTGGATGCATTAGAGGCTGACAAAAAGAAGGCAGACAACCAACTGGTCCAAGCCCAAGAGGACTTATAGATAGCAAAGGCCGAGAAGGAGAGCTTGTCTGACGAGCTCATCGCATTGCATGATAAACTTCACAAGGCCGAATCTGAGGTTACCCACCGGCTACAAATCCATGAGCAGGACATGGCTTCTATTACAAAGTACAAGGACGAGATTACTAAGCTGGAATCGTCGTTTGAGTCTAGCCAAGTAGCTCTTGCTTCTGCTAATGATGATATAGCGAAATTGAAGTCGGGTGTGGTGGATGCCTTTGAGAATGCCCTGGAGCAGGTCCGGTTCCAGAATCCCGAGGTGACCTTAAACTTGGAGGGAGTACATGTGAACGCATATGTAGAAGATGGGGTGTTTATCCCGGCTCCTCCTTCAACTATTGCTTCAACCAGCCGTAGTCGCGAGGAGACTGGAGAGGACCATCAGGCCTATGGTTAACCCGACTTGCTTCTGTTCTTTTTGTTTAGTTCAGTTGTAATGCCCGTGTTGGGCTTTTTATCTGTCTTTTTTCAATTGTGGTGCCCGTGTTGGGCTCTTCCTTTTGACATTCAATCAAAAATCCCCGACTTTTGTTTATCCTTGCTTATATGTCGTTTTTCCAAGATGAAAGTGCAAAGCCAACGTGATCAAGGTTAGCTATTACACAAGCGAACATTAATTTGCATGGCAATCATGTTGCAGATATTACATGATTCACGAAAACACGCATTTGCATATTATTCGTGCATGTTTTTTTTAATATATATATGGCCATTATCGCGATACGATAAACACGAATTATTTAACCACAGTTTCCGGTCGCTATGTTTCCGGCGGCTTTGCCGCTATATGAATATCTTTAGATTCATATTTGGCGGATTGTTCTGCCGGCGATTCTATCGCTTATTTCTGGCGGTTTTGCCGCTATATGATCTATCTTTAGATTCATATTTGGCGCGTTGCTCCACCGGTGAGTCTATCGCTATGTGATTTATGAACTAGCTCGAAATTCATGCATGTATCGCTGCACTCTATACCGACTTGAAATTCGGGCTTCAAGATCCCGCAGACTTCATTCATTAACACTAGGCGAGATTTCAACAGTAAAATCCCGCGATCAAACTTCCTGAAAACAAATTTAACACAAGATCTTGGTAATAGCAGAACATAAACTAGAAATAAACAAAGAGCTTCAACTATAATAAGCTTTGAGCTTGTCCGCATTCCAGGTTCTTTTAATCGCTTTTCCATCCAGTGATTCTAGGGTGTAAGCTCCCTTCCCGAGTTGCTCTTTAATTCTGTAAGGGCCTTCCCAATTTGCCGCCAGCTTTCCATCTCGAGCACTTTTGTTGCCAATATCGGCCCTCCGGAGTACTAAATCGTTCTTTATAAACGAACATGGACCAACCTTCCTGTTATATCGAGCCATAATAAGCTGCTTTGCGGCTAAATCTCTGAAGTGAGACGTAGTCCGAACTTCATCAATCAGATCCAACTCGGCTGTAATAGCCTCGTCATTAACTCGTTCTCCCTGTGAAACTTGTAGCCTCCTCCAAGAAGGTTCACCAACCTCGACGGGTATCATGGCTTCACATCCATAGGTGAGCCTGAACGGAGTTTCTCCTGTGGATGACTGCACTGTTGTCCAATATCCCCATAGCACCGAGTATAGATGATCTACCCAACTATCCCGAGCTTCTTCTATTCGCTTTTTCAGTCCATTAACAATGATTTGATTTGCTGCTTCAACTTGTCCATTAGACTGTGGATGTTCCACAGAAGCAAAATAATGTTTAATCTGGAAATCGGACATCATCTTCTGAAATCCTTTGTCTACGAACTGCGTTCCATTGTCCGTGACTATCTCCGCCGGGATTCCAAATCGGGAAATTATATTCCGCTGAAAAAAATTTTGTGTTGTGGTCGAGATTATCGTCGCCAATGGTTCGGCCTCGATCCACTTGGTAAAATAATCGATCGCAACATACCATTTCAATTACCCAGGTGCTGTTTTAAACGGCTCTAATAAGTCCATACCCCACTTGAAGAACAGCCATGGAGCCGTGATTGCCTGCAAATCAGACGGTGGAATTCATATAATCTTCCCATGCTTCTAATAGCTGTTACATCTTCGGACGTGGTCCTTGGCATCCTGAGCCATCGTAGGCCAATAGTATCCTGCCCAAATAGCTTTCCGAGCCAATGCCTTGGCGCCCATATGCTGCCCATTGATGCCCTCATGGATTTTTGCCAAGACGTATTGAGCCTGGTCTTTACTGAGGCATTTTGCCATGGGAGAATGTACACCTTTACGATAAAGTTGATTATCTACCATTGCATAAGCTGCCGTCATTTTTACCAAATTCTTGGAATCTATTGCATCCTCGGGGACATTCCTCACTCCAGATAATCGGCAATTGGCTTTCTCCAGTCATCAGCATCTGATATTATCATTACACAATACAGCTCTGATAGATTCTGCTGGACAACAGTTCGTAAGTTTCCCAAGCACTTGGTACTGGCCAGCTTTGAAAGAATGTAGGCTCTTGCATTCTTTGCCCATGGTATATGTGCCACCGTCACCTCATCAAAGCGTGTCATGATCTCTTTAACCTTTGTTAGGTACTTAGCCAAAAGTGGCCCTTTTACCTGATAAATTCCTTGAATTTGTGATGCAACCAACTGGGAATCTGTGGATACATGCACCTTCCAAGCTCTATTTTCTTCTGCCTGCAACAATCCCGTAATTAAGACCTCGTACTCGGCCTGATTATTAGACGTCGGGAAATCAAGCTGGAGAGAGAATTCCATAGCGGCTCCTTCCGAACTTTTGTAACACCCCCGATTTCTAACAGTTATAATAACAAAAATTTAAATAATTTTTATAAATAAACTAATGTATTTCGAAATAACAATCTTGGGGAGTGTTACCGCCGCACTTGTACTGGGACAAGCGCAAGGCTACTTATTACAATTAAAAGAAAAATCCAAACTTAAATAAAAGTATTTTATTCAAAGCATAAAATAAATAAATAAATAAATAAAACTAGCTAGCATTCTCATTGTTCTTCCTCACTTCTCACTGCTAGCCCCAATAGCCCCAACTTTGAGACCTGTTTCACTGAAAATCTGCTCCCCCGAAGGATCGTCGCAGCCCATAAACACATACATCAGCAAAAGCTGGTAATCCTAATAAACAAAGATAATACAAAAATAACAATAATAATAATAATAAATATAATGTTAAATAAAATATTTACATGATATAAAAAGAAAAAAAATATATATTTATATATAAAATCTAAAATATTAGTTTCATATCAAATGTCATTCATTAATTTTTATTAAATTTTATATGGACCCGGAAACCTGCCAGTCTACCCTGTGACCCGGAAACCTGCCAGTCACAATCAATTGGCCATAAACATAATAATATCATATCTTCCTAGTGTGCACACCTCTTCCCAAAGTTGCTACTAGTGTCCCGGAAACCTGCCAGACACCACTTTGGGAAGAACGGATTCCCAATTTTCTCATCACATAATATTCCGAGGCATAAAGCCTAAGGTTGTGTTCATCACTTTGGGGGTACCAACCCAAAGCTATCCTCCCACTGTTAAGTTATTTACACATACACAAAACAAATTCCTAAATTATCTTTACTATTTAATTATCTTATATATATATTTTTATATTATTATTTTAATTAAATATAAGTATAAATATATTTTGACCTAAAATCTATTCATGACTTATCCTATTGCGTAGGAGGTATTATATAAAGAAAAGAAAATCAAACAATAAATAAATAAATGAATAAAAGAAATATAAGCAACTATATTAAATTCCAAAGAGAATATAACGCAGGATCAGGTATAATTTGTAATTGACGCACGCAAGCCGAAGAAGCAAATTGAATCCAATATATTGAATTTGAATAGAAAAAAAAACAAATAACAAAACACATAGGTGGTTCAATACATACATGAGGCATTATTTGGAATGCAATACATGAAAAAAACGAACAGGACATATACATGAAGAAAACGCACGCAGACCGAGGGATTATTGGAATGCATTACATACATGAAGAAAAGAAGAAGAAGAAACGTACAGGGATAATCGCATAAAGCAAGAAAAATCGCACGCAAATCGATAAGAAGAAGTCCACACGTATTCAAATCAATTATTCAAATTGAAACCATGACTATGCAATAGAAGGCATCTTATATTTAATATTAAACCATTTTGCAAGAGGGTTTGTGTAGGTATTCTAGAAATTAGGTCTACCTATCACACTTTATATAAAACTAACCTAAACCTTATGGGAATTAGGATTACCTGGTCTCCGTTCTTGCTAGCGACCTAATTTTGATTTGATGCGATGAAAGTACAGAAAGAGGGTTTGAGAAGAAAACAACGGAGGAGGAAAAGTATCGTATGTTTTTAGGTTTTTGACGGCTAGACCTAGATTTATAATTACAAATTAGGGTTTTAGTTATGGGCTGGGCCCTTTAATTATTCCCAATTAATAAATTAACAACACAAACAGTATATATTTCTAGATTCTAATATATTATTATTGTTATTATTTTAATATATTATTAATTCTATTATTAATCAGGAGTACTACAAATATAAAATAAACAGATATATATTCTATATAATAAATAGAATATATAAAAATATATAATATGAAATAATAATATAATTAATATATTCCTATTACAATTTATCACTATACAATATATATATATATATATATATATTTATATATATATATTTATATATATATAATATTTCAATTACATTTTATATTTCTATTTATTCTAGCTAAAATTTAGGATCATAGCTAATATATAGGATCACTAATATCACTACCCAACAGTAAGATAAATTAAAATGACTCAATTATATATTTAATATAAATATAAATGAATTATATTATATAATCTAATTAATGTATTCCCAATTAATAAATTCTTAAACCATACAATTAAATTCTAAACTTTTATTGTTTCTATAATTATTTCCAATTAATAAATTATAAAATATTATAAACATTATTAAATTCTAAATCTTTATTTACTATATTGTTATTATTATTACTTTATTATTTTTATTATTAGTAGTATCATTATCATTATTATTGATAAAAATCCGGGGTATTACAACTTTCTACAATGACTCCTACTCCTCCCCCTTGCTCATTTGATGAGCCATCTACAAATACTTTCCATGGTTCCGTACCTGCTTCTCTTGCATGAGTAAATGTTGATTCCAGCAGGAAATCGGCCAAGGCTTGCGATTTGATGGCCTGTCGAGCTTCATAGGTGATGTCAAACTCGGACAATTCAATTGCCCAATTTGTCATCCTTCCCGCTAAATCTGGCTTGTGTAAAACTTGTCGAATGGGCTAACTTGTTCTGACTGCTATTGAGTGGCCATGAAAGTAGTGCCAAAGCCGCCTTGCAGCTGTTAACAATGCGAAAGCCATCTTCTCCAATTTCTGGTACCTTAACACGGGTCCTTGTAAGGCCCGACTTACAAAGTATACCAGTTTTTGTCCTTCATTAGTTTCTCTAACTAAGACTGCGCTCACTGCTTCCTCGCCCATGGACAAATACAGAATCAACTTTTCCCCGGGTTCGGGTCTTGACAATACTGGCGGGGAAGACAAACATTGCTTAATTTTGGTGAACGCCTCTTCACATTCCGTGTTCCACCCACCTTGAGCCTCCTTCTTTAAGAGCTTAAAAAACGGAAGCGACTTCTCGGCCGACTTGGGCAAAAACCTTGTTAAGGCCGCCAATCTTCCCGTCAACTGTTGGACTTCTTTTTTGTTTGTCGGGTCTTTCATTTCCAACACCGCTTTACACTTTTTCGGATTGGCCTCTATACTTCGGCTAGTCAATAGAAAGCCTAGAAACTTTCCTGATGGCACGCCAAAAGCGCATTTTGCTGGGTTTAACCGGATTTGGTGTTTTCGCAACTTCTCAAATGTCTGATGTAAATCTTGAACATGATTACTTTGTTCCTTTGATTTCACTATCATATCATCAATATACACTTCTACGTTCTTTCCCAACTGATCGACGAAAACTCCGGTCATCATTCTTTGGTAAGTTGCCTCGGCATTCTTGAGGCCAAATGGCATCATGTTATAACAATAATTTGCATTGCCGGTAATGAAAGCTATCTTGTCTTGATCATCGGGGTGCATAGCAATCTGGTTATACCCCGAATATGCATCCATGAACAATAGTAGTTGGAAACCGGAAGATTGATCTACTAGCTGGTCAATGTTGGGCATGGGGAATGCGTCCTTGGGGCATACTTTGTTCAAGTCTTTGTAGTCAACACAAACACGCCATTTACCACTTGGTTTTTTAACCATCACCACATTTGACAACAATGTTGTGTATTGCACTTCCCTAATAAACCCGGCCTCAATTAATTCCTTAACATGTGCCTCCAAAGCCTTTTCTTGGTCTGAACCTTGCTTCCTTTTCTTTTGTGCAACCGGTACTGAACCTGGAAGAATGGCCAATTTATGACAACAAAACTTGGGATCTATCCCGGGAATCTCGGACGGTTTCCATGCAAACACATCCTTATTTTCTTTAAGGAACTTTTCCAGTTGTGCACGAATCTCGGGATCCAATGTCTTTCCAATCTTTGTTGTCTGTTCCGATTCATCCAAAACAAAATCTTCTACCTCTTCATTTGGCTCAGCTCAGCTCTTTGCACCTTATCTGCCTCTCTTAAATCCAATTCCACTATATGGACAGATCTGCCCTCCGTCTTTCCTGTAGACTTATTGAAGTGCTCTTTGTTCGTCAACTTACCCTCCTGAACTGCTTTAAAATAGCATTGTCGCGAATCTTACTGATCTCCCTTGATGGTGACCACTTGATTTCTTTTATCTATGAACTTTAACTTCTGGTGATTGGATGATACCAACATGTTCCAATTGTGGATAGTCGGTCGTCTTAATATTATATTGTAAGGGGAGGGTAATTCGACCTCCACAAACCGGTCAATCTCGGTTTTAAATGCCTCTTTGGTTCCCAATATCAATTTGAGATCAATGAATCCCTTCGGACGAGTATCCTCTTCGTTAAAACCAGTCAAAGTAGTCCGACATGGCTTCAAATCTTTCGAATCAAGTCCCATGCGTTTAAACGCGTCCCATAAGACTATATCACTAGCACTTCCATTGTCCACAAATATCTTTCTGACTCGGCAACACTCCACTGTCCCTGTTATAACCAAGCCATCAAAGTGTCCTGGTACCACATCATCTAAATCCTTCTTCGAAAATCCCAACAGTGGCATAGTCGGCTTTGCCATTTCTTTTTTAAGTCTCAGGCGATCAGTTATTGACAGGACTTCCTTTAGATATTTCTTTCACTGATTTGTGGAATCTCCTCCACCTCCGAAGCCTCCAACAATCCCATTACACTCATATTTTGATTCGGGGAACTCATCATTAGCGTTGCGACCTTCCTTCCTATAATCTCATCTCTTTTGTCCTCCAGGTAGGCTCCTGCTTTTGTTGCTCTGCCGCTTGTTTTGTCGGCCTTGTGTTTGTATAACGTACCGACGAAGTTTTCCTTCTCGGACAAACTTCTCGATTGCGTCCCTTAAGTCCCAACAAACATCCGTGGTTTGTCCGTGTTGGACATGAAACTCACAATATCGAGACTTGTCTAAAGGTAGGTTACTTCGCATCGGTCGCGGTCGCTCAACATTTTTCATCTCTGTCATAGAAACCTCCTTCCATATTTGAGCTTGGGAAGTTTTTAATGGGGCATACCGGTCATACTTTCCTTCCGCTCTGCCTCCACGAGGTTGGCTATTTCTGTCACGACCACAGGCATCTCGTTTATTTGAACCGTACCGATCCTTACCTCAGGAAGGTGAACCCTTTGCCTTTGCTCGTGGTGTTTGGTGTATGACCTCCATCTGTTCCAACTCTATATACTGCTTTGTGCGATCTTGGAATTTGGCTAAAGTTTTTGGACGACGTTTCATGACCGATTTCTTCAAACATGAAGATTTATCTAGTCCTGCAATTGCACAATGCAAATGCACTTCTTCTTTTAGCCCGAGAACTTGTAAGGCTGTGCTGTTGAAACGCTCCAAATACTTCTGCAAGGTCTCCCTGGGCGCTTGCCTCACCTGATTAAGTTGAAATTCTGTTTTTGGTTGTTTCCTACTCGTTGCAAAGTGAAGTAGGAATTTATTTTCCAAATCTTTCAAATCCGGGATCGAATTAGTTGCTAAGCTATTAAACCAAATTTGTGCAGGTCCCCGCAATGTCCCCACGAACAGGCGAGGTATCACGGGACCTGTGTATCCCTTGACCATGATCTCCATCTTGAAATTACCGACATGAATCTATGGATCCTGAATTCCGTCATACTTTGGAAAGTCTTTCGTGTCTAGACCTTTTGGATAAGGTGCTGCCATAATTTTTCCCGTGAAAGGAGTTGCAACTTTCTCCTCTTCATCCGAACTCGAGTCTGACGACGATAATGTAGCATCTTTTCTTGACGAACTCAGACCTCTAACCGGTTCCTTGTCTTTCCTCTGAGCTCTTGTTGATGCCTGATCCCGTTTGGTACCACTCGTTCCCTCATGAGCCGTCGTAGTCTGACCTCGTCCGCCTGGGCTTTCTCGGTCCCGGCCATCTTCCCGAGGTCGCGTTGGCTCCTCATCGTGCCTAATTTCTTCGTCACTTGCTCTCAACAGTTCTGCATCTTGAGGAATGAGAATATCATGCTAGCTTTGTCCGGCCACGTCTTTGCTAGGTCGAACATTCTGATCGTCGGTTCGGCCTGCATACTGCTCAAACAGTTTTTTCCAATCTGCATCACGTCAGTCCATCTCCTCCCTTAGTAATTGGGAATATTCCTCCATTTGAAGGGTGTGACGATTCTCCATTCCATCCATCCTATTCAACATGGATCCCACCGTGTTTTGTAACAAACGAATATCGGGATGAACCACTTGGAATTCTGCTTGTGGACTATTTGGGAGAATTAGGGAAACCACTTGTTGTAGCACAACGTTTTCCAGGAGAGGAGAATTTGTCGTATCCGACGTTTCCATCTCGGTTTCCACAATAACCTGATCTGTATTAGTGTTAGAAGGACCTTCCTGGTGAATTATCTGTTCGTCAATTTGCTGCCTTTGTTGTTCTTACAGCGCTTGACTCTGCCGAGTTGTTGAAGTTCGTCCTCTGGTGTTTGCCATTTGCAGCGGTGAGCCTGTAGCTTGATAATCTGGTGTCTAAATTCTTCAATCCCCACAGACGGCGCAAAATGTTCGAGTATAAACAAGATTAACCGGGCTTGAACTAGGATCAATGCTTAGGGCCTACGTACCCTTGTCAGGGATCAAAGCCCACGTAGTTCGAGTATGATTTCGGCGTTCTACCATAAGGAAGTGGGGTGTGTGCTCTGTGTGAAAGTATAATGATTGAGAGGATTGTCATGTACCGTTCACCGGGAGGAAGTTCTCCTATTTATAGAGGTGGGTAACTGCTCCGACCCTGTCATTTATGATTTACAAGGTTATAACTGCAGGCGGGTATCTCATTCGATGGGCTGGGCTTTCTAGTCCAATTTCCAGAGTCCATAACAAATATAAAAATAGAATAACCAATAAATTGATATAAAGCATTGTTGTCCATAGAAGAATTTATTTTCCAACAGAATTCATTGGATTTTGTGTGTTGGAGGGTGATTTGCTTACAAGGCCTCTATTGGTTATCTTTATATATGGTTTATTGGGTTTTGTGTCTTGCAAAGTGTTTGTTCATTTGAGAATGCTGAAGCATAGATTCGAGGCTTTTACTTTCATATTGGCTTAACTGAATGTTTAAACTTAAGGCAATATAATACAACACCAATTGGTCAATAAAGGCTTTATGAAACAAGTATTAATTAGCATGATAAATGATGTAATATATAACTTGATTGACTCGAGTCTATATCTCAAACAACTAAATCTCTTCGATGCGGTTAAGTATGTAACTTTCAAGAATGATTCAAGTGAGAGCACATTAATTCATTTTCCATTAAGATGTCCAAGGCTAGAGTGTATGACTAGAGTTCAACGCATAAGATACAAAATCAACTTAACTTGGGTGTTTCATTGTAAGCATATATGCTCAGTATCCCTCAGTATTCGTAAATCCTGGCCATCCAAAAATTGATCCAAGCGTTCAAATAAAGATACATTATCTGTTTTAAAAAATTTTATATTTATCGCATGCGGTCTTTTAAAATAGATTCTGCACCCTTGGATCGATTTTTGGACGGATGAGATCAAGAGCTACTGAGGGATACTGAGACTTTTTTTGTCGCTTCTGATTTAACACCCCAATTTTCAAAAGCGGAATAATTTTTTTTTTAATCATCGGAGCAAGTAAAAGAGTGAGTAACTAATATATCATTAATTGTGGCGTATATGTTTGTTCACGAAGAACAGTACATTTATTATAGTGTTGTCATTGTAACAGTTCATGTCCCAAAATAAAAATCGCTAGCTGAGTCTCACGCGTGCTGCCTACTCTTGCATTCGGTCCTCAGTTCTCCGGACCCTAAAGCTATGGTAAGAGCTGAGGTCCAATACCCATAGGACCCCAGGTAACAGTTAACCTCATGCTTATGTATGACAAAATATGTATGACAGATATTCATGACGTTACAGTATTAATCAACAGTACATATCACATGTAAAGTCATCTAAGTTAATAGTACACATCACATGTACAATCATCTATGTTAACAGTACACATCACATGTACAATCGTCTATCACATATATGCATACAATAAGCATCAGAGTTAGTGTTACAGTACGCGTCCATACCTTAGTCTGTTCGGATAGCGGTACGCTTGCCTGATTGGTACGTCTCCCGATTTTCCCGAATATCCTATAATAGAATTATCGCATTATTACCTCGTAAATAATATCTTAGGAGATATTCTAGACATTACCGGCCTTTTTACCCCTGGTGGAATTGTTATTCCAATTATATCCCTTTATTTTTCAAAAAATGCTGATTCAGCATTCCGGGGCAGAATTTTCGCTAACTTTGAAAAAATCATAACTAATTCTAGAGAAATCAAAACGAGGATCCGTAAAATTCCTCGGAATCCTTAGGATGTCTATTTTCAGGTAAAAATACTCACTGTTGCCTTGATTACACGAGTCACTCCCAGTTTTAAAGTTTTGAGCCTCTGCCCAGAATTTTTCCAGAAATTTGTAGCCCAACTTTGAGAATTTTTATCTCCCTATACAGAACTCATTTTAACATGTTCTTGGCATATTTGAAAAGTCCTATATATGTACTTTAACCATGAATTGTCTCTGAATTTTGCAACTTCATTTTCAACATAAAATATTGGCATTTTTATCACAGATTTCAGAAATTGCTAACCGATGAAATTTCGCCAGAGCTTCGCTACTTTGTTCATAATTTTCCAGAAATTTTGCTATACCATGTGGCTCATCTAATTTTTGAAATATAGCTATTTTTTACTATAAAAACATGATATTGAAATTACTCTAGCATATTTAAGATCAAAGCTACTTCTAACTATGAATTTAAGAACTAAAACTTAAAGAACTTAAAGCTAGAGCTAGAGAACTTACCAAGAACTTTACTCCTCCTTCTCCAAGACTCTTTACTCTCACTTCCACTCTCTATATTCAGATTTCTAATCTTGTTTTGGGGTGAGAAATGTGAAGACCCAAGGTGCCTATTTATAGTAAAATGCTATGGCAATTTTGGTAATTCTTTCAAACCTACCTCTTCTTCAATTAGAGCCATGGGATCTAAACTTAGTTAAGAAGTTTTAATCTTAACCATTGGATCCATACTTAATGAAGAAGTTTCAATTTAATTAAAAAAACATTTCTCTTGATTTTTCCTATTGGTGGAATTCAAATTGATTTAAACTTACTTATTTCTTCTACACACACACAAACCGTCCTCCCCCCTTAATTTCATATTATTTTTGTGTTTCATTTGTCTCACACAAATACCAATCAAGGTTTCTTATTGGTTCGCCACTTATCTCATGGATTAAGCTCTTTTATGTACTTAATTAAGGGTTTTCTTGTAGTTTATTCAGGTTTTCCTCTTTAATACTCTCTAATCTCATAATCATATATGGCTTCATTAGGAATCTGTACTAGCCCTTTAATCATTTTAGGATTAATCCCAAAAGTTGAGAAAAAGATTTTGGAGATAACCTATCATAAGCTTAAAATACACTGGTTCATAATAAAGTCCTTATATTTGATCTATGATTAACGTATTTCAGGTTATAATTTATTTTGTATAGATTTTCATTTACCTGTATCTTGAATTATTTCAATTGATTAATTTAATTCACATATGCTCAATTTTCCTATTGGTATCTCTCTCACATACTAGACACACACACTCACAACTCTTTTTACTAGGCACACACACACTCACAACTCCTTTCTCTCTCCAATTTATCCTCTTCCACACTTCATAAATTCCTCTCTATCTGTTCTGGTATAGAACACAGATTGATTGGACTTGACTAGGTTGTCAAGCCTAGAGCCTACGTACCCTTTGAGGGGATCAAAGTTCACGTAGTTCGCAATAAACTTGGAGGCGTGAGGCCAGGGGGTGGTGTGTGTGCTCTGTGTGACAGAAAGTAAAGAGAGCATAGATTAGAACGTGTGCACCTGATTAGGGTTTCCTTGTATTTATAGAGGAGTCTGGTGAGAGTATCTCCGAGTTAATGAGTGATATCCGGGGTCGAGACATCAGGGGCTGATATCTTGGGATCTCGATTGGGGGAGATCCCCGATTAATGGGATCCTAGATTAGTGGGACTCCATATCTTTGCCCATTATTGCGCTGATTCTGTCTCAGGCATAGTTGGGCCGTGGTTTGGACATGGGCCTTTTGGGCTGGTCCGTAACAGTTGCCCCCCAGCTCGATTGTTCAGGCTTCTTGGACGGCCGAGGTGTATATTGCCTTCAGCCATCGCTCTGGCCAAGGCCTTCTCTTTTGGCCGGACCGGCTTGTGGGTGCCGCGGTCCTTAAGTCGGCTCCAGATCCGGGGACAACTCGTGGTGTCTTTGCCCGGGTGACCTGCCGAGGATGCCGGGTCCACCGTGCTGGGGTGGTAATTCAATCCGTCTCGGTCTCCAAATGCCCCCAGCCACATCGACCCTGCCTTTCATGCCTTTTGTCATTCTTTACGCGCTTCGGGATTCCCCCCACACGCCATCATTGCGGGTTCACAGATGGCAGGCCCTGAGTGGCGGTGGTTTGCAACCGTCACGCCCTTCTGTGCCCCGATGTTCGTGCGCATTTAATGCGCTGACGTCGTGTTGTACCAATCCCACTGCCCCTAGGTGTAGATAGGCTGTTTTGCCCCTGGCCCTTCGTGGCTTAGTTTAAATAACTTCCTCCCTCCTTCTGTTTCACTTTTCTACTCGTTTATTCTCCAGTTCTTTCTTCTAGTTTCTGTAGAGTTCGTAGAGAGAATTCTTCCTTGTCCGAAACTTTTGCCGTTTTCCAGCATCCCAGTTTCTTCCATTTTCCAAGTACAGGTATTCCGCCCTCTTCTTGACACTTTTGTTCCGTATTGTTCTTCATTTGACCGTTTATTTTCTGGGATTATCGTCTATGTTGTCGTTCCTTCGGGGTTTCTTCGAATCTTCTGGGTTTCTTGTGTCATCTCACCCAAAATTCATCCCCCTACTCTCCTTTAAGCACAAGCCTTTCGTTCCTTAAGCTTCTAGCTATGGTGAGGGACAGAAATTTTCCTAGGCCAAGGTCGTCGTTAACGCCGGAAGAGGAAATGTTCCTCTATATGCATCTCCCACGGGCAACTTATTGGGTGTTTGGGGGCAAACCACCTGCCACAGGGGTCTTGGTTCCTTTACGACGAGGTGGCACCATCCGCCCGGGGCAAGCTAGGGCTCGCCCGGCTTCTGCCAGGGTTGCGGCTCCAAGGTCTGTCCGTCCTCTGGCGTATGCTCTGCCCCCCGAGTCTCTCGGCGGGGCCGGGGTAGGCTCCTCGTCCGAATCCGGGTTTCCTGCGGTGATGGCCCAACCCCTCATTTTTATGAGGGTCCTTCTCAAGTTCGTGAAAGTCCTTTTCCGAAAGGGTATCTCGGCCCATGTTGGGACTGCCTTGCGGAGAGTTCTGCGTTGATAGCACAAGGTGGAGACACTAGGGCTTCTTCCATACTCAGCTCTTGCCGGCATCAGTCTGCCACGGATGTCCCTTTTCGCGCCCCCGTTCGTCTGAGTCCGCAGTCTCTTTCGCCTGCCACCGTTGTAGTGCCAAGTATTTCCGCTCTTTTACTAATTCTGGCTTTGTTTATTTGCCTTTAGGTGTAATGGCTCCCAAATCCCGATCTTCCAAGCAACGCTCAGAGCCCGATGGTTCGGACTCTTCTAGTCCTCCGGAGGCCCTGTGCCGGTGATACAACTGGGTGTCGCACGAGGTGCTTAGGACCCGGTCTCTCAGTCAGATGCGGACCTCGCTCAGCTGAAGATCCCGGATATGTCAGGGTGCGTCCTTAGGTGCCCGTCAGCCGACGAACCCGTTTGTGCGACGCGGGAAGCGGGTCGGCCCAACTTCTTCTTCTTCTACCGGGATTGCCTGACTCGGGTCCAGGTTTCCCTGCCCTTCACCACTTTCCAGATGGAGGCCCTGCTCCATCTAAGACTTGCCCCCTCCCAACTTCATCCGAATGGGTGGGCTTACTTGGTCGCTTTTGAGCGGCTATGTAATTCCTTCCCAGTCCCGATTGCGTGTACCACCAACCTCTTTTTCTACTACTTCGGCCCTTTTACCCCTAGTTCACCCAAGGAGAGCGAGAAGCTGAAAGGGTTGGTGTCGTTGCGTATCAACCCGGAGCGGAGGCTCATGACGCCTTTTTCGGATTCTTTCAAGAGGTTTAAAGGGGCCTTTTTCAAGGTTGAGGCCGAGTTTGGGAAACAACCTTGGTTTCTGGAAGGTCCCGAGGTTGCCGATGTGGGCTGGCACTTTCCCTTGTTCTGGATGGAGAGTCGACTTCCGCCGTTCTTCGACTGGAGGCCCTCGTGGCGGAGTACGGGGTGAAGCCCGCCAGTTACTTTATCACTGGGGATGGCTCCAAGCCGCTGCCTCCTACCAGTAGGGTTTTTAGTAGTGCGTTGTCTTTGTTTTTGTCTTGGTTTTTTGGATTCATGATTCTGACCTGGTATCTCTTTGCTTTTTCAGCTCGAGACATGAGTTCACTTCCGCTCTATCTTCGTGTGGCGAATCCAGCTGCTGCCTCGCCCAGTCGCCCAAAGAAGCGGGGTGCCTCTGAAGGTGCTGGTGCGGCCGAGGGTCCAAAGAAGGCCAAGGGCTCAGCCGACGAGGGCCCCTCTACCGCTGATATTGCCAAGTCTGCCCGGGTGGTGGAAACCCCGGCTTTGGAGAGGCAGGAGGCTGTTGCCGAGTCCCCAGCTTCTAAGGGGAAAGAAGTCGTGGTCAGTGACGAGGAGGTTGAGGCCACGCTCCTCTCTGAGGTGCCCTCTGGCTTGCCGCCGAGTCCGCCCTCGTTCCCGCCACCTCCCCTTCCTCCTCCTTCGCCAAGGGGTCCGTCTTCGGTTTTCCCCCGCAGCTTTTTGTGGGAAGAGGGGGTGGCTCCGGCGGTGGACGTTGCCTTCCTTCCTCCCTGCATTTTATGGAGAGCCGGCCGTTGTCTCCCCTGGCCTTGGATCAACTACACTTGGCTCAGAAGGAGTTATGCCGATCGGTGGGGTACGTCCAGGCCTTGATATTGGTGTGGGAGCAGTACGCCCTGGTCAGTGTCGAGTGCCACAAGCCGAGGCAGAGCTGAAGAGGGGCCTGGCCGCGGCAGAGGCAAAGGCGGCGTCTGCCGGGGAGCTTAAAGAGGAGTTGGTCGTGGCTGAGGCGAAGGCCAGGTCTGCGAAGGAGGAGCTCATCATGGCCTGGGCAGAACGGGATGCGGCCAGGGCGGAGAAAGACGCTGCCAAGGCCGTGGCTATGAAAGTTGACCAGGAGCTTTAGGTTGCTCGGGGCTCCGCTGAAAAGCTGGCCGAGGAGTGCAGCCGAGCGCAGAAGGGGTTGTTGGAAGGCTTGGCGGCAATGAAGACTCTTCAGCAACAGCGGGCCTCTCTGTTGGACGAGAAGGAGGGGCTTCAGAAAGCCCTTTCCGTGGAGAAAGCAGCTCACCAGGAGGCATGCGAGGTGCTGGTGCAAACTGCCGAGGAATGCTTCAAGCAGGCTTTGGCTCAGATCCGATTTTTCAATCCCGGCGTCGAGCCCATTTTGGATGGATATGACTACCATGCCTATGTTCAGGACGGGAATCTGATCCCTTATCAGTCTCCTAGCGCCGACGGTCCTGCTAACGCCAAGGCTGAAGATCCCGAGGCCGAGCCTTCCAGCTGATTTTGGTTTTTTGCTCTTTTTATTTTCGTGGCGTCTGTGCCCTTGTAATATTTTAGAACAATTCTGGCCTCTGGGCTATTTTGTATAAACTTGTCTGAGCAATGAATGACTTGCGTTTTCATCATCCTTTTGCCTTAGTCCTTTGCAATTCTAAGTTTGGTTAGATAACTTAGGCAAAGAATGATTTACTTTTTGTATCATCCTTTTGCCTTGTCTTAGATGTGTGTCGGCTGCATGTGTACAGGCCGTTTTTACTCTACCACACTTAGCGTGTGGGAGGTTGGGGCAGGATTGTCTTGTTTCAACCTCGTCAGGTATAACTAACCTCGCTGCCTCGGTCCAACTTTCCAACAGTCGGACTCCAACTTTCACTTAGTCGGATTACGTATTTCCGACGTAAGGGCGGGACTACCACGTGTTCAACCGAGGCTCCATCTACCTCTTAATCAAACATTTTGACCTGATCAGGGTCGGCATGGTAGTTCGCTTGCTTAGTCAGGCGAGCGTTGACGCGTCAATTTCACGAAAGGCCACGTGTGGTGCCTTCGCCGAGCTCTAACCGATGCCTGTCGGAGTACAACGGCCGGTTTTCGTACATCTAGATGTTTTTAGTTTTCGGTCGGGTACACGACCTCGGAACCGTTTATCCGGTGCCAGGTTAATAAACCTTGGCTTTCGGTTTCTTCGCCAGACTTCTTTGCCTTGGCCTTATCGTTTTTTGATCGAGCTTCATAGCCTCGGCTTCGTGCTTAAGCGGGTTTTGTGCACATTCGTGAATCTCCTCAATGGGGTCCTTTATTGATAAGAAATAGCCCTAAGGGGCTTTACAAAGAAATACGATTAGAAACGACATAATTTGAACTTTGAATTAATGAACTAAACAAAGTAAAAACAAACGATGCTGGGGCGGGATCTAGCAATAGTAGATCTTCAGCTTATCGGCGTTCCATGTTCTTTTGACCGGCTTCCTTGCCAGGGTCTCGACGATGTATGCCCCTCCATCGAGCTTCTCTTTGATCCGGTAGGGGCCTTCCCAGTTTTCCACCAGCTTCCCATCCTTGGCATTCTTGTTGCCTATGTCGGCCCGTCGGAGTACGAGATTCCCGCAGTTAAAAGACCGTGGCCGGACCTTTCTATTGTACTTAGCCGCGAGTAGCTGTTTGTCGGCTAATTCCCGGCAGTGCGCCGTGACTCGGATTTCGTCTATGAGGTCTAAGTCGGTCTTTAAGGCGTCGTCGTTCGACTCCTGCCCTTCTTGTCTGGCTCTAACCTTTCTCCAAGATGGCTGCCCGATTTCGACCGGGATCATTGCTTCACATCCGTAGGTTAGCCTGTACGGGGTTTCTTGGGTCGAAGACTGCACGCTCGTCCGGTATCCCCAAAGAACGCTGTGGAGCTGCTCGGTCCAGCTGGATTTGGCTTGTAACATTCACCTCTTGAGTCCGTCCAGGATGATTTTGTTGGCGGCTTCGGCTTGGCCATTCGACTGTAGGTGCTCTACGGACGAGAAGTGCTATTTAATGTCCAAGTTGGACATTAACGCTTGGAATCGGTGGTCCATGAACTGGGTCCCATTGTCCATGACGACCTCAGTCGGTATGCCGAAGCGGGAGACATGTTGTGCCGGAAAAACTTCATTACTCTGGCCGAGGTTATTGTGGCCAGTGGCTCTGCCTCGATCCACTTGGTGAAGTAGTCTACTACAACAATGAGCCATCTGCATTGCCCCTGTGCCGGTCAAAATGGTCCGAGGATGTCCATACCCCATTAGTAGAAGGGCCGGGGGCTGGCATTCCTTTCAATTCTGTGGGCGGTGGCCATATGATCCTGGCGTGTTTCTGGCAACTTTCACATGTCTTGGCTTTTTCCATGGCGTCATGCTGCATAGTGGGCCAATAATAGCCGACGCGTAGTGCCTTTCTAGCGAGGGCCTTGCCCCCCATGTGATGGCCGTTGCTGCCTTCGTGTAGTTCGGCCAGCACATACTTTGCCTCAGTTTCACCGAGACAGCATATCATTAGGCAGTGCAGTCCCTTTCTATAGAGTTGGTCATAAACCATTGTGTAGAGAGCGGCTTCTCTGATCAGCTTTTTGGCCTCGGTCGAGTCGGTAGGGATAATTCCCCTTTCGAGGTAGTCTTCAATCGGCTTCCTCCAGTCAAACATTGCCAAGATGGTCATGACACAGCTCGGCTCGGTCAGGTTCTGCTGGATCACAGTCCTGTGATTGTCCGGTCCCTTAGTGCTTGCCAGCTTGGAGAGGATGTCAGCTCTGACGTTATCCTCTCTTGGGATATGGGAGACGGTCACTTCTTCGAACTCAGCCATGAGCTCTTTGGCGCGGTTGAGGTACTTCGCCATAAGAGGGCCTTTTGCTTGATAGCTGCCGTCAATCTGTGTGGCGACGAGCTGCGAGTCGGTTAAAACCTTTACTCGGTGGGCGCCGTTATCTTTTGCCTGTAGCAGTCCGGCCAGCAGAGCCTCGTACTCGGCTTGGTTGTTGGAGGTTGGGAACTTTAGTTAGAGAGAGTGCTCGGTATCGACCCCCTGGGGGCTTTCCACGATGACTCCTGCACCGCTACCCTTAGCGTTAGACGATCCATCTACATATGCCTTCCAAGTCCCGTCGCTTGTTACTGCCGGGGTGAGCTCCCTGATGAAATCTGCCAGTGCTTGTGACTTGATCGCCTGCCGGGCCTCGAACTCTAACAACTTAATGGCCCAGTTGGTCATCCTTCCGGCTAAGTCTGGCTTATGGAGGATCTGCCGGATCGGCTGGCTGGTGCGCACCACTATCCGATGTCCTTGAAAGTAAGGCCGGAGCCTTCTTGCCGCGTTAAGCAGGGCGAAGGCCACTTTCTCAAGTTTCTGGTACTGGAGTTCCGAGCTCTGTAAAGGCTTGCTGATGAAGTATATCGGCATCTGCCTGGCCTCGGCTTCTCTTACCAGGGCAGCGCTGACGGCTTCGTTGTCGATCGAGAGGTATAGGAACAAGGTCTCCCCTGGGTCCGGTTTAGTGAGCACCGGCGGGGTTGCCAAACATTGCTTGATCTCTGCGCAGGCGGCGTTGCAATCTGGATTCCAGCCGCCTCGGGTTTCTTTCTTCAGTAGTTTGAAGAGAGGTAGGGCTTTCTCGACCGACTTTGGTAAAAACCTTGTCAGGGCAGCTAGCCGGGCGGTTAGCTGTTGTACCTCCTTCTTAGTCCTCGGGGGCTGCATTTCAACGACGGCCTTGCATTTGTCCGGGTTGGCTTCGATTCCTCGGTTGGTCAACATGAAGCCCAAGAACTTTCCAGCCGGAACTCCGAAGGCACATTTGGCCGGGTTCAACCTGATTCGATGTCTTCTTAGCTTCTGAAACGTCTGTTCGAGGTCCCGGATGTGGTCTTCTGGTAGCTTCGACTTGACGATCATGTCGTCTATGTAAACCTCTATGTTGCGCCCGATCTGGTCTTCGAACACCCGGTTCATCATCCTTTGGTAGGTGGCCCTGACATTTTTCAACCCGAATGGCATGACGTTGTAGCAATAGTTTGCTTTGTTCGTCATGAAAGCGGTTTTCTCCTGGTCTTCCGGATGCATGGCGATCTGATTGTACCTAGAGTAGGCGTCCATGAAAGAGAGGAGCTGGTACCCGGCCGAGTTGTCCATGAGTTGATCGATATTGGGCATCGGGTAGGAGTCCTTTGGGCATGCCTTGTTGAGGTTTGTGTAGTCGAAGCATACTCTCCATTTGCCGCTAGATTTGAGTACCATGACTACGTTTGAGAGCCAGGTGGTGTATTGCACTTCTTGAATGAAGCCGGCCGCTAGGAGCTCCTCGACATGGCTCTCAAGGGCCTTCTGTCTGTTGTCGGCGATATTCCTCTTCTTCTGTGCCACTGGTCTTGATCCCGACCACATGCCGAGTTTGTGGCAGCAGAAGTGGGGGTCAATGCCGGGTATCTCGGCCGAGGTCCAGGCAAAAATGTCTTGGTTCTGTCTGAGGAAATGGATCATCTCAGTTTTTTGGTCGTCCCCCATGTCTCGGCCGATTTTGGCGGTCTTGGATGGGTCCGTCCCTAGCGTTACTTCCTCCAGTTCCCCTTCCGGCTCGGGCCTCGGGTTTTCCTGCTCACAGAGGTCGAGCTCTACCATGTTGATCGGATGCCGGGGGTGTCTGTCGCCGTTGAACTCGGCTATTGACTCGTTGGATCCGAGCCGAGGTGGAGATGAGGGTCCTCCTTCCTCGACCCGGAGAGCTTCAAAGTAGCATTGTCGTGACTCCTTTTGGTCTCCGGATACCATGACTATCTGGTTTTTGTCATTGACCATCTTCAATTTCTTGTGCTTGGTGGACACCAGTATGTCCCAGTTGTGAATTGTGGGTCGGTCGAGGATAATGTTGTATGGGGAGCGGAAGTCGGCCACAATGAACCTGACGTGCTCTGACTTGAATGCTTCTCTTGTTCCGAGGGTCAACCGGAGGTCAATATAACCCTTTGGGAAGGATTGTTCGCCGTTGAATCCGATCAAGGTGGTCTTGCACGGCTTGAGGTCCTCTTTGTCGAGGTGCATCCTTTTATAGGCATCCCAGCTTATGATATCGGCCGAACTCCCGGCGTCCACAAAGATCCTCTTGACACGGCAACTCACCAAGGTTCCGGTGATTACCAGTCCGTCCAGGTGACCGGGGATGACGTCCTTGAGTTCTTCGTTGGTAAAGGTCAAGGGGGCGACTTTGGCTTGGCGGGATCGTCCTTGAACTTGGGTAGATCTCGGATGGTTAGGATCCCGCGGAGGTATTTCTTCCGCTGACTTACTGTGTCGCCTCCCCCTCCGAAGCCACCGCTGACGACGTTGCACTGGAAATCTATGTCGGGAAACTCGTCGTCCGAGGTGGTCTTTTGCTTCTTCTCCGGCTTTCGGGTCTCTCGGGGCGGACTTCCAGTGCTGCCGCGGTCGTTGCGCTTGCCATTCGTCCTTCCCTGGGTCTTGATGACATACTGACGCAGCTTCCCTTCTCTTACAAACTTTTCGATTGATGTCCATGGCAATCGTGAAACATGCAAAACTTGGTGCGGTCCGTGTTGGAGCAGCCCCTAATCGGCCTCAGTTTGTCGACCCGCCTCATCTCGGCCTGAGCTACCTCTTTCCATACCTGCGACCGAGGGACATTGAAGGGCGTGTAGCTATTGTACTTTGCCTTGGGGTCGGCTTGGTCGGTTTTGATCCTGCTATCTCTGTTCCGGCCGCGGGACTCGGTCTTCTGCTTGCTTGACCGTTCTCTATAGTCGAGAGAGCTATTTCTTACCTTGTCTGGTTCGTCTGCGTTTGCCGCTTCCATTTGCTCCACATTCAAGTATTTCTTTGCTTGGATGTAAAACTCGGTTAGGGTGCAGACCCGGTTCTTTCATAGGTTTCTTGCCAGACGTGACGATGGGTCAAGCCCGTTAATCAAGCAGTGCACATGGACTTCTTCTGACAACGATCGTACCTGCATTGTGACGCCCCAGAACCGGTCGAGGTACTTCTGCAGTGGCTCGCCCTTCTTTTGTCTCACCTTGCTGAGCGTGAACTGGGATTTTGGATGCTTCTTACTCGTGGCGAAGTGCAGTTCGAACTTACGTCCGAGATCTTCGAAACTTCGGATCGAGTTTTCTGGGAGGGAACTTAGCCACTTGTGCGCCGTTCCAGTCAGCGTAGCCGCAAAGAGGCATTCGATGACAGGGCCCTCAATGGACCGGACCCACATTAATTTGTCAAAAATGTCGAGATGGTTACGCGGATCCTGGGTTCCGTCGTACTTCGGAAGGTCGACCAGGTCGAAGTCTTTGGGGTAGGGAGCCAATGCCGCCGCCCTCGTGAACGGGGATCAGCCGGATCCCGTAAGGAACTTTCTTTTGTACTCTCAAGGTGATCCGTGGCGCGGGGAGTCATGACGGGGAGACCCGTGACGAGGTGATTTCCGACGTGGAGCTCGACGGGCTCTGTCGGCCTCCCGGTGCTCTTCCCAGTCTCGGTTTACTCTTCCGCCACGATCGTTGTGATTCGCGGGACATTTCGGCCTTCGGTGTTGTCATGGCCTTCTGAAAGCGGTGGGTGACCTCTTTCCGAATTCGTCCTTTGTTGTGGACTACTAGATGAGTGGCTACTGTGTGTGGCCGGGCCTCTCTCAGTATGATGCTCCCTCTGGCTTCCTTGTGGGTGATGGTTCTGGAGTTCCTCCCTTATCATCTGTGCGAAGGCTTGGAGGTCCACTTGCCGCTGCAACAGATCCCGCCTTTCCTTTTCCTCGAGCCTCTGCAGAAGTGATTCTTGCGTTCTCCGAAGGATACAGACGTCGGCTTCTAACGCCAGAGCGTCCTGGGTAGGAATCTCCTCGAGCGCCTGCAACAACGGCTGATCATCCGCGGAAGGGGAGGTTGCCGTGTCGGTGGCATGACCCTCAGGGGTGTTCTCATGTCGCGATGGGTCCAGTGGCTGGCTTGGCCCGGCTGGAGTTTGGTCTGGTGGCGGTGCTCCGCCGCCCTGCGGTGGTGGATTCCTGTTGTGGCTTCTAGTGTTTGCCATTGTGGTCACGGGGATGTAAGTTTACCTTTCCCCATGGTCGGCGCCAATGTTCTGGTGTAGAACACAGATCGATTGGACTTGACTAGGTTGTCAAGCCTAGAGCCTACGTACCCTTTGAGGGGATCAAAGTCCACGTAGTTCGCGGTAAACTTGGAGGCGTGAGTCCAGGGGGTGGTGTGTGTGCTCTGTGTGACAGAAAGTAAAGAGAGCATAGATTAGAACGTGTGCACCTGATTAGGGTTTCCTTGTATTTATAGAGGAGTCTAGTGCAAGTATCTCTGAGTTAATGAGCGATATCCGGGGTCGAGACATCAGGGGCTGATATCTCGGGATCACGATTGGGGGAGATCCCCGATTAATGGGATCCTAGATTAGTGGGGCTCCATATCTTTGCCCATTATTGCGCTGATTCTGTCTCAGGCATGGTTGGGTCGTGGTCTGGACATGGACCTTTTGGGCTGGTCCATAACACTATCTATAGTACTCTTATCCTCTTCCATTTGTTCCCTCACTTAATGCTCCCATGTGCTTTTAATTACCATGTGTGTGTATGTTTTAAACAATTCAACTCCTCTTGCTTTTTCCCTTGGTGAAACCGTGTATACTCCCTCCTTGCTCTTCAATTTGGTGTTTCAATTACCTCACAATCATCTAGAAGAAGAACTCTCATTGGTTGATTCTTACTTCACAAGGATTACACTTTATGAGGGTTAATTAAGGCCTTAGGATTTAGCTTTATTAGGTTTAATCTTGACTTTCTATTTATGCTAATTTCTCATTGGTCCAATTAATTTCATGAGGATTAAGAATATTTCCTTAATTTATTATTGGCCAATCCAATTCCACAAGGATTAAAGTTAATTATTGGTTTAATCACAACCACTGGATTTCATTGTGTTTGTTTAGATTAAATCTTCTCCCTTGATTGCCTTTGATATTCATTAATTGATGTATTATCTAATCATGAAAATTAGTGCTTAATTAGGCAAGTATTATTTCACCCTCATTTTATACTTTTTTATTTTGCCTCTTGATTATTTTGCAACTAATCCCAATTAGTGCAAGCTAAATTGTTCATTTATTGTTGCTAATTCCCATTAGCTTAAGTGCTTCCATAATATTTCCTTGCTCATTTGATCATATGAGAACTATGGTTTAATATGGTGTTTATATCATATTTTATGATCCTTAAATATAATTTCAAAATTGGCCCTTAATTCTTCATTAAGTTAAAATATCCCTGATTGATGACTTTTAATTGCCACTAGATCATTATGAAGATTTATAAAATTATTTTAATTAATGTAAATTTAATTGTCACTTATTTGTTGGTAATTTCCTTTAATTAATTTAGATATTTTCATAACATTTTATGCTTCTCTATAATTAAATAAAAACTATGTTGTAATATGATAATTTTAGGATATTTTATGATTCCTAAATGAAATTAGAAAATTTGGGTTTTTGTTTTAATTCTAGGAGAAAATTCCCTAAAATAAGCTACTAAATTTTTGAGACTGCATATTCACCTATTTTTAATAGGTATTTTCTATCAAAAAGATAGTGGTTATGCTAAATAGGATTTTTAGAGTATTACATCTGAGAGGATCCGGACTCGTGTTTCATTTCAATGAAGTTCATTGAAGGGTATGACTCTAAGGGCCCATTTGGATAGGTTTTTTTTGAGAAATGATGTAATATATAACTTCATTGACTCGAATCTATGTCTCAAACAACTAAATCTCTTCGATGCGGTTAAGTTCGTAACTTTCAAGAATGATTCAACGCATAAGATACAATATCAACTTAACTTGGGTGTTTCATTTCAATGAAGTTCATTGAAGTGTATGACTCTAATTACTTGAAACCTAAAAGCACAGATAACTAGACTTCTTTCACATATAACGTACTGAAATGAAAGGACTTGAATTGAATATTGATAAAGCATGTTTATAAATTATTTTTTAAATGAAACTAAGCATACACACAAGGTTTATTTTATTTTAATTATTTAATTTAATATTTCTACATTTTAAAATTAAGATACACATGCTAATGGGTAGGTTCATTTTAATTTTAATCCTTTGATCAAATTATTTTTATATTTTAAATTGAAAGTGAACCTAGTCATCATAACGTTCATTTTAATTTTATGTTATCAAAATAATTATAAGCATATTTTGTCATTATATATTTGCAGAGTCAACATTTTCTACTAAATTAGACTAATGCCTTCAAGAATAAAGGATTAAATTTATGCTTTATAAATAACCTAAGTGATCAAAATCAAACTTTAATAAAAAAAATCATCTTATAATCGGAGCATATATATATATATATTTCCAAAAAGCAATGAAATCATTGAATTCAAATGACATCCTTTAGTGATGTTTTACTATGAACTCTATGATTGATAATCAACTTAAGATGTCTCCTGTAAATGTGAGAAAGTATACTGGGTAAGATATAATAATAGAATAGAAAAGCCAACAACATATATATCGGAGAAAAAAGAAGCCAACACCAATAAATTGATATAAAGCATTCTTGGCCATGCAAGAATTTATTTCCCAACAGAGTTCATAAGTTTGACGCGCGCGCGCACCCTACAACAACAACAAAAAAGCCAACACCAATAAATTGATAAAGCATTCTTGTCCATGCAAGAATTTATTTCTCAACAGAGTTCATAAGCAAAAAAAGGGAAAAAAAAAATCACATACTAATACGATTGTTTCATCATGAATCTTCTACCTCCACGAAATAAATGCATACAATGCATTAAAAAAGATAGGAAAGAAAAAAGGGAAGAGTACAAAAATAAGATACGAATATCTTATACAGTACTCCTTCCCTTATATGCTTTCCTTTCTTTGCAAATGAATGAATGTAAAAGATTCACTTTGTAATAGTCGTTTTAGATGTTCAAAGGAACCAAGCTTTCCGAATAGCCAAAGGCATTGAACATTTTCGGAATTCCAGGGATTTCAAACCCCTTAATTTGCTGATTCTTAATATTATAAGAAACCAACTGGCATCCAACTTCAAGAAGAATCTCATCATCTCCCAAAAGCTCCAAAAATGATCCAAACTCAGGGCATGGTCCGATAACAGATTTCTTTGTCCAGCTACTCTCAACTCCGTACTCATTCATCACCCAAATTTCGAATCTGTGATTGGTCGTGTATGTAGCTATACAAGCAAGTATCTCATCAATCACAGCAACATCTAATTCATCGGACCGATCAACTCCGAGGGGCAATTGAATCTTACCAAATACCTCCTTGGTGAAATCAAAGAACAATATGGCCTTATCATTATCATGAGTTAACCAGTGATAGAAACCATTCAAATAAGCCCTACACTTTGGATAGCATAGACGAAAAGCAGGAACAACAGCATCTATGGTTCTCCAAGAATTAGTACTGAGATTATATACCTCAACAGGAGGAAGTTCTCTTTCTTCCAAATCCAAAGTCCCAAATCGAACAACCTTGTAATCCTTTGTAGCAGGATCAATACCAAACCCAAACATGATATAAACCATGTCTTTAGGCAGGTTCTGAGATGGAGGAAGAACCTTCACCTGTTTTGTTCCAGGGTTCCACAGAATCAAACTGGACCTACCAACTTTATCTCCTCCATAATAAACCCCATGGAGACAAAAAATCCCATGACATTGCCCATAAACACATATGTATTCCACTTCCTTCTCAGGAAATGGCAATTCAACATCCTTAGTTTCCTGATCGGAAATTAAAGAAAGGCAGGGCTTGAAAGTGAGATTGTGCAAGCGAAGTATCAGCTGCTGGTGGTGGATTTTCGAGACTGATTCAGATGAGTTGAATTGTTTGGAAATAAAAGTGGATTAGCGATTCGTTCGTACCAGGATTTCGCGACGGATTTGAATCGAAGTAGGGACTTTACTGGAAGCCTCAACGATATCTCCTCTACAATGTCTTCAGGAAGATCAGCACCCGACATTTTCATTTTTCTGAGCTTAACTGGGTTTGTGAGGTTATTATTTTCTTCTCTTGTGGTCAAATTCACGTCACCAAAAGACCAAAGCAGGCGAATGTGGTCTTTAGAGATAATTGGCTCACATAGGTGTCTGCGAGAGAAGAGAAAAAACCTTGTTTGGGTGATTTGAGGCACAATGTCACAGTGTTACATGGAGATGCTTTTTATACACAGCAACAAATTCGTCTTCCATAAATCTTATCTAGAATTCCAGAAGTGGGAATACCTAATAATTTTTCCCCAATGAACGAAAGAGATTCTATATCTTTTCTCATTCTAACAATAAATTTGAATTTTATCCAAATGTGTAACATCTCCATTTTTATTTGCATATATGATTTGTTTTATGAAGTTATGTGTTAATGAATATAGGTGATTGTGTGAAATTACTTGTTTATGGGTATTAAATTTGACCAAAAAGGATGAGAAGAAGGTTGCATGAATATTTATTGGGGATGATTCTGGCTTAGAAATTTTAGAAGCAATATCATGTGGTACTGAAAAGTTAATTGAGGAAGAGAAATCCTTATATAGAATTAAGGATTTATTCTCTACATTTATCCAATCTTTGCAACTAAATAAACAATGAACTAAGTTGCAAATAAAGGTCTTATGGGCAATTAAATGGGATCATATTGGTATGAACTCCACATCACCTCATTTCACCAATTTATTAAATTATCCAAGGTGCATATATGTTTTACATGCCTCATGAAGATCATGCTACATCAGCCTCTTTCTCATGAATTTTTGATCCAATCATATAAAACACCCATATGATTATATGATTCCAAAAGGTCAAGCCAACCCGTCACTTTTCTTGCCCTAAACGACTTCAAACTTCTTGGGCTAATAATTTGAAGTGTTGGTTTAATTATAACCATTAGTCAAACTGAAACATTATTTCCCCAAGGGTCTCAGCCAACAAGGGCAATTGGATGAGAACCAAATGTTATTATTGTAAATAAGGAGAAAGTTTAAGTATAAAAGATACTCCTCTCCTCCAACCGACTTAAGCCTCTTTATACCTAATAATTCTTCATCTCATTTATCCATTTCGGATACACACCCAGAGCACACCGAAAGGGAGACTGAGGGCGTGAAAGGCTAAGAAGGAGTTGGAGGAAGAAGAGCACCCGAAAACTTGATGGTTTACCGATTAAAACATTTGAGGTAAGTTTCTAGAGTTTCTCCTAATCTTATTTTCTATAAGTATGATATTTGGAGAGGCATATAAAGTTATGAAAGTCTGGTTTTGGAAAGGGGAAATGAAGAACACTATACAATAGTACAAGAAAACGTTATGGGATAAAAGAATATAGATTGTATTTTCACTTCATTGCTTGTATGACTGAATAATGTTGTAAGGAGGATGAGCTTGAATATGTTTTAGTCCAGAGGATTTTTGTTTGATTTCGTGCTGAATATAGGTGTTGGAAATGCTGAAATAGTCTTATGTTAAGTAGTATTGCGATGACATGGTAGAACTTCATGAATATCATGTCTCCCCTGTTCGGTCAGACCTTGTTTGAGCATGAAGGAGGTGGATTTTGTTAGATCTAATGCTTCCAACGTGTCTAGAGGATGTTTTTGTGTAGGGTAGTGATAAGAATGTGAATTTAGGAGCATTGGAATTAAAGGTATACAAAACCACAAATCTGCCCTGTGTTTGTTTCCGGCAAGACAATCGGATGGTTTCGTGCTTTTGACCAATTAAATGGTGTTCAATTGACCTGAAGTTTTTCATAATAAAAGTAGACATATTAAGGGTCATTTTGGCTTTAGAACCAACCCAAAAGGAGTTTTTAGATTTAATGATGAATTTTTGAAGATTAGTCTTTGGTTGCTGGAAATTTCAGATTTAGGGCGAAAATTAAGAGTATATGGGCCCAAATTAAATTCCTTAATAAGAAAAGGAATTTAGTAAATATGGACACATGAATTGGGCTTATTTTAAATTATCAAAAGGGAATATTTACTGTGAAGGAATTAATTATATTTATATTTTGTTATTTTAGGACTGTTTGTGATATTGTGCACCGAGAAAAATTCATTATTATTCGTGGTCGACTATCAGGTAGTAACCTTAATCTTCATATACTATGTGTGACTTGTGTATGTATGTTTTACCATTATGTTGTTTTTCCATGTTTGTTGCATACATTCGGTTATCATTCATTTTCCTAGCGCTATGGAACCGGATCATGCTGTGTGCTTAAACGGGCCTTGCTGTGTGCCGTGCCCGGTGGTCTGTGCTGTGTGCTATTAGGACTGCTAGTTCCGGATTGGCCGTGTGCCTTGCTGTGTGCATGATACTGAATGAGATGTGGTTTGAATTATTTTTATTCGTGGTTTGCTTACATGCCTTGTTATACATTTTATATGAAATTAACGGTTATTCTGGGATTCAATTTTGAATCCCAGCTCCTTTTAAGCCATCTGACAGTTCTTCGAGACCGGAGCAGGGAGACATGGGTAAGGCTCCGGAGCTGGAGTAGTGTGGAGGTGACTGTTATTTCTGGGTATTTATTTTGATTACCGGATGACTGTAGTATATTATTTTGGCCGGTCAGGCACCATTATCTGAATGACTGTATATTTTGATCCCTTTGGGGGAAGAATTTATCCTTCCGTATTTTTATCAGTATATTTTTTTTGTCCAAACCGATATGTGCTTTGCTGCTTATACTCTTATATGTGTCGTATAATTAACGAGGGAAATATAAGCTAAAATTAAACAAAAGTAAAGGACCGCACTACCTGCCACCCAAAAGGGCGAGGCCGGTAGGTGTGTAACACAATGAGTCATCAGGTGATCCCGATCATAATTATTCTATTAGAAATTGATGACTTGATTGGATACATTGCGTTATATATATATATATTACTTTTTAATATTTATTACTATTCTTTTTCACTTTCATTCTAGATGTCTTATCAAACTTAATATTAATTTTGTAGTGTTTATATTTTCTATTTTATCTGAATAAAAAAGGAAGATAATTGATCCCATTCATTATAGCATTTTCATGTTGTGAGGGCTATAGCAAGCAATATTTATGTTGATTGGTGCTGATTGTTGTTAAACTCACGAGTTGATTCTCTAAGTTTATCATTTTCACCTTATTAAATTGAGTCGAGTCACTGGTAAACTCGTGTCAGTTATAAACTCGATTAAATTCATAAGTTTACATACCAAGTTTATCATTTCTACATTTCTAATTTACAAAAATCGTGTTAACTTTTTCTGTTTCGTTATGCTTATCAGCTTTATATTTGAATTTTATAGAAATTTCTTTGTTAAATATGATAAGTTATGAACGTCGATATATTTAATTTCAATTATTTAGATTTAAAATATAGTTCAATCAAATTATTGTCATTTTCTATATTTTAATTAATTATTTATATACTATCAAAATATATATTTAATGATAAAAAATGATAAAAGTAAATTTTTACGAGTTTACGATTCGAGTTCAAGATATGAATTTACGCCAATGTCGCGAGTTGATAAGCTTATTGGTGTTGACGCGTTTTGTGGTCTAATTCTCTCACTTGTGTTGGATAGAATCTAGAAGCTCCCTTTGTTGGGAATGTTTAGGTATCACCATTATGTTAGCATGCCAAATTAATAATTAAATATAGAAGTGCACTTCATGATTGATATTTTCAATATATTGATTGATTTGTTATGGGGCACGAATCAAATTAATAATCAAACGTTGTTGTGAATATGTAGATTTAATTGCTGCTAAATTAATAAAAATTAAGGTTAAAATCTATGAATTTTCAATGTACACTTGCCATCATAATATTCATTTGTTTACAAAAATATAGAAGCTTTTAAAATATGCAAAAAAGTGATAGATTATTTTGTCAACCTTTATTTTGCATACCTCTCTCAATACTGTTAGATTATAATTTCATCTAACGGTGGAGATTTGAGGGATACCCTTTTACCCCTTCCTCTCTCCCACCGCCTCCCAAAAACAACAACAAGAACAACAAACTCATACAAATAATACCATCTCAAACCCAGTATTATAATTGTCCATTTTTTTAGGAAGAAAACGAAGTTAACCAAGAAAAGCCAATAAAATCAAAAAGCGAAAAGCTTAAAAATTGTGAAATTAAAAGGAATAAAGATTTACCTGACCCAAGGGCAATGAAAAATATGCTATTTTTAGGAACCCTGGACCTTTTTCTAGTAATTGAAGAGGAGACAATTGAAACTAATAAAAAGTTTATGGCTAAAAACCAGATGGTTTCATGAACAACCCCAGAGCTGATCGCATCCACCAGAGAAATGGGATGCTTGCTTAGGGCAATTTTTAAGATATCAAGGCTGAGGAGAGAGAGGGGGTGGGAGGCGTTGGGAAAGAGGAAATGGTTTATTTTATCCATCAAATCTCCACCGTTGGATGGGATTATAATCTAACAGTATTGAAAGAAGTAGGCAAAATAAGGGTAGACATAATAACCTATTCCTATAAAAACACCATTGCATGACTGTTAAATAAATTAATGTTGAAAATTTAACAAACAATTCCTATATGCAATGCACAATATTTTTGCTCCTAGCGGTCCTATCTACTCCTACAGGATCTTTTGCACAACACAATGACTGCATTCCCTCAGTGTGTACAATGCCCCTCTCCCAACCCCCATCCATGATCCTTTTTTAATAGTTTCTTCGTCATTGATAGTTTAGCTATGACATAGTTTTATTTTAAACATTTTTATTTTACAATCTAAAATTAAAAATTGATTTATCAACATTTAATTATAGTCACTATTGTTACACACCTATCGGCCTTACCCTTTCAGATGGTGGGTAGTGTAGTCCTTTACTTTTATTTAATTTTAGCTTATATTTCCCTGATTTACCACACACATCAGAGTATAAGCAGCAGAGCACGCATTAGTTTGGACAAAAATACACTGATAAAAATACAGAAGGAAAAATTTTTCCCCCGAGGGATCAAAATATACAATCATCTGGATAATGGTGCCTGACCAGCCAAAATAACATAATACAGTCATCTAGTAATCAAAATAAATACCCAAAAATAACAGTCACCAATGTCCACCTCCACACTACTTCGGAGCCTTACTTCTGTCTTCCTGCTCTGGTCTCGATGAACTGCCAGAGGGCTTAAAAGGGGAACCGTTAATCTCATATAAAATGTATAAGTAATGCATGTAAGAAAAACCATAAATAAACAAATACCACATAACATTTAGTATCAAGGCACACAGCCAAATCTGGAACTAGCAGTCCTAATAACACACAGCACAGACTGCATTGGTTCTAATAGCACACAACACAGACCACCAGGCACAACACACAGCATGTTCTGGTTCCACGACACTTGGAAATAAATGATAACTAAATATATGCAATTTCAAGGTAAAACATACATACACAAGTCACACAAAGTATATGCGAATTTATGTTACTACCTGGTAGTCGACTACAGATAAAAATAACCTCCCCGGTGCAAAATATCACAATTATCCCGAAAATAATGAGCTTATATTCCCTTAATTTTCATCATTTTCTTATTAAGGAATTTAATATGAGCTTATATTCCTTTAATTTTCGTCATTTTCCAGGAATTTCGAGCAACCAGTGACTGATCTTCAACAATTCATAATTAAATCTAGAAAACTTCTTTTGGGTTGATTCCAAAGCACAAATGACTCTTAATATGTCTAATTTCAACAAAAAAACTCATTTAGGCCAGACCAAGTCGAAAATTCATCCCTAGCCCAAAATACCCCTGCTGTCTGAAATAATTCCCAGTTTTCAGGGGCTATTTTGAAAAATTTATTTCTCTTAGCACAAAATTAATAAAAATACAAATTATATACCAAATTAATCCTTGAGATGTCTACTTTCTCCCTGTAAAATTTCATAATTTTTCAAGTCCATTTACAAAGTCAAATATCATGAAGAAGGTGACTGACTCCACCGGAAATTTCTAGAAACAGCACCTTAATGATTTTCAAACTTCCATTTATGCTTCTAAAATTATGATCCAAGTTTAACCTGATACAAAATCTCATTTTAAACACTTTAAAGCCATCAAAAACACCAAAATCCATTCCCAAAACACTACTATATCCAGCTTGACGAAAATTGTTACACACCTACCGGCCTCGCCCTTTCGGGTGGCGGGTAGTGCAGTCCTTTACTTTTGTTTAATTTTTGCTTATATTTCCTCCGTGAATTTACAACACATATTAGAGTATAAGCAGCAAAGCACACATCGGTTTGGAAAAAAATATACTGATAAAAATACGGAAAGATAATTCCTTTCCCCGAAGGGATCAAAATATACAGTCATCCGGATAATAGTACCTGATCGGCCAAAATAATATCATACAGTCATCCGGTAATTAAAATAGATACCCAAAAATAACAGTCACCTCCACACTACTCCAGCTCCGGAGCCTTACCCCTGTCTCCCTGCTCCGGTCTCGAAGAGCTGCCAAATGGCTTAAAAGGAGCTGGGATTCAAAATTGAATCCCAGAGTAACCGTTAATCTCATATAAAATGTATAACAAAGCATGTAAGCAAACCACAAATAAAAATAATTCAAACCACATCTCATTCAATATCATGCACACAGCAAGGCACAAAGCCAATCTGGAACTAGCAGTCCTAATAACACACAGCACAGACTGCAGTGGTCCTAATAGCACACAGCACAGACCACCGGGCACGGCACACAGCAAGGCCCGTATATGCACACAGCGTGTTCTGGTTCCATAGCGCTTGGAAAATGAATGATAACCGAATGTATGCAATGTACATGGAAAAACATACATACACAAGTCACACAAAGTATATGAAGATTAAGGTTACTACCTGGCAGTCGATTACGGATAAAAATAACCTTCCCGATGCAAACTATCACAATTATCCCTAGAATAACAAAATGTAAATATAATTAAATTCCTTTCAACAAATATTCCCTTGATAATTTAAAATAAGCCCAATTCATAGATCTATTTTTACTAAATCCCTTTTCTTATTAAGGAATTTAATATGGGCCTTCATTCTCTTAATTTTCGTCACTTTTCAGGATTTTCCAGCAACCAGTGACTCATCTTTAAAAATTCATAATTAAATATAGAAAAATCCTTTTGGGTTGATTCCAAAGCCAAAATGACCCTTAATGTGTCTATTTTCAACCAAAAATACTCATTTAGGCCAGACCAAGACGAAAATATATCCACAGCCCACAATTCCCCTGCTGTCCGAAATAATGTCCAGAATCAGAGGGTCATTTTCGAAAATAAATTTCTCCCAGTCCAGAACTTGAAAAATTACATATTATATATGAAAATAATCCTTGAGATGTCTACTTTCTCCCTGAAAATTTTCATAATTTTCGAAGTCCATTTACCATGTCAAATATCATGAAGAAGGTGACTGACTCTACCGGGAAATTTCTAGAAACAACACCTAATAATTTTCTAACTTCCATTTATGCTTCCAAAATTTGTACCGAAGCTTTACCCCACACAATTTTGCATTCTGAACACAATAGAACCATCAAAATGACCAAAATCCTACTCCTTGACCATGCCCTGTTCAGTCTGAAATTTAACCTTAAATATGACAAATTAAGAATTCAAAATTTATCCACCAAACTAGATCCATATGTTCCCAAATTATCATATAATCACATGTTCATGAGTAAAACACCATGATACTTCAAGAACCTTAGTTATCTCAAAATGTAGGATTTTACAAAGTATTCCAAAAACTCATCCAAACTTCAAGCCAATCGGTTTAAAATGAAGCTTGCGCTTACCTTATCATGATTCTACAGTGGGTTTGGAATTTCAGCAGCAACACAGTTAACCCAATGACTTGAAACTCCTCCAATGAGAAAACTAAAACCGTAGAATCGAAGCTCTCAAGGTGTAGGACAATATTTGTGAAGGGAATTTTTGGATTGGGAGTGGTTTGGTAGGAGATTTTAACTGAAGTGTGTTTCTCTCTCTTCTTGAATTTTCTCACGCCATTAATAAACTTCTCTACCTCTTTCCTGCTGGTTCTGGCCGAGAATGAAGATGATGTAAAACATGGCAATTAATGAATATTGAAGGGTTAAAAGTCGGTGGAAGCATGGAGCAGTTAATTGGACTTTAACCTTCCATCTATTTACAATAATACCAATGCTTTTTGACTTAACTTACTTTGTTGACCAAAGATGAATAGGTCAGGAGGGCTGATGCTACGTGTTCAATTGGAGAATGGAATTAATGAATATTAGCAAGTTAAAGTCGGTGGAGGCATTGTGAATTCATAAGACATCATTCTAATATGATCCTATTTAATCGTCCACAAGACTTTTATTTGTAACTTAATTTATTACTAATTTAATCGCAAATATTGGATCAATATTGAAAATAAATCCTTAATTCCATATAAGGATCTCTCTTCCTCAATTAACTTCTCTATGCCATAAGATATTGCCTCTAAAATTTCTAAGCTAAAATCATCCCTTTATTAATTATCCCTTAATTTTTATTCGTAATCCCTAATAAAGTTTCATGTAACCTTCTTCTCACCCCCCCCCCTTTAATCAAATTTAATACACATAATATCATATAAAAATTAATATATGCAAATAAAATCCACATTGAGGCACATGAAAAATGGGGATGTTACAAAAATCATTGTCTAACCAACAAAATGTCAAATTTCCATTCTAACACCGTCATCTAGTCTATAATCATTTCTAATTTGTTGTTTGAACTCTTAATCATACTCTAACCCCATTTAAGAAATTGGGCAGCAACTCCCCATGTATTTAGGGTTTCCAACATTTCAAGAATACAAAAGAATAGCACCGCAAATAAATTCACCAACTCAAATATACCATAAGGAGGTTTAAGAGTCACTAGCTTTAGCTTGATATTTGATGTTCTTGTAATTTTATTTTTCCTTGTTTACCAAAATTTTCAGCCCCCGTTCATGAACACCATAAGAAGACAAATTTTTCAGTCAATAAAAGTTGCAAAAGGAAGCTTAGAAGAGATAGAAGAGGTTACTTAAGATTTATCTATTGATTTCTTGAATTCTTCCTTCTCCTTATCTCCTAGAAATTTTCCACTCTTCCTCCCCTCCTTGTCTCTGCGTGATGGCTGACTCAAAAGTAGGAAGAAGAAGTGATTTAATGTCAATAAAAGGGGCCAATTCGGATGCATAAATGAAAGGGAAAAAAAAAAACCTCCAACTAGCCCATTATTTATTACTCTGCCATCATGTAAAAATCCAACCATTTAGTTGGAATGTGTTTGGCCTTTTCCTTCTTCTTTTCCCTTAATTTGGGCCAAAATTTTAAGCCTATCTTAAGATGATTTAGCCCACTATATTAACTTATAACTCATGCTCATTTCTAAATAATTATGAGACATATGGCACAATTTCGTGGAAATTGTAATTTTAACCTTGCTTCAATTCTTTTTTTTTCCTTATTTCCTAAAAATACTCATGCAACTTCTTCTTATTTCTTTTTTGCCAAATT
Source organism: Acacia crassicarpa (assembly GCA_034222035.1). Taxonomy (NCBI): domain Eukaryota; kingdom Viridiplantae; phylum Streptophyta; class Magnoliopsida; order Fabales; family Fabaceae; genus Acacia; species Acacia crassicarpa. The sequence continues at coordinate 20,508,160 of JAWXYG010000009.1, read as the reverse complement.
TATTACACATAAACAAGTAATTCCATGACCACATCTTATGCTAATTATTTCACGCAATGACCTATATTCGTCAACACATAACTTCATAAAAATCCATATATGCAAATAACTTCACATTAATGTACATGAAAAATGGAAATGTTACAGCTAAACCGTTTAAAATTGTTGAGTGAAATTTTTTTTTTTAATTTTAATATTATTAACATTAAAGACTAAAAGGTATACTTTATAAATTTAAAGGTTTATAAGTTTTTTTCTTACACTTTACTCACTTTGATTTTAGTAAGTTTCAAAGCATGAGATTTGGTCATAGTCCGCTTATAATTTTACTCCCCCTTGTAGTCTGAGGAAGAGTTTTGGTAAGCCTATGCACAGGCACTGTTTTATTTATAGTTCGAGTCACCATATTTTCTGAATAATTTCTACCTGCCGTTTCTGATCTTTGTAGTTCTGCTGAAGTCAAGAAAATTTTCTTCAAGCGTGAACCAGCCGAGATGCTGCGAACTGAATGGAAAGAGAGGAAAGGAGGTGAACGGATCTGGGAAGATGAGCTTTTTTTCCCTTATATATATATATATATATATATATATATATATATATATATATATATAATATACTACTTTCAGCAAATCTTACCCAATCATCTTGCCAACTCATCAGCCCAAGTTAGCAATTTTAACAGTATCAGTGACACTTATGTGAATTTAACACTGTTAACTCCATCCCCAAGTCCTTTTCAAATTATAAGAACTAACGTCACAAACAAACCAAACTTAAAGGACCAAAATCTACACTTTGAAATTTCAGGAATCAAAATCAGAATGAATAAATTATAAGGACAAAAAATTATATTAACCATTTCAAGAATTAAACTAAAACCTAAAGTAAATTTTATAGAATCAAACATATACTTTAATGAAGACAAATGGCTTGGTTTTCAGTTAAGCGTCCAGCATTTTACAAAATGGAGTTTATAGAAAGAACATGCATTGAAGGTTTGGAAAACCGAAAATGACATTTTGCCAATACAATCATTCAATCTATCAATAAACATGTTATTATAAATCTCGTTGCTTTACACATTGATTGTCTCAATAATATGCTTGCTTGGCTAATTTATGTGCCTATGTGGCGCCTTTGATGATCTTCTTATGTAATCATGATTATCGTTGTATGTAGTTCATTGAATTGTTTCAATTCATTGGATTTATTGTCTTGGATTGGTAATTTACTTAAGTGGCCATGATTATCTTTGTATGTGATTCATTGAATTATTTCGTTTCGTTGGATTTGTGTCTTTTATTGGCGTTTTACTTGCGTGGCCATTATTAATTTTTTCTATGTGGTTCATTGAATTGTTTCAGTTCGTTGGATTTTCTTGTCATGGATTGTGTGTTCATTAGAAGTGTTCAGCTGGTCACTGAGTTGTTTTGTTTCGTTGGTTTTTGTGTTTGGATTGTGTGTTCATTTGCATGTAGTCGATTGGTAAAAGAATTATTTAATTTGTTTTGGGCTGTTTGCTTTCTGTATTTGGTGTTTAACTGTTTATTCGGTAGGATTAGTTTAGGGATATGTTCTCTATGACGTTGTACTTGTCGGAGTCCACATTCTATGCTTATATTTACATGCTTCCTACATATTTATACTTGCAAACTTCTCATTGTCCAAGACTTCTCTCTTTCTTAGAAATAGTGCTTACACATATAAGCATATAAGAAGCATGTAAATATAAGCATGGAATGTGAACTCGTACATGTCGTGAGTGTTTTTATTGTTGTGTCCATCGGTTCTAAGGATCATTCTTTAATTAGGATCGTTCTATTCATTTAAATGGTATCGAAACTCAGATCAGACCGACGGGGCTGACTCAAAAACTGTTGACTTAGCCGTTGAGTTGATAGGCTGACTCATGAGGATGCTTACTCGGCAAGAACTGCTGGGTAGGTGGGTTGCAATATTTATTTATTTCGACTTCAGATCCTGAAAATATGATGCCTTTTTTGCTATAGATTTTGTTTTTTTTAAAAAAAAAAAGAAGAAAAGAAACAAGCGTGTTTCCTCTAGTTTCAGTCTTCAAGCGTATGTAAGCTCAAAGAAGAGAGATGAGGAAGAGATCTATAAAAAGAAGATGAATAACAATGGAATAAAAGAAACAAAAAAGATGAAGGAAAAAAAAAACATGAAAACCTACCTAGAATCTTCGTATATTATAGATTGCAAAGGAAGAGGTGTAACATGCTCCAATAAATATATCAATATTCACATGTGACTTTTCTTTAAGAAATATAGGGTTAAGGTGCAAATTGGCCAACGAAATATTACGCTAAAAGCATCTGGCACAAAAATGTATTGAAGGTACCTTAAATACCAACCAACAATTTTTTTTTTAAAAAAAAAATTACCAATCAACTATTAAAAATGAAAACTATCACAATGATGTTAAAATCAGTTTGGTTACTTTTATGTAAGAGAAAAGCCCAGAGATGGCTAAAGGGCTTCCAGGGAGGATGATCTTCGATATGTCGCAACTTTGATTGTTTAATTTGGTCAAGGAAACGTCATTCGACACAGAATTGTTGTGTAAGCTTTCAAAGTGTTGTGTTCGGGATTACGGTTGTGTTCTTCAGCTTTGCCCCTATTTTGGGACAGGTTTTGTTTTCTGATTTCAACCATTGTTGGATCTAACTTTGATCGTAGGTGTGACCTGTTGATACAGTTACTAGGTTCATCATTAGCTCAAGCGAAATCAGCATTGAAAATCCTTAGGGTTTAAGCCACTATTTATCTTCTTTGTACTACACCTTCCTTCTGTATCATCTGTGAGGCTGTTAGGATCATGAGTTTCAAATATCACTCCCTTGCAATAACTCAAGAATCCGATTAAACCACTTAGAAGAGGAGCCTCACACTCTTTGCATTTAGAGAACTGAAAATCCATCTTTTATGTAAGAGAGGCCCGAAGACTGCTGACATGGCATGCTATAATATTATGACAGCTACAATTTGGCATGATTTTGAGCCTATTCCTTTCTCAAGGACAAACAAAGTTTGCTTGACTTTAACGTCATTGTAATAGTTTCCATTTCTAATACTAGATTGATAATTTTTTTTTCATTTTTAATTGTTGGTTGGTATTTAGGGTACCTTGAATACATTATTGAGCTTATTCTTTTCTCAAGGACAAATGAAGTTTGCCTGACTTTAACGTCACTGTGATATAGTTTCTATTTCTAATAGTAGATTGGTAAAGTTTTTCATTTTTAATTGTTGGTTGGTATTTAATGTACCTTCAATACATTTTTGTATCAGATGCTCCTAGCGTAATACTTCATTAGCTAATTTGCACCTTGACCCAAAAAAATAACATCAAAAGTTGTTAGAATATAGGTTAGGAGTACTATCTTGATTTCTTGATCTTTATCTTGATTTGGTTCAGGGCCTATATATATAGTATTGGGACCCTTGTAATTGATTGACTCCTATTATTATTCAATATAGTCCATGTAGTACTCAACAAAAGCCCATGAGTTTCACATGGTCTCAAAGCGCATTGTTTATGGTTGGTCCAATAATCCGGGTCAAGTCTTTCTCCGACCTGGTTGGTTCTTGAATTATAGAATTGGAAAAACCGTTTCTTCCATAAGTTCTTCATCGTCGCCGTCTTTGACGAGTGTGAAATTGGCAAGGAGGAGCTACTATGGGATTTCATAGGTCTCAGCGGGGTTTTGCCCGAAGAACCTCTTTATTCTCGAGCATCTAGCTGTGAATATGCATTCAAGAATCGATGGTGGTTCAAAAATTGTCGGTGTTGTTCTTATTTTATATTGTAACCAGACCGAATGCAATCAAACTCTTCTATCTCAGGGAGGAAAGGAGTGATGTCGCCAGAGTTCTTAGTTTTTTGGTGTCATGAAGTTCAGTACTCTTGTCTCAGTGATGTTATTCCATCAAGGGCTTGTATTTTGTCTCGATGATGTTATTCCATCGAGGGCTTGTATTTTGTCTAGGTGATGTTATTCCATTGAGAGGTTGTATTCTTGATTTCTTGATCTTGATCTTGGTTTGGTTCATGGCCTATATGTAGTACTGTGGCCCTTGCAATTGATTGACTCCTATTATTATTCAATATAGTCCACGTAGTATTCAACAAAAGCCCATGAGTTTGACAAAAGTAAAACATTTTTTTTAAGTATATTTGAGAGATAAATTGTAAACAAAAGGAAAAAGAATATCAACTGAAGAAAAGTACAATGTAACCAAAGGAATAACAAATTGCAAATGATGCAGCGTATGGCACAAGAGAAAAACAAGCCACGTGAAGGGAGGAGACACAGAGAGAGAGAGAGAGTGAGTAATTAATTGTGAAAATCACTATTAGGTCACAAGGACCATACAAAAAAGTTTCATACCAAATTCTCCTAACAAAAGAGTCCCTAGAAATTTTTCCTGTTATTAGCTGTTAATGTGAAATGACAAAATTGTCCCTACATTAAATAAGAAAAAGGCAAGAGAAGAAGGTGGTCCTGCCTTACAAAAAGTATCAATTGGAAACATAAGACTGGCATAAAGAACATATCACACTTGCGTGAAAGAGCATTTAACAATGTCAACTTCAGCATTTGGTTTACTTTGGTGCAGGGGCGGATTTAGGGGGGCTAGGGGTGGGCCTTGCCCCCTAACATTATATAATTGGACCCAAAGTTTTTGGAAATTATACTTTGGCTTTATAAAAATTTCAATCTTTTCACTTTAGTCACTATTTATAAGGCTCATAAAGGGACTAAAATGAAAATATTGAAATATTTATGAGGCTAAAGCATAATTTCCTGAAACCTTAGGTCCAATTATGTAATTTTTGCCCACTAATTTCAAATACTAACTCCACTCGATTTTATTCTGTAGTTTTCGGCCCCCCCCTAATTTTCATTCATGGCTCCGCCCCTACTTTGGTGGCCCTAGCTCATTTATTTGTCTCATCGGTTTCGGCCAACAACATGGTCGTGTTGACGGAGGCCAACTTCGATCATGAAGTTGGTAAGGATCGTGGCGCTCTTGTCCAGTTCTATGCTTTATGGTATGCAAATATCTTTCTTAGTAAATTCAATTCAGCTTCAATCATGTCTGAATTGCTTTTTTTGTTTTTGGAACTTAGTGTAATTTGGTTGTTAGTTTTTATATACTATTCCCTGAATATCATCAAAGATGTGTTTTTTATTTTTGTCTTTTTAACGCCCTGATGCTGGGCTGGTAGATTTAGAATTAGATAAGTTGTGGGTCGCATTTATCTCTCGGGAGATCTATAGCCAATGAGATTGAGTATGTTCGAATTGCAATTAGTGAGTTGTGATCTCAATGTAATTGTTTTAATGCGGACAATTACTAAAATAGTCCTAAAATTATATCAGGAAATAATGCAAATATCTATTATTTTTATTGCTTATATGGTATTTATGTTGTTTTTTGAGGTTATTGTTGCTCACACTACATCATTTTAGATGTGGTTTGATCATAATAGGAACAAATTGTTGATAATTTTTGCTCTTTATATCAATATAAATCCTTGCCTCGCTAATTCTTGTTTTTTTTTTTTTTTGGTCAAAGCTAATTCTTCTTGTTATTTAACCCTGATGACTATAGACATTCTATCATTTTTCTTGTTTTGAACCATAAACGTACTATCAATTGACTTTAGATTTTATTCTTCGCATCCCATGCATTTGCTTCATTCTGTTTTTTAACACAAAGCAGCTTTAATTTCATCTTTTTCAGTTGTAACCTCTCTCCTAAAATTTTATTATAAAAAATAATTTATTTAGATTCCTTAATCTTTCTAAAAAAACAAAAACAAACAAATTAATTGGCTTTTATATTAAAGACGGTGATAATTGCTTTGACATGTGATTGGCATCAGCTATGGTTATATTATTTTATTATTAAACGTGTTAGAGTATCCGATTAGGATCTTTTTTGCCACCTAGTGATTAGGATTTTTTTTTTTTTTGCTAACGAGTATGTGATTAGGATTAGGACAAGATATTATGAGATTAATTGATAATTGATATGATTGGAAATGCTTTGTGCATCAGCACCCGAAATTTCAGCGCTCAAAACATTTTCCCTTGAAAATTTGCCCCTCCATCAATTTCCCCTTTAAAACCCCCTGTGGTCTCCATATGCAACCCACTCCCCTGGTTTCATATGCTTCCCCCCTCCCTCTAACGCTTACTAACAATAGCAAAACATGTCCAACATCGAAAAAAAGAATAGTCTATGTTCTTGCTTATCGTTCTCATCTTCTTTCTTTTCGCCTTCCCCTTAACCAGCAAAGGGACTGGAATAGTTTATATATCCAGTCAAACTACAAGGAGCGCAGCGGTGATTACACTCGCTAGTTGCAGAATATAGTGATCGGCCAACACAACTGGAAGCGGATAAAGAGTTGTCTTTATGTGACTAAAGATAACTCTTTATCCTCTTCCAGTTCTTTTGGTCCATCACTCTATTATGCACCTAGTGAGAGTAATCACTGTTGTACTCCTTGTAAGTTTGATCAGCCCCTTTGCTGGTCAAAGTGAAGGCGAAAAGAGTGAAGATGACAATGATGAGCAAGAACATATCAAAGACTATTCTTTTTTGTGATGTTGGACATGTTTTGTTATTGTGTGTAGTCTGGGTGCTGCAAGCCATCGAGTGATTGTAAATTTGTATATCAGAGTCAAACGGTGTGGAACATGACTACGAAACCGGAAATTACAGCAACCCAAATATTGGTGGTTGGAACAATGAATCTAATGTGTTGTGCTTCAACCTTAGTTCAAGTATGGCTGGGTTGCTGCATAATGTTAAGATCAACTGGAAAAAGACGGCTATTAGCATCATATATACCTCCCGGGACGGAGCTTCTATGGGATTAGTGGGGGCCATCCCCCAAAAAAAATTATTGTTTAGATTTTTTTTAAAAAATAATATAATGTAAAATTAAATTCCCCCCCCCCCCCACTTCTTTTTTTTTTTTTTTAACATTTTCCCTCTCTTCATATACTTGTAATTGGAGCTTATAATTCAATCTTTGTTCCATATGGGGTCTTATATGATTTATGTTAATCTTGTCATTTTTTTCTATATTTCATTTTAATTACTTGAAATTTTTTCTTTCTATATTTAAAACTTTTCTTAATACTTATTATTATTGTGTGCGCTACTGGGATATGGGCCTTCAGGAATAACAGGAGGGACGAGTGGCGGGGATCAATTTTAGGCTTAGAAGAAATATCAGCTTGTGATTTGATCTCCAGGGATGCTTTCACTAATAATTTAGTTATATGTTTGTTTTTGGATTACTAGACTTTATTGTACATTTCCTGCTAGTGTTTGCTTTGGTGATTTGTCTTGATGAGAACTTTTTTCTTGTTCTTAATTTGATTGCCCCGTAGAGCATGGTGTCTTTATGATTGATTTGCTTAATTGTTAGACATTAATCATGATATTTTGGACTATTATGGAATAGATTCTTACCGTTTTTTTAATCTTTTAATAGGGTTGAAGGAGAAAAACCGAACGTAATTTTCATACACAAGATTTATTAAGACTTTTCTGTTTCTTAACGTAATATCGAGAAAGAAATAAACACTAGTTTAAATACTATAGTTCTCAAATAATACTTTAAATTGATAGTTAGCATTTAAATTAGTGAAGCTTAAATTGATGTTAAAAAGATACTTTAAAATGGTGAATGTTATTTTTAAAAAAAAGAAACAGTGTGCATTTTGTATCAGAATGATGTAGTTTGAAAGAAAAAGATGACAGCCAGGGACGGAGCTTGAGAAAAATATTTGAAGGGGTCAAATGTATATTCATTAACTAATTAAAAAGAAAAAAAATATTTTGGGGGGCGGGCTAATGTATAATTTTTTGGGGCAAATGTATATTTTTTTGGGGTAAATATATATTAAAAAAAATTAACTTTCATTCAATTTTTAAGATTTTCTTTTTAGGGGGCCTTGTATCTTAAAAGCTCTGTCCCTGATGACAGCAAAAGATTAAAAAAAAATGAGGAAACCAGATCCAAGGGACATATTTATAGAAGGCGGCGTGAAAGAACAAGAGAAAGAGGGAGAAAGGAGGAAAAAAGGAAGGAAAAATGACAACCAGGTCCTAAGGAACATACAAAATATCGAAAAATCCTCAATTCAAAATCACATATTAAAAATGTCCCTAGTGACTTTTTTGATAGTATTTGTATTGAAACAAAATCTAGGTGTTTAAATTTTGTTGTGCATTATATAGCACTTCTTATTGTGAATATAGTTTTTTCTGTTATGAATGACCAGGTTTTAAATTTTGTTGTGAATATAACACTTCCTTTTTACCTAGCTTTTTATTATTATTATTATTATTGTGAATGGTTTTTATACGTTTAGGAACCTGAGTTTGAAACAAAATTTAGGTGTTTAAGTTTTGTTGTGAATATAACACTTTCTGTTGTGAATATAATTTTTTCTATTGTGAATGGTCAGGTTTTTGAATTTTGTTGTGAATATAACACTTTTTGTTATGAATATAGCACTTCATGTTGTTAATACAAATAATATTAAATATGTGATATTGAGTTGTGACTTTTTTTAATATTTTATATATTCTTTTGGGCGTTACCGTCATTTTCTCAAAAAGGAATACTCCTATGCGGACAATTTTCTAGAAGGCACGGAGAAAAAGGAAAGAAAGGCGCGGTGACAAAGGAAAAAAATAGGATTGAACGGTAAATAAATAAGAAGAGATTAGGATGATGAACACCAAAAGCACAAGTCTCTATAAAAGCTGCTCATCTGACTTTCAGAAAACGCAGTACCATCATACGGAAAATTGAAGAAGGTAAAAACAAAAAGAGACATGTCACTTACTTATTGCAAATAAAGGAAGAACTTCTCCTATCGAGTAATAACACTTATGAAGTTTACTACATTCTGATTCAACTTATTTTTATTAGTTCAAAACTAATAGAGTAGTTCCTATTCACGTCTTTATCATATATTTAAACTAATATTTCTGTTTTTTGACAAAAAAGTGCCAAATATTATTGTTGTGTGAAGATATTTGTGTTGACCCATTAATATTGTGTAATTTTTTGTGGATTCACTCCAAAGAAGCATATCTATTGTATGAGAATATACAAGGAAGACTGTATTGTTGTTATTAAAAAAGAAAAGAAAATTCCTTAACTTCGTAATATTAACTCATCTTTCAAACGCTAATCATATCAGATCTAAAGTTTAACAAAACCATTCAAGAATACTGTGGTTATAAAGAATTTCCCATTTCTAATCAAAATTATCTATGATGGGAAAAAGGATAATTTAAACATTTCAAGCAATCCTAAATAACACTTACACTTGGACCTTCAATCTTCTCGAAACTCAGAATACATCATTCACCATAAGTCCAAGATCTAAAATTCATTTCTGCATAACCTCAAATTATAATACGATAATCAACATTATCCAATCAAATCAGAGTTTACAAAATATAGCCCTATATATAAGTGGCAGTATATATCAATTCATCTATCGCATAATAAACCAAAAGAAGCTATCCATATCTATACCTCATGACAGTGGCGGAGCCACATTATGGCTAGCTGTGGGCCTTCTCTTATGTTATGTATTTTTATGTATGTATTATATAATATTTTATTTTGGCCACTAATTTGGCTCCAACTAATCTCTTATCTTTTCTATATTTATACTCTTTTTTTTTATTAGGACAATGCACTACTACAGAAATTGGCTTTTGTGTCCCTGATTGGCGTTCTATTATTAAAAAAAGGAAGTAAAAAAAAAATGCGGTGGCATTTTTGTAATTAGCAGGTGACTTTTTGAATCTAGTTTTATTTCTTAAACGCCAAAAGTGTAGCTCTGGCACCAAAAAACAAGCGAAAAGTGTGCCCAAACGAAAAAAAGGAAACAATTTAGAGTGTAAGTCTGAGAATTAGACTCCCTAAGTCGAAATTTGGAGTCTAAGTCCAAGAATTAGACTCCTTAGGTCATTTTTCCCCAACCCAAAACTCATTCCTGCATTGTGTCCCGCGCACGTATCCATCGATTCTCATTCATTCTCTCGGATTTCTTCTCAACCTTGGTCTACCTTGTCTCTGCCCTTACTCTGCCATTGCTCCGTCGTCCCCCTCTCCATCGTAGTTCCTCCGATCTCCGTCTCTCCTGCATATTCATTTTGGTTTTCCAATTCTCAACAGTCAAGTCAGCAAAAGGTACTCTCTTCTCTTCCAAATCTCCTAATCTAGAGTTCCTTCATTATTGATACCTTTTTTTGTATCTGATTGAGGAATGCAAGCGTAGGGGGTTCTTCACCATAAATTTCTCAAATTCAAAGATTCTATCTCAACCCGTGGCCATCGGAGCATACCGCCACTGAACAGCGAGAACAATGTATCATAAAGAAAAGGTTATGTACTTCTCGGCCTAGAGCTCTCTTAACTGTGCCATGATTGATTTACCAAAATCTCAGTACCCTAGCATTGGGTTTACTTCCTCTATTCTCTAACCCACTTTACATGCAGGAAATGTTGAAGGATACTGTGAGAACTAAGACATATCAAAGTAAGTTTTTATTTAAGAATAAATGTTGAAGGATACTTCCTCTATTCTCTAACCCACTTCTGATTTTGATTCTTCTGGGGGCTGATTTAGCTCTTTTAGCTTATTTAGTTGCTTTAGTATTATTGGTTTTTGTCTGTTTTTGTCTTTGTATGGTGTTGTATTGCCTCTGTTTGCTCTTTGTGCTTTCTATCTGGATGTTGTTCTGCTGAACTGTGTTTTCTGATACATAGTAATACTAATTCCCTCTTGAGCAAAAAAAAAGAAAAGTGGGTGCTGGAACTGGAATTTTATCTCTCTTCTGTGCCAAAGCTAGGGCAGAACATGTCTTTGCAATAAGTGTCTATGCTCTATATTGCAAAACTTTTAGTGTATTATATATTATAATATTATCCCACTGTATTTCTAACTACAAATTACAATGTTTATAACTTTGGCTGCTCAGGTTGAATGCTCTGATATGGCTGACATGGCAAAGGAGATAGTTGAAACTAATGGGTACTCTAATGGCAATTGAACTTACAAAGTAAACATGCTTACATCCAAGTCATTCACGAAGCATGTGTGATGCCTTTGATTTAATATGCTTGCTATTTCTAGTTTTTGGTTCGAGTATTAGATTTTCGTTAGTAAGAGTTGTGGTAAATAAATGTGATGCGCCTATAAAATACAATTGAGCTTTATTTCATGTTTACTTTGTATCCATATGCAATATAATACATGTTGCTAATTAGGTAGTTGTCTGGTGTTGCTATTGTTTTGAGTTAATTTACTATGCTAATTAGGTGGTTGTCTGGTGTTACTATTGTTGTTTGGCGATGTTCATGTTAACCAATTGGGCATCACAAATTTTTAGTTCAAAGACAAGATAATTCTGTGATTTTCAAATACAAAGGCATTTATAACTTCACGTTTTCTTTTCTAGACATGTATATTGAGTATAAAGAGCAAGTGCATATGATTAACTTACCATCTTGAGGACTTGGGTTACTTCACCTCATGCAAAAAGATTAGCAGTTATCGAAATTCTCATTGATATATTCACTACATATTGATTTAAGTTCTAGCATAAACTGGAGGTTTATGTTATCAAAATTCCGTGACTCCCTAAGTTTATCAGTTTTTGTTGCTTGAAAATCATGTATCAAGTTTCTGATATGTATTTCTAGATCCTAATTATGCACAAAGATAGATATGCAGTTTCCTCATTTTCTTAGGTGTATATTAGTTATTGTAAAGTTGAAGTGCATATATTTTTCAAATGATTTACATAGTTTTTGTACTCACATCGAAGCCATGTGTTTACAGACTTTAAGGAGCATAAATAGCAAGTGATCTGATTACTTGCTCATCCATGAAGCAATGAAGAGAATTGATTGTTTTTGATTCATTAGTTTACTTTACTAACAAGGATTTGTATCAAAACTATCCACAAATAGCATGCCCTTGTTACAATTCAATGATCATGGGCATGGAATGAATAAAACAGTAAAGCAGATTTTTTACTTGAAGCTGAATGCAGATGTTGCACCTATCCAATGTACACGAACTTTCTATAGTCAGATTGAGCTCTTAATGAATGTGATCGAAATATCCTATGATTTTCTTGGTTTAATTTAATTTTGCTTTGGTGGAAATTTAATTATATTATTGATCAAAATACTAGTTGGTACTGGTTACGTAAAAACTTGGAAGTGATTATTCTTTTTATTACTAGAAAGGGAATTACTTTTCACCCAATTTCTCATGCCCTATTTGTGCTCTTCAGATAAAGATAGATGGTCAAAATATTCAGGATTTAACCCTTCATAGTCTTCGGAAGTTTATTCGTGTTGTTCCACAAGATACTGTAAGTTCAATAAATCATTTCTCTCCTTTCAGCCTGTGTTACTTCATCGCCCACCTGATATCTTGGATGCACTAAAACATGAGTAATTGTGTGCAGGTACTTTTCAATGATACAATATTTCACAACATCCATTATGGTCGACTTTCAGCCACTACAGAGGAGGTAAATCTTTGTTTCTCCTTAATGTTCCCTCTATTCACATCTTGAATTTGTAAATTTTAACTGTGGTATGGTATGTCAAGTTGCTCTCTTAGCTTAAGACATTATGTATACAGGTCTATAAAGCTACTCAACAAGCAGCAATTCATGACACTATCATGAATTTTCCTGAAAAATATTCAACTATTGTGGGAGAGCGAGGGCTAAAAGTGACAACACTTCTTGATTACTGCATCTAGTATATCTTTTTTAATCTATTTGGGAGTTTTGGTGTCTTATCATGAGAATAATGGGTGGTTAATATGAAGATGATGGGTTGGTAAACAATTTTAGATTTATAAATGTCTAATAGCCAGTCATTAATAGTCACTTGTTATGGAAAATCCAAAACATTTGTTAGCTTAGCAAAAAATTTATTTAAAAAAGGGGGCAGAGTTGGAGGATCTATTTATAAGCTCAGCAAAATGCGGTGGAGAACAAACAATTAAGTGCTTGTTTGACTGTGTATTAAACAACTTGAAAGAGCTTTCAAGCATGCAAAATCACTTTTTATTGTATAAATGATGTTTGTTTAGTAAATAAAATTGCTTTTGATTCTTCTGACAAAAAATAGTTTATAACAAGACGAACACATACTAAAGCATAATTTATGACATCTGGGACAAAATTAACTTGGAGGAATCAGAAACTTTCCTTGCAAAGAAATTGATATGAAAAGAAAAAAATGCTAATAACCATGTTTGTGGTAGGATTTGATTTCTGTTGAGCAATTGGAAGTGTTGATGTATATATGGGGTTTAAAATTGCATTGGAAAAGGGATATATTTCTTCTTTGTTAGCAATGTATTAAGCTTTTCTTGGATGGGTTTCTTGCATAGGTAAACGGTGGTGAGAAGAAACGTGTTGCCTTGGCTCGTGCATTTTTGAAATTAAGCACCTCCAACTCTGTGAGTATTCTGATTAGTTCATCGAGACATTGAATACTGTCTTCTCTTGTATTTAGTCATGCATTGTTAGGCTTGATGATTGAATTGAACTTATGTATCTCATGAAGAAAGAAATGAACTTCAAAGACTCAGCAAATGACAAAAATAAATCAATCATGATTAGAAAATCAATTGAAGTCATGGATTTAAGGGGAAATAAATCAAAACTAACGGTCAACCAATGGAGGGCACAAATCAGTTTTATCAAAGGACAGAATAATCTTTTCTAGTGATGAGTATGAAATGAGTTTTGATATTCTCAGTTATTATTAAATAGATTGTCATTTTCAGATTTCATTGCTAGATTGATATCTATGGTACACTTGAAAGTAGCATTGAATGAGAAGTCTTTCAATTAATTAATCTTAATTGCTCCTTGTTTTTGCTCTTAGGTTGTGTGGTGAAGCTACGAGTGCACTTGACAGCACAACAGAAGCAGAGATATTAAATGCTTTGAAATCTTTAGCAAATAATCGCACTTCCATATTCATTGCTCACAGGCTTACTACTGCAATGCAGTGTGATGAGGTTAGCTCTTTCTCTATACTTATGTCCTTATTTTATGGTGCTTTGTTTTTAACATCTATGTCTAATGCTTCTATCGTTCTTTATACCTTCTATGTTTCAAAGAACTTTGTTCCTGGGTCATCTTTATGATGACGAATAATAACTTGCACCAGAGCACAGTAAACTATTTGTGTCAAAAATTTGATCTTAGGTGCTACACAATTGCAAATTCTATGGAAGCAATATGGTTAATATGTACGGCCCCTTCTCTTTTATCAGCTAATGATAAGTGCTATTGCCCTATGCTTTATTATTACTCCCTCCCATCAATTATTCCCCAATTGGTATAGGTAGTTACTATTTATGATAATTGTTTATTACTCCCTCCCGTCAATAATTATGTGAGCCCCATGCAGTTCCCCCCATGTTTCTCTGTTATTTGGAAACATAAGTCCTATGGTTAATATTGTGAAGTTCATTCTAGCCTTTTTTATGAGATGTTTTCTCTTATTTGAAACCATTTAACCTTTCTTACCATGCTTTCACCGTTAAATTTAATTTTCTTACCATGCAATTATCACATTCTGATAATTGCTTATGTAAAGATGTTTTTTGTAAGAAATTGTGGGATAGTGATTATACGAAGCAATTATTTAAAAAATAAAAAAAGAACACTTAAGGAGTCTAATTTTTATAATTAGACTCCTAAAGTAAGTCTTAAGGAGTCTAAGTAATAGAATTAGACTCCTTAAGTCATGACTTAAGGAGTCTAATTCCGGCTATTAGACTCCTTAAGTTAGATGAGCGTAAATGTCATGACTTAAGGAGTCTAAGTTATAGAATTAGACTCCTTTAGTTATGACTTAAGGAGTCTAATTCCAAAATTTATACACCTTATGTTACATTTGATGTGTCTAATTTCAAAATAGGACTCCTTAAGTTTTCTCTACTGCGCCCCCCAGATATACGTCCCACAGGAAAAGGACGTCAAAAGTACAAAAAATAGGACTCCGTATCCCTATTTTGTAGTAGTGATGTTTGGTTTATTACTTATTGGGATGTGAGAGGAAAGTAAAATTTTTGTTTGAGATACTTATTGAAAAGGTTAGTATCATCTTATATCTAGCGTTGTTCATCTTTAATTATTTCAAGGACTAAATATGTACTAAAAATTACTTCGTTTTAGTTATGACTTAAGGAGTCTAATTCCAAAATTTATACACCTTATGTTACATTTGATGTGTCTAATTTCAAAATAGGACTCCTTAAGTTTTCCCTACTGCGCCCCCCAGATATACGTCCCGTAGGAAAAGGACGTCAAAAGTACAAAAAATAGGACTCCGTATCCCTATTTTGTAGTAGTGATGTTTGGTTTATTACTTATTGGGATGTGAAAGGAAACTAAAATTTTTGTTTGAGATACTTATTGAAAAGGTTAGTATCATCTTATATCTAGCGTTGTTCATCTTTAATTATTTCAAGGACTAAATATGTACTAAAAATTACTTCGTTTTACCTCACTCCTTTCATGAAAGTTATTCTACGTATTTTTTATATTTCTAATGAGGGTAATATTGCACTAATTAGTGAAAATTTTGGGATTATTCAAGAGAGTCTTGAGTTTTGATAATAGATGACTATATATATGTAGAGAATGATTAATGACTAATTTTAATCGGTTTGAATTTATTATTTGGTTGTCTTATGATTTTATAATGAATTTCTCTGTAAAAAAATGAATTATAATAGGTTATTTGTCTAGCTGAAATTGAATTAAATTTGTATTTTTTATATATATTTTTTGGGGTTCATGTTATATTTATTTTATTTTCTTCAATTATTTTGTTTTGAGGTAGGTGGGATACACATTTAAGTGTTAGTTTTGTGGATTGAATAGTACTATAAGAATCAATGTCTAGTGATACAAGATACTAATTAACACTAATATCAATATATATTCTGGGTTATCAAATTTGTTGTAGGTTTAAAAAGATGAGTAAGGATAAACGAAAAAGCAAAGATGTGTTCTTTGAGAAGAAATAACATCTAAAAATGATATTTCTAAGAAAATAATTTTTGAAAGTGGTGCACCTTATAATGAAACTCCTTCCAAATGTCATAGAATTTTTGTTTACTATGTTATATTTTGATTTATAATTGTTGGTTATTATTTGTTTGTATTTTTAATGTTATGCGATATTATTTAGTAAATAATTCAATATATTTATTATTTGGCCTAGGCTAAAATAATTTTCTAGCTCCGCCATTGTCTCATGAGCTCTCCCAGACATCTTAGTACAAAAACTATCACATGGAAAATGTTAAATCAACAGAGAATATATATACACAATATTAATATTAACATGCTAGATAATAAAATCTCAAAGCAAGTCTAATGAACTAAATCATCCCACATTAACATGCATGCTAGATAATAAAATCACAAAAGACTCAAGCTAAAACTAATAGTAACAATATAAAGTATTATTTCAAATGTAAATAAATAAATTTCAACTGTTAAAAGATTATATACACAATTTATAACTATAATATAAATAAAATTCAAAAAAATAATTTATAAAATAATATATTAATATTTTTAAAAATATTAAATTAAATATAAACAATTCATTTTTTGACCAGAGGGTGAAGATAAGATTTTTAGATGAAAAGGAGAAAATATATTCTTAGAAAATCTACTCCCAAGTTCCACACGTAAGGTACAAAATCTCCCAATAAGCATGAGAAAGTACAATGGATAGGATATAAAAATAGAATAACCAATAAATTGATATAAAGCATTGTTGTCTATAAAAGAATTTATTTTCCAACAGAATTCATTGGATTTTGTGTGTTGGAGGGTGATTTGCTTACAAGGCCTCTATTGGTTATCTTTATATATGGTTTATTGGGTTTTGTGTCTTGGAAAGTGTTTGTTCATTTGAGAATGCTGAAGCATAGATTCGAGGCTTTTACTTTCATATTGGCTTAACTGAATGTTTAAACTTAAGACAATATAATACAACACCAATCGGTCAATAAAGGCTCGAGTGTATGACTAGAGTTGAACGCATAAGATACAAAATCAACTTAATTTGGGTGTTTCATTTCAATGAAGTTCATTCAAGTGTATGACTCTAATTACTTGAAACAAATTAAAAAGCACAGAAAACTAGACTTCTTTCACATATAACGTATTGAAATGAAAGGACTTGAATTGAATATTGATAAAGCATGTTTTTAAATTATTTTTTAAATGAAAATAAGCATACACACAAGGTTTATTTTTTTTAATTATTTAATTTAATATTTCTACATTTTAAAATTAAGATACACATGCTAATGGGTAGGTTCATTTTAATTTTAATCCTTTGATCTATAATACCCCAAGATTTGTATTCCTTTTAAACATGATATTTTGGCCATTAGGATCTATTGAAAATAGGAGAGTATGTTGTCTCCAAAATAGTGTTGTATTTATTCTATCTCTTGAATAAGTTTTTGATAGGACTTAATAGGGCAAAATCCAACTCTCTAGATTTTATTAGGAGTCATAAAAATATTGTAAAATGCCATAAAAACACCTAAATCAATTAAATGAAATTTCCAACAATTAAAGAACAATTAAATTTACACCTAAATATGTATTGACACATAATGCGTAAATTATCAAAAATAAGCCGTAACTGAGTATGTAGAGGTTAAAAATGATTAGAAGACACTAAAAATTAATCATTGGACACCAAAAATTAATCTTAATTGAATAGCATCCATAATTAACCTAATGGCAAATATCAACAAACAATTTGGAATATATTGGCTAAATTCAATATTAAAGCTTAACAAGGGATCGATAATTGAAACAATTGGAACTAGTGGGATCATAATTGAGTTGTAAAACAATTAAAACACTACAAATTAAACCTAATTAAGCTTAATCTAATAATAAACAAGAAGAAACTAAATTAGGGCTTTTTATCACAACAAAACCAAATTATATTGGATCAATTTTTGGAGGTCCAAACTTTTGCCCAACCAACCAATAAAACCCAAAAACAATCAAAAACCCAAAAATCTGAAGGGGGCACGGTTTTGGGAGAAGCTTCAAGGGGAAGGAGTTGCTTTTTGTGTCACATGGTTAAATGGTAGCTTGTAGGATACAAGTTACTATTGCATATTTGCACTTCAAGTTGTTTAGCTTCTAGGAGAAGGAAGAAGAAAGAGAATAAAGGAGAGAGAGAGAGGGCAGATGAGTGTGTGTATGGTTAGGATGTAGTGTTTTGAGGGAACCCTAGATCCAATGGTGGAAAGTTGTCAAGAGTGAAGTTGCAATTAATTACACAATTGCCCAACCTTTTCACTATAAATAGAGGCATAGGTCACTCACTTTTCTTCACACCAAGCAAAGCATCATCTGCTTATTTGAGAGAGAGTTGAGAGAGTTGGAGGAAGAGCTTGAAGGAGTCCAAGCTTTAGGTAAGCAAAGTTCTTGGTTTTGAGTTTTAAATTCATAGGTAGAAGTAGTTTTAATCTTTAAAATTCTAGAATAATTTTAGTTTCATGTTTCTATAGTTAAAAATAGCCTTGTTTCGAAAATTTAGTGAAGAAATTGGTTCTGCAAAATTTCCGGGTTAAGAACACGGTAGTAACGAAGTTCTGGCGAAAATTCGTCGGTTAGGTGATTTCTGAACAAGTCACAGAAAAACGCATATTTTATGTTGAAAATGCTATTGAAAAATTCTGAGAAAATTCATGATGAAATTAGACATATAGAGCTTTCCAAATCTGTAAATAACATGTTGATATGAGCTCTGTACAGTGAGAAAGAAATTCACAAAGTTTATGCTGCGAAAATGCTGGAAATTCTGGGCAGAGGATGAATGCGTGGAATCTGGGAATGATTTTTGAATTCTGGGAAAAGTCTGGTATTTTTTATAAAAAATAGACATCCTAAGGAGTCCGGAACATTTTACGGATCTCCGTTTCGATTTTCTTAGAATTAGTTATGATTTTTCAAAGATAGGCGAAATTCTTCCCAACAATTTCCAGCGTTCTTCAACCAATTTTGAGGATATAAAATGATGATTTAATGTACCAAGGGTAGAATAGTCAGTATTGGCCAAAATATATTTTTGGATATTATTTATAAATTAATAACGCAATATTCACTACTAGAAAAAAGGGATTCTGCGATGGATTTTGCTACGGAATATCTTCCATAGCAAAATCCGTCAAATTTGCTACGGATTAAGAAATCCGTAGCAAAAAAGAAAATTTGCGACGAAAGGAATATTCCGTCGCAAATTTTTGCGACGGAAGTTAATTTCCGTCGCAAATTTGCGACGGAAATTAACTTCCGTCGCAAAAAAAATAAAATAAAACTACAACGGGAATATTTTTGCGACGGAACCATAATCTGTCGCAAATTTGCGACGGATTATGGTTCCGTCGAAAAGTGGCAGCAAAAATGGCCGCTATTTCTTTACCTTTTTGCGACGGACATAAGATCCGTCGCAAAAAGGCATTACTTTTTGCGACGGATGTAAAATCCGTCGCAAAAAACGATATAACCCTCCCCTGCCATTCGAAGCCCTCAGCTCAGCTCTCTGTCACCGCCGACCTCAGCTCCGTCAGCGCGCCGCCTCACCCAACTCGTGCTCCCCTCAGCTTCCCACCCCCAGCTCCGTCCTCCCCACACCCCGAGCTCGACCTTGCCACCTCCCCACGCCCCCAGCTCCGTCCGCCGTCATAACCCACAGCTCCACCGCCCACCATCGCTTTCAGCCCCCAGATCCCCACGCCGTCAGCCCCCAGCTCCCCCCAGCTAGCGCCAGCACCTCTCTCCAGCGCCCTCAGCTGACAAACGGTAACTTGTTTTTTTTTTCAAATTTTTTTCGGGATTCAAACTCTTTCTTTCTCTATTTAGTTTATCCAAAACTTACTTTAGCTATTTTTTTTAATTACTTGTCTTACTTTAGAAGAGTTGTCTATAGTTGGACTAGACAATGTTCAAATTTAATTCAATAAGATAGCTATAAAAAATAAGAAAAGGGAAAAAGAAATAGAAAATATCAATGATAGGGCATGAGATTCATACAGCCAGCATGTATTCTTTATATCTTGGTTAAGACATTTTTGTACACACAAATATATATATATATATATATATATATATATATATATATATAAAATATTGAATATTATATAGATATGTCGAATTCACAGGTTGATATTGTTGTTATTAAATAAAACAAAAAGGAGGATTCATTCACCTTTTTTGCCTCACGCATTTCAAATTCAAGTTGCTTCAAATATTTGTTTGGATTGTGACCATTAATGCACACAAGTGGAAGGGTTCAAAATTAATAAAATAATATTTGGGATTGGAAGATGATGTAATTAGTTTAAAGGGCAAGTTGATTATGAGGTATTTTGTTTCTTATTTTATATATTGACAAAAGATTTGAATGAATTTGATTCATTTGGCCAAAAAGAAGCACCTTTTCATTTGACTATGACGTTAGATACATTTCTATCTCTTTTATGGTTCCTTCAAAAGCCAATCCTTTTCGTTTATGAGAATGTTAAACATGCCTTCTTGTACTGAGTATTTGAACAACTGAGTCATGTTATTTGTACTCGATTCCCCCAACATGCCTTGCCTGATCAACCATGTTTATGAGAATGTTAAACATGCCTTCTTATTGTTACATTTAATATTCTAGGGATTTCTTGATTTTAAGATATTTTTAATTTGATATTTGTTTCAATGTTTATTTTGATTTTCCTGGAAATCAATAACTATGAAAATCCATTGATCTTGCCTGATCAAGAAAACAATATGAAAATCACTTTTGTTTCTAAACTTACTTAATTCCTTTTTTTCCAACTCGTACCAAAACATGCATGACTATATTAAATAATAAAAAAACATAAATGTTAGGTATTTTGATTTTATAGTCGTTACTTATTTTTATCAATTCAATCCTCACATCAATGTTGTGTGAATAGGCAGTCTTTTATTTAATTGCACAACGGGCAAATGTTTTTCCCCTGAATTTGTCAATTCTATATTATTGATCTCTTCTTAATCACATGCCCCAGCACATTCTGAGTAATTAATTAAAAATTAATCAGCTAGTATTATTAAATTAACTAAAATATTAAATGAAACTCTTAAACTTTATAAAAGATTACCGATTAGCTAGCTACTAATTACCTTCTGGACGGAGTGATCTTTCTCCACCAGCCTGAGTACATTTTAAGAAGGGGGAAAAAAAAGAAGAGCCAAGCTTAGATCATGAATTACTTGAGAAATTGTTAACCTGACAATTATAAGAAATTAGTATAAGTAAAAGGCGAAAAAATTAATCATATTTATTAAGCTCGAAGAAATAGTTTATAATTTTGCTGTTTTTTTCCTCTCCACAGTTGCTGTTGTCCATTTACGGTGCTCTTCTCCGTCATCCGACTACTCTGCCCTTCCGGTAAGCTCCCTTTCGTTTCCTTTTTTACCACATTATTTATTATGGTTAATTAGTATACATAAAAATTGAAAAAATTAGTCATACTTATTACTCGTGAATAAATAGGGTAATTTTGGTTACAATTCAACATTATTGTTTATTTAGGTTAAAATTTGGTTAATAACTAATGTCTATTAAGTATTTAGAGGAGCATTATACATATGATTAATTTTGATTTTTCAAATCAATTTTGGGTACTAGTGCATTAGGTGAAGGCCACAGGGGAAATTGTTGTGGAAAATCCTGTATATGTTTGGCGATTGTAAATTTTGTGTAGTTTTGTTCATGAACATAACTGTTATTGCGGGCTTTAATTTACAATACTGGGTTCTTACGATATTTAATTTTGTGGAAAATCCTGTATATGTTTGGTGATTGTAAAATCCTGTATATGTTTGGTGATTGTAAATTATTAGTATTGTTCAATTAACTGTATGATATGTGTTTTACGGTTGTAATTAACACCAAATTAAGAATTCTTTCTTCAATACTTGTATCATTGTTGTCTCTGTGTGTGTGTGCTCTTAGTATAGATTGAAATACTTTAATTAGCACAACCCCTTGCGTAAAAAATGAAAATTGGAAATCAATTATTCCAAGCAATCTCCTCAATATCTTGCGGATTAAATGAAAAACAAATTAAGTCAAACATACATGTAACCTGTTTCCCACTAAGAATTAGAGAGAGCTTATCAGGTCTTGACCTTTCAAATATGATTTGGATATAAAGATCTAATTTGATTTTTTAAAAATGATGATCTTTAGATAAAAATTCATTTTTTGGCAAAAAATAAAGTTAAAAAGTTATCTCTATTTTATGTTTTATACCCATTAAAATATGTAATTTAAGAATATAGACGTTTTAAGAAAAATAATATTTAGATCGTTTAAATTAATTATAGACCATCCATATCTGTTTAGCTTTCTCTATTAAGCAAATTACCAAAAAAAAAAGTCTTCTCATTTTTAGACCTCTATTCCTTATTAGAAGGAACAAGTATAAAAATCAAGTGGTTCAAATATCCATTTTCCTTAATAAAGTATCTTTAAGAGAGTACATGAGAGATAGCGAGTGAAATATTATTGAAGAGAGATAATAAGTGGAATAGAATGAGGTAAAAATAGAAAGACCAATTTAAAGTATACATGGAAAAAAAAAAACCAATTGCACTTTAGAATTTCAAATCATTGGTTTTCTGATTAAATTAATTAGTAAATTGATAAATTTTATACTAAATACTTATTCTGTTGTAGGTCACAAAAATTATTAAATATTTTGAATTTTACATGATATTTTGAATTGACCACTTTTATATATTTGTGACATGTTGAGATATTAATTAAGTTAGTAACTGAACTAGCTAGGAAATATGGATGGCAACCATGATAGAAGTTGGATGTACAATCGCCTAACTGAGAGAAGAGAACTAACTCAAGCATTCTTGGCGGGTTTGCCCATGTTCATCAATTTTGCTTTGGCACATTCAACTAATTCAAGTAGGGAGATCAGGTGTCCATGTGTCAAATGTAAGTGTATAAGATTTGAAGATTTTGAGCAGGTCAAAATCCATTTGTGTAGAAGGGGATTCATGAAGGATTATGAGTGTTGGGAATATCATGGCGAAGTCCGACAGACACCGACACCTAGTGGTTATTACGGGGACAGTAGTCATCGAGACAACCTTAATCAATATGAGCAGTTGGTTATGGACGCTGCGGGACCGTCGATCGGCCAATATTTCGATCCTGTTACTCATGCTGAGTCATCATACATGGGAGAGGAGACCGATACACATGCTCAACCATCATACATGGGAGAGGATCCTCATCCGGAAGCCAATAGGTTCTATAAAATGCTTCAAGAAGCGCAATGTCCGTTATGGGAAGGTTGTGAACACTTTGAAAATTGTGAATATTCATCGCTATCGGCTACCCTAGCAACACTAAGCCTGAAGACTGATCACCATATGAGTGAGAGGAATTACAACGAAATGATGCAGATCATAAGCAAGGTTGTTCCCAACGACAGTAATTTGCCGAAGGATTTTTACCAAGCAAAAAAAAAGGTGAAAGAGCTTGGGCTTGGACGTGAAAAAATTCATTGCTGCCCTAGGGGATGTATGTTGTATTATAAGGATGATGCTGAGCTGACCAATTGTAGATTCTGTGGACATGACAGATATGAAGTTGTGAGGAAAGGAAGGAAAATTACTCGTCGAGTGTTAAGCAAGATGCACTACTTTCCTCTGGTGCCCAGACTTCAGAGATTGTATGCATCAGAACAAACAGCTGCTCACATGAGATGGCATCGGGAGCATCACAGGGATGAAAACTTTGTGGCGCATCCTTTGGATGCTGAAGCTTGGCGTAAATTTGACGAGGCGAATCCTTTCTTTGCTATGGATCCCCGTAATGTCCGTCTTGGTCTATGTTCGGATGGGTTCGCTCCTTTTGATAAAACGGGCAGGAATTATTCCTGTTGGCCTGTCATTGTGACACCATACAACCTCCCACCTTCTATGTGCATGAGAAGAGAGTTTTTGTTCCTGAACGCGTTAATCCCTGGGCCATCCAACCCAAAAAAGAAGTAGATGTGTACCTCAGGCCTTTGATAGACGAGTTGAAGATGTTGTGGAGTGAAGGGGTTCTTACGTATGATATATCATTGAGTCAGAATTTCACAATGCGTGCTGCCTTAATGTGGACGATAAGTGATTTCCCTGCATATGGGATGTTGAGTGGCTGGCAAACGTCGGGAAAGCTTGCATGCCCGATATGTCTTGAACAGAATATGGGTTATAGCTTGCAACACAGTCACAAGGTCTGTTGGTTTGACAGGCACCGGCGATTCCTACCCCCCAATCATCCGTACAGGACAAATAGAAAAGACTTCACGCGGAATGTTGTCGAACGAGCAGATCAACCTCTTCGTTTAAGTGGCCAAGAAATATGGGATAGGGTCAAGCACATTCCAAGTGTCGAAGAGGGGGCTGCTTCTAGCGAACCTGAGGGATATGGTGTTGATCATCATTGGAACAAACGCAGCATCTTCTGGGAACTACCGTATTGGAAAGATCAACTGTTAAGACACAACCTCGATGTCATGCATATTGAGCGGAATGTGTTTGACAATATTCTGTACACTGTGATGGACACCAAGGGCAGGACGAAGGACACAGTCAATGCAAGACAGGACATACAAAGAGATTTGCAGAAGGCCTGCTTTGCATTTGGTGCAGGATGGCAGGGGACGGATTTCCAAACCTAGAGCACCGTACACATTAAACAAACAGCAGAATTTAGAATTGTTGCAATGGGTTAAAGATTTGAAACTCCCGGACGGTTATGCGTCAAACCTGAAAAGATGTGTCAACATGTACGAGGGGAAGTTCTTCGGGATGAAGAGTCATGATTGTCATGTTTTTTTTCAGAGATTGTTGCCTTGGGCCTTCAAAGCACTACCGAAGGAAATATGGTCTATTCTAATGGACTTTTCCGTGTTCTTCAGAGAAATTTGTGCTTCAGAGCTTAATGTTGAAAAGTTACGGCTTCTGGAGGCGAGTATGCCTATAACGCTATGCAAGTTAGAGAAGGTGTTTCCTCCTTCCTTTTTTGACTCAATGGAACATTTGCCCGTTCACTTGGCTTACGAAGCAAGGGTAGGAGGCCCGCAACAATATAGATGGACATATCCGTTTGAGAGGTAATATATATGTCTTTCGATCTGTTATTAATTGAAAAACATGGTACTTTAGTTTATAAATACCCTATGATATTCCATTGTAGGTTTTTACGCACACTTAAGCAGAAGATCAAAAATCCAACCCACGTTGAAGGATCTATCGCTGAAGCATATCTAGTCGAAGAGGCTGCTAAATTTTCGTCATACTATCATCCCCCTGAAATGATGTCAAGATGGAGAAGGGTACCTCGCAACGATGCCGGTGATACAAGGGATCAAAAATCAATATTTAATTATCCAGGGCGAGTCGTGGGAAAACATTGGAAATCAACTCTTGACGGAAGAAATAAGCAAGTAGCGGAGTGGTACATTCTAAACAACTGTGAAGAGGTTGCCCCGTACTTAAAGTAAGATTTTTGTTTTTCTATTTTACTATTACGATAAGTATTAAAGTATTAACTTCATATATATATATATATATATATATATATATATATATATATATATATATATATATATTTTGCAGTTACTTTTCTAATTGGGTCCGATCGAAAAATCCTTCAATGTCGGTGTCCCAGGTTGATCAATTCACGAACTCTGAGTTTCCAAAATGGTTTCGAACCTATTTCGCGAAACATCGAGAAGATCCCAATGAAGTTGCGTGGAGTTTATCTTATGGAGCTCCAATTAGTGTTACTCAATGCAGCAGATATATAATCAATGGGTATCGGTTTTCAACTGTTGACACGGATGCAGGTACACAATGTTGCAATTACGGTGTATGTTGTCGAGGTGACCAAGTTGACAGGGTGGAGACTGTCTACTACGGGAAGTTACGTGACATAATTCAATTGAAATATCCGTGGGACAATGTGGTGACCCTTTTTAAGTGTGAGTGGTTTGATAACAGTCCGCGTGGGACAAAATTGGACGAGCATGGAAATATTGAGATCCACTGGACAAGGAGATATGCGGTTGGTTATGACCCATTCATCCTTGCTCAACAGGCGGAACAAGTTTACTATACATTATATCCCACATCCCGCCAAGGGTGGAGGGGGGTTATTAAAACCAAAGCACGAAATATCATACCGAAGTTGAAAGAGTCGGATTCAAATGACGGTATGGCTGAACCGTTCCAAGCTGATGTGGAACATCTACTGCCCATAAACATCGAAGACAACGAAATACCAAGCAATCTCTTTGATTCTGCTGCGGATTTAGAATTGATTCCTATACAAATTGACGATGAGGAATCAGACGATGAGGCAGAATTGATTTACTCTGACAGTGAGTTTGAGTTCGACGACTATGAGACTTCAGAGGAAGACGAGCAAGCAGAAGTCGATGAACAGGAATCGTCCGATTGAGATTTGTTAGTTCTTTGTTTTTGACGGTCTGTTATACTACATACTTTGTTACTTCACTACTGTAATCAACCCTAAATATATTTGTAGTTTTTTTTTGGGACCTAATGTCTATAAGTGTTCAGAGATGGAGCATCAAGGAGGATCTTCAGGTAGTGGACGTGGTGGTAGTCGATCCCGGCCCCGTCCTATCAGAGGTGGTAGGGCGTCGTCATCTGCCCCTTCTGTAGGCAGAGAGCGGGGCGGTGCCCCAGAGGTGCCACCGTTTAATATGGCATCGTCACCGTCAGGTTATTTCGCATCTTCACCGTCGCTGTATACGTCGCCGTCGCCTTCTACCTCCACTGATCCGCAGCAAATGGGACAACAGGTTTACTAGCCTAATTCTGATTGATTTACATATGTTTAGTTTCATGAAACCATCTATGTACAAACATCTTTAATATTTCACATTCCTTGCTTAGCACACCCCGTCGCCTCAGAGCCATGTCGGGGAAGAAGGTAGTTCCTCCAATACACCGATCTGGGGCACAACAGATCCTGAGACAGGGCTGCTTTGGATCTGTCCTGACAATGAGTAGTAAGTCATGCCAAGTTACCAGTAATGTTACTAATCCCTTATCTAATTGGTTTTATGCTAATAATATTTGCATGATGTCCTCTGTCTTTAGCTTTATGCCTCGTGATCCGGTGATGGATTTCATCTCGGACCAATTATTCCGTAACTGCAATGAAGCTTGGACCAGCTGGACAGCGATTCCTACGGAAAATCGAAATGCTTGGTTCGATGAGTTTATGGTAAGTTATTTATTTATGGTTTTTAATTAAGTACTTTTATAAATTACCGCACTAATTGTTCGTTATTGATTTTCAGAGGAAGCACATGTCGTTGCCTGAACATCGTGCAGCTCTGAGAAAGGCTTATAACGCCAGGGCAGCCCGGTGGTTGTCTCAAAAGCTTTATAACTTGAGACATGGTGGAAGAGGCAGGCGAGATTGGCTTCCACAGGACATTGCAAACCAATTATTTGACAATTGGGCCACCAATGAAAAGTTTCAGGAGAAGAGTGTGAAAAATAAGCAAAATAGGGCCAAAATGGAAGGCCCGTCATATGTTGGCGGCTCTATTCCGATGACTGAGTGGAGACGGAAACTTGTGAGTACACGTTATTTTCTATTTAGGTAATCAATATTTTGTACTTTGAAGTAATTAACTATGATCATCATTTGCGTTTGCAGTCAGAGACTGGGGTTCCTCCAGAGTCGGTAGGTTGGGCTGCCTTTCAGCGGACCCATTCCCGGCAGTCTGAAGGAAGTGATGAGAGGGAATGGATTAACTCAAGGGCGCACACAGTAGCGGTTAGACATTTATTGCATTTATTACTTGTTTTATGCACCACAATATTTATTTCATTTTACATGTCTTATTTGTTATGTATTTTTGTCTTTGTAGGAAAATTATACGAAGCTGTCGCAGGAGAGAGACTCACAGCGTGAGACTGACCCGTCATCCTCTGTGTGCGATAATGATAGTCTGTTCATTGAGGCTGCAGGTGGATTTGACAAGAAAGGGAGAGTCTTTGGATACGGTGCCGCTGCTAGCCGACTGAAGCCAACAAAGCGCTCCTCATCCGGCATTGAAGATGTTTCTGCAGGTAAACGTATTTGATATTGAAAATTTCCATTCTCTTGTCCATCAAATGAAGTCCAAATAATAAATGTACTTGATATTGTTTTTGCAGATGAGATGAAGAAGATGAAGGCTTTGACAGCACAGATGACTCAGGAACAGGAGCGGATGCTTGAAGAGCAAGAGAAGATGAGGCAGATGATGATTCAGGAACGAGAGATGATGGAGGAGCGGATGGCTAAGGAACGAGAGATGATGGAGGAGCGGATGAGGTGGATGCAAGAGGAGATGATGAGGTAGATGCAGATTCAACTCAAGTCCCTAATGAACAAGGGTTTGGGGTCGACTCCTGGTGATGATGACCATGCTGGTGATGATGATGATGATCACAATGCTCCTGTTTAGACTACTATTTAGAATTTGCCCTTTGTAACATTGTTAGACTACTTTTTAGTATTTGGTATTTGTTAGATTACTCTTAATGTGCACTCCTTATAATTATTATTATATCCATGAATCACTACTTTTTGTACTCAATTTTTTAAAATAAAAAAAATAAAATTCAAAATAATTATTAGTTTTGCTAAGAAATTGTTTCTGTAGCAAACGATCAAATATGGGGAAATTTGCAAAATTTCTAGTTTGCTATAGAAAAATAAAAAAAATTAAAATAATAAATAAAAAATAAAAAATAATAAAAAAGGAAAAAAATAAATTAAAAAAATAAAAAATAATTAAAAAAAAAGACAAATTTGCTACGGAATGAATTCCGTAGCAATTTGCTACGGAAAATTTTCCGTAGCAAATTTGCTACGGAATATTTTTCCGTAGTAAATTTGCTACGGAAAGGAAATTCCGTCGCAAATTGCGACGGATTTTCCTTATCCGTCACAATTTGCGACGAAGGATTTTGCTACGGAAATTTTCCGTAGCAAATTCCATAGCAAAATCATTTTGCTACGGAAAATCCATATTTTTCCGTAGCAAAATCATTTTGCTACGGAATTTGCTACGGAATTTTTCCGTAGCAAAATCTGAAAATTTTTGTAGTGATTCCTATTATAGGAAGACTACAATCATTCTCTGAACGACGTTATACCGAAACTACCGATTCAGGTACGTTCGCGTACTGTAACACTAACTCTGATGCTTATTGTATGATTGTATATGATGGTTGTGCTCATCAACTAGGACTTACATACGTGGTTATGTTGATGCTTATTGTATGATTATTATGATGGTTGTGCTCATCGACTAAGACTTACATACGTGGTTATGTTACATACGTGGTTATGTTCGAATTATTGTTGTAGCATACGTGGTTATGTTATATACGTTGTTATTATCTTACATACGTGGTTATGTATTCTGTTATGGGCTTTTGTATTGATTATCATTGTTACGTCATGAATATCTGTCATACATAACTGTACATAAGCATGAGGTTAACCGTTACCTGAGGTTCAATGGTCATTGAACCTCAGCTTCTACTATAGCTTCAGGGTCCGGAGGAACCAGGGCCAGGGACAAGGGCAAGGAGCCAGCGTAAGGACACAAACGAAGAGATTTTCATTTTGACTTTATTTTTATCAAACTATGTTCAGATTACTGTACCGCTGTGTAAACAGCCAGATACTACATCAGTAAATGTTTATCAGATACTCACACTTTTGAAATTATTCCGATGCTCTACTCTGATCAATTATTTCAAAAACGCTTTAGAAAATTGGGATGTTACATGATCAAATTATTCTTATATTTTAAATTGAAAGTGAACCTGGCCATCATAACGTTCATTTTAATTTTATGTTATCAAAATAATTATAAGCATATTTTTCCATTATATATTTGCAGAGTCGACATTTTCTACTAAATTAGACTAATGTCTTCAAGAATAAAGGATTAAATTTATGCTTTATAAACCTAAGTGATCAAAATCAAACTTTAATTTAAAAAAAAAATCATCTTATAATCGGATATATATATCCAAAAAGCAATGAAATCATTGAATTCAAATGTCATCGTTTAGTGATGTTTTCCTATGAACTCTATGATAGATAATCAACTTAAGATGTCTCCTGTAAATGTGAGTAAGCATACTGGGTAAGATATAATAATAGAATAGAAAAGCCAACAACATATATATCAGAGAAAAAAGAAGCCAACACCAATAAATTGATATAAAGCATTCTTGGCCATGCAAGAATTTATTTATCAACAGAGTTCATAAGTTTGACGCGCGCGCGCACCCAACAACAACAACCAAAAAAAAAAAAAAGCCAGCACCAATAAATTGATATAAAGCATTCTTGTCCATGCAAGAATTTATTTATCAACAGAGTTCATAAGCAAAAAAAGAAAAAAAAAATCACATACTAATACGATTGTTTCATCATGAATCTTCTACCTCCACGAAATAAATGCATACAATGCATTAAAAAAGATAGGAAAGAAAAAAGGGAAGAGTACAAAAATAAGATACGAATATCTTATACAGTACTCCTTCCCTTATATGCTTTCCTTTCTTTGCAAATGAATGAATGTAGAAGATTCACTTTGTAATAGTCGTTTTAGATGTTCAAAGGAACCAAGCTTTCCGAATAGTCAAAGGCATTGAACATTTTCGGAATTCCATGGATTTCAAACCCCTTAATTTGCTGATTCTTAATATTATAAGAAACCAACTGGCATCCAACTTCAAGAAGAATCTCATCATCTCCCAAAAACTCCAAAAGTGATCCGAACTCAGGGCATGGTCCGATAACAGATTTCCTTGTCCAGCTACTCTCAACTCCGTACTCATTCATCACCCAAATTTTGAATCTGTGATTGGTCGTGTATGTAGCTATACAAGCAAGTTTCTCATCAATCACAGCAACATCTAATTCATCAGACCGATCAACTCCAAGAGGCAATTGAATCTTACCAAATACCTCCTTGGTGAAATCAAAGAACAATATGGCCCTATCATTATCATGAGTTAACCAGTGATAGAAACCATTCAAATAAGCCCTACACTTTGGATAGCATAGACGAAAAGCAGGAACAACAGCATCTATGGTTCTCCAAGAATTAGTACTGAGATTATATACCTCAACAGGAGGAAGTGTTGGAAATTATGCCCTAGGGGCAAGTCATTGTTCTCCATTAAGTTATCATTTCATATGCATGTTTATGGTGATAACTATATCCCTGGATATATCTTATAGATTATCCTAAATGTCCCTGGTCGGTCATCTACGCGGGAGCGAAGATGAGTTAAGACCAGTATGACTTCGATGAGGTATGGAGATACGAATCAAAGTCATGGGCATTTGTAAGAGTACAAGGTGCTGGACCGACCCACTATGAGAAAGCTGCATGGATTAAGTCATAAGCTTATCTCATGTATAACCGCGTCACAACGCCCTATGACCTGAGATCATCCTGGATTCCTACATGATGAGTCATTGGTCTTTGACCTAGTCAAAAGTCACCTTTGACCGGGTGATGATAAAGGCTGGGATCGGGATCAGTGGTTTTCATGCGGAGGAATGTGAATGATCAAGATGGAATTTGTCCCTCACATTTGTAGAGAGATAATACTGGGCCCCTCGATGAGTGAGTCTAAGAAATGTATGGCCATACTGTGATGGAAAGGAGTTTCCATTTCACTTATTAGACTGCTCAAGAATCGAGAAAGTAATGGTCAAGAAAAGGCAGTTGACGTTATCCATGCCTCATCCTTGACCGAATTATCGTGTGACAAAAGGGACGTGACATGGTTATACGATAGGTAGTATCGTGTCATCGATCCCATGTGAATTGGGTAGTCGCAATGTCTTGCTAGAGGCCGCTTGCGACTTGTGGGCTGATACAGTCTTGGCCCACTGCCAATCTCATATGGGCCTGCAGGGTCGCACACAAGAATAATCCAACACGGGTAAAAGTGTTCAGATTCATTGAATCTCAGATTAATCTGAGATTAAATGAATACTGAATTTAATCTAGGATAAATATATATATGTGTGTGTATATATATATATATATTAAATTCGAAAATAATATAATAATATTATTTAATGGAGATTATAATATTATTATATGATATTTGTTTTATATTTAATTTATCGGATAAATTAAATATCTAAAACAAATAGAGATATTATATCTCATTTGATTTTCGAATAAAGATATCATTTTCTATTTAATTTAAATTGAGATATTGTATCTCAAATTTAATTAAATAGATAGATATCATTTCTCAGATTTAATTTATAGAGATAAATTAAATCAGAAGGCTTTTAATTTGAATTAAATAAATACATTAGATTAAATCTATTAGATAGATTTAATTAATATTTTTTTTTAATTAAAATTCAAAATTAATGGGGATTAATTTTGAATATAATACGCCGATGGGTTTAGAAAAACCTACGGGACTTTTAGTCGAGCGTATTAGAAAGCCGCGAGAAACCCTAGAGCGAAGAAGAGAGAGATGCACAAGAGGCGTTAGCACGCTACCGTGTTCGGGGATTGTTCGTGTGGATACCAGTAGAGGAAGCCGATTCTAAGAGTCGGCTTCTGCTGATCGAGAAGGTAGCCCACCAGTTCAAAGAGAACGAGACGCGGACGAATTCACTACAGTTTGAATTTTCTTGATCGCCATGAGAAAATGTTCGCAAAGGGTTTGTGTAGATTCTTGATCTACTAGTTCGCTAAAATCAAAGGAAAACCTCGGGCTCCGGATGATTTCGAGTTCTCTATAAGGTATGATTCGGGTTCCCTAACCTTGATTTAAACGCACCTGAGTGATCCTCGGGATGGGATTCGTAGAAAATTTTAATCCGCTGCGTGTATGGATCCCAACAGTGGCATCAGAGCCAACTCAACGTGCATTTAAATTGGGTTTCTGTACATGCTATTATATGTGATATATATGCAAGAATCTGAATCTCTGTATGCAAGAATTTGAATCTTTGTATGCAAGAAACTGAATCTTTGTATCAAGAAATCAAATCTTGAATGCTTTAATTTGAAAATTCGCGTTAGGGTTTCAGACGGGTCTCTAGAATGGTGTCGCGGGTACAGTTCTGAATTGTTCAGAGTGCACGATATTCGGAATCGTCCGTCACGTTCGTGCGCATCGAAGACATTCTGAATCGTTCAGAATTTTCGATCATGCTCGAACAACGCCCCTGGGGGTTTGAAATTAAGTTTTATGAAACTCTCTAAAAGAATATGATGTTTTCAAAAGCTCTGGAGGCGCTCCGGCTAACCGGCTAGCGGGACCGCCGTAGGGACTGGCTGATTGTTTGTAGCGCGAGAAATGAAATTGTTTGTAGTGTGAGAATTTAAATCATGATATAAAGTAATATAAGATTAGAGAAGTTTATCATGAGTAATATTTTATTTCATAAATGTATGAATTAAAGTATGTTCATAACCTTACAAAGTGTTGTTTGGGTATGGTGAACAACATGGCTCTAGATTTTACTAGTGTTGTAAATTTAAATATGTGTTTTCTCTTATTATTTAGAGAAGCCCTCTCATTGGCTTGAGGGGACTACAGGTTAGATGAGTTATGTTGTTCACGAGTTTTAATTATATTTTGATATGATCACTGCATGATTAATTTAGATTCTATATAAGATATACAATAATGATTGCACTCATATAGGTAGAATTAATAAAGATAAATTAAATAGGCAGTCTTTTATATTAGATTAAAATAAATAGATCAGATTAGGTCTGTTGGACAGATTTAATTAATGTTATTTTAATCTAAAATTTGAGTTCAAGATTAATTGAAATTAATTTTGAATATTTTAATACGGCTAATTAGGGTTTTAGAAATCCTATAAGATATAGATCTAATCGTATTAAAATGAAGCGACAGCCGCAAGTCTCAATAATTTAATCATAATGATTTATTTCATAATTGTATGAATTAACATATGTTATGATTAATTTAGAGTTTTAATTATGATTTGATTTGATCACTCATAATTAATTTAGAGTTTTAATTATGATTTGATTAGATCACTCATAATTAATTTAGAATTAAATTAATAGGATTAATTTGATTATATCTAATAATACCCTCTAAATAAAATCTTAAGTCACAATGCCATCAATAAATGAATACTTGTCAAAACCTCGATCACCCATTTGTATGTTCCACCAAAGTGGATACATTTCAGTAATTTTGGGGAGACAAGAGAGAGTAATGGTGATACTCTACATTCATTATTGTCTTGACTTAATTGAGATTATCAAAACGGTTTTGGATCTCAAGGCATTGGATGGGATTAAACATGCTAGGTCATATGATGATCAAATCCCATAAAGATCTAAGAGTTACATGTGATGTAATTGGCAAAGAGGTTGCCTACCTAAATAACTTGATTTTAAACGTCCTGCCAAAACGGACTTAAGATTAAGCCAAATATGGATCTTAGCCCACTAATTATAATGAGGGTTATTAATTCAGTGGGAGGTTACTGATTATACTTTGCATATCTTTTAAATTGTAGAATCATTTCGAATAGTAACACCACAATACCATTAATGCGATCGGTCCTTGAAAAGGATGAACTCGATGAGACAAACTTTCTTGACATGTTTGAGGACTTAAGTATTGATCCTAAACACGAAAGAAAGGAGTATCTTATCGATCAACCCATCCCTAACGAGCCTACAGCTGATGATCCAAGAGATCAGACTGATGCTTATAGAAGCATCAGGATGACTCTATGGATACAGGATGCGTGAAGCCTTCCACTGTGGTTTTAGACCTCGATGGAGATCTAGAACACATAGAGGTGTCTGAGATGACTTATCATCCTATGGAAATGTTCCAGGAACAGGCGACGCAAGAGAGATATGAGACCACAAAGGCCTTATTCTCTTGCAAGATGGTTGAAGGTCAACCGGTTAGTCCTCATTTATGAAAATGAAAGGCTACATTGATAACCTTGAAAGGCTTGGATTCCCCATATCCCAGGAGTTAGCTATATATGTGATCTTGATCTCACTCCCAGAAAGTTATGATAACTTTGTCATGGATTACAACATGAACAATATGAAGGAATCAATTTCTGAACTGCATGAGATGCTCAAAACTGCTGAGCGGAGCCTTGAGAAGAGGCCTAGTTCTATTTTGTCTGTTCAGAATGGAAGGGGTATGAAACGGAAAGTCAAGAAGGCAAAACCTCTGAAGGATGGGGTCTGCTTCTTCTGCAATGAAATCGGTCATTGGAAGAGGAACTGCAAGCTCTATCAAGAAGATCTGGAAAAGGACAGGAAGGATAGCGGGCCTATCGCTTCAAGTATCTATGTCGTAGACATTCGCTTTTCTACTTCCTCAAACATGGGTATTAGATACTACATGTGGTTCACGCATTTGTATAAATGTATAGGAACTCAAGGATAGTAGAAAATTGAATGGACATCTGTGACATAAAGGATCAAGTTAAAAGATTTGAGTCCTACCTTCCTATGGCATTGTCGTCTAGGCCATATAAATGAGAAACGCATTTCGAAACTCCAGTACAGATGGAATTCTGAAGTCATTTGATTTTGAATCATTTGATACATGTGAGTCTTGTTTATTGGGTAAGATGACAAAGACACCTTTTACTGGACACAGTGAGAGGGCCACTGATTTATTGGGCCTCATACATACGGATGTGTGTGGACCAATGAAGCTGCCAGAGGAGGTCATTTGTACTTGATTACATTAATAGACGGTCTTAGTAGATATGGTTATATCTATCTAATGAAACATAAGTCTGAATCTTTTGAAATGTTCAAAATATTCCAAAATGAAGTGCAAAACCAACATGGCAAAACAATTAAGGCACTTCGATCTGATCGAGGTAGTGAATATTTGAGCCAAGAGTTCATTGACCATTATAGAAGTTGTGGGATCATCTCACAGCTTATTCCTCCAGGAACACCTCAATGGAATGGTGTTTCTGAACGGAGGAATCGAACTCTATTTGATATGGTTCGATCTATGATGAGTCAACCAGATCTTCCATCTTCTTTTTGAGGTCATGCCCTAGAAACTGCTGCGTTCACACTAAATCGTGTTCCGTCAAAGGCGGTTGAAAAGACACCATATGAGATATAGACTGGGAAGTAACCCAGCTTATCATTTCTTAAGATTTGGGGATGTGAGGTTTATGTTAAACAACAAGCCTTTGATAAATTATCATCAAGATCCTCAAAATGCCTTTTTGTGGGGTATCCTAAGGAAACTAAAGGATACTAGGTCTACAGTCCCACCGATCACAAAGTATTTGTTATTCGGAATGGTATCTTTTTGGAAAAAGAGTTTATCTCTAAAAGAGCCAATGGGAGTAAGGTGAATCTCAAAGAAGTTCGAGAGTCACAAGACAATGTAGAACCACAGATGGAAATAGTAGAAGACTCACAACAAGTTGTTGAGACTACTCAAGTAACACAAGGCCCGCGAAGGTCTGATAGATCACCGTTACAGCCTCAGAGATATGGATTTCTGATTACTGGAAGTCGTGATGTTTTGCTCATTGAGCAGAATGAGCCAACAACCTATCAAGACGCTGTAGTGGGACCAAACTCTGAAAAATGGCTTGATGTCATGAAGTCTGAAATGCAATCTATGTACGACAATAAGGTATGGACCTTAGTCGATCTACCTGAAGGTGTAAATGTTGGGATTCGTACACGCAGCGGATTAAAAATTTCTTACGAATCCTTCCGAAGGATCACTCAACGACGTTTAAATCAGAGTTAAGGAAACCGAATCATACCTTGTGTTGAACTATTCCGCGTTGCGTTCCTTTGATCAGGTGGGCTACCTTCTCGAACAACACGTCCGCGTCTCGTTTCTTTGATCAGGTGGGCGATCAACACGTCCGCGTCTCGTTCTTTCGATCAGCAGAAGTCGACTCTTGGATCGGCTTCCTCTACTGGTATCCACACGAACAATCCCCAAAACACGGTTGCGGCAGCGTGCTAGCGCTTCTTGTGCGTCTCTCTCTCTCAAGTTGCTCTAGGGTTTCTCGCGGCTTTTCTGAATACGCTCAACTGAAAATCCCGTAGGTTTTTCTAAACCCGATAGGAGTATTATATAACCAAAATTAATCCTTTATTAATTTTGGAAATTCGGATTTTTGAATCTGGTCAACATATCAATCACATCTATCTCATAAATGTAATTGAATATATTAAAAGCCAGATTTGGAAATCCGAGTTTTGGATTTAAATCAAATCTAAATTTAAAGCCTTTTGATTTAATTTATCATCATAAATTAAATCCGAGATATGATATCTATCTATTTAATTAAATCTGAGATACCATATCTCAATTTAATATTAAACAGATATACGATATCTTTATTCGAAATTAAATGAGATACAATATCTCTATTTGTTTCAGATATTTAATTTATCAAATAAATTAAATACTAAACAAATATCATATATAATATTATAATCTCAATTTATAATATATATATATATATTAATTTCAAATTATATATATATATATATATATATATATATATATATATATATATATATATATAAAAATCCTAGATCAAATTTGGTATTCATTTAATCTTAGATTAATCTGAGATTCAATGAACCTGGACACTTTCACCCGTGTTGGATTATTCTTGTGTGTGACCCTGCAGGCCCATATGAGATTGGCAGTGGGCCAACACTGTATCAGCCCACAAGTCGCAAGCGGCCTCTAGCAAGACATTGCAACTACCCAATTCACATGGGGATCGATGACACGATACTACCTATCGTACAACCATGTCACGTCCCTTTTGTCACGCGATAATTTGGTCAAGGATGAGGCATGGATAATGTCAACTTCCTTTTCTTGACCAATGCTTTCTCGATTCTCGAGTAGTCTAATAAGTGAAATGGAAACTCCTTTCCATCACAGTATGGCCATACATTTCTTAGACTCACTCATCGAGGGGCCCAACATTATCTCTCTACATATGTGAGGGACAAATCCCATCTTGATCACTCACATTCCTCCGCATGAAAACCACTGATCCTGATCCTAGCCTTTATCATCACCCGGTCAAAGGTGACTTTTGACTAGGTCAAAGACCAGTGACTCATCATGTAGGAATCTATGATGGTCTCAGGTCATAGGGCGTTGTGACGCGGTTATACATGAGATAAGCTTATGACTTAATCCATGCAGCTTTCTCATAGTGGGTCGGTCCAGCACCTTGTACTCTTACAAGTGCCCATGACTTTGATTCGTATCTCCATACCTCATCAAAGTCGTACTGATCTTATTTCATCTTCACTCCCGTGTAGATGATCGACCAGGGACATTTAGGATAATCTATAAGATTATCCAGGGATGCAGTTATCAATACGAACATGCAAACGAAAATGATAACAAAAGAGAATACTTTAAATAACTTAAATATCCAAAGTACAATGAATTGCCCCTAGGGCATAATTTCCAACAGTAAAAACCGTTGGGTGCAAGTGGGTTTTCAAAGAGAAAACTGACATGGATGGCAAAGTAAATGTCTTCAAGGCACGACTGGTTGCAAAAGGATTCACTCAAACTCATGGTGTGGACTATGATGAAACCTTTTCCCTAGTTGCAATGGTCAAATCAATCAGAATCCTTCGTGCCATTGCATCATATTATGACTATGAGATATGGCAGATGGACGTCAAAACAACCTACCTTAACCGAAAGCTTCTAAAGGATGTGTACATGACATAACCTGAGGGTTTTGTGCGTTCAGAGGACACTGGTAAAGTTTGCAAGCTTCAAAGATCCATTTATGGATTGAAGCAAACATCTCGGAGTTGGAATCATCATTTTGATGAAGTAGTCAAAGAGTTTGGATTCATTCAAAACATCGATGAACTTTGTGTTTACAAGAAGGTTAGAGGGAGCACAGTTGTATTTCTAGTGCTTTATGTTGATGACATCCTACTCATTGGGAATGACATTCCTATCTTGCAGAGTGTCAAGTCTTGGTTAGGAAAGTCTTTCTCAATGAAAATTTTAGGCGAAGCCACTTATATCCTTGGGATTAGGATCTATAGAGATAGATCCAAGAGGCTGATAGGCCTAAGTCAGAGCACATATATAGACAAGATACTGCATAGGTTCAGTATGCAGAATTCTAAAAGGGATAACATGCCCATGTCTCATGGCATCCATATCAATAAGGATCTGTGTTCTAGTACACAAGATCAAAGAGACCGCATGAGTAAGATTCCATATGCCTCTGCCATTGGATCTATCATGTATGACATGCTATGTACTCGACCGGATGTGTCATTTGCCTTGAGTATGACCAGCATATATCAACAAGATTCTGGTGAGGGTCACCGAACTGCTGTCAAGAATATCCTTAAGTACTTAAGAAGGACTAAGGACTTATTCTTGGTATATGGTGGCTTGGAGGATGAGCTCTGTGTAACTGGTTACACAGATGCAAGTTTCCAAACTGACCAAGATGATTCAAGATCGCAATCAGGATATGTATTCCTATTGAATGGTGGTGCAGTGAGCTGGAAGAGCTCTAAGCAGAGCACTGTAGCTTATTCTGCAATAGAAGCTGAGTATATCGCAGCATAGGATGCAACAAAGGAGGCCTTTTGGATTATAAAGTTCATTTATGAACTTGGCGTGGTTCCAACCATTTCAAATCCAATAGACTTGTTCTGTGACAATAGCCACGCTATTGCATGAACCAAGGAGCCTAGGTCACATTAAAGGACCAAGCATGTACTCAAACAATTTCATCTTATCTGAGAAATCAGAGATAGAGGTGATATGAAAGTATGCAAAGTACCAGGAGAATACAATGTAGTTGATTCTCTTACTAAGCCGCCAGCACAAGCAAAACATGAGCGTCATGTTAGGGCAATGAGAATTAGAGTAATTAATGATTGCGCTTAGTGCAAGTGGGAGTCTGTTGGAAATTATGCCCTAGGGGCAAGTCATTGTTTTCCATTAAGTTATCATTTCATATGCATGTTTATGGTGATAACTATATCCCTGGATATATCTTATAAATTATCCTAAATGTCCCTGGTCGGTCATCTACGCGGGAGCGAAGATGAGTTAAGACCAGTATGACTTTGATGAGGTATGGAGATACGAATCAAAGTCATGGGCATTTGTAAGAGTACAAAGTGCTGGACCGACCCACTATGAGAAAGCTGCATGGATTAAGTCATAAGCTTATCTCATGTATAACCGCGTCACAACGCCCTATGACCTGAGATCATCCTGGATTCCTACATGATGAGTCATTGGTCTTTGACTTAGTCAAAAGTCACCTTTGACCGGGTGATGATAAAGGCTGGGATCGGGATTAGTGGTTTTCATGTGGAGGAATGTGAATGATCAAGATGGAATTTGTCCCTCACATTTGTAGAGAGATAATACTGGGCCCTTCGATGAGTGAGTCTAAGAAATGTATGGCCATACTGTGATGGAAAGGAGTTTCCATTTCACTTATTAGACTGCTCAACAATCGAGAAAGTAATGGTCAAGAAAAGGCAGTTGACGTTATCCATGCCTCATCCTTGACCGAATTATCATGTGACAAAAGGGACGTGACATGGTTATACGATAGGTAGTATCGTGTCATCGATCCCATGTGAATTGGGTAGTCGCAATGTCTTGCTAGAGGCCGCTTGCGACTTGTGGGCTGATACAGTCTTGGCCCACTGCCAATCTCATATGGGCCTGCAGGGTCGCACATTAGAATAATCCAACACGGGTAAAAGTGTTCAGATTCATTAAATCTCAGATTAAATGAATACTGAATTTAATCTAGGATAAATATATATATGTGTGTATATATATATATATTAAATTCGAAAATAATATAATAATATTATTTAATGGAGATTATAATATTATTATATGATATTTGTTTTATATTTAATTTATCGGATAAATTAAATATCTAAAACAAATAGAGATATTATATCTCATTTGATTTTCGAATAAAGATATCATTATCTATTTAATTTAAATTGAGATATTGTATCTCAAATTTAATTAAATAGATAGATATCATTTCTCAGATTTAATTTATAGAGATAAATTAAATCAGAAGGCTTTTAATTTGAATTAAATAAATATATTAGATTAAATCTATTAGATAGATTTAATTAATATTTTTTTTAATTAAAATTCGAAATTCAAAATTAATGGGGATTAATTTTGAATATAATACGCCGATGGGTTTAGAAAAACCTACGGGACTTTTAGTCGAGCGTATTAGCAAGCCGCGAGAAACCCTAGAGCGAAGAAGAGAGAGACGCACAAGAGGCGCTAGCACGCTACCGTGTTCGGGGATTGTTCGTGTGGATACCAGTAGAGGAAGCTGATTCTAAGAGTCGTCTTCTGCTGATCGAGAAGGTAGCCCACCAGTTCAAAGAGAACGAGATGCGGACGAATTCACTACAGTTTGAATTTTCTTGATCGCCATGAGAAAATGTGCGCAAAGGGTTTGTGTAGATTCTTGATCTACTAGTTCGCTAAAATCAAAGGAAAACCTCGGGCTCCGGATGATTCCGAGTTCTCTATAAGGTATGATTTGGGTTCCCTAACCTTGATTTAAACGCACCTGAGTGATCCTCGGGACGGGATTCGTAGAAAATTTTAATCCGCTGCGTGTACGGATCCCAACAGGAAGTTCTCTTTCTTCCAAATCCAAAGTCCCAAATCGAACAACCTTGTAATCCTTTGTAGCAGGATCAATACCAAACCCAAACATGAAATAAACCATGTCTTTAGGCAGGTTCTGAGATGGAGGAAGAACCTTCACCTCTTTTGTTCCAGGGTTCCAGAGAATCAAACTGGACCTACCAGCTTTATCTCCTCCATAATAAACCCCATCGAGACAAAAAATCCCATGACATTGCCCATAAACACATACGTATTTCACTTCCTTCTCAGGAAATGGCAATTCAACATCCTTAGTTGCCTGATCAGAGATTAAAGAAAGGCAGGGCTTGAAAGTGAGATTGTGCAAGCGAAGTATCAGCTGCTGGTGGTGGATTTTCGAGACTGATTCAGATGAGTTGAATTGTTTGGAAATGAAAGATGGATTAGCGATTCGTTCGTACCAGGATTTCGCGACGGATTTGAATCGAAGTAGGGACTTTACTGGAAGCCTCAACGATATCTCCTCTACAATGTCTTCAGGAAGATCAGCACCCGACGTTTTTATTTTTCTGAGCTTACATGGGTTTGTGAGGTTATTATTCTC
Organism: Acacia crassicarpa; assembly: GCA_034222035.1. NCBI lineage: Eukaryota > Viridiplantae > Streptophyta > Magnoliopsida > Fabales > Fabaceae > Acacia > Acacia crassicarpa. Next base: position 20,465,586 of record JAWXYG010000009.1, on the reverse strand, counting down.
TTGTGGTCAAATTCACGTCACCAAAAGACCAAAGCAGGCGAATGTGGTCTTTAGAGATAATTGGCTCACATAGGTGTTTGCGAGAGAAGAGAAAAAACCTTGTTTGGGTGATTTGAGGCACAAGGTCACAGTGTTACATGGAGATGCTTTTTATACACAGCAACAAATTCGTCTTCTTCCATGAATCTTATCTAGAATTCCAGAAGTGGGAACACCTAATAATTTTTCCCCAATGAACGAAAGAGATTCTATATCTTTTTTCATTCTAACAATAAATTTGAATTTTATCCAATGAGTCATCAGGTGATCCTGATCATAATTCTTCTATTAGCAATTGATGACTTGATTGGATAAACATTGCGTTATATATATATATATATATAATATTTATCACTATTCTTTTTCACTTTCATTCTAAATGTCTTGTCAAACTTAATATTAATTTTGTAGTGTTTATATTTTCTATTTTATCTGAATAAAAAAGGAAGATAATTGATCCCATTTATTATAGCATTTTCATGTTATGAGGGCTATAGCAAGCAATATTTATGTTGATTGGTGTTGATTGTTGTTAAACTCACGAGTTTATTCTCTAAGCTTATCGTTTTTACTTTATTAAATTGAGTCGAGTCATTGGTAAACTCGTGCCAGCTATAAACTCGGTTAAATTCATAAGTTTAGATACCAAGTTTATCATTTCTACATTTCTAATTTACAAAAATCGTGTTAACTTTTTCTATTTCGTTAAGCTTAGCAGCTTTATATATGAATTTTATAGAAATTTATTTGTTAAATATGATAAGTTTTGAACGTCGATATATTTAAATTCAATTATTTAGATTTAAAATATATTTCAATCAAATTATTGTCATTTTCTATATTTTAATTATTTATTTATATACTATTAATATATGTTTACTGATAAAAGTAAACTTTTACGAGTTCAAGATATGAATTTACGTCAACATCGCGAGTTGATAAGCTTATTGGTGTTGACGCGTCTTGTGGTCTAATCCTCTCACTTGTGTTGGATAGAATCTAGAAGCTCCCTTTGTTGGGAATGTTTAGGTATCACCATTATGTTAACATGCCAAATTAATAATTAAATATAGAAGTGCACTTCATGATTGATATTTTCAATATATTGATTGATTTGTTATGGGACATGAATCAAATTAAAATCAAACATTGTTGTGAATATGTAGATTTAATTGCTGCTAAATTAATAAAAATTAAGGTTAGAATCTATGAATTTTTAATGTACACTTGCCATCATAATATTCATTTGTTTACAAAAATATAGAAGCTTTTAAAATATGAAAAAAAGTGATAGATTATTTTGTCAACCTTTATTTTACCTACCTCTTTCAATACTGTTAGATTATAATTTCATCAAACAGCAGAGATTTGAGGATACCCTTTTACCCCTTCTTCTCTCCCACCACTTCCCAAAAACAGCAACAAGAACAGCAAACTCATACAAATAATACCATCTCAAACCCAATATTATAATTGTCCATTTGTCAGGAAGAAAATGAAGTTAACCAAGAAAAGCCAATAAAATCAAAAAGCGAAAAGATTAAAAATTGTGAAACTAAAAGGAATAAAGATTTACCTAACCCAAGGGCAATGAAAAATATGCTATTTTTAGGAACCCTGGACCTTTTTGTAATACCCCAAAAATTATTATTTCTCATAAATACAATATTTTGATGAATGACACCTATTTAAAATAGGTGAATATGTGGTCTCAATTTTTGAGGTATATTTATTCTATTTTCTAGGAAATCTTTATTTAGGATTAAGGTGACCAATGATTGAATTTTCTTAGGAATCATAAAATATCATAAAAATACAAATAATTACTAAATTAAATTAGGGTTTTTGTAGGATCAAAAAGAGTAAGAAAGTGTTATGGAAAATACTTAAACCAAAAGGAGAAATTAATAAGAATTAATAATCAAACTAGGTTTTTACTAAACTAAATAATTGTGTAAATTTTCATAATTAATCGAGGGATTAATTAAAGAAGATTTAAGTCTCAATTTTCATAATTCATTAAGAAACTAAATTTTCTAAGAACCCATAATTAGTGCCTAGTTCATATTTAGCTCATAAAAAGTCATAAAGAATTATCAAAATACTAAGACCAAGTAAGAAGCAATTATCAACAAATGGGCAAATGAAATTGCAACAATTAAAATAGAGGCACTAAATTTAATAGTAAAATTAAATAAGCATAGCTAAGGGTTTATGACCCTAATTAAGAAACAATGACAAATAAGAATTAAGATTAGCATAAGTAGAGTCTCTAAAGGCCATAAAGAATGATCACAACACTTGGAATAATTAAGGGGCAACTACTAAAAATTAATGAGCAATTAAATTTTCACTCATAGGATACTTGGATAATTATTTACAATTAATATTAAGTAACCATCAATTAGAGGTATATTAAGTTAAATAAAAACCAACAACCAATAAGAAGTTAGGATTAGCATAGAATGGATTATTAGTGATCATAAATTACCCTAAACACTAATTAAACAATAATCAAGGGACAATTAAGCATTGGATTAAGATGTTAATTAGACTCTAATCAAGCTTTGAAAAGTCAATAAATTTAACTATGATCTAAGGGTCAAGATTTAACCACATAAAGCTAATCTAAGGGCTTAAACAATTAAGAAGAAGCTTAATCCATGTGAAAATAGAAGAACCCAGTGGCGGACCCACTTGAGTGCCAATGTGGGCAAATGAACACACAAAATATATAGAATTTGAAAGAAAAATATAGGAATATATGTATAGTTGGAACAGCTGGTAAACACTTTCTCCCATGACTCATAGGTCTCCGGTTCAAGGCTTCATGCTACACCTGGACCCTTTTTTTCTCCCCCCAATTTCCATTGCCTAAACCCACGTTGCTTTTCCCCCCAATTTCCTGGACCCCTCCCACCCCCCCCCCCCCCCAAAAAAAAAATTTCCATTGCCTCTCCCCCAATTTCCTGGACCCCTTCCCCCCCCCCCCAAAAAAAAAAATTTCCATTGCCCTCTGTCACACTACAATTTCCATTGCCTGAATCATCTTTTAATAGAATTTGTTTTTATAATGAAAGGTATATGCTTAAAGTTAGATTGGGGCTGTAAATTCATGGGGAACCCAAATAACTTGAACAATTACTCCTAATGTGTGTCTTTTATTAAATTTACTGTGAATTGGTTTATTCTATTGTGGCTTAATCGATGAGTTTCTTTGTCACATTACTCCTAATGTGTGGTTTATTCTTCTTAATGAAGATGTATTGGATCTCATTGAAAAGATTTTTATGTTCTCTTTTTTCCACAAAAAGTATTTTTCCCCTTAAAAAAATTTTTCGGGGGCAGCCCCCCGAATCTCATTACTAATTGTGCACCCATAAACTTCAAACTCTGGGTCCGCCACTGGAAGAACCAATGGGAGGAAAGTGAACTCATAATATCTAGATATTATTTATCAAACACATGGGGGGAAATTAAGTCAAGAAATTGGAGGAAATAATTAATGGATCACATGGGATCATTAATTGTCATCAATGCAAAAATGGATGGAGTAGGAGGTAGTACACGGTTTTGTGGTGTGTGTGTGTATGAGAGATTAATTGATTTAATGAAAATATCAATCCACCAATGGAAGGCTTCCTTCTTTGAATTTATGAGACATTAAAAACACATTTGAAGAGTCAAGTAGAGGGTAAATCACGGCTCACTATGGCTTGTTGGGTAAGAATTCATTTGTTTGAATATTAATTCTATAAGCACATGCACATATGAGTCACTAACCTAAGTTTGGATGAGTCATTTACCTAAGCAAGAAATGAGTCACAACCTAGAGAATGAGTCATAGCTTTATGTATCAATGGAAGACTTTTAAGGCAATAATAATTAAGGTTCATAATGAAGGGGAAGAGGATAAGATGATGCATGTGATGATGTCATAGTTGTGCATGTGTGTGTGTGCTATTGTTGTGCATATGTGTGTGTGTAGTATGAAGAGAGGGAAGGGAGAAAAAGTCAAGTTGAGGGCCAATAGGAAATTAGATAATTGCATAATTAGGAAAATTCAAGAAAACAAATCCTAAACATAAAATAAATGAAAATCTATACAAACTAAATTGTATCTTGAAATCCATGAACTAAGTATTAAAACTAAGTTGTGATTCATAACAAGCATAAATCAAGCATGAAAACAAGTATAACCAAAGTCATTTTCTTAATTGTTTAGGAAATGAAATCAATAGAAAAGATAGGCAAAATTGGTCTCTAAATGAAGCTAAGAACTTCAAGAATTCAAAACCAATGAGCCAATGTACATAAAACTTCATTAGGATCCCCAAATGTATTTTTACCTAGGGGAAAAACAAAGCCAAGAAGAGAAGGAAGAGGAAGTTGTGATGTAGAAGCCAAGTGAAGTAGGTCATCAATGACCTCATCATGGAGGTGTGTCATCAAACAATGGAAGAGGCTAGAAGGGGTGTGGTGTAAGGCTAGGATGAGAGTTTGAAAATTTAGCTAGATCCAAAGGCCAAAATTGAGAAGGTGAAGCTTGTTGGAGGTGTTGCATTTTTCCTATAAATAGGAAGCTTTGCTCTTCATTCTCCTCACACCAAATCAAACTCCAAGAGTTGATTTCTAAGAGGAGCAAGAAGGAGAAAGGAGAGCAAGGAGCTTCAAGAGGTAAGCTTGTCTTTAGTTTTTAGTTTTTAGTTTTATAGTTCTTTAGTTTTAGTCTTTAAATTCTTAGATAGAAGTAGGTTAGATCTTAAATATTCTAGAATAATTTTAGATTCATGTTTTTCTGGTTAAAATCATCTTTATTTCTAAAAATTGATGAAGAAGAGGTTTTAGCAAAATTTCCGAAAAAGAAACATCAAAGTAACGAAGTTCTGGCAAAATTTTGTCGGTAGGCGATTTCTGAAATCAGTCAGGAAAATGCTAAAATTTTATGTTCAAAATGCTGTTGAAAAATTCTGGAAAAATTCACGGTTAAAATAGACATATAGGGCTTTTTAAATATGTAAAGAACATGTCCAAATGATTTATGTTCAGGGAGATAAAAATTCTCAAAGTTAGGGATACGAATTTCTGGAAAATTCTGGGCAGATGTTCAAAACTTAAAAACTGAGAATGAACCATGTAACCTAGGAAAAATATATTATTTTTCCTTGAAAATAGACATCCTAAGGATTCCAAGGAATTTTACGGATCCTCGTTTAGATTTTTCTAGAATTAGTTATGATTTTTCAAAATTAGACGAAAATCTGCCACATGTGTTCCAGCGTTGTTTTACGAATTTTGAAGGACTAAAGTGAAAAATAAAGGTACCAAGGGTCAAAAGGGTCATTAGTGACTAGGATATCTCTTAGAATATTGTTTGCAAATTAATAAATGCAATATTACCCTTATAGGATAAACGTGATCATAAACCGATCAGCGAACGTACCGAAATCGTCAACGAAGGTACGGATGCGTACTGTAACACTAACTCTGATGCTTATTGTACACTTGTATGTGATAGATATGCTCATAAACTATAACTCTGCTTTGAAAATTATGTAAACATATATAGCTTTATACGGGTTACAGTCTTGGTAATGCCGTTAAGTTTTCCTAGCACTGAGGACACGATAGGCCATCGTGGCACTGGGGAATAGTGCAAACTGGTTGTGGTGAATATATATATATATATATATATATATATATATGGATATATGATAGTTGTGTTTTTATCTTTGAGAGATGAATATTGAATATGAATATTGTTGTTTTATCATGAATATCTATCATACATAACTGTACATAAGCATGAGGTTAACCGTTACCTGAGGTTCAATGGGAATTGAACCTCAGCTCTTACCATAGCCTCAGGTTCTGGCAGAGGCAGAGTTGCTGACAAGGGTAAGCAGCCCGCTTGAGGATGCGAACGGAGGATTGTTCTTCGGACGTTGTTTTTATCTTTTCAGTTTAGTTTTGAATACATGAATATTCGGATGACTGTATTAGTATCAGACACACCAACAATGGATGTTTATCAGTTACTCGTTTTGTTTTAAAAGGAAAATCTTTTTCCGATGCCAATCTGATTATTTCTTCGAAGCTCTGATAATCCCTTTTCAAAAACCACATTTAAAAAGGCGGGATGTTATACTTTTTCCAGTAATTGAAGATGAGATAATTGAAATGAATAGAAAGTTTATGGCTGATAGCCAGATGGTTTTGTGAACAACCCCAAAGCTGATCACATCCACCAGAGAAATGGGATGCTCGCTTAGGGCAATTTTTAAGACATCCACCAGAGAAATGGGATGCTCGCTTAGGGCAATTTTTAAGATATCAAGGCTGAGGAGAGAGAGGGGGTGGGAGGCGGTGGGAAAGAGGAAATGGTTTATTTTATCCATCAAATCTTCACCGTTGGATGAGATTATAATCTAACAGTATTGAAAGAAGTAAGCAAAATAAGGATAAGCAGAATAACTTATCCCTCTAAAAACACCATGACTGTTAAATAAATTAATGTTGCAAATTTAACAAACAATTCCTATATGCAATGCACAATAATTTTGCTCCTAGCGGCCCTATCTACTCCTACAGGATCTTTTGCACAACACAATGACTGCATTCCCTCAGTGTATACAATGGCCCTCTCGCAACCCCCATCCACGATCCTTTTTTATAGTCTCTTTGTCATTGATAGTTTAGCTATGACAGTTTTATTTTAAACATTTTTATTTTACAATCTAAAATTAAAGATTGATTTATCAACATTTAATTACAAAGTCGCTATTGTTACACATCTACTAGCCTCACCTTTTCGAGTGATGGGTAGTGTAGTCCTTTGCTTTTATTTAATTTTAGCTTATATTTCCCTGATTGACCACACACATCAGAGTATAAGCAACAGAGCATGCACCGGTTTGGACAAAAATATACTGATAAAAATACAAAAGGATAAATTTTTTCCCGGAGGGATCAAAATATACAATCATCTAGATAATGGTGCCTGACCAGCCAAAATAACATAATACGGTCATTCGATAATTAAAATAAATATCCAAAAATAACAATCACCAATGTCCACCTCCACACTACTCCGGAGCCTTACCTTTGTCTCCTAGCCCTGGTCTCAATGAACTGCCAAAGGGCTTAAAAGGAGAACCGTTAATCTCATATAAAATGTATAAGTAATGCATGTAAGAAAAACCATAAATAAACAAATACCACATAACATTTGGTATCAAGGCACATAGACAAATCCGGAACTAGCAGTCCTAATAACACACAGCACAGACAGCAGTGGTTCTAATAGCACACAACACAGACCACCGAGTACAACACACAGCATGTTCCGGTTCCACGATGCTCGAAAATAAATGATAACTAAATATATGCAATTACATACACAAGTCACACAGAATATATGAGAATTAATGTTACTACCTGGCAGTCGACTACAGATAAAAATAACCTCCTCGATGCAAAATATCACAATTATCCCTAAAATAATAGAATGTAAATATAATTAAATTCCTTTCAATAAATATTCCTTTGATCATTTAAAATAATCCCAATTAATGTGCCCATATTCATCACTAAATCCCTTTTCTTATTAAGGAATTTAATATGAGCTTATATTCCCTTAATTTTCGTCATTTTCCAGGAATTTCCAGCAACCAGTGACTGATCTTCAAAAATTCATAATTATATCTAGAAAATTCCTTTTGGGTTGATTCCAAAGCACAAAATTACTCTTAATATGTCTATTTTCAACAAAAATACTCATTTAGGCCAGACCAAGTCGAAAATTCATCCCTAGCCCAAAATACCCCCGCTGTCCGAAATAATTCCTAGTTTTCAGGGGCTATTTTGAAAAATTTATTTCTCTTAGCACAAAATTAATAAAAATAAAAATTATATACCAAATTAATCCTTGAGATGTCTACTTTCTCCCTGTAAAATTTCATATTTTTTCAAGTCCATTTACTAAGTCAAATATCATGAAGAAGGTGACTGACTCCACAGGAAATTTCTAGAAACAGCACCTTAATGATTTTCAAACTTCCATTTATGCTTCCAAAATTATGATCCAAGTTTAACCTCATGCAAAATCTCATTTTAAACACTTTAAAGCCATCAAAAACACCAAAATCCATTCCCAAAACACTAATATATCCCGCCTGACGAAAATCATTGTCTAATCAACAAAATGTCAAATTTCCATTCTAACACCGTCATCTAGTTTATAATCATTTCTAATTTATTGTTTGAACCCTTAATCATACTCTAACCCCATTTAAGAAATTGGGCAACAATACCCCATGCATTTAGGGTTTCCAACATTTCAAGATTACAAAAGAATAGCACCGCAAATAAATTCACCAACTCAAATACACCATAAGGTGGTTCAAGAGTCACTAACCTTAGCTTGATATTTGATGTTCTTTTAATTTTCTTTTTCCTTGTTTACCAAAATTTTCAGCCCCCATTCATGAACACCATAAGAAGACAGATTTTTGGGTCAATAAGAGTTGTAAAAGGAAGCCTAGAAGAGATAGAAGAGGTTACTTAAGATTTATCTATTAATTTCTTGAATTCTTCCTTCCCCTTTTCTCCTAGAAATTTTCCACTCTTCCTCCCCTCCTTGTCTCTGTGTGATGGCTGACTCAAAAGTGGGAAGAAGAAGTGATTTAATGTCAATAAAAGGGGCCAATTCGGATGGATAAATGAAGGGGAAAAAAAGACCTCCAACTAGCCCATTATTTACTACTTTGCCATCATATAAAAATCCAACCATTTAGTTGGAATGTGTTCGCCCTTTTCCTTCTTCTTTTCCCTTAATTTGGGCCAAAATTTTAAGCCTATCTTAGGATGATTTAGCCCACTAAATTAACTTATAACCCACGCTCATGTACCCATAAATTCTAAATAATTATAAGACATACGGCACAATTTCATGAAAATTGTAATTTTAACCATGCTTCAATTCCTTTTTTTTTCTTATTTCCTAAAAATACTCATGCAACTTCTTCTCATTCCTTTTTGGCCAAATTTATTACACATAAACAAGTAATTCCACGACCACATCTTATCCTATATTCATCAACACATAACTTCATAAAAATTCATATATACAAATAACTTCACATTAATGTATATGAAAAATGGAGATGTAGTTCTGCTGAAGTCAAGAAAATTTTCTTCAAGCGTGAACCAGCCGAGATGCTGCGAGCTGAATGGAGAGGAAAGGAGGTGAACGGATCTGGTATGATGAGCTTTTTTTCTCCCTTTTTTATATATATATAATATACTACTTTCACCAAATCTTACCCAGTCATCTTGCCAACTCATCAGCCCAAGTTAGCAATTTTAACAGGATCAGTGATACTTATGTGAATTTAACACTGTTAACTCCATCCCCAAGTCCTTTTCAAATTATAAGAACTAAGGTCACAAACAAACCAAACTTAAAGGACCAAAATCTACACTTTGAAATTTCAGGAATCAATATCAGAATGAATAAATTATAAGGACAAAAAATTATATTAACCATTTCAAGAATTAAAGTAAAACCTGAAGTAAATTTTATAGAATCAAACATATACTTTGATGATCTGCTTATGTAATCATGATTATCGTTGTATGTAGTTCATTGAATTGTTTCAATTCATTGCATCTAGAGTCTTGGATTGGTGATTTACTTAAGTGGCCATGATTATCTTTGTATGTGATTCATTCAATTATTTCGTTTCATTGGATTTGTGTCTTTTATTGGCGCCTTACTTGCGTGGCCATTATTAATTTTTTTTTATGTGGTTCATTGAATTGTTTCAGTTCGTTGGATTTTTTTGTCTTGGATTGTGTGTTCATTAGAAGTGTTCAGCTGGTCACTGAGTTGTTTTGTTTCATTGGTTCTTGTGTTTGGATTGTGTGTTCATTTGCATGTAGTCAATTGGTGAAAGAATTATTTGATTTGTTTTGGGCTGTTTGCTTTCTGTATTTATTCGGTAGGATTAGTTTAGGGATATGTTCTCTATGACGTTGTATATGTCGTGAGTGTTTCTATTGTTGCGTCCATCGGTTCTAAGGATCATTCTTTAATTAGGATCGTTCTATTCATTTAAATGATATCGAAACTCGGATTAGACCGACTTAGCCGTTGACTGGACGTGTAGCTGACTCATGAGGATGCTTACTTGGCATGAACCGCTGGGTAGGTGGGTTGCACAATTTATTTATTTCGACTTCAGATCCTGAAAATACAATGCCTTTTTTGCTATAGATTTTTTTTGTTTTTTTTTTGTTTTTAAAAAAAGGAAGAAAAGAAACAAGCATGTTTCCTCTGGTTTCAGTCTTCAAGCGTATGTAAGCTCAAAGAAGAGAGATGAGGAAGAGATCTATAAAAAGAAGATGAGTAACAATGGAATAAAAGAAACAAAAAGATGAAGCAAAAAAAAGATGAAAACCTACGTAGAATCTTCGTATATTATAGATTGCAAAGGAAGAGGTGTAACATGCTCCAATAAATATATCATTATTCACATGTGACTTTTCTTTAAGAAATATAGGGTTAAGGTGCAGATTGGCCAACGAAATATTACTCTAAAAGCATCTGGCACAAAAATGTATTGAAGGTACCTTAAATACCAAGCAACAATAAAAAATGAAAAAAAAATACCAATCAACTATTAAAAATGAAAACTATCACAATGATGTTAAAATCAGTCAAACGCCGTTTGGTTACTTTTATGTAAGAGAAGCCCGAAGATGGTTAAACGGCTTCCAGGGAGGATGATCTTCGATATGTCGCAACTTTGATTGTTTAATTTCGTAAAGGAAACGTCATTCGACGCAAAATTGTTGTGTAAGCTTTCAGAGTGTTGTGTTCGGGATTACGTCTGTGTTCTTCAGCTTTGCCCCTATTTTGGGACAGGTTTTGTTTTCTAATTTCAGCCATTGTTGGATCTAACTTTGATCGTAGGTGTGACCTGTTGATACAGTTACTAGGTTGATCATTAGCTGAAGCGAAATCAGCATTGAAAATCCTTAGGGTTTAAGCCACTATTCATCTTCTTTGTACTACACTTTCCTTCTGTATCATCTGTGGGGCTGTTAGGATCATGAGTTTCAAATATCACTCTCTTGCAATAACTCAAGAATCCGATTAAACCACTTAGAAGAGGAGCCTCACGCTCTTTGCATTTAGAGAACTGAAAATGCATCTTTTATGTAAGAGAGGCCCGAAGACTGCTGACATGGCATGCTAGAATATTATGACGACTACAATTTGGCATGATTTTGAGCCTATTCCTTTCTCAAGGATAAACGAAGTTTGCTTGACTTTAACATCATTGTGATAGTTTCCATTTCTAATACTGGATTGATAAAAAAAAATCATTTTTAATTGTTGGTTGGTATTTAATGTACCTTGAATACATTATTGAGCTTATTCCTTTCTCGAGGAGAAATGATGTTTGCCTGACTTTAACATCACCGTGATAGTTTCTATTTCTAATAGTAGACTAGTAAATTTTTTTCATTTTTAATTGTTGGTTGGTATTTAAGGTACCTTCAATACATTTTTGTACCAGATGCTCCTAGCGTAATACTTCATTAGCCAATTTGCACCTTAACCCAAAAATATAACATTAAAAGTTGTTAGAATACAGGTTAGGAGTACTATCTTGATTTCTTGATCTTTATCTTGGTTTGATTCAAGGCCTATATATATAGTATTATGACCCTTGTAATTGATTGACTCCTATTATTATTCAATATAGTCCATGTAGTATTCAACAAAAGGCCATGAGTTTCACACGATCTCAAAGCGCATTGTTTATGGTTGGTCCAATAATCCGGGTCAAGTCTTTCTCCGACCTGGTTGGTTCTTGAATTATAGAATTGGAAAAAGCGTTTCTTCCATAAGTTCTTCATCCCTGCCATCTTTGACAAGTGGGAAATTGGCGAGGAGGAGCTATTATGGGATTTCATAGGTCTCGGCGGGTTTTTGCCCAAAGATCCTCTTTATTCTTGAGCATCTAGCTGTGAATACGCAATCAAGAATCAATGGTGGTTCAAAAATCGTCGGTAATGTTCTTGGTTGATATTGTAACCAAGCTGAATGCAATCGAACTCTTCTATCTCAGGGAGCAAAGGCGTAATGTCGCCAGAGTTCTTGGTTTTTTGGCGTCGTGAAGTTCAGTATTCTTGTCTCCGTGATGTTATTCCATCGAGGGCTTGTATTTTGTCTTGATGACGTTATTCCATCGAGGGCTTGTATTTTGTCTAGGTGATGTTATTCCATCGAGAGGTTGTATTCTTGATTTCTTGATCTTGATCTTGGTTTGGTTCATGGCCTATATGTAGTATTGTGGCCCTTGGAATTGGTTGACTCCTATTATTATTCAATATAGTCCACGTAGTATTCAACAAAAGCCCATGAGTTTGACAAAAGTAAAACATTTTTTTAGGTATATTTAAGAGATAAATTGTAAACAAAAGGAAAATGAATATCAACTGAAGAAAAGTACAATGTAACGAAAGGAATAACAAATTGCAAATGATGCAGCGTATGGCACAAGAGAAAAACAAGCCACGTGAAGGGAGGAGAGAGAGAGAGAGAGAGTAATTAATTGTGAAAATCACTATTAGGTCACAAGGACCATACAAAAAAGTTCCATACCAAATTCCCCTAACAAAATAGTCCCTAGGAATTTTTCTTGTTATTAGCTGTTAATGTGAATGACAAAATTGTCCCTATAAATAAATAAGAAAAAGGCAAGAGAAGAAGGTGGTCGTGCCTTACAAAAAGTATCAATTGGAAACATAAGACTGGCATAAAGAACATGTCACACTTCCATGAGAGAGCAGTTAACAATGTCAACTTCAGGATTTGGTTTACTCTGGTGTAGGGGCGGATTTAGGGGAGGCTAGGGGTGGGCCTCGCCCCCTAACATTATATAATTGGACCCAAAGTTTTTGGAAATTATTCTTTGGCCTTATAAAAATTTCAATCTTTTCACTTTAGTCCCTATTTAGAAGGCTCATAAAGGGACTAAAATAAAAATATTGAAATATTTATGAGGCTAAAGCATAATTTTCTGAAACCTTAGGTCCAATTAGGTAATTTTTGCCCACTAATTTCAAATGCTAACTCCACTCGATTTTATTCTGTAATTTTTGCCCCCCTAATTTTTATTCATGGCTCCGCCCCTACTCTGGTGTCCCTAGCTCTTTTATTTGTCTCATCGGTTTCGGCCGACAACATGGTCGTGTTGACGGAGGCCAACTTCGATCATGAAGTTGGTAAGGATCGTGGCGCTCTTGTCCAGTTCTATGCTTTATGGTATGTAAATATCTTTCTTAGTAAATTCAATTCAGCTTCAATTATGTCTAAATCGCTTTTTTTGTTTTTGGAACTTAGTGTAATTTGGTTGTTAGTTTTTATACTATTCCCTGAATATCATCAAATATGTGTTTTTTATTTTTGTCTTTTTAACGCCTTGATGTTGGGCTGGTAGATTTAGAATTAGATAAGTTGTGGGTCGCATTTATCTCTCGGGAGATCTATAGCCAATGAGATTGAGTATGTTCGAATTGCAACTAGTGAGTTGTTATCTCAACGTAATTGTTTTAATGCAGACAAGTACTGAATTAGTCCTAAAATTATATCAGGGAATAATGCAAATATCTATTATTTTTATTGCTTTTATGGTATTTATGTTGTTTTTTGAGGTTATTGTTGCTCACACTACATCATTTTAGATGTGTTGTGATCATAATAGGAACGAATTGTTGATAATTTTTGGCTCTTTATATCAGTATAAATCCTTGCCTCACTAATTCTTCTTGTTATTTAACCCTGATGACCATAGACGTTCTATCATTTTTCTTGTTTTGGACCATAAACGTACTATCAATTGACTTTAATTTAGATTTTATTCTTCGCATCCCATGCATTTGCTTCATTCTGTTTCTTAACACGAAGCAGCTTTAATTTCATCTTTTTCAGTTGTAAAATATAACTTGTTTGGCATTCTTACATAGACCAGAAGAGATTATAGTCATAACATTTATCATGGTAGGTGTGGACACTGTAAAAGGCTCGAACCAGAGTATGAAAAGATGGGATTCAAAAAATCCAAATCCATTTTGATTGGCCAGGTTAGTGATGTCCATAAATCTCACGCAACCCATCCTTTCTCATTTGAATGGGATTTAACAGTTCACCCATTGATAGCTCCAACTGCAGTTAGATAGTGATGATCAAAAAAGCCTTTGCACCAAATATGGTGTCTCTAGTTATCCCACAATTCAATGGTTTCCTAAGGGATATTTGGAACCAAAGAAGTGAATGCTTGGCAATTTTTGTCACCTTTAACTTTTTTCATTATACAATATGAAATAATGTTAGATTGTTCTTCTGCCTATTCTTTGAATTTAATCAACTTACGTCTCAAGAACTTGAAACTCTTCATAGAATTGATTATCCACACAATCAAATTATGTGTACTTTAGGTATGAAGGTGCACGTTGTGACACCCGTCCCAAATGCGTCTTTATTTATCAGAGTTTAAGCACACAAGCATTGAAATAGTTTGGACGACTTTATTGTGTAATAAAACTTTCTTAAAATAACTTAGTTTGAAAATATGAGGATAAAGCTTTCACAATTTGAATCTATCCCATAGTGAGATGTTAATACAGTGATCCAAAATAGACAAATGATAAACGATAAATATAGTCCATCTACTCATATTTTTCCAAAAAGTTCCATCTGTTGTAACCCTTACAGCTGCATCTTCTCTCTTGATTCTAATCCAAACCTGTCTCTTTCATGCGATGTGGAGTTTAAATGAATGAACCCTAGGGGATCAGTTAATCTTATATGCAAGTATGAAATATAAATGACAACATATCACATGTTAAACTTAGAATAATTCATAGTAAACAAGTTATACCGTAACCACAATTATTGGCCAAGGACGGTAACCCTTAGGACACGCAGCCCCAATCCATAGCTAGAATACACATATGCAAATTATCTAGCAAACATGGTTTGTCATACATTAATACATACATACAAGCTAATAAAATAACAGTTACCACCTCAAGCTTGAATCCTTAACTTTGTCCAAAGGTGTTGGGATTAGTAGAGGTGTCAAGGTATGCCTATAAATATTTATTATTTCATTAGTCACTATTTGCGTTGCAAAGTAACTAACTACGTAAATTACTTTTAGAGGATTAAAAGTGGTTATTCATCCCTAAAATTCTCTTAATAATAATACCCTTTTTAATTTATTATTTATTCTCTTTCCTAATATAACAATAATAATAATATTTATTTATTTTATTATTATCATTATTATTATTTTACTAATTATTATTATTTATCTACAATTATTTTAACCTCTCAGAGGCTATCCTAACACTTGAAACTAGGAGTTTATGAATACCAATCATCATATAAATTATACTTTAATGCATTACATATAATATTTCTCATGTTTTTCCAAAGCATAATGTTTCTCATGGTTTTTTCCAAAATTAGCATATATTAACACTTTAAATCAGGAGTTTAATAAATTCTCACACCACATATATATGCTTCACTATATATATATACATAACATAGAAAAAATTTATGCAGCGGTATCTATACCTATATTCACACAACATGTTTTCAAGGTTTTTGTTACATACATGTATACATACATTGATAGGGCAAAAGCCTATAAACTCTGCAAGTGCACGGGCCGTATCAAGTAATAAAGTGATGAAAAAAGTATCGTTCCCACGAGGACTTAATATCACAAAATTCAGTTGAGCATTAATTTCACAATTTCGGTTAAGTTGAGCAAATCAAATTAAATTTAATTTAGAGAAAAGAAATTAAAACTAAAATTAAAATAAACAACCTACTACTAATTAAACGAGCAACCTAGAGTCACTAATCCCTTATTTGATTCCTAGATTTTATTCCCACTGTAACACCCCTACTGTTGTAAGTAGTGTAAATTGTAATCGTTGATAAATAAACGAAGAGTTTTTGGCTGTTATTTAATTGTTATTATTCATGTAATATTTTATAGCAAAATAATCAATGTAAAAGGATTTCGATATAGTGGGAGACAGGAGAGTGGATCCCAAAAAGGTCCAAAAGGCCACTCACTTTGACCAGAGGAAAAGAGTCTCTAGTGGGCCCAGGTTTGAAAAAGGCATGGGCCCAGGGTAAGATACCGATGAGGCATAAAGCCGATATGATGAAGCAAGGGAAAAATGGTCAATTCCTTGATCTTTGGGCATTCAATCTCGTTTTATAAGAGAAAGGAGAGAAAAACTGATGATTTTACCCATATTTTGGTTCAAACACAAGACACGGGACCCGCAAGCGATAAACCGTAAAAGGGATCGATAGCGACCAATTCAGGGATAATTTTTGGACAAAATGAGACAAATGTGGGGCCTCCTTGAAAGAGGGAAGGCGCCACATGAAAATGCTCAAGCAGAGGAGAATATTTGGTAAAGTTAGAGAAAAGTACAAAAAGATGTATTTTTGGACTCAGTGGGACCTGATAAGAGTTGGTAGACCCCAAAATTAACCAATAAAGTGGAAGAATGGATTTAATTATTGGAGTTCAGATTTTGGGACATGCCATGCGCATAGGATCTGCCCAAAATTGACAAAAAAGTGATTAGTCAAGCTTGGTCAATTGAGATAATGCATGTGGGCTCCAAAAACAACTTTGAAACACATGGGATAATTCATTTAAAAATTGAAGTGATAAAATCTGAGTTTGGGCAGCCAAAATCACGCCATATACACCTCCCTAGAAGACTCTCAATTTGCATATGGGATAAAGCCAAAGTAATGACAATTGGATGCCAACCAAACTAGGAAAAAACTTAGTTACATTAAAACCAACTAGCCACTTTTGGATTATTATTAAAAGAGCTTGACTTGCCATTTTCTTTCCTAAACGGCGTGGTCCAGCAGCTGAAAGAGGGAGGGGACCAATAAGTTTCCAAAGCCAAGCTCAAGTTTCCACCCACCTTGTCCATCCATCCAAAGTTCCGAAACCGGTAACTACCGACAACTTGGATCTTTAAAGCTTTAACTATGACTTTTCGTACTGCTGGTTGGAACTTGATTTTAGGGTTTGACTTTGGAGTTTTTTATGGTCCCAAATTGTTTAAAACATGATTTTGTGTGGGGTTAAGTCATGGTTTAAGTTTCCTAACTCAAAAACCCCAAAAACTCAAGGAAGAGGCTTGCTGCCAGTGTTCTTGATCCTGGGCAGCAAAGCTTCAAAGATGTTTTTTAGAACAGTAGAGATGTTGGTTTGATCTGACATTTTACAGGTGAAAATTAGACATCTGGGGCATCATTTGGATATGTAACTTGATATATTTTTGATGCACTGATTGAGAGATACAAATTTTCTAAGTTAGCTCTGTCTGCAACAGGGCTAAATCTGACTCAGGTGTGAAAAGTGAGCAACACGCCAAACTAAAAGTGCTTTCAGGGTCTGGGAATATTTTTCATGAACAATAGACATTTCAATGGTTCAAATAGCACTGGTTTCATGTAAAAAGTATTTTTTTGGAATTTATTAAAAATCTTACAAGTTGGGTCAGAAACACTGGATTTTTGGAAAAGTTAGTTTTGGGTTCGATTTTTGGGTTAAAACGAGATAACAATTTTTATAAATATTGAATAAGTGTGTTTTGATGATATATAGGTCAAAGGAAGCTTTGGAAAGTCAACGGACCACTAAAATAATAAGGAAAATAAATATCACACCAGGTAGTAACCGTTTTACTCAGATATTTCTATGTGTTTTGCTGTATGTTTGTGTTTTGCCATGTGTGTTTTCCTTGTATATGTTGTGTCAAATATGCATACAGTGTTGTATGATTCCTAGCACTGAGGATGTTTAGTCCGAGGCTGGCTTAGTTGGCGGCTGTACGGGTTGAGTTTTCAGTCCGAGGCTAGCCTAGAAAAGGCGGCTGTACGGGTTGTGAGTTCAGTGAGTCCGAGGCTTGCCTTGGTAAGACAGCTGTACGGG
Organism: Acacia crassicarpa; assembly: GCA_034222035.1. Taxonomy (NCBI): domain Eukaryota; kingdom Viridiplantae; phylum Streptophyta; class Magnoliopsida; order Fabales; family Fabaceae; genus Acacia; species Acacia crassicarpa. The sequence continues at coordinate 20,447,482 of JAWXYG010000009.1, read as the reverse complement.
TTCTTGAATTGTGATATGTGCTTTGCTGTGGTATGATCTGGATGCATATATGGTATGTATTTGACATGCTCATATATTTCTGTTTTGCATGGTAGCATACATACTCCTTACACATTTAGTATTTGAGTACTGACGGTTACTCTGGGGCCTGAACCACGGACTCCAGACGCTTCTACAGCTGTCGAGGAGCGTACTGATCAGTGTGGACCTTCTGAGATAAGGTAGGGTTCGGTGATGCGGTGAAGAGTAGGGAATGCCCTACCGTATTTTGTATCGTACTTTTTGGATGACTATATTATATACCTAGGGTTTACTTTTGGATTACTGTACCCTTAATGTAACATCCCAAAAATTTACTTAACATAATAAGTAATTAAGGGTTCATTAACAACTAAGTAATGCCCATTATTGAATTAAAATATGCAAATGTAAATCAGAGTATGAAGTATGAGCCCTAACGTGGCATTATACAATCATTCCACATAAACCATAAAGACAGAAGTGCTACTTTTGGTAGAAGTAGTCTAAGCTTCTGGGATCTTCCCTGATGATTCTGCACGAGAGCTTTCACCTGAAAAATGTGGGTAACCATCAATCCAGCTTATTACGAATACTAACATGTGCTAATGAGGTGCCAAGTGGAACAATTTATATAGCAAGATATTAAAAATATAATTCATCAATATACATATCACAAAAATTTATATAATAAATTCTATATCAAAATTATATGTCTCAGTTCTCATTAAAACAATTCCCAAATTGCCTCCCACCAATCCAACCGAACCGCCTTATTTCCTCCGACTAGACCCATGGGCTAAGTTACATCCATGTTACTGGTGACTCAAAAAGCTCTCTGGTCATGTGATGAGGACCGGCCAAAATCCTCAGAGCACATGTCCCAAACCATGGGCCTTTTCCCCTTATTGAACATGTGGGGTGTCGTATGCCCTTATTGAATTAGTGGGCCCGTCCCTTCCTGAACATATGGGACAATAGAAAGCCAACCATCATGCATTAATGGAGGCCTCACCACGTGGTGGAATAAAATACTTCATCTTCCCAATTCAACCCTTACCATAATTATCAGAATAAATATCATGATATTAAAATGAAAAATTCTTATATATGAATAAGTAAATAAAATAAATATCATGATACTAAAATGGACCATTCTTATACATGAATAAGTAAATATGATAAATATCATGATATTAAAATGATCAATTCTTATATATGAATAAATAAGTATATATTCACAATTCAAATCATAAAGTTCCACAAGGCAATTTCTATTAAGATATTCATAATCATTTCAAATACTCACAAACAACATATCAATAGCCATAACAAGTGGAAAGTGGTTACCTCTCGCCAAAGCTAATTATTATTACGCCGCTCCTAATTCAAAGGTTCAAACACATGCTATAAGATGATCACCATTCCTCTGTTTTCGGAACTAAACGCAGGGGAGTATGATCGATCACGGCCCAAGCTCTTTTCTTTCCTTCCTCGGTTCCACGGTGTTTCCTGGCCTATTTGCAGATCACGCACGATGAGGAGGTTCACAGATAGATCTCACTCTTTTTCTCGGATCCACCCTTTGCTCTCGACTCTCACCGAGTTACAAAACAGGCACACACATACAGTCCCAACGTCCCTCTCTCTCTCTTTCACTTACTCTCTCTCTCTCGGCCTCACACTCACCTCACGCCTTCTCAGTTCTTGCTGGTGGGGATGAGTGAATGAGAACATGAGGCTACGGTTTATAATGAGAGGAAGTGGAGAAGTGCGCTGGCAGGGTGTTGGTGTTGCTGCCATGCTAAGCTAAAGGGAAAGCAGAGGGTTGTGGTGCAGCTGGTCGTGGGGCTGGAGAAGGATGAGAAGGTATGGGAACTCTGTTGTTTTGTTGCGTGATGGATGTTAGCTGCGATGGGATTCGTCGATAAGGAAACGTGGTGTTTGCTGTCCATGATCTCTTGTTCTTTCTACTTTCGGTGTTGGGACTGAATAATGAATGAATAATGAAGGAACAAATGGAATATAATGGAGCATTGCATCGTGTGCTTTGCTGGCTGAATGATGATGCATATGTGTTCCGTTGCTAACCGAAAGTGCACTGGGAATTATGGCAAAAAGCTGATTGTGTGTGTGTATTTATGTAAAGTGTGTGTACGTGTGAGCTTGGAGGTGGAATAATAATAATAATAATAATAATAATAATAATAATGGATATTGTTTAATTAATTTATTTATTTTTATTTTTATTATTATTATTCTTTTTTTTTATTCTTATTTAATCCTAAAGAAATAAAGCAAGATATTTCAATTCTTCCCACCTAAATAGAATTTTGTCCCCAAAATTCCTAACAAGTCATTATGGAAGCTAATCCATATTTTAAGCTTTTAACATACATCAACAAAGTCAAGACAACACTACCAAAATAATTTGGCATGAGGCACATCAAAACAAAAGATCACTATGTCACACAAATTCAAACATTGACATAACACAACCATAAATGCACTAGTTCAATCAAGACAAGTACAACTACACACCTAAGCAAACAAGTTCGGAAAGTCTCGACGCATTCTTTCCTCTGTTTCCCAAGTTGCATCTCCGGGTGTCATACCCTTCCATAAGACTTTCACAAGTCGAATGGTTTTCTTCCTCAGTTGCTTGTCCCGGACATCTAAGATTCTTTCTGGTTTTGCTATATAAGTCAAGTTCTCTCTCAACTCGACTTCCTCAGGTTCAATGACATGAGACGGATCTGGATGATACTTCTTCAACTGTGACACATGGAACACATCGTGCACTTGAGATAAGTGTGGAGGCATGGCGATCCGGTAGGCAACAGGCCCAATTCGCTCCAAAATCTCATACGGCCCTATGAACCGTGGAGTCAACTTCTTTGCCTTAATAGACCTCCCAATGCCCGTCATGGGCGAAACCTTTAAGACTACATAATCCCCCGCACTAAACTCCAATGGTCTTCTCCGACGATCCGCATAACTTTTCTGTCGGCTCTGAGCTGTCAACAATTTCTGTCGTATCGTCTCAATCTTACGTGATGTTTTATCTACCAAGTCTGGTCCAATGATGGTTCTTTCACTCAATTTGGTCCAACACAATGGCGATCTGCACTTCCGACCATACAAGGCCTCAAAAGGTGCCATTTGAATACTGGCATGGTAACTATTGTTGTATGCAAATTCTGCTAATGGCAAGTGCTCATTCCAGCTACCTGAGAACTCGATGACGCAAGCTCTTAACATGTCCTCGAGTGTCTGAATAGTCTTCTCGGCTTATCATTTGCTAGCCTTTCGACGCATTTTACTACCACAACACTGGATTTCTAAACTTACTACCTAAGGAATTACCCTCAAGCTAACGTTCCTTATCTATCACTTGGTACAGATTGAATGTTTTGCCAACCTCAAAATGTATTCTAGACATATTTATTTAAAGTCACTATGCAATCAACATTTCACACAGCACTAAACACATAGGTCTCACAACACAGGGATACGGCCCCGTGCAAACTTGCATACCGGGTCTTATTGCCTTGAATCTCTGTTCATTTACTCCGTGTCTGCGCTTCCTTAACTTCGGCTCTCATACCACCTTTCTCTTGCTTAGCATGCTAGCATTTCTTATCTACCCGGTTCAAATCTCTAGACCATTCTAACAGTTTCTGTCCCTGTTTCAACCCAATTGCCAATTGCACTGCTTTTCATTTCAATACATTAGCAAATGGCAATGACGCCATTGCTTTTTATTTCCCTATGTTATTACATAAACTTCAAAATTTTCAAATATTAAAAAAAAATTTTAGTGGTCGCAGTACATTTTTATAATTGCACAAAACATTTTTTTTTTCATTTTCAATAAACCATAATCGCTGCCAGCCCAATTTTGAGAAAATACATCCTTTACCAGCCTAAATTCAAGAAACACATTTTCTGCCGGTTTAACACACAATGGAATAATTCATTTCACAAAATTCAACATTTGAAAATTCTCACCACCACTTCAACCTTTTAGTACAACGGCATATCCCAATCCTTTCATACCCAAACCACTGAAGTGGCAACGTGTCTGCCGACCGATATGGGAGAATTTCCATCCCCCTATAAGGGACCCAGTATCCATACTAACATTTCCAATAAAGGCTCCTTACCGCTTTCCCAGTCAAGCCAGTCCATAATCACAGCCACCACTGTGCACCGCTTTCCCAGCTGACCAGTTCTTAATCACGGCTAGTGCCAGTTCCATAAAACAAAATGCACGCCCCTCTAAGGTGGAACTACTTAGATTGGGAATATTCACCATTGGTGCAAGTGTCAACCTCTCATGTCACATCCAACAAATTTTCAATTTAAATGAGCTTTATAACTAGCCCAAAATTTCAAATATTTTTAAACATAGCTGGCAAGACCCAACAAACTGAGTATTTCTACAACAGTTTTTTGACCTCATCCAGTTTCGTATTGCCTTACACCACATAGTTCAAAATTCAATTTTAAACCTGAGCCCTACCAAAACCTTTTATGAGGCATAATTTCAATAGCGACCACTACCCTAGTCTCAATTTCGGTTGAAAGCTTCTTTTTTTTTTTTTTTTGAAAACTCTATTTCAAAAGTTTTTCACAAAATTAGCAGGTGCATTGGCAAATTCAACATTCTAGTTTTCAAACATAACCAAGAATTAGACAATTGTCCTTAGAAGGTCATCATGTATAACACCTCTCAGGTTATAGCTATCATACGGTTCTATTAAGGAACTAACTCTCATTTATAACTTTAAGGGAATATTCTATATTCGAGATCTTTCCCTAAGCTGATACAACAACCAACAACCTCAAAATACCCCATATCAAATAGGTGCTTATCCTCAAACATACCTCCAATAACGTGCTAATGACACAACATCAGTCATTATTATCAGGGTTTCTACTCTTAATCATTTTTTTTTTTGATATTAAAATCATCCCCTAGCAGCTAGTAACCTCTAGATACCTCATATACGTTGGTGCCACACTCTACTACCTTAAGTGATTCAATTCACTTGGCACCATATCCTAATACCTCAATTCATTCGGGTCGATTCACACATGTAAGAATCATTCAACTGTCAAGTTAGATCTTTAGATCACAATTCATAGTCTGATCCTCAAATAACCCCAAACAACGTAATTATCAGATTCACAATCCAGAACATAGTTTGGACCAAGAAATCATATTACCTCAATAATACCCAATATACAAACTAGGATTACAATTCTCATTTCTAGTTTAAACCTTGAAACATTCAAATGTCATCTTCATAACCAAAACACAACACACAAGGTTCTAAATCCATTTCAGTCCTCAATATCCCAAGAGCCTATTCTAACATTATTCTTTCATCTAATCGACAACCCTCAATCATACCCAAAGCATTGCTCATAGCACCATATCAATCAATACTTACAGGGTTTCTACCTTCGAGTACTAAAACCTTAAGACAACCTTAATCACATTTCGATCTAATTCACCATTCAATATTAATAGGATTCCTATTCTCATGTATTGGAACCTTAATGCAACCTCATTCACACTTTGACCTAGGCACTATTTCAATTTTGTATTAGGTTCAAGTCCAGTCTCAATCATTTCCTTATTCAACCTAGCATCCTCACAGCATCTCTATGTCATACCTTAAAGTACTAAGACCTTAAATCAAAGGAATCTTAAATTCTTATAATACTTCCCAGGAGGTCGCCCATCCCGAGATTTATCTTCCTTAAGCACACTTATCCTCAGAATCCTAATAGGATTTAGACCATACTATACCAACTTCCTATATATTCCCATAACACAAAGTAGGGAATTAAATTATATCCTATCTCCATATCAGAAGCCCTAAAGTTAGCATTATAATCCTTATTCTGCCACTTTATCTATCTCTTAAGCCTCAACCTTCAATGGATCCAATTCTCCATTAAATTTCTCAGGATTGTGCTAATGAACATCCTTTCAAACCTTGTTGTTAGCTAGGTCTTCAAGGTTGAGTTGCGATGATGCTTTACCCCCATTACTCTTAATAGCTTCTTCATGATCAATTGAGCCACCCGGCTCAGCTCTTTGTGATACCTCTATACTAGACTCGAGTACGTCATTATTCATTGGCATGGGAATACCTCCTTTCTCTCTTATCTTCTCTTGAAAATCCTCCTCAGCTGTTGAAACCGTGCATCCATGACAGTCATTAACGTATCTTTGAATCAAAGGAAAGAGTCTCGTCATCTTGAGACATTGGTGTATCGATGTAAAAGAGCTTCGTTTTCTTGAGACAGTAGTGTCTCAGGAGCGTCTGGAGGTGAATAAACGGCGAAATGATCCTTCGTGTATCTACCATTCTCCCCACCAAAGGATGAAACCTACCCTAATAAGTGAATAATAAAGCAACCCAACAAAATAACTAAACAGGGAAGGTATGTGTGAAGATTGTATATTGCCACTATATGTAATGCATGCATATTGTTATCAGAATCATATGCTCTGATACCAAATTGTAACATCCCAAAAATTTACTTAACATAATAAGTAATTAAGGGTTCATTAACAACTAAGTAATGCCCATTATTGAATTAAAATATGCAAATGTAAATCAGAGTATGAAGTATGAGCCCTAACGTGGCATTATACAATCATTCCACATAAACCATAAAGACAGAAGTGCTACTTTTGGTAGAAGTAGTCTAAGCTTCTGGGATCTTCCCTGATGGTTCTGCACGAGAGCTTTCACCTGAAAAATGTGGGTAACCATCAATCCAGCTTATTACGAATACTAACATGTGCTAATGAGGTGCCAAGTGGAACAATTTATATAGCAAGATATTAAAAATATAATTCATCAATATACATATCACAAAAATTTATATAATAAATTCTATATCAAAATTATATGTCTCAGTTCTCATTAAAACAATTCCCAAATTGCCTCCCACCAATCCAACCGAACCGCCTTATTTCCTCCGACTAGACCCATGGGCTAAGTTACATCCATGTTACTGGTGACTCAAAAAGCTCTCTGGTCATGTGATGAGGACCGGCCAAAATCCTCAGAGCACATGTCCCAAACCATGGGCCTTTTCCCCTTATTGAACATGTGGGGTGTCGTATGCCCTTATTGAATTAGTGGGCCCGTCCCTTCCTGAACATATGGGACAATAGAAAGCCAACCATCATGCATTAATGGAGGCCTCACCACGTGGTGGAATAAAATACTTCATCTTCCCAATTCAACCCTTACCATAATTATCAGAATAAATATCATGATATTAAAATGAAAAATTCTTATATATGAATAAGTAAATAAAATAAATATCATGATACTAAAATGGACCATTCTTATACATGAATAAGTAAATATGATAAATATCATGATATTAAAATGATCAATTCTTATATATGAATAAATAAGTATATATTCACAATTCAAATCATAAAGTTCCACAAGGCAATTTCTATTAAGATATTCATAATCATTTCAAATACTCACAAACAACATATCAATAGCCATAACAAGTGGAAAGTGGTTACCTCTCGCCAAAGCTAATTATTATTACGCCGCTCCTAATTCAAAGGTTCAAACACATGCTATAAGATGATCACCATTCCTCTGTTTTCGGAACTAAACGCAGGGGAGTATGATCGATCACGGCCCAAGCTCTTTTCTTTCCTTCCTCGGTTCCACGGTGTTTCCTGGCCTATTTGCAGATCACGCACGATGAGGAGGTTCACAGATAGATCTCACTCTTTTTCTCGGATCCACCCTTTGCTCTCGACTCTCACCGAGTTACAAAACAGGCACACACATACAGTCCCAACGTCCCTCTCTCTCTCTTTCACTTACTCTCTCTCTCTCAGCCTCACACTCACCTCACGCCTTCTCAGTTCTTGCTGGTGGGGATGAGTGAATGAGAACATGAGGCTACGGTTTATAATGAGAGGAAGTGGAGAAGTGCGCTGGCAGGGTGTTGGTGTTGCTGCCATGCTAAGCTAAAGGGAAAGCAGAGGGTTGTGGTGCAGCTGGTCGTGGGGCTGGAGAAGGATGAGAAGGTATGGGAACTCTGTTGTTTTGTTGCGTGATGGATGTTAGCTGCGATGGGATTCGTCGATAAGGAAACGTGGTGTTTGCTGTCCATGATCTCTTGTTCTTTCTACTTTCGGTGTTGGGACTGAATAATGAATGAATAATGAAGGAACAAATGGAATATAATGGAGCATTGCATCGTGTGCTTTGCTGGCTGAATGATGATGCATATGTGTTCCGTTGCTAACCGAAAGTGCACTGGGAATTATGGCAAAAAGCTGATTGTGTGTGTGTATTTATGTAAAGTGTGTGTACGTGTGAGCTTGGAGGTGGAATAATAATAATAATAATAATAATAATAATAATAATAATAATGGATATTGTTTAATTAATTTATTTATTTTTATTTTTATTATTATTATTCTTTTTTTTTTATTCTTATTTAATCCTAAAGAAATAAAGCAAGATATTTCACTTAACCATCTGGGGATTTATATTTGTTGTTGCTTTTACTTTTATCAGTACAGTAGTTTGTCCAAACCGATCTTGCGCTCTGTCTCGCGTACTCTGATGCATGCTAAAGTACTTAATAATTAAAGGAAAGGTAATTTGATAAAAGGAATCCCTCTAACCCGCCACCCGAGAGGGCGAGGCCGGTGGAGGTGTAACACCCACTAAATTAACTTTGACTTAACCTAATCAGCTAATCTAGAGTATTAATGTCTATAAATGCCTTTCGGTCCACCTATATACCTACCTTAATTAATTATGTGATGTCTCACACAACTAAATAAGATGCGTTTCAAATCGGACTCACTCTAATTTGATTATGCGCAGCTTCTAGGTATATTCCTATCCTAGATGCAAATTAGATTAAAACCTAACTTCACGTTAAATTTAAACCTAATTCCACATTATTTACTCCCAAGGTCAATTTAGGATTCCCTCTTCCAAGTTCAACTGTAAATCCCCAAAATATGCTTAATGGTGATCAATCAATAAGCAATAACAATGAACACAAGATTAAATAAACTGAAATAAAATTAAGCAAAACTAACAAGTGGGAATAATCTTTAAAACCCAAACAAGTTCATAGATTCTCTAGGTTGCAAAACCAACTAGCCACACATGGCTTTATTTAAATCCATAACAAAAAACTAAGACTTCAGGTTCAAAGAAGAAGGAGAGAGAGGAAAGAAAGATTCTCCGTCGCCTCCACAGTCCTTCCGTCTTTCCGTGGAGATGATTAAGAGAATTGAAACGCTCAGCCTCTGCTCCTCTACTTCTTCGTTCCTTCTTGTTCTGCATCTCCCGATCTTTTTTCCTCCATTCCCCTTTTTGCTTGTCTCTGCCTCCTTATTTATAATTTAGGTTTTAGGTCACTAATTCTCTTTTTCTTATTAAAAAGATATCTCATATCTTGTAATTTACTCCATCAAATCACACAATTGATTTTGTTTGTATTTTCTTGCGGGGGGCCATTGAGTTTGACTGATTACATATCCTCTTAATTACTTTTTCTACTTGATTCCAAATCAGCTAATATTTCCTGCACAATAAAAATAGGATATGAGTAGATTTTATGTCGATTTATTCTTTGATCCCAAGTTTCATTCAATTATGAAAAAGTTCATAAAAGATAATTAAATAGGTATATATATCAATAATTTCAATTAAATCTCATAAAATATTCACCTATTTAATCATAAAATATATACTTATCAAACACCCTCACACTTAAACACTTGCTTGTCCCCAAGCAAAAGAAAGAGAATTCATTATCTGAAAAGAACATTGTTTATGACATTCCTAAACAAAGAGCAATAAACCACCACACTTAGATTATATCATTAAATCTCATTTAAGTTAATGTCTTATAAAAATAGGTCACTGAGACAGTAGAGTGTAACAATCTCTTAACGTCCCATGATCAAAAGATCGGCAAGCAATAAGTTCAACCATAAGATTAGTAAAAGAATATTACGCTACTTAATTTCTCCAGAAAAATTCAAATGCCCCCACCAAACCAAGCTTTTTATTTAATTTATTAAGAATTCTCAGGTATGAAATAACTCATTTTGTCTTTTTTTTCCTTTTTCTTTTCTTTTCTTTTGTTTGTTTTGTTTCTTGAGCCGTTGTAGCTTCCCTTTTGACGCGACCCTGCACATGGATGATGCAGCACCGATTACTCAGTTACTCCAACAGGCACCTCAAGAGGCTTTTAGCCCAACTCCTAACTCTCTTTGACTTTACCATTTGACGCGAGTGCCAACATTGGTGATGAAGTGCCCCCGAATACTAAGTAAGGTCTAAAGAAGTCATTGGAGTTGTTTTTTCTCTTTTTTTTTTATTTTTCCTGAGTTATTTCCCTACACAAAAGTTTTACTTAGTTAGCATAGATCATCATCTAATTTTCTAAAGAAATCATGTAGCAAAATATTCTTGAACTAATAATTTGTTGATCACATTACAAACTAATCCTTATTCTCATAGTTCATCTCAAGATTGCAAAAAAAACTCAAGGCTTAGAGACTTGGTTAAAACATTTTTTTTCTATTTTAATTTTTGACTTGATAATATTCTCTAAGATGGGGAAAGCTCAAAATTAAGGTCAATCCTCAACAATGCAAAAATCTCAAGTTAACAAAAATCTTTTCAATTGCATAAGGACAAGCATAATTCAAAGAAATTATATCATAACCAAAGAAATTATATCCATCCCCCACACTTAAATCAAACATTGTCCTCAATGTTGCAAAAATATAAAGAGCGAAAGGAACTAGTACTCCCCTGGTTCAGGCTGCTAACTCTGATGCGGAGTGCTTCCCTTGGTACCATCCATGATATTTCAAATTTTAAGGGAAAAGAGAATTCTCAAGCAAGACTTTGTATCAACAAGAGGAGTGATCTTCTTCAAACCTGAATAAAATTGAAAGAAAGAAAGAAAGAAAAAATAGTAATAAAATATGCAAGAAAAACCCTTGGGTTGCCTCCCAAGAAGCGCTAAATTTATAGTCTTCAGCCAGACTTGTCAAAACAAACCACTAATCATAAGTATCAAATATCATAATTACCTTGTCTTCATTCCTTTTCACGCAAGGTATCACACACAAAAATTGATCATTCAAGTTAATTACTTGTACTTCCTTAATCATAGACAATCTTAGATTACAAGCAATCACTGAATTCAAATGAGGCACAACATGCATACCCTTGAAAATAAATATAGGCACTTCCAAGAATTTAGAGCATCCAATAAAATCAACTTGACTCTCATCAGTAAGAGTCAATACTTCAAGAGGAGGGTCATGAACAACAACAATTGGGACATCAAGATCAATTTGATCACCAACATCACAAACATTAGGCTCCACAACCGGAACCTCTTCTAAACGTCCTCTATTCTCATCTAAATCAATGTCAAGCTCACTATCACTTTCTATATTGTCCAAAATCTCATGTAATTCCATACCTTCAACTTCCTCACAATAATCATTATCAGCATAAGAAGTAGCCATCATGTTTAAGGAATTATTTTGCACCATAGTCTCAAGGGTAGAAAGAATTTGACTCACACTTACCCCAATATCTTGGACACTTACCTCAATATCTTGGACACTTGATTCAACCCTAGTGATAAATTCCTTTTGCTCTCTACTAAATCTCTCTGATGCTTCCGCACACTCCTCAACTAATCTTTCCAAATTAGATTTTTCCCTATACTCAATGGTGTGTTCTTCAATAGGTGGATAAGAGTAAAAAGGAGGAGTATTTTCATGAGAACAATAGACATATGGATCCCTAAAATTATGTTGCTCAAAACCTTCACTAGGGCAAAATGAGTTATCAAAACAAGCTTGGCTCCTAGTGAAATCATCTCTCACAAAATGACTAGTTGTAATATATGGACAATATTCATATAAATGATTCCCTCCACAATAAACACAAGACATGCAAACATATTGAGAAGAATCAACATATGGAATACAACTATCATTTATGCTCCTTTTACGTTGCCAATATTCATTCAAAGAATTTAAAGTAGCAATCAATCTATCTTATGTAGAAGACAAAGAATTCATCTCCTTTTCAAAATTATGACCAGTTGGTTGCCAATTGAAATCCATTTTTTTTTTAATTTTTTTAACTTTTTTTTCTAAAAAAGTAAAATAAAATATTTACAAACTCAAACCACTGCTAAACAAAATTGAAACAGCGACGGAATTTGCAACGGAATTTATTCCGTCTCCAATTAAGGGAATTTTGCGACGGAAAAATTATTCCGTCGCTAAATATGGATAATAGCGACGGATTTTAAATCCGTCGCTAAAATTAGCGACGGATTTTAAAATCCGTAGCTAAATTATAGAAAAAAGTTTAAAATAGCGACGGATTCATAATCCGTCGCTAATGTTAGCGACGGATTCATAATCCGTCGCTAACATTAGCGACGGATTATGAATCCGTCGCTAAATGGCGGCCAAAAAGGCCGCCATTTTTTTTGATATGGCGACGGATTATGAATCCGTCGCTAATATTAGCGACGGATTCATAATCCGTCGCAAAAAGCTGCCTTTTTGCAGCCTTTTCGCTGCAAAATGGCAGCTGTGACCGTTAGCTTTTTGCGACGGAATATAATTCCGTCGCAAAAAGCTAAAATTTAGCGACGGAATATAAATTCCGTCGCTAATAAACTCTTAGCTTTTTGCGACGGAATTTATTTCCGTCGCTAATTTCGAAGATGAAATTAAATTACCCCCAGCTCACCTCTCAGCTCGCCCTTCAGCTCCAAAATCCTCTCCTCCTTCAGCTCCGACCACCGCCGCCAGATCTACCACACCGAAGCCCCCAGCTCCTCCGAGTCCCAACCCCACAGCTCCCCCCAGCCCACAGCTCCCCCATCCCCACAGCTCCCCCAACCCCGCAGCTCCCCCATCCCCACAGCTCCCCCATCCGTCGAAGCTCACACCGCCCACAACTCACACCTCCGTCGTAGCTCAGCCACCCACAGCTTCCCCACCTCCCATAGCTCCCAAGCCATAGCTTCCCCGCCGCGAGCAGCTCCCCCTAGCTCCGCCGCCGCCAAAACCACAGCTCTTCCTCTCCCGACCGTAGCTCCAGCGTAAGCTCCTCTCTTCCTCTTTTTTTTTTCCTCATTGTTTTATTTATTCATTTATTTAATTATTTATTAAAAAAATTAATATTCATAAAAAATGAAAAAACTAGTCATATTTTTTTGCTTATGAATAAATAGGTTTCAACACTCGTCGTTCTGTAATCACCGGTGCTCTTCTCTGCCTTCCGACCACCCTCTCCTTCCGGTGAGCTCCCTTTCATTTTTTTTTTCACCACATTATTTGTTATGAGAAATTATTATAGATAAAAATTGAAAACATTAGTCATATTTATTTCTCTTAAATAAATTAGGGTTATAATCTAACTTTATTGTTTATTTAGGTTATAATTATCTTATAAATATGACTAAAAAAGTTATTCTTGAAAAAAAAATTCTAATTGCATTTTAAAATTTGAAATCAATAGTTAGTTTATTACAATAATTTATAAATTGTTAAATTTTATATTAAATACTTATATAAATAATTTAAGATTTTGAATTTTAAATGATTTTTTTTCACCTCATTATTTGTTATGAGAAATTATTATAGATAAAAATTGAAAACATTAGTCATATTTATTTCTCTTAAATAAATTAGGGTTATAATTTAACGTTATTGTTTATTTAGGTTATAATTATCTTATAAATATGACTAAAAAGTTATTCTTGAAAAAATAATTCTAATTGCATTTTAAAATTTGAAATCAATAGTTATTTTATTACAATAATTTATAAATTGTTAAATTTTATACTAAATACTTATATAAATAATTTAAGATTTTGAATTTTAAATGATTTTTTTTTCTTTTTTAAATAAAAATATACATAAATCTAGAAATAGTGTGGCGTTCAAATTAGAAAAGTGAAGTAATTTAGAGATAAGACAATATTTTTTAAAAAATATATTCCATTTCAATTTTTTATTTGAATCTATCTTTAACAAGTTATACAATAAAGATCGATAATTTAAAAAACAGAATTATAAATATTGTGTTGATAAATAGGTAATTATGAATACAAAGATAAAGTTGATTTTGCAAATTATATAAATTTGATTAAGTCTTATTTAATCTTTATATGTTTAGAAACTCCAAAATAGTTATAGTATTCTATTCGTTGTTTGCCCCCTCTACAAGCATGTCCCCATGTTCTGGTGTGCTACCCTTATTCTCTGGTTGCTTGCTGGGATATGTTATTTGTTCAATGCATGTGTTTGTTTTTTACTTTCTTGATTAAGTGGCAATTGGTTGACATATATATGTGGCTAGTGTGATTGGCTACTTATAATTGTATTTGTGGCAAATTGAGATGTTGATTAGGTTAGTAACTAAAGTAGCTAGGAAGTATGGAAGACAATCACGATAGGAGTTGGATGTACAATCGTCTAACTGGAAGAGAACTAAATCCAGCATTCAGGGCGGGTTTGAACGAGTTCATTCAATTTGCTTTGGCGCATTCAAATAATTCAAGTAGGGAGATTAGGTGTCCGTGTGCCAAATGTAAATGTTTAAGGTTCAAAAATTCGAGCAGGGTCAAAATTCATTTGTGTCAAAATGGATTCATGAATGATTATGAGTGTTGGGAATATCATGGCGAAGTCCGACAGACACCGAGTGGTTATTACGGGGACAGTAGTCATCGAGAAAATCTTAATGCGTATGAGCAGTTAGTTATGGATGCTGCGGGACCGTCCATCGGCAGATATTTTGATCCCGTTACTCATGCCGAATCGTCATACATGGGAGAGGAGACCGGTATACATACTCAACCATCATACATGGGAGAAGATCCTCATCCGGACGCCGATAGGTTCTATAAAATGCTTCAAGAAGCGCAACGTCCGCTATGGGAAGGATGCGAACACTTTGAAAGTAGTGAATATTCATCGCTTTCGGCTACCCTAGCAACACTAAGCTTGAAGACTGATCACCATATGAGTGAAAGGAATTACAACGAAATGATGCAGATCATAAACAAAGTTGTTCCCAAAGACAATAATTTGCCGAAGGATTTTTACCAAGCAAAAAAAAAGGTGAAAGAGCTTGGGCTTGGATGTGAAAAAATCCATTGCTGCCCTAGAGGATGTATGTTGTATTACAAGGATGATGCTGAGCTGATCAATTGTAAATTCTGTGGACATGACAGATATAAATATGTGAAGAAGGGAAGGAAAATGACCCGTCAAGTGTTAAGCAAGATGCACTACTTTCCTCTGGTGCCTAGACTTCAGAGATTGTACGCATCAGAACAAATAGCTGCTCACATGAGATGGCACCGGGAGCATCACAGGGATGAAAATTTTGTGACGCATCCATCCGACGCCGAAGCTTGGCGTAAATTTGACGAGGTGAACCCTTTCTTTGCTATGGATCCCCGTAATGTCCGTCTTGGTCTATGCTCGGATGGGTTCGCTCCTTTTGATAAATCGGGCAGAAATTATTCCTGTTGGCCTGTCATTGTGACACCGTACAACCTCCCACCTTCTATGTGCATGAGAAGGGAGTTTTTGTTCCTCACCGCGTTAATCCCTGGGCCATCCAACCCCAAAAAGAAGATAGATGTGTACCTCAGGCCTTTGATAGACGAGTTGAAGATGTTGTGGAGTGAAGGGGTTCTAACGTATGATATATCATTGAGTCAGAATTTCACAATGCGTGCTGCCTTAATGTGGACGATAAATGATTTCCCTGCATATGGGATGTTGAGTGGCTGGCAAACGTCGGGAAAGCTTGCATGCCCGGTATGTCTTGAGCAGAACATGGGTTTTAGCTTGGCACACAGTCGCAAAGTCTGTTGGTTTGACAGGCACCGACGATTCCTACCCCCGGACCATCCGTATAGGACAAATAGAAAAGACTTCACGCGAAATGTGGTTGAACGAGCAGATCAACCTCGTGGTTTAAGTGGCCAAGAAATATGGGACAGGGTCAAGTATATTCAAAGTGTCGAAGAGGGTGCTGCTTCCAACGAACCCGAGGGATATGGTGTTGATCATCATTGGAATAAACGCAGCATCTTCTGGGAACTACCATATTGGAAAGATCAATTGTTAAGACACAACCTGGATGTCATGCACATTGAGAGCAATGTGTTTTGCAATATTTTGCACACCATGATGGACACGAAAGGCAAGACGAAGGACACAATCAATGCTAGACGGGACATAGAAGCGATTTGTAGAAGGCCTGCTTTGCATTTGGTGCAGGATGGCAGGGGACGGATTTCCAAACCTAGAGCACCGTACACATTAAACAAACAGCAGAATTTGGAATTGTTGCAATGGGTTGAAGAGCTGAAACTCCCGGACGGTTATGCGTCAAACTTGAAAAGATGTGTCAACTTGCACGAGGGGAAGTTATTCGGGATGAAGAGTCATGATTGTCATGTTTTTTTCCAGAGGTTGTTGCCGTGGGCCTTCAAAGCATTACCGAACCACATATGGTCTATTCTAGCAGAATTTTCCAGGTTCTTTAGAGAAATTTGTGCTTATGAGCTTAATGTGGAAAACTTACGGCACCTGGAGGAGAGCATGCCAATAACACTATGCAAGTTAGAGATCGTGTTTCCTCCTAGCATGTTTGACTCAATGGAACATTTACCTGTTCACTTGGCCTACGAAGCAAGAGTAGGAGGTTCCCAACAATATAGGTGGATGTATCCGTTTGAGAGGTAATATATATATTTCTTTCGTGCAGTTATTTCTTTCGCGCACTTTAGTTTATAGATACGCTGTAATTGTCCATTGTAGGTTTTTACGCACTCTTAAACAAAAAATCAAAAATCCAACCCACGTTGAAGGATCTATCGCTGAAGCGTATCTAGTCGAAGAGGCCACAAAATTCGCGCAGTACTATTATCCCCCTGAAATGACATCAATATGGAGACGGGTACCTCGCAACGATGATGGCGGTAATACGAACGAACAAAAATCAATATTTGATTTTCCAGGCCGAGTCGTGGGAAAACGTTGGAGATCAACTCTTGAAGGAAGAGATAAGCGAGTAGCGGAGTGGTACATTCTAAACAACTGTGAAGAGGCCGCCCAATACTTAAAGTAAGATTTGTTTTCTTTTCACTGTTACGGTAAGTATTATAGTATTAACTTAATTTTTTCGTTGCAGTCATTTATCTAATTTGGTCCGATCGGAAAATCCTGAAATGTCGGAATCCCAAGTTGACCAATTCACGAACTCTAAGTTCCCAAAATGGTTTCGCTCCTACTTCTTGGAACACCCAGAAGATCCCAATAAAGTGGCATGGAGTTTATCTTATGGAGCTGCAATTAGTGTTACCCGGTGCAACAAATATATAATCAACGGGTATCGATTTTCAACTGTTGAAGCGAACACAGGTACACAATGTTGCAATTATGGTGTATGTTGTCGAGGTGACCAAGTTGACGGGTTGGAGAGTTACTACTACGGGAAGTTAGTCGACATAATTCAGCTGAGTTACCAGTGGGACAAGGTGGTGACACTTTTTAAATGTGAGTGGTTTGATAACAGTCCGCGTGGGACAAAAGTGGACAAACATGGAAATATTGAGATCCACTGGACAAGGAGATATACGGTTGGTTATGACCCATTCATCCTTGCTCAACAGGCGGAACAAGTGTACTATACAGAATACCCCACATCCCGCCAAGGGTGGGTGGGAGTTATTAAAACCAAAGCACGGAATATCATACCTCAGTCGAAAGAGTCGGCAGCAAATGACGGCATGAAGGAACCGTTCCAGGCTGATGTGGAACATGTACTGCCCATAAACATTGCCGACGACGATGTACCAAGCAATCTGTTTGATTCTACTGCGAACTTAGAGTTGATTCCTATCCAAGTTGACGGTGAGGAATCAGACGATGAGACAGAAGTGATTTGCTCTGATAGCGAATCTGAGTTCGACGACTATGAGACTCCAGAGGAAGCCGTGCAAGCAGATGACGAAGAACATGAATCATCCGATTGATTTGTGTTAGTTCTTTTGTTTATGACAATTTGTTATACTACATACTCCGTAATTGCGCTACTGTCATATTAGGTAATAAATATCTTATTTTTATGTAAATTTTCACATAATGTTTGTAAGTGTTCATAGGTATATGGAGCATCCAGCTGGAGGACGTTCAGATGGTGGACGTGGTCGTGGTCGATCCCGACCTCGTCCTATCAGAGGTAGGGGAACACAATCTGTTCCCTTCGTAGGCATGGGGGGGAGAGGCGCTTCCCCAGAGGTTTCACCATATGGGTCCTCATCTTCACCATCGATTTACCTGTCCACTTCACCGTCACTGTATACGTCCAATTCTCCGTCTTCCTCCAGTGATCCACAGCAAGGGGGACGCCAGGTTTACTTTACCATTTCTGATTGATTTACATATGTTTAGTTTTATTTAACCATCTATGTACAAACTCTTCAATAATTCACATTCCTTTATTCAGCACATTTCGTCGCCTCATAGCCAGGTCGACGAAGGAGGTAGTTCCTCTGATACACCTGTATGGGGAGCGAAAGATCCTGCGACGGGGAAGCTGTGGATCCGTCCTGACGGCACCGAGGGGTGAGTCATACAGCGTTACTAATAATGCTACGATTTTTACCCTTTAGTTTGTATGCTCATATTTGCATCATATCCTCTGTCTACAGATTTGACCCTTATCCCCCGGTGGCTGATATCTTGTCAACCCAAATATTCCGCAATTTCAATGAGCCTTGGGGCACGTGGAAAGAAATTCCTAAGGACACTCAGAATAGATGGTTCGACGAGTTTTTGGTAAGTTAAGTGATTTATAGTTATTAATTTCTTATCCAAATACGAACTGATTAAGTATTTGTAACATTTGGAGCACTAATTGTTCATTATTGATTTTCAGAGTAAGTTTGCGACGTTGCCTGAACATCATAAAGGTCTGAGAAAAGCTTTTAACCATAAGGGAAGCAAGTGGTTGTCTGGGAGATTTCATAAATTGAGAAAGGGTGTGGGCAAGACAGATTGGATTGACCCTGACACTGCAAGCCTATTACTTGCACAGTGGGAGAACGATGAGAAATTTAATAATAGAAGTCAGAAAAGTAAGGAGAATAGGGCCAAGCAGGTGGGACCTTCATATGCTGGCGGGTCCATTCCGTTGAGTGAGCATTGTCGGAAAATTGTGAGTACACGTTATTTTCTATTAAAGTATTCAATGTTTTGTACCTTGAAACAATTTGTTAACGATTTTTCATGTGTTTGCAGGCACAGTCTGAGGATGTTCCACCAGAAGAAGTTGAGTGGCGTGCCTTTGAGCAGACCCATACCCGGCAAACTGAAGGGGGTGAGAAGATATGGATTAACGCCAGGGCGGAGCAAGTGGCGGTGAGACATTTATATTGTATTGATTCTTTGTTTCGGACACCAACATGTTTATTTCATTTCACATCGGCTTTTTTTGTGATGTCTTTTTTTGTTTATAGGGCAACTATCTGAGGCTGACTCAGGAGAGAGACTCGCAGAGTGGAACCCAACCCTCATCCTCTCAGTCCGATAACGAGACTCTATTCTTACAGGCTGCGGGTGGATTTAACAGCAAAGGTAGAGTCTTCGGGTTAGGTTCCTATGCCAGTCGACTTAGGGAATCAAAGCGCTCCACATCCAGCAATAGCGAAGGTGTTTCTGCAGGTAAACGTAATACATTTGATATTGATTGTAACATTTTCATTCTCTGGTTCATTTAAATGCAGTGCAAAAAAGATAATTATATTTCCTAATTTTTTGGCAGATGAGTTGATGAGGATGAAGACAACTATCGAGTCGCAAGCAGTTGAGCTGAACGAGACAAAACAAAAACAAATGAACACAGACATTGAGCTCCACCAGACACAGGAGATGGTTAGACAGATGCAGCGTCAAATCATGGCCCTAATGAAAGACAAGGGTCCGATGCCGCCTCCTGAAGGTGATCCTCGTGCTGATGATGATGATGATGAGGATGCTGCTGTTTAGATTACTTTTTTAGTACATCTCTGTTGAAATACTATATTTATAATGTATTTTATACTCTGTGTTATGAACATTCGGTATGTATGTTATATAATTTTTTTTAAATATTTTATTATATAATTTTTAAACAAAATTAAAAAATAAAATAAATAAATTTAAAAGAATAATGGAAAAGAATATAATTATTTTTAAAAGAATATAATTTTCAAAGAAAATCAAAAAAAATAAAAAATTAATTAAAGAAAATAATAAATAATTTTTTTTAAAAAAATAATCAAATTAGCGACGGAAACTGAATCCGTCGCTACTTTGAATTTAGCGACGGATTTCTAATCCGTCGCTAAATTTGAATTTAGCGACGGATTTCAATTCCGTCGCTAATAGCGACGGAATATTATTCCGTCGCTATTGGCGACGGAATTGAAATCCGTCGCTAATAGCGACGGAATTGAAATCCGTCGCTATTAGCGACGGAATTGAAATCCGTCGCTAATTGCGACGGAATTTAAAATTCCATCGCAATTGCGACCACTTTTTAGCGACGGAAAAAATCTGTCGCTAATTCCGTCGCTAATTCATTTAGCGACGGAATTTGAGGGTTTAGCGACGGATTTTTTCCGTCGCTAAAACCCTTTTTTCTTGTAGTGAACTCAAACTACTAATGCTCAATCAATTCCAACAAAGATAGTTGTGGTACACAAGTCCCCGACAACGGCGCCAAAAACTTGATAGGGCAAAATGCTATAAACTCCGCAAGTGCACGGGCCGTATCAAGTAATAAAGTGATGAGAAAAATATTGTTCCCACGATGACTTAGTATCACAAAATTCAATTGAGCATTAATTTCACAATTTCGATTAAGTTGAGCAAATCAAATTAAATTTAATTTAGAGAAAAGAAATTAAAACTAAAATTAAAATAAACAACCTACTACTAATCAAACGAGCAACCTAGAGTCACTAATCCCTTATTCGATTCCTAGATTTTATTCCCACTAAATTAACTTTGACTTCTAATAAGCTAATCTAGAGTATTAATGTCTATAAATGCCTTTCGGTCCACCTATATACCTACCTTAATTAATTATGTGATGTCTCACACAACTAAATAAGATGCGTTTCAAATCGGGCTCACTTTAATTTGATTATACGGAGCTTCTAGGTATATTCCTATCCTAGACGCAAATTAGATTAAAACCTAACTTCACGTTAAATTTAAACCTAATTCCACATTATTTACTCCCAAGGTCAATTTAGGATTCCTTCTTCCAAGTTCAACCGTAAATCCCCAAAACATACTTAATGGTGATCAATCAATAAGCAATAACAATGAACACAGGATTAAATAAACTGAAATAAAATTAAGCAAAACTAACAAGTGGGAATAATCTCTAAAACCCAAACAAGTTCATAGATTCTCTAGGTTGCAAAACCAACTAGCCACACATGGCTTTATTTAAATTCATAACAAAAAAATAAGACTTCAACTTCAAAGAAGAAGGAGAGAGAGGAAAGAAAGATTCTCCGTCGCCTCCACAGTCCTTCCGTCTTTCCGTGGAGATGATTAAGAGAATTGAAACGCTCAGCCTCTGCTCCTCTACTTCTTCGTTCCTTCTTGTTCTGCATCTCCCGATCTTTTTTCCTCCGTCCCCCTTTTTGCTTATCTCTGCCTCCTTATTTATAATTTAGGTCTTAGGTCACTGATTCTCTTTTTTTTTATTAAAAAGATATCTCATATCTTGTAATTTACTCCATTAGATCACACAATTGATTTTGTTTGTATTTTCTTGCGGGGGGCCATTGAGTTTGACTGATTGCATATCCTCTTAATTGCTTTTTCTACTTTATTCCAAATCAGCTAATATGTCCTGCACAATAAAAATAGGATAGTAGATTTTATGTCGATTTATTCTTTGATCCCAAGTTTCATTCAATTATGGAAAAATTTATGAAAGATAATTAAATATGTATATAATATCAATAATTTCAATTAAATCTCATAAAATATACACCTATTTAATCATAAAATATATACTCATCATACATACATACATACATACATATTAAACAATAACCATGTTTAGTTTTTCCAAATGCAATAATATATATATATATATATATATAACACAACAACAACCAAGACTTCATAATTCATGCACATATGTATATATATTTCAGATGGCTATCTTTGGGTTTCTTTAAAAAAAAAACTTCTTTGGTTCTTTCCTTATGATCACCAACTTTCATACATATATAAAAACATCTATATGTATAGTTTTTATTCACTTAACCTGACAACAAAAACTTCTTCTCTTTCTTTCCACATGCAGTTACATATATACATACATATCCAAGATAACATCTTTCTCATATTTTTCCCAAGGCAGTTATATATATATATATATATATATATATATATATATATATATATATTATTCCTATCCCTTCTTATCTACAGCAACGTCTTTATGTGTGTGTGAGTGTATATATATAGCATGTACCTACATTCCATAGCAAAGCAAGGCATTGGGTTTTAAGAATATCAGTTCTCAAATTTAGTTTATAATCTAGAACAAATGGAATATGCAGGGACTCATGCATATATACTGTGTGCAACGAAAACTAACTTCACGAGTGTTGACAACCTGATGTCATACCTTTAATTAGTTACTAGTCCGCACGATCGAACTCACAGACCCTCATCGTCAATACTATCACCTTATTTTCTGGTTTTAGAACAGAGCAACTAATGCTTGAACACTATTGGCTATACTTCTCTCTCGACTCCCTTGTTCTTCTTTTCTCGTTTGAACTTGGCCCTGGCTTCTTGCTGAGCAACGTGAATGGAAGAAAGTCAAGAAGCTATAATTTTATATAAGATTAAGGATACAGTCCGAGGAAGGAGAAACTGGTTTGAGTAACATTAAATGCTGGGCTGAGATGCATAAGCATGGTTTTGAAAGTTGGATGACGCAACAAGTAACGAGTCTTTGGTCCTTCTGCGCTTACCGTAACGGCACTGGGATCTCCTTTTATCTAATAGTGTGATTTGGTTTTGTTCTTGCTGACCTCGTGCTGCCATCAGATATTGGGTCCACTGGAGATTAAAATATTAGAGGGATAAGACGCACAGCTGAACGGGGAATAATGGGTTCGGTTCTTAACTAAGTATATGGGTTAAATGGAGAGAATATAGCTGAGATGAGAAGAATCATGGGCTTTGCTATTTCTGTGTGTTAAGCTGTTGGAGATTTGGATGTGTTGAAGTCATTTAATGGGTTGGCAACATATAGGCTTTCACTTGCTATCTTATCTGTCAAGTATTGGGCTAAAGGCTGAAGAAAAATGAATGAGTCTAATGATCATGGGCCAAATGAGTCTTATTGGGTTTATGAGCTATAAGTATTCAATCCAAATATTCTAAGGGAAATAATTCCTAATTTTTTGAATAATTAATTTAACCATTTGGTCAAATTCCACCATTTAATTCTCATATATTATTCATATAATTTTAAGCATAAATTATTCTTTATTCGAATTATTCTTTTCCCGAAATAAATTAAGGGAAAAATAATCCTAAATTTCTAATAATTATTCTCATAATTATTTTAAGCCAAATTTTAAATATCAATTTCCATATAATATTTCAAATTTTCAAATCCCAAAATTTGGGATGTTACACACGTACTTCAGAAGCCTTAGCTGAGTTTGGAAACAAAGGAGTTGGTATTCATTTAAAATATGTTTTCCAGTAGTTATTGTCCCAAATTTCTGATATTTAACAAGTGGTTATGCTTATTTTGATAACATCAATAGCCATTTTTACAACGATATTTTCATACCTAGAGAACTTTTGCAAATCTAGTAGTTATTGTCGCAAATTCCACATCAGTAGCTTATGTATAGATTCACAAGTGATAATGTCTATTTTGACAACTTTATGAGTCTATTTTGACAACTATATTTTCATGCCCGGAGAATTTTTGAAACTTCAATAGTCATTGTCCTAAATTTCACATCAGTAGTTTATATGTATTCTCACAACTTGTTATGCCTATTTTGACAACTTTATGAGCCACCTTAGACAAATGTACCAGCCTAGGTTGACAAGTGAATATCACATTAAATACAAATATCATATCACATCCAAATATTAAGTTTTATGAGTAAGTGGCTATTTGCACCTACTCATTTAACTTAATATGATATCATTTCCAAATATCAAATATCGTTTCATGTCCATGTATATGCTATAATTACACCAACTTCTCAACCCCATCAAAATATGATAGGATAAAATTTTATAGCCTATAAACTCCGCAAGTGCACGGGCCGTATCAAGTAATAAAGAGTTAGTAAGATATCGTTCCCACGAGGACTTGGTATCATAAACTTTGGTTAAGCATTAATTTTACACTTTCTTTTAAGTTGAGCAAACCAAATTGAATTTAATTAAGAAAAAGGAATTAAACTAAAATTAAAATAAACAAACTACGACAATAATCAAAAGAGCAATTCAGACTCACTAATATCTTATTAGCTTCATAAACTTTGATTTCACTAATTTAATTACTCTTAATATCATTTTTGTTAATTTCAAGTACAAATAGTTATAAGTGCCTGTTGGTTCACTTACAACCCTCCCTTGAGTATAATTTGTTATGTCTAACATAATTACTCAAGAGGCAACATAACTCGGACACACTCTTCAACAATTATATGGGGCAATTAGGTATATGTCTATCCTAACCGCAAATTAAATCGTAATCTAATCCCATATTACTTAATCTCAGAACCTAATTAAAATTCCCTTCGTCAAGGTAAATCCTAATTCTCAAATTCATATTTAATGATGGCCAATCACTAAATAGATAAAGCTAAACAAGATTAAGTAACCAAAGTTAATATTAATTATAACTAAATAATAAAAACAAAGTTTAATCCACACTCATAAGTTCAAAATTCCTCTAGGTTGCAAAGAGAAATTAGTCAGACATAACCTTAATAAAATCCATCACACCACAGAAAATTAAAATCCAGATTCAAACAACAAACCAAAAGAAATGCATAAGGATCAAATCTGTCAATAAAGGTTGTTCAGCTGCTCCGTTCTTTTCTTTGGTTCCGTCTGAATCTGCCTTTGGAGCTCCCAAATCATGACTGTAGTTTGAGATAGTGAGGGAGATATGAAGTTGGATGATGGTGGAAGAAGGGAGGATCTCGCCTGCAACGATGGTGGCGGCGGTAGAGATTGCCGGCGACAGAAAAGTAATGGTGAGGTGATGAGAGCGTGAGATCGAGCGCGCTGTTCTGTCTCTGAAATGTGCGCCCCCCCCCCCCCCCCCCCCCCCCCCGGCCCAAATTGTCCAATCCGCCTCAGCTGCTCTTTTAGGTTTTCAGGTCTTCTTTTTAATTCAATCCAAACGTTGCTTTTTTCCACCTTCAATTTTTTTTCGTTTTTGTCTCCATTCATTAGGTCTTGCATTCCATTCAAACTCGTGGGCCCATCTTCTCATCAATCCAAAACGTTGCCAAAAGCAAACATCAAATTGGAAATAATAATCGTGCCATGGTGCTCCCTGATTGTGAAAAAAAAGGCAATAATAATAATAATAATAATAACCTAAACCTAAACCTTTTTTTTTCTTTTTTTTTAATCTACCTTATATCATTAAAATTTACTTATTCTTTTATATAAGCCTAAATATTTCTATTTAATTAAAATTGAGATATTTGTAATAAAATCCCCTAAATAATGTGCCAAATTGCTATCTTATCAAAATCTCCAATAAATCACTTTAATTTAGCATTGATGACTCACCAAATATATTAAAATATGTCTCAAATCTACTAAAAATGGGAAGTCATCAAAATATAAAAAGGTGTAATAGGAATTACTAATATTAGGTGTATATATAAACAGAATGACTTAAAAAATCAAAATCAAAAGCATGTGCAAGCATGTACAACTTGTTTTCAGCAGAGATTTAAATTTTTGCAGTTCACAATTATTCTCACAATTTGAGTATAACATGTCAAAGACGACTGTTAGTCGATTTCCTTGATGGTAAGTGAACCAGTCGAACAAGTAATAAAGTGTAAGTAGAGCATCGTCCCACAGAGACTGAGATACCAAGGAGTGACGCTCGATTGCTATGATAGTCGTGAAAAGAGAAAATA
Organism: Acacia crassicarpa; assembly: GCA_034222035.1. Classification (NCBI taxonomy): domain Eukaryota; kingdom Viridiplantae; phylum Streptophyta; class Magnoliopsida; order Fabales; family Fabaceae; genus Acacia; species Acacia crassicarpa. The sequence continues at coordinate 20,421,127 of JAWXYG010000009.1, read as the reverse complement.
AATGTATTGGGTTGAGAGGTTTTGTGATTATGCTAATAGCAGAGGTAAACAGAATGAATTAAAACTTGAGAAGATATAAGTGAGGAGTTAGGCTGGACTCAAAATCACCTTTAAATGCATTAATCCCCCAGTTGCTCTACCCGTTGCTATAGCATCTATGCTGCACAGCTTCCACAATGCTACAACATAGCTTCTAATTACAAAGCTATTTGGTTAACCCACCACGATAGTCTACTGAAGCTTTCGCGTCTGATACATATGATGCTAACTATACTCCTTCCATATTCCTATGACAACTTTCTAGTTAAATCTGCTTTACGCTCAAAGTGTTATGGTTATGAGAGGTAGACCTATTCCTGAAGCCTACAATAATAGGTCAAGCCGTGCATGGCGGCCTAGCAAACACTGTTTCTTAGAGGTCTAACCTCAACTCTTTACCAGTAAGCCAAAGCCACAAATCTAGCCCCTAGCTTCCGCTAATCGACTAGTAATTATCACTATAAGCAAACCAAATTTATGAAATTAAGCACTTGCAACTAGGTTCATTTAACACTTAAAGATTCATCCTCATCCAGCCATACGAAAATTAGTTCATGACTGACGAGGGAAACACAAAACAGATACTAACAGAATAACCCATAATCGAAATACTAATTTTTTTTTAAAAAAAATAGAAAGCTTGAGCGGACTTCCAATGGCGTGGAGGAAGTCCTGTCACGTCACCACTCCACGTCTTCTTCTCTCCGTCGTACTGTAGGGAAGGATGCTGGGCTGTTCTGGAAATCTCGTGCTTCATGAAATCTCTCACTCTTCTCTTGAGTCTGCGGAATGTAGAATCTTGTTCTATGGCTCTCTGCCTCTTAGGGTTGGCTCTGCTGTTTTTTATAATCGGACTTTCTTGCGGCGTAAGTTGGAGCGAGTTCAGTCTTTCCTAATTTGTCGAGATCTATCATATCTTCTGATCCGAGTAGATTGATTCTGCCGATCCCGCGGGATTCTCCAAATCTTTTAGTTTCGATACTTTGCATCTTCTATTCTGTCGTGTCATCAATCTACTTGCCGTTATCTTCCTTTTCTTTTATTCCTGAAATTACCTAGATAAAAAGGTCAGAAAACATGCCACATAGCATTGCATCCTCTACTTTGCTATAGCTTTCGTGTTGCCTTGTATTGCACTTCTAGCTGCTGTCAGAATGCTATAGCATCGTATCAACTTTGCTATACGTTCTTCCTTAAAAATCATGTAAATCATTCTTCTTGTCACATGTAAATCGTTTCTGTCCTTCAGTTCCCTATATTATGAATATATGCCTTTTTGCTTAGATTGGCTGCCATTAAGTTCATATTTACCATTTAATGCAGTTATAAAATATAGGGAAAACATGGTATGATTTGTGCTCATCAAATACCCCCACACTTAGCTTTTTGCACTCCTGGGCAAAATAAGATGAAGCGAACAACAACTCATAACCGTAACACTTTTGTCTGTATAACCTTGCTTACACAATTGCTTTCAGTTCTCATCCCCTATTCGGCAATCCCACTACCCAGCACCAGCGGCTCACAATTCGTGGTATTGCTTAGATGAAGAAGTCTTCAGAGGCTCTCAAGTTCAGTGTCTACACTCATCTACTAGGGTATTTTAATTTCTCTCTTGTCACATGGGCCCAGAAGATCCATAGCCTTGTCGAAGTTCTAAGACTGCTTCCTAGCATTTGAGCATTCGTTCATCAAAAGGGCTTCTCAGGTTATAATGTGAGGGTGACTTCATGTTTGTGATGGAAAATGATATTGGCTGCTATAGCAGAGCAAGAAGATAAATCTTTTTGGCCTCGGACGAGTGCTCTTTTTTGAACTTGGTGTTTCTTGCTGCTTTCTACTCTAGGTCTTTTCCTTTCTTTTTCTTTTCTTTCCTATATATGTATATATACTATATTCTTCCTCTTCTGCTCTTTTTTCCCCCTTTTAAGCAAACCTCTTTTTGCAGCATTTTATGGGAGCACTTTGCCATAGCATTTTCACAGTCCTTCTTCTAGCTTTTCTATCTAACTAGGTCTACTGTAGCACAAACGTGTGGCTCAAAGGGGTAGTAACATGGAGATGATGTAAAATGGGTTGTGTATGGGTTTGAAGGGTATGATATGAATGCCTTTATCCTATGAACTTCAACTTACATGCCAGATAGTTTATCAAAGAACTAAGACAAATCAAGGATCAAACACAAACTAGCAGACATGCACACAGAATAAAACAATTAAGCTCAATTTAATCCTTCCATTGGGGGTTCTTCCCTTTAAAATTCCTCATCGCCACTTCACCCCGCATCAGATTAGCTAGCACCGTCAATTTCCCAAGCCTAAGGGTTCAATTTACTTAGGCAATCATGCTATGCTCAGTTATACAAACATTCATTCCACTGCTACAAGATTCTGTTCATGCTTAATCATGTAATTTGAAAAATTTTCAGTCAGTTTGTGCAAAAACTAAATGCAAGGTGAATCAGATCACACACGCAGTCAAGGCAGATTATATCTAATCAATCCCCCCATACTTGAACGAAGTAATGTCCTCAGTGCAGCAATAGAATAACAAATTAAAATTGGCGTGCATTAAGGGGGCGGGAGCAAAGAGCAAGAGAAGCACATTTACAACATCATTCACAAAATTGCCCAAGCGAAAACGCCCAAGGCATGAGCGAATTGTCTGAAAAAGAAAAAAAAAAACTAACTAAAATAACAAAAGAAAAGAAAACTACGGGTAGGAGGAACAAGAGGGGCTGGGGCACTATTGGCCGTATCGTCCTCATCTGAATAGTCCCCAAGGGTGTTAACCACCGGGATTGCTGAGTGGGAGCGAGAGAGAGAGAGATGGCCGCTGGCAGATGACGGTGATGGGATTCCAGTTTCGCCCAAGAATCGCTCCAGAGGGTTTTGAGTTCCTTGCGTAGACGACCGAGGCGATAGGGAAACTTGCGCGGCGACCTTGTATTGGTGGCTGGGCGACAGTAAAGGGGGGCGTGGGTGTTTATGTAGGCACGATCGGATGAGTTGGTGGTGCCGGACACCGTAGAGGGTTCAGTGGAGGAGGATGAGGGAGAGGAAACCTCAATGGGGATGGGTGGTAGCGGCGTCGCGGACGGAACTCGAGGTGGTTGACGAGTGAAGGCTGGTGGGGACACCCGACCACACCGTGCTGCACATTTTACCCGAGGCATTTATGCGTCTGAGAGTGAGGGCTGGAGAAGGAGAAAGATAGTCGGTGGGATTGTGAAAAGACGCGGGAGGAAAGGATGAGGATAGATGAAATAGAGGTAAGATTTTGAATATTAAACGTCACAACTCCTTTACAAAGTAATAACCTTAGTTGGCGCGTAGTGGGCCCAAGAGAATGGCCCACTACGGCAATCGCATGCATGCAATGTTTATGTTAGAGATGAGAAGCATACTTGACTGATGCTGGGCTTTTGCCGTGTTGCTGTTTTGGGGCCGTAATGCCTTGCCTAGTGCCGTCGCAGGGTATCTGCTGGACTTGTTCCCTGCTGCTGTGATGATAAAGAACTACAAATTTGGGCTACCTCCCAATAGTGCTTGCTTTAAAGTCTTCAGCCGAACTTTGCTATAGCAATTTAGTGCTATGGCAAAGCAGGAGGGTTTCCTACTTCATTGGTACCTTTGTTGTCAACATCAGTAGTTAGGTGTGTCTCAGCTGGGTCTTCGTATTTTGCTGTCTTAAGGACTGAGAAGGTGACTTGATCATTATTCACACGCATCGTGAGTTCTCCTTATGCCATATCAATAAGCGTTCGCTCAGTTGCAATGAAGGGTCGTCCCAGAAGAATTGGGACATCGCGATCTGCTTCAAAATCCAAGATGATGAAGTCTATAGGGAAGATGAATTTATCCACTTTGATCAGAACGTCTTCAATCTTTCCTTCAGGAAGCATTATGGATCGATCAGCCAGTTATAGTGTGACTATTGTGGGCCTGGCCTCTCCTACTGCCAATTGTTTAAAAATCGACATCGGCATGAGATTTATGCTAGCACCTAGATCACACAGAGCTCTTCCTGAGTAATGGGGTCCGATTACACATGGGATTGTAAAACTGTCAGGATCCCTTAATTTCAGTAGTAACCGATTGGTTAACATGACACTGCAATCCTGGGTCAATGCTACTGTCTCAAATTCTTCCAGTCGCCTCTTCTTAGATAGAATTTCCTTCATAAACTTGACGTAGCTAGGCATTTGTTCCAGAGCTTCCACAAGCAGAATGTTAATGTGCAATTGCCGTAGCATATCAAGGAATTGCTTGAATTGTTTCTCTTGTCCTTGCTTCTTTAGCCTTTGCGGGAAAGGCGAGGGTGGCTTTGGCTTCGCTAGAGACTCGAGATCAGGATTATGATTTGATGATGAAGCGGTAGCATTTCTTGTTGGGCATTGTACGTGATCATCCATTGCTACTCGTGGAGGCAATGCCGAGGTGCTGAGATCCTATTCCAGTTGTGACAGGCTTGGTTGCCTCTCTTCATCTGCAAGATTTTGTTCAATACGTTCATCCCCCTCCTTGAGTTTTTCATTTTGCAGATCAGTGATAACCAAGGGTTGCTTGGTGATCTTCATGGGCTCTAAGCTTTTACCACTTCTGAGATCGATCAGTTTGACTTCTTCTCTGCCTTGGATCCTAGGCACTTAAGTGTCGCTGGGCAGGGATCCTGAAGGTCTGTTGTTTAGAGCAGTTGCCAATTGTCCCACTTAAGTTTCAAGATTCCTCAAGGTCACTTGTTGATTCTGGATGATTGCATCGTTCTTTGCCATATAGTCCTTCAGAAGGTTCAACATAGAGTTTTGTGGGTCTGGCTCACCACCCTACTATCGTGCTTGCTGGGTAAACCCTGGTGGGTTTGATGTTCGGGATGGGTATTGTTGGCCCGAGGATTGTCCTGTTGCTTGTGAACCTTGAGGGTTCCATGAGAAGTTGGGGTGCTGCCTCCATCCAGGGTTGTATGTATTCGAGTACGGATTGTTAGCACTACTTCCCCTGTTAAAGTTGTTGATGAAGTTTACAAATTCAGGGTTTGCAGAGCACTGAGAGTAAGAGTGCTCTCTGCCACAGTATACACAAGCTACCTGAGATGGTTGCATCGACGTGTTGCTTGATGGAAGGGTCAGCCCTTTCACCATATTGGTCAAAGATGAAACCTGTGCTGTGAGAGAAGTCATAGCATCTAGTTCGTGTATCCCTGCAATAGTTCGGGAGGATGTAGCTTTGTCTGCTAGCCACTGATGACTGTTCATGGCCATGCGTTCCAGTAAATTGTGGACCTCTTCATAGGACTTCATTAGGATGGATCCTCCTGAGGAGGTGTCTACAATTGAGCGTGTCTGTCCATCAAGACCTCTTTAAAACGTTTCCAACTGGACCCACTCACATAGTCCATGCTGGGGACATCTTCTTAGGTTGTCCTTGAATCTGTCTTAGGCTTCGTAAGTGGATTCACCAGGTTTTTGTTGGAAGTTGGTGATGTCCCCCCTAAGCTGAGCGTTCTTAGTAGGTGGGAAAAATTTCAGCGGAAGCTTACTTCCCAGATCATTCCATGTGGAGATGGAATTAGCTGGTAGGTTGTTAAGCCATGTACAAGCCTTATCCCTTAATAAGAATGGGAATAATTTAATCCGGACGGCGTCGGGTGGTATACCTGGGATTACAAAAGAATCACAATTCACACACCTCCAGGAAGGTTTTGAGATGAAGGTGCGGATCTTCGGATGGAAGTCCTCCAATAATAGGTCAAGTAGTGCACGGGCTGCCTAGCAAACACTGTTTCTCATAGGTCTAACCTCAACTCCTTGCCAGTAAGCCGAAGCCACAAATCTAGCCCCTAGCTTCCGCTAATCAACTGGTAATTAATGCACTGATAAGCAAACCAAATTTATTGAATTAAGAACTTGCAACTGGGTTCATTTAACACTTAAAGATTCATCCTCATCCAACCATACGAAAATTAGTTCATGACTGACGAGGGAAACACAAAACAGATACTAACAGAATAACCCATAATCGAAATACTATTTTTTTAAAAAAAAAATAGAAAGCTTGAGCGGACTTCCAAGGGCGTGGAGGAAGTCCTGTCACGTCACCACTCTATGTCTTCTTCTCTCCGTCATACTGAAGGGAAGGATGCTGGGCTGTTCTGGAAATCTCGTGCTTCGTGAAATCTCTCACTCTTCTCTTGAGTCTGCCAAATGTAGAATCTTGTTCTATGGCTCTCTGCCTCTTAGGGTTGGCTTGCTGTCTTTTATAATTGGGCTTTCTTGCGGTGCAAGTTGCAGCGAGTTCAACCTTTCCTAATTTGTCGAAATCTATCATATCTTTTAATCCGATTAGATTGATTCTACTGATCCTGTGGGATTCTCCAAATCTTTTAGTTTCGATACTCTGCATCTTCTATTCTGTCGTGTCATCAATCTACTTGCCGTTATCTTCCTTTTCTTTTATTCTTAAAATAACCTGGATAAAAAGGTTAGAAAATATGCCGCATAGCATTGCGTCCTCTACTTTGCTATAGCTTTCGTGATGCCTTGTATTGCACTTTTAGCTGTTGTCAGAATGCTATAGCATCGTATCAGCTTTGCTGTACGTTCTTCCTTAAAAACCATGTAAATCATTCTTCTTGTCACATGTAAATCGTTTCTGTCCTTCAGTTCCCTATATTACGAATATATGTCTTTTTGCTTAGACTTTCTTCCATTAAGCACATATTTACCATTTAATTCAATCATAAAATATAAGGAAAACATGGTATGATTTGTGCTCATCAATGACAACTGTTGACTTTCATTTAATCAAGGGGGTGAAGACATAAACAGTCCACCTGCACCTCCAAATAGTTGCTCAATCCTACAATAAATGACAAGTTATAGTGTTAGTAATAATAATGTATGAGCCCTCGTTCACAACTAATATAGCAAGAAATTAAATTTCTTATGACAACTAAACTTGCACTTCTTGGCCTTCCATTTAACCATTCATTGTTAGATATATATTGTCATTATTCCCATTCCCTTCAATCCAAATATAATCATTTTCTTCATTAAACTGTATTAAATGATTCACCCCTTCATCATCTACAATATCCATAAATGTAGATATATCAAGACTAACTTTAAATTTCACACATATGTCATTACTTTCTTTTCCAATTATAGATTATATGGTATTTGGCTTTCATATGATATACAGCTGTTAAAGTAGCCTCATGAAGTTGTCAAAGTAGCCTCAAAATGTCAATGAAGCAAGAACTTATCAAAGGATTTTGGGGGATAATCCAGAAGAAGAGAAGATTTTGAAGAAGGTTGAAATTGTTGAGAATGATGAGTCCAAGTTGAATGACAGAGAATAATCAAGAGAAGAAAAGAAAGAAAGAGTTGGATTTATGAAGAATGATCAAGATGAGAGATTAAAGAAAGAAGTTATTGAGTGGAATGAAGATATCATTATTCAAGTTTCTAGATTGATACTAGAAGTATCCAAGATCATATGGAAGTTGGAATGACTCAATTTGGAGTTAAAACAAGCAAATATGAGGCTTAAGATGAGGAAACTCGAGTTCTTAAGTTTAAACTCGAGTTTACTACTTTATTGCAGTGATTTGCTTCTCGGATAGGAGAAAAGTCGAATTAATGACACAAAACTTGAGTTTGGGACTCAAAACTCGAGTTTGTAGTGTCTTCAGCACCTCAGGCGTCTCTTGACTAGGAAAACTTGAGTTTCCAAGTCCAAACTCAAGTTTACAGTGCTGATCAGCACCTTTGTTCTACTTTGTTTCACGTTCAGCACAGGCGATGTCTGGTAATTCGATGATATCTCCTAAACCAAAAATAGGATTGAGGTGAAATCAGTGGAATATGAAACTTGATATAAAATTCAAGCCCAAAGGAGTTCAGATCAAGGAGTTATGAATTGTGAAAGTTGACACTGAAATTCACACCACGCAGCAAACCAAGCCTCAATGTTTTGAGTATATCTCACAAACTGCAAATCCGATTGAGCTGAAATTGGTGGCATATGAAAGTAGACTCAAAAGGATTTCCATCAAGATTTGAAAGGGCCAAAATAGAGTTAAGGCCAGGGAGATATAGCCTTCAAAATTTGACAGTCAGTTTAGGACATTGCAAAAACGCTGGTCAAGAACAGCCTTCATTCATCAGATCATAACGGACATAATACAATGAGTTTAGAGCTGACTCTTCTTGTATTGGATTCTTACCTCAAGCTTGGACATGTAACTTGAGTTTGAGATTGGGCAAGAGTTTTCCAAGTTTTCCATATTTTGGGAAAACTTGAGTTTATGTTTGACAGAGAGTTTTCAAGTTTTACTCAGTTTGTGAAAACTCTAGTTTGTTTTGAAAACTCTAGTTTTCACTTAGCATAGATTTTTAAAAGGTTTTTCATATTTAAATGAAAAATCGAGTTTAATTTTGTAAACTTGAGTTTTGTCTAAGCAGAGAGGTGTGCTAGCTTTCAATGTTTTGAAAACTCCAGTTTAGATTGGAAACTTCAGTTTTGAGCTTTTGAACTTAAACTCATTTTTTATGTCAAGGCTCCAAAACTCGAGTTCATAATTGAAAACTCGAGTTTTGCTCCGATGCAAAAATATGTTCCAAAGCTCAAATCGCGACATTCCTCTCTAGAACAAGGAAACTCAAGTTAAGATTTGGAAACTCGAGTTTAGCTTCTAATGCACAATGACAAACTCCAGTTTTCTTGAGCAAACTCCAGTTTTGAAGTGCCCTATTTTGAACTCTCTAATTTTGAATTTGTGAAATCTTCATGAATGATTTGTATACTTCATATCATCACTCATTACTATTTCTAGTTATGTTTAATCATTTTGTTAGTAAGTTTCAAATGATCAAAGGTTGTTACATTGAAGATCAAGGGTAAAGTAAATGTTGATGTCATAGCTGGTTCAAAAAACAAAGTTCTAACGGCTAGTTCCATTTGAGTCTAACGGCTATATTTCTTTATCCAACAGTCATTGAATCTTCTCAACTGTCATATATTGATCTCTACTTATAAAAGAAGAAGCATTCAAGGTTGATGGGGGAGAGCTTACACTGTCAAGATGCCAACATTCTGAGTCCAACATTTTTCTCATACACACTGTGTTTTCAATGCTTACATAGTTCATCATAGAAAGTGAAATTATTTGTAATGCATTTCAGTGTTTATCTTATTCACTTCTGAGAGAGAAGATTCATTATGAACCACTATCATAACTATTAAATTTCCAATAAATATGACCCACAAAATCACTTAACAACGGTGCACATAGCATAGTCATTATGAACCAGGTGCATATAACTTGGAAATTTCCAAGAAATATGACCCGCAAAATTTACTTAACTGATGCAACATGGCATCAAAGCCATGTGTTACAAACTTTAAGGAACATAAATAGCAAGTGATCTGATTACTTGCTCATCCATGAAGCAATGAAGAGAATTTGCCTATTTTGGGGAACTGATTTGGGTTTTGAGTATTTCAAAGGCATTTTATTTTCATTTTCCCTATATGTAGTTTGACAATCTATTCCTCATTTCCTGCTAAACTATGCAAACAATCATACAATAATCTAAAACCTGGTTATCTTTGATTCTGAGGAATGTTTGATTGTTAATAAAAACTTTCTCCCTTTACAAAATATTAAATCAAAAGCTTTATTTAGAGCACCTAGAGACGGCAATTGTTACACTCTCAACCTCTCTAGCAATGCTTCAGTTTCTGAAAAATGTTTTGTGAGCAATACGAATGAGAGTTGGCTGTGGCACAAGCAATTAGCTCATGTCAACATGTCTCAACTTGACAAGTTGCTCAAAAAGGATTTGGTGATTGGTGTTCCCAAACCCAATTTTAAAAATGACTTGATTTGTGAAGCATGTCAAAAGGGAAAACAAACCAAATCATCTTTCAAACCGAAAAATGAGATCTCAACCAATAGACCATTGCAATTACTAAATATGGATCTTGTTGGTCCAGCAAGGGTGAGGAGCCTTGGTGGTAATTTGTATACATTGGTCATTGTAGATGATTTCTCAAGATTTTGTTGGAAAGGATGAAACATTTGATCAATTTGTTGTGTTTGCCAAAAAGGTCCAGAACGAGAAAAGCATGTTTATTTCAGGTATAAGGACTGATCATGGAGGAGAATTCAAGAATCATGCATTTGCAGAATTCTGTGATAACATGGGAATTGATCACAACTTCTCAGCTCCAAAGACTCCTCAACAAAATGGTGTTGTAGAAAGGAAGAATCGAGTCCTAACTGAGATGGCAAGAGCAATGTTGAATGAGAACCAGACATCTCAAGTTTTCTGGGCTGATGCAATGAGCACTGCATGTTATATCTTGAATCATGCTTACCTCCAGAAGAAAATGAACAAGACACCATACGAGCTATACAAAGGAAGGAAGTCGAATCTTGCCCACCTACACATCTTTGAATGTAAGTGCTATGTGCACAATAATGGTAAGGATAATCTGGGTAAGTTTGATTCTAAAGCTAATATAAGCATATTTCTTAGATATTCCAATAGAAGTAAGGCTTATAGAATATTCAATACTAGAACTCGAATTGTTGAAGAATCTATCCATATTGTATTCAGCGAAGAAAAATCTAATAAACCTTTGGATGATGAGGAAGAAAATGTTTTCAAAAATCAATTCTTTTCAAAAACTACTCCTTCTTCTGCTGAAAATTCTGAAGATGTTTTTGAGGCTGATCCCCAAACTTCTATTGAAAATCCAGATTAGTCTCAGCCTTGAGCTTGGAAATTTATAAGAAATCATCATTTAAACCAAGTCATAGGCGATGTAAATCAAGGAGTAAGAACTCGAAATAGCACTTTGAATGAAGTTACTTTTTCTGCATTCTTCTCACATATAGAACCCTCGAAAATAGATGAAGCCCTTTCAGACAATGATTGGGTGATAGCTATGCAAGAGGAGTTACATCAATTTGACAGAAATCAGGTTTGGGACTTAGTACCTAGACCCAAGGACCATCCGGTTATTGGAACAAAATGGGTATTTAAGAACAAACGTGATGAATCTGCAATCATTGTCCGAAATAAGGCAAGATTGGTTGCAAAAGGTTACAATCAAGAGGAAGGAATAGACTATGAAGAAACTTATGCTCCAGTGGCAAGATTGGAAGCTATAAGAGTTCTTCTAACCTTTGCATGTGTTAAAGGTTTTAAACTTTTTCAAATGGATGTTAAAAGTGCATTTTTGAATGGTTTTATTCAAGAGGAGGTGTATGTTGAACAACCTCCTGGTTTCGAAAATGAGCTCTTTCCTGATCATGTTTATCGACTTAAGAAAGCTTTATATGGACTCAAGCAAGCTCCTAGAGCTTGGTATGAGAGATTAAGTCAATTTCTTCTTGATCAAGGGTTTATCAGAGGAAAGGCTGACACAACATTGTTCATAAAAAGAAATAAGCTAAATGAAATTTTGATTGTGCAAATTTATGTTGATGATATAATCTTTGGTGTTACTAATGACGTTTTGTGTGAGGAATTTGCTAAGATTATGCAGGGAGAGTTTGAGATGTCAATGATGGGAGAGCTTAACTACTTTCTTGGGCTACAAATCAAGCAAAGAAAATATGGAATCTTCTGTTAGTTCTCAATGTGTTTTGATGATTAACAACAAGTGTAAAACATGTTTTGAAGTTTCCAAGATGTTTAAAAATCATCTGATAGTTGCTTACCGCAGTATGGGTTTGCATACTGCAGTAAAGGGCCTTCTAGAAAGGAAATAATCTTTCAAGTTAAATCAATACTGCAGTATAGGTTTCTTTACCGCAGTATTGGACCTACAGAAGGTCATTAGATTTTTGAAGTTAAGTCAACACTGCAGTATAGGATGACATACCGCAGTATTGGACTTCCAGAGAACAATCCAATATTTCTAGTTAAGTCAATACTGCAGTATGGAATGCTATACCGCAGTATTTGGACTTACAGAAGGCAAGCAAATTTTTGAAGTAAAGTCAATACTATAGTATAGGATGACATACCGCAGTATTGGACTTCCAGAGAGCAACCGTGTTTTCAAAACAAGCCAATACCGCAGTATAGCTATGTATACTGCAGTATAGGGACATCCAGAGAGCAACCGTGTTTTCAAAACAAGCCAATACCGCAGTATAGCTATGTATACTGCAGTATAGGGACATCCAGAGAGCAACTAAATTTCTAAGTCAAGCCAATACCGCAGTATAGGCATGTATACTGCAGTATTGGACCAACCCGAGAGCAATCAAATTTTCTCACCCAAGTCAATACCGCAGTATGTATTTGGATACTGCAGTATAGGCTCTTACAGAAAGCTCTCAAAATTTTATAACTATTGCATACTGTAGTATAGGTTTTCATACTGCAGTATTGGGCAATCACGGGGACTCTCAACTTTGACAAAAACTCGCATACTGCAGTATGTTAGTTGCTTACCGCAGTATAGAGCATATATTTCAAAATCAATCACGATGTTTTTGTCTCTGGAAGTTGCTTACTGCAGTATGACTTTGGATACTGCAGTATGGACACTTATGCACAAGTGCCATACTCCAGTATAAAGGATCATACTGCAGTATACAACGGTCAAAATTGGTTTTTGAATTACGCGAATTTGCAAATCATTATTGTTTGATCTTATTGCTTCCATAATTCATTCAATCATATTCCTAGCTATGTTTAACAAGTTTGTTGAGTGAATTTCAGCAATCACAGATGAAGATCAATGAAGGTCAAAGCCATAAAGCAAAAAGTGTACAGTGCATTAAATGCACTTCTGCAAATCAACCTATTCTCAGCTAATCCATCTGAGCACGCCTTCTAAACGTTAAAGTATACTTACTACAACAAATAAAGTTATCTCCAACGGACAAATCCTCAGAGAGCCACATCAGACTTCATCAAAGTCTTGGATTAGCAGAAGTTTAGAGAGAGAAGATGACCAGAACCCAAGCTAATCACTTCCAACGGTTGGAATCATCCTACAACGGTCATTTAATGTTCTCTACCTATAAATAGAGAGCATTAACTTCTTCTCAAGCAGATACAACTACTTAGAGCGAAAATTTATTGAGTCATTTATTGTATCAAGCTTTCATCTGTATTGTATCATTTTGATACTTAGTACTTCAGTGTTTATTCTATCTACTCTTTGAGAGAGTTATCATCTTGTAAATCATTTACTGATTGTGATAACTACAAGTCAGGGGACTTGGTAGTTAGGGTGTATTGATTACAACTTGTAAGGGGGAGTGTGTTCTAGTGAGAGAACAGCTCTTAGTACAGAGTGTGTAATCAATATTTGATTATAGTGGATTGAAAATCCCAGGTGAGGCTTGGGGACTGGATGTAGGTCAGAGAAAGGACCGAACCAGTATAAATCTTGTGGTGCATTGCTTCTCTCCCTCTCTCCTCTGTTTTACCCTGTGTTCATTAGTCAAAAACATAGTAGACTCTTTAATTTTATAAAGATACCCAATTCACCCCCCCCCCTCTTGGGTATTTTGCTCCAATCTTCATCTTCATCTCACAAACAAAATATCTCAATGATTTGTTGCAGAAGTTCGGGATGGACCAATGTAATGGAGCTGACACTCCTATGAGTTCAACCGCTTCATTGGATGCCAATGAGGATGGCAAAGATTTCAACATCACTAAATATAGAGGAATGATTCGATCATTGCTCTACTTGATTGCAAGTCGGCCAGACATCCAATTTAGTGTGGGAATGTGTGCAAGATTCCAGTCTGCTCCAAAGGAGTCCCATGCTGAGCACGTGAAGAGGATCTTTAGATATCTTGCTGATACGAAGACACTTGGGTTGTGGTTTCTCAAAGGTTAACCTGAACATTTGGTGGCATACTCAGATTCAGACCATGCTGGCTACAAAACTGATAGGAAAAGCACAAGTGGTTAATGTGAATTCTTTGGCAATTCACTTGTGTCTTGGTTCAGCAAGAAACAAACCAGTGTGGCCGTGTCCTCAACTGAAGCTGAATATGTAGCTGCATCAAGTTGTTGTGCTCAAGTGCTTGGCTTAAGCAACAACTTGCTGACTTGGGAGTGAATCTGAAGGAGATCTGGATTTTTTGTGACAACACAAGCACAATAAGCTTGGCCAAGAATCCAGTTCCACATACGCGAACCAAGCATATTGATGTGAGACATCATTTTATAAGGGATCATGTTCAGAAAAGAGATGTCAAAGTCATGTTCATCCCAATTCATCTTCAACTTACTGACATCTTCACCAAACCATTGACAAAGGAACAATTCAATTTCATTAGAAGAGAATTGGGAATGGTAAATCCCAATGAGTTGTAAGTTCTCTTTTACCCAATGTTAGTTTAGGTTTTGATGATTAACTGTTACTAATTTAAGCATCGGAGTGTATAGATATGTTTTATGCAGGATATGTTTCAAAATTTGAGTTTCTACTGACAAGAAGAGAAAACTCGAGTTTTGATATCAAAACTAGAGTTTTGGAAAAGTGTCGGGGAGAGAGAAGAAAACTTGATTTTTGAAGAAGCTGAAAACTCAAGTTTGTAAGTTGGAAACTCAAGTTTCCATCAGACAGAGAGCAACAAGTTTTGAAGAATGGTGAAAACTCGAGTTTGTAAGTTTAAAACTCGAGTTTTGGTCAGAAAGTTAAAAAGTTCACATTACACTTTTGAAGTTCAGGTTAGCTTTTATTCTTCAAAACTCGAGTTTTGTATGTAAAACTCGAGTTTAGGTCGGGCTTCATATACTTATGTTTTACTTGTTCTTCAAAACTCAAGTTTTGTCCTAGCCTTCTTATTTTCTCTCGACTCTCTGTTTCTCTAAAATCACTCAATCTCTCTCTCTGATTCTTCAAATTTCTTCTCAAAAACCCTAAGATGTCTTCCTTCACTTCACCTAAATCGACCCAAAGTGTTCCTAACCCTAGAGAAACTTCCAATCCGTCGTCCTCTCCTTCTGAACGACCAGTGAGGATGAAAACTCACTCAATAAGGCTTCGATTTGGCGTGGATAAGTCTATCAAAGGTGTTCTAGATGCATCTTCTCCACCAAAGTCATCCACTCCCAAAGCGAAAGGAATTTCCATCGATGACAGAGCAGAAGGTCGAACAAAAAAGAGGCACGACCCTGAAATTTCTCCAGATGAACGTGGGAAATCGAAGATGCCAGAAATTCCTAAGCCTCCAAAAGCCAAGAGGTCCAAGAAATCTTCTATTCCAGAAAAGGGTCAAGGCTCGTCTATGCCTAAGTCTGCTTTTGAGGAAGTTCCGGAATTTGTTGAGGATGCTATCACAGAAATCCACAATTTCAACTCTGCTCCATGTTGGGATCCGTACACATAGCGGATTTAAAATTTCTTACGAATCCCGTCCCGAAGATCACTCAAGCGTGTTTAAATCAAGTTTAAGGAACCCGAATCATACCTTATCTTGAACTCATCCACGTCTCGTTCTCTTTGAACAGGTGGGCTACCTTCTCAATCAGCAGAAGACGACTATTAGAATCGGCTTCCTCTACCGGTATCCACATGAACAATCCCCGAACACGGCTACGGCAGCGAGCTAGTGCCTCTTGTGTGTCTCTCTCTATTTTTCACTCTAGGGTTTCTCGCGGCTTTCTGTAATACGCTCAACTAAAACTCTCGTAGGTTTTTCTAAACCCATCCGCGTATTATATTCAAAATTAATCCTATTAATTTTGAATTTCAAATTTCAAATATGAATTAAATAAATATTAATTAAATCTATCTGTTAGATCTAATGTAACGTATTTATTTAATCCGATTAAAACCAGATCTGAAATTCGAATTTTGAATTTGAATTAAAAATATATTAATTAAATCTATCTGATAGATTTAATCTAATGTATTTATTTAATTCAAATTAAAAGACTTCTAATTTAATTTATCTCCATAAATTAAATCCGAGAAATGATATCTATCTATTTAATTAAATATGAGATACTATATCTCAATTTAATATTAAACAGATATACGATATCTTGATTCGAAATTAAATGAGATACAATATCTCTATTTGTTTCAGATATTTAATTTATCAAATAAATTAAATACAAAACAAATATTATACATATAATATTATAATCTCCATTAATTATATATATATATATATATTAATTTCGAATTTTATATATATATATATATATATATATATATATATCCTAGATTAAATTCAGTATTCATTTAATCTCAGATTAATCTGAGATTCAATGAATCTGGACACTTTTACCCGTGTTGGATTATTCTTGTGTGTAACCCTGCAGGCCCATATGAGATTGGCAGTGGGCTAAGGCCGTACCAACCCACAAGTTGCAAGTGGCCTCTAGCAAGATATTGCGTCTACCCAATTCACATGGGGATCGATGACACGATACAACCTATCGTACAACCATGTCACGTCCCTTTTGTCACGCGATAATTTGGTCAAGGATGAGGCATAGATAATGTCAACTTCATGTTCTTGATCATTACTTTCTCGATTCTCGAGTAGTCTAATAAGTGAAATGGAAACTCCTTTCCATCACAGTATGGCTATACATTTCTTAGACTCACTCATCGAGGGGCCCAGGGGCCCAGTATTATCTCTCTACAAATGTGAGGGACAAATTCCATCTTGACTATTCACATTCCTCCGCATGAAAACCACTGATCTCAATCCCAGCCTTTATCATCACCCGGTCAAAGGTGACTTTTGACTAGGTCAAAGGTCAGTGACTCATCATGTAAGAATCCATGATGATCTCAGGTCATAGGGCGTTGTGACGCGGTTATACATGAGATAAGCTTATGACTTAATCCATGCATCTTTCTCATAGTGGGTTGGTCCAGCACCTTGTACTCTTATAAGTGCCCATGACTTTGATTCATATCTCCATATCTCATCAAAGTCATACTAGTTTTAACTCATCTTCGCTCCCGCGTAGATGACCAACCAGGGACATTTAGGATAATCTATAAGATATATCCAGGGATATAGTTATCACCATAAACATGCGTATGAAATGATAACTTAATGGAGAACAATGACTTGCCCCTAGGGCATAATTTCCAACACTCCAGAGGGATTCTCGACTACTC
This sequence comes from Acacia crassicarpa, assembly GCA_034222035.1. Taxonomy (NCBI): domain Eukaryota; kingdom Viridiplantae; phylum Streptophyta; class Magnoliopsida; order Fabales; family Fabaceae; genus Acacia; species Acacia crassicarpa. The sequence goes on along the minus strand of JAWXYG010000009.1, from coordinate 20,403,953 downwards.
CTACTCAGATGACTAAAGAGGATGCCGACAGGTTTAAGGATTTCTTTGTGAATAAAACATTCTGTCCCTATATGGATTTGGCAAAGCTAAGGGAGAGTGATCTGGCTCAAAATCTTCGAAGTTTTCATTTAAAAATGAAAACTCGAGTTTCAGCCAAATAAAGAGGTTTCAATGTTTTCACTCTTAAAGTGAAAACTCGAGTTTTGGTTTCAAAACTCGAGTTTTAGTCAGGCAAAGAGGTCTGAACTTTTCTTAGCTTCCATGTTCAAATGAAAACTCGAGTTTTGGTTTATAAACTCGAGTTTTAAACAAACCAAGAGCCTTGGAATCTTTCTCAATGTTTTCACATTGAAGTGAAAACTCGAGTTTCTCTTTGGAAACTCGAGTTTTGATCAAACAGAGAGCTTAAGATTTTTCAACGTTTTAAAAACCCAAGTTTTGATTTAAAAACTCAAGTTTTGAGTTTTAGACTTCCACGTGCTATATCCATTAAAAGTCCAAAACTCGAGTTTTGTTTTGGAAACTCGAGTTTTGAGTTTTACTTAAACACTGGTCCAAAAGCTCAAAACACGACCTTGCTCTCTAGAAGATGAAAACTCGAGTTTAAAGTTTAAAACTCAAGTTTGGTCTTAAGTGCACAGTTGAAAACTCGAGTTTTGGAGAACAAACTCGAGTTTCCATCGCTAAGTTTGAAAATTGAATTTCACGATTTTGCAAATGCTTCAGGTTTAATCCCAATACTTTCCAGTATTAATCTTCTATATTTCCATCTATGTTTAACCACTTTGTTCGTGAGTTTCAGATGATTTAGAAGATGTTTATTGAAGGTTTAAGCAAAAGCAAAAAGTGATGTCAGAACATTAAATGCTAAACCCAGAAAAGTTGCATATTCCTGGCTAATCCATCTGCACACGCCTACAAAGGATTAAAGAATGATTTCTACTTCCAGCAGCAACTACTCCAACGGATTTATTGTAGAAAGTCAACTCTGAAACATTGCCTAGCTGGATTAAGTGGAAATTAAAGAGAGAAGGTGTCAAAACTACTTCCTAACCTCTAATGAATCTCTCCAACGGATCTATTGGGAAAGCAACGGTCATTTAATGATCTCTGAGTATAAATAGAAGAGCATTCAAGTCTTTCCAACAACCACAACTGCTGAAAACGTATTGCATTCAAGTGTTCATTTATTTTCATCAGTTTTCATTTGTATAGTATCTTTTGATACAAAGAGCTTCAGTGTTTATCAATATCTGCTCTTAGAGAGAGTTTATTTCTGAAAAACATTTATTGTAAGGAATCACTAGTCAAGGGGACTTGGTGATTGGGAAGTCATTGATTACAACTTGTAAGAGAGAGTGAGTTCTAGTGAGAGAATCACTTCTTAAGTGCAGAGTGTGTAATTATTGATATAATATAAAGTCCCAGAGAGTCTGGGCACTGGATGTAGGTCAAGTTGTTGAGATCGAACCAGTATAAATCTCTGTGTCCAAGCTATTCTTTCCCTTACTCTGTTCATCTCTATTTATAGTGCTTTAAAATAGAGCACTTGCCGAAAATTCCAAAAAATACCCAATTCACCCCCCTCTTGGGTATTTCAGCTCCACTTACAAAATAAATCCAGGAATCACCATTTTTTTAGTTCACAAATTTCTATGGTGACATTTTTTTCAAATTAAAACATGAGATAAATATTTTTTTTTATCGCTCAGCATTATATATATAAAAGATTATATCATAATCACTACTATAAAAAAACATTTTTAATGTCCGTTTTTAGGCCTTTTTTACATCCATTTTTAGAGAGATGCCTAGATAAGCGATATAGTAAAGTTTGGGAACAACGTCCTTAAAAAAAAAAAGAGATGTTGTAAGAGACTTACGATGTCCCTTTTAAAAGCCATAGTGCGTAATCATAGAAAAAAACCGGGAAGTGCATATAAATTGAAAACATTCCAAGCCGTTGTAGCTCCAAATCTATACATAATCACGAATAAGAAAAAAAACGATTTTATTTTAACCGAAAAAATCACAGACTTATTTTGTTCACTTCGAAGCAAAACATGAGATATGAATTTTATTATGAGATCTTATAAAATCATAGCTTCTATTCTATGATTTTATGATATCTTATCCAGATCTCAAAATCATCGCAAAAGAAGCTATTCTAAAGATTAAAATTTAAAAAAATCAGAAAAATCTAAATCTCAAAATCACTTCTTCACTGTAATTTTGAAATATGGATTTTTATAGTTTTTAAAATTTATTTTTTAGACTTGTTTTCTATTATCTAGTTTTAAAAATATCAGACTCAGCCCTTTTTCTAGAAGTGGGAATGTTGCAACTTGCCTTACCCCGAAAATGGAGAATAACTGTTGGGACAATCATAAATAAAGTGTGGGCTATAGTATGCTTCTATAATCTCACAAATTCTTGTTATACTTATGAAATAAGTCTCTTCTTTTTATAATAAGGGAAAAAAAAGGGGTAAAGGTGCAAAAATACACATGTGTTTTACCCTCAAGAACGTCTAACACTATATGCTTTTTATTGGTGCAAAAGTAACTACGTGGTTAAAATCCCACCTAACCGTTAAAGTTGAAATTTTGACTAACAGTGCATACGTTTACGTGACGTGGAGGATTGTCGTGGCGTCCATCAAGTTTACAGCAACGATTCCATCCTACGCTCTTCAAAGCCAAGCTTCAACGTTACAGTCCACGACGACGGCTATGTTTTGTGGAAGGATGTTGTTCTCAACCCGACCCACAACCTTCGGCTTCGTCTCTATAAGCCTGCTGATTCGTCTCCCTCCTCCAAGCTTCTGATTTTCTATTATATCCACACTGGTGGCTTCTGCATCGACTCCTTCACCTGGCCCAACTCAATTGCCCATTGCCCATTAATTGAATTTTTCAAAGCAACATTGAAGACGACAGAAGTTGAGCGGTGCCTTGATCCAAAAATAGACGTCTCGGGAATACGTGGAAGAAATTAAGCCGCCTGAAGCCAAGTGCGTGTTTACTCTTTTTTTTTTTGTTTGGTGATAATTCGTGATGAATTAAGGTTTTGTTCACAGCAGACTAAAGTTTGAAATAGAAATGATAAGAACTAATGAACTATACCATTAACCAACAGGTATTGGTCTGAAGGAGTTTTGATCATTAAGTTTGAGCCCAAATCCGTATAAATAAAGAAAACTTCTCTCAAGGAGTTACATCTAATTGCCTTACAATACTTAAATATAGCTCAATGTCGTAACAATATAACAGAAGTTGTTGGCTTTTTGCCAAGTAATCCTCGAATTTATTAGAAAAAAATTGTTAAAAGTCCGAATGACTATTATGTAGTAATATTTGAGAAAAGTTGCCCGATATAGAATCTGTAAATTTTTCATGTTTATAATTTTACGTTTCTTAAAATATTTTAGCCATGTAATTGCTGTGACTAATTTTTCTAATTTTTTTAAACTCTGACTCGTGCCTCATTATTAGTTGACACCCACATATCTTCTGTTTTTTGCGCGATGAATCAGATTTTGGAGGCTCTCTGTACCGATCGGAACTGACAGGGATCATCCCCTTGTGAATCTATTTGGGCCATCGTGTAAGAGCCTTGAAGGAATTGATCTGGATCCAATTCTAGTGTTGGTGGGAGGAAGTGATTTGCTGAGAGATAGGTGTAAGGATTATGCAGATAGGCTTAAGAACTGGGGGAAGAACACAGAGTATGCAGAATTTAAAGGAAAGCAAATTCTTCACAGGAATCTAGTAACGTGGACCCGAGATGGGCTTCAAGATCCTCCACCTCAGAATCCATATCAGCACTGTTAGTCAAAATTTCAACATTTACGGTCAACATTTGCTCAGGTGGGATTTTGCTCTATTTTCTTAACCACGTAGTTACTTTTGCACCAACAAAAAGCATATGGTGTTGGGCGCTCCCGAAGGTAAAATATATGTGCATTTTTACACCTATACCCAAGAAAGAAAGGCGATAGTCAAATGGATTTAAGCTTCACTAATTTAAATGCTTACTATCAATTTAGAGTATTATTTGACAACTATAGTATTTAAACTAGTGTTTATCTTTTTCTCAGGAATAATATCGTTAAATACCACGATTTGAAGCTCACAATTTTATTAACCATTGCAATGGAAACTCATACTTGTTTTTGGACCGGTGACAATGATAAAACCCAAATTTTCAATAGAAAGAAAGCCAAACTTTTCAGCATGGTCTGGGAAGTGACACTGTGAGAAAACGATTTTTAAAACCGCACATCTAGGTTTTTTTTTTTTTTATAGATGAAGATGATTTAAAAAATTATAACCGATGACATTTTTATAAATATTTGTAAAGTTTTAGACTAATTCTTTTTAAGACAAGTCTAAAATATAGTTTTAAAACCAATTGGTCTAAAAGATACTTTTTAAACTTGGTGTTTGTACAACCGATTTAAACAAATAATAAAAATATTTTTTTTAAAAAAATACAATCTTTTATACTAGATTTTTTTAAATTCAGTCTATAAAATGATCTAAACCCAAAAAACACTTATATAGACTTCATTCAGCCACTTCTTTCAAACCAAATTTCACAATCTTTGCGTCTTTTCATCTTTCTTCACCATTTTGTTCAAGCTCACCCCTTCCTCACCTCATCACTCATGATCTCCTCCTTAGCTTCTTCAAGAGCAACAAGTTCTCCACCTTCACTCGACGGCTTCCTTGGCACTATTTCTCTTCTCCATGCTTGTCTTTTTCTTCGTGCTCATTGGCTTCCAGATCATTGCTTGTTGGCTTCTTCGTGTTCGTTGGCTTCTAGATATATGCTCGTCATGCTCAAATTTGAGCTCGTCAAGTCTAGATCGTCATATCCAAATTGCACAATCTCAAGCTCTCATCAAGTCATCCAAATCTACGCTCGTCCATTCTAGTACGCTGCTGTCAGATTTGTTTTCTATGATAATGCAAAATTCCTTTTTCTCTTTGTTTTAAGTCTATTGAATATGTTATTGTTAATTGAATCTATAAAACTTTAATATTTCATTTGATTTATTATGTTTTACTCCTCTCCTATTTTTATTGTTAATTGGTTTGTTGCGATTTTATTAGATATGTGTTTTTTCTTAATTTCTTTTTAAATTTAATTATCTTCTATTTTATTGAGATATGAATTTTATTATGAGATCTTATAAAATCATAGCTTCTATTCTGTGATTTTATGATATCTTATCGAGATCTCAAAATCCACATCTCCAAATCATCGCAAAAGAAGCTATTCTAAAGATTACAATTTAAAAAAAAAAATCAGAAAAATCTAAATCTCAAAATCACTTCTTCACTGTAATTTTGAAATCTGGATTTTTCTAGTTTTTAAAATTTATTTTTTAGACTTGTTGTCTATTATCTAGTTTTAAAAATATCAGACTCAAAGCCCTTTTTCTAGAAGTGGGAATGTTGCAACTTGCCTTACCCCGAAAATGGAGAATAACTGTTGGGACAATCATAAATAAAGTGTGGGCTATAGTATGCTTCTATAATCTCACAAATTCTTGTTATACTTATGAAATAAGTCTCTTCTTTTTATAATAAGGGGGGAAAAAAGAAAGAAAGGCGATAGTCAAATGGATTTAAGCTTCACTAATTTAAATGCAAACTATCAATTTAAAGTATAATTTAAGAACTATAGTATTTAAACTAGTGTTTATCTCTTTCTCGATATTACGTTAAGAAACAGAAAAGTCTTAATAAATCTTGTGTATGAAAATTACTTTCGGTTTTTCTCCTTCAACCCTATTTAAAGATTAAAAGACGGTAAGAATCTATTTCATAATAGTCCAAAATATCATGATTAATGTCTAACAATTAAGCAAATCAATCATAAAGACACCTCAAATTAAGAAGAAGAAAAAAGTTCTCATCAAGACAAATCACCAAAGCAAACACTAGCAGGAAATGTACAATAAAGTCTAGTAATCCAAAAACAAACATATAACTAAATTATTAGTGAAAGCATCCCTGGAGATCAAATCACAAGCTGATATTTCTTCTAAGCCTAAAATTGATCCCCGCCCCTCGTCCCTCCTGTTATTCCTGAAGGCCCATATCCCACTAGCGCACACAATAATAATGAGTATTGAGAAAAGTTTTAAATATAGAAAAAAAATTTCAAATAATTAAAATGAAATATAAAAAAAAATGACAAGATTAACATAAAATCATACAAGACCCCATATGGAACAAAGATTGAATTATAAACCCCAAGGACAAGGATATGAAGAGAGGGAAAATGTTAAAAAAAAAAGAAGAAGAAGAAGAAGAAGTTGGGGGGGGGGCCAAAATTTAATTTTACATTATATTATTTTTTAAAAAAAAATCTAAACAATAATTTTTTTGGGGATGGCCCTCCCATAGAAGCTCCGTCCCGGGAGGTATATATGATGCTAATAGCCGTCTTTTTCCAATTGATCTTAACATTATGCAGCAACCCAGCCATACTTGAACTAAGGTTGAAGCACAACACATTAGATTCATTGTTCCAACCACCAATATTTGGGTTGCTGTAATTTCCGGTTTCGTAGTCATGTTCCACACCGTTTGACTCTGATATACAAATTTACAATCACTCGATGGCTTGCTGCACCCAGACTACACACAATAACAAAACATGTCCAACATCACAAAAAAGAATAGTCTTTGATATGTTCTTGCTCATCATTATTGTCATCTTAACTCTTTTCACCTTCACTTTGACCAGCAAAGGGGCTGTTCAAACTTACAAGGAGTACAACAGTGATTAATCTCACTAGGCGCATAATAGAGTGATGGACCAAAAGAACTGGAAGAGGATAAAGAGTTATCTTTAGTCAGATAAAGACAACTCTTTATCCGCTTCCAGTTGTGTTGGCCGATCACTATATTCTGCAACTAGCGAGTGTAATCACCGCTGCGCTCCTTGTAGTTTGACTGGATATATAAACTACTCCAGCCCCTTTGCTGGTAAGGGGAAGGCGAAAAGAATGAAGATTAGAACGATAAGCAAGAACATAGACTATTCTTTTTTCCGATGTTGGACATGTTTTGCTATTGTTAGTAAGCGTTAGAGGGAGGGAGGAAGCATATGAAACCGGGGGAGTGGGTTGCATATGGAGACCACAGGGGGTTTTAAAGGGGAAATTGATGGAGGGGCAAATTTTCAAGGGAAAATGTTTTGAGCGCTGAAATTTCGGGTGTTGATGCACAAAGCATATCCAATCATATCAATTATCAATTAATCTCATAATATCTTGTCCTAATCCTTATCACATACTCGTTGGCAAAAAAAAAAAAAAAACAATCCTAATCACTAGGTGGCAAAAAAGATCCTAATCAGATACTCTAACACGTTTAATAATAAAATAATATAACCATAGCTGATGCCAATCACATGTCAAAGCAATTATCACCTCTCGTCTTTAATATAAAAGCCAATTAATTTGTTTTTTTTTCAAAGATTAAGGAATCTAAATAAATTATGTTTTTTATAATAAAATTTTAGGAGAAAGGTTGGGTTCACCCACAATGTAAGGGTAGGGCGTTTGGAGCCCACTCTGCAAAGAATTCAAGACTAAGAGTACACATGCATCCACCTTAGTTAGGGTTACCGTTGCTTCGTAAACCCCTAAGATACCTCTCCCAATGCTTTAACCAACTCCAGAATCAAACCTGTAACGCCCATCCTAATTACACCTATATTTATCAGAGTTTAAGCGCACAGGCATCGAAATGATTTGGACGACTTAATTGTGGAATAAGACTTTCATAAAAACAACCTAGTTTGAAAACATGAGGATAAGTTTTTTGCAATTCGAATCTATCCCATAGTAGAATATTAATACAATAATCCAAAATGAACAAGTGATAAACGTTAATTACAGTCCAATTACTTAATTATAACAAAATATCCCTTCCGCTGTATCCCCTACAGCTGCGTCTTTCCTCTTGAACCCGATCCACTACTTGTTCCTTTCATGCGGTTTGGAGTTCAATTGAATGAACCTAATGAGTATATATTTTATAATTAAATAGGTGTATATTTTATGAGATTTAATTGGAATTATTGATATTATATACCTATTTAATTATCTTTTATGAACTTTTCCATAATTGAATCAAACTTGGGATCAAAGAATAAATCGACATAAAATCTACTCATGTCCTATTTTTATTGTGCAGGAAATATTAGCTGATTTGGAATGAAGTAGAAAAGGCAATAAAAGGATATGCAATCAGCCAAACTTGATGGTCCCCCGCAAGAAAAATAGAAACAAAATCAATTATGTGATTTGATGGAGTAAATTACAAGATATGAGATATCTTTGTAATAAGAAAAAGAGAATCAGTGACCCAAGACCTAAATTATAAATAAGGAGACAGGACAGAATAAAAGAGGGGGGGACAAAAAGAAGAAGTAGAGCGTGATATTAATTCAAGAAGCAGAGTTGTTCTGAGATTTCTTCTTCTTCTTCTTCTCTTTATGTTGGAATTTGAATTTCTTATTTTTGTAATGGGTTTTCTTATAGCCATGTGTGGCTAATTTTCTTTTGCAACCTAGAGAATCTATGAATTTGTTTGGGTTTTAGAGATTATTCCCACTTGTTAGTTTTGTTTAATTTTATTTTAGTTTATTTAATCATGTGTTCATTGTTATTGCTTATTGATTGACCACCATTGAGCATGTTTTGTAGATTTAGGGTTGGACTTGGAAGAGGTAATCCTAAATTGACATTGGGAATAAATGATGTGGAATTAGGTTTAAATTTAACGTGAAGTTAGGTTTTAATCTAATTTGCACCCAGGATAGACATATACCTAGAAGCTCCGCATAGTCAAATTAGAGTGAGCCCGATTTGAATTGCACCTTAATTAATTGTGTGAGACATTGCATAATTATTTGAGGTAGGTGTATAAGTGGACCGACAGGCACTTATAAACATTAATACTCTAGATTAGCTGATTAAATTAAGTCAAAGTTAATTTAGTGGGGATAAAATCTAAGAATCAAATAAGGGATTAGTGACTCTAGGTTGCTCATTTGATTATTGTGGTAGTTTTCTTATTTTTATTTTAGTTTTAATTTCTTTTATCTTAATTAAATTTAATTTGGTTTTCTCAACTTAAATGAAATTATGAAATCAATGCTTAACTGAAGTTTGTGATACCAAGTCCTCGTGGGAACGATACTTTTCTTATCACTTTATTACTTGATACAACCCGTGCACTTGCAGAGTTTTTTTTAGGCTCAAAGTTTTGCCCTATCAACACCCCAGGGGTAACAGTTAATCTTATATGCAAATATGAAAGGTAAGAGACAGTATAAAACATATATCAACATAGAATAATCCACAATAAACAAGTCGCACCATAACCGCAGTTAACGGCCAAGGACCGCAGCCCTTTATGGAACACGCAGCTCCATTCTTAGGCACGCAGCCCTATGGGACACGTAGCCCCAATCCATAGCTAGGATACACACATGTAAATTATCTAGCAACATGATCAGTCATACATGCAATACATTCATACAAGCTAATAAGATAACAGTTACCCACCTCACACTTGAGTCCTTAGTCCGGTCGGCTTTGCTGGGACCAGTAGAGGTGTCAAAGTATGCCTAAAAACATTTATCATTGTCATTAATCACTTCCGGCGTCGCAATATACCCTACTACGCGACTTATTAATAATACTCTTTTTAATAAATAATAATATTATTTATTATTATTTTTTCCTTTTCCTAATAATAATAATAATAATAATAATTTATTATTATCATTATTTTCCTTGCAATTATTTCACCGGGTTAAGGGGGCTCCGGGTTGGGGTGCTGGGATGGGGTGTTAGGATCTAGGATAGGGTGCTGAGGTCTAAGGTAATGTAGCTGAGGTGCTGAGGTCCAGGGTAGTGTTGCTAAGGTGTTGAGGTCTGAGGTAGTGTAGCTGAGGTGCTAAGGTCCGAGGTGGTGTTGCTGAGGTGGTGTGGTCCGGGGTAGTGTTGCTGGTATGTTGAGGTCCGAGGTGGTGTTGCTGAGGTAGTGAGGTCCGAGGTGGTGTAGCTGGGGTGGTGAGGTCTGGGGTGGTGTTGCTGGGGTATTGAGGTCCGAGGTGGTGTGGTCCGGGGTGGTGTTGCTGAGGTGGTGTGGTCTGAGGTGGTGTAGCTGAGGTGGTGAGGTCCAAGGTGGTGTTGTCCGGGGTAGTGTTGTTGAGGTGGTGAGGTCCAAGGTGGTGTAGCTGAGGTGCTTCAGTCCAAGGTGGTGTAGCTGAGGTGCTGAGGTCCGAGGTATTGTTGCTGGGGTGGTGAGGTTTGAGTTGGTGTAGCTAAGGTCCGAGGTGGTGTAGTTGAGGTCCGAGATGGTGTAGCTAGGGTGGTGAGGTCCGAGGTGGTGTTGCTGTGATGCTGTCAAACTTTGAAAAATCATAACTCCTAATCTACTCGTCAGTTTTGGCTGTTCTTTTGCTCGTTTTAAACCTTATTAAGTCTACTACCTACTGTATAAAATTTCATATAAAATCTCAGTAATGGCTAATCTTTTTCACTATATATACATATATACAACCAACTTCCTAGCTTCATATAGACATTAAGCTTGAGTTTCAATATGCTAAACTCTCTCTGTTTAAACTCCTAAAAACAGAGTCCTATAAGCAACAATTGAACCATGAAAGCAAAGCTGAAGGATTACCTCTTACAAAGCTCAAACTCCCTTGCTATCATTGCTTCTCAATGCCACAAAAACCTCTCTTTTCTGAAGCTAGAATAGGGTAACCAATGCTTGAACTTCCTCACTTTCTCAACTTCCTCGCCCTCTATCAAGCTCTCTCTCTCTCTCTCACACTCACTTCTGTTTTCTTTCCTTTTGGTGAAAGGTGCCGGATCTAAATGAGAAATAGTGAACTATATATAAGGACCCAAGGGTCCCGTGCAAATGAAAAAACAATAATGAAGAGGCATGGGGGGGTCTGTTGCCGTAAGCGTATTATCCGCTGGAACAATATGGCCTCTCCAGTTTTTGCGTGAACCAAGAGTGAAATAATCATGCTAGCTAATTTACTAACTGAAATCAACGCCACTTACGTGATTAAGCCGAAGTGTGCAAGCAAAGGAAAAGAAAACTGATTTAATGGATATTACTTCTGCTGCTGCGTTTTGGTTCAAGTCAAATGGGTTGGTTTTTCAATTGTTGAGCCCTGTCTGGTTCAATGTATTAAACCCACTGAGGGAATATGACTATTATTACGTGTTGGGCTAAGGGAGTTAATGAATTGGGTATTATCCCAAAATTATCTCTTGAAATTATTTCCTTAATTTTATTTTCTAATTCTTACCAATAAATTAATTCTAAACTTCCCAAACAATTATTCTCATAATTGTTTTAAACCAAAAATTTATAATTAATCTCCATATATTATTCAAACTTTAAAATTCCAAAATTTGGGATGTTACAGAACCCTCTCCCTTTTGGTGAGAGTGTCCGACCCTTTTGCCAGTTGAACTCAAGGATGAGAGCACTGCTAGAAAAAGGGGGAATTGCGACGGAATTTTGCTACGGAATAATTTCCGTCGCAAATTGTGACGGAAAAATCTATCCGTCGCAAAATAAAAAAATTTGCGACGGAATAGCAATTCCGTCGCAAAGTAGAGGCGTACTGGCGGACATTTTGTCCGCCAGTTTGCGACGGACGTAATGTTCCGTCGCAAACTTTGCGACGGGCTTCACGTCCGTCGCAAAAGTGTCGGTGAATTGGGGCCCTTTTGCGACGGATTTTCAGTCCGTCGCAAAAGGGGAAAGCTTTTTGCGACGGATTTATGATTCGTCGCAAAAAAATTTAATAACCCCCAGGCTCGCGGTTCCCTCAGCTCACAGCCGTCATTTTGCCGCCCCCAGCTCACACCCCTGTCATTTTCCCGCAGCTCAGTTATCGCCGCCGCCCTCAGCTCGGTCAACCCCACCCGCCGCCCCCAGCTCCGTCCTCCCCACGCCCCGAGCTCGACCTCTCCACCTCCCCACACCCGCAGCTCCGTCCGCCCTCAACCCACAGCTCCACCGTCCCACTGTCCCACCCACGCCGTCAGCCCCCCAGCTCCCGCCCAGCGCCATCATCCTGCAGCGCCGACATCTCTCCTACCTCCAGCCCTCAGCTCAGATCGTTCAACGGTAAGCTTCTTTATATGATTCTTCCTTGGTTCTTTGCTTGTTTTCATATTAGACTAAAGGAATGGTTGCTGTAAAAAAAAAAAAAAAAAAAAAAAAAAAAGGAACCACATTGTCATTTCCAAAACATTTTGAAATTTCAAAGAGTAATTTGATATTATTGAAATTCCAGACCGGATTTGATATTTTGGCGTTTCAATAGTATGTTTGTGTATATTAATTCAAAATGCTTAGACGTGAGAGGGTATATATTAATCTTTTTCTACACTCCCATTTTATTTATTTATTTATTTATTTTGAACATATTTTCTACTTATTATTAATGTTCATTTAGAGCAATATAATGGTGGACCTTCAGGCTAAAAGAGCTCTCAATGATTGCCTGTGATTAACTTTACTTCATCTGGATGTGTTATTTAATTTGCTTCATGCAAATAGCATATAAGAGATAGTTTTTGGTTTTCTCATGTATTAAAAAAGAAAAAAGTTTTCTTCCTTTTATTTCCAATTTGCAAGGGCATTAAGAAAGAAAAATGACCTATGAAGTTTTGCCACCTTCGAACTACGACTCAACACTATTTAGACTTCTATAATAACCGATCTATCCTCATAAAAGTCAGGAATGTCCCTCTGTATTAGACTTAAAGCCTCTTGAAAATTGTTGCTTAGTTTGGCATTTTGACGACCATCGTCTCAAGCTCATTTCAAACCCATTCGACAGCCCTATAATTCCACTATTAAAGAGTTGTCATTTTCTAAATTAAAATGAAAGCCCTCTATAACCAATCCTTGTATATCCTTAATAATCCTTCCACAAAAAGCTTTCCAATATATATGAGAAAAATGAAAGCCCTCTATAACCAATCCTTGTATATCCTCTATAACGATGTTTTTTTTTTTTGGATAAAATACGATTTTGATATATCTTAAATAAACTGTTTTTTTAATTATTTATTTTTACATTTGATATATCTTAAAAATGATGCTTGAGACGGTGCGGAGATATGTTAAATAAGATTTAAGATGTGTGTGTATATCTATATATTATAAATGTATATGAAATTATTAAATAACTAACTTATTTTAGTGAAGAAATGCGTTTCTCACCTTTTATGATAAAAAGACGTTTGAATTGCAAGATTTATTTTTCATAGGAGTATTATATTTGAAAGAGATTAAAGGATATATTTTTTTATGAAACTATTAAAATGATATTAAAACGATAAGAATGCAGCTGCAAGACAGTTTCCAAACAAGGAACAAGTGCGAAAAAAAGCTATTAAAGGATTTGATTTAAATATAATATAATGTTAATGATAATATAACTAAATAGTCTTTGCTTGTTTTCATATTTAACTAATTTTCTTTTTATTTTTTACTAAAGAAGAAGTTTCTTCATCCACTTCAAACAGTATTAAGCCCATCATTATTAGTAAGTTCAAAGCACAGGGAAATACAATTGCCAGTCATTATTACTAAGCTCAAAGCATAGGGAAATACAATTGCCACTTCAAACAGTATTAAGCCCATCATTATTAAATGTCTAATTTTATCATTTGCCACTAATGTATTTTTATTATTGTTGTTATTCTTTATTAATCTGATTCAATGGGCTTAAAATGATTACTCTCATTCAATGGGCTTAAAAGGCCTTAATTTCATGAGTAATGTAATTCAAAGAGAGTTTATATGTGTGTGTGTGTGTGTGTATATATATATAAACAAATTTAACATAATACCCTATGGTTGGACTGATTGAAAAGGTAGCTTGAGACCAGGAAACGGGAATATTTAACATCTTATTTCATGCTTAAATGTGGTTTCTATCTTACAAGTTGAGACAAATTAAGCTCGAAGAAATAGTTTATAATTTTGCTGTTTTTTTCCTCTCCACAGTCTCTGTTGTCCATTTACCGGTGCTTTTCTCCGTCGTCCGGCTACTCTGCCATTCCGGTAAGCTCCCTTTCGTTTCCTTTTTTACCACATTATTTATTATGGTAAATTAGTATAGATAGAAGTTGAAAAAATTAGTCATACTTATTACTCATGAATAATTAGGGTAATTTTGGTTACAATTTAACATTATTATTTATTTAGGTTAAAATTTGGTTAATAAGTAATGTCTATTAAGTATTTAGAGGAGCAGTATAAATATGATTAATTTTGATTTTTCAAATCAATTTTGGGTACTAATCCATTCGGTGAAGGCCACAGGGGAAATTGTTGTGGAAAATCCTGTATATGTTTGGTGATTGTAAATTTTGTGTAGTTTTGTTTAGGAACATAATTGTTATTGTGGGCTTTAATTTACAATACTGAGTTCTTACGATATTTAATTTTGTGGAAAATCCTGTATATGTTTGGTGATTGTAAATTATTAGTATTGTTCAATTAACTGTATGATATGTGTTTTACGGTTGTAATTAACACCAAATTAAGAATTCTTTCTTCAATACTTGTATCATTGTTGTCTCTGTGTGTGTGTGCTCTTAGTATAGATTGAAATACTTTAATTAGCACAACCCCTTGCGTAAAAAATGAAAATTGGAAATCAATTATTCCAAGCAATCTCCTCAATATCTTGCGGATTAAATGAAAAACAAATTAAGTCAAACATACATGTAACCTGTTTCCCACTAAGCATTAGAGAGAGCTTATCAGGTCTTGACCTTTCAAATATGATTTGGATATAAAGATCTAATTTGATTTTTTTAAAATGATGATCTTTAGATAAAAATTCATTTTTTTGGCAAAAAAGAAAGTTAAAAAGTTATCTCTATTTTACGTTTTATAACCATTAAAATATGTAATTTAAGAATATAGACGTTTTAAGAAAAATAATATTTAGATCGTTTAAATTAATTATAGACCATCCATATCTGATTAGCTTTCTCTATTAAGCAAATTACCCAAAAAAAAAAAAGGTCTTCTCATTTTTAGACCTCCATTCCTTATTAGAAGGAACAAGTATAAAAATCAAGTGGTTCAAATATCCATTTTCCTTAATAAAGTATCTTTAAGAGAGTACATGAGAGATAGCGAGTGAAATATTATTGAAGAGAGATAATAAGTGGAATAGAATGAGGTAAAAATAGAAAGACCAACTTAAAGTATACATGGAAAAAAAAACCAATTGCACTTTTGAATTTCAAATCATTGGTTTTCTTATTAAATTAATTAGTAAATTGATAAATTTTATACTAAATACTTATTCTGTTGTAGGTCATAAAAATTATTAAATATTTTGAATTTTACATGATATTTTGAATTGACCACTTTTATATATTTGTGACATGTTGAGATGTTAAATAAGTTAGTAACTGAACTAGCTAGGAAATATGGATGGCAACCATGATAAAAGTTGGATGTACAATCGCCTAACTGAGAGAAGAGAACTAACTCAAGCATTCTTGGCGGGTTTGCCCATGTTCATCAATTTTGCTCTGGCACATTCAACTAATTCAAGTAGGGAGATCAGGTGTCCGTGTGTCAAATGTAAGTGTATAAGATTTGAAGATTTTGAGGAGGTTAAAATCCATTTGTGTAGAAGGGGATTCATGAAGGATTATGAGTGTTGGGAATATCATGGCGAAGTCCGACAGACACCGACACCTAGTGGTTATTACGGGGACAGTAGTCATCGAGACAACCTTAATCAATATGAGCAGTTGGTTATGGACGCTGCGGGACCGTCGATCGGCTGATATTTCGATCCTGTTACTCATGCTGAGTCGTCATACATGGGAGAGGAGACCGATACACATGCTCAACCATCATACATGGGAGAGGATCCTCATCCGGAAGCCAATAGGTTCTATAAAATGCTTCAAGAAGCGCAACGTTTGTTATGGGAAGGTTGTGAACACTTTGAAAATTGTGAATATTCATCGCTATCGGCTACCCTAGCAACACTAAGCCTGAAGACTGATCACCATATGAGTGAGAGGAATTACAACGAAATGATGCAGATCATAAGCAAGGTTGTTCCCAACGACAGTAATTTGCCTAAGGATTTTTACCAAGCAAAAAAAAAGGTGAAAGAGCTTGGGCTTGGACGTGAAAAAATTCATTGCTGCCCTAGGGGATGTATGTTGTATTATAAGGATGATGTTGAGCTGACCAATTGTAGATTCTGTGGACATGACAGATATGAAGTTGTGAGGAAAGGAAGGAAAATTACCCGTCGAGTGTTAAGCAAGATGCACTACTTTCCTCTGGTGCCCAGACTTCAGAGATTGTATGCATCAGAACAAACAGCTGCTCACATGAGATGGCATCGGGAGCATCACAGGGATGAAAACTTTGTGACGCATCCTTCGGATGCTGAAGCTTGGCGTAAATTTGACGAGGCGAATCCTTTCTTTGCTATGGATCCCCGTAATGTCCGTCTTGGTCTATGTTCGGATGGGTTCGCTCCTTTTGATAAAACGGGCAGGAATTATTCCTGTTGGCCTGTCATTGTGACACCGTACAACCTCCCACCTTCTATGTGCATGAGAAGAGAGTTTTTGTTCCTGAACGCGTTAATCCCTGGGCCATCCAACCCAAAAAAGAAGATAGATGTGTACCTCAGGCCTTTGATAGACGAGTTGAAGATGTTGTGGAGTGAAGGGGTTCTTACGTATGATATATCATTGAGTCAGAATTTCACAATGCGTGCTGCCTTAATGTGGACGATAAGTGATTTCCCTGCATATGGGATGTTGAGTGGCTGGCAAACGTCGGGAAAGCTTGCATGCCCGGTATGTCTTGAACAGAATATGGGTTATAGCTTGCAACACAGTCACAAGGTCTGTTGGTTTGACAGGCACCGGCGATTCCTACCCCTCAATCATCCGTACAGGACAAATAGAAAAGACTTCACGCGGAATGTTGTCGAACGAGCAGATCAACCTCTTCGTTTAAGTGGCCAAGAAATATGGGATAGGGTCAAGCACATTCCAAGTGTCGAAGAGGGGGCTGCTTCTAGCGAACCTGAGGGATATGGTGTTGATCATCATTGGAACAAACGCAGCATCTTCTGGGAACTACCATATTGGAAAGATCAATTGTTAAGACACAACCTCGATGTCATGCATATTGAGCGAAATGTGTTTGACAATATTCTGTACACCGTGATGGACACCAAGGGCAGGACGAAGGACACAGTCAATGCAAGACTGGACATACAAGAGATTTGCAGAAGGCCTGCTTTGCATTTGGTGCAGGATGGCAGGGGACGGATTTCCAAACCTAGAGCACCGTACACATTAAACAAACAGCAGAATTTAGAATTGTTGCAATGGGTAAAAGATTTGAAACTCCCGGACGGTTATGCGTCAAACCTGAAAAGATGTGTCAACATGCGCGAGGGGAAGTTCTTCGGGATGAAGAGTCATGATTGTCATGTTTTTTTTCAGAGATTGTTGCCTTGGGCCTTGAAAGCACTACCAAAGGAAATATGGTCTATTCTAACGGACTTTTCCGTGTTCTTCAGAGAAATTTGTGCTTCAGAGCTTAATGTTGAAAAGTTACGGCTTCTGGAGGCGAGTATGCCTATAACGCTATGCAAGTTAGAGAAGGTGTTTCCTCCTTCCTTTTTTGACTCAATGGAACATTTGCCCGTTCACTTGGCTTACGAAGCAAGGGTAGGAGGCCCACAACAATATAGATGGATGTATCCGTTTGAGAGGTAATATATATGTCTTTCGATCTGTTATTAATTGAAAAACATGGTACTTTAGTTTATAAATACCCTATGATATTCCATTGTAGGTTTTTACGCACACTTAAGCAGAAGATCAAAAATCCAACCCACGTTGAAGGATCTATCGCTGAAGCATATCTAGTCGAAGAGGCCGCTAAATTTTCGTCATACTATCATCCCCCTGAAATGATGTCAAGATGGAGAAGGGTACCTCGCAACGATGCCGGTGATAC
Organism: Acacia crassicarpa; assembly: GCA_034222035.1. NCBI lineage: Eukaryota > Viridiplantae > Streptophyta > Magnoliopsida > Fabales > Fabaceae > Acacia > Acacia crassicarpa. The sequence goes on along the minus strand of JAWXYG010000009.1, from coordinate 20,385,840 downwards.
AAGGGATCAAAAATCAATATTTAATTATCCAGGGCGAGTCGTGGGAAAACATTGGAAATCAACTCTTGACGGAAGAGATAAGCAAGTAGCGGAGTGGTACATTCTAAACAACTGTGAAGAGGTCGCCCCGTACTTAAAGTAAGATTTTTGTTTTTCCGTTTTACTATTACGATAAGTATTAAAGTATTAACTTCATATATATATATATATATATATATATATATATATATATATTTATTTATTTATTTATTTTTTGCAGTTACTTTTCTAATTGGGTCCGATCGGAAAATCCTTCAATGTCGGTGTCCCAGGTTGATCAATTCACGAACTCTGAGTTTCCAAAATGGTTTCGAACCTATTTCGCGAAACATCGAGAAGATCCCAATGAAGTTGCGTGGAGTTTATCTTATGGAGCTCCAATTAGTATTACTCAATGCAGCAGATATATAATCAATGGGTATCGGTTTTCAACTGTTGACACGGATGCAGGTACACAATGTTGCAATTACGGTGTATGTTGTCGAGGTGACCAAGTTGACGGGGTGGAGACTGTCTACTACGGGAAGTTAAGTGACATAATTCAATTGAAATATCCGTGGGACAATGTGGTGACCCTTTTTAAATGTGAGTGGTTTGATAACAGTCCACGTGGGACAAAAATGAACGAGCATGGAAATATTGAGATCCACTGGACAAGGAGATATGCGGTTGGTTATGACCCATTCATCCTTGCTCAACAGGCAGAACAAGTTTACTATACATTATATCCCACATCCCGCCAAGGGTGGAGGGGGGTTATTAAAACCAAAGCACGAAATATCATACCGAAGTCGAAAGAGTCGGATTCAAATGACGGTATGGCTGAACCGTTCCAAGCTGATGTGGAACATCTACTACCCATAAACATCGAAGACAACGAAATACCAAGCAATCTCTTTGATTCTGCTGCGGATTTAGAATTGATTCCTATACAAATTGACGATGAGGAATCAGACGATGAGGCAGAATTGATTTACTCTAACAGTGAATCTGAGTTCGACGACTATGAGACTTTAGAGGAAGACGGGCAAGCAGAAGTCGATGAACAGGGATCGTCCGGTTGAGATTTGTTAGTTCTTTGTTTTTGACGGTCTGTTATACTACATACTTTGTTACTTCACTACTATAATCAACTCTAAATATATTTGTAGTTTTTTTTTTAATTTTTTGACCTACTGTCTATAAGTGTTCAGAGATGGAGCATCAAGGAGGATCTTCAGGTAGTGGACGTGGTGGTGGTCGATCCCGGCCCCGTCCTATCAGAGGTGGTAGGGCGTCGTCATCTGCCCCTTCTGTAGGCAAAGAGCGGGGCGGTGCCCCAGAGGTGCCACCGTTTAATATGGCATCGTCACCGTCTGGTTATTTCGCATCTTCACCGTCGCTGTATACGTCGCCGTCGCCTTCTACCTCCACTGATCCGCAGCAAATGGGACAACAGGTTTACTAGCCTAATTCTGATTGATTTACATATGTTTAGTTTCATGAAACCATCTATGTACAAACATCTTTAATATTTCACATTCCTTACTTAGCACACCCCGTCGCCTCAGAGCCATGTCGGGGAAGAAGGTAGTTCCTCCAATACACCGATCTGGGGCACAACAGATCCTGAGACAGGGCTGCTTTGGATCTGTCCTGACAACGAGTAGTAAGTCATGCCAAGTTACCAGTAATGTTACTAATCCCTTATCTAATTGGTTTTATGCTAATAATATTTCCATGATGTCCTCTGTCTTTAGCTTTGTGCCTCGTGATCCGGTGATGGATTTCATCTCGGACCAATTATTCCGTAACTACAATGAAGCTTGGACCAGCTGGACAGCGATTCCTACGGAAAATCGAAATGCTTGGTTCGATGAGTTTATGGTAAGTTATTTGTTTATGGTTTTTAATTAAGTACTTTTATAAATTACCGCACTAATTGTTTGTTGTTGATTTTCAGAGAAAGCACATGTCGTTGCCTGAACATCGTGCAGCTCTGAGAAAGGCTTATAACGCCAGGGCAGCCCGGTGGTTGTCTCAAAAGCTTTATAACTTGAGACATGGTGGAAGAGGCAGGCGAGATTGGCTTCCACAGGACACTGCAAACCAATTATTTGACAATTGGGCCACCAATGAAAAGTTTCAGGAGAAGAGTGTGAAAAATAAGCAAAATAGGGCCAAAATGGAAGGCCCGTCATATGTTGGTGGCTCTATTCCGATGACTGAGTAGAGACGGAAACTTGTGAGTACACGTTATTTTCTATTTAGGTAATCAATATTTTGTACTTTGAAGTAATTAACTATGATCATCATTTGCGTTTGCAGGCAGAGACTGGGGTTCCTCCAGAGTCGGTAGGTTAGGCTGCCTTTGAGCGGACCCATTCCCGGCAGTCTGAAGGAAGTGATGAGAGGGAATGGATTAACTCAAGGGCGCACACAGTAGCGGTTAGACATTTATTGCATTTATTACTTGTTTTATGCACCACAATATTTATTTCATTTTACATGTCTTATTTGTTATGTATTTTTGTCTTTGTAGGAAAATTATACGAAGCTGTCGCAGGAGAGAGACTCACAGCGTGAGACTGACCCGTCATCCTCTGTGTGCGATAATGATAGTCTGTTCATTGAGGCTGCAGGTGGATTTGACAAGAAAGGGAGAGTTTTTGGATACGGTGCCGCTGCTAGCCGACTGAAGCCAACAAAGCGCTCCTCATCCGGCATTGAAGATGTTTCTGCAGGTAAACGTATTTGATATTGAAAATTTCCATTCTCTTGTCCATTCAAATGAAGTCCAAATAATAAATGTACTTGATATTGTTTTTGCAGATGAGATGAAGAAGATGAAGGCTTTGACAGCACAGATGACTCAGGAACAGGAGCGGATGCTTGAAGAGCAAGAGAAAATGAGGCAGATGATGATTCAGGAACGAGAGATGATGGAGGAGCGGATGGCTAAGGAACGAGAGATGATGGAGGAGCGGATGAGGCGGATGCAAGAGGAGATGATGAGGCAGATGCAGATTCAACTCAAGTCCCTAATGAACAAGGGTTCGGGGTCGGCTCCTGGTGATGATGACCATGCTGGTGATGATGATGATGATCACAATGCTCCTGTTTAGACTACTGTTTAGAATTTGCCCTTTGTAACATTGTTAGACTACTTTTTAGTATTTGGTATTTGGTAGATTACTATTAATGTGCACTCCTTATAATTATTATTATATCCATGAATCACTACTTTTTGTACTCAATTTTTTAAAATTAAAAAAAAAATAACATTCAAAATAATTATTAGTTTTGCTAAGAAATTGTTTCTGTAGCAAATGATCAAATATGGGGAAATTTGCAAAATTTCTAGTTTGCTATAGAAAAATAAAAAAAATTAAAATAATAAATAAAAAATAAAAAAAATAATAAAAAAGGAAAAAAAATAAATTAAATAAATTAAAAATAATTAAAAAAAAAAAGAATTTGCTACGGAATAGAATTCCGTAGCAAAATTCAAATTTGCTACGGAATTCTATTCCGTAGCAAAATTCAAATTTGCTACGGAATGAATTCCGTAGCAAATTTGCTACGGAATGAATTCCGTAGCAAAATATTTTTCCGTAGCAAATTTGCTACGGAATATTTTTCCGTAGCAAATTTGCTACGGAAGGTAAATTCCGTCGCAAATTGCGACGGATTTTCGTTATCCGTCGCAATTTGCGACGAAGGATTTTGCTACGGAATTTTTCCGTAGCAAAATCATTTTGCTACGGAAAATCCATATTTTTCCGTAGCAAAATGATTTTGCTACGGAATTTGCTACGGAATTTTTCCGTAGCAAAATCTGAAAATTTTTGTAGTGGAGGTAGCTAAATAAATTACTTAATTATAGTATATGTTGCATATCATTAAATTATATATTGACAATAAGGCAGATAAGTTCATTTGTACATGAATGACTGTAAATATATTCTAATTTGCTATACTATTCTGTAAATGAATGACTGTAAATATATATTCTGATTCGTTATACATAAATGTATTTGTAGGGGATATCCAAACCCCCCCCCCCTCCCCAAAAAAAAAAAAGAATGTTTGAAACTTTTTAGCTTCGATACATCACAGTTGTTACCTAACAACCGTTATTTATATCAACTATATATAACGGTTGTTTAAAATCCCAACATTTCCTTTGTTAATATCGGTTTTGCGATTTAAGACAGTCTTGCACGTGCATAGTGCATAACGAATGCTCTAGAGCGGCCACGCTCCACATTCTTAAAGGTAATTTCGTGTAAGTGTAGGATTAGGTTTCTAGATTTAATTTGGTTATAGGATAGGCATATACTTATCGGCCCTACATAGTCTCATTAGGCTTGTACTTAAATTAATCCAATTAAGTACTAATTACCTAAGACTTTAGGGATTAACATAATTAGAATGTCATTTAGTGAATCAAAAGACATTCTTAAGTAAATAAGAATCCTAAACTAACAAATATAACTTTAATTTAAATGCAATTAAATAGAGAAATTAGACACTAAAAAATAACTAAAGCTATAATAATCCAAGTCACTGCTTAAGATCTACAATCACCCTTACCCTTAGACTTAATTATAGTTTTATTTATTTATCTTTCTTTTTTCAATTAGGTTGTATTCCTACTTCCTATTCAAATTGTGTTGACTCAACTTAAGCTAAAGTGTAAAGTCATTGTTCAACGACGTTGTTCATACTAAGCCCCCGTGAGAATGATTTCTTACTCACTATTTATTACTTGATATGGCCCGTATACTTGCAGAGTTCTCAGGCTTTATATTTTGTGCTTGTCACCTCTTCATTTAAATCTCCCTACAAGAACATGTTATGAACATCCATTTGATGAAGATTCCAATTATTTACAACTGCTAGTTTAAGAACAATTCTTATTGTAAGCATTTTAATAACATGAGAAAAGGTATCTTAATAATCAATGCCCTCTGGTTGTGTATATCCTTTAGCTACAAGTATAGCTTTATATTTGTCAATCGTGTTATCTGGCTTGTACTTAATTTTATATACCCACTTACATTTAATGAGCTTCTAACCTTTTGGAAGTGGAACTATATGCAACGTTTTATTAGTGTCAAGGGCGTCCAATTCAACCCTCATGGCCTTGACCCAATTTGGATCTTGAATCGCTTCTGCATAGCTTTTAGGTTCACAAATTGAGTCAATTAAGCATAAGAAACACATATGGTCTGAGGATACATTATCATATGACTAATAGTTCTCTATTGGATACAAGCACTGTTGGTACGAGCAAGGTTAGAATCATATTGCAATAAGGCATACACATAATCTTTCGACCAAAGCTAAAATTCAACCGCTCATTGAATCGTCACCCAGATCTACACTCACCTCGCGGCTGCCAGATTTTTTCTAAGATAATGCCTAATTCATTTTTCTCTTTGTTTTAAGCTTATTGAATATGTTATTGTTATTTATAAATCTAGAAAACTTCAATGTATCGTTTTATATAATATTTTCTACTCTTCTTCTATTTTTATTGTTAGATGGTTTGTTGTGATTTTATTATATATGTTTTTTTCTTAATTTTTCAAATTTATCTTCTATTTTATTGAGATATGATTTTATTATGAGAGCTTATAAAATGGTAGCTTCTCTTATGCAATTTATGATTTATATCTCAAAATCATCGCGGAAGAAGCTATTCTAAAAATTAAAATTAAAAAAAATCATAAGAATCTAAATCTCAAAATCGCTTCTTCACTGTTATTTCAAAATATGGATATTTCTGATTTTTTTAAAAAATTTTTAATTTTATTTTTTAGACCGGTTGTCTATTATCCGATCTTGAAAGTATAAGGCTTTTAAAACCAAGGCATTTTTTCTATAGTGGTGTGACTGTTCCAACTTGCAAAAATGGAGAATAACTAGTGGGGCAATCATAAACACAGTGTGGGCCATAGTATGGTTATTTTTTGATACAGCCAATGGGGAGAGGGGGAGGCAGGGCTTGAACCCTAGACAAGAGGGAGGGCCAGCTCCTAAGGCTGGTCCTAGTATCATCGCACTACGAGGTACTTGGCTGTGCCATAGTATGGTTATATAATATCACAAATACTTGTTTTATCTTATGAAAAAGAAAAAAGAAAGAAAGGCGATGGTCAAATGGATTTAAGCTTCATTGATTTAAATGCTAACTATCAATTTGAAGTATTATTTGAGAACTATAGTATTTAAACTAGTGTTTACCTCTTTCTCGATATTACGTTAAGAAACAGAAAAGTCTTTATAAATCTTGTGTATGAAAAGTTACTTTCGGTTTTTTCCCCTTCAACTCTATTTAAAGATTAAAAAACAGTAAGAATCTATTTCATAATTGTCAACAAAGCAAATCAAACGTAAAGACACCAAGCTCTACGGGACAATCAAATTATGAAGAAAAAAGTTCTCATCAAGACAAATCACCAAAGCAAACACTAGCAGGAAATGTACAATAAAGTCTAGTAATCCAAAAACAAACTGATAACTAAATTATTAGTGAAAGCATCCCTTGAAATCAAATCACAAGTTGATATTTCTTCAAAGCCTCAAATTGATCCCCCCCAACTCGTCCCTCCTGTTATTCCTGAAGGCCCATATATGATGCTAATAGCCGTCTTTTTCCATTTGGTCTTAACATTTTGCAGCAACCCAGCCATACTTGAACCAAGGTTGAAGCACAACGTACGTTAGGTTCATTGTTCCAACCACCAGTATTTCGGTTGCTGTAATTTCCGGTTTCGTAGTCATCTTCTGTCTCTCAGTCATTTTTGAAGTAATAATTATAGATATACAAATTTACACTCACTCGATGGCTTGCTGCACCCAGACTAGCTACACACAATAACAAAACATGTCCAACATCACAAAAAAGAATAGTCTTTGATATGTTCTTGCTCATCATTGTCATCTTCACTCTTTTCCCCTTCACGGTGACCAGCAAAGGGGCTGATCAAACTTACAAGGAGTACAACAGTGATTACTCTCACTAGGCACATAATAGAGTGATGGACCAAAAGAACTGGAAGAGGATAAAGAGTTATCTTTAGTCAGATAAAGACAACTCTTTATCCGCTTCCAGTTGTGTTGGCCGATCACTATATTCTGCAACCAGCGAGTGTAATCACCGCTGCGCTCCTTGTAAGTTTGACTGGATATATAAACTACTCCAGCCCCTTTGCTGGTTAAGGGGAAGGCGAAAAGAATGAAGATGAGAATGATAAGCAAGAACATAGACTATTCTTTTTTCCGATGTTGGACATGTTTTGCTATTGTTAGTAAGCGTTAGAGGGAGGGAGGAAGCATATGAAACCGGGGGAGTGGGTTGCATATGGAGACCACAGGGGGTTTTAAAGGGGAAATTGATGGAGGGGCAAATTTTCAAGGGAAAATGTTTTGAGCGCTGAAATTTCGGGTGCTGATTCACAAAGCATATCCAATCATATCAATTATCAATTAATCTAATAATATCTTATCCTAATCCTAATCACATACTCGTTGGCCAAAAATCAATCCTAATCACTAGGTGGCAAAAAAGATCCTAATCAGATGCAAATTACATGTCCAAACAATTATCACCTCTCGTCTTTAATATAAGAGTTAATTAACTTTTTTTTTTTTAAGATTAAGGAAACTAAATAAATTATTAATTTTTCACAGTTTAAGGGCAGGGTGCTTAGAGCCCGCTCTGCAAGGAATTCAAGACTATAAATATACATACCTCCACCTTAGCCTGGGTTACTGTTGCTTCGTAAATCCCTATGATGCCTCCCCTAGGACTTTAACCAACTCTAAGATCGAACCCCCTCCCTTTTGATGAGAGTGTCTGACCCTTTTGCTAGTTGAACCCAAGACGAGATGTAGCTAAATAAATTATTTAATTATAGTATATGTTGCATATCATTAAATTATATATTGACTATAATGGAGATAAGTTAATTTGAATAAAAACAATAAATATAAATATTTTGATGTGAGTGATTTAACTTCTTTAATATCTTTTTTTAAAAAGTTAACTACTCATATATTAAGGATTGTAGGGATTATAACTAACTGGTGAAGCCAAAAAATAATAAATTGGTAAAATGAAATTCTTTTATATATTAAAAAAAATCTTATTATACGGGATAAGTAAGAGAGGGAAATGGATAGTAAAAAGAACTTTTTTTTAAGTACATCCTTATTTATAAAAGGACAAGTAAGAGATCATAGAAATGGAATAGTGGAAGTATATGAAAAGATAAAAATAATGTAGTGTGGGAAAAATGAGGAGGGAGAATAAAATTAATTAAGGATAAAAGTCGTAAAGATATATTAAATATTTACATAACCAGCGTACCAAGGATGGGAGGGAGTCCTTATCTTATAATTAAGAATCAAGGCAATTCAAATTTTATACTTGTATAACGGAGGGAGTACTTATCGTTGGACAGAAAGAAAAATAAAGATGAAGAGGGGAAAAAAACGAAAAAGAAAATAGTTGAGAAAGAATATTAGAATATGAAAACTATGGTCTTAAAGAAAAACATTCAAATACCTCTAAAAATTTACAAATTGATTCATAAAATTAATTAGGGATAAAAAATAATAAAAATACACTAAATGCTTAGAACCCAACATACATTCTTATAATTAAGGATAAAGGCAATTTAAATTTTATGCTCGTATAACAAGGATGGGAGGGAGTACTTATTCGTTTGACAATAAAAAAAATAAAGATGAAGAGAAAAAACGGGAAAAAAAAGTTGAGAAAGAATATTAGAATGTTAAAACAATGGTCTAAAAGAAAAACATTCAAATACTTCTCAAAATTTATAAATTGATTCATAAAATTAATTAGGAATAAAAATGGTAAAAATACATTAAATGCTTAAATAACTAATGTGCAATCTTGTAATTAAAGATCAAGGCAATCCAAATTTTATACTCGAATAACAAGGATGGGAGGGAGTAGTTATCGTTAGACAGGGGGGAAAAAAAGATGAAGAGGAAAAAAGAAAAAAAAAAGGTTGAGAAAGAATATTAGAATGTTAAAACTATGGTCTAAAATAAAAACATTCAAATACCTCTAAAAATTTACAAATTGATTCATAATGATGTCAAACCATGGTTTTGGCGGCTAGAACCATGGTTTCCATTGAAGCTAGGGAATCAGCTTTTCGGAGAAAAAGCACTTTGGCCATAGGCAAATGAGAATATCGCCCATCTATTCATTCATACATGCATGCATATATGTATGTATGTATAAGGCTAAAATATACTTTTAGTCCTTTAAGTTTTCATCAAGTCTCATATCACTATTACAGACACACAAATATATAATGATTAATAAATAACGGTTACATCGAATAAACGTCACATATGTCAAGATAGAAGTCACACAAGAATATATAACTTTTAAAAGTAATGGTTAATTATGCGCACTGTCATGTATTGTAAGGATGAATTCGTGAAAACACAAAAATGATGATTGTCATTAATAACTGTCATCTATTTAGTTACAAAAATAATGGTTCTTTCGAAACAACTATCATGTAACACTTACAAATTATTCATCTTCCAACCTTACATCAACAAAAACAAAAATATAATGGTTATATCAATTGATTGTAAAGTATGAACCACAAAAAATTACCTTTCATGTGAACAACCGTCATGTAAAAATAACTCAATAAAGCATATTTTCATAACCTCGTTTGGTTCAACACCAAGTACTAGCTCTCCTAATTTAAATATGCTTTAAAACGAAGTACACTTCAACTCTATTTAAACTGACATATTCCTTTTGTTCTTGGTACTTTTCTTCATCGATCAACTTTGTGATTAAATAGTTGGATACTTAGTACTTTTCTTCACTGATCAACCTTTTTTCTAAGGTCTTCAACAAAGAGATGACAAGTACAAGCTCTCTCAATTTCTTTATGAGTTATTTCTTCAATTGTGATTAAATAGTTGGATACGTAGAAGTTTGATTTCATTTTGAAATGTTGATTTCGGCATTTCAAACACTTGTACCATACTTACATCCTACCCCGCAGCCTCCAAGATAAGAGTAAGTTCATCTCCTTGGATAATCTCAATAACCAGGGTGAGGGCATGAAGGAAGATATTAAGCAATCTCAAACAAGGTTTTTCGAAGATAAATTTATTAGGAGGGTGCCAAACATAAGGGACATTTACTTCTTGATACCTTGCATTCAAGGGTGGGTACATCATTAACTCTATTTAAATTAGTTTTTATCTATTTTATAATTTTCCTGAGGGTGTAATATATTATTGTACTTAGGGGATATAGGATGCCGACATGGAAAATCCATTAGGCAAAAATATTTAGTACAATGACTCTATGAGCAGGGTTTTAGACATGAGACCATATATGCAGGAGATATTCAACTAGTAAGTTATCAAATCATTATCTCTTATAATTCAATTTAGTTTGCATGTTTCTATATATATAATTTTTTTTCGTACCTCCTCATATCAATGTACAAGTACTACACCAAAGACAACCTCACTGAGGGCGGCTACAAATATGTTTTCAAATGGCTGAGTCTAAAGGTATATGTATTATTCACAAATGGCTAAAGTATTAAATTGAAGCACACATATAGTTTATATATGATTGACTAACAAATTTTTCTTCTCATTTCTTTATAGTGCCCACGTCAACCAAAACACAACAACAATTGTAGGTATTATGTGACACAGTTCATGAAGGAAATAATCACATGCACGATCCTAAAAATATTGATCCAAATACGGTATATTATATGTTCAATCGTTTATATATATTGGTAAGTTATATATTACAATATCCAACTTCCATCTATTGTTTCCTTTTGCGTATAGTATTTTCATGCCTCTTACACGAGGTTTAACCACTCACAAATAGAAGAAGTGACTAATGAGTTGACGACATCTCTAGAAGATCAGTGGGAGAGGGAAACCTTTGAATGACTATAAATTTCTAGATACTAATTTGTTTATTTTAACTTTTTGTTTTAATAGTGTACACATAAACATGAATGACTCTAAATATATTCTAATTTGTTGTACTATTTTATATATGAATGACTGTAAATATATATTCTGATTCGTTATGTAGGGGGATATCAAAAGCACCCCCCCCCCCCAATTTTTGAAATTTTTTAGCTTCAATATATCACGGTTGCTACCTAACAATCACTATTTATATCAACTATATATAACAGTTGTTCAAAATCCCAACATTTCCTTTGTTAACGATGGTTTTGTGATTTAAGACAGTCTTGCGCGTGCATGGTGCATAATGAATGCTTTAGAGATTTCGCCACGATCGGCCGCTCCACATTCGTAGGGGTGATTTTTGTAAGTGTACTTGCATTGAGCACACCATCTCATAGGATTATGAAATCATTAAAAGCTTTGCTCAACTTGCCAAATGCATTCTAGCATATTCACATTGCCATAAGAATGGACCAATAAGTTATTTTATACTAGTTAGAACTGACAAACGACTTATTCTTATCCATTGAACCTTCTTCAAAGGATCACCAATCACAAAGATTGAGTTGCCATTGCTTTCAATTACAAGTTGGCTTTAGTCTCATTCCCCTCAACTAATTTATTTCATCCCGCACAGAACTAGGGATGTCAAACAGGGAGCTGCCATCCATTATCTCTCTCTCTCCATCTCTCTCTCTTTCTCTCTTTGTAATCGTCAACTCCTCCGTCGATTCTCTCTTACACCAATGCTTTTTTTTTTCTTAAAAACAAATTGACTCTAGTTTCTATGACAAACCAAACCGATTTCACAGCCAATTCGCTGATTTCTGGTTTGAACCGGCCAGTTCAGTTTGAGTTTCATAACCATGATTAATATTATATAATAAATCTCAGATACTTAGCTCCCCGATTTAGCTTCTGTCTGCCCCATTGACTTTTGACCTAGTACTCTAACCAGTTCAATGACCTGTACGATTTTAATAACCTTGGTTTCATCACGTAATAAGGCATCATGCGCTGGAGTTATCAGAGATAGTACTTGTTTCAAATAGTGATTGGAACTTTTAAAAGTAGTTTTTTAATTGTGATTTACGATATATGACTAAGTATGTGAGAAGAGTTTTCTCTCGGTATACGTGAATAAACACTTTTGGGATCACAAATATGATCCCAAACAAGCACACTTGGCATTTGGATAGCTTGTTTTAAACATTTTCTTGGGGGCATGTAGTGCGCTTGAAGCATAGGAGTGGGATTTTCAAGGGTCTTAGATATGCATGGGATTTAGGATTCAAGAAAATTAAACTTGAGCCAAATTCAAAAGAATCTATGTTGCAGAGTATGTAGCAATAGTAACAAGGGATGCAACTTACTATTTCACAGATCCAAAGTCTAATATAGCATTCATGGGAAGTGAAACTAAGTCATATATCCAGAGAACAGAACCACTTAACAAACGCTCTTGGTAAGGATGGTTTGTCGGGATCTTCTTTACTGAATTCACTTCCGGTTCACTTGTGGACCTTGATTGCTAGAGTGTCTGAGATATAATCCTCTTGAGTTTCGTAATTGTATAAGTTATCAAGAAGTAACACCAGATTTCCCTTGTTGGAAGGAAATTAAGGAAAAGGGGAGAGAAATTATATTATTGCCTTTAAGAAAAATATGGTTAAAATTTTTTAATTACTTTTTGTGACATCCTTCTAAAATTACCATTTAAATAACTTTTTTATACCTAAACATGCTTAATTCCGGTTTAAATAAACTATTTCACATTAAAATTTATCTCAAGAGTCACTGCTCATGTTATAAGTGCTAGTATGCATGGAATAATCAAAATATGCAACGCCCCCAAAAGGCCCTAAAGTTTGGCACTATACATTAGAATGTGCTCATGTAACAAAAAGAGACATATAAGATTGATAACACAGATCAAGTCTCAGATGCATTCCCCTAAGAACCAACGCTTGAATTCTCACCTGAAAAATAAATAATAATGGGGTGAGTCACGAAGACTCAGTAACCACATATCCAGTTTAACAAGTATACAAGGAATGATTACAAGATAATTAAGCGGGCTAATTTTGCCTTCGTATATCAATATAGTCTAAATAGTTTACCAAGCCAATTAATAATTTAAAACTACTCAATATGCATGTAACTCCCTCAATCATCCTTATAACCTCCTTATTTCCACTGAGAGAACCCATAAGCTACAATATAATAGGTTTAATTTCTTTGACGAGATTGCACCAAGCTCACCAATGATGAGGTGTAGTCCGGCTAAAGGTTACAAAACTCATATCGGATCATGGGTTCCCTTTCTTTCAAATTTAGAAATGTGTCACTATCCCAAGAGCTGACCTTTATACCGGCCAAAGGATAAGAATTATATCAAAGGCCCTGAAAATGTCCAAGCCATCCACTGCGCGCTCAGTGGTGGCTATACCAAGTGGTATAAAACCAATCTTCTAACATCACATAACATCTCAATCTAATATACCTCAATATGCAGTGTTATATCACAAATTCACCATCAACAATTTATAGTTATATTCAATATTCAATACCATGCATAAACTTTCATACTCACAATTAAACAATTTAATTATAACGATATAAACAATTTATACCCATTTAACTAAAAGTTTATCCTCAAACAAGTATCTCAAACATTTACATTTTCACAAGTAACAAACTATAATATATTCATATCATTTAAACATATAATCATACGCTTAAAGTATACAAGATAAATTAGAGAGTGGTTACCTCAAGTTCTTAACACGACAGTAAGTGTAAGAGAAATCAGTTCCCTTTAAAAATAAATATATAATTATATGTTAATAGAATTAACATAATAATCACTAATACCATAATTAAATAGTTAATCAAACTATTATCTCGCTTTAATTTTCCTAAAAAAATGACAATTTATCCGTTCCTTAATTTTTAACCGAATACTAACTTATAATTATAACCGAATTTATTAAACAATCTCCAGACCTCCACATAATCAGAATCATATCAACTCTAATTTAAAATCTCAAATCCCAATTCATAATTTCATGTAAATCAAGATTTAGCAAAACTAACCGATTAAATCTTAAATAATACTTTTAGTAATCTAAATAAATGTTTAGATTGTCATTTAATGGGTAAAAAGATCATCTATGACACCAAACCTATTTTTTTTTAGATAGAAAATAACTTTAAATTCCCACAGTAACATACTAACAAATCTAAACCGATTAAAGTTATTTGTTAATCATGCTCTTTATATATACAGTTTTCTATTATCAAAATTCAAAACTTTACCAATATCCTAATTACAAAATTTTCAATAATCAATACTATTTTACCTTATTGGAAAGAGAAAAATATGTAGAACAACTTTCATCAAAAAAGTTTATCAAAAATAAATTAATTTAACTAACTAAATAATTTCATAAACAACAACGTATCTTAAAAGTTCCTTTTCTTCTCTTTTCTCACCTCTTCTCATCACTCTCTCTCTCTCACTTTTCTTTTTTTCCAGAGTTCTCTCGGTTCTCTAATCACACACACATACACTTTAATTAACACATACACACGTACACATATATATAAATGATTATGACGATGGACGGAGGCGGTGAACTGAGCAATATTTTTTTTTTTTCTCCCAAATAGTTCTCCTTCTCTGCCATGTGTAGTGGCAGGTGGCTGCCACCATTGCCACAAAAGTTTATATAGATATACTTTTTTAAATTTATTATTTTTTTAAAAAAAATATTTTAAGAATATTACACTTTTCATTATCATTTCTTCGTACATCTTATCTCTACCAATTATCAATATGTATAATTATAAATCTGAATCAAGGGTATTGTTCATTTGAACAGTAACATCTTCAAGGCTAACGTGGGGTTCCGTGCATTAGCTGTGATTAAATGCTTTAGGAACTCGGATAAAGTGTAAATTGTGTTAGGCTTTCCCTACTTTTTAATCTTGGCTCTTATATGTCATGACTATTTTTGGTATATGATAGCATCCTCCACAATAATTTATCATTGTAGTGGATAATTTTAGTATCATTATGATGTTCTTCAAATAGCTACTTTTGTAAAGTTCAAATGGTTAATTACACTATCATCACTCTATTTTTTTTCCTCGTCATTTGTATCAAGCAAAAAGATAAATCTAATGCAATAATATAATCCTTTTTAATTATGTTATGGTCATTCAAAAAACAATATTTTTTATGAAATGCAAAACATTTTTTTTATTGATATTGATGATAAACTTTTACCCGTGTTATTTTGCACGTTTGAACATGTATTCCACTATTTATTATTAGTTGGAAATTCCAGGATGTTAATAATTCAATATAATATGGAGATCATTAATTGTATATGAATTGTAATTCTAATATAGGATGATTTTGTGTGTTTTTGTTGGAGTTGGTATAAATATGCTTTGGGCTATTGATTTAAGTGATATTTGGGCCAAAAAAAGGTGACATTAATTTATGATAAATACCCTATTTGGTCTCTAGAAAAAAACACAGACCTCTTTTTCGTCCCTAGGGACTAAAATGGGATATTTTTATGGACTAAAAAAGGGTTTTTGGAAATTTTCGAATGGACCAAAATGGGGTCCTTTTTTTGGAAATTCATCATTTTCAGGGACTAAAAAAGGGTTTCGTTGTTTGAGGGACCAAAATGGGATCCGTGTTTTTTTTTCAAGGACTAAATAGGGTATTTACTCTTAATTTATTTTATACATCGAGTGGAGAATAAATGCTTGTTAAAATTTAAAACCTTACCTAATCATTACTCTCTTTTTTTTTTTCTAATACTACCTCTGGTCCTAATTATAAAAGCTAGTTGACTTTTCTTGGAGAAATTAAGGAAGTTAAATAAATTACTTAATCATTTCATATATTGTGTATCTTTAGATTATATGTTAGTTTATTAGTCAAACTAATTAGTTTGAAGAAAAAAATGAAAATAAAAATACTCTAAAGTAATTTAATTAGTCTCATTAATTTCTCCAAAAAAAGTCAACTAGCTCTTATAATTAGGACCGGAGGGAGTATTAAACTTGTTAAAATTTCTCCTCTTGTTCCTTTTCTTTGAACCAAAGTAAGGAAATACACTGAGTCACTGACCATTGAAATGTAAAAATGATTTTAAGGTTAGGGAAATAGTAATTAAGTAGATGGCAAAGCCGAAAAGGAAACGCCAGTAAACACAAACCAAAGACCATGAGAAAGCCGCTTGCATTATAGGAACTAAGCTCGTTGGTGAATAATGAAGACAATAACACAGTATGTCGTAGTAATTAACCTTAATTAAAGTTGGCAAAAAAAGTTATTATTTCAAGAGACCAAATTATCAATAATTCTCTAACAAGGAACTGAAATATCATTCTCCCTTGTAATCATGAAGGTGCTAACCATTATGGCCTACACTCTTTGGAGATGGATAAACTTATTCCCCACCTTTTAATAGATTTTAATAGATTAGGTCAGGTAGAAAAATTCACATTCACATAATAAATTTTCAAATATCATCTTAAGAGTGTATTAAAAACAAGAATATACATGCTTTTGACAGGTTCGGTTTCTCTTAAAAGCAAGTTTCTTAACGGCTCTCAAAATCTTCAAATCCCATCCGTCCATTTCTTTTAAGCACTCACATAATGACACCTCATTCATTTCCATAATCCTTGTAGCCTTCCTGAAAAGGATTTCTCATGCCTGTTTGGGTTAACAGTAAAAACTGTTTTTTCAACGTGATTTACGGTTTTTGAGATAAATGTTTGAGAAAAAATTATTTTGACTTGCATGAAGGTATTTTTCAAATGCCACCTCATACAAGCACAAGCACATCTGTGACACAAATAGGGACTTCATCACTAACCACCATTGGACACCATGAGAGAATCACCATTGTTTTGATCACTTATTGTCTCTGAGTTGTGTTTCTTCTTATTCTTCTTTCCCCCTTCCATTTCATCATTTTGAAGCATCTGTTCTAAATTTATTGGTTGGAAATTCTTTGGTTGGACTGGATTGAATTAGAATGATGAGCGATTACAAGGTTGAAGTATTTGTTCTGTATTTTGTAGTTTCGGTTACTTTTGGAAGTTTCTTTTGATGTTAAATTGAGCAATAGGCCAAAAATATTCCTGAGACAAACAAAGCCACTGGTTTTAGTTTATATCAAGGTAAAAGAAGGCCTTCAAATATTGTTTATATCTCCTCTATATATGATGAAAAAAAAAAAATGATGGTACTACAAGTCCCATGGGTTCTCTGTTTCTTGACCTTTGTAGTTGAGGTGTTGTTGATAGCTATATCATTGATTTAACCCCGTTTTCTATAAAAGGAGGCCTTCGAATGTTTATCTGGGTATGCCAAGGTTCTTTTGCAGCACTGATAAGAGTGTGAAGGATTCAAGTTGCAATTTTGAGAAATCATGAAATCTAATATTTGACAAAGGACCAACGAAAAATGGGGCAAAATTCATTTGAGCCACTTAAGCATCTAACAGTCAAAGAATGAGGAAGAGAGGGACGGAAAAGAAAGGCGAAGGTATGGAGCAAGAGGTGTAAAGGAGATACCTAACTATGGGATTTTGATGAAGTGATTCATGAACGTTGATATGCGATCATATAAGCTTGCTTGTGTTTTTCTTTGTGATTCCTTAGATGCATTGGATGGTTGGTATATAAAGATTGAGAGATTCTGAGAAAGTGACTACTGAGATTATCTGCTCCCTTGATTCCAAACCAAGATCTACTAAGTATTAGATAATGACCCAGTTATAAGATCAACCAGTTTAACCATTCTAAGGCAACCGGTAATTAGGCTTTTATATGATCTAAACAATATTGAGCCAACAGATAATATTCGAAAGTGGAAACTAAAAACTACATATTTGCAAACAAAACAAGAAAAATAAGATATGCAGCATTTACAGCATTGCCTTTTCTTTTGTTTTTATTTACTTGTTCAAAATAAGGCTTTGGCATTTAAAGTCATCAAGCAATTGAACCTCATTGTCTGTTGCATTTACTTGCTAGCTAGTCACTTCGTCATGTTCCATTTACCTTACTATCTAACCACTTCCATCAACTTCCATCAAGTTGTCCAAGGGAGTGGAGGTGTGCCATGTATTGCTGCGATAATTCAAACACAAAAATATATATAAATGAATAAATAAATAAGGTTTCAAAAAGAGAAGAGTTGCTGATATCAAACATTCTATTTGAGAGAAGGCGTACATGCCAAGAGCTTATAGCTCACATAGCACCCACACCACTCGTGAAGGAGGTTGTGGGTTGTATACCCTAAAGTGGCAAAATGAGGTGGATGTGTATGGGTCCCATCCCCTATTGGGGGGTGTTTCAATTGTAAAAATTAAAAAGAGAGAGAAGGCTTACATAATATATATACTCAAGTTTCCAGATCTCACATTCACATACTGGTTTTTACAGAAAGGGGGAAACGAGCTTTGATCATGTTTCAAGGTATCATTGAAGTTGAAATGTGAAAAGATTTACTTTAAATCACCATAAATGGTTCCATAGACAACTTTTCTGAAGAACAAAAGAAGAAGAAATGAGAGAAAAATGGAAACGCTTGTTTTAATTTCTTTTGGGGGGCCATAGTTTGCTTTAAATTATGGCTAAACATTAACTGCTCTAATATTTTTGCCACTGTGATATCCTTCAGAACTGTTTGAGTGTGGCTTCACTTAGAACTATAAATAAAGCAGCCAAGAGAACAAAATTTAATTTATTTTTTCTTAAAAAATGGAGAAGGCAGATCAAGATGAACGAATAACATCAATCTTTCTTCTAATTTATATGGCCAAAGTAAAATTGTAGCTCCATTAAAAATGAAAATTGTGTCCACATCAATATAGGCATTGTGCAACTTACAGCATGGTATGCATATGCTGAATTTCCTTGACGCTCAAAGTGTTTTGCCATGATGCAGAACTCAATTGGGCCCCACTCCTCAACTTCAAAGCAATTGCCCAGCGCCGCTTTGTATAACTAATAATATATTCGTTAAACCATCAGCATACTCCTCTAGTCTTATTTATAAGGCAAAGAGAGAAGGAATTTTTTTGTTCTATTTAAAGTCCCATCATTAAATTTTTCATATGAAAGTACAATTTACCTTTCATTTATTATTGTGTAGAATTCGTTATCATGGGGTATAAGGTATATTATATAGAGATAAAGTTAGAAGATTGTTAAATTTTAGGGTGGAGTTAATGGCTTTTAAGATTTCTTTGTTCCAATTAGAAGCAGAGTATGTTTCACTAAAATAATATCAGACAAATAAATCCACCTCCCAATTTATGGGTAAACAGCCAATTACCTTAGCAGTATCTGTTAAAGCCTCAATTCCAGCTGGATAAGATGCATAGAATTGATCAGCTCTGGAATAACCAGCCCTTGTTCTGCAAACCAAATACATATACCGACTAGCTTGAGATTAATATGAGAAACAATTCCAGATCAATTCCAGCATTTATAATAAGTTTTCAAAATTATTTGACCCACGTGTTGCCAGTATAAGCATAACTCAGAACTGCAGTAAAGGTGTAGAACCCAGCATAAGACACCACCCTACGGAGCTTCTGAATCTTCAATATCTCCATAAACCCATCATAGAGCTTCATGGATAATGTTTAGAAGCTACCCTGAAAATGAAATTGTGCAAAAAAGTCATGTAGATTCATAATCAGAAAGATGTTGTACACAACTTACCTTATTCTTCTCAAGAGCTCTCAACCGTCAATGCCAACCAAAATAATGAATTAAGATAAGCAATGTCATCTCAAACTCAGTAAAATGTTTATATGTAATTGTAAAATGATGATAATACATGAATTAAATATGAAATAAGACTACTAAGTCTATAAGACATAAGATTGTTTACCATTTAGGCAGTTAAAATCATACTTTGTTAGTTAAAATTAGGAGCCGTTGCCTATCCTTTTTCTCTCATCTTTCTTCTACACCACTCTTAACACATTTGCTCCTTTTTAAGCATACAAACTAAGTTATTACAAAGCTATATTTGTCTAGCAGTTTCTAATAATACAGTCAGACGCACAGATAAGCACAAGCAAGCTGAACATTAATGAAATGAAGCAAACCTACTTCCTGAACCTGATAATCCAAAAATATAGACCCTCTTGCCATACGTGTTTAAGGTCTTTTGGGCCTGAAATACCTCAACTTACAATTTCAACAAAGAAGCAACAAAACCCACATGAGAGTGAAAGATGAAAACCAAATGGAAAAGGGAAAGAACACACAGCCGAGTGCAGAGGGTGA
Organism: Acacia crassicarpa; assembly: GCA_034222035.1. NCBI lineage: Eukaryota > Viridiplantae > Streptophyta > Magnoliopsida > Fabales > Fabaceae > Acacia > Acacia crassicarpa. The sequence goes on along the minus strand of JAWXYG010000009.1, from coordinate 20,365,452 downwards.
ACAAGAAAATGCAAAAACCATCAGAGAACAGTAGGGTATTGAAATTTACAGCGAACAATTCCTAAAGCATACGTCATGAATGCCCTTGGATATTTAGAATACTTGAAAACACTTATTTGGCTATAATTCTGTATGATCCTCACTTGTTATCAGCAAATTAAAGTATAATAAAGCTAACTGAGGCCCATTAACAGTCTGATGCATTTATAACAAATGCATACTAAATTTTGAGCCGCAACTAATCACTTTAAGAGTTCCAATGTTTAAGTGAAAAGCTAGTGTCGTTTTCTAATTACATGTATAGGAATTAGATAGTGTTTATTTATTACTACTTATAAATAAGGGACATATTTGCACTTCAGGACGGCATGTCCCATCGACAAAACTTGGCATGGAGAGCTAATTTCACAGCCCTACTCCAAACAGCATAATTTTGTGAACGAACAAGAACCTGAGATACCAATGTCACAGCCAGAGTATCACTGGGATGTAGGTAGAGCGGATGTTGGAAGTCAATACGCTCTGAACCCTCTTCTCCCACGATGAAAAACAAGGAAGACAACGAGATATAGCAAAATTAACTGAGAATGGAAACGGACAGTAAACGCAAACACCAACAGAGCACAGTCGACGAAGGAGACAGAGTGGAGGAAGGAAAATGACCAGATTTCTTAAGAATTTCTTACAGATTCTTGTATCAGAATGTGTGCAGCGGCGAGAGTGGACCACTCCAAAAGAGAAGCCGTGGCTATCGGAGAAGAAGAAAAACTGACGAGCTCCGATCAAAACCAATCTGGCAAGCGAATGGCGTGGTAGCGGCAAGAATCAATATGAATCAATCGGACTGGTAGGGACGTCGATCTGAGCAAAATTTCTGAGGATTGTGTTCCTCACTACTGTCGGAAATTACGATGCAAGAGAACCTTGACAGCGGCATCAGCACCGGCGACGGCAAGCTGGAAATCAAGATCCGGGATGCTCCACCGCGACGCGAAGCTACCCAAGGCACGAACGGGATTGACCGGAAGAAAAAAATAAAGATCCGGATTGAGAATCTTGTGAACGATGAAGATTAAGTTTGGAGGCGAGAAAACCCGCTCAACAGAGTGACAGACCATCTGATCCCGTGATTTGATCGGGGAAGCAAGAAAGATCCGCACGTGCGGATGAAGAGTCAAGAGACTAGGTTGAATTTTGGGCTGATGAGTCTTCCAGATAACCTCAGCTCTGATGCCATAAAGAAATAGACAGGCCCAAAATAAACTGGATTGACAAAAACATTATTGATAGTCAGTAGAAATAGAAAGTGCAAATATGTCCCTAAATAAACACTACCCAATTCCTACGACATGCCCTAAACTAGAGAGATTGTGATCCAGGGATCTGGATTCTCTTCTTGTCCTTTTCCCTCAGAATCCCATCTAGACCGTCCAAATCTTAATCCAACGGTCCAGATTAAAAAAAAAAATTTACTTTTGTCTTTTTCAAAAAAGACAAAACTTCAATTTTTTTTTTTTTAAATCTGGACCGTTGGATCAAGATTTGGACGGTCCAGATGAGATACTGAGGGATTCTGAGAGAAGGGGAGAAGGAGAAAATCTGCTTCCGTGATCCGGCCACAGACCAGATTTCAAAAATAAAATAGCTACAGTTAACATTGTTGCCCCGCCAAGCAGCTTCTCACAGGCAAAAAAACAAACACATGGCAGACATGGAGTAGAATATAGAAGCATACGAAACAAGTACCTCACAACTGCATTTCTGTGAAGAGCCCTAAAATTCCGAGAAAGGGATGGCTACCTTCGGGATTCGTGATTAGAGAGAGTAAATTAAGGAAACGAGGAAGTAATGGGAAGGGCTATTACCGCAGAGAAGAACAAAAAATGTTGGGATTAAAAAGGGTATAATCTGATTTGGGTTGGAGCGAATGAGGAAAGTATGGATATCAGACTAACCTGTTCGTTGTTAATTTGACGGAAGGACACCATTAGAGTACCTACCAGCGGCAGTTCAGAGCAGAAGACCAAAACGGCGAGAGAGAAGGAAGGCGCAACAGAGTCGAAAGTGGAGCACCGCGAGAGAAGCAAATCCTCTCAGTGGAAAATCCAGACTAGTATGTTTATATGGGATCTAGTTACTACTCCAAGATGTCTGTAAGGCAAACACCAAAGAGAGGATGATTACTCCAAGATATCTATAAGGAAGATACCGAGGAGAATGTAAGATCACTGTGCATGTATATAGCGTTTAGCCAAAAAGAGATGGTGTGTGTGCATAGTGACAGTTGAATAGTAAATGAGGATAAATAGAATCTGTGTACCTTTAAAATTTATCTCTTATTTATAGAGATTACCTTAAGGTTTGAACCCTTAGGTCCTATGCACATCATGGTCCTGATATTGCACCGCAGCGCTACCACACCTGCACATTCCCTAGTTGTAGCCTCCATTATAAGGCAATTAGAATCTCCCCTCATTATGGGTGGATTCTGATAGAGATTGCCCCTTATTGGGCCATATAGGAAATGGGTCTTGTACAGATCTGTAACAGTTGACCCAACCCGGTAGCTCAGGGTCTCTGGGCTGCCAAGGTGCATTTGCTTTTTAACTCGGATCTTACCTCCGAGTTGTGATAGGTCTTGGTTTTTCATTCCGCTTTAATCTGGTGAACAACGAATTTTGGGTTCACTAGCATTTTCTTGTGGATTTCCTAGATCCAGGTTGATTTTGTTGGTTGTTCTACTTCTTTTCACTATTGACGGGATCTCCTCATCGAACATTTGGATTTTCAAGTTCGTCTGCTTTAGTTAGCAACACGATTCCCCCAAATCCGGATTAGAATGATGAGGAAACGGCTCAATTCATTTGTACTTCATGTACTAATCAGCCACAACCACATGTTTGGGGAGCCGGGATGGAATTTGAGAGTTTGTACATACCCGAGTGGGCTTACGTTTCCTCTTCCTATGTCATTGTGGCCAATTGACAGCTGGCTACTTTCGCCTATAGAAAAGCAAAACCGCCATACTTAGCTACCTGCGGCATTTGGGCACATTAAATGTACACACCGTGCGCATTAAATGCACACATTATTTCTCACGCATCATCATTGCTTTTTGGGTAAATTGGCTCTCTTGTCCCTAACTCTTTGAATTTGTACCCTCAACGGTTACATTTATACTTGCATTTTTCCCTCCATTCACACCACTTCTTGTATCGTTTCTCTTTCTTCCAAGAAACCTCCCGCTTCCTTCAGAAACCTGCCTACTTGCAATCCTCCTGTTCATACCTTCTAGGCTTATCAAATCTTCGTAACACTAGGTATTCTCACCCATCTTTCCTATTTCTTTTTGCTTTCGCTTTAATCCTTTAATTCGCTATTGCATTATTCTTGCTGATTCGCCTATGCTTCTAAGAATCTGGTTTCTGGGTAGACTTCAGTAGGGTTTTTTGGGTGGACTGAAGCTTCTGGGGTTTTTTGATGTCCCTCTGAGTACGAACACCTTTATACCTTGATTCTCGATATTTCATTTTCAACGTCATGCCCTAAATCTATGGAGCCTCGATTTGCTATATCCCCTTCTCCCACCTTTTCACCGAGCACATTTTCCATTGTCGATGGAGAAGAACAAAATAGCTCTAGAAGAAGAGGAAGAGTTACGCCAAATGGTTCCTCCTGGAGCCAGGTTCTGGTTTTGGGGTATTCCCCCTACTGAAGAGGAAAGGCAAGTAGTTGTGCTTCGTAAAAAACATAGGGGAGAAAGTAGGAGAGAATCCCAATCTCTACATAATAAGAGTCGGGGTGAGCCTGGAGGTTGGAGTGAGAGCGTCACTATTTCGGGATCGCATACCCAAACAACGAGATTCGATGTATGGGGTAAGAGCGAATCTATCCTGGCATCACCTATTCCCCCACCAAAGGACCGATGCCAACCTAGGCTGGGATCCCATTCAGAGAGTGTTGTTGACCCTTTTGATGACTATGCCTATCTCAGTTGCGATCTTGTTGCAAGCGGCTGTTATTCGGAGGCCGAATTGACTTTGGCCTCTTGCAGACATAAATTAACTCCTAAAACAATCCCAACCTTCAGTAACAAAGCCCGTTTCGTGTCGAAGGAGCCCCCCCAATTCATCAACTTTTTCTTATCTACATTGTGGCTCATACAATTCGGGTATGTCTTTCATTTCTAATTTCTCCTTTTTTGTTATAGGTATAAGATGGGTTCACCTTCTTTGCGTCACACTGGGAAATCTATCTCTGAGGAGTCGAGTTTCAAAAGTCCCTCAAGATCTTCAGTGAACGCGAACCTATGGGTTACCGATGAGGTACTACGTACCAAGTCCACGATGTCTGTAGCTGAGGTTGCAAGGCTCCCCATCCCTGATGGAGAGGGTTACAGCCTTCGCCTACCCCTTAACGATGAATTAGTCTGTACCAAATAGGAGGGGAATGATTCGCACTTTTTCTTTTTGTACCGGGACTTGATTACCCAGCTTGGTATTCGCTTCCCGTTTACCGAGTTCCAAATTGAACTTCCAAATCATCTGCATCTTTCTCCTTCCCAACTTCATCCCAATGATTGGCCTTTTACAATAGCCTTCGAACGTTTTTATCTTTCTAAAAAACTAGCCAGTACGATTCAACTCTTCTTTTACTTTTTCACCATCCATCAAGCCCGTGCTGAGAAAGAGTCCTCGACTAGGAAAGGCTGGACCTCCCTCCAGGGTGCCCCCGGCCGGAAGCTTTTCACAGTTTTCACCTATTCTTTCAAAAATTCAAAATTGGCTTTTTCAAGGTTGCTGCTGAGCTTGGACAACAGCCTTGGTTCCTTAAAACCCCCGAGTCCGGAGGCTTGGAGGGGAAATTCTCCCTGTATTGAACTTACGACCATTACAAATTTTCATCTTCCTTATATCGCTTTCCTAAAGATGGTTTTTCTAACTCTGAATCTGATGCCCTATCTTTTATGCTTCATCATATCGAGAATAACGGCTCCATTAGCTCGGTTGAATACATCTCATAGCCTCAAGCTAGGTTGGATTCAACAACGAGTATGATTTTTCATATTTGTACTTTCCATTCTTATGTTGTTTTTAGTTGAATGAATCGCTAATCTTTGTTTTTCTCGTCCTGTAACTTTGAGTATGGGGAACTAGCCTGCATATGTGAATGCAATAAAATGCAACAGGGAAGCTTTCGGAGCAAATTAGAGCAAGAAACACCAAGCTCCTGAGCCCGGACAAACTGTGACCAGGATGAGTCCCCAAGGATCCCCGTTCAAGAAATCTAGAGGCTCCAAATAGGGCCTGGCCAAACTAAAAAAGGACTTCGTTCCTTCTGCTATTCAAACCTCTGCTCCATAAACCACGTTGACCGCCTCCTCCTTCTGCTGGTCAAACTACTCCTCCTCGTCCACCTCCTCGAGTTTCCAGATGATCACTTTGGGAATCCGGGGTACCAAAGGAAGTTAGCAATGTCCTGTTTTGCCCTAAGCATTTCTTCGAGTCATCCTTCATAACGGACGCCAAGGTGGAGGAACTTGTGGAGATCCACTTAAACTCCTTGAAAGCCTCCGCCTTAGTCCAAGATGTGGCTACCTTAAAGAACAAATACACCAAGGCTGATAAAGAGTTGTAGCTTGCCAAGGCAGAGAGGGATGAGGCTTGCACAGTGAAGGCGAAAGCTTGTAAAGAACTAGGAACGGCAACGGCAGAGAAGGAGAAGACCTCTGAAGAGCTTCTAGCGGTCAGAGTGGATCTCGAGAAGGCAAACTCGGAGTCATCCCAGCTTCGAGCGACTCTGGTTAAGGAGGTGGAGGTACTGAAATATGCTCAAACATTGCATGAGAAGGTACAGGTCGAGCAGAACTGAACCTGAACCAAACTCGAAACTGCCAAAGCCAACACCTCAAAGTACGCCGGATAGAGACTACCGCCGAGTATTCCTTCAAGAATGTTGTGGAGCAAATCCGGTTTTTGAATCCCAGTATTGAGCTAAACACCTATGGCATGCACTGCGAGGCATATGTCGAGGACAGGAAATTAGTGCCACCCAGACAAGATGACGAAGGTGGTGAAGAGATCAACGCCTCCAACCTTGCTAAAGGAAATGCTCAAACTGAGGCTAAAGCTCCTTCTAGTTAAACGATCAGGATGCTGGTTTCGATTGTATTTAAAACCATTTTGGCTTTCTAATGATTTCTCCCAGCTTTTTCTGCATTCGGCTGACTTTTTTGTACTCTAACAATTTCTTCTTGAATGAAAATTTATTCATTTCTCGATCCATCTAAAAGTACTTTAAAGTCTTGCATTCACCGCAATAATTAGTTATATGAACTCAAACTTATGTTTAAAGTTCTCTTCAATGACTAGGCCACAGTCAAAAATATTTGCGCAAAATCTGCTTAGATATTTGTCCGGTGTTTGAACCAAGTATTATGTTTGTAAAGATTTTAATTAATCCATCACATTACATTCCAACGTATTCAACCAGAATTCCATCCGAATTCCATGATAGCTTTATTCACATCTGGATTTGGAGGTGGAGGCACCTGATTGTCCTTATTTATTGCTTGCGGCTCCTTTCGCTTCTGATCAAGATTGACCTACATATCCGCCATGCTTGCGGGGTCAAAAGGTTGACTTCTTCGCTTCTACTTCCTGCGCCTTTACTTGTAAGTATGTTCGATTTCAGGATCGTAAAGCTCTAGGTTGGCTGAAGGCGAGTTGCGCATGCACTACAGAATGTACCTTAAAATCAAGAAAAGGAAATGAGTGAGCTTTATTGGATAAATCACAACTATTAAGCAAAAAAGGGTGTCGTCATTACAGGTATCTATAGTCCTCGGCAACAACACCAAAAACTGGTTGGTCGGTTTCCTTAATGGCAAGTGAACCAGTTGAACAAGTAATAAAGAGTAAGTAGAATATCATCCCACAGAGACTGGGATACCAAATGATGACACTGAATTGCAGATATAGTTGTGTTTAAAAAGAAAATAAATTTGATTTGTTTGGAAGGTTTGGTAACTATACTAATAAACAGGAAAATAACTAGATGATCGTAGTCGTAAGAAGATATCAGTAAAAGAATAAGCTGAACTCGGAATCCTTTCTAAGCATATTATTCCCCCAGCTGCCTATTCGCAATGCAATAGCATTCATACTGTACAGCTCTCGCAATTGCTACAACATGAGCACTCTAAGCAAAGTTATTCAATTAACCACACCATGCTAATCTACTGAAGCTCTCCCGTCTGATACATACAATCCTATTTTGTACTTGTCCATATGTTTATGGCGATTTTTCTAGTTGGATTATCAATACAAATCAAGGTGTATAGTCATAGGCGGTAGACCCATTCCTGAAGTCTACAATAATAGGTCAAACCTTGCACCAGCCTACCTAGCAATCACTGCTTCTCAGATGTCTAACCCCAACCCCCTCTTAGTAAGCCGAGGCCACTGATCTAACCCTTAGCTCTTGCTAATCGACAAGAAATTAAATCACTAATAGGCAACTGAATATATTAAATTAAGAACTAGCAACTAGGTTCATTTTATACTTAGAAAATCTTCCTCGTTCAGCCTCAAGAAGTTAGTTTATGACTAACGAGGGAATCACAAAACAGAGTACTACAGAATAGCCCATGATAAAAGATTAAAATAAAAAAACAGAAAGCTTGATGGAGGTTCCGATGACGTGGAAGAAGCCCTATCACGTCACAACTCCACGTCTTTTTCATTCCGTCTCACTGCAAGGAAGGATGTTGGGTTCTCTTGGAGTCCTCGTGCTTTGCAATCCTCTTACTCTTCTTTCGAGTCTGGCCATATAGGATTGGTCTCTGACTCTTGACGACTTCAACACCTTTTAGGGTTGGCTGTTGTTTCCTTAAATAGTTTGGTCTTACTAGTAGCATACGTTCAATGATCTGGGCCTTTCCTAATCTGTTGAGGTCCAATCGTATCTTCGTTTTCAATCTCAGTAAATTGATTCTGCTGATAATGTGGGATTCTTCAAATCTTTTATTTCGATCCTTCGTATCTTCTATTTCAAATTGTCAACAATCTAACCGTTATTCTCTCCCTGCAATATATTTTTTGAAACAACCTTGACAAAAGATCAGGACATATGCTGCATAGCACTGCATCATTTACTCTGTTATAGCTTCAGGGATGCATTGTATTGCACTTCGATAAAGTTGTCCGAATGCTATAGCATAGCATCAGCTATGTCATGCGACTTTCTCATAAAAACCTTAAAACGTGCTCTTTCTTAGCACATGTTTAGGATATACGTGGAATTTATCCTTAAGTTCTCTATACCATGAATTAATGTCTTTTTGCTTAGATTGACTGCGGTTAAGCTCATATTCACCATACAATTAAGTCATAAAATATAGGGAAAACATGGCATAATTAGTACTCATCAGATATCTATAAGGAAGATACCAAGGAGAATGTAAGATCACTGTGCACGTATATGGTGTTTAGCCAAAAAAGGGATGGTGTACGTGCACAGTGACAATTGAATAGTAAATGAGGATGAATAAAATCTGTGTACCTTTTAGGTTTACCTCCTATTTATAGAGATTACCTTAGGATTTGGACCTGTTCTGGTGTAGAACACAGATGTCCAGCCAAGGGCTAGAATTTTGATCTTGGATCGTAGGGCTCAGCCTGAATATCTATGGAGTAGATAACCAGGGGAGCATGGGATCACTGTGCACAATATAAAGGGGGTGGTATGTGTGCCCAGTGTGACTGAAAGTAAATAGGCTAAGTTAAAACATGTGCACCTGATTAATGCACATCGGTATTTATAGAGGTGTCCGTGGTGGATATCTCGGTCACGTGAGATATCCGGGGCGAGTATCGCAGGGGTATATCCTGTTGAGATAACCTGGATACTCCTATAATATTGATAGATCGGATCTGAAATGATCTCGGATCCTCCTAGATTGTCAAAGCATCGTAATCTCTAGATACATGGGCTTTAGACCGGTCCGTAACAGTTGCCCCCAGCTTGGTTGGTCAGGCTTCTGAGCTACCGAGATGTTCCTTTTCGAGCTGGATCGTCATTTGGAGTACTTTCTGAGGTTTGAGGTTTGACCTTGAGTATTCATGTAACGCTTCCTTGGTCTCGGATGACCAAGGTCTCGTGAATGCCCCGAAATCCGAGGTGTAGCCTCAAGGACCGAGGTGTTGCTTGGGAGCTTGCGCGACCGTGGTAAGTCCTTGGTAGGGTATTCCGGTTTTCCAAGCATTGCTAACGACTTTGGTCTGGAGCCGTTCTGCCTTCACCATCATTGCCATTTGACGCCTAGCGAAATATCATTGGATAGTGCCTACAACCGCCGCGTCTATCCATGCATCGATTTTCGTGCGCATTTAATGCCCCCACTTCGCGCCATACGCGAGTTTTTTATGTCTAGGGACAAAGACCTTTTTGCCCCCGACGTTTGAATGCTTTTGTTTCACAGATAAGTTCATTCCTTGCATTTGATTTCTCACTTCCCTCCATTGTGGCTGTGGTGTTTCTCTTCGATTTCCCAGTGCCATTTCCTTCTGTTATCGTCGAACTTTCGCCGCTTTACCCATCCACAGTTCATGCTTCCTCCATATTTTTTCCTTCCAGGTATTCCACTTGTTCTCCTTTGCTTCTTTTTGGTACAACTTTGAATTTTTACCGTTTATATGCTCGTTTCTTTCTTCTCCTTGGTCTGCTAGGTAGATTTCTTCTTTGGTTTCTAGGTTCGTTTATGAGTTTGAACTCCCTCCTTAGGACTCCCTTTGCCCTGAAACACGTATAGGACTCCAGCTTCTTTGAACACCATTTAGTATTTGGGTCTTTATTCGCTTAGGATGGATAGAGGCAGTCGTCTTCCTCCACCACACCAAGTACTCACGCCTGAGGAGGAGGTAGCTTTCCCTGCTCGTTTCCCTCGCACTCCATACTGGATCTTCGGCACGGAATTGTCGGAAGGGGAGAGGTCGACATCCGTTCTCCGGGGAGGATCTGGTCAGAGGAGACAAGCTGGATCTCGTTCTGGAGCAACGAGTGTTCCGAGCTCGACCCTGGGTCATGCTGGGGCCCGTGCCATTCCATATGCGCGGCCAGTGCAACCTGATCTCGGTAGTAGGATTAGATCCGAGGCTCCTGCCTTGTTAGCTCAACCCCTCAACGTTTTCTCGGCTCCCCTACCTGCACGTTCTGATGCTCACCCAGAAGGGTATCTCGGCCCCTGCTGGGACTGTCTTGTTGAGAGTTCCTTCCATATTGCTTATGGCAGAGACTCCAGAGCTTCTTCCATTCTTGGTTCTTGCTGGCATCGGCAACCTTTGGGCCCTTCTTCTTGCGTCCTTCTTCGTCCAAGTCCGCCTACTTTCCTGCCTGCTAATGTGCATGTGCCAGGTATTCCCATACTTGCTAATCCTAGTATTTTTATTTTGCTTAGAAGTAAATGGCCCCAAAGTCTTCTCCATCCAGTCAACGGTCCGAGGCCAAGGAGTCGAACTCTTATAGTCCTCCTTAGGCTTTATGTCGAAAGTATAATTGGGTGGCGCACAAAGTCCTGAAAACTCGCTCCTTAATGTCCAATGTCGACATCGCCTGCCTAAAACTGTCGGACTTAGAAGGGTGTCTCGTCTGTCCTCCGGGGGCTGACAAGCTCATTTGCTCTGAGCGCGAAATTGGGTATTCCAACTTCTTTTACTTTTATCGCGACTACTTGACCCGAGTCGGTGTTTGCTTCCCGTTCACTGAGTTCCAGATCTCAGCTTTGACGTACCTGAGCTTCGCGCCATCACAGCTTCACCCTAACGGGTGGGCCTATCTGGTGGCGTTCGAATGTCTGTGCAACTCATTCCCTAGTCCAATCCCTTGTACAGCCAATCTTTTTTTCTATTATTTTTGTCCCTTTACTCCTGGTTCGCCCAAAGAGAGTGAGAAATTAAAAGGGTTGATCTCCCTTTGTGGCGATCCGGACAGGAAGCTTTTGACTGCCTTCTCAGACTCTTTCAAACGATTCAAGAACGCCTTCTTCAAAGTCGCGGCTAAGCCTGAAGAACAACCCTGGTTTTTAAAAGCGGTAGAGGTGGTCAGGACGTGGAATGGAAGTTTCCCCTCTACTGGCAAGAAGGGCATTACACAAAATTGCCCATGTCTTATCAAATTTCATTTGACGACCTTCTCCCGGAGACCATCCCTTCCATCCCCCAGTTATCGGCATTTGTAAAGGAGTAAGGGGGTCCAGAGCACGGCCTTCTTTATAACCGGGGTTGGGTCGAGGCTAGTGCCCTCTTATTGTAGGAGTTTTGTTTTCTGCTCATATATACTTTATCCTGCTTCGCTTTATATGTTCTCCATAATAATTTAGCTTCTAATTCATTCCCTTGTCCTTGTAGCTTAAGACATGAAGGAACTTCTCAGATACTTATCCAAGGTTAACCCGTCTGTGCCCTCGCCAAGCAGGCTGAGCCGGAAACGTGCTCTCGCTGATGTCGAGACAAATAAGGCTCAAGACGCTACTACTTCGTCCAGGGCCAAGAAGTCGGCGCATGAGAGTTAATCACCGCCTTGATTTTGCAAACATTAGAAATAGCGAGGCTCCGCTTGCTCGATTTTGCAAACAGTAGAAACGAATCTGCAAAGGCAAAACAGTCCACATTCAATACCGTTTCTCCAAATCTGACGGATTCTTAAATGATATTAGAGATTTCTAATTTCAGAGAAAAGAAAGGAATCATTCTCCACTCACCATGCCCAGAGTATAGCAGGCCTCAACGTTGCTGGCTTTGACGCACAGTTACAGCGATGCATCAGTTTTTGGCTCTCACGGCCGCTTTCGTCGAAGCTTTAGACAACACAGAAGAAATGGGTTGGCTATGAGAGGAACTGAGGATTCAACTTTTTGAATTCCCATAGGCTCAGATATGACGTGACGTGAGAGAAGGAAAGAACATTGGGGAAAGAAAAAAGACTGAGAAAAAGACGGAGTAGAGAGAGATGAAAAAGCCTTTTGAACTATTGTGCCTTAGAGATGCATATCAGCTCATGCGGAGCCAATGACGATTCAATCAGCCTGTGAACAGTAATTTGTCAGGAAAGCTGATATAAACCATTTATGAAGGTGGCTTGAGGATGAGATTTTAAATATATGAGTTTGCAGTTTTCCGGCATGGAATGATGGTATTTTATGGGTTATCGAATCATATTTTAGTTTTTAAGTGATACAATTTTCCTACCTTTTTTTTCCTCAGAAAAAAGTAAGGAAAATTAAAATATTACTATTAATGAATGACTATATATTAAAAATGAAGCCTCAATAATGATAAACAAGAATATTCTCCAATCGATTCAGAGTACATATTACAAATATTTGAGCCAAAAAAAAGAAAGAAAAAAGAAAGAGAGTACATATTACAAATGAAATCTCAACCATGTTAAACAATAATGTCTTCTGATCGATTAACATTTCTAAATATCTCATCCAAGAGATTCATGTACATTGATTCCACAATTGCATATAAGTCTTGAAATTAATAAATCACCAGGTATTTCAATTTCCTCAACACCATCATATGAGTCCCTAACTTGTTATCACCAATATCTAATAACCATCTTGAGAACCACACATATTCTTAGTCAATTGGAAAATGATACAATGATCCTATAAATAAGAAGAAACAGTAATAAATGCACAATAAGTACACGTTACAATTCTTATGATACAGTGATCTCATGGAAAAATGATACAATAATAAATGTGTAATAAGTACACAACTTCATCCTTATAAGAAATACATTTTTTTTTAAGGGAAAATTCTTTCAAGGTCCCATGAGATCAAGAAAATATCTAAAAAGCCCAGAAAAAATTCTAATGTCAAAAAATCCTAAAGAGTTGTTAAAACTCCCATATGAAGCTGTTAATACCCTGTTGAAGGAGTTGTCAATGAGACCTTCTTGATATTAGAATTTCTTCTAAAACTTTTTTAATATTTTCTTAGTCTATTAGAATCTTAAAGGAATTTTTCCTTTTTTAAATGCCCTTCATTGTGATTTGTGACACTTGGGTGCATGACTAAGAATGCATGTATGATACTTGACTTAGCTTTTAAGTGTCCAATTTTATTTTATTTTTTTTAATTCCCATGGAATACGTCTTGAAAGATTTATTAAAGCATGTCAAAGTAATTATTTAAAATTGTTAGATTTATTAAAGCATGTCAAAGTAATTATTTAAAATTGTTTTAGTATGAATAGCAAGTTCACAATGGATCAAAAAATATTTTATGACAATTATATATTAAACCGAGATCACAATGGATCAAGTTCAAAAACAAGTCAATTCTACATCATTTAAGCATTTAAGCTAAACGTTCTATTAAAAGCAAACCAGATATGTCTTTTCTGTAGCCAGAGTAAGAAAAGATAATAAACATTTATATGATAAGGACAAGAGTATTAAAGCTGACCATTTGTTTAAGAAAATGAAGTTGTCCATTTGGTTAAGAGAATGCCATGGATTCATACATCTAGGACCTACACCCTATGTAGGCTTTAATCAAAGCAACTTCTGGATTTCGAATAATTATTGACCATCTGCATCATTAGATAACTTTGCAATAATTATTGACCATCTGCACTATTAGATAACTGTGCACATTATTGAAAATAAGACGCAATAGACAAAAGTGCACAAAGGGACAAAATTAAAGTACTGCACAAAAGGACCATTACATAAGAGTTGAGCTGGAAAAGAACACTTACATAATGACAAAAGCAGGAAACAAACGTTTAAACAAATTACAAATTGAACTCAACTACTCTCCACATCATCCATGTGAACATAAATCCATCATGTCAGTACTACAAATTTTTTTGATATAAGTCAGTTCTACAAATTTTGATAGTACACTTATCTTCCCATACAAGGCAAAATGGATTGCATTTGGCAGTAAGCTGATGCAAACTCAGCCACCAAAACTACGTTGTCTGTTGTGAATTGAGTCGAAAAATTTGCAGAAAACCATAAAATAAGGGACTGGACTTTCTAATTTTTACATGACAGCAAAATAAGAAATCCAATACTTTCTTTAATTTTTATTATAAAGCACTAACTAATAAATTTATTTGGTCTTTTTTATAAGCATGGTAGTTAAAAACTCGTTTTATCACTGCGATTTTTACGTTTTTATGATTTTTTTTCATTAAAACAATTTTACTAATTTCTCAAACGCTTTTAAGTTTTTACGATTTTATTACGTTACGATTTTACGTTTTACGACTTTTATTCTTCTTCCATTTTCAGGTAAAATCTACGTTTTCACTACCATGTTTGTAAGGCTCTTACTTATTCCCAATGAGCATTAAGTATTTTTTTTCTATGTCTGCCCATAATTAATAAAAGTAGTTGGTGAGAATAATAATTAATATGATTTATAGTTTAAGGCAATTAGTAGGGGTAGTATTGAAAATTACTTAGATCTTAGGACAACTTTATTGACTTTAACTACTTTTATTAGTTTATGAGAAAAGTTAGTTCATGCTTTATAATAAAAACCAGAGGAAGTAGTTATAAAGCTACAATGATAGAAGGCAACTGACTCCCCATCAACCATGTCATATCAAAATAAGGATTCTTAATTTGCAATTGTTACGCGCCATTTAAAACAAAAACCAATGGTTATCTTGCAGCCATAATCAAGGAAACAAACTCAGACATCAAAGATATCACAACACCATTGCCTTTTCATGTTGTCCCATTCCTCGTCCTTCTTGACTGTTTTTCCTGAGCCAGACTAAGTAGATAGATTATGGATCTGAAAATATAGTTCCCATCATTATAAGAGAGAGACCATTCTGTAGGGATCCGTACACGTAGCGGATTAAAATTTTCTACGAATCCCATCCCGAGGATCACTCAGATGCGTTTAAATCAAGGTTAGGGAACCCGAATCATACCTTGTGTTGAACTAGTCCGCGTTCCGTTCCTTTGAGCAGGTGGGCTACCTTCTCGAACAACACGTCCGCATCTCGTTCCTTTGATCAGGTGAGCGATCAACACGTCCGCGTCTCGTTCTTTCGATCAGCAGAAGTCGACTCTTGGATCGGCTTCCTCTACTGGTATCCACACGAACAATCCCCAAACACGGTTGCGGCAGCGTGCTAGCGCTTCTTGTGCGTCTCTCTCTCTCAAGTTGCTCTAGGGTTTCTCGCAGCTTTTCTGAATACGCTCGACTAAAAAATCCGTAGTTTTTTCTAAACCCGATAGGTGTATTATATAACCAAAATTAATCCTTTATTAATTTTGGAAATTCGAATTTTTTTGAATCTGGTCAACATATCAATCACATCTATCTCATAAATGTAATTGAATATATTAAAAGCCAGATTTGGAAATTCGAATTTTAAATTTAAATCAAATCTAAATTTAAAGCCTTTTGATTTAATTTATCATCATAAATTAAATCTGAGATATGATATCTATCTATTTAATTAAATCTGAGATACCATATCTCAATTTAATATTAAACAGATATACGATATCTTTATTCGAAATTAAATGAGATACAATATCTCTATTTGTTTCAGATATTTAATTTATCAAATAAATTAAATACTAAACAAATATCATATATAATATTATAATCTCAATTTATAATATATATATTAATTTCGAATTATATATATATATATATATATATATATCCTAGATCAAATTTAGTGTTCATTTAATCTCAGATTAATCTGAGATTCAATGAACCTGGACACTTTCACCCGTGTTGGATTATTCTTGTGTGCGACCCTGCAGGCCCATATGAGATTGGCAGTGGGCCAACACTGTATCAGCCCACAAGTCGCAAGCGGCCTCTAGCAAGACATTGCAACTACCCAATTCACATGGGGATCGATGACACGATACTACCTATCGTACAACCATGTCACGTCCCTTTTGTCACGCGATAATTTGGTCAAGGATGAGGCATGGATAATGTCAACTTCCTTTTCTTGACCATTGCTTTCTCGATTCTCGAGTAGTCTAATAAGTGAAATGGAAACTCCTTTCCATCACAGTATGGCCATACATTTCTTAGACTCACTCATCGAGGGGCCCAGCATTATCTCTCTACATATGTGAGGGACAAATCCCATCTTGACCACTCACATTCCTCCGCATGAAAACCACTGATCCTGATCCTAGCCTTTATCATCACCCGGTCAAAGGTGACTTTTGACTAGGTCAAAAACCAGTGACTCATCATGTAGGAATCTATGATGGTCTTAGGTCATAGGGCGTCGTGACGCGGTTATACATGAGATAAGCTTATGACTTAATCCATGCAGCTTTTTCATAGTGGGTCGGTCCAGCACCTTGTACTCTTACAAGTGCCCATGACTTTGATTCATATCTCCATACCTCATCAAAGTCATACTGGTCTTATTTCATCTTCACTCTCGTGTAGATGACTGACTAGGGACATTTAGGATAATCTATAAGATTATCCAGGGATGCAGTTATCAATACGAACATGCAAACGAAAATGATAACAAAAGAGAATACTTTAAATAACTTAAATATCCAAAGTACAATGAATTGTCCCTAGGGCATAATTTCCAACACATTCTAGGAACAAAAGAACTATACAATACAAACATTTACCTTTGTGAAACCGCAGGATCTAGTGGTTAATAAGCTTACAAAAAAGATTACAACTATTTTTAAAAACCTATATGGCTATATGTCAAATCTAAAAGATTGAATTTGAACCCAAAAAAAAAAAAAAACTTTATAGGCTGCTACCCTCCACATTATAGCTACCATTGAGTGTTCCTAAAGCCACACAAGGCACCACTTACATTCTAGGTAAAACAAAAATCCAATAGATAAAATATGGAGGATAGACAACAACACCAACCTACCTCAGGCACGTCATAGGACAGACTGCAATACCAACCTACCTCACACACATTATAGTTGGTATGGATGCATATATACACCAAAAGTAAAATATTTCATTAAAATCATTTTATATTTTTGAAAAATAATTAGACAACACAATATTGAACCTCTACCAGTAAATATTGTAATTCTCTGAGTGTAAATTTTGGCCGCCAGAACAGTGAACACCATTACATTGTGCAATGGAGATGGAGATCAGCTCACGCAGAGCCTAATGACAATTAAACCAGCTTATGAACAATAATTTGTGAGGGATGTTGACGTCAGCGGTTTGTGAAGGTACCTTGGGGATGGGTTTTCATATATGTATTGATATTGAAGTTGGTTCGGAGTCTAAAATGTTAAGCTCTTGAAGTAAAATACAGTTGGATTAAATATGAAAAAGCAGGTGCACTAACATGCTAATGAAGGTATGAAAAAGCAAAAGAGATCTTTGTAATTAGTGTTTTTAGCAGCTGCACTAAAGTGCTAATGTTCATGTTGTATCTTTATTAAAGAATAAAGCAAATTATTTTTAGTATTAAACTGAGTTTGAGGCTATGGATTTAATAGTGCATCTCGTGAGCTATGCGCTAAAACTCAAAAAGGAGCGGTCTAAATCTTAGGCAAGAAATTGTTAAGGGAAATCCCTAGGAAACAAAAATAAATGCTATCACAAATATAGATTGGAAAAAGAAAAGATGCAATTTGCCTAATAATTAAGCTTTGGCAGTAAATATATATTTGCCTATCAAATATATCTTTGGTCCATTTACTCTTTGGTTATCATTTTAAAAGCCCTAACGGCAATTGAGTTAAGAGCAATGGCTTTTTAAAAAAAAAATTGGAAAATTAGTATAAGAATTGTCTCAAAAATGAGTATATCTTAAGTGTGCATGTGAAGCATATACTATGTATGTAGACAATCTTTGTTTGCTGCGTGCTACTTCTTTTTGTTCTTATCCATTCAATGGTGGCATCACTATTCTTCATTTCTTTTCGAAGTTAGTAAAACTTCTGGTTTACCGAAATTTTGTAGCTAAATGTGTATTTGACCAAACCTAGTGATGGCCAACAAACAAAGCAACGGTATATATATGATAATCTCCATATTGATATACACAATTTTGTAAGCATAAGCCTTAACAGTTGTTGATTCTATTCATTAAAGGGTTAAGGTATAAAAATACAAATAAATAAATAAATAATGATAATAAAAATAATAATAAAAACGAACAAATAAGGAGAATTAGATTGGAGGACCTATCGAGAATAATATTTATTCGGAAGGACCGTAAAAACTGTAATTATTTAGAAGGACCAATTGCTAAAATTAAATATAGATTTAGAAATACTAAATTGCCCTTGAAAGTGATTTAATTTTTTTCCCACCAAATTTCTACCGCCAAAATCATCATTTTTTAACCTTAACTAATATCTATATATCATTTAATTATTACTCGTGAGTCGTAAGGTAGATATTAGCTTCTTAACCCTTTTATATCATTTTTTTTCTTGATTTACATAACCTTTTATAAATCATGAAAAAACGCTCTATCAAAGGAACTTTATCAACGAAAATAAAAAATTAAATGCATTTTATATCTTATCATTATATCATTTATACCAAAAAAAAAACCAACCCATATCATTTAGAACCCATTATTTTATTTTACACATATCAATTATCTCCTCTACCACACGAAGATACAGCACTGTCAGGAAAAATATTACATAGCGATATTTACGCCAAAACAGCGGATATGCATCATTCTTTCTGCAACACTAGGTCAATAGGGAAGAGGATAATCTAGTATCCTTCCCTCCTTTTCCCTCAAAATCTTAATCTAGGCCGTCCAAAAATAAATCTAACGGCCAGATAGAGTTTTAAAATTTTTATATTTAGCGCATGCAGTAGAAATCAGTGATTCTGGACCCTTAAATCAATTTTTGGACAATTGAGATCAAGAGCTACTGAGGGATACTGAGAGTATGGATACTGAGAGGATGGACTCAGGTCAGTAGCAGCCACGCTAACCCTTCCCATACCTTCTGGAGCCCAGCGCCATATACCTCTGGGTATTCTTTCTTGGGCCGGACCCTTCCTTCACCATAAAACCATTACACTTGACCTTCTTTCTTTCACCTTGCCTCAACCCAAAACCGAGACAGAAGTAAAGTGGAGAAAGAGAAAGAAAGTTCTAGCTGTTTTGCTCTGTTTTTGCAGCCAGAAAACAGAGGTAAGTGTTTGAGCTTCATCTCCTCTTGTCTCCATTAAAAACGTCATTGGGTTAATGAATAAATACATATATACATATATATCACTGCAATAGGTTACTATTTTGCTTTTTAAACTAAGAAAATGTTGTTGGAGTGTGTGTTGTTGATGTATGGGTATATATGTAAGCTATATCAGTGGCGGAGTCAGGAATTTTTATTTGTACCCGCATAATTAGTGGGGGCATTCGGAGGCTGCCTTGAATTTTTTTTCATTTGCTAATTCAATAAATCAGATTGGAGGTTCATAGAAATCCATTCCCACAACCAGTGTTCAAATAAAACACTTGCATGAGTTAAAAAAAAGGAACTAATGAACATGGAACACAAATATGAATTGTCCAATACAATTATGTCACTCAAGCAAATTAGAGCATATGAAAGTGTCAGTAATGAACATGGAACTCTGGCCTTAGAGAGAGATAGAACAAGTAACAACTTAATTAAAAATCAGGAAGATGGACTAACCTTTGAAGCAAACGTCCCTTGAGGCTAGTTGAGAAGCCCTGCTATCATCTGCCCTGTTTGATTGTTTGCAATCATCATCAATGGCCTGTAAGCAGCACAAGAGGGGGGAAAAAAGATGTCAGATAATCATCCAAATATTCTCAATAGAATCAAGTATCAAACACCAACCATATATAAATTTTTCATAGTACACATTTAGTGGAAACTAAGGTATCATCTCTCATAGAAGATATACATTTAATGGAAACAAAGGTATAACTTTTCAAGTATACTTGACAGCATAAAATAGTAGGTATCATCTTTCTAAAGTTGGTGGCACCGAATCTTTAAACAACAAGATGGTGAGTATAAGTGAAATCGACACCAAATATCAACCTAAAGGTTTAAGGTTTTTTCAATTATATATCTTATCTCCAACCCAACTTCATCTCCCCATAACAAGTCAATTCCACTTATACTTAACATCCCAACAATCTCCCCTTTTGATCATACTTCATCAGTTTCCCGTGAGGAGGATCCTGAAGGAATTGATTAACTGCTGTTTTGGTTTGGTAGCATTTTGTTTTTAATCTTCATCTTTACTTTGTGTGTGTTCTATTAGTCTTATGTAGTGTGTTTGCTGTTGTTCGATTTTCTGCTGTTGCATCGTTGTGTTTGGGTATTATAAGGCCTCGTATTCTTCTTTCACAATGAAAGCACTATTGTATTATTTAGACCCCACTCCCCAGAAAAATATATATATATATATATATATATATATATATATATATATATATATATATATATATATATATTCTAGGATTGCTCGAAATGAAAAACACCAGTATACAAGATGCACAAGGAGTCTATTATCCTAATGTTTGGCCACAAAACTGCATCATGCAGATATATAATCAAATAAAACATAGTAGAATAGAAGCGTGCTTTCCTCTTCAATTCATAATCCTAAACAGTATCAAATCCACTATTTGTCATGCATGTATAACTACTACGGTTTCTAAACTACCCAAAAATTTTCAAGAATTTCATCATATCAAAACACAGATGTAGTACATGTTTACCGAGAAGTAGAAGTCCAGGTTTTTCAACCTCCACGACCACAAGTGCCCTTAAGATCTTAGCCACAGAGAGTGGATAAGAGTTTGATTCAACTCCACATGAATACTCCTATCTGCAGTCACAGGGACGAGATGCAGATTTAGGTATATGGAGACGGGGGACGAGATCGATGAGATTTAGGTATGCACACAATTTCATTTTTTTTTATTTATAAATTTTTTTATTTAAAAAAAAACTAAAAGTTTATGTACGCACCTGCGGTCACCTGCCTCAATGTGGCTCCGCCACTGAGCTATATATATATAAGGGAGAAGGAAAGCTATATATAAGGGAGAAGGAAAGCTACCGGTGTACTTATGTCCATAGGCATGCAAGAGTTTCATTTTGCTGTTACCTAGATATAGACATATTAACGTTAGGTATATACAAGAGGAAATGAAAGGAAAACTTCGTTTAGTTTTGGGTGTGTATGAGACGCTGGTTACATATATAATTTAAAAAAAAAAAAAGGAAGAGAAGGATTTTTCTGCTGTGTGCATGTGTGTTTAAGTACTGGCATTTTTTTTTTATTGTTCATGAATTGATAAAAGAAAGAAAAGAAAACATGATAGGAAAACGTGGCTATATATGTAGTTTTGCACTTGGGAATAAAAGAATAAGAAATGTTGTTGTCATAGTTATATACATATAAATATGCTGCATGCTTGGGAAATAGGGGTCTGAACATTGTTTTGGTATATATATATGTGATCACTTTTCATGAGAAAGAAAGAAAGAAAGGAAACTGAACTAGTTACTGTCATATATGAGTATATATATATATCTGTTTTGGAAATCATGAACCCAGAAAAGTTGCTATTTTAGATGTGTGTTTTTGTGTGTGTGTGTGTGTATGATTTGAGAAAAATAAAGAGGAAAATATTGTTGTGTTATAAATAAACATTTTTTATACAAATAAAATGGTAACCACTCTGGATTTTGCAATGGCAAGGACAATCCTCCCAACAGTGGTAACTTTATACAAGCGGATTACGAGTGGTTTTACCGTAGCTCAAACCCTAGACCTCTTAAAGGAATCCAGCACCATATTCCGTTGAACCAACTACATATTTTTTTTTTTGATAAGAAAACCAACTACATATTGATTGTTATAAATATACGTATATCTGTGTATAGTGGTGCATGAACGAAATGAATAAGAAATATAGGTGTTGGAGGTTTGTGGGTCGAGACGGAAAATGAGAAAATAACGTTGAGAGTATGAGTTATGCGTATGGGTTGGAATGAAGGGAGGAGAACATGTGATGGTCACAATAAGGAAGGGAATTGGGCCGGATGTTAAGCCCACAATATGGGCTGAATGATTAATGAGAATTGATGGAGAATATATGTGCTGCAAGTGAGCTTGTACGAATGACATGTATTTTGTTTGTTTTTGTTTTGTTTTCCAATGCTTATTGGCCAAGGGATATTCATTTTAGACCATGTGAGTATATATATTCTTGGACTCTTGGTGTCTCAATTTATTTCTTTAGGCGTTAATAATAATAATTAGTAAGATGATGATGATGATGATGATAATGATGATGATAATGATGATAAAATAAATATTATTATTATTATTATTATTATTATTAATAAAATAAATAAATAATAAAGATAGTTATTAATAATAAATAAAAGAATGTTATTAGAAAGAGAATTAATAGTTACAATGATCTCATTGATTTTTCAGTCCCGTCATAATGTGTCCACTTCAAGCATGCCAAATAAATTTATTATTAAAGTTTGTAATTTTAATTTTATGAAATTATAAGTTATAATTTTTGTTACGTAGAGTTTTAGAAGAGTTATTAATGGTTACTAAATTGGTTGTGGTAGATTGATTTTTGGCGTTTGTTTGAGCTCTTGGATTAGGAACAATGTGATAGTAGTTAGCTTCAGCGAGAGGTAACCACTTTCCACTTGTTATGTGTATTAGTATGTTGTTTGTAAGTATTTTGTGAAATGATTTTGAATATCTCTTAATAGAAATTGCCTTGCGGAACCTTATAATTTGGATTGTGAATACATACATACATACATACATACATACATACATACATTTATATATGTATAAAAATTGAGAATTGAGATAGTATGACATATATTTGAGAATGATTTTAATTACATGATATGAATAGAAAATTTTGAAAAATCCCTATTAAGCTATTTATTTATTGCAATAATTATGGTAAGGATTGAATTAGGAAGAAATGGAGTAGTTATTCCACCATGTGGTGATGCCTCCATTGGTGCACAATAGTTGACTTTATATTGTCCCACCTGTTTAATGAGGGACTAGCCCACTAGTTCAAAGAGGGCTTACGACACCCCACTAGTTCAATGCGGGGAAAAGACCCATGGTTTGAGACATGTGCTTTAAGGATTTTGGCCGGTCCTCATCACATGACCAGTGAGCTTTTGAGTAACCAATAACATGGATGTAACTTAGCCCAGTGGTCTAGTCGGAGGAAATAAGGAGGTTCGGTTGAATTGATGAGAGGCATCTTGGGAATTGTGTTAATAAAAATTTTAATATTATAATTTATGATACATAATTTATGATATGAAATTTTGAGATGTGGATATTGGTGAATTATTATTTTTAATATTTTGTAAATTGATCCACTTGACACCTCACCAGCACATATTAGTATTCGTAATAAGTTGGATTGATGGTTACCCACATTTTTCAGGTGATAGCTCCCGTGCAGATCAATCAGGGAAGACCTCAGAAGCTTAGGCTACTTTGTTAAAAGTAGTGCCTCTGTCTTTTTCGTTTATGTTGGATAATTGTATATTGCCATGTTATGGCTCATTCTGCATGCTCTGATTTATCTTTGTATATTTTGGTAACTGATGGAGTATTACTTAGTTGTTAATCAACCCTTAATTAGTTATTATGTTAAGTAAATTTTTTAGGACGTTACAATTAAGGTATAAAAATACATATGTGTTTTATCCCGTTGAGCACCTAACACCAAATGTTTTTTTAGATGCAAAAATGCACGCTTGGTTACAAATTAAATGCAAAAATAATATTTGATTGTTAAGTTTGACTTTTTTGCTGACTGGACGATGATGTGGCTTTCAAACATGCATAAATATACATGTGGTTTGACCAAAAAAGCACCCAACACCAAGTTCTTTTTTTAATTTAATAATTTTATTTCAATTAAAGAAAATTTATTATTTCTCTAGTTATAATTTTTGGGAGGCCAAATTTTTTCTTCTAATTTATCATTTTGGGAAGGAAGACTTATTCAATGAGTAAAAACAGTAAGAATTTTATTTCCATAATGTATTGTCTTTTTTTTAAGAAAAAAATCATTATTAAATTTTCTAATTAATAATTAATAAATCAGTATTTATGCATTTGAAATTTGATATTATAAATAATATATTTACTTAACAATAATTTTAATTCTTTGAAAAATAAATAGTTACAGAAATAATTCATTTATTCTATCAAGAAAAATAATTCATTTACTTTGAAAAGTGAACTTTATAACTATAAGTCTATAACATTTATTGATTTACTTTCATTCATCATATAAATAGAAATAACTCAGTTAGAGGTACAAACATTTATATTACATTTTAAAATTATTTTTAATTAAATATAGTATTTATAATATCAAATTTTGAATACTCATTTATTAATTATTAATTAGAAATTTTAATAATATTTTTAAAAAAGTAAGTTAATTATGGAAATAAAAAATTTGGCCTTCCAAGAATTATATATAGAGAAATAATAATTTTCTCTTAATTGAAATAAATTATTAATATTTTTTTTTAAAAAAACTTGGTCGTGGGCACTCTTTTTACCAAACTGCATGTGTATTTTGGCATATTTGAAAGCAACGTCATCATCTAGTGACTAGTCAGTAAAAAAAAGTCAAACTTAAAGGTCAAACCGTATTTTTACACCTAATTTATAACTACGAGTACACTTTTACACCTAAAAAAAATTTAGTGTTGGACACTCCTCAAAATAAAGCACATATATATTTTACACCTTAATCCAATTCTTAACATACATTTTTAATCTCTCTTTCTTAAAAAAAAAAAAAAAAAGACATTAAAAGTTTTTTTTTCCTTTTTGCTATAAAAAAAGTACTTCTTTGGTTAAAAGTAACTTTTAACGTCCATTTCTGAAAAATGGACATTAAAAGGCCCAATAAGCTCTACTTTCTCTATAAGTCTCTTACAATGCCTCTATCCCTTGTCCTTAGGTATCAAAAGGAGAAAGTTTGATCCTAAAGTTGGTCAAAACATTGGGGAAGACATCTTAACTTTTGAGTGTCTAGGTAAACGCCTGAGAATAATAAACGGCTTGCCCTACCCAACATTAGTATCATCTAGAAGGAAAGGAGATTTCGCCCAACTCCTACCCAATTATATATCCTCCTTGCTTAGATTTTGGGGATCAATTTTTGTTAAGAGTTCTCGTGGAATTGTTTTAGTAGAATGTTTAGTTACCACGAACGAAACAAGAATGTTGTATTGTTGGTTGATCTTGATCATGATTCAAGCTCTCAGTAGTTATAAGATTTACACTCTATCTCATATAATGTGACTTTATTCTTCTAGATGAACTGACAAAGCAAGTTGGGAGCGCTATCAAAATAAAAAAACACTAGCAAATCTCGTTTGGCTCTCAGGGTGAGGAGTGTTTCTAGTTGATTGGTGTGTTTGAGATAGCATCTGATGGAAAAATAAGTCCATCAGATGGGAAAATAAGTCCATCAAGAGGAAAAACCTGATAATTAAGTGTTTGAGATAACATCAGTATTTGATGGGCTTTTGAATTTGATGTAAGTTTTTTTAAGCTTATTGTTGGAGCTTCTTCTGCTTCACAGTGACTTCTGAAGCTATGTCAAACACAAATCACATCAAGAAAAGTCTATCAGAAAAAAATCCATCAGAAATAAAAATCATTGTTACCAATGCTATCCAAATGGGCATCATGTTGTTGTTTGTTCATATTTTCTTATTTTCAGAATTGATATTTGAGAAATGAGGTCATCCTGTCATGTTATAAATATGACAAATTGATAAGTCGTCGTATTGGAAATTTTTCTGGCTGCCACTTTCAATATTGCATAGGGAAAATTTTGGTTGTATCTCAACTAAAGAAATGGCAATTCAAGTAAATTGAAGCTTCCTAAAGCTAGCGCTTCAATAACTGTGACATGACTAAATAAGCGATTCATGCACTCTTTTTTGTTGAGTTTTGAAGGTTCAAAATCTGCAGATAACTGGATGAATATATTGGTTATTTTTTCCTTGCCTTTTTTCACCATCTGCTTAAATACTCACTCCTTGGATTGCTATTATTGGTGACTGAAATTTATCCGTCACATCCCTTTCTGATCTGTCTTTAATTTAGATGATTTCTTTATCTAACCCCTTCATCGACTTTGTTATACATTACTGTCTACAACTGCAAGCTTTTCATAACAAAAATATGTCATTCTCTTTTCATCGCCTTCACAGTTTATGGATTCGTGTAACCAGATTTATAAGAATGGGTCATCTTCGTGTTTCAGATGCAGAACGTTAATAAATTATGCAAAATGAGCCTCGATTCTCTTAAATCCTGTTGTCCTTTTTGTTTACGAAACTTAGCACGGAGCTGTATAAATCTTCAAACTTATTTTGTCACAAGAGTTTTAACTGATCAAGATCAGCGGAGATTAGGGTGTTTGATATGACATTGTAATTGTACGTAATCCCTAATCCCTAATTGTGATCCCCAATTCTACATTTTGAATAATATTAGGTAAGTTAGTTAAGGGAAGAGCAATGTAGTTGAGAGTAGCATTAGCTACTATTAGAATAGCACTAGCCAAACGCAACCTAATTGTGTCCCTTCACTAATTAGGATATAATTAGATATTATAGCAATATTACCCTTAGTATATTATAGCAGTGTTACCCCTGGCTCCCTAGTTCCATATGAAAACATCATTTCTCACAAAACAACAACTAACCATGATGGTTTCACAAAACATGATTAACAAGTGATTATGAAAAAATCATTTTCTTTCAAAAACACACTCCAAGGCACAGATTCCACCCACAAACCTACTACAGAAAATTTATTACTCTAGGCACAATTAATAAACAGGAAAAAAAAAAACATAGCCCACAAGTTTTACAATACTAAACCCCACAATAAATGGCTAAACAAAACAATTTTCACACAAAATATGATTGTTGATCCACAAATACATTAGAGTATACAAAATAATGTCTCAAGCCCATCAATGGTTAAATAGTCATCCCAAATACAGTTATCCAAAACGATAAATTTAATATCTCAAAACCAGCACTACTAGTAGTGCAGTGGTATTGGGAGTAGTTTCCCTACCCCCTTGTACTGGGTTCAATCCCCCCATCCCCTATCACCTATGTATCAAAAAATCAAAAAAAAAAAAAAAACTGCTTCGTTTTGGTGCTATTGGTGCTATTCTCCTACTCTTCGACGTTATCTTGTGTCTATAAATGCTATTGGATATTCTAGGGTTCAGAAGGGTTATTGGTGCTATTCTCCTACTCTTCGACGTTATCTTGTGTCTACAAATGTCACATTCCATGAGTCAACTTCGTTTTTTCTTGTTTCTACTCCACCTCCCTCTCCTGTCTCTACCAATGACACCTCCGACAGTCTTGTACGGTTCAGTTACCACCAGTGCAAGCATCTGACTTGGCACCTACCAAACCACCTATCTATCATGTTTATCGGAAATACCCTAAAGCGAGTAATGTCGTCAACCAGGTTCATAACCCACCAACAACTGCTTCGATGTCTCATCTGGCATCAATTCCTTCCGCTCCTACTTCTGAACCAGCACCTGTGCCCGATATTCTTGATACTCCTGATCCTTCTGCTTCTACCTCTGAACCAGACACAGTGTCTGATCTTTCTGATGACTTGCCTATTGCCTTACGCAAAGGTAAGCGTACTTGCACTTATCCTATTTCTTCCTTTGTTTCCTATAACCATTTGTCCCCTCATCCTGTTCCTTCATAACATTCTTAAACTCTCTCACCGTTCCCACTACTCTCCAACAAGCCTTGACCCATCCCGGTTGGCATGCTGCAATGGAAGAAGAAATGGTGGCCCTTGATAAAGTCGGTACCTAGACTCTCATTGATTTGCCTCTTGGCAAGAAGGCTATTAGGTGTAAGTGGGTGTTCACGATCAAAACCAAAGCTGATGGCACCTTGGAACGTTTGAGAGCTCGATTGGTGGCCAAGGGTTATACTCAGACCTATAGTGTTGACTATTCGGAAACCTTCTCACCTTTGGCAAAACTGTCCTCTGTTCGCCTCTTCATTTCTATGGCAGCTAATTATGGTTGGGCTCTTTATCAGTTGGATGTTAAGAATGTGTTCGTGAATGGTGATCTTCTTGAGGAAGTATACAAGGAGAAATCACCTGGTTTTGTTGCTCAGAGGGAGTGTGGAAAGGTATGTCATCTTCAGAAGTTTTTATATGGCTTGAAGCAGAGCCCTTGTGCTTGGTTTGACAGGTTTAGCTTCGTGGTTAAGAAGTTTCCTGGGTCAGAGTAAGTGTGACCATTCTGTGTTTTATCAACAGACAGATGCTGGCATGATTTTGTTAATGGTATATGTTGATGATATTGTTATTACGGGTAGCAATGCTTCGGGAATCTCATCACTTAAAGCCTTTCTTAATTCTCATTTTCAAACAAAGGATTTAGGTCCATTAAAATACTTTTTTGGGATAGAAGTTATGAGAAGTAAGAAAGGCATCCTTTTGACATAGAGGAAATATGTCCTTGATCTGTTAAAAGAAATCGGGAAACTTGGAGCAGCACCGAGTAGCTTTCCCATGCTTCTTAATCCCTTTTTGGACATTGATGACAGCATACTGTTTGATGAGCTACCAGAGGATGTAAGAAAGAAAGTTGATCCGGAGAAAATCAAGCCGTTTGCATATCCTAAGAGATATCGTAGATTAATTGGAAAATTAAACTATATCATGATAACTCGCCCCGATGTGACCTTTTCAGTTAGTGTGCTTAGTCAATTCATGACTGCACCAACCGTTACTCAATGGGAAGCTTTGGAGCATGTCTTACATTACTTAAAGGTCTCACCTGGTCGTGGTGTACTCTATAAAAATGATGGCCACAACAAGATTGAGTGTTTTTGTGATACAGATCATGTGGGCTCAAAGGCTACTAGAAGATCCACCACAAGATATTGTGTGTTTGTGGGTGGAAATTTAGTATCATAGAAGAGTAAGAAGCAAGATGTGGTTTCTAAGTCGAGTGCAGAAGCTGAGTATAGAGCCATGGCTTAATCAATAAGAAATTGTATGGATTCACCAGTTAATGAAGGAGTTAGGTCTTGTCACGTCATTGCTTGCAAAGTTGTGGTGTGATAATAAAACTACTTTACACATAGCCTCCAACTTTGTGTTTCATGAACGTACGAAACACATTGAGATTGATTGTTACTTTGTACACAATAAGATCAAAGAGAACTTTATTTCTATGGGGCATGTGCGATCTAGTGATCAATTGGCTGACCTTCTGACTAAGGCCTTAAATGGGACTCGGGTTGACTATCTTTGTAACAAGTTGGGCTTGATTAACATCTATACTCTAACTTGAGGGGAAGTGTTAGAAAATATTCATAATTAGTCATAATGGACTTATTAACTCTAAGGCCCCTCTCTTGTGTATATATATCCCTCTTGTGTACATGAATATTTAACGTATTCAGATTATTCGGCTTTCAGTGATCACCATTTAATTTGTAATTCTCTTTAGAATAACTCATTAACAGTGCAATGCAATCATCTATATTATCCACATTATTCAATTTAGTCTAAAACATAATTATATACAATGCTTTCAAAATTTGTTAGAATCAAATTATAATATCTTTAAAGGGAAAAACACTTTTCATGTTGTAGGAGAAGTGTTTTCTCATGTCACACACATATAAAATGGTGGGACCCACACATACACACATATAATTAGAATTATATATATATGTGTGTGTGTGTGGGTCCCATCATTTTATGTGTATATAGGAATCTTCTTTTTCTCATGCAACATGAGAAGTTTAAACCTCATCTTTAAAATGCTAAATCATTGATGTAAAATTAAGTTCCTTGCCTTAACAACAATGATAATGGAGAGGCTAAGCACTTCAAAAATTGGTTAGAATCAAATTATAATATCTTTAAAATGCTAAATAATTGATGTAAAATTAATTAAGTTCCTTGCCTTAACAACAGTGATAATGGAGAGGCTAAGCACTTCAAACATAAAGAATTAAGCTTCAAACTACAAGACCACTTTCAGTATACTTACCTTCAAATTTCTCAAAACACCAAGAATTTGAGATCGATCCCACAATCTACTACGCATACTGGGATCAACAAGGTTTTCATCTACAACAATTTGCCTTCCCATATCTCTAATTTGATCATGCATCCAAATGGTTTCATCCTCTCTGATTTTGATCAGACATTTTTTTGAGAGAACTTTAATTGCTTCCTCTCCATCAAATTCACAACCTCTCAGTACATCAATAACATCTTCTTGCTTCATCCTCGTCTGAACGAACAAACAAGCAATGTCAAGGAAGATGCATTTCTCTTGTTCATTTAACCCCTCATCATAGCTGATCCTCAACACTTTATGTACGTTCCCAGTTCGAGCCAGCTTCAGCTTCCTCACAACATCAACCCATTCCTCTTTCTTTCTTTTACCAAATGTAACATCCCAATTTTTAAGTAAATTAATTATTGAAATATGAGAATTTCCCACCAAGTGGTAGTCAATGGTATATTATTTTTCTGACAAGATGAATTAATTATTGGAAAGAACGTTAATGAGGAATTATTTGAAAAGGGTGGCAATTAAATTTGGTTATGCATAGTTTAAGATAAGTGATGCTAATGGAGTTAAAAATATTTTTCCTTATTATTTCTATAATTTTCGTCAAATAAAAGGAGGGGGAAAATTTTGATGAAAAATTGGTGGAGTTCTAATATAAGTTTAATTTGCCTTAGAAAAATGAATATTGGATAAGACCTATATAACACAAAATATTTTCCCCATATTTTTGTTGTCAGACGTGCAAGAGGGAAGTAGAAAATAGTCACCTAGCTTTTAGGAGAGATTTGAGGGATCTCTCAAAACACAATTAATGGAAGATGGATAAAGGAATTTCTTCACAAATTCCCAACGTGATAGAATATACCAAAAAGGGAAAAAAATTGTGTATTTAATACCCTCAAGAACCGCCGGATCAGAGAAAAAAGAAGAAAGAAGATGTGATGGGAAAAGACAATAAGCAAGAAAGTGGTGGTGCACGTGGAGCAAGGAATTATAGATCACACCATTCTCTTTCAATATTCTCAACATCATGAAGCAAAGCCAAAGGAAATGAAAAGAAAAATAAAATATTACTTTTTACTCCTTTAAACCGCCGGATGGAGAGTGAGAATGATATGACAATATATCATTAATGAAGGAGAAGGGTGAGCACGTGAACAAGGCCGGCCCCGGGGGGGTGTTATCCCCAATATTTCCTATGCATCAGATGTGAGGGAAAGATCAAATTAAATGACTTGAATAGCTTAAAACCTAAGGCTAGACTCATGGACCTATAACCTAAGAAATGATGGATGAAACAAGGCTAATTAATGAGAGCCAGAAGGGATGATGCACGCTGAGATTGAGGCAAAGAAATAATAAAAATAATAATAAAAATGAATAAAGCTCCTAAAGCGTCGGACATGAGAAGGGATAAATGGAAATAAGGAAAAAAAACAAATTCCTTCTCTAATATTTCCTCTGGGCGCCAGAGTGTGTGACCACGGGAAATAAGAAAATATTTTTTCAAGCCTCCCTAGAAGCATCGGCCAAGGTGAGATTAGTGGGAATCAAATTTTTTTCCTCTAGAATGAGGAAGAGAAATCTAGATGCAACTTGGGTTTAGAACCGACATTAGGGATCTATTTAAGGGACTCTTCCCTTTCCCTTTGAGTTGCTGGATGCGTCCAGAGAAGAAGGTGCTTGAAGAACACAAGGAAGCCAACAAGCAGAGCCAAGCAAACGCTCAAGAAGAAAGTAGGGTCTCTGGATACTCCTTTCCTCCTTCTTCTACCTTCGTACATGGGTGTCAAAAACCTTTAAAGAAAACTTTTTCCTTGTTGTGTGAAGGATCAGGACGAAACGAAGTGGAAGAGGAATATAGGATTAAAGTCCCAAGCTGATGAAATACCAAGAAACAAGTAAGTTGAAGCTCCAACCATCTTATGAATTCATGATTGCCAGTCTTGCAATGGTCGTGTGTTGCGTTTTTTTTTTTTTTGGTATCTCTTGGACCTGATTAATTAATGAAGTGGTTGAATAAAGAGTCAAACTCAAGATTTAATGCTGGGAAGAGAAGTTACTATGATATAAGAACAATGGTTGTTGAAAATGGAAGTTTGCTGGGTCGGCCAACCTTGAGGACGTAAGAACTGATTTTTGTTGTTGGTGTTTAATGCCTTTAGCATGTTCAGAATATAATTTTAGGAACTCGAGAGACGTTTTCGGTAAGTCTCAACATGTGGGAACAAATGTTACAATTGGGGTGTTTAACGTTTCAACTTGTTAAAAATAGGATTTTTGTATGGAATTGAGGGTTTCCTTTTAAGGTTGAAGAATGCTTCTTTTTGAGTCAACAAATAAATATTTTAAAGAATAGTTATTTATATTTATATATTTTAGTTATTTTAGGATCATTTTGATTCTGTGCACCTGAAGAAAAATCATACTGATAATTTTATTCAACTACCAGGTAGTAACCTTAATTCTCATATGTCTTGTGTTGTTTTGTATCTTGTTATTCCATGATTGTGGACCTGTGTCTCCTGAAAAGGGACATGCGTTTGTGTGCATTCAGTGTGGTTTGGGTTCGAAGCCCGACTACTGTTCTTCCTAACACTGTGGATCCGAGGCTTGCTTTGTTGAGCAGTCTTGCGTTTGTTCTAGGACATTTAGTCTTTCCACGGTTAACACGGTATACTTGGTATGTTGTATTTGTGTTACTGCGCGTTTGTTTCTGAATGCTACTGTTTAGTGTTTTCTTAATTATGGTTATATACATACACTGTTTATGCATTATATATGAGATTAATGATTACTCTGGGATAAATCCCATTTATGAATTCCAGATTTTTGTAAATCTTCAAGATGTACTTCAAGAGCTGCAGCGGGAGAGAAGGGTAAGCGGGAGAGAAGGGTAAGAATGCAGAGCTGGAGTAGATGGTGGCAGAGGATGATTTATTTTTAGGTTTATTTTGTGTTGGGATAATAGTATATTTTTTTGGGCTTTTTGACATCGATGGATGACTGTACATATCACCTTTTTGGGTTTATTTTGTAGTGGGATAACTGTATATTATTTTGGGCTTTTTGACATCGATGGATAACTGTATATATAACCCTTTGAAGATTATATTTTGCTATTTACTTTTAGTTATATCAGTATTGTCTGGAATCCAACCGGGAATGTTCTGCCGTAATAAGACTCTGATGCATGTAAATAAATAGTAATTAAATAATATATGGTAATTATTAAAAGGAATCTTTCTATCCGTCACCCGTAAGGGTGAGGCCGGTAGGAGTGTTACATTATGGATGGTTACTGATGTTTCTGTGATTTTTGTGGTGATGAAGGGGCGTACATGTGATTTTCCTTAACATTATGTATACCTTCAATCCTTTGTCTAATTAACTAATGCGGGACTCTTATATTCTATTAGATTTGGACACACACATATGTATGTATATATGTATGTTGTATATATGTATATATAGATATGTATGTGTGTATGTATATAGACACACACACAAACACAAACACATATATATGCATGCACATATATATATATATATATATATATATATATATATATATATATATATATATATATATATTTTCAAGTCTATAATATAAGACTCAATTAATTTTTTTAAAGAGATTAAAGAAACTTAATACTTCCTCTGGTTTATAGTATATGACACTTTAACTAATTCACAGAAAACAAGAAGTGACTATTAACTCATTAAATATGTCATAAATTGAAAAAAATATATATATATATACTTTTACCCTTACTGAAAAATATGGACAAAACTAAAAAATGAGTATTAATTATTTTACAAAAACTTATAGTTTAGATCAAGTTATTTTTCTAAAAGCGTCTTATATTGTGGACCAGAGAGAGTAAATTACTTTAAAATAATTATATTTATCGTTATTCTTTACGCTAGTTTGTCTGATGCATAAACTCATATATAATTAGATTATACACAACATATATAAGTACTTCATTTATCTTTCTCAATCTCTCCTAAGAAAATCAATTAGGGAAGTATATAAATACAATACCTGGCAAAGAAGCATTTGAATGCCACCTTCAAGGAACAAAACCCTTCTTCCAAACTTGTCCACAGATGAAATAGAAACCATTGTGGCTATGACATTGACAACGCCGGTGATGACGGATGACATGAGAGAAGCGTCGTTTTCAAAGCCGAGAGTCTGGAAAAGGACGGGTGCGTAGAACATGATGATGTTGATGCCTGTGAGTTGTTGGAAGAAG
The DNA here is from genome assembly GCA_034222035.1 of Acacia crassicarpa. Lineage (NCBI taxonomy): Eukaryota > Viridiplantae > Streptophyta > Magnoliopsida > Fabales > Fabaceae > Acacia > Acacia crassicarpa. The sequence goes on along the minus strand of JAWXYG010000009.1, from coordinate 20,331,010 downwards.
GGAATGAAAGAGCATAGAGGGAGTTGAGGCCTATATTTAGGTTGTGTGATGTTCTTCCACGGATGTACCAGTTGCCTTGCAACTTCAATCACGTCTATGAGATCTTGAAACTCGTCGTCGACCTGTTCGGTTCCACGAATCTTCTGCAACATTATCTTAGCTCGACCATATTCTCCTCTTTGAATCATCGAGTTTGGCGCGTCGCCTAAGAAAAGAGAAGCTATACACAACAAAAGTGCTGGGACCGCTCCGATACCTAAAGAATACCTCCATCCATTTTCACGCTCAGCAGTTAAATAGTTGATCAGGTTTGCAAACAAAATACCAATCGTGACCATCATCTGGAATCCCATATTCAACGCCCCTCTGATATTTGGTGGAGCCATTTCAGATAGATACAACGGAACAGACTATAAACATAAATTAAAAGACCAAATTTGAGTTGGTTTAGGCAATCATATGTATTATCTTTAGTCCTTAATATAAAATTTTGTTTATAGTATAAATAGGTACGTATTCTCCACATATGATGCAGGCTAGCTAGGGAAAGGTGTTTATTGTTCATGTCATATTTAAAATATAAATTTACTAGTTATACACGGATAAAATAACCTTAATTCAAAGGACATGCTAATCATCCTTTGCGTTTTTTTATGGATGTCATATTCATATACTAAAGATGTTAAAAATAAATGATTTTCATGATATATGTGAATGAAAGTTGAAAGGCCTTAGGCCTCCCTCTCATATAGAAAAATTATGCAGACTTGAAAAGAGTAATCTTTGACTAAAGGTTATCAAATGATTGATTTATTGGTGACAACTTGTAGAGTCGCTCTCCTCAACAGTTACGGATTAGAAAGTATAATTAGGGGTTAGCTTTATTTTGCATTATTAATTATATTCATTAATAAATCAGCTGAAACCTTTGGCAATCCATTGTTAACTAGTAATTTAATCATTAATTTAATTATTAGACGGTGTTAAACTTAATGGTATTGAAAGGCAGATTGATAACTAAATATGTCAAATGGTGTTAAATTAATATGGATCTGCATATCTAGTAATATAATAGAAGGTTGCATTACAAATTTGATCTTGAAATTATGAACTCGGTCCTTAAAATTATGCCGGTGAGAGTAACTTACTTGATTACAATAACCGACGCCAAAACCAAGTAACAGACGACCGATGATGAGCATGGCAACATTTATGGCGAAACCATTCAACAAGGCACCGACAAGGAAGAACAATCCACCGAGGAACATGGAGGTTTTACGACCGAGGATTCTTGTGGTGTTAGAGGCGAAGAGAGAGGCTATTAATGCTGCGAGATACAAAGATGAGGTGAACAAAGTAAGGATATCCTGCAGTAGGCAGAGCAGCTTCTTGTTTCATGGCCTTCTTCAGCCTTCATTTTTTTGTACACAGAAGGAAAGAACTTGATCAAGAATGGATCCATGGAAGTTACACCTCCTGTAATTCCAAGGTCGTAACCAAAGAGAAGACCTCCCATGGCGGCCGGCCACAAAACAAGAGAACAATACATAGGTTGTCACTCTCGCCTCGTATTGCCTTGGTCTGATTTGACGATGAACAAAACCTCCTCCAGCCATATTCTTTCGAATATTTTAATACTGGAGGTTGTTTTTCATCACCTCTTTAAAACCCTTTTGCCTCTGTTTCAGCTCACCATGGTTTACGTAACTTTGAGATGATAATATATAGGTTTTGTTGAGACGATGACGAATATGAACAGTTTGAGTCGGTTTTTCACAACAACATAGTGCCTTTTGAGGTATGTCATACAATCACAAATATTCACAATGTCCTAAATTTGGAATCTTTTTGGCCCCATTTTGTTGTTAAAATATTGTTACATCGATATATATACTAATTTGTAAAAGATTTTGTCTGATTCATTGGTTGTTTTCTATTTTTTTTTTTTTTTGGGGGAATGTATGACCATGTGCTGGCGACAACGACCTTGATTCCGTTTGTGCTCATTTAATTCCCACGCCGAACAACCACAGTAATTTATTTTTTCTTTTTTAAATACCTCATCCACACTAATTTCCAAATAAAAACCATCTTACTACAATCCAACTTCCACTTTTTAAAAAATAAAAATAAAAAAAGAACTTTTGTGGCTTCAAATTTCGTAGTACTTCCCAGCTATAAAAATAAAAAAGTTAAAAGTATATATTTAGTAATTTAAATTTTACATAAGGTATATTTTTAGTCGCTTGACTTTATAAAGTACAATCTTTATAAACTCAATTTCTTTTGTAGCGATTGGTTAGTTTATTTTACTTTAGTAATCTAACTAAATTTTATTAAAAATTAAAACTTAAATATATTTTGTGAACTACACACTAATCATTTAAGTTTGTTGTGTCAATATTTTATGTTAGTAACATTAACGATATTAGAAATATAGGATAAAAAATATGCTTTATAAAGTTAAGGGACTAAATGTATTCCTCATGTAAGACTTAAAAGACTAAAAGTATACTTTAACCAAATAAAAAATAATTAAAAATTGAAATAGTTTGAAAAACTCCACAATCTCTCATTCAGGTATTGCTGCCAAGCACAATCTTTCATTCTTTTTTATTTTTTGCCAAGCACAATCTTTCATAGTTTCATTCACATACTTCTGTTGAAAAAGGAGTACTCCCTCCAGTCCTAATTATAAAAGTTAGTTGAATTTTTTGGAGAGATTAAGGAAGCTAATTAAATTACTTTAGAATATTTTTTTCTTTAAACTAATTAATTTAACTAATAAATTAATATATAATCTAAAGATATATCACAAATGAAATGATTAAATAACTTATTTAGCTTCTTTAATCTCTCTAAAAAAAGTTAACTAACTCTTATAATTAAGACCAAAGATAATCTTATTTAACTAAAAAAGGGTTAGAACCAAAAACATAATTGAAGCCATTTGACAAAATGGGCCAAAATTGATGGGAAAATCACCCGAAGAGCCCAAAGTACCAAGATAATCTTAAAACGGAACCAAATAATGTCAGAAAACAGCATAACGCCTTTTTTGGTATTAATAAGTAAGAAAACAAAATTACATCGGTATCCTTTGTGGAAGTCCAGCCAAGCCCCTGTCCAGAGAGCATGGTAGTGAAAACGTAAATTTTACCTGAAAATGGAAGGAGAATGAAAAATCGTAAAACGTAAAATCGTAACGTAGTAAAATCGTAAAAAAGTCGTAAAAACTTAAAAACGTTTGAAAAATTAGTAAAATTGTTTTAATAAAAAAAAAATCGTAAAAACGTAAAATCACAGTGATAAAATGAGTTTTTAACTACCCTGCCTGTGAGAGAGAAACCAGAAACCAGAACTTCCTTCTCCTTCATTCTCACAGCTCCGACACGCCATTTTTATTTTCTTCTTCTCTCTTCAATCATTTTCTTCGAGTTCCCCCTTTGATCTTCTTCTTCTGAGTGATGGGTACATGCTGCCGCTGCTGTCGTAGCCCCCACATCACCGAGATCATTACCACCAGTTTCTTTCGCCACAAGCCTTAGGTCTTCGCGCCAATTCCACTCTCTTGGATCGTCTTGAATAGCTTTATGGCTGAGAGTGTCGATCGGAGTATTCCTCTTATGACGATGGGCGAGAGGGTCCTTATGGGTTCTCTCACTAATGCTTCCAATTTGGGTATTTTGCTTCAAAATCAAGCCGCTCCTTCCTCTTCTGACTATCTTGATGCCTTTTTCCTTTCTGGCTCTTCCGCTTCTCTCCTCGGTAATCTCTCTCTCTCTCTCTCTCTCATAGCTTTTACTTGCTTGTCTGTTCTATCAACTGTCGTCTTGCGTCTCTATTTTAATGCTGTATAGATTTTGGATGATAATGATTTCACTCCAATTATGTGGTCCTGCTTGCATATGCCTTTGTTTTTGTATTCGCCAAGACTCTGTGAAGTCTTGATGTTGTTGTTCCAATAGGAAAACCTCTTGAATTTTTAATTTGGCTTGCAATGTTGACTTTACACACTAGAGCATTAATATAAGCGAGGATCGAAGTAAAGATCTAAAACTTAACTTTAAAGATGGGGGACGTGCACTAACCAAATTTTTGATTGGGTAATTTGGGCTCTGAAATGTTAAACAATTACTTGTGTGAAACACTCTTTAAGTATGGAATGTACCACGATATGTGTAACCTCCAAATTTTTGAAAGCGTTTTCAAAATAGTTTGATCAGAGTAGAGTATCGGAATAATTTAAAAGAGCGAGTATCTAATAAACATTCACTGCCAGTGTATTCGGTTGCTTTAAACAACGGTACAATTATCCGAATATTTAAAAGTATGTTCATACATATCCAAAAAGAAATTCTCCGGCCGTGCCTCACGCGTGCTGTTTGCCCTTGTCCTCGGTCTTGGTTCCTTCGGACCCTGAAGCTATAGTGAGGGTTGAGATTCAATGATCATTAAATCTCAGGTAACAGTTAACCTCATGCTTATGTATGACAAAATATGTATCACAAATATTCATAACATTACAGCATTAACCAATACATAGCACACAGCAGATGTAAGGTTACAATAATACATAAGCACACAACAGATGTAATGTCAATCACAACAACAGGACATAGCACACAACACATGCACAGTCAACCATGTTTGCACTAACCAGTGCCACGACAGCTCCTCGTGTGCTCAGCATTAGGAAAACTCAACGGCATTACCAAGACTGTAACCTGTATAAATAAAGCTGAATGTATAAACAGTGAACTAAAACAGAGTCTTAGACACGGTGCATGACCCAAGACAAAGTTTTGTCCATGACTTTATGAAATAGTCTATCACATATAAGCATACAATAAGCATCAAAGTTAGTGTTATAGTACGCGTCCTTACCTGAGTCGAGGATAGCGGCACGTTTGTCGGTCGGAATGTGAACACGAGTATCCTATAATGGTAATTTCATACTTATTAATTCACAAATAATATCCTACTAGGTATCTTTAGTCAAAAATGACCATTTTCTCTTGGTGGAATTATTTTTCAATATATTTCCCTTATTTTGGGAAAAAAAACGTTGGTGCAGTATTTTTAGGTAGATTTTTCGTCTAACTTTGAAAAATAATAACTAATTCTAGAAAAATCGAAACGAGGATCCGTAAAATTCCTTGGAATCTTTAGGGTGTCTATTTTCAAGTAAAAATACTCAATTTTCCCCAGATTACACTAATCATTCACAGTTTTAAATTTTTGAGTTTCTGCCCAGAACTTTTCTAGAACTTCGTAACTCAACTTTGAGAATTTTTATCTTACTGTACAAAGTGCATTTTAACATGTTCTTGGCATATTTGAAAATCCTTACATGTTTACTTTAACCATGAATTTTCCCATAATTTTGTAACTTCATTTTAAACATAAAATATTAGCATTTTTATCACTAACTTCAGAAATTTTCACCCGATGAATTTTCACCAGAGCTTCACTACTTTGACCATAATTTTCCAGAAATTTTGCTATATCAAGTGGCTCATCTAATTTTCGAAATATCACTATTTTTACTATAAAAACATGATATTAAAATTACTCTAACATATTTAAAATCAAAACTACTTCTAACTATGAATTTAAGAACTAAAACTTAAAGAACTTAAAAGTTAGAGCTAGAGAACTTACCAAGAACCTTGCTCCTCCTTCTCCAAGTCTCTTCACTCTCACTTCCACTCTCTATATTCAGATTTCTAAGCTTGTTTTAGTGTGAGAAATATGAAGAACCTAAGCTCCTATTTATAGTAAAATGTCACGGCATTTTAGTAGATTTTTCAAATATAATCTTCTTGATTTTGGACCTTTGGATTTAGGTTAATTATCAAACTCTCATCCTCTCCATTCACACACAAAACAGCCCCCTCCTCTCTCATTTTTATCCTCTTCCATTTTTCATTAATTCATCTTATCTTAAGTACACTCTTTTCTCTCCAATTTGCTTCCTTCATAAATGTCAATTAACATGTGTGTATAATTCAACAATAAACAACTCTCCTACCCCTTACACAAGCCACAATTTTTGTCCCCCTTCTCTTTGGTTCTTTTAATTATTTGATTAAATTTCTAGTTACACCAAGTGCTTAAGTGGTTAGTAGATAAATGGTAGCTTTATCAAGTTTTCTTCTTCAACTCACTAATCTCAAAATCATGGCTTCATTAGGAGTCTTTACTAGCCCTTTAATCATTTTAGGATTAATCCCAAAAGTTGAGAAAAAGATTTTGGAGATAACCTATCCCAAGCTTAAAATATGCTTGTTCATAATAAATCCTTATATTTGATCTATGATTAGCGTATCTTAAGATATAATTTATTTTCTATAGATTCTCATTTACTTGTTTCTTGAATTAATCTCAATAGTTTTTAACTCTCAAATTAAAGAAAGTACACATTTCTCTCTTTCCTTTACTAGACTCACAACACTCTCACAACTCCTACACACACACTCACAACTCACCTTTTTCTCTCTCTTGCTTATCTCCTTCTAAACCATTAAGTCTCTTAAAAGGACATTATCCTCTTCCATACTCATGACTTTACATGTGCTTTTATTTTAGCATGAATTAGTCTATTTAAATCAATTTCATTCTTTACTCACAATATGTGTAAACCGTGTTTCACTCACTCTTACCCTTTAATTTTTGTGTTTTATTTACCTCACATTATCAAGAGAAGAAGTCTTTCATTGGTGGTTAAATTTTCACATAGATTTTGCTTTATGAAATCCATTTTCAAGCCTTTAGTGTAACACCCCTACCGGCCTCACCTTTTGGGTGACGGATAGAGGGATTCCTTTTTATAGTTACCATATATTCTCTAATTACTACTAATTAGACATGCAACAGAGTTTACCGTGGCAGAGCATTTCCCGGTTGGATTTTAGACAATACTGGTATATTTAAAAGTGAGTAACAAATTATAATCCCCGGAGGGTTAAGTATACAGTCATCCGCTACTACCTCAAATGGCCAAAATAATATACAGTTATCCAAACACAAAATAAATCATAAAATAAATTTCCTCTGCCACCTTCAACTCCATCCACTCCAGCTCAACAGTCTTACCCTTCTCTCTAGATACAGCTCGTGAAGTACTTCCTGAAGCTTTACAAAAATCTGGGATTCATAAATGGATTCCATAGTAACCATTAATCTCATATGTAATGCATAAACAGTGTATGTATGTAACCATAATTAGGAAAACACCAAATAATAGCTTTCAGTAACAAACGCGTAGTAACACAAATACAACATACCAAGTATACCGTGTTAACTGCGGAAGGACTACATGTCCTAGAAACAAACGTAGGACTGCTCAACAAAGCAAGCCCCGGATCCACAATGCTAGGAAAGAAACAGTAGTCGGGTTTTGAACCTAGACCACACTGAATGCACACAAACGCATGTCCCTTTTCAGGAAACATGGGTCCACAATCATGGAAAAACAAACATACAAGACAACACAACACATATGAGAATTAAGGTTACTACCTGGTAGTTGTCTAAAATTATCAGTATAATTTTTCCTCGGGTGCAAAGAATCAAAATGATCCTAAAATAACCAAAATATATAAATATAAGTAACTATTCTTTGAAATATTTATTTGTTGACTCAAAAAAAGCCTTCTTCAACCTTAAAAGGAAACCCTCAATTCCATACAAAAGTCCTATTTTTAACAAGTTGAAACAGTAAACACCCCAACTATAACATTTGTTCCCCCGTGTTGAGACTTACCGAAAACATCTCTTGAGTCCCTAAAATTATATTCTGAACATGCTAAAGGCATTAAACACCAACAACCACTACAAAAAAACTCGAAATTACCCACGGAATTGAGACAGAATTGTTTCCGTGGGTAATTAGCCACGGATTACCCACGAAATTCCGTGGGCAATTAATAAAAGATTTTTTTTCTTAAAAAACATATTACCCACGGAATATCCCAAGGAATTTCTGTGGGTAATTTGACGGTTTGAATTACCCACGGAATTCCGTGGCTAATCCGTGGGTGATGTTACATGTTTTTTTAAAAAATTATTGTAATCTATATGGTTTGAACCTGGGACGTGGGAGAAGATATAAAATTGCCTAACCAACTGATCTAAGAGATTTACTTTGTTGTTTTGTGAAATTTATTTTATTTTAGATTAATAATTTGCAGTCTCTTAATCCCTAATAAAATTTGAACCCTTATTTTCTTTTCACTCGATCGAGCCTCTTCCGTGCAAATTTTCTCCCTTTCGCGCGGTATGGTTCCAAAACTCAGCGCCCTAATTTCCCCTTCTCCACTCCACCACCATCTACCCAAAACTCAGCCCTAATTCCCCTTCTCCACTCACTCAGCGCGGTTAATTCAGAATCACAGCCCTTCCCTTCGTATTCGTCCCACGTCGCTCCGTCTCCCGTCGGCCTCGTCTCCTCTCCGCCCTTCGTCGGTTCTCATCTCCGTTCTGTCAGCTGGAGCCTGGAGGTAACCCTCTGTACTGCTTTGTTCTCATCTCCCACCTTGTTTATGTCATTTAATTTCTTCTGTACTGGTAGCTTCTTAGCCTGGAGGTAATCCCTCTCCACCTTGCTTTGTTCTCATCTCCGTTCTGTCCCATGTTATTTTTTTTTTATTTTCCTTTTCCATACATAGCAGCAACAAACGAAAAAGCAATTGAACTACACACTTGCCTTCTTGAAATCCACTGCAAATGTGTCTGCTATTTGGGGGAGAGAGCTTTGAGCAATTTGAACCGTGGACTAACTGATTTTGGCTTCTCAAAAGTTTTAATCTTCCAAAATTGCGATGTACACGGTCTGAAACTATAATTTGATTATTCTTAAAATTCTTACACTTTCTGTGTTGTTTTCTCTGTTTCCATATACATGCCATCCATCTTCTTTGTAAATCTCAAATATTCTTTTATTATCTCCTATGTTACTGAACTACAAATATTCTTTATTTGTTCAGTTTGCTGCAGGAAGGCTTACATGGATTAAGGTGTGTGTTGTATATTCTGCTTTTTCTTTCTTTATTTTTTTTTTCTGGATTTTCTCCCATGAATATTTCTGATATATAGATGCTATAATTTTTGGTTGTTTGGATGCTTCCAATGTTAAAAACATGTTGGTTGGTTGATAATGGATATAAACGTTAGTTGATGCTATCATTTGAGGAAGTTCTATTATAGGTCTCCTCTTCCAACATCATGAGCAGAATGATGTTGTTCTTTCATGAGGTCCTTTGGCCATTCTCTCTGTCTCATAGTTGAGGGGTACTTTTGTTTTTCTTAGCTCACCAGATTCAGTTAAAAAATATTAAGAATGAGAGGCAAGATAATTCAACTTTATAATTACTATAATTCAAATGTAACTGATACATATCAATATATCATTATGGTAAAACATGTGGTCAAGCTTCAAAAGGAAGTATTGAAGCACACAAAAGATAGAACCTGGCCCAGAGTTTATACCTCCAATGAGAATTTGGGACCACTATGTTCAATGGCTGAAAAAGGAACCAAGACCCACTTTGTTTAGTTGCATATGAAGAAGAAAATTCCACAAGACAAACTCCTTAATCTTAAAACCTCCCATGGAAGTATCCGATATTTTTTTTTAAAAAAAAATCATTCACTAGCAAGACATCAAAACCAACTTTCCCAAGCACTTTGTCTAAATCCTAGCCAAACATCCTATGACGCCACCTTTTACTTTAAGGAACAAGAGGATCAAACTGAGGCCAAATTTCTCAAAAGAAAACTTACCTTCACAAGCACTTTATATATATATATATATAAAGTGCTTGTGAAGGTAATTTCAATCTTGGCAGGCTTTGATTTTCAATAAGTATGGTTCAAATTAAGACGCAAATTTGCTTGTATGATGGGAGTAGATCAAAGATGATTATTCTTGCAGTGTAATGCTATTAGTTGACATTTTCTCCTCTATCGAACCAACCAACATATCATGAAATAAGTTCCAATTTAACTAAACTTTCAAATAAAAGTAAGTTTACGGGTGAAACATATTTTCAAAAATGAAAGTCTAATCTTCGATTTTTCTTTGATAAACAAGTTCTAGTGTGTATAAACTACTAAATACTAATAGAATATATCTCAACCGACAAAAATTGCAGTGAATTTGTTATCATTTAGAATTTATTTTATTTTGAGCAGACCGTCCATTAGATCTTATTTTAGAGAGAGAAAGAGAGCTTGGTTAGTCACAAGCCCTTTAAATTCCTAAAATAATTGTTCGCAAAGAACATCAAATAGGTCATTGCTTCAAGTCCAAGTTAAACTATTATATGAAAAGTGTTGTTTTTCAATTCACAATGTCTCCCTCCCTCTGATTATCTTTTGGGGTCTGAACTTTCCTTGCTCTTTTTGGTTAAACTATTACAAGGCTCCAAAGCATCCCCTTCCTTTACAAAACAGCCACATGTACGAATATATATACTCACACCCCAAAAACTCACAAAAGTTGAAAATCAGTCGGTTAGTTCTTCTTCTATACTAAATCATCTGGCTGTATTGCATTGTGTTTGATAGGTTTTCGGTAACTGCAAACTTTTTTGTTGTTGCCCTTTTCCAACTGACACATGGATATATTTCTAACTACTCAGGTTTCTTTGGAGTTTTCACTGTACCAAAAGTCTGTTCCTCCTACTCAGATCAGTTAACTGCAAACGGTAATTTCTTGAATGTGATGTACCTTTGCTTGAATATTAGTTGAAGGTTTTTTAATATGTTTTAGAAATGCAAAGAATGACCAATTTAGATAAGAGGATAAAAAACTAGTGGATTAAAAAAAAATGTGCCTGATTTATGATTCTAAAGTATAGGATTTTTCTTTGCTTCTAAACAAGAATTAGTGTCTTGTCTCTTAAGTATATAAAGTAGTAGAGCAATAAGCGACTCTCTGTTTGACATTTGTCTTTTTTATTCTACCAACTGCCAAAATAACTCCTGTTTCTTATTATTTTAAATTTATAATTATAATTTATAAATTCGACTTGCACATGTGGCTTGACTTTTTGCTTGACATTTGCTTTTTGCTCTTCTAAGTCAAGCATCAAATCTTACCCTTGGTTTGCATGCCTTAATTCATAAACATTCCCACTTGCACATTTGGTTTTTCCTCTTCTAAAATAGAATGCTTGCCTTTTAGAATGGAAGAAGTCCCAGAACATCGAAGATGGATGTATAATAGAATTAATTCGAGTACTAAATGGGTGACGGAAGAGTTTGAACAAGGTGTTGATGAGTTTCTTGCATACGTATATCAATCACCTTATTCTCAAAAATGGGGAGAGCTTAGGTGTCCATGTGTAAAATGTAAAAGTAGGTATTATCTAAAGTTTGATGAGGTGAAGGTACACCTTTATAAGAAGGGTTTCATGCCAGATTATTATGTATGGACTAGTCATGGTGAAACACGAGGAGAAAATCATCGGTCCATGTCTCCAATACCAGGTGGCTCACATTCCCTATAGGGGGCATTTGAAAACCATCCAAGTCAGTATGAGACGATGGTGATGGATGCAGCTGGGCCAAGTTTCTGGGATAACTTTAATGAAGGTGCTGAAGAGATGCCAAATAGTAACGCAAGAGAATTTTATGACATGTTACATGCTGCACAACAACGGTTATGGGAAGGTTGTGAAGAATCTCAGCTTTCCACAACATTGCAATTATTAAGTATTAAGGCAACAACTAACATGTCTCAGCATGCCTTTAATTTAGTTTCCCAACTCATGAGGAGGACACAACCTAAAGACACCCTTATGCTTCCAGACTTGTACCAAACAAAAAAGTTAGTGTCTAAGCTAGGTCTAGATTATAAGAAGATTGATTGTTGTGTGAATGGGTGTATGTTGTATTATAAAGATGACGCTGACGCCACCCAATGCAAGTTTTGTTGTGAGGATAGATATTCTGCTAGCAAGTCTCGTGGAAGAAAAAGGAAAGTTTCAAGGAAGCAGTTGTTTTTCTTACCTCTCATTCCAAGATTGCAAAGATTATTTGCTTCTAAAAAAACGGCAAAGGAAATGAGATGGCACTATGAGAATCGTCGAGCTTCTAATGTTCTCTCTCACCCGTCTGATGGTGAAGCATGGAAAGTTCTTGATAGAACATATCCGGACTTTGCATATGATCCAAGAAATGTGAGGCTTGGCTTGTGTTCAGATGGCTTTAAGCCGTTTGGGCAATGTGGGAAGCAATATTCTTGTTAGCCTGTGATAGTTACTCCTTATAATCTCCCACCCCAGATATGCATGACACGGGAATATATGTTCTTGACGTTGATCATCCCTGGTCCTAATAATCCAAAGGGAAAAATAGACGTGTACTTGCAACCATTGATAGATGAATTAAAGTTATTGTGGGATGTGGGGGTGTCAACATATGATGCCTCTTTGAGACAAAACTTTTCTATGCGTGCTGCACTATTGTGGACAATTAATGACTTTCCAGCTTATGGTATATTGTCTGGTTGGATGATAATGGGAAGACTATCATGTCCTATATGTATGGAGAAGTCAAAATCGTTCCAATTGAAGCATGGGCAGAAAACAAGTTTCTTTGACTGCCATCGGCAATTTCTTCCCCGATACCACCAATTTCGGAAAGATATCTCTGCCTTTTTTAAGGACAGAATCGAGAGATCATCGCCTCCTCCTCGGTTAAGTGGAGAGGAAGTTTGGGAAAGAGTTAAATATCTGCCAAAGGTCTCTGAGTATGGAAAAGCTATGCCAATTGAAGGGTATAACGACACACATCATTGGACAAAACAAAGCATATTTTGGGAATTAGCTTATTGGAAAACCAATCTCATTCGACATAATCTTGATGTCATGCACATTGAGAAAAATGTGTTTGAAAATTTGTTTCACACTGTGATGGACACAAAAGGGAAAACAAAAGATAATGCACAAGCTCGAATGGATGTGAAAGAGTATTGCAGGCGGTTAGATGATGAACTTGTTGAAATAAGAGGGAGAATGGTGAAACCGATTGCAAAGTATACATTGAATTTAGAACAAAAACGACATATTTGTCAATGGGTGAAGAAGTTGAAGCTCCCTGATGGATATGCATCAAATCTATCTCGATGTGTGGACATGAAGGAAGTAAAGTTGTATGGAATGAAGAGTCATGATTGCCATGTGTTCATGCAACGTTTGCTTCCTATTGCCTTTGCGACTTTGCCTGAAAATGTCTTGAATCCTATAGTTGAGCTGAGTCAATTCTTTTCACAAGTTTGTTCAACAACCTTGTTGCGCGATCAACTAGAGTTGTTAGAGAAAAATATTGTTGTGACATTGTGCAAGTTGGAGGAAGTCTTTCCCCCAGGGTTCTTTGACTCAATGGAGCATTTGCCCATCCACCTTCCTTATGAAGCTAAGGTTGGAGGGCCTGTCCAATACAGATGGATGTATCCATTTGAATGGTATTGAACATTGTTTATGTAAGTGCACAATGACTTTATAATAACAACATTAAATAATTTGTTGTTTGGAACTCTCTATATGTAGGTTCCTCTATACCTTAAAACAAAAGGCACGAAACAAAGCTCGAGTTGAAGCATCTATATGTGAAGCTTATATTGCTGAAGAGACAGCCATATTTTGCTCGCATTACTTTGAGCGAGGTGTTCCACCAGGAATAACAAGACCTATAAGAAATGCCGACGGTGGAGAACCAGAATTCCCAACAATTTCACTTTTTAATCATCGAGGAAGACCTTCTGGGGTGTGTAATTTACGTTTCTTGGCGGATGATGAAGTGAAAGCCGCGACCACATTCATTTTAATGAATTGTGATGAGGCGCAACCATATATGAAGTAAGGGATGTTAAATTTTCATAAATTCAGTTATGTGTTGAATATATGCATGGTTAACACATAACTTGATATGCAGTTCTTTCATCGAGACATTAAAGGAAGAGAACCCTCAAATAGCAGACAATGAGATAGAAGCTCAAATCAATGATAGATTTGCATCATGGTTTAAAGATCATGTAAGTACTCAAATGTTATAAATAAATTACCTAGAACAAACCTTATTTGACATGAGCCTTATTGATGTCACTTAGGTTAAAAATCCTGCCAACAATATTGAGGATTCCTTTTTACATGACATTGCTTGGGGCCCAAAGAGAAGAGTGAGAACATGGGCTAAGTACTTCATCAATGGGTACAAGTTTCATACAGCTGAAGTTGCCCTTCATAAATCAACCAACAATAGTGGTGTATGTATTAAGGGAACTGACTATACACAAGTAGAATATGACTTCTACGGCATTCTACAAGAGATTGTTGAACTTGAATATTTGGGTGTGCCTGTGAAGAGAGTGGTGTTATTTAAATGTGATTGGTTTGATCCAACACCGAATCGTGGTACTAAGGTTCATCCACAATTTCGGACTGTTGAAGTCCACGCATCATGAAGGTACAATAAGTATGACCCATTTATTTTGGCTCAACAGGCAATGCAGGTATACTACATGCCTTATCCTTGTTGTCGTCAAAAGGAAAATTGGTTATCTGTTATTAAGATCAAGGCTCGTAGCATCATTGACACTCCTGCATCTGAAACAATTGTGGGGCCATTTCAAGTGGATGAACTCGAAGTCGTACTGCCAATAAGTGTGCATGAGGATAACATTGTTGCATCTGAAGTTCGGTACGAATATGTGGATATGCCAGTGGATAACATGGAGTATGAAGAAGAAGAAGAAGAAGAAGAAGAAGAAGACGAAGAAGATGAAGAAGACGATACGGATGATGATGTTGAAGATGTTGATGAAGACGAAGACGAAGACGGAGATGAAGATGGAGACGGAGATGGAGACGGAGACGAAGATGAAGATGAAAATATATAAATTATTAGGTTTTTTTTTTCATTCAAGTTTGTCATTATTTATTACTTTCTTGTTACTAACTAAACTCTTACTATGAATTTGTAGATGTCTAACCCTGGCTCACGGCGTCCTAGCGGCGGATCAGGTTCTACACGGTCTTCAATTCCCAAACAACGTCCTAGGGTTCCTATTCCTCATGTGATGACTACTTCATCTATACCTAAAGTAGTTAGACCATCAATAGCTTTTGAGAGACCCCCATCATCTCCAGATGAAGTCCCTTCTCCTCACATGCCATCTCCTGGCACAGAATCTTCGCACCCCCCTCTCCACAGGAAGGTAGTACATTACCTTGGGGTCGTGATCCCGTAGATGGCCGAACATGGATATATCCGCAGAAAGCCACGTAAGTCATAAGTTCCTTAAACTATTACAATGCATAAAGTAGTATATCATAAATCCTTTATCAAATTTACATTGGTATTGTTACAATTTTTACTAGGTTCAATCCTCCTGTTTGTTCTATTCGGCAAATTCTTCCTGTTATTGAAGGGAAATTTGACCATCCATATCACTCATGGAAAGTTGTCCCTGCCAATTATAGACAAATGTGGTTCGAAGAATGGGCGGTATACCTTATCCCTTATATTTGTGTTATGTCTTTTTGTTACCTCATTATGTTTTTATACTTTATCTTTTTCCTTTGTCAATTATGCAGAGAAAATATAAGTGGCATCCTCAACATGAAAATCTTGTTAGGCGAATTTGGAATGTCAAGTGCCAAGAAATCTTTAGAGGAGCTATGTATAGAGTCAGGAGGGACTTATTCCACAAGGAAGTGAGGCCACACTGGATTCCATGTGAAGTGATGGATCAGTTAGAGAGATACTGGACATCCCCTGAGTATCAAAACATTTGTGACACTGCAGCAACTAATCGAGCATCTACCACAGGAGGTACTCAACATACAGGGGGTAGTATTCCTAATAGTGAACATAAAAGGAGGATGGTAAGACTTTTTTTTTTCATTTGATTCACTCATCATTTATGTAATGCTTCATGTAATACATCTTTATAAATAACTACAGGTTGATAATTTGGGAAGAGAGCCCTCAGTCTTTGAAGTGTTTAAAAAGACTCATTTGAATGACCAAACTGGGCAATTTGCAGATCATCGTGCGGCTGCAACGCATGTAAGTTCTTGACATCATTCACTTGGTAGCTAGCTTGGAATATCTCTTAATTAATTAGCATAAGGATAAGATGATTCAGATATTTGTGTTGAACACATGCCATTTGTTGAAGTTGTTATTTTTCCTATTTTAGATGTTAATATTAAATCTGCCTAAAATTCTTTTCTTAGCAATTAGATTCTAATCGTGCAGCTGCAACGCATGTAAGTGCTTGTAAATTAACTCATGAATGAAAATATAAATTTTGGTGTTTCTTACTGGCGCATGAACACTTCTTAGACATCTACGTCCTCGTTTATGCATCTAACTTTATTCCTTTCAATTTCTCTTTTCAAGTATTCATTTTGATATGGAACTTTAAGGGATGATCCCATTATTTTACCGCATGAATGTTCCCCGTGTGTTTGAATTAACATTTTAGAGGTGATTTTATAGTGTATGATGTAAATATATTAAAAAAGTTAAACATGTTTGAATTAGCTTTTTAACACGTGAGAGCATAGACTATGAATCCAAATGACATGGTGTGTTGTGTGTGTGTACACACACTCTAGAGTACAAATAAATCTTCCCCAGTTGCATACTGACATTGAGAAAGAAGGGTTATTCGATTGACGAACTATGATATCCAACAACTACATATGGAGCCATTCAGATAAAACCAATAATACTGCATAGTTCCATAAAGAACTTAATTATTTTCATTTGAATATGTTTGACCACAATTAGGTTAATTCTTGTCATTTTTTTCCTTTTATGAAACTATAGGAATGACACCTGATTAAAAATTTGGCAATACTACATGGACTTGCATATTAATAATGGACAGGGCTTCTATATATGCAGTGTTACATTATAGCAGACTAAATGATTTTTGTTTTCCAGTTAAAATGCACCTTATCCATGCTTGTCTTTCTATAGAATTATTGGGTATTTCATTTGCAGGATGAATTTCTGAAACGAAAGGAAGCTATCAATTCTGAGGGAGGAGGTATCATGTCTTCACAAGATGAATTTAATTTATGGTTAGATGTTACTGGTGGTAAGAATAAGAAGGGGCGAATCTATGGGTTGGGATCTGAAGATGACCATATTGGTTCTTCTTCCACACCTCCTTCTGTCAACTCTACGGTGGATCCAAAGATGACTCAAATGGAAGAAGAAATTGCAAGCTTGAAATCACAGAACGAAATGATTATGTCAGCACTACAAGCATTTGGGATTCCCTTACCTAATGCCTCTAACCCTGCCACCAATGATGAGGCTCCCCATAGAGACAATGAAAATGATAGTTGAATATTTCTATTGCTTTTGTAAAAACTAACTTGGTAACTGTTTGTATCTATTTGCACTTGTAGTAACTTTAAATTATATAAATATGTGTTTTGAACTTGTTCAGCTTTCTATCTATATGGTTATTTTTTGTTTCAGTGTATTTTAATTACAATATAAAAAAAATGGCAAAAAAAAAACGTTCAGCAAAAAAATAATTCAAAAGAGTAGATGACAAAATTGCTTAAATTACCCACGGAATTTAGCCACGGAAATTAGCCACGGAATTTCTATGGCAATTAGCCACAGCAATTACCCACGGAATTCCGTGGGAAATTAGCCACGGAAATTACCCACGGACGTCCGTGGGTAATTAGCCACAGAAATTACCCACGGAATTTCTGTGGGTAATTACCCACGGAAATTACCCACGGAATTCCGTGGGTAATCAGCCACGGAATTATTCCGTGGGTACTTGCGACGGAATAGTTCCGTCGCCAATCCGTGGGTAATTTACCGACGGAAAATTTTCCGTCGATAAATCAAATTAGCCATGGTATTTTTACCCACGCATCTAATCCGTGGGTAAAATTTTACCCACGGAATTCCGTGGGTAACGGAAATTACCCACGGAATTCCGTGGGTAAATTCCGTAGGTAATTTGGGTTTTTTTTGTAGTGAACAAAAATCAGTTCCTACGTCCTCAAGGTTGGCTGACACAGCAGACTTCCATTTTTCAACAACCATTGTTCTTAGTTCATAATAACTTCTCTTCCTAGCATTAAATCTTGAGTTTGACTCTTTATTCAACCCCTTATTAATTAATCAGGTCCAAGAGATACCCAAAAAACGCCACACGAACCATAGCAAGATTGGCAATCATGAATTCATAAGATAGTTGGAGCTATAACTTACTTGTTTCTTGGTATTTCATCAGCTTGGGACTTTAATCCTACACTTCTCCTCCAACTTGTTTCGTCCTGATCCTTCAGGCAACAAAGAAAAAGTTTTCCTTAAAAGTTCTTGACTCCCATGTACGAAGGTAGAAGAAGGAGGAAAGGAGTATCCGGAGACCCTACCTTCTTCTTGAGCGCTTGATTGGCTCTCCTTGTGTCTTCACACTAGCTTCCTTGTTTTCTTCAATCACCTGCTTCTCTTCTTTTCCAGACTCATCCAGCAAACTCAAAGGGAAAGGATATGAGTTCCTTAAGTAAATCTTCAGGGCTTACACTAGTCTCCTCGTGCCTCTCGATCTCCCGACGTCATTCTAGAGAAATCTAGGATTTCCTTTGCTCTTCTTTTGCACCTCTTGTTAGTTCCCTTATTATCTTCTACTCGTCCGGTGGCCAAGAGTGGAGGAAACAAATCCCTTAAATAGGCCTCCGAAAAGCAAAATAAAACTGATTCCCTTAATCTCTGGATGCCGCTTCTTATTCTAGATTTATCCTTGGATTTCTTTAATATTTTCCATAATCTCTTCTTGGCCGGCGTAATAGGAGAATTTGGGGGGAAATTTCTGATTCCACTTGCTCTGTATCACATTCGCAGGTTCAGGAACATTGGAGAAAGATAATAATAATTTTCTTTCTTTCTTTTTTTCTACTTCCTTTGGTTCCTGCCATACGACCAGTGAGTTGGGATTATTAAAGAAATATTTTTTTCTTTGTTCCTTCTCTCTCTCCGATGCGTACGTCCTCCTCTATCCTTTCATTAAGTATGGCTTGTCCATAGTTCAAATTTTCCTTAGGCTAGCTGTATTCAAGATGGCTAAATCCCAAGTCATTATTACTTTACTTAGTCCTTCTTCTCTTCTCTTGGGACATACGTGATAGCTGATGGGATGGGATAATTTTATTATTCCCCCTTTATTTCTAGTTCTCTTCACGTCAAAGGCCATGAAGTACTGGGGAAAAATATATATTTTTAGTAATTATTTCCATTTGCTTATTTCTCCTAAAAAAATTTTGTGCTTGTATTGCATCACGTGCCAACTCCCTCTTTCCTTCATTTATTCTGATTTCTCCAATCCACCAATTCATTCTTTCTCTCTTCATCTTCCATTTTCTCTTTGATGTGTTTCTTTAATATTCATTTCCTTTTTTTTGCTCAAATGGGAACGCATATATTACCAAAAACCAACAGTACATAGTAAAACCGCAATACAGAAAAGCAGAACTACATTAGAACAGACAAGGATGGAAACAAAGCCAACGAAACAAAGCCAACGAAGACATAGTAAGAGCTAAAGAAAACGAAATAAGTCCAGCAAAAGGCTACATCCCCTCATTTACAAAAAAAGCATGAGGACCATCATCCACAACAATACCAGCCTCCCGAGCATCCAAGGTTAGAAGAGACGACAAAGAAGGTGTTGGCTGCACGACCCACCCGACTGGGTATACCTCCTTAAAAGCATTTGCTGTAATGAAATTAGCAACTCTATTACCCCTTCGAGGGATAAAAGATAATAAAAACCCAACCTTATCAGATAAGAGACTAACAATATCATGAATAACACTCCTACTCCTCTATTCACATAAATCAGAGGATTTGGCGTCAATACATGAAATCAACAAAAGGCAATCAGATTCAAAAATAGCATTATCAATTCCTAGATCCATGACAATCAGCAAGGCTCTCTTCAATGCTAGAGCCTCCGTCATAAAGGCTGAGATCGACTTCACCTTATCCACAAAACCCCACTGGAAGGAGCCATAGCAATCCCGACACACAATACCAATAGCAGCTGAAACCTTATCAAAAGAAAAGGCTCCATCAATATTAATTTTAACCACTCCGAGATTGGGGGGAGGGGACCATTGATCACACCTTAATGCAACCCTATCTATATTCTCCTTCCCAGCCTCCAGACGATCCAGGTTATCCCAAAAATCAGTATTACATCTTTTTGCCACTTCCACAACAGCAGATGGATTAGGGGAAAGATGATTAAACACAAAATCATTTCTTTGCTTCCATATAAACCACAGACTCCAGCAAACTAATGACAGATCATAATGATTAAAGACATTCGGATCAGAAATATGGAGCCACCAAGCATTAAAATTAGAAACTATAGGGAAGTCAAAACGGCCCCCAATGCTACTACCAAACCATACACAGCGGGTCCAAGGGCAGCAGAAAAAGAGGTGCTCAATACTCTCCTCAACAACCTCACAGATAGGGCACACGTTCACATGAGAATGTTTCCTCTTGAACAAAGTCGCGTTAGTGGCCAATGCATTATTTAAAATGCGCCAAATGAACTGTTGAACCCTTGGGGTGACTTTAACCTTCCACACAGCATTCCAACAGGAGGGTGGAACAACCATAGAAGTGCTAGCCCTATTGGCATCAATCTTATCCCTTCCCTTTACACAGCAATACCTTAATTTCACCGAATATTCCCCATTTTTTGCAAAGGTCCATACCAACTTATCCTCAAGGCCATTGTTTGGAATAGGCAAAGAAAGGATAGTTTCCTTAACTTCATCCGGCAGAAGATGAGAAATAGGAGTAAGGTCCCAATGGCCACCCACAATTAGATCACTAACTTTACCATCCTCCACAAGAGGATTAGTGCTATCCGAGGGTTTCTCTGGAAAGTTGACTCATGGAACCCAATTATCCCCCCATATTCGGATAGCTCTCCCTGAACCCAAATCCCATCTCAAATCCTTCCTAAGGAATTCCCTCCCATCAACGATACTTGACCAGCACCAAGAAGCTCTATGCCCCTTCCCCACATCCATAAATTCCTCATTAGGGAAGTATACACTCTTCACAACCTGGGCCCATAGATCCGAAGGCCTCATTATAAGCCTCCATGCTGTTTTAGCCAATAATGCATCATTCATGGTGACCAAATCCCGGAAACCCATTCCACCCTTGCTCTTCCCTTTTGTGAGAAAATCCCAAGCCTTCCAATGAGTCTTAGAACCAAATGCATTCCCATCCCACCAAAAGTTTGCAATCAGACTATTGATCTCTCTACAGGTCTTGAGCGGAAATTTAAAGCAATTCATTGGATATATAGGAATAACTTGGATCACTGCTTTAATCATAACCTCACGACCAGCAAAGGAGAGGAAAGAATTACCCCATCCCTGAATCTTACTTGTGACTCGCTCTTTAATATAGGCAAGGGCTTGATGTTTGGTTTTGCCCCATATACTAGGAATGCCCAAGTACCTGCCAGGATCCTCAGAAGTAGGGATATCAAGAATGTCACACATCCTCAGGAGTATTGGCTGAGAAAAAGACACTTGATTTGTCTAAATTGATGGTTTGACTAGAAGCAGAACAATATTCATTCAAAAGATAAGCCAACTATTTACAATTATCCCTGGAAGCATTCATATAGAATAGAGCATCATCCGCAAAAAAAACTGTGAGTAAGTACCGGACAGCTAAGGCTCAACTTGATACCAGATAACATATTAACCTCCTGATTCTTACTAATCATACTTGAAAACACCTCAGCAACTAAAATGAATAAGTAGGGGGAAAGCGGATCCCCTTGACGCAAACCTCTAGTAGGGGAGAAAGAGCTAACTGGGTCACCTGCCAAACAGATATTCATCCTGACATACCTCACACATTTCATGATCAAAGCCACCCAAGGAGCGGAAAAACCAACTCCCAGCAAAGTTGATTCCAAAGAATCCCATTCTACCCGGTCATACGCTTTACTCATATCAATCTTAAGTGCAAATTCATACTTATTGCTCTTTTGTTTCCTTCTCAAGTAATGATACACTTCATGGGCAATAATAATGTTATCTTGAATACATCGACCCGGTACAAAGGCGCTTTGGTTTGGTGAAATACAACCATCAAGAAGAGGCCTCATACGATTAGCTAAAAGCTTAGAAATAATCTTGTAAACAAAATTACACAAGCCTATAGGGTGAAATTGAGAAACATGTTCCGATCTCTCCACCTTGGGGAGTAAGGTTAAATTAGTTTCATTAATAAGGTCTAATTCAGAATTACCATCAAAAAAATCCTCAACTAAGAGATAAATAGAATCACCAATCTCTGGCCAAGATTTATGATAGAACGTACCTGAGAAGCCATCTGGACCCGAAGCTTTGGAGCTTCCAAGACTAAAAGCAGCCGCTTTGATTTCCTCTCTAGAAAGAGGCAACATAAGATGATGATTCATTTCTGCTAAGATCTTGCAGTCAATGAAGCCCAAGACAAAGTCAAAATTATTTGACCCAGAGGAAGAGAAAAGCTGTTGATAGAAAGCAGTAATATTTCCCTCAATTTTATGTTTCTCCATTAACCAATTTCCTGCATCATCCTTCAGCCTAAGGATACAATTTCTTTGTCTTTGTTTAATGGTTGACATATGAAAAAATCGAGTATTCTTATCCCCTGCCGAAGGCCAATTCACTCTTGACCTTTGAAACCAGAATTTTTCTTCCAATTCCAACAACCGCTCAATAGCCATCTTGACATCACAAATTTCCTGTACATTATCACTAGTCCGCCCATCCAAGGAGAGGGAGGCCAGGTGAGTTTTTATTTCTGCAATCAATTTCATATTGTTGGGAAACTCTTTCTTACTCCATCGTACCAACCCGTCTCTACACCGCAAGAGTTTGCACACAAAGTTAGAAATTACTGAAGAAATATCTCTAGATGTCGCGTTCCACCAGCCCGCAATCTCTTGGTTAAAATTAGGGTGATCAACCCACATAGCTTCAAATCTAAAAGTCTTTTTCCTACGATGAGGAGTCAGAAGAAATTGAACAAAGAGTAAATGATGATCCGATCCCATAGGCTCCACATTAAAAACTTGCAAATTAGGAAATTGTTCCCTTAGCTGCCAATTCCCCAAAGCACGGTCAATACGTTCGTGGATAGTATCCGGGGGATCCCTATTGTTACACCAAGTAAATTGAGCTCCAAAGAAACCCAAATCATTCAATCCACATCCAGCTACCGAGCTTCTAAACTGCAAAATTTTCCTCCATGCTCTCGGGCGACCTCCCTTCTTTTCCCCTTGAGACATAATATCATTAAAATCACCTATACAAAGCCAAGAGCCAGAGATATTCTTGCTAAGTCTATTAATTGTTTGCCAGCATAGATCCCGATCCTCTTCAATAGGTGGCCCATACACAAATGAAATAAACTCAGGACAATCCACCGCATTAGAGCATATCCGAGTATGAATTATATTAGATGAGGAAAAAAGCACATCAACCTTAATTGAATCATTCCACCACAAAGCTAATCCACCACTAAGTCCTATCGGATCCACTAACCACTCCTCTTGAAATCCACAACGCCTTCGAATTTTCCTAACATATCTAGCCTTTTATTTTGTTTCCATTTGTAAGTTCTGGCTGAACCCAAGAGGGGGGTGAATTGGGTGAAGTATAAAAATTTTCTTTCTTCGAAATACTTTCGCAATTCAGAAAATTCATCTTGAACAACTAAAGCAAGTTCATAAACAGTTGGCAAACACTCAAATGTAAATGCTGGAAATGAAAGAGATAAAGGAGAAGAGCTTGTAAACAGATTTATACTGGTTCGGTCTTATCCTTGACCTACGTCCAGTCCCCAAGCCTCACTTGAGATTTTCAATCCAATATCTTTAATCTTCTTGATTACACGATTTGTAACTGAAGCAACCCTCTCTCTAGGATTCACTCCCCCTTACAAGTTGTAATCAACACAATGTATATCTCACTCAAGATTACCCAATATTGAGTTACTCTCAGAAAGATAATGTATTTACAATAAGTTTCCTCTCAAAGGAATGAATAAATGATCACTGAAGTACAGATACAAATCTGAAGGTTGGAGCTAAATACCCAAGAGGGGGGGTGAATTGGGTATCTTTAAAAAATTTAAATATTCTACTCTGTTTTTGACTTAGTAACACAGGGTAAAACAGAGGAGAGAAGAAGAGAAGCAATGCACCACAAGATTTATACTGGTTCGGTCCTTTCTCTGACCTACATCCAGTCCCCAAGCCTCACCTGGAATTTTCAATCCACTATAATTAAATATTGATTACACACTCTGTACTAAGAGTTGTTCTGTCACTAGAACACAATCCCCCTTACAAGTTGTAATCAATACACCCTAACTACCAAGTCCCCTGACTTGTAGTTATCAAAATCAGTAAATGATTTACAAGGTAAGACTCTCTCACAGAGCAGATAGGATAATCACTGAAGTACAAAGTATCAAAATGATACAATACAGATGAAAGCTTAATACAATAAATGACTCAATAAATTTTCGCTCTAGGTTGTTGTATCAGCTTGAGAAGAAGTTAATGCACTCTATTTATAGGTAGAGAACATTAAATGACCGTTGAAGATGATTCCAACCGTTGGAAGTGATTAGCTTGGGTTCTGGTCATCTTCTCTCTCTAAACTTCTGCTTATCCAAGTGTTAATGTGATCTGATGTGGCTCTCTGAGAATTTGCCCGTTGGAGATGACTTTACTTGTTGTAGTAAGCATTCTTTAACGTTTAGAAAGCGTGCTCAGATGGATTAGCTAAAAATAGGTTGATTTGCAGAAGTGCATTTAATGCACTGTACACTTTTTGCTTTATGGCTTTGACCTTCATTGATCTTCATCTGTGATTGCTGAAATTCACTCAACAAACTTGTTAAACATAGCTAGGAATATGATTGAATGAATTATGGAAGCAATAAGATCAAACAGTAATGATTTGTAAATTCGCGTAATTCAAAAATCAGTTTTGATTGTTGTATACCGCGGTAAGTTCCTCTAAACTGGAGTATGGCACTGTGCATAAGTGTCCATACTGCAGTATCCAAAGTCATACTGCGGTATCCAGCTTCCAGAGGTAGAACATCGTGATTTGAGTTTGAAAGCTATGTCCTATACTGCAGTATGTAAGTAACATACTGCAGTATACGAGTTTTTGACAAAATTGAGAGTCAGCTTAATTGCCCAATACTGCAGTATGAAAACCTATACTGCAGTATGCAATAGTCATAAAACTTGAGAGCTTTCTGTATAAGCCTATACTGCAGTTTCCATATCCATACTGCGGTATTGACTTGGGTGAGAAAAACTTGGTTGCTTTCTGGATGGCCCTATACTGCAGTATACATACCTATACTGCGGTATTGGCTTGACTTGAAAATTTTGTTGCTCTCTGGATGGCCCTATACTGCAGTATACATACCTATACTGCGGTATTGGCTTGACTTGAAAATTTTGTTGCTCTCTGGATGACCCTATATTGCAGTATACATACCTATACTGCGGTATTGGCTTAGCTCAAAAATTTTGATTACTTTCTGTAAGTCCAATACTGCGGTATAGCACCCTATACTGCGGTATTGACTTAACTCGAAAGATTGGATTGTTCTTTGAAAGTCCAATACTGCAGTATAGCACCCTATACTGCAGTATTGAGTTAACTTGAAAAAATTATTGCCTTCTGAATGACCCTTTACTGCAGTATGCAGACCCATACTGCGGTATGCAACTATCAGATGATTTTAAAAGATCTTGGAAACTTCAACACATGTTTTACACTTGTTGTTAATCATCAAAACACATTGAGAATTAACATTCTCCCCCTTTTTGATGATGACAACACTTGTAAACTTTCTTTTTAAAGAATTTGAAAGATGTAATCTGTTTTGAATTGAAGTTTTCAGAAGGCAATGTGAAGTTATCAGAAAACAATCAGTTTTGTATTTTCAAACATAAAAGTCAGAGATTGTCATCAGATATGTATTTGAGAGCATAAACAGTTTGAAATATATTCATAAAACATGATGCATACAAGCGGAGCTGATATCAGAAAAGATGAACACACTGATAATGACTGATATCAGAACACACAACTACATACATATCAAAATACAGATGAAATGTAAACTTCCTAGACCTAAACACTATACATCTACACTATACATCTACATCTTTCTCTCCTTCTCCCCCTTTGTCATCAATAAACTCGGGGTCAAGGACAAAGACAGGAGGAGAGTAGAGCACCATGGCTGTATTTGGATCAAAGGAGGGATCATGGGGCTCTGCATAAGGAGAAGGTGTGGGAAAAATGTCAGTGGATGGAGTAGGTGGAGATGGGAATGGGCCAGGAAGGACCTCAGTGGTGGGGGTGATAGGAGAAGATGGTATGACTGTGGCTGGAGTGGAAATAGAGGCTGGGGATGAGGAGGCAGGCGGTGAAGTGGTGTGCGGTGGGCTAGGAAAAACGAAAGATGGTGGGGAAATGTGAGACTCAGGTGAAGATATGGAAGACTAGGGAACAGGAATGGATGGCCGGACCTCTGGGACAGGAGAGGATGAGGAAGGACCAGTAGTGAACCCGAAGGTTGACGAAGAGGCTCCAATATCAAAATGCTTGATCAGGTGATCAACCTTATCCTGGGTGTCAGATGCAACTGTCAGTGTGATAGCCAGCCGTGAGTCCAAATCAATACACTGATCGAAGATCTCTTGATGCTTCTTGTCAAATTGTTCCGTGAGCTTTGCCACTTCCGCGTCCATCTTGAGTCTCATATCAGCAGCCAATCGTCCAAACTCGAACTGCATCTTCACAAAGAGAGATGCAACAGCAGCATCCACAATCCTCTTGATCCTATCATCAAAGTCCAATGGTGGAGGAGGCGGAGCCGACTGGGCCTCATGTGCGACTGACTGTGATGCATGTGTCTGTGACCTTGGTGGAGCTCTCGACTGCCCAGATCCTTCCGGCTCAAACTGAATCTACATCAAGTTAAGCTGAGTCTTGCCGAAGGCCGGGATAAACTTCATCTGTTCAGGAGGACCCACGTACCATATCTTATGGTAGTACATAATTAAGGAAACCAGAGAGGCGAAAGGCATGTAGGATCCTTTGCGGGACACAAACTTGAAGTGGCTGATTTCCTTGAATAGCCACTGCCCAATATTTAGCGGATGCTTGCGAATGAAGGCAGTGAAGAATCGGTAGTCCTTCTGCGTGAAGTGCGTGTAGCTTCCGCCCTTTTGCACAAAATTACGTGAATACACGTACCAAATTACTCGATGCAAATGTGGCATCTCCGAGGGCTTGAAGGTTAAGTGGACTCTCTGATCATCCGGTATGTCCTGACCGGGCAATAGTGTGGCATACACCTCCTCGTTTGAATATTTTGGTGTGGATGCCTCTAGAGGATTAACCACTTTGAGAATCTTGTTGAGGATGGCGGCAGACAATGTGAATCATACTCCTCTGACTGATGTTGAGATCCTTTCTTCAACCAGTCTTCCTTCCTAGTCCAAGATGTGATTGGTCGCCATATTGAAGTAGAACATCTTGACCAACTCAGGACAGTAAGCAGCATCGATGGAAACAAGCGTAGCATATGCTCTGAACCATGGCGAAAGATCCACGTTGCACTCCCGGTAAACTTGTTCCAGATCGACAGAGGTGACAGTGCAGAATCCTCGGCTCCCAAAATGATCTTTGAACTTGGCATTTAAGCTGGGAGGAAGTAGGACAGGATTAACCTTGAATCCCTCTGGAGCATTCTTGTGAATCTTGATCTCCTCAACAGCATTCACTATTACGTGTGAGGAATCTTGCTCAGACTCGGTTTCTGACGAAGAACCAGAAACCTCAACAGTCGAGGGAGAGGATATGACAGTCGTGGAAGCTCTCTTGGACCTTGCTTTTTGCGGAACAACGGTCCTCTTTCCTTGTTCCTTCTTGGCTCTCCAGTCTTCTTCTTCTTGGCAGCTGAAGATGGGATTGATGCTCTAGACGAAGTACCCCTCTTCTTGGGGTTTGGTGAAGAAGCCTCTGGGATAGTTATACTGATTCCGGGAATATGACGATCAATGCCGGTATCTAATCTCCTTGGAATTGATTTCGTCCTCGGTGCTCTGAGTGGAAGAGAAGAAGTGGGTTGTTTGGAGTGAGATTGATCTTTGGACATTTTGACGATAGGGTTTCGGTGAGAATGAGAGTGGGAAGGGATTGAGAGAGATTTGGTGAGGATTTATGGGGTTTTAATAAGGGATTGAGACGGTTTCAGAGTGAGATAAGAGAGAAAGACGCGATACTGCTAGGGCTTACTGGAATATAGACGCAAGTATGAAAGAACACGACAGTTCAGTATATATAGGCAGACCTCTATACTGCAGTAAGGTTCTTTCATACTGCAGTATAGAATATTTTCATTTACATACTGCAGTATAGATGAAAGTATACTGACCTGTACTTCAAAAATTTTGAAAAAAAAACCGATGGCCATACTGCAGTATAGCACTTACATACTGCAATATGCCTCTTGCATACCTGAAGTTTTGGTCTCGGTCTGACTCCATACTGCAGTATACCACTTACATACTGCAGTATGCATTTTGCATATCTGAGGCTTTGAAACCCGATGGCCATACTGCAGTATAGTTGTTACATACTGCAGTATTCCTCTTGCAAACATGGAGATTTGGCCTCTGACACACCCTATACTGCGGTATAGTACTTGCATACCGCGGTATAGCTCTTCTGAACCATCAAAACTTCCTGCAAAACAAAGGCTAAACACTCCGATGCTTAAGTTAGTAAAGATTAATCATCAATAACACATCTAACATTAAATTGAGAGAGAATTTCTTACAATTCATTGGGATTTACCATTCCCAATTCTCTCCTAATGAAAGTGAATTGTTCCTTAGCTAGAGGCTTGGTGAAGATGTCAGCTAGTTGAAGATGGGTTGGAATGAACATCACTTTGACATCTCGCTTATGGCATTTGCCATAGTTGGAGGAGTCTGACTCGAAGTCTCAGATCTTGAATTTCCCTCAGGATCAGCAGCTTTCTTCTTCTGTGAAGGAGCTGGAGCTGCCTCAGGCTTATAGTTGGAAGCTCTTTTTGCCCTGACTTTCTTCTTTGCTTTTGCCACAGGTTCTTGCTCTATTTTCTTTAGATTGAGTGGGTGTAGAAGAGGTACCCGTCGATGTTGTAGCTGGAATCTCACCTCTTATCCCTTGGATTGACCTGTCAATTCCATCGTGAAGCTTGCTGGGAATCATTTTCGTTCTTGGTGGTCGATGAAGAGACTGTGAGGAAGGAGAGAGTTGAGGATGGGATTGTTTTGGCGATGGGTTAACATCTGATTGGGAGGGTTGTGTCGATTTAGAGGCCATCGTCTGGATTTTGGTGTGGGTTTTGAGAGATTGGAGGGAGACAGAGAGAGAGAAGAGCAACTGCTAGGGCAAAACCGGAGTATTCACGCGAGTAAAGAAGAACACAGACAGTCACATATATATAGACGCGCACCAATACTCAAGTGTTCACACCTCATACTCGAGTATTGAATACTCTACTAACAAACTCGAGTATTGAAGGAAGTATACTAACCTGGACATCAAAAGTGTAAGGTGAACTTTTGAAACCCCGATACCCATACTCGAGTATGTAACTTACATACTCGAGTATGCCTCTTGCATACCTTCAATGTTGGTCTCTGTCTGGTCCATACTCGAGTATGTCACTTGTGTACTCGAGTATAGAGACTCTTTTTCACCAGCTTGCTCTCTGCCTTCTGGATACTTGAGTATTCACTTCCATACTCGAGTATAACCCTTCTGTACATCAGTTTTGTTCTCTGGTCTTGATACTACAGCACCAATACTCGAGTCTTTGTCTCCAAAACTCAAGTATTCGATTTTGACAGCAAAATCTCAGGTTGTTGAGCATCTATCTCGAGTTCATGCCTTTCTTCAGACTTTCATTGCTTCTTTTGACAGCAAACTTCAACAGGTTTTCAGGGAATTTAGTTATGATAATAATCCTATATGAAAACCAAATCTAGATTCTCCAATACTCAAGTTAGTAACCAATTAATCATCAAAACATAGAACTAACATTAAGTGGAGGCAATTCACAATATATTGGGATTAGCCATTCCCAAAATTTTCTCATTGTAAAACTGAATTGCTCTTAGATGTATATATTATTCCCAAAAAGATGTATCACAGTTAATCTTATAAATTTGAACAGATACATAAACGAGTATGTGATACCAAGAAATTGATTTTTCAATGACAACTCATCTTTGAAGAAATGCTCAGAAAATTAATGTATCCACTAAATATGGTGGAAATTAAATTCCAATTTTGAAATACCATTTGAATGCAATCAAAACATGCATATTTTCAAAACATCGGAATGCATTTCCAAACACAGAGTGAATTGTAATTCAAAACAAGTTTTTGAATTGTGCATTTCAGAAGTCTTAAACTTAGAGAATTATGCATAAAATCACTTGTGATCCATCACCAAGCTGGACTTCAAAAGTGTATGATGAACTTTTGAAAGTCCACAATCAATACTCGATTATTCATCTTCTCCAAAACTCAATGTTGCTATCTGACTTTGCCATACTCGAGTAATTCCTCTAATACTCGAGTATTCTCTTTTCGTTAGCAATTACTGAATTTTCTGCAAAACAAATGTATGTTCTTTGGTACTCAATGATTCTTGAGTCCACAACTGATGAAAACTCTTATACTCTTATAGAATTAAATCATATAATGTATGAGCAAAGAGTATAACAAACAAAGATCAACACATAGTTTTACCCAATCAATTAAGTTCAAGCCAATGAATCACATAGGGTAACAACTAAATGATATCAAGAAGATCATTTTTCAATAACAATTTGAAAGTATACTTTATGCAGAGAAAATGTCATTGATAAAATGCATGTAAGTTTCTGCATAGAAAATCTTATCCACAAAGATAAGCATTTTTCAACTTAAAGTTCAGTCCTTTTTTTTTTTTTTAAGAATAATAATGAAATGTGCAAGTCACTTCAAGTTTTGAATGTTCTTTCAGAAACATGATAAAGTGTTATGAAATCGAAGTTTAGATGAATGAAAGTTTTATTTTTGAAACATGTTTGAAAACAATGCTCATTATAAACATATTGAAAGTCAATAAGTTTAGTGAATATCTCAATATGCTTCAGTTTTAGAGAACATGTTGAACATTGAAATTAACATGTTGAAGAATTTTCTGAAAAGCCTAAGTCATGATGGCAAAGCATTATCAAGACATGCTCAACACAATATATATAAGTTTAATGACTTATTGACCAAAAGATAGTATTGCCTTAGAGAGAAGAGTCTTGAAAACATGAGAACATTCAAGGCAAGAATTATGAGTATACAGAAGTAGTTACTCAAAACATGGATGTAGACAAAAGCTTATATATTTGAGTAACACAAGTATTACTAGGATTCATGGACAATGAAGTATAAACTCACTAGTCCAGAGGACGGGAGTTCCATAATATTATCCTAGTAAGTTATTCCATATAATGGTTAATGCACTAACTTTTAATGCATTAATGAATATTCATAATACTTGGAATAACTTAACCAATAAGAATTTATCCAATAAGCATGAGATTTTCACAAATTGAATTCCTTTTTGGAGATAAGCTTGAAACTCATATAGATAATCAACTTGTTAGATATAAGATCTAACCTAGTAAAGAATAAAGAATGAGGAGTTCAAGCATCACATTCAATACTAAGGATTAATATGTGAATGACAGGGAAAACTCAGTTGGACACATTTGAAGCATATCTAACATTCAATATACAATATTAACTTCCAACTTGAAACAATATTTGAATGCCATCAAAGTATGAATATTTTCCAAATCATGTGTATGCATTTTCACAAAACAGAGTGAATCCAAATTCCAACGAATTTTAGAGTTGTGCATTTAAAAGAGATAAACTCAGAAGGTTATGCACAAATTCACTTTATGATCCATTTAGCAATCTAAAAACATTTTTGAAATACATAAATGGTTGATTGCTAAAGGAATACAATGATAAGCAAATATTCATTACCCAAATATGAATTTCATATAAGCACAATATGTGGTAGGAAATAGATATCACCGTAATTCCTCTTATCCTTGTAGAAACTTGCTAGATTAAGATGATTTTGATGTCGATGGCCATCAATATCAAGTATAGCTTATTTAGCTTCCTCAAAAATTGAATTGTTTCTCTATGTTGTATTCTTGAGAGACTCTCCTTATTTACTATATAACTCTTTTTCCTCCTTGGTATCCAATTTTAAATTGGATCCAATCATTGTTAGTATGTAGAAACAAAATTCACATGCTCTAAGAATATAATCAAATTATAACAATTGAGCATAATGAATTAAGCATAGCTTTATGCATAAAAGATATATTTTTCAACTCATAATGTGTGCATAAAGAGTTAAGCTCTTGAACATTGCAAAATATATATAAATAAATCTATCAAGTAGATTTTCAATTTCAAAAATGATTTTCAATGTTCATTCCTACTATCCAATGTGTAAAACCTCAATAAATATTTTAGATAATAGAGTAGGAGGTTTTACCAACATGTACCCTATCCTTAAGTACTTGGAAGATTGGCTTTGCATGCCCATTGTCTCTTTGATGTCTGCAAAGTCTTCTCAGAGGATATAGGTTTCGTGTATCTTCTGCTTGATACTTGAGAAATCCTTCTTTTCTTGTGCACCTCAAGGTAGTTGTACGGTACTCTCTGATAGTTTGTTCTTGAGGGAAGATATACTCCTCTTGCTTGTAACCCATGCTTCTTTTGATGTTTAAGACTTGTAGATTCAGCAATGGGTGCCATGTGAGTTCTCTTGCTTGATGTAGATTTTATAATCTTCTTCTTTGGTGCATGAAGAACTCTTGGCTTCCTTTTTCTCTTCTTTGTACCCTGATGTCCATTGATATTCAAACTATCCTGCACACATAGAGTGCTAGATGGACATTTCGGTACCCACTTATACTTGGGTCCTTGACTGTTAGTATTGGACCTTGATTGTCCTTTAGGAACCCAAACAAATTTATTTCTTACATTGGAATTTCTTCTAATATAACATGTGTAAGAAATATGTCCAGATTTTCCACAATAATTGCAAGTAATATGATTATGCTTGTTATAAACATCTTTGCAAGAATTATATGGTTCTAGTGGATGCAATTTCGAGTGATTCATGTTCGTGCATTCTTTCTTCCCATATAATTTTCCAGCATGATTGAAAACACTTTTGTTTTTCACAATAGAATCAGTAATTGGTTGAAAAACAATTTTATGAAAATGTTCAAAAACATTTTTCTTAACTACACAAGGAGAATTAGAATTGTTTACCACTTGTGTGTCTTGAGCTTTAGATAATAGTTCATCACGATCTTCCATGAGCTCTCCTTAGGAATCATCTTTCTCTTGTTCTTTTGTGTTAATTGGATCTTGGGAGTATTCAATGATTTCTCCTTCTTCATTCTCCACTTCCAATTGTTCACCAAGTGATGATGCATCACTTGTAATTTCAGATGAACTATCAACACTACCAACTTCCACACAATTGTTAGAAGCATAGAGAGAATCAAGAGTATCCCAAATATCTTTAGCACTAGAGCAACATTTGATTTTCACAAAATCATTTTCGGTTAAAGCACTATACAAAATTTTCATTGCTCTAATGTTCAATGAAAACAATTTCTTTTCTTTTTCTGCCCAATCCTTCCTTGGTTTGAAATCAAAGACATTAACAAAAACATTCCACATATCAAAATCAGTTGCTTTGATAAAACTAGTCATTCTAGCTTTCCAAAACCAAAAATCAATATCTTCGAGAAGCGGTGGAATTGTATAATCAAAACCTTCAGAAAACGAAATACACCTAAAATCAGCCATTGAGACTCTTGAGACAGTTAAGTCCTTTAAACAAGAGACCTGCTCTGATACCAAATGTAAGTTCTGGCTGAACCCAAGAGGAGGGGTGAATTGGGTGAAGTATAAACATTTTCCTTCTTCGAAATACTTTCAGAATTCAGAAAATTCATCTTGAACAACTAAAACAAGTTCATAAACAGTTGGCAAACACTCAAATGTAAATGCTGGAAATGAAAGAGATAAAGGAGAAGAGCTTGCAAACAGATTTATACTGGTTCGGTCTTATCCTTGACCTACGTCCAGTCCCCAAGCCTCACTTGGGATTTTCAATCTACTATCTTTAATCTTCTTGATTACACGATCTGTAACTGAAGCAACCCTCTCTCTAGGATTCACTCCCCCTTACAATCTGTAATCAACACACTACTTGATTACACACTCTGTACTAGAGATTATTCTCTCACTAGGATACACTCCCCCTTACAAGTTGTAATCAACACAATGTATATCCCACTCAAGATTACCCAATATTGAGTTACTTTCATAAAGATAATGTATTTACAATAAGTTTCCTCTCAAAGGAATGAATAAACAATCACTGAAGTACAGATACAAATTATTTCACTCTCTAAGCTATCTAGACAAGTAAAATAGAGTGAAAATGATGTAGAATCAGAGTATCAACATTTTGGCATGGTAGGCTCGTGAAAATTCTCGAATTTCTGCTTGAATCCATGTCTTTTATAGATGGAGAATGGTATGTGACCGTTTATGACCGTTGTATGATGATTCCAACCGTTGTAGGTGGTTAGCATTGAGTCTGGTCATCTTCTCTCTCTAAACTTCTGCTAATCCAAGTGTTAATATGATCTGATGTGGCTTTCTGAGGATTTGCCCGTTGGAGATGACTTTGCTTGTTGTAGTAAGCAATCTTTAACGTTTAGAAAGCGTGCTCAGATGGATTAGCTGAAAGTAGGTTGATTTGCAGAAGTGCATTAAATGCACTGTGCACTTTTTGCTTTTTGGCTTTGATCTTCATCAATCTTCATATGTGCTAACTGAAATTCACTTAACAAACTTGTTAAACATAGCTGGGAACATAAGTGAATGAATTATGAATGCAATAAGGTCAAACAATAGTGATTTGCAAATTCGTGTAATTCAAAAATCAATTTTGACCGTTGTATACTGGAGTAAGTTCATCCATACTGGAGTATGGCACTGTGCATAAGTGTCCATACTGGAGTATCCAAAGTGGTACTCGAGTATGCATCTTTTAGAGGCAAACCATCGTGACTTGTGTTTGAAAACCAAGACCTATACTCGAGTATGTAAGTGTGTACTCGAGTATGGCACTGTGTGTGTGAAAAATTTTAAGTTCAAAATGCCTCTATACTGGAGTATGCATGTGTATACTGGAGTATGCAACTTGACAAATTGAGTGACCTCTCTGTGTGGTCCCATTCTCGAGTATGCAATCCCTTACTCGAGTATGCAACACTATTTTCAAAATATGTGAAGTCTTTCATTTGTCTATACTGGAGTATACAAATCCATACTGAAGTATACATGATCAGGTGTCAAGTTGAAAACAAGTTTAAGAGCCCAATACTCGAGTATGGAAACTCTATACTCGAGTATGCACTAGTTACAAAAATGTTTGGAGCTCTCTGTAAGTTTTATACTCGAGTATGCATATCTATACTTGAGTATGCAACTCAGTTTGAAAATATTTTTGCTCTCTGGAAGTCCAATACTTGAGTATGCATTCTTATACTCAAGTATGCAGCTTAGTTTGAAAAACTTGGTTGCTCTCTGGATGGCCTATACTCGAGTATGCATCCCATTTTGAAAACTTGATTGCTCTCTGGAACTTCAATACTCGAGTATGGCTCCCCATACTGCAGTATTGACTTGTAAACTGCAATTGAGCAATCCTTTAACAGTCCTATACTCGAGTATGCAACTGTCAAATTGTTTTCAACTGATTTTGGAAACTTCAAAACATGTTTACACTTGTTGTTAATCATCAAAACACATTGAGAACTAACACTATTAAGAACACAATTAGGGGTTTTTTCCGGAAGCACTCTTCCTTAAGATTTCTAACTGTCAAGGCAACCCCTAAGCCTTGACAGTTCCAGGCTAGCGTATTCATAATGAACCGGTGGCTGGTCCACTCCAGCCACCGGCGTTCTGTTCAGAAGAAGAAGAAGGAGGTTCATCAAACCCTGTACCTGTAAGCCAACTCTGTGGAAAATCAATCTCAATCGGACTCCCAAGATCAAGCGTTGGCCAATTCTGGATCACTGGAGACTGGCGTCGACACAACGATTTTACCATCCTGAAATTTCTTCTTCTTCCACGCTGGACCGAGCCTCCCAACAGTGAAGGCTGAATAGTTTCAGACAGGTCACTAAAAATTAGTCTCCTCTGTCTTTTACTAATGTCGTTCCCCTCAAGACTATCGCCTGACCTCTTCAAGTGAATCCTATCCAACGTTAAGGCCATCGAGGAAACTGGGGAGAGCCCAGGGTGATTGGAGCAATCAGGGATAGTGGGCTCAGGATCAGCTGGAAATTCCACCCTATACGGACTCTTAAGGTCAGATGGGCTCCCATATCCGTTAAGAGCTGGGCCCAATTCGGAGCTAGCCACGTGCACATGCTCACCGGCATTAAAGACAACTAACGCCTCAATCTTCCTATCATTTCCACAGTAGGTCGAAATCCCAGCTTGCATACTAGCATCTGAGCCCACTTCTTTAACCAAAAGAGACCGTTAACTAGCAGGTGGGACCCGGGGCTCAAAGACAGCGACAACAGTTGGATTTTCCTGATCAACCTCGGATGCAGTATGGCAAGGGATCTCGCCAAATCCTCCAACCTTCTGACAGCTTTCGTACCCAGCCTCCATTTTGCCTCGCAGCTGAACCAACGGCCCTGTTGATCAATTCCGATCAAGTACACCGGAGTCCGCCATCCCTTCCTCTTTCTCAAACACCGGCTTCTTGATAACTTCCCCTTCACACCAGCCTTCCTTCTGCACTACCACAGCGTCTTCCCTCGTACGCACAGCAGCCGTGCTCATCCAACTCCCAAAACCATGGTGCTCTGTTTCCTTGTCTTTACCAACCAACAGATTTTTGCAACCCCTTCCTTCATGACCTATACGCCCACAAAGATAGCAAAAATGCTGAAGTCGTTCATATTTAACGGAGATCCACGCTGGCTCTTTATTTCCTCGCGGAACCCAGAACCCTGGCACCAAAGGATCACTCAGTTTCACTACAACCCTGACTCTGACAAAGCCACGTCCAAGTCGACCATCCATCTTCGGCTTCTCATACATGACAGTTTCACCTACCACATCTCTAAGGATCTTCGCATTCGTCTCATCAAAAGCTTCGAGAGGTAAGCCATGGAATTGAATCCAGTAGGGAGCCTCCTCAAAGCTAACATCCTCCAACACCATAAAGTCCTCCCATTCTTGCAAGACTAGCAGGCAACCCAATATTGACCAAGGACGGCCCTTAAGAATACGCTTCATATCCTGTGTATGCCTGAATCGGAATAGAAAAACCAGCTTATTACGATCCAACTCATGGATTTCAAGTTCCTTATCCAACTAACAACCCTTCCTTATCATAGAGATAATAGTGTGCACATTCATGTTCTTACCCGAGAGAATTTTACCGACCAGCGTCCCACCCACAGTCTCGTCATCATTTTCTAACTTCAAAACTACACTCTTCATCTTGGAAACCTCTGTGCAATGTCCAACCTCCATACCCACGAAGACCAGATGCAGAAGAACTTCACTCACCAGTAAAAAGCCACCACCAGACAATAGGAAAATCAAAAAGAAAAAAGAGAGAGAATGATGAGATCGCCGTTCAGAGGAAGGGAGCGCCGACCAAATAGGTATCCCAAAGGGAAACCGGCTCAACTCTCACCAGATGAGAGGGAAGCTCTCGCAAGGAGAGAGAATTGTGGAGGCGTTGCTTTTCCGCCTTTAATATTCATTTCCCGTAGCTTCTCTTTCACGCCAGATACATTGGGAAGCAATTAAAGAAATGGTGTGTGATCCTTAGGATTTGGATTCAGTCCTCTGCGCCCTCCCGTCCTCTGCGCCAAAATAACACTGATTCCTTTTTTTTTTTTATTAACAAATAATAACACTGATTCCTTTTTTTTTTATTAACAAATATTTTAGGATACTGTAGATACTAAAAAAGATATTTCAATATTCTGACCGGTACTAAAAATATATTAACAGGTACATCATGATTTTTAAAAATTATTTTAGGATGTTGAAAAAATATTTCAGGGTACTTATTGGTACTAAAAAAATATTTCAGGATACTGACTGAGGATACTGGCTGGTACTAAAAAATACTTAATAATCTTGAAAAATTATTTTTTTAGTACCAGCCAGTAAAAAAATAATTTTTCAAGATCATTAAGTATTTTTAAGTACCAGCCAGTATTCTCAGTCAGTATCCTGAAGTATTTTTTTAATACCAGTAAATAGCCTGAAATATTTTTTCAACATCCTAAAATAATTTTTAAAAATCATTCTGTATTTTTTTAGTACCGGTCAGTATCTTGAAGTATCTTTTTTAGTATCTACAGTATCCTAAAATATTTGTTATAAAAAAAAAAAGGAATCATTGTTATTTTGGCGCAGAGGACGGCAGAGGACGGGAGGGCGCAGAGGACTGAATCCAAATCCGTGATCCTTAAGCCACATGCACAATCTCTCACCTTCAGTAATTACATTATTTTGTCCGTCATTCTTTTTCTCTTGCACGTCTGCCACCATGAAAAAAATATGGAGAAAATATTTTGTATCATGAGTCTCATCCAATGTCCACCTTTCTAAAGCAAATTAAACTTATATTAGAACTCTAATTTTTCATCAAAATTTTCCCCTCCTTTTATTTGATGAAAATTATAGAAATAATAAGAAAAAACATTTTTAACTCCATTAGCATCACTTATCTTAAATTATGCATAACCAAATTTAATTGCCACCTTTTCAAATAATTCCCCATTAACTTTCTTTCCAATAATTAATTTATCTTGTCAGAAAAATAATATACCATTGACTACTACTTGGTGAGAAATTCTCATATTCCACTAATTAATTTACTTGAAAATTGAGGATGTTACATTTAGATTAGCTTTATTACATTTAATCTAAGCCCTTAGCTTATGTGTAAAAATTCCTTCCTTCATTAATGATAATTTGGACATAATTAAAATGCTCTTTGAGGTTAAGATTAGTGTCATCATCTTTTCTCCTTTCATGAGCACAATTTCACCACTTTCATGAAGTTAGGGAAGGTTAATTTTTAAATCTTGGTTTTTACTAATATCATAGTGTTTTTAATGTTATTAGGCTTAATTGGTTGGCTAATGTATTAATCTTAATAATTAGTAACCTTTTTTACATTAATCTTGGTCCTTTATTAGCTTTTGTTCCTTAATTAAGGTAATAAATCCTTAATTACAATTTTCACTTTATGACATTGAATTAAAGCCTTAGGATTTAGCTTTACGAGGTTTAATCCTAGCCCTCCATAACAAATCTCAATTAGTGTCCCTAATTTAAAAATTAGAAGATTTAATTAATTATGAACATCTAATACAATTACTTTAATTATTGCAAAATTTCATTGTTCATTAATTATTGGCAAATTTTCTCTCTAATTGGTATAAATAGTTTTGTGCCATTTAATTGTCTCCTATGAATAAATTAGGACTTATGCTTAATTATGAAAATTTAATGATGTTTTATGATTCCTAATTTGAACCCAAAAATTTAATTTCATACCTAACATTTGGTTTGTTCTATACAAATTATAGAAAATAAATCACAAATTTAGAGATAACATACTCTCCTTTTTTTAATAGGTATTATTTACAAAAATATTATCTTTAAGATAAATAATAAATTTTCGGGTATTACAATATAAGAATATCAATTCAAGAACGGATAGGAAATTGGGAGAGCATGATGTTGATGGCTTATTTTGAAGATCTTTCTAATTTACTATCATTGTCATTTCTATTATCTTTCTTGCAGAATTTACCTTGGAAATAATGTCATCCAATTATTTGGTTGATCTGCCTGAGGCATAACATTAGTTTGTGGCATTAGGTAATCATTGCATTGTGTCCTGATTATTTTGTCTTTAGTTGAAGCTATAATTATTTCTGTACTGAGTTTTATACTTCTCCTTCCAGTTGGTTGTTGAAAGAATGCTTGCATCTGAAGGAATAAAAAGGACCGAATTGAGTAGAGAGGAATTCACAAACCGAGTTTGGCAGTGGAAAGAGAAGTATATCTTATCTCAAAATTTAGTTTTAGATATACCTGTTAAGCATGTGCAGACATATTTGTTGGCTGTCTCATCACATCAAGTCTCTCTAGGACTTCTTATTTGCTTTCCTTTCCTTTTAGTCTGTGTTTTAATAATGAACCTATTTGCTATTAGAAATTTGAATTAAATAACTTTGATGGGGGAATGATCTGTAAAACAAAGGTAACATGATGCATCTAACATGCAGCTTCCATTTTCTCGGAAATGATATCCATGAAGTAAATATAAAAAATCTCCCTCCATTTGTCATGATGCACTCAAACTCTTCATGCCCAAAGGGATTTTGTCAGAGGGGATGTGCACATGTTGGAGATTGTAATTAATTCTTTTATGGTTCTTCACTTAACGATTTT
The DNA here is from genome assembly GCA_034222035.1 of Acacia crassicarpa. NCBI lineage: Eukaryota > Viridiplantae > Streptophyta > Magnoliopsida > Fabales > Fabaceae > Acacia > Acacia crassicarpa. The sequence continues at coordinate 20,290,211 of JAWXYG010000009.1, read as the reverse complement.
TTTTTTTTTTCCTGGTGGTGAAATGATTTGTGATGACCAAGATACTGATCTTCTGCCCTGATATCTGGTCTGATCTTGTTAAAAATTGCAAGGAATGAAGATCAAGTTTGTGGGATCATGTGATCTTGATCAATCCCAGATTGGAAAGATACGTATTACATGCATTTCCTTGAGTGATCCTAAATGAAGAAACCTTCTGTCAAGACCAAAGAGCCAAAAAAGAGTCCTTCTTTGGCAAAGTGTCGTTTGTCTGTCCATTTGTTCTTCTTGTTTGTTTTGCTTGGAGTGGGTTTTGCATTAGCTGGTTGATGGATTAGTTTCTTATTTTGAATGTTGCACAAGTATTGCAAGTTAATTATGAAAATTTAATTGAATTGTGTGTATAGCTTAACATTTAGAGAACTTAATTAAGACAGATTAGAGTTTGCCATTATTTATAATTGCTCAAATTTATTCACTATTAACTTGTTCAGGTTCAAGATCCATGGTGAACTTTGAAGATGTTAAACGAGGGAAAGGATGTAATCGTTCATTCTTTAGCCCTTTTGATCATGATGAAAATGGAGATGAAGATTTGGATGAATACTTTCATCAACCTGTGAAGAAGAGGCGGCTGACCGCTGATCAAGTCCAGATTCTTGAGAAAAGCTTTGAGGTAGAGAACAAGCTTGAACCAGAGAGGAAAGATCAACTAGCCAAGGAGGTTGGCTTGCAGCCTCGGCAAATTGCCATTTGGTTCCATTTCTTATTTTCCGTGATTAATTGAAATGCCCTCTATTATAAACGGAAGGGAATACGATCCTTTCGTTTCTTGAGGGAAAGAATAGAATCACGATGCGTTTCTTGGTTTACAATTATATAATAAATATCTCAAACCATACGAACACGCAAACAATAAACGAAATGGCAATAAATAGACAATGTGTGTGAAGAGAGTTAGTGGAGTGTGAGCGAGCTGCAAAAGAAGTAACAAGCCATTAATAATATTGCCACCACAGATTCACACTTAGAGCAATCAACAACTGGTATAAGTGCACTTGCTCTTTGTTTCTTTCGATGAAATGTGTGTATTTTAGTAATTTCTCAAGCTGCAAGCATTGGTGATTATGTGCAGTGATGAGGAGAGAGTAGGTACGTACAGGATTAAAGAAGACTCACTGAGCCATAGACATAGTGCAGTTTCAAAGTTTCTGTCAGAGGAGATAAGTGTGTGTGTATGATTGATCTTTAATTTATTCCTTTCAACTGAAATATTCTTAGTTATCGAGAAATATATTGGCGATTAATTAATCGCTAGCTATGTAAAAATTTAAGTTTTGAAACGCACAGCTATATTACAGAGTATATATCATCATCATCTCCAACAAAAAGAGCTTTAAGTAAGTTGAGTTATGGAAGGTATGCGCTTTTTTAACGACAAAGTTTGCAGAGCCACTTGCGATGTACAATTATGAAGATTGGTTTGAATGGGTAAAGAACTATCTAATATCTCAAGATCTTTGACAAGTGACAAGGAGAAGCGCAAGACCAAGAGAGATATCGTGTGAAAGACTGAGATGGAGAAGAAAGAATCCTAAAGCGCTTTGCATCTCATTCGCATCTCTTTTAGCCCCCACAATCTCCCTTTTATAAGAGGGGCCTCTGAAGCCAAAATGTCATGGGACATTCTCTATGGTACCTACAATCCCCCACCAACTCACTCTCCTCCCCAAGGTCAGTGCCCCACATTTTACAAAATCTCATTTGGCTCGTATTTACGCAAATATGTGCGTGTAAGTTGGGGTATTTATGAAAATATGTGTATACGTGTTAGCGCGCATTAATATATACTCAGTCCCTTCAATCCTTAATATAAAACTCAGTCAATTTTTTTTAAAGATTAAGAAAGTTAAATAAGTTAATTATAATATATATTGTATCATTTGATTATATATATAAGTTTATAAGTCAAGCAAATTAAATTGTTGTAAACAAGATAAATATAATACTCTAAAGTAATTTATTTAATTTTTTTTAATTTCTCTAAGAGCGCTAAATGGGTGACCGGAGGTAGTATATTTGTGTGTGCGCGTGTGGGTTAATATATATGCATGCATACTGGTTGTTGACACAGGAGTTGGTGATTACAGTGATGACAGAGGTGCGTAGAAGAAATGGATATGGCTATGTTGGCTGTTGCACAAGGCCATATCTAAGAATAATTGGTCATTTATGGGCAAGAGGAGGCCAATCTTCTTGTTTTCTTCGGCTTTGCAGAGTTATGATTGGAGACACTCAGGGTATGATGAACAAACAAAATGAGTGGAGGGGAGTTTTATTTTTTTGATATAATGGAGGGGAGTTTTATGCTAGAGAACAAAGAGATACAATCATGTTGGTGGGCAGCAAACATTGCATCGCTTGGCCTATAAGCCAAAGATCTAACAAATATTGCATATACGCTACTTATTGATTTTTTTAGAGTTTTAAAGAAATTAAATAAGTTACTTAGTTACAATATAAATCAGTTTATAAGTTACAAAAATTAGTTTTAAAAAAATAATAAATATAAATATCTTAATGTAACCTATTTTACTTTAATTTCTAAAAAATAGTTAACAGCTCTTATATTAAGAGCCGGAGATAGTAATATTTATTCTACACAATAGGCTGCTTCCTCAAATGCCTAAAGAAACACATCTTTTTTCATCCCTCCTCTAAAAAATTCATCTTTTACTATATACTTTTTCATCATGGGATTCATAACCGATCAAGAAATGGATATGGCTATGTTACACTATAATTAATGTTTGTCGGTCATGTGTGTCACTCTATCTTAATAGTTATTCCCCTTCATGAATAAATGGATTGTGATATTATGTTATGCACACCACTCCCCTGCAAAAGCATTCATTAATGACCATCCTAGGGCCTTGAACGTAGACTTTGGTGCTTCAATAGGCGAAACACCTCTTCATGTGGCTGTAACGTAACGTTTGGACATGTGGGAATAGTAGAGGAGTTGGTGAGATTAGTTGAACCTGAATATCTTGAAATACACGATGCTCATGGCGAGACTCCACTTCACTTCACAAAGCCCAATCACATGGTGGAGTCATTCCAATTGCCAAATGCAGTTACAAGTCCATGTGGAGAGAAATTATGGGCGTTTCCTGTACGTTGCATTGGCTTTTCCTAATGGCTTCAATGAAATGGGGCGTTATCTCTATTCTGCCACTCCTTTTCATATCTTCAAACCACAAAACGGCCATATGGGTTCTACGTTCTGATGACTTCTTATTTTTAATTGATTTGAGACATATTTTGATATATTTAGGAAGTTATCAATACTAAATTAAAGAGATTTAATTGAGATTTTAAGAGATATCAATTTTAATGCATGATTCAGGGGATTTCAATTTAAAATACAAGTTTTTGAGTTTAGGAAATAAATCATAATAATTAGAGATTTTGAATAAATTCAGTTTTATTATTATTATTATTATTACCATATCATTTCCTTTTCTTGCTCGCCATCAGAGAAGCACGAGGAGCATGATTTCCAGTTGAATCAATTTGCATCAATTATGGATTAATGACATGATGAAAAGAGAAAAAGAATTGCCATGGATTGATATTCACCATATATGGAATGGGCCCACCAATTGAAATCAAGAAAAACCGTATGCCTGCACGTGGAAAAGGAAGAATGAATTGAATGGGAATTATTGATTTAAAGGACCAGGTATAGGCTGAATTGGAAAAAAAGAAAGGAGCGCAGAGGCATCAGAGAGAATCACGCAAAAAGGAAGAGCAGCGCGCATTAGGAAAAAGAGAAGACGCAAGGAGAGAAGCAGAGGACGGCACAGTGAAGGAAAAAAATATTGGAGCTTGAGATTTTGCTGGAGACGAACCGTGAAATCAATTCAAGAAGCAGAGTTATTCTGGTATCTCTTCTTCTTCTTTTTCTTCTTCTTCTTCTCTTCATGCTGGAATTTGAATTTCTTATTTTTGTTATGGATTTCTTTATAGCCATGTGTAGCTAATTTTTCTTTTCAACCTAGAAAACCTATGAACTTGTTTGGGTTTTAGAGATTATTCCCACTTATTAGTTTTGCTTAATTTTATTCAGTTTATTTAATCCTGTGTTTATTGTTATTGCTTATTGACTGATCATCATTGAACATATTTTGGGGATTTAGGGTTGGACTTGGAAGAGGGAATCCTAAATTGACCTTGGGAATAAATAATGGGGAATTAGGTTTTAATTTAACGTGAAGTTAGGTTTTAATCTAATTTGCGTCTAGGATAGGAATATACCTAGAAGCTCCTCATAATCAAATTAGAGTGAACCCGATCCAAAAAGCATCTTACTTAGTTTTGTGAGGCATCACATAATTGATTAAGATAGGTAAATAAATGAACCGGAAGGCATTTATAGACACTAATACTCTAGATTAGCTATTTAGGTTAAGTCAAAATTAATTTAGTGGGGATAAAATCTAAAAATACCAAACAAGGGATTAGTGACTCTAGATTGTACTTTTTGATATTGGAACTTACTCTTTTTGTGAAAAGTCTTTTGCTACTATTAGTTCTTATTATTTTTCTCTTTGAAAACAATTCTGGCTTGCTCAACTTAAACGAAACAAGGAGATTTAATATCTAAACGCTAGTTAGATTGAGTTCTCGTGGGAACAATACTTTTCTCATCACTCTATTGCTTGATACGGCCCGTGCACTTGCGGAGTTTTTTTAGACTTTAAATTTTGCCCTATCACATTCCTTGAGCCTGTTTGGTAACTGGAGCCTTTGGTAATATTATGCTCTTTCAGTTCTAAATATAGGATTTTGTAGTATAAATTGTATTATAAATTATATTTTATATTTAGGAACGAGTAATAATACTAACAAATCATAATATGTGTTTCATTTTCATTTCTTTCCCTGTCTCCATATATTTGTGTTTTTATTCTGGCATTCAATCTCATACATAAATAGATGTTGCCTTGGATTTGCCTCAACAATGCACGAAGCTTCTTTTCACTGCTGACTTCAAGGGGGTAGCGACAATTGTAATGATTGCATCATATGTTCTTGTTTCCCTTAACAAAAGTCAACCTCTATTCTAGAAGCGATGGGTCTGTCAGTACATATTATTACTTTTCACTGTCTGTTTTTTTGTAATTTTTTATATGCTCTTTCTAATTATACACTGGCCAAAATGCTGAGTTATGGTGATGAGGATCAAGGTGGTGAAGTTAGAGTTATTTTAACCAGCTACCACTAGAATAATTTAGTTTTGGTCGTGTTATATTCATCAATATTTTGTTACATATATATACTCATTCCAAAATAATTAATTATATCCACCTCACCCTTCTTTTGTACATTATATGCCTGTTTGGTCTGAAGAGGAGATGGAATGAAAGGGAGGGATAGAAGGTTTACCTTGTTTGATTTGGTTGATAGAGGACGTGAGAGGTTTTTAATGATTCCTTATTTGGTTTAAGATAGGATGAGAGGGGGAATAATAGTACTTTGCCATTCCACCCTAATATATTTGGTTATATTTTTTATTTATATATTATATAAATTAATGTACATCTTATCTTATTGATATAATAATATTTTATTTATAATTACTATATATATATATATATATATATATATATTGATAGGGTTGTTTGTGATGATTATACAGGTTTTGTACGTTTGGATACTGTAGTTGTTGATTTATGGGTTGTAGGCAATTAGGTAGGAATAAGTACTGTATTTTCTTGGTTCAATGATTTCGTATATATATGTATATTAAAGATATATGTTGGAGGTAAGTAGAAATTGTAATGGCTGATCATTTTGGGAGGAAGACACATCCATTGTAAACCTTTTGTAATGCAATTTCAAGGAAATAAAGCTGTATTTTTTTTTCATGTGTCATTCATCTACATCCATCTTTCCTGTTCACCTCTCTTTTAAAATTAAAACAGCAGTGCTAATTATTTTTTGTAAATTTTTTCAAACCTTTGTATGGGCTATTTTTCACATGAGACTTGGATTATATCCATGACAGTCTCGCCTCATCCGGCCACATCATCAATGCACTCACAGGAAATGCATGCAAAATCCCAGGAGCAAACAAAACTTTCAAGTGGTGGGCGGTGGGCCACTATATGCGCTTGATCCACTGTTTAATACCTTCTTCAAAACCAATATACTTAGGAGCAAGTGGTAAGGGACTTACTTTCTTACCACCATGTCCTCGATTCGAGGTGTGGGAATGAAAAAAAAGATGTTGGGAGCTCTTCCCTCACGATCGTGGGTCTAACGTGGAGCGAAATTCGAATTAATCGGAACCGAATGGGATACCAAAAAAAAAAGAGAGAGAAAATAAACAAACCACAACCTTTTCACTTTCCAAAATATGGGGAATTGTGAAATTCACTAGCTAGACACATAGTATGAGTCATTTCCTATATTTCATGCAATGTATACCCCCAAAAAAAAAAAAAGTTGAAGATCTGTAACATAAAAAAATATTAACTTGATTTATATTTTTTCTCTAGACACATATATTTTCTATTAGAAATAATCCTATTCAAAATATTATTGAACATTGAATGCGAACACCTCTATCCTACTTTGTCAGTTGCATATTTCATTTTTCAGATTCCAGGCACAAACAAATGGGATCAGCTAAGCTACCTTGTGCTTCAATAAAAATTAGGGAAAATTACTCGCAGATCCCAAAAAACAATAATTATAAAAAAATTTCTTAAAATCACTAAATTACATAGAAGTCCTAAGGGATTTTTTTGATATTATTTGTATGGAAATAAAATCCAGGTTTTTAAATGTTGTTCTAAATATAAGCATTTCCTATTGTAAATATGACTTTTTCTGTTGTAAATGGCCAGATTTTAAATTTTATTGTAAATACAGCACTTCCTGTTGTAAATCTAGCTTTTTCTGTTGCAAATGACCTCTCTACGTTCAAAATCCAGGTGTTTAAATATTATTGTAAATATAGGCATTTCCTTTTGTAAATATGACTTCTTCTTTTTTTTTTTTGTAAATTTCCATATTTTAAATTTTGTTATAAATACAACACTTCCTGTTATAAATTTAACATTTTTCTATTGTAAATGACTTCTCTACGTTCAAAATTAGGTGTTTAAATTTTGTAAATATAGGCATTTCCTGTTGTAAATATGACTTTTTCTGTTGTAAATAGTCATGTGTTTAAATATTGTTATAAATATAGCATTTTCTGTTGTAAATATAACATTTCATATTGTTAATACAAATAATATCAAAAAAGTCCCTTGGGACTTCTGCGTAATTTAATGATTTCAAGTGACTTCTTTGTAATTGTTTTTGTTCCTTGGGATCGGTGTGTAATTTTCCCTAAAAATTATGATCCCCACCAAGCTAATCCCTTAAGATTAGTTGCTTTTTGGGCCCTTTAAATTCTACTGCAGCCCACTTTGTTTGGATGTGTTCAACATGCAACCCAAGCTGTACCTGTACGCAACAGATTGAAGCCCATATACTTGCAAGGCGTCATTCCTCAGCCGCTTATAGAACTACTTGTCATTTGTCAATAACAAAAATAAAAAATAAAAAATAAAAAAATCCTACTCACGCTCCTTGCTGATCTTAAATTTAACAGAAAATCACACTAAAGCCACTTTCAAGAAAATAATATCTGAAAATCCAACCTTTTTGCTTCATGGAAACTGCGCCGATTTGGGAGAATAGGAAGGCAGCAGATGTTAAGGGAATTAGAGAAAAGCCAGGTTCTTCTTTATCATGGGTCATGCATATATATCCATCTTTCCTGTTCACCGTTAATGATAAGGAAAATGTTAAATAGTCTAATTTTATTCAGGAGCATCTTTTCCGTTAGTAAAAAGAAATTTCAAATGTTGAAAGAGTTATAGTTCAGCTTATTCAATTCAAATCTAATAGATTAAAACCATTAATATAGCGCGCTTTTTATCAAACCATCAATTAATTAATAATATCACAAAAAATCCCCATCATTTATCGGGGTGTGTTGTGGGTCTCTCTACGTACTTGCTCCGGTTTTTTCTTCGTTTGTGAACAACAACTACCAAGTTAAAAGAAGTTGGAAGCAACAAATGTATGAAAAATTATATCAAAAAACAAATGTATGAAAAATATATTTTTCATTCTAAATATGCTTTTATTTATAACTACGATGAGTGTAAGAGAGAACGACGGCAAGAGAGAGAGAATGAATGAATAAAGAAATAAAAATGATATATAATTACTTATGAATAAAAAAAATTGCTTATAAAAAAGAATAATAATAATAAGGATAACAGTGGTAAATAGGACAGGAGGAGCCATAATATTTCTTCCTGTGCGGTCACTATCATCGTACATGAGTACTTAAGTTCCTTTATTTTGTATTGTCCCAAAAAAGAAAGTCCAAAATCTGTCTCGGTCTGAGAGAACTGGTGGAAATCCAAGAGTATGGAGGAAAATTCTGAATTTTAAGCACCTTATTGCTGACTATGAGCTAGATGATTTGGGATTTCATGGTTTCAAATACACTTGGTGTAATAACTGGATGCAACCAGATACTATAGGGGAACAAATTGATAAGGCATTGGGCAACATCCTTCTCCGAGAACAATTCCCGAACCTCCAAACTCTTCATGTGGACCTTGCTGAATCTGACCACCATCTCTTGTGGGTGCAATGTCATCTTGTTGGGCATCATCGTAAACGTGCTTTCAGGTTTAAGATATGTTGGACTACTCATCCCAATTTTCTCCGAGTAGTTAGAAATAGGTGGAGTTCAGTTTATAATAGTGTCTTGTGTGCTGCTGATGGGTTTGTTCAGAATATGATAAAATGTAGATAGGACCTTATTAAATGGAATTACCAAGAGTTTCCAAATAATTCCCGTAAAATTGAGAGTTTGAAGGATCAACTAGCCAAGCTTAATTAGGGGGACCGAAATGAATTATCCTCACAGGCCATTGCTATTATTAAAGGGGAATTAGATTGGATATTGGCTCATGAGGAATAGTTCTGGTGGCAAAGATCAAGAGTCAATTGGCTTCAATTCAGGGATAAAAATTCTCGTTTCTTTCATTTGTCTACCCTCAAAAGAAGACAGAGGAACAATATCTTATGTATCAAGGATGATGATGCCATTTAGCTTATAGAAAAATCAGATATTTCACGGAATATCTCTTCTTCTTTCTTTTTTTTTTTCTCAGGGGCTCTTTACAACTTCTACTCCCTCGGATATGGACTCGGTTCTTAACTTCATTGATCCCAAGATTTCCTCCTTAATGAATCAGAATCTTATGCTCCCAGTTTCAAGAGAAGAGGTTAAAGCAGCTGCTTTTAGCCTAGGGTCTTCAAAGGCACCAAGTCCTGATGGTTTTTCTGGCATCTTCTATCAAAACTCTTGGAGTGAGGTTGGGGAATCTATCTTTCATATGGCCAGAGAATTCTTTGAAGGAAAGTCGCTGCTTGATGCAATCAATGAAACGAATATCACCTTGATTCCTAAGGTGGAGAAGCCTGAACATGTGTCTCATTTCAGGCCGATTGGGTTATGTAACTTTTCCTACAAAATCATTTCTAAGCTCTTGACTAATAGAATAAGACCTCTACTGGATAATTGCATTTCTCAAAATCAAGGAGCTTTTGTCCCTGGCTGGTGTATCCATGACAACATCATCATCGCTCATGAGGTCTATCACTATCTTCGGAGAAAGAAAACAGGGGGAAAGTATGAATTTGCTCTCAAAATGGATATGAGCAAAGCATATGATCGAATTGAATGGTCATTCCTAGAGAAGGTTAAGCTACGATTTGGCTTTTGTGAGAAGTGGGTGGCACTAGTCATGAAATGTGTTCAATCGGTTAAGCTGAATGTTTGTGTTTCTGGGGAAAATATCAGCTCTTTCTCTCCAAGTCGGGGACTACAACAAGGGGATCCACTATCACCGTACTTATTTATTCTTGTGGCGTAGGTACTATCCCTTATGATTGACAATAGTCAAGGTGCTAAACAATTTAAAGGGGTTCAATTGAGCCAGGGATGCCCGGTGCTTACCCATAGCTTCTTCGCTGATGATTCCTTATTATATATGAGAGCTACCAGGAAGGATTGCACTTATCTTGCTCAGATCCTACGACTATATTGTGCCGCCTCGGGCCAAGTTATTAACCTTGACAAGTCCAGTATCTTTTTCTCCTCCAATACTCCTACTGCTATTAGATCCATGGTTAGAAACATATTGGGTATTGCGGCCACTGAGGACTCGGGAAGGTATCTTGGTATCCCGAGTATCTCGGGGAAGACTAAACATCAAGCCTTAGCATATGTTAGAGAAAGAATTACAAGCAAGCTCCAAAGTTGGGGACTCTCTCCTCTCTCATTCTCGGGTCGAGAGGTAATGATTAAATATGTAATACAAGCTATTCCAATATTTCCCATTAACTGCTTTAAATTTCCCATCAAAACCTGTAAAGAAATCCACAACCTTATTGCTAACTTTTGGTGGGACGGCAATGCTTTTGGTCGACGCACACATTGGAAAGCTTGGGACTTCTTAACTTCTGGAAAGGACCAGGGTTGTATGGGCCTCAGAGATCTTTGCATTATGAATGACTCTTTACTGGCTAAAACAGCTTGGAGGCTTTTGACTCGACCTGATGATTTATGGGCAAGAGTGTTGAAGAGTATGTATTTCCCCAAAACTAATTTTCTTCCAGCTACTAAAGGTTACAAAGCTTCTTGGTGTTGGTCTAGCATGATTGATGGTAGAGATATCCTTTTGAAGGACCTCCATTGGGATATAGGATCGGGTACTTCAATTGACATTTGGGGGGAGCCTTGGATTCCTGGATTCCCCTTGCTCAAGCTACCTCCAAATTGTACTGATCCAGTAGTGAAACAGGAACGTGTATGTGACCTGATCGTTGATGGTGTGTGGAATCTCGGCCTTATATCACAATTTCTCCTGAATCAGGTAAAGGATGCAATCTACAATATCCTTATTCCTACCAATGGCCTAGAAGATAAACTAGTATGGACTAATTCCAAAAATGGGGAGTATATGGTTAAACTGGGATACAGGGCAAAGAAGGCTAAGCTCTCAGTTGGAGCTAGCAAGGCAGGACCCTCTGTTGTGGTGACTCCCTCTAGTTGGAAATCTGTGTGGAAGATTAAGACAATCCCCCTTGTGCAACAATTTATTTGGTGTCTCTTAAATAATGCCATAGCTACTAATTCTGCACTTTTCCATAGGCATCGATCCCTGACAAAGCTATGTCCTATCTATGAGTCAATGGAAGAAAATCTTGAACATCTGTTTTTCCATTGTTCGTGGACTCGCTGTATATGGTTTGGTAGCCCGCTAGGGATCAAATTTGAACCTGCTGAGGTCTCTAATTTCAACAGATGGTGGCTTAGAATTTCTGGTATGCCCTCTTTGCACCCTTATGATTTGTCTTTAATCTGTTGCATACTCTGGTTCATTTGGAAACAAAGAAATGCCAAAGTGTTTAATTTTCTTAAGCCAAGCCCTATCGTTGTAATTGAAATGGCTAGGTAGAGTGTTGCTGAATTCATGACTAGTCTTAATGATTTGTTGAATGCATATGACCTGAACCCAAAGAACCGCAGCGTCTCAGCTTGTTGGGTTTTGCCTCCTGCTGATAAAGTCAAAATAAATGTGGATGGTGCCTTTCAGGTGGGCTAGGAGATGGTAGCTATAGGTGTGATCTACAGAGATTTTACTGGGCATTTTATTTGGGGATTTGTTGATAAGCTGAAATCCATCTCAGCTTTTATGACTGAAGCACTTGCACTTAAACATGCCCTGCTGATTGCTGTGGATATAGGGATTGATAATGCTATTTTTTAGTCTGATTGCCTCACTCTGGTTAATTGTGTTGATGCTAAATCTCCTTCTTCTTTTGATTGGTGTTGTAGAAGTATCATCCATGACATTATTGGTTTGTTTTCTTCCAAAGTTGGGTTTTCGATCTCATTTACTCCTTATGGGGCTAACCAGGTTGCTGATCATCTTGCAACAATTGCTTATAAGGGGGTGTACCCTGTTGGGTGGGTGTCTCAACCAACACCCTCTTTGATTCCACTGCTAACTTTGGACGCTCAACAGACTTCTCCGGTCATGGCTAATGCTCTTCACCCTGTTGCTGGAAGGGGGGTTGATTAGTTTATTTTCATGTTACATTTTGATTGGCTTCGGCCTGGTTTATTATTTTATATTTGAGTTGTAAGCTTTTGGATGCTGTTCTATATCAGCATATTATTCTGAAGTGGTAATAGATATCCTCTTCGAGCAAAAAAAAAGAAAAAGAAAGTCCAAAAAAACTTCCTTTATTATTTTATTGTTGAGCAGTTTAATTGCGGGAAGAAAGAGCCGTTGACTTGGTACATTATTTGAGACGGGCTCCCTTATTGCAAGCCATCTACTGTAGTCTGTTTGTAATGGCATCAAAAGTTTAAAAAAGCCCAGCGATAGCGTGACAGTGAAAGCTTGCTTGATAATTGGGTGTTTAAGAAAGCTTCATTCTTTGATAGGCTTCAAGATTTAAAGTCACTTCTCCAAGCTTCTGATCCAATATCAGTATAATCTGATTTTGCTGTATCCACAATACCGAATGTATATTTTTATATTCTGCATGTAGTATATATTTATCCTTTATAAATATTTGTTAATGACAATTTTAAGCATTACATTGTGTTGTAATTTTTTTAATAGTAATTTTACTATTTTTTTTTGAAAATTTATATTATTTTTTTATCTCAAATTATCACATTATGTATGTATGTATGTATGTATGTAATATTCAATAAGATTTATGCCCTTTTCAGTCATTTTCTATCTCAACTGACTTTTCAAACTCTATACTAAACAAGTGCCCATTAGGGGGGAAAATAAAAAAGAAGTCACTTCTGCCACCGTTATCTTAAACACAAATTACATCATAAAAAATTCAGCACAAAAAAAGGGTCACTTTTACCACCGTTATCCTTAATGACCCTATACCTGTAAACTTTTTGTGAGGGCAATAATTTAGCAAGCTAATCAGCATTGGAGGTTGATTAAGGATGTTAGGGGGCCAATATATATATATATATATATACTACCTTCGGTCCTAATTATAGGAACACTTTTGTAATGCAATCTAATTATAGGAACACTTTTATAGTGCAAAATTGCACTACAAAACTGTTCATATAATTAGGATTGGAGGAGTATATATATATATATATATATATATATATATATGCTTCTGAGAGTTTCACTTTTACTTGTTTGAATTATCAGTACAAACTGTTTTTCTAACGTGGTTCATTGTATATGAAATAAGTTTTTTTTTTTTTTTTGCATAATACAGGCAAGCTGTAGCTTGAAGAGGTAAGATAGGACCTAGAACATAAAGACTAGTCCTAAAATCAACACAAAAGGAACAAAGCTAGGACCGACAGGCCAATTGGTCCTTCCGCACCATTTCAAGGCACCCCTTAGGAACTGTAGGAATAAGGACCTTGTCCGCATCAACAGGAGCATTATGTCCTTCCTTTGCCAAGTAATCAGCGCATGCAATGTTCTCTCTATGAGTATAATGCAGCTCCACATTCCAATTTTGGAACAGAAGATCTCTGATATTGCCAATAATGTCTCTCAACGGATGATCATCGTAGCCCCAGTCTCTCATGAGAATATTGACCGCATCCAGCGAGTTCGAGTACAGCAGAGCTTTTTGGAAACCCAATTGTTGAGCCACTGCCAGCCCTAGCATGATGGCATGAAGCTCCACCTCTATAACCGTCCGAAGACCAAGGGATTTGTAAAACCCCATCAACTAGCGTCCCCGTGAATCCCTGATCACTCCTCCATATGCCGCTTGGAACTGCTGCCGAACCGAACCGTCGACGTCAATACGGACCACGTTCCCGGTAGGGGGAGTCCAATGCTTTTCCTCATTCCTATCAAGTTGGAAAATTTGATGAGATAAATTATTATTAACACTACTTTCCAGCATAAAATAATTGCACAAGTGAAGCATCTCCCTGGTCTCAATATTATCGCCTTGGAATAAGGATCTACATCTGGAAGTCCAGATAATCCAACATCCCAAGCTAAAGACTCTCGACCAGGGGACATTCTGAAACTTTCCCTTTCTTGGCTTGTGTTTAGTGTTCCAATTGAGCCAACCCTGCAAGTTACCTGCAAAAAATTGGGAAACATAATTAGATTTTAAAATTTCTTTCCAGAAATTTCTGGCTCTTTCACTGTCCCTAATTACATGAAGCACACTCTCTTCACTATTACACTGAAAAGGACAAAGGTTGTCATTGGTAAGCCCAATCCTGGCTCTGTGAGCGTTAGTGGCGAGTTTCTCGTGACCAACTTGCCACATGAAATATTTAACCTTTTTCTGGAATCTGCCACTTCCACATCAAAGACCAGAAGTGATTATTACTCTGTCCTGTCCAGCCAAAGAGGTACTGATAAGCCGACTTAACAGAGAAGCTTCCATCCTTCGCAACTCTCCAAGTAAAGCAGTCAGAATAGTTGTTACTGGGTGGGTGCATTTTAGAGATAGTCCTAATAACATCAGAGGGAAGAACCCCTTGCCACCTGCTCATGTTCCAACGGCAGTTCGCCAATATGTGATCTTTCACAGACTCTTCTTCATTAATAAAGGCCACATTACTAACATAGGTTAGAAGGGGGCGCTCCAAGGGAAGCCAGAGATCACACCAAAACTTAGTGTCAGCTCCATTGTTAACTTTTCTCCCAACCCCACTCATGAACTTGTCCCAAACCTCCACAATAGCTCTCCAAGCCGATGACGAGCTCCTTTTTTTTAAAAAAAACTTTAGGCACTGATGAACTTCCACAATTGTACTTGGCCCATAAACATTGAACCCACAATGCATGTCTTTTAGTTAGGAGGCTCCAACATAGTTTCATAATAAACGCCCTATTTTGTCGTCTGAGATTCTTGAAACCAAGACCCCCTTGTCTCTTTGCTTGGGTGATTTTATCCTAAGCAATAAGATGCATCTTCTTGACATCCTCATCCTGCGACCAGAGGAATTTCCTCGATAGCTTATCAATTTCGTTTATAGTGCAAATGGGCAGGAGAGTTGATTGCATGTAATAACTGGGTAGAGATGATAACACCGAATTAATCAAAATCGACCGGCCCGCTATAGTTAGGAATTTGCTTTTCCACATAGATAGCTTAGCTCGAGCCTTTTGAACAATCGGGTGATATGTGGCTTTAGTGACTCTTTTGTGAGTAATTGGCACTCCCAAATATTTCCCCAGATCAGGCGTAAATCCAATGCCAAGCATCTGGCTCAGCTCGAGGTCTCTATTAAAATTCACATTTGTGGAGCAAAACATCCTTGACTTATCGACATTAATTCTATGACCAGAGACTTCACAAAAGGTTTGCATTACATTTCGGATCTCTGTCATTTGACTAGATGCGGCCTCTGCAAAGAGAATAAGATCATCGGCAAAGAAAAGGTGGGATAACTGGGGTCCTCCCCTTTTGAAGGTAAAAAGCTTCCATTAGCGAGCCTGGCATTCAGCTTTAATATGGTGGCCCAGCCTCTCCATACACAACACAAAAATATAGGGGCTTAAAGGATCCCCTTGTCTAACTCCTCTGGTAGGCCTGAAAGTTTGACTTTCATCCCCATTCCACAATATAGACATAGAGGTTGTGGATATACATGCCATAACCAGGTCAACCAAACTCCTCCCCAGGTTCAAGCGCAGGAGCGTATTTTCAATAAATCCCCAATCTAGCCTGTCATAAGCTTTTTCCATATCAATCTTAATGGCAACAAATCCTTTTCTCCTACCCTTCGTTCTCATAGAATGAATAACCTCCTGGATGATTAGGATGTTATCACATGTGGATCTATCAGGAATAAAACTACATTACTCAAGACTTATAAGATGTCCCATAACGCCTCTGAACCTGTTCGCCAACACCTTAGTAATGATTTTAAAGCTCACATTGCACAAGGATTTGGGACGCAATTCACGTAACGAAGTTGGGTTATCAACCTTAGGTATGAGGACAATCTTTGACTTATTGATTGTGGCCATGTTGGAGGGGTTATCAAAACAATCTTCAATGAACTGACAAATTTTATCCCCCACCACATCCCACTGAGACTGGAAAAAATGAGCATTAAGGCCATCCGGTCTCGGTGCTTTAAAGTCCCCCATAGTGAAGGTAGCGTTCTTTATTTCCACCTTGGTGACTCTACTCGATAACATGCGCAGATCGTTATCAGCAATGAGAGGGAAGTTGGAGGCAAAATCCCTAGGATTTGTCACAAAACCATCCCGACTATATAGATTAAGGAAGAAGTCATGCGCCATTTTTTTTTTTTGCTGTGTCATGGTCTTCAATCCAATTCCCTTCCTCATTAAGAATGGCTCCGATTCGCTGCTTTCTCCTCTTGATCATTGCAGAAGCGTGAAAGTATCTTGTATTACGATCACCCCCTGTAACCATTTACTTCTAGATTTCTGAAACCAGGTGATTTCCTCTTGAGTAGCCACCTTATGGTACTCCTCCCATAGCTTCTTCTCGAGTCTGAATAGCCCAGTTTGTAAATTCATCCTCCTACTTCTATCAATCCCCTCCAGCCGACGAATCAACTCTTTTCTCTTTTTTGTAAAATTACCAACTTTGTTATCATTCCAATCCGAAGCAGTGGTTTGAAATTTTTGCAGACCTTGAAGCCAATCCGTGTCATGCCACGCTTCCTTGGTGATACCCTTAAAGTCATTTTCCAGGGTCCACGCAACTTGATAAGCAAAATTCTTTTGAAAACTCTTTCTCCTGGCTGACGAGTTCACATTCACCACCACCACTCTATGGTCGGATTTAAACTTAAGCTCATGTCGGATTGCAAAGTTTGGAAAGGAATTAATCCAGTTGAAGTTAGTAAAAACCCAGTCCAACCTTTCTTTGAGCCCATGTTTTTCCCAAGTAAACTTGTCACCCTGGATCTTCGCCTCGATGAGGTGAGTATCATCAATGCAATCTTTGAATTGTTGCATGGAGGCCCAAGAGGGATCAGCTCCTCCAAGTTTATCATTAACGGACAAGTAAGCATTAAAATCTCCCAAGACTAGCCACGGAAGATTAGAATTGGCAAGAGAGCGGAGGGAGTTCCATAAGGTGGCTCTACCAGACGTGGTAGTCTCCCCATAAACAACAGTCACAAGATTTATAGTGTTATTCTGGAGATCCCTGATTTGGCAATGAAGCAGCTGGGTTGTGGAGGTAAGGTAAGTAATATCAAAAGCAATAATATTCCACGAGATCCAAATACCCCCGGAGAACCCCGTAGATTCGACTCGGATCCAATTACTAAACCCAAGTCTACGGAAGACTTTATCAGCTCTAGTTCCACTAATTCGTGGCTCCAAAAGGCAAAGAATGTCAAAACAATATTTATTAACAATATCTTTAATATTTAAAGGGAACGCCCGACTACCGGCCCCCCTACAGTTCCAGGATGCCACAATCATTAAAACTTATTAAATTAAATATAAGATAAGGGATAGAAATACTTACCTGCGCTATTCGGCTTTACCTTCCTACAAATCTTTGGCACAAGTGGGCTCACCTACCTTCCTGCCAGGCAATTGCTCAAGTTGAGTTTAAGGTATTGTAGTTCCATTACCTTCCAAAAACTCCAAAGCGATATCCTCATTAGGGTCCCATTGGTCTGGCGCTTGCAGATTGATAGGGTGGGATAACTGATTTCCTTGCTCTATATGAGGGTCCTCGTGAGTATGGCCTTTGGTGGAACCAATGTTGGAATTTAAAGTTGGAGGCAACTGTTGGATCATGTCATTAAGGTTCCCCTGCACAATAGAATGTATTCGGAGGCCATTAGCTTTACTCTTTTTATCAATAGATTTTTTAGGACCTAAGTCAGGCATATTATTGGCATTGGACTTTCCATCATTGGCTTGAATGACCGCTATGCTATGTCCAGGATGAGGGATATTGGTGGTTCTGGCGAGAGATGAGGCCCAGCAGCATCACATGTAATTTCCAGCCCATTTAAGTGGCTTCCTTCAACCATGCATCAGTCTAATTGCAACTCACGGCCAGCTGGGCTTATTTGGGCAAGAGATTGAAGAGGCCCATTCCCACAATCCTTTTCACATTGCTGACCGAGAGAATAGGAAGGCCCACTTCCTTTCACACTTGCATCCTGCGCACCATGTGGGTCCACGACTATAGGATTTTTAGGCCTATATTGAACTTTTGTTTTCAAACCCATCTGAGGCTTTACCATAGATATCCTACCAGCTGGCATTTTCGTATTTCCCTGCCCCCGTGATTTGACCGAATGGACATTTGGGGATTTAGGTTCAGCTTGCCGTGGATATTTCTTCCCTTCCACAATCTCCGTACACACTAGCTCATTTTCTTGCGTCATCGGATCCTCTTCTTGGAGATTTTCCAGCGCTGCAAACTTGGAATTTGGCCTTACCGATGACCCTTTCAACGTCAGCCCCCGAGGAAGTACGGTGGCCACCAACAGCTTTTGTCCGTTGCGAGTATCTCTTCCGGCCTGATCTCCGGTTAACGAGCACCCAAGGGCCAAACGCGTCGTCCGTGTTTGACGCCGGAGATATTGCCACCGGGTGGGGTGGGCGCTACATCGATGGGTGCTGTGCTAGGCAAGTTTCACCATGCTGAGGGACACTCCTCTCTCCTATGCCCATATCTTCCACAGGTAAAACAAATCAGTGAGAGGCCCTCATACTCCACGTTAAATAGGGAACCTGCCACAATCACCTTGGGCACAAGTTTTTTCTGTAAATTCAATTCAACACAGATCCTCACATACTTTCCTCTCTGAATTTTCTGAGTTGCATCTCGACACTCATGAAGAGTGTTCATGTCCACTCTAAGTGTGCGACCAATTCTATCTTCCAATCGCGATATGCAATTTTTATTATAGCGTTGCATTGGTATGTCTGGAATACGCACCCAAGTTGCCACTCTTCCTAATGGGTTCAGGTATGGATTGAAGTAGGGTGTCCACCTTTGAATTAGAACACACTGTTGTTGAATCACCCAAGGGCCATCATACAGAACCTTATGATAGTGTGTCCTCTATAGCTCGTTGTCCTGAAATCTGACCACAAAATAATTGTTCGGTATATCAATAAGCTCAAAAGATGAAAAACCCCATAGTTTGATCAGAAGCTCCTTCAATACATATAGATTGAATTTTCTACCAAGCACCGTGAGGATCAATGCATAATTCCATGGCTCAAACCATTCTTTGTATTCCTCCTCTGTACATGGCGCAACTGGGTACATCTCCATAAGTTTCTTCATCTCTTCAGATTCCTCCGGCAATTTCCAACTTATTTCTTTATCATCCGTAAACAGATCATCCTCTTCCATTACGTAGCTACTGTGTGCAATCCCATTAAATCCCATGAGTGAAGCACAATAGGATGGGAATTTTGGCTGATTTTCTTAATTCTTGCTTGCTAATTCCCTATTTCCAGATTGCTTTCCTTGCTCATTTGATTGCTCTGTTTCTTTTTCAGACATATTTTCATCCATAATAGCAAGTGGCGGCTCATCTGTTTTCTTCTTCTTTTTCTGTTCATCGTGGCCCTCAGCTGGTGGCGTCCGGTGGGAGTTTCCGTTGGCCAGAGTCAGTTAACGGGGAGGTGTTGGTTGCGTCCATTCAGAGAAGAGTATTCTAACCGCTATATATATCTGTAGGTTGTATATGAAATAAGTTTTATCTCAACTTGTGTGAACGTATTTTTCTAACACCAACTCAAACAGGACTATACAATCCTAACTTCTGGCTGGCCTTGTAGTTGACTGATCTGTTTTTTTTTTCTCATGAGGTTCCAACTCTGTGCTTCGTTCCTCTTACTATAGGTATGGATATTTTTATTTTCCTCTTCTATCTTCTTCCTTCTTTAACTCTCTTGTTGGCTTCAAAACACTAGAATATCTTCTTAAACTTGCTCATCTTTTTCTTGCTATAAACGTGGATTGGTAGCCGTATGGTTTGTTAAATTTGTCCGGGCTCCTGGCACAAAAGCGGTTCCAGCTCCATAAACAGGCTTTGTGTTTTTGGCTCCAATCTAGCTTGACCATGAAAATGGTTTTCTCCATAAAGTTAAAAATTCACGTTGATCGTATAACATTATTAAATTTTTAACAATAAGGGGAAAAAATTTATGTTTTAGTTACTTGCAGATTAAAATTGTACCTCAAAAAATTATAATATACATTATTTATTTATTTTATTTACTTACCTGGGGTAAAAGTGAAAAATGTCCTTAATCACTCTAGAGTAGACACTGCTGGAAAAAATGGTTTTTGCGACGGAAAAAATCCATCCCAAAACCATGAAAAATCCGTCGCAAAACGATTTTGGGACGGATTCCATCCGTCACAAAAAACAAGTGGCAATTGCGATGGATTCAAAATTTCCGTCGCAATTGTCAGAATTTGCGACGGATTTAAAATCCATCGCAGTTGCGACGGATAGGAGTCCGTCGCAAATTTCAAATTCTCGACGGATACTGCAATGGATTTTAAATCCGTCGCAAAATTAATTTTTTTAAATATTTATTTAGTAATCGAGATAGAAGAAGAAATTGTACGTTGATATAGTAAAAGAATAGCTTTTGCTAAAATAGACAAAAGACATGGCTATAGCAGGCACTGATATAAAAGAATGTGTGATTAAAGATAAAGATGAGTCTGATAAGTTTGAAATACAATTTTAGGTAACGCATAAGTCCCACCATTCAGTTGAAAAAATAAAAAGGAAGCTAATTAACAGAGTTGAAGACTCACCCAGCAGCGGAAGAGTTTATGAGGTTGGAAGTTGATGGATCGGTGCTTACAGATGGCAAGAGCAGATGAGGTAGGGTTCTGAAAGTAGCAGCAAAGAAACCAGATCAGGGAACCATCGTTAGCCACCGGAGTTATATCCAGCTTGTCGGAAACATCAAACCTAATCCAGAGGAGCTTCGCTTAAACATCAAACTTGAAAAAAATAACAAACAGGTGAACAATAAAATAAAATAGTTAATCTATTGTTGACCAGTCACAGATGAAATCTGCCCTCCTTCAGTTTTAGGGCAACGACAATAATGGCTAGGTTTGGGTCGCGAGATCTGCAATGTCAAGATTGTGGTTTGCTTGGGTTGATGAAGAAGGCGAAGAGATTTGCAGGTGTCGGCGAAGCTCGGTGAAGATAGCGAGGAGGTGTACTTTGGAGGCTGGGATAGCGTCACACTGCGTGAAATGAAGAAAACCTAAAAAAAAAATTCAGAGTAGAGGAAGATGAGAAACGCTGCTGGGGGGGATATTAAATCAGCTTTTTGCGACTAAAATAAGGTTCTGTCGCAAAAAGCGGTAGGGAATTAGCAACGGATGTCGAATCCGTCGCTAAATTTTGCGACAGATTGCACATCCGTCGCAGAAAGCCTGAAAAAGGTCGCCAGTTTGCGAAGGATTACACATCCGGCCCTACAGGGCCTGGAGTAAGGAAAACTTTTCTTTTTCAAAGCCCGATCCGATAGTACCAGGGTCAGGGCCGGCCCTACAGGGTCTAAAAATTACTATTCCAAATTTTAACTATTTTTCCTTCAATTTTTTTCAAAGAAATATAATTAATAAATTGCAATCATTAAAGTTTTAATTTATTAAGTAAATTTTATCAACATTAATATCTAAACAATATAAATCATTCAACAAATAAACACATCCATTAATTCGTAATAAAAAACAAATAAACACAAAAAATATGTTTTTTTCCTTTTTTTCAAAAAATATTAAACAAAGGAATTACTTTATGTATGCCCATGACAAAATGCTTTTCCTTCTCGTAATCTTGTGTGTTTGTAGATTCCTTCGGTTCATGCATGATTTAATAATTATACTTATTTTACACAGAATATATTTATAATTTATTACTTATATAATATTCTAATACTAAAGTATGTGTTTATTTAATATGAAAACATCCCTTCTTTAAAATTTTTAATAACTAATTATATGTTTTAATACAGAATAATAATAAACATAAAAAAGGGTTATAGTTTAAACTAAAAAAATTTAAATAATTACAAATAAACACATTCATCAAGTGAAAGTCTAAGTCATTATTATTATTATTATTATTTAAAAAAGCAACAGTTAAATGGGCCTGCAGGGCTGGCCCGAGGCCCTACAGGCCAGCCCGATTAAGCTTGAAGTCTTACAGGGTTGATCCTACAGGGCCAATTTCAAATTTTTGACCTATTTTTCAAGTCCAAACCCTACAGGGCTAGGGTTTAAACGGACCGACCCGATAGGCTTGGTTCGATTTCTCGACTTTACTCTAGAGTGAATCTTGGACCAACTGGAGTTTTGTAATACGGATGAAAGCAGTAAATAGGATAAGAAGGAGAATATACCAGAGAAAATCTGTATCCCATTAAGTGCCTATATATATGGGGCATCCAAAACCTAGGTTTTGTTTATAAAACTTATTATCAAAGCTCTGTCAAACAACTCTCATTTCTTCAAAAACTATTCTGCACTTAAAACCTAAGTTTTCTAAAATTCAAATTTTTTTCACTTTTCACTTTGACAAACTTTCTCCGTAAAGTTGTAGGCCCCTCCATAATTGGAGAAACCCAAAATACCCTCCATTATACATGTACTTCCTCTCTCCCTCGCTGCTATTCAGATCCCTCACTCCTCTATTTTTTTCTCCCGTCGGACAATCTCAAGAAGAGAACTGATGAATAGTGATTTTTCGCCCCCCGGCCCTCACGCTGTGCCTCTGCTTTCTCTGTCCGAAAACCCGATTGATGATGATCCATAGTGTATTTCTTTTTTGAGGCTGCTCTCTGAACCCGTGACTCCTTTTTCGTTTTTTTACGTCTCCCGTTAATTTCCCAAATGTTGTCGTTTGATACATTAAAACAACTCTTCCACCTTTCCAAAACGACTTTACTCAATGGCTGCAAAGAAATAAAACAAAAGTTAAAAAAAAAAGATAAAGGAAAGAAAATAATAAATAGAATAAAATAAATTGATATTAAAAAAACTATATATTATATTTTTTTGGATTTTATATTATTTTTGATATCCTAAAATTACTTGCTTTTATTTTGATTTAAATCTAAAATATTGACTAAGGAATCCTCAAATAATGTACCGAATTGATATCTTATAAAATCTTTAAAAAATATTTTTAATTTAGTTTTGATAGCCTAAAATAAATTTATTTTTTCTAACAATTTTATGTAATTCTTGTTATTTATTAGGGGTTTGATTTTCTCATGTTACATGAGGAAAAAAAAAAGATTCCTACACACATAAAATTGTGGAACCCACATATATATATAATGCTCATTATATGTATATGTGGGTCTCACCATTTTATGTGTGTATAACATGAGAAAACATTTCTCCTACAATATGAGAAATGTTTTTCCCTATTTATTATAAAATATAATGTTTATAACATTTAAAATACAATTTTATCTTTTAAATGCAATTATATAAAAAGCTAATGTCATTTTTGGTAAATTTGACCCTTGAAAAGCTATTCTGATAAAAAGATTTAAATAGAGTAAAAAGCTATTCTGATAAAAATATTTAACTAGAGTAAAAAGCTATTCTGATAAAAAGATCAATATAAACTTAATAGCAATAACATTTTCTCTCACAAATCACTATTGAATTTAACAGTGTTAGCTAAACATTGCAAGCCGGTCAATTTTTGGGGCTTCGTGCCTAAGGAGTTGGATGTAGTGGGCAGAGTGAATCACTGTTCATTCCCAAAGTACTGCTACAGTTGCATCAAAACTGCTAGGTCATATGATGTTGCAAAAAGCCTCGCGCAATGCATTGCATTTACTCCTCTCATCCATATCAAATTTTTGAAATTTAAAATGCTCATCTCTCTCCTCCTTTTGTTTCACTTTCCTTCTTCCTTTGAGCGAGAAGCCATAGATGAGAACATTTTGGCAATGTTGAAGATTGGGCCATCTAAGCGAAATCAAAGATTGGGATGGAAAAGAAGTTGAGAGTGAAGCCGAGTTGATGAAGATGCGAACGTGATGAGAAGATAGAGGGGAGGTGCTGCAAGTCGGGCCATACGTGATTTGTTTATAAATCTCTGCAATGTGAGTGTTCAAGAATGGGATTTATGTGGAAGAAGTTTTTTAAATTTTTACTGTTAACCTAATCTAATCTCTTTAGAGAATGGGATAGCAGGGGTAACTTCATTCTAATCTTCCACAATCTATTGGGTGATGTGGAACTTGCACTATAGCAGTTTCTGACTTTCTACGAGTTGCAGGAGAATGCCGCTGGACAATAGGCTTGGTTGCAGTTAGTTTCCTTTGTGTTTTGTTGTAATTTTCCTTCAAGCTTAAGCCTTGCTTATGCATTTTTTTAAGAAACATTTTTTTTATTCTGTACCTATTTTCCTCCAAGTTCGGAATCTATCTACAAGATGATATTATATTCAGTAGCCCCTTACAGTAAAAGTTTTAGATTACATTATTGTATTCATTTGGGTGGTTCATTGATTCTGTTAGTTCCCTATGTGTTTTGATGATTACTAACAATTGTAAACAATGAAAGGATGTTTTTGAGTAAGTTAGAGTTTTGTTACAACTTGTTAATTTCAAGCAAAAACACTCTGTCTGCGACAAACTCGAGCCTAGATTGGCAACCTCAAGTTTGCCACTAACAGAAGAGGTAAACTCGCCAGTTTGATCTCTAAACTCGAGACTGGAGCCTAGAAATGAACTTGAGAGTTTTCCAAAGTTTTCTCATACTTTGAGTAAACTCGAGGTTATCTTTGGAACCTCGAGTTTGCTAGAGACCGAGAGCATTTTGACTTAAAAACACCTTTAAACTCGAGACCTCCACTTATAAACCTCAAGTTTGCACTTTCAGAGAAAATCTTCAAAGAGTTTACAAAAACTGTAAACTCGAGTTTGTAAAGACAAACTCGAGTTTGCCTCTGGCGGGAAGAATTTTCAAATTAAGATATTTTCACAAACTCTACACTATTTCATATTGAGTAAAGTTTTCCACTGCTTTGAAAATCTCAAGAGTTTACAAAACTTGTAAACTCGAGGTTGCAGATGCAAACTCGAGTTTACATTTGGCAGAGAGCTTTCAAGAATTTTAACCAAAGTAAACTCGAGACTAATTTCATAAACCTCCAGTTTACTTCAGGCCAAGAGCATTCAAAGTTTTCTTGAGTAAGACAAACTCGAGGCTAAACTTTTGAACTCGAGTTTAAACCTTACACAGAGCAATGCATTTTTCAACGTGAGAAAACTCTAGAGTTTGCACTGAAAACCTTCGGTTTGCTTTTTGAAAACTTAAACGAAGTTTTGACTTGAACAGTGTCAAACTCGAGCCTGTCTACTAATAGACTCGAGTTTGTGCTTTGCTCAAAACTACTCCAAAGCTCAAAATCACGACACTCCTCTTTGGATGGAGGAAACTCGAGGTTAGATATGTAACCTAGAGTTTAGATCAACTCGAGAGCTTTGTAGTTTTTCAGTGTATTGAAAACCTCAGGTTTTGATTGCAAACCTCAAGTTTAGATGTTTTGAACTTAAACGCTTTTACATACTGAAGCTTCAAACTCGAGGTTGGAAGAACTAAACTCGAGTTTACATCGCTGATTCAGAAATTCAAATTTGACGAATTTGGAAAACCTTCTTGTTTGATCTTAATACTTTCCAGTATTATTCTCTACTATTCCTATCTATGTTTAACCACTTTTTTAGTGAGTTCAGATGGATTAGAGAATGTTTATTGAAGGTTTAAAGCAAAAGCAAAAAGTGACGTCAACACATTAAATGCTAAACCTAGAAAGTTGCATACTTTTGGGTAATCCATCTGCACACGGTTGCAAAGCATTAAAGAATGATTTCTACAACAAGCAACTACTTCTCCAACGGATTAATTCAAAGGAAGTCAACTCTGAACACTTGGACAGCTGGATTAAGTGGAAATTAGAGAGAGAAGAAGACTAAAACCACCTCTTAACCTGTACAGAGCTTCTCCAATGGTCTGATTCAAGAAGCAACGATCATTTAATGCACTCTAAGTATAAATAGAGCTGCATTCAATTCTTCTCAACAACTAGAAAAGCTAAAAACGAAAATCATTCAAGTCTCACATTTATTTCTTCAGTTTTCAACTGTATTGTATCTTTTGATACTTGAGCTTCAGTATTCATTATTATCCACTCTGTGAGAAAGTTTATCTTTGTAAAATATTTATTGTAAAGAATCACAAGTCAAGGGGACTTAGTGATTTGGGAAGTTCATTGATTACAACTTGTAAGGGGGAGTGAGTTCTAGTGAAAGAACTACTTCTTGAGTGCAGAGTGTGTAATCTTTGATATAGTGAAAAATCCCAGAGAGTCTGGGAACTGGATGTAGGTCAAGTTGTTAGGACCAAACCAGTATAAATCTCTTTGGCCAGCTACTCTTCCCTTTACTCTGTTCACCTCTGTTTTTATTGTCTCAAAACAGAGTTATTTTCAAAAATTTGAGAATACCCAATTCACCCCCTCTTGGGTATTTAGCTCCACTTTCAAATTCATTGCATATATTTTTAATAGGAGCAATGGACTTCAGAAATAGTCTTATTAGGCATAGAAGTAAAATATTTTGTGCTTTTGAGAATTATCATCAAGAAGTACAGCAACAGAGGGGAACATTAGCAACCAGAGGTAAGAAGCTTAACCATAATCAGGATTTTGTAGCAATGACTGATACCCAATGTGTGATATCTCCAGTTGGTACTGACCTTAATGACAAAGAAGATAGAATGAAAGAAGATGGTCAATTCATGCATGTTTGTACAAAGAATGGTGATGCAGGTAGATAGATATATGTAGTTATTTTTGTACCATTAAGTGTTGCAAAATGGTTCATTAGTTTGTTTTTTAAAAGTTATTTTGCTTCTTGTCTAGTAGCTGAAGGGGAAGGCATACAGTCAGATTTAGGATTACTTAATCCTAGTGGTATAAAGCTGGGAGCTACACGTTATGGCTCAATTGGTAATATTTCCCAAGTGGCAGGATCAAATATGTAAGGAACCAACCTCACCTCAATGGAAGGCTTATGGTATGTCTTTATAATTATGTTATTTGTGAGGGCTTTTGGAATCATTATTATATATATTTTATTATATTAATGTTTTTTTAACTTGATCCCATTTGGCACACTTAGTCTACGGCCTTGTCATCATGTTTTTATAGCGTGATTGACTATTACATGGTTTGCTTTTGAGGTTAACCTATTACATTAAAGGTTTCATATTTAACCCCATTAACCCCAAGTATATTTAAGCAATATGATAAGAATCCTCTATAATTATATGTACAAGTGAGTAAGGAACAGTGTATACTTTATTTAGACAATGATTTAGAGATAGCAGAATATCATGGATGCTTAAGTCTCATTTCAATTTGAGTGCTATCATGCTTTGGCTAATAACTGGGTTTGAGAATGAAGATCTGCGAGAGAATGTTAGTCCTTTAAGTAAAGCTGTGAGACTTGAAACAAGTTGCAGTAACTTCTTCGGACATATACCATATTTGTGAAATGCTTAAAACTTTAATATTTTTTTCATTACACAACAAAAGTTGTGCAGTTCTCCAGATCCTATTATGTATCATCATTTTCAGTCTAAATTTTTATAATTTCATATTAACTAAATCCTTTCCTCACAATTTTAATGCAGGGGAAGCTTCCTGACTGCCCAGATTTTGTGGGTATCATTAAGCTGCTTTTTATCAATTCGCTTGAGGCCAGTGGCGGACCTAGGATTTTGGATTTGTGGGTGCACAATTAATGGTGGGATGCCCCCAAAATTTTTTTTTTAAAAGGAAAGTTTTAAACGCATAGGGACATATAGGGACACTAAGCAACTAAAGCTATGATTTTCAATTCCAAAACAACTAAACAATTCACACTTTATGCCAATTTAGTAAACAACTATAACTTATAACTGCATGATACGCATAGTTGATACACAACATTGCACAACAACACAATACAAAACAACTAAACAATTCACACTTTATGCCAATTTAGTAAACAACTATAACTTATAACTGCATGATACTCATAGTTGATACACAACATTGCACAACAACACAATCCAAAACAACTAAACAATTCATACTATATGCCAATTTAGTAAGCAACTATAACTTATAATTGCATGATACGCATAGTTGTGTTGCAACCTCGCACAACAACACAATCCAAAGCATAAGTCACTAGTAATCAAGATGAATATTTGTAAGGAAGCTAACCTGTCGATTTCCTGTTCGGCTTTAGAAGAAGGGCTGCAATGGATGGGAGCTGCAAAGGATCAAAGCCACCTCAGAAATGAGAGGGCCTAATGGGCTCACGATTCATCGCAAAATGACGGCGTTTATATATATATATATATATATATATATATATATATATATATATATATATATAATTTTAACTAAATTACATGAAACTACCTTGAATTACAAGTAATCTCATAAACCTTAATAGGAAACCCTCTCTATGTACATAATTTCAAACTATCAATTTTATGACCCAGCACAATAATTCAGAAATATACTTTTTTGTTTAAGGGCAAATAACAAATTTAACAACAAAGTTAAATGTGAGAGACACCTAGCACTATAAACTTTCTAAAGATGCAGAAATTTACATAAAATTGCAAAATGGATGCAATTTCCCCACACCCATTACTGACCTCCGTTAATTTACTCTCATATGAGATTCACAAGATGTCACAATTCAAATATGAAAGTTCATGAGAAATGAAATTCATCTCAAATTCAACAGAATTGTTCATTACCAACAATCAATCCCTTCTTGTGTGTCGCATTATATTCACACCTACACGTTCAGATCTCCTGCAGGAGAATATATACCTGCAGCTTTATTTGCGTCATTTACAATTAAGTATACTACTGTATAACAATAACAAATCACAACTTCACAAGTCAAATGAACCTCATCGCTTCTCATATGTAAATACATTACATCTGCAAGCCAAGCATGTTCACCACTAAAAAACCATTAAACTTCAATTTTTACGGTGCTGACCTGCTTGGCCAGCCACCATCAGCGCACCCACAAACACCAGATAAATTGATTGAATTTAAAGGTTCCAGAATTTAAGAATTCATGAGTTCAGCTCCTTACCCTATACCAACGACAAAGAAGAAACAGAAAAACTCAAAGAAATACGGACAACAGATCAGTAACGAGTTTACAATAGACAAACCTAGAAATTCTTTCTTCCCAATACTCCTTCCACCAAGAACAGCCTCCAAACTATCCCATTCCTCTAGCCATCCAGCAGAGATGAACTGATTTTTTTTTTCAATCCTAAATTCAAATAGCACAGAAATCACCAACTAGAGACACAGAGAAAGCAAAACAGAACAGGAAAAGTCAAATAGCAGCAACAACAAGACCCAAACCGGAAAAGGAGGCACTGGCGGTGAACAACCATGCAACGGCGGTGGCGAACCTGGCTGAAAACGACGGAGAAGAAGTATCGGACACCAGCGCTGGGGTTTGGTCCTCAAATCACGAAACTTCCTCTGAATAATTGACGCGTCCGTGCGTTTTTTTAAAAAAAAACCCGGACTCCTTTCGTTTTTTTCCTTAGGCCATTACAAAGGCATCGGACGGCAAGCTGTACGATTTGGAGGACGGCGGACAACAAGCTGTCTCGGCTGCACGATTTGGAGGATGGTGAAGGCAAGGAACGACGAGTGAGGACAATTGGAGACGACGGATCGATGTGAATTTGTGAGGATAAATGAAATGAAATTGGGGAAAAAATGGAGAGGAATCAGAGGATAAAGATTTGAACCCTGGACCTCCTTGTGTAAAAAATAAAGGAATAACCATTTACTCCATGCAGCCAAATTGA
Organism: Acacia crassicarpa; assembly: GCA_034222035.1. Classification (NCBI taxonomy): domain Eukaryota; kingdom Viridiplantae; phylum Streptophyta; class Magnoliopsida; order Fabales; family Fabaceae; genus Acacia; species Acacia crassicarpa. The sequence continues at coordinate 20,260,160 of JAWXYG010000009.1, read as the reverse complement.
AATAAAAGTCCCATACTATATATATATATTTTAAAATTTTTATGTCTGCACTTGGCCCCATAGGCACTAGTGTGGGTCCGCGTCTGCTTGAGGCCAAATGCGCTATTATCAAAGGCAAGGTTTGGGGCCAAAGAAAGTTTTGAATTTAGTTGCTTAGAATATTTTGCTTTATTTACAAAATGATATTTTAGCATAAGTTTTGAATGGGCTGCTTTTGTGGTCTATGTTTTTGTTTTTAAATTGGAACTCTATTACTTTTGCTTAAGCTTTTCTGGGCAAGTAAATAAACATACTAACTGGTTAATTTTCAACCTGGAAAAATTATATGGTATGGGACACAATTCCTAGTTGCAAGAAGGAAAAAATAAAATAAGAGCAATTCTAAGAAAGTTGTCCACTGCATGTGAAAAATGATTATAGATTGCTTTTGTTTGCTTTACCTTGTGTTGTTTACCATTCACTGGATTAAATTTAAAGGAGTAATTATGGACCTTTTTTTCTTCCTTGATGGCCCTACAATCCATGAGAAAGTCACTGCTATTGATATCTTTTTTTTTTTTTTTGGGTGACAACAGATTGTCCAGTTTCTTTTGAAGCGAGCAGGTATTGACAATGAAAGTGGAGCCAAATACCCAAGAGGGGGTGAATTGGGTATTATAAAAATTTTCGAAAATGCTCTGTTTTTGTACTATGAAAACAGGGATAAGCAGAGTAAGAGAAGAGGAGTTGAACACAAGAGATTTACACTGGTTCGGTCTTAACCACTTGACCTACGTCCAGTCCCCAGACTCTCTGGGATTTCCACTATATCAAAGATTACACACTCTGCACTCAAGAAGTGATTCTCTCGCTAGAACTCACTCCCCCTTACAAGTTGTAATAAATGATTCCCAATCACCAAGTCCCCTTGACTTGTGATTCTTTACAATAAATGATTTACAAATAAAGACTCTCTCTAAGAGTAGATAATGATAAACACTGAAGCTTATAATGTCAAAAGACAAGATACAAGTGAAAATAGAGAAGTAGTTGAGGAACTTGAATGCTTATATGTTTTCAGATGTTGTAGTCGTTGAGAAGACTTGAATGCCACTCTATTTATACACAGAAGGCATTAAATGACCGTTGCAAAGTGGATCAAACCGTTGGAGGTGTTTTGTTGCAACTTTAGTCTTTTTCTCTCTCTAATCTCCACTTAATCCAGGTGGATAATGGCTTAGAGTTGACTCTCTGCAAATTAATCCGTTGGAGAAGAGTTTACTTGTTGTAGAAAACATTCTTTAATGCTTTGTAGACGTGTGCAGTTGGATTAGCCAAAAAGAAGCAACTTTCTGATCAGTATTTAATGTTCTGAACCACCTTTTTGCTTTTGTTCCAACTCTAAATTTATCTTCATTAATCTGTCTAAATACTCACAAAAAGTGGTTAAACATAGCAGGGCATATGGAAGATTAACTCTGGAAAGTATTAAGATTAATCACAAAGCATATCCAAAAACGTAAAATTCAAATCTGCAGTTTAGCGATGGAAACTCGAATTTGTTCTTCAAAACTCGAGTTTTCAACTGTGCATTCAACACAAAGCTTGAGTTTTAAAATTGAAACTCGAGTTTTCTATTTCCAGAGAGCAATGTCGTGTTTTAAGCTTTTGGACCATAGTTTGAGAAAATCTCAAAACTCGAGTTTTCAAACAAAAACTTGATTTTTGGACTTTTAATGAAATATGAATGATTAAGTCCAAAACATCAAAACTTGAGTTTTCTTTCAAAACTTGAGTTTTCAAAACGTTGGAAAACTTCATAGCTCTCTGTTTGGCCAAAACTCGAGTTTCCAAAAAGAAACTCGAGTTTTCACTTAAGCTGTGAAAACATTGAGTGATTCAAGTTAGACCAAAACTTGAGTTTAAAAAATGCATACTTCTCTGCTTGATCAAAACTCGAGTTTTGAAATCAAAACTCGAGTTTTCATATTGTTATGAAAACTTTGAAAAACTGCTCAAGTTGGAAACTTGAGTTTTGTCTTTGAAACTCGAGTTTTCAAAAACTAGGTGAGAGCTTGAAAACTCTCTGTTAAGTCAAAACTCGATTTTTCTCTTAACTCAGAGAAAAACTCGAGTTTTGTCTTTAGTTGAAAAATGTCATAAGTCTCTGCAAGAGTCAAAACTCGAGTTTTCAAGTTGAAACTTGAGTTTTGTCTTGAGATGAAAATTGAGTGCTCTCTGTAAGCTTCAAAACTCGAGTTTCCAAAGGAAACTTGAGTTTTGCCCTTTTTCAATGAAATAGAGCAGCTCTCTGCCAAGGCCAAAACTCGAGTTTTGAAACCAAAACTCGAGTTTTGTCTTGACAGTAAGTTTTTCAACTTACCAAGACAAAACTTCATTTTTGGGTTTACAATTGTTAAATCATCATCAAAACACATAGAGAACTAACAGACAAGAGAACTGGTGATGTTTATGGAAGTAGAGATCTACTGAATATTGCTCATAACATAGCTCGTGGGTTGAAGGTTTGACGGAACAAACTTGATTATCATACTTTATGCTTCGTAACAAGAATCTTGAATCTTAAACTAAATTTATTTTTTGGATTATGTTAAGGGTGTGGAGAATGTATACACTCAACATCAGCCACTCCACTTTCAAACCATGGAAAGTATTGTAAAAGGACGATTGAGGGATGTGGACTACCCAATTGTTGGAAATCACTTTCAGCAGGGAAGGAAGGTTGCTATTAAATACACTCATGTGTTTTAGTTGTGAGTCGTTAGATTCATGTGGTCTCTACTTGAAATCAATGATGCTACTCGAGAAGGTTAATTTTTGTGGTACTTTATTTTGATGTGAGCTTTGAAGTTGCTTACCCAGATTCTGATTTTGTATTCTTTCAACAGGCTATGTCAGCTTATGGCTATGAAAACGTTCAAACACTAATAGTTTATATAGAGCCAGATGAGAATGTCAAGAGTGCTATGAATGAAATCAATGCTGGTATATTGTTTGAGCATTATTATGTCTTATATATTTGCTTTCGTTAATTCTCTATAGACTAAAATTTGTTTGCTATAGAGTCAGAAAAATGTTTGTTTGCTTCTTTCTATAATTTGTTTCTTTGCTTCACTTTTAATATGTATTAAGAGCAATCAAAGAAGATATTAGGAAGAAGAGTGAGAAAGGAATGGAGAGAAAGAAGAAAGAAGGTTTGCTTGCTTGGTAGTTAGTGCCTCAAAGTATTTTCATGTTTTCCTTACTGTTGCTCCATTTTGATCACTGTCACTATTTCTAATGCCATTGCAGATTTGTGAAAAATTCAAATCTTGCTTCTTTTTCTGCCATATTATGTTTTTCCTTTGCTTACTATAACAACATGTATTATAGTATAATGGGGAATGGAGACTTCATCATAATTGAAAGTGTCTTTCCAAAAACTAAACCATTTTTGAACTACAAATTTTTTATTTTGACTGCAATTTCTCCCCTTAATTACCCTCCATTTATTATGTTTTTTCCTTTGCTTACTATAACAACATGAGTAGGTAACACTCTTCTTCCATGCACATTACAATCACACATTTGCATGATTTATGAGTGATTCATAATTTCCTTAAAAAACTTGATTCAAAACAATCATCTGTGTTACTGGGTAAAATTTTTTTGGTAAGTTTGTGTCCTTTATTTATTATACATGGATTTTCATTGAAATGCTCTCTCTTCCTTTAATGGTTTTTAACATAAATTGACTCATTGGTTTGAAATGAAGAAATTCATTGCCTATACTAGGGGTTCATTTTCAATGCTCCTGCAATATTTCTTGAAGTCTAGAGTACATTGCTGATGCTTTTTTTTTTTTAAAAAAAAAACATTTGGTTATATAAGTAGATGGGGTTGCTTGCTTCATGGCTAAGTGATTGCTCTTTTTTGTTATTTATTATTTCTTGTATGTAACTTTATTTCCTTAAAAGGTGTGTCTCTCTTCCAAAACTTTTGTAGTGCATCTGTATGTGTGGCTTGCTATTTCTGCTTAGTCGTTGGTTCATTTTGTATCACAGCTGAAACTAGTGCTGAATTAGGAAGAATAGTGAGAAATGGATGGAGAGAAAGAAGGTATGCTTACTTGGTAGTAAGTGCTTCAAAGTATATTCATGTTTTCCTTACTATTGCTCCATTTTGATCTCCGTCACTATTTCCAATACCATTGCAGATTTGTGAAAATTCAAATCTTGCTTCTTTTCTGCCATATTATGTTTTTCCTCTGCTTACTATAAGAACATGCATAGGTAACACACTCTTCTTCCATGCACATTAGAATTGCACATTTTGCATGAGTTATGGGTGATTCACAATTTCCTAAAATAAATTGAACCGTATAAATCATCTGTGTTGCTAGGTAAAATTTCTTGGTACGTTTGTATCCTTTATTATAGATAGATTTCCATTGAAATGCTCTTTCATTCTATTTTCTTTCCGAAGTATATTTTTTGGATGGCTTAGTGGTCCATTGCATTTTTCTTTTGCATTTGCAATGCACAGTCACATAACTGTACAGCCTCACTCCGATGGAAGTAGATGGGGTTGCTTATTTTGTGGCTAAATGCTTACTTTTTTGTTATTTTTATTTTTCATTTCTTACATTATTTCTTTAAAAGTACATTGCTCAGAAGTGACCATGCCTTGGTAGGAATGAATAAGTATTGTTTTCACTCTTAAACAATTTTAGTGTCTCAACTACTACTTTTTCAAACTTTTATAAAACATTTCCCAATGCAAACACAGTTATGTGTGTGATTTCAGAGTCCACATAGCATGCTTAGATTTACATGCTTATTATGTGCTTATACCTCTAATTAGAGGTATAAGCATATATTTTTTAATTTTTTATATTGTATTTATTTAGATTTAAATTATATGCTGCTTTCTGATATGTTTTTTGTACCCAGTATCTCAAATTAATTAATTTTCATAATACTAGTGTTACAGACAAATACAGAACTGAAAATTAATTAATTTGAGATACTGGGTACAAAAAACATCTCATAAAGCAGCATATAATTTAAATCTAAATAAATATAATATATAAAAAAATTAAAAAAAATGCTTATACCTCTAATTAGAGGTATAAGCACATAATAAGCATGTAAATCTAAGCATGCTATGTGGACTCATGATTTCAGCCTTATTGTTCTGTCGGTACATTATTCTGATATGACCATACTTCATTAGGTATGATTAGGTACTGTTTCTTGAAAGATGGAGCTTGATACCCAAGAGGGGGGGTGAATTGGGTATCTACAAAATTTTCGACACCTAGTTCTGTTTTGGACAGCTAAAAACAGAGCACAACTGAGGAGAAGAGAAGAAAAGCTTGACACAATGATTTATACTGGTTCGGCCCTTTCTCTTGACCTACATCCAGTCCCCAAGCCACACTTGGGTTTTTCAATCCACTAGACTTCTTGCAAATGATACACACTCTGCACTCAAGAGTTGTTCTCTCACTAGAACACACTCCCCCTTACAAGTGTTAATCAATGCACCCAAAATCACCAAGTCCCCTGACTTGTGATTCTTACAATCAATGAATGATTTTACAAATAATAACTCTCTCACAGAGTGGATAAGATAATCACTGAAGCACTAATGTCAAAAAGACACAATACAGGAGAAGGCTAATACACAATAAATGAACTTTAGTAGATTTTCGTTCAGAGTGGTTGTATCTTTTTGTGAAGATGTTAATGAACTCTATTTATAGCTAGAGAACATTAAATGACCGTTGTAGCTTGAATCAGACCGTTGGAGAAGTTGCTTAAGTGTTCTGAAGTGGTTTTGGGGTCTTCTCTCTCTTGTTTTCTCCTAATCTAGTTGGCCAAGTCATCAGGGCTGTCTTTAAGCGAATTAATCCGTTGGAGAGGAGATTTCTTGTTTCAGCTAACATCCTTAAATACTTTGTAAGCGTGTGCAGAAGGATTTGGGCAAAAGGGGTAACTTTCTGAGCTTTGCAATAAATGCTCTGAGTTACTTTATGCTTTATGCTCTAACCTCTCACCAAACATTCTTTAATGCTCTGAAATCCACTAATAAATACGTTCAACATAGCAGGGAATATCAAAGAATAATATTGGAAGAAGATAGGATCAAATAACATTGATTTCTGAAATGCCCAAATTCAAAAATTTTGAACCAGCGTCACGAACTCAAGTTCAATTCTTACAGGCTCGAGTTCGAGGCTTTAGTGTTCAAAACTATGCAAGTTCAAAAAGTGTAAACCTGAGGTCTGTTTTATAAACCTGAGGTTCTCAGGTCATTGAAAAACTAAAATGCTCTCTGGTAAAAATGAACTCAAGTTCATTAATGTCAGGCTCGAGTTCGAGACACTTTTGAGCAGACTTTGTTTTAGCGTGAAAGAGCAAACCTGAGGTTTGCATAATAAACTCTCGAGTTTAAAACATATCCAAAAGTTCTTTGCTCTCTGGAAATTTTAGGCTCGAGTTCAAAATGATTAGGCTCGAGTTCGAATGTTTTGAAAAGCTTTTGGAGGCTCTCGGCCAAAACTAGGCTTGAGTTTAAGAATGCTAGGCTCGAGTTTGATTATTTGAAAAAATTTTCAAACTGGAAACTTTTCTTTCAATGGAACAGTGCAGGCTTTGAAAATACCTACAAGTTTGGAAAACTTGTCCCGCCAGAGATGAACTCAAGTTCACCATGACAGGCTCGAGTTCATGCTCCTAAAATCTTTGAAAAACTTTCAAACCTGAGGTTTGTAGAGAGCAAAGTGTAAGGTTCAACATGTTTTCAAAGTTCAAAAACTTTCTGGAAAAGATGAACTCGAGGTTGATCTCATCAGGCTCGAGTTCATGTGAACTTCTCAGAGGTTTGATTTTAAACTTCAGGTTCAGTCTCAAGTTTGGAGAATGGTTTGACAGGTTTGTGCTTTCTGTCAAAGTCAAGCTCGAGTTCACTACTAACAGGCTTGAGTTCTGTTTTGACAGATTGAGATTTACAAGATTAAAACATCCTAAACTTTGCCAAATCTTTTCAATATTGTTTACACTTGTTAGTAATCATCAAAAACATACTGAGAACTAACATTTATGTCTCTTTAAAAAGAAAAGTCCACTACCTACTTCTTCAAATGTAAAGTACCATTATGTTGCATACTATATTTGCATGGAAACAGATCACTAATTTATGCCCAATTCAGTTCCATTTAATTTTCACACTCTCATTCTAGACATTTCTTAGTGCTTTGAATATTATGTTCATATTACAAAAATGAAGGAAATAATGGAAACCATTATGAATGTGAATAGTTGTTGTCATTTTGAGCAGCTGAGTTAACGACATGTCATTCGTCTTGGATTTTTGAAGTTTTCCCCTCTTTTTGTGCTTAAAGCACTTGTGTTGGTCGAGCAGTAGGCAGTAGAATTGATATTAGACATGGTTAAGTATGATGAGGTATGGGCAGGTCTGATGTAGGTGATGTATTGTGCTTTAAGTGTAGAAATTGATTCTAGTCCCGAATGACGATATGTACCATAGTGATGGATGTTAAATGTACATTTTTAGTAGGATCATTGTTTGAAAAGTCTATATGTACAGTATACGGGTGACAATCTCCATCTTTTCAATCGAAAGTACGCATCAAATTTAGTGGCTATGAGTCACAGTAGCTGATGCAACCATTTCTTTATTTAATGCTATATTACTATTACTAAGTTGAGGTTTGGAAGTTTGGGTTAACTACTGACTGCCTTTTAATATTGGGGGCATTGAATAAGTAATATTCACATGTTTTTAAAAGTATAGTGATAGTATACTTATCCATGATATGTAGGGCGATCATTGTTTATTGGAGAAGTTGAGTGCAGTTCTCTTGAAGTTATGAGTGGTGACAAAGTAATTGGAGAAGTCCATTGAGGTTAGTCTAGGACTCTTTGAAGTTATTACCTCTGCATTTTACCTACAAAAAGAAGATTATTGATTTGAAGGTACTATAGGGTAGATGATTTAAATCTTTTCATCTTAAAGTATGAAAAGCTGTCTTGGTTAATTAGTCAGACTACATGATGCAGCCAATTTTGTGGATGCAGGGATAATGTCAGCATGTTCAAGGAATTTGACCTTATTATAAAAGTGATGACTTCTCAATTTTAATAGATTTTAGATATAATTTGATATATTGAGAAGTCATTATCACTAATTTAAATAGATTTTATTGAGATTTTAAGAGAAATCAATCTGGATACATCATTTGTGGGATTTCAATTTAAAATAGAAGCTTTTGAGTTTAGGAAACAAATAATAATAATAGGAAGTTTTCAGGAAAAAAAATAACAAAAAAATTATAATAAATAAAGGTTCAGATTTTATTGTGTCATGGCTATTATTATATGATCTCCTTCCTTTTTTGACAATCAAAATAAGCAGAGCATCACGAGAACTTTTGGGCTGAAATCAATTGAATCAAATTGATTCCTAAGGCATTCACGACAATTGAAGGGAATGGATGAATCAGAGGAAGCAATTGAATGACATTAAAAACATGGACCCCACTTTTGACAATACATACGTCTCATTCATATGATGAAAAAAGGGAGGAAAGGAGCAAAGCACGCATAAGGATGCTGGGAATCAGAGGAGAAAAAAATGCTGAAAAAAAAATGAAAAGGAAAGAGGAAGCACGCACAAGGCAGATTGCAGAGGCAGAGACACACGGCTGTGAAGAAAACTTGGAGCGTGAGATTTTGATGAGGATGAAAAGAAGAAGCAGAGCGTGATAGTAATTCAAGAAGCAGAGTTATTCTGGGATCTCTTTTTCTTCTTCTTCTTCTTCTCTTTATGCTGAGATCTGAATTTCTTATTTTTGTAATGGGTTTTCTTATAGCCATGTGTGGCTAAATTTTCTTTTCAACCTAGAGAACCTATGAACTTGTTTGGATTTTAGAGATTGTTCCCACTAATTAGTTTTGCTTAATTTTAATTAGTTTATTTGATCTTGTTTTTATTATTTATTGCTTAGTGATTGGCCACCGTTAAGCATGTTTTGGGGATTTAGGATTGAACTTGACGAAGGGAATCTTAAATTGACCTTGGGATTAAATAATGTGGAATTAAGTTTAAATTTAACGTGAAGTTAGGTTTTAATCTAATTTGCGTCTAGGATAGACATATACCTAGAAGCTCCGCATAATCAAATTAGAGTGAGCCCGATTTGAATTGCATCTTAATTCATTATGTGAGACATTGCATAATTATTTGACGTAGGTGTATAAGTGGACTGACAGGCACTTATAAACATTAATACTCTAGATTAGCTGATTAAGTTAAGTTAGAATTAATTTAGTGGGAATAAAATCTAAGAAACAAACAAGGGATTAGCATCTCTAGGTTGTCCTCCTTTATATTTGAATTCTCTCTCTGAAAATGCTTGTTTTTATTAGATTCTTTTGTTTTTCTATTATTGAAAACAATTTTTATTTGCTCAACTTAAATGAAAAAAGGAAATTTGACACCTAATCATCAGTTTGATTGAGTCTCTGTGGGATGACCTTGATTTACCACTTACTATTTTCATGACCTGTACATTTGCGGTGCTTAGTTAAATTTTGGTAGCATCAAGTTTTTGGCGCTGTTGCCGGGGACTTAAGGCAATTGGTGACTAGTATTAGAAATCCTTTAGTAGTTTTAGTTTGAGTATTTTTTTTAAATTAAAAAAAAAAATCTTTCTTTATTTTTCTTTTCTTTTCAATTTGTGGTGTTAGCTGGTACTTTGAAATTTATTTGGTTTTGCAAGTACCTCAGTACATGACTCGTAGAACCAAATCTACTAAAACACCACATAAATCAAGGAATATCCAAGAGCTTTTGGAAGCTACAACACCTCAGAACGAAGAGGAGGAATTGATACAGACTAACACCGAAGAAATGGCTGTAGATGAAAATGATCGTTTGTGTATCAATGATTTTCTGGGAAGACAATCGCGAGGATATCAGTTAGGAATCAGGTGCCTAAGTTTCAAGCCAACAATTTTGAAATCAAGCAGGCTATGCTCAAGATGCTTGACCTACAGGGTCAGTATGCCGGGAACAATTCAGAAGACCCAAATCGGCATCTGATACAATTTCTTGACGTTTGCAACTCATTCAAGATGAATGGAGTTCCTGATGATGCGATTCGCCTTCGGCTTTTCCCTTACTCTCTACAAGGTAAAGCTAAAGAATGGCTCAACAACTTAGAAGAGGGCAGCATAACCTCTTGGGAGACACTGGAAGAAAAGTTCAAATCGAGATTCTTTCCACATAATAAGATTGTAGACGCACGAGCCGCTCTTACAAATTTCTGTCAACAATGTGGAGAACATCTGTTTGAGGCTTGGGAGAGGTTCAAGTTGCTTGTCAGACAGCCCTGGTCACAATCTAGAGAAGTGGGTCTTGCTTCAGATATTCAGTACTCGGTTGACTCCCAAATCTAAATCAGAATTAAATGCTGTCACTAATGGAGGAATTACAAAGCAACCGGTGAATTATGTCTGGAAATGCTTAGATGACTTATCCACTGACTTTCTACAAAACAACAATGAAAGAAGGCCAATGAAGTCAGTTGATAAAATTAATGAAGCCCCTTCTTCACAGCTGATTGCAATGTTAAATACAATCAACAAGAAGATTGATCACTTAGAAGCTCAAGCAAACGGATCTAATGGTGGACACATGAGAGTCAATGCTATTCGTGCTCCTTGTGATTACTGTGGAGATGATCATGAAAATGGACAATGCCTCATATCTCAACAAATAGAGCCAGTGAACTATGCAGGAAACTATCGTGGCAATAACCAGAACAATCCATACTCGAACACCTATAATTCTGGGTGGCGTAACAATCCTAACCTCTCTTGGAAATATGGTGCAACTCTTAATGAAGCATCAACCTCTAGTACAAGACAAGTGCCACCTCCTGGATTTCATCAATTGGAAAAGGAAGTCAGTCCTACCCAAGAACCTAAATCTGATCTACAAGAAATGATATCTCAGCTCGTAAGTTTTCAACTAAAGAGCGCTCAGGATCAAGCTACTACTAACGCCACTGTTGCAGGAATGGCCTCATCTATCAAGGATCTTCAGATACAAATGGGACATCTTCAGGTACAAATGGGACAAATTGCCAATGTTGTGAATGTTTTACAACAAAGAGAATTGCCAAGTAATACTGTGCCTAATCCTGATAGAGATGAAAGAGCAGATTGTAAAGCCATTGCCCTTAGAAGTGGTGAAGAAATACCTGAGGTACAACAACCAACAAGGAAGCCTTCAAGTTCAAATAGTGAAGAAACTTCCGAGAGCCTTGGAGGAAATGATAAAGAGTTTACGCAAAAGGTCAAGGGAGTAGACAAGGACAATGAATCCCAAAAGAAGGAAGTAAAGAAAAGGGAAGCAGATACTGAGATTCCTAAATGGAGACCGCCTCTACCAGTTCCTCAAAGATTCCAAAAGAAGGCATTCGATGAGCAATACAAGAAATTCTTGGATATTTTCAAGCAATTACACATTAACATCCCATTGATAGAAGCTTTGGAGCAGATGCCTAAGTATGCTAAGTACCTGAAAGAGATGTTGAGTAAGAAGAAGCATTTTACTGAGTTTGCAACTGTAGCACTGACCAAGGAGATCACTAGTGTCATTAAACCTAATGTTCCTTTAAAGTGTAAAGATCCTGGTTCCTTCACTATTCCATGTGTGATTGGCGACCAATTTGAAGGTGGTGTACTGTGTGATTTGGGGTCTGCTGTAAATCTTATGCCTCTATCTCTCTTTAAGAAGCTGCAACTAGGGGAGGCTAGCCCTACAACTGTTACACTCAAGTTAGCTGATCAAAGTCTCTCTTATCCATATGGTATCATTAGGGATGTCTTAGTAAAGGTTGCCTCTTTTATCTATCCTACTGACTTCATTGTTCTTGACATGGATGAAGATCAAGAGATTCTGCTAATTGTTGGGAGACCATTCCTAGCTATTGCGAGAGCATTGGTTGATGTTGAACAAGGAGAGATAATTCTATGACTTGGGGATGAGCAAGTCAAGTTTAAGAGGGACAAAGCAATGGAGTCTCAAACTGAATTCAAACAATGTGCAAGGGTTGTTGTGATAAATGACCTCAATCAAGCGAATTCATCTGCCAATAAAGAGCCCCTTAAAACGATCTTCATGGAGAAAAATAATATGGAGAATACTTGCTAGTGCAGTGAACAAATTGTGAAGACTTCTGCATCCTCTTCTAGGAAACATTGGCGCCGCTTGTCTCAACCTCCTTGACATTTTGACATAGTCGGGATGAAGACTATAAACCAAGCGCTTCTTGGGAGGCAACCCAAGGTGTGATTTGATGTTTTATTTGATTTTGTAGGATTATAGATAGCCCCTGATGATGTGTTCTACTTTGGTGGCAAGGATTGAAAGCGCAAGTCACGGACAAATAGGAGAGTTTCCTTCTACTTTTCTTTGATTTGTTTTATCTGATTGTTGATGATATATTGTTTGGGAATAAGTGCTACTCTTAGTTGGATATGCATGTGATGACTGTTTGTGATAACTATTGAGTGACTGCTAGCACTTAAGTTGTTCCATTGGTGGAAATCTGAAATCTCTGAAGTTGGTGTTACCCTTACACTTCACATGTGGTTGTTCTTCACTTCCATTACTTGTTGTTACTTGTTCACATTGAGGATAATGTGACATTTAAGTGTGGGGGTGAGAGTATCCTTGATTTTAACTTGTTGTGTCCTCAAAAAAAAAAAATTTGGGTCACAATTGGGTCAATTTGAACATGAAAAGCAGTGAATTTGATTGGGAATTGATTCTATGTTCCTTGAATGTTAGTAAAGAGGTAAAGATTTGGTTTGGGTAATTTACTTTAGGATGTCAAGAAACCTGTGAGGAATTTGAGCCCAAAGATTCATTCTTTTAAGAGAGAGTACACTTATTGTGATTTTATCTCTAGAACTTGTTCTAAATTTCTTTAGGGGAAAAAAAAATCCTTTACATACATAAAGATGTTTAGGCATTCTTTTTTATTGGTTACTCTAGTGAGTGCTAAGTGAAAAAAAAAGGAGATGGGGATTGAAGGGGTTGAAAAAAAAAAGCACACATGCACACACACACACACAACTCCAATGACTTCTCTAGACCTTACTTAGTAACCGGGGACACTTCATCACCAATGTTAGCACTCGCGTCAAACGGTAAAGTCAAAGAGAGTTATGAGTTAGGCTAAAAGCCTCTTGAGGTGCCTGTTGGAATAACTGAGTAACCGGTGCTGCATCACCCATGTGCAGGGTCGCGTCAAAAGGGGACTTCTAACGGCTCAAGGAAAAAAAGAAAAAAAAAAGGAAGCAAAAAAAAAATCCCTTCATTCCTCATATTATGTATTGAGCTACTTGGCATTAACTAAAGTATTTATCTATTGGTAAAGTCCTTCTGATTTGTGTATGTAAGGGAATAATTTAGTGGAGAATGAGATGAGGAACAAGCTTATGGTAGATAAGTTACAATAGGTGGAAATGAGTGAAATACAAGCCCTTGAATATTTTGAGAGATGAATGTAAACACTTGACTTGTGAGGGACATTCTATTGTGATTTATCTTTGCCAAAATTAATTACCTTGCTACTTGCGTTTTTGGAAAGTGGAAAAGATTTCTGAGAAGTTTGTTTTAGTGCTTGCTTTAAAAATCTTGCTTCCATGGTTTTCATGAATTGGTCGTTTTAAAATTTAAAAATCTTGAGGACAAGATTTGATGCAAGTGTGGGGGTGTGATGACTTCTCAATTTTAATAGATTTTAGATATAATTTGATATATTGAGAAGTCATTATCACTAATTTAAAGAGATTTTATTGAGATTTTAAGAGAAATCAATCTGGATACATCATTTGTAGGATTTCAATTTAAAATAGAAACTTTTGAGTTTAGGAAACAAATAATAATAATAGGAAGTTTTCAGAAAAATAAAATAAAATAATTATAATAAATAAAGGTTTAGATTTTATTGTGTCATGGCTATTATTATATGATCTCCTTCCTTTTTTGACAATCAGAATAAGCAGAGCATCATGAGAACTTTTGGGCTGAAATCAATTGGAATCAATTTGAAATCAATTGAATCAAATTGATTCCTAAGGCATTCACGACAATTGAAGGGAATGGATGAATCAGAGGAAGTAATTGAATGACATTAAAAACATGGACCCCACTTTTGACAATACATACGTCTCATGCATCTGATGAAAAAAGGGAGGAAAGGAGTAAAGCACACATAAGGATGCTGGGAATTAGAGGAGAAAAAAATGCTGAAAAAAAAATGAAAAGGAAAGAGGAAGCACGCACAAGGCAGATTGCAGAGGCAGAGACACACGACTGTGAAGAAAACTTGGAGCGTGAAATTTTGCTGAGGATGAAAAGAAGAAGCAGAGCGTGATAGTAATTCAAGAAGCAGAGTTATTCTGGGATCTCTTTTTCTTCTTCTTCTCTTTATGCTGGGATCTGAATTTCTTATTTTTGTAATGGGTTTTTTTATAGCCATGTGTGGCTAAATTTTCTTTTCAACCTAGAGAACCTATGAACTTGTTTGGATTTTAGAGATTGTTCCCACTAATTAGTTTTGCTTAATTTTAATTAGTTTATTTGATCTTGTTTTTATTATTTATTGCTTAGTGATTGGCCACCGTTAAGCATGTTTTGGAGATTTAGGATTGAACTTGACAAAGGGAATCTTAAATTGACCTTGGGATTAAATAATGTGGAATTAAGTTTAAATTTAACGTGAAGTTAGGTTTTAATCTAATTTGCGTCTAGGATAGACATATACCTAGAAGCTCCGCATAATCAAATTAGAGTGAGCCCGATTTGAATTGCATCTTAATTCATTATGTGAGACATTGCATAATTATTTGACGTAGGTGTATAAGTGGACCGACAGGCACTTATAAACATTAATAATCTAGATTAGCTGATTAAGTTAAGTTAGAATTAATTTAGTGGGAATAAAATCTTTGAAACAAACAAGGGATTAGCATCTCTAGGTTGTCCTCCTTTATATTTGAATTCTCTCTCTGAAAGTGCTTGTTTTTATTAGAGTCTTTTGTTTTTCTGTTATTGAAAACAATTTTTATTTGCTCAACTTAAATGAAAAAAGGAAATTTGACACCTAATCATCAGTTTGATTGAGTCTCTGTGGGATGACCTTGATTTGCCACTTACTATTTTCATGACCCGTACACTTGCGATGCTTAGTTAAATTTTGGTAGCATCAAAAAGTACTAAAATAAGTTTGATGATTCCAGCAGTCTTTTTTTAAAAAAATAAAAAATAAAAAATCAGGCCTATCTGAAATTTTCTAATCAGGCATACATCTAAGAGGCTTATATGACATTTAATTATACACTTAACATGCCTTTCTTGCATAAGTCAATAGTTCATGTCCTATAACCATGCCAACATTTTGATTTACACTCACTTATTGACATTTTGTCAGTGTTGTAAATCCTCTGTGTTCATCCCACCTTATAAACCATGTCATGTAACTCTTTTTTAACCTTACCATTTGCAGATTCATTTAACATGTGCAAAAGAGTCAGGGTCAATCATTACAAAATGTTGGCTTATATTTACCAAAGCCGGTTTTCACACATAGACAATTATATATAGATTTATCAAGAGTTAACAATATCACAGGTTTGAAGATTCTTATACAAGATGAGAATAATCATGGAAAGCGTACAACTACCAATGTTGTTTACAGAGAGGTCTTTAGAAACGTATAGCAACATAATTGAGATTTTGTCTACTCACCTTATATATGGGAATATTTGTGTACCATGATGGCTAGAATGTATAGAAATGTATATTTAGGAATTTCATTTATAGACGCTACTCAACATGTAAGAGTACAATTACTGATGTTGTTACGATATGTGTATTTTTTAATAGCGCAACATCTTCTTTGTTTAATTGTTAGATATCAAATTGAATTCTATGATTTTATGTTCCTTTGTGTTTTATTCAACTTCTTAATAGTTTGGATGATTAGAAGTTGAGGGTGTGCATCCATGTCATCGAATTGTTGCACCCACGCATTGTGAGGGGGGGGGGATTGTGCTTGTGGTGATAAGAATGGGTTTAGTTGCAATCATTCATGATTAATTCCTAGCTCATACGATCATAAGCCTTCTCAAGGTCGATTTTTATGACCATATAACCCTTTTTCCCCTGTAATTTACTCATAGTATGAACTATCTCCTTTGCTATAACAATGTTGTCATGTATGCACCTCCTAGGGACAAAGCTAGTTTGATGTGGTGAAATCAACTTGTCTAGGAAAGGTTTCAGCCGATTGACAACTAATTTGGCTAGTCCCTTATAGATGACATTACATAGGGCAATAGGCCTGAAATGACTAACCTACTCTAGCTTTTCAGTTTTTGGGATCAGCACTATCAAGGTGTCATTTATCTCCCTAATCCTTTTTGGATGCCTCCACAGTGCCTTTATATAGTTTGTTACCGACTTCTTTATAATCTGCCAATTTTGCTAGTAAAATACAGCTGGGAACCCATCGCTATTCGGCGCTTTAAAGCCCCCCATCTGGAAGAAGGCTTGTCTGATTTCCTCTTCACTTGCATCTCTCCCAATTCTTTTCCACTTTGCCTTATCCACCTCTCCCCATGACTGATTCGTTACCACCCAATTCCTATCTCCTAGAGGTTCACAAAACAGATTGCAGTAGAACTCATGGAACAAATTTATAATGGCACCTTCATCCTCAATCTTCTCCCTAACACTATTCCTCAACATTGAAACTTTGTTCCTTCGGCATCTACTAATAGTCTTTAAATGGTAATATTTCGTATTTTGATCTCCCTCTTCTAGCCACCTACCCCTCAACTTTTGAAACAATAACACTTCTTCTTGGCGTAAGGTTTGTAACAACTCCTCTTCAAGCTCTTTTTCTAAACAAATTAGATGGATTTCTTCCTCTGTCCAGACATTTCTGGATTCCATATAATCTATTGTAAAGTCTTCTCTTCCGACTAGCGAGGTTCCCAAAAACATCATGGTTCCATCTTATTAAGTCTTGCTTTAAAGAAGCAAGTTTTTCAGGTGCTGCCTCAGGTCCCTGCCAGCTGCCCGCCAAGACATTATCAAACTGGGCGTGTGTTTTCCACATGGCCTCATATCTAAACAGCCGTGGCCTACAATTTTGTGTTCCACAGATGTACTTACCAGCAAGGGGTGATGATCT
This sequence comes from Acacia crassicarpa, assembly GCA_034222035.1. NCBI lineage: Eukaryota > Viridiplantae > Streptophyta > Magnoliopsida > Fabales > Fabaceae > Acacia > Acacia crassicarpa. Next base: position 20,242,876 of record JAWXYG010000009.1, on the reverse strand, counting down.
AAGCAGATCCGTGGTAAGACTCTAACATCAGCTTCCTCAAACTTTTCCTGCCAGCTAACCGAACATAAACAACGGTCAAGTCTTTTGTGAACCCTATCCAAACCTCCCATTTTGGCCCCTTCCATGTAAAGAAAGGACCTTTTGTTTCCATATCAATCAAATTGCAAGAATCTATCCACTCATTAAATCTATGACACCGCGTCTCACTTACACGGCCACCGCCCTTTTGTTCCAAGGGCGTTCTTATTTCATTGAAGTCTCCTGCTAATAGCCATGGCTCATAGATTCCACTCGCCAAATTAAAGAGACTATCCCATAGTTGGTGTCTTTTTTGTTCATTGGGACTAGCGTATGTTGCTGTGAAGAGCATTTTCTCCCCCCCCCCCCCCCCATAATGAACCTTACAATGTATAAATTGGTCATTCCTCATTAAAACCTCCACCCCTATCTCATCAAAGTTCCACAAAATCCATATTCCTCCTGAGAAGCCCTTGGCCTCCACCCTTATTGATTTTTTGAATCCCCAGCTTTTGGTAATCTTAGTTGCATGATTACCATTTATTCTAGGTTCTAAAATCACAAGTATATCCACTTTGTATTTAAACTTAAAGTCTCTTATTACAGTAGCTACTCCTTTACTTTCGGCAGTTCCATATTAACAACTTAATCATATTGACAGATTATAGAGAACATAAAACCCACAAAGTCTTTATTGATCCAGAGCAAGAGCAACAGTAGGACATATCTCCCCTATGCTCAGCCTAGTGCCATCTGGCTGCTCAACAAGCTCGCCCTCAATCTTCATCTCACCGGTGTCCACCCCATCTTTATGACGTACTAAGACCATGTACTCGCTTGTATCCTGAAAGTTGGAGCTTGATACCCAAGAGGGGGGTGAATTGGGTATCTTTAAAAATTAAAGAGATAACTCTGTTTTTAACATACCAAAACAGGGTAAGACAGAGGAGAAGGGAAGAAGAAGCTTAACACAGATGATTTATACTGGTTCGGTCCTTTCTCTGACCTACATCCAGTCCCCAAGCCTCACTTGGGATTTTCAATCCACTATAATCAACAAATGATTACAAACTCTGTACTAGAGTTGTTCTCTCACTAGAACACACTCCCCCATACAAGTTGTAATCAATACACCCTAACCACCAAGTCCCCTGACTTGTGGTTATCACAATCAATGAATGATTTACAAGTAATAACTCTCTCACAGAGTAGATATGATAAACACTGAAGAACAAATGTCTTAAAGACACTATTACAGATGAAAACTGAACACAATAAATGAACTTAATAAATTTTCGCTCTAAGTTGGTGTATCAGTTTTTGAAGAAGTTAATGAACTCTATTTATAGGTAGAGAATATTAAATGACCGTTGCAAACTGGATTGGACCGTTGGGGATCATCTGCTGAGAGTTGGTTCAAGCTTAGGCATCTTCTCTCTCTTATTTCTGCATAATCCAGCTGGTCATTGAGTCTGAGTTGGCTTTCTGACAATAAATCCGTTGGAGAGGATGTTTCTTGTTGTAGTAATCTTCCTTTTAATCTTTTGTAGTCGTGTACCAGTGGATGAACCAAAGGAAGCAAGTTTCTGGACTAAGCATTAAATGTTCTGACACACTTTTTGCTTTTGCTCTAATCCTTCAATAAACCTTCGTTAATCTGTCTGAAATTCACTAGAAAGATGGTTAAACATATCTAGAATCAATATAGAATAATCATGTAAAGCATTGAGATCAAATAAGAAGGTATTACAGACTTCTCAAATTCGAATTTGCAATAACGGCCACAAACCTTGAGGTTTGCTTCTCAAACCTCGAGGTTTGCTTGAAGAACTCAAGCAAACTCAGTTTTAAACCCATGTAACCTCGAGGTTTCCTTATGAACCTCGAGGTTTCCTTTGCAAAGAAACCTTTTAAGAAATCTTTGAAAATCACAAACCTTGAGGTTTCAAAAGAAACCTTGAGGTTTGAACCTTGGCTAAAAATCCATTTTTCCTCTGGAGCCCGATAACCTCGAGGTTTTAAAGCCATACTCGAGGTTTGCTTATATTCTAGCAAAGTCAGGTTTTTGAACTAAAGGCCCAACCTCGAGGTTTCAAACTGAACCTCGAGGTTTTCATTCTTTTGAAAACCAGTTTGCTCTCTGTATGCCAGAATACTTGAGGTTGAAAACAAATACTCGAGGTTTAAGTGATTTCACAGTTTTTCAAGTTTAAGGCAGAAATGTCAAACCTCGAGGTTTCAAGACTGAACCTCGAGGTTTTCATACTTGATGAAAACCAAAACTTCTCTGATTGAATAAAACTCGAGGTTTAAATGTAATACTCGAGGTTTCACTTGATTTTTCAAAATATTGAGTTAGGCGCCAACCTACAAACCTGGAGGTTTTCAACCTAACCTCGAGGTTTCATGTTGTTATGTGAAACCAAGTTTTTGAAACATGAAAACACTTAACTTTGAGGCTTTCTGTAAGGCCAAACTCAAGGTTTTCAACCTTTAAGAGCAAAACCTCTTTACATTGTTTGTAGTTGTTGGCAATTATCAAAACCGTAAGAGAACTAACATATCCAAATTCTCTTTGTCCTTCAGTTGTACTTCTTGCCCCACATGTGGCTCAAGATTGGTCTCTGGTACAACTGTAGGTTCCACAATGCTCTTGTAAACCATGCTCAAGCTCTTTTGCCCCTATCCATTTCCACCTCTGACAAAGGAACCCTCTCAAACATTTCTGGCCCGTTCTTAGTCGATTGTGTCGGCTGACCCTTGTTCTTGGACCTACTCGTCTCCCCTTCCTTCTTTGAGCCTCCCATTCCCCCTTGTGTTTCACCTGATAGCTCTGTTTATGCAAGGGCTCTTTGCCCTGTCCTTTTTGAGGAGTCGCGTTGCTCAGACCTTCCCCTTGCTTGTTATCCACTAAACCGGTCATCTGCGCGTCCCCTGTATCTTCTTGCAAAGCTGTAAACCTTGACCCTGACTGATAATTTTGCATAGCGGGCTCCTGCTGGCATGGTCTTCTATACCTTTGTACAGTCTTCCAAAGCCCCTTATCATTTTCTTTCTCCACTGTATTCTTCTTAGAGACATCTGGTTCATCAACAGCCATTCCATCCTCTTTATTCCGCCGATGAAATGCATTACAGCCTTCCTTCACGTGACCTACTCTGCCACATTTGTTGCACAGCTGCCCCAAACTCTCATAGACTACACTCAACACCTGGCCTTCAACATTAAATTCTGGCACAAGTGGCTTATTTAAATCCAACTCCACACACATTCTCGCAAATCTTCCCCTGATCCATTTTGTTGTATGAACTCAAGCCTTATAGCTTTACCAATTGAATTGCCTAGGTTTAACAGGAATTTTTTGTTAAAAAGTGGAGCAGGTAGATCAAGGAACCTAACCCAGGCCACTATCGACTTAATTCTTTCGTGCTTAGGATTGAATTCTGGCTTCCACCGCCCTATACTCAGATACACATCAGAAATTACCCAGGGAACACCAATCAAGGCTTCTATATAGTCATCCATATTTTGGAAAGTGACAAGATAGAAGTCGTTTTCCAAATCGAAGATGTCAATTTTACCTTTCCTCTCCCAAATTTGCCTTAGCTTCTTTGCCATGAAACCATAGGAAGGTTTCCTCCCCATTAATTTCACCACCAAAGTGCGACTGAAACGCTTCATTAGTCGTTCTCTCTCTTTTTCCTCAAATGTGAATTTAGGACACAACGGATCAGAATGATCGACACATATACCATCGCTCGGATTCAGGACTTTAGCAAAGTCGATTCTGTCACCATAATCCTCTATGTCATCGTCTTCGTCAGTTTTGGCCCATTCCCACTAGCACTCCCCTATATTAGTATTCTACATCAAAGATTCACGATATGAATTCAGCGCTTGACCAGAAGCATCAGGCTTCATCCAGGTGTTCAATTTTGGTAGCAAGGATTGAGAGTGCAAGTCAAGGACAAATAGGGGAGTTTTCTTCTACTTTTCTTTGATTTATTCTATTTGATTGTTGATGATATACTGCTTGGGAATAAGTGCTGGTCTTAGTTGGATTTGCATGTGATGACTATTTGTGATTATTATTGAGTGACTGTTAGCACTTGAGTTGTTTAGTTGGTGAAAATTTGAAATCTCTGAAATTGGTGTTACCCTTACACTTATATATGGTTGCTCTTCACTTTCATTACTTATTGTTACTTGTTCACATTGAGGACAACGTGACATTTAAGTGTGGGGGTAAGGGTATCCTAGATTTTAAATGACTTTCCGTGTCCTCAGTTTTAAAAAAAAAAAAAAAAATTCTTATGGAAGTTTGAATTTTATTCGTGAGCATTATCACAATTGAGTTGATTTGAACATGAAAAGGGGTGAATTTGATTAGGAATTGATTCTATGTTCTTTGAATGTTAGTAAAGAGGTAAAGATTTGGTTTTGGTACTTTACTTTAGGATGCCAAAAAACCTATGAGGAATTTGAGCCTAAGTTTCATTTCTTTCAAGAGGGAGTACACCTATTGTGATTTCATCTCTAGAACTTGTCTTGAATCTCTTTTGAAATTTGAAATCCTTTTGTATGCACAAAGATAATCTAGGCATTCATTTCATAGCTAGTTTGGCCAAATATCCATCCTTATCACATGAAAATCATTTGTTACCCATTTGAGCCTTTATTTTTCAGAAAAAAAAAAAGAAATTTGCATAGAATAAATAGCCATTTGTTTGAGATATGCAATTTTTATATCTTTTTCGTCTCATTCATTTTTGTTACTTTAATAAGTGCTAAGTGAACCAATTTAAAAGAGTGAAGGGGTTAGGAAGTCAACACTAAAAGAGTATGTGTAGGTAGTGAAAACTAAAACAAAACAAAAAAAAGAAGAAAAAGAAGAAAAAAAAAAGAAACAAAGGAATATATATTATTAAAAAAAAAAAGGAGAAAAAGAAAAGGAAAATAGAGATCTAAAAAAAAAAAAAAGATTGTTGAAGTCAAAGGAATAAAGGTTATTTGTATATAGTGTTAGTGAGTTGTTTTCTTTTAGTGGGTATTCCTTCATTCTTCATCATGAATTTCATTAAATTACTTGGCACTAATTAAAGTATTCTCCCATACCATTTGTCACTTTCATTTCATTATCCTACCTTGATCATTAAAACCTTGAGAAAGTCCTTTTGATTTGAGTGTGCAATTGGATAATGTATATAGTGGAGATTGAGATGATAAACAAGCTTATGGTAGATAAGTTGCAATAGGTGGAATTGAGTGAAACACAAGCCCTGGAATATCTTGAGAAATGAGTGTAAACACTTGACTTGTGAGGGACATTCTATTGTGATTTATCTTTGCCAAATTAATTACCTTGCTACTTGCATTTTTGGAAGGTGGAAATTAAAGATTTCTGAGAAAATTTGGAACTGACTTCAATTTTATAGTGCTTGCTTTAAAAATCTTGCTTCCATGGTTTTCATGACCTACTTACAATATAGGTCTTTAAAAAGGCCTCGTATTACAAGCCTTGAAGGCCATAAGTATATTTTGTGCACTTTGAAATTAGAATATAATAATTAAAAAAAATAAATATTGTGTTATTTATATGATGATATAAATATAATTACATTTATTTAATGTGTAAACAAGTCATTCTTTAACAGAATAAGCTTGACCTATTTACATATTTAGGTCTTTAAATAAGCCTTGACTTGATCTTTTTAACAAACAGACTAGGCTGCAGGTCACTTGATAGGGGTTTGGCCTATTCCCACCCTTAATAACAGTGATGTCCTTGAAATTAGCCAAGGAACAACAGAATCACATAATAAGTTGTTGATTAAGGTGGTAAGTGGCCTCAGGCTCATAAGAAGGAGAATACAAGTTTAAATCCCGAAAAACGCAATTATTGGGAGAGACGAAACTCTGTGTTTGGGCCTCAAAAGGGGATACCTTTAATTAAATCAATCATGGTTCAAACTACAACATTACACATTTGCAGCTGACAATTCTATTCAAATGACATATAAATTATTTTGAAGTTTAAGTATACATTTAGTCTTTAAATCTACGTCAAGTTGTAATTTGACCCTTAAATTTAAGGAGTATACTCTTAATCCTTTAATCTTAACACTTATTTTCGTTTAATGGAAAATATAGTGACTCAATAAATTTAATCAGTGATTTTGTAATAAGATAACATGGAAGGATATGGTACTATTCTAGTATATAACACAAATGTCTAGTCCTAGGTAGATTAGTATATTAATATTGGATCGAATAACTCTCTCCTAAGTATCCATGGATAAGATACCTGTGAGAATAGATGATCACTGTGCATAAATATGGAGGCTTTCGCCAGAGGGGGTGGGGTATGTGCACAGTGTTGGCTGAATAGTAAATTAGAAAGAGCATAGAATGTGTGTACTTTAGGGTTTACTCTCTATTTATAGAGTGTATCCCTTAGGGTTAGCGTTTGGACTACTGGGTCTTTTTTGCCTCCAAGTCCAAATGTTGTGCCATCATATCTATATCATATTAATTGCATCTTGTTGGGCCATACCTTAAATGGGCCTCGTATTTAAATCCATAATAGATAGAAAAACTGAAGGCTACAGAAGACTGATAGATGCCTATGGAAGGAAATAGAAGATGATACAAGGCTTAACGGAGATTCACTATATTTTAGTTTTTTTTTTTTTTTTTTGTTGCTCGAACACTATATTTAAGTTGTAGAAGTTATGTTTGTGATGATTATACAGGTTTTGTATGTTTGGATACTGTATTTATTGTTTTATGGGTCGTAGGCAATTAGGTAGGAATAAGCATTGTATTTTGTTGGTTCAATGATGTTGTAATGGCTGGTAATTTTGGAAGGAAGACGCATCCATTGTAAACCTTTTGTAATGCAATTTCAAGGAAATAAAAACTGTATTTTTTTCATGTCTCATGCATCTTAGCATCTACATCTATGTCTCCTGTTCGCCTCTCTTTTAAGATTAAAGTATCAGTGCTAATTATTTTTTGTAGATGTTTTCAAATATTTTTAGGAAAAATGATAGAAAAATGTAACTTGAAATTTAAAATCATGTTAACAACAATAATAATAAGATCAATAAGAATATAGTAAAATAATTGATAACACGTTTTTTTGGAAAATAATTATTTTTGAAATTTAAATAATATTTTTTAAGATTTTCTTCTTTTTTATGGGCTATTTTTTACATGAGACTTGGATTATAGCCGTGATTGTTTCGCCTCATCCGGTCACATCATCAATGCACTCACAGGAAATGCATGCAAAATACCAGAAGCAAACAGAACTTGCACGTGGTGGGCCACAATGCACCTGATATACTTTTTAAGATTCTTCTTCGAAAACAAAGACCTCAGTCTTAATCAATCAGGGGAATGGAGCTTAGTGAGGGGTGTTGCTGTCTGGAAGTCGTGGAAATGGAGAAACAGCCTTATTTTCGAAGAGGGTTTTCAGAAACCTGAAAATCCTTCAGAAGTTGTACTTAGAAGCTGGAAGCATTTCACTGTGAAGCAAGAGGAAATTGAATGCACTCAGCTTGTGATTGTCCGAAACTCTGATTGGTCCTCTGTTACAAATGAATATGTCAGAGTTACTGTCGATGGGGCGGTTACTAACTTGCAGGGCCGTGCTGGTTGTGGAGGGTTAATTCAAAGCAAGGAGGGGAGATGGATTGCGGGTTTCTCACATTTTTTGGGCTCCTGTAATGTTTTTGAGGCTGAACAATGGGCGATTTTAAAGGGCTTAAATCTGGCATGGGATTTGGGCTTCCGAAGAATCCTATTAGAATCTGATGCAAAGGAGCTGATCTCCTTACTTGAGAATAATGAGGCAGACAGGTTTGCCAATTTGCTTTTTTGGAGGATCAAGGAGTTCTTTATTCGCAATTGGGAGTTATGCTTGCGTTTTATCCCCAGAAAGGCATGATAAGGCAAAATTTTAAAGCCTAAAAAAACTCCGTAAGTGCACGGGTGGTATCAAGTAATAAAGTGATAAGAAAAGTATCGTTCCCACGAGGACTTGGTATCACAAACTTCAGTTAAACATTGATTTCACAATTTCATTTAAATTGAGAAGACCAAATTGAATTTAATTAAGAAAAAGAAATTAAAACTAAAATAAAAATAAGAAAACTACCACTGAATTTGACTGATTGCATATCCTCTTATTGCCTTTTTTACTTCATTCCAAATCAGCTAATATTTCCTGCACAATAAAAATAGAATATGAGTAGATTTATATTGATTTATTCTTTGATCCCAAGTTTCATTCAGTTATGGAAACGTTCATAAAAGGTAATTAAATAGGTATATAATATCAATAATTCCAATTAAATCTCATAAAATATACACCTATTTAATCATAAAATATATACTCATCGAACACCCCCACACTTAAACATTTGCTTGTCCTCAAGCAAAAGAAAGAAAATTTATTATCTGAAAAGAACATTGCCTATGAAATTCCTTAACAAAGAGCAATAAACCACCACACTTGAATCATATCATCAAATCTTATTTAAGTTAATGTCTTATAAAAATAGGTCACTAAGCCAATAGAGTGTAACAATCTCTCAACGTCCCATAATCAAAAGATCGGCAAGCAATAAGTTCAACCATAAGATTAGTAAAAGAATATTACGCTACTTAATTTCTCCAGAAAAATTCAAATGTCCCCACCAAACCAAGCTTTTCGTTTAATTTATTAAGAATTTTCATGTAGGAAATAACTCATTTTGCCCTTTTTTTCTCCCTCCTTTTTTTTTTGTTTTGGTTTCTTGAGCCGTTGTAGGTCCCCTTTTGACGCGACCCTGCATATGGGTGATGCAGCACCGGTTACTCAGTTACTTCAACAGGCACCTCAAGAGGCTTTTAGCTCAACTCATAACCCTATTTGACTTTACCGTTTGACGCGAGTGCCAACATTAGTGATGAAGTGCCCCCGGTTACTAAGTAAAGTCTAGAGAAGTCATTGGAGTTGTTTTTTTCTTCTTTTTATTTATTTTTTATTTTTCTTGAGTTATTTTCCTATATAAAAGTTTTACTTTGTTAGCACAGATCATCATCTAATTTTGTAAAGAAATCATGTAGCAAAATATTCTTGAACTAATAATTTGTTGATCACATTACAAACTAATCCTTATTCTCATAGTCCATCTCAAGATTGCAAAAAAAACTCAAGGCTTAGAGACTTGGTTAAAACATTTTTTTTCTATTTCAATTTTTGACTTGATAATATTCTCTAAGATGGGGAAAGCTCAAAATTAAGGTCAATCCTCAACAATACAAAAATCTCAAATTAACAAAAAATCTTTTCGATTGCATAAGGACAAGCATAATTCAAAGAAATTATATCATAACCAAAGAATTTATATCTCTCCCCCACACTTAAATCAAACATTATCCTCAATGTTGCAAAAAATATAAAGAGGGAAAGAAACTAATACTCCCCTGGTTTAGGCCTCTAACTCTGATGTGGAGTGCTTCTCCTAGTACCATCCATGATATTTCAAATTTTTAGGGAGAAGAGAGTGCTCAAGCAAGACTTTGCAGCAACAAAAGAAATGATCTTCTTCAAACTTGAATAAAACTGAAAGAAAGAAAACAACAAGAAATAATAATAATAATAATAAAATATGCAAATAAAACCCTTGGGTTGCTTCCCAAGAAGCGCTAAATTTATAGTCTTCAGCCAGACTTCTCAAAACAAACCACTAATTATAAGTATCAAACACCATAATTACCTTGTCTTCATTCCTTTTCACACAAGGTATCACACACAAAAATTGATCATTCAAGTTAATTACTTGTATTTCCTTAATCATAGACAATCTTGGATTACAAGCAATCACTGAATTCAAATTAAGCACAACATGCATATCTTTGAAAATAAATATAGGCACATCCAAGAATTTAGAGCATCCAATAAAATCAACTTGACTCTCATCAGTAAGAGTCAACACTTCAAGAGGAGGGTCATGAACAACAATAATTGGGACATCTACATCAATTTGATCACCAACATCACAAACCTTAGGCTCCACAGCCGGAACCTCTTCTAAACATCCAATATGCTCATTTAAATCATTGTCAAGCTCACAATCATTTTCTATATTGTCTATAGTCTCATGCAATTCTACACCTTCAACCTCCTCACAATAATCATTATTATCATAAGAAGTGGTACCCATGTTTAAGGAATTATCTTGCACCATAGTTTCAAGGGTTGAAAAAATTTGACTCGCATGTGACTTAATATTTTCAAGGCTAGTGCCAATCTCCTTTTGCTTTCTACTAAATTTCTCTAATGCTTCCCCATACTCCTCAACTAATATTTCCAAATTAGATTTTTCCCTGTACTCAATGGTGTGTTCTTCAATAGGTGGATAAGAGTAAAAAGGAAAGGTATTTTCATAAGAATGATAGACATGTGGATCCCTAAAATTTTGTTGCTCAAAACCTTCACTAAGACAAAAGGAGTTATCAAAACAAGCTTGGTTCCTAGTGAAATCATTTCTCACAAAATGACTAGTTGTACTATATGGACAATGCTCAAATGAATGATTCCCTCCACAATAAACACAAGACATGCAAATATATTGAGAAGAATCAACTTATGGAATACAACCATCATTTATGCTCATTTTACGTTGCCAATATTCATTCAAAGACTTTAAAGTAGCAATCAATTCATCTTGTGTAGAAGACAAAGAATTCATCTCCTTTTCAATATTAAGACCAGTTGATTGCCAATTGAAATCTATTTTTTTAAAAAAAAATTTCTTAAAAAAAATAAAATAAAATATTTACAAACTCAAACTACTAATGCTCAATCAATTTCAGCCAAGAAAGTTGTGGCACACAAGTCCACGGCAACGGCGCCAAAAACTTGATAGAGCAAAACTTTAAAGCCTAAAAAAACTCCGCAAGTGCACGGGCCGTATCAAGTAATAAAGTGATAAGAAAAGTATCGTTCCCACGAAGATTTGGTATCACAAACTTCAGTTAAGCATTGATTTCACAATTTCATTTAAGTTGAGAAGACCAAATTGAATTTAATTAAGAAAAAGAAATTAAAACTAAAATAAAAATAAGAAAACTACCACAATAATCAAACAAGCAACTTAGAGTCACTAATCCTTTATTTGTTTCCTAGATTTTATCCCCACTAAATTAACTTTGACTAAATTTAATCAACTAATCTAGAGTATTAATGTGTATAAGTGCCTATCAGTCCACTTATATACCCACTTCAAATAATTATGTAATGTCTCACACAACTAATTAAGGTGCAATTCGAGTCGGGTTCACTCTAATTTGACTATGCGGAGCTTCTAGGTATATGTCTATCCTAGACGCAAATTAGATTAAAACCTAACTTCACGTTAATTAAATTTAAATCTAATTCCACATTATTTAATCCCAATGTCAATTTAAGATTCCCTCTTTCAAGTCCAACCCTAAATCTCCAAAACATGCTCAATGGTGATCAGTCAATAAGCAATAACAATGAACACAGAATTAAATAAACTGAAATAAAATTAAGCAAAACTAACAAGTGAGAATAATCTCTAAAACCCAAACAAGTTCATAGGTTCTCTAGGTTGCAAAACCAACTAGCCACACATGGCTTTATTCAAATCCATAAACAAAAAGAAAAGAATTTAGGTTCAAAGAAGAAGAAGAGAGAGGAAAGAAAATTTCTCCGTCGCCTCCACAGTCCTTCCGTGGAAATGATGAAGAGAATCGAAACGCTCAGCCTCTACTCCTATGCTTCTTCGTCCCTTCCTTCTCGTTCTGCGTCTCCCGATCTTTCTGCTCCGTCCTCCTTTTGCTTGTCTCTGCTTCCTTATTTATAATAATTTAGATCTTGGGTCATTGATTCTCTTTTTCTTATTAACAAGATATCTCATATCTTGTAATTTACTCCATCAGATCACACAATTGATTTTTTTCTATTTTTCTTGCATGAGACTACTGAATTTGACTGATTGCATATCCTCTTATTGCCTTTTTTACTTCATTCCAAATCAGCTAATATTTCCTGCACAATAAAAATAGAATATGAGTAGATTTATATTGATTTATTCTTTGATCCCAAGTTTCATTCAGTTATGGAAACGTTCATAAAAGGTAATTAAATAGGTATATAATATCAATAATTCCAATTAAATCTCATAAAATATACACCTATTTAATCATAAAATATATACTCATCAAGGCAAACAAAGCGGCAGACATGTTGGCAAAGCGTGGTCTTTCTTCTTCTGAATTTTATGACATGTGTCAGGGGTTTTTGCACATTGTGCTTGGTCATGAAAGTCTGGGATCTGATCCCCTGTGTTTGTACTCCCTCCTCCGGTCTTTATTATAAGGCACCAACTAACTTTTCTCACAAACCAATAAAAGTAGTTAAAGTTAATAAAATTGCCCTACAATTTAAATAACTTCCAATGTTATCCCTACTAATTGCGTTAAACTCTAATATTATATTAATTATTATTCTCACCCACTACCCTCATTAATTAGGGGTAGACATGGAAACAAATAATTAATGCTCATTGAGAACAAGCAAGTACCTTATAAAAAAGACCAAATAAACTTGCTAGTTGGTGCCTTATAATAAGGACCAGAGGGAGTAGATAGTTTGTATTATGCTTCTCACTAGTAGTGGGGGAAAAAAAAACTAAACAAAAAGCCCCATCATTTGTTTTTTCCCTGCGGGTGGTCACTATTAGAAAATACACTATTTACGAAGGAATTTGCGAAGGAAAAAAATTCCATCACAAATTTGCATAAATTTGCGAGAGAACTAAGTTTTCCTCGCAAAATGGCAATTTTTGCGATGGAAAAATTGTTCCATTGTAAAATATAACCATTTTGCGAGGGAAAACTAATTCTCTCACAAAATTGACAGAAATTAGGGGAAAATTTGCCCTCATTTTGCGAGGGAACAAGGTTTTTTTTTCACAAAATGGTCATTTTTTGCGAGGGAAAAATTGTTCTATCGCAAAATATGATCATTTTGCGTGGGAAAACTAATTTACTCCCAAAATTGACAAAAATTAAAGAGAAAATTCCCGCCAATTTCCACTTTTCCCTCATAAAATAGTCATTTTTTGTGAGGGAACTAAGTTTCCCTCACAAAAAGAAGATTTTTGGGAGGGAAAATGAATTTCTCTCGTAAAAATCACCATTTTATCTCGTAAAATTATTTTGACAAGGGAACATTATTTTCCTTGCAAAATTACTTACTTTTGATCGCAAAAAGTCGGATTTGAACCCTAGTTACCATAGCGCCATCAGTCAAATAATTATACCTTCAGATTTTTTTCCCCTACTTCTTCTTATTCCCCTTTTCCAGCGTCAATCACGGGATTTCAAGGGAAGAAAATTTCTGGATTCCTTGGGTTTTCTTGGCTTCTTGCTTCCGTGATGTCGCCTACTTCTTCTGTCGTTGGTGAGTGGGGTAGTCTGGATTATGTAGAGGGATTGTGGGGCTCCATCTTGAAGCACCAAACTACCTCTTCTTTTCTTATGTGCTGACCATCGAAATTGCTGCTGCGTCCTTAGCTTCATCCTCTAACTTCCACGTTTTATTCCTCTATTTTGATTGATGTTGATGTAAGTGTGGGAGGCTGGTTCTTTATTCTCTCCTTCTATTCTTCTTGTCCGCTGGATCCTGCATGTGATGAGGAGGGAAAGAAATTTGGGGGTTTCCACATAGTTAAGTCAGCGAAGAGAGAGATTTTTTTGAGTAGGTATTTTGAAGTATTTCTCATTTAATAAGACTTTCGACCCGTGCGTTGCACAGAAATATTTATACTACAAAGAATAAAAATAGATAACATTATATCATATGTTTGAAATAAAGCATTTCATTAAATAAATACAATATCATGAACAACATAATAAAATGATCATACTAAAACCTTTATTACTTTCATGAATGTAATACAAGGTTTTGAAAAACTTCTCTGTAAACAACATTGAATTGCTGCATTTACTGTACTCATTGATGTGTAGGAATATTTGTTGTTGGTGATTGATGTGAAATTGAACCAACAGAGTCTTCATTAACATCAACACATTCAAGGTTTTGTATACATATTGATGTTAATGAATATTGATGTATACAAAATCTTGAATGTGTTATTCTACCGGATGATAGAAGAGTTGCAGCTATTCCACTTGATACTACATTAAGTATGATTCCCCCATTTGATCTTATCGAAGTTGTCAATACATTCCATATAAATGTTTTGAAAATCTAAAAATTGAGAATTAGAAAATACTCTTGAACAATTTACTTTGTAATTAAAATAAATATATGACATACATTTAGAAATTTTTTTAATCTCAATGCCGTCACTACTACAGAAATTGGTTTTAACGTCCCTAATCGGCGTCCTATTAATTAAAAAGGAAGTAAAACAAAACGCGGTGGCATTTTTGTAAATAGAAGGTGACTTTTGGAGTCTAATTTTATTTCTTAGACGCCAAACATCATGAAAAGGAGTCTAAGTCTGGGAATTAGACTCCCTAGGTAAAAAACAAACAAACCATTTAGAGTCTAAGTTTATTAATTAGACTCCATAGATCGGCATTTGGAGTCTAATTTTTAGAATTAGACTCCTTAGACCATCCCAAAAACTCCCAATCCCGCAGGACATTGATTCTTATTCTCTCGGAGCCATCGATCATTCTCATTCTCAACTCTGGTTTGCCAGCCCTCACTCCACCGTTGCTCCGTCGCTCTCCACCGTAGGTCCTCCGATCTCCGTCAAAAGGTACTCTCTTCTCTTCCAAATCTCCTAATCTAGGGTTCTTTACGTGGCGGAGGCACGCTTCCGCAGGTGACCGCAAGTGCAAACATGAATCTTGAGGGGGTTTTTTTTTTTTGGTGTGCTGTGCAGACCCTATTCCCTTCTTCGATTTGACTTCAGTTCATGCTTTCCCTTGTTTGAAATCTGGGTCAATGTAGGATTCGCTAAAATAGGTCTCATTACGTTCCCCAATGGTGTTAAAATAGCATCAGAGACGTTTTCAGTATGTTCATCTACCCTTTCTGGGGATCTTAATTTTAGTGACATATTCGCTTGAATTTATTATACTTTATTTTATTTGATCATTGCCTTGACTTTTTCATTGTTGCCTTTTTTGGGTTTAACTAGAGCCCTGCGGCTTCCGTAGGTTTATATATTGATTCTGGTTCCATGTATGAGACACCATTGTCAAGTGGAGCATCACACTTGTTAAAGATAATGGCTTTCATGAGCACTACAAATCGAAGTCACTTTCGCATTGTGAGGGAAGTATAGGCAATTGGTGGTAATATTGGTGCCTCAGCCTCTAGGGAGCAAATTGGCTACACATTTGATGCTCTTAAAAGCTATGTTCCACAGATGGTAGAATTATTTGTTGATTGTGTAAGGAACCCGGTCTTTTTAGATTGGGAGGTCAAAGAAGAGGTATTTTCTATGTATGAATTTATTTTCACAAAGATAGTACTAGTATTATTGTATTCTTGTTCTTTAACCATCTTTTGCTGAGGGACAGGGCTTCACCATTTTTATGGCCTTCTCCCAACATGGAGAAAAAAATTCTGAGGAAATGGCAAACCATTAGAGTCTATTTAAATGGGCCATTCATTTTTTTTTTATTGGTCGAGTAACATTTTAGTATCCTAAGGTTCTTAGCAAGGGAGAGAAAGTGACTCATTGTTTTTCTAGGTTATATAATTAGAGATTCGTAGTTGAGCCTTAAGATCATTTTTATTTTGTTTGAATAGTTTTGCATGAGGGAAAAAAATGAAAGCTTTACATTTATGATTCTATAGCATGGTTTGCATGTTTTCTGATGCCTGAATGGTTGTTAATCATTCATTGGATCTAGGTGAGTCTTTTTATTATTATTGAACCATCTATTGATACAACTGCAAAAGGTGAAAGCAGAGCTTGGAGAACTTCCAAGCAATCCTCAAGGCTTGCTTTTGGAGGCAATTCACTCTACTGGCTATGCTGGTGCATTGGCTAATCCTCTTTTGGCTCTTTAATCAGCACTCGATATATTGGATGGCAGTGTTTTGGAAAACTTTGTTGCTGTAAGACCTATTTTTTTATGTTTTTTTTTATCTTTTTATTTATTTATTTTTATCTACTTCTTATTTATTCCATACTTTTATTTCTTGTGCTGCTCTTGCCCTTTCTAATTTAGATTCTGAATGTTGGATAATTAGGAGCATTACACTGCACCTAGAATGGTACTTGCAGCTTATGGGGTTGATCATGAACAACTTGTGTCTGTTGCAGAGCCACTTCTCTCTAATCTACCAAGTGTTTCCCGTCCCAAAGAACCAAAATCTGTCTATGTTGGAGGTGATTTTTGTCATCATGGTGAAGCGGGAGTAAGTATTAGTTTCAGATTTACCTCCTCAAATTGCATCTATCATATTTATGTGTGTTTTATGTAGAGGCTCCAACCCCCTTTTGATATGTAAATCATAGAAAATATTAAATGAAGGTTAGGGTAGTTAGTTAGATCAGTCAGGTGGTTAGAATAGTTAAGAATTAGTTGGCTTAAGGGTTCAGAGGCTCTTGTCTACTATATAAGGCATAGTAGTCTCATTGTATCAGTTATGTTTTGCCTGAATGGAATTTGGAATCCCTCATTCTCACTCTGTTTCTTCTCTCCTTCTTCCTCTTCTCTCTCGCTGTTCTTCTCCATTCCTATCTCTTCCTTCTTCTTTCTCTACAGTTCCTTATCACTACCTTTGATGTAAAATGTGTTGATACTTGTCTGCTACTAAATGTTGTAATATCAGGGTGCTCATATTGCTATTGCTTTTGAAGTGCCTGGCGGTTGGCACGAAGAGAAAGATGCTATAGTTTTGACTGTTCTACAGGTGTGCATTGTTTCTTAGTCCCTCTAAATTCAATAAAGACAAATTCTTTGTAGTGAAGGGATGCATAAAAATAATTGCAAGCACTGCAGATGCTTATAGGAGGTGGTGGTTCATTCTCTGCTGGGGGTCCTGGAAAAGGGATGCACTCAAGGCTATGTAAGTTTTTTCCTATATCTCCTTGTCCACAACCTACTTTGGTTATTTTACTTGTTAAGTTGTCCCATTAGATATCAGTTTTCTTTCTGCTTGGTTATGATATAATTATATCTAAGTGCTTATTCCTTGCCAATGGCCTAGATGTCATGAGCACCAAGTTGCTCCTCAAATCTTTCTTTGGGTTGAAGGTCACAAGATCAAACGTGTGGTGTGCACACCCTGTTGGTTAGGTTGTGGGTGTCTATAATTGTCACAAGAATAAAAAGAAAATGCTTATTTCTCAGTACTGTATCTCGTGCTTCTTTAATGTTTCAAGTTGATTTCATTATGCTCATTTGAACCAGATCTTCGTGTCTTGAATGAGCATCCACAGATTCGATCCTTCTCTGCATTCAACAATATCTTCAACAAAATGGATTGTTTGGCATTTATGCAAGCACTGTAAGCACACCCTTTGCTTTTCGTACTCACAACTCCATACATTCTTTTATTTGACTTATATTGTTGAATAAAAATGAACTGTCATAAGTCGTGACTGTAATTCATAATTCCTTATGGTACTCCATGCTGAGAGAAGATGGAATTATGAAAAGCTACTAAGTTGAAGTTACCTTTGACTGACAATATAGCTAGTTTGTAGCTTTTTGTTGGCCTTTTGTTTGTTTGTGAATTTGTAATATATTGGTTAATATTATTTTCCTAAGCTTGAGATTTTTATTTAATGTGGCTGTAGAGCTCTGATTTTGTGTCAGACGTTATGGATATAGCAGCCAAAGAATTAATAGCAATTGCAACTCCTGGAGAAGGTTTTTCCTACATTTCTTATTATCTATACAGTTTATTTGTGAAGGTCCTGGTTTCTGCTAAATTAAACTTATACAGTTTATTTGTCCCCATATTTCATAGTTTTTAAATCTTTGCGTGTAGTGCTATGGATTACAATGTATTTCTCATGTTTGAAATAGCTTTTTCACCAAAGCCAAGGAAGATTGTTTATGTTGTCACTTTAAGGTCCAATCCCAATTTTTCAGCGGTTTATCCATTTAAAAGATTGTCATGATTGCAGGAACTGATGATGATCTGCCACCAACACACCAAAATAGAATTCCCAGAGGGGGACGTCCTTCTGGGAATGGAAGATCTGCTGTAGGGTCAGTTCCATATCCTAGGATGTATGGTGAAACTGATATGGAAGCTCAAATTCACCAACTTGAGCAGGAAGCATACAGTTCAGTTCTGCGAGCATTTAAGGCTCAAGCTGATGCCATTACTTGGGTATATTCTGTCATTTTGGTTCCTGAAGTCTAATCTAATGTTTAGTAAATTTGTTTGATCAGGTTTAAATGACTGCTCCATACATGTATTTTCTTCAGGAGAAGGAGAGTTTGATTACAGAACTTAGAAGAGAGTTGAGGTTGTCAAATGAGGAACATAGGGAACTTCTAGGCCGGGTTAATGCTGATGATGTCATACGAAGTATAAGGTCTGATAAAACTGACTCGTTGTTACTTGTTTTTACAAGCTTAATGAGTTTTTCATTTAATTTTCAAGTTTTTTTAATTAACAATATTGGACTTTACATTAGGGAGTGGAGACAGGCAGGTGGCCATCAGCCTGGCTTGTTGAGTACTGGTCAAGCTGTTCATGATTCAATTTCCAGTCCTACAAGATCTGCATCCTGTATGAAACAGAAGATAATACAGGATTTGGGAATTCCTAAAAAGAATTCTTAAAAATTATTTTATGTAGTTTGAAATCGTCTCTTTATTTGGGAACATAGGGACTATTGCTGAGACCAATAAAACTGAGTAGTCTATCAACTTTTACGAGGTAGGAAATTGTTTTTGTAGACTTTCCTTACTTTTATATTGAATTGGTTGGTCTTCTTTTACCCCTCCCATTTTTGTATTTTCTCGAAGTTCTTAAAAGTAACACTAGAATTTACTAGTTCATCCAAGAATCAATTGATAGACTGTACGCTTTTTTATCATAGATATTTGATGATCCATTTTTTGAGTTATTTTAACTGCAACATTTCCTGATATTTTTTGTGGATTTTTGAACCACTTAGAAAACACTAGTTTGTTTTCAAGTAAGGTTAGAAATTTGGAAAATTGAAGATCAATTCATTTATTTTGGATCATATCTAAAAAAAAGTTTCTAGGAATGATTGTTCTGCAGTTACGATGTTTGATGCACATTAGTACTTCGTTGATTTTACTGATGTAGATACAGTATTGTAACTGCAGATATCTCAAGATATTCAGTAGGTCGGGGAGGATCCGGGAATCAATCACCGTGAGGCCTATGGTGGTTCTAGTCATGGGATGAATAGGTCTATTGGTCGTGATGGTGTTCCAGGAGCAGGTTTTTCCTACATCTCAGCCACATTGGTCCTGGTTATTGTTTATCAAGTTTTATTAAAGGACAAGACTTAAGTTACTTAGATGTTTGCTATTGGTTTTTTTCTTTTTTGTAAAATTATGTAATGTGCTAAGGATCTCACAATTGTATTAATCGAAAAACTTTAACACATATTTTTAATCTACATGATTTTATCTGCCGTTCTTTTTGATTTGCTTGAGGGTGTATCTGTCTGTCATTGTTATTACACAAGTCCTAATGTCCCACATCATTAATTTTATATTGTTCCCATTTATTGATATACGCACTGTATTTAGATGTAGGAACTTGTACCTTAACAACTACTTCAAATGATCGAACATTAAGGCTATGGAAGGTAACTAGAAAAAAAAATTATAACTAGTATTTTGTTAAGGCTTCATAGATAACTTTTATAAAGATGCAAAATTTATATTTCTGATGTTAGTTTTGTTGTATCTGTTATCACATGTATTTAGATTTGTCTGGTTCTTGGGATTCTACCATCAAGTTGTGGCAAACTGAATTTGACGCAGAAGGTGATGTGTCTATTAGGAAGAGGAAAGTGAAAGATCAAGATGAGGAGTCACAATTAGAGGTCAATATGTCACTTTAATGACAAACTGTAATATGATTTAATTTGATTTAATTATCACATTTTGATGGTGCATGTATTTTATTTATGTAAGGATGTTTTTTTGCAAGGAATTGTGGGATAGTGAATATACGAAGAAATATTTTTTTAAAAAAAAAGAACGCTTAAGGAGTCTAAATATTGGAATTAGACTCCTAAAGTGAGACTTAAGGAGTCTAACTACTGGAATTGGACTCCTAAAGTGACATCAAAGAGCGTTAATGTCATGACTTCAGGAGTCTAAGTTACGGAATTAGACTCCTTAAGTCATGACTTAAGGAGTCTAAGTCCTGGAATTGGACTCCTTAAGTGACAGATGGGAGTCACAGTGGTGACTTAAGGAGTCTAAGTTATAAACTTAGACTCCTTAAGTCATGACTTAAGGAGTCTAAAAAAAATTAGGACTCCTTAAGTTTGACCTACGGCACCTCCCAGATAGACGTCCCCTCAAAAAATGACGTCAAAAGTACAAAAAATAGGACTCCATAGCCCCGTTTTGTAGTAGTGCGTTATGGATAAAATAAATCATAAAGCTGGAGAAAAACCGTTTTAAATAATTAAAACATGCACGTTGGAAAAGCTTAATGACGACGTGAGTAATTATAATATCAGCTGTATTAATTTAACACAAAATGTCCATGTTATAGAGATAAATGTGAATTGTGGAAAGCGTTACCTAACCTCGGAAATATAAGAAGGGTTTGCGGCTAAAGTCAGATATCATCATTACTTGAAATTAAAAATGCATTAATGGACGACTGAGAGATTAGGCAACACTCAACCGAAGATGTTTAATGCACATTTATGACAAAGGTATTGAACAAAACTATCTGCATTACTGAACGGAAACGACTAACTCCCACTTACTGGATCAACATTAATAAAGAATTTGATAATAAAGTATAAACAGACAAATCCTCGTCATGGTAACAGAAGACAAATATTAAGGTTATTAAAACCGGACTGATCACTGAACCGGTTGATATACTGGGTTAGGGGTTAGTGAGTCAAACCGGAGTCAAACCGGGGTCAAACCGAAATAATTAAGTTTCCAAGTTTTATTATGTAATATTTATTAATGAGAATTCCCACAAAGTTTTAAAGAAAAAAACGAAAATTTGTGCCTTGTGCTACTCATTTATTATGACCCTGCCATTTCACTTGTTTTGATAGCAATTAACTGACAAAGCACGTGAACATTTCTTTCTTCATCTTTCCCATCTTCATCGACCCAAAATCCCAAATGCCAAACCCATACGCTATTCTGCAACATTTCTTTCTCTTCTCTTTCCCCATGACTCCTTCATTGGCTTCTTCTTGAAGTTCAACTCTGACCTCACCGCCGAATCATAGCTCAAGCAGCCACACACAAGGCAAGTGCAAGAGGAAGAGGACGAAGGAAGCTACATCTCCGCCATACAACTGGCCTCTTCCTCTGTTCTCTCTATGTCTCTTTGTTTTCTAAGTCTTCGATGCCGTCACCGGAGTTGGTGAAAAAGCAAGTCTTTGGCCGCCATAATATCCTCATCTTCCCATCTCTTTCTCTGTAAATGTCTTCTTCTTCGGTTGAAGTTTTTTTTTTTTTTAAAAAAAAAAGACTCTGACCCTGACCGGTGTTTCTATGGCCGACCGAACCGGTCTCATGGCCGGTTCACCGGTTCCAATCTGGTCCGGGTTTGATAACTCTGACAAATATACCTTAACTTTATATTATGGAGAAGTTACAAAAAACAATCTACCATTCATTAAACAAGCTTTATCATACGCCTGACAGTCATCTGAACCATCAGTGTTCTCTGATAGAACATGACAAAAACTGAAAATATTGTTTACTTAATACAGATCATAAAAAAAATAAAAATAAAATAAAAATAAAAAAACTGAACAATAGTAATAGCTTAACACCAGTGTAGAACAACAAAAGTAATTAAACACATCTGTTTACTGCCCAAGTAAACACATCTGTTTTCTTTGCCATTGCAACTTCTGGATAATCTGGATCTATAAAAACTCGAGTAGCACCCAAAACAAAACAGTTGAAAGCTCAACACCTACTCAATCAAGTAAAAAAATTACGTTCAAGGATAGTTATTTAAGCACACCAAATATTAAAGATATATTATCATTCAATAAATATTGTCATAAAACCTCTGTCAATTTTCCTCATGATCTAGGCATACTGTACTACAAAAAACACTCCAAAAGTTACATTCAAGCTTTCCAATAGCGCAAGTGCCCTCTCAAATGCATCCCCTTGCAATACACATCTTATCAGATTTCTATTCTTGCAAGATTTTGAAAGTAAAAATTACACGGCATGAGTAGTAACTTGAACATTTTTTCGGTTTAAGGTAGATTAAAAACTTCTACTACTATGGATACCGTTTGTCTTCAAGTTCCAATATCAAAGCCATGGAGTATACTCCCCTGCACTTGTAGTTAGATGACCGATGATACGTTCGAAGTATTCCACACACATCTGTGTAAATGAATGTAAGGGAAAGATTAAAAAAAAAAAAAGCCTAGAACTGTTTGGGGAAAGAAAACAGAAGGAAGAAAAGTATGCAGAATGTAAAAATGGCTGGAAAAATTTAACGATCATATTATGATTACTTGGAAGGCCCCACCAGAGTTGGTGTCGTCAACAAAGTTAAGGATGAAACAATGATGTGGTATTGAGTCATGGAATGAAAGAACAATTGTAGAGTTGTCTGTGATCACAATGTGGATGAATTGTTGTACTACTTCACCACCATCATGAATTAAAAAACGGGACATATCATAATAGGCGCCTTTAGTCAACTTCCAGCAGTGCTTGTCTATCAGATCAACAGTCATTAGTCTAACCATCATCCGTGTGTCTTTCTGGATGATGAACAAAAAACATGTAAATTTTCGGGGTAAGATACAATAATAATATGGAAGAAGCTAAAACATAAGGATCAAAACATAACCGTGGTATCAAAGACAATGAGGTCGACGCTCTCAAGTTCAAAAAACGGATGGTCATGGCTGTCGTAACACCTTTCTACAAATCTGTGAATAATCTTATCAACTTTCACTTTCAAGAAAATTTCGGAAGAACTATTACTGAAATTTTGCAAACTACCTATCATATTGATGGCCATTTTTAGAGGGTACAAGTATGAGAAAGATATGAGGAAATTATTGTCAGATTAGGAATTTAAAACTTAGATGACCAACACACATTTGTAGGTGAACTGTCATTAAATAGGTTGGAAGTGTGATAAAGAAACGTCTGAAAGCAAGAGGCATATAAGATGAAACAGTTCAAATTTTAAAATGGAAAAGTAGGAATAACTTCTTCAGTTCAAATAACAAAAGAAGTTGTAACAATGTAACCACGTGCATGAACCATGTTTAGTGTTCAAAAAAAAAAAAAAAAAGCAACCGTCACATTGTATAAAACTAATTGAACAGTTGTGAATTATCCGAAATATCTGTGCATTTTATTTTAATATTGAAAAAAAAATTGAGATATGATAAATTTATATAATTGAGAAAGTAAATAAATAATAGTAGATTTCTTCAACACAATTGAGTATAAATAGCGGATAAAAAAAACAATTTTCATAACCAAGCTTATAAAAACAATTGAAAGCACTTCTGTGAAATTGAGAGTACTAAATTTGATTGCTATTCAATTTGATAAGTGATTTCCAATTTATAATAACTTAATGATTATACGATTACAATTAAATTGGTTTATTAAGGATTATGGGGCGAAATATAATGAATCATTATTTACATATAAAGTGGGTTATAAAACAACTGGTTCAAATAACACATACACAATGTATAACATAGATAATACATATATACTTCTGACAACTGCATTAAAAAAAAAAACCTTAATTACAAATATTGAAAGACTGATTAATAACATGTTTGAAGGTGAAAGATATGGCAACTGTAGTGAAGATTTTGGAGATTCATTGTCAGAAGTAAGCTGGGCATCAGATATACGTTGTAGTAACAAACGAAATTCATAAACAGTAGTGGTGGTTGGTGAAAATTGCATCTTAACCCATAGCAACGAAACACCTTGAAATCTGACAGTACTACATTATAAGTAGTCTGACGATAGAACATTACATGTGGATATTATAAAACTCAATTGAAAAAAATGATAAGAACTTCAGTAAGACGAAAAAATGATAATCATGTTCTATACAATGTAGTATAAAAAAGGATCACAAATGAATTTAAGCATGTGTAAATACTGTGAAACCCATTTTTTCCACCGGGTTTATTGCGGACGACTATTTTATCCAATGAGATAATATTTAAAATAAAGTGTAATGGTCATATCGTTAGTTTAGTACAGGGAAATGAATTTTGCGTGGGAATCAAACGATAATTTATTGGCAACTAACTGCATCCCTCTTCGTAAGCCAATTGGAAAAAACCACAGTTTGACATATTTTGATGTTAATTAATAGGATTGGACAGATGGTAGTTGGTGTTAATAGTATATGTACAGCTGTCAATTACAACACATCTGTTAACACCAGTATAGCGTGACTCAGCCCATATTGCACTTCTCCTATAAAAGTGTAAATCGGATCTGATTCATTCAATGAAATTGGATTTACAATTATTCTCAGTTTACAATTATTCTCTTTCGCTTTACTCTTCTTCCCGTTCCTTGACATGGTATCAGAGCAGGCAACGCTCTCTTGGTTCAGTTCATCAATTTTATCTCACTAAGTGCTTCGATCATGACTTCTAGTTCCGATGCCTCTTTTCCGGTGGCTACTCCTCCTGCGGTCTCTCCTGGCTTCTCCAATAAGAAGATCACCGTACGGTTGGATGAAAATAACTTCCTCTCCTGGAAGAAGTAGGTTTTCTTTATGGTTAAACAACACCGTATGCAGCAATATTTGGATGGTGTTGCTCCATCACGACAAATCGCTGGTCCTAATGGTACGCTAGTTATAAATCCTGCATATGAGGCATTTGATGTTAATGATTCTGCCTTGGCCTCTTGGCTTCTCGCCACGGTTTCTCCCAACATCTTGCCTGAACTCGTCGGTGCCGAGACATCTGCTCAAATTTGGCAGAAGCTTTGTCGTCTCTTCTCCGACAAGTCACATTCTAAAATTCTCCATTATCGCAATTTACTGACCTTGCAACGCAAAGGTGCACTCTCGATGCAAGATTATCTGGCGAAAATGAAGTCTATATGTGATCACTTGGTTGTCTTAGGTGAATCAGTCACAGAGTCTCATCAGATCTCTCACATTCTCAACGGCTTGACTGCTGAATTTGAACCAAGCATTGCGGTGATCAATGTTGGCTTAAGCAATGGCGTTCGCTATGATTTAACCACGGAAACCATAATGTTGTTAGACTCTGAGGCTCGACAACAGACGTTCCTTTAGCAAACTCCTGCTCATGCTAATGTTGTATCTGCCTCTGATTCTGAGTTTCCAGAGGATTCCGAGTATGCCTTTCAGGTACAAGCTCCCTTCAATCCTGCCTTCTCCGGTCGTGGTGGACGGTCTACCTTTTCCCGTGGTCGTGGACGTGGACGCACTTACTATTTTCCCAATCACGGACGAACTCCCTGTCAGATCTGTCATAAAATCGGTCATATTGCAGAGCATTGCTTCTATCGGTATGAGCCATCCTCCCTTGCTCCTACTCCGGTGGCTCATAGTGGTTACACTGCCTCCTATGGTGCTCCTGCCGTTGCCACTCCAATGGCTCACAATGCCTACACTGCCACATATGGTGCTCCTAATGGTCCTGTACCTGTTCAAGTATCTGCTGGTGTGACTAGTCATTCATACGCTAGTCCTTCATATGCCTCTGTACCACCTCTTGGCTCCTATGCCATGCCAGTTGCTTATGGTGGTTATTCCTATGTTATGCCACCTGCTTATCCTGCAATCCACCCTGGGACCCCTAGTTACAATCCTATGGTGTGTTATGCAGCCACTGCTACTTCTGGTACAACTTCCAGTGAGAGTTCCTCTCTGAGTACTTCTACCAAGTCGGTTCCACCGGTGCCTAGTGAAAGAGGAGCTTTATACCCAAGAGGGGGGGTGAATTGGGTATATTAAAAATTTTTGCAAACTGGTTCTGTTTTTACACTCTCAGAACAGAGCAGAACAGAGGAGATAGAGAGAAGAGCTTTGCACACAACGATTTATACTGGTTCGGTCCTTTCTCTGACCTACATCCAGTCCCCAAGCCTCACTTGGGATTTTCAATCCACTAACTCAACAATATTGATTACACACTCTGTACTAAGAGTTGTTCTCTCACTAGAACACACTCCCCCTTACAAGTTGTAATCAATACACCCCAACTACCAAGTCCCCTGACTTGTAGTTATCTCAATCAATAAATGATTTACAAGTATTTGACTCTCTTACAGAGCTGATAGGATAAACACTGAAGAACTAAGTATCAAAATGATACAATACAGATGAAAGCTTGATACAATAAATGACTCAATAAATTTTCGCTCTAAGTAGTTGTATCTGCTTGAGAAGAAGTTAATGCTCTCTATTTATAGGTAGAGAACATTAAATGACCGTTGTGAGATGATTCCAACCGTTGGAAGTGATTTGCTTAAGTTCTGGTCATCTTCTCTCTCTAAACTTCTGCTAATCCAAGTCTTAATGAAGTCTGATGTGGATCTCTGAGTTTCTGCCCGTTGGAATTAACTTTACTTGATGTAGTAAGCATTCTTTAACGTTAACAAGACGTGCTCAGATGGATTAGCCGAAAGTAGATGAGATGTGCAGGTGCATTAAATGCACTGTTCACCTTTTTGCTTTTTCTCACAAATCTTCAATAATCTTGATCTGTGCTAACTGAAAAACACTCAACAAACTTGTTAAACATATCTGGGATCATGAGTGAATGATTTATGAAAGCAATTAGATCAAACAACAAGTTATAGCAGATTTCACAAATTTGAAAAAGCTTCAACGGTCACTAACCTCGAGGTTAGTTCATCCAACCTCGAGGTTGGCCTGAAATCTTCAGGCAAACCTTCGTTTTAAAATCATTCAACCTCGAGGTTGCAAAGTGAACCTCGAGGTTTCTCTTGAGAAGAAACCTTCTGATAAATCTCATTAACCTGCAAACCTTGAGGTTCCAAAGGTAACCTCGAGGTTTGAAGTTTGTTTCAAACCTTCAGTTTTCACTGGAGCCCGACAACCTCGAGGTTGTACATCTGTACTCGAGGTTGGCTCTTTGAAAGTGCAAAGTTCAAAGTTAAACATAAAGCCCAGCCTCGAGGTTACAATGTTAACCTCGAGGTTTTCAATACTTTGAAAACCAGTGTGCTCTCTGTAAGTGATGAAACTCGAGGTTGCAACATCATACTCGAGGTCAAAGGTGTTTTCATCGAGCTTAAGTTTCAAAACAAAGTGTCCAACCTCGAGGTTGAAACATGGACCTCGAGGTTCATGTGCTTGATGAACAACATGACCTTTCTGTATGAGTTGAACCTTGAGGTTTGCTTTGCATACTCGAGGTTACAAGTGATAATGAAGAAACTTGGATTCTCCAACTGAACCAGAACCTCGAGGTTGACTTCTCAACCTCGAGGTTTCACATATAACTTGTGAAACCAAGTTTTGCAACATTCGAATCACTTGATTTTTAAAGCTTCTGTAAGGTCAAACCTCGAGGTTACAAACCCAACCTCGAGGTTTGCTCTTAACCAGAGTTTTGACACTTAAGAGCAAAACCTCTTCAATTGTTTGTAGTTGTTGACAATCATCAAAACCATCAGAGAACTAACATTCTCCCCCTTTTTGATGATGACAACATCTACAAGCAATACCTCTTTAAACATTTAAAAGATTATCAGTGAGATTATCAGAGTGTTTGAAAAACTGATTTTTGCACAAGTAGAGTTCTTAGATAAAGAGTCATATATTCTCAGAGATAAGCAGAAGCATGAAATTGAGACTGATATTTCAATTGATATTCCATTTCAATAAATTTATACAAGATATAATGGAATTCAATGAAAACAAAATACAGACAATACTACAAAAAAAAACATGAAAATACACATGCTGCTGCAGACAAAAACTAGATCCCTAGACTCTAGTCCTCACTCATTGCTTGTCTCTCCCCCTTTGTCATCGTCATCAACATACTCTGGGTCGAGAATAACAAGAGGAGGCTGGTAAAGCACCATAGCAGTGGTAGGATCAAATGTGGGATCAAGAAGAGAAGGATGGGCAAAGGGAGAAGGTGTGGGGAAGATTTCAGTAGAGGGGGTAGGTGGAGATAGAAATGGTGGAATGAGAATCTCTGTAGAAGGGGTAGTGGGTGAAGGTTGAGACTGAGCAACAGGAGTGGTATGAGGTGGAGAAGAGTGTGGAGGGCTAGGGAATGAGAAAGAGTGAGAGGGAGGTGAGGATGGGTCAGGTATAGGGAGGGATGAACTAGGGTCATCAGCTGTAGCAGGGATAGGATCAGAATCCATCGCAGGAGCAGGAATAGCAGTGGAAGCTTGTACTGGAACTGAGGATGAACCAGGAGTGGATGAGGAAGCCCCGAGACCAAAATGTCTAAGTAGCATGTCAGCTCTGTCTCTGGCATCAGATGCAGCTGAGAGTGTGACAGCTAAAGAGGAGTCCAATTCAGTAAACTTGTGATCCACTTCCTCCTTTAGCTTATTCAAGTGGGACATCACCTCAGTCTGAGCCACAATGACATCCATAAGTCCCAACTTGATGTCAGCCCGTAAAATGTCGACCTCAGTCTTCATGAGAGCACGATGGGAAATGAGGGCTTGATCCACAATCTGTCTGATCTGCCCCAGCAGATCATCTGATATAGGAGCCTGAGAAGGTGCAGATTGAGCTTCCTGATTAGCTTGAGAGGCCTGAGACTGAGCTGCTCCCTCATCATCAAATCTGATCTTCATCAAATTCATCTGGTTCTTGCCGAAGAACACAGGATACTCAAGAGTATCAGTAGAGCCCACATACCAAATCTTGTGATAATATAGGATCACTGAAACCAAAGAAGGATAGGGTATGTGTGTTAGCTGTTTCTTGGCAAATTTGAATCCTTTCATCCCTTGAAGCAACCAATCCCCAATGTTGAAAGGAACCTTCTTTACAAAAGCAGTGAAGGGTCTGTAATCTAGTTGAGTGAGATGTGTATAGTTTCCAGCTTTAGGAATGAAATTCCTAGAATACACATACCACAGAACCCGGTTCTCCTTAGACATATCCCTAGGCTTGAAGGTAAGCTTGAGCTGTTGATCAGGTGGGAAAGGTTTACCAGGAATGAGAGTTTCATACACCTCTTGATTGGTATAGGAAAAATCAGGAACAGGAGGTGGGTTTTCTACTTTCAAGATTTTATTCAAAGTATCAGCAGAAAAGGTAAACTTGACTCCCCTCACAGTGGTTGTAATTCTCTCTTCTATCAACTCTCCATCCTCATTCAATATACTGTCATCCTCCATTTTGAAATAGAACATCCTAACAAGACTGGGTGTGTATGGACAGGCTATAGAGACAAAAGATTGATATTGTTTGATCCAAGGAGACAGGTCAAAGTTACACTCTCTATGAAATTCATCTATGTTTATTGCAACAGAAGGACAGAATACTTTTGACAGGTAAGTCTCCCTATACTTATCATTTTCTACTTTGGTTGCGAAGGAGGAGGCAGCAGTAATGAATCCTTCTGGAGGTGATCTGATATCCCGGATATCCTCTATTGCATTCACAGCAAATTTCTCCAACTTCTTTTGCTGTGAGGCCTGAGAGGTAGATTGAACTTGAGGCTTTGAGGGATGCTTGGTCCTTGCCTTCTTGGCCTTTTCACCCACTTTTTCTTTCCCTTTGCCGGTTGCTTCAGGGGCTTTCCTCTTTTTAGGTTCAGCTTGACTGGGCTCTTTGATGGAAATGCCCTTCGGTTTGCTCTTCGGAGGAGGAGATGGAGGAAGATCAATGGGCATCCCTGGGATGTGCTTATCAACCCCAGAGCGCAAGCGAATAGACCGAGTCTTCTTCCTCACAGGCTTGGTTGCTTGAGGTTCAGGGGAAGGTTGACGTTTTGGAGGTGGAGAGGGAGACCAAGATTCTGTCTCATCGTTCGAATGGGAGGAAGATTCTGACTGGGAAGGAGATTTCGAGGCCATTTGTGGACAGAGAGTGGAAGAAATGTGCAGAAAGATGAAGATTGGAAGAGGAAGTGACGAGAGAGAAGGAGTGAACTCGAGGTTAGGGTTCAGTAAAAAAATGAAATTTCACAGCAGCATATATATAGACACGCTCTCAACCTCGAGGTTGACTTCTCAGCCTCGAGGTTAGATGAACAAAAGTTCACTAAACTCTGCGATCAACCTCGAGGTTGACATCTCAGCCTCGAGGTTAGATGAATAAAAATTCACTAACCTTTGAAATTCTTACCTCCAACCTCGAGGTTGCCTCCAGAACCTCGAGGTTCGACTGTCTGATAGATGAGATGTCTCTTCTGTTTGCTACCAACCTCGAGGTTCTAATCCCATACTCGAGGTTCCAGCTTTTAAGCATTCTCAATTTTGACAGTTTGCCCCGATAACCTCGAGGTTAGCTTTTGAGCCTCGAGGTTCCATCCATCAGATACCTTGAACCTTTTGACACTCTTCCAACCTCGAGGTTGACTACTGAACCTCGAGGTTTGCCCCTTTGACAGCAAACCTAAGTCCTGCATAAGATTGTCTATGTACTCCGATGCTAAAGTTAGTGATCTATAATCATCAAAACCATATTTTAATATAAAAGTAGACAAGAATTACTTACAACTCATTGGGATTTACCATTCCCAATTCTCTTCTTATGAATGTGAATGGGTCCTTGGCTAATGGTTTGGTGAAAATGTCTGCCAATTGAAGATGAGTTGGGATGAACATCACTTTCACATCTCTCTTCTGGACATGATCCCGGATGAAATGATGTCTCACATCAATATGCTTGGTTCTTGTATGTTGCACGGGATTCTTGGCCAAGCTTATTGTGCTAGTGTTATCACATAGTATTGGAATCTCCTTTAAGTGCACTCCTAAATCAGCAAGTTGTTGCTTCAGCCACAACACTTGAGCACAGCAACTTGAGGCAGCCACATATTCAGCTTCTGTTGAGGACACTGCCACGGTAGTTTGCTTCTTGCTAAACCAAGAGACAAGTGAGTTGCCAAAGAATTCGCATTGCCCACTTGTACTCTTTCTATCCGTCTTATAGCCAGCATGATTCGAATCTGAATATGCCACAAGATGCTCCGGCTGACCTTTAGGAAACCATAGCCCAAGAGTCTTTGTATCAGATAGATATCTGAATATTCTCTTCACGTGTTCAGCATGAGACTCTTTGGGTGCGGATTGGAACCGAGCACACATTCCAACACTGAATTGAATGTCCGGGCGACTTGCAGTGAGATAGAGCAATGATCCAATCATTCCTCTATACTTGGTGATGTTAAAATCCTTGCCCTCTTCATCAGCATCCAAAGAAGTAGTTGTGCTCATTGGTGTGTCAGCCCCATTGCACTTGTCCATTCCAAACTTCTTCAGCAAATCATTCAGATACTTTGTTTGAGATATGAATATCCCATCTTTACGTTGCTTGATTTGCAGCCCAAGGAAGTAATTAAGCTCTCCCATCATTGACATCTCAAATTCACCTTGCATAGACTTGGAAAATTCCTCACACAAAGAATCATTAGTAGCACCGAAAATAATATCATCAACATATATCTGTACGATTAAAATCTCATTTAATTTATTTTTCTTGATAAACAATGTTGTATCAGCCTTTCCTCTGATAAATCCTTGATTGAGTAAGAATTGACTCAATCTTTCATACCAAGCTCTAGGAGCTTGCTTAAGACCATACAAGGCTTTCTTAAGTCTAAAAACATGATCCGGAAATTGATCATTTTCAAAACCTGGAGGTTGTTCAACATACACCTCCTCTTGAATGAAACCATTTAGAAAAGCACTTTTGACATCCATTTGATAGAGTTTAAAGCCTTTTGTGCATGCAAATGCTAGAAGAACTCTTATTGCTTCCAATCTAGCTACTGGAGCATAAGTCTCTTCATAGTCTATTCCTTCTTCTTGATTGTAACCTTTGGCCACTAATCTAGCCTTGTTACGCACAATGATGGCTGACTCATCACGTTTGTTCTTGAATACCCATTTTGTCCCAATTACCGGATGGTCTTTGGGTCTAGGCACCAAGTCCCAAACTTGATTTCTATCAAATTGATGTAGCTCCTCTTGCATAGCAATCACCCAATCATTGTCTGAAAGGGCTTCTTCTATTTTAGAGGGCTCTATATGAGAAATAAATGCAGAAAATGTAACTTCATTCAAGGTACTATTTCTGGTCCTAACTCCTTGATTTACATCACCTATAACTTGGTCTAAAGGATGATTCCTTATAAATCTCCAAGCTCTAGGTTGAGACTGATCAGCATTTTCTAAATTGCTTTCAGGATTAGCCTCAAAAATGTTTTCAGAATTTTCAGAAGGAGTAGGAGCATTTTTCGAAAAGAATTTGTTTTTGAAAATAATCTCCTCTTCATCATCCAAGGATTTATCAGATTCAGATTCACAAAATACAACATGTATAGATTCCTCAACAATCTTAGTTCTAGTATTAAAGACTCTATATGCTTTACTCCTATTAGAATAACCAATAAAGATAGCTAAATCAGCTTTAGGATCGAATTTACCAAGATTGTCTTTACCGTTATTGTGCACATAGCACTTACAACCGAAGACACGAAGGTGACTGAGGTTTGGCTTTCTTTCTTTGTAGAGTTCGTATGGAGTCTTATTCAGCTTCTTTCTCAAGTATGCTCTGTTGGAGACGTAGCAAGCCGTACTCATGGCATCAGCCCAAAACACTTGCGAAGTGATGTACTCGTTCAACATTGCT
This sequence comes from Acacia crassicarpa, assembly GCA_034222035.1. Lineage (NCBI taxonomy): Eukaryota > Viridiplantae > Streptophyta > Magnoliopsida > Fabales > Fabaceae > Acacia > Acacia crassicarpa. Next base: position 20,209,821 of record JAWXYG010000009.1, on the reverse strand, counting down.
CTAGCCATTTCAGTGAGTACTCTATTCTTTCTCTCCACAACACCATTTTGTTGTGGTGTTCTTGGTGCTGAAAAGTTGTGATCAATCCCCATACTATCACAGAACTCAGCAAAGGCTTGATTTTCGAACTCTCCACCATGATCAGTTCGTATTCCTGAAATTGAGAACCCTTTCTCGTTTTGGACCTTCTTGGCAAATGAAACAAACTGATCAAAGGTTTCATCTTTAGAAGATAAAAATATTGTCCACGTAAATCTAGAGAAATCATCGACAATGACCAAAGTGTATAAGTTTCCACCAAGACTTTTCACTCTAGCTGGTCCAACTAGATCCATGTGAAGAAGTTGAAGAGGTCTGTTTGTTGAAATCTCATTTTTAGCTTTAAAAGAAGATTTGGTCTGTTTTCCCTTTTGACAAGCATCACAAATCATATCATTTTTGAAATTCAGTTTGGGAATGCCAATAACCAAATCCTTTTTCAATAACTTGTCAAGTTGATACATATTGACATGAGCTAATCGCTTATGCCATAGCCAACTCTCATTCAAGTTACTTACAAAACAATTTTCAGAAGTAGAAGCATTGCTAGAGAGGTTCAAAGTATAACAGTTTCCATCTCTAGGTGCTCTAAATAAAGCTTTATTTTTCAAATCATTTATGGAGATCAAATCCTTTTTAACAATAAAGCATTCATCAGAGTCAAATATTACCAAATTACCCTTATCGGTGCTTTGGCTCACACTTAGGAGATTATGACACAATCCTTCTACAAGGTAGACGTCTTTAATGAGTGGGCCTTCATTGTTGCCTATCTCACCAATGCCAGCGATTTTCCCGGATTGATCACCTCCAAATGTGACTCTACCTCCATCTTTTGGCTTTATTGATAAAAACTTTGATTTGTCTCCAGTCATGTGTCTTGAGCATCCACTATCAATGTACCACTTGTTCGGCCTTGATGCTCTAAGACATACCTGCAGATTACCAGAGGTCAAGTTTTAGGTACCCATCTTTTCTTGGGTCCTTTGGGGTTAGCATGCACCTTGGGAACATATGTTCCTTTTGGTACCCAGACATAATTTCCTACAGGTTTAGCTTTTCTTTCTTTTCGATGAAAACAAGATGAAGTAGAATGACCCTTCCTATTGCAATATGTACAATGTGCAAAAGGATTTGAGGAATGAACAGATTTAGTGAAATAATTCATATAGGATTTTTGTCCATTCTTTTTCTTTCCTTTCTTCTTATCAAAGTCTGGTCTATAACCAATGCCCGATCTATCGTTTGTAAAACGTTGTTGTTTCAAAATCACATTGAGCATTTCACTTCCCTTAGTGAATTTCTCAAGTGCTTTTGTAAGTTGTGAATTCTTTTTCTCTAGGATAGAGCATTCATCACAAATCAGAGATTGAGGAGAAGAGAGGTTTTCAATTTGCAGTTCAAGAAAAGAATTTTTTCTTTTCAAAGACATATACTTGTCTGCAAGTTTTTCAAACTCCTTTTGAACAACATTGTATTCAGCAAACAATTCATCATAGGAAGGAAGAGATTCATATACCTCATTTATTTCACTAGGTTGTTCTTCTTCCTCAGCAACCAGGCATATGTTGGCTTTTTCACTTTCATCCTCTTCAGCTTCATCCTCATCCGATGAGCTATCTCCCCATATAGCTGACACATATGCCTTCTTTTTGTATTTCTTGAATTTCTTCTTTTCTTTCTCTTGGTTTTTCAGCTGAGGGCATTCTGCCTTGATGTGTCCGGGCTTCTCGCATTCATAGCAGATGATAGGCTTCTTTGATTCATAACTCGAACTTCCTTTCTGAAATTTCTTGAAGCCTTGATCTCTTTTATAAAACTTCTTGAATCTCCGGACCATCATGCCAATCTCTTCATCCTCGTCCTCATCTTCCTCATCCTTTTCCGCATTCAGAGCCACTCCCTTGTTGCGATTGTTGCCACCATTGACATCTTCTAATTCCTTCTTGAACTTCAACTTGCTCTCATATTCAGATAAGCTACCAAACAAAGCTGCAACTGACGTCATCGACTCTCCACGAGCCTCTTCGATAGCTGTGACCTTTGCTTCCCAATCTTTGGTCAGAATATTAAGAATCTTTCTTACTTGAGACCCTTGATCAAAGATCTTTCCTAGAGCAGCCAGTTGATTTGTCAAATGGGTATATCTGAGCTGAAACTCTCCAATGCTTTCTCCTTGCTTCATCCGCAACAAGCCATATTCAGTGGTTAGAATATTAATCCGGTTTTCCTTGATTCCAGAAGTTCCTTCATATGCAATCTCTAGTGCTTTCCACATCTCCTTAGCTGTTGACAGATTGCAAATGCGAAAGAACTCTTTTTGGCTAAGAGCACTTTGAAGCATCAGGATGGCCTTGCTATTGAGAGTAATATTCTTCTTATCATCATCGTTGAACTCAGCTTCGGTCTTTGGAACAGTGATGCCTCCTTCAACCTTAACTGGTACATAATCTCCAGTTTCAAATACTCTCCACAATCCATATTCTGTAGCCATTACGAACACACGAAATTTTGCTTTCCAGAAAGAGTAGTGTTCGCCATCGAAACCGGGAGGTCTGTTGATTGAAGCTCCATCAGGAAGAATTCCTTCCATAGTGATCCTTCTCGAGTGGTTAAACTCTTCTGAGAAGACCTTGCTCTGATACCAAATGAAAGAGGAGCTTTATACCCAAGAGGGGGGGTGAATTGGGTATATTAAAAATTTTTGCAAACTGGTTCTGTTTTTACACTCTCAGAACAGAGCAGAACAGAGGAGATAGAGAGAAGAGCTTTGCACACAACGATTTATACTGGTTCGGTCCTTTCTCTGACCTACATCCAGTCCCCAAGCCTCACTTGGGATTTTCAATCCACTAACTCAACAATATTGATTACACACTCTGTACTAAGAGTTGTTCTCTCACTAGAACACACTCCCCCTTACAAGTTGTAATCAATACACCCCAACTACCAAGTCCCCTGACTTGTAGTTATCTCAATCAATAAATGATTTACAAGTATTTGACTCTCTTACAGAGCTGATAGGATAAACACTGAAGAACTAAGTATCAAAATGATACAATACAGATGAAAGCTTGATACAATAAATGACTCAATAAATTTTCGCTCTAAGTAGTTGTATCTGCTTGAGAAGAAGTTAATGCTCTCTATTTATAGGTAGAGAACATTAAATGACCGTTGTGAGATGATTCCAACCGTTGGAAGTGATTTGCTTAAGTTCTGGTCATCTTCTCTCTCTAAACTTCTGCTAATCCAAGTCTTAATGAAGTCTGATGTGGATCTCTGAGTTTCTGCCCGTTGGAATTAACTTTACTTGATGTAGTAAGCATTCTTTAACGTTAACAAGACGTGCTCAGATGGATTAGCCGAAAGTAGATGAGATGTGCAGGTGCATTAAATGCACTGTTCACCTTTTTGCTTTTTCTCACAAATCTTCAATAATCTTGATCTGTGCTAACTGAAAAACACTCAACAAACTTGTTAAACATATCTGGGATCATGAGTAAATGATTTATGAAAGCAATTAGATCAAACAACAAGTTATAGCAGATTTCACAAATTTGAAAAAGCTTCAACGGTCACTAACCTCGAGGTTAGTTCATCCAACCTCGAGGTTGGCCTGAAATCTTCAGGCAAACCTTCGTTTTAAAATCATTCAACCTCGAGGTTGCAAAGTGAACCTCGAGGTTTCTCTTGAGAAGAAACCTTCTGATAAATCTCATTAACCTGCAAACCTTGAGGTTCCAAAGGTAACCTCGAGGTTTGAAGTTTGTTTCAAACCTTCAGTTTTCACTGGAGCCCGACAACCTCGAGGTTGTACATCTGTACTCGAGGTTGGCTCTTTGAAAGTGCAAAGTTCAAAGTTAAACATAAAGCCCAGCCTCGAGGTTACAATGTTAACCTCGAGGTTTTCAATACTTTGAAAACCAGTGTGCTCTCTGTAAGTGATGAAACTCGAGGTTGCAACATCATACTCGAGGTCAAAGGTGTTTTCATCGAGCTTAAGTTTCAAAACAAAGTGTCCAACCTCGAGGTTGAAACATGGACCTCGAGGTTCATGTGCTTGATGAACAACATGACCTTTCTGTATGAGTTGAACCTTGAGGTTTGCTTTGCATACTCGAGGTTACAAGTGATAATGAAGAAACTTGGATTCTCCAACTGAACCAGAACCTCGAGGTTGACTTCTCAACCTCGAGGTTTCACATATAACTTGTGAAACCAAGTTTTGCAACATTCGAATCACTTGATTTTTAAAGCTTCTGTAAGGTCAAACCTCGAGGTTACAAACCCAACCTCGAGGTTTGCTCTTAACCAGAGTTTTGACACTTAAGAGCAAAACCTCTTCAATTGTTTGTAGTTGTTGACAATCATCAAAACCATCAGAGAACTAACACCTAGCTCCTTAGCAATGTCTTCTGACTCAGCTCAGGCATTTATGGTTGCATCCCCAGCTGTTGTCTCTGATTCAAGATGGTATTTGGACTCTGGTGCTACTCAGCACATTGCAAACACATCTGCAACTGTTCAACAATCCACTCCATACCTTGGTGATGGTTCAGTTCGTGTAGGTAATGGTGCTCCTCTTTCTATTGTTTCCACTGGCACACATGCATTTTCACCTCGTTTGCGTCTTCAAAAAGTCTTGTGTGTTCCTAGCATGACCAAGAACCTTGTCTCAATCTCTAAGTTTACTAAGGAAAATTCGGTTTCTGTTGAATTTTTTCCTACTCATGCTGAGGTCAAGGATCTGAGCACTCAACAGATCATGATGCGTGGCAATGAAGTCAATGGCATGTACCAGTTACTCACAGTGAAGTCATTCCCTCAGTCTCGGCTTCGTTCTGATCTGGTTCATGCATCTACTCCTATATAAGTTTTTGCTTCCTCAGTTTCTCACACTACGGTTGATATGTGGCACTGTCGACTTGGCCATCCTGCCTTGGATGTTGTTAAATCCATCCTAAAACATAATCATTTGCCTGTTGTAGCTATTTCCTCGTTTACTACTTGTAATGCATGCTGTCTTGGAAAGATTCACAGACTTCCTTTTTCTAGTTCCACTATTGAATATACTTCGCCATTGCAATTAATAGTCTCTGATCTGTGGGGCCCTGTGCCTGTTCACTCCAATGGTTATGCTTATTATATCTCCTTTATTGATGCTCATACACGTTTTGTGTGGATTTACTTCTTAAAGCACAAATCAGATGCCTTGTCAGCTTTTACAATGTTTAAAAATACTGTAGAACTGCAGTTCTCTTCTAAAATTCAGCAATTTCAGAGTGATGGAAGTGGAGAATTTCAGGCCTTCAAATCACTATTAACTGCTTCTAGCATTCATCATCGGGTCTCTTGCCCTCACACTTCCGAGCAAAATGGCTTGGTAGAACGCAAACATAGGCAAATCGTTGAAACAGGCCTTGCTTTGATGGCACATGCTTCCTTACCTCAGTTCTTTTGGTCTGATGCATTTGCAACTGCTGTGTTTCTTATTAACAGACTACCCACACAGGCTCTTGGTGGTGCTGTCCCTTATGCAAAGTTGCATGGGTCTCCTCCAGACTACTCCATTCTCAGGGTGTTTGGGTGTCTGTGCTACCCATATCTACGGGACTACAATCGTCACAAGCTTCAACATCGGTCCACGCCATGCATCTTCCTTGGCTATAGCTCCAATCATCGTGGGTACAAGTGCTTTGAGGTACATACTGGTCGGGTGTATGTGTCACGTCATGTCATTTTTTATGAACTTCAGTTTCCTCACAAATCCTCTTCTGTCTTACCACCCTCTCCTCCACCTACTTCTTTACCTTCCTTTATTTCTCCCGCTGCCACAGATGCTATACCCTTAGCGTCCCTTCCTTCTGCCCCTACTCCCCCACCTGCTTCCCCCTCTGCTTCCTCCTCACTTCCATCTTCTTCCACAGTCATTAACACCCGTCCCATGATCACTCGTGCTAAAAATGGTGTTCACAAGCCTAAGTCCTATGCCTTTCTCACCACCACACCTGAGTATGCTCCAACCTCTATTGATGAAGCCTTCACTGATCCTCACTGGACTCAAGCTACCACAGATGAGTTTAATGCTTTGATTAAATTTGGCACATGGGAGTTGGTTCCCTTACCCGCTGGCCGACGTACAGTTGGTTGCAAATGGCTATTTAAAAAAAAAAAATTAATGCCAATGGCTCTATCATTCGATACAAGGGCCGCCTGGTTGCTAAAGGATACTCTCAGGAAATTGGAGCTGATTACATTGACACTTTCAGTCCAGTCGTTAAGCCTCCCACGGTTCGCACACTACTTACCTTGGCTGTCACTCACAACTGGAAACTTCATCAGGTTGATTTCAACAATGCCTTTCTCAATGGCAATATTAAAGAGGACGTCTATATGGATCAGCCTCCAGGTTTTGTACAAGCCTCTCTTGATGGTGTTCCTCTGGTTTGCAAACTTAAAAAGGCCATTCATGGGTTGAAACAAGCCCCTCGTGCTTGGTTTAAAACCTTGTGTAGCAGTCTGCATAGCCTTCAGTTTACTCAGTCCAAGGCTGACCCATGTTTGTTTCTTCATCATACTGCCACTACTGTGACTTACTTGATTGTTTATGTTGATGATTTATTGATCTCTGGTAATAATGAGCAGCAAGTTCAAACTCTTATTCCAGCCATGAGCGCTATATTCTCCCTAAAAGATCTGGGTGATGTGTCCTACTTCTTAGGTGTTGAATTTACTCGGACCCCTACTGGTCTTCTCCTATCTCAGAAGAAATATATTCATGAATTACTGAAAAAAACTGATATGCTTACTGCCAAAACCTTTGCAACTCCTATGGATTCCAAGCTAGACCTATCACAGACGAAGGGTGGAAAACTAATGAGTGATCCCACACTTTATCGCAGTGTTGTCGGTGCACTTCAATATGTATGTATCACTCGCCCTGACATTCAATTTTCAGTCAACACTTTGAGTCACTTTATGCATCAACCGTTGCAACTCCACTGGGAGTGTGTTCAACGACTTCTAGGCTATTTGAATCGCACCAACCATTATAGTCTGAACATTAGACCTTGTACTCAATTCAGTCTCCGGGTTTTCTCCGATGCTGACCTTGGCAATGATCCTGATGACAAGCGCTCTGTTAGCGGCTTCTGTGCCTATCTGGGTTGCAATCCTATTGCTTGGTCCTCTAGAAAACAGCAGGTTGTCTCTCGTCACACCACTGAAGCAGAATATCAAAGTGTGGCCGATGCTGTTCAGGAAGTTCTCTGGTTGCTTGCACTCTTGAAGGAGATGTCCATTCCTCTTGTTGGCACTCCTACCATTTGGTGTGATAACTCCAGCACTGTTTCCCTTGCTGCAAACCCTCTTTTGCGTGCCAAAACCAAGCATGTAGAACTGGATCTGCACTTCACTCGAGAAAAGGTTGCTGATGGTGTCGTTCAGGTCAAGTATGTCCCCGCTGAAGATCAAGTTGCTGATGTTCTAACTAAACCATTAGCAAACAACCTTTTCATGTATTTTCGTGACAAGTTAAATATGGTAGATTCTATTGTTCACAATATGATTGAGTGAGTGAGTCCGAGTACTCAGTGTGTGTCTTAGTTGTTCTTTGGATTCTTCAGCAGGAAGGATGTTAATAGTATATGTACAGCTGTCAATTACAACACAGCTGTTAACACCAGTATAGCGTGACTCAGCCCATATTGCACTTCTCCTATAAAAGTGTAAATCGGATCTGATTCATTCAATGAAATTGGATTTACAATTTTCTCAGTTTACAATTATTCTCTTTCGCTTTACTCTTCTTCCCGTTCCTTGACAGTTGGTATATAATTAATTTTGTAATCATGATATATTTTAAAAATATGTTATAAATCACTTAATTGGATGAGATAAAATACCACTACCATTTATGATATTAAATACATGGCAGTTGCAAAAAAGCAAAAAAATAATTAAGGAATCCCGATTTGATCCACGCACACACCATAAAACCAAAATACTATATGAATACAACGGACGGAAACCAAATTAATTCACTCTGATCAACATCCATTTTTTTTTTAAATATTACATATGAAGCAAAGCCCACATTATTAAACTGATCACCGACCTGGGTATTTGATGTCAATTTTCTTTAAAACCCTTTTTTTTAAAAAAAAAAAACTAAATCCCCAAAACTATACTCTTTGCAATAGCAACCTCTGTAAAATTTGGATCCAAGTAAACATGAGTTGCACCAAGAACGGTAGATAGCTCAACACCTACAATATAAATAAATTAAATGATTATAGTGAAATTTGAATCATACATCATAATAAATTGGATTATTGTTATTGACTAACACTAATGATATGGATGGAACATCAAATTCATGTACCTCTTTCAATGATTCGATTAATCTACACATACTTGACAACAACAAAAATACCATTACAAATGTTGACATCATCTATCAAGGGAACTGTCATTTCAAAAGCATCACCGTGCAATATACATCTCATAATGAAATTTTTCCTGCAAATTATTTGGTGATTAGGATAATGTGCTCATTTATAACAAAATCTATTGTCTCAACAAATTTAAAAAAAAAAAAAAAAATCCAGACCGTTTGTCCTCCAATTCCAAAATCAATGTCATGGAATAAATCCCCCGAACTTGTAATTAGATGACCGATGGTGTGAACGAAGAACACCACATACATTTGAAATAATGGAAAAGAATTCAACAAAACTATAGAAATGTTTGGGGGAAAAAATCCAACAAATTAAGAATTATTTAGAATTTTAAACATACCAATCAGCAATTTGTTATTTGAAATCCCCCACAACTTGACATCGTCCACAATATTAAAAATAAAAAAAAAAACGTTCTGGAATTTGATCGTTAACAAAAGGAATAATTGTTGAATGTTGAGTTAATAATACATGCAAAGAATTGTGAACGCCTTCCTGTTAATCTCATAACAGCCACCTTCTATTATCTTCCAACAGTGCATGTTCATCATCTCAGTTTTCAAAAAAGTTAAAAACTCAAAAATAGGAATGTAGTGAAATGGAAACATGGTATCAAATGAAATCAAAAATAGTTGGAAACCTCACCGTGGTCCCATAAATAACGATATCAACCGACTAAAGTTGCAAAATTGGATGCTTGTCGATGCCGTAACAACACACAGCGTATCTAGGAATAATGCGATCCACCTTGACGACTAATATAACGTTGGGACATCCTTTACATAAAACATCCAAACTGCTTTTGAAAGATGACCACATGTCGGTGTTTTTCTTTTTTTAATCTCGGAACCACATGTTGGTATGAGTACGCAAACGTGGGATCGGAAGTGCGCAATATGTGCGTAACTATGGATAATGGAGTCTGTTATTTAAGTATGGAATAGGATATTGTCACTACCAATTTTATATCACTACCAAGTCACTACCATTTTTTCACCATTAGATCACAATCTCATTTACCTTTATCATTTCTCTTTCTTATTGAGATTCTAATCTAACGGTGAAAAAGTGGTAGTGACTTGGTAGTGACATAAAATTGGTAGTGACAATATCCTATCTCTTTAAGTATTATCGAAAGTCTTGAAAGAGTAACCGTCAAACGGTTATAATCAAATGTACTTGCCAAGATAAATATTTTTAAAAAAAAAACTAATAAATAATATAAATTAATCTAATGTTGAAAAACTCGGAATACAAAATGAAAGAAATAGAAAGAATCACATGTCGAATGAAAGAAGACTAACTGTTATTAAAGTTGAATATCGCCTGAGACAAATCATAGTGGCTAACAAAGATGATCTCGCCATCTAAAATAAACATGAAATAACATTAGTTACGCAATATTGTATGAACATATAAGTTTAACAATAAAACAAATATCTTACCAGTCATTTTTTTCATCTTAACCCATAACAATGCAACAACTGCGTCGTACTTTATATCCAACCTTGTATAGCAAACGGATGCCCAATAAGCAGGTGTTCCAGTGAAACAACAATGGAATGGAGACCCACTAACAAAACATGAAAAAATAGTTAAAACAAATAAACAGACTTAAAAGATATAATTTGTGAATTATGAACAGATCCAACCATTGATCCACAATCGAAAAAGAGAACCGGTACAATAACTCTTGGTCAGATACCACATCAGTTAATCCATGTACAGATGTCGCAAGTCCTACAACATCTAAAGGATAAGAAGTATAAATATCATGACAGCAATTTATGCAACGTATACAATGAAAAAACTGGACAATAAATGAAAACAAGGATACTTATAAGTGAAGATTCACATATGGTACTCTCTGCCATAGATTGGAGTGGTTTAAAAATCTTCTCTGGCATGATAATGACGTCCCTAATAAACTCCACTTTAGTATAAGGCTCTATCACTATCTACAGATCATTATTAATGATATTCTGACCAGGTCTGATCGTAAATCCTGAGATAAGGAAGCAAAACCCACGAACCAACACCCCACAAAGCCTCTGACAGATATCACGACGAAGACACACAGCTAAAACAATGTACCCCTACAGGACAACAAAACTTATCAGCTATACAAATTATAGAAAGTAAACATTTCACTAGGACAAAATACAGACAATCTTCCTAAAAACCTGACTATCCGCAAGAATGACATTGTAAGTCATTTGTTTGTGCATCTTCGAGAGGGTGGAATATCCCAAAAACTATCAACAACTTTAACACACAAGGACCAGTCATTGTGAGTACTATTGACTTCAGTGAAAGATGCAACTCTGAGGGAACCCATTTCAAAGGAGATAGATTTCAAAAATGACATTTAGTACGGAATGGTGCGGTATAAAACGATGAACGTTTATACCGCAATGAGTTCTTCAACTGTGCACGGGAATATTGCATAATACAGTATAAATAGCCGCAGATTTGTTGTGGCAATTGTCAGAAATGGTGGATGGAGAACACAAAACTCCATTATGATATATGGGAAATAGATAAGTACCATTGGAATTAGACTGAAATTAATGATATGGATATGCACCTCCAATGAGATTCGAAATTAGTTTGACATCTGAAGAGAATTCGAATAAATTTTGAAAAGAAGGGATATAAATGAGAAAACTGAACACGTGGAGCAATATATGGGTGTGTACGTCCAATTAAATTCGAAATTAGTTTGACCGAAGAACATAATGCATTCACACTTACACGGAAGAAGGAATATATTTGAGAAGTTTGAACACGAGATCAATATATGGGTTCATGTCTGTTGACCAATGAATGATGAAGAGAATGTCATACTGGCAATCCACGTGGACCAATGAATGAGTCACTTAGAGTTTTAGTAATATATATTTGATTGATTGATGATTGATTGATGATTTGATGATGATTGATTGATACTAAAGAGGAATAAGATGGATTTGAATTTCTTCTTTTTTTTTTTCTTTTTCTTCTATTGTGATTAAAGGTTAGGTTCTGTTATGAAACAAGACTTCGAACCCGTGCGTTGCACGGAGTATTGAGTTGTATTCTGTTTTAAATATGAAACACAAAGATGCAAATGTAATAATCTATCTGTTTTATTAATTAATAGGTAAAATTTAGCACTCAATAAATACATAAATGAAAGTAATTAAATATAGAATTCATTTAAATATGATATTCAAAGCACAACAATAACAAAGTCAAAGTTTCTCCTTTCAACTATCAATGTGATAAAATGTTTTGGAAAACTTATTTGTACACAATATTAACTGTGCTGACAATACACTTATTAAACTCATTCAAAATCAATATTTTCAAACCATTGAAACTCTTTAGCAACATAAAGTTGTCCATGTGAAAAAACTGGACTTGGTAGGTAGAGACCTACATTTGACATCAATTGTCATTGCCTCTCTGTAATCGTCATTGTAATTGAAAATATGAAATAATGATTGGAAACTATCTTCTTGTCATCTTGAAAGGAAGTTTAAATTCACATGGGTTCATATCCATTATGTGTGTCAAAATGTCTTCGCCGATGCTTGTGCCATTCAACGCCTTGGCCTTAATGACGTTCTTGCCAACTTGTGTAATATGAAGCCTCATACCATTACACAATCCTGATGCCTGGTCAATGTTCCTTATTAACATAACTGGTACTCCCAAGTCCCACCTTCAATACCAATTTATGATGAGGTTTAGGGTTTAGTTCCACAGTGTTTTAGAGATAATGTTGTAGTTCCATGATGTTTTAGAGATAATGTTTAGTCTTATTCCTATGCTAAATCTGAACTTGTCCAATAGTTACTTTCCCCCTTTCAAAACCCTATACACTACTTTCAATATCATGCCACTTTCGACCTGTGCGTTGCACGAATATGTTAAAAATGCAAATTGTTTAAAATAAACTACATATGCTACAATGTTAAAACTCAATTTTCATTACATCATAATCATGATACGATTAACCTAAACAAATAGTCAAAAGTAAGGCCCCCTTAATGCTATTAATGTAATAAAAGGTTTTGGAAAACTTCTCTATAAACAACGTTTATGGTACTACTATTGCATTTATTAAACTCATTCAATATAATAAGTAATTTCAATCCATTGAAATTCTTAACCCTCGATAATGCAACATATAGTTGCCCATGTGAGAAAATATGACTCAGTAGATAAAAACCTACATTTGACATTGATTGATCTTAGTTTTTGTTTATCGTTATTGCAAATGAAATTATGATGGGAAATTGTCTTCTTGTCATATTAAAGGTAGTTTAGATTTAGATGAATTCATATCCATTATGTGTATCAAAATCTCTTCAACAATGCTTGTGCCATTCAACGCATTTGCCTTAATCATGTTCTTGCTAAGTTGTGTAATTTGTAGCCTTGTATTATTGCACAACCTTGCTGCCTGATCAATAGAAGAAGTGGTTCAAAAATGTTCGGAGGGGTCTTAATGATGTCACTAACAAACTTCACTTCAGTGAAAGGTTCGATCACTATCCTCAAAGTTGGGTTTATTATGTTGGGCAATGTTTTTTTTTTTTTTGGAAAAAAATAATATATTTGAACTGTCCATATGAATAACTATTTACCAACCAAGACATTGGTAATTTGCATTAGTTATTAAGTTAAGTGGTCGACCTCTGAAACAGGCCAAGTCTGAAAACCACCTACTAGTACTCTTGTAGTCATCTACTATTAGCTATCAAGGCGATTTAGTCAAATATGATAATTTGGCCTGGACACTTGCACACACAAAATTGATAATGTACTAAATTATTTCATAGGCATGTTCTAGACATTTAAGTTGATAATAGTAACATTGTTTATATGTAAAATTAATTAATATACAGGTATTGCCAATTGGATTGCAAGTTATGAAAATGACCATATATATAGGCATTAAAACGCAATGAAAGAATGCACATATTTTTTAAACACGTTGCAAGTAGAAAGTTATTTAAATTTTTTCAACACCATTATTGCAACCTGAGTTCGCTATTATTCTGCTTAAATTAAGTAATAATTGATTGTAATTCCAGTGCTACATTTGCTTATTATTAGGCTTCTTCTGCTAATGTTTATTATGTATAAATTGACGATGTCGATGAAAGCAAAGTTAAAATCCATGTAACATACAAATGTTAATAATAAAAAATCTTAATAGTTTTGAAAAGATAAGACGAAGGATTGCTAAGTCTTAGAAACTTAAAGTTTAGTGAACAAATGATCAATAAACGCAACAACCTTGAAAATGTAGAATTTAAAAATGTAGAATTTAAATTTAAAATCAGGAAAAAAAATAGAGAATGGGCACAGGAATTTAGAATACCTTGAAAAGAGAAGATGCATTAATGTAGCCATATGATAGGCCTTAAGAAGTAAAAAGAACAGGAAAGAGGAAAATGAAATCAGACCTTAAGAAGGAGAGGAGGGAATTTCAAATTCCAATATTGACCAATTAAATAGATATTTATAGAGCCTCTATATTGTCATGTTATATTTTTCTCTATATTAGGAATATATTGTCATGTTATGTTTTTTGCCCTTAGTCTCTATATTGTCATGTTAAATTTTCCTCAAAACCTTTCATATCGAATGTTATATTGTCATGTTAAATAAATATTGATAATTTTAAATAGTGTATCTTCATAATAACTCAAGATATTTTCTTAAAGTTGTCATTGAAAATCTAAAGTGTATTCTAAAATGATATCTACCAATTACCACTCATCCTCTCGTGCATTTTGATTGATTGATTATTGATTTACAAATTTCAATTTTCAAAGATTAACAACATTCGGTTGGCAAGTACAGTCTGACATTGAAAATTTAATATCTATAATTTTACCTCTCTATATATTACAAATCTATATTTGAAAATTTTTCCTTATCCCTGTTTGAGCATTCAACCCATTAAGATCTATAATGTCACCAATCTATATATTCCTAATCTATATTTGAAAAGATTAACAACCTTCAATTGCTGATTAAGATCTATATTTCAAATTTTCAATTATCACTCATCCTTGTTTGAGCATTCAACCAATTAACACATAGCACTTAAGATCTACAAAGTCACCTCGCTATATATTATAATGGTTGTCTCATTAGTACATCTCTTCCTTTAATCCAAAATTAATATTTTCAAACCATTGAAGCTATTGATTCTTGACAATGCCACGTGCAGTCGACCATGGAAGAAAACTGAGCTTGGCAAGTACAGTTCGACGTTGGTAATTGATTGATCTTAACTTTTGTTTATTGTCATTGTGAATGAAATCATGATTGGAAATTACCTCTATCATGTTGAAAGGTAGCTTCGTTTCCAAAGGATTCATGTCTCTATACAGTGAATTAGAATCTCCTCACCAACATTAAATATCTATTTGTTTCCAACCGAATACATAAATGCCCTCTCCCAATATTTCAACTTGGCCATTAATAAGTTAGACACATATTTAATGGTTCAACGATAATATATATATTTCAACCGTTATAACGCAGAAGTAAATGTGTGTAATAGCCTAATGGGTCTTGAAAATGTAGGGTTATAATCCTTAATGGTAACTGGTAAGATTGTATACCCGTTTCTTGAGATGTGCCTACTAAAACCTTACAAAAGTAGCATTTGCTAATATATTTAAATGTTGATTAACCAGTGAAAATGATCTTAACAACATTCGTTCAATTACCTAAGATAAATGGGTAATTCATATATTAAGGTCTTTAATTGATGTATGAATTCACATAATTAGTTACGCAACATCTTTTAGCATTTTCCTTTTTTTGTTGCGAGAAGCTTTACTACCTGTCATAACAGTTGCATTTCACTATGCCCACAAATTTACGTGTTTCATTACTTTCAATAAATTCATTATTGATAAAAATGACCTCATGAGCTACCAGAGCTAATCAAATATAAAAGACCTTAGTCCAACTTACAACATAATGAAATTAATATTTTGAAATTACAAAGTGGCATGAAACATTAAAAAGTTTAATTAACAATCGATTAAAATGGCAGAAACAATAGAAAGAAAACAAACTCAAAAAACTAAATGAATGCTAAAATGGAATATACACACACCAAAATCAATCAAAATAATGTTTGGGCTTGAATGATAATTGCATTTATAGGTCCACTGGCTACTAAAATGACTTGACACATGTCAACGACAAGTGCATTTCAACATCTACTGGAATAACATTAAGATTACATGGAGGTAGAAAATTTGAACAAAATGTTGTCTTAATAGATCTAACATGGATTCTACTACAAATGAATTTAAGAATATAAAAGAGTCATATTTCATTGAAAATATTTGTCAAAGTTTCATTGATCTCCTTTTTGTCTTCATGGATCTAACATGGATTTTTACTGATTTAAAACCCCATAACAGCCTGGGGTTAGACTGTCTAAACTAATATCAAAGAAAAATGCTAAAAAAGGGTGATGTTATGAAACAAAATGTAATATAAAAGAGTCATATTTCATTGAAAATACTTGTTCCAAAAGTCGGTCCGTGAACATTACATAACTTCAACTTCGAAATGTGATCCATCTATAACATGATACTTGCTACTAGTGAGGCCAGTACATGATTGCAAAAATTTTCTACTAAATTAAGGAGATTGAAATAACGTATTGTTGACATGTCCATTAACAAAAAGATGCAATGTTGAAATCTGGGATCTGTTCGTTCATGTCCAGTTAAGCAGTGGATGGCAATTCCCTGCTAACATCTTCGACGGTTCAGAGACGTTGAAGCTTGGCACGAAACTAATCGACAACCCAGCCCTTGTAGTTGAAAAGAGCTTCAGAGAGATCACAATGGCTCATTAAAATTGTTTCCCCCCTGTGAAGCATAATATAAATATGTTTAGGTGGTTTAAATTATTGAAATGTCACTGACTTGAGTATCAGATTATATTACCACGGATCCCTTCCATCTTAACCCATATGAGGGTAACAACTACATCATCCTTATCAACAACCTTTGAATAATTGACGCAAGCCCAAAAGGCATGAGTTCCTCTGAAACTACAGTGAAAAGGATTTCCACTGCACAAATCATTATTTCTTTGAATAGTTGGAACAAAGGATCAGACATAAAACAACAACAAAATGAGTCGAAAACAGCTAACGATAATCAGAAAGGTACTATCGTGGTATCGAGTTAACCTTAGCATAAGTCAGGACATCATTGTAAGTGACGTTGTGGTACCTACTTTTGTGGGGTATGTCCCAGAAGTCAGCAATAATCTTCACATAAATCACCCAGAAGTTTTGTGTGTTGTCTACTTGAGTGAAGGAAGAGACATCCCAAGAAGGAATTGTATCTCAAAGAACAACTTTCGCCTTTCTTGTTCTGTATAAGGATCGTAGGCTACCCATGACAAGGGCCTTTAAATAGGCCACAAAGTTGATGGCTAGAGTTTGATTACTGATATGAAGTAACGACGGGGGTGAAGAATATGCATGGGGAATAAACTTTTCAATTAATGGTAGTGGGTGGAAGATAGTCAAGTGATTAGTAATTGTAGCTTGGGAAATGGAATTTGAAAACCAATGAAAATCTACGTACAGAAGACTTTTAGTTATTGGAATCCAGCTATTGTGAAGAATCATTTATTGTTGGGATGTTTACATGGACCAATAGCTGTTGTTGAAATCACCATGTGGATGTTTATGTGGACCAATAGCTAAACAACTAGGAGGTTTAGATGAATATATTTGATGATGATTGAATTAAGGAAACTTTAATTTGTGAACCCATTTGAATGTTTGATGCGCCGGTGGTTCGTGATGCGCCGGAGAAGGGTGCGGATCCGAAGGAACAACGGCGGAACCAAGGGAGAAGAAGAGCACGAGCGACGAGCGACCTGAGGCGGACCGACACAACAAAGGTGCTTTTTTTTTTTGTAATTATTTTATAAACCTTTGAATATACTGTAGTTACTTGATATACAAACCTTTGAATATAAAAATACAATGTTCGTTTATTTTCAATTCTTTCTTGTTGATAAATTTCCTTGAAGTTTTCCCCTGATTATGGCATTTTTCCCTTGGATTCTGTCATTAATTGGATTCATTTTTAATTAAACAAAAACAGCTCAAAAGAAATATTTCTTCACTGTGTCTCAACTACAAAGCATACACCCCTGTTGTGTTGTATACGACACTCTGATATATGACCACACTTTAAATTGCATCTAAGCATTATACCATATCTTTGTGTCTTCATAAATTCAGATCTAACTTTAATAGTTACAATGCAGATTTTGACTTTTGCAGATAAAGTAGGAGTCTTTAGATTAATCTAATGAAGAGCACTAGAGTCTAGAGCAGTTGCTTCTTTTAGGTTGATATATCATATTGATATCTTTATGATGTGAAGATGGTTGAACTATGGTTACTGGTTATTTGTTCATTCAGATATCCCAAGCCTGACCAGTGGTTCAAATGCTAGCTGGGTCAAAGTTGACGTATGTCATCATGCTTGGTGGCAAGTGATGATATTAATAAACCATCAAATGGCCTGATTTGTATTGGTGTACATAAATGGATATAGCTCAATGCACAGATGGAGATGGTACAGCGTGACTTGGATTCAGAGACAGAATGAGCAACGCGTCTCTTGTTTGCGTCACATTTGCTACAATTAAAATCTGTATACTCATATACAAGTCAGCTAAGTCAATAAAATAAAATATTCTCATTAATGATAAAATTGTGTCATTGAAAGCACAAGGTTAACCAGACCTGCTAGTATGTACTCTTAATTACATCTAAGAATGGAAGCTTTAAGACACTGGTTTGCTTATTATCTCAAAACCCTGTGAAACTTAAGATTGTTGGAACCTTCAACTTTCAGGAATTCCACCTTCTTCTTTGTCATTCTTGGATTGTCATAAGTTCTAGCAAACTCTCAATTCTTAAGTAATATGTTTAATCAATTTTTCATATTTTCTTAGGTTCTTTTACCTCTAGTCTGCATATATCTTCCTAGTTATTCTTACATTGTTCTGGAGTCACTTTTATTTGTTATAAGTTGTTTTGAATATTTGGTAGATCTCATTTGTGTGCTTTGAGTTTTGGGAAGTTCTTGTTAATTAACTTTTGAAAATGTTGGAAGATTGAGGAGACAACTTGCTTTTGCTGTTTGTTTCTTCATTTATTTGGGTGTTTCCTAATGTTCGTTTTTTCTGGGTGCTTCATTGCCCTTGCTGCTGCTTAGGCAAACTATACTTTCAATGACTCCTTTTGCTTCTTTGCCAGTGCTTTCTTAAAAGGAACCTCTTACAAATCTGCTGAGGGATTTTTTTTTTTTTTTTTTTTTTTTGGCCAAAACAAGTCAATTTTATTAATCACAAAAATCAGAACTACAAACACCAATAGCCGAAGCCAACAAAACACTCAGAAAAAAACCTAGAATACAAACTAGCACACACCTTAGCAAAGATAAAGCTAAAAGATAGTAAAAGATTCTAACCAAAACAAGATAGTAAAAGACAAACAGCAACAAGCAATAAAGAATTCTAGCAATTAGCCTATACCAACTCTATCAGCAATAGCAACTGAATCTGTGGCGGAATTCACAGCAAACTTCATATCAGCTTCCAAAATTATGCTTAAAGAAGATGTGGGCCCAGCCAACCAATCAAATTGGAGCATCTTCTTTGCAGCGCACACTGCCAAATTATCAGCAGCTTGATTACCTTCCCTTGAAACAAGGGATACCGAAAATCCAACCAAATCACCAAGTAAATCCAGCAACTCCTCCACTGAATCCCTGCAGCGCCAGTCACAATCTATGGCAGATTTATTCAACAGCATTTTGAAGAGAACTTCACAATCAGTTTCAAAAATAAAGCGTGTCTCCGGAAACTTATCTTTATGCCGAATAGCTTCCAACAACGCCAAACACTCAGCTTTCAAAGGGGAATCTGCAACAACAACCTTCCCCAAACCACCCACCATCTCACCTAAATGGTTTCTGTACACCACGCCAATACCAGCTCTCCCTGATTCCTTCTGATATGCACCATCAGAATTTGCTTTAATCACCCCATATGGAGGTGCTGCCCATTTTTGTAGCCTCTTCAGCCCAGTCCTGAATACACGAGTACTACCCCTCGTCACCATCAGCTTTGAATTCCAGAATTCTATCACTTGAGCAGCCACCCTCTGGACTACTTCTCTAGCATCTGGCCAAACACCTTTGAATACCCACTCACACCTCCTCTTCCAAATCCACCAGCAAGTCGTTACAGCCACCGACTTGCCATAATCATCCAGCCCAACCTTGCCAGATAACACACCATATAACCACTCCTCACATCTCCCCATACTCCACTTGCTAAATTTCAGACCCAAAACACTACCAAACCAACACAGCTTGGTCCAGGGGCACAAGAAAAATAAATGCTCAAGTGTTTCAACTTCAACTAAACAAATAGGACAGATAGGGTTCATACCACATTTACGCTTGAATAGGGCTTCCTTCGTTGCAATGGCTCCAACACTCATCCTCCATGCAAACTGTTGAATTTTCGGCGGGGTCACCACTTTCCATATGCATTTCCACAGTGAAGCAGGTATAGAAACAGATGGGCCAGGGTCCCTTACCAAAACCACCGCCTTGTTGCTCCTGTCCACAAAGTAACCAGATTTCACAGAATAATGCCCATTATTACTTGCAAGCCATACAGGACAATCTTCACGGCCAGATTGAGGAATTGGTATTTTGAGGATCAGTAAACGTGCCTCAACACTTATCTTCACACCAATCGGTTCCAAGTTCCAGCAACCATCTCTAATTAGATCAGCCACCCTCATGTTATCATCCTCAGCTGAAGGAGCCAGATTCTGCAGTTTACCTCCCACTAGCCCATTAATCCATTGATCTTTCCAGACATAGATGCTCCTCCCATTTCCTACTTTCCAGCAAAATTCCTTTAACAACAAGTCATGGCCCTCAAGTAAGCTAGACCAGGCCCACGATGCCCGTCTGCCCTTCTGAGCTGTCAGAAACGTTTCCTTAGGGAAATAAATCCCTCTTAAAATTCTGCACCACAGGTCATTGGGGTTAGATAGCATACGCCAAGCCGTCTTTGCTAGCAAAGCTCTATTGAAAGATACCAAATCTCTAAACCCCATTCCACCATCCCTCTTCCCCTTGGTCATGTACTTCCAGCTTTTCCAATGAATAACTCCTTTCTCACCAGTCTGGCCCCACCAAAAGTTGGAGACTAAGCTATCAATCTCCTTACATGCTTTCACAGGGAAAGAAAAGCAAGTCATAGGGTACGTTGGAATTGCATTCGCAATTGCCTTAATCAAAACTTCCCTACCAGAAAAGGTGAGCAACCTTTGCTTCCAGCCCATAAGCTTCTGCCCTATCTTATCACGTACAAAAGCTAAAGCTGCCACTTTAGACCTCCCCCACACCACTGGAAGGCCTAAATACTTGCCAGCCTGATCAGAATGACCAATCCCCAAACAAGCCGAAATCCTGTCTCTAATGTGCACAGGGGTGTTCGCTGAAAAGAACAGATTAGATTTCTCCAAGTTCACTATCTGACCAGAGGCTGAGCAGAAAACCTCCAAAATTCTTTGGAGGACCTTGCAATTCAATTCCTCAGCACTAACAAAAAGCAACGCGTCATCAGCAAAGAAACAATGTGAGAGAACCGGTGCTCCACGGGCCAACTTCACTCCTTTCAGCTCCTTACGGTCCACATGCTTCTGTAACATTAGAGACAAGGCCTCAAGTGCAATCACAAACATATAAGGAGAAAGGGGATCTCCCTGCCTCACCCCCCTTCCTGGCTGAAACTTGCTCACCTTGCAACCGTCCACTTGTAGAGTAAACGCTGAAGTAGTGATGCACGCCATTATCCATCTGACAAAGCCCTGACAGAAGCCCATTTTGATCATCACAGCCTCCAAAAAATCCCATTACACACGGTCATAGGCCTTATTCATATCCACCTTAACTGCCATTTCCCACTTTTCCCCTTTCTTCTTGAGCTTCAGGTAGTGGAAAGCCTCATGAGTGATCAAAAGGTTATCCTCGATCATTCTCCCTGTGATGAATGCTCTCTGGTGAGGTGAAATTACCTTATCCATCAGACCCTTCAGTCGGTTCGTTAGGATTTTTGCAATGATCTTGTAAGATACATTGCATAAGCCCAATGGCCTATAGTGGTGAACTCCCTCTGGCCTCTCAATTTTGGGGATCAGCACTAAATTTGTAGCATTAATAGGCTCCAGCCCTGCCCTTCCACCAAAGAAATCTTTCACCATCCCACAAACTTCCTCACCAACTTCCTTCCAAGCTGATTGGTAGAAGAGTGCAGAGAACCCATCCGGACCCGGAGCCTTCCCAGCTCCAATCTGAAATACAGAATCCTCAATTTCCTGATTTGAAACCGGCCTCATCAACATGATGTTGTCATCCTTAGACACTACCTTTTCAACATAACCAAGCACTTGATCCATCGGTCTTGGCCCTACCGAGCCAAATAAATTCTGGTAGAAGTCATTAAAGGCCTGATTGATGTCCCTACGATCCTCCAACCAGAGGCCCCTGTCATCCATCAGTCTTACTATTTTATTTCGCTGCCTCCTCTGGATTACACTATTGTGAAAAAACTTTGAATTTCTGTCGCCACACTTAAGCCACGATATCCTAGATCTTTGCCACCAATAGACTTCTTCATTAGACCAAGCCTCTTCTAATTGCTTAGTCAGCTCCTCAGCCTTTGCCACTGAGGATTCTGTCAATACACCCCTGTTGCAGCGGTCAAGCTCCTGTTTCAACTGTTCAATCAGCACTCTAAAATTGGGAAAAACACCTCTGCTCCACCTTCTCAGCCTTGCTTGACAAGCCCCCAGCCTTCTAACCAGGTCAGTAACCCTGTTCTCTGTCACTCCCCTCACATCAGCCCATCCCAACTTCACAACCTCCAGGTAATCTTCATGCGTCGTCCAGATTGCTTCAAACCGAAAAGGTCTTTCAGATTTAACCTCACAGAAGCAGCAGTCCACCAATAAAACATGGTGATCTGACCCTATGGGCTCTACATGGAACACCAGCGCATGGTCAAACTCTTCTCTGAACTCCACATTCCCCAATGCCCTGTCAATCCTTTCCCTCACTGTAGTCCCTATCCTTTTGTTACACCAAGTGAATTTTGGACCCTTAAACTCAAGGTCCATGACTTGACAGTCAGACAGAAGCCTTTGAAAATTAATTATCTTCCTAAGTGCCCTTGGATTGCCACCTTCCTTCTCCGATTGTGAGAGCAAATCGTTGAAGTCTCCTACCAGCAACCACGAGACATGAATGCTTCGTGCTAAACTACGAAGTAAATCTGCTGAGGGATTAAAGAGTGTATTTTGCAATGATAAGTTTGTTTGATTTGTAGTACTGTTTTTACTGTCCATTATGAGATGGATATGTTATTTTTCTTTTTACTGGTACGATGGATTGACGAGCTCAAATAATTGATAGATCGTATACCCAAAGGTGAAAAAGACACTGCTTTGTTCAAATGCCATAGCAATAATCTCACCCAATGTCATGTGATGACATGAAATTCAAGTTAGTTGCCAAAGATAAAGAGTTCGAAATTTGGGGATTCATACTAGTTATGCTTTCTGCTGTTATGTCTGGTTTTCGCTGGTGCATGATGCAGATCCTTTGCAAGTATGTTATCTGCATTCTTATTTCTCTTTAAATCTGCATTTTTTTATGTATTTACACATATACAAATGTTATTGTTTCTTTCTATTTCCTCCTCTAATAACTATTTTCTCCATGTTTCTGGGTTGGAACTTGATTTCATTCTCTTTGTGCATGTTGTCATCAAAAACTAAAGTGAAAGAAAGAAGCATATGGTAAGTTTGTTTCACAATTACATTCCTATAATTTTATATCAAATTGTTATATAATATTTTTATAATATTTCAATTACATTCCTAACAATCTTTCACAACAAATTTGTATTTTTTCTGTAACTACAGTTATGACGATACTGGTGATGATGATGACCAGACTGCTGCTGTTTAGACTTTTTTTTAATTCATTTTAGTCGAAACATTATAATTTATAATATTTTGTTTTTGCTATGTAAACTCTTATGATTGTTACAATTTACTTTTATGATATACAAGTCTTTTTATTTTCTAATTTTTAATATTTTTTTATGTAATTATATATTATTTTTTAAATTAATTGACATTTGTGAGGGAAAAAGGTTTCCCTCACAAAATTCATGAGTTTGCGAGGGAAAAGGTTTCCCTCGCAAATTCCAGACTTTGCGAGGGAAAAGGTTTCCCTCGAAAACTCCAAAATTTTGTGAGGGAAGGTGTTTCTCTCGCAAATTTCTGAATTTGAGAGGAAAAAAGGCATTTTTGCGACGGAAAATTGGTTTGTAAAGGCGATTTTTATGACGGAACTTTTTAATGTCTGTTTTGTGAGGGATTTTTTTCACCGCAAAAAACAGTTTTTTTTTTGTAGTGTATATAGGGGTTTGTTTAATAAACAAGTCTCACATTGCTTGAAAATAAAAGAATACAAGCCTATATATATCACCATATTATTTTAGGCTTGTAAAAAGGCTTAGAGGATTGGTGGGCTCGCTTGCACAACAGCAGGCCACCAAACAACCAGAGTAGTGGAAATAGGGCGATATCTCCCTTGCTCATGATTAGTTACTTAATACTAGCACTTTTCTTGAAATATTTTACTCCCCAAAAATATTATTTTTTGGTTTTCCAAAATAATATTTCGTTTGATACCAAAAAGTCTGCATATCTTGGGGTTTAAGTTCATAAGCCTTTGTGACCCTAAATTGCCAATGGTCGGATGCTTCCCCGAATGTTTTCTTTGTCGTCAACGTAACCGAAAAGTCTGCATATCTTGGGGTTTAAAATTCATAACCCTTTGTGACCTTAAATTGCCAACGGTTGAATGCTTCCTTGAACATTCTCTTCGTTGTCAACATACATGCCTTTCTTTTACGTGATGTTTGTTAGGTCTCGAGGGACACATTACTTGGACCGTCTTGTGTCCCTTGGCTCTCAGTAGAACATGCCTATAAAAAGGACATGGACGAAGTGATTAGTACTGAAAAATTATTTCTCTCGTCCTTTGCATAATTTATTTTCACTGTGCTTGCTATTATCTTTTGCTAGTTCTGCTGCCTTGAGTTTCTCAAGAGGGTTCACTTCATCCTTAGGAGTGTCACTTTCTC
The DNA here is from genome assembly GCA_034222035.1 of Acacia crassicarpa. Taxonomy (NCBI): domain Eukaryota; kingdom Viridiplantae; phylum Streptophyta; class Magnoliopsida; order Fabales; family Fabaceae; genus Acacia; species Acacia crassicarpa. The sequence goes on along the minus strand of JAWXYG010000009.1, from coordinate 20,185,012 downwards.
TTTGTAGGTGGTCACAAAACAACTCTTTAGGACAATATCCTCGGTGCGACTTGGATCATTCACTTCTTCGTTCTTGTAGATTCCTCATGTTCTACAACAATCTTAAGAGTTAATATCATTGCATATGGAGAACGACACTGGTAGTAACATTCCAAATAATCATGATACTGCTACTTCCAATTCGACAGTGGTGCTTTTTGCAACGCCACCTCCTAAGCCTTTCCTTGACACATCCTGTAAGAACCGGCTGAACCTAAGAGGGGGGTGAATTGGGTGAAGTATAAAAATTTAGGAACTTTGAAACTCTTTTTGTAACTCACTGAAATCAGTTTAGAAAGCAATAACCACACATTTAAATATGTATACACACTTAAACATATATGCTGGAAATGTAAGAGATAAGGGAAGAGAATGTGCAAACTGATTTATACTGGTTCGGCTTTATCCTTGACCTACGTCCAGTCCCCAAGCCTCACTTGAGATTTTCAATCCACTATCTTCTTTCAATCTGATTACATGTTCTGTAACTGAAGTAATCCTCTCACTAGGATTCACTCCCCCTTACAAAATGTAATCAACACACCGCTTGATTACACACTCTGTACTCGAAGTAATCCTCTCACTAGGATTCACTCCCCCTTACAAGTTGTAATCAACACAATGTGTTTCCCACTCAAGATCACCCAATCTTGAGTAACTCTCAGAAGAATAGAATGATTACAATAAATCTTCTCTCTTAGAAGTAAATAGATAAACACTGAAGATCAAATACAAATTACTACACTCTCTAAGTCATCTAGACATGGAAAACAGAGTGTAAAAGATATGAGAGCAGAGTATCAGTATGTTGGAAGTGTAAGCTTGTTTCTCCCCGTTTTTCTGCTTGAGTCTGTCTTCTATTTATAGGTAGAGATCAATATATGACCGTTGTAAGATAAATCAAACCGTTGAAGGTGATTAGTGATAACCTTGGTCAGCTTCTCTCTCTAATCTCCACTTAGTCCAGATGTTTAATTGCTCTGAGGTGGCTCTCTGAGGATTTGCTCGTTGGAGAAGAGTTTTCTTGATGAAGAAAGCATTCTTGACCGTTGAGAAGGCGTGCTCAGGTGGATTAGCCAAAAAGAGGCTAATTTAATGAAGTGCATTAAATGCTCTGACCACTTTATGCTTTTTGCCTTTGACCTTCAATAATCTTCATTTATGTCAACTGAAATTCACTTAGCAAACTGGTTAAACATAGCTGGGAACTTAAGTGAATGATAAATGGAAGCAATGAGATCAAATGAAAATGTTTTACAAATTCGTGTAATTTGAAAATCAGTTTTCAACGCTCAATACTCGAGTATGTTCTTCTATACTCGAGTATGTCACTGTGTACTAGTGTCAATACTTGAGTATCCAAAGTGATACTCGAGTATGCTGCTTCCAGAGGCAAAACATCGTGACTTGAACTTTGAAAAACCATGTCAATATTCGAGTATGTAAGTATATACTCGAGTATGGAAGCTTCAGTGAGAAAATTAGTTTAAGTTCAAAAAGCTCAATACTTGAGTATTTATTCCTATACTTGAGTATTCAAATCATTGACAAATGAATAACCTCTCTGTATGGCCAATACTCGAGTTTACAGACCAATACTCGAGTATTGATTCAATTTCAAAATTTGTGAAGTTTTTCCATGTCAATACTTGAGTATTCAAATGAATACTTGAGTATTCATAAACAGATGTTTAGTTGAAAAACTTTGTAAGAGCCCAATACTCGAGTATACAAGTCCCATACTCAAGTATTCACTCAAGGTGAAAACTTGTTTGCTCTCTGTAAGTCCAATACTCGAGTATAGCTTCCTATACTTGAGTATTGACTCAGTTTGAAAACTTGAATACTTTCTGGAAGTCCAATACTCGAGTATGCAAGTCCTATACTCGAGTATGCACTTAAGTTCAAAACTTGATTGCTCTCTGTAAGTCCAATACTCGAGTATTGGTTCCAATACTTGAGTATTGACTCAAGGTGAAAAATTTGATTGCTCTTTGTAAGTCCAATACTCGAGTATTGCTTCCAATACTTGAGTATTGCTTTGTCAAGATGGATTTGAGCAATTCTCTGTCAAGTCAATACTCGAGTATTCACATCAATACTCGAGTTTCCATTTGACAGTTGATTTTCAGCAAATGCAAAAACTTCAAGATGTGTTTACAATTGTTGATTATCATCAAAACACATAGAGAACTAACACATCCAAGATTGACGCCTTTGATGGAAAGAATTTTAGGCGATGGCAGGAATGAGTTTGTTTTGTTCTCGACATCCACGAGGTGCCTATTGCTCTCAATCAACCAGAACCTTCATCAGAGTCTGACATAAGTGTTAGTTCTCAATGTGTTTTGATGATGATTGAAACAATTGTAAAGCCATGGAAATCAAAATGACAAGTTTTATCTTAAGAAAATCAGTTTTCCTTGCTGTCAGAGGGAAACTCGAGTTTTGGGATTCAAAACTCGAGTTTTGGCCTGTAGCAAAACTGCACAAAAGTCATCACCACCAGTTTTAGTGATCACCGCCAGTTTTGAACTTCTTATGTTTTGCAAGAAAGTTCAAAAATCGAGTTTTGAGAAGCAAAACTCGAATTTTGGAGAGACAGAGAGCAACCAAGTTTGTATCAGGTGAACACCGCCAGTTTTGAGCCAAAACCGCCAGTTTTCGACCATTCATGTGTTTTCGCAAGTTTTCATTGAACAAATGAAAACTCGAGTTTTGGGAAGCAAAACTCGAGTTTTGGTGAGGCAAAGAGCATTCAAAATTTTCACAATTGAAAACTGCCAGTTATGGACCAACACCTCCGGTTTTGATGTTTTGAACTTGATACCAAAAGTTCAAAACTCGAGTTTTTGGAAGAAAAACTCGAGTTTTGGGCAACCCGACAGGTTCAACATTTCCAAACTCTGAAAACCGCCAGTTTTGTTTTAAAAACTGCCGGTTATAAAGTATGAATAGTTCAAAACTCCAGTTTCGGTTATCAAAACTCGAGTTTTGGTGCCTATGTCATAAAAACGTTGTTTTACAGAAAATGCTCAATCTGATTTATACTTTGACCCAATGTCTACGAATTGATCTTATATGTTTCATATACCATTTATCATTGTAACTGAACTGTTTTAACGAGCTTGTTCTTGAGATTACAGAAAGCTCTGGAATTTAATTGAGAATCAAATGAAGATTCATTTTGTGCAACTTGCAATATTTTAAAGACAGTCTGGCAAGATGGACAGCCATTTCTCAATGCAGTCATTTAATGCCTCCACCAATTAAGGCTGAACATCATTATTCTTCAGACAAGACCACATGGGAAGAGCCAAAATTCAAATATTCAAATCTGCAAAAATCTCCCAACAGCTATATTCAAACAGCAAGTGGTTTTAGCAGATAGATTTATTATGCAACACTCATAACGGCTATATTTTCGAATAGGTAAAAGCTCCAACGGATCTATAACGTTCACAAGCTTCAAACCACCATAAATAGCTGAAGATTTGAAGCTGGACACACACAGAAAAAAAAAATACAACAAGCTTGCTCGAAAATATCAGTCAAGAGCTGTTCTTACAAATTTGATTGTATCTTAGATACATTGTGCTTCAGTGATTATCATTATTCACTCTTAGAAGAGAGTTCATTTTCTGTAATTTCTTTTCTGTAAAGATCTCAAAGTAGTGGGACTTTGAGATTGGGTTATTTGATTACAACTTGTAAGGGGGAGTGTGTTCAAGGTTGTGAAACATCCTTCATTTGCAGAGTGTGTAATCATCAAAGTGAGATAGTGAAAATCCCAGAGTGACTGGGGACTGGACGTAGGTCAAGAGATCAGACCGAACCAGGATAAACTCCTTGTGTCTTGCTACTCTTCCTTTCATACTCTCATCTACTCTGTTTTAGCAAACAAAAACAGAACTTCAAAAAGAATTTCAAAATCCCCAATTCACCCCCCTCTTGGTGATTTAGCTCCACTTACAATAAGAAGGATGCTTGGAAATATGCCAATAAGGTTTGCAGACACGCCCTTATAAGTACTTTGTCTTATGATCTATTTAATACTTATGGTGTGTACCCACATGATAGGAAAAACTTTATAACCTATAGACTCCGCAAGTGTACGCTCCGTATCAAGTAACAGAGTAATAAGAAAAGTATCGTTCTCACGTGAACTCAATCTAATTAGCGATTAGATACTAAATTTCCTTGTTTCTTTTAAGTTAGTTGAGTCAGAATTGTTTTAGAAAAAGAAGAAAAGTAATAAGAACTAATAGTAGCAAAGACTTTTCACAAAAGAGCAAATTCCAATATCAAAAAGTACAACCTAGAGTCACTTATCCCTTGTTTGTTTCTTAGATTTTATTCCCACTAAATTAATTTTAACTTAACTTAATTAGCTAATCTAGAGTATTAATGACTATAAATGCCTTCTGGTCTACTTATATACGTACCTTAATTAATTATGCAATGTCTCATAAATAATAAGTGTTTTAAATCAGGCTCACTCTAATTTGATTATGCGGGGCTTCTAGGTATATTCCTATCCTAGACGCAAATTAGATTAAAACTTAATTCCACATTAAATGTGAACCTAATTCCACATTATTTAATCCCAAAGTTTAGGATTCCCCCTTCCAAGTTCAACCCTAAATTCACAAAACATACTCAATGGTGGCCACTCACTAAGCAATACCAATAAATACAGGATTAAATAAACTGAAATAAAATTAAGTAAAACTAACCCGTGGGAATAATATCTAAAACCCAAACAACAAGTTCATAGGTTCTCTAGGTTAAAAAGAAAAATTTGCCACACATAACTATAAGAAAATCCATAACAAACACAAGAAATTCAGGTTCCAAAATAAAGAGAAGAAGAAGAAGAAAGAAGAGATCACAGAACAACTCTACTTCTTGAATTGTTATTCGGCTCTTCGCGTGCTATGTGCGGCGTCAGTGCTCCTCCTTTTGAATATCTCGCTCTACTTCCTTGTTTGCGTCTTTTTGGGATGTACATATACCAGACCAGACCGGGCTGGACATGAACCCGTGGTCTGGTCCGATATGATGGTCGGGCTGGACATGCCAACCCAAAGCTCGGTCCTACCCAGTCAGAAACCCGGTCTTTCCCAGGCTAGGCAGACTAGACCAAACTGGACCAGGTTAGTGGTCCAGCTGGCAAAAAAGAAAAAGGGAAAATCACTGTAGAGGCCCATTTAGGGAAAGTATGCCCAAAAAGGGCCCCAAGAATCTGATTTTCCCAAAACAGGCCCTAGGGCCCTGACTGGGAATGAATTGTAAAATGAAATGACTAAAAAACCCCTGGACTAAAAAAGCTAAAAGGAACGTGCGATTTCAAATTTCCCCATCTCAAAATCATCACTGCCTCCCTTGCTCGACTCTCATCTCTGTGCTCGTCCACTCGCCGTCTTCTCTGTACGTCGTCGACCTACTGAAGCTCGTGTGTGTCACCGTCGCCATGGTCTTGTGTGTCGCCGTCGTCGTCGTCTTGTGTGTCGCCGTCGCCGTCGTGGTTCACCTATAGGTAACATTTTGGGGAGTAGGGTTTTTCTTCTCTATTTTTCTCAAGCAAAGTATAATGATGAGGGAAGCTCTTAAATTCAGTGGTAATTAGGGTTTTAATTTCACTCGTCTTGATAATTTCGATGGTTTCGATCGGGTATTTCAGTCGTTGTTGCATTTAATGGGCAATTAGAAACCCCCCGCATAAATACTCGTCATATTATTGTCGAATTTAGCCTTGAAGTAAAATTGCTCTGTGGTTGAGAGCTATTGCTCTTGGATGAGTGAAATATAATAGTGTCGGAACTTCGAACATTCACTAACTGGTTTGTTCTTTTCAAGCTGCTACTTGTCTAGCCATCTTATGAAATACAGATATGATGGTAGACTTGCTTAGTGTGTGGACACTGCACTAGTCTGCTTCTTAATGATAAATATTTTCTGGATAGTTTGGTGATGTTGACACATGATAACGAGTTGGTCTGGCACTGTTAAGGCCTTGCGTCATGATAATTTCAGAGCAGTTAATGGTGATATGTAGATAGTCCATAAGTATGATTTAAAATTAGGTGTGTGTGGGTATCAAACTCATTCGGAACCATGGTGTTTTTAAGTTACTTTAGTGTGTGGTTGCTTAGAATTTAAACTTTAAAGCTCCTTTATTCTGGCCCTATTTTCTCGTCAGTTTGGAAATAGCAAATTTGATTGATTATGAAAGATTGCACCGAGATTTTAGTCTAATTATTGAACTTGGTTATTCAATCGGTGATCTTTTTAATTAATGAATTGGTTGTATGTCTACTAATGTATCAGATCAGAAATTCGTGCATATCTTAAAAGGATGTGTATAGTACTCTTTTTCCCCCCAATAAGTGAATGTATAATTCAGGTTAGAGCCAGTAGGTTATTGAACTTCAAATTACCATGGGTAATGAGTAACCAAGAGAAGGACTTATGAGTTTTTTCAACTGTTGGGCAAATCAAAAGTATAATGATGGTTTATTTTTTATGAACTTTGTTTAATTTTTGATCCTTTGTTTTGCTGAGGTTTTCATTGATCTTTGATGCATTTGATTTTGGGGGCTCATTTGCTCTTTTGGATTAGATTCTTTGATCTAAATGTAATGCAAACTTGCTGAATTATTTACAATCATCCTTTTAGGTAACATGTACACATCTGTAGATGATTGCTTTACACTTTCAGCACAAGAAAAAATTTATGCACATAGTATGCGGCCAATTGCAACACATGATTGTCCACTTGTTGATGCGCCCACGGTGACACAAATGCTAACAGAGACTTTCTTGGAGCCCCCAATTACTACAACACAATCAGGTAGACGCAAAAGAAAAAGACGGGAATCTCAATCCCAAAACAAGAAGGTTTATCATTGTGGTAGATGCCTTGAGCCAGGACACTCCGTCAAGACTTGCAAGAATCCAAATCCAAGTTGATCATCGATGGTGCCTTTGCTGTTTCTTTTTGGGCATTGCGTCTCACGCTCTTTTGGTGTATATGGCTTTAGATAGAAATCCACATCATATTATTTTTGGAGATGGTGTGTGATGTTGACATTATGAATTTGTAGATGCATTTGGTGTTGTAAATGAAGGTTAGATATTGTTGTCACAATTGTATCCAAGTGTCATTTATGTACACATACTCATATTTTGAATCCAAATGTAAATGGTGTTCTATTAATGTTGTAATTCAGAAATGATATTGTTGTTAGTGACCCCTGATATTGTTGAAAATGTCCCCTGATATTGTGGTAAGTGACCCCTGTTATTGTAGTAAATGACCCCTGATATTGTAATAAATGACCCCTGTTATTGTTGTAAATGACCCTTGATGAAGTAGTAAATGACCCCTGATATTGTAGTAAATGACCCCTGATATTATTGTAAATGACCCCTGATATTGTAGTAAATGACACTTGTTATTGTTGTAAATGACCCCTGATACAGTAGTAAATGACTCCTGATATTGTAGTAAATGACCCCTGATATTGTTGTAAATAACCCCTGATGAAGTAGTAAATGACCCATGTTATTGTAGTAAATGACCTCTGATATTGTAGTAAATGACCCCTGTTATTGTTGTAAATGACCCCTGATGAAGTAGTAAATGACCCCTGTTATTGTAGTAAATGACCCCTGATATTGTAGTAAATGACCCCTGTTATTGTTGTAAATGACCCTTGATGAAGTAGTAAATAACCCCTGTTATTGTTGTAAATGACCCCTGATGAAGTAGTAAATGACCCCTGATATTGTAGTAAATGACCCCTGATATTGTTGTAAATGACCCCTGATGAAGTAGTAAATGACCCCTTATGAAGTAGTAAATAACCCCTGTTATTGTAGTAAATGACCCCTGATATTGTAGTAAATAACCCCTGTTATTGTTGTAAATGACCCCTGATACAGTAGTAAATGACCCCTGTTATTGTAGTAAATGACCCCTGATATTGTAGTAAATGACCCCTGTTATTGTTGTAAATGACCCCTGATGAAGTAGTAAATGACCCCTGCATCAGGGGTCATTTACAACAATATCAAGGGTCATTTACTACAATATCAGGGGTCATTTACTACTTCATCAAGGGTCATTTACAACAATATCAGGGGTCATTTACTACAATATCAGAGGTCATTTACTACTTCATCAGGGGTCATTTACAACAATAACAGGGGTCATTTACTACAATATCAAGGGTCATTTACTACAATAACAGGGGTCGCTTACAACAATAACAGGAATCGCTTACAACAATAACAGGGGCCACTTACAACAATATCAGGAGTCACTTATAACAATAACAGGGGTCACTAACAACAATAACAGGGGTCGCTTACAACAATAACAGAGGTCACTTATAACAATATCAGAGGTCACTTACAATAATATCAGTATTTAATTACAACAATAACAGCACCTAATAACAACAATATCAGTACTTAATTACAACAATATCAAGGTCTGTTAACAACAATATCAGGGTCCATTAACAACAATATCAGTACCCACTAACAACAATATCAGTACAAAAGGAAAAATTTGCTCTTGTTATTGAATTAAAATTGTGTTGTTAGCATCAGTACACAACATAAGAACCTTTACACAATACCAATTTGTGAAGGGCATTTTCATCAATACAAATGCACCTTCTCACAAAAATAATATGTTCACAACTTTGTCACAAATACAAGTTGACATTTACACAAAAATTGATCGACTAAACATGTCCTCTAAATACAATCACTATGTTTTTGCCCATAACAAGTCATCCTAACTACTAAATCTTAAACAAGTTTGCTGCCTAATTATTCCTCTCCGCTTGTGGGACTCCTCAACCAAAGACAACACTTTTTTGTGTATGTTTCAAATCTTCTTGATGCATCAACAATATCCAATCTGTCAGTCTACTATGAACGGATGATTCATGCCATGGCGATACCATACCCTGCTTTGAGTTTTTGTGATCTGCCTTGAGCATCTGCAACCGCTCAATCTCTTCATCCTTTCTCGCAATAGCATCCTTCAAATATGTTAACTACAAGGAAAATATTCAATTCAATGCCTATTGATAAATGATTAAGCGTCAACTTGATATAGTTACTTTCATTTCATAATCATTCGTCACAAATAGTTCCGTTGCAACAAAAGTATAACTCTAAGAACAATATCTAATGAAACTGTCGCCTTATTTTCCTGTTCCATTGGAGGCAAAAGAAGAGTCTAAGCAATAAAATTTTAGTATATTTGGTTTACAGCTTTATCGAGCGCATTATTCATCAATTAAAATCTTTGTTAAACGAAAAACTTCAAAAACCTATTCTATGAGTTGTCTGACATCCTTCCCTTCTTTGCTACTACGTGCAGCACCTAACTCAACACCAAAAACCCTCTTAGCAAAAATTTAAGGTGCTTATTGTTTCAGAATATGAAGCATTATCAGGATTAAGCTGCACAAACATAAGGGTTTTTGCTTGGCTACCTAAAAAATAGGAGGAAGAAAACACAATTTAGTACGCCATTGATTAGAAAAGACCACTAATGGAAAATTTTTAAAATTAAAGAATGTTACCTAATGAACTTTGAAGAAGTTGTGTTAATTTACTATTTCTGTATGGCACATGTTGACTCTTTTGAGCCAAAGTAAAGATCACATCTCCGAGGGCAGATAGGGATTTGTTTATATGTTGTGCCTCCTTTAACTTATCTCTTGTTGCTTCAGAACGGTCTACTTGTTCACTTCCTGCAAGATCTACAAGATGCAAGCAGCTACGAAATATAGTGTTGGTTCCCAAATCCATGCCACGAACATGAACAGTGAGAACACTATCACATGATCACACCAAGTAAATGAGATTTCCACATTATCTATTGCATTAATAAGGTATTGGAGAAAATTTGGGGAGTGAGGGCACAACCTATGGGATCTACTACTTCTTTCATTTAAAGCTGTAACAGTAGTTGCTCGATTCATCTGCCCAATATTCATCAATTCCAAGACGTCTTTCATTGAATTAATAGAATGCAGGCTTGCATCAGGGACCACCAACCTACTTGGTTGGGCAGTATTCCAAATTCCTATTGTAAGCAAGTCAAGATAAACCATACTTGCACTTTTTCCTTCAACAAGAAAATAAGCAAATGACAAAAATGTGCCTAAAATTTATGGCATCCTTAAAGAGGATAACCAAAAAAACAAGAAGGTAGCAAGTGAACGAGAGTTGATGTAAAATCTAAAATAAATGCTAGTAAGTGTATATACAAATTTGTGCATCGAGCATTTGTATGCATATCTCTAAGGTCCAAATGAGAGGGTAACTTAGTGCTATTTAAAAATTAGTTATCATAAGTAAAAAAAGAAAAGGATATCTCTTTAAAGGACCCTTGCTTGATAACAAATCACGAACTACTTCATTGTAAATTTCAACCATTTGAACACCAACACATGGTCATTGAATCAGTAGCCATAGCTTGAAACCGAAACCTAGAAACTCAATCAAATTTCTACAATTAAAAAACCAAAGCCAAGATGATATTGAGCATGGATTTAGGGGTCAAAGATCAAGTATGTTGCTTACACAGTATTGCAAAAAAAACTCCGGCGGAATTAGAAACGTGGGCGATAGCAAAGACTAGTTTTACGACAGCGACGACGATGGCTTTGGTGGCTTTCGGGCTTTGTGGCTTCAATGGTTTTGCTTTCCACTTCAGAGTAGAGATGCGGGCTAAGATGGAGACTGGGAGACTGGTTTTCGAATCACAGACGGAAAAAACGTAATCCCTAAAATAATGTTTCGTGCCTTTCCTTACAGACGATTGCCACAGGAGAACTCACGACAGCAACACTATCAACTTCTGAGGGTCAGCGGTGGTTTACACTTTCACCTTCGGCTTCGAGGGACGAGAGGAGAGATGTTGCTGAGACAGAGACCAGACTCGAGGCGGAGACCAGCCGAGAGAGGGGGAGTGATTTTGAATTGAGAAGGCGAAGGGCTTTTTTGTCTTTCTCTCTCAAAATTGCAGATCATTCTGGGATTAGCAAAATGTTAGGGCCCTTTTTGGGTTTTTTTGGCCAAAAAGGGCCTTAAGAAGGATTTTCCCAAAGAAAAAAAAGAAACAGACACGTGATGACACAACACAGGCATCCTTCTTTTCAATTTTTCAATTTGTAGCTCAGCAAGGACATTCTCGAGACACGTGTTGACAGGCCCACGTCTTTTCATTAGTTCACACTTCTTCGGGATTTTGACCAAAATAAGAACAAAAAAAAAATTTATCAGATTAAAGCAGATGAGAAACATTTTACCAAAGTAATGCAGTTAGTGGCGTTAGGGTAGGGTACGCCGTTAGTGGCGTGAACAAGGTTCACGCTACTGACATATAATTTTATTTTATTTTTGTAAATATTGAATCAGAGCTTGTGATTGGTCCACGCCATCTGGTGGCGTGGACCCTGTGCACGCCACGTCAGTGGCGTGGGACCCCCCTGCGCCACCGGTGGCGTAACCCTGCGCCACCGGTGGCGTAAACCTTAGTTTGGAAAATAGTTTGGGATGTGTTTTAATATGGTAAATATTTTTTTTTTGTTTTATTTTGGTCAAAATCCCACACTTCTTCCTATATTAATTGTTCGTTGTACATATTCAAAAGGCAAAGGAAAAAAAAACTTTTACACTTATTTTTTTATAAACAATTCCCAGGACTTGTTTTATTTGTTGAAATTCCCAGGATTTGTGAGCATCGCTGAGTCTGGAAAAAGTTAATGACTGAGAAGGCAAACATTAAACATGAGCGAAAAACAAAGATAAATGCGATAGAATATACCCCATTTTGGCTTCTTCTTTTTCTGTAATGAATAAAACAAATAGATCAATATATATCACTCAACAACTCATCATCAGTGAAACGAGAGGGGAAAAAACTCAGAATTTGAACCAGCAAGGGCAGATGCAATGGCGGCATTATTCACCACCGAGGCCATCGACAAGCTTCAAACCAAAGAGAACAGCTGCAACGGGAGAGTGGCCACGAGTTTTGGGGGCTCAAATTGAACCTCTATCACCTCCAATCTTCGTTTCACCTTCGCCCTCTTCTTCTTTTCTCTCCTTCTTCTTTCTTTTGTATCTTCACTGTGCATCGTCGGAAACTTTAGAGACGAGCACTGATGAAAGTGTGCTGATCTTCAGATACGCAAATTGAATCTCAGAGAGGGAGGGAGGCTGAATGCTAAAACTATGGCAGAAAGCTAGAAGACATGAGGACTTTAGATTGAAAATTGAACCTCCGAGGCTCAGAGAAGGAGGAAGGCCAAATGCTAAAATTAGGGCAGAAAGAATTGAGAAATATATACTCCCCCTCAACGCATCGTTTCAAGCCGAGGAAGGTTTTTTTTTTCGTTTTTTTGCTGAAGGCTGAAATATAATAAATATATATAATATCATCTGGGTAGGATAGGGCTCACTGGTCCTGGATAGTAGCCCGATACCCGGTCCTACCTGGACTTCGGGTCAGACCCGGTCTTGTCCAAATCAATTGGGTTTTTTTCTTCTTCCCACAGGTTGGACCAGGTCGGGTCAAGTTGATCGGGTTTTCGGGTTTTATGTACAACCCTAGCGTCTTTACTCCTTCAAATTTCTGTTACTTCATCTCTTTAATATATATTGAACAAAAAAAAAATCTCTTTAATATATAGATTTTAGGTTTCATGCATGTCGGGCCACGTGCACAATTGCTCCCTCTCAATTACTTGGAGCCCACGTCTTCAATCCACTGATTCCACATCTTTCTTTTAATTCCAAGATACATTATATCAACCAAATGTATCATATGATTTTCTTAAGATTACTTCCTGTATGTGATCTGCTTCATTCTTTTATGTGTGGTCCCCATGTCATCAATCCCCCAACTTTTCCAAAACAATGAATTGGCAATAAGTCAAATAATTGTGCTCCTCGTGCTACCCTGATTGTGAACAAGAAAAGGAAATTATATTTTTAAAAAAAATGAATTTTTTTTTTTTAGGAAACTTTCTATTTCTATTATTTATTTCCTGAACTCAAAAGTTTTTATTTTAAATTGAAATCTACTAATAATACATCTAGATTGATATCTCTTAAAATCTTAACAAAATCTTTTTAATTTAGCATTGATGACTTCCTAAATATATAAAAATATATCTCAAATATATTAAAAATAGGAAGTCATCACCACATAAGATTTGGGATTCGCTTATCCTAAAATACACTATTGAGGACACTGGAAACCAAAAGTTCATTGTGGGGAATTTCTATAGATAGGAAATGGTCGAAGACAAAGATATCAAACTAAAAATCAACGAAAAGCATAAACTATTAAAGGAACTTCGGGCTGAAAAGATCAGTCTTCCATTTGAGTTTGTGGCAGGAGTCCTAATTGAAAAGCCACCAGAAACATGGAACGATTACAAGTAGCAATTGAAGCATAATCAAAAGTAGTTGTCACTATCAGATATAATTTATTGCGGCATATTTTGGACATTGTGCACATTGAGAAAAATGTGTGTGATAAGGTAAACTACACTCTATTGAATGACTCGGGAAAATCAAAGGATCATCTTCAAGCTTGAAAAGATCTGGGGAAAATCATTGGCTAGATGAGAATGGCAAGTTTAAGCTAGCAAAATTCACATTAACAAAGCCAAGAAAGGAGATTTTCTTGTCCACACTGAAGATGATCAAAGTCCTTAATAGATATTCAAGCAACATCTCTAAATGTGTTTGACTAATAGGCTCAAAAGTTAACAAAGTTAAAGAGTCATGACCCACATGTTTTGATACAACAAATACTGTCGATGATGAGTGTGAGAGAGAATGAGGGAGAAAAGAAATGAGAGAGAATGAGGGAGAAGAGATATGAGAATGAGATATAATTAATTGGGGATACAAATGAAAACTATGCATTACATTTTTAGACAAACAATTTGTTGCTTATAGACAGGATCAACCATATGTCAGAGAATGTTGTTTATACCACACTTGTCTTTATTATAAATCTAGTTTGACCAAATTTTATATATTGAGAAATGAAAGTTAAAATATTTAATATATTTTAAATTGATAGACTTTTTTCAATTTCACCATTGTTTAATGAGTATTAAGAAAATGACTGAGGAGCAATTTTATCCGAGAGTAACCACACAAGAACACTAGATATATGAAGGTTTTTTATGAGCAATTTTTCCTCAAAAGTGTTATAAAGAAGAAAATTCACCTTAATCGTTAAAAAAACTACGTTAACCGTTAAAAATTCATGTTAATCGTTTAATATTTTTAATGACAAGGAAAAAATTGTTATGTTTTAGTTACTTAAAGCACAATTGTACCTTCACTCTAAAAAAATATGTTATACATTTCCTCTTATTTATTTCTTTTATTCAGTAGGGTAAAATTGAAAAATGTCTCTAATGACTCTCAGATTAGAGCCGGGAAATCGGGTCAAGCCTATTGGGTCAGCCTGTTTAAGCCCTGGCCTTGCAGTGCTCGGGTTTGAAAATTAGGCCTGAAATTTGAAATTGGCACTACAGGGCCGACCCTGTAGGGCCTCGGGCTTAGTTGGGCCAGCCTTGCAGGCCCGTTTAACTGTAGTTTTTTTTAAAAAAAATAATAATGACTTAGACTTCCACTTAATGAATGCGTTTATTTGTAATTACTTAAAATTTTTTTAATTTAAACTATAACCCTTTTTTATGTTTATTATTATTCTGTATTAAAACACATAATTAGTTATTATAAATTTTAAAAAGGGGATGTTTTTATATTAAATAAACACATACTTTAGTATTACAATATTATATAAGTAATAAATTATAAATATATTCTATGTAAAATAAGTATAACTATTTTTACCTGTTAGTAAAATCATGCATGAACCGAAGGAATCTGCAAACACACAAAATTATGAGAGAGAAAAGCATTTTGTCATAGACATACATAAAGCAATTTCTTTGTTTAATATTTTTTGAAAAAAAGGAAAAAACATATTTTTTGTGTTTATTTGTTTTTTCTTACGAATTAATGAATGTGTTTATTTGTTGAATATATATTCTTTAGATATTAATATTGATAAAATTTATTTGATAAATTAAAACTTTAATGATTGGAATTTATTAATTATATTTCTTTGAAAAAAATCGAAAGAAAAA
This sequence comes from Acacia crassicarpa, assembly GCA_034222035.1. Lineage (NCBI taxonomy): Eukaryota > Viridiplantae > Streptophyta > Magnoliopsida > Fabales > Fabaceae > Acacia > Acacia crassicarpa. The sequence goes on along the minus strand of JAWXYG010000009.1, from coordinate 20,169,758 downwards.
TAGTTAAAATTTGGAATAGTAATTTTCAGGCTCTAAAGGCTGACCCTAGCCCTGATATTATTGGGCCGGACTTTAAAAAATATATGTTTTCTTTACTTTAGGCCCTGTCGGGCCAAACCGACCCTGATTCTCAATTCTATCTCAAATTGAATCTATATTTAGGACCAGCTGGAGTTAGATAACAAGGATGACAGTAGTAAATAGGACAGGAGGGAGTATACCAGAGAAGATCCGTATCCCGTTTAAGTCTCACGTTGCAGAGGAACCATAATATTACTATTGTGTGGTCAATATCATCGTACATGAGTCGTTGAGAACTTTAATTGCGGGTCGAAAGAGCCGCTGACTTTGGGGACATTATTACGGAGACACTCACTTGTGGCAAGCCATCTACTGTACCTCTTTAACTTTTTATTTCTACTCATTGAGAGGGCAATAATTCATCAAGCTAATGGGCGTTGGAGGTTGCTTCAGGATATATCTATATATATAGCTTCCGCGAGTTTCTTCATCAATATCCAATCCTCCCTTCCGTCTGGCCTTGTAGTTTACTGATCTGTTCTTTTCCCCACTGCGGACGAGGTTCCAACTCTCTGCTTCGTTCCTCTTGCTATAGGTATGGAGATTTTTATTTTCCTCTTCTCTGTTCTTCCTTCTTTACCTCTCTCGTTGGCCTCAAAACACTTGAATATCTTCTTAAACTTGCTCATTTCTTTCTTGCTATAAACTTGGATTGGTAGCCGTCTGGTTTGTTAAATCTATCCGGGCTCCTGGCACAGAAACGGGTCAGACTTTGTTTTTTCGGCTCCAATCTAGCCTGACGATCAAAATGGCCATCTCCATAAAGCGAAGCCCTAGTCTATTAGGGCTTAAGATTTAGCAAAAAAGCCTGGCGGTCCAAGTAATCAAATCTAGTCTGATAAAGAAAAATTCACCTGAAGTAATATTGGGTAGACCTGTATCGGACTTCGAACTAAGGTCTTAAATCCCTTGTCTCGTCCAGTAATATTTTTATTTTTATCTTTTTTAATCCTCTAGCCACACAGTCACAAAATACACACGCGGCCACACAGTCACACATGCTGACAAGTGACACCCACACGCCCTCAGCCCTCTCGACCTCAGAACTCAGATTCTCAGATAGAACTCACAGAAGGGAACCCCGAGCACTAGCTCTCAACCTCTCGACTGTCACTTGACAATTCGACACTCTCGACGTCCTTGACGGCTCGATCTCGTCGTCCTCCTCGGCTCCTCCAGGCGCCTCTGCTCACCGGTGACGTCTCATTCCGTCAGCGGCACCGCAAGTTTCAGTGTTGGGGTAAATTTTCTTCCTTTTCCTATTCGGTTTTCTTCTAGTTTCACCGTGAGTTCCGAATCTCTTGCTCTGCGTCTACGTATGAATTTTGTTACTGTCTGACTATTTCTGGGAGTTTGCTCTGCGTATGAGAAAAAATTTGTTGCTCTGATGGTACACAAATTTGTTTCTGAGGAAATTCTTAAAATCGTGTATGCTCTGCGTATGAAAATCTTAAAAATGTTAGTGTCTGATCATGTTTGCTCTGCGTATGAAATTCTTAAAAATGTTACTACCTCCTATCCTAATTATAAGACATAGTTGACTTTATTTAGAGAGATTAAGGAAGTTAAATAAGTTACTTAATTATTTTATATGTTTTCTATCTTTAGATTATATATTAGTTTATTAGTCAAACTAATTACTTTGAAGAAAAAAATATACAGAAAAATACTCTAAAGTAATTTAACTATCTTCTTTAATTTTTTTAAAAAAATCAACTATATCTTATAATTAGGACAGAAAGGAGTACTATCTCAAAGAAGGGAAAAAGTCGCTAAATAGGACCTGGACTAAGGCAGTCCGGTGGCCAGGTCTAGTCCAGCCAGCCCGAGCTCCTGCTGGTACTGGACCAAACTGGACATCGGGCAATCGTATACATCTTCAGGTACTATCTATAAGACCAGACCTGTTAAGGCCAAACCGGGTTTTGTCTAATCCCTGCTCAACCTAAAATAAACTATATCACCAGCAATTAGGACCAGTTTGCCTATGAAGCATTTTTCTTTGAAGGAAGAGCTAATTAGATTTAGGCCGTCCAAATCTTATCTAAACCAACTATATTTGAGTTTTTTTTTTTTTTGAAATAATGATTTTTTAAAAAAAAAATAATAATTAAATGATTATCTCTTTTTTAATTCTATACCCATTAAAATATTTTTGAAAAATTGTAAACTTAAAAAAAAAAAAAATCGGATTTGGATGGTCCATGATTAGTACTTGGAAGGATAAATAGTTCCCCAACAAGCTTATTCTTAGTGAAAGAGGCTTTGACCACTCAAGCACGTGATCTCGTATGTATATTGGTATAAATGCAAAAAATTGCTCAAATTTGACAAAGTGACGTAGCTATATAAAAAGGGAAAGGCTACTATAAGAGTTAAAAAGAATATTAATTAAAAAATACATATCAATATAATTCCACCTTGATAACTGCTTATTACATTAGATCCTGGATTTTGATTATAAGCGTTCCAAAATAGAGGTATGATTAATACATGATTACTTTTTCATTTTTGGTCAAAGATTAGCACTTAATTTACATCGGCTATTATGCCGCCATTGTTTTCCATATAAATAAATTAAAGTGAGCCAAACTTATTTTATTCGCCTAGATGAGTTGCAAAACAAGACTGAGCCATTGACGACATACAGTTTTGAGGTTTCCATCACAGCCAAGTTCAACTGGTAAGTGTGTATTATTGATCTCTGTTCCTTTCAACATAAAACATTTTTAGTTATATATATATATATATATATATCATCAGGAAATATTTCCCATCAATTAATTGCTAGCTAAAATTTTAATTTTCAAACGCGTAGCTATATTACATAGAGTTCCATCGCCATCTCCAACAAGAGCTTTAATTAAGTTGAGTTATGGAAGAAAGCAGCAATTTTAACGACATAGTTGCAGAGCCACTAACGGAGGAAACCAAGGAAGATTGGTTTGATGGGGTTAAGAATTATCTAATATCTCAAGATCTCTGGAAGGTGACAAGTAAAAGCGCAAGACCTGAAAGAAATCGTGTGAAAGATTATGCTAGATGGAGAAGAAAGAATGCTACTGCGTTGCACGTGATGCGTATCGCTTGTGGCTCCCGCAATCGCCCTTTTATAAGAGGGGCCGCTGAAGCCAAAGGTGCATGGGATATTCTCTATCATACCTACTTTTCCCCACCACAGTCGCAGCCACCACCACCGTCGCCTCCGCCACCACCACCACCGCGGCCACTACTGCGGCAGCCACCACCACGGCCACCACCACCACCATCACATGGTTAGTGCCCCCATATAGATATATATATTCCCTGGCCCGTTTTTATAAGTTCTCTTTGATTTGGTCATACACTAATAAATAAATTTTCAAGCTTAATTAATTTTGCACATTGCATTAATTAAAATATTTACCCATCCTGTTTATCCTCACATCATTTTTCTCGGGTACATTGTCTTTCTTAATCATTAATTAATAAGAGTATATTTGAGGAAAAAAAGTATATTTCCTATGTATTTATTAATTTTAACTAATTTTAATTATTTTCTTGAATACCACAGTGCAGTTAAAAAAATCATATATATTTAGGTATAGAGGGAATATATATATATATATATATATATATATATATATATATATATTCTTGCTTCTTTCCATTTTTCTTTTTGATAGAATTGTGGTCATTGTCTCTCTCAAAGGCATTTTCTACGTTACATTAATTCACATTGAAACAAACTAGCCTACTTCAATCCCATTTTTGCTCCCAATCAAATGTCATATTTATTAATGCATGCCCGTTGGTTGGCCATCATCACAGAGATTGTTAAAGAGATGGGCTCTCTGTATAAAGCCATATCTGACAATAACTGGCCTGCTACACAAGCATTCATTGATCGCTATCCTATAGTCTTAAAGGTAGAATTTGGTGCTTTAAGACGCGAAACACCTCTTCATGTGGCTGTAAGGCTTGGACATGTGGGCATAGTAGAGAAATTGGTAAGATTAGTTGCACCTGAGTATCTTGAAATACATGATGATTTAGGCAATACTCCACTTATAACAGCTATAGAACAAAGTGTAGTCATTAAAATAGCAAAATGCTTGATCAACAAAAATAGCAAGGCACTAGCAATTCCAGCTCGACGCTCTAAACGGGAAATTCCTGTTCAATTGGCTTTTGGTGCTGGCCTCAAAGAAATGGGACGCTATCTCTATGCTGTCACTCCTTCGCAACTCTTCACAGAAAATCTCAACTTGAGTACTTCCGTCCTCGCAACCTGTCTCGCCTTTGGAGAACTTGGTAACATACTTAACTTGTAGATAATAATAATTATATCAACAAAGCATAATATCATCTTCATTTTCATTTCAATTCTTTTTTGTCTGTTAATGTATATGATTTTGATGCATATATAAATAGGTATTGGCTTGGATTTGCTTCAACGATGCAAGGAGCTGCTTTTTGATGGTGGCCTCACGACTTTCTCAACAATTGAGAAGATTGCATTGAATCTTCCTGATTCTCTTGAAAAAAGTCAACTCCCGTTCTGGAAGCGATGGGTCTATGAATGTTAGTACATGTTATTACTTTCCACTATTTTCTTTTTTCCCTTACAATTTCCTATATACTTGTTTCCTGTTTTTAACTATACACTAGCTAAAATGCTAAATTATGATGATGAGGATAAAGATGGTAAAGATGCAGTTATTTTAACCACCATTGGTATAATAATTTAGTTTTGGTCATGTTATATTCTTCAATATTTTGTTACACATATATATACTCATTCCAAAATAAACTTTGATTACAGTATATGTCGGGAAGTGTAAACTCAAACGATAAGTATGCTACCAATAATGAGTCTTAGAGTATTTAGATTTAGTTTTATGTGAACTCTAAATCTCTAATTGTGTGTTTAATCAAAATCCATCTTCTTAATCACTTGCAATGCACAACTCTACATGTATTTACAATTAATGTTGTCTTCTGATAATTCATTATTATTATCAGCATAATAACAGTGATTATTATAATTATACTAGCTCCAATTCATAAGATACTCATATTGTCCTATTTATAGGTCACTTCCAAAATATTTCACAGGAACAAATAATAATCTTAAACCTCATTAACTTTGTTTTAAATTTGAACAATTTTAGAACTTGACCTTTGTTTAACATATACTCAACCACAAGAGTATAAAATCTGCACAATAAAATTGTACATCCATGGAAATAATTTAATGATGTGCTTTTAAATAGAACCCAAAAAAAAAAAAAAAACTTTCCGTCTCTATCCTATAAATAAATCGAAAGGAGTACCTTCTAAATCAATTTCACAGTTCATTAAGGGAACCTCTCCACTTCTCTTATACCATCCAATTCTTTTAACTTATGTGTTCTCACGGTTAGATCAACTTTAAAAGTTGATATTTAATGTCCTACGAAAGTATTGCTATAACATCAAAGGACAATGAAAATTCTCAAACCCTAAACTTTTTTTTAAAAAAAACAAATTATACTGAAAATGAGTAAGATGATAGATATATCAAAATAATTTGAGTTGACGCATTCTTATTGGCCAGAGCACAAATGAGTTGGCACAATGAGTCTATGCAACAATTTATCTCTCAAGTATTGAGAGTTGATCTAATAATAAAGATGAAGTGGAAGGAAGTAGACGATAGGAGGTTCTGATATAATCATTATACAAGGCTATTTTTGTAATATTTGGTGAAACATTTATCCGTATTTCCAAAAATACCATTTACGCAATTAACCCTCAATTTCCAATAAAAATTATCTTTGACTTTATGTTTCATAGAAATAAGAAAACAGGCCCTTAATTTATATATTAGGAGGTGGCGGTATACATGTGATGTGTGAACATGTGTTTGCATTTGTTACAGTAATAGTCACCAATGTAAACCCAGTGAAGAGTAAAGCTTTAATAACAGTTTAGTCTGTTTTTCTTCAGTGTTCTTAATTAAGCATAATTGGAATGATATTAGCCTCCTGCCCATAAAATTTTTAACCATCTTATATATGGACCAAAAGTATTAGTTAAAAAGTAGTTACTACGCTGGTTAGGCACATCATTATATTTTTTTACATAAATGAAAAATTTTACCCTTCATTTATCATAGTGTGGACTTTGTTTTCCTAAAGAATAGTGAATATTTAAAAATGAATAAAGTTGGAAAGTTGTTAAATTTTAAAGCAAAATTAATGAAGTTTAAGGGGGTTTTTTTTTTTTTTTGGTATGAAACATATTGGAACTGTCTTGTAAATAGGATAAGATCAAAGAGTATAACATTAAATATGTAAAAATTTTGTAACAATTTTCAAATATGCTCTTAACAAAAGTCAATACTCCTCTAATCCTTAATCTTAGGATCTAACTGGAAAATTGATTTTGGCCATAAATGTAATATCTATTTTTTATATTTGTCGATTTTTTTCTAATTCATCCCAGCCTTATTGATGATACATCAATAATAATAAAGGAAGAGAGAGATGGAGGAAATAAAAAAATAATTAGGATATTTTAGAAAAAGAAAATATCATAGTAACTAACTTAATTAACTTCTTCAAAATAATCATATTAGATAAACATTTCTTACATTAAGGACCAGAGTGAGGACTATATTAATTATGATAAATAAATTGTATTGAAGGAAAAATATGGGGAAAAAAAAAGATAAATGCTCTACAGATTCTTCCCTTCCGGTTGTTATTATTAGGTGTCTTCTACAAAAAATAGATAATTACATTTTTTTTAATTGTTCCTATTTAAAATCATATTAATTGCAACTGATGGTCTCGCTTATGGTAAATTTGAGATTTATTTTTTTTTGTTATTTTCAAATAAAATTAATGACCTAACCACTTCTATTTATTTTTGATAAGATAGTTAGAGGGTTCTTATAATAAGAACCAGAGGGAGCATAAAACTTAACTTATACTTTGGACCGTACCAAGTTAGCATTTTATTGTAGATAGAAAGAGTAATAATTGCCTATTTAGCTATTGGAATAAAGATAGCTCCTTAATTTAGGCATAGTGTGCGACTTAGTTTGGGCCTAACCATGTAGCAATTCAGGCAATGGAATAATTCTTCTTGATTATTGTGTTATGTATTTTTACCTCCAGTCCTAATTATAAAACTTAGTTGACTTTTTTTAAAGAGATTAAGAAGATTAAATAAATTATTTAATCATTTCATATGTTATATATACTTAAATTATATATTAGTTTATTAGTCAAACTAATTAGTTTGAAGAAAAAAAATACAGATACAAATACTCTAAAGTAATTTAATTAGTCTCCTTAATCTCCCCAAAAAAAGTCAACTAGGTCTTATAATTAGGACCAGACGGAGTAATTTATTATTTGAAGAAGCTTATATTTCTCCATCTCTTGATCACTTTGTGGGTGGAAGATATCAAAATACCATCAACGACAACCTCTGAGCATTTCTGCATAGATGTTCAACAAGATGGTGAGAATAACATAGCTCATCAAGGTACATTATTCTCTGTACTATAGAATATTAAATAAAATTAAATAACAAGATTAACTCCAGATTTCTATACTTTTATTGAATTTTGGTTTTGGTGCATATACATTTTATCTCAATTTTTTTCTCCCTTTTCTATTTTATCATCCAAAATGTTGGTCTCTATATTTTTAGAATGACTTGGACCTGAAATTAGCTATGTTAAATTTGTTTATTTGACATTAACACCATTAACCTCTCTTACATGACTATTGATATGGCTAATTAAACAGAAATTTGTTAAAATTTTATTGACATCTTTTATATGATGAACAGCATCTCAAACTAAATTGCTTCCAATATACATGCATGTTAAATGTACGCTAGTTAGCTCTTTCCTTACTTCTGGAGTTTAACCCTTCTTCTTCTTAAAATTATAAAAATTACAGAGATTGTATTATATTGTATTATTACTTCAAATACAGCTTTAGAGCAGTGGTAAGCTATATATATTCGACCCTTCCCAAACCCACATGAGAGAACCTTGTACACTGAGTTACCATTTTTTATTAGTCTTAATGGAAGAGGTTATGATTGTGTAAGCATGAATCTTGGTTTCGTGTTTATATGAATACCGACACTATTGTATAAAAAAATTATGAAAATTAAAACTCATTCTTATTTTAATCTGCTTATATTACAAAAATAAAATATTTTTTTCACAAAAAGAAATAATGAAATCACGCATGGAATCAGGCACACCCAAATAATATGAAATTAAAAATTAATTTTTGTAAGCTCAAATATTTGTGCGTAATGAGAAGTCCTAACCTTAATTTATGCATTAGTTGCTCAATATTTGCTAAAAAAAAAAACACAATGTCAACAGGGCTAGGTCTGCTCCATAGGCTCATCTCTAGCATCAATAATTTGTCAGGTATGTGCGCACGCGCCTGTCTTTAGTATTTTAGTTGGTGTGATTAAAAACATAAATTTTATTTGAGCAACCAAATGAAGCAGGAATGGAGGAAATATGTAAGTTGAAGCAAAGACACGCACAAGCAACTGAAATTCTGAATCTAGTTTGTAAGCATGTGATGTATTTGAACGAAGGAAAGAAGGCTAAGACTAAAGACGCACTGTTTGCTGCGGCAAGAGCAGATAAGGGTGAGTTTTTGTTGCGAGTGACAAAGGCAAACCCCGAATTAGTATCGCTAGTCACTTTTCCTCAAACAAAGGGGCACATCTTCTTCGATGCTGTTAGAGATCGCCGCGTTGAGATTTTCAACCTCCTCCCCAGCTTTCGCTTTAAGCATGAGGTGGCAAAAATGCTGGGGCACAACAGCAATAACTTGTTGCAGGTGGCAGCCTCATTGGCTCCTCCTTCTTATCTTAACAGTATATCTGGTGCCGCCTTACAAATGCAGCGAGAACTACAATGGTTCAAGGTTAGAAATGAAATCTAAGGCTTTTCCATGAATTTTGGAGGAGAGATTAATAAATGGAAATGAATCTTTTTTGTTTTTTGTTATCACAGGCGGTAGAGAGTATAGTGAATCCTGGAGATAAGAATGTTTTAAACAACGAGGGGCTGAACCCTCTTGATATTTTCAAGAAAAACCACAAAGAACTCAGGAAAAAAGGAGAGGAATGGATGAAAGCTACTGCATCTTCTTGCTCAGTTGTTGGAACTCTAATTGTTACCATCATGTTTGCTGTTGCTTTTACAGTTCCAGGTGGAAATGATCAGGCTTCAGGGTACCCAATATTTTTGGAGAATAAGTTATTCATAGGTTTCTTAATATCAGATGCACTTTCCTTGATATGTTCCACTACTTCCGTCCTTACATTTTTAGGAATCCTCACGTCACGCTATGCAGAAGACGACTTTCTTTACTCACTACCTGGAAAATTAATAATAGGTCTTTTCACACTTTTTCTCTCCATTGCAACTATGATGGTGGCCTTTTTTGTGGCCATATTTATCATGTTGCAACATAACCCGTCACTTTTATGGGCTTTTCTTCCTATTGCTATGCTTGGTGGCATTCCAATAGCCCTCTTTGTGAAATTACAATTCCCTCTTCTTGCCGAAGTAATTTCTTCTACTTATGGTCCAGGCATATTAAAGAAGAAGGTGGAGAATTGGCCATGAGCTGTTTGTGTAATCCAGACATTACTTTCTCTATTTTCTATTGAATAAAGATTTTCCTCTTGAATCATAACCGTGTGATAAAACCAACTTTTTTACTTTTACCCTGAGTTGGGAATGTGTGTATCAGTCTTTGTACTTTTAGAACAAAAACATTTATTATATTATTGGTCTGCCGAAGCAATTAGACTTAGTCGATTACTAACCATATTTCAGGACATTTGTGGATGAATTATTTATTTTTAGAGGAAACAAATCAAACGTTGAAAGGTTCTATTGATTATTGGTGATATAGTTGGGGGAAAAATCTATTAGTTGTCATGCAGAATTATGGCCATTATATTCTTGCACGCAATATGTTTATTTATCTATGACAAACAAATATTAAAACATAGTCTTAGCTTATTCAGCACTAGCTATATATCTACAAAGACAAACAAGTGCATATGTTGAGTTTACACAAATCCAAGCGGACACAAAAAGTTAAACATTATGTAGAAGTTTGGAAGTTTGGTGCAAAAATCATTTAAAGTCGAGATTTTCAGAAGATATGGCACATCACATTAATTAATTGTTTAGTTAACTGATAATCATCAATTCAAATCCAAGCCATTTGCTTGAGCAAAACAAATCCAAGCAATTTGAGTGACCAACGCTCCAGATTGTGCCACCTCACCCACATCAATTTTTTCTTTTTTTTTTATTGGATTGAGTACACATGGTCTGAACCAATTCATTTATACACAAACTGACCTATTGAATCCCTTATTACTACCGTCCTATATCGGAGTTACTACATAGAAGAGTGTATGAATCTGCTTTGGACGAATAAGTAACTGATAATATAAATAAATATAAACTTGGCTTTGAATAAAACTTAATCCCCATCAGGATATTTATAATATATTCACCCTAAATTTAATTCAAAAATAGAACTCCTTATACAACCCATCCAAATTAATCCAAAAACATATATACAAAATAAAAAGAACTCCTCCTGAGTTCCACCTTCTTCTGGCCGCCTTGTAATACCCTAAAAATCTCACTTATTATAGATGTCATGTTTTGACAAATAATACCTATTTCAAATAGGAGAATATGTTGTTTCTAATTTTGTAGTTTATTTATTTTGTTTTTTGGGCAGATTTTCTCTAGAATTTAAATAGGGCAAAATCTAAGTTTCTAAATTACATTATGGATCATAAAATACCATAAAGTTTTCATATTAAAACTTATTTCTTATTTAACCAAGAAGGGCAAATAAAATGTTATAAAAACACTTAAACAAATAGGGGAAGTTAACAACAATTAATGGGCAATCAAATTACAATAATTAAAATAAAAACATTGAATTTTGAAATTAATTAATAACTAAATTAAATAAGCATAATTAAGGATGTATCACCTTAATTAAAGAACCAAGAGCTAATGAAGTACTAAGATTACCATAAATGAGTTTCTAAGGACCATGATTAATCTATGAACCAATCATATTTTGACAGTTACCCTTAACAACATCTAAACTACCATATTAGGGATGCTAATTAAGATTAGATATGGAGGGCTAGGATTAAATCTCATAAAGCTAAATCTAAAAGTCTTAATTAATTATCATAAAGCTAAGTCCTTGTGAACAAAAAATGAACCAATAAGAGGCTTTTCTCTTTGATTTTTTGAGACAAATAAAACACAAATTTAATTTCAAAAGATAACGGGCGGGGGACGAATTTGTAGCTTGATGAAGAGGAGTTGAATTGTTTAAATATTAAAATAAACCACACATGCTTAAATATAAGCACATGCAAGTCTTTAAAAGGGGAGACAAATTGGCAAGGGTTAATAGTACTTGTGATAAGGTCTTAATGACCTTTGGAAGTGGATAATGAGAGAGAGTAAAGGGAGAGTTGTGAGTGTTGTGAGTGTGGTGAGCCTAGTGAAGGAGAGAAAAAAGTGTGTAATTAATTGAATTGTGAGTGTTATGAGCCTAGTGAAGGAGAAAGAAAAGTGTGCAATTTATCGGATAGAAGTTTCTAAAATCAGTGATAAAAACGCCAATATTTTATGTTGAAAATGAAGTTACAAAATTCTCGAAAAAATCATGATTAAAGTAGATATATAGGGCTTTCCAAATATACCTAGACTATGTCATTTTGAGTTTCGTACAAGGATGTAGAAATTTTGGAAAAAGAGCTACGTTTTCTGGGAAATTTTTTAGGCAAAGCATAAAGACATGAAAACTGGGAATGATTCATAAATTCTGGGTGCAGACCATTATTTTTTATAAAAAATAGACATCCTAAGGATTCCGAGGAATTTTACGGATCCTCGTTTCGATAATTAGTTATGATTTTTCAAAGTTAGACGAAAAATTTACCCAAAATGTTGTATCAGCGTTTTTTTCCAAAAAATAAGGAAAATAAGTTGAAAAAATAATTCCACCAAAAGTAAAATGGTCATTTGTGACTAAGATATCTATTATGATATTATTTGTGAATTAATAAATGCGATATTACTATTATAGGATATATATGATCACATTCTGACCGACAAACGTATCGATATCACCAACGAAGATACGGACGCGTATTGTAACACTAACTCTGATGTCTATTGGATACTTATATGTGATAGATGTATTCATAGACTAAGACTCTGTCTTAAAGTTTTTCATATACATTCAGCTATATACGGCTTATGGTTCTGATAATACCATTGAGTTTTCATAGCGTTGAGAACACGAGTATACATCGTGACACTGGTAAATAGTGCAAACCATAATAACATACATGTACAGTGGCTGAGTTCTGTTATTATCTTTCATATGTGATTACTGCTGTAATGTCATGAATATCTGTCATACATAAACTGTTACATAAGCATGAGGTTAACCGTTACCTGAGGTTCAATGGGCATTGACCCTCAGCTCCTGCTATAGCCTCAGGATCCAGAGGAATCAGGATCAAGGACAAGGGTAGTAGCACCAGTGAAGACCCAACCAGAGAATTTCTTTTGGATTTGTATTATCGTATTATTAAATATTCAGAAAATTGTACTGCTGTAAAAACAACCAAATACACCAATAGTGAATGTTTATCAGATACTCGCTCTTTTAAATTGTTCCGATGCTCTACTCTGATTAAAATGTTTTGAAAATGCTTTAGAAAATTGGGGTGTTACACGCCTTACAAAATTGTCTTCCCCTTCCTTCCTGGGTCATTCCCTGAACCTTTATTAGTGTTTGGGATTCAAAATTAAATCCCAGGGTAACAGATTGATCTCTATGTAAAATATATGCAAAATATGATAATAAATAACCATAACTCAGAAAAAGCAATTTAACATGTAGCATCAACACACAACAACAGTAAACAGTATATTATACATGTCATATTAACTGCGAATGGACTCTACAAGTCCAAATAATATAGGGCCGTACAAATCTTGAATTCTATAGTGCTAGGAAAATAAACACAAAACCTTATAAGTCTCAAATTCCATAGTGCTATGAAAAGTAAACGCAAGTCCTTGTGGGTTCCGAATTCCTCATTCAAGAAAAAATAAACGCAGGACTTATTTAGTCCCAAGTTCCAAGCACACAAGAAAATGCAAATGCAGAACCTTACTGGTTATAAGTCCTTAGCATATAGGAAGACATATGTTATTGGTCAAATAACAGAAACAACACATATAAATTTCATAATTTATGGAGTCCATTTACTTAATTAGAACCCACGAGCAAGTTGACTGACTTGACTCCAGAGATTAAAACTAGCAATTTTTCATCTTTTTGAAGAGCTTGTGATTTTATATTTCAATATTCCTTTAAAAATTCATTTACCACCATATTCCTATACTATTTTCAGTGGTGAACACGTCGGTGAGCTCAAAATTACAAAAATCCTTTTAGTTTTCATATGTTTCCTTAGACCCAAAATCTGGATTTTTCAACAAATCTCCTAAATTTCAAAAGAGAGCATACAATCTTATCACAAGTCTTCATCTAGCTCTTGGGGATTCTCATACTTCACCTTTTCTTCTTCCTTCAGCCTACAACCCAAAAAGTCACATTCATGTGGACTTTTCACTAATCCAATTCGATATGCAAGAAGGAAACAAAGAAGAGATTACATATCTTACCTTGAATCTCTTGTGATTCTTCTTCTTCCTATTTGGCCGAAACACAAGATGGGTGTGGAGGGAAGTTGTTGACCGTGTAGATGAGAGAATGATCGAGGGAATGTTGACGTTGCTTGAGAGGAGGAGCAGGAGCACGGATTGGAGAAGAGAGTGTGAGAAATGGTTGAAGTGTTTTGGAGAAAAGAGGAGAAGTTGTTGATGTTTGAGAGGAAGATAAGTGTGTGCCATGGGGGAGGGAAGAGAGGAGTCAGATGATGGAATGAGAGATTGGATGAAGTAATTAAAGTGTGTGTTGTTGGTGTACGTGGCAGCCATGCAAAAAATGAAGCCAGAATGCGTGTGGGCTGATGAGAGGGATGTGAGTAGGCATGTGATTCTAAACAAAGTGTTATGGGCTGAAGATTTAGTTGAGTATGTGGGGCAAAAAAAAGAGGCCATTGTCCAAAACGCATGTAGGCTTGAGTGTATGTGTTTTTGGGTTCGTTTGTGTGTGTGTGTAATATTAGGTCGAATTCTCTAACCAAAAAAAAAGTTTGGGTCAAAAATCATGGCCCTTTACAAGGGTCCAATTTGCTTCCTTACTCCTTCGTTTGGGGTCTAACTTCTTAGACCAATGAAACCCAATTTGTCCTTTTTCTTTTTATTAATTTTGGGCCGAGAATCCTGAGCCTGTAATTGGTTTTCTTCCTCTTTTATTTCCATAACTTAAACAAAAATCCAAATGCCCTTTTTATTCTCTTTGTAATTGGCCAAAATGGTGGCCTTGGTTTTGGAAGTCCATTGCTACAAACCTCTTCTTTCCTCTTCGGCTCTTGATTTGGCCTAATTTATTCAAGTAATAAATATTCAATAAATTATCAATATTCAACCTTAACATTTTATTGAATATTTCATCATGTACAGGTTTCTGGCAAAACAAAATTAAGGACCTTACATGCACAATTAACACAGGCCTTACAAAACAAAGCATGGACCCTGAAAATAAATCCTACAATATATACCTAAACATAGTGTAGCAAACTAATTATAAGTCTTACAAGCCCAAAACACCATTACTACTATCTTTAGGATTCCCCTGATTCTACTTTCATCGGACATTAAGGACAGTCTTGCGCGACGATTGCAACAAATCCGCTGAAGAATCACTCTCTTTTCATCATCCTTTGTTCCTTCAGCTATCGGATACTCAGGAATGCTGAAGAATCGCTCTCTTTTCATCATCCTTTGTTCCTTCAGCTATTGGATACTCAGGAATCACCATTAATCTCTCATGTGCTCCCCAGTGCCGAAGAATAAAGTTGGTTTTATCGATGGTTCTTGCAAAAGAGAGACGCAAGATCCATGTCTCTGATATCAGTGGGACATGTGCAGAAATATAGAGCTACCTTGGGATGAACTCCATTAATAGCCATAGCAGCTACAACCGGGAAAAGGCTCTAAAGGCCGTTTGCCTTGCATCTCTGCTATCAATTTCTCTGTCCTTTCCTGAATACAAATTAGAACGTTATGCCAAGTATTTGCCTTGCAATCCTCATTAACGACGTTAACGTCAAGAGCCACCAAATCATCGATCTTCACCTTTAAAACAGAAGGAATTAAAGATCGATAAGCTGAGGAGAAAATGCTCTCAGTCAAGACGATTTACACTGAGGCATAAGTATATTATATATAGCGTGAGTATTACACAGATGCAGAACTATTACAATCAGGGAAGTGTATGACAGCTGTACAACAGATACTAGTTAGCATAACTGAATCAAGTTAGAATAACTAAAGTGCTAAACTATGTAACAGAGTTAGTGGGATTGGACATATCAGAATGGGCTTTGCTGATGTGTATACTATCATCCCCCTTCAAACGAGGCGGTGAGACAACAAGTCCAAGTTTGTCCCGTAGTCGAATAAACTGAGACGTACCAAGAGGTTTAGTGAGGCAATCAGCTAATTGATCGACAGAGGGAACGTATTGAATTTGAAGTTGGCAAGAGAGCACTTGATCACGAACATAGTGAGCATCAATTTCAATATGTTTAGTGCAAGCATGTAAGATTGGATTAGAAGCAAGGGCAGCGGCACTGACATTATCACACCAAATGACTGAAGTAGAAGAAAGAGAGAAAGACAACTCATGAAGAAGAGAGCGCAACCAAGAGAGTTCAGCAGCAGTGTTAGACAAACCTTGATATTCAGATTTAGTAGATGACCGAGAGACAATAGGCTGCTTTTTAGAAGACCAACAAATAAGAGAATCACCAAGGAAAACAAAGTAACCACTAGTGGAGCGGCGGTCATCGGGGCAAGAAGCCCAATCAGCGTCAGAGTATGCCAAGAGCTGCAAAGGAAGAGATGGCTTGAGCAATGCACCATAGTAGAGGGTACCTTTGAGATAACAAAGCAACCGTTTGACAGCCAACCAATGAAGGACAGTAGGAGAGCCAAGAAATTGACTTAATTTGCTAACACAGAAGCTAATATCAGGTCTGGAGTTAACAAGATATTGTAGAGCACCAACAAGACTACGATATAGAGAAGGATTGTCAAAGGGTGCACTATCATTAAGTGCCAAAGTGCGTCCCATAACCATGGGGGCAGAGCATGGAGAGCAATGTAACATTCCATATTTAGAGGGAAGATCAATAACATACTTGGACTGAGAAATCAGAAAGCCACGAGAATCTCGAGAAATCTCAAAACCAAGAAAATAATGGACAGCACCAAGACCTTTTAAAGCAAACAGGGCATTTAACTTGGAAGTAAACTGAGTAATGCTCAAAGAATTATTGCTAGTGACAAGAATGTCATCAACATAGACCAAAACAAGCAAAATCTGATTGCTATCTTGATAAAAGAATAGAGAGGAATTAGATTTGCAATGACAGAACTTCCAGGATAATAGAGTAGAACGAAGGCGATCGTACCAGGCTCGTGGGGCTTGTTTAAGGCCATATAGAGCCTTGGTCAATTTACAAACATAATGAGGATAGCGTTTGTCAAGGAAACCCTCTGGTTGCTTCATAAATACAGTTTCAGTTAGAAAACCATTAAGGAAAGCATTGTTGATGTCTACCTGGGGCACTTCCCACTTGAAACAAGAAGCAAGGGTAAGTAGAATTCTTACAGTATCCATCTTAGCAACTGGACTAAAGGTATCACCAAAATCAATGCCTGGTTCTTGAAGGTAACCCTTAGCAACAAGGCGAGCTTTGAACTTATCAAGAGAACCATCAGGATTAAATTTCTTTTTAAAGACCCATTTACTACCTACAACATGTTGAGTGTCATCAGGAGGCACAAGAACCCAAGTGTTGTTGCGAATAAGAGCATTGTATTCAGTCAACATAGCTTTCCTCCAAGCTGGAATAGAGAGGGCTGCTGCAACTATTCTAGGCAACTGAGAGGAGTCAGAGGTAACTACTCCTACAAATGGATGCTTATGTTTAAAGATGCCTACCTTGGAACGTGTGACCATAGGATGACATGGAGAAGGGGTCTGAGCAGGAGGAGAAGTCACTGGTTGAGCAGAATCAGCTGTAGAAACTAGAGGAGACTATGAAGCAATAGGAGCAGTAACAGGTAAGTCTGACGCATCTGATGAAGAACCAGAGACAGAGTCAGACATAGCTGGCAGCAAGGATCTCTCAAGAGCTGAAGACAAAGACGCAACACCATCAAGTGTACAAGAGGAATCTGAGGAGACTGAGGAAGAGGAAACCTGAGAATCTACAAACGGAAAAACTGATTCATTAAACACAACATGGCGTGAGATGTAAATACGTCCAAAAGGACTTAAGCACTTGAATCCTTTGTGTTGACCACTAAAGCCTAGAAAGGTACATTGCTCAGACCGGAATTGAAGCTTGCGTTTATTGTAAGGCCGAAGACAAGGAAAGCAAGCACAACCAAACACTTTCAAGGCAGAGTAATCTGGTGTCTTGGTGAATAAAGCTTCATAGGGAGACTTACGAAGAACTGGAGTAGGTAGACGATTAATAATATGAGTGGCCATAGCAAACACTTCCCACCAAAATTTTATGGGCATACCAGCATGAGCAAGCATACTGAGACCCACTTCCACAATATGACGATGCTTATGCTTTACACGACCATTTTGTGCAGAAGTATGGGGACAAGAATGGCGAAAGAGAATACAACAGTCAGCAAGAAACTTAGAAAAAGAACGAAACTCTCCTCCCCAATCACTTTGGAGAGTTTTAATCTTTTTATCAAATTGATTTTCAACCATGAGTTTAAAATTTTTGAAGGCACCAAATGCATCACTCTTATTATGTAGAGGGCAAACCCACGAAAATAAAGTACAATCATCAAGAAAGCAAATGTAGTATTTATAACCATGAGCAGAAGCTACAGGTGCAGGACCCCAAAGGTCTGTGTGTATGAGATCTAAAACAGCAATAGCCTGAGAACTAGAAGTAGTAAAAGGCAACAAATGAGACTTGCCATATTGGCACGAATTACAAAACATAAGTTTCTCAGAAACAGGACAGGACAGATTATAGGTTTTAAGAACTTGTTTAACAGTATTACAGGAAGCATGACCAAGTTTTTGATGCCAAGTGTCTAAAAGTGAAAGCAAGACTGTTGAATTAGAGAACTCTGTGAACCGCGGAGCTTGATCAAGCTTATACAAGCCATTATTCTTTCTTCCAATCAGAAGCACTCTATGTGTGGCTTTGTCCTTTACAACACAACGATCAGAGTCAAATTCATCCAAACTGCTTGAATCCTACATGGTGGTAAGAAGACCTGCGTACTGCAACAAACGCTTGATGCAGTCCATGGGCTCAAACAAACCTTGAAATTCATCAACCAAACACTAAACTACTAAAGCTTCGAGGTTGAGACGAGGAGAAACTGAAAGTAGAGCATCTAAAGCCATAAGCATAGGGAATATGGGATAGGATGCATTTGATAGTTTTGAATAGGGCTGATGTGATTGAAGCCTGAAATAGGTTGGTTTTGAGGCGGCAATGGAGTTGAGTGAGATTGAGAAGAAGTAGCAAGTGGAAGAAGAGGTTAGAGACATGATTTCCTTGAGTGAGATAATTACATATACAAGTACGAATGAGAAAATTAATTTCCCTTCCCGTCCCTGTTCCTCACTCATCATAGGATGTCAGACCACATGAGCTATGGTCACTATCGGTAAGAATTATGACACCCGAACAGCAGTTGCGTTGCTTTTATTGATGAAATAAAATGGCTGAGGACTTTAAATTAAATATATTCGTATTGATGTAAAAAGTTCATGAAACCGCAGCACATATCTTCCTTGTTCCCGTATCACCTGAATTCAAAATTCCAAGTGAATCAGAAATAAGTGAAATGTCTTTATCATTGGCGAAACCATTTGCTGGCCAGTTAGGGCCTTAGCCCCATCTGACTTCTAAAATTTGTTAGTTCATATATTTGTTTATTACATAATATTTTATTTTTGTCAATAATTTAATCCTAGCTAATTTCTTATCTTCTTTATAAGAATAATATTTGATTCATTACTCATAGGAGGAAAGTAAAATTCTTGTTTGATATACCTATTAAAAATATTAGTATCATTTTATATCGTGTTTTGATTTATAATTATCAGTTATTATTTATTTGTATTGTCAATGTTATTGACACCTTTTAGTAAATAGTTTAACATATTTATTTTTGGCCCAGACTAAAAATATTTTTTTGGTTCTGCCATTGGTCTCTGTGTAGATCGGTTTTTGGATATCAATATTGAACCTCCCTAGTTTTTTAATATATGCAGATGATTAAGCCCTTGTCACCAGTTTTTTTTTTTAATATAAAAATACATTAAAAAAAAGTTTTTAAAATATACAACTTAGTAATACTTACAATTTTTAATTATTGATAGCATTATAAGAAACAAAAGTGAGTATAAAGAATGCTTAACAGTTTAGAAAATAATAACCAATTTTTGTGACGTAATTAGGTAATTACGTTAGTAACCTTTTGTCTCCATTCCTTGCTTCTTGTCTGCTTGAAGCATTATTTAATGAACTAGAAAAGAGTTAGAACCAAAAAAATAAATAAATAAATCAATAAAAATGAAGCGGTTTGACAAAATCAGCAAAAATTGATTAGCTCTATTCACGAATTCACTTAGCTGTCGCACATTTTGTCAAGAAGAAAGAAAATAAAATTTGAACTTTCTTAAAATATAAAATAAACTAAAATTAACAATAAACTTATATTAAATATAATATTACTAAAGTACAATTATTGGATACATTAATTATTTATTGAATAAATTAAAAAATGAAGACAATTTTTAATTATTGATAGCATTATAAAAAATAAATAAATAATGCTCAATAGTTTGGAAAATAATAAATTTTTTGTGACGTAATTACGTTAGTAATGTTTTGTCTCCATTCCTTGCTTCTTGTCTGCTTGAGATATATTATTGTATTTAGGTTTGAGCAACGGGCCGCTGGAGCTGTCCAGGGGTAACCCACGGCCCGCCCATTTAAATTTCACGGGGATGGGTTAAACGGGTACGCCTAAACGGGTCCAGGGAATCCATTTAGGCGTTGGGCTTTTTTTTATTTAAAAAAAACGTTTTTGGGCCCAGGTTTATTTCTTTTTTTTTTTGTTCAGAACCATAAGTCCATAACAGTTTTTTGGGCCCAGATTTGCGTTTTTGGACCCAGATTTGTGTTTTTTTGGCCCAAAACCTGAACAAGTGAACAATAAAATTATTGTAATGGGGACTGATCATCAAACATTATCTGAACGTATTTTTGTCCTAATTTAATAGTAATGGGAACTGAGCAATAGCATTATCTGAAAGTTTTTTTTTTTTTAATTATATATATTAACCTGAACGGCTGAACATATTTGTTGCA
Source organism: Acacia crassicarpa (assembly GCA_034222035.1). Classification (NCBI taxonomy): domain Eukaryota; kingdom Viridiplantae; phylum Streptophyta; class Magnoliopsida; order Fabales; family Fabaceae; genus Acacia; species Acacia crassicarpa. The sequence goes on along the minus strand of JAWXYG010000009.1, from coordinate 20,149,022 downwards.
TTGCAGACTGATCATCAAACATCAAAACAATAATATCAAATTGATTAAATACCCAAAAATTGACAATAACAAAATCTGAACGATTTGGCCCAAAACAGATTTTTTTCCCCACAATAGTAATTAATTAAATACCCACAAATTGACAATAATAATCAATTAAATACCCACAGATTTAATTAAATACCAACAGATTTTTTTCCCACAATAGTAATTAATTAAATACCCCAAATTGACAATAGCAAATTGACATTCGCTAATATAGTCTTCCATTCCATCATCATAGTTCAAGACATAGCAAGTAATAATATCAATAAACCCTAAACTTCAATCATCACAACTTCATAATTCAAACATAAAAAAGAACAATATTAATAATTGAAGTTCACACTTGATGACTTCAAACATCAAAAATTCATCATCAGAACAATAATAATATTCACTGCTCAAATTCGCCTCCTGCTACTGCATCTACCTCTACAAAATGAAAGAAGATAAATCCTAATTAATATGTATTAACTAATACGAAAATGAAATGAAACATTAATAACCAAAAATAGAAAATGAAAATTAATATACCGATAACAATAGCTTCAATCTCATCAAAATTATCATAATCAAAGTCATTGCAATTGGGTGGTTTCACTGATAGCCAATTTTGTGCACATATGCGTGCCTCAGCCATCTTTGAGGATAAAGAGCTCCTAAATGCATCTAATCTCAATCCTCGGTGCTAAAAGCTGATTCTGAAGAGATAGTAGAGATTGGAACACCCAATATATCACGTGCCATCAAGCTTAACACTTTATACTTACAAGCATTGCCCTTCCACCATGTCAAGAGGTCGAATTTTGAATCACGATAACCAACCAATTCAACTCAAAGGTATTCCTCCACTTCTAAAATTTTCTCAACATTACTCTCTGCATCTGCCTGGGCCAAAAACTTTTGGAATGTAGCATCACCAGATGCCAAGGGCACTTCAAGTTCTAATTCAACATGATCCCCTTGCTCCGATGTTGGTTGAGAAGAAGACTCACCAACATGAACAGTGGCTGCATAGTGGTCATATAAACGATACAATAAACTTGTAATCTTCCTCAACATAGCTTCGCACGTGGTTGGTTCATGAAAAAGGTCAGCGAAAGCAACCTTGACATATGTCAACTTATATCTGGGGTCTAGTATCACAGCTACAACCAATAAAGGATTCATTTTCTCAGTTGACCCCCAGTATTTGTTAAATTTTGATAGCATTCTTCTTGACATGTGACCCAACAGAGAGTAGGAGCTACTTGCATTTGATTCCAGGCTTGTTTGAATTGAAACAATGTGTTGGAAACAAGTGTTACTTGTAACATAGTTTGATCCAGAAAACTTCAATGTCATGTTGTAAAACAATCTTAAAAAGCCAAGAAACTCATATGCAGTGCTCCAATCATATGCACTAGGAGGCAAAATTGTATTATTGGCTATATCATCAACACCTTCACAAGCATCAATCAAGATAAAAGTGTCTCGACTCGAATCTACATTCTTCTTCTTGAAGTATTGTTTGTATTCTTCATCCTCCTCCTCCATCCGAGTAAAGACTTTGACAAACTTAACAGTGCTCTCAAGCATAAGGTATGTTGAGTTCCATCTAATGACATGATAGAAATAATATCATGTTGTTTGGACACTTGCCAAAATGTCTCCATAATTGATTAGTGCTATCTTGTGAAGGATGACTCGCATAAGTTGCTACACAATAGTTACACTTTGACCTATGTTTTCCTTTAGTTTCAGCAAGTGGCAACATTGTAAAATGGTTCCATATATCAGATGACTCTTTTCTTTTCTTTTTTCCTAGGTTGGGAATCATTATCTTGTCCCTCATTCGTCGTCTTATTCTCAACATGGGCAGCAATGCGATGTACTGTTGGGACTACAGGTTCATTACTAGCATCCCCAGGAATACTTGGAGTTGGAGCTTGCCCTTGCACACTATCTTGTAGTATATGTGCCATGCTAATTTGAAGATAAAAACACATAATTTATTCAACAAAATGATAAATATGAAACCATCAATTGGCAATAAACAACTTTAATAAATAATGAAACAGAACTACCAAACCAATAAACAATTGGCAAAATGATAAACAACTTTAATGAAACCATCAATTGGCAAAATGAAAAATATGAAATAGAACTACCAAACCAATAAACAATGTTCAAGTATAGAATACAATATTGGTAAAACAATTTCAAGATAAAAAAACTTTAATACCCTGATCAAGTGGGATCTTGGGAGTGTGGGACTATCTCTTTTTCTTTTTTTTTTTTAACACACACCCCATTAAATATACACTGTTCGGCAGTTGGCAGTTGGCACTTGGTACCATTAAATTATACACACACAGCCACACAAAAACAAATATTCACACACACATTACACATACAAGTATACAACTATACAAGTGGGGGTGGGGTGGGGCCTGTAACATCCTGAATTTTGGACCTAAAGTCTTGAGAATAAGTCTATTTTTGGAAGACTACTAGGCTCTATTTTCGGAAAGTGATAAATTTGAAATCAGTATTTTGTGGGCCCCGTGAATAGTATTTACTATTCACGTATACGTTTTCACTATTCACAAATACGTATTTACTATTCATGTGGGACCCACGACCAAAATAATTCTCTGCAAACTTTCCCGTGAGCGACAACCTTTCTCGTGAGTTTTGAAAAAAATTCACGCGGGACCCACGTAATAGTAATTTACTATTTAATTTATAATATTATATTATTAAAAGTACTATTTGCACAATATTTTACTATTAAAAATATTATTAAAAATTTTTAAAATTTGTTCACGGGTGGCAGAAGTTCACGAGGGAAGTTTTCTTTTTAGTTTTTAGGAAAATTACGTAAAACGACCCAGAGACGAAAATTACACTTAAGGACCCATTTTCCAACTATAAATAGACCTTCCATTTCATTTCATTCTTCACAACTTCTAAGAGCCATAGAGAGAGGTAGAGAGAGAGAGAGAGTAGAGAGATATTTGCTTGAGAGTTATAATAGCTAGTTGGTGATTCGGGTATTAGCAAGTAACAGGTAACTCTGAATATTCTTCCTTATACTTGTGAATTATGTATGATTATAAATTTGTTTGTTTACTATTTTGGCAAGAATATTTAGAAAATATTTATGGTTTTAAGATCTGGTGTGGGAACTTTGATTTGCAAATCTGCAGAGGTACTATTTATACGTACGTTACTATTCACGTATACCGTATTTACTATTCACATTTACTATTCACGTATACCGTATTTACTATTCACATTTACTATTCACGTATACCGTATTTACTATTCATTTTACTATTCACGTATACCGTATTTACTATTCATTTTACTATTCACATATACCGTATTTACTATTCATAATACTATTCACGTATACATACCGTATGTACTCTTCATTTTTACTATTCATGTATATATACCGTGTTTTACTATTCACATATACACATAGTATTTTACTATTCACAGATACGCATAGTATTTACTATTCATAAATACGCATATTGATGTATAAAACTTTATGGTATAATAATGCATTATTTTGAGTGAACATATTCATTATGGCGGTTGTATTATGATGGGTGGAGTAAGGAGGGATTTGAATGATAAGAATGATTTATGCCACCACTCGGTGCACAGTGGATGGTACTTGTTTCAGGGCCCCATCTTCCATGTTTTCCTCTGGCCGGGATTTCATTGGAGTTGTGGGACATGTGACACCTCCTTAGTTATTTTAAAGGAGGGGAGCCATAGTCCAGATTTAAGCTCTATACCTTTGGCCGGGTGTATCTTAAGATTTGGTGAGCTTGGAACAATTCAGTCAAATGAATAAGTTTCTATTGGACTATGTGTTAGCCTATGGCTCCAGTCAGCGGTATACGGATGGAGGTGGTATAAGGGAGGCTGCATACTGCATAATGCATTTCTGAACAGATCAAGGATTTGATAGACTGATGAATGATTTGTAAAGACATATGATGAGAACTTCTGAAAAATATATTTATATATATAAAGTCATATTTTATTATTTTTGTATTGATAACTACTTTTACAAATAATCTTTGTAAGAGAAAGTATGGTATATATTTATATTTATGAAATAAGTTTATGCCTTTTTGTCATACATTATTTACTTGTATGCGGTGGAAATATTCAGTAGTTACTGAGATGTGTAATCTCACCCCATATTATCATTTTTCAGGTGAATAACTTAGTAGAGATCAAGGGAATGCACCCATGGAGTGAGCTTTGTAGGCTCTTCTGTACTCCTTTAGTTTATGTTGTGTTATTTTATTTGCCATGAACCTAAAAGACTTCCGCATTTTAAAATAACTCTTATTTATTGGATTTATTTTGGCCCTGTATAAATGGATTTCTACCTTTGGCCATATTGTAAATATGTGATTGAGTGTTAAATATCCTATATTTGGAGGTGTTACTAATATTTTGGCCAAGATTTTGGTATTGAAAATGAGGCGTTACATTTTTGGTATCAGAGCAAAGGTTCTGGCCAATCTGTAAATTTCCTATCAGTTTTCTAAATAAAAATTTTGAGGTCATGGCAAATTAAATATCATAACATGTGCATTTTCCTTATAGCTTTGGATTCTTTTTACCAATTTTCTTGTGACATTCATGATAGGAGAAGAATGGGTTAATCAAAATATTCAAGTGATTGATAATGAGGATTTATGATTTGAGGATGTGATTGAGATTAAATTTCAGAGCCGCGTAGCGGAAGATGGTAAGTAGAAAATTTATTGAATATTGGATTCTGTAGGCCCAAAATTACTTTCTAGGGGATGAATATTTTTATTGGTGTCTAGGAAAGTGATTGAAAGACTAAGCCCCTATTTGATGGTTATTCAATTAGTTGCCGTTGTAAAAAGTATGAAGAGATTTTCGCTAGATTTACACTTACCTAGCTAATTTATATGAGTAACAGATGACAATACCATAACAGAATACGGGCATAATCTTGATTATACAAAATAACTGGCTTAAGTTTGAATTTAATAAGATAAAGTTGAGTTTGGCAGGAAAACTCGAAAATCCTTATGAATCCTAGAATAAGAGATTACAAACATTAGCAAGAAGGCTAAGGAATAGACTATATTATTTCAAGCATCAAGAGCAACAGTTGGTACAATCCCACCACAAGCGTTGACCATCTCAAGTTTAAGTCTATTAATTTCTTCCTGAGCGGCTGCACTTGAGAGAGGACCATCAGAAGACATTGTTTTTCTCAATCTAGCTATTTGCCTCATAGTGCTTCGAATTTTTACATAAGGCCAATGCCTTATTCCTTCCCTATGGCATATTTTCATTAAGACATTTTTGCATAGACGAACTTGTTTAGCCGCTTCTTGTTGAGGTAAATGGAATAAGTCTCTAAGATCATTTATTGACATTGATGCAGCTCTAATATTTTGTTCAGCTCTTGATCGGTATGGATTACTAGGTATGGGGACTGAAGGATTATTATTTACAACCATGAGCTCTTTTCCTTTATTGGATATATTTTCTGTATTGGTTGGAAATGAACTATTAGGGAGTTCATTTTGATTTTTAGTCCATTCCAAACCAACACAGAGGGCCTCATAGTAGGCTGATAGGGGATCCGACACCAGGACATACCCTAAAGATTTTTGATTCAAACAATAATTTTCTAGAAAATGTTTGACATCATCTAAATTCTTCTTACCAAAGTCAAATACTTGAGGACTAGAAGAACCTCCTTGTACGTCCTGGTGAAAGACAGCGTGGCATATCATACCAATCCTCCCATGAACTTCAAGTTTATGGTATTGAAGTCCATTGGTATGAATAATCTCTCGTAGAACATGGCAGCAACCACATGAAAATGGATTAGTAGTCTCAGTCAAGGTAGAAACAGGATTCCTTGGTTGAGAAGGTACCGTAGACTCCATAAGTTCTGCCACATTACGACACCTTTGGACAGGTCGCCTTGATGGACCTGCTTCAGATTCCTTTCTGTTAGTAGTTGTAAAAATAGAATCTTGTATCCTTGGAGGAGGAGTAGGAATGTTAATCGTTGAGGCAGATGAATGAACGTTCATACTTACGGGATTTTGGGGAAGTAAAGAAGAATAAGGGTATGATGCATTGTTTGACAAATCAGACAACATGTTCGTCTGATAGTCATGAAGTAAGGCTTCAAGAAAGAAAGGGTTGAATGAATCGGAGACTGGAATAGAGTTACTTGAACCGGCCATGTTTAAGGATAATGTGGAAGGTTATAGTGAAGGTTACGATCGGAGAGGAAATGAATATGTGGAGGTTTTGTGAAGTTTGAGAGAACGTGAAACATTTACTCTTTCTTTACTCGATTTTTAGCTGGGCTAGCAACGTCTATATTTTGTTAAGCAGCATCGGATTCTCATCTGTCGTTAGCTCAGAATCATGTAGACTTTGTTGTTATGCGGAAAATTTTATGGCACCGCACCCTAGTGCACCCTAGCCACCGTTAGGGGTCGCAGTTTCCTAGACCTTTGCAGACAGAAATCGCTATGGCATTTATTGCTAGCTGTGTTTTCAAGAAATTAAGTTTGGACGTTTATACGCGCATTTATCTAAGAAATCTGTCTTGGATGTGCAGCTGACTCAAGATGTCGGAATTGACATTTGAAAATAGGATTTTAAGCGTAAGCGTGCTAAGGTGATAGTAATCTTGGGAAGGGTGACTTCCTAATAATATTAGATGAACCGGAGAGAATCCGAAGATTTGAAATGATGATGAGTTGTGCCAATTAACCCGAGAGCATTCTTCACTCTCTAAGTATCCGAAGAACTCTATGAATTTGTCACAGATAATTCAAAGACTAAGGTTTTTGGATAAACATGTTGGAAGATCGATGGAAAGGTATGAAATGGTGATCCTTAGGAATGCCAGAAAGATGTTAGAATGAATATAGTAAATATTGAGGATAGGCTTTAATTTAATCTAAGCTGAAATAGAACTTAAAGAACGAAATGAGCCTTTGTGATATTGCAGGTTGTGGTAGAATTAGAACCTTGTGAATGCTGCTGAGGTTGTAGATAGTCTTCGTATAATCCAAGAATTAGATTAGGAATTGTGAATCATGATCTTAGTATGTATAATGGGTATTTTTGGGGAAACACGAATTATCAGTTGATGTTGAGGTTATAAGAATCAAATTGTAAACTTGACTATTGATGTCTGGGAATATTTGAGAATAGACTTGAATTCAATCTGAGTTAAGATAGTATGTCTAATTATGAAAGTATGAAATCCGGTGATTTATGTTATAATATTAGTATGTTATTTGGGTATGATTAATAGATAACTATGAGAGGAACAGAGGATATTTAGTATATGTCTTTGAGATACTAAGGATTGAATTCGAATCATGTGAACAATGCTGAGGTTGTGAGAATAATATTTGAATGTTCTAGATCTTAGTCTAGGAATTGTGAAACATGAATTTAGAATGTTCTATGGGTATTATTGAGGACACATGATATCTCTGTCTTGCTGATATTGAAGTTCTAAGAGTTGATTTGTAATTTGACAATTATCATTTTTGGGGAAAGTTTGAGGATAGTTCTTAAATGATATAAGCTATGGAGTATGATGAATCTAGTATGAATAATCGGGGTTTTAGAAATAGGATGATGAATCTGAAAGTTGGTAGGGGATCTAGAGGGTTGCTACTAGTATAAATGTAATATAACAGTTCAACTTAACAGTTGTATTGATTCTTTAGGAGACTGAATTGATTGAATAAATTGAGATATTAGAATATGGTATTAATTGATTTGAGAGAAATAGGGAACAAAATGTGATACCAACATGTATAAGGTGTTCAGAGATTGCCAACTGCTTAACTAGCATAGGAAATGATCTTTATAATAGAATCTTTCTTTAGAAATAATGAATTGAGTGTTTCATGGATGAGTTGAGTAGAATAAGTTGGAACCTGGAATGTATTCGGAGTTGGTGACTATTTAAAATAGTTTCTAGGTCCCTGAGTATTTGAATTTTGAACTTACCAATGCACTTGCTGTGTTTGGAAATTTTTACGCAATATTTACAACAGGATTTAAGACCAGTTTGTAATCGACATTTATAAACTATGATGTCTCATGGAATGAATCCTTGCGAAATTAGAACAAGAATTGACTTTTAAATTATGATTGTGGTGGAAGGTGTACAAGCTAGAAGAGGTTGGAAACTGTTGTGGATATACTTAGTGAGGGTTAAGATTGATCTAGCTTGACGTTCAAGCAACATGTTTACAAGGTTGAAAAACAAAATTTTTCAGTATTTGCGGAACCCACATTGGATATTTACTATTCATGTGAATAGTACCAGTAAAAATATTTTTACCGTGCCGGTAAATTATTTTTACTGTGCCAGTAAATAATATTTACTATGATGGTAAATAATTTTTACCGTGCCAGTAAATAATTTTTACTGCACCAGTAAATAATATTTAGCGTGAACAGTAAATAATTTTCACCACGCCTGTAAAAATATTTTACGACGATAAATAATTTTTACTATGCCGGTAAATAATTTTTACTGTTCGGTAAATAGTATTTACTGTACTGGTAAATAATATTTACTGCTCAAGAATAATTCTTTTCTGATGTGACAGATCAGACTAAGCTGCAGCCACAGAGCATACTCAGAAGAAACTCTTTGGCAAATAATATTTACCGTACCATGTGGAAATACTAACCTCATGAGTCATGTACCATGTACCGTAACTCTTACAGTACATATTTAGGATCTACTCGTTAAAACACATACAGGGTTTCAGGAATACCTGTGATCACTTGAAGACGTCAAAGAGTATGATATCCTCTAACGTTGATCCACACGACTATCTCCTGATTGCAAATGAGAACACCTTCTCCTTGAATCCCCGACTCCTTGAATGCTTGCTAGGCAGTAATAAGGTGAAGAACTCAAGAGTTTGGATTTCTTACTCAAGACTAAGAGAACTTCCTTAAGAGGAAGAAAGAGAGAGAAAGAGAAAGAACTTCCTTAAGAGGAAGAGAGAGAGAGAGAGACTAAAGAGAGAAGCTTATGAAATGGTGTGAATTGAAATGAAGGAAATGAATGCTATTTATAGAAACAAAGAGTGAACCATGGCCACATGTTCTTCTTTCAGTGTGAGCCACATGTTCTTCTTTTAATGTGAGCCACACATTCATTTCTACTTCAAAACCAAAGTGCTTCTTGAAGAATCAATTATTCCAAGAAGTGATTCTTGAACAATTAATTATTTCAAGAAGTGCTTCTTATAATTAATTATAATAATTGATTATTCATGAATAGTAAAAGATGAATAGTACTTTACTATTCATTTGACACTATTCACATGAATAAATAATTACTAATTAATTACTCTCTTTATCCAATCCTGATTGGATACAGCCTTGGTTAATTCATAAATTACCTCAATCTCTTAACCTCTCAATAATTGGGCTTGAAGTACTAACCCAATTACATCAATAGTCTTGACAAAGCCCAATAACATTTATTGGTCCAAACTAACTAAATTAAGCAATCAAGAATAGTCTTTAGTGTGTGACCCATTAGGCCCAATTAGTTACTGACATAGATAAACTTGAACCAATTAAACTCCTTTAATAGGTCAATTTATCTAATGACTACATAAGACACTAGCAATGCTCTGCAGTCCCAGAACTAATCAAGTTGATCAAGTGATCTACCTTTTCTAATTTGGATACTGTGCATATATCATCTCTTACAATGTTGTTCATATTTAGTCGAGAGCAAGGATAGAGTATCATCTCTCTTGATTGACTAAATGTAGCTATTTCACAGAACCAGGAATATTCTTCTATTGACTCTAAGACAGATCATGACTCTTCATGATCACTTACTATGCATAGATTCTCGAATCAACTAGAAGTCATCCAAGCTCTTACCGGTCTTGTGAACAACTAATCCCTTGTAGAGGATTGTAAGTCCTTTCGGCATGACCATCTATACTCATGTATTCAGGTAATACCCAAGAGTACACTGTTCTCCCCATTTTTCAGGCGGATAGAGTTGTACAGTCAAAGTATAACCCTAGGACATAGTGGTCGATGACATCCTCAAGTCTAAGATGATCCGCACTACCAAATGATAAGAGACATTACAAATCCAATGATACTCTCTACAATGAATCCTTGTGGAGTCTCTCGGCGGGTCAGTCCAGTGCTATCTGTTCTCTAACAGATCCACCCACGACATCAGCTAAGGCATCAACATGCCTGCATTCCATGAGGTCCCTACCTTGCATCACTATACAAGTAGATGATGTCGTACTAGTCTTATTGAAATCACCAATGCCCTTTCTTGGCGATTCAAGACTAGGAACAAGTTTCAGGCAATAGACATGTAGTGTACTCGATTCCTCATGATCATGATCCCTATCATAGATCACCAAATAAACACATATTCTATTCCTTGGGCCTTTATCTTTAATCTCATATTAACTATAAAATATAGGCGAGACATAAATATGATAAAGATAAATTATGCTCAAACATATTAATCATGAAATATCAAACAGTACAAGGTGTTCAACTGATTGTCTCTAGGACACCTACATACTAACAATCTCCCACTTGGCCTAGAGCCAATCAGGTCGACGAATCAAACCCAATGACTCATAATGACTATCATGCTTTCTCTGAGAAAGTCCCTTTGTTAAGGAATCAGCCAAATTATTATCTGTGGGAACATAGTCCAATTTTATATCTTCTCTTTGAACAATTTCTCGGATGAGGTGATACTTGCGGAGCACATGTTTGGATCTCTGATGAGACCTGGGTTCTTTGCCTTGAGCAATAGCTCCGGTGTTATCACAATACAAAGGTATTGGATCAACAATGCTAGGAACCACTCCAAGTTCACCAATGAACTTTTTGATCCATACTGCCTCCTTAGCTGCTTCTGAAGCTGCTATGTATTCAGCCTCGGTAGGAGAATCTGCCGTGGTTTCTTGCTTGGAACTTTTCCAACAAATTGCTCCACCATTTAAGGTAAAGATAAAACCTGACTGGGATTTTGAATCATCTCTGTCATTCTGGAAACTGGCATCAGTGAACCCTTTCACTTTCAGCTCATCACAACCACCATAAACCAGAAAATGATCCTTAGTCCTTCTCAAGTACTTTAGGATCGTCTTTACAGCTGTCCAGTGACCCTCTCCAGGATCAGCCTGGAATCGGCTTGTAATGCTGAAAGCATATGAGACATCTGGTCTCGTACATAGCATAGCATACATGATAGATCCAATTGTAGATGCATATGGAATCCTTTCCATGCTTTTCCTTTTATCCTGTGTCTTAGGACACATGGCCTTGGAAAGATGAATTCCATGATTGACAGGAAGAAAACCCCTTTTCGACCCATCCATGCTAAACCTCTTTAGCATCTTATCTATGTACGTGGATTGGGATAACCCAAGCAACCTTTTCGATCTATCTCTATAGATCTTAATACCAAGTATATAAGCTGCTTCTCCCAAATCCTTCATGGTGAAGTTTTCTGACAACCAAATTTTAGTAGACTGTAACATAGGAACGTCATTTCCTATAAGCAGTATGTCATCCACATAAAGCACAAGGAAAACAACATTACTCCCACTAACCTTCTTGTAAACACATGGTTCATCTTCGTTCTTAATAAAGCCATAACTCTTAACAACTTCATCAAAACGAAGATTCCAACTCCTAGAAGCTTGCTTAAGCCCATATATTGATTTTTGAAGTTTGCATACCATATGCTCTTGGCCTTTAGATTCAAAACCTTCAGGTTGTGTCATATACACTTCCTCCTTCAAAAAACCATTTAAGAAGGCGGTTTTGACATCCATCTGCCAAATTTCGTAATCATAATATGCAGCTATAGCTAGCATGATCCTAATAGATTTGATCATGGCAACAGGCGAAAAAGTTTCATCATAGTCAATACCTTGCCTTTGACGATAGCCTTTCGCAACCAACCTAGCTTTATAGGTTTGAATGTTGCCATCAGCATCAGTCTTCCTTTTGAAGACCCACTTACACCCAATAGGAACTGTTCCTTCAGGTGGTGGAACCAAGGTCCATACCTTGTTTTCATGCATCGAATCTATTTCAGATTCCATGGCTTTATGCCATTTTGAGGAGTCAACATCCTTGACAGCCTCAGTGTAGGAAGTAGGTTCGTCATCTTCAACGGTTTGTAGATTCTCAATCACAAAACCATACCTCTCAGGTTGATGACTTATCCTAGATGTCCTACGGGGTTGGGTGTCTACAGCCTCTTGTTGAGGCATCGCCTGATAAACAGACTCGGGTTCTGTTATCTGTTCTTGTTGGTCTTGAACTTCTTCAAGTTCTACTTTACTCCCACTATCTTCTTGAGAAAGCAAATCCTCCTCAAGAAATATAGCATTCTTGGATACAAACACTTTGTAATCCTCAGGACAGTAAAAGTAGTATCCCTTAGTTCCCTTGGGATATCCAACAAAATAGCACAAAGTGCTTTTAGCCCCTAACTTATCTGATGTTAGGGTCTTGACATAAGCTGGACAACCCCACACCTTGAGATAACTCAAGTTGGGCTTCCTTCCCTTCCATATCTCATACGGAGTAGTCTGAACAGATTTTGATGGAACCCTATTAAGAAGGTATATTGCCGTATCTAAAGCGAATCCCCAAAACGATTTTGGGAGCTTTGTACTACTCATCATTGATCGTACCATATCAAGTAAGGTACGGTTTCTCCTTTCAGACACACCATTTTGATGTGGTGTGTATGGAGCCGTCAACTGTGAAAGAATCCCATTCTCTCTTAAATAATCCTGAAACTCCTGACTCAGATATTCGCCACCTCGATCTGATCGAAGTGTCTTAATCATCTTGCCAAGTTGTTTCTCTACTTCATTCCTAAACTCTTTGAACTTTTCAAAGGCCTCGGATTTGTGCTTCATAAGATACACATAACCGAATCTGGACTTATCATCAGTAAAGGTAATAAAGTAGGAATATCCTCCTCTAGCCTGTGTAGTCATGGGCCCACAAACATTAGAATGAATGAGTTCCAACAACTCATTGGCTCTATGACTTACAAGCTTCTCAAGCTTGGTCTTTGTCATTTTTCCAGTCAAACAAGATTCACAAGGCCCATAGGATTCTAAATCCATAGAATCTAGATATCCATCACGATGGAGTCTAGACAATCTTGTCTCATTAATGTGTCCCAACCTACAGTGCCAAAGATAGGATCGATTATTTAATTTAGGTTTCTTATTAACTTGAACATTAAGAATTTCACTATTCGATTCTAAATCCAAAACATATAATCCATTCACTCTTGATGCGCAAGCATAAACAAGATCATTCTTAATGATAGGAAACTTGCCATCTTTTATTATAAAGTGAAAACCAGATTGTTCCAAACTGGAAATAGAAATTATGTTTCGGGAAATAGAAGGAACATAAAAACAATTATTCAAGTGCAATACAAGGCCCGTAGGCAATACAAGGTCTACATCTCCAACAGCTAATGCAGCAACTCTTGCTCCATTCCCGACACGGAGATTCACCTCGTTCTTGCTCAACTTTCTAGGATTCTTTAGTACCTGCAACGAATTGCAGATATGAGAACCACAACCGGTATCTAATACCCAAGAAGCTGAATCAACACTTGAAAAATTAATTTCTATAGTGAATATACCTGAGAGAGAAACATCACCATGCTTCTTTCCCTTGAGGCTCGCAAGGTATAATGGGCAGTTCCTCTTCCAATGTCCTTCTTTTTGACAATGGAAGCATACAGCAGAAGCTTTATCATTTGATTTCCCCTTTCCTTTACCCTTACCCTTCTTTTTCTTGGGCTTACCTTTGGGTTTAAACTTGTCTGTCTGCACAGACTTGCCCTTGCCCTTAGAAGGCCTTTCAATCAGAAGAGCTTGGGTCCTATTCTTTTTAATGGCATTCTCAGCAGTGGTCAGTAGTTGCAACAACTCAGGGAGTGTTGATTCTACTTTATTCATATAATAATTGACCACAAAACCATTAAACGAAAGGGGCAAGGACTGCAAGATCAAGTCAATACTTAATTCATGGTCCATGATAAAACCAAGAGAAGCAAGCTTCTCTATTAGTCCAATCATCTTGAGAACATGTGGTCCAACCGCCATGCCCTCAGCCAACTTGCAGCCAAACAGTTCTTTTGAGGTCTCAAAATGCTCAGTCCTCCCTTGCTTATCATAAAGCTCTTGCAAGTGCAAGATTATAGAGGGAGCATCCATATGCTCATGCTGACGTTGGAGCTCTGCAGACATTGAAGCCAACAATATACAAACTGCCTGCTCATTGTCTGCTAAGTGCTGTTTATGGGTTTCCCAGTCAAACTGATCATACCCTTCTTGCCCTTGAGTAGGTGCAACAGGAATCGGAGAATCAATGACATAAGCTTTCCTTTCAGAGCGTAAAACTATTTTTACATTCCGATACCAGTCCAAAAAGTTTGGTCCAGTTAACTTATTAGTATCCAGAATAGAGCGTAGATTAAAAGTTCCAGCCATTAGCAAAGATGCTGAAAATTAATAAATGGACTAATATGAGTATTTCATGAAATTTAAACAACCAAATACAGAGACTTTAAATGTATATGGCCCTCCCACTATTTTTCTAAAATCAATGATCCTCAGTTATTGATTTAGGGTTATCCTTCATAAAGAATATCCGTAGTGGGCTAAGAGAACGACTAGATTCATTAGTCTCCGGCTGAGCCTGCAAAACCAACTTGTCTAGTGGGTTAAATAACAACATCTCCATGTCTTCTCTTAGATCATCAGGTTGACAACACCTTGTCACTTAGTGTCACATCACTATGTAACAACCTGGCATCATTGCCTTAGATGCATAGACTCGGCTGAGCCTGCAGACTATACATCTTGTCTAACACAAACCATCATCCTAAGTGTCCTTGCACTATTACCCGATGATATGATAGGTCTTAGCTGAGCTAGAGAATACTACCATGTCAAAGGGATTTAAGTGTAATACACTTCAAATGACATTCTTACCCGACGAAACAATAGGTCTTAGCTGAGCTAGAGAACACTACCATTTAGAAGAGATTTAAATGCCATCGATGATGGGAGACAATCAAACGTGCTAGATAATTTTAACGAGGGATTTTAGTCTCATCATATAATAAAACTAATTATCAAATAATTAATTTTATCTTGCATGCATAATTAGGCATATAAACTTACTAACTATCATATAGTTAATTTTAAACGGCTTTGTCTTATCATGCATACTAGTTGTAATTTCAAAATTCAAAACTTTGAAATTTAAACTCATAATCCTTGTTCCTGTGAAATGTTAGAAACAAATAAACTTAAACAATTTGCAAATCCTAAATAACCATTGAATCATCTACACGAAAAGCATCAACACTTTGATGATTAACCACATTTCATAATCAAGATTCAAAATCTTGTTCATAAAATTGTAGACTTCAAAACTCCTTTTGAAAATTCAATAAGAATAACCCCACGTGTCTGCAGTAACGAGCCTTGCTCTGATACCACTTGAGGGTTAAGATTGATCTAGCTTGACGTTCAAGCAACATGTTTACAAGGTTGAAAAACAAAATTTTTCAGTATTTGCGGAACCCACATTGGATATTTACTATTCATGTGAATAGTACCAGTAAAAATATTTTTACCGTGCCGGTAAATTATTTTTACTGTGCCAGTAAATAATATTTACTATGATGGTAAATAATTTTTACCGTGCCAGTAAATAATTTTTACTGCACCAGTAAATAATATTTAGCGTGAACAGTAAATAATTTTCACCACGCCTGTAAAAATATTTTACGACGATAAATAATTTTTACTATGCCGGTAAATAATTTTTACTGTTCGGTAAATAGTATTTACTGTACTGGTAAATAATATTTACTGCTCAAGAATAATTCTTTTCTGATGTGACAGATCAGACTAAGCTGCAGCCACAGAGCATACTCAGAAGAAACTCTTTGGTAAATAATATTTACCGTACCATGTGGAAATACTAACCTCATGAGTCATGTACCATGTACCGTAACTCTTACAGTACATATTTAGGATCTACTCGTTAAAACACATACAGGGTTTCAGGAATACCTGTGATCACTTGAAGACGTCAAAGAGTATGATATCCTCTAACGTTGATCCACACGACTATCTCCTGATTGCAAATGAGAACACCTTCTCCTTGAATCCCCGACTCCTTGAATGCTTGCTAGGCAGTAATAAGGTGAAGAACTCAAGAGTTTGGATTTCTTACTCAAGACTAAGAGAACTTCCTTAAGAGGAAGAAAGAGAGAGAAAGAGAAAGAACTTCCTTAAGAGGAAGAGAGAGAGAGAGAGACTAAAGAGAGAAGCTTATGAAATGGTGTGAATTGAAATGAAGGAAATGAATGCTATTTATAGAAACAAAGAGTGAACCATGGCCACATGTTCTTCTTTCAGTGTGAGCCACATGTTCTTCTTTTAATGTGAGCCACACATTCATTTCTACTTCAAAACCAAAGTGCTTCTTGAAGAATCAATTATTCCAAGAAGTGATTCTTGAACAATTAATTATTTCAAGAAGTGCTTCTTATAATTAATTATAATAATTGATTATTCATGAATAGTAAAAGATGAATAGTACTTTACTATTCATTTGACACTATTCACATGAATAAATAATTACTAATTAATTACTCTCTTTATCCAATCCTGATTGGATACAGCCTTGGTTAATTCATAAATTACCTCAATCTCTTAACCTCTCAATAATTGGGCTTGAAGTACTAACCCAATTACATCAATAGTCTTGACAAAGCCCAATAACATTTATTGGTCCAAACTAACTAAATTAAGCAATCAAGAATAGTCTTTAGTGTGTGACCCATTAGGCCCAATTAGTTACTGACATAGATAAACTTGAACCAATTAAACTCCTTTAATAGGTCAATTTATCTAATGACTACATAAGACACTAGCAATGCTCTGCAGTCCCAGAACTAATCAAGTTGATCAAGTGATCTACCTTTTCTAATTTGGATACTGTGCATATATCATCTCTTACAATGTTGTTCATATTTAGTCGAGAGCAAGGATAGAGTATCATCTCTCTTGATTGACTAAATGTAGCTATTTCACAGAACCAGGAATATTCTTCTATTGACTCTAAGACAGATCATGACTCTTCATGATCACTTACTATGCATAGATTCTCGAATCAACTAGAAGTCATCCAAGCTCTTACCGGTCTTGTGAACAACTAATCCCTTGTAGAGGATTGTAAGTCCTTTCGGCATGACCATCTATACTCATGTATTCAGGTAATACCCAAGAGTACACTGTTCTCCCCATTTTTCAGGCGGATAGAGTTGTACAGTCAAAGTATAACCCTAGGACATAGTGGTCGATGACATCCTCAAGTCTAAGATGATCCGCACTACCAAATGATAAGAGACATTACAAATCCAATGATACTCTCTACAATGAATCCTTGTGGAGTCTCTCGGCGGGTCAGTCCAGTGCTATCTGTTCTCTAACAGATCCACCCACGACATCAGCTAAGGCATCAACATGCCTGCATTCCATGAGGTCCCTACCTTGCATCACTATACAAGTAGATGATGTCGTACTAGTCTTATTGAAATCACCAATGCCCTTTCTTGGCGATTCAAGACTAGGAACAAGTTTCAGGCAATAGACATGTAGTGTACTCGATTCCTCATGATCATGATCCCTATCATAGATCACCAAATAAACACATATTCTATTCCTTGGGCCTTTATCTTTAATCTCATATTAACTATAAAATATAGGCGAGACATAAATATGATAAAGATAAATTATGCTCAAACATATTAATCATGAAATATCAAACAGTACAAGGTGTTCAACTGATTGTCTCTAGGACACCTACATACTAACACTTAGTTTGCGAAATCTTGTCAAATGTACTTGTTTTTGAATTACTTGCCATTGGTGAAAGCTAGATTTAGTAAGTAAGTGTTTTCTTAAACTTGAATTGAGGAAGCACGGGTATAGGATAGACGAGCAGAGGCTTGAAGCGGTAAGACCCGTTGAGCTAGTTTGCATATGGTGGTATCTCTAGGCTATAAGACTTATGTGCCTAGTATTGTGTTTGTTGCCTATCATGGTAACATTAGACCTGTATGTCTAAAGTTTATCTTAAGGTTGGTAGAATAATCAGATTATATCATGTTGTGGTTATTATGGCCTGAGGGTAACTTCTTAAGCTGTAAGATCTGAATATCCAGTGTCGTGGTAATACAATGAAATAAGCAGAAAGGAAGAATGAACTGGCCTGTGAGGCCAGTGTAACCAAGCGCTCAAATAAGAAATTAGTGGATCCTGTGTCTGAATATTACTTTGGGTACAGGATGAATGAAAATTGTGTTGTGTGCTTGGTGAGCATGTTTGGGAAAGAGATAGGACTTAAAGATAATATGACATATAAAGCTGAGCCGGAGCGGATTGTTGATGCGAGGGATAAGCAATTGAGGAACAAGGCTATTAGCTTGTAAAGGTTATGTGTAAAGGAATGGCTCCTGGAGATGCTACTTGGGAAACGGAAGATGCGACAATCCTATCCTCACTTATTTAATTAGGTAAGTAGAATTCTTACTATATCGAATTTTGAGGACAAAATTCCTTTTTAGGAGGGGAGAAATGTAACATCCTGAATTTTGGACCTAAAGTCTTGAGAATAAGTCTATTTTTGGAAGACTACTAGGCTCTATTTTCGGAAAGTGATAAATTTGAAATCAGTATTTTGTGGGCCCCGTGAATAGTATTTACTATTCACGTATACGTTTTCACTATTCACAAATACGTATTTACTATTCATGTGGGACCCACGACCAAAATAATTCTCTGCAAACTTTCCCGTGAGCGACAACCTTTCTCGTGAGTTTTGAAAAAAATTCACGCGGGACCCACGTAATAGTAATTTACTATTTAATTTATAATATTATATTATTAAAAGTACTATTTGCACAATATTTTACTATTAAAAATATTATTAAAAATTTTTAAAATTTGTTCACGGGTGGCAGAAGTTCACGAGGGAAGTTTTCTTTTTAGTTTTTAGGAAAATTACGTAAAACGACCCAGAGACGAAAATTACACTTAAGGACCCATTTTCCAACTATAAATAGACCTTCCATTTCATTTCATTCTTCACAACTTCTAAGAGCCATAGAGAGAGGTAGAGAGAGAGAGAGAGTAGAGAGATATTTGCTTGAGAGTTATAATAGCTAGTTGGTGATTCGGGTATTAGCAAGTAACAGGTAACTCTGAATATTCTTCCTTATACTTGTGAATTATGTATGATTATAAATTTGTTTGTTTACTATTTTGGCAAGAATATTTAGAAAATATTTATGGTTTTAAGATCTGGTGTGGGAACTTTGATTTGCAAATCTGCAGAGGTACTATTTATACGTACGTTACTATTCACGTATACCGTATTTACTATTCACATTTACTATTCACGTATACCGTATTTACTATTCACATTTACTATTCACGTATACCGTATTTACTATTCATTTTACTATTCACGTATACCGTATTTACTATTCATTTTACTATTCACATATACCGTATTTACTATTCATAATACTATTCACGTATACATACCGTATGTACTCTTCATTTTTACTATTCATGTATATATACCGTGTTTTACTATTCACATATACACATAGTATTTTACTATTCACAGATACGCATAGTATTTACTATTCATAAATACGCATATTGATGTATAAAACTTTATGGTATAATAATGCATTATTTTGAGTGAACATATTCATTATGGCGGTTGTATTATGATGGGTGGAGTAAGGAGGGATTTGAATGATAAGAATGATTTATGCCACCACTCGGTGCACAGTGGATGGTACTTGTTTCAGGGCCCCATCTTCCATGTTTTCCTCTGGCCGGGATTTCATTGGAGTTGTGGGACATGTGACACCTCCTTAGTTATTTTAAAGGAGGGGAGCCATAGTCCAAATTTAAGCTCTATACCTTTGGCCGGGTGTATCTTAAGATTTGGTGAGCTTGGAACAATTCAGTCAAATGAATAAGTTTCTATTGGACTATGTGTTAGCCTATGGCTCCAGTCAGCGGTATACGGATGGAGGTGGTATAAGGGAGGCTGCATACTGCATAATGCATTTCTGAACAGATCAAGGATTTGATAGACTGATGAATGATTTGTAAAGACATATGATGAGAACTTCTGAAAAATATATTTATATATATAAAGTCATATTTTATTATTTTTGTATTGATAACTACTTTTACAAATAATCTTTGTAAGAGAAAGTATGGTATATATTTATATTTATGAAATAAGTTTATGCCTTTTTGTCATACATTATTTACTTGTATGCGGTGGAAATATTCAGTAGTTACTGAGATGTGTAATCTCACCCCATATTATCATTTTTCAGGTGAATAACTTAGTAGAGATCAAGGGAATGCACCCATGGAGTGAGCTTTGTAGGCTCTTCTGTACTCCTTTAGTTTATGTTGTGTTATTTTATTTGCCATGAACCTAAAAGACTTCCGCATTTTAAAATAACTCTTATTTATTGGATTTATTTTGGCCCTGTATAAATGGATTTCTACCTTTGGCCATATTGTAAATATGTGATTGAGTGTTAAATATCCTATATTTGGAGGTGTTACTAATATTTTGGCCAAGATTTTGGTATTGAAAATGAGGCGTTACAGGGCCAAGAGTGAGAGCCAGACAATCTCACATTCTCAAAAATCACAATAAATTTCTATATATGCAAGACAGCAAGAGGTGAGTCCGAGAGTCCCAAAATATAGACAAGCAAATTTATAATCCCAAAATCATTCAGATACAGAAGAGAAGGAAGCAAGATTCAAGAAGATTTACTGGGTCTGGGTGAGTCCGAGAGTCAGAGGTGGGTGAGGGCGAGAGGGAGAGGGAGACGTTGACGACATCTGCAAGAGGGAGACGTTGACAGCGTCGGTGAGAGGGAGACGGCGAGGGTTTGAGCGACCTCTGCAAGTCTACATTCAATTCGCGAGGGTTTGAGCGGCAAGAGTTTGACAGCATCGTGCTCTGTTCTATGACTCTGTGACTGTGAGTGGAGCCTTGGAGTTTGATGGAGTTGATTAGGGCTATCGAATGTGAATCTATGAGTGTGACTCTGTGAGTGAAGGTGAATACTGAATAGTAGTAGTCGACTGTGCAATGTCGACGTTGTGCTGACTGCTGAGTTGAGAGAGCTGAGAATTGAGGGGGAAAAAATGATATACACGGGGCACGGGTGGGAATGAGTGGCCCGCCCCTAAACTCGTGCCCCGCCTATGTAGTGGTAACGGGTACGGGGCTGACCCGTTCCCGTTACGGGCCCAATCTGGGCGGGCTCAAACGGGAAAAAAATCACAGGCTGCGGGCGGACGGGCGGGCTACGGGTGTTTTGCTCAGCCCTAATTACATTCAATCTAAAGGAACTTAAAAAGCATATATGATACTTTCACTTATTGAGGGAAAGAATAGAATCACGATGCCTTTCTTGGTTCCCAGTTTTATACACTAAAAAAAAAAAAGCTGTTTTTTGCGGCGGAAAAATTCCCTCACAAAAAAGCTATTTTCCGTCGTAAAATTGGTTTGCGGTGGAATTAGTTTTGTCGCAAAAATGACCATCACAAATAATTTTTGCGACGGAAAAATGCCATTTTCCCTCACAAATTATGAATTTTGTGAGGGAAAATTTTCCCTCGCAATTTCCCTTGCAAATACTGGATTTTGTGAGAGAAGAAGTTTCCCTCACAAAATCATGAATTTGCGAGGGAAAATCTTTCCCTTGCAAAATCCAGTTGCCCTTGTAAATGCTAATTTATTTTTTTTTCAAAAAATAAAAAATTAGGAAAAATAAAAACAAATTACATAAAAAATATTAAAAAAATAGAAAATAAAAGACTTGAATACCATAATAAATTGTAACAATCATAAGAGTTTACATAGCAAAACCAAATATTGCAAATTACAGTGTTGCTACTAAAATGAACTAAAAACAAAATATATTTTATTTATCAGGGCTATTCCATAGCAACCACTTAAATTAATACAAAAATATTATACAATACTGAATAATGTATTAAAAAAAGTGTCTCTCCTCGTACTCCCTTAACTTGGAAAGTCTCCTCTCATTGATAACTGTAGCATCCTGTGACAATTTCCAAAATTATACAGCTACCCGGAACAAATTAATCTAAAACTAACAAGCAATATTAATTTATCTGTGAGCCTTTCTAGTCAGTGGCTTCCTTGATCGAAGTGAGACATGCAAATTATTGAACTGGGAAAAACTGTTGGAAAGTTGTCAAAGTGATGCGGCTCTATTTACATTCCTGAATTACATTAAGAGAAGAAAGATAACAACCAATTCAAAAGAATAAAAAAGAGCCTGAAAAATGCTTAATGTAAATCATACAACCCGTGATTCAGTGAATGAATCAATGAAATCACTAGAAAGTAGAGAGCATTGTGGATCCTAGATATAGGACTATTCTTAAAAATGATGAGTTGTTGAACCCTCTAGACCTTTTCAAAGAAAAACACAAAGAACTGAGGAATGAGGGAGAAAAATGGATGAAAGAAACATCATCTTCTTGCTTAGTCGTTGGTGCTCTAATTGTTGCCATCATGTTTGCGGTAGCTTTTACTGTGCCTGGAGGGAATGATCAGAACTCTGGGTACCCAATATTTTTGAAGGAAAGGTTATTTAAAGTATTCTTAATTGCAGATGCACTTTCCTTGTTTTCTTCCACTACTTCAGTGCTCACATTTTTGGGAATTCTCACTTCACATTATGCAGAAGAAGACTTCCTTTACAAACTACCTAAAAGACTGATAATAGGTCTTTCTACACTTTTCTCTTTATTGCAACTATGATGACTGCCTTTTCCGCAGCCTTTATCATCATGTTGCAACGTAACTCACCACGGTTGTGGACTCTTCCAGTTATTCTGTTGGCTGGTTTTCCAATAACCGTCTTTGTGTTATTACAATTCCCCCTTTTTGTTGAAAAAGTTTCTTCTACTTATGGTCAAGGCTTGTTCAAAAAGAAGGTCGAGACGTGGCCATGATCAACTGTGTGTATGATGTCCATCTTACTATATGTATTATCTTGAATGAAATTAAAGTTCTCCTCTTGATGCAGATGTATTTATATATATATGTGTGTATGTATATGTATGTATTTATATCTTCTTGTTTTTACTTTATTGAAAACGGGAATGACGAACATCATCGATGGATCAGAAACAGAGCAAACTCTCATGTTCCCAACACCCATAGCGACCTCGTGTAAAATAATCCTTGTGAGATCATCTGGGGATCTTCACACTCCATGCCTAAACTCAAAAGCACTTTTTGTTGCCTTCACGATAAATGAGCTTCATATTGACCTGCCACTCCAAATTCAGCAGCCGTTGAATCTTCTTGTTGAGTCCCATTATTAGGCATTTGTACCAATCTCTTCACGTTGTATGTAGCAGGCTCAATCAGTGGCGGAGCCAGGATTTTAGGTTTATGGGTACACAATTAGTGGTGGAGTGCCCCCGAAATTTTTTTTTAAGGAAAGTTTTAAAGAAAACTAATCAATGAAGCTAATGTAGAGCAATGAAATTTAAAGAAAGCTAATCAATGAAATTGGACTACTCAATGATTTTTAAATTAAAGAAACTATCCTTGCCAGTTTAACAAAATCACAAAAATCAGGTCTCTATCATCTGCCATTTCTACTTTGTATAAGTCATGGTATTCTATCAGTGACAGAATCCATCAAAGAGGTATATGAAGAATGCTATATAGCATGTTAAGGAAGCACCTTTTACTTATATAACACTAAGAGCTGCCACCACTAAGTGCTAGGCACAAACAATTGCTTGAAAACTCAAGTCAGTTCAACTTACACATAATGAACTCATCTGGAACTTTTTCCCAATTACCAATAAGTAAATTACATGCAACATCAGAATGCAATACAAAAAATGCACTAGTGAGATTTTCAACTACTTACGGCAACAGAGCGAAATAAGACAGTGGGCATCTACCATCAACTTCAATAAAGGAAAACCCAGATTCCAGTTGCTTACTCATCTAGAATCCAATCAAGTGCAGAAAAGATGAAAAAAAATAAATGAAGCATAGCTCCAGAGTATAATTGTATTGGTATCCACACCGGAGAAATAAATTTGTAGCATAACAAATTCTGTCAAGGGAGATTAAGAAGGTGATAGTGGCATAGTTTCTAGAAAAGATTGGATGAGCATCCACTCTATGCCGAAAAAATTAAGTAAAGACATGAAGCTAACAGATTTTAAGACAAATTTCAAATGAAAAGGAGCAGAGCATAACACATCAAGTTCATAAGAAGCTGAAATGTCCAGCTTAAGGGGCATTTGGCGGAAAAAGACAGCAAAGGAAAAGCAATAAATTCTTCCTAAAATCAGCAAAATTCAGAATTCAACAAAGGAAAAGCAAATTCAGAATTCAGCCATAGTTGGATTTGAATGCACCAACCACCAGCAATCCTAAAATCATTGTGGAAGACAGAGCTACACGAACCCTAATAGGAAGACATAGCTAAAAATTACCTCAGAAAGAATCGGGAAGCAACCATAGAGGAGCTAGAAGCACTCAACGTTGGATCTGGAAGGGACAGCCACGCCGCAACGGAGGGAGAGTTTGGGAGCCGAGAGGGCCGTGGGTGAGAGATTTGGTGTTGTGGGTGAGAGAGTCGATTTGGAGGAGGGAGAGTTTGGGAGCCGAGAGGGCCGTGGGTGAGAGATTTGGAGTCGTGGGTGAGAGAGTCGATTTGGAGTCTGGAGGAGGGATCGGTGATGAGAAATTGAGAACAATGAAAAAAAAAAAAAAAGGATAAATGAGGACATTTGAACCCGGGACTTTGTAGATTGATAAGGAAAATTATAACCAACTACTCCAATTAAATAAGTCTAAATAAAAGTCCTCACAAAATATATATTTTTTAAATTTTTTATAGGTTCACTAGCCCACATAAGCACTAGTGTGCCTCTGCCTCTGGGCTCAGTGCTAGAAGAGAAACTCGTTAAACCCTTCGCTATCCTATACAAGTTGAGATGCTTGTATGTTTTCTTGAACACCGCTCACAGCCCAGCTATTAATTCTTCCAAGTATTAATTCCCAGCTCACCCCTAGAATATTACTATGCCCAATATTCAGATCTCTCTGATTCTTGATGTGCAATTCCAGCCCCCCGCTGCATCATCTTTTGGGACGCATACAGCGCAACAGGGTGACCGGGATGAGCAGGCGCGTGATGATCTTGGGTTATGATCAAGAGTGGCTAATTGTTTTAATTTGTATTCTTTTTCCATGTGATGACGACGACATTTTAAAATAGCGCTATGGTTAATTGTCAGCTATCAACTTTTGTAAATGTGATGGCGTTTTTTTTTTCATTGTTAATAGTTGCTTTATTACTCAACTTTTTTTTTTTTTTAAAATGCGTTTACAACTTAAAAATGATGAATTTATAACATTATTGATAATTAAATTTACAACATACCATTTAAAAATAAAATAATTCATAACTAAATATTAGTAGCGGCCTAAAGACTAAATTTAGTAGCAGGTGAATTGCTACAAAAGAAAAATTCAAAAAATCAAAATTCTAACATTTGGAATATGACAGGTTTCAGCTCAAATACAGGTGTAGTAATGTTAGGCGGAGCTATTCTAGAGCTGAGTCCATTTAGATTAGGAATTCCAAACTCCATGATTGCTCTTGTCCAAATCATCGTCATTGGCTGCATTTAGCAAGGGTGGATCAACTCGATCTCCATTCGGATTTCTGTTGTCTTCTATCATGTCTGTTGATGCAATAGGGCATACTTTTATTTTCTGCTTTCTTCTCCTTTGCTTGTACGTTCTTTTTATCTCAAGATCAAAGGTTTCAAGATCAGCGAAATGAGAGCCACTCATTCACAGACAAAAGTACCAAAAAATCAGAAACAGAGAGAGTTAAAAATTGATTAAACACAACATTTTGAAATAATAACTTACTAACATAAACAAAATTGTCAATCTCTGGCAACAACATCAAAAACTTGTTGATCGAATTTCTTTATGGCAAGTGGACCAGTCAAACAAGTAATAGAATGATGAGTAGAGTATAATCCCACCGAGATTGAAACACCAATTTATGCTGCAAGAAGTTGATGGAGAGTTGTGCAGTAGTAACAATGAATAATTTTTGCGAACTACTAGTGCTAATAAACTAGTAAAGCAAAGAAAGAGTGAATGCGGTTGAGATATCAAATTTAAAATAGGTAGAGCTTAGACATCTCCTTAATTTGCAACTCATCCCCAAATTGCTTGACCACAATGCCACAAAAAATGTTGTAACAGCTGTTGCAATGCTATAGCAAATGCCTAAACAAAGTTATTCAGTTAATCTACCAATTACGTATACAGAAGCTTCCGCAATCCTGTAACTATACTCCTTACTTTACTTCTCTCATATTCCTATGCAAATTTTCAAACTTAGAACATCAAGTAAAACTAGGTGTAACACTACCCCAAAAAAAAAAAACTATTTTTTGTGGCGGAAAAATTCCCTCGCAAAACAGACATTTTTCGTGCAAAACTGATTTGCGGCGGAAAAAGTTCCGTCGCAAAAATCGCCCTCGCAAACTAATTTTCCGTCGCAAAAATGTCTTTTTCCCTCGTAAATTCAGAAATTTGCGAGAGAATACTTTTCCCTCGCAAATCCTAGAATATTTTTTCCCTCGCAAATCTTGGAATTTCCCTTGCAAAATTGAGGATTTTGCGAGGGAAGGTGTTTCCCTCGCAAAATTGAAGAGTTTGCGAAGGAAACACTTTTCCCTCGCAAATTCCAATTAATTTTTTTAAAAATATAAAAATAAAATAATTACACAAAAAATATTAAAAATTAGACAATAAAAAGATTTGTATATCATAAAAATAAATTGTAACAATCATAAGAGTTACATAGCAAAAACAAAATATTACAAATTATAATATTTCGACATAAATGAACTAAAAAAAAGTCTAAACTGCAGCAGTCTGGTCAAATCCCGAAGACTCTCTCCCTCTTGTCAAATCCGCTTGCAGCTTGAATGAAGAGACTCTCGTTATCGGAATAAGAGGACGCCGGGTCGTTCTCAATCTGCGAGTCTCTCTCCTGCGTCAGCTGCTGATAAGTCTCCTAAAAGCACACAAAAATACATCACAAATAAAACATGCAAAAAGAAAAAATAATTCTGGGCCTGGATAAAGCATTGACAGCTAATCCACATAATTACTATCTTATAATACCAAATGGAGCAAAGAGCAAGCCCAAAAAAAAAAAAAGAACATAGCATTCTATCTTTCAGATTCTCTCAACAAAAGGATAACACATATATGTAAATGGGTACGTAGGTCTATCTTCTTGCATTGCATCACAGTTAGGTTCAACTTAAATGCAAATATTAAGCATCTTAAGCATAAATTAAGGCTGACACTATGCATTAT
Source organism: Acacia crassicarpa (assembly GCA_034222035.1). Taxonomy (NCBI): domain Eukaryota; kingdom Viridiplantae; phylum Streptophyta; class Magnoliopsida; order Fabales; family Fabaceae; genus Acacia; species Acacia crassicarpa. Next base: position 20,121,305 of record JAWXYG010000009.1, on the reverse strand, counting down.
AGTTAGGTTCATGCATGATAAATAAAATTTTCTTTACATCTTTTAATGTGTGTGTGTGTTCTATATAATATTTGATTTCATCTTCCAATCAACTAATAAAGAGTATTATATTATTGTACCTTTTGCTTTATTATTCATCTCGCCTTCTTGTTGCATGTCTACACAGAAATTATTAGTGGCTGTGGTTGATGGTATTTTGATATCTTCCACCCAAAACGTGATCAAAGAAATGGAGAAACATTAGCTACTTCAAATAGTAAAAGTGATTTAATTAATAACTAGAAAGGCCAAGTAAGTTGTGTGAAGCTATTCAATTTTTCTGAGATTACTTTGCTTATTTCATCTTACTTCACTAAAACATACACTATCATGAACAAGCAAGCAAGTTTACATATTATGATTTCATGAGATATGTATACAGGCATGTTAATGTAGTAGCCTTCCTAGACTGTTGGTCTGCCATGTTGAAAAGATATGATTGTAGGTATGGCTTCTCTGTTTTTCCAAATTTCATGACATATCATGGAATATTTGTTTCTCAACAAGCTTATGAATTGGGGACTTAGTCAAATAGAGGCGGAAATGAGTGAGAGAGTTGATTTTTTTTTTAATTGCCTTATTTTTACTTTGCAAAGATATTTATAAAAGAAAGTACATATTATTTTGCGAGGGAACAAAGTTTTCCTCACAAAAGTGCAGAGATATTTTAAAAAAATATACATATTATTTTGTGAGGGAACTAAGTTTCCCTCACAAAATAGTGACTTTTGCGAGGGAAAACTAATTCCCTCGCAAAATTGGGGACTTTTTGCTAGGGAAACATTGTTCCCTCATAAAATGGCGGGAAATTTCCCCCAAAATGGTCAATTTTACAAAGGAAAAAATTTCCCCTCGTAAAATGGTCATATTTTGCGATGGAAAGACATATGAAGAAGAGGTAGTGGGTATGCAAAGTTGATCCTCCAAGTGCCTAAGGTAAAAGGTATACAATGGTAAAACCTCCTACGCTATTATTAGTAATAATTATCGAGGTTTTATGCTTTGGATATTATGATTGAGCATTGAAAACTATTTTGAAATTGATTTCTTTCTTATCCCTTGAAAATTCATTTGACAGATTTATTCATAAAGGGATTGCAATGTTCAAAAAGTTTAATTCTTTATGCAGACATGATATTTGAAAAGAAATTATTTCTTTTAGAAAGTCATGCTTAATTCTCTGTGCTCAGTTGTTCTGAACTAATTATATTCTTATATGGTTTTATAGGATCAAAGAAAGCTTCTCAAAAGAGCAACTACATAGTGAAATAATTCGACTCTTGAGGAAGTTGAAGAAGCAATGCTTGATGTTGATGGTGAATGTCAAAAAAGGGGTTATCTATGTCAATCCATCTCAACCAAGCAAGATACTATAAGGACAAGAGGAATTACGGTGATATCTAATTCTTGCCCTATTTTGCATTTAAATGAATTTCATATGTGGGTAATGAATACTTTTCCATTATTGCATTCCATTAGCAATCAATCATTCATGTTTTTCAAAATGCTTTCAAATTGCTAAATGGACCTTAAACAAATTTGTACATAACTTTCTAAGTTTATGTTTTTGAAGTGCACAACTCTAAATTCTGTTTCAAATTTTAATTTACTCTGCTTTATGAAAATGCAAAATATTTTGATTGCGTTCAAATGATTTTAAAAATTGGAAGTTAAATCTTTGTATATTGAATGTCAGATATGCTTCAAATCTTTCCAGTAGAATTTTCCCTGTCATTTCACATATTGACCTTTGGAATTCAATGTGTTGCTTGAACTTTTTTGATTCACTTTCTAACTAGTTGGATCTCATGCTTAATGAGTTGACCATATATGAGTTTCAAGCCTATCTTCAAGAAAAGAATCTAATTTGTGAATTTGTTATGCTTTAAGCATAATTTCTTAGTTCGCTAAGTTATTCCAAGATTTATAAATGTTCATTAGCGCATTGAATATTAATGCATTAACTATTAGTGGAATAACTTACTAGGATGATATTCTAAAACTCTTGTCATTTGGACTGATGAGTTTGTGCTTCATCATCCATCAATCCTAGTAGTCATTTTGTTACTCAAATACATCAACTTTTGTCTTCTTCCGTTTCTAAGTAACTATAGCCATATATTCAAATTCTTGTCTTGACCATTTATATATTTCTAGATTCAATTCTAAGAGGCAAAATTATATCTTCGTCATAGCAAAGTCATTATGCATACGTATCTTTATTGTGCTAAGCATGTCTTGCTAATGCTTTATCCTTATAATCTTTGCTTTTGGGTAAATTCTTCTACATGTTAACTTTAGTAACTTCAGTGTTCAACATGTTCTCCATTTGAAGCATTTTGATTTATTCTAATATATTGACTTCCACCATGTTTAGAGTGAGCATTGATTTTAAACATATTTCAAAAATAAATCTTTCATTCATGAAAATTTTAATTTCATAATGCATTATTATGGTTTGAAAGAACATTCAAGATTTGAAACAATTTGCATGTTTCATTATCATTTTTGAAATTTTGATCTCATCCATGGATTACTGATATTCATATCAATGACATACTTTTCTACTTAAAATGTATTTCCAAATTGTCATTGAGAAATAACTTTCTTGACATCATTTAATTGTTACCATCTGTGATTCATTGGCTTGAAGTTAGTAGATCGGATAAAATTATGTTTTGATCTCTGATTATTCTACTCTTTGCTAAAATATTATATGGTTAAATTATTAGAGCATAAGAGTTGTCATGTCTAATCTTATATGGACCTAAGAAACATCGGGTACCAAAAAGCATATATTTGTTTTGTAGGATCCTCTGTTTCATAGTTGAATAACTGAGAGATTAGTGCTCGAGCATACCAACAATCTCTGCTCGAGCAACCACATGAAGAGTATGATAAAGAAGCTAAGTTAAGGAACCCTGCTCGAAGCACACCCTCCAATCCTGCTCAAGCAAGAAGAAAGAGGAATGAGGAACAAGGAACGATGCTCGAGCATCCATTTATGTCTATTCGAGCATGCCACGTTGATGGACAAATTTTTGAAAGCAGAAGCCTTAATCTCAATGCTCCAAGAATCCAAGTTCAAATGTTGTGACTCCATCTTTAAATACATTTTATGTTTTGTGGAATCTCTAAAATAAAATTTATCAACAAATGTGGAAATATCATCACTATTAAACCTATTTTTTTGGATCTAAAGTCCTGCTCAAATTTTTTTTTTTGGAAAGATCATCACTATTACAAAGGTTGCCAATGGTTGAACTTGGATGTTTCCTTGGATGGAAAGCCGTTGGAATATCATCACTGTTAATCACCATATATCATTTCTTAAAAAGGATAAAAAGGGAGGAGGGGGGGGGGGGGAGGGCGCTAGGGGCATGTTTGTGTGATCCCTTTTAATTGAAATCTCCTAACAACATGAGAATTATTTGATGTCTTGAAATTTAAGCTCGGTTGATATTTAGTTTTGATCCAAGATTATACGTGGGGGAGACCTGTTTAACCTTTTCCCCATACTCATGTGCCAAATGAGTAGCATCAGAGGAAATTAAAGATGGTATATCAGGTACAATCATAATTATAATTCTTTGTAATCCTTCTGTGCTGTCAAGCTACGGCTGAGGAAGAGGCTCGGAAATTCACCTTTTAATAGCCACGTAAAGAAGAGATTGATACGATTGCTGTTCTGCATATGATGTTTTTATTACAGAAATTTCTCTTTTCTCCCCCAAACTTCTGGGTCTCATCTTCTCCTTCTTTTGTTTTTCTGTTCTCCTTTCCTTCCTTCTATACTAATTTCTGCCAAGCAGATTCTGTACATAATTTTCCATTCATCTTATTTGTTCTGGTTCAAAATATTATGGAACACTGCTAGAAAAATTAAAAATAGTGACGGAATTTGCGACGGAAATAAATCCGTCGCAAATTTCCTCAGTTTTGCAACGGAATATGTATTCCGTCGCAAAATAAAAAAATTTGCGACGGAATACATATTCCGTCGCAAATTTTCTGTTCTCCTTCTTTTGTTTTTCTGTTCTCCTTTCCTTCCTTCTATACTAATTTCTGCCAAGCAGATTCTGTACATAATTTTCCATTCATCTTATTTGTTCTGGTTCAAAATATTATGGAACACAGCTAGAAAAATTAAAAATAGTAACGGAATTTGCGACGGAAATAAATCCGTCGCAAATTTCCTCAGTTTTGCAACGGAATATGTATTCCGTCGCAAAATAAAAAAATTTGCGATGGAATACATATTCCGTCGCAAATTTGCAACGGAATAACTATTCCGTTGCAAATTTGCGACGGACAAAGTGTCCGTCGCAAAATGTAGCCCACTTGCGATGGAATGAATATTCCGTCGCAAAACGGCGGCCTAAAGGGTCGTCGTTCGCTCCCTTTTGCGATGGAATGAATTTTCCGTCGCACAAAAAAATGCTCTTTGCGACGGAAAAGCTTTTCCGTCGCAAAAAGTTATTTATCTTTTTGCGACGGAATTGCTTTTCCGTCGCAAAAAGCGACTTTGCGACGAAAAAGCAATTCCGTTGCAAAGTCGGTTTTTACCCCCCCCCCCACAGCCCGTGTAGCTTCGTCTTCCTCAGTTTTTTCCCCCAGCTCCGCCGGCACCTCGACCCTCCCCCCAGCTCCGCCGCCCCCTCAAGCCTGCCCCCAGCTCCCCAACCCGACCCCAGATCCGGCGCCCCCAGCTCCCCAACTCCTAACCCCAAGCTCCACCGGCCCTTCCCTATCCCTAAGCTCCGCCGGCCTTCCCCTCACCCCCAGCTCCGCCGACAGTTCCCCTCACCCCAACTCCCTCCTCGTCCCCAGCTCCCCCCTCCCCCATCGCCCCCAGCTCCCCCCTCCCCCTTCGCCCCCAGCTCGTCCGGCAGCAGGTTGTGGGTTTTTTTTTTTTAATTTTCAGCTATATATTTTGTTTTTTTTTCTATTTGACACTATTAAACACAGTTATCTTATCTACCATTTTGTGTATTTTTTGTGCTCCGGTCAGTGATTTTCTGGGAGTATCTCCACCTCCTCTTCCCTTACTAGTTACCGTCTGCACCTCTATTCCAAGTAAGCTTCCTCTCTTATTTCTTTTGGTTGCACTACTGTTTTTTTTATATTTATTATTTTCTTGAGTATTATTTTTATTTGTAATAAAATGATATGAAAAATATTATTGGTTCTCCTGAGTGAAATTTCTACATGACATATCTTTTTTAATATTTTGTGTTATTTCTTTACTGTTGATTAAATTATTTATAATTGGTTATGACTGTTGATTTGTGAGTATTTGTAAGAATATTAATGTTGCATTATTTTTTTATAGTCTCTTTTGTATGATGAAAAAATTGTGTGTTAAAATAATGATATTATTCATTACTTGTTATTATTGTACATAGTAGAAATATGTATGTTGGCAGAAGATTATCAATTACATGAGTTTATTTTTTTTTTTTTAGTTGCAACTTTGGCTGAATCTATTAATTACATGAAGATCTTGATATTCAATGTGTTTATTAATTTGGATTATACTTATAGTTTTTCGTTCTCTTTTATAGGGATATATGATTTTTTTTTTTTTAGTCAAAGAATATTTTTTCTTGTTTCATATAGAATGGTCTTTTTTCTTATCATTTTTAATTTCACTTATATTTTATTCTAAGTACATTAAATATACCATATGACCTCTTATATTCCACACTTAGAAGCAAATTTTCTCCTATAGTTTCCTACATATCTGATAATTATATATAGATTGTTACACTATTGTTCATCAATAAGGGGAAATTTTTTTTATAAAAATTGGTTTTTGTTTGTTGAATATAATCATGAAATTTTCTTTCATTATTTTCACTTGATGATTTTTTACCAAAATTATTTTCTAACTTATTAAATCTCTCAAATTTGGCTTATTACCAAAATATCTTAAGGGGATTGAGATCTTAAATTTGAAAAACAAAATATTTGATACTACGTACAAGATAACTACGTTCATGAAGAGGGTCTATCTTCTTGGATTGAAACCTATTCGAGACAAAACTCACTACAGTATAAAAGTGACTACTATAATTAAACTTGCCATATTTTACACTTATCATAATATCTATAGGCAGTAAAAGACAATCCCTTTTAGGCTAATACTATAAAACAATAATAGCCACTATACTATATATATATATATATATATATATATATATATATATATATATATATATATATATATATATATATATATATATATATATAAAAGCTAAGGAATAAACAAACACATATGAAACAGAACAATTGTAAATCCTAATGGTAGAGAACCCTAAAGCCAACTCCCACGTGTGCAAACATCGCGATCAGTGACAATGCATATATAATTATGCATTGAATTTGGCTGGCTTGGATATTTATTCTCATCTTTGGAAATTGTCCAACAAGAGTCTCCAACTAACACTTTCTAAGCAAGTAGCGGAGTGGTACATTCTAAACAACTGTGAAGAGGTCGCCGAGTACTTAAAGTAAGATTTTTGTTTTTCCGTTTTACTATTACGATAAGTATTAAAGTATTAACTTCACATATATATATATATATATATATATATATCTTTTTGCAGTTACTTTTCTAATTGGGTCCGATCGGAAAATCCTTCAATGTCGGTGTCCCAGGTTGATCAATTCACGAACTCTGAGTTTCCAAAATGGTTTCGAACCTATTTCGCGAAACATCGAGAAGATCCCAATGAAGTTGCGTGGAGTTTATCTTATGGAGCTCCAATTAGTGTTACTCAATGCAGCAAATATATAATCAATGGGTATCGGTTTTCAACTGTTGACACGGATGCAGGTACACAATGTTATAATTATGGTGTATGTTGTCGAGGTGACCAAGTTGACGGGGTGGAGACTGTCTACTACGGGAAGTTACGTGACATAATTCAATTGAAATATCCGTGGGACAATGTGGTGACCCTTTTTAAGTGTAAGTGGTTTGATAACAGTCCGCGTGGGACAAAAATGGACAAGCATGGAAATATTGAGATCTACTGGACAAGGAGATATGCGGTTGGTTATGACCCATTCATCCTTACTCAACAGGCAGAACAAGTTTACTATACATTATATCCCACATCCCGCCAAGGGTGGAGGGGAGTTATTAAAACCAAAGCACGAAATATCATACCGAAGTCGAAAGAGTCGGATTCAAATGACGGTATGGCTGAACCGTTCCAAGCTGATGTAGAACATCTACTGCCCATAAACATCGAAGACAACGAAATACCAAGCAATCTCTTTGATTCTGCTGCGGATTTAGAATTGATTCCTATACAAATTGACGATGAGGAATCAGACGATGGGGCAGAATTGATTTACTCTGACAGTGAATCTGAGTTCGACGACTATGAGACTTCAGAGGAAGACGGGCAAGCAGAAGTCGATGAACAGGAATTGTCCGGTTGAGATTTGTTAGTTCTTTGTTTTTGACGATCTGTTATACTACATACTTTGTTACTTCACTACTGTAATCAACCCTAAATATCTTTGTAGTTTTTTTTTTTTAATTCTTTGACCTAATGTCTATAAGTGTTCAGAGATGGAGCATCAAGGAGGATCTTCAGGTAGTGGGCGTGGTGGTGGTCGATCCCAGCCCCGTCCTATCAGACGGGGTAGGCCGTCGTCATCTGCCCTTTCTGTAGGCAGAGGGCGAGGCGGTGCCCCAGAGGTGCCACCGTTTAACATGGCATCGTCACCGTCGGGCTATTTGGCATCTTCACCGTCGCTGTATATGTCGTCATCGCCTTCTACCCCCACTGATCTGCAGCAAATGGGACAACAGGTTTACTAGCCTAATTCTGATTGATTTACATATGTTTAGTTTCATGAAACCATCTATGTACAAACATCTTTAATATTTCACATTCCTTGCTTAGCACACCCCGTCGCCTTAAAGCCACGTCGGGGAAGAAGGTAGTTCCTCCAATACACCGATCTGGGGCACAACAGATCCTGAGACAGGGATGCTTTGGATCTGTCCTGACAACGAGTAGTAAGTCATGCCAAGTTACCAGTAATGTTACTAATCCCTTCTCTAATTGGTTTGTATGCTAATAATATTTGCATGATGTCCTCTGTCTTTAGCTTTGTGCCTCGTGATCCGGTGATGGCTTTCATCTCGGACCAATTATTCTGTAACTACAATCAAGCTTGGACCAGCTGGACAGCGATTCCTACGGAAAATCAAGATGCTTGGTTTGATGAGTTTATGGTAAGTTATTTGTTTATGGTTATTAATTAAGTACTTTTACAAATTACTGCACTAATTGTTCGTTGTTGATTTTCAGAGGAAGCATATGTCGTTGCCTGAACATCGTGAAGCTCTGAGAAAAGCTTATAACTCCAGGGCAGCCCGGTGGTTGTCTCAAAGGCTTTATAACTTGAGAGAGGGAAGAGGCAGGAGAAATTGGCTTCCACAGGACACTACAAACGAATTACTTGACAATTGGGCCACCAATGAAAAGTTTCAGGAGAAGCATGCGAAAAATAAGCAAAATAGGGCCAAAATGGAAGGCCCGTCATATGTTGGCGGCTCTATTCCGATGACTGAGTGGAGATAGAAACTTGTGAGTACACGTTATTTTCTATTTAGGTATTCAATATTTTGTACTTTGAAGTAATTAACTATGATCATCATTTGCGTTTGCAGGCAGAGACTGGGGTTCCTCCAGATTCTATAGGTTGGGCTGCCTTTGAGCGGACCCATTCCCAACAGTCTCAAGGAAGTGATGAGAGGGAATGGATTAACTCAAGGGCCCACACAGTAGCGGTTAGACATTTATTGCATTTATTACTTGTTTTATGCACCACAATATTTATTTCATTTTACATGTCTTATTTGTTATGTATTTTTGGCTTTGTAGGAAAATTATACGAAGCTGTCGCAGGAGAGAGACTCACAGCGTGAGACTGACCCCTCATCCTCTGTGTCCGATAATGATAGTATGTTCTTTAAGGCTGCAGGTGGATTTGACAAGAAAGGGAGAGTCTTTGGATATGGTGCCGCTGCTAGCCGACTGAAGCCAACAAAGCGCTCATCATCCGGCATTGAAGATGTTTCTGCAGGTAAACGTATTTGATATTGATAATTTCCATTCTCTTATCCATTCAAATGAAGTCCAAATAATAAATGTACTTGATATTGTTTTTGCAGATGAGATGAAGAAGATGAAGGCTTTGACAGCACAAATGACTCAGTAACAGGAGCGGATGCTTGAAGAGCAAGAGAAGATGAGGCAGATGATGATTCAGGAATGAGAGATGATGGAGGAGCGGATGGCTAAGGAACGAGAGATGATGCAGGAGCAGATGAGGTGGATGCACGAGGAGATGATGAGGCAGATGCAGCTTCAACTCAAGTCCCTAATGAACAAGGGTTCGGGGTCGGCTCCTGGTGATGATGACCATGCTGGTGATGATGATGATGATCACAATGCTGCTGTTTAGACTACTGTTTAGAATTTGCCCTTTGTAACATTGTTAGACTACTTTTTAGTATTTGGTATTTGTTAGATTACTCTTAATGTGCGCTCCTTATAATTATTATTATATCCATGAATCACTATTTTTTGTACTCAATTTTTTAAAATTAAAAAACAAAAATTTAAAAATAATTATTAGTTTTGTTAAGAAATTGTTTCTGTAGCAAACGATCAAATATGGGGAAATTTGCAAAATTTCAAGTTTGCTACGGAAAAATAAAAAAATAAAAAAATAAAAAAAGGAAATAAATAAATAAATAATAATAATAATAAAAAAAAGAATTTGCTACGGAAATAAATTCCGTCGCAAATTGCTACGAAGGATTTTGCTACGGAAAAATTCCGTAGCAAAATCCGTAGTAAAATAATTTTGCTACGGAAAATCCATATTTTTCTATAGCAAAATCGTTTTGCTACGGATTTTGCTACGGAATTTTTCCGTAGCAAAATCCAAAATTTTTTACAGTGGAAGCAGAGGGCCTGATTTGAGAGTTTTCTCCTTGAAAGACTGCTAAAAATATTTAGCATCAAATAGTTATTGAAGAAATTTATTTGGTTGGAACCAATTTCATCTTATTTCTCGTGGGTACTCGCCACAAAATTTATGGTTGGTTGATCATTGCTTAAAAATTGTATAAACAGAAGCCTGGAATCACCTCGGTGATGATTACTGTATACTTATACAAATGACTAATCAGAGATGAAAACTTGATTGGATTCATTAGCCACACGCTAAAATTTTTGAAAATTTGCTTCAATGCGTCATGATTGGAAGGGGGTGAGATGCAATTTTTTTTTTCCCCATATACTCCCTCCGGTCCTAATTATAAGAGCAAGTTGACTTTTTTGAAGAGATTAAGAAAGCTAAATAAATTACTTTAAAGTATTTTTTTTCAAACTTATTAGTTTAATTAATAAAGTAATATATAATCTAAGAATATTTAACATATGAAATGATTAAGTAACTTATTTAGCTTCCTTAATCTCTCTAAAGAAAGTCAACTAGCTCTTATAATTAAGACTAGAGGTAGTATTTTTTATTTGGTTAGCGTGGTTATGAACCAGGGAAAACAGCAAATATGGTTGAATTCCTTTATCTTACTTTAACTTGGTCTTTTTTCTTATGAATTTACTAGTTCTCCCAGATTTCTTACTATTTATCAGTCTACGTAATTTGATCTCTGAGGAGGTTGTATACCAAATTTTATAGCCTATAGAACTCCACAAGTGAACGAGCTATATTAAGTAATAAAGAGTAAATAAGATCTTGTTCTTACAAGAATTTGATACCCACAATTTTAGTTAAGCATTAATTTTACACTTTCGTTTAAGTTGGGTAAACTAAATTTAGGAGAAAATAAAATCAAAATAAACTAACTACCAGAAATATTAAATGAATCATTAATCCCTTATGAGTTTGATAAATCTTGTCTTCACTAATTTAATTAGTCTTAATATCAATTTTGTTACTTTTGAGTACAAATAGCTATCCGTGTCTGTCAGTCCACTTACAATCCTCTCTTAAATATAAATTATTATGTCTTACATATCAAAAGGCAACAAATCTCGAACATACTCTTCCACAATTATATGAAATCATTAGGTATACGTCTATCCTAATTACAAATTAATTCGTAATCTAATCCCATATTACTTAATCTCAAAGCCTAATTAAAATTCTCTTCGTCAAGGTAAATCTTAATGCTCACGGTCACTAAATAAATAAAGCTGTTAAACATTAAGTAACCAAATTTAATATCAAATTTAATTAAAAATAAAAAACAAAGTCCAATCCACCAACAAGCATCTAGATTGCAAAGAGAACTTAACCACAGATGATTTTAATAAACATTACAGCACAGAAAATTCCAGAGTCAAATTCACGTGGAAAGGAAGACCAAACACTATTAACCAAAAAACCAAATCAGACACGGGGTAGCTTCAATCAGATCCGCCGGTTCAGATTCTATCCGTTGTAGTCTCCCTTCCATCTGGCTCCTTCTGCTCAGCGCTCTACAGGTAAATCTCGTTCAGTCCGTGCGCTGGCTGGGGATGATGCTCGTCGGCGGCCTGTGGTGATGAATAACGCCGCCGGCGAGAGAGGAAGCTAAGAAGAAAGTCGAAGGTCAGGAGGTCGCGCTGCGCTGAAGCCGCAACTGTGTCTCGTGTCCTCTGTTTAGTTTTTAGTTCCTCTGTACAAGGCGATTAAATAAATCGGGAATGTCCGCCTCGCTCATGCTTAGATTAGGTCTTTCCTTCTTCATCTGCTCAAACGGTGTCGTGGCTGTGCTCCAATTCCAAATCTGATTTCTTCTTTTATTCTGGCCACGTCACATCCTAACAAAAGACACAAGCATACAAACAAAAGAGAAATCTCAATAAGAAAATAACAAACAAACAAAATTAAAACTCTTTTTTTTTTTTTGTTAACCTTATACCATTATAATTTATTTATTCTAATATATAAACCTAAATATTTCTATTTGATTAAAATTGAGTTATTTGTAATAAATCGCTTTAACTTTGCATTGATGACCTTTCAAATGTATTAAAATATATTTTAAATCTATTAAAAATGGGAGGTAATCAACTAGTCAATGGATATGGGCATGAAATGTGTGTGTGAGCACTCACATTTTATTACTCTGTGTTTTGATCCTATTGAATAAGAAATTTCTGATCCCTTGAGTCTTATCATGTAAAGCACCTGGTTTTATATTAGCGTAACGAAGGGCATAAGTTGGAGATGTGTGAATCAGGATTTGCACATTAATTTAGAACGCAAATATGTTGATGTCTGATTATGATAAATTAATTAGTTTTAGAGTAGTGCGTGATTTTTAGTTTGCTTCATCCCAAATCTCCATCTTCTCAGTGCAACACAACACCATATGCACGTCTTAATGAGACGAGTACTGTGTTATAAAAAAAAAAAAGATGAACAGGATCAACAAAACCAGAGAACCACTACGAAAGGGACGAAATCAGCCTAACATTAAATTAGTATCAAATATAAAAAATTGTAATATGAAAATCACGTCATTCGAAGTTTTGCAATTCCCTGATCCCATGGTTAAGCTGGATAGAGATAATTATATATACAAGTACCAAATCAGAAAACTAATTTCCCTTCCTGTCCCTGTCCCTCACTCACCATAGGATGTCAGATCACATTTAATCTCTTATCTTCCTTATAAATGCAATGTTTGGTTCATTACTCATTAGGCTATGAGATGAAACTAAAATTTTTGTTTGAGATACCTACTGAAAAAGTTAATATTATCCTATATCTTGTTTTGATTTATAATTGTCAGTTACTCCCTCCAGTCCTAATTATAGGAACACTTTTACAGTACAAATTACACTACAAAAGTATTCCTATAATTAGGACTGAAAGTAGTATTATTTATTTGTATTTTTAATATTATATGATACTATATAGTAAAAAGTTCAATATATTTATTTTTTTGGCCCGCGCTAAAAATATTGTCTTATTCCGCCATTGGTCTTTGTGTAGATGGGTTTTTGGATATCAATATTGAACGTCCCAAGTTTTTTAATATATGCAGATGATTAAGCCCTTGTATTCGGTTAATTTTTTTTTATTATACATAAAAAATAACAAAAAAAGTTTTTAAATATATACAACTTAATAATACTCACAATTTTTAATTATTGATAGAATTATTAAAAAAACAAAAAACAAAAGTGAGTATAAAGAATGCTTAACAGTTTAGAAAATAATAACAAATTTTTGTGACGTAATTACATACAGCTAATTACGTTAGTAACCTTTTGTCTCCATTCCTTACTTCTTGTCTGGTTGAAGCATTATTTAATTAAGGGCTAAGGAGCGATTTTACCAACAAACTATTGGCTCAAGAGCGTCCAACATAATTAACTATTAAGTGGACCAAAAATACCAACAAACTTTTAAAAAGGAGCGCCCAGCACAACACAGTTAGCAAAAAGTTAATCTTCGTTATCTAAGGTGCAAATTGGCCAACGAACTTTTATTTTAGGAGCGCCCAGCACAAAATTCTAAATTTTACTAAATTAAATAATTTTTTCTCAATGTCATTATTCAAAACTACTTGTATAGATATCTATGGACAAAAATTATTCATTCTTTAATTTTTTTTAAAATTATAATTTGCTAAAATAAACAAAAGTTTTAATTAAAAATATAATTATATGATTTAAATAAACATCAAGGTGTTTTATAGTTTATTATATATGTTAAACAAAAAAAAACTATAAAACACCTTGAGTTTTATTTAAATCATATAATTATATTTTTAATTAAAAATTTTGTTTATTTTAGCAAATTATAATTTTGACAAAATTGAAGAATGAGTAATTTTTGTCCATAAATATCTATACAAGTAGTTTTGAATAATAACAATTGAGAAAAAAAATATTTAATTTAGTAAAATTTAGAATTTTGTGCTGAGAGCTTCTAGAGTAAAAGTTCATTGGCCAATTTGCACCTTAGATAACAAAGGTTAACTTTTTGCTAATGGCGTTATGCTGGACGCTCCTTTTTTAAAAGTTTATTGGTATTTTAGTCCACTTAATAGTTAATTGTACTGGACGCTCCTGGGCCAATAGTTTGTTGGCAAAATCGCTCCTTAACCCCAAGGGGGGAGTCGCACATGCTTAGGTATTATTTTAATTTAATTTCGTAGTTTTTTTAATAGTCTATATGCACTTCGACACCAGAGAAAGACACAAAATTTATCCCAAAATATGCAAAATACCAGTTTAGGACCTGAAATTACCTAATCTCACTGAAGTAATCAGGAACTAGATTGGGATTGAACAAAATGACTTAAATGCCGTTAATTTGAAATAAAAAAAAATGTCAAAAATGATTTAGCAAGTAATAGTTTTAACTTATCAAATGACAACAACAATTAAAATAATATGTGACAGATAGTTTCAACAAAACTTTTTTACCGAATATCAATCACAAAAAAATTAGTTCATTTTACAAAAACTAAATTCCGTAACAGTCCATAGAATTCATAGGAATTAAATCATTACAAGAAAACCATCTTGAGCTTCCCATATTTCAATAGTTTTTGTATTTATTTGGGTTAAACAGCATCTAGCATCCTGGAGTATTTTTCAAATAAAACTCAATATCCTAAACTAAATTTTTATACATTTAAAACAATAAAGTATTTTTCTAATAGTATACCTAGTATCATAAAGTAATTTTTTGTGCATCCAACACCTTAACATATTTTTTTCCAGTAGTATTCAGAATCTAAGTTTAGGGTTCTTGTAACTATTGAGAAAAATATTTGAAGGAAAAAATTACACCACAGATTATTTTAGAATACTGGGTGATATTGAAAAAAATACTTTAAAATATTGAATACATTAAAAATAAATTTAATGTATTAAGTGCTATTGAAAAATAATTCTAGGTACTAGATACAATTTAACCCTTTGTCTTTATCCCTTGGGACATCAGGAGTTCCCTTAATGATTATAAAAAATGGGCATACAATTACCAAATATTCACAGTAGAAGGATGCCCTTTAACTCTGAAGAAATTATGAGACTGAATTAATTTTTTTAACAAAATTATGAAGATAAAGTGTGTACTCAACTTGTTTTTAATTAGGAATTGGAAGATGATTAAGGGCAAGGCAACTCAACTTCAACAGCCAATAATAATATACTCCTATATTCTCTTTATTTTATTTATAAATCATTTTCTACATGTTTCACTGAAATAAAAAAAGACTTAAATATTATTTACTTTGTTGTAAAATTTAATAACTTCCTAACTTTATCCTATTTAATAAGCACTCTAACTAACTCTGAGCCAAAAAAAAAAAAAAAGCACTCTAACTCAAGAGTACATAGTCTATTTAATAATAAATAAATAATAACATTGTACATATACATGTGAAAGATTTAATAATGTGACTTATTAATATGACCCCAAAAAAAAAAAAAAAAACTCTCTCTGTATTATGAATAAAACTAGAGGAGCATAAAATATCTAAACTAGTTGATAGCTTACCGAAACTAAGATTGCAATTAAGTGAGAAGAAAAGGGATTAAAAGTATTTGATAATATGCACATGATTGAATGAAAAAAAAAAAGGGAATTAGTCAAAATGGATGACCTCAGAAAAAACTACCCAAATATGAAGGGTGACATTAAAAATTCATTTTTTTTTTAAAATTCACATGGACGTTAAAAAGGGGAAGATCAGTGAATGGGTACATGGAACAAAAGTCTGATGTATTAGTTGATGAGTCGATTTGAGATGAGATTTTATATCTCACACAAAGTCTTAGAATTCCCCATTAATGAAAATAAAAGTCATGTAAAAAATGATAGCCTAACAAACTTCTAATGTGAATTAATCAGTTGTACTAGTTTGAAATATCAAATGAAAATTAATTAATTAAAAAAGGGTTTATTACTCTTAATATTAATTAATTTCTTATCAGGCATGATGGGAATGGGGGGAAAAAAAATCATGCACGAATGGACACGGACAAAAAACAAAAACCAATAGAACATGAAAAGAAGGGAGAACAACAGAGGAAGAATTTTAAAATTGTAAAATCTCAAATTAGGTATTTTTTATAAAATAAGTTATGAATGGTTTATCAAGTCTCGTTATCAATTCTTGTTAATAGGATTGTCCAAAAAACTCGAAGTTTGGTTGGTCTGGTCTGACCCGACCCGGTTTAGGATTTTTTTTTTTTTTTTTTAAAAGGTCCAAGACAATTTTGACCGGACTGGACCGGGCCGAAATTAAACAAACTTCTTTGGTTGGACTGGACTTCAGTCCAGGGGCTTAGACCCCTTGGACTAGTCAGGCCTGACCCGAGGTCCCCCTTTTTTTTGGGTAAATCACCACTACATTGATCCGCTTACTAGAGTCTGGATATCCTAATGTGCCTTTTAATTTATAAGAATAACTTTTCATGATACTATTTTTTATTACTTTGAGAAGTCAGGTGAAACAAGAGCTAAAATATTGCATTCCAAGAAGCCCAAAAAGAAAAAAAGGAAAAAAATAATTGAAAAAAATGGACTGCATGGACCAATCCAGGCAGTCCAGCCTGTCCAGCCCGACCTTGGACTGGTACCAGACTGAACCAGACTTCGGGCTGATTTTTCCAACCTATGGTCATATCGGACTAGACCTTGGATTGACCTCTAACCCGGTCTAGTTTGGTCCTTGAACATCCTTACTTGGTAATAAACCTAATTTGAGATTTAGCAATTTCAAAATTATTTTCCTGTCATTTTCTTAAAAGAAAAGAAAATCATATTTTAAATTCACCACTAGATCTTTGAGGTAAGCAGAAAATTGGGAAGCCATTGGTTTAGGTGACAAACAATGAGAATATAAATCTTTGGTGTGGTAAGTGTTGGAATGGGCTAATGAGGATTGGAACAATTGGCTAAAGGATCGGCCTTCACTCTAAAATAAAGGAGGTCTAATACCCGCTGGTCAATATAAGGACCTCATTGGTGAGTAATTTGTAAGTGCCTCTGTAAGCGTTCTTTGTGCCTAGAGGAGAATGTCCTGGTTTTGGTGGGGTACCTATGTCTACCCCATCTAAATTTTTTCTTATATATATATATATATTAAAAAAAAGTGTTGGAATGGAAGACCAAAACGTAATTTAATTTTTTGTTTGGAAGAATGGAACTTGAAAAGTTCTTGTCGAAAAGAATTTGTAAAGTTAAAAAGCTAAAGGAGACCCTTTTTTTTTTATACTTTTTTTTTTTTTTGGTTTTAAAGCTAAAGGACACTTTGCCACAGGCTGGGAATGGGACTCGGCATTAGCCCAATCTAGAATGAACCAACTAAAGATTTCATGAGACCGATCTAGCCCAATTTTCACACTAATGGTTCAATCTTAGAAAATCCAGATTGGCCCAAGGCATTTGTTTTATATAGGGAAAATTAATTTGCTAGTACTTATAGTTTCATTTGATTTACCACCGAGGACAGCAGTGCAGTGACACAGCTGATGGTATTGAAATGCCTTATATCTCCCCTCAGATCCCGTGTTCGAATCCCCCTTCCCTCGCCTTGTACCAAAAAAAAAAAAGTTTCATTTGATTTTTTAATTAGATCCTTGTAGGTATTTTTAGGAAAAGAATTACAGGGACCTGACTAAAAATTCGGTGAAACTATATATATGAAGCTGCAGATTTTTTTTTTTAATAATAAAAAAATTAAAATCATACTAAATTTACGCCCCTGCACCATAAATATTAATTCAATGGTGGTGAATAGGGGTGCTCACAAGACGGGATTGGAACAAGGACATGACGGGAAACAGGAGCGACATTCCTTTTTCGTCCCGTGTCTAGTCCAATCCGGAGGGTGTGTCGATCCTGAATGAGACAGGACGGGTCTGGGATATCTCTGGCGTTTTTTCGGGAGAAAATCCCAGCAGAGTTGTTGAAATGGCATCACAAAAGTAGAATCAAGGGTAGTTTCGCCCCATGATGCTGGAGAAAACATGGGGTCCCCATGGACGGACACTTGCAAACAAAATTTTGTTGCAAACCAGAAAACTAATGCCGTGTATATTGTAAGAACTAAGAAGCAAGAACCACACTGATCGATAATTGGTCCATAGATTGCTTACTAACTGTTATGGAGTGGTGCACTGTGCACACATGACAAAAGGTCTACATATGTTTGGTATGGCTTTCGGGCCTCAGCTCCCAATCACATGATTCAAGAGCTGAAAGCAAGATTGGTAGCTTTTGATTTTTTATGCTTGTTTAAGAGAACGTTTTGATAATTGAGATTATATATATTAAATGATTTATTTTCATACGTCACGAATTGTGGTTTATCATGATTTAATTTTGGCTTATCACATGGCTCTCCACAGCCTCACAAGTCCACAGGTACTCCTTCCTGCTCATGCCATACCACTAATCTCTCTCTCTCTACTCTTGCTCTTTTATGGGAAAATCCTTATAGGGGCCCTTTTTGGAGAAAAAATTTCAAAAAGGGCCCCACGATTATGACAATCCCAAAAAGGGCCCTTCGGCCTTTTCTGGGATAAATTCATTAAAATTTAACAACTAAATCAGTCACATTTACAACAATTCTTTTACTTGTTTATAACTAAATCAGTCACATTTACAACAATTTTTTTACAATTAAACCAGTCTCATTTACAACAATATCAGTCCCGGTTAACAACTATATCAGTCTCGGTTAACAACTATATCAGTCTCATTTATAACTCATCAAGATTCTCAAAATCCCAAAAAAGGCCCTTGGGCCTTTTTGGGAATTGTCAGAATTTTAGGGCCCTCTTTGATATTTTTTCTCCAAAAAGGGCCCTTAAATGGATTTTCCCCTCTTTTATCTCCAAAAGTCCTTCTTTCCCTATTTCCAAAGCAAGCCGAACACTCCAAAAATAAATAATTATTTTGATTTTTTTTATAATTATCATAAAAATCATTTATATTACTACAAATCCAAATATAAATCATATCATATAATCTGACTTTTACCTTTTAAGTTTGCATAATTCTTATTTTAACAAAAACCACTTTTCTCATACTATTCCAAACACACTTTAGCCTTCAATATGCCATTCTCTCTCTCTCTATCTCTTTTATATGAAAGATGGCAAAAGCCAGAATAACTAAAAAATTACATGCTAGATGTAAATAATCTCAAACACTCTTGATCTACTTAAATCCTTAAAAACAAAGGACAATCACCATAAACATTAGACCTATTTTAACCCATTTTTGCCATAACATCGGCAACTCTATTGACTTCCTAGGAACATGGCAAACAGAAAACCTGCCAATCCATATCAAGTAAATTCCTAATCCTGGAAAATAAAAGAGATCCCAAAATGTACCAAGAAGCAGACAATCTATTAATGAGTTTACAATCATCAGATTCTAAAATAATACTCTTAACACCGAAATCCCAGGCCATGCGGAGTCCTTCATAGACTGCCCATTCCTCAGCTGTACTAGCATCACAAATGCCCAGAATTTTAGAGAATCCAACAACCCAAACGCCATTACTGTCTCTTAAAACCCCACCACATCCAGCCTTGTTTGATCTTTGAACCATAGCCCCATCAACGTTTAGTTTCATCCAGCCTACAGGAGGAAGCTTCCAGCGACGAAGGGCAGACGTTGATTGAGTGAGATCCGAAACAGCCAGGGGATTGGACTGATATAGAGTGTATTTCTGCCAAGAATTCATAATAACCAAAACAAGATGCAAAGGCCTCACAAAGCCAGGTTCGAACATAAATTCCATAGTTTCCATATAGCAAAGCCAAAAATAAGATTCCAGTAAGGATCCATACCTTTGCAAAATCTACCCGCCAGATTCATTGATAACCAGTCAATATGCCATTCTCGCTTCTCCTTTGTTTGCTCTTTCATCAAGTTTTGGGCTTTTGGCAGAAGAAATTACAGTAAATGCATCCACTCTCATCTGGCTCTAGTTCAAGAGTGGGATGAGAGTGACGAGTCTGAAAGGCGAGTTAGTAGCATGCATTTTAATTTTTAGGGTTGATTTTTTGGGATTAAACGTTTAAATATAAATTAATATTTTTTTATAAAAAATAGGGTTAAATATCAAATTTGTCACGGAAGTTTTCTAAATGGAGCGCCCAGCACCCGGAAGTTTTTTGGGTACCAAATTTACCCCGGAAGTATGAAAAAGGTAGCAAATTTGTCCCGGAAGTATGAAAAAGGTAGCAAATTTGCCCATCCGTTAATTTTGACCGTTAAGTTTGACTAACTGTCCACGTAGCATGCCACCTCATCACACGTGGTATGCCACCTCATCAACCAATAAAAGTTAAGTATCATTTTTGCCCCGGAAGTTTTCATTTAGGAGCAATTTTGCCCCGGAAGTTTTTATTGAGGAGCAATTTTGCCACGGAAGTTTACAAAAGTAGCAATTTTGCACTTCTTTCTTCCAATATTAAATTTGACTATTAAATTAGTCAAATGATCAGCCTATATAAATTGCAGGGCCAGCCTAATTAAGCCCGAGGCCCTCCAGGGCCGACCTTGCAGGTCCAACTTCAAATTTTTGGCTTATTTTTTAAAGGCAAGCCCTGCAGGGCCAGCCTGATTAAGCCCGAGGCCCTCCAGGGTTGGCCTTGCAGGTCCAACTTCAAATTTCTAGCTTATTTTTCAAACCCGAGCCCTGCAAGGCCAGGGCTTAAACGGGCCTAGTCCGATTTCCCGGCTCTAGTCCTTGTGACCAGTTCGGTTTCACAAATTCTGACTGTCTTGAGCTCAACATCTCAAGGATCTCCTTCTCTGACTCCAAGTTCCACCTTTTCAAGGCATGACATGTGTGGTCTTTGACTGATTTAATAGTCAAATTTAAAAGAAGGGAAAAATTGCTACTTTTGTAAACTTCCGAGGCAAATTTTCTCCTTAATGAAAACTTCCGGGGCAAAATTGCTCCTCAATGAAAACTTCCGGGGCAAAATTGCTCCTTAATGAAAACTTCCAGGGCAAAAATGATACTTTTGATTGATGAGGTGGCATGCCACGTGTGATGACGTGGCATCTACGTGGACTTCCATCACTTTTGGGTAAATTTGATACCTTTTCAATACTTCCGGGGCAAATTTGGTACCCAAAAAACTTCCGGGTGCTGGACGCTCCATTTGGGAAACTTCCATGACAAATTTGATATTTAACCCTAAAAAATAATATACTAGGATGGGACGGGATTAGGTACTACCCCCATCTCATCCCCTCCCAATATAACTAGGATAGGATGGGACGACTAGGACGTGACACACGTAAGCATGGTAGTGAAAATGTAGTTTTTGTAACACCCCAACTTTTCTAAAGCATTTTCGAAATTATTTGATCAGAGTTCAAAATAATTTAACCAGAGTTGAGCAACGAAATGATTTTAAATACAAAGTAACTGATATTCAACCACTGTAGTGTACTGGTTTGTTGATACAAAGAGTTTGAAAGGCTATACATATCTACAGGACTTTCTCCAGCTAGTCCTTCTGCCTGCTGCTTACCCTTGTTTCTGTTTCTGTTCACTCCGAAAATCCTGAAGCTACAGTAAGAGCTGAGGTTCAATACCCATTGAACCTCAGGTAACGGTTAACCTCATGCTTATGTATCAAATATGTATGACAGATATCTATGGTAAAACAGCATTTATTCACATACAATATTCATATATTCACATAATAACATTACACGGCCACTGCAACATGTATGTTATTACAATCTGCACTATCTTCCAGTGCCACGGTGTACATCCGTGTCCTCAACGCTAGGAAAACATAACGGCATTATCATGACTATAACCCGTATTAAGATGTATGTGTATGATCAATTTTCAAATATTGAATTATTCAAAAATGCACTATGCAGTATGCAGCCTCCCTTATATCACCACCTCCCTTATACCGCTGACTGGAACCATAGGCTAACATATAGTCCAATAGAAACTCATTCATTTGACTGGATGGTTTCAAGCTCACCAAAACTTAAGATACACCCGGCCAAAGGTATAGAGCTTAAATCTGGACTATGGCTCCCCTCCTTTAAAATAACAACTATGGAGGTGTCACATGTCCCACATCTCCAATGAAATCCCGGCCAGAGGAAAAACATGGAAGATGGGGCCCTGAAAGGTACCATCCACTGTGCACCGAGTGGTGGCATAAATCATTCTTATCATTCAAATCCCTCCTTACTCCACCCATCATAATACAACCGCCATGATGAATATGTTCACTCAATGCATTATTATACCATAAAGTTTTATACATCAATATGCGTATTTATGAATAGTAAATACTATGCGTATCTGTGAATAGTAAAATACTATGTGTATATGTGAATAGTAAAACACGGTATATATACATGAATAGTAAGAATGAAGAGTACATATAGTATGTATACGTGAATAGTAAATACGGTATGTATACGTGAATAGTATTATGAATAGTATATACAGTATACGTGAATAGTAAAATGAATAGTAAATACGGTATACGTGAAAAGTAAAATAAATAGTAAATACGGTATATGTGAATAGTAACGTACATATAAATAGTACCTCTGTATGATCAATTTTCAAAACAATATCTTAGACTATCTATCACATATAAGCATACCATAAGCATCAGAGTTAGTGTTACAATACGCGTCCGTACCTTCCTTCCACGTGAATAGTAAATTACTATTCATGTATACGGCACTATTCACGTATCCCCAAACTTCCTTTGAATCTGACTCCGGAATCCTCGGATATCCTATAATATCATTTTTATCAGTGACCATTAATTTTCAGCATTTGCGGAAACTATGTTGGATATTCACTATTCATGTGAATAGTACCAGTAAAAATATTTTTACCGTGCCGGTAAATATTTTTTACTGTGCCAGTAAATAATATTTACTGTCCAAGGATAATTCTTTTCTGATGTGACAGATCAGACTAAGCTGCAGCCACAGAGCATACTCAGAAAAACTCTATCTGGCATTTCTACTATAATTACCAAAAGAAACTACCAAATATTAAGACTAGAGACCAAAGAACTTACCCTTGAAGTTCCTGCTCATTCTCTCCAGCTTCAAGAACTTTACTCTAAACTCTCTCTCTAACTCTAAGAATTCTCACTCTTCTCTTAAACTCAACTGTTGTTCTCTGAGTTTGGTGTGAAGAAAATGAAGAAATGAAGCCTCTATTTATAGTGTTGGAAAATGGGTCCTTAAGCGTAATTTTTATCTCTGGGTCATTATACGTAATTTTCCCCGTGACAAATTTTCAAACCTCCCGTGACTCTTCCCGTGGCTTGTTGCGGAAATAATTTTTTGTGGGTCCCACATGAATAGTAAATTATATTATAATAATATAATATTATTTTTCAAATAGTGAATTACTATTGAGTGGGTCCCGCATGCCACTTTTTTTCAAAACTCACGAGACTTCTGTAGGCAGAGGAGAAATAATTTGACGTGGGTCCCGCATGAATAGTAAATACGTATTTATGAATAGTAAATACGTATTTGTGAATAGTGAACACTATTCATATTTCACAAATTTCAAGTATTAAATACGTATTTGCGAATAACATATATATATATATATATATATTTTTTTTTTAAATACGTATTTGTAAATAGTAAAAACGTATACGTGAATAGTAAATACTATTCACGGGGCCCACAAAATACTGATTTCAAATTTATCACTTTCCAAAAATAGAGCCTACTAGTCTTCCCAAAATAGGTTTATGTTCAATATATTAGATTCAAAATTCAGGATGTTACATTTCTCCCCCCGTTCAATAAATTTCGTCCTCGAAATTTGACAATATAAAATCAAAAGGTTATCTAGACCTCTAGTCTATTCCTTCCTTATGCAAACTTAAATAGCACGCATCCTACTATTCAATGTCTCAATCTTATACCCAGGTATAGTACTAAATTACAGGACTTGCTGATCTATTCTCACAGTACTCGGTTACACAGGCCTCACTGCCTGATTTATTTAGCCTTTTGGCTTAACACATATTGGCCTTCCGGCTCAATCTATTACCATCGCACTGGAGATTCTAACCTTTCTTCTTAGGAATTCATCCTCAACCCTTAGGCATCTTTATTACTACCTGATACAGTGAATGTTTTGCTAGTCTTACGATGCATTCTAAACATAGTTACTTAGCATTTCACATAGTGCTAAGTATCACCGGTCTTATGTCCTAGGAGCATCATCCCGTGTATACTTTGCACACTACGTCTTATTGCCTTGAGCATCTGCTCATCAAATTCATCCGAGACTTTCCCATTCAAGTCCTCAAACTACTTTTACTTACTCAACATCATAACCGGCAGCTATTATTTGACTTAACTAATTCAGTATTCCAAACCTTTCTAATAGTTGCTGTTCCTGTACCATAATTCCCAATTACACTGCTTTTCTTTTCAACACGATAGCGTCGACAATCATGTCATTGCTACCCAAAACTATTTTCTTGTCTCATTTTCAAATTTTCAAACATGAAAAATTTTCCGTGGTTTCAGTACATTTCACAATCTGCACTATACCACAAAGTAATAGTGCTATAACATTTTTAAACTTAATCGCTGCCATCACAAATTCATGAAAACATTTTTTCACTGCCGGATCATTTTCAAAAACTTTGATTACCGGCACATATCTTTGAGGGAGCTAATTTATTTCACAAAATTTTACAATTGAGAGTACACACCATCATTTTAACCATTTGGTACAGTGAGCGCCTTACCCCAATCCTCAAATCCAGTCTCAACAGTACTATCAACAATGTGGGAGAACCTCCGCCCCTCTCTCAGGAGACCCAGTGTTCACACTGGCACATAAAGTAGCAACCCTATCTAGCGGAACTCAGTCCAGTCATAGACAGTCAGGTTGTACTAAACAAAACATATGCCCTCGGCAAAGTGTTATGGATTGGGTGCGTTCACTGTTGGTGCGATTTCCATTTTCTCAAACAAAATCCCTCCAAAAACTTTTTGTTCAAAGAGAACATTTATCAAAGGCTAGCGATTTCAAACATTTTAAAACATCTAGCAAGACCCAGCAAACTGTGTACATCTACAACAGCTTCTGTCCTTCCAGTTTTGTACTGACTTTACCACAACATAGTTAAAAACTCAGTTTCAAACTCTGGGTTCTATCAAAAACCCTTTTTTTTACAAGACAATATCATTTCAAAATAATAATCGCTGTGGTCTCAAATTCTGTTGAAAACATTTCATTTGAAAACTCAGCTTAAAAAAAAATCCACATGTTCGAACAAATAAATTTCGAAATTTCTAATACAGCAGGTGTATTGGCAAGTTCAAAAATTCAATTTAAAAACCTTACTTAGGAATCAGACAACTAACATTAGAAGGTCATCACTAATTACACGCATTGGAACCTCTGTCCTTGGCTACTCAAACTATCCATAAAATACTTAGTTTGTTCTACTTTAATCTTCCAGCTATTTCAAACATCGTTCGCTATCCTCGGATCTCACAAAATTTTCTGGACACTTCTCATATTCGTTGTCTGACAACTATGGGCTTCTGCTAGCCTATAAACACAATATATGCTGTATAGCACTGGAGCAAACCATGACGATATACTAAGTTACAACAGTCTTTTCTCTAGGGAACCTATTCAATGTGAGATTCATTATAATGTACTTACCTTGAGAACCGATGCACTGGTAACTCTACTTTATGGTTCGTTGTCACGGCGGCTCCACTCTACGGTTCGTCGTCACGGTGGCTCTGCTCTACGGTACATTACTCGGCGCTTCACTTAGTCTTCTCAGACCAGTCAGCTTTTCCGGTTAGCATCCTCTGTAGGTAAACCTCCTTGATCAGAACTCCCCGTAGGTATCCTTCTCCGACAAACTTTCCATAAGTAGCGCCAGTGATCGTCTTTGAATCATTATAATGAGAACTCAAATCTTAACAGGTTCCTATCCTTTAGTAGTTTCATAAACCGTTGTTTCTATGTCTGCCATCTTATCTAGGGTCATTCTATTTGTGGACTTTCACTTTCTATTTAGCTCCAAGCATAATTCTTAACTCAACTTTCCCTATTGGGTAATCACCTACTTCTTGGGAAATCTATTAGCCACTAATATCTCTATGATTCTTGGTCCCACCTTGAGACCATAACCTGGTGGCTACTGAAGTTTCCAGCTTTCGTATGGTTCTGTTAAGGAACTATCTCTTAGGTATTTGGAACCTAGGCAAAACTCACTCATATTTTCTAAGGGTTCCTACTCTCACAGGGGTCATAGTTCTGAGATTTCTCTCGCTTAAGCAATATTAACTTCATAATGTCTATTGATTCTTGGTACTAATATTGGTATACTTACTACTGGGTACCTACAACTCTCATAGGTACTAGTATGACATAACTGTCTCCCCAGAATTACTGGGTACTTTCCTTCTTCTGTCAATTGATCACCACCGTCAAGGACTTAATCAAAAGATCTTCGTCCCCGGAGCCACGCCCCTTTGCACGCATGGTGTCTGGCCTCTACAAGGTAGGGATTTTCTTCTCAGGGTACCTTAACAAGTTATTATTTTGACAAGGACATTAAATCGATAGGTTACTATCCAAGGGAAACCTAAACAGTAGGTTACTGTCTACCGGAAAACTTAAGTCGTACCGACTTCTCTGTACCACTTCCCTTGAAACTCTGAGTGGGGATTTAACTTAGATTCCGATTCCCATATCAAAAGTCTTAAAGTTTAACAACAGAAACCATATTCTGTGCCATCTACTCTATATCAAGGCCTCCCGAGCCTAACCCTTTTCCTTAGGATTTACGTCCTTTTTGTATCACAACACCAGTATTGTATCAGTACTTGTACTTGTTTTTTTCGAAACACTTTTAAAACCATGGCTTAGAGCCTAACTTAGTTAGTCAAACCGATTGGCCAGGTAGGCGTCTATCATGGGAGCCTCACCGTGCTAGGGTGACTGATTGGCTGATCCACATAGACTCGGCCCTACCTTCGGCACCAATGGTTTACTGTAACTGAGTCGGGTTCATACCAGATAAAACACTTTCGAAAGCTTAGAACCTAACTCCGCTACTCAGACAATCCGACTAGGCAGGTGTATTTGTGGAAGGCTCGACGAATTCAAGGAAATTGATTGCCAACCACAAAACCCCTTTCTAGATATCAGACTGTTTGGAGTAACTTAGTTAACTTCGTGCCAGAATGTCTGCTCTGATACCAAAATGTAACACCCCAACTTTTCTAAAGCATTTTCGAAATTATTTGATCAGAGTTCAAAATAATTTAACCAGAGTTGAGCAACGAAATGATTTTAAATACAAAGTAACTGATATTCAACCACTGTAGTGTACTGGTTTGTTGATACAAAGAGTTTGAAAGGCTATACATATCTACAGGACTTTCTCCAGCTAGTCCTTCTGCCTGCTGCTTACCCTTGTTTCTGTTTCTGTTCACTCCGAAAATCCTGAAGCTACAGTAAGAGCTGAGGTTCAATACCCATTGAACCTCAGGTAACGGTTAACCTCATGCTTATGTATCAAATATGTATGACAGATATCTATGGTAAAACAGCATTTATTCACATACAATATTCATATATTCACATAATAACATTACACGGCCACTGCAACATGTATGTTATTACAATCTGCACTATCTTCCAGTGCCACGGTGTACATCCGTGTCCTCAACGCTAGGAAAACATAACGGCATTATCACGACTATAACCCGTATTAAGATGTATGTGTATGATCAATTTTCAAATATTGAATTATTCAAAAATGCACTATGCAGTATGCAGCCTCCCTTATATCACCACCTCCCTTATACCGCTGACTGGAACCATAGGCTAACATATAGTCCAATAGAAACTCATTCATTTGACTGGATGGTTTCAAGCTCACCAAAACTTAAGATACACCCGGCCAAAGGTATAGAGCTTAAATCTGGACTATGGCTCCCCTCCTTTAAAATAACAACTATGGAGGTGTCACATGTCCCACATCTCCAATGAAATCCCGGCCAGAGGAAAAACATGGAAGATGGGGCCCTGAAAGGTACCATCCACTGTGCACCGAGTGGTGGCATAAATCATTCTTATCATTCAAATCCCTCCTTACTCCACCCATCATAATACAACCGCCATGATGAATATGTTCACTCAATGCATTATTATACCATAAAGTTTTATACATCAATATGCGTATTTATGAATAGTAAATACTATGCGTATCTGTGAATAGTAAAATACTATGTGTATATGTGAATAGTAAAACACGGTATATATACATGAATAGTAAGAATGAAGAGTACATATAGTATGTATATGTGAATAGTAAATACGGTATGTATACGTGAATAGTATTATGAATAGTATATACAGTATACGTGAATAGTAAAATGAATAGTAAATACGGTATACGTGAAAAGTAAAATAAATAGTAAATACGGTATATGTGAATAGTAACGTACATATAAATAGTACCTCTGTATGATCAATTTTCAAAACAATATCTTAGACTATCTATCACATATAAGCATACCATAAGCATCAGAGTTAGTGTTACAATACGCGTCCGTACCTTCCTTCCACGTGAATAGTAAATTACTATTCATGTATACAGCACTATTCACGTATCCCCAAACTTCCTTTGAATCTGACTCCGGAATCCTCGGATATCCTATAATATCATTTTTATCAGTGACCATTAATTTTCAGCATTTGCGGAAACTATGTTGGATATTCACTATTCATGTGAATAGTACCAGTAAAAATATTTTTACCGTGCCGGTAAATATTTTTTACTGTGCCAGTAAATAATATTTACTGTCCAAGGATAATTCTTTTCTGATGTGACAGATCAGACTAAGCTGCAGCCACAGAGCATACTCAGAAAAACTCTATCTGGCATTTCTACTATAATTACCAAAAGAAACTACCAAATATTAAGACTAGAGACCAAAGAACTTACCCTTGAAGTTCCTGCTCATTCTCTCCAGCTTCAAGAACTTTACTCTAAACTCTCTCTCTAACTCTAAGAATTCTCACTCTTCTCTTAAACTCAACTGTTGTTCTCTGAGTTTGGTGTGAAGAAAATGAAGAAATGAAGCCTCTATTTATAGTGTTGGAAAATGGGTCCTTAAGCGTAATTTTTATCTCTGGGTCATTATACGTAATTTTCCCCGTGACAAATTTTCAAACCTCCCGTGACTCTTCCCGTGGCTTGTTGCGGAAATAATTTTTTGTGGGTCCCACATGAATAGTAAATTATATTATAATAATATAATATTATTTTTCAAATAGTGAATTACTATTGAGTGGGTCCCGCATGCCACTTTTTTTCAAAACTCACGAGACTTCTGTAGGCAGAGGAGAAATAATTTGACGTGGGTCCCGCATGAATAGTAAATACGTATTTATGAATAGTAAATACGTATTTGTGAATAGTGAACACTATTCATATTTCACAAATTTCAAGTATTAAATACGTATTTGCGAATAACATATATATATATATATATATTTTTTTTAAATACGTATTTGTAAATAGTAAAAACGTATACGTGAATAGTAAATACTATTCACGGGGCCCACAAAATACTGATTTCAAATTTATCACTTTCCAAAAATAGAGCCTACTAGTCTTCCCAAAATAGGTTTATGTTCAATATATTAGATTCAAAATTCAGGATGTTACAGTTTTTACCTAAAAATAGAAAAAGAATGACAAATCGTAAAACGTAAAATCGTAAAATAAAACGGAGTTTTTACCTGCATATGTATATAAAAAAAATTCGAGAAAAGTAAGGTACCTGTCATCATACACACATATACTGATCAATGCAATATCAATCAAAATGTCCAACATTGTCATTGATCAAACC
Organism: Acacia crassicarpa; assembly: GCA_034222035.1. Lineage (NCBI taxonomy): Eukaryota > Viridiplantae > Streptophyta > Magnoliopsida > Fabales > Fabaceae > Acacia > Acacia crassicarpa. The sequence goes on along the minus strand of JAWXYG010000009.1, from coordinate 20,091,290 downwards.
ATATTTTTTATATGATTTTACATGATTAAATTGGGATTTTTAATACATTTTCTGGGACATTATTGTATGATTAAGTACTAAGTTGAGTTAGGAACATTTTTATTGAATTAAGTGTAATTAGGGGTAAAATGATCTTTATTTATTAATTACAGAAAAGGACCCAGATGTTTTTGAAATTTCAGTTCTGCCCCAAAATAATTTGAAAAATCTCACTGTAGTCCCTCTTCAGAACTTTTAAAGCTTTCACTTAAGTCCCTCAGTAAAAACTGCGTTTTTTGCAAAAACTCGCCGTTTTTACGCTTTTACGTTTTTTCGTGGAGCTTTTTACGTTTTTACCTCTGGAGTGTTTTTTCCACCACGCAACACGTTTTGCCCGAGAAAAAAACGTAAAAACGACATTTTTTGCGCTTAAAGCGCGATTTTAACTACCATGCACATAAGCACCCCTAATGTTGAAACCACTAGCATAAGCTCCAATCCGGTGGGCAAATTCCTCCTTTTGTTTAAATTTTAGTAGCGTTGGATACTGGTGGATTAATCCAAAAAATATCTATATATATTTACCTAAACAAATCAAAACACGAACATTAAACTAGCAACGCAATGTGGAGGGCCAAGTGTAAAATAAGAACCAAAAACCCCTTAATTAGTGATGTAGAAGACCAAATTAATTTCAAACAAAATTATCACAAGAGAAAAATAATTAATTCAAACTTAACATGAAATTATTTCACAGCATATATACATAAATATCACAAGTGATGAGAGAATAGGATTTTAAGTAACCTGTCAAAGCCAACAATAAGTATAATTAGAAGACAACCGAACACTTGGATTAATTGGTATGAGTTGTTTCAACTTAACCAATAGTCACAAATTTGATCTTTTGGGAATTTGGTTTGTAACTCTTTAAGAGGTTAGCCAGGATACTGGATGGTCACAGAAAAAAAAAGAAAAAGAAAAAAAATGGCTGGAAGAAGAGGAACTAATAAGGAATTATAAAGGAAAACAGAAGAAAACTGAACTTATATAGGAAACATAAAATGGGGATATTCCTTTTTTCTCTCATGTCGTTCAAACCTGTGACCATATGGTGAGAAATCTTCTCATCTCAACTAACCAACATGACCCTCAAACATTGATGAGGTTATTCCTTTCTTGTTGCAGACAAGCATAGGGGAATCAGAAATATTTCAAATGCAGAGTAGGTATTAGGTTATTCTTTACCAATGCCAAAGTTGTTGGTTGATTATTTGCATCACGCATGATTCCACCCAATCATAAAGCACAAAATGAAGGCTGATTAAGTTTTGTCATATGTGATTTTTATAGTCTGTAGTCAAACAAAATTATGAAATTTTATTGATGTGAAACCTTATTGTTAAAAAAAAAAAAAAAAATCATGTGCTTCAATTTGGTTTGGAAAACTGGACCAATTTTTTTTTTTTTTTAAAGTATCAAATAATATTAATAAAAAGAAAAAAATAAAACCAACATTTTATGTGGATGAGTTGAGATTGCCAAATGATGTATTAAAATAAACCGAAAATGCTAATACTTATATTAATAGTTTGCTTTGCCTAACTCCAAAATTTCCCAGACCTCTCTTAACAATCCTTCAAAATAATGCATTTAACCGAAGGTCTAAAAGGTTCCTTAATGATTGTAATTTTTACTTTGAAATTTTCAGCCTCCTTCTATCAAAATATTCAAGAAACCAACAAAAGTGTTACCAAGATTCATGAGAAAATTTCAATGAATTTTAGGCACAAAGTATGAGTAACTGAGATGGTGAATTAAGCACATATGACTAAAGGAGCTGTAAGATGTTTTTTTGACAGCTCTTTGGGTCATCCCACATGTTTGGAACTTTTTATAAATCTTATTACAAAGTATCTAGCAATGATCCACCACTGACCAAGTACCCTTAGATAGCTGCAATTAGATTATTATTTCTGTGGGAAAACTAGACCAAACAGATATAAACAAATGGACATGATAATAGCTTTTGTCCTTTTAAGAATTCATTTTCCTTGTGTTTTCTTATTTATTTTAATTGTATAAATCTGAAAAAAAAATGATTTGTTCAAACACCAAAAAAAGACATATATTGAAAAACCAAAACTAGTCCAATTTGAGGGTGGACTAGATTAGTAGAATTGCATGGACCAGGCTTTCCTCCGACACGTTTGATATCCGCTGCCCTCCTTTTCTTTCATACGCCACCGTTTTGTGCCAAAATGGCACTATGCAATCTTTCCTTCTTTCCTTTTTTTTTTGGGGTTAAAGTAGCATCATCATCCTCAAGTATTTTTTTTAGCATCAGTTAGTACCTGAAGTATTTAAAAAAAGAAAACGTAAAATATTTAGGATCTTAAAAGAAATAATTTTTCAAAATCATAAAGTATTTTTTTTCAGTACTAGTCAATATCCTGACGTATCATACCAGTCAATATCTTGAAGTATCTTTTTTACACCAATTAGTATCCTGAAGTATTATTTTTACACCAGTCAGTATCTTGAAGTAAAATACTTCAAGATACTGACTGGTGCTAAAAAAGATATTTGAGGATATTGACAGTTACTAAAAAGATACATCAGGATACTGGATAGTACTTAAAAAATACTTTATGAATTTGAAAAATTATTTTAGGATCTTAAAAAAATATTTCAAGGTAGTGACGGATACTAAAAAGATATTTCAGGGTACTGACTAGTACTAAAAAATACTTCACGATTTTTAAAAATTATATTTTTTAAGATCCTAAATATTTTATGATCTTTAAAAAATATTTCAGGTACTAATTGGTGCTAAAAAAATACGTGAGGATGATGAATACTATTTTTTAAGAAAAAAAGATTGCACAGTGCCATTTTGGCACAAAATGGCGGTGTACGAAAGAAAAGGAGGGCGGCGGATTTTAATTGTATTGGAGGAGGAAAGCCGGTCCCGAATTGCATAGCCACCGGGAAACCGTGAAAGCCACTTAGCAGACCACTTTTATTATTATTTTAAGGGATAATGAGCAATTTTACATATATGTTTTTCCCTCAGGAGCGCCCAGCATCACGTGCTTTTTTTTGGACAAAAAATGCACATGTGATTATGTTTTGGGAGCGCTCAGCACTACGGCCATCAGTCAACCGTTAGTTGACCGTTAACGCTGACGTGGGTGATAACGTGGTGCTAATGTGGACTGACACGCTGACGTGGACGATGACAGGGAAAAAAATTCAAAAAATAGGAAAAAAATTTCAAAAAATAAGAAAAAATTTCAAAAAATTATAAAAAAAAATTCAAAAAATTAGGAAAAAATTCAAATAAATACGAAAAAATTCAAAAAATTAAGAAATAATTAAAAATAATTAGGAAAAAATTCAAATAATTAGAAAAAATTAGGCAAAAAAATTCAAAAAATTAGAAAAAAAATTAAAATAATTAGCAATAAATTCAAAAAAATAGAAAATAATTAGAAAAAAAATTAAAAAATTAGGAAAAAATTAAAATAATTATAAAAAAATTAAATACCCCCGCTAGTGAGCCCCACCACCACCCTACCGTCATCCACCGCCGGCGGTTGGTTGCCGAGGGCCGCCACTCGGCAGAGGCACTCAGTTATTTCTAGAAACAGGAAAAGAATGTATTTTTAGTCTTTTACGGAATTAAATTTTCATATAAATATTTTTACTCTTCATTTATTTTATGTAGATAATTATTTTTTTGAAAAAATGTATAGTTAAATAGGTTTAAAGTTAAAAAATTGTTAAATTTTATGATAGAATTAATAAAGTTTAAAATTTAAATTTTGCAGTTGATCCCCACCACCGGCAACTGACTGCCGTCACCGGCCGGCGATGGCTGATGGTAGGGTGGTCGGTGGTGGAGCCCACTAGCGAGGGTATTTAATTTTTTTAACAATTTTTTTAATTTTTTTCCTAATTTTTTGAATTTATTGCTAATTATTTTAATTTTTTCCTAATTTTTTGAAATTTTTTATAATTATTTTAATTTTTTCTTAATTTTTTGAATTAAATTCAAATAATTTTTTGATTTTTTTTCTAATTATTTGAAATTTTTCCTAATTATTTCTTAATCTTTTCGTAATTATTTGAGTTTTTTTCCTTTTTTTTTTGAATTTTTTCGAATTATTTGAATTTCTTAAAAAAAATTCAAAATTTTTTCTTAATTTTTGAAATATTTTTTTTTCTAATTTTTGAATTTTTTCCACGTCAGCTTCCCTGTCACCGCCACGTCACTGCCACCTCAGCGTGTCAATCCACATCAGCGTTACGTCATCATCCACATCAGCGTTAACGGTCAACTGACGGTTGACTGACGGCCGTGGTGCTAAGCGCTCCCAAAACGTAACCACATGTGTATTTTTGGTCCAGAGAAAAGCACGTGGTGCCGGGCGCTCCTGGGGGAAAAGCACATGTGTAAAATTGCTCCTAAACCCTTTTATATAATATTTTCTACTCTTCTTCTATTTTTATTGTTAAATGGTTTGTTGTGATTTTATTATATATGTTTTTTCTTAATTTTTCAAATTTATCTTCTTCTATTTTATTGAGATATGATTTTATTATGAGATCTTATAAAATGGTAGCTTCTCTTATGCAATTTTATGATTTATATCTCAAAATCGTCGTGGAAGAAGCTATTCTAAAAATTAAAATTAAAAAAATCATAAGAATCTAAATCTCAAAATCGCTTCTTCACTGCAATTTCAAAATATGGATATTTCTGATTTTTTTAAGAAATTTTAATTTTATTTTTTAGACCGGTTGTCTATTATCCGATCTTGAAAGTATAAGGCTTTTAAAACCAAGGCATTTTTTCTATAGTAGTGTGACTGTTCCAACTTGCAAAAATGGAGAATAACTAGTGGGGCAATCATAAACACAGTGTGGGCCATAGTATGGTTATTTTTTAATACAGCCAGTAGGGAGAGGGGGAGGCAGGGGTCGAACCCTGGACAAGGGGGAGGACCTGCTCCTAAGACTGGCCCTAGTGCCATCGCACTATGAGGCGCTTGGCTGTGCCATAGTATGGTTATATAATATCACAAATACTTGTTTTATCTTATGAAAAAGAAAAAAGAAAGAAAGGCGATGGTCAAGTGGATTTAAGCTTCACTGATTTAAATGCTAACTATCAATTTGAAGTATTATTTGAGAACTATAGTATTTAAACTAGTGTTTACCTCTTTCTCGATATTACGTTAAGAAACAGAAAAGTCTTTATAAATCTTGTGTATGAAAAGTTACTTTCGGTTTTTTCCCCTTCAACTCTATTTAAAGATTAAAAAACAGTAGGAATCTATTTCATAATTGTCAACAAAGCAAATCAAACGTAAAGACACCAAGCTCTACGGGACAATCAAATTATGAAGAAAAAAGTTCTCATCAAGACAAATCACCAAAGCAAACACTAGCAGGAAATGTACAATAAAGTCTAGTAGTCCAAAAACAAACAGATAACTAAATTATTAGTGAAAGCATCCCTTGAAATCAAATCACAAGTTGATATTTCTTCAAAGCCTCAAATTGATCCCCCCAACTCGTCCCTCCTGTTATTCCTGAAGGCCCATATATGATGCTAATAGCCGTCTTTTTCCATTTGGTCTTAACATTTTGCAGCAACCCAGCCATACTTGAACCAAGGTTGAAGCACAACGTACGTTAGGTTCATTGTTCCAACCACCAGTATTTCGGTTGCTGTAATTTCCGGTTTCGTAGTCATCTTCTGTCTCTCTCAGTCATTTTTGAAGTAATAATTATAGATATACAAATTTACACTCACTCGATGGCTTGCTGCACCCAGACTAGCTACACACAATAACAAAACATGTCCAACATCACAAAAAAGAATAGTCTTTGATATGTTCTTGCTCATCATTGTCATCTTCACTCTTTTCGCCTTCACTTTGACCAGCAAAGGGGCTGATCAAACTTACAAGGAGTACAACAGTGATTACTCTCACTAGGTGCATAATAGAGTGATGGACCAAAAGAACTAGAAGAGGATAAAGAGTTATCTTTAGTCACATAAAGACAACTCTTTATCCGCTTCCAGTTGTGTTGGCCGATTACTATATTCTGCAACCAGCGAGTGTAATCACCGCTGCACTCCTTGTAGTTTGACTGGATATATAAACTACTCCAGCCCCTTTGCTGGTTAAGGGGAAGGCGAAAAGAATGAAGATGAGAATGATAAGCAAGAACATAGACTATTCTTTTTTCCGATGTTGGACATGTTTTGCTATTGTTAGTAAGCATTAGAGGGAGGGAGGAAGCATATGAAACCGGGGGAGTGGGTTGCATGTGGAGACCACAGGGGGTTTTAAAGGGGAAATTGATGGAGGGGCAAATTTTCAAGGGAAAATGTTTTGAGCGCTGAAATTTCGGGTGCTGATGCACAAAGCATATAGCCAATCATATCAATTATCAATTAATCTCATAATATCTTATCCTAATCCTAATCACATACTCGTTGGCCAAAAATCAATCCTAATCACTAGGTGGCAAAAAAGATCCTAATCAGATACTCTAACACGTTTAATAATAAAATAAGATAACCATAGCTGATGCAAATTACATGTCAAAACAATTATCACCTCTCGTCTTTAATATAAGAGTCAATTAACTTTTTTTTTTTTAAAGATTCAGGAAACTAAATAAATTACTAATTTTCCACAGTCTAAGGGCAGGGCGCTTAGAGCCCGCTCCGCAAGGAATTCAAGACTATGACTATACATACCTCCACCTTAGCCTGGGTTACCGTTACTTCATAAATCCTTAAAATGCCTCCCCTAGCGTTTTAATCAATTCTAAGATCGAACCCCCTCCCTTTTGATGAGAGTGTCTGACCCCTTCGCCAGTTGAACCTAAGGACAAAAGGTAGCTAAATAAATTACTTAATTATAGTATATATTGCACATCATTAAATTATATATTGATTATAATGGAGATAAGTTAATTTGAATAAAAACAATAAATATAAATATTTTAATGTGATTGATTTAACTTCTTTAATATCTTTTTTAAAAAAGTTAGCTACTCATATATTAAGGATTGTAGGGATTATAACTAACTGGTGAAGCCAAAAAATAATAAATTGGTAAAATGAACCTTTCTTATATATTAAAAAAAATCTTATTATACGGGCTAAGTAAGAGAGGGAAATGGATAGTAAAAAGAACTTTTTTAAAGTACATCCTTATTTATAAAAGGACAAGTAAGAGATCATAGAAATGGAATAGTGGAAGTATATGAAAAGATAAAAATAATGTAGTGTGGGAAAAATGAGGAGGGAGAATAAAATTAATTAAGGATAAAAGTCGTAAAGATATATTAAATATTTACATAACCAGCGTACCAAGGATGGGAAGGAGTTCTTATCTTATAATTAAGAATCAAGGCAATTCAAATTTTATACTTGTATAACAAGGATGGGAGGGAGTACTTATCGTTGGACAGAAAGAAAAATAAAGATGAAGAGGAAAAAAAAACGAGAAAGAAAATAGTTGAGAAAGAATATTAGAATATTAAAACTATGGTCTTAAAGAAAAACATTCAAATACCTCTAAAAATTTACAAATTGATTCATAAAATTAATTAGGGATAAAAATAATAAAAATACACTAAATGCTTAGAACCCAACATATGTAACACCTCAATTTCAATACCCGAAAACTTGGCCAAAATATTTGTAATAACTCCAACAGAGTTTATTAATATCCAAATCTACAGATAACATTTCCATTTCAAATAGAGTTCATAACACATAACCAAAATAAATTTCAGAAAAATATCTCAGAGTTTAATAAAAAACGGAAGTCTTAGGTTCATGGCAAAAGAAATAACATAACATAATCTATTGGAGAACAAAAGAGCCTCCAGAGCTCACTCCATAGGTGCCTTCCCTTGCTCTCTACTAGGATAATCACCTGAAAAATGTTAATATGGGATGAGATTCCACGTCTCAGTAACTACTGAAAATTTCTACCGTACACAAGCAAATTACATATGACAAAAACATGGGCTAGTTTCAAATATGTTTGTAAATATATATATATATATATATATATATATATATATATATATATATAAATATATATATTTCAAAAGTTCTCATCAAATGTCTTTACAAAATATTCATCATCATTTTGTCAATCCTTGAACCATTCAGAAATGCATTATGCAATATGCAGCCTCCCTTATATCCTCTTCCAACCGTATACCGCTGACTGGAGCCATAGGCTAACACATAGTCCAATAGAAACATTCATTTGACTGAATTGTCCCAAGCTCACCAAAACTTAAGATACACCTGGCCAAAGGTATAGAGCTTAAATCTGGACTATGGCTCCCCTCCTTTAAAATAACTAAGGAGGTGTCACATGTCCCACAACTCCAATGAAATCCCGGCCAAAGGATAACATGGAAGATGGGGCCCTGAAACAAGTACCATCCACTGTGCACCGAGTGGTGGCTTAAACAATTCTTATCATCATTCAAATCCCTCCTTACTCCTCCCATCACAATACAACCACCATGATAAATGAGTTCACTCTAAAATAATGCATTTTTCTACCAAAAAATTATATACATCAATATGCGTATTTTTGAATAGTAAATTACTATGCGTATTTGTGAATAGTAAAATACTATACGTATATGTGAATAGTAAAATACTGTGCGTATATGTGATTAGTGAATAGTAAAAATACGGGACATATACGTGAATAGTAATTCAGTATGTATAAGTGAATAGTAAAATACGGTAAATATACATAAATGATAAATAGTAAATCAGTACGTATGAATAGTAAGATACAGTATATAGTAAAATACGATATGTATACGTGAATAGTAACATACACATAAATAGTACCTCTGCAGATTTACAAACCAAAGTTCTCACACCAGATCTTAAAACCACAAACATTTTCTAAATATTCTTGCCAAACAAGTTTATAATCATACATAATTCACAAGTATAAGGAAGAATATTCAGAGTTACCTGTTACTCTATAGTTTCCAAAATTACTGCAAGGCTTCCCTACGTTCCTTCTCTCTCTCTCTCTCTCTCTTTTTCTCCCTACCTTTCTGTGAGTCTTGAGTGATTGTATGTTGTGAAGGAAATGAGAAAGGATGAGGTATTTATAGAGTTCGGGTCTCAACTAATTTTCAAAAATCACATGTCCATCTACTACACATCTACCATGTCAATCTACCATTCATTTGTCCATCTACCACGCGTCTACCATACACTTCTTCATCTACCGTCTAACTACCATTCAATGTCCATCCACCATGTAACTACCGAATACTCATCTTCCGATCAAATATCACATACTTATCTACTTCATAACTATCTACCATTCAAGTTAATATCTGATTTCTTTACCCTGATTGCATCGAAGAATACTGAGTACCAAGAGCTTAGTAACTTTCTTATCTCAATATTATTCCTTAATTTCCTGTTTCAAAATTTGGGATATTACTAAATCCTAAATTCTACTTCAAAGAAAAAAAAATACTCTCCTACTATAATTACACGATAAATTTTAATTACCATAAATTAGTCTATCCTATAATATTATAGTTCTAAAATTTAGGATGTTACAACATACATTCTTATAATTAAGGATCAAGGCAATATAAATTTTATGCTCGTATAACAAGGATGGGAGGGAGTACTTATTTGTTTGACGATTAAAAAAATAAAGATGAAGAGAAAAAACGGGAAAAAAAAGTTGAGAAATAATATTAGAATGTTAAAACTATGGTCTAAAAGAAAAACATTCAAATACTTCTCAAAATTTATAAATTGATTCATAAAATTAATTAGGAATAAAAATGGTAAAAATACATTAAATGCTTAAATAACTAATGTACAATCTTGTAATTAAAGATCAAGGCAATCCAAATTTTATACTCGAATAACAAGGATGGGAGGGAGTAGTTATCGTTAGACAGGGGAAAAAAAGATGAAGAGGAAAAAAAGAAAAAAAAATAGTTGAGAAAGAATATTAGAATGTTAAAACTATGGTCTAAAATAAAAACATTCAAATACCCCTAAAAATTTACAAATTGATTCATAATGATGTCAAACCATGGTTTTGGCGGCTAGAACCATGGTTTCCATTGAAGCTGGGGAATCAGCTTTTCGGAGAAAAAGCACTTTGGCCATAGGCAAATGACAATATCGCCAATCTATTCATTCATACATGCATGCATATATGTATGTATAAGGCTAACATATAGTTTTAGTCTTTTAAGTTTTCATCAGGTCTCATATCACTATTACAGACACACACATATATAATGATTAATAAATAACGGTTACATCGAAAAAACGTTACATATGTCAAGATAGAGGTCACACAAGAATATATAACTTTTAAAAGTAACGGTTAATTATGCGCACTATCATGTATTGTAAGGATGAATTCATGAAAACACAAAAATGATGATTGTCATTAATAACTGTCATCTATTTAGTTACAAAAATAATGGTTCTTTCGAAACAACTATCATGTAACACTTACAAATTATTCATCTTCCAACCTTACATCAACGAAAACAAAAATATAATGGTTATATCAATTGATTGTAAAGTATGAACCACAAAAAACTACTTTTCATATGAACAACCGTCATGTAAAAATAACTCTATAAAGCATATTTTCATAACCTCGTTTGGTTCAACACCAAGTACTAGCTCTCCTAATTTAAATATGCTTTAAAACGAAGTACACTTCAACTCTATTTAAACTGACATATTCCTTTTGTTCTTGGTATACTTTTCTTCATCGATCAACCTTGTGATTAAATAGTTGGATACTTAGTACTTTTCTTCACTGATCAACCTTTCTTCTAAGGTCTTGAACAAAGAGATGACAAGTACAAGCTCTCTCAATTTCTTTATGAGTTATTTCTTCAATTGTGATTAAATAGTTAGATACGTAGAAGTTTGATTTCATTTTGAAATGTTGATTTCGGCATTTCAAACACTTGTACCATACTTACATCCTACCTCGCAGCCTCCAGGATAAAAGTAAGTTCATCTCCTTGGATAATCTCAATGACCAGGGTGAGGGCATGAAGGAAGATATGAAGTAATCTCAAACAAGGTTTTTGGGAGATAAATTTATTAGGAGGGTGCCAAACATAAGGGACATTTACTTCTTGATACCTTGCATTCAAGGGTGGGTACATCATTAACTCTATTTAAATTAGTTTTTATCTATTTTATAATTTTCCTGAGGGTGTAATATATTATTGTACTTAGGGGATATGGGATGCCGGCATGAAAAATTCATTAGGCAAAAATATTTAGTACGATGACTCTATGAGCAAGGTTTCAGACATGAGACCATACATGCAGGAGATATTCAACTAGTAAGTTATCAAATCATTATCTCTTATAATTCAATTCAGTTTGCATGTTTCTATATATATAATTTTTTATCGTATCTCCTCATATCAATGTACAAGTACTACACCAAAGACAACCTCACTGATGGCGGCTACAAATATGTTTTCCAATGGCTGAGTCTAAAGGTATATGTATTATTCACAAATGGCTAAAGTATTAAATTGAAGCACACATATAGTTTATATATGATTGACTAACAAATTTTTCTTCTCATTTCTTTATGGTGCCCACGTCAACCAAAACACAACAACAATTGTAGGTATTATGTGACACAGTTCATGAAGGAAATAATCACACGCACGATCCTAAAAATATTGATCCAAATACGGTATATTATATGTTCAATCGTTTATATATATTGGTAAGTTATATATTACAATATCCAACTTCCATCTATTGTTTCCTTTTGTGCATAGTATTTTCATGCCTCTTACACGAGGTTTAACCACTCACAAATAGAAGAAGTGACTGACGAGTTGACGACATCTCTAGAAGATCAGTGGGAGAGGGAAACCTTTGAATGACTATAAATTTCTAGATACTAATTTGTTTATTTTAACTTTTTGTTTTAATAGTGTACACATGGACATGAATGACTCTAAATATATTCTAATTTGTTGTATTATTCTATATATAAATGACTATAAATATATATTCTGATTCGTTATGTAGGAGGATATCAAAACCCCCCCCCCCCCAATTTTTGAAATTTTTTAGCTTCAATATATCACAGTTGCTACCTAACAATCACTATTTATATCAACTATATATAACAGTTGTTCAAAATCCCAACATTTCCTTTGTTAACGATGGTTTTGTGATTTAAGACAGTCTTGCGCGTGCATGGTGCATAATGAATGCTTTAGAGATTTCGCCACGATCGGCCGCTCCACATTCGTAGGGGTGATTTTTGTAAGTGTACTTGCATTGAGCACACCATCTCATAGGATTATGAAATCATTAAAAGCTTTGCTCAACTTGCCAAATGCATTCTAGCATATTCACATTGCCATAAGAATGGACCAATAAGTTATTTTATGCTAGTTAGAACTGACAAACGACTTATTCTTATCCATTGAACCTTCTTCAAGGAATCACCAATCACAAAGATTGAGTTGCCATTGCTTTCAATTACAAGTTGGCTTTAGTCTCATTCCCCTCAACTAATTTATTTCATCCCGCACAGAACTAGGGATGTCAAACAGGGAGCTGTCATCCATTATCTCTCTCTCTCCATCTCTCTCTCTTTGTAATCGTCAACTCCTCCGTCGATTCTCTCTTACACCAATGCTTTTTTTTTTTCTTAAAAACAAATTGACTCTAGTTTTTATGACAAACCAAACCGATTTCATAGCCAATTCGCCGATTTCTGGTTCGAACCGGCTAGTTCAGTTTGAGTTTTGTAACCATGATTAATATTATATAATAAATCTCAGATACTTAGCTCCCTGATTTAGCTTCTGTCTGCCCCATTGACTTTTAACCTAGTACTCTAACCAATTCAATGACCTGTACGATTTTAATAACCTTGGTTTCATCACGTAATAAGGCATCATGCGCTGGGGTTATCAGAGATAGTACTTGTTTCAAATAGTGATTGGAACTTTTAAAAGTAGTTTTTTAATTGTGATTTACGATATATGACTAAGTATGTGAGAAGAGTTTTCTCTCGATATACGTGAATAAACACTTTTGGGATCACAAATATGATCCCAAACAAGCACACTCGGCATTTGGATAGCTTGTTTTAAACATTTTCTTGGGGGCATGTAGTGTGCTTGAAGCATAGGAGTGGGATTTTCAAGGGTCTTAGATATGCATGGGATTTAGGATTCAAGAAAATTAAACTTGAGCCAAATTCAAAAGAATCTCATTGATATGTTGCAGAGTACGTAGCAATAGTAGCAAGGGATGCAACTTACTATTTCACAGATCCAAAGTCTAATATAGCATTCATGGGAAGTGAAACTAAGTCATATATCCAGAGAACAGAACCACTTAACAAACGCTCTTGGTAAGGATGGTTTGTTGGGGTCTTCTTTACTGAATTCACTTCCGGTTCACTTGCGGACCTTGATTGCTAGAGTGTCTGAGATATAATCCTCTTGAGTTTCGTAATTGTATAAGTTATCAAGAAGTAACACCAGATTTCCCTTGTTGGAAGGAAATGAAGGAAAAGGGGAGAGAAATTATATTATTGCCTTTAAGAAAAATATGGTTAACATTTTTTAATTACTTTTTGTGACATCCTTCTAAAATTACCATTTAAATAACTATTTTATACCTAAACATACTTAATTCCGGTTTAAATAAACTATTTCACATTAAAATTTATCTCAAGAGTCACTGCTCATGTTATAAGTGCTAGTACGCATGAAATAATCAAAATATGCAACGCCCCCAAAGGCCCTAAAGTTTGGCACTATACATTAGAATGTGCTCATGTAACAAAAAGAGACATATAAGATTGATAACACAGATCAAGTCTCAGATGCATTCCCCTAAGAACCAACGCTTTCTCACCTGAAAAATAAATAATAACGGGGTGAGTCACGAAGACTCAGTAACCACATATCCAATTTAACAAATATACAGGGAATGATTACAAGATAATTAAGCGGGCTAATTTTGCCTTCGTATATCAATATAGTCTAAATAGTTTACCAAGCCAATTAATAATTTAAAACTACTCAATATGCATGTAACTCCCTCAATCATCCTTATGACCTCCTTATTTCCACTGAGAGAACCCATGAGCTACAATATAATAGGTTTAATCTATTTGACGAGATTGCACCAAGCTCACCAATGATGAGGTGTAGTCCGACTAAAGGTTACAAAACTCATATCGAATCATGGGTTCCCTTTCTTTCAAATTTAGAAAGGTGTCACTATCCCAAGAGCTGACCTTTATACCGGCCAAATGATAAGGATTATATCAAAGGCCCTGAAAATGTCCAAGCCATCCACTGCGCACTCAGTGGTGGCTATACCAAGTGGTATAAAACCAATCTTCTAACATCACATAACATCTCAACCCAATATACCTCAATATGCAGTGTAATATCACAAATTCAACATCAACAATTTATAGTTATATTCAATATTCAATACCATGCATAAACTTTCATACTCACAATTAAACAATTTAATTATAATGATATAAACAATTTATACCCATTTAACTAAATGTTTATCCTCAAACAAGTATCTCAAACATTTACATTTTCACAAGTGACAAACTATAATATATTCATATCATTTAAACATATAATCATACACTTATAATCACATCAACAAGTATACAAGATAAATTAGAGAGTGGTTACCTCAAATTCTTAACACGACACTAAGTATAAGAGAAATCAGTCCCCTTTAAAAATAAATATATAATTATATGTTAATAGAATTAACAGAATAATCACTAATACCATAATTAAATAGTTAATCAAACTATTATCTCGCTTTAATTTTCCTAAAAAAATCGACAATTTATCCGTTCCTTAATTTTTAACCTAATACTAACTTATAATTATAACCAAATTTATTAAACTATCTCCAGACCTCCACATAATCAGAATCATATCAACTCTAATTTAAAATCTCAAATCCCAATTCATAATTTCATGTAAATCAAGATTTAGCAAAACTAACCGATTAAACCTTAAATAATACTTTTAGTAATATAAATAAATGTTTAGATTGCCATTTAATGGGTAAAAAGATCATATATGACACCGAACCTAATTTCTTTTAGATAGAAAATAACTTTAAATTCTCACAGTAACAAACTAACAAATCTAAATCGATTAAAGTTATTTGTTAATCATGCTCTTTATATATACAGTCTTCTATTATCAAAATTCAAAACTTTACTAATATCTTAATTACAAAATTTTCAATAATCAATACTATTTTACCTTTATTAGAAAGAGAAAAATATGTAGAACAACTTTTATCAAAAAAGTTTATCAAAAATAAATTAATTTAACTAACTAAATAATTTCATAAACAACAACGTATCTTAAAAGTTCCTTTTCTTTTCTTTTCTCACCTCTTCTCATCACTCTCTCTCACTTTTCTTTTTTTCCAGAGCTCTCTCGGTTCTCTAATCACACACACATACACTTTAATTAACACATACACACGTACACATATATATAAATGATTATGACGATGGACAGAGGCGGTGAACTGAGCAAATTTTTTTTTTTTTTCTCCCAAATAGTTCTCCTTCTCTGCCATGTGTAGTGGCAGGTGGCTGCCACCATTGCCACAAAAGTATATATAGATATACTTTTTAAATTTTTTTTTTTAAAAAATATTTTAAGAATATTACACTTTTCATTATCATTTCTTCGTACATCTTATCTCTACCAATTATCAATATGTATAATTATAAATCTGAATCAAGGGTATTGTTCATTTGAACAGTAACATCTTCAAGGCTAATGTGGGGTTCCGTGCATTAGCTGTGATTAAATGCTTTAGGAACTCGGATAAAGTGTAAATTGTGTTAGGTGATAAGTACATATTTTATAATTAAATAATTAGGGATTTTGGGCGATATTGATTGATTTTATTAATATCTTATGCTTATTTAATTATCTTTTAAATACTTATCTATCTTTTAATTAAATATAGGATAACAGAATATTATAACAGAAAATCTATTGATATCCTATTTATTTATGGAGGAAATATTATATGATCTAAAAGAGGAAAAAATATATAGAAAGAAGCATTATTACTGGGCAACCAATTAAATTGGAAGGATATAATATATTATATTATAATAATGTAATATGTTATCAAATTTGACCAATGCGTACCTGCGTGAAGATAAAAGAAGATCTAAATCTTATATTGGATCTGGATTGCAAGAGATTGAAACGTGTGGGACCCGCAACCTTAAGGCAACAAAAAGAATCCAAGCAATATATATATCAATAGAGAGGCATCAGAACACCACGCTGGAGAACGAAAAAAAAAAAAAAAAGAAAAGACGGAACGCACATCGGCAATCACAATTCAGAGGGGGGACGACGCAGTGACGGAAAAAAAAAGATAGAGCAAGACGTAAGAAGGAGTTTGATTTCATCTCTTTTCTTTTATTAACCTAGCCATGCTTGGCTAGTTTTCTTTGGTAGTTAGGGAGAGGATGAACCCTATGTGAATTTTAAATATTTGTTTGGATTCTTTATTGATTCTTTATTTTCTTGATTGAATGAATTATCTTTGCTTAAAGCTTTCTTAAAGACTGATCACCTTTTAGATTGTTCATAGGTTAGCGTATGACAATAGAGATGTTGGTACATTTAACCAGAACCGTTAATTCATCGTAAAGTTGCATGACCTAGACATAGGCTTAGGAGTTTATGCGATCTCATAAATTCTGGATTAGAATATGATCTTTCCAAACAATACTAAGACATTAGGTTGTTTTCAAAGATAACGGACTAAGGTAGCATCAAGACATTGGGACTTAGTCTAATTTTAGAGAATTGATCGTCAATCATGAGAATAATAATCAATTAGGGATTCAATTTAAATATTTGGAGGAACATAGGGGGATTTTCATCCCTAACTGCATTTTTCTTGATTTTGGAATACTCATTTTTTTTACTCTTTCAACTGTTCTTGAATTCTTGATTTTAGATTCTTTTTTTTTCTTTATTTAATTCTTTAAATTCTGTTAAACCCATATTACTCGATTCATCCAACTAAAGCAAAAATAGCAAAATTAGTGATTGGAGTACTATTCCTCGTGGGACGATCTTTTTCTCACTACTTTATTACTTATAACGACCGGTGTACTTGCCGAAGTCGCTATCATTAGGCCTTCCCTACATTTTAATCTTTCAAGGCTCTTATATGTCATGACTATTTTTGGTATATGATAGCATCCTCCACAATAATTTATCATTGTAGTGGATAATTTTAGTATCATTATGATGTTCTTCAAATAGCTACTTTTGTAAAGTTCAAATGGTTAATTACTTTATCATCACTCTAATTTTTTTCCTCGTCATTTGTATCAAGCAAAAAGATAAATCTAATGCAATAATATAATCCTTTTTAATTATATTATGGTCATTCAAAAAACAATATTTTTTATGAAATGCAAAACATTTTTTTTATTGATATTGATGATAAACTTTTACCCGTGTTATTTTGGACGTTTGAACATGTATTCCACTATTTATTATTAGTTGGCAATTCCAGGATGTTAATAATTCAATATAATATGGAGATCATTAATTGTATATGAATTGTAATTCTAATATAGGATGATTTTTTGGTTTTTGTTAGAGTTGGTATAAATATGCTTTGGGCTATTGATTTAAGTGATATTTGGGCCAAAAAAAGGTGACATTAATTTAATTAATTTATGAGTAAATACCCTATTTGGTCTCTAGAAAAAAACACGGACCCCTTTTTCGTCCCTAGGGACTAAAATGAGATATTTTTATGGACTAAAAAGGGGTTTTTGGAAATTTTCGAATGAACCAAAATGGAGTCCTTTTTTTGGAAATTCATCCTTTTTAGGAACTAAAAAAGAGTTTCGTTGTTTGAGGGACCAAAATGGGATCCGTGTTTTTTTTCAGGGACTAAATAGGGTATTTACTCTTAATTTATTTTATACATCGAGTGGAGAATAAATGCTTGTTAAAATTTAAAACCTTACCTAATCATTACTCCTTTTTTTTTTTCTAATAGGAGTATTAAACTTGTTAAAATTTCTCCTCTTGTTCCTTTTCTTCGAACCAAAGTAAGGAAATACACTGAGTCACTGACCATTGAAATGTAAAAATGATTTTAAGGTTAGGGAAATAGTAATTAAGTAGATGGCAAAGCCGAAAAGGAAACGCCAGTAAACACTAACCAAAGACCATGAGAAAGCCGCTTGCATTATAGGAACTAAGCTCGTTGGTGAATAATGAAGACAATAAACAATTGTTGGGTGAGAAAATGAAGATGTATATAATTTATCGGGTGACATTATCTTTTCAGGTGTTTTTAGATAGACATTAGTAAAAGTGATTTTTTCCAACAAGTAAAAGGTGATTTTTATTTCAACTGAATTTTGTAAACTGAAGTTTGAAGTGAAAATTACTCAGTGTTATGTGATTTATTTTTGTATAAGATTTTATAAAAAGAAAAAAAAACTTATTTAATCATTTAATTTGGCACAATGTTTCATTTTAGTCTCTTAATTTTATAAATTATATTTTTAGCCCTTAACCCTAGTGGCATTAACCAAAAAAAATTGCTGATATTTATATTTAAAACCCAAAAGAGCATTTTCTTAAAATTTAAAATGATCATTACCCAAAAAAAAAAAAAATCATTTGTCACAAACGATATTAGGGTCAAAATGTTAAAATGCCTTTTGCATTAAAAAATTTATTTTGACATAAACATTTTTTAATAATATATTAAAAATTAGTTTCCGAATATTTAAACTTCACGAAGAACCAGAAACAGAGAAAGTTACTTTAACTTTGCCTTGACTTTCGGCTCAAAACCACTTAATTGTAGAAGCTAGCCTTCGAATCAAAAAGTGCTAGTAGCATTTTTCATTGGAAAAGCCCGTTTGAGCCACGATGCCGTGATCCCAAACATACCCGCATGGGAAAGAGCTTTTATTTATATACAAGCTAAGGGAGAATAACATTTTGTCTCTAATAAGGAAATTATTACATTTTGGTTCCTGCTTTTTTTTTTTTGGGGGGGGGGGGGGATTGTTAACACAGTATGTCGTAGTAATTAACCTTAATTAAAGTTGGCAAAAAAAGTTATTATTTCAAGAGACCAAATTATCAATAATTCTCTAACAAGGAACTGAAATATCATTCTCCCTTGTAATCATGAAGGTGCTAACCATTATGGCCTACACTCTTTGGAGATGGATAAACTTATTCCCCACCTTTTAATAGATTTTAATAGATTAGGTCAGGTAGAAAAATTCACATTCACATAATAAATTTTCAAATATCATCTTAAGAGTGTATTAAAAACAAGAATATACATGTTTTTGACAGGTTCGGTTTCTCTTAAAAGCAAGTTTCTTAACGGCTCTCAAAATCTTCAAATCCCATCCGTCCATTTCTTTTAAGCACTCACATAATGACACCTCATTCATTTCCATAATCCTTGTAGCCTTCCTGAAAAGGATTTCTCATGCCTGTTTGGGTTAACAGTAAAAACTGTTTTTTCAACGTGATTTACGGTTTTTGAGATAAATGTTTGAGAAAAAATTATTTTGACTTGCATGAAGGTATTTTTCAAATGCCACCTCATACAAGCACAAGCACATCTGTGACACAAATAGGGACTTCATCACTAACCACCATTGGACACCATGAGAGAATCACCATTGTTTTGATCACTTATTGTCTCTGAGTTGTGTTTCTTCTTATTCTTCTTTCCCCCTTCCATTTCATCATTTTGAAGCATCTGTTCTAAATTTATTGGTTGGAAATTCTTTGGTTGGACTGGATTGAATTAGAATGATGAGCGATTACAAGGTTGAAGTATTTGTTCTGTATTTTGTAGTTTCGGTTACTTTTGGAAGTTTCCTTTGATGTTAAATTGAGCAATAGGCCAAAAATATTCCTGAGACAAACAAAGCCACTGGTTTTAGTTTATATCAAGGTAAAAGAAGGCCTTCAAATATTGTTTATATCTCCTCTATATATGATGAAAAAAAAAAATGATGGTACTACAAGTCCCATGGGTTCTCTGTTTCTTGACCTTTGTAGTTGAGGTGTTGTTGATGGCTATATCATTGATTTAACCCCGTTTTCTATAAAAGGAGGCCTTCGAATGTTTATCTGGGTATGCCAAGGTTCTTTTGCAGCACTGATAAGAGTGTGAAGGATTCAAGTTGCAATTTTGAGAAATCATGAAATCTAATATTTGACAAAGGACCAACGAAAAATGGGGCAAAATTCATTTGAGCCAGTTAAGCATCTAACAGTCAAAGAATGAGGAAGAGAGGGACGGAAAAGAAAGGCGAAGGTATGGAGCAAGAGGTGTAAAGGAGATACCTAACTATGGGATTTTGATGAAGTGATTCATGAACGTTGATATGCTATCATATAAGCTTGCTTGTGTTTTTCTTTGTGATTCCTTAGATGCATTGGATGGTTGGTATATAAAGATTGAGAGATTCTGAGAAAGTGACTACTGAGATTATCTGCTCCCTTGATTCCAAACCAAGATCTACTAAGTATTAGATAATGACCCAGTTATAAGATCAACCAGTTTAACCATTCTAAGGCAACCGGTAATTAGGCTTTTATATGATCTAAACAATATTGAGCCAACAGATAATATTCGAAAGTGGAAACTAAAAACTACATATTTGCAAACAAAACAAGAAAAATAAGATATGCAGCATTTACAGCATTGCCTTTTCTTTTGTTTTTATTTACTTGTTCAAAATAAGGCTTTGGCATTTAAAGTCATCAAGCAATTGAACCTCATTGTCTGTTGCATTTACTTGCTAGCTAGTCACTTCGTCATGTTCCATTTACCTTACTATCTAACCACTTCCATCAACTTCCATCAAGTTGTCCAAGGGAGTGGAGGTGTGCCATGTATTGCTGCGATAATTCAAACACAAAAATATATATAAATGAATAAATAAATAAGGTTTCAAAAAGAGAAGAGTTGCTGATATCAAACATTCTATTTGAGAGAAGGCGTACATGCCAAGAGCTTATAGCTCACATAGCATCCACACCACTCGTGAAGGAGGTTGTGGGTTGTATACCCTAAAGTGGCAAAATGAGGTGGATGTGTATGGGTCCCATCCCCTATTGGGGGGTGTTTCAATTGTAAAAATTAAAAAGAGAGAGAAGGCTTACATAATATATATACTCAAGTTTCCAGATCTCACATTCACATACTGGTTTTTACAGAAAGGGGGAAACGAGCTTTTGATCATGTTTCAAGGTATCATTGAAGTTGAAATGTGAAAAGATTTACTTTAAATCACCATAAATGGTTCCATAGACAACTTTTCTGAAGAACAAAAGAAGAAGAAATGAGAGAAAAATGGAAACGCTTGTTTTAATTTCTTTTGGGGGGCCATAGTTTGCTTTAAATTATGGCTAAACATTAACTGCTCTAATATTTTTGCCACTGTGATATCCTTCAGAACTGTTTGAGTGTGGCTTCACTTAGAACTATAAATAAAGCAGCCAAGAGAACAAAATTTAATTTATTTTTTCTTAAAAAATGGAGAAGGCAGATCAAGATGAACGAATAACATCAATCTTTCTTCTAATTTATATGGCCAAAGTAAAATTGTAGCTCCATTAAAAATGAAAATTGTGTCCACATCAATATAGGCATTGTGCAACTTACAGCATGGTATGCATATGCTGAATTTCCTTGACGCTCAAAGTGTTTTGCCATGATGCAGAACTCAATTGGGCCCCACTCCTCAACTTCAAAGCAATTGCCCAGCGCCGCTTTGTATAACTAATAATATATTCGTTAAACCATCAGCATACTCCTCTAGTCTTATTTATAAGGCAAAGAGAGAAGGAATTTTTTTGTTCTATTTAAAGTCCCATCATTAAATTTTTCATATGAAAGTACAATTTACCTTTCATTTATTATTGTGTAGAATTCGTTATCATGGGGTATAAGGTATATTATATAGAGATAAAGTTAGAAGATTGTTAAATTTTAGGGTAGAGTTAATGGCTTTTAAGATTTCTTTGTTCCAATTAGAAGCAGAGTATGTTTCACTAAAATAATATCAGACAAATAAATCCACCTCCCAATTTATGGGTAAACAGCCAATTACCTTAGCAGTATCTGTTAAAGCCTCAATTCCAGCTGGATAAGATGCATAGAATTGATCAGCTCTGGAATAACCAGCCCTTGTTCTGCAAACCAAATACATATACCGACAAGCTTGAGATTAATATGAGAAACAATTCCAGATCAATTCCAGCATTTATAATAAGTTTTCAAAATTATTTGACCCACGTGTTGCCAGTATAAGCATAACTCAGAACTGCAGTAAAGGTGTAGAACCCAGCATAAGACACCACCCTACGGAGCTTCTGAATCTTCAATATCTCCATAAACCCATCATAGAGCTTCATGGATAATGTTTAGAAGCTACCCTGAAAATGAAATTGTGCAAAAAAGTCATGTAGATTCATAATCAGAAAGATGTTGTACACAACTTACCTTATTCTTCTCAAGAGCTCTCAACCGTCAATGCCAACCAAAATAATGAATTAAGATAAGCAATGTCATCTCAAACTCAGTAAAATGTTTATATGTAATTGTAAAATGATGATAATACATGAATTAAATATGAAATAAGACTACTAAGTCTATAAGACATAAGATTGTTTACCATTTAGGCAGTTAAAATCATACTTTGTTAGTTAAAATTAGGAGCCGTTGCCTATCCTTTTTCTCTCATCTTTCTTCTACACCACTCTTAACACATTTGCTCCTTTTTAAGCATACAAACTAAGTTATTACAAAGCTATATTCGTCTAGCAGTTTCTAATAATACAGTCAGACGCACAGATAAGCACAAGCAAGATGAACATTAATGAAATGAAGCAAACCTACTTCCTGAACCTGATAATCCAAAAATATAGACCCTCTTGCCATACGTGTTTAAGGTCTTTTGGGCCTGAAATACCTCAACTTACAATTTCAACAAAGAAGCAACAAAACCCACATGAGAGTGAAAGATGAAAACCAAATGGAAAAGGGAAAGAACACACAGCCGAGTGCAGAGGGTGAACAAGAAAATGCAAAAACCATCAGAGAACAGTAGGGTATTGAAATTTACAGCGAACAATTCCTAAAGCATATGTCATGAATGCCCTTGGATATTTAGAATACTTGAAAACACTTATTTGGCTATAATTCTGTATGATCCTCACTTGTTATCAGCAAATTAAAGTATAATAAAGCTAACTGAGGCCCATTAACAGTCTGATGCATTTATAACAAATGCATACTAAATTTTGAGCCGCAACTAATCACTTTAAGAGTTCCAATGTTTAAGTGAAAAGCTAGTGTCGTTTTCTAATTACATGTATAGGAATTAGATAGTGTTTATTTATTACTACTTATAAATAAGGGACATATTTGCACTTCAGGACGGCATGTCCCATCGACAAAACTTGGCATGGAGAGCTAATTTCACAGCCCTACTCCAAACAGCATAATTTTGTGAACGAACAAGAACCTGAGATACCAATGTCACAGCCAGAGTATCACTGGGATGTAGGTAGAGCGGATGTTGGAAGTCAATACGCTCTGAACCCTCTTCTCCCACGATGAAAAACAAGGAAGACAACGAGATATAGCAAAATTAACTGAGAATGGAAACGGACAGTAAACGCAAACACCAACAGAGCACAGTCGACGAAGGAGACAGAGTGGAGGAAGGAAAATGACCAGATTTCTTAAGAATTTCTTACAGATTCTTGTATCAGAATGTGTGCAGCGGCGAGAGTGGACCACTCCAAAAGAGAAGCCGTGGCTATCGGAGAAGAAGAAAAACTGACGAGCTCCGATCAAAACCAATCTGGCAAGCGAATGGCGTGGTAGCGGCAAGAATCAATATGAATCAATCGGACTGGTAGGGACGTCGATCTGAGCAAAATTTCTGAGGATTGTGTTCCTCACTACTGTCGGAAATTACGATGCAAGAGAACCTTGACAGCGGCATCAGCACCGGCGACGGCAAGCTGGAAATCAAGATCCGGGATGCTCCACCGCGACGCGAAGCTACCCAAGGCACGAACGGGATTGACCGGAAGAAAAAAATAAAGATCCGGATTGAGATTCTTGTGAACGATGAAGATTAAGTTTGGAGGCGAGAAAACCCGCTCAACAGAGTGACAGACCATCTGATCCCGTGATTTGATCGGGGAAGCAAGAAAGATCCGCACGTGCGGATGAAGAGTCAAGAGACTAGGTTGAATTTTGGGCTGATGAGTCTTCCAGATAACCTCAGCTCTGATGCCATAAAGAAATAGACAGGCCCAAAATAAACTGGATTGACAAAAACATTATTGATAGTCAGTAGAAATAGAAAGTGCAAATATGTCCCTAAATAAACACTACCCAATTCCTACGACATGCCCTAAACTAGAGAGATTGTGATCCAGGGATCCGGATTCTCTCCTTGTCCTTTCCCCTCAGAATCTCATCTAGACCGTCCAAATCTTAATCCAACGGTCCAGATTAAAAAAAAAATTTACTTTTGTCTTTTTCGAAAAAGACAAAACTTCAATTTTTTTTTTTAAATCTGGACCGTTGGATCAAGATTTGGACGGTCCAGATGAGATACTGAGGGATTCTGAGGGAAGGGGAGAAGGAGAAAATCTGCTTCCGTGATCCGGCCACAGACCAGATTTCAAAAATAAAATAGCTACAGTTAACATTGTTGCCCCGCCAAGCAGCTTCTCACAGGCAAAAAAACAAACACATGGCAGACATGGAGTAGAATATAGAAGCATACGAAACAAGTACCTCACAACTGCATTTCTGTGAAGAGCCCTAAAATTCAGAGAAAGGGATGGCTACCTTCGGGATTCGTGATTAGAGAGAGTAAATTAAGGAAACAAGGAAGTAATGGGAGGGGCTATTACCGCAGAGAAGAACAAAAAATGTTGGGATTAAAAAGGGTATAATCTGATTTGGGTTGGAGCGAATGAGGAAAGTATGGATATTAGACTAACCTGTTCGTTGTTAATTTGACGGAAGGACACCATTAGAGTACCTACCAGCGGCAGTTCAGAGCAGAAGACCAAAACGGCGAGAGAGAAGGAAGGCGCAAAAGAGTCGAAAGTGGAGCACCGCGAGAGAAGCAAATCCTCTCAGTGGAAAATCCGGACTAGTATGTTTATATGGGATCTAGTTACTACTCCAAGATGTCTGTAAGGCAAACACCAAAGAGAGGATGATTACTCTAAGATATCTATAAGGAAGATACCGAGGAGAATGTAAGATCACTGTGCATGTATATAGCGTTTAGCCAAAAAGAGATGGTGTGTGTGCACAGTGACAGTTGAATAGTAAATGAGGATAAATAGAATCTGTGTACCTTTAAAATTTATCTCTTATTTATAGAGATTACCTTAAGGTTTGAACCCTTGGGTCCTATGCACATCATGGTCCTGATATTGCACCGCAGCACCACCACACCTGCACATTCCCTAGTTGTAGCCTCCATTATAAGGCAATTAGAATCTCCCCTCATTATGGGTGGATTCTGATAGAGATTGCCCCTTGTTGGGCCATATAGGAAATGGGTCTTGTACAGATCTGTAACAGTTGCCCCAACCCGGTAGCTCAGGGTCTCTGGGCTGCCTGGGTGCATTTGCTTTTTAACTCGGATCTTACCTCCGAGTTGTGATAGGTCTTGGTTTTTCATTCCGCTTTAATCTGGTGAACAACGAATTTTGGGTTCACTAGCATTTTCTTGTGGATTTCCTAGATCCAGGTTGATTTTGTTGGTTGTTCTACTTCTTTTCACTATTGACGGGATCTCCTCATCGAACATTTGGATTTTCAAGTTCGTCTGCTTTAGTTAGCAACACGATTCCCCCAAATCCGGATTAGAATGATGAGGAAACGGCTCAATTCATTTGTACTTCATGTACTAATCAGCCACAGCCACATGTTTGGGGAGCCGGGATGGAATTTGAGAGTTTGTGCATACCCGAGTGGGCTTACGTTTCCTCTTCCTATGTCATTGTGGCCAATTAACAGCTGGCTACTTTCGCCTATAGAAAAGCAAACCGCCATACTTAGCTACCTGCGGCATTTGGGCACATTAAATGTACACACCATGCGCATTAAATGCACACATTATTTCTCACGCATCATCATTGCTTTTTGGGTAAATTGGCTCTCTTGTCCCTAACTCTTTGAATTTGTACCCTCAACGGTTACATTTATACTTGCATTTTTCCCTCCATTCACACCACTTCTTGTATCGTTTCTCTTTCTTCCAAGAAACCTCCCGCTTCCTTCAGAAACCTGCCTACTTGCAATCCTCCTGTTCATACCTTCTAGGCTTATCAAATCTTCGTAACACTAGGTATTCTCACCCATCTTTCCTATTTCTTTTTGCTTTCGCTTTAATCCTTTAATTCGCTATTGCATTATTCTTGTTGATTCGCCTATGCTTCTAAGAATCTGGTTTCTGGGTAGACTTCGGTAGGGTTTTTTGGGTGGACTGAAGCTTCTGGGGTTTTTTGATGTCCCTCTGAGTACGAACACCTTTATACCTTGATTCTCGATATTTCATTTTCAACGTCATGCCCTAAATCTATGGAGCCTCGATTTGCTATATCCCCTTCTCCCACATTTTCACCGAGCACATTTTCCATTGTCGATGGAGAAGAACAAAATAGCTCTAGAAGAAGAGGAAGCGTTACGCCAAATGGTTCCTCCTGGAGCCAGGTTCTGGTTTTGGGGTATTCCCCCTACTGAAGAGGAAAGGCAAGTAGCTGTGCTTCGTAAAAAACATAGGGGAGAAAGTAGGAGAGAATCCCAATCTCTACATAATAAGAGTCGGGGTGAGCCTGGAGGTTGGAGTGAGAGTGTCACTATTTCGGGATCGCATACCCAAACAACGAGATTCGATGTATGGGGTAAGAGCGAATCTATCCTGGCATCACCTATTCCCCCACCAAAGGACCGATGCCAACCTAGGCTGGGATCCCATTCAGAGAGTGTCGTTGACCCTTTTGATGATTATGCCTATCTCAGTTGCGATCTTGTTGCAAGCGGCTGTTATTCGGAGGCCGAATTGACTTTGGCCTCTTGCAGACATAAATTAACTCCTAAAACAATCCCAACCTTCAGTAACAAAGCCTGTTTCGTGTCGAAGGAGCCCCCCCAATTCATCAACTTTTTCTTATCTACATTGTGGCTCATACAATTTGGGTATGTCTTTCATTTCTAATTTCTCCTTTTTTGTTATAGCTATAAGATGGGTTCACCTTCTTTGCGTCACACTGGGAAATCTATCTCTGAGGAGTCGAGTTTCAAAAGTCCCTCAAGATCTTCAGTGAACGCGAACCTATGGGTTACCGATGAGGTACTACGTACCAAGTCCACGATGTCTGTAGCTGAGGTTGCAAGGCTCCCCATCCCCGATGGAGAGGGTTACAGCCTTCGCCTACCCCTTAACGATGAATCAATCTGTACCAAATAGGAGGGGAATGATTCGCACTTTTTCTTTTTGTACCGGGACTTGATTACCCAGCTCGGTATTCGCTTCCTATTTACCGAGTTCCAAATTGAACTTCCAAATCATCTGCATCTTTCTCCTTCCCAACTTCATCCCAATGATTGGCCTTTTACAATAGCCTTCGAACGTTTTTATCTTTCTAAAAAACTAGCCAGTACGATTCAACTCTTCTTTTACTTTTTCACCATCCATCAAGCCCGTGCTGAGAAAGAGTCCTCGACTAGGAAAGGCTGGACCTCCCTCCAGGGTGCCCCCGGCCGGAAGCTTTTCACAGTTTTCACCTATTCTTTCAAAAATTCAAAATTGGCTTTTTCAAGGTTGCTGCTGAGCTTGGACAACAGCCTTGGTTCCTTAAAACCCCCGAGTCCGGAGGCTTGGAGGGGAAATTCCCCCTGTATTGAACTTACGACCATTACAAATTTTCATCTTCCTTATATCGCTTTCCTAAAGATGGTTTTTCTAACTCTGAATCTGATGCCCTATCTTTTATGCTTCATCATATCGAGAATAACAGCTCCATTAGCTCGGTTGAATACATCTCATAGCCTCAAGCTAGGTTGGATTCAACAACGAGTATGATTTTTCATATTTGTACTTTCCATTCTTATGTTGTTTTTAGTTGAATGAATCGCTAATCTTTGTTTTTCTCGTCCTGTAACTTTGAGTATGGGGAACTAGCCTGCATATGTGAATGCAATAAAATGCAACAGGGAAGCTTTCGGAGCAAATTAGAGCAAGAAACACCAAGCTCCTGAGCCCGGACAAACTGTGACCAGGATGAGTCCCCAAGGATCCCCGTTCAAGAAATCTAGAGGCTCCAAATAGGGCCTGGCCAAACTAAAAAAGGACTTCGTTCCTTCTGCTATTCAAACCTCTACTCCATAAACCACGTTGACCGCCTCCTCCTTCTGCTGGTCAAACTACTCCTCCTCGTCCACCTCCTCGAGTTTCCAGATGATCACTTTGGGAATCCGGGGTACCGAAGGAAGTTAGCAATGCCCTGTTTTGCCCTAAGCGTTTCTTCGAGTCATCCTTCATAACGGACGCCAAGGTGGAGGAACTTGTGGAGATCCACTTAAACTCCTTGAAAGCCTCCGCCTTAGTCCAAGATGTGGCTACCTTAAAGAACAAATACGCCAAGGCTGATAAAGAGTTGTAGCTTGCCAAGGCGGAGAGGGATGAGGCTTGCACAGTGAAGGCGAAAGCTTGTAAAGAACTGGGAACGGCAACGGCAGAGAAGGAGAAGACCTCTGAAGAGCTTCTAGCGGTCAGAGTGGATCTCGAGAAGGCAAACTCGGAGTCATCCCAGCTTCGAGCAACTCTGGTTAAGGAGGTGGAGGTACTGAAATATGCTCAAACATTGCATGAGGAGGTACAGGTCGAGCAGAACTGGACCTGAACCAAACTCGAAACTGCCAAAGCCAACACCTCAAAGTACGCCGGATAGAGACTACCGCCGAGTATTCCTTCAAGAATGTTGTGGAGCAAATCCGGTTTTTGAATCCCAGTATTGAGCTAAACACCTATGGCATGCACTGCGAGGCATATGTCGAGGACGGGAAATTAGTGCCACCCAGACAAGATGACGAAGGTGGTGAAGAGATCAACGCCGCCAACCTTGCTAAAGGAAATGCTCAAACGGAGGCTAAAGCTCCTTCTAGTTAAACGATCGGGATGCTGGTTTCGCTTGTATTTAAAACCATTTTGGCTTTCTAACGATTTCTCCCAGCTTTTTCTGCATTCAGCTGACTTTTTTGTACTCTAACAATTTCTTCTTGAATGAAAATTTATTCATTTCTCGATCCATCTAAAAGTACTTTAAAGTCTTGCATTCACCGCAATAATTAGTTATATGAACTCAAACTTATGTTTAAAGTTCTCTTCAATGACTAGGCCACAGTAAAAAATATTTGCGCAAAATCTGCTTAGATATTTGTCCGGTGTTTGAACCAAGTATTATGTTTGTAAAGATTTTAATTAATCCATCACATTACATTCCAACGTATTCAACCAGAATTCCATCCGAATTCCATGATAGCTTTATTCACATCTGGATTTGGAGGTGGAGGCACCTGATTGTCCTTATTTATTGCTTGCGGCTCCTTTCGCTTCTGATCAAGATTGACCTACATATCCGCCATGCTTGCGGGGTCAAAAGGTTGACTTCTTCGCTTCTACTTCCTGCGCCTTTACTTGTAAGTACGTTCGATTTCAGGATCATAAAGCTCTAGGTTGGCTGAAGGCGAGTTGCGCATGCACTACAGAATGTACCTTAAAATCAAGAAAAGGAAATGAGAGAGCTTTATTGGATAAATCACAACTATTAAGCAAAAAAGGGTGTCGTCATTACAGGTATCTATAGTCCTCGGCAACAACACCAAAAACTGGTTGGTCGGTTTCCTTAATGGCAAGTGAACCAGTTGAACAAGTAATAAAGAGTAAGTAGAATATCATCCCACAGAGACTGGGATACCAAATGATGACACTGAATTGCAGATATAGTTGTGTTTAAAAAGAAAATAAATTTGATTTGTTTGGAAGGTTTGGTAACTATACTAATAAACAGGAAAATAACTAGATGATCGTAGTCGTAAGAAGATATCAGTAAAAGAATAGGCTGAACTCGGAATCCTTTCTAAGCATATTATTCCCCCAGCTGCCTATTCGCAATGCAATAGCATTCATACTGTACAGCTCTCGCAATTGCTACAACATGAGCACTCTAAGCAAAGTTATTCAATTAACCACACCATGCTAATCTACTGAAGCTCTCCCGTCTGATACATACAATCCTATTTTATACTTGTCCATATGTTTATGGCAATTTTTCTAGTTGGATTATCAATACAAATCAAGGTGTATAGTCATAGGCAGTAGACCCATTCCTGAAGTCTACAATAATAGGTCAAACCTTGCACCAGCCTACCTAGCAATCACTGCTTCTCAAATGTCTAACCCCAACCCCCTCTTAGTAAGCCGAGGCCACTGATCTAACCCTTAGCTCTTGCTAATCGACAAGAAATTAAATCACTAATAAGCAACTGGATATATTAAATTAAGAACTAGCAACTAGGTTCATTTTATACTTAGAAAATCTTCCTCGTTCAGCCTCAAGAAGTTAGTTTATGACTAACGAGGGAATCACAAAACAGAGTACTACAGAATAGCCCATGATAAAAGATTAAAATAAAAAAACAGAAAGCTTGATGGAGGTTCCGATGACGTGGAAGAAGCCCTTTCACGTCACAACTCCACGTCTTTTTCATTCCGTCTCACTACAAGGAAGGATGTTGGGTTCTCTTGGAGTCCTCGTGCTTTGCAATCCTCTTACTCTTCTTTTGAGTCTGGCCATATAGGATTGGTCTCTGACTCTTGACGACTTCAACACCTTTTGGGGTTGGCTGTTGTTTCCTTAAATAGTTTGGTCTTACTAGTAGCATACGTTCAATGATCTGGGCCTTTCCTAATCTGTTGAGGTCCAATCGTATCTTCGTTTTCAATCTCACTAGATTGATTCTGCTGATACTGTGGGATTCTTTAAATCTTTTATTTTGATCCTTCGTATCTTCTATTTCAAATTGTCAACAATCTAACCGTTATTCTCTCCCTGCAATATATTTTTTGAAACAACCTTGACAAAAGATCAGGATATATGCTGCATAGCACTGCATCATTTACTCTGTTATAGCTTCAGGGATGCATTGTATTGCACTTCGATAAAGTTGTCCGAATGCTATAGCATAGCATCAGCTATGTTATGCGACTTTCTCATAAAAACCTTAAAACTTGCTATTTCTTAGCACATGTTTAGGATATACGTGGAATTTATCCTTATGTTCTCTATACCATGAATTAATGTCTTTTTGCTTAGATTGACTGCAGTTAAGCTCATATTCACCATACAATTAAGTCATAAAATACAGGGAAAACATGGCATAATTAGTACTCATCAGATATCTATAAGGAAGATACCAAGGAGAATGTAAGATCACTGTGCACGTATATGGTGTTTAGCCAAAAAGGGGATGGTGTACGTGCACAGTGACAATTGAATAGTAAATGAGGATGAATAAAATCTATGTACCTTTTAGGTTTACCTCCTATTTATAGAGATTACCTTAGGATTTGGACCTGTTCTGGTGTAGAACACAGATGTCCAGCCAAGGGCTAGAATTTTGATCTTGGATCGTAGGGCTCGGCCTGAATATCTATGGAGTAGATAACCAAGGGAGCATGGGATCACTGGGCACAGTATAAAGGGGGTGGTATGTGTGCACAGTATGACTGAAACTAAATAGGCTAAGTTAAAACATGTGCACCTGATTAATGCACCTCGGTATTTATAGAGGTGTCCGTGGCGGATATCTCGGTCACGTGAGATATCCGGGGCGAGTATCGTAGGGGTATATCCTGTTGAGATAACCTGGATACTCCTATAATATTGATAGATCGGATCTGCAATGATCTCGGATCCTCCTAGATTGTCAAAGCATCGTAATCTCTAGATACATGGGCTTTAGGCCGGTCCGTAACAGTTGCCCCCAGCTTGGTTGGTCAGGCTTCTGAGCTACCGAGATGTTCCTTTTCGAGCTGGATCGTCATTTGGAGTACTTTCTGAGGTTCGAGGTTTGACCTTGAGTATTCATGTAACGCTTCCTTGGTCTCGGATGACCAAGGTCTCATGAATGCCCCGAAATCCGAGGTGTAGCCTCAAGGACCGAGGTGTTGCTTGGGAGCTTGCGCGACCGTGGTAAGTCCATGGTAGGGTATTCCGGTTTTCCAAGCATTGCTAACGACTTTGGTCTGGAGCCGTTCTGCCTTCACCATCATTGCCATTTGACGCCTAGCGAAATATCATTGGATAGTGCCTACAACCGCCGCGTCTATCCATGCATTGATTTTCGTGCGCATTTAATGCCCCCACTTCGCGCCATACGCGAGTTTTTTTATGTCTAGGGACAAAGACCTTTTTGCCCCCGACGTTCAAATGCTTTTGTTTCACAGATAAGTTCATTCCTTGCATTTGATTTCTCACTTCCCTCCATTGTGGCTGTGGTGTTTTCTCTTCGATTTCCCAGTGCCATTTCCTTCTGTTATCGTCGAACTTTCGCCGCTTTACCCATCCACAGTTCATGCTTCCTCCATATTTTTTCCTTCCAGGTATTCCACTTGTTCTCCTTTGCTTCTTTTTGGTACAACTTTGAATTTTTACCGTTTATATGCTCGTTTCTTTCTTCTCCTTGGTCTGCTAGGTAGATTTCTTCTTTGGTTTCTAGGTTCGTTTATGAGTTTGAACTCCCTCCTTAAGACTCCCTTTGCCCTGAAACACATATAGGACTCCAGCTTCTTTGAACACCATTTAGTATTTGGGTCTTTATTCGCTTAGGATGGATAGAGGCAGTCGTCTTCCTCCACCACACCAAGTACTCACGCCTGAGGAGGAGGTAGCTTTCCCTGCTCGTTTCCCTCGCACTCCATACTGGATCTTCGGCACGGAATTGTCGGAAGGGGAGAGGTCGACATCCGTTCTCCGGGGAGGATCTGGTCAGAGGAGACAAGCTGGATCTCGTTCTGGAGCAACGAGTGTTCTGAGCTCGACCCCGGGTCATACTGGGGCCCGTGCCATTCCATATGCGCTGCCAGTGCAACCTGATCTCCGTAGCAGGATTAGATCCGAGGCTCCTGCCTTGTTAGCTCAACCCCTCAACGTTTTCTCGGCTCCCCTACCTGCACGTTCTGATGCTCTCCCAGAAGGGTATCTCGGCCCCTGCTGGGACTGTCTTGTTAAGAGTTCCTTCCATATTGCTTATGGCAGAGACTCCAGAGCTTCTTCCATTCTTGGTTCTTGCTGGCATCGGTAACCTTTGGGCCCTTCTTCTTGCGTCCTTCTTCGTCCAAGTCCGCCTACTTTCCTGCCTGCTAATGTGCATGTGCCAAGTATTCCCATACTTGCTAATCCTAGTATTTTTATTTTGCTTAGAAGTAAATGGCCCCAAAGTCTTCTCCATCCAGTCAACGGTCTGAGGCCAAGGAGTCGAATCCTTAGGCTTTATGTCGAAAGTATAATTGGGTGGCGCACAAAGTCCTGAAAACTCGCTCCTTAATGTCCAATGTCGACATCGCCTGCCTAAAACTGTCGGACTTAGAAGGGTGTCTCGTCTGTCCTCCGGGGGCTGACAAGCTCATTTGCTCTGAGCGCGAAATTGGGTATTCCAACTTCTTTTACTTTTATCGCGACTGCTTGACCCGAGTCGGTGTTTGCTTCCCGTTCACTGAGTTCCAGATCTCAGCTTTGACGTACCTGAGCTTCGCGCCATCACAGCTTCACCCTAACGGGTGGGCCTATCTGGTGGCGTTCGAATGTCTGTGCAACTCGTTCCCTAGTCCAATCCCTTGTACAACCAATCTTTTTTTCTATTATTTTTGTGCCTTTACTCCTGGTTCGCCCAAAGAGAGTGAGAAATTAAAAGGGTTGATCTCCCTTCGTGGTGATCCGGACAGGAAGCTTATGACTGCCTTCTCAGACTCTTTCAAACGATTCAAGAACGCCTTCTTCAAAGTCGCGGCTAAGCCTGAAGAACAACCCTGGTTTTTAAAAGGGGTAGAGGTGGTCAGGACGTGGAGTGGAAGTTTCCCCTCTACTGGCAAGAAGGGCATTACACAAAATTGCCCATGTCTTATCAAATTTCATTTGACGACCTTCTCCCAGAGACCATCCCTTCCATCCCCCAGTTATCGGCATTTGTAAAGGAGTAAGGGGGTCCAGAGCACGGCCTTCTTTATAACCGGGGTTGGGTCGAGGCTAGTGCCCTCTTATTGTAGGAGTTTTGTTTTCTGCTCATATATACTTTATCCTGCTTCGCTTTATATGTTCTCCATAATAATTTAGCTTCTAATTCATTCCCTTGTCCTTGTAGCTTAAGACATGAAGGAACTTCTCAGATACTTATCCAAGGTTAACCCGTCTGTGCCCTCGCCAAGCAGGCCGAGCCGGAAACGTGCTCTCGCTGATGTCGAGACAAATAAGGGTCAAGACGCTACTACTTCGTCCAGGGCCAAGAAGGCAAAGGCCTTGGACGGGTAGGGCTCTATTCTGTCATCCCCTGCCGAGTCGCTCTCGGGAGTAGCCACCCTGGGCTCAAAAGGAACTTCAGTAGCCGAACTTATGATCGCCCCATCTGCTCCACTGGCCTCAGTGACTCCTTCGGCCTCCGTAGCACCACCACCTCTTCCACCTCATCAGATTGCGGACGTTTCTTCACTTCTTCCTCGTGGTTTCGCCTGGGAGAAGGGGGTGACTCTAGAACTCGATGTCGCCTTCTTGCCCCCTCGCCAATTTATGGACGGCCAACCACTTTCGCCGGTGAACGAGGCCGTTGTGCATGATGCCCAAAAATTTTTATGCAAATCCATCGGGCTGCATCAAGCATTGCTTCACCTGAAAGGAAAATATGCTTTGGCTGAAGAAGAAATTCGGCAGCTTAAGGCGTCTCAGGCGGAGGTTGAGGCCAAGAAGAAAGATTTAGAGGAGGCTGAGGCAGTCAAAAGGGCTTTGGACGAATCCGAGGCTAGGGTAAAAACCCTGGGGGAGGAGCGAGATGCTGCCAAGATGGCTGCTGTGAAGACGTCCAAAGAACTGCAGTTTGCTAACGAGATGCTAGAGAAAACGTCCTCGGAATGTGCCCGGCTACAGAGGGCTCTTGGTGAGAGCCTGGACGTTGTGAAGTCTTTGTAGAAATAGCGTGCTACCTTATCCTCCGAGTTAGACTCGGCCAAGGAGGCTCTTTTGGCAGAGCAACAGGCGCATCTGGACACGACAGACTCGCTGAAGGAGACTGCCAAGGAGTGCTCCGAGATGGCCTTGGAGTAGATCCAATGCCTGAATCCAGGCATTATCCTGAACTTGGCTGGGTATGACTTTTAGGCTAATGTGCAAGATGGGGTCCTGGTTCCTTTTCTTTTCTCCTAAGGCGTCTGTGCCCTATTTCCAACTTGGATTTTTTCGGCGTCTATGCCGCTCATATAAATGTTTTGACAATATATGATTTTATTTAATCAACTTGATTGTCGTACTTTGTTTATAACTTCTATTATTAATTAGAAGGTTATCGACCGTAGTAGGTACAGGTCTGTATGCTTGACTAGAACTTAAGTCTGGGAATATCGGGCAGGGTTGTATGTTTTAACCTCGTAGGGTGTTAACTAACCGCGCTACCGCGTTCTGGCTACTTAGCCGGAATTATAAATTGTAACCGAGATGAGGGCGAATTGTCACGTGTCCAGCTGAGGTGTCCGTAATGCAATATTTGAACATTTTGACCTGATCATGGTCGGCATGACAATTCTCATACTCGAATCGAGGCGAGTGTTGACGCGTCAATTTCGCAATGGCCACGTATAGCAATTTCGCCAAGCTCTAACCATGGCGCGTCGGAGTACAACGGTCGGTGTCATACATCTAAATGGTTTTGTTTGCGACCGGGTTTAAATACCTCGGTGTCATATATATGATCGAGCTTGTGTGCCTCAGTGTAAAGCTTAAGCAATTTATCCGTGCATGTTAGCGAATCTCCATTGAGGGAACCTTCATTAAAATAAGCTGATCCAAAGAGCTAACAAATAATTCAATGAAATCTTAAGAGCATAAACTAGTAAACGGAAATACTGAAATGAAGAAATAACCAAACTTCAAACGAGATGCGCCTGTCAGAGTCGAACCGAGATCTAGCTGTAATAGATCTTTAGCTTGTCGGCGTTCCAAGTCCTCTTAACTGGCTTCCTTGCCAGGGTTTCGAGTATGTAAGCTCCATCATCCAATCTCTCTTTGACCCGGTAGGGGCCTTCCCAATTCGCGGCCAACTTGCCATCTCTGGCATTCTTATTGCCAATGTCGGCCCGTCGAAGTACAAGGTTACCTCGGTTAAAAGACCGTGGTCGAACCTTCCAATTATATTTTGCTGCAAGAAGCTGCTTGGTGGCTAATTCTCGGCAGTGTGTCGTGACTTAGATTTCGTCAATTAGGTCCAAGTCTGTCCTCAAAGCGTCGTCATTTGATGCTTGTCCATCCTGTCGGGCTCTGAGTTTCCTCCACGACGGCTGTCCTATCTCGACCGGGATCATCGCCTCGCATCCGTAAGTTAGCCGAAAAGGGGTCTCCTGGGTTGAAGTCTACACACTTGTCTTGTAGCCCCACAAGACGCTGTGAAGCTGCTCTACCCAGCTGGTCTTCGCATCTAGCATTCGTTTCTTCAAGCCGTCTAGAATGATCTTGTTAGCAGACTCAGCCTGGCCGTTAGATTGCGGATGTTCGACCGAGGCGAAATGTTGCTTAATGTCTAAGTTGGACATTAAAGCCTAGAATCTATGGTCCATGAATTGGGTCCCATTATCTGTAACAATTTCGGATGGTATTCCGAAGCGAGCAATGATGTTGTGACGAAAAAACCTCATTATGCGGGCTGAGGTGATCATCGTTAGCAGCTCTACTTCAATCCACTTAGTAAAATAGTCCACAGCTATGATGAGGCATCTGAGTTGTCCGGGGGCTGGCTTGAATGGTCCGAGGATGTCCATACCCCAATTGTAGAATGGCCAGGGGGCTGAAATGTGCCTCTCAACTCGGTTGGGGGAGGCCAAATAATTCGGGCATGTTTCTGGCAACTATCGCATCTTTTGACAGCGTCCATGGCGTCCTGCTTCATGGTCAGCCAATAGTATCTGGCCCGTAAGGCTTTCCTGGCGAGAGCCTTGCCCCCCATGTGATGGCCGTTGCTGCCTTCATGTATCTCGGCTAACACATATTTGGCCTCGGATGAGTCCAGGCACCACATCATTGGAGAGTGTAGTCCCTTCTGGTAGAGCTGGTCATCGACCATGGGGTAGGCCACGGCCTCTCAAATAAGCTTCTTTGCCTCGGTGGAGTTCGTCGAGATGATGCCCCTTTTCAGGTAATCTTCGATCAGCTTCCTCCAATCTGTTGCTACCGATATAGTCATTACATAGCTCGATTTGGCAAGATTCTATTGGATTACGGTCCAATGGCTTCCCGGACCCTTCATACTCGCCAATTTGGAGAGGACGTCGGCCCTGGTGTTCTCTTCTCTTGGAATGTGAGTCACAACCACCTCATGGAACTCAGCCATCAGTTCCTTTGCTTTGTTGAGATATTTAGCTAATAGTGGCCCCTTGGCTTGGTAACTA
This sequence comes from Acacia crassicarpa, assembly GCA_034222035.1. Taxonomy (NCBI): domain Eukaryota; kingdom Viridiplantae; phylum Streptophyta; class Magnoliopsida; order Fabales; family Fabaceae; genus Acacia; species Acacia crassicarpa. The sequence goes on along the minus strand of JAWXYG010000009.1, from coordinate 20,053,380 downwards.
CCGTCTATTTGTGCAGCGACGAGCTGTGAGTCAGTGAAGACCTTGACCCGCAGAGCCCCGTTATCCTTCGCTTGCAAGAGTCCGACCAAGAGGGCTTCGTACTCAGCCTGGTTGTTCAAAGTCGGAAACTCTAGCTGTAGGGAGTGTTCCATCGCCACGCACTCGGGACTTTCAACAATGATTCCGGCTCCACTTCCCTTTGTATTTGAAGAACCGTCCACATATACCTTCCACATCTCATCTTGTCTGGCATCGTGTGTAACTGCTGGGGTGAGTTCTCGGACGAAGTCTGCTAGCGCTTGTGACTTGATGGCATGTCGAGCCTCAAAGGTGATATCAAACTCAGACAACTCGATAGCCTAGCTCGTCATTCGACCGGCTAAATCTGGCTTATGCAACACTTGGCGAATTGGCTGACTTGTTCGGACGACGATCGAATGCCCCTAGAAATAGGGCCTAAGTCTCCTTGCGGTTGTTAGTAAGGCGAAAGCCACTTTTTCGAGCTTTTGGTATCAGAGTTCCGAGTTCTGCAATGCCTTACTTACGAAGTAGATTGGTGTTTGTCCGGCATCGGTGTCTCTTACCAAGGCAGCGCTCATAGCCTCGTCTCCTACTGATAGGTACAAGAACAAGGTCTCATTTGGGTCTGGTTTTGTTAGGACCGGGGGGGTTGCCAGACATTGCTTGATTTTGTTGAACGTGGCTTCGCAATCCGAGTTCCAACCTCCATGGGTTTCCTTCTTCAATAATCTGAAGAAAGGCAAAGCCTTTTCCGCAGATCTCGGCAGGAATCGAGTAAGTGCTGCTAGTCGGCCCGTCAACTATTGAACCTCCTTCTTAGATTTGGGTGCTTGCATGTCCAGCACAGCCTTGCATTTGTCCGAATTTGCCTCGACTCCTCGGCTAGTCAGCATAAAGCCTAGGAATTTTCCAGCCGGGACTCTAAACGCACATTTGGCCGGGTTTAATCGGATCCGGTGTCTTCTTAATTTCTTAAACGTCTGTTCCAGGTCCCAGATGTGATCCTCTGGTTGCTTCAACTTCACGATCATATCATCGATGTACACCTCCACGTTTCGCCTGATCTGGTCTTCAAAGACTCGGTTCTTCATACGCTAATAAGTAGCTCCAACGTTCTTTAATCCAAATGGCATAACATTGTAACAGTAGTTAGCCTTGTCAGTCATAACGACGGTCTTCTCCTGGTCGTCAGGGTGCATGGCTATTTGATTGTAGCCGAAGTAGGCATCCATAAAGGATAACAGCTGATACCCTGCTGAGTTGTCAACCAACTTATCGATGTTCGGCATTGGGTAGGAGTCCTTTGGGCACGCCTTGTTCAAATTGGTGTAATCTGTGCATACCTACCATTTGCCATTCGGTTTCAACACCATAACCACATCGGAAAGCCACGTGGTGTACTGTACTTCTTTGATGAACCCGGCTGCTAAGAGCTCGGCCACATGATCCTCCAGGGCTTTCTATCAGTCGGCTGCAATATTCCTCTTTTTCTGAGCCACCGGCGTTGACCCCGATCGGATGGCCAGTTTGTGGCAGCAAAAATGTGGGTCGATCCCTGGTATCTCGGCAGACGTCCAGGCGAAAACATCGTGATTTTGTCTCAAGAACTTAATCAGTTGGGTCTTTATATCAATGCTCATTGCTCCGCCGATCTTGTTAACCTTGGATAGATCCTTCCCCAGAGCCAACTGCTCTAGTTCCCCCTCCAGCTTGGGTCGTGGGTTTTCCGGTTCTCTGAGGTTGAGCTCCACCACGTTCACTGGTTGCCGGGGTTGGCGTTCGTTCTCGGCTTCGGCTGAGATTTCACTCCTTCTGAGTCGAGGTGGAGAGGAGGGTTCCCCTTCTTCGGGTCTCGAAATAACATTATCGAGACTCCTTTTGGTCCCCATATACCATGACTACTTGATTTTTATTGTTGACCATTTTGAGCTTCTAATGCTTCATAGATACCAACATGTCCCAATTATGGATGGTCGGCCTTCTCAATATAACATTATAGGGGGAACGAAAATCAGCGACTATGAATCTTACCCGTTTCGACTTAAATGCCTCCTTCGTCACTAATGTCAGCCGGAGGTCAATATAGCTTTTAGGAAATGAACGTTCCCCGTTGAACCCAATAAGGGTCGTTTTGCATGGCTTCAAATCTTCCGCGTCCATATGCATCCTTTTATAAGCATCCTAGCTAATAATGTCGGCCGAGCTTCCCGCATCCACAAAGATCCTTTTGACCCGACAATTTACCAAGGTGCCTGTGATCACCAACCCGTCTTAGTGTCCTGGTACTACGTCATTTAGCTCTTCGCTAGTGAATACTAACAGCGACGGTTTTGGTTTTGTTGGGTCGTCCTTAAACTTCGGGAGGTCTCTCACCGAAAGGACTTCTCGTAGATACTTCTTACGCTGGCTTACCGTATCTCCGCCACCACCAAATGCTCCGCTAATTCCATTGCACCAGAATTCGGCCTCTGGGAACTCATCCTCAGAATTGGCTTTTCGTCGTTTCTCTTCCTTCTTGGAGTCCGTGGTCAAGCTTCTACCTCGGCCATCCTAACTTCGTTTACCATTCCTCCTCTCTTGGGTTTTGATGACGTACTGCCGCAACTTTCCCTCTCTTATGAACTTCTCTATGGCATCTCGAAGTTCATAACATTCGTCCATAGTGTGCCCCGGCTCGTCGTGAAAAATACAAAACTTAGAACAATTTGTCGTGGGTCGATTTCGGATAGACCTCGGCTTCCCGACCTTCTTCATCTCGATCTGAGCCACCTCCTTCCATAGTTGCGAGGGGTATAACTGTCATATTTTTCTCTACCTTTGGGCCTTTCCGCGCGAGATCGGCTATCTCTGCCGCGCTTTTGGGACTTCGTCTTCCATTTGTCTGTTCTATCCTTCTTGTCCGGTGAAGCATTCCTCTATTTTTCAGGTTCGACGGCATTGGCTATCTCCATCTGTTCAACATCCAGATACTGCTTCGCCCATATGTAGAAATTGGTCAATGTGTAGTCACGGTTCTTACACAAGTTTTTAGCCAGACATGAAGATGGATCCAAGCCGTCGACGAGACAATGCACATGAACATCCTCGGACAGAGAACATACTTGCATTGCCATATCTCTGAACCGATCCAGGTACTTTTGTAGCGTCTCCTCTTTTTTCTGCTTTACTTTACTTAATGTCTACTGAGACTTCGGTTGCTTTTTGCTGGTGGCGAAGTGCAACTCGAACTTTCATCTGAGGTCTTCAAAGCTACGTACGGAATTGTTTGGTAGAGAATTCAGCCACCTATGCGCTGGTCCGGTCAGTGTTGCGGAGAAAAGCCGCAAAATGACCGGGCCCTCTATGGATCAAACCCACATGAGTTTCTCGAATAATTCGAGGTGATTGAACGGATCCTGGGTCCCATCATATTTTGGGAGGTCGACCAGATCGAAATCCTTTGGGTAAGGAGCCGTTGCTATTGCTCTTGAGAATGGGGTTCAGCCAAATCCCGTCAAGTACTTCACCCTATATTCTCTAGGCGAGCCATGTGACCAAGATGTCTTCTCTATCTCTCGACGTCGGTTCGAGTATTGGTCCTCCTCGCAATCTCGGTCATTTTTGCTATCCCGGTTATCCTCAGTACCTCAATCATCTTCTAAATCTCAGTTCTCCTCAACATCTAGTTCTTCCTCGTCGGCCGATCGCGCTAGCCGGTGCCTTTTACGCTCTGAGGCTGAGGGGGGATTCTTCTCTTTATGTGAACCGTGTTGCCCCTCTTTCTGGGTGAATCCCCTTATTTTCTCAACCTAGTCGTCCATCATCTGTTGCATAACTCGGAGGTCTTCTTGGCGTTGGAGTTGTTGTCGCTTCTCATTATTCTCCATTCGCCTCAGCATCGACTGTTGAGTTTTATGAATAATACGGATGTTGGGAGTGGAGATTTCCTACTCAGTTTCCTCTGGCATCTCTTCTGGAATGGACGGGGAAGATGCCGTGTTTAAAACATGGCCTTCCGGGATGCCGTCGTGCGGTGGTTGACTAGGCCCAGCCTGTTATGGATTTGGAGGCTGGGGGTTCCAACTGTTGCTTCTTGTGTTTGTCATCGGTGGTCACGGGGATCGAATTTTAACATCCCCACGGTTGGCACCAATGTTCTGGTATAGAACACAGATGTCCAGCCAAGGGCTAGTACTTTGATCTTAGATCGTAGGGCTCGACCTGAATATCTATGGAGTAGATAACCAGGGGAGCGTGGGATCACTGTGCACAATATAAAGGGGGTGGTGTGTGTGCACAGTGTGACTGAAAGTAAATAGGCTAAGTTAGAACATGTGCACCTGATTAATGCACCTCGGTATTTATAGAGGTGTTCGTGGCGGATATTTCAGTCACGCGAGATATCTGGGGCGAGTATTGCGGGGGGTATATCCTGTTGAGATAACCTGGATACTCCTATAATATTGATAGATCGGATCTGCAATGATCTTGGATCCTCCTAGATTGTCAAAGCATCTTAATCTCTAGATACGTTTCCTATTGGGCCATATCTCGTACATGGGCTTTGGGCCGGTCCGTAACAAGACCCTTGGGCCTTGTGCGCATCACGGTCTTGATATTATGCTGCCACACCTGTACATTCCCTGAGTGTAGCCTCTATTACAAGGTAGTTAGAATCTCTCCTCATTATAGGCAAATTCTGATATGGATTGTCCCTTATTGGACTAATAAGAGATTTATAAATAGGATCAGAGTGGTATCAATTGTATGCCTAAAATGCAAGTGTTTACATAAACCCGATACAGATTACGCGGAGATTTTTTAATGAGAATACGAGCCACTATTAACGCAAAATAATAAACAATCACCATCCATCAATAGATTGAACTTTTTATTCGACACGGATACAATAAAAAATTCAAACTACTAATTTATATTTTAGTATATTTATTGAGATTCTCAAGTTCTATTTGTCTTTCGAAGCAAATGTCAATGCACGAGGGGAAAAGTCTTGAAACTTCAAAGCGACGTAACTGTCATTATATTGTGTGCATTCCAACTTCCATTTTTCACATGGACACTAGTGCCCTCTCTCCTTGTTATGATCATCACTTAAACTCAATGAAGTTAATTAATATTAAGTGAAAAATTAATATTTTAAATAAAGCATACTCAAGAACTGATTGAAGGCCTTAAAATATGAATCAGTAGGATCGGAGTATTATCAAAATTAATTTGGTTAGTTCCACTAGACAACAAAAGGCAAAAATTGGCCTAGATTCATAAATAATAACACATAAATTCTTATATAATATGTTTAGTATTTAAAGCTGAAATTTGATAATTAAAATTAACTTGGAATCTGACCGGAAAACTAACTCGGAATCTGATGACAGGCCAAGAAAAAAAGAGTTAACTGTAATTATGGAAATTTTTACTCCACTTGTTTTGTTTTTTATCATCGCTGCTCCATTTGGCCTAAAATATAAGTAATTATTAACCGCTTCATTGAAATTAAGGAAAAATAGATAACATGTTAAATAACACTCTAAGGTTATGGACATACATGTAAAACTACTGAATCCCATGACATCCTTTCATTAAATATTTTCAAGGCGGTGAGGGATGCACATTTTTTTTTTTTTTTACAAGAAAAATAAAATTGACTTGTATTTTCCGGCGAGCCAACGAGCGCTCATTAGTACAGATAGCATAGTCGTTAGGTGACCTTGACTCTTCCCTCCTCGCACGCATGGCCATGACGAAGACGAACCAGCGTCAACTCAAAATCTTTCTATTTCTCTCCTATCCCCTAAAATCATAGCGCGTAGAGAATCCAAAATTGCCTTCTCTTCCTTCAAATCTCCTCCACGTTCAGAATCCGATTCTGCGCGGAAATTGCCAGAATACTACGGAAAGCATCGATCCGTAGTCTCTTCGAGAAACCACAGTTCTTACAATTCTGGAACTACTCTCCTCCTTGCTCCACAAAGCAATATAGACTCGCGACAAAGATATGTCACCGGACGGCCACGTCATTTCGTCGACTCCGGGAGCCTTCAGGCTCCGTTGGGACGTCTTCCTTAGCTTCAGAGGCGCTGATACTCGTAATTGCTTCACGATACCCCTCTACAAAGATCTCCAATCTCGCGGCGTTCGAGTTTTCCTCGACGACGTTGGACTGAATCGCGGTGACCACATAGCCCCGAGTCTGATCGAAGCCATCCGTGACTCGGCTGCTTCAATTATCGTCATCTCGCCTGATTACGCCTCTTCTCATTGGTGTCTGGAGGAGCTTGCTGAGATTTGCGACTGCCGGAGACTGATTCTGCCGGTGTTCTACAACGTCAACCCGCGTGATGTCCGGAAACAAGGGGGTCCATTCAAAGATTCTTTCGAGGATCACAAGGCTAAGAGGAGAGAAGAAGACGTACTGAGGTGGAGGCAAGCTATGAAGAAAGTAGGTGGAATCGCTGGTTTCCCTTTCTCGCATCCCAGGTCTTTTCTATTACTGAGTACTTTCATCTATTTGCAGCTATCTACTATTCTCCACATTCAATTTTTCTAATTCATTTGCTATATTTCCTGTTATAGTGAAAAGGAAAAAGGGTTTGCAGAAAAGAGAGATGACCTGATTCAACTTTTAGTAACAAGGATTCTGAGAGAACTGAGTAATGCTCCGATGGGTGTGGCTGAATTTACCGTTGGACTGGATGCTCGAATTGAACGATTGTTGGAACTGTTACACATGAGATCCAACGGCATAAGAGTATTGGGATTGTATGGGATGGGCGGGATTGGCAAGACAACCCTTGCGAAGGCACTTTTTAACAGACTCGCTGTGGATTTTGAGCGACGCAGCTTCATTTCAAGTGTTAGAGAAGTTTCATCCAAAGATGGAGGCCTACTTTCTCTAAGAAACAGAATTCTTGGTGACATATCCTCTCAACGAGTGGTTGGTAACGATATTTCTACTTTCAGAAGAACCGTTAGTGAAAACCGTGCTCTGATAATTCTGGATGATGTGGATGATGTGAAGCAGCTCGATACTCTAATTGGCAAAAGAGAATGGTTCCATGAGGGAAGCCGTGTTGTAGTAACCTCGAGGGATAGACAAGCTCTGGCTGAGACTTATGTTAATGTCTTCTACGAGGTTCTGATATTGGATGACTCTGAGTCCCTAGAATTATTCTGTTACCATGCAATGAGAAGAAAGGAACCTGCAGACAACACTTTTTTGAAATTGTCAAAGGAAATAGTGGCTCTAACAGGAAGATTGCCTTTAGCTCTGGAAGTGTTTGGTTCAATGTTGTTTGGTAAAAGAAGAGAAAAGGAATGGGTTGATGCTGTGGAGAAGCTGAAGCTGATTCGACCTGGGGATCTCCAGGAAGTGTTGAAGATAAGTTATGAAGGGTTAGATGAACAAGAGAAATGCATCTTCCTTGACACTGCTTGCTTGTTTGTTCGAATGAGCATGAAGCGAGAAGATGTCATTGATGTATTGAGAGGTTGTGGATTTAAGGGAGAGATAGCAATCACAGTTCTCGCAGAGAAATGTTTGATCAAAATCAGAGAGGATGAAACCATTTGGATGCATGATCAGATTAGAGACATGGGAAGGCAAATTGTTGTGGATGAAAATCTTGTTGATCCTGGTATGCGTAGTAGATTGTGGGATCGATCTGAAATTCTAACTGTTTTGAGGAATTTGAAGGTAAGGATCTGACCGAAGCAAGAATAATTAATTATTTTCCTTGGACTAAATATTTTTTTAAAGATATTATCGTATAATTGATTCTAACTAATTTTAACAGCTGCGTAAGAATTATGCTTTAAACTAAGATATAGATAACTATGTTATTCTGTTGATGGGTTTTTCAAAAATATTTTGAAATTAAATGGTGATCTCTATCTTATAAAAAAATTTAATTTATAAAACTACTTCCAAGAATCTGCATGATAGTTGTTTATACAAATTTGGCAAGATAAAAGTATGTTGCATATGTCCTCATGCTACTTGTCTTATGCGGGCAGGAAGAGTGACTTAGTTCATTAAAATATTACAATACCATAATACGTCCTCGCTTTGCATGCTGTGCTTATACTAGACAATAACGGAAATACTTGACTTTAAAATATTATATAATGTCTGACATGTATTTGACACAGACACCACTGATTTTTATGTTAGCGATTTATAGCATCTTCTTTACCCCTCTGATAATAAAACCGATTTCTTATATATGTTGATAAAATATTTGTGGTGTAGATGTAGCCGACTCTACCTAGTGGGTTATGTTTTATTGTAAAAATATTTGGTTGCTCTGGAAACTGTAGGGAACTCGAAGTATTCGAGGGATGGTCCTAGACTTAGAGAAAAGATCTGCCAAAGATCATAGAGGTGAGGAAGCAATTTCTTGGAACAATCTTCAACGGGGTTCAAGTGTCACAAATGCCCTGGCATTTCTTAAACAGATGCACAAGAAATATTTTCAACAAGGTGAGAAAGACAGAGAGGCTCTAGTGATTCACACCAAGTCATTTGAACCAATGGTGAGCTTGGTGCTGCTTCAGATCAATAATTTGAGATTGGAAGGGAAGTTCAAATCTTTCCCTGCAGAATTGAAATGGCTACAATGGCATGGATGCCCTCTAAAATGCATGCCTTCTGATTTGTGCCCTCAAGAATTGGCTGTCCTTGACCTCACACACAGCAATCTTGAGAACTTGTGGGATTGGAAAGGCTACAAGGTATTATTCTTCATGCTTCAATTCTCATGTTCGTCATCTGATTATTGGTTATAAATGTAGGAATCAATAAGGAACGGACCATGGTATTATTACAGATATCTTAGTGGGTAACATTTAAAAAATATTCATACTTCAAAAGACTTATCAAATGAGAAGGTTACCAATCTTACATTCAAATTATTCATGCACAACACACTTTAAGTGTAATTTATAGATATATAGGTATTTAGTTTTATAGGATGAGGTCTGGAGTTTAAGCTTCCAAGAAATTTTTTTGAAATAAATATCCCCAATTAGGAGGACCCGACTCCAATTTAGATTAGTCAGAGTCTAATGTGGATCTAGATATTAGATGGTTTGTAAAAAAATAAAAATAAGGCATGACAAAAATATTAAAAAAAAAAGGGTGTTCCTTTTAGTATAGAGAACAGTCAGAACACACTTGGTGTGATTTTTAGATATCGGCACAATTTTTTTTTCAACAAATTTTTTCTAATTATGTTTTGCAAGAAAACATGATAGAAATTAGTAGTGGGTCAACTTTGTTCAAGATTTATGTTTTACCATCAGACTTAATGCTCTGTTTTCTTTTATATTACCACCTGAGACGGGCCAAATCTGACATGCAAATAGTGAGCCACTACTAAGATGCTAATATCAATTCTTTAATAACATATTCCACTGGCTTGCAGGCGCCAGAGAACATAATGGTCATGAACTTGTCCCACTGTTACCAACTAGAAACACTTCCTGATCTCTCTGGGTGTCAACGTTTAGAGAAGATTGTCCTTGTGAACTGCTTTAAACTAAGTAGGATTCATGAATCAGTTGGCAATTTGGCTGCACTTCGTGATTTGAATCTTACTCGTTGCAGAGAACTTAATGAGTTACCCAATGGTATATCTTGGCTGAAAAATCTAGAGAGCCTCTGCATTTCTGAGTGCTCGAAGTTGAAATCGTTACCAGAAAATATGGTCAACTTGAAATCACTGAAAAAACTTCTTGCTGATCACACGGCTTTAGAAAAGCTGCCTGAGACTATTTTTCATCTTGAGAAACTCGAAACTCTTGATTTAAGTGGTTGCCATCAATTGAAAAGGCTGCCTGACAACTTAGGTCTCTTGAGTTCTCTGCAAGAGCTGTCTCTGGACCAATCTGGATTAGAGGAACTCCCCAACTCTGTTGGGCGTTTGAAAAACCTTGAAAAGTTTGGTTTGATGCATTGTAAATCTCTCACTATGATTCCTGATTCTATTGGAAATCTCATATCACTTTCAGAGCTTCGGCTTTTTGGTAGTGCTATTGAAGAGATTCCTTCTTCGATTGGCTCATTGTTTTATCTAAAAGAACTCTCATTAGGAAACTGTAAGTCTCTAAATAAACTGCCTGAGTCCATTAAGTCTTTGGTTTCCATTGTTGAGCTTCAGCTAGATGGGGCAGCGATCACAGATTTACCAGATGAGATTGGAAATATGACATTACTTAAAAAGCTTGAAATGAGGAATTGCCGGATGAGATATCTTCCTGAATCGATTGGCAACCTCACAGCTCTTACAACCTGGAACATTTTCAAAGGTAACATTGTAGAACTGCCAGAGTCCATCGGAAAGCTCGAGAATTTAGTCTTTTTAAAGTTGGACCAATGCACAATGCTCAGAAGGCTTCCACATTCTATAGGACATTTGAAGTCCTTATATCATCTTTGGATGGAGGAAACAGGTCTGACGGAATTACCGCAAAGCTTTGGCATGCTTACCAGCTTAAGGACATTGAAAATGGCCAAGAAGTCAGAAAATAACATGCTTCAGGATTCTTTTGTAATCTCATCTTTCTTCTGCAATATGATATTTCTGAAGGATCTGGATGCTCGTGGTTGGAGGATCTCTGGGAAAATTCCTGATGATTTTAAGAACTTGTCGTCTTTGGAGACTTTGAATCTAAGCCAAAACAAATTTCACAGCCTTCCTTCTAGTTTGGTGGGCCTTTCTACTCTCAGGAATCTCTCTCTTCAAAATTGCACCGAGCTGGTTTCCCTCCCTGCTCTTCCCTCAAGCTTGGTAGAGCTGAATGCTGCAAACTGTTGTGCCTTACAAAGCATTCATGACCTTTCAAATTTAAAAAGTTTAAGGGATCTAAACCTCACAAATTGTGTGAAATTGGTGGATATTCCTGGCCTTCAACGGTTAGAGTCTGAGAGGTTTTTGTACTTGAGTGGATGCCTTAAATGTTCCTCCACGGTCCGCAAGAGACTTTCTAAGGTTCAATCTGTCCCTTTCCCATTATCAATGAATAAATAAATTAAGGGGAAAATTAATTTATTTGATCTCTAAAGTTTTGACTTGGTGCAAGTCAATTCCTATAGTTTTGATTCGGATGTAATTCAGTTCCTAAATTTTAACTTACTGCAATTCAGTCGCTGGCGACTAAGTTACAACCAAGTCAAAGTATGAGGACTAAGTTGCATTGAGTCAAAATATACAGATTGAGTTATAATCGATTCAAAACTATAGGGATCAAAATTAATTTTCCTTAAATGAAAATTGAAAGTATGGATACTTTCATGTTTATTTTTGGGATAAGCCAGATCAATGTGTATTTTATCTTTTTTTTTTTTTGGTAATAGTAAACTGACCCCCTTGTATGACAGGTTACACTGAGGAATTTATTGAACTTGAGCATGCCAGGAACAAGATTACCTAAATGGTTTTTAGGACAAACAGTAAGCATTTCCAAACCCAAGAACCGTGAACTAACAGGGGTAATTATAGGTATCATTATTTCAATCAACCATGATATACCTAGTGAACTGCGAGATCTTCTTCCTGGAGTAGTTGATATCAAGGTAGATGTCTTCAAACGGGGCAAAAATATATGTACTTCAGGATTGGACTTGCGTGGATATCCAAGAACCAATCAAGAACACATGTATCTTTGCAGGTACCCAGATTTCCATCATCTCTTCTCTTTCTTGCAAGATGGTGACACATTAAGTGTGACTCGGTTAAACCCACCTCTGGATAAGGGGTTGGAGTTGAAAAAATGTGGGGTTCATTTGATCTTTGAAGGGGATGATGATTATGGTGGTGCTGAAGAATCTGTTGACAGAAAACTAAAATCTGTGTCAGAAAAATTGGCCGAGTTTTTCAGCACTTGTGAAGAAGGAAGCTCCAAAGATGGAATTGAGAATGAAGATGATGATGAATGCCAAAAGCAATTAGAGACTCAAGAAAGGGAAAACAGAATCTCATCATTTTCCATTCCGAGCAACTCCTTTTTGCTCTATTTTATTATTAGTCTGTTCTTTTTATTGTTGAGCTGGCTGCTACAAGAATTTGTCTTTAGCTATGATGCACAGTAGAAGGTTTTTTTTTTTTTTTTTTTTAAAAAGATTGTTAGCCTTCAGCATTTGAAAACCATTTTGCCTGGGATCCCAAATCTTTGGCTTTTTTCTAGTCTTCATGTTATACTTCCACCGGCCTCATCCTTTCGAGCGGCGGGTTAGAGGGATTCCTTTTATACTTTACCTTTCCCTTATTATTAGTTCATTTAATGATAAATCAGAGTACGCGTAGCAAAATACAGGATCGGTTTGGACAAATTATGTGTTGGTAAAAAGTAAAAGTCAACAAAAAGTAAAGTCCCCGAAGGGTTATGATACAGTCATCCGGCAGTAAGTGTTTAGATAATAGGTACAGTCATCCAAAATATAAAGTACAAAATATGATAAAGCATCCCCTATCCTTCATCCGTCCAGTCATCCCTACCTCAGCAAAAAGGCCTTTTTAAGTTAGGCATGGTCCCTTGCGTCACCACAAGCTTCTGAGGTCCAATAATGGCCCCCAGAGTAACCGTTAATACTTATGCACTATATGTGAAATGTGTATGCATGCAACCAAGTGAGTATGTAAACAGAAACAATATGCCAAATATACCGCATATGCAAACAGTCACATATACTACAACATGTCTTGCATCGTCGGGCCGCCTTATCAAGACAGGCCCCGAAATTATCGGAATCACAAGTCCGTTTCCGTTGAGTTGCCACGTAGGCTAGCCCCAGCAATCATCCTCAGCGCTAAGGACACAATCACAAGCGTGGTCTGTATGCATATTTGGCAAACAATACAAAACAACACAAATGACAAGCAATCACATACATCAAACACATAAAGTGTCGGAGTAAAGATGTTACTACCTGATGTGGTGAATACTGCTTTTACTACCTTTATGCTCAGTGGCCTTTCCAAAATATCCCTGACCCAAAAATATATTAAAATACACCATTTTAGTATTTACAGAAATACCCTTACATTCTTTTTGCTAAAACCAAGCCCTACATGAAATTTCCAAAAGTTCAATGTTTATGTCCCAACTTTAGAGATTTTTCATAAATTCCAAAAAAATCATATTTGTATGAAACTAGTGTCATTCAAACCATTGAAAAGTATATTTTGCAGGAAAAATATACTTAGACCCTGAAAGTACAAATATTTTGGCGTGCTACTTACTTTTTCTACTCTGGTCCAGATTCGCGTCACTGGTCCTAGCCCCTTTTTCAACCAGTTATTTCATCCAGTAAAAGTTACCCAAATCTATCATATTTTATATGTAGATTCATGCTCCGGATGTCTAGTTTTCACATGTAAAATTTCAGCTTAAAACAAGTTCATGTACCCCTTCAAAAACGCATTAAAAGGTTCATTACCCAGATTTACTGAAACTGGCAGGAAGCCCTCTCATGGGGTTTTCGGTGTTTTCGACTTCGGCAACCTAACGCATGACTATAGCCTATACAAAACCACATTCCAGAGCCATTGGTGACCTTAAAAATACAAAAATAAAACCGCAAAACCAAGCTTCTACCATTTGCATGAAATTTCTTTCACAAGAACTCAAGAAATGGAGTTGTCGGTGTTACCTAAAATCGGAGAGTTGATGAAGGAACTTGGGATCTTAAGCTTGAAACCCTAACAATGGTGGCTGACTGGTCCTCTCTGGTTCTCTGGAATTTTCGCCCCACAAGGTGAAAAGGAAGAGGTAAAACACCTTTTTAATAAAGGTGGCATTGATCCAATAGATTTTGAAATTAACCGGTATAAATTTTTGGCTAGTAGGGAGTAATTTGGATTTGTAATTTTGACTTAACTTCCAAGTAATTCTAGAAAAGTCCAGGGGAGTCCATCTGCTGCCATGTGGCACATCCCCATCAAAAGAGAGTAGATTCTTATCTGCTCTAGGGGCAAATTACCTATTTTGACCCGAAACTTTTGAAAATTGCAATTATGGCCCAAAACTTTTTAATAATTACTAACTTTTCCCCACTTTTTTTTCTGTCCATATGGACACATGTGGCTCCATCTTGGTTCCACATGTCTGGCCAAATCAATTTTTTACCCATTTATTCCCATTTTGCCCTTGTTCTCCAAATATGGAACCCGCAGTTTGACTTTTACACCGACTTTTCTTTCTTTTCTTCCAAGTAAATATTTTCAATGATTAAAGGGAGTGTGTGACACCTAAGGGGCCTAACATATCAGGTCTCTGCTATTTAATTCCTTTTTTCCTCACTTTTCAGTTCGGGTGGGTCCCGCCAGCCATCAGGGTGGTTCCTTTTGCACTTTTCTTTAGCTTTTTCAAACTTTTCCCTCTTAAATAAACACTCCTATGTGACATTCTTCAAACTTCATGGAGTAGCCCCATACTTGACCTACTCAATCCAAAGGAACCCCTAATTTGCCCCTTCAATCTCGTTTCTGTCGGTTAATCACCTGTGGGACCCGCATTTTGTGCTTGAGCCTGAATATGACTAAAATCACTTGGTTTTCTCCTCCTATTTTCCTCAAACATGCAAAAGATCTTTATTTGTCCAGGAAATATCATACTTCCTGAACCAGGCTTAGTAGTCCGCCTAACTTAGGCTTATTCTTAAGTTTCCATACCCGAAATTCAGGATATTATACTTCAGAAACATTAAGAGATTTTTCACTATAACTAGACACATGAGAAGCCGCTTACATTATGTTTAAGGACAATCTCGCCCTTAACTGCTAGGGAAAACTCTACCTTAAAATTATAAAGATTTTACTCACAGAAACTCTCTAGCAACAGAATAAGTACATTAATGCCCAAGTGATCAGCATAATAATATTTTATGGCTCAAGGAATGATTTTTTGATGCTACATGCATTGAACTTTGAACCTGCTCTTTTGTGTGTTTTTTTTTTCCTTGAAAAAAAAATAGGAGCCTAACATAGAATATTACCTCAGCCATTAAACTGATGATAAAGCTTCTTGAAAAAGTTTACGTGTTCATAAAATAACCACCAAGAAGGAAAGAGGGATTTAGGGCCCGTTTGGTTCAAGGAACTCACTGGAGTCCTGGGAACATAATATAGTTCCCATGGGTCAAACACGTTGGGTACCCAGCTTCCTGTCAAACCAAGTTCCTACCTGGCTTCATCTTCCCACAAACGTGGGCAATTAAAATCCCTCTAAAACTGGCGGGATTTCAAAATCTTCCAGGGAGAATGAAATAATGAGACAGAAAAGCCCCTCTAAAAAGGCTTCGAGCTCGGTTCTTTGTCCCCAAAATCGATCTCCCTCCAAAGACGTAGTTACGACTCGAGCTCTCTGGCCTTCTTGTTTCCAACGATGACAGAGAGGAGGACAGCAATGGTGGCTTGTCGGAGATGCAAGAAGGTTGCTGGTGGTCTGGTTCAAATAAACTCTCTCATGGTGGTCTGAAAAATGAAGAAATCACAGAGAATGAGTTAGCAGAGAATGATTGATGTGAATAGTAAAACTATGAAAGAAGATTTAAGTATCAGCAAAAATTGTAAAAGCAGTAAGCTATCTTTCTTAGTTTCACCACTTTCAATTTCTACTACTTATTTTCATTCCTCAGCCTTCTCCTCCAATATGCTGAAATTAATTGCAGCACAGTTTCAGCTACTGTTAGTTTATGCGTTCGAACTTAGACTCTTTTAGGTGAATGTTACGTTCAAACTTGTCAACTTCGTTTGAACTTGTCAACTTTGTTTGATATGTCCGATATGACGCGAGAATTCTAGGGTCAACTTTCAAAATCCATATCTCTTTTGTCTGAACTCCTTTGAACTTGCTTTTGGTGTCTATGTGACGCATTGGAAGTCTAGTTTCATATGAAAAAAGTTTCACCACAATCAGATTTGTGGTTTGAGAGATATGATCAAATTATTGAACCTTGTCCATATAAAATGTAAAACAGAACTAAACAGAGTAGTGTGAATAGTGAATTTGAGAATGAAATTAATACATGTATCAGTCAGTTGCAGTTGTTTAGCATATGTGTATCTTAAAAATTTCATTTTATGAAATACAGTAATGTTTTCAATTGGTATTGTCGGATTCTTGCACTTGATTATGAACATTCATATATGTTTTCTTGATGCAATCTAGGTTCCTTTCCCTTTCTATCCTTCTCTTGGAAATCCTTCTCACCTCCGGTCATCGTTCTGATTGTTACCCTCACAGATCCCATCAGCAGCTCTTTTGATTTTCCTTCTCAACCATTACAGTCACGATGTGAGTGGTTTGTTTCTGCCCGATATCAAAAAAAAAAAAAAAAAGTCAGTCAACTCTTTTTCTCATTTTTTTATGTTAGGGGTATTATAGGTATTTTACCTCTCCTTCCCACTTAACCAACACCCAATTCTTTTTACTAAACAAATTATCTTCCCTCAACTTACTTATATGCCCATGTCAACCAAACAGCTCAACTTTTTAAAGTTCCCTCTCAATCTTCCCTTCAATTCCTTTTCCTTCTTTAAGTTCATTTCCCTCCTTAAATGTTCATTGAACCAAACGGCAAGGGAAATTTTTGAGTTGGATTTAAAAAATTGGAGAAATGAGGTTATGGAATTTCAATAAAGAGAATATATAACATAAAAGAGTAAAAAAATTTGACAAAAAACTTTTGACCTCACTTTTCTAATTTTTAAAAATTCATCTAAAATTTGTATCCTGCATCTTCCTTTCCCTTCCCAGTCCCCACCCCTCATACCAAATAGCCGCTGGCACTTGGTTAACTTCTTTCCTTCCACTATTTAATTTCAATGAAAATAACATGTTTAGGTAGTTTGTATTAAGGAATAATTTCAATATAGATGTTTTAATAAGGTATTAAAGGGAAATCGACACACACTTTGAATAAAAACTTCCTTTGGACTTTATTGTATGACCCCTTCTGGAAGTTTTATGTAATCTAAATATAAGACCCTATGAAAAGAGTCAATAGCATTAAAGTCTCCTTTCTCACAAGTACCCATATTAAATGTAATGTAGTGAGATAATGTATAAGAAAGAAATTAAAGGTCATTAAGATATGTTGATTTTAATTGGAGGATAATATTGGAAAGTGGTAATTATTTTTTTACCATTTTAATGATACAAACTATTGTTAACCACTTTTTCTTAATCCTTATGAAGTAATTAGAAGGGTCCTATATTATGGACCAAAGGGAGTAACTAGTTTAATTAATTTCCTAAATTTAATATACTCAAATTAAGTAAATCTTATATTAAAAATAAGTCATAGTATATAAATGTGGTTGAAGTGCGTATTAATTAAATTGCTTAATTCATCGTGTTTGAGGAAATTCATGTAGTGTTTATCAATATTATTATCAGCATGTTTCCTTCTAAGGTTTTTAAATCCGGACCGGCCTTTAAACTGGTTGAGGCAATGGGTCAGCTCAAAGTCAACATAGGGGCCAGACCGGAGGAAAATAAAAAATTAAAAAATAATTTAATTTCTTATTATAATATTATACCATCAAAATCAATTCAGTACCTTAAATCAATAGCAAAAAAATCATATACTTATCCAACATTCTTTATAATTTATTTGATATATTGATATCATAGTATCAATCCACTATCCAATAACATTATAATCAACAATCACTAAATAGTCTACCTAGCAATTATCAAAATAAATAAATGATAGCAAAATATTCCTTCCTATAATCCTTTTTTCACTAAACTAATAGTTATTATTACTAAAATTGCCATTAACTTCTAATAATATTGCCATCTACAATTTATATCCCATAAAAAATATATATATTAATTTTTTTAAAGACAACCGGGTCAACCCATCAAATTGGCTTACCCCGAGTTTTGAGTTAGGGACTTGCTTGGACTAGTTATATGGCCAAGTCGCTGGTTTCCGAGTTGACCTGATTGATTCAGTCCAAATGTAATAACCATGTCTTTATGGGCATGTTTGGATTTACCATTTATCCATATGTAAGAATATTTTTGCAAAAAAGGCCTAGATCACAATGAAAAGCCAATCATTCTTACTCCCTGTTGTTTTTTATACAAGACATATTTTAAACACAACATGTTTCTTTGGAGACACTTTAAAGTTATCTCAAATTTTTATTAAGTTCTCACTTTACCCCCATTTAATTATTTATATGAAATTTATTACATTTATTAAATTCACTCACACTTTTTCATAATACACATTCTTACATTTATTGTGGAAAGAATTAAAATAAAGATAATTTACTAACATAGAGATAATTTAACAATGTAAGCGTCACAAGATTCCATTGGATCTCAAAGTTTGAGCCCTACTGGAGTAGTAACGTAAAGTTGATCACTTGGCTTCATCATGTTGTGACTTAGTTGGAATCTAATCAAACTTTTTTATTGAAATGAACTTGC
This sequence comes from Acacia crassicarpa, assembly GCA_034222035.1. Classification (NCBI taxonomy): domain Eukaryota; kingdom Viridiplantae; phylum Streptophyta; class Magnoliopsida; order Fabales; family Fabaceae; genus Acacia; species Acacia crassicarpa. Next base: position 20,034,915 of record JAWXYG010000009.1, on the reverse strand, counting down.
TTAAAATTTAATTAGGGCTAATTCATCTTAAATTTGAATTATGTTTTATAATTTAGTGTTCAGATTGAGTTCTTATAATTAAATCTATCATAGCATCCATTTTTCATGTAAACTTCATAAAATTTCATGACTAGTGTGAATATACTCATTTCATGTCACACCTTTTTAAGATCCATACATTTTCATAAATAAATTTTCATGAAATTTAAAATCGGGGATCAAATATTAAAGGTCCAATTTAACTATAATAAACTACAAGAATCTTATTTAAATTGAAATAAAATAGTAATTTTTCCTAAATTCATTTATCTAAAATTTGGCTAAAAGGCCTATTAGGCCCATCTAATTTTATTTTTTCAAATATTCCCTGCAACATCTGCCAAGATATTTACTACCTTATGTCCTAGTTATAAGAGCAGATTGACTTTTTTTAGAGAGATTAAAGAAATTAATTAAGTTAATCATATCATATATTGTGTATCCTTATATATATATTATTTTATTATTCAAAATAATTAGTTTGGAGAAAAATAAAAATAAAAATACTCTATAATAATTTAATTAGTTTATTTAGTTTCTTTTAAAAAGTCAATTTAATCTTATAATTAGAATTAGTATAATTTACAGCGCTAGATCCCAAACGTATTCGGTATCCACCATGGATAGCCCAGGGCCTTTTTTTATTGTGTCTCCTACATAATTTACCGGGCTAAATCCAAAACGTATTCGGTCCATTTAAGAGAACCCCGACTCGAGGGCTGCTTAAAGAGAATGTAAAATCATTTACATTTGAGAATGTGGTAAGAAAAAGAGTGAGTGAAGTGAATTTAATAAATGTAATAATAAATGACTGTAGGAATAAGAAAAAGACATGTTCATAACATATGTGTTTATTACATTTATTCATTTCTACATTCTTTCCTAATACTCATTCTCTTTGTCAGATGGCAAAGGAATTCAAATCTTGCTTTTTAAAGATTTTCTTGTAATTCTTCGTTTGATCATCTAAAGCTCGTTAATAAAAATATTTAGAAGCATTGAGAATAATAATAAGTAGATTACTAGTTGACAATCAATGATTTTGAATTTTACGAACACGAAGATATATTATAGAAGTAGACAACACTCAAAGTTGTGTTCATCTTAACTCGAGTTTTGTTTGACGAGACTCGAGTGTAAATGAATTTGTTCTCTAAACAAAGGTGATAAGTATATATTTTATGATTAAATAGGTGTATATTTATGAGAATTAGTTAGATTTATTGATATTATATACTTATTTAATTATTTTTTATATACTTTGCTATCATTATAGGATAAAAAGATATTTTGATATGAAATCTAATTATTTCCTATTATACTTTGCAGGGAATATTAGCTGATTTGGAAAGAAGTAGAAAAAGCAATTAAGAGGATATGCAATCAGCCAAACTCGGTAGTCCCACGCAAGAAAAATAGAAACAAAATTAATTGTGTGATCTGGTGGAGTTAATTACAAGATATAAGATATCTTTTTAATAAGAAAAGGAGAATCAGTGACCCACGACCTAAGTTATATTTAGGTTATATATATGAAGAAAGGAAGAAGCAAAAAAGAGGAGGATCGAGAGACGCAAAACGAGAAGGAACAAAGAAGCAAAGGAGTAGCGGCTGAGCGTTTCGGTTCTCTTCATCATCTCCATGGAAGGACGGAAGGACTGTGGAGGCGACGGAGAATCTTTCTTTCCTCTCTTTCTCTTTATTCTTTGAACCTAAATTTTTATCTTTTTGTTATGGATTTGATTAAAGCCATGTGTGGCTAGTTGGTCTTGCAACCTAGAGAACCTATGAACTTGTCTAGGTTTTAGAGATTATTCCCACTGTTTAGTTTTGCTTAATTTTATTTCAGTTTATTTAATCTTGTGTTTAATGTTGTTGCTTATTGAGTGGCTAGCATGTTTTGGGGATTTAGGGTTGAACTTGGAAGAGAGAATCCTAAATTGACCTTGGGATTAAATAATGTGGAATTAGGTTTTAAATTTAATGGGGAATTAGGTTTTAATCTAATTTGCGTCTAGGATAGGAATATACCTAGAAACTTCGCATAATCAAATTAGAGTGAGCCTGATTTAAAACGCATCTTACTTAGTTGTGTGAGGCATCACATAATTAATTAAGGTAGGTATATAAGTAGACCGGAAGACATTTATAGACATTAACACTCTGAATTAGCTGAGTAAGTTAAGTCAAAGTTAATTTAGTGGGGATAAAATCTAAGAATCAGACAAGGGATTAGTGACTCTAGGTTACTCATTTGATTATTTTTATAGTTAGTTTATTTTGATTTTAGTTTTATCTTAATTAAATTTAATCTGGTTTGCTCAACTTAAACGAAATTGTGAAATTAATGCTTAATTGAAGTTGTGGGTACTAAGTCATCGTAAGAACGATACTTTTCTTATCACTTTATTACTTAATACGGCTCGTATACTTACGGAGTTATAGGCTATAAAGTTTTGCCCTATCAAAAGGCTGGCACATAAGCATTCAATATAGACACTTGAGTTTTGGGTTTGCACACTCTAAAGGGCAACTGAAGTGTTCATACTCATAACTCGAGTTTTGACGTTAGAGTTTGATAGAAGATTGTTTAAGAGATAAAGTTTAGTTGAAAGCTAACAGAACTTAAGTTTTGTTTAATTAAACTCGAGTTGTAAACTCAAGTCTCATCAAAGGAAACTTCAAGTGTGTCAAAGACGTTCATTGAGTATTCTTAACATTAACATCAGGTATTACCCACACTCGAGTATTTGTTTAGGTAACTTGAGTGTTTCCTTGGAACTTGAGTTTTTCTTACAAAACTTGAGTGTTACCTTTTTCGATCTAGAATGAATAAGCGTGTTTGAACCCTTTGTGATTTTAAGTTTAAAACTCGAGTTTTTCGAGAATAACTCGAGTGAGTCAGCATCAGTCATTTTAAAACTAACTTTTAATTTAAGTTTTGGTTTCAATAATTGTATTTTATTCGAGTGTTTATTAATACACACTTGAGTAATTTAAATTATTAAGTCCACATTCTTATTAAGTAGTTGTTATCATTAAAACTTAAAAAACCGAGAACTAACTAGGGGGAAGGATGTGTTAGATGTGTTGGAGATGAGGCGTCGGGTCTATAGTTTGAGGAGTTGTTACTATGTGTATGTCATGAGGAAGAATAAAGATATTGCAGTGCTAGAGGAAAGAGATGGGTGATGATGGAAAAAGATATTGCAATAATTGTGTTTGGTATTTTGTAGTAGTGTTTTATTGTTAAATTATATAGGTATAGGCATTTGCTTTTATTACCGAAAAAAAATACTATGTTTATAAAGACTTTAGTTAAATTTTGTCACTTTTAAAATAAAACATCAATTTTATATGTTAATAGTTCCATTTTAAAGTGATTAAACATTTAATTATCAAACAAATTAGTATATCAATTTCAAAGATATAGTTTCATATAACTACTATTTATAAGTGATATTTGTCTAAACAATTTATTAATACAAATATATGTAATTTTTGGTATTTATTATGAAATTTAATATTAAAAAATGTTTAAAATAAAACCTTATCATTATTATATGTAAGAGTAAAAGATTTCTCTAATCACTGGAGATAAATTATTTCCAATGATCTCCAAAACTACGTCGTTTTGGATTAATGAAGAGTATTTCTATAATTTTGCACCCTTCATTAATTCACTTAAAATTACAAATACACCCTTCATTAATCCAAAATGACGTAGTTTTGGGGGTCACTGGAGATAACTTATCTCCAGTGACTGGAAAAATACTTTTCCCTACATGCAATTATTACAAAAGCTAATGTCATTTTTAGTTAATTTGAGAATGAAAAAGTTTTTTTTTTTTGTGGGTTGGGGGGGGGGGGGGGGAGGGGGGATGTAACGGGGCCTTAGCCCATCACTATTATTATATTAGTATGAACCTTGGGATAGAAATTCCTAGCATATCTCTGTACAACAATCGATTAACAATAGTTGGAGGGCTCTCAAATATAGTGAATGCCTCATCCTGAACAAAAGAAAAGTTTGCAAGGGCATTAGCACATGCATTGCCTTCCCTATAGACATGTACAAACATTAAACCAGAAAACTTTGACAGCAGCCAGCGTATCTCAACCAGCAATGACAAATTCACATCAGTATCTACTTCCTCCTGCAGCTGCTTTAGCATGTATACCACTGCCAAAGAATCACTTTCAACTATCGCATTTTTTAGTTTAAGCTCAATAGCTAATCTTAAACCTATCAGTACCGCCCACAATTCTGCTTTCAAAGCCATGCAAGTACCTAGCTTTTTAGCAAAACCATAAATCCAATGTCCATCTTCTCCTCTTAATATTCCTCCACATCCAGTAATTTGCTCCCTACTCTTAGAAGCTCCATTTACATTCAACTTAATTATACTAATCCTTCCCAAGAGGTTCCCACCTGACTTCAATCTCTTGCCTTATTCCCTTAAATTTTCCAAAGCCTATCCTTGCCCTTATTACATATGTAACATACCATAATACTACCTTACTACATTGCTCAAGCAGTACAAAGTCTTCATCAAAAATGCTAAAATTCACCAGTTCCATAGCAAGCAGCAAGCAATACCAAACACTACACTCCAATTTTTTGCCTTCTTCATTAAGTTCCAGTTGAACCACTCCTTTCCCTGCAAATACATAAACTCAGCATCTAGAACTCCCTTGGATAGCTCATACCATAGGGTATATGCAGCATTGCACTCTCTAAGCACATGCATCGGTGTTTCTGCAACATTAGCACATTTATAATAGTTAGGATTACCACCCAGAATCATACACTTCCTTTCACTAGTTAGTAGTATATTGTGTACAGCTAGCCATAAAAACACTTGCACCCTTGCCAGTCCCTTCCAGTCACATACACTTTCCCATACTTTTTCCCCTAATCCCTGTTCATTTTTCAATATGCCATACATATCAGCCACTGAATATTGGTTCTGCATATTCGTCCCCCACCTAAGCACATCCATACCATTGAACTCATTTGGAGGAGGCGTTGCCATTATGAGTCTCCTCCCTTCCTCATTAATCCATCCACCAATTCTTTCCAAGTCCTAATCACCCTCCACATTCAAAAGGTTTCTCACCCTTATATCACCTTCATTTTCATATACAAATTTGACACTTTTTTCAACTAATTTCCTACCATCATCTAGCCATTTATCATGCCAAAACCTCACCTTTTCTCCATTACCCACCTCCCAATGCATATTACTTAAAACTCATGGCCAAGCTCTGCACATATTCTTCCATATTACTGAATCTTATTTCCTCATATTACACTCCTCTATTAGGTTGCTGCCTCTACTATATTTTCCAGTAAGCACCAAGGAGCACAAACTATCAGGTTTAGTGAGTATGTTCCGAGCCACTCTCCCCAATAAAGCATCATTCATCATTCCAATATCCCTCAAGCCGAGACCCCCATTCCTTTTTTCCTTACATAATGTATCCCACTTAACAACATGTATTTTCCATGTGCCTCTATCACTGTTCCAGAGGAAATTTCTTTGCATTCTTTCTATCTCTTGCCTCACCCCAGTAGGTATGTAGGAGTGTTGCATTTTAAAAACTGCTAACTGACTTGTTATTGATTGAACCAAGGTTATCCTCCCAGCCAAAGACAAATTATGCTTCTTCCAATCGCTTAGACTTCCTTGCATTTTGTCAATCAAATACTGGAATTTCCTTTTGTTGTCTCTCCCTTTAAACATACACGCACCCAAGTACCTCCCCAAGTCCTCCACTCTTTTAAATCTCGAATACGCATAAACTTCATTTTTCACTCTTCTATCTACATTCTTAGAGGAAAACACACTAGTCTTCTATATAGTGACTTTTTGCCCTAATATCTCACCAAACAGCTCCAATATACTCATGACATTACATATCTGTTCCAAGTTTGCCTCACACACAAGAAGCAAATCATCCGCAAACATGAGGTGTGACACCTCAATACCATTTCTACCCAAACGCATTGGACACCACCTCTTGTTATTCACACAATCCACGATTATATGTGTTAATTTTTCCATACCTAGAACAAATAGATACGAGGACAAAGGGTCACCTTGCCTCAACCCCCTGGAAGGAGCAAATTCCTCCCTTTTTCCTCCATTCCACATTATTACTGTCCTAATCAATCCAACATAGTGCATGATTACATTCTGGAGATCACTCTCTACTCCAACCTCTTCTAACACATTATTAATGTAATTCCATGTCATCTGATGAGCACAATTTATGCCATATTTTTCCTGTATTTTATTACTAAATTGTATGGTAAATACAAGCTTAACTGGAATCAATTCGAGCAAAAAGGCATTAATTCATGAATATAGGGAACTGAATGATAAAAATCATTCACATCCTAAACATGTGCTAAAAGAAGAACAAGTACAAGGTTTTATGAGAAAAAACGTATAGCAAAGCCGATACTATGCTATAGCATTCTAATAGCATATCAAAGTGCAATACAAAGCATCTCGGAAGCTATAGCAAAGTAAAAGATGTGATGCTATGCGGCATCTGTTCTAATCTTTTGTCAAGATTGTTTCAGGAAATATTGTGAAGGTCGAGAAAAGGCAGGTAGATTGCTGATGTAACAGAATAGAAGATGTGGAGGATCGAAATTAAAAGATTTGAAAAATCTTGTAGGATCAGCAGAATCAATCTACTACAATAAGAAGATACGATGGATCTCGGCAGAATTGGAAAGCCCAGCTCGCTGGAACTTGCGCTGTAAGAAAACCTGATTATATAAGGAAACGACAAGCCAACCATAAAGGAGAGTTGGATAGAGCCTAAATGAGATTTCACATTCGGCCAGACTCGAAAGAAGAGAGAGAGATTTCACGAGGCATGAGAACTCCAAGAGAACCCAACATCCTTCCTTGCAGTAAGACTGAGAGAAGAAAACGTGGAGTGGTGATGTGACAGGGCTTCTTCCATGCCGTCGAAACTTTGTCAAGCTTTTTGTTTTCTTATTTTAATCTTTTGATCATGGGTCATTTTGTTATTATTTGTTTTGTATGTCCCTCGTCAGTCATGAACTAAATTTCCTAAGGCTGAACAATGATGAACCTTTAAGTTTTAAATGAACCCAGTTGCAAATTCTTAATTCAATAAATTCAGTTTGCGTATCAGTGATTTAATTACCTTGTCGATTAGCGGAAGCTAAGGGCGAGATTTGTGGCTTCGGCTTACTGGCAAGGAGTCGAGGTTAGACCTTTGATAAATAGTGATTGCTAGGTAGGCTGGTGCAAGGCTTGACCTATTATTGTAGGCTTCAGGAATGGGTCTACCGTTCATAACCAAATACACCTTGTTCGTAGCGTTGATCTAACTAGAAAATTGCCATAGGCATATGGAAGGAGTAAAGTTAGCATTAGAAGTATCAGATGCGGAAGCTTCGATAGACTATAGTGGTGGGTTAACTGAATAGCGTTGTAGTTATTAGCTATGCTGTAGCATTGCGGAAGCTGTACAGTATAGATGCTATAACAATGGGTTAAAAGCAACTGGGGGATTGAGATACTTAAGGGTGATTCCAAGTTTAGCCTAACTTCTTACTGATATTTTCTTACGACAATTGTTCTCTGTTTACTTTTGTTTATTAGCATAAAAAAAAACAAAAACAAAAACAAAAAACCTCTCAACCCAATCATATTTATTTTCTGTTTGCACAACTATCTTAGCAATTGAATGTCACTTCCTGGTATCTCAGTCTATTTATTTAACAAAAAACCTCTCAACCCAATCATATTTATTTTCTGTTTGCACAACTATCTTAGCAATTGAGTGTCACTTCCTGGTATCTCAGTCTATGTGGGACGAGACTCTACTTACACTTTATTACTTGTTCAACTGGTTCACTTGCTATAAGGAAATCGACCAACACCATCCTATCATAGGCCTTTTTGAGATCAATTTTTATCACCATATAACCCTTTTTTCCCCTTAATCTTCCCATAAAGTGTACTAATTCTTTACCAATAATAATATTGTCATGTATTCTCCTCCTAAAACTTGATTGATAGGGAGATATCAACTTATCCATAACTAGTTTAAGCCTATTTACAATCATTTTAGATAGTCCCTTGTAAATAACATTACATAATGCAATATAACGAAATCGACTTACCGTTTCCAACTGTTCAACTTTAGGAATCAACACCACTAGAGTGTCATTAAACTCCCTAATGCGTTCTGGATTCTTCCACAACTCCTTAGTGAAGTTAGTAACATAACTCCCCACCACTTTCCAATTATGTTGATAGAAGGCAGTAGGAAATCCATCATTATGAAAAAGTTATTCTAATAATAATATCTAAACACTATTATTTTATCAAAATCACTTTTTTCACATGACCTATTTTTCTTAGAATCTATTCCAAAAATTCATCCAAATACTCTTTAAATATCTACAGTGGACAACAGGAGGTGCAATGAAATTTTCCTGTGTGTATATATAAGCACATGAAGATATTTCTAATAACTAGAAGGTACGATGTTTTTTTTAATTATTATTATTATCATCATCATCATCATCTTTTTTTGTTCAGAGAAGGTTGGTGGATTGGACTTTAGTATATATAAAGGGACGGATTCAGAACGTTTATGATAAGTGGGTCTCGGATTTTCACGAAACCCTCGACCCGCGGCTCTCTCTCGCCCCAAACCCCTGTTCCTCTCTTCTGCTTGGGATTTTGCCTCGCTGGCGGCGTCTAAGCCGCCGGCGAACCTCCTTTTGGTCCACAATTGTGGCCAAAGTGCTGATCGGCCCTCAGAGTGTCATGTGAAGGTGAGATTTAGGGCGGAACAGGGACATAGAGCGGTGGCCGTCCTCCGTCGTCGGCACCGGTTCTCCTCTGGTCTCCGTCCTCAGTGCCTTCCCAGATCCGGCGTCCCTCGGTTCTCTAGTCGCATCAGTGGCTCTCCCTCGTCTTCGGCGGTGGGGGTTTTTGTTTCGATGGCTTCTCTGTGGGTGGTCTCTGGCTCACCGGTCGTTGCTAGCTCGAGGTGGCCTCTAGCTTCACAGTGGTCTCCAGCTCTGCGGTGGCTTCCGGCGTGTGGGTGGCTTCCGGCGGAGGGGGTGGCTCTACTTTCCTTTTCCTGTTGTTCTTATCGCCTTTTAATTCTAGATGTCTTCTATTATTGTGGCTTTGTTCCTTTTGTGTCTGTGTTAGTTGTCTGATGTTGGGGATTTGGATAATTATGGTGGTGTTATTTGTGGTGGACTGGATTTGTGATTTTGGGGAAAGGGTTTTATCGATGGTTGCTACTAGTTTGTGCTTGATCTATGTGATGACCATTGCTAGGATTGTTCGATGGGGGCAAATCCATGTCGCTTATGTTAGCCAGAATCTGTTTGGTGGGTGGCTAATGTCACTAGGTTTACTTCAATGGATGAGCAAGAGTATTCTTCAGGACCTCACTTGTCTCTTTTTATCTAAGGTTGGGTGTTTTCTGTCCTGTACCATAAGTAAGGGTGTTTATGTAGCTGACCTATGTGCAGCTGTTTCTTATAAGGAGGTGTGTCCGATCGGGTGGGTTTTGCAACCAACACCTTCTTTCATGTCCTTTCTAACCTTGGATGGCTAGGAAGCAGATGAAGTCCTTGAAGTTACTTTTATTACTATTTGTTTTGTGGTGACCAGCTCTCCTTACTGTTGGTTTGGTGTTGTCTATTTGTTAGTCTTCGTATTTTGTTTTGTTTTTCGCTTAGGTTGTTATCATCAGTGTATGTGTCTGATGTAACTTTATTATTAGTATCAATATATGTTCCTATTTCGACCAAAAAAAAAAAAGTGGGTCTCAGTGGGCGAGGGGATTCAGGCTGCCCTTGATCTTTTTTTTTTTGGCAGTTTTAAATGCATTTAAAAAATAAAAGAATATCAACAAGAAATGAATATCAAAAAAATATTTATGAAATCAAGTGAATATTGATGATGTAATAAGAGAGATAGTTATTTTACAAACCTGTCATTTAAAAAAGCAAGCAGCTAAGTGTTGTTAGAAATGCAGCTACATAAATTACAATGAAGGGTGGACATTCAATAAGTTCTAGTACATATATTTTAAGGAGAATTAGATAGAAGGACCTATATAAAATAATATTTATTTGGAAGGACTACAAAAGTTGTCATTATTTAGAATGACCAATTACCAAAATATAAATTTAGAAATACTAAATTGCCCTTGAAAGTAATTTAATTTTTTTTCCCACCAAAATTACTATTACCAAAATCATCATTTTTTAACCTTAACTAATATCTACATAATCATATCATTATATCATTTAATTATTACTCGTAAGGTAGATACTACTTTGGTTCTATTTATAAGTCCATTTTGACCAAATAAATGAACTTGTGACAATTTTGCCCATATTTGTACCAATAAAAATATAGAGATAAGAAAAAGTTAAAAGGTACCCAATCATAAATGAGGGTAAAGTTGAAAATTTACCCCATAATCATTAAGCTACCTACCTCTCCTTGATATGTGTGATTTGATCAAAATGGACTTATAAATAGGATCAGAGTGGTATTAGCCCTTTAACCCTTTTATATCATTAAGTTTTTCTTTTCTTGATTTACATAATTTTACATAAATCAGGATTTAAAAAAAAAAAAACTCTATCAAAGGAAATTTATCAACCAAAATTTAAAAAATTAAATGCATTTTATATCTTATCATTATATAATTTAATTATTACTGATAATATAGATTTTGGCCCTTTAACCATTTAATATCATTAAGTTTTTTCTTGATTTATATGTAAATCAAGAAAAAAAAAAGCTCTATCAAAGAAACTTTATCAGCAAAAATAAAAAATTAAACGCATTTTTATCTTATTAGAACTAGTTGTGTAGGCTTAAATAACAAAAAATTATAAAGTTTATATGTACATGTGTGTGTGTACATACATACATACATAAAATTTATTTAATGTGTATAATAAATTATAAAAAATTTTGAGCTTTTCCTAAAATTATATATTTTTTTCAATCAAAGTTTGTGTCAATTTTAAAAATAAAATTATAATTTTGACAAAATTAAAAGATGCTTGTGTTTTTTTTCTATAAATATCTATGATGAAGAAATTGTGTTTAATTTAATTAAACTTAGAAATTCATATTAGTTTTAAACATAGAATGTGAGTGAAAATGTAGGAGGTTTAATTAGGGACATTTTAGTATTTTTAATTTTTAATTTTGTTAATTGGTCATTCTAAATAATTACAACTTTTACAGTCCTTCTCAATAAATATCATCTACTACAGGTCCTTAATTTTAATTTTCCCTATATTTTAATAATAAAAGTATCTTACAATAAACATAATTATAATGTAATTTTTTTAGGCCTTATTTTTTGGAATTCCATCATTGTCTTATTATCAATGCTATCAAATACATTTTTTTAAATATAAAGCATTAAATAATCATTCAACCATTCATCTTACATCTGATTACGAAGTGCAATCTTGATGTAATAAGGGTGGATACTTAATTTAAAAGTGGACAATCATTTAAAAATGTTTTTTTTTTAAAAAAAATCCCTAATTCCTCAATTTAAGGGTGGGTACTTGCCCTCTAGTCATATATATAGATCCGCCCTCTATATATATATATATATGCTGGTATTCTTCTTTGTCAGTTTCATGGTCGAATGCATCTAATTTAATTTGCTGATGTTTCCGCCTTAGAAATATTATCATCCTTATGTTATCAAAAACATATATATATATATATATATATATATATTCTCATCCTTATCTATATCAATATATATCAATTGTATACTTAAAAAGTATGTGTTTACATCAACCCGACACTGATTAGTTTTTTATTTTATTTTTGTATCATTTTTAATAACAAAATTTTAAAAAAGGAGTTAGACTAACATACAATCTAATGTCAGTTTAGTTTTTATTTTATTTTTTTTCTCATTTTTAATAATAAAATTTTAAGAAAGGAGTTGGGCTTACTAATACCAGTTCAAAATAGAGAGGCTTTTTTTATGAGTAGCCATTATTAAAAGAAGTGTTTACATCAACTTTGTTATGAGCAGCCATTATTAACGCAAAATAATGAACCATCACTATCCATCAATAGATTGAACTTTTTAATTGGGAAGAGGATAATCTCAGTATCCTTCCCTTCTCTTCCCTCAAAATCTGAATCTAGGCCGTCCAAAACTAAATCTAACGGCCAAAGAGAGTTTTAAAATTTTTATATACCGCATGTGGTTTTTTGAAATCAGTGATTCTGAACTATAAGATTAATTTTTGAATGGCTGAGACTAAGAGCTATAAAGGATATTGATAGTGTAGATACCGAGAGGATCCAGACTCTTTTAATTGACACGGATACAATTAAAAAAAAAAAAAATCAACTGCTACTTTAGTTGAACCATCACTTTGCATATTTATTGAGATTCTCAAGTTCTATTTGTCTTTTCAAGAAAATGTCAACGCACGAGGGAAAAAGTCTTCAAAACTTGAAATCGACCTAATTGTCATTATATTGTGTGCATTCCATCTTCCATTTTTCACATGGACACTATTACCCTTTCTCCTTCTTGTTATTATCATTACTTGAAATCAATTAAGTTAATTAATATTAGGTGAAAAATTAATGTTTTAAATAAAGCATACTCTAAAACAAATTGAAGGCCTTATAATATGAATCAGTAGGAGTATTATCAAAATTAATGTGGCTAGTTTCACTAGAAAACAAAAGGCAAAAATTGGCCTAGATTCATAAATAACACACAAGTTCTTATGTAAAAGGTTTAGTATTTGAAGTTGCAAAATTTTATAATTAACATTAACTTGGAATCTGATGACAGGAAAAAAAAAAAGAGTTAACTGTTTCAAGTCTAGGTTTGTTTTGTTTTTTTATCTTTCCTTCTCCATCTGGTCTAAAATATAAGTAATTATTAACCGCTTCATTGAAATTAAGAAAAAACAATTAACATGTTAAATGTGTCTTAAATGAGAAAAAAAATAATTTTATCTCTATTAAATAAGCCTTGGAGAGGATTGAAAAATAAGATGAGCCATATTTAAATCTTAATTTTATTAATAAAATTGATAAATAAATATTAATTATTCTTCAAATAATATATGTTATGAAACAACATTTTGAAAAAATCACCATTAGATTTAAAAGAAGGAATATAATTGCTAAAAGATTTAATAATAAATAAACAACAACGTCTGATGATAAGTTCTTATAATACATGAACAACATGTAAAGACATGTATGTGATGATAGATTTATAAAACCCACTTATTATTGAGATTTTTTTTCTTTTTTTGTAATTACATTTTTTGATCTTACATACAATGATTCTCCTCAATTGTTTTTCTAGAGGTTAAGGTGTATCTAACACTTTAAAGTATTTTTTTAATGTACATGAGTGTCCCAAAGTATAATGGTACATTATTATTATTATTTTTTATATGTGTCTATCAATCTAAGATAGTTTTTGCATATGAAATATCCAGAAATAAATTTTCATACATACCTAACGCTCTAAATTGTCTAAATTGTTAAAAGTAATTAAAAAAAAATTCTTAAGTTATAATTTTTTGTCCCAAAGTAAAAATTTTTTTGTAAAAATACTTTCTTTTTTTTTTTTGGTCAAACCATGTAAAAATACTTTAAGTAAGGAATCACATGAAATCCTTTCATTAAATATTTCCAGGGTAACGGTGGAAGCACATTATTTTTCTTACAAGAAAAATAGAAATGACGTATTCTCCGGCGAGTCAAGGCGCGCTTTCCCCTTCTCGTTCGTATGGCCATGTCTGAAGACGAAGAAGCGTCGAGTCCAAATCTATCTATCTTTCGCCTAAAGTCATAGTTTGTAGAGAATCCAAAATTGCCTTCTCTTCCTTCAAATCTCGTCCACATTCAGGATCCGATTCTGCGTGGAAATTGCCAGAATACTACCGGCAAGCATCGATCCGTATTCTCTTCGAGAAACCACAGTTCTTACTGTTCTAGAACTACTCTCCTTTCTCCACAAAGCAATATAGACTCGCGACACAGAAATGTCCACGGACGGCCACGTCATTTCGTCGACTCCGGGAGCCTTCAGGCTCCGTTGGGACGTCTTCCTGAGCTTCAGAGGCGCCGATACTCGTAACTGCTTCACGATACCCCTTTACAACGCCCTCCAATCTCGCGGTGTTCGGGTTTTCCTCGACGACGTTGGACTGAATCGCGGTGACCACATAGCCCCGAGTCTGATCGAAGCCATCCGTGACTCTGCCGTTTCGATTATCGTCATCTCTCCTGATTACGCCTCTTCTCATTGGTGTCTGGAGGAGCTAGCCGAGATTTGCGACTGCCGTAGACTGATTCTGCCGGTGTTCTTCAACGTCAACCCGCGTGATGTCCGGAAACAAGGGGGTCCATTCAAAGATTCTTTCGAGGATCACAGGGCTAAGAGGAGAGAAGAAGATGTACTGAGGTGGAGGGAAGCTATGAAGAAAGTAGGTGGAATCGCTGGTTTCCCTTTCTCGCATCCCAGGTCTTATGATCTATTACTGAGTACTTTCATCTATTTGCAACTATCTACTCTTCTCCACACTCAATTTTTCTAATTCATTTCCTATATTTCCTGTTATAGTGAAAAGGAAGAAGGCTCTGCAGAAAAGAGAGATGACCTGATTCGACTTTTAGTAACAAGGATTCTGAGAGAACTGAGTAATGCTCCGGTGGGTGTGGCTGAATTTATTACCGTTGGACTCGATCGTCGTATTGAACGATTGATGGAACTGTTAGACATGAGATCCAACGGCATAAGAGTATTGGGATTGTATGGGATGGGCGGGATTGGCAAGACCACCCTTGCGAAGGCACTTTTTAACAGACTCGTTGTGGATTTTGAGCGACGCAGCTTCATTTCAAGTGTTAGAGAAGTTTCATCCAAAGATGGAGGCCTAATTTCTCTAAGAAACAGAATTATTGGTGACATATCCTCTCAACCAGTGGTTGGTAACGATATTTCTACTTTCATAAAAACAGTCAGTGAAAACCGTGCTCTGATAATTCTGGATGATGTGGATGATGTGAAGCAGCTCGATACTCTAATTGGCAAAAGAGAATGGTTCCATGAGGGAAGCCGTGTTGTAGTAACGTCGAGGGATACACAAGCTTTGGCTGAGACTTATGTTAATGTCTTCTACGAGGTTCTGATATTGGATGACTCTGAGTCACTAGAATTATTCTGTTACCATGCAATGAGAAGAAAGGAACCTGCAGACAACAATTTTTTGAAATTGTCAAAGGAAATAGTGTCTCTAACCGGAAGATTGCCTTTAGCTCTGCAAGTGTTTGGTTCAATGTTGTTTGGTAAGAGAAGGGAAAAGGAATGGGTTGATGCTTTGGAGAAGCTGAAACTGATTCGACCTGGGGATCTCCAGGAAGTGTTGAAGATAAGTTATGAAGGGTTAGATGAACAAGAGAAGTACATCTTCCTTGATATTGCTTGCTTGCTTGTTCAAATGAGCATGAAGCGAGAAGATGTCATTGATGCATTGAGAGGTTGTGGATTTAAGGGAGAGATAGCAATCACGGTTCTTACTGAGAAATGTTTGATCAAAATCAGAGAGGATGAAACCATTTGGATGCACGATCAGATTAGAGACATGGGAAGGCAAATTGTTGTGGATGAAAATCTGGTTGATCCTGGTATGCGTAGTAGATTGTGGGATCGATCTGAAATTCTAACTGTTTTGAGGAATTTGAAGGTAAGGATCTGACCATGACAGGAATATTAATTTGGGAAAAATATTTCAAGGAAACAAAGTTATCTTCAGTAATATCAAAACTATGTCGTTTTGAATTAATGAATGGTTTGTTAGTAATTTTAAATGAATTAGTGAAGGGTGTTTTGGTAAAATTTATATGATTAAAAAAATAAAATTACAAAAACGCTCTTCATTAATTCAAAACAACATAGTTTTAAGGTCACTCGAGATAACTCTATCTCCAGACTGAAGAAATCTTTTTACCCATATTATGATATAATTGATTCTAACAAATTTTAACAACTTTCGTGAGAATAGTTAAATTTATAAAACTACTTCCAAGAATCTGCATGATAAGTTGTTTATACATTTTGGCATGATAAAAGTATGTTGCATATGTCCTTATGCTACTTGTCGTTTTTTTTTAAAAAAGTAAAAGTACTTTTTGTAAAACTCAAACCTTTGCTTGCCAATGTATTACAAAAAAGGGGGAAAAAAAGATTTTGTGAAAAAAATTATTATAATAAAATAATGGGTAAAAGATTTCTCCAGTTATTGGAGATAGTCTAATGACTCTAAAACTACATCGTTTTGAATTAATGAAGGGTGTGTTTGTAATTTTAGATGAATTAATGAAGGTAATCCTTTCATTAATTCACCTAAAATTACAAACACACCCTTCATTAATTCAAAACGATGTAGTTTTAGGGGTTATTAGAGATAACTCTATCTCTAGTAAACTGGAGAAATACTTTTCCCTAAAATAATAGTATTTAGAAATGGGATCAGTATTTCTCCAGATAGAGTTATCTCCAGTAACCCTAAAACTAGTCATTTTGAATTAATGAACGGTGTGTTTGTAATTTTAGATGAATTAATGAAAGGTATTTTTGTAATTTTTCACTTTTCATTAATTCACCTAAAATTACAAACGCACCCTTCATTAATTAAAAACGACATAGTTTTATGGTCACTAGAAATAATTTTATCTCCAGTGATGGGAGAAATCCTTTACTCTTTAAATTTATGGGTAAAGGTGCAAATTTGCCCCTAATGTTTACCTCCAGGAGCAATGTTGCCCCTTAACTTTTGGTCGTAGCAATTTTGCCCTTAACGTTCCAACTCGTAGCAATCTTGCCCTCGTGTAACAGTCAAACCGACGTTGACCGTGAAGTTGACAGGCTGTGCGCGGAAAACATCACGGTGTTGGCCACGTTGGATGACACGCGGACAAACCTGGCTGAGTAGGAGTGTGTCTGATTTAATCCTCGTCCCAACTGGATTTCTTTTACCCACCGGATCGATAAACATTAGAGCAACTTAAAAGCTTGAAGTATTTGTGGAGAACATAGTTAGGGCTCGAAAAAGCTACGACATAGGAATTACTGAAATTCATCAAACGCTGAGGGTGCGAAAATGGAAGAGGGACAGAGAAGTGAGATTTCATTCTAAGTATTGTGAAGCTTTCACAGAGAAGTGAGATTTCATAGTTAGGGCTCGAAAAAGCAACTGGATTGATTTTATTTTGAACCGTGGTTAAATCCAATTTGAACAGTAATTAACCATGGGTGTTTAAATGGCCAAGCTTTTCGAGGTTCTGTGCGACTCAGCTACGGCATGATTGAAGTAGGGATGGAGCAAAGAAGAGGAATGCCTGAGTCGACGGCGTCAACAACATCGACATCGACAAGGAAGACTTGAGGTGTAAAAGTAGTTGCCTTGTGTTGATGACTTGAGTCATCAACTTGATATGCAAGAGTCAAAAGTCGATCCTTTCAAAAATTGGAGAATTGAAGGCTTAACTTGATATGAAAAGTGAGTGATTTGAGTTAATGACTTGAGTCATTAACTTGACATGTATCAAGTTAAAGCCGGTGTTTTCGAAATAAATGGCCAATGAACACTTGACTTGAGTTAAAAATGATTGACTTGAGTTAGTGACTTGAGTCACTAACTTGAGTCAGTGACTTGAGTCACTGACTTGATATATATCAAGTTAAACCCGATGTTTTCGCCAAATGAATACTCGACTTGAGTCAATAAGTGAAAAACTTGAGTTAGTGACTTGAGTCACTGACTTGATATATATCAAGTTAAACCCGATGCTACACAAAAGAGTCACTGACTTGATATATATTAAGTTAAACCTTGAGTCAGTGACTTGAGTCACTGACTTGATATATATCAAGTTAAACCCGATACTACACAAAAAGCCACTGACTTGATATATATCAAGTTAAACCTTGAGTCAGTGACTTGAGTCATTGACTTGATATATATCAAGTTAAACCCGATATTTTCGAAATAAATTGCCAAATGACTCGGGTCAATAAGTGAAAAACTTGAGTTACCAACTTGAGTCACTGACTTGATATATATCAAGTTAAACCCTGTGAAAAACGCAACTTGATATAAAAATTGATGACTTGACTTGATATCAAGAATTTAAAACAAATTGGTACAAAACTTAACATCAAATAGATAACTCAAGGCATAAAAACATTGATTGGAGTTAACCAAGTTTCTTTAAAACATTTTCATCGTTTAACTTGAAGCATCCATGGATTTAACTTGAACATATAAATTTCAACTTATCAACTCTTCAACTTGAGACATATAAGATTAAAAACATTTTCCTTTTAAATAATAACACTACATGACTCAAGTATCCAAAGATTAACTTGAAGCATATCAATTTTAACTTGAGGCAAATATATCTCAAAATTATTGACTCTACGTCAAACACATTTTAATAGAGGCTCATGAAATCAAAACAATTTTCATTTAGATATTAACATCTCATGACTCCAGGCATGCGACTTTAACTCGAGGCATCTAAGGGCAATCTTTCAAACCATTGTAGATTCAAGTTAACTATATAAAACATGATTTAACCTTGAATCTATTAATTTAATTACATTATAATTGTTATAATCAAAACATCAAAAATATAGAACTAACACCTTGCTTCTAGGTCCCTCAAGAGACAGATTCAGCGTCATTCTATGGCCACCAAATTATTACTCAATCCTCTACACTGTCCCCACAGGATAAACACATAAATATCCATTAAATACTAAATACAACAGCTGTTGGGTTCTACTGTGATAATTGGAAACAGGGGAAAAACGCAGGTATGCAGTAGAAAATCTGCTAGAACGAGTAGCACTTAAGTATTTGATCAATTCACACGCAGCTAACACAGTCAAATACCTAATACAATTACATTCTAAAAAATTTCATTCCATCCCCACGTTCATTTAACTAACTGTCACATAACAGTTGGAATACATATGCAAATCATCATGAATCAGCGCAACAATAAAAATAAACAAAAACACCAAGTGATGAACAATGCACAGAAACTTTGCTTCAGTCTCCTTTCATTCTTCCTCATGTTGGCATAAATTGTGGCTATGTCTTGTTCAATATTTCCTGCAGCTCCTCCCTCATCGATTATGCTAAACCCCACATTCCCGTCATTGAGGTTCTCCACATGTTCCAGGAGCTCATTTATCACATCTTTTGCCCTCGCTCCCATTTCATCGTCATGCCATTTGAAAAACCCACAGCCCCTTCCCTGTACATGAAAATCAGTCAATTAAACGCATACCAAATTATTCCCCATGACAATACGCCCCCTCAGATAAATCATAGTAATCAAATCAGATGCTTTACACTTACATGTTTATAATTTCTGCATCCAAAGAATCTCCGACCTGGATTTTGCTCAGTCCAGAATGTATACAGCCGTGCAAACAACCCACACTCACACATCGTCGACGGCCGACGTTCTCCAACATCTCCGTCAAGTCGCCGTGCCATCGTCGCCCTCCTCCTCCTTGTCGATGTCGATGTTGTTGACGCCGTCGACTCAGGCATTCCTCTTCTTTGCTCCATCCCTACTTCAATCACGCCGTAGCTGAGTCGCACAGAACCTCGAAAAGCCTGGCCATTCAAACACCCATGGTTAATTACTGTTCAAATTGGATTTAACCACGGTTCAAAAAAAAAAAATCAATCCAGTTGCTTTTTCGAGCCCTAACTATGAAATCTCACTTCTCTGTGAAAGCTTCACAATACTTAGAATGAAATCTCACTTCTCTGTCCCTCTTCCATTTTCGCACCCTCAGCGTTTGATGAATTTCAGTAATTCCTCTGTCGTAGCTTTTTCGAGCCTAACTATGTTCTCCACAAATACTTCAAGCTTTTAAGTTGCTCTAATGTTTATCAGTCCGGTGGGTAAAAGAAATCCAGTTGGGACGAGGATTAAATTAGACACACTCCTACTCAGCCAGGTTTGTCCGCGTGTCATCCAACGTGGCCAACACCGTGATGTTTTCCGCGCACAGCCTGTCAACTTCACGGTCAACGTCGGTTTGACTGTTACACGAGGACAAGATTGCTACGAGTTGGAACGTTAAGGGCAACATTGCTACGACCAAAAGTTAAGGGGCAACATTGCTCCTGGAGGTAAACATTAGGGGCAAATTTGCACCTTTACCCTAAATTTATTATAGGATAACCTTTTTATGCTTAAATGGTTCAATTAATAAAGAAGACATTAGCCTTTAGCCTTTGTTATAATTGTATATAAAGGATAAGTGTTTTATTTTAAATATTTTAAATATTAAATTTCATAATAAATACATAAATTTGTATTAAAAAAAATTAAAATTATAACATCAGTAATCTGATACTAACAGATGTAATTTATTTGATAATTAAATGTTTGAAAGCTAAACATTAGAACTTTAAACATATAAGAGTAATGTTTTGTTTGAAGACTAACAAAATTTTACTAAGGTCCTTATAATCATAGTGTTTTTTTTCTGAAACAAAAACAAATACTCTTATCCATATCATTTAACAACAGAAAAAGTCTTATGAAAATGTTTTAATCTAAATTTTAAATCTCTAATTATAATATATAATCTGATAAATAATTTGTTTAATGACATAAATTAGAATTTCAGTAATTCAACGTATAATAATAATCTTTAAATCAATTCTTTCCTCTGAAAAATTCTTTTTTTTTTTTGGCCCAAAGTGATAATTTCATAATTCGCCTCTATCTTCTTCCCCTTCCAGAATTTCTTCCCTCTCCCTCTCCCTATTTCTTCATAATTTTCCATTTTCTGTCCTCGCGTCTATCTTGTACTTATTCATTCCACACAAAACCCACTAACAAATTCATTCTCCAATTCCCAATTCCGATTTTGATCCCAAAAAAACAATGATCTTGTCTTGCTGGGTACCTCAAAACCCAGAACTCACAATTCAGAACTTCCCCCCCTCTCTCTCTCTACCTCTTTCTCTCTCTGAACTTCATAATCGATAAAGGGATTCTCAAACCCGAATACCCTTTAGGATCGAAATCAGAAATATCTGAACTTTCGTTGGTGGAGACTTAGCTTCTATACCCTTTTTCTCAATTTTTTCTTTGCTCTGTCGAGTGATTAACCTATGATGAATGAGGGTTTCTTTTCTCTTCAATGTTCATATGGTATGAGCCATTGAGAACGAAATAATACAATGGAATCTTTTTTTCCCTACTGATCGATGAATGAAATCTGGGTTATGTTTTATGAATTTGCTGTTTGATTTACCTCTTTCTCTTTTCCTTCTTTTGTCAAGTGAGAATTTTCGCTTTCTGCGCAAATCAGGATCGGCCGACGATTTTAGCCGAGACAAAAGAGAGAGAAAGAGGTCAGGAGAGGAGAGGGGGGAAAAAGGGAGGGGGGGGGGGATTTCTTTTTTATTTTTATTTTAAAAACCATAAAAAAAACGAAAGGAAAAAAAAGTGCTTTTTGAGAGTGCGAGTGAAAGAAAAGATCGAATTTTATTAGGCAGCCATGACAGATTATTACAATGCCATAATACGTCCTAACAATAACGGAAATACTTGACATTAAAATAATATATACAGAAAATTATAAGTCCTAATGGATTAAGAAAATATTAAAAAATCCTATAAAAAATTCTGATGTTAAAAAAAGTCTTAAAGAGTTAACCGACAAATGGAGTTGTTAGTAATTTATGTTAGTGATATATAGCATCATCTCCACCCCTCTAATAATAAAACCGATTTCTTATATAAGTTGTTAAAATACTTGTGATGTCAATGTAGTCCACCCCACTTAATGAAATATGTTTTAGTGTAAAACTATTTGGTTGCTTTGGAAACTGTAGGGAACTCGGAGAATTCAAGGGATGATCCTAGACTTCGAGACAAGATCTGCCAAAGATCATAGAGGTGAGGAAGCAATTTCTTGGAACAACCTTCAACGGGGTACAAGTGTCACAAATGCCCTGGCATTTCCTAAACAGATGCACAAGAAATATTTTCAACGAGTTGAGAAAGATAGAGAGGCTCTAGTGATTCACACCAAGTCATTTGAATCAATGGTGAGCTTGGTGCTGCTTCATATCAATAATTTGAGATTGGAAGGGAAGTTCAAATCTTTTCCTGCAGAATTGAAGTGGCTACAATGGCATGGATGCCCTTTAAAATGCATGCCTTCTGATTTTTTCCCTCAAGAATTGGCTGTCCTTGACCTCTCACACAGCAATCTTGAGAACTTGTGGGATAGGAAAGGCCACAAGGTATTATCCTTTATGCTTCAACTCTCATGTTTGTCGGGTTAAATTCCTCTCCTACTCTTTTATTCATTATCTCTCATCATTTCTAAATCATAGGTATCCAACCAATCACAATACTACTTTAATCTCTTTCTCCTTTTCTTTTTAACAGACTCGTTGTGGATTTTGAGCGACGCAGCTTCATTTCAAGTGTTAGAGAAGTTTCATCCAAAGATGGAGGCCTAATTTCTCTAAGAAACAGAATTATTGGTGACATATCCTCTCAACCAGTGGTTGGTAACGATATTTCTACTTTCATAAAAACAGTCAGTGAAAACCGTGCTCTGATAATTCTGGATGATGTGGATGATGTGAAGCAACTCGATACTCTAATTGGCAAAAGAGAATGGTTCCATGAGGGAAGCCGTGTTGTACTAACGTCGAGGGATACACAAGCTTTGGCTGAGACTTATGTTAATGTCTTCTACGAGGTTCTGATATTGGATGACTCTGAGTCACTAGAATTATTCTGTTACCATGCAATGAGAAGAAATGAACCTGCAGACAGCAATTTTTTGAAATTGTCAAAGGAAATAGTGTATCTAACCGGGGCACGGTAGAAGATTTTGTTTTGTTTTTTTTTTTTAAAAAAAAAACTAGATTGTTAGCCTTCAGCATTTGAAAACCATTTTGTCTGGGATCCCAAATCTTTGGCTTTTTTCTAGTCTTCAGAAACATTAAGAGATTTTTCACTATATCCCTTGAGTTTGAGCAGGGTACTTGAATTATACTGTTTCACTATTATAATCCCTCTAGTTTGATATCTAGACATATAAGAATCCACTTACATTATGTTTAAGGACAATATCGCCCTTAACTGCTAGGGAAAACTCTACCTTAAGATTATGAAGATTTTACTCGTAGAAACTCTCTAGGAGCTAAATAAGTACATTAACGCCCAAGTGATCAGCATAATAACATTTTATGGCTCAAGGAATGATTTTGTGATGCTAGATGTATAAAACTTTGAACCTGGTCTTTTGCGTTTTTTATTTTTATTTTTAATAGGAGCCTAACATAGAATATGACCTCAGCCATTGAACTGATAAAGCGTTCTTGAAAAAGTTTATGTGTTCATAGGATAACCACCGAGAAGGTAAGACATGGTATTATTTAGCCCTGTATGGTATGAGGGATTTAAAGGGGAGGGGAAATTTTTGAGTTAGATTTAAAAAATTGGAGAAGTGGGGTTGTGGAATTTTAATAAATAGAATATATAAAATAAAAGAGTAAAAAGAAATTGACTAAAAACTTTGAACTTCACTTTTCTGATTTGTTGAAGTTCAATCTAAATTTTTTTTCCCTCATCTTCCTTTTCTTTCCCAGTCGCCCACCCTCACACCAAACAGCTGTTGGCGCTTGGTTAACTTCTTTCCTTCCACTATTTAATTTAAATGAAAATAACTCGTCTAGGTAGTTTGCATTAGGGAATAATTTCACTGCAAATGTTCTAATAAGGTATGTTAAGGAAACCGATACATATTTTGAATAAATACTCCCTTTAGTCTTTATTATATGACCCCTTCCAGAAGTTTTTTGTGGTCCTAAATATAAGATCCGATGAAAAGAGTCAATAGCATTAAAGTCTTCTTTTTCACAACTACCTTGATTAATTATAATGTAGTGAGATATTGTATAGGAAAGTAATTGAAGGTCATTAAGATAGGTTGATTTTAATTGGAGGATAATATTGGAAAGTGGTAATTACCTTTTTACCATTTTAATGATACAAACTAATGTTAACTACTTTTTCTTAATCCTTATGAAGTAATTAGAAGGGTCCTATATTATGGACCAAAGGGAGTAACCAGTTTAACTAATTACCTAAGTTTAATATACTCAAATTAAGCAAATCTTATATTAAAAATGAGTCATAGTATATAAATGTGGCAGAAGTGCGTATTAATTAAATTGCTTAATTCATCTTGTTTGAGGAAATTCCTATAGTGTTTATCAATATTATTATTAGCAAGCTTCCTTCTAAGGTTTTCAAATCCTAAATGGCTTTTAAACTGGTTGTGGCAATGGGTCAGCTCGGAGTCAACCTAGGGGCTTGACCGAAGGAAAATAAAAAGTTCAAAAATAATTTAAATTCTTATTATAATATTATACCATCCAAAATCAATTCAATACCTTGAATAAATAACAAAATAATCATATACTTATCTAACATTCTTTATAATTTATTTGATATATTGGTATTATAGTATCAATCCACCATCCAATAATATTATAATCAACAATCACTAAATATTCTACCTAGCAATTATCAAAATAGATAAATGATAACAAAATATTACTTCCTACAATCCTTTAATCACTAAACTAATAGTCATTAATACAAAAATTATCATTAACTTCTAAGAATATTGTTGTCTACAATTCATACTTCATAAAAAATATTAATGTTTTAAAGGCAATCAGGTCAACCTAGCAACTTGCTTACCCTGAGTTGCCACAATTTCGAGTTAGGGACTTGCTCGGACTAGTTAGGCTGACCCACCTGGTCCGGTCCAAATTTAATAACCATGCTTTCCTTTATGGGCATGTCTGAATTTATCATTTATCCATATGTAAGAATATTTTTGCAAAGAAGGAAAAGGCCTAGATCCATTCTTACTCCCTGTTGTTTTTTATACAAGATAGATTTTAAACATAACATGTTCCTTTTGAGACACTTTAAATTTATCCCAAATTTTTATTAACTTCTCACTTTATCCCCATTTAATTACTTATATGAAATATTATTACATTTATTAAATTCACTCACTTTTTCCTGATACACATTCTCTTTCTTCTACACATCCCCCCCCCCTTTTTAATTCTAATTTTCTTATTCTATGTCTTATGATCTCCCCCTAAATAAGTGTATTTTAAGAAAAGTATGCATTTTTTTTAAAACATATTTGTTCTCTTTAACTAATTTTAACCAATTTTTTATTAACATCGTTTGAACCTCGTTTATTACAGGGAAGATTTGATGAGGGAAAGGAACTGAATAGAAAGGAAAGAAAGATTAAGAGGGAAATTAAAAAATGTGTTTTGTTTGATAGACATGAAATTGAGATAGAAGATGATAATTTTTAAAAGATTAAAATTAACATATAAATTTAAAATGTCCAAAATACCCTTTTCCATAAAATTAAAATAAAACTCTTCCTTCTTCATCCTACCTCCTGTCCCGAGTCCGACCGACAAAGAGGGGGAAAAAAGCTTCAAATCAAGACTTGCGTTCTTGCCGGAGGTGGTGGTCTGGTGTTGAGGTCGAGGGTTCCGACGGTTTTCCCATTCTCATTGTTGTTCCTCCTTCTTAATCCCTGATGTTCGATTGACAACACACCCAAAAAAAAAAAAAATCAGATCCAGGAAACAGTGTGGGTTTTGACCGGTGGTGGTGGTCTGGTGAAGTCAGATCAGCGACGGTGAAGGAGGAAGTCTTCACCGGAGACGAAGAGAGTCGAATGCGAGAGGAAGAGAGTCGCCAGTGTTGCCTGTGTCAGTGAGAAAGGAGGAAGAAGATAAAAGGGATCTAATGGGAATCTGCTTACAATCTTCTAGGAAGATTTCATCTTCCACCAAATATGTGAGGGAAGATTAAGAAAGGAATCTTCCCATGGATGAAGGAAGATGGTGCCTCATTGAAATATGGATTTTGTGTAACAAACACCCAAAACCGAGGTAAGATTGAAATCTTCCTTTCCTTTCTCGAATCTTCTTCCTAACAAACAGGGCCTTGGTTTATAATATTTTATAAAAAGCAACGGAGGGAGTAATATCTCAAGCAAATCAACTGATCACAAGAAAAATCAAGAGCGGCAAGCCAAAAGATTGACATACGACAAGAGGGTTATTCAATTAACCATTATTCCATTAATTACACTCAATTACTGCACCACAATTTAAAAGTTCAAAATGAAAAGACCCTTTCTCACAAATAACAATTAACCATAATATTTTCTTAAAGGTGGATTAGCATGTAATTATAGAAAACCCTTTTCTTTCCAATACACGCACCTCAGGTTTAGGGCACAATGCTCGCCGCAAACCAAGAGTCTAGGGCACAAGTTTCGCCCACAAACCCACAACAGGAAATCCCCTAACTCAGGGCACAATTATCGAACAGGAGATTTTATAGCCCACGAGTCTTACAACACTCACCCACAATAAAGGGTTTACACAAAATAGTTATCATAAAAGATATAATTGTGGATCCACTATGATATGATAGTGTATAAAATAAGGCCTTCGGAAAATCAACAGTTATCCAAAATAGTCAAGGTAGTATCTCAAAAATATGAGGGTCCTATGATGGCAATATATAAATCAATACAACCCTAGTACCAAAAAGAGGCCTACAAGTTCCATGACGTCTATGCCTCTAGCTGCTTCCCTTGTCCTCTAATAGGGTTAGAAGTCTTGTCTGAAAAAATTTAATAATGACGGGGTGAGACATAAAGTCCCCATAACCGAAATTAATTTATCAGATATACAGGAAAAGATTGCAAGTCAGAGAAGCAGGTTTATTGACATAATTATAATATCAATATTAATTAAATTAAAAATCCACAATAATCAAAATATATATATTCATTTACATAAAACCTTTCACAAAATAATTCTCGACTTGGTTACCAAAAAGGGGTTCCAAAACATCATAATTTATTTTCCAACATTTAGCGAAAGATCTCACATATATTTCAGATAACATTGATGTATAGATCATCCTTAACAAAGTCGAGGGCACAACTTCAGCCCATAAACTCGGAGTCCAAGGCACAAATACTGCCTACAAACTCGGAGTCCAGGGTACAATTTCCATCCACCAACCCTTACAGAACATCCATTCTCATCAATACAAAAATATACAATCTCAAATCCACTTTCATGAAATGTAATAAATCCCAAAACAGTTAATATATATATATATATACACACACACACATATATACAATTGACAATAATTAAAACCATCCCCACTCATCCATCCTGCTCCTCCTTATTTCCTCGTGGACGTGGATCAACCTATCAGTGCTAGTATACCCAGCCAAGGTTAGCTAGTCATTTCAAGAATACTGTCCCCTCCCATGCTACCACCTAGGGGTCCAGGGTACAAAATTTTTCCCACAAACCCACCACCAATATACCGTAACAGGGAGGTGTCCGCTCAAAACACTCAACTCAAATTCCGAGCCAGGAATGAGAGAGCCAATGAGCACAATTTCCTCGTGGACGTGGATCAGCCTATCAGTGCTAGTATACCCAGCCAAGGTTAGCTAGTCACTTCAAGAATACTGTCCCCTTCCATGCTACCACCTAGGGGTCCAGGGTACAAAATTTTTCCCACAAACCCACCACCAATATACCGTAACAGGGAGGTGTCCGCTCAAAACACTCAACTCAAATTCCGAGCCAGGAATGAGAGAGCCGATGAGCACAATTTCACCCTCAATCTCTTCCACACAACCCAACATATCCCACAATAGAAGAAATAATATAATACTAAAATTTACGACAAGATTTTATTAAATTACTATTTCATATATACCATCTCACCACAAACATTATAACCATCACAACAATAATAATCCCAATAATAATAATCACTTAAATACATAGATTGGAAAATACACTGCTTCATTGAATTGATTTCATATTCAAACATACAAACAATTTTTCAAAACACACACAAGTAGTATATATGAAAATTAAGCTTTGAAAAATACCTTACAATCCAAACAAGCATATAAAATAAATTAACCTTGGTTACCTTAATTCCACGCTTAACCTTAGCTCGAGGAGCACAACCCATATAATTACCGATCACAAGAAGGCTTTACATTATCACAATTATAACTTATAATTCCTATAACTTAAAAATACAAATTCTAATAAAATAACACTATCACAAGAATTGAAAATGACATTTGGGTTTTTTTATTTAAGGCCAAAATATATATTTTTGAGCCTTACTTTTCATTTTTACTCTTAGGCTCAATTTTTGTCAATTTATAATGAAATCTCGATTTTAGTAAATACTAGCAACAAGTAAACTATGACTTATTTATTAGTGCATAATTAATATTAATAATTAATATATTTCTCAAAGTTTTTGTTCCATTTTTTGGAAATAATGTTTAAAAAGGTACATATGTATTCAACCATTTATCATGCCCAGGTACGTAGCTTTCTCAAGGAGATTAAATTGGAATAATTAATTTACATTTGGAACAAACCATTGACTTTTGTTTATATATTTTTAATCATATGTACACTTTATGTAATATATGCATACATATATATATTCACTCAACTCACAGTGCATCGTTTTTTTCCTGTGCCAGGTTAACACACTCAACACCCAGCTTAGTGTTTGTGCAGCGAAGTGTTCCCTTATCTATATTTATGCATCCAGTATCCTTTTCTCTCTGCATATGAAACTACGTACAACACACACGGTTATATATATATACATACAAAAAGAAGGATTTTCCTTTTTGGCTTTTATATACTCTTATTTATGACAGCAACTAAAAGGTTTAATACCCAAAATAATATATATACACATATTTACACAGTAAGCTTCTCTTATTCTATTCCCAAAGGCAACGTGTGTGTAACTATGTAGCATAGATAATAACTCTTCCCAAAAGCAGCGATGCAACCCAGCAAACTTTTTCCTTTTTTTTTTTTTTTTTTTTAAAAGTGCAGTGACTATATATTATTAAACTTTGGCTTCATGTGCTGGTCTAAGAGTTTTCCCATGTAAAAACAAAACAAAACTCCCTATGTTCTAGTTCCTACTCACAGAGAATACCCATGTGAAATTATAACTACATCCCCCAAAGTTCGAAACTCAAAACTTATGTTGGAAAAATCATAGAATACTAGGAGGAAGAGAAGCTTAAAGTTTACGTCTGTTTTTTGGGATTTTAAACAGGGGAAGCTTAAATGATAATGATAATGGTTGAGTCTCCCTCCCTCTTCCTTCTTCCTTCTCTCGGTACAAACTCTGGTTGAGGAGATATGAATAATGAAAGGCCAAAGAGACATGGTTATATTAAGAATGGAGTGTCTGGTCAGAAGAAGAAAAATTTGTTGGTCCAAGAAGCACAGACCGAGAGTCATACTTTGTAGGTCTCGAGAGGTATGGCTCACTGGTTGCGTGAATAGTAGTTAGCCGAAAAGAGATACGCTGATGAGAAAGTATGGTTGATTCTGATTTGCTAGTATTTCCCCTTTGACAGCGCTGCTCAGACGTAATATAGAGAGAGAATAGCTGATTTGCATAAATTAAAGATGTTGGGGAGTTGAGTATATAAACTGATATAATAATGATTATTGGGGGTGTATAGGTTTGGGTTGAATATGCATATATTAGTCACGTATTTGGGCTGGAGAAGAAGTAAAATTGATCAGCATAATACATAATAGGAGTATTTGGACTTGTTTTCTTTTTGCTATTCACGTGTTGGGCCAAGAGGAGAAGAATGAAAAGAAGTGAAGTGGACTTGTATCTAATAAGAAATATGTATTTTAGGTGGTAGGACCTCTTTAAAAATTATCCCACCCAATCTTCTTCAAGACTCATATTTATAAGTTTTGAGTAATTATTAAAATTAAATCCTTAATTTCATTTAAGGATTTTCTTTCTCTATTAAATTCCTTTTGGCTTTAAAATATTATCTCCCCAAAATTATTCCCTAATTATTTGTCCTTAATTTATGGAAAAATAGCCTTAACTTTCAATAATAAATTTCATAATTATACTTAAATCCTAAAATAAAAAAATTAGGATGTTACACAAAACATATCTCCATTTTTTTAGGCTTAGGGTATCTCGTGGTGGAGTTAGTTTGTGTCCACACAATTAATAAGGGGATTTGGGTGCTCCTGTATTTTTTCTTAAAGGAAAGTTTTAGGCCCTTGAAACGAAATATCTCAAAGCAACTGCTCAACCAAAAGTAAGAACAGAGAAGGATGACACAATGGACCAGCAGGCATGACAAAGGATGGGCTATGGATAGGCATGTCCCAACTTTCTATTTTCTCCTTTTAGTGTTTATATATACATATATTATTAGTTAGGAAGAAACCATAACTTGAATTAGCTATATTATGTATCATCACATTTATCCCATTAGTTGTGCTCTCCCATGCTGATATCTATCCGTGCTTTTGAGAGTCTTATTGATACGTACTCACAATAAAATATTTAAGATACTGAAAATATAACAACAGATAAGCTGACAGCAAAAATTCCTCCAATGTGAAAAAGAAAAGATTTTGAACTAAGATGTGAAAAAGTCCTGGCAAAAAAAACATGTACAGAAGAAATCCAGAAGTACGATCGCAGAAACCAAATTATACATGACTTCTCAAGGTTTCAAAAGAATAAAGAATTTTACATAGGTATATAAGAAGAGCTAGGATCCTTACCTCTCATTCTTACCAAAGCCAAATCGAGCACCAAAATAGAAAGAAATAGCAAGCAGCCATGCGTCACTGTGTACTGCAACAAGTGATAACCAGTCCTTTTCTTGCATCCCATCCCTAGCAAAGTATATACCTAGAGCTGCCTCAGGAAGCTCAGGAGGCACTTCCTCAACAGGCAAATTCACTTGCCGTGTTTCATTGGGAAATCCATATAGACACAAGTTTTCCTTCTCTTCCAAAAGAACAATTCAGGATTAAGAAATAACGCACTGTATCCAACAAACACCATAAAGCATCAAACATCAATTTCTCCATAAGGGACTGATGTATCACGGGGAAGTAAATATTGAACAGCACTAGAATCGTCTAAAGAAGAATCTATGGCATCAATAATCAATAATGCTACTAACATAAAGACAGAAGAGTCTTCCTCTGCCAAATAGAATACAAGCACCCAGGAAGAAATAAAGATAACAATGATAGTATGACATGCACATATATCTTGTTGCATCGTATTCACCAACAAAATTCCTTTGGCTTGTTTAGAGCAACTGAAAACACTACCCCACGCAGTGCATGAGGGTTCCTCCAAAACGAATATGATTCACCAGTCTGCCAGTAGAACTGCTAGTAGAACTTTTCAACATCTACAAAAAGACAACAAAAAGCACAGAACAATTAAGTAAACTTATAAACCGTAAAGAAAATTTCTTGATCATCGCAACCCAGAAGAAGAAGAGAGCGAACCCGCAGAGGGGGCCTTAATCATTCTAGCTCTTCTTCCCTTTTAACGTCGCTAAAAACCTCCTCCCTTGTTCGAGGTATTGGTTGCGATAACCCTTCCATAGTCACTCAGAATAGAGAACCCAACAAATTCTCGAACTCAGCTATTATATCTCGGAGACACAAGTTTGTGTCTGCAAGTGCGGTCCTTGGCACAATGTCTCCACCGCTGTCGTTGGTAACCGTGACTAATCTCATGGCAACATAGACATTCTAAAGGGCTCTAATGCTGACCATGAAACCCTCTTTAATGCTGACCATAAAACCCTCTCTATATACACTGTCAGGGATCAAACCCATGATTAGATGCTTAAGGAACCCAACTAAGTGTCAATTATGCTAAGTCTAATGGTTAGTGCAAAACACATATCTAGTCATGACAGAGATAGCCTCTCTCAAATTCATCTAGCACCTTAATTTTATTTGGGGTGTAATTCTATTATTAAAATATTTTTTACATGTAATTTTGTTCCTAAAGTATTCTTTTCTGCTGTAATTTTGCCATCACCATTAACTTTGAAAAGAATTTGTTAAGTTAATACGCAACCAACACCACCAAAGTATTTTTGAGTAACGCTCAGCACCTAAAGTAATTTCTTGATGTAATTTTACCTTTAAAATATTTATCATAACTCTTTTTTTTATATTTACAATACTTGTCTTCCATATTTTTAGTACTCATCTTTAATATTTCAATAGTCAGTTTTTCAATTCTTTCAATAGTCATATATTTTATAGATTTATCTTTCATTTTTCCAACCTGATCTGTAATCATTTTAAGTAATGAAAACATGAAAGATAAGTACTAAAAAATCTAGAAAAAACATGAAAGACGTGCAGTAAAATATAGACTGTTTTCATAAATTAAAATTCTCCCATTAAAATGTTTTAAGTTTTTTTAAGAACTCATCTTCTATATTTTCAATAAACTTTTTTTTTCAGCACTCAATCTTTTAACTAGTCATCTTAATTTTTTTAGTAATGAAACAATTAAATATTATAGTTGAAAATATGAAAGATTGTTTTAGAAAATATTTAAGATGACTACTTAAAAAATTTCCCTAAAACTATTTTCAAAGTTAATTTTTTTCATAACTTTTTTTAAAAAATTTATTAGTATTCATAATCCATAATTACACAAAAAAATATTTTAAGTGTTGAGTGCTACTAAAATATGCTTTAAGTGTTGAGTTCATGTTAACTCAAATTTTTTTATTTATAATAATATATTTTTATTTAAAATCATAATAACATATTTTACAATAATAATACTTTTTTATTGATAAAAATATTTTTAAATTTTTAATGAAATTTATAATAATATATTTTTTAGTTCAAATTAATTTTACAATAATACTTTTTCATCATGATTGTTATTAGAATATCATACAAATTATTAAGATAAAATGGTCCAAAATTTTTAGTCATTCTCTAATTTGGAAGGAGCCTCCTTCCAAAAGTTTAAACCAATTTAAAAGGATGAGCATATCTACCCTCCTCCTCTTCGCTCCCTTCAAACCAAAAATGTCCTAAAGTAATTTTTAGATGTACTTTTGCTTCTAAGATATTTTGCTTCTGTAAATTTGACCTCATTATTAACTCTCAAAAGTCTATTGATTTCATGTGCATCTAACAACCAATGTTTTAAAACTCTGACCAGAACCGGCGGCTGGACCGATCAAATTGTCAGCCGAAAAACATGGCTCGTCTTTTAGGTTTAGGCTATTCTAAGAGTTGAGCCAGATTGAGCCGTCCTGAACCCACCTTTGAGCTGGAAGCAGGAGTCTAGCCGAGAACCGGAATGATTTTTATAAAAAGCCGGCCGACTTGGAATAGGGGTGAGTTAACGACGGGTAAGAAATAGGGAGATGACAGAAGAAGAATATCACACGAACCAGAAAGAAATGCAAGAAAAAGTAAAAGGGAGGAGTAACCTCAAGATCCCACAAGAAGATCAGACCAGAAAGAGAGCTCTCGAAGCAAGAGTCATAGGTGTTTTAAATTTGTTAGATAAGGCGATAGTGTTATGTTTTGTCCAGAAAACAAACATGTTGCCCTTGCCCCATCAAAAAAATTATATATTTTAAGAAATAAAATCAGAAGTTATTACTATAGCAAAATGGAAAAAAAAATATATATCAAAAGTTTATAATATCCTAAAGTAAAATTTTGGTGCAAGTTTGCCCTTTTCCATAACTCATTTTTCATATTTTCACTTCTCTTCTACATTTTCAAGGATCAACTTTTGATTTTGATAATAAGATATTTTATAGACTTAACTTCCATGTTTTTAACTTCATCTATAGTAATTTTATATAATGAAAACATGAATGATAAATATTGAAAACATTAGGAAAAACAAGAAAACATTAAAACTCTTCTCTCCATGCCTTCATTATTCTAACCAATTATTATTCAAACGACCAAATGTTAAAATCATTCCCCTCGTGCCTCTCCCATCCATTGCCCCAAACAGCCCTTGTTGTGGGATATGGGATAAGGGGTTTTACATCACCTTTTATGTTGTATTACTTCTTTTTCTTCTCCTTTTTTTTCCCCCTCAATTGCAAAGCTTGTCTTATTTTCTTGAGATATCCTTTATGAAAAAAAAAAAAAACAATACAATATTGCATGTTCTCCTACGATCCTATGTGTACATCACTCTATAGTAATATATAATAATGGAGAAGAGGAGGGAACAAGGGCAGCAGACTGATTCCTTTATTATGAGATATGTTGTGTGTATTAGGGAAAAATATAAGAAAAAATCACTTAAATTTTGAAAATCTGAAATCAATTTTGCTGCATGAAATAGTATACATATTGACTACACTTGACAAACAACTAGAAAATTTCTGATCTGAAAATTTGATATTCAGGTTGTATTTTCTTTTTCTTTTCATATATTACTTTCATAGTTTAGCAGTATATTTCTATAATTAAGTTGGTTAGTATTTTTTAATCATCAAGATCTAACCACATGTTAACCGCATCAGTTCAATAATCGGTCCGCCTTAAAACATGCTTTCTATAATGAAGCAGTAGAACAAGAAGCCAACTTATAACTCAATTACAGCTCTATTTGAGTTGGTGTTTAAAAAGTATGTTTATGCAACTTGAGACAAAACTCTTCTTATATACTTACCTCATATAATATAAATCACACTGGAAAAACAACCTCCACCACTAAGTGAGAGATAAACTTAGTGATATCTACAATGTGATACTCATTGTGACTGTTCCGTTGGCAGCTACAGCTTATCAGGTTGTAGTCAATCCTCCCGGTGGTATTTGGCAAGAAAACGGTCCCATCACCGGCCGCTTGGCACCTTCCTCGCCGCCACGACAAAAACCACGGTTAACAAACAAGTTGTTAGGATATCTATCCTGGGCACAAAAGATATTTTACAATTTAGTGTATTTATAGTTGGGAATACAATAGGATTTTTCTTTTCTATAGATGTCAAAGTGACCTCACCAGAAGATTCCCTTGCAAATTGGAGCTAAGGATTGCTCTCTTGTCCATAGTTTTGTCCTACTGTTTATGTATTCTTATCATTACACTCACTAGATACCAATGGCTGCCTATTTGCATTTGCTTAAATGTCGGAACCATAGTTTCAGTAGTGCTCAAGGCAACATTTTTTTCACAACACCCGGACTATTGAAATTATGGCTCCGGCGTTTAAACAAATGCAAACCAGACTCCATTGGTATCCAACGGCTGTAATAATAGAAATACACAAAAAATAGCACAAGACTATAGTCAAGAACGCGATCCTCAAGACCAACTTGCGAGAGAATCTTCTGGTGAGGTCATCTATAATGCCCACGGGAAACAAAAATCATATTATATTCCCAAACATAAAGACACTAAATTGTATAATATCTTCGGTGGCCAAGATAGATATCCCAGCAACATGTTTGATAACCGTGTTTTTTCTGTGATGACGGGAAAGATGCCAAGCGGCCGGTGTTGAGACCATTTTCCTACCAGATACCACCGGCATGATTGAATACAGCCTAATGAGTCACAACTGCCCACAGAACAACCACGGTAAATATCACATTCCGGATATCACTAGGCTTATCTCTCCCTTTCTTGTATCTGATGTCGATCCCTCCTTTTTCCTCATGCTCTTGTGCTTCTATACGTTCTTGATTTGTATTCACATTAGAATGAATTCCAGAAGTGAGAAAATGTCTCTCAAGCTATGCTCTCTCTGTTTTCCTTATAGAAAGAGGGCATGCGATTTGTGGGAAGGTAAGCATAGTGAGTGTTACAAATGCCCACTGTAATGCCACTGAATCCAGCAAAAGCACCATTAACCTACAAAAACCATGACTCAAATTTCAGATATACATAAATATGTCCACCCACGTGTGTTATGTTCGAATGTCAGAAGATTAGTTGATCATATTTCATCATCCTCTGTTCTTATTAAGAACTCCCAAAACCCGGAAAATTTTCAATGGAACATTCCCTCCCATTCCATTACTCCCCATCAAAACATAAGATAGAGCGATGAACTATGAAGTGTGTTCCGATGGAAATGCTTTTATACAAGCATAGCAGGAAGGATAGAGAGAGGGAGAAACTAACAGCATTTTACCCAAGTACAGTGCATAGAACTCCATCTGATGCGTTTGCGCGACATGCACAGATCATGTACGTTGGATCAATATATTTCACATCAACGTGAACACCAATCTCCTCGAAATATTTTTTTATCTTAAAGTATATAATGTTTTTTGGAAAATATATTGTAAACAATGGCATCTTTTTTTTCTTTTTTCTTTTTTTTTTTTGGTAAGAAAACAATGGCATCTTTCTATTTTGACTAAACAGCACAAAACAATTACTCACGGTTACCCCAAACAATATAATCTTAACTTAGATGCATCCTTGAAAAGAAACGCATATGTAAATTTACCATTATACATCATGAGTATACAAATACCATATATATATATATATATATATATATCCAATTGAATAAATCAAACAAATAATCCAGCTCGGATAGGACAGAAAAAGAAGCAAATAATCACTAAAGAAAAGCCATTTAACAATAAAGCAAATACCCCTTTTAGTCCTTATTATAAGGCACTAACTAATAATTCTCGTAAATCAATAAAAGTAGTTAAAGTCAATAAAACTATCCAACAATTTAAGTAACTTTCAATATTACCCCTACTAATTACACTAAATTCTAATATTATATTAATTATTACTCTCACGCACTATCCTTATTAATTATGGACAAACATGGAAAAAGATAATATGCATGGACATTAATTATGAACCAAAAAAACCTCGGGATAAACAAAATCCTTTGACTTTGCTACTTAAATTCAAATTAATGCATCAGCTACCATTAGACATAACATATAAATGATAGCAATCACACTTCCTTGGACGAGGAGCATTAAATTCAACACAAAAATAATTAGTTTCAATTAAAGGAAAGTGAAGAAAAGTATTGTCCAAGGTTAAAATAAAAATACAACTGCACTTATTATATGGACATTCACTAAAGTTTAATCACACAAAACTATGAATAGAACGTATATTATCTTCAACCAATCCATACGTCTCTTAGTAAACAAGGAAGTCCCTTAACCCTTAATTCATTTTCATCCATAGTTAACTATTAACATATTACGTATATGATGTTTAAAATAAACATAAAAAAATCTTTAAATTTATTGCTCTTGTACTTTATGCTATAATGGGCAGTCCAATTAAGAGAAAATGTGAGCCAGATATAGCTAGGCAGCTAGCTAGCTTTAACTTCTATATGCTAGGTGGGCTTTGGTTCTCGTACTTCGTTCGTATTCTCTGATAAATAAGCCCTATGAAAAGATTATAATCTTGCTTTCATTTAGTAGAAAAAAGCAAGATTCAAGAAAAAAACAAAAGAGTATGAATAGCCTTGCTTTTTTATTTTTAAAATTACATTTTTCATAACTATTAAAATCAATGTTTGAAACCCAAACCGGTAACTACACCGGTGAGGGTACTGGGTCAAAATCACCTCTTAACTTAGACTGATTTTCGGCTGGTTCGCCAGAATAACATTGATTAAAATAAACGTTTGAGGGAAAATAAATTAAAAAATTATTTTTTCCCCTTTCCAACGTATACACCGGTATCCTTACTTATGATATTAACTATATTTGACTAATTGTTTAAAATAAATAAATTCAAATGCTTTCATCTTTACTACAAAGAAAACAATTTAATGGAGAAAACCAACAAAAGCAACAAAAAGTTGGCAGTGTCTAGTAATGAGGCACTACTGTAAAAAGGAAAACGAACAACAGAAGGAAATACATGTCCAAGTTTATTGAAATTCAGGAAATTCATTTTTTTTATTAAGGAATTTCTTTCCTGCTCTGCAGCCTTCTCCTTTCTCTATTGCTCTGCATTGTTTCCTTTCTCAGCTTTACACTTCTAATACGTTAAGGGCACACAAATACTCACCATTCAAACAACCTCTAAATACTTTGAAATTACTTTTGAAAAAAGTTTTCTCTAACAGATATTAAACTGCTAACATATGACTTCAAAGATTCAAAATCTTGTTTTACTCTAATGAGATCACCACTATGTTTTCAGCCGCTCATTCAAAACAATATTTGTGCCCAGAACAAAGCATTCCATCTCATATAAGCAATGAAAAATACAGAAAGGTAAAAGAAAGAGCTAGGCAAAACACTAAAAAACACCATGACAAAAACACACACACATATTATAGGAAACACAAGGGTCAGAGAACACAATACCAGATGCAAAAGATGAACTAACTTAAACTTTAAAGTGATGATGTTTGCAAAAGTGGTTAAAGAAAAGAAGAAAACCCCAGGAGATTGACCTTGATCTACAAGAAAGACTCTAGCTTTTTAGGTGTTGCCTTTTAATCACCGCCGTTGTTGTCTCTATGTCTCAAAGGTATGAGATCAGCTTAGTGCACAAAAGTGGAGAAGAAGAACCATGGTATAGATGAAGAAAAACGAAACAAACAAAGAAAAGAAAAGAAGAGCTCAAATCGTGAAGAAATTCTAGGCTTCTCTCAAATGTCAAAAGATGGAAGAAAGCTCAAATCGTGAAGAAATTCTAGGCTTTGAGCACCTTTATTTAAGAATAAGGCTGCAAACGAAACCTCTCACTTTTGGACATATACTAAATACAGTTAGCAGAGACTTAAAAAGAAAAGAACTCCACTTTATTATTGTCAAGTTGCAACAGATTATAATGTGAAAATAATGCAGTGCTTTTGCTATTTTTTTACTAAGCCCGTTTGTCCCTCTCCCAACTCTGAATGCTACAGTTCAAATTTGAATCTGAATGTTCCCACAGCAGTAGATTTTAGTTCAAGGTATATCTGACCAAATTTAAAAAACAATGACTACTGCGCAAAATGAATTCTTCCAAGAAGACAATAAGAAGAAACGACAACTTAAGAACTTTAATCATGGAAAATAACCTCATTACTCAAGAAATATACCGTTACCAAGAAGTCAGTATAAAAAGTAAGAAGACAATAAGAAGAAAGGACAAATTAAGAAGCGAAGAAGATAATAAATTGAATTAAAAAACAGAACAAAAAAGAATGGAAGGGAAAGAGAGACACAACAATAAAAATAAACATCATCAAAATCAAATAAGGAATAGGAAGGGCAAACCAGACGAAATGAGGAATCAACACCTTCTCCATATATTATCCCAAAATATTATAATAGAAAAAACACACAGTTCACATATAGCAGGACCCACCTTCCGTCTCCTTCCAAACAGAATGGTATGGGGCAATATGAAGGTCTCATCAGCCTTCCTTCGAGATAATTTCAATGCCACTATAACCAAAAAAACAAAAAAGTGATGGTTACAAAGTTAGTAGCCATCCGGAAGAATACAAAAACATACATCCAAGCAACTCTCAATGGGCTTGCTACATACCAAGTGATTATGAACATTCTGCAGACCTTGGATAGGTCAAGAACATATCAATCATCATGTTAAGGGTGGGACTTCTCAACTTCAAGAAAAAATTGTAGATTTGAGAAGCCTATGATCCATACGGAAGGCGGCTCAAGCGCAGTTAACCACGTCGACTTTGAGGTCCTTGTCGTTCTTAGTGCCACTACTGCCGTTGAACTATATAACGGCGAGGGAGTATAAAGCCGGCGCATGAGAGTTAATCACCGCCTTGATTTTGCAAACATTAGAAATAGCGAGGCTCCGCTTGCTCGATTTTGCAAACAATAGAAACGAATCTGCAAAGGCAAAACAGTCCACATTCAATACCGTTTCTCCAAATCTGACGGATTCTTAATTGATATTAGAGATTTCTAATTTCAGAGAAAAGAAAGGAATCATTCTCCACTCACCATGCCCAGAGTATAGCAGGCCTCAACGTTGCTGGCTTTGACGCACAGTTACAGCGACACATCAGTTTTTGGCTCTCACGGCCGCTTTCGTCGAAGCTTTAGACAACACAGAAGAAATGGGTTGGCTATGAGAGGAACTGAGGATTCAACTTTTTGAATTCCCATAGGCTCAGATATGACGTGACGTGAGAGATGGAAAGAACATTGGGGAAAGAAAAAGGACTGAGAAAAAGATGGAGTAGAGAGAGATGAAAAAGCCTTTTGAACTATTGTGCCAAGGTAGTTAAAACGTAGTTTTTACGTAAAAACGGAAGGAAAATGAAAAATCGTAAAACGTAACGGAGTTTTTACCTGCATATGTATATAAAAAAAAAATTTAAGAAAAGTAAGGTACCTGTCATCACACACACATATATTGATCAATGCAATATCAATCAAAATGTCCAACATTCATTGATCAAACCATATTTTTTATATGATTTTACATGATTAAATTGGGATTTTTAATGTATTTTCTGGGATATTATTGTATGATTAAGTACTAAATTGAGTTAGGAACATTTGTATTGAATTAAGTGTAATTAGGGGTAAAATGATCTTTATTTATTAATTACAGAAAAGGACCCAGATGTTTTTGAAATTTTAGTTCTGCCCCAAAATAGTTAAAAATTCTCACTTTAATCCCTTTTCAGAACTTTTAAAACTTTCATTTAAGTCTCTTAGTAAAAACTGCGTTTTTTTGCAAAAACTCGCCGTTTTTACGCTTTTACGTTTTTTTGCGTTTTTACGTCTGCAGCGTTTTTTTCCCAACGTAACACGTTTTGCCCTAAGAAAAACGTAAAAACGGCGTTTTTACGTTTTACAACGCCGTTTTTACTACCATGATTGTGCCTTAGAGATGCATATCAGCTCATGCGGAGCCAATGACGATTCAATCAGCCTGTGAACAATAATTTGTCAAGAAAGCTGATATAAACCATTTATGAAGGTGGCTTGAGGATGAGATTTTAAATATATGAGTTTGCAGTTTTTAAGCATGGAATGATGGTATTTTATGGGTTATCAAATCATATTTTAGTTTTTAAGTGATACAATTTTCCTACCTTTTTTTTCCTCAGAAAAAAGTAAGGAAAATTAAAATATTAATATTAATGAATGACTGTATATTAGAAATGAAGCCTCAATAATGATAAACAAAAATATTCTCCAATCGATTCAGAGTACATATTACAAAT
This sequence comes from Acacia crassicarpa, assembly GCA_034222035.1. Lineage (NCBI taxonomy): Eukaryota > Viridiplantae > Streptophyta > Magnoliopsida > Fabales > Fabaceae > Acacia > Acacia crassicarpa. The sequence continues at coordinate 19,993,587 of JAWXYG010000009.1, read as the reverse complement.
ATTAGAGCCAAAAAAAAAAAAGAGTACATATTACAAATGAAATCTCAACCATGTTAAACAATAATGTTTTCTGATCAATTAACATTTTTAAATATCACATCCAAGAGATTCATGTACATTGATTCCACAATTGCATATGAGTCTTGAAATTAACAAATCACCAGGTATTTCAATTTCCTCAACACCATCATATGAGTCCCTAACTTGTTATCACCAATATCTAATAACCATCTTAAGAACCACACATATTCTTAGTCAATTGGAAAATGATACAATGATCCTATAAATAAGAAGAAACAATAATAAATGCACAATAAGTACACGTTACAATTCTTATGATACAGTGATCTCATGGAAAAATGATACAATAATAAATGTGTAATAAGTACACAACTTCATTCTTATAAGAAATACATTTTTTTAAAAGGGAAAATCCTTTCAAGGTCCCATGAGATTAAGAAAATATCTAAAAAGCCCAGAAAAAATTCTAATGTCAAAAAATCCTAGAGAGTTGTTAAAACTCACATATGAAGCTGTTAATACCCTGTTGAAGGAGTTGTCAATGGGACCTTCTTGATATTAGAATTTCTTCTAAAACTTTTTTAATATTTTCTTAGTCTATTAGGATCTTAAAGGAATTTTTCCTTTTTTAAATGCCCTTCATTGTGATTTGTGACACTTGGGTGCATGACTAAGAATGCATGTATGATACTTGACTTAGCTTTTAAGTGTCCAATTTTTTTTTTAATTCCCATGGAATACGTCTTGAAAGATTTATTAAAGCATGTCAAAGTAATTATTTAAAATTGTTTTAGTATGAATAGCAAGTTCACAATGGATCAAAAAATATTTTATGACAATTATATATTAAACCGAGATCACAATGGATCAAGTTCAAAAACAAGTCAATTGTACATCATTTAAGCATTTAAGCTAAACGTTCTATTAAAAGCAAACCAGATATGCCTTTTCTGTAGCCAGAGTAAGAAAAGATAATAAACATTTATATGATAAGGACAAGAGTATTAAAGCTGACCATTTGTTTAAGAAAATGAAGTTGTCCATTTGGTTAAGAGAATGCCGTGGATTCATACATCTAGGACCTACACCCTATGTAGGCTTTAATCAAGGCAACTTTTGGATTTCGAATAATTATTGACCATCTATACCATTAGATAACTGTGCAATAATTATTGACCATCTACACCATTAGATAACTGTGCACATTATTAAAAATAAGACGCAATAGACACAACTGCACAAAGGGACAAAATTAAAGTACTACTGCACAAAAGGACCATTACATAAGAGTTGACCTGGAAAAGAACACTTACATAATGACAAAAGCAGGAAACAAACGGTTAAACAAATTACAAATTGAACTCAACTACTCTCCACATCATCCATGTGAACATAAATCCATCATGTCAGTACTACAAATTTTTTTGATATAAGTCAGTTCTACAAATTTTGATAGTACACTTATCTTCCCATACAAGGCAAAATGGATTGCATTTGGCAGTAAGCTGATGCAAACTCAGCCACCAAAACTACGTTGTTTGTTGTGAATTGAGTCGAAAAATTTGCAGAAAACCATAAAATAAGGGACTGGACTTTCTAATTTTTACATGACAACAAAATAAGAAATCCAATACTTTCTTTAATTTTTATTATAAAGCACTAACTAATAAATTTATTTGGTCTTTTTTATAAGTATGGTAGTTAAAAACTCGTTTTATCACTGCGATTTTTACGTTTTTATGATTTTTTTTCTATTAAAACAATTTTACTAATTTCTCAAATGCTTTTAAGTTTTTACGATTTTATTACGTTACGATTTTACGTTTTACGACTTTTATTCTCCTTCCATTTTCAGGTAAAATCTACGTTTTCACTACCATGTTTATAAGGCTCTTACTTATTCCCAATGAGCATTAAGTATTTTTTTCTATGTCTGCCCATAATTAATAAAAGTAGTTGGTGAGAATAATAATTAATATGATTTATAGTTTAAGGCAATTAGTAGGGGTAGTATTGAAAATTACTTAGATCTTAGGACAACTTTATTGACTTTAACTACTTTTATTAGTTTATGAGAAAAGTTAGTTAATGCTTTATAATAAAAACCAGAGGAAGTAGTTATAAAGCTACAATGATAGAAGGCAACTGACTCCCCATCAACCATGTCATATCAAAATATGTATTCAAAATAAGGATTCTTAATTTGCAATTTTACGCGCCATTTAAAACAAAAACCAATGGTTATCTTGCAGCCATAATCAAGGAAACAAACTCAGACATCAAAGATATCACAACACCATTGCCTTTTCATGTTGTCCCGTTCCTCGTCCTTCTTGACTGTTTTTCCTGAGCTAGACTAAGTAGATAGATTATGGATCTGAAAATAGAGTTCCCATCATTATAAGAGAGAGACCATTCTAGGGACAAAAGAACTATACAATACAAACATTTACCTTTGTGAAACCGCAGGATCTAGTGGTTAATAAGCTTACAAAAAAGATTACAACTATTTTTAAAAACCTATATGGCTATTTTTGAAAAATAATTAGACAACACAATATTGAACCTCTACCAGTAAATATTGCAGTTCCCTGAGTGTAAATTTTGGCCGCCAGAACAGTGAACACCATTACATTGTGCAATGGAGATGGAGATCAGCTCACGCAGAGCCTAATGACAATTAAACCAGCTTATGAACAATAATTTGTGAGGGAAGTTGACGTCAGCGGTTTGTGAAGGTAGCTTGGGGATGGGTTTTCATATATGTATTGATATTGAAGTTGGTTCGGAGTCTAAAATGTTAAGCTCTTGAAGTAAAATACAGTTGGATTAAATATGAAAAAGCAGCTGCACTAACATGCTAATGAAGGTATGAAAAAGCAAAAGAGATCTTTGTAATTAGTGTTTTTAGCAGCTGCACTAAAGTGCTAATGTTCGGCTATTTTCCCTAAAAAACCTTAATTAAATATCTAATTACCAAAATGCCCCTGTTTTCAAACTATTTCCCTCTTTGCCCCTGTTTAGTCGACTAAACCTATGTTTAGTCGACTAAACCCGTGACGTGTATTTTTTTTTTGTTTTCCCGACATTTAGTCGACTAAGCACTGTAGCTTAGTCGACTAAATCTCGGACAGAGAGCAATTTTCATTTAAACCCGATATTTAGTCGACTAAGCTACAGTGCTTAGTCGACTAAATGTCGGATAGAAGGTTTTTAAAAACCCCAAATCGCGCATAAGGAGCCCTAAATAACCGACTAAACACTGTGGAGCTCTCATCCTCTGTTTTTTTCTCTCAACCGTTGCTCGATTCCTTGGTGGGTTGCGAGGAGATCTTCAATTTAGTGCCGTTTTTGTCGATCTAGGTATGTTCCTCATCTCCATTTCGAAGTTCTGACGTAGGTTTTGTGATTTTGCGATTCCTCATTTGGGTTTTTACGTTTTGCATTTGATTGGATTGTTTTTTGGTCGATTTTGTGCATGTTGCTTTGATTTAGATATGTTTCGTTCTTCATTTTCATGTTCCGACGTCGTTTTTGCGGTTATGTGAACCCACATTTGCGTTGTTGCGTTTTTCCCTTTGCTCTCTTTGTTTTAGAAAACTTAGTGTCTCATAATAGTGTGTTAAGAAGTTACTATTTTCTACGTTTAGGAATAATCATTGATTAATGCACTAGACGCAACAATATTTGAATTGTGAATTGTTATTCAAAGGTTTGTTTTAGAGATATTTTTGCCTAACGGTTAAGTATGCAAGATTTGAATTGCACTAGACGCAACAATATTTTTGCAATATTTGAATTGCAACGGTTAAGTATGCAAGATTTGCTGTTTATATTGATAGTCAAATGATCTCATTGATTAATTGCTATCTACTTACTTCAGTATTGTATATAAAGCTTCAATATCATGTCTTCATTGGCTATAGGTTAGAACCTGCTTCTGTTATCTATTGTTATTATTTCTGTTATCTATGACTTTTTAATTGTGATTATTTCTGTTAAGCTACCCTGATATACTTCTAAGATGTAGGTAGTTGTAAGTCTTTTGCAAACTCAACTGAAGTTGTGTGTGCCATTATAAGTTCTGGCTATAGATAACTACTTGCTAATGTCTATTTGTAGGCCTGTGTTGCAATTATGCGTCGTCGAGAAGAGCCTTCTGGCAGCGGCAATGAGAGAAGAGAGAGGCGGGTTAAGCACCGGGCGAACCGCGGGGCATCCTCTTCTAGGTCACAACAGCAACCGGATCCTGAGCCCGTTGTTGACCTTAGGTTTGGTTATCTGTTCAACAATAATGAAACAGAGCATGCACACTTCATGGAAACTTTTGCTAGAAGACCCATTATCAAGCCGAAGTCATTAGACATGACATTCTTTGTAGATGAGGGATTTGACATAGTGGCGATATTGGGGACTTCCTACTTGACAGGGCTGGCCGAGATGACTTGTCCCTATTCTGAGGTTATGGTGAGAGCTTTCTACCATAACCTTAGCTACATAAATGGCGATCTGAAGTCTAGTGTCTGCGGGATTGACATAGTGATGACGGCTCCCATCTGGAAGGATATATTGGGATTTGATTTTGATGCAGAGGATAGGTACATGTATGACGGTGATAGCAATGTAGTCATCACGGGATTTCATCGAGATGAGGCCGTGCAGGAGGCCAGGAGTTCACAGAGCTATAGTTACTGTGGGCCAGCTGACTGTTAGTTCTCGTATCCTCTTCTACGTCATGACCCACATTTTGTTCCCTCGGGCTTACAATCATTCGAGGGTGTTGGAGGGTGACATACCTGTGATGTGGTCTATTCGACATGGGAGACCGGTGAACTGGAGACATTACATTTGCTGGATGATGTCCAAGGCTAAACAGAAGGATACAGCTGCACTCCCATACGCCTATCTAGTTCAGAGAATTTTGGAGTATTTTGGTGTTCCAATGCAGAATGAGGAAATGGTAAGTGTGCGAACGTGGAATGCTAGGTTTGGACAGCGACTATTGGAGCAATGCAAGATCTCCAAGGTAGCAGATGGGGTGTGGCAATACGCTGGTGCAGAGGAGGGTGTCCCTGAGGGTGTCCCTGAAGGTGGCCCGGCCCCACACATTATTCCTCCTGAGGTCCCAGATGAGGGTGACGATGATGATGTGCAGATGGAGGACCTCGTTGGGCCGGAGGGTGGATTCTCCTTACATGATGTCATGCAAGCTATCCATGCTAACAAGCAACAGATGTTAATGATGGAAGCCAAACAGAAAAAGAGGTGGAAGTGGATGTATGATCGGATGAAGGGGTTAGAGGATACGCTTGGACGGCTGCGGCTTGGACGACCATTTAGTGATGCCGAGGACGATGACCAGGAGGATCCCGGGACATCTACGGATGAAGAGTAGATCTAGGGACTTTATGTTTTATGTTTGCTATGTGACTTGATTTAGTGTTTTTTTTGTTTTTTGGCTTGAACTTGGTGAACTTTATCTGGAACTGGTGCTTTTTTACTAATGAATATTCATGCTTTCGGTTTATGTGGTTTAAGTTTGTCCATTTTGGTTTAGACGGGTTATAGGACTATGAAATCCATTTTAGAACATTAGGTTCTCAAACCTCTGTAACAACCTTAATTGTTGGCAAAAATACGTTGCCCAAGTCACATTGACGTGTATCTCTGAGTTGGCATAGGTTTCGTGCAAGAATGAAGGGGATTTCAGCAAGTGAGCATGCCTCTGCCTCTGATTTAGTCGACTAAACCATATGGTTTAGTCGACTAAATCAGAGGCAGAGGCATGCTCACTTGCTGAAATCCCCTTCATTCTTGCACGAAACCTATGCCAACTCAGAGATACACGTCAATGTGACTTGGGCAACGTATTTTTGCCAACAATTAAGGTTGTTACAGAGGTTTGAGAACCTAATGTTCCAAAACTAGTCAATCGTTCGATAAATAAGTGAATGCTTACAATCATTCGTATTTCCTATTAATTACTTAAACAAGTAAACATAAGTGCAATACAAAACATGTTATATAGAATTCAAGCTCGTCTAAGCCTCGTTGGACATGTGCGCATATTATGACCGGTTTGGTTGCAACCCCTACATCTTTGCTGACTGCTTGCGAGTTGAGACTCCACCCAATCCATCTCATTCTGTATCCTTGTAGACTTTGGTCTTCCCTTTGTGCGTGTCAAAGTTACATTTGGGATAACGGTGGGTCCCTCTCCTTGTTGAATCAACAATTCATTGCCTATCGGATTCCAATGTGCTGCATACACCTGTGATATGTATTGGACAGTGAATACCGGGTCAACGTAACTGTAATGGTTCAATTTTTCCATCTTGCATACTGCTAATACGTGACTGCAGGGATACCTTCTTGCTGTGAACCTCCCACATTGACATTTGCGATTGATCAAGTCAACCCTCATTATGTCACCTGCGACATGTGTAGATTGATTGTAAGCATCCTCAACCTCAAATAACTGTAAATCTCTGTCATAAATTCGCACACGATAATGGACGGTCAACTGGTTCATCCTTTGTAAATCATCTTCGACTTTTTTCGCGACTATCCTTCCCTCAGCGATATTTCTGTTAATCTCAACACGTCTGGTGACAAAATATTCGACAAGTCTACTACAGGTCAGCTTTACCAATGCCGTTATTGGCAGATTACGTGCACCCCTGAGAACCTTGTTGACACACTCAGCGAGGTTTGTCGTCATGTGACCAAATCTCCGTCCTTCTGCATCGTGTGACCTGCACCATTTCTCCTTTGCAAGTCGCTCAAACCAGGTGACACACTGTGGATTTGCATCAATAAACTCTTGAAACTTGATGTCAAACATGATCTTTGAACTCATGTACCCTGTATAACAACGAACATTAACTCATAAAAATGGACACAAATCAATTATCACAAATGCGTTCAACAAGTAAATAACATGTCAACTTTCATACCTAGTTTCATTACAGCTTTCTTCAATTGCACATCCCTAAATCTAGTATTAAAGTTGCTGCCAACATGACGGAGGCAATACACATGATAGGCATATGGAGGCTGCCAAGTACGGTGATCTTGTACCGCCCTTATGATACTGGCATGACGATCAGATATCAAACAAATGCCCTGTCGCTGCGTCACATGGTCACGTAGGAGACACAGAAACCACCACCAATCGTCATACTTCTCACCAGGACGAATAATAGCAAAGGCAATGGGGAGGAGCTTCCCATCCCCATCCTGTGAAGTTGCAATCAACAGAGTACCTTTGTATTTTCCGTACAGGTGGGTGCCATCAACTTGAAGTATGGGCTTACAGTATTTGAAGGCTTCTATGGTTTGGTGAAATGTCCAAAAAACCCTACGAAAGACGCGTTTGTCGCTATAAAAACGATGTTCGTCGAAGCACTCATCAATATCAAGCCTGAAAACAGAACCCACGTTACACTGCGTCATGTATGTCAACCAATTGGGCAAAAATGCATATGATTCCTCCCAATCACCAAATAACTTCACAATGGCCTTCATTTTCGCCTTCCAAGCCTTCTTGTATGTTATATTATATCCATACAAACGTTGTATCCTCTCTTGTATCAGCACTGGTTTTATAGCTGGATCTTCTCTTAACATACCTGGTGAAAACAAAGCAACTTCTAAATGTCAAACAATAAACAAAACGAATGTAACCTCAACAAAATAGGAAACCTACTAATAATGGCTGCACATATAACGTCTGAATCCAGTTGTCTATGATCCCAGGCAAGACCTTGGTTGACGCAGGTGTGCTCTTGACCCCACTTACGTACAACCCAACCATTTCCATTCTTGGGGGAAATTGCCCTCATATACCAGGGACAACCATCAGCATGGTTCTGACACTGCATCACAAACCTATGGTCATCGCTTTTTGCAACTTTGGCTGTGCGATGAGACTTCATGCAATACAATTTCACGGCATGTTGCATTTCAGCCTTAGAATGAAACTCCTGATACAAATATAATGGATCACCTAACTGCCAACCACCGTGATTGTCACCACCACCATACAACATCTCCATGTCATCGTCACACTGCGCCCAATTGATTTGGCAATAGTGCGGGCTTTCGTTCCAAAATGGCTCACTCTCAGGCCCTAGATGTGTCAATATGATTTTGTTGTTAGAACCACTAACTTCAAATTACAAATACAATTACACATACAAGTTTACCAACTTACCGCTTCTAATTGGGTCAACACGAAGCGGAGGCATTGTTGCGGTACCCGGGTTTACTGGACTCATGTCCCTATCAAAATCACCCTCCACATCAGTATCTGAGTTGTCACCTAGTGGAATAAACCTCTCATATTCGTCATCCTCCTCGATGTGCAAATTCTCATCTTCCTCATCCTCCCCTTCATCTAGCAATGTTACCTGACTTAACACTTGTAAAGGTGCAGATACAGCGACAGGTGTGTCTTCTTGAACAAAATACCGTGCAGATTTTGTATGCATGGGTATAGATGATGATTCACCAGATTCAAGCTCAACATATATCTCAATAAAATTTTGTGCTCTCCGATTAGCAAATACATCTATGACACACTCTACGTCTTCATCATCACATATATCGTTACTAATGTAATATATATTATCCTTACCCACTATAGTCTCCACTTTGGCAATTAACCGATGAATGCATTGGCTGCCATGTAGCCCCAATTTTTGGTAAATTCTTTCTTTGAGCTCGTTGTACGTAGTGCCCCGTTTGATTTTCATCATTTTTGTTTTTCCTTCAAATTGAACACCATCAGGACCTTCAAAACGCCTCCCACTGTGGTAGATTACAGTAACGAACTTGTTTGAACTTGAACTCATCCTTCAAACCACAATTTTTTACCTGCCAAAAGGGAGGGTCTCAGCTTACAAAAAAAAAAAAACGATCCGAACAAAGTGAAACTTCAATGATTATACAACAATAATACCTTGAACAAGGTGGAATGAGATTAAACTTTGATGGGTCGCACTTCAACTGAGAAAAGAGAGAGTATTCGGTTGGGAAAAGAACTGATTAGGGTTCATTATGCGCGAATGGGGGTTTTAAAAAACCCTCTGTCCGAGATTTAGTCGACTAAACACTGTAGTTTAGTCGACTAACCCTCGGTTTTAAGTAAAAAAGCTCTCTGTCCGAGATTTAGTCGACTAAGCTACAGTTCTTAGTCGACTAAATCTTGTTTAGTCGACTAAACATAGGTTTAGTCGACTAAACAGGGGCAGACAGGGAAATAGTTTGAAAACAGTGGCATTTTGGTAATTAGATATTTAATTAAGGTTTTTTAGGGAAAATAGCCGCTAATGTTCATGTTGTATCTTTATTAAAGAATAAAGCAAATTATTTTAGTATTAAACTGAGTTTGAGGCTATGGATTTAATAGTGCATCTCGTGAGCTAGGCGCTAGAACTCAAAAAGGAGCGGTCTAAATCTTACGCAAGAAATTGGTAAGGGAAATCCCTAGGAAACAAAAATAAATGCTATCACAAATATAGATTGGAAAAAGAAAAGATGCAATTTGCCTAATAAGCTTTGGCAGTAAATATATATTTGCCTAACAAATATATCTTTGGTCCATTTACTCTTTGGTTATCATTTTAAAAGCCCTAACGGCAATTGAGTTAGGAGCAATGGCTTTTTTTAAAAAAAAAAAAATTGGAAAATTAGTATAAGAATTGTCTCAACAATGAGTATATCTTAAGTGTGCATGTGAAGCATATACTATGTATGTAGACAATCTTTGTTTGCTGTGTGCTACTTCTTTTTGTTCTTATCCATTCAATGGTGGCATCACTATTCTTCATTTCTTTTAGAAGTTAGTAAAACTTCTGGCTTACCGAAATTTTGTAGCTAAATGTGTATTTGACCAAACGTAGTGATGGCCAACAAACAAAGCAACGGTATATATATGATAATCTCCATATTGATATACACAATTTTGTAAGCATAAGCCTTAACAGTTGTTGATTCTATTCATTATAGGGTTAAGGTATAAATAAATAAATAATGATAATAATAATAACGAACAAATAAGGAGAATTAGATTGGAGGACCTATCGAGAATAATATTTATTCGGAAGGACCGTAAAAACTGTAATTATTTAAAAGGACCAATTACTAAAATTAAATATAGATTTAGAAATACTAAATTGCCCTTGAAAGTGATTTAATTTTTTTTCTCACCAAATTACTACCGCCAAAATCATCATTTTTTAACCTTAACTAATATCTACATATCATTTAATTATTACTCGTGAGTCGTAAGGTAGATATTGGCCCCTTAACCCTTTTATATCATTTTTTTTCTTGATTTACATAACCTTTTATAAATCATGAAAAAACGCTCTATCAAAGGAACTTTATCAACCAAAATAAAAAATTAAATGCATTTTATATCTTATCATTATATCATTTATAGCAAAAAAAAAAAACCAACCCATATCATTTTGAACCCATTATTTTATTTTACATATATCAATTATCTCCTCTACCACACGAAGATATAGTGCTGTCAAGAAAAATATTACATAGCGATATTTACGCCGAAACAGCGGATATGCATCATTCTTTCTACAATAGTAGGTCAGTAGGGAAGAGGATAATTTCAGTATCCTTCCCTCCTCTTCCCTCAAAATCTTAATCTAGGCCGTCCAAAAATAAATCTAACGGCCAGAGAGAGTTTTAAAATTTTTATATTTACCGCATGTGGTAGAAATCAGTGATTCTGGACCCTCAGATTAATTTTTGGACGGCTGAGATGAAGAGCTACTGAGGGATATTGAGAGTGTGGATACTGAGAGGATCCGGACTCAGGTCAGTAGCAGCCATGCTAACCCTTCCCATACCTTCTGGAGCCCAGCGCCATATACCTCTGGGTATTCTTTCTTGGGCCGGACCCTTCCTTCACCATAAAACCATTACACTTGACCTTCTTTCTTTCTCCTTGCCTCAACCCAAAACTGAGAGAGAAGTAAAGTGGAGAAAGAGAAAGAAAGTTCTAGCTGTTTTGCTTTGTTTTTGCAGCCAGAAAACAGAGGTAAGTGTTTGAGCTTCATCTCCTTTTGTCTCCATTAAAAACGTCATTGGGTTAATGAATAAATACATATATACATATATATCACTGCAATAGGTTACTATTTTGCTTTTTAAACTAAGAAAACGTTGTTGGAGTGTGTGTTGTGGATGTATGGATATATATGTAAGCTATATCAGCGGCGGAGTCAGGAATTTTTATTTGTATCCGCACAATTAGTGGGGGCATTCGGGGGCTGCCTTGAATTTTTTTTCATTTGCTAATTCAATAAATCAGATTGGAGGTTCATAGAAATTCATTCCCACAACCAGTGTTCAAATAAAACACTTGCATGAGTTAAAAAAAAGGAACTAATGAACATGGAACACAAATATGAATTGTCCAATACAATTATGTCACTCAAGCAAATTAGAGCATATGAAAGTGTCAGTAATGAACATGGAACTCTGGCCTTAGAGAGAGATAGAACAAGTAACAACTTAATTAAAAATCAAGAAGATGGACTAACCTTTGAAGCAAACGTCCCTTGAGGCTAGTTGAGAAGCCCTGCTATCATCTGCCCTGTTTGATTGTTTGCAATCATCATCAATGGCCTGTAAGCAGCACAAGAGGGGGGGAAAAAGATGTCAGATAATCATCCAAAATTCCAAATATTCTCAATAGAATCAAGTATCAAACACCAACCATATATAAATTTTTCATAGTACACATTTAGTGGAAACTAAGGTATCATCTCTCATAGAAGATATACATTTAATGGAAACAAAGGTATAACTTTTCAAGTATACTTGACAGCATAAAATAGTAGGTATCATCTTTCTAAAGTTGGTGGCACCGAATCTTTAAACAACAAGATGGTGAGTATAAGTGAAATCGACACCACATATCAACCTAAAGGTTTAAGGTTTTTTCAATTATATATCTTATCTCCAACCCAACTTCATCTCCCCATAACAAGTCAATTCCACTTATACTTAACATCCCAACAATCTCCCTTTTTGATCATACTTCATCAGTTTCCCGTGAGGAGGATCCTGAAGGAATTGATTAACTGCTGTTTTGGTTTGGTAGCATTTTGTTTTTAATCTTCATCTTTACTTTGTGTGTGTTCTATTAGTCTTATGTAGTGTGTTTGCTGTTGTTCGATTTTCTGCTGTTGCATCGTTGTATTTGGGTATTATAAGGCCTCGTATTCTTCTTTCACAATGAAAGCACTATTGTATTATTTAGACCCCACTCCCCAGAAAATATATATATATATATATATATATATATATATATATATATATATATATATATTCTAGGATTGCTCGAAATGAAAAACACCAGTATACAAGATGCACAAGGAGTCTATTATCCTAATGTTTGGCCGCAAAACTGCAACATGCAGATATATAATCAAATAAAACATAGTAGAATAGAAGCGTGCTTTCCTCTTCAATTCATAATCCTAAACAGTATCAAATCCACTATTTGTCATGCATATATAACTACTACGGTTTCTAAACTACCCAAAAATTTTCAAAAATTTCATCATATCAAAACACAGATGTAGTACATGTTTACCGAGAAGTAGAAGTCCAGGTTTTTCAACCTCCACGACCACAAGTGCCCTTAAAATCTTAGCCACAGAGTGGATAAGACTTTGATTCAACTCCACATGAATACCCCTATCTGCAGTCACAGGGACGAGATGCAGATTTAGGTATATGGAGACTAGTGACGGAGCTTCACATAAATATTAGAGGGGGCCAAATGTATACTCATTAACTAATTAAAAGGAAAAAATATTTGAGGGGGCCAAATATATAAATTTTTAGGACAAATATATAAATTTTTGGGATCAAATCTATAAAAATAATATAATTTTCAGTAAATATTTATGACATTTTTTTTAAGGGGAGCCATGGCCCCCACTAGTCATTGAAAAGCTCCGTCCCTGATGGAGACGGGGGACGAGATTGATGAGATTTAGGTATGCACACAATTTCATTTTTTTCATTTATAAATTTTTTTATTTAAAAAAAAAACTGAAAGTTTATGTATGCACCTGCGGTCACCTGCCTCAACGTGGCTCCGCCACTGAGCTATATATATATAAGGGAGAGGGAAAGCTACCGGTGTACTTATGTCCATAGGCATGCAAGAGTTTCATTTTGTTGTTACCTAGATATAGACATATTAACGTTGGGTATATACAAGAGGAAATGAAAGGAAAACTTTGTTTAGCTTTGGGTGTGTATGAGACGCTGGTTACATATATAATTTTTTTTTTAAAAAAAAAAAGGAAGAGAAGGATTTTTCTGCTGTACATGTGTGTTTAAGTACTGGCTTTTTTTTTTAATTGTTCATGAATTGATAAAAGAAAGAAAAGAAAACATGATAGGAAAACGTGGCTATATATGTAGTTTTGCACTTGGGAATAAAAGAATAAGGAATGTTGTTGTCATAGTTATATACATATAAATATGCTGCATACTTGGGAAATAGGGGTCTGAACATTGTTTTGGTATATATATATGTGATAACTTTTCATGAGAAAGAAAAAAAGAAAGGAAACTGAACTAGTTACTGTCATATATGAGTATGTATATATATCTGTTTTGGAAATCATGAACCTAGAAAAGTTGCTATTTTAGATGTGTGTTTTTGTGTGTGTGTGTGTGTGATTTGAGAAAAATAAAGAGGAAAATGTTGCTGTGTTATAAATATACATTTTTTATACAAATAAAATGGTAGCAAGTATGCAACCACTTTAGGTTCTGCAGTGGCAAGGATAACCCTCCCAACAGTGGTAGCTCCATACAAGCGGATTACAAGTGGTTTTACCGCAGCTCGAACTCTAGATCTCTTAAGGGAATCTAGCACCACATTCCGTTGGACCAACTACATGTTGATTGTTATAAATATACATATATCTGTGTATAGTGGTGCATGAACGAAATGAATAAGAAATATAGGTGTTGGAGGTTTGTGGGCCGAGACGGAAAATGAGAAAATAACTTTGAGAGTATGAGTTATGCGTGTGGGTTGGAATGAAGGGAGGAGGACATGTGATGGTCACAATAAGGAAGGGAATTGGGCCGGATGTTAAGCCCACAATATGGGCTGAATGATTAATGAGAATTGATGGAGAATATATGTGCTGCAAGTGAGCTTGTACGAATGACATGTATTTTGTTTGGTTTTGTTTTGTTTTCCAATGCTTATTGGCCAAGGGATATTCATTTTAGACCATGTGAGTATATATATTCTTGGACTCTTGGTGTCTCAATTTATTTCTTTAAGCGTTAATAATAATAATTAGTAAAATAATAATAATAATAATAATAATAATAATAATAATAATAATAATAATGATAATGATAAGATAAATATTATTATTATTAATAAAATAAATAAATAATAAAGATAGTTATTAATAATAAATAAAACAATGTTATTATTAATTAATAATAAATTAAAAATGGTATTATTAATTAGTAATAAATAGAAAGAGAATTAATAGTTACAATGATCTCACTGATTTTTCAGTCCTGTCATAATGTGTCCACTTCAAGCATTCCAAATAAATTTATTATTAAAGTTTGTAATTTTAATTTTATGAAATTATGAGTTATAATTTTTGTTATGTAGAGTTTTAGAAGAGTTATTAATGATTATTAAATTGGTTGTGGTAGATTGATTTTTGGCGTTTGTTTGAGCTCTTGGATTAGGAACAGTGTGATAGTAGTTAGCTTCAGCGAGAGGTAACCACTTTCCACTTGTTATGTGTATTAGTATGTTGTTTGTAAGTATTTTGTGAAATGATTTTGAATATCTCTTAATAGAAATTGTCTTGCGGAACCTTATAATTTGGATTGTGAATACATACATACATACATACATACATACATGTATAAAAATTGAGAATTGAGATAGTATGACATATATTTGCAAATGATTTTAATTACATAATATGAATAGAAAATCTTGGAAAATCCCTATTAAGCTATTTATTTATTGCAATAATTATGGTAAGGATTGAATTAGGAAGAAATGGAGTAGTTATTCCACCATGTAGTGATGCCTTCATTGATACACGATAGTTGGCTTTATATTGTCCCACCTGTTTAATGAGGGACTAGCCCACTAGTTCAAAGAAGGCTTACGACACCCCACTAGTTCAATGCGGGGAAAATAGCCATGGTTTGGGACATGTGCTTTAAGGATTTTGGCCGGTCTTCATCACATGACCATTGAGCTTTTGAGTAACCAGTAACATGGATGTAACTTAGCCTATAGATCTAGTCGGAGGAAATAAGGAGGTTCGGTTGAATTAATGAGAGGCATCTTGGGAATTGTGTTAATAAAAATTTTAATATTCTAATTTATGATACATAATTTATGATATGAAATTTTGTGATGTAGATGTTGGTGAATTATTATTTTTAATATTTTGTAAATTGATCCACTTAACACCTCACCAGCACATATTAGTATTCGTAATAAGTTGGATTGATGGTTACCCACATTTTTCAGGTGATAGCTCCCGTGCAGATCAATCAGGGAAGACCTCAGAAGCTTAGGCTACTTTGTTAAAAGTAGTGCTTCTGTCTTTTTCGTTTATGTTATGATTGTATATTGTCATGTTATGGCTCATTCTGCATGCTTTGATTTATCTTTGTATATTTTGGTAACTGATGAAGCATTACTTAGTTGTTAATCAACCCTTAATTAGTTATTATGTTAAGTAAATTTTTGAGGACGTTACAATTAAGGTATAAAAATACACATGTGTTTTATCCCGTTGAGCACCTAACACCAAATGTTTTTTTAGATGCAAAAATGCACGCTTGGTTGCAAATTAAATGCAAAAATAATATTTGATTGTTAAGTTTGACTTTTTTGCTGACTGGACGATGATGTGGCTTTCAAACATGCATAAATATACATGTGGTTTGACCAAAAGAGCACACAACACCAAGTTCTTTTTTTAATTTAATAATTTTATTTCAATTAAAGAAAATTTATTATTTCTCTAGTTATAATTTTTGGGAGGCCAAATTTTTTCTTCTAATTTATCATTTTGGGAAGGAAGACTTATTCAATGAGTAAAAACAGTAAGAATTTTATTTCCATAATGTATTGTCTTTTTTTTTTAAGAAAAAAATCATTATTAAATTTTCTAATTAATAATTAATAAATCAGTATTTATGCATTTAAAATTTGATATTATAAATAACATATTTACTTAACAATAATTTTAATTTTTTGAAAAATAAATAGTTACAGAAATAATTCATTTTTTCTATCAAGAAAAATAATTCATTTACTTTGAAAAGTGAGCTTTATAACTATAAGTCTATAATATTTATTGATTTACTTTCATTCATCATATAAATAGAAATAACTCAGTTAGAGGTACAAACATTTATATTGCATTTTAAAATTATTTTTAATTAAATATAGTATTTATAATATCAAATTTTGAATACTCATTTATTAATTATTAATTAGAAATTTTAATAATATTTTTTAAAAAGTAAGTTAATTATGGAAATAAAAAATTTGGCGTTCCAAGAATTATATATAGAGAAATAATAATTTTCTTTTAATTGAAATAAATTATTAAATTAAAAAAAAAAGAACTTGGTCATGGGCACTCTTTTTGCCAAACTGCATGTGTATTTTGGCATATTTGAAAGCAACGTCATCATCTAGTGGCTAGTCAGTAAAAAAAAGTCAAACTTAAAGGTTAAACCATATTTTTGCACCTAATTTATAACTACGAGTGCACTTTTGCACCTAAAACAAATTTAGTGTTGGACACTCCTCAAAATAAAGCACATATATATTTTACACCTTAATCCAATTCTTAACATACATTTTTAATCTCTCTTTCTAAAAAAAAAAGACATTAAAAGTTTTTTTTTTCCTTTTTGCTATAAAAAAAAGTACTTCTTTTGTTAAAACTAACTTTTAACGTCCATTTCTGAAAAATGGACATTAAAAGGCCCAATAAGCTCTACTTCCTCTATAATCTCTTACAGTGCCTCTATCCCTTATTCTTAGGTATCAAAAGGAGAAAGTTTGATCCTAGAGTTGGTCAAAATATTGGGGAAGACATCTTAACTTTTGAGTGTCTAGGTAAACGCCTGAGAATAATAAACGGCTTGCCCTACCCAACATTAGTATCATCTAAAAGGAAAGGAGATTTCGTCCAACCCCTACCCAATTATATATCCTCCTTGCTTAGATTTTGGGGATCAATTTTTGTTAAGAGTTCTCGTGGAATTGTTTTAGTAGAATGTTTAGTTACCACGAACGAAACACGAATGTTGTATTGTTGGTTGATCTTGATCATGATTCAAGCTCTCAGTAGTTATAAGATTTACACTCTATCTCATATAATGTGACTTTATTCTTCTAGATGAACCGACAAAGCAAGTTGGGAGCGCTATCAAAATAAAAAACACTAGCAAATCTCGTTTGGCTCTCAGGGTGAGGAGTGTTTCTAGTTGATTGGTGTGTTTGAGATAGCATTTGATAGGAAAATAAGTCTATCAGATGGGAAAATAAGTACATCAAAAGGGAAAACCTGATAATTAAGTGTTTAAGATAACATCAGTGTTTGATGGGCTTCTGAGTTTGATTTTAAGTTTTTTTTTTAAAAGTTTATTGTTGGAGCTTCTTCTGCTTCATAGTGACTTTTGAAGCTATGTCAAACACAAATCACATCGAGAAAAAGCTATCAGGAAAAAATCCATCAGAAACAAAAGCCATTGTTACCACTGCTATCCAAATGGACACGTTGTTGTTGTTTGTTCATATTTTCTTATTTTCAGAATTGATATTTGAGAAATGAGGTCATCCTGTCATGTTATAAATATGACAAATCACTAGTGCAAAAAATGCTTTTAAGACCGGACAAAACAGCCTCGTAAGAGCGGACGGACGGCCGGTCTTGTTCCAGTCGGTATTAAAAGTCTGCATATAAGACCGGACAATGATCCGGTCTTAAAAGTCTACATATTTTAGACCGGACATTTAAAACATTCGGTCTTAAAATTTGAACTAAATGAACATGAAATAGTTTGATTTGGTCGGTCCAAAAACTCAACTTTTAAGACCGGCCTAAAATTAGTCCGCTCTTAAAAATATCAGACTTTTAAGACCGGACAAAAATAAATACGGTCTTAAAGTTAGTGACTTCTAAGACCGACTAATCATACGCGGTCTTAAAAGACTGACTTTTAAGACCGGATGATAATTACGTCCGGTCTTAAAAATTTTCCTTTAAGACCGAACTTCTAAATATAACATAACGGTATTAAAAAAGCCAACTTTTAAGACTGGCTTAATATGACCTTTAAGACCTGTCATATAATTACATCCGGTCTTAAAAGTCAAACGCATAAGACCGGCTTATTTATTTCCAATCTAAATTTTCCCGAATTTTTCCCTGCTGTTGTTCTTGCTACTATATATATACACAAATCCACTACCCAATCCAGCACATAAAAGTCGATACTTTAAGCTACAAGCTATGAACAATTATTTGAATAAATTGAATTGGAAAAATGATACAAATATTATTCACCATGAGTTATTTGGCCTCTTAATTAATCTACAACACCAAAGTTAATTCATACATCCAATAAGATAACTTACTTACAAATACAATAAGTTACAAATACAACATAGATACGCCCAAAATAATATTCACCATGCCTTCATCATCTGATTCTCATGCCACCCAACAACGTAACATCCTCTTTTATAACATGATCGGATCCTGCCACAAAAATAAAACAAGGAACAAACTTTATAGTCAAAGACATTTTATGAACATAGAAGGAATAATATATATAGTTAAAGCCTTAAAGTAGTCAAATAAATCTGCATATATATGAATATTACCTTATGAATTGACTCTTTTATAAAGTGATATCTTCCCATATCCCTTCTTGATGATCACTTCTTATGCCAGGTTCATTATCCGCTTCATCTTCTTCGTTCATGTCCGGTAGACCCCTTGAAAAAGGTGTACTCTCAGGAATACCATAATTTGAATTTTCCTCATCAATATCAATGACTTTCTTTCCTTGGAAAGCTACAGACCACATTTTATTTTCTTGATCAGTGATATAGAACACTTGTTGCGCCTGGTCTGCCAGAATAAAAGGTTCATCTCCAAAACTTCTACCATTGACATCAACTAATGTAAATCCTAGCCGATCGATCCGAACACCATTATTGACATCAACCCACTTGCATTTGAAAATGGGAAATCTAATTTTCACATAGTCCACCTCCCATATCTCTTCAATAACCCCATAATATAGCATGACTGCCAATAAAGGGCTTTTGTCTTTCGAACTGGAGAAGTGCATAGATTCAGCCTCTAACATAACACCACTGTTCTGGACTGTGCTCCTATCATCTAGGGACTTCGTGTAAAATGTATAACCATTGATCACATACGAATTCCAACTTATGACATCAATCTCAGGACCACGTGCTAACCATTTGAGGATATCAGAAACACATTCCTCCCCCTCGACCTTTCGTTTGAACCAGTGTGCAAAAGTTCTGTTATGCTCCCTAATCAACATTTGTTCAGTCATTCGAGGATTTTCTTTTCTCACAGCTTCTTTATTTGCAGCTATGCTGGCTTGAACTTCATCAACATTATTCAAGATGTATAAGTGGACTTGTGACAATTCATCAAGATCCACAGTCTTTACTGAAGCCCCTCGCCTAGCCCCTCCAGCATGACGACGTTTTGGAAGCCCAATATGTCTTACTTTGGCCAAATAATTTTGACAAAATTCCATGGCTTCTTCAGAAACATATTTCTGAACAATCGATGCTTCTGGACGGTATGCATTCTTCACATACCCTTTAAGGAATTTCATAGATCTTTCAATTGGGTACATCCACCGTAAATGGATAGGGCCGCACAACTTTATCTCCCTCACTAGATGAACAATTAGATAAACCATGATATCAAAAAATGTAGGAACAAAAAGCTTCTCAAGGTGGCACAAGATAAGATGTCCTTCATTCTCCAATTTATCCAACTTTTCAATGTCGAAAACTTTAGAACAAACCGCATTGAAGAAGACACAAAGTCTAGTCAAAACAACCCGAAGGTCATATTCAGCGATGCCTCGAATAGCTATTGGGAGTAGCTGTTGCATCAAGACATGACAATCATGCGATTTTTGGCCTACTAATTTCAAGTCCTTCATCGATACAAGCCTCTTAAAATTTGAAGAATACCCCGAGGGAACTTTTGTGCCATGTAAGCACTCACAAAAACTACGTTTCTCATCCTTAGACAAAGTATGAGAAGCCGGGGGACAATAAGTTTTCGTCCCATACGGCCTTGGATGTAGCTCTTCACGTATTCCCATTGCTTGCAAATCCAATCTTGCTTTCACACAATCCTTGGAACTACCTTGTATATTGAGAAGCGTGCCAACAATGCTATCACATACTTTTAAACTCCGGTCTTAAAAGTATTACTACCGGGCGCGATTTTTGTCCGGCTAAAAAGTATAATCTTTTAAACCTCCTGTTATATATATCCGGTCTTAAAAGTTTAATTTAATTTTTTCCTTATTATTTTGGACCGTAGAAAAAATAAGTTGGCCTATTCGAGATTTTTCTATAAAGAATTTTTATATTTCAATTTTTTTAATAACATTTTTAAGACCGGTCGTTTTTCTAAGCGGTTTGAATAATATATTTAATACCCATTGCTAAACAATTCGGTCCAAGAAGTTCTTTATATTTATAAAACTGCCACCGGTCATAACTTTAAAGTTCTTTATATTTACAAAACTGTCACCGGTCATACCTTTAAGACCGGGCCGTCGATAGTCCGCTCTAAATGAGGCGGTCTTAAAAGCTTTTTTTGTACTAGTGAATTGATAAGTCGTCATATTGGAAATTTTTCTGGCTACCACTTTCAATATTGCATAGGGAAATTTTTGGTTGTACAATCTCAACTAAAGAAATGGCAATTCAAGTAAATTGAAGCTTCCTAAACCAAGCGCTTCAATAACTGTGACATGACTAAATAAGCCATTCATGCACTCTTTTTTGTTGAGTTTTGAAGGTTCAAAATCTGGAGATAACTGGATGAATATATTGGTTATTTTTTCCTTGCCTGTTTTCACCATCTGCTTAAATACTCACTCCTTGGATTGCTATTATTGGTGACTGACATTTATCCGTCACATCCCTTTCGGATCTGTCTTTAATTTAGATGATTTCTTTATCTAACCCCTTCATCGACTTTGTTATACATTACTGTCTACAACTGCAAGCTTTCCATAACAAAAATATGTCATTCTCTTTTCATCGCCTTCACAGTTTATGGATTCGTGTAACGAGATTTATAAGAATGGGTCATCCTCGTGTTTCAGATGCAAAACGTTAATAAATTATATATACAAGGTGAGCCTCGATTCTCTTGGTTTCTCTTGCTTTATGTATTTCTACTATATCTTATGAAATGTATTTTTTATTTTCTTTTTAATTTGTATTAAATCCTATTGTCCTTTTTGTTTATGAAACTTAGCATGAGCCGTATAAATCTTCAAACTTATTTTGTCACAAGAGTTTTAACTGATCAAGATCAGCTGAGATTAGGGTGTTTGATATGACATTGTAATTGTAATCCCTAATTCTAGATTTTGAATAATATTAGGTAAGTTAGTTAAGGGAAGAGCAATGTAGTTGAGAGTAGTATTAGCTACTATTAGAATAGCACTAGCCAAACGCAACCTAATTGTGTCCCTTGACTAATTAGGATATAATTAGATATTATAGCAATATTACCCTTAGTATATTATAGCAGTGTTACCCCGGCTCCCTAGTTCCATATGAAAAGATCATTTCTCACAAAACAACAAT
This sequence comes from Acacia crassicarpa, assembly GCA_034222035.1. Classification (NCBI taxonomy): domain Eukaryota; kingdom Viridiplantae; phylum Streptophyta; class Magnoliopsida; order Fabales; family Fabaceae; genus Acacia; species Acacia crassicarpa. The sequence continues at coordinate 19,971,596 of JAWXYG010000009.1, read as the reverse complement.
TAACCATGATGGTTTCACAAAACATGATTAACAAGTGATTATGGAAAAAAAAACATTTTCTTTCAAAAACACACACTCCAAGGCACATATTCCACCCACAAACCTACTACAGAAAATTTATTACTCTAGGCACAATTAATAAACAGAAGAAAACATAGCCCACAAGTTTTACAATACTAAACCCCACAATAAATGGCTAAACAAAACAATTTTCACACAAAATATGACTGTTGATCCACAAATACATCAGAGCATACAAAATAATGTCTCAAACCCATCAATAGTTAAATAGTAATCCCAAATACAGTTATCCAAAACGATAAATTTAATATTTCAAAAATATGGGAGCCTTAGAATGACAATATAGAAATCAATATAACACCAATACTAAAATAGGCTTACAAAACTCACGACTCCTATGCCTCTGGTTGCTTCCCTTGGCCACTAGCAAAATTAGAGGTTTCGTTTTAAAAATATTAACAACAATGGGGTGAGACGTAAAGTCCCAGCAACCAAAATCAATTTACAAAGTATGCAGGAAATGATTGCAAGTTAGAAAAATATGTTTAACTAACGTAATAATAATATTCCTAATTATTAAATAATACATAGTAATTATAACGATTAGAATCATTCACACTCATCTATGCTACTCCTCCTTATATCTTCTTGATGTGGTATAGCCTATTAGTATTATTATACCCAGCCAAAGATTAACTAGTCAATTCAAGAATATTGGCCCTCCCATGCCACCATCGATATACTATAACAGGGAGGTGTCCGCCTAAAACACTTAACTTATAGTCTGAGCCAAGAATGAGAGAGCCGATAGGTATAATTTCACCATGTCTCTTCCATACAACCCAACATATCCTATAATAATAGAAAACAATATGTCACTGTAATTTTCAAAAACATCTTACAAAATTGTTATACCATTTACCGCATCCCATTACAAACATGATCATCACAGCAATAACAATATCAATAAAAATCTCTACTTATATATATAAGTTGGAAAATACACTGCTTCACTAAACTAATTTCATATTCAAACATACACATGATTTTTCAAAATAGATACAAGTAGTACAAATGAAAATAAAGTTTCGAAAACACCTTACATCCTAAAGCATGAACAATTATCTGTTATAAGAAAGCTCTACATTATCAATGTAGATATCAATCAACCACAAACAATAATAAAATAAATAAGTTATACAATTCAACTCCCAAAAAACCCAATTCCTCTACAACCATTATCCTCAACATCCTAATTTTCTCAACAATCTAAGGTCATATATCACTTCTCATGAGCCCAAATTGCTCATTAAAATCCTTAGATAACCTTTATACCGTATTCTCATCAATCACTCAATTTTTATAAATTAAAGTTTCATCTCCAATAAACCTATAGTAATAAAATCATCAATATCAACATCCTAGACCAATTAAGTCTCTTTTCTAACTTATATGATCATAATCCAATTATTGAACAACTCTTCAAACCTCCACATAATCAAAATCATTACCTATAATTTCATATAACTCAGCAAAATTGAACTAATTAAAATTTCAATAATATCTCCATTAACTCAAATAAATTATTTAAACCACATTTAATAAGAAGAAACATCCTATAAGACATAAATCCTAAAATTTTTAAATATAAAATTAATTTCCTACAACAACCAACAAATCTAAATCGATTAAAATTAACTATATATCATCTTACATATATAGTCATATATTGTCAAAACTCTCGAAACACCAAATCCAAAATTTTCACTAATCAACACAATATTACCCTCACTAAAAAAAGAAAATACATGGAATAACTCTCATAAAGGAAGTTTGTTGAAAATAAATTAGTTTAATTACCTAAATGGTCTTATAAGGTAAATAAATTACCTTAGAAAACTCAAGTAATTAACCTCCGTCTCTTGTGTTTGTTCTCAATTTGTGTTTTGATGATAATAAACTTCGAAAAGAAAGAGGACTTGATGATTCAAGTCACTCGAATGTTTGTTGGCACTCGAATGAGCAACCATTATTTGAACTAAAACTTGAATCAGGGAACTCTTAGAAAGTAATATGAGAATATTACTCAATACTTGAGTAATAAGACTTAGAGCACTTGAGTGTTTAAGTAAACACTTGAGTATTGTCTTAATACTCCCAAGGCTTTTCCTAACACTCGCTTCATTTCTAGAAGTGTTGTGTTGGACACTTGAGCGCATAAGTGAAAACTCAAGTGCTAGTTCAACACTTGCCAAAATATTGTCTAACACTAGCTTGATTTATGAAAGTATTATGTTTAACACTTGAGTACATAAGTGGACAATCAAGTGCTGGCTAACACTTGCAAGAATTTTCTTGACACTCGCTTCAACTGAGGAAGTATTGTCATGGACACTCGAGTGTGAACTCCAACACTCGAGTGTAAGGTAAACACTTGCAAGTTTAGTGCATGACACTCTGATGAATCAAGCGTGTTGTCTCTTTTATGAGGAGCACTCAAGTGTTACTCTGTGGCACTTGAGTGTGCCTCTAGGAGCACTCGAGTGTTTAGTTAAAATTGAAATCTTTTTAACAGTACTCTATTATTAACAGCCATCTACCTATACATATAATTCATCAATACCTAGGTGTGTCAAAAGGCACACTCGAGTATAGTACTTGAGTGTATCTAGAACAACACTCAAGTATATGTTCTTATTACAGTGAATCATCATCTTCGAGAATTCAAATTTACTAATCAAAATCCAACCCAAAATAGAAATACATAACAAATGGTCTTTTAATTACAAAATTTGGGCCCAATAAAATTCCAGAAAAACACATTTGAGTTTAGCTTCAATTTCGACTGCCTTCTTGTCTGAATTTTCCTTTCAAGTCTCATATCAATTGTAGCTATCTGAATCATCTAAAAAACAAGATAAGAATGAGGCTAATTGGATATCTAATTCAAGAGTTATGGTGAAAATAGTAAAGCATTGTAAATCTGGAATTTTATGAATCAAATGAATCAAATCTAATAAAAAGCTCAAAGTCCGTATAAGCATAAAAGCCCATTATTTATTAACTAAACAGTCTTAAATTTATTAACCAAAAGATACAAATAAATGTATGAAATATTTAATTTTCAAGTCCTAGTAAGGATTACTCTGTATTAAAGTACCAAGAACTCGTGTAATTTTAGAACGATAGTGAAAATATCAGAGACACTCTAGGGACTAGACGTAGGTCAATAAATTAGGACGAACCAGTATAAACAACTGTGCACACTTCGGTGACATATTTCTAACTCTTTTTCTTTGATTTAATAGATTTTCATCTTTGTTTTTAAATTTTCTTAATATCATCCAATTCACCCCCTCTTGGCTAAAACGTTGGCATTAACATTTGGTATTAGAGTCAAGTCTTCTCTTTACAAGATTAACATCCTAAAAATGATCCATAGAAGGAATTTTGCTTGAGGTGCATCTATAAATAGACCTCCTAGTTCAAACTACTCATTATGGAAGGTGAAATTCAAAGTCTTTTTTATGCCTACTAAATACAAGTTGTGTTAAGTGATAAAAAATGGAGATAATGTGGAAGAATGTGTTATGCTAAAGCCTGCAGTAGAATTCGATGAAAACAAGAAAAGGTTGATAACACTAAATGGCATATTCATCTTAATGATCCAAAGTACGCGAAGCCATAAGGAGTACTTCTAAAGATGCAATCTCACAAAAACTAAAGAAATGTCGCAAGCATTCAAGGTCGCTCATGAGAGAACTTCTGGCATAAAGGATAACAGAGTCAACAATCTAATGACTGAATAAGACTTACTGTTGGGATCTATACACACAACGGAAGGAATTCATCAATTAATATTTTATGAATTCCATAGGAGGATCTATCAACAGCGTTTAAATTGGATTAGTTAGAACCATACCTTATGTATGCGTGTGCGTCTTGTTCGATCAATAGGAGCCGACTGAGCAAATACACTCCCTCTACCAGTATCCACACCGAACAAAACTCCAACACTGACGGTAACGTGCTAACACCTTCAACGTCTTACATCTCTTTTCTTTCTTTAGGGTTTCTCTTTCGCGGCTCATCTCTTTTTTTTAATACGACGTGATCATTATCTTATAGGGTTTTCATTCCCTTATAGACCGTATTAAAATATTAAAAATTAATCTTAATTAATCTTGAAATTCGAATTTGGATTGAAATAATATATTAATTAAATATAGCAAACAGATCTAATCTAATATATTTATTTAATCTGAATTAAAAGCTTGCTGATTTAATTTATTTTTAAAAATTAAATCTGACATATGATATCTATTTATTTAATTAAATCTGAGATACTATATCCCAATTCAAATTAAATCTAATATGTGATATCTCTATTCAAAAATTAAATCTTAGATACGATATCTCTATTTGTTTTAGTTATTTAATTTATCAAATAAATTAAATACTACAAAATAATATTATTATCTATATAAATAATAATGTTGTTATTTTTGAAATAACATTATATATATATATATATATATATATATATATATATATATATATATATTCATCCTAAATTAAATGATGTATTCATTAAATCTTAGACATATCTAAGATTCAATGAATCTGAACATAATTGCTCGTATTGGGCTATTCTTGTATGCGACCCTGTAGGCCCACATGAAATTGGTAGCAGGCCAATATTGTACCAACCCACAAGTTGCAAGCAGCCTCTAACAAGACAATGCGATTACCCAGCTCATATGAGAATCGTTGATACAATATAACTTATCATACAACCATGTCATGTCCCTTTTGTTATGTGATAATTTGGTCAAGGATGAAGCATGGGTAGTGTCATCCTCCTATCTTTGACCATTACTTTCTCGATTCTCGAGTAGTCTAACAATTGAAATGGAAACTTCTTTCCATCGTAGTATGACCATACATTTCTCAGACTTACTCATCGAGGGGCTTAGTAATATCTCTCTACAAATGTGAGGGTCTCATATTCACCATTCATATTACTCTACATGAAAACTACTAATCCCGATCGAAGCCTTTATCATCACCTGGTCAAAGGTGACTTTTGACTAAGTCAAAGATCAACAACTCTCATGTAGGAATCCATGATGATCTCAGGTCAAAAGATATTATGACATGATTATACATAAGATAAACTTATGACTTAATCCATGTAGCTTTCTCATTGTGGGTCGACCCAGTACCTTCTACTCTTACAAGTGCCTAAGACTTTGATTCGTATCTCCATGGCTCATCAAAGTCAAATTGGTCTTATTTCATCTTCGTTCTCGCATAGATGACCGACCAAGGACATTTAGGATAATCTTTATGATACATCCAATGATATAGTTATCATAATAAACATGCAAATGATAAAATAACTAAATGGAGAAATACTTTAAATAATATTAATGTTCAAAGCACAATGATTTGCCCCAAAGGCATAATTTCCAACACTTACTTCATATGAAGTTAAGTGCATGTATTCATAGCTGAGTTTGAACTTAGGTTCACTCATATGATAAATCAATTATCATCTTTTAGAAAGACATGCGATCAAAAGTCCCAAGTGAGAAAAAATCTAAATATTTTCACAAAGGAATGGGAGGCAAAAGTTATGGTCATTAAATAAGTTAGAGGAGAATCAATGAAGTTAATACCTTCATTATTTTGAAGTCTTTCAGAGTATGAAGGATGGACGAAATTCAAAAAGGATCTAGACAAAATCAATAGCAAGGATAAAGGAATAGTATTCAATGCCATTTAAGACAAAGAACTCAAGGAAGAAGAAGAACCAGAAGCAGAGGACAAGGTTGGAATGATCGTTTGGAGGTTCAAAAAGTTTTAGAACAAAGATCAAGGTTTTTGAATATTCCATAAAGGTGGCTCAAGTAGGAAATGTGAATCAAAGGATCAAATTATTTGTTATGAATGCGAAAAGCCTGAGCATATCATATTTGGATTTCCACTTCTGAAGAACAAGGAGAAGAACAAGAACTACTTCAAAAAGAAAGCATATGCCTCTGCAATCTGGGGAGACAACTTTGATGAGGAAAATGAGGAAGAAGAAATAGAAAATATCTGTCCCGTAGCTCATGAAAAATCTAAAAGTGAGGAGGCACATGATTCTAAACCTACTTATGATGAACTTTTATTTGAATATAATGTTTTGCATTCAAATTTATGAACGTAGCTAAAGATCTTATCACCTCAAAGAAAAGGATTAAAATCCTTGAGCAAAAAATCTAACATAATCCTCCTATTCCCTATAGCAATTGTCATGAGTTAAACAAGAGAAATTCTTATCTCAATAAGACCCTTGAAAAATTCACTAAAGGAAGTGAAATACTCAAGGTTACCTTGAAAGCTCAGAGGTTTACAGATGACAGATCTAAGATAGGTTATCATCCAGAGTTGGATAAGGAAAAGGGAGAAATAACATATCTAAATAACTTTCAAAATTATGTTCACTCATCTAACCCTTTGCCCATTGCAACCACTGCAACAACAAAAAAGGCATAACACATCTTCTTGTTTTCACAGGAAAGAAAGGTAAGAAAAACCAATAGATACTTATAGATGGGTACCTAAAAGATCATATGTATCTCCTAGATCCAAACTAACCGAAAAGGGCCCAAGAAAAGATGGGTATCTAAGGCTTAAGTGTCATTGATTGCAAGTATGTCAATAAGCATTAAAGATCAACAGATGGTACATTGATAGCAAATGTTCTAGACACATGACTGGAGATCAGTCTAATTTGATACAATAAGATCAAAAGATGGAGGCAAAGTCAGCTTTGGAAGAAACCATTTTGGAAAAATAGTCGGCATTAGTGAAATTGGCGAGAAAGATAGAGTTCAAATCAAAGATGTTTTCTATGTGTAAGGTCTCTGCCATAATCTCCTTGGTGTCCGTCAGAGTGCAGACAAAGACAATTGGATCATCTTCGATTCATAAGAATGTCTTATTGTGAACAAAAAGGATCTCCAGATAAATAAAAATCAACTAAAAGTTCTGATTAAGGCTTCAAGAGAAGGTAACCTCTATACTATCAATATGCCTAGCAGTAATACTAATTCTAAAAATTGTTTTTTTAGCAACACTAATGAGAGTCGGTTATGGCATAAAAGATTAACAAATGTCAATATGCACCAACTAGGCAAGTTTCTCAAAAACGAATTAATTCTTGGTTACAACATCTTCAACTTAAAAATGATTTGATTTGTTATGTTTGTCAAAAGGATAATCAAACTAAGTCGTCTTTTAAATCAAAGAATTAAGTCAAGACAAAACGACCACTCGAGCTTCTGCATATGGATTTAGTTGGACTGGCAAGAGTTAAAAGCATATGTAGCAATCTTTATACTCTGGTCATTGTCGATGTTTTCTCTTGATTTTCTTGGCTAACCTTCCTTTCTTCAAAAGATGAAACCTTTGAATAATTTATTGTTTTTGCCAAGAAAATGCAAAATGAGAAATGTATATGTATTTCTAGAATAAGAATAGGTCATGGAGGAGATTTTGAAAATCAAGAAAGTGCAAAATGAGAAATATATATGTATTTCAAGAATAAGAATATATCATGGAGGAGATTTTGAAAATCAAGCTTTTGGAGAATATTGAGACACAAATGGCATTAACCACAACTTCTCAGCTCTGAGAACTCCTCAACAAAATGGAGTTGTTGAAAGAAATAACAAAGTTCTCATGGAGACGGCGAGAGCAATGCTAAATGAAAAGAATGTCTTGCAAGTGTTCTAGGAAGATGCAATGAGCACATCTTGCTACATCTCAAACAACGCCTATATCATAAAGAAGCTTGATAAGACTCCCTACAAACTGTACAAGAGAAGAAAACCAAATCTTGCTCATGTTCATATATTCAGAACTAATGCTTTTTTCATAACAATGGCAAGGAAAATTTAGGAAAGTTCGATCATAAATAAGGTGAAAGTATATTTCTAGGCTATTTTAATAGAAGTAAAGCATATAGAAGGGGCCCTAATAAATACCATTCACTGTGTATCGAGTGATAACATAAAACATGGTAAGAGATCTTGAAAACTGGAGCTTGATACCCAAGAGGAGGGTGAATTGGGTATCTTTAAAAATTTAACAGTTTTGCTCTGTTTTGGAAGATAAAGAACAGAGCTCAACAGAGGAGTAGGAAGAAGAAGCTTTACACAATGCAATTTATACTGGTTCGGTCCTTTCTCTGACCTACATCAAGTCCCTAAGCCTCACTTGGGATTTTCAATCCACTAACTCAACAATATTGATTACAAACTCTGTACTAAGAGTTGTTCTCTCACTAGAACACACTCCCCCTTACAAGTTGTAATCAATACACCCTAACTACCAAGTCCCCTGACTTGTAGTTATCACAATCGATAAATGTTTTACAGAAAATACTCTCTCACAGAGCAGATAGAATGAACACTGAAGCACAAGTATCAAATTGATACTATACAGATGAAAGCTAATACACAATAAATGAACTCAATAAATTTTCGCTCTAAGTTGGTGTATCAGTTTGAGAAGGAGTTAATGCTATCTATTTATAGATAAAGAACATTAAATGACCGTTGGTTGATGAATCCAACCGTTGGTTGATGAATCCAATCGTTGTAGGTGATTAGCTTAAGGTCTGATCATCTTCTCTCTCTAAACTTCTGCTAATCCAAGAGTTAATGTGATCTGATGTGGCTCTCTGAGAATTTGCCCGTTGGAAATGACTTTGCTTGTTGTAGTAAGCATTCTTTAACGTTCATAAGGCGTGCTCAGATGGATTAGCTGAAAGTAGGTGGATTTGCAGAAGTGCATTAAATGCACTATTCACTTTTTGCTTTATTGCTTTGACCTTCAATAATCTTGATCTGTTCTAGCTGAAATACACTTAACAAACTTGTTAAACATAGCTAGGAACATAAGTAAATGAAACATGAAAGCAGTTAGGTCAAACAACAGTGATTTGCAAATTCGTGTAATTCAAAAAATCAGATTTTACCGTTGTATACTCGAGTAAGTTCATCTTTACTCGAGTATGGAACTGTGTGAAAGTGTCCATACTACAATATCCAAAGGTATACTGGAGTATGCAACTTCCAGAGGCAAACCATCGTGACTTGTGTTTGAAAAATCAAGACCTATACTCGAGTATGTAAGTGTGTACTCGAGTATGGCACTGTGTGTGTGAAAATTTTAAGTTCAAAATGCCTCTATACTGGAGTATGCATGTGTATACTGGAGTAAGCAAGTCTTGACAAATTGAGTGACCTCTCTGTATGGTCCCATACTCGAGGATGAAATCCCTTACTTGAGTATGCAACACTATTTTCAAAATATGTGAAGTCTTTCATTTGTCCTTACTGGAGTATACAAATCCATACTGAAGTATACATGATCAAGTGTCAAGTTGAAAACAAGTTTAAGAGCCCAATACTCGAGTATGCAAACCTTTACTCGGGTATGCATCAGTTATGAAATTTTGGGAGCTCTCTGTATAAGCTTATACTTGAGTATGCATACCTTTACTCGAGTATGCACTCAATCTTGAAAAACAGGTTTTGCTCTCTGTAAGTCCTACACTCGAGTATGCACACCTAAGGTAGTGAAAGCGTAGTTTTTACGTAAAAACGGAAGGAAAATGAAAAATCGTAAAACGTAAAATCGTAAAATAAAACAGAGTTTTTACCTACATATGTATATAAGGTACCTGCCTTCATACACACATATACTGATCAATGCAATATCAATCAAAATGTTTAATATTGTCATTGATCAAACCATATTTTTAATATAATTTTACATGATTAAATTGGGATTTTTAATGCATTTTCTGGGACATTATTGTATGATTAAGTACTAAGTTGAGTTAGGAACATTTGTATTGAATTAAGTGTAATTAGGGGTAAAATGATCTTTATTTATTAATTACAGAAAAGGACCTAGATGTTTTTGAAATTTTAGTTCTACCCCAAAATAGTTTGAAAATTTTCACTTTAGTCCCTCTCTAGAACTTTTAAAACTTTCACTTAAGTCCCTTAGTAAAATCGGCGCTTTTTGCAAAAACGTTGCGTTTTTACGCTTTAAAGCGGCGCTTTTTACGCTTTTACCCCTGGTGCGTTTTTTCCACCTCGTAACACGTTTTACCGGAAAAAAAGCATAAAAGCGGCGTTTTTTGCGCTTTAAGCGCGATTTTGACTACCATGTGCACACCTATACTCGAGTATGCAACTCATTTTGAAAATCTTTTGCTCTCTGTAAGTTCAATACTCGAGTATGGCTCTCCATACTGCGGTATTGACTTACCTTGAAAAGTTTAGTTGCTCTCTGGATGACCTATACTCGAGTATGCATTTCCTTACTCGAGTATGCACCAATTTTCAAAAACTTGATTGCTCTCTGGAACTTCAATACTCGAGTATGGCTCTCCATACTGTGGTATTGAGGTGTAAAACTCAATTGAGCAATCCATCAACAGTCCTATACTCGAGTATGCATACCTATACTCGAGTATGCAACTGTCAAATTGTTTTTAACTGATTTTGCAAACTTCAAAACATGTTTACACTTGTTGTTAATCATCAAAACACATTGAGAACTAACAGATCTCATCATACAAATTCCTCCTTACTTCAACACATCACAACTCCACAACCATCTATATGCATCAATGACAAACAATTACAATATTGACTGTATAAAGTTCCAAATCACAAGTATAATTCCAAACATGATTTATCAAATAATCCATCCTCAATAATTTTTAAGATAACAAATAACATCATCAAAAACATATAGCGTTATTTTAAAATCTTTTATAATAAATGAAATTTTAATAATAACACATAAGCATGCTTAAATAGTTTCCAAAATACATAGTCATGAGTTATAATACACATAAGCATGCTTGAATAGTTTCCAATTTCATTAATATAATTTTAATTAAATATACAATTCCAAATCAAAAAATCAAACTCCCCATAGGTGCACCAGATCCCAAAACAGCTACACACACATGTATATAGATATATATAGGTAGGTAGGTAGGTAGGTATGTACGTACGTACGTACGTACATATATACATACATATAGTTGACAAGTATGCAAAAGAATATCTAGGGTTACCTCAATTCCAAACTTATTTTTTGTTAGTACTTGAACACTTGGAATATGCTAACACCAAATAATCTCCACCACTTCTTATCATGGCTCTCCTACTCTCTCTCTCTATTCATTCTCTCAGTCTCCTCTGTGACTGTCGGTGTGTGCATTGGGTGTGTGAGAGTGAGTTTATGTGTTTGTGGGGGGCATTTATAAGACTCCCCCCATGTAATATCCTAATTTATATTTAGGATTTAAAAAAATAATAATAATAAAATATATAGATAATAAAAAAATATATAATAATCAGGATAAATAAATAATAATATTAATAAAACAATCCTTCTCCCACGACGTAAAACTAACGCAGCCCATTAAATAAAATACTCCAGCACGTAATCCCGCTTTCGACGTAAAACTGTACAGCAAGAATAGGAAAAATCAGAACCGCCATGCTCCCACGATAGCAACCGCACAGTCCCATGACTCTCGAGCACCACGCCATAAACTTTTGTGAATTCCCATCTCGGACTGGACCCTCAGTTTGCTATATATTCACTATTCATTGACTTTTCATCCTTCACGTTCTTTCAACCAAAACAGAAAGTTGAGAACGTAGTGGAATTAGAGAGAGAGAGAGAGACAGACAGAAAGGAAGGTCCAGGCGTGGTTCATGCTCCCTCGGTATCTAGTTTCTGAATAGAGGTGAGTCCCAAAACTGTATTGTTCTTAGATGGTTAGTTTGTCTGATGCCCATAGATGTATTAGTATATTAAAGGATAGATGTATAAGAAACCTCTGCTTTTAGAAACTAAAACAGGGGAAGTCTTTAAGTATATATATACATGTATGTTTCCATGCTAACACAGATAAAAGGAAGGAGATCTAAATCCTACTGTTAACGTTGCTGTACGTGTAAAGAAGGAAGAAAATCTTACTGTGTTTTGTTTTTATTATTATTATTATTATTCAGATTATATGGGTGTGTGTGTGTGTGTTTTCGCTAATTTTGGGAAGAGGAGGAGAATGATAAAACGATAAATATCTATACTCACACACACTGCATAATGAACCAACGTTAATTTTTGTTTTCATAATACATGTCTTATATCGGGTTTTTATTATTGTTCCTATAGGTAGATTAAGTTATAGTCAGGGGTATTGGTACGTGAGATTGGGGATTTTTACATATATAAATATATATATAGCCCATGAAAATAGGAGATCTGATTTGCCGTGAAAATATTTATACATGCTGGTGTTTGCGTGTTGTTTGTATAATTAAAAACAAAATTCCAAAAAAGATAGAATCTAATGTAATTTACTCCTATATAATAGGAACTAATCTAACTAACCTTTATATTATCTTACTTATAATATCATTTACAAAATAAAATATATAATAAATAGATATTTTTGTTAAGAAAAGGAAAAAAAATAATAATAAGGGAAATTATTAAATAATAATAAATAGAAGAAGAATAATAATATAGTAAATAAATAATAATAAAAATAAATAAATAATAATATTATTATTTTAAAAAAATAAATAGGAATGATAATTGTTATTATTAATAAAAATGGATAAAACAATTTAGAAAATTACTAATAAATAATAAACAGGAAAAGGAGTTATTAATTAATAGTAAATTGAAAAGAGAATTAATATATACAATGGTCTCCCTGAATTTTCTTTTTTTAGTACAGTCATAGTTCGCCCATTTCAAGCATTCTAGTTTATTATTAAAATTTGTATGTTTTAATTTTACGTAATTATAATTGATGATTTTACTTATGTAGAGTTTTAGTAAAATTATTAATAATTAGTAAATTGATTGTGGTAGATTGATTTTGCTGTGTTTGAGCTCTTGAATTAAGAGGAGTGGGATAATCATTAGCTTCGGCGAGAGGTAACCACTTTCCACTTGTTATGGGTGTTGATATGTTGCTTGTGAGTATTTTGTAAAATGATTATGCATATCTTAATATAAATTGCCTTGTGGAACTTTATGATTTGAATTGTGAATATATACATATTTACTTATTTATGTATAAGAATTGACAATTTTAATATCATGATATTTATTCTGATAAATATAGTAAGGGTTGAATGGGGAAGATGGAGTATTTTATTCCACCACGTGGTGAGGCCACCATTAATGCATGATGGTTGGCTTTCTATTGTCCCACTGTTCAATAAGGGACGGGCCCACTAGTTCAATGAGGGCGTACGACACCCCGATAGTTTAATAAGGGGAAAAGGCCCATGGTCTGGGATGTGTGCTCTGAGGATTTTGGCCGGTCCTCATCACATGACCAGAGAGCTTTTTGAGTCACCAGTAACATGGATGCAACTTAGCCCATGGGTCTAGTCGGAGGAAATAAGGCGGTTCGGTTGGATTGGTGGGAGGCAATTTGGGAATTGTTTTAATGAGAACTGTGATACACAATTCTGATATAGATTTTATGATTTAAATTTTTGTGACGTATATACTGGTGAATTATATTGTTAATACTTTGTTATATAAATTGTTCCACTTGGCACCTCACTAGCACATATTAGTATTTGTAATAAGTTGGATTGATGGTTACCCATATTTTTCAGGTGATAACTCTCGTGCAGGTCCATCAGGGAATACCCCAGAAACTTAGACTACTTCTGCTAAAAGTAGTACTTCTGTCTTTTTGGTTTATGTGGGAAGATTGTATATTGCCACGTTAGGGCTCAATCTGCATACTCTGATTTAGTTTTGGTATATTTTGGTTTGATGGGCATTACTTAGTTGTTAATGAACCCTTAATTACTTATTATGTTAAATAAATTTTTAGGATGTTACAATTTGGTATCAGAGCATATGATTCTGATAACTGACGTGCATGCACTATTTATAGTGGCAATATACAACATTCACACATGCCTTCCCTGTTTAGTTGTTCTGTTGTGTTGTTTTATCACTCACTTAATAAGGTGGGTTTCATCCTTAGGTGGGGAGAATGGGGAACACACGAAAGACCCGCTCCGTCGTTAATCAACCTTCAAATGCTGCTGAGACCGCCGTTAATCAACCTCCTAATGTTCCTGAGACACCAATGTCTCAAGAGAATGAGGCCCTATTGCATCGATTTAAAGATACATTAATGATTGTCATGGATGAAAGGTTTCAACAATTTGAGGAGGATTTTCGAAGGAAAATTAGAGAGGAAGGGGGTATTCCGTCGCAAAAGAGTCATGACAAACCTGAGCCTAGTATATCAGTATCACAGAGACTTGAGCTAAGTGGCTCAACTAATCATGACAAAATTGTGAAGAGTAGTGGGGGTGAAGAATCATCATCACAACCCAATCCTGAAGACCTAGCAATTAACAAGGTTTGGAAGGATGTCCATCGTCATAATCCTGAGAAGTTTCATGGAGATTTGGATCCACTGAAGGCTGAGGCTTGGATTGAGGGCTTGGAAACTATTTTTCAAGCTGTGGTCTGTAATGAATATCAGAAGGCTAGGGTGGCCATTATACTGCTAAGGGATCGTGCCAAAAGGTGGTGGCAGAGTACAGGTGGTTTGGATGACTCCAGAACAACTTGGAGAGAGTTCAAGACAAAGTTTTTCGATCATTATTTCCCTCCGGCGTTGAGACAAGAGAAGGAGACAGCATTCTATGCCCTTCGACAGGGTGATATGCATGAGGACGAGTTTATTGCTACTTTCATCGACTTGTCCAGATATGTGACCTACTTGCAACGGCAAGATGACCCAGTTGGAAGTCGCGCCAACTGATTATAAAGGCTAGACCAGAGTTAAAGCCTTATGTGTCCATGCATGCAATCAAGAGTTTTGAGGACACTTGCACCAATCTGAGGGTAGCTGCGCGCATGAAGCGTGAAATTGATGATGCAAGACCCCGTGTCAATCAGGGGAAGTTCTCCACTTTTATCAAACCTGTGAGTGGTATAGCCAAGCCATTCGGGTTCAATTCCAGAAGTACGGGGACCTTTAGTAAGAAGAGTCAGGTGCAGAAGAGTGGATCGCGACAGAGTTATTTCCAGAAGAGGCAGGGTCAGAAGAGTCATATTGAAGGAAGCCAGCAATCTCGTCGTGAGACAGCTATGTCTGCCCCAAGTGTTAATGGTCCTTGACCGAAGTGTGGGAAGTCTCATGGTGGCACATGTTGGCAGTGTTATAAGTGTCGTCAATATGGCCACACCGTACGCTATTGTCCAGAGCTGCAGCAACAGCAGACCAACCAAAGTAGTCGTCCTACCATTCCGGGTAGAGTGTATGCCATCACACAGCAGGAGGCTGGAGCATCTCCTAATGTTATCAGAGGTATTATTTCTCTTCAAGGTCATGACATTATTGCATTGTTTGACTCCGGTGCCACACATTCCTTCATATCTTTTGATTGTGCTAAAAAGTATGATTTTTCCATCTCTATTCTACCATATGATATGAGAATCTCTACCCCTGCTGGGGTTATTGTGATCACTGCACATGCTTGTGTGGGTATTACCCTTCGATTTGAAAATCGAGATTCTATTGTCGATTTAGTATGCTTGCCGCTAAAAGGCATTGATGTTATTATTGGTATGAACTGGCTAGTGGATAATGATGTTGTACTCCACTGTAAGAAGAAAGTGGCAACTTATGCCATGAACGCCGCATCCGTAGAAACTCCTATAGTTCCTATGTTGTTGTCGACAGCTCAAGTGGATACGTGTATTCGAAAGGGGTGTCAAGCCTATGTAGTTTTCTTTTCTATTAGTGTGGATAACGAAGTTGGGATCGATCATATCGATGTAGTAAGAGAATATCCCGAGGTGTTTCCTGAAGAGATATCCGGACTACCTCCAGAAAGAGAGGTGGAATTTTCAATTGAGTTGGTACCTGGCACAAATCCAATTTCAAAGGCTCCGTATCGAATGGCTCCGGCAGAGTTGGCAGAACTCAAGAAGCAAATTGAAGAGTTGCTCGAGAAGGGATTCATTCGACCTAGTGTATCTCCATGGGGATCTCCAGTACTCTTTGTGAAGAAGAAAGATGGCACTTTGAGATTATGTATTGATTATCGGCAATTGAACAAGGTGACCATTAAGAATAAGTATCCGTTGCCCAGGATCGATGATTTGTTAGATCAGCTAGTTGGATCATCAGTGTTCTCCAAGATTGATTTGCGTTCGGGGTATCACCAGTTGAGAGTCCGAGCAGAGGACATCTCTAAGACTGCATTTCGAACAAGATATGGGCACTACGAGTTCCTAGTGATGCCTTTCGGACTGACTAATGCTCCAGCTTTCTTTATGGATTACATGAATAGAATCTTTCGGCCGTACCTAGATAAGTTCATTGTGGTGTTTATTGATGATATCTTGATCTACTCCAAAAATGAAGCGGAGCATAGAGATCACCTTCATATTGCACTACGAGTATTGAGGGATCATCAATTGTACGCCAAGCTGTCTAAATGTGAATTTTGGCTTAAGGAGGTGAAGTTCCTAGGTCATGTGGTATCTGCAGCAGGAGTCGCTGTTGACCCGAGTAAAGTGGATGCAGTGTTACAGTGGGAACCCCCAAAGTCTGTAACTGAAGTGAGAAGCTTTGTGGGATTAGCTGGTTATTATAGAAGGTTCATCAAAGGTTTCTCCCAGATCGCGATGCCGTTGACTAAGTTGACCAGGAAGGACCGACCGTTCCTTTGGACCGACCAGTGCGAGGCAGCCTTTCAAGAGTTAAAGATCAAACTGACTACCGCTCCAGTGCTCACATTGCCCGACCCTACTCGTCCGTATGTTCTGTACACAGACGCATCTTTAAAGGGTTTAGGGTGTGTTTTAATGCAAGACAACAAGGTGATAGCCTATTCTTCGAGACAGTTGAGGCCTCACGAGGAAAATTACCCTACTCACGACCTAGAGCTGGCAGCTGTGGTATTTGCTTTGAAGATCTGGAGGCACTATTTGTATGGGGCTCAGTTTGAAGTATTTAGTGACCACAAGAGTTTGAAGTACTTAGTAGATCAGAAGGAGTTAAATCACAGACAGCGACGGTGGATGGAATTTCTAAAGGATTATGACTTCGAGTTGAAGTATCATCCCGGCAAGGCTAATGTCGTTGCAGACGCCTTAAGTCGGAAGTCGGTACACTTGTTTTGCATGAGCTTGGAAGAGCAGAGTTGGTTAGATGGATTGAGAGATATCCACGTAGTCCCAAATCAAGAAAGGGCTACTTTGAATGCAGTCCTTGGTGAATATGGATTTTATCAGGACTTGAGAGACGCTCAAATGGAGGATGATCAGTTAGGCAGGATTCGCGAAACCCTAGAGCACGAAGCAGTTCCAGATTATGACATTGGCGATGCTGATATCTTGAGATACAAAAAGAGAATATGTGTTCCTCGAAATGATGAAGTCAAGAAAACCATTCTAGAAGAGGCTCATCGGAGCAAATATGCCATGCATCCGGGAATCACCAAGATGTATAATGATCTAAAACGAGAGTATTGGTGGCTGAAGATGAAGAGGGATGTGACTGATTTTGTCTCGAAGTGTTTAACATGCCAGAGGGTCAAGATTGAACACCGGAAACCACCAGGATTACTTCAAAGTCTGGATATTCCTAAATGGAAATGGGATAGTATTTCCATGGATTTTATCATGGGTTTACCACCCATCTGAGCCACTTATGATGCTATTTGGGTGATCGTAGATCGATTGACCAAGTCGGCTCACTTTTCACCAATCAAGGCGAACTACTCTTTAGAGAAGTTGGCAGAGTTATACATTAAAGAGATTGTTCGTTTGCATGGGGTGCCAGAGAGCATCATATCAGATCGAGACCCAAGGTTCACCTTGAACTTTTGGAAGTCTCTGCAGGAAGCTATGGGTACAAAGTTAAAGTATAGTACAGCCTATCACCCTCAAACCGACGGTCAAACCGAGAGGACTATTCAGACACTGGAGGATATGTTGAGAGCTTGCGCCATCGAGTTCTCAGGTAGCTAGAACGAGCACTTGCCATTGGCAGAATTTGCCTATAATAATAGTTACCATGCCAGTATTCAAATGGCACCTTTTGAGGCTTTGTATGGCCGGAAGTGCAGATCGCCATTGTGTTGGACCGAATTGAGTGAAAGAACTATCATCGGACCAGATTTGGTAGATAAAACATCACGGAAGATTGAGACGATACGACAGAAATTGTTGACAGCTCAGAGCCGACAGAAGAGTTATGCGGATCGTCGGAGAAGACCATTGGAGTTTAGTGTGGGGGATCATGTTTTCTTGAAGGTTTCGCCCTTGACGGGTATAGGGAGGTCTATTAAGGCAAAGAAGTTGACTCCACGGTTCATAGGGCCGTATGAGATTTTGGAGCGAATTGGGCCTGTTGCTTATCGGGTCGCCTTACCTCCACATTTATCTCAAGTGCACGATGTGTTCCATGTGTCACAGTTGAAGAAGTATCATCCAGATTCGTCTCATATCATTGAACCTGAGGAAGTCGAGTTGAAAGAGAACTTGACTTACATAGCAGAACCAGAGAGAATCTTAGATGTCCGGGACAAGCAACTGAGGAAGAAAACCATTCGACTCGTGAAAGTCTTCTGGAAGGGTATGACACCCGGAGATGCAACTTGGGAAACTGAGGAAAGGATGCATCGAGACTTTCCGAATTTGTTTGCTTAAGTATGTAGTTGTGCTTGTCTTGATTGAATTAGTGTGTGTATGATTGTGTTATGTTAATGATTGAATCCGTGTGACATAGGGATCTTTTGATTTGATGTGTCTCATGCTAAATTATTTTGGCAGGGTTGTTTTGACTTTGTTGATGTATGTTAGAAGCTTGAGATATTGATTAGCTTCCATAATAACTTGTTAGGAATTTTGGGGACAAAATTCTATTTAGGTGGGGAGAATTGTAATATCCTAATTTATATTTAGGATTTTAAAAAATAATAATAATAAAATATATAGATAATAAAAAAAATATATAATAATCAGGATAAATAAATAATAATATTAATAAAACAATCCTTCTCCCACGACGTAAAACTAACGCAGCCCATTAAATAAAATACTCCAGCACGTAATCCCGCTTTCGACGTAAAACTGTACAGCAAGAATAGGAAAAATCAGAACCGCCATGCTCCCACGATAGCAACCGCACAGTCCCATGACTCTCGAGCACCACGCCATAAACTTTTGTGAATTCCCATCTCGGACTGGACCCTCAGTTTGCTATATATTCACTATTCATTGGCTTTTCATCCTTCACGTTCTTTCAACCAAAACAGAAAGTTGAGAACGTAGTGGAATTAGAGAGAGAGAGAGAGACAGACAGAAAGGAAGGTCCAGGCGTGGTTCATGCTCCCTCGGTATCTAGTTTCTGAATAGAGGTGAGTCCCAAAACTGTATTGTTCTTAGATGGTTAGTTTGTCTGATGCCCATAGATGTATTAGTATATTAAAGGATAGATGTATAAGAAACCTCTGCTTTTAGAAACTAAAACAGGGGAAGTCTTTAAGTATATATATACATGTATGTTTCCATGCTAACACAGATAAAAGGAAGGAGATCTAAATCCTACTGTTAACGTTGCTGTACGTGTAAAGAAGGAAGAAAATCTTACTGTGTTTTGTTTTTATTATTATTATTATTATTCAGATTATATGGGTGTGTGTGTGTGTGTTTTCGCTAATTTTGGGAAGAGGAGGAGAATGATAAAACGATAAATATCTATACTCACACACACTGCATAATGAACCAACGTTAATTTTTGTTTTCATAATACATGTCTTATATCGGGTTTTTATTATTGTTCCTATAGGTAGATTAAGTTATAGTCAGGGGTATTGGTACGTGAGATTGGGGATTTTTACATATATAAATATATATATAGCCCATGAAAATAGGAGATCTGATTTGCCGTGAAAATATTTATACATGCTGGTGTTTGCGTGTTGTTTGTATAATTAAAAACAAAATTCCAAAAAAGATAGAATCTAATGTAATTTACTCCTATATAATAGGAACTAATCTAACTAACCTTTATATTATCTTACTTATAATATCATTTACAAAATAAAATATATAATAAATAGATATTTTTGTTAAGAAAAGGAAAAAAAATAATAATAAGGGAAATTATTAAATAATAATAAATAGAAGAAGAAGAATAATATAGTAAATAAATAATAATAAAAATAAATAAATAATAATATTATTATTTTAAAAAAATAAATAGGAATGATAATTGTTATTATTAATAAAAATGGATAAAACAATTTAGAAAATTACTAATAAATAATAAACAGGAAAAGGAGTTATTAATTAATAGTAAATTGAAAAGAGAATTAATATATACAATGGTCTCCCTGAATTTTCTTTTTTTAGTACAGTCATAGTTCGCCCATTTCAAGCATTCTAGTTTATTATTAAAATTTGTATGTTTTAATTTTACGTAATTATAATTGATGATTTTACTTATGTAGAGTTTTAGTAAAATTATTAATAATTAGTAAATTGATTGTGGTAGATTGATTTTGCTGTGTTTGAGCTCTTGAATTAAGAGGAGTGGGATAATCATTAGCTTCGGCGAGAGGTAACCACTTTCCACTTGTTATGGGTGTTGATATGTTGCTTGTGAGTATTTTGTAAAATGATTATGCATATCTTAATATAAATTGCCTTGTGGAACTTTATGATTTGAATTGTGAATATATACATATTTACTTATTTATGTATAAGAATTGACAATTTTAATATCATGATATTTATTCTGATAAATATAGTAAGGGTTGAATGGGGAAGATGGAGTATTTTATTCCACCACGTGGTGAGGCCACCATTAATGCATGATGGTTGGCTTTCTATTGTCCCACTGTTCAATAAGGGACGGGCCCACTAGTTCAATGAGGGCGTACGACACCCCGATAGTTTAATAAGGGGAAAAGGCCCATGGTCTGGGATGTGTGCTCTGAGGATTTTGGCCGGTCCTCATCACATGACCAGAGAGCTTTTTGAGTCACCAGTAACATGGATGCAACTTAGCCCATGGGTCTAGTCGGAGGAAATAAGGCGGTTCGGTTGGATTGGTGGGAGGCAATTTGGGAATTGTTTTAATGAGAACTGTGATACACAATTCTGATATAGATTTTATGATTTAAATTTTTGTGACGTATATACTGGTGAATTATATTGTTAATACTTTGTTATATAAATTGTTCCACTTGGCACCTCACTAGCACATATTAGTATTTGTAATAAGTTGGATTGATGGTTACCCATATTTTTCAGGTGATAACTCTCGTGCAGGTCCATCAGGGAATACCCCAGAAACTTAGACTACTTCTGCTAAAAGTAGTACTTCTGTCTTTTTGGTTTATGTGGGAAGATTGTATATTGCCACGTTAGGGCTCAATCTGCATACTCTGATTTAGTTTTGGTATATTTTGGTTTGATGGGCATTACTTAGTTGTTAATGAACCCTTAATTACTTATTATGTTAAATAAATTTTTAGGATGTTACAATTTGGTATCAGAGCATATGATTCTGATAACTGACGTGCATGCACTATTTATAGTGGCAATATACAACATTCACACATGCCTTCCCTGTTTAGTTGTTCTGTTGTGTTGTTTTATCACTCACTTAATAAGGTGGGTTTCATCCTTAGGTGGGGAGAATGGGGAACACACGAAAGACCCGCTCCGTCGTTAATCAACCTTCAAATGCTGCTGAGACCGCCGTTAATCAACCTCCTAATGTTCCTGAGACACCAATGTCTCAAGAGAATGAGGCCCTATTGCATCGATTTAAAGATACATTAATGATTGTCATGGATGAAAGGTTTCAACAATTTGAGGAGGATTTTCGAAGGAAAATTAGAGAGGAAGGGGGTATTCCGTCGCAAAAGAGTCATGACAAACCTGAGCCTAGTATATCAGTATCACAGAGACTTGAGCTAAGTGGCTCAACTAATCATGACAAAATTGTGAAGAGTAGTGGGGGTGAAGAATCATCATCACAACCCAATCCTGAAGACCTAGCAATTAACAAGGTTTGGAAGGATGTCCATCGTCATAATCCTGAGAAGTTTCATGGAGATTTGGATCCACTGAAGGCTGAGGCTTGGATTGAGGGCTTGGAAACTATTTTTCAAGCTGTGGTCTGTAATGAATATCAGAAGGCTAGGGTGGCCATTATACTGCTAAGGGATCGTGCCAAAAGGTGGTGGCAGAGTACAGGTGGTTTGGATGACTCCAGAACAACTTGGAGAGAGTTCAAGACAAAGTTTTTCGATCATTATTTCCCTCCGGCGTTGAGACAAGAGAAGGAGACAGCATTCTATGCCCTTCGACAGGGTGATATGCATGAGGACGAGTTTATTGCTACTTTCATCGACTTGTCCAGATATGTGACCTACTTGCAACGGCAAGATGACCCAGTTGGAAGTCGCGCCAACTGATTATAAAGGCTAGACCAGAGTTAAAGCCTTATGTGTCCATGCATGCAATCAAGAGTTTTGAGGACACTTGCACCAATCTGAGGGTAGCTGCGCGCATGAAGCGTGAAATTGATGATGCAAGACCCCGTGTCAATCAGGGGAAGTTCTCCACTTTTATCAAACCTGTGAGTGGTATAGCCAAGCCATTCGGGTTCAATTCCAGAAGTACGGGGACCTTTAGTAAGAAGAGTCAGGTGCAGAAGAGTGGATCGCGACAGAGTTATTTCCAGAAGAGGCAGGGTCAGAAGAGTCATATTGAAGGAAGCCAGCAATCTCGTCGTGAGACAGCTATGTCTGCCCCAAGTGTTAATGGTCCTTGACCGAAGTGTGGGAAGTCTCATGGTGGCACATGTTGGCAGTGTTATAAGTGTCGTCAATATGGCCACACCGTACGCTATTGTCCAGAGCTGCAGCAACAGCAGACCAACCAAAGTAGTCGTCCTACCATTCCGGGTAGAGTGTATGCCATCACACAGCAGGAGGCTGGAGCATCTCCTAATGTTATCAGAGGTATTATTTCTCTTCAAGGTCATGACATTATTGCATTGTTTGACTCCGGTGCCACACATTCCTTCATATCTTTTGATTGTGCTAAAAAGTATGATTTTTCCATCTCTATTCTACCATATGATATGAGAATCTCTACCCCTGCTGGGGTTATTGTGATCACTGCACATGCTTGTGTGGGTATTACCCTTCGATTTGAAAATCGAGATTCTATTGTCGATTTAGTATGCTTGCCGCTAAAAGGCATTGATGTTATTATTGGTATGAACTGGCTAGTGGATAATGATGTTGTACTCCACTGTAAGAAGAAAGTGGCAACTTATGCCATGAACGCCGCATCCGTAGAAACTCCTATAGTTCCTATGTTGTTGTCGACAGCTCAAGTGGATACGTGTATTCGAAAGGGGTGTCAAGCCTATGTAGTTTTCTTTTCTATTAGTGTAGATAACGAAGTTGGGATCGATCATATCGATGTAGTAAGAGAATATCCCGAGGTGTTTCCTGAAGAGATATCCGGACTACCTCCAGAAAGAGAGGTGGAATTTTCAATTGAGTTGGTACCTGGCACAAATCCAATTTCAAAGGCTCCGTATCGAATGGCTCCGGCAGAGTTGGCAGAACTCAAGAAGCAAATTGAAGAGTTGCTCGAGAAGGGATTCATTCGACCTAGTGTATCTCCATGGGGATCTCCAGTACTCTTTGTGAAGAAGAAAGATGGCACTTTGAGATTATGTATTGATTATCGGCAATTGAACAAGGTGACCATTAAGAATAAGTATCCGTTGCCCAGGATCGATGATTTGTTAGATCAGCTAGTTGGATCATCAGTGTTCTCCAAGATTGATTTGCGTTCGGGGTATCACCAGTTGAGAGTCCGAGCAGAGGACATCTCTAAGACTGCATTTCGAACAAGATATGGGCACTACGAGTTCCTAGTGATGCCTTTCGGACTGACTAATGCTCCAGCTTTCTTTATGGATTACATGAATAGAATCTTTCGGCCGTACCTAGATAAGTTCATTGTGGTGTTTATTGATGATATCTTGATCTACTCCAAAAATGAAGCGGAGCATAGAGATCACCTTCATATTGCACTACGAGTATTGAGGGATCATCAATTGTACGCCAAGCTGTCTAAATGTGAATTTTGGCTTAAGGAGGTGAAGTTCCTAGGTCATGTGGTATCTGCAGCAGGAGTCGCTGTTGACCCGAGTAAAGTGGATGCAGTGTTACAGTGGGAACCCCCAAAGTCTGTAACTGAAGTGAGAAGCTTTGTGGGATTAGCTGGTTATTATAGAAGGTTCATCAAAGGTTTCTCCCAGATCGCGATGCCGTTGACTAAGTTGACCAGGAAGGACCGACCGTTCCTTTGGACCGACCAGTGCGAGGCAGCCTTTCAAGAGTTAAAGATCAAACTGACTACCGCTCCAGTGCTCACATTGCCCGACCCTACTCGTCCGTATGTTCTGTACACAGACGCATCTTTAAAGGGTTTAGGGTGTGTTTTAATGCAAGACAACAAGGTGATAGCCTATTCTTCGAGACAGTTGAGGCCTCACGAGGAAAATTACCCTACTCACGACCTAGAGCTGGCAGCTGTGGTATTTGCTTTGAAGATCTGGAGGCACTATTTGTATGGGGCTCAGTTTGAAGTATTTAGTGACCACAAGAGTTTGAAGTACTTAGTAGATCAGAAGGAGTTAAATCACAGACAGCGACGGTGGATGGAATTTCTAAAGGATTATGACTTCGAGTTGAAGTATCATCCCGGCAAGGCTAATGTCGTTGCAGACGCCTTAAGTCGGAAGTCGGTACACTTGTTTTGCATGAGCTTGGAAGAGCAGAGTTGGTTAGATGGATTGAGAGATATCCACGTAGTCCCAAATCAAGAAAGGGCTACTTTGAATGCAGTCCTTGGTGAATATGGATTTTATCAGGACTTGAGAGACGCTCAAATGGAGGATGATCAGTTAGGCAGGATTCGCGAAACCCTAGAGCACGAAGCAGTTCCAGATTATGACATTGGCGATGCTGATATCTTGAGATACAAAAAGAGAATATGTGTTCCTCGAAATGATGAAGTCAAGAAAACCATTCTAGAAGAGGCTCATCGGAGCAAATATGCCATGCATCCGGGAATCACCAAGATGTATAATGATCTAAAACGAGAGTATTGGTGGCTGAAGATGAAGAGGGATGTGACTGATTTTGTCTCGAAGTGTTTAACATGCCAGAGGGTCAAGATTGAACACCGGAAACCACCAGGATTACTTCAAAGTCTGGATATTCCTAAATGGAAATGGGATAGTATTTCCATGGATTTTATCATGGGTTTACCACCCATCCGAGCCACTTATGATGCTATTTGGGTGATCGTAGATCGATTGACCAAGTCGGCTCACTTTTCACCAATCAAGGCGAACTACTCTTTAGAGAAGTTGGCAGAGTTATACATTAAAGAGATTGTTCGTTTGCATGGGGTGCCAGAGAGCATCATATCAGATCGAGACCCAAGGTTCACCTCGAACTTTTGGAAGTCTCTGCAGGAAGCTATGGGTACAAAGTTAAAGTATAGTACAGCCTATCACCCTCAAACCGACGGTCAAACCGAGAGGACTATTCAGACACTGGAGGATATGTTGAGAGCTTGCGCCATCGAGTTCTCAGGTAGCTAGAACGAGCACTTGCCATTGGCAGAATTTGCCTATAATAATAGTTACCATGCCAGTATTCAAATGGCACCTTTTGAGGCTTTGTATGGCCGGAAGTGCAGATCGCCATTGTGTTGGACCGAATTGAGTGAAAGAACTATCATCGGACCAGATTTGGTAGATAAAACATCACGGAAGATTGAGACGATACGACAGAAATTGTTGACAGCTCAGAGCCGACAGAAGAGTTATGCGGATCGTCGGAGAAGACCATTGGAGTTTAGTGTGGGGGATCATGTTTTCTTGAAGGTTTCGCCCTTGACGGGTATAGGGAGGTCTATTAAGGCAAAGAAGTTGACTCCACGGTTCATAGGGCCGTATGAGATTTTGGAGCGAATTGGGCCTGTTGCTTATCGGGTCGCCTTACCTCCACATTTATCTCAAGTGCACGATGTGTTCCATGTGTCACAGTTGAAGAAGTATCATCCAGATTCGTCTCATATCATTGAACCTGAGGAAGTCGAGTTGAAAGAGAACTTGACTTACATAGCAGAACCAGAGAGAATCTTAGATGTCCGGGACAAGCAACTGAGGAAGAAAACCATTCGACTCGTGAAAGTCTTCTGGAAGGGTATGACACCCGGAGATGCAACTTGGGAAACTGAGGAAAGGATGCATCGAGACTTTCCGAATTTGTTTGCTTAAGTATGTAGTTGTGCTTGTCTTGATTGAATTAGTGTGTGTATGATTGTGTTATGTTAATGATTGAATCCGTGTGACATAGGGATCTTTTGATTTGATGTGTCTCATGCTAAATTATTTTGGCAGGGTTGTTTTGACTTTGTTGATGTATGTTAGAAGCTTGAGATATTGATTAGCTTCCATAATAACTTGTTAGGAATTTTGGGGACAAAATTCTATTTAGGTGGGGAGAATTGTAATATCCTAATTTATATTTAGGATTTAAAAAAATAATAATAATAAAATATATAGATAATAAAAAAAATATATAATAATCAGGATAAATAAATAATAATATTAATAAAACAATCCTT
The DNA here is from genome assembly GCA_034222035.1 of Acacia crassicarpa. Taxonomy (NCBI): domain Eukaryota; kingdom Viridiplantae; phylum Streptophyta; class Magnoliopsida; order Fabales; family Fabaceae; genus Acacia; species Acacia crassicarpa. Next base: position 19,944,731 of record JAWXYG010000009.1, on the reverse strand, counting down.
CTCCCACGACGTAAAACTAACGCAGCCCATTAAATAAAATACTCCAGCACGTAATCCCGCTTTCGACGTAAAACTGTACAGCAAGAATAGGAAAAATCAGAACCGCCATGCTCCCACGATAGCAACCGCACAGTCCCATGACTCTCGAGCACCACGCCATAAACTTTTGTGAATTCCCATCTCGGACTGGACCCTCAGTTTGCTATATATTCACTATTCATTGGCTTTTCATCCTTCACGTTCTTTCAACCAAAACAGAAAGTTGAGAACGTAGTGGAATTAGAGAGAGAGAGAGAGACAGACAGAAAGGAAGGTCCAGGCGTGGTTCATGCTCCCTCGGTATCTAGTTTCTGAATAGAGGTGAGTCCCAAAACTGTATTGTTCTTAGATGGTTAGTTTGTCTGATGCCCATAGATGTATTAGTATATTAAAGGATAGATGTATAAGAAACCTCTGCTTTTAGAAACTAAAACAGGGGAAGTCTTTAAGTATATATATACATGTATGTTTCCATGCTAACACAGATAAAAGGAAGGAGATCTAAATCCTACTGTTAACGTTGCTGTACGTGTAAAGAAGGAAGAAAATCTTACTGTGTTTTGTTTTTATTATTATTATTATTATTCAGATTATATGGGTGTGTGTGTGTGTGTTTTCGCTAATTTTGGGAAGAGGAGGAGAATGATAAAACGATAAATATCTATACTCACACACACTGCATAATGAACCAACGTTAATTTTTGTTTTCATAATACATGTCTTATATCGGGTTTTTATTATTGTTCCTATAGGTAGATTAAGTTATAGTCAGGGGTATTGGTACGTGAGATTGGGGATTTTTACATATATAAATATATATATAGCCCATGAAAATAGGAGATCTGATTTGCCGTGAAAATATTTATACATGCTGGTGTTTGCGTGTTGTTTGTATAATTAAAAACAAAATTCCAAAAAAGATAGAATCTAATGTAATTTACTCCTATATAATAGGAACTAATCTAACTAACCTTTATATTATCTTACTTATAATATCATTTACAAAATAAAATATATAATAAATAGATATTTTTGTTAAGAAAAGGAAAAAAAATAATAATAAGGGAAATTATTAAATAATAATAAATAGAAGAAGAATAATAATATAGTAAATAAATAATAATAAAAATAAATAAATAATAATATTATTATTTTAAAAAAATAAATAGGAATGATAATTGTTATTATTAATAAAAATGGATAAAACAATTTAGAAAATTACTAATAAATAATAAACAGGAAAAGGAGTTATTAATTAATAGTAAATTGAAAAGAGAATTAATATATACAATGGTCTCCCTGAATTTTCTTTTTTTAGTACAGTCATAGTTCGCCCATTTCAAGCATTCTAGTTTATTATTAAAATTTGTATGTTTTAATTTTACGTAATTATAATTGATGATTTTACTTATGTAGAGTTTTAGTAAAATTATTAATAATTAGTAAATTGATTGTGGTAGATTGATTTTGCTGTGTTTGAGCTCTTGAATTAAGAGGAGTGGGATAATCATTAGCTTCGGCGAGAGGTAACCACTTTCCACTTGTTATGGGTGTTGATATGTTGCTTGTGAGTATTTTGTAAAATGATTATGCATATCTTAATATAAATTGCCTTGTGGAACTTTATGATTTGAATTGTGAATATATACATATTTACTTATTTATGTATAAGAATTGACAATTTTAATATCATGATATTTATTCTGATAAATATAGTAAGGGTTGAATGGGGAAGATGGAGTATTTTATTCCACCACGTGGTGAGGCCACCATTAATGCATGATGGTTGGCTTTCTATTGTCCCACTGTTCAATAAGGGACGGGCCCACTAGTTCAATGAGGGCGTACGACACCCCGATAGTTTAATAAGGGGAAAAGGCCCATGGTCTGGGATGTGTGCTCTGAGGATTTTGGCCGGTCCTCATCACATGACCAGAGAGCTTTTTGAGTCACCAGTAACATGGATGCAACTTAGCCCATGGGTCTAGTCGGAGGAAATAAGGCGGTTCGGTTGGATTGGTGGGAGGCAATTTGGGAATTGTTTTAATGAGAACTGTGATACACAATTCTGATATAGATTTTATGATTTAAATTTTTGTGACGTATATACTGGTGAATTATATTGTTAATACTTTGTTATATAAATTGTTCCACTTGGCACCTCACTAGCATATATTAGTATTTGTAATAAGTTGGATTGATGGTTACCCATATTTTTCAGGTGATAACTCTCGTGCAGGTCCATCAGGGAATACCCCAGAAGCTTAGACTACTTCTGCTAAGAGTAGTACTTCTGTCTTTTTGGTTTATGTGGGAAGATTATATATTGCCACGTTAGGGCTCAATCTGCATACTCTGATTTAGTTTTGGTATATTTTGGTTTGATGGGCATTACTTAGTTGTTAATGAACCCTTAATTACTTATTATGTTAAGTAAATTTTTAGGATGTTACACCCCACCCCTCCTTTATTGATAGACTCGCCCACTAACATTACATACATACATTATAATATTACAAAGTAATATATTATAATAATATAATAATAGCCCATGCGCCTAATACATACTCTCTCTGATCTTTATTATAAGGCATCAACTAGCAATTATATTTGATCATTTTTATAAGGCACTTACTTATTTCCCTTGTTTCCAAATCACATTAATGATTTTTTCCCATGTATGCCTATAACTAATAAGATTAGTGGGTGAGAGTAATAATTAATATAATATTAGAGTTTAGTTCAATTAATAGAGGTAATATTGGAAGTTACTTAAATTGTAGGACAACTTTATTGATTTTAACTGTTTTTATTGATTTGTGAGAATTTTAGTTGGTGTTTTATAATAAGGACCAGAGAGAGTATATATGAATATATAATCATATTATTATTATATTTTAATTTTAAATATTTTTTTATACAATTCAATTATAAAAAAAATTACTTCCAGATCTTCTCTAATCATCAAATTAATTAATCAATCACATCCTAAAAACACTTAATTACTATTAAAAAAATTTGAAACGTTACATAACATAAAATAAAGAAACATAAATAATAAAATAGAAGATAAAATTTAAATAATATAAAGAAATATAAATGTCAAATAATCAAATAAACAAATGAAATGTAAATAAAATAACATAATATAACAATATAAAATGTAAAGAATACCATACTATAAAATAAAGAAATATAAATATCGTATAATAAGAGATTCCCAGAAAATAATAAATAAAGGCAAGAAAAAAACTTGTGAAGGAGAATAAAGCGATAATAATCTTTAATTTTAGCCATGGAACTTGATGTATAAAACAATCAATAAGAATGTCTCTTTAATTCCATATAATGGTTTAGATCATCCTAGATGAATCAAATAGACATGGTAAAAAAATGTAGCAGGAATCATTAAACCAACGGGGAGGAAAATAAACCTTTGTTAGAGCGTCATGCTAATAACATATTGTAAAAATAAAGAAAATACAAGAGAGATTTAGATAAAGAAGATGAAGAAATAGAAAAGAGAAATAGAGACCAAGGAGAGAATGATTCTTCTTTCTTTTCAAGCCAACATTTGATACATACCTACTATTTATAGATCATAAATCCTTAACTTTTATTACGAAAGTTATAATAAAAGAGTAAATCTATATAATGATAAAATATCAAGTCTGTATAGATTATTTACATTAATCATAGAAAACTTCTACTAAGTCATTAATGTCTTAAGTTATAAAGTTTTAAGTGTAGAATTCTAAAAAACTCATCTTGAAAGATTATATCCACACCAAATATTGAAATATTTATAACATAGTTGCTGTTTTTTAAATTATCTTATTTTTCTCAAAAAAATTTATTAAACATTTTATTCATTCTCTTAATCAAAAACACCATTTTTTTAGGCAAAACAAACACTCTTTACCAAGAGCATTTTTTAAAAATAAAAAATACAATTTTAAGTACTACCTAAATTTTACAAAACGTCGTCTAAATAAGAACATTAACACTTTTCAAAAGCATACTGGCAGAGTGGTAGTGTTCTTGTCAAGAGTAGATTTAGTTTCTCCCTTCATCATTTTCTCATCATCCTTCATAATTTCTTAATCACATCCATCTAATCAATACAATTCTACTTCTACTTTTCTCCAACTTTCCAAATCAACGTCCAGATTTGACAGATAAGAAAAAATGAGAAAGCAAATAAGGAGAGGATCTCCTTCTATCCCCGGTGGCGGGGGAAATCCGACAGTTCCATTTCAGTTCCATTTGATTTTCCATACAAAATGGTTTTCAGGCGCTGAAAGCTAACAATCTTCTATAAATCATAAACTTTATTACCAACCAACAAACCAGGTCAAGAGAGAACATTGGAGTTATTGGGCTTCATTATCTAATTCTTTTTGGCACTCGTCGTCATCATCTCCACTCTCAATTCGATCTCTGGGGCTATCTTCTTCGCAAGTGTTGAAAAACTTGGCCAATTTTTCTGACACAGATTGTAAACTTCGGTCCACAGATTCTTCATCTCCACCATAATCATCATCTCCATCAAAGATCAAATGAATCCCACATTTTTTCAGCTCTAACCCCTTATCCACAGGCGGGTCTCTCTGTGTCACACAAATTGTGTCACCGTCTTGCAACATAGAGATGAATTTTGAGTAATCAGGATACCTGCAAATGTGTATGTGTTCTTCATTCGTTCTTGGCAACCCACGCAAGTCCAATACTGAACTATGTGGATTTTCTCCACGTCTGAGGATATTTACTTTGATATCAACTACTCCGGGAAGTTGAACTCGTAGTTCACTAGCTATATCACGGTTGATTGAAAGAATGATACCGATAATAACACCTGTTAGTTCACGGCTCTTCGGCTTTGAAAAGGTTACAGTTTGTCCTGAAAACCATTTGGGTAATCTTGTCGCCGGCATGCTCAAGTTCTTTAAATTCCTCAGTGTAACCTGTCATACAAGGAATCAGATGAGTGCAACGAAAAGAAAAGATGAATTGTACATTAATCTTATTTATCCTCAAAATAAACATGAAGTATCCGTAGTTCTCATCTTCATTTAATTATTCATTGATGATGGGATGGGGAAAGACAGGAAAAGAATGAACCTTAGAGAATCTCTTACGGATTTTGGAGGAGCATGTAATGCATCCACCAAAGAACAATTTCCTCAAAGACCCTAACCGTTCAAGACCAGGAATATCCACCAATTTTACACAATTGGTGAAGTTCAGTTCCCGCAAGTTTGCTAAACTTGAAAGGTCATGGATGCTTTGTAAGTTACAACAGTCTGCAGCATTCAGATCCGTCAAGCTCGAGGGAAGAGCAGGGAGAGAAACCAGCTCGAGGCAGTTTTGAACATGAAGTACCTTGAGAACGGAAAGCCCAACCATACTGGAAGGAAAGCTGTGATATTTGTTTTGGCTTAGTTTCAAAGTCTGTAAAGAGGACAACTTCTCAAAATCATCAGGAATTTTCCCAGATATTCTCCAACCACGAGCATCCAAATCATTCAGAAATCTCATATTGCAGAAAAAATATGAGATTACAAAAGAATCCTGCAGCATGTTACTTTCTGACTTCTTCGCCATTTTCAGCGTCCTTAAGTTGGTAAGCATGCCAAAGCTTTGAGGTAATTCTGTCAGACCCGTTTCCTCCATTCTAAGATGATATAAGGACTTCAAATGTCCAACAGAATGCGGAAGCCTTCTAAGCATTGTGCATTGTTCCAAGTTTAAATAGACTAAATTCTCGAGCTTTCCAATGGACTCTGGCAGTTCAACAATGTTACCTCTGTAAATGTTCCAGGTTGTAAGAGCTGTGAGGTTGCCAATCGATTCAGGCAGATATCTCATCTGGCAATTCCTCATTTCAAGCTTTTTGAGTAATCTCATATGCCCAATCTCATCTGGCAAATCTGTGATCGCTGTCCAATCTAGCTGAAGCACGGCAACAGAAGCCAAAAGCTTAATAGACTCAGGCAAGTTTCTCAGAGACTTACAGCTTCCTACAGAGAGTTCATTTAGACAAGACAATGATCCAATTGAAGAAGGAAGCTCTTTAATAGCAGTACCATTAAGCTGAAGCTTTGGAAGTGAAACAAGATCTCCAATAGAATCAGGAATCTCATTGAGAGATTTGCAGTGCATCAAACCAAGCTTCTCGAGGTTTTTAAAATGCCCCACAGAATTGGGCAGTTCTTCTAATCCAGATCCGTCGAGAGACAGCTCTTGCAGAGAAGACAAATGGGTTATGTTGTCAGGTAGTCTTTTTAAGTTGCGGCAACCCTTCAAAACAAGAACTTCAAGTTTTTCAAGGCAAAAAATAGTCTCAGGCAGCTCTTGTATGGCCGTGCCATCAGCAAGTAGTTTTCTCAGTGATTTCAAGTTGGCCATGTTTCTTGGTAACGATTTCAACTTGTGGCATTTAGACAGACAGAGGCTCTCTAGATTTTCCAACCCAGATATATCATTGGGTAACTCAGTAAGTTCTCCACAACGAGTCAGATTGAAATGACGAAGTGTGGTCAGATTGCCAAATGATTCGTGAATCCTACTTAGTTTAACGCAACCCACTAAAACAATCTTCTCTAAATGTCGGCACCCAAACAAATCAGGAAGGGCCTTTAGGCGATAGCATTCGGAGAGGTTCATAACTATTATGTTCTCCGGCGCCTGCGTGACAACATGAAGAGTTTTTTTTTTTTTGTTTTTGATATGAGACAACATGATGAGTTATTATGATATTATAGATATAGATATACTCAAGGTTGTCAACATCGCGATTTTACTTAAGATCGGAAGGGGGTAACAAGATCGTAACTCGTGGGATCGGCACGGATCGTAAAGATCTTACTTTTTTAATTTTAGTAAAAATAAAAAAAAATATGGATATAAAATAACATTTAATTCACAACTTAATTCTAAAAGACAATTCAATCTTCAAGTAAAAATATATAGCATTGAAAATAAAGAGCAAAATAAACCACCACAATCTAATAATTTGATTAATAAAAAAATTTCAGCTTGAGGGGCTGAAGATTTAATAGATTATGGTCATTCTAGCTATTATAAATAAAAATGAAGCTTACCCACCATATATTAATGGGTCAGTAAATGTTTATCTAATATTATATATTCAGGTTTAAAAAAAAAAAAAGCAAAACAATAAACAGAGGAGAGATGATCGAGACTCTGAGAGAAGAGAGGAGGAGGGCGATGATGAGGGGAGAGGGGCGATGACCGTGGAGAGAGTTGGAACCGCCGATGATGGAGAGTGAACCGACGATGGCCGCCGATGACACCGTTGATGGTCGCGATTTAGGGATTTCAGAAGGCCGACGCAGCTGAGAAAGGAAACAATCGATGGCAACTGGCAAGGTAAGTCGATTTTGGGGATTTCAGAAATCGGGTAGGCGGGTTTTTCGAATGGGTCACCGATTTTGCAGGATCGACTGTGCATGGCGATCCCACGAGTTTCCGATCTTCCCCGGCGATCCCACCGATCCCACCTCCAATCCGATCTTAGCTGCGATCTGGATCGTTTTTCTTGCCAAAAATCGCAAAATCGCCGATCTTACGATCTGGATCGGCGATTTTGACAACCATGGATATACTAGTATAATTTAGGCTAAATTACATAAAATTTTCCTAATCTTTGTATCATGTACAAATAACTCTCTTAATATAGAAAACTTGATAATAAATCACCCTACACTTTTAAGTTTGTGCTGACAACTTTCAGTCATTAATTATATACCCTTAAACTTTATTTTTGTGTATATATAAGCCCACAAACTTTAAGTTGTCTGCATATAACCTTCTAAACTTCAAGCTATGTGCGGGAAGCTACCTACATCAATGTACGAACTTAGGGGATTTATTGTAAAGTTTTAAAGATGGAGAACGTTATCTACACATAAAATAAAATTAAGGAGAGTTGTGTATAATTTAGCCTATAATTTATGTTAGCATTTTAGTAGTGGCACACTGATTTTCATGTCATGCTTAACAAGTGACAGGTCATATCTTTAATAAAAGAAGGGGGGGAAAAAAAACAGAGAATTCCCTCTGGTTCATAAAGGATAAACCTTAAATACAACCGAGAGTTATCCCCAAATAAAATAAGATAAGATAAGAAATTAGAAGAAATATTTAATTTAGTTAGTTAAGCCTTGTAAGTTTCCTAACAAAACAAAATATAAGTGGGCAAACTTATGTATATGTATGTGTCTGTGTGTTAAAAGAGTCCAATTGTAAAGTGTTGATTGGGGTAAAAATATCTGTAAAAATTTTATTGGAAAACCTAATAATAATATCTGAACAAGTGACCAGGAAAAAAATGTTTTGCCTAAACTATGACACATCCTGTAAAGTTCTTATATTTTTTGTATGATGAATAATTTCAATATAATAATTTTTCCCACAACTTCCTTATCCATGTTTTAGTTATTCAAGCATTTGGAAATAAAAATCAGATGATGCGAGCCGAGAGAAAAATAAACATAATCATATGATGAACAATGATAATTGAAGCATGAAGATTGAAGAAATACCTTGCAGCCTTTTCGATTCCACAAACTCTCAATATTGCTGTGTGTGAGATCAAGGATAGCCAATTCACGGGGCCAAAAATCAGAAGGCAAGCATGTTAATGGGCACCGTTGCCATTTTAGCCACTTCAATTTTGAAGGGAAATATTTAAACTTGCCTTCCAATCTCAAATCATTGATCTGAAGCAGCATCAGGTTCACCATTGATTTAAAGGCCTTGGTATGAATCACTCCAGCCTCTATGTCCCTCTCAACTCGTTGAAAATATTTCTTGTGCATTTGTTTAAGTAATGTCACCACATTTGCTAAACTTGAACCACATCGAAGGTTTTTCCCAGAAATTGCTTCATCAACTTTTTGACCTTTCTCTAAGTCTAGCACAATCCCATGAATTCTGCTTGTTCCCTACGGTTTCAAAAGTAACAAAAGATTTAACAACATATATAAGAAATTGGTATTCTAATCAGATGGGTCAAAAAGATGCTATAAATCGCCAACATTAAGGAGGAGTGGTTTTTATGCCATATGCATGTTGGAATAAAATATCTGAATGTCAGGCATTTCCATTGGTCTGATATAAGCACAGCGTGCAAAGTGCTGACGTGTTAAGGCATAGTAAATTGTAATATAATATACTAATGAATCAAATCTAGTTAAGGTTGTGGCAATATGATTAAATAACATAATCTGTCATGACTACCTTATAAAATAGGTCCAAGAGAGTGACTTAGATTAAAGAAACAAACAAATAAAAAAAGATCTCGTGGACCTAAACTAGTATTTGTTTGTTTGTTTTATCTAAGTCATTCACTGCCTGCCCCCCATAAACCAGCAGCATGACTACATCAACTCTTTTATTTTACCAAAATATATAAAGGACTATAAAGTAAATTCTTGATATAAGTATGTGTTATAAATTTAGTTATTAAAAGATTGTGATCACCATTTAATTTTTAATTCTCTTTGGAATATCTCCTTAACAGAGCAATGTAGTCATCTATATTATCCACATTATTCAATTTAGTCTAAAACATAATTATACACAATGCTTTCAAAATTTGTTAGAATCAAATTATAATATCTTTAAAATGCTAAATCATTGATGTAAAATTAATTAGTAAGTTCCTTGCCTTAACAAAAATGATAATGGAGAGGCTAAGCTCTTCAAAAAAAAATTAGAATCAAATTATAATATCTTTAAAATGCTAAATAATTGATGTACAATTAATTAAGTTCCTTGCCTTAACAACAATGATAATGGAGAGGCTAAGCACTTCAAACATAAAGAATTAAGCTTCAAACCATAAGACCACTTTCAGTATACTTACCTTCAAATTCCTCATAACACCAAGAATTTGAGATCGATCCCACAATCTACTACGCATACTGGGATCAACAAGGTTTTCATCTACAACAATTTGCCTTCCCATATCTCTAATTTGATCATGCATCCAAATGGTCTCATCCTCTCTGATTTTGATCAGACATTTTTTTGAGAGAACTTTAATTGCTTCCTCTCCATCAAATTCACAACCTCTCAGTACATCAATAACATCTTCTTGCTTCATCCTCGTCTGAACGAACAAACAAGCAATGTCAAGGAAGATGCATTTCTCTTGTTCATTTAACCCCTCATCATAGCTGATCCTCAACACTTTATGTACGTTCCCAGTTCGAGCCAGCTTCAGCTTCCTCACAACATCAACCCATTCCTCTTTCTTTCTCTTACCAAACAGCATTGAACCAAACACTTCTAGAGCCAAAGGCAACCCTCCCGTTAGAGACACTATTTCCTTCGACAACTTCAAAAGATCTTCGCCTGCAGGTTCATTTCTTCTCATTGCATGGTAACAGAAGAGTTCTAATGAATCAGATTCGACCAATACCTTAACCTCGTAGAAGACATTAACATAACTCTCAGGCAAAGCTCGTGTATCCCTTGAGGTGACTACAATACGGCTTCCCTCATGGAACCATTCTCTTTTTCTTATTAGAGTATCAAGTTGCTTCACATCATCCACATCATCCAGGATTATCAAAACTCGATATTCACCAACTGTTCTTCTGAAAGCAGGAATATCATCACCATCAACTACTTGATGGGAAATGTCATTGATAATTCTGTTTCTTAGAGCAATTAAACCTCCATCTTAGGATGATTCTTCTCTTACACTTGAAACGAAGCTGCGATGCTCAAAATGCACAACAAGTCTGTTAAAAAGAGCCTTTGCAAGGGTTGTCTTCCCAACCCCACCCATGCCAAACAATCCCAAAACTCTAACGCCATTGTAGTGTATGTCTAACAATTCCAATAGTTTTTCAATACGAGCATCGAGTCCCACGGTAAATTCAGCCACACCCACCGGAGTATTGCTCAGTTCTCTTAGAATTCTTTTCACTATAACTCGAATTTGGTCTTCTTCCCTTTCTCTTCAGCAGAAATAAAGCAAGTCACTCAGTAAAGGCAGAACGGCAAAAAAAGATAAAAGAAGTGTAGAGAATAGTGGATAGCTGTAAATAGACGTAACTATTATTTACAACTACCTATTATTCTATACACAAGGATAGTCAGTAATAGAGAAGACCTGCGATTCGGAAAAACGAAACCAGCGATTCCACCTACTTTCTTCATGGCTTCCCTCCATCTTATCACGTCTTCTTCTCTCCTCTTGAACTTGTGATCCTCGAAAGAATCTTTGAATGGACCCCCTTGTTTGCGGACATCACGCGGGTCCACGTTGAAGACCACCGGCAGAATCAGTCTCTGGCAGTCGCAAATCTTAGCGAGCTTCTCCAGACACCAATGAGAAGAAGCGTAATTAGGAGAGACGATGATGATCGAAGCGGCCGAGTCATCAATAGCTTCGAGCTGACTCTGTTGGGCTACCTGGTCACCACAATCTAATCCAACGTCGTCGAGAAAAATCCGGAGGCCGCCAGATTGGAGGGCGTTGGAGAGGGGTTCGGTGAAGCAACCACAATTATCCGTATTTCGGAAGCTCAGGATCACGTCCCACCGGCGCCTGGAGGCTCCCGGAGCTGACAAATCGACATCGCCGTCCGGTGACATTTCTGTGTGACGAGGGACGAATCTACTCCATCTGGCTTTCTTGGAATTCTGGCAAGTTTTCTAAACGGAATCGGATTCTGAATGTGGAGCAGGTTTGATAGTAGAGAAGGCGATTTCAGAATCTCTGCGCAAACAGTAATAGTGTGAAATTGATAGAATTTAACTCTTCCAACTCAAATTCAAATGACGATGGTATCTGTGCAGCACAGCCATCGTCTATGGTTCTGTGCGCGGGGTCCCATATTTCCTGTTTACTTGTTCATGCGGGGGTATACATCCTCGTACGAAAATAAACTTTTTCTCGTGTGTTGGCCAATAGAATAAATTTAAGCGTGGAAAGAAATTTATACTAATTCCACTCGGGAGAATCACCCTCAGGTCATCTGCAAAAGACTGCTCCAACGAGGTAAAATTTATTTTTTTGATTAAAAAAGTTAATTAAATTATTATATTTATATTTTTTCTAAACTAATTAATGTATTTAATAAATTGATATATAATCTAAGGATACATAATATATAATATGATTAAATAAATTATTCAGATTTTTTAATCCTTTCAACAAAAAAATAATAAATTATATCTTATATTTAAGGCCGGAGGAAATAATAATTAAAAAATATCAAAAACAAATAATAATTAGTAAAGTGTTGTTGTTTCATTTCCTAAGTTGAACTTTATTTACATGTACTTTTCAGTTATAATTAGAACTTTTTGATAATTAAACTCTTTTTTTTTTTTAATCTCATAGTAATTCACTCAAATCTAAACTATAAAATAGTGTAGTGCATAATAAATTTATAGGAAGAAAGACACAAAAATGGCTTTCAAGTATTACAAATCTCAATCCACTACTAGAAAAAAAAAATAGCGACAGAATTAGTATTCCGTCGCAAAACTAGGAAAATTGCGACGGATAGCATGAATCTGTCGCAAATTAGCAACGGAACATGTGTCCGTCACAAAAATTAGCGACAGACGACATGTCCATTACAAAAATTAGCGACAGACTGTTCGTCACTACCTAGCGGCCAAAAAGGCCGCCAGTTGTTTGTGTCTTGAGCCGAATAGAAGATCTATCGCAAGAATTGGCGACATACATCATGTCCGTCGCTAAGTAGGCGCGTTTTTGTGACGAACAGTGTATCCGTCGCGACTTTTAGCGACAGACATCTTGTCCGTCGCTAACTAGTGGCCTCTTTGGCCGCCAGCTCCCGCTTTATTGCGACAGACAGTATATCCGTCCCAAAATATAGCGACGGATGTTTTGTCCGTCGCTAACTGGAAGCCAGTTTTCACTTTATTGCGACGGACATACTGTCTGTCGTAAAATATAGCAATGGACGTTTTGTCCATCGCTAACTGGTGGCCAAAAAGGTCGCCAGTTTCCACTTTTCCGTCACAAAAATATGATTGACATGACCCTCAGCTCGTACCCCCTACAGCTCGTCCGGCCCCCCTCCCTCAGCTTATCCCCCCACCCTCAGCTCCTCCTCGCCGGCCCTCAACTCGTCTACCCTACAATTCGTCCCCGGCCCCCAGCTCGTCCCCTACCCCCCAACTCGTCCCCCCACCCCCACCCCCACCCCCAGCTCCCCCCCCCCGCCCCGCCCTCAGCTCCTTTTATCCTCTCCACACTCGCCGTTCTCCAATCACCGATGCTCTCCTCCCCCATCCGGCTACCCTCCCCTTCCGGTCTCTCTCATCTTCAGTCAAATCCCCTCAGTGTCGTCATTGTCCATCTAGTTTGGGTTGCTCCTCTGGCCATCCACCTTGCATCGCTCCTCCGACTGTTCACCTTGCGTCAAACATCCGACACTCGCCTCCTCCTTGCAACCACCGTCCATTTCTGACGCCTTCTTCTTCTTCCTCCTTTTTTCGGTCGGCCGTCCGGTAAGCTCCCTTTATTTCTTTGTTTTTTTTTTCACCACATTATTTATTATGAGAAACTAGTATAGATCATGAATAAATAGGTTATAATCTAACATTATTGTTTATTTAGGTTATAATTTGGTTAATAATGAAAGTCTATTAAGTATTTAGAGGAGCAGTATAAATATTATTGCAATGTATAGATGATTAATTTTGATTTTTCAAATCAATTTTGGGTACAAATTCATTCGGTGAAGGCCATATATACTTCAAATCTCAAGAATGCTATATATAAATAAAATCATGCTCTACCTCAGGGGAAATTGTTATGGAAAATCCTGTATATGTTTGGTGATTGTAAATTTTGTATAGTTTTGTTCAGGTACATAACTATTACTGTGGGCCTTAATTTACAATACTTAGTTCATACGATATTTAATTTTGTGCTTTGAAGATGATACACTACTCATTGTTAAGCTACACATCGGTTGATAGGCTCACCAAGGTAGTTTTAGCACCACCACTTTCTCTTTATTAGTATTGTTCAATTAACTGTATGATATGTGTTTTACGGTTGTAAGTAACACCAAATTAAAAATGTTTTCTTCAATGTTGTATCATTTTTGTCTCTTTGTGTGCGCTCCTAGTATGGATTTAAATACTTTAATTAGCACATCCCTTTATTGATTAAGTTAAGTGCTCCTTGTATGGATTTAAATACTTTAATTTTAAACTTAATTATGGTTGAGTGAAAATTTTACATTATATCATAGCTAATTTTATTTCTTATCTATATTTTATGACCTTTTTGTTATAGATACATAGATATTTAAGGGAAGATGATACATAGTTATTATGTCCCAAAAAAAAGTTATACTCAAAAAATTTTGATTGTAAGAGCTAAATAGAAATTTTTAATTAAATTGTATTTGATTTTAAAGAATAAAATAAAAACTATCTTTAAAAATCTTAAGGTAGAGAACTTTTATATACTGCTAAAATTTTAAATTATTTTAAAAGTTATAAAACTAATATACTTTAATGTGTTATACTTATATTAAGTTCCTTATATCTATTACATCAAGTTTCTCGATCACATTTGAATATGTGTTTTATTTTTTTCCCCCATATGAGTATATAGTTAAAATGATAATAATTTAAAAATAGGACATATAATCATTTGTGATTGATGAAATTGATATAACAAACCTAACCTAAATATTTTTATGTTTTAATCCCAAATTCTAAAGATGATACTTGTTAAGTGCAATATAAAATTTTAGTCTAAATAGAGTATTTTGTAACACTGTCAATATATATATATATATATATGGGGTTATTGTTTGTAATGTTACTTGACACAAGCTTATCTTAAGTCACCCCAAAACTACATCGTTTTGGAGTTAGAGAAATTAATGAACTCTCAAAACAACATAGTTTTGGGGTTATGGGACTTAATGAAGGATATTTTAGTAAAATTCATATAATAAATAAAAAATAAAAAATACAAACACACCCTTCATTAATTCTCTTAACTCCTAAAACGACATAGTTTTGGGGTGACTTGACATAAGCTTATGTCAAATGACATGACAAACGATAAACCCTATATATATATATATATATATATATATATATATATATATATATATATAATTTGGGATGCATAATACATCTCATATAGAAAAGGATTAGCTTTTATAATGTGTGGCTTTTTGTTGATGAAGGTGTAAGATTTTATATTTATTTTTAATGAGATGACGTTTCTATCTTTTGTACACATTTTCTTTGTCCACTTTCTATTATTACTTTGGTCCATGTTGTCAACATAGTAATGAAGTGGTTTTTTGGTTAAATCATTATTTTTAAAAAAAAATGACCAAAATTTTATTCAAACTCAAGCATAATTAAATGATCCTATAATCAATGCCTTAAAATTTACTAAGAAACCTTATTCATTTTAACACATAATTAAATTACTAACAAATAATACACCTCAATATACATTAATTGAAAATATTGAAGAAGTAATAAATGGGTGGGACAATAAAATCTTAGAGCACTTAGAGTTAGGAAGAAACATATATATGTTAGTGTTTGGATTTAGTACATTCTATTTATTCAAAATATTAGTCAACTGGAAACACATATATTTAAATGAGGTATTTTAGGAAAACCAACACATATATTTTACATTATTATGTAATCTTTGTCAAATAGTAATCTGGCTTCTATACCAAAGGAAAATAAATTCTTGATTTCCAATGATTGACAATTAAAGCAATAAATGTTTGTGATTTTTTTTTTTTAAAGGCATATAAGTAATAAACTTGTTATTTTTAACTAACATTTTTAATGTGATTCCAATAATTACTCCTTCTAAAAATGATTAGAGTGAGCATCAAATTGTAGTAAGTGATAACGTTGAAATGCCAATGGTTTGTTCATTCCCTAATTAATGTGTAGTCTCCAATTCTTTCTTTACCCCCTCCACATGCCTGTCCCCATCTTCAAGTGTACTATCCCCATTTTCTAGTTGCTTGCTAGAATCTGTTATTAGTTTAATGCATGTGTTTGTTTAAGACTTTCTTGATTAAGTGGAAATTGGTTGGCATAAGTGGCTAGTTGTTTTGGTCACTTATATTTGTGACATGTTGTTTTGTGAGTTGGGGTATATCCCCAATGTATATACTTGTGTACGGTTGGGTTGGGGAAGTATGGAAGGCAATCATATAGGAGTTGGATGTACAATCGTCTAACTGATGGAAGACAACTAAATCAAGCATTCTTTGCAGGTTTGAAAGAGTTCATCAAATTTGCTTTAATGCATTCAAATAATTCAAGTAGGGCGATCAGGTGTCCGTGTGCCAAATGTAGGTGCTTAAGATTTAAAGATCCGAGCACGGTGAAAATTCATTTGTGTCAACAGGGATTCATGAAGGATTATGAATGTTGGAAATGTCATGGCGAAGTCTAACAGACACTGAGTGGTTATTACGGGGTTAGTAGTCATCGAGAAAACCTTAATCAATATGAGCAGTTGGTTATGGATGTCGTGGGACCGTCCATCGGCAGATATTTTGATCTCGTTACTCATGCTGAACTGTCATACATGGGAAAGGAGACCAGTACACATACTCAACTATCATACATGAGAGAGGATTGTCATCCGGAAGCCGATAGGTTCTATAAAATGCTTCAAGAAGCGCAACGTACGCTATGGGAAGGCTGTGAACACTTTGAAAGTAGTGAATATTCATCACTTTCGGCTACCCTGGCAACACTAAGCTTGAAGACTGATCACCATATGAGTGAGAGGAATAACAACGAAATGATACAGATCATGAGTAAGTTGTTCCCAAAGACAATAATTGGCCGAAGGATTTTTACCAAGCCAAAAAAAAAAAAAGGTGAAAGAGCTTGGGCTTGGATGTGAAAAAATCTATTGCTGCCCCAAAGGATGTATATTGTATTACAAGGATGATGCTGAGCTGACCCGTCAAGCATTAAGCAAGATATGGTACTTTTCTCTCGTGCCCAGACTTTAGAGATTGTATGCATTAGAACAAATAGCTGCTCACATGAGATGGCACTGGGAGCATCACAAGGATGAAAACTTTGTGACGCATCCATCTAATGCCGAAGCTTGGCGTAAATTTGATAAGGCGAATCCTTTCTTTGCTATGGATCCCCGTAATGTTCGTCTTGGTCTATGTTCAGATGGGTTCGCTCCTTTCAGCAATACGGGCAGGAATTATTCCTGTTGGCCTGTCATTGTGACACCATACAACCTCCCACCATTTATGTGCATGAGAAGAGAGTTTTCCTTTCTTAACACGTTAATCCTTGAGCTATCCAACCCAAAAAAGAAGATAGATGTGTACCTCAGGCCTTTGATAGACGAATTGAAGATGTTGTGGAGTGAAGTGGGTTCTAATGTATGATATATCATTGAGCCAAAATTTCACAATGCGTGTTGCCTTAATGTGGACGATAAATGATTTCCCTGCATATGGGATGTTGAGTGGCTGGCAAACATCGGGAAAGCTTGCATGCCCGGTATGTCTTGAACAGAACATGGGTTTGAGCTTGGAACACAGTCACAAAGTATGTTAGTTTGACAGGCACCAGCGATTCCTACCCCTTGATCATCCGTTTAAGAGAAATAGAAAAGACTTCAAGCAAAATGTGATTGAACGAGCAGATCAACCTCGTCATTTAAGTGGCGAAGAAATATGGGACAGGGTCAAGTATATTCAAAGTGTCGAAGGGGGGCTGCTTCCAACGAACCTGAGGGATATGGCATTGATCATCATTGGAACAAACGCAACATCTTCTGGGAACTACCATATTCGAAAGATCAATTGTTAAGACACAACCTTGATGTCATGCGTATAGAGAGCAATGTGTTTTGCAATATTCTGTACATCGTGATGGACACCAAAGGCAAGATAAAGGACACAATCAACGCAAGACGGGACATAGAAGCAATTTGTAGAAGGCCTGCTTTGCATTTGGTGAAGAATGGCAAGGGACGGACTTCCAAACCTAGAGCGTCGTACACATTAAACAAACAGCAGAATTTAAAATTGTTACAATGAGTTAAAGATTTGAAACTCCCGAACGGTTATGTGTCAAACTTGAAAAGATATGTCAACATGCACGAGGCGAAGTTATTCGGGATGAAGAGTCATAATTGTCATGTTTTTTTCTAGAGATTGTTGCCGTGGGCCTTCAAAGCACTACCGAAGCATATATGGTCTATTCTGACAGAATTTTCCATGTTCTTTAGAGAAATTTGTGCTTTTGAGCTTAATGTTGAAAAGTTACGGCACTTGGAGGCGAGCATGCCAATAACACTATGAAAGTTAGAAATGTTATTTCCTCCTAGCATGTTTGACTCAATGGAACATTTGCATGTTCACTTGGCCTACGAAGCAAAGGTAGGAGGTCCTCAACAATATAGGTGGATGTATACGTTTGAGAGGTAATATATATATATATATATATATATATATATATATATATATATATATATATCTTTCGTGCAATTATTTCTCTCGTGCACTTTAGTCTATAAATACCCTCTAATTGTCCATTGTAGGTTTTTATGAACTCTTAAGCACAAAATAAAAAAATCCAACCCACGTTAAAAGATCTATCGTTGAAGCGTATCTAGTCGAAGAGGCCACAAAATTTGCATCTTACTATTATCCCCCTAAAATGATATCAACATAGAGAGGGGTACCTCTCAACGATGATACGAGCGAACAAATATCAATATTTAATTTTCTAGGCCGAGCCTTGGGAAAACGTTGGAGGTCAACTCTTGAAGGAAAAAATAAGCGAGTAGCGAAGTGGTACCTTCTAAACGACTGTGAAGAGGCCGCACAGTACTTAAAGTAATATTTCTTTTCTTTTTACTGTTACGGTAAGTATTAAAGTATTAACTTCATTTTTTTGTTACAGTTATTTCTCTAATTTGGTCCGATCGGAAAATCCTTCAATGTCGGAATCCTAGGTTGATCAATTCACGAACTCTGAGTTTCCAAAATGGTTTCGATCCTACTTCATGGAAAATCCATCATATCCCAATGAAGTTGCGTGGAGTTTATCTTATGGAGCTGCAATTGGTGTTGCCCGGTGCAACAAATATGTAATCAATGGGTGTCGGTTTTCAACTATTGAAGCAAACACAGGTACACTATGTTGCAATTACAGTGTATGTTGTCGAGGTGACCAAGTTGACGGGGTGGAGGGTGACTACTACGGGAAGTTAATTGACATAATTCAGCTGATTTACTCGTGGGACAAGGTGGTGACACTTTTTAAATGTGAGTAGTTTGATAATAGTCCACGTGGGACAAAAGTAGACAAACATGGAAATATTGAGATGTTGGGATCTGTACACGCAGCGGATTAAAATTTCTTACGAATTCCATTCCGAGGATCACTCATGTGCGTTTAAATCAAGGTTAGGGAACCCAAATCATACCTTATATTGAACTCGTCCGCGTCTCGTTCTCTTTGAACAGGTGGGCTACCTTTTCGATCAGCAAAAGATGACTCTTAGAATCAACTTCCTCTACCGATATCCACACGAACAATCCCCAAACACGGCGACGGCAGCGTGCTAGCGCCTCTTGTGCGTCTCTCTCAATATTTTTTACTTTAGGGTTTCTCGCGGCTTTCTGTAATACGCTCGACTAAAACTTCTGTAGGTTTTTCTAAACCCGATAGGGGTATTATATAATCAAAATTAATCCTCATCAATTTGAAATTCAAATTTTGAATCTAGATAATATATTAATTAAATGTATCTCATAGATCTAATCTAATATATTAAAAGCCAGATTTTAACTCCGAATCTTGAATTTAGATCAAATCTAAATTAAAAGCCTTTTGATTTAACTTATATTTATAAATTAAATCCAAGAAATGATATCTATCTATTTAATTAAATATGAGATACTATATCTCAATTTAATATTAAACAGATATACGATATCTTTATTCAAAATTAAATGGGATACAATATCTCTATTTGTTTCAGATATTTAATTTATCAAATAAATTAAATACAAAACAAATATCATATATATAATATTATAATCTCCATTAATAATAATTTCGAATTTAATATATATATATATATATATATATATATAAATCCTAGATTAAATTCAGTATTCATTTAATCTCCGTGTTGGATCATTCTTGTGTGTGACTCTGCAAGCTCATATGAGATTGGCAGTGGGCCAAGACTGTATCAACCCACAAGTCACAAGCGGCCTCTAGCAAGACATTGCGACTACCAATTCACATAGGGATCGATAAAACGATACTACCTATCGTACAACCATGTCACGTCCCTTTTGTCACGCGATAATTTGGTCAAGGATGAGGCATGGATAATGTCAACTTCTTGTTCTTGACCACTACTTTCTCGATTCTCGAGTAGTCTAAAAGGTGAAATGGAAACTCCTTTCCATCACAGTATGGTCATACATTTCTTAGACTCACTCATCGAGGGACCCAGTATTATCTCTCTACAAATATGAGGGACAAATTCCATCTTGACCATTTACATTCCTCCGCATGAAAACCACTGATCCCGATCCCAGCCTTTATCATCACCCGGTCAAAGGTGACTTTTGACTAGGTCAAAGGTTAGTGACTCATCATGTAGGAATCCATGATGATCTCAGGTCATAGGGCGTTGTGACACGGTTATATATGAGATAAGCTTATGACTTATACCATGCAGCTTTCTCATAGTGGGTCGGTCCAGCACCTTGTACTCTTACAAGTGCCTATGACTTTGATTCGTATCTCCATACCTCATCAAAGTCATACTGGTCTTAATTCATCTTCACTCCCGTGTAGATGACCAACCAGGAACATTTAGGATAATCTATCAGATGTATCTAGGGATGCAGTTATCAATACGAACATGCAAACGAAAATGATAACAAAAGAGAATACTTTAAATAACTTAAATATTCAAAGTACAATGAATTGCCCCTAGGGCATAATTTCCAACATGAGATCTACTAGACAAGGCGATATATGGTTAGTTATGACCCATTCATCCTTGCTCAACAGGCGGAACAAGTTTACTCTACATTATACTCCACATCTCGCCAAGGGTAGGTTGGAGTTATAAAAACTAAAGCACAGAATATTATACCTAAGTCGAAAGAGTTGGAAGCAAATGACGGTATGAAGGAATTGTTCCAAGCTGATGTGGAACATATACTGCGGGTAAACATTGCCAACGATGATGTACCAAGCAATCTGTTTGATTCTGCTGAGGACTTAGAGTTGATTCCTATCCAAGTTGACGATGAGGAATCAGACGATGAGACAGAAGTGATTTACTCTGATAGTGAATCTGAGTTTGAGGACTATGAGACTCCAAAGGAAGGCGTGCAAACAGATGTCGAAGAACAGGAATCGTCCGGTTGATTTGTGTTAGTTCTTTGTTTATGACGATCTATTATACTATATACTCCGTAACTGTACTACTGTCATATTAAGTAAATATCTTATTTATATATATATATTGACATAATGTTTGTAACTGTTCAAAGATGGAGCATCTAGGAGGACGTTCAAATAGTGGATGTGGTGGTGATCGAGCCCGACCCCGTCCTAACAGAGGAGGTAGAGCAACGCCATCTGCTCCCTCTGTAGGCAGGGGGAGAGGCGCTTCCCCAGAGGTTTCGTCATTTGAGATGTCATCTTCACTGTCGATTTATTTGTCCACTTCACCGTCGCTTTATATGTCATCATCTTCATCTTCGTCCACTGATCCACAGCAAGGGGGACACCAGGTTTACTTTACCAGTTCTGATTGATTTACATATGTTTAGTTTTCTTTAACCATCTATGTACAAACATCTTCAATAGTTCACATTTCTTCCTTCAGCACACTGCGTCGCCTCATAGCCAGGTCGACAAAGGAGGTAGTTCCTCCGGTACACCAATATAGGGGGAGAAAGATCCTGCGACAAGGAAGCTTTGGATCCATCCTTCCGGCACCAAGGAGTGAGTCATGTAAAGTTACCAATAACGCTACAATTTTCTACCTTTAGTTTGTATGCTCATATTTGCATCATATCCTCTGTCTTCAGATTTGAACCTTATAATCAAGTGGTTGATGTCATCTCAAGCCAAATATTCCATAGTTTCAATCAGTCTTGGGCCAAGTGGACAGACATTCCTAAGGAGAATCAGGATGCTTGGTTCAATGAGTTTTTGGTAAGTTAAGTGTTTTATAGTTATCAATTTCTTATCCGAATACAAACTGATTAAGTATTTTTAAAATTTGGAGCACTAATTGTTCGTTATTGATTTTCAGGATAAGTTTAGGACGTTGTCTGAACATCATCAAGATCTGAAAAAAGCTTATAACCATAAGGGAAGCTGGTGGTTGACTAAGAGGTTTTATAAATTGAGAAAGGGTACAAGCAAGCAAGATTGGATTGAACCTGAGACTTCAGGCCAATTACTTCAAAATTGGGTCGTCGATGAGAAATTCAATAATAGAAGTCAAAAAAATAAGCAAACTAGGCCAAGCAAGAAGGGCCTTTATATGCTAGCAGCTCCATTCCACTGAGTAAGCATAGACGAAAAATTGTGAGTACACGTTATTTTCTATTAAAGTATTCGATATTTTATACTTTGAAACAATTTATTAACGGTCATACTTTGTGTTTGCAAGCACTGTCTAGGGAAGTTCCTCTAGAAAATGTTGAGTGGACTGCCTTTGAGCGGACCCATACCCAGCAGTTTGAAGGGAGTGAGAGGCGCTGGATTAACACTAGGGCACAGCAAGTGGCGGTGAGACATTTATAGTGCATTTATTCTTTGTTTCAGACACCAATATCTTTATTTCATTTCACATGGCTTATTTGTGATGTATTTTTTTGTTTGTAGAAAACCTATCAGAGGCTAACACAGGAGAGAAACTCGCAGAGTGGGACCGACCCCGCATCCTCTCAGTCAGATAACGAGAGTCTATTCTTTTAGGCTATAGGTGGATTTAATAGCAAAGGCAAAGTCTTCGGGTACGGTGCCTCTGCCAACTGACTTAGGCAAACAAAGCGCTCCACATCCGGCACTGAAGGTGTTTCTGCAGGTAAATGTAATACATTTGATATTGATTGTTACATTTTCATTCTCTGGTCCATTTAAATGAAGTACAAAAAATAAACGTTGTTCCTAATGTTTTTGCAGATGAGATGAAGAAGATGAAGGCATTGGTGGAGGAGCAAGCACCTGAGCTGAGCCAGACAAAGCAGATACAAATGGAGACAGCAAATGAGCTAAGCCAGACAAGGCAACAACAAATGCAGACAGCAAATGAGTTCCACGAGACACGTGAGATGGTTAAGCAGATGCAGCTTCAACTCATGTCCCTAATGAAAAACAAGGGTCCGAAGCTGGCTCCTGATGGTGATCATGCTACTGCTGATGATGATGATCATAATGCTGCTTTTTAGACTACTTTTTAAGTACATGTTCTTTAGAACACTATTTATATTTTGTCTTTTCTATGTAAAACTCTTTATGATTGTTATGAAAAATCAGTTTTTATGTTATACAAATTTTTTCTATATTTTATTATATAATGTTTAAAAACAAAATTGAAAACATAAAATAAAGAAATTTTTTAAAAAATATTTTTTAAAAAAATAACGGAAAAGAATATAATTTTTAAAACAAAAAATTAAAGCATAAAAAAATTTCAAACATATTTTTTAAAAAAAATTGAAATTTGTAACAAATTTAAAATCTGTCCCAAATGTGATGGATTGAAATCCGTCGCAAAAATTGAAATCAAATTTCAATTTTTGCGATAAATTACATATCCATCGCAATTTTGAATCCGTCACAAATTTTAATTTTTGCATTTTAATTTTAATTCGTCACAAATCACGGGGAATTTGCGACGAAAATTTTGAAATCCGTTGCAATTGCCACTCATTTTTCAAAAACAATTTGTGACGGAAAAACATGTTTTTGCGACAGATTTTTTCCGTCGCAAAAACCTTTTTTTTTTTTTGTGGTGATTTAAGATTTGAAATAGTTTAATTAGTCTAGAGTCTTTAAGAACTAGTTTGACATTAAAATGCTCTTCATTTGAAATATGAAAAACAAGAAAAAAAAATTACAGGACAAAAATAGTTTAATAATTAACAACTTTAATTTATCAAAATACAATAATTAAATAGGGGAAATCATTTCTGAATTTACTGCAGAAAAACTTTTTTGCAACTGGACAAAAATAGCACCATTTTCTCTATTTTTTGATTAATTAATCATTGATTGCGGCCTCTTTCTCCACCAGCAAACTCAGCTTCAAAATCATTTGAAGCTAGCCTTTTATGAGATGTCTCTGTGCAGTATCACTTGTGCACCAAAATGTTGGCTTTGGATACCTGCTATATGGTTTCTACTTTTTCCTTCGTTGACACCTTGCCCCGAGGAATGTTGCTTTTCATTATGCCTCTAGGCAATGAAAAATCTAGCATTAGTTGTCATTGGTGTCTTTCTTTTCTTTTTTCTTTTTTTTTTTTTTTTGGCTCAGAATTGTCATTGGTGTTTTTATTTACTATGTTAGCTACTCGGATTATGTTTTGGGTTTGGGTTAAGTTCATTTAACTATTCGAATGCTTTATTCAGTTAAATATTGTATGTTCTTAAAGGGCTCTAAAAGGAAGGAGAAAGCAGAGAAACTGGAAGAGGAACTTCAACAAATCCACAAAGTGCAGTCCCGACTTCAACAAACAGAGAAAACAGTGCCGTTTTTGTCCAGCTGCAAGAAAGCTTTTCTGCAGTAAATGCAGAAATGATTTCCCCAATTAAATAAGGCACCAACAATGTTAATATTTTAGATTACACACATGCGTGTCCCACTCACATAATTATTTGTGTGTTAGAGATGCTAAGATGAATCAATATCATTCAATTTTCATGTTGGTTTTGAGAATTAAAGAAGATCTTTCATAAGTCACGTGTTCGAATTTAACATTGAAAATTTGAAATGAGAGCAAGAGACGCTTAGATAAAATTTTATAGATATATAGTTGATAGATGATAGTGGATGATTGATACTACTAATAGCTTGTAATTATCTCATCACGTATTCATATTTTCCTTCATTTTGTTCCCTCAACAGTGTATAATCTCCATATCAAATCAAAGAATCACATTAGGTGCTTGGATCTTATGTGCTCATGCTTATGATCAATTAGAGGTACGAGCATATATATATATATATATATATTTAAGAAGTCAATATCCTGAAATCCTTGAAAAAATATTTAAAAGTACTTATTAATACTAAAAATTTATTTAAGAAGAAGGAGAAGGAGGAGGCCACGTCCGACCACAGGAGAAAAGGGGAATAGGCGGAACCCAACAATTATTCATATGAAGAAGAAGAAGAAGAAGAAAGCCACGTCCAACCACAGGAGAAAAGGGAAATAGGCGGAACCCAACAATTATTCATATGACTCTCCTCTCGTACAAACCACATTGAATTTGCCATCGAATTAATCAATGGAAGCCATTGTTGATAATGTCATTGAGCTACTAGGCTCTTTAGCTGCTAAAGAGCTTGAGCTTCTTTGCAACTTCCGAAAAGATGGGCATGGTAGTATAGTTGTTGTCATGAAATATTTGAAGGTCACGTTTTCTCTTCAATTGTTAGGTAAGTCAGACACTAGATGCGCTGGGCCATCCTTTTGTTTTCGAGGGCCACAGGACGTAGTATTCGAGGGCTTTCAAGGATGAGTTTATAGAAGAATTTGACAGCAGATACTTGTACAGTTTTCTTTCACTAGATTTTGGCATCTAGAGTTGTTTTGTTTACTCTTGTTCTTAGTTCAAACAGAGAAAGTACCCTTTAGTCCATCCTTTTTAATCTCAGGAACATTGCACTTTTATTAACTTGTGCAGAGGTTATCTTCATCAAAACTCCACCAAACATAGAAGAACATTTCTTGATAAAAACAAGACTCCAAATAATAATAATGGTGATGATATAACTATTTTTGATAATGGAGCAATTCTTCAAAAAGTGGAAGGGGAATTTAACATCATTAATGAAACTCCAAAATCGATGGTTGCATTTACTTTGATTCATGATAGCAAATCTCACTTCCAATGCTCTAAATTGACATCTCCTTCCATAATCTATCAACAGTGTCACATCATTAAAGAAGCTTAAGCTCATAAAGTGCTCTGTTTTTACATCACATGAAGAGGCCATAAGGAATCTCGTATATATGAACTCGGTGCATGTTAGAGTCGAGAAATCGGGTCGAGTCCATCGAGTTGGCTTAGTGGGCCAAGGCTTGAAAAATGGACAAGAGTTTTTTAAATTGGCCCTGGAAGGCTTTCTCTGAAGGGCCTTGGGCCCGTTAGGCCCTTTTAACTGTAGCGACTGAAAATAAATACATTCACATAAAAATGATGACAAGTGAAATTATTTTAATTTCTATATATTATAATTGAGATAATATTATAAAACAGTAAAATAATAGAAAATACTGAGTTTTTTCAATTAGATTCATGAAAACAGTCCTCACTTTAATTAAGATAAAACACTAATAAGCTTAATAAATATAAGCCCAAACAACTAAAATCTCTTGAAAGAATCGTAAATATTGTTTTACAATGTCCATGTTAAAATTATCATTTAATGATTAACGTCTTGTGTATGTGGAGCTGAAAATAACATCTACCACTTACTTATATTGTTGTCAATTCCATCTTGACCCAATTACATTTTTATCCACACCTTACATTATACGGCTTGCTAAAGTTGAATGAGATATTTTTCAATTTCTATTTTTTTCCTTATTTTTAATCTTTGAGATTACCTCAACATACAAACATACCCATCGTTTTCTTTTTAATCATTTGGCCTAATCAATCCGACTTGTGAATGTATGAGGCTCAAAACAATTTCTACTGATAAATAAATGAATCAACTTTGTTCCTAATGTGATAAGTAAAGTGTAAGAGGATAAGCAAAGGTAGTTAATTTACGCATGCTTTTCATCGTTTCTCATTTTCTATTTTTTGTGTAATAATTAATCAAAATGATAAAAAAATGCTTAAATATAATATTATTTAAATAAAAATATCCTCGACAAAAAAGTAAATAAAAACAAAGAAAAGACCCACAATATTATATTTGTAACATCCCAAATTTTGGAGTTGGGAAATTAGAAATTTGTTTGGGAATTTGCTATGGAAATTTGGCCTGAATAATTATAAAGTTAATTATTAGAATTTAAGGCCTATATTTTTAGGGAAAACAATTATTGAAGTTTGATGGCTCAATTATTAGAAAGAAAAGAAGTATATGAACTTAATGGTATTTGGTGTTGAATTATACGCTGGACCCACGCAGTAGGTCACGTGCTTCAATCCATACAACACCAATTTAATATTCACTAGGTAATGAGTCAAACAAAGACGCAACACTTAAGCTCCATTTTATTTGACTCATTTGGTCCATATGTTAATTAAAAAGGACACCAACTCCCTTAATCCATTAGTCATTGTTCGGCCCATATGAGTATAACCCATTTAGCCCACACTTCTTCATTTAACCTCAGCAAACATCAAAACGCAGCACCCATACACCACTGTCTTCTGCGTTTTCAGCTGCACCCATGCTCCATTCAGCAGTTCGTGCGCACTTGTGCATTCAGACAGACAAGCCATGCTCCACTGCCTCTGGAACTTTGCAGCGTGTTAGTGCCATACTCCACTAAGCCTGGTGCTTTCAGCAACTCTCATGCTTCACTACTTTCTTGTGTCTCTAACATGTCTGCCGCACTCCACCATTTCTCTTGAACTCTGTAGTGCGCCATATACTCCTCCATTTCCAATTCCTTTCCTTCGGCTAGAAATGGAAAACGCAGAGAGTGAGAGAGGCAGCGACACCGAGGGACAGGAAAGTTGAAGGAGAGCATGGAAGAGATGAAGAACAAGAGAGTCAGACTGAGAAGGAGCATTGAAGAAAGAAAAAGAGAGAGAGTCGTTGAGAGAGGAAGTGGGTTCAGCTGTTACTTTCTCACTCTGCAACACAAACCGTGAAGCAGAGGGCAACGGTTCCAGCTAGGTACTCATCATGCAAGCTTGTAAGATGCAAATAGAAGGAGTGTTATAGACATGAGCTTGGAAGAGAGATGGAACCTAGAACACCAAGAGCACTCGGTGGAAGGAACCGAAGGTAGAAACCAAAGGAGGAGGAGCTGGAACTTGCAGAAACAAGCCAAGGTAAGTCAATAAGCTTCATACTCCTTAGTTTTTGCAAGTCCTACACGATGGGTTCTACATTTGAAGCTCTCAATTTATGACTAGTCTCTGCGTATGGGTACTCTATTTTAAGGAACTGAAAACAGAGAGCATTGAGGTCTAACATGCATGCATGGGGTATAGGCTGAAGATGGAAGCTATCGTTGCATGCAAGAGTGTCGGTCAAGGTTTGAGTTTTTGAACAAGTGCTCAAACAAGAGTCAAAGGCGAATGCTACAGTAAAATCGTGGATGAACAGTGCATGTGTGAACAGGATTCGTATGCTGATGTCATTTGCTGGAAAACTGAATTGCAGCTGAAGCAGCGAAATTTGAGCAAGGTAAAACCAGGGCAAACGAACTCTTTTGACCCTGAAATTTTGTGGGTAATTAGTACACATCATAATCTTTAACATGAGCCAAAGAACACCCAAATCTGATGTGTACAATGAATGTTATAAATTTCCAAATTTAGAAGATGAAAACTGGAAAATGCCATTTGAAGTAATGAACAGTCTTTTTCGTCTTCCATTTTGAAAAAGTAAATGATAGAGTTTTGCTCTGAAAGTTTTACAGGAGACAGTACACTCCTTAAGCTTTAAAATAAGCTTTGGTTCACCCAAATCGGAGGTCTACAACTCCAGTTATGATTTTTGGAAGTTGAGTCAAAAATCTGGAATATTCCTGGTATGTTTCTGGAGTCAGTGGATGATGTGGCATTTCGGGATGACCAAACAAAATCATTAAATTGTGAAATTTTCCAGTTAAATAGTAGACTCAGAGAGGCTTAATTTGATAGGTAATCCGTCGAATTCCGATAAGAATCGAAGGAGATACGGATTTTTGAAGTTGACCTATTAAACTGAAATGTTTTCTGGACAGCGAAGAAAGAATGAAAATCTGGGAATGATACAGGAAGAAATAAGTCTAGTGACTAGTTGTATATGAAACTAGACTTAATTAGTGACACATAGAATTTTGAACCACCCCAATCGGAGTTTTGTAGAATTAATGATGATTTTTCAAAGTTAGGCCAAAATGCTGATAGCTTTTGCTACCATTCGAAATTAAAAAGAAATGGCCAAAGTAATGAGAATAAACTCCGAGCGTGTAAGAATGCCTATGAGGCAAAGATAAGCTATTATGTATTTGGTTCACTTGGCTCTAATAATATGGCGATGTGTTTAGGGCCATGAGAAGTCAAGAAGAAGAAGAAAGAAAATAAATGGAAGATACTTAGCTTCAAGCAATTCCGTAGATGAAAGAGAAAGTACAGCCGGAGGACATAGGCTAAGGTAGTGGACTTACCCTACTTGCGTGTATTGATTTATCTGCTTGTGTGATAATATGCATGATTGCTTTACTTGCTTGTTTAACATATTTGAATGGTTGAAGCTCTGTTTCTATTTATGCTATGGCCATGAGTATATTTTATGAAGCATTGTAGCATGCAGAAATGTCATTATGTTAACATGAGCCTATGTAAGGCAAGCATATCATACTCTAGCATTTATCTTACATGCATTGTTCGGTAATGTTTGCTACTGAGATTCCCCAGAATCTCACCCCCCACAACCAACCTTTAGGCAGGTGAGCACGTCAGAGAAGTGCTGCAAGGGAAGGTTGCTTGAAGTTGCTGTAGAAAGTATGAGCAAAGCAGACACTCTGATAGTTGTGACAACGGCCCTGAAGAATGTTGACGCTTCCAACCGAATAATGTAGGGCCGGGTGTCTAATATTTGAGTACGTGTTTTGGGAAAGCTTCCGCATATGCCAAATCGAAAAGATCCAGATGGGTTTTTAGAATCGCACTAATCCGCCACCCGAAAGGGCGAGGCCGGTAGGGGCGTTACAGTAAAATGGTATCAGAGCATTCATTCGGCTTGAATGCTCTGATGAAGTGAATAGTATTTGAGATTTTGGTAATAAAATTACCTACTCTGATGAAGTGAATAGTATCTGTATCGATACTTGGATAATTCTGATTGATAAGTCAGAATTAGAATGGAAATCTTGGTTAAAGAATTATCTACTCTTAATTTGGAAGTGCAATCAGAACTTAGGTTCTGACTACTGATAGTTGATTACATAATCATAAGA
The DNA here is from genome assembly GCA_034222035.1 of Acacia crassicarpa. Lineage (NCBI taxonomy): Eukaryota > Viridiplantae > Streptophyta > Magnoliopsida > Fabales > Fabaceae > Acacia > Acacia crassicarpa. The sequence goes on along the minus strand of JAWXYG010000009.1, from coordinate 19,914,264 downwards.
AACGGAGCATTAGTGACGTATACCTAATCGAAAAGGGTATGAGCTCTAGAGAATTTGATGCCTAGCTAACCTTTGGACTGGATCCTAATGGAAGTCCATGACTAAATGTGCTTAGGCGAGAGAAATCCCATAATGGATAACCCCTGGGAAGTCTCATAAAAATTTGAAACCTCTTGATTTATGGTTTGAGTGCCTTGAGGTATGAAATATGGTGATCCTTACGGATTTCATGAGAATACTAGAATGAATACGGTAAGGTTGATGAACCTAGAAGTTGAGTAGGCATCCAGAAGGTTGCTACCAATAGAATCATGACCTAAGAATAAGATAATAGTTGAATTGATTATTTAGGCAATTGAATTGATCTGAATGAATTGAGGTATTGGGGTATTGATTTGAATGAATTGAGGTAGTAGAATAGGGTACCGATTGAATTGAATGAATTAAGGCACTAGAATGTTGTGCCGATGTTTATGAGGGCTACCTATGAAGGATGCTCACCGAAGAGGTTGACCATTTAGAGTAGCGCAGTGGAAGCGTGGTGAGCAAGATTGGCAGATAATGGATTGAATGTCCTATGAATGGCTTAGATAGCCAATGATAGAGTCGGAAATGTGATTAGAAGAAGTAACGACCTTCTATAGCAGTTGTCTAGTTCCTGAGTTTGAAATTTTGAATTTTGAATTTTGAACTTGCCAATGCACCGGCAGAATTGTGAAATTTCTGAAATGATTTTTCTACATGAAATATTTTGAATAGAATTTGAGACCTGTTTTGTGGTCACTTTTGAACAATATTGTTTCACAGAAGGGATCCTTGTGGAACCCAGAATTGGAATTGAATTTTATGAACTGAAGTTTTGAATGAAATGTTTCTAGTAGAATTTGAGACCAGGGTATTGGTCACTTTTGAAATGATGTTGTCTCAAAGAATGGGTTGGAACCCTGAATTTGAAATTGAATTTTGAATTATGTGGTTGTGAAAGCAGTACAGAACTGGAAAGGTCAGAAACTGTTGTAAAAGTACTCAGTTTACTGGATCTTGCCAGACATGTTTAGAATGATTTTGAAACGCTTGCCATTGAAAAAGCTCACAGAACTGAGAATTGAATGAAAGAATTGTGCACAACGGAATTGAATATCTTGAATTGAGAATTGAAAGAAAGAATTGTGCACACGAAAATTGTATATTTCATTCTGAGAATGAAAGAAAACTCAACTCCGGTTAAAGCCGAGAAGTAATGCCCTAGAATGTGGGGTAACCCTGTATGCCATCACGGTTAAGCCGGGGGTGGTAATACGATGAGGGAAGTTGAATGCTATAATCTTATCGACAGTTTAAGCCAGAGTGCTTGTTCGATAAGAGAATATTATAGTTTGAAATGAAGCGACCATCATGGTCTGCAGCAGAATGAATGTATTTTTCTTGAATTTGAGCTGGCAGCGATTATGTTTTCTTGAATATGTGAAAGCACTACTTTTTATAGTGCGATTTTGAAAATGTACTGCTACCACAGAATTTTGAATATTTGAAATTGAAAATCAGAATTTTGAATATGAGACAACATAGAAGCAATATTGAAAGTAATGATGTGATTATCATTACTGATATTTTGAATTGAAAATCGTTGACGTAATTGTCTTCATTGATGTTTTGAATTGAAAAGCGGTGCATTAGGTGACTATGTTGTTACAGGAACAGAAACTGATAGAATGGTCTAGAGAATGAACTGGTTAAGCCAGATAGTACTTGATAGCCACTGAGCTAGTCAAGAGGAAGTAGTTTAAGAACTTGAATTGAAGAAGCCTAGCACTGTGTTGTTATCTAGCTTGGTAACATTAGACCAACGTGTCTAGAGTATACATGAGATTGGAAGAATAATCAGACTGTACCGTGTTGTAGTTGTGATGCCTATGGCTTGAAGGTAACTCCTTGGGCAATAAGGCAAGAGTGTCCAGCGCTGTGGTAATTGAATAAGCCGAAAGGCTAGAATGAAATAAGCTAAAAGTTGAATGAAAATGAGGCAGTGAAGCCTGAGTAACCAAGCGCTGTGAGAATGAACTAATGAGTCCTATGAATGAATACTACACACCAGGTAGGGATGGAAACTCTTCCACATTGACCAACAAGTACGTTGTTACCTTGGTGGTCTGTGCATGAAAGGATTAGGATATGCCACTGTACCGAAGGGTTGAAGTGGCAGCGATTAAGTCGAAAACATGATAGCACTATTACTGTTTGTATAGTGCAGGTTGTGAAACGTACCGCGATCACATAAATTTTCAATGTGGGAAATTTGAAAATGAGACAGTATAGTTGAAATGAAAAGCGGTGCAGTTAGTGATTATAATGATCTCGGAATAGAGACTGTTACAGTGGTCTAGAGATCTGAACCGAGTAGGTCAGATAGGAAATTGCCAGCGTGCTAAGCAAGAGGAAAGTGGTCTGAGAGCTTAAGTTGAAGAGGCTCAGATGATTGATGAACAAATAGAGACTCAAGGCTGTAAGACCCGATATACAAGTTGGAACAGAGCGGTGTCTCTGGGTCGTAACACTTGTGTGATTAGTACTATGTGGAATGCTCACAAGTATTGTGAACTTGGACTAGTATGTCCAAGAAAGTTATGAGGCTGGCAGAATATTTAAATTGTATCAAGTGGTAGTTGATATGCTAATGGCATAAAGGTGGTTTTATGGGCATTAAAGCCAGAATATCCAGTGCTACAACATTGGAACGAACTAGAAGGTTGATTGAAACGGGCAGTGAAGCCTGAGTAACCAAGTGCTTAGAGAATGGACTAGTGGGTCCTGTATGGTTGAGAACTATACCTGGGTACAGAATGAATAAGAATGTGGTATGATGAGTTGTGTGTTTTGTAAGCAAGCATAAGGAAGGAATAGACTAGACGTCTAAAATAATTCCCCGAAGGTATAAGTTCAAATTTCGAGGACGAAATTTAAATAACGGGGGGAGAAATGTAACATCCCAAATTTTGGAGTTGGGAAATTAGAAATTTGTTTGGGAATTTGCTATGGAAATTTGGCCTGAATAATTATAAAGTTAATTATTAGAATTTAAGGCCTATATTTTTAGGGAAAACAATTATTGAAGTTTGATGGCTCAATTATTAGAAAGAAAAGAAGTATATGAACTTAATGGTATTTGGTGTTGAATTATACGCTGGACCCACGCAGTAGGTCACGTGCTTCAATCCATACAACACCAATTTAATATTCACTAGGTAATGAGTCAAACAAAGACGCAACACTTAAGCTCCATTTTATTTGACTCATTTGGTCCATATGTTAATTAAAAAGGACACCAACTCCCTTAATCCATTAGTCATTGTTCGGCCCATATGAGTATAACCCATTTAGCCCACACTTCTTCATTTAACCTCAGCAAACATCAAAACGCAGCACCCATACACCACTGTCTTCTGCGTTTTCAGCTGCACCCATGCTCCATTCAGCAGTTCGTGCGCACTTGTGCATTCAGACAGACAAGCCATGCTCCACTGCCTCTGGAACTTTGCAGCGTGTTAGTGCCATACTCCACTAAGCCTGGTGCTTTCAGCAACTCTCATGCTTCACTACTTTCTTGTGTCTCTAACATGTCTGCCGCACTCCACCATTTCTCTTGAACTCTGTAGTGCGCCATATACTCCTCCATTTCCAATTCCTTTCCTTCGGCTAGAAATGGAAAACGCAGAGAGTGAGAGAGGCAGCGACACCGAGGGACAGGAAAGTTGAAGGAGAGCATGGAAGAGATGAAGAACAAGAGAGTCAGACTGAGAAGGAGCATTGAAGAAAGAAAAAGAGAGAGAGTCGTTGAGAGAGGAAGTGGGTTCAGCTGTTACTTTCTCACTCTGCAACACAAACCGTGAAGCAGAGGGCAACGGTTCCAGCTAGGTACTCATCATGCAAGCTTGTAAGATGCAAATAGAAGGAGTGTTATAGACATGAGCTTGGAAGAGAGATGGAACCTAGAACACCAAGAGCACTCGGTGGAAGGAACCGAAGGTAGAAACCAAAGGAGGAGGAGCTGGAACTTGCAGAAACAAGCCAAGGTAAGTCAATAAGCTTCATACTCCTTAGTTTTTGCAAGTCCTACACGATGGGTTCTACATTTGAAGCTCTCAATTTATGACTAGTCTCTGCGTATGGGTACTCTATTTTAAGGAACTGAAAACAGAGAGCATTGAGGTCTAACATGCATGCATGGGGTATAGGCTGAAGATGGAAGCTATCGTTGCATGCAAGAGTGTCGGTCAAGGTTTGAGTTTTTGAACAAGTGCTCAAACAAGAGTCAAAGGCGAATGCTACAGTAAAATCGTGGATGAACAGTGCATGTGTGAACAGGATTCGTATGCTGATGTCATTTGCTGGAAAACTGAATTGCAGCTGAAGCAGCGAAATTTGAGCAAGGTAAAACCAGGGCAAACGAACTCTTTTGACCCTGAAATTTTGTGGGTAATTAGTACACATCATAATCTTTAACATGAGCCAAAGAACACCCAAATCTGATGTGTACAATGAATGTTATAAATTTCCAAATTTAGAAGATGAAAACTGGAAAATGCCATTTGAAGTAATGAACAGTCTTTTTCGTCTTCCATTTTGAAAAAGTAAATGATAGAGTTTTGCTCTGAAAGTTTTACAGGAGACAGTACACTCCTTAAGCTTTAAAATAAGCTTTGGTTCACCCAAATCGGAGGTCTACAACTCCAGTTATGATTTTTGGAAGTTGAGTCAAAAATCTGGAATATTCCTGGTATGTTTCTGGAGTCAGTGGATGATGTGGCATTTCGGGATGACCAAACAAAATCATTAAATTGTGAAATTTTCCAGTTAAATAGTAGACTCAGAGAGGCTTAATTTGATAGGTAATCCGTCGAATTCCGATAAGAATCGAAGGAGATACGGATTTTTGAAGTTGACCTATTAAACTGAAATGTTTTCTGGACAGCGAAGAAAGAATGAAAATCTGGGAATGATACAGGAAGAAATAAGTCTAGTGACTAGTTGTATATGAAACTAGACTTAATTAGTGACACATAGAATTTTGAACCACCCCAATCGGAGTTTTGTAGAATTAATGATGATTTTTCAAAGTTAGGCCAAAATGCTGATAGCTTTTGCTACCATTCGAAATTAAAAAGAAATGGCCAAAGTAATGAGAATAAACTCCGAGCGTGTAAGAATGCCTATGAGGCAAAGATAAGCTATTATGTATTTGGTTCACTTGGCTCTAATAATATGGCGATGTGTTTAGGGCCATGAGAAGTCAAGAAGAAGAAGAAAGAAAATAAATGGAAGATACTTAGCTTCAAGCAATTCCGTAGATGAAAGAGAAAGTACAGCCGGAGGACATAGGCTAAGGTAGTGGACTTACCCTACTTGCGTGTATTGATTTATCTGCTTGTGTGATAATATGCATGATTGCTTTACTTGCTTGTTTAACATATTTGAATGGTTGAAGCTCTGTTTCTATTTATGCTATGGCCATGAGTATATTTTATGAAGCATTGTAGCATGCAGAAATGTCATTATGTTAACATGAGCCTATGTAAGGCAAGCATATCATACTCTAGCATTTATCTTACATGCATTGTTCGGTAATGTTTGCTACTGAGATTCCCCAGAATCTCACCCCCCACAACCAACCTTTAGGCAGGTGAGCACGTCAGAGAAGTGCTGCAAGGGAAGGTTGCTTGAAGTTGCTGTAGAAAGTATGAGCAAAGCAGACACTCTGATAGTTGTGACAACGGCCCTGAAGAATGTTGACGCTTCCAACCGAATAATGTAGGGCCGGGTGTCTAATATTTGAGTACGTGTTTTGGGAAAGCTTCCGCATATGCCAAATCGAAAAGATCCAGATGGGTTTTTAGAATCGCACTAATCCGCCACCCGAAAGGGCGAGGCCGGTAGGGGCGTTACAATATTATATTTTTTTGGAAAAAAAAGAAGGAAAAATACTTAAAATTTGGAATAATAACTTCCGGGCCTTGGAGGGCCAGCCCTAGCCCTAGTATTATCGGGTTGGACTTTGAAAAACAGATGTTTTTCTTACTTTGGGCTCTGGAGGGCTGGCCCTGTTAGGCCCTAACCTTTCACGGGCCGGCCCTAATTCCCAACTCTATGCACTTACCAGACTCCAAATTGTTCACATTTCAACTGTCCTTGTAGAATAAAAAATTGGTGTCTTATCACCTTCATTTCTAGGTACTCTGTTATTTTTACTTGTTAGAATAAAAGGGAATGTAATAAAGAAGGAGGAAATTCATAATTTGAATCTCACAGTTTAGATCTGGCCTTGTGGTTTCTTGTTTAATGTTTCAAGGCCCTGCATATATGGTGTTGGTGTAGGAAAAATCAAATCTAAATATTTAAAATACATATATTTATAATATATCTTTCAAAATCTAATGTTGATTACTTGATGTTGTTTTATAGCATAGGATTTTGTATATTGTGATCGTCTGAGATATTTATTGTTGTCTTTTTTAAATGCTTGTTTATCAATAAAATGTTAATAATGTGTTTTATCACATTTTCTAATACTAAAAAGCATATTAAAATTAATAAAATGGCATTTTACAATTGATAAAATCTTCATTTAAAATGCATATAAAAGTATTTTATCTCATATATATATATATATATATATATAAGGTAATAGGTTTTTTATTCCTAAATTTAAAAATAATAATTTGAATATAAATATTATAAAGATAGAAGAGAAAAATCTAAATAAAATGATAAGAGTATATTTGTTCACTTGTGTGTATTTGGATTAGTTTTTGGAGAATAGTTTTTATAATTTACAAGGTAAACATGTGAGAAGAATTTTGTCTTGACTTACAAAAAAAAAAAAAAAAAACTTCTAAAATCACAGTTTGAGTGTTATCCAAAAAACAAAATAGCCCTCCTCCACTCACGTCCCTTGCAAACAATACCACTTAGTACTTAAATATTGTAAATTCAGGGAATAAGTTTGGTTAAAAAATATATAGCTCACTTGTAGGGTAATTGATGACATTTTCTTAATTTTACCCTTATTTAATTTCTATTGGAAAGAGAGAGAGAAGAGAAGTGTGCGAAAATCATTTGTAAAGTAGGGAGGGGAAAAATTTAATAAGGGCAAATATAGATAATTTTATTAATTTAATGTATTCCTTAACATGTTATAAAGGAAGTATTATTTTCCATAAATATAAGTATATATTTTGGGAAAAAGAAGAATGTCTGGTTATTGAAAAAAATATTAATTGAATTTGATTTGAATAATTTATTAGCAAGAGGAAAATTGGCATAGCACTAACATCTAATATTAATATTTCATAGGACAAAATAAGTATTTAATGTGATATATTAATTTCCTCTTGGATGAGATAAGCTCATAAGCATGCATGCTTTTGTCTCCATTTTTCACTGAGACATATAAGCTTCTCTTTTATCTTCTCATTTCTGAATTATTTTCCATGATTGGTTTTACAACAAACTTTTTTTGATGCGCCGAATATTCTTGGACGCACTTTCCTCATTCTCCTTGGTGCTCCGCTGCCCTGGTTTTCTATCAAACTCCACCCTTTTTTTTTTTTTGGTGCAAGTATTTTAAGATAATTTTTGAAAATTATGAAGTATTTGTCTTCTCATTTCTAAATCATTTTCCATAAGCTCATAAGCATGCATGCTTTTGTCTCCATTTTTCACTGAGACATATAAGCTTCCGTTTTATCTTCTCATTTCTAAATCATTTTCCATGATTGGTTTTACAACAAACTTTTTTTTATGCGCGGAATGTTCTTCGACGCGCTTTCCTCGTTCTCCTTGGTGCTCCGCTGCCCTAGTTTTCTATCAAACTCCACCCTTTTTTTTTTTGGGTCCAAATTCAATTTTTTTTTTAAAAAAAAACACCATCATAAAATATAATTTTAGTATAAGTTAGTTTTTTTTTAAAAAAGGAAGTATTTTAAGATAATTTTTGAAAATCTTGAAGTATTTGTCTTCTCATTTCTGAATCATTTTCCTTAAGCTTATAAGCATGCATGCAACCATAATTGACGAAGACGAAGACCCATAATTGACTCCTTCAGAATAAAACCCAAGAAACACAAAATGGCAACCAAAGCTATCAGGTCTCCAACGGCAAAGCCATATTAATATGCAAGTCTGCGTGAAGATCAAAATAGAAATTGCGAAGAACAAGGGGAAACTAGCAATTTTGACCGATTCCAATTTAAAATAAAAGGAAAGATAAATTTTCTAGGAAACCCGAAATTAATGGCTAGTAAAGCGAAATTGCGAGGTGAAAAATGCCAATATTTAAAAAAGAAGACCAACACAAAGATGACATGTGGGCGATTGCCGTTAACAAACTCAAAGAACGCCGACCAACTCAATGTTTCGAGAGAAAGTAAATGAAAAGTAACTTCAACAGTTTTTTCATACCTCTAGGTGCATTGATTCAAGAAGAATTTCAAGTAAGCTGTAAAAGAAAGGAGCACGTTAGGAGATAATGTTTCAGTCAGGCGGCCTTACTTTTGCTCATTACGCAAGCAGAAGGCAATGGATGGAGAAGGGTAATGAAGATGAAAACCAAAGGGGTCAACCTTGACTCTACAATCGGACATCGAAATCTAATCTACCCACCAACTGTTTGATCAAATCCTTATTGCCCCCTTGCTGATCCTTCTTCTCCAGTGACTCTCCAAATTGCTGGCTTTTGTTCAATAGAAATCAACCGTCGTTGCTGCTGGTGGGTGCCTCCATTGCCGTTGGTGGAGGATGCCACCGCCGCCGCCGTTTGCATCTGAAAAGGAGTTGGGGGTGAAGGGAGACGACGGAGATGATGGAAAGGCTAAGTGGTAGCAATGGAAATTTAAAAAAGCCTAGGCAATTTTCTTTTTTTAATAGGGTGGGGCCCACATAAAAAATAACGCCAGTTATACTGTTTAAACAGTGATGGTATTTTTGTACTGATCTTGAAAGCTCATGTGTAGTTTTGCACCTAATAAAATTATTTGGTGTTGAACATTTCTCGGGATAAAACATATGTATATTTTTGTACCTTTACCCAAAAAAAACACAGTGGGTGGAGGAGGAAGTGAAATGTGTGCTTTCGGAGGATTATACGCAAAGAAAGAGAAGCCAAGGAAAGATTAAAGGGTAAGTATCTTTTCTCTTTCCTCTCTCTCTCTCTCTCTCCCCCTCCCTCCATCATGAATACTTCTTTCCAACTTGCGGGGAGTATAAAAAGGATCGGAAAGAGGGAGAGGAAGAGAGTGTGAGGAGAGAGAAAGAGGAATTCGATTATTAGAAGAGTTTGTGATGTGCTGGCTGTTGGGCCTGAATTCTATTGTTGGAAAGGAAATGAAGGAGAGATGAAGATGATGAACAGTGTCACAAATGAAAAACCTGACGAAAGGACTGATTATTCTTGTAAATACCATTAACAGATTTGTAATTCCCATTATAAAATTTGTTAAAATTGACTCTTATTTGTTGTTTTATCAGAGACACAAGTGAAAACCTGAAGAAAGGATTGATTTTTTTTTTCCATTACTGAACTTGTAAATGCTATTAACAAATTTGTAATTCCCATTACAAGATTTGTTAAATTTGACCTTATTTATTATTTGGGATAAGGGTCTTAAATACCATGGAAGTTTTTGCTCAGGAGCACTGGTAAGACGAAAGTTTTTTTTGGACCGAAAATGCCACAGAAGTTTTCACTGAAGAGCAATTTTGCCCCAGAAGTTTTCACTAAAGAGCAATTTTGCCCCGAAACCTTTCACTAAGGAGCAATTTTGCCCTTTTGTTCTCAAATATTAAATTTGACTATTAAATCAGTCAAAAACCACACATGTGATGCATTGAAAAAGTCAAACTTGGAGCCAGAGAAGAAGTTCCTTGAGATGTTGAGCTCAAGGCAGCCAAAATTTGTGAAGTCGAATTGGTTAATGGGACTAAAAGGTCGACTGTCACAAAACCCAAAGGAAACATCACTTATGATCTAAGAAAATGATCAATCTATACAAACGTAAATATTATCCTTCTTGATTTGTTTTATTGAACCAATTTTTGGAACAATTCATTTCTCGTTTTGCATTTCATTTGCGTTTTGTGACAAACCTTTCAGTCCATTTGACTAGTTCGGCTTCACAAATTCTAGTCGCATTGAGTTCAACATCTGAAGGATCTTCTTCTCTGACTCCAAATTTGACCTTTTCAAGGCATGACGTGTGTGGTCTTTGACTGATTTAATAGTCAAATTTAATATTTGGGGACAGAAGGGCAAAAAATTGCTACGTTTTGTAAACTTCCGGGGCAAAATTGCTCCTTAGTGAAAACTTCCAAGGCAAAATTGCTCCTCGGAGAAAACTTCCGTGGCAAAAATGATACTTCCGGGGCAAAATTGATATTTCATGTGAACTTCTGTGGCATTTTTGGTCCCAAAAAAATTTCCGTCTTACCAGTGCTCCTAAGCGAAAACTTCCATGGCATTTAAGACCCGTATCCCTCATTATTTCATCAAATTAAAAACTTGATAAAAGGATTGGTTATTCTCATTCCATACAAATCTGCAACTTCCCATATTTTTACTATTTGTCTGTGTGATCTGTGATGGATCCGGCTGATGGTCGATTTATCAGTTAATTAATTAAGTGTCAAAATACCATTTAAGGGTATGTTTGAATTGAGGGAGGGGAGGGAAGGAGAGGGATGTGGAGGGAAAAAAAATGAGAAGAGGAATTTTTTTAAAAAAAATTGAGTATCTATAAGTTTTTCTCTCCCATTCTTTTTTTTTTTCTTTCCCTCCCCCCCTCGATCCAAACATACCCTTATTTGCTGTCGTTAGATGAGCATTTTTGCGATCCCAAAAGTCAGCAATATACATTAAAAGAAGTGTCTAATGACAGCTATGATTTAAAAAACAATATTGCACGTATCACAGCAGTTACTACTACTTATATTTATATATCCCCCACTAATGAATGACAAAATTAATTCAGTTTATAAGCTGTGCTTTTAAAATACTTTTTTACTAGCACTCAGTTGTAACCTAACTTTTAGTACTTTTACTCTTTTACAACTATAAAATACTTTTCTAATAGCCCTTTACTAAAGAATATTTTAATACGTTACAGGGTAAAGGTGTAAAAATACACATGTATTTTACCTCCCAGAACACTTAGGGTGTGCATGGTAACACTCCCAAAATGACTTTTTTCCTAATTTCTGTGCCTCGGAACAAAAATGGATGAGAATTGTGTTTGGTAAATTTGGTTTTTTTTCTTGCTCCCGGGATGAACCGGTTTATTTTTTGTGCTGGGGAGTAAAAAAAAGAAGCTAAAAATTTTGGCTTCTCTATTCCAGAGCAAAAAATTAGAATTTATTTTTCCCTCAATCGAAGCAGAAATTTACCCTCGTTCACCACCACCACCGCCCCACCACCACCGCCCTACCACCGCCACCGCACCACCACCACCGCCACCGCACCACCACCACCGCTGCAGTCGCTCCCACCACCACCGCCATCGCCCCGCCACCGCCACCGCACCACCACCACCGCCACAGCCGCTGCCACCACCATCGCCCCACCACCCCCATCACCACCACTGTCGCCACCACCGTCCCCCGCCGCCGCCACCGCCACCACCACCACCACATAAATAATTTTTTGAATATAAAAATTACATAAATAATTTTCTTAGGAAATTTAAATTTAAGTTTATTTGTAAAGTATAATAATTATATTAATTATTAAAGAAAAGGACAAAATGGTAAAAATAACTCATTAATCTTCCTCCCTTACTATTTTTTTAACTCCCAAACAAGAGGAGGAAAAATGTGTTACCAAACGTAATTCTGATTTTCGGAGTAAAAATAAAATGGGTTAACAAACGTAATTCTAATTCTCAGAACTCTTCTAAAGCACAAAATCAGGAAAAACTGTTTCATCTCAAAAACAGTGCTGGGCAACAGAATGGTTGCCATACACACCCTTAATGCCATGTATTTTTCTTGGATGTAAAAATATACATAAACTTTCAAAACCAGAGCAAAAATATTACCACCGTTTAAAAAAAAGGTTAACATCTGTTTACTCCCATTCAAAATTCCCCAACTCAAAAGAAAATACCCTCTCAGAATTGCTATTGGGATTGTATTTCGCTTCTTCCCCTGTGACATACAAAGATGCAGCGAAGAAGACAAAATTGCAGCTTAGAAGACAAAAATGCAGCGAAGAACACAAAAATGCTCAAATGGAATTAAGTTATTCCGATGTTTAGCTTATATAGTGTTCCTACACATGTACATAAATCCATCGAACAAAAGACAAATTGCAGAATCTAATGGTCACCATGACGATCTTAGGCTACCACATCTACGAAAATTTACCAGACAATAGCCACCAGATCTCCTCTCAACAAAGGAACAATTTCAAACATCATACACAAACCACTCAGTAATACAGCCATTTGATCTTAGACCCAAACAGGGCAAAAACCCAAATGAAACATAAAGAGGAATGAACCAATCCAAGCAAAACAGAATCACCGAGCACCAAAAACCTAGATCTTGCAGAAAGCGACGAAATGAAGCAGATTTGAATAAACCTACAAACAGATCAATTACCTTCTGCTACTAAAAACCCTTGATTTTTTGTTTCTCCCTTGAGATCTTGAAATAGAGGAAGAGATCTGATCATGAAATGGCATGAACAAGTGGTATCTTTAAATTCCAGTCGCACATCTCGCCGCCGTTGCCATTGTGTTCCACCGATGAAGCAATCGCGACCTCACTATTACCTTTAAATTCCAGTCGCACTCTCAAACCTTCTCCCCTGAAAATCGATCTCCACCGTCATTTGCCATCGCAAATGGCAAATCACAACCTCCAACCACGTCTGAGAAGGAAACAGGGGGTGAAGGAAAGAAGAGGGTAGTTTGGGAAATTAAAAGGACCCAGGTTTTTTTTTTTTTTTTTTGGGCTTAAGGTGCGATTTGGCTAACAAACTATTGGTTCGTGAGTGTTCAGTACAATTAACTATTACCTAAACCATAAATACCGGGATTTTGACCAAAATAAAAAAAAAAAAAGAAATTTACCAGAGTAAAACACATCCCAAACTATTTTCCAAACTAGGGTTCACGTTACCGGTGACGCAGGGGGGTCGCATGCCACGTCAGTGGCGTGAAACAGGGTGGCGTGGACCTATTTCACGCTATTGACGTGGCGTGCACAGGGTCCACGCCACTAGATGGCGTGGACCAATCACAGGCTTTGATTCAATATTTATTAAAAAAAAAAAAATTGACACGGTGGCGTCACGCGGTACGACGCCACTAGTCGAGTCAGATAGTACGACGCCACTAGTGGGGTCGTACTTTCTGACGCCATTGTCACATCAGCATTACTTTGGTAAATAGTTTGAACAGTGCTTCAGACTGGTAAATTTTTTTTTTAAAATTATTATTTTGGTTAATGTTCCCATAAATACCAACAAACTATTTAAAAGGAAAAATGAGCACAATTTTGTTAAAAACTAATTAACTCCGTTAAAGACAATATCTTGAGGACTTCACTGTATCTATTGTCGTCATTTAAAGCACCGTGCTTTAAGGCTAAGTTTTGGAACTCGGACGAGTTGTTAGGGAAATCAACCAAACGATGAGATCAAAGTTTGTTGAAAATGAAACGAAAAGAAATCGAAATCAGCTATGAGAAAGAGAAAACAAGGGAAGTAGAGATGAAATGATGAAATTGACCTTCCTGACGGAGGCTTTCTCGACCAGCTTCTTGACGAACATTGCGAGATGCATATGAGTGAAGCGAATCCAGATCGGGGAGAGAGAGAAGGGAAAGTGCCGCAATTGCTTTATGATACGATAGAGCACTGTGCTTTAGCAGGTGACGTTGGAATTAAAAGAGGGGGCACATCACATTTGGAATTGAAGGCATTAAAGGGACGACCCCGTTTGGGTAAAAATGTTTGGATTTGGAACCTAACCCAAGAGAGAAAAGAGAGCCATTGACGGAACTTGGATATAACATAAGGGGGCCATGGCCCCCCCCCCCAAAAAAAATGTTTCAAAATTTTCAGTGGAAATTTTTCTTTTTTAGTGTAATAATACAACTTTGGCCTCCTCTAAAGTAGTAAATATAACTTTGACCCCCAACTTCTTCTTCCTCTTCTTCTTTTTTTATTTTTTATTTTTTACATTTTTTCCTCTTTTTATATTTTAGGCTTATAATTCAATCTTTGTTCTATGTAGGGTTTATACGATTTATGTTAATCTTGTCATTCTTTTCTATATTTCATTTTAATTACCTGAAATTTTTTGCTTATCAGTGAAATTTACTTTTGTGGTCTATCCCTTACTATGCTTTTACCCATTCTACACTACACTTGTAGATGAAGTTAATTAACTTGATTTAATGAATATTTTTTTCATTCTTTTCATTTTTAATGAATTTAAAACTTTCTTTAAAAAAATTTTTCAGGGGCACTCCCGAATCCCTTCATCATTATTTAGCCCCCCAAATTTTTCCTCCAAGTTCCGCCACTGAAGAGAGCGACGATTGGAAAAGGAGAGGAGGCGGCTGGGTTAGGAAACACTGTTCATCGTCTTCTCAAAGGGGGAGATCGTTCTAAGTTGCAGAGAACGAGGAAAAGAGCAGAGTTAATTTGTCTGTAACGGAGTTAATTTATTTTTAACGGAATTGTGCTCATTTTTCCTTTTAAATAGTTTATTAGCATTTATGGTCCAGCTAATAGTTAATTGTGCTGGACGCTTCTAAGCCAATAGTTTGTTGGCTAAATTGCACCTTAACCCTTTTAATAGGGTGGGGCCCACCACAAAGATGTTTTAACGGTAATGGTATTTTTGCTCTGATTTTGAAAGTTCATGTGTATTTTTACATCCAAAAAAAGTACATGGTGCTCTCGAGAGTAAAATACATGTGTATTTTTGTTTCTTAACCCTACGCTAAATGAACAAAAAAATAATTATTTTAAGATACTGATTGCTACTAAAAAAGATACTCTAAAATATTAATTTTACTCCTCCATCCATCCAGAATAATTAGTGCTTTATTGAAGTGATAAAGTACTTGTACTGTTCTGGGTTGCGAAGTCAAGATCAAAACTTAAAAATGATGTTTATTTATTTGAAAGGAAAAAAACTTAGCCACTTAAACTTATCGTATCGATTTAAGGAGAATTCAATGACAGTTGTCCCCTAAAAATTTTGCTGAAAAAGATAAAAAATAAATAGCAAATGTTAGCTCAAATAGTTTTAGAATTAAACTACATGTTGGATGAATTTTCCATGTTTTGGTTTTACAACAAACGGAACATGGGGGTAACCGTGACTTTTAGTTGGATGAAGCTATATTTTTGAGTAAATATCAGGTCTCAGACAAAAAATACGAACCTTATTTTGATTTCTTACAAAATAAAAAAACAACTTTTATTTGTCTTTTTTATGGATTAAAAATGATCTTTTGGAAATTTGTGAGGAATCAAAATGGCAACTAATTGACCCTTATTCGTCTTTTTTTTTAATGGACTAAAAAAGACTTTTTCTTTTAATAAAAGATCAAAATAAAAATCGTGTTTTTTTTGGTTAAGGATTAGAAAAGATATTTATTTTATATTTTTGAAACATTGGTCTCTCTTTGGCTCATCTTCAAAAAAAGAATTTGACCTCATGTAGTTGAATGATAGACATAATAGACAAAAGGATGTACGGAATGCTCTGGGACGCGCTTTCCTCATTTTCCTTGGTGCTTCGCTGCCGTGGTTTTCTATCAAACTCCACCTTTTTTTTTTTTTTTGTCTTCTGTGCAAATTCAATTTTTTCCAAAAAACAAAAACAGCGAAATATATTGTTAGTATAAGTGAGTAAAAAAAAGTATTTTTAAAATAATTTTCAAAGATAATAAAATATTTTTTCAGTACCCGTCAGTATCTTAAAATATTTTTAAAAATTTTAAAATATTTTTTTTCTAAATTATGAAGTAATTTTTTCAATATCACTCAATATCACATCTTTTTAGTATCAGTTACTATTATAAAATATTTTTTTAAAATCTTAACATATTTTTTAAAAATTTTAGGATCTTAATGAAATATTTTAACTAATTAACCAACAGTGGCACCAGCAAGTACTGTGATATCGAAGAGAGAGAGAGAGAGATAGAGACGTGTGCTGTCATTCTGAATCAATGAGATTGAAACAAGGGTTCACATTAAGTGTTAGTTTTTAGGTGTTATTTCCTTTAATTAGAGGGATTAGACATTTTTTTTTATTTTTTTATATATTCTATTTATTTAGATTAGATTATATGTTGTATTTTGAATTTTTTTCACTAAACATTTTAAATTAATTAATTTCTAGGATATTAGGGTTACAGAAAAATATTTCTGAATATAGGACTGGAATTTAATTAATTTGAAATATTAGGTGCAAAAAAAAATTTCAGGATCCAACATATAATCTAATCTAAATAAAAAGAATATATAAAAAATAAAAAAATATTTAATCTCTCTAATTAAAAAAAATAGCATCTAAAAAGTACATAAAAAAATAGCACCTAATACCAACTCTTGAAGCGAAGTGGGTTCTGTCCGTTTCTGCTGTAATGCGCATTGGAAGAAAAGAAAGTAGTGTGTCAATCACAGAGATATTTATTTTTCTCTTTTCAAAATGGTAGTTGTTCACCAATAAAATGTTACTACTCTCATCCTAGTTATAAAAGCTAATGGATTTTTTAAAGGGAGTTTAAAAAAATTAAATAAGTTGTTTAATTATTTTATATATAAAATATTCTTAGATTATGTATTAATTTATTAGTTAAACTAATAAGTTTGAAAAAAATAAAAATAAAAATATTTTAAAATAATTTAATTAGTTTCCTTAATCTCTTCAAAAAAAATCAACTAACTCTTATAATTAGGACCGAAGGGAGTAGTTAATGAATTGATGTTCCGAAAAACTCAAAGAAACGCATCCCAAAAAATTAATATACTCCCTCCCATCCTAATTATAAGAGTTAGTTGACTTTTTTAAATAGATTAAGGAAGCTAATTAAATTATTTTAAAGTGTTTTTATTTTTATTTAATGAATTGATGTTCCGAAAGACTCAAAGAAACACATCCCAAAAAATTAATATACTCCCTCCGGTCCTAATTATAAGAACTAGTTGACTTTTTTGAATAGATTAAGAAAGTTAATTAAATTATTTTAAAGTGTTTTTATTTTTATTTTTTTCTTCAAAGTTATTAATTTGACTGATAAACTAATATATAATCCAATAATATTTAACATATGAAATGATTAAGTAGCTTATCTAGTTTCCTTGATTTCTCCAAAAAAAAATTAACTAGCTCTTATAATTACAACGGGAGGTAGTGTCTAGTTATTGAGTAATGCATATATTAATGCAAGAGATGAGAAAATCATTAGCACAACTTTTTTTCCCCCCTTTTTTTGTCGATTAATCTATGTTTTTCAAGTGATCAAGTAATGAAGGTAAATTTTTTAAAAAAACAGTAATCAAATAACTAGGTTTTTTCCATCATCCTTCAGCTAAGGGGCGGAACATACGCGGAGCTTACGCGGAGAAGGAAGAAAACCGCGTCCGAGCATAAAGCATCCCAAAACAAAGGCTATATTCTGGGGAACACCCATAAACACGTCTCCCAACAATTATTCATATAACTCTGCTCGCTGATACAAAGCACAGTGAACTTGCCATCGAATTAATCAATGGAAGTCATTGCTGATCGTGTCATTAGGCTGCTGGGCTCTTTAGCTGCTAACAATCTTGAGCTTCTCTGGAACTTCCAAGATGATTTGGAGACGATGAAGAGGACGATGGCTGGAATCAGAGCCGTGCTTCATGATGCAGAGACGAATGCCATGAAAGGTTTTCCCATCAATCATTCGCTACAGATGCTGAAAGATGTGCTGCTTGATGCTGATGACTTGTTGGATGTCTACTTAGCTGATGAGCTAGCAAGGGAAGTTATGACCAAAGATAAAATGGGCAAGGAGGTACGCATATTCTTCTCCAAATCCAACCGAATTGTTTGTGCTCATAAAATAGGTCGTCAAATCAGGGCAATTAGGAAGAAACTAGACGGGATTTATGATACCCGGAATCTATTTATGTTGCATGAGAGCTCTTCGAGTACTTCGAATGAGTCTCATGAGTGGAGGCTAACCCATTCGTTTGTGAGGGAGGAAGATTTCGTAGGGAGAGATGAGGAAAGGAAGCGTCTTATTACGACCATTTTAAACCCTGATGTGACACGTGAAGTTTCAGTGGTTCCCATTGTTGGGATTGGAGGATCTGGTAAAACAACACTTGCTCAACATGTGTATAATGATGTGTCTGTCAAAAATCATTTTGAGCTTATGATGTGGGTTTGTGTCTCTGATGAAACCCATGCTCTTTCCAATAACATGTTAGCTCAAAAGATTATTGGTGGACAGCAAACATCTGCTCCGATGCTTCCACCAGTTGAGAAATTATGCCATCAAGTTGAGGGGAAACGTTTTTTGCTTGTTTTAGATGATGTCTGGAATATTAAGAATCGAGGGGAATGGCTTAAATTACAAAACGTGTTCAAGGGTGGAAGAAAAGGAAGTATGATCATTGTCACTACACAGAGTATGGCAGTGGCAAATGCAATGGGCACAGTTATGCCTTTTCCCTTAAAAGATTTGGATGAAGATGAATCTTGGGAGCTATTCCGTAGAGTGGCTTTTAGGGATGGGAAAGAACCTGATGACCAAGAGTTGGTAGGTATTGGAAAGTATATTGTACGAAAATGTGCTGGAGTTCCCCTTGCAATAAGAACTATTGGTAGCCTATTGTTCAACCAAAAGTTGGGAGTGAGTGAATGGTCATACTTCAGGGATCTCGAATTTGCAAATGTGGGTTCTGATGACAACATAACCTTGTCTGTCCTTAAACTTAGTTATGATCATCTTCCCTCCTATTTGAAAAAGTGCTTTGCATTTTGCTCTTTGTTTCCAAAAGATTATGAGATTGAGAGAAAAGTGCTTGTTCAGATGTGGATAGCTGAAGGGTTCATTCAACCCTTAAGAAATAGGCGCTTGGAAGATGTTGGGGATGAGTACTTCATGCAGTTATTGTCAAGGTCCTTGTTTCATGATGTGAGGCGGGATTCCTTTGGTGAGATAGAGAAGTGCAAGATACATGACCACATACATGATCTAGCACAATCAATCACTAAAAATGAGAGTTACATTGTCAAAAGTGAAAGGACAGAAGAAGAGTACATTGTTGATGGGATTCGTCATGTGTCAAGTCATTTTGACAGGGCTTGGAAGTTTCAATTTAATAATGTCAAGACAAAAAGAGTGAGAACAATTTTATCACCAAAAGGGCAATGGGACTTCATCCAAAGTTGCTCTCTGTCAAGATTTTTTAATCCAATTTGTTCGTGTACAATATCGCTTCCAAAGCACTTGCGTGTATTGGATCTTAGAAATGGATGGTTGGGAATTCCAGAGAGTATAGGAGACTTGAAGCATTTGAGATATCTTGATTTAAGTGGGAATTCGGGACTTAGAAAGCTCCCACGAGGAATTACCAATTTGCATAACTTGCTGAGTCTAAGACTTAGTGGGTGTGAACATTTAATACAATTGCCCAGAGATATGAAGAGATTGGTAAGTCTCAGACATTTTGAACTGGATGATTGTGTTAAGCTGATATGTATGCCACGCGGTTTGGGAAGTTTGACTAATCTTCAGACATTGACAACATTTATAGTCAACAAAAGGAATAGTGGTAGTGCAAGGATAAGTGAGCTACGTGATTTGATTTGGTTAAGGGGAGGATTAAAAATTGTAAACTTAGAAAGGCAGCGGAGTAATATTGAGGAGGTTGAGTCGGCAAAGTTTCTGCTTGACAAGCAATATCTTGAAAGATTGAGCTTAATGTGGTCGCGGTTTCCTCTTGATGAAGAATTTAGGGAACAAAAAGAGCATAAGGATGAGATGATTTTAGAAGGTTTAGAGCCGTTTCACACAATCAAGATGCTAGTTATTGACGGATTTCATGGCAAATGCTTGTCAGAGTGGATAGGGAGTCTTATATCATTGCAAGAGCTAAGACTGATCAATTGCTCTTCTTTGGCATCACTTCCAGAATCTATTGAAAGCCTCACATCATTGCAAGAGCTAAGGCTCATCAATTGCTCTGCTTTGGCATCACTACCAGAGTCTATTGGGAGTCTCACATCGTTGCAGGAGCTAAACCTCATCAACTGCTCTACTTTGGCATCACTTCCAGACTCAATAAAGAGTCTTACATCATTGCAACATCTTGTCGTGCGTAGATGCTTAGCTTTAATGGAAAGATACGGACAACAATTGGAGGGATTTAATTGGCCTGGGCTTGCACACATACCATATGTTGATATTTGAATAAATAATCGGTTTCCTTATTAACAAAATCAGATTAGGTACGTACTTACCTATAACTCCATTCTTCTCTTTATTGGATAGTTCCAGCCTTTTTTCCCTTTCTTTACTCTTTCATTTTCATACTTAGCATTTGCCTTTTTTCCTTGTCTTGTAGTCCTCACATGTGTTTGTTCCAGAAAATGTTTCTTTGTCGCTTCTTGCTGGAGACCAATAAATTCTTTGTATTTTTTCTTCTTCTTAAGGTCCACATTTTGTTGTATTTATTCTACTATATTTAAGAGTATTGGGTTCTTATATTCTTGCACAATATAAGATCTTTAAGGTTGTTGTTTGAATTCTTTTAAAAAGACATTTACCTACCATCAATAACTAACATCCATTTCGCCTACAAAAACAATACAAAATACTGGTTCAACATCAATTTCCTAGGCTTTTAAGCCTTACTTATAATCAACGTATATTATTACGTCTAAATTATTTAAAAATTGTAATTTTCTTAATATGTGAAACTTTACCATCAACTTCCCTTAATCTTCACAATTATGCAAATAACTCTTATACTATTATTTTTACCGATTACTTATCTACAAATGACTTAAAAAATTCAAGAGGTTTATCTACCTATAACTTGTTGGTTGAAGGGAAGTTTATGCGGTATAAAACACATTTCTTCAGTAGAGAATTATTTTGTATGCTTTATTATTTAATCGCAATCATATTCTTTATTATATTTTGTGTTTAGAGCATAAGTCACATTTCAAAAGTAAATAATTATATATTTCATCTCAGTCTATTCTTATACTGAGTCCAGCCATGTGGATTTGTATCTTATTATACACTAGGTATAATTTATTAACCCGAGAAAAGTGTAAAGTGGATGGTGCTGAATATCAATTTTTGATTTGATTAAAATTCTGATTTTATTTATACCAAAAAAATAAAATAATTGAATCATTGTTCTAGGAAAATTTTTCAAAGGAAAAAAAAAGGAACTATGAAAAGCTATCAATATTAGTATGATAACAAAAGATTTTAACAAATATCGTGGCCTTGAATTAAAAAAAAAAAAATCTTAGAGAAATTCATTACAATTAATATATGTCATTATTGTTCGACTTGGATCCAACCAATTATTTCAATTAAAAAATATCACTTAAATTATTTCTTTCTTTCTTTTTAATAACAAAATTTTAGGAAAGGGGTTAAGTTTACCCATAATCCAAGGGCAGGGTGAAATCTCCCTTCCTGAGGCATTAGGGTAGGGTGAGCCGTCTATTACCCTCAGGCATTAACCTAGGCACCTAGAAGTTATTAGGATGCCTCCTCTAGCGCTTAAACCAACTCTAGGATCGAACCCTATACCTTTGGTAAGAGTGTCCAACCCCTTTGCTAGTTGAGCCCAAGGACGAAGGGTAGCACTTAAATTATTTCTAATAATGAGTATAGATATAAAGTTATGAAATTCTCTTCAAATATCAAGTTACTCAATCTCACATTTAAGAAAACCTTGTTTTACAAATAATAAACAAACTATATTTACTTGGCAATAACATTCCCTTAAGGATAGAGGTGAGCAAATCAAAACCGAAACCGAAAACTGAATTGACTAATTCAGTGTTTGGTTTGTTCAGTTTGTTTTTTTTGGTTTCAGTGCTTGATTTTGGGTTAATTTGGTTTTCAGTGTTCGGTGCAGTGTTTATAAATCTTTTTTGGTTTTAACTGGAAAAACCAAAATTTAGTGTACATGTATATTCAGCCCACATGAGACATTACCCTCAGCCCAACTCAACTGACCCAACCCAATTTGCTCTAAAACCCAACCCAATTTTTCACTCTCACAATTCCTCATTGAAACCCTAAGTCCCTAACCCACTGACTATCGATCTCTTGGCTTGACGGTGAAAGTGTTTTCTTTCATTCTCTTGAGTGTGAGTTCAAACAAGGCAGATTCACAAACCCTAACCCACTGTCGACACTAAGCTTCCTGTTTTATTACTCCCACGCAGCTCCGATCGTGCCAGAATCTGCAAAACTGGTCTTACTCTTTCTCTACAATCTACAACTGCGCTCCGTCGTTCGTCGGCCTCGTCTCTCTCTGCCCTTCGTCGGTTCTCATCTCTTTTCCGCCCTTTGTTAGCTGGAGGTGACCCACTGTACTGCTTTTTCATTTTGCTTGGTAGCTGGATTTGTGTAGCGGACAAGGAAGGAAGACCACGCTGGTGAGAGGAAGGAACTGAATCAGAGATATGAGAGGAGTCTTTGAGTGAGATCACTGCCAGCAGAGGCGGGAGATGAGTCAGCGACCACCTCCTTAACCAAATAGACGAAGGCGAATATCCACCTTCCTCGAGCTGCCTGACGATTGGAATCAGATCTTATTGATCCAGACATCTCCTCCTCTATTAACGGCGTCGTAGAGAGCATTCAACCCAGAAAACGAGTACCCCATCTCTTTCTTCTACTTCAAATGCAATTTTGCTGCTGAAATACTGGTCTTTGTTAATTATTTTTGCTGTTAGAATTTGCTACTGAAATACTGGTCTCTATTAATTATTTTTTATGGTAGAATTTTTCCTTAGTTGCAATTTTTTTGCATTGGACGGGCTTGCACACCAAATAATCAATTTACACCAAAAACTGAACTGAAATTAGTCGGTTGTTCAGTTTCAATTATTTCAACATTTTGGTTTCGGTTCGGTCAGTAAAATGCCTTTAAAAACCGAAAAACCGAACCGAACACCGAATGCACACCCCTACTTAAGGAATGTAATGTCACGGTAACTTTGGCATTTTTTGTTCGTTTAAAATTGTCAAAAATTCATAAATCGTAGTAACTATAGTGGAACAACCAAACAATTAAGAAAACCTTGTTGGTTTTACAAAATTAGACTTGTTCTGTCATAAGAACATAGATGTCTAGCCCTCGGTGGACTAGTAAGTTTATCTTGGATCGAATAGCTCCAGGCATCTATGGATGAGTACACAATCAAAGGGGGTGGGGTGTGTACATAGTGTAGGCAGAATTGTAGATGAGAGAGAGCTTAAAATGTTTGTACCTTTAGGGTTTACCATCTATTTATAGAGGGTATCTTAGGGTTAGGGTTTGGACTGCTGGGCCTCTCTTGCCTCTTAAGCCCAAATGTTCTGCCATCACATTTGTGCAATAGTGGTTGCCTCTTGATGGGCTATACCTTGGATGGGCCTAATATTTATATCCATAACAGTTGCCCCCTAGCCCGGTAGTTCAGGCCTCTAAGCTGCCGGGATGTATTGACTGTCTAATGTGCAACACGGACTTGGCCGAGATATATTCAGCTTATCTGGGTTGTGCGAGAAGAAATATGATCCTTGCTTGCTTTCGTAGCCACTTTTCTCCGGATAATTATTCAGTTTACATTCCTGCATTTAATAATATGTAAGCAAATCATAATCAATGAAAAATACTTATTGTTTGCACAAATTGTTCAACTTGCTCATTTCGAATACTTGTTCGAGTTTGATTTTCGTTCTAGTTTCCATTAACCTCGGTTATTGATAATACTCTTTTCCACTAACAACTCGTTGCCCCCCAACACGGTGGTTCAGGTCTCTAAGCTGCGGGGATGCACTGATAGTTTAACCTGGCTCTCCACGTGGAACTCGGGCTTTAACTATACACATAAGCTTGGATTTTGCCTGTAATCTGGCTTCAAGACTTTACACGGATCCCAGATATAAACTAGATTCAATTTAAACCGGGTCCGGCTTCAACAATCTACACGGATCCCGAATTTAAACTAGATTCAGTTTAAACCGGGTCTGGCTTCAAAATTGTACACGGATCCCTGATTTAAACTAGATTCAGTTTAAATCGGGTCCGCCTTTATCTCTTTTGTAGGGATGGACTCCAGTCGGAACTCGAATTTTAACTGTAATCAGTTTAACCGGGTTCACTTTAGAATAGACTTGGCGGCCTTGCCGTCGCAACATGATTTAGTTGAAACCGGTTTGTGTACCTCGGATTCATATATATTAAGCTTTCACATGATTTTCGAAAACTGGTTTCTTTACCAAGAATTCATACGTGCTTAGCTTTGACATAATTTGTGAAAACTGGTTGCTTGACCATGAATTCTACACCGGCATTCGCCCCCCAATCCGAGTTGTCATTAAAATGAATCACCCCCCAATCCAAGTTGTCAATAAATGAATCCCCCCCAATCCGGGTTGACATTAAAATTAATCGCCCCAATCCGGGTTGACATTAAAATTAATCATCCCCCAATCCGGATTAGACTTAAACTTGACATGATTCATGAAAACGGGTTTGTGTACCTCGGATTCATGCATGTATAGCTTGGACATGATTTTTGAAAACTGGTTTATTTACCATGAATTCTACATCCTTAGCTTTGACATGATTTTCGAAAATGGGTTTCTTCACCTCGGATTCAAACATGTTTAGCTCGTACATGATTTTTGGAAACGGGTTTATATACCTCGGATTCCTACATGTTTAACTTGTACATCATTTTTGAAAATTGGTTTGTGTACCAGAATTCATACATGTTTATTTTATACATGATTTTCGAAAACTGGTTTGTGTGCCAGAATTCATACATATTTATTTAATACATGATTTTCAAAAATGGATTTATGTACCTTGAATTCCTACATGTTTAATTTGAACATGATTTTGGGAAACAAGTTTATGTACCTCGGATTCCTACACGTTTAGCTAGAACATGATTTTCGGAAACGGGTTTATGTACCTCGGATTCCTACATGTTTAGCTAGAACATGATTTTCGGGAAAGGGTTTATGTACCTCGGATTCCTACATGTTTAGTTAGAACATGATTTTCAAAAAAGAGTTTATGTACCTCGGATTCCTACATGTTTAGCTAAAACATGATTTTCGGAAACGGGTTTATGGATTCCTACATGTTTAGCCTTGGTGGCATTGTCGTCGCACATGGAGCCCGGATTTTAACCAGATTCAGTTTAACCAAGTTCCATCTTCGTTCCCTTTCGTAGGGACGGACTCCACACGGAACTCGGATTTTAATCAGATTTGGTTTAACTAGGTTCGCCTTTAAAAATTTACACGGATCTCGGATTTTAACTAGCTTTAGTTAATCTGAGTCCGCCTTCAAAAATTTACACGGAGCCCGGATTTTAACCAGATTTGGTTTAACTCGGGTCCGCCTTCACCATTTTGAGGTGGACTCCTGATCTTCAAAATGCTGTGAGAAGAGAATGTGACACATGTTTTTCTTCAAAGGATCACATGCATGGTAGTTAAAAATTCGATTTATCACTACGATTTTACGTTTTTACGATTCTTTTTCATTAAAACAATTTAACTAATTTTCCAAACGCTTTTAAGTTTTTACGATTTTACGTTTTACGATTTTTCATTCTCCTTCCGTTTTCAGGTAAAATCTACGTTTTCACTACCATGATCACATGCATTCAAGGTTGTTGTGCAACAATATTTCAGGAGATTATTCGCACATTGGCTGTGCAGTTGAGACTGATCTAAACTGTCGATGTGCCTCATCATATTCAATTTCTAATTTATGCTGTAAATTTGTACGAGGATTAGCTTCCAACTGAGCTTTTCCTTAGCATGCCAATCTGTAGCTTTTGAAGCTTCAAAGAGTTCTCTAAAAACTTCATTTTAGTACTTTAGTGTTTACATAAATGTCAAGAGATCTTAGAATTTTATGCTCTATTTTATGAGCCCAGGGAGTAGATAAGTCCTCATCTTTCAATGTCCCAAAGAAAAAATTCCGGTAATGAGTTCCACGGCCAACCCCATTGCCGAGATGTTACCCATTCTTGAACACGTGGAAATTTTCTAGAAAATGGACCCACAAATATTTCATGCTCATAACCAAAAGTAGGAAGAACCATAAATTCAGCCAGGGCCCCCAACTGTTCAAAAGCTCTTGATGCCCTTATGAACAAGTTAGTTCTAGTTTTAAACAAAGCAATATTCCAAAGTTCGGAAAAACGTGAATTTCTCCATATAATGGAACATTTTCCATTTTACACAGCAAAATAAAGAACAGAATTGGCAGGTGCATACACTAATGCAACCACAAAAGCTACTATATATTTTCACATCCAAAGTAAGGAGAGTTGAAGAAAATGGAACCTTAATGCATTTATCAGTTGGGGCAATCGGTGTATACTCCCATAGGCCTCCACATATCGTTGTGCCTATGCTAGCTCCCCACATGTACATGCAAAAATTCCTTTTTCAGAAGTTTTGCTTTGACCCAATCAAAAAGAGTGAGCTATATGGTTCAGTTGCTGCGAAGATATTATACTCTAGTTGCTTAGCAGATGTTGTCAAATCAATAGCTGCTAATTTATTCCATGTGTTCCTGGCAGCTAGAATCTCTTGTATTTGCACTTTATCATCCAGAGACATTCTTGCGTTTAAAAGAGTGCTTTCAAGTAGCTCTGTTTAATCTTGGTTCACATCTTCTTCCTTGAGATCAGATATCACATTATCAGCGCTTAACAAGCTTTGCATTAATTATTAGCATGTTCAATGGCAGACCAAAGGATTCATACTTTGCTGCCAATTTCTGAACAGATGCCATTGAACTAAAATCTAACTCCATGGCATCAACTGTAGCTGTGGGTATCTTCTTAATTATAGCTTCTTTCATGTATTAACCAGCAGCCATATTCCCCACAGCCATAATCACATGGGCACCACGCAAAGCAAAGACACGTGTAGTCTCTGCCCCAATGCCACTGGATGCTTCTTTTTTCTTGAGTGCCTCTTTGTTTTAACAACTTGTATATCCTTTTGGTAAGCTATAGGACAACCCAATTGATCCTTCACCTTGCTCAAAAAATTGAGGATGTCTTGTTCATCTAAGGCAATTGGAGAACAAAGTACCAAACCTTGAAGAATCAATGACAGAAAAGAAGGAACCTTCCCTGCCCCACCGAGAGGTCGTATGAATAGACCAAACATATCATCCACATTTAGATTGCTTAATGTCTTTTTCAGAAGAAAGGGTGGAATTCCCATTGGTTCAGAATAAAATCTTCAAAACTAGATGTAATTATATCAAATAGACTGCCTTTAACCAATTTGAATGGTAATGAATAATGTCCATCTTCATTAACTTTTGTGGCACCTTTGACTTTCCTTTGATTACTTTTGACCGGAGCTCTTTTAGAAAGGTCAATAATGCTTCCACAAAGCTTACAAGAGCATTTTGGCACGCACTCATTGCGCATGTATGGTCAAGAGTTAGGAGCAAGTGGTCTCTAGATATCTCCTCACAATATTCCATTTAAAACCCTCTGATAATAGTCACATTGCCTTGCCCGCGATGCATCCAGGCTTTAAAGCAAGGAAATCCTGAGTCCTTCTTCACCCAGCACGAGGTTCCCATTATACCTGTCCTTCATTTTGATAGAATGCAAAGAAGATGTATCTGCCTCAACTATCATTCCTTTCTCAACAGCAATTTCAGACTGGATTTAAATAACTCTTCGGCAAATGCAAATGAGCAGTTAGAACTTCATAACTCTGCTGGGATTTTTGTCAACTCAGGTTTAAAAGGACCTCCCACACCAACTCTTGCTGGCAAAGGAAACTCACTCACTTATCATCAGTTTGCTCCAATTGCAGCAGCAGCATTTTCTTATCAGCATTTTTTTTCGTATCAGATTTACAAAATAGAAAGCAAGCAGAAATTATGTTTACAGCATATCGACACCTTACTTGACTAAGCAACCAAATATAATTCTTCCTGGAATCACCAGAACTCACAAGCAGCAAATCAATCAAGATATTACTTTCAGTGTCGTGTTGCAGAGAACTGTGAGACTCAGATGAGATTCTTAGAAGCATGCAACTCTTCTCAGACTTTCCTCAAACACATCCTGTGCATACTTCATTTTTTCTTTTTAAACGAGCAGCCTCTATCAGCATAGGTGAGAGCTTAGGTCTTGAAAGAAATAAAAAACGATGCTTGGAAACAAGGATCAAAACCAGCAATTTGATTGAATGCCAATCCTTTAACTCTTTTGCACACTACTTTTTCACCAATGGGTTGGACTGCTGGGCTTCTTGTGCCTCTAAACCCAAATGTTCTGTCATCACATCTGTGCAATAGTGATTGCCTCTTACTGGGCCACACCTTGGATAGGCCTAATATTTATATCCATAACAAGACTTATAATTAACTTAGTTTCTACTTGTTCACTTGGCAATGTTCAAGGGAGAGAATTATTTTTTTAGCCTTAATTACAAGCATGTCATTGACTTTCCTATAACTTTCCCATTTTGCTCCTTATTAAAATAGTGGGAAAATATGTATATTTAATATGGGTGAAATTAGAATCTTATTTAATTTTTAGACAGTTAATGAGTTTGAAGGTAATTTTAGTTCTTATTAAACATGTTAGTAATGACTTATAAATAAGATGGGGGAATAGTTTTAAAGTGGATGAATAAATCAAAGCTAAAGATTTCATATAAACTTGGTGGTTGATAACTATCTAACAATCATCTCGCCTACAAAATAAAAAAGGAATTAATAAAACTTTTTGCATGTTTTTTAACCAAAACATGTGATTTTATTAACCCAGAAAAATAGAATCCAACACACCAAAAACACAACAGTCACCAAGAACAAACATAATCCTGTACAATACATTTCGATGATCAGCTCCACATCAAGCAAGCATCCTGGTTCAAAATTGGTACGGTGCATGGTTTAAGCCTTTCATTAACTCTTTTTTTCCCCCACATTTAGTGGGTGAGGAATTTATGGACGGTGCTGAATATCAATTTTTGATATATTAAAGTTTTGGTTTTTTACGGCAAAAAAATAATTGAATCCAAAATTTTACGAAGAAATTAAATATTTTAAATAATGTTAATCTTAATATTATATCTAATTGTTTTAACTAATATCGTGGCCTTGAATTTTAAAAAATAATTTTTCTTTGAATTTTTAAGACAAATTCATTAAAATTCTATTATTTCATTATTATCAAATTGAATTCAACCAATTATTTCAAAATACAATTACGAAAGCCCTAATTTCAGTTGTCGCACACGTATGTATTGTTTTACCCCTGAACTAACCCCTATAGTTAATTTCTTATATGATGAACACTCATTCATGGATGATTAAACTCAGCATCATATTAGTATTACTGTTTTAAACTTTTAATCTAATCATGATGAGTGCATCTCAAAGTGTTGTAATAATAATTTCATTCTAAAAAGAAATATCTTTACAAAATTCTCACTTTTATAGGGAGAGACGCAAGAGGGAATAAAGGGGGAAAAAACAGAAGACATGTACACCCAACATTCTTGGGGTGGGGAGAGGGCTATGCACTGAATAATGAGGAAAGAAGTCAATAAAAGATGGACCTCCTACTTGCTGGAAGCAAATCATTGAAGGAGAATTATGATTCAATATACAATCTGATTGATCAAGGTTGCCACAAAAACACCAACCAACCACCGACTATATGCAATGCCCTGGTGTCAATTTGAGCTCATGAACAAGAAGCTAGTATGCAACTATTCGCATCAGCAGCTAGTTAATGAGGATTTTGCTCCTATGATGATAAAACCAAACAATCTGAGCACGAACGATCTTTATGATTAGAATCAACAACCAGCAGCCTTCAAGAAGTTACCATATGGACTTGATGCTGGCAGTTGAAAACTTTGGGGTACTGGTATGCTGTTACACAAAGCATTGGAGTTGTTAGTGTCGCGCCGGGCATAGTGGCAAAGTTTGGTTCTAGGAATGGATTTCCTATCTGCAGTCTCAAATGGCACAGAAATGAGATAACCTTGTTGCCATGTTTTTTTATGAAATTAAATAAATAGGTGAGTCTTAAGTTATCATGTCATCATACTTAGATGAAGTTGGCAATTAAGATATTCCATTTTTTGGCCTAAGATCATTGGTTAGCAATTAATCATGTTGTGGTACTTTGCTACAAAATTATGTTAAAGAATCAAGTAAAGTTTATTAGGATGAAGAATGTTATTCTTCAGAATTTTGTTTCATTGATTCTTGAATAGTTTCCCAGTGTTCTACAACTTTCAAGGATTAACACAAACAGGATACTGTTCATCGTCTTCATTGCACAGAACTAGGGATGTCTAATAGGAAGCTGTCGTCCATTATCTTTCTCTCTTTGTAATCGTCGACTCCTCCATCGATTCTCTATTGCAGCGACGCTTGTTTTTTCTTAAAAACAATCTGACTTCAGTTTTTATGATAGACCGAATCAGTTTCATGGTCAGTTCACCTATTTCCAGTTCGAATCCGCAGTTCAATTTGAGTTTCATAACCATGATTAATATTATATCATACATCCCAGATACTTAGCTACCCGGTTTAGCTCTGGTTTGATTTTGGTCTGACCCAGTACTCTGACTGGTTCAGTGACCGGTCCGATTTTAATAACCTTGGTTTCATCACGTAATAAGCCATCATGTGGTGGAGTTATCAGAGATAGTACTTGTTTCAAATAGTGATTGGAGCCTTCAAAAACAGTTTTTCAATAGTGATTTACAGTATATAGGTAAGTATGTGAGAAGAATTTTGTTTCGATGTACATGAATAAGCACTTTTGGGATTACAAACGTAATCCCAAACAAGCAAACTCGGCGTTTGGATAGTTGATTTTAAACATTTTCTTGGGGGCATGTAGTGCACTAGAGGCAGAGGAGTGGAAAATTTTCAAGGGTATTAAACTTGCATGGGATTTAGGATTCAAGAAAATTAAGCTTGACCCAAATTCAAAAGAATCTTATTGATATGATGCAGAGTACATAGCAATAGTAGCAAAGGATGCAACTTACTATTTCACAGTCCGAAGTCTAATAAAGCATTCATGGAAAGTGAAACTACGTCATATATCCAGAGAACAGAAGCACTTGAAAGGCGCTTTTGCTAAGGATGGTTTGTCGGGATCTTCTTTATTGAATTCACTTCCGGTTCACTTGCGGACCTTAATTACTAAAGTGTATGAGATTTAATCCTCTTAAGTTTCGTAGTTGTATAAGTTATCAAGAAGTAACACCAGATTTCCCTTGTTTAGTTGGAAGGAAATGGAGGAGAGGGGGAGAGAATTTATTATTGGTTTTAAGAAAAATGTGGTTAAATTTTGTTTTTAAAAAAAATGAAATTTCATTATCATTTCTTCTTACATCTTATCTTTACCAATCATCCATATGTATAATTATAAATCTGAATCAAGGGTACTGTTCATTTGAAAAGTAACATCTTCAAAGTTGGCGTGGGGCTCCATGCATCAGTCGTGATTAAATGCTTTAGGAACTCAGTTAAGTGTCAATTATGCTAGGTCTCATGATTGTCCTTCCCTCCTTTTATTTAAACTTGTTAAAATTTCTACTCTTGTCCATTTTCTTCGAACCAAACTAAGGAAATACACTGACCATTGAAATGTCAGATGATTTTAAGGTTAGGGAAATAGTAATTAGGTCGAAGGCAAAGCCGAAAAGGAAACACCGGCAAACACTAACCAAGGACCATGAGAAAGCCGCTTGTATTATAGGAACTAGGCTCATTGGTGAATAATGAACACAATAAACAATTGTTGGGGGATAAAATGAGGATGTATATAATTTGTCAGGTGACATTGGGCCTGTTCGGGTTAGCGGTGAGAACGATGACTTATTTTCTATCTGAGTTTTTTTAAAAGTCTGGTAGGGAAAAAGTTAGATTATAAATATGATTTATATTTTGAATTGATGGTGGTAGAAGTGACGGGGCCCACGCCAAAAAGCTCAAAACTTTTTGGAAAAAGCCATCCTATGGAGCTTTTTCCTTAATTGACTTTTAGAAGCTTTTTTTAAAAAAAGCCCAATGAACTTAGCTCAACCTAAACATTCAACTTCTGGCTTTTTTCTAATACTACTTTTTTCTGACTACTTAAAGCTTTGTCCAAACCGGCCAATTATCTTTTCACGTGTTTTAAGATAGACGTTAGTAAAAGTGATTTTTACCAACAAGAAGTAAAGGTGATTATTATTTCAACCGAATTTTGTAAACTGAAATTTGAAGTGAAAATTAATCAGTGTTATGTGATTTATTTTTGTATAAGCTTTTATAAATAGGAAAAAAAATACTTATTGAATCATTTAATTTCGCACATTATTTCATTTTAGTCTCTTAATTATATAACTTAATTATATAAAATATCTTTTTAGCCCCTAACTCTCATGGCATTAACCCAAAAAAATGCTGATATTTAGATTTTAGACCTGAAAAGGCATTTTCAAATATACGAAGTGTAATATTTAAAATGATCATTACAAAAAAAAAAAATCATTTGAGACAAACGATATTAGGGTTAAAATGCTAAAATGCCTTTTCCATTAAAAAATTTATGTTGACATAAACATTTTTTTTTAATAATACACTAAAAATTAGTTTCAACATATTTAGGGAAAAGACAAATAAATATTATCTAAATTTGCAAAACTCTCATAAGCCTGCCGAATTTGTAAAAAGACCAAGAGGTGACAAAGACTTTTGAGGGTTATTCAAATTCATGGAAAATGACCCTAACGCCCTTCCTCTCTTCCTCTTCCCCTTCCCCCTTCCTCTCTCTCTGAACCTCTCTCTGAACCAGTTCAGCTCACCCACGTTCGTCGTCGTCTACCTCTGCCATCAACGCCAACGCCGCACCCTCCACCTTGAACGCCGCACCCACCAGCATTGGTGAAAAAGAAAAAAAAACTGAAACATGAAACAAAACACACGAAACAGTAATTTTTTTTGATCGGTTGATTCTGAAGAAATTGGAAGAAGACGTGAAGGAAGGAAGGAAGGAAGGAAGGAAGAAGAGAAGGAAGGAAGGAAGGAAGGAGGAAGAAGGAGGAAGAGAAAGAAAGAAAGAAAAAAAGAGCATGAAAGTGGAGTGCACTCCTTTCTTTTATTAAGATTCATTTACAAATAAACCATCGCCATTTACAAATAAACTATCGCCATTTACAAATGTTTCTGGGGCTTTTTCATTCTTGCATTTGAATTACAAAACACAAACAAAATGCATTATTACAAAATAACCATCTCCATTTACAAATAAATCATCGCCATTTTTCATTCTTGAATCTAAATTACAAAATACAAACAAAATGCATTATTACAAAATAACTATCGCCATTTACAAATAAACCATCGCCATTTACAAAATAACCGTCGCTTGTAATTCAGATGCAAAAATGGAAAAACCCAGAAACATTTGTAAATGGCGATGGTTATCTTGTAATAATGCATTTTGTTTGTGTTTTGTAATTCATATTCAAGAATGGAAAATCCCTAGAAACATTTGTAAATGGCGATAGTTTATTTATAAATGGTGATGATTATTTTGTAATAATGCATTTTGTTTGTGTTTTGTAATTCAGATTCAAGAATGGAAAAGCCCTGAAAACATTTGTAAATGGCGATGGTTTATTTGTAAATGAATCTTAATAAAAGAAAGGAGTGCACTGAAGCGTGCACTTCCAATGCTCACTCGCACTTCCAGTGCACACTGGAGTGCACTGAAAGTGGACTCCATTTCAGACTCTCTTTTTCCCCCCCCCCTTTCTTTCTCTTCTTCCTTCTTCCACCTTCCTTCCTTCCTTCCTTCCTTTTCTTCTTCCTTCCTTCCTTCCTTCACGTCTTCTTCTTCCAACTTCTTCCAGATCGACCAATCGAAAAAAAATTTACTGTTTCATGTGTTTTGTTTCGTGTTTCAGTTTTTTTTTCCTTTTTCATCAGTGCTGGCGGGTGCGGAGTCCAAGGTGGAGGGTGCGACGTTGGCATCGATGACAGCGAACGTGTGGGTGAGCTGAATGAATTGGTTCTGGTTCTGAGAGAGAGAAGAGGAAGAGAGGAAGGACATTAGGGTTATTTTCCATGAATTTGCATAACCTTTAAAAGTCTGTCACTTCTTAATCTTTTTACAAATTTGGTGGGCTTCTGGGAATTTTGCAAATTCAAATGGTATTTATTTATCTTTTTTCCCAAATATTTAAACATTAGGAACAATCAAAATCAGAAAAAATTTCTTTAACTTGCCTTGACTTTTGGCTCAAAGCCACTTAATTATAAAAGCTATCCCAGCCGTCGCTTTCGAATCAAAAAGTACTAGTAACTTTTTTCATTGGAAAAGCCAGTTTGAGCAACGTTGCCGTGATCCCAAACATACTCGCATGGGAAAGGGCTTTTATTTATATACTAGGGAGAATAACATTTGGTCTCTAATAAGGAAATTATTACATTTTGGTTCCTGCTTGAAAAAAATTGTTAACACACTAGGAGTATATCATAGCAATTAACCTTAATAAAAGTTCGCAAAAAAGAGTTACCATTAAAATAGTCATTAGTTCAAGAAACCAAAATCTCAATAATTCTTTAACAAGGAACTGAAACATCTTTCTCCCTAGTAATCATGGAGGTGCTAACCATTTGGCCCACACTCTTTGGAGATTGACCTTTTAATACATTATTTTAATACATTACGGTAGGTAGAAAATTCCATTCGCATAATAAATTTTAAAATATCATCTAAAGAGTGTACTAAGAACAAAATTATATATGCTTTTTATGGGTTCAATTTCTCTCAATGGCTCTCAGAATCTTCAAATCCTATCCGTTCCCATTTGAGTGTTCACAAAATGACACGTCATTCATTTTTATAATTCTTGTAGCCTTCACGAAAAGGCTTTCTCATGCCCGTTAAGGTTAGCAGTAAAAGCTGCTTTTTCAACATAATTTATGGTTTACGAGGTAAGTGTGTAAGAGAAATTTTATCCAGACTTGAGTGACCATGTTTTTCAAATGCCAACTTAAACAAGCATAACCACATCTGCGACACAAAAAAGGGACTTCGTTTGTAACATCCTCTATTTCATAAGACATTTATTAGTTACTAACTTGATTAAACCATTCATTAAATTGTTTTATATACACAGTTGAGCTTTGAACTTTACGAGACCCATTTTTTTTATAACTAAATATTGCTTCAAGATTTGCCAAAATATTGAAAATATACTAGAGTATGCCATGTGAGACCTAATGTGGTAATATACAATAATTCAATATATACCAAAAAAGTGAAAGCACTATCGTTAGCAAAAGCTGCTTAAGCTTCCAAAGCCTTCCTTGATTGACCTACATGAGAACTATCCCCACAAAAATGTTTGTTACCATCAATCTAGCTCATTATAAATACTAATATGTGCTCGTGAGGTGCCAAGTGGAATATTTTATATAATAAAGTAGTAGATATATAATTTACAAACTTATTAAATCAAATCAGATATTCTGTAATAACATTTCTATATCAAATTTCATATCATGAATCACATATATAACATGTCAAGCAACAAATCGATACCCTAGCAATCTTATCATCCTCTATCCTTATTGCCGCTGACAGAACCCATGGGCTGTAACATAATAGGTGTAGTCTCTATGACAAGACAACACCAAGTTTTCCAATAATGAGGTATAGCCAAAGACTATAGAACTCATACCGGGCCATGGGTTTCCTTTCCTTCGAATATGGAAAGGTGTCACCATCCCAAGGGCTGACCCTTAACCTGGCCAAAGGAGAAGGGTGATGCCAAGGGCCCTGAAAATATCAAAGCTATCCATTGTGCACCGAGTGGTGGCATACCACGTGGTATTATATACATAATAACCCCCATCATTACTTCACAACCATCACCGCTCCACATCATCATAATCTTGGCATGTATATATAAGATTCCAAACATGATTTATAAAACAATACAACGTCTCAATAATCATTAAGATGACCATATTATTTTAATTCCAGAAGTCATAACAAAAGTGCATTATCCATAACATAAAATACCATAATTTTCTGTCTCAATAACCATTTCAAAGTATTCATTGATATATTAAATCAAATAATACAATCTCACTAGTCACATTTTAAAATAAAATCCCACGAGGAAACTTCATCAAAAACATAGTTTTAAAAATCACTCACAAAACATCATTACAAGCAAGTACAATGAGTGGAAAGTGGTTACCTCAAGTTCTTGATACAAGAAATAAACTTGAGAGATATCATTAGTTCTATACTAATGAGCGCGAGCCCTTGCAGGAGAATACAAGTATTCTTAATTTTCTTGTAAAAGAAATAATGTGCATCACCTACCACCTTGAAAATATTTAAGGTGTATTTAATTTGAGAGGAGGAGGAGAGGAAATTTTTTATCTCATATTGACCAAATATCCCATAAAAATTTTCAATATTCTATAATTACCTCTCAACAAACTCATCATTTTCTCTAGCCCAATTCCTCATAGACGGTGAAAACAATTCACTAGAACCGTATGAGATGGTGAACCAGAGGAAATCAGGGAAATGGTGAATCAATTAACAAGGGTGATCACCTATGGGTCAAGATTGTCACCTGTGATGATCGAAGGGCCCATTCGCCTGTGGGTCGAGATCGTCACCTGTAGGGATTGCTGCTTCTGTTCTCCGCCGCTGCCTCCAAACACTCCTTACTGTGTCTAGTTCTTGTAGGTCAATGATGAAGGTGCCATGATAAGCGGAAGAGCTGAAAGGGGTTTGGTAAACATTTAATAGTCTATGAGCAATTTGGTAAATATATCCCCTCCCTTCAAACTAAACACACTATTAATGAAAGGATTTTATGTGATTTAGTATGTTTTACATGTATGTCCATAACCTTAGAATGTTGTTTTTGAATTCCTTATCAGTGATGAACTAAATTTCCTTTGTTAGTTCTTAAATTTAATACATTTAGTTTGTTTATCATTATTTTAATTTCTTGTTGCTTAGCGGAAGCTAAGGTCTAGATTAGTGGCCTTGACTTACCAGAAGGGAGTCGGGGTTAGACATCTAATAGACAGTGTTTGCTGGGCAAGCTGTTGCAAGGTTTGACCGATCATTGTAGGCTTCAGGAATGGGTCTACCACTCATAGCCATAACACCTTGATTTAGAAAGATGGAATATCACCAAGAGGGGGTGAATTGGGGATATAAAATTTTTTCAATTTAGATACTCTGTTAGCAGGTAGTGAAAATAGGGATGAACAAAGTAGGGAAGAGGAAGATTGAACACAATGAATTTATACTAGTTCAGTCCAAATCCTTGACCTACGTCCAGTCCTCAGACTCTCTGGGATTTCACTATCTTCAAATGATTACACACTCTGTAACTCTCGGAGTAATTCTCTCACTAGAACTTACTCCCTCTTACAAGTTGTAATCAAATAACCTAATCACAAAGTACCAATGCTTTGAGATTCTCACAAGAAAGGATAATCAATAAATAACTCTCCAAAAGAGTAGATTAATAAACAATGAAGATTGATATATCCAAAGATATTAACTCAAACAATAGAAGCACTAAATGCTAGTGTGGCTAATTGAATGTGTAGAGTTTCGGTAGGCGGAGACTTGAATGCTTATGGATTTTATAGATGGTTGCATTTGGTTGCATTTAATGACCGTTGAAGAGAGATTAATGACCCGTTGAGATTAATAAATATGACCGTTGAGTTTTAACGCTGCTCTGTCTCTTCGTATTCTCTGGAAGATAGCCGATATTGTCCATTGACATTCTTCATTCTATTTGTCCATTGAGACTCAGGTAGAATGTTGACTGGGAATAGTCGGAATGCTTTTTGCTTGCTTAGAAGTTCATTTTCCATTTTCATGCTTCGTCTCTGCTTAAGCATTTAATGCATCTGACACACATTTGCTTTATGGCAATTTGAGTTTTAAAACTTGTTAATTATGTCTGAAACTCATAAGCAAACTGATTAAACTTGGTTAGGAATAATAAGAATCAATAATATGAAGTACCCAATGCTTAACCAAAGAGTTGTAGATTACGAGACGAAGACATTCAAATTCTGATATATATATATATATATATAACTCGAGTTGCATATAATGACTTGAGTCATAGTACAAATGTTTAAAGATAGAGAAGAATTTTCAAATAAGATGACTCGAGTTATCCAAAGATGACTCGAGTTAGAATAACAAATTTTCTTATAGAGAGCTAAGTGAATTAGGATGACTCGAGTTGTTCATGGTGACCCGAGTCATATTAGCATTTTATATCAGTTGAAGTTCTCTTTCTCACGCATGACTCAAGTTATGGACAAAATGACTCAAGTCATATCAATTTGTGAAAAAACTGATATCGCGATGAATCATTTGAAAATCTGAAGTACAATTCATGACTCGAGTTGTTAAGTGATAACTCGAGTTATGTCCTTGCAAAATTTGATTTTCTCAAAGCTATGACTTAAGTCATATTAACTTGAGTTACTAATTCCAAAAATCATTTTTCAAAGACACTGTGACTAAAGTAGAAGCATTGTAACTTAAGTTACATTTACACTAAGTTATTTTGTCTTAAACCAACAATCATTACAATTGTTAGACATAATCAAAACACATAGAGAACTCACAGATTTGGAATGATAATTTGAACTAGAAAATCGCTAAAGGCATATGGGAGAAGTATAGTTAATGTTGTATGTACAAGGCGCGAAAGCTTCTCTATAACATAGTGGTGGGTTAACTAAATAACTTTGTGACAGACAGCTATGCTGTAGCATTGTGGAAGCTGTGCAACATAATTGCTATGGCAATGCGCTAAGGCAAACTGGGGGAATGATATGCTTAGGATGAGATCGGAGCTCAGCCTATCTTTTAACTGATATCTTCTTACAATTAGGATCATTAGTTTGGTCTTCTGTTTAATAGTTATAATCAAAAAACACCCAAACCAATCATAATTTTATGTTCTTTTTACACACAACTATTCTGTAAATCAGTATCATCACTGGTATCTTAGTCTCTGTGAGACGATACTTTACTTACTTTCTATTATTTGTTAGACTGGTTCACTTGCCATCAAGGAAATCAACTAATAAGTTTTTAGTGCCGTTACCAAGGACTGTAGATATATATTTTATGATTACTAGTTTATTGCCGAATTAGTTGTGTTTTATACAATAAAGCTCACTCCTGATCTGTTTTTGATTTCCAGTACATTCTGTAGTGTATGCATAACTCGCCTTCGGTTAATCTTAAGCCTTACGATCATGAGAATGATCGCACTTACAAGCAAAGGCGCAGGAAGCAGAAGTGAAGAAGTCACCCCTTTGACTTTGCAAACATGGTTGATATACTAGTTAATTATGATCAAGATCAAGGAGAGCCACAAGTAATAAATGGACCCAACCGAGTTCCACCACCATCAATTGCTGATCAAAATAAAGCCATTGTGGAATTTGGGATCCCAAACCTGAAAAAGCTTAACTCGGCCATCATGCCTCAACCTTTAATGCGGGATATTTTGAGATTAAAGGAGTCATGATTCAGATGTTGAATGCAGCTGGACAATTTGGAGGATTCCCTTCTAAAGACCCTCATTTGCACCTCAAGTCTTTCATGGAGGTATGCGACTCTTTTGTCATTCTAAGAGTCACCACGGACACCTTTCGAATTAAATTATTTACATTTTCTCTTCGAGATAGGGCTCGGATATAGCTGAATAATCTACCTGCTAACTCTATCACCTCTTGGAATGACCTGGGAAGTAAATTCTTGCTAAAATTTTTCCCACCAACAAAGAATGCCCAACTTAGTGGGGATATCACCAACTTCCAACAGAAATATTGTAAGTCAACATTTGAAGTATAGGATTGATTTAAGGATCTTCTCATGAGGTGCCCACAACATGGATTATGTGAATGGGTGCAGTTGGAAACATTTTGCAGAGGGTTAAATGGACAAACGCGCTCAATCGTAGACGCTTCTTCAAGCAGCTTGATTCTGATGAAGTCCAATGAGGAGGCCCATGAATTGTTGGAACAAATGGCAATGAACAGCCATGAATGGCCAGCAGATAGGGTAACTCCCTCCAGAACGGTTGTTGGAATACATGAGTTAGATGCTATGAATGCCCTTACAGCACAAGTATCATCCCTAACCAACATGGTGAAGGGATTGACCCTTTTTGCAAACAACTCATTGATGCAACCAGCCCAGGTAGCCTGTGCGTATTGTGGTAGAGAGCACTCCTATTCTCAATCCTCCACCAATCTTGAATCTGTCAACTATGTCAACAATTTCAACAGGAGCAATAACACCAACAACCCTTACTTTAACACGTATAACCGAGGATGGAGGCAACACCTTAATTTCTCGTGGAGTTCTCAAGGTCAATAAGCAGCGGGGCAACCAACTGGCCCATTATACTCAAATAGACTATCAAACCCACCAGGGATTACCCAACAAGCAAGGCAAATGAGTCGATCCGCAAACTTCTATGACAAACCTTTTGAAGGAGTACATGACAAAGAATGACACAATCATCTAGAGCCAGCAAGTAACCCTTCGGAACCTTGAGAACCAAGTCGGACAACTACCAATTGTACTTAACAAAAGACCTTTTCGATCTCTACCAAGTGACACTAAAGTCCCCAGGATCCATGGGAAGGAGCAGTTCAAGTTAATAGAACTTAGAAGTGGCAAAAGTTTAGAACCCATGAAGTTGAACAAAAGGCTGATCGAAGATGTTGATCCTGAATTTGATCAAACAAATAAAGGCAAGGAAAGTGCAGACCAATGCCTTGAAGAAAAGCAGCAGCATCCAATGCTACAGCAACTGAAGAGGGGTATCAATGCTACAACATCTCCTTCACTCGTCATGCTAGACGACCACGTACCAGAACCAAGAAGCATCATAGCATAACCTCGATCCAGGACCATCTTGGGTGATAAGGCAAACTCCTCCATTCCCACAAAGACTACAAAAGCAAAGCCAAGAAAAGCAATTTTAGAAACTCCTTGACATGCTAAGGCAACTGCACATCAACATCCCTCTGGTTGAAGCATTAGAACAGATCTCGAGCTATGTCAAATTCATGAAGGACATTTTGTCCAAGAAAAGGAGGTTGAAAGAGTTCAAGATTGTAGTACTAACCCAAGAATGCAATGCCTTACTGTTGAATCAGCTTCCCACAAACTTAAAGGACCCTGGTAGTTTCATAATTCCTTGTGCCATTAGACCCCAATACTCCGGGAAAGCATTTTGTGACCTCAGAGCCAACATTAATTTGATGCCAACATCTGTATTCAAAAAGCTGGCAGTTGGAGAGGCTAGACCTACCACAGTCCATCACAATTGGCAGATTGCCCCATTGTCCAACTGGAAGGGAAAATTGAAGATGTCCTGGTAAAAGTAGATAAATTTATCTTTCTTTTGGATTTTATCATTCTTGATTTCAACGCAGACCAAGAAGTCCTGATTATTTTGGGAAGACCATTCATGGCAACTAGGAGAACGTTGATTGACTTGGAAAAGGGAGAGCTCACCATGCGAGTCAATGAGGACCACATGACCTTCTCAATTCTAAAGACAATGCATTACGCAAACCCATTAGATGGATTCCAATTACTACAAGATAACGAAGATGGAAGCACAGGGACAACCATCACCCTCACCTCTCTTTTGAACTAAATGCCACATCACAGTCAGGCTGAAAACTCTAAAACAAGCGCTGTTGTGAGGCAGCCCAAATTTGCATTTCAATTAATACTTTTTAGGAGGATCAATCGTACTATCCAGACGTCAAAATTCGGGAAACGCAAGCACTGATGCATACAATAACGCTATGCTATAGTAGTGACCCTGCTATAGCAGTTAGTACCCTACCTCAGAAGGCCACGACAAGAAGGCAAAATCAGAGGTGGTCCATAAAGACTGGGCCCAACAACATTTCAGTTCCCTTAAATTTCAATTCCAAACAACACCATTAGCCCCCTTAAACTTTTGTAGTACACCTCATCCTGCAATTGTCGAATGAGTTAAGTTCCACTTGCCGGGACATTTCGCACATACTAGCCCTAATCGAGGTTCACTAACCACTATAAAACCTACAGGGCCCTTTCGATACTGCTACTTGCTCCAATATCATCACCGGTATCTTGTCTCTATGGGAAGATACTCTACTTACTATTTATTACTTGTTTAATTTGTTCACTTACCATTAAGGAAATCGGCAACAAGTTTTTAGTGCTATTCTCATGGAGGCAATTCCATTGCCCAGCACTAGCAGCACATGATGCAAGATATTGCTCAGGCAAAGAAGTGTTAAGAGACTCTTAGACTCGGTGTATTACTCTCTCTTACCTTGGGGAGTTAAATTTCACTCTTGTCGAGCTAACCTAGACGCTCTATAGCCTTGTCCAAGTTCTAAGATTACTTCCTAGAATCTGAGTTTTCATACATTAAAAGGGCTTCTCGGGTTGTACTGTATGGGATGGCCATATGTGTGTGGAGGTGGTATAAAATGAGCTTTGCTGTAGCAAGACACCAGACAAATTCCAATTTTGTACTAATTTAACCTAACGATCCATTCAAACCTTTGTTTACTCTGCTACTCTTTTCTCTTACAGTACAATAATAGTTCTTTTATCTCTTTTTTTTTCCTTTTAAACTTATCATAGCATTTTAATAGGGAGCATGATGCAATCGCATTTTGCGCAGTTCTCTTACTTGGCCATTTAACTGTGTCTTTTACAGTAAAGTCTGTAAACCCTAAAGGGGGCAGCAAATGGCGAATGATTTCTATGGGTTGTGTATAGGAGTTGGGGATGAAATATGAATGCATTTATCCTATGTATTACTACTTAGATGCAAAATAGTTTATCAAAGAGATAAGACAAATAAAGATGATTCACGAGTTACCTGACATGCTCACTGAAATAGACAGAATTCAGGCTCAAATAATCCTTCGAAATTGTGGTTTCTCTCTATTCTTCTTCACATTACTCTAACCTACATAGAACTATCTAGTACTGTCAATTTCCCAAGCCTACACAGTTCAGTTTCACTTAGGTGAGTATGTTATGCATAGTGATACAAATCATGCTACCGCTATTGGTCTCTGTTCGTGCTCTATCATGCATCAGTTTAAAATTTAAAAATTTTCCAGTTTGTACAGAAGCTAAATTAGGGGTGATTTGAGGACATTAAACATCTATAGGTGGCACAACATTAATAATCCCCTCCCCTACACTTGAATGGTGCAATGCCCCCATTGTAGCAAAGAAGTGGAGGAAAGGGCCATGAATTTTTTATTTTTTTTGTAAGAAAATCATCCATACAAGAATTTCAAGAAAGCAAAAAAAAAAAAATGAT
Source organism: Acacia crassicarpa (assembly GCA_034222035.1). NCBI lineage: Eukaryota > Viridiplantae > Streptophyta > Magnoliopsida > Fabales > Fabaceae > Acacia > Acacia crassicarpa. The sequence goes on along the minus strand of JAWXYG010000009.1, from coordinate 19,870,542 downwards.
GGGAGCATAGTGATACAAATAATCATACTACCGCTATTGGTCTCTGTTCGTGCTCTATCATGCATTAGTTTAAAATTTAAAAATTTTCCAGTTTGTACAGAAGCTAAATTAGGGGTGATTTGAGGACATTAAACATCTATAGGCGGCACAACATTAATAATCCCCTCCCCTACACTTGAATGGTGCAATGCCCCCATTGTAGCAAATAAGTGGAGGAAAGGGCCATGAATTTTTTATTTTTTTTTGTAAGAAAATCATCCATACAAGAATTTCAAGAAAGCAAAAAAAAAAAAATGATGGGAGTAATCAGAATGTACCAAAAATGGGGTGAGTCATCCACAGACTTAACCTTTACCACCTGCTGGGCCATAAGAACCAGAAAGCTTGATGGAGGTTCCAACGGTGTGGAAGAAGCCCTGTCACGTCACAACTTCATGTCTTCTTTACTCCGTCTCACTACAAGGAAGGATGCTGGGTTCTCTTGGAGTCCTCGTGCTTCGTAATTCTCTCACTCTTCTTTCAAGTTTGGACGTATAGGATTGGTCTTTCGACGACTTTCGACCCTCTTTAGGGTTAGTTGTTGTTTCCTTATATAATCTGGTCTACTTGCAGAGTATGTTGAACGAACTAGGCCTTTCCTAATCTGTTGAGATCCAATCGTATCTTTCTTTCAAATCTCGATAGGCTAATCCTGCAAATCCTGCAGGATTCTTCCAATCTTCAGTTTCGATCCTCCGCATCTTCTATTTCAATATGTCAGCAATCTAACCACTATTTTCGACCTGCACTATATTTCTTGAAACAACCTTGACAAAAGATCAGGATATATGCCACACAGCATTGTGTCACTTACTTTGCTATAGCTTCAGGGATACGTTGTGTTGCATTTTGATAAAGTTGTCCTGATGCTATAGTATAGTATCGGCTATGTTATGCGACTTTCTCATAAAACCTTAAAACTTCCTCTTTCTTAGCACATGTTTAGGATGTATGTAAAATTTATCCTTAAGTTCCCTGTATAATGAATTAATGCCTCTTTACTCAAATTAAATATAGTTAAGATCATATTCACCATACAATTCAGTCATAAAATACAAGGAAAACATGACATAAATAATGCTCATCAAATAGCCCCATACTTAGTTTTTTGCACTTCTGGGCAAAATAAAGACAGAGATAATAGAGCAGAACGTCAACTAATAGCAGCAGTATGCCTATCCACATAACTATGCCTACACTAATGCTCTTAGGTCACATCCCCATACAGGCAATGCCACTGCCTAGTACTAGTGGCTTGTGATGCCAGATATCGTTTAGACAAGGAAGTCTTAAGAGACTCTCATATTCAATGTTTATGCTTTCTTAACTTGGGGATTTAACTTTCTCTCTTGCCACGCTAACTTAGAAGTTTTATAGCCTTGTAAAATTTAGGATTACTTCCTAGCATCTGAGCTTTCATCCATCAAAAGGGCTTGTTGGGTTATAATGGTGTGGATGGCTATATATGTGAGGAGATGAAAGATGATGATCAATGCTATAGTAGGGTATTAGACAGGTTTCCTAACTTAGCCAAATGCCTCCATTGACTTTGTATTACTTTGCTATTCTTTATTCTAAGTCTTTTTCTGTTCTTTTCTTTCTTTTTTTTTTCTTTGATATTGTTGGTCAAATTCCCTTATGGCAAGCGAACCAGTCGAATAAGTAATAAAGTGAAAGTAGAGTATCGTCCTACAGAGACTGTGATACTAAAGATTGACGCTCGGTTGCTATGATAGTCGTGAAACAGAAAGTAAATTAAATTAGGTTGAGAGGTTTTGGTAACTATGCTACTAGCAAAATAACAATAAATGAGAGAAGATATCAGTGATAAGTTAGGCTGGACTCAGAATCGTCCTTAAGTGCGTCAATCCCCCAGTACCTTACACAATGCTACGACATCTATACTATATAGCTTCCGTAATTGCTACAGCATAGCTGCTTCTCACAAGGCTATTTGGTCAACCCACCTCTATTGTCTATCGAAGCTTCCGCGTTCGTTACAGAGGATACTACCTATACTCATTCCATATTCCTATGGTAACTTTCTAGTATAGATCTTTGCTATGCACAGGGTGTTAATGGTGATGAGCGGTAGAGCCATTCCTAAAGTCTACAATATAGGCCATGCCGTGCACAGGCCGCCTAGCGAGCATCTGTTTCTTGGAGGTCTAACTCCACTCCACTCCTTGCCAGTAAGTGAAGCCACTGATCTAGCTTTTAACTTCCGTTAACGAATTAGTAATTAAAACACCGATAACACAACCAAATTTATTGAATTAAAAACATGCACTTGGGTTCATTCGACACTTAAAGATTCATCTTCATCCAGCCATATGGAAATTAGTTCATGACTGACGAGGAAGATGCAAAACAAACATCAACAGAAAGACCCATGATTGAAATACAAAATAAACGAAAGAAAATAGAAAGCTTGAACGAAGTTCCAAAGCGTGGAAGAAGCCCTGTCACGTCACTGTTCCACGTCGTCTTCTCTCTGTCGAACTCAAAGGAAGGATGCTGGGCTGTCTTAGAAATATCGTGCTCTGTGATCTCACTCACTCTTCTCGAGAGACTGCTGAAGATAGAATTCTGTCCAGGGCTCTCCGACCTCTTTAGGGTTCTCTTGGCTACCTTTTATAATCGAGCTTTTGTGTGGCGCAGCGGTTGAGACTTTCCTATTCTGTCGGGATCTTCAGTATCTTCTGATTAGATTAGATTGCCTCTACAGATCCTGCGGGATTCTTCCAAATCTTTTAGTTCCAATCCTCCACATCTTCTATTCCGTTACGTCAACAATCCATTTGTCATTATTGCCTTGTTATTTAATTCCTGAAATCATCTAGATAAAAAGGTCAGAATATACACTGCATAGCATTGCGTCCTCTACTTTGCTATAGCATTCATGTGTTTTGTATTGCTCCTTGGTCTGCTGTCAGAATACTATAACATCGCATCAACTCTGCTACACAGTTTCCCATAAAAAGCATCGCGAATTAATACATTCTGATGATTTCCTTCTCTCATTCCTACATCACGATTACATGCATTTTTGCTTGATTACTTCATAGTTAAGCTCATTTTTACCATCCAATTTAGTCATGACATATAGGGAAAATATGGTATTATTTGTGCTCATCAGATATATATATATATATATATATATATATATATATATATATATATATAAACAATCTAAGCAAAATTCATTGCAGCATTTTTAGTTGAGGCACACTGCCATAGCATTTCTTCATAGTCTTCTTCATACTCGCCTGTCAAACTAATTCTGCTATAGCATATTCAAATAGGCTCAAAGGGGTAGCAATATGGAGATTGATGTTTGTATGGTTTGTGTATAGGAATGAGGGGTATGACATGAATGCCTTTATCTTACGAACTATTTGCTCAGAAACCAGATAGTTTATCAAATAATCAAGACAAATCAAAGATTAATCATGGGTTAGCTGACATGCACACCAAAATAGAAACAATTAGGCTCAAATAAATCTTTCCACTGCAGGTTCTCACTCTATTCTTCCTTACTCTTACTTTACCACATACCATGTTAACTAGCACTATCAATTTCCCAAGCCTAACAGTTCAATTTCCTTCAAGCAATCATGATATGCTTAGTTCTACAGAAATTCATCCTACTGGTATAGGTTTCTGTTCGTGCTCTTAGTAGATAAAAATTTTAAAAAATTTTTGCCCATTTGCACATTAGCTAAATCTAGGTTATTTGTGACATATTCAAACATGAATTAGAAAGTCCATATAAAATTATCCCTCCCCCACAGTTGATCGATGCAATGCCCTTATTGCATCATAAAAGAATCACCATAAAAACGAGTGGCACGGGGTGGCGGGAGGCGAAAATGACATCGATAAAGCAAAGCAATTAAAAGCATCATTCACAAAAGGACCCTGAGGTAAACGCCCAGGGTAGCATCAGATAGTCAGTAAAAAAAAAAACAAAAACACAAGAGCATTAAAAAAAAACTAGGGGGCAGGGGGCAGGAGCACTAATGGCCATATCCTTATTAGAGAAAGTGTTGCCTATGCCGTTGGAGACCGAAATCCCCAAGTATGACTGTGAGACAGAGAGACGGCCTTTGGTGAACCTTGGCAATGGGCGGCATTGAACGCGTGTGGGTCACGGTGAATGGTCTTCAGTTCCGTATGCAGACGACAAAGTCGTCAGAGGAATTTGCTTGTGGAGTTCGTATCGGTGTCCGGTCGCCAGTAAAGGGGAGCATTGGTAAGCATGTAGGCCTTATCATATGAGGTAGCGGGGCTTGTCGAAGCTGAAGAGTCGGTGGAATAAGAGAGGAGGATGAAGTGGCTATGGGAGCGGGTGGCACTGGTGCCGGAGGTAGCGGTAGTGGAGAGTGAACGGGAGGCTGGTGCGCGTAAACCGGTAGGGGCACCCAGCCATGTCGTGCCGCCCACTTGACTCTGGGCATGGTGGGTTAATATGTAAGGGATTGAGAAAGAAAATCATAGGGAGGTGAAAAGATGCGGGATGAGAAGATACGGAGAGTAAATGGGGTAAGGATGAAATTTGAACATGAAGTGTCACAACTCTTAAGCGATGATTGGTGTGATTCAACCCGAAATGGGCCCAGTGATAGTGGCTCGCTAGTAAAAGAAATTCATGCACATAATGTTCATTCAAAAGATGGGTGCATACCTGGGTGGCTTTACTTGTAGGCTTAAGCCAGGTTGCTATGCTGGGGTTGAGACGCCTTCTATCACACTATAGCACTAACTAAGCAGAACTCGACCCCTGCAGCTGCAAAACAACAAGGAAAAGGAAAACAAGAAGCTAGGCTGCCTCCTAATAGTGCTTGTTTTAGAGTCTTCAGCCAGACTTGCCTTGGAGATTAGTTCAAGTTGGAAACAGGGGCGTAGGCTGTCCTTATGTCTCCATCCTAGTTACTTTGCAACGGTTGGCCTCATTCTGCTGGGTCTGCATATTGTGTCATTTTCAAGATTGAAAAGGTCACATGGTTGTCATTGACTCGCATCGTGAGTTCTCCTTTTTCCACATCAATCAATGTTCTCCCGGTTGCCATGAAAGGTCTCCCCATAAGAATCAGAATTTCCCGTCTGCTTCGAAATCAAGAATAATGAAATCCACTGGGAAGATGAACTTGTTGACCTTAACCAGGACGTCTTCAATTTTCCCTTCTGGTAGGACAATGGATCGATCAGCTAACTGTAACGTAACTGTTGTGGGCCTTGCTTCCCCAACTGCTAATCTTTTGAAGACAGACATGGGCATTAAATTAATACTGGCTCCGAGGTCGCATAAGGCCTTCCCTGAGTATTGAGATCCAATTGCACAAGGTATCGTGAAGCTGCCAGGGTCTTTTAATTTCAGTGATAGCAAATTTGTTAGCATGGCACTGCAGTCCTAGGCCAATGCTACCGTCTCGAATTCTTCTAGTCTTCTCTTCTTGGACAAAATATCTTTCATGAACCTGACATAGTTAAGCATCTGTTCCAATGTGTCCACCAAGGGGATATTAATATGCAACTACAGTAGCATGTCGAGGAATTTCTAAAATTGCTTCTCTTGACCCTGCCTTTGTAGTCTTTGTGTAAAAGGCGGGGGTCGCTTTGGCACACTTGGTGATTCTAGATCATGGTTCTGCTGTGATGATGATGCCGTAGCATTCCTTTTTGACTGTTGCTCATGATCATCTAGTGTGATGAATGGAGGTAATGCTGTAGCATCGATATCCTACTCAGTTCACATTGGGATTGAGTGCTGTTGTTCTTCATTGAAGGCCTGCTCGGTACTTTCCTTCCCTTTCCTTGATTGCCCTAATTTCGGCTCAGTAATTTCAGTAAGTGGTTTGGTTACTCTCATGGGTTCTAGACTCTTGCCCCTTTGGAGCTCTATTAGCTTGACTTCCTCCTTTCCTTGGATCCTGGGGACTTTAGTGTCACTCCACAGAGATCCTGATGACCTATTGTTGAGAGTAGTCGCTAGTTATCCAACTTAGTTTTCAAGGTTTCTATGGGTTATCTGCTGACTCTGAATAATTGCGTCGTTCTTTGCCATGTACTCCTTCATAAGGGTCAACATAGAGTGTTGCAGTTCTGAATCACTACCCTACTGCCGTGCTTGCTGGGTAAACACTGGGGTTTGATGGTTTATTTGAGTATGATGGGCCAAATGATTGCCCTGCTGTTTGTTAACCTTGGGAGCTCCAAGAAAAATTAAGATGCTGCCTCCATTAGGGGTTGTACGTGTTAGAGTACGAATTGTTGGTGTTATTGCCTTTGTTGAAGTTGTTGACATAGTTAATTGATTCAGGGTTGGCATAGCACTGAAAGTAGAGGTGCTCTTCGCCACAGTACATATAAGCTACCTGAGATGGTTACAATGATGTGTTGCTTGAAGGAAGGGTCAGTCCTTTCACCATATTGGTTAGAGATGATACCTAAGCTGTGAGAGCAGTCATAGCTTCCAACTCATGTATTCCAGCAACAGTTCTAGAAGGTGTAGCTCTGTCTGATTGCTAATAATGGCTGTTCATAGCCATGCGCTCTAATACTTCATGAGCCTCTTCATAGGACTTCATCAAGATGGACCCGCTAGATGAAGCATCTACAATTGATCGTGTTTGTCCATCGAGACCTCTATAAAATGTTTCTAGTTGGACCCATTCACATAGCCTGTGTTGTGGGCACGTTTTGAAGAGGTCTTTAAATCTACCTTAAGCTTCATATGTAGGTTCGCCAGACTTTTGTTGAAAGTTGATGATATCCCCTTTGAGTTGGGGGTTCTTAGTAGGTGGGAAGAATTTGAGCAAGAATTTACTCCCTAGATCATTTGAGGAGGAGATTGAATTGGCTAGTAAGTTCTTGAGCCATGTCCGAGCCTTGTCCCTAAGAGAGAATGTAAATAATTTAATCCGAACGGCATTGGGCGTGACTTTTGGAATGACGAATGAGTCACATACCACCATGAAAGCCTTGAGGTGTAAGTGAGCGTCTTCAGATGGGAGTCCTCCAAATTGTTTGACTGCATTCAGAATCTGAATCATAACACCTTTAATTTCAAAGTATCTTGCATTAAAGGTCGATGGTGTGATAGCCAAATTCAACTTGTTTAAATCTGGAATATTGAATTCCATGATAGCTTTGTTCACATCTGGATTTGGACGTAGAAGGACCTGATTGTCCTTATTTATTGCTTGTGGCTCCCTTTGATCCTGATCAAGATTAACCTGCATATCTACCAGGCTTGCAGAGTCAAAAGGTTGACTTCTTCGCTTTTGCTTCCTGTGCCTTTGCTTGTAAGTGCGTTCAATTTCAGGATCGCAAGGCTCTAGGTTGACTGTAGGTGAGTTGCACATGCACTACAGAATGTACCTGAAAATCAAGAAAAGGGAAAGAATGAGCTTTATTGGATAAATCACAACTATTCAGTGATAAGGGCGTCGTCACTAAAGGTATCTATAGTCCTTGGCAACGGCGCCAAAAACTTGTTGGTTGATTTCCATGGAAAGTGAACCGGTCGAACAAGTAATAAAGAGTAAGTAGAGTATCGTCCCACAGAGACTGGAATACTAACTGATGACACCGAATTGCAGAATTAGTTGTGTTTAACAAGAGAATAAATCTGATTTGTTTGAGAGTTTTGATAGCTATACTAATGAACAGGAGAATAACTAAATGATCGTAGTCGTAAGAAGATATCAGTAAAAAGATAGACTGAATATGAAATCCTTTCTAAGCATATCAATTGCCCAGCTTCCTATACGTATTGCTATGGCATTCATGCTATATAGCTCTAGCAAATGCTACAGCATAAACACCCTTTGCAATGTTATTCAGTTAACTCACCATGTTAATCTACCGAAGCTCTCGCGTCCGATACATACAATCCTACTCTGTACTTCTCCCATATGTCTTGTTAGCTCTTGTATTTTGATGATCACAATTTCTGAGTTATTGAATCGAGTAAGAGATCATTACATACCTGTGCAACAGACCATATTATAAACTGCTAAAAGTGTTTCAGCGTAGGTTGCTTGAGCAGAGCATTTGGAATGCTCGAGCAAGGTCTAGTGTAAGGCAAAATCAAGTGTCTCAGAGAAGCTTGCTCGAGCAGAGCATATAGTCATGCTCAAGCAACATCAGGTTCATTGAAGAACACTCTAGCATCTTACTTGAGCACACTGCATAAGATTGCCCGAGTAAAGGCACTATGAAGACTTTGGAGCCTTGCTCGAGCAGGACAAGTTCATGCTCGAGCATCATCAAGCTTATTGAGTTAAGTGCAAATCTGTCGACTCTTGCTCGAGTAGAGGAATAAAGCTTGCCCGAGTATCATGCTCAAGCAGAAGACTAGGGGTGCTCGAGCATCATCATTCTTTCCCTCATCTCATGGCAACCAACGAGCCTTGCCCGAGCATGATTTGTTCATGCTCGAGCACATTGCTCGTGCAAAAGATAGAGGCTTGCTCGAGCAGTATAATCATCTCAGCCCTCTCTTTTATGTCTAGGAGTTGGCCGAGCATGAACAGAGAAACTTGTTTGCTTTAGTATCAACGACAGAGACCAATTTCCTAGATGATCAATAGAAGCTTGCTCGAGCAAACTTATATTGTTGCTCGAGCAGAGTCATCCCTATTTTTGAAACCTTCAACACTGGAAATCCTAAATCCTGTTATATCATTCTATTACTTCAAATTATTACACATTGCTATTACCAAATGCTATTAACGAGTTTGTTCATGAGTTTCAAGTTATTTAACCATAGTTTAACAACAAATTCGAATAAAGCAAATCGTGTATCAGAAGCATTAAATGTAGATAACCTAAACCAGTGATAATCTCGGAAACTAATACTCTAATCAAAGTAAAGCTACCACCGATATTTCGACTGCGCATTAAAAACCCATTTCACAACGGGCAAAACAGAAGGAATGTCATCTCTACAAATTCCACCTGGAATATTCAAATGGAGAAACTCTTAACGAAAGCTTCATCTGTCTAACGGACACATTGAAGACTCTCAACGGCTATTTCACAAGCTTCACCAACGGTCATTAATTACAACATCTATAAATAGCTGAAGCATGAATTCGCCACCTACCAAAATGCAGTGCATTCAATTCTAGTTTATTACTATTCGCTATTTCAATTGTTTCATTAACTTGTACTTCAGTGTTCAATATTTTATCTACTCGTGAGAAGTCTATAAACACTTATTTCATTTTTAGCAGAATCTTAAGGTTAAAGAACCTTAAGAGAGGGTGTACAATTATAGCTTGTAAGGGGGAGTGAGTCCTAGTGAGAGGATCATCTGAATATAGTGTAATTGCCTTTGAAAGATAGTGAAATCCCAAGGGTTCTGGGGACTGGACGTAGGTAAGAGATTTTGGACCGAACTAGTATAAATTGCCTTGTGTCTACTCCACTTCTCTGTCTCACTTCTCTATTTTTGTGTCATTTGTCTTTGCGTGAGTTTTGCAAAAAAGAATTTCAGATCACCTATTCACCCCCTCTAGGTGATATTTCATCTTCTTTTGGTATTAGAGCTTGGTTTCTCAGTTGGGCTTAACATCCCGAGAAAGATCATGGAAGGAATATTGCCTGATGGTGTTTCAATTAATCGACCCCCAGGATTCAATGGAGAACACTACTCCTTGTGGAAAGTAAAATTCAGAGTGTTCGTGATGGCTATCGAATATGGCCTCTAGTGAGTGATTGAAACTGGAGATTACGTACCTATAAATATTGAAGGAGAAATTTCTGTTCCAAAGACAGAAGCTAAATTAGATGAGAATGACAAAAAGAACATCACTATCAACAATAAAGCTATTTTGATGCTCCAAAGTGCTCTTAGTCAAAAGGAGTACTTTCGAATATGCAATCTGTTAGATGCGAAGGAAATGTGGAAGGCTTTGGAGATTGCATATGAAGGAACGTTTAGCATCAAGGAGAATCATATCAGTACTCTAACCACCGAGTATGACTTACTTCGGAAGAAGTCAGGAGAAACCATTGCCGAATTCCAACTCAAATATACTCATCTGACAAATCAATTGGCAGCTTTAGGTAAGATCTATGATCAAGGTCCTCAGGTCAAGAAGATTTTCAATGTTCTGACACAAGACTGGGAAGCTAAAGTTACAGCCATAGAAGAGGCCCGTGGAGAATCAATGGCCTCAGTTGCTGTTTTATTCGAAAGCCTATCTGAATATGAAAGCAAACTGAAATTCAAAAAGGACTTGGATAATGTCAACTGTAGTCAGAACAAGGGCATTGCTCTTAACGCTGTAAAGGAAAAAGAAGATAAAGACGAGGATGATAAGGACAATGACCAGTTGACTATGTTTGTACGAAGATTCAAGAAGTTCTACAAAAAAGACCAAAGCTTCAGAAATAGATTTCAGAAAGGGAGCTCAAGCAACAAACATGAATTCAAAGACAAAGATCAAGTCATCTATTACGAATGTGAAAAGCCGGGTCATTATAAATTAGAATGTCCTCAACTAAAAGACGGTGATAAGGAAAAGAAAAGGAAGTCCTATTAATTCAAAAAGAAGGCCTATATGTCGGCAATATGGGGAGATGGTTCCTCAGATAAAGAAAGCAAAGAAGAATAAGAAACCGCCAACATTTGTTTGGTTGCAGAAGAAGAGCAATCTGAAAAAGATACTGAGGTATGTGATCTGCAACCCATATATGAAGAGTTATTTGATGAATATAATGAGATACAGTTTGAATTTTAAAAAGTTGTTGAGGAATGTATAGCCTTGAAAAAGGAAAACATAACTCTTAAACAACAAGTTGAAAACCTTTCATGTGAAAACATTGCCTGTGATGATTACCTGGATTTAGAGAAGAGAAATGCATATCTCACGAAAACGCTTGAGAAGTTCACTATAAGCAGTGAAATGCTCAATGTAATCCTTAAAGCTCAAAGATTTACTAATGATCGATTAGGCATTGGATAAATCCTATTTTTGACAAGAAGAAAGGCAAGAAGAAAACCGGTGGAAAAACTTATTTAAAATATTTTTAGAAAACTGTTCATATGTCGAATCCTTTTGCTCATTGTAATTTTTGCAACCGAAAGGGACATAGTACTTCATCTTGCTTTCATAAAAAGGATAGGAATGATAAACCTGTTGGCAACTACCAGTGGGTACCTAAGGGAACCTATGTTCCCAAGGCCTGAACTAACCCACTCATCGCCTTGAAGAAGCTGCAGCAAGGAGATGGTCCTGTCTCTGATTATGAGCGCCATTTCGACGAGTTACTGTTGGAAGTGGATATTCCGGAGGGTGTTGCTATGAATTTATTCATAGGAGGCCTCCGCTCTGACATTCGTCAATTTGTTCTAAATTTTGCACCTCCATTGCTGGCTAGCGTCACCTGCTTGGCCAAGCTACAAGAAGCGTCGATTCGGACCCTCTACGAACACGCACCACACCATGATCGCTGGCTGCCTTCCATGGATTCATCTAGTCATGCAATGGATGTGGGCTCCAAAGCCGCTACAGTACTGGGCTTGAAGGCTGGCCCATTCTTATCCACCATATCTGACCCAGGGAAATTTTCAACCCCATCCTCTAAACAGGATCTGTCGGCATCCTCCTCCAAGTCCACATCACTTACGACAGCACCATTTTCTTCGGGTTCTAGCTTGAAGCCTACTCACCATCTCTCTAAAAAGGAAATGGATGAAAGATGTCGCTAGGGCATGTGTTATTGGTGCCCTGAGAAGTATTCCTCATCTCACAAGTGCAAGGACTCTCACATCTATATGCTGGTCGTCGACAATGATACAGAAGCATTTTTGGATGCTCTGGGTGACGACCAAGGACCCACAGCCGTGGGTTGACTATGGGACCTCATTGTTGCTTAGACAAGGACCTCTCTTTCATCCAATCCCAATTTCCTCACTTTTCTACTGCTATAGATGCCACTCGTGCAATCCTTGTGGACAAGGATTCTTTTTAGTGGAGGAGTAATGATACATGTATTTCTCTATTAAAGGATATTATAGTAAATAATATAGGGAATAGTACTCATTAGTTAGATGAGAGAGAATTGGCTTATGACATGGCCAACGTGAGCACCATGAGCATATATATATATATATATATATATATATATATATATAGTGTACGGGGTCCTTTCCATCGTGTGAATGAATTTATTCTTATTTCCCTTTTTAGTTATATCAATACTGGTGAGGATATTTAGACCTGGTGGCTCAAATGTGAGTGCTATTTTGATTTGGATGAAACCCCAGAAGAAATCAAGTTAAAGATGACTTATTTGCATGTTGATGACAAATCCTTTCAATGGCATAAAGCCTTAGAGTGCTGCTACAAGATACTTTCGAGCCCCCCTTTGAAATGCCAATGAGCGATTTGACACACTTAAGGTAGACATGATCTTTGGCCGATTACAATGCCTCTTTTGATTTTCTTTCAGCCAAATTAGACCTACCAGAGAATTACCTAGTTGATATATATGTTTTGCCATTAAGAAAGGAATTAGTGAGCCAATTTTGAATTTTGAACCCAAGGACGTTAACCTGAAATTAAATTAGCGCAGATGCAGGAGCTGATTTTCGAAAATTAGAATCCCAATATTTTCAATAATTAGAATTCCAAGATTATCGGCAGAAGGGGATTCTACTCGTCTTACAAACTTATCAACCATTATGTCGAATCGTTTAGCGTTATTGACAAACAAACCTTCGGCAATCGGCAATACCTTCAAGAACGATTCCAAGGCCCTAACTTTAGTGCCGAAGGATCCCAACATGAATTTTAAGCCTCTCACCCTTGAAGAAGAGGCTGAACATCGATCTAAAAACCTGTGCTTGTACTGTCATGGTTCCTTCTCTCGTGATCATAGGTACACTCAAAGGAAGAGAAGTGAACTTCACTACATAGATACTGACCAGCACCTGGACGAAGAGTTTGAAGAAGAAGAATGTGAGGCGATTAAGTAATCGAAGAGTTACCCTGCATATCTCTCCACGCCATTGAAGGGGTTGATAAGGCTACTTCAACTAGGGTGTCTAGGGGTGAGCAAATGACCTGTTACCAGCCTGCAATCTGTGTTATTTTACCCATTTTAAACCCGCCTATATTAGACCTATAATAGGTAACAGGACGGGCTGCCCGTACCCATTTATAATAAACGGGTGGGATATGGGTTAGGCCATGGGACACCCGTGCCTGTTACCTGTTTACATATATAAGTTTTCTTGCATATGCGTAATTTTTATTTATAATAATAATATTTCAGTGGCAAAGGCGGTAACTAGATAAGCTCTATGATGGTGCCTGTTCAATTCCCGCAAGCCACCCACTTGCAATTTTCATATTTTCTATTATTTATTTATTTATTTACAAACCTAATCCATTAATCCCTAACAAAACCAACCCTAAGTCTAACTTCTGCTCAATCCTTTTGCTGTGGTGAGTAGCGCCTTAATGCTTGTGCTCTTATCAAGAAGGTTTCTAATTCAATCTCTCTTTCAAGTCTCAACATCCACTTGTCTCATTGTTATAGATTCTCCCTCTCCTAAAGTCTCCCCACATCAACACACCAACAGCGTCTCCGATCTCAACCACTCTTTCAAGTCTCAACATCTACTTGTCTCATTGTTGTAGATTCTCACTCTTCCAACGTCTCCCCACATCAGTACACCAGCAGCGTCTCCGATCTCAACGGCATCGATCTTTGCGGCTGTATGCATCTCACCGTTGACTCTAATCCATCTTTTCTGCACCTCGTTGTTGACTCCAAGCATCTTAAATTTCCTCCATCACTACTACAAAATATGGATATTACTACCCTAAAAAACGTCCTTTTTTAAAAAAAGGAAGTAAAAAGTGAAGGCGGTGGCATTGTTGTAATTATTTACTTGAGTTTAAGACTTTAGATGTCCTAAATATTAATTTAGGATGTCAAAAAACTATTTTGGGCGTCCTGAAATACATTCAGGACGCCTAAAATCAGTATTTTTGGCGTAATTTGGGGAATTTTCAGGACGTCAAAAAATTATTGGCGTTCTGAAATACATTAAGGACACCTAAAATCAGTATTTTTGTCGCAATTTGGGATATTTGGGGAATTTCTTGGTGCTAGAAATTTTTTTGGTGTCTTGAAATAGGGTCAAAAAATTATTTTTAGCGTCCTGTAATACATTCAGGATGCCTAAAATCAATATTTTTGGCACAATTTAGGATATTAGGAGAATTTTTTGGTGCCTGAAATTAATCAAATTAAATCAACAAAATTGAAACTTTTACTAATCAAATCAAAGAAATAAAAAAAAAATCTTAATCAAATCAAACAAAATTGAAACTTTTACTAATCAAATCAAAGAAATTGAAAATAATCAAATCAAATCAAATCAAAGAAATCGAAAATAATATTAATCAAATAAAAAATATCGAAACTTTTACTAAATAAATCAGAGAAATTAAAAATAATCAAATCAAATTAAAGAAATCGAAACTTTTACTAATTAAATCAAAGAAATTAAAAATAATACTGATTAAATAAAAAAAACAAAACTTTTACTAATCAAATCAAAGAAATTAAAAATAATCAAATCAAATCAAAGAAATAAAAAATAATATTAATCAAATCAAAGAAATCGAAACTTTTACTAATCAAATCAAAGAAATTGAAAATAATAAAATCAAATCAAAGAAATCGAAAATAATACTAATCAAATCAAAGAAATCAAAACTTTTACTAAACAAATCAAAGAAATTAAAAATAATCAAATCAAATCAAAGAAATCGAAATTTTTACTAATTAAATCAAATAAACCGAAAATAATACTAATCAAATCAAAGAAATCGAAAGTTTTCCTAAACAAATCAAAGAAATTAAAAATAATCAAATCAAATCAAAGAAATCGAAACTTTTACTAATTAAATTAAAGAAATTGAAAATAATACTAATCAAATCAAAGAAATAAAAATAATACTTATGAAATTAAAGAAATCAAACTTTTACTAAACAAATCAAAGAAATTAAAAATAATCAAATCAAATCAAAGAAATCGAAACTTTTACTAATTAAATCAAAGAAATCGAAAATAATACTAATCAAATCAAAGAAATTGAAAATAATACTAATCAAATCAAAGAAATCAAAACTTTTACTAAACAAATCAAAGAAATTTAAAATAATCAAATCAAATCAAAGAAATCGAAACTTTTACCAATTAAATTAAAGAAATCGATAATAATACTAATCAAATAAAAGAAATTGAAAATAATACTAATCAGATCAAATCAAAGAAATCAAAAATATATATTTAAGATGCCTAAAAAGGAAATTGTGACGACATGAAATAAATTCAGGTCGCCAATTTGAGAATTTTGGCTACCTGAATTTAATTTAGGTCGCCGAAAGGGAAATTGTGGTAACTTGAAATAAATTTAGGTCACTAATTTTAGAATTTTGGCAACCTGAATTTAATTTAGATCGCCAATTGTAGAATTTGTTAGTTCTCTAATGGTTTTGATGAATGTCAACAACTACAAACAATTGAAGAGGTTTTGCTCTTAAGTGTCAAAACTCTGTTTAAGAGCAAACCTCGAGGTTGGGTCTGTAACCTCGAGGTTTGACCTTACAGAAGCTTTAAGAAGTCAAGTGCTCTAATGATGCAAAATTTGGTTTCACAAATACTATGTGAAACCTCGAGGTTGAGAAGTCAACCTCGAGGTTCTGGTCTTCTTGGAAAACCCAAGTTTCTTCATTAACACTTGCAACCTCGAGTATGAAAAGCAAACCTCAAGGTTTAACTCGTACAGAAAGGTCATATTTTTCATCAAGCATGGAAACCTCGAGGTTCATGTTTCAACCTCGAGGTTGGACACTTTGGTTTGAAACTTAAGCTTGAAGAAAAACACATTGACCTCGAGTATGAGTTATCAACCTCGAGTATTATGACTTACAGAGAGCAACAGGTTTTCAAGTCTTTATGAAAACCTCGAGGTCAAAATTTCAACCTCGAGGCTGACCTTTGTTTTCAAGGTTTAAACCTTGCAGTTTTTAAAGCTAACCTCGAGTATGGTTTCTCAACCTCGAGGTTATCGGGGTCCAGAGGCAAAATGAATTTCTCATCGAGTTCCAAACCTCAAGGTTACTATTTGTAACCTCAAGGTTTGTATTTTTATAAAGTCTTCATAATGGTTTCCTTCAAAGGGAACCTCAAGGTTACACGTTATAAGTTGCTTGATCTGGTCAAGTCAACCTCGAGGCTGGATGAACCAACCTCAAGGTTAGTGACCGTTAGTGTATTTTCGAATTTATGAAATCTGCTATATCGTGTTGTTTGATCTAATTGATTTCATATATCATTCACTCATGTTCCCAGATATGTTTAACAAGTTTGTTGAGTATTTTTCAGTTAGCACAGATCAAGATTATTGAAGATTTGTGAGAAAAAGCAAAAAGGTAAACAGCGCATTTAATGCACCTGCACAATCTCATCTACTTTCGGCTAATCCTTCTGAGCATGCCTTGTGAACGTCAAAGGAAGCTTGCTACATCAAGTAAAGTCAATTCCAACGGGCAGAAACTCAGAGAGCCATATCAGATATCATTAAGACTTGGATTAGCAGAAGTTTAGAGAGAGAAGATGACCAGAACTCAAGCTTATCACTTCCAACGGTTGGAATTATCCTACAACGGTCATTTAATGTTCTCTACCTATAAATAGAGAGCATTAACTTCATTTACAGTTGATACACCAACTCTGAGCGAAATTCTACTAAGTTCATTTATTGTGTATTAGCTTTTACTTGTAAAGTATCATACTTGATACTAGCACTTCAGTGTTCATCATATCTACTCTGTAAGAGAGTCAAATACTTGTAAATCATTTATTGATTGAGATAACTACAAGTCAGGGGACTTGGTAGTTGGGGTGTATTGATTACAACTTGTAAGGGGGAGTGTGTTCTAGAGAGAGAACAACTCTTAGTACAGAGTGTGTAATCAATTTCATTGAGTTAGTGTATTGAAAATCCCAAGTGAGGCTTGGGGACTGGATGTAGGTCAGAGAAAGGACCGAACCAGTATAAATTGCAAAGTGTTAAGCTCTTCTTCCTATCTCCTCTGTTGTGCTCTGTTTTAAGTGTATAAAAACAGAACAAGTTTTGAAAATTTTGAATATACCCAATTCACCCCCCTCTTGGGTATAAAGCTCGTACTTTCAGAATTTGGGTGACCTAATTAAATTCAGGTTGCCAATTTTGAAATTTCGGTGCCTTGAATATTAATTTAGGTCGCCAAAACTCACTACCATAAGACGAATCGACACGATACCTTTCATCATTTCCCTCTCTCGAAATCGCACACACTTCACTCTCCGCCTGCTTCCCCAAGTTTGATATCCCTTTTCGTCGACGTTTCCTTCGTCTCCGCTGCGCCTCAAGCTGCTTCGTCTCTCATACTCCTCAGCATGTCTCCTCCGTCTCCGGCTCTCCATCACGCTGCGTTTTCGGCTGTTCCGTCGTCTCTCATACTTCCTGGCTCTCTCTCACTTCGCCTCCTTCTTGAAACCCAAAACCAATCTCGTGGGTGCCGACGGCAAAACACAACCGGATTCAAGTACGTCGGTCTATGGGTTGTGTAGATCGACAAATCTGGGTTGAGAATGAATCTTCGACATATCTGGGTTGCAGATCAATTTCGATCTCTTCCTCTGATGGAGGTTCAAATGAATCTGAAATTTGAATTGATTATGAATCTAGATCTTTATGTTTTTTAGTTGAATCTGCTAATGACATTTGGAATGTGCTATCGACAGATGTATTGTCTTGTAAAATTCGATTTTGAATATATGATTGTAGATCTTTTTTTGTTTGGTTGGAACTGCTAATGACTTTTGAATATGCTATCGACTGATTTGCTTGGTTTTTTCCATGCTTACCACTGTTCCTCCGTCTTCTGAGGTTTCTCCTCCTTTTAGAAGTATTTCTGGAATTTGAATGTTGATTTGTTGATCTACTCTTCTTTCGCGGCCACCCAGAACAGGTTGTTTTTTTTTCCAGGATGCCTTACATAAGGCGTCCTGAAATTTATTCAGGACGCCAAAAGTAATTTTTTTTAACTACCCCTCACGAGATGTCCCTTAAAAAAAGCACGTTAATTGGGTCAAATTTAGGACCTTTTTGACTTTTTTTGTAGTAGTGATCTTTTCAACTTCTCATATTTGTCCCCCATCTTTTCTTCCATCTTGCCACACCATCTTAGGTCTATGCTTTTTCTTTTACCTTATTATTTCAGATCTGTCAGTTTTTTGCTTTTCTTTGGTGGGGTCTCTCCGATTTTTTGAAAAAAATTGAGACATACACGGGTTTACTTGGACCCGTCTAAAAGCAGCCCGTGTTTTCCCTACTTGTTTATTATGGGTTAAACGAGTTATGACGTAGGTATGAGCTAACCTATACCCACGTATTTATAAATGGACAGGATACGGGTTAGGCCACGGGGCAGCCCTGCCCGCCCATTGCTCAGCCCTAAGTGCAAGCATAGGTGGACCCACCTATTGGATTGTGGGGAGTGCCCCCTTGAATTTGGTATTTTTATTTATTATATATATATATATATATATATATATACATGTTTGAATGATTGTCCACCCTTAAATTAAGTGCCCACCTGTAACACATCAAAACTACACTTCGTAATCGGATGGGGGATGAATGGTTAAATGATTGTTTAGTGTCTTATATTGAAAAAGATGTATTTGATAGCATTGATAATAAGGCAATTATGATGGAATTCCAAAAAAAATAAGGCCTAGAAGAAGGACATTATAATTATTTTTATTGTAATATACTTTTGATATTAAAATATATATACTTGAACTTATTGAGTGCCTACCCTTCATTGTAATTTATGTAGCTGCATTTATTTCTAGGAATAGGTTATTCTGCCTACTCTTATTTTGCCTACCTTTGCCTACCCCTCTCAATACCGTTAGATTATAAACTCATCCAACTATGAAAATTTAATAATAAAATAAACCCTTTTACCTCTTTCTCTCTCCCATCCTCTCTATCTGATTGGGTGAACCGTCTCGCAGAATCATCGGTATTGTTCTATCTCATATTCTAATTTCTGCAAATACAAGTGATTTGTACGTGTGGAATTGATGATTAGTGATTAATAGAGATAAAGGTTTTTTGTGGAATTGTGTGCTTCTCGTGACATTGAACTCGACAAAGGTGAGGCATCACAGAATAGAAGATAAATAAACACGGTTATGAAAGAGAGAAGCAAGCATTAACTAATGAGTTCAATAATAATAATGATAATAATAATACAATGACTGCTTCGAATTGAACATCATCGACAGCGAATTCTGGCTCCAGATTGCGAAGGGGAAGGAGTAGAACCAGACCCTCTTCCTCCTTCTTCACCATTGATTAGTGGTTCTTGTCCATCTTCTTAATCTGTTGAACCGTTCTTTCTTTTATTGGGTTTGGAAAGATTAGAAATCACTTGTACTTGTAGAAATTGAAATCTGATAGAACAATTCAATACCGATTTTGGCAAGACAATTCACCCAATTAGAGAGAAAGGGTGGGAGGTAGGGAGAAGAAAGGGTAAAAAAATTTATTTTATCCCTCAAATCTTTACCGTTAGATGATATTATAATCTAACGGTATTGAGAGAGGTAGGCAAAATAAGAATAGGCAAAATAACCTATCCCTTATTTCTAACAGTATTTAGCCTTGTTTTTCTAAATAACATGTTTGTAAAATAATTACTTCGCCTATTACATCATTAGTATTCACTTGATTTTATAAATAATTTTTTAATATATTTTTTTCTTATTTATATTCTTTTTGTTTCTTAATGTGTTTAAAACTTTCCTTAAAAAAACTTTACTTAAGGTACATGGTATGTAGAAAGGCTTTAGATGGAAGATACAAGGGCTGTAATTTATGTGTGAACTTAGAATTATGGAGCTAAACACTTTTGACATTGTTTTGGGGCTATAATGGCTCAAAAGCATCAAAACTGCATTATGGGATTATGACACTTTATCCTTGTATTTCTAGTATAATGGTAATCCTAGGAAATCCTTGTATTTCTAGTATAATGGTAATCCTAGGAAGTTGCGAGCTTTCTCTCCTAATTCTTGGTAGCTAATGGACCCCAATAAATAAGAGATTCTCTCTATTCAACAAGATCAATTCTTCTTTCTTCGGTTAGTAAAAACACAAACTGAAAACAACCTCTTCTGAAACCACCAGCAGTATACCAGTAGAGATTCAGTGGGTTTCGAGTAAGTTTCAGGGTATTTTTGAAGAACCTAAGAGCGTCCCTCCCCTTAAAGAAGGTCACAACCATCCTATAATGCTCAAAGAAGGCACCAATCCTTTAATTTTGCAGCCCTATCACTCCCTGCCTGCGCAAAGGGACACTATTGAAAAAGATAATTGAGGAATAATGCAATCTGGGGATTATTCAATCAAGTTCTTCACCTTTGTCAACTCCAATTGTTCTAGTTAAGAAGAAAGATGGCATATGGAGAATGTGCATTGATTTCCATGAGCTTAACAAGGCAACGTTCAAGAACCAATACCACTTATGGAGGAGTTATTTGAGGAATTAGGAGTTTCTAGGTGGTTTACCAAACTGGGTCTAAGGGCTGGATACCACCAAATACGAATGGAGCTAGCAGGTGTGCATAAGACAACATTTAAATCACACTCTGCATTATGAAAGGCTATTTATGTCATTTGTAAAGTGATTTAGCAAGAAGAGGAAAATAAAATTCTGAATCTTATTTCTTGAAACAAATAAAATGTACAAGTGCCCTTTATATAGACATAATAAGTAATCTGTACAAAGTCTAGAAGTATCTAAAACTAACTAATTACATGTAACAAAATCTGTTATTTCTAACTAAGATATATACACTAATACCCCCCTCAAGCTGGAGCATGTATGTCTATCATACCCATCTTGGTAAGAAGTATACAAAAAGAAGAAGGTGGTAAAGCCTTAGTAAAAATATCTGTCAATTGATCTTCAATTTCAATAGGAAGAAGATGAATAATGCCTTGTTGTAACTTCTCACGAACAATATGGCAATCAATGTCTAAGTGCTTGGTACACTCATGAAAAGTAGGATTAGCTGCAATATGCCTAGCTGACTGATTATCACAGTATAGAGAAGTAGGACTAGAAACAGGAAGACCAAAATCACGCAACAAATAACAAAGCAACTGTAATTCACATGTAGTGGCAGCCAAAGCTCAATATTCAGCCTCAGAAGAAGAGGAAGTAACAGTGGGTTGTTTCTTAGAATGCCATGTAATCAAAGCCTGATCAAGAAAACCACAAAAAACAGTAATAGAATGTGGCATATCCAAACAACCGGCCCAATCTGAACCACTAAAGGCATTAAGCTTAACAGCAGATGTAACAGGAAAGAAAAGACCATGACCAGGGGCACCCTTAAGATACCGCAATACACGATGAAGGGCTTGTAAATGCACATCAGTAGGGTGCTGAACGAACTGACTAAGCTACTGTACATTGAAGGATAAGTCTGGCCGAGTCTTAGATAGATACAAAAGACGGCCAACCAAAGTCTTATATAGGGACCCATAAACCAAAGGAACCACTAGTCTAAAAAAGGCTTTTAAGACCACCTCATTTAGAGCGGACAATCGACGTCCCGGTCTTGAAGGTGTGACCGGTGGCAATTTTGTAAATATAAAGAACTTTAAAGGTATGACCGGTGGCAGTTTTGTAAATATAAAGAACTTCTTGGACCGTATCCTTTAGCGATGAGTCTTAAATATATTATTCAGACCGCTTAAAAAACAACCGGCCTTAAAAATGTTATTAAAAAAAATTGAAATATCAAATTTCTTTACAAAGAAATCTCGAACAGGCCGACTTATATTTTCTGCGGTCCAAAATAATAAGGAAAAAATTAAATAAAAACTTTTAAAACCAAATATCTTATAACAGGAGGTCTTAAAGATCATACTTTTAAGACCGGACATAAATCGTGCCCGGTCGTAAATAGTTTATTACTTTTAAGACCGGAGTTTAACAAAGGACGGTCTTAAAACTTAACCTTTAAGACCGTCCTTGTTGTTCATCCTGTCTTAAAAGTAAAGCGCCAAATATATCTTCACGTGAAACGTTACCTTACGACTTACGTTGTCCCTCTTAACTCTGAAACCCCTCTTCTTATTGTGAAACCACTCTTCCTGTTGCATTACCACTCTTCCTCTCCCACATACCATTAGCCTCTGTTAGTCTTTCATTTGCTTAGCTTACTGTCTCTTACTGTCTCGAAAATGAACGGTGAAAACGATTCCATTCATGTTCCGAGAACGCCAGTTACTGGTGTGAGTCAGAACGAACCCTCTTCCGCTGACAATGTGCCTCGTAACCGCCCTGCACACCATGGTAGAAGAGGCACACGAATGATGGATGTATCTCTAAGTCGGACATCTTGGTTAAGGCTCGAGATTCAGTTCGATGAAAAGTTGCGGCCTTTCGGTCCTAATAAAACCAAATATAATAGTTTTGTCGGCTATCTTGCACAGCAAGGTTAGCATCTTGGAAGATGAGTGGAAAAGTGTTGACTTTGACAAAGTAAAGCAACCTATTTGGGACACTATCCGGCTTACATACACTGTCCCTAACTCTGAGGAGTTGAAAGACAAGACATTGTCTTATTGTGCTGAGCGGTGGAGGAAGTTTAAGGCCTCTCTCACTAACACGTATATTTTTTCCGAGGTTGTGCCTCCCAAACAGCCTTGGGAACAGTACACATATATTGATGAACGAATTTGGCGACAATTTGTTCTGCTGCGGACCACTCTTGAAGCTCTGGTGAGTCTATATTTAGTTTTGTTTGCTTATGTAACTTGTGAGCTTATATTTGTTCATCTAATCCTGTTAGTTAAATTATATTGGTTGGTGTGTGAATAGAAGTATACATTTCCTGCCTTTGTCTATGCAAGTCTGATATGTAAACCCTGAAAAGGTAAAATACTACGGAGGTAATTGTGTAATGGTTTGTCTTGCAAAGGAGGAAATAAATAGTCTTAAAAGGGGGAAAATTTATATACCCAATTGTTACTATCTAATGTGGACTGATGATCCCACTGTGGATGCCTTAAAAAGGATCAAGTTTGTATTATTCTGTAAGCATAATGCTCTTTTGTTTCTTAACTTATCTACCTAGCAGTACAAAACATAGCTCTTTTGTAAGCATACTTCTCTTTTGTTTCTTAACCTATCTACATCTGCCTCAAAAAAAATGTTGAAACTTGATCAAGTGAATTTGGCTAGTGTTTGAGGTTCATATCAAGCAGAAGTTCTCTAATTTCTATTAGTGAGATGACTGGAATTCATAATTAATAGTTGTTTTCAATTCTGATTCACAGGAAAGAAGGGCAAAAGCACAAGAGATAGGGAGAAAGAATGATTGCCCGCATAGGGCTTCTCACGGCAGATATGAAAAGGCTAAAAAAGAATTGATGGCGGCCAAGCGGAAGAGATTGGAAGATGAAGCAGAATCCAATCCCGAGGCGGAACATGGTCTGTCATCTCCAATACGTCGTGAGGATTTGTGGTTGCCCATTCGGCAAAAGCCAAGCGGCTCCTACACGATTGAACAAACTCGTGTAGTTGCTGAAAAAATTGTAAGTATCGTTATTGCTGTTATTTTTTAGTTACTAAACATGATTCATTACTAAGCTTCTCGTTATCTGTACTTTACAGGAAGATCTTAAGAAGAAAGAGGCAAAGGGATCTTTCGTGTCGTCCGATAGGAGTGATGTTCTCACTATTGCCACCGGAAAACTGGACCACGGTGGGCGTGTAAGGGGGGTTGGAGGACGGGTAGGCCTAAAGGTATTATTTGGTTCATCCGCCAAATGCCATAGGAAAGAGGTGGTTACCCGGGAGGAGATGCAACAAACAGTGGCCAAAATAAATGAGGAATCAGCAGCTAAAGAAGCAAGGTATCAATTTGATATTAGCCAGTTGAGGGAGGAACTAAATCAGATGAAGCTGATTTTGAGCTCACGTCAAGAGACCAGTAGTGTTCCCTTCACACACTCACCTACAACTGTGCAGCAGAGCACTGGAGAGAGCTGTATTGTTGGACAGTTAGAGCAACCTTGTGACCTTTATGTGGAGGATCCTGATCATCATGATAGACTACTATTGGTTGCAAAAGGGATTGTCCACAACTTTTTGGGATCAACTGTACACCACCAACAAATGTCTGATGATGAAGTCAGTGTGTCAGTTGTAAAAGTGATCATTGATGCACCTCTCCCTCTCCCAACTGATGAGATGAAGATTGTGAGTGATGTCAAGGGAACCTTCATCTCTTGGCCAGTGAAGCTTGTAGATGTCTGTACTCCTCCTGAATCTTCAACCCCTCGTCGCGCTCCATCCCTTCCTCAGGCTCAATCCCCTACTGCTAAGTTGACTGGCCGCAAAAAAATAACCGATATGGTGAAAAGTGTAGCTTTTAAAGATAAATCGTGGGATGTCAATGAAGTAGTAGGCCTCGCTCATCCCCCACCAGTCCAAGTTGACACCGTTGATATTGACTCCCTGCTGCTTCCTAGGCAAGAGCTTAGTGATGCAATCGACCATTCGTCTGCTCTTTACCTTTATTAACTCCTCAGTCCTCATACCTTGTAACTCCGCACTGTTCTCTGCCTTTATTAATAAACTCCTCATACCTCTTTGCACTAACTGCTCAAATCATGGTTAGATACAAGAGAACCGCTCATAGGGGTGCTCTTACTTGTGATGCTCGTGTCTTTTTGCGCTAACTGTGCGCCTCCTCCATCGAGAGTGCGGTCTATTGAAACAGAAGAGTCTCGGGTCGTTGGACCCATTGTTATTTCCAATGATGAAGAGATTGCCGCACCCCCCTCCAGCCTTTCGACCATGAAGAGGTTCCTGCTGCTCCACCTCTCCAACCAGTTGGCCCCAGCGCGCCTAACGCTGACCCTCGTCCTCTTTCCTCGAATGACCTGATACGAATAAGACGGAAACTTGCTGATATCCGGCGGGAAATTAATGCTGCTTAAGCCAATATTGCCTGGGCTTTAAAGGATAATAAGCTTTGATAATTTTTTGCTTTTTTTTTTAATTATTTGAAACAATGTGTACGGCATTATTATTAGTAATTAATAATAGCACTAATTAAGAAACATAAGATTGTCTCTTTTTAATTTTTTGTTCAAGTAATTAATAATAGCATTGATAATTTTCTGCGCTCGCCAAAGCCAATACTTTTTTCTTGAAAAAAATAATTGGGAATTTATTTTCTTGGTTTTCAGATAAAGTTATATATTTAGGACCGTCTACTAATAATTTTCTGCTTTTTTTCTTTTTTTATTATTTGAAACAATGTGTACGACATTATTATTAGTAATTAATAATAGCATTGATTAAGAAACATAAGATTGTCTCTTTTTAATGTTTTGTTCAAGTAATTAATAATAGCATTGATAATTTTCTGTGCTTGTCAAACCCAATACTTTTTTCTTGAAAAACATAATTGGGAATTTATTTTCTTAGTTTTCAGATAAAGTTATATATTTAGGACCGTCTGCTAATAATTTTCTGCTTTTTTTTTTATTATTAGTATTATTTGAAACAATGTGTACGACATTATTATTAGTAATTAATAATAACATTAATTAAGAAACATAAGCTTGTCTCTTTTTAATTTTTTGTTCAAGTAATTAATAGTAGCATTGATAATTTTCTGCGCTCGCCAAAGCCAATACTTTTTTCTTGAAAAAAATAATTGGAAATTTATTTTCTTAGTTTTTAGATAAAGTTATATATTTAGGACCGTCTACTAATAATTAACCAGTCTTAATAAAATCTAAGAATGAATAATAATAGTAACATATTTAAGACTGGACACGATAATAATTCGGTCTTAAAAGTAATACCAATATTTAAGACCGGACTGGATAATGATTCGGTCTTAAAAATTTATTAAAATATATTTAGGACCGGATGCTTTATAGTTAATCGGTCTTAAAAAATTCCAAATACAAAAACATGTCCCTGTCGCGCGGAAAATTAAATTTCCCTCTCTGAATTTCTCTTGTCGCGCCGAAAGTGCTTATTGAGGAGGTTCTCTCTCTAGTGTTTATGTGTTGCTCCGTTGGTGCTTCGCGTTGCTCTCTCGACAATCACTTTTGTTAGTTCTCAGTGTGTTTTGATGATTAACAACAAAGGTAAACTTAGTTTGAAGTTTACAAAATCAAGCTAAAACTGTTTGACAGTTGTTTACTCGAGTAAAGGACTCTCAAAGGATTGCACAAATGCATCTTAAGAACCTTTACTGCAGTAAAGGAGTGTTTACTCCAGTAAAGGAGTGTTTACTCCAGTAAAGGCCCGTACAGAGAGCAACCAAGTTTTTCCAACTAAAACGCTTACTCGAGTGAAGGTAAGCTTACTCGAGTAAAGGAGTTCCAGAGAGCAAAATGAATTTTTAAACTTTAGTGCTTACTTGAGTAAAGGTATGCTTACTCCAGTAAAGGGACTTACAGAGAGCAAACCTGTTTTTCAAGAAAATGGCTTACTCGAGTAAAGGAAGCTTTACTCCAGTAAAGAGCCATACCGAGAGCTCCAAAATTTTATAAGTGATGCTTACTCAAGTAAAGGAAGCTTTACTCCAGTAAAGGGTCATACAGAGAGCTCCACACATTTTGTAAGCAATGCTTACTCGAGTAAAGTGTTGCTTACTCGAGTAAAGAGGTTTTTATGAACTTTAAAATTTCACATGAACAGTTGCTTACTCGAGTAAAGCTACTTACTTACTCGAGTAAAGGTCCTATTCTTCAGACATGCCTCGATGGTTTGGCTCTGTGACACGCTTACTCGAGTAGACACTTGGTTACTCTAGTAAAGACCTTCTTGCAAAGTTCTTTACTCCAGTAAAAGACATGTTACTCGAGTAAACACCAGCAGAAGTTGAAATTTGAATTGTGCGAATTCTGTAATCACTGCTATTTGATCTTATTACTTCCATAACACAATTGCTTATCTTCCTAACTATGTCTAACGAGTTTGTTGAGTATGTTTCAGACAATTTAGAGGGAGATCAATGAAGTTTTCTATTTTTGAAGCACTATGTATTATTTTATATTATTCTTGAAAACAGAAACTAGTGGGAGTCAGATTGGAACTGCAAGCAGCCCAATCACGCCTGTAAAGAGCAGAACAATATTCTTCCACAAATAGGAAGTTATGGGTCACCACAACCAAAGCCAAAAAGAACCAATAATCAATTCTGAAGTGTGGTAACCAAGATAATGCTTCTCCAACAGCTAGTTCTGCAGAAGCACTTGCAACAGCCAGAAATTCGAATGGTCTCTCACTCACAACGTTTAGAAATCCCAAGAGACTATAAATACTAGAAAGAACAAAGCTGAAAGTGATGCACACACAAAAGAAAAACGCATACAAGCTCAAGTCATCTTCTAGCTTACATTTTCTGTTGTATCTTTGAGATTCTGTGCTTCAGTGTTTATCTCATCTGCTCTGTTGAGAGTGTGAATCTCTGTAAATCTGTTATTGATTGTGATAACCACAAGTCAAGGGGACTTGGTGGTTAGGGAGTTTGGATTACAACTTGTAAGGGGGAGTGAGTTCTAGTGAGAGAGCTATTCCAAGTACAGAGTTTGTAATCTGTTGTTAAGGTTAGTGGATTGAAAATCCCAAGTGAGGCTTGGGGACTGGATGTAGGTCAGAGAAAGGACCGAACCAGTATAAATCATCTGCGCAAAGTTTCTTCTACTCTACTCCTCTGTTTAGCTCTGTTCTTTAACTACCAAAACAGAGCAAAGAATTAAAATTTTAAAGATACCCAATTCACCCCCCCTCTTGGGTATCAAGGTCCAGTTTTCAACTTTCTGGTTCCTCAGCTAAACGTATATAGACCAAGCTGTAAGAGCTGTTTCGGTTATATAACTTCATGGTTTTCCTACTTATCGTTCTGGGTTTTTCATGGGTTGAACGAAATCGATGAAATGCTCTTATGGGTTTCTCTGTTGTTAATGAATATTATATTTTGAAGATTATACTTACACTTGAGACCTACCCAACTGACCAACAAATGTTTTTAGGGTACTCTTGCTGTCTCCAACATCAACGTTCGTGGCAGGAGAAGAAAGACTCTTATTTCGCATTTGAGCTACAGGTGAGTCCTCAAGACATTCATGCGAAGCTTTTAATTTCCTCGTCATGCATTTATTTTGTTTTGTGATATTTTATTTTGGATTCACTGTGATATGCAAGACAGCCAAAAGTGGATCCATAGTAGATATTCTTCGTTATGCATTTACTTTTGCCTTATTTTACGTATACTGAATCTTTCCGTCTATAGGAATTCTACTATGAATCACAGTTGGATAAATGCTTTATGGACGAGTGTTGAATATCAGAATGGGGTGAGGGACTTTATTGAATTTGCTAAACAAAATGGAAGTGATGATAGTAGGAAATTTTATTGCCCTTGCGTAAAATATTTGAATGATAGGCGACTAAGTCCTGAAGATATACGCACACATTTAATTTGTCATGAATTTTGTAAGACTTATACAGTATGGGTATGGCATGGTGAAAAAATACCAAGTGGGTCTCAAAATGAGGAAGTGGCCTTTGATGATAATGACACGGATATGGATGATCGCATAGAGGACATTATTCTTGATGTAGGAGAAGAGGCCTTTCAACAATCACATGCATATGGTAATATGTGCAGTGATGCGGAGACCCCGCTATACCCTGGGTGTCAAAAATACCAATTGTTGAACGTTGTATTGAAATTGGTAAGCTTGAAGGCACGTCATGGATGGAGCAACAAGAGTTTTTCTGAAATGCTTGAAGCTTTTAAGGACATGTTTCCAGATGATAAAGTGTTGCCGCATCGATACTATGATGCTAAGAAAATACTTTGTCCACTGGGAATGGAGTACAAAAAGATCCATGCATGCCCGAATGACTGCATATTGAATAGAAAAGAGTTTGAAGAGAAGCAGAATTTTTCGATATGTGAAACCCCAAGGTACAAGTCAAATAAGGGGCCTGCAAAAGTGTTGTGGTATCTTCCAATCATACCAAGGTTCAAGCGGTTGTTTGCGAATGAAAATGATGCAAAAAATTTGCGGTGGCATGCACATGAGAGGATTTCTGATGGAAAGCTTCATCATCCAGCCGATTCTTCTCAATGGAAGAAAATCGATCAATTATTTCCCAACTTCGGCGAAGAACCTAGGAACCTTAGGCTTGCCCTTACCACGGATAGCATGAATCCATATGGAAGCCTTAGCAGCGTACATAGTTCATGGTCTGTACTCTTCATTATTTACAACTTATCTTCTATGTTATGCATGAAGAGAAAGTACATCATGCTGTCTATGTTGATTTCGGGACCAAAACAACCCAGAAATGACATTGATGTTTACCTTCAACCCTTGATCGAAGACTTGAAGGAGTTATGGGAAGGTGTTGATGTTTTTGACTCTTTCAAGAAGGAGGTCTTCAAATTGCGAGCCATGATATTCTGTACTATAAACGACTTCCCAGCTTATGGTAAATTGTCAGGGTATAGTGTAAAGGGCCATAAAGCATGTCCGATTTGTGAAGAAGGCACATGCTACCATCAACTCCAACATGGAAGAAAGACGGTTTACCTTGGACATAGGAGATTTCTTAGACGGGGCCACCCATATCGTCGATTAAAGAAAGCCTTCTTTGGTGGCCAAGAACATGAAGATGCTCCGATGCCATTGACTGGGGAGCAAGTTTATGAGAAGGTAAAAAATATCAATGTCATCTTCGGCAAGACATCCAAGAGTAGAAAAGATACAAATATATGGCAAAAGAGATCTATATTCTTCGATCTTCCCTATTAGCGTAATCTTGATGTGAGACACTGTATCGATGTCATGCATGTGGAGAAAAACGTATGTAATAGTATTATTGGCACACTTCTCAACATACAAGGTAGTTCCAAGGATGGTGTGAAGGCAAGATTGGATTTGCAAGCAATGAGAATACGTGAATAGTTACATCCAAGGCCATATGGGAAGAGAACTTATTATTCCCCGGCTTCTCATACTTTGTCTAAGGATGAGAAACGAAGTTTTTGTGAGTGTTTACATGGCACAAAAGTTCCATCGGGGAATTCTTCAAATTTTAAACGGCTTGTATTGATGAAGGACTTAAAATTAGTAGGCCAAAAATCACATGATTGTCATGTCTTGATGCAACAGCTACTCCCAATAGCTATTCGAGGCATCGTCGAATATGATCTTTGGGTCGTTTTGACTAGACTTTGTGTCTTCTTCAATGTGGTTTGTAGTAAAGTTTTTGACATCGAAAACTTGGATGAATTGGAGAATGAAGGATATCTTATCTTGTGCCACCTTGAGAAGCTTTTTGTTCCTACATTTTTTGACATCATGGTTCATCTAATTGTTCATCTCGTGAGGGAGATAAAGTTGTGTGGCCCTATCCATTTACGGTGGATGTACCCAATTGAAAGATCTATGAAATTCCTTAAGGGTACGTGAAGAATGCATACCGTCCAGAAGCCTCGATTGTTCAGAAATATATTTCTGAAGAAGCCATGGAATTTTGTCAAAATTATTTGGCCAAAGTAAGACATATTGGGCTTCCAAAACGTCAGCATGCTGAAGGGGGTAGGTGAGGGGCTTTAGTAAAGACTGTGGATCCTGATGAATTGTCACAAGTCCACTTATACATCTTGAATAATGTTGATGAAGTTCAAGACAGCATAGCTGCACATAAATAAGCTGTGAGGAAAGAAAATCCTCGAATGACTGAACAAATGTTGATTAGAGAGCATAACAAAACTTTTGTATATTGGTTCAAACAAAAGGTCGAGGGAGAGGAAGAGGAATGTGTTTCTGATATCCTCAAATGGCTAGCGCGTGGTCCTGAGGTTGATGTCATAAGTTGGAATTCGTATGTGATCAATGGTTATACATTTTACACGAAGTCCTTAGATGATAGGAGCACAGTTTAGAATAGTGGTGTTATGTTAGAAGCTGAATCTATGCACTTCTCCAGTTCGAAAGACAAGAGCCCTTTATTGGCAGTCATGCCATATTATGGGGTTATTGAAGAGATATGAGAGGTGGACTATGTGAAAATTAGATTTCCCATTTTCAAATGCAAGTGGGTTAATGTCAATAATGGTGTTCGGATCGATCGGCTAGGATTTACATTAGTCGATGTCAATGGTAGAAGTTTTGGAGATGAACCTTTTATAATGGCAAACCAGGTGAAACAAGTGTTCTATATCACCGATCAAGAAAATAAAATGTGGTCTGTAGCTCTCCAAGGAAAGAGGGTCATTGATATTGATGAGGAAATTAATTCAAATTATGGTATTCCTGAGAGTACTCCTTTTTCAAGGGGTCTACCAGACATGAACGAAGAAAATAAAGCGGATAATGAACCCGGCATAAGAAATGATCATCAAGAAGGGATATGGGAAGATATCAATTTATAAAAGAGTCAATTCATAAGGTAATATATTCATATATATGCAGATTTCTTTGTAAACTACTTTAAGTCTTTAACTATAACATTTATTCCTTCTATGTTCATCATGTCTTTGACTATGAAGGTTTGTTCCTTGTTTTATTTTTGTGGCAGGATCCGATCCAAAGGGGCATGTTGAACTGGAGGGAGCTGCATTGTTGAACTAAATCAGATGAAGGCTTGGTGAATATCATTTTGGGCGCATGTATATTTGTAACTTATTGTATTTGTAAGTAAGTTATCTTATTGTATATGAATTAATTTAGGTGTTGTAGACATAGTATATATAATCATTAAGTATAATCATGAGGCCAAATAACTCATGGTGAATAAATATTTGTATCATTTTTCCAATTCAATTTATTCAAGTGATTGTTCATAGCTTGTAGCTTAAAAGTATCGACTTTTGTGTGCTGGATTGGGTAGGTGATTTGTGTGTAATATAATCAGGAAGAACAGAACAGGGAAAAATTCAGGAAAATTTAGACCGCAAATAAATGTTCCTGTCTTAAAAGTTGAGAATTTAAGACCTGATGTATTTATATATCCGGTCTTAAAAGTCATATCTTTTAAGAGCGGCCAAGTTTTAGCTACTCTTAAAAGTTGATATTTTAAGACCGAACGTATTTATATATCCGATCTTAAAAGTCGCTATGTTTAAGACCGCGTATAATTAGTCGGTCTTAGAAGTCGCTAAGTTTAAGACCGTATTTATTTTTGTCCGGTCTTAAAAGTCATATATTTTAAGAGCGGCCAAGTTTTAGCCGGTCTTAAAAGTTGAGTTTTAGGACCGAACAGAAAGAGAGTCCATGGATTGTTTAGTACGAATTTTAAGACTGCATGTTTAAATGTCCGGTCTAAAATAGATTCTTTAAGACCGGTCGTAGTCCGGTCTTAAATGTTGACTTTTAATACCAGCTGATACAAGACCGCTCGCGGGTCCGGTCTTATGAGCCTCTTTTTTCTGGTCTTAAAAGCCTTTTTTCCACTAGTGAACACTAGAATCAATAGACAACTTCAAATTTTGAGATAGGAGTTTTAGCAGGTTTACAGTCTAAAAAACCAGCATTAGACAACAAATCTAAAGCAAATTTGCGCTAACAAAGGGAAATTCTAGTAGAACTCCTAGCAATATAATTTCTAATCCAAGAAAATATTTAGCATCACCAAGGTCTTTAATCTTAAAATAATCATCAAGATATGCCTTAATATGATCAATTTCGGCTAAATCAGCCCCATTAATAATGATATCATCCACATATATCAACAAGGTAGTAAAAGAAGTAGAGGAACTCCTAAGAAACAGAGAAAGGAACTCCTAAGAAACAGAGAATGCTCAGCTTGAGATTGGTGATAACCACAAGTAAAAAGAGCTTTAGACAACTTAGAAAACCATTGGCGGCTGGCTTGTTTAAGACCATAAAGAGACCGTTGTAATTTGCAAACTTGCTGAGGAGAAGAAATTGGTAAACCGGGAGGAGGTAACATATAAACTTCCTCATCAAGATCTCCATGCAAAAATGCATTATTAACATCAAGTTGCTTCAAATGCCAATTATGGGCAGCTGCAAGAGCAAGTAACAATGTAACAGTTGTCAACTTAGCAACAAAAGAAAAAGTATCATTATAGTCAATTCCCTCAACTTGTGTATAACCTTGAGCAACAAGTCTACCCTTATACCGATTAAGAGTACCATATGAGTTATATTTCTTAGCAAATACCCACTTACAACCAATTAGACACTTACCAGGAGGTAAATCAATTATCACCCATGTTTGATTTAGTTGCAAAGCCTCAAGTTCAGACTGAATAGCATTTTTCCAACCCTCATGCTTAATAGCTTTAGAATAGGATTTAGGAATATCTTCAGTAGAAATAGAACAAGCAAAACGATGACATATAGGAGACAGACGATGATAAGAAAGAACATGGGAAAGAGGATGATAGATACCTTCCTCCGAAGAATCTGGTACAGCAGATGCACATTGAAGAGTGAAATGATAATCTTGCAGATCGGTAGGTGTACAATGATGACAGGTAGACTGCCATGGTAAAGGTAAAGAGCAATCAGTAGAAGGGGAAATAAGGGAAGGTAAAATAGAAGAAACAGCAGGAGATGGTAAATCAGAATAGTCAAGTGACGACATTTCTTGTGGTAAAGGAAGGGAATCTGATGTGGGCACAGAATCAATAGTGCTAAATGGAAAAATTGATGCATAAAAATATATATGGCGAGAGACATGAATCTGATGAGTAAGCAAATTTAAAGTAATCAATCCTTTAGTACCAGCCCTATATCCAAGAAATATGCATTTGTGAGCTCGTGCATCAAATTTATGTCGATTTTGCAAAAGAGTTGAGGAAAAACAGAGGCAACCAAAAACTTTTAACAAGTTAAAATCAAGGAGTTTATTATAAAGCATTTCAAAAGGACTTTTGTTACCTAAGAGTGGAGTAGGTAATCGGTTAATGAGGTAAATAGCATGTGTAAGTGCATAAGACCAAAAAATTTTAGGAAGATGAGATTGAAATAAAAAAGCACGAACCACATTTAGAATATGTTGGTGTTTCTGTTCCACTCTACCATTTTGTTCAGGAGTTTTAGTACAAGAGGTTTGATGAATAATTCCATTTTGAGCAAAGAAATCTGTCATCTGAAACTCTAGACCATTATCAGACCTAATGATCTGAACAGAAGCAGTGAATTGAGTTTTTACCAAAGAAATAAAGGATTGTATAGAAGGCCGTACCTCAAACTTATTCTTAAGCAAGTAAATCCATGTATATCAGGAAAAATAATCCACAATAGTTAAAAAATATTTATCACCATTGACAGAAGGTAAATGATATGGGCCCTATATATCCATGTGAACCTATCCAAACATTTTATTAGAAGCACTAGTACTGACAGGGAAAAGCAACTTTCGTTGCTTGGCAAAATGGCAAATGTCACAACAGTGAAATTCAGAATTGAAAGATACATCAGGGTACTGTTTCTGAATAGTATGTAAGGTATTTTTGGATAAATGGCCTAGTCTAAAATGCCAAAGATCAAAGGGAATGGGGTGAACAAGAGTAGAAACATTATTGACTAAGGGAGAGGGAACCATATCTGCTTGATTCATGATGTATAACCCTTCAATGACATTAGCTAAACCAATCATCCTCTTTGAAGGAAGGAGTTTGATGTGGCATTGGAGTCTCTGAAAAGAAACAAAACAAGGAAGAAATTTAGTGAGTTTAGAAACAGAAATTAAATTGAAATGGAAATTCGGGACATATAAATCATCCTGAATCATGAAAACATAAGAAAAATGAACAATGCCACTGTAAGAAGCTAATACTCATGAACCATCAGGTAGATTAACAGAGATTGGTGATATACGCTTACATGAAGCAAAGAAAGACAAATTAGCACAAACATGATCAAAGGCTCCTGAATCAATGATCCAGGAGTTAGAAAACGAGTGAATTGAACATATAAAATGTGTACCACCAGTAGAAACATGATTCACAGAAACAGAGGATTTGGAGACTGAGGGTTGAGTAGGAGAAGTTTTAGTTTGTAGTAAGGCCAATAGCTTTTCATATTGCTTAGGTGTGAATCCATTAGAAGAATTAGCAACCTGAACCGGTTCAGTGGTGTAAGAGCTAATCATATTCTCAGAAGAGATTGCATTGACTGTGGAGCTTCTGAATTTGAATCCCAGTGGAAATCCATGTTTCTTGTAGCATGTAGCTTCAGTATGTTTATACTTTCCACAATAGGTACATTGCTTAGTAGGGCCTGGTGGAATCGACTTAGATGGTCCAGAGGCAGAGGATCGCTGATTAACTGAGTTAGAGAACAGGACAGTAGCGTCACCAGTCGGAAAGCCCATTTCATGTTCTTGTTGCTAGACTAATGCGAACACACGATTAATAGACAACAAGGGATCAATGAGTATGATTTGAGATTTCACCAAAGAAAATCGATCACTCAACCCTTTCAAAAACCGAATAACGTAATCCTGCTCTAGATGCATCTTATAGGTCTCAACCATACCACAAGCACAATTCAGATTACAAGAACAAGAAATTGGTGGTCGCAAAGCTAGTAATTCATCCCAAAGAATCTTAAGTTTGGTAAAAAAAAAATCACTCACAGACATATCTCCCTGCTTTAAATTTTGAATATCTTCTTGCAGATCAGCCAATCTGAAGACATCATTCTGAGAAAACCATGAACGAAAGTCTTCCCAAACATCGCTAGCTGATCAATCCATAAGATGCTCTGAGCAAGGGATGGTGAAATCAATCTCGTTAGCCAAGAAAGCACCATCATATTGCGTCTCTCCTAAGCCGGAAAGAGTGAATCTGATAAAATCGGTACCAGAACTGATCGATCAATGAACTGAAGCTTATTCTTTGAAAATAAAGCCATTTGCATAGCCCTAGCCCACGAATGATAATTTCCACCGGAAAGGATCGGAGACACAAGAATCAAAGATGGATTCTCGTTAGGGTGAAGAAAAAATGGATTAGAAATATCTTGGAGAGGATTAATCGGTGCTGCAATGGAAGAAATACCACCGGTAGAATTTTCAGTTGAAGTTGCGGCCATCGTGAAAGACGAAGCTGAGATGAAGTGAAAAGTTGAAATGGGAACAAAAAGGTAGCTCGTGAAAAATGAGATGAAGTCCTTTGACCCAAAAAAAAAAAGAGATGAAAAGAAATGCTAGGTACAACAATAAACCCGCTGGATCAAGAATCACGTGAAGTAGCAGAGAAAGCAATGGAATACTCTACCAATTTTGTCAGAGAACAGTAGTGGCGGAAGCAAGAAAGAGGAAAAAAATGAGAAGAAACACAGGATGTCAAATACTATCCCGCTCTGATGCCATAAAGTGATTTAGCAAGAAGAGAAAAATAGAATTTTGAATCTTATTTCTTGAAACAAATAAAATGTACAAGTGCCCTTTTATTTAGACGTAATAAATAATCTGTACAAAGTCTAGAAGTATCTAAAACTAATTAATTACATGTAACAAAATCTGTTATTTCTAACTAAGATATATATCCTAATAATTTGGGTTGACAAATGCTCCAACTACATTCTAAGGAGCCACGAATGACATATTCAAGGTACATATACATAAGTTTGTATTCGTATTTTTCAATGATATTCTAATCTCTGGCTCTACCCTTGCTGAACATGTTGCACATTTGGAGGAACTGCTGAAAACTTTGATAGACAACCGATTCTATGTAAAGCTATCCAAGTGCACGTTTTCTATAGCTAATATGGAGTATTCGGGGCACATTATTGATGTTGGAACAGTCTCTACTGACGCTAATAAAATCCAAGCAGTTGTTAATTGGCCTCTACCCACCACCACTAAGCAACTCAGAGCCTTTTTGGGACTTATCGGCACTTTATTAAGGACTTTGGCACCATAGCAAGGAGTCTCACATACTTAAGAAGAATGAGTTTCTATGGGCTCAAGAGGCTACAGATGCTTTTAATAACATCAAGAAGGCCCTCACTACTGCCACGATTCTCTCCTTGCCTGATTTTTCAAAACAATTTGTCGTTGAGGCTAACACATGTTGCTTCAGAATAGGGGCCATTTTAATGCAAGAAGGGAAGCCTCTAGCATACTCTAGTAAGAGTTTGTCACCTAAAAATCAACACTTATCGGTTTATGAGAAGGAAATTATGACGCTGATTCTAGCAGTGCTTCATTGGCACCAATACTTGGAGAGACACCATTTTATTATACATACTAAGCAACAAAGCCTAAAATACCTTCTTGGACAGCAGCTAAAACCTCATTTCAGAGATTTAGGTGGCTAAGCTAGATGGTTTTGACAATGAGATTCAATACAAAAAAGTCAAGACAATTCAATTGTTGGAAATTATGCC
Source organism: Acacia crassicarpa (assembly GCA_034222035.1). NCBI lineage: Eukaryota > Viridiplantae > Streptophyta > Magnoliopsida > Fabales > Fabaceae > Acacia > Acacia crassicarpa. The sequence continues at coordinate 19,832,971 of JAWXYG010000009.1, read as the reverse complement.
CTAGGGGCAATTCATTATACTTTGGATATTTAAGTTTCTCTTTTGTTGTCATTTTCGTTTGCATGTTCGTATTGATAACTGCATCTCTGGATAATCTTATAGATTATCCTAAATATCCCTGGTCAGTCATCTACACGGGAGTGAAGATGAAATAAGACTAGTATGACTTTGATGAGGTATGGAGATACGAATCAAAATCATGGGCACTTGTAAGAGTACAAGGTGCTGGACCGACCCACTATGAGAAAGCTGCATGGATTAAGTCATAAGCTTATCTCATGTATAACCGCGTCACGACGCCCTATGACCTGAGACCATCATAGATTCCTACATGATGAGTCACTGGTCTTTGACCTAGTCAAAAGTCACCTTTGACCGGGTGATGATAAAGGCTAGGATCGGGATCAGTGGTTTTCATGCAGAGGAATGTGAGTGGTCAAGATGGGATTTGTCCCTCACATATGTAGGGAGATAATGCTGGTCCCCTCGATGAGTGAGTTTAAGAAATGTATGGCCATACTGTGATGGAAAAGAGTTTCCATTTCACTTATTAGACTACTCAAGAATCGAGAAAGCAATGGTCAAGAAAAGGAAGTTGTCATTATCCATGCCTCATCATTGACCAAATTATCGCGTGACAAAAGGGACGTGACATGGTTGTACGATAGGTAGTATCGTGTCATCGATCCCCATGTGAATTGGGTAGTCGCAATGTCTTGCTAGAGGCCGCTTGCGACTTGTGGGCTGATGCAGTGTTGGCCCACTGCCAATCTCATATGGGCCTGCAGGGTCGCACACAAGAATAATCCAACACGGGTAAAAGTGTCCAGATTCATTGAATCCCAGATTAGTCTGAGATTAAATGAATACTAAATTTGATCTAGGATATATATATATAAATTTGAAATTAATATATATATTATAAATTGAGATTATAATATTATATATGATATTTTTTTAGTATTTAATTTATTTGATAAATTAAATATCTGAAACAAATAGAGATATTGTATCTCATTTAATTTCGAATTAAGATATCGTATATCTGTTTAATATTAAATTGAGATATGGTATCTCAGATTTGATTAAATAGATAGATATATCTCGGATTTAATTTATATTGATAAATTAAATCAAAAGGCTTTAAATTTAGATTTGATCTAAATTCAGGATTCGGATTTCAAATCTGGCTTTTAATATATTTGATTACATTTATGAGATAGATCTGATTAATATATCGACCAGATTCGAAATTCTGGATTTCCAAAATTAATAAGGATTAGTTTTGGTTATATAATACGCTTATCAGGTTTAGAAAACTCTAACGGACTTTTAGTCGAGCGTATTAGAAAAGCCGCGAGAAACCCTAGAGCAAATTGAGAGAGACGCACAAGAAGCGCTAGCACGCTGCCACAACTGTGTTCGGGGATTGTTCGTGTGGATACCAATAGAGGAAGCCGATCCCAGAGTCGACTTCTGTTGATCGAGAAGGTAGCCCACCTGATCCAAGAGAACGAGACGCAGAGGTGTTGATTGAGAAGGTAGCCCACCTGATCAAAGAGAACGTGACGCGGACGTGTTCAATATAAGGTATGATTCGGTTCCCAAACCTTGATTTAAATGTCGTTGAGTGATCCTTCGGAAGGATTCGTAAGAAATTTTAATCCGTGCGTGTACGAATCCCAACATCAATACTTGATGCACTATCTAGAATGCTTAGAGTGCAGCTATTGCAAATTGTTTTGGACACTTCATCTCCTGAATTGTTGCAGCACATTAAGCAAAGTTGGGAACTAGATAAGTACTATCTATATTTGATACCTAAACTTCAAGTCACCGAACCATTTCACTTGGAGTGATGAATTGTTGAAAAGAAAGGGTAGGCTAATGATAAGAAATGATGCTTCCCTTGATAGGTTGCATTCAAGCCCCCAAGGGGGCATTTGGGCATACAAGCTTCCTACCATCGAATCAAGGCTCTCTTTTGGTAGAGAAAAGAATGGAGGATGTTACTACCTATCTAAAAGCTTGTGACACATGTGCCAGATGTAAGTATGAAACTATTGCATCTCCGGGCCTATTACAACCTCTCCCTATCCCTAGCCGCATATGTGAGGCAATCACTATGAATTCTATTGAAGGCCAATAGAATGAGTAAATACGCTCATTTTGTGGCCCTCTCTCATCCATATATAGCAGCCTCTCCAGCTGAGACTAAATCTACAAACTACATGGAGAACCTACCGAAGTTATTAGTGACCGGGATCCTATCTTTTTGAGTAATTTTTGGAAATAATTTCTAAGGGTTTTGGGGATACACAAAAAATGTCTTCAGCATATCATCCTCAAACTCATGGGCAATATGAGGTGCACAATAGGTGCTTAGAAAAATAGCTAAGGTGTATGTATTGGGAGAAGCCAGACAAATAGAGCAAGTGGTTTTCATAGGCGGAATGGTGGTATAGTACATCTTTTCATACATCTACAAAAGCATCTCCATACAAGCTTTTGTATAGCCAAAAGCCTCCTCTCTATTGTCCCTACTTACCTCACAACTCGGTGCTAGAAGCAGTTGATCGCACCTTTAAAGCAAGGAAACATGTTTTGCCTATGGTCAAACACCGTTTGCATCATGCCTCGAATAGAATGAAGCAAAAGGCGGATTTGCACAAGTCTGACTCGAGTGTTGCAAATAATCACTCAATCACTGGTAGTAATGAAACACCTTCCAAATATCTGAAGATCACTCGAGTTATATTTTAAAGTGCTTGAGTGATATACCTTTTAACAATACTTCACTACTAGAAGTCAAAGTTTATCTAGCACTCAAGTGTCCTGCAAACACTCGAGTTATAATTCATCACTTGAGTGATCCTAAATTACACTCGAGTGCAACTTCATTGTCTTTTGAAAATTAGTGTCACAAGAATTCAAAAACATTTGATTAACATCAAATTATACTTGATTATTACTTATACTACTTCTCTATATTATTAATATTGTTTATATATAAGTTTCAGATCATTAAACCTTGGATTAACTTCAAAAGCAACAAAAGCAAAATTTTTGTCAAAAAATTAAATGTAAAGCTAAGTACACAGAGACAAAGGGATTACGTTTGAAACATTTGTTGAAGTGAAGATGAAAGCGACTGAACATTGAAATCCTTCATCGACTACAATTTGTCTCTAACGAACAAATTTGAATGCTTGTCTGATAAATTTAGAATTGTTTAGTTCATCAATACATGACTTTTATGCTTAATTCGGCAACTCTCATCAAAATTTGGCGTTGTTGCCGGGAATTTGTTTCAGTCTAGTATTACAGTAGTGTGGTATAGTGTGGCTTAGTTGTTTCTGGTGACTGGGCAGATTTGTATCTCACCCAAATCATTCAAACTAGGTAATTTCTACAAGGAATCAATCACTCTAAGCAAGACTCATTCCCTTTAGGGGGTGATGTCACCCTTGGTTTGGCCGACTTCCATCATCTAAACCACTTTTTTACTGTTTTTGGGTCTCGATGTATGTATCTAGTATTTCAGAATTTATTGTAGGATTTCTACTAAAATTTTGAAGTATCTTTGATTGGTTTTTGTAAGTTGCAACAAAATGGCCTTTTGATGAGGACACATGCTCCACCATGTAGTCTTCATATTTTGGCCAAATTCCACCATTTTGACCAAGACTATCGATTTGTTGAAGTGAAGATGAAAGCGACTAAACATTGAAATCCTTCAACAACTACAATCTGTTTCTAACGAACAAATTTGAATGCTTACAATGGTCATTAATGGCGATGGCTTATAAATAGAAAAGCATTCAAGACAGAGCAACCAACTAAGTAAATGACAAATCATCTGCTCATTTATTGCTTAGTTCATTCTCTGTAATGTCTTCTCATATTCATTCTGCTCTTTAGTGTTTATCTATTTACTCTGTGAGAGAGTTTACCAATCTTATTTGACTCTGTAAAATCTCAAGATAGCGGGACCTTGAGTGTGGTTGTGAAATTATAAAGTGCAAGGGGAAGTGAGTGTCCTTGCTGAGGAGCTCTCTTTATACTATGGTGACAAGAACTTGTTTAATCTTGGGAATATAGTGAAAATATCATAGGTGCTCTGAGGACTGGACATAAGCCAAGAGGTTAAGATTGAACCAATATAATCACATGTGTATACGTGAGTAATATTTCTCTAACTCTTATCTTTTGATTTCATTGTTGATTACATTCGTTTTAAATTTTTTAATATCATCCAATTCACCCCCTGTGGGTGAAACGTTGGTACTAACAAAGAGTTGTTTTCCTGTCAGTTAGGCAGATCATTACGCCTCAATTGATGCCATGGTAACTACCAGGAATGCATTTGTACTCTTGTTTAAGTTCAATGATAGCATCTCTTACATCAAACCCATGACTTATGAATTCATTATGGTTTCTTATGTTCAACGTGGGAACTAGAGTGCAAGAAAAGGGATTAATGAGGAAAGAGGATAATGGACTTAAACCAGTACAGGTGAATTTTCTAGAACTGTTCAAGTATTAAACAAGCATCTTGCTTACCATTTTGAACAGAGTTATAAGCAACTAGTTCAAATTTTAGATTACATGTGTGCTTGTTTAGTTTAGATCCCTCCCTCACCCCTTGTTTTTCAGTTTTTCTGAATTTTGACAAATTGCATTGTTTCTGATTTGAGGCATGTGCAAGGAATATGTAATCACCTTGCAAATATAGTGAAAGAAATGAATGGTTTAGACATCAACCCTCTTACTGATGTAGTTATTTGCAGTGGTCAAACTGAGGCGTCAGCTGTAGCAATTTTTGCAAGTATGTGGTATATTTTTTAAACAAATTTTGGACACTTTGTCTTTATATAGTTGATTATTTTAGATAGTGTAGTGGTGGTTGATGAACTGCTGGATGTTTCTGTATAGGGTTTATTTGTTGTTGGGTAGTGAAAAATATAATACATATTGTTTTTTTTTAAGGGAAAAAAATTGAACTTACAATGTCTACTTTTGAAAAACATAAGTTGTACAACTCTTATGGAGTCTGTTTTTTCAAAAATGTGAAAGAATAGGCTATCACCCAAGAGGGGGGTGAATTGGGTGTTTGATAAAACTTTAGAAACTTTGAAAATCTTTTCGAAACTTATTGTAAGCAGTTTGAATGACAATAACAATTGATGAAGCATTAATTAATCATTCAAACATGTATGGACATTCAAATGTATATGCTGGAAATATAAGAGATAAGGGAAGAGAATATGCAAACCGATATATACTGGTTCGACCCAATCCTTGGCCTACGTCCAGTCCCCAGGCACCTCCTGAGATTTCAATCCACTATCTCACTCAAGCTTTAATCGGGTACTTGAGAACCGCTACAATCCCACAAGTTTAGCCGGGCACTTGTGCAGCCTTTTACAAATCTCTTATTGAGATACTCCCGCTTACACACCGTAAGGATACACCACTTGATCACACACTCTGTACTCGAAGTAATCCTCACTCTAGGATTCACTCCCCTTATAAGTTGTAATCAACACAATGTGTTTCCCACTCAAGATCACCCAATCTTGAGTAACTCACAGATGGAAGGATAAGATGTTTACAATTAATCTTCTCTCTCTCAGAAGTAAATGAATAAACACTGAAGCACAATACAAATCATTTCACTCTCAATGATAAGCTATGTAAGCATTGAAAATAGAGAGTAAAAGATATGCAAAACAGAGTATTAGCATGTTGATGATGTAGGCATGAGTGCTGCGTTTTTCTGCTCTGTGTTCTCTGGTTTCAGACTTCAAATCTTCATGTATTTATGCTATATCAAGCTTGATGACCGTTGGAATGATTTGAATTCGTGGAGAATCTAGCTGTTGAGAATATAGCTATTGAGAGTGCTTGAATACAGCTTTTCAGATTGTCTCCCATGTGGTCATGTTTGGTAGATGGTTAAGATGTTCTGATTCAGTAGGTAGGAACCTTGTTGTCTGCCTTGAAGAATGGTTGGGCTTCTTTCTAGGTTGTCATCCACTTGGTTTTGTCCAGAAGATATATTTAAATAATATAAGTGCTGTGAATAGTAACCTGTCATGGACTTGATATTTGAATATTGAATCTGTTGAAGCTTTTGTCCGTTGGAGAGTTTCACCATTGAACATTCGAATCCTGTTGGAGAACATTACAGTTGAGCTTTCAACTTCATTTCATCAAGTTCCTTGTTGAAATCTGCCTTCTTTGCCTTTTCTGGAAATTCTGAATCAAACTTTGATTTCTGTTAAGTTTGATGTAATCCCAAGCTTTAATCACAAATAAAGTGGTTAAACAAATCTAGGAACATTAGAGATTAATCATATGAAGTATCAAGATCAAATAAGAAGGTTTTCCAAATTCGTCATATTTGAAATTCTGGATCTGAGATGAAACCTTGAGGTTTGCTCTCAAACCTGAAGGTTTTCGAAAACCTTGAAAGTTCATTTCCTCTCTGGAACTTAGAAACCTCGAGGTTTATGTCAATACTCGAGGTTTTGCTAAAATCATTGAAAATCATAGTTTTCATCCAAAGCCAAAACCTGGAGGTTTCGTTGAAAACCTGGAGGTTTTCAAAGTCAGAAAAAGTTATTTGGTCACTGGAAGCCAGAAACCTGGAGGTTTCTCTAGAAACCTGGAGGTTTCTCTGGAAACCTGGAGGCTTTCAAAACAGGAAATATTGCTTGCTCTCTAGATGCCAGAAACCTGTAGGTTTCCAATAAATACTCGAGGTTTCATCTATTTTTCAAAATTCTCAGTTTTTCGCCAAAACAGAAACCTGGAGGTTTTGAAAGAAACCTGGAGGTTTGGTAACTTGGAAAAATGCAAAACCTCTCTGCCTTGACAAACCTCGAGGTTTGTCCAGAAACCTCGAGGTTTCTCATAATCTTGAGAAACTTGAGAAATGTCATTTTAGCTCAAACCTGGAGGTTTCCCATAAACCTGGAGGTTTTGCTTTATTCAGAAAACTTGGAAAATTCTTGGCCAATTTCAAACTTAAGTTTACATGTCCAAGCTCGAGATGAGAATCCATTGCAAGAAGAATCAGCTCCAAACTCATCGTATAATGTTCGTTATGATCCGATGAATGAAGGCTATTCTTGACCAGCATTTTTGTGATGTCCTGAACTGATTGTCCACTTTCTAAGGCCATATCTCCTTGGTCTGAACTCCGTTTTGGTCTATTCAAATCTTGATGGAAAGTTCTATGAGTCTACTTTCATATGCCACTAATTTCAGCTCAATCGAATTTTTCGTTTGTGAGATATACTCAAAAAACCGAAGGTGGGTCTGGACTGTGACGTTGATTCTTGTAGCAACTTGTAAAAATCATAGATCCTTGATCTGAACTCCTTTTGTCTTGAATTTTATATCAAAATGATGCATTGGGAGTCTAGTTTCATATGCCTTTGGTTTTGTCTCAATCCGATCTCTGGTTTGGGAGATATCTTTGAATTACTAGACCTCGCCCGAGTTGAATGTAAAACAGAGTAGGCCAGAGTTGCTGATCAGTGCTGAAACCTTGAGGTTTTGACTGAACCCTCGAGGTTTCACTTGCAACCTCGAGTTTTCACTTGCAACCTCGAGGTTTGCCAGTCCAGAGATACCAAAGATGCTGAAGACACTCAAACCTCGAGGTTTGTACCCAAACCTTGAGTTTTCTCATCCTAAACCTCATATTTGCATGATTCAACTTTGAATTGAGTCATTCCAACTTCCATATGATCTTGGAGCCTTCTAGCATCAATATAAGAACTTGGATAATAAAATCTTCATTCCATACATCAAGTTCTTCTTTATTTGGTTTCTTCTCTTCTACTTGGTTATCACCAAAACCCATTAATAACACCTTGCTTTCTTGATAACCTCTGCAGATACTTCTTTCTTTCAATTCTTATCTCCTTCTTGATTAATCTCTATAATTCAACTTGGATTAATCTACATTAAATACAACAACTAGTCAATGTAGAAGATAACTATATTACTCAATCTTTTTGATTATAACAATGGCATCTAATAAGACATCATCAAAACTAATCATAACTAACAAAATGGACGTCAAAGTGTGCCAGCTACGGAGTTCGTTTTTGAAAAAATAGAAGCTGTAAGCAACGTCCCTTTAAAAACGGACATTGTTTTCCAAACTTTCAATATCACTCACATGCACTTTCCCCTGAAAATTGACATTGAAAGGGCCTAAAAACAGACATTAAAAGTGTTATTTGCAATAGTGATTTGTAGATGACAATGCTTATAATCATAGTGCTAATAAGGCAAATGCAAAAACTTTGTGGGAGAAGATTGGGACCTCGTATGCATCTAAGTTAGGAAATAACAAATTGTATTTGTTGAATCATTTGATGAATTCGAGATAGAAGGGTGGGACTTCTATTTCAGATCACTTGAATGAATTTCAAGAGCTCCTTGATCGATTGTTAGGAATGGGTATCAAGTTTGAAGATGATATTTTGGGATTATGGCTTATGAATACTCTACCTGATTCTTAGGAGACATTTAGGGTTTCTATTATAAACTCTTCCCCTAATGGTGTTATCTCTTTGGAGACAGCAAAGAGTGTTGCTCTTAATGAGGAAATGAGAAGGAAGGCACAGGGTTCTGCATGTCAATTTGAAGTGTATATCACAGAAAATGGGGGGAGAAATAAGGGAGAATTGAATGGTGGTAGAGAGAAAAGCAGGAGTAAGTCTAAATAAATCTAGACACAAGGATAACGTGTCATTATTGCCACAAAATGGGGCATAGTAAAAGGGATTTTTTTGCATTGGAAAAGCAAAATGAAGATAATAAGGGTGAGCAGAAAGACAAAGGCCAAGATGATAATGAGTGTGTTAGTACTGCTACCTATGATGATGTTTTAATTCTTCATGATTATGACACAGTTAATCTTGTATCAGATTAGCGCAAGTGGATAGTAGACAATGGTGCTACAATGCATGCTACACCAAGGAAGGAGTTCTTCACATCTTACTCTTCTTGTGACTTTCGGGGGTTAAAGATGGGTAATGATGGTTTCTCTAAGGTAGTTGGTGTTGGTGATGTTTGTTTGGAAACCAACATGGGAATGAAATTCTTAGAAGAGTAAAGCATGCTCAAGATGTTTGTTTTAACAATATCTTTGTTTAGGTACTTGATTGATGATGGTTTTGATAACCATTTTGTTTCCGGGAAATGGAGGGTCACCAAAGGTAATTTGGTGAAGGCTAAAGGGGAAAAAGCTTCCAAATTTTATATGACAAAAGCTTTGGTGGCTAGAAACAATGTGAATACTACTATAAATAAGAAGTCATTAAAGTTGAGGCATTAAAGGTATAGACATAGTAGTGAAAAGGGGAATAATGCACGTCCAGGTTTCAAGAATGCAGAATAGGAGAATATTCTGGCTGCATGGCTGGTAAACAAGTTAGGGATTCTTTCAAAGAAAATCTTTATTCAAGTAGGTCATAGTTGCATGAATAGAGGCATGTTGACATTTGCGGCCGGAAAACATGGAAAGTCTAAAGCTTGTCATGTGAATGTCAGATTGGTGGTTTGAGTGGGGAGATGTTGGATTTTAGACTTCCTTCCTATAGATTGGGCTGAAATTTGATTAGCTGGTTCGATGCATATAGTTCATCATTTTCAATAGTTGGATCAGCGTTTAGAAGCCTGATGTGAAAGAAATCATATTCATGGTGAGGGATTTTTTTTGATATTTCTAGCTTCTTTATTCTTTATTGTAAATTTGTAACTTTAGTTATTTGGCTGAATGACTGCGTATGTTAATGCATGTAGTTGAGACTCTCTTGTACCTTATTTTTATCAAAGTGAATATGATTTTTTTGGTCTAAACCACCGTAGTTTTTTTTTTTTTGGTAAACGAAAAGGCTAAATGCCCAAAGAAATAATAAGAACAAACTAGGCTACGAATAGGGAAGAGCTACAATGCGCTCCCTACTAACTGCTGTGAGGTCCGCCTGATAAAGCAAACTAATCCCTCCTGGGGCTCCTCAAAAAAGATCTTGTCGGTTTGAATGTTTGGATCCAATATGGAGTTGGCCACTCCTAGTTTTTACCTTTGAATTAAGGTGCTTTTCCACGTTAATAATTTTAGTGTTTCTTGTGTCATCTAATTTCTGCGTATATTTGTTTGTTTGTTTCCTTGTAGACTTTTGCAAGTGATAGGGGGTTTAATATCCGATACGCCTTTCCTACCAAAAATTTCATCTACTATAACTCATCTGAAGGTGAAGGCGGGGAAAATGCAATCGAAAATTGTAAATCTTAAAAACACAAATGCCGAAATTAAGATTCATGTAATAATATTGGGAAGATTCACATGTTAGGTATAATTATTTTTTATATTGACTGCATTTGTATTTTTTAAGCTATATGTTGAATTTATATTACATAATATAGTTTTTAGATATAATAATCCAATAGAGCTTATATGAAACAAAATGAAACTTATATTTTTTTTAAAAAAAAAAAAGGATGCCCACATTTTAGACCGGGTATGAAATTACTTAGTTTAAAAAGTGGGTATCTTTTATTATAAATTGATACCTTTTAAATCTGGAGCCGGAATTAAAAAAATTAACGTTAGCGATTGTAGAACCATATTAATAAGAACAAACTTTTTAAACCGGCCTATATAAAATTGAACTTAAACCTAATTTAAAAAGCCAATTTCAACCCATCTAAAAGTTTGTTTTTCTAGGTGTGCTTCTTCAAACGATTCACCATTATTATGTGGAGGTGAGACACGTGGTTCTCAATCAAGATGCTTAAATATTATGGTTATAACCAAATCATGAATTGGTTTTCAATTTAGAGATTTGCAATTTTAAATCCCATTTTTCATGTTAAGCATTGGCTCCCTATGTTTTTGTTTTTTTTTTTTGTTTTTTTTTATATAAAAATTTTAGGAATGGGGTTTGTCTCACCTACAGTCCAAGGGCAAGATTCTTAGAGCCCAGTCCGCAAGGTATATTGAGAAAGTCCGACCCCTTCGAGTGTTGAACTCAAAGACGAGGGTCATTGGCTCCCTATGTGATGCAAGAGATGAAGAAATCTGTGAAGAGGAGGGGGTACAACCCAATGTAGCATGGGCCGATATTGTTCTTAGTAGCAGTAAAAATAGAGGAGAGCCACATAAATGGGTAAATGACTCAGGCTTGGTTACTGATCTGGGTTTTCGAAGAGTGGTTCTTGTTCTGTTCTGAGAACAAGAGTGATTGGACTTGACTAGGTTATTAAGCTTAGAGCCTACGTACCCTTTGAGGGGATCAAAGTCCACGTAGTTCACAGTAAACTTTGTGGCGTGAGGCCAGAGGAGGGTGGTGTGTGTGCTCTATGTGAAAGAAAATAAAGAGAGCATGAATTAGAACGTGTGCACCTGGTTACCGTTCCTCTGTATTTATTGAGGAATCTGGTGTGAGTATCTCGGCCAGGTGAGCAATATCCAAGGCCGAGCAATTCGGGGCCGAGATATTCGGGGCTCATATCACGGGATTACGGTTAGGATTGATCCTATGTTGCTGGGATCCCGTATGTTGCCTACTGATTTGCCAAATATGCTTTCAAGCTCAGTTGGGCCGTGGTACGGACTTGGGCTGTTGGGCCAGTCCGTAACAGTTGCCCCCCAGCTTGGTCGTTCAGGCTTCTGGACGACCGAGATGTTCATTTCCCCCGGCCTCTATTAAGATTGGGGCATCCTTCCTCGGCTGGACCGGCTTATAAATGTCGCAGCCCATAGAGTGACTTTGAATTCGGGGCTGGCTTCTGATGCCATCGTGCTGACATTACACCGAGGATGCCGTGTCTCAACCAGCCGGGGTGGTTACTCAATCCAGCCGGGGTGGTTACTCGATCCTCTTCTGGCTTCCGACGTCTGCTAGAGACCTCGGATCCATGCTTTTTGCCCTTTGGCATTCACCATGCGCCTCGGGATTCCCCCTGTGCGTGCCATCATTGCAAGTTCACAGTTGGCGCGCCCTGAATGGTGGTAATCTGCAACCGTCGCGTCTTTTCGCACCCCAATGTTCGTGCGCATTTAATGTGCTGACGTCATGATGTAACAATCCCGTCGTGCCTATGTTCGAATAGACCGTTTCACACCTGTTGTTTCGCGACTTGGTTTAAATAGCCTTTCTTCCTTCTTTGTTTTTACTTTTCCCGCTATTCAACTTTTCTCAAGTTCTTCTCTGGTTTCCATCTAAGTTTGTAGTATCACCTTCTTCGATCGAACTTCGCTGTTCTTCATTTCCAGAGTTCGTGCTTCCCCCATTCTATTCATACAGGTATTCCGCTCATTTCCTTTTCCATTTGTTCGGCCTTAGTCTGTATTTTGCCGTTTATTCTTTTAAGATTGTCGCCTGTATTGCTGCTCTTCCTCTTTTCTAGGTTGTTTGGTGAGCTTTCTGGGTTTTCCTCGTATCTCAAAACTCGTCCAGTTATTCGCCATTAAACACAAAACCTTTAGTGCTTTAGGTTTCCTATTATAGTGAGAGACAGAAATTTTCCTAGGCCCAGAGCAACTCTTTCACCGGAAGAAGAAATGTTTCTTCGTACGCACTTCCCCCGGGCCACTTACTAGGTTCTTGGGGGTGAACCTCCTGCCATGGAGGTACTGGCCCCTTTGCACCGAAGCGGTGTCATTCGTCCGGGGCGAGTCAGGGCTCACCCGGCTACTGCTAGGGCTCTGATCCCGCGTCCCGTTCGACCCTTAGCACACACTCTTCCCCTCGAATTGCCCGTCAGGGCCGGGGTAGGCTCCTCGTCCGGATCCGGGTCTCCAACGGTGATGGCTCAACCTCTTAATTTTTATGAGGGCCCTTCTTTTATTCGGTAAGATCCTTTCCCGAAGGGGTATCTCGGCCCCTGTTGGGACTGTCTTATGGAGAGTTCTACTCTGATAGCTCATGGTGGGGATGCCAGGGCTTCTTCCATACTCGATTCCTGCCGGCATCGACCTTCCCCGGATGTCCTTTCTAGTGCCCCCATTCGTCCGAGTCCATAGTCTTTTTTGCCTGCAATCGTTGTCGAGCCAGGTATTTCCGCCCTTTACTGATACTGGTTTTGTTTATTTACCTATAGGTATAATGGCTCCTAAATCCCGACCTTCCAAGCAACAGCCCACGGCCGAAGTTTCAGACTCTTCTAGTCCGCCCGAAGCCTTACGTCGGTAATACAACTGGGTGTCCCACGAGGTGTTGAAGACTCGATCTCTCATGTCGAACGCAAACGTCGCCTGGTTGAAGATTCCGGCTATGCCTGGGTGCGTCCTCTGTCGTCCGGGGGCCGATGAGCCCGTTTGTGCGACACGAGAAGTAGGTCGCCCAAATTTCTTCTTTTTCTACCGGGATTGCTTGTCTCGGGTACAAGTTTCCTTGCCTTTCACTCCCTTCCAAATGGAGGCCCTGCTGCACCTAAGACTTGCCTCCTCCCAGCTTCATCCGAACGGGTGGCCCTACCTTGTTGCCTTTAAGCGGCTATGCCGTTCCTTCCCAGTCCGGATTTCGTGTATCGCCAACCTTTTCTTCTACTACTTCGATCCTTTTACTCCCAGTTTACCCAAGGAGGGCGACAAGCTGAAAGGGTTGGTATCCCTCCGTATCAACCCAGACCGCAAGCTTATGACACCTTTTTCGGATTCCTTCAAGCGCTTCAAGGCGGCGTTTTTCAAAGTTGAAGCTGAGTTCGAGAAACAGCCTTGGTTCTTGGAGGGTCTCGAGGCCGCTGACGTGGGCTGGCACTTTCCTTTGTACTGGATAGAGAGCCATTATGAGGCCAAGGCTACCTCTTTCCAGATTCTCCACAAGGATCTCTGGCCGGAGTCGGTCTCTGCCCTTCATCGGTTAGAGGCCTTCGTGGCGGAGCATGGTGTGAAAACCCGCTGGCTTTTTTATAACCGGGGAGGTTGCTGAGCCGCTTCCTCCTACTTGTAGGGTTCTTTCTTTAGTTGGCATATTGTCATTGTTCTGGATTTTGGATCCGTTTGTCTGACTTGGTTTATTTTTGTTCTTTCAGCTCGAGATATGAGCGCCCTTCCGCTTTATCTTCGAAAGGTGAATCTTGCCGCTGCCTCCCCGAGCCGATAGACAATGAAGCGAGATGCTCCTGATGGTGCCGGTGCTCCTGTGGCCGATGCTTCAAAGAAATCCAAGGCCTCAGTCGGCCAGGGATCTTCTCCTGCTGCCGTCGTCGAGCCTTCTTCGGCGATAAAGTCCCATGCCTCGAAGGGAAAGGAGGCCGTGGTTGGTGTTGACGAGGACGAGACCGTGGTCTTCCCTGAGGCAGCCTCGGGCTCGCTGTCTGCTCCACCTTCATCTCCGCCTCCTCCTCCTCCGCTGTCGGGTCCATCTTTGGTCTTCCCTCGTAGCTTCTTGTGGGATAAGGGGGTGGTCCCAGAGGTGGATGTTGCTTTCCTCCCTCCTCGGCATTTCCTGGATAACCGGCCGACGTCCCCACCAGCTATGGACGAGATTCACGCAGCCCAGACGCATTTGTGCCGGTCAGTGGGCTTTTTCCAGGCCCTGGTTCTGGTGAAGGAGAAGTACGTTAAGGCTGACGCTGACTGCAGGACGCTGAGGGCGTCCAAGGAAGAAATGAAGAAGGCCCTGTCTACGACAGAGGCTAAGGCCGCATCGCCGGAGGAGCTGAATAAGGCTTTGGCCGTGGCAGAGGCTAAAGCCAAGTCTACGAGGAGGAGCGGGATGCGGCCAGGGCTGAGCAGGATGCTGCCAAGACCGCGGCGCTGAAGGCTGATCAAGAGCTCCGGCTTTCTCGCGAGTCTGGGGAGAAGTTGGCCGGGGAGTGTTCCCGAGCTCAACAGGGATTGTCTGAGGGTCTGGCTGTTGTGAAGGTTTTGCAGAAGCAGCGGGCTTCCCTGATTGAGGAGCGCGAGGCGACCAAGGCGGCCCTTTCTGCCAAGTAGGCGGCGCATCAGGAGGCGTCCGATGCGTTGTTGCAGACTGCCAGGGAGTGCTTCCAGTAGACCTTGGCTCAGATTCGGTTTTTCAACCCCGGCGTGGAGCTTAATGTGGACGGCTATGATTACTGCACCTTTGTTCAGGACGAGAATCTGATCCCGTACCAGTCCCCTGCCGCCGAGGGTCCTGCTGATAGAGCGGAGGGTGCCGCCGAGGGTGGAGGTCCTGAAGCCGGGTCGTCCAGCTAGACTTGGACCTTTGTATTTTCTGTTTTGGGGCGTCTGTGCCTTTGTTATGTTTTGAACAATTCTGGCCTTTGGGCCATTCCATACATACTTTAGACAATGAATGATTTACTTTTTTATCATCCTTTTGCCTATGTTTTCAATTCTAAACTTAGTTTAGATGTTCGCTGACTGTATTGAATACGAGCCGTTTTTACTCTACCACACTTGCGCGTGGGAGGTTGGGGCAGGGTTTTATATTTGTACCTCAAGGGTCCTTAACTTTTAACCGCACTACCTCTGTCCAACTTTCACTAGTCGGATTATTTTTAACCGGCGTAAGGGCCACATTATCACATGCTCAACTGAGGCTTCATTTGCCTTGGGTCAAACATTTTGACCTGATCAGGGTCTACATGATAGTTCGCTTGCTTAGCCAGGCAGGTCTGCATGATAGTTCACTTGCTTAGCCAGGCAAGCATTGACGCGTCAATTTCGTGAAAGGCCACGTATGGCGCCTTCGCCGTGCTCTAACCAATGCCTGTCGGAGTACAACGGCCGGTTTCTTACATCTAGATGTTTTTAGTTTTCGGCTGGGTACACGACCTCGGAGCTGTTTATTCGTGCCGGGCTTGTTGGCCTCGGCTTTCGAATTTTTGACCAGGCTTTGTGGCCTCGGTTTCATGCTTAAGCGAATATTTGTGCACATTGATAAATTTCCTCAGTGGGATCCTTTATTGATAAAAATAGCCTCTGAGCCGGGGCGGGGTCTAGCTATGGTAGATCTTTAGCTTGTCGGCGTTCCAAGTTCTCTTGACTGGCTTCCGTGCCAGGGTTTTGAGGATGTAGGCTCCTCCGTCGATCTTCTCTTTGATCCGATAGGGGCCTTCCCAGTTTGCCACAAGCTTTCCGTCTCGGGCATTTTTATTGCCTATGTCGGCCCATTGGAGTACTAGGTTCCCCCGGTTGAAGGACCGTAATCGAACCTTTCGATTGTACTTTACCGCGAGTAGTTGCTTGGCGGCTATCTCTCGGCAATGAGCCGTGACTCGGATTTCATCGATGAGGTGTAGGTCAGTTCTTAAGGCGTCATCATTTGACTCCTGTCCTTCCTGTCTGGCTTTAACCTTTCTCCATGACGGTTGTCTGATTTCGACTGGGATCATTTCTTCATAGCCATAGGTCAGCCTGAACGGGGTTTCCTGAGTCGAAGACTGCACGCTCGTCCTGTACCCCCAAAGAACACTGTGGAGTTGCTCGGTCCAGTTGGTGTCGGCCTGTAGCATGCGTCTCTTAAGTCCATCCAGGATTATCTTATTGGTGGACTCGGCCTGCCCGTTGAACTGCGGGTGTTCCACGGATGAGAAGTGCTGCTTAATGTCTAGGTCGGACATTAACGCTTGGAACTGATGGTCCATGAACTAGGTCCCATTGTCCGTGACGACCTCGGCTGGTATTCCGAAGCGGGAGATGATGTTGTGGCGAAAAAACTTCATTACTCTGGCCGAGGTTATTGTGGCAAGCGGCTTTGCCTCGATCCATTTGGTGAAGTAGTCGACAGGGACGATGAGCCATCTGCATTGCCCTTGTGCCAGTCTGAATGGTCCGAGGATGTTTATGCCCCATTTATAAAAGGGCTAAGGGGTCGGCATACCTTTCAATTCTGTAGGCGGCAACCATATGATCCTGGCGTATTTCTGGCAACTATCACACTTCTTGGCTGTTCCCATGGCGTCATGCTTCATGGTCGGCCAATAGTAGCCATCGCGTAGTGCCTTTCTGGCGAGGGCCTTGCCCCCCATGTGGTGGTCGTTGCTTCCTTCGTGTAGTTCGGCCAGCACGTACCTTGCTTCGGACTCGCCTAGACATCACATCATTGCACAATGTAGTCCCTTTCTGTAGAGTTGATCATCGACCATGGCGTAGATAGCGGCCTGCCTGATTAACATTTTGGCCTCAGTTGGGTCAGTAGGGATAATTCCCCTCTCCAGGTAGTCCTCTATTGGCTTCCTCTAGTTAGTGTTTGCCGAGATGGTCATGACATAGCTCGGTTCAGTCAGATTCTGCTGGATCACGGTCCTGTGATTGTCCGATCCCTTAGTGCTTGCCAGCTTTGAGAGGATGTCGGCTCTTGTATTCTCCTCTCTCAAGATATGGGTGACGATCACTTCATCAAACTCGGCCATGAGCTCCTTGGCGCGGTTCAGGTATTTCGCCATAAGAGGTCCCTTCGCTTGGTAGCTGCCGTCGATTTGCACGGCAACAAGCTACGAGTTGGTTAAAACCTTTACTCGATGTGCCCATTATCCCTTGCTTGGAGCAGTCCGGCCAAAAGGGCTTTGTACTCGGCCTGGTTGTTTGAGGTCGGGAACTTTAGTTGGAAGGAGTGCTCGGTGGCGACCCCCTACGGGCTTTCAACAATGACTCCTACACCGCTGCCCTTAGTATTAGAAGACCCATCTACGTAGACCTTCCAGGTTCGTCGCTTGTTATTGTCGAGGTTAATTCCCTGATGAAATCTGCCAGAGCCTGTAACTTGATCGCCTGACGGGCTTTGAAAGTGATGTCGAACTCTGATAGTTCAATGGCCCAGTTGGTCATTCTTCCCGCTAGGTCTGGCTTATGAAGGATCTACCGGATCGGTTGGCTGGTGCGTACAACTATCCGATGTCCTTGAAAATATGGCCGGAGCCGTCTTGCTGAGGTGAGTAAGGCAAAGGCCACTTTCTCTAGCTTCTGGTACCGGAGCTTAGAACTCTGTAGGGCTTTGCTTACGAAGTAGATGGGCGTTTGTCCGGACTCGGTTTCTCTGACTAAGGCAGCGCTCACGGCTTCATCACCGATTGAGAGGTACAGGAGCAAGGTCTCCCCTGGATCCGGCTTTGTGAGTACCGGGGGGTTGCTAGACACCGCTTTATTTCTTCGAAGGCTGCGTCGCAATCTGGATTCCTGTCGCTGCGAGTCTCTTTCTTTAATAACTTGAAGAAAGGCAGGGCTTTCTCTGTTGACTTGGGTAAAAATCTTGTTAGGGCGGCTAGGCGGCCGGTCAATTGCTGTACCTCCTTCTTGGTTCTTGGAGGTTGCATTTCTAGGACGGCCTTACATTTGTCCGGGTTGGCCTCAATTCCTCGGTTGGTCAACATGAAGCCCAAGAACTTTCCAGCCGGCACTCCGAAAGCACATTTGACCGGGTTCAACCTGATTCGATGTCTTCTTAATTTTTCAAACGTCTGTTCTAGGTCCCGGATGTGATCTTCTGGTAGTTTCGACTTTACTATCATGTCATCTATGTAGACTTCTATGTTACGGCCAATCTGGTCTTCAAAAATCCGGTTCATCATTCTCTGGTAAGTGGCCCCAGCATTTTTCAAGCCAAAAGGCATGACGTTGTAGCAGTAGTTTGCCTTGTCTGTCATGAACGCGGTTTTTTCCTGGTCGTCCTGATGCATGGCGATCTGGTTATACCCAGAGTAGGAGTCCATGAAGGAAAGGAGTTGGTACCCGGCCGAGTTGTCCACGAGCTGATCGATGTTCGGCATTGGGTAGGAGTCCTTTGGGCAGGCCTTGTTCAAATTGGTGTAGTCGACGCACACTCTCCATTTGCCGCTGGGTTTGAGCACCATGACTACGTTCAATAGCCAAGTTGTGTATTGTACTTCTCGAATGAACTCGGCCGCTAAGAGCTCTTCAACGTGGCTCTAGAGGGCCTTTTGCCTGTTGTCGGCGATATTCCTCTTGTCTGGATCCCGACCATATACCGAGTTTGTGGCAGCAGAAGTGGGGGTCGATGTCGGGTATCTCAGCCGAGGTCTAGGCGAAAACGTCCTGATTTTGCCTTAGGAAATGGATCATTTGCATTTTTAGGTCATCCTTCATATCTTTGCTGATTTTAGCGGTCTTGGATGGGTCCGTCCCTAGCGGTACTTCCTCCAGTTCTCCCTCCGGCTCGGGTCTTCAGTTCTCTTGCTCTCGGAGGTCGAGCTCTACCATGTTAAACGGCTGCCGGGGGTGCCTGTCGTCGTCTACCTCGGTCATCGTCTCCTTAGGTTTGAGCCGAGGTGGAGATGAGGGTCCTCCTTCCTCAACCATGAGGGTTTCAAAGTAACACTGCCGTAACTCCTTTTGGTCTCCGAATACCACGACCAGCTGATTTTTGTCATTAATCATCTTCAACTTCTGGTGTTTGGTGGATACCAGTATGTCCCAGTTATGAATAGTTGGTCAGCCGAGAATAATGTTGTATGGAGAGCGGAAGTCGGCCACTATGAACCTGACACGCTCTGATTTGAATGCTTCTTTCGTCCCAAGGGTTAACCGGAGATCAATATAACCCTTTGGGAAGGATTGCTCGCCGTTGAATCCGATCAGGATGGTCTTGCACGGCTTGAGATCCTCTTTGTCGAGGTGCATCCTTTTATAGGCGTCCCAGCTTATGATGTCGGCCAAACTTCCTGCATCCATGAAAATTCTCTTGACACGGCAATTCACCAAGGTTCCGGTGATCACCAGTCCATCCAGGTGGCCGGGGATGGCATCCCTTAGTTCTTCGTTGGTGAATGTCAAGGGGGGCGGCTTTGGTTTGGCGGGATCGTCCTTGAACTTAGGGATGTCTTTGACGGTTAGGACCTCGCGGAGATACTTCTTGCGTTGGCTTACTGTGTCCCCGCCCCCTCCAAATCCTCCGCTGACGACGTTGCACAGGAAGTCGATGTCGGGAAACTCATCGTCAGAGGCAGTCTTCTGCTTCTTCCCCGGCTTTCGGGCGGACTTTTAATGCGGCCGCGGTAATTGCTTTTGCCGCTCGTCCTTCACTGGGTCTTGATGACATATTGACGCAGCTTTCCCTCCCTTACGAATTTTTCAATGGCGTCACAGAGATCGTAGCATTCCTCAGTGGTATGTCCATGGCAATCGTGGAACGTACAGAACTTTGTACGGTCCGTGTTGGAGCGGCCTCTAAGCGGCCTCAGCTTGTCTACCTGCCGCATCTCGGCCTAGGCTACCTCTTTCCATACCCGCGACCAAGGGGCATTCAAGGGGGTGTAACTGTCGTACTTGGCCTTGTGGTCGGCTTGGTCAGGCTTGACCCGGCTTTCCTTGTTCCGCCTTCTGGGCTCGGTCCTCTGTTTGCTAGCCCGCTCTCCTGAGTCGGGTGAGGTATTTCTCGCCCGCTCGGGTTCCTCGGCATTGGCAGCCTCCATTTGCTCCACTTCTAGGTACTTCTTCGCCTGGGTGTAGTACTCAGTCAACGTGTAAACCGGGTTTTTGCATAAGTTCTGGGCTAGTCGTGATGACGAGTCTAGCCCGTTGATCAGGCAGTGAACATGGACGTCCTCAGATAGCGATCGCACTTGCATTGCCATGTCACGGAACCAATCTAGATATTTCTAGAGTGCCTCACCCTTCTTCTGCCTCACTTTACTCAGCGTGAATTCGGATTTCGGCTGCTTTTTACTGGTGGCGAAATGCAACTCGAACTTTCGTCCAAGGTCTTCAAAACTTCGGATGGAGTTGTCCGGGAGTGAACTCAGCCACTTGTGTGCCGGCCTGGTCAGAGTGGCCGCGAAGAGGCATTGGATGACTGGGCCATCAATTGACCAAACTCACATGAGTTTTTCAAAAACTTCAAGATGGTTGCGAGGATCCTGAGTTCCGTCGTACTTTGGCAGGTCAACTAGATCAAAGTGTTTCAGGTAACGGGCCGTTGCCGCAGCCCTGGAGAATGGGGATCTGCCGGACTCTGTCAAGTACTTCATTCGATATTCCCGGGGTGATCCATGGCGAGGTGATCTATGGGTCCGAGGAGTTCTGTCTTCCACACGGCGCTCTTCTCGGTCTCGGCCTTCACTGGTGATTCGATTATTGCGGTTTGCTCTGCCATCTCGGCCTCCCGCGTCGTCATGGTTTTCTGGGGACGGTAGGTGGACTTGTTGTGCACTCGTCCTACTGTCTGGTTCACCGTTGTTTCCTCGCGTGGTTCTCGACTCTGGGCTACTCGACGAGTGTCCTCATCCGTGTCAGCCCTTCTCTCTCTCCTACGAGACCTTCTGCGACTTTCGTGTCGAGGATGGAGTTTGAGATCATCCCTGATCATACGGCCAAAGGCTTCAAAATCTGCCTCTCGCTGGAGGTGGTCCCTTTATTCCTTGTTTTCGAATCTCTGCAGCAGCGATTCTTGGGTCCTCCGAAGAATTCGGACGTCGGCTTAGACCGCCAGAACGTCTCGAGTTGGGGCCTCAATATGATCCTCCAGCGGTGGCTATTCGTCTGCGGGAGGGGAAGTTGCCGTGTCAGTAACATGACCCGCTCTCTTCGTGGATGCTCCTGTGGCTGGCTAGGTCCGGCCGGCAGTTGGCTTGCTTGAGGCTCTCCACCAGCCGGCTGGTGGGTTTCTGCTGTGGCTTCTGGTGTTTGCCATTAGTGGTCACGGGGATAGAAGTTTATCGTTCCCCACGGTCGGCGCCAATGTTCTGTTCTGAGAACAAGAGTAATTGGACTTGACTAGGTTGTCAAGCTTAGATCCTACGTACCCTTTGAGGGGATCAAAGTCCACGTAGTTCGCAGTAAACTTTGCGGCGTGAGGCCAAAGAGGGGTGGTGTGTGTGCTCTGTGTGACAGAAAGTAAAGAGAGCATGAATTAGAACGTATGCACCTGGTTAGCGTTCCTCTGTATTTATTGAGGAGTCTAGTGCGAGTATCTCGGCCAAGTGAGCAATATCCGGGGCTGAGCAATCTGGGGCCGAGATGTTTGGGGCTGATATCACGAGATTACGGTTAGGATTGATCCTATGTTGCTGGGATCCCGTATGTTGCCTACTGATTTGCCAAATATGCTTTCAGGTTCAGTTAGGCCGTGGTACGTACTTGGGCTGTTGGGCCGGTCCGTAACAGTTCTAAAATCTGATTCTAAGAAATTAATTGATATGCTGAAACATGATATCCTAGAAATTAGGAGGAGCTTCTTATTCTGGAAAATAAGAGAATTCATCTTGCCAAGGAAGGAATTTCCTCTTTGGTGTTTTTGGATACGCGTCATGAGTCTTTACAGGCCTGGTATCACAAGAGAATCTGTGATTTAATTTACCTGTGTAGGTTCTTGTTATTTTAAATGTTTTTCCTCTTGTGTGTGTGTATATATATATAAAAACACACACACACATAGATATATATAAATATATATATATACACACACACACATATATATATTGTCCTCCGGACTACTTCTTTGTTCGTTCAGTCGTTTAATTAGCTCAAAATATTTAGACGACTACTTGCTTGTGGAATATGTCTTACGGTAACAACTTCTCGAAGTAGTAGCTATAAAATGAATATCTATGAATACGTAACTGCTACATAACTCATTACATTTTTTAAGGAAAAAAAAATTACGTTATACAAACAATTAATTTATGTTTTTTAAATTATCTTATTTTTCTCGAAAAAATAATTAAATAATTTTTTCCATTCATCCTCTTCATCAAAAACACCATTTTTTCGGTAAAATAAACACTCTTTTATAAGAGTATTTTTTTATATAAAAAAAAAAATTAAGTACTACCAGAATTTTACAAAATGCGTCTAAATAAGAATATAAAAACTCTTCAAAAGCATACTGAAGAAGATTTGCTACCTGAAAGTGCTTGTTTTTTTTTTGACGGCCCCCCCCCCCCCCCCCCCCGGGGGGAATATAATCTGACAGTTCCATTTGATTTTCCATACAAAATGGTTTTCAGATTCTAAAAGCTAACAATCTTCTATAATGAAGACAAACTTTATTACCAGCTCAAGAAGAATCAGAAGAAAACCAGCAAACAGGAGAGAAAAGAGAGAACATTGGAGTTATTAGGCTTCATTCTCTAATTCATTTTGACACTCATCATCATCTTCTTCACCTCTCAATTCCATCTGTGGAGCTATCTTGTTCGCCAGTGTTGAAAAACTTGGCCAATTTTTCTGACAGAGATGGTAAATTTCGGTCCACAGATTCTTCATCTCCACCATAATAATCATCATCCCCATCAAAGATCAAATGAACCCCACATTTTTTCAGCTCTAACCCCCTATCCACAGGTGGATCTCTCTGTTTCACACAAATTGTGTCACCGTCTTGCAACATAGAGATGAGTTTTGAGTTATACCGATACCTGCAAATGTGTATGTGTTCTTCATTCGTTCTTGGCAACCAACGCAAGTCCAATACTGAACTATATGGATTTTCTCCACGTCTGAGGATATTTACTTTGATATCAATTACTCCGGGAAGTTGAACTTGTAGTTCACTAGCTATATCACGGTGGATTGAAAGAATGATACCTATAATAACACCTGTTAGTTCACGGCTATTGGGCTTTGAAAAGGTTACAGCTTGTCCTGAAAACCATTTGGGTAATCTTGTTGCCGGCATGCTCAAATTCATTAAATTCCTCAGTGTAACCTATCATACAAGGAATCAGATGAGTGCAACGAAAAGAAATCGTGACTCATACATCAATCTTATTTATTCTCAAAATAAACATGAAGTATCCATAGGTCTCATCTTCATTTAATTATTCATTGATGATGGGATGGGGAAAGATTGGAAAAGAATGAACCTTAGAGAATCTCTTACGGATTGTGGAGGAGCATGTAATGCATCGACCAAAGAACAATTTCCTCAAAGACCCTAACCGTTCAAGACCAGGAATATCCACCAATTTTACACAATTGGTGAAGTTTAGTTCCTGCAAGTTTGTTAAACTTGAAAGGTCATGAATGCTTTGTAAGTTACAACAGTCTGCAGCATTCAAATTCGTCAAGCTCGAGGGAAGAGCAGGTAGAGAAACCAGCTTGAGGCAGTTTTGAACATGAAGTACCTTGAGAACGGAAAGCCCTACCACACTGGAAGGAAAGCTGTGAAATTTGTTTTGGCTTAGGTTCAAAGTCTGTAAACAGGACAACTTCTCAAAATCATCAGTAATTTTCCCAGCTATTCTCCAACCACGAGCATCCAGATCATTCAGAAATCTCATATTGCAGAAAAAAGATGAGATTACAAAAGAATCCTGCAGCATATTACTTTCTGACTTCTTGGCCATTTTCAGCGTCCTTAAGTTGGTAAGCATGCCAAAACTTTGAGGTAATTCTGTCAGACCCGTTTCCTCCATTCTAAGGTGATATAAGGACTTCAAATGTCCTATAGAATGCGGAAGCCTTCTAAGCATTGTGCATTGTTCCAAGTTTAAATAGACTAAATTCTCGAGCTTTCCAATAGATTCTGGCAGTTCTACAATGTTACCTCTGTAAATGTTCCAGGTTGTAAGAGCTGTGAGGTTGCCAATCGATTCAGGCAGATATCTCATCTGGCAATTCTTCATTTCAAGCTTTTTGAGTAATCTCATATCCCCAATCTCATCTGGCAAATCTGTGATCGCTGTCCCATCTAGCTGAAGCACAGCAACAGAAGCCAAAAGCTTAATAGATTCAGGCAAGTTTCTCAGAGACTTACAGCCTCCTACAGAGAGTTCATTTAGACAAGACAATGATCCAATTGAAGAAGGAAGCTCTTTTATAGCAGTACCGTTAAGCTGAAGCTTTGGAAGTGAAAAAAGATCTCCAATAGAATCAGGAATCTCATTAAGAGATTTGCAATGCATCAAACCAAGCTTCTCAAGGTTTTTCAAATGCCCTACAGAGTTGGGGAGTCCTTCTAATCCAGATCCGTCGAGAGACAGCTCTTGCAGAGAACACAAATGAGTTATGTTGTCAGGTAGTCTTTTTAAGTTGCAGCAACCCTTTAAAACAAGAACTTCAAGTTTTTCAAGGCAAAAAATAGTCTCAGGCAGCTCTGCTATGGCCGTGCCATCAGCAACTAGTTTTCTCAGTGATTTCAAGTTGGCCATGTTTCTTGGTAACGATTTCAACTTGTAGCAGTCAGAGAGACAGAGGCTCTCTAGATTTTCCAACCCCGATATATCATTGGGTAACTCAGTAAGTTCTTCACAACGAGTCAGATTGAAATGACGAAGTGTGGTCAGATTGCCAACTGATTCGTGAATCCTACTTAGTTTAATGCAGCCCACTAAAACAATCTTCTCTAAATGTCGGCACCCAAACAAATCCGGAAGGGCCTTCAAGCGATAGCACTCAGAGAGGTTCATAACTATTATGTTCTCTGGCGCCTGTGTGCCAACGTAATGAGTTATTATGATATTATAGATATAGATATAGAATTTAGGCTAAATTACATAAGATTTTCCTAAACTTTGTATCATGTACAAATAACTCTCTTAATATTGAAAACTTAATAATAAATCACCCCACACTTTTAAGTTTGTGCTGACAACTTTCAATCATTAATTATATACCCCTTAAACTTTCTTTTTGTGTATATAGAAGCCCACAAACTTTTGAGTTATCTGCATATAACCTTCTAAACTTTAAGCTATGTGCGGGAAGCTAATAACAGGGAAGCTACCTACATAAATGAAAGAATTTAGGGGATTTATTGTAAAGTTTTAAAGATGGAGAACGTTATCTATACATAAAATAAAATTAAGGAGAGTTGTGCATAATTTATCCTATAATTTATGTTAGCATTTCAGTAGTGGCACACTGATTTTCATGTCATGCTTAACAAGTGACATGTCATATCTTTAATAAAAGAAGAAAGAAACAGAGAATTCCCTCTGGTTCATAAACGATAAACCTTAAAAACAACCGAGAGTTATCCCCAAATAAGATAAGATAAGAAATTAGAAGAAATATTTAATTTACTTAGTTAAGTCTTGTAAGTTTCCAAACAAAATGAAATATACTTGGGCAAACTTGTGTGTGTGTGTGTCTATATTTAAAGAGTCCAATTGTAAAGTGTTGATTGAGGGGTAAAATTATCTGTAAAAATTTTATTGGAAAACCTAACAATAATATCTGAACAAGTGACCAGGAAAAAAAAAAAAAAAAGTTTTTCCTAAACTATGGCACATCCTGTGAAGTTTTTATATTTTTTGTAAGATGAATAATTTCAATATAATATTTTTGCCCACAACTTCCTTGTCTGTGTTTTAGTTATTCAAGCATTTGGAAATAAAAATCAGATGATGCGAGTGAGAGAAAAATAATAATGATCATATGATGAACAATGATAATTGAAGCATGAAGATTGAAGAAATACCTTGCAGCCTTTTCGATTCCACAAACTCTCAATATTGCTGTGTGCGAGGTCAAGGATAGCCAATTCATGGGGCCAAAAATCAGAAGGCAAGCATGTTAATGGGCACCGTTGCCATTTTAGCCACTTCAATTTTGAAGGGAAATATTTAAACTTGCCTTCCAATCTCAAATCATTAATCTGAAGCAGCATCAAGTTCACCATTGATCTAAAGGCCTTGGTATGAATCATTCCAGCCTCTATGTCTCTCTCAACTCGTTGAAAATATTTCTTGTGCATCTGTTTGAGGAATGCCACCACATTTGCTAAACTTGAACCACATTGAAGGTTTTTCCCAGAAATTGCTTCATTAGCATCTCCTTTCTCTAAGTCTAGCACAATCCCATGAATTCTGCTTGTTCCCTATAGTTTCAAACGTAATAAAATATTTAACAACAAATATAAGAAATTGGTATTCTAGTCAGATGGGTCAAAAAGATGCTATAAATCGCCAACATTAAGAAGGAGTGGTTTTTATGTCACATGCATGTTGGAATAGAATATCTGAATGTCAGGCATTTCCATTGGTCTGATATATGCACAGCATGCAAAGTGCTGACGTGTTATGGCATAGTAAATTGTAATATAATATCCTAATGAACGAAATCCAGTTAAGGTTGTGGAAATATAATTAAATAACATAATCTGTCATGACTACCTTAAAGAAACAAATAAATTAAAAAAGATCTCCTGGACCTAAACTAGAAAAAGGACCCAAGAGATCTTTTTTATTTATTTGTTTCTTTTATCGAAGTCACTCACTGCCTGCCCCCCATAAACCAGCAGCACGACTACATAAACTCTTCTATTTTACCAAATATATAAAAATATGTGTTATAAATTTAGTTATTAAAAGATTGTGATCACCATTTAATTTTTAATTCTATTTGGAATAACTCATTAACAGAGCAATGTAGTCATCTATATTATCCACACAACAACAATGATAATGGAGAGGCTAAGCACTTCAAACATAAAGAACTAAGCTTCAAACTTTAAGACCACTTTCAGGATACTTACCTTCAAATTCCTCAAAACACCAAGAATTTTAGATCGATCCCACAATCTACTACGCATACCGTAATCAACAAAGTTTTCATCTACAACAATTTGCCTTCCCATATCCCTAATTTGATCATGCATCCAAATGGTCTCATCCTCTCTGATTTTGATCAGACATTTTTTTGAGAGAACTTTAATTGCTTCCTCTCCATCAAATTCACAACCTCTCAGTACATCAATAACATCTTCTTGCTTCATCCTCATCTGAACGAACAGACAAGCAATGTCAAGGAAGATGCATTTCTCTTGTTCATTTAACCCCTCATCATAGCTGATCCTCAACACTTTATGTACGTTCCCAGTTCCAGCCTGCTTCAGCTTCGTCACAACATCAACCCATTCCTCTTTCTTTCTCTTACCAAACAGCATTGAACCAAACACCTCTAGAGCCAAAGGCAACCCTCCCGTTACAGACACTATTTCCTTTGACAACTCCAAAAGATCTTCGCCTGCAGGTTCATTTCTTCTCATTGCATGGTAACAGAATAGTTCTAATGAATCAGAGTCAACCAATACCTTAACCTCGTAGAAGACATTAACATGAGTCTCAGGCAAAGCTCGTGTATCCCTTGAGGTGACTATAATGCGGCTTCCCTCATGGAACCATTCTCTTTTTCTTATTAGAGTATCAAGTTGCTTCACATCATCCACATCATCCAGGATTATCAGAACTCGGTATTCACCAACTGTTCTTCTGAAAGCAGGAATATCATCACCATCAACTACTTGAGGGTAAATGTCGTTGATAATTCTGTTTCTTTGAGCAATTAAACCCCCATCTTTGGATGATTCTTCTCTTACACTTGAAATGAAGCTGCGATGCTCAAAATGCACAACGAGTCTGTTAAAAAGAGCCTTTGCAAGGGTTGTCTTCCCAACCCCACCCATGCCAAATAATCCCAATACTCTTACACCATTGGAGTTTATGTCTAACAATGCCAGTAGGTTTTCAATACGAGCATCGAGTCCAACGGTAAATTCAGCCACACGCACCGGAGTATTGCTCAGTTCTCTTAGAATTCTTTCGACTAAACCTCGAATTTGGTCATCTTCCCTTTCTCTTTAGCAGAAATAAAGCAAGTCACTCAGTAAAGGCAGAACGGCAAAAAAGATAAAAGAAGTGTAGAGAATAGTGGGTAGCTGTAAATAGACGTAACTATTATTTACAACTACCTACTATTCTATACACATGAATAGTCAGTAATAGAGGAGACCTGGGATTCGGAAAAACGAAACCAGCGATTCCACCTACTTTCTTCATAGCTTCCCTCCACCTTAGTACGTCTTCTTCTCTCCTCTTGGCCTTGTGATCCTCGAAAGAATCTTTGAATGGACCCCCTTGATTCCGGACATCACTCGGGACGACGTTGAAGAACACCGGCAGAATTAGTCTCTTGCAGTCGCAAATCTTAGCGAGCTTCTCCAGACACCATTGAGAAGAAGCGTAATTAGGAGAGACGATGATGATCGAAGCGGCCGAGTCATCAATAGCTTCGAGCTGACTCTGTTGGGCTATCTGGTCACCACGATCTAATCCAACGTCGTCTAGAAAAATCCGAAGACCGCCAGATTGGAGGGCGTTGACGAGGGGTTCGGTGAAGCAACCACAATTATCCGTACTTCGGAAGCTCAGGATCACGTCCCACCGGCGCCTGGAGGGTCTCGGAGCTGACGAATCGACATCGCCGTCTGGTGACATTTCTGTGTGACGACGGAACAATCTACCATATGTCGCATTTTTTGGAATTCTAGCAAGTTTTCCAAACGGGATCTCTACCCAAAAAGTAATGAGAGAAATACAGATTGACCAATAGAATAGCCAGGAAAAGAAAAAAAATAATTAAAAGGACTATAAATATCAAAAAAATAAATTAAAAAGTCTCAATTATCACAATTCCCAATTCCGTTACTATAAAATTAACAGCGTTAGGAAGCAAAGTGTGGTATACACGTGTCAGCGAAAAAAAAGGAAGGGAAAGAGAAGCAAGCTGGTTCTGATTTGGGTCAAAGCTATCCTCCGTACCTCTCCCTCGCCAATGAGCTGTGTTCTCTTCCCTCTCGCCTGCTCAGTGATCAAATCCATACTTGCTTGCTAAGATCTTCTCGACTGGGACCTTGTGGAATACTAGGAGTGTCAAGCCCTTGATAGGTGCGAGCCTTTTCCATTTCTGAATTCTCCGTTAGGGTTCACCATGTGGTTTGATTTAAATAGCCCGGGTAGTGTAAGAAGATTTATTTGGATTGCAGATTGGCCTACCCATGGTAGTCAAAAACGCGATTTAAACGGTAAAAACGTCGCTTTTACATTTTTTGGAGGGCAAAATGTGTTACGATGTGTAAAAAACGTTCCAGGAGCAAAAACGGAAAAAACGCAGTGATTCAACGTAAAAGCGTAAAAACGCCGTTTTTTGGGATAAAACGCCGTTTTTTGGGATAAAACGCCGCGTTGAAGTTGAACACCAAACCAGCGGTCCAAGTCCAGCTCCAGCGGTTCATATCCAGCGGTTCAGCCCAAATCGGTTCTACACTTCTACCTGACTCCTAATCCCTAATTCCATTGATCACTTCGCCCTTTCCATCTAAGTCCCGCGCAGCCACGACTCCATACCTCCTTCACCGATCAAAATCTTCAGTTCTTCACTCAATCATCCGTCAGTTCTTCACTCAATCGTCCGTCAGTTCTTCCCGAGCGGCCACGACTCCAACCCTGATAATCAATCATCGTTGAAGAAGGATCAACATGAAGCTAAATCCCTAATCCCTAATCCCATTGCTCGAACTCGCCGACTCTTCTCCCTGCGTGGTTCTTCCCCAAATTTCGGTAAGATTTCTTTGTTTGTTCTGGTTTCCTTGCGTGGTTGTTCTGGTTTCCCATCTTTGGTTTTCAATTGCCTCATTAACAAACTCCCCCTTGGCTTTTGGTTTGAATGCTCTATGTTGGGTGTCAACTAGTTAGCTCTAAGCCTCTAACTACCCATGTTGGTTTTCAATTGCTTTATTTGTTTACTAGAATTGATTATGGGTTTCAACTATTCGGAGTCTCCAACAATCCCCGATTTGTCTTCTTCTTTCCCTATCTTTCTCTACATACTCTGTCGTCCTCATCGAGGCTTCATAACTCCCACCAATTTCTTCGTTTTCTTCTCTCATTTTTCGCCTCCATCATGAGACGTTTCGATGGACTTACCCAGAATGAACAGGTTATTTGATAATCTAGCTCCTCATTTTGAATTCTTTTGAACCTTTTGATCTGTGCAATGAGTTCCGCTAATTTCGAACTGCTATTTTTACTCCCCATTAGTTGCTTGCATTTATTTGGTTCTGTCGTCTGTTAAATTTTGATACATATTGACGCGTTCAGTGATTAGATTAGCATATTACTAGAGTTGCTCTATTTGAGCTTCATAATTTAGCATATATGATTAGACAAGTCTCTTTTATTGGCTATGTTTGTTTACAAAAACGTTAGGCAACTAAGTGTGCATGGTGTAATCGGTTAATGAAAGGACAAAACTGCTCTATATATGCATTGTACAAGGAAATGGCTTCTGGTTTGTTCTGTTTTGTTCTATTTGGTAAAATTGTCTATTCTGTTTGGTAAAAAATACACATGGGAATCTCAAATTGTAATATCCTGAATTTTGGACCCGGAAAATTGAGAATAAGCCTAAATTAGGCAAACTACTAAGCTCGATTTGGGAAGAATCCCTAGAATGACAAGAGTCTCTGATGGGCCCGGGTTTGTAAAGATGTGGGCCTAGGGCAAGATACCTGTGAGGTATAATGCTGATGTGATGAAGCGGCGCCCGGGGAATATGGCAAAACACTACGTAAACTAAAGGGGCATTTTTGGGGATATTCTAAAAGCTTGATCAGCCATTTTCTTTCCCCAAATTTTGTGCTCCAGCTGAAGAGGAAGGAGGAGATCATCAAGCTTCCATAGCTCAACTCAAGCTCTCAACCTTGCTCCACCAATCCAAAGTTCCGAAATAGGTAATTACCGACAACTAATCTATAAAGCTTTACCTTTGGATTTTTGTGCTGCTTGTTGGGGCTTGGTTTTGGGGCCTGATTTTGGAGTTGTTGATTGTTCCAAAGTGTTTAAAACGTGATTTTGTATGGGGTTAAGCTATGATTAACGTTTCCGAACTTAAAAACACCAAAAACTCTAGAAGAAGCTTGCTGCCAGTGCTCTGGGATTCTGGGCAGTGAAGCTTTAAAAATGTTTTTAAAACAGTGTAGACCTCGGTTCGAGCTGAAATTTTACAGGTGAAAAGTAGACATCTGGGGCATCATTTTGATATGTAATTCGATATATTTTTGATGCACCAATTGAGAGATACAAATTTTCTAAGTTAGATCTGTGTGCACCAGGGCGAAAATTGACCCAGGTGTGAAAAGTGAGCACCACGCCAAAATATAAGTCCTTTCTGGGTCTGGGAGTATTTTTCATGAAAATAGACATTTCAATGGTTCAAATGGCGCTGATTTCATGTAAAAATGATTTTTGTGGGATTTATTAAAAATCCCACAAGTTGGACCAAAATAACTGGATTTCTGGAAATTGTGGCTTAAAGGGCATGGCATGTAGGTAATTAAGTGAACTATCAATGTTGAATTAAATCCCAGCTTGTTTCGTACCTCATGACCGACTCATGGACTCTTAGCTTAAAATTGATTGGATGGTATTATTAGATTAGCAAACCAGAATTCTTAAGTCCCTTATGTTCGGCCAGCAATTTCGCTGAATTGTAACTATATGGCAGCACGTAATTATAAGGAAATTGAAGTCCAGAATTTTAGTTCTCCATGCCAACCGACTTGCCATGAATGATTAAATCATAAGTTCAAGTTTCCCTTAGCTAAGTCGGACAACATATCCAGGGGGGCACCGAAAGGAAAAAGTGTGAGTAACCAAAGAAAACTCCAAAGTTCACCGAAAAGAGAAGGAACGTAGGTGACCAAAGGGACCGAGCTGCTTGTTGATTTAGTGAATTGAGCACAAGGTAAGCCTTTAATACTTTGTTCAACACATATGGTGATTAGGAAAGCATATGCGATTCTGAAAAACTTGGTTTGAAGTAAGAAATATTAGAAGTTAGAGATGAATTATGAATTGAAGCTTAGGAGTATGGTATGTTGATGGGATTAATGCCTTATTGTGTTCTCTTGTTGTTTGGTCACCGAAAGGAGGAAGAATGATGTTTTGTTGTGTATTCATGCTGTTGTGTCATCGAATGGGGAAAGTACAATATTTTGGTATGATTTCATATTGAATTGTCACCGAATGAAGGAAGGGAAAATGTTTTGATATATATATGTGTGTTCATGCTATTTTGTCACTGAATTTAAAAGAATTTCGGATGGTTCAATAGAAATCTGAATCGTTGAAGTCAATCTTAAAAGGAAAAAGAACTCTTATTATGATTGATACAATTAAGAGCTATGGACTTTGTTTCTTTTCCTAGCCTTGTCCTTCGGTTTATATATACTTCTCTTTGGAAGAGTTGGAATTTGGAGAAATTATTGACTTTATGATGTTCTAAATGGAAAGATGCCTATAGGTTGGGCGTGGTTTTGAGGAAATCAAGATAATAAAGTAGTAGCATTTTTGTGACACTGAGTGAGTGTATTTTAATGATTTATAGGTTAAGGGATCCTTGGAAAGTCTTCGGGTCTACTAAATATTAAGGACAATAATTATCACAACAAGTAGTAACCGCTTTACCCAAATATCTCTATGTGTTTTGTTGTATGTTTGTATCTGCCATGTGTGTTTTCTCTTGCATATGTTTGTGCCAAATATGCATACAGTATTATGTGATACCTAGCGCTAGGGACATTCAGTCCGAGGCCGACTTTGGTTGACGGCTGTACGGGTTGAGTTATCAGTCCGGGGCTAGCCTAGAAAGGGCGGCTCTACGGGTTGTGAGTCCAGTGAGTCCGAGGCTTGCCTTGGTAAGGCAACTGTACGGGTTCTTGAATTGTAGTATGTGCTTTACTTTATTATGATCTGGATGCATATATGGTATGTATTTGGCATGCTCCTATGTTTTCTGATTAGCATGGTAGCTTACATACTCTTTACACATTTAGTATTTGAGTACTGACGGTTACTCTGGGGGCTGTTATTAGACCCCAGCCTCTTCTGTTGTCACAAGGAGACATGCTTGGTGTGAAGAGCCCTCTTCGGAATGAGAGGTGTTATTAGTACAGTTATCAGTACAGACTAAAGAATAGGGAATGCCCTATCATGTTTGTACATATACTTGAGATGTCAGTATACCTTGTTAGTATTTGTTCTGGATGACTGTACCCTTAACCCTTCTGGGACTTATGCTTTTATGTTTATTTTACCTTTACCGGTACAGTGGATAGTCTAAATCAGTTAAATGCTCTGTTGCGTGCGCTCACTCTAATATAAGTTAAGTGGACCAGATAACAAAGGAAAGGTAACTAAGTAAGTGAATCCCTCTAACCCGCACCCGAAAGGGCAAGGCTGGTAGGGGTGTAACACAAATATATGCATTGTCTGTTCTGTTCTGTTTTGTTTTGTTTTTACATATGCAGGTAAAAACTTCGTTACGTTTTATGATTTTACGTTTTACGATTTTTCATTCCCCTTCCATTTTTACGTAAAAACTATGTTTTCACTATCTTGGGCCTATCCTTATTTACCTAATTTTTACTAAGACAAATTAAGTAAATAATATGGATTTTGACGTTCCAAGAAGAGTGACTTAGCTTAGATCCGACTGTCATTTCTTCTTTTTGCACTCCCAAATACATCAACTCCTATTTGATTCCTTCCAGATCCAAATTCATTCAATCCATACTTTTCTATACCGATCACCTTTCTCTTCCTGATCTGATCCTCACATGGACAACAACGGTGGCTCTGCCGTAGCTTACGACAAATTGGATCAAGTAGCTTCCTGGTTCAGCAGCAACATTGCCTTCAGCTTGTTTGCCTCCTTAGAGCGATGCTCTTGCATCAACCTGAGCACCATCGACAACGATGAAGATGACGGATCAGAGATCATGCTAAACCTTTCTTAGATTCCACCAAGCTTCCTTGATAATGATGATGATGTATGCACTTTTTTTTTTTTCATGTTTGTCATCTTCTAGGGGATTTGTCAAAGGTTTCTTTCCCCCCTTTTAATTCAATAAATTTCTTTTGTATGGTGTCCATTTTAGCTTATATGTTTTTTACCCGTTTATGATTTCCACACTATTAATTTAGAATAATAGGAGTATTTTGGAATGCAAATTGGCTTGCTTCTCTTTTTTTTTTTCCCAATGACATGTATATACCCCACTTTTCTTCCTATCGCCGTGAGTTTAGTTGTAACGGAATTGTGGTAATTGACATTTTTTAATTCTTTTTGTACTTATGGTTCTTTTAATTGTTTTTTGTAATAGATACTCCTGACTTAATAATTTATTAGCCAATTATAATTTAACCCTTAATAGTTTGACTCTTCCAACTTCAAATTCAAATGACGATGGTATCTCACTGCACTGCCATGGTCTATGGTTCTGTGCGCGGGGTCCCATATTTACTGTTTGCTTGTTCATCTGGGGCATACATTCTCGTATGAATTATGAAAACAAACTTTTTCGCCTGTGGTGGCCAAGAGAATTAGTTTATAATTTATTAGTCATTTTTCAGTCAACCTCGATGACTTAAGTGTGCCGTTGAATGTAATTTATGCTAATTCCTAAGGGGAATTACCGTGTCCATGAGGCCATCTACCAGAGACTTTCTCCTATAAGATAAAATTGATTTTTTATATAGGTTAAAGAAAGTAATTGAATTATTTTCTTGTAATGATATTTATATACATATATATTTTAAACTAATTAGTTTAATTAATAAACTGATATATAATTTAACAATACACAATATATGATATAATTAAGTAATTTGTTTAAGTTTTTTAATCTCTCTAATAAAAAAGTTAAGAATGCCTTATATTTAAAATTGGTGAGTAACAATTAAAAAGCCTTAAGAACAAATAATAATTAGTAACATGTTGTTATTTCATTTTTTAAAATGTTACTTTATTGTATATGTACTGCTCAGTTATAATTAGAACTCTTTTGACCTTTTCCTTCTTTTAGAATTTCATAGTAATTCACTCAAATCTAAATTATGAAATAGTGTAGTGCATAATAAATTTATAGGAAGAAAGACACAAAAAATAGCTTTCAAGTATTACAAATCTCAATCTAAGATTTGAAATGGTTTAATTAGTGTAGAGTCCTTAAGAACTAGTTTAACATTAAATTTTATAATATCTAAATGCTCTCAATTTAAAATATGAAAAAAAGAAAAAGAAAAAATGAAATGATAAAAAAATAGTTTAGTAATTAACAACTTTAACTTATCAAAATACAATATTAAATAAGGAACTAACAACGTTAATATTTTAGATTTGAGTGTCCCACTCACATAATTATTTGTGTGTTAGAGATGCACAGATGAGTCAATATTGTTTAAGTGACATGTTGGTTTTGAAGGAGAAGATTATCTCACAAGTCACGTGTTCGAATTTGATATTGAAAAGAGAGTAAGAGATGCTAAGATGAAATTTTATAAATATACAATCAATGGCGGAACCATTTGATAACCAACTCGGACTTCAGCCCCAGCTGACCTTCAAAACTTTTTTTTAGTATATATATCATATATGTATTATTATACAATAATTTATTTAAGCTAATAATTTGACACCAGCTAATCTCTTATCTTCTTTATAATTATACTCCATTTTTTTTATTTACATTTTCCCCTTCCTTTCTACCTTCTTTTG
The DNA here is from genome assembly GCA_034222035.1 of Acacia crassicarpa. Taxonomy (NCBI): domain Eukaryota; kingdom Viridiplantae; phylum Streptophyta; class Magnoliopsida; order Fabales; family Fabaceae; genus Acacia; species Acacia crassicarpa. The sequence continues at coordinate 19,796,715 of JAWXYG010000009.1, read as the reverse complement.
CTTTCACTTTCCATAATTCCATTAGTTTTTTCCTTTTATTTCTTCTTCTACCCATTTTCTCATTTGACTTATATCACTTTTACTTTTTTTTTTTTTTTTTGGTCAACATATCACTTTTACTTTGTTCCTATATCACCCTTTCACTTTCCTTTTGTTTATTCATCTTATATCACGCACTTTCTTGAAACTTTGGAGACACCGTCACGCCGAGACGTTCTTGTTGTTGGTCACTCTGTGTCTTCTTTTTGTGTAATCTTCCACTTATTAATATCGCAAAGAGGTAAATGGCTCTCAGCTCTCTCTAATTTCAATTCTCGATTTCCCTCTATATGTTTTGTTTTCCAGCATTTTCTCACTGTTTTTTTCTGGCATTTTACTACTGCTCATCATTTTTTATTACTTTCTTAGGTGAAATTGAATTAGATTTGTGTTTCTTGGAAGAGGAGAGAAATATAAGACAGGCGTGATGTTGGATGTTTGAATGATTATTTGCTTGGTTGAAATTGAATCATATATGTATGCTTTTTTAAATAATTTTTTGGGGCTCATATTATATTTATTTTATTTTCTCTAATTATTTTGTTTTGAGGTAGGTGGAATGCGCATTTAACTATTAGTTTTGTAGATTTAGTAGTACTATAATAATTCATTCTCAGTGACAAAAAGATACTAATTAACACTAATAGCAATATATATTCTATGTCTCCAAATTTGTTAGAGGTTAAAAAAGATGAGTAAGGATAAACATGATATCATAGATATGTTCTCTAAGAAGAAAGTAAATTTTGAAAGTGATATTTCTAAGAAAATAATTTCTAAAAGTGATACACCTTATAATGAGTCTCCTTTCAAACATCATAGCATTAAACATGCCAGTGACATTATTATGGTCAAAAATAAGATTTTTGAACGTGATCCAGACAAGCGTAAGCCAATGTGGAAATATTCCACTAATGAAGCTGATGAGATACTGAGAGCTTATTTAATGGTTGGGCCATATCAACCTCATTGCTCCAAATCTAGTTATCATTTTTCAATGAAAAAGCATCCTCCACGTTTTCAAGTTTCTCAGTTCAAAGATTTTTCTTCATGGCTTGAGTATTCACCTCATGCAGATGCTGCATTTTGTTTGCCATATTATTGTTGGGATCCGTACACGCAGCGGAAATAATTTATCTATAAAATTTTACGAATCCCAATGAAGAGGATCTATCAACAGCGTTTAAATCAGGTTCGTTAGAAATCGTACCTATGCGAACTCATGTGTGTCCTACGCGATCAACGGGGGCTGACTCAGCGAATCCACTCCCTCTACCAATATCCACATCGAACAGCACTCCAACACAGATGGCAGCATACTAGCGCCTTCAAGCTTTGCGTCTCCCATCTCTCTTCTAGGGTTTTTCATGGCTCTTCTAATATGTCTTTCAAATTGTCTCATGGGTTTTTCAAAACCCAATGGATGTATTATATATTCAAAATTAATCCTTATTAATTTTGAAATTCAAATTTGGATTAAAATAATATATTAATAAATGTATCTAATAAATCTAATATAATCTATTTATTTAATAAGAATTAAAAGCCTGCTGATTTAATTTATCTCTATAAATTAAATCTGAGATATGATATCTATCTATTTAATTAAATCTCTGATATTATATCTGAAGTCAAATTAAATCAAATATATGATATCTCTATTCAAAAATTAAGTATAAGATACAATATCTGTATTTGTTTTAGATATTTAATTTATCAAATAAATTAAATACAAAACAAATATAATGATATCATTATCTATATTAATACTATTATTATTTTATTTAATTTGAAATTTATTTTATATATATATATATATATATATATATATATATATATACACATATCCTAGATTAAAGTTGTATTCATTAAATATTAGGCATATCTAAGATTCAATGAATCTGGACACTATTACTCATATTGGGCTATTCTTGTGTGCGACCCTATAGACCCACATGAAATTGGCAGCAGGCCAACACTGTACTAGCTCATAAGTCACAAGTAGCATCTAACAAGACATTACGACTACCTAATTCATATGGGGATCAATGATACGATACTACGTATCATAAAACCATGTCACCTTCCTTTTGTCACACGATAATTTGATCAATGATGAAGCATGGATAATGTCAACCTCCTGTTTTTTACCATTACTTTCTCAATTTTTGAGTAGTCTAATAATTGAAATGGAAACTCCTTTCCATCGTAGTATGGCTATAGATTTCTCTGACTCACTCATCGAATGACCCAGTAATATCTCTCTACAAATGTGAGGGACAAATTCCATCCTGACCATTCACATTTCTCTGCATGAAAACCATTAATCCCAATCGAAGCCTTTATTATTACCCAGTCAAAGGTGACTCTTAACTAGGTCAAAGATCAGTGACTCTCATGTAGGAATCCATGATGGTGTCAAGTCAAAGGGCGTTGTAATGTGATTATACATGAGATAAGCTTATGACTAAATCCATGCAGCTTTCTTATAGTGGGTCGATCCAGTACCTTGTACTCTTACAAGTGCCTATGACTTTAATTCGTATCTTCATACCTCATTAAAGTCATATTGGTCTTATTTCAACTTCGTTCTCGTGTAGATGACCAACCAGGGACATTTAAGATCATCTATAAGATATATCTAAGGATACAGTTATCACCATAAACATGCAAATGAAATGATAACTAAATGGAGAATACTTTAAATGACATTAACATTTAAAGTACAATGATTTGCCCCTAGGGCATAATTTCCAACAGGTATCTTTACACTACAAAGTATGGTGCGCAACATGGTTGGATGCATTCACAATCAACGGTTTTAATAATTGGAAGAGAGATAATGGAAATGATGGTGCTTTTCTATGTCACATGGGAGATGATCCTTGTTCATAACATACCAATGTTGTAAAGCCATGTTCAGACTTAATGAATCAATCTTGCCATATTGAAAGAGTTAAGTATGCACAAAGTTCCCAACAAATTTTTAAAAAATAGGTTGTGTGTCAAGACTTAAGACTTCAATTAATGTTGTTCATTGGGTTACTTTTTCAAGGATGTGCTTTTAAAGGGCATGATGAGACTACTTATTCAAGAAATGGTGGTAATTTTATTGAAATGATTAAGCTTTTAGAATCTTACAATGACAATGTTGCAGATGTTTAAAAAAAATTCTCCATTGATAGCCAAGTATACATCACCTTTGACACAAAAGGAGATTTTACATGTTCTAGCAAATAAAGTGCAAAATCAAATTCAAAAAAAATCTTGGAGACCCTAAGTTTTGTATTATCGTTGATGAAGCACATAATGAGTTCAAAAGGAAACAAATGTCTCTTATCTTTAGATTTGTTGACAAAGATGGTTTCATAAAAGAGAGATTCTTTTATCTTTATCACATTCAATATACATCATCTATGACATTTAAAAATGCTATTATTGAAATATTCTTACATTATTGCCTTGATTTCCAAAATATCCATGGCCAAGGATATATATGATGGTGCTAGTAATATGCGTGGAGAGTGGAATGAATTGCAAGCATTATTTCTTAATGAGTGTTATTGTGCTCATTATGTCCATTGTTTTGCTCACGGGTTAAAATTATCCTTGGTTGCTACCTCTAAGGAAGTTTCTTCCATTTATCAATTCTTTTAGAATTTAAATTTCATTATTAATATTATCATTACTTCTTCTAAAGGTTATGATCAATTCCAAGCTGCCTAAATTTCATAATTTGAACATTTGCTAGCTATTTGAGAGCTTGAAATTGGTAGAGGCTCTAACCAAATAAGCACACTAAAGCAGGCTAGTGATACTAGATGGGGGGTTTTCATTTCTATTTTGTATGCAGTCTTCAACGAGGATATAATGAATCTTGTTTAGTGCTTGAAAAAATTCGTAGAGAAGGCTTATATTACTCTCAAAGAGGAGATGCTATTGTAGCTTATAAGATGATAACTTCTTTTAAGTTTATCTTTAATTTACATTTGATAAAAGAGATTATGGGTATCACCGAAGTTCTTTTTCAGGCATTACAACAAAAGTATTAAGATATTTTGAATGCTATAACGTTTAGTTTCAAGTACAAAGGGACTTATTCAAGAATTAAAAGATGGTGGTTTGGGGAAAAAAAAGTGTTGTTAATTTCTTTAGACTTAATGAAATAGATGTTCTAGATTTTGATGCTCAATATATTGAAGGTCATGGCCATTGACAACATGATCAAATAACTATTGAGTATCATTATCATTTTGATATTTTCAATTCAACCATTGTCTTTAAATTGCAAAAGTTACATAGAAGGTTTAATGAGAAAACAATGGAACTTTTGTCACTTAGCTCTTCATTAGATCCAAAGGATGGTTACAAAACTTTTAATGTTGAAGATATTTGTAATCTTGCATAGAAGTATTATTCTCTTAATTTTTTTGAGTAAGAGAGAATTAATTTGAATTGTCAATTGAAACATTTCTATAAAGACATTCCAAAACATCTCAAGCTACAAAATTTGTCTTCAATTTTTGAATTGTGTCAAGATTGGCTAATATAGGAAAGACAAATTCATATCATTTGGTTGATAGACTAATTCATCTTATCTTGACACTACCAATTTCATTATCAAGTAGTGAACGTGCATCCTCAGCAATGAAAATTGTAAAGATAAACAATATGGAAAATGACTTTCTTGCAAATAATTTAGTTGTGTGTATTGAAAGAGAGATTATTGAAACATTTACTACTGATTCTATCTTTGAAGTTTTGCCAATGTAAAAGAGCGTAGTCTACAATTTTATGTATGCATTTTTTCTTTGATTATATTTTAAATAATTTTATTAAATTTCATTATACATATAATTATTGTGTTTGTATTTGTGATATTTTTAGGATAGTATTTGGTTCATTACTCATTAGGCTGTGAGAGAAAAGTAAAATTTTTGTTTGAAATATCTATTGAAAATGTTAAAATCAACTTATATCTTGTTTTGATTTATAATTATCGGTTATTATTTATTTGTATTTTCAATGTTATGTGATACTATTTAGTAAATAGTTCAATATGTTTATTTTTTGGGCTGGGCTAAAAGTGTTTTCTGGTTTTGCCACTATATACAATATAGTTGATAGGTGATACTTGATGATTGATATTACCTCCTATCTTAATTATAAAACATATTTGAATGATTTTGGAGGGATTAAGAATAATAGTTAAATTAATTAATTTTACTTATTTTCCTAAAATACCGAAATATAAATTAGTTATATTGCCAATGAAGGCCACATAAAAACTCTTAATAAATGAGACTTACAAAAATTAAGCGAGAAACAAGAAAAAGGAAACTCATGTTCAGAGTTTTCACTAAGCCTTTATTTATGAATTTGAGTTAAAAAAAAAAAAGAAAGAAAGAAAGAAAGTTGAATCTCTCACTTGATAGAATATAAGTGTGTTATTAAATTAATTATTGTAGGGGAAGTATTAGGGAGTGATATTACAAAAAATGCTCAATTATTTTATTAAAAAAACAGTAGAATTAAAGTGTATATGATATTAATGACTTGTAAACATTAATTACTCTATATAATATATAGGTGCATTATCAAATTTTTATTGTGCTCAATTATTATTGAGAAAATATCAATATGGGTATTTTAAATAAAAATTGATAAAAATTAGAATGTCGTCTTATAGATAGGATAAAAACTACTTCCTCTGATCCTTATAATAAGCCATTAACTAATAAATTTATTCCATCCTTTTTATAAGGCATTTGCTTGTTTCTAAGGAGCATTAACTATTTGTTTCCAAATATGCCCATAATTAATAAGGGTAGTGGGTGAGAATAATAATTATATAATATTAAAGTTTAGTACAATTAGTAGGGGTAATATTGGAAGTTACTTAAATTGTAAAACAACTTTATTGATTTTAACTATTTTTATTGGTTTTTTAGAATTGTTAATTGGTGACTTATAATAAAGACCAGGAGGAGTAACTTTTAAATATTATCTTATAATTAACACTGGCTGAGTACTATTAATTGCTTGTAATAATCTCATCCCGTATTCATATTTACTTCATTTTGTTCACTCAATGGTGTATAATCTACAAATCAAATCCATGATGAGTACCAAAAATATCCCGAGGGAACAAAGATTTTGGGAAGCAGGTATCGTGGGGACAAACTCGAACACCTGTAATGATGATGATGAACTCTGATGTTGAAGATGTGCTTTAGCATTCTGACATGTAGCTCTCTCCTCGTATCATTTAATCCCACCTCTTCTACTTCTTGATAAAAGATACAACTGCAACAGAATAAAGACAAGACCATACTACCTCATGTCCTAAATTTACACTTCAAACTTGAGAGAGTACTTCACTCTCTATATCATCATCTAGGCCATCTTCTTCGTAAGTGTCGAAAAACTTTCCCAGCTTTTCTGAAACAGATTGTAGCCTTCTCTCCCCAAATTCTTCATCTCCATCATAATCCTTATCATTTTTCCCTTCAAAAATCAAATGAACTCCACATCTTTTCAACTGTAATCTCTTATCCACAGGTGGGTTTTTCTTGGTCACACAAAATGTGTCCCCATGTTGCAAGCAAGACATGAGTGGATTTTAACCTGGGAATCTACAAAGATATATTTGTTCCTCATTCGTTCTTGGCAACCCACGCAAGTCCAACACTGAACTATATATATTTTTGCCCTGTTTGAGGACATTTGCTTTGATATCTACCACACCGGGAAGTTGAACTCGCAGTTCACTGGGTGTATCATGGTTGATAGAAAGAATGATACCCATAATTACGGTTGTTATTTCTCGGTTCCTCGGCTTTGAAAAGCTTACAGCTTGTCCTGAAAACCATTTGGGTACTCTGGTTCCTGGCATGCTCAAGTTCCAAGAATTCCTCACTGTAACCTGCCATTCAAAAAGAAATGGGACATTATGCAACTGGTTTGTCCCTAAAATGCACCCTAGAATAATTCTTGGTACAATTTTGTAAGTGGAGCTTAAATACCTAAGAGAAGAGGTGAATTGGACATTTTTAAAATTTTCAGCAAATGCTCTGTTTTGAAACACTAAAAACAGAGATGAACAAAGTAAGGGAAAGAATAGCTGGATACAGAAATTTATACTGGTTCAGTCCTAACAACTTGACCTACATCCAGTCCCCAGACTCTCTAGGATTTTCCACTATATCAAAGATTACACTCTCTGTACTTTCGAGGTAGTTCTCTCAATAGAATTCACTCCCCCTTACAAGTTGTAATTAATGAACTCCTAAATCACCAAGTCCCCTTGACTTGTGATTCTTTACAATAAATGATATTCAGAAAGAAACTCTCTCTAAGAACAGATAATGATAAACACTGAAGCTCTTTGTATCAGAAGATACTATACAAGTGAAAACTAAAGAAAATAAATGTAGACTTGAATGCAATGCGTTTTCAGTTGTTGTAGTTGTTGGAAAAACTTGAATGTAGCTCTATTTATATCAGATATCATTAAATGACTGTTGCTTTTCCAACAGATCCATTGGAGAAGTTCTGCTAAGGTTAGGAAGTGGTTTAAGCCTTCTTCTCTCTCCAGTCTTCACTAAATCCAGCTGTCCAAGTATTCAAAGTTGACTTCCTCTGGATTAATCCGTTGGAGGAGCAGTTGCTTGTTGCAGAAATCATTCTTAAATGCTTTGTAGTTGTGTGCAGATGGATTACCCTAAAGTGAGCAACTTTTTGGACAAAGCATTTAATGTTCTGAACTGTGATGAAGACCTTTTGTCATTAACCTTGGGGTCCACAATCAACAATTAACCAAGGATTGCGTATAGGCAAACCAAGGATTGTTCTCTCTTCTCGAGGAGCCTTTTATTAAATCCTAAGTAATTTAGATGTCATGCAAATGAAATGAAAACAAGGGGGAATTGGGTTTTGTTGGATTTAGAACAGGAATTAAAGACAGAACGAAGAAATGTGAGATTAATCAAATTGAAATGGATCAACCCAGAATTGGGATTCCAAGACCTTCCATCATTGAACAAAAATAGAATAACTGAACTTGTGATTGATTCTAGACAAACCGAGATCTCTGCATTTGTTCAGAAACTCCCTTGACTAGACGATCGCCTAGCATTTGATCGAACACGTGGTGAGCTTGTTGTACGATTGTACAATGCTCTCTGCAACCCGGTCCGACCTAAGTCCTTGGGATTTCAATCTGGATATTAAATCTAATACCCAATTCATAATTATAATCGGATCCGATTAAAATTAATAGAAACAAGTTAGTTATTGATTAAAGCGCAAGTCCTCCAGATGACACCATGGAATCCTCAACTCATGGGTTGATCACAGAAACTTAGCCAAGCATGGCTTTGTAAAATGAAAATGCAGAAATAAAGATGTTCATCATGACCATGAAGAACATGAACAAGTTCATCATGAACACGAAGAACACAAAGAACAATTAAAGAAAATGAAAGCTTCTATTCCAAAATAAATCTCAACAACATAGTGAATCCATACAGAAAAAGATGAAGAACATAAAATCAAAATAAAATTATTAAAAGGAAAGATTAAAACCTAAGCCTTCCATGTAGGAGGCAAGAAATTAAAGACAAGAATTAAAGACAATACATGAAACTAATAAAGAAAAACTAAGCCTTCCATGTAGGAGGCAAGAAATTAAAGACAAGAATTGAAACTAATTAAGCAAAACTAAGCCTTCCATGTAGGAGGCAAGAAATACAAGAAGGAAGTTAGAATGGAAGAGTTCTTGGTCTCTCCAAGGTGTGTCTTGCTCTTGCCAACGTCCATGTATTTATAGGCAACTTGGAAGAACTATTAAGCCACAATTTTTGACTTTTGAGCTCCAAAACCGCATCAACTATACAGCCTGTGAAACACCATGAAATCGGTGTAATTGGGCCAAGTGGTCTTCATATGAAATATAGCCCTGGATGTTAGCTTTCCATTCGTTTAAACGGTGTCCCATTTGAAGGTCTGTAGCTCATGATATGGGTCAAATACCGAACGTTGCTCCGGAGCCCAGTTAAAGTAGCCTGTTTCGGTTTCCAGGCCAATTTTGAACCTCTAAACATCTGATTTTGCTTTTGGGCTCTTCATATGAGTTGTAGGGCTTCCTCTTAGCGTTCTAAAAAGGCAAATTTCAGGTCCATTAGATTTCTATAACTCAGGTTATACCCAAAATACCGAACAGTATTCATGACTCAACTGTAGTAAGAATGTGACAAACGTTCAATTTTGAGTCCAACCTCAAGATATGACCAAGATTAATGCAAATAAAATCTAAAAACTCATTATAAAGATGAAATCACATATTTCACTAATTGTTCCATTAAAGCATGATAATGACAGAGTTTATAGCTTCTTTTTGCATTTAAAATAATATGAATTCAATGATTATCAAACTGCTTTTTGCTTTTTGCCTTAACCCTTCAATAAACATTCTTTAAATCATCTGAAATTCACTAATAAAGTCATTAAACATAGCTAGGAATATCAAAAAATAATATTGGAAAGTATTAAGATCAAACAAGAATGTTTTCCAAAATCGTCGTTGATTCATATCATGATTGATTGAATTAATGTGATATACCCTATCACATTGAATTCACACCATGATTGATTGATTGAATTTAATACACCCTATTAATGAGTTGACAAGAGTAAAAGAGCCCAAAGCTAAACCCTAATTTTAAGTTATAAATAGAGGTCCAGCCTAACCCTGAATATTCTTCTTCTCTTCTACTATTCTCTTCTACTACTTTCCCTACTCTTCCTATGTGCCAATTATTCTTATAAGAGGCTAGCAAAACGGAGACTAGGTAGTCCTAATCCCCAGAACAACATTGCTTCTCGTGCTTATTCTTTTTCTCTACATCTTATTTTGCTAATCCTAATTCCCATGAGTCTTAAGTTAGTTTTATATAAGTTTTAATAGGTTTGTTATATATGAAATATATTATATGTAATCCTAATCCCATGAGTCTTAGGTTAATTTCATATGAATCTTGATAAGTAATTATGATCTTAAGTATATCATATGTGATTGTTATATGTAAAATATATTTTATATAATCTTAATTAACCTTTTTCAAAACCATTCAACCTTTGAATATCACTTTGAATGTAGATGCATGGGTGATTGAATTATATGTATACACCCTTTCATTCTTGAATTGCGTGAAGAAGCTTTTTTTCAAAATCATTTATGATTGCATATACCTACCTGTACGTGGTAGCTTTGAGGCTTTTGGTTTTTTTTTTTTAATTGAAACATATATATATATAGATTAATGAATTACCATTGAATATACATACCTCACGTGGTTGCTTCGGCTTGTGATTGAAACTTATAAATGCTTTCATATATATACACACACACACATATATATTCATAGAATTTTTGTGACGTATTCTCTTTGTCACAAGCATATGTATTTTTTTAAAAAAAATTATCACAAACCCGAGTTATTAACTTAGATACGTATAAATTAAGATTCTTCTTTTTGAATATCATGGAACTATGTATATACATATATATTATTTATTTGTTTATTGAGAAATCCATTTATTATATGAGTGTAATTAAAATAACTTAAATCGTGGGAGTATATCTTTGGGATGATACCTTCTAAAGTGATGAACACAACTCTTAGACTTTATGCATTGATATATTATTTGATGTGAACTTGATTATATTCGTTCTTCTCAAAGTGGTGTCTGGTAGGTTTCCGGGACACTAGTAGCAACTTTGAGAAGAGGTGTGCACATTAGGACGAATTGTTTTATTGTGATATGACTAAATTGATGATTTGTGACTAGCAGGTTTCCGGGTCACAGGGTAGACTGGCAGGTTTCGGGGTCTACCATAGTTCTCTTCCCACTAAACTAAATGGACTGGCAGGTTTCCGGGTCCAAATGAAATTAATAAAAATAATGAATGATATTTGATTCGATGAGAATATATAGATATGATGAGTGTTGAAATTAATATTTTAGATTATATATATGTATATGGTATTTTTCTTTCTTATCATCATGTGGATATTTTGTTTATTTACTACTACTACTACTACTACTACAGCAGCTGCTGCTGCTGCTACTACTACTACTACTACTATTATTATTATTATTATTATTTTCTCTGTTTATTAGGATTGCCAGCTTTTGCTGATGTTTGTGTTCTGGGCTGTGATGATCCTTCGGGGGAGTAGATTTTTAGTGAAACAGGTTTCAAAGTTGGGCTGTTGGGGCTAACAGTGAGAAGTGAGGAAGAACAATGAGCAATTCTAACTAGTTTCTCTTATTTTATTTTACGCTTTGAAGAAAACTTTTTATTTAAGTGTGGGATTATGTTGTTGTAATAAGGTAGCCTTGCACTTGTCTCGGTACAAGTGCGGTAGTAACACTTCTCAAATTTGGTTATTTTGAATTTCAGTATTTATTCATAAAAATTCTAGCAATTTTTATGTTATTATAATTGATAGAAATTTGGGGGTGTTAATAAATGGTATCAGAGCCTAAGGTTCTCCTTAGCTTCGCTTTTGATACTAACTCAGGGATCAATGGTCCTAGAGTTTTAAAAAAAAGATAATAAATAATAATAATAATATTATTAATAATAAATAAATAAATAAATAATTTAAACTTGAGAGATGGGTAGTGAAGGGTTATTTCCTTGTTTATTAGAAATGATTTATTTCTTTGAAATTTTGTAATTGTATGTTTGAAATTATTTTGTGACTTATTATGTGATTTAGAGTTTTATTGACTTGTAAATTTTATGCTATTTTACCCTATTTTATTTTAGCAAATGGAGAATTTAAGAAGAAATGTGGGAGAGGTGATTAGAAGTAAACCATCAAAGTACAAATGGGATGAAAAAGTATCAATAGAGATAAATGCTTTAAGATTGTGGATCATAATTCAAGCCTTCGATAGGGAATGCAAATCTCGGATCACCCCTGACTTTTGGACTAAGTACTTGATTAACGCGCTACCAAAGAATGGAAGTCTTGGAAGAGTGAGAAAAATGCTACAAAAGAAAATCCCTCTAAGAGGTTGGTTCCCTTATGGTTATCAACAAGTGATAGAGTTTGTAGGTGAAACTGAGAAGGAAGTTCAAGAAATTGAAGCTGCAATAAAAAGAACTTTAATAAATTCTAGACAATATAAACGTCTACAACCGCGAAATAGTATGTTGAAAGATGCATTAAGCAATTGTGAAGAAAAGCTTGAAAGGTTGGAAAAACCTCCACCACTAGTCCCTAGGAAGCAGTGGGAATGTGAGCAAATGGGTAGAATTTCCTATAGATTAGAGGGTTCCTTCTAGATCTGAATTTTATTTTATGAATAATGAAGAATGATGTAATTCTTATTCTTTTAAATAAAAGATGTTGGTTTGCCATTTGAATTTATGTTGCATTATTTGACGGTTGATTTTTGATATATATAATATAAATATGTGTTGTAAGTGATAGCTAGAGTTGACTCAAACGCATAGGATTCTAAAAACATACGCCCTATGATTAGGTACTATACCCGTCGTAACCCTAGAATGGCTGCGAACAACGGTGCTGAGGAAATGGATCGACGTCTTAGGGCCATTGAAAATCTTGCCTTGGCTCTTGGACAACAAAAGGTCCAACAGGCTAATGCTAAGAATACCATCTTTAAGAGAGTGGCGTCTCATCATCTGCCTGCTTACAAAGGGTCTATCAATCCAATTGCTCTTGAAAACTGGATTTGCGATATGGAAAAGTTGTATGAAGTGACAAATTGCCCCGAGAACATGAAGATTTGCATTGGCTCGTTTTATCTGAAGGAGGAGGCAGATAGTTGGTGGTCCATAGTGAAGACGGGCTACTTAGCTGAAGAAGGATTTGACTGGGAGATGTTCAAGGAACGGATTTGCAATAGATTCTACCCCGACACAATTAAGTGGCAGAAACAGGAGGAATTTGCAAGGTTCAGAATGGCAGGGAAGATGACAGTGCAGGAGTACACTGACAAGTTCATTGAGCTCTCGCGTTTTGCTTCGAACCTCATTCCTACAGAGGGGGACAAGGCGCGGAAGTATGAAAAAGGGTTGACATTCAAAATTCAGAAGTCCTTGGGAGGTATACCATTATGGGCCTTGCAGGAAGCTTATGAACAGGCTTTGAATGTTTTCGATATCCTACGAACTGAAGAGGAAGTCTTGGAGAGGAACAAGAGAAAGCAGTTTGGCAGTGGTCCTCAGCAAGCTGGTGGTGACAAGAAGCCTCGTTATGAGAACAAGGACAGCAACTGGGGTGGCAAGCAACCACAAGGACAAAAGTATGCTAACAAAGGTAATTATGGTGAGAATCAACTTAAGACCCAAGCTCAAGAAACAAGATCAAATCCTTGTAGAGGATGCAGCAAGGAGCCACAACCAGGGAGGAAGTGCAATGGAGAACTTATAACTTGTTTCCATTGTGGTGGCAAGGGGCACAAGGCTAATCGGTGCACTGTCGGGGGATTTAATTCGCAAACAGGCTCTCAAGGAGGACAACCAAAGCCAGATGGAGGACGAAGTGGGAACAATAACCAAGGGGGTAGGAACAATGACAATCAGCTATGCTACCAACAAAACTTTCAGAATGGAAGTGGAGGGAATTGACAATACGCCATTATCGGAAACCTCAACAATGGAGCTGGAGCAAATCGAGCAACTGGTCAGAATGCTATTGTTAATCAAACCACGGGGAATCAAGGAAGGATCTATGTCATGAGCCACTCAGAAGCTGAAACAAACCCAGATGTTATTACAGGTACTTTCTTACTCCGGTCTGTACCTACTTATATTTTATTTGACATCGGTGCATCACTCTCTGTTATCTCATCTTTTTTCGTTGAGAAGACAAGAATGGTACCATCTTCGACTGTCTTAACCAACATTACTTTGCCCTCTGGAACTGTTATCCCTTGCTCCAATGTTTATAAAAACATTCCAATTACTATAGCTGGTTTTGAGCTGCCAGCTAACCTAGTCCAGTTCGACTTGACTGATTTCGACGTTATCTTGGGAATGGATTGGCTTAGAAAATACCGGGCTAGGCTAGATTGTAGGGAGCATAAGATATCATTTAAGACACCTAAAGGAAAATACCTTTCTTATAAGGGTGTTGTACCCAAACCTTCCGTCCAAATAGTCTCTTCTATGACTATTAAGAGTCTCCTTATAAAGGGATACCCAGCTTATTTGTGCAACGTGCGTGACCTAACTCTTAAGGAGAAGATTGAGCAAATACCTGTGGTCAGAGAATACCCTGATGTTTTTCCCGAAGAGATTCCTGGTATGCCACCTATTAGAAAAGTTGAGTTCACTATCGATCTCATGCCCAGCACTGCTCTGATATCAAAAGCGCCATATAGGATGGCTCCAGCAGAACTGAAGGATTTAAAAACCCAACTTGAAGATCTGTTGAACAAAGACTACGTAAGACCGATTGTTTCGCCGTGGGGAGCTCCAGTTTTGTTTGTGCGAAAGAAAGACGGGAGTATGAGGTTGTGTATCGACTACAGAGGACTGAACATGGTGGCTATAAAGACCAAATACCCATTGCCAAGGATCGAAGACTTGTTTGATCAATTGAAGGGGGCGGGTATGTTCTCAAAGATCGATTTGAGGACTAGATATCATCAAGTATGAATCAAGGAAGGCGACATCCCAAAGACGGCCTTTCGTACCAGATATGGGCACTATGAGTTTACAGTCATGCCTTTTGGCTTAACGAATGTGTTAGTTCTCATAGTGTTTTGATGATGATTGAACAATTGGAAAGCCTTGAAAACCAAAAATATGTGTTTTATAATGATCAAATAAGTTTTCCTTGCTGTTCGAGGAAAACTCGAGTTTTGGGATTCAAAACTCGAGTTTTGATCTGTGGCAAAACTGCTCAAAAGCCATCACCTCCGGTTTTCGTAATCACTGCCAGTTTTGAACTTGTGAAAAGTTCAAAACTCGAGTTTTGGAATCCAAAACTCGAGTTTTGGCCTGGCAGAGAGGTTTGCAAATCTTCTAAGTTTTTCACATCTCAAAACCTCCGGTTTTCATTTATCACTGCCAGTTTTGAACTTCTCTTATTTTGGAAGAAAGTTCAAAACTCGAGTTTTGGGAACCAAAACTCGGGTTTTGAAGAGACAGAGAGCAATTGATTTTTCTCCAGTTCATCACCGCCGGTTTTGAGACCATCACCGCCAGTTTTCAACTGTACGTCTATTTTCCAAGTTTTCATAAAATATGAAAACTCGAGTTTTGGAATCCAAAACTCGAGTTTTGCCAAGACAGAAAGCTTTCAATATTTTCTGATATGAAAACTGCCAGTGTTGCTTCAAAAAACTCCAGTTTTGTTGTTTTGAACTTAAATCATGTTTTACCATGAAAAGTTCAAAACCCGAGTTTTGGATGTCAAAACTCGAGTTTTGGGCAACCCGAGAGAATTAATGTTTTTTAATCATCAACACTGCCAGTGTTGCTTTCAACACCGCCAGTTATGAACTTTGCACAGTTCATAACTCGAGTTTTGAAGATCAAAACTCGAGTTTTGGCCCTCTTGGCAGAAAACGCTGTTTTGGTGAAACTTGCCAAATCTGACTTGATCTTCATTATTTGAGATACCCATTGATTGTTTACGTTACATAAACTATTTATGTCGATATCTGAGCTGTTCTAATGTGTTTATTCCTGAGATTACAGAAGATTCTTGAATCTGAATGAAATTCAAATAAAGAGCCTCTTTAGGAAACTTGCTGAAATCATGGAGAAAAGTTATACCGAATCATCTAGCCGTTATACAAGATCATTTGTCCGTTATGAAATATCTTCAACGGATGAATTCATTAAGAGGGAACAAGAATCAAGCATTCAGAGCAGCAACAGCTATATTTCAGATAGGAAACAATTTCAGCAGCTTAATCCATGTTATAACTCCAGCAACAGCTATAATTTTGAATTGGAAGAAGGCACAACGGATCTATAACGTTCACAAGCCTCAAACCAGTATAAATAGCTGAAGAATTCAACCTAGAAATACACAGAACTAAGTTACAACCACTCTACTCGAAAAAGAGCTGCTTCTATCTTTTGATTGTAACTTAGACACGTTGTACTTCAGTGATCATTGAAATCCACTCTTCAAAGAGAGTTCTTTCATTGTAATTTCTTTTTCTGGAAAAGATCTCAAAGTAGTGGGACTTTGAGATTGGGTTATTCAATTACAACTTGTAAGGGGGAGCGAGTTCAAGGTTGTGAATCGTCCTTCGTTTGCAGTGTCTGTAATTGTCAAAAAGTTAGTGAAAATCCCAGAGTGACTGGGGACTGGACGTAGGTCATTAGATTAGGACCGAACCAGGATAATTTCTTTGTGTTCTGCTCTTCTTCTCCTCATACTCTTTTCAATTTTGTTTCATCAAGTGTTTTTTAAAAAAAAAACAGAGCATACTCTGAAAAGATTTTAAAATCCCCAATTCACCCCCCTCTTGGTGATTTAGCTGCACTTTCATTTGGTATCAGAGCCAGGCTTCTCAGAAGAGCTTAACATCTCGAGAAGAATCACAATGGAAGGAATTTTGCCCGATGGAGCCTCTATCAATCGTCCACCAGGTTTTAATGGTGAGCATTATTCCTTTTGGAAAGCTAAATTCAAAGTTTTTGTTTTGGCTACAGAATATGGCTTGTGGAGAGTTTTTGAAAAGGGAGACTATGCTCCAACAATTGAGAGGGAAGGAATTAGGATTCCAAAACCTGAAGAAAACTATGATGAGAATGATAGAAGAAACATCACTCTCAATAGCAAAGCCATACTCATGCTACAAAGTGCCTTGAGTCAACAAGAATACTTCCGTGTATGCACTCTAAGCTCAGCAAAAGCCATGTGGGATGCTTTGGAGATAGCACATGAAGGGACAGCTAGAGTCAAGCAGAATAGAGTCAACACCCTTATGACAGAATATGATCTCCTTCGCATGAAACAAGGAGAAACCATTGGTGAGTTCCAGTTAAGATTTACTCATCTGATTAACCAACTTGCCTCCTTAGGAAAAGTATATGAACAATCTGTTCAAGTGAGGAAGATCCTAAATGTCCTCAACAAAGAATGGGAGGCAAAAGTCACTGCCATTGAAGAAGCACGTGGAGAATCAATGACATCTGTAGCAGCCCTCTTCGGAAGTCTTTCTGAATATGAAGCTAAACTGAAATTCAAGAAAGGTCTTGAAGAAGTGCATGGGAAGAGTAAGAGCATAGCTCTCAAAACCTCTAAAGAACCTAAATCTGATAACGAAGAAGATGAGGATGATGATGAAGAAATAAGCCTAATGGTCAGAAAATTCAAGAAATTCTTCAAAAGAGATCAGGCCAACAGAAAGTTTCACAAGGGTAGTTCAAACACAGAAACAAAGAAATCCATCACATGCTACGAATGTGGACAACCCGGTCACTTCAAATCTGATTGCCCATAGCTCAAGAACAAAGAAAAGAAAACAAACAAATTCAAGAGTAGAGCCTATGTCTCAAGCATATGAGGAGATAGCTCATCCGATGAAGATGAAGCTAAAGGAGAAGAAAGAACCAACATCTGTCTTGTAGCTCAAGAAGAATCTGATAATGAAGAGATCTGTCTTAGAGCATCAAAATCCAATAAATGGTTCATTGATAGTGGATGCTCAAGACACATGACAGGGGATCAAACTAAGTTTGCTACAATCAAATCTAAGGATGGTGGCAAGGTAACATTTGGTGGAAATCAATCAGGCAAGATTGCTGGAATTGGGGATATTGGAAACAATGATGGACCAAAGATCAAAGATGTTTATCTTATTGAAGGTTTATGCCATAACCTCCTTAGTGTAAGTCAAAGCACGGATAAAGGTAACTTAGTTATCTTTAACTCAGAAGAATGTTTGATTGTTAGCAAGGATATCTTTCCCCTAGAGGATATTAAGTCTAAAGCATTGTTTAGAGCACCTAGAGAAGGTAATTGCTATACACTTAATATTTCAAACAATGATGAAGTTTCTGAAAAATGTTTTGTAAGTAATTCAGAAGAAACTTGGATTTGGCACAAAAAATTGGCACATGTTAATATGTCCCAACTTAACAAACTAGTCAAGAAAGATCTAGTTATTGGCATTCCTAAACTTGTCTTCAAAAATGACATGATTTGTGACTCTTGTCAAAAGGGAAAACAGACCAAGACTTCTTTTAATCCTAAAAATGAAATTTCAACTCACAAGGTTCTTCAATTACTTCACATGGATTTGGTAGGTCCTGCTAGAGTCAGAAGTCTAGGTGGCAATTTGTATACCCTAGTTATAGTTGATGACTATTCTAGATTCACATGGACCATATTTTTATGTTCTAAAGATGAAACATTTGATCAATTTGTTGCCTTTGCCAAAAAGGTCCAGAACGAGAAAGGTCTTTCTATTTCAGGAATTAGAACTGATCATGGAGGTGAATTCGATAATCAAGCCTTTACTGAATTTTGTGAAAGCATGGGAATCGATCACAATTTTTCAGCTCCAAGGACTCCTCAACAAAATGGAGTAGTTGAAAGAAAGAACAGAGTCCTCACTGAGATGGCGAGAGCAATGTTGAATGAAAACAACACCTCTCAAATATTCTGGGCAGATGCAATGTCTACGGCATGCTACATCTCAAATAGAGCCTATGTACGAAAGAAATTAAACAAAACTCCCTATGAGCTGTACAAAGGAAGGAAGCCAAACTTGGCACATCTACATGTGTTTGGATGTAGGTGTTTTATCCACAACAATGGTAAGGATAACTTGGGTAAGTTTGATGCCAAATCAGATGAAGGTATTTTTCTAGGATATTCTAATAGAAGTAAAGCATATAGAGTATTTAACATTCAAACTCGTGTTGTAGAAGAGTCAGTACATGTAGTATTTTGTGATTCATCCCCTAACAAACCTTTGAATGATGATGATGAACCAATTTTGAAAAATCAACTTCATGTAAAATCAACTTCTGATTCAAAAGAACTAGATGTATTCGAAACTGATCCTCAAAACCATTTTGAAAATCCTGAACCATCTCAGCCTAAAGCTTGGAAATACATTAGGAATCATCCTTTAGACCAAGTAATAGGTGATGTCAATCAAGGAGTAAGAACCAGAAAAAGTACTTTGAATGAAGTAACATTCTCTGCATTCATATCTCACATTGAACCCTCTAAAATTGATGAAGCCCTTTCAGACAATGATTGGGTGATAGCAATGCAAGAGGAGTTACATCAATTCGACAGAAATCAAGTTTGGGATTTGGTACCTGGGCCTAAAGACCATCGGGTCATTGGCACTAAATGGGTATTTAAAAACAAACGAGATGAATCTGCAATCATTGTCCGCAACAAGGCAAGATTGGTTGCCAAAGGCTATAATCAAGAAGAAGGAATTGATTATGAAGAAACTTATGCTCCAGTAGCAAGATTGGAAGCCATAAGAGTTCTTCTAGCCTTTGCTTGTGTTAAAGGAATAAAACTTTTTCAAATGGATGTAAAAAGTGCCTTTTTAAATGGTTTTATACAAGAAGAAGTTTATGTAGAACAACCTCCTGGATTTCAAAATGAAAAATTACCAGATCACGTTTATCATCTCAAGAAAGCCTTGTACGGCCTTAAGCAAGCTCCTAGAGCTTGGTATGAACGCTTAAGCAAATTTCTTCTTGATCAAGGCTTTGTTAGAGGGAAAGCTGATACAACCCTTTTTATTAGAACTAATAAATTAAATGAAATCTTAGTTGTACAAATATATGTGGATGATATCATATTTGGTGCTACTAATGATAGTTTATGTGAAGATTTTGCAAAGAAAATGCAGGGAGAATTTGAAATGTCTATGATGGGGGAACTCAATTACTTTCTTGGTTTGCAAATAAAGCAAAAGAAGGATGGAATCTTTATTTCACAGACCAAGTACCTAAACGACCTCTTAAAGAAATTTGGAATGGATCAATGTAATGGTGCTGACACTCCTATGAGCACAACTACTTCATTGGATGCAGATGAGGAGGGCAAGGACTTCAATATTACAAAATATAGAGGGATGATTGGTTCATTACTCTACCTAACAGCAAGCCGCCCGGACATCCAATTTAGTGTTGGAATGTGTGCAAGGTTCCAATCAGCTCCAAAGGAGTCACATGCTGAACATGTGAAAAGAATTTTCAGATACCTTGTTGACACTAAGACTCTAGGATTATGGTTTCCCAAAGGCCAACCTGAACATTTGGTGACATATTCAGATTTAGATCATGCCGAATACAAAACCGATAGGAAAAGCACAAGTGGACAATGTGAATTCTTTGGTGGTTCACTTGTATCATGGTTTAGCAAGAAACAAACAACGGTAGCTGTATCATCTACTGAAGCTGAATATGTAGCGGCCTCAAGTTGCTGTGCACAAGTCTTGTGGCTAAAACAACAACTCTCAAATTTGGGAATCAATCTCAAAGAAGTTCCAATATTGTGTGACAATACAAGCACAATAAGCTTGGCAAAAAATCCAGTTCAACATACTAGGACCAAGCACATTGATGTGAGGCATCATTTCATAAGAGATTATGTTCAGAAAAAGGAAGTCAAAGTCATGTTTATCCCGACTGATCTCCAATTGGCAGATATCTTCACAAAACCACTAGCTAAAGAACAATTTAATTTCATAAGAAGAGAATTGGGAATGGTAAATCCCAATGAGCTGTAAGTATTTCTCACTTAATTCAATGTTAGTTATGGTTTTGATGATTATAAGTTACTAACTTAAGCATCGGAGTATCTAGTTTTCTCTTTTGCAGGATGATTAAAAATCAATTTCTGCTGTCCAAAGATGAAAACTCGAGTTTTGGAATTCAAAACTCGAGTTTTGGTGGCTCAATATCAAGACCAGAAGTTTCTGCAAAACTGAAAACTCGAGTTTTGATAATCAAAACTGGAGTTTTGAAGATCCAGTATCAGGGTCAGAGAATGGGCAGAAGTTTTCACAACAGTTGAAAACTCGAGTTTTGGGGTGCAAAACTCGAGTTTTGGATTCAGAATGCCAAAGGTTCTCAGTACACCATTGGCGTCCAAGTAAGTAACTGAATTTCATCAAAACTCGAGTTTTGATGTTGAAAACTCGAGTTTTGGAAACCCTATATATATGTGTGTGTCTGTGTTCTTCGAAACCGTCCCCAAAACTCCGGTTTTGCCCTAAAGTTCTGCTATCTTCTCTCACTCTGTACTTCGCGAATCCACCCAGAAACTCTCGAAAATCACTCACATTTCACCAAATGGCCTCTCAATCGTCAAAACCCACTTAATCTGAGACTCATTCGCAATCTGAACGGTCTCATTCTCAATCATCTCCTCCTCCTCAGAGACCACCGCGAACGAAAATGGTACCCAATAGACTCCACGATGGCATTGATCATGCAATCCCTGGCGTAAGTGGTGAAATTCCTCAGTCTAGCAAGAAGGGCACTCCAGCAACTCCCACTCGGTCCAAAAGTGTGTCATTTCAAGAGCCTATCGCTACACCACTACGAAAAAGAAAGGAACCAGAAGTTGCAGCAACGGCTAAGAGCAAGAAGAAGGCCAAAATGAAGAGAGCTTCGAATTATGAAACAAAAACGACAAAGAAGAAGAAATCTTCCACCTCAGTTCCTCAAACAACTTCCAGAGCAGAAACAACTCAACAACCTGGAGCATCCTCATCTCAGTCTTCACCAATCATGGAAAATGCCATTGAAGACATTTATCGTATACAGTCTCCTCCTCTATCCTTTGATTTTTCTACTGTGATTTTAAAAGACCAAGACAACATTTTTAAAGAAAAGTTTGCTTCTAGGGAATTCTGTTCAGTAGTTGCCCTGGACTTAGAGGAATTTGAAAAGGAAAACAATCTGAATCTGCGACCTTGGCTCAATTTCTATGAGAACTTTGTCTCAATTGCTTGTCCATACTCCCCTACTCTTGTCCGGCAATTTTATTCAAATATGGTTTATGATAATGTATTGGGTCCAGAGGGCGAATTGATAGAGGAGAGGATAACTACGAAAGTTAGACATACTAAGTTCACCCTCTCAGCCTCTATCTTGAATACAATTCTGAAATTAAACCAATTTCCTGTACACAAATCTGAGTATGGTAATAGGGCAATATGGTCTGTTCTCATGCCACATAAGTCTTTCCCTGAAGACCAATCACAGACCCTCACTCTCAGTCCTAGTTCTATGCCCCCTAGGAACAGAGTCCTATGGTACATATTTTCAAGAAAGTTCATCCAGAAAGGCGGCAACTTCACTCATTTTGCCCAAAGAGATTACCCTTTGTTCACTTCCTTTGTAAGCAAGACCCCCTTCAATCTTGGTCACCACATCTTAAAAGAAATGATCAAGTTCAAGTTCCCAACCAGAAAGCTATCCCATATGCCATTTCCATCTTTGATTTCAGTCATCCTCTTTTACTTCAAGATTTGGCATGTTGGAACAAATGAAGCTTTGAAGTATCCTCCCTACTTTGGCAAGGGACAATTGAATTTGATGAATTTGACCTTTGAGGGTGAAGGCTCAGGCCAATCTAAAGCACCTACTAGGTCTAAGGCTCCAGCTAGATCCAAAGCTTCTCAGTCTCACTCTCAAAACCAAGAAGTCCAATCTGCACCGCCTCCACCTTCCACAGAATTTGAAGCTCGGGTAAAAGAGATCATTGATACAGCAGTCAGAGACATGGGTATGCAAATTGGTTATGAAATTGGGAAATTAAGAGGAGAATATGTCAAGGAAACAAGGTAATTGGTTGAGGTCCAAGATGACATGAAGCAGGATTTGGTAGGTATGAAGAATGAGTTGGAAGAGCTTACTAATCAGAACGCCAAGTTTGCAGACTTGGTGAACAACCATGACATTTTACTCACCTCACTGAGTATATCTAATTCAAGTCTGCATGATAAAATGGATCAGTTGTTGAAGCATTTCAACATCAGCTTGTCTTCATCTTTTGGAACCACCTCTGAACCTCAGCCTTCTGGACATACCTCTGACACACCACCTTATGTGGCTCCCTCTGTACCTTCAGCTTCCACACCTATTGCAGAGCATCAAGAACTTCACGATCCACCTGCTTCAGAGCCTCATGCATCAGAACCTTTTGATCCTCTAGCTACACCTGTTGTAAAGTTGCAAGATCCCATCCTTTCTCCATCACCCCTAACTATTGTACCCCCTGACCCAGCTGTTGATGATGCCAAAGGGGGAGAAGATCAGAGCTAGAATTTGAGTTTTGTGTTCTGTTTTCTAGTTTTGTTTTTGAATTTATGATGTGGCAGTCAATGACTTGTGTTTTATGCGAACTTAGATTGTTATGAATATAGTTGTTTTTGCACTAATCATATATGCTTCTAATCCCTGATAATTGCCTCTCATAATTGCTTCTGCTACTATACATTTCAAATAGGCAAAATGATTTCAAAGATTTAAACTTATCTTGTTGCTTCTCATTTCGTTTTTGCCAAATGAATTTTCATACATATCAGTTTTCAAGCGCAAAATGAATTTCATGATTTCAAAATCCAGATCTCCTCAAATTCTTAAATTTTTGGTTTACAAGTGTTGTCATCATCAAAAAGGGGGAGAATGTTAGTTCTCATAGTGTTTTGATGATGATTGAACAATTGGAAAGCCTTGAAAACCAAAAATATGTGTTTTATAATGATCAAATAAGTTTTCCTTGCTGTTTGAGGAAAACTCGAGTTTTGGGATTCAAAACTCGAGTTTTGATCTGTGGCAAAACTGCTCAAAAGCCATCACCTCCGGTTTTCGTAATCACTGCCAGTTTTGAACTTGTGAAAAGTTCAAAACTCGAGTTTTGGAATCCAAAACTCGAGTTTTGGCCTGGCAGAGAGGTTTGCAAATCTTCTAAGTTTTTCACATCTCAAAACCTCCGGTTTTCATTTATCACTGCCAGTTTTGAACTTCTCTTATTTTGGAAGAAAGTTCAAAACTCGAGTTTTGGGAACCAAAACTCGGGTTTTGAAGAGACAGAGAGCAATTGATTTTTCTCCAGTTCATCACCGCCGGTTTTGAGACCATCACCGCCAGTTTTCAACTGTACGTCTATTTTCCAAGTTTTCATAAAATATGAAAACTCGAGTTTTGGAATCCAAAACTCGAGTTTTGCCAAGACAGAAAGCTTTCAATATTTTCTGATATGAAAACTGCCAGTGTTGCTTCAAAAAACTCCAGTTTTGTTGTTTTGAACTTAAATCATGTTTTACCATGAAAAGTTCAAAACCCGAGTTTTGGATGTCAAAACTCGAGTTTTGGGCAACCCGAGAGAATTAATGTTTTTTAATCATCAACACTGCCAGTGTTGCTTTCAACACCGCCAGTTATGAACTTTGCACAGTTCATAACTCGAGTTTTGAAGATCAAAACTCGAGTTTTGGCCCTCTTGGCAGAAAACGCTGTTTTGGTGAAACTTGCCAAATCTGACTTGATCTTCATTATTTGAGATACCCATTGATTGTTTACGTTACATAAACTATTTATGTCGATATCTGAGCTGTTCTAATGTGTTTATTCCTGAGATTACAGAAGATTCTTGAATCTGAATGAAATTCAAATAAAGAGCCTCTTTAGGAAACTTGCTGAAATCATGGAGAAAAGTTATACCGAATCATCTAGCCGTTATACAAGATCATTTGTCCGTTATGAAATATCTTCAACGGATGAATTCATTAAGAGGGAACAAGAATCAAGCATTCAGAGCAGCAACAGCTATATTTCAGATAGGAAACAATTTCAGCAGCTTAATCCATGTTATAACTCCAGCAACAGCTATAATTTTGAATTGGAAGAAGGCACAACGGATCTATAACGTTCACAAGCCTCAAACCAGTATAAATAGCTGAAGAATTCAACCTAGAAATACACAGAACTAAGTTACAACCACTCTACTCGAAAAAGAGCTGCTTCTATCTTTTGATTGTAACTTAGACACGTTGTACTTCAGTGATCATTGAAATCCACTCTTCAAAGAGAGTTCTTTCATTGTAATTTCTTTTTCTGGAAAAGATCTCAAAGTAGTGGGACTTTGAGATTGGGTTATTCAATTACAACTTGTAAGGGGGAGCGAGTTCAAGGTTGTGAATCGTCCTTCGTTTGCAGTGTCTGTAATTGTCAAAAAGTTAGTGAAAATCCCAGAGTGACTGGGGACTGGACGTAGGTCATTAGATTAGGACCGAACCAGGATAATTTCTTTGTGTTCTGCTCTTCTTCTCCTCATACTCTTTTCAATTTTGTTTCATCAAGTTTTTTTAAAAAAAACAGAGCATACTCTGAAAAGATTTTAAAATCCCCAATTCACCCCCCCTCTTGGTGATTTAGCTGCACTTTCAGAATGCGCCGATATCCTTTATGAACTAGATGAATAAAACCTTCAAGCAGTACTTAGATCAATTCGTGGTGGTTTTCATAGATGATATTTTGGTGTATTCCATGACAAGGGAAGAGCATGAGCAACATCTGAGGATTATGTTGGATATTCTAAAGGAGAAGAAATGGTATGCAAAACTCTCAAAAGGTGAATTCTGGATGGAGAAAGTTGCCTTTTTAGGCCATGTAATATCTTGAGAAGGGGTTTTTGTTGATCCAGTAAAGATTAAAGCTATCACCGAGTGGCCTAGGCCTACAAACGTTGCGGATGTTAGGAGTTTTCTCGGCTTGCCGGGTTATTATAGAAGGTTTGTGAAGGATTTCTCGAAGATAGCTCAGCTGATAACAAGGTTAATACGTAAAACGAAGAAGTTTCACTGGGATGGATTTTGTGAGACCTCTTTTCAAGAACTCAAGAAACGACTTACTACAGCTCCGATATTAACATTGCCATCAGGAACGAGTGGATTTGAGATCTATAGTAATGCATCCAAAAATAGACTCAATTGTGTTCTAATGCAACATGGGAAGGTGATATCGTATGCCTCAAGGCAGTTGAAGCCGTATGAAGAAAATTATCCCACATACGATTTGGAGTTGGCTGCTGTGGTTTTTGCTCTGAAGATATGGAGACATTATTTATATGGCTCGGCTTGTCAAGTGTACATGGATCACAAGAGCTTGAAGTCTATCTTCACCCAGAAGGAACTTAATATGAGGCAAAGGAGGTGGCTAGAGCTAATTAAGGATTATGACCGCGAAATCCAATATCATGAAGGCAAGGCCAATGTAGTGGCTGATGCACTTAGTAGGAAATTGAGACATACCCTTAACACTTTTGTGATACCCAATGAATTATGCGAAAAGTTCAGGAGATTGGAGATTGAAGTACTTTTACCTGTAGAGCTAAAGGTCATGCTTAATTCCCTCACCATTCAACCCACTATCTTCGATGAGATCCGCGAAGCGCAAGCGTCTGATTCCTTGTTATAAGGAATTAAGGAGAAGAATGGCCAAGGAGAAGCTATAGAGTTTGAAATCGATGAAGGTGGCACAATGAAGTTCAAGGGTAGGTTATGCGTCCCTGACAATGAAAGTATAAAGAGGAAGATCTTAGAAGAAGCACACAATACGCCCTACTCAATTCATCCGGGAGGAGTAAAAATGTACAAGGATCTGAAGAAGAGCTTTTGGTGGCCTAGGATGAAGAGAGAAATAGCTGAATTTGTGGCAAGGTGTCTGACTTGTCAAAAGGTGAAGATCAAACACAAACGACCTGCATAAGTGTTACAACCATTGGAAGTTCCGAGAGAGAAATGGGAGTCAATTTCTATGGATTTTGTCACGGGTTTACCTCTGACTAGAGGGGATAAGAATGTGATCTGGGTCATAGTTGACAGGTTGACTAAGACTGTAAGATTTATTGCAATGAAAAACACATGGGGTTTAAACCAGTTGGCCGATGCCTATGTTCAAGAAATAGTAAGGTTGCACGGAGTCCCAAAGGATATAGTCTCTGATAGAGATACGAGATTTTTATCAAACTTCTGGGTCAAGGTTCATCAAGCTTTTGGAACCCAACTCAAATATAGTACAACCTTTCATCCTACTACATATGGACAGACGGAGAGGACGATTCAAACTCTTAAAGACATGTTAAGAGCCTGTGCGTTGGAATTTAATCACTTTTGGGATAAGTGTTTACCTTTGGTCGAGTTCTCTTACAACAATAGCTACCATGCGAGTATCGATATGGCACCCTACGAGGCATTGTATGGTAGGAAGTGCAGAAGCCCATTATGTTTGAATGACTTTCGAGAAGCTGGCATTGTGGGTCCAGATATGATTCAAGAATCGATGGAACAAGTTAAGGTGATTCAAGAAAAGATGAAAACAGCTCAGGATCGGCAAAAATCTTATGTAGATCAATGACGACGGCCAGTAGAATTTGAGACTGGAGAAAAAGTATTCTTAAGAGTATCACCGATGAAAGGGGTAAAGAGATTTGGAAGGAAAGGCAAACTGAGTCCAAAGTATATTAGCCCGTATGAAATTATTGAACAAATCGGTGAAGTGTCATACAGACTAGCTATTCCAATGGAATTGGAGAATGTGCATGACATTTTTCACGTATCTCAACTCCGAAAATATATACCAGACCCTTCACACAAGCTTCAGCTCGAGTCTATCAAGATAGATCGGAACCTCACCTATGAAGAACGTCCGGTAAAGATCCTTGATAGGAGTGAAAGAATGTTGAGAAACAAGTCAATCAAACTAGTTAAAGTCTTGTGGAGGAGTCAAAAGGTGGAAGAAGCAACATGGGAGGCAGAAGATGATATGCGCAATAAATATCCGTTTTTATTCAAAGAAGGTACGCGATTAAGTTTCAAGGACGAAACTTGTTTTAAGGAGGGTAGAATGTAATACCCCATATTATTAATAATAGTAATGATATATAACCCAATAGTTATTATTAATAGTAATAACCCATTTACTTTATATAGTCTTGGTGAGCCAAATATTCCTAATCTTAATTGCCTTAGAAATTTTCTGCTTATGCCCTAAGAAAAAGCAAGTCACATTAATTCAAATCATGATTGATTGAATTATTGTGATATACCCTATCATATTAAATTCACTCCATGATTGATTGATGACCATGATTGTTTTTAGGTAATTAGTCCATTATTTGCCAACCAAGTCACATTAATTCATATCATGATTGATTGAATTAATATGATATACCCTGTCACATTAAATTCACGCTATGATTGATTGATGACCATGATTGTTTTTAGGTAATAAGTCCACTACCGCCAACCAAGTCACATTAATTCATATCATGATTGATTGAATTAATGTGATATACCCTATCACATTGAATTCACACCATGATTGATTGATTGAATTTAATACACCCTATTAATGAATTGACAAGAGTAAAAGAGCCCAAAGCTAAACCCTAATTTTAAGTTATAAATAGAGGTACAGCCTAACCCTGAATATTCTTCTTCTCTTCTACTATTCTCTTCTACTACTTTCCCTACTCTTCCTCTGTGCCAATTATTGTTTTAAGAGGCTAGCAAAACGGAGACAGGTAATCCTAATCCCCAGAACAACCTTGCGACTCGTGCTTATTCTTTTTCTCTACATCCTATTTTGCTAATCCTAATTCACATGAGTCTTAAGTTAGTTTTATATAAGTTTTGATAGAGTTGTTATATATGAAATATATTATATGTAATCCTAATCCCATGAGGCTTAGGTTAATTTCATATGAATCTTGATAAGTAATTATGATCCTAAGTATATCATATGTGATTGTTATATGTAAAATATATTTTATATAATCCTAATTAAGCTTTTTCAAAACCATTCAACCTTTGAATATCACTTTGAATGTAAATGCATGGGTGATTGAATTATATGTATACACCCTTTCATTCTTGAATTGCGTGAAGAAGCTTTTTGCAAAATCATTTATGATTGCATATACCTACTAGTACGTGGTAGCTTTGAGGGTTTTGGTTTTTTTTTTCTTTTTGAAATTGAAACATATATATATAGATTGATGAATTACCATTGAATATACATACCTCACGTGGTTGCTTCGGCTTTTGTGATTGAAACTTATAAATGCTTATATATATATATATATACACATATATATTCACAGAATTTTTATGACGTATTCTTTTTGTCATAAGCATATGTATTTTTTAAAAAGAATTTATCACAAACCCAAGTTATTAACTTAGATATGTATAAATTAAGATTCTTCTTTTTGAATATTATGGAATTATGTATATACATACATATATATATATATATATATATATATATATATATATATATTATTTATTTGTTTATTGAGAAATCCATTTATTATGTGAGTGTAATTAAAATAAGGGTCAAGGTGCAAAAATACACATGTATTTTTCCTCGAAGAGCACTCAGCACCATGTGTTTTTTTGGGGTGCAAAAATACACATGGAATTTCAAAACCAGTGCAAAAATAACATTGCCGTTAGATTTCACAAACGGAAGTTACTTTTTGAAGTGGGACCTGCACCATTTAAAATATTGAGAATATCTGAATTATCTAATTTACCTTAATACCCTCCTTCTCTCTCTCTGAACCATCACCCTTCTCTTCTCTCTCTTTGAAACCATCGCCCTCTTTTCTTTCTCTCTGAATCATCACCTCATCTTGGTCGTCACTCAGGTTGAAATTGTGCCAAAATCTACTTTCTTGGTCCAGATCAGCGCGGGTTCGCGATTTTGCCGGTGGTTTGGGCATCGACGGTGACTGTCGCAGTGTTCTGGTTTGCGGTGACGCGGTGGTTCGCGATTTTCCCGGTTTTGTTCTTCCCTGAATCTGTTTTGCACTTCTGTTTTTTACGGGTGGTTTGCATACGCGGATCCCATGGTGCACTCCACGGTAAATCGATCTTCCACCCTATTCGCTGTTCTGTATTCAATCTTGGCGGTGGTGCGCGATTCTGAACTCGTGGTGGATCGCGATTCTGTTTGGTGATTCTTCACCTGGTAAACGACGGTGTTTCTGATTCTGTTTGGGGACCTCTGTTCGCGACGGTGACTCGCGGTGGTTGAAGAATCAAGCCGACGGTGGTTCAAGAATTTCTTGGTCGAAATCCACGGTGGTTCGCGGTGGCTTTCAGGTGATTTCTGGTTTTGCTC
This sequence comes from Acacia crassicarpa, assembly GCA_034222035.1. Taxonomy (NCBI): domain Eukaryota; kingdom Viridiplantae; phylum Streptophyta; class Magnoliopsida; order Fabales; family Fabaceae; genus Acacia; species Acacia crassicarpa. The sequence goes on along the minus strand of JAWXYG010000009.1, from coordinate 19,766,486 downwards.
ACCATGGTTTCTGATTCTTTCCCTTATCATCGATGGTGTTTCTGATTTTTCCCCTGATCATCGATGATGGTTCTTGCTCGCGATGGTTCACATGGGTTCTGATTGGTCATCGACGGTGGTTTTCTGATTTTGAATTTAACGATGGTTCACCTTTTGTCATCGATGGTGGTTTTCTGATTTAGAATTTCATGATGGTTCTGAGTAATCCCCTTTTCATTCTGAATGTTCTGATTTCACGTTGAACTGGTTCTAGAAGTATTTCCCTCGTCTAATTTGAGCAAACTGGAAAAGCAGATGAATAGACTGTGTGAGGTTTTTTTTTTAATTCAGGGGCATTTTGGTATTTCTACCTTGCCAATAAGGTCTGTTAACGTACTATAACAGTGATGGTAGTTTTGCACTGGTTTTGAAATTCCATGTGTATTTTTGCACCCAAAAAAAACACATGGTGCTGGGCGCTCCCCAGGGTAAAATACATGTGTATTTTTGCACCTTTACCCTTAAAATAATTTAAATCGTGGGAGGATAGCTTTGGGATGGTACCTCCTAAAGTGATAAACACAACTCTTAGGCTTTATGCCTCGATATATTATTTGATGTGAACTTGATTATATCCGTCCTTCCCAAAGTAGTGTCTGGCAGGTTTCCGGGACACTAATAGCAGCTTTGAGAAGAGGTGTACACATTAGGACGAATTGTTTTATTGTGATATGGCCAAATTGATGATTTGTGACTGGAAGGTTTCCGGGTCACAGGGTAGACTGGCAGGTTTCCAGGTCTACCATGGTTCTCTTCCCACTAAACTAAATGGACAGGCAGGTTTTCGGGTTCAAATGAAATTAATAAATATAATGAATGAAATTTGATTCGATGAGAATATATAGATATGATGAGTGTTGAAATTAATATTTTAGATTATATATATGTATATGGTATTTTTCTTTCTTATCATCATGTGGATATTTTATTTATTATTATTATTATTATTATATTTTCTCTGTTTATTAGGATTACCAGCTTTTGCTGATGTTTGTGTTCTAGGCTGTGATGATCCTTCAAGGGAGCAGATTTTCAGTGAAACAGGTTTCAAAGTTGGGCTGTTGGGGCTAGTAGTGAGAAGTGAGAAAGAACAATGAGCAATTCTAGCTAGTTTCTCTTATTTTATTTTACGCTTTGAATAAGACTTTTTATTTAAGTGTGGGTTTATGTTGTTGTAATAAGGTAGCCTTGCACTTGTCTCAGTACAAGTGCGGCGGTAACACTTCCCAAATTTGGTTATTTTGAATTTCAATATTTATTCATAAAAATTATAGCAAATTTTATGTTATTATAATTGTTAGAAATTTAGGGGTGTTAAAATAGTACCTGAATCCAATTCAAAAGCAATTCCAATGAACTTGAATTTGCATTGTTAATGGCATCCTGTAATATGCAAAAAAGGGTTAAGGCTTAAGTATCATAAGAATTTTTTCTTAACAAAAATATAAGAATAAATGCATTTATTCACTTATAAATTAAAACATGAAACAAATGTAAAATGGGCCATACCACACCAAGTTCACGAACTTTACCGATTTCCCCTAGTATACTTGATTTGTCAACCAGAAGAGGTAGCTGCAAGTTCATTGACATTGGGAAATTAGATAGAATGCTATCCAGATCAAAATCTAATAATAATAATCAAATCCTAAATCAACAAGTTTGTAGCAATATTATAAATTTGAGGTACGAGTATCACCTGGAAGTGAACAAAGATATTCCACAGCAATGAGGAGCCTCTCAATAAGCTTCCGATTGATTAGGATGTCGTCGATGGCCAGCACATGAAATTGGGACTCACAGGTCATTCCCATTTTCAGATGGAAATAATAAAACCTAGAATCACAAGAACGTAAAGGTGCTATAGAAGATAAGAGAATGGAAGGAAGAGAGAGTGGCGATGCTTGTCTGGGTTTTGTGGATGAATGGTTCGTAGCTAATGAATGGTATTCGTCAGATCTGAAGAAACAAAAAAGCAGATTTGTAGATCTACAACCCTGAGATGCCGTCGCGGCCGTCTCTGTTGCCGGTGGTCTTGTGGGTCGCGGATGCTACAGATCTGGAGCGCGCGACACCAGTCCACGGCGACGACCACAGGAAGGACCAAGAAGGTCCGACGGTGTGAGAGTGGAGGCAAGGAGGACAATGAGAGAGAGGACGTTGATCGGAGGAGCTACAGTGGAGAGGGGGACGATGGAGCAACGGTGGAGCAAGAGAAGAGAGAAGGCAGAACAAGGTTGAGAGGAAATCTGAGAAATCGACGGGCACGCAGGAGACAGTATGAGGAAGGGTGTGTTTTTGGTGAAAACAAAAAAATTAGGGCGTCTAATAATTAAAGTTAGACTCCCAAAATAGTTTCTTTTTGGCCCAGTTTCCGCTTTGCTGCACTTTTCACTTACTTTTGGCGCTACGGCTAGACTTTTGGCGTTCTAGTATAAAAATTAGATTCCAAAAGTCACCCGATAATTACAAAAAATGCCACCGCATTTTTTTCTTACTTCCTTTTTTTAATAATAGGACGCCAATTAGGGAAGCAAAAGCCATTTTCTGTAGTAGTGCAATGAGGATCCCATGGTGGCAATCCCAAGAGTCGTGATCGCTCTGCTCACGGTGGCTGAAATAGAGACCATCATTTCTGCAGCTATTGCAAACTTTTTGGCCATGAGATTTCAACCTGATACTACTTGAATGATGATGATGATGCCGGACAAGCAAAGTATGCCTCTGCTGGTGATGTCGCAGATCCAGCATGGTACTTGGACAATGGTGCCAACTGCCATCTCTCCCTGTCTGCTAATTACGTTGATGAGGCTTCCCTTGTTGGTAAGTGCCACATAAATACATATACACTAGTGAGAAAATCTCTGTTCATGCTATCGGTTCGAAACACCTCACTTCTCACATTAAGCTTAATCATATTCTTGTTATGCCTAGTTCCATTAAGAAACTCTTGAGTATTTCAAATTCTGAAGGATGGAGAGACAAATCAAATTCTGATGCAAGGGCGACCTCAACAAGGGCTGTATTCGGTGAAAAATAATGGTGTTCCTGACTGCTGTGCTACTGGTGCTCAAGCTTATTTTACCTCTGGGAATATTCATTCTAACATGTCTACTTGGCATTAGAAGTTAGGACACCCTAGTTCAGTAGTTTTAATGTATTTCATCTTATTATAAATCAATGTAATGTCAAATTTAAGAAACATTATCTTTCCTTCTATCAAGCATGCAAATATGGGAAATCTAAATTTCAACCTTTTGCTTCTTCTCAAATTCAAGCATTGGCTCCTTTGCATTTGGTGCACACTGATTTATGGGGTCCTTCCCTAATTCAATCTTTGTTTGGGCACTGGTTTTACATTCATTTTCTTAATGATTTCAGTTGGTTTACCTGGTTATATCCACTTGAACACAAAAGCAATGCTATTACTACATTCAACCATTTTCAAGCTCTAGTTGAGAATCAATTTCACACAAAAATTAAAGCCATCTAGTGTGACATGGGGACTGAATTCAAACCAATTGCCTCTGCTGCTAATTCCCTTGGCATCCAAATTGCGATACACGTGCCTATATATGTCTCAACAAAACGATTGAGCTGAGAGAAAGCATAGATGTGACACCTTCCTAAATACACCTTTATTTATAAGAGTTTAAGCGCATAGGGCACTGAAGTAGTTTGGACGACTTAATTGCAGATAAAACGTCTCTTAAATTAATTTGGTTGAAAACGTGAGGATAAATTTTTCGCGAGCAATATCTATCCCATAGGGGGATCTTAATACATTAATCCAAAAATAGACAAATGATAAACGAGTTCATATAGTCCAACTACTTATGCTATCACAAAAGTTCCTTCTATTGTAACCCTTATAGTTGCATCTTTTCTCTTGATCCCGATCCACTACCTGTATTTTTCATACGATTTGGAGTTCAAACGAATGAACCTCAGGGGTAATAGTTAATCTTATATGGAATTATAAATGTAAATGACAACATATCACATGTTACGCATATAATAATTCATAGTAAACAAGTCACATCGTAATTGCAATTATCGGCCAAGGATCGCAGCCCTTTAGGACTTGTAGCCCCAATCCATAGTTAGGATATATATATATATATATATGCAAATTATCTAGTAAACATGGTTAGTCATGCATGAATACATACAAGTTAATAAAATAACAGTTACTTTGTCCGGAGGTATTGAGATCATAAGAGGTTTCAAGGTATTCCTATAAACATTTATCATTGTTATTAGTTACTTCTTGAACACAAAATAACTAATTAAGCGAATTAATTTTAGAGGATTAAAAGTGGATTAACTCCTAAAAATTCTCTTAATAATAATACCCCTTTCAATAAATAATAATATTATTTATTTGTTTTATTACTTATTCTTTTTCCTAATAATAATAATAATAATTATTATTATTATTATTATTTTATTATCATTATTATTATTGTTATTCTTTTATTATTTATTGTTATTTCTCTAAAATTATTTTAAACCCTCATAGGCTATCGTAACATTTTAAATTAGGAGTTTATAAATATTATACCATGAAAATATGCTTTATTGCGTTACATACCTATCTATATTATTTTGTAAATAATATTATAAGTGAAATAATATAGGAATGAGTTAGATTAGATCTTATTATATAGGAGTAAGTTGTATCGGATTCTGTCTTTTTGACTTTCGAATTCCCTAGATGCACTAACTCTATATATTTCATAAAAAAGGGGGCATGCATCGGAATACACTTAAGTCCTAAAAATCTACAATATATATATATATATATATATATATATATATATATATATATATATATATATATATTAGCCCCATCCAAGATTTCAAGAACAACAACTTTTATGTGTGTGCGTATTATAGCTTGATATCTCATACACATATATATACACATTCAACTCTTCCACTGGAGGTATCGTTTAATGCACCTTGAACGCTGTCAAATACATCCAGTGGAAGTGTTGAATGTGTGTATATATATATATATGTGTGATTTCAAGAAGCTATAATATACACACACAGTGGCGGACCCAAGAATTTTATTGACGGGGTGAAATAAGAAATACTATATTATAACTAAAAGTAGTTGAAATATAATATATATTTAATATACAAAATCTGGATGTTTAAGAATATCAAACTCAACACGTTATGAGAAAAATTGTATAAGTTTGCAGTTTTGCGTGGGAAATTGTGTGGAAGAATGAATACTGTTTAATATTTGTTCTAATCAAAGCCAAAGATGCCATCTTTGTACAAATCAAACAAATCGGTCCTTAACTCCCTCCCTAGCTATTTCATATTTTTTTCAGTCTCTGAAATCTTTCAGCCAAAAGAGAAATAGGTATTTAGTGGAGTGAGTACCTAATGGATAAGGATGGAGCACTAAACAGCAATGCACATTTTCAATGATGCGAATTAGAAGAAGCAGAAGAAGATGGCCTATGATCAGAAGCAATTTCATCAGCCTCCTCACCACGAGTTCTTGTGGGGATGTAGAACCCAAGAATTCCCAATTCATAAGATAGAAACCTGCTCCCATTTCTCCCTCTCTTTTTTATTTTTTTGGTAAAATTTTAGGGGGGCGAGGGCCCACCCTAGCCCCCCATGTAGGTCCGCCTATGTACGCACATATAAAAGTTGGTGTTCTTGAGATCTTGGATGGCGCTATAATATATATGTATGTATGTATGTATGTATGTATGTATGTATGTATGTATGTATGTATGTATGTATGTATGTATATAGACAGTGGCGGAGCCAGGAATTTATATTTGTGGGTGCACAATTCGTGAGGGGATTCAGGGTTGGGGGGGAGCGCCTCCGATTTTTTTTTTTTTAAAGAAAAGTTTTAAATGCATTAAAAATCAAATGAATATAGACAAGAAAAGAAAAGAAAACTCTTTTCAATGGGTCCTAAGCAAATCAGATGTGCATAAAATAGGATCAATGTCTACCATCAAATCAACAATAAACTATGAATTTTCTAAGTCCTAACAAATTTCATCCGATGTCAAAAGGCACAAACTATCCATCACACTTTTATAAAACAAAAGTTGGAGAATTTTACATAAAACCAAAGTTTTAACACCAAACTCATTACAATTTTAAATAAAACTAATCAGAAATTGAACTCTCAATGATTTCTAAATTAAAGAAACTATCCTTGTCAGTTTAACCAAATCACAAAAATCAGGTCTCTAACTTCATACAAAGGATTCTACAATTTAGTGAAGAAACAGACAAATAATCAAAAGAAGTGCTTGATCACAAAAATAATATACTTCAGTGCAACCATAAAAGGACTCTTCAAACTTCTAGTTTTCTTTTTATTCAGTGATACCTGAGTCAGTTTGCATGCATTTTTAATGAACCAATCCAGAGCATTCGCCTCACGTTTCAAATAAAAATACCTAAAACGAGGAAAAATGATGACTTGATCAAAAGTTTTATTTGAAACATGGTCTAGTAGATAGGTAGGAACAGAGGCGAGAAGTATGACTTACGGAACCAGAGTTGACGGTATGCGAACGTGGTCTAATATATAGGAAATCCTAACTACTTCCCCTGATGGCAATGTGTGAATTACGGAAGAGAGGCAACACAAATTCAAAGGGAAGTTCACATGAATACGAAATACTTGCCGCAATAGGCACTGTTCCGATCAAAAGGCCATTGCAGGGAGAGCATAAGAAATGAAACGCATAAAAAGGAAAGAAGGAAAAGGATAGTCTGCTAATAGGGAAGAGCTGAGAAGGCTTGTGATGGCCAAAATATAATTAAGAAAATAGTCCCAGGCCGAGTTTGAAGCGGAGACCTGTGGGTGAGAGTGGTGTAATAACCAACTACACCACTTAAGTAAATTGTCACAAGGTCCCTCAAAATATATATACATTCTTAAAATCTTCTGTCTGCACTTACACACACTTGCACCAACGTGGCTCCACCACTGTATATAGAGTACCCGATACAATATACATGTTGTTCAGTCTGAAGAACACAAATGTCTAACCTTAGTAGATTAGTGTATGGTTTATATGGAATCTATAAGCCCTCCGAGGTATGTAAGAGTGAATACTAAGGAGATGATGATTCAGTGATGTCTATAAGGAAAACACCAAAGAATATCAGATAATCATTGTGCTACACAAGAATGACGATTAGCCAAAGGGAGTGGGTGTGTGCACAGTGTGACTGAATAGTAGAAGGGTATGAATCAAATGTGTACCTTATAGGTAATCTCCTATTTATAGAGATTACCTAGGGTTTCATTTGCTTGGTTCTACATCCGCTCCTCAAGCAACACGCACCTCCACGTTCTGCAAATGTCTGCTCCACTACCTGTCGCATCCCTACTCCATTACCTGTACTGCCGAGATTAGTGCCTTGTTTATAGGGCGATTAGCGTTTGCCTGATTAAGGAGGACTTCCAGGCTGGTGTACTTGTGTTGGGCCGGCCTCATATCAAGGTCCAATATATGAATCCATAACACATGTTTATATGTTTGCATATAGTATATATGTCTGGTATTGGGGTATATTTAAGAGGAACTTTGGTCTCATGGTGTTCTTGAAAAAGGGGAGGGGGGGGGGGGGGGGGGGACATGTAGTATCATGTTCAAGAGTGGAATCAGAATATTGTCCTTTATCTGATACTTCTGCTGAAATTGTGTGGTTATGTTCTCTATTTTCTGAATTGGGTTTGAAATGCAAAAGAACCCGTGTGATTTGGTTTGATACCATTAGTGTTAAGGCACTAGCTCCAAATCCTGTAAAACATGCCATGTCCAAACATATTGAACTGGATATATATTTTGTGCGTGATAAAGTTTGAGCTAGGCAATTGGATGTTCGGTATATTCCTTCCACACAACAGATAGCTAATGGTTTTACAAAAGCCTTGTCTCATCCCTTGTTTTCTGTTTTTCGAAGCAAGCTCAGAGAGGGGTAATAATATTTAGTAAATGCTGTACTATATTATTTAATTGTTTTAAAATAGTCTAGAATATTTCATTTATAGAAAGATTCTTTCGTACAGTTTCCGTTTTAGGAATTGCGATATGATCTTATACGTGTACAACGACTATTGGTCTGTTCCTTCTAAATATACAGTGATACAGGGCCTCTCTGATTATTGAGGTCTTCATTGCATTTTACTCTTGCAGCCTGATTTTATCTGTGTGAATCACTCCAGCCTCTATGTCTCTCAACTCATTGAAAATATTTCTTGTTCATCTGTTTGAGGAATGCCACCACATTTGCTAAACTTGAACCACATCGAAGGTTTTTCCCAAAAGTTGCTTCCAGGGATGGTTCCAGAAAATTATAGAAGGGGGAACACAACTAGTAAGGAGGATTTGGGGATTCGGGAGCAGCGCCCCCGAAAAGTTTTTAAAAGAAAAATTTTAAATGCATTAAAAAATAAAAGAATATAAATAAGAAAAGAAAATAATATATAAAAAAAATATTCATGAAATTAAGTAAATATTGATGATGTAATAAGAGAGACGGTTATTTTACAAACCTATCATTTAGAGAAAAACAAGACTAAGTACGGTTAGAAATACAACTACATAAATTACAATGAAGGGTGGGCACTCAATAAGTTTAAGTATATATATTTTAATAACAAAAGTATATTACAATAAAAATAATTACAATGTTATCTTTCTAGACCTTGTTTTCTGAAATTCCATCATAATTATCTTATTATTAATGTCATTAAATACATCATAATTTTAATTCCCTTATTTTTTAAAAAATCATCATAATTTGCCCCCCTTCTCTAACACTCGCATCCGCCTATGGTTGCTTCATCAACTTTTTGAACTTTAGCATCTCCTTTCTCTAAGTCTAGCACAATCCCATGAATTCTGCTTCTTCCCTACGGTTTCAAAAGTAACAGAATATTTAACAACATATATAAGAAATGGGTTAAGTTGCGATTTAGCCAATAAACTATTAACTTAGGAGTGTCCAATACAATTAACTATTAAGTGGACCAAAAATACCAGCAAATTTTATAAATTAAAAAAAAAAAGGCGCCCCGCACAACAAATTTTTAAAAAGGAGCGCTCAGCACAACGCCGTTAGCAAAAAGTCAACATCCGTTATCTAAGGTACAGATTGGCCAACGAATTTTTACTTTAGGAGCGCCCAGCACAAAATTCTAAATTTTACTAAATTAAATAATTTTTTTCAATTGCCATTATTCAAAACTACTTATATGGATATTTACAAACAAAAATTACTCATTCTTCAATTTTGTCAAAATTATAATTTGTTAAAATACACAAAAGTTTTAATTAAAAATATAATTATATGATTTAAATAAAACTCAAGGTGTTTTATAGTTTATTATATATGTTAAACAAAAATAAATCATATACTTTTGTTTATTTTAACAAATTATAATTTTGAAAAAATTAAAGAATGAGTAATTTTTGTCCATAGATATCTATATAAGTTGTTTTGAATAATGACAATTGAGGAAAAAATTATTTAATTTAGTAAAATTTAAAATTTTGTACTGGGCGCTTCTAGAGTAAAAGTTTATTGGCCAATATGCACCTCAAATAATGGACGTTAACTTTTTGCTAACGGTGTTGTGCTAGGGCGCTCCTTTTTAAAAGTTTGTTGGTTTTTTTGTTATACTTAATAGTTAATTATATTGGACGCTCCTGAGCTAATAGTTTATTGGCCAAATCACATCTTAACCCTATAAGAAATTGGTATTCTAATCAGATGGGTCAAAAAGATGCTATAAATAGCCAACATTAAGAAGGAGTGGTTTTTATTTCATACGCATGGTTGAGTAGAATATCTCAATGTCAGGCATTTCTATTGGTCTGATATATGCACAGCATGCAAAGTGCTGACGTGTTATGGCATAGTAAATTGTAATATAATATCCTAATGAACGAAATCTAGTTAAGGTTGTGGAAAAATAATTAAATAACATAATCTGTCATGCCTACCTTAAAGAAACAAATAAATTAAAAAAGATCTCCTGGACCTAAACTAGAAAAAAGACCCAAGAGATCTTTTTTATTTATTTGTTTCTTTTATCGAAGTCACTCACTGCCTGCCCCCCCATAAACCAGCAGCACGACTACATAAACTCTTCTATTTTACCAAATATATAAAGGACAATAAAGTAAATTCTTGATATAAATATGTGTTATAAATTTAGTTATTAAAAGATTGTGATCACCATTTAATTTTTAATTCTATTTGGAATAGCTCATTAACAGAGCAATGTAGTCATCTATATTATCCACATAACAACAATGATAATGGAGAGGCTAAGCACTTCAAACATAAAGAACTAAGCTTCAAACTTTAAGATCACTTTCAGGATACTTACCTTCAAATTCCTCAAAACACCAAGAATTTTAGATCGATCCCACAATCTACTACACATACCGTAATCAACAAAGTTTTCATCTACAACAATTTGCCTTCCCATATCCCTAATTTGATCATACATCCAAATGGTCTCATCCTCTCTGATTTTGATCAGACATTTTTTTGAGAGAACTTTAATTGCTTCCTCTCCATCAAATTCACAACCTCTCAGTACATCAATAACATCTTCTTGCTTCATCCTCGTCTGAACGAACAAACAAGCAATGTCAAGGAAGATGCATTTCTCTTGTTCATTTAACCCCTCATCATAGCTGATCCTCAACACTTTATGTACGTTCCCAGTTCGAGCCAGCTTCAGCTTCCTCACAACATCAACCCATTCCTCTTTCTTTCTCTTACCAAACAGCATTGAACCAAACACTTCTAGAGCCAAAGGCAACCCTCCCGTTAGAGACACTATTTCCTTTGACAACTCCAAAAGATCTTCGCCTGCAGGTTCATTTCTTCTAATTGCATGGTAACAGAATAGTTCTAATGAATCAGAGTCAACCAATACCTTAACCTCGTAGAAGACATTAACATGAGTCTCAGGCAAAGCTCGTGTATCCCTTGAGGTGACTATAATGCGGCTTCCCTCATGGAACCATTCTCTTTTTCTAATTAGAGTATCAAGTTGCTTCACATCATCCACATCATCCAGGATTATCAGAACTCGGTATTCACCAACTGTTCTTCTGAAAGTAGGAATATCATCACCATCAACTACTTGAGGGTAAATGTCGTTGATAATTTTGTTTCTTTGAGCAATTAAACCCCCATCTTTGGATGATTCTTCTCTTACACTTGAAATGAAGCTACGATGCTCAAAATGCACAACGAGTCTGTTATAACCAAATTGTACCGCGTAATCTTTTAAAAGACATTCTTAATGAGTTATTTCAGTTCCATACTTTCTTTCTTTTGACTTCAAATTAAATGAAGTAGAGTTTTAAATTATTCTACTTTTTTTTTTTATCATTTATTATTAGTCTATATTATTATTATTATATTTAATATTAATTTAATTTAATTTTATATATATATGGGACCAGACCCAATTGAGTGGGTCTGATCCCACTTTTTTCACGCCACAATGGCGTGAATGTGATACATGCCATTGGTGGCGTGAATTTCCTGCGCGCCACTGACACAAAATTTGTCAATATGTGTCAGTAGTGTGAACCTGTTTTACGCCATTAGAACGCGTGAGTTTGTAAATGCCCTGATATAAATTTTAAATTACACAAGTAAAAGTGAATTAACAATCCCTACCACATACTTCTCCGACTTCAAATTTTCTTTTCCACACGCTTTTTAATTGAAATAATGGTCTTATTATATATATGTGTATATGCATGTGTGTGTATGTATACATATATCTACGTACTATATATATATATATATATATATATATATGAACACCCATACACACATATATATAGAGATACACACATATAAACACACACACACACATATATATATCTACACATATATATATTAACCGGCACATACACAAATATACATGCATATTTATATATGTGCGTGTCTAATATATTTGCCTGTGTATATATGTGTGTGTGTATATATATATATATATAGACACACACATATTGACAAATAGTTTATGGATAAATAAATTAAAATATAACAATTTGATGACGGGAAGAGTCTATATACTTACATACATATAATCACCAGAAATTAAACACATTTGAGAGAATAAATAAGGGTATTTTAGGAAAAAAATTGACAAAAGTTATAATGTTATCCTATAATTAGGACCAAAACTAACTCCTAAATATTGTTTTATAATTAGGACCGGAGGGATTACTTGATAAAAAATAATATCTGAAGCCCCAAACGAAGAGGCTACAATTGCAACAGGATGAAGACAAGACCATATACTAGAGACACTTCAAGCACGACGATAATACTCCCTCTTCGTCTCCACTCTGTATATCATCATCTAGGCCATCCTCTTCGTAAGTGTTGAAAAACTTTCCCAGCTTTTCTGACACAGATTGTACACTTCTCTCCCCAGATTCTCCATCTTCATCATAATCCTCATCATCCCCTTCAAACATCAAATGAACCCCACATTTTTTCAACTGTAAACTCTTATCTACAGGTGGGTTTTTCTTAGTCACACAAAATGTGTCCCCATGTTGCAAGCAAGACATGAGTGGATGGTAACCTGGGAATCTACAAAGATATATCTGTTCCTCATTCGTTCTTGGCAACCCACGCAAGTCCAACACTGAACTATATATATTTTTGCCCTGTTTGAGGACATTTGCTTTGATATCTACCACACCGGGAAGTTGAACTTCCAGTTCACTGGGTGTATCATGGTTGATAGAAAGAATGATACCCATAATTACGCCTGTTATTTCTCGGTTCTTCGGCTTCGAAAAGCTTACAGCTTGTCCTGAAAACCATTTGGGTAATCTGGTTCCTGGCATGCTCAAGTTCCATAAATTCCTCATTGTAACCTGCCATTCAAAGGGGTCAGTAGATTTTGTCAAAAAGAAATGGGAAATTATACAACTGGTTTGTCCAATATTATCCTCATTGTAACCTGCCATTCAAAGGGGTCAGTAGATTGAGAAATTATAAAATGCAGCCTAGAATAATTTTTGGTACAACTTTTTCGTTAAATTATTTTCTCAGTAGCATTTAACACTTTAAAATAATTTTGTGCAATCTTGTTTTGATGTATTTTCTCAATCTGTATGTTTTTAAAATAGTTTCTAAAATAATAATTTAAGAACAACATTGCACCATAAAGTAAATGTTGAGTGCTATTGAGAAAATATTTCAAGACTAAAATTATATTAAAAAATTTACTTTAGGATGCGAGCTTACTAAAAATATATTTTAAAGGAAAAATTACACTTTAACCCTTTAATCCGTTCTATCTATTGTCAATTGGAATTTACATTAGGCTTATAATCTTTATTTATTTATTTATGATAGTAGTGAGGAAGAGAGGGACAAAATAAACCTTAGAAAATCTCTTGTGGACAGTGGAGGAGCATGCAATGCACCCACCCAAGTACAAATTCCTCAGAGACTCTAAACGTTCAAGACCTGGAATATCCACCAGTTTTACACAATTTGTGAGGTTTAGATCCTTCAAACTTGTTAAGTTTGAAAGGTCGGGAATGTTTTGTAACATAAAACAGTCTGCAGCATTCAGCTCTATCAAGCTTGAGGGAAGAGTAGGGAGAGAAACCAGCTTGGAGCAGTGTTGAAGAGAGAATTTCTTGAGAACATAAAGGCCCGCCAAACTGGAAGGAAGGCTGTGAAATGTGTTTTGGCTAAGATTCAATGTCTCCAAAGACGACAAGGTCTCAAAATCATCAGGAATTTTTCCAGATATCCTCCAACCACGAGCGTCCAGATCATTCAGAAATATCATACTGCAGAAAAAAGATGAGATTACAAAAGAATCCTGAGGCAAGTTATTTTCAAACTTATTGGCCATTTTCAATGTTCTTAAGCTGGTAAGCCTAGCAAAGCTTTCGGGTAATTCTGTTAGACCCGTTTCCTCCATCCCAAGATGATACAAGGACTTCAGAGATCCTACAGAATCTGGAAGCTTTCTTAGCATTCTGCATCTGTCCAACCTTAAATGAACAAGGTTCTTCATCTCTTTGATGGATTCTGGCAATTCTTCGATTTTTCCATTGGAAATGTTCAAGCTTGTAAGTGCTGCGAGGTGTCCAATTGATTCAGGTAGAGATCTCATCTGGCAATTCGTCATTTCAAGCTTTTTCAGCAACTTCATATCTCCAATCTCATCTGGTAAAACTTTGATCGCTGCCCCATCTAGCTGAAGCTCAACAAGGGAAGCCAAAAGCTTAATAGACTCGGGCAATTTTTTCAGAAACTTACATTGTCCTACATAGAGTTCATTTAGATAAGACAGTGATCCAATCGAAGAAGGAAGTTCTCTAATAGCACTGCCAGAAAGCATAAGCTCTGAAAGTGAATCGAGGTTTCCAATAGAATCAGGAATCTCAGTGAGAGAACAGCAATGCATCAAACCAAGCTTCTCAAGGTTTTTCAAACGCCCAACAGAATTGGGTAGTTCTTCTAATCCAGATTGGTTAAGAGAAAGCTCTTGCAGAGAACGCAAAAGTCCGATGTTGCCAGGGAGTCTTTTTAAGTATTGGCAACCATTTAACGTAAGAATTTCAAGTTTTTCAAGGCGAAAAATAGTCTCCGGCAGCTCTGTTAAAGCCGTGCCATCAGCAAGAAGCTTCCTTAGAGATTTCAAGCCGGCCATGTTTCTTGGCAACGATTTTAACTTGTAGCAGTCAGAGAGGAAGAGGCTCTCTAGATTTTTCAGCCCAGATATATCATTGGGTAACTCAGTAAGTTCTGTACAAAGAGTCAGATTCAAATGACGAAGTGTGATCAGATTGCCAACTGATTCGTGAATCCTACTTAGTTTAATGCAGTTCATAAGAACAATCTTCTCTAAACGTCGGCACCCAGATAGATCAGGAAGAGCCACCAGGTGATAGCAGTAGGAGAGGTTCATGACCATAAGGTTCTCGGGCACCTGCACGCAAGCCAACGTAAAAGTGTTATTATAGAAAATAAAATAAGGATCAGGTCGTAAAAGAAAATAAAAAAGAGAATTTCAATAAGTTTTCCAATCAAAGATAATTTGTGGGCAATTATTTATTTATTTAAAAGAGTCGTAAAGTGTCAATCTAGAGGTAAAATTATCTATCATAGATTTCATGAAAGAAAGTATTAATAGCTACCTTGAACTTAAGCTTAGAGTGTTTTTTTTTTTTTTTTTTTGGGGGGGGGGGGGGGGGGGGGAGGTTGTCTAAACTAAGGCACATTTTGCAGTGTACTTTTTATTTTTCTGTCTTTTCTTGTTCATAGATAATTTCAACACATAATAATTTTGACGAACATCTTCATTGTCCGTGCTTTAGTTATTCTTACGTTTAGATGTAATAATTAGATGATGCGAGGCCAAGAGGAAAACAAAATTAATCAGATGATGAACATGAGAATTGAAACATGAAGGATATAATACAATACCTTGTAGCTTTTCCGATTCCACAATTTCTCAATATAGCTGCGTGTGAGATCAAGGACAGTCAATTCTCGAGGCCAAAAATCAGAAGGCATGCGTTTTAAAGGGCATCCATGCCATTGTAGCCACTTCAATTCAGCAGGGAAAGATTTAAACTTGCCTTCCAATCTCAAATAATTGATCTGAAGCAGCACCAAATTCACCATTGATTTAAAGGACTTGGTTTGCACTGCAACCTCTTTGTCTTTATCAACTCGTTTAAAATATTTAGTGTGCATCTGTTTAAGGAATGCCAGGGCATTCGAAAAACTGGAACCACATTTAAGGTTGTTCCAAGATATTGCTCCTCTGTTATTTTCAGTTGATCTTTTCTCCAAGTCTAGGACCATCCCTTGAATACTCCGAGATCCCTACGGTTTCCAAAGCAACCATATATTTAACATATACTAGAAATTGGGATTGTTATCAGAGGGGTGGAAAAGATTCTACAAAGGGCTAACACTAAAAAACAGTAGTGTTTGGGTCAAGTACATGTTAGACATTTCAAAATAATGCATAGCATGCAAAGTGGGGACACATGTTACCGCATTGTATAATATTCAAATGAACAAAATCTAATTAAATAATCAGTCCATAGCTGCCATATAAAATTCAGTCGCAGAATTTTTTTTTTTTTTTTTTTCCTCTTTTGCTTGTCTTAGTCAATCTCACCGCCCACATAAGATAAGGAGCAAGACGACATACATTAATGCTTTTATCTAAACAAAATGTCTAACGAACTATTATACAAATTCTTGAATGAGACATGTTTTAAAAGATTTAACATCAATTCAGTTTGCAGTTTCTTGCCTAAACAAGGATGATATAAGATTTAACATCAATTCAGGATCCTTACCTTCGAATTCCTCAAAACAGCTAGAATTTCAGATCGATCCCACAATCTGCTACGCATACCTGGATCAACAAGGTTTTCTTCCACAACAATTTGCCTTCCCATGTCTCTAATTTGATCATGCATCCAAATAGTTTCGTCCTCTCTGATTTTGATCAAACATTTCTCTGTAAGAATTGTGATTGCTATCTCTCCCCCATATCCACAACCTCTTAGTACATCAATAACATCTTCTCGCTTCATCCTCATCTGAACGAACAGAGAAACAATGTCAAGAAAGATGCATTTCTCTTGTTCATCTAACCCCTCATAACTAATCTTCAACACTTCCTGAAGATTCCCTGGTTGAATATCCTTCAGTTTCTCCACAGCATCAACCCATTCCTCTTGTCTTGTCTTACCAAACAACATTGAACCAAACACCTCAATAGCCAAAGGTAATCTTCCTGTCAGAGAGACTATTTCCTTGGACAGATTGAAAAGATTTTTGTCTCCAGGTTCCTTTCTTCTCATTGCATGATAACAGAATAGTTCTAAAGAATCAGAGTCATCCAATACCTTAACCTCGTAGGAGACATTAACATGAGCCTCGGGCAAAGCTTGTGTATCCCTTGTGGTGACTACTATACGGCTTCCCTCATAGAACCATTCTCTTTTTCCTATTAGAGCATCGAGCTGCTTCGCATCATCCACATCATCCAGGATTATCAGAACACGATGTTCATTAACTGCTCTTCTGAAAGCAGAAATATCATCACCATCAACTGCTTGAGAGGAAATGTCATTGATAATTCTGTTTCTTAGAGCAATTAAACCTCCATCTTTGGATGAGGCTTCTCTAACACTTGAAATGAAGCTGCGATGCTCAAAATCCACAACGAGTCTGTTAAAAAGAGCCTTTGCAAGGGTTGTCTTACCAACCCCATCCATCCCAAACAATCCCACTACTCTTACACTATTGGATTTCATGTCTAACAATTTCAATAGTTCTTCAAGACGAGTATTGAGTCCGACAGTAAATTCAGCCAAACCCACCAGAGTATTACTTAATTCTTTCAGGACCCTTTGCACTAGAAGTCGAATTAGATGTTCTTCTGGGCTATAACAGGAAAAACAGTAAATCACTCAGTCAAGTCAGAACGGCAAAAAATTATAACACAGCGCAGAGAATAGTAGGAAGTTGCAAATAGATGTAACTCATGAACTCATCTAAACTACGACTGTTTATTACTACCTCCGGTCCACCAAGTTTGTCGTACAATCTGCACTACAAATTTGGTCCTGTAATAATTAGGACGGGAGCATTTACATCCACCTACCCTTCTCAACGCATAGGAATACTCAGTAACAGAGAATACCTGGACTTCTTGAAAACCCAACCAGCAATTCCGCCTACTTTCTTCATAGCTTTCCTCCACCTAATTATCTCATCTTCGCTCCTCTTGGCTTTATGAACCTTGAAAGAATTTTCGAATGGACCTGCTTGTTCCAGGACATCAGTAGGGCTTACGCCATAGAACACCGGAAGAATCAGCTTCCCGCAGTCGCAAATCTCGGCAAGCTCCTCCAGGCACCAATGAGAAGAGGCGTAATCAGGAGAGATGATGATAATCGAAGCGGCCGAGTCATGGATGGCTTCGATCAGACTCGGGGCTATCTGGTCACCGCGATCCAACCCAACATCGTCCAGGAAAACTCGAACGCCGCGAGATAGGAGCGCGTGGTAGAGGGGTTTGGTGAGGCAATCACGAGTATCCGTACCTCTGAAGCTCAGAAAGACGTCCCAGCGGAGCCTGAAGTCTCCAGGAGTCGCCGACACGACGTGGCCATCCGATGACATTTCTGTACGACGAGCCTATATTGCTTTGTGAGGGAGTACTCCTGCAACTGTGTCTGTAAGGACTGTGATTTGTCGGAAATAATGCTGATACTTTGCTGCAGAATTGTGGCAAGTTCCTCGCGGAAATGGATTCTTCTGAGTCTTTATCATTGAAGAGAAGGCGATTCGAAATTTCTCTGCGCACTGTGGGTTTAAATGTAATAATTGCCTCTCTACTGCCATTCTCAACGGCTCCAACACGAAGCTTCGTCTTCAGTCGCGGCCATTACGTACGAGAAGGGACATTTTCCACAAGGACCCGATATCACCAACTATAAATAAGACTTGAGGAATCAAGGAACCAAGGAAGGTGGACTTCAAATTTAGGAGTCAAACAAAAATATTCGAACTCTCTAAATTAGACTTAGTTAATTTTTTAAAAAAAATTAAGAAAATTGATTAAATTATTTTAAAAATTTTTTATTTTTTCTTTTAAACTAATTAGTTTAACTAATAGACTAATATATAATCTGACAATACACAACATATGAAATCATTAAATAACTTATTCATATTCTTTAATATCTCTAAAAAAAACAAGTTGATCTTATAATTTAAACTAGAGGTAGTATTAAAAAAATAGTTAAATTAATTACTCCTTCAATTCTGACAAAAACATCAATGTAGCAATTTTCATTAAATATTGTGCTCATAAAGCACTTTTTTTTTTTTGCCAGAGAACAAAAACATATTAATACCCATAAAACGTAATGAAGTGGCATTCAGCATATCAAAACCCAACGCATGAAACCGCCAGCCACCCTCCTTATTTATTATTTATATAACTGAAATATTATTCTCACTAAAATTAGAATTTCCTTCCCTCTTTTTGGGGAACCAAATGCTCATTAAGAAATAATAATCACCAGAATTGATTTACAGCCTTTCTGGATATATCAATGGTTCAATGCTCTGTCTTCACCAATATTATGGGCTGTTTATTCGTAAAATCCTATTGCCTTTCTGTAGTAAAAGTACATTATATATATAAAATAGGGTCAAGGTGCATTGCCAACTAACTATTACTCGAGGAGCGTCTAAGCCAAATAACTATTGAGGGGACCAAAATTGCCAATCAACAATTAAAAAGTGAAAAGAAAAAAAATACAATTTGGAGCAGATTCGCCAACGAACAATTACCCCATTACTGTTTTGGTGTCTCTGTCTTCCATTGACTGTCAAGTTGTCAGCGACGTCGGTATTTCCAAAGCTTTTATTGTTGCTGTGTGTTCCACTTACCCTCTTGAACTCATCCAATAGTCCACAACGTTTGACTGACACACACCTTGCACCCTGGTTCCATCCCTCCGATGCCACAAGCAACAACCGCTGCTGCCACAATGCCTGCTCCCATGGGTCCCATCTCTATTGGTGTTTTCCTTTTCTAACAAGAAGGCTTAACTACTCTTTTCTCCAGCGTTTCTGCCACCGTCCTACACCAGTGCCTCATATTTTAACTTAATTGTGATAGTTGTTTTTTTAAAATAATTATTTGGTGTTTTTTTTCACTTTTTAATTGTTGATTGGCAATTTTGGTCCCCTCAATAGTTATTTGACCTAGACGCTCCTCGGGTAATAGTTGGTTGGCAAATCTACACATTCACCCTATAAAATATAACCATGTTCAGATGTTTTTTATATGATATGAGATTTTTGTCATGGTCAGTTAATATCATCATTAGATATTGTGGTGGTTTCTTAGCACATATGGATAAATAATTTTTGTGATTTCCGTGTTGTTTTCTAGAATTATTATGATAATGATAATGGTTAGGTGGTGGGATAGAAGGCTGTAAATCAATTCTGGTGATTATTATTTCTTAATGAGCATTTGGTTTCCCCAAAAAGAGGGAAGGAAATTCTATTTTTAGTGAGAATAAATTTCAGTTATATAAATAATAAAAAAGGAGGGTAGCTGGCGGTTTCATACGTTGGGTTTGATATGCTAAATGCCACTTCATTGTGTTTTATGGGTATTAATATGTTTATGTTCTGCGTCAGATGATTAATAGCGTCAAGATGCTCTATGCCACCGCCAATTTCCATTCAAATTTGCTGATGTGGAGGGCGGTGGTGTCACAGGTGTGGACGGCACTGGTGGCGTTGGCTGACAAGACAGCATTAACGGCCTTATTTAAGTAAAATTTGATCAAAAGTGCTTTAACTGGACACAATATTTAGTAAAAGTCGTGACATTGGTACTTTTGCTTCCAATTCTTCTTACAAGATATGTTGAGGCACTAGTGCAAAAAAGGCTTTTAAGACCGCCTCATTTAGAGCGGACTATCGACGGCCCGGTCTTAAAGGTATGACCAGTGGCAGTTTTGTAAATATAAAGAACTTTAAAGGTATGACCGATGGCAGTTTTGTAAATATAAAGAACTTCTTGAACCGAATTGTTTACCAGTGGGTCTTAAATATATTATTCAGACCGCTTAGAAAAACGACCGGTCTTAAAAATGTTATTAAAAAAATTGAAATATAAATATTCTTTATAGAGAAATCTCGAACAGGCCGATTTATTTTTTCTACGGTCCAAAATAATAAGGAAAAAATTAAATAAAACTTTTAAGACCAAATATATATAACAGGAGGTCTTAAAGATTATACTTTTAAGCCGAACATAAATCGTGCCCGGTAGTAATATTTTCAAGACCGGAGTTTAAAAAAAGGACAGTCTTAAAACTTAACCTTTAAGACCGTCATTGTTGTTCATCCGGTCTTAAAAATGTTGGTTATACTTAGTTTTGATGATGTCTTATGTAGATGACATTCTTATAAGCAAAAAGATTGAGTAATATAATTATCTCCTATTTGGACTAACTATTGTATTTAATGTAGATTAGTCCAAGTTGAGTTATGGAAAATAAACAAGAAGGAGATAAGAGATTACAAAAAGAAGAAATTGAATCAAAGAAGATGTGAAGTCAAATGATATGGAATGATCAAGAGAAGAGAAGGAAGAAAGAGTTGAATTATCAAGAATGATCAAGAAAAGAGAAGAAAGAAAGAAGAACTTGCTAAATGGAATGAGAATATAAATATTCAAGTTGTAGAAAGCTAAAACTGAAGTTTATAAGGGCTATACCGCGGTATGCAAGTGGATACTCGAGTATCCAGAAGGCAGAGAGCACATTGCTGAGAAAAGTGACTGTATACTGCAGTATGGTATGCTATACCGCAGTATAGGATCAGACGGAGGCCAAAATTCCAAGTATGCCAAAGGCATACTGCAGTATATAAGTGATATACCGCAGTATGCAACGTGATCAGCAACTCTGTTCATGTTCAGCACGGGCGACGTCTGGTAATTCAATGATATCTCACAAACCAGAAGTCAGATTGATACGAAACCAAAAGCATTAGAAACTAGACTCCCAACACGTATTGGTGACAAAAATTCATGCCCAAAGGAGTTCCGATGAATTATTGATGAATTTTACAAGTTGACACAAACATCAGCGTTACAGTCAGGAACGGCCCTCGGTATTTTGAGTATATCTCACAAACGACAAATCCGTTTGAGCTGAAATCAGTGGCATATGAAAGTAGACTCACAGAGCTTTCCATCAAGAGTTGAATGAACCAAAACGGAGCTCGGACCAGAGAGATATGGCCCTCAGAATTTGATAGTCAGTGCAAGAAGTTGCTATACCGCAGTATAGGTCCGTATACCGTAGTATAGGGCCATACAGAAAGCAAAGATTTTTGTAATCAGGTCAATACTGCAGTATAGCTTTGTATACTGCAGTATAGGGCCATCCAGAGAGCAACTGAGTTTTTCAAAACTAGCCCATACCGCAGTATAGGTATGTATACTGCAGTATAAGACCAACCCGAGAGCAATCAAGTTTTCTCACTCAAGTAAATACCGCAGTATGGAGTTGCATACTGCAGTAAAGGCTCTCAAATTTCATAACCATTGCATACTGCAGTATAGGTTTTTCATACTGCAGTATTGGGCAATCACGGGGACTCTCAACTTTGACAAAAACTCGCATACTGCAGTATGTTAGTTGCATACCGCAGTATAGAGCATATCTTTCAAAATCAATTCACGATGTTTTTGTCTCTGGAAGTTGCTTACTGCAGTAAGCCTTTGGATACTGCAGTATGCACAGTGGCATACTCCAGTATAGAGGAACATACCGCAGTATACAACGGTCAAAATTGATTTTTGAATTACACGAATTTGCAAATCATTATTGTTTGATCTTATTGCTTCCATAATTCATTCAATCATATTCCTAGCTATGTTTAACAAGTTTGTTGAGTGTATTTCAGCTAGAACAGATCAAGATTATTGAAGGTCAAAGCAATAAAGCAAAAAGTGAACAGTGCATTAAATGCACTTCTGCAAATCAACCTATTCTTAGCTAATCCATCTGAGCACGCCTTCTAAATGTTAAAGAATGCTTACTACAACAAGTAAAGTTATCTCCAACGGGCAAATTCTCAGAGAGCCACCTCAGATCAAATTACCACATGGATTAGTTGGAGTTTAGAGAGAGAAGCAGACCACACTTAATGACAATCAACTACAACGGTCTGATTCATCCTACAACGGTCAAAAACGGTCACACATCATTCTCTACCTATAAAAGACATGGACTCAAGCAGAAAAACGTAGAGATACAAGTTTACAATGCCAAAATGCTGATACTCTGCTTCTACATCATTCTCACTCTGTTTTTCATATCTAGATAGCTTAGAGAGTGAAATGAATTGTATCTGTACTTCAGTGATCATTTATTCATTCCTTTGAGAGGAAAATTATTGTAAACACATTATCTTTCTGAGAGTTACTCAAGATTGGGTAATCTTGAGTGGGTTATACATTGTGTTGATTACAACTTGTAAGGGGGAGTGTATCCTAGTGAGAGGATAATCTCTAGTACAGAGTGTGTAATCAAGCAGTGTATTGATTACAGATTGTAAGGGAGAGTGAATCCTAGAGAGAGGATTGCTTCAGTTACAGATCGTGTAATCAAGCTTATTGAAGATAGTGGATTGAAAATCCCAAGTGTGGCTTGGGGACTGGACGTAGGTCAAGGATTGGGCCGAACCAGTATAAATCTGTTTGCACACTCTTCTCCCTTATCTTTTATATTTCCAGCATTCGCATTTGATTGTTTTGTCATCTGGTTTTTCAACTCACATCCTTTTGGGAAGCTAAATTTACTGAATTGCAAAAACATTTTAAAGAAAGAAATTTTTTATACTTCACCCAATTCACCCCCCCTCTTGGGTTCAGCCAGAACTTACAAAAAATAAACTGCCAAATATATCTTCGGGCGAAACGTTACCTTAAGACTTACGTTGTACCTCTAAACTTTGAAACCCCTCTTGTTGTTGTGAAGCCACTCTTCCTCGCCCACGTACCAGTAGCCTCTCTTACTCTCTCAGTTGCTCAGGCATTCCTCTCTTACTATCTCGAAAATGAATGGTGAAGACGATACCATTCGTGTTTCGGGATCGCCAGTTAATGGTGTGGGTCAGAACGAACCCTCCTCCCTGACAATGTGCCTCCTAATCGCCCTGCACGCCGTGGTAGAAGAGGTACACGAATGATGGATGTATCTCTAAGTCAGACTTCTAGGTCAAGGCTCGAGATTCAGTTCGATGAAAAGTTGCGGCCTTTCGGTCCTAATAAAAACAAATATAATAGTTTTGTCAGGTATCTTGCACGCAGCAAGGTTAGCATCTTGGAAGATGAGTGGAAAAGTGTTGACTTTGACAAAGTAAAGCAACCTATTTGGGACACTATCCAGCTTACATACATTGTCTCTGACTTTGAAGAGTTGAAAGTCAAGACATTGTCTTATTGTGCTGATCGGTGGAGGAAGTTTAAGACCTCTCTCGCTAACACGTATATTTTTTACGAGGTTGCGCCTGCCAAACACCCTTGGGAACAGTACACATTATTGATGAACGAATTTGGCAACAATTTGTTCTGCTGCGGACCACTCCTGAAGCTCTGGTGAGTCTATATTTAGTTTTGTTTGCTTATGTAACCTGTGAGCTTATATTTCTTCATCTAATCCTGTTAGTTAAATTATTTTGTTTGGTGTGTGAATAGAAGTATACATTTCCTGCCTTTGTCTATGCAAGTCTGATATGTAAACCCTGAAAAGGTAAAATACTAAGGAAG
This sequence comes from Acacia crassicarpa, assembly GCA_034222035.1. Classification (NCBI taxonomy): domain Eukaryota; kingdom Viridiplantae; phylum Streptophyta; class Magnoliopsida; order Fabales; family Fabaceae; genus Acacia; species Acacia crassicarpa. Next base: position 19,742,020 of record JAWXYG010000009.1, on the reverse strand, counting down.
TAATTGTGTAATGGTTTGTCTTGCAAAGGAGGAAATGAATAGTCTTAAAAGGGGGAAACTTTATATACCCAATTGTTACTATCTAATGTGGACGTACTGATGATCCCATTGGATGCCTTAAAAAGGATCAAGTTTGTATTATTCTGTAAGCATAATCCTCTTTTGTTTCTTGTTCTATATACCTAGCAATACAAAATATAGCTCTTTTGTAAGCATAATTCTCTTTTGTTTCTTAACCTATCTACTTCTTCCTTAAATAATAAAATGTTGAAACTTGATCAAGTGAATTTGACTAGTGTTTGAGGTTCATATCAAGCAGAAGTTCTCTAATTTCTGTTAGTGAGATGGCTAGAATTCATAATTAATAGTTGTTTTCAATTCTGATTCACAACAAAGAAGGGCAAAAGCACAGGAGATAGGGAGAAAGAATGATTGCCCGCATATGGCTTCTCGCGGCGGATATGAAAGGGCTAAAAAGGAATTGATGACGGCCAAGAGGAAGAAATTGGAAGATGAAGCAGAATCCAATCCTGAGGCGGTACATGGTCCGCCATCTCCAATACGTCGTGAGGATTTGTAGTTGCACATTCGGCAAAAGCCAAGCGACTCCTACACGAGTGAACAAACTCGTGTAGTTGCTGAAAAAATTGTAAGTATCGTTATTGTTTTTATTTTCTAGTTACTAAACATGATTCATTACTAAGCTTCTCGTTATCTGTACCTTACAGGAAGATCTTAAGAAGAAAGAGGCAGAGGGATCTTTCGTGTCATTCGGTAGGAGTGATGTTCTCACTGTTGCCACCGGAAAACCAAACCACGATGGGCATGTAAAAGGGGTTGGAGGACGGGTAGGCCTAAAGGTATTCTTTGGTTCATCCACCAAACGCCATAGGAAAGAGGTGGTTACCCGGGAGGAGAAGCAACAGACAATGGCCAAAATAAATGAGGAATCAGCGGCTAAAAAAGCAAAGTATCAATCTGATATTAGCCAGTTGAGGGAGAAACTGAATCAGGTGAAGTTGCTTTTGAGCTCACGTCCAGAGACCAGTGTTCCCTTCACACACTCACCTACAACTGTGCAGCAAAGCACTCGAGGGAGCTACATTGTTGGACAGTCAGAGCAACCTTGTGACCTTTATTTGGATGATCCTGATCATCATGATAGACTACTATTGGTTGCAAAAGGGACTGTCCACAACTTATTGGGATCAACTGTACACCACCAACAAATGTCTGATGACGAAGTCAGAGTGTCAGTTGAAAAGATGATCATTGATGCACCTCTCCCTCTCTCAACTGATGAGTTGAAGATTGTGAGTGATGTCAAGGGAACCTTTATCTCTTGGCCAGCGAAGCTTGTACATGTCTGTACTCCTCCCCAAACTTCAACACCTCGTCCTTAAGTTCCATCCCCTCGTCGAGCTCCATCCCCTCCTCGTCAGGCTCAATCCCCTCCTCCTCAGGCTCAATCCCCTACTGCTAAGTTGACTGGCCGTGAAAAAATAACCGATATGGTGAAAAGTGGAGGTTTTAAAAGTAAATCATGGCCTGTCAATGAAGTAGTAGGCGTTGCAAATCGCCTACCAGTCCAAGTTGATACCGTTGATATTAACTCCCTGCTGCTTCCTCAACATGAGCTTACTGATGCAATTATTCAAATTTGGATGAAGTAAGTATGTTCTTCTATGAGTACATAATTTAAATGCATCGTTTAGACACACATACATATATATACTAATTCCCTGATCGGTATAATTATTGTAGGTTCTTGCATCAAGAATTGGAGAATGAGGGCAGGAGCGTCGATTTTGGATTCTTCTGCCTACAATATATGAGTCAAACAACCATGGAGTAAAGACATGAGTACATATCAAGGAGGTTGTGTAATGTGAGAAGAAAGGTGTACTTGTTGTCATTCTTTCACAGGTACATATCACAAATCTTGGCTACAAGTCACTTAATTCTGCTACATGCCTACATATATCACTGAGTATACTTTACTGCTGTGAATTTTCAGCCGCCACTGGCAGTTTGTCCTCATGTGCATGGCAGAAAATAAAGTTATCTTCTTATGCTCTACTCACGGCGAGCCAGTGCCCACGTTAGTCCAGACCATCAACGAGTAAGCATGTCATTTTGATTCTCTTGTCAAAAATCTCTGCTGTGAATTTTCAGTGAATTGATAAATATGCATTTTTGATGATAGTGCCATGAAGACCTTACAAATTGATGCACTCCAAAAGCGTCCTTCAAAGGCCAAAGAGCCTAAATGGCTCAGACCAGAGGTTGGTACAATATAATATTGATAAACTTGTCAACTGCCTTGTGAACTTGGTCATAAGATATATATTACTTATATATTTCTTGTTCTTTTTAAGTAGACTCGTCGGCAACCACAGGCGTCCAACCTATGTGGCCAATACATCATGAAACACATGTATGATATTGTCACTAAAGGAAATACTAAATTATATGCAAAGGTAAATATTTGATGTTACATATTATGCACACAAGTTAATTCAGTTTCTGGCTTAATGTTACATCTGAAATATGGATGCAAGTTAATTCAGTTTCTGTATTTGATGTTACAGATGTTTCAATGCCCTGCCCCCTTTTCGGATGCTGAACTCGAGCACATACGCGATTTGTTTTGTCAATATCTGTACGACCTGATCTTAAGTAGTGATCAGGGACAATAATTAATGATGTTATTCATTTGTAAGTATTCTGTAAAATTTGATTATTTTTTCGATCAATTTGTAAATAATACACAGGCAATGTAAAGTTCAATAGATAAATTTGTTTAATTTTTCGAACAATTTTCTTGTGTCCATTTTGGGGTATCTGAAATTAGATGGTGGATATAGCTATTTAGTACGCTTGAAATTTGAGGTTCAGGATGATGTAGCGAGTTCGCGACTTTAGGACCGAATATGGGTAAACTTCTGGTCCTAAAAGTTTTCGGTTAAATAGTATGAGACTTTTAGGACCGCATGTTGTATACTTCCGGTCCTAAAAGTATTGACAAAATATTGGTGAGACATTTAGGACCGTATGTTTTAAAATGACGGTCCTAAAAGTACTTGACACTTTTAGGACCGTATCTCCTTTTTCCGTCCGCTCCTATTAGTCTTCCTTTAAATAGAGTTGATTCGTTTTTCGGACAAATTAATTAGGGTTCAAGGCAACCGAAGTTTTGGCGTTCTGATCAAGCTAGGTCCCTCATTGTAGTCGATATTACCTCTCCAGATTTAGATTATCGGTTTCCCTTTTCTTTATCCCTTTTCTTTTTGTCGGAAAAAGATGAGAGATATTGAAAAAGACACTTTGTTTCTAATCAGGTAAGGTAACATCGAGGACAACAATGGTCCAACCTTGAGAAGAATTGTCACTGTTTGTTTTTATTCGAATAAGGTAAACATTCTTTTTGTTTTGTTGGTCTGATCTTAACTGTATATTGTTGGATATTTTAATGTGCGAGTTTTTAATGTTGATCATACACACGAGGACAATGTTTTGTTTTTTCCTCCTTGTCGAAAAAAAAAAAGAATGTACTGATTAGAAGGATAAAGGCGATCGAAATAGGAAAGTAACAAATTTATATATTTTTTAATGCTGCCCCATGGGGGAAAGCGGAGTACATGATTTAAAACAAAAAACAAAAAAATATTTACTCCTCCCCATCGTTGTCGGAGGGGAGGGAGTCGTCGGAGGGGTCGGTGACGTTGTCATCGAACGGATTGTACTCAACGTCGTGGGCGTCGAGTATCGCGTTGATCTTGTTGTTAACAGCGTGGTAGACCTAAAAAAGCTAGCCCTGTCGTCGATCTATATGATCGACGCGGGCCAGGAGGTGGCGCAACAGCTGTTTGGTGGTCGGGTTCAGAGGCAGAGGAGGAGGGTAAGGATTGTTATGTCCAGCAGGAGGAGGAAAAGGAGGACCTGGTGGTGGTAGAGAACCTTGGGGTGGTGGAGCAGCCATTGTAGAAGTGATGATGAAGAATGTGAAGAAAGTAAAGTAACAACGGCTTTAAATAGAGAACCCATCCGGAGTGAAACGTCGGAACCTTTAATGAGCAGACGCATGGTTCATCAGAATACGAGGAGACGCCTAGTTACGTTGGGAAGTTTATCTGGAAGCCGAAGAGATCCTCTGATAGAGTGTAAGGATACGACTCTGCTATCGGAATTTGAAACGATGAACTTTTTTTAGGAAATTAAATCTTGAATAAATGAAATTTAGGACTAGAAAACTGATCAAAGATCGGTCTTAAAAGTAATTTAATTGACTAAAAAAATAAATAATATACTTTTAGGACCAGAGAAATGATAAAAGGTCGGTCTTAATATTAATTCATCTTAAAAATTAAATAATATTTATAAAACTCTTTCGTAAAGTGTAGGCCATTCGTCTGCTCTTTACCTCTCTCTCTGTCCTTAACACTCCTTATTAACTCCGCACTACCTCGTAACTCCAAACTACCTCTAGCTCTGCCTTTATTAATAAACGTCTCATACCTCTTTACGCCAACGTACTGCTCAAACCATGGTTAGATACAAGATAACCGCTCGTAGGGGTGCTCTTACTCATGATGCTCGTGGCTTCCGTCGATCATTATACGATGCGCCTCCTCCATCGAGAGTGCGTTTGATTGAAATAGAAGAGTCTCGGGTCGTTGGACCCATTGTTATTTCCGATGATGAAGACATTGCCGCACCCCCCTCCAGCCTTCTGACCATGAAGAGGTTCCTGCTCCACCTCTCCAACTAGTTGGCCCCAGCGCGCCGACCGCTGACCCTCGTCCTCTTTCCTCTAACGACCTGATACGAATAAGACAGGAACTTGCTGATATCCAGCGGGAAATTAATGCTGCTCAAGCCGATATTGCCTGGGCTTTGAAGGATAACAAGCTTTGATAATTTTTTGCTTTTTTTTTTGGCAATGTGTACGGCAATATTCAAGTAATTAATAATAGCATTAATTAAGAACCATAAGCTTGTCTCTTTTTAATTTTTTTGTTCAAGTAATTAATAGTAGCATTAATTAAAAACTATAACCTTGTCTCTTTTTAATTTTTTCTTCAAGTAATTAATAGTAGCATTAATTAATGGCATTGATAATTTTCTGCGCTCGCCAAAGGCCTAAAGTCAATACTCTTTTCTCTAGAAAATTAACTTAGGTCCGGAGTATTATAAAACTGCGGTCTTAAATATTTAGGACCGGACAGGATAAGAATTCAGTCTTAAAAGTAACACTTAAAAATTTAATATAAAATATTTAGGACCGGATGCTTTATAATTAATCGGTCTTAAAAAATCCAAACATAAAACCATGTCTCTGTCGCGCCGAAAGTGATTACTGAGGAGGTTTTATCTCCCGTGGTTATGTGTTGCTCCGTCGGTGCTTCGCGTTGCTCTCTCGACAATCACTTCCTCGTTCCTCAACTAAACTTAGACCAAGCTGTAAGAGTTGTTTCGGTTATATAACTTCATGGTTTTCCTACTTATCGTTCTGGGTTTTTCTTGAGTTGAACGAAATCGATGAAATGCTCTTGTGTGCTTCTCTGTTGTTAATGAATATTCTATTCTAAAGATTATATTTGCACTTGAGACCTACCCAACTGACCAACAAATGTTTTTAGGGTACTCTTGCTGTCTCTAACATCAACGTTCGTGGCGGGAGAAGAAAGACTCTTATTTGGCATTTGAATTTATATGCTACAGGTGAGTCCACAAGACCTTCATGTGAAGCATTTAAATTTCCTCGTCATGCATTTATTTTGCTTCGGGAGTATTTTAGTTTGGCTTCACTGTGATATTCATGACCAAAAGTGATTCTTCGTTATACATTTATTTTACCTTATTATACGTATGCTAAATCTTTCCATCCATAGGAATTCTACTATGGATCACAGTTGGATAAATGCTTTACGGACGAGCGTTGAATATCAAAATGGGGTGAGGGACTTTATTGAATTTGCTAAACAAAATGCCAATGATGATAGTGGGAAGTTTAATTGCCCTTGTGTAAAATGTTTGAATGAGAGGCGACTAAGTCCTAAAGTTATACGCACACATTTAATTTGTCATGGATTTTGTAAGACCTATAGAGTATGGGTATGGCATGGTGAAAAAATACTAAGTGGGTCTCAACATAGGGAAGTGGCCTTTGATGATAATGACATGGATATGGACGATCGTATAGAGGACATTATTCGTGATGTAGGAGAAAAGGCCTTTCAACAATCACATGCATATAGTAATATGTGCAGTGATGCGGAGACCCCGCTATACCCAGGGTGTCAAAAATACCAATTGTTGAACGCTGTATTGAAATTGGTAAGTTTGAAGGCACGTCATGGATGGAGCGACAAGAGTTTTTCTAAAATGCTTGAGGCTTTTAAGGACATGCTTCCGGATGATAATGTGTTGCCGCATCGATACTATGATGCTAAGAAAATACTTTGTCCACTGGGGATGGAGTACAAAAAGATCCGTGCATGCCCGAATGACTGCGTATTGTATAGAAAAGAGTTTGAAGAGAAGCAGAATTGTCCGATATGTGAAACCCCAAGGTACAAGTCAAATAAGGGGCCTGCAAAAGTGTTGTGGTATCTTCCAATCATACCAAGGTTCAAGCGGTTGTTTGCGAATGAAAATGATGCAAAACATTTGCGGTGGCATGCAGATGAGAGGATTTCTTATGGAAAGCTTCGTCATCCAGCCGATTCTGCTTAATGGAAGAAAATCGATCAATTATTTCCAAACTTCGGCGAAGAACCTAGGAACCTCAGGCTTGCCCTTACCACGGATAGCATGAATCCATATGGAAGCCTTAGCAGCGTACATAGTTCATGGCCTGTACTCCTCATTATTTAAAACTTATCTCCTATGTTATGCATGAAGAGAAAGTACATCATGCTGTCTATGTTGATTTCAGGACCAAAACAACCCGGAAATGACATTGATGTTTACCTTCAGCCCTTGATCGAAGACTTGAAGGAGTTATGGGAAGAAGGTGTGGATGTTTTTGACTCTTTCAAGAACGAGGTATTCAAATTGCGAGCCATGATATTCTGTACTATAAACGACTTCCTAGCATATGGTAACTTGTCAGGGTATAGTGTTAAGGGTCATAAAGTATGTCCGATTTGTGAAGAAGGCACATGCTACCATCAACTCCAACATGGAAGAAAGATGGTTTACCTTGGACATAGGAGATTTCTTAGATAGGGCCACCCATATCGTCGATTAAAGAAAGCCTTCTTTGGTGGCCAAGAATATGAAGATGCTTCGGTGCCATTGACTGGGGAGCAAGTTTATGAGAAAGTGAAAAATATCAATGTCATGTTCGGCAAGACAACCAACAGTAGAAAAGATACAAATATATGAAAAAAGAGATCTGTATTCTTCGATCTTCCTTATTGGCGCAATCTTGATGTGAGATACTGTATCGATGTCATGCATGTGGAGAAAAACGTATGTGATAGCATTATTGTCACGCTTCTCAACATACAAGGCAGTTCCAAGGATGGTGTGAAGGCAAGATTGGATTTACAAGCAATGGGAATACGTGAAGAGCTACATCCAAGGCCATATGGGACGAGAACTTATTGTCCCCCGGCTTCTCATACTTTGTCTAAGGATGAGAAAGAAACGTAGTTTTTTGTGAGTGTTTACATGGCACAAAAGTACCCTTGGGGTATTGTTCAAATTTTAAAAGGCTTGTATTGATGAAGGACTAGAAATTAGTAGGCCAAAAATCGCATGATTGTCATGTCTTGATGCAACAGCTACTCCCAATAGTTATTTGAGGCATCGCTGAATATGAACTTCGGGTTGTTTTGACTAGACTTTATGTCTTCTTCAATGCGGTTTGCTCTAAAGTTTTCGACATTGAAAAGTTGGATGAATTAGAGAATGAAGGACATCTTATCTTGTGCCACCTTGAGAAGCTTTTTGTTCCTACATTTTTTGACATCATGGTTCATCTAATTGTTCATGTAGTGAGGGAGATAAAGTTGTGCGGCCCTATCCATTTACGGTGGATGTACCCAATTGAAATATCTATAAAATTCCTTAAAAGGTACGTGAAGAATGCATACCGTCCAGAAGCATCGATTGTTCAGAAATATGTTTCTGAAGAAGCCATGGAATTTTGTCAAAATTATTTGGCCAAAGTAAGACATATTGGGCTTCCAAAACGTCTAGGCGAGGGGCTTCAGTAAAGACTATGGATCCTGATGAATTGTCACAAGTCCACTTATACATCTTGAATAATGTTGATGAAGTTCAAGCCTGCATAGCTGCACATAAAAAAGCTGTGAGGAAAGAAAACCCTCGAATGACTGAACAAAGATTGATTAGGGAGCATAACAGAACTTTTGCACACTGGTTCAAACGAAAGGTCGAGGGGGAGGAATGTGTTTCTGATATCCTCAAATGGTTAGCACGTGGTCCTGAGGTTGATCTCATAAGTTGGAATTCGCATGTGATCAATGGTTATACATTTTACATGAAGTCCCTAGATGATAGGAGCACAGTCCAGAACAGTGGTGTTATATTAGAGGCTGAATCTATGCACTTCTCCAGTTCGAAAGACAAGAGCCCTTTATTAGCAGTCATGCCATATTATGGGGTTATTGAAGAGATATGGGAGGTAGACTATGTGAAAATTAGATTTCCCATTTTCAAATGCAAATGGGTTAGTGTCAATAATGGTGTTCGGATTGATCGGCTAGGATTTACATTAGTCGATGTCAATGGTAGAAGTTTTGGAGATGAACCTTTTATTATGGCAGACCAGGCGCAACAAGTGTTCTATATCACCGATCAAGAAAATAAAATGTGGTCTGTAGCTCTCCAAGGAAAGAGGGTCATTGATATTGATGAGGAAAATTCAAATTATGGTATTCCCTGAGAGTACACCTTTTTCAAGGGGTCTACCGGACATGAACGAAGAAGATGAAGTAGATAATGAACCCGGCATAAGAAGTGATCATCAAGAAGGGATATGGGAAGATATCACTTTATAAAAGAGTCAATTCATAAGGTAATATTCATATATATGCATATTTATTTGACTACTTTAAGGTTTTAACTATATATATTATTCCTTCTATGTTCATAAAATGTCTTTGACGATGAAGTTTGTTCCTTGTTTTATTTTTGTAGCAGGATCTGATCATGTTATAAAAGAGGATGTTACATTATTGGGTGGGAATCAGATGAAGGCATGGTGATCAATATTATTTTGGGCGCATCTATGTTGTATTTGTAACTTATTGTATTTGTAAGTAAGTTATCTTATTGTATGAATTAACTTAGGTGTTGTAGATTAATTAAGAGGCCAAATAACTCATGGTGAATAATATTTGTATCATTTTTCCAATTCAATTTATTCAAATAGTTGTTCATAGCTTGTAGCTTAAAGTATCGACTTTTATGTGCTGGATTGGGTAGTGGATTTGTGTATATATATAGTAGCAGGAACAACAGTAGGGAAAAATTCGGGAAAATTTATATTGGAAATAAATAAGCTGGTCTTATACGTTTAACTTTTAAGACCGGATGTAATTATATGACAGGTCTTTAAGGTCATATTAAGCCGGTCCTAAAAGTTGGCCTTTTTAAGACCGTTATGTTATATTTAGATGTCCGGTCTTAAAGGAAGATTTTTAAGACCGGACGTAATTATCATCCGGTCTTAAAAGTCAGTCTTTTAAGACCACGTATGATTAATCGGTCTTAGAAGTCGCTAAGTTTAAGACCGTATTTATTTTTGTCTGGTCTTAAAAGTCTGATATTTTTAAGAGCGGCCTATTTTAGGCCGGTCTTAAAAGTTGAGTTTTTGGACCGACCAAATCAAACTATTTCATGTTTATTTAGTACAAATTTTAAGACCGAATGTTTTAAATGTCCGGTCTAAAGTATGTAGACTTTTAAGACCGGATCAAAGTCTGGTCTTATATGTAGACTTTTAATACTGGCTGGAACAAGACCGGCCGTCCGTCCGGTCTTACGAGTCTATTTTGTCCGGTCTTAAAAGCCTTTTTTGCACTAGTGAGGTTTAATCTTAGTACTAAATATAAAATATAGTTTTTATATTTGTGATTTTTTTTCTAAGTTACTCGTATCGATATTTCATCAACAATAACCAAAAAGAAAAGGGAATGTTACTGACAAAAACACATAGAGAGAGAATTAAAGAAAATGACTATAATGTTTTGAAAAATACATATATATTAACTAACCTTGTAACCCAACTATACTCGCTGTGTTTGTTCGGGGTTCTGATTGATAGTGCCATCATTTTGAAGACGCAAATCTGTTCTATCTTGGGAGACCATTGTTCGTGAACATTGGGCATCGATATAAAGGGAACAAATTGTCTTAAGGAGACAACGTACGTTGGGTTCGAATTTCATCAAAGTTCATAATTATTTTTCAACAATCTTGTGATTTTTTTTTCCTGTTTTGTTATAATATACAGAATTGTTGTATGTTTACGGATTATGCCATCTTAGTTATACAAATTCTTATCTTTGCACAATTTCTACCTGTTTAGTATTTTCAACAACAATTAACAAGTTCTGTAATGGAAATAACAAGTGTATTGTTAGGTTGTAGACGTGTCACTCTAACGAATGCCTTTGTTATTCTCATTACTGAACTTGTTATTTCCATTAAAGAACTTGTTATTCCAATTACTATTAATTGTCCTCAGATTTTGGTTTTAGCACAGTAACATGTGTACAACCTGACAAATACACTTATTATTCCCATTACTATACTTGTTAATCTCACTACAATTTTTGTTAAAAGTTCACATTTACTATTCATCTTCTTCTTCCTCAAAATCATTTACTATTTATTACTAGATTTTTCAGCCTCCTGAGCTCACTCTCCTTCCTTCCCTTTGTAACAATGGAGTCTAGTCCCAACAACCACCACATTCCAAACGATTAAAATTTTCAGAAAATCAAATCAGAAACAAACTTAGAGTGGTGGCTCCAAGCTTGGGTCTCCAAACTCACAATTGTGGCATTTTTTGTAGTTATAGCAGAACTCATGGGCGACTCGTCGGCAAGGAAAGAAAGGTATAGGTGACAGTGAAAATGAAGAAAGTGAGAGTAGAGAGAAAGAGAGTGGCTAGAAAGAGGAAAAGATGAAAAGGAGAGAAATGACAGGTTTTTTTAGTAAAAAAACACTTAAATTTCAAAATCTCATATTCCTCCTCATTACCTTTGTGTCCTTTTAATTTCTTAACATACATTTTGGAGTTTTAGAATTTCATCTAGTATTTAAATAGCATTTTACCAAACTTTTTAAATTTGTGAAATAATGGTTAAATTAAAACACCGTCAAAAACTTCTCTTAGCCACCTCTAAAACATATTATCATTCTCCTGCCTTCTACCATAACCCAGATCAAGCTCTCAACTCACCTTGGCTTATTCCCCAGCATCAACATCAACATTGTGATTATTAGTACTATATGTTTTAGTTCTACTATCGTTTCAAAAGTCTATCAACTTAGTATGAACTTAGAAATAATAATGTCGTCCCTCTTTTAATAATCCAAACATTTAATCTTTAGTTAACTAAATTTTTACCGACACGACTTGCCACTTTTCATGAGTCATGTGATTGAGGTGGTCTATGTGGCAAAATTCTTTCCGCTTTCTCGTTGTTCCTTCATAGCATTGTTCATCTTCTCCATGGTGGTGCAAACACAATCCTAGAAATTCATCCCACAAATTCCAAATCTGTATCTCTAAAATCTTGAATGTTATGGAAAGTACTAAATAGGTAGAAATTGAACAAAGACAAGAATTTATATACTAAGATGGCATAAACTGTAAACATACAACAATTCTGTAAAGTATGAAAAACAGAAACAAGCTCACACGACTACCAAAAATATGATAATGTACTTTGATGCAATCCGAGCCCAATGTTTGTTGTCTTGTTAAGACAATTTGCTCCCTCTATATGGATGCCTAAGATGAACAATGTCTCCCTAGATAGAACGAGTTTGCATCTTTAAAATGATGGCACTCTCAATTAGAAGCCTGAACGAACACAACGAGTCCACTTTTAGATCACACATAATATGATTGCAGAATGTAGTATGTAGTATATGAGAGAGAAGTGTTTGAGATATAGATTTTTTGTCACTAGCATGCCCTATTTATGGAGGACGGAAAATCGATCACATGGACTCAACTTTTGCGGCTGAACTGGTGCGTCGTGAATAGACATACTAGAACAAAGTGAATGGAAGTGAACGACAACTTTTGCTGGTGAACTGGTAGGTTGTGTGAACAGACACACCAAAACAGAGCGAATAGCCAAAACGGATTGGTCACAACGATCTGATATTACGGTCCGCTTACAGCCACTGGTGGAAGAATTACGGAGGGGCAAAAAAGGAATTAATAAAAGTTCAAGGACCATTTGGACGAATTAAAAAAAGAATTTTATATTTCAACACATGCGAACTGAACATAATTGGGCAAGCGACCGTGCAACCAAGCCTAACCGAGCCAACCGAACAAACGGCAGCGGCAGTGCACGTGTGTTTGGTAGACCAAGGGTCATCTATGTCCTCACCCCTTCCACAAAAGTGGGTTGGCCCAAGGACATGAGTAAAGTTGAGGCTTATATACCCTTTTACTCTTCTTTATTTATTCAATGTTGAACTTCTACCCACACACTCATTTCTTCTTCATTTTTCCTCTTCTTCTCCAACCTACTCCTTATTCATAACCCATGGGATTATATCCAAAATTCCAACAATCCCCCACATGGATAAGAAGTTAGTCCATCATGATCAAAAGCAAATGATCATGTATGCAAAGTGCGATTCTTCTACGAGAAGAAACTGCATCGAGATAGGTAGGGGTTACCTTTGAACCTTCTCTGGTAAAAACCTATCGGATATACTCGGTCAATCAGACGAGTTGTCATGAACTGTCGACCTTTTACTGTATACCAAGATAATAGGAATCACAATTGCTCCTCTATCATCATTGGTTCTTATGCTATGTTCATTTTGCCCTTGGATAACTATTAAAAGCCCAAATGCTTACACTTATATATGCACCATCTTGTTATAGGAATGAGTATGAGTTTAAAACTCCACAGTATTTACAGTCGATTATTACTTAGTTGTCTCTTTGAACCTAGTTTGCGGGATCTTCACTCTTCTAGGTAGAGTTATTGCAATAATCAACAATGGATCAACCTTAAACCCATTCTTTTCGACAAATTTCTAACCAGCTCTCTAGGAATCCCTTTAGTCGATCGATCCGCTATATTCACATTTGATTTCACATAATCAATTGAGATGATTCCATTTGAGAGTAGTTGTCTGACAGTATCATGTCTACGACGTATGTGTCTAGACTTGGCGTTATACATGACATTTTTGACCCTACTAATACTATCACAGTGTATACACACTGCCGGTACTGGCTTTGGCCAACTAGGAATGTCCTCAAGAAAATTACGAAGCCACTCGACTTCCTCACCAGCTTTATCTAAAGCAATAAATTCTGCTTCTATAGTTGATCTTGCAATGCAAGTATACTTGGATGACTTCCAAGACACAGTACCCCCAGCGAGGGTGAACACATATCCACTTGTGGATCTTGTTTCATTAGAGCTGATGCTCCAATTTGCATCACAGTACCCTTCTAGCATTGTAGGGTACTTCTCATAATGCAAAGCAAAGTTTTGAGTGTGCTTCAAGTAACCCAAAACTCTTATCATAGCTTTCCAATGAAGCTTGTTTGAATTACTTGTAAAGCGACTCAACATGCTTACTGCGTAGGCAATATCATGTCTAGTGCAGTTCATAACATACATAAGATGCCTAGTACTCAAGCATATTCCTTTTGTTTTTCAGCTTCACTAGTATTTCTCAATTGTCGAAGCTTACAATCTATAGGGTTCGTCACAAGAGCTATGTTTAAACTCTTGAATTTCTCAATAATTTTAGCAATATAGTGTGCTTGTAATAAAGCCAACCAATCAAAAGTTCTACAGAATTTAATTTCCAAAATAACATCTGCTAAACCCATATATTTCATGTCGAACTTACTAGTAAGCAACCGCTTAGTAGCTTTAATCATTTGATTATTACTATATGTTATCAACATGTCATCTACATAAAGACAGACTATGGGAAACTCGTTTTTAGTATTCTGAATACAGACATACTTGTCACATTCATTAATACTAAAGCCATTTGATAACAAAACTTCATCGAATTTCGCATGCCATTGTTTCAGGGCTTGCTTAAGTCTATAAAGGGACTTTATCGAGCAACAAACTTTTCATTCTTGTCCTGACACAAAAAATCCCTCATGTTGTTCTAGATAAATCTCTTCTTCTAATTCACTATTCAAGAAGGCTGTCTTCACATTCATTTGATGTAACTCCAACCCATTCAATATTGCTTAACGCGATTAACATCCAAATGGATGTAATTCTTGTAACAAGAGAATAGGTATCAAAGTAATCTAGGCCTTCACGTTGTCTATAACCTTTTACTACCAGCTTAGCTTTGTACTTATCAATATTATCATCTGCTTTCATCTTCTTTTTGAAGACCCACTTAGTTCATAGAGGCTTAGGGCCTGTTTGCCAATACCGTCTAATGGACTTATTATCCCATCAAATGGGATAATAAGTCCATTAAGAGAGAAAGTTTAAATATTGGGTGTTTGGGATGACTTTTTATTTAATGGACTTCAAGGTTTGATGAGATTTTTTATTTGAAGCCACAACCCCTAGTTTCTCATCCCATTAACTAGCTTCCCATCAACTGCCATATGGGCCCCATTTGTAATATTTGTAAAATGACTGTCCTCTCCCACAAGTCATCCTTTTCTCTCTCCTCTCCCATCTTTTTTTTTTTTTGGTCTGCTTCTCCTCTCATCTCCTCTTTCAATTCAAATGCAAAAAGTTTCTAGTGTACAAATAGTCTTTTGACAGAATCAAAAAATTCTTAATGAACTGAATTCAACCGAATTTAGTTGGGATCCTCCCAATAGTTTTTCATTTTTTTCAAGGATGGGAGAGATTTTTTTTAAAAAAAAAGACCAAGTAAGCCAGTAATATTAAAATTTAAAATATTTAAATTTAAAATCATTTGAAAAAGAATAAAGTTTATAAGATAAAGTTTATAGTGTAATTACACTATAAACTTTATTCTATATTCAGAACAGACGATAGTATTATTTTATTTGTACAATTTAAATGCATTCTCATTATTATCTTCAACACAAATGAATCATCTTCGTGATCAAATTAGAAACCAACTTGTAGGGACTAGATTTATTTAAGCACTTCATTGTATTGTAATTTTTTTAATGGTAATTTTACTCTTTTATTTAGTAAATTTATAATTATTTTTAATTTTTTCCCCAAATTATCACATTTTATACAGCATATGTGTGTGAATTTGATTTATGCCATTTTTAGTCATTTTTCAACTCATCTATCTTTTCAAAAGCTATGCTAAACAAGTGCCCATTAGAAACAAATGTCACTTCTGCCACCACTATCTCAAACACAAATCACATCAGAAAAAAGTCCATCAGAAAAAAAAGTCCATTAAAAAAAGTTCATCAGAAACAAAAGCCACTTTTCCCATAGTTATCCCTATTGGAAATTATGCCCTAGGGGCAATTCATTGTACTTTGGATATTTAAGTTATTTAAAGTATTATCTTTTGTTATCATTTTCGTTTGCATGTTCGTATTGATAACTGCATCCCTAGATAATCTTATAGATTATCCTAAATGTCCCTGGTCGGTCATCTACACGGGAGTGAAGATGAAATAAGACCAGTATGACTTTGATGAGGTATGGAGATACAAGTCAAAGTCATGGGCACTTGTAAGAGTACAAGGTGCTGGACCGACCCACTATAAGAAAGCTACATGGATTAAGTCATAAGCTTATCTCATGTATAACCGCGTCACGACGCCCTATGACCTGATATCATTATGGATTCCTACATGATGAGTCACAGGTCTTTGACTTAGTCAAAAGTCACCTTTGACTGGGTGATGATAAAGACTAGGATCGGGATCAATAGTTTTCATGCGGAGGAATGTGAGTGGTCAAGATGGGATTTGTCCCTCACATATGTAGAGAGATAATGATGGGCCCCTCGATGAGTGAGTCTAGAAATGTATGGCCATACTGTGATGGAAAAGAGTTTCCATTTCACTTATTAGACTACTCAAGAATCGAGAAAGCAATGGTCAAGAAAAGGAAGTTGACATTATCCATGCCTCATCCTTGACCAAATTATCGCGTGACAAAAGGGACGTGACATGGTTGTACGATAGGTAGTATCGTGTCATCGATCCCCATGTGAATTGGGTAGTCGCAATGTCTTGCTAGAGGCCGCTTGCGACTTGTGGGCTGATACAGTGTTGGCCCACTGCCAATCTCATATGGGCCTGCAGGGTCGCACACAAAAATAATCCAACACGGGTAAACATGTCCAGATTCATTGAATCCCAGATTAGTCTGAGATTAAATGAATACTAAATTTGATCTAGGATTTATATATATATATATATATATATATATATATATATATATATATATATATATATTCGAAATTAATATATATTATAAATGAAGATTATAATATTATATATGGTATTTGTTTAGTATTTAATTTATTTGATAAATTAAATATCTGAAACAAATATAGATATTGTATCTCATTTAATTTCGAATAAGGATATCGTATATCTGTTTAATATTAAATTGAGATATAGTATCTCAGATTTAATTAAATAGATAGATATCATATCTCGGATTTAATTTATATTGATAAATTAAATCAAAAAGGCTTTAAATTTAGATTTGATCTAAATTCAAGATTCGGATTTTAAATCTGGCTTTTAATATATTTGATTACATTTATGAGATAGATCTGATTAATATATTGACCAGATTCGAAATTCTGAATTTCCAAAATTAATCAGGATTAGTTTTGGTTATATAGTACGCCTATCAGGTTTAGAAAAAACTTACGGACTTTTCAATCGAGCGTATTAGAAAGCTACGAGAAACCCTAGAGCAACTTGAGAGAGAGACGCACAAGAAGCGCTAGCACGCTGCTGCAACCGTGTTCGGGGATTGTTCGTGTGGATACCAGTAGAGGAAGCCGATCCTAGAGTCGACTTCTGCTGATCGAGAAGGTAGTCCACCTGATCAAAGAGAACGAGACGCGGACGTGTTGATCGTGAAGGTAGCCCACCTGATCAAAGAGAACGAGACGCGGACGTGTTGATCGTGAAGGTAGCCCACCTGATCAAAGAGAACGTGACGCGGACGTGTTCAATATAAGGTATGATTCGGTTCCCAAACCTTGATTTAAACGTCGTTGAGTGATCCTCAGGAAGGATTCGTAAGAAATTTTAATCTGCTGCGTGTACGAATCCCAACAATCCCAAACAAGCCCTTATTACCATGAGGAAGGTCAACCAATTCCCATGTGTGGTTTGATAGAATATATTTAACTTCACTATTGATAGCCTCTTCCTAAAATGGCACTTCAGGAGAACCCATGGCCTCTCCATATGTTCGAGGCCCATTTTCCAATAGATAAGTCAGAAAATCAAGCCCAAAGGATGTTGTGGTCCTTTGGTTAGTACTATGTGTGTGAATTTGATTTATGCCCTTTGAAGGGGCCATCATATTCTCCCCTACGATCGCTCTTCACTACTTTAATTTTCTTGTTAAATTGATTTTCAACTTTATTTTTATATTTTCTAAAAGCGGTAATAGCCTGATCTTTACTATTAAGAAAATATACATAACAATATCTACCACAATCATCAATAAACGTAATAAAATATTTCTTATTATCCCTAGATGGTACAGATTTCATATCACATATATCAGTATGCGTTAAATCTAATAACTCAGTTAATCTTTCAACAGGAGGAAACGATAGCTTAGAAAATTTTGATTCAATGCATACTTGACATTTATCATTATTTGAACAATCAACTTTAAGCAATAAATCTAAATGATTTAAACTTTCAATCAATTTAAAATTAAAATGTCATAATATTTTGTAAGTGGAGCTAAATACCCAAGAGGGGGGTGAATTGGGTATTCTCAAAATTTTCGACAAAAACTCTGTTTTGAAGCAACAAAAACAGAGGTGAACAGAGTAAGGGAAAGAATAGCTGGACACAGAGATTTATACTGGTTCGGTCCTAACAACTTGAGCTACATCCAGTCCCCAGACTCTCTGGGATTTTCCACTATATCAAATATTACACACTCTGCACTCAAGAAGTAGTTCTCTCTCTAGAACTCACTCCCCCTTACAAGTTGTAATCAATGAACTCCCAAATCACCAAGTCCCCTTGACTTGTGATTCTTTACAATAAATGATTTACAGAAAGGAACTCTCTCTAAGAGCAGATATTAAACACTGAAGCTCTTTGTATCCGAAGATACTATACAAGTGAAAACTGAAGACAATAAGTGTAGACTTGAATGCAATTCGTTTTCTATAGTTCTGGTTGTTGAGAAGACTTGAATGCAACTCTATTTATAGTCAGATAGCATTAAATAATCATTGCATCTTCAATTTGACCGTTGGAAATTATCTGTAGAGGTTAGGAGCAACTTTGGTCTTCTTCTCTCTCTAATCTCCACTTAATCCAGCTGTCCAAGTGTTCAGAGTTGACTTCCTCTGGATTAATCTGTTGGAGAAGCAGTTGCTTGTTGTAGAAATCATTCTTTAATGCTTTGCAACCGTGTGCAGATGGATTACCTAAAAGTGTGCAACTTTTTGGGCATAGCATTTAATTTCCTGAACTGCTTTTTGCTTTAACCCTTCAATAAACATTCTTTAAATCATCTGAAATCCACTAATAAAGTCATTAAAAATAGCTAGGAATATCAGAGAATAATATTGGAAAGTATTAAGATCAAACAAGAATGTTTTCCAAAATCGTCAGATTTGAATTTCTGAATCAGCACTGTAAACTCGAGTTTAGTTCATGTGAACTCGAGTTTAGAGCTTCAGTTTGTAAAGGCATTTCAAGTTCAAAACATAAAAACTGAGGTTTGAAATCAAAACCTGAGGTTTTCAACACATTGAAAAGTGACATTGCTCTCGGGTTGATTTAAACTCGAGTTTCCTCCATTTAGAGAGGAATGTCGAGATTTTGAGTCTTGGAGCAACTCTGTCTAAAAGACAAACTCGAGTTTATTTGTAGGTAGGCTCGAGTTTGACACTATTTAAGTTAAAACTTAGTTTCAGCTTTCAGAAACGCAAACCTAAGGTTTCCAATGCAAACTCTAGAGTTTTCTCAAGTTGAAAAGTTCATTGCTCTCTGTAAGGTTTAAACTCGAGTTTGCAATGTTAGGCTCGAGTTTGTTCAACTTTGGAAAACTCTGAATGTTTTTGGCCTGAAGTAAACTGGAAGTTTAAGAAATGAGTCTCGAGTTTACTTTGGTTGAAAATCCTTGAAAACTCTCGGCCAAGTGTAAACTCGAGTTTTCAATGATGAACTCGAGTTTACATGTTTTGTAAACTCTTGAGATTTTTCAAACCGGAAAAACTTTGCTCAGAATGAAACAATGTAGAGTTTGTGAAAATCTCATAATTTTAAAATATTCTTCCCGCCAGAGGTAAACTCGAGTTTGTTATAACAGGCTCGAGTTTACAGGTTTTGTAAACTATTGAAGATTTTCTCTGGAGGTTGCAAACTTGAGATTTGTAAGTAGAGGTGTTGAGTTTAAAAATATTTTCAAGTCAAAATCCTCTCTGCCTCTGGCAAACTCGAGGTTGCTATTGTAACCTCGAGTTCACACAAAGTTTTTGAAAACTTTGGAAAACTCTTAAGTTCAAACTTTTGGTCCAGTCTCGAGTTTGAAGATTAAACTGGCAAGTTTACACCTTCTATCAGTGGAAAACTCGAGGTTGCAAATGATAGGCTCGAGTTTGTCGCAGACAGAGTGTTTTAACTTGAAATCGATAAGTTTTAATCCACTCTTATCTCATTCAAAAAACATCCTTAACTTGTTTACAATTGTTAGTAATCATCAAAACACACAGGGAACTAACATCTTTGATGCCATAAATTAGAGGACTCAAGCATATAAATAGAAGTAAGATTATTATTGATAACACCATTATTGGTGATAGTCATTACATTAAGTTTGAAAAGGCCCTTACTAAGGTAACCTTTTCCTGCATGCATATCATTTTTAGAAAGTACAAACTTATCAGAAACAAATACAAGCTTAAAACCATTCTTTCTTAAAAAGGATCCTGACACTAAATTCTTGCGAATGTTAGGCACATGAAGCACATCATTGAGTGTCATGACATTTCCATAAATAATCTTTAAGGCCACTTTCTCAACACCTTCAACCTTTGAAGTAAAAGAATTTCCCATATAAAGTTGTTCATCTTGCTTCGCAAGGGTGTAAGAAGAGAACTTCTATCTATTGGAACATACATGCTTGGTGGCACCAGTGTCCACCCACTACTCCTTCGTATTTCCAACCAAGCTACATTCCATCACAACTGTCGAAACATTCATGTTTTCAACCATATTGGTTGAGTGTTATTCTTCTTTTTGAGATTCTTTGCCTTCTTACAATCCTTGGCACTATGGCTAGGCTTCCCATAATTATAACAATTGCCTTTAACTTTATCACCTTTGTTATGGCCTTACTTAGTGACAGAGATTTGCCGTGATCTCCCAAAATAACCAGATTAGAAAAGGATTTACATTATAATGTAACTTGGGTCGTTTCCCCGATGAATTCGCAGCGGGTTTGATCAAAAGCAACAGTGAAACAGAACGGTAAAAGGGGGTTTTGTTGATTCAAACAGAAATAAAAACAGAATTAAACAGAAACAGAACGAAATGCAGAAACAGAATGGATTAAACAGAAATAAATTAAAAACGATCAACCCAACATTCAGATTCCAGAAACTTCCATCATTGAACGAAATATGAACGAACTCGTGTTTGGTTCTGGATGAACCGAAATCTCTGCGTTCATCCAAAAATTCCCTCGACTAGGCGATCGCTTAGCATCTGTCCGAACAGTGGCGTCTCACTGTGCGATCGCACAGCAAGGCTTTAAACCTAGTTCGAACTCAGTCCTTGGGATGAACCAAACCGAATATTAAAACTAATATTCGAACTATTTTTAGAAATCGAATCCGAGAATATGAAAACAGAAACGAGTAACGTTACCGATTAAGCACGAGCTCTCTAGATGAATCATGGAATCATCAACGTTAGGTTAATCGCAAATGTTTAGCCGAACATGGCTGGGAAAAACGAAGAACAAATGAAGAACGCGAAGAACATTTCAGAGAATTTGAAAGCTTCTGTTTTGAGCCACAAAACTCTAAAAACGTGAATGAATAAATGTTTGTGGCTGCTGTCTTACTTAACCTAAACCTAAAATGGAAATGGGTCAACCCAAATAAATAAAATGGGCTTTAGTTACAAAATCCAACAATATACATCGAGTTCGGCTTCAAAATCGACCACCCTCTTGTCTGAATTTGCTCTTCATGTCTTCATAACAATTGTAGCTCTTTGAATCATATGAAATATGAGACAAAAATGAGGCAAATCCGATGTCTGGTTCAAGAGTTATGGTAAAAATAGCGAAGCAATGTAAAACTGAAATTTTACTATTAAAAATTGCTAAAATAAAATCAAAGGCCCAAAGCCCAAATAGATTTTTTTAAAAAAAAAAAAACCAATATTTATTAGCTAAAGAGTCCTAAATTATTAATCAAGAGACAAAAAGTAGTATATGAAATATTCAATTATCAAACTCCCCCACACTTATCTTTTTGCACTCCTGAGCAAAATTCAAAGAAAAAGACCTAAAGGAGAAACTCTTCTTTTCTAACAATTGCTAACAATGCAAAAATTGAACAAGGGACATAAAGCTCCAAAAGACCAATCCATCAAGACCAAAATCCCTTCTTCTCAAATCACAATTCATGGTAATCTCATCAATGATGCTAATCACAAAAGATGGTCTCTCAAATGATGCACTCAATCAATCAATCTCTCAAGTGTTTGATCTACATAAGTGTATCGCTCAAATTCTACTCAAGAAAATTGTTCTACCATAAGCTTGCTCAATTTCTATGTCTCTACTACTCATAACACATGCATGCACAAATCAAGAAAGCTTATTATTAGAGGTTGTAATGGGATTAGGGTGAAGGTAGGTAAAAGTATGGAATGATAGGCTAAGCACCAAAAAAATTAAAAAGAGCACTGATTAACACAATCATTCTCTATGTATGAAAAGTTTTATTTAACTCATATACCTCCTTTCTTTCTAAATAGAACACTTTTTTTTTGTTTTTTTTTCCTGCTTCTTTTTTTTTTTTAGAAACTGTACTATATACATAATCACTATGAAAAAATCAAATATCTCCCCCCCCCCCACTTAAACTGTTGCACTCCTAAGCAACCCCCACACTTAAACATAAAACCAAGGTAAACCAATGCTCAATAAATTTGAAGGTGCGGAATAAAATGGTTTTATGCTTAAGCTTGTAATATGGCTTAGAAAAGAATGGAAAAAAAGGCACAAAGGGGTTAGCAAAGGAATCATAACGCATGGGGAAGGCTATTTGGCCAAAGTGGGGAAAATAAAAGAAAGAAAACAAGCCTCCGTCATACTTATGCACGTAAGTGAAAAATGTAGTTTCAAAAAGAAAAGGAGCAAGTTCTAGAGAACGCAAATCATGAGCAGATGCACACATGAAAGAAAGAATGGCAAAAGATTAATTCCATTCATGCAGGCCCAAAACCTCACAAGGTCAATACCAACTCAGGCAATCAACAACATCAAATCAACTACCAAGACATGTAATTGAAGAGTCAAGAATTGCAGACCAGACAGAATGATCCATTAAAACCAAGTACGTTTTGGCCGAGATCTATGAAGGAATCAACAGCCAAAACATGGGTGCCAAGGCACTGGCCCGGAAAGCTCTACGAGCCAGTTACTATTGGCCAACGATGCAGCTGGATTCAAAGGACCATATTTTAAAATGTGATAGTTATTTGAAACATGCTAGAATAATATGATCTCCCCTAGCATAATTGAAGTCTGTCTCGACTCCATGGCGAGTTTTCAAATAGGACATGGATCTTCTGGGACCATCTAAGGCGGCTCCAAGATAGTTACGGTGAATCATAGTAGCTGTCGATTATTTCACTAAGTGGATTGAAGATGAACCCGTGATAACAATCACCTCAGCCCAGATGCAAAAGTTCTTTGAAAGAAACATTATCTCCTAATTTGGGATCCCGGCTGAATTGGTGACGGATAATGGGAGCCAGTTTATCAATAACGGGTTCCAAGAAATGATGTTCAATTTCCAGATCAACTGTCATTTTATGTTGGTGGAACATCCACAATTGAATGGGCAAGCTTAAGCAGTGAACAAAGTCATCATCGATGGATTAAGGAAGCAAATGGAGGAACCAGAATCTAGTTGGGTTGAACAACTATACTTTGTCCTGTGGGATTACCAGACCAGTATGCAAATGTCAACTAGGGAAACTCCATTCAGATTAATTTATGGATACGAGGCTATGATCCTAGTGGAGATAGGCCAACCCTCGTGGAGGAGAATCAAGGCTCTTTAGGAGGAAGAGGAGATGAACAACAAAGCCTTGGCTGTGGAGTTAGATCTAATAGATCAAGTCAGAGTCACGACCCATTGCTGAGATATGGCCACCAAGCAACTCATTGCAGCCAAGTATAATAAAAGAGTGAAGCCTCGATCATTCCAAAAGGGTGACTTGGTGCTTTGAAGAGCTAACAAAGGAAACAAAAATGCTAGAGATGTAAAGCTTGCTGCGAATTGGGAAGGCCCTTATTAGGTTAAAGAAAAGCTCGACAAAGGAGCCTATATGCTAGAGACTCTAGAGAAGAAGTTAATCAAGAGAACATGGAACGTGGATTAACTTAAAGTATACTATAGTTAAATCCGAGTTCCATCTTGAGTTGTTCATTGCACGAAGAAACTGTGTATGTACAGTTAAATTTGAGTTCCTTGTTGAATTTAATTTATTTTAAGCATAATTTTCCTTTTTGGAGTTATGTAAAGTCGACAGGATCATTTGATCAAATAAATGAAGAAATTCTCAGTTGAGAATCCTGTTGCAAATTGTTCGAGTCGTACAAGTTATGAATAAATAAATAAATCCAGGGTAATTAAACCCGGTTTCGAATAAAGCATGGAGCAAGGAATAAATGAATTCAGGGTAATTAAACCTGTTTTCAAATAAAGCGTGGAGCAAGGAGTAAATAAATCCAAGGTAATTAAACCTGGTTTTAAATAAAGCGTGGAGCAAGGAGTAAATGAACCCAAGGTAATTAAACCTGGTTTCGAGTCAAGCGTGAATAAATAAACGAATGAAACCAGAAGACGGATTAACTAAAATCTTCACAAATATGATACCTAGTCTTAATACCGGATGAATATCTAAGTAGATTCTGCACAAATATTTTTGACTCTAACCCAGTCATTGAATAGAACTTTGAACACAAGTTTGAGTTCATACAATTGTTGTGAGGAATAAGAGACTTGATAGTGCAGGCGGGATTAATCAAGAAATGAATAAATCTTCATTGATGATTAAGTTGTCAAAGTACATAGAACTTTGCAAAGTACAAGGAAAATAAACCGAGTTATTAACCCAGGAAAAGTTCTTACCAAAGCAAACAAAGGGCTTCAGTACCCCAACCAAAAATACAAACAAAATCAACATCCCGGTCCTTCAACTAGGTGGAGCTTTAGCCTCCGTTTGTGCCTTGGTTGAACTTCCGGTTAAGTTTCTCCTTCAGTAAAGATGGCGGCATTGACCTCTTCGCCTCTGTCCTTGTAACACCCCAAATTTCTAACAATTATAATAACATAAAATTTGCTATGATTTTTATGAATAAATACTGAAATTCAAAATAACCAAATTTGGGAAGTGTTACCACTGCACTTGTACCGAGACAAATACAAGGCTACCTTATTACAATAACATAAACCCATACTTAAATAAAAAGTCTTATTCAAAGCGTAAAATCAAATAAGAAAAAAAAACTAGCTAGAATTAGCCGACTATTCTTCCTCACTTCTCACTGCTAGCCCTAGCCTTGAAAACCTATTTCACTGAAATTCTGCTCCCCCGAAGGATCATCACAGCCCAGAACACAAATATCAGCAAAAGCTGGTAATCCTAATAAACAAAGAAAATTTAGAAATAATAATAATAATAATAATAATAATAATAATAATAAAATAATAATAAATAAAATATCCACATGATGATAAGAAAGAAAAATATCATATACATATATATAATCTAAAATATCAATTTCAATACTCATCATATCTATATGTTCTCATCAAATCAAATATCATTCATTATTTTTATTAATTTCATTTGGACCCGGAAACCTGCTAGTCCATTTAGTTTAGTGGAAAGAGAACCATGGTAGACCCGGAAACCTGACAGTCTACCCTGTGACCCAGAAACCTGCCAGTCACAAATCATCAATTTGGTCATATCACAATAAAACAATTCATCCTAATGTGCACATCTCTTCTCAAAGTTGCTACTAGTGTCCCGGAAACCTGCCAGACACCACTTTGGGAAGAACGGATATAATCAGTTCACATCAAATAATATATCGAGGCATAAAGCCTAAGGGTTGTGTTCATCACTTTAGGAGGTACCATCCCAAAGCTATCCTCCCACGATTTAAATTATTTTAATTACACTCACATAATAAATGGATTTCTCAATAAATAAATAAATATATATGTATGTATGTATGTATGTATGTATGTATATACATAGTTTCATGATATTCAAAAAGGAGAATCTTAATTTATACTTATCTAAGTTAATAACTTGGGTTTGTGATTATTTAAAAAAAAATATACATATGCTTGTAACAAAGAGAATAGGTCACAAAAATTCTGTGAATATATATGTATATATATATATAAGTTTCAATCACAAAAGCCGAAGCAACCAAAGCAACCACGTGAGGTATGTATATTCAATGGTAATTCATCAATCTATATATATGTTTCAATTTTAAAAACCAAAACCCTCAAAGCTACCACGTACAGGTAGATATATGCAATCATAAATGATTTTGCAAAAAGCTTCTTCACGCAATTCAAGAATGAAAGGGTGTATACATATAATTCAATCACCCATGCATCTATGTTCAAAGTGATATTCAAAGGTTGAACGGTTTTGAAAAAGGTTAATTAGGATTATATAAAATATATTTTACATATAACAATCACATATGATATACTTAGGATCATAATTACTTATCAAGATTCATATGAAATTAACTTAAGACTCATAGGATTAGGATTACATATAATATATTTCATATATAACAACCCTATGAAAACTTATATAAAACTAATCTAAGACTCATGGGAATTAGGATTAGCAAAATAGGATGTAGAGAAAAAGAAGAAGCAAGAGATATAAGGTTGTTCTGGGGATTAGGGTTACCTGGTCTCCGTTTTACTAGCCTCTTAGAAGAATAATTGGCATAGATGAAGAGTAGGGAAAGTAGTAGAAGAGAATAGTAGAAGAGAAGAAGAATATTCAGGGTTAGGTTGGACCTCTATTTATAACTTAAAATTAGGGTTTAGCTTTGGGCTCTTTTGCTCTTGTCAACTTATTAATAGGGTGTATTAAATTCAATCAATCAATTATGGTGTGAATTCAATGTGATAGGGTATATCACATTAATTCAATCAATCATGATATGAATTAATGTGACTTGGTTGGCAGTAATAGACTTATTACCTAAAAACAATCATGGTCATCAATCAATCATGGTATGAATTTAATATGATAGGGTATATCACATTAATTCAATCAATCATGATATGAATTAATGTGACTTGGTTGGCAAATAATGGACTTATTACCTAAAAACAATCATGGTCATCAATCAATCATAGTATGAATTTAATGTGATAGGGTATACCACATTAATTCAATCAATCATGATTTGAATTAATGTGACTTGGTTTTTCTTAGTGCATAAGCAGAAAATTCTTAAGGCAATTAGGGTTAGGAGTATTTGGCCCACCAAGGTTATATAAAATAAATGGGTTGTTGCTATTAATAATACTAATAATAATAATATTATCACTATTAATAATAATCTGGGATATTACAGTCCTCATCTTGCCCGGGCGGGATTAGTTTCCCGTCTTCAACATAGACCTCACAGTGCACGCCGGAGGTGTTCAACTCAATACTAGGATTCAAAAATCGGATTTGCCCCATAGCATTCTTGAAGGAATCCTTTGCGGTATTTACTATCATGGCAGCATACTCCAAGGCATTGGCTTTGGCAGTCTTGAGCTTAGCTCAGGTCCAGTGCAGCTCAACTTTAAACTCATCTTGCTCCGCTTGAAGTAGTTTCAAGGCTTCTAGCTCTTAAGCATGAGCTTCTTGAAGACGGAGCAAATCCAAGTTCACCTTCTTGAGATCCTCTCAGACCGCTAGAAGCTCTCCAGAGGTCTTCTCCTTCTCTGCCTTGGCCGCTCCTAGCTCTTCACAAGCTTTTGCCTTCACTGCACAAGCTTCATCCCTCTCCGCCTTGACAAGCTGCAGCTCTTTATTAGTCTTGGCCTATTTGTTCTTTAATGTAGCTACAACCTGGACTAAGGTAGAGGCTTTTAAGGAGTTTAATTGGATCTCCACGAGTTCATCTACCTCGGCTTCCGTTATGAGGGATGGCTTAAAGAAGCGCTTTGGGCAAACCAGGGCATCACATAGTTCCTTCATCACCCTGGATTCCCAAAGTAATCCTTTGGAAAGTCAGGAAGGCGGAGGAGGAGGAGGAGTTTGACCAGCTAAAGAAGGAGGAGTCGTCATGGTTTATGGAGCAAAGGTTTGAGCAGCAAAAGGCACGGAGTCCTTCGCTAGTTTGGATGGGCCTCCTTTGGAACCCCTAGATTTCTTGGCCCAGGCTGCTTGGGGGCTCGTCCCGATTGTAGTTTGTCTAAGCTCAGGAGCTTGGCGTTTCTTGCTCTGATCTGTACCTAAAGCTGCCCTGCTACGTTTTATCACAGACACATAAGCAGGTTGCTCCCCCATGCATGGAGTTGCAGGTCAAAAAAGAAACAAAGGTTAGTTGTTCATTCAACAGAAAACAACAACACACCAAAGGAAAATACAAACATAGAGAGTCATACTCTTTACTGAACCCAACCCGGCTTTTTGAGGCTGAGAAATGAATTCAGCTTAGCTAATGGGGCCATTTTTCTCGAAATAACCAAGTATGAAAGATACCACATCGGCTTCAGAGTCAGACAAACCATCTTTAAGAAAGTGATCTGAGGCAAGAGGAATGTTATGATGGCCCTAAGTCCAATATAGGAGGAACTTCCCCTCCACATCCCCAAACTTGAGGGACTTAAGGAACCAAGGCCTCTGTCTGGGCTCGGCAGCAACCTTGAAGAAGCAAGTTTTGAAATTCTTAAAGGAGTCAGTAAAAACTTTGAAAATTTTCAGGCTGGCAACACCCTGGAGTGAGGTCCAACCTTTTCTAGTTGGGGGCTCATTTCCAACACGAGCTAAATGGATGGTAAAAAAAGTAAAAGAAAAGCCGAATTGTACAAGCCACTTTTTAGACCAACAAAAACGCTTGAAAGCGATAACAAAAGCCCAACTATTGGGATAAAGTCGGGAAGGAGCAAGATGGAGATGATTTAGAAGTTCAATTTGGAACACGGTAAATGGAAAGCGAATATTGAGCCGGATAATCAAGTCCCGGTAGAAAAAGAAGAAATGTGGATTATTCCCTTCCCCGTAGGAGCATATTGGCTCATCGTCAAGGGGTAGGTGAAGGGTGTAAAGGTTCTCTCCATCGCTGACTGGGAGTCTAGCAACCTCGACTGCGGTTATCGTGGACTTAATACGTAACACCTCATTAGTAACCCACGGGTTAGCGTTCATTGAAGCTTTCAAGACACTTACAAAACTTGACTCCCGAGACATAGATCTTTTAGTATGGCATGAAGAAGGTGAACCCATCTATACCTATAACAAAAAAGCAAAAATTAGAAATGGAAGGCAAACCTGAATTATGTGAGCCATAATGTGAATAAGAAAAAGTCGATGAATTGGGGGGCTCCTTTGACACGAAACGGTCCTTGCTACCAAAGGCCGAGACGATTTTGGAAGTTAATTTATGTCGGCAGGAGGCCAAAGTAGACTCGGCCTCTGAGTAAGGGCCACTTGCGACAAGATTGCAACTAAGATAGGCACAATCATCACAAGGGTCGACAACACTCTCCAAATATGATCTCGGCCTAGGTTGGCACAAGCCTTTTGGTAGGGGAATATGTGAGGTCGGGATAGATTCGCTCTTACCCAGCCCCTCGAATCTCGGTGTTTGGGTATGAGATCCCGAATTGGTGGCGCTCTCACTCCGACCTCTAGCCCTACCCAAACTCTGATTGTGGAGCGACTAGAATGTTTCCCTAATTTTCCCACTATGTTTTCTACAAAGCAATGCTGCTTGCTTCTCCTCTTCAGAAGGGGGAATACCCCAAAACCAATACCGAGCTCCAGGAGTAACTGTTCGGTGTAACTCTTTTTCCTCTTCTAGAGTTATCATATTTTTCTTCATTGATAAAGAAGGGGGAGATTAGGATTGGGACGGTTCAGTTCAACTGTTTCAGTCTTATGGGCTCAAACAGGAATTGCCTAAAAGGTCATCACAGCATCCTAATGCTAACGTGTTTGGCAACAATAAGGGGAAAGATGATATGACAAAATGGCTCTATAAAGCCAATACTGAGTCAAGATGCAAGAACTAGGGTTCACAGTCAAGAAAGGAACCCAGAAATCAATGTCTACCTAGAAAACCCAGAAATCTAAACACCTGCCCAGAAGCCCAGAAAATGACTTCTCATAAGGCACAGGTGAAGAAGCAAGAACAATGTATTAGTAAATCGAAGAACAAAACCAAAGCAAAAGAAATAGGAAGAAACGATGAAAATACTTGGTATAATGAAGATCTGAGAAGCCTAGAAGGTATAAACTAGAAAATCGCAAGGAAGTAGGTATGTGAAAGCAAGGGGTTTTTCGAGAAGAAGGAGGAAATAGCAAATGTGAGAAGTGTGGAGAATGGTGGAAAACATGAATATAAACGTTACGAATCTAAAGAGTCAGGGGTAGAAGAGACAACTCACCCCAAAAATAAAATTTCCCAAAAAAAAAAGCAAAAATGGCATACGCAAAATGACGTGAGCATTAAATGCGCATGAATATCAAAGACTGCAGAAGCAGTTGTTGCGCTGGAAATGGCGGTTTTACCCCATGATGATTGCAAAGTGTACAGCTGTAAAGTTATCAAAACAAAACAAGTGAGCTTATTTCTTTTCAAACCAACCCAGATTGGGGAAAACCCTAAAGGGGAGCCTTGTGGTTAAAATGTATAACTCGGAACCCGGATGTTTGAAGCACGAGTTAGTTGCTTAAACATTCAAATCCGGAACCTAAATGATTAACACAAAGAAATAAACCGTTCCAATCAAAGTAACCCAGACCATGTGTCTTAGGGCAATTCACAACTTCAACGAAGATCATCAGAACTCGAACGAAAGTTCAAACAACGCGGAAATCAAATCCATCTCTAGTTTGGAAACCGAATAAACTAGGTATATCTCGGTTAAATCCACGCTCCACGTTTGATTACCAATGCACCTTGGCAGCCCAAAGACCTGAACTACCAGGCTGGGGGGGAACAGTTACAGACTCATATATGAGGCCCATTTGCTGTGTGGCCTAACAAGGGCAATTCATACCAGGATCTGCCTGCAATAGGGGGAGATCTTTACCACCCTATGATCAAGGTTTTAATCAAGGAATATCCTAATCATGGATAACAAACTGCAGATGTGGCGGCAAAATACTTGGACTATAAGGCACACAAAGCCCAAGAGTCCAAACACTAAAGTAATCTCTATAAATAGGAAGTAAATCTAAAAGGTGCCGTCACTGTGCACACACATCTCTCCCTTTTGGCCAAGCACCTATATGTGCACAATGATTCATTATTCTCCTCGGTATCTGCCTCATAGATATATTGGAGTATTCATCTGATCTAATATCAATTCACTAGTTCATCAGACTAGACATCTGTTATACAAAACAATGTTATTTCCTTTGATTCTCAGGTATTTGGGTAAAGTAATGGTGAAGTTTATATCTTTCTGCGTCTTCTATGTCAAAGTAACGATTTTTAGTTGGATATGTATTTCGGAATAATAGGATACTACTTCAGTTGAAGAGCGAGGAGCACATTTGACACTTTGCTTTTAGGATTGGTGAAGGAGGGGTTTATAATATATCTGGGTTTGGAGTATATCGGAATGGATTTGGTCTCCATCAGAAGTATCGTCTTGTTTTTTTATTGACAACTCAAGTATTGAGGTCGTTGATGACCTCAACCTTCCCTGTTTTTGCTTTGATATGAAGTGGGTTTCAAAGGTTGCAGCGGGCCTTGATGAGGACTTTATGTGTTGTTGTAGTGATGTATCCGAGATAAACGGTGACAGTGAACCCCCTGAGGTTAGCATCGTCCTACTGGATGAGTTGTGCTGGTACAACATTAGCCAAAATAGAGTCACTTGAAGTGAAGGCTGGTGAATTTGTGAAAGACATGGGTAAATATCAATCAAGTTTTGTAATTGATTAATTGGATTGAATAAAGGCGGATGGTGTGAATTAATTAATATACAATCATGATGTGTGTTGTTTCTTATGCAGATAGTCCCCCGATTTGCTCATTTTGGGATGCTACCAGTTTATGTTTGATGCCGATTTTAAGTGATGCGGAGCAAATATGATTTCGTAATTGAGCAGTTTTATTGTAGTTTGTGACAATGGTTTTAATGTTGGCTTATGGTTTGAAAAATTTTAATGCATGATAGTAGGAGTAATCAAAAAACAATGGCGTCGATATACACAAGATATTAAATTACCAGATAGTTTAGCAAAGGCTTAATGATCATAGGAGCTTGCTAAGGTCATGTAATTTCTTGTATTGAATCTGACTCGTGATGAGTAATGTTATCCAGGTTTTAATGAGAAACAATGCTCTTGATGTTGGCATATGTGTTGGAAACTGTTATGCACGAAGGAACGATTTGATGTAGGCGTTAGTAGTTTGGTAGTCAAATAGGTTTGAAGAGAGTGATGCAGGTCAAGGTTAGTGGTAATGGGAATGCACTGCGCACAACGCATGGGAAGAGTTAATGCTCCTTTTGTATAATATACTCGTTGAAAATAGCAATTGAAACCTTTAAAAATAGTTTTTCAAGCATGCATGATTTACGGTATACAAGGTATGAGAAAAGAATTTTATATTGATTTACGTAAATAAACATTTTTAGAACCCTCAAAATCGTCCCAAACAAGCAAATACCAATATCTTTGCCTATAAAATAATATTCGTCACTATTTTGAAAAAAAAAACACTAATTATTAAATTGACAAATTGACCTTTCAATAAATGTCAAGTGTCTATTTCTATTAATAAATGTGAGGTGCATGAAGAGTTATTTATAATAAATATTCTGCTATTTATTAGCTTTCTTAATCACTACATGTAGATCTAAAATGATAGTGATTTTGGAATGGAGGGAGTAATAAAGTGTTTTACAAGTTTTCTCATTGCAGCTTCAAGTCAGATCACTAACCCATAAAGTTCCTGTTTGAGTTGGCGTTGAAGAAGTAAATTTACGCAAGTCAAAACAAAATTCCTTTCACATACTTACTTTATATACCATAAATCACATTAGAAAAATAGCTTCAACCACTAAGCCCGACGGACAACACAAATTTCTTGATATGAATAAGAGGACTATTAAAAATGTGTATGGGCATAGATGATACTGAAAGATCGGAATCCGGAATAGCGTTCTCACAAGTAACTCGACGATAAAACACTCATTTGAATTGGCAATGAATATCTTCACATATCTGCTGATTCCGTTCGAAATCTCAGTGCAAGGGAATCTCATCCATTTCCAGAAATCTAGTTTACATGCAATTTCGAACTAGTAATATGTTTGATAAGTAGGAAATGGGAGTGAAAATTTTAAAAGTTCGACTTAAAATAATTGGAGAAGTTGGGCTAAAATATTTTAATTAATTGTTTTTACTCTTTAATCTTACACCTTCTCTTTATTATAATTTTATAACCTCATTTCTCCATTTAAAAATAAAAAATAAAAAATTGAACTCATTAGCTTTCCCTTCCCTCATACCAAAGAGACCCTTAAACAAGAACATTTACATAAGCTTCTCACTACCTTCCAAGTATCATTTATATGCTCATTTATTATAAGTTAGATTTATCAACTTTTGTGAATCAACTTACATCCCAAAAAGAAAGCAATTTGAGTAACAAGGAAGTAACAGCACAGTATCTTCCACCACTATTGGCTGCCTGAATGGATTCAATTGAACCTACATCACATGACATAACAGTTCAATGCTTCGGTTGATATCAGATAAATGGTTAAGAAAAGTGAAAATCTAGATAATTATCAAAAGAAATACAACTTTCAAAACAAGATGACAAGCTTACAGGCAACCCAAGAGAGCGGCCAGTTACAGACTCAATACAACGTGCTGCAAGATGACAAGCTTCCTCACAATAGTCAGTGAAAACAACCGGGATATTCTTCTTTTCCATTAGCTCCTGAAATTTTCATCAAGCAAAAACGAACAAATAATGAGAATACAGGCAAAAAGTACCCAGCATCTTGAAGACTTATTATTACTATTTTTAATTTAATAAAAAGGTAGTATTTCAGACATTCAAAGCAACAGCAAAATATAAATGAGGGCGTACAATACTGGGTAACCAACTAGTATAAGCTGCAATGCCAGCATTTGGGGCTATGACTAGATGTGGGAAGGAATCCCTATCCTGTTAGGGCAACAAAATTTAAGATTAAATTGCTGAATTGAAGAATCAGACATCTATAGTTAACAAAATCAATGATAATTTGTATGTTAACGATCAGAAAATTAAATACCTTGACCATATCACCGTATCGATCATGATAGAATCCTTGCCGAAGCTGCAATGTCACTGCCGAAGTGGTGTCAGATTGGGTTTTTGAGATCACGTCATCACCTGATAATTTGCATGAACACTCATCGCTATTGCAGCAAGCATACTGAGAAATACTTATCTTCTCTCCATCCCTGTTCACTGGGAAACAAAAAATATATGCATTTAGAGCAAGCTGTGACATTATTAGGACAGAACATGAATCACAAGAACTTCAACAGACCTGTGTGGAGGAATTGCAGGCCCTACAAGTTCTACATGAATACATACACCAGGGAAGAGTGCCTGTAATTCCCCAAACACCGCAAGTTGTAGAAGCTCTTTCTCTGGCCCTTTTAGAGACATGAACTATAAGTTAAAAGCTTAGGGATCACATAAATTACTAATGTCTAAGGAAGATGAAGATGCAAAGCCTAATGATTCATAAAAGCATATGTTTCACTACCACTGAAATGACATAACAGATAAAAATGAGGAAACAAAGCATTTCATAAATTCACACCCTCGGGGCCAAAAAAATGCAAGAAAAGAATCCAAATCAAATTAAAATAATTAAGAGAGAAATTTTTTTGGGCTACTTCAGAGAGAATTTGAAAGCAATGGTTTACCAAGGTAATGTATGCACAACTTATCACTCATTCCAGGATTCAGGATCTTGATTCCAACAAGTTGGAAAGCATGGTATACTGTAAGTGGCTGAAAAAGAAAACACCAGAAAATAAATAGATAAATAATAATCAGAGCAATATCTGTTCAAACATGTGTATGCTTTATGTAGTATCTTATCCAGAACCTTTAGTGGATGTTTCCTTTAGATCCAAGTAAATGATAAGTATATGAATTTTCGCCCCTTTGTTCCAACTTTTGAATATATATATATATATATATATATATATAAAAATTGGTCTAATTCAAATTCCCATCCTAGACTACCTGAGCACGCTTATGTAAAACAGAGCCAAGAATTATGTTGACTTTGATGAGAATATATAGTAGCTAGTAAGAAATGTTTATGAAAGTCATTGAAATGTAGATAAAGATAAAGCACTTGCTAAAGCTCATGAGATGATCATACCCAGTGAAGAAGTAGAGCAACAGGTGAGTCTAGTGGAATACACCTCCACTTATAGTAATCTTCCCAACTATGCAACTCCTCTGCTATAGGAGATTCAGGCCCTGGTCATTAATATGTTAAATTCACTCACCTAAAGGAGGATGAGAAGGAGAAGACAAAGTGACAAACAAAGTTTCAAGCATAAAATTACCAGAGCAGGGGCAGAAATAACTTGAGAGATCCCAACCTTTGTTTAATCTGCAGAAATAAATGTTTTTCACAATGAACACTTGTCTAAAACTAGTAGACTGATGGGAAAATGTTATCTTCAAGATCAGAAAGGTGAAGCGTTTTTTTTCCCTTGTTATTCTTTATCTAAGCTGGATTCCAATACTCATACATAAATAAAAGGAGGAATTTGGTTGAATGGTAGAATTGAAGTATTGAACAACGGAGGACATGAGAGGAAACCCTAACTGATCAAAGGTAGCACATGATGCTCCACAATGGCATTCGTGCATCCACATTCCCACTCGATGAAGGTGCCTCTTGGCTAAAAATGAACACCTGGTCTCATGCTTTTCACAAATCTGATAGAATTGTAAGAGCAATAAGTAAGCAAGAACGTAAACATGCATATATTAAAAAGATACAGACCATTATCAACCAAAAGCAGATCATCGATTACCTGATATGTAGCTTCTTGAGAGAATGTGAAAGGAAATTCATTCAATACATCCACATTCTTCATCTGTTTTTCTAACCGTTCACACTCTTGTTTATGATGACTCCAGTGTGCAATCTAAGCACAAAAAAAGGAAGAAATTATGAATATCTAACAAAAAATATCAATATTTGACAAGAAAATATCTGCTACTAGCTGATAGCATCCAATATAAATAAGTTCTGAATATCAGAAATTGGTTCCACAAGTCTATTTAGTGGTTTTTGAGAAGTGAAGTTGTAGTACAGAGGACATCTCCTCAGCATATTACCCATACAATCTCATGAAACAATAAGGAATGAAAATTACTCCCAGATGATAATAAAATGAATTCTATAAACTCAAAATTCATTATTACTAGATCATGAAGTACAGTAAAGACCTAAGCCAAATCAAATTCCAACTCATTTTCGTTTGAAGCAAAAAAATAATAATAATTAAGAAAATCAAGCAACAAGGAGCTCGAAAGCGAGAAGAATTGTGGACTAAAAAAAAAAACATTAGAAGAACAATCAAGTGAAAAGAAAGAGCCTTGTGAGGTAGAACAGCTTAAAAAATAGTGAGAGAAAAACCTGGTGAGCAATCGAGCAATAAGAAACAGCTTCACAACGCGCACAGCGTCTCATGGCGGGGCCAGCGCACGCAGTTCCCCTCCCCTTCGCCGCGCACTCCATCGTTTGCGACGCAGCTCGGTCGGCAACGGAAAGTCTTCTTCCATTTCTGGGTGTTCATTGGGCTCATAGTCCGATGGGCCTAAGTATGGATCTGAAGCCCAGTACCAAGCCCAAGCCTGCTTTCTTCTTTCTCATTTCTTAAATCATGACCAATAGGTTCAATTTTTTTGTAAATGTTTTGACTGGTTTCTGGATATTACTTACAAAGTAAATATAACCATTAGGAGCAAGTGATAAGGGACTTACTTTCTCATCACTATGTCCTTGATTTAAGGCGTGGAAATGGTGAAAATGGTGTTGGGATTTTTCTCCTGCGACTATAAACCCGACGCGGGACAAAATCCGAATTAGTCAAAATCGAAGGATCCAATGAACCCGGTGGAATACCCAAAAAAAAAAAAAATTGTCCCAACTTATGGAAAAAAAAAATTTTGAAACCATAGTTTTATTGTTTCCCATTAAATTTCTATTCACATTTCACAACCTTTTGGTACAATGAACTACTTTAGTGTCAAAATGTGTTGCTTTTTTTAACCCAAAAAATGGTTGATTTTTTGTTATTAAAAAAATGTGTTGATTGTCATGTGTGTGACCTGAGTTAGATTCGAAAGAGTCAAGGACAAAGTTTTGGATACCGGATGGACAAAAAAAAAAAGTGTTGATTTTTTAAGATGCCTTCATCATTTTAGAATTTAATGGAAAAAATTAGGAATTTAATCACTAATTAAGATATAAGATATCACATTAGACACCCCATATCACTTATTAAAAACAATGGTTACTGTAAGTTAATTGCACAAAACCAGAACGACATCCAAATTTAAAATATATGTTAATTACCCTCAACAAACACACGTATGGAAAAAATAATACAACAAGTAATAGGTTTTGGGCACTTTTTGCCCTTAAACCATCATCATGGAGCCCTGAGTATCATTAACTATCACGAGGTGGAAATGTGTAATGTTACTCTTGAATTTTAAAAAGTGGCCCGCCAGATAGGTCTTCAAAGAGTCATCCTATACTCCGACTCTCTTGACGCCATCAACATCATTATGAGAGATCACTTCGCCGACCACCCGTTTAAAGACATCATCAGGGAGATTCGGGATGTTCTTCTTCAAGATTGGAGCGTGGTGATTCGTCATACGCCTAGAGAAAACATTGCTTGCGCGGACTATATGGCCAAGTTGGGCCAAGAAGTTACCGACGTTGTTGATGTGATCCTAGCCCCCACAATTCCAACAGGATGTCTCCTTATGGATTTAAGGGACCAGCTGGTTTGTAATTACTAGTGTTGTTTTGTTTATTGTATTAAGGACTAGACTCTTTAGTCTAGCTTCCTTCTTTAACTCTTCAAACTTCGGCTTGCCTCTTTCAACCAAAAAAAAAAAAAGTGTTACAAAATTGTTAATGCCGTTAAAAAAGAGTAAACTTTCGTTATCGTGTGATGTTGGGCCCACATGCTTATCTAAGGTGCACAACCAACCAGGAAACCCGCCCACCTGAACACGACATGGCTGAAAAATGAGCCTGAAGCAATACTAGACAAGATCGGGTTCAAACGGATCCCTAGGTTGGACTGGACTTCAAGTTGTGTATTCAGACTTCTTGCTCTGACCCAATCCAATCTTAATTACTCCCATGAGTATAAGATAAATTTAAAGAGTTGATTTCTATTCCAAACATAAGTAAATTTTTCAATTTTTTTAGGGTTGAGGAGCGAATTTGCCAACAAACTTTTACCTTAGGAGCGCGCCAAACACAAACAACCATCAAGTAGACCTTAAATACCAACAAACTTTTTAAAATGTGAACTTGGCACAAAAATCGTCAATTTATTGTCAACTGCCGTTAGTAACCTCCAGTCAACACCCATTTCGCTACTACTCCCTTCGGTTCTAATTATAAGAGCTAGTTGACTTTTTTGAAGAGATTAAGGAAGCTAATTAAATTACTTTAAAGTATTTTTTTATTTTTTTTCAAACTAATTAATTTAACTAATAAACTAATATATAATCTAAGGATACATAACATATAAAATGATTAAGTAACTTATTTAACTTCCTTAATTTCTCCAAATAAAGTCAACTAGCTCTTATAATTAGGACCGGAGGTTGGTCCACGCACCCCCCCCCCCCCACTTCACTCTACACGTGTCCTTTTTCCACCCTCCCCAACCCCCTTCTTTTCATTTCCAACCATCCATTTATTTCCAACTACTTTTACCTTGTCACTCCAAGCCTAAACACGCGCCTGCCTTTTCTTCCCTTTTACGATTGTGTCCGGAATTCTCCATTGAAGCTGCAAAGAA
The DNA here is from genome assembly GCA_034222035.1 of Acacia crassicarpa. NCBI lineage: Eukaryota > Viridiplantae > Streptophyta > Magnoliopsida > Fabales > Fabaceae > Acacia > Acacia crassicarpa. Next base: position 19,703,052 of record JAWXYG010000009.1, on the reverse strand, counting down.
CAAGGTCAAAGGTTGAGTGAAATGGGTTCGAATAAGGAAGACCTGATAATCTCTCAAAGATTACAAGCTTTGATTTGGCATTGTTGGAGCCACGAACCTAGCAGCTTCAACAATTCGTCGTCAAGCCAATTTAGACCCACCAAGAGAGCTTCCGTCTTGATTTGCCTTTTCAGAGGGGACGATGGAGAGTCAAAATCAAAAGCGAAGGTTCGAATGAGTGTCAATTATGGCGGAATGGAAGAGAACCAGGGAATGCTTGCGAACAGAGTGGCTCTATATGATGGGATTTTAAGGGATCGTATGGCTCAATTATTGGCTTATTCTTACTGATTTGTGGGTCATTTCTGTGAATATTCTGTGATTATTCCTCTCATCTTGCTTCTTTCATTTTCCCCTTTTTCTCTTTTGTCCTATTTTGTTCAAGATAGAGAGAAGTGGGTAAGTTTCAAAATTCGCAGGCTTTTTGTTGAGGGAACTAGATTTAGCTTGTAGAATTTTGTTGATATTTTTAAGGATAGTTTTTGTGATGTTTATGTTTCAAATTAATCTGACCGTTTCTTCTTCTTTTTTCCCTTATCGTTTTCTTCTGTTCTTGCGTTATTAGGAGGCAGAAGCTGATTTGTGATTTTTGCAATGGGGTGATTGGCCTATACATTAGCTTCCATGTCTGAAAACGAAGGTTACCTGTCCAATTTGCACTCCACTGACGGACGTTTACAGTAAAATGATGTTTTTGTGCCAAGTTCACTTTTTAAAAAGTTTGTTGGTATTTAAGGTCCATTTGATAGTTGTTTGTGTTTGGAGCTTCTGGGGTAATAGTTTGTTGGCGAATTCGCTCCTTAACCCTTCTTTTTTTTTTTTAATATTTTTCTAATTTACTCTTATTGATACTCTATCAATAATAATTAAGAAAGATAGAGAATTAAGGAAGATGGTTATGATATTTTAAAAAATATATGTTATATTAACTAATTGAACTAACTTTCTTAATTTAATTAAATTAGGTAGATAAGTCTTATATTAAATATCAGATGGAGAATATATTTATATTTATTTAATTTTAATATTTAATAAAATACAATATAATATAATATTAAGTAAAAGTATAAGAAAATTTCACAAATACCAAACGGTGGTGACTTTTGAATCAAGTACTATAAAAATTATATTTTTATTATACATATTAATAAATTTCTCTTTTCCTTTTCTTTCTTTTATTCTTAAATTAGAATCAACCTCTGTTTAATATTGATTAGTGGTCTCATGTTAGAGCCCTAGATATGCAACCACGATAATTACTCGAAGGTAGCAAGGTTCTCCCCATTTTAATCTATATTCTTACAAACTGAACTAGTTGGTTACTAATAGCAAATGAATACTGATGGAATAATTCAAAAGATTAACACTTGTCTAGTTCAAGAAATTAACTCTTTTATCCTCCAAGCTTCACTTTAATTTTTAATTTTTATTGTTGTTCAATGAGCATATCGAAATTGCTGAAGATTCTTTTTTAAGTAATGATAAAATTTTTTGTATCAACTATGGAGTAGTAATGCATGGTTGATATTTGGAAGCTGTTACTAAAATTTTTTAGAGCTTGTGTGTGGCATAGCCTCTATCCACCATTTGGTTTTTTTTCCCCCCCAATTATTCACAGGAAGAGGGAGACTGATACAACCAATCCACTAACCCAGTCAACCAAATCCAACCTGGTCTCATTCCTAGGGTCAACCAAAACCAGACTGATTATTGGACCAAAAAAGTTTGCCTTGACCTTTCTTCAAATCAATGCCAAACTCAGCCTAGTCTAGCCTTTATATATCCCTATGCAAATCTATAAGTGTTTTTAACCAACATTTTCTAGAGATGATATTGCAATTTTTTTTTTAATAACAGGTTAAATAAAATAAAAAATTATCATTTATAAGGAAAGATTTAACCTAAGATGAGAGAGAGACCCTAACGCCTAGTATGTAGCATCTTTTAGGGCCGCGGGGGTAGGGGTGGAAATGGGGTTTTTTTACCAATATAATCCAGAATTAGAAAAAAAATACCAGAATAGGGTGTGTCAGAAAGAAATTACTAATCTAATGTGGTCAATGGCGTGCGTTGACACACGCCATTGATCCAGCGAATCAGCACACGCCACCTGGAAGTGGCGTGTAGTTCAACACATCACCTTTCCAGGTGGCGTCCTGCCACGCACGCCACCTCAGGGTGGCGTGCTGCCCCGTACAGGTGGCGTGCTGCCACACACGCCACCTGTGGGTGGCGTGCTGCCATGCACGCCACCAGTCCTGTGACATGCAGGGGAGCACACCACAGGCCCTGTCCCCCCCAACTGGACACTGTCCCCCCCCCCCCCCACTCGTGACCCCCACTGACACTATCCCCCCCTCAACACCTGTGAACCCCCCCAGCCTCCCTTCCTCTCCTATTTATCCCTCTCTCACCATTCTCTAACTCCTACATTCGCGACTCTGTGACTCCTTGCCCTCATTCACTCCTTCCCTCTCCCTCTTATCATTCACTCATTCCCTTATCTGCAAAACTCCCTCCGCCGTTCATCTCCCTTACTTTGTCTCTTCATTTCTTTTTTTTGTGAAAAATGAACCAAATTCGTTCATTTATATATTATAATGGTTCTAAAAATATTGTTGCAGACGGATTGAGCTTTGAAGGTGAAAAAAAAAGCAATGTATATTATTCGAGGCATGTCCGCAGAAGAATTATATCAAAAGATCTGTCAAAAGTTAAAGCTGCAACAAAATCAGGCAATATCAAAGGTAACGGGTAGGGTGCCTTATGGAGACCACTATGCGGGTTTTGAGATATCCGATGATGAGGATGTGGACGTTTTTTTTCAAACATTCAAGGAAAACTCAGGGTCCCAATTTGCTGAGTTATATGTGGATATTGAGACGTTAGAGGAGGAGGGTGTACCAACACAATCAACCGTTATGCATGGAGAAGAAAATGACTATATGCTAGATGAAAAACCTGAAAATGAGGAAGAGGAAGAGGAAGAAGATGAAGACACATTATTATCTAGTAACCATGATCGGAATGATAGTGATACAGACGATAAAGATCATCATAATCCCATGTCACAACAGACTGGTATGTTATCATTAGGCAGGTTACGGAGTTGTATTATTAATTTAAATTATTTTTTATTAGTTACTATGTTTTCGCATAAACTGTATTATGTGTGAATATACAGATGTTACACCATTTTGGAAAGACATTCCGCATTATGAGGCTGTTCATGAAGATTACCCGCATGAGGATATACTGGATGTAGAAGGCTTGGGCCGGCGTCCGTGGGCAAGAGGAGATGCACTATATCTGAAACAAGAGTTTGGAACGAAGAATGATGTCCAAGCCACAATAAAACATTATTGCATGAAGGAACATCATGAAGCTCAAGTGGTTGAGAGTACTACAGCCAAGTACACAATGAGATGTCGGAATCATGTACATGGCAGCACGCCACCTATAGGTGGCGTGCGTGGCAGCACGCCACCTGTCCGTGGCGTGCATGGTAGCACGCCACCCACAGGTGGCGTGTGTGGCAGGACGCCACCTGGAAAGTTGGCGTGTTGGACCACACACCACTTCTAGGTGGAGTGTGTTGATTCGCAGGATCAATGGCATGCGTCAACGCACGCCATTGACCACATTAGATTGGTAATTTCTTTCTGACACGCCCTATTCTGGTTTTTTTTTTTTTTTCTAATTATGTATTATATTGGTAAAAAAAAACCCGTGGAAATAGGCCAAGGGCCTGTGGCCTGTGTAACATCCTAAAAATTTACTTAACATAATAAGTAATTAAGGGTTCATTAACAACTAAGTAATGCCCATCAATCCAAAATATACCAACAGTAAATCAGAGTGTGCAGAATGAGCCCTAACGTAGCAATATACAATCATCCAACGCATACCAAAAAATAGAAGCACTATTATCAGAAGGAGTAGCCTAAGCTTCCGAAATTTTTCCTGATGGACCCGGACGGGGACTATCACATAGAAAAATGTGGTAACCATCAATCCAACTCATTACGAATACTAATATGTGCTAGTGAGGTGCCAAGTAGAATAATTTATATAACAAACTAGCAAAAATATAAATCACCAATATCCACATCATAAAATTCCGTATCATAAATTAGGTATTAAAATTTTTCATTAATACAATTCCCAATATGCCTCTCACCAATCCAACCGAACCGTATAATATCCCAAAATTTGTATTTTTCTTAAATATGATATATTGGCGAATTTTGAATTGGTTTTTGTTAGGCGTGAATAGTGTTTACTATTCACATATACGTATTTACTATTCACAAATACGTATTTACTTTGTAAATACGGTATTTAATCGGTATTTTGTTTGGCATAAATAGTTTTTACTATTCATAAATACGTATTTACTATTCATAAATACGTATTTACTATTCATGCGGGACCCACGTCAAAATAATTCTCCTCCTGCCGACACATTCACGGGAGAAGATTTTGAAATTATTGTTTGTGGGACCCACGAAATAATAATTTATTATATTAAAATATTGTGACTGTGTAATTTTATACTTTAGAGAAAATAATAGAAATTAAAATTATTTCCAAGAAACCGTGAATTAGGTTTCTTAGGTAAGGACATATTATTAACAAGTAAATTTTTATCTCAGAGTGGATTATTTCCAAAGTCATTTCCGAAATCGGCGGAATGATTGTGAGATAGGTCGAAACCGATATTTTGAATCAGGACAGGTAGTGGAATCGGTAGAAAATAAATCATAACTCAAAATCCTTGAACTAAGTAGTAAACAACTGCACATATTATGAATCAGTGAATTTTTGTCTCGAAGATGGTGTCACCCGAAGTAATTTCTGTTACCGGCAGTGTCCGACTTAAAATCTTTGACAGATTACGAAATACCCTGAATGAGGTCAAAAATTCAGTTGACCCAGATATTTTTAAAGAGGAAGAATAGAGCTTCAAGGCTGTGCTTCCGGATTTTTGAGAATTTGCAAAAGATCACGCGATCAGAACACCGAACGGGAATTTTATCAGGAAAAAAAATACTATTTACATTATTAAAATAATAATTAAAAAAAAGGCGCAGGATGGCACCCGTGAACCCATTTTTAATATTTTTTTATAGTTTTGGAAATTACGAAAAATGACCCAAAAACAAGAAATTACACTTAAGAACCCATTTTCCAACACTATAAATAGAGGCCTCACTTCTTCATTTTCTTCACACCAAACTCAGATCACAACGGTCGAGTTTAATAGAAGAGAGAGAATTCTTAGAGTCTAGAGTGAGAATTTAGAGTTAAGTTCTCGGAGCTGGAGAGAAGGAGCAAGAACTTCAAGGGTAAGTTCTTCGATCTTTAGTCTTAAGTTTTGGTAATTTGTACCTGAAATGCCTATAGAGTTTCTTCTGAGTATGCTCTGTGGCTGCAGCTTAGTCTGATCTGTCACATCAAAAAAGAATTATTCTTGGGCAGTAAATATTATTTACTGGCACAGTAAAAATTATTTACCGACACGGTAAAAATATTTTTACTGGTACTATTCACATGAATAGTGAATATCCAACATAGTTTCCGCAAATGCTGAAAATTAATGGTCACTGATAAAAATGATATTATAGGATATCTGTGAACCTTTACCGCTGCTGCTGTTATACCGCTGTTTTCCGTTAGAAGTACCGTTTTCGTCAAACGTACCAAAACATCATCAACGAAGGTACGGACGCGTATTGTAACCTTAACTCTGATGCTTATGGTATGCTTATATGTGATAGATAGTCTGGAATTCTGTTTTTGAAAATTGATCATACACATACAGCTTGATATGGGTTATAGTCTTGATAACGCCGTTATGTTTTCATAGCGCTGAGGACACGGATGTACACCGTGGCACTGGTGAATAGTGCAGACTATAATAACATGCATATTGCAGTGGCTGTGTTATGTTATTATGTGAATATGAGAATTATTGTATGTGATTAATGTTGTTTTGATATGGTTATCTGTCATACATATTTGATACATAAGCATGAGGTTAACCGTTACCTGAGGTTCAATGGTAATTGAACCTCAGCTCTTAGTTTAGCGCCAGGATCCTCAGGTGGACAATCCAAGGAGAAGGGTAAGCATGTGGCGTGAAGAAACAGACGAGGAGTTTTCTTTTAAATCTTTATTTCTGTATTTCTGAATATTCGACTCTTGGATGACTGTAACAGTAAACTGATGCACCTTTAATGAATGTTTTATCAGTTACTCGTTTTCACAACTATTCCGATGCTCTACTCTGATTAAGTCTTTTCAATCTCTTTTGAAATTATCTCGAAAACGTTTTAGAAAAGTGGGATGTTACAAACCGCCTTATTTCCTCCGACTAGACCCATGGGCTAAGTTACATCCACGTTACTGGTTACTCAAAAGCTCACTGGTCATGTGATGAGAACCGGCCATAATCCTTAGAGCACATATCCCAGACCATGGGCCTTTCCCACTTATTGAACTAATGGGGTGTCGTAAGCCCTCATTGAACTAGTGGGCAAGTCCCTCATTGAACAGGTGGGACAATATAAAGCCAACCATCATGCATTAATGGAGGCCTCACCACGTGGTGGAATAAAATACTTCATCTTCCCAATCCAACCCTTACCATAATTATCAGAGTAAATATCATGATATTAAAATGATCAATTCTTATACATGAATAAGTAAATATAAATATCATGATATTAAAATGATCAATTCTTATACATAAATAAATAAATATGTATATATTCACAATTCAAATCATAAAGTTCCACAAGGCAATTTCTATTAAGATATTTACAATCATTTCACAAAATAATCACAAACAACACATCAATACCCATAACAAGTGGAAAGTGGTTACCTCTCGCCAAAGCTAATTATTATCACACTGCTCCTAATCCAAAATCTCAACCACATACCAAAAACCAATCTATCACAATCAATTTACTAATCATTAATGACTCCTCTAAAACTCTACATAATTAAAATTATAAATTATAATTTCCTAAAATTTAAAATATAAAAATTTTAATAATAATATGTTTGGAATGCTTAAAATGGGCACGTTATGACAGGACTGGAAAAATCGGACAAACCATTGCAACTATAAATTTTCTTTCTATTCATTACTAATTAATGATGCCTTTTTTTTCTATTTATTATAAATTAATAATTTCCTTTATTATTCATTCCCTTTAATAATAATAATAACAATATCTATTTATTATTATTTATTCATCTATTTTATTACTTATTTTTATTTTCTATTATTTATTTTATTATTACCAAACTTCCGGAGCACTTTAAATTGGGAGGACAGTTAGATTCAATTATTAACAACATAATAATATAGTTTTATTATGATATATATATATATATATAGTTGTAAATAATATTATAAATGAAATAATATAGGATCGAGTTAGATTGGATCCTATTATATAGGAGTAGGTTGGATCATATTCTATCTTTTTGATTTTATGATACTATATTAATAAAATAACTTCCAAAAATATAATTAGATTCCTATTTCACATGCTATATATATATATATATATATATATATATATATATATAAATCCACAAAACCCACGTGTATATATATATATATATATATATATATATATATGCCTCCTATCTGCAACTGAATATATATACAGGAATATGCAGCAGCGTGTGTGTGTATCTTTAAAAGTTATCCTGATATAATTATATAAGTAGCAAAGCATCACCGTTTTTCTTTCATATCTATTCAATCAGGAAGCTTGCATTTAAAATCCCATGGAGACCATACTTTATATATATATATATATATATAATATATATATATATATATATATATATATATATATATATATATATCATAACTAAAAAGATTTCTTCATTTTATTATTATTACTATCATATTTAAGAAAGAAATAAACATTTAATAATAGATATCTATATCTATTATTACTATCGTATTTCTCATAGTTTATTATCTCTCTCCTTTTGAAAAGAATAAAAACAAAGATTTAGTTTTATTATTATTACTATCATATAAATTTTCGTTTTTCACAATCAGAGAAGCATCAAGAAACACGATTATTTCAGTTTTTCTTCTGTTATATAAATATATATATATATACACACGCTCAACAACTCTTACCCAGCGGTGCTCATATATTTTTAACATATAAATTTACTCATGATAGCAATATATACTCAACGCATGTGGTGCTGATATATATATATATATATATGTATTTGTATATAACCCTTAAGCTTTGGTTAAATCCTATGCCTCTTTTATAAATATTTTTTAAGTCCTATCAGATCCTAAAACAGCAATATACATGAGAGCAACATTCTTATTCTTTTCTCACATGTAGCAACGTAAACTACCCCTGTTCCATCGCTTATAAAACAGAGAATTCTTTTTCTGTGGTTTAACCTTCATTATTTGAGTTGGGTAACTGACGGAAACTAGGAGGAGGAGAGACCGAGAGCTTACCTCAGATTTCAAGCCTGCACAGTGTGATTTCGGTTGGAACTCAACGTCCTTGATTCGGAACCAATATGGTTTAAGTTGATACTGTAGTTGGGCTGGGCAACTGTAGGTGATGGGCCGTATGGTTCTGTACGCATGGGGGCTGAGATGGAGGATTTAGAATTTTAAAAATATGAGTGTTGGGCCAATGAAATTACTTGAATTAGTAATAGATAAATCTAAGTTGTTATTCCTTGAGTTTATTCTTCTTTCCAAAATAAATTAAGGGAAAAATAAGCCTAAGTTTCCAATAATTATTTTCATAATATTTTAGGCCAAAATTTCACAATCAATTTTCCCATAAAATGTTAAATTTCAAATCCCAAAATTTGGGATGTTATAGCCTGACTTGTTAAAAGCCTAGGCAGGCCTGATCTGTCAGGCTAAAAGGTCAGGCCAAAGCCTATTTTAACGCCTGTTTGTCTTAACAAGCCAGGCCTAGGCCTCCAAATAGGCATGTTAGGCCTGACAGGTCGGCCTGTTAAAAATAATTAATTTTTTTTATAAAAAAGATTAATTAATATCCATCCGCCCCTCCCTCACTCAAAGCCTCATGTTCGCCCTTTCAAATTAAGAACCCTAATTCCCTAAATCAATTTACCTCACTCAGGCCTGTTTTTGGCTTGTTTACATTAGGCCTGTTTTTAGCCTGTTTACATTAGGCTTGTTTTCGGCCTGTATACTGTAGGCCTGTTTCTAGCCTGTTTACGAACAGGCCTATTTTACATTCGGCCTGTAAAAGATATAGGCCAGGCCAGGCTCAGACCACTTCCTTGCATAACAGGCCTAGCCTGTTAAGAGTGAGGCCTGGCCTGTTTCCATCTCTACGCGGGGGCCACCCCTAACCCCCTGATTCCGCCCTTGTTTAGGGGGATCAAAGTTTAGCATAGACTTGCATGTCACTTTAAGGAATTGGGCTCATCACATTTAAGACAGCAGATTGGTTTAGTGGCGGACCCAAAAGAGGAAAACATTGCTGGACTTTATTTCTACCCAAGGAAGCACGTCAAGAGGGCCAAGATTTTAATGACTCAATCAGAAATATTATTTGGGGACCATGATATGACATTATGTAGCGAAGCAAACTTTAAGAAGGGGGAAAGTACAGAGACAGAGACTTTAAAATCTGTGGAGGATTCTGTATGGGATGAAGATGATCCTCTTAGAGAGTAAGTGGCCTCTATCTTTTTTCCTATTTAGTTTATCCATGATTGCTCAGGATAAATTGATACGGTCAATAGTTAAAATGGGGAGACAAGCCAAGCGTCTTGTAGCGCGATGGCACTAAGGCCAGCCTTAGGAGCTAACATTCCCCCTTATTCAGGGTTTAAGCTCTGCCTCCCCCTCCTCGACGGACTGTATCAAAAAAATGAGGATACAAAACTACAAGATTTTTTTACGACTCGACCATGATAAGAAGGAAAGGACCAAAAATTGTAGCCCTCTGAGATTATTTTGACAATTAGGTAACTGATTGAGGTGACTTAAGGGATGGCAGGTAATTGCTTCAATAATTTGTACGCTAAGGACAACAATGAGAGCTCATGATTGGAGAGTTAACATCTCCTTTTAATGTGTTTGGTTTAAGAGGAGAGGATAGGGGGGATTTCCCAAATTGTCCATAGAAATTTATATTAATGCACATTCATAATCGGAGACTGTTGCTAGCTAGCTGTTAAATGAGTTAAAAAAAAAGGGGTAAAAATGTACATGACCGTGATATTGATACACACAGCAAATGTCCTTTACAAGGCCTTGCCTGACCTTTTATTCCCTCTTCTTCTACTTCTTCCCTTCATTCAAATCTCTGTCCTCTCTCTCTCTCTCTCTGGGTTCGTTAAAATATATTCAAAAATGTTTTTATTTTAAAAGAAGAATATAAAATATGCAACAAATTCAACATGAACTGAACTATGAAATTTTCTCATTGGATTCTATCTAGTTTATTATTATTATTATTATTGATTGCCCATCCAATATTTTTTTTATTATTTTTCCTTTTTTTATTTCTTTTTCCAAAGCTTCATCCTGGTTAATTTAGATTTGACCCACGTCTCGCACCAAGCTATGGTGGGAGAGTCTCCCTACAGGGCTTTATGCATTCATAAGGCTCGAACTCAAGACCTTACTTAAACGACACAAATCGCTTACAATTTGTGCCAACCTCCACTAGTGATTCTCTCTAGTTTATGAATGTGAATTAACATAGATTTTCATGAGCAATTTGCTCAGAACGAGATAAAAATTCTCTCTCCTTTCCTTCTTTCTACTCAAACCCAACACAATCCAAAAGGAGGTGATTGAGGCCAAAATTAAAAATGTCGCTTTCTTAATGGGTTGTTTCAAAGCCCTAAGTCCATACGGTTTAAAGGCCCATTTCTTTCAAAGTTAATTTTCTAATGGATGCTTGGAAAAATCTAGGAAATTACTCATACTCGTATGGTTCTTATTCCTAATGTGGACAATCCCATGAATCCAAAAGACTTTGGACATATTTCCTTGTGTAATGTCATCTTCAAAATCATTACAAAGATTTTTTTTTTTTGGTGATAAAAATCATTGCAAACATTATCGTTATTAGATTGAAGGGAGAAATGGATTATTTGATTTGGTCTGAGTAATGCAGCTTCGCAGTAGAAAGACTGGGTAGCGATAATGTGATCAGGGCTCAAGAGGCTATGCACACTTTGAGAAATAAGAGAGGGACAAAAGCGTTGAAAGTTGATAGATATCACTCTGATTCTATTTATAAATCCAGTTTGACTAAAAAATTTGATCATTTTTATAAGTCAATTTTAACCAAATAAATGAGATTGTGACAATTTTGTCGATAGTAATGATGATGAAAGAGATTGGCTAGCCATGTTAGAAAGAGAAAAAGATGATAAAGATTTAATAATAAATTTTAAAAGGTACCCATTCATAAATGAGGGTAAAGTTGAAAATTTGTTTTATAATCATTAAGATACTTACCTTTCCTTGGTATGTGAGATTTGGTCAAACTGAAGTTATAAATAGAACCAGAATGATATTATAGATAAGGCATATGGCCAACTAGATTGGGAATTTTTACGTGAGACTCAGAGGATATGATGAATATTATTTTGACATGTACTTCCTCAACCTCCATGAAAGGTTTGTGGAATGGAAAGAATCACATACTTTTCATTAGGGCATAGAGTTAGACAATGAGATCCTGTGAGTCTTTATTTATTTGTTTCATATATGGAAAGACTTGGCCATCTGATATGTCAGGAAGTCAATGAGGGAAAATGGAAATGCCTTCAACTAAATACTCCCTCTAGTTCTAATTATAGAATATCCTCCCTTCGGTCCTAATCATAAAAGTTAGTTGACTTTTTTGGAGAGATTACGGAAGCTAATTAAATTACTTTAAAGTTTTTTATTTTTTTTTTCCTTCAAACTTATTAGTTTGACTGATAAACTAATATGTAATCTAAAAATATTTAACATATGAAATGATTAAGTAATTTATTGAGCTTCCTTAACCTCTCCAAAGAAAGTTAACTAGTTCTTATAATTAGGACCAGGGGTCGTATTTACTTAATTTTAGAGAGATTAAAATTAGTAGTTAAATTAGTTAATTATATTTATTTTCCTAAAATGTCCTTATTTAAAATTGTTTCTATGCTTTTTCCCCTCTCCCTCAGCATCCCCATCCCCCTTCAGTATAGCGTTTCTATCTAACACCTTGTTTTGCTTCCCACTTTAGTGTCTCTTACAAATTTGTGAAACACTTAACCACTATGAAAACAATAGGGGTATTTTGAGAAGAAATTGACAAAAATTAGCACTTTATCCAATAATTAAGATCAAGATCAACTCCTAAATGTTGTACTATAATTAGGAGTGATGGAGTGGCATTCAATGTCTATTTTAATCAATAAGTGAGTCTTGGGAACCTTATTTCTCACCCATTCTTTGCATATGATATTCCCTTATTTGGGGAAGCATTCCATGAATAAGTGATGCTAAAGAGAGATGTCATTAAAACCTTGTGTTGCATTTGGACATACAGTGAGTCTTGCTAAATCAAAAGTGTTTTTTCTAAAGAATGTCAATTTTAATAGAGCCAGTGAACTAAGTCAATATCTGGGGATTGGCATAACCATTGTTGGGAAATATCTTGGTGTGTACCTGATTCACAATCGAGTGACTAAAGCAACCATTCTACCAATCAGAATTCAAAAGACGCAAAAACAAAAAACAAAAAACAAAAAAAAAACAAACAAACAAACAAAAACAATGGAAGGGCAGATTCTTTACTATGGCTAGGAGAATTGTTCTAATTAATTTTGTATTATCAGCTTTACCAAGCTATCAGATACAAATGACCAGTACAGGTGTTTTAAGAGAGATTGAGAAAGCCAGCACAAACATTGATGTTTGAGATGGGGTTTGGCCATCAATCATGCAATTGGAACGCGTTTCTCTTGGGTGCAGATCCCATCTCAATCGTTTAAATGGAATCTAAAAGGTTCATATTTAATTTTTTTTTACGTTCTATTTTTTTAAAAAAATTATTTTAATGGGTAAAAAATAAAAAATAAAGATAATTCTTAACTAATATTTTTTAAAAATAATTTTTATTTAAAAATTACTAAATTAAAAATATTAAATCGAAACCACTCAAATTCCATTTAAATGGTTTAGATAAGAGATATGCGCCCCCGACACCCTATGGGCAGGAAACGCGTCCCTTGTCAAAACATGTGTTATTGCCAAATTGGTAGTGTTTGGATTCACGAAAGAGTGATTATTGAATCAAAAGTCAAAATTTATTGCTTTTATGTGTCATCGAGGAAAGAGGTAACCTTTGACCAAAAAAAAGAGGAAAGAGGTAACCATGCCACTAGAAGAAAGAGAATGGGCTTGAGGTGAGCCCTATATTGCTTTAAATGAAAAAAAAAAAAAAGTTTACTCCAAAAGACCTAATAATTTTATGTCTGTAAAAGTATCGAAGAAGGAAAAAAATCAATTATAAATTTTAGAGAAATTGGGGAAAAGCTCCATTAGAAATTTAATTAGTGAGAAGAACATGATAAATCTTTATAGAAATAAAGGTCTTATTTACTATGGAAGTTTTTGCTCAGGAGCAATGGGTAGATGGAAGTTTTTTTTGGGACCAAAAATACCACGGAACTTCACAAAACGTAGCAATTTTGCCCCTCCATTAATTTTGACCGTTAGTTTAACTGAGTGCACACATAGCACGTCATCTCATTAATCAAATAAGAGTTAAATATCATTTTTACCCTAGAAGTTTTCACTGAGGAGCAATTTTATCCCGGAAGTTTACAAAACGTAACTATTTTGCTCTTTTATCCTCTAATATTAAATTTGACTATTAAATCAGTCAAAGACCACAATGTCATGCCTTGAAAAGGTCGAACTTGGAGTTAGAGAAGAAGATCCTTAAGATGTTGAGGTCAAGGCAGCCGAAATTTGTGAAGCTGAACTGGTCAAAGGGATTGAAAGGTCTGTCACAAAATTTAGAGGAAGCATCACTTATGATCTAAGCAAATGAAACGCAAAACGAGAAATGAATTATCCCAAAAATTGGTTCAGTAAGACAAATTAATAGTGATAGTATTTACCTTTGTATAGATTGATTTAGACCACCCACCTTGTCCCACAAAGGTAAATCTATAATGCTCCAAAAAATTCCAGCGATTTTAAGTGATGCTTACTGAACTGGTTTTTGGGACAATTCATTATTGATTTGCCCCAAAAATGGGTTTGATCTAGACAAATCAATAATGAATTGTCCTAAAAATCGGTTCAGTAAGCATCACTTAAAATTGCTGGAGATTTATCATGTGGGGATAGGGTGGGTGGCCTAGATCAATTTATAAAAATGTAAATATTATCACTATTGATTTGTTTTACTGAACCAATTTTTGGAACAATTCATTTCTTGTTTTACGTTTCATTTGCTTAGATCATAAGTGATGCTTTCTCTGGATTTTGCGACAGACCTTTCAGTCCCTTTGACCAGTTCGGCTTCACAAATTCTGGCTGCCTTGAGCTCAACATCTTAAGGATCTCCTTTTCTGACTCCAAGTTTTATTTTTTCAAGACATGACATGTGTGGTCTTTGACTGATTTAATAGTCAAATTTAATATTGAGGGAAAGAAGAACAAAATTGCTACGTTTTGCAAACTTCCGAGGCAAAATTGCTCCTGAGTGAAAACTTCTGGGGTAAAAATGATACTTAACTTTTATTTGATTGATGAGGTAACATGCTACTTGTGATGAGGTGGCATGCCACGTATGCACTTAGTTAAACTTAACGGTCAAAATTAACGAAGGGGCAAAATTGTTACATTTTGTGAACTTACGTGGCATATTTGGTCCAAAAAAAACTTTCGTCCACTCAGTGCTCCTGAGTGAAAACTTCCATGGCAAATAAGTATCCCATTTTTATATACACAAAGTATTGACACTCTACAAATTTTGTCTACATAAAGTATTAATGTACTTATACAAATACATGTTGTTAGGTCTCTATGTGTTTTGATGATAACTGACAATTGTAAATGCAATGTAAAGTTTGTCTTTGGTAAGTTGAAAAACTTACTGTCAAAGGCAAACTCGAGTTTTGATTTCAAAACTCGAGTTTGAAAGTGAAGCCAAATACCCAAGAGGGGGTGAATTGGGTATTTTAAAAATTTTCACAAATACCTCTGTTTTCTAACAGCAAAACAGGGATAAACGGAGAGTAGGGAAGAGCAGCTGGACACAAAGATTTATACTGGTTCGGTCCTAACAACTTGACCTACATCCAGTCCCCAGACTCTCTGGGATTTTCTACTATCACAAAGATTACACACTCTGTACTCAAAAGTAGTTCTCTCACTAGAACTTACTCCCCCTTACAAGTTGTAATCAATGAACTCCCAAATCACAAAGTCCCATTAACTTGTGATTCTTTAAAATAAATGATTTATAGATAAAAACTCTCTGTAAGAGTGAATGGTGATAAACACTGAAGCTTTTATATCACAAGATACATTACAGTTGAAAACTGAAGGAATAAATGCAAAACTTGAATGATTTTCGTTTCCAATAGTTGTAGTTGTTAAGAAGACTTGAATGCATCTTTATTCATATTCAGAGTGCATTAATTGACCGTTGCTTTCCTGATTGAACCATTGGAAATGTTAAGCAATGGTTAGGAGGTGGTTTAGTCTTCTCTCTCTAATCTCCACTTAATCCAGCTGTGCAAAAGTTCAGAGTTGACTTCCTGTGAATTAATCCGTTGGAGAAGCAGGTGTTGGATGTGGAAATCATTCTTTAATTCTTGCTAGACGTGTGCAGACGGATTACTCAAAAGAATGCAACTTTCTAGGTTTACATTTAATGTGCTGATGTCACTTTTTGCTTTTGCTTTAAACCTTCAATAAACACTCTCTATTTCATCTGAAACTCACTAACAAAGTGGTTAAACATAGCTAGCAATAGTAGAGAACAATACTGGAAAGTATTAAGATCAAACAAGAAGGATTTCCAAAATCACGAGATTTGAATTTCTGGTTCAGCGTAGAAACCTCAAGGTTTGTTCACCAAACCTCGAGGTTTGTTCACAAAACCTCGAGTTTTGGACTGTGCTTACAAAGTTAGTTTGTGTCCAAAACTTCAAAACTTGAGGTTTCTAATCAAAACTGGAGGTTTTCAATACTTTGAAATGTTCAATGCTCTCTGGCTAACAAAACCTTGAGGTTTCCATGAAACCTCGAATTTTTTCAAAACAGTGAAAAGTCATTTGCTCTCTGTTTGTCAAAACCTCAAGTTTTCTCATCAAAACTCGAGTTTTGTTCAAACGTAAAAACTTTGTAATTTTGCGTCAAGACAGAAACCTTGAGGTTTCAAAACAAAAATGGAGGTTTTGGAAAGTTAGAAAACATAGTTGCTCTCTGTCTAGACAAAACTCGAGGTTTGTCCCCAAACCTCGAGTTTTCACTCACCGTAAAAACTTTGAGAGATTCTTGTCAAGACTCAAAACTGGAGGTTTTTCATAAAACTGGAGGTTTTGAGAAATGAGAAAGTTTAGATGTTCTCTGCCTGGACAAAACTCGAGGTTTGTCCCCAAACCTCGAGTTTTCATTTATTGTGAAAACTTTGAGAAAATCTTGTCAAATTCAAAACTGGAGGTTTTGAAACATTGGTTAAAATCTAAGTTTTCTCTCCCAGTCAAAACCTCAAGTTTTCTTAAAATTTGTGAAAACTGAAATTTTCAATTCAAAACCAAACCTTGAGGTTTGAAATGGAAACTGGAGGTTTTCAAATGTTCAAAACCTGAGAGACTCTCTATTTGACAAAACCTCGAGGTTTTCCCAGAAACCTTGAGTTTTGCATTTTCTCAGAAAAAATTGAGAAATCTTTGTGTTTGAAAAACCTCGAGTCTTCTCTGAAAACTCAAGTTTTGACTTTGTCCAGAAAACTTGAAATTGTCTCTATAAGGCTAAACCTCGAGGTTTCTGTGCAAACCTCGAGTTTTTCTCTCACAATGAGTTTTACACATTTGACAGCAAAACTTCAAGCTTTGTTTACAATCATTGGAAATCATCAAAACTCTTAGAGAACTAACAGAGTTTTGACTTGACAGAGAGTAGCTCAATTTTTTAATGAACTAAGCAAAACTACAGTTTTAGTCTTACAGAGAGCACTCCAAGTTTTTCACATTTACACAAACTCTAGTTTTTACCACACAAAAACTCCTCAATATTTTCTGAAGCATACAAAACTTCCGTTTCCATTTAGAAACTCGAGTTTTGGTCATACTGAATGTCACCAACATTTTGAGCTTATGAAAACTGCAATTTTGATATGGAAACTCCAGTTTTCAGTTTGCCATGAATTTTCTAAGTTTTCCAAAGTTTTGAGAAAACTTGAGTTTTGGTTTGGAAACTCAAGTTTACACTTGGCAGAGAGTTTTTATGTTTTACTCAGTTTTTTGAAACCGTTAGTTCTCATGGAAAACTCCCGTTTTGACTTAACATTGATTTCTCAAAGTTTCATACTTAAATGAAAACTCGAGTTTCGTTTTGGAAACTCGAGTTTTGGCCAAGCCGAGAGCTTTGCTCTTTTTCAGTGTTTTGAAATCTCCAATTTTGGATAAAAACTCTAGTTTTGAAGTTTTGGACTAAAATTGATTTAACATGTCAAGAGTCCAAAACTCAAGTTTGGAAATGGAAACTTGAGTTTTGAGTTTCATTCAAAAATATGTTTCAAAGCTCAAATCGCGACATTCCTCTCTGGATGAAGGAAACTTGAGTTATGATTTGGAAACTTGAGTTTTGCTATTAGTGCACAGTGTCAAACTCCAGTTTTGATCAATAAACTTGAGTTTGTGTCGCAGAGTTTGAAATTCAAATCTGAAGAATTTGTGAAACCTTCTTGTTTGATCTTAATATTTCCTATCATCATTTACTAATGCTCCTAGCTATGTTTAACCACTTTGTGAGTAAGTTTCAAATGATTTAGAGGATATTAAATGAAGGTTAAAAGCAAAAACAAAAAAGTGACGTCAGCACATTAAATACAAAATCTAGAAAACTTGCATCCTTTTGGACAATAATTCTGCACACGTTACTAAGAAATTAATGTCTGCTTTTCACATCCTGTAGCTACTCTTCCAATGAATTAATAATCAAGAAGTCAACCATAAATTTCTGTGCAACTAGATTAAGCAAAGAGTAGAGAGAGAAGAAGACCTAAGCTCATCCTAATTCTTTATGAATGTCTCCAACGGTTACATTAGGGATTTCAACGGTCATTTAATGCTCTCTTGATATAAATAGAGTCGTATTCAAGTCTTCTCAACAACCAATTTACTGAAAACGAATTGCATTTAAGTTTATCAACTACACTTTCAGTTTTCATTTGTAAAGTATCTTTTGATACATGGATCTTCAGTATTTATCTTTATCCACTCTTAAAGAGAGTTCATTTATTGTGAGTATCTCAAGTCTGGAGACTTGGAGATTGGGTTATTGATTGCAACTTGTAAGGGGGAGTAAGTTCTAGTGAGAGAATTATTCTTGAGTTACAGAGCGTGTAATCAATTGATATAGTGAAATCCCAAAGTATCTGGGGACTGAACGTAGATCAAGAGGTTGGATCGAACCAGTATAAATTTTGTGTGTGTTGCTCTTCTTCTCTATACTCTGTTTAGCTCTGTTTTAGTGTTCAAAAACAGAACACTTAGAAAAGATTTTTAAAATTCCAAATTCACCCCTCTTAGTGATTTAGCTCCACTAACACGTCACTGGATTTATATTGTTCTAAGTATAAAGTTATTAAAAGAAAAAAGGATTCCTTTTAGAAAAAAAAAATTTAATTATGGTTCCAATTTTTACTTTATAAAATATAATTTCAATAGAGCACTTTTATGTTAAAGTGGTATTAAAAAAAAAATTACACTTTGGATTGATAATAAGACAAAACACGTATATTAAGATAACTTTTTATGCAAATATATAAAATTGAGTTAAGTTTTAAGATCTTATCCACATTAAGAAAAGTTGTATGCAGCTATAAAAATATTTTTTAGATTATATGTTAATGAGACAATCACAATAACATGTCCTTTTGTATATAAGTAGTATGAGTAATAGAGAACCAATTTTATTGGCAATCTTCACTTATTGTAAATTCACACGCAAATTGACTGAATGGAATATCAACATTAGAATTAATATAATTAAATCCACAAAAAATAATTTATTTTAAAATTTGACAACTATGAGTTGCACGACTTATTCTTAAGACTTTTGAAAACAGATTACAGATGGAGCCCACTTATCACATAAAAAGTACATTTGACAATAAAAGATCTCAAATTAAACATGTGTGAAACGAAAACACTTATGCAGCCGCCAAATTAGTAGGACACATATACTCTAGCAAAACGACATGAGGATGGACCAAGCACATAGGAGCTCAAGTTTGACTTGAAATGGTCAAACCTGCACGATCAAGATAGTGAAAACGTAGTTTTTAGATAAAAACGAAAGAATAATGAAAAATGGTAAAACGTAAAATCGTAAAACGTAACGGAGTTTTTACCTGCATATGTATATAAAAAAATCCGAGAAAAATAAGGTACCTGCCATCATCCATACATATACTGATTAATACAATATTGATAACTCTCATTTTTAATAGATTTGAGATATGTTTTGAGATATTTTTGGAAGTCGTCAATACTAAATTAAAGAGATTTTATTAAGATTTTAAGAGATATCAATTTGGATGCATTATTTGGGGGATTTCAATTTAAAATATAAATTTCAATAAAAGAATAGTATTAGTAATAAATAATAATGATTTAAGATTTTGAAGAAGAAAAATATTTAAATGGAGTAAAATAAGAAAAAGATTTTTCAGATATTATTATTATTATTATTATTATCTATTATTTTATTATTTTAATGTTTGTTATCTTTTCCTCCATACGCGCCATTTGGGGAAATCATTAGAATCAATTGAAAACCAAAACCTAAGGAAGCTAAAAGAAACAGCGCTGCGAGACGCAGAGTTGGGAGGAAGACTGAAGAGAGGCGAGACGCACAGAGCACAATCAAGAAGGAGCGCCGCGTATGAGATGCCGATCCGGTCATGCTCTTACCTGTGTACCGGCAAGAGAGCGGTGCCGACGATGGTCGACCTGGACTACTAGAATCGATGACTCTGAGTTGCTCCTGCTTCACCAAAGCAGACTTGAGAATCTCAAAAGCCTGGAAGATTAGCGGAAGACGAAGGGTGAGGACGGCTTCAGTCTTCTAATATCCTCTTCCATCTCCAGGCAAGTTTTTTTTTTCTTCGCTTTATTAAAAAACGAGGCGATTTTGCGATTTTCCGTTTAAATTCTGCGTTTTTTGCGATTTCACTATGTTTGTGTTTTTGGCTGAAACGTTACACGATTTGTTGGGAAAAAACGCTAAATCGCCGTTTTTACGAGTTAAAACTCGTTTTTAACTACCATGTGCACGACAGTTGATGGCTAAGGAATGGACATAAATAACCTTTATCTTTGGCCTATAGTCATTGGTCATTTGATGGATAAAGACTTTTTCTTTTGAGATTGTCAAAACATAGATTAACCCACCGAAAAATAATTCAGTTAATCAACACTGAAAATGTATAAGATGTTCATTAAAATTGCGTAAGTAAATTGTTAAAAAGCAAATACCCACCGTTTAAAATACTAATCTCAATCGGAAATCTTCCAATTTTAAATGCTTTTAATTTCTTAGAAATACTCCTACGCTCCTTGATGTTATACCTAATTGAAGAGTTGATGCTGGTTTTAAGTGTAAAATAAATTTCACATGTTTACTATTTTTTTTAAAAAAAAAATTTAACCCTATTGTTCTTTATAAGAACAACAAAGGTCTAGTTTGATGGACTAATGTATTGATATTGGATTTGACGACTCTCCAAGATATTTATAAGGTAGATACCAAAGAGAATAATGGATCATTGTACACATATAGGCGTTAGCCAAAAGGGGGTGGTATATGTGCACAATGACTATTGAATAGTAAATGAGAATGAGTAAATGTGCGTACTTTTTAGGTTTACCTTTTATTTATAGAGATTACTTTAGGGTTTGGACTTATAGGTCTTATGTGCCTTACAGCCCAAGGATCACTGCCACACCTATAGGCAATGGCGGACCTACATTAGAGAAGGGGGACAAGTGCCCCCCCTTTGAATTGGAGAAATGAGTTTTTTTTTAAAAAAAAAAAAAATTAATACATGTTTGAATGATTGCCTATCTTTAAATGAAGTGTGCACACTTAATACTTCAAAACTGCACTTCATAATAGGATAAGGGGTGAATGGTTGAATGATTGTTTAGTGCCTTATATAAAAAAAATGATATATTTGATAGCATATATAATAAGGCAATTATGATAGAATTTCAAAAAAGAAGGCCTAGAAGGATGACATTATAATTATTTTTATTGTAATATACTTTTTTTTAATTAAAATATATATACTTAAACTTATTGAGTGTCCATCCTTCATTGTAATTTATGTAGCTGCATTTCTAACAATAATTAGCCTTACTTTTCTAAATGATAGATTTGTAACATAATTGTCTTTCTTATTACATCACCAGTATTCACTTGATTTTGTAAATTTTTTTTGATATATTTTTTCTTATTTATATTCTTTTTTTTAATGTATTTAAAACTTTCCTTTAAAAAATATTTTCGGCCCAAATCCCCCCACCAATTGTGCCCCCTTCTGTATTTTTCTGGGCCCGTCCCTGCCTATAGGTTGTTATTCCTAATTAGGATATTCCTTAATTATAGTCTTGATTATAGGTTACTCAAGATCTTTTTTCATTATAGGTAGATTTTGGTACGGTTTACCCCTTGTTGGGCCGTATATTAAATGGGTATCCATATCACCTATTAATATTATCTCAACAATAATCAAGTTTTTGGAAAAATGTATCATAATAATTAACTTAACTAATATCTTTTAATTTACTCAAATTAGCTAATTATGTGTTACATTAACAACGAGACAAGAGGAGTTACATTTTTGCACATTTTCACTAAGTACATAAAGAGAGTATTTCTTTTGAGAGTGTTAATAATGAGGGTTGAAGATGGAGACTTTCTTTAATATTAAAATTATTTTAATGAAATAACTAACTTTCTTTAATTTTGGTGAACTAATTAAAAGTGACATGAGTTTAAGACTGAAAGAATAGGTAAGAGTAGGAATAGAATTGGGAATTCGGGCCAGCTCAATTCTAATAGGCAAACAAGGTTTGAGCTTCAAACTAATGTTCTTACTTTTCACTATTTCATGAAACCTGATCAGAATTAAACAAAATTAATTAAGCCCAAAAGCTTGAACAAATTTAAATTTGGCATGGTCACATCCCAAGTTTACCTTTCACACAATACAAATCCAAATTTAAAAAGACAACATATTTCCAAAATCCAACATAAATAATATAGTAAATCTAATCCACTTTGTCTTCTTTTGCATTGCTTCATTGTAGACCACATTTTCACACCCTCTCTTTCTCTAGTTTTTTACTTCAATAAAAAGGTATTGGAGGTATAGATGATGGTTATCATTATCAAAATAGAATTATTGAGGAGTGAAGTGTGGAGCAGCTGGCTGGTGAGAAGGGCCTCTTAATTGGAATGCAATAATAATAAACTGGGAATTGTCCAAATCAAAGAGTCAACCCCCACCCAAATGGTAGTTGGCTTTTAATTTAATTTGCTGGGATGATCTGTGAGATATATGGGGAAAAGTTCGAGGTTGTTGGTCACTCTTCTGTCTTCATTATTCCCTTTTTACGCGTTTTAATTTGTTTGAACGATCTCTCAAGATTAAGATATGGGTCTACTAACTTTCGGCTCATTATTGTAGTTTTAATTTTTACGATTTATTATTTGAGATAAAAACGTGAGAGAAATTTTGTGTCGACTTGTAAAAAAAGCTTTTGAAACCATGACTTCGTAGTTTTCTAAACATACAATTTGTATAAGAAGCTGTTACTTAATTTTGGGAGGATAAAAAATTATTTAATTAAACATTTTATAAAATCTTTATATATATATATATATCATTATGATCAAATTATTTTGAAGAAAAATGATATATATAAATGCTTTAAAGTAACTTATTTAAATTTCTTAATATCCCTAAATTAGTCAACTGATATTTATATTAAGGATTTGAGGTCAAAACAACATTATTAGGTACTAAGCAAATTGCTTTAAACTTATCGCTCATATACTCTCATTTTCAACCACACAATGAGAATTAAGAAAAAAAAGCTTGCTTATTAAATTTATCTTAAATTGATTTTTTTATTTATTTTGCCCATATTTAAGAGCATAAAGGAACAATACATTAAGCTTTAAGTCTTCTCCTAATAAATTACAAGAGTCAATATTTGAAAAAAAAAAAATCATTATTAATCAAAAGTCGACTTATATAATGGACAAAAAAAAAATCTAAGGGCTGCCATATATATTTGACATCTGAGGGAGCATTTTTAAATATTGAGCAAACATGTAGTAACTCTAATCTCATATACGTTGTATCTTTGTATATGTATGTTGTACCATGGTTGTGATCCGTGTCTAGGCTAGGACACGCGTTTATTGCATTCAGTTGTTCTAGGTTTGAGGCTCAGTTGTTGTTTTTCCTAGTGCTGTAGATTCGGGAATTGTAGAGTCCTACGTTTTGCAATGAACATTGCATATGTGATTATGCTGTATTATGTTACTGCACGTAATGATCTGTGAGTTGATCCTAAATGCTTTGTTTGTTGTTTTCATAATTGTAGTAGACTAATATATACTGAATATAATTTGAATATGAGATTAACCTATTACTCTAAGATTCAACTTGAATCCTAGACATGCCAAAAAGTTCAGGAAGGGGCCACAGTGGAGAACCAAGCTCTCGGGGCAAGTCGCCGGTGGACACAGAACATAGTTGAAGGCTGATAGGTGGGGAATCTGGAGTAATTATTTGTATTATATTATTTAGTTTGGATGAGAGATTTTAGACAATAATGAAATTTTATTTTGGATGACTATAAATTTTAATGATCATGAGGAGTTGTTTTTGGCATATCTCCAGGGCGGTTTTATTATTGTTTTCAATATTCTACGCCCAAACAGT
Organism: Acacia crassicarpa; assembly: GCA_034222035.1. Taxonomy (NCBI): domain Eukaryota; kingdom Viridiplantae; phylum Streptophyta; class Magnoliopsida; order Fabales; family Fabaceae; genus Acacia; species Acacia crassicarpa. Next base: position 19,678,756 of record JAWXYG010000009.1, on the reverse strand, counting down.
ATTATACGCTTAATTCCGGTGTATGACATGATGTATGGCGTGTGAACGAAGGGGGTTGTGACAATTTAATTTGTGGGCGGGGCGATTCAATTTTGGTGGAGCAGATTGAGTGCGTAAGTTAATTGTTGCTCTCTCATTACAAGTAAGATGTTGTGTTGGTCTTGAGCATCCCTTTCTCCATAATCAATACAGTTAAAGCATGTTGAATGAGAATTAATTGTCATCCTATATAACTCTTCTGCTATGTCAATGTCAGCCTTCAATTTTTGTATAGAATAAAAAGACATTACTGATGGGAAAAGGAAAAAATTCTGAACACGTAGTTAGTATCACTACTAATACATTGGATCCATCGTCTGGTATGTCTCCAAATGCCATTGCATGTACTCAGATATTTGATCATATTCATCTTGTATCATAGGAGTTTAAACAGTAGCATGTGGCCATCTGTCCCATTCTGGAATGAAGTTTGAGTACTATTGAATCCAATTTGTAGTTGTCCTACCACATAGTTGTATTGAAATGATAATTCCCCAAAGAAACAGGCATAGCAGGAATTGGCTGTTAATGGTTGAATTGTCTCAATACACGGTCAGGGTGATGCCATTCTATTACATGAAAACCTATAGAGGGACCAAAGCAAGCCAAATTTTAGGTGTTTCCAAGCAATACAATGGAATCAATTGATGTACTTCGGGATATTAATATGGCTGCCAAATTATGTCGTCATTAGTCATTCTATCAAGAAAACTCCTATGTTAGAGTAAAGACATGGCAATTGGAGGAGACTTTTGGCCAATGTTTTTCCATCTATTAGTATCACAAAAAGTAAAGTTAACATTTCTATAATACTGTATTAATAATAAGTGAATATCACACATTTGTTGGTGAACTTAGCATACCAGAAACACAAGGGAGATAAAAGAGGGTAGATATCAGAATTTGGAATCGATCCCATACCGACAAATGTAACAATGATAAGCATCCTCCAATCCCATCTTTGGTTGGGTTAGTAGCATTACATAATTCTCTATATAGGTGAGCCAAGATTGTTGAACCCCAACTAAATTTTCCAACTTCTTCAAGGTTTTAAAGAAGTGGATGATACATTAAATACACCATATATAGTACCTCATCCATCTGGCATTAGTGAATTTTTGAAGTTGTACATCGTCTGCAATATCAGGTAGTTGTGATTTAATATGGCCATATCATCTTTAAAAACACATATATCAACATATATATAACTCTGCACATGTTAGTTGAGTTGAGAATTGATGGCATATTTGCTACATTTGTTTGACATGTGAATCATAGCTTCCAAATTGCATGCTTGATACTGTGGTGGATTTATGCATGTAGGATATCTGTATACTAGATTTTTCACAATTTCATTAGGAGGAAGTTGTAGCTTTCGTCGATAACTTTCATTACTTTCTCTCCCTTTGACTCTAATATTGCACCTGGCCTGTCAGGCCATTAAAAATTCGTCCATTTGAAAATATGCATACGAACTCTTTCCTATGGTCCATTCTACTTCATAAATATCACAACATAATTACAAATATGAAGGAAATTTAAATTGTAAAACTAAATTAATTCCACAATACCATTATTTTTTAAATTCATTCATTCATTTATTTCTTAGAAGAGAGCGGCATAACAATCATTTACTATAATTACAAAAATTCTGCTAGGATTGAAGTATGTTAGTGTAATTTGATTTATATTTGAATTTGTTAGAATAAGACTTTTATTCAAGAGGTGAGTGAATTGAGTGATAATTAAAAAAATTTCAGAATTTAATGTAAACATCAATAAAATAGAGTTGAAGAGATGTCACCAAGGGTATGCACAAAAAATTTATACTAGCTTGTACAAGCCACTTGACCCTAGTCCAAACCACTTGAATCTCGTTCAATTTTTAGAAGCCTTCTGATATTTTCACTATTTTTTAAGATTTGTCGGGCTCTTGGTACCTTAGTATAAGTTATTTCTTTTTCAAGAACATTCGCTTCTTCTTACGCTTTGCAATTTAATACTCCCTCAAGATTGTGAAATCTTGAGTCTCTCTTAGATGATGAATAATTCAACAAATGTCTCTGACAAGAGTAGATATATATGATCATTTAAGTACAGACTCGTTTAAGACTTGATGAAAGTAACAGTAAGCTTTCACATAAGTTTGTTGAAGTTGGTTGCTTTGTCTTCAATGCTTATGGGTTGAGTGAATTAATGATTGATGCCTTACTAAAATGTACCTGTTGGAGTGTGTATGGTCATTGTTATAGCTATTGAGATTTTTGACATTCTTTGTGTCTAAGGAATTAGCCGTTGGAGTAGAGATAATTTTCGTTGTTTGAGTGTTATTTTCATTTAATGCTTCTAACATAAAAGTTCTTTTTTCAATTTGTATGTAAATCCTTGTTTGATCACTTGAAAAACACTTACTTACAAATACAATGAAGAGTTAGAGTGATTAGAAACAAGAAAAACAAGTTACACAATCATTCCAATGATTTTTGTAAAATACGAAGCGATGCTCTACTTTCTAGAAAAATATCACTCGAGTGATTCTCTTTTGGCAGTTTGAAAACATTATAGAGCACTAGATGGAACGCTAAAGTGTTGAGCTAGTGATTTTTAAGAACAATAGAAAACATTGTAGTCAGATTCTAAAATAGTGGAATAAGAATCAAAATTTCTGAGATGGTATTTTGAAAATTTTGTGTTCAACGTCATTGGAGTGACAACTTATCATTCTAGTGAAGTTCTATTACAAAGAGGCACCAAGTGGTAACTACAAGAAATATGAAAGTATTTTAGCAACTTACTTGTTGGTAACCATACCATGTCACTCAAGCCACTTTTGATCACTCGAGTGCCTCTCTTACAAAACATTAGTTGATTACTAATGAGTAACTAAAGAGTGATAACATAATTTTTACATGTGTCACTAAAGTGAGTAATTTGCAGTCAGGTGATGTTATGTTTTAAACTTTGCCATATCATCCCCTTCAAATTATCAAGAGGTAATTGGCAAGTATTTGAGTGTCACTCAAATGGCAACTTAGTAACAGGGTGATTTAACACACCTTGCGAAAACTTGTGGCGAGTTACCATTAGGTAATTGGCATGATTTTGATTATCACTCGAGTGATAACCACTTGACTCTTGTGCAAAGAAGATTTTTAAAGAATCACCATTGGGTAGAGCTGAGAATTAGGGTTGGCCCGTGAAGGGCCAGAGCTTAACAGGGCCGGCCCTCCAGGGCCCGGAGTAAGAAAAACACCTGTTTTTCAAAGACCGGCTCGAGAGCACCAGGGCCAGCCGGCCCACAGGGCCGGAAATTACTATTCCAAATTTTAACTATTTTTCCTCTGCTTTTTTTTTTTTAAAAAAAAGAAATATAATTAGTAAATTATAATACGAATCATCCAATAAAAAACTATAATAACTAATTTATAATCAAAAGCAAACTATCTTCACAAATAACTCACATAAAATATAAAAAGCATATTATGAATTTCTTCTCCCGCATCATGAACACATCCATAATCTTTATTTGCAACAAATAATAAACGAAATCATAAAATTAGAATATAGTTATTATATATTTGTAATTAAATGGATAAATAACTTTATAATAAATACAAAATATATATAAATTAATAAATTTAAAAATAAAAAAAAGTAAAAGTTATAGTGAAAAGGGCTTGCAGAGCTGGCCCATGGCCCTCCAGGGCTGCCCCGTTTAAGTCCGAGACCCTTTAGGGCCGGCCCTCCAGGGCCAATTTCAAATATTTCGTCTATTTTTCAAACCCGGCCCTTGACGGGCCAAGGCTTAAATGGGTCGGCCCGATGGGCTCAGCCCGTTTTACCGGCTCTACCATTGGGTACCTTGCATGAAACACACCATTTTTAGTTCATCACTCGAGTGACATGATTTGGACTCAAGTAACTTAAAAGCTTTTTATGTATTCCTTCACTCACTAGCTAGTACCTTGACAATGATGTTTAACTTTTAGATTATCACTTAAATGATACATATTTCACTCAAGTGTACCGACAATTTTCACAAAATAACTTTACCACTAGCCAATTTCCTTCTGGTGACACAAGAACACATTCTCACTTGAGTAATATTTCGTTTTAAAAAAATTTCTAAAGTTTATTATTATCAAAACATGTACTTTACTTTGACAGAATTGACTTTTGTAAAACCCTCGGTTGCGAAATAGAAAGTTGTTTAAATGACTAATTGAAAAATAAGTTTAGATGTAAAATTAGTGAAAGGGACATCAATTATACACACACAAATATATTTAGGCACACACGTAGATATATATATATATATATATATATATATATATATATATATATATATATATATATATATATATATATATATACACCCATATGAGCGTGCACACACAAATATATATGTATGTATATGTTTGTGTGTATATAAACATGCATATACAGACACATATATATATATATATATTTGTCTGTGTGTGTGTTATATTAGAGTTATTTTCATTTAAGGGGACATTGAAAATAAATCAACTTCTACCAGCGAAAATTAATAAATTGTTTCTTTAAAAATGCATAAAATAAGTAACATAACAAAAAACAAAAACAAACAAAGCAGTTATAAATTAAATAAAAAAATATTAAAATATGAAAAGGAATGCGAAGACAAAAGTCACTAAAAAGTGAAGATATGAAAAACACACACACATGGAGTACAATATCAGAGCAGAAATGTAAGGGCAAAAAAGTAGGGATGAAGGATGGAGGCAACATGAAGTAGAAGTAAGAAAACTTGACTTTAATATGATATTTTGGGCAGAAGCTCTTCTTCTTATGATCCCAAGCATAAATTGTTAGGGTTACAGTGCATTTTCTACTTCTAACATACATTTGAATATGCAATCTTGTCAAAATTGAGTTTCTATATAGAAACAGAAGCGGGTGGTAGAAACGTAAATCATAGTTTCTATTACTTAAGGTCAGGGTACAAAATTTTGTGTGTACGTGCACGCGGACGTGTAGAAAAACATAAATGACCACTCAAATTTAATGAATAACTTCATATTTAAAAGATATAAGTCACATAATTAAATAAAACATAAGTCCTAAAACACAAAAAAAGTTTAAAAACTCTTACAACTAAGTTTCAAAATATCAAAAGAATAAAATTTAACAATTCATAAATTATATCAATTGATTTAAATCAAACACATCATATTGTATCAGTTGCATGTTCTCATCTCTTGCTCTTATCATAAGTTCATACTCTTATAACTTGGAATGCAGAATTAGGGGAAATGAAAATAGTGTTTTTCTTCTTCTTCTTTTTTTAAAAAATAAATAAAAGTAAAAACTTAGGGTTTTACATGACATTTTTACTTGTTTTTACTGAAGATTATTTTTACTTATGTTGTAACACGTATTACTCAAAAATACACTATTTTTTACAACAAAGCAAACATACACTAAGCATGTTTAGCTTTTATGATTTTATTTAAGTATTTGGTGATTTTGATATTATCTATTTTCATAAAAAGCCATATGTATATAGAACACATATACTACTATATTTAAATATTACTACGTACAAAACAAACATATTTTGCAACATATGAATCAGATTATCTTTTATGAATATGCTTATAATCTTATTTATTCTTCTAATCAATAGAAGTCATACTACAATTGATTTTTTAAGAAAATTAGTTACATGTCTACATCTATAATTTAAAGGGGGAAAAAAAAACATGTAAACGATATGATGATGAAATACCTCTTACTGGCATCACTCAACAAAAGAAATATAAAATTTAGAAAAATAATTAACCAAGAGAATGTACCTTAACCCGCTAAAAAATCAGGCTTAAGTTGAAATAAATAATGCAACTAGCTAAGACCACTTACTTCACTTTAAAAAAAGAAGTAAGATGGAACTGATGGAGCAGACTTTTAAACGAACTTGAAAACACTACTATAGAAAAGACCTTTTATGATTATGATTATTTTGAACGGTCATATATGCATATATGCAGGTACTATATATATTCCACGTAAATATATAACGGTTTTGAACTGTAATATATTTAGGGTGATTCTTTGTTAATAAGCGTTGGTTTTATGTTTTTTTAATGATATATAGTTATTTTTTAATATATTGTTTTATTTAGTTTTACTGATAATATTTGTTATATAAGGCACAAAATAATTATTGATAAGAACAAGATAATAATATTAAATAAAAAATTATATTTATCATATTCAAAATTCAATACATTATAGATAAACATCATATAATTTTAAAAAAATTAATCACTTAAACACTCTCACAATAAAACCTATTTTATAATTTTTTGAAATCTAAAAGAAATTTTTTCAATAAAAAATTCTACAATATTCTCTAATACCTTTACTATAGATTGTCCATAGACCACGTATTCTTCTAAGTTTCCGTTACATATCCTTTAATTGTAAAAGGATAACATAAATATGACAATAAGAATATAATAGTAAAAATAAGCAAATATAAAAACTTAAGAAATTCTCATAATATAAATATGAAAATCAGAATATATATATATATATATATATATATATATATATATAGAGCAAATCTTGAACTTCATTCAACAAACTTTACTTGGTTGCTAAAGTTCAAGAACACGAGATATTCAAAATTAAGGAATTAACAAACCTTCAAATAGATCGTGATTTAACAACTAAAAATTATAAGAAACATTTGTTATGGATTTTAGTCTATATAATTTAGTGTAATTAAAATTATTTTCAATGCAATAAAACAACAATAAAAAATTCAGCAATTTACCTCATCATCTTGTCTTTGCTTTTCTCTCCAACAACTATCATTAGAAATTACACATAGCTTTTGGTTTGTGATTCTTCTTCTTAAAATAGCACGACGAGCAGCCTTGAACCTCAACTAGCAAGCTCTTGTTATATAAAGAAGAAATATTATCAAATAAATTATTTTTAGAATCCTACTTTCTTCTATATGTCGGTTATTATTTTTAACAATAAGTATTTAAAAATTATACTTCATGGTTACTTCTTTTAACTATTATATCTTTGTTTTCGTTGATATAGGATGGAAAACAAATCATTTGAAAGTATTACATAATGCTTGCTAAAAAAGAAGCTCTATTTTTGTCGGTAAATATATGACAATTAATATTTGCAACTGTTATATTTCTATTTTCACAAATTCTGCATTACAATACATGATTGTGTATATATATTTAATCATTATATTTTAGCATTATATATTCTTATGCGACCTCTACCTCCATATCCATGACAATTATTCACTTTACACGTTATTTACTAAGCATTATATATGCACAAATTTATAATAGTGAAAGAAGGAAGATGGAATAGAGGGTGTTGGAGAAACCAAAAGGATTTGAAAGTGGTGGAAGAAGAAGGATGCTGCTTGTGGGTATATACGTGAAGAAATCCTATATCCTTACATGCAAAAGCTTGATTTGATGAGGCACATGGTATGAAGGGAAGGGAAGATGAATAAGTTTTTTTGTTTGATACATTTTTAGTGTCTAATCTTTTTAGGAACTCAAGTTTCTAGGCCTATTGATTTTTCTTTAAAGATGAGAAAATAAGATTTTATCAAAATTGGTAGGACCTCAAATTTCCTCTATGAACAGTGAAGCTTTTAAATATATTTACCTCTCATAAAAAAATTATTTTCTATAAGGTAAGAAAATATGAATATGAATTTGATAAGTGAATATTTTAGACAAATTCAATTTTTTGTGTGTGAAATAAATGCTTCGTCATAAAATTCGAATTTGACCCATAAATTTAATTTTGTTTTTTGCGAAATAAATGTTTTATCATAAAATTTGAATTTGATGTAAGCAAATTTGTATCAAATTCGAATTATAAAAAATAAAAATAAAAATCTTTTCATTTTGAATTAATTATTTCTGAGGGCAGAATATGTATTTTCTAATTATTTCCCAACTAACTGATCTTTAATTTATTTTTTCCTATCCAACAACTCATTCTCCCTAATTCTTTAAAATCTTCATTCATTTTTTTTTCCTTCCTCAAATTTTTTTTCCTGTACCCAACGTCCTAAGAGAATCTCTGCTTTTTGTTTTTTCCTATTCGTTGCTGATGGGAATCTCTTGGAAAGGAATTATTTGTTTTGATTGACCAAGGTACGAGAATTCTTGGGAAAGAGAAAAGGCTGGGTAAAATGAAAGTTGTAGACATGGTAGAGCGGGTACGTCAAAGACAAAATGGTGTTCGTGCTAACTTCAAACGAGTTATGTGTAAATTTAAACTCGATATTTATGAGAATAAGTTTCAATGTAGTGTCTGAATAAACATTTTTGAAAGTATAGTATTTTTATCCTTTTTTTTTATTTTAAACTGAGCATGTCAAGGTAAAAAAACTCAATAGTAGGTTCATTGTAACCATGTGATTTTCTATGTATTTAATGTATATTTTGCATGGATGATTATTTTGTTATTACAAATTCGATGTACAATATTATGGATTATATTCAAGATATTTTTTTGGTCAAATATTATAATTATCTAACTTTAACCACTTTATTATATCATTTTTTTTAATTTCAGAAAAAATTATTTACACACGTAAATCCATATTTTTCATTTTCTTTTTATTCTGTTAGTGATAAAATGGCATGCTCATCTTTTAATGTATAAATAAGGGTTAAGGTGTAAAAATACACATGTGTTTTTCTCCGAGGAGCGCTCAATAGCAAATGCTTTTTTTGGGTGCAAAAGTTCACACGTGGTTACAAATTAGGTGCAAAAATATCGTTTGACCGTTAAGTTTGACTTTAACCGATGACGTGATATTTAAAAGGTGCAAAAATATACATGGGATTTGTGAAAAAGAGCGTCCAACAACAAATTTTTTTTAATTTAATAATTTTATTTTAATTACTATCGGGTGCTAAAAAGATATTTAGAATACTGACCTATACTGAAAAAATACTTCATAATCTTGAAAAAGTATTTTTAGATCTGAAAAAAAATATTTCAGGGTACTAAGTGGTACTAAAAAGATACTTTGAAGTATTTTTTCTGTATCAGTCAGTATTCTGAAAGTACTTTTTAATACCAGTCAGTACCCTGAAATATTTTTTTCAGTATCCTTTTAGTACCGGTAAACATTTGAAATATTTTTTCAAAATCCTAAAATAATTTTTCAAGATTATGAAGTATTTTTTCAGTATCAGTCAGTATCCTTTTAATACCGTTCAATACTTGAAATAATTTTTCAAGATCCTAAAATAATTTTTCAAGATGATGAAGTATTTTTTCTGTATTAGTCAATATCTAAAAAATATATATTTTAGAGTACTGACTAGTACTAAAAATTACTTTCAGGATACTGACTGGTACAGAAAAATACTTCATAATCGTGAAAAATTATTTCAAGTATTGACCAGTATTAAAAGGATACTGATTGATACTGAAAAAATACTTTATAATCTTGAAAAATTATTTTAGGATCTTAAAATAAAATTATTAAATTTAAAAAAAAAATTGTTGTTGGGCGCTCTTGACAAATCACATATACATTTTTGTACCTTTGAAATGTCACGTCATCGGTCAAAGTCAAACTTAACGGTCAAAGTCAAATTTAACGGTCAAACGGTATTTTTGCACCTAATTTGTAACCACGTGTGTACTTTTGCACCCAAAAAAAGCATTTGCTACTGGGCGCTCCTCGGAAAAAAGTACATATGTATTTTTGCACCTTAACCCTATAAATAATTGGAATTATATCCATTTCAACGGGTGTGCCTTTTAATTTCATAAATGAGATAATTATCATTTTTATTTCAAAAGTTTTTGCTGAGTTTTTTTTGAGCAAAATTACTCTAAAAGTTAACCAGACGTAGCAATGTTTCTCTTCTATTAATCTTGACAGTTAAATTTTTGCTATGTTATGTAAGCCCCAGAGACAAAATTGCTCCTCAAAAGACTTCTGGCTACCCACTGCTCCTCCATGAAAACTTTCACGCAAATTGCTACGTTTTGTTAACTTTTAGGGCAATTTTGCTCTAAAAAAAACTTTTGAATACTCAGTGCTCATCAGCCACAACTTCTGAGACAAAAATGATATTTATTCCTTCAGAAATTAAAAAGAATATTTATGGAATCAATTAGGTTTGGTTGAAATTATTTAAACGAAGTATTTAATTTTAGATTTTTTAACGTGGCCAAAAAACTAAATTTTGTACATATATGCGTAAAATTTCCCATCTTTCATACCTAACTGCCTAACTAAATCAATATAAATAATAAATAATAATTATAATAGTTGCGTTGGTTGATAATCCAAATTCCAAACCAATATGCTTCTTCATCTTCCATATTTGACCTCTATACCAACCCCCAGTCTTCAAAATAGGTTTTGTGGATTGCAATCTAACAGGGCCAAAATCTCTTGAATAGAAAGTGATGGCATATATCAACTGGAATAGCACATTCAATTTCATTTGTTTTTTTTTTTAAAAAAATAAAAGTGCACCTTTAATCCTTTAATTTTAGGTTTCATTTTAATTTTTAATTTTATAAAATATCTTTTTAATATTCTAATCCTAAAAAAAAATACTAACATTAAAATTTTAAATGTTGACAAAACATTTCAAATGATGATATATTAAGTTTAATTTAAAAAAATGACACAAAAAGTATTATTAACTAATAGCACTAGAGTTAAAAGATTGGAAATATAATTTATTTAAATTAAGGGATTAAAGTGAGATCTTATATAAAGTTAGAGGGCTAAAGTTATATTTTTACCTCAAATTTTCTTTAGATAATTCATTTTAATTACTTCAGAAATTTTTTTATATATTATAAATTATGTTTATCTTAAAATGAGAATATGAAAATTATAAGAAAAAAATTTATGAATATGGATACTTTTTCCTCATCGTTAAATTTTCTTTAAATCAATATAAAATATAAAATTTATAACAAACTCATTATAAGGAACTTATTTTACAATAGATTCGCATTTATCTACTGGATGATTTGTTTTGGATGAACCATTCAATTAAAAAGGGATCGTGTTGTTGGCCCTTGGGTCCTCATCAGGACCTTGTGTTCTTTTTTTTAACATAGATGGACACCCAAATTTGACTTAGATGATACAAAATTTTATTTTATTTTTTAATTATTGATTGTTTTAACAATTGGTAGGGAATATATATATTTAATTTTGCCGTGCATTTGTATCTTTTAAAATTAGAATAATTTAAAAATGTGAAAAATATTAGAAAATTATTTAAATCGGATGGTCCAAATCTAGTAGTACTATAACTATAAAAACAAAAGGTTGTTAGTTTTAACAATAGAAGAGGACGCATTTCCATTAAATTGAAATTAATATCTCATCTAACAATCCTGAAATTTAATTTAGTAGTATTATGTACTCCCTCAAGTCCTTAGTACATCTATAAAAGCTTTTAAAAAAAAAAACACTCATTTACACGTATTAAGAAATTTTCTATTTTAAAAAAAGGTGTATTAATTTTCCTAAAGCATCATTTATAATAATTGCAACTGCTCCTTGATAAAGGTTTCCTTAATATTTAAAATTAATAAGAATAATTTGGAAAGAAACAATTACAAATTAAGACACAAATCTCTCTTTTTCTTTTTGATCAAAGATATATATATTAATATTAAGAAACAGTATATTACATAAGAATAACATAAAGACAGTACATAATACAAAAAATCAAACAAAAAACAAGAAGTATCAGTCACCACCCATTAAAAAGATAAGAGCCAAAAAAAAAAAAAATCATGGACAATAGCAGTCTTTTGGACACCCAAAGTTAAAAGTGATAACAAAGAAGGTAAGGGTTGAAAAACCCACCTGATCGGGTACACCTCCTTATAAGCATAAACTACAACTAAGGCAGCTATACAGGTACCCAGTCTAGGGGTGAAGATCCAAGAAAACCCAACCTCAGGAGAAAGGAGACTCAATGTCCTGAAGAATACTTTTGTTTTTCTGATCATGTAAATCCGGTGACCTTGACCACACACAAACCAAATCCTCTTTAAATCTGCCCCCAAGAACGTAGATCCGAGCTACCAGATAATAATCGAATTTAAAAACGCTCAAACAACCTTCCAACCAAGAGGATTTGAACGCAGATCTTATAGATCTATTTATTTCTTGAACTAAGAACACCACCAAAAAACCCAGTACCACAAAAAAAGAAACAAAAACCAAATAAATCTCACCTCTGCAGATCAGATCTGAAGAAGGAGGGGAGAGGACTCACCACAAGGACAAGAAAAGGCCACATCTGATAGAACTCTGAGGGAGAGGACTATAGATCAGAGATCTGGACTCCAAAACACCAGGATTGCAAATCAAAGATATGGACTCGCAACAACCACTCTGACTCGTCTGTGGTACAAAAGTGGTGGTCGCCGGTGGCTTGTGTGTAAGAAACAAGCCGTCAACGAGAGAGAATGAGAGGGGGGAGGGGGAGTGTAGAGAGGAGAGAGGATGGAAAAAACACGTAGAAGAGAGAGCGGCTTTACCCTAAGACACAAATCTCTCCATTTCATTTACTGTCCCCATCCTTTCACTTCTCTTTTATCATGATAACTTTTAATAGATGAAATTTAATATCCTATAAAAATATTACTATTATATCACATATTTTTTTTTTGATACAATTATAATATCAAATAATAAAAAATGTATATAAATAAATTTAAATTTAAAAAATTCGATCTAAATTGTTCTTATATTAAAATATTATATATATATATATATATTTTAAATTTTTTTAAGATATTAAATCTCAACCCTTCATAATTGATCAAAGCATGAGGATAAAAAAGTGGAAAGAAGCCGATGATTCTTATTTCCATGCTAAATTTGCAAAACAAAGCTGATTGAGTCTTAAATATTCTAAAAGTAGCTTAAACATTTACATCATAGAGGGTACCAAATATTATTAAACAAAAGAGAATTGACCAAAATGAAAAATTAAAAAAATATTTGACCAAATCCAATTCATAAAGCCATTTTTTTTTTCTTTTTTTTTTGGCCGAAATTCATAAAGCCTTTCAACCAACCATGACATTCTAGAAGATATGAAATTGGTTCGACCAAAATGGAAGGGCGAAAAAGAAATAATTTGGTGAGCAACTCTTTGGCGTTTTCTCATGTTACCTAATCATTGGAGGTTGGGTTGGGCCCCACCACTAATGTCCCAAGTCAAAAACATTCACCTTCATGCCAACTTGTTTCGCCATCCATAATAGTAATCTATAATTCTAAATAAACAGAGAGTTTGGTACATTTTCATATTATAATTAGTCAGAAAAAGACCGTACCACCAATTTGTTACGTGCCATATTAAATTGCACCTTGACTTAGCTCCTTTTGCCGACATACATTTGCCGCATCAAACGATGGCTCAAGTCCTTTGCGGACTTGTGTCTGTTGCATTAAACGATGTCGTTTTGATGCCTAACACATACCTAGTCTCCTTTTTGTTTTTTTAAACAAATTTCAGGCACTATCAAGTAGTAAAAATAATTCAGGTGTTAATTGCTACTAAAAAATATTTTAAAGTATTTTTTCAAAATCCTAAAATAATTTTTTAAGATTATGAATTATTTTTTAATACGAATTAATATATCCTGAAGTATCATTTTAATATCAATTAGTATCTAAAAATATTTTTTTTTAGATCCTCAAATAATTTTTCAGCATCATGAAATTTTTTTCAGTATCATATAGTATTTTAAATTATCTTTTTACTATTTAGTAGTATCTGAAGTTATTATTATTATTTTTTAAAAGAAAAAGAGACCAGGTGTGTTTTAGGCGCTAAAACGACGTCGTTTGATACAACAGACTCAAGTCTGTAAAGGGCCTAAGCGAGGTAGATTTAAATTATGATTAATTTCATGCCTGTAAGGCTAAACTCTTACCTCTTCAGACTTTTTCCCTTCTTTTCTTTTCTTTCTTTATTGTTTTCCCATTAATTGTTTGAAACAGTAAAGGGAAGGCACCGCATGCATCACCCAATCCCTTGTACTATTTCAAACCAAGACCAAATCTCTTGTGAAAGTACTAGATTACCCCCTTCAACTATTAAAGAGAGCAACAAAAAATTCTCCCCAAACCTACGAATAAATCCCAAATGACGGCTCCAAGGTGTGAATTGTTTTTTGAAATTATCTAAATACCTTTCATTTTTTTAAAAAGTCAAATATCAATAGTTTACCGAGTAACAATTATAATTTATATTAAATGATTGCAACAATTAAGACAACATCAACTAATTTTACACAGGTCAATCAAGCCATGTCACCCAAAAAAAAAAAAAAACTTGATTTTAGAATAGTTATTAAGGAATTTATAGGAATAAATCTATTTTGATGAATATTTTAGAATTTTTCATATTTTGGTTATCCTTATATATCTATTTTTCTCCCCTTCTTTTAAAGGGTGAAAGTAGGAATTGTATGTTATTCCATGTTCATTAATGTAATGTAAAAAGCTTGATCTTCCTTAAGTGAAACTATTAGGACCTTGACCAAAAAAAAAAAAAACTATAAGAACCTAATAAAAAAAACAAGTAAAAGTATACGGATTTGATAAAATTTAAAAAATTATAGAGACCTAATTAAAGAATGGTTGAAACTATAAGGACTTTCAGATTAATTATCTCTAAAAATAAAAAGGTTATGCCAAATTAAACTTAATAATGTTTGAATCTTATAATGTTATTGGATATAAGATAATTAATTATAGAAAAATTTAAAAATATCCATATATTACTCATGAAAGAGGCAGGGACATCAGAATCTAAACTGAAATTCATTTGGACAACATCTTTTTCATAGAACTGACCTTTGGTGCTAATGTATCTGGCATATATAAATGATGCCTAATTTAACTATTTAATTATATTTTTCCAAATCTGCCCTCTTCAAACTTTTCTCCTTTAAATATGGTTTGAAACAGTGAAGGAAGGAACCACCTAACCCTTTTCACCCCGGTGTACTGTTTCAAACCATGACCAAATCTTTGGTGAAAGTACTATATTACCCCTCTAAATTATTAAGTTTTTACAAGGTGTAAGAAAACGTGGGAGTTGGACTGGGTTTCATTTGGTGTCATGATAAATCTTACAACTCATAAGCATAAAATAATATTTATAAATTACTTATCAATGAGACATCAACCTGTGAATTTAAACTCAGATTCTCATTAAAAACAGAGGTGACTTTTGGTGCAAATATTTGGTCCTTTTTTAATTTGAGGGTGTTTTTGTAATTTTAAATGGTATGAGGGAACAGTAAGGCCCGGAAACAATAATCATAAACTGATTCGCTTTTGAAACTGTCAGAAAATATAGGCACCGCTCTCAAATCCCAAATGCAATTAGCACAAAGAAAAAATCCAAAAATTTGAAACTGGGTAATGATCCTTCATCAGAAAAGAGACAATCTTTGCAGATTCGGTGTCCAAAAGACGAAAAGTGAGTCGTTTTTGTTTGCTATCTCCTTCCTCTTCTTGGCTCCTCACCTTTCATGGCTTCTTCTTCCTTCTTCTCCAATGTGACGCCATGGCTTTGTTTAACCTTTCTCTTCGTTCTTCAAACTTCTCTGCTCTTACCAATCTGTAACTGTCAGCCTCAGAACATCGAAACTGTTTTTCCACCTGAAACTCCACCCCCAGCTCCAGCTCCTCCACCGACACCGAGCACTTCTCCATCGCCGCCGGTTGTCCCGCCGCCGGAAACAACTAGAAGTCCTTCTTCTTCATCATCATCATCGAACAGTAAGGTAGGAAGGGCTGTGGCTATTACTGCAGCAAGCACAGTGGTTGTTTCTGCGTTAGCCTTCTTCTTTATCCGATGGTGTTTAAAGAAAAGACGCAGCGAAGAGATACGTGTGAGCTCTGCTTCGGAACCTGTTGTTTTGCCGCCGGCTAACGCGTTTGAGCGAATTGAAGGGAATGTGAGGGGATTGATTGTTGATGAGAATGGTTTGGATGTGATTTATTGGAGGAAGCTTGAAGGGCAGAATGGCTCCAAGAAGAAGGGATTACAGAGAGAAGAGGTTCGAACTATTGCTAAAGAACAAGATCAAGAACAAGAAGTAAAGGTAGTAACAGAAGAAGAAGAAGAAGTTGATGGTGATGGTGGGTTTGGAGGAAATCATCGCCGGAAAAAATCTGAGCCTGTTCAAGAAATTCCTCTGCTTCGTGGGAAATCTTCGGCTTCCGAGAAGAGTTTAATGTCAGAAGACGAACATGGGTCGAGTCGGAGTTGGATGAGAACGTTGTCTCGAAAAACAGCCCCTCCTCCTCCCAATCCTCCGGCGACGACAGCGGCGGCGGCTGTTTCGCCACCATTACCACTGCCACCCGCCGCGTATTATTATTCTTCTGTTTCAAAAGCGAAAAACGTGGAACCACCACCACAACCACCACATGCTGCTGCTTCTTCTTCTGTTGTTTCACCACCATTACCACCACTACCCGCCGCTTATTATTATTCTTCTGTTTCGAAAGCGAAAAACGTGGAACCACCACCACATGCTGCTGCTTCTTCTTCTGTTGTTTCTCCATCCTTACCACCACCACCCTCTGCTTACTTTTCTGCTGTTAGCAAATCAAAAAGCACTGAACCACCACCTCCACCACCATTAATTCCAGATAAAAAGGCTCCGCCTCCCCCACCTCCGCCGGCTAAAAAGGGTCCAGCGCCGCCACCCCCGCCTCCGCCAGCTAAAAATGGTCCAGCACCACCACCTGCTCCGCCCATGGCCGGAAACTTGAAGTCATCTTCAAAACCACCACCTAGCCCAGCTGAAATGTCAGAGGAAGACACTGATAAAGTGAAACTTAAGCCTTTACATTGGGATAAAGTAACCACTAATGTTGATCATTCCATGGTTTGGGACAAGTTGGACCGTGGCTCCTTCAGGTAACAATAATAATGACAATAATAATAACCCTAATTTCATAGATTTTGTATGAAAACCAGTGAGAGTAAATTCTGATATATTTGTCCATTTTCAGGGTTGATCAGGATTTTTTGGAAGCTCTTTTTGGATCTGTGGCTACAAGCAAAAGAAGCTCAAGAGTGGAAAACGTTTCTTCTAGTCCAAGCAAGGAGGCTTCTGCACAATCAAGCACGATTTTCATTCTTGACCCCAAAAAATCACATAACTTTGCTATTGTTTTGAAATCTCTAGCCGTGTCACGGCGAGAAATCGTCGATGCCCTTGAAGAGGGTCAAGGCCTTAGTTCAGATATAATTGAGAAGATTGTTAGATTAGCTCCAAATCAAGAAGAGCAATCTAATATCCTTCAATATAATGGAGACCCTGCAAGGCTTGCAGTTGCAGAATCCTTCCTTTATGACATACTCAATGCTGTTCCTTCGGCTTTCAAGCGTTTGAATGCTATGCATTTCAGGTTCAACTATGATTCTGAGGTATTAGAGATCAAGGAATCTTTGAACACCCTTGAATTGGCTTGTAAGGAGCTTCGGAAACGAGGGCTGTTTGTGAAGCTTCTCGAGGCGGTCCTTAAAGCTGGGAACCATATGAATGCCGGCACATCAAGAGGCAATGCTGAAGCTTTCAACTTGTCTTCTTTGAGGAAGCTCAAAGATGTCAAAACCACAGATGGGAAATCCACATTGCTTCATTTTGTGGTCGAAGGGGTAGTCCGGTCTGAGGGGAGACGGTGCGTTCTTAACCGTGATTGGAGCCTAAGTCGCAACGGAAGCAGGAAGATGAACGGCAAAGGAGAGTCTGAGAACTTTGTTTCAGATGAGCAGAGAGAAATGGAATACTTAAGGTTAGGATTACCATTTGTTGGAGGAATTAGTACTGAGTTCTCCAATTTGAAGAAAGCAGCCATTATAGATTACAGTAGTTTACTTGCTTCAATCTCATCACTCTCCACTAAGATAGCAGAAATGAAACAGCTTGTTTCACAGTGTGGGAATGCGAAAGGTGGGAACTTTGAGAGAGAAATGGACTTATTTCTGAGAAATGCTGAGGAAGAATTGGGATTAGTGAGAGATGAGGAGAAAAGGGTAATGCAGATTGTGAAGAAAACAAATGAGTACTATCAAGGAGGAGCTTCAAAGAATAAAGCAGAGAGCGTTGTGGAAATATTTGTTATTGTCAAGGATTTCCTGGTGATGGTTGATCAGGCCTGTATTGACATTTCTCGTAATATGAACCAGAAGAGGAAGACAACAAAATCAAATTCTGGGTAAATATCATTATGCAGATCCCTGTACAGTGTACAGTAGAACTAATAAGTTTTGCCGATTAAGTCAGGATCAGGATGTTCCATGTTCTGATCATGCATGAGGCAACTGTAAATAACCTCGTACTCGAGACAAATTGGATTGGCTCCAAACTATGTGGAGTAGACAAATATTTGTGTCTGGCAAATTCAGGAACTAGGACCTTCTTTTTCATGTACCCCAGTTCACATATTCTTTAGTTTACTTCTATGTTAATGTTGGATTCCTCTGGCACTGACGAGAATTTGCATAGCTTCTTGAGAATTTCTCTTATATGATAGTACCTTGGGGCCTACATTTAGGACCGAAGGAGTAATTCTTTTGAATTGTAATTTTAGATTAATGAGAATTTGTATTTTATTCGACAAAGAAAACATATCAGAGTTTGCTTCCCAGTAAGAGTACTGCTCCACTGCCGCAAAACTCAGATTGCTGGAGAGCTTTCATAGGTTGATGCAGAATTTACTTTCAATTGATCTTTAATTTCCCAGTTATGGTTAGTAACACCTCAGAAATCATGCTATTCAATCAGGGAAAGGGTGAGGAAGAAGGAAAATGACTAAGCCATTAAAATACAAGAAATAAGCATATCTTATATACCACAGGCTTTACATTATATTATTTTTCTTAACTCACACATTGCTTAATTGGCGAAGAAATTTAATATCAGAGAACAATGCATGAATCCTACTCTCGTCACTTTGTCCATAATCTCCACAATATACATTTCTTGATATTTTACAGATTCAAATACAAAGTCTAAATGATTGCTTCATTCTCAATCAAGTCGTGAGTCGTTGCCGTAAACATTTCCTCTGAAAGTGCATATCTACCCGTCCACTGATGTACTTTATCTCATTTCTGTTTCTCGATTTCTTTACCCTTTAAAAGGGCTACTTGGGAGCCTCAGGATTTATATCCCCCTGCATAAGAACACAACAGAATTAAGAAGAAATATTTTGAGAATGATTATAGTAACTAGGCATGATCAGCCACAATTTAAAATAATGAAAGCGTAAATCAACGTCTAGCATTTCTGCCTTTTCTCTCACTTTTATTCCTCTTACATTTTGCCCACAAATAATCAAGTATAAAATAATTATTTAATAAAGCTGTTTAGAAGCGTTAATACAAGATTTAAGACTTCAGAGTTTGTTTTGATGGAACACAGAGACTACGACTTACAATGAGGGGGGAAAAAAAAATCTACCGATGCTAATAAAAAAGAATAATTTACTAGCAGCCAAATTCAACGCCTTAAAGTTTTTGCGTTGTTACTTGATTTTAAAAGAGGCCATTATTTGGATGACTTGATAGACAATAGAAAGGCACCACAATTCTAGAAATGACTTACAATGAAGTCAAAGTAAACATCTATCGCTAGTGTGGCCCACTAACCACTATCACCTATGCTCATCTGCCAGAATACATCTTACAGCAACAGAAAACAGTAGTGTTCCTACCTCCTAGAACGATTTTTAAGATGAGTCCAAATCATCATAATCAATGGGACCAAAAAAGGAAGATAAAGGTTCCAGCTACGGTTCATTATGTAGGAAAATATCAGCTATATTTAGTCTTCAACCTACTCATTAACATGGAAGAGATCAAATTTTCAGCAGCATGATACTTGCCTTTTCCGATCAGCTTTTTGACACTTTTTGAGCCCGATAAAAAGCTGGCAAGGGTGTTGCCTTGAAATTGTGTTTTACTTTCTTGTTCTCTGCCTCCCTTTGTTCCTGTGTTCAGAAATTATGGTCAGATTCGGACTTTCTGCATATAATATGTATAATAACATAGCCGTAGTCAGCTGACTACATCTAAGATGAACTATGAATAAATGCAGCCACGCCTAAGTGATGGAATGGACAAGAAATATCAGTAATTTGTTGGAGTAAAAAGAAAATAATTATGATACAGGACAGTGTACCTTCAATTTTGATTGAAGCCGTACTCTTTCTGCCTCTTTTGAATTAGATTTTCCCTCTATTTTCTTTGGAAACTGATTTGAAAAATAAAAAGATGGATCAGAAGAAATAAAAAACACTCCAAAAATGAAAAACAGACGCATGAATATCATCATCACATGCAGTGATTGCATAAACAAACAGGACCTGTGCATACCTCTTTTCCTGTCTCTGCTCTCATGTCACTTTTTAAGCTTGCAGAAGCTCGGACAGCATTTCCACTTATCTTATTGATACTATCAACTTTAGTTGGCCTGTTTATAAACAACTTCAGTAAATCAGCAATTACACATTTACAGTGATCACTCTGTGCCAGCCAAAAAAAAAAAAAAAAAGGAACTTAAGGGATTGATTTACTTCTTTATTTTGAGAAAGGAGAGATGGAGGTAATTAACAGTCTTTCTATCACTCACAGGCACCTATCCTCTCCTAGAGACAATTAATTTTCCATAATCATTTAATAAACTTTTATATTTTATCTAGATAAGAAAATATAATTTAAAATTTAAAATAAACAATATAAGGTCATAGGCTGTTGGAAAAAGTGGACTCAAGCAAGAGATCAAGTCGGAAAAAAGTAGTCTACTATCGGTGTAAAACAGAAATTCTAAATTCAAAATGATACAAGTAGTTCAATAAAAGGGGGCAAAAGTTTATCATTGATATTATCGAACAAATCAACAACTTTTAGGTTGGAAAGTGATTGGGCACTACGCAGAAGTAAAGTGGATCAAATTTAACACAGCAGCATGTAGTTTTAATAAAATATTACAGGATGGGGCTCGACAATAAGATGATTCATATAATGCTCTTCTGGCCACCATTCCCCAAATAAAGAAAAATCATCAATCAAGGTCACAAAAGATAAAAATAAGCCAATAACTAAATTTTATGATGGAATCCAACTTATTTTACAATTACATAATCACACTTGTAACAAATTACTGCTTATCCTTCATTTATTCAACATTATATATGCATGATTGATTACAATTCTTCTAAGGAAAACCACAAACCATATCACAACGGCATCATATGATGGTAGTCTTGAAAAATGTAAATGATCATCCACACTGCAAATTATGTTGAGATGCGTTGATGGTATGAAAATGACAAAAAAATGCAACGTAAAATATATCAAGGGAAACTAAACTGATGGAATTAAAATAATATATTAATAAGACAGACTCAAAAGATTACCGTCCATTTTTTTTTTGCAAAGGCATAGATTTTTGGAGCCTTGGCTCTGTCATTCTAGAAGGAATCTGCCCATGGATTTTGCAAGAAACATTAGAAAATGAATGAGTATTTCCACTACTGGTATAGACATAATTTTCCCCTCTCTCTTTCTCTATACACACACATAGTGTACCCATAATCTTATTACAATTACCTGCTTTTTCACCGAAGATCTTTCTTCACCAGAAGTTTTTGGCAGGTTGATGCTCTGGAATGTTTTAAATGTTCGTTTAACTATTTCCTTATCCCCCATTTTCTCCATGATAGACGATTTCCTCATTGAGGTAAGAGGGGCTGGATCAGGTTTACTTGGACCAAAGCTAAGGGACATGTGCAAAGATTTATTAGCAATTCTTTTGTTTTCTCCGGTGGATGTTGTTCCCCTGGCGGATAAAGAGGGAGAATTCCCCTTCCTAGTTGAAGAGGCAAATGCTGGTGTTTTGGTTGGAACAGTTGTGGATCTTAAACTTTTGGGCGAGGAAACATGAGCTACCTTAGATGAAGGTAGCACTGGCTTCTTCTTCGCCTTTGCTGTATTAATTTTCCTATTACCAGTGGTAACCTGTCAAAACAAAACAGTGAGAACAAGAAACAGGGTAACCAAAATTACCAAAGTTTATATATCATGTATAAAATGATTTAGCAAGTCAAATTTTTAAGTAAAACAAACTTATAAGTTTCTATGGCATCAAACACACCTTTGTGTCCTTTGAATGTTCATTTTCTACAAGTTTTGGTTCAGCTTCTGAAGCCATTACTATCTCCTTATACAATTCGGGAGAACTTTCCTTCAGATCTTGAGATTCAATGGTGGGCATTTCTTCTTCTTCAGGTTTCTCTACCTGGGAACTGTCTGATCTGCATTCCAACTGTTTATTTTCTCCATCATCAGATGAGATTTGATAATCTCCATAGATCGCAAAATCCCCCTCCAACGAATCAAAAGAATGGGTCTCTTGCTTGATCCCTTCAATGGATTTTTGATTGTCGGATGCATCAAATTCTGCATCAGCCCTACAAATGCCACTCTGATATTCACCATCTTCGTCTTCTGATTTCGAAGCATCTTTGTCTGTTTCCTTCTCTTGACTCAGTAACTCAGCTTTTCGGGCAGCAATCTTCTTGTAATGAGCTTCGAAGTAAGCTTTCTTCTGGGCTACTGATCCATGTGTGGCACACTTCTCAACCTCTTCCAAGTACTTATTCGGTGAGAACGTCGACCATTTATCCCAGGACAGAGAATCATTCGCAAATCTACCAAACGAAACAGACACTTGCAAACCACGATTGGAAGCCGCTGTCTCTCCCATCTACAAACACAGCAGGAAAAAAAACAAAAGCCGTAAGCATAATTTCACGCAACAACACAACAAAAGACAACTCACAAGAGCACCAAATCAAAAATTGGGAATCCGTTAACGAGATAGATTTTGAAGAACACTAATTCGGGAAAAAAACAAAGAAGAACAAGGAACCTATCAGTACTATTGAACAATCTCACCGACAAATAATTTACCTTATTTTCACATGTTGAAGAATTTACAACGAAATCACACATGGAGGTTCAATTAACACTCGGCTATAAACCCTAAGACACAGCGATAACGCAATGCGCGGCCTGTAAAACAAGCAAATGAGGAAAACGAATAATCAAATCAATAAATCAATCCTGGGAATCCCACAGAAACGAGAAATTATAAGAATGCTCACAATGAAGACAAAAAGAAAGCTCTAAAAGAATTTACAGCAAACGATGAGTAAAGTGATAGCAGAAACACGTGCATGCGCCGCTCACCCCCTGATTCCTTTATCTTCCAATTCTAACTCCACGGTAAAGACATTATTCTTTGTCTACTAGCGAAGCACTTGTCGGAAAAAGTCTCTAAAAACCAAATCATCATTCAAGACAAAGCAAATATTCCATAAAAAACTTGATCAAAGTGCAACCTCAGGGGTCACAAACTCGGAAACCCACAGGCCACCTTGATGATGATTATTATTATTATTATTATATTCCCAAAGACGATTAGCCTTTTTTTTAATGACATTGATTAACACTGGCTTTTTCACCAGTGAGAGGCCATCCAAAAGATTGTTACTATAAAATAAACTGCACCAGAAATGAAGGAAAAAGAGCAGACGATCTAGAAAACAATTTTTACCAATCTTGAATAATACTATAGATTTGGTACGCAAGAGACTTACCGTCTCCCGCGATAGTGATGGTTGATTGATGGGTTCGATCCAGATAAGCATGCAATGGAAGGCAAATTTCGACCCAAAAAAAAAATGGAAGGCAAATTGAAGCGAGGCCCATTTTGGAACAAAAAGGGGAAATCACACTCAAATCCCAAAATTTAAAACTTTATTACCATAAAATCTTCAAATAATTAAAAGTCCTAAACATGAGGTAGAGTTTGATAACTTTGAAATCATGGCTTCAAAAGCTCTTTTCTGCAAGCCAAAACAAAATTCCTTTAATATGTTATTGTAAATCGTAAAAGTTATTTTCTAAAACCTAATTTAAAAAGAAGGGTAAAGGATTTCTCCTGTCACTGGAGATAAAGTTATCTCCAGTGACTCCAAAACTACGTTGTTTTGGATTAATGAAGGGTTTGTTAGTAATTTCAGGTGAATTAATGAAGGATGTTTCTGTAATTCTGTTTATTTTTTAATCATATACATTTTACCAAAACACCCTTCATTAATTCACCTGAAATTCCTAACAAACCCTTCATTAATCCAAAACGACGTAGTTTTGGGGTCACTGGAGATAACTCTATCTCCAGTGACATGAGAAATCTTTTTCCCTAAAAAGAATGACAAAATAAAATTGTGAAAAGACTAAGTTTCCTATTAAGAAAAAGGGAATAAAAAAGAGTGGTTATTGTCACTTTGCTTGCCAGTCCTCATTGTCCTTGATCTCTCACCCCTTTTAAATGGTCGATGTTGTCACTCATAACTCTAAGGCTTTATGTTCATTGTGTTTGGTTAAGACATATTTTCCCTCTTTCCCCCTCCACAATGGTCTTCTTCATGGGTGAACCATTTTAACTAGAGAAAATCTTTTTAAGGTCCTAAGGGGTCAAAATAATTTCAACAAAGTCCCTCATAAAAGTTACATGTTATAAAGGTCCTAAGGGACTTCATGGTGACTAAGAAAAAAGATGAAATTACATTGGTGCCCCTAAGGATTAAAAAAGGAAAGGAAGGGAAGATGTTTTGGTGTGCTATTTTCTGATCACTAAGAGAGGAAAAAACAAAGAGCATGAACCACACACCCGGGGGGGGGGGGGGAGCGATCAAGGATGAAGGTCCAACTTTGAAAGGTGTGTTCTGATTATATGCATGTCGTTTTCATCAACTGTGTTAGAGGCTCAACTGTCTTGGTTTTATTTTGTTGTGTATGCTTGGTTCAAAACAATTGAAGGGTGACTAAATGAAAGGTACTTTTGTTACAAAAATACTAAAATTGGATAGTTGTTAATACCAACAATTGTAGTTGTTAATATGAATTGTATGTTGGAAGGTAGAGTTAATAAAATGTTGCTTTGTTTTTGGGTATGGAAACAAAGGGAAAATATTTTTTTAGTGGGAATGGTTGAATGTGATCAAGGTGTTTTGGCTGTGAAAACACTGATATGAGATAGTTGTCAATACCTACAATGGTAGTTGTTAATATAATTGTTAAAGTTGTTAATACTAACTTTACGTTTCAGATCATAGTTAAAGATGACTAGTACTTCAGGGAAGAATCTATTATGTTTCTTTCATGTGGGGAGAACTTTGTATATGGTGGAGGAGAGGAAAGTGATTATGTTGGTGGTATGGTAAGAATAATATGCATAAAAGAAGACACAACATATGAAGAGTTGCAAAGAATTATATCATCTTTAATTGGAAAAGAAAATAATGAAATTTGTGTGAAATTCAAAGTTAGCATGAATACATCGACATTTGTGGATCTTGTAGACGATGAAGAGGTAGAAGATGTAATACGGTTTAATGAAGAATATGGTCATGTGTACATTGAAGAAAATGAGAATAATGACAATAGACCACCAGGAATAAATGGTCAAATGGAAGAGCCAGAAGTGTAAGCCTTGTTTTGTTAAGAAATATAATTTATTCCTATATAAGTTTGTGAATAAAGGATGAACATTGTCATTACTAGCACTAAAACTTGTTGTTTGTTACAGGATTGATCAAGTTTGTCGAGTTGTAGCTAGATTGTCTATGCCTCCACCTCAAATGTTAAATAAAACACAAGAGTTTTCGTCTTTGACATATTCTACACAAATTGTGCTATCAATAAGACCTGAAATGAATAATTATATATAAATGGAAGGATTTGTTTATGGGAGAAGGACATGTTTTTGCGAATGCTATGACCCTCCAAGAAACGTTATATAAATAAAGCATTGCACACAAGTTTTCCTACAAATTTGTGAAAAAAAATCAATAGTAGATCAAGTGAAGTGCAAAGTTAATGGTTGACATTGGCACATGGGTGCATATTCATCGGGAGAACATCAAGATATAGAGTTTCTAACCATCAGAACATACAAAAGTGAACACATCCACCCATGCACATGACATCCTAATTGTTTCTCATCTGCCCATATCCAACTTGACATCATCAATTGTAATGGATGGTTTGAGGTGCAATATTGACAAGATTGCTAATGAAATTCGAGTTGACTTATTCAAAGAGTATGGGGTATGGATAAACTATCGTAAACCATATAGGGCCAAAGAAAGAGCATTGAGGCAAATACATGGTCAAGCATTGAGGCATTCTAAAGGCCCCCTTTTTTGTAGGAGTGTTGCAAGGGCATGGTTCAGGTGCTAGCATACCGTGTCGCGGCTTGGACCGGACGGTACCTGCTGGTGAAATTCTGATAAGGCTTGCTATAGCCGCTCGTAGGTAGATTCTGACGACATCTTTGTGGATCTCATGAATTTGTTACCTAATTCATAAGATTGTGTTTTGATACAGCTTTAGATTCCTAAATTTCTGATTATAATTTCTCACATTTAAATTGGAATTCCCCGCTTGTTCTCAGATTTGTTCAACTATGTTTACGATCTCACCTTCTCATCACAAATTGTGTCTTTTTAGAGAAGCATGATAGAGTCACTTTTAAGACCGATTGTGCACACAATCAATCTTAAAAGTTTATTTTACACAACCAGTTTTAAAAGTCTCATCTTTTAGAACTTATATCTTAAAAAATAGTCTAAAAAGTGCTTTTTAAGATCGGCTGTATCAAGACAAGATCCATAATAGGTCTAAAAAGTAATAGACTTTTAAGACCGGCTGTAAAGAGACTGGATCCAAAACCGGTCTAAAAGGTGATTTTTGTAGAAGTGCAACGATGAAGCATTTCAAATGCTTTAATTCACAAATAAGGCTCATTTTAATAATATGAGCAATAAGAAAGATGAAATTATTTTTTTATTATGTAATTACCATTGTTAAAATTTAAATGATCATTTTCTTTGTAATTTACATGACTTGCCAACGTAAATTACCTTTTTTTTATTGTTTAGTTAATGGGTGTGATCTGAAGTGTGAACTAAACAATGTAAATTTGTATTTGCACGTGACAATTTGGTTTCAATTTCTTATTTTATTTTCACAACTATGCAATCATTATTGAACATGACATAAGCAAATGTACTTATAATTTGATATTGACAAATCATTTCATATCGGCATATATAACTTTAAATGAAGAATATATTACAACTTTGTTAATAAAATTAAATCTTGAAATGAAATAGTATGTAAATCATATCAAAAAGACATAAGTTCCAAAAACTAACCCTGGCTATTGACAAGTGAGCTAATTCCTGGCATCAAGCTAATCAGATGCTCATTGGTTGTTGATTGCTAGGCTATATAACAACATATTCCTACTTACATTTTTGGATTTTTGTTTGGAATTTTTTTTGCATTGCAAGAACTTGTGATCACCCGTGAACTTCAGTTATGGTTTGAACTTATTCCCAAATTGAACATACAAGGCATTTTGGCAAAATCAATTTCATATGGATGATTTGAAAAAGATCTTTCAGGCTATTAAATTCTTAGCATCAAACGAATATTGTTAACTTATATCACATACTTGTTATTGACAACTAAACAGTTGTCATGCCATATATATATATATATACACACACATATACATATATATTTATTTATATTTATATTTATATTTTATACACATCGCCGTTGCATGTATTAATATTTTTTGCTCGAAATCGCATATATTAATCAATGAGAATAAATTGGTATTTTCACAATTAGATTCTCTTACCTTCAGGTCCCTTGAGACTTGTTAATTATTTGAAGATTTGGTGGAATTGCTAGTGTTAATTTCTCTTGCTTTGTTGCTTTGGACCTGATGAGTGTAAAATTTTCAATTTGTTTTTAATTTCTTGGTAAAAATAGTACTTTAATTTTTTTTTTAAAAAAAATAGGAATTTAAGGATCAACTACTCTGATGATATGTGGATAATTTAGCTTGTTTAAAAAGCTAAAACCTAATTACTTTTGCATTATGATTAATAAAGCATTAATCTTCGTCAGAATTCAACCTCCATTTCTTTATTTAAATTACGATTATAACCTTTTACGCTCAAAGTGATTTAAAACATAAAGAGTTAAGCAACCAAACGTAAGAATAATTTCATTACCTTAAAAAAAAATAAATGAATGGCGTTGAGCAGTCCCTTAATTACCAGACTTCCAATTGTTCAAGGACACTACCCACCTCACTGCCCAGAAACAGAACAAGAGCACAAAGATCATAACCATCCTTTGTGGGTCGCCATATTATTCACCTTCACTAGTTCATGTGTCACATACCCTAATAATAGACCCACAATTGTATAGAAGAACCCCACACAAAAACCGTCTAACCCAAGTTGTATTCCTGATTCCTTATAGAATATTGTAAACTTGGATCTATCGTTTCGATCTGCCAAGAACATAGGCACCTTCCTTATGAAGTTGTACATCACCCCTGAAACGCTAAGGAAGTACACGAACACAGAGCCAGCTAGCCAAACCCTAGAGTCATGAAAAATTGTTTGACCTGCGATGATCTTCTTGGCAAAATGGGCTGACCAGATCAAGAATCCGATTCCAATTAGTATCAATTTGTTTTTGGAAATCATGCGGGGTCCATGGATGGGACCCACAGTGAGGTTGGTCGTCTTTTCGATGAATTCAACGATGGATTCAACGAGACGACGGGACCAATCTGCTTGATGAATCTGATATGAATCGCTAAGGTTTTTATGATGAGGGGAAACAATGCGAAGGTGAGGGAGGGCATCGACGCCAAAGAGAGAGAAACTTGCTTTGGATTCTGTGTATTCGAGTTTAAAAAAGAACAACTGTGATGGGTGTTGATTGTTGTTGACGATAAAAGAGGAGGCTACAAGTTTGAATCCACGCACGATATCTTTAAGGCGGAACTCGTATTTGTTGTGGAGTAGAACGGCGTCGAAGACCACGATGACCCAATAGGGTCTTGGGGTTTCGACAGAAGTGAGGAATCGAGAGATGGATTGATCATTAAAGTGAATTACACTGGATTTGGATCTGGTTTGAAGGGCAAGAAGCTCACGAACTTGATCGTCGTTAGATTCTGGCAAAGCACTATTGAAGGAAATGATGAGAGAGCAGAGAGTAATGAAGAGCAATGACGAGCACCGAGAGGAGAATAGAGCCCCTCGACGACATGGCTCGCCTCAGGAATATAGGATGAAATATATGACAGGATCTGGAAGAACTCCATTTTCAAGAGCAATGACAACGGCTCCGTATCCGAAAAAGTTCGATCTGGCCGACCTCTCGAAGTACAATGGGACTCAAAATCCGCGTAATCACCTTGAGATTTTCGAGAAGTTGATGTGGGTCCGATCTATAGACGGCCCGATCATTTTGTGCCTCTTCTCGGCCACATTGACCGGACCGGCGCACAAATGGCTGAACTCTCTGCCTAACAATTCCATTCGGAGTTTTGAAGACCTCGGATGTAAATTTGAGTTACACTTTGCCACGAGCAAGAAACAACCGAAGTTCAAATTCACACTGAGTAAGATGAAACTGAAAAGGGGCGAGACGTTGCAAAAGTACTTGGATAGGTTCAGAGACGTGGCAATGCAAGTACAATCTTTATCCGAGGAAGTTCATGTGCACTGCTTGGTCAATGGATTAGACCCATCATTACGCTTGGCTAGGAATTTGTGCAAGAACCGAGTCTACACTCTGACGGAATTTTACAATCGAGCAAAACAGTATCTGGATGTCGAACAAATGGAGATTGTCAATGCGGACGAATCTGAGAAGGTGAGGAATTCCTCGCCTGACGTAAGGGATTGGGCGGACAAGTAGAGGGCCGAGCCCTGGAGACGCAACAAAGACAACCGACATCGACAATAAGAATGCCGGTTAGGAGAACATGGAACGCCGACAAAAAAAAGATATATTACAGCTAGATCTCGGCACCGCCCTACGTTATTGTTTGGTTATTTCTTACGTTATTGTTTGGTTAATTCTTTAAGTTCTCAAGTTTAAATTATCCTTTATTTTTCCTTTGAATGATTCATGACCATTTGTAAGCTCTTTTGAGCTGTTTTTATTAATGAAGGATCCCACAAAGGAGATTCATCAATGTGCACAAGTATGTGCTTAAGCATGAAGCCGAAGTCAATAAACCCGATATGAATCCGAGGTCCATAAACCCGGCATGAAGCCGCGGTCCTTAAACCCGGCATGAAACCGAGGCCAACAAGCCCGGTCAAACACTCGACCCTGAGGCCATTAAGCCCGGTCTGAAACCTGACTCCGAGGTCGTTATACCCGGTCACTAACAAAAAAACATCTAGATGTATGAAACCGGCTGTTGTACTTCGACGTGCATTGGTTAGAGCTCGGCGAAGCGCCATACGTGGCCTTCACGAAATTGACGCGTCAACGCTCGCCCGATCTAAGTAAGCGGACTGTCATTCTGACCCTGAAGGTCAAAATGTTTGATTTGAGGTGAGTGAAACCTCGGTTGAACATGTGACAGCCTCGCCCTTAGTTTGGTTACAATACATTTTCCTGGCTATAGAAAGCTGGAACGAGGTACGCGTTTAAGTTTCACCTGACGAGGCTGAACATACAACCCTACCCCATCCTCCTACACGAAAGTGTTGGTCGAGTAAATAGACTTGTATCTACTACAGTCGACAAATCACAACCGGCACAGACACCGGGAATATGAAAAGTGATAGGGCGCTCGCGGGAGCAGCATCACCAGAAGGCACCACCTCGTTGGACTGCCTGCCCTCCAGAGCTCCTTACCCGACCTCATCACCACCTTGCTTTCCAGTTCGTCCTTCTCAAATGACAAGGACCCGCCATCGGGCATCAAAGGGGGTGGAACCAGGACACCATCCTCCACATAAGCTCGGTAGTCATACCCGGCAAGGTTCAGGGATACCTTCGGATTCAAGTGCTTGGTTAGATCAAAGGCTGTGTCAAGGTAGTTGGAGGCAATCTACTTCAAATGAGGCAGTTGTGTCAGAAGGGGCTTGTTGCACTGCCAGGAGAGCATCCTTGGTCAAGTCCAACTCGGAGGAACGACATCATCTGAGGGAACCACCTCGCTGGAGGGAATGAAGATTAAACCTCGGACATGAGATCCAGGTTAAATAGTTAAGGCACCCCGGCAGCCCAGAGCCCTCGACTGCCAGGCTGGGGGGGCAACAAGACAGGAGTGGCACCGTTAAGCTGTCAGCAACACAAGCAAACGCAGTAGCAAGTAAACCTGAAAATCCGGATGATAGGAGAAGAGATCCCGACGAAGCATCTTTGCTAGTGAAAAAGCATGTTCACCATCAACTAAGGCCAAGGTAAGCAAAAACAAAGAAGAGAGGCCGAGGTAAGAAAAAGCAAAGAGCGAGGGGGAGGTAAATAGATCCCGCCTCAGGAGAAAACCTGGCGCCCAAACAAACAAATGAGTAGAAGGATACGAATCCGAATTCGTCAAAGGCTCGAACAAAAGCATATCAAGATGGAATAATTTGGATACGAAATCCGGGTTAAAAAATAAACGCACCTCGGCAGGGCCAAACAATAAAGGTGCCTCGGCAGCCTAGGGACCTCTAAGCCCAGAAGGAAGAGCTGAAGTACGTGACACGACGGACGCATCAAGTACGCGCAGAAGTCACAAGTCGCCAGGTGTCAGTTGATGATAATGGCGAATGCATAAGGATCCTGACCCCGAAGTCGAGTGAACTCCTTGATATTACCTCGGATCCTTGGGCAAAGGACATCGGTAACCGGGGTCAATATGACACAACCTGGCACTGTGCGGTATATAGGCAAGAGGGTATAGATTCATAACAATCTAGCCCGGGTAATCTGAAGAAGGATTCCAACCTCAAAGACAAGCGAACCGCCTCGGCATTATCCCAGATCCTGGAGACATTACCTCGGATCTAGGGAATAGACGACTTCAATAGCCAAGATCAACACCTGGATTCAAATGTAGATACAAGCTCACTGCTACGCATCCCGGACCAATCCGGGTTAAGTAATGTAACACCTCAATTTTAATACCCAAAAACTCGGTCAAAATATTGAAAATACCTTCAAAAGAGTTCAACAATATCCAAATCCTTTTACAATGTTACCATTTCGAATAAAACCCGTAATACATAATCAGAATAAATTCCAGAAAATATTTCAGAGTTTAATACAAAACGGAAGTCTTAGGTTCATGGCAAATAAAATAACATATCATAATTTATTGGAGATTAAATGAGCTTCCAGAGCTCACTCCATAGGTGCCTTCCCTTGCTCTCTACTAGAATAATCACCTGAAAAATGTTAATATGGGATGAGATTTCACGTCTCAGTAACTACTGAATATTTCTACCTTACCCAAGCAAATTACATATGACATAAATAGTAGATAGTAAAAAAAAAATGGATTTAATATACACAGATATTTTTTTTAGATATACAGTAGTTCACATCAAATATCTTTATAAAATACTCATCATTCTTTATTGAATAATTCAGAATGCACTATGCAGTATGCAGCCACCCTTATATCCCCTTCCAACCGTATACCGCTGACTGGAACCATAGGCTAACATATAGTTCAATAGAAACTCATTCATTTGACTGGATGGTTTCAAGCTCACCAAAACTTAAGATACACCCGGCCAAAGGTATAGAGCTTAAATCTGGACTATGGCTCCCCTCCTTAAAAATAACAACTAAGGAGGTGTCACATGTCCCACATCTCCAATGAAATCCCGGCCAGAGGAAAACATGGAAGATGGGGCCCTGAAAAGTACCATCCACTGTGCACCGAGTGGTGGCATAAACAATTCTTATCATTCAATTCCCTCCTTACTCCACCCATCACAATACAACCGCCATGATGTATTTACTCAAAAATAATGCATTATTATACCATTATATACGTTGATATGCGTATCTGTGAATAGTAAAATACTATGCGTATCTGTGAATAGTAAAATACGGTATATACATGAATAGTAAAATGAGTAGTTAATACGGTATACGTGAATAGTAACATGAATAGTAAATACGGTATACGTGAATAGTAACATGAATAGTAAATACGGTATACGTGAATAGTAACATGAATAGTAAATACGGTATACGTGAATAGTAAAAATGAATAGTAAATACGGTATACGTGAATAGTAAAATGAATAGTAAATACAGTATATGTGAATAGTAAAAATGAATAGTAATACGGTATACGTGAATAGTAAAATGAATAGTAAATACGGTATATGTGAATAGTAAAAATGAATAGTAAATACGGTATACGTGAATAGTAAAATGAATAGTAAATACAGTATATGTGAATAGTAAAAATGAATAGTAATACGGTATACGTGAATAGTAAAATGAATAGTAAATACGGTATATGTGAATAGTAACGTACGTATAAATAGTACCTCTACAGATTTGCAAGTCAAAGTTCCCACACCAGATCTTAAAACCATAAATATTTTCTAAATATTCTTGCCAAAATAGTAAACAAACAAATTTATAATCATACATAATTCACAAGTATAAGGAAGAATATTCAGAGTTACCTGTTACTTGCTAATACCCGAATCACCAACCAGCTATTATAACTCTCAAGCAAATATCTCTCTACTCTCTCTCTCTCTCTCTACCTCTCTCTATAGCTCTTAGAAGTTGTGAAGAATGAAATGAAATGGAAGGTCTATTTATAGTTGGAAAATGGGTCCTTAAGTGTAATTTTCGTCTCTGGGTCGTTCTACGTAATTTTCCCCGTGACAAATTTTCAAACCTCCCGTGACTCTTCTGTGGAAATAATTTTTCGTGGGTCCCACATGAATAGTAAATAATATTATATTATAATAATATAATATTATTATTCAAATAGTAAATTACTATTACGTGGGTCCCGCTGACAAAATTTTCAAACTTCACGAGAGTTTTGTGTCGGGAGAGAATTATTTTGGTTGTGGGTCCCGCATGAATAGTAAATACGTATTTAGGAATAGTAAATACCGTATTTTTAAATAGTAAATACGTATTTGTGAATAGTGAACACTATTCATATTTCACAAATTTCAAGTATTAAATACGTATTTGCGAATAACATATATATATATATATATTTTTTTTAAATACGTATTTGTAAATAGTAAAAACGTATACGTGAATAGTAAATACTATTCACGGGGCCCACAAAATACTGATTTCAAATTTATCACTTTCCAAAAATAGAGCCTACTAGTCTTCCCAAAATAGGTTTATGTTCAAGATATTAGATTCAAAATTCAGGATGTTACATTTCTCCCCTCCTAAAAGAAAATTTTGTCCTCAAAATTTCGCTATAATAAGAATTCTAACCTATTTAAATAAATGAGGATAGGTTTGTCGCATGCTCTCCTCCGTTTCCCAAGTAGCATCTCCGGGAGCCATTCCTTTCCACTCGACCTTTACAAGTCTAATGGTCTTGTTTCGTAATCTCTTGTCTCTTGCATCAACAATCCGCTCCGGCTCGGCTTTATACGTCATGTTATCTTTGAGTTCTACCTCTTCTACTTCTATAATGTGGGAAGGATCCGGTTGGTATTTCTTCAGTTGCGATACATGAAAGACATCATGAAGGTTCGCAAGCTGTGGAGGTAATGCAATTCTGTAAGCTACCGGTCCAATTTTCTCCAAAATCTCATAAGGACCCATAAAACGAGGTGAAAGCTTCTTTGCTCGTATTGCTCTACCAATGCCAGTCATTGGTGTGACTCTTAAGAATACATGTTCGCCCACCATGAACTCCAACGGTCGTCTTCTCTTGTCAGCATAACTCTTCTGTCGACTCTGAGCAGTGAGAAGTTTCTGTTGAATCACCTTAATCTTTTGAGTCGTCTCGTCCACAAGTTCTGGACCTATTAAAATTCGCTCATTCAATTCCGTCCAGCAAATAGGAGATCTACATTTTCTTCCATACAAAGCCTCATAAGGTGCCATCTCAATGCTGGAGTGATAACTATTGTTATATGCAAACTCCGCAAGATGAAGATGATCGTCCCAACTTCCTTTTAGTTCGATTGCACAAGCCCGCAACATGTCTTCCAGAGTTTGAATAGTCCTCTCAGTCTGCCCGTCAGTTTGAGGATGATAAGCGGTACTATAACTCATCCGAGTTCCCATAGCATTCTGCAATGCTTTCCAAAAT
The DNA here is from genome assembly GCA_034222035.1 of Acacia crassicarpa. Taxonomy (NCBI): domain Eukaryota; kingdom Viridiplantae; phylum Streptophyta; class Magnoliopsida; order Fabales; family Fabaceae; genus Acacia; species Acacia crassicarpa. Next base: position 19,643,404 of record JAWXYG010000009.1, on the reverse strand, counting down.
CGTGAAGTGAATCGTGGATCACGATCAGATACGATGCTATTCGGTATCCCATGCAATCTGACAATCTCCTTCATGTAGATCTTTGCTAGTCTCTCCAATGAGTATTCTGCTGCAATTGCTAGAAAATGAGCTGACTTAGTTAACCTATCGACAATTACCCAAATGGCATTATGTCCGGATGTCGTTAGAGGAAGCCCCATGATGAAATCCATAGAGATGCTGTCCCATTTCCACTCTGGGATATCCAAATTCTTTAATAATCCAGGAGGTTTCCGATGTTCGATCTTGACTTTCTGACAAGTCAAACAACAAGTGACAAAGTCAGTCACATCTTTCTTCATGCCTCGCCACCACCAATTCCGCTTAAGATCATGATACATCTTGGTTGCTCCAGGATGGATAGTGTATTTACTCCGATGAGCCTCCTCTAGTATGAGCCTTTTTATTTCTCCATCACTAGGTATGCACACTTTTCCTTTATACCTTAATATCCCATCTCTATCGATCCCAAATTTCGATTCTTTTCCTTCTTCAATATCTTCCCTCACGTTTAATAGATACTCATCTTCGAGCTGAGCGAATTTAATCTCTTTCCAAATTGTGCTTTCAATAGTTAATGCCTCCATGGTAGCGACCAAACCTGACATTACATCAATAGATGTACTTGGTATCTCCTCGAGCAATTTATGTTCTCTGATCATCATCTGGGCTACATGGATTGTCTTTCTACTTAAGGCATCTGCTACAACGTTCGCCTTTCCTGGATGATACTTCAATTCGAAGTCGTAGTCCTTGATAAACTCCATCCATCTCCTCTGTCGCATGTTGAGCTCCTTTTGGTCGAACAGGTACTTCAGACTTTTGTGGTCACTATAAACCTCGAACTTTGAACCGTAGAGGTGATGCCTCCAAATCTTCAGAGCGAACACTACTGATGCCAGTTCTAAGTCGTGAGTAGGATAATTCCCTTCATGTGGCCTTAACTGTCGAGAAGCATAAGCTACTACCCTACCATTTTGCATTAATACACACCCAAGACCTTTCTTGGAAGCATCTGTGTACAAAGTAAAGGTCTGAGCAGGATCTGGAATTATAAGTACTGGTGCCGTAGTCAACTTAGTCTTCAAATTTTGGAAAGCTGCTTCACACTTTTCGTCCCATACATATGGTTGACCCTTCCTAGTTAACTTTGTCAAAGGCATAGCTATTTGCGAAAAGCCCTTGATAAATCTCCTATAATAGCCAGCTAGACCTAGAAAACTCCTGATCTCAGTCACGGACTTTGGTCGTTCCCATTGGAGAACTGCTTCAACTTTAGTATGGTCCACTGCAACACCTTCAGCCGATACGACATGGCCTAGGAATTTTACTTCCTTCAACCAAAATTCGCACTTAGATAGTTTCGCATAGAGCTTGTGCTCCTTCAACACTTGTAGCACGATTCTAAGGTGCTCTTTATGCTCTTCTTCATCCTTAGAGTAGATAAGGATGTCGTCAATGAAAACCACTACAAATTTATCTAGATATGGTCGGAAAATTCTATTCATGTAATCCATGAATACTGCTGGAGCATTTGTTAGCCCAAATGGCATAACAAGAAATTCATAATGGCCATATCTAGTTCTGAATGCAGTTTTTGAGACATCTTCAGCTTTGACTCTCAGTTGGTGATAACCTGATCTGAGGTCGATCTTGGAGAATATGGATGCTCCCTTCAACTGATCAAGTAGATCGTCGATCCTGGGTAAAGGATATTTATTCTTTATAGTCACTTTATTCAACTGGCGATAGTCAATGCATAGTCTCAGGCTCCCATCTTTCTTCTTCACAAAGAGTACGGGCGATCCCCAAGGAGATACACTGGGTCTGATAAAACCCTTTTCTAACAATTCTTCGATCTGCTTCTTCAATTCTGCTAGTTCCGATGGAGACATTCGGTAAGGAGCTTTAGAGATAGGTTCCGTTCCAGGTACGAGATCAATAGAAAATTCTACTTCTCTCTCTGGGGGTAAACCTGTCATTTCTTTCGGGAATACCTCCGGAAACTCGTTTACCACTTCGATATCTTCTATCCCTTCCTCTACTTCTGCTTGAATGGAGAAAAACACCATGTACGCAAGACAACCATGATGAACAGGCTTTTCATCTTGTACTATAGACAATAATTGTGGTCTACTATGACTCATAGAGTCATCCGCAAGAGAGATAGTCTTCCTCTTGCAGTCAAGGATGATGTCATTAGCTGACAACCAATCCATTCCTATTATTACATCGATACCCTTCGTGGGTAAACAAACAAGGTCTATATTTGAGATCCTATTATCAATCTCAATCGTACAATTTAAGCAAGCCCTAGAAGTTTTTACTGAAGCTCCCGCCGGTGTAGAAATAATCATATAATAAGGCAATTCACTCACTCTTAAATTCAATCGAGGCACACAGTCGTATGATATAAAAGAGTGTGTGGCACCAGAATCAAATAAGGCTTCTACTTCAAGACCTTGGAGTTTGAGGATACCTTTAATCAGATTTGGTGAAGCACTTGCCTCCTGATGTGATAGTGCAAACACTTTCCCTGGCACTGCAGTTCTAGCATCCTTGGCCCCTCGAGGCTCCTCCTCACAAAATCTGGAAATGTGTCCTGGCTTTCCACAGTTGAAACACGTCACACATGGTCCTTGGTGTATCCTTCCACACTTGGCACACATCTGATTGTTGGCGGTGCTTGCAGCAGGAGCTGTGGATCCCCTATATGAACTCTGACCTCCACTGAAGTGACTCCTTTGAGGTCCTTTGAATTGACTCCTCGGTGGTCTGCTGAAATGACTTCTTTGGGGTCCAGTAAAATAACTCCTCGATGGTCCACCAAAGTGATTTCTGGATGGTTGGCTAAACCGCGTATTCACATTACTGAAGTTGTGACTCTGCTTCTTAGTAACTCCTCCCGTTGGTCTCATGAGGTGTGTAGATCTGGCCTGAAAACCCTTCATCTTCTCAGCTTCCTCTTCTCGTTTGTTCCTTGCTATCGTGCGCAGTTTGTCGCATATTTCTTCAAAATCCCTTGTTTCATCAAGGAACGGTGATAGAGCTGTTTTTAGGTCTGGTCTAGCTTTTTCAACCAATCGAGCACTCAACCATTTAGAGTTGTTCTGTGAATATCCGCAGAATTTAGACAACTCTAAAAAGCGAGTAATAAATTCGTCTTCATGTAATTCCCCTTGCCTGAATGTGAGGAATTCAGTTTCTTTCTCTATTCTGATTGAAGGGGAAAAGTAATAATTTTCGAACTTTTCCTTAAACTCTTCCCACGTCATCTCAGCATTTCTTTTTGTTTTGGTGCTTTCCCACCATTCTTCAGCTGCTTTCTGCAACAATTGTTCAGCAACCATCACCTTTTGTTGTGAGCTAATCTCGATAACTCTGAAAATCTTTTCTACACGCTTCAGCCACTCCAGTGCTGCAATCGGATCTAGCTTCCCCTCGAACATTGGTGGAGTAAACTTCCGAAATTTTTCCCAAACCTCAGTAATAGGTAAGGGATGGTATTGAGAATGAGAACCGCTACTACCTCCATCTTCAGTGCGAGAACGACTTCCTCCCCTAGATTGATGGTCAGAAGGTGTGACTTCCAGAGCCTTCTCCTTTCCTTCCTTACCACCTTGGCCTCTTCCTTTTGCTAGTTCATCCTCGTGTCTATTCACTTTCTCTCTCATCTCCAAGATGACGTCTCGTAACTCTGCCAAAAGGGCATTGTTATCCTGAGGATAGGGACCATCTTGATGCGGAGGGAGACCTCTTTGGGATGGAGCAGGGGTTGAATTAGTTCTTCGAGTTCTTGCCATTATCTCCTCCTATGATTAATACTATAAGGACACTAAACAAATAAAAATAGCTAAATAAATTCTAAATCTAACAAAGGGAAGTGATCATGTTATGATATTTAATTTGCCACGAACTTTTAAAAAAAAAATTTTTTAAAGAAATCACTTTAGAAAATAAACAAAGTTGCCATGGAACCTTTAGCTCTGATACCAAAAATGTAACACCTCAATTTTAATACCCAAAAACTCGGTCAAAATATTGAAAATACCTTCAAAAGAGTTCAACAATATCCAAATCCTTTTACAATGTTACCATTTCGAATAAAACCCGTAATACATAATCAGAATAAATTCCAGAAAATATTTCAGAGTTTAATACAAAACGGAAGTCTTAGGTTCATGGCAAATAAAATAACATATCATAATTTATTGGAGATTAAATGAGCTTCCAGAGCTCACTCCATAGGTGCCTTCCCTTGCTCTCTACTAGAATAATCACCTGAAAAATGTTAATATGGGATGAGATTTCACGTCTCAGTAACTACTGAATATTTCTACCTTACCCAAGCAAATTACATATGACATAAATAGTAGATAGTAAAAAAAAAATGGATTTAATATACACAGATATTTTTTTTAGATATACAGTAGTTCACATCAAATATCTTTATAAAATACTCATCATTCTTTATTGAATAATTCAGAATGCACTATGCAGTATGCAGCCACCCTTATATCCCCTTCCAACCGTATACCGCTGACTGGAACCATAGGCTAACATATAGTTCAATAGAAACTCATTCATTTGACTGGATGGTTTCAAGCTCACCAAAACTTAAGATACACCCGGCCAAAGGTATAGAGCTTAAATCTGGACTATGGCTCCCCTCCTTAAAAATAACAACTAAGGAGGTGTCACATGTCCCACATCTCCAATGAAATCCCGGCCAGAGGAAAACATGGAAGATGGGGCCCTGAAAAGTACCATCCACTGTGCACCGAGTGGTGGCATAAACAATTCTTATCATTCAATTCCCTCCTTACTCCACCCATCACAATACAACCGCCATGATGTATTTACTCAAAAATAATGCATTATTATACCATTATATACGTTGATATGCGTATCTGTGAATAGTAAAATACTATGCGTATCTGTGAATAGTAAAATACGGTATATACATGAATAGTAAAATGAGTAGTTAATACGGTATACGTGAATAGTAACATGAATAGTAAATACGGTATACGTGAATAGTAACATGAATAGTAAATACGGTATACGTGAATAGTAACATGAATAGTAAATACGGTATACGTGAATAGTAAAAATGAATAGTAAATACGGTATACGTGAATAGTAAAATGAATAGTAAATACAGTATATGTGAATAGTAAAAATGAATAGTAATACGGTATACGTGAATAGTAAAATGAATAGTAAATACGGTATATGTGAATAGTAAAAATGAATAGTAAATACGGTATACGTGAATAGTAAAATGAATAGTAAATACAGTATATGTGAATAGTAAAAATGAATAGTAATACGGTATACGTGAATAGTAAAATGAATAGTAAATACGGTATATGTGAATAGTAACGTACGTATAAATAGTACCTCTACAGATTTGCAAGTCAAAGTTCCCACACCAGATCTTAAAACCATAAATATTTTCTAAATATTCTTGCCAAAATAGTAAACAAACAAATTTATAATCATACATAATTCACAAGTATAAGGAAGAATATTCAGAGTTACCTGTTACTTGCTAATACCCGAATCACCAACCAGCTATTATAACTCTCAAGCAAATATCTCTCTACTCTCTCTCTCTCTCTCTACCTCTCTCTATAGCTCTTAGAAGTTGTGAAGAATGAAATGAAATGGAAGGTCTATTTATAGTTGGAAAATGGGTCCTTAAGTGTAATTTTCGTCTCTGGGTCGTTCTACGTAATTTTCCCCGTGACAAATTTTCAAACCTCCCGTGACTCTTCTGTGGAAATAATTTTTCGTGGGTCCCACATGAATAGTAAATAATATTATATTATAATAATATAATATTATTATTCAAATAGTAAATTACTATTACGTGGGTCCCGCTGACAAAATTTTCAAACTTCACGAGAGTTTTGTGTCGGGAGAGAATTATTTTGGTTGTGGGTCCCGCATGAATAGTAAATACGTATTTAGGAATAGTAAATACCGTATTTTTAAATAGTAAATACGTATTTGTGAATAGTGAACACTATTCATATTTCACAAATTTCAAGTATTAAATACGTATTTGCGAATAACATATATATATATATATATTTTTTTTAAATACGTATTTGTAAATAGTAAAAACGTATACGTGAATAGTAAATACTATTCACGGGGCCCACAAAATACTGATTTCAAATTTATCACTTTCCAAAAATAGAGCCTACTAGTCTTCCCAAAATAGGTTTATGTTCAAGATATTAGATTCAAAATTCAGGATGTTACAAGTAACACCCCGGCCAATTAAGGCACGGCGCTTTCGATGCGACAACCGGAATCAAACCCTCTAGTGTCCTGAAAAACGAGACCTCGGACCTTTACAGGCCGCGACAGCTGAAAGTCGGTCCAGCTGAAGCAGAGACCAAGGGCAATAAACATCTCGGCCATCCAGAGGCCTGAACGACCAAGCTAGGGGGCAACTGTTACGAACCGGCCCAAAGGCCCAAAATCCATGATACGGCCCAAAAGAAGCAGAAAACATGACTGACATGTCAGGATGGAGGATCCGGTATCTTAACAAGATAGGATCTATCCAAAGCGGCATCCCGAGATACTCGCTCCAAATATCTTGGTCTCGGATATCTCGGCCCCGGATATTGCTCATTCCGAATATTTTGTTAGGCCAGGATATCCACCTCGGGCACCTCTATAAATATAGAGGTCGACTAACCAGGTGTACGCGTTCTAACTTATGCTCACTTTACATTTTGTCACACAGAGCACACACACACCACCCCCTGGCTAAACGCCTCCAAGTATACTCCGAACTACGTGGACTTTGATTCCTTCAAAGGGTACGTAGGCTCTAGGCTTGACACCTAGTCAAATCCAATTAAGTCATATTCCTAGAATAGAACAGTGTCATTGTTCAAGTTTTGTAGTCAAGTACGTGATTTGTTTCCTGAAAGAGAGGCGAACACTTTGCAAATAAATATGACTTTTTCATGCATGCAAAAGGTGTAAAAACATTAATATACTACGCAAATGTACGGTATCTACATGTGTAGGGTAATCATATATATGAGGAGAAATACTTACATACCACTCAAATGTGACATTATCTATATTCTAACTGATTAAAATATATTTCGACCAAAAAAAACTAATTAAAATATATATAACAACTTATCTTATCTAAATCCTATATGATAAATGAGAGCATTGATATCTAGTCGATCCAACTTTAACTTAGATGGTGTAGATTTAATTTATTGTTTACCTTTTATATTTTCTTAAAAACACTATTTTCATGTGTGCAAAATCTATAATAAATATATATATTCTCTTAACTATCATTTTTTTTGAAAAAAAAAATCATTTAAAAATAATTAGTTGAAAATTTTTAATTTGAACTATTAAAACAATATTTATCAGAACTGCAAATCTCATCTTAGGGATGAGCACCAAAACTTATTTTAGGAATAACTAGAGTAAGAACCATCTTTAAAAATGGTGTATAATGCACACGAGAAAACATATCACAAAACATAATGAGAGAAGTTAAGAAAGCAGAGCTTACAAATCTTAGTAATTGCCTATGTACGTATGAAAACTCGTATATATATAACTAATCTTTTTCTAAGTTTCTCTATTCCTAGCATTATATTCCCTTCGCTTCTTAACATAAGATGCACTTTATAATTCATAAGATGTTATATTATAGTAGTATTTCTTTATTAAAATGAACCTTATATTAAGGATCAATCACAAAATTTTAAGCTAGAAAACGCATTTCGGTTTGAGTTGCAAGATAATTGCAACTTTTTTTTTTTTTTTTTTTTGTCGTTGATATATCATTTTTTCAAGAGTCATTGATATATCTTATGCAACAATGTTTTGCAGAGGTCAAACGAACCATGAATGTTTTTATTTTTATTTTTTATATACAAAGGCAAGCAAATAGCTTGAAAAGTACAAAATGTCTACTAGTTAGATAACCTTGTTGTGGTTTTGAAAGACTTCACCACATTCCAGCTTAAATAACTTCAAACAAGCAAAAGGCTATATATGTCAATAAGACATCAAAGATCTGGTTGTTCTCCTGAGCCATTCGGGTTAAATAGTCTGCACATGAACCATGAATGTTTTATGGGTTAGTTTCGTTGTTGTTTCTCCATTTTTAATTTATAATATGTTAAAACAAAAACAATTCTTTGTCAAAAAACCAATTCAATTATTTAATCATTTTGAATTAATAAAGATGTAGGTCAAACTTTTATTCTATAAATTAATAAAATTAAAATAACCGTAAATAATACAAATAAAATGTCTGTGTCTCTTGTGATGAATAGAAGAATTACTTTAATAATATTCATAGAACCATGTTTTATGCTTTGTGCTTGTATATGGTTTAATTATTTAACTAATTATTTTAACAAGACTATGTCCTTGAATTTAACTTAAACTACTTATGTAATCAATTAAATCCATCAATTACTAAAACAATATGTGACATTATTTCACAGCCAAACGATTTGAAGGAAATAATAATAATTTAAAAAAAGAATAGAAAAGAATTTGCCCGCTCATGATGCATTCCCCACTAAACGTAAATTATTCTTATTAAAAGATAGAGACTGTGTGCCAGTTTGGTTGAACTCATGCAATGGTAATCATGATCTATGACTCCGACCTTCAGATCAACGTCGGCGTCGTCGGGCACAGATAGGTGGAGACCTAATGGCGACCGGCAAGTGAGAGACAGTTTTCTAAATTTTGTCAGAGGAGCTTGGAGCTGGATCCATGTGGGCAGTGGCGGATCTTGAAGGAAAAGTTTGGGAGGGTCAAATAGTGGTGGGGGATTCAGGGGTTCGAAAATTTTTTTTAAAAGAAAGTTTTAAATGTATTAAAAATAAAAAAAATATTCATGAAATCAAGTCAATTAAATTCATCTACAAGTGTAGTGTAGAATGGATAAAAGCATAATAACTAGTAAGGGATATACCACAAAAGTAAATTTCACTGATAAGTTAAAAATTTCAGGTAATTAGAATGAAATATAGAAAAGAATGACAAGATTAACATAAATCATACAAGACCCTACATGGAACAAAGATTGAATTATAAACCCAAAGATATAAAAAGAGGGAAAAATGTAAAAACAAAAAACTAAAAAAAGAAAAAGAAGTTGGGGCCCAAAATTTGATTTTACTTAGGGGGCCAAAGTTGTATTATTCACTAAAAAATAAAAAATTCCATTAAAATTTTTTTAAAAAAAATTTTGGGGGGCCATGGCCCCCTTGTCTCTATTAAGTTCCGCCATTGCATGTGGGACTCGATTGAATTAGCTTAACTGGTAATCAATAATCTGAATATTATTGGCTAACTATAGTGTCAACATCAACCAGGACATGTAGAACGACCTCGAATCTTTGAGAGGACTTTTTTTTTTTTTTTTTCACTCGGTTCATTGTAACTGAAGGTTCTGATTAGTTTAGATTCATTTCGAGTCCAGTCCATAGACGTGGGAGAAGAATTCCCTACACTATTTTCTTCATTCTCTCGCCTCAAATCGAAGATATGGTTAAAGAGAACAAGTTCTCTACCACTCCCATCAAATGAATTTTGGTATCTTCAAGAGGACCTTTTTTTTTTAAAAAAAAAAAATACTGTCTTCAAGAGGACTTAAAGCAACAACAGTGTTTTTTTTTTTGGCGTTAGCAATAAGGGCCCAAGCCCACTATATCAATATAACATAAAGCCCGCACGATAATCATCAACATACATATATCATCGTCTATTCTAAAAACAAGCAGTGACTCGCCGGGCATGGGCGCAATAATTTCACAACATAAAAGCACATATTTATCTTGCACTCATCTAAATTAGTAAGAGATTGAATAAAACACAGAAAAGTAAAGAACATAATTGGATTTTAAATCATCTAAATATATATTAATCATTAGATCAACATATAATATGGAAACGTGTATAAGAATATTTATAGCATGAATGATCTATGGATTCTATAGGGGAGAGATAAAGATATTGTTTATTTTGAAAACTATTCCTGTAGAAAAATATTAAACATCGTCAAAATTTAAAGAATGATAATGAAATTTCCTTAATATACAATGAATAGGGATAATTAAAAAAAATATATAAATGTAATAGAAAATGTGAATTGAGGTTCTATATTTAATACCAAAATAAATCTTTTAACCAACTCGTACATTTATGATTGGAAGGAATAATAAATTGGCTTTTGATTTACAAATGATGAGGTTAAGTATTAAATGAACTAACACATTATTTTAACTCATATATTTAAAGTATTATATAGAGAAAGAGAGTGGTAGAGACTAGGACTAGGTCCTAGGGAGGGAGAGAAAGAGTTAGGTCTCCAATTTATAAACAAATATATGATTTGGTAAAATGAAGAGACTAATAGCTGGTTTGATTCAATTTTTATAGGAGATGATCACATATAATCTTGATGCAACAGATTAATCATAGTGTTTAGTTGGGTGTATGTACGAATTGAAAGAATTATCATGAACCCAACGTATACATTATTCATATATATGTGTAGATATGAGTAATTTTGTCTCTTACTATATTATTCCCATATATTCTTATTTTCGATGTAATCTAACCAAATATTGTTATATATATGCATTATCTTTTCTTAGTGACAAACCGAACAAATTTATGTGATCATTATTCAATTACATTACCTCTAATTTTGTGAACCAAACGGGCACTAAAGGACCACAAAAATTTTTAAAATTTGTTAAACTAACCCTATAAAAATGCCAAAATTTATTTATTTTTTTTTTAAAAAATAAACTATTCACACTTCTCTCATATAATTTAAAACTTAAAAAGTCATTTTCAATTAAATGAAACATGAACATCAACAACTTGGCTGTGGCTTCTTCCTATTTGATCACATTTCTTTTAAAAGCTTGCCTTGTGCCCTTCCTCATTCCATTCTCTTAAGCTACTCAATATCCATACCCCACACACATAAACAAAAGTTTCACCTTTTTCTTTATACCATTTCTCTCTCACCACCCACCAACTTCTCTCTCTTCCTATAAATACACAAAAACTTCCACCCACAACTACAAAACTCCATAACATATACGTCCATTGTCTCTGTCTTCCTATGTAACACCTAAAACAATGAGAACAAATTTTCAATCCCTTCAATTGTTCCTATTCTCATTGTGTCTCTTATTGGGTTTGTCCAAACCCGACCCTGACCCGATCCAAGACTATTGCATTGCTGACACACAAAAACCCCAAGCGGTTTACGTCAACGGGGCTCCATGTATCAACCCAAAACTAGCCACCCCTTCTCATTTTTCCACATCAGCTTTGTCCAAGCCCGGGAACACAAGTACCAAATTTGGGTTTAGCACCACCCCCACTAACATTATCAATCTGCCCGGGCTTAACACCTTGGGCTTGGTCTTGGTTCGGATTGATATAGCCGCCAATGAAATTGTGCCACCTCACTCCCACCCACGGGCCTCAGAAGTGACCACTTGTCTTCAGGGCACATTGCTCGTGGGCTTTACCGACACATTAAACCGGGTCTTTTCGCAGAATTTAAAGCCCGGTGAGTCTTTTGTGTTCCCTAAGGGTTTGATTCATTATTTGTACAATCTCGACTCTCGAAAGCCCGCCGTAGCAATTTCCGGGCTTAACAGTCAAAACCCAGGGACCCAAATAGCATCAATTGCTACATTCGCAAGTACTCCTGGAATTCCTGACGAAGTGTTGGCAAAGGCTTTCCAAATAAGTCAACAAGAGGTGAAAATAATACGAAGAAATCTTGGAGGCTAATTAATTAATTAATTATAATTGTAATAAGATTTATTTCTTGTGATAATATGTCCATGTGCTATTATATATGTTTGTATTATTAATCCTTGAAATTGCGTGACTTGGGATCCAATGGAGAAGGTGAGAATGTGATGTTTGATTGGCTTTATACTAAAAAAAATCCTATGTGGAAAGAGACATTTTAACGGGTCATTTCATTTGTTTAATGAAAGCATGAAATGGCTTCATCTCATTCATGTATTGAGTTTCCGTGCGTGAAGGAGTTAAGTATGTATATTTTGTCCTTAATCACTTGTTGGATTAATTTAATCAATTTTGATGTGGAATATTAGCATACTTAATTGCATAGTTAATTGGGTGGTTAATCAGTTCATTTTGGGTTAAGGTGTAAAAATACACATATGTTTTTTTTTTCGAGGAGCGCCCAGTAGCAAATGCTTTTTTTGGGTACAAAAGTGCACACATGGTTACAAATTAGGTGCAAAAATACCGTTTGACCGTTAAGTTTGACTTTGACTGTTAAATTTGACTTTGACCGATAACGTGACATTTCAAATGTGCAAAAATATACATGTGATTTGTCAAGAAGAGCGCCCAACAACAAATTTTTTTTAATTTAATAATTTTATTATTTCAAGACTTAAGGCGCGAAAGGGTTTTTGTTTATTCCAGTAAATGCATATTTCTTAATGAATTATTGAGTCATTTTTTAAATTTATTTGAGTATAAGAATCACTCAATTATTATAATTAACGATAACACCGCATGAAAAAAGAGGCAATATATATGTGTGTATGAACGAACTAAGTTTCGCATGCAAATAGAAGAGAACGGATTTGAATTGGCTTTATAATAGTTGGGGGATCATTAATTGAAGTCAACTTTGGTTAGCCAAGAGAGGCGGCCATGAATTTCGTCATTCATATTAGGACACCTCTCCCACGTTTCGAACACGTCTTTATTTATTATTATTATTATTTATTTATTTTTTTCCCCTTCTGAAGAGTTCTTTAGAGGCATATTCGTGGTCAACATGTAGAAAAAGATATAATGACCGTTCAAAATAATTATATACTCGTATAAGATAGCGTCTTCTTGTTTGTTGGCTTAAGCTAACTAAGGAGAAGTGGTCTTATGTATGAAATCTATATCTTGTAATTATATATTTTTCTATTTTATTTTAAAATAATTTGATACTACCTCCGGTCCTAATTATAAGAGCTAGTTGACTTTCTTTGAATAGATTAAGGAAGCTAAATAAGTTACTTAATTATTTCATATGTCAAATATTCTTAGATTATATATTAGTTTATTAGTCAAACTAAGAAGTTTAAAGAAAAAAATAAAAATAAAAATACTTTAAAGTAATTTAGTTAGTTTCTTTAATCTCTCCAAAAAAGTCAACTAGCTCTTATAATTAGGATCGGAGGGAATAGTATATTTATTTGCTTATCAATGGATGAAGCTAATTATTGGAGAGATCACACGCAAGGTGATCGGGTTGGGCAAACCCGCAACCCGTTGTCCAAACTAAAATCTTCCATGGGCGTAAAGAAAGACCATACCCAAAGACTCTTATAGTTAGATGGGCATGTTTAGACTGAACTTATTTGATGCGATACTCCTTTCCTCTAATGTTTGAAAAAAAAAAAAAACTATTTTTCTTTTTTTAAACTAGAACAACAAGCATGATTCGAATTAGTCACAGCAAAGTTTTGGATACCGGATGGACAAAAAAAAAAAAGCACTAATAGCTTAAAATTACCAATAAAATCAAAAGCATAACTTTTGACTCACAATTTCCAAATTCATTTTGAACATAGTCATCTATTGAACCGACACATCATTGCATGTGCAATGCAAAATGAGGGAATGATTCGGAAATCAAGTTCAAACATGTGCAAAACCCAATTAAGGGTTTGTTTGAAACATAAATTAGTTAAAGTTTTTAAAATCAACTTTTTAATCGTAACTTATGGTATACATGATAAGTATATGAGAAAAATTATGTCTCCATGAACACATTTATGATAAGTTGTCCTGCTTCTACTATACCTTCCATGTTCATCTTTCTAAACATGGATCTGTTCCCCATCAAAGTTTCCATCGATCCCATGATTGCACCACCACCAACAAAGACGCTTATTCCTTTCCTCCAAAATCAATGTTGATTTATCACATGAATTCGCTCTGATTTTTCAAATCTTCCCCTCTACTAGGGGTGTTCATGGGACGAGATGGGAACAAGGCAAGCACATTCTACGTCCCATCCTGCAAAAGGTTTAGGAGAGCAAAATTATTTTGTGTCCCGTCTTGTTCCCACTTGGACCAAGATAAGACCACAATCGAGATGACTAAAAATATAGAATACAAACAAAACTCGTCCTACATCCTGTTTCATCCCGAATTTTTTTTGGAACGGGACTGTCCCATCTCAAAATGACTGGGATTGGGAGGGATAAAAGTGAACACCCCTACCCTCCACAAACAAAATTTTACCAACAATTAATTAAGTATTAATTTGTAAATTAATTGAAACCCATGAATGCGGCTTCACCCATAGATATGGCATGTCTTTTTCATCTCTTAGAGCTCCCTATACTTTCTCTAACCTTGTTCTTCACCATGAACCTAGAATTGAAAGCCTTGAGATGATAACGACAACGACTTCATCAACAAGAGTATTCTAGCCTGTGCATCCGATCTCAAAGTGATTTGATATATATATAATTTGGCATTCTTATGATGATTTTCTGGAATTTTGCATTTGCAACTGCTCGATGCTCTGTTTTGCTTCCTCTATTTTTCTTGGTAGGAAAACACGACCTCCCTTGTCATTATTAATGATCTGGCCACTTTGGATGATGATGATTTTTCTCATTTTGCTTTGGGGAAAATGGAGAAAGGAGGGTTTCATTGAGAAATAAGGGTTCACTCCATTGAATGGCCCTAAGGACGAAGGTTGGTCTTCAAAGGCTTAGTTAGAACACACAGGTTGAATTTGCAGATGGGTAATTAAGAGACAGATCAAAAGACTGTGGAGACCATGTCTTGGTAATCAGAAGGGGTGCCAAGTGTATCATAGAGTCAAATAAAACAAATTTAACGATCAAAATTAACACATTTTAAAAATAGAAAAAGTAAAATTGGTATATTTTCTATACTTTTGGGTAATATTACTTCTAAAAAGTTTTTGGATACTCACCCCTCCTAGACAAAAACGTCCTCGATAAAATTATACTTTAACCCATATTTTTTAAAAGGACAATATTTTGGGGAGCACATTTTATACTCATCACTCTTATGAGTAAAAATGTACTCATCACCTATTTACACTGTTAGATTATTTTGAACAGTCCATATTTATAATTTAATTTTATATTTTAAATAAATTTAATTTTAGCATATGTAAAATTTAAAATAAAGATAATCTTATAATGATCCTTTCTTATAAAAATAAATTTATCATTTAAAAAATCATAAATTAAAAATCATAAATTTAGACAGTTTATATTAAATTTAAACGATTGATATCTCATCGTAACGATGAGAAATTAGGTGCTCACGTATATGATGATCACCGAATTCAGATCCACATATTTTGTTCTTCTGATTCTCCGATACGGCAATAATAGAAAACTCAAATTCTAAAAGGACTCAAGATCTCATCCACCAAACTTGAAATATTAATTAAACATCCGATAAACTTCCCAAGCTCCAACAAAATGATCAGCGGAGGCTTAAAACAGAGAATTTAGCCTGGGGTCCACCTTGGATATAAACAACTGTACAATGAGAGCCAGGATTTAAGACGTGAAGCCATTGGGGAAGTTCATACACATTCTTGTCTTGTGTTGGAGAAAGACCCCACAGAGGCCCTGACAGATTCTCAATCTCAAACTTTACATCAGAGACTGGCTTCTTGGAGGCGTTCTTAATCATTACTTGGTGACGGTAATACGTTGTTGCTCCCTCATTCCATGAGTTTGTAATTGAGTGAACCAATTCAATTGCCCCACCTGCATCAATTCATTTTCGTACGTCGTTAAGAGTAAATTATACAAATTTATTCGAGCATCACTAGAATTATACTCCTCTTATTCTTAATATAAAATATATTTATTCAATTTGATTATATTAAGAAAGTCCGTTAACTATGTATTTTCTAAATACCTTTATTATTTTTCTTAATTTCCTCCTTAGTTATTATTGATGGGACATCAATAAAGGTAGATTAAAAAAATATTGATATTACGTCTTATATTTAAGATCAAGATTGATCTACTTCTTAAATATGTATTATATTAAGGATGGGAGGGAGTATTACTCTCTATTTTAAGTGAAAAAAGGTTTAGAGGGCTAAATGCCCAAATTACGGAAATGTCCACAATAATTACCTGAAGATGAAGATGCTGCAGGCGTTGTTGGTATTTCTGCATTTGTGCCTGTGAAGGCCATGCATAGAAAATTATTACAAGGATTGAACAGAGAGCAACACAAGATCAACAAAAGTGCAAGGCGATATGCTAATTTGCATATGTACTCACTTGGCGGTGTTATTTTTTGGTGCAATGTTGACCCAATCTGGTAGGGACCTGTGGCAAACATAAGAAGTGACCGTTAAGAGCTACAATTGAGTATAAAGAAGGAGATTGATTATTAATGTAGCAAGAAGTAACCATTAGCGTATAAACTGTGAAGCTTGGCAAAGATGCCGACAAGTGGAGCAGAGGCGGAAAGAGTAGGCTCAGTCTGTTCATAATTGGATCTATCATCCAAAAACTCGTCGTTTTGATCAGGTCCTCCCACAAGGCCGCCATATAAGACATTGGGATTGGCTTCGTTCCGACGATACCAAGTGTCAAAGCCTTGCACGCACCCAACCACAGAATGAAGAACAAAGACGGAAGGAATGGAGGATCCTCTGTGGTGCACATGTATCGGATATTTTGCTCCATAGCCAATGACATAGCTCATGCTCATGGGGTTCTTACCAAGCATGTAGTCAGCTTGAGACTTGACAAAAGCGAGGAGATCTGAAGGTTGAATCTGGGCCTGAGGACAATGGAGGGTGGATTTTGCAGAAGACAGGTAAGAGGAGTAAACAGCCAGCAGAAATGAAGCAGATGATACGTACTGCATATTGTTCCAATCCCTAACGTATATCAGTCCACCTGATAAATGGCAATTATTGCCAAGCACGTACGCAAGCAGTTCCTTTTTCAGTTTTTTTTTTTAAAAAAAGACAGGTCATCAAGTGAAGTCAAGTGAACAAGTAGTTAGTTAACAAACACCTGGAGTTTTGCGGACATTATAACCATCATTCTTTTGCAAGCAAGCACAGGCAAAGTAATCTGCCTTTGCCTGGTATTGCTTTAGAATGGAGGCATGAGAACCAGCCTGTCCTTCCAGAACCACCTGCAAATTGATTTTAACTTCTCTGTCATCAGTCAAACACACTACAAGGTTGTACAGACTGGGATATTAGTATGGATGGTTGGTTACATGGGAGAGGAGGATCTGCAGGCCAGCATATTTGTTGTCCCAAGAGAACTCAGTGACGGCCCATCCAGTTCCTCCTAGAGACTCAGCATTGTCCACTACATATTGGAGATAGTAGTCATCACCAGTTGCTCTGTGGAGCCACGCAGCAGCCCAAAGCAATTCATCCTGATGAATAAATCAATTACCAGCGAACTTTTACATATGACGAGAAAATGTAGAGGTGATCAAAGAGGTGATGAACTCACTGAATAACCAGAAGAAGCATAGAACTGGTGAGCGACTGTGATGGAGTCATCATATAAACCTCTGAATGTGTCGGCGAATGTGAACAATTGTTTTGCATGGAGGAGGAGGAGAGAAGAGTAAGAAGAGTTGTAAGGGTTGAAAGCGATGGAAGAAGCAGCCATGGCAGCAGCAGTCTCAGCGGCGAGATCAGAACCCGGATGTTGTTCGTCAATCTTGTAGGCTGTCCTTGCTGTGCTCATGTCTTCTGGTCGTTCCCAGCAGGAATGGTCTGAAGCCCCATCCCCTACCTGTCCCCACAGAATGTTGGGATGAGGATGAGCTTTGAGAAAATAGTCTGTGGCCCACCTAATGGCACTAAGAGTGGGCCCCATCTGGCTCATATCAGTTATCTCTTTCCTCCACTCTGTGGCTGCCCAGGCCAGCATGGTGGCACTGAATGCCATTGGCAGACCGAATTTCACATTGTCCCCTGCGTCGTAGTACCCTCCCACCAGGTCTGCCTGCATTCATATCACCCGTTATACTAATTCCAAAATTATCGACATAATGGAAGGGGTTAATCTCTCACAACATGACAAACTAAAGTTTGAATCTCTGTTAGGAGAAATACCCACATTTAGTATACCAAAGTGCCCCAAATAAGATTATATCTAATAGAAAGATATCTATACTTTTTAATAAATAAATAAAATTGCAAAGTCAAGAGCTTATTTGATATGAGGGGAGGGGAGGAGAGAGAAAGTGGGTGCGCCGAGGGAAACTTTTTTGGAGTTTGATTTTTTTAAAAAAAAATAGAAAAGTGAGTTTAATTTTAAAATTTTAAGAAAGATGAGATGTATGATAAAATAGTAAGAAAAATTAACTAAAAAATTTTAACCACACTTCCCTAAGTTTTTGAAATATAATTCATAATTTTTTTTTTTTTTTTTGCCTATTTTCATTCCCTTTCCCTTCAAATCACTGTATAAAAAGGGAAAAATATGACTCCCTCACTTTCTAATTATAGAAACACTTTCGTAGTGCAATTGGCACTACGAAAGTGTTCCTATAATTAGAACCGGATAGTATGTGATTTTAAAATGAAGGAAATTAAGTAAGGTTAATTACTCCTTGCTGAAAGCCGTCGTTGAGAGCAGAATCGCCACGCCACTTGACTCGCTGCAAGGGTAATTTTCCAGACCTCTGTGCCTCAAAGAACATCAAGCTCTTGTCAAGTGCTTCGCCGTAGTCCATCTCTGATGAAGCACTTAAACGCACCGTATTGATCATCAATACAAGCGTCGTGCACACTACACAAACCTGCTTCATAATCTTCCTCCCCATGGATGCCATTATACTATAGCATTGAGCATTGCTCAGCAGCTTCTTATACATATGATAGCATACCAAGAAGAACGAGATTTGAGAGAGCGAGGTGTTGTGGTAGCCCTCACGTTTGTTATAAGAGCTTTCCACGTTCATGAGGACGTGCATATGTGTAAGCTTTAGGGGCAATGATTATATTGGCCCATTCTCCTGCATTGACTTAATTAGCCATTATTAATTATTTATTATGTGCCCTGAATTTTTCAAACTCTATTGCAAATGTCAATATGTTTCTTTTCTTCTTTTTTATTTATTTATTATCATAGATATAAATGTTTCATTGTGGGATCAATTTGAGAAATTAATTATGTTTGCAAAATAATTTATAAATTATTTATTTTGGGTACAATTAATTGTTTTCTTCAGTTTGATATACCCGTGATTAGATTTTCTTAGTATATATTTATAAATATAATTCTAAGGCTTTTTGGTTTTTTTTTGTTTTCTCTCAGTATCTGAGCTGTCACTTGACTCAACTTTCTTCATTGTTGAAAGAGTTCCATTGTTACCAGCAGCAGAGGCAACCTTGGATTTTCCAGAAATTCCTACTAGCGTTATTGGGAAACAGATATGTTCTTCAAGGATATTTTTAGTAATTTGTATAAGTGTAATTGTTAGTTAGTTGTGATTGTATTTTGTCACAATATATATGTGTGGGGTGAACCCATTATTATGTGTCAGATTATTTTTCTTAAAAAATAAGAATAAAGTTTTTCTCTCGAAATCAAGGTTTTAGGTCCTTATTTTCCTCACTTCTGTTTACTGCTAGGGCTTCAAGATGGCAAAATGTGACTGGTAAGCTGGTTGAAGGCTTATATATTTTGAAAAATTTTAACAGAAAATGTAATGTGATTAATTTAGTTTAAAGTAGTATACTCTAAATCTTGATATAAATGAAATGTGCATGTGGCACAGTAGACTTGGACATGCCCCTCTTATTGTAATAAAATATCTTGGTTTTGAATGTAGTGACAAGAACGTTATGAATAATAAATGTGAAATATGTGTTCAATCGAAACAAACAAAATTTTCATTTACTCCAAGTTGCCTTAAAAGTGTTTGTTGTTTTGAACTATTGCATTTTGATGTCTGGGGTTCATATCGGACTCCACCACATCAAGGATATTCCTATTTTTAACAATTGTTGCTGATTTTTTTAGAGCAACCTGGACTCTATTGATGAGAAATAAAACTGAGGTTACAGTATGTATTCAACACTTCATTGCTTATTTCTTGACTCGATTTTCAGTTTCAATTAAGATACTTAGAAGTGACAATGGCATAGAATTTACAAACACTGAATTGAAGCAATATCTCAAGGTAAAGGTATTGTTCACCAAACTTCATGTCCTTATACTCCATAATAGAATGGAGTAGTAGAGAGAAAGCATAGAACCATAATTTAGGTTAAAGGTCTCATTTTACAATCTGGTATACCAATTAAATAGTGAGGGGAATGTATTAGAATGACCACTTATTTGATTAATAGGCTGCCATCTAGAATCTTAGGTTACAAGACCCCTTTTGAGATTGTATATGGGACCTCTCCGGATCTTGCTAACTTGAAAACATTTGGCTCCTTGGCTTTTGTAATAGACATAAGAGTAACGATAAGTTGAAAGAAAGATCTATTTTATGTGTTTTTCTTGGTTTTCCTGACAATCAAAAGGGATACCTATAACTTGACTTGAAAAAACAAAAATATTTTCATTGGTAGGCATGTGAGTCTTCTTGAAAATAAATTTCCTTTCAAACGAACTAACCCATACGACCTAAGTAAAGATTGTAGGAAATTTCAGCATATGTTCTGGTTTGATCATGATTCTCCAACATGTGATCACTAGCCTGCTAATGCAAATTTCCAGCCTAATCCCATGACAGTTTTGAGGCCAGAATCATCTACCATCCTCAATGAAATGCCCAATGAGGTTATATGCAGACCCACTAGAGAAAGACAAGCACCAATTTGGTCCAAAAACTATGTCTGTTCTCTAGTGCGGGCTGAACATGATAGATGTCTTTATAGCATCCATAAATATGTTTCTTATAATCATATATCTGCATCTCATATGTATATCTTAACATCAATTGATTCTATGCATAAACCTGAGTTTTATGAGATGCTATAAAAGATCAATGTTGGATAGACATAATGAATAATGAGATTATAAGGCTTTAGAAGATGATGCCACTTGGACTATTGTTCCATTACCTAAAGATAAAAAGGCTATAGGATGTAAGTTGGTATATAAGATTAAATATTACTCAAATGGAATGATAGATAAATTTAGGGTCAGATTAGTTGCTAAAAGATATAGTAAAAAAGATGGCATAGATTATCATGGAATATTTTCTCCTGTTATTAAAATGTTAACTGTTAGACTTGTTCTTAAATTAGCAGCTATGTATGAATGGGAATTAGATCAAATGGATGTATGTAATGCTTTTTTGCAAGGGGATTTAGATGAGGAATTATATATTAAAATTCCAAGTTTTGAACTTAAGGGGGAGCAAATGGTATGTAAATTAAACAAATCCTTTTATAGCCTAAAACAAGCTTCGAGGCAATGAAATCATAAGTTGTCAAAAGCTTTGATTCATGTTGGATTTAATCAACGTAAGCATGATTACTCCCTTTTTATCAAAAATTGTGAGGATGGTGTTGTCCTAATTTTTGTTTATGTTGATGACTTATTGGTTATTGGTAGTAGTGTAAAAAGGATAGATGAAACCAAGTCATTTATGCATAACAATTTTAAAATCAAAGATCTTGGTTTTATGAAATATATTTAGGGATAAAAGTTGCTAGATCACATATAGGGAATGCCTTGTGTTAAAGAAAATATGTTTTGGATATTTTAGTTGAAATATGCTTGAGTGGCTGTAAACCACTTGGAATTCCTTTGATACAAAACCAGAAATTCATTCCCTTTGAGGAAGGAAGGAACAAGGTGGATGATTTGTTGCAAAATCCACATCGTTATAGAAAATTGATTGGTAAGTTTATTTAATTAACTATGGCACGTCCTAACATATCTTTTTGTGTGCAACTCCCAAGTCAATTCATGCAAATGCCAATAAAAGAACACATGGCTGTTGCTTTAAATGTTTTGAGATATTTAAATGGAACCTCTGGAATTGGAGTGTGCTGTTGAGTTCAAAAGGAGATCTTGCACTTTAGTGCTTATGTGACTTTGATTAGGCTGCGTGTGTCACTAAAGAAGATTAGTGAGTGGTTATCTAATAAAATTTGGAAGATCTTTGGTGTTGTGGAAGACTAAGAAGCAAGCTACGGTGTCAAATACTATTTTTGCCACAGAATAGCTTTTGATGGAAGAACAACTTTTGTGACAGTTTTCTAAACCCCAAGAAAAATATAATTTAAAGGGTTAAATACTATTTTTGCCACAGAAATATTGGCTAGAAGGTATTCAGCACTCGAAAGTTTTTTTTGTATTATTTTTACCCCAGAAGTTTTTTTTAAGGAGCAAATTTTTGTAAACTTCCTAGACAAAAATAATATAAAAAATGATCAATCCAACGGTCAAGATAAACTAATGGGCAACATTGCTACGTTTATAAACTATCAGGCAAAAATGATACAAAAAAACTTCTGGGTGCTGGGTGTTTCAAAACCAAAACTTCTGTGACAAAATTAGTATTTATCCCTAATTTAAAATAAGAGTGGCATACAACCAAAAATACCCAAAAAAAAAAAAAACAGAGAGACAGAATTAAAATAATCAAAGTCTTTCTCGAAACTAGTTTCTTTCTTGTATTTCTGCATCTCTCTTCAACTACTTTGCACTCTCCACCTTCTCAAGTTCATCATCAGCTTCTCTTTTGCCTCACTATTAAAAAAGACAAAAGGAAAAAAGTAATGAACGTTTTGTAGCACTTCGTTACAGAAGTGCTACAACTTCTTTTTTAAAATAATAATAATAATAATAATAATAATAAAAAAGTGGCCTGCTGTAGCGCTTACTTCTGCTCAAAGCCATTTGTGATACTTGTTGACACAAGTACTACAGAAGGTGAATTATTTTTCTTAAAAAAAACAAATAGTGATCTAATGTTACAGAAGAACATCAGCAGTTTTACACTACTATACAAAAAACGGTTTTTATGTTCTAAAAGGTGTCTTTAAAAAAAAAAGTAAAAATAAAGATAGTGACATTTTTATAATTATATGTGAGAAAAGTTGACTTTCGACGTCTAAATTGAAAACTTAGACGCCAAAAGAGCCTCAGAAACACCTTCATTTTCTCGTGTGACACTTTCATCGATATTTTGCTCACCCATGCTCTCTAAACCTCACCCATTCTCTCTAAACCATTCACTGCTGAAAAGCTAGATTGCTATGTTCCCTCTCCCAATCTCTCAGTGCGAACTCCTCTCCCACTCTCCCACCCAGCGCGAACTCCTTCTCTCCCAGATCTGAGTTTAATCTCGCTGCCAAAATCTGCGACCCAGCGACGTCAGGAGCCGCAATGGATGAAAGCCCCAAATCTGATTTCCTCTCATTGCCGAGATCCAAGACCCAACGATGCTGGAATCCATTGTGGATGAAAGCCCCAAATCTGAGTTTCCTCTTGCCGCCGAGATCCAAGACCTAGCGACATCGGAAACCGTCACGATTGAAAGCCTCAGATATGAGTTTCCTCTCTCACGCAGTCACCAACTTGGTTACCCTATTTCATCATAAGACTCAGATTTGTGCAACGTAGATCTGAGAAGTTTTGCAAATCTGTGAGATCGATGCAAACGAAGTGATCGGAAAAGACGAGAAACACTGAACTCGTGAATGGAGAAAGGAAAAGAAAAGTAAAGTGTGAAGTTTGAAACTGCAGAAAATGAAATCGTATTCTATTCTTTACTGTACATGTGGGTCCACTTATATAAGAAGAGGGATACAGCTCATTTACAATTCAACTCTAACTGAATACCAACAAAATAATAATTAATAAACAATACAACAAATAATAACAAATTAATCAATACAGGAAAATTCCTATTCTACCCTTTCTCATCTAACAGCCCCCCGCAAGCTGGAGCATGAATATCAATCATGCCCAGCTTGGAAACAAGAAAATGAAATGGACCAGCATCAAGAGGCTTAGTAAAAACATCAGCAAGTTGATCTTCAGACCGAATAGGTAACAACCGAATAACACCTGCTTGAACTTTGTCCCGAATCAAATGACAATCCAACTCTATATGCTTAGTACGAGCATGAAAAGTAGGATTGGAAGCAAGATGAATAGCAGACTGATTATCACAATATAGAAGAGCAGCATGAGAATGAGAAATGTGTAGGTCAGCCAACAACTATAGCAACCACTGAATATCACATGTTGTCATACGTAAAGCACGATACTCAGCCTCACAAGTAGACATAGAAACAGTACTCTGCTTCTTAGATTTCCAGGAAACAAGTGCATTATCAAGAAAAACACAATAACCGGTAACAGATCGCTTAGAATCAATACAAGCAGCCCAATCACTGTTGCTAAAACCTTTCAAAGAAACATCAAATGTAGAAGGGAAGAAAAGACCCTTCGAAGGAGTAGATTTTAAGTAGTGTAATACACGATGAGCAGCGATCAAATGAATATCAGTGGGGGCTGACATAAACTGACTTAATTGCTGAGTAGCAAAGGAAATATCAGGCCTAATGGTAGTCAAATATAAGAGGCGTCCAACAAGCTGCCGGTAAGGATACGGATCAGAGAGAAGTGTACCTGAAGTAAGACTCAATTTAACATGCTTATCCATAGGAGTAGAGGCAGGTTTGCAGTCAAGGTAGCCAGCTAAAGTAAGCAAATCCAGAACAAATTTACGTTGGCATAAAGAAAGTCCAGACGTGCTACGAGCAATCTCAAGACCAAGGAAGTATCTTGTGGAACCAAGATCCTTAATCTTAAAAAGATCATCAAGATTAGCCTTCACCATATTAATTTCAGTCAAATCATTGCCAATTAAAAGAATGTCATCCACATAGACTAAGAGAGCAGTAAAATGAGAACCAGAAACTTTAGTGAACAAAGAATAATCAGCCTTGGATTCAATAAAGCCATAAGAAACAAGGGTGGAAGAAAGTTTCTGAAACCACTGCCGACTAGCTTGCTTTAAACCATAAAGAGACTTTTGAAGTTTACAAACAAGGGAAGAATCAAAAGTATAGAAACCAGGCAGTAAAACCATATACACATCTTCATGAAGATCACCGTGAAGAAAAGCATTATTCACATCAAGTTGCTGAATATGCCTATTATTAACAGAAGCTAAAGCAAGTAATATCCTGACCGTACTCATCTTAGCCACAGGAGAGAATGTATCAAAATAATCAATTCCCTCTGTTTGAGTGAAACCCTTGGCAACCAACCAAGCCTTATATCGATCAAGAGTACCATCAGACTTATATTTCTTAGTAAACACCCATTTGCAACCAATAGGGCGAACCCCATTAGACAAAGGAGTGAGGATCCATGTCTTATTCTGTTCAAGAGCACAAATTTCAGTATCCATAGCATCACGCCAAGGCTTAAATTTGGAAGCTTGACGATAGGTAGTAGGAATGTCATCACCAGAAACAGCAAGACAAAAAGAGTGATATGAAGGAGACAAAGAAGAAGAAAGAGTGGAAGAAAAAGGATACTTATCTCCGGAAGAAAAAGAGGCAGCTGAAGTAGTGAATGCTGAACAATAATAATCCTGCAAATAAGTAGGAGGTTTATGTGGTCTACGAGAGACTCGAGGAGGAACAGAATCATGTTGAGGCAAATCAGATATAGGAGTCATAGACAAGGAAGAAGTATGGTCAATAGAAGTAGATGGTGAACATGGTGTAAGAGGATCAGGGATTTGGGAAAAAGGAACTAAGGAATAATCAGGAGGGTTATTATAGATGGGAAGAGGTAATGTAGAAGTGGAAGTAGCATGTGATGATGCAATAGGATAAGGAAAAGATGATTCATAAAATACAACATCTCGAGAAATTAAAACAGCATTAGTGTGTAAATTTAATAGCAAATACCCTTTAGTATTTAGAGGAAAACCCAGAAAAATACATTTAGAATCCCTTGAATCAAATTTGGACCTATGAGCCGAAATAGTAGAAGCATAACATAATGAACCAAAAACACGCAAATCAGAATAAGAAGGAGATTCCTTATAGAGTAACTCAAAAGGAGTGGAATCATGAAGTATTGGGGAAGGTAAACGATTGATAAGAAAAACAGCATGGCAAACAGCAAAACACCAATATAATTTTGGAAGATGAGCTTGAAATAAAAGAGCACAAGCAACGTTTAAAATGTGCTGATGTTTGCGCTCAACAACCCCATTTTGTTGAGGAGTTTCAATGCAAGAGGTTTGATGAATTATGCCCTTAGACTTGTAAAAGGATTCCATAAAAAATTCAAGGCCATTATCAGATCTCACAACTTTAACGTGGGTATGCAATTGAGTTGCAACAGGAATAATAAAATTTTGAAGATGAACTCGAACCTCAGATTTAGATTTCATAGGAAAAACCCAAGTAAAGCGACTAAAATCATCGACAATAGTCAAAAAATACTTAAATCCTCGAACAGAAGTAACAGCAAAAGGACCCCAAATATCAGTATGTATCAAAGAAAACATTTTATTGCTCGAAGATGTGCTTACAGGAAAAGACAATCTCTTTTGTTTAGCCATATGGCATACATCACATGGAGTGGGAGTGGTATGCAAAGGAATATAAGGAAACTGTTTATGTAAAATTCTTAAAGTGTAAGGAGAAGTATGACCTAGTCTATGATGCCAAATATCAAAGGTAACAGCAGACACTTCAGAAGAGTTTGAAGCTTCTGGAAGGGGAACAGAGGCCACAGTAGAAGAAGTTGAAGCCTCTGGAATAGGGGCAGCAGCCATAGCAATGGTAGGGATTTGTTTTGCAGGATTGAGAAAATATAAGCCTTCAAAAACTTCAGCTATACCAATCATCTTCCAGAGAGAAAGCTCCTGTATATAACAAATAGAAGAGAGGAAAATGAAACAACAAGGAACAACTTTAGTGAGTTGTGAAACGGAAAGAATATTGAAGGCAAAGTCAGGAATATAGAACACATTATGAAGAGTTAAAGAATGGGAAATACAGACAGTACCATAAATTTTAGTGGTAATATAACTATGATTAGGGAGTTTAATTGGAATAGGATCAATTGTATGATAGCTAGAAAAATATTCAAGAGAATGACATACATGATCTGTAGCACCTGTATCAATAATCCAAGAGGATTTAGGTGAAAAGGAAGAAAAAGGAACTGATATACTTGGTGCTTGATGAGAAGAAGAAACAGAATTGACAGATGGAACCGAAGGAGTAGGAGTATTAATTGCGCCGGTTTGAACTAGAGCAAGGATTTTCTGGTACTGCTCTGGAGTGAACTGAGGAGAAGGCGTTGGTAAAAGACCAGAGGATATATTCTGTTGCTCTTTCATAGAATTAGAAACACGATCCTGTGACTGAAATTGATTAGTAGACGGTGAAGCTTGATGACGGAACTTAAAACCAGGAACCCATGCTTAAGATAACAGGTATCAACTGTATGCCGAGGCCGATTACAATATGTACAAAACTTTATGTTAGCAGATCCATTAGGCACATTACCTTTAGAACCAGTACCAGAGGAACCTAAAGGATGTGAAGGTCCTTTATTAAACAAAATCACAGGCTCTGTATTGGACGGCATTTCACGTTCTTGTTGTAAAATCAGAGAAAAAACCTTATTCACATTAGGTAAAAGGTCAAGCAACATAATCTGAGATTTGACCGATGCAAAACGTTCACTTAAACCTTTCAGAAATCGCAGAGTATAATCGCTTTCACGATACTGAACACAAGAACATGTGAAATTGCAGGGGCAGCGAGTAATTGGTCTAAGAATCATATATTCATCCCAGAATATTTTCAGTTTAGTGTAATATTCACTCACCGAAAGATCTCCTTGGCGAAATGCATAAATCTCATCTTGCAACTCAGCTATGCGGAAGACATCGCTCTATGCAAAACGATCTCGCAGATCCGTCCAGATATCATAAGCTTTGTCCAGCCACAAAATGCTCTGTGAAATTGTTGGCGAAATCGCTCGTGTAAACCATGAACTCACCATAGTGTTGCATTGCAACCAGGCAGAGTAATTCGAACTCGACGTTGGTGGTGCTAAGATCGTTCCATCAACAAACACCAATTTATTTTTTGACTGGAGAGCCATTCTCATAGCTCGTGACCACGTGTGGTAATTTGGACCAGTCAAAATCAAACTAACCAGAACCAAAGCTGGATTTTCATTCGGATGAAGATAGTAAGGGCTGGAAGGATTCAAAGTCTGGGTTCCATTAGACATTGATCCGGAGGTCGAATCACCAGTAGCGGAGGAGGAATCAACCATATCAACAGGATAGCTCTGATACCATGAGAAGTTTTGCAAATCTGTGAGATCAATGCAAACGAAGTGATCGGAAAAGACGAGAAACACTGAACTCGTGAATGGAGAAAGGAAAAGAAAAGTAAAGTGTGAAGTTTGAAACTGCAGAAAATGAAATCGTATTCTATTCTTTACTGTACATGTGGGTCCACTTATATAAGAAGAGGGATACAGCTCATTTACAACTCAACTCTAACTGAATACCAACAAAATAATAATTAATAAACAATACAACAAATAATAACAAATTAATCAATACAGGAAAATTCCTATTCTACCCTTTCTCATCTAACACTGTATCCTCACCAAACTCACTTCCAGTATTTCATCAGTTCCAATTCATCTGATTTCTAAAATATTTATTGCTTTTTAGTTTTGGTTTTTCTGGGTTGGTTCTCTGGCATATTTGATTTTCTGGGTTCATGTGTTTGTTTTGGTTTTTCTGGGATTTCGTTCGTGTTCTTTTTTCTTTGTTTTTCTTTGGTGTGTAGCTTGTGAAGGTCATCCGCCGTGGCTCTATTTTCTTGCTGGAGAATGACTTGTTGAGTTGGAGCAAGTGTATGGATGAGTATATGGGGGCGATCGATGGTGATGGTGGCCGATCCTCACCCCGTGAAATTTTTTGTTTTTTAAAAAACCTTTTAGCATCCTAAAAATGTTAGGACACCTTAAGCCTCTCTTTTTACACCTCCTGATAGGTGTCTCGTTAAAGAAGGATGTAAAACAACCAAAAAAATAGGACATTATAAAGCTTTTTTTTTTTTTGTAGTAGTGATAGTGCTTGTGTCAACAAGCGCTACAGAAGATCTTAATTTTTTTTTTAAAAAAAAAAATCCCTATAGATAATGATTGTCTCCATTTTCTAAAAAACACTACCTTTTAACTTCACTCCCCAACCATACACCAAGCCGGGATCACCTTCACTCTCGCCATTTCACCCTCTCACTAAACCCCCTCCCTCCCTCCCTTCCTTCACTTTATTTCTCTTCACCATCCCCACTCCCCCTCTCTTCTTCACATTTTCCCTTTTCTTCATCCCAACTCCCCATTTCCCTTGTCCTTTGTTCATTTCTTATGTCTATCCCCACTCCCAATTTTTGTTGCCCTTTTCCAACTCAAAATCAAAGCTCATTCTTTTTTTATGTCCCTTTTCCCCTCTTTATACTATTTTTTCAAGTGGTGTTTGAAGTTTGAGCTATCTTTGAAGTTTTAGATCTCTAAGCTCCCAATATATTGTAAGTTTTTTTTTTAAAAAAAAAATTAAGCTTACAAATTTAATTTTAGAATTAAGGTGCAGATTTGGCAACGAACTATTACTTGAGGGGCGTTTGGCACAGAAAACAATTGAAGGAACCAAATTGGCCAACGAACTATTAAAAAGTGAAGAAAAAAAAACACAATTTTGAACAGATTCGCTAACGAACTATTACCCCGTCACTATCTTGGTGTCTCCGTTTTCCATTGACTGTCACAGTGTCTGCGACGTCGGCGTCTTCAAAGCTTCCATTGTTTTTGGGTGTTCCACTCACCCTCTTGAGCTCATCCAGTAGTCTACAGCTTTCGACCAGCATGCATCCTGCACCCTGGTTGCCTCCCTCCGATGCCACAAGCAACAACCGCTACTGCCAGAGCGCCTGCTCATATGGGTCCCATCTCTGTTGGTGTTTGCCTATCTAACAAGAAGGCTTAACCGCTCTTTTCTTTAGCGTCTCCGCCATTGTCCTACGCCAGTGCCTCATATTTTAATGTAATAGTTATATTTTTTTAAAAAATAGTTATTTGTTTTTTTTTCACTTTTTAATAGTTCGTTAGCCAATTTGATCCCTTCAATTGTTTTTTGTGCCAAACGCTCCTCGGGTAATAGTTCGTTAGTAAATCTGCACCTTAACCCTTAATTTTATTAGTATCATATAGTTTAATCTGCTCAATTTATTTTTTATATTAATTCATTTTTGAAATCTGAAAAATAATGTCATTTATATGTATGTTGAAAATTAATTGAGAGAGAACTAAATGTTAATTAAGGTTGTATATAAAAATATGTAGTAGTTCATACTTTTTTTTTTTAAATCTGTTCTTTTCTCCCACTTTAAACTATTTTTTTCATGTGGTGTGTTGAAGCTTGAGCTGGTGTGTTGAAGCTTTGAGCTCTCTTTGAAGTTTCAAATCTAGAAGCTTTCAATACATTGTAAGTTTTTTTTTTAGAAAAAAAATTAAGCTTAAAATTTTTATTTTGTTAGTAGCATATATTTTAATTTTCTCAACATATTTTTTATATTTATTTTATTTTGAAATATGAAAAAAATATTGTCATTTATATATGCTGAAAATTAATTAAGGTAGAATTAATTGTTAATATAGGTTATATATGAAAATATATAATAGTTACAATAATACAAAAAAAAAGTATATAATTTTTTTAAATAACACTTTCAGATTTTTTTTTTTGGGACATACTGTAGTGCTTCATGAAGCAAGCACTGCAAGAAGTCATATATATATGCCAGCACCTTAGTAGCGCAGTGGCATGGGAGCTTAACTCTCTTCCTCATGTCTAGGGTTCGAACCCTGCCCCCCTCTATTATGTGTATCAAAAAAAGAAGTCATATATATATATATATATATTGGCAAGCGCTATAGTAAGTATTAATTATTTTTTTAAAATGCTCTCTCTCTCTCTTTGTTTTTGTTTTTTTGTTTTTTTTTTTTGCTACAACTTGTTTTTATAACGATGGCATATGTGGCGCTTTTTAAGGGCCACAAATATTAAAAAAAGAAGTGCCAGCTCACATGTTCTGTATTACCCAGAACAGATATACCCACAAATCTATCAGGAAAAGTCACATTGAATAAACTAGAGGACTTTCAGAAATTAAGTGGGCCCCAACTTTTTTTGGTTGAGACTTTTTAGAAAAATACTATTAACATCTCCTCCAAAAAAAAAATAATATTAGAAAAATATTCATTGACAAGGGAAGCAGGCCCGAAAGAGGGGGCGCTAGGGGTGGCCCCGCCCCCCTAAAATTGTAGATGATGACCTAAATTTTTATAGAATTATATTTTAATTTTATAAAAACTTTAATATTTTCATTTAAGTCCCTATTATTTCTATAGTGAAAGGACTAAAATAGAAAAATTGAAATGTTTATAGGGCTAAAATGAAATTTCATAAACACTTAGGTTCTATTCTATAAAATTTGTCCCCCGTAACTATAATTTTTGGCTCCGCTTCTGAAGGGAAGGGTTATTATTGATAAGTAATGAGATATATCAATATATTAGTTATTTCCTTAGTTGGGACCTAAATGATACTCTCTCCTTTTTATGGTTGATTTTTTTCCCCTTAGTGAACAGGTTGAGTTTTTAATCAAGGTTGATCAAATGAATCCTATAATATGTATGCATGTGTGTGTGTGTTTTTTTTTCCTCTTAAAAATTAAATCAAATTTTTATTGTTTATTGTTTTATACAATTATCTATATATAATTTTGTTGGCATTATCAGCTATTGCGTATTGTATATACTTTTTAATTTTTGATCTTATAATACGGCAAATTCTTTTTAAACAAGAAAATGATGTGGTTTGGGACATAAAATGCACAGTCCCGTTTATTCTCTCTTTATTTTCACATAACGAAGGTTACTCAACACTAATAATGATTATTACATGCACTACAAAAGACAAGTTATTCTAATTCTTATGAAAAATTAAATCACAAAATATGTGAAATCCAATCAAATATTTTAGGTGTTGTAAAATCAGTTTGGTCTTAAAGAAACCTTTGTACTCCCCAAAAGTCATTTTTCT
The DNA here is from genome assembly GCA_034222035.1 of Acacia crassicarpa. Lineage (NCBI taxonomy): Eukaryota > Viridiplantae > Streptophyta > Magnoliopsida > Fabales > Fabaceae > Acacia > Acacia crassicarpa. Next base: position 19,611,130 of record JAWXYG010000009.1, on the reverse strand, counting down.
ACAATACTATTATATCCTACCGAATATTTTTACCAATTAAAAGTTGTATAAATTTTATCTTTAGTTAATAGAGAAATTACAAAAATTTTAATTGGTTGGTTTTGAAATTTGAAGGATTTAAACTGTTATTTTTAGTTTTTATTATAATAATATATATTTATTTGAATTTGTATAATTTAAGATATATGAAATTATAATTGTGATAATGTAGAGTTTATCTGTGACCAGTGATTGTTCGCGTTTTACTCCCCGAGATAAGGTTTAGCTTGGAATTGAGGTAATCAGGGTTAATTTATTTTATATGTTTATTTCGGACTGTAAAGTGTTTTCTAAATCTTACTCTCACATGAATTGCTATCATGTGTTTTTGATAAATTATGTGTGTATGTGAATATAAAATTGTTCTAGAGAAGCAGTATTTTCCAATATATGTTTGTATATAAGTAATATTGTTATTGGGATTGTGTTTGTGGTGACAGTTATGACGTTTGTTTTGAAATGTTGCATGTGGAATAATAAATTTTGTTGGATATTGTTGTTATGATGTTTGTTATGGGATGTTGTATATGGAATATATTGTACAATGTTTTTGGGTATTGTAGTGCCGTATTGTTTATCTGTTATGGATACATTGGGTTGTGTGGAAGAGATTTAAGGTGAAATTGTGCCCATCGTCTCTCTCATTCCTGGCCCGGAATTTGAGCTGAGTGTTTTGGACGGACACTTCCCTGTTATGGTATATTAGTGGTGGCACAGGAGGGGACAACATTCTTGAAGTGACTAGCTAATCTTGGCCAGGTATACTAGCATTGATAGACTGTACCACGTCCAAACGATATAAGGAGGAGCAGGATGGATGAGTGAGACTTATTGTTAATTATTTGTTGTTCATGTTACAAATATGTTAGTAAACCTGCTTCTCTGACTTACAATCATTTCCTACATATTTGATAAATTAATTTTAGTTACTGTGACTTTATGTCTCACCCTGTCATTATCAATATTTTTTAGGTGAGACCCCTAATTCCACTAGTAGTAAAGGGAAGCAACCAGAGGCGTAATACTTATGAACTCTGTAAGCCTCTTTTAATTTTTGGTGTTGTAATGATTTCTATATTGCATTCTAAGGCCCATATGTTTTGAGAATACTATTTCAACCATTACTGTTGAACCAAAGGTTTGATTTCATACGATATAATATTTTAGTGGATCCACTATCAAAACTTGTGTGGAAATATTTTGGTAAAAGCCTTTGTTGTAGATTTAGTGTTGTAAAACTCGTGGGCTGTGTATTCTTTTGCGCGACAATTGTGCCCAGAGTTTTGGATTTTTTATGGTGAGTTTGTGGGCGAAATTAAAATTTGTGCCCTGGACTCCAATGTACTTATTTTTGTAAAGAAAAGAGTTTTTCTTGATCTCTTGTTGATCCAATTTAATGAAAATATTATGGTTAAATATTGTTTAGTAAGGAAAGGTCTTTTCATGAATACAGTTGGAGGTTGTAGATATAAGCAAGCCATTCCTGTAGGAGTTGGAAAATCAAAAAAAGTCTTCCTTCCATAGATATAAATATGATATTCATTTTGTGCTTGTTGGCTTCTTATATGTTCACTTAAGTGTGAAGGTTTATGACACATGAAAGTTAGATTTTTTCTGCTCGCTTGATATTCTCTGTGGTTGTTGTAGCTAGCGTATACGATTTTTGCCTATGGAATTCGTCATGGTTGGAATTGTGAAAGTTGCAATTATGACAATGATGCAATTTCATTGAAACATTCTCATAATGGCAAGTTTCACAAATCCAATCATAACGAATTTCGTGAACAAAAGTTGGCTTACATGTATGTTAGTTGAATCTTGTTTGCATGCCTTTGTTCTTTTCAAGTTTTTTTTTGGTTGCCCTCTCCTTGAAAGGACTTAGATCATTATTGAGTGTTAGTTAGGAGTGTCAATTGTAATTTTAACCCCAACTTATAAGAGCTGTTGATACGTAGATAGTATCGTGGCCACCCTTATAGTCAAATGCAACCACCCTTGGATTGGGTGATAATCTTACTAGGCATAGGCATTTTGGCTCTTTCAAGACTTTAAATAGAATATGACTCTAGCCTACATCAGTTTTGGGTGATAAAGGTGGAATATGGTCGTGTAATGAGGTTTTTGTTGAGAGGGAAATAAAAGTGAATGCCAATAATAAAGAGCTACCAAGATAGGTGGAGTTACTAGTGCCAGTTGATGATTAAGACATCTAAATTAAATGATAAAAAATGTAGGCTGGGCGATCTATGCTTGCAAGGAAAAATTCATTGAACTAGATTATTGACCAATCCAATAAACTCGTCCTTACAAGTGATGATCATCTAGCTAATGTTTTTCATCATCTAATTTATAGTTATTAATCCTCACCCTCTCACTAGTATTTCCATCTTGTCAGTTACTTTTTATTATTGGCCTTCAGTTTGTTTTTTCTCTAATCCAAAACCTAATCACGATATCAAATTCACTTATATAAAATACAATTCTCATATTTGTATATTAACTTTGTTATACTCATGTTTATTAAATAAGAATATTCTCTTTGATCATGTGTATGGCAGAACTGTATTTCATATCTGAAGTCTAGAAGAATCAAAATGCATAAAGATGGTAACCTAGTACCCAATTCATGGCTAGCTACATTCAACAGTAAGGATCCTTATAATATAAATCATCTATCAACAACATGCAGATGCTGGACCTAAAATTGCATCCATTAAATCCAACACTAAAAAATCATATAACTTGTTTGGAGGTGGAGAAAATGCAAGCAAAAAAAGTAAACATTGAAAAAAACAAATACCAGAATTAGGACTTAATAATTATGTAATAATATATTGCATAATATAGTTTTTAGATATAATAATATCGAACAGAGCAACATAGCTTATGTGAAACAAAATTAAACGTATATATATATATATATATATATATTTTATTTTTTTAAAGTGCCTTTTTTAGTCTTGGTTTGAAATTACCTATTCTAAAGAGTAAGCTTTTTTTTAAAAAAAAATTATTATAAATCTAATATTTTTAAGACCATCTATTTAACAACTTATTTAGAAAAGTAACTTTCAAGATCAATTGTATCTTAATAAAGGCAATCTTTTCAAAATGGTCGATACAAAATCAAACCTAAATCAAGTCTAAAATACCAATTCCAACCCATCTAAAAAACATTTTTTTTAGTAGTATGCATTTCATTCTTTATTTACAAATTTCCGCAATCAATTATACTCTGACCTAACATGGGCCTCAAAGGTTAAAACTTTTAAATTCTTGCTCTTAATCCTAAGCCTCACTTGTAAATTCCATTTTATATTGAAATAACACGGCATCTCATTATTCATAAGGATTTGATTTTGGTAACGGTACTCGTGTTGCTGTAGGATATTTTAAAGGGAAAATTTCACAGCATGCATTGCACTGTATAGCCATTTAATATCAATCAGCCCCAAAACATTATGGAATTTAATTGCAACCCCCAGGACTGCACTAAAATTAAAATTTGGGGGTAAATAGACAATTTTGCTTTTGCTTTATAAGTCAAATATGATTATTTATAATAAACATGAAAATTTATAAGTTAAATATGCATATTTACAAGATAAATAAGTAAAATTACAAGATCATTTCGGTCATATATAAGACAAAGAGCATATTCACAAGAATACATATTATTTACAAGATATGTATGCTAATTTACAATTCAAATATGTAAGACAAGTATAAGAATTTATAAGACATCTCAGTCACGTACAAGATGCGAGCATAAATGTCTTTTCATAAAACAAACTTAATTTCAATTTAAGTCTTAGGGGTGTAATGAAGTTTCAAAAAGTTTTGGGGTCTATTTGGTATTAAATGGCTATAGAGGGCTGCCAGTGAAATTCTGCCCTTCTTTAAATTTAAGATTTTTAATTTTAAATAATTAGATGATAATATGTGACATAGTGACATGAGCTGATTCTATTTTTTTTTCAAAATTATAAAATTTGAATTGTGATAATAAATTTTTCTAAAAATAGAATAGAATTATAATTAATTAATTAATTAAAAGTTACTAATTAATTATATTAATAATTTTTTGAATTAAATATTTATTAATTTAAATTTATTATTTTTAAATTATTTTTTATTTAATTAATAAGTGAAAATTCAAAAAAACTTATAAGGACCTGATCAAAAATACGATGAAACAAAAAAAAATCCTTATAAAGGGGGGGGGGGGACTATAAAGACCTCACTAAAAAGTAAAAACATGTAAAATTATAAGGACTTGATAAAAAGGGAAAAAACAATAAGAACTTAATTAAAAATTGGCTGAAATTATAAGGACTTATAGATTAATTATCCCAATTTTTAAAAAAATCTATATGGAAAGAGACATTTTAACAGTTATTTTATTTGTTTAATAAAACTATGAAATGGCTTTATCTCATTCATGTATTGAGTTCCCGTGCGTGAAGGAGTTAAGTATGTATATTTTGTCTTTAATAACTTGTTCGATTAATTTAATCAATTTTGATGTGGGTTATTAGCATACTTAATTGCATAGTTAATGGTTGATTATTGATTAATTAGTTCATTTTAAAATTAATAAGATATTTTTAATTGTATGCAATTCATTTAGGTTGAGTTACGCATAAAATCCGTCAAGTGAGTCAATGGATTATTCTTACCACGATAATGACAAATAAAAGATCGTGAATATGTTATTAATTAATTAATTATCTAATTAATCAATAGAGGTTATACAAAGACTTCATTATTTTTGGGGATGGCATAATTTTGAGAATACACCCTTGATCCTATATAAGTCTTTTACTGGAATTGAGAAAAAAAATTAATTTTTATTAACTTTATCTTAAAATTTAATAACTTTCTAATTTTAATCTATTTAATGCACACCCCACCTTAAGAATACAAAGTAAACGTAATAATAAATTAAATATAAAATTATAAATATTTGTAAACAATGATAATACCAAAAAAAAAAAGAATATTTACTTTATAAATACAACTAAAGGAGTACCATATGATAACTCTTTTGACCATTTTGTGATGAGCATCTAATTCCAAAGTTTGTAAATGAGTTAGGTTGCTTCTCTCTTTACATTTCTTAATGCATTATTGGGTCTTTTTATTTAATTTATTTGAGTATACCAACATCTCAATTATTATAGGCTAAAGTATATTTTTAACAGTCCTTTAAGTTTTATATAAGGCATACTCTTGATCCTAAAATTTTAATATTGTTAATGAAAAACGTTGACACAACAAACTCAAGTGATGACTAATGACAATTAATTACACAACTTTTATATATTCTTCAATTTACCCATATTCTAAATTTAAGCTTAACAGCATTTAATTACATAGTCATTACTTAAGTTTACAATGTTGTGCCCTGAGTTTGCATTTTCCTCTAGCAAAATTAACGGTGTTAGAATTATAAGATTAAAGGTATATTTTATAAAGCTTAAGGATCAAAAGTATAACTCATGTAAACTTAAAGAACTGAAAATATACTTTAGTCATAATTTAAGGGTTAAGAGGCAATTTTTGTCCTGAAAGTTTTTCGAGAGGCAATTTTAACTCGAAAATGTGAAAAATAGAGTAATTTTATCCTGACCGTTAACTCAGTTAATTTTATCTATTAGTTGATCAAATATGTTGAGCTGACTATCGACTTTTTTTTTTCAACCAAGGCCAGGGTACGGCCGCAGGCTCTATGAGCACTTACTGGAGACTTACGAGATTGCCTACCAAAAGAGTCTCAGCAACGGTAAAGGGGATCGAACCCACGACCTAAGGGCCTAATCCTGACTAAATTTCATTAAGGAAATACAGTAGAAAAATCGGATTTGAATTGGGTTTTATAATTAAGGGTTGGGGTGGCCCATTGACGTCTACTTTGGGAAGCCGAGATAGAGAGGTGCACATGAATGAGTTTCATTCACGTTGGGACACCTCTCACACGTTTGGAACACGTCTTTACATTTTATTTTCTAAAGAGTTCTTTAGAGGCATATTCGTGGCCAACATATACAAAAAGATGCGTCACAATGACCCTTCATAAAAATAATTATTTCATAAATAAACTCGTTGAATATTCTTTCCTTTCAAATGCCTACCTTCAATTAATTGAACAGCTATGATAGCAACCCAAGTCTGGCCTCTCGCTCTCATTTCTTTTTCTTTTTTTTGCCGCTGTTCCCCAACACAACGTCCTCATTATCTTAAGCAAAATAATGAAAAGTCATCTTATGTATGAGATCTATATCTTAATTATGAATTTTTTTTCCTATTTTATTTTAAAATAATTGAAGAGTTTACTTATAAAGAAAATTCCAAATAAATACCGTTTGAATTTGCAAAACCCCCAGAAGTCCGTTGAATTTGTAAAAGGATTGAGAAGTACCAAGGACTTATGAGGCCGGCGGTGGGTGGCAGGCGGTGGGATGGCCGGCGGTGGGGAGTGGGGTTTTTTTTAAAAAAAAAATTTATTTAAAACTAAGGACAAAAAGATAATTTTACCCGAATTTGCATATCCCTCATAGGTCCTTAGTACTTCTCAGTCCTTTGAACTTCTGGAGTTTTGCAAATGCAAACGGTATTTATTTAGAATTTTCCCTTACTTATACATGAATTTAAAGCTAATTAGGTCAGGTAAATGATAATTTAATCAATATCCTCCTTAGGGATTCTTCCTCTCACATCCCCTCCCCTCAAACTAAACAAGCCTTAATGTTTGGAAAAACATTTTTAAAAAAAAATTAGAACAACAAGCACTAATAGGTTGATGTTTCACAACCTTGACTCACAATTTCCGAACTCATTTTGAACATAGTCACCCATTGAACCAATGTATCATTGCTTTTAAAATTAATTTTTTAATTATAATTTACGGTATACAAAATAAATATATGATAAGAGTTTTGTCTCTATATATTAAATTCAATTCACGTAAGTGCACTTATGATAAACATCTTCCAACAAACTCTAAACCACTGAACTGTTAAAGTTGAACGGATGAATCTTTTTTTTTCCCCCCTCCCACCTTTGGTCATTTTTAATTAGAAGTGAGAGAAGTGGACTTTGATGCGTAAGAAAAGAAAAGTGCAGGTTTTCAAATGATTAGTAAAAAAAATATGATTATTCTTTACGCGTACAACTTTGCAAATGATTTTTTTTTTTTTTTTGATATAAAAATTTTATGAAAGAGGTTAGGCTCACCTACAGTCAAAGGACAGGGCGCTTGAAGCTCAGTCCACAGGGCATACTGGCCAGAGAGTACATATGTCTCCACCTCTACTAACGTTTTTACCGCTTCTTAGACTCCTAGAATGCCTCCTTAACGCCTTGACCAACATAGAGATTGAACCCCCTCCTTTATGATGAGGAAATCCGACCCCATATCAGTTGAACCTAAAGATGAGGGGTTTGCAAATGATAATTTGATTAATAATATAAAATCTCAAATTTGTGTGGGTCCAACAACACAACAAACAACTCTGAGGTTCCCTCAGCCCAGAGGCAAAGTCCAGCAAGTAACTTTCATTTGCCACATGTCACTCTGTATATATTCTTTCCTTTCCTTGCTACTTTTTCCACTTTTAATTCTTCCTTTCTATCTTCCCTTCCAATCACAGAGAACCCATGATCATCTCAATTATACACCCAACCAAACTCTCTTTTTTTATTGTATTCTTCAGCAATTGAGGATTCTCCAGAAACATAAATCTAAGCTCAATCCAAATATAATCCCTAATAAAAAACTTTAAAAATACTAGAAGATAAAAATATGTTTCAAACATTCATAATCTTATAGATATGTTAGGCTCAATTTGTTTTTTTTTTAAAAAAAAAATTAAAATGAAAAAAAAAACCTATTTGTCCTTACATATATATTTTTTAGTTAAAAAATTAACCTCAACTTTCTGCTCGAGCTATGGTGGGAATATTTCGCTGGAAAATTCCCTTAAGAATAAATATTCCCAAAGTGTTTGCATAAAATGCTAGTGACCATTAGGCTACCTATTCAATATAAATAATGCAAACATACATATGTACATACATATTTATGTATGTGTATATGTGTGTAGTGTGTGTATATATAGATGTTGTATTATTTATTGCATGGCATTAGTAGCCCAATAGTCACAAATATTTTTTGCCAATAAAGTGGTGAGGGTTCAAATTCCAACCCACCACTTTGGGAATACTTATTCATAAGGGTAAGATTATTCCGATTCCCACCAAAGCTCCGGCGGCAGAGACCGCTGGCGGTAATTCTTTTAAACAAAAAATATATATGTTAGGGAAAATTGGTCTTTTCCCTTTAATTTTAAAAAAGACAAATTAAGTTTAACATCTCTTTAAAATTAGGGAAAATTCCATTTAAATACCAAATGAATTTGTGAAACCCCCAGAAGTCCGTCAAATTTGCAAAAAGACTGAGAGGTGACAAGGACCTTTTAGGGATATGCAAATTTGAGCCAAATTACCCTTTTGCCCTTAAGATTAAATAAATTTTTTTTAAAAAAAAGAAAATACTCCCCCCACGGTGGGCCCCACCGTTGGCGGCCACCACCCCCGCCGGCGACCACCGTTGGCCGCCAGCAACCCCTGCCAAAGGTGGTCGCCAGTGGCCGGCACCATCGTCGGCCGCCGATGGGGGTTGCCAGTGGCCGGCGGGCGCCGGTAGGGGTGGTGGCCGCCGGCGGTGGGGCCCACCATGGAGGGGGGTATTACTTTTTTAAAAAAATATATATATATTTAACCCTAAGGGCAAAAGGGTAATTTGGCTCGAATTTGCATATCTCTAAAAGGTCCTTGTTACCTCTCAGTCTTTTTGCAAATTCGACGGACTTCTGAAGGTTTCACAAATTCATTTGATATTTAAATGGAATTTTTCCTTAAAATTATGAATATTGGAAACACATTTTTGTCTTTTTTAACATTTTAAAAGTTCATTATTATGGATTTACCCATAAAACAATGAACCAACTCTATTATTGTCGTTAGAATTAATGTTACTGTTGATTGGATCGAATTTTGGTATTTGTCATTATAGTTTTCAGTCCCTATAATTTAATAAGGACTTGAGTTTAAATTTGACAGCCTTAGATTAATGTCATCAAGTATAGGAAGCAAAACCAAAATTCATTAAAAATATATAGAGGAAAACCAATACTTGTTTAAAAGTGTGCACATGTTATTAAACTGGACCGGTTATTAAACTGGCTAGGATATTTGATCAAAGGTCAGTGAGTCAAATAGAGCTGATCTTAGGTCAAACTAATGAAAAATTGAAGATTTCAGAGTTTTTAATATGAAATTTTAAAGAAAATTTAAAAAAATCAATTTGTTTTAAAGAAATAGTTAACGAGTGAATACCTAGACCGATTTACGACCAATTCATCGGTTTCCAGACCGAACCACTCGTGGACTTCAACACCCTGCAAAAAAACTCTTTTATTCAAATGAAAACATGTACCAACTGTTATATTATTATTGTTACCATCTTCATCATTATTCTCCACTTTGTATCGATCAATGGCCCCATAACTAACAACTCAGAGATTGTAACAAGAACTCACACCCAAGAAGAAGAAAGAAAGGAGGGAAAAAAAAATGAAGCATTGAATCTGAAATCTGATATGTGAAAATTACACGAAAGAATCTGAACAAAGAATAAAAATAAAACCCCCCAAATACTCTTGAATCTCTCCCCTGAAATGTATTCTAACATCCATCTCTGTACACAGCTAATCAAAGAATAGAAGTATCTGGACAGTAACAACAAAACAAATTGTATCAAAAAAATCATAACAAATCATGCGAATACCCAACCAGAATCGAAGAAATCCAGCTCCATTGTTCATCCCTTTCACTGTTCTTGCTCTGAGGTTTGTACAGATCATACGGCTCCCAGAGACGATCTAGAGGACAAGGTTGCTTCGCATCAAGCCTCACCCAAGGCTTCCCTTTCCCGCTCCAATGCAACAGACTCACAGGACCAGAATGAAGCGACCTGCAAGTTCCCTTCACGTTATCTCCCCCTAATCCGTGTTGATTCCATCGGTGATCGATGGCTTCAACGTTCCCTGCAAAAACCAGCAAGAATGGCGGAAGCGAGCCCAGATCGTAAATCCTCATCGTCTTCTGCAACTCCATCCATGTCTCGATCCTCTTTCTGTAATTTCCCTCTCTCCATTTTTGTAAATCCATCACCATCACACCTGTGTTGAAATAGCAAGGGTTTCTAGACACGAAGACCCGAGAAAGAACCGGGTCGGACCAGAACGCGTCGGTGAAGTACTTGGTGAAGTTGGCGTGGCAGTATTCCGGTGCTCCGATGACTCGACTTCCGGTCAAATTTACATTCCAGAGTCTCTGAATGTCGTCGACGACGATCACGTCGGAGTCCAGATAGATGACCCGGTCAACGCAGGAGTCCAAGATATCGCCGAGGTAGTTTCTCGCGTAGTTCAGTGGATTCTCTAAGGCTTCGCGAATCGACGATGAGATGAGGTTGATGACGGTGTCTTCTCTGAAGATGTAGACCTTGAAGTTGAGAGAAGGGAAGGTGGAGCGGACAATTTGGGCCAGGACCCGTGGACTAGCCGGGTCAAACTCCGCCGCAATGAAGTGGAAGAACACGTTCTCGGGGCATGAGGAGTGTTTAAGAACGGAATGAACGGCGGCGATGGAGCCCCGAAGATAACCCGAATCCAGTGTCATAGCTATGTGAACCAGAGACCGATCACAAGACAAAACCAAACCCTTATTTGACGAAACCGGGCACCCGGCACCGTTTCTGTATTCCGGAGCTTCTACATATTGAAATACGCCGTCAAACCCCATTTCCAGCCGATCTCCGCTAGTGAACCTCGTCGGAAACGACCGAATCCCGAGACAGAGGAGTGGAAATAGGGGAAGTAACAGCGAAACGACGAGGCATAACCGGAGAGAAAGCATTCTTTGGGATTGGTTCTTGTTGAAGAGAGATTGAAGAAGGTGGGTAGAGAGGAAAGAAAATGTAAGAGTTCTTGAAGTGGGAGCTGATAAAGAAGGTGAAATCTGGTTCACATCTGGCATGAAACGAAATGGGCAAGACCGGAGAAAAGCCAGATTGCTGTCTAATTATTATGGTTGACCTTCATTGGCTTCTTCTTCTTCTTCTTCTTTTTCTATCTCTGCGCGTTTTTCCAAGAGAAACACGGTTTTTGCTATCTGAGAAAGAAAAGGAAGAAGAAGAAGAAGCGGGGAAGAAGGGGAGGAGGAGGGACAGAGAAAGAACAGAGAGAGAGAATTTATTGAAGGACTTCTACGAGATTCGCTTTACTGTCTCTGTCCATGACTCATTATTTTTTTAGGTAAAAAAATTAATATAAATGCTTAAGTTGTTAATAATCTTTATCAGTGTGGTCGGTCATCATCGAAGTTCTGGCGACGGCCACTAATACAGGAGTTGAAGATTTTTTATTTTAAAAAAAATTAAAGATAGTTAAGTAATTTCTTAAATTTTATAATATTTTAAAATTCAAAATTAGATTTTTTTGAAAATTTTAAAATTCAACATATTTATTTATTTTTGTACCAATTTTTTTTAATGGTATTTTTCTATGTTTTTCTTTAAAATTTTTTAAAAATGAATTATATTATTCATGATATATAAATAGGATAATTTATCATAAATATTGCATTATACTATAAATATAGTTCTATGGAGTAATATGATCATTATATAAATTCAAAATATACAGCAACATATGATTGAATAATATTAAAATTTTGTTTTAAAAATAATATTAAAAATTATATGGAAAATATTTTAAAAATACAGAATTCAACTTTTAATCTGAGTAACTAAACTTAATAAATTATATATTAGTTATACATCATAAGTTGTGATTTAAAATTTGGGTCAAATTACTTATATATCCCTTGGTTATTAAAAAAATTAAAAACATAACTCTATTATTTTCTCTATCAATTAAATCACGTTGGAAGTTATGCCGGCCTGTTTGAGTTTGCATTTAAAAAGTACGTTCACATAAGTCGAGGTAAAACTCTTTTCGCATACTTTCCTTGTATATCGTAAATTAGATTGGAAAAGTAGCTTCTACCACTAATTTACAACAATGACCTATTTGGGAAGTACAATGCGACTTTATGCTCCGACTTATTTCCAAACATTAGTTATGCCCAATATTCTTTCTTATACAATATTTGGTTTTATAGGAAAATTAGCATATATAATTGAAAGAGGTGAATTGTTGTGTGCTACTAGGGATGTGCATGAAGACAGGAGCCCGGTGCCCCCTATGAAATATCGCCCTAAAGAAATTTGATGATTGAATATTATTATACTTATTTGTATCTCTTGGTGAATAAATTTAGGATTGTTTAGTTAATAAATAATGGATTTTATTACTTAATCGAGCTTTGAGCTTTTAATTTGATTGAATTCATTTTTATGATTAAATTACGGATTTACAGTGATTTAGTATTTTCGCCATAACTTTTGATCTAAATATCCTATAAGCTTGATTCTTTTTTTCCTTTTTTAAATGATTCAGAAAACTACAATTGTTATGAAGACTTGAAAGGCTGATTCGAACAAGAAGATGGACGAAATTGGAGTTAAAGACAGACGCATTTTTCTGGATTTTTATTTTGCTCGAATTTTGTAATAAAAGATCAATTTTTAGAGATTTCTTTTTTTTTTTAAATAGGGATTTCCTATTAATTAGGGGTTTCCTATTTATTAGAGGTTTCCTATTTTTAATAGATTTCTTATTTATTAGAGGTTTCCTATTTTTAGTCATCTTTCCTGTATAAGGAATATTAGATAGTGGCTATAAACATATTCTCAATTACGTTGTAGGAGATTTTCAGATTAAATTAGAAGCTTTTTATTTTTTCTTAGTTGTTCTTCATGTTGTTCTTCATCTTTTCTTCTGCATTTTTCCTAGCCATGCTTGGCTAAGCTTCTTTGATTGACCCAACGTTGAGGATTCCATGATTCATCTAGAGAACTTGTGCTTTATCGGTAATTTAACTCATTTCTATTTTCATCTTATCGGATCCGATTTCTGAAAATAGTTCGAATATTAGATTTAATATTCGGTTTGGTTTATCCCAAGGACTAAGTTCGAACTAGGTTTTAAGTTTTGCTGTGTGATCGCACAGTGTGACGCTGCTATTCGGACATATTCTAGGCGATCGTCTAGTCGAGGGATTTTCTAGGCGAATGCAGAGATCTCGGTTCGTCCAAAGCCAAACGTGGGTTATTTATATTTCGTTTAATGATGGAAGTCTCTAGAATCTGAATGTTGAGTTGATCGATTTTAATCTGTTTCTTCTCGTTTTCTTATATTCTATTTTATCTTTGCTTCATTTAAATTGCATTTCTATTTTTGTTTATTAATTTAAGAATCCAAAACCCAATCCCCCCTTGTTTTCATTGCATTTGCATGGCATTTAGATTACTTAGGATTCAATAAAAGGCTCCTTAAAAAGAGTGTGAAGTCCCACATCGACTGGGAAGGCGAACGAAGCATGCCTTATAAGGATGCTGAGACCTTTCCCTTGCGGACGCATTATGATAGGCTAGGCTTAGTCAGAAACAAAACTGTGAGGCCTTGTGTGTGCCAAAGTGGACAATATTCACATGCCTTATAAGGATGCGGAGACCTTTCTCTTGTGGACCCGTTTTGATGGGCTAGGCCCAGTCAGAAACAAAACCGTGAGGCCTTGTGTGTGCCAAAGCGGACAAACAATATACCCGTTTTGATGGGCTAGGCCCAGTCAGAAACAAAACTGTGAGGCCTTGTGTGTGCCAAAGCGGACAAACAATATACCCGTTTTGATGGGCTAGGCCCAGTCAGAAACAATGTGTGTGCCAAAGCGAACAGACAATATCCATAAGCGGGCGCCTAGGATGTTACACATTATATACATTATATTAATAATAATGCCTTGTATTTAATGAATTTTGTTTAAACAGAGGTGTGATTGAAGCTGTTCTTTTTTCATATAAGGTGTGGCAGGGTATCACTATTTGGAAAGGGAAGCCCGCCCACCCTCCCTAGCCTAGCCCATTATTACCCAGTCCCAAAAATGTTAACTTCTATCGAGCAGGGCCAAGCACCAGACTATATTTTACTACTCAATGATCCTTTGAGCTGGGCCGCCCATGCTCTATATGCTACAAAGTATTATGAATATCTTTATATGGAATTTTCCTTTTTTTTCAAAAAAAAAATCATGGATTATATATTCAGAATATATAAGGGATCCAAACTTTAGATTTAGGTCATAAAATTTTGAATAAAAGTAAAAATATTGAAAGATGGTAGTGTATTTTTACATGGATACGTAGATCTATCATTACAATAGATTTCAATTTATTCTAATATATTATTATATAAAACCGAATATTGTATAAAAAAAATATTGTGAATACTTATTTAATTAAGATAACATCAACAGACCAGTAATAGATCTTTCATGGTTTGATGATATATTTTTCATTCATCACCATTGCTCAAATAATTAATGTTTGGAGGGAAGTGGAAAACAAATGGTGCAAATTGTATAGTACTTCCAAAAGAATTAATTGATATAACAAATTATAAGGTTGTGTTTTTATTTTTTATTTTTGTTTTAATAATCAAGTGATATGGATGTAATTTCACCTAAATTTTAAATCTCTCATTATAATACATAATCTGATATATAATTTGTTAAGTTCGATGACCCTAATTAGAATTTGGGTAATTCTACCATTTTTGTATGAGATTTTGTCAAAATTATATTAATTAAATCTAAATTAATAAATCTAATAAAATCAAGAATACTTTTCTTTTGGGAATGTTGGGATGTAAAAAGTGGATGAATCTAACCTAATAATTTGATTTTCCTAAACAAATATTCTTCAAGGAATTTGAACATTTCTTCTCTTTTCTTTTTATATTTTTAATGGTTGTTTTAAAACGGCTTGATTTATATTTATGTAATTGAATACGTAATTTGCTAAATAACAACTTCTCATACAGAGAATGGTAAGTTCCCCCCCCCCCCCCTAATGACCATGAAGAAAATGGCAAGTTTAAATCTACAATTATATACAATTTTACTCATAATAAATGATCGATATACGTGAATGAGTTGGAGTGGTCCTATTAAGAAGAAAATTGTAGGAAATCATCTATAGTGGTTCGTATACGTCCAAAGATGACCATTGGGTGCATTAATGAGGAAGGTTGATCAAGCAGTACAGAGCCCCCTAAAAAGAAGTAGAGGAAGACCAAAGTGAACCCTCAATGATGTTATAGAACGGGATCTATTGATTAATAATTTATCTAATGATTTAGTTTTTGATAGAGTATAATGATATTGTGCCATCCATTTAGCCAACCTCATCTAATAAAATAAGACTTTATTATTGTTGTTGACCATGAAGAAGATGGCAAGTTTAAATCTACAATTACGAACAATTTTACTCATTATAAATTATAAATTTTGACTTTCCTTTTAAAAATAGTAAATATATTACCTTTCATGTATATCAGAAACGGATAAACATAATTAATTAACGAAATTAATTAAACTAAGAGATCCTGACAATCATCAATAGAACATGCAAAAATAGCTTTTTTTTTTTTTTTTGCTCTATAATACACACACAGATATATATATATATATATATATATATATATATATATGTTTTCTTAATTATAAAATATTCAGGTAAGTGAAGTTTTAAGTAGCTTAGCTATCATGACTCAAAAATAGCTTTATATAAAGTAGTTAAAAATATCTTTTGGCAAAAAAAGGTTAAATAAATTTTTTTTGATAAAACTAATTAAACAGAATACTTTTTAATATAATTAAATTTTTTATTTATAAAAAAAGTATTTTTTTTTTGTCCAACCTTCACCTAATATAAGGAACATATCCATAGAGGGTTAAAATTTTAACATCAAACTTTTTTTTTAAAAAAAAAAAACGTAAGGGGGTGCTTACTGTTATTGGGCCAGGAAATCCCAACCAATTTAATTTTCGTAGTAATGGTAAAATTTGTACGCACACTTAATGTTGTCAAACTCACGAGGTTAACTAAACTCATAATAGTGAGATAAACTCGTATTGTGAACTTGAATCGTAAATTCGTAAGAGTTTACTTTTATTATTAAATAGTATTACTAGTATATAATTAAATAATTAAAATATAAAAATGACAACAATTTGATTTAAATATATTTTAAATCCAAATAATTGAAATTAAATCCATCAACATTCATCATTTGTCATATTTAATAAAGAATTTTCTATAAAATTTCTTTATAAAGCCGTTGAGTATGATCGAATCAAATTAACACGAGTTTAAGAGTAAATTAACAAGATTTTATAAGCTAGAAACGTAAAAACAGCAAACTCGGTGTATAAACTCGTAGGTTTAACCGAGTTTACAACTAGCACGAGTTTACCATTGACTCGATTCATTTTTATAAGTTAGAAACGTAAAAACGGTAAACTCGGAAAGTCAACTCACGATTTTGACAACAATGACGCACTAATAAAAATGAGTCACATTCACGTTGTTAATCAAGCGATTAGGACGGTTAAAGGATATTCCTTATTTTTAAAAAAAAAAAATTCATGGAAGGAAATAAAACTTGAACCGTTAGATGGTGTGAGTCTCATTGGTGACTCAGTCACCGCCAATAGATGTAGTTTTTTGGTTTCGGGATAGTTGGGATGGTGGTTAGGATGATAATTATTTGATAGTTGTTGGATTAAATTTTGGACCCATATAGCGTTCGTTTACTTTCTCTTTTCCTTATTATTTTATACATTCTAAAAGAGATTAACCACCCTTATTATAAGTAACTTGATGGGAGCAAGGTTATTAAATTCGAGAGTCTAAGCAAACTTATGATAATGAAGTGAACTCGTATCATATGCTTGAATTGTAAGTTTGTAATAGGTTATTTTTACTATTAAATAGATATTAATAGCGAATAATTAAATAATTAAAATGTAAGAAACAACAATAATTTGATTTAAATTTTTTTAAATTAAAATAATAAATCCATCAAAATTCAAAATTTATCATATTTATTAAAAAAAAATTCTATAAAATTTATATTTAAAGTAGTTAAATATGATTAAATCAAAGAAGTTAACATGATTTTGTAAGTTAGAAATATAAATCGGTTATAAACTGATAAGTTTAATCGAGTTTGTAATGATTAGGAGTTTTTATCACTGACTCGACTTGAATTCGTAAACTAAAAAAGTAAAAACGCTAAATTTGAAAAGTCAATTCGTGAATTTGACAATAATTAATGGAAGTACTAATTAAATTTTTTTTAATATTTCTCTATTTAAAGTCATTAATCATGAGACACAATGCAATGCAAGTTTGAATGTTTTTTTTAAAGAAATTTAGATATGGGTAAAATAAACAATTACTATTTCATTACTAGACAATAAAAATTAATGAACTATTTTTTCTGAATTATGGTGAAATAGTTAGCACTTAGCAGCCTTATAATAGTACCGAATAGAATGCATTAAATACTGAATAAAGGAATAAAACTAGAAAGTTCCAAAGAGAACATGAAAGTACCAATAATAGGACAGGTGTGAACAGATAGAAAATAAAATAGATGCGTGGGCATCACAAATACGGTGTTTCATTATTGAGGCACATGACAAAATTGATAATTGTATCCTGCCAAGCAGGAGAAAACAGAATGTCAAATTAATTAATTAATTAATTAATTGTATCTAATAATTAATAATCACAATAAACAAGTAATCTTTTTTGTTAATCATCCAAAACAAACAAACAAAGAAAGATTGATCGAGCCAGAAACAATCACAAAACATAATTTTTTTTTTACAAAAATTAATTTCATGATTAAAATTGTAAGTATTTAATTATATTTATTATTTTTTAATTAGCAATAATTGATTTTTTTTAAAAGTATAGTCATATTTCTATAAAATAAAACTATCCTTTATGAAACAACCAAAATTTAACAATTAATGTGTACGAGTAAAGTTGGAGGTGTTTGGGAATTTGTCTCCGACTGGAATAAGAATAATTTTAAAATATGATTTTTTTTATTAGAAAATGATAGAAAAATAACTCTAAAGTTATAAAATCCCAAATTATGTTTGTTACTAAGAAGTAAGAACTCATAAAATAATTAATAAGTAATTCAAAACTTATTTGATTGGAAATACCAGATTTAAGATTTTACAATTTTAAAATTCTATTTTCATTACTTTCCCTTTTTTCCTTTCATGTTCTTTTGTTTTTTGTTCTTGGGAAAATTCCGAAAAAAATACCAAATAAATTTGCAAAACCCCTAGAAGTCTGTCGAATTTACAAAAAGACTTAGAGGTGACAAGGACTTTTGGGGGATATGCAAATTCGCGCCAAATGACCATTTTGCTATTGGTTATAAATAATTAAAAAAAGAAAGAAAGTACTCCCCCGGCGGTGGGCCCCATCGCAGGCGGCCACCACCCCAGTAAGAAAAAAATCCAAGCATGCCTGATAAGAAATTAATTAATATTAAGAGCAATAAACCCTTCTTTAATTAATGAATTTGTATTTGATATTTCAAACTGGTAGAACTGATTAATTTACATTAGATGTTTGTTGGGCTATCATTTTTTACATGATTTTTATTTTCATTAATAGGGAATTTTAAGACTTTGGTTGAGATATAAAATCTCATTTCAAATTGACTCATCAACTAATAGATCAGACTTTTGTTCCATGTACCCATTCACTGATCTTCCCTTTTTAACGTCCATGTGAATAAAAAAAAGAAAAAGAAAATAAATAAATTTTCAATGTCACCCTTCATATTTGAGTGGTTTTTTCTGATGTCATCCATTTTGACTATTTCTTTTTCTTTTTTCATTCAATCACTCAATCATATGCATTTAATCAAAGACTTTTAATCCCTTTTCTTCTTACTTAATTGCAATCTTAGTTTGGCTAAGCTATTAACTACTTTAGATATTTTATGCTCCTCTATCTAGTTTTATTCTTAAGACAGAGAGAGATTTTTTTTTTGGTCATATTAATAAGTCACATTATTGAATTTTTCACATGCTTTATTTATTATTAAATAGGCTATGTACTCTTAAGTTAGAGCGTTTATTAAATACGGTAAAGTTAGGAAGTTGTTAAATTTTACAACAAAGTAAATAAGGTTTAAGGTTTTTTTTTCCCCCTAGAGAAACATATTGAAAGTGGCTTATAAATAAAATAAGGAGAGTATATAGTATTATTGGCTGTTGAAGTTGAGTTGCCTTAATCATCTTCCATTTGCTAATTAAACATTCATAATTTTGTTATGAAAATTAATTCAGTCTCATAATTTCTTCAACATTAAATGGCTTCCTTCTACCGAGCATATTTGATAAGTGTATACCCATTTTTAATAATCATTAGAGCCTGAGAGTTTTATTTTGAAGGGAAAGGAAAGGAACTGGAGGATTTTGATAGTTCCTTCCTTTGTTTGCAAATTTTAAAAATAAGAGGGAAGGAAATCAGGGATTTTTACAAATTCCCCAAAATCCTCTTTCTTCTAAAGAATAAAATTCCCCCAATATAGAAGGTTTTAAGATGAAAAGTAGATTAATTACTTTTTTATCCTCATTCGCCGCCGCCACCGTTGCCGCCACTACCGCGCCACCGCCACCGTCACCGTTGCCACCGCCACCACCACCATATTTTTAGAAAATTTAAATTTATTTGTAAAGTATAATAATTATAGTAATTATTAGAGAAAAAGACAAAATAGTAAAAGTAACTCATTTTTGAACAATAAAAGTAACTCATTAATCCTCCATTTTCCTCACTTACTATTTTTTTAACTCCCAAACAAGGGGAGGAAATATTCTCCATTTCCTTTCCATCCCCTCTCCTCCATTCTCCTTGCATTCCTTTCCTTCCAAATTCCCAAACAAAGCCTAAGGGAATTCTTGATGTCCAAGGGATAAAGACAATGGGTTAAGTAGTACTATCTCTGGTTCTAATTATAAAACTTAGTTGACTTTCTTTGAAGAGATTAAGGAATCTAAATAAGTTACTTAATCATTTCATATGTAGTGTATCTTTTAAATTATATATTAGTTTATTAGTTAAACTAATTAGTTTGGAGAAAAAATAAAAATAAAAATACTCTAAAATAATTTAATTAGCTTCCTTAATTTTTCCAAAAAAATCAATTAGGTCTTATAATTAAGACCAGAGAGAATATATTTTTCAGTAGCACTTAATATACAAAATTTATTTTTAATGCATTTAATACTTTAAAGTAGTTTTTCAATATCACACAGTATTCTAAAATAATTTGTGGTGTAATTTTTTCCTTAAAATATTTTTCTCAACAACAATAAGTACCCTAAACTTAGACTTTGAACACTAATGAAAAAACACTTTAAAGTGTTGGATGCACAAAAAATTACTTTATGATACTGGGTATACTATTAGCAAAATACTTTATTGTGTTCAATGTATAAAAATTTAGTTTAGGATATTGAGTGTTATTTGGAAAATACTTTAGAATTATTGAAATTATAGGAAGCACAAGATGGTTCCTAGAAATGATTTAATTCCTATGAATTTTTATGGACTGTTACGGAATTTAGTTTTTGTAAAATGACCTAATTACCTTCAGTGTAATTTGTTGTCACTGCCTTAATTAATTTTGTCATGCCGTAAGTTAAACTTGGAACTTGTTAAAATATTGTTGTCATTGATATTCGGTAAAAAAAATTTCTTTTGTTGAAACTATTTGTCACACATTATTTCAATTGTTGCTGTCATTTGATAAGTTAAAAGTTAAAACTAATGCATCCTAAATTATTTTTGCATTTTATTTAATTTCAAATTAAGGGCATTTAAGTAAATTTAGTCAATCCCAATCTGGTTCCTGATTACTACAGAGAGATTAGGTCATTTCTAGTCCTAAACTGGTATTTGCATATTTTGGGAGGATTTTTGTGTCTTTCTTTGGTGTAGAAGTGCATATAAACTATACAAAATTGCTAAATTAAATTAAAATTATACCTAAGCATGTGGTTTTTTTTTTTTTGGCCCTTTTATAAAGCGTCTTATGTGAGTGAAATTCAAGACAACTCACTATGGTATGAGGATATGCCTCATATTATGAATGTTTATAAAAATATCTGACAAAACATGTGGAATTTTTCAATTAATTTGGATTGAGCAAAATCAGATTATATGATAGTAAAATCTCTCTAAGGGATATTTTTTTGCACACACAAAACTTTTTTTTTTTAAAGCAAAAGGTACTGATATTAACGGCTTGAAATTACAAACGAGAATGAACATGTGACCTCACACACACTCACACACACTTGTATGTATGAGAGCTTCCATATTATTAAACTATAAGCAGGGGAAGTTAGTAATTGTAAATTTGAGGGTGAAAATTACAGAATAAACTCAAAAGTTCATGAAATTATTTATAAACCCCATAAAATGCCAATGTTTTTATTTTGGTCACTCTATAGTGGGGACCAAGGTTGTCAAATTTACGAGTTTAAGCAAACTCGTGACAGTGACGTAAACTCGTATTGTGAACTCGAATCGTAAACTCGCAAGAGTTTACTTTTATTATTAAGTAGGTATTACTAGTGTATAATTAAATAATTAAAATATAAAAATGACAACAATTTGATTTAAATATATTTTAAATCCAAATAATTGAAATTAAATCCATCCACATTCATCATTTGTCATATTTAATAAAGAAATTTCTATAAAACTTCTATATAAGGCCGCTAAGCTTGATCAAATAAAATAAGTTAACATGAGTTTAAGAGTAATTTAATACGATTTTATATGCTAGAAACATAAAAACGGTAAACTCGGTGGATAAACTCGTGAGTTTAACCGAGTTTATAACTAACATGAGTTTACTGCTGACTCGACTCGTTTTTGTAAGCTAGAAGCGTAAAAACGGTAAACTCGGAGAGTTAATTCACGAGTTTGACAACAATGGTGGGGACTAAAATGAAAATATTGAAATTTTTATTAGGCTAAAATGTAATTTTCTAAAAATATAGGTTCTTTTTTGTAATTTTAAGGGTCCAAGGGCCACTCCTAACCCTCTTTGGTCACAAGACTTATAAATCTAAGACACAAGAAAAATAAATGCCGAACTAATTTTTTTAAACTAAGAATTGATTTTTTTTTTGGGACTGATCATTTTCCCTTATGATAATAAAAGCTTATGATAATTTTTACTTCAAACGAACTTTGCTTGGATTCTGGTATTGGCCAATAAATGATGTTGAAAAATATCGTTTTTGCCCTTAAAAACAAACATGAATTGATCCTACCTGTCATATTGAGCATATTTATTTATACTCGTCCATTGTCATTTTCTATAACATGCTTCGTAAGTAGGGGTTGTTATGTTAACACAATAATAAATGAATGATAAAATTATATATTTATGTAAAAAATTTAATAATATGATTTATAAATAAGAGTGTAGGACAAAAAATGTCCTCTATCGTATAAATAGAACTATAGTTGTATTTAGTTATATATGCATTTTTTTAAAAAAAAAAGTTCATATGATGGATAAAACATAAAAATTCAAATAAATCATGAGGGTTAAATTAAAAAAAAAAATATATGTAGGAACATTTGAAGACATGTGAGTAATATTTTTAATTTTTAAACTTTAATGTTTCAGTATATATACCAAATGAATATTAATTAAGGTCAATGGCCATAGTCATTGTTGCCAAAAACATTGATCGTGGAAGGAATGACGAAAGTTATTTGTACCATGAAAAACATTTTATTCAATATTTTTTTAAAGTAAACTTTGTTCTAATAGTGAAAGTTCAATCACTTTTTTTTTAATTAAAAAAAGAGGGATTTCATTACATTTATTCTTTTGCAGCGAATGTGGAATATGTTTGAATATGAAAAATGAAAAGTAAAAGCGTGAGAGACAGTGATGGTATGTTGTGTTGTATGTACAGCTAAGGGATGCCAGCGAAGGAAAGCGGCCCAGCTGGAGCCTTGTGATCCTCCATCACTTGCCCCATGTGACCACGTGCTTCTTCCCTTTCCAATAACCAAACCGGACGGTCTGATCGTTTGGATTGTCAACCCCACTCACTAACTGCTCTCTTTATTATTATTATTATTATTATTATTTTGTTAAAAACACTAACTGCTCTATTTAGAATTAGATCATTAAATTAAACTATTTTTGTAGTTAAGTTGCATTGGATTGAAGGTAAACTGTCATTAAGCCGAAACCTAGAGTTCAACTGAGAACCAAAATGGTTTTTAGAAAACCAGACAGTTTTTTGGACTGATGGAGAAATGTTAAAAAAACAATGATAAAAAATTAAAATTTGACTCTAATAATAATAATAATAATAATAATAATAATAATAATAATAATTATTATTATTATTATTATTATTATTATTATTATTATTATATATGTTATGGACTCGCATATTGGGCCTAATTGTTATGCGGCCCAGTAAGGACATTTTATGACAGAATCCTTCTATAATTAGGTAAAACGCTAATTATCTTGTAATCAAGGTTATAATCATGTATAATACAGGTAGTAGAGCAGAGACAGGTACATGAAGTGGAGCAGAGACGTGGGCCTGGAAGCACACAAAGTCCAACGACCAAAACTCTAGAAGTAATCTCTACAAATAGGAGGTTAACCTAATAGGTGCACACTCTCGATTTATCTATTTTACTATTTAGCCTCACTGTACACACAACTCACCCCTTTTGGCTAAATGCCATACTCGTGTTGCACAGTGATCATTTGATATTCTTTGGTGTTTTCCTAATAGACATCTTAGAACAATCATACTCTTTTCGATATCTGTGCGCATATATCCTAGAGAGTATAGCTGATCCTATATAGATGATCCATTAGTCCATTGAGGCTAGACATTTGTATTCTACAATATAACATTGGCACGGTCTGTGGGGACAGATAAACTTCGATTCCCAAACCACTAAAAATGACTACAAACACTAGAAGCCGTAGTTAGATACGTTGGCATCACCAATTGCTAGAGGGACCACCACTGTAGCATCAGAAGCGAATGATTTAGCATAAGAACTCGGTTGCTTCAGAGCTCAACCAAGTTGTAGTGGAGATAGAGGCGGAGACATTTGATACCGCAACCCTTCCAGCCCTTCGGAACTGGGTTATTCAGCAAAGCCAACCACCAATTCAATAGCAAGACCCTCCTCCCGAGTTTCAAATTGAGAATCCCGATATCTGCATGTTGCAGAACACACTGGGTTCGTTATTCTGACTGATAGAGGAGATGGAGACTCGTAACCAACTCCAAAGATAAGAAGATATTTGACTCATGCAGGAGGATATGGACTGCCGTAATGCCATTTGGCAGCACGAAAAAGGGCAAAGAATGCAACAATTGCTAGATGAGTGTTTCAAACGGTTGGAAAACCTAGTTTGGAACATAACTCGAGATGCTATTGGCCGTAACTGAACTAATATCGTCATCCGTGATATGGATCGGGATGCTGCTGGCCCAAGTCGGGCTAATGCCGTAGCTTCTGCTCACGTAGATGCTAAGGACCATGTACAAACCATGTAGAAGAAAACTTGACCTGTCAAGATCGGGTTTAGATTCCTGGAGAAGAGACTCGGAGAATACAATTACTAAAAGAACGCTTGAGGCTACTTGAGAACCCTACATGAAACAACGACCTAGATGCGAGTGGTCCTAGCAGGGCTAGTATCACGACTATTGCTGAAATTGAAGCTGGAGGCCCACAAGTTGATGATGCCGAACGAAACATTGCCAGCAAAGTCAAGATCAGATTCTGGTCCTAGCACGTGCAAAGGTTGAACGACCTCGACCACTTCACAATAAAGCTACATTGGATAAGTCTCGGTATTGCAAGTTCTATAATCAATCAGGGCATACAATCGAACAATGCTGGGATTTAAGAGATGCAATAGAGAAGTTCATCTGAGAAGGAAAACTCCGACAATGCGTTATCAAAACCCAAGGGCAAAAGAGCAATAAGTGTCAGTATGGGGGTTGAAGCAAGAGCCCAGCCCCAGAGAAGAAAAGAAGGAATCAAAAGAAGAAAGCAGAAGATAGTGATGACGAGTTCCCTGAGGCTAAGAACGAATGCAATGTCATTAGCGGGGCATTTGGAGGGGAGGAGACTCAGTAAGCTAAAGGAAGATATACTTGAGGGAGGTCCTCTCCATTAGGGATCGCTCGGAGTTCAAAAAAGACTCCACGAAGCCGGAACCTCCCATACTCTGATTCACTAAGGAGGACCTGGAAGATGTAGCTCCAGGCCATTATGATGGTTTGGTGATCATTGGAACGGTGGTAAATTGCCGGGTGAAGAAAATTTTCATGGATGCCAGAAGTGCGGTCTGAAATATCCTGATTTATTTTTAGGATTAAAAAATATATATATATTAAAAAAAATACCCATTATTATTATTATTATTATTATTATTATTATTATTATTCCATCTCCAGCTCACAAAGCGTAATAAGGATATTGACAAGAGAAAATGATAGTGAAAAGCTGAACATAATATCCTTCCACCATGCTTCTCCAGCACCACACCATAAACTTTTGTATATTCCCATCTCAGACTGGACCACTTTTGGTTTCTTATATAATCTATGCTCTACTCATTCCCGTTGCTATGTCCAAACGGAAACTTACTGGGAGAGAGCCCGAGAAAGAGAGTGAGAGAGCTCCATCCATTCTCATTTAAGCTTGCTCTGTTTAGAAACTAAAGAGCAGAGTGTGACACCGAGGTTGAAAATGTGAGAGAAGGAACCAAGCCTGAGAGTCATAGTTTCCATCCGATATTCTCTTTCTGATTCAAAACACGCCGAGAGAGAGAAGCACCAAGAGAGAGATTTTTCATAACCCAAACAGAAACACACAGTCTGCAACGGTGAAAAAGAAAAACCTGAACACACCTACAAACTAGAAGCTACCAGAGGTGAGTCTTCGAGTTCCTTTTCCTTTAGTTTCATGAATGATGATTTATAAAACCCAGAATGTAGCTCACTGTTTGTATCCATATAAATCTTGAATCGATGAAAACTTGCTCTTGAATACACATAAGCCACTGCACAAACAAGAAGAAAAGGGAAACCTTAATATCTATTTGTATGCATGAAAATCATTGGAATTTGCTTACTGTCAGGTTCATATATATATAGAAAATTTTGCTGTCATGCCTAGTTAGAAAGACACCATTGGTTTGAGAATAGAAACAAGAATCTTATGGCATTGTTGGATATATATGGGTGTGTGTGTGTGTGTGAAAGTATGAGAAAAACTTGTTGTTTAAAAAATACATAAAATACATATATGAGATGCGGCATACGAATAAAAGATCAGGGAAGGATTTTGCTGATATATATATATATATATATTGCATTACTCATGGGAAAGGGAAAATGTAAATAAAAATAAAAAAAACCTTGTTGTTTAATATATAATATATTATATGCCCATATTTTCGTTGCACAAACGTGGTGATCATTAACCATGAAGGTTGCTATTTATGTATTTATAAATATATATATATTACTTGGGAAAATAAAGAGGAACCTTGCGGTATTATACAAGTATATATGTATCGATGCATATGGAGAGAGTTTCACCGTATAGTGTTGAAAGTATATATATAATTTTGTAAATGATATTACAAGTGAAATAAAATAAGAATAAGTAGACTAGATCCTATTATTTATGAATAAGTTGGATCTTTTTGAATTTCGAATCCCCTGGATGCAAATAGTAAAAGTGTGTGTGTATATATATATAAATAAATAAATGAATAAGATTGCATTTGAGAAAAATAAAACATGATTATTGTCTAATATATATATATATATATATATATATATATATATATATATATATATTGAAGCATATTTTACGTGGTGTAATATTTATAAATTCCTAATTTAAAATGTTTGAGAGTTTAAAGTAATTGTAGAGAAATGATAATAAATAGTAAAATAGTAGTAATAATAATAATAATAAATAATATTATAATTAAATGAGGAATAAATAATAATGGGTGTCATTAATTAATAATAAATAAAAGAGGGGTATTATTAATATTAAATAGAAAATGGAGTTATTAATTAATAATAAATTCGAAAGAAGAATTAATAGTCTCCTCGATGTTTCAATCCCGTCATAACTTACCCATTTCAAGCATTCCAAATATATTATTGTTAAAAATCTGTATACTTTTAATTATGTAAATTTTTAGAAGAGTTATTAATGGTTAGTAAATTGATTGTGGTAGATTGATTTTTGGCATGTGTTTGAGCTCTTGGATTAGGAGCAGTGTGATAATAGTTAGCTACGACTAGAGGTAACCACTTTCCACTTTTATGGATATTGATATGTTGTTTGTGAGTATTTTGAAATGATTATGAATATCTTAATAGAAATTGCCTTGTGGAACTTTATGAATTGAATTGTGAATATATATATATATATATATATATATATATATTTACTTATTCATATATAAGAATTGATCATTTTAATATCATGATATTTATATTTACTCATTCATGTATAAGAATTTATCATTTTAATATCATGATATTTACTCTGATAATTATGGTAAGGGTTGGATTGGGAAGATGAAGTATGTTATTCCACCACGTGGTGAGGCCTCCATTAATGCATGATGGCTGGCTTTCTATTGTCCCACAATTCAATAAGGGACGGGCCCTCTGATTCAATAAGGGCATACGACACCCCACATGTTCAATGAGGGGAAAAGGTCCATGGTCTGGGACATGTGCTCTGAGGATTTTGGCCGATCCTCATCATATGACCAGAGAGCTTTTCGAGTCACCAGTAACATGGATGTAACTTAGCCCATGGGTCTAGTCGGAGGAAATAAGGCGGTTCGGTTGGATTGGTGGGAGGCTCTTTGGGGATTGTATTAATGATAAATTGTAATAAATAATTTGTGATATGAAATTTTGTGATGTGGATATTGGTAAATCATATTAGTAATATCTTGATATATATATATATATAAATTGTCCCACCTGGCACCTCACTAGCACACATTAGTATTCGTAATAAGTTGGATTGATGGTTACCCACATTTTTCAGGTGATAGCTCTTGTGCAGAACCATCAGGGAAGATCCCAGAAGCTTAGACTACTTCCGCCAAAAGTAGCACTTCTGTCTTTATGATTTATGTTGGATGATTGTATAATGCCACGTTAGGGCTCATACTGCATACTCTGATTTACTTTTGCATATTTTAATTCAATAATGGGCATTACTTAGTTGTTAATGAACCCTTAATTACTTGTTATGTTAAGTTAATTCTTAGGATGTTACAATTTGGTATCAGAGCCAGGTTTCGATCCTGGGACCTGTGGGTTTCATCCTTAGGTGGGGAGAATGGGAAACACACGAAAGACTCGCTCCGTCGTTAACCAACCTTCAAATGCTGCTGAGACTGCCGTTAATCAACCTCCTAATGCTCCTGAGACACCGATGTCTCAAGAGAATGAGGCCTTATTACATCGATTTAAAGATACATTAATGACTGTTATGGATGAAAGGTTTCGACAGTTTGAGGAGGAATTTCGAAAGAAGATCAGAGAGGAAGGAGGTATTCCCTCGCAAAAGAATCAGGACAAACAGGAGCCTAGTATATCGGTATCACAGAGACCTGAGCAAAGTGGCTCAACTAATCAAGACAAAATTATGAAGAGTGGTGGGGGTGAAGGATCATCATTTCAACTCAATCCTGAAGACCTAGCAATTAACAAGGTTTGGAAGGATGTCCATCGTCACAATCCTGAGAAGTTTCATGGAGATTTGGATCCACTGAAGGCTGAGGCTTGGATTGAGGGCTTGGAAACTATTTTTCAAGCTGTGGTCTGTAATGAATACCAGAAGGCTAGGGTGGCCATTATACTGCTGAGGGATCGCGCCAAGAGATGGTGGCAAAGCACAGGTGGTCTGGATGACTCCAGAACAACTTGGAGAGAGTTCAAGACAAAGTTTTTCGATCATTATTTCCCTCCAGCGTTGAGACAAGAGAAGGAGACAGCATTTTATGCCCTACGACAGGGGGATATGCATGAGGACGAGTTTATTGCTACTTTCATCGACTTGTCCAGATATGTGACCTACTTGCAACGACAAGATGACCCAGAATGGAAGTCGCGCCAACTGATTATAAAGGCTAGACCAGAGTTAAAGCCTTTTGTGTCCATGCATGCAATTAAGAGTTTTGAGGACACTTGCACCAATCTGAGGGTGGCTGCGCGCATGAAGCGTGAAATTGATGATGCAAGACCCCGTGTCAACCAGGGTAAGTTCTCCACTTTTATCAAACCTGTAAGTGGTATAGCCAAGCCATTCGGGTTCAATTCCAGAAGTACAGGGACTTTTAGTAAGAAGAGTCAGGCGCAGAAGAGTGGACCGCGACAGAGTTATTTCCAGAAGAGGCAGGGTCAGAAGAGTCATGCTGAAGGAAGCCAACAATCACGTCGTGAGACGGCTATGTCTGCCCCAAGTATTAATGGTCCTTGCCCGAAGTGTGGGAAGTCTCATGGTGGCCCATGTTGGCAGTGTTATAAGTGTCGTCAATATGGCCACACAGTGCGCTATTGTCCAGAGCTGCAGCAACCGCAGACCAACCAAAGCGGTCGTCCCACTATTCCGGGTAGAGTGTATGCCATCACACAGCAGGAGGCTGGAACATCCCCTAATGTTATCAGAGGTATTATCTCTCTTCAAGGTCATGACATTGTTGCATTGTTTGACTCCGGTGCCACACATTCTTTTATATCTTTTGATTGCGCTAAAAAGTATGATTTTTCCATCTCTATTCTGCCATACGATATGAGAATCTCTACCCCTGCTGGGGTTATTGTGACGACTGCACATGCTTGTGTGGGCATTACTCTTCGATTTGAAAATCGAGATTCTATTGTTGATTTAGTATGCTTACCGTTGAAAGGCATTGATGTTATTATCGGTATGAATTGGCTAGTGGACAATGATGTCATACTCCATTGTAAGAAGAAAGTGGCAACTTATGCCATGAACGCCGCATCCGTAGAAACTCCTATAGTTCCTATGATGTTATCGACAGCTCAAGTGGATACGTGTATTCGAAAGGGCTGTCAAGCCTATGTAGTCTTCTTTTCTGTTAGTGTAGATAACGAAGTTGGGATCGACCATATCGATGTAGTAAGAGAATATCCCGAGGTGTTTCCTGAAGAGATATCCGGACTACCTCCAGAAAGAGAAGTGGAATTTTCAATTGAGTTGGTACCTGGCACAACTCCAATTTCAAAGGCTCCGTATCGAATGGCTCCGGCAGAGTTGGCAGAACTCAAGAAGCAAATTGAAGAGTTGCTTGAGAAGGGATTCATTCGACCCAGTGTATCTCCATGGGGATCTCCAGTACTCTTTGTGAAGAAGAAAGATGGCAGTCTGAGATTATGTATTGACTATCGCCAACTGAACAAGGTGACCGTTAAGAATAAGTATCCGTTGCCCAGGATCGATGATTTGTTAGATCAACTAGTTGGATCATCAGTGTTCTCCAAGATTGATTTGCGTTCGGGGTATCATCAGTTGAGAGTCCGAGCAGAGGACATCTCTAAGACTGCATTTCGAACAAGATATGGGCACTACGAGTTCCTAGTGATGCCTTTCGGATTAACTAATGCTCCAGCTTTCTTTATGGATTACATGAATAGAATCTTTCGGCCGTACTTAGATAAGTTCATTGTGGTGTTTATTGATGACATCTTGATCTACTCTAAAAATGAAGTAGAGCATAGAGAACACCTTCATATTGCACTACGAGTATTGAGGGATCATCAATTGTATGCCAAGCTGTCTAAATGTGAATTTTGGCTCAAAGAGGTGAAATTCCTAGGTCACGTGGTATCTGCAGCAGGAGTCGCTGTTGACCCGAGTAAAGTGGATGCAGTGTTGAAGTGGGAAGCCCCAAAGTCGGTAACTGAAGTAAGAAGCTTTGTGGGACTAGCTGGTTATTATAGAAGATTCATCAAAGGGTTCTCCCAGATCGCAATGCCGTTGACAAAGCTGACCAGGAAGGACCGACCGTTCCTTTGGACTGACCAGTGTGAGGCAGCCTTCCAGGAGTTAAAGATCAAACTGACTACCGCTCCAGTGCTCACATTGCCCGACCCTAATCGTCCGTATGTTTTGTACACAGACGCATCTTTAAAGGGTTTAGGGTGTGTCTTGATGCAAGATAACAAGGTGATAGCCTATGCTTCAAGACAGTTGAGGCCTCACGAGGAAAATTACCCTACTCATGACCTAGAGTTGGCAGCTGTGGTATTTGCTTTGAAGATTTGGAGGCACTACTTGTATGGGGCTCAGTTTGAAGTATTCAGTGACCATAAGAGTTTGAAGTACTTGGTAGATCAGAGGGAGTTAAACCACAGACAGCGACGGTGGATGGAATTTCTAAAGGATTATGACTTCGAGTTGAAGTATCATCCTGGCAAGGCTAATGTGGTTGCAGACGCTTTGAGTCGGAAGTCGGTACACTTGTTTTGCATGAGCCTGGAAGAACAGAGTTGGCTAGATGCATTGAGAGATATCCACGTAGTCCCAAATCAAGAAAAGGGTATTTTGAATGCAGTCCTTGGTGAATATGGATTTTATCAGGACTTGAGAAACGCTCAAATGGAAGATGATCAGTTAGGCAGGATTCGCGAAACCCTAGAGCATGAAGCAGTTGCAGATTATGACATTGGTGATGCTGATATTTTGAGATACAAAAAGAGAATCTGTGTCCCTCAAAATGATGAAATCAAGAAAACCATTCTAGAAGAGGCTCATCGGAGCAAGTATGCCATGCATCCAGGAATCACCAAGATGTATAATGATCTAAAGCGAGAGTATTGGTGGCCGAAGATGAAGAAAGATGTGACTGATTTTGTCTTGAAGTGTTTAACGTGCCAGAAGGTCAAGATTGAACATCGGAAACCACCAGGATTACTCCAAAGTCTGGATATTCCTAAATGGAAATGGGATAGTATTTCCATGGATTTTATCATGGGTTTACCGCCCATCCGAGCCAGTTATGATGCTATTTGGGTGATTGTAGATCGATTGACCAAGTCAGCACACTTTTTACCAATCAAGGCGAACTACTCTTTAGAGAAGTTGGCAGAGTTATACATTAAAGAAATTGTTCGTTTGCATGGAGTGCCAGAGAGCATCATATCAGATCGAGACCCAAGGTTCACCTCGAACTTTTGGAAGTCTCTACAGGAAGCTATGGGTACAAAGTTGAAGTATAGTACAGCCTATCACCCTCAAACCGATGGTCAGACCGAGAGGACTATTCAGACACTGGAGGACATGCTGAGAGCTTGTGCCATCGAGTTCTCAGGTAGCTGGAATGAGCACTTGCCATTAGCAGAATTTGCATACAACAATAGTTACCATGCCAGTATTCAAATGGCACCTTTTGAGGCCTTGTATGGCCGGAAGTGCAGATCGCCATTGTGTTGGACCGAATTGAGTGAAAGAACCATCATCGGACCAGACTTGGTAGATAAAACATCACGTAAGATTGAGACGATACGACAGAAATTGTTGACAGCTCAGAGCCGACAGAAGAGTTATGCGGATCGTCGGAGAAGACCATTGGAGTTTAGTGTGGGGGATCATGTTTTCTTAAAGGTTTCGCCCATGACGGGCATTGGGAGGTCTATTAAGGCAAAGAAGTTGACTCCACGGTTCATAGGGCCGTATGAGATTTTGGAGCGAATTGGGCCTGTTGCCTACCGGATCGCCTTACCTCCACATTTATCTCAAGTGCACGATGTGTTCCATGTGTCACAGTTGAAGAAGTATCATCCAGATCCGTCTCATGTCATTGAACCTGAGGAAATCGAGTTGAAAGAGAACTTGACTTACATAGCAGAACCAGAGAGAATCTTAGATGTCCGGGACAAGCAACTGAGGAAGAAGACCATTCGACTTGTGAAAGTCTTATGGAAGGGTATGACACCCGGAGATGCAACTTGGGAAACAGAGGAAAGGATGAGTCGAGACTTTCCGAACTTGTTTGCTTAGGTGTGTAGTTGTACTTGTCTTGATTGAATTAGTGCATTTATGGTTGCGTTATGTCAATGATTGAATTTGTGTGACATGGTGATCATTTGTTTTGATGTGTCTCATGCCAAATTATTTTGGTAGTGTTGTCCTGACTTTGTTGATGTATGTTAGAAGCTTAAAATATGGATTAGCTTCCATAATGACTTGTTAGGAATTTTGGGGACAAAATTCTATTTAGGTGGGGAGAATTGAAATATCCTGATTTATTTTTAGGATTAAAAAATATATATATATTAAAAAAAATACCCATTATTATTATTATTATTATTATTATTATTATTATTATTCCATCTCCAGCTCACAAAGCGTAATAAGGATATTGACAAGAGAAAATGATAGTGAAAAGCTGAACATAATATCCTTCCACCATGCTTCTCCAGCACCACACCATAAACTTTTGTATATTCCCATCTCAGACTGGACCACTTTTGGTTTCTTATATAATCTATGCTCTACTCATTCCCGTTGCTATGTCCAAACGGAAACTTACTGGGAGAGAGCCCGAGAAAGAGAGTGAGAGAGCTCCATCCATTCTCATTTAAGCTTGCTCTGTTTAGAAACTAAAGAGCAGAGTGTGACACCGAGGTTGAAAATGTGAGAGAAGGAACCAAGCCTGAGAGTCATAGTTTCCATCCGATATTCTCTTTCTGATTCAAAACACGCCGAGAGAGAGAAGCACCAAGAGAGAGATTTTTCATAACCCAAACAGAAACACACAGTCTGCAACGGTGAAAAAGAAAAACCTGAACACACCTACAAACTAGAAGCTACCAGAGGTGAGTCTTCGAGTTCCTTTTCCTTTAGTTTCATGAATGATGATTTATAAAACCCAGAATGTAGCTCACTGTTTGTATCCATATAAATCTTGAATCGATGAAAACTTGCTCTTGAATACACATAAGCCACTGCACAAACAAGAAGAAAAGGGAAACCTTAATATCTATTTGTATGCATGAAAATCATTGGAATTTGCTTACTGTCAGGTTCATATATATATAGAAAATTTTGCTGTCATGCCTAGTTAGAAAGACACCATTGGTTTGAGAATAGAAACAAGAATCTTATGGCATTGTTGGATATATATGGGTGTGTGTGTGTGTGTGAAAGTATGAGAAAAACTTGTTGTTTAAAAAATACATAAAATACATATATGAGATGCGGCATACGAATAAAAGATCAGGGAAGGATTTTGCTGATATATATATATATATATATTGCATTACTCATGGGAAAGGGAAAATGTAAATAAAAATAAAAAAAACCTTGTTGTTTAATATATAATATATTATATGCCCATA
This sequence comes from Acacia crassicarpa, assembly GCA_034222035.1. Taxonomy (NCBI): domain Eukaryota; kingdom Viridiplantae; phylum Streptophyta; class Magnoliopsida; order Fabales; family Fabaceae; genus Acacia; species Acacia crassicarpa. Next base: position 19,576,525 of record JAWXYG010000009.1, on the reverse strand, counting down.
TTTTCGTTGCACAAACGTGGTGATCATTAACCATGAAGGTTGCTATTTATGTATTTATAAATATATATATATTACTTGGGAAAATAAAGAGGAACCTTGCGGTATTATACAAGTATATATGTATCGATGCATATGGAGAGAGTTTCACCGTATAGTGTTGAAAGTATATATATAATTTTGTAAATGATATTACAAGTGAAATAAAATAAGAATAAGTAGACTAGATCCTATTATTTATGAATAAGTTGGATCTTTTTGAATTTCGAATCCCCTGGATGCAAATAGTAAAAGTGTGTGTGTATATATATATAAATAAATAAATGAATAAGATTGCATTTGAGAAAAATAAAACATGATTATTGTCTAATATATATATATATATATATATATATATATATATATATATATATATATATATATATATTGAAGCATATTTTACGTGGTGTAATATTTATAAATTCCTAATTTAAAATGTTTGAGAGTTTAAAGTAATTGTAGAGAAATGATAATAAATAGTAAAATAGTAGTAATAATAATAATAATAAATAATATTATAATTAAATGAGGAATAAATAATAATGGGTGTCATTAATTAATAATAAATAAAAGAGGGGTATTATTAATATTAAATAGAAAATGGAGTTATTAATTAATAATAAATTCGAAAGAAGAATTAATAGTCTCCTCGATGTTTCAATCCCGTCATAACTTACCCATTTCAAGCATTCCAAATATATTATTGTTAAAAATCTGTATACTTTTAATTATGTAAATTTTTAGAAGAGTTATTAATGGTTAGTAAATTGATTGTGGTAGATTGATTTTTGGCATGTGTTTGAGCTCTTGGATTAGGAGCAGTGTGATAATAGTTAGCTACGACTAGAGGTAACCACTTTCCACTTTTATGGATATTGATATGTTGTTTGTGAGTATTTTGAAATGATTATGAATATCTTAATAGAAATTGCCTTGTGGAACTTTATGAATTGAATTGTGAATATATATATATATATATATATATATATATATATATATATATATATATATATATTTACTTATTCATATATAAGAATTGATCATTTTAATATCATGATATTTATATTTACTCATTCATGTATAAGAATTTATCATTTTAATATCATGATATTTACTCTGATAATTATGGTAAGGGTTGGATTGGGAAGATGAAGTATGTTATTCCACCACGTGGTGAGGCCTCCATTAATGCATGATGGCTGGCTTTCTATTGTCCCACAATTCAATAAGGGACGGGCCCTCTGATTCAATAAGGGCATACGACACCCCACATGTTCAATGAGGGGAAAAGGTCCATGGTCTGGGACATGTGCTCTGAGGATTTTGGCCGATCCTCATCATATGACCAGAGAGCTTTTCGAGTCACCAGTAACATGGATGTAACTTAGCCCATGGGTCTAGTCGGAGGAAATAAGGCGGTTCGGTTGGATTGGTGGGAGGCTCTTTGGGGATTGTATTAATGATAAATTGTAATAAATAATTTGTGATATGAAATTTTGTGATGTGGATATTGGTAAATCATATTAGTAATATCTTGATATATATATATATATAAATTGTCCCACCTGGCACCTCACTAGCACACATTAGTATTCGTAATAAGTTGGATTGATGGTTACCCACATTTTTCAGGTGATAGCTCTTGTGCAGAACCATCAGGGAAGATCCCAGAAGCTTAGACTACTTCCGCCAAAAGTAGCACTTCTGTCTTTATGATTTATGTTGGATGATTGTATAATGCCACGTTAGGGCTCATACTGCATACTCTGATTTACTTTTGCATATTTTAATTCAATAATGGGCATTACTTAGTTGTTAATGAACCCTTAATTACTTGTTATGTTAAGTTAATTCTTAGGATGTTACACGGTCAACATTCTCTTATGGGATGAATTTAAGTGAATGAAACTTGACCCAAAGGATCTAAAGCCGTGTAAGACAACCTTGATAGCCTTCAACGGACAAGATACTCACCTTAAAGGGTATATAGACCTCAGGTTAACACTGGGGACTAAAGAGGTGTTCAAATCAGAATGAGTTAGATTTGTTGTGGTCGACTTCCCATCCTCTTACAACATCATTTTGGGACGACCAACCATACACAATTGAAATATGCTAATGTCTACCAAGCATTAGAAGCTGAAGTTGGTTAGTAACAAGAATGAGGTTGTCACGGTTAAAGGTGACCATATGGAATCCCGACAATGCTACTTTGAAATAGTCAAAGAGAGTAAGGATGGTCTATACTCTTCACCTCGGATTCAGAAAGGAGAAAGTTCGACCAAGGTGAAAAAGCTTATGGAGAAATCAGTCAATTTGGTGGAGCTAGATTTATGAGAAGAAGACAAAATCCAGAGAGGAGCCAAATGAAGAATTGGAAGATCTCGTCCTGGGCATTGAGCCAGGACAGGTTACCAAAGTCGACAAAGCACTGGACCCTAGATTCCTACCGAGCTGGAGGACTTTCTAAAGAAGAATAAAGATGTGTTTGCTTGAAGACCATCTGAGATAACAGATGTAGACCCTAAATTTTCCTGCCACAATTTGGCAATTTATCCGAGATCAGTTCTAGTGGCCCATAAGAAGAGAAAGCTTGGCCTAGAGAGAGGAAAGGCCTTGGAGGAGCATGTGAAGGAGCTGTTAGAAGCCAGTTTTATCCAGGTGCAATACACCACTTGATTATCCAATGTGGTAATGGTCAAAAAGCCGAATGGTAAATGGAGGGTCTGCACGGACTACACCGAGTTGAACAAGGTATGTCCTAAAGATGCATTTCTAATGCCCAGTATAGACCAATTGGTAGATAATTCATCTGGTTTTCAACTCCTCTCTTTTATGGATGCATATTCTGGGTATAACCAAATTGCTATGCACCTTGAGGACCAAGAAAAAACAACCTTCATCACTGAGAAGGTGAATTATTGTTACAATGTGATGCCATTTGGTTTGAAGAACTCCAAGGTTGGTGGAGGAAGAGGAAGACTTGTAGAAGGAGAAGTGACAAGAATGTTTGGGACTGGATTAGCCATCTCTGTGTTAGGCGTTATGGGGTTTGCAAGTTTCTTGGATTTTTGGGATGAGCTTGATGGGTCGGCCTTTGATTTCTTAGCCGAATTCACTTGGCCACCCTTACTAGTACCAGCGGCCCCAGATGCCGGTGCAGTCTTTTTCTTACCGACCCCAAGCCTCACAATACTAGTGTTGGCTAAGGCGTCAGCAAAAGAGGGCCTTTGCGCCATTCTCGAATTTGCAAAAGACGAAAGGAAATGGTTAGTTATTCATTTTACTGAGACTAAGAGGCATGCAATGTGATATAGTGAAAAGAGATATCCGTACTCGTTGCACGTTGTCTCTTAGCTTGGGATTTTGGAATATAGTTGATCGAGTTCAATGGATCGTGATCTATGATCTAATGCTCTAGAAAGGATATTGTTTTGTTTTTAGCATCAGAAAGGTTATCAACAGGAAAGTCGAAGTCGGAAGGAGAGAGTTTATGATGACCATAAGTCCAATATAGGGGAAATTTCTCCTCAACTTCCTCGAACTTAAGGGCATGAAGAAACCAAGGTAGCTTCCTGGGCTTGCAATCACCTTGAAAAAGGCAGATTTGAAGTTTTTCCACGAGTCAGTAAAAGGTTTGAAAAGTCAGTGTTTACGAACACTTTGAAGTGAGGTCCAACCTTTCCTAGAAGGGGCGTCGTCACTAGCATCTTTACTGGAACGAGCCTCATGGGCGGAATTAAAAAAAAATTGGAAAGGTGCAAACTAAATTCTTAGCTTTGTAGAAATTTTCAAAAGCAATGCAAAAGCCCAGCTATTGGAATGAAGTTGGGAGGGAGCCAGATGTAAGTGATTTAAAAGGTGGATTTGGAATTCAATAAATGGAAAGCGAATACCAAGCCAAGATATGCAATGTCGGTTGAAGTAAAATAAATGGGGGTCATCATCTTTTAACTGGCAGCCAGATACTGACTCATGATGAATGGGCAGGCGAATGACATAGTCATCTCTATCTCAAAAACCCAGCTTGGTGAGTTCTTCTGTGGTCATCGTATTTTTGATGCGTAACACGACATTAGTAACCCATTATTCCAGAGTATTTGAAATTTTGGAAGGAGTATTTGAAGCTTTGGAAGGACTGGTAGAACCCGACTTCCCCTTCATAGATAGCTCAGTTTGTCTTGAAGGTGAACTCATCTATACCTATTATAAAAAAGGTAAAAGTTGAAAAATCAAAAGGGGCCAAGCCGAGATGATTCAAGTTAATAGAGACCGGGATAGCTTGTGAAATATATTTATGCCGGCAGGCGGCCAAAACCGATTCAACTTCTCTCTCACAACCTTCATTGACGAGACCAATACTTTTATAGCAACTCTTATCGCAAGGATTGAAGGTGTGTACCGGACGAGATCTCAATCTATCTCGGTTGAAATTTGGGGCATAAATTTGAGAAGCCAGGGTAGGGGCATTATGACCTAGGCCCCGACTTGAAGATGGACGCGAATAAGATCCCGGGATGATAAGGTTTGAATCGTGGGTCATATGCGGTTGAATTTGGGTTCTTTTTCTACTCCTGCTACCCCGAAGTTTGCGAAGCAATGGCTCTTGTTTCTCTTCCTCGGTACGAGGTATGGACCAAAGCCAATATTTTGTTATGGAAGCAAGTGTTTTAACTACTTCTCTATCTTCTTCTGTAATTGGTTTACCATACATATCTAAAGGAAGAGGATCCTTGAAGACTCTAGAGAAAAGGATGATACCAGAGATTGAATGTTTAGTGGAACCCAAAGAAGAGATTTTAAAAGCCTACCCAGAAACCCTAAGTATTTACCCAGAAAACCAAGAAATATGGTCTTCGGGAACCATAGTTGTAAAAACAAGAGTAAGAGAAGATGAAAAAAGCGGAAGCGAAAGAAGAAAGGGAAACAGTGAGAATAACTAATTCTGGAAAAAGTTGATGAAGGTTAAAAAATGAAAGATCGGGTATCACGAATAGAGAGCTTGAAAGAGAAGAGAGAATTTTCTCTAAGGAGGCAAAGAAGGCGTTGAGTGTAAAGTGTTGAGAAGAGGCAGAGAATTTGAATATATAGACATTTTGAATGTGAAGAGTCAGGGGCAATTAAGTCAATTTCTACTGAAAAGCAAATTTCCTCTGGAAAAGTGCAATGATTACTGATATGAAATGACGCGGGCATTAAATGCGCACGACTATAAAGGCGGCAGAAGTAGCCATTATGCGTGAAAAAGCGGTTACATGCCATGACCAGTGGTAAGCGTACAGTTGTCGAAGGCATGAGCGAGCGAAGACTGTTTATATGCTATTATTTTTACATGATATCCTGAATTGGGGGTTGCCCATAGTTAGAATATGTAAGCTTGGCTACTTGAATTAAGCGTACAAATGAAATCTCGGTTATCATGAAATCAAGAGAGTTTTCAAAGCAAATTAACTCGACATGTATGTCTGGGGGCAAGCTGCAAATGAGTCAGGAATTCGACAACTCTCCAAGATCAAGTAAGTGGAAATCATGAAAGGCAGGTTAAGCAAATCGGACGTAAAGTCCAGGTGAAGCAGTCAATCAATCTCGGTAGCTCGAAGACTTGAACTACCGAGCTTGGGGGCAACTGTTATGGACTCACATATTGAGCCCAGTTGTTATGCGGCTCAGCAAGGACACTTTATGATAGAATCCCTCCATAATCAGGTAAAATGCTAATTACCTTGTAATCAAGGCTATAATCACAAATAGTACAGGTAGTGGAGTAGAGACAGGTATAGGAAGTGGAGCAGAGATGCAAGATGGAGGTGTACAAAGCCCAAAGACTGAAACCCTAGAGGTAATATCTATAAATAGAAGGTTAACCTAACAGGTACACACTCTCGATTCATCTATTTTACTATTCAACTTTACCGTGCACACAACCCACCCCTTTTGGCTAAATGCCATACTCGTGTTGCACACTGATTATTTGTTATTCTTCGGTGTCTTCTTAATAGACATCTTCGAACAATCATACTCTTTTCGGTATCTGTGCGCATATATCCTGGAGAGTATAGTTGTAGATCAATATATTTTCATATTTGTGGCCATATGTGTTATATGATTGAAAACTTAATGTATTATGTTAACAATTAGGCTATATATATATATATATTATTATTATTATTATTATCTCCAATTCTTAATATAAGATCTACTTTGAAGTTTGATTTTTTTCATTAAAGTACATCTTATATTGATAACCAGAGGTAGTATTATATCACTACAAAAAAAATCAAATTACCGATGGAATTTCAATTTTCTGCTGGAATTTGTACGTTCTGATGCATTTTCCAGTTGAGTTGCTTTGACCTTTATATTGTTTATTCACATAATTTCAGTTGGTAATCCGTCACTAATTACTGATGAAATATATATATTTTTTTTGGAAAATAAATTTTTTGACAAAATTTTCCCGTCGGTAATTTTAGCAACAAACTTTCTATTGGTAATTTACCAACGGATTGATAATTTGATGTTTTTTGTAGTGAGTAAATGCATATGATCTACCAACATAGAGGTATAAGACTCCGTTAAATCTCTCTGAGCCTTGAGTTTGAGTCTCAAAGAAGACACCTCTGGTAGAGGGTCGGTCACAAGCCTCAAACTAAATATTAAATGATAAATAAAAAAAATATGTATATACTTTTTTTTTTCAAAATTTTTACTAACTTACTACATCACCAGTTCGACCATAAGAATTGTGGAGGGCTAGCATTTCCAGCTCAACACTGTCTGACTTTTAAAACATTGATGGTGTCTAAACAAAAAAGTTTGTAGCTTAATGACATGAAACCTTTCTTCTATATGGAAGATTGTGAGTGTGATTCTGTTTGTAACCTTAAACCGCTAATGCATGTCGCTCTTTTTTTTTTTTTTTTCCCTCTAAACATCGTATCCTTATATATGCTTTCTTAAAAAAATTTCATTCGTTGATTTGTGATTTCACTCTGTTTTTTTTTAACACAATCATTTTAAACACACTCACAAGAATATAGTGATGTCAATTTTGAGTCCTTGACCTCTTCGAAACATGATAGGCGGTGTACGTTGCTGTTAAGCCAGCTTGTAGATAACAAACATGTGAGATCACAATGTCTCAGGGAAAGAGATTGCATCTATAGCATGCATGTGCTTTGCTTATTCCTCCTCTCAATCCTCCATAGGCACCTCGATCCACCTCTCATTTTCTAAACGTATCCTTCAATATGCCTCTTTCAATTTCATGTGCTTCCAAAACTATCTTTCTCCAAAATCAAAGTATCAAATAAATATACATTTAATTAAATTGTAAGACAAAGTAGATTGGAGCCACATAAAAAAATTCTGGCGGATATGATTATAGATATTTGTGAAGAGGATTCAAAGACAAATCTTTCTCATCTTAGATGAAATGATAGGTGAATCGATTGTCTTCAAAAAAATTTTATGTTGTGCTTGGTTCAGGGACAATCTGAATTTGGATGAAATCCATTATTTGGGTAAATAAGAATTCGTAGATTTAATCCAATTTTAAGTACATTTTAGGATTAAGGTCTAATTATTACTCTGAAAGTTTTGGTGTAGAAACTATGGGTATATATGTAGGTTTCCCCCCCCCCCCCCCCCAATTTATATCGCCAGAAAGTGTTATAAAGGAGAAAAGGCACCATAACCATTAAAAAAAGCTAATGTTGATCGTTAAACAACTAATGTTGACTGATAACATTTTAACGGCTAAGGGCACAACATTACTCCTTTTTGAACACTTTCCAGGTTATATATATATATATATAAAATCTTTTAGATACCCGCAACTCTTACATGAACAAATCTATGGTGAAATTGGACCTAAATTTTATTATTATAATTTTATAAAAAAAATTTAAATCCTCACTCTCCTTGTAGCAATGATAAATGTTGTTGCCATGTGATTTGAAGTTCATAGGTTCAAATCTTAGAACTAGCCTCTCCGCTTACGAGGTCAAGACTATGTACTTTGACCTTCTCTAAAACTTATATGGTGGGAGCTTTATGCATGGAACAACCTTTGCTTTAACATAAATTATTTCAAATACTTACTCAGATTTAGTTATTACAAATAATTTTATATGAATTTTAAATGTGATTCCATCCATAATCATAGGAAATAATAAGAAAGAATATGAAAAAAAATTGCAAAATAGGAAATGATGGGGGATATATCCACAAATATTATATTCATAACCGTTAAAATATTAAGGCAGTCCCCTGTAATACTTTCAAGGGTGAGATCTTATAGAATAGTAAGAAACTTGAGAAATACACAATGATTAAGTTAATTAAATTTTTGATGATGACAGATATATAAATATTTTGTAAACTTGGGACTGGATAAAATTATACTCCCTCTGGTTTTTAATATAAAATATATTTGGGGAGTTGGTATTAATCCTAAATATAAGACATATTTTTCATATTTATTAATTCTTTCTTTATGTACTCTTATTGATACTCCATCAACATTAATTAAAGAGGGGGACTAATGAAGGAATCAAGGAAGATAACTAGAATATTTTAGAAATTTAACTGTGTTATATTAAGGGTTGGAGGGAGTAATACCTAATGAGATTAAGTAAATAGAGGTCTAGAGTTTTTACTCTTCTGATTTATTAAAAATAGCATTTCTAAATTGAATTTCTCATATTCATTTATTTTTTTGATGCCCGATTCAATTTGACAATGGACACTGGCCATAATTATTCAAAATTAAATCAACTTAATCCAAATTTTATCCAATCGACCTATAGTCACCTATTTGGTCGATTCAGCTAGAGCTAGGTCAATTTGACTTTATAAATCCTTAATCACCCTAAAAGTGTTAAAATAGTAATAAGGTAACCCTAATAATCAAACAACAACAAAAACAGATGCCAGCCACGCCTAGATTTAAATTTTTTTTTTAAAAAAATTATTTTAATGGGTAGAGAATCTAAAATAAAGATAATTTTTTAACTAATATTTTTTCAAAAAACAATTTTTTCATTAAAAATAACCAAACTAAAACAATTAAATCTTGACTGTTCAGATCTCATCTGGATGGTCCAGATAGGATAGGCTCTCCCTGCCTATTTTTAGATAGTCAGAGAATCCAGTTCTTGTGGTAAACATACACAAAAGAACATTATCGCATTTTCAAATCCAAGAGTAAAAAAAAAAAAAAACTTTTGCGTATTTATTTTCCTTTGCAAATACTTCCAGAACAATTGGACAAAAATGACATGAAAGTCACCTAATGAAGATCGAAAGGATGGTTATACCCACATGGAATCATACGTACGTGGTATAAAGTCTGACGTGGCAAATAATGTATGTTTGATTATTGTTAGAGTAAAGTGGTGTTGCACTTTTTTAAAACTTCATGGATGACGTTGGTCGAAAATTACTTTCTAAATGTCCACAATTCCTTTGCGAGTACTTTTAAAATAAAAATCAACTTTAACCCTAAAATTAATTACTCTACAATATGAATATCCTTCCATGAATTTTTTTTGTTAGGCGATATTTTCTAAGCAACAAACTTAAAATACAACCCTGAGAAAACTCAATCCCAAAACCCAAATTTTGATTTTAAAATTGAGCATGAAAGGGCTCAAAAGTATAGTTTACTGTAAGTTAAATGTACTGAACGCCTATATTAATTAATTATTATAGAGAACATGTAAAATAATGACAAGTAGTTAGTAGTATATTGGAGTTTGATGGGGATAATAAACCAAGTTATCGTAAATTTTAATAATTCCACTAATGATTAAGTTATATGTGTTTATGATGTCAATACCCTGTTTGGGAATCACTCAATTTTCCCTTATAATGTAAGGCAAGGTCTTGTAAAGCCACAACAATTTGTCTTTTACTTTAAGAACACTACCCTTTGCTTTCTTATTACCATAAATGGGTCATGTGGTTGTTGTTAGAACCAATAATAAGTAATCATCAATTATTAATAAATAGTAGTATAAAATTTAAACCAACCAACTATTCACGTGGCCCATAATCTAGTAATTGTTAAATTAATTGTTTGAAAAATTGAGAAGATGGAAATTAAAGACGACACTATTAACATTAAGAATATAAATTCGAATCCCATAAAATACACTTGTTGGGAAAGATGAAAATTCTTTACGCTTTAAGTCTTAACAGTAAAAATGTTTGATCAAATGAAAAAAGACAACAATATTAAATATTCATTAAAAAAAAATGACATTATCCTTAAATGAATATTGTTAAATAGCTTGATGGGTAAAAATTTTATTTAAGAAACTCGGTCATTTTGTAAATTTTTGTGAAGAAAAATATGATCTCTAATTATTATTAGGATCTTTACATGACTGCAATTATCATCTACCTAAACACTTTTTTCATCAAATATTTTATTTTAATTAAGAAATTAATAGAAGCGGTTTGCTAAGTGGCTTTCACGGGTTCACCTGAGGCTATGCAATTCTACTAATCTAGTCCACCCTCAAATTGGACTCGTTTTGGTTTTTCAATTTCTTTCCAAAGAATTTAAGGGCTTTAGAATACATGTCTGTAAGTTTTTTGGGGGATGTTTGAAAAATGCAATCTTTTTTCAGATTTATACACTTAAAACAATTAAGACAAAGAAAATGAATTTTTAAACGGGCCAAATTTATTATGATGTCCATTTGTTTATATCTATTTGGTCTATTTTCTCGTAGAAATAATAATCTTGCAGCTATGTTGATGTGACATGTGTGTTTGGGTAATATTTAAACCGCAGTTTTAGAAGCTATTTTTTATAAACTGAGACAAAATTCATCTTACATGTTTACCTCATAAATCGTAAAAACTATTCTTTAAAAGCTAATCAAACACTCACCGTGTCTATTGGTGGATCGAATCATTGCTTAGATATCTGATAATATGATTTAGAAAAGGTGCTGGACACCAGGTGACCCAAAGAGCTATCGAAAAACATCTTGCAGCTCCCTTACAGTTCTGTATTGGTCATATGTGCTTAGTTTACCATCTCAATGACTCATACTTTGTGACTAAAATTCTTTGAAATTTTCTCATGAATCTTGGTAACACTTTGTTGGTTTCTGGAACATTTTGATAGAAGGAGACTGAAAATTTCAAAGTATAAATTACACTACTATAAAATATGGAAACTACTATCCTAAAAAACGTCATTTTTTTAAAAAAAGGAAGTAAAAAGTGAAGGTGGTGACATTCTTGTAATTATTTATTTGAGTTTGAGACTTTAGACGTCCTAAATATTAATTTAGGACATCAAAATATTATTTTGGGCATCCTAAAATACATCTAGGACACCTAAAATCAGTATTTTTGGCGCCATAAATTTTTTTGGCGTCCTGAAATAGGTATAGGATGTCAAAAAATTATTTTTGGTATCCTGAAATACATTTAGGACGCCTAAAATCAATATTTTTGGCACAATTTGAGATATTTGGAGAATTTTTTGGCGTCAAAAATTTTTTGGTGCTTGAAATAGGTGACGTCAAAAAATTATTTTTGGCATCTTGTAATACATTCAGGACGCCTAAAATCAACATTTTGGCACAATTTAGGATATTAAGAGAATTTTTTGGGGCCAGAAATTAATCAAATTAAATCAACAAAATTGAAACTTTTACTAATCAAATCAAAGAAATTAAAAATAATATTAATCAAATCAAAAAAATTGAAAGTTTTACTAGTCAAATCAAAGAAATTGAAAATAATCAAATCAAATCAAAGAAATCCAAAGTTATTAAAACCGGACCGGTGATTGAACCGGTCGAGGTACTGGGTTAAGGGTCAGTAGGTCAGACCGGAGTCAAACCGGTGAGAAAGGAAAGATTTTAAAGTTATTAATATAAAATTATAATAAAAATATATTTTTTTATCAGCTATTGCCTATGGTCAAAAAGTTGTCAGATTACACTCCAACGTCCATTGAATAAAAGGTGTGGTAAGTGAATTGTCTTTTCACTTCCAGAGTCACGTGATGGTCCTTCACTCCTTTGTTCAAATTGAAATTTCAGCCACTTCTTCTCTCTTTCTATTTCCATATGTTCTCTCCTTTCCCTCTCTTTACTTGCCCTCTGTGTCTCTCGAGGAGCACTCAACAGTTATGGCTTCTTCTCTCTGCCCGTCTGCTCTCTGGTGACTGGTCTCACTGGTTATCCGGCGTCCATCAGCACATCGGCAGATCTGCCATCGTCGACATCCGGTGGCCTCCCTCCTTGTCGATCTCCGACGGTTTCTGAAGGAAAAGAAATAGCGATGACTTAGATTCCGGTGACCTCTACTTCATTGCTCCTCTGTTTTTCGAGCCTTGGTTGCTGACTTGCTGGCTCTGTCCATCTATCTCTCTTTGTTCATCTCTCTCTTTCCATGTCGAAGCTTCAATCGACGTTTTAAAAAAAAAAAAAAAGGCTGACCCCGGTTTCTGTGCTTTTCCGGACCGGCTTCACGGCCGGTTCGCCGGTTTCCGGTCCGAACCGGCCGGTCCGGTTTTGATAACACTGAAGAAATCGAAAATAATACTAATCAAATCAAAAAAATCAAAACTTTTACAAAACAAATCAAATAAATTAAAAATAATAAAATCAAATTAAAGAAATCGAAACTTTTACTAATTAAAACAAAGAAATTAAAAATAATACTAATTAAATCAAAAAAATCGAAAATTTTACTAATTAAATCAAATCAAAGAAATTGAAAATAATACTAATCAAATTAAAGGAATCGAAAATTTTACTAATCAAATCAAAGAAATTGAAAATAATCAAATCAAAGAAATTGAAAATAATACTAGGGAAAATTTCATATAAAGACGGTTGAATTACCCAAATTCTAATTTGGGTTACTAAACTTAACAAATTATTAATTAGGTTATGTGACACAATCAGGAATTTAGAAATTGGACTAAATCACCTCTATATCCCTTAATTATTAAGTGTGCCATTGGATTCTTTATTTTGATCATAATCAACTCATTGGATTACTGAAAACTTTCTGATCTAGGTAAAGTTCAATGGATTTGGCGCAGCTTGGACAGACATATAGATTAGTTCGAGTAGAGGGGAAAAGCCTTTCTGATGCAAATATTGGTCTGACCACAAATAATGGATGAATCAAGAGACCGAAAGATTTCAGACTTGGAGGATCCGCTCCGAACCATTGAGGGGACGAAGCATTTAGGCCCTGTTTTACCTACTGAGAAAAATTGATTTTCTTTCGCTTTTTCCTCCAGAAATATTGAGTGGAAAATCAATTGCAGTTCTAATGAATGCAATCTCCATTTCTGGGTTTTTCAGCCATAGAAGATGATTTTGCTAGTTTGGTTCGTTTTGATTGGAATCTTTTTACTTTAACAAGTTATGATGATTTCACATGAAATGAATAGACTAGACTTGAAGTCCTTGATTTCGAAATTCTTTTTGGATGTAGAATATCATCGTTTTGCACTATGGGTAAAGGTTAGGGGTATTATGGAAAAATAACCAACATTTAAATATCTTAAATTGGGTCGTTGACTCAATTTAAGATTTGTTAAGTTTACCAACCTTATATAAAATTTTCCTATTTCAACCGTCTTTATATGAGATTCTCCCATAATACTAATCAAATCAAAGAAATCGAAAAATTTTACTAAACAAATCAAATAAATTAAAAATAATCAAATCAAATCAAAGAAATCGAAACTTTTACTAATAAAATCAAAGAAATTAAAAATAATACTAATTAAATCAAAAAATCGAAACTTTTACTAATCAAATCAAAGAAATTAAAAATAATCAAATCAAACCAAAGAAATCGAAAATAATACTAATCAAATAAAAGAAATCAAAAATTTTACTAATTAAATCAAAGAAATTGAAAATAATCAAATCAAATCAAAGAAATTGAAAATAATACTAATCAAATCAAAGAATCGAAAACTTTTACTAAACAAATCAAAGAAATTAAAAATAATCAAATCAAATTAAAGAAATTGAAACTTTTACTAAGTAAATTAAAGAAATTAAAAATAATACTAATTAAATAAAAAAAATCAAAACTTTTACTAATGAAATCAAAGAAATCGAAAATAATACTAATCAAATCAAATAAAAGAAATCGAAAATAATACTAATCAAATCAAATAAAAGAAATCGAAAATAATACTAATCAAATCAAAGAAATCGAAACTTTTACTAAACAAATCAAAGAAATTAAAAATAATCCAATCAAATCAAATTAAAGAAATTGAAACTTTTACTAATTAAATCAAAGAAATTGAAAATAATACTAATCAAATCAAAGAAATCGAAACTTTTACTAATTAAATCAAAGAAATCGAAAATAATACTAATCAAATCAAAGAAATTGAAAATAATGCTAATTAGATCAAATCAAAGAAATCAAAAATATATATTTAAGATTCCTAAAAGGGAAATTGTGGCGACCTGAAATAAATTCATGTCGCCAATTTGAGAATTTTGGCGACCTGAATTTAATTTAGGTCGCCAAAAGGGAAATTGTAGCGACCTAAAATAAATTCAGGTCACCAATTTGAGAATTTTGGCGACATGAATTTAATTTAGGTCACCAATTGTAGAATTTTTGCGACCTAATTAAATTCAGGTCGCCAATTTTGAAATCTTGGCGCCTTGAATATTAATTCAGGTCACCAAAATTCACTACCATAAGACGGATCGATACGATACCTTTAGTCAATTCCCTCTCTCGAAATCACACACAATTCACTCTTCACCTCTTTCCTCAAGTCTGATATCCCTTTTCGCCGACGTCTCCTTCGTCTCCGCCGCGCCTCAAGTTGCTCTGTCTCTCATACTCCCTAGCACGTCTCCTTCGTCTCCGTCGTTCCGCGCTTCCGGCTGTTCCGTCGTCTCTCATACTTCCCGGCTCTCTCTCACTCCGCTTCCTTCCTGAAACCCAAAACCAAGCTCGTGGGTGCTGACGGCAAAGCACAATTGGATTCAGGTACGTCGGTCTTTGGGTTGTGTAGATCGATAGATCTAGGTTGAGAATGAATCTTCGACAGATCTGGGTTGCAGATCGACGTCAATCTCTTCCTCCGATGGAGGTTCAAATGAATCTAAAATTTGAATTGATTATGAATCTAGATCTTTGTTTTTTTTTGGTTGAATCTGCTAATGACATTTGGAATGTGCTATCGATAGATGTATTGTCTTGTAAAATTTGATTTTGAATATGTGATTGTAGATATTTTTTTGTTTGGTTGGAACTGTTAATGACTTTTGAATATGCTATTGACTGATTTGCTTGGTTTTTTCCATGCTTACCACTGTTCCTCCGTCTTCTGAGGTTGCTCCTCCTTCTAGTAGTATTTCTAGAATTTGAATGTTGATTTGTTGATTTGCTCTTCTTCTGCGGCCACCCCGAACTGGGGGTTTTTTTTTTAAAAAAAAAATCAATGCGGCGTCCTGAATAAATTTCACATAGGCGTCCTGAATTTAGTTCAGGATGCCTTACATAAGGCGTCCTGACTCCAAAAGTAATTTTTTTTTAACTACCCCGTCCCTAAAAAAAGGGACGTTAATTGGGTTAAATTTAGGACGTTTTTAATTTGACGTTTTTTGTAGTAATGTTACAACTGTTAAGGAACCTTTAGACCTTCGGTTAAATGAATTATTTTGAAGGATTGTTAAGAGAGGTCTTGGAATTTCTGGAGTTAGGCAAAGCAAAACTATTAATATGAGTAATTGGTATTTTGGTTTATTTTAACACATCATTTGGCAATCTCAACTCATCCACATAAAATTTTGGTTTATTTTTTTTTCTTTTTATGAATATTATTTGATATTTTTTCTAAAAAAAATTGGTCTAGTTTTCCAAATCAAATTGAAGTACATGATTTTTTAAAAAAAAATTCACAATAAGGTTTCACATGAATAAAATTTCAAAATTTTGTTTGACTACTATAAAAATCACATATGACAAAACTTAATCAGCCCTCATTTCGTGCTTTATGATTGGGTGGAATCTTGGGTGACGCAAATAATCAACCAACGATGTTGGCAACAAGAAAGGAATACCTCGTCAATGTTTGATTGTCATATTGGCTAGTTGAAAGGAGAAGATTCCTCACCATATGGTCACGGGTTCGAACAACATGAGAGAAGAAAGAAATATCCCCTTTTATGTATATATGCTGTGAAATAATTTCATGTATTAAGTTTGAATAATTATTTTTCTCTTGTGATAAGTTTGTTTGAATTTAATTTGGTCTTCTATGTTGTTCATTAAGGGGCTTTTGGTTTAAATTTTACACTTAGCCCTCCCAGTTGCATTGCTCGTTTAATGTTTGTGTTTTGGATTAATCCACCAGTATCCCTACTAATATCGACATAGCAAGTTGGTACGATGAAGAATAAGGAGTCAAAGGATATGACTTGCAAGAAAATGGCATGGACTGTTAGAAACTTTAGTACATTAATTTTCGACATCCCATACTATTCTGAGGTTTTCACCGCAGGCCATTGTTCTTGGTAATTAATTTCTCCTTCAAGCTAGAAATTGTATGCTTTCTAAACTATACTGTTTATTCTTTAACTTTATACTAGCTACTAGCTAGGTTTCATTATCCAATCACTTTCTTGGAAAAAAGTTTTTTTTTTTAGTCTTTCATTCCTAACCGTCGTTAATAATAATAATAAATTATACTTTAACGTTGTGAAACTTTATCAATAAATTTTAATTTTTCAAAGTAACAATGATTGTTACAATATATATATATATATATCATTTGAGATCAACGTGGTAGGGTTAAAAGATTAAAAAGATATTTTTCAAAGTTAAGAGAGTAAACTAAAACCTTATATAAAAAGTTAGAGAGGATCAAATTTATACCTTTCTAACGCAAACATATATTATCATTCCTTTATTGTTTCCTTCGAAAACATTTTTCTATTTTCACTTTTTTTAATTTGTTTGTTCTTTCTTTCTTTCTTTTTTTTGGGTCTTATATTTGTTTGTTCCATATTTGATATAAGGAGAATTTCATTAAATGACCACACAAAAGAATTAATTTTAGTCAAGGACTAAAACATTTTAAAATTTCACTGCATGACCAAGGACTAAAATGAAAAAAAGTTTTACAGGTAAAAATACAATAATACCCTTGCTTTATTTTTTTTTTTAAAAAAAAAATGGTTGTCATCATCACAAGAGCTCTAGCAACTAGTCAATGGCCGTTGCAAGGATGGAGTGACCACCGCTGGCCAGCCGTTGGAGCTCTGTCACTGACTAGTCTGATTTCCAACCATCATAAATTAATTTGTTTTTCATAGGATGATTCTACTTGTTCATAAAGAATGACACACTTGTTTATAATTCTATTATTCATGAACAAGTCTACAACTTTTCATGAACAAATAGAATCCTTCTATAAACAACATATTAGTTTTTTGTGGTCAGAGCTCCAACAGTAGCCATTTCAGTTGGCTGTCGAAGCTTTGACCACCGAAAATTAATGTGTTATTCACAGGAAGATTCCACTAATTATTTATGAAGAGTTGCATCTTTGTTCACGATTCTACCCTTCATGAATAAGTGGAATTCTCCTATGAACAAGACACTAATTTTTTGGTGGCCGAAGCTTCGGTCGTTCGACATCAGAGTTGCAATGGTCGACAGCTTGTGGCTACTCTGGCCGGCTGGTGATCGGTTGACTGTTTGCCAGAAAATAAAGCAAGAGGAATTATTGTATTTTTACCTACAAAACTTATTTTCATGTTGGTCCTTGGCTCTAAAGTGAAATTTCAAAATGTTTTGGTCCTTGATTGAAATTCTTTGTCCTATGGTCCTTTAATAAAATTTTCCCTTTAATATATTCACATGTTACTTCCAATAAATAGATCAATGGATTGTCTGAAAAGAGGATTAGCAAATATTGTAATTATACTACTAGTTATTGAATTTTAGTGGCTTCACACATATATATCAAAAATGTCAAATATGTAATAAACATATATATTAATATAATTGTTGTAGGAGACTGTTTATATACAGAAGACACATAGACGACAACATGTCAATGGCTATAGGTCTGGAAGCAGCTGATGCCTCGAGTTTGCCTCAAGGGTGTTGTGTCTGGGCAGCCTTCACCTTAACCATCACTGATCAAATTTCCAGGAAAAATTCTGTAATACGTGGAGGTATCATTTGAATTTTCTTTATGTCTTTTATAGAATCCTATGGAGTTTTCTGAACATGTTTTTACCTTTTTTTCCAATAGTTAATTCTATTATCACTCATTATCTTTTTTTCCATACTATATTATCTTTCATATTTTCTCTCATTATAGTTATATTCCTCTCTTTTACTTACCTCTTTATAAATAAGGGTATATTGGTAACTTCAATTTTATTTCTGTCATATCTATTACTGTTAACTAATTTTAATTGAATTATTAAATCGAGTAAAAAAGCACTAGAGGGATTATTCCTTTAAATTTGTTTTCTTTTCGGCAGTGTCGTTTTTAACCGTAATGTCCCCTTATTTCATAATTTAAAAATGGTAAATTATATTTGCGTGATTTGATTGAACAATGCAGCTGCAGATAAACCCTATAAGTTTTGTGCAAACAAAACTAATTGGCGTTACTCTTATTTTATGCCCCTGCATGAACTTCAATGGCCATATATTTCAGATGATACTTGTATGATTGAAGTTGAGTTCTTCTCGGTGACATTTGAGGGCTTTGAGCCTACAAGTCACCTAAAGGACGATTTTAAGGATTTGGGAAAAATAGAGAAATCGTTTGTTCCATTGCTCGAGGAAGTTTGTTCGTGGCATCCTTCATTGCTGGATCGTACAAAGAACAAAAGTCGCAGGTGATGTGGTATTTATAGATGTCAACTTAACCCTAAGAATTAAAAAAAAAATTGTTCTAGATATCCTAAAATTAGAAAGCAAATGATAATATATTGTAAAAGATAGTAATCAAATAAAAAATCAAACATATTATTGCCAAATCGTGTCATTAATCATCACAAATCCTTGGCGGTCTTAAAATCTTATATAATCTTCAATTATTCTTTTTTTCTTCCTTTTCCATTTCCGTCCACAGGTTTAACAAATGGACATTAATTGCGTTGGGTCGAGTTCTACAATTTCTGAAGAACAAGAAGTGGAAAGATATGAACGAGGAAGCATGTCAGCAGCTTCAACATTTGTGGGAGGAGCTTGAGATGACTAGATTAGACTTGAGTTGGTTGGAGCCTCTTGTGAAGTCTGCTTTAAATATGAAAGGATATAATGAGGAAATAGAGAAAGTGAAGAAGTTGAAGCAAGACTTGGTGGTTGCAGAGACAAAAATGAATATAATAAAGGAAAAACTGGCCCATACAGAACAAAACGCTGAGATGTTAAGAAAAGAATTGATGAATATAGAAGAAGACTTTGAAGAGAAGGATTTGGATGCAACAATTGGATATATGCAAAAAATGGATGTGGATAACGTAGCAAATTAAATGCATTATGTATTTGAGAGAGAGAGAGAGAGAGTTCAAATGATCTTTTAGTCATTCAACTTTCATTTAATTCATTTATAACTCAATCTTTTAACTTTGACTCAAATATGAGTTAGTCCCAAACTTTTCATTTTTTAAAGGCTACCAATCTTACTTTCGGCTATTGAATTGTGTGAGTGGGAGGCCTAAAAGCCATACCAATTAGGGTAGTTCTTGCTTCTTACTTCTTATAGAATATATAAGGCATTAGCTTTCTGGTTTGCAATATGTTATCTGCAAGTGTCGGTCCGTGGGAACCCCATGTTTTCTCCAGCATCATGTGGAGAAACTACCCTTGCTTTTACTTTTGTGGTACCATTTCAACAACTCTGCTGGAATTTTCTCCCAAAAAAAAGCAAGAGACATCCCAGTCACGTCCTGTCTCATTCAGGACCGAGACGGGATTGGCTTGGGTCTACTGCGCTTGCGGTCCACTCTCATCCACTGCTATTAAACAGTGCCATTTTGGCACAAAATCAAGACACTTGATCCCTTTTTTTTAAAACAAAAAAAAAAAAATACATATTTTAAGGTATTAAAAAGATACTTCAGGATACTAATCAGTACTGAAAAAATATTTCAAGATCTTGAAAATTTTAGGATATTGAAAAAATATTTCAGAGTATCAACTGGTACTAAAAAGACACTTCAGGATACTGGCTTGTATTGAAAAAATACTTCATCATCTTGAAAAATTATTTTAGATATCTAAAAAATTTCAAGATATCTAAAATAATTTTTCAAGATCATGAAGTATTTTTTCAGTACCAGCCAATATTCTGAAGTGTCTTTTTAGTACCAGTCGGTACTCTAAAATATTTTTTCAACATCCTAAAATAATTTTCCAAGATCATGAAGTGCTAGTCAGTAATTTTTTAATACCGTAAGTATCTTTTTAATACCTATAGTACCCTGAAATATGTATTAAAAAAGAGAGAGAGAGATCAGGTGTCTTGGTTTTGAGCCAAAACGGAGCTATTTAATGGCAGTGGATTGCAAGAGCAGCGAACCTAAGCCAATCCCGACCGAGACACCCTCCGGATTGGACTAGACACAGGACGAAAACGGAATGTCGCTCCTGTTTCCCGTGATGTCCTTGTTCCGATCCCCTCTTGTGAGCACCCCTATTCACCACCATTGAATTCATATTTATGGTGCAGAGGCGTAGTTTTAGTATGATTTTAATTTTATTATATAAAAAAGAAAAATTAATCTGCAGCTTCATATATTTCACCCAATTTTTAGTCAGGTCCCTATAATTTTTTCCCCTTTTTATCACGTAATTACAGTTTCACCTGATTCTTAATCACATCTCTGTAGTTTCAGGTTATTGATAAAAGGGGTAAAAAAACCAAAAAAAAAAAAAAAAAAACTACCGGAACATTATTAAAAACTAGACGAAACTATAAACACTTGATAAAAAAACTACAATGATCTAGTTAAAGATCAGGTGAAACTATAAGAAATTGGTAAAAAAACCTACAAGGATCTAATTTAAAAATCAAATGAAACTATAAATACTATAGCAAATTAATTTTCCCTATATAAAATAAATGCCTTGGGCCAATGTGGACTTTCCAACGCTGAGTCTCATTCCCAGCCTGGGGAAAAGTCTCCTTTACCTTTTTTTTTAAAAAAACTTTCCAAATTCTTTTCGACAAGAACTTTTCAAGTTCCATTCTTCCAAACAAAAAATTGAATTACGTTTGATTTTCCATTCCAACATTTACTGCACCAAAGATTTCTATTCTCATTGTTCATCACCTAAACCAATGGCTTCCCAATTTTTTGATTACCCCAAAGATCTAGTGGTGAATTTTAAATATGATTTTTTTTTCTAAAAAATGATAGGAAAATAACTTTGAAATTACAAAATCTCAAATTAGGTTTATTATTATGAATTGATAACAAGACTTAATAAGTAATTCATAACTTATTTTATGGAAAATACTTGATTTGAGATTTTACAATTTTAAAATTCTTTTTCTGTTATTCTCCCATTTTTTACATGTTCTATTGGTTTTTGTTTTTGGTCCGTGTCCATTCGTGTATTATTATTATTATTATTTTCATTCCAAGCATGTCTTAATGAATTTTTATTTGATATTTCAAACTAGTACAACTGATTAGTTCACATTAGATATTTGTTGGGCGATCATTTTTAACATGATTTTTATTTTCATTAATAGGGAATTCTAAGACCTTGATTGATCGAGATATAAAATCTCATTTCAAATCGACTCATCAACTAATACATCAGACTTTTGTTCCATGTATCCATTCACTGATCTTCCCTTTTTAATGTCCATGTGAATACAAGAACACCCTTCATATTTGAGTAGTTTTTTCTGAGGTCATCCATTTTGACTAATTCTTTTTTCCCCCTCATTCAAGCATATGCATATTATCAAAGACTTTTAATTCCTTTCAATTAAATCAAAAGAGTTTTATGTTCAGGAAGAATGATTTGAGTAAAAAAAAAAAAAACGTATAACACCGTTATCAATTAAATGTTTATATTAAATATTTTGAATAAAATTTTATTTTGAAAGAACTCAAATGAGGTTTTTGTCAATTAAAAAAAAAATCAATCTTCATTAGTCACGCAATTTTTCTTATGTGATATATAGCTTTTTTTTAACGTTAATGAATATCTTTTTTTAAAAAAGAATCATTAATAAAAGTTTTTGACATGCAGTTTGCTATATCAAATAAGTTATTTTTTATATTAACACTTTTTTATCAATGAATAAAAAATCAAGTAAAAAATAATTTTTTATTTTCAACGTTCAACTAGAAATCATTTAATTAATATTGTGGCAGATACTTTTTTTTTTGAATGATTATTGATCATTCGTCCACAAAACATAAAATTTCTTTAATCTAAGTTAATCATATTTTATTTTAGTATATGTTAATGTTTATATATATTTACACTTATTGTAAAAATAAGTTAAAAATTATTGAAACCTTTTAAGATGAGAGAGGAAAATATGAGAGGGTAGTAACGTCATTTAATCTAAATTTTGAAATTCTAAATTGGGTCGATAACTTAATTAGGGATTTAATGAATTTACCAACCTAATTTAGAATTTCTCTATTTCAAGTAGCTTTATATGAGATTTTCCCTAAAATAAATAGGGTATATATTATTATTGGCTATTGAAGTTTAGTTGCCTTAATTATCTTCTACCGTGGATATTTAATTTGATAAGCGTATGCCCATTTTTTATGATCATTAAGGGAACTCTTAATGTACCAAGGGATAAAGGCAAAGGATTAAGTTGTATCTAGTATCTTAAAGTATTTTTTGTAGCACTTAATGTACTAAACCTATTTTTAATACATTCAGTATTCTAAAATATTTTTTCAATATCCTCCAGTATTCTAAAATAATTTATGGTGTAATTTTATCCTTAAAATATTTTTCTTAACAAGCACCCTAAACTTAGATTCTGAATGCTACTATAAAAACTTATGGTGTTAGATAAACAAAAAATTATTTTTGATACCGGGTATACTATTTGAAAAATACTTTATTGTATTAAATGTATAAAAATTTAATTTCAGATATTGAGTGTTTTTTAAAAAATACTTAGGGGGTTTGATGCTATTTAACCCAAATATATACAAAAAAATTATTGAAATATAGGAAGCTCAAGATGGTTTCTTGAAATGATTTAATTCCTATGATTTTTTATGGACTGTTACGGAATTTAGTTTTTTGTAATGTGACCTAATTAATTACTTTCAGTGTAATTATTTGTCACTGCCATAATTATTTTTGTCATACGATAAGTTTTAAACTTGTTGAAGGACCTGGCTATCACCCAAGAGGGAAGTGGATTAGGTGTCGGATAAAACTTTAGGAACTTTGAAATTTTTTTTGCAACTTTTAAATCGACAGTTAGATATTCAAATAAGCATATACTGGAAATGTAAAAGATAAGGGAATAGAATATGTAAACTGTGATTTATACTGGTTCGGCCCAATCCTTGACCTACGTCCAATCCCCAAGTTCTACTTGAAATTTTCAATCCACTGTCTTCTTGTTTATCCAGGCACAAGAGAGAAGCCTTTACAACCTCACAAGTTTAGTCGGGCACCTGTGCAGCTTTTACAATCTCTTACCGAGATACTTCCCTTACATACTGTAAAGATACAATTACATACTCTGTAAACGAAGGATGGTCCACTCACTCTCAGACTCTATTTCCCCTTACAAGTTGTAATTGTTACACCCTCACTTAAGGTTCCTTAACCTTAAGATTTGAACGACTTTGTAAAACTGATTGATAAAACTCTCTCACAGAGTAGATGAATGATAATCACTGAAGTACATAATCGATCATCACACTCTCTACTGAAAACTATATAATATTGAGAAATAGAGTGCGTGTGAGCTAAATGTAGGATTTAGAATATCAGCATTTCGACAGTGCAAGCTCTCATCATTTTGTTCTCTGTCTTGAATGGACTCTACTTATAGACAATTGATATTAGTCTGTTAAAGCATTGGTCCGTTGTAGAATATTACCGTTGTAAGTTCCGTTGGGAGAAAACTAGCCGTTGCTTCTGACGTCATCATTCACCTTTTGAAAATCTGATGTCAATCCTTCGTTTGATCATCTGAAACTTGCTAACAAACATGATTAATAGTATTGAGAAGTATAGCAAGTAGAAATCAATTGATAACAATCATTTCTGAATTCTTGGAGACATTATGGAATTATGCTTTGCGTCTGATAAGCTGTGTGCTTGAGTCCTTCATATAATCATCTGAACCATATACAAAAATGATATAAATAATGTTAAGATTAATAGTATTGAGAAGTATAGCAAGTAGAAATCAATTGATAACAATCATTTCTGAATTCTCGGAGACATTATGGAATTATGCTTTGCGTCTGATAAGCTGTGTGCTTGAGTCCTTCATATAATCATCTGAACCTTATACAAAAATGATATAAATAATGTTAAGAAGTAGTATAAGTTCATTTGGAATTGATCTGGATGTTCTTGATGAGAAGCCAAGATTTCAGACATGGTGAGTTTGGTCTGTACGCTTGAAATGCCTCTGACTCGAGGGAACAAAAACCTTGACTCGAGTTTGTCCTTAGACTCAAGGTTGCGTTTGAGGAGGCTCGAGTTAGTTCTTCACATTCATTCTGTATCAGGATACTTTGGCTCCAGTGGTCACTTACTGGCTTGAGTCAAAAACTTCTCTCCATTCTTCAATCTCTCGGGTTGCCATTTGACTCGAGGTGCGCTTGTTGGCTCGAGGTAAAAACCTCTCTTAAAATGTCCAACTCTCTACTTTCACTTAGAACTTGAGGTGTAACTTCTAGCTCGACGCAAAATGCTCAATTCTTTGTTCTTTGACTTGAACTTGACTTGAGGAGGCACTCATCAAAATTTGTTGCTTCCAAATACTATGAAACACTTGTTGAGTCTAGATTCATATGGAATTGGTTCTACTTCATTTGGTTGTGTATAATGTGAGCTATGTCCATAAAACCGAGCCTATGCTGAAATGAATCTAGAATTTCGAGTGTCAACTTTCAAAGCCCATTTCTCCTTGGTTTGAGCTCCGTTTTGGTTGGTTCAACTCTTGATGGAACGAATTTTGAGTCTACTTTCAAATGGCACCGGTTTCAGCTCAATTGGATTTGTATATAGTGAGATACACCCAAAATACTGAAGCTTGGTCTGATGTGTGGAGTGAATTGATGGTCCAACTTGTGAAATTCATATCTCTCTCATCTGAACTCCTTTGGGCTTGAATTTTATATCAAAATGACGCATTGGGAGTCTAGTTTTATATGCCACTAGTTTCACCTCAATCCGATCTCTGGTTTGAGAGATATCATCGAATTACCAGACCTCACCCGAGCTGAACGTGAAACAGAGTAGCTGAAAACACACCTGACTCGAGTCAACTGAAGCCTGGCTTGAGTCAACTTGCTCCAAAGTGCGAAAATGGCTTGAAAAACACTATTGGCTCGAGTCAACAATATGTCTGACTCGAGTTTTGACCCAGACTCGAGTTTATGAGTTTCTTGGCTCGAGTTAAACTGTACCAGGTGCCCAAAACACTGTAGAAACCATTCTAACTCGAGTCTAGACATCCTGGCTCGAGTTAATTCATCCCAAAGCTTGATTTTGCTTATTTTAACTCCGATTTAAGTCATTCTAATTTCAATATCATCGTGGAGACTTCTAGAATCAATCTAAGAATTTGTATAATGATTTTCTCATTCCATTGATCAAGTTCTTCTTTCTTTCTTTCTTCTCTTCACTTTTCTCTTGATCATTATCTATCATGCAACTTGAACTCATTCTCGGCAAGTTCTACCTTCTTCAACATCTCCCATTCTTCTTGATTTTTCCAAAATACTTTAATAACTTCTTACTTCCTTGACATTCTTTGCAATTTCTTCTTTCTGTAACCTCTTATCTCCTTGTTGATTAATCTCTATAATTTACTTGAACTAATCTACATTAAATATATAGTAGTTAGTCAATGTAGGAGATAAACATAGTATACAAGCTTTTTGCTCTTAATAATGACATATATATAAGACATCATCAAAACTAATCATATCTAACACTTGTAACTTGTTAAAATATTGTTGTGATTGATATTCGGTAAAAAAATTTTGTTGAAACTATTTTTCACACATTATCTTAGTTATTGTTGTCATTTGATAAGTTAAAACTATTACTTGCTATTTTTGACAATTTTTATTTCAAATTAATGGCATTTAATTAATTTTATTCAATCCCAATCTAGTTCCTAATTACTTCAGAGTGATTAGGTCATTTTCAGGTCCTAAACTGGTATTTTCACATTTTGGGAGGATTTTTGTGTCTTTCTCTGGTGTAGAAGTGAATATAAACTATAAAAAATTACTAAATTAAATTAAAACTATACCTAAGCATGTGGGAATTTTTTTTTTTTTTTTGCCATATGTTATAAAGCTATAAGGCCTTTGGTCACAAGACTTATAAATTTAAGACACAAGAAAAATAAATCACGAACTATTTTTTTTTAACTAATAATTTTTTATTTTTTTTAATTATTTTTTGGGACCGATCATTTTCCCTTATGATAGTAAAAGCTTCTGATATTTTTTTCTTCAAACGAACTTTGCTTGGATTCTGGTTTTGGCCAATAAATGATGAAAAATATAGTTTTTTCCCTTAAAAACAAACATGAATTGATCCTACCTGTCATATTGAGAATATGTATTTATACCCATCAATTGTCATTTCCTATAACATGCTTGATAAGTAGGGGTTGTTATGTTATCATGTGAAGACACCAAATTGTGACCCTTCATAAAACAGAACGCTTTAACATCTATGATCATCTCAAATTATTCTTTTCCCTCATTTCTAACATATTTTATCAAAACAAAAACAAAACCCTTAAATATCATTAATTCTCACTTAAATTTTAATAAATTTCTATACATACTCTACTTAAAAATATAAAGTCAATACAATCATAAAATAATGATAAAATTATACATTCATGTGAAAAATTTAATGATATGACTTATAAATAGGAGTGTAGAATAAAAAATATTGGGAAAATTCCCCTCAGGCCCTAATTAAACAAAATATTATAAAAGAAAAGCATAAATAAAAGTCAGATGTCAAAAAAGACCCTAGTTATTAACTGTACTGCTTTAGTAGTTAATGTTATATAGATTTAGTTATTAATATGTATTGATATAGTTGTTAATATTTCTGAAATAATACCAAAAAAGACCCTAGGGCCTTTTCTAATATATGACTTTTCTTTAGGTATTTTTTGATTATATCTTACTTACTTGGGCCTGAGGGGGATTTTTCCAAAAATGTTTTCCCTATCGTATAAATAGGACTATAGTTGTATTAAGTTACATATACATTCTTTAAAAAAAAAAAAAGTTCATATGATGGATAAAACTCAAAATTCAAATAAATGATGAGGGTTAAGTTAAAAATAATATGTTGCAACATTTGAAGACATGTGAATAATATTTTGAATATGAAAAATGAAAAGTAAGAGTGAGAGACAGTGATGGTATGTTGTGTAGTAGGTACAGCTAAGGGAAGCCAGCGAAGGGAAGCGGCCCAGCTGGAGCCTTGAGATCTTCCATCACTTGCCCATGTGAACACGTACTTCTTTCCTTTTCAAGAACCAAACCGGACGGTCTAATCGCTTGGATTGTCAACTCAACTCACTAACTACTCTCTTTATTATTATTATTATTATTATTATTGTTACGGACCGGCCCAAGATCCAAATCTGAGGAATGGCCCAATTAGGGACTCTCATGACTATGATGTGTATGGACTAGTTGGGAAGACCCGATAATATATCGGATATGATCTATCAATATCAGAGGAGAATCTAAACAGAACTTACGTGATATTCGCTCCTGGATATGTGCTCGGGGTATCTAGTAAGGCCGAGATACCCTCCACAGCAGTCTCTATATAAACAGAGGAACATTCTCCAGGTGCACACGTTCTAACTTATGCTCACTTTACATTCAGTTATACAGAGCACACACACCACCCCCTGGCTAAACGCCTCCAAGCATACTGCGAACTACGTGGACTTTGATCCCTTTAAAGGGTACGTAGGCTCTAGGCTTGACATCTAGTCAAGTCCAATTAGTCATGTTCCCCGAACAGAACAATTATTATTATTATTATTTTGGTAAAAACACTAACTGCTTTATTTAGATCATTAAATTAAACTACTTTTGTAGTTGAGTTGCGTTAGATTGAAGTTGAACTGTCATTGAGCGAAACCCAGAGTTAGACCGAGAACCAAAATGGTTTTTAGAAAACCAGACAGTTTTTTGGACTGATGGAAAAAATGTTTAAAAAGCACTGATAAAAAAATAAAATTTGACTGTAATTCTTTATTATTATATATTTTCACATTATTTGTGGCCATATGGTATTATATAATTGAATACTTAATATATTATGTTAACAATTAGACTTATTATGAATTTATTTTATATATATATATATATATATATATATATATATATATATATATATATATATATATATTATTACCTCCAATTCTTAATATAAGATCCACTTTGTAGTTTTATTTTTTCATTAAAGTGGATCTTATATTGATAACCGAAGGTAGTATTATATCACTACAAAAAAAAAAAAAAAATC
Source organism: Acacia crassicarpa (assembly GCA_034222035.1). Classification (NCBI taxonomy): domain Eukaryota; kingdom Viridiplantae; phylum Streptophyta; class Magnoliopsida; order Fabales; family Fabaceae; genus Acacia; species Acacia crassicarpa. The sequence continues at coordinate 19,547,719 of JAWXYG010000009.1, read as the reverse complement.
AAATTACTGATGGAATTTCAGTTTTTCGCGGGAATCTGTACGTTCTGATGCATTTTCCAGTTGAGTTGTTTTGACCTTTATATTATTTATTCACATAATAATTTTCGTTGGTAATTCGTCGCTAACTATTGATGTTTTTTTTTTTTTGGAAAATGAATTTTTTGACGAAATTCTCCCATCAATAATTTTAGCAACGAACTTTCTATCGATAATTACCAACGAATTGTTAATTTGATGCTTTTTTATAGTGAGTATATGCATATGATCTACCAACATAGAATTGGTAAAATGATATAAGACTCCGTTAGACTCTAACTCTTGAGTTTGAATCTCCAAGAAGACACTTCTAGTGGAAGGGTCAGTCATGAACCTCAAACTGAATATTGAATGATAATATCAAAAGAATATGTATATAATTTTTTTATCAAAATTTTTACTGAGTTACTACATCACCAGTTTGACTATAATAAGAATTGCGAAGGGCTAACATTTTCAGCTCAACACGGTCTGACTTTTAAAACATTAATGGTGTCTAAACAAAAAAGGTTTGTAGCTTAATGACATGAAACCTTTCTTCTATATGGAAGATTGTGAGTGTGATTCTGTTTGTAACCTTAAACCATTAATGCATGTCGCTCTAATTTTTTTTAAAGAACATTGTATCCTTATATACGCTTTCTTAAAAAAAAAAAAAGCATTCGTTGATGTGTGATTTTTTAACACAATCATTTTAAACACACTCACACAAAAACATAGTGATGTCAATTTTGAGTTCGTGACCTCTTCCAAACATGATAGGCGGTGTTGCTGTTAAGCCAGCTTGTAGATAACAAACATGTGATATCACCTCTGAAGCACCGACACGCATATTCTGGGGGAATTTGCGCGTTGGACAGTGTTGGACACCGACACTCGTCTGACACGCGTGCCGGACGTGGTCAACGCCGGCCAACGCGTTGACCGGTCCGACATGAGTATTTGACAGTGTCGGACACGGTCAAAGGCAATCCTGAAATATTAAAAAAAAAAAGAAAAAAAAAACAGGACGTAAGAAATGCAGAAAAGGAGATATTGAGATATTGATAGAGATTTGATCTAGATTTTATAGAGATTCTATCAAAAAGAGAATTGATCGAGATTTCTTCGGAACAAAGATATAAAGATCAGTTAGTGACTGATCTTAGATTCTAATATGAGACTGAGAGAAACCTGAGTTTAGAGTTTCAACCTTCACCACCAACGCCATTGTCTCATTCTGAACCTCTGCTCTACCCTTCGCCGAATCATATCACAATGTCTCAATCCTCCGTAGGCACCTCCACCTCCAATTTTCTAAACGTATCCTTCAATATGCCTCTTTCAATTTCATGTGCTTCCAAAACTATCTTTCTCCAAAATCAAAGTATCAAATACACATTTAAATTTAAGACAAAGTAGATTGGAGCCACATAAAAAAATCTGGCGGATATGATTATAGATATTTGGGAGGATTCAAAGACAAATCTTTCTCATTTTAGATGAATCGATTGTCTTCAAAAAAATTTATGTTGTGCTTGGTCCAGGGAGAATCTGAATTTGGATGAAATCCATTATTTGGGTAAATAAGAATTCGTGGATTTAGATTTAATCCAATTTTAAGTAAATTTTAGGATTAAGGTCTAATTTTACTCTGAAAGTTTTAGTGTAGAAACTATGGGTATGTAGGTTTATATATATATATATATCGCCAGAAAGTGTTATAAAGGAGCAAGGGCACCCTAACCACTAAGAAAAGCTAATGTTGATCATTAAACAACTAATATTGACTGATAACATTTTAACGGTTAAGGGCACAACATTACTCCTTTTTGAACACTTTCTAGGTTATATTTATTTTTTAAAAAAATTCTAGATACCTGCAACTCTTACATGAAAAAATCTATGGTGAAATTGGACCTAAATTTTATTATTATAATGTTATAAAAAAAAATTAAATCCTAACTCTCCTTGTAGCAATGATAAAGGTTGTTGCCATGTAATTTAAAAATTATGGGTTCAAATCTTAAACCTAGCCTCTCCACTTACGAGGTCAAGATTATGTACATTTGACCTTCTCTAAAACTCACATGGTGGGAGTCTTATGCATTGAACTACCTTTGCTCTAACATAAATTATTTCAAATACTTACTCAGATTTAGTTATTACAAATAATTATATATGAATTTTAAATGTGATTCAATTCCATAATCATAGGAAATAATAAGAAAGAATATGAAACAATTGCAAAATAGGAAATGATGGGGGGATATATCTACAAATATTATATTCATAACCGTTAAAATATTAAGGTATGAGAGTGGAGCAAATCACCAAGAGGAGGGGTGAATTGGAGATTTTAAAATTTCTTTTCCAAGGCTTTGTTTTAGTATACAAAAAACAGGGTATAACAGAGTAGGAGAAGGAGAAGCTAGACACAAGGAATTTATATTGGTTCGGTCCAACCACTTGATTTACCTCTAGTCCCCAGACACCCTAAGATTTTACTATATCAATTGATTACATACTCTATAACTCTAGAGTAATCTTTTCATTAGAACTTACTCCTCCTTACAAGTTGCAGTCAATAATCCAATCTCGAAGTCCCACGACTTGAGATATTTACAATAAATGATTTACAATCAATGAACTCTCTCTAGGAGTAGATAAAGATAAACACTGAAGATCAATGTATCAAAAGATACTTTGCACGTGAAAGCAGAAAGAGTAGTTGGTAAACTTGAATGTAATTCATTTTCAGCAGATTGGTTGTTAAGAAGAATTGAATGCAACTCTATTTATACCAAGAGAGCATCAAATGACTGTTGTAATCTTTAATATAACTGTTGCCTTCATTAAGTAAGGATTAGGTTAAGCTTTGGTCTTCTTCTCTCTCTATTCTTTGGTTAATCAAGTTGCACAGAAGTTTATGGTTGACTTCTTGAATATTAATCGGTTGGAATAGCAGCTACTGGATGTGGAAAGGAAACATTAATCCCTTTACAACGTGTGTAGAATAATTGTCCAAAAGGATGAAAGTTTTCTGAACTTTGCATTTAATGTGCTAATATTGAAAGTGGAGCTTAATACCCAAAAGGGGAGGTGAATTGGGTATTTTAAAAATTTTGACACAAACTCTGTTTTGGTATAGTAAAAACAGGGCAAAACAGAGTAAGAGAAGAGATAGCTGAACACAAGAGAATTTATACTGGTTCGGTCTTAATCACTGACCTACATCCAGTCCCCAGACTTTCTGGGATTTCCATTATATCAAAGATTACACACTCTGCACTCAAGAAGTGATTCTCTCACTAGAACTCACTCCCCCTTACAAGTTGTAATCAATGATTCCCCAAATCACCAAGTCCCCTTGACTTGTGATTCCTTTACAATAAATGATATTCAGAAAGAAAACTCTCTTACAGAGCAGATATAAATGAACACTGAAGCTCTTGTATCAGAAGATACTTTACAGATGAAAAACTAATGAAAACTTGAATACAATCCGCTCTCAGTTGTTGTAGTTGTTGGAAAGACTTGAATGCAGCTCTATTTATACTTAGAGATCATTAAATAACCGTTGCTTTCCAAATAGATCCGTTGGAGAAGTTGTGCCAAGGTTAGGAAGTGGTTTAGGCACATTCTCTCTCTATTTTACTCTTAATCCAGCTGGCTAGATGATCAGAGTTGACTCTCTGCGAATTAATCCGTTGGAGAAGAGTTTACTTGTTGTGGAAAACATTCTTTAATGCTCTGTAGGCGTGTGCAGTTGGATTAACCAGAAAAGAAGTAACTCTCTGGTTAGCATTTAATGTTCTGAGCTACTTTTTGCTTTTGCTCTCTCCTCCAATAAATCTTCATTAATCTGTCTAAAACTCACAAAGAAAGTGGTTAAACATAGCAGGGAATATAGAAGATTAATGTTGGAAAGTATTGAGATCAAACAACAATGTATTCCAAAATCGTTAAATTCAAATTTCAGATTCAGCGATGGAAACTCGAGTTTGTTCATCAAAACTCGAGTTTTCAACTGTGCACTTAAGACTAAACTTGAGTTTCAAAACTGAAACTTGAGTTTTCTACTTCCAAAGAGCAAAGTCGTGTTTTGAGCTTTTGGACCATAGTTTGAGTAAATCTCAAAACTCAAGTTTCCAAACCAAAACTCGAGTTTCCAAACCAAAACTCGAGTTTTGGACTTTTAATGAAAATAACACATGGTAGTCCAAAACATCAAAACTTGAGTTTTCAAACCAAAACTTGAGTTTTCAAATCGTTGGAAAGTCATATGCTCTCTGTTTGCTCAAAACTCGAGTTTCCAAACTGAAACTCAAGTTTTCACTTAACTGTGAAACATTGAGAAAAGTTTCAAGACTCTCGGTTTGATCCAAACTCGAGTTTTCCCTTAAACATGAAAACTAAGAAAAGTTCAGACCTCTGTATCTGATCAAAACTCAAGTTTTCACTTTAAGAGAGAAAACGTTGAAAACATTGAAACCTCTCTGTCTGGCTGAAACTCGAGTTTTCAAAGTAAAACTCGAGTTTTCACTTTTAACTGAAAACTTTAAAGATTTTAAGTCAGATCACTCTCTAGCTTTCAAAAACTATGTAAAACGTTGAAAACACTTAGCCAAGTCAAAACTCGAGTTTTGAAACCAAAACTCGAGTTTTCTCTTAACTCAGAGAAAACATTTAAAATCTTAGAACAGGTTGAGATTACAGATTCTTGGCGCAAAATTGGATTTAAAACTTAGAGACTCTCTGTATGGGCAAAACTCGAGTTTCCAAACCAAGACTCAAGTTTTGTCCTTAGTTGAAAACATTTTGAAGTTTCTGTATGACCCAAAACTCAAGTTTTCAAACTGAAACTCGAGTTTTTTCTTGAGGTTGAAATAGAGTGCTCTTTGTAATGTTCTAAACTCGAGTTTCCAAAAGGAAACTTGAGTTTTGCTTTGTTTAATGAAAATGAGCAGCTCTCTGTCAAGGTTAAAACTCGAGTTTTGGAATCAAAACTTGAGTTTTGTCTTGACAGTAAGTTTTTCAACTTACCAAGACAAAACTTCATCTTTGATTTACAATTGTCAGTTATCATCAAAACCCATTAAGAACTAACAAATATCACTTTTTGTTTTTGCTCAAATCTTCATTTAAAGTTCTTTAAACCATCTGAAACTCATTAGCAAACTAATTAAATGTAGTTGGGAATAGTAATGAGTGATGATAAGAAGTATTAAGATCAAACGGGAAGATTTCACAAATTCGAGCAATTTAATTTTCAAAACCAGCGACACAAGCTCGAGTTTGTTCATCCAAACCGGAGTTTGTAACTATGCTCAGAAGCCAAACTCGAGTTTCCTTCTTTTAAAGAGGAATGTCGTGTTTTGAGTTTAAAAGCATCTTTTGAACCATAGAGCAAAACTCGAGTTGATTAATGACAAACTCAAATTTTAGACTTTTATAGAGAAAAACATGTTTAAGTTCAAAAGCTCAAAACTAGATTTTTTAATGTAAATTGGAGTTTTCAAAAGCATTGAAATGAGCAAAGCTCTTGGCTTGGCCAAAACTCGAGTTTTCAAATATAAACTCGAGTTTTCATTTAAAGATGGAAACCTTTGAAAACTCTATCCAAGTGAAAACTGGAGTTTTCTAAACAAATTGGAGTTTTCTCAAAGTAATTTAAAACATGTGAGCTCTCTGTTAAGCCTAAACTTGAGTTTTCTCAAAACTTTGAAAACTTAGAAAAACTCTTGTCTTAGTGCAAACTGAAGTTTTCATATCAAAACTAGAGTTTTCTTTTGCTTAAAACATTGGAGGCTCTCTGTGTTACACCCCTACCGGCCTCGCCTTTTCAGGTGGCAGGTTAGAGGGATTCCTTATAAACTGTTACCTTTCCTCAGTTATTAGTCCATTTGAATTATAAATCAGAGCACGTGCAACAGAGCATATGACCGGTTTGGACAATTACTGTACTGGTAAAAGTAAAATAAATAGAAAATATAAGTCCCAGTAGGGTTAAGGATATAGTCATCCAAAAAAAATACCAAATATGTACAGTAATCCCAAAAATGTAAGTACAAAAATTCAATAAGGCATTCCCTATTCTTCGTCTGCAACGCAGGGCCTTAGCTTTCCAAAAAGGATCTTTACTTCAGACACGTCCTCCTGTGACTACATAAAAGTCTGGAGTCCGAGAACGACCCCCAGAGTAACCATCAATACTCATGCACTAAATGTGTGAAGTGTATGTATGCAACCATGTATGTATACGAACACAGATAAGTATGCCAAATATACCACAATATGCAAATAGACACCAATACCACAATAACATCACGTCTTCGCACCGTCGGGTCACTTTACCAAGGCAGACCCCGGAATTACCAGAATCACAAGCCTGTCTCCACAGAGTTGCCACATAGGTAGACCGCGGCAGGCACCCTGAGCGCTAGGGACACAATCACAAACATATTCTGTATGCATATTTGGCAACACAATGCAAAACACACATTTGGCAAGCAACACATACATCAATCACATTAAAGTGCCAGAGTAAAGAGATTACTACCTGGTGTGTGGACATTGCTTTTAATATTATTTTTATGCCCGGAGATTTTCCAAAAATACCTTTGACCTAAATACATCAAAATATACCATTTTCAGTTATTACAAAAATACCTTGCATTTATTTTGCTAAAACCGAGCTCAATACAGAATTTCCAGAAATCCAGTTATTTTGGCCCAACTTCCAGGATTTTCAATAAATTCCAAAAAAATCATTTTTGCATGAAACCAATGCAATTTTAACCATTAATAAGTCTATTTTTCAGGAAAAATATACCAAGACCCTGAAAGTACTTGTGTTTTGGACTGTTGCTCATTTTCTACCCTTTGGTCAGATTTCGTCCAGATGCACATAGAGCCAACTTTAACAATTTTTATCTCCTAGTAGGAAAGTCCAAAAATTACAACATTATACATCTTGGTTAACCTTAGGAAGTTTGGTTTCTGCATAAAAAATTTCAGCTTCATTCAAGGTCATTTACTATTTTTAAAACCGAGTTGAAGCACCACTGCCAGAAATTTCCAGATTTGCTAAAAGACTTAGTTTCAAGGCTTTTTCGGTGATTTCAAGTTCGGAAAGTAAAACCATGACTAAACCCTACACAAAATCATGTTCCAGAGACATTGGTGACCTTAAAAATGCAAGAATCCAACCCTAACACCAAGTACCCTCCTTATGCACGAAAATATTTAACCAAGAACTCAAGAGAATAAGGTTGTCGGTGTTACCTTGAATCGGAGAAACAGTGAATAATCTTGGTGGCTTGAGTCTTGAGCTTGGATATGGAGTTTTTGCAGATCTCTCTCTCCCTCTCCTCTGGAAATTTCGTGCTCCCATGGCCAAGAGAGAGAGAGAGAGTGTTTTGGGTTTTTAATAATTGCAAAAGAATCTAAATAGTCCAAAATAACTGTAGTAAATTCCTGTCCAGTTGTATCTGACTTTTTTTGACTTCTTCTCCATGTTTTTCCAGAGATTTACAGAGGTCTCCAAGGGTTCTGCCATGTTCTCAGCCCCCTCCAAAAATATCTAGATATGTTCTTGCTTTTGGGGCAAATTACTTGTTTTGGCCCGAAACTTTAGAAAATTGCAATTGTGGCCTAGAACTTTTAAATAATTACCAACTTTTCCCCACCTTTTTGTCTGCCCTTTTTGACACATGGGGTGCCAATTTGGGCCCACACACCTGCTCAAACCAATTTTTACCTATTTATTCCCATTTTGCCCATATTCTTCAAATGTGGGTCCCGCAGTTTGATTTTTACTCTGACTTTTCTTCCTTTTTCTTCAAGTAAATATTTTCAATGTTTAAAGGGAGTGTGTGATGCCTAAGGGGCCTCACACATCGGGTCTCTAGTATTTAATTCCCTTTTTGCTCACTTTTCCAGTCCAGTTCCCAATCTACCGGTCCGTGTGAGTCCCATCGGCCAACAGGGTGTTTATCTTTGCACTTTTCTTTATCTTTTTCAGAATTTTTCCTTTTGAATAGACACTCCTATGTGCCATTCTCCAAACTTCATGGAGTGACCCCACACTAGACCTACTTGGTCCAAAGGAACCTCTAATCGGTCCCATTTCTGTCGGTTAATCACTTGGGGGACCCGCTTCGTGTTTGGGCTTGAATATGACTAAAATCATCTGGTTTCTCCTCCTATTTTCCTCAAACATGAAGAAGATCTTTATCTGTCCAGGAAATGTCATACTTCCTGAACCGGCTTGGTAGTCTGCCTAACTTATGATTATTCTCAATCCTCAGGGTCTAAAATTTAGGATGTTACACTTTGTATGCTCAAAACTCGAGTTTACTATCGCAAACTGGAGTTTTGTTTACTTTAGAAAATATTGGAGAGTCGCTGTATGGTGAAAATTAAATTGGAGTTTTCTATGAAAATTGGAGTTTATTTAAATGTGAAAAACTTGGAATACTCTCTGTAAGGTCAAAACTCGAGTTTATCCACGCAAACTGGAGTTTTCTTAGTTTATTAAAATTGAGCTACTCTCTGTCAAGTCCAAAACTCAAGTTTTGTATCCAAAACTTGAGTTTGTATTTGACAGTAAGTTTTTCAACTTACCAAAGATAAACTTCAATTTGTGTTTACAATTGTCAGTTATCATCAAAATACATAAAGAACTAACAAGGTAGTCCCCTGTAATACTTTCAAGGATGAGATCTTATAGAATAGTGAGAAACTTGAGAAATACACAATGATTAAGTTAATTAAATACGAAAAACTATGTTAAATCCAACTATTACTTCAAGTTTAGTTTTAGTCAGAAAAAGAAAGTAAATTAGACTTTTGATGATGACAAATATATAAATATTTTCCAAACTTGGGGCTGGATAAAATTATACTTTTTTTTGTTTTTAATATAAGACATATTTAGGGAGTTGATATTAATCCTAAATATAAGACATATTTTTTCATATTTGTCAATTCTTTCCTTATTTACTCTTATTGATGCTCCATCAACATTAATTAAAGAGGAGTGAGGATAAAGGAATTAAGGAAGATGATTAGGGTATTTTAGAAATTTAATTGTGTTATATTAAGGGTTGGAGGGAGTAATACCTAATGAGATTAAGTAAATAGAGGTCTAGAGTTTTTACTCTTCTGATTTATTAAAAATAATATTTCTAAATTGAATTTCTCATATTCTTTTTTTTTTAATGCCCGATTCAATTTGACAATGGACAGTGGCCATAATTATTCAAAATTAAGTCAACTTAATCCAAATTTTATCCAATAGACGTAGTCACCTATTTGGTCCATGCAGCCAGAGCTAGGTCAATTTGACTTTATAAATCCTTAAATTCAGGGGTTAAGGACTCGAGTGTTATTTTTTTGGGAAAGTATTCGCAAAGGAGTTATGGGTGTTTTGAGATTTTTGTTTTGCTTAATCACCCTAAAAGTGTTAAAATAGTAATAAGATAACCCTAATCAAACAACAACAAAAACATACAGATGTCATCCATGTCTAACCTAACACCACGTATGATTTAACGTGGGCATGACTGGACTTTCTTCTTTTAGTTAAAGGTATTTTTTGTCTCATATATAAGTATTTACGAATGAGAAGTGAGTATCAATAATTTTATGTTTATTTTTCGTTAAATGTGATCACGCATGTGTTAAAAAAAGGGAGTAATGTTATTCAAATTTAATAGTGGAATAAAAATAGCATATGACAAACACAGAAGAAGATTACCGTATTTTCAAATCCAAGACAACATTGACTCAAAAAAAAAAAAAAAAAACCTTTCCCGTATTTATTTTCCTTGGCAAATACTTCCAAAACAATTGGACAAAAATAACGTGAAACTATAGGCGGACGCAGTTAGAGAAAAGAGGGCAAGTGCCAACTTTTGAATTTTATTTTTTCGTGATACGAAAATACCTTATATTGAAAAAGATATATTTGTATTGGTAGTATTGATAATACTAAGACAATTATGATAGAATTCTAAAAAATAAGGCCTAAAAAGACAATATTGTAATTATTTTTATTATAATATACTTTTGTTATTAAATATATATATTATGATAGAAGGGGACAAGTGCCCACTTTTTTTTTTTTTTTTTTGGCGATGTTTTCTAAGCAACAAACTTAAAATACAACCCTGAGAAAACTCACTCCCAAATCCCAAATTTTGATTTTAAAGTTAAGCATGATAAAGCTCAAAAGTGTAGTTTACTATAAGTTAAATGTACTAAACACCTATATTAATTAATTATTATAGAGAACACGTAAAATAATGACAAGTAGTTAGTAGTATAATAAACCAAGTTATCGTAAATTTTAATAATTCCACTAATGATTAAGTTATATGTGTTTATGATGTCAATACCCTGTTTGGGAATCACTCAATTTTCCCTTATAATGTAAGGCAAGGTCTTGTAAAGCCACAACAATTTGTCTTTTACTTTACGAACACTACCCTATCCTTTCTTATTACCATAGATGGGTCATGTGGTTGTTGTTAGAACCAATAATAATTATCAATAAATAGTAGTATAAAATTTAAACCAACCAACTATTCACGTGGCCCATTATCTAGTATTTGTTAAATTATAATAATACAAATTTTTTCACTCAATTATCACCAAATTAAAAGTTTGAAAAATTAGAATGATAGCAATTAAAGACAACACTATTAACCAATAACTTATTGGTTAAAGTGCTAAGCGACTTCAATTCTGTAAAAAATGACTTCAATTCTGTAAAAAAGACAATATAAATTCGAATCCAATAAAGTACACTTGTTGAGAAAGATGAAGATACTTTTGTGCTTGAAGCCTTGAAAGTGGAAACCTTTGATGAAATAATAAAAGGCCACAATATTAAATGTGAATTATTAATTATAATTAGCGAGCACACTTTTTTAAAAAATATAAAAGAATGACATAATCCTTAAATAAATATTCTTAAAAATCTGGATCGGTAAAAAATTTATTTAAGAAACTCGGTCATTTTTGTAAATTTTTGTTAAAAAAAATATGATATCTAATTATTATTAGTATCTTTACATGATCTGTAATTATCATCTACCTAAGCACTTTTTTCGTCAAATATTTAATTTTAATTAAAAAAAATTAATAAAAGCGGTCCGTTAAGTTGCTTTCACGGTTTCCCCTAAGGCTATGCAATTCTACTAATCTAGTCCACTCTGAAGTTGGACTACTTTTGGTTTTTTAATTTCTTTCCAAAGAATTTAAGGGCTTTAGAATATATGTCTGTGATTTTTTTGGGTGTTTGAAAATTGCTTTTTTTTTCAGATTTAGACAACTAAAAAAATAAATAAATAAGATGACACAAAGAAAATGAATTTTTAAAAGGAGAAAACTTATTATTATGTACATTTGTTTATATCTATTTGGCTTAGAAATAATAATCTTGCAGCTATCCAAGGTTGTTTGATCTAGTGGTGGATCATTACTTAGATACCTGATAATATGATTCAAAAAACATCTTGTAGCTCCTTTACAGCTCTGTATTGGTCATATGAGCTTAATTTACCATCTCAGTTACTCATACTTTGTGACTAAAATTCTTTGAAATTTTCTCATGAATCTTGGTGTCACTTTTGTTGGTTTCGAGAATATTTTGATAGAAGGAGGCTGAAATTTTCAAAGTATAAATTACAATCGTTAAGGAACTTTTAGACCTTCGGTTAAATGAATTATTTTGAAGAATTGTTAAGAGAGGTCTTGGAATTTTTGGAGTTAGGCAAAGCAAAACTATTAATATGAGTACTTGGTATTTTAGTTTATTGATAAATATCAATTTTTATATATTTTATCCCGCCTTATCTATTTATTTTGGGGATTATTTTAGGCTAATATGGAATTATTAAATAATATTTAGATTGTTAGCCAATTTTAGGAAATAATATAAATCTGAAGTAATTATGAAATTACTGTGCTTAAATTATTAATATCCTTATTGTTATTTTGTGATTAAATAATATTTCTTAATAAACGATAGATAATGATTTTATCATATTAAAAAATCCTATGGTGCAGAATTTTTCAAGGAAGTTTTTTTTTTTTAAAGGAGATCTAACGGTGAAATTGTATTGGACTTTTTAAAAATTATTGGGCCTAAGTTGGTACCCAAAAGCCCTCTCTTCCTCCATTAATTAAATCTAACGCCGCAAGAGACATTCATGTGGAGAAATTGAGCACACACAAGCGGAGGTAGACGCAGTCACTGGAAACATTGAAGAGCGCCGGAAACTGGAGGAATAAAAGAGGACTTAGCTTCTATCCTTTTTTTTTACTGTCTGCTCCCATCCTTTACCCCCTTATGACCATTGAATCAAGATCTAATTATCCACATTTAATATTTCCTTCTCATCTTTCTTTCTACTCTTTTTATAAGAGGAGAAAAAAATATTAATAGCATTAAATGTGAATCATTAGATCTTGATACAATGATCATAAAGGGGGTAAAGGATGAGAGCGGATAATAAAAGAAAAAGACAAAAGCCAAGTCCAAAAAAAGAAGCCATCATCTTTATAAAAAAAAACAAAACAAAGAAGCCATCATCATATAATATCCATTCCACCCCTCTTTTCCATTCACTGACCCAGCGTACCAATCCGTTGGAGAATTGACCTCATTCAATTATTTTTATTTCTACATATGGGTCCCACGGCCATTACTCAACTATCAATTAATACCTCTAAAATCCTTTTCATGGCCGTCGCTAGTCTAATGCTCGGAGGAGGAATGATTTTCATGGCAGCTTAAAAATTTTAGGAGGTAATTTGGGAGGAGCATGAAGTAAGTTAAAGCCTAGGAGCTTGCACTTGAAAATTATATGTGAATGTTTTTTCTTTTATCGATTTATTTGAAGACTTTGAAACAATCTAGTTTTAGATTGTAGACATATCATTAATTTCGAATTTAATTGATAATTTGGATTTCAATTGTGTTAAGATGTTTGTTGGGATTTTCGTTTGCAAACCCTTTGATTGTCAATTATATTAATAATTGAGTTTTCATTATTGATTTAATTGTCAATTTAGGTTTATCCTCTTGATTGTTTAGTTAGGATGGTTAATTGTCTAACTGTTTAATTAGGCAATTGTGAACATAATTTCCAAAACTATCTTGGAACTATTTTAGCTGGTTTTAATGGGTTTAATTAACTAGCACTCATTCCATTATGAATTTTCTAGTGAATTAAGCGTTATTGAACTTGAGGGTTTCCCATGTTTCAATTAGTTAATTAAATTCGTTAATTCAAATCTTTCATTAATCACTTTGGTCTAATTAATTGATTTAGGCTAAGAAAGTTAACTCCATGTGAATCCTAAGTTGTCTTTTTTATCATCATAACTAAATTAGATTTTCGTTGTTTGATTTAGTTTTATTCAATATTTTTCATAGGATTTTGATTATTTTCTCACAACAAACCTCCCCCCCCCCCCAAAAAAAAAGCATTCAAATTCATTTAGATTAGTTTATTCTCATGTAGGTTTGCATTTAGTAAGTTTAGTTTCATTTTATTATATTTTTCATCACCTAGATTCAACCTAAAGAAAAACTCACAGCTTACTTCTTAGGAGAATGACCTAGGTTGACCCTATATTGCATAATTAATTAGGATCTAGTTTAATTGAATGCTTTAGCGACAAAAGTAGCTCATCATTTATTTTAATACATCGTTTGGCAATCTCAACTCATCCACATAAAATGTTGGTTTTATGTTTTCTATTTATTAATATTATTTGATATATTTTTCTGAAAAGATTGGTCTAGTTTTCCAAATCAAATTGAACATGATTTTTTTCACATGAATAAAATTTCTAGTTTAATTTGTTTGACTACTACTAGAAAAATCAATATGACAAAACTTAATCAGCCTTCATGTCATGCTTTATGATGGGTGGAATCTTGGGTGATGCAAAAAACCAACGAACAACTTTGGCATTGGTAAAGAATAACCTAATACATACTCTGCATTTGGAATATTTCTGGTTCCCCATGCTTGTCTGCAACAAGAAAGGAATAACCTCGTTAATGTTTGAGTCCCATGTTGGCTAGTTCAGAGAAGAAGAATCTTCACCATATGGTCACAGGTTCGAACAACATGAGAGAAGAAAGGAATATCCCCTTTTCATATGTTTCTTGCATAAGTTCAGTTTCCTTCTGTTTGCTTTATAATTTCTTAGTTCCTGTTCCTCCAGCAATATTCTTTTCCTTCTTTTATTATTATTATTATTTTGGCGTGACCACCCAGTATCCTGGCTAACCTCTCAAAGAGTTACAAACCAAATATCCAAAAGATCAAAGCTGTGACAGTTGGTTAAGCTTAAATAATTCATACCAGTTTATCCGAACGCTCGGTAGTCCTCTAGTTATACTTATTGCTAGCTTTGACGGGTTGCTTTAAATCCTATTCATCTCATCACTTTGTGATATTTATTTATGTATACATGCTGTGAAATAATTTCATGTTAAGTTTGAATTAATTATTTTTCTCTTGTGATGTTTGAAATTAATTTGGTCCTCCCAAATTAATTTATACACTTGGCCCTCCCAGTTGCGTTGCTGATTTAATGTTTGTGTTTTGATTTGTTTAGGTAAACATATATAGATATTTTTTAAATTAATCCACCAGTATCTAGCAATACTAATATAAATATAACAAGTTCGTACGATGAAGAATAATTAAGGAGCCAAAGGATATGACATGCAAGAAAATGGCCGGCGTGGACTGTTAGAAACTTCAGTATATTGATCTTCAACATCCCATACTATTCTGAGGTTTTCACCGCCGGCCAATGTGCTTGGTAACTGTTTTCTCCTTCAAGCTAGAAATTGTGTGCTTTCTAAACCTTTAATTCTTTAACTTTATACTAGCTAGGTTTCAATATCCAGCCCCTTGCTTTGGAAAAGGTTTTTTTAGACTTTCATCCCTAACAGTCGTTAATTTTTTTTTAAAAAAAAAAAAACTTTACCAAATGCCGACATATATAAACTTTAATTTTTCAAAGTAACAATGATTGTTTAAAAACAAACAAACATTATCATTTGAGATCAACACGGTTAGGGTTAAAAGATTAAAAATATATTTTTTAAAGTTAAGAGACTAAAATGAAACCTTACCTAAAGTTGGAGGATCAAATGGACACTTTTGTATAAAGCACTCATATACCATTCCTTTCTTGTTTCCTTAAAAAACAGTTATCCATTTTCAATTTTATGTATTTTTTTATACGTTTTTTTTGGGGTCTTATAATTGTTTGTTCCATATTAAAAATAGGGAGAATTTCATTAACAGACCACATGACAGAATTAATATAAACTTATTCATGAAATAGTTTATATATCTTCATAAACAAATGAAATTCTCCTATGAACAACACATTAATTTCCACTGGTCGAAACTCCGATGGCCAGCCGACAATGGCCACTCCAATCGGCTATTGAAGCTTCAACCACCGGAAATAAATGTGTTGTTCATAGGAGGATTTCACTTATTCATAAAGAGTTGCACCTACCCTTATTCATGATTCTACTCTTCATAAACAAGTCTGTAACTCTTCATGAACAAGCGGAATCCTCCTACGAACAAGACATTAATTTTCTAGTCGTTGGAGCTCCGCCGACGATGACACCTTTTTTTTTATTTTTTTTTAAAAAGCAAGGGGCATTATTGTCTTTTCACCTACGAAACTTATTTTCATTTTGGTTCTTGGTCCTGCAATGAAATTTCAAAATGTTTTGGTCTGTAACCAAAATTAATTTTGCAAACAAAATTGTATTTATTTTTTTTTTTGTTAAAGTGGACTTATAAAAAGGATCTATAATCTGAGAATCAGAAAGTCTTATTTCATTAAGGTAAGTACATGGATATATATATATACACACACAAGAGAGAGACTAATAGTAATCCCTACAAATGTGGATCTAATTAACCTACAAATGTGGATCTAACTAATCCACATCATAACACTCCCCCTCAAGTTGGAGCATATATATTGATCATGCCTAACTTGTTACAAAGATAATCAACATGTGTGCCATTTAAGTCTTTTGTTAAAAGATCTGCTAGCTGGTCGTTTGATCGCACGTGTCCTGTAGATATGACATTCTCTTTGATCTTATAATGAATAAAGTGGCAATCGATTTCTATATGCTTTGTACACTCATGGAACACAGAATTCGATGCTATATGGAGTGCTACTTTATTGTCACACCATAATTTCGCAAGTAAAGTCGTGATGATGCCAATTTCCTTCATGAGTTGAAATACCCACACAATTTCCTTGTTGATTGTGACATGGCTCTGTATTATGCTTCTGAACTTGATTTTGACACAACACCTTGCTTCTTACTTCTCCAAGATATCAAGTTTCCACCAACAAACACATAATAACCTGTAGTGGACCGTCTTGTAGCTTTAGACCCTGCATGATCCGCATCACAGAAGCACTCAACTTTAGTGTGCCCATAATCTGTATAGAGAATGCCACGACCTGGGGAACCTTTCAAATAATGCAAGATATGCTCTAAGGCTTCCCACTAAGCGACTGTTGGAGCTTCCATGAATTGACTGAGTACACTGACTGAGAAGCTTATATCAGGGCAGTCACTGTCAGATAATTCAGTTTCCCAATGAGTCTTCTATATCGATCAGGAGATGCAAATGGCTTCAATTTCTCTGGATCAATCTTCTTCTTCAAGTCATCAGGAAGTTCAGCAAACATGCTATCATTAAGATCCAGGAATGGATTCGAAATCATGGGAATGGTACTCGGTGCAGCGCTAAGTTTTCCAGTTTCCTTTAACAAATCGAGAACGTATTTCCTTTGGGATAAAAGGATTCCTTTCTTGCTTCTCAATACCTCAATGCCAAGGAAGTACTTCAATGGACCTAAGTCTTTTGTTTGGAATTGGGAGTTAAGGAAGATTTTAAGATCAGAGATTCCAGATATGTTACTCCCAGTAATCGCAATATCATCAACATACATTACTAGAAGAATCATTCCTGCACTGGAATGTTGGTAAAACACAGAGTGATCACACTTACTTTGGCTTAACCCCAACTTCTTCACCACACCACAAAACTGATCAAACCAAGCACGAGGATTTTGCTTCAGACCATACAATGACTTTGACTTTTAGAGATAACACACTTTGCTAGACTCCCCCTGAGCAACGAACCCAGGTGGTTGCTCCATATAAACCTCCTCAAGAAGATCACCATTCAAAAAAGCATTCTTGACATCCAATTGATGCAAATCCCAATGATAAGTGGCAGCCAAAGAAACAAGAAGACGAACAGAAGTAAGCTTAGCCACAGGGGAGAAGGTCTCAGAATAATCAACGCCATAAGTTTGAGCATACCCTTTGGCAACAAGCCGAGCTTTCAACTGTTCCAAGGAGCCATCAGCCTTGGTCTTAACAGCAAACACCCATTTACACCCAATAGTCTTCTTGCCAGACGGGAGATCAACAAGAGTCCAAGTACCAGCCTTTTCAAGAGCCATCATTTCTTCTTCCATCGCTGCATGCCAACCAGGGTGAGTCAAGGCTTGGTGAAGGTTGGTAGGGAGATATGGATTCAAGGGTGGCTACAAGGGAAGAGGAAATGGGGGATAAACGCTGGTAGGATACAAACGATGAGATAGGATAAATACAATCAGCATATCTCTGGGGAGGATGGTGAGGACGGGTACCTTTTCGGAGTGCAATAGGCAAGTCATGAGATGGGTCAATAGTAGAATCAGGTACAACCGGTTCTGGAACAGCAATGGCAGGACTTAGGGAAGTAGGATCAAGAACTAGGAAGGCAGGAACAGAATCCGATGGCAAAGAAGGTACTGGCAAGGGCACAATATTGGCAACATTAGCATCATTAACGATCTCATGTTCCAGAACTGCAGCCTGTACTGGTGAAATAGGAACACGATAAACTAGGATATCATCAAACTTAGAAACCACAGAGGAAGACTTGGATAATATGGAAGACGGGAAGAAAGGAAAAGACTCATGAAATGTCACATCTATGGACACAAGATAACGACAAAGATCAGGGGAGTAACACCGATAACCTTTCTAGACCCGAGAGTAACCAAGAAAGACACATCACAAGGACTTTGGATCAAGTTTACTCACATTGGGACAGACATCCCGAACAAAGCAGACACAACCAAAAATTTTAGGAACGACAGGAAACAATTTAGTGGTGGCAAACAAAATGGAATAGGGAATTTCACCATGAAGGACAGCTGAAGGCATGCGATTGATAAGGAAACAAGCAGTAGACACGACATCAGCCCAAAAAGGTTTAGGGACACCAGAGTGAAACATGAGGGTACGGGCAGTTTCTAAAAGATGGTGATTTTTTCTTTCAGCGACACCATTTTGAGCAGGGGTATCAACACACGAGAACTGGTGAAGGAGGCCATGGTTATGCATATACTCAGTGAATAGGGCAGAAAAATATTCTTTTGCATTATCACTTCGAAGGATTTTCACAGGCGTATTAAATTGGGTTTGAATTTCAGCACAGAAATGACGAAAATGAGTAAACAATTCAGAACGGTGTTTCATTAAGTAAAGCCAAGTAGTTCGGGAAAAATCATCAACAAAAGTGACAAAATATTGATAACCAGTCTAAGATAAAATTGAGCAAGGACCCCAAACATCAGAATGAACTAACTCAAAGGGGGACGCAGCCCGTTTATTGACTCGGGGTGCCAAATGAACACGATGGTGTTTGGCAAACTGACACGACTCACAATTCAAAAAAGACATAGATGAAAATTAAGGATACGAGGATACAACCTCTTTAGGGACGAAAAGGACACATGACCAAGACGACAATGAACTTCAAAGGGAGATGACCCACCAGAACAAGCAATAGCAGCACTTGATTATCAAGGATGTAATGTCCATCGGATTCATAGCCTCTACCAATAATCTATTTCGTCGTAAGATCCTGAATCAAATAGTGGTCAGGGTATAATGAGATAAAACAGTTCAAATGACATGTCAGTTTACTTGGAGACAAAAGATTAAAAGTAAAATCGGGCAGATTAAGGACGGAACAGAGTGAAATGGATGTAGTGAGCATAACAGTTCCTGATCCAAGAACGCCGACCGGGGAACCATTGGCGACAAAGATGGAGGATGGGTTAGCATAGGGGGCATATGATGAAAATAAATGATGGTTACCTGTCATGTGGTCGGTGACACCTGAATTAATGACCCACTTTGTGGAAATAGTAGCAAGGCCATAAGACAAAGTACCTGTAGCGAGAGCCTCTGCAGATGATAGACCAGAATCAGACTGATCAAGTGTCTGGGCAATATGAGCAAGGCCACGCTGCTGATCACGCTAACGTTTATTTTGCAATTTGCGACAATTCTTCTTAACATGACGAGGTTCCTTACAATAGTTGCAGATAATACTGCCAGAAGTCGGGGGTGGAGCACTAGCAGTTTGTTTCAATCATAATA
This sequence comes from Acacia crassicarpa, assembly GCA_034222035.1. Lineage (NCBI taxonomy): Eukaryota > Viridiplantae > Streptophyta > Magnoliopsida > Fabales > Fabaceae > Acacia > Acacia crassicarpa. The sequence continues at coordinate 19,528,170 of JAWXYG010000009.1, read as the reverse complement.
CTTATTCTCAAAGGGACCACGCCTAGCCAAAGTGCTGGCATTGGGATCAACAGAGGGACGTACCAAACTATCAGCACGAAGAACTCGCGAGAACAGATCGTCAAGAGATGAAAGCTCCTGACTGGACAGAACCTGAGAGCGGATGGTGTCATAAGATGGGTCAAGAGCTTCAAGGAAACTGATGATAGCTTGAACCTCCAGATTCTTGATTCGGGTCTGAAGATCAGCCTGAGGAGACATAAGTACCTTTATCTGTTCATACAACTTCTTGAAGTCTATGAAGAAATCCTTCAAGGGACGACCCTGCTGCTGGGAGCGATAGAATCCTTTACATATTTCGTGAATCCGAGTAAAATTCACCTTACTAGAGAACACAAAGTCAAGATAATCCATACTTTCCTTTACCGTGTTGCAATGACTGACAGAAGACAAAATCTGTGGTTCAATAGAGTTCCGAATTTGAAAGAAGAGACGGGCATCAGCTCTAGACCAAGCCAAACTAGCATCATTATCACTGGATGGAGGATCCTTAGTTAAATGAGCTTCCTTCTCAACACCCAAAAGATAAGCTCGAACAGTTTTGGTCCAATCATTATAATTGGTCCAGTTTAATTTGTAGTCAGTAATCTTAGCTGACATAGGCAACATCTCGGATGTCTTGGATTCGGCCATGAAAAATAATCAATGACTTACAATAATAAGAACAAAACAATAAGGACGAGCAAGAGAGAGTACCCCACAAGATTCCACAAGTCTGACCGAGCAGTGAATAAATTACCAAGAGATGGAACTGAAGTGAGCCAATAAAAGAATGCAGACGTGATGACCACTCACAAAAGAAAGGCAAATTCCACCAACAGCTAAGGAACAGAGCTTCCAAGTAACCAATTAATACCAAACAGCCAGACAAGACGAAACTGAATTCAAAGAACTTTAGAACAGAATCAAACGTCCAAATAGGACCAAAAATGAATTCAAAGACCCATAAATCAAATTGCAGAAATGCCAACAAAGTGGCCAAAAAACACCCAAACACCTGCAGATCAACTAGACGCTGCAGGACCGCAGCAACAAGGAAGCAAGAGTAGATCCAAAAAGTTCACGAACAGAAGCCACAAAGCAGATCCTGATAAACCACAAGACAGCAAGAGAGGGCCGAACTCAACTAACCGACGCCGGAGAAGAGAAGAAACCGCCAAGTTCTCGTCGGAAAACATGGCGCATGAGTAGGTGCGTGGAAAGCCCGTCGAGCTTGGGACGACGCGTGACGATCATGCTCAGGTGAGAACACGATTGGACCGCCAGGATAGCGCCGATCGGAGGGAGGAGAGGCTCGTGAGGTGGCGCGTGTAAGCACTGGACGCAGCAAACAAATACACTAGGAACGCCTCCTCCACAGCACTGTGCAAAAAGAAAAAAAGAAAAAAGAAAAAGGAATGGGCACACAGTACGTACAGTACCCGCAAGAGTGATAGCAGATGAGGACCTAGAAAAAATTTAGAATAAGATAGGCTCTGGTACCATATAATCTGAGAATCAGAAAGTCTTATTTTATTAAGGTAAGTACATGAATATATATATATATACACGCACAAGAGAGAGACTAACAGTAATCTCTACAAATGTGGATCTAACTAATCTATATCATAACAGGATCAACTTTGGTCAAAAAAGAAGAAGTAATTTTATAAAAAGAAAAAGCTCAAAAAGACAACGAAATTACGGCGAGTGGATTCTCTCCCAGTCGACCCCTCTCCTTTTCTCCCACAGGCGCATCTAGACCGTTGGATCCTTGATCCTTGATCCAATGGTCCAGATCTTTTTTTAAAAAAAAAATTGTTTTTTTTGTCTTTTTCGAAAAAGATAATTTTTTTTTTTAGATCTGGACTAAAGACAAATTTTTTTTTTTTAGATCTGGACTAGACCGTTGGATCAAGGATCCAGGTGCGCCTGGGAGGGTTGGGGTGGAGAGGGGGGATTGTGAGAGAAACCGGATCCCGAAATTACGTGTCCCCTCGAGTCTAGTCGACCTGTGTGATGTCCTATCAGCGGCCCCCTTGGAGACATTGCTCCATAACCACAAGCAGCACTTATTAATTAGTTAATTAAGTTAATTTCTATTGAATAATGGAATGGCCCTTTTGAGAAATTGAATAGCAGAGATAATTTCCGCCCATGCATAATAGAGAATTAGATATGTATGTGTCTATAGTCAAAAAGTTTTGGATACATACTTATGTATCCTTGTTCACATTTCACAATATATACTTCCCAACGAACCTGTCTTTCTTCCTTTTTTTTTTTTTTGATAATAGGAGAGGCTAAAAGCCAAAGTACATAAACAAATTACATGGAAAGGGGAAGGAATCCCAAATCATCTTTATCAGCTAATGCCCTTAAAGAGGAAGGACACTCGCTAAACATACAGGACCTAGAGAGACCCCACTTCGCTAATGCATCAGCAACCTGATTGAATTCCCTAGGAATATAGCAAATGGACACAACCCAATCTTTAGACACCATAACCTTGGTTCGTTGGACCACCAGACTCCCACTAACAAAGTGAGGATCATTCAAGCAATTAACAAGTTCAAGAGCATCAGATTCCACAACCACTTGCCTAAACCCCAGATCCGAAGCAAGCATTAAACCCTCCAAAACCGCCCATTCCTCCGCTGATCGGGCATTGCACATACCCAGTTCTTTAGAGAAACCAGCGATCCACTCGCCTCTATAGTCTCGTAAGACACCACCACATCCTGCCTTAGAGGTACTAGGAACCATTGCTCCATCGACATTCAATTTCACCCACCCCTCATGGGGAGGTTGCCAACATTGAACAACATCAGGTATAGTGGAGGACAAAAAACAACTAGTAGGGGAGATCCGGAAACCAGTATATCTCCTCCAAGAGTGTAAAATAACAGAATGAGGATCTCTAGGCTTAGAAAAGCTAGAATCAAAAATAGCGGCATTCCTCCAAGACCACAGTTTCCATATAGAAACTCCAAAAATAAGAGCCCAATCATTCCCCAAGTCAGTACAAAACTTCCCAGTAAAATTCATAGACAACCAGTCTTCCATTTGTGAGGAAAAGAATTGGTGAACATACCTTCTGGGAATTAATTTCAGCCACAAACGCTTTGCATAGATGCAATCACGTAACACATGTAGACTATCTTCTAGAGCCTGATTACAATAGCCACATAAAGGTGATGCGGAGGACCAAGAGCTCCTCCACCCGTTAGTAGGAAGGGAATTAAGTACAACTCGCCACAGAAAAACTCTAATGCGCTCCATCCCATTCCACTTCCAAATGTGCTTGAACAAGTTACATTTCAGATTCAAGGGATTATTTTCTATTAGAAAATATGCGCTCCTAATAGAAAATATCCCATTACCAGACGCACCCCAAGTCATCACATCATAACCAGCGCTAGAGACAGGAGGCAGGTGGGATATTAGCCTCTGAAGAATAGAGGTATTGACAATACCAGCCAGTCGATCCATATCCCAAAATCCATTAAGCACCCAATCCGCCACAGATGACCGAGACTCCTCATCAGACAAGATTCTAAGGCATTGGTCACTGATTTTACCATCAAAGAGCCACCTATCCTCAAAAAACCTTACCATGCTGCCATTGCGGATCTGCCACTTAGTCCCCTTCTCAATAATATGTCTTTGCGAAGTAATAAACTTCCACAATTTCGAATCTCCTGATTTGGAAACTAACAAGGAATGCTCGTCCCGTAACATATACTTGGCTTGAAGAACTTCCGCCCATAACCCAGTAGCACCCGTCACCAAATTCCAAGCTAATTTGGCCCCACAAGCCTTATTCAAGGATTGGAGTCGCCTAAATCCCAAACCCCCAAATTCCTTAGGTCGTGTGATACGGTCCCATCCCACTGGATGGAAACGGTTATTGTTATCACCATGTCCCCAAATAAAGTTCCGTTGGATCTTCTCAACCGCAAGACACACGCCCTTTGGGAGTCTAGCTACTTGCATTGGGTACAGAGGGATTGAACTAATCACCGATTTAGCAAGAGTGACGCGACCCGCCATTGATAAGGATCTCGCTTTCCAAACTGAAAGTTTCGACTGAACTCTTTCAATTACATAGTGAAATGTTTCCCTGCTATTCCTACTTCTGGAAAGAGGGAATCCAAGATACCTCCCAATATCACAAGAAATAGTCATCTGAGATAATACCCTTATTGAGTTCTTAGTCACAGCCGAGACTCTTGGAGAGAAAAATAGAGATGACTTAGCTCTATTAACCATACCTCCTGAAGCATCAGTAAATTTGTCAAGACATGCCAACATACATTTGGCCTGCTCTATTGTTGCAGCGCCAAAAAGAAGAAGGTCATCGGCGAACATTAAGTGAGAAATCTTAGGTCCCGTCCTGGAGGTAGCTATTGGCTGCCAATTTCCGCTCTCAACTTCATCACAAATTAGATGGGAAATTTTATCCATGCATAACACAAACAGAAGCGGAGACATGGGATCCCCTTGTCGGAGGCCTCTTCCCGGAGTGAAGAACTCTGTCTTAGAACCATTCCATAAGACATTATAAGATACGGACGACACACAAGTCATGACCAGATCTATAAAGGATTCCTCAAAGCCAACCTCAAGCAACACCAGTCTCAAAAAATCCCACCTAATTCTATCATATGCCTTTTCTAGATCAATCTTGATAGCCATGAGCCCCTGTTTGCTTCTATTCTTGTGCATAATATGAAGTAACTCCTGTCCAACTAGCAGATTATCCTGAATGTGTCTCCCTTTGATGAAACTAGCTTGATAGGGGGAAATTAGATCATTTAACACCCCTTTAAGACGCTGAGTGATGATCTTGGTAACTCCTTTGTAATGCACAGTGCAAAGGGAGATTGGTCGAAAGTGAGAAATCAACTCAGGAGACTCCCTTTTGGTTCGTCTTCTTTGGTGGATGCTAATAAAACTCTCATCTCTCTTATACCTGTCTTTCTTCCTCTTCAAGTTCTTTGAAAGTAAGAAGAGATCATCATCTCCACGTTCTCACCTGTCTGGACCACATTCTGAACGAACGGCAGCATTTCGACCTAGTTTGGACTCGATGCCCAGCCCATTCAGCCCACAATCAACATATGGGTTCAAACGTCCAAAATTGCAATGGATTTTAATTGGGCCACCATTGGTTCGACTTACTTAAAAAAAAACTAATGCGCCAATTGGGCTGTACTGTTTAACCCGCATTCGACTCATGTCCTTGTTTTTTCCTTGATACCTGTCCTGAATTTTTGCATACTTTGATTTTGGCTTAAAAACATCAATAAGATAATAATGACTCATTATTTAGAGGGAATTTGCAGGGCTGGGCATGCTTTTCTAAATAAAAAAAAAATCTTGATTATGAAGTATCATTCTGATCCTTTTTATAAGTCCTGACAAAAAAATTTGATCCTTTTTATAAGTTCATTTTGACCAAATAAATGAGATTATGACAATTTTACTCATAAATTTCGCTGGACATGTTTTGTATATAATTATGTAGTAGACTTCACTGCTTTTTTTTTTTACTTATTTAATTTGTATTTTATAATTACCTGTTAATCTAAGAAAATCTTAAATCTCCCGCAATTAAATGTGGCATGTTAGACGAAAACTTTGCAGACAGAAGAGGAAATATGTGTGTGTACATACATATACATATATATGAAACGTATTAATATAATTATATACAAACAGTGATGGATCTAGTAATTGAAATTAGGAGGGGTGAAAATTATAGAAACAAACCCATATTTTTATGAAATCACATTTAAACCTCATAAAAATTTCAATATTTTTAGTTTAGTTCCTCCATGAAACTATTAGAAAGGGACTAAAATGAAAATATTAAAACTTTATAAGGCTGAAATGTGATTTCATAAAATTTTGAGTTCTTTTCTGTAATTTTCTCCCCTCATTTGGGTTCTTTCCTATAATTTTAGGGGGGGTGGCCCCAAATTCCGTCCCTGTATACAAAGGAAAAATAGACAACAACAAGCCATTGGCTATATATTTGAAAGCAGCTGATGCCTCGAGGGTGTAAGTATCTGGGCAGCCTTCGGCATAACCCTCATCGATCAAATTTTCAGGGAAAAATCTCGAACAATCATTTGAATTCCCTTTATCTCTTTTATGGAACCCTACGAGCAGTAGTGGATTTTGAGATAAATATTTGGGGGTCAAATGTATATTCATTAACTAATTAAAAAAATATTTAGAGGCCAAATGTATATTCATTAACTAATTTAAAAAAAATATTTGGGGGTCAAATGTATATTCATTAACTAAATTTTTTAAAAAAATATTTGAAGGTCAAATGTATAATAAAAATATTTTAACAAGTCTAATATATAAAATAACATACATTTCTACATATATTAAATTTCAAAAAATTCCGAACAATTTTTTTTGAGGGGGGGGGGGGGGGGGCATTGTCGCTTAAAATATCTATCCATGCCTACAAAGGTTTTGAATATTTGATGTGTTTTTACTATTTTTGTCTCTAATTAATTCTATTATCACTCATTATCTTTTCCCATATTATATCCTCTTTCTTGTTTTCTCTCATGCCTGCTACATTTCTCTCTTTTACTTGCCTCTTTATAAACAAGATCATACTAGTAAATTAAATTTCATTTCTAGCTATCATATTTATTACTTTTAATTGATTTATATAAATTACGTAATTTGATTATCAGACTCTTGTAAAAAGCACTAGAGGAGTATTCCCTTAAAATTTGTTTTCTTTTTGGCAGTGTCATTTTTAACTGTAAGGTCCCCTTATTTCATAATTTGAAAATGGTAAATTATATTTGGGTGATTTGATTCAACAATGCAGGTGCAGATACAACCTGTAACTTTAATGCAAACACAACGAATTGGGGTTACCCTTCTTTTACGCCCCTGCATGAACTTCAATGGCCATATACATACATGTATGATTGAAGTTGAGTTATTCTCAGTGACATTTGAGGGCTTTGAGCCTACAAGTCACTTCAATTTTGTAAGAATAAGAATATAAATTTGAATCTCGTAAAGTGCACTTAATTATTAGAAGAAATAAAAACTCTTTACGCTTTAATTCTTAAAAGTGGAAACCTTTGATTAAATGAAAAAATACAAAAATATTAAATAGGATTTAGAAAAGGTGTTGGACGCCAGGTGACCGAAATAGCTATCAAAAAACTTCTTGCAGATCCTTTACAGCTCTGTATTAGTCATATGTGCTTAATTTACCATCTCAGTTACTCATACTTTGTGCCTAAAATTCTTTGAAATTTTCTCATGAACCATGGTAACACTTTTGTTGGTTTCTGGAATATTTTGATAGGACGCTGAAAATCTCAAAGTATAAAGGGAGAATTACACACAGGTCTCAAGGAGCAGACATAATTACGCACATGTCCCTTGAAATGACAAAATTACATAGAAGTCCCTAGGAACTTCTGTGTAATTATTTGTGAAAGCGAAATTACTAATCTAACCTTCTTCTTCCTTCTCCTATCTCTCTCCTCTCTCCATTTTCTTCTCTCCCGATAGCTCATCTTGGTTTAATCACACTTCCAATCCCTTCTTTCCCTCACGGTGGCCGACGTTCTCTTCCTTCCGCCGGTGGCACACCTTCAAGATGAGAGGTGTTGTGATGAGACAAGACGATCTTGATGACGTGAAATAACCACAAAACCTCGACTGATAAATATGAGCAAAATCGCGAATTTGTTGATCTGTGGTGAACTTCAATAAGATATAAAACTCATGAATCCGTCGATTCTGAATCTTGGACGGCAAAATCACGAATTTGTTGATCTGTGGTGAACTTCAAAAGTTATTGTTAAATTAGGAATTTGCTGTTGTAAATATAGAATTTCTTGTTGTAAATGGCCTCTGGACCTCAGAATTGAAAAAATCTAAGTTTTCAAAAGTTGTTGTTAAAATAGGAATTTATTGTTGTAAATATAAAATTTCTTGTTGTAAATCGCCTCTGGACCTCAGAATTGAAAAAATCCAGGCTTTCAAAACTTGTTGCTAAAATAGGAATTTGTTGTTGTAAATATATAATTTCTTGTTGTAAATGGCCTCTGGACCTCAGAAATGACAAAATCCAGGCTTTCAAAACTTGTTGTTAAAATAGAAATTTGTTGTTGTAAATATAGAATTTCTTGTTGTAAATGGCCTCTGGACCTCAAAAATGACAAAATCCAGACTTTCAAAACTTGTTGTTAAAATAGGAATTTGTTCTTGTAAATATAGAATTTCTTGTTGTAAATGGCCTCTGGACCTCAAAATTGACAAAATCCAGGTTTTCAAAACTTATTTAGTTACTTGTAACTTAATTTCTTTTTTTGGGAGAATTACATAGTTGTAACTTATTAAATTTTGAAAACCTGGATTTTTTCAATTCTGAGGTCCAGAGGCGATTTACAATAAGAAATTCTATATTTACAACATCAAATTCATATTTTAACAAGAAGTTTTGAAAGCCTGGATTTTGTCATTTCTGAGGTCAAGAGGCCATTTACAACAAGAAATTTTATATTTACAACAGCAAATTCCTATTTTAACAACAAGTTTTGAAATCCTGTATTTTGTCATTTCTGAGGTCCAGATGCCATTTACAACAAGAAATTCTATATTTACAACAACAAATTCCTATTTTAACAACAAGTTTTGAAAGCCTAGATTTTTTCAATTTTGAGGTCTAGAGGCAATTTACAACAAAACAATTCTATATTTACAACAGTAAATTCCTATTTTAACAACAACTTTTGAAAACCTGAATTTTTTCAATTCTGAGGTCCAGAGGCCATTTACAACAAGAAATTCTATATTTACAGCAACAAATTACTATTTTAACAACAACTTTTGAAGTTCACCACAGATCAACAAATTCGCGATTTTGCCGTCCAAGATTCAGAATCGACGGATTCATGAGTTTTTATATTTTATTGAAGTTCACCATAGATCAACAAATTCGCTATTTTGCTCATATTTATCAGTTGAGGTTTTGTGGTTATTTCACGTCGTCAAGATCGTCTTGTCTCATCGCAACACCTCTCATCTTGAAGGTGTGCCGCCGGCTGAAGGAAGAGAACGTCGGCCACGGTGAGGGAAAGAAGGGATTGGAAGTGTGGTTAAACGAAGATGAGCTATCGGGAGAGAAGAAAATGGAGAGAGGAGAGAGATAGGAGAAGGAAGAAGAAGGTTAGATTAGTAATTTCACTTTCACAAATAATTACACAGAAGTTTCTAGGGACTTCTGTGTAATTTTATCATTTCAAGGGACCTGTGCGTAATTATGCCTGCTCCTTAAGACCTGTGTGTAATTCTCCCAAGTATAAATTACAATCGTTAAGGAACTTTTAGACCTTCAGTTAAACGCATTATTTTGAAGGATTGTTAAGAGAGGTATTGGAATTTCTGGAGTTAGGCAAAGCAAAACTATTAATATGAGTATTTGGAATTTTGGTTTATTTTAATAGATCATTTGGCAATCTCAAACCATCCATATCAAATGTTGGTTTTTTTTTTTATTTATTACGATTATTTGATATTTTTTCAAAAAAAAATGTCTTGTTTTCCAAATCAAATTGAAGAACATGATTTTTTTTTTGTTCACAAGAAGGTTTCACATCTCAAAATTTTATTTGACTAGCTACTACAATAAAAATCACATATGACAAAGCTTAATCAGCCTTCATTTCGTGCTTTATGATTGGGTGGAATCTTGGGTGATGCAAATAATCAACCAACAACTTTGGCATTGGTAAAGAATAACCTAATACCTAGTCTGCATTTGAAATATTTCTGATTCCCCATTCTTGTCTACAACAATAAAGGAATAACCTCGTCATGTTTGAGTGTCATGTTGGCTAGTTAAGAGGTCCTCACCATATGGTCACGGGTTCGAACAACATGAGAGAAGAAAGGAATATCCCCTTTTCATACATTTCTTATATAGGTTCAGTTTCCTTTTATTTTCCTTTATAATTCCTTAGTTACGTTCCTCTTCCTCCAGCCTTATCGATCCTTCTTCTTTTTTGTGCAACCACCTAGTATCCTGGCTAACCTCTTGGAGAGTTACAAACCAAATTCCCAAGACATCTAACTTGTGACCATTGGTTAAGTTGAAACACCTCTTACCAGTTAATCCAAGCGTTGGTACGTGGTCCCCTAATTATACTTATTGCTAGCTTTGACAGGTTACTTTAAACCCTATTCATCTCATCACTTGTGGATATTTATATATGTTGGCTTTGACGGAGGATAAGTTTGTTTGAAATTAATTTGGTCTTCTAGGTCGTTAATGAAGGGGCTTTTGGTTCTTATTTTACACTTGACCCTCCCAGTTGCATTGCTAGTTTAATGTTCGTGTTTTGATTTGTTTAGGTAAACATTTATAGATATGCGTCTGGTTTCTCTCCTTGGCAGATTTCTGCCCATCCTTCCTCATCTTTCATCCTGGCTGTATAAATCTTAATCTAAGGGGTCAGAATGATTTTTCAAAAAATCGTGCGTGGTAATTTTTACCTCACGCGGTTTTTTGAAAAATCATTCTGGCCCCTTGGATCAAGATTTGGACGGCCAGGATGAGAATGATGAGGGATGGGTAGAGGCGAGATGAGGAGAGTATCTCCTTCCATATAGGCATTTTTTGGATTAATCCACTAATATCCGACGCTACTAATGTAGGCATAGCAAGTTCGTACGATGAAGAATAAGGAGCCAAAGGATATGACATGCAAGAAAATGGCGTGGACTGTTAGAAACTTCAGTACATTGACCTTCAACATTCGATACTATTCTGAGGTTTTCACCGCCAACCATTGTGCTTGGTAATTGTTTTCTCTTTCAAGCTAGAACAGTATGCCCTTGCTAAACTATTCTTTTAATCTTTTAGCTTTATATTAACTAGGTTTTAATATCCAGCCCCTTACCTTGAAAAAGGTTTAATTTTTTTATTCTTTTATACCTAACAATCGTTAATAAAAAATGCTGATATATTGAAACTTTAATGTTGACGAAAATTTATCAAATGCTAACGTATATAAAGTTTAATTTTTCTAAGTGACAATGATTGCTACTAAAAAATTATCATTTCAGATCAACGTGGTTAGGGTTAAAAGATTAAAAAGATATTTTTTTAAATTAAGAGACTAAACTGAAACCTTTTTATAAAGTTTTTAAAATTAATAGACTAAACTAAAACCTTTTTAGAAAGTTAAAAAATCAAATGTATACTTTAGTAGCGCACAAATATATATCATTCCTTTCTTGTTTCCTTCAAAAACACTTGTCCATTTTCTTTTCTTTTCTTTTTTTTTTTTGTATTTGTTTGTTCTTTCTTTTTTTTTTGGGTTTTTTTAACTGTTTGTTCCATATTTAATATATGGAGAATTTCATTAAAGGACCACAAGACATAATTAATTTCAGTCAAGGACCAAAACATGCTGAAATTTCACTATAGGACTAAGGATTAAAATGAAAATGAGTTTTACAAGTTAAAAGATAATAATGCCCTTTGTGTCTTTTTTTTTTTTTTTTGGAAAAAAAAGGTCTCATCGTTTTTGAAACTCTAGCAACCAGTCAATGGCCATCGCCAGGATGGAGCAACCACCGCCGGCCAGCCGTTGAAGCTCCAAAACTGACCGGCCTTAGTTCAAACCACCATAAATTGATGTGTTATTCATAGGAGGATTCTACTTGTTCATGAAGAGTTACACATTTGTTCATGATTCTATTATTCATGAACAAGTCTACAACTCTTTATAAATAAGTAAAATCATCGTATAAACAACACATTAATTTTTGGTGGTCAGAGCTCCGACGGTGGCAACTCTGGTTGGCTGTCGAAGTTGCGACCACCGGAAATTAATGTGTTGTTCATAGGAAGATTCCACTTGTTTATGAAGAGTTGCATCCTTATTCATGATTCTACTCTTCAAGAACAAATCTACAACCCATTATAAACAAGTGGAATCCTCCTACGAACAAGACATTAATTTTCCGGTGGTCAAAGCTCCGGTCATTTGATGACACTACTGCAATGGTTGCCCGACTATGGCTACCCAGGTCAGCTGGCGGTAGGTGACTAGCTGCCGAAGCTCTGGTGACGATGACACCTTTTAAAAAAAATTAAAGCAAGGGGCCTAATTGTCTTTTTACCTACAAAACTTATTGTCATTTTGGCCCTTGGTCCTTGACTAAAATGAATTTTGTTCTATGGTCCTTTAGTGAAATTTTCCCTTTAATATATTCACACAATAATTCCGATAAATATATCAATGGATTTTCCGAAAATAGGATGAACAAATATTGTTATTATACTATTATTTATTGAATTTTTTTGAATTCACTGCTTTTTTTAATCATTTAATTTGTATTTTACAATTACCTGGTATTCTAAGAAAATCATAACTCTCTCTGCAATTATATGTGGCATATTAGACGAAAAATTTGCAGATAGATCGAGGAAATATGTGTACTATGTATATTTATAGATATATGTGTGTGTATACACATTTACACACACATATATGTATGTATGTGAATGAAATATCAAATATATAATGAACATATTATTATACTTGTTGTAGGAGACTTTTTATATACAGGGGAGAAATAGACAACGACATGTCATTGACTATAGGTTTGGAATCAGCTGATGCCTTGAGTTTGCCTCAAGGGTGTAATATCTGGGCAGCCTACAAGCTAACCGTCGTCGATCAAATTTCCAGGAAAAATTCTCGAACACATGGAGGTATCATTTGAATTTCCTTGATCTCTTTTATAGAATCTTACAGAGTTTTTATCATTTTTGTCTCTAATTAAACTGTTATCATCACTCATTATCTTTTTCCCATACCATATCCTCTTTAATATTTTCTCTTATTACGGCTATATTCCTCTCTCTTACTTACCACTTCATAAATAAGGGTATACTAGTAAATTAAATTTCATTTGTCATATCTATTAATTACTTTTAACTAATTTTAATTAAATTATTAAATTGCGTAATTCGATTAAAAGCACCCAAGGAGTATTCTTCTAAAATTTGATTTCTTTTTCGACAATGTCATTTTTTTTTCCCCCACCCGGTTCACCGGAGCTTCACCCTAACTAATCCGGATCCGACCCGGGTCGCAAACCTAGCTTAAAACCTAGCTTATGGTGGGTGAGTCTCCCAACAAGGATTTTTTGTATTCACAAAGCTCGAACCGATACCTTGCTTAAGCGACACAAGTCGCTTACCACTTGTGCCAACTCCCGTTAGTGGCAATGTCATTTTTAACTGTAAGGTCCCCTTATTTTATAATTTGAAAATGGTAAATTTTATCTGGGTGATTTGATTGAACAATGCAGATGCAGATAAACCCTATAAGTTTTGTGCAAACTCAACTTGGTGGAATTACCGTCGTTTTATGCCCCTGAGTGAACTTCAAAAGCCATATATTCAGAATGATACATGTATGATTGAAGTCGAGTTCTTCTCAGTGACATTTGAGGGTTTTGAGCCTCCAAGTCACCCAAAGGATGATTTTAAGGATTTGGGGAAAATAGAGAAATCGTTTATTCCACTGCTTGAGGAAGTTTGTTCGTGGCATCCTTCATTGCTGGATTGTACAAAGAACAAAAGTCGCAGGTGATGTGCTATTTATAGATCTCAACTTAACCTTAAGAATTAAAAAAACGTTCTAGAATACTGAAATTAGAAAGCAAATGATAATATCTTACTATGAAAGATAGGAATCAAATAAAAAATAAAACATATTATTGCCAAATCGTGTCATTAATCATTCAAATCTTATATAATTTTCAATTATTGTTTTCTTCTTCCTTTTCCATTTCCATCCGCAGGTTTACCAAATGGGCATTAACTACGTTGGGTCAAGTTCTACAATTTCTGAAGAACAAGAAGTGGAAAGATATGAATGAGGAAGCATGTGAGCAGCTTCAACATTTGTGGGAGGAGCTTGAGATGAGTAGAGTAGACTTGAGTTGGTTGGAGCCTCTTGTGAAGTCTGCTTTAAATATGAAAGGATATGATGAGAAAATAGAGAAAGTGAAGAAGTTGAAGCAAAACTTGGTGGTTGCAGAGACAGAAATGAATATGATAAAAGAAAAACTGGCTCATGCAGAACAAAACGTTGAGAAGACAAGAAAAGAATTGGTGAATGTAGAAGAAGACTTTGAAGAGAAGGATTTGGAAGCAAAAATTGGATATGGATAATGTAGCCAATTAAATGCATTATGTATGTATGTGTGTGTGTGAGAAAGAGAAAGGAGTGCCCCGTTGTTATTTGATTTTTAATGTGAAATCCCCAAAAAAATCTCAATGATTAGTTTGACATTAAAAACTTGTTTTGATTTTAAATAAATTAAGAATTACACTAAAATAAAATTAATCAAGAAGCCAGATTTGGGCATCGCCACGCCCAGTTAAAAGTAGTTCTTACCTGACTCTTGAAACTCACTCACTCAAAGATCAATTGGGCACGCGTTCCCAAGAATCTGTCAGTTTCTTCTATAGGCTCCTTGATATTTTTGATTATATTCTTTCTAGTTTTCAATTTTAACCTTTAACTTTGGTGTATTAAAGTATACTAGACTGGCAATCCTGTGCATTCGAGTAGCCCAATTATATTGAAAATACCATTTAACTGGTGAATGAGATTGAAAAAGGATCCTAAGATGTCAATTAAGTTGACATTGTGTTAGGTAGTGACTGAGTATTATTGTTGACAGCATAATGCCTAGCTGGCGTATATATTTCTGCTTGAAAAGAGTTATCTCTGGATGCTCGTAATTGAAGCAAACGTCAAACTGAATCTTCATAGAACTATTAACAATGTTCTTCATTTTTTTAGTTCTAAGAACGAGGCAATCCATCATGCAAAGTTGGATAGCTTCAGTGTTGCCTGATGATAAGAGAGGAGCACAATTCTAATTGAAAAATTAAGTACAAGAGGGATATAGCATATATCTAATAAATCCCTATAAATATAAAACACTTGGGCTTTGATTCCATGATACAATGTGATAATGACTCTATTTATGGAGTACACTTAAATTTAAGATTTAAGAGAAAATTAATTTTTAGTCATTCAACTTCTATTTAATACACTAGAACTCAATTTTTGAACTTTGACTCAATACAATAACTCCTTGAACTTTTGACTTGTTTATGACTTAGTCCCAAACTTATCATTTTTTAAATATTGTCATCTTTTTCATGTGTTGAGTCATCCTAGGTGTCAATAATACCCTTCCAAAAGTACTCCACCTAAGCCTTTTTTATAAAATTTAAACAAAACGAGGACTCCGGCCACTAGACTGGGGCTTATGCTAGTGGCTTCAACACTAGGGGTGCTCATATGGGTCCTCTCCCAGTTACATTGGGAGGGGATGGGATGGGGTACCCCAATCCCGTCCATCCTGGTATATTATTTTTTTTATAAAAAAATATCAATTTATATTTAAACATTTAATCCCAAAAAACCAACCCTAAAATCTAAAATGCATTGTGACTCACTCACCTTTCAGACTCGTCACTCTTGTCTGACTCCTCATTCTCAATGCTTGCAATCTTGCTCTTGTATCAGAGCCACATGAGAGCGGAAGCATTAGTTTCTTCTACCAAAAGCCCAAAAGCTTGGTTAAAGAGATGAAGCGAGAATGGCATATTGAAGTAAGTGTGTTTGGGATAGCGAATGGAAAAGTAGCTTTTTTGTGATAAAGAGTTGTGCAAACTTAAGATTGGCAAAGTCAGATTGTATAATATGATTTATGTTTGAATTGAAAGTAGTAGCATAAGTGGTTTTCTAAAACTAAAGAAACTTATTTAGATTAGCGGTAGTATATGTGGCTTTTGTGAAAATTATAAAAAATCAAAATAATTATTTATTTTTGGAGTGTACGGCTCACTTTGGAAATAGGGAAAGAGATAATTTTGGAGATAAAAGAGCAAAGAGTATAGAGAGAGGAGGGAGTGGCATAGCATGAGTAGGAAGGATTCGGCTTCTCTTCGCTAATACTACCATCCACTGCCCTCCTTTTCCTTTATACTTATACTGCGCCGTTTTGGCGCAAATCAGGTGCCTCTTTTTTTAATATATATATATATATTTTTTAAGATATTGAAAGGTACTAAAAAGATACTTTAGGATACTGACTGTAGTGAAAAAATAATTCATAATCTTGAAAAATTATTTTAAAATCTTGAAAAAATATTTTAGGGTATTGACTGCTACTAAAAACATACTTTAGGATACCGATTGATACTGACTGGTACTGAAAACTATCTCATAATCTTAAAAAATTATTTTATAATTTTGAAAATATTTTTTCAAGATCCTAAAATAAATTAAAAATATTGAGGTAGTTTTTCAGTTATCCTCAGTCGGTATCCTAAAATATCTTTTTAGTAGTGATCAATACTCTGAAATATTTTTCCAAGATTCTAAAATAAAGTATCTTTTTAGTACCTCACAGTATCATGAAGTATCTTTTCAGTACCTCACAGTATCCTAAAATATTTTTTAAAAAAAAAAAAAAAAAAAAAAAGAGGCATCTGATTTGTGCCAAAACGGCGCAGTATAAGAGAAAAGGAGGGCAGTGGATGGCAGCGGGAAAGAAGCCGAGTCCGAGTAGGAAGGATGTGTTAAGCCAAAATCAAATCATGATATGTCAGAGTTTGTGGCTTAGGAAAATAAATCATTTAATATCTATAAGGCCACTGGAGCAAAAAATATCTATAAGGCCAAATTACTAAACCGTTCTCCCAAATAAAGCAGAAAAAAATCTTAGACTGCCAATCTTACTTTCCAATCCCATCTTGTGAGCACCCCTATTCACCACCATTGAATTAATATTTAAGGTGCATAGGCGTAATTTTAGTATGATTTTAATTTTATTATGTAAAAAACAAAAATTAATCTGCACCTTCATAGAGTTTCACTCAATTTTTAGTCAGGCCCCTGTAATATTTTTTCCTTTTAATCAGGTAATTACAGTTTCACCTGACTTTTAATCACATATCTTAATCACATCTTTGTAGTTTCAGGTGATTAATAAAAAGGGGCAAAAAAAAAAAAAAAACTATAGGAGCATTATTAAAAATTAGATGAAACTATAAAGTCTTGATAAAAAAAAGACTACAATGATCTGGTTAAAGATCAGGTGAAAATATAAGAATCTTGTTTTTTTTTAAAAAAAAAAAAAACCTACAAGGATCTAATTAAAAAAATAAAGTGAAACTATAAGTACTTGCAAATTGATTTCCCTTTATAAAATAAATGTCTTGGGCCAATCTGGACCGGCCAAGATTGAACCATTAGTGTGAAAACCGGACCAGATCGGTCTCATTAAATATTTAGTTGGTTCAAGCTGGGTTGAGCCAATGCTGAGTCCCATACCCAGCCCGTGGAAAAGTCTCCTTTTCCTGTTTAACTTTCCAATTCGCCAATGTGAGTTGGTATAGATAGTAAGGGATCCAGGACTAGGCCCTTGGGTCGTGGGTTCGATCCCCTCTGCTGTCGCTGGGACTCATTTGATAGGCAATCTCGTAAGTCTCCAGTAAGTGCTCATAGAGTCTGGGGCCATGCCCTGTCCTTAGTAGGGAGACTGATGCTAAACCCTCCAAAACTTTTTTTTTTTAGCAAAAAAAGAAAACTTTCCAATTCTTTTGGACAAGAACTTTCCAAGTTCCATTCTTCCAAACAAAAAATTGAATTATGTTTGGTCTTCTATTCCAACATCAACCGCACCAAAGATTTCCATTCTCATTGTTCATCACCTAAACCAATGGCTTCCCAATTTTCTGATTATCTCACACTAACACAACAATAATACAAGGCCACAGAAAAAGGGAAGACAAAAACAGGGCAAAAATATCACATAAAAATTCTGATCGAACCAATAGACAGAGATAAGTAAACCAAGCGAATAAGAATTGTTAACCAGCTTATGCATCAGTATATTGTTAGCTTAATCTTGAATTGTTTTTTGGCACAGAAAATTTAGGTAAAAAAATATTTTCTCCACGTAAACAAAGCTACAAGAGACACAAAAATCAATAATTATCTACAATTTGCAGGCACAAAGACCTTGTAGATTCTGTAACTGATAGTACATACCCAAGAAACGGGTTCATTGAAACTAAATCCAGTCCCTATCTATCAGTTTGTTATGGGAGTTGAGCTCCTCAAATATACATATCGCTCAGATGCCGGAGAAGCATTATCAGTCATTGTAATGTTATGGCTATGAGCTCCTCCAAAGTAACAAGGCAAAATTCCATGGCCCCACCACACCCACAGAAAAATCAATTTCCTAAACAAGTAGGGGGAACTCAAAAGGTAGAGAGATCACCTTCTGCCATAGAATCCTTTATTCTTTGTTATTCGATCGGCCACGAACCAAGCCGAGCAAAGGAGGAGATTTGTCGGATAAGATGTCAATTACATTACGGCAACTTAGCTCGAACTTCTTTCCTATCAGCACACCAATTGCAGGAATTAAATACAGCACACCCATAGGAACCAGCAAATCTTTTCCAAATACTTGTATTAACAAATTAAGAAATTATAAAAGCGAGAAAGAGAAACAGAGAAATGTTGGGGTTTGACATTGATATATGACAAACCACAATCACTCCCACAAGACATACTATTTCTAGATAAACCCAAGGCTGCATTACACCCAGACACTAGTTCCAAGAGAAACAGAAAAAGAAAGCACACAAGGGCTAAGGCATGACTCTGATGTTCAAGAGGCCAGAATTCTCCTCACACCAAATTTTAAAATATCTGATATGCTCTCCCTCCATATAAGAGGTGGATTTTGAAAACCAGAAAGTTACCTTCACCTACTCCAACACTGCCCACCCCTAAGCCACACCTAATCCCTCACTTGTCTGCCACCTTTTTTCCGGTTTGGTAATAAACCTTATGGTCCGTTTGGTACAATGGGATTCGGGGTGGTGGAAATGGAATTGGGTCTCAATTCCAAGAGGAGGTTTGTTTGATACGATGGAATTGGGTCTCAATTCCAATTTCATGTGGAAGCCAAATAAACCAATTCCACTAAAATGAATTCCATCTAAAAAGCTATGTTTTGTAATTCCATCTCCCAATTTCCTTCTTCTACCCTCCTCTCTGCTTTCAAGTTTCAACCTCCACCACCCGAGACTTCTACTTTTTCAGGCTAGTTACCCAGACACCCACCGTGAGCTTTGCCGGAATCCACGACAACAACGCAGGCAGCCCACGATGCAATACAAGTGAGTCTTGGGTTTCAATTCCAACACTATTCGAACTTGTTTGAGATTCAAACGGACAAAATGTAGAAGGTGATAAAGGAGGGATTTTTACTCTAAGTTGTGTTCCAAACAGGACATTTCCATTGCTGGGTTTATCAAAACTACATCTCCCTCATTTTTAAGTGCATCAAAAAGAGTGATCAGGGTCAATCTTGCAAAATCCCTATCAGATCTAACTCTCCTCTAGCCAGAATCTGGATCGATCTGCGGGGAGCAATCTCGTTTGATTTGAGGTGGTCATTGACGCCGACGCCATGGTGGTGGTGGATTTGCTGGCGGTGGCTTTTGCTTAACCTCAAGATTGAAGTTCCTAAATCTCTTGTGTTGTTTTGTGTTCATAGATCAAAAATCTTGCCTGAAAAAATTTGAACGATGCAGGAGCTTCGAAGGAGGGAGGGGATGAAGATGAAGGAAGCTTTTATTCTTTATTTTACAAAGGCATTGTCTTTTCACATAATTAGTGCATTTCCATGACATATTAAACATACTTTTAAATTTTTGTTATAAGAATATTATCTCTAATTATTATTAGTATCTTTACATTATCTGTAATTATCATCTACCTAAACATTTTTTTTCATCAAATATTTTATTTTAATTAAAAAGTTAATAAAAGTGGTACGCTAAGTGGCTTTCATGGTTTCACCTAAGGCTATACAATTCTACTAATCTAGTCCACTCAAATTGGCCTAGTTTTGGTTTTTCAATTTCTTTCTAAATAATTTAAGGGCTTTAGAATATATGTCTTTTTTTTTTTTTTTCGGGGGAAGGTGTTTGAAAAATGATTTTTTTTTTCTTTTTTAGAATTAGACAATTAAACAAATAAGAAAACACAAAGGAAATGAATTTTGAAAAGGAAAAAACGTATTATTATGTCAATTAATTTATATCTATTTGGTCTAGTTTTCCCGTAGAAATAATAATCTTGCAGCTATCCAAGGATATTTGGTCTAATGATAAATCATTACTCAGATCTCAGGTAATAAGACTTAAAAAAGTTGCCGGACACCAGGTGACCTAAAGAGCTATCAAAAAACTTCTTGCAGCTCCTTTACAGCTTTGTATTCATCATATGTGCTTAATTTACCATCTCAGTTACTCATACTTTGTGCCTAAAATTCTTTGAAATTTTCTCATGAATCTTGGTAACATTTTTGTTGGTTTCTAGAATATTTTGATAGAAGGAGGCTGAAATTTTCAAAGTAATTACAATCGTTAAGGAACATTTAGACCTTCGGTTAAATGCATTCTTTTGAAGGATTGTTAAGAGAGGTCTTGGAATCTCTGGAGTTAGGCAAAGCAAAACTATTACTATGAGTAATTGGAATTTTGATTTATTTTAATACATCATTTGGCAATCTCAACTCATCCATATAAATGTTGGTTTTATTTTTTTTTCTTTTTATTACTATTATTTGATATTTTTTCTAAAAAAAATTGGTCTAGCTTTCCAAATCAAATTGAAGCAAATGATTTTTTTTTTTCCAAAATAAGGTTTCACATGAATAAAATTTCAAATTTTTGTTGACTACTACTATAAAAATCACGGAAAAACTTAATCAACCTTCATTTCGTGCTTTTATGACTGGATGGAATCTTTTTTTTTTTGGTCGAAATGACTGGATGGAATCTTGGGTGATGCAAATAATCAACCAACAACTTTGGCATTAAAGAATAACCTAATACCTACTCTGCATCTGGAATATTTCTGATTCCCCATGCTTGTCTATAACAAGAAAGGAAGAACTTTATCAATGTTTGAGTGTCCTGTTGGTTAGTTGAGAGGAGAAGATTCCTCACAATATGATCACGTACGGGTTCAAATAACATGAGAGAAAAAAGGAATATCCCATTTTCATACATTTCTTATATAAGTTCGGTTTCTTTATGTTTTCCTTTATAATTCCTTAGTTCCTCTTCCTCCAGCCATATTCTTGCTTCTTCTTTTTTCTTTTTTCTTTTTTGCGTGCCCACCCAATCTCTTGGCTAACCTTTGAGAGATTTACAAACCAAATGCCCGAAAGATCAAACTTGTGACTGCTGGTTAAGCTGAAACAACTCATATCAATTACTCCAAGCGTTCGGTGGTCCTATAATTATACTTATTGCTAGCTTTGATGGGTTCCTTTAAATCCTATTCATCTCATCACTTGCGATATTTATGTAGATATGCTGTGAAATAATTTCATGTTAAGTTTGAATTAATTATTTTTCTCTTGTGATAAGTTTGTTTGAAATTAATTTGGTATTCTACGTCGTTAATTAAGGGGCTTTTGGTTCTTATTTTACACTTGGCCCTCCTAGTTGTGTTGTAGGTTTAATGTTTGCGTTTTGATTTGTTTAGGTAACCATATATAGATATTTTTTGGATTAATCCACTAGTATCCCGACGTTACTAATATTGACATAGCAAGTTGGTACGATGAAGAATAAGGAGACAAAGGATATGACATACAAGAAAATGGCGTGGACTGTTAGAAACTTCAGCACATTGACCTTCAATATTCGATACTATCCTGAGGTTTTCACCGCCAACCATTGTGCTTGGTAATTGTTTTCTCCTTCAAGCTAGAAATTGTGCGCTTGCTAAATTATACTTTTAATTCTTTGATTTTATACGAGCTAGGTTTCAATATCCAGCCCCTTACTTTGAAAAAAGCTTTTTTTTTTAGTCTTTGATACCTAACAGTCCTAAGCCCCCCAAAAAAAAATGCTGATATATTGAAAATTTAATGTTGACAAAACTTTATCAAATGCTAACATGCATATATAAAGTTCAATTTTTCAAAGTAACAATGATTGTTAGAAATATATATATATACCATTTGACATCAACGTGGTTAAGATTAAGAGATTAAAAATATATTTTTCAAAGTTAAGAGACTAAAGACTTTTGTAACGCATACACATGTCTCTCCTTTCTTGTTTCCTTCAAAAACACCTATCCATTTTCAATTTTTTGTATTTGCTTGTTCTTTTTTTTGGGGGTCTTTTATTTGCTTGTTCCATATCTAATAAAGGGAGAATTTTATTAAAGGACTACAGAATAGAATTAACTTCAGTGAAGGATCAAAATATTATGAAATTTCACTACAGGACTAAAGAGCAAAATGAAAATAAGTTTTACAAGTACAAAGGCAATAATGCCCATTACTTTATTTTTTTTCCTTAGAAAAAGGTGTATCATCGCCGAAGCTCTGGTAACTAGTCAATGGCCATTGCCAAGATGGAGCGACCATCATTAGCCAATTGTCAAAGCTCCAATGTCGACCAACCTGAGTTTCAACCACCAAAAATTAATGTGTTATTTATAAGAAGATTATACTTATTCATTAAGAGTTGCAGACTTGTTCATGATTCTATTTTTCATAAACAAGTTTACAACTCTTCATGAATAAGTGGAATCCTCCTATTAACAACACATTAATTTCTGATAGTCAAAGCTCCGACAGCCAGCCAACAATGGCTACTCCGGTTGGTTGTCAAGACTTCAACCACTGAAAATTAATGTGTTGTTTATAGGAGGATTCCACTTGTTCATGAAGAGTTGCACCCTTATCCATGATTCTACTCTTCAAGAACAAGTCTACAACTACGAACTAGGCATTAATTTTCCAGTGGTCAAAGCTCTGGTCGTTCTACGACGGAGCTACAATGGTCGACTAGCTATGGCTGCTCTAATCGGCTAGCAGCCGATGATTGGTTGACTAGTTGCCATAAAATAAAACAAAGAGTATTGTTGTTTTTTTACCTACAAAACTTATTTACATTTTAGTCCTTAGTTCTGCAGTGAAATTTCAAAATGTCTTGGTCCTTGACTAAAATTCATTTTGTCCTATAGTCTTTTAATGAAATTTTCCCTTTAATATATTCATAGATTAATTCTGATAAATATATCAATGGATTGTCTAAAAATAGGATGAACAAATATTGCTATTATGCTACTATTTATTGATTTTTTTTTTTTTGACTTCACTGCTTTTTTTAATAATTTAACTTGTAGTTTATAATTACCTGTTATTCTAAGAAAATCTTAAATCTCCCTGCAATTATACGTGGCATATTAGACGAAAAATTTTCAGATAGAGGAGGAAATATGTGTATGTATACATACACATATATATATGAAATATCAAATATGTAATAAACGTATTAATATAATTGTTGTAGGAGGCTAGTTATATCCAGAGGAGAAATAAACAACAACATGTCATTGGCTATTTATTTGCAATCAACTGATGCCTCGAGTTTGCCTCAAGGGTGTAGTATCTGGGCAGCCTACGGCATAACCGTCACCAATCAAATTTCCAGGAACGAGTCTCTAACATATGGAGGTATCACTATTTTTGTCTCTAATTAATTCTATTATAACTCATTATCTTTTTGCCATACTCTATTCTCTTTCAGATTTTCTCTCATTACGGCTATATTCCTCTCTCTTGCTTGCATCTTTATAAATAAGAGCATACTAGTAAATTAAATTTCATTTATGTCATATCTGTTACTTTTAACAAATTATTAAATCATTTAATTCAGTTACCAGTCTCTTATGAAAAAAACATCTGAGGGAGTATTCTTTTAAAATTTGTTTTCTTTTCAGCGGTGTCATTTTTAACTGTAAGTTCCCCTTATTTCATAATTTGAAAATGGTAAATTATATTTGGGTGATTTGATGGAACAATGCAGATCCAGGCCGTAAACCCCGTAAATTTTGTGCAAACTCAACTTCTTGGGGTTACCCTTCTTTTATGCCCTTACATGAACTTCAATGGCCATATATTTGGAATGATACATGTATGATTGAAGTTGAGTTATTCTCAGTGACATTTGAGGGCTTTGAGCCTCCAAGTCATCCAAAGGACGATTTTAAGGATTTGGGAAAAATAGAGAAATCGTTTGTTCCACTGCTCGAGGAAGTTTGTTTGTGGCATCCTTCATCGCTGGATTGTATAAAGAACAAAAGTCGCAGGTGATGTCTTATTTATAGATCTCAACTTAAGAATTAAAGAAAAAACGTTCAAGAATCCTAAAATTAGACAAACAAATGATAATATATAAAATATAGTAATCAAATAAAAAATAAAACATTATTGCCAAATCATGTCACAAATCATCACAGATCCTTGGCCGTCTTCAAATCTTATATAATCTTCAATTATTCTTTTCTTCTTCCTTTTCCATTTCCATCCACAGGTTTAACAAATGGACATTCATTGCATTGGGTCGAGTTCTACAATTTCTGAAGAACAAAAAGTGGAAAGATATGAACGAGGAAGCATGTCAGCAGCTTCAACATTTGTGGGAGGAGCTTGAGATGTTTAGATTAGACTTGAGTTGGTTGGAGCCTCTTGTGGAGTCTGCTTTAAATATGAAAGGATATCATGAGAAAATAGAGAAAGTGAAGAAGTTGAAGCAAGACTTGGTGGTTACAGAGACAAAAATGAATATAATAAAGGAAAAACTGGCTCATACAGAACAAAATGCTGAGATGATAAGAAAAGAATTGGTGAATATAGAAGAAGACTTTGAAGAGAGGGATTTGGATGCAAAAATTGGATATATGCAAAAATTCGGTGTGGATATGTAGCAAATTAAATGTATTATTTGTATGTGTGTGTGAGAAAGAGAGAGGAGTGCTCCGTTGCTATTTGATATTTAATGTGAAATCCCCAAAACAAATCTCAATAATTAGTTTGACATTAAAAACTTGTTTTGATTTTTTTTTTTCAATACAAAAAAGTTTTGGAGGGGTTCGGCATCAGTTCCCTGCTAAGGTCAGGGCACGGCCCCAACCTCTTTGAGCACTTAATGGGGATTTACGAGATCGCCTACCAAAAGAGTCCCAGCGACGGCCCCAACTTCTTTGAGCACTTAATGAGGACTTATGAGATCGTCTACCAAAGGAGTCCCAGCGACGGCAGCAGGGATCGAACACACATCCCTTTGGGACTTGACTAAATCCCTTACCATCTATGCTAACTCTTTTTTACACTTGTTTTGATTTTAAATAAATTAAGAATTACACTAAAATAAAATTAACCAATAAGCCATATTAGGGCATCGTCAGGCCCAATTAGAAGTAATTCTTACTCTTGAAACTCACTCAAAGATCAATTGGGCAAGAGTTCCCTAGAATCCGTCAGTTTCTTCTATAGGCTTCTTTATATTTTGATTATATTCTTTGTAGTTTTCAATGTTAACCTTTAAATTTGGTGTATTAAAATATGCTAGACTGGCAATCCTATGCATTGGAGTAGCCCAATTATAGTGAAAATACCCTTTAAGTGGTGAATGAGATAGAAAAAAGATACTAAAATATCAATTGCATAAGTTGATGTTGTGTTATCTGTTATGTAGTGACTGAGTATTATTGTTGACAGGATAATGCCTTGCTGGCGTATATATGTTATGCTTGAAAGAGTTATTTCTGGATGCTCGTAATTGAAGCAAACGTCAAACTGAATCTTCATAGAACTATTAACGATGTTCTTCATTTTTTTAGTTCTTAGAATGATGCAAAGTTGGATAGCTTCAGTGTTGCCTGATGATAAAAGAGGAGCAAAATTCTAATTGGAAAATTAAGCACAAGAGGGATATAGCAGATATCTAATAAATCCCTATAAATATAAACACTTGGACTTTGATTCCATGACACAATGTGATAATGACTCTATTTATGGATTACATTTAAATTTAAGATTTAAGGGAAAATTAATTTTTTTAGTCATTCAACTTTCATTTAATTCACCTGGAACTCAATCTTTAAACTTTGACTCGGTATAATGTAGTCCAGGAACTTTTGACTTACATATGACTTAGTCCCAAACTTTTCATTTTTAAAATATTATCATCTTTGTCATGTGTTGAGTCATCCTGGGTGTCAATAATACACTTCCGAAACTGCTCTCCTTGTAACGTCCTCAAAATTAACTTAACATAATAACTAATTAAAGGTTCATTAACAACTAAATAATGTCCATCAGTTACCAAAATATATAAAAGTAAATCAGAGTATGCAAAATGAGCCCTAATGTAGCAATATACAATCATCCAACGTATACCAGAAAATGGAAGCACTACTGTCAGAAGGAGTAGCCTAAGCTTCCGAAGTTTTCCCTGATGGACCTGGACGGAAACTATCACCTGAAAAAAAATGTAGTAACTATCAATCCAACTCATTACGAATACTAATATGTGCTAGTGAGGTGCCACGTGGAATAATTTATATAACCAAGTATTTAAAATAATATAATTTGCCAATACCTACATCAAAAAATTTCATATCAGAATTATGTATCACAGTTTTCATTAACACAATTCCCAAGATGCCTCCCACCAATCCAACTGAACCGCCTTATTTCCTCTGACTAGACCCATGGGCTAAGTTACATCCATATTACTGGTTACTTAAAAGCTCACTAGTCATGTGATGAGGACCGGCCAAAATCCTCAGAGCACATGTTCCAGACCATAGGTCTTTCCCCCTCATTGAACTAGCGGGGTGTCGTACGCCCTCTGTAACGCCTCAATTTCATCACCCAAAAACTTGACCAAAATATTTGAAATACCTTCAATAAGGATTTACGATATCCAGATCACTAAATTACGTAACCTTTCAAAATAAAATTCATAATTCATATTCAAAATAAATTTCCAAGAATGTTTCAGAGTTTAGTACAAAGCGGAAGTCTTAGGTTCTTGGCAAATAAAATAACATAACATAAACCATAGGAGTACAATAGAGCCTCCAAAGCTTACTCCATAGGTGCCTTTCCTTGTTCTCTACTAAAATATTCACCTGAAAATTGTTAATATGGAATGAGATTTCCACATCTCAGTAACTACTGAATATTTCCACCGTACACAAGTAAATAATGTATGACAAAAAGGCATAAACTAATTTCATAAATATAAGTATATACCATACTTTCACTTACAAAGATTATTTGTAAAAGTAGTTATCAATACAAAAGTTATTAGAATATGACTTTATGTATATAAATATATATTTCAGAAGTTCTCAACATATGTCTTTACAAATCAGTCATCAGTCTAACAAATCCTTGATTTGTTCAGAAATGCATTATGCAGTATGCAGCCTCCCTTATACCACCTCCATCCGTATACCGCTGACTGGAGCCATAGGCTAACACATAGTCCAATAGAAACTTATTCATTTGACTGAATTGTTCCAAGCTCACCAAATCTTAAGATACACCCGGCCAAAGGTATAGAGCTTAAATCTGGACTATGGCTCCCCTCCTTTAAAATAACAACTAAGGAGGTGTCACATGTCCCACATCTCCAATGAAATCCCGGCCAGAGGAAAAACATGGAAGATGGGGCCCTGAAACAAGTACCATCCACTGTGCACCGAGTGGTGGCATAAACAATTCTTATCATTCAAATCCCTCCTTACTCCACCCATCACAATACAACCGCCATGATGAATGTGTTTAATAAAAAAATAATGCATTATTATACCATTATATACATCGATATGCGTATTTGTGAATAGTAAAATACTATACGTATATGTGAATAGTAAAATACTATGCGTATATGTGAATAGTAAAAATGAATAGTAAATACGGTATACGTGAATAGTAAATACGGTATATATACGTGAATAGTAATAGTAAATACGGTATACGTGAATAGTAAATGTGAATAGTAAAAATGAATAGTAAATACGGTATACGTGAATAGTAACGTACGTATAAATAGTACCTCTGCAAATTTGCAAATCAAAGTTCCCACACCAGATCTTAAAACCATAAGTATTTTCTAAATATTCTTGCCAAAATAGTAAACAATCAAATTTATAAACATACATAGTTCACAAGTATAAGGAAGAATATTCAGAGTTACCTGGTACTCGCTAATTTCCACAAAACCACCAAAAAGCTACTATAAGACTCCCAAATAATTATCACTTCACTCTCCTTTTCTCTCTCTTCTCTCTCACTCTCTTCCGGTGAAAGGTGTGTGTGTGTTTGCGTAGGAGGTGGGGGGTATTTATATTAAAAATCCCCCGTCCCTTTTTCATTGGCGGGAACGGCGCTCTCCATAAATTATTCATCGATCGCGTAATTGTCAAAAGTTGACACCGCCAGCACCTCCTTTCCAAAATTTCAAAGGAATAGCCACCTCCTTCGTCTGTTTTTTTCTCAAGCGTGGGTCCCACATGTTTTATTTTAAAAACTTCACGTGAATGCGCGGCAGGAGGAAGAAATATTTGGTTGTGGGTCCCACATGAGTACTATGCAAATAGTAAGTCACTATGCAGAAATACTATTCACGGGTCCCACAAAATACTAATTTAAATTTATCCTTTTCCAAAAATAGAGCCTAGCAGTCTTCCAAAAATAGCCTTATTCTCAAGACTTTAGGTCCAAAATTCAGGATGTTACATTTCTCCCCTCCTAAAAAGGAATTTTGTCCCCAAAATTCGATATAGTAAGAAGTCTACTTACCTAATTAAATAAGTGAGGATAGGATTGTCGCATGCTCTCTTCCGTTTCCCAAGTAGCATCTCCGAGAGCCATTCCTTTATACCCAACCTTTACAAGTCCAATAGTCTTGTTCCTTTGTCCCTCACATCAACAATTCGCTCCGGCTCAGCTTCATATGTCATGTTATCTTTAGGTCCTATCTCTTTCCCAAACATGCTCACCAAGCACACAACACAATTTTCATTCATCCTGTGCCCAAAGTAATATTCAGACACAGGATCCACTAGTTCCTTTTTTTGAGCGCTTGGTTACACAGGCCTCACAAGTCGGTACATTCTTCTTTTCTGCTTATTTCATTCTATTACCACAACGCTGGATATTCCGATCTTACAGCTTAAGGAATTACCCTCAGACCATATTGACCACAACATGATATAGTCTGATTATTCTACCAACCTTAAGATAAACTTTAGACACACAGGTCTAATTGTACCATGTTAGGCAACAAACACAACACTAGGCACATAAGTCTTTCAACCTAAAGATACCTCCACATGCAAACTAGCTCAACGGATCCTACCGCCTCTAGCCTCTGCTCTTCTATCTTATGCCAGTGCTTCCTCAATTCAAGTTCAAGAAAACACTCACTTATTCATTCTAGCTTTCATCAATGGCAAGTAATTCAAAAACAAGTACATTTGGCAAGATTTAGCAAACTGAGTATATCCATAACAGTTTCCAACCTCTCCTAGCTTGTACACCTTCCACCACAATCATAATGTAAAAGTCAATTCTTGTTCGAATTTCGCAAGGATTCATTCCATGAGACATCATAGTTTACAAATGTCGATTACAAACTGGTCTAAAATCCTGTTGTAAATATTGCGTAAAAATTTCCAAACACAGCAAGTGCATTGGTAAGTTCAAAATTCAAATACTCAGGGACCTAGCAACTATTTTAAATAGTCACCAACTCCGAATACATTCCAGGTTCCAACTTATTCTACTCAACTCATCCATGAAACACTCAATTCATTATTTCTAAAGAAAGATTCTATTATCAAGATCATTTTCTATGCTAGATAAACAGTTGGCAATTCTCTGAACACCTTACACATGTTGGTATCACATTTTGTTCCCTATTTCTCTCAAATCAATTAATACCATATTCTAATATCTCAATTTATTCAATCAATTCAGTCTCCTAAAGAATCAATACAACTGTTAAGTTGAACTGTTATATTACATTTCTACTAGTAGCAACCCTCTAGATCCCCTACCAACTTTCAGATTCATCATCCTATTTCTAAAACCCCGATTATTCATACTAAATTCATCGTACTCCATAGCTTATATCATTTAAGAACTATCCTCAAACTTTCCCCAAAAATGATAATTGTCAAATTACAAATCAACTCTTAGAACTTCAATATCAGCAAGACAGAGATATCATGTGTCCTCAATAATACCCATAGAACATTCTAAATTCATGTTTCACAATTCCTAGACTAAGATTTAAAACAGTCAAATATTATTCTCACAATCTCAGCATTGTTCACATGATTCGAATTCAATCCTTAGTATCTCAAAGACATATACTAAATATCATCTGTTCCTCTCATAGTTATCTATTAATCACACCCAAATAACATACTAATATTGTAACATAAATCACCGGATTCCATACTTTCTTAATTAGACATACTATCTTAACTCAGATTGAATTCAAGTCTATTTTCAAATATTCCCAGACATTAATAGTCAAGTTTACAATTTGATTCTTATAACCTCAACATCAACTGATAATTCGTGTTTCCCCAAAAATACCCATTATACATACTAAGATCATGATTCACAATTCCTAATCTAATTCTTGGGTTATATGAAGACTATCTACAACCTCAGCAATATTCACAAGGTTCTAATTCTACCTCAACCTGCAATAACACAAAGGCTCATTTCGTTCTTAAGTTCTATTTCAGCTCAGATTAAATTAAAGCCTATCATCAACATTTACTATATTCATTCTAACATCTTTCTGGCATTCCTAAGGATCACCATTTCATACCTTTCCATCGATCTTCCAACATGTTCATCCAAAAACCTTAGTCTTCGAATTATCTGAGACAAATTCATAAAGTTCTTCGGATACACAGAGAGTGAAGAATGCTCTCGGGTTAATTGGCACAACTCATCATCATTTCAAATCTTCGGATTCTCTCCGGTTCATCTAATATTATTAGGAAGTCACCCTTCCCAAGATTACTATCACCTTAGCACGCTTACGCTTAAAATCCTATTTTCAAATGTCAATTCCGACATCTTGAGTCAGCTGCACATCCAAGACAGATTTCTTAGATAAATGCGCGTATAAACGTCCAAACTTAATTTCTTGAAAACACAGCTAGCAATAAATGCCATAGCGATTTCTGTCTGCAAAGGTCTAGGAAACTGCGACCCCTAACGGTGGCTAGGGTGCACTAGGGTGCGGTGCCATAAAATTTCCGCATAACAACAAAGTCTGCATAATTATGAGCCAGCGATAGATGAGAATCCAATGCTGCTTAACAAAATCTAGACGTTACTAGCCCAGCTATAAACCGAGTAAAGAAAGAGTAAATGTTTCACGTTCTCTCAAACTTCACAAAACCTCCACATATTCATTTCCTCTCCGATCGTAACCTTCACTATAACCTTCCACTTTATCCTTAAACATGGCCGGTTCAAGTAACTCTATTCCAGTCTCCGATTCATTCAACCCTTTCTTTCTTGAAGCTTTACTTCATGACTATCAGACTAACATGTTGTCTGACTTGTCAAACAATGCATCATACCCTTATTCTTCTTTACTTCCCCAAAATCCCGTAAGTATGAATGTTCATTCATCTGCCTCAACGATTAACATTCCTACTCCTCCTCCAAGGGTACAAGATTCTATTTTTACAACTACTAACAGAAAGGAATCTGAAGCAGGTCCATCAAGGCGACCTGTCCAAAGATGTCGTAATATGGCAGATCTTATGGAGTCCACGGTACCTTCTCAACCAAGGAATCCTGGTTCTAGCTTGACGGAGACTACTAATCCATTCTCATGTGGTTGCTGCCATGTTCTACGAGAGATCATTCATACCAATGGACTTCAATACCATAAACTTGAAGTTCATGGGAGGATTGGTATGATATGCCACGCTGTCTTTCACCAGGACGTACAAGGAGGTTCTTCCAATCCTCAAGTATTTGACTTTGGTAAGAAAAATTTAGAAGATGTCAAACATTTTCTAGAAAATTATTGTTTGAATCAAAAATCTTTAGGGTATGTCCTGGTGTCGGATCCCCTATCAGCCTACTATGAGGCCCTCTGTGTTGGTTTGGAATGGACTAAAAATCAAAATGAACTCCCTAATAGTTCATTTCCAACCAATACAGAAAATATATCCAATAAAGGAAAAGAGCTCATGGTTGTAAATAATAATCCTTCGGTCCCCATACCTAGTAATCCATACCGATCAAGAGCTGAACAAAATATTAGAGCTGCATCAATGTCAATTAATGATCTTAGAGACTTATTCCATTTACCTCAACAAGAAGCGGCTCAACAAGTTCGTCTATGCAAAAATGTTCTAATGAAAATATGCCATAGGGGAGGAATAAAGCATTGGCCTTATGTAAAAATTCGAAGCACTATGAGGCAAATAGCTAGATTGAGAAAAACAATGTCTTCTGATGGTCCTCTCTCAAGTGCAGCCGCTCAGGAAGAAATTAATAGACTTAAACTTGAGATAGTCGAAGCTTGCGGTGGGATTGTACCAACTGTTGTTCTTGATGCTTGAATTAATATAGTCTACTCTTCTTAGCCTTCTTGCTAATGTTTGTAATCTCTATTCTAGGATTCATAAGGATTTTCGAGTTTTCCTGCCAAACTCAACTTTATCTTATTAAATTCAAACTTAAGCCAGTTATTCTGTATAATCAAGACTATGCCCGTATTCTGTTATGGTATTGTCATATGTTACTCATATAAATTATCTAGGTAAGTGAAAATCTAGCGAAAATCTCTTCATACTTTTTACAACGGCAACTAATTGAATAAACATCAAATAGGGGCTTAGTCTTTCAATTACTTTCCTAGACATCAATAAAAAAATTTTCATCCCCTAGAAAGTAATTTTGGGCCTACAGAATCCAATATTCAATAAATTTTCTACTTACCATCTTCCGCTACGCAGCTCTGAAATTTAATCTCAATCACATCCTCAAATCATAAATCCTCATAATCAATCACTTGAATATTTTGATTAACCCATTCTTCTCCTATCATGAATGTCACAAGAAAATTAGGTAAAAAGAATCCAAAACTATAAAGGAAAATGCACATGTTATGATATTTAATTTGCCAGGACCTCAAAATTTTATTTAGAAAACTGATAGGAAATTTACAGATTGGCCAGAACCTTTGCTCTGATACCAAAAAATGTAACGCCTCAATTTCATCACCCAAAAACTTGACCAAAATATTTGAAATACCTTCAATAAGGATTTACGATATCCAGATCACTAAATTACGTAACCTTTCAAAATAAAATTCATAATTCATATTCAAAATAAATTTCCAAGAATGTTTCAGAGTTTAGTACAAAGCGGAAGTCTTAGGTTCTTGGCAAATAAAATAACATAACATAAACCATAGGAGTACAATAGAGCCTCCAAAGCTTACTCCATAGGTGCCTTTCCTTGTTCTCTACTAAAATATTCACCTGAAAATTGTTAATATGGAATGAGATTTCCACATCTCAGTAACTACTGAATATTTCCACCGTACACAAGTAAATAATGTATGACAAAAAGGCATAAACTAATTTCATAAATATAAGTATATACCATACTTTCACTTACAAAGATTATTTGTAAAAGTAGTTATCAATACAAAAGTTATTAGAATATGACTTTATGTATATAAATATATATTTCAGAAGTTCTCAACATATGTCTTTACAAATCAGTCATCAGTCTAACAAATCCTTGATTTGTTCAGAAATGCATTATGCAGTATGCAGCCTCCCTTATACCACCTCCATCCGTATACCGCTGACTGGAGCCATAGGCTAACACATAGTCCAATAGAAACTTATTCATTTGACTGAATTGTTCCAAGCTCACCAAATCTTAAGATACACCCGGCCAAAGGTATAGAGCTTAAATCTGGACTATGGCTCCCCTCCTTTAAAATAACAACTAAGGAGGTGTCACATGTCCCACATCTCCAATGAAATCCCGGCCAGAGGAAAAACATGGAAGATGGGGCCCTGAAACAAGTACCATCCACTGTGCACCGAGTGGTGGCATAAACAATTCTTATCATTCAAATCCCTCCTTACTCCACCCATCACAATACAACCGCCATGATGAATGTGTTTAATAAAAAAATAATGCATTATTATACCATTATATACATCGATATGCGTATTTGTGAATAGTAAAATACTATACGTATATGTGAATAGTAAAATACTATGCGTATATGTGAATAGTAAAAATGAATAGTAAATACGGTATACGTGAATAGTAAATACGGTATATATACGTGAATAGTAATAGTAAATACGGTATACGTGAATAGTAAATGTGAATAGTAAAAATGAATAGTAAATACGGTATACGTGAATAGTAACGTACGTATAAATAGTACCTCTGCAAATTTGCAAATCAAAGTTCCCACACCAGATCTTAAAACCATAAGTATTTTCTAAATATTCTTGCCAAAATAGTAAACAATCAAATTTATAAACATACATAGTTCACAAGTATAAGGAAGAATATTCAGAGTTACCTGGTACTCGCTAATTTCCACAAAACCACCAAAAAGCTACTATAAGACTCCCAAATAATTATCACTTCACTCTCCTTTTCTCTCTCTTCTCTCTCACTCTCTTCCGGTGAAAGGTGTGTGTGTGTTTGCGTAGGAGGTGGGGGGTATTTATATTAAAAATCCCCCGTCCCTTTTTCATTGGCGGGAACGGCGCTCTCCATAAATTATTCATCGATCGCGTAATTGTCAAAAGTTGACACCGCCAGCACCTCCTTTCCAAAATTTCAAAGGAATAGCCACCTCCTTCGTCTGTTTTTTTCTCAAGCGTGGGTCCCACATGTTTTATTTTAAAAACTTCACGTGAATGCGCGGCAGGAGGAAGAAATATTTGGTTGTGGGTCCCACATGAGTACTATGCAAATAGTAAGTCACTATGCAGAAATACTATTCACGGGTCCCACAAAATACTAATTTAAATTTATCCTTTTCCAAAAATAGAGCCTAGCAGTCTTCCAAAAATAGCCTTATTCTCAAGACTTTAGGTCCAAAATTCAGGATGTTACACCCTCATTGAACAAGTGGGCCAATCCCTCATTGAACAGGTGGGACAATATAAAGCCAACCATCATGCATTAATGGAGGCCTCACCATGTGGTGGAATATATTACTTCATTTCTTCTGAATTCAACCCTTCCCATAATTGTCATAATAAATATCATAATATCAAAACCCTCAATTCTTATACAGAAATAAATATATGCAAATATTTCACAATTCAAATCATAAGATTCCACAAGGCAATTTCTAATAAGATATTCATAAATATTTCATAAAATACTCACAAACAACATACTAATACACATAATAAGTGGAAAGTGGTTCCCTCTCACCGTAGTTAACTACTATCACAGTGCTCCTAATCCAAGAGCTCAAACACACGCCAAAAATCAATCTACCACAACCAATTTACTAACCATTAATAACTCTTTAAAACTCTATATATTCAAAATTATAATTATAACTTATAATTTCATAAAATTTAAAAATATACAAATTTTAATAACAAATTTATAATGCTTGAAGTGACAAATTGTGATGGTACTAATGGAGACCATTGAAAAAATATTAATTCTCCTTTCGATGGACTATTAATTAATAACCCCCATTTTCTATTTATTATTTATTAGTAATATCCTAAATTATTTATTCCATTTTTACTAATAATAAAAATTATTATTATTTATTTATTTTATTTCTTTGTAATAATAATAATTATCTATTATTATTATTATTATTATTATTGCTGTTGTTGTTGTTTTACTATTTATTGGTATTTCTATGATTTATTTCATTATTATTCTACAATTAGTTTAAACTCTTAGAGGTTATACCAAGATTAAATACATCATCAACACTTTAGAGTAGGAGTTTAAATAAATATTAAAAAATATACATTTTATTGTAAATGAAATAATATAGGAGTGAGTTATATTAGATCCTATTATATAGGAGTAGGTTGGATTAGAGATTCTGCCTTTTTAATTTCATGATATTTAGATATAATTTATTCTCTTTATATATATATTTACAGAAATAAAAAAAAATCTTGACTTTAATAAAATATCACACCAAGTAAATTATGACTCATGTATTAGGGCATAATTAATATATTTCTCAAAGTAATCTTTGTTCAATTTGGGTATACGTTAAAAATATACATACATACACACACACATATATATATATATATGTTTTAAATCATTTATATTAATGCAGTGTTTTTGCCTCCTTTTAATTAATGTGATTGGTGGTATATAAAATTCTGTTTCAATCACTTACCATGCATATTATGATTGAGATATATATATAATTATTTATATCTATATATATCATGCCTCTTTTTTTTTCCCTAAATCAGCGACATACATATATATCCTTGATAGCAAGGTTTCTTTTTCTCATTCTTCTCTCATGTAGCGACTCACACTCTCTTATATATATGATAGTAATGTATCATATACTAATATATATACATATGAAAGCATCACTCCCTTTTTTTCTTTACATGAGCAGCAATGCATATAAATATAGGTATTTCTCCACACAGCAAGTTTCTTTTGACAACTCATGTTTTCCTATTATCTCTGATACATGAATATATATATATATATATATATTATAAACCCAAAGCATTGGTATGTATAGCGTCTTATATATATTATAAGATATATAGTAAGCTTTCCCACGCTGTGCATATTCATACCGCAATGATAAAGTTATGTATCCTAAACACACGTTGGTGATTCATGGAAGGAAGGAGGAAAGAAAGCTAAAGAATTACCTCTGTTTTTCTGGTTGCAAAACAGGGCAAGACGATCACGTTGATTATCTCCCTCTTCTTCCTCTCTCTCTCTCTCTCTTTCACGCCTTACTCTCAGTTTCTCTCTTTCTCACTCAAGACTCTCTCTCTCTCTGCGTTTTCCATTCCTGACCGAAGGAAAGCAAATGGAAATGGAGGAGTATATGGCGCGCTTCAGAGATCAAGAGAAATGGTGGAGCATGGATACATATATATAGGGACCCAAAGGTCCGGTCCGAGAAGCAATACATGGTGGGTAATTTGTGAGGAGCTCGAGAAACATGGTCCCAATCTGTTTGCATGATCTGGTCTTTCACGCCGCTTTCCCGCTATGATTTTTTGATACAAGGCGATAGGGGAGGGAGATCGAACACCGAAAGGGGAGAAATTAATCCCAATATCACTGCACTATGCTGGTGCTTTCCCGCTATGATAAAAGTTCAGTTTTCTCCACAGTGAATTTTTTTTTCCATGCTTGCGTGTTTGACCGAGATGTTGTATGGGCTAAGTGATATTACATTTAGGATATAACCATTTGGGTTTTATGATAGGTAATGGGTTGGTTTTTAATGTTGGGAATGGCAATTGAATATGGGCTGATTTTTGCTGCCTCTATGATTTCGTGCTGGCCAATGGAAAAAGAATGAAGAGGTGGAATATATATATATATTTTTTGGTACAAGGTGAAAGGAGGAGGGATTCGAACACGGGACCTGAGGGGAGATATAAGGCATCTCAATACCACCAGCTGTGCCACTGCACTGCTGTCCTCGGTGAAGAGGTGGAATATATAATAGCTATTTTTTTTTTTTGATAAGATATAATAGCTAATTATGGTTTTGTACTTTTGCATAAATTAAGCATGTGGGTTGTGAAGGATAAGAAAATGTGCTGGTCTTGACATCATTCATGGCCCGTAAGAATGAACACAATTGGCTTGGGTATTATACATATGTATGTGGGCCCACTGGAGAGAATATGGGCTGTGAGAATTGGTTTGGTATCATTCATGGGCTGAGTGTGTTTTGAAACTAAACATTATCGCACTTGATTCCCTACAAGCCCCTTATTTGTAATTCAAGGTCATTACTCATTTAATTGTAATTGTGGAAAATAAATTAAAACTTTTATCCTTAACTCCTTTTAAGGATTTTCTTTCTCAATTTAATTTATTTCGGCTTTAAAATATCAAATTCCAAAATTTTTAGGCCTAAATTATTCCTTATTCAAATTTATTCTTTTTCCCGAAATAAATTAATTAAAGAAAAATATACCTAATTTCCAATAATTATTTTCAAATTATTTTAAACCAAAATTTCATAATTAATTTCCATATAATAATTAAATTTCAAATCCCAAAATTTGGGATGTTACCCCCCAACCTTTTTCATGAAAATTTAAACAAAACGAGGAATCCAACCACCAAACCGGAGCTTATGCTAGTGGCTTCAACACTAGGGGTGCTTATATATGCCCTGTCCTAGTTGTCCCGTCCGGTCCCAATTACTTTGGGAGGGACGGGATGGGGTGTCCCAATCCCGCCCCATCCTGGTATATTATTTTTTATTAAAAATAATTATATTTAAACATTTAATCCCAAAAAATAAACCCTAAAAACTAAAATGCATTGCTACTCACTCGCCTTTCAGACTCATCACTCTTGTCTCACTCCTCAACACTTGTAATCTCGACCTTGAATCAAAGCTGAGTGAAAGCATTAGTTTCTTCCGCCAAAAGCCCAAAGCTTGGTTAAAGAGGAGAAGCAAGAATGGCATAATGAAGCATGTGTGTTTGGGATAGCGATGAGAAAAGTGTCTTTTTTTTTTGCAATAAAGACTTGTGCAAACTTAAGATTGGTAAAAGTCATATAATATGATATATGTTTGGATTGACAGTAGTAACATAAGTGGTGTTTTGAAACTAAAGAAATTTATTTGGATTAACAGTAGCATAAGTAGCTCTTGTAAAAATTATAAAAAATCAAAATAATTATTTATTTTTGGAGTGTACGGCTTGCTTTGGAAATAGGGAAAGAGATAATTTTGGAGATAAAAGAGCAAGAGTATAGAGAGAGGGGGGAGTGGCATGGCATGAGTAGGAAGGACTACGTGGAGGGGTCACCAGAGCCATGTGATAAGCCAAAATCAAATCATGATATGCCAGTGTGGCTTATGAAAATAAATCATTTAATATCTATAAGGCTAAATTACTAAACCGTTCTCCCAAATAAAGCAGAAAAAAATCTTAGGCTGCCAATCTTACTTTCCAATCCTATCTTGTAAGCACCCCCCCCCCTCCTAATTCACCACAATTGAATTAATATTTAAGGTGCATAGGCGTAATTTTATTATGATTTTAATTTTATTATATAAAAAACAAAAATTAATCTGCGCCTTCATATAGTTTCACCCAATTTTTAGTCAGGCCCCTGTAATTGTTTTTCCTTTTAATCAAGTAATTACAGTTTCACCTGATTTTTAATCACATCTCTTAATCAGATCTTTGT
Source organism: Acacia crassicarpa (assembly GCA_034222035.1). Classification (NCBI taxonomy): domain Eukaryota; kingdom Viridiplantae; phylum Streptophyta; class Magnoliopsida; order Fabales; family Fabaceae; genus Acacia; species Acacia crassicarpa. The sequence goes on along the minus strand of JAWXYG010000009.1, from coordinate 19,488,684 downwards.
AGTTTCAGGTGATTAATAAAAAGAAAAATATATATATAGGAAAATTATTAAAAATTATATGAAACTAAAGACTTGATTTTTTTTAAAAAAAAAACTACAATGATCTGGTTAAAGATCAAGTGAAAATATATGAATCTGGTAAAAAAAACCTACAAGGATCTAATTAAAAAAATAAAGTGAAACAATAAGTACTTGCAAATTTATTTTCCAAAAATTTATTTTCCCTATAGAAAATAAATGGTTTGGGCCAATCTGGACTTTCCAAGATTGAACCATTAGTGCGAAAACGGGACCAGATCAGTCTCATTAAATATTTAGTTGGTTCAGGCTGGGTTGGGCCAATGCTGAGTCCCATACCCGGCCTGTGGAAAAGTCTCCTTTCCCTATTTAACTTTCCAATTCTTTTGGACAAGAACTTTCCAAGTTCCATTCTTCCAAACAAAAAATTGAATTATGTTTGGTCTTCTATTCCAACATCGACTGCAGAAAAGATTTCCATTCTCATTGTTCATCACCTAAACCATGGCTTCCCAATTTTCTAATTATCTCACACTAACACAACAATAATACAAGGCCACAGAGAAAGGGAAGACAAAAACAGGGCAAACATATCACACAAAAAGTCTGATGGAACCAATAGACAGAGATAAGTAAACCAAGCGAATAAGAATTGTTAACCAGCTTAAGCATCAGTATATTGTTAGCTTAATCTTGAATTGTTTTTTGGCACAGAAAATTTAGTTAAAAAAATATTTTCTCCACGTAAACAAAGCTACAAGAGACACAAGAATTAATAATTATCTGCAATTTGCAGGCACAAAGACCTTGTAGATTCAGTAACTGATAGTACATACCCAAAAAAAGGGTTCATTGAAACTAAATCTGGTGACTGTTTATCAATTTGTTATGGGAGTTCAGCTCCTCAAATATACATATCTCTCAGATGCCGGAGAAGCATTATCAGTCATTGTAATGTTATGGCTATGAACTCCTCCAAAGTAACAAGGCAAAATTCCATGGCCCCACCACACCCAAAGAAAAATCAATTTCCTATACAAGTAGGGGGAACTCAAAAGGTAGAGACATCACCTTCTGCCATAGAATCCTTTATTCTTTGTTATTCGATTGGCCACGAACCAAGCCGAGCAAAGGAGGAGATTTTTCGGATAAGATGTCAATTACATTACGGCAACCTAGCTCTAACTTCTTTCCTATCAGCTCCAAATGACTGAAATTCAGAAGAACGCCAATTGCAGGAATTAAATACAGCACACCGATAGGAACCAGCAAATCTTTTCCAAATACTCATATTACAAATTAAGAAATTATAAGAGAGAGAGAAAAACGAGAGAAACAGAGAAATGTTGGGTTTTGACATTGATATATGACAAAATACAATCACTCCCACAAGACATACTATTTCTAGATAAACCCAAGGCTGCATTACACCCAGAAATCAGTTCCAAGAGAGACAGAAAAAGAAAGCACACATGGGCTAAAGCATGACTCTGATGTTCAAGATGCCAGAACTCTCCTCACACCAAATTTTAAAATATCTAATCTGCTCTCCCTCCATAAAAGAGGTGGATTTTGAAAACCAGAAAGTTACCTTCACCTACTACAACACTGCCCACCCTCTAAGCCACACCTAATCCCTCACTTGTCTGCAACCTTTTTTCCGGTTTGGTTATAAACCTTATGGTCCCGTTTGGTACAATGGAATTGGGGGTGGTGGAAATGGAATTGGATCTCAATTCCAAGAGGATGTTTGTTTGATAAGATGGAATTAGGTCTCAATTCCAATTCCATGTGGAAGCCAAATAAACCAATTCCACCAAAATGAATTCCATCTAAAAAGCTGTGTTTTGTAATTCCATCTCATTTTCTTCTTCTACCCTCCTCTCTGCTTTCAAGTTTCAACCTCCACCACCCGAGGGCCGAGACTTCTACCTTTTAAGGCTAGTTGCTCCCCTCACCCACTGTGAACTTTGCCAGGAATCCATGACAACAATGCAGGCAGCACACAACAGCAATACAAGTGAGTCTTGGGTTTTAATTCCAACACCATTCGAACTTGTTTGAGATTCGACCGGACAAAATGTAAAAGGTGATAAAGGAGGGATTTTTACTCTAAGTTGTGTTCCGAACAGGACATCTCCCACATCTTTAAGTGCATCAACAAGAGTGATCAGGGTCGATCTTGCAAAATCCCTATCAGATCTAACTCTCTCCTCTTGCCAGAATCTTGGTCAATCTGCGGGGAGCGATGTCGTTTGATTTGAGCTGGTCATTGACGCCAACGCCATGGTGGTGGTCGATTTGCCGACGGTGATTTTTGCTTAACCTCAAGATTGAAGTTCCTAAATCTCTTGTGTTGTTTTGTGTTCATAGATCTAAAATCTTGCCTGAAAAAAATTGAACGATGCAGGAGCTTCGAAGGGGGGAGTGGATTGGAGGAAGATTTTATTTTTTTAATTTACAAGCGCATTTTGTCTTTCACATAATAAGTCTCATTTCCAAGACATATTAAACATACTTTTAAACCTTTTTTCCATATCCATTTTCCAATTCCAGCGTACCAAACAGGCCCTTAGCATATTTCTCCTGAATAGCAGTATTAGTTTTCCTCAAGTCATTTTCCTTCTAAAGATGTCTGCTGTAGATCTTAGGAAGAAATGTGACTCCATCTTGAAAAGTAGCACCTCTATCACCCACCATCTACAAAGTAACACTGATATTGCTTGAATAAGACTATAGCTGCAAACCTATTTTCACACACCCTTCAAATCATAAATCTCGTATTTTCCAATGTATTGATAATTCAACTGCCTAAGAACATAGAGCCCAACTATATCCGGTCTTTTCTGAATAGAAGACTCTATATATATATATATATATTCTTTCATCTATTCTTAAGCTGATCAGGCATACATATTTTGATATATTTACAGTTCGGATAAATTTATATTTTGGCACCTCTAAATCAATATGGAGTAGTGACAAATAAAAAATGTGTAGAGATTAAATAATTAATACCTCCACTCCGTAACCTTTAACATATACGTTGGTAAAAAGTTCAGATGGCTCGGGCATTGGACTCTCCTGGAAATCAGAAAAGACAACTATCAGACTTAACACGATACAGATAATAACTAAAATGTATTTTTCAACGAAGATTTAAGAGTAGAAACGATCAAAGATGTGATTTTCACCTTTGCTTGAGCAATAGCTTCATCAACTGCTTTTCTAATTTCTTTTTCAATGTCCTACAATAATAAAGTGCGTTCAACATCATTAGCCTCGTCAACATAAAAAGATAGACTAAACACTCCTGTTGAAATAAGTAATTCTTAGAATCTACAAGGAAGAAAAATTGTTGAAGCTACAAAAAATTGGGCAGCCAGCTATCAAATATCAACATATAATATAAAATCAATGGATAGCACATTATTTATAAGTCATAAACAGTCTGCAATGTGCCTCGCCTTGGACTTCATGAGAGGCAGGAGGCTTGCAATCTAGTTATTCATAGAAAATAAGAAAACACACAAATAAGTGTTAGGAGAATAACAATCTAAATTATATAATACATAAGGATTATAGTACAACAGTCCAGATGCCCAATGTCAAAAAAAGGAATAGCTTTGTTCATAGATTATGTTAAAGAGAAAAAAAATGTCAAGTACAATGACAAATATAAGACCACAAAATGAATCATTTACGCAAAAACAACACTGATATATGGTTTCACACATGAAAGGATCAACTAATCAAGGACAAATTCAAACTCAATATCAAATCACCTTTAGTTCCTTTTCACTAGCAATATCATGTGATGTTAGCAGCTTCCTTACTCTCTCAACTGGATCACGCTCCTACAGACATAAGGGGAAAAAAGAAAGAAAACTGAATAAAGTGAATTCCTCATAATAAAAATAAGAGGATGCCTGATTCTGGAGTGTTTAACAAACCTGTCTCACACCAGAAATCTCATCACGCGTGCGGTATGTGCTACCAGGATCAGACATGGAATGGCCATGATACCTATAGGTATCCATTTCAAGAATCTGAATAGAACAATTGAGATAGAGAAATTAATCAGAACCTGAATAATGAAGCTTCAATAATATAATCAGAACTGATAAGATTACCAATAATAACCAATTTTATACCTGTTGATGTAAAGTACATAGACATCATCTAGCCCAACTGGAGGTTAAAGCAAGGCTATCAAAATGTGACTATCTCATAGACATTGAAAATAAACATCTTTTTCCTATCTGTACTTAATGGGAAAGAACCAAAATAAGCCCAAAATATGACACATGATCCAGGAATGCATTCTCATAAATTAGGGATTCTTCTAACTGGATTAGTTGCTTGGATTAGATCAACTAACCAAGGCCACACTGCATTAAACTACTTTCGAGCAAAATCTTTCAAAGGGAAAAGTAATATTGAAACAGAGGTGCAAAATGTCCCTCTTCTCAATGGCTTTTGTGTGACTGTATCCTATGTTGACTCAAGCAACATGAATTTCATATCATCAACCATTTCTCACTAATATTTTAACTGTCAGTTGGGATCAGTCAACAGAATTTTCAAGTAAACAGTAAAGTCCATAATTTTTGGAGGGTTTTTTCTTTTCCTTTTTTTTTTCTTTTTTCTAGGGGGGTGCAAGGGAGGTTAAATTGATCCAGAAAATGCACCACATTCCATATAGGCTAGAACAACCTACAACATAGTACATAATATAATATTCTACATTCTGACTATTTTCTGGGTAGTACAGTGACACAAATCTTAACAGAAAAGTCATTATTTCCCAGAACATGTGATACAGTACCAAGTATAGAGTCAGGTGCAGTAAACTTAGGGTATTGAATTAGTCTGATTTTATTTTACTAATATCTATTTTAGTTGTTTTAGTAGTGGTTAGTTAAGTGCCGCACAAGTTTAGGAGCAAGTGGATTATTTAAGAATTAAGATTATCTAAAAGTCGAGTATTTTATTTCAAATAATTTTATTAAACTGTCCAGGTCTGTTACTTTCCTAGTGGTCTGGGTAGTACCCTTTTCTCATTTTGTTAAATCCAACTCGTTTTTTCCCTCTGCTCACATTCCCTCCCCTCCCCTCATACCAAACAAGCCCTTCATGTATTAGTGAGCCTAAATTTTAGGGAGTCATTGCTATCATTTTATCTATGAATATTAAGGCTCAATACATGTAAAAATCATCTAAAATATATGGAATTTTACAGAGAAATATTTCTCTTATTTAAGAGATTCTCCTTTGGTTATTAGTCAGTTGAAAGTGAGATTCTCTTCAACTTCCTATTAGATTATCTTCACAGCCCTTTTATTTTAGTACTTCAATTCTTACCAACATGTCACATGCCAATAGGCAAGTAATGTTCATCGAATAACAAACACCCAGGGCAGGACAAGAACATACATCACACCACATCATCCCCTATTCAATTGGGTGAGCAATGCTTGCATATAGCAAGCCAAGGATAAGAACGCAAAGAATTGTTCAATGTCTAGAAAGTTCACTAGAAGATAACTATCATCCAATTAGTAATGTGAGTAATTATTAATAACTAGTCTAGAAATGTAATTCCCCTTCTTTTGTTGATAGGGACAATAAAGTCGAATGGGAAACCCTCCTTGGGGTAGAAAAACTAACCTACTTCAATATTTCATTGTACATCCCATACTTCTTAATCTCCATCAATATGCCCCCACGGCCTTGGTATGCTGACATCCCAGTGGATACACTCTATAACACTTCACTCAACTTCCTCACAAGTCAAACTTACTTACAAGTAGCCGTTTCCAAAAAGATGAACCACTAGCTGTTATGATCATGTAGAATTTGGAGTTGGTTAGTTCAAAAGCACAGTCAGTACACGAAGCTGAAGCAAGGAGAGAGGGAAGGCTATTCTATAAGATGAGTTAATCGGAAGGCAAAAGGGTGTGAAGAATGTGATGAAAATCCTCTCTCTAGAATTATTCATGTCCATCTAGCATTTCATTTTCTGATTCAGCAGGAGTTTTCCTAGCTCCTCCAACTATATTGCTATAATCTATGATGAATGCTTCTAAATTTCTTTGTAACTTCTGTTTGTTTGTAATCATATTCAATTCAGAAGTGAGCTTTGTGCATTGATTATGTGCCTAGGTCAACGTTCTGAAATGCGGACCAAACTGAAACCAGCGAATCAGTCAGTAAACCAATAAGGTCCAGACATCAATTCGGTTCGGTACTTCTTTTTTAAAAAATTCATACTAGTTACCCTAAAATCTTCAATTTCTTACCTGTTTTGCCCTGAGTTAGCTCCATTCTGACCCACTAACCCTTGACCCAGTACCCTCGCCGGCTTAGTGGCCGGTCTAGGTTGTAGTACCTTGGCCTGTGTAGACTACCATTACATTGGTGCTTTCATTGGACATTAAGGTTGATACCTCTGCATTGATGGATTTAGACATTGTGGTGAAGCAATTGGTTCATAAGATTGAGTGAAGCAATGCCACATCTTCCTCTTATTTGGATCATTTGAAAATGACCATTGAAGAACTCAATGTTATGATAAAGCAGCATTTGGAGATGATAAGTACAGATGCACAACTAGCAAATGATGTAGAAGGCAAGGCATCAAGGACATGTGGCATTTGTTAAAAGAATTGGAAGAAAATGTGGAAAGGCAAGGAGTTAGAGAAGGATATTCTATAGAGGAGAAGGGAAAGGTAGAAAGGTGTGAAGATAGTATCAAAAATCCTCTCTCACCCTCTCTGTCAATGGAATTCTTCCTCTCCCTGTGGTAATTGCATATGATCTAATAACAATTGACATCTATCAAATGGGATGGGGAACTCTGCCCCAAAAATTAGCTACTGAGGTGGGAAAACCAACCGACTAAGATACCTTAAAGAGTATCTCATGCTATTCAATGTGAAACTCACGCATCTAATACTATCTTAGACTCCATCAGCAGGTCAAATCAGACGAAACTTTTTTTTGCTCAAATCAAACGAAACTTTAAAGATATCTAATAGCAAATTATTTTACTCACAAGGGGCCCATTCTTCAAAGCATACTCCTTGGCAAATTTACAAGCCTGTTTCACAGCAAGGACATCCATGCCATCCACCTGTATAAAGCAAGACAATATTAGAAGAATCCAATCACATACATATACGCATAACGAAGCCTGCATGCACATATATAGTTTCACTTGAATAAAATACATGCATGTCAAGACATGTATGCAAATATTCCATATACAGATTGGTATACCACATACCAAAAGTATGCTGAAAATGCATATATTCACACAACCAAACAGTTCAGACCGCAAAAAGACACCATAATCCTTGGAAATGGTGACCTTCAAGAAAAAGAACTTCGCAAAAGCTCAAGAACAAAAATGAACAACGCCTAAGCACCAGCACCGCCATTAAAGACAAACAAAAATTTTAACATAAAGACCACAAGAACACTAGTATCCAGAAACTTTAACAATGTAGCAAAGTTACACGTGATTCATAATCTCATTCTAACCTTCAATCCAGGAACATAATCCCCACGCTTGTAATAGGCCGGACTCTTGGCAGCCCTCCACTCTGCAGTTCCCATTCCATCTGATAACCAAATTCCGTCAGATCAAATTGCAGCCACAGGAACAGAGAAAATAACTTGAATTCATTGAACTGAACTACCGTACTTAAACCAATTAATCTACTTACAATGATTATTCTCACAGACCAATATTGCGGGTAGATCCCAGAGCGCAGCCATGTTAAGTGCCTCGAACAACTGTCCCTGATTTGCAGCTCCATCACCGTATGACGCGAAGGTTACAGTCTCATCCTTAGAGTATTTCTGAGCAAAAGCTAATCCGCACCCGAGCGGTATCTGAGCTCCAACGATGCCGTGACCACCATAAAACCCATTCTCCTTCTTATAGAAATGCATAGACCCACCCTTTCCTTTAGAGCAACCAGCCTGACGACCCATGAGCTCCGCAAAGACCTCCAGTAGGGTTCCACCGCGACCCAGGAACGTACAATGATCGCGATAAGCTGTAATTATGCAATCCTTCTTCGTAATTGCAGCTTCCATACCCACAGCCACAGCTTCCTGGCCATCATACAAGTGACAGAACCCTCTGATCAACTTAGCCTTGTAGAGAGAATCGGCAGCGATCTCCATCCGTCGCATCAACGCCATTTCGCGGAAAAACGACATGAGCTCCTTGGGGCTGGTCTCAACGGCGCGCGAGGGAGGATCGCAATTATGGGATGTGAAAGGAAGGGAGGTCTCAATGGTGAGCGTTGTGGAGTCATCAGCAGAAGAAGAAAGTGAACGGCGGAGAGAAGAGGTGAATGATAAAGCAGCTGAAATGGGTTTCACGAGACTGGATCCAGAAGACGAAGACGAAGAAGCTAAGCGTGAGACAGCCATATCGATCTGCTATAAATCCACACAGGGATTACGCAGATAAGTCAATTTTGAGAGACAGCAACTGAATTGAAATCCAGAAAAGAGGGAGACCTAGCGAAAGACCAAGAGGGTTCCTCGTTTGCCGATAGATTCGGGTTATGTCTGAAGAGACCTCGAAGGGTCAAGGAATCGAATCCAGAGACAGTAAGCTAGACGTTTTTCTGGGAGAACGACGTCTAGTCCCACCAAAAGAAAATGCTCAATTTGATTTTTTTTTCAGATAGTCACGTAACTTAAATAAATTATTTATGTATCTTTGATTATATATTTAATTAAATTAATTAATTTTGAAGAAAGAATAAAAATATTATAAATTAACTTCTTTAATCTCTTTAAAAAAATCAAAAAAAAATTAACGTAATCTTATAATTAGAATTAGAAAAAATAATACATTGACAAGTTTTATAAATTAATTATAATAATTAATTCACTTAATAATTCCTACTACTAACTTATTAATAGGGACTTTCTTAATATTATTTTTTTTATAGACTTAAAAGTCATTCTCCATATAAAAAATGCCTTTGAAAGCAAATTTGTATTTGAATAGTTATTAGAATTTTTAAAACTGAGTTACAATTTATGATATATAAAATAAGTTAAATGTCTTTAAAACCAAGTTCATATTTAAATAGTTATTAGAATTTTTAAAACTAATTTTTTAATTATGATTTACGATATATAAAATAAATATATAAAAAAAGTTTATTTTACGTAAATAAATACTTTCAAAGTCCAGATCCTAAACAAACACGGGCTTTTCTTTTTTTTCCTTTTACTGTGGGGAGATTGGGAAGGGGATAAGAGCAAGTGAAACGGGTACGTATTATTTTATTGGCATTTATTCAGATATTAACAACAGAGCATGTTCTTGTGATCAATGGCAGCCTGCCTACTCAATCCAGTGACCTCAGTAATGTCAGAAATATGTGTCGGATAAACTGGCCCATTCCCCATGATTTGGACCATCATCCGGATTACTTATAAAAACTAGTTGACTTTTTTTGGGAGAGATTAAGGAAGCTAAATAAGTTATTTAATCATTTCATATGTTAAATATTCTTAGATTATATATTAATTTATTGATCAAACTAATAAGTTTGAAGAAAAAAAATAAAAATAAAAAAACTTTAAAGTAATTTAATTAGCTTCCTTAATCTCTCCAAAAAAGTCAACTAGCTCTTATAATTAGGACCGGATGGATGGAGTAATAAGGAATAGAGAGAAAGTAATAAAAATTAGAGACATTATAACATTACAGCAAAGTAGTAATAAGGAATAGAGAGAAAGTAATAAAGATTAGAGACATTATAACATTACGCAAAGTACTCTATATAAGACATCAACTAACAATTTTTATAAATCAATAAAAATAGTTAAAGTTAATAAAGTTGTATTAAATTTAAATAACTTCCAATATTACCCCTACTAATTACACTAAACTCTAATAATATATTATTATCACTCTTACCTATTACATTTATTAATTATAGGCATACATAGAAAAAAGCAATTATTGCTCTTTAGGAACAAGCAAGTGACTTATAAAAAGGAACAAATACACTTAGTAGTTGGTGCTTTATAATAAGGACTAAAGGGAGTATAAGGCACCAACTAATAATTCCTACAAACCAATAAAAACAGTTAAAATCAATAAAGTTGTCATAAAATTTAAGTAATTTTCAATACTACCCCTATTGTTGTACTCATCTCTAATATTATATTATTTATTATTCTCACCCACTACCCTTATTAATTAGGGGCATAAATGGGGGGAAACAATTAAGGCTCCTTGAAAACAAGCAAATGCTTTATAAAAAAGATCAAATATACTTGCTAGTCGGTGCCTTATAATAAGAACCAGAGGTAGTAATTAAATTTTATAAAATTGTTCTTGATCAATTTAAAATCCAAATCAACTTATATTTAAAAAAAAAAAATTGCATCATTGGCCCTCCAATGGCTTGCCTTCAAATTGAAGCTCCAGCAAGAATATTCTAAGGAATATTTTGGCAAGAATTAATATTCTCAAAGTGGCAGGAGTAGGGTTTGAACCCTTACGACTTGGTTTGCCCAAACAATTGGTAGCTATTGGACCACCAATGGCTTTCAAAACATAACATACAAAGAAATATATATTAACTTTTGATCTTCTTAATGATGAGAATTCTAAAGCCTGAGGTGATGTCATCTCTTGGCAAGTTTGGAGAATGAGAAGGAAGAATTGGGAGCTTATTATTCAGTTTGCTCCAAGAGAAGCCAACAGGGTGGCGGACTTCCTCGCCAAAGACGGAATTTCCTTTTCAGCATTATTGGATGTTTGTTCTAAGCGCCTCCAGTTGTTGATCTACCAAGAGAAATTGGGATTTTTAGAGCTCTGACTGCAGCCCGCCAGTGAGATTTTTTTTGGCCAAATTGTGCCCAAGGTGTTTAGGGGAGAGTATAAACCCCCAACCCTTTGGAGTCACAAAAGGCGTGTGCCCATCGAACCACCATGTAAAGTTATTAAATAAATGAGTAATGATAATGACTAAAGTCAAGTTATTAGCTAAAGGTGTAACAATATTAACTAAATAAGTAATGATATTGATTACATGTATAATGACACTGATTAAATGAGCAATGGTAATAACTAAAAACATAAAGATATTGACTAAAGGCATAACGATATTGACTAAATGAGTAATACTATTAAATAAAGGTGTGATTGTATTAATTAAATAAGTAATGATATTTGATTAAAGGTGTAATGACATTAACTAAATCAGTAATGGTATTAGCTAAAGGCTAATGAAATTGACTAAAGATGTAAAGATATTAACTAAATGAGTAAAGGCATAAATCAATTTTAAAAGAAATAATGTGATTAATTGATTTAATTATTTTATAATTTTAAAATTTGAATTGTTATAATAAAAATTTCTGCAAAATAGAATAAAATTTTAATTAGTTATTTTTATAATTATCAGTGTTGTCAAACACATTATAAGTATAGTAAATATATATTGTAGGGTTGTCAATTACTTTATTGAAGTTGTCAATTACATTATTGAAGTTGTCAATTGCATATGGTTAGATCTTATGTGTTAAGTTATATTTGTTTGTGTATACATATGACCAAAGTATATAGTGGATCAATGGTCACATGCCTCTTGTGAAGCTAAAGGGTTGGGGGTTCATACCCTCCCTCCAACACCTTGCGTACAATTTAGCCAAAAAAAACATCCAGCTTGTGAGGGTCGTATCTGGCAACCAGAGCTTGGACGCTAGCGGTGGTACTTCAGTGAGGAGCCCCTTTCCTTTCCTTTTCTTTTTTTTTTTTTATTTAAGAAATTCACAAGTTGTTAAAACCTGATAGTGTGATTTTTCTATTGGGTAAACAAAATTGTTAAAATTTAATGGTCACATAGTGGCTTAACACCATTACTCATTTACTTAGTACCATTACTCATTGAGTTAATACCTTTATATGGTGACTCAATGGTCACATGCCTTTTGTGACTTCAAAGGGTTGGGGTTCATACCATCCCTTCAACACCTTGGCACAATTTGGCCCCCAAAAAAAAACAAAAAATCGTCAGCGAGGGGCAACAGCCAACAACCTATAGCCAGAGCTCCAACGCCGACGGGGATGCTCCGGCGAGGTGCCACTTTCCTTATTTTTAATTTAAAAAACTAAGGGCATATGGTAAAATTACCAACACTTTAAAATATCAATTTGATTATTGTCACCTCTATGTCATTTACAAGTATTAACAGACTTTTTGGGGTTTTAAAAATTCAAATAGTATTTATTTGTCTTTTTCCCTAAAATTTGTTCTCAATCAATTTACAATTCAAAATAACTTATTATTAAAATATGGGAAAATCCTATAAAAATAACTTTAAAAATAAAAAAGGAAAAAATGTTGTTTAAAATATTCATAATACCAGAGAGATGTTAGCACCTGATATGTCCTTTTAAAGTTTAAAGGATTATTTATACAACATTTAATCGGTAAAAAATCATGTAGAACATAAATCCTAAACTTCTCAAATATAAAATAAATTTTAAAATTCCTACAACAAACAACCAACAAATCTAAACCGATTAAAATTAATTATTAATCATTCTCTCTATCTCTATGTATATATAGTCATTTATTCTCAAAACTCTCCCAAAATCATAACTACAACATTTTCACTAACTAACACAATATTACCCCCATTAGAAAGAAAACAAAAATATGTAGAATAACTTTCGTGAATAAAGTTTATTAAAAAAAACTAGTTTAGCTACCTAAATAATTTTATAAGATAAATAACTTACCTCAGAAAACTCAGATAAACTCTTTGTTCTCCTCCTTTCTTTTTCTCTTTTCCTTGCGCGTTCCAGCTATCCACTCCCACTTTACATTTTAAAGAGGAGAAAAAGAAGAAGTTAGGGTGGTTGGGAATAGGTAAACGATTTCCTTTGGGAGTGAATAAACCACTCCCCTCAACTTCAAAAAAAAGAAGAAAAAAAAAAGTTAGTGGGCTGCCCACCTTATATTATATTATAATATAATACAATATTATATCGTATTATAATATAATATATATATATACATATATATATATATTAGTTTTTTTAAATTAAATTCCAAAAAAAATACTCCCTTCGATCCTAATTATAAGAGTAAATTTTGGAATTGGTTTTGGTCCTAATTATTAGAGCAAATTTTAACTTTTGTCAATTTTTTCCTATAATACCCCTATCTATACTTTCTCAATAATAATTAAAGACAATAATAATTTAATAATATACTTATATATTTTATATAGTAAATAATGTTTGCAACTTATTAATGTCATGTACAACTAAATTATACTTTTTTATATAAAATAATTTTAAACAATTTTTGTCATATTTTTCCTATATTACCTCTACTAATACTTCTTCTACAATAATTAATTTAACAACACGCTTATATTATATCAAGTGAGATATTCTACTTTATTTTTTATTTTTAAATAAAATAATTTTAATTAATTTTTTTAATCTCTCTAAATGAAAAGGTCAATTTTATCTGACGCTAAATATTTAATACTAGAAGGAGTACAATTTTTCGCAAAAATTATAGTGTAAGGGTAAAATTTTTATATTTTAATCATAAAAGTTGATCCAAGGACCTCTTTTAGATGGCCAAGGTCTGCTTCGGAAATTGGAAGCCAGGGACCTTTTTTATCACCTTCAAATGGGATTTGCTTTGTCCCTTCAGTTTTAGACTAAACTAGCAACTAGCTGTAACGCCTCATTTTCAATACCAAAATCTTGGCCAAAATAATAGTAACACCTCCAAATATAGGATATTCAACACTCAAACACATATTTACAATATGGCCAAAGGTAGAAATCCATTTATACAGGGCCAAAATAAATCCAATAAATAAGAGTTATTTTAAAATGCGGAAGTCTTTTAGGTTCATGGCAAATAAAATAACACAACATAAACTAAAGGAGTACAGAAGAGCCTACAAAGCTCACTCCATGGGTGCATTCCCTTGATCTCTACTAAGTTATTCACCTGAAAAATGTTAATATGGGGTGAGATTACACGTCTCAGTAACTACTGAATATTTCTACCGTACACGAGCAAATAATATATGACAAAAAGATATGGGCTGATTTCAAATATATATGTAGATTCCATAATTTCTCATACAAAATAATTTATACTAATAGTCATCAATATAAAACATATATATCTCAAAAGTTCTCTTCTCATGTCTTTACAGATTATTCATCATTATATCAAATTCTTGAACTGTTCAGAAATGCATTATGCAGTATGCAGCCTCCCTTATACCACCTCCATCCGTATCCGCTGACTGGAGCCATAGGCTAACACATAGTCCAATAGAAACTCATTCATTTGACTGAATTGTTCCAAGCTCACCAAAACTTAAGATACACCCGGCCAAAGGTATAGAGCTTAAATCTGGACTATGGCTCCCCTCCTTTAAAATAACAACTAAGGAGGTGTCACATGTCCCACATCTCCAATGAAATCCCGGCCAGAGGAAAACATGGAAGATGGGGCCCTGAAACAAGTACCATCCACTGTGCACCGAGTGGTGGCATAAATCATTCTTATCATTCAAATCCCTCCTTACTCCACCCATCATAATACAACCGCCATGATGAATATGTTCACTCAAAATAATGCATTATTATACCATAAAGTTTTATACATCAATATGCGTATTTATGAATAGTAAATACTATGCGTATCTGTGAATAGTAAAATACTATGTGTATATGTGAATAGTAAAACACGGTATATATACATGAATAGTAAAAATGAAGAGTACATACGGTATGTATACGTGAATAGTAAAATGAATAGTAAATACGGTATACGTGAATAGTAAAATGAATAGTAAATACGGTATACGTGAATAGTAAAATGAATAGTAAATACGGTATATGTGAATAGTAAAATGAATAGTAAATACGGTATACGTGAATAGTAAATACAGTATACGTGAATAGTAACGTACGTATAAATAGTACCTCTGCAAATTTGCAAATCAAAGTTCCCACACCAGATCTTAAAACCATAAATATTTTCTAAATATTCTTGCCAAAATAGTAAACAAACCAATTAATAATCATACATAATTCACAAGTATAAGGAAGAATATTCAGAGTTACCTGTTACTTGCTAATACCCGAATCACCAACCAGCTATTATAACTCTCAAGCAAATATCTCTACTCTCTCTCTCTCTCTCTCTCTCTACCTCTCTCTATGGCTCTTAGAAGTTGTGAAGAATGAAATGAAATGGAAGGTCTATTTATAGTTGGAAAATGGGTCTTTAAGTGTAATTTTTGTCTCTGGGTCGTTTTACGTAATTTTTCCAAAAATTAAAAAGAAACCCTCCCGTGACTACTCTCAGCCGCCCTCGTGAAAGTTTTAAAAATTTTTAATAATATAATATTATAAATTAAATAGTAAAATATTATTACGTGGGTCCCGCGTGAATTTTTTTCAAAACTCACGAGAAAGGTTGTCGCTCACGGGAAGTTTGCAGAGAATTATTTTGGCCGTGGGTCCCGCATGAATAGTAAATACGTATTTAGGAATAGTAAATACCGTATTTTTAAATAGTAAATACGTATTTGTGAATAGTGAACACTATTCATATTTCACAAATTTCAAGTATTAAATACGTATTTGCGAATAACATATATATATATATATTTTTTAAATACGTATTTGTAAATAGTAAAAACGTATACGTGAATAGTAAATACTATTCACGGGGCCCACAAAATACTGATTTCAAATTTATCACTTTCCAAAAATAGAGCCTACTAGTCTTCCCAAAATAGGTTTATGTTCAAGATATTAGATTCAAAATTCAGGATGTTACATTTCTCCCCTCCTAAAAGAAAATTTTGTCCTCAAAATTTCGCTATAATAAGAATTCTAACCTATTTAAATAAATGAGGATAGGTTTGTCGCATGCTCTCCTCCGTTTCCCAAGTAGCATCTCCGGGAGCCATTCCTTTACACACAACCTTTACAAGCTAATAGCCTTGTTCCTCAATTGCTTATCCCCCGCATCAACAATCCGCTCCGACTCAGCTTTATATATCATATTATCCCTAAGTCCTATCTCTTTCCCAAACATGCTCACCAAGCACACAACACAATTTTCGTTCATCCTGTACCCAAAGTAATATTCAGACACAGGATCCACTAGTTCCTTATTTGAGCGCTTGGTTACACTGGCCTCACAGGCCAGTTCATTCTTCCTTTCTGCTTTTTTTCATTGTATTACCACGACACTGGATATTCAGATCTTACAGCTTAAGAAGTTACCCTCAGGCCATAATAACCACAATATGATATAATCTGATTATTTTGCCAACCTTAAGATAAACTTTAGACATACAGGTCTAATGTTACCATGATAGGCAACAAACACAATACTAGGCACATAAGTCTTATAGCCTAGAGATACCACCATATGCAAACTAGCTCAACGGGTCTTACCGCTTCAAGCCTCTGCTCGTCTATCCTATACCCGTGCTTCCTCAATTCAAGTTTAAGAAAACACTTACTTACTAAATCTAGCTTTCACCAATGGCAAGTAATTCAAAAACAAGTACATTTGGCAAGATTCTGCAAACTAAGTATATCCACAACAGTTTCCAACCTCTTCTAACTTGTACACCTTCCACCACAATCATAATGTAAAAGTCAATTCTTGTTCGAATTTCGCAAGGATTCATTCCATGAGACATCATAGTTTATAAATGTCGATTACAAACTGGTCTTAAATCCTGTTGTAAATATTGCGTAAAAATTTCCAAACACAGCAAGTGCATTGGTAAGTTCAAAATTCAAATACTCAGGGACCTAGCAACTTATTTTAAATAGTCACCAACTCCGAATACATTCCAGGTTCCAACTTATTCTACTCAACTCATCCATGAAACACTCAATTCATTATTTCTAAAGAAAAATTCTATTATCAAGATCATTTCCTATGCTAGATAAACAGTTGGCAATCTCTTGAACACCTTATACATGTTGGTATCACATTTTGTTCCCTATTTCTCTCAAATCAATTAATACCATATTCTAATATCTCAATTTATTCAATCAATTCAGTCTCCTAAAGAATCAATACAACTGTTAAGTTGAACTGTTATATTACATTTCTACTAGTAGCAACCCTCTAGATCCCCTACCAACTTTCAGATTCATCATCCTATTTCTAAAACCCCGATTATTCATACTAGATTCATCATACTCCATAGCTTATATCATTTAAGAACTATCCTCAAACTTTGCCCAAAAATGATAATTGTCAAATTACAAATCAACTCTTAGAACTTCAATATCAGCAAGACAGAGATATCATGTGTCCTCAATAATATCCATAGAACATTCATGTTTTCACAATTCCTAGACTAAGATTTAAAACATTCAAATATTATTCTCACAACCTCAGCATTGTTCACATGATTCGAATTCAATCCTTAGTATCTCAAAGACATATACTAAATATCATCTGTTCCTCTCATAGTTATCTATCAATCACACCCAAATAACATACTAATATTATAACATAAATCACCGGATTTCATACTTTCATAATTAGACATACTATCTTAACTCAGATTGAATTCAAGTCTATTCTCAAATATTCCCAGACATCAATAGTCAAGTTTACAATTTGATTCTTATAACCTCAACATCAACTGATAATTCGTGTTGCCCCAAAAATACCCATTATACATACTAAGATCATGATTCACAATTCCTAATCTAATTCTTGGATTATATGAAGACTATCTACAACCTCAGCAGTATTCACAAGGTTCTAATTCTACCTCAACCTGCAATATCACAAAGGCTCATTTCGTTCTTAAGTTCTATTTCAGCTTAGATTAAATTAAAGCCTATCCTCAATATTTACTATATTCATTCTAACATCTTTCTGGCATTCCTAAGGATCACCATTTCATACCTTTCCATCGATCTTCCAACATGTTTATCCAAAAACCTTAGTCTTTGAATTATCTGTGACAAATTCATAGAGTTCTTCGGATACTCAGAGAGTGAAGAATGCTCTCGGGTTAATTGGCACAACTCATCATCATTTCAAATCTTCGGATTCTCTCCGGTTCATCTAATATTATTAGGAAGTCACCCTTCCCAAGATTACTATCACCTTAGCACGCTTACGCTTAAAATCCTATTTTTAAATGTCAATTCCGACATCTTGAGTCAGCTGCACATCCAAGACAGATTTCTTAGATAAATGCGCGTATAAACGTCCAAACTTAATTTCTTGAAAACACAGCTAGCAATAAATGCCATAGCGATTTCTGTCTGCAAAGGTCTAGGAGACTGCGACCCCTAACGGTGGCTAGGGTGCACTAGGGTGCGGTGCCATAAAATTTCCGCATAACAACAAAGTCTGCATAATTATGAGCCAGCAACAGATGAGAATCCAATGCTGCTTAACAAAATCTAGACGTTACTAGCCCAGCTATAAACCGAGTAAAGAAAGAGTAAATGTTTCACATTCTCTCAGGCTTCACATCCTCTCAAGCTTCACATCAACATACATATTTCCTCTCCGATCGTAACTTTCCCTATATTCTTCCATATTATCTTTATACATGGCCGGTTCAAGCAACTTCATTCCAGTTTCCGATTCATACAACCCTTTCTTTCTTGAAACTTTACTTCATGACTATCAGACTAACATGTTGTCTGACTTGTCAAACAATGCATCATACCCTTATTCTTCTTTACTTCCCCAAAATCCCGTAAGTACGAATGTTCATTCATCTGCCTCAACGATTAACATTCCTACTCCTCCTCCAAGGATACAAGATTCTATTTTTACAACTACTAACAGAAAGGAATCTGAAGCAGGTCCATCAAGGCGACCTGTCCAAAGATGTCGTAATATGGCAGATCTTATGGAGTCCACGGTACCTTCTCAACCAAGGAATCCTGGTTCTAGCTTGACGGAGACTACTAATCATTCTCATGTGGTTGCTGCCATGTTCTACGAGAGATCATTCATACCAATGGACTTCAATACCATAAACTTGAAGTTCATGGGAGGATTGGTATGATATGCCACGCTGTCTTTCACCAGGACGTACAAGGAGGTTCTTCCAATCCTCAAGTATTTGACTTTGGTAAGAAAAATTTAGAAGATGTCAAACATTTTCTAGAAAATTATTGTTTGAATCAAAATTCTTTAGGGTATGTCCTGGTGTCAGATCCCCTATCAGCCTACTATGAGGCCCTCTGTGTTGGTTTGGAATGGACTAAAAATCAAAATGAACTCCCTAATAGTTCATTTCCAACCAATACAGAAAATATATCCAATAAAGGAAAAGAGCTCATGGTTGTAAATAATAATCCTTCAGTCCCCATACCTAGTAATCCATACCGATCAAGAGCTGAACAAAATATTAGAGCTGCATCAATGTCAATAGATGATCTTAGAGACTTCTTCCATTTACCTCAACAAGAAGCGGCTCAACAAGTTCGTCTATGCAAAAATGTTCTAATGAAAATATGCCATAGGGGAGGAATAAAGCATTGGCCTTATGTAAAAATTCGAAGCACTATGAAGCAAATAGCTAGATTGAGAAGAACAATGTCTCCTGATGGTCCTCTCTCAAGAGCAGCCGCTCAGGAAGAAATTAATAGACTTAAACTTGAGATAGTCGAAGCTTGCGGTGGGATTGTACCAACTGTTGTTCTTGATGCTTGAATTAATATAGTCTACTCTTCTTAGCCTTCTTGCTAATGTTTGTAATCTCTATTCTAGGATTCATAAGGATTTTCGAGTTTTCCTGCCAAACTCAACTTTATCTTATTAAATTCAAACTTAAGCCAGTTATTCTGTATAGTCAAGACTATGCCCGTATTCTGTTATGGTATTGTCATCTGTTACTCATATAAATTAGCTAGGTAAGTGTAAATCTAGCGAAAATCTCTTCATACTTTTTACAACGGCAACTACTTGAATAACCATCAAATAGGGGCTTAGTCTTTCAATCACTTTCCTAGACACCAATAAAAATATTCATCCTAGAAAGTAATTTTGGGCCTACAGAATCCAATATTCAATAAATTTTCTACTTACCAACTTCCGCTACGCAGCTCTGAAATTTAATCTCAATCACATCCTCAAATCATAAATCCTCATTATCAATCACTTGAATATTTTGATTAACCCATTCTTCTCCTATCATGAATGTCACAAGAAAATTGGTAAAAAGAATCCAAAGCTATAAAGGAAAATGCACATGTTATGATATTTAATTTGCCATGACCTCAAAATTTTTATTTAGAAAACTGATAGGAAATTTACAGATTGGCCAGAACCTTTGCTCTGATACCAAAAATGTAACGCCTCATTTTCAATACCAAAATCTTGGCCAAAATAATAGTAACACCTCCAAATATAGGATATTCAACACTCAAACACATATTTACAATATGGCCAAAGGTAGAAATCCATTTATACAGGGCCAAAATAAATCCAATAAATAAGAGTTATTTTAAAATGCGGAAGTCTTTTAGGTTCATGGCAAATAAAATAACACAACATAAACTAAAGGAGTACAGAAGAGCCTACAAAGCTCACTCCATGGGTGCATTCCCTTGATCTCTACTAAGTTATTCACCTGAAAAATGTTAATATGGGGTGAGATTACACGTCTCAGTAACTACTGAATATTTCTACCGTACACGAGCAAATAATATATGACAAAAAGATATGGGCTGATTTCAAATATATATGTAGATTCCATAATTTCTCATACAAAATAATTTATACTAATAGTCATCAATATAAAACATATATATCTCAAAAGTTCTCTTCTCATGTCTTTACAGATTATTCATCATTATATCAAATTCTTGAACTGTTCAGAAATGCATTATGCAGTATGCAGCCTCCCTTATACCACCTCCATCCGTATCCGCTGACTGGAGCCATAGGCTAACACATAGTCCAATAGAAACTCATTCATTTGACTGAATTGTTCCAAGCTCACCAAAACTTAAGATACACCCGGCCAAAGGTATAGAGCTTAAATCTGGACTATGGCTCCCCTCCTTTAAAATAACAACTAAGGAGGTGTCACATGTCCCACATCTCCAATGAAATCCCGGCCAGAGGAAAACATGGAAGATGGGGCCCTGAAACAAGTACCATCCACTGTGCACCGAGTGGTGGCATAAATCATTCTTATCATTCAAATCCCTCCTTACTCCACCCATCATAATACAACCGCCATGATGAATATGTTCACTCAAAATAATGCATTATTATACCATAAAGTTTTATACATCAATATGCGTATTTATGAATAGTAAATACTATGCGTATCTGTGAATAGTAAAATACTATGTGTATATGTGAATAGTAAAACACGGTATATATACATGAATAGTAAAAATGAAGAGTACATACGGTATGTATACGTGAATAGTATTATGAATAGTAAATACAGTATACGTGAATAGTAAAATGAATAGTAAATACGGTATACGTGAATAGTAAAATGAATAGTAAATACGGTATACGTGAATAGTAAAAATGAATAGTAAATACGGTATATGTGAATAGTAAAATGAATAGTAAATACGGTATACGTGAATAGTAAATACAGTATACGTGAATAGTAACGTACGTATAAATAGTACCTCTGCAAATTTGCAAATCAAAGTTCCCACACCAGATCTTAAAACCATAAATATTTTCTAAATATTCTTGCCAAAATAGTAAACAAACCAATTAATAATCATACATAATTCACAAGTATAAGGAAGAATATTCAGAGTTACCTGTTACTTGCTAATACCCGAATCACCAACCAGCTATTATAACTCTCAAGCAAATATCTCTACTCTCTCTCTCTCTCTCTCTCTCTATGGCTCTTAGAAGTTGTGAAGAATGAAATGAAATGGAAGGTCTATTTATAGTTGGAAAATGGGTCTTTAAGTGTAATTTTTGTCTCTGGGTCGTTTTACGTAATTTTTCCAAAAATTAAAAAGAAACCCTCCCGTGACTACTCTCAGCCGCCCTCGTGAAAGTTTTAAAAATTTTTAATAATATAATATTATAAATTAAATAGTAAAATATTATTACGTGGGTCCCGCGTGAATTTTTTTCAAAACTCACGAGAAAGGTTGTCGCTCACGGGAAGTTTGCAGAGAATTATTTTGGCCGTGGGTCCCGCATGAATAGTAAATACGTATTTAGGAATAGTAAATACCGTATTTTTAAATAGTAAATACGTATTTGTGAATAGTGAACACTATTCATATTTCACAAATTTCAAGTATTAAATACGTATTTGCGAATAACATATATATATATATATATATTTTTTAAATACGTATTTGTAAATAGTAAAAACGTATACGTGAATAGTAAATACTATTCACGGGGCCCACAAAATACTGATTTCAAATTTATCACTTTCCAAAAATAGAGCCTACTAGTCTTCCCAAAATAGGTTTATGTTCAAGATATTAGATTCAAAATTCAGGATGTTACACTAGCAAATCCCATGACTCTTTAGGTAAGGGTATTTTCGGAAAATATATATAATTAACTAATTTAACTTCCCTCCTTAATCCTTTCGAATTCTGGTAATTTGCTCATATAATTAGGACTGGAGGAAGTATTTGGATATTACAATTCTCCCAACCTAATAGAATTTTGTCCCCAAAATTCTCAACAAGTCATTAAAGAAGATAATCTACATCTCAAGATTCTTATATAAGATCATTAAAGTCAAAACAATACTGCCAAAATACAATGCATGCCAACACCTCAGAACAAAATATCACCGTGTCACACAAATTCAATCACAACTCAACCGTAAATACAATAATTCAATCATGAGAAGCACAACCATCACTACAAGAAAATGTGAAATTTGCGACGGAATTTTGCGAGGGAAAAAATTCCGTCGCAAATTTTAGACAATTTGCGAGGGAAATTGAATTCCCTCGCAAAATGGTGATTTTTGCGAGGGAAACAAAATTCCCTCGCAAAAAGAACGAAATTTTGCGAGGGAAAAAACATTCCCTCGCAAAATTCCCATAATTTTGCGAGGGAAGAACTCTTCCCTCGCAAAATATTCATTTTGCGAGGGAAACACTATTCCCTCGCAAAATTGTAGACATTTTGCGAGGGAACCGTCGATCCCTCGCAAATTTACACACATGGCGAAAAATTGGAGGGAAAATTCCCCCCCAATTTTTCCGCTATTTTGCGAGGGAAGAAAGAATTCGTCGCAAACTGGTGAATTTGCGAGGGAGCAGTAGTTCCCTCGCAAAATAGAAAAAAAATTGGGGGGAAATTCCCCCCCAAATTTTTCGAAATTTTGCGAGGGAGGAAGGTTCCCTCGCAAAATGGGCAAATTTTGCGAGGGATGAAATATTCCCTCGCAAAATTTGCCAATTTTGCGAGGGAAGAAATGTTCCCTCGCAAAATTTGCCAATTTTGCGAGGGAACCTTCCTCCCTCGCAAAATTCCGAAAAATTTGGGGGGAAATTTCCCCCCAATTTTTTGTAAAGGACATATTTTGCGAGGGAAAAGTTTATCCCTCGCAAAATTGTGGGCCTTTTTTAGGGATTTTTGCGAGGGAACAAAATTCCCTCGCAAAAGTGAAGGATTTTTGCGAGGGAACTAAGTTCCCTCGCAAAATGTAATGATTTTTGCGAGGGAATAAAAAGTCCGTCACAAAATGTCTAGAATTTTTGCGAGGGAATAACGGGTCCCTCGCAAAATTGTAGACATTTTGCGAGGGAGTTTTATTTCCCTCGCAAAAATCATTACATTTTGCGAGGGAACTTAGTTCCCTCGCAAAAATCCCTAAAATTTGGGGGGAAATTTTGCGAGGGAACCTTCCTCCCTCGCAAAATTCCGAAAAATTTGGGGGGAAATTTCCCCCCAATTTTTTGTAAAGGACATATTTTGCGAGGGAAAAGTTTATCCCTCGCAAAATTGTGGGCCTTTTGCGAGGGAATAAAAAATCCGTCGCAAAATGTCTAGAATTTTGTGAGGGAATAATTGGTCCCTCGCAAAATTATAGACATTTTGCGAGGGATTTTTATTTCCCTCGCAAAAATCATTGCAGTTTGCGAGGGAACTTAGTTCCCTCGCAAAAATCCTTCAATTTTGCGAGGGAATTTTGTTCCCTCGCAAAAATCCCTAAAATTTGGGGGGAAATTTCCCCCTAATTTTTTGTAAAGGACATATTTTGCGAGGGAAAAGTTTATCCCTCGCAAAATTGTGGGCCTTTTGCGAGGGAATAAAAAGTCCGTCGCAAAATGTCTAGAATTTTGCGAGGGAATAACTGGTCCCTCGCAAAATTATAGACATTTTGCGAGGGATTTTTATTTCCCTCGCAAAAATCATTGCAGTTTGCGAGGGAACTTTTGTTCCCTCGCAAAAGTCCTTACATTTTGCAAGGGAATTTTTTTCCCTCGCAAAATAGTATATTAATATATATATATTTTTTGTTAAATATTTCTCCAAAGTAAACCCAAAGCAATTAAAACCAATAAATTTAAGTCTCTCACTCATTTCTGCCTCTATTCAACTAAGTAGCATATTGATTAAAATCAAGACAATTTTCCTCCAAAGAATAGTATTTTAAAATATATTGATAAACATTTGTCTTATAATTAACATATATATTATTTCTATATATCTTCCTTTTTTGTTACCTTTAACATGTATGTGAGCCTAACTCCTCACACTGCGACATAAGTATTTGGAGCCTACCACATTACCTTTTCCAATGCACTCTATCCATTTTGATCTTACCAACCACTCTTCCTTTTTTTTTTCTTATTCCCTCTCATACCTGATAACAGTTGATTGTGTATCAATAGGCTAGGGATAAAGAAAAAAAATTGACCAACATGAAAAAAAACTACTCCCTCCGATTTAAAAGATAAGACAAAGCTTTTAGAATAAATCATACTGCAAACACTATCTTATATTTAAAATCAGAGATAATATTATATATGAAATCAATATCAATTCTTCAATTAGATCCTATATTTATGATTGAAGACACTACTTACTTGTATTTGGTCACAATTCAACTATCAATAAGTTTTAATTCCACTAATCAAATTAGCATGAATATCCGTTTAGGAATTAGTATTTGGTCACAATTGAACTATCAATAAGTTGTAATTAGTTTGATTATGAGAAAAAATCTTGCAAAAATTAAATAATCGACATCAAATACTTTCTTAAATATTTCTACAAAATTATGAACTGACAAATGTTCTAACATGGTTCTAACTTCTTGATATTTAATTATACGAAATCAAAATTAATAAATAATGTGCTGCGATTTATCCCATCTAAAGTGCAAATATTTATTTATTTAGATTGAAATGATTTGAATCTTCAGCAAAGTCAAATATAATGCTACTATATCTTTTCCAGCTATCTAAATGCAATATACACTTTCTGACAAGGTATCAACTTTTAAACAATGGTACGAACAAAAGCCTGGCTCAGTCGATAGATTGTTGAGTCTCTTAAACATGATGTTGTGGTTTGAACCAAGCCATATGCATGGAAAATGCTTAGTTAGGAGAGGCAAAACTCGTATGATCTATATGCCCCGATTGATAAGATTAGTCTCTAGCTATTAGTTGGAAGATATCGTCTGGATTCTTAAAAAAATTCGATCCCTATTATTCCTTGACTTGGAGCATGATTCACTCAGTATAATTTCTAATTCAATAAATCATAACAACTAAATTGTTTAAAACTAAAGTTTATGAATTGAATCGATAATTAAAAGAAAATTAAGAGAAAAACTTTGAGTAAGAATAATATGAATTTTTTAATGATATTTTAATCTAGATAAGTCATAAAAAATCATTTTTGTCCTTCTCATAATAGTAAATTGACCATATATTTCTATATATCTTCCTTTTTACCATTTAATCAAATAAATATAATATAACATATGACATATTTTTAAAAAATGTAACTTAATAAAAACCTTCATAACAAATATATCAAAAAATTATAAATGACATGATTAAAAATGTTTAAATAAGCGAATAATTATTGCTAGTAAATGTTAGAATAAAAGCCATTGAAATCATGAACTATATGACCATTGTAATCTTATCTCTGATTTATAGTTATCTCAACTTGCGATATTGTCATGAATTAATTTATAGGTAAAACGTGATCGAGGACGATGAAGTTTTACTGATAAATGCAAAAGACAAAGGTTGGAAATGAGGATTATTTTAACCGTTAAGTTAGCACACACTTGTAAAATTCAGAAAAGAAGAAAAGATTATTTATAAACGTTTTCTTGATTGATCAACAAAGGCATTTGGTTAGAAGTTTGGCACAAATTATACTTATTAGCAGTTCTATCATTTTGGTCCATGGTCTGGCTACCTTTAACATGTATGTGAGCCTAACTCCTCATACTGTGATATAAGTATTTAGAGCCTGCCACATTATCTTTTTACAAAGTTTCTGAATTTTTTTTTTAAATTTTAAATGAAAGAATGAAATACCTCCCCTCCTGATTGTACCATATTTTTATATGATTCTTAATAATAAAATTGGGATTCTTAATGCACTTTCTGTGATATTATTGCATGATTAAGCACTAATTTTAATTATGGACATTTGCATTGAATTAAGTAAAATTAGGGGTAAAAATGTCATAATTTATTAACTACCCATGCAAATGATTCATAGTACTTTTGATGCTACCTTGTGCTTAATTTTGTATTTTAGGAATTTTGAAAGGACCAGAATTAATGTCAGAGAAGGGCCTCAATTACTGTCAGAGAAGGACCTAAAACTGAAAGCATATCAGAGAGGGACCATAATTCATATCAGAGAAGGACCTTAAATGAAATTCATGGCAGAGAAGGACCAACTCGGAAACACTGCGTTTTGGATTTTTAGGTCAGATTTATAATTCAATTTGGACCCAACAGATTCAATGGATTCAGCAGACCCGAGATAGCAGCTGGAAGTCCGACATTTTGAGGCATCTGGATTGAATAGGGTCGAAAACTTCTGGAGGATGGAGAGACCTGGAAAATCGATGGGTCCTTGAATGCTCTCCACCGTCACCTACGTCACTCACCACGAGACACAGCCACCTCCAGCACTCCTTCGATTCTCCTCTCTTTCATCATCTCCTTTAGTCCTCTTCACCGTTCCTTCACCGTTTACCAC
The DNA here is from genome assembly GCA_034222035.1 of Acacia crassicarpa. Taxonomy (NCBI): domain Eukaryota; kingdom Viridiplantae; phylum Streptophyta; class Magnoliopsida; order Fabales; family Fabaceae; genus Acacia; species Acacia crassicarpa. The sequence continues at coordinate 19,461,403 of JAWXYG010000009.1, read as the reverse complement.
TCACCTTGGCCGTTGCCATCATCGGACTGAACCACGTGAGCTAAGAACCTTGAACCAGCGCAGAACCTCCAGCCTACACCTCCACACACCAGCGTGTTTCTGACCCAAGCCGCAAGCCCTCACTCTCTCGTGATTTCTCTCGTTCTCGTCCCCCACTTTCGTCTCCGTCCCCCACGTCCTCTCTTCTCCTTCCGAGATCCGCCGGCAGATCCTCCTCCGCCGATTAGCCCTGTGCAATCTCATTCTCTCGCCGATTAGCCCTCAAGATGCCGGGTTTGTTGAAGCAATTTCTCTTTTCCCTCTTTTCCCTCTTTTTCCTTTTACACATATTCTGAACTTTTAATCGTTTTCCATAACAGGACTGTGCTCAAGATGCCGGGTCGACTCTTAATCGTTTTCTCAATTTCTTGATCAAGTACTGCTGCAACATATTATTCTTTGAATCTGAAAGTGGTATCTCTCTCTCTCTCTCAATTAAGTTTGGATCCGATTCATTAATTGTGCCAATATATCGGCGAGGCATATTATTCATTGATAGTTTGATACTACTTTGCTCAGTTGCTGCTTGTCCTTTTTTTTTTTAATGTTTAAATGTGGGGCAGAAAGTTAAATTTGCAGTGTGAAAAGCAAGAAAGTAGTAGTCCTTAAAATGGATATTTAATTGAAGAATGGACAGAAAACTGAAAAGGTTCATCAGTGCTTAACAGAGTTCTGATAATTATCTGGATGGTTATCTGGATGGTGGGTAGTTGTATTCTCTTCTTGTTTGTTGTTTTTTGCTGGGGTTTGTTGTTTTTCTCCAGTTGCTGTATCTGTTTTGTGTTGTTGCTTTTTCGGTGTTGTGGTTTTATTTTTCCTCGGTTTGTATTGCACTCTTATTGTCTACTTTTAATGTCACGATTTTCCCCATTGACCGAAAAAAAAAAAGAGTTCTGATAAGAGAAGTCGACCCTTAGAAAGTTTGTCCAGGCAAGCTAGGCTCACCTTTATAGCTCTCTTCTTTTTCCCTAAAGTGACAGCAAAATCTAATGGATATTTCATGACTTGAATGTGAAAGCTTATTAAATTGCTCATAAAATAAAACATCACCTGTGGATGAATCATATACGCGGAACATGAGTGCCAAAACATTATTCCAGTTCCAACCGTGATTTACTTTGTCTTTTGCAACAACATTATTAAATTACTCTTTCTTTTCCTTTTCTTGTCATCAGCATGTATACTGATGTTCAGATGTTGCTTGTGCCTTACATCATACCTTTTACTCTTCTCCCTGCTTTTTGATTAAACTCTATTTGTGTTGAATATAATAGGTTTCTTATATATTTTGCGAAAGGGTATTCCCTTTTTTGTATTAACTTGACAAATAGCACATAATAATTACTGATAAAGTATATGAACATATTCTATTTCAGTCGAAAACTTGATGGTAATTTTATTGGTTGTTATGGCTTGTCCCTAATTTAATTGACTTTATATGATACTAATTGTAGGTGAAGTTGCATGAGAAAATTTGCTCTCGACTCTTATAGTGATTATTATGAGTAATTACATCTGTGTCATAAATCAGATTAATGTTACAATTTGGATAGGGGGTGTGCAATAACCATTAACCAGTGGAGGACTAATGTGACATTGCAGTTGGTTGTGTAGCTATCAATTGACATAGTTAACTAATGTTGTGGGTATCTTCTACAATTTTTATATAAGTTGATTGAAATCACCCATAACAACCAAATGTTTATCAAACTGCCTCTGTTTATTGTGTATTGGTTGATGATTTGACTTATTAAACTTTATCTATAAATAAGCGATGCTCATGGTAAAAATATTTTATATGGGGTTCACGACTACAATTCAATCACATGTGATGTTGATTTTTTCTTTTCCGCCTTGATCTCCTGTGTTATGAATAAAGAGGGTGAAGACGTTAGAAGCGAAGGTGAAGGAGCAAGAAGCGCAGATGAAGGAGCAAGGAAAGATGATTTTAGAGATGCGGGAACTTCTCAACTCCCTTATGAAGGACAAGGGTACGAGGCCGCCTCCTGATGGTGATGGCGATACCAATGGTGATCCTGCCTAGACTGCTACAGTTTAGACTTTTTTTTAGTTTATTTTTGTTGAAACATTATACTTTGTAATATTTTGTTATTTTTATGCAAATTTTGATGATTGTTACAATATCTTTTTATCATATATAAGTCTTTTTAATTTCTAATTTTTAATATTTTTTATGAAATTAATTACATTTTTAAAATCATTTTATTTTTAAAAAAATTTAATTGGGATTTTGGCGAAAATTTAATATATTGAATTTTGCGACGGAATTTTATTCCCTCAAAGATCCCTCGCAAGATATGAATTTTGCGAGGGAATACTATTCCGTCACAAATTACAATACTATTGACTTTTGCGAGGGAATTGAATTCCCTCGCAAAAATTTCAAATTTTCTAGGTTTTGCGAGGGAACTTTTTCCCTCGCAAAATTTGAAACTTTTGCGAGGGAACTTTTTCCCTCGCAAAAGTTTCAAATTTTGCGAGGGAAAAAGTTCCCTCGCAAAAAATTCAAATTTGCGAGGGAAAAAGTTCCCTCGCAAAAAATTCAAATTTTGCGAGGGAACAAATTCCCTCGCAAAAAAATCAACTTTTGCGAGGGATTTCTTCCCTCGCAAAATGTCAAGGTTTTGCGAGGGACTAAATTCCCTCGCAAAATCCAAAATTTTGCGAGGGAATATTTTTCTCTCGCAAATATTGAAATTTGCGAGGGAATATGATTCCGCCGCTAAATCCAATTTTTGCGACGGAAATGTGCATTTTTGCGACGGAAAATTTTTTTGCGATGGCTGTTTTTGCGAGGGACCTTTTTCCGTCGCAAATTCCGCCGCAAAACGTTTTTGCGACGGAAATTTGCTATTTTGCGAGGGAAAAATTCCGCCGCAAAAAACTGATTTTTTTTGTAGTGCATATACTTAAGCAAACAAGTTTGGAAAATCACGACGCATCCTTTCCTCAGTTTCCCAACTTGCATCTCCAGGTGTCATACCCTTCTAGGAGACTTTCACAAGCTGAATGGTCTTTTTCCTTAATTGCTTGTCCTAGACATCTAAAATTCTCTCTCGTTATGCTATATAAGTCAAGTTCTCTCTCAACTCGACTTCCCCAGGTGCAATGATATGAGATGGGTCTGGATGATACTTCTTCAACTGTGACACATGAAACACATCGTGCACATTATGCAAGTGTGGAGGCAAGGCGATCAGATAGGCAATATGCCCAATCCGCTCCAAAATCTCATATAGCCCAATAAATCGTAGAGTCAACTTCTTTGCCTTAATAGACCTCCCAATGCCCATCATGGGTGAAACATTTAGGAAAACAAGATTTCCCACACTAAACTCCAACAGCCTTCTTTGACGATATGCATAACTCTTGTGTCGGCTATAAGCTTCAACAATTTTTGTCGTATCATTTCAATCTTTCACGATGTTTGATCTACCAAATCAGGTCCAATAATAGTTTTCTCACTCGATTCGGTCCAACACAACGGCGATCTGCACTTTCTACCATACAATGCCTTAAAAGGAGCCATCTGAATCCTTGAGTGTTAATATTTATTGTAAACAAATTCTGCCACAGGCAGGTAATGATCCCAACTACCAAGTAACTTAATGGCATAAACTCTAAATATATCCTCAAGGGTATGAATTGTCCTTTCTATTTAACCATCGGTCTACGGATGATAAGTTGTACTGTAATTCAACCTAGTCTACATAGTCTCTTGTAACGTGTTTCAAGAGTTTGATATGATCCTTGGATGACGTTCTAACACAATCTCTGTGGGCACACCATGCAACCTAACAGTCCAATCCATATACAACTAAGCTAGCTTTTCTAAGCTATATCTAATATGGATCAAAAAGAAATAGGCTGACTTCATCAATCTATCTACAATGACCCTTATGGTGTTATAGTGTTATGTAGTCCTAGACAATTCTACAACAAAATTCATGAAAATGTTGTCCCACTTCTACTAGGAAACTCTAAAAATTGAAGTAGCCCAGAGGTTTTTGATGCTCAGTCTTCACCTTCTAACAAATCAAACATTTCATTACAAAGTTTGTCATGTCACGCTTCATCTTAGGCCACCGATAACCTTGCTTCAAATCTCGATATATCTTAGTGATTCTCACATGAATGGTGTACTTACTTTGATTAGCATTTTCAAGAATAGTCTTTTTGATTTCCTTGTTATTCATAACACAAATCCTCTTATTATACCTCGATGTATCTCTCTCCTTGATATCGTAATCTAAAACTTCACCATTCTCCAACTCTTATCTAATCCTCAACAAACTGTCACCTTTTCTTTGAGCCATCATTATAGACTTCAAAATTCTCAAGTACTACACTTAAAACCACCTCGGACTTAGGCATAAGATCAATTCTTACTAATCCTCCCAACATGTTGTGTTTACAAGCATGCATGTGGAACAGGTGTACCGTCTAACGATTCAATGTGCCTGCTACTACATTAGCCTTTTTTGGACTATACTTTAACTTAAAGTTGTAATTCTTCAAGAACTCCATCCATCTTCTCTGTTGATTACTCAATTCATTCTGATCCACAAAATATTTCAAGCAATTTTGATTGTTGGATATCTCAAATTGCAATCCATAAAGACAATGCCTCTAGATCTTCAAAACAAACACCAAAGTAGAAAATTCTAGATCATAGGTTAGATAGTTTTCCTCATGAGATCTCAATTGTTTAGATGTGTATGTCACTACTTTACCATCTTACATGAACATATATCCCAAACCCTTTCAGTGATGCATCCGTATATATTGTATATGACCTATCTAGGTTAAGTATAATAGGAACAAGAGCAGTGGTTAACTAGATCTTTAGCTCCTGAAAAATTGTCTCATACTACTCATCCTAAACAAATGGCTACTCTTTCTTAGTCAATCTAATTAGCAGTGAAGCAATATGATAAAATACCTCTCTAGAACGATGGTAATAACCAACCAATCCCACAACTGCGCACCTTTGTCACAGACTTAGATGGTTCTCACTTCAACACGACATACACTTTACTAAGATCAACAGCTACCCTTTCAGAAGACAATACGTGGCCAAGGAAATCCACTTCCCTAAGCCAAAACTCACACTTACTCAACTTAACATACATCTGGTGATGCGCAATGTAATGATTAAATGCTCTCGGTGTTTTTCCTTATTCTTAAAATAAATGAGAATGTCATCAATAAAGGCGACAATCAATCGATTCCAAATATTGCCTGAAAATTCCGGTTCATTTAATCCATGAAAATCGTTGAAGCATTTATCAATCCAATTAGTATAACCAAAAACTCATGATGCTTACAACGAGTCTAGTAAATAGTCGTTGAGATGTCCTCAACCCTAACTCTGAGATGATGTTATCCGATCTCGAGTCAAGCTTAGAGAACACTGTGGCTCCCATAAGCTAATCTAGTAAATCATTGATCCTAAGTAACTGATATTTATTCTTAAGGGTGACTTTATTCAACTATAGATAGTCAATGAAAAGTTTCAAGTTACTATCTTCTTTACAAATATCACTAGTGAATCCTCAAAAGAGACAAAATCTAATAAATCCTCAATTTGCTTCTTCAATTTAGTCAACTCATATGGTGACATGTGATAAGGAGTCTTAAATATAGATTCAATCCCTAGTACCCAAATTTGAAAATTTCAATTACCGCTTTGGGTAAGTTAGTCATTTCTTCAAGAAAGACTTTCAAGAATCTTTTCATTGTATCAAAACAATTGATGCTTCCTTCTAAGTTAACTAGCACAATAAAGAATACAACATATGCTTGAAACCCCTCCTTCACACCGATTTCCACTTGCATTATACATAACAACATTAAACCACAAGGTTCCTTAACAGACACAATAAGAATGTATATATGTAACAATATTATTCTACACTTCTACTCCAAGATATTATCGTTAACTAACAATCAATCCATACCCACATTTGTATCGATGTTCCTTAGTGCAAACATATCAAATCAATGGTTGTCTCATGACCTTCATATACAAATGTCCAACTTAATTCCTTTTAACTAAAAAAATACTATTGTCACAATTGTCTCACACCTAACCACCTTTCTTATCACACAATTCCCCTTTAATTCATTATTTTTAACTTCATTACCTTGCATGCCTTGACACTTCTAAGTGTCTCATCTTTTTGCTGTGACTTGCAACTTTCTATAAAATTTTATTCGTTATGTTCTCAACCATACAATCACATTATAATCATTTCAACTAAGATACAACAATTCTCAATTGTTATAAACATAAAAATCATCCAAACTCTCACTCTTCTACATTTCTTCTACTATACAATCTTATTGTTTATAATCACATTCCTTTAAGAACATGTTTGCTCATATATTGACAAACTTTCACAAAAATTATTTGACTAAACATGTAATAAAATACCACTCACCTAAAGGACCATACTTATTACATACCCTTGGAAAAACCTAATTTGACCTTATTTTATCCCAAAAGAGTAAACAAGTTTACTTATTTTAAGGTCCAAAACTCATAAACAAAAACACCTTCATAGCTATATCTTGCTAATCCACAAGGCATGAGATCTAACTGCCACTACTTCCACAAAAGATTCTTCTACATTAAAATTAGTAAGACCTCAACACATATTCATTGTCTCCTTCAAGATTCATATTTCCTGTTGAAATTTAATAATATAACACTTATTCACCACCAAATTGCACCATTAATAAAGACAATTAAGTTAATGATGTTCAAAATCTCTTGGTTTCATATCCTTTCTCCCCACCTAAGGATGAAACTGATGAGCACAATTTATGTCATGTTTTCCCTATATTTTATGACTGAATTGTATGGTAAATGCAAGCTTAACTGCATTCAATCCGAGCAAAAAGACATTAATTCATGAATATGGGGAATTGAAGGATAAAAGCCATTAACATCCTAAACATGTGCTAAAAGAAGAACAAGTACAAGATTTTATGAGAAAAACGTATAGCAAAACCGATACTATGCTATAGCATTCTGACAGCATATCGAAGTGCAATACAAAGCATATCGGAAGCTATAGCAAAGTAAAAGACGTGATGCTATGCGGCATATTTTCTAATCTTTTGTCAAGATTGTTTCAGGAAATAATTGCGAAGGTCGAGAAAAGACAGGTAGATTGCTGACGTAACGGAATAGAAGATGCGGAGGATCGAAACTAAAAAATTTGAAGAATCCCGCAGGATCGGCAGAATCAATCTACTATGATCAAAAGATATGATAGATCTCGATAGATTTAGAAAGCCCAGCTTGCTGGAACTTGTGCCGTAAGAAACCTTGCCTATAAAAGGAAACAGCAAGCCAACCCTAGGGGAGCCACGCAAAGCCAAAACGAGATTACACATTCGGCCAGACTCGAAAGAAGAGAGAGAGACTTCACGAGGCACGAGAACTCCAAAAGAACCCAGCATCCTTCCTTTTAGTAAGGCGAAGAGAAGAAGATGTGGAGTGGTGAAGTGACAGGGCTGCTTCCACGTCATCGGAACTTCGTCAAGCTTTTTGTTTTCTTTTACTTTAATCTTTTGATCATGGGTCATTTTGTTGTTGTCTGTTTAGTGTGTCCCTCGTCAGTCATGAACTAAATTTCTGAAGGCTGAACGAGGATGAACCTTTAAGTTTTGAATGAACCCAGTTGCAAGTTCTTAATTCAATAAATTCAATTTGCGTATCAGTGATTTAATTACCTTGTCGATTAATGGAAGCTAAGGGCGAGATTTTTGGCCTCGACTTACTAGCAAAGAGTCGAGGTTAGACCTCTGAGAAACAGTGATTGCTAGGCAAGCTAGTGTAAGGCTTGACTTATTATTGTAAGCTTCAGGAATGGGTTTACGGCTCATAACCAATACACCTTGCTTGTAGCGTTGATCTAACTAGAAAATTTCCATAAGCATATGGAAGAAGTAAAGTTAGCATTAGAAGTATCGGATGCGGAAGCTTTCATAGACTATAGTGGTGGGTTAACTGAATAGCGTTGTAGTTGGTAGCTATGTTGTAGTATTGTGGAAGCTGTGCAGTATAGATGTTATAGCAATGGGTAAAGAAAATGGGGGATTGAAATACTTAAGGGTGATTTCAAGTTCAGCCTAACTTCTCACTGATATCTTCTTACAACTATCATTCTCTGTTTACTTTTGTTTATTAGCATAATCACAAAAACCTCTCAAACCAATAATATTTACTTTTTTGTTTGCACAACTATTTTAGCAATTGAGTGTCACTTCCTGGTATCTTAGTCTCTATGGGCGATACTCTACTTACACTTTATTACTTGTTCAACTGGTTCACTTGCCATAAGGAAATCGACCAACAGAAACCTACCATAACAAGTGAGTGGTGAAACAAAACACAACAGAAACAACTGAACATGGAATGTATGTGTAAATATTATATATTGCCAATTTGTAAAATGTGGCAATATACAATAATCCAACATATACCAAAAAGATAGAAGCACTATTGTTAGCAAAAGTAGCTTAAGCTTCCAAAATCTTTCGCATGAGAACTATTATTTGAAAAATGAGTAATCATCAACCTATCTCATTGGGTATACGAGTAATTGCTCGTGAGGTGTCAAGTAGAACAATTTATATAACAAAGTATTAGAAATATAATTCATTGATTTCTAAATCACAAATTCTGTATCCTAAATTCTGTTCCACAAATTCTACATCACAATTTAAATATCAAATTTCATATACTAAATTCCATATTAGGAATTCTATATAACATATTTTGTATCACAATTTCCATAATAAAATTCTGAAGTTACCTCCTATAAATCCAATTAAACCGCCTTATTTCCGCCGATAAGGCCCATAGGCTAAGTTACTATCCATATTATTGGCTATTCAAAAGCTTATTGGTCATGTTATGAGGACCGGCCAAAAACTCTAGAGCACATGCCCTCAAGGGGGCCTTTTCCCTCATTGGACTAATGGGGTCTTGCAGCCCCTCATTGAAATAGTAAGGCAATCCCTCATTGGACTAGTGGGACAATAGAAAGTCAACTATCGTGCACCAATGGAGGCTACACCATATGGTGAAACAAACTACTCCATCTCTTCCCAATCATTACAATAATTATCACAATAAATAGCTCAACGGGTTCATGTTCAGATCATGTTATTTAAATTGTTCTCATATATATGTCATACTATCTCAATTCTCAACTCCTATTCATATACAAATATATATGTATATATTTCACAATTCAAATCATAAGGTTCCACAAGACAATTTCTATTAAAATTCTCACCAACATCATAATAACTTTTTCAATCTCAATAACCATTTCAAAGTACTCATTGATATATCTAACCGATATCCGTATATTATTTCCATTCTCATCATAATCATTTCACAAACTACTGACAATTGTATTATCAACATAATTCATAGTCTTATATAATTAAAATCACTCACAAACATCAAACAAGCATACACAATAAGAGGAAAGTGGTTATCTCTCACCAAAGCCAATTATTATCACATTGCTCCTAATCCAAGAGCTTACACACTCCCAAAAATCAATCTAGCATAATCACTTTATTAACCATTAGTAACTCTTCAGAACTTCATATAATCAAAATTAGAGCTTATAATTTCATATAATTTAGAATATACAAATTTTAATAATAATATATTTTTATAATTAAAATTGAAAATAACAGTTTGGGGTTTACATTCTAAAAAGGACCGTTTAGTCCTTCAAATTTCATAAACGACAGTTTAGTCCCACGAATTTCAGAAATGACAATTTAGTCCCACAAGTTTCAGAAATGACAAATCAGTCCTTCATATTTCAAAACTAAACAGACTAAAATTTCAATAATATCTCTATTAACCCAAATAGATTATTTATACCATATTTAATCAGTAAAAACATCATGTACATAGGACATAAAATATAAAAAATTTTAAAATTCCTACAACAAAAAATCAATAAATCTAAACCAATTAAAATTAACTATTAATCATCCTGTATATATATAGTCATCTATTGTCAAAACTCAAAACTCTCCTAAAATTAGAACCTCAACATTTTCACTAACCAACATAATATTGCCCTCATTAGAAAGAAAAAATATGTAGAATAACTTTCATGAAGAAAGTTTATGAAAAAGAAGCTAGTTTAGCTACCTAAATAATCTTATAAGATAAATAATTTACCTCTAAAAACTCAAATAAGCTCCTTCTTCTCTTTTCCTTGCTCGTTCCGGCTCTTCACTCCCACTTTGCATTTTAAAGAGGAGAAAAAGAAGAAGTAGTTGGGGTGGTTGGGAGTGGATAAACCACTCCCCTCAACTTAAAAAATAAATAATAATAATAGATCAGTGCGCAGCCCACGTTATATATATATATATATATATATATATATATATATATATATATATATATATATATTTGTTTATCTTTTGTCATGTCAATTAACATAAGATTTTGTCAAGTCATCCTAGAACTACGTCGTTTTGAGAGTTAGGGAATTAATAAAGAGTGCTTTGGTTTTTTTTTGTTTTTTGTATTTATTATATGAATTTGGCCATAACACTCTTCATTAATTCCCTTAACTCCCAAAACAATGTAGTTTTTGGGTAACTTAACAAAATCTTATGTTAAACAACATAACAAACAATAAACCCTATGTGTGTATTAAATTCTAAAAAATAATATTTGGATATTACACTTCTCATATATTTACTTCATAAATCGTAAAAATTATTTTTTAAAAATTAATCCAAACACACATAATTCAGGTCCATGGGAGTGTCAACGTGTCCATAATCAATAGAAGTTGGGAGATAATGAGACCCAAAAAAAAAAAAAGAAGAGTGAAGAATCCAGAGGGCATATAGGTAAAATCACTTAATTATAAAAGGAATAATAAAGGACTTAGGATCAATAATATTTATTAAGAAAGAGCATTAAAAATAGTAATTATTTTGAAGGATTAGAAATTAAATTATTAAATAGAAAGATTAAATTACTCTTATCCAAATTTCCTGTCTTCTCTCTAATTGAATCTGTAGTGATTTTTTAAAATAGGATTTGGAATGATTGATAATTAATAACAAATAGATATCAATTCAAATTACCTTATTCTTGCAAAACAAGGCGACTTAGACAAACTAATACTTTCATTAAAATAATCTATAAAACTGTTTCACAAAGAGAAAACCTTTTAGTAATGAAATCTACATTAACATTTTTGTTTTTGTTGATGACTTGCATCTAAGTGACTGACTCTCAATTCTTCACCTCCCAAAGTCCTTCCTTCCCAGTAACATTCTCGTTTTTGTTGTCTTAATTTTTTTCGTTTCTTTTCTAATCTTCAATAGGCATGTTTTTTGTTATTGCATCCCGAGGGCAATAAGCATTATGTGCATGTCTAATTCTGCATTATATGCGTAAATGAAATACTTGAATAATGTTTGGATCACTCTTGGATAATGCTTTTATAATTGATTCGCTTTGATAGTTGTTCCGTATCAGCGAGAACCCCGCACCTGAAAAACCTTACTGCTGAAATGGCAAAGACTAGGAAGAAGAGGATTAGGAGATAACACATAAGTAATTTAGTCTTTCTATTTAAATATTTTAATTTCTGGTCCTTCAAAATAATTAGCATTTTTATGGTTCTTCCTAATAAATATTATTTATGTTAGGTCCTTTATTATAATTTTTCCATTATAAAATCAGGAATTGAGTTGCTTTATCTTACTTATAATTTGTGAAATTTAAAGGCTTAATTCTATATTTGAATATTTCAAAAGGCTTTTTAATGAAATTTTCCCTTTATATTATAATAATACCTTTATTGGTTGTTAAATATCAACCATTTTGGGGCCTGCATGGTTTGAACAAGGGAATGGAAAGAAATGGTACATGGTTGCTTTGTTTGGTTTGGTTAATGGGGGAAGAGGTGAGGGGAGAAATTATAGCAATTTATCATTCTATCCTAATATATATGGTTATCTTTTTTATTTATATTTCATATAAATTAATTTACATCTTATATAATTAATAGATAAAAATTTTTATTTATAATTAATATAATAATATATATATATTTAAAAATTAATTGAATAATAATATATATTTTAACTATACTGGTATTTTTTTATTTATAATAACATATTTTCATTTTAAATTAATTTCATAATAATATATTTTTAATAGAAAAAGCATATATATATTTTTAAAAATATTAGTTTAAATTTAATAAAAATAATATATTTTCATTATAATAATGTTTTTATTTAAAATTAAATTAATATAATTATAATATTTTTTAGTTTACTAAAATTATTATTTTTTATTTTAAATCAATTTCATATAATACTTTCTATTTGTAAAAATATAATTTTTAAAAAATTTTATTTCCTAATAATATTTTTTTATTTAAATTTGTATGAGCATATGTTATAATTGTAATAATTCTTTATTCATAAATATATATTTTTATATTAAATTATTTTTTAAAATAATATATTGTCATTATAAGAAATTTTGTATAGTAAAATGTTTTAATAAATAATATTTTCCATCATGGGCATTCTTGGAATATTACATAAGTTATAAGGGTAAAGTGATACAAAATTTTGACTCCCCTCTAGACCCCCTAAATTAAAGGGAAGCCAGAATAGAGGAGTTGGAGGGAAAGAAATGGAAACTTTAGGGGTTCTATGAACTCATTTTTCTCTCCTTCCTTCCCCTCCCCCAACCAAATAAGGTGCGTATGATTTTATGGAAGGAGATGGTGCATTTAGCTTGGATTTTTGGGTAGGAGGGTAACCAAAATTTTAGCTTTCATTCCTTTTTCTCCTTTTAATTTTAGCTTTCATTATAAAAGATCATCTCCCCTCTCATCCTTTCTAACAAACCAAATAAGATAACATACCTCATCTCTCTCCCCTCCCTTCAAACCAAAACATCCCGTTAAAGTTAATCTAATGGTGGGGATAAAAAAGAAAGAGAAAGTGGAGGATAAAAATGGAGAGGTTTGTTCCTGTGACGGTGGTTTATTTTTTGTTTTGTAGTGTTTTTGTTGGTCCAAGGGAGCATTTTACTTTGAATTTTATTTTTTTCAATTATTCTATTATTGTTGTTCAGTTTTGCACGAGTCCCATGAGTTTTGTCGTTTGTTGTTGTTTTTTTTTCCTTCATTTTTTAATAAAATGCTTTTTTTTTTATTTTTTACTCTGTTGTCCTCATGTTTCGGATATCTTATATGCAAATTAAGAAAAGTAAAGAGTTTCGATTATTTAATTTGTTTAAAAAATATCCAAATATTTCAATTATACTCTTAGGCCCTCTTTATTACAAAGAAGATTTGAAGAAGGAATGGAATGGAAAGGAAAAGAAAGGAAGATTTGAAAGATGAGGGAAGATGATTTGAGTTGTTTGGTAGAAAAAAAAAAATGAAGAGGTCGTAGTTGGTAAAGAATTAAGAAATGTCTATTTTACCCTCAAAAGAAATTAATTCAAAAGAAAAAAGAAAAATATTTTTTTTTGGCTAAAATATATTTTAAAAAAATATATTCTTATTAAGTTCAAACTCGTGAAAAAAAAAAATCACCAAATTTAAACTTTCCCGCCAAGTTTGAACTTTTCGCCAAATTTGAATTTCAGGGGTAAATCTATCAAAAAACCACTTTCCTGGGAAGATTGTAGTTTTTCTTCCATTTTCGGATGGAAAGCATCTTTCCTCAAATAAGGGAAGATGAGTACTTACTAGAAGATGCTGACTGGATTTTCTCTATACCAAACACCCAAAATCCATGGAAAGATCGAGATCTTCCCTTTCCTTCCCCACCAATTCTTTATAACAAACGGGTCCTTAGTGATGTGAAACGAGTTAAGGAAAGGAGAAGAAAACAAGAAGGGGTGGGGGGGGGGGGGGATTAGACGAACTAAAGGAAAAATGAATCTTTATTCAATCAATTAATATGAAGCTGCCTACAATCAAGAGTCTAAGCTCTATTTACAGAGTCCTATAAATACTAAAATAACAATTCTAAATTTAAATCTAAATCCTAAATTCAAATTCAAATCCGGAAAAATATCCTTATTTAATAATTATAAAGAATAATTGTAGATCTTCTAACGAAACCTTAGATTTCTTCTCATATCACACCATTTCTCTCTTACTTGAAAGACTCAGCTCCTAACAAGTTAAAAGTGATGCACAAATCCAATAAGGCAGGCGGGCTAATCCTTCAACATGTCACTTCCATCTAAATCATTTCCAAGAAGTAAATACTAAAAGAGTAAAGATTGGTACAAATAACCAGCTGTATCTTGAAAAGTGTTTAGAAAACGTTTCCAATAAACAAGGTATTGTTGGAGTGGACCATTCAGCAATAGAGTGATTTTAGGTAGTATAGTGTGCTAAGGAGGCGAGGTTGTTCTCCTTTGAACGTGAACCTTTACTAATCTTCATTGGTGTCACATGGATGACATAATCAACAAGATTATTGTTATTGGTAGCATCAATCACAGGAGGGTTTTCCTTAGAGCATGTAGGACAAGTGCAAGTGAAGACACAACAACATTATGATTGGGTTTCACAATAGTTGGCAATAGTTCTTCATCTCATCTCCTTGCTTTGAAAAAGGAGCTTCGACTTCTCTCAACTCAACTTGCTTATCTGCAACATTATACTCATGTTTACATTGTGCAACTCATGGAGCTGTTAATATAGAATCTTCATGTCCACTTGCATACGGGCATGTTGATGCTCAACTTCAACATGCAAGCGTTCCAATTGTGCCTTGAGACGTTTATCTACAACCCTCCAATGTTCCCAAGAAGCCTCATACTCTTCCTTCTCCTTGTGGCATCTTTCAGCTCTCCTGTAATATTCTTCAACTTCAGGCAGGAAGAAGTTAAGAGTTCTCATATTGACTAGAGTTATGATCTTTTTGTTGGTGATGATCATTTTCCTCATGTTGAGGATATGTAGCATACTCATGAGCAGAGCTAAAGCAATGAGCATCATATCGAATCATGACCACAATTAACATACTCATGTTGATTAAAAGTAGCATAGTTGTAGTGCTCATAATGGCCATTCTGCAGATGGCATCAAGTAGAGTACCAAACTTGATCATGATAAACATTCTCGTATGGGGTGTCACTTGCATAACAACAATTCCTCTGAGTATTCTCTATAAGACTATAACTCAGATTGGCAAGATCAACATGGTAACCCCTTTCTCGTTTTTTTCTGTGCAAAATTAAATCACAAAAATATTTGTAACAAATGAATTTTTGGACTTTTTTTTAAAAACTTTTTCCTATTATTTCTTTTTATTTTTTGTCTACTCTTTTTTTTTTCAATTTTTTTTGCTTTTGTTTGTTTTTGTTTGGCTTTTTTTCGCCTTTTTTTCATAGAAAATAAAAGACAAATCTAATAATTGAAGCCGTAAGATTAGGAGGATTACCCAATGGTCTTGGTTACCTGCTCTCGACTTTGGGAAAGTCTACGGTTGAAGAAACGGAGCAAGACGAAATCAAAATTACGAAAAACACGATCCAAAGCGAACACCGTCACTGAACTTTGACTTGGAGCATGACAGCGCCTCTATCCACCGGTGGTGGTCCGACATGTCTGCTGGTGTTTGAGTCAAGCTTTTCTATACTGTTCCAACGGAGGTGGTTTCGTCATAATCTGACGTCGGGAAGGCTGTGACCGAAAGCCCGGAAGTGACATTGCACAGAAAAACTGTATAGCGGAGTTCCGACGACACACGTTGTAGGTGCATCATAGGGGTTTTTATGGTGAGTTTAGTAGGATCTGGATAGTCTTTGAACTGGAAACACGATAAAAGTGGTCTCATGTCAAACAAATGTCAAGAAAAGGGCGAATAGAGGAGGTAAACGGCGGTTATGGAGGATGGTTGGGCGTAAAGCATGTTGGGTAAATGGAAAAGTAGAGTTTAGGCATAGGGAAGGAGATGAGAACCAAGCTCTAATGCCAAAATTGATATGAAATGAGTTGAGGAAAAGGGAGGAGGGAGACTAGAGGAGGGAGTATACCAGGGAAGAAAGAGAAAGGAGTTCACATTTGGTGCCCTTTCTGAGCTCAATTATGTGTTCATACCTCATAGAGGTATGAGCATATATTTTTAAATTTTTTTATATATTGTATTTATTTAGATTTAAATTATATGCTGCTTTCTGGTATTTTTTTTTGCACCAAGTATCTCAAATTAATTAGTTTCCATGATACTGGTGTTGCAGATAAATGTAGAATTGGAAACTAATTAATTTGATATATTGGGTGCAAAAAATATTCCAGAAAGCAACATATAATTTAAATCTAAATAAATACAATATATTAAAAAAAATTTAAAAAAAAAACATACTCATACCCCTAATAGAAGTATGAGCACATAATTGGCACATAACTACGTGCATGGAATGAGAACCCGAATGCTCTATTTATAGAGCCTTAGAAATAATAAAATAACAATTTAAAATTTAAATCTAAATCCTAAATTTAAGATTCAAATTCAGATAAATATCCTTATCTAATAATTATAATGGATAACCTTAGATGTACTAACTAAATCCTAGATATCCTTATTCCATATCGCGATTCCATAGGGGACAAAGCAAGGAGGAAGGAGAGAAAACAGAAGGTGGAGGAGCGTAGAAGAAAAGGACTGCAGCAAAGCATCACATCCTACTAGGGAACTAATTTCCCTACCTATTCGGGTAAGAAAAGTTTTTCCAGTCTAGACCGTCCAAATTTGATCTGGACAATCTAAATTTAATTTTTTTAAAACTGTCAATTTTTAAATAAAAAAATCATTTTTAAAAAATATGTTAGTTGAATTTTTTTTTAAATTTTAGATTCTCTACCCATTAAAAGTATTATTTTTTTAAAAATAAAAAGTTAAAAAGTTAAATCTGAAGTGTCCAAATCCTATCTGGACAATCCAGATGGAAAAAGCTCTCCCTACCCATCCTTGGGATAGGTAAGGAAACTGATTACATCCTATTAGGGAGTCAGGAAAAAGAAAAGAGAGAGAAAGGGTCCAACAAGAGCAACTCCGATGTAGAAGAACTGGAAAAGAAATCTGGCAACAAAAGTGTATTGAAGAGGGACCTTGATTACAAATCTGGCTTCCACAGTGGTAAAAATTTTGCTGCAAACAATTATTACCGAGGGAGTACTGGAATTCTTTTGTCTTCTTCTAAGGCATTTGGTTTTTGAAGAAAATAAGTTCCTTAATTCGGTAGATCATGCCCGTAATGTTTCCAGTAACAAAGATTTATGCCAACCTGAACGTGTATAAAGACATTTGAATTCACATTTGTAAAAAGTGAATTCTGTTCTAACTTTGACAAACTGAAATTGATATAAAAGTGAATTAGTATAATATAATTTATAAAAATTACTTAGATGATACGTTGAAAAATCAGTTTTAGAATGTTCAACAATAAAAAGAAAACAACTAAACCAAAAATCAGTAAGTCAGAAAAAATTGCTTTCAAGCTATGTAAAACATCATTTGGGACCTAAATTAGTATTTTCTGAAAACGTCCACAAACATCATGCCAATCACACAAGTCTCTCATGACAGCGGCCTTACATGCACATTAGCAACCTTTAGTTTGTCACTTCACATTTACACCTCTCTTTTTCTCTCTTCTCTCTTTCCCATGTGCCCTGCCAACAGTCAACAATGATAAAATTGACAAAACATCATTTAATACCTTAGAAGTCACTTATATTTTGAACAAAACTTTTTGGATATAAGTTATATATAGGTACTGAGTGGTATATAATTAGGATTAGTGACACGATATTAACTCCAACTAAAAATACACATCCTACCAAATGATAACTTAATTTATAGTGTAGAAAATATAAAAATACAAGGATAACTTAATTTATAAGATAAAAAAGCAAGACTAGGTTCTCAAGAGTGATCTTGGTTCCAGCCCCAATCCTAGACCTGTACCAGGCCAGATCAAAATGTCCAAGATCAAAGTGAGACGACCAAAACCTAGATGCTTTGAACACCCTATGAGATTTAGAATCATGGTAAGATCAAGAATAGAAAATAAGATTACACAAGATCTACTACAGGACATCAGAAATTGAAGTGCACAATAAACCCTTTACATGGTACTTCATGTACAAAATTAGTAAAGCATTGGTACTTTCTATGAATAAAAATTTATCAAAACCTTCTCTCCAATAAAATTTTAAATGAGGATCTTTTCCCCATTTTGCCCCGATAAATTAAGTTTTAGGCTCTCATAAATTTTAACCAACCTTTTAAAGAGGTTTTTCCATAAACTACCATTGACAGTGCATCCATCAGATGAAACTAGCTACCCTAGCGATAAATACATAGAACCAAAATAGTACAAAGGAGTGAAAAATAGTTCATCCATTCTATCCTTTCTTAGAAGAAGCGGATAAAAGAAGAGTGAGAAATTGACCAATCTGTGATTTGTTGAGGTCCAGAAAATAAGAATCGAGCCCAGACCCTATCGTTTAGAGGGTCTCTCATCATCTTCTCCTCCATCATCGTCATCTGAATCATCTTTATCTGACCTCTTTCTTTTCGATGGAACTTCTTGAGCCTTCTCACCATCTTCAACTTCATCTTCATCCTCGGCCTCGCCATTCTCAACTGGTTCAAAATCACTAGATGCTTCCTCTTCCTCAGCAGTGGCTACAGGACGAATGAGGTACTCTGTTCCCAAATCCTCCTATAAGTTTTATATTCATCAGAGTGGTGAACTTTAAAACTGTGTTTGGAAGGAGGGAAAAATGAGGAAAATAGGGGGGAGGGAATACAATAAAGAAAACTTCCAAAATTACTAAAAAAGATGTTCACTATTTTGAGAATTTTCCCTCCTAGTATTCTTTCCATCCAAATTTTCTTCCTATCCAAGCTAAGGGTATATGAAGCAAAACAATGACAGCTGACGAGACAACATTGAAGCAGCACAAAATTTCATCAACTATTATTATCACATGCATCAGTTTCAAGTGAACAACTGAACATGCTCATTTATCAAATAATTGGTAAAAATAAGAAAATAAGAATGAATTGGTTAGCCAATCAAATCAACAACTTAACAGATTGTGGATCTGTAAAAAAATAAAAACAATGGCTCCCATGGATAGAGAATTTACTACAATTGTATTGTCATGGATATTGGAAGGCACCACCAAGATATTAATTAAGGAAAATGTATTAATTAATAAGTATTGGCAAAAGTCAAGAAATATTTGTTGACGGAATGAAGCCACAGTGCATACATTTATATGTGAGAAATTTAAATGCATAGTGTATTGCAGGTAAGTGAACATCAGTCGCTACACAAAATGATTTAGGGAAAGATTATTAGCACAAATTGATGCCACTGCCCAATTTAACAGTCAATATAGCTAACTTGAGCTTCTCAGATATTGATCATGCTCAAAGAGGTTCAACTCATCTGGAAAGAAAACCCAGTCAAGCTGGCAGCTTCCTTACCAGAGATATTCCACTAAAGCATCTGAACCGTAGATGTTGACCAAAACACACTAATCCATCTCGAACTTCATAGAGTATTCAAGTTTCGAGTAGGCACTGACACTAGTATAGATTGTCAAATACTAAGCATTCAACATCACAAAAAAATTATGTAACCATGGGAACTGGGAACCCTTTTATTGACCCATCTAGAATCGTCGAAAGTTTTTTTTTTTTCAAAACTAACTAGAAGTCCAATATAGGCATCATAACATTTTCATAGATTAAATCAATTTTCTTTAACTTTATTTGGTTGACAACCGAGGCCAAATTTACTTTTTGGTCTGTCCTGCAAAAGTGATCTCATAGTCTGAGAGAACTATGAAAGATAAAATCAAGGACACACTAATAAGTGAAACATTGGCGTTTAAGCAAATATACACAAGATGTATTATGGTTTATAAATTAAGAAAAATGCATCAATTAAGAATTGAAGTATTGTATAATGGGATCAAACGAAGAAGATTCAGATGAATTACGCTATGCATAAACTCTCTCCCGAATTACCCATATAATGTCATTGTAATTGAACTTCCTGAGGAAAAGGGCATGGCCGAGAAAAGCTCAGTCCTTCCCGGGGGGGAAAATGCAGAGTAAAAGGGGGAAAATAATTTTAAAAAAGAAACTGTACGAATTAAGCGAAAGACAAGAAGGTAGTTACAACTTACAATTCCAGATTTAGCAAAGCCCCCAAATTATTGAATATTTCCTCAAGAAATTATGCACCGATAATGAAGCAAAATCTTATTCAAGTTACCTCTTCATCTCCCTCCTCCTCTTCATCGTCGTCATCGTCATTGTCGTCGTCAGAATCATCAGCATCACCGCCGCGCTGGCCACCCACTTCTTCCTCGTTGTCTTCTTCATCATCCCCTTCGCCGTCAGGAGCTTCATCTTCTTCGTCTTCGTCTTCATCATCATCACCATCGTCCTCCTCCTCGTCCTCATCGTCATTTTCATCGTCGTCTTCGTCTTGATCGTCATCCTCAGCTTCTTCCTCTTCATCCATGAAGTCATAGTCCTCATCCTGTCGATTCAAAACCACTTCATCATATTCCTCCACGTGCTCTCTCAATTCCAAGGTAGAATTCATCTTCAGAATCAACAACTCAGAAAAAAAAAAAAAAAACTTTTCTCAAGAAAGCTTGTAATTCCAAAATTCTCTGAAAAAGCAAAATTTATCAAGGAAATCGAGCGCGCGGGAAAACTGAAAGTAGAGGAGATCAGGAAGGAAGACGCACCATCTTCCCCCAGTGTTGACTCAGCACCTCTGCAAAACTGATCTCACCCGTTGAAAATACGAATTCACGCGGATCGCTTACGTGTCTATGGATCTGATAGTTCTCGTAGAAGTATTTGTATTTCAGGGTAGACAATGTCATCTGCCCTTGCGGCGCTCGTCCCGCTACGGCGCTACCCCACCGCGACGCTCACTCTCATCTAGTCTCTCTCGTCCTGATTTTTCTTTTTTTCTTTTTTTTTTAAAAATAAAAATTAACAAATTATTTTATTGTCATACTTTATTATTGGGTAAAGAATTTATTATCTCCAGTGACTCCAAAACTACGTCGCTTTGGATTAATGAAGGGTATTTCTGTAATTTTGTTTATTTTTTAATCATATACATTTTACCAAAACATCATTCATTAATTCACCTAAAATTACTAACAAACCCTTCATTAATTCAAAACGACGTAGTTTTAAGTTGGAGATAACTCTATCTCTATTGGTTGGAGAAATACTTTTCCCTTTATTATTATCATTATTATATTATGATTATTTTAAGGGAAAAGTATTTCTCCAGTCAGATAGAGTTATTTCCAGTAACCTCAAAACTACGTCGTTTTGAATTAATGAAGGATGTTTCTGTAATTTTGTTTATTTTCTAATCATATAAATTTTACCAAAATACCCTTCATTAATTCACTTAAAATTACTAACAAACCTTTCATTAATCCAAAACGACGTAATTTTGGGGTCACTGGAGATAACTCTATTTCCAGTGACTGGAGAAATCTTTTACCCTTATTTTAATATCAAAATTATAAATATCTATAGATTCCATGTTCCAAATACTCGGAGCCAACTAGTAATTGTATTTGCTCAATTGCTCCCTTTTATACGGTATTTGTTTGTTTGCAAAGCGCATTAATTATTTTCTCCATGTATATCTATAATTAATAAAGGTAATGGGTGAGAGTAATAATTAATATAACATTAGAATTTAATGCAATTAGTATGGGTAATATTGAAAGTTATTTAAATTTTAGGACAATTTTATTGACATTAACTATTTTTATGAGGTTGTGAGAATTGTTAACTAGTACTTTATAATAAGGGTAAAAAAAAAAAGTAGGTTATTAACATTTGAATCTATGGTTAAAAAAGAAATAATATTAAAAAAAACTATTAATTTTAGCACAATAATTAAATAATTGTTTTGGAAATTATATGTTTTATTGGTCATAGATCTGAGGTGTTTGATGGGATAGTTTTCAACTTTGTTCTTAGCAAGATCATCTCATGAAGTTAATCTTTTATACATATTAGGTATTTTGAAATGTATTTTTTATTAAATTGTCATCATGCCTTCAAAATAAATATCTTTTAAATTTTGTGGATAACATAGCCAATTGTATGATACGAAAAACTGAAAGTTAAAAAAAAAAAAATTTTGTAAAAAGACCAATACAGATAAAACTATACAATATACTAAATACCAGCTTAGTGTATGTTTGGATTAATGATAGAAACTGTTTTTTCAACGTAATTTGTAGTATATGAGATAAGTTATAAAATGAGTTTTATCTCAACTTATTTAAACGTATTTTTTCACTATGTGAGTATAAGAAGGCTAAAACTCAAAGCGAAGAGACATATTGCTGGTGTCAACTCTAAGAAGGTCAAAGACCAGCATCTATCGAAGAACCGTTTGAATGAAACATAACCAAATGCCACTTGTGATATCCCATTACTCGGAAACGGTGGAGTGGTGGACCCACGTTGTTGATAAGGGGGCAAATGTAATTAATATATGTTTGAATGATTGTCTACCATTAAATTAAGTATCCACCCTTAATATATTAAAATTGTACTTCATAATCAGATAAAGAATGGATAATTGAATGATTGTTTAGTGCTTTATATTGAAAAAAATATATTTGATAACATCGATAATAAGGAAATTATGATAAAATTCCAAAAAAAAAAATAAGATCTAGAAGGATGACATTGTAATATACTTTTTTTATTAAAATATATGCACTTAAACTTATTGAGTGTTCGCTCCTTATTGTAATTTATGTAGCTATATTTCTAATAGCATGTAATATTACTTTTCTAAATGACAGGTTTGTAACAAAATTACCTCTTTTATTACATATCAGTATTCACTTGATTTCATTAATATTTTTTTGATATCCTTTTTTTTTTCTTGTTTATATTCTTTTATTTTTTAATACATTTAAAACTTTCTTTAAACAAATAAATCAGGGGCTAATGCCTCCTTTCAGTAATTTTTTAGGTCCGCCACTTATTACACCTAAATGGCTCAGTCCATGTGCTAACAATTTTACCGAGATGCTTTAAACAGTAAAAAAATGTTACCAGATGAAAAACATTTACTCAAATATTACACTCAAACTTATTCACCCAAGAGATGAGGTTTCAAATAACACAGAAGTCATTCACACCTATATGAAGTTTAGCTTTGTGAATCGCTTAAATGGGTTTGTTTGGGATATCAGTAGGAAAAATGACTTATAGTCAATCTGATTTATGGAAAGCTCAAATTAGGTAAAAGTCATATTGTGAAATGTAATTTATGTTTGGACTAGCGTTAGCATAAATAGTTTTTATGATACAAACTTATAGTCAATTTGAAATATTTTTTTAGGGTACTAACTCGTACTAAAAATATACTTTAGGATATTGAATGGTACTAAAAAAAATACATTATAATCTTGAAAAATTATTTTTAGTACTAGTCAATACCCTAAAATATTTGGGGTACTGAATAGTACTAAAAATATATTTCAGGATACTGAAAAAATACCTCATAATCTTAATCCATAACTTCAATTGGAACAAAAACTTCCCGAAGTAACTTTTCAAATGAGTTACTTTTGGTCCGTAAGTCCGATTGAAATAACTTCTTAACTAAACATGTATTTTTCCATAAGTCTTATTCAAACAATGCATAAGTCTGATTTGACTATTTGAAAGTCTTTGACCAAAAAAAAAAAAGACTATTTGAAAGTCATGCCAAGCATGCATAGCAACTTTTTCTTTCTTCTTATTTTTGGTGAAACTACACATACCGACCCCATCACAAAACCCCACCTCATGGTCCATTCATTCTTTTAGTTTTCTGAGAGAATTACAACTGGTAACACCACTCTTTCCCTCTCCACTCCTTCCTTTCTGCCTTTACTTTTATATTCTGAAACCCCCCCCCCCCCCCCCCAAAAAAATATAACTAAATTTTTCTTGCTATAAAATATAAAGAATATGAGTACGGAAGGGATTTTGGATGCTTTATATCATATCTATAAAAATTTCATACGTTTTTAATTTATTTATATATTTCCCCAAATTTAATTATTAGGAGAAAAAATATTAGGCTACAGTATACGCCGGTCTTTTTGGCCTTGTTAGGTTCAATGGAGGGGAGGGGAGTGGAAGTTAAATGAGGGGGGGTGGGAGGAGGTAGGAGAGGTTATAAGCTTTGTTTGGTTGAATAGGAAGGAATGGAAAGAGTTTTTTTGTTTGGTTCAGGAGCGAAAGGGTGTTGAGTTAATTAGATATTGATAAATATACCTTAGTATTTTATTTAGATATCAAAGTTATTATTTCATAATTTATAAATCACAAATAGCCTGTTACCTCACTTATTTATGACAAAAAACCTCATATACATTTGAAATGATGATTTGAGTAATTTTAATATCTTAACTCATCAAATTTAATATGTTTTTTTTAAAAAAAAATCTAAATCTAATCCTAAATCAAATTATAATAACAAATATAATTATAGTATAATCTATATATTATCTTTTATTGAGAAATGATCATGTTAAAAACATACAATGCAAGTTTATCTTGTTAGTATTTAAGTGTCCTAGAGACAATCTGTAAGGACAGATCAGCACCATTTCTACGTTATAGTATTTCGTTATTAATTAATGAACATATTTTATCTTTATCATATTTATGTCTCGCCTTTATTTTAAAGTAAATATGTGTTTGAAGATAAAAACCCTAAGAATTGACCATGTGTTATTCTTGAGGATCAATGATAGAGATCATGATCATGAGGACTCAAGAACATTGGATATCTATTACCTAAAACTTGTTCCTAGTCTTGAATCATCAAGAAAGGTCATTGATGATCTCAATAAGACTAGTACGACATCATCTACTTGTATAGGAATACAAGGTAGGGACCTCATGGAATACAGGCATGGAGATGTCTTAGCTGATGTCCTGGGTGGATATGTTGGAGAACATATAGCATCGAATTGACCTACCGAGAGACTCCACAAAGATTTATTGTAAAGAATATCATTAGATATGTAAAATCTCTCATCGTTTGGTAGTGCGGATTGTCTTGGACTTAAGGATGTTATCGAACACTGTCCTAGGGTCATACTCTGACCGTACAACTCTATCCACCTGAAAATGGGGAGAACAATATACTCTTGGATGTAAGTCGAATACATGAGTATAGATGGACATGCTAAGAGGACCCACAATCCCCTACAAGGGATTAGTCATTCACAAGACTGATAGAGCTTAGATAGCTTCTAATTAACTCGAGAGACTGTGCGCACAGCAAAGGATCATGAAATGATTAAGTATCTTATTTAGCTTCCTTAATTTCTCACAAAAAAAAGTCAACTAGATTTTATAATTAGGACCGGAAGTAATACCGTTTAAAGTATCAACTAAAATTGCCTTATGTATGTGCTTCAAAAAACCCACACTTGGATACTGTGGCGGAGTTCATATTCCAAAACCTATAAAAACCAAAAACTAGAAGAAATACAAAGAATAACTATGGATGATGTTTAAATCTTCAGGGCCACCATAATATAATGATCCCTCTTCAAAGTATTACGAGTTTATTTACAGGGTTTCCAAAATTTAAGACTTGTTGTACTCCACACACATCATTATAATATAATTGATCTCTCCAAAATAAAATCAAATAGTCGAATAACAGCCCTCCAGTTTGCCAACTAATAAAAAAAATTAAATCAACAGATAAAGACATACTAATTAGTTTGTGGGTATCAACAAAATTAATTTAGTTAGTTATTTGTAATTTGATTTAAAAAAATAATTTATAACAAATATATGTTGGTTTGCATAGAAACCCCCCTTCTCATACACAATTGGATGTGTCTTAGGGCCTTATAGAAAAATGCTAAAAAAAAATTGACCATCTCAATAAACCCATTTGTAGCCATATGATGTTATTTCAATGAAATCATCATATATTGTGTGGTTATTATGTTGACAATTAAACTTACTATAACTTTATTTTTAAGAATTTTCCACCGTTATCTAATGCTATTAGCAATAGACTAGTGTAGGCCCACGCCACAATGGCGAGAACTTCACTAGCTTTAAGTAATTATACATGCATATAATTTTATGTATATGATTTTTGGCAAACAATTATATGCATATAATTTTTAAGAACCTTGAACTGTTGATCTTTTTGTTTTGAACTGTTGGTCTTTTTTGTTATGGATGGATATAGAAAAGAATAAGTTCTTGTTCAAGCATCCCTAACTTCAAATACAAAATGGCCCAAACCCTAACAAATAGCATGAATGGAGAAGTTAATATACTTCCAACTAAAGGGATACATCTTCAGGCACTCATTCCAAGCCACTTTCTAATGAAGAATACTTTTTTCATAAGATATTTCTATAGTAGAGCTGGAAATCAAAGTCGGCTCAGCCTTACAGGGCTGGCCCGTGAAGGACCAAGGCCTAACAGGGCTGGCCCTTCAGGGCCCGAAGTTATTATTCCAAATTTTAATTATTTTTCTTCTATTTTTTTCAAAGAAATATAATTAGTAAATTACAACAATTAAAGTTTTAATTTATCTAATAAATGTTGTCAACATTAATATCAAAACAATACAAATTGTCAGACAAATAAGCACAGTCACTAATTCATAATCAAAAGCAAACTATATTCACAAATAACTCACATAAAATATAAAAAGCATACCACTAAGTGATATTAGTACGATGACTATTATTGTCGTCATCTTCACTACTATCATCAATTTCAACGACATTTGATTGTGCTTCATTTTGAGTAGGCTCTGGTTCATGAGTAAGAATATCATGAATTTCTTCTCCTACATCAATTTGATAATTGAATATTATTACACTTATTTGTATCTCTTGGTGAATAAATTTAGGATTGTTTAGTTAATAAATCATGGATTTTATTACTTAATCGAGCTTTGAGCTTTTAATTAGATTTAATTCATTTTTATGATTAAATTCCAGATTTACAGTGATTTAGTATTTTCGCCATAACTTTTGATCTAGATATCTGATTAGCCTGATTCTTCTTTCCTTTTTTAGATGATTCAGAGAACTACAATTGTTATGAAGACTCGGAAGGCTGATTTAGACAAGAAGATGGACGAAATTGGAGCTAAAGATAGACACATTTTTCTGAATTTTTATTTTGCTCGAATTTTGTAATAAAAGACCAATTTTTAGAGGTTTCTTTTTTTATAGGGATTTCCTATTGATTAGGGGTTTCCTATTTATTAGAGGTTTCCTATTTTTTAGAGATTTTTCTATTTATTAGAGGTTTCCTATTTTTAGTCATCTTTCCTATATAAGGAAAATTAGATGGTGGCTACAACCACATTCTCAATTACGTTGTAGGAGATTTTCAGATTAAATTAGAAGCTTTTTATTTTCTCTTAGTCATTCTTCATGTTCTTCTTCATCTTTTCTTCTGCGTTTTTCCAAGCCATACTTGGCTAAGCTTCTTTGATTGACCCAACGTTGAGGATTCAATGATTCGTCCAGAGAACTTGTGCTTTATCGGTAAATTAACTCGTTTCTATTTTCATCTTATCGGATCCGATTTCTAGAAATAGTTCGAATATTAGATTTAATATTCATTTTGGTTTATTCCAAGGACTGAGTTCGAACTAGGTTTTAAGTTTTGATTCATATTCTAGGTGATCGTCTAGTCAATGGATTTTCTAGGCGAATACAGAGATCTCGGTTCGTCCAGAGCCAAACGTGGGTTATTTATATTTTGTTCAATGATGGAAGTTTCTGGAATCTGAACGTTGGATTGATTGATTTTAATCTGTTTCTTCTCGTTTTCTTATATTCTATTTTATCTTTGCTTCATTTAAATTGCATTTCTATTTTAGTTTATTAATTTAAAAATCCAAAACCCAATCCCTCCTTGTTTTCATTGCATTTGCATGACATCTAGATTACTTAGGACACATCATGAACACATTTATGATATTTATCTGCAACAAATAATAAACCTAATCATAAAATTAGAGTATAGTTATTATGTATTTGTGTATTTGTTCTTAAATGGATTAATAACTCTATAACATATACAAAATACATATAAATTAGTAAATTATCATCATACGTAAAAAAACTATGCATTCAAAAAAAAAAAATTAAAAGGGTTTGCAGGCCTGGCCCAATTAGGCCAGGGCTGGCCTAATAGGCTTAGCCCGATTTCCCGGCTCTACTCTATAGCTTAGTTCAAATTAGAGAAATTGATTTATTATCTCTATTATTTTTTGAATTGAAAAGGAGGCAAAACCAGCATTGTGGGAGATAGAGCTCTCTGCCTCCTCTATGCAAGACACAAAAAAAGAACAGATCATAGTTTGCTTGCTTCAGTCTTAACCAATAAAATCATCCTCACTTGATTTTTTTGGAGGGTTGACAGTTTTATTTATTTATTTGAGAGATAGCGTCACCTTTTCTTAATTTTCCATTCTCCTATGTAGGTAATGAACTTCCTAACTTGTTCATGCAATTGCTGTTCCATATTATATTCCCAATTTCAATAGAACATCATCTCATTTAGGATCGAGTCATTTCAATATTATTTTACATTTCAATTTTTAATAAAATTTTCATTTTAGTTTGATGAAATCTGAAATAAAGATAATTTTTCTAAAAGTTAATTTATTTAAAAATCATAAATTTAAAACTTTAAATTTGGATCAATTAAATTATATTTATATTATTCAAAACCCATTTATATAGAAGTGCTTTTAAACCCAACACTTCCATGTAACTCATATCCTTCCCAGGGAAAATTATTAGAGTTGGGCTGGCCTTGATCAGTTGACACTTAATGCAATGTCTAATGGTTCTTGTTTCTTGAGAGTCATTTATTAAAAAAGAAGAAGAAGAAGAAGAAGAATTATAATGGTTCTTGTTTCTTGAGAGTCATTTAAGAAGAAGGAAGCAGCTCATGCCTCTAATAGAGGTATAAGTATGTAAAGGGCAGATAAGCTCTAAGCACCTAAATGGACTCGTCTCTCCACCTATTGCAGCCACAGTATATTACATAAAAGAAACCCAATGAAACAGTAGTTGCCAAGAGAGAAGAAAAATATATAAACATGAGAAAAATATCGATTAATGGAATGAAAATTTTGGTGTTTAGTTACATCACAAATTACTTCTATTTAAATGTGACTGAGCAGCCACCAAGTTACAGTATGCTACAACCGTTATGCCACATCTCCCCTTTTTATTTGGCAGCTGCCTTGGAAATGTGAACATACAAGAATAATTTCAGGTTTAGAAAAAGAAATAAAAAAGGGTAACAAAAAAGAACAGCCTTTGCTTTCTCAACCGCAAACTGCTTCAATGTGGTATCCTGCCCTTTCCTCACCTCTGCAAGTGATGCTATACTTCAAAACTACTGAAGGACAAAGCGCAACAGTCATTAGAGATGTTTTTGTTCGGCTAGCTAAAGAGTAAGAACAGGTTAACCTTGGAAAACTTAACAAGGCAAACACATGGTTACATCTATTTTTAATCAAGGAACAGTAAAAAAAATTATGGGGCAGTTTGTTTACGATTATTTTTTTTTTAAAAAAAAAGGATTTTAGTCAAGAAGTTTGTTTGGAGCATGGGGAGCCTTAAGCTAAACATGGCTGTGTTTAAGAAAAATTTTTTTCAAAATCAAAATAAGTTGAAAACAGATTGTTTCCCAACAAAATCTTTATGAGTAGTTTAAGGTTCTCCCAATAACTTCTTTATGTTTAACTTAACCAAAATCACCTATTTTAATAATCTTAAACAAACTGGCCCTATGTTTTGTTGGAAGAAGAGAGGAAAATCACGTTTTTCCAGTTCCCCAATTGACTTATAAAGATATTGATATTATGGTGAGTTAACAAACAAAGGGTCACTTTGGAATTTCAATAACTTTAAATGACAGATATTTTGAAAAGGGATAGTAACTAGTATTCACTCCTTAATATAAGACATGTTTACTTAAATTGATCAGACTAAGAAAGTAAGTTTTGACATGCTTCCTTGATTAATAGGGTTAAATTAAGAAAATATTGACAAATAGGAAAAACATATCTTATATTTTAAGACCAAAATCAACTCCCTAAGTATATCCTACATTAAGGACCGGAGGGAGTGGTATGTGCACTAATTTTATAGTAACGTGTGCGTGTATTTGCTTCAAATTTATCACCTCGGAAGTAGTTTGCAGGTTGCAATTGTTATCCCAAATCAGTAGGGTGTAACATTCAATAATAATCAATTTAAATACAATGACATAATGCATTCTGCACAGTATGACTGTTGAGCCCCAAATAACCGAGTTCAGCAAAAAAAGGATAGCGCATACCTTTTTCAGCTCAAAATGGATAATATCACGAAATGGGAAACAATCTGCGATACCACAGTAGTCTGCTAGAAGATGTATTTGAGGCCTTTGCCCGTTCATGGCATGACCCATTCTGATGCAATGTTTTCCTTCTCTTACTCATCCGAAACAAAAAGTCTTCGGTATCTAAAACATATGAAACCTACATGTGCAATGTGTTCCAAGGATGAAAAGAAGAAAACAAGCCAATTCAGAAAGACAATACAAATAATGAGCAAAAAAAAAAAAGAAAAAGAAAAAGAAAAGAAAGAGAGACAATACAAATAGATATCATAATCTATTTAATAGTGCATCAGGCAAAGAATTAAATATATTTGTGTGTGTGTGTGTGTGTGCAGAACAAAATGTTGTTTAAATACCTTGGATGAACTGCAAGCTATTTTACACTCTAGACCATTACTAACTTGTAGTCCTTCCAAGGCTGGGCTTGAATACTCATCACTAGGTGCATTTCTGCGTTTATTCCTGACAAAAGCAGAATAAAAAAAAATATTAGATTTGAGGACAGACACGTGATGGGACCGCCAATTAATCTTGCTCATCAAATACCTCTTTAGCAAAATCCTTGACCTTTCCTTTTTTTCAGGAACAACAGAGAGGAAGTCACAATGCAGATAGGCTGAAAAATTTGGGTCCATGGACACGGCAGTCAATTCAGGCTTATCATGTCCAGAGTCCATCAGTTGAATAGATAATCGGGATGATGACTGCAGAGAATATGAAAAATTTTAAAGTAAGAAAAAAAAAATGCCACTTGCTATTACAAATCCATTTCCAAAGAAAATAAAATTTAAACATGAAGAATTTAAAACCAATAAATGCTTACACATTCTATCCTATACATGTTTTCATCATGAAGAAGAACACGGGCATTTTCATGATAAACTCTGTCCACAAATCTTCCTGGTTTTCTTGATTTCTCATATGTATAAAGCTGGAGAAGCTTGTTATCCATCTCATCAGTTGCAATTGCTTGAAGCTGACACACACGCACACTCTTTTTAATGAACAGAGAAGAAAAATGAAATGAAGAGCAAAACATACGGAGAAATGAGATTTATGCATGTAACCTGTTTAACGAGTTTATATATCAGCTTGTCTAAAGTAAATAAGACATAAGATTGAGTTCCAATAATAGCCCTACAGTCATCCTCAAATTTTGTATTGTCAGAAGAACCATCCAGCAAACTGTAAAAGGCATTCATGAACCTGAAGCAAAAAAAAAAAAAAAAAAACTGAGACACAGTCGTCATTGCATAGCTCTTAGCATAAAATGCTCAAATTTGAAAAAGAATGCAATTTCTACTGAATTTCACCTGCCATACTGATCAGTAGAATTTGTTTCATTTGAAGCCTTCCACTTTCTTTCGGCAGATGAAGAGTTGATCTTTGCCGATTGTATCCTCTCATATAATGTCTGTCAAATTAGCAAAAACAAACAGCAGAAAAATAGTACATAATATGCCCTTAAACCCCCAATTTAGTCTTTTAAGTAGAGGCATAATACACATGTTGATCCTTACCTGGTGAAGTCTAAAAAGCACATAAAAGGAGTCATTTCCGTAAAAAATCTGAGAACTCCCTCCTTTAAGGTGCAAAGCTGCAGGAACATACTTTGCCAGAGGCCTTACGGTTAGTAGAAAGCGTTCTGAAAATGGCAACAGAGATCCATCTCCATCAACATCATTGGCATCGGCCATCCCTTCAGCTTCACCTTCACTCTCAGCCTTGTGTTCACCATCTTCATGCTCTTCTCGAGAACACTCACCATCAGCAGACTCACTGCCAGAAACGTCCCCATTTTCAGAAGCATTTTCACTGTCCTCTAATGACCTTTGATGACTTTCTTCACCTTCATCATCAGCATCAGCATCATTGTCTCCTCCAGCTTCACCACAAACTTCTTCTCCATGTCTATTTTGGAATTTTTGAGCCATACCACCATCCTTTCCCTTACTTGTTGCCTCAAAACCAGCATCTCCGTACACTGCAGAGTTATCCTCCTCAAAATCTCCATTCGGAGATAATTCACCCTCTTCTCTTTCGCCCTTTAAGTGTCCAACTGATTCTTCTTGGTATCTTTGAACTTTTGTGCCTTCGGTGAGGATCCCATTCGCAGATGCTCCTAGTCTAGTAGAATCACCACCCTAAATCATGATTGAAAAAAGAAATTCAGTACATTGTTCCCAATAATGCTAGGTGTAAAAACAACAAGGCTATGTCAGACAAACCAATCATTGATAGAAAAAGTCAGAAGGATTGAACTCCAGATTGATTTGAAAAAAGCCACAGCCATGTAAAATCTGGTAGATATTGTTGACAGTTTAATCGGTAATGGAGACTCAATGCAATCAACATCATAAAATAAAACGATGTTAAGAATTTTTTAAAAAGATTTGAGATGCAAGTAAAATGCTAAAACTACTGCAGGATGATGTCATACAGACCTTCAGCAACAGATTGTCAATCTATCACCAATGGTGAAGTGGACATTAGTAAAAAGGAACAAGTACTCTCTGCCTCAAACAGCCATCTTCTAAGGAATTAGACACATATATCAATATCTTATTACAAGATGATGCACCAAACTAGAGCCGGGAAATCGGGCCAGGCCCGTCGGGCCAGCCCTTTTAAGCCCTGGCCCTGTAGGGCTCGGGCTTGAAAAATATGCCTGAAATTTGAATTTGGCCCTGCAGGGCCGGCCTTGTAAGGCCTCGGGCTTTATCGGGCCGGCCCTATAGGCCCTGTTACTGTAGCATTTTCATTTTTTCAAGAAAAAAATTAGTGAAAGAGTGCCAAGAGGAAGAGGCTAGGAGGTACATATATAAATACATAATAACTATACTCTGATTTTATGATTTGATATATTATTTGTTGCAGATAATAATTATTATGGATGTGTTCATGATGCGGGAGAAGAAATTCATAACATTTTTACTCCTGAAGCATAGCCTTTTGCTCAAAGTGAAGCGCAATCAAATATCTATGAAATTGATGAGAGTGATGAAGAAGGTGACAATTGACAATGATAGTGGTATGCTTTTATATTTTATGTGAGTTATCTAATGTTGTTTAGTTTAATACTAATTAAGTTTTATGTGAGTCAATTGTGGACAATAGTTTGTTTTTTATTACGAATTAATGAATGTGTTTATTTGTTGGATGATTTATATTGTTTATATATTAATGTTGATAATATTTATTTGATAGATTAGAACTTTAATGGTTGCAATTTACTAATTATATTTCTTTGGAAAAAACCTAGAAAAAAATAATTAAAATTTCGAATAGTAATTTCCAAGCCCTGTAGGGCCGGCCCTGGCCCTGGTACTATCGGGCCGGGCTTTGAAAAACAGATGTTTTCCTTATCTCCGGCCCTGTAGGGCCCAAGCCCTGGAGGGCCAGGCCCTGATTCACAGCTCTACACCAAACAATAACAATAATGAAAAACCATCAACATGCAACAAGCTCCACTGTTTAGGGCAACCAACTTACCTAAATTTAAGACATAGACCCTGTTTGGAGAGAACATTAGGTAGCTTTAAGTCAAAAAAACCAGAAAAAAGTAGCAGTAGAAAAAAAAGCCTTAAATGGAGTGTTTGGGTAAAGCTTTAAATCTACTAGGATTTTTTAAAAAGAGCTCCTAAAAGTCAGTTTAGGAAAAAACTCCATGGGATAGCTTTTAGGAAAAAGCTCTCAGCTTTTTAACGTAGGTCCCGCTACTTCTACCACCGTCAACCCAAACATAAATTATATTTACAACCTAACCTTTTTTCTATCAAACTTCTGCAAAAGTCAGATAGAAAATAAGCCACCACTCCAACCGCTAACCCAAATAGGTCCATAAAAAATCAGAAAGTAGGTATCTTTATTTTGCAATATAATGCTCCAAATGTCTAAATCAATTGACTCAGATTGCTAGTAACTGCTGGAAAATTATAGATAAGATGAATACTAGGGGAAAGAAATAAAATATAGCCCCTGAAAACAATTATGTCCTAAGTCCAAACAAATATTCGATGATATATGTTTCTTTCTTGCCACCATATGTTATCATCCCAAGATAAACAATGAAACATGCATTTTCACTTGGAAAACAAATAGACATAAATTATATGAGGAGCTCAACCATACCTCTGATGAAGGTAAATTAAGTCCTCCCTCAACAGCGGGTCTAGATTGAGTAAGCCCTTGCAGAAAAAATATGCATCTCAGTGTTTTATTCATTTTTCAGAAATTAACAGTCAAATAACAAGGAATAAACTAAGGACACAATATTCAAGTGAAACAATGAAGTAATCCGCAACAAGTGTCATCGTTCTAAAAGCAAGTTGCTAACCTGATGCATTATCAGTGCATGTTCTTCCATTACTGTGCTCCATTCCAGAGGCAAGTGAGGCACTAGCATTCACTAAACGATCATTAGGATGCTCTTGCTTATTGAATCCTGATCCTCCATCAGGCATGGATGCACTAGCTTGCATCTTACAAAGCTGTGTACTGCTGCCCAGAGTTTCAGTCTTCCGAGTGGTATGGTCTGTATCAACACGATTGTCTTCTTTAACTCCACCATCTCCATTCATTTGCCATGCTTTGCAAGAATTTGACTGTTCTAATGGAATACTCTCATCCTCATTTCTAGAAGTACTTAATTGTTTAGAATTCATTATGGTAGCACCACTACCTGGACTACCATTACTCTCTGCAGCAATTGCAGAACCACTTTTGACGGAATTGTTCTTAGCCTTGACAACATCTTCTGTATCCTCAGCACCTTGGGGCCGAGAAGGAACACCAAGCATGGGCTCTATAAATGTTGTCCAAATTTTCATAACTTTATCTAACTGCTCAGTCGTACAAACTTCTCCACAAGAATATTTTATGAGCTGATACAGGTCTTCATGAATATCTGGGTCAGAAAATTCATATTCCAAATTTGGATGAATCGGCCGTCTATTTCCAGCAGCAATTGCAAGAATAGCATCATCTTCTTTATGTTTCTTCTCACTAATTTCTTTAATTTCTGCCAACAAGGCTGTAAAATAAAGGATAGTGTCAAGAAAATTAAAAAATCTGGCATGCCATGTGGAATTATGCAGTATGCACATATATTTCTTTCAGAATAAAAATTTTACAGTGGAATTACAGGAGGAAACTCACTCAGAAAAAAGCAATAGATTGAAAATAATTCCTTAACTCATAAATATTTTAGGAGCCTTAAGAGAGTTATTTACCTAAAACATTGAAAGACTCATGCAACCCATCCAAAAAAAAGGCACCATGAATACCATATTATAGAAGCGTAAAGTTAGCTATCACCTTTAGTGCTCAAGCTTTTCACATCCTGTTGCTTAAAGTAGAAGCTTCGATGATCAAGGGATTTGTGATAGTTCTTGGCATATATATCAGCCCAAACTTTGTTAAAATCAGCACGACACCTTGCCCACTCTTCCTGTTTCTGCTTCAAGCGGGTCAATATAACTGGCAAAGCTAAAGGTGCATTCTTTCTCAACACTTCCATTACATCAAGCCCATGGTCACCATATAAACGTTCAATGCACCTTATATTTAAAGCTAAAATAATAGAGAAAAGAAAGAATCCAATTAGAATATCAAAAACATATTTCACACTGCATATAAGCTCTGAAAAACTCCATTAATAAAACCTGTTAAGTGCTCCTCAATTCGGATTGGACTTTCTGCTTTGATTATATTACTATTGATCTTTTCTAGGAGCTCTTCTACTCGCTTTGTGGTTGCATTCACGGACTCTAACAGCATATCAAGCTCAAATCTGCCAGTATATATCAAAATAACATCAGAAAGTACATGTAGCATATGGATTATGGAAAATCACATCTCATAGTCCATTCAGCAAAGTCAAAATGAACCAAAAACCATAGCAACACAGAAATTATTGCTTCAACAGTGAATGATACTATCGGTCCTTAATATAAAATCTCGTTCGTAGTAATTAATGTAACAGGAATAATAAAGGGTTAAAAAAATTCTCTAGCAAGCTCCAACCTGTCATCTTCACATCTAAATAAGCTCTCTTCATACTGGTTTTTGCGCATATGTTTAAAAGAATAGTCTTCACTTCCAGATGTCACAGACACCCAATGATCATTCAATACTTCAGCACCAAGCTCTGTTCTCTGGCTAGCCACAGGTATTGGGTACTACAAAAGCACAAATAATGTACATGACAAACAAAACAGCTACAGAATCTCAGAATTCAATTAAATGGTAAAAAAGAAAAAGTAAAGGGAAAAGTAAAGCAAGTATACATTTTTTGGTAGGAGCCGGTAACTAGGACTGCATTTCTCACAGTTAGATAGGTCCAACTCATTTATAGGTTTGTACATATACTTATCCTTGGAGGATAATATAGACATCCTGGCACCTGACACATCCTTGTTGGCAATGGCAGCAGATCTGTCCCTTTCTCGGTATTCACGATCCCTTTCTTTAACCTCATCATCCCGACCACGACCACGATCTCTATCTCTATCCCGATCTTCTGCCTTCACTGACTTTGATGCATGACCTTCATTCCATAAGGATTCTAATAAACATAAAATGGTCAGAAGTTTCGAACAGAAGACAAAGGAGCAAATGTTCAAATGGATCCAGAATCAAGATGACAAAAAAGGGGAACATCTAGCGCAGTGACAGTGAAAAGAGTAGACACTTCACGTACTCTTATTCATTACACCAGCGAGGAATCCATCTGCATGAAAAGGTATGTTAGAAATTATTCCAAAAATTTAACATCATAGAAAGTTTTTTTTAAAAAAAAAATTAGTTTAACATTACCATTCTTCTCACATCTTGACAAAAATTCATTGAACCCCTCCAAAAGGTCAGGATATTTTCCCAGTAAATCACCCACCTGAAAGACCAAGATTTCCATAAGTAGTCATCATATTTCAATGCTGTCTTTCAAGCATCAACAGATAATTTATGGGAACAGGAATAAGCTTCAGTGCATAGCAGTTATCAAAGTCAGGAAATTGATCCATGATTAAGAAAATAAAAAATAAAAAGGTTAAACTGAACATTTTTTATAATCCAGCCGGAAAAATGATAGGAAGTATTTAAGAAAGGATTTCCCAAGATACCTCAGTAAACAGTAAATAATAACCTTTAAACCCTTACTTAAAAATCCAATGATTAATTAGAACATAACATAGCCAATTGCTTTATGCCCCAAATTTAATGTTTGCAATTAGTCCCTTTCACACACAATTTAGCATTTTTCATGCAATAGTCTCCAAGTCTTATTAAATAATCTATTTCTATTTTACAATCACATTCCATACTAATCACAAATTGTCAGAGCACCTTGGCCCTATGAGTTTAAATCCAAAGAAGTAATGGGGATTGGGGGTAAACCTCATACAAAAATTGCTAAGATCAGCATTACCCAAGATACAGAGTATATCCCAAAACAAAAATGTTTACCAACTTTTTTTTTTTTTGTTTATGACCAATATCAGTAAAAAAAAAAATCAATAGTAAGACTTTTAATCCAGTCATATTGAAAGTATCCAACGATATGCTATGCAGATTATTTGCAACAAGCATACCAATGTCTGCAATTCTTCTCGCGTAATTATTTCCCTGCTATAGATGTGAAGGCACTTCAAAAATTCCTGATAATCATCAGGGTTCCGTAATTTCTCCTTGACTTTATCACAGAAAGCAAACTCTTGACTGTACAAACCTAAGAAAAAGAGAACTCTCCCACGTTAGAGAACAATACATACCTAAGACAAACAGAACTCCCAAATTAGAGAACAATGTGTAAAAGGAAAGCAGTTAAAAAAATATTATCGGACAAAGAACAAAAAAGCCCAACATATAAATTTGAATAAGCACTTTTAAGTAGAACAAGAAAGATTTTATATACCCGTAAAACTTCAAAACATACATAATAAAAACATTCCATATCTTATTGCACATCTATCATCTATGGATACAACATCACAATAAATAGTTATGACAAAAAATTAATGCAAAACTTTGAGTACTGGTACATTTTCTAACAAAAAAGTATCATTTATTAAATAATTAATATTCAGTATTACAAAAATACCACGTTATACATACTTTGCCATGAAAAAATATAGACTCAAAGTTTCATTAGTATAGAGTCATTTGTTAATGTATTCTCAAGCATTTTGTTAAATTCTAACTATTTATATAGGTATCACAGTTTGTTGGAGCTCATAACATTTCAAAGTTTTCTTATGGTCAAGATAACATTTCAAAGTTGGCTAACAACATTTCTATCATGATTTAGCATAGCACCAGATAGTTTGGCTTTTCTCTGTAAAAAAGAAGGGACATGAGACAGGATATGGGCGTCTGACACACATAACAGCAAAAAGATAGTAGTTTGCTTCTTAAGGTTATGGGCAATCCAATCAGCACAAGAGAACAGCTTTATATTAAACCCTTCTGACATGCAAATGGCGGAAAAATGGAGGCAACATTTTGCACTAGATATGAATTTTCAAGTTGAAAAGTGTGTCTTTCTTTTTCCCATTCATTCCTTCCACTTTTCAGAGTGACCTTGAGACAACTTAAAAGATAAGCATACTATTCCATTGTTAAAACATGGTTAAAATCAGTCTGACAAGGAGAAAATAAATTCAAAATCATATGGATCAATAAAAGATATCTATGTATTGATAAACTCACTTTTCACAGAACTTTTATCATCACAAGGCGATGACATACTGCGCAGACCAAAATGTTCATCACCATCACCTCCTTGAAGCAGAGGTTCAGCGCCAAAATCATCAAACCTACCACCATGTTTCGGTTTGTGGGGGAAACTCTTCATGTTGTATTCCCGACTATTATCATGCTCATAAGCTCTATCGTCATATTTCCGCTCTTTCCTGTCTCTATCTTCTCTATGGTCCTTTTCCTTCTCACCACGCCTTCTGAGCTCATTTTCTGTCCTCATATAACCTTTGTCATCTGGATCAAGATGATCAACACTATGGTCATGGTCATGAGACTTGATCCTTTCCCTCTGGCATAGAAATGATTAAAAGTTAGCCCCTTAGAAACTATTGATTCAGAGGGACACATATGTACGCTGAGAAAAACCTTGTCAGGACGCATTTGCCCCACTGCTGGCATTACAGAACTCCTATCACGAAGCAAAGAGTTCCGAGCAGATTGAGCATAATGAGCAGAAGCTGCTGCTGAAGCATCTGGAAGAAAGTGAGTGAACTCAACAAGCAGGTCTTGGTGGTCTTGGAAAAGGACAGCAACCTAAAGCATTCCGTTACACAATTAAATTGTGCATTAAAACAAAATATGGAGATAAAAGAACTACTCCCTCCGGTCCTAATTATAAGGCATAGTTGACTTTGTTTGGAGAGATTAAGGAAGCTAAATAAGTTACTTAATCACTTTATATGTTGTATATCTTTAGATTATATATTAGTTTATTAGTCAAACTAATTACTTTGAAGAAAAAAATAAAAATAAAAATACTCTAAAGTAATTTAATTAGCTTCCTTAATTTTTCCAAACAAAGTCAACTATGCCTTATAATTAGGACCGGAG
Organism: Acacia crassicarpa; assembly: GCA_034222035.1. Classification (NCBI taxonomy): domain Eukaryota; kingdom Viridiplantae; phylum Streptophyta; class Magnoliopsida; order Fabales; family Fabaceae; genus Acacia; species Acacia crassicarpa. The sequence goes on along the minus strand of JAWXYG010000009.1, from coordinate 19,421,206 downwards.
GGAGTACTTCATTGTACAACTAACAACAAAATTTGAAGCAATTCTTTTCTGCCCTCATGGTTGTACAACTAACAGATGAGATTGCATCTGTACAGGTAGGTGGGATCCACATGAAACCCATGTTCGGATTCAATACCTTCTTCCCATATTAACCATGTGTTTTGCCCATGAATGTTTTTTTCCCCCCCCAAAATGACTTTCATAAGATGTGATAATAGAGGCACAGACAGCACATAGAATGAACAGACCTCTTGATAGACCTCGGTGATAGACTTGTTTTCCTTTCTGTACATATTCAATATGTCTAGAAAAGACTTGTAAACATGATCATCACCCTGAAACCGAGCCTGTATGAAAAGAAGACATCAGAATTAGAAGTAAAACTGTCAACTCTATGTGATACTCCTCTTTCCTTTTATGAGGTAATACATGGGATGCCTGAATTTTGGAAGCTTAAAAGTATTTCACCTTAATTTTGTTTACAAAATTTATAGCTTCTTCAAATTCAACAGGCTTCTTTTGAGGAGGTTGTTCGTCCTCCAGTGGAAGCGTGATTTCATATCCTTTAGGCAAGAAGGTGTTGAATCCCAAAATTAGATCTTTGTGCCCTTTAAACAGTTCCTTCACTCTTGCTATGACACCAGCAGTATCAATTCTATAAAAGTACAAAAAAATGCAGACGAGTCAATTTCTGCTTACAAAGCCATTAAGCAAACATTTTTTTCTTGCAATAAATTACAATAATAACAAATGAGGAAAGTTGAAGTTAGAGGGACAGGGAGGACAAACTTGAATAGCATGATCAAACCTTTGTGCCTTGAAATTTTTCATGACTTCCAGAAAGTCATCATATTTTTCCCTCTTGTCATGGAACATTTCCTTGACAGCCTTGAGATAGAGTAAGGCATCATTAGTTGTCAGTTTCTGAGAACCTCCACCTAGCATCTGGGGTTGCCCCGGGCTACATTAACAAGAACAGATAAATGTTAAACGAATTTCAGAAATTGTCCAAGTACTCAGCACATTATAATCAGATGATGTTGGCGACGAGGATAATGAAAACCGCGTCTGAATACTCAAATATATTTCTCAAATCAAAATACTAAGCAAAGTCTGATCATATGTCACAAAGTCAAACATTAACATCAACAAAAAAATAAATTAATAACGATAATAAATCTTTGCCACAGACTAACCTAAAAACAAAGATGAGAAAACCAAACTGCCGTAGGGGTATAACGATATGTACTCGTTGAACCAAAATAGGCACATTATTTCACCCCCGTTAAAATTAAAAGGCTTAATCACTCAGTTGAAGGTTCAATTGTTTAATCAGGCACAGGAGAAAGTGCGACCGTAATCCAAGAAACACATAATTGAGGGCAATGAAAGCATTCGAACTTACCCTTCCCCTCGTGATGACACCATGGGCCGTTTGATTTGAGAGCTCACATAAACATCGTCTCTAGACCTCTTCATCTCCAACAAGAAACCAATATAAAGACTCTCGCTCTCTTCAACACCAAATCATGCTTTGAACTCCGATTATTCAAAATCCTACAAACCCAAGTTGCTCATTCAAACAAAAGGATCAAGCAGATAGCAGATCTAACCAGAGGAAATTAACAAATAAGAGGAACGAAAGCAAGAATTCCAACCACAAACCTCTGAGGCAGATCACCTCCAAAGCGCCAAATCCTAGCAAAATAAAATAAAATAAATTAAAACCAAATTTTGAATTACGTCAATGTAAAGCAACATGAAAATATTACACAGCAAGAAAAAAGAAGAGGATTTAAAGCCAAAATTTACAAAGTGATCGTGAAGTTGCCGAACTACAGAGTCCTCCACAACAAGCTTCCCCGTTCCCCTCAACAACGGCCAAAGAACACAAATAAAACCCACTCAAGGAAAAAAAAACTACTCTTTTTCTATGCCAGAGATTTCCAGAGAGGTCCGTTTGATCCTATGCAACAACAATCAGAGACGACGACGACGATAAACAAATTGCAAGAAACTTTCTTCAGTTCAAAATCTTTTCTCCAATTTATTTACATCCGTTTTTTTCCTTCTCGGGGCAGAAACATAATCCAGAGGAGGAAGGAAACAATGCACACAAGAGAGAAACGGAGGAGGACAAAGCACAAAATGTGATGATATGTATGTGTTTATGCGGATATATGCAAATTGAGAATTTGAGAAATAATACTAACACATAAAAAACGATCTTTAGAAGAAATATATATATTTTTTTTTTTGGCTACGCTACACAATTTTTTGATTTGGGTTTTGGGAGATGGAGTCTTTATTTAACGGCTGCTTCCCGGTCACCGTCACGCTCTTACCGCTCATAGGCGGTTAATTTCAACTCATAAAAATTAGGGCTTTAAGATTCTGAAATGTGCGTAGTAAACACGGATTTGGATTACCTCCGCTGCAATATCCATGCGCTGCTGTCCGCTGCATTGATACTGCGTCGTTTTGCCGCAGAAACCGTAAACCTCTTGTTTTTTTTCCCCTTTTCTTTTCTTTTTCCTGGAATTTGATAATTGATTGACTCAAGCAACAACCAATAGATTAAATAATAATTTATTAAATAATCTGAAATATCGAATGCGGAGCGATTTGTGAGGGGCTTAAGCATATTTTAAGATACTGACTAATACTAAAAAAAGATCCGATATTGATTGATGCTGGAAAAATACTTCATGATCGTGAAAAATATTTTTGGGTATTGATTTGTACTAAAATGATATTGAAAAAATATTTCATGATATTTTAGGATCTTAAAAAAATATTTTAGGGTACTGAAAAAATATTTGATGATATTTTATAATCTTAAAAAGATATTTCAGGCACTAATTGGTACTAAAAATATACTTTAATAAATATTTTAGGGTACTGAAAAAATATTTGATGATATTTTTTAATTTTAAAAAGATATTTCAGGGTACTGATAGGTACTAAAAATATACTTTAATAAATATTTTAGGGTATCTTAAAATATGCTTAAGCCCCTCACAAATCCCTCCACATTTGATATTTCAAATTATTTGATAAATTATTATTTAATCTATTGGTTGTTGCTTGAGTCAATCAATTATCAAATTCCTGGAAAAAGGAGGAAAAAAAAAAAAGAAAAAAAAAGAACAAGAGCTTCATGGTTTGAAACGGGGTGGCCCATTTTGACAGCTCTAACCAAAACGACGCAGTATCAATGCAGCGGACAGCACCGCACGAATATTGCAACGGAGGTAAGACAAATCCAATAAACATAGCCCAATTACGACTTACTAGTGGCATTATCAACATTTCAATCTATGTGAGGGGCATTTTAGTCTTGTTGTAAGGAAAATAAAATTTTTATACTCCATACGGTCTCAAATATAAGAGTTAAATGAGTTTGTTTTTGTCCTAAATTTATAATATTGTCCTAAATTCTCCTTATTGACTACAAATATTAAGACAAGTTTCTCATTAAGGGAAGAATTTTAAAGGTAAACGATTAAATGAGCATGGGCATTTTAGGAATACCAACCCATATGTTTAACACATAAATAACTTAATTATTTTTTATATATCCAAAATTAGTTATCTAACACATAACAACTGATAGAATATAGCAACAAGGAGCGAAAATACATACGACCTTTTTCCTAGGAGCGCTCAGCATCATAACCTTTTTTCTAGAGCAAAAATACACATGACATTACGTTTTGGGAGCAAAAATGCCACGGGCCGTTAATTGACCATCAGTTGACTGTTAACTTAGATAGAACGCTAATGTGGCGCTGATTTGGACTGATAAGCTGACGTGGATGCTGACTAGGAATAAAAAATTCAAATAATTAGGGAAAAAAAAGGAAAAAATTCAAATAATTAGAAAAAAAATTCAAAAAATTAGGAAAAAATTGAAATAAATTAGAAAAATATTTGGAAAAATTCAAATACTTAGAAAAAAAATTCAAAAAATTAGGAAGAAATTAAAATAATTAGGAAAAAAATTCAGCAAATTAGAAAAAATAAAAAAAAAGGAAAAAATTCAAATAATTAGAAAAAAAATTTCAAAAAATTAGGAAAAATTCAAATAATTAGGAAAAAATTCAAATAATTAGAAAAAAATTCAAATATCCCCGCCAGTGGGACCCACCATTGGCCACCCTATCGTCAACCGCCGCCGGCCAACTGCTGTTGGGTAGCGGCCACCAGTAACCGACTGCCGCCATCAGGTGGCGGCCACCGGCGACCGACCGCCGTGGTCGGCCGGCAGCGGGGGTATTTGATTTTTTTTTTAATTTTTTCAATTTTTTTCTAATTATTTTAATTTTTTGAATTTTTCTAATTATTTAAATTTTTTCCAAATTTTTTTTTTCCAATTTTCTTCTAATTATTTGGATTTTTTTAATTCCATGTCAGCTTGTTAGTCCAAATTAATGTCATGTCAGCGTTCCATCCAAGTTAACGGTCAACTAACGGCCTGTAGCATTTTTGCTTCCAAAACGTAATGTCGTGTGTATTTTTTGTCCAAAAAAAAGGTCGTGGTGCTTGGCACTCCTGTGAGAAAAAGTCGTGTGTATTTTCGCTTCTTCTCCCTAGAATATATAAGTATAAGCTATTGAGTTCGGCTTCCCAAGGTTGAAATAAAGAATTAATCATATGGAATCATATTTCCTACTATAAATTTTATATTAATATTAAGAGCAAAGGTGCAAAAATGCCCATGATCTTTTTCAAAAAATCTAATGGCATCATAAACAATTTCTTGTTCAAAAAGACCTACATACATTATAAAAAGTATCTTAAATGCCACCACCATTTAGGATCACGTAATGTTTGACTACAGAGGAAAGTGTTGACTCTGACTAACTTCGGTGGCTTTTAAGATACCTTTTGTATTATACATAGGCATTTTTAAACCAAAAAATTGTTTATGGTGCCCGTAGCTCTTTTTGAAAAAGAGTATGGGTATTTTTACACGTTCGCCCCAATATCAATATTGATGATTAATTGAGTAGTTGATATGCCTACTGATTGTTTATCAATAAAACCAAAAAAAAAAAAGTTGTTTTCACGGCTGTTTATAATAAATTGACAACAAGAAAACTTCGATTTGTTTGCTTAATGTAAGGTTTGTAAATATGTTATGAGATTAAGTAATCGAATTATACATATTCGATACTTTTTCTTCGAAGAAATCCCAAGTTTTTCTTAACTGGCATTCCTACATGTGGGCATGTATTCGGCTTATCTGTTTGTTCAGTGAAGTGCTAGGGCTCGATTCTTTCTTGGTACAATTCTAGGGCTCAATTTTTTTTTTTGGATAATATCTAGGGCTCAATTTTGAATACCCTAACACCTAGTATTTTATGAACCAATCTTCAAGAGTCAAATGGAGTTGGCCCAACCCCTGGGCCCAAATGAAGCGTATCAAGTTATAATATGATTGATATGGGAGTCATTGTGTTAAATATGCTTTTTATATAATAATCCTACAATAAAATATACATAGTCTAATCAAGAAATTGTACAATTTCTCAAAAACAAAGTAAACTTTTTTGGGGCTGAATTTATTATATATCCATACTCCATTAGTCCTTAATATACGACATATTTAAAAAGTTAATGTTATTTATAAATACAATTTTTTTTAATATATTTTAATCTTTTCTTAATTTACCTCTATTGATATTCTCCAACAATAATTAAAGAGGAGGAGGAAGAGGAATGAGAGAATTAAAGAAGATGATTATAGGCCGGCTGTAATTGATTTTGATGGAAATGGAGATGGATATATAGATGAAAATAAGGTCTAATAATGGAAATAAGACCTAATTTTTATGTAAAAAAATATCAAAATGCCCTTCTAATTAAAAAAAAAATCCACAATAACATCAAAATGAACTAGAATCGGAGGAAATGTCATCGGCCATCGGTATTACATCCACCTTGCCAAAAATATCAAATTAGATATAGAGGACCTTTGCTTAAACATCAAACTTAGGAAAATCTCTTCAATATGTTAAAAATATGAAGAATCAATTTTTGAATCTTGCTCAAAATAGAGGAAGATAAGATGGTAGATGGAGTTGCAGATATGAAGAAATGAAGCCGAAGTGGAGAAGATAGGCTTCTAGCCATAGTCAAGATTCAGTCATGAAGATGAAGAGGACAATCTTCCCTTCTAGCCACGATCGAGCTTCGGCCATGTAGATAGAGATGATGAGTTGTGAGATCCATGAACAAAAATTTCATATTATCTGAAAAAAGAGTCGAATTTGACAAGCCGGAGGTTGCATTTTTGGAGTAAGGGGATGAAGAGAGCTATCATGGTGAAAGGATAGCTAGATTTGATGGCGTTTGCAAGCTAGAGGTCACAATCATGGGTTGCCAAAGGTCACCGTCATGGGTTGCTCGTAGTCGCCATTGTCGTTGAAAGAGCAAAGATCTCTAGTGAGTGAGAACAGGTCGTTGTCGTCATCGTTGGTGAGTGATCAGAGGTTGCTAATGGGTGAGCAGGCTGAAGCAAAGAGGAGGAGTAATGGATAGAAATGTGCAGTAGAATTACAAAACTTGGCTTTTTCTTTTTTAAAATTTTATGGAACCCATTTTGGTGGAATTAGCAAGGTTCTAAAACTAGACCAGCTACTGAACCGGTGTGGGTATTGGGTCAAGAATTAGTAGTTCAGATTGGCATTAATTAAAAATATAATTTAATTAAAATAGGTCAAACTATTTATATTTTAATAACAAAAATACTTTGTGGTCAAAATATGGGAGGATGTAGCGTGATGATGGACAATATGGGAAGATGTGCAATATTATATTGATTTTTTTTTAAAAAAAAAAGTATAGTTGACATTTGACGGGTTCACTTCAGTTCTCTCTCTCACCCTCTTTAAACTTTAGTTTTTAGATCTCTCCCTCTCACCCTTTTCACAAATCACTTTAGATCTCTCTCTCTCCTCCCTATCGTTCTCCTTCCCTCCACAATTCATTGCTCTTCCTTTGGACTTCATAGCACTATCGTCGGTAGGAACGGAACTAGGAGGCTAAGGGTGGCCAGCCCCCCTAAAATTATAGAATAGAACCCAGATGTTCAAGAAATTATATTTCCACCTCATAAAATTTCAATATTTTCACTAAAAGTTTCAAAACTTTTAGTCCCTACTAAAAGTTTAATGGAGGGATTAAAATGAAAATATTGAAATGTTTATAGGGCTGAAATATAATTTCATGAACACATGGGTTTTGTTCTGTAATTTTTGCCCCGTAAGTACAATTCATGGCTTCGCCTCTGATCGTCGACATCTTCCCTACTGGTGGAGAGCCTCAACATTGAGAAGCACAAAGGTATGAAACTCGTTGTCAGCCACCGCCGACATCCATGGCGTCTTCCCTTTAGACCTTCACCTTCTTCTTTCTCAATCCCCCATTGCTCCAATTGCTCTTTTCTCACTGTCAGAAGGTATGAAACTCGCCGCCAGCCACCACTGACACTCTCCCCTCCTTCTTGTTCAGTTGAATTTTTTAAAGAAAACCAATCTTTTTTATTTTGTGACTTAGTCGACTCGGTTGGGTCAAGACGAGTTGACCCCGAGTCAACTTGGAACCCAAGGTTTCCCCTAAACTTGGACCGGTTTTCCTTCTGGTTCGTCGGTTTTCAGTCTGAACTGACTAGTTTGGTCTGGGTTTTAGGACTTTGGGAATTAGCTTATTTGGCCTCCACATAGAATTGGAAAAATTTCCAATTCCATCGTACTAAACAAACCTCTTCATGGAATTAAGACCCAATTCCATCCCCTAAACTTTTTATTATAAAAAAAAAAATTATTCATTTTTAAAATAGGAATTAAAGTAGTAGATATTTTAGCTCCTTATTGTCATGAAGGAAAGAAATTTTCAGTGGAGTCAGGGTGGATAAAACAATACTCATTATGAAATTAATCAATAATGTCGCCAAATCTCATGGGAGTGTACCCTTAGTGGAGGGTGTAGGCGTATGCATTCATGAAGGAAATGATCTTTACATGAAATGGAGTAATTAATGAACAATATATTGTAGAATAAAAAGAATAAAAAATGGCTCTAATCTACCTTCAAATGATGAATGAATAACCAGAAATTCATGAGAGAGTTGCTTTAACTATCCTAATTATCCAAGCAAGATCTGAAGTATTTGCCCTATTAAATCGAATGCCTTCTGATGTGGGCTATCAATCCATCCTTAGCATTGAATGGGTTCTTTACAATAAGAAATTAATTCTATCAAAAAAGGTCCATAATAAACACACAGCACACAAAATGTCAAATCAAATTAGTTCCTTTTGAATGATTTAATATTTGTTGAATTTAGTGCACTAAAATGAGAATTGGTTATTTTAAGTGAATTTAAATGAGATTTTTTTTCCTGTTATTTTAATGCGTTTCTAAAATAAACAGTGTTTTGTTAACATTATGGAATAAAGGGGAATATGTATACTAAATATTGGAGTTTATTTAGAAATTAATTGAACTTCTTCAAAGACAAAGGAAAAATATGTAACCAACTAACTCTTGATTGATTTGGTAAGTGGTTTCACTTCTATAAGTAGGAAAACAAAAGTTCAAATGAGGAAGCCCTATGAAAAACCATACACACACTAATCACACATGCAAGTCCGCATCATTTACTATTTTGTACTCCTTTTGGTCCTAATTATAGGAACTATTTATCAAAATTTGGAGAGATTAAGGAGAAAAGTTAAATTAGATAATTATAATTATTTTCTGAAAATACCCCTGCTAAAAATTGAAAATTACATCAAGATAAGATTAGTTGAATTGGTAGCCACGCACTCACTACTCTCACGAGTTCTCTAAGCTTAACAGTCCGTCGACTTTATCATTATTATCGAAGCATTGAAGCATGATTTTAACTGGAATATAATAATTGAAATTTTCAACTAGACCCAGCGAGTTTTTTTTTTTTAAAAAAGAAGGTCTGAGTTTCATTTTAAAATCATTATTATCGATGCTTCGCTGCTACTCCAAAATGGTTTTATTTTAAAATCAAAAGTATAATTGATGTTTATATAACATTAATGAGTTATACACATTATTTTCTTTATAAAATATATAGATGTATTATTTTATTATTATTGTCTTTAATTATTATTGAAAAAGTATAAATAGGGGTATTATAGGAAAAAAAATTGACAAAAGTTGAAACTTGCTCTTATAATTAGGACTAAAACTAACTCTAAAATGTGTTCTTATAATTAGAACTGGAAGGAGTAGTATAAAACTCAACCTCCCCAACGAGGTTTGAGATGTTATGCAAGCTAGACCAGCTCTAACTATTGTAAAAAAAAAAAAAAAGGACATTAATATTGTGTTTAATGATATTATTATAACTTTCATTTTATATTTATTTGATCTTTATTTTATTAATTTTCAGTAAATCAATAAAATAAATACTTAAAATTATACTTATTTTTTAATGAACACAAATATTTATATTTATAAATATTTCATCCTTTAACCAAATTTTCTGATTCTATTGTAGTCTAAATCTAAATATCACTAAAAAAAAATATGAGCGGATTCAAATGTTTTATAGGTTTATTTTTAATAAGTGGAGTCGGCCAACTTTGATTCCATAACGATGGCCTAAACAACTCGCATTCTATAAACAAGTATTTAGTTAATGACCTATTCTAGTCAAATTCCATGTTTTAACGATTAATTAATGGCAAATGAAGCTACAAAGTTGTAGCGTTCTTCATGGGCACGCAAGAATATATATATATATATATATATATATTTTTTTTTTATACAAAAATTTTAGGAAAGGGGTTAAGTTCACCCGGGTTGGGTTTTTCTCATTATCACTTTCTCATTATCCCTCATCATCTCTAAATCATATCCATCTAATCAATCACAATACCACTTTAACTTTTCTCTTACCTCCTCAATCAATGGCCTAGATGAGTTAATGAGAGAAAATGAAAAAAATGATGAGGAGAGAATCCTCTTCCGGGTTCACCCACGATCCAAGGGCAGGGTGAAATTTCTCTTCCTCCTAGGTCATACCAATGTTGGGCAGGGCGAGCCATCTATTACCCTCAGGCGTTTACCTAGGCACTTAGGAGCTAGGATGCCTCCTCCAGCTAGCACCTTGACCAACTTCAGGATCGAACCCCCTCTTTTTGGTAAGAATGTCCGATCCCTTTGCTAGTTGAGCCCAAAGACGAGAGGTCACACAAGAATATTTGTATTATTCCAAGTTGATACTCTCACCAAACTACTCGGCAACCCACGTTCCAATATTTTCTTGAAACTAAATCTCAGACTTGTGCATTATTGATTATTGTTGATAACTTTATACAATATAATCAGTAAGATACTTTAACCACTCCTCTGTTTTGCCTTGATTATACGGATCATCTCCTATTAAAACTCATAAAAATCTCCCTTGAAATTAAAATATCTATTACACAAACCTCCCTCGTATTTTTAAGATTCATTTTCATCAATCTAATCGTTAATAGACCCTTAAGTTTGATTCTCGAGCTTTTTTTAAAAACCAAAATACCCCTCTTTAATATAAGAATTGTTTAAACATTTATATTTGTCAAAAAAGTATACAACCAAAAAATAATTCTAATATATATTTTCAAAATTTCTGATATGTTATAAAATTTAATAGTTTGATTATATTATAAAATTTTATAATTTTAAATTCTCATCATATTTATCGATACACATTTATTTTGGGTTTCTTTAACGGATGAAAATATATTTCAAACGCATATTATTGTTATCATATAGTATAAATAATATAAGTTCAAGATATTATATAGGGTTAAGGGGCAGTTTTGCCCTTAACGTGTCAAAAGGGGAGTAGTTTTACTTTGATTGTTATACCAGTTAATTTTGACCGTTAATTTACTAAATATGTTGAGCTGGAAGTTCACATGTCATCCATATAATTTTTGTTAAGGTGCAAATTTGCCCCAAAAGTTCTAAATATAACTTTGAATAAAAATGAAGTAGATAACAGATGAACTTCTAAGACAAATTTGCATCTTAACAAAAATGATATTGATGACATATGAACTGTCAACTTAATATGTTTGGTCAACTAATAGTTAAAATTAACCGGGATAATAGTCCGGGCTAAATTGCTTCCTTTTTGACACTTCCGAGGCAAAATTGCTCCCAAAAAACTTGTGAGGCAAAATTTCCCCTTGGTGACAATTTCCTAGGAAAAATTGCCCTTAATCCTATGTTATAAATATTTTATCATTGTGACTATATATTTTTCCCCACGAAGTTTACCAACGTTAAAAAAATAAATTAGGGGTTCGATATGATGAAGAGTAAATTAGTAAATACATATAAATTTTAATTAAAAAATAATTTTTTTAGAATCTTTATGAAATATTCTTAACGGTGTTAACTATTAGTGCCAACATTTTACCTAAGAGAGTGGTGCATTAGATGATATTAAGAATTTAAACAAATGTAATCAACAATAAAATCAAAGGATAATAGTTAAAGAAATATCACCTAAACATAGGGGATTATACTGGTTCGGCTTTAATTTCTTGACCTATGTCCAATCCTTAAAGAGCCTAAGAGATTTTCACTATTTTTCCAAGATTCCACGAGTTCTTGGCACCACAATACAAAGAGAGTTGCTCAATATGACTCACTCACCCTTACACTTTGTAATTCCACAACTACACTCAAGATCTTACTACCTTGGGATTTCATAAAATTGAATACGGTTGGCAGAAATTCTATCTTGGAGTAAATAGATAATCACTAAAGATCAAATGGAAAATCAAAATATATTACAGAAAATGAATTGAGCAGTACATGAACATATGAGTTGTTGTTGGCTTAATTAGTTGCTTTATATTGAATGCTTGACTATTTACAAGGAGTCGCCATTAATGACTGTTGTGAGCATTCAAATACGTTTGTTAAAGACAGATTGGAGGCGTTGAAGGAATTCAATTCTTAGTCCCTTTCGTCTTCACTTCAACAAAGGCTTCACACCCAATCTTTCTGGTCTACTCTGTTTTTTGCTTTGCATTTAATGTTTTGAAAGGAAATTTCCTTTGTTGCTTTTGGAGTAAATCCAAAGTTTAATCATCTGAATCTTATACATAAAAAAGATTAGTAACATTGAGAAATATTATAAGTAATAATCTAGTGTAATAAGATGTTTACCAAAGTATTTGAATTTTCCAGACATTGATTTATGAAAGACAATAAACTTACACTCAATTGAGATTCTGAATCACTCGAGTGATGAATTGTAACTCAAGTGCTTGATGGAAAACTCAAGTGTTAGATAAACTTTGAGTTATGGTAGTAAAGTGTTGTTGAAATGTATATCACTTGAGTGCTTTAAAATGAAACTCAAGTGATCTTCTATTTGATTTAAAAATGTCTCAACACTGCCAGTGACTCGAGTGAATATTTAGATCACTCAAGTGATTTTTAGGATTACTTGAGTGATCTTCAGTAAAAGATTACATCACTCTTGGTCTATCTGCGAGTGACTTGTTGAAAGCCTGAGGGTTAACACTATCAATTAACCACTTGAGTGATCTTTTTTAGCTTTCAGAAAACCCGTGAGTGATAATTATCACTCGAGTGATCTGTCAGAACTCCCAAAACTATTGTGAGTGACTTGCTGAAAACTATAAGTGATGGAGAATTACTCAAGTGCTAACCCAATCACTCCAGTGATCTTGTTTCACTTTTGAACTTTTCAGCGAGTGCTTTGCAAAATCACTAGAAGAGTTAGGATCATCACTTGAGTGCATTGATTTCCACTCGAGTGATTATCAGAGATCACTTGAAGTAAATGATCTTGTTAATTCAAGTTTAGTTCAAATATAATTCTACAACTCGAGTGTTAAGAGACTCACTTGAGTGATTAGAATCATCAAGTCCACTTTATATTTCGAGGTTTATTATCATCAAAACATAATCTGAGAACTAACATTAACAGTTTGATATAAATGTATGTTTTCAAAGTAAAAAAAAATGTCAGTGTAATTAAGACAAAATAGAAGTGTGGTTAGGATATTTTCCTCAACAATTTTTTTCATACAATTTATATGTATGGACGCACACAAATATGTTAATGTCAAGCTCAAGCCTAAGGCCTCGTTCAAGCATAGCGGATGGTGCTATCACTGGGCAACTTCCTGTTGACTTATATCAACAATTAATTTCTCGTAATATATTACGAATAATATCTTATTTAGTGATTGTTCACGACTTTCCAACTACAAACTTCAAGGACCCTAATTATTATAAAATAGTAGTTTTTTTTTTTAACCATTTACTTTCCACTTTCATTCATAAATTTGTGTGACCAAGTGCAAGAATATTCATATGCATTAAACAGATCAAGGTTATCAAATTATAATATAGGTTTTCATCATCAGGGGCATGGATTAGGAAACCTTGAATGAACATTGTTAATTTCTTCGATTATTTCAGATGCGAGCTCTGAGGCATGCATTAAGAACCTGTTGGAGTTGCCATCACTTAGTAGCCCCAACGCCATTGTTAATATCATAGGCGGACGGAGGGGGGCTAGGGGTGGCCCCCGCCCCCCTAAAATTTTTCAAAAAATATATATAAACAGGGGAAGCACACTCCTTTGTTTATGAACAAACAACACACGCTTATTATATATATTAACACACTCTAGATGATTATTATGGAAAAGTATATACCTATTATAATACACTTAATCTAACGATGTGGTATGTGAAAAGTGTTAACCATACTCTTTATAGGCGATTATTATGGAGAAGAGTACTATCATTAATACTTATTTTAAGAGAAAGAATAGTAAGTCTTTATCCTCGTCTACTTATAATGTTGAATTGTTAAATACTGAAACTCCTTATTAAAAGTCTTCTAGAGTTCAAAATGAAAAGGTAATTAAAGAAATTGATCTTGCTTCATTAGAAATATATTTCTTTCGATTTTTTGTATATTGAGTCTAATTTAGCATTTTTTTATTTCCATCCCTCCTCAGTAAAATTCCTGGGTCCGCCCCTGGTTAATATCTTCGAGTGGTTGCTTAAGGTTGGTGATGGTGATATTGGACTCCCATATAATGGCATTACAAACAATCAAATACCTACAAAATTGATTCTTCATGATGATGTCTACCCAGTGAAGTCAATTGTTGAATCTGTAACACCACAATTTTAATACCCAAAAACTCGGTCAAAATATTGAAAATACCTTCAAAAGAGTTCAACAATATCCAAATCCTTTTACAATGTTACCATTTCGAATAAAACCCGTAATACATAATCAGAGTAAATTCCAGAAAATATTTCAGAGTTTAATACAAAACAGAAGTCTTAGGTTCATGGCAAATAAAATAACATATCATAATTTATTGGAGATTAAATGAGCTTCCAGAGCTCACTCCATAGGTGCCTTCCCTTGCTCTCTACTAGAATAATCACCTGAAAAATGTTAATATGGGATGAGATTCCACGTCTCAGTAACTACTGAATATTTCTACCTTACACGAGCAAATTACATATGACAAAAATAAAAGGTAATATAATGTGAATTTAATATACTCAGATATTTTTAGATATACCGTTGTACACATCAAATGCCTTTACAAAATACTCATCATTCTTTATTGAATAATTCAGAAATGCACTATGCAGTATGCAGCCTCCCTTATATCCCCTTCCAACCGTATACCGCTGACTGGAACCATAGGCTAACATATAGTCCAATAGAAACTCATTCATTTGACTGGATGGTTTCAAGCTCACCAAAACTTAAGATACACCCGGCCAAAGGTATAGAGCTTAAATCTGGACTATGGCTCCCCTCCTTTAAAATAACAACTAAGGAGGTGTCACATGTCCCACATCTCCAATGAAATCCCGGCCAGAGGAAAACATGGAAGATGGGGCCCTGAAAAGTACCATCCACTGTGCACCGAGTGGTGGCATAAACAATTATCATTCAATTCCCTCCTTACTCCACCCATCTCATTACAACCGCCATGATGAATGTATTTACTCAAAAATAATGCATTATTATACCATTATATACATTGATATGCGTATTTATGAATAGTAAAATACTATGCGTATCTGTGAATAGTAAAATACTATGCGTATTTGTGAATAGTAAAATACGGTATATACATGAATAGTAAAATGAATAGTACATACGGTATGTATATGTGAATAGTAACAATGAATAGTAAATACGGTGTGAATAGTAAAATGAATAGTAAATACGGTATACGTGAATAGTAAAATGAATAGTAAATACGGTATACGTGAATAGTAACATGAATAGTAAATACGGTATACGTGAATAGTAAAAATGAATAGTAAATACGGTATACGTGAATAGTAACGTACGTATAAATAGTACCTCTACAGATTTGCAAGTCAAAGTTCCCACACCAGATCTTAAAACCATAAATATTTTCTAAATATTCTTGCCAAAATAGTAACCAAACAAATTTATAATCATACATAATTCACAAGTATAAGGAAGAATATTCAGAGTTACCTGTTACTTGCTAATACCCGAATCACCAACCAGCTATTATAACTCTCAAGCAAATATCTCTACTCTCTCTCTCTCTCTACCTCTCTCTATGGCTCTTAGAAGTTGTGAAGAATGAAATGAAATGGAAGGTCTATTTATAGTTGGAAAATGGGTCTTTAAGTGTAATTTTCGTCTCTGGGTCGTTTTACGTAATTTTAACAAAAATATAAAAAGAAGAACCCGTGAACCTCTCAGCCGCCTCGTGAACAAATTTTAAAAATTTTTAATAATATTTTAATATTTTAATATAATATTATTTAAATAATAAATTATTATTGAGTGGGTCCCGCGGCCAATTTTTCAAAGTCACAAGAAAGTTTGTCACTCACGGGAAAGTTTGCAGAGAATTATTTTGGCCGTGGGTCCCGCATGAATAGTAAATACGTATTTAGGAATAGTAAATACCGTATTTTTAAATAGTAAATACGTATTTGTGAATAGTGAACACTATTCATATTTCACAAATTTCAAGTATTAAATACGTATTTGCGAATAACATATATATATATATATATATATATTTTTAAATACGTATTTGTAAATAGTAAAAACGTATACGTGAATAGTAAATACTATTCACGGGGCCCACAAAATACTGATTTCAAATTTATCACTTTCCAAAAATAGAGCCTACTAGTCTTCCCAAAATAGGTTTATGTTCAAGATATTAGATTCAAAATTTAGGATGTTACATTTCTCCCCTCCTAAAAGAAAATTTTGTCCTCAAAATTTCGCTATAATAAGAATTCTAACCTATTTAAATAAATGAGGATAGGTTTGTCGCATGCTCTCCTCCGTTTCCCAAGTAGCATCTCCGGGAGCCATTCCTTTCCACTCGACCTTTACAAGTCTAATGGTCTTGTTTCTTAATCTCTTGTCCCTTGCATCAACAATCCGCTCCGGCTCGGCTTTATACGTCATGTTATCCTTGAGTTCTACCTCTTCTACTTCTATAATGTGGGAAGGATCCGGTTGGTATTTCTTCAGTTGCGATACATGAAAGACATCGTGAAGGTTCGCAAGTTGTGGAGGTAATGCAATTCTGTAAGCTACCGGTCCAACTTTCTCCAAAATCTCATAAGGACCCATAAAACGAGGCGAAAGCTTCTTTGCTCGTATTGCTCTACCAATACCAGTCATTGGTGTGACTCTTAAGAATACATGTTCGCCCACCATGAACTCCAACGGTCGTCTTCTCTTGTCAGCATAACTCTTCTGTCGACTCTGAGCAGTGAGAAGTTTCTGTTGAATCACCTTAATCTTTTGAGTCGTCTCGTCCACAAGTTCTGGACCTATTAAAATTCGCTCATTCAATTCCGTCCAGCAAATAGGAGATCTACATTTTCTTCCATACAAAGCCTCATAAGGTGCCATCTCAATGCTGGAGTGATAACTATTGTTATATGCAAACTCCGCAAGATGAAGATGATCGTCCCAACTTCCTTTTAGTTCGATTGCACAAGCCCGCAACATGTCTTCCAGAGTTTGAATAGTCCTCTCAGTCTGCCCGTCAGTTTGAGGATGATAAGCGGTACTATAACTCATCCGAGTTCCCATAGCATTCTGCAACGCTTTCCAAAATCGTGAAGTGAATCGTGGATCACGATCAGATACGATGCTATTCGGTATCCCATGCAATCTGACAATCTCCTTCATGTAGATCTTTGCTAGTCTCTCCAATGAGTATTCTGCTGCAATTGCTAGAAAATGAGCTGACTTAGTTAACCTATCGACAATTACCCAAATGGCATTATGTCCGGATGTCGTTAGAGGAAGCCCCATGATGAAATCCATAGAGATGCTGTCCCATTTCCACTCTGGGATATCCAAATTCTTTAATAATCCAGGAGGTTTCCGATGTTCGATCTTAACTTTCTGACAAGTCAAACAACAAGTGACAAAGTCAGTCACATCTTTCTTCATGCCTCGCCACCACCAATTCCGCTTAAGATCATGATACATCTTGGTTGCTCCAGGATGGATAGTGTATTTACTCCGATGAGCCTCCTCTAGTATGAGCCTTTTTATTTCTCCATCATTAGGTATGCACACTTTTCCTTTATACCTTAATATCCCATCTCTATCGATCCCAAATTTCGATTCTTTTCCTTCTTCAATATCTTCCCTCACGTTTAATAGATACTCATCTTCGAGCTGAGCGAATTTAATCTCTTTCCAAATTGTGCTTTCAATAGTTAATGCTTCCATGGTAGCGACCAAACCTGACATTACATCAATAGATGTACTTGGTATCTCCTCGAGCAATTTATGTTCTCTGATCATCATCTGGGCTACATGGATTGTCTTTCTACTTAAGGCATCTGCTACAACGTTCGCCTTTCCTGGATGATACTTCAATTCGAAGTCGTAGTCCTTGATAAACTCCATCCATCTCCTCTGTCGCATGTTGAGCTCCTTTTGGTCGAACAGGTACTTTAGACTTTTGTGGTCACTATAAACCTCGAACTTTGAACCGTAGAGGTGATGCCTCCAAATCTTCAGAGCAAACACTACTGCTGCCAGTTCTAAGTCGTGAGTAGGATAATTCCCTTCATGTGGCCTTAACTGTCGAGAAGCATAAGCTACTACCCTGCCATTTTGCATTAATACACACCCAAGACCTTTCTTGGAAGCATCTGTGTACAAAGTAAAGGTCTGAGCAGGATCTGGAATTATAAGTACCGGTGCCGTAGTCAACTTAGTCTTCAAATTTTGAAAAGCTGCTTCACACTTTTCGTCCCATACATATGGTTGACCCTTCCTAGTTAACTTTGTCAAAGGCATAGCTATTTGCGAAAAGCCCTTGATAAATCTCCTATAATAGCCAGCTAGACCTAGAAAACTCCTGATCTCAGTCACGGACTTTGGTCGTTCCCATTGGAGAACTGCTTCAACTTTAGTATGGTCCACTGCAACACCTTCAGCCGATACGACATGGCCTAGGAATTTTACTTCCTTCAACCAAAATTCGCACTTAGACAGTTTCGCATAGAGCTTGTGCTCCTTCAACACTTGTAGCACGATTCTAAGGTGCTCTTTATGCTCTTCTTCATCCTTAGAGTAGATAAGGATGTCGTCAATGAAAACCACTACAAATTTATCTAGATATGGTCGGAAAATTCTATTCATGTAATCCATGAATACTGCTGGAGCATTTGTTAGCCCAAATGGCATAACAAGAAATTCATAATGGCCATATCTAGTTCTGAATGCAGTTTTTGAGACATCTTCAGCTTTGACTCTCAGTTGGTGATAACCTGATCTGAGATCGATCTTGGAGAATATGGATGCTCCCTTCAACTGATCAAGTAGATCGTCGATCCTGGGTAAAGGATATTTATTCTTTATAGTCACTTTATTCAACTGGCGATAGTCAATGCATAGTCTCAGGCTCCCATCTTTCTTCTTCACAAAGAGTACGGGCGATCCCCAAGGAGATACACTGGGTCTGATAAAACCCTTTTCTAACAATTCTTCGATCTGCTTCTTCAATTCTGCTAGTTCCGATGGAGACATTCGGTAAGGAGCTTTAGATATAGGTTCCGTTCCAGGTACGAGATCAATAGAAAATTCTACTTCTCTCTCTGGGGGTAAACCTGTCATTTCTTTCGGGAATACCTCCGGAAACTCGTTTACCACTTCGATATCTTCTATCCCTTCCTCTACTTCTGCTTGAATGGAGAAAAACACCATGTACGCAAGACAACCATGATGAACAGGCTTTTCATCTTGTACTATAGACAATAATTGTGGTCTACTATGACTCATAGAGTCATCCGCAAGAGAGATAGTCTTCCTCTTGCAGTCAAGGATGATGTCATTAGCTGACAACCAATCCATTCCTATTATTACATCGATACCCTTCGTGGGTAAACAAACAAGGTCTATATTTGAGATCCTATTATCAATCTCAATCGTACAATTTAAGCAAGCCCTAGAAGTTTTTACTGAAGCTCCCGCCGGTGTAGAAATAATCATATAATAAGGCAATTCACTCACTCTTAAATTCAATCGAGGCACACAGTCGTATGATATAAAAGAGTGTGTGGCACCAGAATCAAATAAGGCTTCTACTTCAAGACCTTGGAGTTTGAGGATACCTTTAATCAGATTTGGTGAAGCACTTGCCTCCTGATGT
Organism: Acacia crassicarpa; assembly: GCA_034222035.1. Taxonomy (NCBI): domain Eukaryota; kingdom Viridiplantae; phylum Streptophyta; class Magnoliopsida; order Fabales; family Fabaceae; genus Acacia; species Acacia crassicarpa. The sequence continues at coordinate 19,401,453 of JAWXYG010000009.1, read as the reverse complement.
GATAGTGCAAACACTTTCCCTGGCACTGCAGTTCTAGCATCCTTGGCCCCTCGAGGCTCCTCCTCACAAAATCTGGAAATGTGTCCTGGCTTTCCACAGTTGAAACACGTCACACATGGTCCTTGGTGTATTCTTCCACACTTGGCACACATCTGATTGTTGGCGGTGCTTGCAGCAGGAGCTGTGGATCCCCTATATGAACTCTGACCTCCACTGAAGTGACTCCTTTGAGGTCCTTTGAATTGACTCCTCGGTGGTCTGCTGAAATGACTTCTTTGGGGTCCAGTAAAATAACTCCTCGATGGTCCACCAAAGTGATTTCTGGATGGTTGGCTAAACCGCGTATTCACATTACTGAAGTTGTGACTCTGCTTCTTAGTAACTCCTCCCGTTGGTCTCATGAGGTGTGTAGATCTGGCCTGAAAACCCTTCATCTTCTCAGCTTCCTCTTCTCGTTTGTTCCTTGCTATCGTGCGCAGTTTGTCACATATTTCTTCAAAATCCCTTGTTTCATCAAGGAACGGTGATAGAGCTGTTTTTAGGTCTGGCCTAGCTTTTTCAACCAATCGAGCACTCAACCATTTAGAGTTGTTCTGTGAATATCCGCAGAATTTAGACAACTCTAAAAAGCGAGTAATAAATTCGTCTTCATGTAATTCCCCTTGCCTGAATGTGAGGAATTCAGTTTCTTTCTCTATTCTGATTGAAGGGGAAAAGTAATAATTTTCGAACTTTTCCTTAAACTCTTCCCACGTCATCTCAGCATTTCCTTTTGTTTTGGTGCTTTCCCACCATTCTTCAGCTGCTTTCTGCAACAATTGTTCAGCAACCATCACCTTTTGTTGTGAGCTAATCTCGATAACTCTGAAAATCTTTTCTACACGCTTCAGCCACTCCAGTGCTGCAATCGGATCTAGCTTCCCCTCGAACATTGGTGGAGTAAACTTCCGAAATTTTTCCCAAACCTCAGTAATAGGTAAGGGATGATACTGAGAATGAGAACCGCTACTACCTACATCTTCAGTGCGAGAACGACTTCCTCCCCTAGATTGATGGTCAGAAGGTGTGACTTCCAGAGCCTTCTCCTTTCCTTCCTTACCACCTTGGCCTCTTCCTTTTGCTAGTTCATCCTCGTGTCTATTCACTTTCTCTCTCATCTCCAAGATGACGTCTCGTAATTCTGCCAAAAGGGCATTGTTATCCTGAGGATGGGAACCATCTTGATGCGGAGGGAGACCTCTTTGGGATGAGGCAGGGGTTGAATTAGTTCTTCGAGTTCTTGCCATTATCTCCTCCTATGATTAATACTATAAGGACACTAAACAAATAAAAATAGCTAAATAAATTCTAAATCTAACAAAGGGAAGTGCTCATGTTATGATATTTAATTTGCCACGAACTTTTAAAAATTTTTTTTTTAAGAAATCACTTTAGAAAATAAACAAAATTGCCATGGAACCTTTGGCTCTGATACCAAAAATGTAACACCACAATTTTAATACCCAAAAACTCGGTCAAAATATTGAAAATACCTTCAAAAGAGTTCAACAATATCCAAATCCTTTTACAATGTTACCATTTCGAATAAAACCCGTAATACATAATCAGAGTAAATTCCAGAAAATATTTCAGAGTTTAATACAAAACAGAAGTCTTAGGTTCATGGCAAATAAAATAACATATCATAATTTATTGGAGATTAAATGAGCTTCCAGAGCTCACTCCATAGGTGCCTTCCCTTGCTCTCTACTAGAATAATCACCTGAAAAATGTTAATATGGGATGAGATTCCACGTCTCAGTAACTACTGAATATTTCTACCTTACACGAGCAAATTACATATGACAAAAATAAAAGGTAATATAATGTGAATTTACTCAGATATTTTTAGATATACCGTTGTACACATCAAATGCCTTTACAAAATACTCATCATTCTTTATTGAATAATTCAGAAATGCACTATGCAGTATGCAGCCTCCCTTATATCCCCTTCCAACCGTATACCGCTGACTGGAACCATAGGCTAACATATAGTCCAATAGAAACTCATTCATTTGACTGGATGGTTTCAAGCTCACCAAAACTTAAGATACACCCGGCCAAAGGTATAGAGCTTAAATCTGGACTATGGCTCCCCTCCTTTAAAATAACAACTAAGGAGGTGTCACATGTCCCACATCTCCAATGAAATCCCGGCCAGAGGAAAACATGGAAGATGGGGCCCTGAAAAGTACCATCCACTGTGCACCGAGTGGTGGCATAAACAATTATCATTCAATTCCCTCCTTACTCCACCCATCTCATTACAACCGCCATGATGAATGTATTTACTCAAAAATAATGCATTATTATACCATTATATACATTGATATGCGTATTTATGAATAGTAAAATACTATGCGTATCTGTGAATAGTAAAATACTATGCGTATTTGTGAATAGTAAAATACGGTATATACATGAATAGTAAAATGAATAGTACATACGGTATGTATATGTGAATAGTAACAATGAATAGTAAATACGGTGTGAATAGTAAAATGAATAGTAAATACGGTATACGTGAATAGTAAAATGAATAGTAAATACGGTATACGTGAATAGTAACATGAATAGTAAATACGGTATACGTGAATAGTAAAAATGAATAGTAAATACGGTATACGTGAATAGTAACGTACGTATAAATAGTACCTCTACAGATTTGCAAGTCAAAGTTCCCACACCAGATCTTAAAACCATAAATATTTTCTAAATATTCTTGCCAAAATAGTAACCAAACAAATTTATAATCATACATAATTCACAAGTATAAGGAAGAATATTCAGAGTTACCTGTTACTTGCTAATACCCGAATCACCAACCAGCTATTATAACTCTCAAGCAAATATCTCTACTCTCTCTCTCTCTCTACCTCTCTCTATGGCTCTTAGAAGTTGTGAAGAATGAAATGAAATGGAAGGTCTATTTATAGTTGGAAAATGGGTCTTTAAGTGTAATTTTCGTCTCTGGGTCGTTTTACGTAATTTTAACAAAAATATAAAAAGAAGAACCCGTGAACCTCTCAGCCGCCTCGTGAACAAATTTTAAAAATTTTTAATAATATTTTAATATTTTAATATAATATTATTTAAATAATAAATTATTATTGAGTGGGTCCCGCGGCCAATTTTTCAAAGTCACAAGAAAGTTTGTCACTCACGGGAAAGTTTGCAGAGAATTATTTTGGCCGTGGGTCCCGCATGAATAGTAAATACGTATTTAGGAATAGTAAATACCGTATTTTTAAATAGTAAATACGTATTTGTGAATAGTGAACACTATTCATATTTCACAAATTTCAAGTATTAAATACGTATTTGCGAATAACATATATATATATATATATATATTTTTAAATACGTATTTGTAAATAGTAAAAACGTATACGTGAATAGTAAATACTATTCACGGGGCCCACAAAATACTGATTTCAAATTTATCACTTTCCAAAAATAGAGCCTACTAGTCTTCCCAAAATAGGTTTATGTTCAAGATATTAGATTCAAAATTTAGGATGTTACAGAATCAACATACCTAAACTTAGTAGAACATATCGCAGAAGAAAACTACACAAGTGAGATCTTACTCATACTACAGATAACGTTGACAAGTTGAACGATTACATCTGTTCTATGCTACCCGGTGATACAATATTATATTTTCAGTTCAGATTCCATAACCTACATAGAAAATGCAAATGACAGTTTTGAAGATTGTACAATGCAAAATTCTTAAATTCAATTAAATATTCAGGTCTAATCCATTATAAGCTAATCCTCAAAGTTAGCATGTTATGTTATTTAGGAACATTGACCAAGCAGCCAGGTTGTGCAATGATACTTGGTTGCAAGTAACATATCTTGACAAAAACTTCTTTAAAGCCAAGGTGTTGATTGGAATGAGTGTTTGCGAGGATATTTTAATCTACCGTATGGACATGAATTCTTTTGAACAAAACTGCCGTTCAATATAACAAGACGACAATTCTCAATCATTATTTCATTTGCGACGACGATTAACAAAAGTTAAGGACAATCTATGTTCAATGTTAGGCTCTACCTTCCAAACCATGTTTTCTTGTACGGTAAATTATACGTGGCATTATCAAGGGTGAAAAGGTTCAAAGGGTTGAAATTGTTAAATAGTAAATGAGCAAAACAAAATTTACGAATCATACAACAAAGGTAGTGTTTAGAGAAGTGTTTCAAAACCTTCACATGGAATGAATTGTAATTATATCATTTGATGTGAATGCGGACAAGTAGAGTATTTTCATTTTGCTAACGATATCCCAAATACCTCAGCATGTATCATGTGGGTTTGATAAAATCATACTTAGGAACCACTAATCCGTGCAACGCACAAGAAATTTTGTCTTGTTCATATGCATCAAACAGATCAAGGTTATCTTTTTGTCTTGTTTATTTTGTTAACAAGATCCCAAATACCACAGCATGTTCATATAAGTCTTCATCATCAGGGACATGGATTAGGAAACCTTGAATGGACATCGTTAATTTCTTCGATTATTTCAGATGTGAGCTCTATGTGGCATGCATTCAGAACCTGTTGGAGTTGCCATGGCTTCGTAGCCCCAAAAAATAGCGCTAGCTACAAGGGGATGTCTCAAAACTTAGGCTGCCCAAACAGAACAAAAGTGTATCAATTAGATAAAATTGATATAGTGAAAGATAAACACTCTTTAATAAAAATGTATATTTGAAGAGTTGATCTTGATCCTAAATATAAGACACATTTTTCATATTTATCAATCTTTTCCCAATTTATTCTTAACGATTCTCTCATAACAATAATCAAGAAGAAAAGGGAATGAGGAAACTAAAGAAGATAATTATGATGTTTTAAAAAATACATGTTATATTAATTAACTTAATTACTTTCCTTAATTTAATCAAATTGTTAAATATGTTTTATATTAAAAACAGTGGGAGCAAAAGACTACTCAACCATAAATGCTTGACATATTTATGAGTATCAAGTAATAATCTGGCTTATGTTTACATGGTAAATCAAGCTTAACTTTAAGAAAAAGCAAAGAAAAAATAAAAGTAGTTCTATTTGAATCCAAAATCCCCAAACATATGGCTGGCAGAAATCAGAGACAATCTGTCGAAAATTGGAAAAAAAAAAAAAAGGTTGAGACATGGAAGTGGGGGCCCTCAATATTCCCCACCCCCCCCCCCCCCCCCCCAAAAAAAAAAAAAAAACACACACACACGAAAAGAACTTTGAACCTTCTTGTTCCGCAGAATAAATAAAAATAAGGGGGCAAAAACGAATTTTGACCCTTCCTGTCACGCAGAAAGAGAATCCAACGCTTAGCATCCAGAACCTTATAAAATAGAACTCTTTTTGATGAGGGACACATATGTACGCTGAGAAAAACCTTGTCAGGACGCATTTGCCCCACTGCTGCTTGAGCAGATTGAGCAGAAGCTGCTGCTGAAGCATCTGGAAGAAACTGAGTGAACTCAACAAGCAGGTCTTGGTGGTCTTGGAAAAGAACAGCAACCTAAAGCATTCCGATACACAATTAAATTGTGCATTAAAACAAAATATGGACAGATCAAAGAACTACTTGATTGTACAACTAACAACAAAATTTGAAGCAATTCTTTTCTGCCCTCATGGTTGTACAACTAACAGATGAGATTGCATCTGTACAGGTAGGTGGGATCCACATGAGACCCATGTACGGATTCAATACCATCTTGTTCCCATATTAACCATGTGTTTTGCCCATGAATGTTTTTTTCCCCTAAAATGACTTTCATAAGATGTGATAATAGAGGCATAGACAGCACATAGAATGAACAGACCTCTTGATAGACCTCGGTGATAGACTTGTTTTCCTCTCTGTACATAGTCAATATGTCTAGAAAAGACTTGTAAACATGATCATCACCCTGAAACCGAGCCTGCAAGAAAAGAAGACATCAGAATTAGAAGAAAAAACTGTCAACTCTATGTGATACTCCTCTTTCCTTTTATGAGGTAATACATGGGATGCCTGAATTTTGGAAGCTTAAAAGTATTTCACCTGAATTTTGTTTACAAAATTTATAGCTTCTTCAAATTCAACAAGCTTCTTTTGAGGAGGTTGTTCGTCCTCCAGTGGAAGCGTGATTTCATATCCTTTAGGCAAGAAGGTGTTGAATCCCAAAATTAGATCTTTGTGCCCTTTAAACAGTTCCTTCACTCTTGCTATGACACCAGCAGTATCAATTCTATAAAAGTACAAAAAAATGCAGACGAGTCAATTTCTGCTTACAAAGCCATTAAGCAAACATTTTTTCTTGCAATAAATTACAATAATAACAAATGAGGAAAGTTGAAGTTAGAGGGACAGGGAGGACAAAGTCGAATAGCATGATCAAACCTTCGTGCCTTGAAATTTTTCATGACTTCCAGAAAGTCATCATATTTTTCCCTCTTGTCATGGAACGTTTCCTTGACAGCCTTGAGATAGAGCAAGGCATCATTACTTGTCAGTTTCTGAGAACCTCCACCTGCCATCTGGGGTTGCCCCGGGCTACATTAACAAGAACAGATAAATGTTAAACAAATTTCAGAAATTGTCCAAGTACTCAGCACATTATAATCAGATGATGTAGGCGAAGAGGATAATGAAAACAGCGTCTGAATACTCAAATATATTTCTCAAATCAAAATACTAAGCAAAGTCTGATCATATGTCACAAAGTCAAACATTAACATAAAAAAATAAATAAATTAATAACGATAATAAATCTTTGCGACAGACTAACCTAAAAACATGAGAAAACCAAACTGCCGTAGGGGTATAACGATATGTACTCGTTGAACCAAAATAGTCACATTATTTCACCCCCGCTAAAATTAAAAGGCTTAATCACTCAGTTGAAGGTTCAATTGTTTAATCCAAGAAACACGTAATTGAGGGCAATGAAAGCATTCGAACTTACCCTTCCCCTCGTGATGACACCAAGAAACCAATATAAAGACTCTCGCTCTCTTCAACACCAAATCATGCTTTGAACTCCGATTATTCAAAATCTTTTCTCCAATTTATTTACATCCGTTTTTTTCCTTCACGGGGCAGAAACATAACCCAGAGGAGGAAGGAAATAATGCACACAAGAGAGAAACGGAGGATGACAAAGCACAAAATGTGTTGATATGTATGTGTCTACGCGGATATATGCAAATTGAGAATTTGAGAAATAATGCTAACACATAAAAAACGATCTTTAGAAGAAATATTTTTTTTTGGCTACACAATTTTTTGATTTGGGTTTTGGGAGATGGAGTCTTTATTTAACGGCTGCTTCCCGGTCACCGTCACGCTCTTACCGCTCATAGGCGGTTAATTTCAACTCATAAAAATTAGGGCTTTAAGATTCTGAAATGTGCGTAGTAAACACAGCCCAATTACGACTTATTGGTGGCGTTATCAACATTTCAGTCTATGTGAGGGGCATTTTAGTCTTGTTGTAAGGAAAATAAAATTTTTGTACTTAGGGTAGAGCAATGGGCGGGTTGGACAACCTGAGGTCAAACCCATAGCCCGTCCATTTAATTTTAAATGGGTATGGGTTAGCCCATGCCCATACCTCAACCCATTTAAATTCATGTAAATGGGCTTGCACATAAATGAACGGGCTAACCGGGTTTTGGGTAACCCATTTACATTTTAACTTGTTTATTTTTCTTAAAAAAAATACATAAGTATTAAGTATCCATCCAAATTCATCATTCCAATTTCTGAAATGTGAATCTTCAAAGTTCCATAATTACAATTCATATAAAACAACATAAATTTAGACAAGTACTATCATTACATAATCCTGATGTTCAAACTTCAACTTTGAAATTAAAACATTACAACCACAAGTTCATAGATTAACAAAATGGCATGCTTCCATTGAATCTACGTGCTTCAGTCTTCATCATCTTCAGATTCACTTGAAAGAATCTAGTATCTGACCTAGTATTAAAAGCTAATTTTGAAGATACTGTAGATACTAGTATACCCAACAAATCACGTGCCAACATATTTAAAACTTGATACTTGAAAGCATTCACTCTCCACCATGCAAAAACATCAAATTTTGGATCACGAAAGCCAACCAATTTAGTTTGAAGATATTCATGAAGTTCTAAAATCTTCTCTATATTACATGTAGAGCCAATAGCAGTTCACAAGTTTGAATAGACAGAGTCATAGAAAGAGAAAGTAAGCAAGATTGAGAAAGATGGCCATTATGATTATGGATTAGAGATGGCTGAATGCTCGAATAGGAATGGATTTAGGTAATGCATTACACGGAATATGGAATGAGATGGGTAGTTAATAAAAAAAAAAAACACTAAATGGGTGGGTATGGGCAACCCATAGGTGTGCCCATAGCCCGCCCATTTAAATCTTAAATGGGTGGGTTCTAACCCAACCCATTATAAAGTCTTTTTGGGCGGGCTCAATATGGCCCAATTACATAGGGTTTTGGGCGGGCTCATGGGTTATGGGTTTTATGCTCAACCCTATTTATACTCCATACAGTCTCAAATATAAGAGTTAAATGAGTTTGTTTTTGTCCTAAATTTATAATATTTTCCTAAATTCTCCTTATTGACTACAAATATTAAGACAAGTTTCTCATTAAGGGAACAATTTTAAAAGTAAACGATTAAATGAGCATCGGCATCTTAGAAATACCAACCCATATGTTTAACACATAAATAACTTAATTAGTTTTTTTATATCCAAAATTAGTTATCTACCCCATAACAATTGATAGAATATATAAGTATAAGCTATTGAGTTCGGCTTTTCAAAGTTGAAATAAAGAATTAATCATATGGAATCATATTTTCTACTATAAATTTTATATTAATATTAAGACTAAAGGTGCAAAAATGCTTATAATCTTTTTCAAAAGGATCTACCGGCACCCTAAACAAATTTTTTAGTTCAAAAATACCTACATACATTATAAAAGGTATCTTAAATGCCACCACCGTTAGGATCACATTATGTCTGACTATAGAGGAAAGTGTTGACTCTGATACTAACGTCGGTAGCATTTAAGATACTTTTCGTAGTATACGTAGGTATTTTAAAACCAAAATGTTGTTTATGGAGCTAGTAGCTCCTTTTAAAAAAGATCCTAGACATTTTTGCATCTTCGCCCTAACTCTGATTGTTTAAAAATAAAACAAAAAATTTATTTTAACCCATAACAACTGATAGAGTATATAAGTATGAGCTATTGAGTTCGACCCTTCCCAAAGTTGAGATAAAGAATTAATCATATGGAATCATATTTCCTACTATAAATTTTATATTAATATTAAGAGTGTTATGGGCCTGCATAAGGCCCATACTCGATGTGTGGCCCAACTGGGAATATAGCCGTTATCGGATTTCGCTTATAATAATGGAAGATCCTGCATTATAGGAAGATCCTATCATGCAACGATATAGGAGCATCTAGTTGATATCTCCATGATACTCGCACCTAGGATCTCGCCAGAACAACATATTGTTGGGATCCGTACACGCAACGGATTTAAAAATTTAACGAATCCCGTCCGGAGGATCACTCAACGACATTTAAATCAAGGTTAGGGAACCCGAATCATACCTTCTGTTGAACTCGTCCGCGTCTGGTTCTCTTTGAACAGGTGGGCTACTTTCTCGATCAGCAGAAGACGACTCTTAGAATCGGCTTCCTCTACCGATATCCACACGAACAATCTCCGAACACGGCTACGGCAGCGTGCTAGCGCTTTCTGACTTATGTGTCTCTCTCACTCGCTCTAGGGTTTCTCGTGACTTTCTAATATGCTCGACAAAAGTCTCGTAGGTTTTTTTTCTAAACCCGATAGGCGTATTATATAATCAAAATTAACCATCATTAATTTTGATATTCAAATTCTGAATCCGAAAAATATATTAATTAAATCTATGTAAGAGATCTAATCTAATATATTTATTTAATCCGAATTAAAATCAGATCTGAAATTTCGAATTTAGATCAAATCTAAAATTAAAAGCCTTCTTATTTAATTTATCTTTATAAATTAAATCCGAGAAATGATATCTATCTATTTAATTAAATCTGAGATATTATATCTTAATTTAAATTAAACAGATATATGATATCTTTATTCGAAAATCAAATGAGATATAATATCTCTATTTGTTTTAGATATTTAATTTATTCGATAAATTAAATATAAAACAAATATCATATAATAATATTATAATCTCCATTAAATAATATTATTATATTATTTTCAAATTTAATATATATATATATATATATACCCTAGATTAAATTCAGCATCCATTAAATATTATATTAATCTAAGATTCAATGAATCTGGACACATTTGCTCGTGTTGGGTTATTCTTGTGCATGACCTTGTAGGCCCATATGAGATTGGCAGTGGGCCAAGACTGTATCAGCCCACAAGTCGCAAGCAGCCTCTAGCAAGATATTGCGACTACCCAATTCACATGGGGATCGATTACACGATACTACCTAACGTACAATCATGTCACGTCCCTTTTGTCATGCGATAATTTGGTCAAGGATGAGGCATGGATAATGTTAACTTCCTGTTCTTGACCACTACTTTTTCGATTCTCAAGTAGTCTAAAAGGTGAAATGGAAACTCTTTTCCATCACAGTATGACCATACATTTATTAAACTCACTCATCGAAGGGCCCAGTATTATCTCTCTACAAATGTGAGGGACAAATTCCATCTTGACCATTCACATTTCTCCGCATGAAAACCACTGATCCCGATCCCAGCCTTTATCATCACCCGGTCAAAGGTGACTTTTGACTAGGTCAAAGGTTAGTGACTCATCATGTAGGAATCCATGATGATCTCAGGTCATAGGGCGTTGTGACGCGGTTATACATGAAATAAGCTTATGACTTATACCATGTAGCTTTCTCATAGTGGGTCGGTCCAGCACCTTGTACTCTTACAAGTGCCTATGACTTTGATTCGTATCTCCATATCTCATCAAAGTCATACTGGTCTTAATTCATCTTCACTCCCGCGTAGATGACCGACCAGGGACATTTAGGATAATCTATAAGATGTATCCAGGGATGGAGTTATCAATACGAACATACAAACGAAAATGATAACAAAAGAGAATACTTTAAATAACTTAAATATTCAAAGTACAATGAATTGCCCCTAGGGCATAATTTCCAACACATATTATACCCACGGTACTCTCTATAAATGCAGGGACCGATTGCTAAGGTGCACATGTTCTAACTCTCTACTCCTTTACTTTCTGCCACACTGAGCACACACTCCACCCCTCTGGCTAATACCATCGTGTGTCTCAAACTACGTGGACTTTGATCCCTTCAGTGGGTACGTAGGCCCTAGGCTTGACACCTAGTCAAGTTCGGTCAGTCCTGTTCCTAGAACAGAACATTGGCGCCGACCGTGGGGACGTTAAATTTCTATCCCCGTGACCACCGATGGCTAACACAAGAAGCAACAGTCGAAACCCTCAGCCTCCAAATCCACGACAGGCTGGGGCTAGTCAACAACATCAAGCGCAGCAGCAGCATGATGATGTCTCGAAGGGTCACGTTTCAGACATGGCGTCCTCCCCGTCCATCCCAGACAAGACGCTAAACTGAGCAGGAGACCTCGGCCCTAAATCCCGACATCCGCCTCATTCACATAACTCAAGAAACAACGTTGAGGCGAATGGAGGACAATGAAAAGCGTCATCAACTCTAGCGCTAAGAAGACCTCCAAATCATGCAGCGGATGATGGATGACCAAGCCAAAAAGTTCAAGGAACTCACCCAGAGAGAAGGACGAGACGGTTCGCGTAAAGAGAAGGATCGCCCGTCAGCCTCAGAGCTAAAAAGGCAGCGGTTAGCACGAACCGCGGACGAGGAAGACCGAGATGTCGAGGAAAACTGAGATATAGAGGATGACCGAGATATAAAGGATGACCGAGATGTTGAGGAAGACCAACATGTGGAGAAACCACCCTGGTCACGTGACTCTCCCAGAGAATACAGAATGAAGTACTTAACAGGATTTGGTAGAACACCGTTCTCGAAAGAAACCGCCACGGCACCATATCTGAAGAATTTCAACCTGGCCAATCTCCCAAAGTATGATGGGACTCAAGATCCGCGTAATCACCTCGAGGCATTCGAGATGCTCATGTGGGTTCGGTCGACACTGACCGAACCGGCGCAGAAGTGGCTGAATTCCTTACCGAATAATTCCGTGCGCAATTTTGAAGACCTCGGCCGAAAATTTGAATTAAACTTTGCAACCAACAAAAAAACCCGAAGTCTCAGTTCATGTTGAGCAGAATAAGGCAGAAAAAGGGAGAGACACTGCAAAAGTATCTAGACCAGTTCAAGGATAAAGCTCTGCAAGTACGCTCGCTCCCTGAAGAGGTCCACGTACATTGCCTTATCAATGGCCTGGATCCATCATCGTGATTGGCCAAAAGTGTGTGTAAGAACCGAGTTTACACCTTGACCGAATTCTATACCCGAGCAAAGCAGTATCTAGACGTAAAGCAAATGGAAATTGCCAATGCCGTTGAGCCCGAGACAAGGAAGAATACATCCCTGGATGAGAAAGATCCCACCAACAAATGAAAGGAGGATTCCCGAAAGCGTAACCGAGATGTTCTTCGTGGAGTTAAAGTGGGATTTTGGTATTTTTGAGGTTTCCATTGTGTCTAGAATGTGATTTTGAGTGGGGATATGTTGGATCACCTCTTTCCGAAATCTAAAAACCTAAGTCTTTATTATACGAAAATCTGTCAGTTCTTATGGTTTTTGGGCAGCGTTTAGTAATTGGTGGTTTTAATATAGTAAAGGAATTCTGTTTGCTCTGAAATTTTACATGGTGAAAGTAGACATCCTGAGAATGATTTTGATATAATATTTGGTGTCATTTGGAGTTTCCGACTGAGAGTTCTTTAAGGTTGAAAATGACCTAAAAACCTGGACTTTTCTCTGGACCAGCGGCTCGGTTTTGCAAATAAGAAAAGGTTATGAACCCATAAGACCATGGGAATTATTTTTATGGTAAAATAGACAGTCTAAGGGTTCAATGGCCGCTGATTTCTCTGAAACTGACCCACAACAGACCAGTCAAAATTCTATGCATTTCATGATGGACCAGGGCATACTACGGATGAATCTTATGAACTCCAAGATGCCATAGAGAGGTTCGTAAGAGAGGGAAAGTTGAGCCAGTACGTGATCAAAACCCAAGAGAGGAGAAATGGAAAACGGAATCAGAGTGGCCGAAGTCGTAGCCCGGCCACAGACCCGAGGAAAGAGGAGAAAAGACGAAAGCCCAATTCTGAGGACGAGTTCCTAGAGGCCGAATTCCAGTGCAATGTTGTTAGCGAAGGATTTGGTGCTGGCGGAGATATGGTAAGCCAACGTACGAAGTACCTGAGAGAAGTCATTTCAATGAGAGACCTCCCAAAATTCAAGGACGACCCAGCAAAATCGGTACCACCACCGTTGGTATTCACCAACGAAGAGCTGAATGACGTAGTGCCGGGACACCAGGACGGATTGATCATCACAGGAACCCTAGTAAACTGCCGGGTCAAAAGGATTTTTGTAGATGCTGGGAGCTCGACCAACATCATTAGCTGGGATGCTTATAAAAGGATGCATATGGACGTAGAAGATTTGAAGCCGTGCAAAACGACCCTTATAGGGTTTAACGGAGAACGTTCCTTTCCCAAAAGCTACATCGACCTCCGATTGACATTAGGGACAAAGGAGGCATTTAAATCTGAACTGGTAAGATTCATAGTCGCCGATTTTCTTTCCCCCTACAATGTTATATTAGGTAGACCGACCATTCACAACTGGGACATGGCGGTATCTACGAAGCATCAGAAACTCAAGATGGTTAACAATAAGAACCAAGTAGTGGTGGTGTCCGGGGACCAGAAAGAGTCCCGGCAATGTTATTTCAAGACCCTCCGAGTCGGGGATGGATGACCCTCATCTCCACCTCGGCTCAGCAAGGGAGAAATTTCAACCGACGTAGAAAAGGACAGCAAGCCCTGACAACCGGTAAACATGGTAGAACTCGACCTCAGGGAGCCCGAGGTCCCACGCCTAGAGCCGGAAGGGGAACTAGAGGAGTTGGTCCTGGGAAAGGATCCTTCAAGGACCACCAAAATTGGCGGGACGATGAGTATTAATCCAAAGACTCGACTGATTGGGTTCCTGAAGCAGAACCAAGATGTTTTCGCATGGACGTCTTTTGAGATACCAGGAATCGACCCACGTTTTTGCTACCACAGACTGGCCATTCGGCCGAGGTCAACGCCGATGGCACAGAAGAAGAGAAATATCGCAGCCGACAGATAGAAGTCTCTTGAGAATCATGTTGCGGAGCTCTTGGCAGCCGAGTTCATCAGAGAAGTACAGTACACCCTATGGCTTTCCAACGTGGTTATGGTATTGAAACCAAATGGCAAATGGAGGGTGTGCACGGATTACATGAGCTTGAAAAAGGCATGCCCAAAAGATTCCTACTCGATGCCAAACATCGATCAGTTGGTGGACAACTCGGCCGGATTTCAGCTGCTATCTTTCATGGATGCCTACTCTAGCTACAATTAAATAGCCACGCATTCGAACGACCGAGAGAAGACTGCCTTCATGACCGACAAAGCTAATTACTGCTACAATGTTATGCCGTTCGGATTGAAGAACGCCAAAGCCACTTATCAGCGAATGGTGAACAAAGTCTTTGAAGACCAGATCAGACGAAACATAGAGGTGTACATTGACGATATGATTGTGAAGTCAAAACACTCAGAAGACCACATCCATGACCTGGAGCAAACGTTTGAGAAGCTAAGAAAGCAACAGATCAGGCTAAACCCGGCCAAATGTGCGTTTGGGGTTCCGGCCGGGAAGTTCCTCGGCTTTATGTTAACCAACCGCGGAATTTAGGCTAATCTGATAAGTGAAGAGCCGTGCTGGATATGCAGGCCCCGAGGAATAAGAAAAAGGTTCAACAGTTAACGGGTCGACTGGCCACCTTGACCAGATTTTTACCCAGATCGGCAGAGAAAGCGTTGCCCTTCTTTAGATTGCTGAAAAAGGAAACACAGGGAGGCTGGAACTCGGATTGCGAGGCTACGTTTAAAGAAGTGAAGCAATGTTTGTCAACACCACTGGTTCTAACAAAGCCGGAGCCCGGCGAAACTTTGTTCCTATACCTACCAGTAGGAAAAGAAGCTGTAAGCGCCGTCCTGGTGAGAGAAACCGAGGCCGAACAAACGCCGATTTACTTCGTGAGTAAGGCGCTACAAAGCTCTGAACTTCAATACCAGAAGCTCGAGAAAGTGGCATTCACTTTGCAAACCACGGCAAGAAGACTGCGGCCGTATTTTCAAGCACATCGGATAGTTGTCCGAACAAGTCAACCAATCTATCAAGTGTTACACAAACCAGATCTCGCCGGGAGAATGACCAGTTGGGCAATCGAGTTGTCCGAGTTCGACATCACCTTCGAAGCCCAACACGCCATCAAATCACAAGCGTTGGCGGACTTTGTCAGAGAACTCACCCCGGCGAAAACGACCAATGTCGGTCAAGGCGAAATATGGAAAGTACATGTTGATGGTTCCTCCAACGCAAAGGGAAGCGGAGCAAGGATAATCTTCGAAAGCTCGGAGGGGTGGCAGTAGAGCATTCCCTTCAGTTGAAGTTTTCGACTTTGAACAACCAGGCCGAGTACGAAGCTCTCCTTGCCGAACTTCTGCAGGCCAAAGAAAATGGGGCACTACAGGTCAAGGTTTTCACCGACTCGTAGCTCATCACGGCACAGATTGACGGCAGCTACCAAGCAAAAGGCCCACTATTGACTAAATATCTCAACAAGGCTAAAGAAGTTATGGCTGATTTCGAGGAAGTAATTGTTACCCACATTTCAATAGAAGAAAACACCAGAGCTGACATCCTCTCCAAATTGGCAAGTACAAAAGGTTCGAGCAGCCATAGATCCGTGATCTAGCAAAATCTCACCGAGCCGAGCTGTATCATGACTATCTTGGCAGCGGCGGATTGGAGGAAACCAATCGAAGATTACTTGGAAAGAGGCATCATCCCGATGGATTCCACCGAAGCAAAGAAGCAGATCTGAGAGTCCGCAAACTACACCATGGTTGATGATCAACTCTACTGAAAAGGATTGCACTCTCCAATGATGCGGTGCCGGGGCACATCCGAGGCCAAATATGTGTTGGCCGAGATACATGAAGGCATCAACATCCATCACATAGGAGGCAAAGCACTGGCCAGGAAAGCATTGCGGGTGGGCTACTATTGGCCAACCATGGCTGCAGACGCTAAAGAGGCCATCAAGTGATGCGATAGTTGTCAGAAACACGCCAGAATTATTTGGCCCCCGCCGAGAGAGTTGAAGGGCATTTCGGCTCCTTGGCCTTTCTACAAATGGGGTATGGACATCCTCGGACCATTCAAGACATCCCCATGACAATTCAAGTGGCTCATAGTAGCGGTGGATTATTTCATTAAGTGGATTGAAACGGAGCCCTTGACGACGATTACCTCGGCCCGCATAATGAGGTTTTTTCGCCATAACATTGTGTCTCGCTTTGGAATACCAGCTGAAATTGTGACAGACAATGGGACACAGTTTATGGACTAGAGATTCCAGACCATGATGTCTAACCTAGACGTTAAGCAGCACTTCGCCTCGGTTCCGCAATCTAACGGCCAGGCCGAGGTAGCCAACAAAATCATCCTGGACGGTTTAAAGAAACGAATGCAAGATGCGGAATCCAACTGGGTCGAACAACTTTACAATGTCTTGTGGGGCTACAGGACAAGCATGCAGACTTCAACCCAGGAAACCCCTTTCCGGCTAACATATGGCTGTGAGGCAATGATCCTAGTCGAGATAGGACAGCCATCATGGAGGAAAATCAACACCCGACAGGAGGGACAAGCGTCAAAGGACGACGCTTTGAGGACGGAGTTGGACTTGATTGACAAGGTCCGAGTAGCAGCACACTGTCGAGAATTAGCTGCCAAGCAGCTTCTTGCGGCAAAGTATAATCGGAAGGTTCGACCCCGCTCCTTTAACCGGGGTAACCTCATACTCCGACGGGTCGACATCGGCAATAAGAACGCCAGAGACGGCAAGCTGGCTGCAAATTGGGTAGGTCCTTACCAGGTTAAAGAAAAGCTGGACGATGGAGCCTATATACGATATGACAGTCAATTGAATTCCTAACTATGCTTAGAATTCAAAAAATGGTATGACAGTTAATTGATAAAATTTAATCATAAATTGCTGTAAGAGAGTGTATAACTGGCACAGACACCGAGAAAACTTAACACAATATTCAATGGGCACAAACGCCCAAAAAAAGAGAAATTAAAAACAAAAAATTGTCGAACACTCAGGCGTTGGATGGAGGCTTCGAGGGACCTGGACCACCTTCCGGAGAGGCATCGAGCGATATCTCCTCTTCCCCTCCCCTCCTTGTTCAAGATCTCCAAGTTCGGATTCTGAGGCGTTTTATAGGGAAGGAGGAGGTGGGAAATACTTGCCCTGGTGAACATAAGCTCGGTAATCAACCTTGCTGAGCTCCAGAGTCACCGTCGGGTTGAAGTGGTGGATCAAGGCCAAAGCCATGTTGAACGCATCCTTGGCCGTCGCCTTGACCGTGTCCAAGCTAACAGCTTAGGCTTTCTTTGTATCAGCAAGTTCATCCTTAGTGGAGCCTAGCTTGTACGCCAAACTCCCTCGCTGTGCTTGAAGGATCTTCAAAGCTTCCAAGCCCTCGGAGTTAGAAGCCTTCAAAGAAAGAACTTCGGCTTTCAGCTTAGCCAAGTCATCCTTTGAGGACCTTAACTCATACTGAGTGGACTTCAGCTCCTCGGACGTCTTAGCGGCAGTGGCTTGGAAGGTGCTCAACTCGTCCTCCGCCTTCTTCTTCGCTGCCACGGTCAAATCCCTGGCCACCTCCACTTGATGCTTTTCAGCGGAGGAACCGACCACCTTCTTCTTCAGCAGAAGCAAGGACTGCGTCAGACCCACCCCTTTTACCAGGTGATCTTGCACCGAGTGGATTAAGCGTTCGTCGGCTTTTATCAGATCAAGGGAAGTGTCTTGGAAGCGGCGAGGAGGGAGATAGGCCACGCTAAGCTCCTCGGCGGAACACCCCTTCGCTTAGGCGAAACCACACGGTAGCTTGAGGGAAGGAGGCGAAGGAGGAGAAGGCGGAGCCAGACTACCACAAGGATGCGACTGAGCCTCCTCCACCACAGCGTCTTTGTTTTTCTCCAACTGAGGAGGCTCGACTGAAGGAGTCGCAGAAGGACCACCCTGGGCTGAAGTCCTAGCCCTCTTGGACCCAGCAGCTTGAGATTCAGCTCTCCCTCGTCTCCTACCCGGCTCAGCGGCAGTGCGCTTCCGGGTCTCCCTCCTCGGCTGAGCACCCTCGCCAGGGTTCACGTGAGACAAGTACGGGGGCAGTGGATCCATTACTCGAGCTGCAAAACAAAGGAGAGGATCAGAAGAGTTTAAACACAAGCTATAAATATAATAGAACAAAAAACACAAACTATATACATGGGCCTGCTCTAGCATTAGGAAAAGGTTAAGAAAGTATGGAGGCAACGGTCGGTACACCGTTCTCCTTGACATAGGTTACCAGCTGAGATATCGACGCCACGTCCTCGGCTGGGAGATCGTCTCCATTAACTTGATAGCTAGTTGATTCTTTATTATGGTGACCCTCGGTCCAATACAGTGGAAACTTCCATTCCAAGTCTTTAGACTTAGGACTGTGAAGAAACCAGGGCTGTTGCCCAGACACAGCAACGACCTTAAAAAAGTTGGTCTTAAAGCGCTTGAAGGAATCGGAAAAGGCTTGGAAAAGTTTTCGGCTAGTAACACCTCGGAGAGATGTTATGCCTTTCAGTTCCTCGTTGTTTTTATCAGCTTGAGGAGTAAAGGGACGGAAGAAGTAAAAGAAGATGGAGCGTTTACAGGGTATGGGTAACAACTTGCAAAACTTCTCAAAAGCGAGAACAAAACCCCACCCGTTCGGATGGAGTTAAGTTGGGGCGAGATGAAGATAGTTCAAAACCTCCATTTGGAACTCAGTGAACGGGAAGTGAACACCAAGCCAGGTAGCATAGCCCCTGTTAAAGAAGAAAAAAGAGTTGTTGGTTCCCTCTCTGACAGCGCATACGGGCTCCCTGTCAGACGGAGGATGTAAGGTACAGCAGGCGGTATCTCCTAGGTTTAGCTGGGCGATATCTGAAGGTGACATCAGCGACCCAGTTGATATATCCCATGTGCCACCCAAGGATATTTTGTAAGAAGGACTTGTGGGGGGCTGGCAGAGTCCGACTCCCCAATTACAGAAGGGGTCCTATCGGGTGACGGAAATGGCTTCATTAGACTTAAAAACAACAAAAAATGACAAAAGGTCAGAATATGAAGGGTATACTTGAGAAATGCACGTTAAAAGGACGATTGAAGCTGGGTCGAATGGCCAGAATAGGGACTGGTGGAGACCTATGTCAGCAAGAACCTAGGACCTGATTGGCAAAAGCATCCTGGCCAAGGGCAATATAATGAGAGCTGGAAGCAATGCAATCCCAGCAGGGGCCGAGGTACCCTTCGGGGTGTGTGTCCGACCTCTCTCAAGAAGGGGTTTGATAGAAGTTAATAGGCGGAACCGAAATGGCCCTTAAACCATCTCAGCCCTCACAACTCGTATAGCGGCCACGAGGCCTCGGCCAAAAAGCTGGGACAACTACGGATGAGGGTCCCTCGGCTCTCCTCTCACCAGACCCACCACGAAGCAAGGTTGCAAGCCTTTGCTCTTCGATAAGGGAGGAGCCAAACAACCAGAAGCTGGTCAATGGGTAACGAGCGCGTAAGGCTTTTTCTACTTCTGGGGTTGTGTTTTGATTAGAGGAAGGCAAACAACTAGAACTATCCATCACCTAGAAAGGCACAGAAGGTTGGATAAGGAAGGAAGAACCAAAATTGGGGAAAGGACGAATGACACTTTCTCCAACTTGACAAAACTAAGATAAGCAAGGGACTTGGGCTAAAACGACGCCCAGATGCAATTTACTTAGAAGGAGCAAGAACCTACCCAAAAATACTTAGAACTAGAGATGCTTAAATCACAGAACTCCCAATAGCGAAAATGGAACCGTAGAAATATAAAAGGAGGCGATAAGCATACCTAAGTTGGGCAAAGGATTGATGGACGAAGAAGCAAAATGTGAAAGCTACGCAGTAATGGTCACAACAAAGAAACAGCTGTGTTTGTCGAGAGAGGCAGAAAAGTGGTAAAATGAGAAGAACGAAGCGAATGGAGGGAAATACGATCATAGAGTTCAAACATCGTAATGATAAAAGTCAAGGGAAAAAGAGACAATTCATTTGCAAAAGTGGGAATGACGCACGTCACGCAACAGGAGCATTAAATGCGCACAAAAACCGCTGATGGCTTGATGCAGCGGTTATGACCCCTCGCCATTCTGAAGGCGCCATGTGTTGTAGGGTAATCATGAAAGAAGCGCAAAACCCCAAGCCTAGAAGAGTCGTGAGAAGCGGTTGATATTACCCTGGACACGGAGCCCCTCCGCATTCCACCAGGTCCAGGGGCAACAAGAGAGTTCATCGGCACCGAAGACCTCGTAAAGAACACATGTCTCCCCTAGTCCGAGCATATCTTACATGATATAGTGACGTCATGACCTCGGCATATCTGCTCCGGACGACCGACATCATTTTTGGCCCGCATCATCTTAACACCACTCGAACAACAAAGTCGGCTGAGCTCAGAGTACATCTCGGCACCTCAGCAACCTGACCTACCGAGCTGGGGGGCAACTGTTACGGACCTGCATAAGGCCCATATTCGATGTGTCGCCCAACTGGGAATATAGCCGTTATCAGATCTCGCCTATAAAAGCGGAAGATCCTACATTATAGGAAGATCCTATCATGCAGCGATATAGGAGCATCAAGTTGATATCTCCATGATACTCACACCTAGGATCTCGCTAGAACAAGATATTATACCCACGGTACTCTCTATAAATGCAGGGACCAATTACAAAGGTGCACATGTTGCTCCTTTACTTTCTGCCACACAAAGCACACACCCCACCCCTTTGGCTAACGCCATCGTGTGTCTCGAACTACATGGACTTTGATCCCTTCAGTGGGTATGTAGGCCTTAGGCTTGACACCTAGTCAAGTCCAATCAGTCCTATTCCCAGAACAGAACAAAGAGCAAAGGTGCAAAAATGCTTATAATCTTTTTCAAAAGGATCTATCGGCACCCTAAACAATTTTTTAGTTAAAAAATACATACATACATTATAAAAGGTATCTTAAATGCCACCACCGTTAGGATCACATTATGTCTTGACTAAAGAGGAAAGTGTTGACTCTGATACTAACGTCGGTAGCATTTAAGATACTTTTCGTAATATACGTAGGTATTTTTAAACCAAAATGTTGTTTATGGAACTAGTAGCTCCTTTTAAAAAAGATCCTAGACATTTTTGCACCTTCGCCCTAGCTACTGATTGTTTAAAAATAAAACAAAAAAATTTATTTTAACCTATAACAACTGATAGAGTATATAGGTATGAGCTATTGAGTTCGACACTTCCCAAAGTTGAAATAAAGAATTAATCATATGGAATCATATTTCCTACTATAAATTTTATATTAATATCAAAAGCAAAGGTGCAAAAATGTCCATGATCTTTTTCAAAAAGATCTAATGGCATCATAAACAATTTCTTGTTCAAAAACACCTACATACATTATAAAAAGTATCTTAAATGCCACCACCATTTAGAATCACGTAATGTTTGACTACAGAGAAAAGTGTTAACTTTGACTAACTTCGGTGGCTTTTAAGATACCTTTTGTATTATATGTAGGCATTTTTAAACCAAAAAATTGTTTATGGTACCCGTAGCTCTTTTTGAAAAAGATTATGGGTATTTTTACACGTTGCCCCAATATCAATATTGATGATTAATTGAGTAGTTGGTATGCCTACTGATTGTTTAACAATAAAACAAAAAAATTGTTTTAACGGCTGTTTATAATGAATTGACAACAAGAAAACTTCAATTCGTCTGCTTAATGTAAGGTTTGTAAATATGTTATGAGATTACCCATTTAAATGGGCTTTTAAAAAAAGTGTTTTTTTTTTCCATTATTTTTTTTAAAAAGTGCTTTAATTAGAAATTAAGCTATTTTACGTTTGGATACACAATTTAAAAAGGACTTTTAAATAAACAAGCTATTTGGATGTTAAAATAAAGAAGCACTTTTTTATTAGTAAAATTACTGAAATAAACATATAAAAGCACTTTTTCTTTACATTCGTTTGGATAAGAAAGCACTTATGTTAAAATTTTAGAAATATTATATTCAATAATTGAATTTAAAATTATAATATAATTGAATTTTAATAATATTGAAATTAAATTGTTGATATAATTTTTCATACACCCATATAGATCAAAGTTGTTATCAAATATTTCTTTTAATTTATATACTAAAATGACTAAAAAACAAAAATTAAATAGTATACAACAATGTAAGATATCTTAAAACTTCATTATCACTAATGAATAGTAATTTCCACTTAAAATAGTCAACTACTATATTATAACTAATGCATTAATTAAAAAAAAAAAGAGTCATATTGCACCATATTCCAAAAATAGACATAATATTCATTATACTACAAAGAACTAAAAGCTAACGACGCACTCGACCTCTATTGGACAATTGATCTCTAATAATATTCCTTGTTTCTTCCATCATTCTAATAGATTCTTGAGTTGGCCCTTCCCATTCATATTCTTTATGATCATCATTATTACCTTCAAACTCATCAATGTTCTCAAATCTTCTAAGCATATCTATATCACAAGAATCCATTCTCCTTATATAATTATGAAGAGCAAAGGTTGCCCATATGATAGCAAATTGAGTTTGAAGCTCAAAGTTGGTCATATTCTGCAATATCCTCCACCTTGCTTTGCAAACTCCAAAGGTTCTTTCAATGATACTTTTTAAACTTGAATGACGATAATTGAAGATTTCATTTTGTGATCTAAAAGTTGGGGCCAATCTGAATTGAGGAAGATGATATCTTGTAGTTCTATATGGCCCTAAAAACCCTTTGAAATTGGGATATCCAGAATCAACAAGGTAGTATTTGCCTGTAATAAAATGTTGTTACATTTGTAACAACTGTATAATAATAATTGTCATAATTCATAATAAAATTAAATAATTACCTTCAGGAGGCTGGGGAAAATGTAAGTGTGGCTTTCTGAGAGTATCCATGAAAATCTTTGTATCATGTGTAGAGCCTTCCCAACCCACCAATACAAATGAAAAACACAAATTAAAATCACAAACAACAAGAACATTTGTGGTGGTTATTCCCTTTCTGCCAATAAAAGGAATATTTTTATGGGAAAATTAGGATGAAGGACCTATAAAAATTAATGTTCATTGTAAAAGACCATAAAAATCATAATTATTTTAGAGGACCAAATATCAAAATATATTTTTAAAAATACTAAAATACCCTCCAAACCTTTTTCTCCCAAGAATCCAAATTAAAAGCTCAAATCGTCTTGCTTACGTATCTTCCTCCCTTCTTCCATGGACATCAAAAGTCTCCTCCCTACTACTTATGTGCTCCCAAACTCTTCTCTTCCAGCCATAGACTATTAATATCTGGCGGATCATTCCTTTTTTACAGAACTATTCATTTTTGGAATAAATGTATACTCCCACAAAACCTTCCCTTCTATAAATCATTGAACTGTATGTTTGCCCCCACTGTTTTTGTTTTCACCTATTTGGACAATTCCTCTATCTAATTGCTAAGAATTTGGTGATCATTGTAAGAGGACGTTATGCGTTTCTCGTTATAAAATATGATCTCCTTCTCTCTCTCAAACATACATTAATACGGTTTCAAAGATTAAGAGGCAGAGGAAGAAGGTCAGAAAATGGTTGAGGAGAGAGGGAGAAAGAAGAGATTTCTGAAGCTCCTCCAGGATGGCTTTTACTAACTCTAATCATCGGCATTTTACCCTGCTCAAGAGAAAACCTTAATAGACAAAAACAAAGGCTTTTTTAGGGCTAATTTGGAAAACCGCTTCCTTCCTTGTTGTATGTGAAAATGGCATAGAAGAGAGAGGAAGAAGATGGTTCCAGTTTGGGAAGGAGACGTTGAGTGCCAATGCTAGATATTTTAGGGGTAATTTGGTATTTATAAATTTATGTTTTAACATTTGGTTCTTGTTAATAATTATACTTTTTATGGTCCTTCTTAATAAATATTATTTTTTCGAGGTCCTTTATTTTAATTTTCCCTATTTTTATCAGCAGGAACATGAATAGCAATGTAAGTGCCATCTATAACTCCTATACAATCCTTAAAGTATGGCCAATATCGTTCATCTTCCTCGATAAATTTTGGAACATCTCTAAACATATTATCAGCAGGTTTAATAATTTGAAGTCCTACGCTCTCAACAGAGCTTAACACACGATTAAATTGCCTCTACACTGTCTCTCCAGAATGTTGAAATCTCTCTTCAACGTCTTTGTAAGTGGCTCCACGACCAATCATGTACAAAAACATGGCCACGGCTTCCTCAACGCCGACATGAAGTGTTGGCTTTAATCCAACGTGTTGAGTCAATTCACTCACCAAATTTCTAAACATATGCTTTCTCATCAGAAATTGCTCAAAAAATCGATTTTTATTTCCTCTCTTCAATTCTTCTACCCATCCATGTCCAGAAAGAATTGATGTTCTCTTTTTTCTGTTTGTGTAGATATAGAGAACGATAATTCAAGATAGCAATAGCAACTACTCTAGTTGCAAGTAATGCATTCTTCTTCATAATATATAATCTATTTGCATTTTCATCGTTATCGCTGTCTGTGTCAGAGATATCAGACATCCTGTGCAACCAAACAAAGAGTATCAACAAACAATTATGATCATATTGTCCAAACAAAATAACTCTGTTCCCACAATTTTCCCAAACAAATGTCTAACAAGTGCAATGAATAAACCATAACAACAATTCAGGTTCAAAGATTATGCCATAACAACAATTCAGGTTCAAATAGATATTCATGTTCAAGTTCAAACATAACACTAAACTATAAACTATCTATAGTTTTGAACATCTTCAGCTTCAAACATCTTCAAAAATGAAGGAGTGAGCTCAGGTTCATTTTCCATGTAATGAACAAAGTATGAAAGAATCTTCTTCCAATAAAAACACACAATTTCTGATTAAATTCAACAAAGTACGCATGATAAACTCATTATCATCCCACGGTTAAGCAAATTTTTCATACAACAATATAATATAACATAGAATAAAATTTTTCCAAGAAATGAATACTTGGACGGAAATCATATATAATTAACTTAGATCAAGACCACATTAAATCAATTGTTTACCTAAAAGTATCAAAATGTGATTCATTCTATATAGTATCTAATTAATGATTAAAAGATAAGGAAAGAAACAATTAGAAGTTGGGAAAATTGAAGGGCAGCACACATCTTGGCTTGCTATATATTTTATTTTTAATATAGAATACCATATGCATATTTTCTTCAATCCCATTACCCTATCTATTTCGTCCTATTCATCTAAATCACGTCAATCATATATATAGTTTAAATGTAAGACATTAAATAAATAAAAACAAAGATTGAACCAAATTATGTACAGAAGGGGCAATATTATTATTGTTTTGAGCAAAAAAGATAGAGTTTCAGAAGTATCAAGCCAACATATGAATTCCTCATGTATATTTTCTCTCTTTCAGTTCTCCAATTCACTAAAGGACTTTTCCCTTTTTTCCTTTTAAAATATTGGAGTAATAGAAACTGACAACATGGTTATTATTAAAAAAAAAAAAACTTTAATAATCTCTGGTTTGATCCCAACTTTCTATTGCCATATTCTGCAGGAGAAAATGTCCACAAGGGAGCAGTTCTCTGCCTGTAATTATATGCTATGTAATATAATTGTGTTCATAGCTTCACTTGCTGCCTCCTAGTTCTCAGGTTTATTTACATATCAACATTCTTCACATACAGCAAAACCTTGAAGCATAAACTTTATATTCTGTATATAATGATGTACAGTTCATTTAAAGATAAAATTCCACTCATCAACCACCTATGCCCATCTCACCATGCAGCACAACCACATTTTCATCACAGATGCTACCCAAAGAGATCCACCGGCCTAAATATTGAATGCTGTAAGTAAACCAATTGATTGCGGGAAAAAATAACCACAATTCAGATAGCTGCCAAGTTGCCCCATTCATCAATTTGATTAATTTCTAAAGTTCCATGCCTCATAAAAAAAAAAATACACTCGGATGTTTCCAAAGTTTAGGCAACCCTTGGGTCAAGTTAATTAATCCAGCTAGTAATATATATATATGATCATGCTTGCTTTATTACAGGCATCCTATTTCATTCAAACTCATTATCATCCCACGGTTAAGCAAGTTTTTCATACAACAATATAATTAACAAGAAAATGTATTGCGGACAAGCACAATAATTCTGCAGAAACATCGATATCAATATATAAATAATAATTAAGGCTGTATATATTGATAAACTTTGGGCCCCGATGGCCAGCTCTTCCGCCATAATGGCGAGGAAAAGGAATATTATGGACCAAACATTGTTTTTTGCATCTTAACTTCTTATTAAACGAAGAATCTGATCTAAGACTACATAGGGAAACACTAAAGCACTAAAGCAGAGGGATCTGGAGTCCGCTTCTGTCCGCCTGCCGTTTTGAAGATAAAACCCCTTTAAACCATTCCTCTCAAAATTATAGCTTCTTCAATTTATCAAAGCACCGTTCAATGGCATTAGCCATCTCTAATTTATCGCAATGCTCTAATTTGCGGCTTTCCCAGAATCAAAAATAAAACAAAATAGATAAATAGAAACTACAGAAGAAGCTGGGATCAGAGACCCAACAAAGGAAAACACAAACTACAGAAGTCAAAAGCCTCAGAGGCTCACCTTATACAAGCGATGAGGTGAGGTCGACGATCTGACGGCGCGAACGATGGCGAAGGAGAGGGGGTATTCGCGCGAGATACAGACAGGGGTATCGGGTGTCAATTGCCCCAAAATCAAATACCGGTCCGCAAAAATGGATTTCTCACTCTCATCTACCGCTTTTAACTTTTTTTTAAAGCTCCAAATTTAGCTTCTAAAACAAGGAGAATTTTGAGTTTTTTTTTTTTTTTTTATTTTTGCTTTTTTTTAAGTTCCCGTCCAAATACCTAGAATAACAAAAAAAAAAACACTTTTTTATTAGGAAAAAAGGATTTTTTTTAAAAGAAAAAAAGGCCATCCAAATAAGCCCTAAGTAATCGAATTATACATATTCGATACTTTTTCTTCAAAGAAATCCCAAGTTTTTCTTAACTGGCATTTCTACATGTGGGCATGTATTCGGCTTATCTATCTGTTTAGTGAAGTGCTAGGGCTCGATTCTTTCTTCGTACAATTCTAGGGCTCAATTTTAAATGCCCTAACGCCTAGTATTTTATGGGCCAATCTTCAAGAGTCAAACGGAGTTGACCTAACCCCTGGGCCCAAATGAAGCGTATCAAGTTATAATATGATTGACATGGGAGTCATTGTGTTAAATATGCTTTTTATATAATAATCCTACGATAAAATATACATAGTCTAATCAAGAAATTGTACAATTTTTCAAAAACAAAGTAAACCTTTTTGCCTGCAAGGGGCTGAATTTATTATATATCCATACTCCATTAGTCCTTAATATATGACATATTTAAAAAGTTAATGTTATTTATAAATACAAAATATATTTTTTTTATATATTTTAATCTTTTCTTAATTTACCTCTATTGATATTCTCCAACAATAATTAAAGAGGAGGAGGAAGAGGAATGAGAGAATTAAAGAAGATGATTATAGGCCGACTGTAATTGATTTTGATGGAAATAGAGATGGATATATAGATGAAAATAAGGTCTAATAATGGAAATGAGACCTAATTTTTATATAAAAAATATCAAAATGTCCTTCTAATTTTTTTTTTTAAAAAAAAAGAAAGAAAGAAAAACTTTCCACAATAACATCAAAATGAACTAGAATTGGAGGAAATGTCATCGGCCATCGGTATTACATCCACCTTGCCGAAAATATCAAATTAGATATAGAGGACCTTTGCTTAAACATCAAACTTAGGAAAATCTCTTCAATATGTTAAAAATATGAAGAATCAATTTTTGAATCTTGCTCAAAATAGAAGGCTTCTAGCCATAGTCAAGATTCGGTCATGAAGATGGAGAGGACGATCTTCCCTTCTAGCCACGGTCGAGCTTCGACCATGTAGATAGAGAGGATGAGCTGTGAGATCCATGAACAAAAATTTCATATCATCTCAAAAAAGAGTCGAATTTGATGAGACGGAGGTTGCATTTTTGGAGTAAAGGGGATGAAGAGAGCTATCATGGTGAGAGGATAGCTAGATTTGATGGGGTTTGCAAGCTAGAGGTCACAATCATGGGTTGCCAAAGGTCACCGTCATGGGTTGCTCGTAGTCACCATTGTCGTTGAAAGAGCAGAGATCTCTAGTGAGTGAGAAGAGGTCGTTGTCGACATCGTTGGTGAGTGATCAGAGGTTGCTAATGGGTGAGCAGGCTGAAGCAAAGAGGAGGAGTAATGGATAGAAATGTGCACTAGAATTACAAAACTTGGCGCTTTTTTTTTTTAAAAAAATAATTTTATGGAACCCATTTTGGTGGAATTAGTAGTTGAGATTGGCTATAATTAGAAATATAATTTAATTAAAATAGGTAAAACTATTCATATTTTAATAACAAAAATACTTTGTGGTCAAAATATGGGAGGATGTAACGTGATGATGGACAATATGGGAAGATGTGCAATATTATATTGATTTTTTTTTTTAAAAAAATACAGTTGACATTTGACGGGTTCACTTCAGATCTCTCTCTCTCACCCTCTTTAAACTTCAATTTTTAGATCTCTCCCTCTCACCCTTTTAACAAATCACTTTAGATCTCTCTCTCCCTCCCTCCCCTCCCTATCGTTCTCCTTTCCTCCACAATTCATTGCTCTTCCTTTGGACTTCACAACACCATCGCCGGTAGGAGCGGAACTAGGAGGTTAGGGGTGCCCCGCCCCCCTAAAATTATAGAATAGAACCTAGATGTTCAGGAAATTATATTTCCACCTCATAAAATTTCAATATTTTCACTAAAAGTTTCAAAACTTTTAGTCCCTACTAAAAGTTTAATGGAGGGATTAAAATGAAAATATTGAAATGTTTATAGGGCTGAAATATAATTTCATGAACATATGGGTTCTGTTCTGTAATTTTTGCCCCGTAATTGCAATTTGATTTCGTCTCTGATCACCGACATCTTCCCTACTGGTGGAGAGCCTCAACATTGAGAAGCACAGAGGTATGAAACTTGTTGCCAGCCACCGCCGACATCCACGGCGTCTTCCCTTCAGACCTTCACCTTCTTTTTTCTCAATCCCCCATTGCTCCAATTGCTCTTTTCTCATTGTCGGAAGGTATGAAACTCGCCACCAGCCACCACCGACACTCTCCCCTCCTTCTTGTTTAGTTGAATTTTTTAAAGAAAACCAACCTCTTTTATTTTGTGACTTAGTCGACTCGGTTGGGTCAAGACGAGTTGACCCCGAGTCAACTTGGAACCCAGGGTTTCCCCTAAACTTGGACTCGTTTTCCTTCTGGTTCGTTGGTTTTCAGTCCGAACTGGCTAGCTAGTTTGGTCTGGGTTTTAGGACTTTGGGAATTAGCTTATTTGGCCTCCACATAGAATTGGAAAAATTTCCAATTCCATCGTACTAAACAAACCTCTTCATGGAATTAAGACCTGTTCTGGTGTAGAACACAGATTAATTGGACTTGACTAGGTGTCAAGCCTAGAGCCTACGTACCCTTTGAAGAGATCAAAGTCCACGTAGTTCGCAGTATACTTAGTGGCGTGAGGCCAGAAGGGAGTGGTGTGTGTGCTCTGTGTGACAGAAAGTAAATAGAGCATAAGTTAGAACGTGTGTACCTGGTTGGCCTCCTTCTATATTTATAGAGGTGCCCGAGGCGAGTATCTTGGTCCGACGAGATATTTGGGGTGATGAATCTCGGATTGGCGGTTAAGATAGATTCCTCCAAGCTAGGATTCTGTCAATATATCAACTATGCTCATAACGGATATACTTTCTGGTTATGTTGGGCCGGTCCGTAACAGTTGCCCCCGAGCTCGGTTGTCCAGAATTCTGGGCAGCCGAGGTGCTTGTATGCCTCGGCCTGTTCCGGGATCCGAGGCCTTTGTTTTGACCGGACCGGCTCGCGGCTACTGCGGCCTTCAAAGTGAATCTGGATCCGGGGCCTGGCTTCTCTTGCCTTTGGAAGGCCTAATCGTCACTGGTATGCCGAGGATGCCATGTGATCGGGATGGTTCCCCAGCCCGTTTCAACCTTGGACGTCTGCCAAAGACCCCGGTCAAGGACGTTTCACCTCCCGCCCGTTGGCATTTGAGCTGCCGTTCGGGATTCTTTCTTCGCGCATCATAATTGCCGTTCGCGTCCCGATGTTCATGCGCAACTAATGCACTTATGTCACGCGGTTCCCATCCGTCGTGTCTATTTGGAAATGACCTTTTTGCCCTTGTCATTTCGCTACTTTGCCTCAGGGGTTTAAGTAGCTTTTTCTCCTTCTTCCTCTTCACTTTTCCCGCTCGTGAAGTTTCGCTCAAGTTTTTCTCTGTTTTCTTTCTGAGTTCAGAGAATCGTCTTCTTCATCCGAAACTTTGCTGTTCCTCTTTTCCAGCATCCAAGCTTCCCTCATTTCATTCATACAGGTATTCCGTTCATTTCCTTTTACATTTGTTCGGTATTACTCTGCATTCTGCCGTTTATTTTTCTAAGACTTGTCATCTATGTTACTGTTCTTCCTACTATTCTGGGTTGCTTGGCGAACCTTTTGGATTTCTCCCTTAGTGTCTTTCTTCCAAATTCCCACACATTTTCGTCTTCTGACCTAAGCCCCTTAGTTCTTAGGCTTCTTGTTCCCTCATATGGCTAGAGGTAGGAACCTTTGAAGGCCAAGTCATACGGCTGGAGGTAGAAATCCTCCTAGGCCAAGAGCGGCACTGTTGCCGGAAGAAGAAACGTTCCTCTGTACGCGCTTCCCCCGAGCCACCTACTGGGTCCTCGGGGGTGAACCTCTTGCAACGGGGACGTTGGCGCCTTTGCGCCAAGGCGGCATTAGTCATCCGAGGCAGGTCGGGCCCCGTCCTGTAGCTGTTAGAGATCCGATGCCTCCTCCCGTTCAGCCCGTGGTAGGTGCCATTCCCTTCGCGCTGCCTGTCAGGGCCGGGGTTGACCCCTCAATCGGCTTCGGATCTCCAACGTTGTTGGCCCAACCTCTTAACTTCTACGAGGGTCATCGGTGTAACGTCTCGGATCCTCTGCCAGAAGGCTACTACGGGCCTTGTTGGGATTGCCTGGCTGAGAGTTCTCATCTTATAGCTCGTGGCGAGGATGCCGGGGCTTCTTTTATGCTTGGGTCCTGTCGGCACCGGGCTTTATCGAGTCCTTCCTCTAGTGCCTCGATTTGTCCGAGTCCGTTGTCATTTTCTTCCGCGACTGTTGTTGCACCAGGTATTCCTGCTCTTTACTGATACTGGTTTTTTTTATTTGCCTATAGGTTTAATGGCTCCCAAATCCCGATCTTCGAGGCAACGGTCCGAGGCCGAGGGTTCAGACTCTTCTAGTCCACCTGAAGCATTGTGTCGGCGATACAACTGGGTCTCCCACGAAGTGCTCAAGACCCACTCTCTCATGTCGGACATTGATATCGCTCGGTTGAACATTCCGGCCATGCCTGGGTTCGTCATCCGTTGTCTGGGGGCCGATGAACCCATCTGCGCGACACGGGAAGTCGGCAGTCCGAACTTCTTCTTCTTCTACCGGGATTGCCTATCGCGGATCAAAGTTTCACACCCTTTCACCCCCTTTCAAATGGAGGCCCTGTTGCACCTGAGACTTGCCCCGTCCCAGCTTCATCCGAACGGGTAGGCTTATTTTGTTGCTTTCGAGTAGCTGTGTCGCTCCTTCCCCGTCCCAATTCCATGCACCCCAAACCTGTTCTTCTACTATTTCGGCCCCTTTACTCCTAGATCACCAAATGAGAGTGAGAAGCTGAAAGGGTTAGTATCCCTTCGTATTAACTCGAACCGGAGGCTTATGACGCCATTCTCGGACTCCTTCAAGCGCTTTAAGGGGGCCTTTTTCAAGGTTTTCGCTGAGTTTGGGAAGGAATGCTGGTTCTTGGAGGGCCCTGAGGACTTTAATGTGGGCTGGCGTTTTCCTCTATACTAGATGGAGAGCCATTATAAGGCTAAGGCTACTTCTTTCCAGGTCTGGCACAAGGATTTGTCTCCGGAGTCTCTTGCTGCCCTTCCTCGGTTAGAGGCCTTTGTGGCGGCGTATGGCTTGAAGCCCACCAGCTTCTTTATAACGGGGGAGGGTTCTGAGCCTCTTCCTTCTACTTGTAGGGTTTTTCCCTTAGCATATTGTCTTGTTTCTTGATTTTGCATTCGTTTTTGACTGATTTGTTTCTTCTTTGTTCTTTCAACCAGAGACATGAACGCCCTTCCGCTGTATCTTCGCATAGCAAATCCTGCCGCTGCCTCTCCAAGCCAGCAGACTAAGAAGCGAGATGCCCCTGAGGGCTCTGCCGCGCCCCAGGCCGATGCGGCAAAGAAATCCAAGGCCTCAGTCGGCCAAGTGTTTACTCCTGCCGCCGTCGTCGAGCCTTTCCGAGGGGTAGAGCTCCAGGCCTCGAAGGGGAAAGAGGCGGTGATTGCTATGGAGGTGGTCAAAACTGTGGTCTCTCCCGAGGCTTCATCAGGCTCACTGCTTTCTTCGCCTCCGCCTCCTCCCCCTCCTCCTCCTCCGCCACCTTCCGGTCCGTCTTTGACGTTCCCGCGCAGCTTCCTGTGGGAAAAGGGGGTGGTTCAGGAAGTGGACGTTGCTTTTCTCCATCCTCGGCATTATATGGAGAACCTGCCTTTGTCTCCACCGGCCATGGACGAACTTCACGCGATCCAACGGTACTTGTGTTGGTCCGTTGGGTATGTTCAAGCCCTGGTTCAAGTGCAAGAGAAGTATGCCAGGGCCGATGCTGATTGCAGAAGGCTAAGGTCGTCTGAGGAGGGATTGAAGAAAGCCCTGGCTGAGGCTGAGGCTGAGGCTAAGGCCAATGCGGCGGAGGAGCTGGGTAAAGCTGTGGTCGTGGCAGAGGCTAGAGCCAAGTATGTCGAGGAGGAGCTGGATGCGGCTAGGGTTGAGCGGGATGCTGCTAAGGCCGCAGCGGTTAAGGTCGAACAAGAGCTCTAGCTTTCTCGGGACTTGGCTGAGAAGTTGTCCGAGAAATGCTCCCGTGCTCAAAAGGGGTTGTCCGAGAGTCTGGCTACCGTTAAGATTCTTCAGCAGCAGCGGGCTTCCCTGATTGAGGAGCATGAGGCGACCAAGGCGGCCCTTTCTTCGAAGCAGGTGGCACACCAGGAGGTATCCGAGGCGTTGCTGCAGACTGCCAAGGAATGCTTCGAGTAGGCCCTGGCTCAGATCCGTTTTTTCAACCCTAGCGTGGAGCTTAACGTCAATGGGTACGATTACCGCGCCTTTGTGCAGGACGGGAATCTAATCCCTTACCAGTCACCTGCCGCCGAGGGTCCCCAAGAAGATGGAGCGGGGAAGGGTGCCGTCGAGGTCCCGGGTCCTGAACCCAGGCCATCCAGCTGATTTGGGCCCTTGTAATTTTCTTCTTTTGGGACATTTGTACCCTTGTTATTTTTTGAACAATTTTGGCCATTGGGCCATTATGTATACACTTTAGACAATGAATGATTCACTCTTTTATCATGCTTTTGCCTATGTTTAAAATTCTAAACTTAGTTTAGATATTTGTCAACTGTAATGAATGCGAGCCGTTTTTACTCTACCACGCCTACGTGTGGGAGGTTGGGGCAGGGTTTTATGTTTGTATCTCGAGGACCCTTAACTTTAACCGCACTACCTCGGTCCAACTTTCTCTTAGTTGGATTAATAGTAACCGACGTAAGGGCTAAACTACCACATGTTCAACCGAGGCTTCGTTTGCCTAGGGTCAAACATTTTGACTTGATCAGGGTCAGCATGATAGTTCGCTTACTTGGTCGGGCGAGCGTTGACGCGTCAATTTCGTGAAAGGCCACGTATGGCGCCTTCGCCGAGCTCTAACCAATGCCTGTCGGAGTACAACGGCCGGTTTCGTACATCTAGATATTTTTGTTAGTGGCCGGGTACACGACCTCGAAGCCGTCTACTCATGCCGGGCTTATTGGCCTCGGCTTTGAGTTTTTGACCGGGCTCGTTTGCCTCGGTTTCATGCTTAAGCGAGTACTTGTGCACATTAATGAATCTCCTCAGTGGGATCCTTTGTTGATAAAAAATAGCCCTAAAGAACTTTACAAGCAAACGTAAGTCGAAAGAAAAAAAACTTAAACATTTCAAGCTTAAAAGAATAACTGAATTGTTGTGCTGGGCCAAGCCGAGCTATCCGAAACCTAGCTATAGTAGATCTTTAATTTGTCGGCGTTCCAAGTTCTCTTGACCGGCTTTCGTGCCAGGGTTTCGAGGATGTATGCCCCTCCGTCGAGCTTCTCTTTGATCCGGTAGGGGCCTTCCCAGTTCGCCGTGAGCTTTCTGTCCCGGGCATTTTTATTGCCTATGTCGGCCCGTCGGAGTACTAGGTTCCCCTGGTTGAAGGACCGTGGTCAAACCTTTCTATTGAACTTAGCCGCAAGTAGTTGCTTGGCGGCTAACTCTTGGCAATGAGCCGTGACTCGGATCTCATCGATGAGGTCTAAGTCAGTTTTTAGGGCGTCGTCGTTTGACTCCTGCCCTTCCTGTCTAGCCTTGACCTTTCTCCATGATGGTTGCCCGATTTCGACCGGGATCATTGCATCACAGCCATAGGTCAGCCTGAACGGGGTTTCTTGAGTCGAAGAATGCACGCTTGTCCTGTACCCCTAAAGAACGTTGTGGAGTTGCTCGGTCCAGCTGGTGTCGGCCTGTAGCATGCGTCTCTTTAGTCCATCCAGGATGATCCTGTTAACGGACTCGGCCTGTCCATTGGACTGCGGGTGTTCCACGGAAGAGAAGTGCTTCTTAATGTCCAGGTCGGACATTAACGCTTGGAACCTGTGGTCAATGAACTGGGTCCCATTGTCCGTGACGACCTCAGCAGGTATTCCGAAGCGGGAGATAATGTTGTGGCGAAAGAAACCTCATCACTCTGACCGAGGTTATTGTGGCTAGCGGCTCTGCCTCGATCCATTTGGTGAAGTAGTCGACAGCGATGATGAGCCATCTACACTGCCCTTGTGCCGGCCTGAATGGTCCGAGGATGTCCATGTCCCATTTGTAAAAGGGCCAAGGGGCCGACATACCTTTCAACTCTGTAGGCGGTGGCCATATGATCCTCGCGTGTTTCTGGCAGCTATCACACCTCTTGGCTGCTTCTATGGCATCGTTTTTCATGGTAGGCCAGTAGTATCCGGCGCGCAGTGCCTTTCTCGCGAGAGCCTTGCCCCTCATGTGATGGTCGTTGCTTCCTTCGTGTAGTTCAGCCAATACATACCTTGATTCGGACTCGCCTAGACATCGCATCATTGGGCAATGCAATCCCTTTCTGTAAAGCTGATCATCGACCATGGCGTAGATAGCGGCCTCCCTGATCAGCTTTTTGGCCTTGACTGCGTCTGTCGGGATAATCCCCCTCTCCAGGTAGTCTTCAATTGGCTTCCTCCAGTCAGTATCGGCCGAGATGGTAATGATGCAGCTTGGTTTGGCCAAATTCTGCTGGATCACGGTCCTGTGACTGTTGGGTCCCTTGGTGCTTGCCAACTTGGAGAGGATGTCGGCTCTGGTATTTTCTTCTCTCGGGATATGGGTGACAATTACTTCATCGAACTCGGCTATCAGTTCTTTTGCGCGGTTTAGGTATTTCGCCATCAGAGGTCCCTTTGCTTGGTAGCCGTCGTTGATTTGTGCGGCAACGAGCTACGAGTCGGTTAAAACCTTTACTCGCTATGCTCCGTTGTCTCTTGCCTGGAGCAGTCCGGCCAAGAGGGCTTCGTACTCGGCTTGGTTGTTGGAGGTCGGGAACTTCAGTTAGAGGGAGTGCTCGGTGTCGACCCCCTGTAGGCTTTCAACAATGACTCCTACACCGCTGCCCTTAGCATTAGAGGATCCGTCCATGAACACTTTCCAGGTACCGTCGTTTGTTGTTGCCGAGGTAAGTTCCCTAATGAAGTCTGCTAGAGCCTGTGACTTGATCTCCTGTCGGGCTTCAAATGTGATGTCAAATTCTGACAGCTCAATGGCCTAGTTGGTCATTCTTCCCGCTAAGTCTGGCTTGTGAAGGATCTACCGGTTCGGCTGTCTGGTGCGCACCACTACCCGGTGTCCTTGAAAATATGGCTGGAGTCGTCTTGCCGCGGTGAGTAAGGCAAAGGCCACCTTCTCCAGCTTCTGGTATCGGAGCTCAGAGCTTTGTAGGGCTTTGCTTATGAAGTAAATTGGTGTCTGTCCGGCCTCGGTTTCTCTCACCAAGGCGGCACTCACGGCTTCATTGCCGATTGACAAGTACAAGAATAAGGTCTCCCCATGTTCCGGCTTCGTGAGTACCGAAGGGGTTGCCAGGCAGCGCTTGATTTCTTCGAAGGCCGCATTGTAGTCCAGATTCCAACCCCCATGAGTTTCCTTCTTTAGTAACTTAAAGAAATGTAGGGCTTTTTCTGCTGACCTGGGCAAAAACCTTGTTAGGGCGACTAGGCGGCCCGTTAACTGCTGAACCTCTTTCTTGGTCCACGGTGGTTGCATCTCGAGGACGGCCTTGCATTTGTCCGGGTTGGCCTCGATTCCTCTGTTTGTGAGCATAAAGCCCAAGAACTTTCCTGCCAGGACTCCGAAAGCGCACTTTGCCGGATTCAGCCTAATCCGATGTCTTCTGAGTTTCTCGAACGTCTGTTCCAGGTCTCGGATGTGATCTTCTGGAAGCTTCGACTTTACGATCATGTCGTCAATATAGACTTCTATATTGTGGACGATTTGCTCTTCGAAGACTCGGTTCATCATTCGTTGATACGTGGCTCCGGCATTCTTTAACCCGAACGGCATGACGTTATAACAGTAGTTCGCCTTGTCCGTCATGAAGGCGGTCTTTTCTTGATCGTCCGAGTGCATGGCAATCTGGTTGTATCCGGAGTAGGCGTCCATGAAGGACAGTAGCTGGTACCCGGCCGAGTTGTCAACGAGCTAATCGATGTTCGTCATTGGGTAGGAGTCTTTTGGGCACGCCTTGTTCAGGTTCGTGTAGTCGACGCATACTCTCCATTTGCCACTTGGTTTGAGTACCATGACTACATTTGAGAGCCAGGTTGTGTATTGTATTTCCCAAATGAACCCGGCCGCCAGAAGTTCTTCGACGTGGCTCTCGAGGGCCTTCTGTCTGTTATCTGTGATATTTCTCTTCTTTTGTGCTACCGGCCTCGATCCCGGCCATATGCCTAGTCTGTGGCAGCAAAAGTGTGGGTCGATCCCAGGTATCTCGGTCAAGGTCCAAGCAAAGACATCTTGATTTTGTCTTAAGAATTGGATCACTCGTGTTTTCAGGTCGTCATTCATATCTCTGCCGACCTTGGTTGTCTTGGTGGGATCCGTTCCCAGCATTACTTCTTCGAGCTCACCTTCTGGTTCCGGCCTCGGGTTTTCTAGCTCTCGAAGATCAAGTTCTACCATGTTAATCGGTTGCCAGGGAGCCCTTTCTTCGTCGAAGTCGGAGGCGGTCTCGTTATGTCCGAGCCGAGGTGGAGATGAGGGCTTTCCTTCCTCGACCCGGAGGGTCTCAAAATAGCATTTTCGTGACTCTTTTTGGTCCCCGGACACCACGACCAACTGGTTTTTGTCGTTGATCATCTTCAGTTTCTAGTGTTTCGTGGATACCAGCATGTCCCAGGCGTGTATGGTCGGCCGGCCCAGGATGATGTTGTAGGGGGAGCGGAAGTCGGCTACTACGAATCTCACGCGTTCTGACTTGAACGCCTCCTTAGTTCCGAGGGTCAATTTAAGGTCGATGTAACCCTTTGGGAAGGAGCGCTCTCCATTAAACCCGATCAGGGTGGTCTTGCACGGATTCAGATCTTCTGCGTCGAGGTGCATCCTTTTATAGGCGTCCCAGCTTATAATATCGGTCGAACTACCTGCATCCACAAAAATTCGCTTGACGCGGCAGTTTACCAGGGTACCGGTGATGACCAGTCCATCCTGGTGGCCAGGAATAACATCTTTTTACTCTTCGGTGGTGAAGGTCAATGGAGGCGGCCTCGGCTTCGCTGGGTCGTCCTTGAACTTGGGGAGGTTCCTTACAGTTATAACTTCTCGAAGGTATTTCTTTCGTTGGCTCACCATGTCTCCGCCTCCACCAAACCCTCCGCTGACAACGTTGCACTGGAACTCAACGTCGGGGAATTCGTCGTCAGAGCCGATCTTCCGCTTCTTATCAGTCCTTCGAGTGTCCTTGGGCGGACTTCTACTTCGGCCACCATAGCTGTGTTTCCCATTAGTTCTCCCCTGGGTTTTTATTACATACTGACGCAGCTTTCCTTCTCTAACGAATTTCTCGATGGCGTCGCGGAGGTCATAACACTCGTCAGTGGTGTGTCCGGGGCAATCGTGGAACGTACAAAATTTTGAACGGTCTGTGTTGAAGCGTCCTCTAATCGGCCTCGGCTTGTCGAACTTGCATTGCCACATCTTGGAATCGGTCGAGATACTTCTGCAGCGGCTCGCCCTTCTTTTGTTTCACCTTGCTAAGCGTGAACTGGGATTTCGGATGCTTTTTACTTGTGGCGAAGTGCAACTCGAACTTACGTCCGAGGTCTTCAAAGCTTCGGATCGAATTTTCAGGGAGCGAACTCAACCATTTGTGCGTCGATCCGGTCAGCGTGGCCGCGAAGAGGCGCTCGATGACCGGGCCATCAATTGACCGAACCCACATTAATTTGTCAAAAATTTCCAGATGGTTGCGTGGATCCTGAGTTTTGTCGTACTTTGGAAGGTCGGCCAAACCGAAGTCCTTTGGATAGGGAGCCGTTGCTGCTGCCCTCGAGAATGGGGACCTGCCGGATCCCGTTAGATACTTCCTTCGGAATTCTCGGGGTGATCCGTGGCGAGGGGACCCATGACGGGGAGACTCGTGGCGAGGTGATTCACGGCAGGGTGGTTGGCGGGTTCTGTCTGCCTCTCGATGCTCTTCTGGGTTTCGGGCTCCTCTTCTGCCTCGGCCGTTGTGGTCCGTGTCACTATTTCGGCCTTCCGTGTTGTCACAATTTTCTGGAGGCGGTGGGTGACCTCGTTCCGCGCTCGTTCTCCTGTCCGGTCTTCTGGCGTCTCCCCACCTGGTTCTCGGTCGTGGTCTACTTGACGAGATGCTACTGTCCTCGGCGGCTCTGCCTCTTTCTGTACGAGGTTCTCTTCGGTTTTCTTGTTGGTGATGGTTCTGGAGCTCCTCCCTTATCATTTGTGCAAAGGTTTGGAAATCCGCCTATCGTTGCAGGTGATCCCGCCTTTCCTTATCTTCGAGCCTCTGTAGTAGTGATTCTTGTGTTCTCCGAAGGATGCGGACGTCGGCTTCTATTGCCAGAGCGTCCTGAGTAGGAATCTCCCTGCGTGCCTCCAACAGCGGCTGATCATCTGCAGGAGGGGAAGTTGCTGTGTCAGTAACGTGGCCCTCCGGGGTGTTTTCACGTCGTGGTTGACCTTATAGCTGGCTTGGCCCGGCTTGAGTTTGGTCTGGCAGGGGCCTTCCGTCAGCCTGCGTTGGTGGATTTCTACTGTGCCTTCTAGTGTTCGCCATTGATGGTCACGGGGATGGAAATTTACCTTTCCCTACGGACGGCGCCAATGTTCTGGTGTAGAACACAGATTAATTGGACTGGACTAGGTGTCAAGCCTAGAACCTACGTACCCTTTGAAGGGATCAAAGTCCACGTAGTTCGCAGTATACTTGGTGGCGTGAGGCCAGAGGGGAGTGGTGTGTGTGCTCTATGTGACAAAAAGTAAATAGAGCATAAGTTAGAACGTGTGCACCTGGTTGGCCTCCTTCTATATTTATAGAGGTGCCCAAGGCGAGTATCTTGGTCCGACGAGATATTTGGGGTGATGAGATCCGGATCCGAGATATCAGGGGCGAGCATCTCGGATTGGTGGTTAAGATAGATTCCTCCATGCTAGGATTCTGTCAATATATCAGCTATGCTCATAACGGATATACTTTCTGGTTATGTTGGGCCGTGGCATGGATATGGGCCGTTGGGCCGGTCCGTAACAAGACCCAATTCCATTTCAACACCCCCCAGTTCCATCATACCAATTACCAAATGGGCCTTATGGTATTTTTAAAAATATATGTCATATTATCTAACTTAACTAATTTCTTCAATCTAACTAAATAAGATAAACATGTCTTACAGACTGAAATGCAAACTATATTTTTGTATTTGAATTCAAGCTTTGTTGTTAATACATGGTACAATTAAAAGCATTATTAATAGCTAATACAATAGTATTATGAATGGGCAAGGGTAACTGCGGTGCTAGTTTTTATTTATTTATTTATTTTGTGCAGATAATGGCTTATCAGTTATTGTGAAAGCATAGTACAACAATTGATTAAGTATTAATCACAACAGTTTTAGACATTCACATATGTTAACTAATAACAGTTTGATGCAATACTTTTATAATTAAATAGAAAAACTTTAATAAGCTCCTGGGTTAAGCAAGTTACAACTTACAACACATGATTAGCTATTAACAACAACCTTTAAATATTCACTAGAATCAATTAGTTATTAATAGTACATTTTTATAATTAACTTACAAACTTTTTTTTTTTAAAAAAAAAAACCCCAATGTAAGTGATCGAATCACAACTAATTAGCTATTAACAACATTTTAGATATTCACAAGAAAGCATACTGTTCATTGCTCACATATTGTCTAGTTACCAGAGCTCCGCCTGCAAGTAGGAGTGGCGGCCAACCACTAAATGTGAGCACAATATCTACTATTCACAAATTCTAGCCCGCCCTTATACAGTTAGATACAAAATTATTCATTTTTAAAATTAAGTATTTTCAGTGGAGTTGGGGTGGATAAAACAAGGGTTAAGTATCATTTTTGCCCTTGAAGTACACGCCTAAGAGCAATTTTGCTCCTTAAGTTTTCGGCGAAACAATGTTGCTCCTGAAATATCAAAACGGAGCAATGTTGCCCCTCCGTTAGAAACCCTAACGTTGACTGTTAGGTTTTGTAACGGAGAGACAACATTGCTCCATTTTAATACTTTAGGGGCAACATTGCTATGTTTCGGCGAAGCAATGTTGCCCCTAAAGTAGTAGATATTTTAGCTCCTTATTGTCATGAAGGAAAATTAAGTATTTTCAGTGGAGTCGGGGTGGATAAAACAATACTCATTATGAAATTAATCAATAATGTCGCCAAATCTCATGGGAGTGTACCCTTAGTGGAGGGTGTAGGCGTATGCACTCATGAAGGAAATGATCTTTACATGAAATGGAGTAATTAATGAACAATATATTGTAGAATAAAAAGAATAAAAAATGGCTCTAATCTACATTCAAATGATGAATGAATAACCAGAAATTCATGAGAGAGTTGCTTTAACTATCCTAATTATTCTGAGATGTCAATGAACAAGACGTACTTCTATTTACCGATAATATCTTCTAATTTGTCCAAGCAAGATCTGAAGTATTTGCCTTATTAAATCGAATGCCTTCTGATGTGGGTTATCAATCCATCCTTAGCATTGAATGGGTTCTTTACAATAAAAAATTAATTCTATCAAAAAAGGTCCATAATAAACACACAGCACACAAAATGTCAAATCAAATTAGTTCCTTTTGAATGATTTAATATTTGTTGAATTTAGTGCACTAAAATGAGAATTGGTTATTTTAAGTGAATTTAAATGAGATCTTTTTCTGTTATTTTAATGCGTTTCTAAAATAAACAGTGTTTTGTTAACATTATGGAATAAAGGGGAATATGTATACTAAATATTGGCGTTTATTTAGAAATTAATTGAACTTCTTCAAAGACAAAGGGAAAATATGTAACCAACTAACTTTTGATTGATTTGGTAATTGGTTTCACTTCTATAAGTAGGAGAACAAAAGTTCAATCTTTTTTTTTTTTTTTTGGACAAAAAACAAAAGTTCAATCTCAAGAAGAGTACTCATTGGGAGAAACAAAATTCTTTGTGCTTTAAACTTCGAATGAGGAAGCTCTTTGAAAAACCATACACACATTAATCACACATGCAGGTCCACATCATTTACTATTTTGTACTCCTTCCGGTCCTAATTATAGGAACTATTTACTAAAATTTGGAGAGATTAAGGAGAGAAGTTAAAAATTATTTTCCGAAAATACCCTTACTAAAAATTGAAAATTACATCAAGATAAAATTAGTTGAATTGGTAGCCACACACTCACTACTCTCATGAGTTCTCTAAGCTTAACAGTCCGTTGACTTTATCATTATTATCGAAGCATTGAAGCATGATTTTAACTGGAATATAATAATTGAAATTTTCAACTAGACACAGCGAGTTTTTTTTTTTTAAAAAAAGAAGGTCTGAGTTTCATTTTGAAATCATTATTATCGATGCTTCATTGCTACTCCAAAATGGTTTTATTTTAAAATCAAAAGTATAATTGATGTTTATATAACATTAATGAGTTATAAACATTATTTACTTTATAAAATATATAGATGTATTATTTTATTATTATTGTCTTTAATTATTATTCAAAAAGTATAAATAGGGGTATTATAGGGGAAAAAAATTAACAAAAGTTGAAACTTGCTCTTATAATTAAGACTAAAACCAACTCTAAAATGTGTTCTTATAATTAGAACTGGAAGGAGTAGTATAAAACTCAACCTCCCCAACGAGGTTTGAGATGTTATGCAAGCTAGACCAGCTCTAACTAAAAATAAATAAATAAAAAAAAGGACATTAATATTGTGTTTAACGATATTATTATAACCTTCATTTTATATTTATTTGATCTTTATTTTATTAATTTTCAGTAAATCAATAAAATAAATACTTAAAATTATACTATTTTTTAATGAACACAAATATTTATATTTATAAATATTTCATCCTTTAACCAAATTTTCTGATTCTACTATAGTCTAAATCTAAATATCACTAAAAATAATATGAGCGGATTCAAATGTTGTATAGGTTTATTTTTAATAAGTGGAGTCGGCCAACTTTGATTCCATAACGATGGCCTAAACAACCCGCATTCTATAAACAAGTATTTAGTTAATGACCTATTCTAGTCAAATTCCATGTTTTAACGGTTAATTAATGGCAAATGAAGCTACAAAGTTGTAGCTTTCTTCATGGGCACGCAAGAATATTTGTTTTTTTTTTTAATACTAAAATTTTAGGAAAGGGGTTGGGTTCACCCGGGTTGGGTTTTTCTCATTATTACTTTCTCATTATCCCTCATCATCTCTAAATCCTATCCATCTAATCAATCACAATACCACTTTAACTTTTCTCTTACCTCCTCAATCAATGGCCTAGATGAGTTAATGAGAGAAAATGAGAAAAATGATGAGGAGAAAATCCTCTTTTGGGTTCACCCACGATCCAAGGGCAGGGCGAGCCGTCTATTACCCTCAGGCGTTTACCAAGGCATTTAGGAGCTAGGATGCCTCCCCCAGCTAGCGCCTTGACCAATTCTAGGATCGAACCCCCTCCTTTTGGTAAGAATATCTGATCCCTTTGCTAGTTGAGCCCAAAGACGAGGGGTCACACAAGAATATTTGTATTATTCCAAGTTGATACTCTCACCAAACTACTCGGCTACCCACGTTCCAATATTTTCTTGAAACTAAATCTCAGACTTGTGCATTATTGATTATTGTTGATAACTTTATACAATATAATCGGTAAGATACTCTAACCACTCCTCTGTTTTGCCTTAATTATACGGATCATCTCCTATTAAAACTCATAAAAATCTCCCTTGAAATTAAAATATCTATTACACAAACCTCCCTCGTATTTTTAAGATTCATTTTCATCAATCTAATTGTTAATAGACCCTTAAGTTTGACTCTCAAGCTTTTTTTTAAAACCAAAATACCCCTCTTTAATATAAGAATTGTTTAAGCATTTATATTTGTCAAAAAAGTATGCAACCAAAAAATAATTCTAATATATATTTTCAAAATTTCTGATATGTTATAAAATTTAATAGTTTGATTATATTATAAAATTTTTT
This sequence comes from Acacia crassicarpa, assembly GCA_034222035.1. Lineage (NCBI taxonomy): Eukaryota > Viridiplantae > Streptophyta > Magnoliopsida > Fabales > Fabaceae > Acacia > Acacia crassicarpa. The sequence continues at coordinate 19,356,742 of JAWXYG010000009.1, read as the reverse complement.
AATTTTAAATTCTCATCATATTTATCGATACACATTTATTTTGGGTTTCTTTAATGGATGAAAATATATTTCAAACGCATATTATTGTTATCATATAGTATAAATAATATAAGTTCAATATATTATATAGGGTTAAGGGGCAGTTTTGTCCTTGACGTGTCAAAAGGGGAGCAGTTTTACCTTGATTGTTATACCAGTTAATTTTGACCGTTAGTTTACTAAATATGTTGAGCTGGAAGTTCACATGTCATCCATATCATTTTTGTTAAGGTACAAATTTGCCCCAAAAGTTCTAAATATAACTTTGAATAAAAATGAAGTAGATAACAGATGAACTTCTAAAACAAATTTACATTTTAACAAAAATGATATTGATGACATATGAACTGTCAACTTAATATATTTGATCAACTAATAGTCAAAATTAACCGGGATAATAGTCCAGGCTAAATTGCTTCCCTTTTGACACTTCCGAAGCAAAATTGCTCCCAAAAAACTTATGAGGCAAAATTTCCCCTTGGTGACAATTTCCTAGGAAAAATTGCCCTTAATCCTATGTTATAAATATTTTATTATTGTGACTATATATTTTCCCCCACGAAGTTTACCAACGTTAAAAAAACAAATTAGGGATTCGATATGATGGAGAGTAAATTAGTAAATACATATAAATTTTAATTAAAAAATATTTTTTTTAGAATCTTTATGAAATATTCTTAATGGTGTTGACTATTAGTGCCAACATTTTACCCAAGAGAGTGGTGCATTAGATGATATTAAAAATTTAAAACAAATGTAATCAACAATAAAATCAAAGGATAATAGTTAAAGAAATATCACCTAAACATAGGGGATTACACTGGTTCAGCTTTAATTTCTTGACCTATGTCCAGTCCTCCTCAGAGAGCCTAAGAGATTTTACTATTTTTCCAAGATTCCACGGGTTCTTGGCACCACAATACAAAGAGAGATCCTCAATATGACTCACTCACCCTTACACTTTGTAATTCCACAACTACACTCAAGATCTTACTACCTTGGGATTTCATAAAATTGAATACGGTGTTGGGATCCGTACACACAGCGGATTAAAATTTTCTACGAATCCCGTCCCGAGGAACACTCAGGTGTGTTTAAATCAAGGTTAGGGAACTCGAATCATACCTTATAGAGAACTCGGAATCATCCGGAGCCGGAGGTTTTCCTTTGATTTTAGCAAACTAGTAGCTCAAGAATCTACTCAAACCCTTTGCGCACATTTTGTCATGGCGATCAAGAAAATGTAGCGAATTCATCCGCGTCTCGCTCTCTTTGAACTGGTGTAACACCACAATTTTAATACCCAAAAACTCGGTCAAAATATTGAAAATACCTTCAAAAGAGTTCAACAATATCCAAATCCTTTTACAATGTTACCATTTCGAATAAAACCCGTAATACATAATCAGGGTAAATTCCAGAAAATATTTCAGAGTTTAATACAAAACGGAAGTCTTAGGTTCATGGCAAATAAAATAACATAACATAAACTATAGGAGTACAAAAGAGCTTCCAGAGCTCACTCCATAGGTGCCTTCCCTTGCTCTCTACTAGAATAATCACCTGAAAAATGTTAATATGGGATGAGATTCCACGTCTCAGTAACTACTGAATATTTCTACCGTACACGAGCAAATAATATATGACAAAAAGATGTGGGCTGATTTCAAATATATATGTAGATTCCATAATTTCTCATACAAAATAATTTATACTAATAGTCATCAATATAGAAGGTAATAAAACATATATATCTCAAAAGTTCTCTTCTCATGTCTTTACAGATTATTCATCATTATATCAAATTCTTGAACTGTTCAGAAATGCATTATGCAGTATGCAGCCTCCCTTATATCCCCTTCCAACCGTATACCGCTGACTGGAACCATAGGCTAACATATAGTCCAATAGAAACTCATTCATTTGACTGGATGGTTTCAAGCTCACCAAAACTTAAGATACACCCGGCCAAAGGTATAGAGCTTAAATCTGGACTATGGCTCCCCTCCTTTAAAATAACAACTAAGGAGGTGTCACATGTCCCACATCTCCAATGAAATCCCGGCCAGAGGAAAACATGGAAGATGGGGCCCTGAAAAGTACCATCCACTGTGCACCGAGTGGTGGCATAAACAATTCTTATCATTCAATTCCCTCCTTACTCCACCCATCACAATACAACCGCCATGATGTATTTACTAAAAAAATAATGCATTATTATACTATTATATACGTTGATATGCGTATCTGTGAATAGTAAAATACTATGCGTATCTGTGAATAGTAAAATACGGTATATACATGAATAGTAAAATGAGTAGTAAATACGGTATACGTGAATAGTAACATGAATAGTAAATACAGTATACGTGAATAGTAAAAATGAATAGTAAATACGGTATACGTGAATAGTAAAAATGAATAGTAAATACGGTATAAGTGAATAGTAAAAATGAATAGTAAATACGGTATATGTGAATAGTAAAATGAATAGTAAATACGGTATATGTGAATAGTAACGTACGTATAAATAGTACCTCTACAGATTTGCAAGTCAAAGTTCCCACACCAGATCTTAAAACCATAAATATTTTCTAAATATTCTTGCCAAAATAGTAAACAAACAAATTTATAATCATACATAATTCACAAGTATAAGGAAGAATATTCAGAGTTACCTGTTACTTGCTAATACCCGAATCACCAACCAGCTATTATAACTCTTAAGCAAATATCTCTACTCTCTTTCTCTCTCTACCTCTCTCTATGGCTCTTAGAAGTTGTGAAGAATGAAATGAAATGGAAGGTCTATTTATAGTTGGAAAATGGGTCTTTAAGTGTAATTTTCGTCTCTGGGTCGTTTTACGTAATTTTCCTAAAAACCAAAAAAAACTTTCCCATGACTTGCCCCGTGAACCTTTTTTTAAAAATTTTAATAATATAATATAATATATATTATTTTATTATTATAATATAATATTATTTAAATAATAAATTATTATTGAGTGGGTCCCGCGGCCATTTTTTCAAAGTTCACGAGAGTTGTGTCGGGAGGAAGAATTATTTTGGTTGTGGGTCCCGCAAAATACTGATTTCAAATTTATCACTTTCTGAAAATAGAGCCTACTAGTCTTCCCAAGATAGGTTTATGTTCAAGATATTAGATTCAAAATTCAGGATGTTACATTTCTCCCCTCCTAAAAGAAAATTTTGTCCTCAAAATTTCGCTATAATAAGAATTCTAACCTATTTAAATAAATGAGGATAGGTTTGTCGCATGCTCTCCTCCGTTTCCCAAGTAGCATCTCCGGGAACCATTCCTTTCCACTCGACCTTTACAAGTCTAATGGTCTTGTTTCTTAATTTCTTGTCCCTTGCATCAACAATCCGCTCCGGCTCGGCTTTATACGTCATGTTATCCTTGAGTTCTACTTCTTCTACTTCTATAATGTGGGAAGGATCCGGTTGGTATTTCTTCAGTTGCGATACATGAAAGACATCATGAAGGTTCGCAAGCTGTGGAGGTAATGCAATTCTGTAAGCTACCGGTCCAACTTTCTCCAAAATCTCATAAGGACCCATAAAACGAGGTGAAAGCTTCTTTGCTCGTATTGCTCTACCAATGCCAGTCATTGGTGTGACTCTTAAGAATACATGTTCGCCCACCATGAACTCCAACGGTCGTCTTCTCTTGTCAGCATAACTCTTCTGTCGACTCTGAGCAGTGAGAAGTTTCTGTTGAATCACCTTAATCTTTTGAGTCGTCTCGTCCACAAGTTCTGGACCTATTAAAATTCGCTCATTCAATTCCGTCCAACAAATAGGAGATCTACATTTTCTTCCATACAAAGCCTCATAAGGTGCCATCTCAATGCTGGAGTGATAACTATTGTTATATGCAAACTCCGCAAGATGAAGATGATCGTCCCAACTTCCTTTTAATTCGATTGCACAAGCCCGCAACATGTCTTCCAGAGTTTGAATAGTCCTCTCAGTCTGCCCGTCAGTTTGAGGATGATAAGCGGTACTATAACTCATCCGAGTTCCCATAGCATTCTGCAATGCTTTCCAAAATCGTGAAGTGAATCGTGGATCACGATCAGATACGATGCTATTTGGTATCCCATGCAATCTGACAATCTCCTTCATGTAGATCTTTGCTAGTCTCTCCAATGAGTATTCTGCTGCAATTGCTAGAAAATGAGCTGACTTAGTTAACCTATCGACAATTACCCAAATGGCATTATGTCCGGATGTCGTTAGAGGAAGCCCCATGATGAAATCCATAGAGATGCTGTCCCATTTCCACTCTGGGATATCCAAATTCTTTAATAATCCAGGAGGTTTCCGATGTTCGATCTTGACTTTCTGACAAGTCAAACAACAAGTGACAAAGTCAGTCACATCTTTCTTCATGCCTCGCCACCACCAATTCCGCTTGAGATCATGATACATCTTGGTTGCTCCGGAATGGATAGTGTATTTACTCCGATGTGCCTCCTCTAGTATGAGCTTTTTTATTTCTCCATCATTAGGTATGCACACTTTTCCTTTATACCTTAATATCCCATCTCTATCGATCCCAAATTTCGATTCTTTTCCTTCTTCAATATCTTCCCTCACGTTTAATAGATACTCATCTTCGAGCTGAGCGAATTTAATCTCTTTCCAAATTGTGCTTTCAATAGTTAATGCTTCCATGGTAGCGACCAAACCTGACATTACATCAATAGATGTACTTGGTATCTCCTCGAGCAATTTATGTTCTCTGATCATCATCTGGGCTACATGGATTGTCTTTCTACTTAAGGCATCTGCTACAACGTTCGCCTTTCCTGGATGATACTTCAATTCGAAGTCGTAGTCCTTGATAAACTCCATCCATCTCCTCTGTCGCATGTTGAGCTCCTTTTGGTCGAACAGGTACTTTAGACTTTTGTGGTCACTATAAACCTCGAACTTTGAACCGTAGAGGTGATGCCTCCAAATCTTCAGAGCAAACACTACTGCTGCCAGTTCTAAGTCGTGAGTAGGATAATTCCCTTCATGTGGCCTTAACTGTCGAGAAGCATAAGCTACTACCCTACCATTTTGCATTAATACACACCCAAGACCTTTCTTGGAAGCATCTGTGTACAAAGTAAAGGTCTGAGCAGGATCTGGAATTATAAGTACTGGTGCCGTAGTCAACTTAGTCTTCAAATTTTGAAAAGCTGCTTCACACTTTTCGTCCCATACATATGGTTGACCCTTCCTAGTTAACTTTGTCAAGGGCATAGCTATCTGCGAAAAGCCCTTGATAAATCTCCTATAATAGCCAGCTAGACCTAGAAAACTCCTGATCTCAGTCACGGACTTTGGTCGTTCCCATTGGAGTACTGCTTCAACTTTAGTATGGTCCACTGCAACACCTTCAGCCGATACGACATGGCCTAGGAATTTTACTTCCTTCAACCAAAATTCGCACTTAGACAGTTTCGCATAGAGCTTGTGCTCCTTCAACACTTGTAGCACGATTCTAAGGTGCTCTTTATGCTCTTCTTCATCCTTAGAGTAGATAAGGATGTCGTCAATGAAAACCACTACAAATTTATCTAGATATGGTCGGAAAATCCTATTCATGTAATCCATGAATACTGCTGGAGCATTTGTTAGCCCAAATGGCATAACAAGAAATTCATAATGGCCATATCTAGTTCTGAATGCAGTTTTTGAGACATCTTCAGCTTTGACTCTCAGTTGGTGATAACCTGATCTGAGGTCGATCTTGGAGAATATGGATGCTCCCTTCAACTGATCAAGTAGATCGTCGATCCTGGGTAAAGGATATTTATTCTTTATAGTCACTTTATTCAACTGGCGATAGTCAATGCATAGTCTCAGGCTCCCATCTTTCTTCTTCACAAAGAGTACGGGCGATCCCCAAGGAGATACACTGGGTCTGATAAAACCCTTTTCTAACAATTCTTCGATCTGCTTCTTCAATTCTGCTAGTTCCGATGGAGACATTCGGTAAGGAGCTTTAGATATAGGTTCCGTTCCAGGTACGAGATCAATAGAAAATTCTACTTCTCTCTCCGGGGGTAAACCTGTCATTTCTTTCGGAAATACTTCCGGAAATTCTTTCACCACTTCAATGTTCTCTATCCCTTCCTCCACTTCTGTTTGAATGGAGAAAAACACCATGTACGCAAGACAACCATGATGAACAGGCTTTTCATCTTGTACTATAGACAACAATTGTGGTCTACTATGACTCATAGAGTCATCCGCAAGAGAGATAGTCTTCCTCTTGCAGTCAAGGATGATGTCATTAGCTGACAACCAATCCATTCCTATTATTACATCGATACCCTTCGTGGGTAAACAAACAAGGTCTATATTTGAGATCCTATTATCAATCTCAATCGTACAATTTAAGCAAGCCCTAGAAGTTTTTACTGAAGCTCCCGCCGGTGTAGAAATAATCATATAATAAGGCAATTCACTCACTCTTAAATTCAATCGAGGCACACAGTCGTATGATATAAAAGAGTGTGTGGCACCAGAATCAAATAAGGCTTCTACTTCAAGACCTTGGAGTTTGAGGATACCTTTAATCAGATTTGGTGAAGCACTTGCCTCCTGATGTGATAGTGCAAACACTTTCCCTGGCACTGCAGTTCTAGCATCCTTGGCTCCTCGAGGCTCCTCCTCGCAAAATCTGGAAATGTGTCCTGGCTTTCCACAGTTGAAACACGTCACACATGGTCCTTGGTGTATTCTTCCACACTTGGCACACATCTGATTGTTAGCGGTGCTTGCAACAGGAGCTGTGGATCCCCTATATGAACTCTGACCTCCACTGAAGTGACTCCTTTGAGGTCCTTTGAATTGACTCCTCGGTGGTCTGCTGAAATGACTTCTTTGGGGTCCAGTAAAATAACTCCTCGATGGTCCACCAAAGTGATTTCTGGATGGTTGGCTAAACCGCGTATTCACATTACTGAAGTTGTGACTCTGCTTCTTAGTAACTCCTCCCGTTGGTCTCATGAGGTGTGTAAATCTGGCCTGAAAACCCTTCATCTTCTCAGCTTCCTCTTCTCGTTTGTTCCTTGCTATCGTGCGCAGTTTGTCACATATTTCTTCAAAATCCCTTGTTTCATCAAGGAACGGTGATAGAGCTGTTTTTAGGTCTGGTCTAGCTTTTTCAACCAATCGAGCACTCAACCATTTAGAGTTGTTCTGTGAATATCCGCAGAATTTAGACAACTCTAAAAAGCGAGTAATAAATTCGTCTTCATGTAATTCCCCTTGCCTGAATGTGAGGAATTCAGTTTCTTTCTCTATTCTGATTGAAGGGGAAAAGTAATAATTTTCGAACTTTTCCTTAAACTCTTCCCACGTCATCTCAGCATTTCCTTTTGTTTTGGTGCTTTCCCACCATTCTTCAGCTGCTTTCTGCAACAATTGTTCAGCAACCATCACCTTTTGTTGTGAGCTAATCTCGATAACTCTGAAAATCTTTTCTACACGCTTCAGCCACTCCAGTGCTGCAATCGGATCTAGCTTCCCCTCGAACATCGGTGGAGTAAACTTCCGAAATTTTTCCCAAACCTCAGTAATAGGTAAGGAATGATATTGAGAATGAGATCCGCTACTACCTCCATCTTCAGTGCGAGAACGACTTCCTCCCCTAGATTGATGGTCAGAAGATGTGACTTCCAGAGCCTTCTCCTTTCCTTCCTTACCACCTTGGCCTCTTCCTTTTGCTAGTTCATCCTCGTGTCTATTCACTTTCTCTCTCATCTCCAGGATGACGTCTCGTAACTCTGCCAAAAGGGCATTGTTATCCTGAGAATAGGGACCATCTTGATGCGGAGGGAGACCTCTTTGGGATGGAGCAGGGGTTGAATTAGTTCTTCGAGTTCTTGCCATTATCTCCTCCTATGATTAATACTATAAGGACACTAAACAAATAAAATAGCTAAATAAATTCTAAATCTAACAAAGGGAAGTGCTCATGTTATGATATTTAATTTGCCACGAACTTTTTTAAAAAAAATTTTAAGAAATCACTTTAGAAAATAAACAAAATTGCCATGGAACCTTTAGCTCTGATACCAAAAATGTAACACCACAATTTTAATACCCAAAAACTCGGTCAAAATATTGAAAATACCTTCAAAAGAGTTCAACAATATCCAAATCCTTTTACAATGTTACCATTTCGAATAAAACCCGTAATACATAATCAGGGTAAATTCCAGAAAATATTTCAGAGTTTAATACAAAACGGAAGTCTTAGGTTCATGGCAAATAAAATAACATAACATAAACTATAGGAGTACAAAAGAGCTTCCAGAGCTCACTCCATAGGTGCCTTCCCTTGCTCTCTACTAGAATAATCACCTGAAAAATGTTAATATGGGATGAGATTCCACGTCTCAGTAACTACTGAATATTTCTACCGTACACGAGCAAATAATATATGACAAAAAGATGTGGGCTGATTTCAAATATATATGTAGATTCCATAATTTCTCATACAAAATAATTTATACTAATAGTCATCAATATAGAAGGTAATAAAACATATATATCTCAAAAGTTCTCTTCTCATGTCTTTACAGATTATTCATCATTATATCAAATTCTTGAACTGTTCAGAAATGCATTATGCAGTATGCAGCCTCCCTTATATCCCCTTCCAACCGTATACCGCTGACTGGAACCATAGGCTAACATATAGTCCAATAGAAACTCATTCATTTGACTGGATGGTTTCAAGCTCACCAAAACTTAAGATACACCCGGCCAAAGGTATAGAGCTTAAATCTGGACTATGGCTCCCCTCCTTTAAAATAACAACTAAGGAGGTGTCACATGTCCCACATCTCCAATGAAATCCCGGCCAGAGGAAAACATGGAAGATGGGGCCCTGAAAAGTACCATCCACTGTGCACCGAGTGGTGGCATAAACAATTCTTATCATTCAATTCCCTCCTTACTCCACCCATCACAATACAACCGCCATGATGTATTTACTAAAAAAATAATGCATTATTATACCATTATATACGTTGATATGCGTATCTGTGAATAGTAAAATACTATGCGTATCTGTGAATAGTAAAATACGGTATATACATGAATAGTAAAATGAGTAGTAAATACGGTATACGTGAATAGTAACATGAATAGTAAATACAGTATACGTGAATAGTAAAAATGAATAGTAAATACGGTATACGTGAATAGTAAAAATGAATAGTAAATACGGTATAAGTGAATAGTAAAAATGAATAGTAAATACGGTATATGTGAATAGTAAAATGAATAGTAAATACGGTATATGTGAATAGTAACGTACGTATAAATAGTACCTCTACAGATTTGCAAGTCAAAGTTCCCACACCAGATCTTAAAACCATAAATATTTTCTAAATATTCTTGCCAAAATAGTAAACAAACAAATTTATAATCATACATAATTCACAAGTATAAGGAAGAATATTCAGAGTTACCTGTTACTTGCTAATACCCGAATCACCAACCAGCTATTATAACTCTTAAGCAAATATCTCTACTCTCTTTCTCTCTCTACCTCTCTCTATGGCTCTTAGAAGTTGTGAAGAATGAAATGAAATGGAAGGTCTATTTATAGTTGGAAAATGGGTCTTTAAGTGTAATTTTCGTCTCTGGGTCGTTTTACGTAATTTTCCTAAAAACCAAAAAAAACTTTCCCGTGACTTGCCCCGTGAACCTTTTTTTAAAAATTTTAATAATATAATATAATATATATTATTTTATTATTATAATATAATATTATTTAAATAATAAATTATTATTGAGTGGGTCCCGCGGCCATTTTTTCAAAGTTCACGAGAGTTGTGTCGGGAGGAAGAATTATTTTGGTTGTGGGTCCCGCAAAATACTGATTTCAAATTTATCACTTTCTGAAAATAGAGCCTACTAGTCTTCCCAAGATAGGTTTATGTTCAAGATATTAGATTCAAAATTCAGGATGTTACAACTGGTGGGCTACCTTCTCGATCAGCAGAAGTCGACTCTTAGAATCGGCTTCTTCTACCGGTATCCACACGAACGCGGCAGCGTGCTAGAGCCTCAGACTGTGCGTCTCTCTCTTTTCGCTCTAGGGTTTCTCGCGGCTTTCTAATACGTTCGACTAAAACTCCCATAAGTTTTTCTAAACCCGATAGGCATATTATATAATCAAAATTAATCCTTATTAATTTTGAAATTCGAATTTTGAATCTGGATAATATATTAATTAAATCTATCTAATAGATCTAATCTAATATATTTATTTAATCCAAATTAAAACCAGATTTGAAATTTGAATCTTGAATTTAGATTAAATCTAAATTAAAAGCCTTCTGATCTAATTTATCTCTATAAATTAAATCCGAGAAATGATATCTATTTATTTAATTAAATCTAAGATACAACATCTCAATTTAAATTAAATAGATAATGATATCTTTATTCGAAAATTAAATGAGATACAATATCTCTATTTGTTTTAGATATTTAATCTATCAAATAAATTAAATATAAAACAAATATTATATAATAATATTATAATTTCCATTAAATAATATTATTATATTATTTTCGAATTTAAATATATACACATATATATATTTACCCCAGATTAAATCCAGTATTCATTAAATCTCAGATTAATCTGAGATTCAATGAATCTAGACACTTTTACCCGTGTTGGATTATTCTTGTGCGCGACCCTGCAGGCCCATATGAGATTGGCAGTGGGCCAAGACTGTATCAACCCACAAGTCGCAAGCGGCCTCTAGCAAGACATTGCGACTACCCAATTCACATGGGGATCGATAACACGATACTACCTATCGTACAACCATGTCACGTCCCTTTTGTCACACGATAATTTGGTCAAGGATGAGGCATGGATAATGTCAACTTCCTGTTCTTGACCACTACTTTCTCAATTCTCGAGTAGTCTAAAAAGTGAAATGGAAACTCCTTTCCATCATAGTATGGCCATACATTTCTTAGACTCACTCATCGAGGGGCCCAGTATTATCTCTCTACAAATGTGAGGGACAAATTCCATCTTGATCATTCACATTCCTCCGCATGAAAACCATTGGTCCTGATCCCAGCCTTTATCATCACCCGGACAAAGGTGACTTTTGACTAGGTCAAAGACCAGTGACTCATCATGCAGGAATCCATGATGATCTTAGGTCATAGGGCGTTGTGACGCGGTCATACATAAGATAAACTTATGACTTATACCATGCAGCTTTCTCATAGTGGGTCGGTCCAGCACCTTGTACTCTTACAAGTGCCCATGACTTTGATTCGTATCTCCATACTTCATCAAAGTCATACTGGTCTTATCTCATCTTCGCTCCCACGTAGATGACCAACCAGGGACATTTAGGATAATCTATAAGATATATCCAGGGATATAGTTATCACCATAAACATGCGTATGAAGTGATAACTTAATGGAGAACAATGACTTGCCCCTAGTGCATAATTTCCAACATACGGTTGGCAGAAACTCTTTCATGGAGTAAATAGATAATCACTAAAGATCAAATGGAATATCAAAATATATTACAAAGAATGAACTGAGCAGTACATGAACATATGAGTTGTTGTTGCCTTAATTAGTTGCTTTATATTGAATGCTTGACTATTTACAAGGAGTCGCCATTAATGACCGTTGTGAGCATTCAAATACATTTGTTAAAGACAGATTGGAGGCGTTGAAGGAATTCAATTCTTAGTCCCTTTCGTCTTCACTTCAACAAAGGCTTCACACTCAATCTTTCTTGTCTACTCTGTTTTTTGCTTTGCATTTAATGTTTTGACAGGAAATTTCCTTTGTTGCTTTTGAATCTTATACATAAAAAAGATTAGTAACATTGAGAAATATTATAAGTAAAAATCTAGTTTAATAAGATGTTTACCAAAGTATTTGAATTTTCGAGACATTGATTTATGAAAGACGATAAACTTGCACTCAATTGAGATTCTGAATCACTCGAGTGATAAATTGTAACTCAAGTGCTTGATGGAAAACTCGAGTGTCAGATAAACTTTGAGTTATGGTAGTAAAGTGTTGTTGAAATGTATATCACTTGAGTGCTTTAAAATGAAACTCAAGTGATCTTCTATTTAATTTAAAAATGTCTCAACACTGCCAGTGACTCGAGTGAATATTTAGATCACTCAAGTGATTTTTAGGATTACTTGAGTGATCTTCAGTAAAAGATTACATCACTCTTGGTCTATCTGCCAGTGACTTGTTGAAAGCCTGAGGGTTAACACTATCACTTAACCACTTGAGTGATCTTTTTTAGCTTTCAGAAAACATTGCGAGTGATTTGCAAAAACCCGTGAGTGATCATTATCACTCGAGTGATCTGTCAGAACTTCCAAAACTATTGCGAGTGACTTGTTGAAAACTATAAGTGATGGAGAATTACTCAAGTGCTAACCCAATCACTCCAGTGGTCTTGTTTCACTTTTGAACTTTTCAGCGAGTGGCTTGCAAAATCACTAGAAGAGTTAGGATCATCACTTGAGTGCATTAATTTCCACTCGAGTGATTATCAGAGATCACTTGAAGTAAATGATCTTGTTTATTCAAGTTTAGTTCAAATATAATTCTACAACTCGAGTGTTAAGAGACTCACTTGAGTGATTAGAATCATCAAGTCCACTTTATATTTCGAGGTTTATTATCATCAAACCATAATCTGAGAACTAACATTAACAGTTTGATATAAATGTATGTTTTCAAAGTAAAAAAAAATGTCGGTGTAATTAAGACAAAATAGAAGTGTGGTTAGGATATTTTCCTCAACAATTTTTTTAATACAATTTATATGTATGGACGCACACAAATATGTTAATGTCACGCTCAAGCCTAAGGCTTCGTTCAAGCATAGCGGATGGTGCTATCACTAGGCAACTTCCTGTTGACTTATATCAACAATTAATTTCTCGTAATATATTACGAATAATATCTTATCTAGTGATTGTTCACGACTTTCCAACTACGAAACTTCAAGGACCCTAATTATTATAAAATAGTAGTTTTTTTTTTTTTTAACCATTTACTTTCCACTTTCATTCATAAATTTGTGTGACCAAGTGCAAGAATATTCATATGCATTAAATAGATCAAGGTTATCAAATTATAATATAGGTTTTCATCATCAGGGACATGGATTAGGAAACCTTGAATGAACATTGTTAATTTCTTCGATTATTTCAGATGCGAGCTCTGAGGCATGCATTAAGAACCTGTTGGAGTTGCCATCACATAGTAGCCCCAAAGCCATTGTTAATATCATAGGCGGACGGAGGAGGGGCTAGGGGTGGCCCCCGTCCCCCCTAAAATTTTTCAAAAAATATATATAAACCGGGAAAGCACACTCCTTTGTATATGAACAAACAACACACGCTTATTATATATCTTAACAGACTCTACATGATTATTATGGAAAAGTATATACCTATTATAATACACTTAATCTAACGATGTGGTATGTGAAAAGTGTTAACCATACTCTTTATAGGCGATTATTATGGAGAAGAGTACTACCATTAATACTTATTTTAAGAGAAAGAATAGTAAGTCTTTATCCTTGTCTACTTATAATGTTGAATTGTTAAATACTTAAACTCCTTATTCAAAGTCTTCTAGAGTTCAAAATGAAAAGGTAATTAAAGAAATTGATCTTGCTTCATTAGAAATATATTTCTTTCGATTTTTTGTATATTAAGTCTAATTTAGCTTTTTTTTTTTTATTTTCACCCCTCCTCAGTAAAATTCCTGGGTCCGCCCCTGGTTAATATCTTCGAGTGGTTGCTTAAGGTTGGTGATGGTGATATTGGACTCCCACATAATGGCATTACAAACAATCAAATACCTACAAAATTGATTCTTCATGATGATGTCTACCCAATGAAGTCAATTGTTGAATCACCATATCTAAACTTAGTAGAACATATTGCAGAAGAAAACTACACAAGTGAGATCTTACTCATACTACAGATAACGTTGACAAGTTGAACGATTATATCTGTTCTATGCTACCCGGTGATGCAATATTATATTTTCAGTTCAGATTCCATAAGCTACATAGAAAATGCAAATGACAGTTTTGAAGATTGTACAATGCAAAATTCTTAAATTCAATTAAATATTCAGGTCTAATCCATTATAAGCTAATCCTCAAAGTTAGCATGCCAGTTATGTTAATTAGGAACATTGACCAAGCAACCGGGTTGTGCAATGATACTTGGTTGCAAGTAACATATCTTGACAAAAACTTCTTTAAAGCCAATGTGTTGAATGGAATGAGTGTTTGTGAGGATATTCTACTTGTGCAATGATACTTGGTTGCAAGTAACATATCTTGACAAAAACTTCTTTAAAGCCAAGGTGTTGAATGGAATGAGTGTTTGTGAGGATATTTTAATCCACCGTATGGACATGAATTCTTCTGAACAAAACTGCCGTTCAATAAGACGACAATTCTCAATCATTATTTCATTTTCGACGAGGATTGACAAAAGTTAAGGACAATCTATGTTCAATGTTAGGCTCTACATTCCAAACCATGTTTTCTTGTACGGTAAATTATACGTGGCATTATCAAGGGTGAAAAGATTCAAAGGGTTGAAATTGTTAAATACTCCCTCCGGTCCTAATTATAAGAACTAGTTGACTTTTTTGGAGAGATTAAGGAAGCTAACTAAATTATTTTAAAGTATTTTTATTTTTTTCTTCAAACTTATTAATTTGACTCATAAACTAATATATAATCTAAGAATATTTAACATATAAAATGATTAAGTAACTTATTTAGCTTTCTTAATCTCTCCAAAGAAAGTCAACTAGTTCTTATAATTAGGATCGGAGATAGTACTAAATGAGCAAAACAAAATGTACGAAACATACAACAAATGTAGTGTTTAGAGAAGTGTTTCAAAACCTTCACATGGAATGAATTGTAATTATATCATTTGATGTGAATGCGGACAAGTAGAGTATTTTTCATTTTGCTAACGATATCCCAAATACCTCAGCATGTATCATGTGGGTTTGATAAAATCATACTTAGAAACCACTAATCCGTGCAACGCACAAGAAATTTTGTCTTGTTCATATGCATCAAACAGATCAAGGTTATCTTTTTGTCTTGTTTATTTTGTTAACAAGATCCCAAATACCACAGCATGTCCATACAAGTGTTCATCATCAGGGACATGGATTAGGAAACCTTGAATGAACATCGTTAATTTCTTCGATTATTTCAGATGTGAGCTCTATGCGGCATGCATTCAGAACCTGTTGTAGTTGCCATGGCTTCGTAGCCCCAAAAAAAGCGCTAGCTACAAGGGGATGTCTCAAAACTTAGGCTGCCCAAACAGAACAAAAGTGTATCAATTAGATAAAATTGATATAGTGAAAGATAAATAATAATCAAGGAAGAGAGGGAATGCAGAAATTAAAGTATATTTGAAGAGTTGATCTTGGTCCTAAATATAAGATACATTTTTCATATTTATCAATCTTTTCCCAATTTACTCTTAATGATTCTCCCTCAACAATAATCAAAGAGGAGAGTGAATGAGGAAACTAAGGAAGATAATTAGGATGTTTTAAAAAATACATGTTATATTAACTAACTTAATTACCTTCCTTAATTTAATCAAATTGTTAAATATGTTTTATATTAAAAACTAGTGGGAGCAATAGACTACTCAACCATAAATGCTTGACATATTTATGAGTATCAAGTAATAATCTGGCTTATGTTTACATGGTAAATCAAGCTTAACTTTAAGATAAAGCAAAGAAAATAAAATAAAAGTAGTTCTATTTGAATCCAAAATCCCAAAACATATGGCTGGCAGAAATCAGAGACAATCTGTTGAAAATTGCAACAACAAAAAAAAAACAAAAGAAAAAAAGAAAAGAAAAAGAAAAAGAAAAAAAGGTTGAAACATGGAAGTGGGGGCCCTCAATATTCCCAACCCCCCCCCCCCCCCAAAACACACACGGGTCCGGATTCCCTCATTTTCTCTTAGAATCTCATCTGGACAGTTAACAGTTCAATTTTTTTTTTAAAAAAAAAAAATTTACTTTTGCCTTTTTCGAAAAAGACAAAACTCCAAAAAAAAATTTCTTTTTTAAATCTGAACCGTTGGATCAAGATTTGGACGGTCCAGATAGGATTCTGAGAGAAAAGGAGGAAATCCTCCTCCCAACACACACACACACACAAAAAGAACTTTGAACCTTCTTGTTCCGCAGAATAAATAAAAATAAGGGGGGGGGGGGGGGGGGGAAAAACGAATTTTGACCCTCCCTGTCACGCAGAAAGAGAATCCAACGCTTAGCATCCAGAACCATATAAAATAGAACTCTTTTTGATGAGGGATGCATATGTACGCTGAGAAAAACCTTGTCAGGACGCAGTTGCCCCACTGCTGCTTGAGCAGATTGAGCAGAAGCTGCTGCTGAAGCATCTGGAAGAAACTGAGTGAACTCAACAAGCAGGTCTTGGTGGTCTTGGAAAAGAACAGCAACCTAAAGCATTCCGATACACAATTAAATTGTGCATTAAAACAAAATATGGACAGATAAAAGAACTACTTGATTGTACAACTAACAACAAAATTTGAAGCAATTCTTTTCTGCCCTCATGGTTGTACAACTAACAGATGAGATTGCATCTGTACAGGTAGGTGGGATCCACATGAGACCCATGTACGGATTCAATACCATCTTCCCATATTAACCATGTGTTTTGCCCATGAATGTTTTTTTCCCCCAAAATGACTTTCATAAGATGTGATAATAGAGGCACAGACAGCACATAGAATGAACAGACCTCTTGATAGACCTCGGTGATAGACTTGTTTTCCTTTCTGTACATAGTCAATATGTCTAGAAAAGACTTGTAAACATGATCATCACCCTGAAACCGAGCCTGCATGAAAAGAAGACATCAGAATTAGAAGTAAAACCGTCAACTCTATGTGATACTCCTCTTTCCTTTTATGAGGTACTACATGGGATGCCTGAATTTTGGAAGCTTAAAAGTATTTCACCTTAATTTTGTTTACAAAATTTATAGGTACTTCAAATTCAACAGGCTTCTTTTGAGGAGGTTGTTCGTCCTCCAGTGGAAGCGTGATTTCATATCCTTTAGGCAAGAAGGTGTTGAATCCCAAAATTAGATCTTTGTGCCCTTTAAACAGTTCCTTCACTCTTGCTATGACACCAGCAGTATCAATTCTATAAAAGTACAAAAAAATGCAGACGAGTCAATTTCTGCTTACAAAGTCATTAAGCAAACATTTTTTGCTTGCAATAAATTACAATAATAACAAATGAGGAAAGTTGAAGTTAGAGGGACAGGGAGGACAAAGTTGAGTAGCATGATCACACCTTTGTGCCTTGAAATTTTTCATGACTTCCAGAAAGTCATCATATTTTTCCCTCTTGTCATGGAACATTTCCTTGACAGCCTTGAGAAAGAGCAAGGCATCATTACTTGTCAGTTTCTGAGAACCTCCACCTGCCATCTGGGGTTGCCCCGGGCTACATTAACAAGAACAGATAAATGTTAAACAAATTTCAGAAATTGTCCAAGTACTCAGCACATTATAATCAGATGATGTTGGCGACGAGGATAATGAAAACCGCGTCTGAATACTCAAATATATTTCTCAAATCAAAATACTAAGCAAAGTCTGATCATATGTCACAAAGTCAAACATTAACATTAACAAAAAAAATAAATTAATAACGACAATAAATCTTTCCGACAGACTAACCTAAAACAAAGATGAGAAAACCAAACTGCCGTAGGGTATAACGATATGTACCCGTTGAACCAAAATAGTCACATTATTTCACCCCCGCTAAAATTAAAAGGCTTAATCACTCAGTTGAAGGTTCAATTGTTTAATCAGGCACAGGAGAAAGTGCGACTGTAATCCAAGAAACACATAATTGAGGGCAATGAAAGCATTCGAACTTACCCTTCCCCTCGTGATGACACCAAGAAACCAATATAAAGACTCGCTCTCTTCAACACCAAATCATGCTTTGAACTCCGATTATTCAAAATCCTACAAACCCAAGTTGCTCATTCAAACAAAAGGAACAAGCAGATAGCAGATCTAACCAGAGGAAATTAACAAATAAGAGGAACAAAAGCAAGAATTCCAACCACAAACCTGAGGCAGATCACCTCCAAAGCGCCAAATCCTACCAAAAAAATAAAATAAATTAAAACCAAATTTTGAATTACGTCAATGTAAAGCAACATGAAAATATTACACAGCAAGAAAAAAGAAGAGGATTTAAAGCCAAGATTTACAAAGTGATCGTGAAAATGCCGAACTACAGAGTCCTCCACAACAACAAGCTTCCCCGTTCCCCTCAACAACGGCCAAAGAACACAAATAAAACCCACTCAAGGAAAAAAAAAAACTACTCTTTTTCTATGCCAGAGATTTCCAGAGAGGTCCGTTTGATCCTCTGCAACAACAATCAGAGACGACGACGACGATAGACAAATTGCAAGAAACTTTCTTCAGTTCAAAATCTTTTCTCCAATTTATTTACATCCGTTTTTTTCCTTCCTCGGGGCAGAAACATAATCCAGAGGAGGAAGGAAACAATGCACACAAGAGAGAAACGGAGGAGGACAAAGCACAAAATGTGATGATATGTATTTGTGTCTATGCGGAGATATGCAAATTGAGAATTGGAGATGGCGTCTTTATTTAAAGGCTGCTTCCCGGTCACCGTCACGCTCTTACCGCTCATAGGCGGTTAATTTCAACTCATAAAAATTAGGGCTTTAATATTCTGAAATGTGCGTATTAAACACAGCCCAATTACGACTTATTAGTGGCGTTATCAACATTTCAGTCTATGTGAGGGGCATTTTAGTCTTGTAAGGAAAATAAAA
Source organism: Acacia crassicarpa (assembly GCA_034222035.1). Lineage (NCBI taxonomy): Eukaryota > Viridiplantae > Streptophyta > Magnoliopsida > Fabales > Fabaceae > Acacia > Acacia crassicarpa. Next base: position 19,337,702 of record JAWXYG010000009.1, on the reverse strand, counting down.
TTTTTATACTCCATACGGTCTCAAATATAAGAGTTAAATGAGTTTGTTTTTGTCCTAAATTTATAATATTTTCCTAAATTCTCTTTATTGACTACAAATATAAAGACAAGTTTCTCATTAAGGGAACAATTTTAAAAGTAAACGATTAAATGAGCATGGGCATTTTAGGAATACCAACCCATATGTTTAACACATAAATAACTTAATTAGTTTTTTTATATTCGAAATTAGTTATCTAACCCATAACAACTGATAGAATATAGGGGGAAGGAAAGTGGTATCTTGAATGCCACCACCGTTAGGATCACATTATGTCTGACTACAGAGGAAAGTGTTGACTCTGATACTAACGTTGGTAGCATTTAAGATACTTTTTGTAATATACGTAGGTATTTTTAAACCAAAATGTTGTTTATGGAGCTAGTAGCTACTTTTAAAAAAGATCTTAGACATTTTTGCATCTTCGCCCTAGCTACTCTGCTACTGATTGTTTAAAAATAAAACAAAAAAATTTATTTTAACCCATAACAACTGTTAGTTCTCAATGTGTTTTGATGATTAACAACAATTGTAAAACATGTTATGAAGTTTCCAAGAACCTTTGAACATCATCTGATAGTTGCTTACCGCAGTATGGCTTTGCATACTGCAGTATAGAGTCTTCCAGAAAGGAGATAATCTTTCGGGATTACTCAATACTGCAGTATAGGTGTCTTTACCGCAGTATAGCTATGTATACTGCAGTATAGGGACTTCCAGAGAGCAACCGTGTTTTCAAAAGAAGTCCATACCGCAGTATAGCTATGTATACTGCAGTATAGGGACTTCCAGAGAGCAACCGTATTTTCAAAGTAAGTCCATACCGCAGTATAGCTATGTATACTGCAGTATAGGGACTTCCAGAGAGCAACCGTGTTTTCAAAATAAGTCCATACCGCAGTATATCTATGTATACTGCAGTATAGGGACTTCCAGAGAGAAACCATGTTTTCAAAACAAGTCTATACCGCAGTATAGGATGACATACTGCAGTATAGGGCCAACCCGAGAGCAACCAAATTTTCTCACTCAAGTAAATACCGCAGTATGGAGTTGCATACTGCAGTAAAGGCTCTCACGGAAGGCTTTTAAATTTCATAACCATTGCATACTGCAGTATAGGTTTCCATACTGCAGTATTGGGCAATCACGGGGTCTCTTCTCTTTGACAAAAACTCGTATACTGCAGTATACTAGTTGGTTACCGCAGTATAGAGGATATCTTTCAAAATCATTTCGCGAGGTTTTTGTCTCTGGAAGTTATTTACTGCAGTAAGCCCTTGGATACTGCAGTATGCACAGTGGCATACTCCAGTATAGAGGAACTTACCGCGGTATACAACGGTCAAAATTGGTTTTTGAATTACGCGAATTTGCAAATCATCATTGTTTGATCTTATTGCTTCCATAATTCATTCAATCATATTCCTAGCTATGTTTAACAAGTTTGTTGAGTGAATTTCAGTAAGATCAGATGAAGATTATTGGAGGTCAAAGCCAAAAAGCAAAAAGTGAATAGTGCATTAAATGCACTTCTGCAAATCAACCTATTCTCAGCTAATCCATCTGAGCACGCCTTCTAAACGTTGAAGAATGCTTACTACAACAAGTAAAGCCATCTCCAACGGGAAAATTCTCAGAGAGCCACATCAGACTTCATTAAGACTTGGATTAGCAGAAATTTAGAAAGAGAAGATGACCAGAACCCAAGCTAATCACTTCCAACGGTTGGAATCATCTTACAACGGTCATTTAATGTTCTCTGCCTATAAATAGAGAGCATTAACTTCTTCTCAAGCTGATACACCAACTGAGAGCGAAAATTTATTAAGAGTCATTTATTGTGTACAGCTTTCATCTGTAATAGTATCAATTTGATATTTTGTTCTTCAGTGTTTATTCTATCTACTCTTTGAGAGAGTTATCATCTTGTAAATCATCTACTGATTGTGATAACTACAAGTCAGGGGACTTGGTAGTTGGGGTGTATTGATTACAACTTGTAAGGGGGAGTGTGTTCTAGTGAGAGAACAACTCTTAGTACAGAGTGTGTAATCAATATTTGATTATAGTGGATTGAAAATCCCAAGTGAGACTTGGGGACTGGATGTAGGTCAGGAAAGGACCGAACCAGTATAAATTGCATTGTGTTTAGCTTCTTCTCCTTATCCTCTCTGTTGTGCCCTGTTCTGAGTGACCAAAAACAGAACAAGTTTCGAAATTTTTAAAGATACCCAATTCACCCCCCCTCTTGGGTATAAAGCTCCTGCTTTCATTTGGTATCAGAGCAAGGTCTTCTCAGAAGAGTTTTACCACTCGAGAAGGATCACTATGGAAGGAATTCTTCCAGATGGAGCTTCAATCAACAGACCTCCCAGTTTCGACGGCGAACACTACTCTTTCTGGAAAGCAAAATTTCGTGTGTTCGTGATGGCTACAGAATATGGTCTATGGAGGGTCTTTGAGACTGGAGACTATGTTCCAGTCAAGGTAGAAGGAGGCATCACTGTTCCCAAGACAGAAGCCGAGTTCAATGATGATGATAAGAAGAACATCACTCTCAATAGCAAGGCTATCCTGATGCTTCAGAGTGCTCTTAGTCAAAAGGAGTACTTTCGTATCTGTAATTTGTCAACAGCTAAAGAGATGTGGAAGGCGCTGGAAATAGCTTATGAAGGAACATCTGGAATCAAGGAGAATCGCGTCAACATTCTAACCACTGAGTATGACTTGTTGCGAATGAAGCAAGGCGAGAGTATTGGAGAATTTCAGTTGAGATACACTCATTTGACCAATCAGCTAGCGGCCTTAAGAAAGCTTTTTGATCAAGGAGCTCAAGTGAGGAAAATCCTCAATATTCTGACAAAGGATTGGGAAGCAAAAGTTACCGCCATTGAAGAAGCTCGTGGAGAGTCAATGACTTCAGTTGCCGCATTGTTTGGTAGCTTATCTGAATACGAGAGCAAACTGAGGTTCAAGAAGGAATTAGAAGATGTCAATGGTGGCAACAATCGCAACAAGGGAGTGGCTCTCAATGTGGAAAAGGATGAGGAAGATGAGGACGAGGATGAAGAGATTGGCATGATGGTCCGGAGATTCAAGAAGTTTTATAAAAGAGATCAAGGCTTCAAGAAATTTCAGAAAGGAAGTTCGAGCTATGAATCAAAGAAGCCTATCATCTGCTATGAATGCGAGAAGCCCGGACACATCAAGGCAGAATGCCCTCAGCTGAAAAACCAAGAGAAAGAAAAGAAGAAATTCAAGAAATACAAAAAGAAGGCATATGTGTCAGCTATATGGGGAGATAGCTCATCGGATGAGGATGAAGCTGAAGAGGATGAAAGTGAAAAAGCCAACATATGCCTGGTTGCTGAGGAAGAAGAACAACCTAGTGAAACAAATGAGGTATATGAATCTCTTCCTTCCTATGATGAACTGTTTGCTGAATACAATGTTGTTCAAAAGGAGTTTGAAAAACTTGCAGACAAGTATATATTTTTAAAAAGGAAAAATTCTTTTCTTGAACTGCAAATTGAAAACCTCTCTTCCCCTCAATCTCTGATTTGTGATGAATGCTCTATCCTAGAGAAAAAGAATTCACAACTTACAAAAGCACTTGAGAAATTTACTAAGGGAAGTGAAATGCTCAATGTGATTTTGAAACAACAACGTTTTACAAACGATAGATCGGGCATTGGTTATAGACCAGACTTTGATAAGAAGAAAGGAAAGAAAAAGAATGGACAAAAATCCTATATGAATTATTTCACTAAATCTGTTCATTCCTCAAACCCTTTTGCACATTGTACATATTGCAATAGGAAGGGTCATTCTACTTCATCTTGTTTTCATCGAAAAGAAGGAAAAGCTAAACCTGTAGGAAATTATGTCTGGGTACCAAAAGGAACATATGTTCCCAAGGTGCATGCTAACCCCAAAGGACCCAAGAAAAGATGGGTACCTAAAACTTGACCTCTGGTGATCTGCAGGTATGTCTTAGAGTATCAAGGCCGAACAAGTGGTACATTGATAGTGGATGCTCAAGACACATGACTGGAGACAAATCAAAATTTTTATCAATAAAGCCAAAAGATGGAGGTAGAGTCACATTTGGAGGTGATCAATCCGGGAAAATCGCTGGCATTGGTGAGATAGGCAACAATGAAGGCCCACTCATCAAAGACGTCTACCTTGTAGAAGGATTGTGTCACAATCTCCTAAGTGTGAGCCAAAGCACCGATAAGGGTAATTTGGTAATATTTGACTCTGATGAATGCTTTATTGTTAAAAAGGATTTGATCTCTATGAATGATTTGAAAAACAAAGCCTTATTTAGAGCACCTAGAGATGGAAACTGTTATACTTTGAACCTCTCTAGCAATGGTTCTGTTTCTGAAAATTGTTTTGTCAGTAACTTGAATGAGAGTTGGCTATGGCATAAGAGATTAGCTCATGTCAATATGTATCAACTTGACAAGTTATTGAAAAAGGATTTGGTTATTGGCATTCCCAAATTGAATTTCAAAAATGATATGATTTGTGATGCTTGTCAAAAGGGAAAACAGACCAAATCTTCTTTTAAAGCCAAAAATGAGATTTCAACAAATAGACCTCTACAACTTCTTCACATGGATCTAGTTGGACCAGCTAGAGTCAAAAGTCTTGGTGGAAACTTATATACTTTGGTCATTGTTGATGATTACTCTAGATTTACGTGGACTATATTTTTATCATCAAAAGATGAAACATATGATCAATTTGTTGTTTTTGCCAAGAAGGTCCAGAACGAGAAAGGTCTTTCAATTTCAGGTATAAGGACCGATCATGGTGGAGAATTTGAAAACAATGCCTTTGCTGAGTTTTGTGATAGTATGGGGATCAACCATAATTTCTCGGCACCAAGAACACCACAACAGAATGGTGTTGTGGAGAGAAAGAATCGAGTACTCACGGAAATGGCCCGGGCAATGCTGAACGAATATAACACTTCACAAGTATTTTGGGTTGATGCGATGAGTACAGCATGTTACATCTCCAACCGAGCCTATATGAGAAAGAAGATGAACAAAACACCATACGAACTCTACAAAGAAAGAAAGCCGAATCTCAGTCATCTGCATGTCTTCGGATGCAAGTGCTATGTGCACAATAATGGTAAAGATAATCTTGGTAAATTCGATCCTAAATCTGATCTAGCAGTTTTTATTGGTTATTCAAATAGGAGTAAGGCATATAGAGTGTTTAATACTAGGACTAAGATTGTTGAAGAATCTATACATGTTGTATTCTGTGAATCTGAATCTGATAAATCCTTGGATGATGAAGAGGAGGCTATTTTCAAAAACAAATTCTTTTCGAAAAATGCTCCTACTCCTTCTGAAAATTCAGAAAATGTTTTTGAGGCTGATCCTGAAAACAACTTAGAAAATCCTGATCAGTCTCAACCTAGAGCTTGGAGATTTATAAGGAATCATCCTTTAGACCAAGTCATAGGTGATGTAAATCAAGGAGTTAGGACCAGAAATAGTACTCTGAATGAAGTTACATTTTCTGCATTTATTTCACATATAGAGCCCTCTAAGATAGAAGAAGCTCTTTCAGACAATGATTGGGTGATTGCTATGCAAGAGGAGTTACATCAATTTGATAGAAATCAAGTTTGGGACTTGGTACCTAGACCCAAAGACCATCCGGTAATTGGGACAAAATGGGTATTCAAGAACAAACGTGATGAATCAGCCATCATTGTGCGTAACAAGGCCAGATTAGTGGCCAAAGGTTACAATCAAGAAGAGGGAATAGACTATGAAGAGACTTTTGCTCCAGTAGCTAGATTGGAAGCAATAAGAGTTCTTCTAGCATTTGCATGCACAAAAGGTTTTAAACTCTATCAAATGGATGTCAAAAGTGCTTTTCTAAATGGTTTCATTCAAGAGGAGGTGTATGTTGAACAACCTCCAGGCTTTGAAAATGATCAATTTCCAGATCATGTTTTTAGACTTAAGAAAGCCTTGTATGGTCTTAAGCAAGCTCCTAGAGCTTGGTATGAAAGATTGAGTCAATTCTTACTCAATCAAGGATTTATTAGAGGAAAGGCTGATACAACATTGTTTATCAAGAAAAATAAATTGAATGAAATTTTAATTGTACAGATATATGTTGATGATATTATTTTCGGTGCTACTAATGACTCTTTGTGTGAGGAATTTTCCAAGTCTATGCAGGGTGAATTTGAGATGTCAATGATGGGAGAGCTCAATTACTTTCTTGGACTGCAAATCAAACAACGTAAGGATGGGATATTTACATCTCAAACCAAGTATTTAAATGATTTGCTGAAGAAGTTTGGAATGGACAAGTGCAATGGAGCTGACACACCAATGAGCACAACTACTTCTTTGGATGCTGATGAAGAGGGCAAGGATTTCAACATTACCAAGTATAGAGGAATGATTGGATCATTGCTCTATCTCACTGCAAGTCGCCCGGACATCCAATTCAGTGTTGGAATGTGTGCTCGGTTTCAATCCGCTCCTAAAGAGTCACATGCTGAAAATGTGAAGAGGATATTCAGATATCTCTCTGATTCGAAGACTCTTGGGCTATGGTTTCCCAAAGGTCAGCCGGAGCATCTTGTGGCATATTCAGATTCGGATCATGCTGGCTATAAGACGGATAGAAAGAGTACAAGTGGGCAATGCGAGTTCTTTAGCAACTCACTTGTCTCTTGGTTTAGCAAGAAGCAAACTACCGTGGCCGTGTCCTCAACAGAAGCTGAATATGTGGCTGCCTCAAGTTGCTGTGCTCAAGTGTTGTGGCTGAAGCAACAACTTGCTGACTTGGGAGTGCACTTAAAGGAAATCCCAATACTATGTGATAATACTAGCACAATAAGCTTGGCCAAGAATCCCGTGCAACATACAAGAACCAAGCATATTGATGTGAGACATCACTTCATCCGGGATCATGTCCAGAAGAGAGATGTGAAAGTGATGTTCATTCCAACCCATCTTCAACTAGCTGACATCTTCACCAAGCCTCTAGCCAAGGAACAATTCGCTTTCATAAGGAGAGAATTGGGAATGGTAAATCCCAATGAATTGTAAGCAATTCTCTTTCAATTTAATGTTAGATGTGTTATTGATGATTAATCCTTACTAACTTAAGCATCGGAGAGTTTAGTCTTTGTTTTTTGCAGGGTGTTTTGATGTTTCAGAAGAACTATACCGCGGTATGCAAGCGCTATACCGCAGTATAGGGTGTGTGAGAGGCCAAATCTCCAAGTGTGCAAGATACATACTGCAGTATGTAAGTGATATACTGCAGTATGGGATCAGACAGAAGCCAAAGCTGAGTATGCAAGAGGCATACTGCAGTATGTAAGTCATATACTGCAGTATGGGATCAGACAGAAGCCAAAGCTAAGTATGCAAGAGGCATACTGCAGTATGTAAGTGCTATACTGCAGTATGGCCATCGGGTTTTTCAAAAGTTCTCTCAACATTTTTGAAGTCCAGGTCAGTATACTTCCATCCTTACTGCAGTATGTAAATGAAAGTATGCTATACTGCAGTATGCAAGAACCTTACTGCAGTATAGGGGTCTGTCTATATATACTGAAACGTTGTGTTCTTTCATACTCGCGCCTATACCACAGTAAAGACCTAGCAGTAACGCATCTCTCTCTTCTCTCTCCCTCTGAAACCGTTACAAATCTCAGTCAAACTCCCACAAACCCTCACCAAAACTCTCTCATTCCATTCTGATTCTCATTTTCGCCAAAACCCTAGCATCAAAATGTCCAAAGAACAATCTCTTTCAAAGCAACCTTCTTCTTCTCTTCCACTCAGAGCACCGAGATCGAAATCAATTCCTAAGAAATTAGGGGATGGTATTGATCGTCAGATTCCCGGTATTAGTGTTCCTTTACCCGAAACATCTTCGCCGAATCCCAAGAAGAGGGGAACTTCATTCAGAGCATCTATCCCATCTTCAGCCGCGAAGAAGAAGAAGACCGGAGAGCCGAGCAAATCACAAGAGAAGAGAACTGCTATTCCTCAAAAGGCAAGGTCCAAAAGAGCTTCCACAACTGTGATTTCCTCACCATCGACTGTTGAGGTTTCTGGGTCTTCGTCAGAAACTGAGTCTGAGCAAGATTCCTCTCTCGTGGTAGCGAATGCAGTTGAGGAGATCAAGATTCACAAGAACGCGCCAGAAGGATTCAAGGTTACTCATGTCCCACTTCCTCCCAGTTTAAATGGGAAGTTCAAAGATCTTTATGGGAGCCGAGGATTCTGCACTGTCACCTCTGTTGATCTGGAACAAGTATACCGAGAGTGCAACGTGAATCTCTCACCATGGTTCGGGCCGTATGCTACACTCGTTTCCATCGAGGCTGCCTACTATCCTGAGTTGGTCAAAATGTTCTACTTCAACATGGCGACCGATCACATCTTGGACTCGGAAGGAAGATTGATTGAGGAAAGGGTCACAACATCAGTCAGAGGAGTACGATTCACACTGTTTGCCGTCATCCTCAACAAGATTCTCAAAGTGGTTAATCCTCCAGAGGCATCCACACCGAAGTACTCTAATGAGGAGGTATATGCCACACTTATGCCCGGTCAGGACATACCGGATGATCAGAGGGTCCACTTGACCTTCAAGCCCTCAGAGATGCCACATTTGCACCGTGTAATATGGTACGTGTATTCACGTAACTTTGTGCAAAAAGGCGGGAGCTACACGCACTTCACACAGAAGGACTACCGCTTCTTCACCGCCTTCATCCGCAAGCATCCGCTCAATATTGGGCAGTGGCTGTTCAAGGAGATTAGCCACTTTAGGTTTGTGTCTCGCAAGGGCTCCTACATGCCCTTTGCATCCCTGGTTTCACTGATATTGTACTACCATAAGATATGGTATGTGGGTCCTCCCGAGCAGATGAAGTTTATCCCGGCCTTCGGCAAGACTCAGCTCAACTTAATGAAGATACAGTTCGAGCCGGAAGGATCTGGGCAGTCGAGAGCTCCACCGCGGTCACAGACTCGTGCATCTAAGTCAGTTGCACATGAGGCACAGTCTGCTCCACCACCACTACCGACAGATTTTGATGAGCGGATTAGAGCAATTGTGGATGCTGCACTTGTCTCTCACCGAGCTATGATGAAGGCAGAGTTTGATATGATTCGGGCTGACATCAAGTTAGGGGTTATGGATGTGATAGTGGCTCAGTCACAGGTCCTCTCTGAACTGGTCAAGGTGAAAGATGCTATTGATGATCAAGGGCTTAACTTAGGCTCTACATTGTCAGTCACCTTAGCTGCAGCCTCAGATGCCAGAGACAAGGCTCAACAGCTTCTTCAGCACTTTGGACTTGGTGGCTCATCTTCATTCGGCTTCACCACTGGTCCATCCTCCTCGACTCCTGTTCCAGAAGCCCAACCATCTATACCCGTATTCCAGCCTTCCACAACCTCACCAGAACCTCACTTCTCATCACCATCATCACCCACTTTCTCATTTCCCAGTCCACCTCATAGCCCACCCCACACCACCTCTTCCCCGGTCACCCCCACCACAGAGATTCTTCTGAATCCACTTCCATCTCCACCTACTCCATCTACTGAGCTCTTCCCTACACCCTCTCCATATGCTGTGCCCCATGATTCCGATTTTGATCCCAACACAGCTATGGTCCTCTATTCTCCTCCTCTTATTATCCTAGATCCCGAGTATGTTGATGATGACAAAGGGGGAGAAGCAGAGAAAGATGCTTAGTGTTTAGAGGTTTAGTAGGATGATTAGTTGATGTAGGTGTAGGAAGATTTTTGTTCATATGTCTATATCTGTGATCTTGTAATGTTTTAACTTTGTTTTGCTGATATCAGTAATTATCAGAGTGTTCATCCTTTCTGATAATCAGTTCTTGTTTGTATGAAGCTTGTTCAAAGAATATATTCATAGTCGTTTATGATCTCAATATGCATTGCATTTCTGCTGCTATTCTCTGATGTTCTCTGATATTTGGATTTTAAAATGCAAAATTGGATGCTTTCTGAAAACTTCAAATCAAAACAAATTACATTTTTCAAAATCTTTAAAAAGAAAGCTTACAAGTGTTGTCATCATCAAAAAGGGGGAGAATGTTAGTTCTCAATGTGTTTTGATGATTAACAACAATTGTAAAACATGTTATGAAGTTTCCAAGAACCTTTGAACATCATCTGATAGTTGCTTACCGCAGTATGGCTTAGCATACTGCAGTATAGAGTCTTCCAGAAAGGAGATAATCTTTCGGGATTACTCAATACTGCAGTATAGGTGTCTTTACCGCAGTATAGCTATGTATACTGCAGTATAGGGACTTCCAGAGAGCAACCGTGTTTTCAAAAGAAGTCCATACCGCAGTATAGCTATGTATACTGCAGTATAGGGACTTCCAGAGAGCAACCGTATTTTCAAAGTAAGTCCATACCGCAGTATAGCTATGTATACTGCAGTATAGGGACTTCCAGAGAGCAACCGTGTTTTCAAAATAAGTCCATACCGCAGTATATCTATGTATACTGCAGTATAGGGACTTCCAGAGAGAAACCATGTTTTCAAAACAAGTCTATACCGCAGTATAGGATGACATACTACAGTATAGGGCCAACCCGAGAGCAACCAAATTTTCTCACTCAAGTAAATACCGCAGTATGGAGTTGCATACTGCAGTAAAGGCTCTCACGGAAGGCTTTTAAATTTCATAACCATTGCATACTGCAGTATAGGTTTCCATACTGCAGTATTGGGCAATCACGGGGTCTCTTCTCTTTGACAAAAACTCGTATACTGCAGTATACTAGTTGGATACCGCAGTATAGAGGATATCTTTCAAAATCATTTCGCGAGGTTTTTGTCTCTGGAAGTTGTTTACTGCAGTAAGCCCTTGGATACTGCAGTATGCACAGTGGCATACTCCAGTATAGAGGAACTTACCGCGGTATACAACGGTCAAAATTGGTTTTTGAATTACGCGAATTTGCAAATCATCATTGTTTGATCTTATTGCTTCCATAATTCATTCAATCATATTCCTAGCTATGTTTAACAAGTTTGTTGAGTGAATTTCAGTAAGATCAGATGAAGATTATTGGAGGTCAAAGCCAAAAAGCAAAAAGTGAATAGTGCATTAAATGCACTTCTGCAAATCAACCTATTCTCAGCTAATCCATCTGAGCACGCCTTCTAAACGTTGAAGAATGCTTACTACAACAAGTAAAGCCATCTCCAACGGGAAAATTCTCAGAGAGCCACATCAGACTTCATTAAGACTTGGATTAGCAGAAATTTAGAAAGAGAAGATGACCAGAACCCAAGCTAATCACTTCCAACGGTTGGAATCATCTTACAACGGTCATTTAATGTTCTCTGCCTATAAATAGAGAGCATTAACTTCTTCTCAAGCTGATACACCAACTGAGAGAGAAAATTTATTAAGAGTCATTTATTGTGTACTGCTTTCATATGTAATAGTATCAATTTGATATTTTGTTCTTCAGTGTCTATTCTATCTACTCTTTGAGAGAGTTATCATCTTGTAAATCATCTACTGATTGTGATAACTACAAGTCAGGGGACTTGGTAGTTGGGGTGTATTGATTACAACTTGTAAGGGGGAGTGTGTTCTAGTGAGAGAACAACTCTTAGTACAGAGTGTGTAATCAATATTTGATTATAGTGGATTGAAAATCCCAAGTGAGACTTGGGGACTGGATGTAGGTCAGGAAAGGACCGAACCAGTATAAATTGCATTGTGTTTAGCTTCTTCTCCTTATCCTCTCTGTTGTGCCCTGTTCTGAGTGACCAAAAACAGAACAAGTTTCGAAATTTTTAAAGATACCCAATTCACCCCCCCTCTTGGGTATAAAGCTCCTGCTTTCAACAACTTATAGAATATATAAGTATGAGTTATTGAGTTCAGAACTTCCCAAAGTTGAATCAAAGAATTAATCATATGGAATCATATTTCCTACTATAAATTTTATATTAATATTAAGAGTAAAGGTGCAAAAATACTTATAATCTTTTTCAAAAAGATCTACCGGTACCCTAAACAATTTTTTAGTTCAAAAATACCTACATACATTATAAAAGGTATCTTAAATGCCACCACCGTTAGGATCACATTATGTCCGACTATAGAGGAAAGTGTTGACTTTGATACTAACGTCAGTAGCATTTAAGATACTTTTCGTGATATACATATGTATTTTTAAACCAAAATGTTGTTTATGGAGCTATTAGCTCCTTTTAAAAAAGATCCTAGACATTTTTGTATCTTCGCCCTAGCTATTGATTGTTTAAAAATAAAACAAAAAAATTATTTTAACCCATAACAACTGATTATGAGCTATTGAGTTCGACACTTCCCAAAGTTGAAATAAATAATTATATGGAATCATATTTCCTACTATAAATTTTATATTAATATTAAGAGCAAAGGTGCAAAAATGCTTATAATATTTTTCAAAAGGATCTATCAACACCCTAAACAATTTTTTAGTTCAAAAATACCTACATACATTATAAAAGGTATCTTAAATGCCACCACCGTTAGGATCACATTATGTCTGACTATAGAGGTTTGACTATAGAGGAAAGTGTTGACTCTGATACTAAAGCATTTAAGATACTTTTCGTAATATATGTAGGTATTTTTAAACCAAAATGTTGTTTATGGAGCTAGTAGCTCCTTTTAGAAAAGATCCTAGACATTTTTGCACCTTCGCCCTAGCTATTGATTGTTTAAAAATAAAACAAACAAAAAATATTTTAACCCATAACAATTGATAGAGTATATAAGTATGAGCTATTGAGTTCGACACTTCCCAAAGTTGAAATAAAGAATTAATCATATGGAATCATATTTCCTACTATAAATTTTATATTAATATCAAAAGCAAGGTGCAAAAATGCCCATGATCTTTTCCAAAAAGATCTAATGGCATCATAAACAATTTCTTGTTCAAAAACACCTGTATACATTATAAAAAGTATCTTAAATGCCACCACCGTTTAGGATCACATAATGTTTGACTACAGAGGAAAGTGTTGACTCTGACTAACTTAGGTGGCTTTTAAGATACCTTTGTATTATACATAGGCATTTTTAAGGGTCAAAAATACACATGACCTTTTACCCCATGATCGCCCAGCACCACGACCTTTCAACTGGATCAAAAATACACACGACGTTACATTTTTGGGTCGCCCAGCACCACGGTCAACTAACGGTAATTAACGGTTGACTAACGATCGTGGTGCTAGGCGACCCAAAAACGTAACGTCGTGTGTATTTTTGATCCAGTTGAAAGGTCGTGGTGCTGGGCGATCCTGGGAGAAAAGTGTTGGAAATTATGCCCTAGGGGCAAGTCATTGTTCTCCATTAAGTTATCACTTCATACGCATGTTTATGGTGATAACTATATCCCTGGATATATCTTATAGATTATCACTTCATACGCATGTTTATCTTATAGATTGTCCCTGGTCGGTCATCTACGTGGGAGCGAAGATGAGATAAGACCAGTATGACTTTGATGAGGTATAGAGATACGAATCAAAGTCATGGGTACTTGTAAGAGTACAAGGTGCTAGACCAACCCACTATGAGAAAGCTGCATGGATTAAGTCATAAGCTTATCTCATGTATAACCGTGTCACAACGCCCTATGACCTGAGATCATCATGGATTCCTACATGATGTGTCACTGGTCTTTGACCTAGTCAAAAGTCACCTTTGACCGGGTGATGATAAAGGCTGGGATTAGGATCAGTGGTTTTCATGCGGAGGAATGTGAATGGTCAAGATGGAATTTGTCCCTCACATTTGTAGAGAGATAATACTGGGCCCCTCGATGAGTGAGTCTAAGAAATGTATGGCCATACTGTGGTGGAAAAGAGTTTCCATTTCACTTTTTAGACTACTCGAGAATCGAGAAAGTAGTGGTCAAGAACAGGAAGTTGACATTATCCATGCCTCATCCTTGACCAAATTATCGCGTGACAAAAGGGACGTGACATGGTTGTACGATAGGTAGTATCGTGTTATCGATCCCCATGTGAATTGGGTAGTCACAATGTCTTGCTAGAGGCTGCTTGTGACTTGTGGGCTGATACAGTCTCGACCCACTGCCAATCTCATATGGGCCTGCAGGGTCGCACACAAGAATAATCCAACACGGGTAAAAGTGTCCAGATTCATTGAATCTCATATTAATCTGAGATTTAATGAATACTGGATTTAATCTGGGGTAAATATATATATGTATATATATTTAAATTTGAAAATAATATAATAATATTATTTAATGGAGATTATAATATTATTATATAATATTTGTTTTATATTTAATTTATTTGATAAATTAAATATCTAAAACAAATAGAGATATTGTATCTCATTTAATTTTAGAATAAAGATATCATTATCTATTTGATTTAAATTGAGATATTGTATCTCATATTTAATTAAATAAATAGATATCATTTCTCGGATTTAATTTATAGAGATAAATTAAATCAGAAGGCTTTTAATTTAGATTTAATCTAAATTCAAGATTCGAATTTCAGATCTGGTTTTAATTCGGATTAAATAAATATATTAGATTAGATCTATTAGATAGATTTAATTAATATGTTATCCAGATTCAAAATTCGAATTTCAAAATTAATAAGGATTAATTTTGATTATATAATACGCCTATCGGGTTTAGAAAAACCTACGGGAGTTTTAGTCGAGCGTATTAGAAAGCCGCGAGAAACCCTAGAGTAAAAAGAGAGAGACGCACAGTTCGAGGCGCTAGCACGCTACCGCATCCGTGTTCGGAGATTGTTCATGTGGATACCAGTAGAGGAAGCCGATTCTAAGAGTCGTCTTCTGCTGATCGAGAAGGTAGCCCACCAGTTCAAAGAGAACGAGACATGGACGAATTCACTACAGTTTGGGTTTTCTTGATCACCATGAGAAAACGTGCGCAAAGGGTTTGTGTAGATTCTTGAGCTACTAGTTCTCTAAAATCAAAGGAAAACCTCCGGCTCCAAATGATTCAGAGTTCTCTATAAGGTATGATTCGGGTTTTCTAACCTTGATTTAAACGCACCTGAGTGTTCCTCGGGACGGGATTCGTAGAAAATTTTAATCCGCTGCGTGTACGGATCCCAACAAAAAGGTCATGTGTATTTTTGACCCTTCACCCCATTTTTAAACCAAAAAATTGTTTATGGTGCCCATAGCTCTTTTTGAAAATGATTGCGGGTATTTTTAAATGTTCACCCCAATATCAATATTGATGATTAATTGAGTAGTTGACATGCCTACTGATTGTTTAACAATAAAACCAAAAAAAAAAAAAAAGATTTGTTCTAACGGCTGTTTATAATGAATTGACAACAAGAAAACTTCAATTCGTCTGCTTAATGTAAGGTTTGTAAATATGTTATGAGATTAAGTAATCAATACTTTTTCTTCAAAGAAATCCCAAGTTTTTCTTAAGTGGCATTCCTACATGTGGGCATGTATTCGGCTTATCTGTCTATTCAGTCAAGTGCTAGGGCTCGATTCTTTCTTGGTACAATTCTTTTTTTTTTTTTGGATATAATTCTTGGTACAATTCTTTTTTTTTTTTTTTGATATAATTCTTGGTACAATTCTAGGGCTCAATTTTGAATGCCCTAACGCCTAGTATTTTATGAGCCAATCTTCAAGAGTCAAATGGAGTTGGCCTAACCCCTGGGCCCAAATGAAGCGTATCAAGTTATAATATGATTGATATGGGAGTCATTGTGTTAAATATGCTTTTTATATAATAATCCTACAATAAAATATACATAGTCTAATCAAGAAATTGTACAATTTTTCAAAAACAAAGTAAACTTTTTTGCGGGGCTGAATTTATTATATATCCATACTCCATTAGTCCTTAATATACGACATATTTAAAAAGTTAATGTTATTTATAAATACAAAATATTTTTTTTATATTTTAATCTTTTATTAATTTACCTCTATTGATATTCTCTAACAATAATTGAAGAGGAGGAGGAAGAGGAATGAGAGAATTAAAGAAGATAATTATAGGCTGGCTGTAATTGATTTTGATGGAAATGGAGATGGATATATAGATGAAAATAAGGTCTAATAATGGAAATGAGACCTAATATTTATATAAAAAATATCAAAATGTCCTTCTATTTTTTTAAAAAAAAAAAAAACTTCCACAATAAC
Source organism: Acacia crassicarpa (assembly GCA_034222035.1). Classification (NCBI taxonomy): domain Eukaryota; kingdom Viridiplantae; phylum Streptophyta; class Magnoliopsida; order Fabales; family Fabaceae; genus Acacia; species Acacia crassicarpa. The sequence goes on along the minus strand of JAWXYG010000009.1, from coordinate 19,321,390 downwards.
ATCAAAATGAACTAGAATTGGAGGAAATGTCATCGGCCATCGGTATTACATCCACCTTGCCGAAAATATCAAATTAGATATAGAGAACCTTTGCTTAAACATCAAACTTAGGAAAATCTCTTCAATATGTTAAAAATATGAAGAATCAATTTTTGAATCTTGCTCAAAATAGAAGAACATGAGATGGTGGATGGAGTTGCAAATATGAAGAAATGAAGCCAAAGTGGAGAAGATAGGCTTCTAGCCATAGTCAAGATTCGGTCATGAAGATGGAGAGGATGATCTTCCCTTCCAGCCACGGTCGAGCTTTGGCCATGTAGATAGAGAGGATGAGCTGTGAGATCCATTAACAAAAATTTCATATCATCTGAAAAAAGAGTCGAATTTGATGAGTACTCTAAAGAGGTTGCCGGAGGTTGCATTTTTGGAGTAAAGGGGATGAAGAGAGTTATCATGGTGAGAGGATAGCTAGATTTGATGGGGTTTGCAAGCTAGAGGTCACAATCATGGGTTGCCAAAGGTCACCGTCATGGGTTGCTCGTCGTCACCATTGTCGTTGAAAGAGCAGAGATCTCTAGTGAGTGAGAAGAGGTCATTGTCGTCATCGTTGGTGAGTGATCAGAGGTCGCTAATGGGTCAACAGGCTGAAGTAAAGAGGAGGAGTAATGGATAGAAATGTGCAGTAGAATTACAAAACTTGGCTTCTTTTTTTTTTTTTTTTTTTGAATGGAACCCATTTTGGTGGAATTAGCTAGGTTTTGAAACTAGACTGGCTACTGAACCGGTGTGGGTATTGGGTCAAGAGTTAGTAGTTTAGATTGGGATTAATTAAAAATATAATTTAATTAAAATAGGTAAAACTATTCATATTTTAATAACAAAAATACTTTGTGGTCGAAATATGGAAGGATGTAACGTGATGATAGACAATATGGGAAGATGTGCAATATTATATTGATTTTTTCTAAAAAAAAAAGATTATAGTTGACATTTGACAGGTTCACTTCAGATCTCTCTCTCTCTCTCACCCTCTTTAAACTTCAGTTTTTAGATCTCTCCCTCTCACTTTTTTCACAAATCATTTTAGATCTCTCTCTCCCTCTCTCCCGTCCCTATCGTTCTCCTTCCCTCCACAATTCATTGATCTTCCTTTGGACTTCACAGCACCATCGCCGACAAGAGCAGAACTAGGAGGCTAGGGGTGCCCCGCCCCCCTAAAATTATAGAATAGAACTCAGATGTTTAGGAAATTATATTTCCACCTCATAAAATTTCAATATTTTCACTAAAAGTTTCAAAACTTTCAGTCCCTACTAAAAGTTTAATGGAGGGATTAAAATGAAAATATTGAAATGTTTACAGGGCTGAAATATAATTTCATGAACATATAGGTTCTGTTCTGTAATTGCAATTCATGGCTTCGCCTCTGATTGCCGACATCTTCCCTACTGGTGGAGAGCCTCAACATTGAGAAGCACAGAGGTATGAAACTCATTGCCAGCCACCGCCGACATCCACGGCGTCTTCCCTTCAAACCTTCACCTTCTTCTTTCTCAATCACCCATTGCTCTAATTGCTCTTTTCTCACTGTCGGAAGGTATAAAACTCGCCGCCAGCCACCACCGACACTCTCCCCTCCTTCTTGTTCAGTTGAATTTTTTTAAAGAAAACCAATAACATCTTCCCTACTGGTGGAGAGCCTCATCATTGATTAAGTATTAACCACAACGTTTTAGACATTCACATATGGTAACTAATAACAGTTTGATGCAATACTTTTATAATTAAATAGAAAAACTTTAATAAGCTCCTGAGTTAAGCAAGTTACAACTTACAACACATGATTAGCTATTAACAACAACCTTTAAATATTCACTAGAATCAATTAGTTATTAATAGTACATTTTTATAATTTACTTACAAACTTTTTTTTAAAAAAAAAAAACCAATGTAAGTGATCGAATCACAACTAATTAGCTATTAACAACATTTTAGATATTCACAAGAAAGCATACTGTTCATTGATCATATATTGTCTAGTTACGAGAGCTCCGCCTGCAAGTAGGAGTTGGGGTGGATAAATCAATACTCATGATGAATGAATAACCAGAAATTCATGTGAGAGTTGCTTTAACTATCCTTATGATGGTGGAATATTTCTGAGATGTCAATGAACAAGACGTACTTCTATTTACCGATAATATCTTCTAATTTGTCCAACCAAGATCTGAAATATTTGCCTTATTAAGTCGAATGCCTTCTGATGTGGGTTATTAATCCATCCTTAGCATTGCATGGGTTCTTTATAATAAATAATTAATTCTATAAAAAAAGGTCCATAATAAACACACAGCACAAACAAATGTCAAATCAAATTAGTTCCTTTTGAGTGATTTAATATTTGTTGAATTTAGTTCACTAAAATGAGAATTGGTTATTTTAAGTGAATTTAAATGAGATTTTTTTCTGTTATTTTTAATGAGTTTCTAAAATAAACAGTGATTTGTTAACATTATGGAATAAAGGGGAATATGTATACTAAATATTGGCGTTTATTTAAAGATTAATTGAACTTCTTCAAAGACAAAAGAGAAATATGTAATCAACCAGCTGTTGATTGATTTGATAAGTGGCTTCATTTCTATAAGAAGGAGAACAAAAGCTCAATTTCAAGAAGAGTACTCATTAAGAGAGACAAAACTTTTTGTACTCTAAACTTTGATAGAGGAAACTCCATCAAAAACCATACAAACACTCCTCGACTTTTTTCCCTATTTGCCACTTTTTAAATAACTAATTACAATTTTGCCACTGTTTTCAAATTATTTCCCCATGTGCCACTCTTTAGTCGACTAAACCCTCATTTAGTCGACTAAAACGCAGGGGCACTGAATTTTTTGACTTCCCCCAAGATTTAGTCGACTAAGCACTATGGCTTAGTCGACTAAATCGCGTCAGGGGACTTTTTTAAAAAATCCCCCGAGATCTAGTCGACTAAGTTACAGTGCTTAGTCGACTAAATTGCGACAGGGGGCTTTTTTAAAACCCCATTTGCGTCATAATGTAAGTTTTATCACAATGCAACCCTTTCCCCCTCCAATACTCTCTCTTTTCTCAATTTTAGTGCAACCCATCAAAGTTTAATCCCATTCCACCTTATTCAAGGTATTATTGTTGTGTAATCATTGTAATCGTGGTAGTTTCACTTTGTTCGGTTTTGTTTTTTGTTTTTTGTTTTTTTTTTGTAAGCTGAAACCCTCCCTTTTGCAGCTCACAAATTCTTGTGTGAAGAATGAGTTCAAGTTCAAACACGCACGTTATTGTAATCTACCATAGTGGGAGACATTTTGAAGGTCCTGATGGTGTTCAATTTGAAGGAAAAACGAAAATGATGAAAATCAAACGGGGAACCACGTACAACGAGCTCAAAAAAAGAATTCATTTAAAATTGGGGCTACATGGCAGTCAATGCATTCATCGGTTAATTGCCAAAGTGGAGACTATAGTGGGTAAGGATAGTGTATACTACATTAGTAACGATGTATGTGATGATGAAGACGTAGAGTGTGTCATAGATGCATTTGCTAATCGGAGAGCACAAAATTTTATTGAGATATATGTTGAGCTTGAATCTGGTGAATCATCGTCTATACCCATGCATACAAGATCTGCACAGTATTTTGGTCAAGAAAACAGACTTGTCGGTATATCTGCACCTTCACAAGTCTTAAGTCAGGTAACATTGACGGATGAAGAGGAAGATGAGAATATGCACAGCGATGAGGAGGACGAATTTGAGAGGTTTATTCCACTAGGTGACACCTCAGATACTGATGTGGAGGGTGATTTTGATGCTCGCACGAACCCAGTAAACCCGACGACCGCAACAATGCCACCGCTTCGTGTTGACCCAGTTAGAAGTGGTAAGTTAGTAAACTTGTATTTGTAGTTGTATTTGTAATATGTGTTTAGTGGTTTTGAGAAAAAAAATCGTATTGACAAATGTAGGGCCTGAGAGTGAGCCATTTTGGAACGAAAGCCCGCACTATTCCTCAATTAATTGGCGCACTGTGACGATGACATGGACACGTTGTATGGTGATGATGGCAAGCAAGATGGTTGGCAGTTAGATGATCCATTATATTTGTATCAGCAGTTTCCTTCTAAGTCAGAATTACAACATGCAGTGAAATTGTACTACATGAAGTCTCATCATACAGGCAATGTTTATAAAACGCGATTTAGTCGACTAACCCAACTGGTTTAGTCGACTAAATAGCGACATGGGAGTTTTTTCAAACCCCATTTGCGTCATACTGGAACTCTTATCATATAGCAATAATCAAAGATGCAAACAATCAAAAATACACAACAAAACCAGCCAATGAAAGCAGAAAAAGCAAAAACGCAATTGGGTTTGGCATAAACGCAAAAAATAGGGTGGAAATCCAAAATGGAAATGAAAATATACCGATATCGACGCAAATGCCACTAAATTGAAGTTTCCTCCACAACCCGCCAACGGATTCAACAACGATTTGGTAAAAAAAAAAAAACAGAGGGGGAGAGGTTTGGGGAGCAATTTAGTTGATTAGGGTTCCTATAGCCGTGGTTGGGGGTTTTTAAAAAACCCCTCTGCCGTGATTTAGAACATATCACAGAAGAAAACCACCAAACAAGCCAGACAATTCTTACTTCTACTACAGATAATGTTGACAAGTTGAACGATTATATTTGTTCTATGTTACCGAGTGATGCAATAGAATATTTCAGTTAAAATTCCATAAGCTGCACAAAAAATGCAAATGGGAGTTTCGAAGATCTAGACGTTATTAAATTCTTAAATTTAATAACATGTTCAGGTATACCCCATCATAATTTAATCATCAAAGTTAGCATGACAATTATGTTAATTAGGATCATTGATCAAGCAGCCGAAATGTACAATGGTACAAGGTTGCAAGTTACGTATCTTGGCAAAAACTTCATTAAAGCCAATGTGTTGAATGGAATAAGTGTTGATATGATATTTTCATCCATCATATAGACATGAATCCTTTTGAACAAAATTACCGTTTAATATGACAAGAAAACAATTTTCAATCATTATTTCATTTGCGACGATGATTAACAAAAGCCAAGGACAATCCATGTCCAATGTTGGGCTCTACCTTCCAAGCTATGTTTTCTCGCACGATCAATTATATGTGGCATTGTCACTAACGGGGTTGGTACAGGTGGTAAGCTGCTTGTATTGCTTAAGTAAGATCTCGAGTTCGAGCCTTGTGGATGCAAAAAAGCCTCGTGGGGAGACTCTCCCACCATAGCCAGGTGTGCGACGCGGGTTGAATCCGAATTAGTCAGGGCGAAACTCTAGATACCGGATAGGCAATTAAAAAAAAATGTGGCAATGACGCACTGTCAAGGTTGAAAAGTTTCAATGGGGTGAAATTGTTAATACTAGATGAGCAAAACTAAAAAGTACGAATCGTACAACAAATGTAGTGTTTATAGAAGTGTTTCAAAACCTATGAACTGTAATTATATCATTTGATGTGAATGCGGACAAGTAGAGTATTTTTTGTTTTGCTAACAATATCCCAAATACCTCAGCATGTGGGTTTGACAAAATCATATTTAGAAAACACTAATCCGTGCATCGAACAAGAAATTTTTGTCTTGTTCATATGCATCAAATAGATCAAGGATATCTTTTTGTCTTGTTCATTTTGTTGACAATATCCCAAATGCCACAGCATGTTCATATAGGTGCATCAAGGACATGGATTAGGAAATCTTGAATGAACATCGTTAATTTCTTCGATTATTTCAGATGTGAGCTCTATGTGGCATGCATTCAGAACCTGTTGGAGTTGCCATGGCTTCGTAGCCCCAAAAATAGTGCTAGCTACAAGGGGATGTCTCAAAACAAAGGCTGCTCAAACAGAACATAAGTGTATCAACTAGATAAAATTGACATAGTGAAAGATAAATATTAAATACTCCCTTTGGTCTTTAATATAAGATATAGTTAAAAAGTTGATCTTGGTCTTAAATATAAAATGTATTTTTTATATTTATCAATCTTTTCCCAATTTACCCTTATTGATTCTCCCTCAACAATAATCAAGGAGGAGAGAAAATGAGGGAATGAGAGAAGACGACTATGATGTTTCAAAAAATACTTGTCATATTAACTGACTTAATTAACTTCTTTAATCTAATTAAAGTAGATAAATCTGTGTTATATTAAGAACAAAAAAGGGGGGGGGGGGGGGGAATAGACTACTTAACCATAAATGCTTGACATATTTATGAGTATCAAGTAATAGTCTGGTTTTGGGACCAAAAAAAAAAAAAAGGTCATAATCTGGTTTATGTTTACTTGGTCTATCAAGCTTACCTAAACGAAAGCCAGGATTTAAAGACCAGGAATTGGGAGGTTATTTTCAGGTATATACCCAGGGAGTTGAGCCGCGTCACTGACGCTTTGGCAAAAGCGGGTCTTTCAAATTCTAGCATTTTAGAGGATTGTCCTATGTATTTAAGGACTTGGGTTTTATAAGAGAATTTAGGATTAATTTCCCCCATATGTAATTTTTCTTTACTTTGAAAGGCTTTAGCCTCCTTTTATAACCAAAAAAAAAAAAGAAACGAAAAGTAGTTTTATTTGAATCCAAAAAACCCAAAACGGCTGGCAGAAGTCAGAGACAATCTGTTGAAAATTGAAAAAAAAAAAAATGGAAACGTGGAAGTGGGGGCCCTCAATATTCCCAACCCCCCAAAAAAAAATCAATAAATAAATAAAAAAAAAAGGAAAAAATGATTTTCGAACCTTCCTGTTCCGCAGAGGAAAAAAGGGGGGGGGGGGGGGGATTTTGAACCATCCTGTTACTTTTTTTTTTTTGCTCAGATTTGAACCATGCTGTTACGCAGAAAGAGAATCCAACGCTTAGCATCCAGAACCTTATAAAATAGAACTCTTCTTCATGAAATGACTTGATAACAAAACTTCTTTTGCTATTTAAGAGGTACAAATCCGAAACCACTTCTCCCCGACTAAAATAATTTAAACAAAAAAGTCATTGCAAATCATAATGCCCAGACTAGATTGGCAACCTCTATTGGACAATGTGGGCGAAGTCAATCACTACAGTCCACATCTGAATTATGAAATTAACAAAGAAAATATTTATCACACAAAAGGCCTGTTTGGGTTGGCGATAGGAGCGGTGGCTTAAAAGCTACTACCTCTGGTCCTAATTATAAGAGCTAGTAGACTTTCTTTGGAGAGATTAAGGAAACTAAATAAGTTACGTAATCATTTCATATATTGTGTATCTTTAGATTATATATTAGTTTATTAGTTAGACTAATTAGTTTAAAGAAAAAAATAAAAATAAAAATACTCTAAAGTAATTTAATTAGCTTCCTTAATTTCTTCAAAAAAGTCAACTAGCTCTTATAATTAGGACCGGAGGAAGTATCTAATTTGTGTTTGGATTGATAGTGGTAGAAGTGGCGAGACTCATGTCAAAAAGTTGAGAGTGTTTTGGAAAAAGCTCTATGGTGGAGCTTTTGGCTTAATGGGCTTTTTGAGCGTTAGGAACTTTTTCCTTAACGCTCAACCCAAACAGACCAAGTGGGCGTTGACAGCATTAGTGGACTTTTTTTCAAAATTGCTAGTCCTAACGCTCCTAACGAGTTGCACTCCAAACAGGCACAAAAGCAATAACCATGCACCATAAAAATTTAAAATATCACAACCATAAGAGATGTAGGAAAATGTTGTCAAACCAATTGAAAGAGAAACCGGATGAAGACCAAATTTTTTCGCAATCTTGAGGTACTCCTGCAAGGCAAAAACATGGGAATTGAAATAGTCAGATGAGAAATTAACCAGGAATAAATATTCCAAATAATTATGGTTGGCCATAGGATTTCTCTTTTGACATTCACATTTTTGTGCCATGATGTAAATAATAGCAAGAAATGAAACACCCTTATGAAAAAGGTCCTGGCATCATTGCATGAAACTTTATTTGTTTTAATAAAGATGGAAATAGAACTTGGTGGATTCAAAAGACGCGTTAGGCTAAAGACGTTCTAAAGCCAACAAAAATGTAAGCAAATATTCAATTTCCTGTGATAGGCAAGATGGAACAACTCCATTTTGTGCATGTTCAAGTTATAAGGGTACCATTTAAAATAGAATAAGTTTTCTAGGCCAAGTCACATTGTTCCTGAAACATACTCTTCAGCTACTGAACAACATGCGAATTTCCAACATGGCAGTGAAATTATCAATACTGCATTAATGTTGAGGAGAATCATGTTACCTTGGTAGCCATGTTTAATATGTTATTGGAGAGGTCATATCTGGATTCTCCTTCAGAATATCTCCCTGTGAATGACAACAATAGCATCAGTTAGATTATCAAGATATGCTGGGGACAAATCTTTCTATTTTTCCTCCTCATACAGAGGGAAAGATATTTGTAGTAAAAGATAAATCAATTGACCTTTAAAAAGATTTAATCGAGCATCTTTGGGACCACCATCAGGGGAACAATATTTCCCTGAAAGTATACCCATTGCTAGGGGACTGTAGGCCAACAAGCTAATTCTGAAAAGAATAAACCATTATATGACCGTGAATTTTCACTTCAAAAAGTAAACTGCAGCAAAGTGCCCTTATGTAACTGATTATATTAAAAGTGTTATAAAAGAAAGACATTTTCCATTTCATTTTCCTAGACTCTAAACATCTGCACCAGAACATAGGTTCAAGTTGCACTTGGATTTCATCCATAGCCAATCCCTTTCCCTCTCACTACTCCAAAGGCTTTGTAATTCTTTTGCAATCAAAATGGGAAAGAATAATTTTTTTAAAAAAAATTCAGCATCTAATTCACATCAAAAAGGACTTTAATAGTCTGTTTTTCTTAAAGCTCGTCCAACTGATATAAATCTGTGAGCGACCTTTTAAACTATAAATATATAATTGGAAAGCTTTTCGATGCATCCAAGAATATTACCACTGGAAACATGCTAAAAATTTCAGTATCAACTTGTTAAGTTATTATATCTCAGATATATATATATATTTTTTAAAAATGAGATATGCATTTTTTTGATCAACTAGGAGATATGCATTTTTAAGGAAGGATTTTCCAATCATTTCATTCATAATAAAATCAAGTAATATCCAACTTGCATCAAAATTAATGCTGATTACCTCTCATAATGACAACACTCAGCCAAGGCAGAGTCAAAAGTTCGGCATAGCAGGCTATATGAATTCTGTTATAAAAAGAGGTGAAAATAAGCCTCATAAGCAAACTTCCAGAGGGGATTGGGGCTTGAGGGCTAGGGTGCCGGAATTATTAGGATATCATAAAAATAAGGGCAATAGTTGCCCAGAGGCAAGAGACAGGACCTGCAGTGATACTATCCTGGGATGGCAAGGGGATTTTTCAGCAACCTGAATAAACTTCATAACACCATATGGTGTTTCATTACTAAGACCAATATATCTGATCTGCATGAACTTTCTCTCTTTAAAACTCAGAAATACCATTTAAACATTGGCAAGTGAAGCTGTTCACCATCATCACTTACCTTCCCAGAATTCACAGCTCTGCTGAGAGCTTCAAGTTGTTCATCTATACTAACAGAAGAATATTGTCGATTTGGGTCATACTCAGTTTCTCCAAACATTGGAACATACCTACAATCATTAGCATAACACTCGAACAGTTCAGATTTATGAAGCAGGCATGTTTACATCCACAAGAAAATATTAAGGGTTAGTTTGGTTTGGGGGAAGGGGAGGGGAGGGGAAGTAAAGTTTAACCCCAAACTTTACTCCCCCTCCCCTCCCCTTCCCTCAATCCAAACTAACCCTAAAAGAAGAATAGAAAGGGAAACTTCAATAATAAAAGAATCAATGTAAACAATAGTAAAAAAAACTTTAAGTTAAAATCCACATACAAACCGATCAGGCCAATGAATTTGATAAAGATCAAGATGATCTGTTTGCATCCGCAACAAACTGCATAAATTCAATAAGCAAGCCATCAGAAATATAATGCTTGACAAACAACTTTCCAAATAGAATTACCACCGCCCAACTACAAATCTATGTGATTACCATCCTATGAGGCTATGAGCAATCAATTTCAATCTAAAACTTGGTTACTTGTGTGAAGATTAATTTTGTTCTCATAGGATAATCCTATTGTTACTCCTACCTTTATGGAAGGGTCTAAAGGACTTGCAATCAAATGAAAGGCCTTCTGAGTTAATAATCTACATTTATCTTTTATTTATTTTGGTGAATAAAACAGTAAAGACAGTTTCTACGAGGAATCCTCATCCTCCTACTAACTAATATTAACAGAAAAGATTATTCCTCCAAACAGAATCAACTTCATTTCTCAGACTGTCCACTTATTAAAATTAAAAGTAGATAATAAGTAAGAATAGACATTATTAAAAGCTCTAGTAGTTTTTCATGACAAAGCCAGCCAATGAATCCAGTAAGCATAGATTAATCACAGCAGCATTTAACCTATTGTCTATGGCTTCACTGATATTCCTGGCATCCAGACACTTTGGGCCACCTCTAATCCAAGTCATCTGCCCAGATGGTCCACTAACCTGTACAAAGTTAAAAATTAGTAACATAAAAGAGCTGAAACAAATGAAAGAGCTTTGGTTAAGCATAAGAGTTCATTTCCAAAGTATGGTATCATGCAATTAAGACTAACTAAAGTTCCTGAAGACGAATAACAAGGAAGCGATCTGATTGCTTCTAGCTCTGATAGTCCTTGGAAAAAAGCGAAGCATGAATTTAAATTTATTTCCATACGATAGTCACATGAGTAGTAATGCACACTTATCAGGAATTCCTTTGGACTAGCTTCAAACATGAATGGCATTCAAATTGAACGGAAAAGTAAAAGCAAGCACTAAGCTCAAAGTCATGCATATTGTTGTCCCAATGTAATCAAGAAAGCATTCCCATAACAAACGAAGAATACTAAACCATATTTAGTAATTAGTACCCACATTTCCACTCCCAACGACCATGAGAATAATGAACTAGTCGTCAAATTTATCACATGTTCAAAGTGAAGACTCACTTTGGCCAAAAAAAAGAAAAGAAAAGTGAAGACTCACTACCTTTGTGGCAATTACGACTTGATCTCGCGGGATTTTCCTCCGCCGAATCCAACGACCGAGATACTCCTCGCTTCTCCCCTGAGTCTCAGCACGCTGAGGCACCGGGTACATTTCTGCGGAGTCAAAGAAGTTGATGCCGGAATCGAAGGCTTCGTCAAGAAGGCGAAACGACTGGGGCAGTGTGTTCTGCTCTCCAAAGGTCATGGTTCCTGGGTGAATTAGAACAACATTAAACTGAATTTCTCAGAAGAGTATGAAGTAGAAGAGGATAAGTAAAGTGGTGCACGAGGGCGAACCCAAGCAGAGTCTTGAAACTGTGAGATTAGGAGCCAGGTTGAAGAGAGGAATCGACATTAATGCTTGAACGAGCCACAAGCGAGGGAACAGAAGAAAGCAACGAAACTGTTCATTATCTTTTTTTTTTTTTTTGGGGTACAATTCGAACACAACGGGACCTAAGGGAGATATAAGGCATCTCAATACCACCAGCTGCTGGTAAAACTGTTCATTATCAAGTCGTACGACCGATTGATGAATGAAATAAAATGGGATTTGGGCTAGAACCGAGCCCAGCCCAATAAAGAAAGGGCAGTGAAGTTAACACTTTTTTTGTTTTTAAAAAATAGTACCTCTTAACACAATTTGGGCTAAACTTTAATGGGGAAGACGGACGTCTAATACTTAAGGCCAAACTTTACTCAACGATTCCAATTTGATGATCAGGCCCCCAAAAAAAAAACATTAAAAAAAAAAAACAATCATATAAATGGCATGGTGGATTTAGGCGCCCTTATAAAAATATTGCTGCAAATGACGGTTTACAATTTACTCATTCATCCCAATTCACCAATAGAACCGTGCGACTTTCATGACTGACAAGAGCATGCTGTGAGCTTCAATGAAAGAGACCAAGAGAACTTGCTTTGCGTTGATGGAGATGCTTGCGGCTGCGGAGGCATAAAAGTAAATTTAAACTTAAAGCATAGTTTTAGAAGGAGAGTTCTATTCAAAAATTATTATAAACAGTGACAATTTTGTCCCAAAATTCAATCTCAGCTACCATGCCATTCCACATCTAGTCCCAAAATTTAATTTCTTTGATCTCTTTTTTTAAAAAAAATAAAAAAAATTAACTAGATGAGATTGAATTTGGAATGGCATGGTAGATGACAATTTTGTCCCAAAATTCAATCTCCTTTTTTTAAAAAAAAAAATCTCAGCAATACGTAGCTTTACATATTCTTCCTCTTGACTTTTATTAAAATCTAGTTATTTTTTTTAAAAAAAAAGATATCAAAGAAATTAAATAAATTACTTAATCATATTATATATCATGTATCATTTAATTATATATCATTTTATAAATGAAGCAAATTAGTTTGATATAAAAAAATGTAAATATAAATACTTTAAAATAACTTATTTTATTTCTTTAATCTATCCACACACAAAAAAGTTAATTGAGTTTTATAGGGAATTGGATCCTCCCCTCATCAAACATTCTACTCATCCCTCCTCATCAAATCACAACCTCTCATTTCTCTCATCAACAAATCTAGACCATTGATTTGAGACTGTCCTATCCTGAAGTACTTTTTAATATCAGTCAGTATTCTGAAATATTTTTTCAAGATTCTAAAATTTAGGATCTTAAAAAAAAGCATTGTACTGACTGGTACTAAAAAAATATTTCAAGATACTGACTGATACCAAAAAGTACTTTAAGATACTAACTGATACTAAAAAAATACTTTAACATCTTAAGAAATTATTTTAAGATCTTGAAAAAATATTTTAAGATACTGAGTGGTACTAAAAATATATTTTAGGATACTGATTAGTACCAAAAATGTGAGATAAGGAGGGATGAGGAGAAACCCCACTAAGGAAAGAAACCGGACCCGTTTTATAGTAAGGATGAGAGGTAGTACGCACACAAATATATATTATTGTGTTTATCAAACTTATATATATATTTTTTATGATATAGCATTTCAGTGCTTTTTTTAAAAAAAATTATTTATAGCATATTGATTAAAAATTTTGCATCATACATAGTTTGGATTAGATTACATACATAAAGAAGCCAATGTATATATGATTGATGTGCAGCTTCCATGTGGAAATAATGATGAAGGAATCGGTGATAAGACATGTGTGTTGGCAAGATGCTAACTGACTCTTGAACATGTTTGGTGGCAGAGTGATGAGATGAGAGAGCCTATACAAAAAGGTAAAAGAGAAAATGTTTTTGTCATATTTATAAGATAAAGAGATAATGTTTTTGTTATATTTATAAGTTATATCATTAAATTTTTTATACGGTAAATACCCAAATTTATTATAAGATTGTAAAGTAAAAACTCATTAATTTGTAAGAAAAAAGTAATGAGGTTTAAAATTTTTCTTAGTTTCAATGAGGTTTAAAATTTTTCTTAGTTTCGATAAATTATATTGAGAGTGATTTATAAATATTAGCGAACGAGCAGTTAAGGACCAACGATAGTTGTTTTAAGTGGTAAGCGGTTTGTGTCGCTTAAACAAGATCTTAGGTTTGAGCCTTGTAAATGTAAAAAAAACCCCTGCTGGGAGACTCTCCCATCATAATCAAATGTGTGACACGGGTCAGATCTGAACTAGTCGTGGCGAAGCCTCAGTGAACCGAATGTAAAAAAAAAAGACCAACAGGATCTATATTAAGCAGTCTTGCCATTTGTTACCATTGGACGATTGATTGGGATGACAATGATTACCAATAATGACACGTTGTCCATCCAACACTCAAACCAACACAAGAAAAGGCCAATAATTAAGAATGTAATGAATGAGAGATACTATGTTTGTTTTCCCAAATTAATGTAGTATTATAAGTACTTGGCATTAAACTATACTCTCTTAATTCTCAAAGGAAACCATGTGGGGGTGTTGCTTGATCCTAAATTGTTTTCCTTCTCCATGTGAGGTTGCTTCCCAAACCATGGACAAGTTTAATTGTTGATTTCTTTAAGGTTGCCAAACTCATGAGTTTAAGTAAATCCGTGACAATGACGTAAACACTCGTATTGTGAACTTAAACTGTAGACTCGTAAGAGTTTACTTTCACTATTAAATAAGTATTAATAGTGTATAATAAATAATTAAAATATAAAAAATGACAACAATTTGATTTAAATCTATTTTAAATCCAAATAATTGAAATTAAATTCATCAATATTCAAAATTTACCATATTTAACAAAGAAATTTCTATAAAAAAAAACACATATAAAATTGCTAGGCATGATCAAATAAAAAAAGTTAATACAAGTTTAAGGGTGGGTTAATACGGCTTTGTAAATTTGAAATGTAAAAACAGTAAACTCGGTGTATGAACTCGTGAGTTTAACCAAGTTTGCAATGGTCACAAGTTTACTAATGAGTCGACTCAATTCAGTAAATAGAAACATAAAAATGATAAACTCAAAAAGTCAACTCGTAAGTTTGACAACAATGATTCTCTCATTCGACATTCAATATGGTTTTGTGTTGATGGTAACTGTATGGTTCACTATAAGTCCACTTAAGATGTTGTTAATATTAGTTTTTTAATTTTACTTTTATTTAATTTCCGTTAGAAACGAAAAAAAAAAAAGAGAGATAGATGTGAAAATAATTTGACAACAAAGTTTAAAAGGGATGATTTTTTTTTCTTATTTAAAAAAGTGACTGATGTAATACATATTCAATGATTTATCTCTCATTTTTCTAATATGTCAGAATTATTTAAAAGGATTTATAATATGTAGCATGCCACCATGGTTTAGCATTATGAGTCCATCATTGAAGGAGGACAAGAGTCAAGAGTTGCTTTATTGGCCAACTAGCTTAAAACCCATTTATTTATTATTTCCATACAAGTGTCTCATATTAGGTACTTCTATTAATTTAGACTTGAGTATATTATTGAATGCTGCTTCTTTTGTAGAATTATAGTGAAAGAAAAATTAAAGAATATGACTGAGGATATAGCTGGCTCAATTATCGCTTTCATTTATTCTTCATCTTCTTTTTTTTAACTTATCCTCCCTTGTATAATGGAACATGTTCATTTCGATTCATAATATAAGTTACTTTTATTTAATTTACTTGAACTAAAACTTATTAAATGTTTCTTTATTTTTTTAAAAAAAATCTAAGTTCACCTATATTAAATTAATTTTAAAATCAGAAAAACAAAATAAGGTTTGGAATTAGAGGGAGGGGAAAAAAATGAGTCAGATTCTCACATGGACATGAACTTAAGATCCCATACTTGGTTTTGGGGACCCAAGGTAGCATGCCCCCAACACACAAATACAATGTGTTTGGTTTTGGGAGCAGCTCTTTCAACTGAGTTTTTTTCATGGTTTGTGAAACTGGACCGGACCGGTCGGTTTAGACCGGGAACTGGTCAACCGGCCGTGAAACCGGTCCGGTTTGGTGCATAACCGGACTGACCTGGTGAACCTGAGTTGACCCGATGAAAACCGGCCGGGTTACAAGGGTCAATCTGGTTCCAGTAATTTTTTATTTTTATTTTTATAAAGGCAATCTAATTTGAATATCTGAATATGTCATAAGTATTAAAGTATATGGTTATTTTACTACTGATCTAAAGTATTGAAATGATATATAGTATGTGAAATTTAGATTGGTGTGATGAGAAATTAATTATTTTCCAATTTTTTATACCTCACCAGTCTAGCTCGGGTAGATTTCAAGCTGACCCACTAACCCTTAATCCAGTACCCCAATCAGTTCAGTCACCGGTTCGGATTTCAGAACCTTGGTTTTTTTACATCTACAAACATAAACTTAAGATTTCGTATTTTAGTGGTCAAAACCCATTCTACTAGAATAAAATTGGTGCTATCCTCCCTTGTGTTTTCTAAAGGTATGTTTGGTTTGAGGGGAGGGGATGAGATAGGGAGAGTACAATTGTGAAATATTGAAAAAAAAAAATTTATGGGCAGTTTGGTGAAAATAAGGTAAAAAATGTTCTCTCCCCTTCCCTTAAACTAACCAAACACACCCTAAATGTGTTACTGGAGATTTCCTAAATGATCGAACTTTCAAATTTGCATTATAAACAACAAAACAAGGCTTTGACAAATGTTGATATGCGAAAAGAACTTTTGGAATGTAAAAAGTTCAAACCAAACATGAATTAGAATCTATGGAGCAACCTACCTAGCTAGTTCGAGTAATGAATCTATACATGTTTTATTTTTAATAGTTTGAGAGAGATTAGAACTCACTCTAGATGTGTATAACCACACAATTATTGCTACATTTTATTACAACATGATCTAGTATAGGTGTCCTCATATATTGGTTAGAACTCACTCTATCATTAATTATGAGAGTATTAAATCATCAATATATTTGAAGAAATAATAAAGAATATTATTGAGCACATGCTGTGAAAAGCATGGTTCCATCTTTAAAGAAAAAATGTTAGCTTTTTCTTAAAAACTCATATTTATAGAGAAAAGGGTGCAGATATGGAAAAAACCTACAATATTTTTAATTTTTTTTTAGTAAAAATATGATACACTTTGGTAAAAAAATTTGCGTCATTATGCCATTAAATATGTGTAATTGGAATATCATTAAAATTAAAAGGAGAGAGAACTATATATAATAAGTTAATGTAGTTCATATTTTTAACTCAAATCAAATATAGTGTCCGGGGCATAATTGGGAGATTATCGACAATTAGAGACAGACGGAATTAGGGGGCTAGGGGTGGCCCCTGCCCCCCCTAAAAATACACAATTAGACCCAAAATTTTTTAAAATTATATTTTAGCCTCATAAAAATTTCAATTTTTTTTCACTTTAATCCTAATTAAAAAGTCTAATGAAGTGACTAAACTGAAAATATTGAAATTTTTATGAGGCTAAATCATAATTTATGAAATTTTTGGGTCAAATTCTGTAATTTTTGCCCCCTAATTTTAAATATTAACTCCACTAGATTTCAGTCTATAATTTTCGCCCCCTAATTGGCTCGAGTCACTTGGCTTCTATAATTGATACTTTGACAATTGCGTTTAACGATATTTTTATTCCCCCTTTTTTTTTAATCTCTATTATCACATATATGCTTCACAGTTTGTTTGGATGATTATTGATCAGACTCATCACAATATTCCATACTCCAGAACCCTAGTACTAATTAAAATATAACAACCTCTTTTATTTTAATCCAACATAACAAATGAGTCATCAAGAAAAATTTACATTTTATGATTTTAAAAAACAACAATTCATAGGAGGGAGTTGTGTTTCTTGTTTTTCTAAATTATAAAGTTTGTGTTTTTTGAAATTATAAAATTTGAATTTTTTCATATGACTCATATGCCATATATTAAGATGAGTTATTATATTTTAATTTGTCGCTGTTGATGTGTGTAAATATTTCTCATTTATTAGACTTATCTCTTCCATTTAGGGTTGATTATTTAGGAATAATTATTTAACTTAATGCCCTTAAGTGGGAAATTTATTCGTAATACTAATTGTTTTTGTAATTCATACTGAATCTTCACTAATTTGAATTAAGTAGGGCCAAGTCTTATAGTTTTTTTTCTACTGATAATTTTTAAAATACAAAACACACATTTAAAATTTTAATTAAAAAAATAACTATGTGGCTGTTTGAACCATACATCTGCCTGTGATTGTTAAAGGATTACTTCAATAAAGAGAAAACTTAAGTACCTAACTTTATATACACATAATATTTTTTTGTTCAACTACATTATATTAAAACAAGTGGATTGTAAAATAATAAAAGTCTGTTATATAATAAATTATGCACGAAAAATCTTACAATTCTGATTTTTTTTTTGGGTTATTATTAAAGACAATTTATTAAAAACAGGTACACTAATACACAAAAATTGGGCATTTATATATATATACTAGAAGAAAAACTAAACATTATGACGGGCTCAATTCACTCAACTTTTTTTTTTTTTTTTAAACATATAGTAACTGATAGCCATGAAAACATAAGAATATCACAACCAGACTAAAACAAAAAAGAAAAATCATATATGCTAGTTTACCATTACATTTCAGACACTGCACATACCCGAAACCTTGACTAGACCGGCCGAACTGGTCTAGACTGGAAATTGGCAAACTGGTCAGTAACTCGGTTTGGGCATCAACCTGATTTAGTATTTTTTTTTAAAAAAAAAAAATTTTTTAGAATGTCATATATTAATTATCGTGAAATTTCAAATTTCTCACCAGTTTAGCTCAAGTTAGCTTCAGTTTGATTCCGGTTTAACCCATTGACCCTTTATCTAATACCCCGATTGATTCTGTGGCCAGTCCGAGTTTAGAACCTTGGCACACACAAAGAATAATGCTAGAGACAAGGTAGGTGGCGAAGAGCTCCTTGGTACTACAAAGACTGCGTAGCGATGACCATCTAAACGGGAAAGAAAATACAGAAGTAGATTTTTTAATTTCTTAAGCATATAAAGCTAAATATACAAGTTTTTCTTTTTCTTCATCAACATTTTGCTTTCCTGATAATTTCAACTCTCACATGAAGCAGAACATCAAAATCCAATCTTGATCTTTCACGGATTTCCCAAAAGCTCTAAAGAAGAAATTAATTAAGGCGTCAACATTGTAATCATGTGAAACTATTGCGTAGGACATTATATATAAATTATAATATAAGAGACATAAATTATTAGGGTGAGTCCATAGTGCCTATTATGCCTAATTAAGTCAATACCCTCTTTAATTTGCTGGGGATCTTCCTATCAAAAGCAAAATGAGACATGTAACTTCATGTGACCTCTTCTTTATTCCTTTTTATATTATTTTGATTTGATGTGTCCATGTGAACCTAGTTGAAATGAGGTTGAAATGGTTGGAATAATTAATTTTTATAGTAAATATGTTGATTTAGAAGTTAAAATACACTACCCCTTGTCCTTGGGTTCAACTGGCGTGGGGTTGGTCTTCCTCATCTTAAGGGAGGGAGTTCAATCCCTACGTTGGTTAAGGCGCTGAGGGAGGAATTCTAGGGGTTTAGGAAGTAGTGAAAACGCTGGTAAAGGTGGAGACATGTGTACTCTCTAGCCAATATGCCCTGTAAATTGGGCTCCAAGCGCCTTGCCCTTGGACTAGAGCCGTCAAAACGAGCTAGGCCCATCGGGCCAGCCCGTTTAAGCCCTGACCCTTTAAGGGCCGGGCTTAGAAATTGGAGGGGAGAGCTGATGTTTGGCCCTGGAGGGCCAAGGGCTTACACGGGCTGACCTTGGAGGGGTACGGGCCGGCCCATCGGACCCTTTAATTTTTTTATTCTTTATTTTTTAAAGTTAAACACTTGTTGAAGTTTGATATTTTAATAATTTATATGTATTTTTTATTTGTTATAGACAATAATAAAGGATCAATAATTAAATGTCGCTTGAAATTGATGATAGTGGTGAAGATGACGACAATAATAGTCATTGTACTAATATCGCTTAGCAATTAATAATATGTTTTTTATGTTTTATATGAGTTATTTGTGAACATAGTTTGCTTTTGATTATGAATTAATGACTGTGTTTATTTGTTAGATGATTTATGTTGTAATTTACTAATTATATTTTTTTGAAAAAAAATGGAGGAAAAATAATTAAAATTTGGAATAGTAATTTCAATGCCCTGACCTTGGTGCTCTCGGGCCGGGCTTTGAAAAACAGGTGTTTTTCTTACTCCGGGCCCTGGACAAATAAAACATTTATTCTTATTGACACATCTTCCAAGTTATGTGTTATTGACAAACTTAGGTTTCCACTAATTTTAATGGGATCTTATCTTTTCACCTTTAAAACAAGATTGGTGGGTTCGGAAACTTGAATTTTTAAAAAGCTTGGACACTAAAAGTATACCAAACAAGGGAACTTGCTCATCTTTCCTTCCTTTCCCACCTCTTTCGTGTACCAAACGGCCCTTGCTTGTTTGGGATCACTTTTGAACACTCCAAAAGTATTTATTTATATAAATCGAGAGAAAACTCATATCACGTACTTACTTCGTATACTATAGATTACGATTGAAAAGCTACTTTTACAGGTTTCAATAGCTATTTCAAATAAGCACAATGGAGATATATGTGCTTTGAGTGTAAAGGTGGAAGGCAGCTTGATTGTAGACCCCATCTTGAATAAGAACAAAAATCTAACTATGTACAGTGAAAGGACAAATGAACAATGTATAATATCATTTCAATGATAACTAGCTCATCTTGCCCCCATGTGACATCTTAATATCAACATGTATTTTTAATTAGAAGCATAAGCACTAATAACTTAAAGTTATAAACAAGATTAAACTCACAGAAAGGATCCATCCTCTCTATGATCCATCCTCTCCTTTGCCTTTCCCCGAGTTTGCCCTCTTCTACTCTTCATTATTATTGGATCAAAATTTCAATAATCTAGATTCATCATTTTACAAAAGTCTATATTATTATAGTTTTAGATGAATAAACAAATAAATTTATATTGATAAAATTTGATATGAACCGTTCATTGTTGTAGGCTAATTATAAACTAAATTTTTCCACTACTATTCTGAACTATTTGAATGAAATTTTAGTAATTTAAATTTATTTATCTAAAATTATAATAATACGTGTTTCTTATAAAATATTAAATTTAAAGTATTGAAAATGAAGAGCAGGGAGAGGAAAGGTAAAGGAGATCGTTTCCCACAAAGAGGCTTTCATGCCGCTTGTGTGTATATATATATATATATAAAGAGATACCGAACATTCAACAACCTCTATAACACGTCCATGCTGCTTTGCCGCCAAATTCACTATCACAATCCACAGAAACGGCCTCAGAAACAACCCCCACCTAAACGTTTCGAGCTGAGTTACTAGTACTGTTTTGAGCTACATTCACGAATGCTGAGTCACTGACTCGCTTCCCACAATGGCAGTAGCACTCGTTCCCGCCAAACGATTCTCGCTGAGTTCACCCCAACCCGCTTCCACCGCTGGGTCGATCCTTAATCTTAAGAAGCGGGTCATCGCTTGCATCAACAAACTCTCCGACCGAGATACTCTCGCCGTCGCCGTTGCAGAGCTCGAGTCCATTGCTCGGACCTTGAGCCACGACACCTTCTCGACGTTCCTCTCCTGCATTCATAACACTGATTCCTCATCCAAATCACTTGTTCGGAAGCAATGCGTTCATCTATTGACCGTTCTCTCTCACTTCCATGGCAATGCTCTGTCTCCATTTCTTTCCAAGATGATCTCCACAGTCCTCCGTCGCCTCCGTGACCCTGACTCCGCCGTCCGATCTGCTTGCGTCGAGGCCACCGCTGCAATGTCGTCTCGGATCACGAAACCGCCGTTCTTGACGTCGTTTTTGAAGCCGTTGATGGAGACTCTCACGCAGGAGCAGGACGCCAATTCGCAGATGGGCGCGGCGCTGTGCCTTGCGGCAGCGATTGAATCCGCGCCGGATCCTGATTCGGAGGCGCTGAAGAAGAGTGCTCTGCCTAGGTTGGGGAAGTTGGTGAAGAACGAGGTGTACAAAGCGAAGGCGGCGTTGTTGGTGCTAATAGGAAGTGTTGTTGATGTTGGTGGCACGTCGAATCACGCAGTGCTGAATTGGCTTGTGCCTTGTCTTGTTGAATTTCTGAGTAATAAGGATTGGATGGTCCGAAAGGCGGCGGCGGAGGCGTTGGGTAAGGTTGCTCTAGTGGAGAGGGACCTGGCATCGAAGCATAAGACACTGTGTATGAATTCGTTACAGAATCGAAGGTTTGATAAGGTATTGGACTGCGTCTTTTCTCATTGATTCAAAAAAACTTTGTAAGTCGTTACTTCTGTAGAAGCTAAATTTCTTGAGCCCCTCCTTCTCCCCAAGTATGTGGGAGTGTTTTGATTTCCGTTGAAAATTTGTCAAGTGTCTTGATCAGGCGTTAATGGTGTTGTAACAGATCAAGGTAGTGCGGGACACTATGAATCGTGCCTTGGAGATGTGGAAGGAGGTAACAGATTCAACCAAGGATGATGATTCTGCTCCTGCAACACCTGCATGTTACTCAGCTGGTGAGGCTTTAATATTCAGAAAGTGATCATACTAATTCATTTGTTATTCTTCATTTAAACTGTTTCAGAATCAGAAAAACTCATTTCTTCCTTTTTCTTTTCCCTGGTTAACCTCCATGTCACACGGTTTACTGGGACTTAAACATCTTAAATCATCTTCTGTGATTCGGATTTGTCTGTTCCAAGTTTGAAATAGTGGGAGGAAACGTTTAAGGAATAAATTGGGGATAATCTGTAAAAATCATCATTCATCAACTTTTATGTATGAAATCTTGTAATACCCACTTAAAAACCTCTTGTTTGACTCAAAAAGAGTCAGATAATCACATCATTAAATTAATCTATACGTAATTACATTAACACTCATTTAGTTAATACCTATTAAAGTAAGTTGCCTTTTTTTTTTTTAAGAAAAAAAAAACCATTACAAATTATTCTCTAATATGGATAATTTCCCTTTACTTTATAAAGTTTGACCTCTTCATCAATAATAACTATATATACTAAAATTATGCATTTTGTTTTTAAGTTATTCAAATTTATTGGGATATATTATTCCCATTTAATTCATAGATATTATGATTAGAGTTTGAAGATAAGATAATAAAGTAAATTGAATTTAAAATTATACATTAAATCTTGAATTAATTTGATTGAATTTGAAAATAGGCATCAAATCATGAATCATAAATCACAATCACCTAATAGACATTTGGAGACTATAAAAATAATTGTGTAGGGTGTAAACTTTTTTCCTTATCCAAAAATAATTTCGGACATTTTTTTACCATGAGATAATCAAATTAATTTCATTAAACTTTTCACTTTTAACATCAATGTCAAATGCTTATTACCTTATCAACATATTTTGATAATCATATTTCCTAACATTATGTCTCTACATATACCACTATGACAATTAACATTTGAAGTACCATACTCCCTCGATATAGCTTTTTTTTAACAAAATGTGATAAGAATGTAAAGGAAAAAAATTGCACTAAAAAGGTATTTTTTTCCAACTTCAATCTTTTTTCTTTACATTCTTCTCTAACACCCCTATTTTATTCTATACATTTTGTTTTTTAAACAATAACTATATTACGATAAATATTATCCTCAAGTGTGTAGTTTGAACTTAAGTTCTGTTTTTCGAGCAAAAAAAAAAAAAAAAAACTTAAGTTCTGTTTCATATTATTTTCCGTATTTAATACACAAGCCATGTGATCCTTGGCCCCTGCGGGCTTTATTCACAGGTCCAGATAATGGGAAGGAGCAGCGTTCCACTAAAAGTTCAGTGGATAGCAGCCTGAAATCTTCCCAGCCAAAGAAAATAATCTCCACAAACAAGTCCCTTCCATGTGAGGTTTCAGATGCATCGACGGTCAGAAGAAAGAGCTTTAAGAAGAGCAAGGACAAGAATCTAAATTCGGAGATATCGCTTGAGCTGGATCATGGGTTGTCTGATAGGAAATTCGAAACTCCAGATTCAAATTCCTTCCCACTGAACATGGAGAGGGAAGATGACATTAAAAGGTGTGGTTCAGAAGTTTCTAAGCCATGCTTGAGTCAGAACTGCGAGAATCCAAGAACAGAAGTGAGGCGCGCCCTCTTTAGCAAGAAAGCTGATGAGAAAGTGCATATAGTTTGTGGGTTAAGATCAGGGTCTCGAGTGGTTCCACTTTGTGATGATGACTTCCCTGACTCAGAATCCTCGGTGGACAACAACGTAAATGAAGCTTATAAGAACCCTCGAGATGTTGAGAATCTGTCTTTGATCCGTGAACAACTTGGTCAAATTGAAAACCAGCAATCCAATCTATTAAATCTCCTCCAGGTACATTGCAATGTCTTCATGATATATGCATGTTTGTGCAAAAAGAAACTCAAAACCTCTTTTGATAACCCAATTATAGCGCTTAAATGAACCAGTGCTGTTACTTTCTATGTCAGCTTATTCCTTTTTGTGTTTGTCAAAAAGACTGAACATGTACTTAGGTTCTGTGCTGATTCAAATCTGTATGTGTCTTGGTGAACATTACATTCTGACACTCCCTCCGATCCTTAACATAAAATTTATTTACCTAATTAGATTAAAAAAGTTAGTTAAGATAATTAATATAACATGTTTTTTTTATAACATCCGAATAATCTTCCTTAATTCCCATCATCTCTCTTTTATTTAATTATGGTTGAGATAACATCAGGTAAATTGGGAAAAAGATTGACAAATATGGAAAATAAGTTTATATTTATGATCAAGATCAACTCCACAATTAAGTCCCAGAGGGAGAATTTGTTTAAAACAAACTTTTCTTGCACACAAAGTATCATAGGCAGTTCTTGTGGCTACAATATTTGTTTCTCTCACACAACATTCAAGACTTATGTCTCTCCCTCTTTAATACAGCAATTCATTGGAAGCTCCCAAAGTGGGATGAACTATCTGGAGACACGTGTACAGGGTCTAGAGATGGCTCTGGATGAGATATCGCATGATTTGGCGGTATCACGTGGCAGGCTTAGCAACACTGATGCCGCAGAAGACGGTAAGCCACATGCTTCTGAATTTCTGAGTTCTAAATTCTGGAAGAAGACAGAAGGACGGTGTTCTGCCCCAAGGCTCTATTCTAGAAACAAATTATCACCTGTGCATGGTGTGGCTGATAAAGATGGTGGTGTTGAAATATTAGCGACAAAGAATTGCAAAGTTCAACATCGTGGGGTAAGACTGCATGCGAACCCATTGGCAGATGTTCGAAATGATTCAAAGGATGGCATTTCACTAGCTGCATCAAGAAACTAGAATTGCAGGTAAAGAAAATGTGTCGTGTGTGTGTTTGTGATTTTAATAGTTAATTGTTTAGTGTGTGGAACAAAATTTCTTGAAATATTGAAGAGTTGCAACATTAAAGGTGAACACAAAAGCTGAAGAAACGTCTTCCTCATTGGGCTTGTTTGGAGTGGACGTTTCAGGAGTGTTAGAAGCGTCTAGGTTAAAGTTAATGGGCTGTGGAGAAAAAGCCTTACTTGGTGTGTTTGGGTTGACTTTAGGGTTAATAGACTTTTCCTAAAAATGCCCAAAAACGTGCGTTAATCAAAAAGCTCAGATCCCTGACTTTTGGGCTAATGAAACGCAGCATTTTGTGGGGCTTATCTGTTTTCTGACGCAGACTGAGGAAAAGAGAAGGAAGGAAGAGTTTTCTTTATTTCTGTGGGCTCATTTTCTGAGCCTAATGGGAGAAAGGGAGAGAGAAGGGAAGAAAAAAAGGGAGAGAGAAAAAAGCTATTTTTGTGGGCCCATTTTCATACCCTTTTTAGTCATGTTTCATTTCAACTGACTTTTCAAATGATAATCTAAACACTTATCAGTTTAGAAAAAAGCTACTTCTGCAAAAAGCCGAACAGATAATCCAAACACAAATCACATTTATAACTTGACTTTTTTCCTACCGAACTTTTACAAAAGTCAGATAGCTTTTAAGCCACCGTTCCTACTGTCAACCCAAACAGGCCCATTATGTTAGTGATGTGCAATTCAAACTCCAAAGAAAAGAAATAGTTTTTTCTTTTTTCGGGTAGATTGAGGGAAGTTTAATGACAAGTGTTTTTGGATTCTCTAACTTCACAACATTGCCTGCATATAATGCATTGGAGGGAAATAAAGAAAAAGTAGAGGAAGATTGTAATTTATAATACATGGATTTTTCACAACCACCGCAAGGGTGTTTAGTTTAGTTCATGTCAAGCAATTTTACACTGCATAACATAAGATAAACATGTGAAATGAGTTTTATCTCAGAAAATAAGAATGATTTTTTTGAAAGTGATCCCAAACAGCCATGTTCTTTCTTAGATCACGTCTATATAACTGTAGAGGATTCATTTTTTCTAGTGTCTAGGTTGTAACTTGCAAGAATTGTGTGTTTTTTTGTTGATTCGGTTGTTTTTGATGGACCTCAACGGTTTTTCTTGCCTATGTAAATTTTCAGATCATTCAAAGACCGTAAAGGCAGATATGTTTCAGTGGCAAGGAATATAGGTCACCTTGGGTGGTTTCATAGCGGCAGTGACAGTGGGGATGAGAAACAGACCCAGCAGTTCTTTTTGATGTGAAGATGTAGTTTAGGAATTCTCTTGGTATGTATCATAACTATATTACTCGTATATTGTATTGTAGTTGTAATGTAATAAGTGTAAAGGAAAATTGACTCTGTGTCGTATAATAGTTTTCTTTTTTTTGGTACAAATAATAGTTTTTTTTTATGTCTATCTGGTATCTAGAGCTTCAACTTGACTAATCCGGATCTGACCCGCGTCATGAACTTGGCTGTGGTGGGAGATTCTCCCAACGACACTTTTTTACATTCACAAGGTTCGACACGAGACTTTACTTAAGTGACACAAATTGCTTACTACTTGTTTCAACCTCCATCACTAATAATAGAGTTATGAATGCTCTAAGCAAAAATGAAATACATCCAAGTCTTTGTGTGTTCCAACTTGGATTTGGGCCGGGTCTTCTAGCCCATCAATGAGGACGTATTGCAGGTCACTGTAATTTAGATCACAGGCCGATTTTAGCCAAAAAAAAAAAAAAAAGATCACAGGCCGATGGAAATGTTATTTTTGTATGTATATGAATTCCTTGGCAAGCTAAAAGGCCTTTTACTCTCTTAATAAAACGAATTAAAGTTCGAGTTTTCAACGAGAAAAGTGTTTTCATTTATTACCTCCGACTTTAGAGAGGTTAAGGAAACTAAATAAGTTATTTAATCATTTCATATGTTGTATATTCTTAGATTATATATTAGTTTATTAGTTAAACTAATTAGTTTGAAGAAAAAAAATAAAACTACTATAAAGTAATTTAATTAGCTTCCTTAATCTCTAAAAAAAAAAAGTCAACTAGCTCTTATAATTAGGATCGGAGGGAGTAATATATATCAACAGTGCTTTAAATGGAGGATGCATGTACACTTGGGAAAAAACACTCTTCACCTCCCAAAAAAAAAAAGTATTTGAATTAATTACATATCTTTGGGTGGACACCTTTATTAAAGATTTTTTATATTAGGAATAAGCCACAATGAAACTGTGAAAAGCCAACTGATCTAATTCAACAATTTAGAATATGATTAAGTTGTTAATGAGCTTGTAGCCTAATAGCATGAAAGTTTTCGGTAAATAGGAGACTGTATGATTGATCTTATTTTTAACTTTAGGTGATCTTATTTTCATTAAATAGGAGATTGTATGATGGTGGGAGATTCTCTCAACGAGACTTTTTTACATTCACAAGGTTCGACACGAGACCTTACTTAAGCGACACAAATCACTTACTACTTATTCCAACCTCTATCGCTAATAATAGAGTTATGAATGCTCTAAGCAAAAATGAAATACATCCAAGTCTTTTTTGTGTTCCAACTTGGATTTGGGCCGGGTCTTCTAGCCCATCAATGAGGACGTATTGCAAGTCATTATAATTTAGATCACAGGCCGATAACTTGGGATCTTGGGTTGCGTAGAGTGCTCCCGGAGTCGGATTGCAAGGAGCTAGTAGATATGTTAGCGGACGCTTCCTTGGTTGTAGGTGGGAGTCTCTTGTTCCAAAACATCAGAGAATTTATGCGCCCGACAGAACCTCGATTCTGACTAGGTAGGGCGAAGCTCTGGTAAACCGGGTGCAGTAGCAAAAAAAACATCAGAGAATTTATGTCAAGGGAGTGGGAGTTGAAGATCAGTTTTGTCCCATGTGAGCATAATAGCCTGGCTGATGCTCTTGCAAAACAAGGCTTATCTGCCTCTAGTTTCTTAGATGTGTGTCCTGTTTCTTTAAGGACTTTGATCTCTCAAGATTGTAATGGGATTAAATTCCCCACCGTAGTTTCTTAAATATATATAGCATCTCTTTGGTATAAAAAAAAAAAAAAAAAGATCACAAGCCGATGGAAATGTTATTTTTGTTTTTATATGAATTCTTCGGCTAGCTAAAAGGCCTACTCTCATAATAAAACGAATTAAAGTTCGAGTTTTCAATGAGAAATGTGTTTCCATTTACTATTTCCGGTCATAATTATAAGAGCTAGTTGACTTTCTTTAGAGAGGTTAAGGAAACTGAATAAGTTACTTAATCATTTCATATGTTGTATATTTTTAGATTATATATTAGTTTATAAGTTAAACTAATTAGTTTGAAGAAAAAAATAAAAATAAAAATACTATAAAGTAATTTAATTAGCTTCCTTAATCTCTCCAAAAAAAGTCAATTAGCTCTTATAATTAGGAGGGAGTAATATATATCAACAGTGCTTTAAATGGAGGATGCATGTACACTTGGGAAAAAACACTCTTCACCTCCCAAAAAAAAAAATTGTATTTGAATTAAGAGTAAATGCCCTATTTGGTCCATGAAAAAAATCACGGATCTCTTTTTGGTCCCTCAGTAAAAATAACTCATTCCGTAATCCCTGTAAAATCCAAAAACCGTCCACGTTAGTCCTTCCAGGTTGAAGAGGACACATGCAGTGAAGTGTCCCAAATGTGGTCAGGGGATTACGGGATGAGTTATTTTTATTGAGGGACCAAAAAGGGGTCTGTGATTTTTTTCTGGTACTAAATAGGTATTTACTCTTGAATTAATTACATATCTTTGGGTAGACACCTTTATTAAAGATTTTTTATATTAGGACTAAGCCACAATGAAACTGTGAAAAACCAACTGATCTAATTCAACAATTTAGAATATGATTAAGTTGTTGATGAACTTGTAGCCTAATAGCATGAAAGTTTTCGGTAAATAGGAGACTGTATGATTGATCTTATTTTTAACTTTAGGCGATTAGTACTTGCTCCATTAAATTAAATAAAAAAAAAAGAAGAGAGAATATGATCAAGTTATTCTTCTTTAGAAAAATAGTAAAACTCTCTCAAACAATGTAATTTATTTAGAACATAGACAAAAATCAATCGACGTTGGAAAGGCTAGAAGAAATTATCCAATTAGAATATGAATAAAAAATAAATTAATATATTCACATAAACACAAGTAGTGCGGTGCAGTTCCTAGCACATAACCCATTTTAGTTGGTTTTTGTCTTTGGCCTGAATATTGGAGCTCACTTTTGTTGAAGATAACATGCATATGAAATATTAAAGTTTGTATCTCCTGTAAAATTTTTCAAATGGGAATTATTCCATAATTTATGAGAATATTTTCTTGCAAAATTGAAGTGACAAAGGAACAACTGGCTCAATTATTGGCCTCAATCCATTAAGAGATTCAATGCCCAGTATGTTTGGATCACTTTTGAGGGTTTTAGAAATGCTTATTCACATAAATTGAAATGAGACTCTTCTCATATATTTACCTCGTCTATCATAAATCATAAATCATGATTAAAGACTCAAATCGATATTCCAGGATAGTACCAAGGCTAGAGAACGAAGGTCCAAATCTTCGGTGAGGGGAGCAAAGCCTTTGTCTGCGAAAAGGATCGGAGTCAGGGGAATCTGAATTTTTGGGAAGGCTTTCTCTATTTAAACTCTACACAAGTTTTGTAATACTCCCTCCGATCCTAATTATAAGACATAGTTGACTTTTTTGAAAAAATTAAGGAAACTAATTAAATTACTTTAGAGTATTTTTATTTTTATTCAAAGTAATTAGTTTGACTAATAAACTAATATATAATCCAAAGATATACAACATATAAAATGATTAAGTAACTTATTTAGCTTTTTTAATATCTCCAAATAAAATCAACTATATTTTATAATTAGGACTAGAGGTAGTATATTTGTTACATCTACTTTTCTAATAAGCATGGCATATAAGTCAATTTAAAGGAGTTAGTGCTACGATGAGATTCTTCCAAAAACAATACTGAAGGGGGAATGGATCCGCCGAACTCAACCAAAACTCTTCCACTATCTGACTCCGGTCAGCGTAAACTTTCACCTAATCAGCCGCCTGCTGAAGGGCAAGATGTTCGGAAAAAGAAAACAAAACTGGAAGAAATTCCTTAGGCCATCATGGATGACATTATGCCCGATAAAGAAACAGAACAACCTGTTGATAAAGAGCAAAGCACGGGCTCTGGTTGTAAGGAAGTAGAAGGAAAGAAAGAAGAGAACATCCCAAAGTTTCGATCCTATCGTGCATCATTGTTGGGATTTAACGGAGTAGCCCACAGTCACCATATAATGGAGGAAGAGGATCTCTTTACTGATGATAGGGAAATTCGCTGGAAAATTCCTTAAGACTCAGAAGAAATAAAAAAGCTTATGGAACTATACCTAGTGGCGCCATGCACAGAAGAAGAATACAACGAATGGTGCGAACCGTGGAATTATGCTCTGATCCTCACCATGCTTGGGAAAAAAATTAACCTCTTTGTTCTAAAAGGCCTCTTGATTAAACTTTGGGGATTCTCAAGTTTTGAGCTTATTGCCATTCCCAACAATTATTTTGTGGTCAGATTTCAAGATAAGGAGTTATGGAGGTCACATTACAGGAAGGTATTATATGAGGGGCCCTGGGTGATCAAACAACACTGTGTGCTAATCCAGAGATGGTCACCGTATTTTAATCCTTACCAGAATCCATCGGGTAGAGTAGTGACTTGGGTCTGCATTCCTGATGTCCCAATGCATTGCTACAACAAACACTGTATCTCCCAACTAGGCGACAGAATCGGATGCACTTTAAAAGTCGACATGAATACTCTTCATGATTTTCAAGCTGAAACACCGAAAATCTGAAGGGGGAAATACATGAGAATCTGTGTTGAACTTGATCTACAGAAGAAACTTATACCTAAGGTGATCACAGCAGGTTCGATATTTAATGTTGAATACAAGGGGCTTTTACTTATTTGTTTCACCTGTGGGCGATTTGGTCATAGATGAGATAGATGCTCCTACAAATGCCCAAAATTGAACCCACAGGAAGAGACAAGCACGTCATACCCATCGCCGCAGCAGTTCACAAGCTGATCGTCAATTAATACTCCGGCGACGACCACATATGAGTGCTTCGGCCCTTGGATGTTGGTGAATCGTAGAGCAAGCAGAGCAAGGCTAGTGCAACGGTCGGATTTCAGAGAAGCACAACGTCAACCCTCGGGATCAGGAGCTAGGATGACGAAAGACACTCACTTCAGTCAGAACTCACAGTTTGCGGCGATTGGGGACCTTGATGATGAAGATCCTCTGACACCCAAGGACGCTATGGTGATCTACTTTGCTAAGGGAGTTAATAATCAAGCCGCCACCGATCTTCCAAAGCAACCAACTAGGCACAAGGAAATCAACAAGGACAGATCCTCCTCAGCTAAGGTGAGGGCGCATGAAAAAGGGAAGGATCTAGAGAGTAAATTAGGGCTGAGGGTTGAATCAGCATCTAGAGGCAAAACCTTATACAGGCCGATAATTGCAACTTCTATAATCCCCTCAAATGGGCTGTGCAATGCCAATGGGGCCATTAAGCCCAAGCCTCCAATTGATGAGGCACATATGACGCTTGCTCAAGGATCCCTGAACATGGCCTTATTTAGTAGTGGGCCAAGCAACATTAATGGGCGAATGGAGCCCAATTCTTCAAAATCTGGAGGGCCAACTAGTCTAAATGAGGACATTGGACATTGCTTGTCAGATAAATTGGACCACAGCAAAAGGGACAAGGCGCTGGATCAGATAACCAAAGAGGTCCCTATTACTCATAATGATAATAAGAAAACCACGGGGAAGAAATTTGTTAATGGGCAACGAATCCATAACCTTGTCCATGGAACCATGATCAATATAGCTCAGCAAGGGAACAAAGCTCTAACCGGGAGCGACTCTGTTGAGCTAAATTGTCCTAATTTTATTATGGAGCAGCCCCCTGACCAGTGGGATCCTAATGAGGATATTGCACCGGAGTTTATGGAAGCTAATGACCTTGCTGTGGCTGAATCACAGTTGGGCTAGCGACAGGAACATGAGCTGAATGTCCCAGGTAAGTATCCCTATGCCTTTCTTGCATTCTACACATATACATATTTTAATGTTTATAGCCTCTTGAAACTGTAGGGGAGTCGGTAGCCAATCTTTCCATTTAACTATTAAAGATATTGTTAGTAAATATTGTATTAACATTTTATGTCTTTTGGAGCCTCGTATTAGTGGTGGTAAGCTGATAAAGTCTGTAGCAAACTTGGTTTTAGTCACTAGATTCGGGTTGAATCAAATGGGTTTGCCGGAGGTATTTGGCTCTTGTGGAATAATGATGCTTTTGATGTTACCTATATTACCTCCACCACTCAGTTGCTTCACTGTTAAGTCAAAGAGCATGGTAGTAGCATTGTTAGCCTTGTGACTATGGTTTATGGTGAGACTAATTCAATTGGCATAATCGATTTATGGAACCCCCTTTGTTTGCTTGCTACAAACTCTAATTTTCCCTGGTTAGTTTTGGGAGACTTTAATGCTTATCTTTCCCTTGAGGATAAACTTGGTGGGGCTGATCCCTCTTGGGCCTCTATGAATCACTTCAGGGAATGTATGGATGACACTGGCCTAATTGAAGCCAGGATTCAGGGAGAGAGATTCACTGGGGAAAAGCATGGGTTGAAAGAAAGACTTGATCAGGTTTTCACCAACATCAATTGGCTCAATTGCTTTCCCAATTACATTTCCCGCCATGAGCTTAAATTCAAATCTTATCATAGGATTGTGGTGGTGAGTTCTAATCCTCCATCTTCTAGACATGGCTTTCAGAAGTCCTTCTCGTATTAGATTGCTTGGTCTCTTGAAAACGACTTTAAGGACATTACCAAAGAAGCTTGGAGGGATAAAAATTGGCTTCAAGGACTGCAAAATTTTTAGAATACTGCTCGTGACTGGAGCGACAATCGGGTGGGGAACTTCACTACAAAGAAAAAAGATCTAATTTGTCGTCTTGAAGGAATTGATTGATGCAGAAGGATGAATTTGCAATCGGGGCTTTTTAGGCTGGCAAAGAAATTATGGGATAAATACCATAAAGTCGCCACCCAAGAAGAAATCTTTTGGTTCCAAAAGTCCAAAAGTAAGTGGCTTCAGGGAGGGGATAGAAATACAAGGTTCTATCATGCCTCTACCATTATTAAATGAAAAAAGCAGAGGGTTGCAGCTATCCAAAATGAAGTGAGGGAGTGGATTGATGATCATCACATTATGAAAACTATGGCTCATGATTTCTTCCTTAATCTTTATGCTTGGGATGCTACTGTTAAGGACCCGGATGAGTGGTGCTCAAATTTCCCTATTATGGATACTCGTCAGCTATGTATGTTGTCTAGAATGGTTTTCAGACTTGAGATAAAAAATGCAACTTTTGCTATGGATGCTTTTAAAGCCCCTGGCCCATAAGGCCTCCAGGCTCACTTGTTTCAGATCCAATGGGATGCAGTGGGTGACAAAATATGTGAATTTATTAAGGAATGCTTCAAACATCCTTCTAATATGGTAAGTATTAATAAATCCAAGGTTGTTCTCATTCCTAAGGTTGATAGCCCTTCTACGTTAAAAGACTGTGCAATGTTAGTTTTAAGATCATCACTAAGATATTGGCGAACAGGTTTAGGAATGTGATGGACTATCTTATAAGTCCCGAGCAATGCAGATTTATTGCCAACAGATCCAGTTGTGACAATATCCTTATTGCCCAAGAAATCATTCATTTCATGAGAATGAAGGGTAGAAAGAAAGGATTTGTTGCCATCAAGATCGATATGGAGAAAGCATTTGACAGACTTGACTGGGGGTTCATCAGAAACACTCTTGTTCACCTGAAGTTGGATGGCAATCTTATTGATCTTATTATGGCCTGTATTTCCACGACATCTATGTCTATTCTCTGGAACGGTGATGAAAGCCAGAGCTTCACCCCTTCTAGAGGTATTAGGCAGAGAGATCCTCTAAGCCCTTATATCTTTATCCTCTATTTGGAACGTCTCAGTCACCTTATCAAAGCTGAGTGTGGCAACTGTCACTGGAAACCATTCGCTTTCAAAAGAGGGGGTCCTTATATATCTCATCTTTTCTTTACTGACGATCTCATCCTTTTCACTGAGGCCTCCCCTAGCCAAATGATTGAAGTGCATAGTGTGATGCAAAGCTTCTGTGAAGGTTCTGGCCACAGAATTAACCTTGCCAAATCCCATATGTTTTTCTCTAGAAATGTTAACTTTAATAGAGCTCTTAAGTTAAGTCAGGTGCTTGGAATTGGGATCGCTTATGATCTTGGGAAGTATTTGGGTGTGCCTCTTATTCATAACAGGGTCACCAAAGTGTTAATTCTTAGAAATTGACAGCATTCCAGCACATTTTCTCTCTCTTTTTACCTATTTTTGGTTCAAAATTGTGCATAGAAATGAAATTATAGAGGAAAATGTGCATATCAAAGTATAAGGCAAAAATCAAAGAAATTCTTGTTATTATAGAGTTTATGATTCAATTGAGAATTGATAATTGCTTCCTCTTTTGTAGGAAGATGGAGATAAGTTTTGAAGCTCTATAAGAACCAAGAAACAAGAAGAGAGATAAAGGAGGTGAAGCAGTTCAAAGTTAGAAGAACCTGTACAACTGGCCGCGGAAAGTCACAACTGGCCACAGCCAGTAGTTTTCACGGAAAGTCACAACTGGCCGCAGCTAGTCGTGAAAAAGTGCAGAAAGTACAGCTGCGCGTTTTACATTTCAGAAACAGAAAAACCCTATTTAACTTAAAGGGAAGGGCCGAAAAACACACTCTTGACCTAGGGAAACAAGTGGGCACACAAGGGAAGAGCTTGGGAGAGAGATTTGGAGCATTTTGGAGGCTTGGGTACTCTTCTCAAGAGAGATTTTTGGGATTTCACCTTGGTTCTTCCTCTTTTCTCCTATTTTCTTCTTAGTTTCTTCATGTATTCAGTTTCTTTGCTTAGAATCTCTTTGTATTTGAACATGAGTAGCTAAACCTTTCATTCTAGGGTTCTTTTACCCTTTTATATGGATTAATACTTGAATATTCCTCTCGTTTAGTATATAAATATATATCTATGTGTTGATTTCAACCTTGGCTTAATGCTTCTAAGTGATTGACCTCCATTTAGATGATTTATTCACTTGGGTTTTGACTCGAGAGAGCTAATCTAGGTGTAGAACTTGATTGAAATCATGCTTGTCTTGAAGTTTACTTGATAAATGGATGGTTTGTTGGTAAAATAGAGATATATTTACTAACCTTGCATTGTCACATTAGGGTTATTGCTTAAATATTGATTCTCACTAATTGTAGCAAGAGATTGTGCATTTTAATGAGAAGAGAAACTTGATTTTGACTTGAGAGAGTGTTTCAAGTGTTTTTGAACCCTAGACTAACACATATATGTATTGAAATGCTAGTAGAGAGGAAGTTAACCAAGTTTTATGAAATGCAAAAGGGGAAGAAGAATCCTAGGCTCCATTATCCTTGAAGTCAAAAGTCATTTGCCTTTATCAATTTTAAGCTTTAGAAATAGTCTTTAAAAATTCTCATTCCAACTCAAAACTTTGTTCTAGCTCAACTTGATTGAATTCACTAAGCCTCTTGCTTGACCAATTTGTTAAACAAATTCTCGTGGGAACGATACTTTACTAATCACTTTATTACTTGCGAAACTCGTACACTTGCGAGGTGAACACAAAGCCACTTATTATCCCATCGTGCAAAAAGCTCGAAAAAAGTTGTCCATGTGGAAAAGCATGTTCTTGACAATTGCTGGCCGATCGGTGCTGATTAAATCTGTGATATCCTCCTTGCCTAGTTACTGTATGCAGTCTGCTCTTCTTCCAATTTGTACTATTAATGAGCTAGATAAGATCTCGAGAAAATTCCTTTGGTCCTAGGACGAGGAGGTGAAAAAAATGCATCTTATTTCCTGGGACAAAGTTACTCAAGCTAAGAAGCAGGGAGGTCTTGACTTAAAAAGTCTTCGGCGCCAGAACAGAGCCTTCATTATGAAACTTTGTTGGGGCCTCTTGACAAAAAAGCAAGCCTTGTGGGTCCAATGCTTTTGGTCTAAATATAATTGTGGGGACTCTCCTGTGCCTCACGTCTCCAGGAAGCGAAACTCTTCCTCTGCATGGAAAGCAATTGTGGAAGTTTGAGATATCTTCCTTGCTGGAGTTGTGAAAAAAGTTAACAATGGGACGGGTACCAAGTTTTGGCAAGATCTTTGGCTTCCTCTGGATTGTCCTCTTATAGCCTATATCCCAGATCCATCACTAGTTAACAAAGATGAGATGATGCATGATCAAGTTCTTGATAATGGTAGATGGGATGTTAATAGATGGCATGGTATCTTACCCCTTGCAATCATAAATACCATCTCCAAGGTCCTTCCCCCTTCTAATACCTCCCCGACTGCTTTACTTGGAGGGCGGCAAAAGACGGTTGCTTTTTTGTTAAATTTGCTTATCATTATCTTTCTGATCATGGTGGAGCTAGAACTAACAGCTTTTGGGCCCTCATGTGGAAATAGCAACTTCCAGAGAAAGTAAAATTTTTTATGTGGCAAATTGACCATGAGAGACTGGTTACTAACTCTCTCAGAGCAAGAAGAGGTCTCACAAATGAGAGCAGTTGTCCCTTCCAGTGTAATAATGACGAAAGCGTGATCTGTATAATGAAGGACTGTGAGAGAGTAAAAAACATGTGGAAGCAGATTTTAATGCCTAACTATTTCTCTCAGTTTTTCGCAGGAAACTTGTAGGCTTGGCTCAACTGGAATACAAATACCTATCCTGGGAAAGGGAAATTCCGGAATTTCTCTTGGCCTAGGGCTTTTAGTTTGGGGTGCTGGATCCTTTGGACTACCAGATGTAAATACTTATTTCATGGAGAAAGTACGAATACCAGGGAGATGCTCCATTTGTGTAACTATCTTCTTATGGAAAGTTCTGCTAACCATACTCTAACTCACCAAAATTTTCATCTTGGCAGGATTGTGGAAAAGACTTGGACACCGCCCCCTACAAATGTGATTCGTATTGACGTGGATGGCTCGGTACGTCATCAACACCAGGCAGCTTGCGGTGGAGTGATACGGACTTCTCAAGGCCACTGGTTGATGGGGTTTCACAAGCATCTTGGGCTCCAAACTGTTATTGTAGCTGAGATATATGCTATCATGACTGGGCTCCGAGTGTGTTATCAAATGGGCTTGCAAAGAATAATCCTTTACTCTGATTCTCTTGATGCAATCAACATTCTTATGAGGGACTGCTGTATCGATCATCCATTAAGAGACATTATCGGAGAGACTAAAGATCTTCTATTCCGAGATTGGAATGTCGAGCTTCACTATACTTCCCGAGACAACATTTCTTGTGCTGACTATATGGCCAAACAGAGTCATGATGCCCCTGAAGATGCGAATGTAGTGCTAATTCCGACTGTCCCCATAGATTGTCTTGATAGGGTTCTTAAGGACCAATTAGCCTGCCGCCACTAGCTCTTTCTAGTTTGATGTACTAAGGGTTAGACCTTTATGGTCTATTCCCTAACTCTCCTTTTCAAGCTCAGGCTTGCCTTTATTAATGAAAAAAAAAAAGAGTTAGTGTTGCATAAGATAAATTAACATCCTTAAATGTTACTGTAAGCTCTTTTCAAACGTCAGGCCCCGTTTGGTACATGGAAGATTTAAGGATGGAAAGGAACTTAGAGGAGGGAAAGGAAAGGAAAGGAAGATTAAGAGGGAACTTTAAAAAGTTGATCTGTTTGGTAGATATAGGAATGGAACTTAAGTTGAAGGAAAATAAAATGTTTGGTATGAAGAAAAGGAAGTTGGTTAAGTGGGAATGAAAGGTAAAATACCTATAATACCCCTGAAAAAAAAACCACCACACCTCTCCCTCGATCTCATCTCTGCCTTTCTTCCTCACTCCCGTCTCTACCCTCTCCTTCACATCATCGACACCCCTTCTTCATCCACTATCTCCCGTGCCTCTGCTGCATCCACCATCGCCAGGGCCCTCTTGCATCACACCACCATCACTGGCGCCTCTTCTTCATTGTCCATAAAATGCCCCTAAATTTAAAACAAAAAAAAAATCGTGGAATGATTCTTTTTGTTTTCGCAATGGGACATAAAAAACCCTAAACTAGATGTCATGGAGGTGCAGATGTAAAACTGAAGGTACACCATGACAACAAGAGTTAAACCACAATGAAAAAAAACCCTCTGTTCGTTCGGACGTTCGAACGTAATAGACACCCAATCGCTTGCGTTCGAATGTAAAATCTGACAGTGGCTTGAGGTTTATATAAGCAATTTCACAACCCTGTAGACAGAAAATCAAACCACCAGAACACAGAAACTATATTCTACAAACAAACAAAGATGCATGTAAAGGGGAAAAAACATATTTCAGAGAGTAACAGGGCATCATAGAAGAAACAGGGCATCGCGCAAGAAGGTCAGCAAAACACCAAATAGACAGCTAAAACACCAAACTTGAAGACCCATTGCAACTTATCTCTATTTCACCTTCAATCTGAGCAACGAGACACAATCGGAGCAAGAAGGTAGGCAAAATTTCAGAGACTAGCTCGACTTATCGTCAAATTGGAGGTCGCTTGGTTTTTTCGAGAAGGGTCGGTGGGTTTTGGTGATGCTTACCAGCGAAGCATTGAAGCAAGCGGTCATGAAGAAGAAGCAAGAAAAAGAAGATTTAAGGGTCAATTTCGTCAGATAATTTCACTCTCTCGGAAGATTTAAACTTTCCCTCCATTTTTGGATGGAATGAAGGTTCCCATATTTGAGGGAATATTGGTAGAGGCGGGAAGTCATCTTCTTGGGAAAGCAACGCCCCAAATACGTTTTTTGCGAGGGAACCTTGCTATCTTCCCTTTCCATCACCCTCATTCGGTCTAACAAACGGGTCCTCAGGTACCAACTTTTATAAATAAAATAAACTTCAAAAACCAAAACCACCAAATTTAAAAGACAAAAAGTTATCAAGGGCTGCCAAAAAAAAAAAAATAAGGAGATTTAAAACGAAAAGGCGGTTTATCCATTTTGCTACCAACATTTGGAAATGTGAAGCTCATTACTTCGATGGAAGCGGGAAGTCTCGTCAGCTGTCATTTCCTTGCTCCCCCGCCAAAATCCTCTTCATTCCCTTCTCTTCCTCCTACTTTCTCGCTCCATTTCCTAGTTTCATCTTCTTCTTCTTCTTCCAATTCCTCAATCACCAATTCCAAACCTAATTACAGAGTGCCCAAGCCCAAACGAGACTGGATTGCCGATTGGGTCTCCCAAAACGACGACACCGTTCGTACTTTACCCATCTACTTTGGCGCCGCTTCTCTCTTGATCGTTCTCTTCAATCGCGCCCTTTATGGCATTGCTCCTGTCTCTGACGCTAGCAGGTTAATTTCGAGCAATTAGATTGTTGACCTCTAGCTTAATATTTTCGCTTACGATTCAATTTAAATTCTTTTATTTTTTTGTAGTTTATAGTGTCATGTAAAATTGCCGGAATCAGTTTTAGTTTACTGGGAGTTCCACCATGTGTGTTTCCTTTGAGAAGAAAACAAATTTTAGCATTGAGTAATTTGGATTCATGGTAATAAAATTTACATTGATAAACTGTAAAACCTAGTTTT
This sequence comes from Acacia crassicarpa, assembly GCA_034222035.1. Taxonomy (NCBI): domain Eukaryota; kingdom Viridiplantae; phylum Streptophyta; class Magnoliopsida; order Fabales; family Fabaceae; genus Acacia; species Acacia crassicarpa. The sequence continues at coordinate 19,281,439 of JAWXYG010000009.1, read as the reverse complement.
TACTTTCTACAAGAAAATCCATTTTTCTTCCATACATTGAAAATGCATATTAAATTAGCTCCATCTTCATTTTGTCACTGGATATTCAAATATTTACGGCATATTGCAGCTTTGCTTTTACACCACGTTAAAATCTCATAACCCAAAACCAAACCACCATTTACTTCCTAATTCTATCTATGCTTGGAATTTAAATACAGCATTGTAGCTTATTAATCTTTAAGGATTAAGATGGGATAACTGTCCTACGTTAAGTTATTTCCTAATGTTAGTGTAATGTGAATCGCAATGGCATGTTGGAAAAGCTACTAGTCTTTTACTGTGTGATATATTAATGGGTTGTGGGATGTTCCGCTACTGAAGGTTGAAAGGCTTAGCTAGCTTGGGGGAAGTATTCTAACAGATAATTTTTATAGTGAAATGTTTGAGTTGCTTGTTCTAACTAACACTTAAGTAATTGATACTCTGCAGTTCACAATCTAGAGCAGACCTCTTGACCGTAGCATTGGCTGTCACCAATATCTTAACTGGTCTGGTATGGCTGTCTATAAGACCCAAATCTATAGCTACGGTGAGCTCTTTGCATCTGAATTTGAAGTGCTCCCTTCCCTCGTGTTGAACTAATTCTTATGCATCTTTGTTTTTATTCAAAACTTTACTTCTTGTTATTCTTATATAGGTAGTTCCTCTAGGAGTTGAATGTAAGAGGGTGTGTAGTCGTCTCCCTGATTATGCAATTACTGAGTTGCTCTGGTAATGTTCATCATATTCACTTGTCAACTTTATTTGCGTTCATCTTTCCTCCCATTGACGCAAATGCATTCCTCATCTGTGGAGAGGTTAAATCCAGCATTGTGGATAACACTTCGTATCTCTCTCTCTCTCTCTCTTTTTTTTTAACTTCCAATTTGAAAATGCTATGAGTGAATTAAAAAACTGTAGTTTGTACAATGCATGTGTGAATGTTACATACTTTGCTTACATATATTTATAAATCGTAGTAAGGTCTTCTACATGTGATGGTCCAAAAAAAAGGCTTCTTGATTTATGTCCTGGAGTGAAAATTCATGTACAAGCAAGAATTGTATTGCTTTAGTGCTTCCATCACTGATGGTTTACTTGGTTGTTTATTCTCAGGGTGTGGGAATCTCTATCAGATGTCACACGCTGCAGATCACTTGTTATTGTTTATGATAACATTTGTGTGCTTCAAGTTGGTTGCGCAGCAGAAGCTTCTAGGAATGGAGAGGCCATTGATGTGGATGCCAATAAATTGACGCAAGGATCATTATATCAGGGTGTTATAAAATCTGGAGCACGTATGTTCTTAACAATGAACTATCATTAACTGTATTATTTATCGTAGTTGACTGCTACATAAGTTAATCATTATTCAGGGAGATGCATGTTAATGTGAATTTTAACCGAATCTTATCTAAATGTGCAGAGAGTTACTTAGCTAACCTATCTCTTTATCCTGGGAAATCTGAGCTGCCATTCTTGCCTTCAAACACTCAGGTATCATGTTTATATATTAAAGTGTGCGACTTCACTGACTTTCCTCTTAACACGAGAGATTTCCATGTGAGTCCTTACAAATTGTGCTCTGTCTAAATGTTAATCAATGATTCAAGAATTTTCTCAAACATGAATTTTTTTGAAATCGAGTAAAAGATTCAAGAATAAGTATATATAACCGCTTGTTTCTCAACTGCTAGACAAGAAGCATCCTTGATTTTCTGGCAGTTGATCTCTTTTATTGAATTCAACTAAAATGGCAATTATTATTCGGTTGTTAAAATTTACTCTTCTTCTTTCTTTTCTTTTTTTTCATTGAATAATTATCAGTCACATTTGTTATTAGCATGGATGCCCCTAAAAGAAGGAAGAAACAAACAATGAATAAAGCTCCAACAGTTAGTTTAAATGGAAAAATGTGTTTGGCATTGAACTTGCTCTAAGATATTATGAGGAAACCAACTTGACCACAGATTTCCACGTTTTCGAGATTTGAAGGGACCACTAGGTATAGTCGGTCTTCCTAGCAGTAACGATTAGTGCATAAAGAAAAGAAGCAGACACGCTGGTCACACCAGAAAATTGGTGAACTGGTCACTAATTTATTTAGGACAAGGGTGAACCGCCCAAAAAAGAATCAGGGGAGCCGATCATGAACTAGTCAAAACACATAAAATTGATAGTTTAAATAGTTCAAAGTTCAAACCAATTGTATTTTTCAAATTATTTTACATTGAGCATTAGAAAAAGAATACTAGTGAGCAACTGGATAAGAAACATGTATATATATTATAAAATTATAAATAATTATATGCATTGTAAATATTTTAGATCTCATAATTATTTTATTTTTATTTCAAATTATATGGTAACTTTTATTCAGTTTTTCACCAACACAATTATTATATTTCTAGGCAGTAATTTTGCAACCACTTGGAGACAAAGGAGTTGCAATTATTGGCGGTGACACAATACGAGGTTTCACTACTTCTGATCAGGTATAGTTGCTTATTTATGTCCTCGTTTTAAGGATATGGTAGGGTCGATTTATGAGAAACAACTTATAGTAAAAAATTTAACTATACTTTTCCCCCCCTTATAAATAGGTAGTATAAATTTGTCAAATTGCTCGTCTTTGGATGCAAGTGCGACAGGTTATGGTGTAAAATTTGACATTTTAATACTTGAAATCCAAAAATTTGGGATCATAGAATTATGGTACTTGAAGATGTCAAGGTTAAAATTGTCCGTCTCCAGGACATGACAATGCTGTCATTATAGTTTATAGGTTTTGCACCTCATATATGCCCATAACGTAGATCCCAGTGTTTAAACTCAGTAACTTGCATGTATACTATATGGGTTGGTAACTTAAATATCAAAATGTTTACAGGCATGGATTACTCTTATCGGAGAAAAGCTGGATTCTACCCTTGAAAAACATGTAAAGCAGCTTCAACTTACTTCACATGATTAAATTTGAAGACAATAAAGGTATTGAATTTAGGGCGGGAAAGCATGCAATGTAACATGTGATATTTTAATTATACTAGACATCCCTAAATAATTCAGTTGATTTCCTTGCCATAGGTAGGGTCAAATTGACTGATAGGCACATACGCTAGGCAGTTCTACCAAGATTTGTAATCAATTCATAGTATTCATATGTATTATATAGTAATATCCAAGGGTTATCGTTTCCTAGAGGCCGTTATGTCCAACATTATATGCTATGGCTCCTCAGTATACTGAAAATTTAGAACCTTACGATGTCCTGTCAATGGTTTCCTTGCAGTCTGCAATCTAATGAAGTTTGAATTGAATATTGTAGTTTGTTAAATGGTATATTTACAAATACTGCAATATAATGAACTTTGAATTGAATATTGTAGTTTGCTAAATGGTATATTTACAAATAATATACCTTCAAGGCTTCAACTAAGCCAAAGTTCCGAAATCAGTACGATAAAAGGGGAAGATACACCCTTTCTAGAATTGTTTGCACCTGTTGCTTTTTTGTTTTTTCCCCTGGCCATCCTCTAGTTTTTGTCTAAAATATGGTACTATCGATTTAAGTTTTGTGCATGAGTGTATCAGCTCAAAACCTGATGTTTTCATTTTTTTTTTCTGGACATGTCTTTTGACGCCTCTAGGTTTGTCAAATGATTACCCATCTTGTTTTTAATTCAGAGCATTGTAATTAACATGTTAGTTAAGTCATTAATAATAATCTTGTTTTGCCTGCATGAAAATTTCAATGTTAATTAAAGGATGACATGAAACAAACAAGGATTACTCAACTAGAGAAGAATGAAACATTTAAAGGGAAAAAGAAGGAATCCATTCATATTGCTGCTAATATACAACTGTGTGAGCCCTGTGAAGTATGTTTCATGTTTATAGAAGTCATTAAACAAGAGAAAGAGAAAGAAAGAAACAAAAATTCTGTCACCTAAAATCCCCCGAAAAAAACAATTAAAAGAATGAATGCCTACAGCTATGATTATTGTGCTTTACAGAGGGTACATGGTGACCCTGATAGATTAGTGTCCCCCATATTTATAGAAATGGCCTTTCCCAGGGTAGAACCCCTGTTGTAGGATCAGCAAAATGTGACAAAAGGAAGTCCTTCAAGCCAGTATCCCAAACCTCACAAAATTGCCGCCTCCAGTTAGGTGGTTCAATGGCTTCAGTTCCAAGCCCTGGAGCTCTATCTTTTGATCCTTTGTTTTGGTCTTCTTGCCAGTCAACCACATAGGTTGCAACCCTTCTGAAGAACTTGGCTTTGAAGGTCTCCCACACCTGATATTTGTAGTGATTTATCATAGCAGTACTTTCAGGCATGTTCTGGTATTTGTATCCATTCCTCAGCTGAAAATGGTGCACCACATTCAGAAGACTAGTGTCAAGCAAATCTGGCCTCACAATTGACTTGTGTCTCTCAGGACTCTGAAGCCTGCAAGTGTACCCTATAGTCACTCCTCTTTTGGGCGGCATTCGCAACCCAGAAGGACCAAAGCTATGACAAGCTGTTCTTATCTCTGCAATTTTTGAGGATGACAAGTTTGCAACCACTGACTTGAGTGAGTTCTCACCAGGAATATCATTCCCAAACTGGTGACGAAATTCATTAGGGAAGTAGAAGAACTCGTCTACGTCGAAGAATCCGACCCATTTGCATTTATCTCTTGCTCTCAAAGCACAGTGGGAAAAGCCTGCTTCCTGAGTTTTAATCCATGGCCAGGTTTGTCTACTTACATTATATCCTTGAATGTCGAGATCATGAACCACCTTCTCTATATCATCATCACTGTTGTTATCATATATGAACCATCGTTCAACTCCAAGCCAAGAATGGTACATAATCCATTCTCTGAGCGCAGATGCCTGGTTCCACACCATAGTGCAAGCACACAGCTCATGTTTCTTAGTCTTTCTTTTTCTCTTCTGCGCTTGGGGACTTGAGTTGCCAACTCTTGCCACAGAAGGCATGAGCTCACGAACCGGGCGCCTTATATGGCCGGTTAAATGGCTGACGGTAACCCGAATTCCCAGAGCCTTATCTGGGCTGTTTCTGATACTCCGTGGCAGTAAACACCTCACCACTTCTTGAGCAACTGAAACTGCTTTGGTTGTGATCATGAAGTTGTTTTCTTTGCCCAAATTCTTCAACCCGAAATGGCAGAGGAAGTTGGTTGGATCCGATATCTTGTGGGGTCTAAGGTTCAATCCTTTAACAAATACAACGGCGGTGTTTCCATCCAAAATCGCTTCATACGCCACCTTGTCCCATGACTGAGCAGTCTCGTTAACCAGCGAATCCCAATCTGGGCGACCCACCTCGCCACGGTGGCGCAAATCTACGGTGGCCGCAGAATAGTTTACCTGAGGAATTGAGCACCTCACAATGGATCTGAACTCATCGTAGCCATCAGTGGACAACACCGGCTGCGTTAGAACATCAGCTTGCTGATTCCTAGCTTCATCGAAGGAACCGTTGAAGGAGAGCTTGTAGTATATACACTCCAAATCTGAGCTCTGCCGGAGAATTTTGTTGCTCACCATCAAAACCACATGGTCGGGGAAGATAATCCGATCTTGAACTCTCAAAGGAAGCAATCTGGAGTCAGAAGAATCTAGAACCAAACGACTTGCAGAAGAAGACAAACGTGATAAGGAAGATGTGATAATGGCGGGCCGAAACGGTGACGAAGAAATAGCGAAGCGATTGGAGGATAAGAAGAGGAGGAAGACGAAGAAGAAGAAGCAGAGAAAAAGTGACCTCAAGGACAAGTAGCGGGGCAGCGAGAAAGCAGCGGTACCGACACGCTTCCTCTTCCGGCGTTGCCCTGAGTCCATCATTTTCTCAGTTTTCTCTTCTCCGTCACCGAGAAGAGTTTAGAATCCAACCTTTAAGCAGAAAAAGGATAGGGCAAGACGCAAAATACACAGATCTGAGAGACGACAAGGTTGAAGAAGAAGAAGAAGAATGTGACAAGTTCTGGAGAAAATAGGTGGCCGCGTAAGATAGTTGAACCCTCACAGGCCAAAAGGAAAGAAAAAAGAAGATGCGATGGAATGTCCAGAGAGAGCGGGGTTGGACCGGTGAAGTGGGGATCCAGTGGAGTGTTGTTGTCATTTTATTCGCTGGTTACAGCGCGTGACGGAGACGAATTCTTTTTTGGTTATTATTTACTATTAGTTTATTGCATAAATAGTTGGGATCTCGTAATTAAAAAAGGCATTAAATTAGTAGCAGAACAACAGTCTTTGAAGAGAGATCTGAGCAAAAAAAAAGTCTTGAAGAGAGAGAAGGGCTCGATTGGAATTTTATTATCAATTTGCCCATTAAAACTTTGTCACTTTGCTTGTGCAAGAGAAATTCTCTCAAGCAGTGGGTCTCATGAGATCCTTTAGTAACAAACTACTAAGCCATTTACCGAGTTTTCATTAGGGTACATTATATAGGCTTTTTTCCCTATTTGTCTCTTATTTGTTCCTTATTAAATAACTAATTACTATTTTACCATTGTTTCTAAATTATTTCTCAATGTGCATTGTTTAGTCCATTGTTTAGTCGACTAAAACATGGGATATTGATTTTTTTGATTGCCCCGTAATTTAATCGAGTAAACCATAGTGCTTAGTCGACTAAATCGTGAGAGAGGTTTATTAAAAATCCCAATCGCGGCATTTGGAACACTAATCAACTATAAAACCTCCTCAAACCTCTCCCTATGTATTTTTCATCAAATCCTTTCTCAATCCGTTGGTGGGTAGGGAAGGAAACTTCATTCTAGAGCGTCATTATTTCGAATTTTCGTCGTTGTTCTCCCGTTTATGCGAACCCATTTCCCTAGAAGGTAGACAAATTAATTAAAAGTAAAATGAGTTTTATATTTAAAATCAAAGTTTACCAAGATCGGTGAGGATTGAGGATATGACTAAAAATCCTAACAAAAAAAAATCCTTAATATAAAATCTTAATAAAAAATTAATTTTATGGTTTCTTAAATATGAATTTAAAGAAAATTTTTTCAAAATTGATAATTTATATTGATTACATTCAAAATATCAAATTGATTAGTTAAGATACTCATTTAAAATAGATATGAAAATCTCTAATGATGTCTTCATTTTCAAACTCATCAACAATAACTTTTTGAGGTACTCAACCTACCTCCGGCAAACATTCATACGTTACTTATATTAAGAATGGGAGAGTAATAACAATGGTTAATAATTTAGGGGGCCACTTGTAATAAATTTAACCTATCACTTGTAATATTTAAACAAAATTATATTTTCATAAAAATAGAAAATGTTTATGCTTGTACGTTCGAATGTCTATTTATAGTTTATATATATATATATATATATATATATGTATGACTTTAAAAATTGAAAAAAAAAAAGCACATGAGGGGTTTAGGGTCTAGGGTCATTTTTTATGTCCCTAATTATATTTAGTCAAAAAATTTTCAAGCAATTGTATAAGTTTTAAACCTAAAAATGTCTTCTTTGTTGATTTTAATTTTAAATATAAGACATAATTTTTATATTTGTCCATCTTTTCATAATTTACTCTATTAATAATTAAATAAAATAAATGTCTTATATTAAAAAAGTATATCATAAAATATACCTCTTTTATATCATCGTCTCATCTCCATCTTTAGATAATGAAAGGTATATTCTAGATTTAATATTTTATAAAATTATTATTATTATATTTATAATTTAAAATTTCTTTATTATAGATTGCAATTATGAAGGGTATAGATCAAATTTTAAAAGTTTAAATTTATAAAGGTAGACAAATAATTAAAAATAAAAATGAGTTTTACAAGGTTCCAAAGTTTAGTGAGGATTGTGGACATAACTAAGAATAGTAACAGAAAAATCCTCAATATAAAAACTTAATTAAAAAAATTAATTTTATGGTTGTTTTATAGCTCCACGCACCAATAGGATCCGAACTGCATAACAAAAGAGTTGATTATCTAACGGGTCCCACAATGTTATCGAGCGTGTATAACACGCATGAACATAATAAAGAGTTTCACGTTTAACCCTATAATTTATACTAAAATATTAATAATATATAAATAAATAAATAATCAGACGAAGGAAAGATAAAAGTCCTCGCATAAACGAAAGAACAACGGCAGAAATTCGAAATGGAGATGAGAACATATTGAAATCGACGCAAATGACACTAGCATGAAGTTTCCTTCAGGTTCCAAATGCCGCGATTGGGGTTTTTAAAAAGCCCCTATCGCGCCAAGCGCCTCGTAGCGCGATGGCATTAGGGCTAGCCTTAGGAGCTGGCCTTCCCTCTTGTCTAGGGTTCGAGCCCTGCCTCCCCCTCCCCCTCCCCCCACTAGCTGTATCAAAAAAAAAAAAAAACCTTTGTTGCGATTTAGTCGACCAAGCCACAGCATTGTGGCTTAGTCGACTAAAGCACGGGGCAGTCAAAAAAAATCAACACCCGCGTTTTAGCCGACTAAATCTTGGTTTAGTCGACTAAACAGAGGCACATTAGAAAATAGTTTGAAAATAGTGACAAAATGGTAATTAGTTATTTAATAAGGGGCAAATAGGTTTAAAAAAAGCCCATTATATATACCTACTTTATATGTCTCTTATGTGTTTATACTTTTAATTTTTTTTATATTGTATTTATTTATATTTAAATTATATGTTGATTTTAAACATCTTTTTTGTACTCAATATCTTAAATTAATTAGTTTCCATGATACTAGTGTTACTGGCAAATATTTCTGAACTAGAAATGGAAACTAATTAATTTGGGGTCTTGAATATAAAAAAGATGTTAGAAAAAAATATATAATTTAAATATAAATAAATGCTAAAAGATTGAAAAGATATGCTCACTAATAGAGGTATGGGCACATAAAAAATGCATTAACTATATGCCTATAATGTAGAATGTAGACTCCGTTTTCCACTAGTTTCTCCCTCCATTTACGATATGACATGACGTGGATTTTTTTAAATATTGTTTACCAGATTTGGTGAATGCTTTTTTAAGCAAGTAAAAGAGTTAAAAAAGGGGAAATTGTTGGAAAAATCCCCTGCTCACCTATTATAAAACTTACTGTATTATCCAAAAGCATATGGAATTCGTGAGTGTGACTGTTCTTCAATTATGTATGTCGTATTATTAATTACAGATATAAAACTATGAAAGGGGGAAAATAATGAGATAATAAAATATATAATAATTGAGAAATGAGTAGTGGTCTTACCCAGGAGCCGCCTTGACTAGGGCCGTCAAACTTGGGGGATTCATGTTGTTCGAGTCTTACTCAGGAAAAATAAAATAAGGAGTAAATACCTATTTAGTCCTTGGAAAAAAACATGGACCTTTTTTCATCCCAAGGACTAAAATGAGATATTTTTATGGATCAAAAAGGGGTTTTTGGAAATTTTCGAGGGCCTAAAATGGGGTCTTTTTTTTTTTTGAAATTCATCCTTTTCAGGGATTAAAAAGGGGTTTTACTGTTTGAGAAACTAAAATAGGGTCCGTTTTTTTTTTTTTTCCAGGGACCAAATTGAAGGTTCAAACTTACGTGCTCTATAAGAATTCATTGCTTTTTACAAAGCATCCTCCCCTATTGTTGGTATTGAATAGGTCTTTTGGGGGGGAAAAAATGAATTATAAATAATCTTTTTTAGAAAGAAAATATTGTTTTTTATAATGAAAATATATGGTTTCTATATTTGTGCCAAAGTCAAACATTTTATAAAGATAATGTGAGTTTCTATATCGGTGTATGATATTTTTGAAAGCTCCCATGTGAATTAAAAATAATAATAAAAAATAAAAATCCGAGTATGTTTGAAACTGTTTTCCCCTTTTTTTGTATCATTCAGAAAACTTCGTTAATACCGTTTCCTGAAAACGCCTTTTTTACTGGTGCCAAAAAAAAAAAAAACTCCTTTTTTAAAATAACTCAGTTTAGGGTGTAAAATCAACTTTCCACTTGCATTAGGAGGAAAACCAAGGCTTGGTAATTAAAACAAGATGCAATTTTGCTCAAGAAATAACCACTCAATAGTGCCAGGTATCCAAAAAAGTCTTTATAAGCAATTTTATCCTACAAATGTTACAAAAATGAGCAAATTTGCCCTAACTATTAAAAAACTAAAATTGATTATCTAAAATTTGACATTCATCATTAACATTTTTAAGGATAAGGGCCAAAATTATTATGTTTTGGTTAAAATTTCTCCTCAAAAAACGCGAAAACACTATACCTAAACTTTTGATAGGGGAAAAAAAAAAGTAATGAGTTTGTATTTTGACTACAAAATGATAACTAAACACACTGATAGACCTGTCAATAATTAATGATTAAAAAACATTAAAAACCAACGTATAGTTAATGATAAGTAAAAGAAAAAATTAAAATAAAGGACCTATAGCATATAATATTTATTGAGAAAGACCATAAAAGTTGTAATTATTTAGAAGGACCAATTAACAAAATAAAAATTTTAAAATACTAAATTGTCCCTAATCAAACCTCCTACATTTTCTTTCACATTTAATGTTTGAAACTAATATGAACTTCTAAATTTAATTAAATTAAATACAATCTCTCTCATCATAGATATTTGTAGAAAAAATAACACAAACATCTTTCAATTTTGTCAAAATTATAATTTTATTTTTAAAATTAACGCAAACTTTAAGTGAAAAACTATATAATTTTAGGAAAAACTTATATATATATATATATATATATATATATATATATATATATAGTCATGTTTAGCATTAGTGTGCCTTTTAGTGTTAACAAACATTAACACATTATAACATTTCAATTTTTGATACAATATAATAATGTTTTATTTTTGTTATTTGAGCCTACATAGCTAGTTCTAATAAAATAAAAAAATGCATTAATTTTTTTATTTTGGTTGATAAAGCTTCTTTTTTTTTCTTGATTTACAAATAAATCAACAAAAAAAACTTAATAATATAAAAGGGTTAAAGGGCCAATATCTGTGTTACCAGTAATAATTAAATTATATAATGATAAGATATGAAATGCATTTAATTTTTTATTTTGGTTGATAAAGTTCCTTTGATGGAGCTTCTTTTTTTTTTTCCTGATTTATATAAAATTATGTAAATCAACAAAAAAAAATTTAATGATATAAAAAGGTTAAAGGGTCAATATCTACCTTACGAGTAATAATTAAATGATATAATGATAAAATTATGTAGATATTAGTAAATGTTAAGAAAAAAAAAGATGATTTTGGCGGTAGTAATTTTAGTGGGAAAAAATTAAATCACTTTCAAGGGTAATTTAGTATTTTAAAATTTATATGCTGATGATTGATTCTTCTAAATAATTACGATTTTTATGGTCATTCCCAATAAATATTATTCTCTATAGGTCTTTCTATTTAATTCTCCATAAGTAAAATGTCCTCATCAATGCATTAAAAACCAAATTAAGGAAGTCATCACAATGTATGGTAAATTCTCTAGCAGCGTTTTTTATTACACACACAAACATGTGCATCCCATCTTTTCTAATCTATTTTTTAAAAGTTAAAGTATATTTTTAGTCCTTTAAGTTTACATCAGGTATACTTTTGGTCCCTTAACTTTATAAAGCATACTTTTGGTCCCCATAATTCTAACATCGTTAGTTGGCTAACGGAAAATGTTGACACAACAAGCTCAAATTATGACCGTACAAAATTAAGTAATGACTATGTAATTAAATATTATTAATATTAAATTTAAAATATGTGTCTATTTTAAAATAAAAATAAATCTGATAAGAAAAAGGCAAATGAATCGTCTTCTCCACCTCAACAACGCATTCGAACCCAACGACTTCACCTCTACTTCCATTCCCCAAGCATCGTTGACGGAGTTAAGGGTTGAGATTCACTCACTTTTTCCCGGTTGGGTATTCGATACCAATGGCGGAGCCACAGTGACACCCACATCTGCAAGTGCGGAGACAAAACTCCCTTATTTGTGAAAAAAAAAAACCGATTAAGGAACTCGTCAAGGATTTGGGGGTGGGCAACTTTGGGGTCAACAGGCTCATGAGGAACAAGGAGACCAAGGAACTCGTTGCCATGAAATACATCGAGTGTGGCTACAAGGTTTGTCTCAAAATTGATAAACTGTTTTAGAGAGATTGCTGGAAATTTTAGATTTACGGATGATTACGCTTTGCGTTTCCTTCACAGTTTTTGGAAGTCAATCAGATTAGAAGATAGGTTTCAAGCTTCTTTCCATGTTTTGTTATTAAATGTTCCTTATTTGAGTTGTGTGATTCTAAGAAATTTCTATTACAATCCCAGATTGACGAGAAGGTGGCAAGGGAAATTGTGAATCACAGGTCCCTTCGACAAGTTTATAACAATCAAGGTTTTGATATCTAGGGTTTCAAGTTTTCAGAATTTTTCAATTTACACATATTTTAAGTTTAATATTAATAATATTTAGGGTTTAGGGGCAAAAATACACATGTAATTTGCCCTAGGGAGCACCCGCACCACGTAATTTCAACTGGACCAAAAATACACATGTGATTACGTTTTGGGAGCACCTAGCACCACGGCCGTTAGTCAACGGTTGATTTGGATGGAAATGAACAGTAACTCGAGTGAAATTACACTTTTGCCCTTAGTTTTAAATATTAATTACACTTTTGTCCCTAATTTTAAATATTTTAAAATTTTAAAATATCTCCGCCGGTGGGCCCCACTGTCGGCCTCCACCACCACCGCCGGCGACCACTACCGTCGCCGGCCACCGGTGGAGGCCACCAGCGGTGGCGGCGGCCGGTGGTGGTGGTGGCCGGTGGTGGTGACGGCCGACGGTGGGGCCCACCGGCGGAGATATTTTAATTTTTAAAAATATTTAAAACTAAGGGCAAAAGTGTAATTTCACCTAAAACTAGGGGCAAAAGTGTAATTTCACCCGAGTTACTGTTCATTTCCATCCAAATTAACCGTTGACTAACGGCCGTGGTGTTGGGCGCTCCCAAAACGTAATCACATGTGTATTTTTGGTCCAGTTGAAATTACGTGGTGCTGGGCGCTTCCTGAGCTTGCTGTGTCAGCGTTTTCCATTAGCCAACTAACGGTATTAGAATTATGGGGACCAAAAGTATGCTTTATAAAGTTAAGGGACCAAAAGTATACCTGATGTAAACTTAAAGGACTAAAATTATACTTTAGCCATTTTTAAAAGTGTGTTCTTTCTTGGGTTAAGGTGCAAAACCGTACATGTGTTTTATTCCAAGGAGCATCCAGCATTAAGTATTTTTTTTCAAGTTCAAAGTGACTATATGGTTACCAAATGGTTGCATAAGTCACATCTAACATTAGTTGACCAAACGGTCAATGTGAAATTGGTAGGATTGAATAAAATTGCTTATGTGTACACTGAGGTGGAGTGGGAAGAAGCTACATGCAAGGACATTTGATGATTGGATTGATATTAATTCATTATCTTTTAAAAATAAAAATTCCTAACCCTAATCCATCTTCAGATTTGCACATCATCTTTGGTGTCCTCCTTCTCTTCGACCTCCTTCCTAGCTGTCTTCCGTCGTTGCATCATCCGGTGTACCTCGTCTCTTCCCCACTTTTTTCCTCGGCCTACAAAGTGTTGGTTCTTAGAGTTTTGATGATGATAAAACTTAATTAATTAAAGTTTTTTGTTGAAAAGAAATTGTGTTTTAGAATCAATAAATATTAATTACGTTGGTAACTTAATAACTCGAGTAAGAACAAACTACGGTTTCTATCTCACTAGGACTTACTCCTTTTTATAAGTTGTAATCAAATAAATACAAATACAATTACACACTCTATACTCAATATGATCATTTCACTAGGACTCACTCCTTCTTATAAGTTGTATTTGTATACTCACACTTAAGGTTCTACAACCTTAAGATTTAAACAATAATCAAGAAAACAATTAAGTGTTTATACTCCTCACTGAGTAGATAAATGATAAATATTATAGTACAGAGCATATATGAAGATATTAAATGAAATAGATGAAACAGTAAACTGAAATAATGTCTAATTGATTGCTCAGAGTTTCGGTAGTTTGCGGAATTGAATGTGATGAGCTTTTATACCAATCGTCCATTAATGCCGTTGTGAAACTTTGAATAACACCATTGAGTCTCTTTGTAATTCCGTTAGGCACAGATGAAATTCGTTGAGTTTAATTGGCTGTTGCTTTATTAAATGCGTTCACCGTTGATTGTACTTGTGCAGAAGATGACTCAGAATAATAGCTGGAATAAATATGTCTTAAAGGAATGTATTCGTTTGCTCTGAGCATTTATTCCATTGGTATCCTCTACTGTGTAAGTTGCATTTAATGCTTCTAACACGTTGAATCGCTTTTCGGCTAATCTCAATTTAAACAAGATTAATCAACTGAAATTCGTTCAAAAAGATGATTAGAAGTAATTGAAATAAGTTTGAAGGTGATAAAGAGTAGTTAGATAATGACCCACAATGATTAGAGCAAAGATTAAGAGCATATCGATGGTTTCTAGGATTCGAATGAAACTTTCTGGGGTAACTTGATAAATTACTTGAGTAATATTGCATATTTTCAAAATAAAAACTCATTGGAAAGATATTACTTGAGTAACAAGAATTATTACTTGAGTAATACCGAAGATATTTAAACAAATAGAAGTTCCTGAGAGTTTGCGAAATTACATGCGGAGTAGGAAAATATTACTTGAGTAAAGGACGAAAGTAATATTGGATGGTTCCTTGAAAAAGAATGACTGATTCGAAATTACTTGAGTAATATATCATGTTACTTGAGTAATGTCGAAGATAATCAAGAAGTAGAAATCTCGGTAGTGTAAAGTGAAATTACTTGCGAAGCCAGTATATATTAGTTGAGTAATGAACGAAAGTAATATCGAATCACTTTGAAAATGAGTGACTCTTTCTAAATTACCTGAGTAACAATATTACTCAAGTAAGTAATATCTAAGTATTACTTGAGTAACAATATTTGTTACTTGAGTAATTTGGCGTTAGTGAAAAGAACTTTTCCATCGGCGATATTACTTGAGTAATAAATTAAATTTGCTAGAGTAACGATATTTGACAAACTCTGAACTTACTTTTGAAGACTATTACTTCGAGTAATACCAAGAATTACTTGAGTAATTTTCTACAGAATCCCAAAACGATAGTTTTCATTTCTGTGAACACTAAACAACTTCATTAGATGAGGATTACTTGAGTAATCAAAATGACGTACTTGAGTTATTAAGTTACCAACATAATTAACATTTATTGATTCTAAAACTCAATTTCTTTTCAACAAAAAACTTTAATTAACCAAGTCTTGTCATCATCAAAACTCTAAGAACCAATATTCTCCCCCTTTTAATGATTACAACACTTGATAATTGTGAAACATGTTTGAAAAGTTTTTTGAAATCAGCAAGTCCAGCATAGTACAAGAATGCAAAGAAATATATGAGAGAAATATTTGAACTTCATTCAAGAGAAAACGTTAGTACAATATATATTAGAATATAAGAGAAAGTGTGTTAGTACTAACAGAATTATATAGTCAAGAGAATAAAAAAGATATAAGAAAAGAAACATCGTTTCAAATCATATCAGATATCACGAAGTGGCGACGACAACCAAGTCCCTCCCTCTTTCTTGATGCGTCTCCCTTCCTCCTAATGTGTCCCCGTTTTTCTCTCAAATCTCATATCTTCTTCTCCTTCTCCGCCTCTCTCCCTCACTCTTCATCTTGCGTAGCTCTTGGCTTTCCTCACCTCAAATGCGTTGGCATAGGGTCATGCTTGATTTGTTTTTGCCTTAGCTCTTGGCTTCTTTGACACTAGGATCGTGTCGGATTTGCATAGCTTTGGGCTTTCCCCTATTCTTGGCTTCTTTGACGCTTGGACCTAAAAGCTTAGATTTGTTTTTCCCTCAGTTAGTCTTGACTTGTATCCCCACCGGCACTAGTTTTGGTGTCAGCATAAGTGGTTTGGGTTGAGGAGCTGCTTTGATGGTGGTGGAATGATGAGGACATAGGAGGTGGCATGACCAAGGCAACAAACTTAGAGGACATACAAGGTCTTCGAGGCCCAATGACAAGAGCAAAAGCTAAAAAGGCTAAAGAGGCCCTGAATCTCTTAGTGACCACCTTACTTGAGGCAAGCCCAAGTCTAAAGGAAGAAGAGACCGAAATGATACACTTAATTCAGATTGAAGACCTTGAAGAATAAGCCTCAATGGATATGCATGAAGGCTTATTGGTCTCGCTTAGTTTTACTTGGCCCAAATTCTGCACTTAGTTTTATCTTTCTTACATTTAGTTGAACTTTTGTAATAAGGATTATTGGGCTCGCTTATTGGGCTTTCTTATTTTCCTTTGTGTGAAAGCATAATTAGGTTAAACTTAATATGGATGTTGTCCACTATATATGGGAACACCATGGCTTTTGGGACGACAGATTTGAATTGAAAGTTAACCTTTTTGGTGAGAGACAAGCTTCTCTAGGGTTCTTTTTGAGAATCTCTGAACTTATCAAGGGCATCAATCCTTGTGGCGTTCTTGGGTTTATCAATTCTTTGGAATTGTGGCGCCTACCTATAATCCAGTTTTCGTTCTAAATTTCTTGGTTTCGTATCTCCAGATTCCCTTATCCTTTTTCGGTGTTTTTTGAGTCAAAATCGTGTTTCAGAAAGCCATCTTTCACCTCGTTTTGGAAGCACTCAAATCCGAGGTCTGTAGCGTGAGATACGATTTGTTCTTTCAGGACGCACTGAATTTCTAATGCGAAAATTCCATTCCTAGTTGATGCAAGCATCCTTTTCTTTCGGGAATCATATCAGTCTCCAAGCAAGATAGAGATGATTGAGCAATGCCATGAGCCTGTCAAATCTAAGAGTGTTTAGTAAAAGTAGAGATTGGTTGATTCTTCTTCCTTATATTCTCCATGTATGAATTTTCTGCTACAACTTGCAAATTTAACAGTTTCTTAATCATGCATTTTAAACTTATTAGCTTCTTCTATTGGTTTCTTGCATAACTGTTGCTGCTACTCTCATAATGATGAAGGATTTACACTTATAACTTGATTCCTTTCTGTCTTCTTCAATTGATGATTCTCATTTTGATTTGTCCTTTTTATTTTGATTTCTAAGTTTATTAATGTGTTCTATGAAGCTTTTACGTTTTGATTTCTTTGAAAATGTGGTTGATAAGTTTTTCTTCCTCCCTCCACTACAGCTAGAATACTAGGAGAAATGTCAGTCGTTTTGGTCAAATTAATAATCAACATGACTGAGATTAACGATAATCGTATATTTAGGGTTAGGAATTTTTATTTTTATTTTTTTAAAAAATAATGACTTAATATTAATCTTAATCTTAATCATCAAATGTCCTTCACGTGGCTTCTTTCCACTCCACCCCGATGTACACATAAGCAATTTTATTAAATCCTTCCAATTTCATGTTGACTGTCTGGTCAGCTATCGTCAAGTGTGACTTTTACACCCATTTGGTAACCACAAAGTCACTGTTGGATCTAAAAACAAGTACTTGGTGTTAGATGCTACACATAGTCATTTTTGTACTCTAACCCAAAAACTATCTCCTTTTTGATACCATGAAGATAGACATTTTTTTTAATATATAACTATCTGACTAAGTTAGATTCAAACATTGTCCCAATTGGGATAGATCTCTAAAGAAGATTTTTTTTTTTTGGAGTTCTACAAGTTCAAATTTGAATTCTTGTGCCCGAGGGGTTAAAAATTGTTTCACTAAAACTAACACATATTATAGATAGATACTAAATCAGCACAGTGCAGCCTAAAATTTGAAAATTATGTGCCAAAATACCTTTTTTTCAATGTTGTCAGACTAAGAAAAATATGTATTGACAACTTGAAAGTAAACGATAGGATTTTAATTAGGAAACATTTCTAAAAAAATCCTATGTAAAAATTCATTGTCCAATGGTATTTAAGAACCAAATTTATGGATGAGATTAATTGTTAAAAGTCACCAATCAATTTAGGGTGAAGGAGCGTTTTTGCCAACATACTATTAGGCAAGGAGCATCCAGCACAATTATTAATTGTTGGTACCTTAAATGCAAAAAAACAATTGCAAAGTGATAAACCACACAAAGCCGTCAGTTTCATTAAGTCACGGACGTTCAATTGCTGACGTGGTGAAGAATATAGGAACACCTGGCCATTTGTGTCAAAAAAATTACAGAGTGTGCGTTATTTTTGGGTTTAGGGTTCCTGGAGAAAATGAAGAGTGTTGAGACCAGAGAACGAAGAGGAAGAGGAGACCAGAGAACGACATCGAAGAGGAAAAGGCGTTGGTGGAGAAATCTTCATTCTGGAGAAAAGGAAATCGCGATCTGGGAGAAAACGCATAGGAGCCCAAAACGAAAACACAGCCGTGAGGATGATTATGAAATCGCGATCTGGTTGAATGGCTTCATCTTCTTCATCGAGTCCAGGAACCCAACCTTCCTGGTCTCCAAAGCTCCATCTGGTTCTTCCATGGCAGGTTGGGTCCTATTAGAATGTGGCTTAAAGCCTCTTCCTCTAAAATGTCCTAGACCTAGGGTCGGAACTTCTCCGTACAATTCTCCATCCAAGTTTCGAATCATTAACGCAAACAAATCCAAGGGTAATATAGATCTGAAATTTTCCGCTTCTCGTTTTTCAAGTCCGAGAAGTTGGGAGCTGAAGGTAAGCGCTCCTGCAAGTGTTTCCCCTGTGGAAGAAGTGATTGTCAATGAGGGGAATGAGTTCGATCCTGGTGCTCCACCAGCGTTCAAGTTATCTGATGTCAGAGAAGCTATTCCTAAGCATTGTTGGGTGAAGGATCCATGGAGGTCAATGAGCTATGTGGTGAGGGACGTTGTTGTCGTTTTCGGATTGGCGGCGGCGACGGCTTATTTGAACAACTGGTTCGTTTGGCCTCTATATTGGGCTGCTCAGGGAACTATGTTCTAGGCTCTGTTTGTTCTTGGCCACGATTGGTATCAATCTCATCCTTTATTCTTTCTGGCTTCATATGGATTCTGAAATTGATGGTTGATTAATTTTTGTTATTGTTGTTCTTATCTGCTTGGATGTTTTAGTGGCCATGGAAGCTTTTCAAACAATCACAAGCTGAACAGTGTGGTTGGGCATCTTTTGCATTCTTCCATTCTAGTACCTTATCACGGATGGTATGCTTTTGATGGAATAATAGCCATTAATGTCCTCTCTTTTTTTCTAGTTTACCTTCTGATGCTGAAACCGATGTTGTCGGAGAATCACTCACAGTGTTGGCTTCCACGACGTCGATTGCACCTGCGATAGGGTTTGCCTTTCTTCCTTTGCTCTTCTCTCTAAGGGTCGCTCACAGTATCGGGGGTTCCCTTCTTTTCTTCTGATGTTTCTCGTTTAGTTTCGTCTAAGAGGCAGCAGTGAAAAATCAAGCTGACTCAATAATCACAAATGGCCAGGTGTTCCTATATTCCTCATCACGTCAGCAATTGAATGTCCGTGACTTAACGAAACTGACGGCTTTGTGTGGTTTATCACTTTGCAATTGTTTTTTTGCATTTAAGGTACCAACAATTAATAATTGTGTTGGATGCTCCTTGCCTAATAGTATGTTGGCAAAAACGCTCCTTCACCCATCAATTTAATCGAGGTTATTTTGAAAATATATTTATATTTTTAACACATTTATTAATTCAATTAATTTTAACTAGATTTTGTATTCTTAACACTCAGTTATTCGTTAAGTGTTAGTGGCAATTTTATTTCAAAAGTTTTTTGTAGGACAATTTTGCTTTGGAAATGTAAAATGAAGAAGTAATTTTGTCCAGTTTGTTATTCAAATTAATTTTTAGTTAACCAAATATGTTGAGTTAGCAATCCACATGTCATCTATGTCATTTTTATTAACGTACAAATTTGCCTAAGAAGTCCATGTATCATTTACTTTATTTTTTAAAAGTTAAATTTAAAATTTTTGGGGTAAATTTGTATCTTAACAAAAATAACGTAGATGATATGTCAATCTCTAGCTTGACATAGTTGGTTAACTAACGGTCAAAATTAATTAAGATAATAGTTAGAGTAAAATTACTTTCTTTTGACACTTTCAGGAAAAAAAAAAAAAAAAAACCCTAAGACTTTTAAAGCAAGATTACCCAAACGCATTCGTTAATGATGCCTGACCATAAATTCAAAATCAATAATTGAGTTATATACGGCTGTCAGGTTGAGGAGGCACGCAAAGTGGAAGGCCTAATAATGTGTTCTTTTTTTGAGTTTTTTTTTTTTGGGTCGAAGTTCTTTTTTTGAGTTGGGTTGCAAGTTGCAACATAATTTATCAGTTTTAATTTTAATAACGTGTTCTTTTTTTTTTTTTTTGAGACTATGGTCTCTTGGGACATGATATTTATTCTTTTTTTTTTTCCATTGAGTAACGAGTCTTTTTAAAAAATAGTTAAATAATCATTCACAAAATTCAACAACAAAAAATACAAAATGATATAAGATAAATTTTCGGCTTAAATTAATCAGAACCTTCTTTAGTCTTAATTTATCTTGATTATAGAGTATCATAATTACAAAACTTTGGTTTCAAGTTCACTAATCAAAATGAAATTAATCAATTATAATTTACAGTAATAATATATATATATATATATATATATATATATATAT
Source organism: Acacia crassicarpa (assembly GCA_034222035.1). Taxonomy (NCBI): domain Eukaryota; kingdom Viridiplantae; phylum Streptophyta; class Magnoliopsida; order Fabales; family Fabaceae; genus Acacia; species Acacia crassicarpa. The sequence goes on along the minus strand of JAWXYG010000009.1, from coordinate 19,260,640 downwards.
ATATATATATATATATATATATATATATCTCGCATTGAGAAGGATAATATTTAAATAATAAAACATTAATCTACAAATAGGTGGAATATTTATGTATAAAACCACACATAATCTAATAAAAGAGAGTTACAAAAATATAAATCTGACAAGCTGCTATCTTTTTAATTCAAAATAAAGTTGTTTTCAGACTTAGTAATGAGAGCAAAAAAATATAAAATCTGGTCGATTAATTTAAAACTCGATTTTTTTTTTGGCTAGTAAAAATCTTGATTTTACTTGTTATGAATTACTTTACTGGTCTAACCAGTTCACCGGTATGGGGTTTTAATATTATGCATAATTAATACTCCCTCCGCTCTTAATTACTCCCTCCGGTCCTAATTATAAGAGTTAGTTGACTTTTTTGGAGACATTAAGGAAGCTAATTAAATTAATTTAAAGTATTTTTATTTTTATTTTTTTCTTTAAACTAATTAGTTTAATTAATAAACTAATATATAATCTAAGAATATACAACATATGAAATGATTAAATAATTTATTTAGCTTCCTTAATTTCTCCAAAGAAAGTCAACTAGCTCTTATAATTAGGACCGGAGGTAGTACTTATTTGTATGTGTGTGTATATATTAAATAGAAGCATTAAATACCGTTTTTGCCACGTAGGTTTTGGTTCTCAAGCATCTAGCACCTGAAAGTTTTTTTAGTATCATTTTTACTCGTGAAGTTTAAAAAAAAGAGCAAATATGCATTAGAAGTTTTCTTTAGGAACAAATTTACCCCGAAAGTTTTTTTAGAAGCAAATTTTTGTAAACTTTCAGGCAAAAATGATACAAAAAATGATTAATTCAACGGTCAAGATCAACCGATAGGCAAGATTGCTACGTTTGTAAACTTTCAGGGTAAAAATGATACCAAAAAAAAAAAAAAACTTCCAAGTGCTGGGTGCTCCAAAACCAAAACTTCCATAGCAAAATTGACTACTTCAATTTAACAAAAAATGATGAGTTAGCATACAATATTATCATATGACTTGGCATTTTTGTGATTGTAACAAGCAAGCCTTTTATTTTTATTATGCGAAAATATCAATGAGGTCTTAAGAAAGAGAAAATATATATATAAAAAAAAAGTCTCAATCTTAAATCCCCTATTAGGGATTTTTTTTATATTAATTATGGAATTTCAATATCAAAAGAAGTCCCGTTATTAAACTGACTTTTCATATTGTTAAAATGACTTTTCCTATTATTAAAATATCCCTATGAAAATATTCTTGTCAAAATAACTTTTCATATTGTCAAAAAAATTTCGAGTTTTTCTTATGACATGTAGAGTTTTAGAAACTTAGAAAATTTTTGGTAATAGAAAAAGTCATTTTAACAACATGAAAAGTCATTTTGACAATAATATTTTCAAAGGAAAATTTAACAACATGAAAAACATTTTAATAACAAGATTTTTTTGATATTGGAATTCCATAATTAATATCAAAAAGCAAAAAATTTAGGATTGAGAATTTTTTGATAATATTTTCTTTTCTTAGGACCTCACCCATATTTTCCCTTTTATTATCTCTAAAAGTAAGTTAGGGTTCGTTCGGTCAAAACTAGAATCTGCGAAGAGAGTCAGGCTGATGAAATTGACCAGTCTCCGCAAAAAGCACCGATTGTTCGTGTTTGGCCGCATTTCACCGGTTTATTCCTTCTTCGATAATTGATAATATTAATGGAATTTTAGGTGGCTCAACACGTTAACGTGTGAAAGAGGTTTATTTCCTAACATCGTATATTTGAACCAATCAGTTATGTTTGACCAATATTATGTTTATTCAATGATTAATTATATTCAATAAAATTAGTTAAACCATGTGCTTGCTCCCCCCCCCCCCCCAAAAAAAAAATCTAACTTTATACAGGCTTATCACCCTAGTTTTATTTATAAGTTTCTTTTGATAAAAAAAATTTGGTCTTATTTATAAGTCTCCTTTAACCAAATAAAGAGATTGTGACAATTTTACCCATATTAATTGTATCAATGAAAATAGAGAGAATAAAAAAAGTTGAAGGTACCCAATTATAAATGAGAGTAAAATTGAAAATTCACATTATAATCATTGAGCTAGCTACCTCTTCTTGATATATGTAATTTGGCCAAAAGGAACTTATAAATAGAATCAGAGTGGTATGTATTATCTCATTCTTTTTGTCCTATTCCATAAAATCAGCTAACATGTTTTGGCATACCAAATAGACTCAAGGTCTTATCTTATTCTTTTTTTCTATTCTCATTCTATCAACATGTATTCTATCAACAGATATGAGTTGGATTTAATGAAAAGGACTAATTCTTTACGATGTTGCAAACTAATATTTAAATTCCTGATAGAAAATGAGCTTACATATAATACTTGATAACACATTAAATAGAATTATCTCTAATAAAAGAATAGATGTGTCGACAAAAATACAAACATCCCATCAAACCGAATAGGGTCTTACAAATAGGATCAAACTAAGGAGCTCCCATTCATAAAGAAACTCTTCTACCACTAGACTACACATTGCGGTTGCCGATTTAGGGCTTGTTTGGAAAGGTGGTGAGGGTTAAAAAAGTAAGGTAGGAAGGGAAAAAGTACGATGGAAGTAAAATGAGATGTTTGGATTGACATATTTTTAAATTGGCTTTTAGGCCAAAAGCTAATTTTTTAAAAAAGTTACTAAGACTTGTTTTTCACCTGCAGATAGGTTTCTATCACAACCGATCGATCCAAATATGAATTATATTTTTAATCTAACTTTAATCCTATTTTAAGTTTACAAAAGTCATATTAAAAAAAAGCTATTTCTACTATCGCCAGTTTAACCAGACTATTATAGGATCAGGATGGTTTGTTTGGTATAGTATGGCAGAGTGGGGAGCTTTACAAAAAGAGAGATGATGCTTTGCTTCAAAGACCATAAAGGAATTGGTGCCTTCAAAGCGATGATAAACACGTTTATGAAAAAGATTATAGACCTGGCAATTAGACTCAATATTTTGCCCACTTCAATTTTTTCAAAAAAATCTTATAGAATTTTAATTCAAGGCTTTAATCTTTTTAATTTTATTTCATTCAAAAGAACTAATAAAGAAAATGACGCCATTTATTGAAAGTATGGTCTGGCTGCTGACTCACGTCCCTATAATGATTAATGATAGTTGGAAAGTTTATATATATATATATATATATATATATATATATATATATATGCATGCTCGTACACCTAATGTCAATTATATCATATAAGAAATACTATAATATTTATACAAACACATGACAGCGAGTTTGAACGAGTAGCTTATAATAGGTATATGACTTTTTGAAAATTTTATTTTTCCAAAATTGGGTTCCTTTACTCCTTTGTCAATTATGTAGTCATAAACAAACAATAATTTCTTCTTTTTATTGGGACTTGCCTTGTGCGCTGCGCACATGTATTTTATTATCAGTTTCACATCAGGAAGTCTTATAAATATAATGTAGTTTATAAGTCAAGGGGTTCTGTTTTCTAATAAACTAGTTTTTTGGGATGAGCTCTCTTTTTAGACTTGTGATAATCACATTAATGTTTTCATTAAAAGTTCGATATTCACGAAAAAGGCTACACAAAAAGGGTTTTGACTAGCAATATGTTAAGTGAAATGCCGTACTGTGGAGCCGATAATTACCCACATAGGGTTTTGGCCGGAAAAAGACCAAATGAAGTGTTGTGGTGTGGAGCCGCAAGGATATCGGCTCTTAAAAGGATAACTATATTCTGAGTCTCACATAATAAAGCCTCACAACATCGACTTTTAAAGGGAAGGACTATATTCTGAGTCCTACATCAGGAAGCTTTATAAGTATAGTATGCTTTATAAGTCAATAGGCTCTCCCTCCTAGGAGGCTATTCTTTTGGGATTGGTTCTCCTTTTGGACTTGTAATCATCACATATTTATGCATATTTTTGTTTGAGATGTGATTAGTTATTTATAACAAAATTTCATAACGTGTGTGTGGTGTAAAGATTTTAAATATTTCACAATTCTTTTGTCCAACTATTTGAATTGATAAAAAATCACAATATAAAGCAAAATTGGAATTCTATGAGTATATATGGGATGGGATTTAATCGTTTAAATCCTATGAAATGAAATGTTAAAATAAACCATGATTGTCATACAAACAATATGAGATGACGCGAGCAATGGTTAAGGATTCGAACATTTTGAAAGTGTGTATAGTTGAGGTGTAAATTTCGCCTAACAATTTTGCGAATAATGTTGTTTTGGTAATTAAAGTTGAAATAGGATATTGTTACTACCGATTTTATGTCATTATCAAGTTACTACCATTTTTTCACTATTAAATTAGAATCTTAATAAAAGAAAGAAATGATAAAGTTATATGAGATTATGATTTAATGGTAAAAAAGTAGTAGTGATTTGGTAGTGACATAAAATCGATAGTGATAATATCCTATCACATTAAAGTTTAATCAAACTTTTAGTGATCAATATTGGTTTTTTAACAAGACAAAGTAATGTTGCTATGTTTTACATTTCTGAAAAAACTTCACATATAACATTGCTCGTAACCAAAACTTAACCTAACTTTTGGGATCCGGTTTTTTTCCTTTTCCCTTATCATCAGCTGCTCTCCTTTTCTCTTAAAGTGCACCGTTTTGGTGTAAAATGCTTATGCTCTCTCTCTCTCTCTGTTTTTTTTTTAAAAAATAATAGCCACCATCCTGAAGCATTTTTTTAATACTAAACTTTTTCAATACCATGAAGTATATTTTTAGTACCTGTCAATATTCTGAACTATCTTTTTAGTATTAGTCAGTACCCTGAAATATGTTTTCAAGATCTTAAAATAAATTTTCAATATCATAAAGTATTTTGTCAGTATCAATTACTATCCTAAACTATATTTGTAATACTATTTAGTACTGTGAAATATTTTTTTCAAGATCCTAAAATATGCCTTAAAAGAATTTTAAGATCTTAAAAAAAAAAGTATTGATTGATATTAACTGATACTGACAAAATACTTGATGGTGAATGTTATTTTGGGAAAAAAAAAAGTGAAAGCATCTATACACTTTGAGAGAAAAGGATCAAAGCGATGATAAAAGGAGGTTGCTTAAAGCACCTAACCCTTCTAAGACATAAATGAATAAAAACAAATTATGCAGTAACAAATTCTTAAAATAAAGATTTAGCAATAAAAAAAAATATGGAAATGGGTCCTTTTAAGCTCTCGGCTCTACAGGGATAACCTTTCTAGGTCCAACTTCATTTGAAAACTTTATTTTATAAGCATGGACCTTGAAGGGTCATGACTTAAACGGGTTGGCTTGATTTCCCAGCTCTAGTGATGAATATCATAGTGAGTGAGATCTGCACTATCCAAATACATTTTCAACCATCTAGATTTAAAATTTTTAATTGATTATTTTTAAATAATAAAGAATAATTTTTTGAAATACTAACCATACAAATATTATTTTTATTTTATATTCTTTAAATATTAAAATTATTTTATTTTTCAAAAAATTAAAATTAAAAGAACATAAATCTGGCCCAACGAAAACTTTTTGGTGATCATGAGTTCATGACTGAAATTTAATCAACGTAAATTTGGTATCTCGGATAAGTAGTTCCAAACAAGCACAAGGTAGGTGAAAATTTGGGAGAGTGAAAGGCCGGGGCAGCCATCAAAAGTGCTTTCATCATATCACTGTCAAATCCATTTGACTATTGTTCTTAGTTTTCCGATGTCCACATTCATTTGATTAGATTAGCCCAATAATTCCTCTAATGAATTAAGGCCAATAATTGAGCAAATTGTCATTTGTCACTTCAATTTTGTGAGCAAATATTCTCATGTCATGTACATCTTGTTATTGGATTCAACCAGGAAAAAGATCAAACACTCGAGGAAGAGATTTGATCCTGGAGTTGGTTAAAGTGTTAGGAAAGACATCTTAACTCTTAAGTGTCTAAGCAAATACCTGAAGGTAATAGACGGCTCATCCTGCCCAACATCGATATCACCTAAGAGAAAGAGAGACTTTGCTCTGCTCTTAGATTATAAGTGAGGCTAACCCTGTTCTAAAATTTTTGTATATAAAAAAAAATTCTCATGTGGTAAAAGACATACATACTTTTAATATTTCATATGCGTATTATCTTTCTACTAAAGTGAGCTCCAATATGCACTCCAAAGACCCAAAAAAAAAAAAAGAAAGAAAGAAAAAACCTAAAATGGGTTAAGTGCTATGAGCTGCGCTGCACTACTTGTAATTTATGTGAATATATTAATTTATTTTTCGTTCATATTCTAATTGGATAACTTATTCCAACCTTTTCAACATCAATGCATTTTTGTCTTCATTCTACATAAAATATATTTTTTTTTGATACATAGGCGATAGGGGATCGAACCCAGTATAAGGGGGTGGGGAGACTACTCCCAATACCACTGCACTACTAGTAGTGTCGGTTCTACATAAAATATATTGTTTGAGAGAGTTTTATTGTTTTATTAAAGAAGAATAACTTAATCATATTCTGAAAATGTTGGATTAGATCAGTTGGGTTATTCCATTTTCGTTGTGGCATATTCCTAATATAAAAAATATTTAAGAAAGACATGTAATTAATGTTAGTTCTGATTAGTTTTGATGATGTCTTATATTGATGCCATTATCTAGAGCAAAAAGTTTGTATCATATACATTGACTAACTACCTTATTTAATATAGATTAGTTCAAGTTGAATCATGAAGAATAATCCAGAAGAAGAGAAGAGACTAAAGAAGGAAGAATTTGCACAATATAATGAGAATATCAACACTCAAGTTCTTGTGTTACTAGAAGTCTTTATGATTAAGCGAAAGTTGGAATAGCTTAATTTGGAGTCAGCAAACATCAGCGTGAATAGTAGCGTATATGTGAATAGTGCCATGTATACATGAATAGTGCTTATACATGAAGTCTCGATGATCAAAATGGAAGTCCGAAAGGCTTAATTCGGAGTCAAAGTAAGCTATTTGAAGCATCAGCATGAATAGTAGCGTATACGTGAATAGTATACCGTATATATGAATAGTGCCATACGGTATGAACAATGACATATGGATCCACGAGTGTGCTACAATGATTTCATTATCTCAGGAGTTGCCTTGTGTCAAGAAGATAATAGTCATTCCCGTCGGTTCTCCAAATTAATTCAGAATGGCGTAATCGTAATTATGGTGAACTTCAGCTTCAATGGCAAAATCGTAATTTTGCTGACTTTCCAAAATGCAGTTTTCGACTCAGCGTTACTGTTCACCTCTGTCTGCCTCTGTTCTGCGTTTTTCATGGGCGACGTTCAATGTTTCGATGATATCTCACAAACTAGACGTCGGATTGAGGTGAAACCAATTTTGGATGAAAGTAGACTCCCAATGCGTCATTCGGAGACCAGATTCAAGTCCAAAGGAGTTCAGATGAAAGAGAAACAAATTGTGGAAGTTGGTAGTGCAATTCACGCCACACAGCAAGGCGAGCTTCGGTATTTCAGGTGTATCTCAAAAATCAAAAATCCAATTGAGATGAAACCAGTGGCATATGAAACTAGACTCAAAATGAGTCACACCACAATTTGACCCACTCAAAACGGAGCTTAGACCAGGGAGATATGGCCTTCGAAAGTTGATACATGTGATTCTGGAATCAGTTCAGCATAGTCTCGGTTTTCTGTCTATATCTCACATTATACAGAACCAAATGAAGTGAAACCAATTCCATATGATTCTCTACTCAACAAGTGTTTCACAGAATTTGGAAGCAACTAAAAAGAGCTTGAAACGAAGGAGATATGAATTTCGAAACTTCTGGGTTGCTGGAACTCTGTTTTCTGGGCAGTCGTTGTTCATCGGATCATAACGGTCAAAATACAAAGTATTTTGAGCTGATTCTTTTTCCATTGGAAAGAAGACATCAAGATCTTTCCAGGGATATATCATTTGCTGATTTTAGAGCTATACACGAAGAGATATAGCTACTGGAAGTTGAGTTATGTGCTGGATCAACTGTCACGAAAATACTGTTCATCATCTTCAACAATCACCGCGTCCGGAAATACTGTTGCGCATGGAAAATGTCCATATGATTACCAAAATCACTTATACTACTTCTTAACATTATTTATATCATTTGTGTATAAGTTTCAGGTGATTAGATCAAAGATTGAATTCAAAACTGATTGAAACGAAAATCATGTCAACGGACTCAACAGAGAAGGCAACGGACTTGGTTGATGAAGTAAAGAAGAAGCAATAGCCATTTTGATAAAGACAAGAATGGAGTGATTGAATGAAGTGTTTGATGAAATGAGGATGATGAAGAAACGAGAGTTTTCACCAATGGACGAATGATCCAGCAAACGAATGCACAACCAATGCTACAATGGTAATACACATTGATGCTTCAACGGACCAAAACTCGACGGCAATATACTCAAACGGTCAAATGATCTACAACGGTAATATTTTTCAAACGGATCAATGTGCAACGGACGAGCTTCAACGGAAACAATTTTCAAATAGTGTAGTTACTATTCACAACGGTCAATGTTTTTCTCCAACGGTTCACTCTACACGCTTATAAATGGAAGCGGGTTCAAAATGGAAAAATACATGAGCTTACACCTTCAAAATGCCTTCTGATGTTTATCTCACATTCTCTCTATTTTCTTAGTGATCATATAATTTATTAAGAGAGTGAGATTATTTGTATTGTACTTCAGTGTTCATCTTATCACTTCTTAAAGAGAAGATTTATTTGTAAACATTTTATCTGAGAGTTACTCAAGATTGGGTGATCTTGAGTGGGAAACACATTGTGTTGATTACAACTTGTAAGGGGAGTGAATCCTAGGGAGAGGATTACTTCGAGTACAGAGTGTGTGATCAAGCGGTGTATCCTTACGTGTGTAAGGGGGAGTATCTCGGTAAGAGATTTGTAAAAGGCTGCACAAGTGCCCGGCTAAACTTGTGGGATTGTAGCGGTTCTCAAGTACCCAATTAAAGCTTGAGGGAGATAGTGGATTGAAATCTCAGGATGTGCCTGGGGACTGGATGTAGGTCATCGTGGATTGGGCCGAACCAGGATAAATCACAGTTTGCATATTCTCTTCCTTAAACTCTTATATTTCTAGCAAATATTATTTTAACATTTATTTGAATATTCAACTGTTGATTTATGAATAGTTATTTTCATACTCATTACCTTCATTAAGAGTTGAAAAGAATTTTTAAAGTTTCTAAATTTTTATCTGACACCCAATTCACCCCCCCTCTTGGGTGATAGCCAGGTCTAACATTTGGTATCAGAGCAGGGCTCTTGTTTAAAGGACTTAACCGTCTCAAGAGTTACAATGGCTATTTTTGGGTGTTACTTGCTTTCTGAAGGTTTCGATTATACTGTTCCACCATTTTTAAAAGATATTGATTTTTGGTTTTGGAAAGCTAGAATGACTAGTTTTATCAAAGCAACTGATTTTGATATGTGGAATGTTTTTACAAATGTTTTTGATTTCAAACCGAGAAAGGATTGGACGGATAAAGAAAAGAAAATGTTTTCGCTGAACATTAGAGCAATGAAAATTTTGTATAGTGCTTTAACCGAAAATGATTTTGTAAAAATCAAATGTTGCTCTAATGCTAAAGATATCTGGGATACTCTTGATTCTTTTTATAGTTCTAACAATTATGTTGAAGTTGAAAGTGTTGATAGTTCATCAGAGATTTCTAACTGCACATCTATGAGTGATGAACAAATGGAAGAAGGTGAAATTAGAGAATATTTTCATGATCCGGTCAACACAAAAGAACAAGAGAAAGAAGACTCCCAAGAAGAGCTCATTGACAATTGTGATCAATCATTATCTGAAGCTCAAGATGCATATGAGGTAAACAATTCCAATTCTTCTTGTGTAGTTAAGAAAAATGATTTTAACCATTTGCATAAAATTGTTTTTCAACCAATCACTGATTCTATTTTGAAAAACAAACATATTTTCAAAAATGATGCTGGAAAATCATGTGGGAAGAATGAATTTTCAAATGAAGATGATTTGAAATCTTACAATATTTGCAAAAATGTCCATAATAAGCATCATTCTATTATTTGCAATTATTGTAGTAAATCTGGTCATATTTCTCATACATGTTATATTAGAAGAAATTATAATGTGAGAAATAGATTTGTTTGGGTTCCTAAAGGACAAGAAAAGTCCAATACTAACGGTCAAGGACCCAAGTATAAGTGGGTACCAAAATGTCCATCTAGTGCCTTATGTGTGAAGGATAATTTAAAAGTCAATGGACATAAGGGTACTGACGAGACGAAGATCAATCCAAGAGTTTCTCATGAGCGTAAAAGGAAACTTACTTCAAACAGGAGAACTCTCAGAGCACCCATTGCTAGAACTACAAGGTCAAACCATGAAAAGCAATGGATACATACAAGAAGAGTATTTCCTACCTCAAGAATAAATTATCATAGAGTATCGTTCAACTACCTTGAGGAAAATAAGAAGAGGAGAATCTCTCAAATGCCAAATAGAAGACCATTGAAGTACATATCTTCTGAGAGAGCTTTGTCGATACCCATAGAAAGACACATGAAGAATCAATATGACAGAGAAAGACAGTGGGTAAGCAAAGTCAATTCTCCTAGTACCTAAGGCAAAGGCATACAACGGTAAAACCTCCTACTCTGTTATCTGAAATATTTATTGAGGTTTTATATTTTGTAATCTTAGGAATGAGCCTTGCAAACTATTTTTTTTTAAAAAAAATTGGCTTTTGTCATCCTAATTTAATTTTTCAAAGTAATTGCAATGTTCAATAATTTAACTCTTTAAGCATACATGATAATTTGAAAATGAAATATTTCTTTTATCCATAAATCATGTTTAATTCACTGTGCTTAGTTGTTCTGAATTGAATATATTCATAAGAGCATGTGAATTTAATTTTGGTTCCTACAATCTAACAATGATTGGATCCAAGTAAGGTTGGATACCAAGAAAGAAAAAGATTTATATGGTTTTATAGGATCAAAGAAAGCTTCTTAAGAATGTAACAAAGAGAAGTGATCCAACTTTTGAGAAAGCTCAACAAGCTATGCTTAATGTTGATGGTGAACGTCCAAAAAGGAGTCATCTACATCAAAACCATCTTAATCAAGCAAGCTTCTACAAGGACAGGAGGAATTACGGTGATTTCTAATTCTTATCTCATACTGTGATTGTATATTTTTTTTGGTAATAAATACTTGTCCATTATTGCATTCCATTAGCAATCAATCATTTATGATTTTCAAAATATTTTCAGATTGCTAAATGGACCATAAGTGAATTTGTGCAAAACATTCTAAGATTATATATATATTTTACACATTTTTTTAAAAAATTTCAATTCACTCTGTTTCTAGAAAAATGCATACAGATGTTTTAAAAAAAAAATATGCATATTTTGATTGCATTAAAATGATATTTCAAAATTGGAAGTTAAGTCTTTGTATATTGAATGTTAGATATGATTCGAATCCTTCCAGTAGAGTTTTCCCTATCATTCACATATTGATCTTTGATAGTCAATAGGATGCTCGAACTCCTCATTCTTTATTTTCAATCAAGTTAGATCTTATATCTAACAAGTTGATCATCTATATGGGTTTCAAGCTTATTCAATTTGTGAAAATCTTATAAATTCTTATTGGCCAAGTTATTTCAAAAATTATGAATGTTCATTAATGCATTAAATGTTAGTGTATTAACCATTATAGTGGAATAACTTACTAGGATAATATTTTGAAACTGTAGTCATTTGGACTAATGAGTATGTGCTTCATCATTTATGAATTCTAGTACTTATTCTGTTACTCAAATACATCAACATTTGTCTTCATCCATATTTTGAGTATACATCTAGATTCATATTCTTGGCTTGAATATTCATATATTTCTAGAGTCAATTCAAAGATGCAAGATTATCTCCTGGTCAATAGCAAAGTCTTTGTGCCTATATATTTCTATCATACTTAGCTCTTTTTGACTTGAATGTTCGACATGTTCTCCAAAAATTGAAGCACTCTGACACACTCTTTAACAAGCTGACTTCCATCATATTTAGCTTGTGCATTGATTTTAAAACATATTCAAAAATAAATTTTCCATACATTAAAATCTCAATTTCATAATGCATTATCATGTTTTAAAAGAACATTTGAGATTTGAAATAATTTGCATATTTCATTTTCATTCTTGAAAATTTTAATCTCATTCATATAAATGCATATCATTATGAATTAGATTTTTTTTTTTAAAATCTACATGCATTCTTATCAATGACATCTTTTCTGCATAAATTATATTTCTAAGTTGTCATTGAGAAATCACATTTTTGGTATCATTTAATTGTTACCCTATTTGATTCATTGGTTTTAATTTATTCGATTGGGTAAAACTATGTTTTGATATTTGATTTTGATATACTCTTTGCTCAAATATCATATGATTTAATTTTATAAGAGCACAAGAGTTTATTATGTCTAATCCTGTGTGGACTCGATATCATTGAGTACCAAAGAACATATATTTTTACAGGAGATCAATGACTAACATGGTCTGTTGTTGCATACAAAGAACATAGGCAAACAAAATAGACCATTTCAGTAGCTACGTTTGCAAATTTTGTGACATCACTTCTGTGAATGACAAGATTAGGCAACTCTGTGAATTGATCAACCAAAACTTCAAGGTCTTATCTAGCAAGAGGCTTAGATCAAGGTGATACAGGAGTGTATTAGCTTGATAAGAAAAGTTGTTGGCCACAGAAACTTATCCTTATGCATCAAATCTGGGAGTTCCTCAATACTGATCACATCATCAGATAATGGCCAACCCATGATGCACCTATGGATTACAAATGATTATGACTCAAGTAATTACGATATTACTTGAGTGAGGTATAGTATTTTGAAATAATATTCATATATCATAATCATCTCTCTATTTTTCATATCACTTTTCAGGCTAACTTGATTTTATTCATTCAAATTTTATTACATGAAGTTTAGTCTGAGAACATTCATTTTCAAAATGATCCTTATGTTTTAACCACTTTTATCATCTTAAAAAGCATAAGTAATTTATTTATACTAATTTCAATGATTTTGAAAGTTCTTAATTTTGAGATACCATGTTGTGAGCAAGATATTTTCAACCCTCATAACATTTGGTGTCACACTATTATTTGTTATTATTAAAGAGAACTTCATATTTTTAGACATGCATTCATTAAGGGGGAGCTTCACATTCATATGTGTTTTATATTCTATAAGTTCTTCTCCTTTATTTGAAGAAAAAAAAAACCTTTTAAGCATACTCATATACAATTATTATTTGTTATTAGTTTTGATGATGAGTTAATATTATATTTTCCTTTCATTATTATTTGAAAATATGTTTTCGAGAGGAACACTTTGATATCTGGTTGCACTAACAAATCTCTTCAGAAAAGAATATTTTTAATTTGTAGCAAGAGATTTGGTTATGTGTTACAACTTTCCTTAATACACTACAAGGAGAAATTATTAAATTAAGGAAAGATGCTTTGGGGATTAATTATTGAAGATGAGATATGCTCTACAGAAGAGATCTATGAAGGCAAAGGATGGAAGCTAAAGTACTGATCAAATTTATTCAAATGAGAAACAACTCAAGAAGCCAGTACTTTCATCTTATTCGCATCATACAAGATATTCATGATCATTCGATTGAGCCTCTTCAAAGAATCTCATACAACAAGAAAGAAGCCTATCACTACTTCATCTCAGGGCATGGCGACTCAACCAAATTTCTTACAGCAAGCAAATGGACTTCATCGATCATTCAACAATTTGCAGAATCTACATGAGCATTTCTAATCTCTATCTTTTTATATTCAGTAGAATTCTGCACATATTTGATATGAATTTGTTTTTAACTATGAAAGTTTTAAGTTTCTTGAAAAACCTCTCCAAATTGTATTTCAAACATACTTTCATGAAAGATCTTTTCTACTTGCATCAAATATTTTCAAAAGGGGGAGAGAAATAGCAATTATTTCTAACTTGTTTTTCATATTTATCTCTCCATAAGTATATCTTCTTTACTTCAACTTTTTGCTAATGACAAATAAGGGGGAGAGAATGGCAAGAAAAATATGTTGCATCTAATATATTCTCATATTCATACATATTTTTCTTAAGGTATTTGCCATCATCAAAAAGGGGGAGAATGTTAGTTCTGATTAGTTTTGATGATGTCTTATATTGATGCCATTATCTAGAGCAAAAAGTTTGTATCATATACATTGACTAACTACCTTATTTAATATAGATTAGTTCAAGTTGAATCATGAAGAATAATCCAGAAGAAGAGAAGAGACTAAAGAAGGAAGAATTTGCACAATATAATGAGAATATCAACACTCAAGTTCTTGTGTTACTAGAAGTCTTTATGATTAAGCGAAAGTTGGAATAGCTTAATTTGGAGTCAGCAAACATCAGCGTGAATAGTAGCGTATATGTGAATAGTGCCATGTATACATGAATAGTGCTTATACATGAAGTCTCGATGATCAAAATGGAAGTCCGAAAGGCTTAATTCGGAGTCAAAGTAAGCTATTTGAAGCATCAGCATGAATAGTAGCGTATACGTGAATAGTATACCGTATATATGAATAGTGCCATACGGTATGAACAATGACATATGGATCCACGAGTGTGCTACAATGATTTCATTATCTCAGGAGTTGCCTTGTGTCAAGAAGATAATAGTCATTCCCGTCGGTTCTCCAAATTAATTCAGAATGGCGTAATCGTAATTATGGTGAACTTCAGCTTCAATGGCAAAATCGTAATTTTGCTGACTTTCCAAAATGCAGTTTTCGACTCAGCGTTACTGTTCACCTCTGTCTGCCTCTGTTCTGCGTTTTTCATGGGCGACGTTCAATGTTTCGATGATATCTCACAAACTAGACGTCGGATTGAGGTGAAACCAATTTTGGATGAAAGTAGACTCCCAATGCGTCATTCGGAGACCAGATTCAAGTCCAAAGGAGTTCAGATGAAAGAGAAACAAATTGTGGAAGTTGGTAGTGCAATTCACGCCACACAGCAAGGCGAGCTTCGGTATTTCAGGTGTATCTCAAAAATCAAAAATCCAATTGAGATGAAACCAGTGGCATATGAAACTAGACTCAAAATGAGTCACACCACAATTTGACCCACTCAAAACGGAGCTTAGACCAGGGAGATATGGCCTTCGAAAGTTGATACATGTGATTCTGGAATCAGTTCAGCATAGTCTCGGTTTTCTGTCTATATCTCACATTATACAGAACCAAATGAAGTGAAACCAATTCCATATGATTCTCTACTCAACAAGTGTTTCACAGAATTTGGAAGCAACTAAAAAGAGCTTGAAACGAAGGAGATATGAATTTCGAAACTTCTGGGTTGCTGGAACTCTGTTTTCTGGGCAGTCGTTGTTCATCGGATCATAACGGTCAAAATACAAAGTATTTTGAGCTGATTCTTTTTCCATTGGAAAGAAGACATCAAGATCTTTCCAGGGATATATCATTTGCTGATTTTAGAGCTATACACGAAGAGATATAGCTACTGGAAGTTGAGTTATGTGCTGGATCAACTGTCACGAAAATACTGTTCATCATCTTCAACAATCACCGCGTCCGGAAATACTGTTGCGCATGGAAAATGTCCATATGATTACCAAAATCACTTATACTACTTCTTAACATTATTTATATCATTTGTGTATAAGTTTCAGGTGATTAGATCAAAGATTGAATTCAAAACTGATTGAAACGAAAATCATGTCAACGGACTCAACAGAGAAGGCAACGGACTTGGTTGATGAAGTAAAGAAGAAGCAATAGCCATTTTGATAAAGACAAGAATGGAGTGATTGAATGAAGTGTTTGATGAAATGAGGATGATGAAGAAACGAGAGTTTTCACCAATGGACGAATGATCCAGCAAACGAATGCACAACCAATGCTACAATGGTAATACACATTGATGCTTCAACGGACCAAAACTCGACGGCAATATACTCAAACGGTCAAATGATCTACAACGGTAATATTTTTCAAACGGATCAATGTGCAACGGACGAGCTTCAACGGAAACAATTTTCAAATAGTGTAGTTACTATTCACAACGGTCAATGTTTTTCTCCAACGGTTCACTCTACACGCTTATAAATGGAAGCGGGTTCAAAATGGAAAAATACATGAGCTTACACCTTCAAAATGCCTTCTGATGTTTATCTCACATTCTCTCTATTTTCTTAGTGATCATATAATTTATTAAGAGAGTGAGATTATTTGTATTGTACTTCAGTGTTCATCTTATCACTTCTTAAAGAGAAGATTTATTTGTAAACATTTTATCTGAGAGTTACTCAAGATTGGGTGATCTTGAGTGGGAAACACATTGTGTTGATTACAACTTGTAAGGGGAGTGAATCCTAGGGAGAGGATTACTTCGAGTACAGAGTGTGTGATCAAGCGGTGTATCCTTACGTGTGTAAGGGGGAGTATCTCGGTAAGAGATTTGTAAAAGGCTGCACAAGTGCCCGGCTAAACTTGTGGGATTGTAGCGGTTCTCAAGTACCCAATTAAAGCTTGAGGGAGATAGTGGATTGAAATCTCAGGATGTGCCTGGGGACTGGATGTAGGTCATCGTGGATTGGGCCGAACCAGGATAAATCACAGTTTGCATATTCTCTTCCTTAAACTCTTATATTTCTAGCAAATATTATTTTAACATTTATTTGAATATTCAACTGTTGATTTATGAATAGTTATTTTCATACTCATTACCTTCATTAAGAGTTGAAAAGAATTTTTAAAGTTTCTAAATTTTTATCTGACACCCAATTCACCCCCCCTCTTGGGTGATAGCCAGGTCTAACAATTAATTCAAATACAAATTTTTATAATTCATACAACATGGGCCTCTAATTTAAATTACAGTGACCTGCAATTCTAATTGCTAATGCATGGGCTACTAGACCTGGCCCAATGTCCAAGTTGGAACACAGAAAGATTTGGGGTGAATTTCATCTTTGCGTAGGGCATTAATAACTCTACTATACGGTATAGAGTCAATTTTTCTTGGGAAAATGACAGCCATGTCCCAAGGGCCATAAAACAATAAATAAATCTTAACAGAAATTCATATATAAAAAAAATTTCAAAGGATTTTTTTGATATTATTTGTATTAACAACAGGAAGTGTTATATTCACACAAAAATTTAAAAATTTGGCTATTCACAACAGAAAAGCTATATTTGGGATCACTTTCAAAAAGTATTCTTATATTCTATGAGATAAAACTCCACTCACTTATATATTTATCTTGTGCAGCGCAAAGTCACTTGACATGAACTAAACCAAACACCCTTGTGGTGGTTGTATAAAATCCATATAATATAAATCACAATCTTCCTCTGCCTTTTCTTTATCTCCCTCCAAGTGCATTATATGCAGGCAATGTTGTGAAGTCAGAGGATCCAAAATACTTGACAATATACTTCCCTGAACGTACCCCAAAAAAGAAAAACATATACCCTTTAAGAGAGCAATTGTAAAGTCATTTATTACTCTTACTGTGAGTTACTCAAGGTAGTGGTACTTTAAATGTGGACTTTGATTACAAAGTGTAAGAGGAGTAAGTGTCTTAAGAAATGAATTTGCTTGTACTGAGGCACTAAGAGTCCTGTGAATCTTGAGACATTAGTGAAACACTTAGAAAAGCCTCTAAGGACTAAATGTAGGTCAAATATATTGAATAGAACTAGTATAAATCTTGTGTGCCCACTATTAATGATATCTCTCTAACTCTAACTCTACAAAAACAAAAAGGATTATTTTTTAATCATTCTTCGTCGCCACCCTTGAGAAAAAAAAATTGTGGAGAAAATGTTAGTGTTGAGTTTATAATTTTGTACAAAAATTATATTTAAATTAAGTAATAATAAAGTATGACTTATAAAAAATGCACTTAATTATAGGTAAATTGCAATCGCCTTCCGGGAAGAAGTTGTCACAATTGGTGTGCTGGAAGGGGTTACTCTCGTAAGCAATGTTTTCACTATCACCTATGTCATAAAGGTCTCGATGCTTTAACTGAACTACCATATTCCAATCTCTATACTTCTTGTCCTTGACATAATAAACCTAGTGTACCTTTGAGACAATAATATATGGTTCAAAATCTTTGGATCGATCAATGTGAATTGGCTGGTAGAAATTTACTGATATGATGCCTAATTCTTCAGTTGTGAGGGTGTGTATGGTAATACTCTTAGAATTAGTTTTTTTTTTTAAAAAAAACTAATTCTGTTCCCAAGAATAAAAATGGATAGAAATTGTGTTTGATAAATCTGGTATATTTTTTTGTTCCTGGGATGAACTGATTTATTTTTTGTAATGAGGAATAAAAAAAAGAAGTAGAAAATTTTTGCTTCTTTTATTCCAGGGCACAAAATTAGAATCTTTTCTCTCCTCCTACATCGCGTCTATCATCTTCATTATCCCAACACAAGCCACGCACTAGATCAGCCTTCCTCTCACGATCCACTTCCACTATAACCACCAGGTCGGCCATCCACTGTCAGCCTTCCACCATAGCTTCCACCATCGTCATCGTCTTCATCCTCCATCACTTCCATCACCTTCGATCCACATAGCCTCCATCGCTCTTCACCTCTGCTTTCTTCTACACCGTGCCTCCTCCACAATCACCCATTTCCTTCCCTCCGTTCACAACCAATCTGAAGAAGCCTTTGCTCATGGCTATCAAGGGTCAAATCTATGACGTGTCTTAGAGTAGGTATAATTGGCCTTTGCTTCTAAATTTTTGTCCTTTTTATTGATTGTTTGCGGTTGATTTTAGGGTTTTATGAACCCATTTCCTTCTGATTATTTGGAGTCTCTAGGAAGTTGTCGTGTTTGCCCACAAACACTTGAAGAATGTCATGATGAAATGGTCATGGTAATTTAATTCGATGATATCAACAATCTTTCCATAATATGGAAACCTCTGAACTACATGTTACCGTCGCTATTGCCAGGGGCAGATCTAGAAATTTATGGAAGGGGGGCACTATTGATGAGGGGTGTGGGCCCCTGAATTTTTTTTTTTCTCACTTGTCATCAAAAGCATACAAAATAATACAGGATTCAGAAGATTTTCACTTGTCATCAGTTACAAGTTTTATCATTATCAATAAGAAAAAGAGCAAGTGTTACCATAAAATGCCCATAGCAGAAAATTAGCAACCTACATGCTCAAGAAATTTTTTGTGCTAGGAATATCCACCTAAAATACAGAGAAAAGGCAACAAAATGCTAGGAAAGTATCTCAAAAAAGGAAGCAGATCTTTCCCAGTTGAGATCACAATGCTAAAATATATTAGCAAGTATTTTTATAGGGGAAAGAAGAGCAAGGAGCAGAGTGAGCCGGGTGTGTTGAGGAAGACATAGAAGAGGGAAAAAATAATTTAAAAAATTAAAATTAAAAAAAATCAGGGGGGCACGTGCCCCCCTTCTAATATACGTGGATCTGCCTTTGGCTATTGCTCGCATAACTCCTTGTCCAAAAGGTGCCATAAACACTCGAGTTTTGAGTTAGCAATTGACAGAAACAATGCATAACTTGAAACAATTGACATTTTATGCAGTAAACTTTGTTGCATGGTCGAGCGAGATGAACTCCTTAATCGATGTACCACTTTGCCCTATGGTACCCAAGGGCCCTACTTGAGAGGTCCCAGTAACAGCTCTGCTACTTCTACCATAGACCATGTTGGGCTTGGCGCCTATCCCCTACAGTGTTTGAGGTGCTCAACTAGGATCACAACAACTTTCAGAGGCATAATGGAATCCATAGCTGACCTTTGAGACTCCATCGTCTGAGACTCTCTTAGCTCAATCGTAGTCTTCTCAATTCGCTCCTGTCACACACATTTTCGTAAACAATTATTAATCAATTCATATAATTAAAAGAACTAAAACATATTTATCTAAATTTATTTCTATCTCTTACCATGGCTTCCTTTGCCTGCCGAGATGTTGCAATACCATCCGGTGACTATGAGTATAAGTGCATAACTCCTTGTAGTGCGTTTGATGATTCTCTTGCTCTACCTTCTTCTCTTAAAAAAATTAAAACAATAAATTATGATCGGCCTTCTTATATATAATATTAAGCTAAAATTAATTTAATTGTAAAAATAGCATTTCCCTATAGGTAACAACAAATGTCTTCGATCTTTCCTTGTGATAGATCTTCTAGTACATGTGATTCCTGGTGTTTGTCTTAGAAAGAACCTATGAAAAAAATATATATTAATATTTCATTTTCTTATACTTTTAAACATTTCCTTCTAAATAATAAATATAAACAAAATTACTTGTCCTTGTTGGTTCCTCCTATACTGGACAAATCTTGCCCAGTCATTAAATACATTAATACCACCACCACAGGTGTCGTACGACAAACTTAGACTGCATCACAAAATTAAATACATCACTAACTAAGTAAAAACATTTCATTAATTAAATACTTGGTTATATTAAATTAGCTGCCTTCACAATCTCGTCCCACGCCTCATCCTTCAGCTTCTTTGGCAGCTTCTTCTAGTCCTAGAAGTGGATAGGGAACTGGAGTCAATTCCCACCCAGCTTGTTTAGATAGTAGTTGAATAGATGACCACTACTTTCAATTAGCTAGTCTATAGCCTCATTCTACAAAACTACTACATGTAGCCTTCGGCTGAGTTTATTTAGATTGGCCACGTCTAGCCTCATGTTAGTGATGTTCCCCAATTCATTTGCACAATTGATCACAAATTTGAATTAAATATAAAATCACATTTAATATGCTTTTATTCAAATATTGACTTATTAAAACAATTACTTACCTTGAACCTACATATCAAATCTAGTCGATCGCGAAGAAGATTGTCATGGGTGATTCTGGTCCCTAGTCTCCTTGATGTCAAGGAACTGCTCCGCTTCGCTGATAGGAAATTTGATATCAAATTCTCTCTCCTTCTCATAGTCGATTACTCTAATATCTTGCGCCCTTGATGGAATAGGCAACTTTGGTGGTCTCCTTGTGGAGTTCTTTCTACTTTGTCTACTGCCCCCTTCTCTAACTATCTAAGGGAGCACTCCTCTATCTCCTTCCCTTTCGCCTTCTCTCTCTTGAAAGACATTATAACTACAACTATTCCATTTTCAAATTAATGCAACTTTTATATATATATATATATAAGCAAATTAATACAAATATAATTGATTATAATTTCTTACTTAACCAACTAAAAATAGATCACAAAATAAATTAAAGTCACACTGAACCAATATTTATAAGAAATTATAATAATAACCAACATTATAAAGAAATAACAACACAATATTATAATAATATAATTACACATAACCAAAAAAAAAGCATGGATAAAAAATACTAAAAAAACATTACACATGGCAAAATAAGCTCATAAACTCATAATATTACAAAAACATAAGTAAAATAACAATGAAATTACTAAAAAAAAATCTACTCAACTAAAAAATAAAATGAAATAAGTAATTTTACTAACATCGAGTGCCTGACTTCTTAAATCTTTGAGCAAAACCTCAAATCTGACGAAAACTTCTCAGAGTTCGTGCGGAAAGAATTTTCCAAAAGCGGTAAAATGAGGGGTGGTGACGCTTTTATAGCTGTCATTTGTAGCAGTTCCCCTAAAAATCGCTATACTAACCACTACAAAACACAAAACCTACCTCGATCATTTTGACACTTTGTACTGGTTGTATGAAATTGCTACAAACATGCTAAAATTTGCATTCTGTACCAGTTATTGTTTAAAAAAGGGAAAAAGGAGCAAAATTACACATGTAATTTGGCTCCGGGAGCGCCCAACACCACGTAAAATTTTCTGGACCAATTTTACACATGTGGTTTGATTTTGGGAGCAAAAGTCACATGGGGGTTAGTTGACCGTCTGGTCAACGTCCATATGTGGACGGACTTGTACAGTGGCGCTGATGTGGATGATTATTTGGAGAGAGAACATGCCATTTGGACCTGAAAATGCTGACTGGGATTGACTAGTTAATTAAAAAAAAACTAAAAAAACTTAAACACCCAAATCAAAACACCTCCATCGGGCTCTCTCCTCTCAAACGTGAAACAAAGATCAAATTGGGAAATCTGGAAACCCTAATTCACAGTCTCCACCGTTTTGTTCATCACCTCCGACCACCGGCGTTCATCATCGTCGACCTCCTTTCTTCCCTCAGCCGACCTTGCCTCTGTCGGCCGTCACCTCATCCTTGGAGGGTCTCTTCTCCCTTTCTAGTGGAGCTTTTTGGGTGTTCCCTTGTGGAATGGCCTTTCGATGTCTGAGTGCCAAATGGGCTCTTTGATGGCGATGGTCGAAGTGGCAGGGTGGATGGAGTATGGAGGCTTGCATTCATCGAGTTTGTGAGACGACCTCCGAATTTGATCTTCGATGAGTGCCTTCAGGGCTCCCGACGGTGCTGTATGGGTAGGTAAACTGATGGGTGGGATTTGGGGCTTTTCAATTGATGCTTGGAATCTAATCGTTAACCTAGCGGAACTATTTAAAATCATTATTGTTAATTTTCTAAACCCCTTTTCTTGTCAAAAGTTCAAGAAGCATAGTCCCAAACGCATTTTTATCTACCATGAAAGTGTCATTTTTGCTAAATCTTCTGTTCTTATAAGATCTATGTATCCGGAGGTTAGTGGACGATTCAAGTTTCGAAGCTTTTCTATTGATGTTTTGGGATTGTGTTTATAGAATGATAATTCGACAGAGGCAAGGTCGGCTGAGAGAAGAAAGGTGGTCGACGATGATGAACGCCGGTGGTCGGAGGTTAGGGTTTCCAGATTTCTAGATTTGATCTTTTTTTCGCTTATGAGACGAGAGAAATCGGGAATTCCCGATGGAGATGTTTTGATTTGGGTGTTTAAGTTTTTTTTTAATAAAAAAATTAACTAGTCAATCCCAGTCAGCATTTTCAGGTCCAAATGGCATGTTCTCTCTCCAAATAATCATCCACGTCAGCGCCACTGTACAAGTCCGTCCACATGGACGTTGACCAGACGGTCAACTAACCCCCCATGTGACTTTTGCTCCCAAAATCAAACCATATGTGTAAAATTGGTCCAAAAAATTTTACGTGGTGTTGGGCGCTCCCGGAGCCAAATTACATGTGTAATTTTGCTCCTTTTCCCTTTAAAAAACTGCCATAAGTGATGACAAAGTTTGTAGCCGTTCAATGGAACCACTACAAACCTGCAACCTTTTCTCTTTTGTAGCGGTTTTGCCTTTTGAACCACTACAAACTCACCACCACAAATGTAGCACCAGCTTGGCACAACATTTTGGATCGATTTATATGATCTAACCACTATAAATTCACTGCCACAATTGTAGCGGTTTATATGATCGAATTACAACAAATTATCGTGGATTACCAGAGCACCATTTGACGTGAGTCATACTGTTGCAAATTTGTAGCGATTTGCCTTAAAACTGCTACAAATCCTGATATTTATAGTAGTTTTTTAAACTGCTATTAAACAACTTTTTTTTTTTTAAGTGACGTGGAGAAGGAAACAATATACTACTATCTCTAATGTGTTTCTTCCCATCAAGTTGGCACCCCCACATGGTTCGAGAATTAAGAGAGTATAGTTTAATGGCAAGCACTAGAAATACATTATTTGGGAAAACAAACATGGTGCCTCTCATTCATTACATTTTTATTGGCTTTTGTCTTGTGCTGGTTTGAGTATTGGATAACGTGTAATTATTGGTAATAATCATTGTCATCCCAATCAAACATCCAACTGGAGACAAATGGCAAGGGTGCCAGATGGATCCCCCCACCTTTTACTGGAATTGTAGTTGGTCTTTGCTACCACTAGGGTAATTATTTGTAAATCACTTCCTATGTGATTTACCATAAGTAAGAAAATTTTAATTATGTCTTAAATTTTAACAATTTTTCTACTTTACAATCCCAGAATAGATTAGGGTAAAATTGTACATACTAATAAAAAAAATTAATGATGTGACTTATACTAGAAAATAACTGCAAACTAGTGATAAAATTCATTGATGGAAATTCCGTTACTAAACAGTTTGGTGACGGAAGTTGTTTCATTGATAAAAATAGTGTCACTAATTGATTAGCGACAAAAAAATTCCATCACTAATTAGCGACAAAAAGTTTCTATCACTAATTAGCGACGAAATTAGTGATAGAATTTTTCCGTCATTAATTTTTATCACAAACAATTTGTGACAGAATTAGCGAGGGAGATTAGAGACAGAAAAATTCTGCCACTAATTCTATGAGAAAATATTTTGTGATAAAAATTAGTGATAGTTTAGTGATGGAATTTCCGTTGCTAATCCTTTTGTAAAGAAATTATTAACGGAAAATTTCCGTCACTAAATTTTATTGCTAATTTTAGTGATGGAATTAGTGATAGATTAATTATGGAATGAAATTCTGTCAATAATCCATCTCTGATTTACTGTTTTTTGTAGTGTTATAAATATGACAATAACTTTCTCTCTTTACCTTATAAATAGAACCAGAAAGTATATATACCACTCTAGTCCTAATTATAATGCACTTCATAGAAGGAATGAGTGGTCTTTTATTATAATAATTAAGTGATGTATAAATATACATTTTTTAAGATTTCCCATATTTAAAGTTTGTTTTAATTTTCTTTTTTTCTTCTCAAGGTAAATTAAAAAGAAGAAGAAGCTATTTTCAAGTAAATATAATGACTTAACCACTTTTCTTTAATTTTAATAAGATCATTAGAGATGTCTTATACTCTTTTCAATCTTTTTTATAAGCAACAACTTCCTAAATCGCACGAATCTTATTGTTGGTTAAAATTCGTTAAAATCAATAAATATGTAAGAAATGTATTTTTTTTTAAGTATACCCTTATTCATAAAGAGATAAGTGATGGAGAGGATGGGCATGTGAAAAGAGATGAGAGACAATAATCGAAGAAAAAATATAGTAACAAGAGACCAAGAGAGTGAGAGACATATAATCAATTGATGATTTTTTTTTTAAAAAAAAACTACATTAAATTTTTAGACTAATTGCTTATGTACAGGATCAACCTGTAGAATGATTTAGGATTGAGGGTTCAATTTATAACGGCCTGTCAGGCACCTCATAAGATTTATGGTAGTTGCCAACTAGCCTCTTCTCTCCCCATTTATTGAGGAGTGGCTCTCTCTTCTCATCACTCTGCCACCAAACATGTTCAAGGTGGTCGAAAATATGCTCAGTATCCCTCTCCTCAGTATTCTTCAGTATCCGTGAATCTTGGTCGTCCAAAAATTGATCCAAGTGTCCAGAAAGTGACATCTCAAATTTTGATATTTACCATATGCGGTAAGTTTTACCGCATGCGGTAATCCGAAATATATGAGGTGTCACTTTCTAGACGTTTGGATTAATTTTTGGACGGCCAAGATGTACGGATACTGAGGAGAGAGATACTGAGCAAATTCGAACCGGTTGTTAGCATCTTGCCAACATTTATCATCAATTCCTTCTTTGTTATTTCCACATGGAAGCTGCACAGATCAATCATATACACATTAGCTTGCTTAGATCTGTATATACTTCCAATCCAATGTATGTATGTATGCAGAATTTTTGATCATTATGCTATAAACAATTGAAAAAAAAGATTGAAATCCTACATCATATAACATATATATTTACTGAAACGTTACACTAAACATTGTTCATTGTCCAAATAAGTTAAGATTTGTACAAAATTTAGTTACCCTGAAAACGATTTTCACCTCTATCAGACGTGATAGAGGTGACATTTATTTTTTGTAAAATTAAAAAGTGAAATTGTTGACATCGAAAATAATTTCAGTTTTGTTGCCTTGTCAATATAGCTAGGAAGTAAAATAGTTGGCACTAAAAATTTATAAACAAATACACACACATATATATACTTGTGTTTGTGTATATATTTTAAGGACCATAGTTACATCAAATTCCTTATATCCCTTATATTCAATTTTCCTATCATATATCAAAAATAGAAAATATGACCACATGTGATTGAAGAATTTGACAGTATAAAAAACTTGAGCTAAGTATTTTCCATATTCTAAAATCTTAATCTATACCTATAGCTATATCCTAAATCTAAATATTCTACCATATTAACTGTATATAAAAAAGGGATAAAGACCAATTTTGCCACGGAAGTATTGACAAGGGAGCATCCAGCACCCGAAAGTTTTTTGGTATCATTTTTGCCCTAGAGTTTACAAATATAGCAATTTTGCCCATTAGTTGATCTTGACCGTTGGGTTGGTATCATTTTTGCCCCGAAAGTTTACAAAAATTTGCTCTTAAACAAAACTTCCAAGGCAAATTTGCTCCTAAAAAAAACTTCCGGGGCATAGTTACTCCATTTTATGAACTTCGAGGGCAAAAATGATACCAAAAAAACTTCTAGGTGCTGGATGCTCCTTAGCCAATACTTCCATAGCGAAATTGGTATTTATCCCTATAAAAAAAATATATTCAACTAGACACACACACATTGATATTTTCTAACTGTGTTCTAAATTTATTTCTTATTGATAAATTAAATAATAAAATAAATTATAAGCTACTCAGTATGTACTTACATGTAAGAAATAAATACAAACTTTGATATAGAAATTGAAAAAGAAATTAATTACAAGTGCCCCTTAATCAGATGGAAAATACGTTGGCACAAAAAATTTATAAACAAAAATAAATAAATATAGTTAGAAAAATGAATATATTCGATAAATGGTACACATATGTTATGAATTTTTTTGTTTAGGAAAATTTTATTTATTTATTTTTCTAAGGTTAAAGTACCCGTTTGGTCCTTCATGTTTGCTTGAGGTATCCATTTAGTTCCTTAAGTTTGTAAAGTGTTTGTTTGATCCTTAAAAATTGATACCGTTAAGCAGACTTAACGGAAAATACTAACTCAGCAATTTTAAACGATGACTGTATACTTAAATGCTAACAAAGCAAGCTTACATGTTACTTTTTTAATAGATTAATATTTTAAATCCTGTAAATTAAAATTTATTTTTGCAAACTTTGGGTATATGTTCTTCGTCTGAGGCATTTAAATGCACAGTCATCGTTTAAAAGAGGAGGAAGAAAGAATGAAATGAGAAAGCAAGAAGGAGGGAATTAATTTGACAAGTCTTGGGTTCTCACTCGATAATATTATTTACAATGGGACAAAATTGAATCTCTTTGCTAACGGGGTTAGCACAAATGATAAGCGGCTTGTATCGCTTAAACAAGGTCTTGAGTTTGAGTCTTGTGAATGTAGAAAAGTCCCGTTGGAAAACTAGCTCACCATAGCTGTTCGAAATTATGCTCTAGGGGCAAGTCATTGTACTTTAGACATTTATGTTATTTAAAGTATTCTCTTTTAGTTATCATTTCATTTGCATGTTTATATTGATAATTGTATCCCTGGGTATATCTTATTGGTTATCCTAAATGTCCGTGGTTGGTCATCTACGCGGGAGCGAAGATGAAATAAGATCAGTATGACTTTGATGAGGTATGGAGATACGAATCAAAGTCATGAACACTTGTAAAAGTACAAGGTGTTAGACTGACCTACTATGAGAAAGTTGCATGAATTAAGTCATAAGCTTATCTCATGTATAACCGTGTCACAACGCCCTATGACCTAAGATCATTATGGATTCCTACATGATAAGTCACCGATCTTTGACCTAGTTAAAAGTCACCTTTGACCGGGTGATGATAAAGGCTATGATCAGGATTAGTGGTTTTCATGTGACGGAATGTGAATGGTCAAGATGGAATTTGTCCCTCACATTTGTACAGAGATAATACTAGGCTCCTCGATGAGTGAGTCTGAGAAATGTATGGTCATACTACGGTGGAAAGGAGTTTCCATTTCAATTATTAGACTACTCGAGAATCAAGAAAGTAATGGTTAAGAATATGATGTTGATATTATCCATGCCTCATCCTTGACCAAATTATCACATGACAAAAAGGACATGACATGGTTGTACGATAGATTGTATCGTGTCATCAATCCCCATGTGACTTGGGTAGTCGCAATGTCTTACTAGAGGCCGCTTGCGACTTGTGGCTGGTACAGTATTGGCCCACTGCTAATCTCATATGGGCCTGCAAGGTCGCACACAAGAATAACCCAACACAAGCAAAAGTGTCCAGATTTATTGAATTTTAGATGCATATGAGATTTAATGAATGCTGAATTTAATTTAGGATGAATATATATGTATATGTATATATATATTAAATTCGAAAATAATATAATAATATTATTTAATGGAGATTATAATATTATATAATATTTGTTTTATATTTAATTTATTTGATAAATTAAATATGTAAAACAAATAGAAATATATCTTGTTTAATTTAAATTGAGATATAGTATTTTGGATTTAATTAAATAGATAGATATTATTTCTTAGATTTAATTTATAGAGATAAATTAAATTAGAAGGCTTTTAGTTCAGATTAAATAAATATCTATGAGATAGATTTAATTAATATATTTTTTAATCCAGATTCAAAATTCGAATTTCAAATGAGGCGTTTTATTTGGATTAAATAAATAGATTAGATTAGATCTATGAAATATATTTAATTAATATATTTTTAATCCAGATTCAAGATTCGAATTTCAAAATTAATGAGGATTAATTTTGAATATAATACGCTGATAGGGTTTGAAAAAACCTACGGAACTTTTATCGACCGTATTAGAAAGCCATGGAAACCCTAGAGCAAATAGAGAGAGACGTACAGTTTGAGGCGCTAGCACGCTGCCGCATCCGTGTTATTCGTGTGGATACCGGTAGAAGAAGCCAATTCGTAAAGTCGACTTCTGCTGATCGAGAAGGTAGCACACCAGTTCAAATCGAATGAGACGCATTCTGATTCGGCGCATAGGTATGACTTGGATTCCTTATCCTTAATTTAAACGTTGTTGAGCAATCCTCGATTCGTAAAGTTTTAAAATTCCGCTGCATGTACGGATCCCAACAATAGCTAGATGCGCGATGTAGATTGGATCTGGATTAGTTAGAGTGAAGTTTGGATATCGGATGGGCAACCGAAAATAAATAAAATAGCTTGAAATTGTTTTGGGCGTGAACAGTTTCATTTTTTTTTTTAATTTTAAACAAATAAACGTCATATCTGTCATGTTTGATAAGGGATGGAAATCATTTTTAAGGTAAATGATTTTTGTACAAACCTTAATTTATGTTTGATGTAGCATTTCGGCAAATACTTCAAACGGTGTAGCATTTTAGTGTTTTTCACTGTTGGTAGGATATCAATTTAAAAAAAAAAATAAACTTATGTATGCGTGTTTAAATAAGATATTTGTAGATATTACAAATATTAGTTAAACTAGTTATTTATAAAAATATGTTTGTTTTTCTAAAATATCATCTTTAATAATTTGCATTATAATTTTGTTGTGTAACATGATGTCTTGCTCTATGAATAACGAATTATTTCTTGACTTTGGGAATTTCCTTTTGTATTATCATTTGAGTTTTATACTATAATATTTTTTTTTATATTTTTAAGAATTTCCTTTTTATTTTAGTCTGAACCATGTCAATTCTTTTCAGTGGAGGTTTCGACATGATCGATAAATAATCTATGATAGGTGTTATTAGGTGGCCTCACATTTGTATACTGCTGTTATTTGGTGGCCTCACATTTGTATACAGCATCACTATAAAAGGAAAACATCTAAATAATATCCAAATTAAAATAGTTAGGATGCTGCATAATTATTTAATTGTTTTTATATTTTAGCCTACAAATATATTTTGGTGAATATTTCTCTCGAAAAAAACATCATACAAAAATATTAAGGAGAAACAAACACACACCGAATTTCACACTTTCAATCACATGCATCAACTCTACCTGTTCTGTTCAGCTGAAGTTTCAGCGTGATTGACAAATAATCTATGATAGGTGTTAGCTTCACATTTGAATGCAACATCACTATAAAAAGGACATTCTGACAATCAGTTAAATTAAAACAATCAAGATGAGCTTTTTTCCCTATTTGCCACTTTTAAAATAATTAATTATTATTTTACCACTGTTTTCAAAATATTTCCCAATATGCTATATTTAGTCGACTAAACCAATATTTAGTCGACTAAATTGTGGGAGGTTGATTTTTTTTAAATGCCCCCGATATTTAGTCGACTAACCCAAGTGAGTTAGTCGACTAAATCGTGTTGGGATCCGTATACGCAGCGGATTAAAATTTCTTACGAATCTCGTCCCGAGGATCACTTAGGTGCGTTTAAATCAAAGTTAAGGAACCGAATTTTACCTCCGGCGCTGAAACGGTTCACGTCTCATTCTCTTTGAACTGGTGGGCTACCTTCTTGATCAGTAGAAGTCGACTCTTAGAATCGGCTTCCTCTACCGGTATTCACACGAATAATTTCCGAACCCGATTGCGGCAGCGTGCTAGAGCCTTTTGAATATTGCGTCTCTCTCAATTTCACTCTAGGGTTTTCTAGCGACTTTCTGTAATACGCTCGACTAAAGTTTCGTAGGTTTTTCTAAACCTGTTCAGCATATTATATAAAATTAATCATCATTAATTTTTGAAATTCAAATTTTAGATATAGATTAAAACATATTAATCAAATCTATCCCATAGATTTAATCTGATATATTTATTTAACCGTATTAAAAGTCAGATCTAAAATTCGAATTTTGAATTTGAATTAAAATATATTAATTAAATCTATCTAATAGATTTAATCTGATATATTTATTTAATCCAAATTAAAAGCCTTCAGATTTAATTTATCTCTATAAATTAAATTCAAGAAATGATATCTATTTATTTAATTAAATCTGAGATACTATATCTCAATTTAAATTAAATAGATATCCGATATCTTTATTCAAAAATTAAATGAGATAAAATTTGTTTTAGATATTTAATTTATCAAATAAATTAAATAAAAAACAAATATTATATTTAATATTATAATCCGATATCAGTGTATATATTTGTTTTGTATTAATATTATAATGGAGATTATCTTTCGGGAATTATTCGTGTGGATATCGGTAGAGGTTTGGGGAGCAATTTAGTCGATTAGGGTTCCATTAAGCGGGGGTTTTTAAAAAACCCCTCTACCGGTTAGTCGACTAAATGTCAGGGTTTTTTTTTTTAAAAAAACCTAGTCGACATTTAGTCGACTAACTCACTTGGGTTAGTCGACTAAATGTCTGGGACATTCAAAAAATAAAAAGTTCCCCGATTTTTAGTCGACTAAACTAAGATTTAGTCAACTAAATGTGGCATATTGGGAAATATTTTGAAAAGAGTGGCAAAATGGTAATTAATTATTTAAAAAAGTGGCAAATAGGGAAAAAAGCCATCAAGATGTTACATAATCATTCAGTTATTTTTTATATTTATGCTTATAAATATGTTTTGATGAATATTTTCTTATAAAAAAACATCTTACAAAAACATTAAAGAGAAATGGACTCACATTAAATTCATGTTGTTAATCACATGTATCTACCATATTTTTCGGTGGAAGCACACTTACAAAAAAAGCCTTTTAACGTCCTTTTTTTTTTTTAACGTCTCTGTTTTGGGGGACACTTATGTGAGAGACGTAATAAAGTCGAAACTTACAGCGCCTCAATTTTTTTGGGACTCTGCATTGCTTTTTTTTAAAAAAAACCAAACCTCAGGTTCAAGAGGCTTGACAATGGAAGAAGAACCCGCAAGGCGACCTCATGAACATCACGCCCAAGGCGAGGCTAGGCTAGGCCGTGGAAGAAGAACCTTGGCGAAGAATGCGGCAGAGAGAGTTTGGAGGAATAGATCCGCTTCTTTGTCTCGGATCTCCACGAAATCGCTGTTCTGAGTCTTTCGCCGTCGCTGGTGGTCGAACCTGTAGATCTCTGTCGCTGGTGCCTTGCAAGACCTTGTCATTGCTGGTGGTCAAACCTATACAATGTCTCCAGTTGCAAAAAGAAACACACAAGCACATCTTTGGAAATTAAAAGGGAAGTACACAAGCACTGTATACAGTCTCCATTGCTGGTGCCTTGGGATTCCTAAGGTTCAAACTAAGAACTCTATTGTTGTTTTATGAGAGGAACGAGTAAATGTGAATTTTGAACCTATAAAGGGATTTTTTTAAATCTTTCAGTGGCATCCCAATTTAAATTTGGGACGCCAAAAGCAGAAATTGGGACGCCCAAAGTAATATTTTTTGCGCCAAAAACTCTAATTTTGGCGTTTCTTTTTAAATTGGGATGTCAAAATCACCTTCTTTAGGCTTCTCACTCTAAATTTGTGACCAAGGTTCTGAAAACCGGACCGGTCACTGAACCGATGAAGGTACTGGGTTAAGGGTCAGTGGATTAGACCGGAGTCAAATCGGAGTCAGACCGGTATTATTAAAAATATAATTTAATTAAAATAGATTAAAATATTTACATTTTTATAATAAAAAATACTTTATGATCAAAATATTAAATATGTGAAGATATGATGGGATGTACATGAGAACATATATAATATTATGTAGTATAATATTATATTGATTTTTTTGAAAAAAAAGAAGATCACACACGAAAAGATTGCGTGAGTTTCCACTTCCCACATCTATCTTAAATGTGATGTGTATAGCAGGAGGGCAGGTTTAGATTAGAGGGCCAAGAATAGCTTATAGGCTTTTTGACTTTTTATTTTTATTCAATTTTATTCAATTACATTAACAATACTTCTTTGTTTTTCCTTTCACCATCAGTCACCATGTTCGCTCGTTGAGCTCTCTTTCTCTCACTCCTTCGACTCTTCAGATAATTCAGATCTCTCTTTTCTCCAGTCCCTAGCTCGCTGCTCCTTCTCGTTGAGTCACAAAGATCTCTCTTTCTCCTTCAACTCTTCAGATTCAGATGTCTCTCTCTCTCTCAGTCTCTCCTTCTTCTCGTTCTGTCTCGACAATAAGAAGCTTGGAGGTGCTGCGGAACTTCTGGTTGTGAATGGTAAGAGTCAAAATCCATTTCCATTATTTCGACCAAAGAAGCTTCGACCTTCGACGAACCAAATCCTGACCTCCGTCAGCCACCGCCGCACTCTCCCTTCCTTCTTGTTCTCCTTCAGCCAACTTTTTTTTTTAAAAAAATTCTTTTACTCTGACTCGGCCAACTCGGCCGGTTCAGGCCAAGTTGACCGAGTCAACTCGAAAATCTGGTTTTCCCCTAACTAGGACCGGTTTCCAGGCCGATTCTTCGGTTTCCTGTCCGAACCAGCTGGTCCGGTCCGGGTTTAATAATCTTGTTTGTGACACGTAAGGTCCACTTTAGGTGTTCCAATTCTAAATAGGAGGCCAATTATATCAAAAATTTCCTACATAATTACAAAAATGGCGCCGCCTTTATTTTTACTTCCCTTTTAGAAAGCAGGAGGGAAGTAAAATATTTCTTTTTTAGTAGTGAAGTTTAAGAATGACTGACAAAAATCATCTTTGACAAGTGTTATTATTAGGGAAAATTATAATAAAGAACCTAATGGAAATAATATATATTAAGAAGGACCATAAGAATGATAATTATTTTAAAGGACAAGAAATTAAAACATTAAAATAGAAAGACTAAATTGTTCTTAGTCAGATTTCCTATATTCTCTCTAATTAAATCAGAATATGGAGTGATTGATTGATAATGACAAATAAAGACAAATCAAAATCTACTAAATTAATGTCTCTCTTGCACTGAAATCACTTTCTAATTACGATCAAGGATACTTTTGTATCTTTCTTTTCAGAATATGTATTCAATAGGAATTTTATCTTTTCTTATGCTTACACAATTATCTCAACATCCAATGAATTATAATTACAAACACAATAAATTTAAAAACTAAGACATACAATTAGAAATAAAAGAGTATGTCTTAAATAAGTAAATTCCAATTTTCTCCCACATTTCACTTTAATTTCTCTTAATTTCCTTCCTTGTTTAGGGGTTTCTTATTCATTATTCTTCATTTTCGATCTCATCGTTTTATCTCTTTCAAAAGTAGTATTCCAATATATTAGTTTTCCCCATCTTATTCCAGTATTGTATATATTTGAGTTTCATGTTTTCTATGAAGAAAATTAATCTGTTAAAATAATATAGTTTGAAAGTGAGCAACCTTAGGCAGTTATATGCTTAAGCTAATCTTAATTCTTAATAGTTTTTCATACTATTCAAAGTCTTAATTCTTAATGAGTTGGGATGGTCGTAGGTCCTTAGCGACGAAGGTGGAGAGAAGGTGAGAGGGTGGAGGATGAAGATCAAAGATGAAGTCTAAAGCAATGATGGAGGCACACTAGTGCCCATGTGGGCAAGTGCAGACAGAAAAAATTTAAAAAATATATATTTAGTAAAGGACTTCTATTACAATTTGTCTAATTGGGATGGTTGGTCTGCGTTCGAATACTCATGGCCTCATCTTTCATTTTTTTTTTCAATCCCTACATACATCTGAAATCCCGTCCCCGTCCCCTTTCATTTTTTTGTCAATCCCTAAATCTGAAACCCCCGTCCCCCCGTCCCCCCAGCCCCAAACCCGCCACCGTGCCCCCAGCCCCAAACCCGCCGTCTGCGTCTGAAATCCCCCCCCACTGCGTCTGAAATCCTCAAGGTTTGCGACACTGCAACTCTGCATCTGAAATTGTCCGTCTGCGTCTCAGCATCTGAAATCTCCTTGCGACTCTGCCTCTGCGTCTGGAGCCATTTCACTGATCTCTAAGGTTTGTGTCGGTGGTTTTTTTCAAGGTGTATTCCATTTTTTTGGTAACCCTTTTGAAATTGTCCGTCTGCGTCTCAGCGTCTGAAATCTCCATGCGACTCTGCCTCTGCGTCTGGAGCCATTTCAATGATCTCTAAGGTTTGTGTCGATGGTTTTTTTCAAGGTGTATTCCATTTTTTTGGTAACCTCGATCCATTTTAAGGAAAACAAAAAGGGAAAAAAATATCACCAACTGAACTGAATTCAAAATGTACAAGAGCTTAGACAGGAGCTTTATTTTGATGATCTCAATTCACTTTTTCTCCTAAATCTATAATTTCAGACGTCATCGGTGTCTCCGTCTCTGCTTTGGCACCAGTTCACTCAGGCGTTTGAAGGGCTCACCACAATTTCTATTTTTCAGGTCTGTTCCCAATTCTGTTTTCCAGCTCACTGTTGTCCAGAAATATGATCTATTCTCTGTTAGAAAATCAGGACACTTATATTGTCAATCGAAACATTATTTTTCTCAATCTGGTTTGGATAAAGAGGAATGAAGCTATACATTCAAGAGTCATTTTAATTCTGCACAGATTCAATGATAAAGGAGTTCATGGGTATCTCTTTTTGCTTACAAGGGGACAGATCATGCTCCTTATAGCTCCCCTTATTATTTGAAAAATGTTAACTCTCCCCTTATTCTGAGTTCTCGCATTGACAGACTGCTTGGATAAAAAGGTTGAGGACTTGAGGGTAGGAAAATTTCTTCCTACTTTTTCAATGTTTAGTATTTATTGGGAATTGATTCATAATTTTGCCTGGGCCGGGATTAAAACTCAATTGCGTCTTCTAGCAATTTGTATCTCTTGTCTTTGCCAAAAACATTACATTGGATAATGCATTAATTGGTTGTATTTGGGAGAACCAAAAGAGTACTCAAAAAAAATTTTCGGGGCTAGTCTACACTAATTGTGCACCCATAAATTCTAAATCCTGGCTCCGTCCCTGGTCTAAAGGTTTCTAGTATGTGGCTATGTCTTTGCTTCTTTATCTCTCCATGAAGTTTAGAAGAGAGACGGAAAAAGAAGTCACCTTGATCGTAATTGAGAAGCGATTTCGGTGCAGTAAAGACGCTAATCTAGCATATTTGGATTTTTCTCTATTTGTCATTATCCATCAATCACTCTAGATTATAATTTAATTAGAGAGAATATAGAAAATATAGCTAAAGACAATTTACTCTTTCGATCTATTTTAATTTTTTAATTTAAGGTCCTTCAAAATAATCACCATTTTTATGGTTATTCTATTTTCCTTAGGTCCTTTATTATAATTGTTACAGACCGGCCCAATAGGCCCAAGTCCAGACCCCGGCCCAACAGCGCCTATAAGGGATCCGCGCTATATTTGGAAGGGATCCGAGATCCCCTATATTTAGGAACTCATTAATAGGAGATCCTCCTACAATCATGGCACCAGTCAATCAGCCCTCAAGGGCTCAATCATGGATATCGCCCATCAATGGGAAGATACGGGCACCAAGCTCCTCTATAAATAGAAGGAAACCCTAAACAGGTGCACACGTTCTATCTTATGCTCTCTCTACATTCTGTCACACAGAGCACACACCCCACTCCCCTGGCCTTACGGCTTACTGTGTGATACGAACTACGTGGACTTTGATCCTCTCAAAGGGTACGTAGGCTCTAGGCTTGACGACCTAGTCAAGTCCAATCTCTGTATTCTTCATACAGAACAATAATTTTCCCTTATTATTAGGTGGGTTCACATTTTTATACTACACCACTAGGAAAAAGCTTAAACAATATTCAAATTAAAACAATTAAGATGCTGCAAAATTATTTAACTATTTTTATATTTAGGGAAATTATAATAAAGGACCTAAGAAAAATAATATTTATTAAGAAGGATTATAAAATGGTAATTATTTTAAAGGACATAAAATTAAAATATTAAAATAGAAAGTCAAAATTACCCTTAACTGGTTTTGTATTCCTTTCCATTTTTAATAAGTCTTCCTACGATAAATATAGCAGCTTTTTGTACAGTCTGGAGAGCTTACCCAAATAAGACTCCTACCTCTACTTTCACACTAGC
Source organism: Acacia crassicarpa (assembly GCA_034222035.1). Taxonomy (NCBI): domain Eukaryota; kingdom Viridiplantae; phylum Streptophyta; class Magnoliopsida; order Fabales; family Fabaceae; genus Acacia; species Acacia crassicarpa. The sequence continues at coordinate 19,223,443 of JAWXYG010000009.1, read as the reverse complement.
TTTTTCTCTTTTTCGACAAGATTTTATTTCCTACCTTAGAGACTAGCCTAGAGAGGAGAGTGAGTGAGACTCGCTTTGAGCCCTTGCTGCCCCATAAAATTCTTTCTTTATCCTGCTTAAAGGCCTGCACACTTTTCTCGTCTATGTATTGAACATATTCGATCGCTTGCATCACAGTGAACTAGCATTGAAAAGAAAGCTTTGCTCTTGGATTTCTCCCTTGCTTGCGTAATGGTCAGGAGAAGAAATGAAAGTAGCAACATATAGAATTCCCATATCCGTAGGAGAACTCTTATCTAAACCTCATCTTTCAGGGGCATTAACAGATGAGAGGGTTGACTTTATAGGCTAGCTACAAAGGTAGGGGCAATGTCCTGACATGAAGAAAGGATACCCGAATAGTGATTTTCTACAAATAGATTCAATTGCTTACACTCTGTGATTATCTTGTCATTATCCATCAATCTCTCCAATTGATTCAGTACAGAATATAGGAAATCTGATTAAGGGTAATTTAGTCTTTCTATTTTAATATTTTAATTTCTGATCCTTCAAAATAATTATCATTTTTATGGTCCTTTTTAATAAATATTATTTTTCTTAAGTCTTTTATTATAATTTTCCCTTATATTTAAGATTACGAATAGTTCTTTAAAAAAAATATCTCTTTTTTTCAAAAAAAAACTTACACCTCATTTCTAACTATCAATCACATGCATCAACACTATTTTTTTCAGCAAAAGTTTTGGCATGATTGATAGATGTTGTGTGATGGTTTCACATTAGTAATACTAGACCATTGTAAACTGGAAATCCTTACAAATCTTCTCATTCAAATCAAAGATTCTACTTTAACTCTTCCCCTACTTTCCCCAAAAAAAAAAAAAAACTCTTCCCCTCTTTTTTTTTTTTTTTTTAAATCATACAAAAACATTTTTTTTAAAAAAATTGAATCATATATTGTCAATCACAAACATCAACACAGTTTTTTTCAGCAAATGATTTTCAATGATTGACAAATGTTGTTAGATGGCTTTACATTAGTATGCTGGAACATTGTAAAAGAGAAATTCCCTTACAAATCTTCTCATTCATATCAAAGATTCTTCTTCATTGCTTCCTCTCTTTTTTCAAACACCAGAAAAAAAAATTGAAAAAAATGAACTCAGCTAATTTCATACTATCATTGGAAAGTTTCGGCATGATTGACATGTTGTTAGATGGCTTCATTTTAGTATTCTTTTTTTTTTTTCTTTAAATAAATGATAGCATCTGTAACAAACAAAACTAGAGCTTATCCTTAGCCAACAGGTTATGCAGCTCCATGTCGGCAACCGAGATGAAGTGAACTCTTGTCATAGCTGAAAGTCCTGATTTCGCCAGATGATCTGCAGCGAGGTTAGCCCATCTACTGATAAGTCCCACTTCATTTTAGTATTCTAAACCATTATAAAGGGAAATTCTTTTACAAATGTTCTCGTTCATATCAAAGATTCTCCTTCATGTCTTCCTTTCATTTTAAAAATAATAATAATAATACAGAAAGTTTTAAAAAATGACTCACACCTAATTTCAGACTGTCAGTCACATGCATCAACATTGTTTCTTCTAGTGAAAGTTTTGGCATGGCTGACAAATGTCGTTAGATGGCTTCACAATAGTATGCTAAGCCATTATAAAAGGAAAATTCTATCACAAATTTTCCCATTGATATCGAAGATTCTCCTTCACCTCTTCCTTTCTATTTTTAAAATAATCATACAAAACATTTTAAAAATGGAAGTTTTTACAGTTTAAGTTTCATACTGTCAATCACATGAATCAAACCTATTCTTCTCATCCGAAGGATCGGCATGATTGACAAATCAGCTATGACAGGTGTGATATTAGGTGGCTTCACATATGTATGCTACACATCACTATTAAAAGGGAAATTCTTTTACAAATCTCCCCATTCCTATCAAAGATTTTCCTTCTCTTCCCATGTTAGAAGAACACATAAGGACCCGTTTGGTACAGGGAATTGACGGGAGTTTCTGGGAACATAACAGAGTTCCCACAGGCTTACTGAGTTCCCGCTTGGTGCCATCTTCCCACAAACGTGGGAAATTGAAATCCCTCCAAAACTGGTGGGATCGTCAACATCTTTTGAGACAGTGAATTTTTGGGACAAAAAAGCCCCTCTAAAAAGTTATAAACCAGATGTGAGCAACGAGCTGGAAGAAGGAGGTGGTGAACAAGCTAGCGACAATAGTTGAAGTTGGAAGCGAAGTAAGAGGCAATGAAGGTCGAATCAAGGTAAGAGTGAATGGGTTATTGTTCTTTCTCTGAGCTGTGAAGATCGCCAATGCCTTGTTTATTCAAGTTGGGGACTTAGGCATAGTTACGATTTGGGAAGCAAGTTGGGTGATTTTTAATTAATTCATGCGTTGGTAAAGCCGTATGTGTGTGGGTTGGATAATGGTGAGGAAAGAAATGGAAATGACACAGACATGGGATTTTCTTGTGCTGGATAATTGTTGTTCTTTTTGTATGTATAAAATGAACTTCTTTAATTGCACTTAAAGATTTGCTGTAATTGACATTAGTTTGTGTATTTGTATATGGCTATTATCAAACATGCATGTTGAAATCTTAGCTGTCAATATATCCTATATGTCTGTGGGTTGGGTAATGGAGAGAAATTTGGGTTAAGTCAAGATTAGTTTGTTTTTCATGTTTAAAGGCTTTTTGTAATGATTCAAGATTAGGTTTCCTAACATTATAAGTCATTACTTCTACTTACCTATTTAGTATACTGGTTGACATTTTGTAATGTGAGTTCGAACTTCACTGTTTGGTTTGAATTTGAACATCTATGTTATTTTGCAACTTCAGTGTTTAACTGTGGTTTAGCATTGATTATTTTCAACCACTTCACACATTTAGGGGTTTAGCACTGATTATTTTCAAAAAAATTCCCCTATCAATGTAGCAACTGGGTTCAATGTTCAATGATTTTCTTCCCTATTTCTCTTGTAATATTTATGTCTGCACTAGATTAGCGAGTTCTTGTTGTCCCCCTCTAAGTCCTTCCATGTCCGTTGTCCTTCTCACCTCTGGCAGCTGTTATTGTCGTCACGCTTTGAGATCCTTTCGACGTATCCAACAATTTTCCTTCTCAACCAATACACAACTTGGTTTGGCTCCGTTTCTGTCCGATTCGCAAAACAAACAAAAAAGCATGTTTTCTGCCTTTTTTTAGGGGCTTTGTGGGAATTTTATCTCAACTTCTCACTTAACCAACACCAAATTCTTCTTACCAAACATTTTATTTTTCATCAACTTAAATTCTATTCTCATGTCTACCAAACAACTCAATTTTTTAAGTTCCATCTATATCTTCCCTTCCCTTCCTTTCCTTTTTTTAAGTTCCTCTCCCTCCTCAAATGTTCCCCATACCAAACGAGCCCTAAGAGATTATTTCCATAATGTACATGGATATATTGCAAATTTACAATGTAATTCCTTCTATCTAGTTTGGTTGTACAATCTACAATGTTAATTGACATATATAGTTTTTTCCAATTTAAAACCCTATAAATGAACCCCAATGATCTTCTGTTGCAGGTTGACTTTGTTGGTGGAAGGCTTAGAAGTATCAAAAGTTGTTACTACTTACAAATACCATGAATTTGTATTCAGTTCTTTACCTTAATGTGTATGGGTTTACTCACATTCTAAACATTATAAGGATTAAGGGCCAGAATTGTTTTTGGGGTGAAATGGATTATGTTGCAGAGGAAATAACGAAACCTGCGACTGTAACAATGGATCGTTCTGTGGGAGTTCATCTATGGCAGGATGAGAGATTTTTTAAACTATTTGGGTATTATAAGTTTATAACAAGGGGTTGAAACAAGCTAAACAGAGTATCAGGGACTTATAGACTGGCCTGTATTTAGCATGGCATGACCTGTTTAATAATAGGACTAGGCTCAGGGCTTTTAAAAAGCTTGTTTAGCTTAACATGCCACGTCTAGACTCATTAATAAGCATGTTAAGCCGAGGCAGCATTGGCATGTCAAGGTTTATAATATTAAAAGAATTGTAATTTAAAAATCATAAACCCTTCCCCTTTATTCTTTTCATTCTAATAAGCTTCGTCTGTCTCCCTCGCTCGCTCATTCTCTTTGCTCTCTCAGATAGCTAGCATTCTCCAAACTTATTCAATCACTCGCCCTCTCTAGCCTCACTCTTCGGCTTCACTCTCTTGCTTCTCACTCTCCAATCTCACTCTCACGTCTCTCAACACTTGGCTTGATAAACACCCTTTTTTTTACCTTTTCTCCAATTGTATTTTCTCTTGGTCATTGGGTTTGCTTCTTATCTACTCTTCATCAATTTTCTGGGGGTTCCAATCTATTAGCCAATGACTTGGATTGTATATTGTTGCTCTGTTGAAAAATGGGTGAATATGGGTTTCATTTATTTAATGGAACAAAGAATCTTGACCACTACTTTTGAATTTTGAGATGGCTTAGAATCCGAACTTTAAGATAGATTAGACTCCTTCAAATGAATTAGCACAACTTTTATGCTAATGTGGGGGTTTTTTTTAATCAAGCCTTTCACCTAAGTGGGGGTGAATTGGGTGACATTAAAATTTTAAACTTAAAACAAAACTTAATGAAGATATTAGAGTTAGAAAGATATTACCAAAGATAGATATACAAGATTTATACTAGCTTCGTCTAACTACTTGATCTATACCCATTCCCCAAAAGTCTTTCTTTTTTTTTTTTTGGTGAAACAGCGGGGCCTCAGCCCATTCTTATTGCTAAATCAATATGGATCGTGGGTATGATAAACCCATTACATCTCTTTGCAGAAAATGAAAAACAGCAGTAGGAGGACTGTCAAAACAAACAAATATGTCCTCCTGTGTGAAACTGAAATTAGCTAGGGAATCAGCACGCATATTTCCCTCTCTATATACATGCACACAGACTATGTTAGAAAACTCCTGCATTATCCGGTGTATCTCGGCCAGCATCTTTGAACTTGCAGTATCAAGTCCCTCTACCTGCAGCTTAGACAGTAAATGAGCCACAGAAGTAGAATCAGATTCCACTATTAGACAGTCCAGTTTGCATTTCCTTGCTAGTTGTAAACCTGACAATACCCCCGATAATTCAGCCTTTATAGCTGAACAGATTCCCAATTTTCTTGCAAAACCAGTGATCCACTCTCCCTTATTTCCCCTTATTAGACCGCCACATCCTGCTAACTTCCCCTCCCCGTTTAATGCACCATCAACATTCAATTTAAACCATCCCAATTTTGGTGCCACCCATCTTATATTCACCTCCTCCCTGACTCCTTTAAGCCTTCCAAAATCAAGTCTGGCGCGCTTCACTTCTTGCACATAATGCAGAACAACTTGCCCACACCTAGTAGGCATCACATAGACATCTTCAAATAGGCATTTATTGCACCATGTCCACAACATCCAGCATGCAATACCAAACTTCAACTCCCATTCCTCATCTGCTCTAGAAAGATTCCAACTAAACCAGCTCTTTCCTTGCAGAGATACAAATTCAGGTTCAAGGCAATCACCATAGAACTCCTCCCACAGATTCCATGCGACAATGCAATCTCTCAGAACATGTATAATATTTTCTTCCATACCAATACACTTGAAACAGTTGGAATTGCCACCCATTAGCCTACTCCTCTCACCAGTCAAAAGCCTATCATGTGCAGCAATCCATAAAAATACTTGCACTCTTCTTGGGCCCTTCCATTTCCACACTTTGTTCTAGACCTCATCCCTTACATCCCATTCCTCTTCAAAGCATGATACATATCAGACACAGAATACTTATTTTGTAACTTCACACCCCACCTAATAGTATCCTCACCGTTAGACATTTTCCCCAAAAGTCTTTCTAAGTTTTCATTATGCTTCCAAGATTCGTCGGACTCTTGGTTTCTTATTACAAGCTGCTCCCCCTTACACTTTGTAATCAATGCGCAAAACCAAGGTCCCTTTACATTGAGTTAAAAACCATAATAAATGATTCAATGTAATTTCTCTTTCAAAGGGTAAATGGATAAGCACTGAAGTATAGAAAATTTCACAAGAGCATAACACAAGACTCAGCAATTAATGAAAGAGTGAAAGCTTGCACAAAGTTAGTGCCTTCGTCTTCAATGCTTGGCTATTTATAGCTTAGAGTGAATTACTGATCGTTGCTTGTTATAATATAACCGTTGGATGCACGAGGTCACTTCTTCAGTCCCTTAATATAGTTGTAGGAGGACAAAGAGAATTTCAATTGGTTGAGGAATGAAGCATTAAATTCTTCTGACAAAAATTGCTTTTTTTTTTTGGGCGGGCTAATCTTTATGTTAATTCATGATTAAGCACAGGAAACATGTTCATATAATGGTTGAGTAATGTATAAGATCAATTAGAAGTAAATGGAATATGTTTAAGAACGATTTGAGTGAGTATCAAAACCTTCAAGATGCTGTTCTATTTAGTGACTGCATCACTCAAATGGTCATTCAAGTGATAATCCCTTATTCTAAAAGTCAATTTGAAAAGATAACTAATCACTCTTTGGCTTACTGTAGTGATGTAAAACTAATGACCAAATATAAAGACACTTGAATTCTCACTCGAGTGATCATATATGATCTTAGTTCAAAGAAAAAACATATCACTACCAAGATCACTTCAATTTAGTGAAAGTGATGCATATTTTTTCAAATCACTCAAGTGATCTCTTTGCAGTTTAATTTCAAAAATACTGATCATTGGTTGAGTCACTATAGTGATGCAAAACTGATGCTATTTTGTCGAGGTCACTCAAGTAATCAATTCAAAAATATTTTAATTTGATCATTAGCTGAATCACTGTAGTGAAGTGAAAGTGATACAAATTTGAATCCATAACTCAAGTGATCAACTTAAGAATAATTTTTTTTAAAAAAAATCTGATCATTGTCATAATCATTATGGTGAAGAAGTGATGACAAATTGACACATCACTCTAGTGCTCACTCGATAATCTTCAGAGTAAATAGTGGATCACTTCTAGTTAAAGTAAAGAGCATTTTCAAAATACATCACTCGAGTGATCAATAGCAATTTTCACAACTTGTCTCATTTATTGTCAATAGAGTAAAAGTGATAAAGTTTGAACACATCACTCAAGTGGTCACTCGAGTGATCCAATGATTTATTCAGTCTTTTCCACATCACTCGAGTGCTTACTTGGTTGATTCACCACTGAATATTTGAAAACCATTTTCTTAAGCTACAAAACAGTTATTCTTCTACAAAACATTTTCTTTAAATTGTGTTATAATCAAAACAGAAAATCTTTAAGCTTATAGCTTTGCTAACACCATTAATTGGGTGGTATTGAACCCAAAAATATATCCAAGAGGCTTGCATTGCATCCACATGGCATACAGGTGGCAAACCAACTAGAAATTAAAAAACAATTAAAAGAAAATTAAAACTCCACTCTCTCATGAAAGGAGGAGAGCGAGTTTTTTTAATAAAAAATAAAATAAAATTGCAGTGCGTATCACCTGGATATGCATGTGGGATCCACACCATCAAGTTAGCCGTGTTAGCACGGATTTAACATGAGGGGGACATTGTACTGTTCACAAATGTTGAAGTGAACATTACTCCACAAATGGATTTAGGATACCAAGTGCTCTTACGCAAATAGTTGAGGGGCTAAAAAATGACCTAACTTCTTTTTTTTTTTTTTTTATACACATAGTAGGGGAGGGGTAGGATTCGAACCCTAAATATGAGAGAAGGACTAAAAAGTGACCTAACCTTTTTAGTGTCCACTGATTGTATCCATACAATTTATTATTTTTCTTCTTATTGCTGGACCACTATTAAGTTAAGCTAGGGGTTTGGAGGATTAAAGTTTGTCTGGGAAAAGAAAGCTCTTAATTCCAATTAATTGGATATATACTCCATGAATATGGGTTTAAATTTTTATCTAATTTATAATTAGGCTCTAAGAACTAGGAAACATACGAAAATGCCCAAAACATGGAGAGCCAGGGAGTGCATTCTCATTAATTTGATCATATTAAGGGTTTATAAATCGAGGTTGAGTAGCAATATTATCATAAGGCAATTACACTATTCATGAATTCTCTTCTTCAATAAATATATTAACTCAAATGTTCACTCAAATATGTTAAAGTAGCCCATGTTAAAAACAAAGAAATAGGATTAGTGGCTCTAAGTCGTTAAGCATTTGAGTTTGTCGATTCGAGAATTAGTATAATCCTTTAGTCTTATTTATAGGAAAAATATAATTTTCTTAAAGAAATCCAAATATAAACAAAACAAAACTGAACAAGATATATGAAGTGTCATGATCATCAGGTGCTCCATCACGGGCGGTAGTAGAATTGATAGCACCATCATCCTCAACGTTATCTATTGGCTACTGTATCATCTCAGCAAGAGGCGGCTGGAAGATGAGTCTAGGACCTGGCAGGCAGGAGCTGTGGAATCGGAAGGAAGGCCAGGTAACACCCTCTCACAGGACATGGACAGCAGCATGTTCGTAATTTCCCACCACTGGGCCTGCTGCTGATAAAAGAAATCAGCCTACACCTACATCCTCCTAGCAACCTCTGTGCAGAGCTCCTCAATGGATGTCCCACTATGCCTCCTGGTGCTAGAGGCCACCGTTTGAGAGGTCCCATTATATCGTATACGCCACTCTTGTCGTGTACCATGCTGGGCTTAGCACCTATCCCCAGACCCTTGTAGCGTTTAAGGTGTTTAACTGGGCCCACATCAGCTTTTAGAGGCATAGTGGACTATTGCAAGTGTTTTGGGTCCAAGGATCGATCAAATTCTTGACTATTGAGATAAGTTTCCCTTTAATATACAAATCAAAACTATACAAATCAGTATCAAAAAAAAAAAAAAACTATACAAATCAAAACGTGGGGCTACACAGAATGTATATTGAGTATGTGAAATTGCATTCCTCATCTTCTGCATCTGATGAAGTTAATATATTGATAGTGTTGCCTTAGCATATACTAGTGCACAACGAAAAGATAAAGGAATGCAACAAATGTTGAACATGATTCATCAGAGGCATTCGATTGCTCCTACAAAATTAGAGTTGGAAACTTATCTTGCTAATGATCATTGTATTCCTTCTTCTAAATCTTTATCTTTTTGTGCTTTAGAGTAGTGGAAGAACAATAGTGCAAAGTTTAAAGTTTTATTGAGTATGGCATCTAATATATGGGATAGGATATTGTTACAACCTTTTTTTTGTTACAACCAATATTACTACCACTTTTCCACCGTTAGATCAAAATCTTCAAGGAGAGAGAAATTATATAGGTAAATGAGATTCTGATCTAACGGTGGAAAAGTGGTAGTAACATTGGTTGTAACAAAAAAAGGTTGTAACAATATCCTATCCCCTAATATATTAGTTGTCTCTATCTCAACTGTGGCATCAAAATCCACATTTAGTGTTGGAGGAAGAGTGATTCATGAATATCATATTAGATTGAATGAAGAATCTGTTGAAGTTCTTTTATATGGTGGGGACTGGCTTCGTCACAAATATGGTTTGAAGAGAAAATTGAAGGTATGAATATTATATTATATACTTATTTATTTTTATATTTGTTGTATGTTGGGACTAGTTATTTATTTTAAATTAATTCTTTTATTGTGCAAGAGCCATTTGAATAGGAGGAGATTATACTCAAGCCTTGATGTTGATGTTATTGTGTTGTTTAATTATCTTTCTTTTGTACACAATTTTCATTATGGTGAGATTATCTCTTTATGATATTTTTATATATTGCATGGCAGATGTTGAATTCTAGTGTTTATTTTTTTTTGGTCAAAGAATTCTAGTGTTTATCACTAGATTGTACTCGCCTATTACCATGCCTGGTTAGGTCGCTACTTGTGGTGGCAAAGGGTCCTCACCTATTTTGTTGTAATAGAGATAGAAATGGTAGTCAATGTTTTGTCAACACCATAAACATTGTTTTTAACGAAATAAAAAAAAAAGGTTGAAAGAGCAAATTGGCCAACTAAGTCAGGAGCATTCAACACAAAAAACTTTTAAATAAGGATTTTATACCAAAAGACTTTTTAAAACATAAAACTAACACAAAAACGTCAGTTTGGCTGTAACTCCGTTAGTGGGTCAGAATTTTAGGGAAATAATGAGTTTTTTTTTTTTTTGATGACAGAGAAGGTTAATAAACCAGAATTACAAAGAAACAAATTATACACTCATGGGTAAATGAATCCCAAAGCATCACGAGCTGGGCAACATCCCAAAACATCAGTCCTTGAAATTCCAAGCTTGGCTAATGCATCTGCTAGTCGGTTTATCTCGCGTGGGATACTCCTCAACTGGACTTGCCACTCTCTGCTTAACATGGCTCTGATCTATTCAAAAAGCAAGCTCCCTGTCCGAAAACTTGTATCATTAATTCTGAGAATTAAATCCTGAGCATCAGATTCTAGGATGACCTGCTTAACACCAAAGTCCCAGGCAAGCTTCAAACCCTCCAAGATGGAAGCCCCAAACGCTGCCGTTGATGCAGAAAATGCCAACCCAGTTGACGATATTTCCGTTGCACGCCGGCTTTGGGTTGATGGCGGGATCCCAGCTGCTGAGACTAACGACATTGCTGAGGGAGCTTTTGAATTTCAAGAGGGCTTCCGCGTCGGAGTAGGACAACGAAGGCGTGGACGACAAGAGAAGACGAAGAAGCAAAAGAGGGATATTGTGCACAGTAATTCAATTTTCTTCTTTCAGAACCAGAACGTGCCACGGTTTTCTGCATTTCTTTTTTTATTTCAACTCATTGTTTCCCAAAAATTGTGACCCACTAACGGAGTTACAGCCAAACTGACGTTTTTGTGTTAGTTTTATGTTTTAAAAAGTCTTTTGGTATAAAATCCCCATTTAAAAGTTTTTGTGTTGAATGCTCCCGACTTAAAAGTCTATTAGCCAATTTGCCCCTTCACCCTACAAAAAATGTGACCCCGTTGCAATAGTGACGGGTTAATTATTTGTTCTTCCTCATGTCTAAATGGCAACTAGAAGAGTTTGTCATGGGAAGTTCATTACTATAAAGCATTAAAGTAACAAGAAATAACTTGAACAGTCCACAGTCCTTGAGTTGGGTCTAGTAGGAGTTTAGGAACTAAAATGCTATATTCGTAATCTCCCCTAGTTGGAAACTAGCAAAGTTGCAGTCTCAGCCTTCCTCTTCTCTAATCAGACATGACTTCGCTAACTATCATGAGAACATGATATTAAAGGCAGAATGAAGTGAAGATCAAGGATCCTTTTTCATGATTTAGTTTTCACCATTTACTTTCGCCAGATTTCTAAACAGAAAGGAAAAGGGCAATCCAGGCCTGTACATTTTGTGATCAGCAGAAACAATAATCATCCTCTAAGTATATATTTTAGAAATATTCCAATTTAAACAGCAAAACACTGATAAAATTGAATTCACATTATAATTTCAACAAAAAAAATTAGTTCAACTACACTCAAGTCAAATGATCTAAATTCAAAATGTCACAATCACTTTGCCTGTGGTGAGAAATATAATTCACAGAATATTTTCAGTATATCAAACAGGCAAAAAAGTCGTATAGAAAATACCTCAGTTCTCATGAAATAATGATGCTCCTCTTTTCCTTTAATCCACATCAAGGCGTGAACTTAATGAGCATCATGACTGACAGGCCTTGACCATTTTTTACAGAAATGGTCCTCAAGGGTCTATGATGCTGTAACTTGTCATTGCATGGCATACTCCTAAGCTGAAATATGGAGCTAACTGCCTCCTTTGATGTGTGCAATACATTGAGGAAGAATTAATGTTTAAAATCCGTAATTTGATCCATAATCCACTCTTCCAGTCTTGAGTACCCATGCTTCTTACAAGCATCAAGGGCTATGGTTAACATTGAAATTGAAGGCTCCATAGGCATTGTTTTCAAAAAGTTTTCAAGTTCATCCATGCATCCATGTCGGCTGTAGAGTTCAATCATGCAGTTATAATGCTCCAACCGAGGCAAGATACAGAAGTCATTGCTCATTGACCTGAAGCATTGGGTACCAAACTCAACAAGGCCTTCTTCTATACAAGCATACAGGATACCCTGAAAGGTCACGTGGTCTGGTTGGGTGCCTTCCTCCAGCATTATCCTAAACAATTCAAGGGCTTCCTGACACTCACCATTGTGACAACACCCAAATATTATGTGATTCCAAAGGATCACATCTCTAAAATCTGCCCCTTTAAAAACCTCAAAAGCATACTCAAGAGAATGAAATCTGCAATACATGTATATCAAAGCAGTAATAATAACAGTATCCATCTCAATTTTATGTCTAATTATATAACCATGAATTTGATTGCCATGGTGAACTGCAGAGGAATTTGCACAAACTCTCAAAAGGGTTGCAATCGTATATTTAGTTGGCTTAGTCTCCCACTGCATCTCTAAAAATTTTGTTAAGGCTTGCTCACCTAATTGATGATGAACATAGCTAGTCAACAAAGAATTCCAAGAAACCATGTCACGCCAGTAACTCATTTGGCTAAACCAAACTCGGGCACTATTCAACATCCCACATTTACCATACATGTCAAGAAGGGCATTGCTAACCATAAGGTTGGTGTGAAAGCCATGTCGATAGATATAACCATGAATCTGCTTCCCCAATTCATGATCTGAAAGTCTAGCAGACAAGTTTAACATCAAGCTAAAAGTAACATGATCCAATTCTTTAGTTTCATCAAGCATCAAAAATACAAAATCCAATGCCTCTAACCATTCAGAGGAACGGATATACCCTGCAAACATTGCATTCCATGAGATCACATTACGTTCAGGCATCTCATCAAAAAATTTCCTTGCCTCTTGTGTTTTCCCACTCAACGCATATCCTGATACAATTGAAGTCCAAGCAACCAAATCTTTTGAGCCAAGCTGATTAAAAATCCTAGAACCATTATCTAGTTCACCACACTTAACATACATGTTAATAAGAGAGCTTGAAACAATATTGTCCTCCTGAAAGCCTAGTTTAGTAATAAATCCATGTATTTGCATCCCCTCCTTTAGTGCAGATATACTCGAACAAGCCACAAGAGCATTAGAGAGGGTAAAGTTGAATGGCTTGACTGCGGTAGAGAGCATCCGGGAGAACATGATAATTGCTCCCCGACCATCACCATTATCAAGATATCGCCTCACAATGACATTCCAAGTGATGGCATTAGGATATTGGATCTCATCAAACATTCTACGAGCATCACACATAACCCGACACTTAGCGTAAACATCAACAAGGGAACTCCCCAGAATTACATTGCGATCAAAACCATATTTCGTTATGAGCCCGTGAATTTGCCTTGAGAGATGAAGCTCAAATGCCGCAGCACAAGAACCAAGAATGCTGGCAAATGTGATATTATTTGCATAAACTCCCAACTTATTCATGCATTGGAATAATGAAAATGCCTCATTAGGGAAACCCCCCTGTGCATAGGCTGTGATCATTGCATTCCAAGACCCTCCATCTCTTTGGGGCATTTCCTCAAACAGTTCTCTGGCATCATTCAAATAACCGCATTTACCGTAAGCTTCTATTGCCCGGTTGAGAAGAAAGACCGGAGGGGTAGGAGAGAAGGTGACCAAATGAGACTCGACCTTCCGAGCCTCAACAATGGCTCGATGAGAGGAGCATATCTGGAACAAATGAGCGTACAGGGAATACGGGAACAGTTCTGGGAAAGCGAAAAGTACGGACACGGCTTTTCGGAGGCGACCCGCTCTGAGGTAAGTGAAGATTGAGTTGATTGCTTTTCGAACACCCGGGGGTTCAGCTTGGACCTTGAGATTTCGGTTGTAAAGGACTTGGCTGAGTGCAGAGGCAGGAGTCTTACCCATGCAACAGAAAACAATGGCTTGATAATCAAATTTTCAAGACTCAAAACTTCAAATGGAAGACTCCAATTTCCCATGGCATGCTATTCTATGGTGCCTGAAAAGCTTCCATCGTGTTCTCGCTGATTTTCACGTTCACGTGATCACAACTATACAGAACAAACTCGCAAAAAATGCCATAACACTAGTTCCTCTGAGTATTTCTCAGGCCCATAAAGGTAACTGATGCTTAAGCAAGCTCCAAGCTTTGCGTCGTCCAACATCAAATCCTGACTCTCTTTTCCTTCAAGTTATCTCCTGCTATCATATATTGGAAACATTTTTTTACAATGACTTGATCAGCATACACACAGTGGCGAAATACTTAACTACTGCTTCTGCTGCTACGATAAGGCCGGACGCAACTGCCTGCTCTGGTGCTTTCTCCAGGACGAACAAGGAAAAGGATTTGAAGTTGAAGCTGGTTCCGATTATCCTCATGGTATTTTTTGAGTCTGGCTTTCCTCCGATGCTTTTAAAATCTGCTGCCCTCCTACACGTTCAAATGACGCCGTTTAATATCTTTTTCCCCCTTCTCATTTTCCTCCCTATCTGGTCAAAATTTAGTGTCGTTTTCGCATGAAACCATAACCAGACCTGGTCGAACTGCTTAAGCAACTCCAGAACTCCAATCTGTTTTGAAATCTTCCCCTCTCTCATTGATTAAAGAGGACGAAAGCATCCTCTCTTTCCGATTGAACAGGAAGAAGATATTGTCTCACAACAATGTCGTCCTTTCTCGCCGATTAAATAAGGTATATAGAATCACTAACTCGGATGAGGTCTTGACTCGGTTAAAATTTATTCCATTTCAGCATTGTACGGTCAAGACTATGATTGAAGATAATTTAATTGAATCCCATCTACCACTTATTATGGAAATTGCTTTGCTTTGGTTTTAACTTTTATCTTTCCTTTGTAGTATTCTGATAAATCAAGACCCGTTGCTATATGAAGTTAATGTGTACCCGAGGATCTTATGCATTTTGCCGTTTTAGGTTGTCTGTGCATCGATCTATAAAAAGTAACGAAGTACTCATCTCTAATGTTGGTTATATCTCTTGCGAACTTGTTGAATTAAGTCCCTATTCTCATATAATCTTATTCTTTTCTCTTTGATGTTGCAAACATTGATTTAATTTTTCCAATGTATATCTTTCAGAAATCAAAACATGTTTTTTCTGTCAATTCACAATCAAATTGGTCATATACTCTAGCATGTGCAGGGCACAATTATGATCTTTTGCTTTGAATTATATCATACAGGTGTTCTAAATTAGATGACAGGAACTGCTTGTGCTGATATACTTGATTTGTGATAAAATGCCGCACTGTTTAGTAGTTATAATGTCTAAACTTGTAATTAAATATGGTTCTGTTGATTAAATTTTCTCTCCATGTTTCTTGTTTCATGTCAACCTTGATTAATAAGTCTATCATAACAACAGCAGAAGGGATGGTATGTGCTTGTTTGACTGATGATGGATGTTAGTTTCATGTCCCTTAGTTTGTTTTTTTCCCCCTTGCATAGTCATGCATAAAATAGTTTGGAAGCATTCTATGATGTTTTGTACTAAGTGATCTATCATTTTTATTAAATGTGCTTCAACAGAAAACATAGTATGCTTGAAATATTTGATCGAGGATTTTTACGTCTCTTTCAGAAATATGTGCTTCTATTTTTCCTAAATCCTAATCCTTTCATGATTTACCAATTTATTTATTTATTTTATACAAGAAAGCTTCAAGGCCCTTCCTTCCAATTTGGGATGTTAATAAGCTATCTGTACTAATTTGTGAACCCCTCCTCGTGGGACAAGAGAGAGACTGATTGTATGTTGTTAAAAGTTCTTTTGTTTTATATTTTCCCTATTAACCCGTTGTTTTTCGTGATCAGGATTTGTGATAGTAGTAAGACCTATCAATTTTAGTTCTGACACTGCAAGTTTAAGCTTTGTTGGTTATTGTCACCAGGATACTTGCGTCTGATACACATGGTGGAATCAATGTATGGGATAGAAGAGTGAAAACTCTCCCCTATCTTGTGCTTGCATCTAGTTCCTTTGGTATGCTTAACAGCATCCAATTAAAAGGAGAAAATCATGTTGAGTATTGTGTTTGCATTCTATAATGTCATTGAGTTTTTGTGCTTTTCTCAACTATGGATGTTAATATTTGATGTTTCTAAAAGTTTCTCGACATAGATTGATTGAAATAGTTCCAAAAGTAGGCATGCTTATCTCAAGCTCAAAACTTGTATATCACTTATGAAGTCCTGAAAATCTAGGTATTTTGAACAATACACGCCCTTCATATAGCCCAACATGTAAATAGAGCAAAATACCTAAGGGGGGGTGGATTGGGTATTTTTAAAACCTTTTAAAAACTTTCTTTGTTTTTGAACAATAAAAACAGGGATAACCAGAGAGGAGAGTAAAAGAGTAAGACACAAAGATTTATACTGGTTCAGTCCAACTACTTGACCTACGTCCAATCTTCAGACACTCTAGGATTTCCACTATCTCAAATGATTACACACTCTGTACTCAAGAGTAATTCTCTCACTAGAACTTACTCCCCCTTACAAGTTGTAATCAATGAACCCCAATCACCAAGTCCCCAGCCTTGTAATTCTTTACAATAAATGATTTGTAATGAAATAACTCTCTCTAAGAGTAGATAAGAATAAGCACTGAAGCACAATGTATCAAAAGATACTTTTTACAGGTGAAAACTAAAAGTAGTTGAAGAACTTTGAATGCAATTCGTTTTCAGCAGATGTGTTAGTTGAGAAGATTTGAATGCAGCTCTATTTATACCAAGAGAGCATTAAATGACCGTTGTAATCTTCAATATAACCGTTGCCTTCATTAGACAAGGTTCTGGTTAAGCTTTGGTCTTCTTCTCTCTCTAATCTTCACTTAATCCAGTTGTGCAGAACTTCAGAGTTGACTTCTTGAAGATTAATCCGTTGGAATGGAAGTTGCTGGATGTGGGAATCATTCTTTAATTCTTTCTCAAACGTGTGCAGAAGGATTACCCAAAAGAATGCAACTTTCTGGGTTTTGCATTTAATGTACTGATGTCACTTTTTGTTTTTGCTTTAAACATTCAATAAACATTCTCTAATTCATCTGAAACTCACTAACAAAGTGGCTAAACATAGCTGGGAATATCAGAGAATGATAATGGGAAGTATTAAGATCAAAAAGTATTGTTAGTTCTCTATATGTCTTGATGATAACTGACAATTGTAAACACAAGTTGAAGTTTGTCTTTAGTAAGTTGAAAAACTTAATGTCAAAGGCAAACTCGAGTTTTGGTTGGCAAACTCGAGTTTTGGTTAGCAAACTCGAGTTTGGACTTGACAGAGAGTAGCTCAATTTTAATGAACTAAGAAAATTCCAATTTGCATAGGCAAACTCGAGTTTGTGAGACATAGAGGGCATTCCAAGTTTTTCACATTAAGACAAACTCGAGTTTTTACCATACAAAGACTCTTCAATATTTTCTAAAGTAAACAAAACTCCAGTTTGTAAGAGTAAACTCGAGTTTTGGTAATACAAAGAGCCTCCAATGTTTTGAACTTAAGCAAACTCCAGTTTTGACAAGGAAACTCGAGTCTGCACTTAGCCAAGAGTTTTCGAAGTTTTCTAAAGTTTTGAGAAAACTCGAGTTTGTGTTTGTAAACTCGAGTTTATGTTTGACAGAGAGCTTTCATGTTTTACTCACTTTGAGAAAACTCCAGTTTGTTTAGAAAACTCCAGTTTTCACTTGGCATAGACTTTTCAAAGGTTTTCATACATAAAGAAAACTTGAGTTTAGTTTTGCTAACTCGAGTTTGTGCCAAGCAGAGAGCTTTGCTCTATTTCAGTGATTTTGAAAGCTCCAGTTAAGAGTTGGAAACTCCAATTTTGAACTTTTGGACTTAAACATGTTTTCACTATAAAAGTCCTAAACTCAAGTTTATCATTAATAAACTCGAGTTTTGCTCTATGTTCAAAATGTGCCTCTAAACTCAAATCACGACATTCTTCTCTGGAAGAAGGAAACTCGAGTTGTCTTATGAGCAAAATTACAAACCCTAGTTTGGATAAACAAACTCGAGTTTGTGTTGCAAAGTTTGAAAATCAAATTGCTTGAATTTGAGAAATCTTCATGTTTGATCTTATTACTTTGTATCATTACTCATTACTATTTTTAACTATGTTTAATCAATTTGTTAGTGAGTTTTAGATGGTTTAGAGAATAGAAAATGAAGATTTGAACAAAAGCTAAAAGTGATGTCAGCATATTAAATGCAATGTCCAGAAAACTTGCATCTTGTTGGACAATCATTCTACCCACGTTGCAAAGGGATTAATGTTTCCTTTCCTCATCCAGTAGCTACTCTTCCAACAAATTAAAATTCAAGAAGTCAACCATAAACTTCTGTGCAAATGGATTAACCAAAGAGTAGAGAGAGAAGAAGACCAAGGCTTAACCTAATTCTTCCTTAATGCTGGCAACGGTTACATTAAAGATTACAATGATCATTTAATGCATTCTTCATATAAATAGAGCTGCATCTAATACCTCTCAACAACCAATCTGTAGAAAATGAAAATCATTCAAGTTTCCAACTACTTTGAGTTTTCTTGTGTAAAGTATCTTTTAATACATTTGTACTTCAATGCTTATCTTTATCCACTCTTAGAGAGAGTTTTATACATTGAAATCATTCATTGTAAGAATCTCAAGTTGTGGGACTTTGAGATTGGAATATTTGATTACAACTTGTAAGAGGGAGTAAGTTCTAGTGAAAGAATTACTCTAAGAGTTACAGAGTGTGTAATCATTTGAGTTAGTAAAATCCTAGAGTGTCTGGGGATTGGACGTAGATCAAAAGGTTAGACCGAACCAGTATAAATTCCTTATGTCTTGCCTCTTCTTCACTTACTCTGTTATACCTTGTTTTTAGTATTAAAAAACAGAGCACTTAGAAAAGAATTTTAAAATCCCCAATTCACCCCCCTTCGGGTGATTTGCTCCACTTTCAAGTATTTGGAATGACAACAGGAGAAGAAGCTATATCGATAGAACAAACCAAAGGAGATATAATTATACCCGTAATAAACAGAAAACAGATAGCAAAAAAAATAGCTAAGATAAAAGAATAAAAAAAAGGATATATACACCTTTGAACCATGCAAATAATAATAAAGGCAACATTTATGGAAGGAATAAATGCACCACTGGAACTAGAATTAAGTTATGATAGAATCATAAACAACAAGGAATGTATTAAAGCTAAAGGATCAAGAAATTTAGCAGAAGAAAAAATAAAATTTAACTTCAACATGTAATTAGGAATATCTTTAAAAGACAGATTTATCAAGAAGTACTACAATAAGATAAGAATTAAAAAGAAAACCACTAATGAAAGAGAAACCATCCTTTTATAGTAACCTATAAAGTAAATTATGTATAACATCCTAATTTTATTTTTATGATTTAATTGTAATTATGAAGTAATTATATATGATTATAGTAATTAAATTGTAATTGTGGGAGAAGGAAAAAAATGTGTGGGAAAAAATCTAAAAAAAAAAGCAAGGAAAAACAAAAACAATGTGGGCAGCAATGAGTGACTAATGTGAAGGGCTAATAATTACCCCCAATTCCCTCTCCCCTACTATATATATATATATATATGCACCTGGCGATGGGGGATGTTGGATATAATTAGTTTTGGTGATGTCTTATATTGATGTCATTATCCAGAGCAAAAAGTTTGTATCATATACAGACTAACTACTATATTTTATGTAGGTCAGTCCAAGTTAAATTATAGAGAATGATCAAGAGAGAAGATTGAAGAAAGAAGAACTTGTCAAATATTATGAGAATATGAATATTTAAGTCTCTATGATCAAATGAAAGTTGGAGTGGCTCAATTCGAGTCAAAATAAGCAAGTTCAAGCTTTCCAATGAATAGGAGTTGATACAGTTCCATTGCTATAGTCTCGTGCATAAACAGCTCTTTCTTGTGCATAATTTCCAGTCATACTCGAGTACAAAACATTCATACTCGAGTAGAAAAAATCTGATACTTGAGTAGAAGCGTGTTTCAGCCACTCTGTTCAACTCTGTTTCATGTTTTACTTGGGTGACCTCTTGTTATTCGATGATATTTCTCCAACTAGAAGTTCAATTGAGGTGAAACCAATTTTTTTTAAACTAGACTCCCAATGCATCATTTTGACATAAAATTCAAGCCCAAAGGATTTCAAATGAAGGAGCTATGAATTTTGGAAGATGATAGTAAAATCAACGTAACATAGCAGACCAAGCTTTGGTATTTTCAGTGTATCTCACAAACGACAAATCCAAATGAGCTGAAGCTGGTGCCATTGGAAACTAGACTCAAATATCTTTTCAAAAACATCAAGATGACAAAAAACTAAGATCAATTGAAAGAGATATGATGTTTTGAAGTTGACAATCAGTTAAGGATGTTGCAAAAACACTAGTCAAGAACAACCTCCATTCATCTAATGATAACAGACGAAATACAATGAGTTTGGAGCTGATTCTTCTTACATTGGAAAGAATACTTAAAGAGTTTTTTGAGCTGGGGTGGTTTACCAAATTTGGAGCAATATTGAAGACGATACGCTCACTAGAAATTGACTATTGTGCTGCCAATATTCTTGTTCCTGAAAGTCTCTACATTCTTGAAGTAGGGCTTTGTACTGGAGAGTATTATGCTTATTCACACATGATCAGAAGCTTCAAAGATAGAAGTGTACTCGAGCATGTGTTTTCTGAATTGCCTGAAGATGAATGATCACAATATTACTCGAGTTTAAGGTAAAGTTTACTCGAGTACTGGTAAGGATTTCCTCGAGTATGTTTATTTCTATATGTCATTTACTCTTGGGTTGGGGTTTACTCAAGTAACTATTTCTTGGTACTCGAGTACAGTTTGCTAATGTCTTTCATTTAGTGTATTGTTTCAGCGACGAACAGATGCTACTTGAGTATGGAGAACTTGTTACTCGAGTATGATCAATGTTAAGCCTTTGATATGATATTGTTGTAACGTTACTCGAGCATGGAAGATATCTTATTCAAGTACGGCACTCGAGTAAGGGGATGTTGCTACTCGAGTAAGGATGATCATTGAAGCATCTGTAAAGCTATTTTGAATTGTTACTCGAGTGCTCAAAGAATCATACTCGAGTATTATTTGTGAGCCTCTTGAATGTCTTCGCTTGCTGTAATAGCCTTCATTATTTTATAATATCTAATTTCATCTGAATAATACTCATTACTTTTATCAATGCTATCAATCATATTTGTAAGTGAGTTTCAAATAAAAAGTTCAATGACAATAGAAGCAAACACACGTGACCCACATTATTAGACGAACAAAGTACATGGCAGACAAGACGTGGAAATACAGCTCAGCACTTTACCCAGTGAAGCAATCGATGGAACAAAAAGTGGACGAACCCATACTCTTCAAAGAATCAACACTGCTAGTGGTTTTCCAACGAACATATACGAATGCCACAACAAATATTCAACAAAGCTAAATAGGAGGCGAAATTGCTAAAATCTAGCGTAGCACTTGACGGAACAAGTTAAACGACAAAGCATTTAAATTCGTCAACGACTATTTCTCTTTGTACGGATGAAAGCCACAATGGACATTTAATGAAGTTAAATGGCAGACAAAACAAAGAGGAAGCACATACACTCCAGTAGCCATTTCCAACGGTCGAATGCTCGCAACGGTCAAAACACAATTACCTATAAATTGCGAAGTCTTCAAACCGAAAGGGGACATGATTCATGAATGACTTGACGAAGACAATGAAATAATTTTACTACTTCACAGTCGATATGTCAATAGCTCATACACTCTCTATTTCTCAATGTTTATATAGTTTACAGTAAAGAGTGAGATGATCGATTTTGTTCTTCAGTGTTTATTCATTCACTTCTGTGAGAGAAGATTCATTGTAATTATCTTATCTAAGAGGTCCTCAAGATTGGGTGATCTTGAGCGGGAAATCCATTGTATTGATTACAGCTTGTAAGGGGAGTGAATCCTAGTGAAAGTGTTACTTCGAGTACAGAGTGTGAAATCAAGTACGTGTATTGATTACAGCTTATAAAGGAGAGTGAATCCTAGTGAGAGGATTACTTCAAGTTCAAAGTGTGTAATCAAGTTGAAAGAAGATAGTTAATTGAAAATCTAAAGTGGAGCTTGGGAACTAGACGTAGGTCAAGGATTAGGCCGAACCAGTATAAATCATAGTTTTCATATTCTTTTCCCTAAACTCTTATATTTCGAGCATATATGTTTGAATGACTGACTATCGCTTTATAAATTATTATTGTCATACAAACTACTTTCAATAAGTTGCAAAAAGTTTTTCAAAGTTCCTAAAGTTTTGTCAGACACCCAATTCACCCCCTCTTGAGTCATAGCCAAGTCTAACATTTGATATCAGAGCTAATATCTTGTTTCAAGGACTTAACCATCTCAAGATTTCAAATGGCTGATTTTGGGTGTTGCTTATTTTCTGAAGGTTTTGATTATACCGTTCCACCATTTTTCAAGGATATAGATTTTTGGTTTTGGAAAGCTAGAATGACATCATTTATAAAATGATTTGATTTTGATATGTGAAATGTTTTTATAAATGTCTTTGATTTCAAATCGAGAAAGGATTAGACAAAAAAGGAAAAGAAATTTTTTTCGTTGAACATTAGAGCAATGGAAATCCTATACAGTGCTTTAACCGAAAATGATTTTGAGAAAATCAGATGTTGCTCTAGTGCTAAAGATATATGGGATACTCTTGATTTTATATATGCTTCTAACAAATATGTTGAAGTTGAAAGTGTTGACAGTTCATCTGAGACTATGTTGTACATCTATGACTGATGAACAATTGGAGAATGAAGAAGGAGAAATCATAGAATACCTTCACGATCTAGTCAGCACAGAACAAGAGGAAGATGATTCCTAGGAAGAGCTCATCATGCACGAATATAGTGAATCATTATCTAAAGCTCAAGATGTTGTTAAGGTAAAAAGTTCCAATTCTTCTTGTATGTTTAAGAAAAATGATTTTGAACAATTGTATAAAATTGTTTTCCAACCAATTACTAATTCTATCTTGAAAAACAAAAATGTTTTCAATCATGCTGGAAAATCATGTGGAAAGGAAGAATATACAAAGCAAATCATGTGGAAAATCCTATATTATTTCACTTATAATAATATTTACAAAATTATATATATATATATATATATATATATATATATGTATGTATGTATGTATGTATGTAACACAATAAAGCATATTTTCATGGTATAATATTTATTTTAAACTCTGAAATTTAAAGTGTTGATGATATACTTAATATTGGAATGGCCTTCGGAGTTTAAACTAACTGTAGGGTAATAATAATAAATAGTAAAATAATAATAATAATAATAATGAGGACGACGACGACGACGACGACGATAAAATAATAATAATAATAATAATAATAATAATAATAATAGAAAAGAGAATAAATAATATAGGGAGTTATTAATTAATAATAAGGAGAAAAGAGAATTATTTCTCTACCATTATTTTAAACTCTCAGGTGTTCCCTTTTTCCTTTAAATTAGTAGTTTAATAAATACCAACCATCATATAAGAATATGATTTAATGTTTCTCATGGTTTCTCTCAAAATCTTGGTAAATACTAATACTACATAGAATATGCTTCATGCAATTTGGATTAAATATATATATAAATGCATTTTGCAAATAATTCCCTCACAACAAAAATCACAAGGTTACAAATGCTTAAACATTATTTTCAACTCTTATGTATATATACAACACCTTTTAAAAACCTAAATAACCTCTAGGTGGCGGTGCATACACATGCAACAGGGAAAATTTTGAGTCTATAATACATATGTTAGCTCCTGTTGATGTTTTGATGATGACTGAGATTGAAAAGAGATGTATGTACAAAGAAGATAAGGAAAATAATTTTAACACAGCCTAAATCACGTTTTATCAGTGGTATCATTTTGCTGTCACATTGGCTCGAGCCAATGTTGCAGACTCGAGCCAAATCCTTAAGCATTTATCGCCAAAATTATGTATTGACTCGAGCCTGCCAAATGACAGCCTCAAGTCTAGGTCTTGGCTTGAGCCTGCTCACTCTAAGACTCGAGCCAAAGTGTCTTGCGTCATAAAAAAAAGTTTTCAAACTAAGGATCAATAGACTCGATCCTGTAAGAATTTTGCCTCGAGTCTGTGGCTAGACTTGAGCCAGAATTCTCAGAGACTCGAGCCTACGGTTTAAAATTTAACAATGATTTTCTGAAATCTTATTTTGGTTAACTCGAGCCCATTTCCTTGCCTCAAGTGTAGGGGCTAACTCGAGCCAAATAATTTGCCTCGAGTCTTTGTTATTCATTGCAATTGTTTAAATCCTATGACTGACTCGAGCCTATAAGAATGATGCCTCGAGTTTATGGCTCGACTCGAGCCAAGGTATTACCTGCCTCGAGTCAAGTTCATTTTTGAAATGTTCTGCTTGCCTATCATGATGGTTTAACTTGAGCCTGTAAGAATGTCGACTCAAGCCAAGGAAGTCTCTGTTTTCTCAAATGCTTATCTAAAATCTATCTGATAGATCTAATCTAATCTATTTATTTAATCCAAATTAAAAGCCTTCTGATTTAACTTATCTCCATAAATTAAATCCGAGAAATGATATCTATCTATTTAATTAAATTTGAGATACAATATCTCAATTTAAATTAAATAGATATGATATC
Organism: Acacia crassicarpa; assembly: GCA_034222035.1. NCBI lineage: Eukaryota > Viridiplantae > Streptophyta > Magnoliopsida > Fabales > Fabaceae > Acacia > Acacia crassicarpa. The sequence goes on along the minus strand of JAWXYG010000009.1, from coordinate 19,198,549 downwards.
TTTATTCGAAAATTAAATGAGATACAATATCTCTATTTGTTTTAGATGTTTAATTTATCAGATAAATTAAATATAAAACAAATATTATATAATAATATTATAATCTCCATTAAATAATATTATTATATTATTTTCGAATTTAAATACACACACACATATATATATATTTACCCCAGATTAAATTCAATATTCATTAAATCTTAGATTAATTTGAGATTCAATGAACCTGGACACTTTTGCTCATGTTAGGTTACTCTTGTGTGCAACCGTACAAGCCCATATGAGATTGGCAGTGAGCCAATACTGTACCAGCCCACAAGTCACAAGCGGCCTCTAGCAAGACATTGCGACTACCCAATTCACATGAGGATCGATGACACGATACAACCTATCGTACAACCATGTCACATCCCTTTTGTCACGCTATAATTTGGTCAAGGATGAGGCATGGATAATGTCATCTTCCTGTTCTTGACCATTACTTTCTCGATTCTCGAGTAGTCTAATAAGCGAAATGGAAACTCTTTTCCATCACAGTATGACTATACATTTCTCAGACTCACTCATCGAAGGGCCCAGTATTAGCTCTCTACAAATATGAGGGACAAATTCCATCTTGACCATTCACATTCCTCCCCATGAAAACCACTGATATCGATCTCAGCCTTTATCATCACCCGGTCAAAGGTGACTTTTGACTAGGTCAAAGGTCAGTGACTCATCATGTAGGAATCCATGATGATCTCATGTCATAGGGCGTAGTGACGCGGTTATACATGAGATAAGCTTATGACTTAATCCATGCAGCTTTCTCATAGTGGGTCGGTCCAGCACCTTGTACTCTTACAAGTGCCCATGACTTTGATTCGTATTTCCATATCTCATCAAAGTCATACTGGTCTTATCTCATCTTCGCTCCCGCGTAGATGACCGACCAGGAACATTTAGGATAATCAATAAGATATATCCAAGGATATAGTTATCACTATAAACATGCGAATGAGATGATAACTAAATGGAGAACAATGACTTGCCCCTAGGGCATAATTTCTAACAAGAAGAACAAACTCGAGTTTGCATCGCAGAGTGTGAAATTCAAATTTGACGAATTTACAAAACCTTCTTGTTTGATCTTAATACTTCATATCATCATTCATTAATATTCCTAGCTATGTTTAACCACTTTGTTAGTGAGTTTCAGATCATTTAGAGGATATTAAAGGAAGGTTTAAGCAAAAGCAAAAAGTAATGTCAGCACATTAAATGCAAAGTTCAAAAAGCTTGTATACTTTTGGGTAATCCTTCCACACACACTTGCAAAGGATTAATGTCTGCTTTCCACATCCAGTAGCTGCTATTCCAACGGATTAATATTCAAGAAGTCAACTCTAAACTTCTGTGCAACTGGATTAAGTGAAGAGTAGAGAGAGAAAAAGACCAAAGCTTAACCTAATCCTTGTCTAATGAAGGCGACGGTTATATTGAAGATTACAACAGTCATTTAATGCTCTCTTAGTATAAATAGAGCTGCATTCAATTCTTCTCAACCAACACATCTGCTGAAAACAAATTGCATTCAAGTCTTACACTTATACTTTCAGTTTTCACTTGTAAAGTATCTTTTGATACATTAAGCTTCAGTGATTATCATTATCCACTCTTAGAGAGAGTTTCTTGATTGTAAATCATTTATTATAAAGAATCACAAGTCAGGGGACTTGGTGATTGGGTTCATTGATTGCAACTTGTAAGGGGGAGTAAGTTCTAGAGAGATAATTACTTTTGAGTACAGAGTGTGTAATCAATTGTGATAGTGAAAATCCCAGAGAGTCTGGGGACTGGACGTAGGTCAAGAGGTTGGACCGAACCAGTATAAATCTTTGTGTCTTGCTTTTCTTCTCTACTCTCTGTTCACCCCTGTTTTAGTGTGCAAAAACAGAGTATTCTGAAAGTTTTTAAAATCCCCAATTCACCCCCCCTCTTGGTGATTTAGCTCCACTTTCAATAGTATTTTAAGGCCAAAATATAATTTAGGAAGAAAATCTTGAAAAAGGAATTAAGGATTTAATTTTAATAATATCCAATACTTGCAAAAATGAGTCTTGAAGAGGATTAAGTGGGATAATCTTTAAAGTAGCCCAATACATTTAGATCAGCCCAACAACAAAGCTTCAGCCCATTTGACTTGAAACAAAACATAGCAGCAGAAGTAATACCCATTAAATCAGTTTTCTTTCTTCACTACATACTTGAGTTTGATCACGTAAAAGGCATTGAGTACAGTCAACAAATCAGCAATTAGCCATACTACATCAGCGTAAATAACTCATTCTCTAAACATGCAAGGCCAATGGCGCCATGCTTTTCCATAACTCTAGCATACATTTTGAATTCAGCACCCTTTTATCTCTAAATGTTTCAAGTTGTATCGGACCCTTAAGTCTTTATATAAGTGTTGTTCTTGGAAGTTCATTCATTCATCTTTCTGCAACCAAAACTGAGACTCAGAGCGAGAAGGAAAGCAAGAAAGAAAGAGAGATAGCTGTGAAATATCATCGTTCATCTTTCTTTGCGTTTTACACCGAAAATAGGGGTGACTAATCCCAGTGAAGATCACGACATGCGAGCTAGCAAACTGAAGGTAATCATTGAGTCTTTCTTCCTTCTAGTTTCTATCGGCTCCAACATAGTTTATGAGTAATAAACCATAGGAATAAACCCAAGAAGTTTATGCTTAAAAAGAACCGTAGAAGCCAAGCCATGAGAATTCTCTTATGCATAAATCGTAAATCTGAGGTTGTGTTAAAGAAAGTTAGATTTTGTTTCCAGAAAACCTATATCAAAGTTGTATATGCATGATAAAGGAAGGAAAACTTGGGTAGAATGCATATATGTATGGAAACCAAGAGTTTTACAGTGTATTGTCGACATCCTAGTAAAAGCTTCACACTTAGAAAACCATGGAAACGACTTTGACATCCTATATTGATCTGTCACCTTAACCCATACACTTCATCATGAACCCAACAATCTCTCTTAAACCACATCACCACCATACACACAAACTTGATCCCGATAACAACTCACACCATCAACACATACCTACAAACTTGATCCCGGCAACAACAACTCACAACATCAAGACATACTCAAACTCGATCCCGGCAACAACAACTCACAACATCAACACATACTCACAAACTCAATCCCGGCAATAACAACTCAACATCAACACATACACACAAACTCGATCCTGGCAACAACAACTCACAACATCAACACATACACACAAACTCGATCCCGGCAACAACAACTCACCATATCAACCAAAACACACAAACTCGATCCCGGCAACAACTCATCAACTTAGCTCATACATTTCATCACTATCTCGGCAACAACCTTTAACTCTACCTCAGCCCATGCACTCTAGCATGATCCTGGCACCCCCCTCATAACTTGTCATCTGCTCAGCCCATACACCATATCTCCAACCCAATATCCTTTAAGGATTCAATAAACGTTGACATGTAGGAATGAATGACCTTATAAAAAGGGTATTATTATTTAGTCACGTAGTTAAGTACTTTGCGACGCTGACAGTGACTAATGACAGTGATAAACGTTTATAGGCATATCTTGACACCTCAACCAATCCAAACACCTATCGAACTAGCGAAGGATTCAAGTTTGAGGTAGCTAACTATTATCTTATTAGCTTGTATGTATGTATTTCATGTATGACTGATCATCGTTGCTAGATAATTTGCATGTGTGTATCCTAGCTATGGATTGAGGCTACATGCCTCATAGCGCTACGTGTCCTAAAATAGGGCTGCGTGTTCTAAAAGATTGCAGTCCTTGGCCGATAACCGCGGTTACGGTGTGACTTGTTTACTATGAATTATTCTATGCTTATACATGCGTTATACTGTCAATTACATTACATACCTGCATATGAGATTAACTGTTACCCATAGGATTCATTCATTTGAACTCCAGATCACTTGAAAGAGACAGGTAGTGGATCGGGATCAAGAGGAAAGATGCAACTGTAAGGGATACAGCAGGGGGATATTTTGGAGATAATATAAGTAGTTGGAACTGTAATCATCGTTTATCATTTGTCTATATTTTGGATTATTGTATTAAGATCCCTCAACGAGATTGATTCGAATTGCAAAAAAATTATCCTTATGTTTTCAAACTAAGTTATTTAAGAATGTTTTATTTCACAATTAAGTCGTCCAAATCATTTTGATGCATGTGCGCTATAACTCTAATGAATAAAGGGGTAATAAGGATGGGCATCACAAGTTTTATAGATATTTCTTTGTTAAAGATGGTAAATTTTGAATATTGATGGATTTATTTTCAATTATTTGGATTTAAAATATATTTAAATCAAATTGTTATCATTTTCTTATATTTTAATTATTTATTATACACTATTAATACATATTTAATAGTGAAAGTAAACTCTTATGAGTTTATTATTCGAGTTCACGAGACGAGTTTACATCATTGTCACGAGTTTACTTAAACTCATGAGTTTAACAACCTTGCTTGAGGTAAATTAATTACCATAATTAATGTGATTACTCTCCTTTTTTCCAACAATATAATTACTCTAATTAGCTGTTACAAAATATTCTTTATTTAATAGAATCTCTCAATATTCCTTCATCTTTCTACCTTAATCTCATACATACATACATACATACATATATATATATATATACTGATTGGTATGCAATTACTAAGAATAATATGCTTATACCATAAATTTTGATTCAGATTTGAACATCTCCATCATAATACAATTACTATAATTAATACCTATTTAATAGTGAAAGTAAACTCTTACGAGTTTACGATTCTAGTTCACGATACGAGTTTACATCATTGTCACGAGTTTACTTATTTAATAGTGAAAGTAAGCTCTTACGAGTTTACGATTCAAATTCACGATACGAATTTACATCATTGTCATGAGTTTACTTAAACTCGTGAGTTTGACAACTTTGCTTGAGGTAAATTAATTACCATAATTAATGTGATTACTCTCTTTTTTTTCCAACAATATAATTACTCTAATTAGCTATTACAAAAATATTCCTTATTTTACAGAATCTCCCAATATTCCTTCATCCTTCTACCTTAATCTCCTATAATGTGAGAATAATATGCTTATAACATAAATTTTGATTCTGATTAGAACATCTCCTTCACAATACAATTACTATAATTAATACCTATTTAATAGTGAAAGTAAACTCTTACGAGTTTACAATTCCAGTTCACGATACGAGTTTACATCATTGTCACGAGTTTTACATATTTAATAATGAAAGTAAGCTCTTACGAGTTTACGATTCGAATTCATGATACGAGTTTACATCATTATCATGAGTTTACTTAAACTCGTGAGTTTACAACCTTGCTTGAGGTAAATTAATTACTATAATTAATATGATCACTCTATTTTTTTTCCAACAATATAATTACTCTAATTAGCTGTTACAAAATATTCCTTATTTCACAGAATCTCTCAATATTCCTTCATCCTTCTACCTTAGTCTCCTATATAAATTCATTGATATGGGATTGTTGAGAATAATATGCTTATACCATAAATTTGGATTCTGATCTGAACATCTCCATCACAATACAATGGTGAAGCAATATTATTCAACTTCTCTTTCTCTTCTGCTTCTTCTTATAGCATCTTCACTACTCTTTGTGGTGTCATTAGCGGAAGAAGACATGAAAGGGGCACCAAATAATTCTACTGAAGAAGAGATCTCTATTTTGCCGCAGAGGCATGCGTCAATCACAAACGACCTAGGGCAGGATATCCTTTTGAGGATTCACTGCAAATCCAAAAACGACGACCTTGGATCTCACGACCTGTCATTTCACAGCACTTTTCACTGGGATTTCAAAACCAACGCGTTAACAAAGAACACTTTGTTCTATTGCTATGTGTGGTGGGGCAAAGTGGAGAGCAGTTTTAATGCGTACGATGCAGCTAGAGATGATGACAATTGCACAGATTGTAAATGGAGTATCAGAACTGATGGTGCTTATTGGTATAATTCTGAAAGTAACAAGTGGGATCGTTTGTACCAATGGACTAAACCCTAGATTTGGAAACATGATCCAGGATTATGATCATATAACCTCTAGTTCTTAATATAAGATCTCTTTTATATTGCAATTTGCATTATGAATTATATCTTATTATGAATATAAATAATATCTTATTATGAAGCTGTATATGTTTTCATTTGTTAGCTTACATCTTCTTTTCTCCTTTTTCCCCCCTTCTTTCTCCATTTGTTTGATCTGTGCTATCAGCTTCGAGGCTTTGCATTAGGTTCAGTTATTGAATTAATTAATATTTTACGTTTTCTTTTTAAAGTTATAATAACCCTAAAATGTCTCTTAGAAGATAATTCCCTTAATTCTTTGTTTCTGATGCAATAATTCCCTTAATTCTATTACAGCGCTCGCTTTTAACAGTAAAGTTTATAGCATATCATGCGTAATTGATTTTATTTTAATTTGTAGAGTTTTTCTTATTGTTTTTGCGTAGATACCATAAAAATCATAGTTCATACTTCATTGTATTAGATTTTACTTTTTAGAACTTCTTTAATTGTTTTTGAGTGTGCCTTTATTATTAGGGTTAAGGGCTCAAATGCCCTTAAAGTTTGTACTAATGGGCATTAGGCGCCAAGAAGCTTTTGATGGGGAAAATTTAACCCAAAAGTTTCAAAAATAAGACAGTAGTGCCCACACCTAATGGACCTAAGCACTATGCTGAGGTGGTATACCCATGCACGTGGCATCTTGGTTAATGAGCATTTTTGCCTCCAAAGTTTCTATGGTGAGTTGTGGCCTGTGGGTACTACTAGGAAGTTTATCAAAAGGGAAATAATGCTCCAGGAGCCGCATAATTTTTTTCATTTATAATTTTTTGATTTATTTCATATTTGGGATGCCACCGTCAAGCTCCAAATGATTAAATAAAATGAAAAATCAACAAGAATCAAGAACCCATAGATAAAAACTAAATATATGACCCCTCCCCCACTGGCTGTATCCAAAAAAAAAACTAAATATATGAGCAAAGAAACTCATAAACCAAAACATCAATAGAAAAACAAAAAATCCTCAAGTCCCAAAAAAAAAAAAAAAACAAAGTGAAATTTTGGGTTTAGGAAACTAGAAGATATAACATAAGAAAACGAAGAAGGCAGAAACTAAAAGACTTATAGGCTATTGATATTTGTTGATTTTTCAATTTATTTGATTGTTTGGTACTTGATAGCGGAGTCCCAAATAATGATAAAATTAACAAAAAAAATATGTAGCTTTCAGGGCATTATTGCTTCCACGAAAAACTTCCTCATGCCCGAGCTCTTCCTTGAAAACTTCCAATTAAGGCAGAAATACCCATTAACCCAAAAAACGTTGATGTGAATGCCATATGCCCATGCTAAGTTAGCATAATTAGGTTTATCATTTAAATCTTTTATGTCAGGGTAATCTTGTCCCATTTTTAAAATTTTCGGGGCAACTTTTCGAAAACTTCTTGGTGCTTAGTGAGTTTTTTAACTACTACTACTACTCAACTTTTGCCTTTTTTTTTTTTTTTTGGTTTGCCACAGTTCAAGATTGATGGTTTCTTCTTATGGGAATTATAGGATAACTTCTTCTGTAAATGTTAATTTTCACGCAATAGGAAAACAAAAATGTAGGAAAATTCCTTTTAGAATGTGCGTCATAAAATCATTCAAATAAATTATAATACTTATACAAATTTTTAATTTTTTTTACATAACACTAATTTTTATAAAAGATAAAATGACATTAATAAATAATTATTTGGGCCTATTTGGGTTAGTGATGGAAGAAGTAACTTATTTTCTATCTAACTTTTACAGAAATAAGATAGGATAAAAGTCAAATTGTAAATATGATTTGTGTTTGGATTGATGATGGTAGAAATGACTTTTTTCCAAATTGAAATTTGTTTGGATTATTATTTGAAAAGTCAGTTCAGATGGAAAATGACTAAAAATGGTATGAATTTTATTGAATACAATATACATACATACATACATACATACATACATACATACATACATACATACATACATACATACATATGTATGTATGTATTAATTGTATATATTGTGATAATTGAAGGAAAAAAAGGTTAAATTTGAAAATTTGATAAAAAAGAAAGTTAAATTATTATTTTAAAAAAATAAACATGCATGGTAATTTCATGTATATCCATAACTACAAAACAAGTCTTTAACATCCGTTTTTATGCCCATTCTACGCCCCATTATAGGGGATGCAATACTTAATTATGGTGTCCTAAACTGAAATAGGGACACCATAAGGTCCCAAAATTTTATTTAGGACACCGTAAGTGGCTAATTTTTTTTAAAAAAATATTTTTTTGCTGTTAAACTGGAGATCGGTGGAATCAAGCAAGTGGATTATGAAAACAGAGAATACGGCATATTTCCAAGCTCCCTCCTCTTTTGTCGCCTCTATCACTCTCGGTCTTTTAGAAGAAGCTCATGGCGCCTATGTCTGCTATAGTGGTGATTGTGATGGCCTGGCTTAATATGCCCATATTTATCAAATTTTAAGTGCACAGGCATCAAAATAATTTGGACAACTTAGTTGCAGAATAAAAACTTTCTTAAAATAACTTAGTTTGAAAACATGAGGATAAATTTCTTGTGATTCAACCCTATCCCATAAGGAAATCTCAATACAATAATCCAAAAATAGACAAATCATAAATGAATTAGTACAGTCCAACTTTCTATACTATCATAAAAATCCCTTCTGTTGTAATCCTTACAGCTGCATCTTTCCTCTTGATCCCGATCCGCTACCTGCTTCTTTCATGCGATCTAGAGTTCAAACGAATGAACCCTAGGAGTAACAATTAATCTCATATGCAGGTATGAAATATAAATCAAGTATAACACATGTTAAACATAGAATAATTTACAGTAAATAAGTCGCACCAAAAACCGCAGTTATCAGCCAAGGACCGCAACCGTATGAGACACTTAGCCTCAATCCATAGCTAGGATACAAACATGTAGAATTATCTAGCAACCATGATCAGTCATACAAGATACATATATACAAGCTAAACAAGATAACAGTTACCCACCTCAAACTTGAATCCTTAACTGGTCCAGTAGGTGTTGGGATCGGTTGAGGTGTCAAAGTATGCCTATAAACGTTTATCATTGTCATTAGTCACTTTTAACATTGCAATATACCCTACTACGTAGCTTGATAATAATACCCCTTTTTATAAATAATATTATTATTTATTCTCTTTCCTAATAATAATAATTTAATATTATTATTTTCTTTGCAATTATTTCTCCAAGTTAAGGGGTTCCAGGTTGGAGATGCTAAGATGGGGTTGCTAGGATAGGTTGTTGAGATAGGGTTGCTGGGATCCGGGATAGGGTGCTGGGATCCGAGATAGGTGGTTTGGGATAGGTGGTCCAGGATTCAGGTTAAGGGGTGAGTGTTTGAGGGTGGAGGGGTAAAGTGTCCAGGATCCGAGATAGGTTTGCTGGGATCCGAGATAGGTGGTCTGAGATCCGAGATAGGTTTGCTGGGATCCGAGATAGGTGGTCTGAGATCCGAGATAGCTTTGCTGGGATCTGGGATAGGTGGTCCAGGATCCGGGTTAAGGGGTAAGTGGTTGAGGTTGGAGGGGTAAGGTGTCCGGGATCCGAGATAGGGTTAAGGGGTGAGTGGTTGATGGTGGAGGGGTAAGGTGTCTAGGATCCGAGATCTGAGATGAGTAGTCCGAGATCCGAGATCCGGGTTGAGGGGTAAGTGGTTGAGGGTGGAGGGGTAAAATGTCGGGATTCGAGATCCAAGATGAGTAGTCAGAGATCCAGGTTGATACCAAGTTTTCCCTACACTTAAACACATTCAAATTAAACCTTGTTGTGTCCACTTTATTTCTGGAAAAGTTCATGACAAAATTCAATCATTTACTTTTTCAAAACTTAACACAAAAATCACTGTTCATTTCTGGAAAATGACAGTTTCCAATTTTGCTGTCAAACTTTGAAAAATCATAACCCCCAATCTACACGTCCATTTTGGCTGTTCTTTTGCTCGTTTTAAATCTTATTGAGTCAACTATCTACTGTAAATATTTCATGGAAAAACTCAAATGTTTGACTATGAAACAGAAGTACACAATATTATTTGTTTCATACAACAAAAATAGAGCATGATAACATTTTTCTTCTAACTAAACCACTTGCAGCTGATTAAAGTCATGAAAATAGGAAGGATAATGCTTAAGGAACTCACCTTAGTTGATTCCTCAAGCATCATGATCAGCTCCTTCGCTTTTCTCTAGTTGTGGCTCTCTCTCTCTCTTTCTCACTTTCTCAAGTTTCTCTCTTGCTCTCAGTTTCACTTGAGCTGAGCGAAGTGAATGAATGAAGATCAAGGAACAATGCTCAAATAAGAATGTATGGAGAGTCTGCTGTCGTGAGCGTTTAAGCCACTAGAAGGGTATGGTGCTTCTAATCTTGCATGATCAGAGAATGAGTTAATCACGCTGAAGAAGTATGAGCAATGACTTTTTCCTGACAACTCTCCACTGTCACGTGCTTTAGCTGAGGTAGTTAAATGTGGATAATGGGCTTATAGTGAATATTGTGTTATGAGGCCCATTTTAATACCTAATTAATCTTCTTCCAAACCTTTATTTGCAATCAGGTACTTAACTCAATTAATTGCAAATATTGGAATAATTATTACAGTAAGTCCTTAATTCCATATAAGGATTCGTTTTCTTTATTAATCAATTCCATAAATGTTTAGTCCTGAAATTATCCTTTATGAATATTCCTTAATCTTTTCCTAAAATAAATTTAAGGAAAAACATATCTTAATTTCTAAATAATTATTCTTTTAAGTCAAAATTTCATAATTAATCTCCATACATTATTCAAACTTTAATATCCCAAAATTTGAGATGTTACAGTGATGACAGAGACGACACGCCTTTCGGATCGAGCAGCTAGGTTTAAGTCTCGCCTGAATTTGCAGTCATAAAAAAAACAGAACAGCAAATTTCTTTTTAGATCTGAAGAAAGGGAAAAAGACAATGGCAAAAGGTGGTATGGAATATCTACGACGACTAATTGACCTTCGCTTTGTGGTCCAGACCAAGACGGAGAACTTCGAGGACACACTTGAAGACGTAGACATGTCAGGGAATGACTTCAAGCTTTGGCATCGTATAAGACCGTCGGTGCTTGGAGAACGCCACAATGGACAAGCCTCTGTTGACACAAAGCTTCCAGAAAAACTTTACTAGAAGGGACACATGTACAAATAAAATATTGCAGACAGACGACAAGATGACAAAGGAAAGAAAGACATAATCATGTAGCTTATGGTAGTTTTGAAGGGCAATAACGGGAATGCCTCGAGTCTAGGTCCGTATAAATAAGAGCCTTTAAGCATCAAAGAGGGAGAAAAGAAATATAAAATTCCAATTGGAATCTAAAAACACCTTGTGTGTTTCTCCTACTCTTAGAACCGTAAGGTCTTGAATAGAGAGTAAATGATCCTTAACCAGATCAGTGTGACAATCATCTGTATTAGTCTGTATGATAAAAGTCTGTATCTTCTAAAACAATCTGGATTATCTATAGCAGTTACGATATAAATAAATAAGCCTTTTTAGGTAGGCATATCTACAATTTTCTTTAATACAGTTTCTTTAACATTTATGCATTTTTATCAGCATTATATTATGAATCAAAAAGAAATTATGCTAGTAGTAGGAACTTTACACTTTTAGAATGACAATGGAAGAAGAAATTGCAACTATAGTACAAGAACACAAAGAATAAGGAAACTATATATTAGATGGATTGGTAGATAGAGAGAGAGAGAAAGAAAAACAGACTTCACCCTGAAAAACGATCATAATCTTAAACAAATCATAATGCAAAAATTACTGAATAGATTCTCAAGAAAAAATATCTTAGTATTTGTAATGACGACAAGAGAAGAAGCTATACCGATAGAACAAACAAAAAGAGATATAATTATACCCGTAATAAACAGAAAACAGATAACAGAAAGAATAGCTAAGATAAAAGAAGCAGAAAAAATAGGATATATACACCTTTCAACCATGCAAATAATAATAAAGGCAACATTTATGGAAGGAATAAATGCACCACTTGAATTAGAATTAAGTTATGATAGAATCATAAACAACAAGGAATGTATTATAGCTAAAGGATCAGGAAATTTAGCAGAAGGAAAAATAAAATTTAACTTAAACATGCAATTAGGAATACCTTTAAAAGACATAGATTTATCAAGAAGTATTACAATAAGATATGAATAAAAAATAAAAACCAATAATGAAAGACAGAAACCATCCTTTTATAGTAACCTATAAAGTAAATTCTATATATGTAATATCCTAATTTTATTTGTATGATTTAATTGTAATTATGAAGTAATTATATATGATTATATATAGTAATTAAATTGTAACTGTGGGAGAAGTAAAAAAATGTGTGGGAAAAAAATTGGAAAAAAAATGAGACAACAATAGCAAGGAAAAAAAGAAGATTATACATAGTGGCTGATGTGGAAGAGAAAGGGAAAAAAAAAAGATGTATGGCGGTGCAGAAGAATAGAAAAAAAAAATGATGTGGGCAGCCAAGTGACTAATAGGAGTGGCTAATAATTACCCCCAATTCCCTCTCCCCTATATGTATATGCGCCTGGCGGTGGGGTAGATTAAGAGAAAGAAGTGAGAGTGAGACAGAAGTGAGAAGGAAGAAGAAAAGAAGAAGATTGGGAGAATATTTGGGTTTTCTGAGGTATGTTATTTATCTTATAAGATCATTTTGGTGGTTAAATTAACTTCTTTTCAATAAACTTCTTTAATGAAAGTTGTTCTATATATTTTTCACTCTCCAATGAATATAATCTTGAAAAGCGATCATAATCTTGAACAAACAATAATGCAAAAATTACATAATAGATTCTCAAGAAGAAATATCTTAGTATTTGGAATGATGACCAGAGAAGAAGCTATACCGATAGAACAAACAGAAGGAGATATAATAATACCTATAATAAATAGAAAACAGATAGCAGAAAGAATAGCTAAGATAAAAGAATCAGAAAAAATAGGATATATACACCTTTCAACCTTGCAAATAATGATTTCTCTTTCCTGCATGTGTGTGTGTGTATAAAAGTTTTTATGACCCATTTCTTTCACAGTTGAACTCTTTATCCTTTCCATCTTACTGTTTTTTTTTTAATCTAACGTTTTTTGGGTCTCCAAACTACTTGAACACATGACTTGTTAGTTAAAGGAATGTGGGTTCGGGCTAATCGCAAATGGCGTTGACCTTTTTGGGATCCGCAACTAAACCCTTAACAGAAACTATAAATCCAAGGAAAACAAGCTGTTGCTAGAGGAAAGAGCATTTGGGAAGATTTGTATTAAATTTTTCTTGTCCAAGGGTAATGAACATTTAGCGCAGATGAGTCAAGTGTTCAGCTTTCGATTGGCTGAATATTAGGATGTCATCGAAAAATGGACGACAAGAAACTTTCTTAAGTAAGGTCAAAGAATGTGGGTCATAAGTCACATGAAAGTACTAGGGCACTACTAAGCCCAAAAGGCATTACTAGCTACCCATACAAGTCATCTTGCGTCTTAAATGCAGTCCTCCATTCATCTCCAGGGCGAAACCTCATATGGTGATATCCACCATGAAGGTCAATCTAGGAAAACCAGTAAGAACCTAAGATGAGATCAGGTATATCCTTAAGCCTAGGGATGAGAAATTAGTACTTAACAGTGATCTTTGTTAGTTCTCTATGTGTTTTGATGATAATCAACAATTGTGAACATGTTTTGAAGTTTCCAAATTTGCTAAAAATATCTGTCAATTGGAAACTTGAGTATTGGATTGTATACTCGAGTATTGAGTTGACAGTGGATTGCTCAAATGCATTTTACAAAGCAATACTCAAGTATTGGAAGCAATACTCGAGTATTGGAGTCACAGAGAGCAATCAAGTTTTTGTCCAGAGTGCATACTCGAGAATTGGACTTACAGAGAGCACTCAAGTTTTTCAAGCTGAGTCAATACTCAAATATTGTGAGCAATACTCGAGTATTAGACTTACAGAGAGCAAACAAGTTCTCACCTTGAGTGAATACTCGAGTATGGGACTTGTATACTCGAGTATAGGACTTACAGAGAGCAAACAATTTTTCATCTTGAGTGAATACTCGAGTTTGGCATTTGTATACTCGAGTATTGGCCTTACAGAGAGCCTTCAAACTTTTATAACTGTTGGAAACTCGAGTATAGGTTTTACATACTCAAGTATTGGGCTCTTACAAAGTTTTTCAACTAAACATCTGTTTATGAATACTCAAGTATTCATTTGAATACTCAAGTATTGACATGGAAAAACTTCACAAATTTTGAAATTGAATCAATACTCGAGTATTGGTCTGCAAACTCGAGTATTGGCCATACTGAGAGGTTATCCATTTGTCAATGATTTGAATACTCAAGTATTGGAATGAATACTCAAGTATTGAGCTTTTGAACTTAAGCTAATTCTCTCACAAAAGGTTCAAAACTCGAGTATAGACTTACATACTCGAGTATTGACATTGGTTTTCAAGTTCAAGTTACGATGATTTGCCTCTGGAAGAAGCATACTCGAGTATCAGTTTGGATACTCAAGTATTGACTCAAGTACACAGTGACATACTCAAGTATTGAAGAACATACTCGAGTATTGGGCGCTGAAACTGATTTTCAAATCACACGAATTTGTAAAACACATTCATTTGATCTAGATACTTGCATTAATCATTCTTATATGTTCTTAGCTATGTTTAACCACCTTGCTAAGTGAGTTTCAGTTGACTTAGAAGAAGATTAATGAAGGTCAAAGGCAAAAAGCAGAAAGTGTTCAGAGCATTTAATGCACTTCAGAAAATTAGCCTCCTTTTGATTAATCCACCTGAGCACGCCTTCACAACGGTAAAGAATGATTACTACATCAAGAAAACTCTTCTCCAACGAGCAAATCCACAGAGAGCCACCTCAGATCAATTATAAATCTGGATTAAGTGGAGATTAGAGAGAGAAGCTGACCAAAGTTAACGCTAATCGCCTACAACGGTTTGATTCATTTTACAACGGTCAATTAATGCTCTCTAAGTATAAATAAGAGTGCATTCAAGGCTTCTCAACAACTAAGAATATCAGAAAACGCACAAGCATTCAATAGTCTTACCTACCTTCTGTTTTCTGTTGTAAATTGTCTTTTGACATTGTTAGCTTCAGTGATTATCATTATCTACTCTTTGTGAGAGTTTTAATTGTTCATTGATTATTGATTGTAAAGAACCACAAGTCAGGGGACTTGGTGGTTGAGTTCATTGATTAACACTTGTAAGGGAGAGTGAGTTCTAGTGAGAGAACTACTCTTGAGTGCAGAGTGTATAATCAATCGAAATAGTGGAAAATCCCAGAGTGTCTGGGGACTGGACATAGGTCAAGTTGATAAGACCGAATCAGGATAAATTCTCTTGTGCAAGCTTTTCTTCCCTTCCTCTGATTTACTCTGTTTTCTCTAGCTTAAAACAGAGCATTCTTCAAAAATTTTAAAGATACTCAATTCACCCTCCCTCTTGGGTAACCAGCTCCATTTTCATTTGTTATGGCTCTACTATCGAAACACATTCTTTAAGTACCATTGTAACACCTCCAAATTTCTAACAATTTATAATAACATAAAATTTCTAAAATCATAAATAACTATGAAATTTAAATTAACCAAATTTAGGAAATGTTACTGCCGCACTTGTGCTAAAGACAAGCACAAGGCTAAATTTATGGGAAAATTTCAAATAAATACCAAATGAATTTACAAAACCCCTAGAAGTCTGTTGAATTTGCAAAAAGACTGAGAGGTGATAAGGACCTTTGGGGGATATGCAAATTCGAGCGAAATGACCATTTTGCCCTTAGTTATAAATAATTTTTTAAAAAATAAATTACCCCCCCACAGTGGGCCCCACTGCCGGCGGCCACCACCCCCGCCGGCGGCCAGCCGGCCGATTAACAACACAAAATGCAAAAATTAACAACACAAAAAGCATAAATTAACCACAACTTCTGAAAACCTTGAATTTGTCATGTCTCACTTCCAGAGGCGATTAACAACACAAAATGCATAAATTAACCACAACTTCTGAAAACCTTAAATTTGTCATGTCTCACTTCCAGAGGTGTTTAACAACACAAAATGCATAAATTAACCACAACTTCTGAAAACCTTAAATTTGTCATGTCTCACTTAACCGCCGCCAGTGACCACCGGCGATCGCCGCTGGCTGCCGGCGACCTCTGCCGGTCGCCGGTCGCTGGTCACTGACTGGCCGGCGGTGGTCGCCAACCGCCGGTGACCGGCAGCGGGGGTGGTGGCCGCCAGCGGTGGGGCCCATCGCCGGGGGGTATTTACTTTTTTAAAAAAAAATTATTTACAACTAAGGGCAAAATAATCATTTCGCACGAATTTGCATATCCCCCAAAAGTCCTTGTCACCTCTCAGTCTTTTTGCAAATTCGACGTACTTCTGGGGGTTTTGCAAATTCATTTGGTATTTTAGTGGAATTTTCCCTAAATTTATTACATTAAAATAAAACCAAAGGCTAAATTCAGAAAAATCTGTAAAATCTAGAACTAGCTAGAAAACTCTAAATCATTATCCTCACTACCCACTGCTAACCCCATCCTTTGCAACCTGTTTCACTAAAAATCTTCTCCCTCTAAGGATCATTGCAGCCTCGCAAACGCAAAAGTCAGCAAAGCGAGTAATCCTAATCAAGACATAATTTATATAGCTCAAATATAATAATCAAATCAAATATATAATCATATAGTAATTGAATCAAATATTAATTTCAATATTCATCATATATATATATATATATATATATATATATATATATATATATATATTCAGATTGAATCAAATATTATTCATTATCTTTATTAAATTCATTTACTGTATTTAGTGGGAAGAGAACCATGGCAGACCTGGGAAACCCTGCCAATCTACCCTATGACTAGGGAAACCCTGCCAGTCACAAATCATCAAATTGGCCATTATCAAAACATCTCTTCCTAGTGTGCACACCTCTTCCCAAAGTTGCTACTAGTATCCTAGGAAAATCCTACCAGACACCACTTTAAGAATAACATATAATATCTTTTCTCATCATATAAATATTAAAGGCATAAAGCCTAAAGGTTATGTTCATCACTTTAGGAGATACCATTCCAAAGCTATTTTCCAACTATTAATTCATTACAATCACACACAATCAGGAAAAAAAAAATCAATCTTGTCACAATTACCTTATTTAAAATTTATTCTTTGAATATATCAGTTGCTCAAGGGTATCATAACTTTCCAAACCATTCAAGAGTATAATAATTCAAATATTCGATATAAGATCCAACTCATATTCATTATTATAATTCAAATATCTATCTGAGTAAAGTCCAAATACAACTATCATTTCAATTATCATAAGTTACAGGGTATCAAGATCATAATTTCCACAATTATTCAATAAGACTCATATCGCACATGATCAATTGTCCATCATTTTATCAACATTATTTGTGAAAGTAAAATTAGTAATCTAACCTTCTTCTTCCTTCTCCTATCTCTCCTCTCTCCATTTTCTTCTCTTTCAACAAACACACCAGATCAAGCTTGCACTACCAAAAGAGGAAGAAATTGAGAAATACTAAACTAGAAATCTGCAATATCCACCTAACTCCAGCAAACATATCTGAAGAACAAATTTTCTAGGAAAAATCCAAAGTTTCCGAGAAAAAAAGCCAGCTGAGAATTATCTCTAGTTACAACACTAAAACTCACCACTACAGAAGAAAGCAGTTCAAGCTCTTGTTTGCATCTGAAAGTGAGAATACCTAGGGGTTTCTAGAGCTCTCTTTTCTACGGAGAAGAAAACTAATGTCCAACAGAATTTTTTTTTTTGGCTTTTTTCAATTCTGAGGTCCAGAGGCAATTTACAAGAAATTATATATTTACAACAACAGATTCCTATTTTAACAACAACTTTTGAAAACCTGGATTTTTTTAATTCTGAGGTCTAGAGACCATTTACAACAAGAAATTCTATATTTACAACAGTAAATTCTTATTTTAACAACAACTTTTGAAAACCTGGATTTTTTCAATTCTGAGGTCCAGAGGCCATTTACAACAAGAAATTCTATATTTACAACAGCAAAATTCCTATTTTAACAACTTTTGAAAACCTGGATTTTTTCAATTCTGAGGTCCAGAGGCCATTTACAACAAGAAATTCTATATTTACAACAGTAAATTCCTATTTTGACAACAATTTTTGAAAATCTGGATTTTTTCAATTTTGAGGTCCAGAGGCCATTTACAACAAGAAATTCTATATTTACAACAGCAAATTCCTATTTTAACAACAACTTTTGAAAACCTAAATTTTTTCAATTCTGAGGTCCAGAGGCCATTTATAACAAGAAATTTTATATTTACAACAGTAAATTCCTATTTTAACAACAACTTTTAAAAACCTGGATTTTTTCAATTCTGAGGTCCAGACACCATTTACAACAAGAAATTCTATATTTATAACAGTAAATTCCACTTTTAACAACAACTTTTGAAAACCTGAATTTTTGCAATCAGAAACCAATAAAACAGAGTAGTCCCTCTGTTATTCCTTTGTTACCTTCCCAAAAAACAGAGTACCATGTCATTAACCCTACCCAATAGTGTGAAACCCCAACTTCAATAATTTGTTGTTGTAAATATAGAATTTCTTATTGTAAATGGCCTCTGGACCACAGAAATGACAAAATCCACGCTTTCAAAACTTGTTAAAATAGGAATTTTATGTTGTAAATATAGAATTTCTTGTTGTAAATCGCCTCAGAACCTCATAATTGAAAAAATCTAGGTTTTCAAAAGTTGTTGTTAAAATAGGAATTTGTTGTTGTAAATCGCCTCCGGACCTCAAAATTGAAAAAATCCAGGTTTTCAAAAGTTGTTGTTAAAATAGGAATTTGTTGTTGTAAATATAGAATTTCTTGTTATAAATCGCCTCTGAACCTCATAATTGAAAAAAGTCAAAAAAAATCCTGCTGGACACTGGTTTTCTTCTTCGCTGAAAAGAGAGCTCTAGAAACCCCTAGGTATTCTCACTTTCAGATGCAAACAAGAGCCTGAACTGCTTTCTTCTGTAGTGGTGAATTTCAGTGTTGTGACTGGAGATAATTCTCGGTTGGCTTTTTGTCTCGGAAACGTCGGATTTTTCCCAGAAAATTTGTTCTTCAAGTATGTTTGCTGGAGTTAGGTGGATGTTGCAGATTTCTAGTTTAATATTTCTCAATTTCTTCTTCTTTTGGTGGTGCAAGCTTGATCTGGTGTGTTTGTCGAAAGAGAAGAAAATGGAGAGAGAAGAGAGATAGGAGAAGGAAGAAGAATGTTAGATTAGTAATTTTATTTTCACAAATAATTACATCTGTGTAATTTTGTCATTTGAAAGGACCTGTACTTAATTATATCTGTTCCTTGGGACCTGTGTGTAATTCTCCATAAAATATTTTTCATTATGTTCCGCCGTTTCATTCCTTTCCATTCCAACCAATTCCGGGATTCAAACCGACTCCAAGTCTGCTCATGAATTTCTTTCATCACAATCGATGGAATTGGATTCCCTGATATATCCCATGGAATTCTGAAAAATTCCATGTGAACTGTTATGCCCCTCTCATTTTCAGCTTCTTCGATCCAGACCCACCCCAACTCCATCTCCGTCTCCATCGCATCATCACTGTCACTGACTTCACCCTGAACGGCGCCTCCTTCACCCTCGTGTTTCTGGGCTCGAAGCGCGTCATTCCGTTCTTCTTCCCCACCGCTGTTGAGCACTCAGATGTGACGGCGACTTATACTCTCCACGGATCCCCGGCTTCGTCTTCTTCCCCACTTCATCTTCACCTTCTCCATTTTGTCTTCGTCCAGCGACGCCTTCATACCAAACGATAGCGTTCACGTCGTCATTTGAGCTTTCTGGTTCTGCTTGTGGAAATTGCATCTTTGCAAGGTGAAGCTAGATTCACGGTGTGAGGAACATCTATTTCTGGTTTTCCTTGTTTGCTTCCATGGAGGTTTGAGTTTGTTTTTTTTTTTTTTTTTTGCTTATTCCAGTTATTGGTTCTTGCTTAGATGATAGATATATGGTTAGGGGATTTTCTTCTTCATCGATGTATTTTTCTGTTCTTGCTGGGAGTCGCTGCAAAATTTCTTGGTTGAACCTGGTGGTAGTAGATGCCATTGAAAAGGTAGATGACGAGTAGAGTATCATGAAATCGTGGCTGTTAGATTGTAATTACCGGCGATGGACGATGGTGGTTGTAATCTCGGGTTGTGGTGGATGGTGGTTCCGTATATGAACCAAAGGGTATGAATATATGCGATAAGGGCATGTTAGTATTTTCACATTATAAATACAAATATTAAATAAAAATTATGTCAGGATTCCATGAGCTTACCAAACACACTTTTAATGCATTGTCATCAAATCCTTCAGAAGGTTTTGGAAACTGATAGCATATTAGTTTTCTTTACCTTCAATGCAATGTCATGAAATTCTTCAGAAGGTTTAGGCGATTCTGTGACAGTTTTGGATTCAGCATACATTCTAGACAATTATCAGTTATCACTGAGGCCAAGTCAGAACTCTCAAAGGTGAAAGAAACAGTTCGTGTGGATGCAGACGTTGCTCGTATTTCAACTTTGCATTACCTTATACAGCTATGTGCTAAAACACAGTCATTGATGGAAGGGAGTTCATGCCATGCTCAAACTATTCGTATTGGCTTTGAAATAGATATATTAACATCAAATATGCTCATTAATATGTACTCAAAATGTGGTTTAGTGGACAACGCTTTCCGAAAGTTCAGTGAAATGCCAGAGAAAAGCTTAGTTTCATGGAATACAATGATTGGATCTCTTACCCGAAATGGGGAGGAGCTGCAAGCTCTCACACTTTTCATCAAAATGCAAAGAGAAGGAACCTCATGTAATGAGTTTAGCATTTCTAGTGTACTGTGCGCTTGTTCCACAAAATGTGCTATAGTTGAGTGCATACAGTTGCATGGTTTTGCCATTAAGGCTTCTATAGATTCAAATGTTTTTGTTGGAACTGCTTTGATTGATGTCTATGCTAAATGCTCTTCAATAAAAGATGCAAATCAGGTATTTCAGAACATGACAGAAAGAAGTCATGTAACATGGAGTTCCATGCTGGCAGGATATGTGCAAAATGGGCTCCATGAGGAGGCTTTGCTACTGTTTCATAGTCATCAATTAATGGGTTTGGAGCCAGATCAGTTTATTATTTCATCTGTTATTAGTGCTTGTGCAGGTCTGTCAACTTTGATTGAGGGGAAGCAGGTGCATGCTATGTCAAGTAAATTAGGATTTGATTCAAACACGTATATTGTTGCCTCCCTCATAGATATGTATGCCAAATGTGGCTGCATAAAAGAAGCATACCTTGTGTTTCAGTGTGTGGAGAAGAGAAGTATTGTATTATGGAATGCAATGATAACGGGGTTCGCCAGACATGCTTGTGCACTAGAGTCAATGATTTTGTTTGAGAAATTGCAGCAGATTGGCTTCCTCCCTGATGATGTAACATACTTATCTGTATTAAATTCATGTAGTCATATGGGCTTGCACAAAGAAGGACGAAAGTACCTTAACCTCATGGTGAGGCAGCACAATCATTCTCCCAATGTCATTCACTATTCATGCATGGTTGACATTCTTGGTCGAGCTGGACTAGTTCATGATGCATATGAGTTGATGGAGAGAATGCCATTTGATGCAACTACTTCTATGTGGGGTTCGCTTTTGGCCTCTTGTAGGAAATGTGGCGATATCGAGCTCGCTCAGGTAGCAGCCAAGCACCTATTTGAAATGGAACCTAACAATGCAGGGAACCACATCTTGCTATCAAACATATATGCAGCAAATAAACAGTGGGAGGAAGTTGCAAGAGCAAGGAAGGTTCTCAGAGATAGTGATTTGAAGAAAGAGAGAGGCAAGAGTTGGATTGAAATTAAGAATAAGGTTCATTCTTTTACCGCTGGTGATATAAATCATCCAAAAATAGATGGGATTTATGCATATTTAGATAATTTGATAGAAGAGTTAAAGAAGGCTGGTTACAAAGTTGAGACTAATCATGACCTTCATGATCTGGAGGAGGGCACAAAACAGGCGCTTTTGAGGTATCACAGTGAGAAGCTTGCTCTTGCCCTTGGGTTGATGTGTTTGCCTTGTAATGTACCCGTAAGAATTATGAAAAACCTTAGAATCTGTGGTGATTGCCACACTTTTATGAAACTAACGTCAAAGTTTGCAAGCAGGGATATCATTATCCGAGATATAAATCGTTTTCATCACTTGAAGGACGGCATCTGTTCCTGTGGGGATTTTTGGTGAACATCTGATGTATTCTATTTCCTCTGATCTGACTATTGTTAGATTCAGATACCTTTCTGCTTCCTTGAACCATATCCAAGCATCATTGGTGAAAGGTTTGGTGATCACATTTTAACTTAACCATCAATCAGTTGGCTGTATACAACAGTGTCATATTTGAGATTTAAGTTCACTGTGATGTAAAATGGAGAGAGATCAGTGGAATGCAGGTAGGGGATCTTAGTTCCAATGTTTGAGCCAAAGTTATTGGTCATTGTCTTCTCTCCATAATTTCCACATTAATAGCCTATGGTCACAAACTTTTCAAATCTTGATATTTTACCTCCTGGAATTTTTCATGAGTATGATAATGTTGGGCTATGAAGATTAGTAAATAGTAATGCATATGAATCCAAGTTGGAGAGGCCTGTTTTATGACTGGTTTTTGGTTGTCAAGGCAGCTAAGAGAACTTCTGTCTGTGATTATTTAGAAGATGTTCATGCGCAGCTTCTGATGTTGGAGCAGGAACATATTATTCTGTTATTCCTCAAAGCTTATAGCTTACATTTTTATACACACTGAAATCTTAGTGATAACATTGATGTGCCTGTTACCTAAGTGTATATTTCACTATTGGGCATGGAAATGAAATTGGGGATATGGAAATAGAATTGATTTCAATCACAATGTTTGTTTGGTATAATGGAATTGGAAAATTTTCCAATTCCAATCCCACCAAAATAGTTGAAATTGGCTTCCACCCCATACCCCAAAGAAATCAATTCCATCTCCACTTAGCCCATTTTTAACCCTCTCTATCTTTCAACCTTTATGCCCCCTCACCACATACTAGCAAAGAACCCCCAGCCACAACTCGCCAATGCCTGGACCACCGTGCACCAACCTAGTGCCGGTGGCAACTTCTAGCCTTAATTGGTTCGCTTGTCTTCTCGTCTCCTTCCTCCCTCCTCAGCTTGCTCGAGTGTGACCCACAACACCACTGGTGTTCCCTCCCTTCCTTCTCCATGCTTGAGGTTCTAGTCCCTCTGCTTGTTGCTTTTATTCTCTGCCGTGCATTCTTTGTGTCATGATTCCAGTTGAGTATGATCGTGCAGTTTTGGTGATCGCCCTTGGTTCCATTCGTGGTTATTCCGACGAGGTTGGGATATTGACGCATTGACGGTTGTTATGATGAAGCTAAGACCGTAGAAGAAGGATTCGAAGGTGAAAGCTCAAGAGCATGACAATTCTGCTACAACCCATCTTCCTCAGTGACGAGACTTCCTTCAAACTCTTATCTTTATATGTCTGTGTTTTTTTCTTTTTTCTTTCATGACTTTTAGGTTTTGGATTTGGGTTTATAATTCCATGAATTCATCAAAGGAAGAATTTTCCCATGAAGATCATGATTTGGGTTTTGGATGTTTGTCATTACCCTCCTTTATCACAAATGATTATGGTTGCTATTTAGACGAAGAGTTTTTTTTTTCTTAAAAAAAAATACAAGGGTATTTTGGTCTTTAATAGAATTATTATTATAATTTTTTTTTTAAAAAATAAGTTTGCTTCATAAGCATTGCACAGTCACAACTTAATATCACTTAAGTAGCATTTTTTGTTATTAATATTAACAATGTTTAATTTTAAGAATTAAAAATGCACTTTAAAATCTTAAGGGTTTAAAAGAAAAACTTATATAAACTGAAATGATTAAAAGTGTTATAAAAAAAAAGATATAGAAGAAGTAGAAAATAGAAGACAAGAGCAAGAGAGATTCAAAAGAGAAAGATTCCCATTCAGTTTGTTCGGTATACATTTGTGAGGGGGTAGGGGTCTATTTATAGTGATTGGAGAGAGGGGAAGTTTTATGTAGCTTCAACCCACTCACCACCATGAATGTAGTGGGTGACTACCCACTCTCTACCATGAAAGTAGTGGGTGACTATCTACTCCCTACCATAACAGTAGTGGGGGCCTTCATGCCCATAATGGGTCATCCACATACTATATTCATAACACTCCCCCTTGAATGTCCATTATGAATGTGCCTCATTAAAAACTTTAACTAGGAAAAACCCAGTGGGATAAAAACCTAGCCAAAGAAAAGAGTACATCATCCACTAATACACTTTCTAATGCTGCCTCATTAAAAAACCTTTCCAAGAAAACCCAGTGGGACAAAACCTAGATAAGGAAAAAAGAGTACAGCGTGTATTGACTCCCCCTTTTGACAACATCAGTTGAGATCTTTAAGTCTTCGAAGGCCGATTCCATTGACAAGCTTTTCAAAGGTTGCTTCTGGAAGTGATTTGGTAAATAAATCTGCTAAATTTTCACTTAAACTGATTTGTTGGATATTTATTTCACCATCCTTTAGAAGATCACGAGTGAAGAAGAATTTTGGTGAAATATGCTTCGTTCTATCACCTTTGATATAACCTTCTTTAAGTTGAGTAATACATGCAGTATTATCTTCATGTAGAACTGTTGGGACCAATTTACCTGAAGATAAATTACAAGTTGTTCATATGTGATGTATTACTGATCTCAACCATGTTAGTTTTGATTAGTTTTGATGATGTCTTATATAGATGTCATTCTTATAAGCAAAAAGATTGAGTAATATAATTATCTCCTACATTGACAAATTGTTGTATTTAATGTAGATTAATCCAAGTTGAATTATAGAGGTTGATCAAAGAGGAGATAAGAATTGAAAGGAAGAAGAGAAGAGACCAAATTATGAAGAACTTGATATATGGAATGAAGATTTTATGATCCAAGTTCTTATATTGATGCTAGAAGCCTCCAAGATCATTTGGAAGTTGGAATGATTCAATTCAGAGTTAAAACAAGCAAGAATGAGGTTCTAGATGGGCAAACTCGAGCCTATAAGAACAAACTCGAGCCCATACGTGTTTTCAGCATTTCTGGTGTCTCTGGACTAGGCAAACTCGAGCCTATAAGAACAAACTCGAGCCCATCAGTGTTTTCAGCATTTCTGGTGTTTCTGGACTAGGCAAACTCGAGCCTGTAAGTGTGAACTCGAGTTCACAGTGGTCATCAGCACTTCAGCTCCACTCTGTTTCACGTTCAGCTTGGGCGAGGTCTGGTAATTCGATGATATCTCACAAACCAGAGATCGGATTGATACGAAACCAAAAGCATTGGAAACTAGACATCCAACACGTACTTCTAACAAAAATTCATGGCCAAAGGAGTTCAGATGAATTATATATGAATTTTACAATTTGGATCGAAAATCAACGTCACTGTCCAGACCAAGCTTCAGTATTTTGGGTATATCTCACAAAATACAAATCCAATTGAGCTCAAATCAGTGCCATTGGAAACTAGACACACAGAGCTTTCCATCAAGCTTTGAACGGACCAAAACGGAGTTCGGACCAGGGAGATATGGGCTTTGAAAGTTGATAAAGTTGCAAACTCAAGCCAGTCCAAGTCAGAAGCAACCAAACTCGAGTTCATCAGTCACAAACTCGAGTTCGAGAGTTCCAGAGAAGAAATGAACATTTGGGAAAAGCCGAACTCGAGCCTATAAGTGAACGAACTCGAGTTTAGCTCAGACAGAGAGCAACCAGGTGCTGGAAAACATCCAAACTCGAGCCTATAAGTAGCAAACTCGAGTTCACGAGTTCCAGAGAGGAAATGAACATTTGGGAAAAGCCAAACTCGAGCCTATAAGTGAACGAACTCGAGTTCATTTCAGACAGAGAGCAATGTAACTTTTCAATGAGTTGCGAACCTCAGGTTTAGATTGTGAACCTCAGGTTCATTTTATCCCGAGAGCAACTTGGCTTTTCAAACACTTGAGAACCTCAGGTTTAGAAAACAAACCTCAGGTTTACACTTTTTGAACTTACATATTATTGAACACTGAAGCAACGAACTCGAGCCTGCAAGAACTGAACTGGAGTTCGCGACGCTAATTCAGAATTTCAAATCTGATGAATTTGCAATATCTTCTTGTTTGATCTCAATACTTCCCATGATCAATCTCTAATGTTCCTAGAGTTGTTTAACCACTTTATTTGTGATTAAAGTTTGGGATTACATCAAACTTGACAGAAATCAAAGTGTGATTCAGAATTTCCAGAAATGGCAAAAGAAGGCAGATTTGAACTAGCAACTTGAATCAATGCTCAATTGAAATGTTCTGCAACAGGATTCGAATATTCAATGGTGAAATGCTCCAACGGACAAAAGCTTCAACAGATTCAATATTCAAATATCAAGCCCATGACAGAGAATCAAATGAAGGGATAGCTTGTGCAACTTGCAATATAATATTATATCCTTCAAGACAAAAGGGAATGGACCACAGCCTGGCGTGATAAACATTCAGCATACCTTGCAGACAACTTAGGCTCCTCTGAATAAAGTTGAATCAACAAACAAGATAGTATGGGCCTCATCATTCAGCTGCAAGAAAGTGAAAAACGTGCAAATCTGAAAGTGGTGACAGCATATTCGCTCAACAGCTTCTGCAGCAACTTTACACATGGAGAAACACTTGCAACAGCTAGTTTTTCAAATGGGAAGAAGCTCCAACGGTTACCTAACGTCCACAAGCTTCAAACTACCATAAATAGCTGAAGATTTGAAGAAACAAGGGAGAGAAGACAACTACAGAAAGCTTGCACGAAAATATTCATTCTTTCTCTGTATATACATTTGTTTGTATCTTTGATACATAGAGCTTCAGTGTGTAACCTTATCTGCTCTTAGAGAGAGTCTATTTCATTGTATATCACTCATTGTAATAATCTCAAGTCAGTGGGACTTGGAGATTGGGAAAATCAGAGTACAACTTGTAAGGGGGAGTGTGTCCTAGGGAGAGGAACATCCTGCGTTTACAGAGGGTGTATCTGATTACAGAGTGCAACTTGTAAGGGGGAGTGTGTCCTAGGGAGAGGAGCATCCTTTGGTTACAGAGTGTGCATCTGTTGTATGCAATTACAACTTGTAAGGGGGAGTGAGTCCTAGGGAGAGGATCATCCTGAGTACAGAGTGTGTAATTGTTCTTGAGTGATAGTGGAAAATCCCAGAGGTGCTGGGGACTGGATGTAGGTCAAGGATTAGACCGAACCAGGATAAATCATCTGTGTCAAGCTTCTCTACTCTATCTCCACTTTGCCTTAATATTTTCTGTTGTGTGGGTGAACCGAAAAGAATTTTGAAATCCCCAATTCACCCCCCCTCTTGGTGATTTCCTTCTCTTTCATTTGGTATCAGAGCTTTGGTTATCTATTTGAAGGATTAACATCCTAGATCAAAGATCCTATGGAAGGAATTCTACCGGAAGGAGCCTCAATCAACAGACCACCAGGTTTCAATGGAGAATATTACTCTTATTGGAAGGCAAAGTTCAAAGTCTACGTGATGGCATCTGAATATGGTTTGTGGAGAGTATTTGAAAAAGGAAATTATGAACCATCTGACATAGAAGATGGAGTAAGAGTTCCGAAGCTTGAAGAAGAGTACAATGAAAAAGACAAATGGCAAGTGACTCTCAACATGAAGGCAATCCATGTGCTGCAAAGTGCTCTTAGTCAACAAGAGTATTTTCGAATTTGTAATTTACCATCAGCCAAAGCCATGTGGGAAGCTCTTGAAATAGTCTATAAAGAAAGTGATGAGGAAGAAGTGGCAAATCTTTGTCTAGTTGCTGAAGAACAATCTGAAAGCAACAATGAGGTAAATGATACTGAACCTTCCTATGATGAATTATTTTCTGAATACAATGAACTATATACTGAATATGAAAAACTTGTTAAAGAGTTCATTGCATCCAAGAAGAAAATTAAATTGTTGGAAGAACAAGTTCAGAATGTTTCTTCTTCTGTTTCTACTTCTAAAAACATTTCTGTATCTACTTGTGAAAACATTTCTGAAAACACTTCTGAAAATATTTCAGAAAATGTCTGTGAAAAGGTTTGTGACAATTGCTGTATCTTGGAGAAAAGAGTTTTACATCTTACAAAAATTCTTGAGAAGTTCACTAGAGGTAGTGAAATGCTCAAAGTGATTTTAAAACAGCAAAGAGTCACAAATGACAAATCAGGAATCGGTTATAAACCTGATTTTGATAAGAAGAAAGGGAAGAAGAAACATGGACAGAAATCTTACTTGAATTATTTTCAAAAATCTGTTCACACCTCAAATCCTTTTGGTCATTGCAACTATTGTAACCATAAAGGTCATAATACTTCATCATGCTTTCATAAGAAAGATAGGAGAGATAAACCTGTAGGAAATTATCAATGGGAACCAAAGGGAACTTATGTTTTCCCTAAGGTCCAAACTAATCCAGAAGGACCCAAACACAAAAGGGTACCAATATGTCCATCTATTGCTATGTTTGTGCAGATTGATTCAAAAAAGAATGGACATAAAGAAGCCAAGAACCAGAAAATCTCTCATGTATCAAAAGGAACAACCACCAAAGCACATGTTGCAGAAAAGGGGCAAAGTAGAAGTGCATACTCCACCTCAAGAACAATTTATCAGAGAGTACCACTCAATTATCTTGAGGAGAACAAGAAGAAGAGAGTTTCTCAAGTATCAAATAGAAGATACTTGAAGCCTACATCATTTATGAAGACTTTGCAAACACCAAAAAGACAATGGGTATGCAAAGTCAATCTTTCAAGTACCTAAGGTAAAAGGTACACAATGTTAAAACCTCCTACTATGTTTTCTAGAACACCTATTGAGGTTTTACACATTGGATGGTAGGAATGAACATTGCAAACAATATGCATAGTTTAAGAATCTATAGATTTATATATAGCTTGCAATATTCATTAGCTTATTTGTTCTCATGCATACATTATGAACTTTAAAAATATAATTAATACATCTTTCATGCATGAATTTGTGTTTAATCCATTATGCTTAATTATCATAATCTGGTTGTATTATTAGAGCATGTGAATTTTGGTCCTACAAGCTAACATTGATTGGATCCAAGTAAGGTTGGACACCAAGAAAAGAAAAGATTTATATAGTTTTGTAGGATCAGGGAAAGCCTCTCAAGAATGCAAGATAGATAATGATTTAAGTCTTGAGGAAGCACAAGCCAAACTTGATGTTGATGGTGAAATTTGGAAAATGAGTTATCTACATCAATCCATCTCTACCAAGCAAGCTTCTATGAGGAAAAGAGGAATTTTGGTGATATCTAATCTTTGTCTCATACTATGATTATATGTAATTCATTATCGGTTTATGTTAAGTTAAAAGGTTTTGAAAGTTATTCAATTTCAAAAGCCAATCTCCAGTTTTTCAAATGAGATTTTCATAAACTTGAGACTGTTTCCATGAACCTCCAGTTTGCGCCATGAACCTCCAGTTTGCTTTAGGCCAAAAGTTTCCAAGAGTTTTTCTAAGTTGAGAGAACTCGAGTTCAAGTTTCTAAACTCGAGTTCATGCCTTTACAGAGAGCAAAATATTTTTTGAACTTGAGAAAACCTCCGGTTTGCACTGGGAACCTCCAGTTTGTCTTTTAAGAGCTTAAACTGATTTTTGACATGAACAGTGTCAAACTCGAGTTCGTCACTTACAAACTCGAGTTTGTGGTTTTGCTCAAAATATATTTCAAACTGGAAACCCGATGGTTGCTCAATAGAAGTCTAAACTCGAGCCTAAAATGCAAACCTCAGGTTTGGTCCTGAAGAAAATTTACAAACCTCAAGTTCTCTACGCAAACCTCCAGTTTGGTCCTGTACAAATTTTACAAACTTCAGGTTTACTACGTAAACCTCCGGTTTGGTCCATACAGAAGGCAAAATTCACCAGTTTACATCTTAAACTTGAGACTAAAGTTTCTAAACCTCAGGTTTGGACCTCCAGAGAAAATTTTCAAAGAGTTTACACTTGGTCAAGAGCATTTAATGTTTTAAAAATAAGCAAACTTGAGACTACCTTCATGAACCTCCAGTTTGTTTTTCCAAACTCCCATTTGCCTTACCAAACTCTGTTTTGTCTTTCTAAACTCAAGTTTGAGTCAACCATGTTTTTGAAACCATCTTGCTCGAATTTCCAAAAACTTCATGTATGATCTATATACTTCACATCATCATTCACTCATATTTCTAACTATGATTATTCAGTTTGTTAGTGAATTTTTGATGATCAAACAAGTAAATTTGTGCATAACTTTGTTGATTTCATATTTTTGAAATGCACAAATATAAAATCTGTTTGGATTTCAACTCACATTGTTTTGAGAAAGTATATACAAATGTTTTGAAACATATTCATACTTTGGTTACATTTAAGTGATGTTTCAAATTGGAAGTTAATGTTGTTACAGAATGTTGAATATGCTTCAAATTTCCCTAATTGAGTTTTCATTATCTTTCACATATTGATCTTTAGAATTCAATGTTTTGCTTGAACTCTCTAGCTTCATTCTCCAACTAGTTGGACCTCATGTCTAACAAGTTAATCGTCTATGAGCTTCAAGCTTATTTCCAGAAAAGAATTTAATTTGTGAAAACTTATGCTTATTGCATAAAACCTAATCCCAATCATTATGAATGTTCATTAATACATTATGTGCAATAACCACTATATGGAATGACTCGCTAGGATAATATTTTGAAACTTTAGTCATCTGGACTAAAGAGTTTGTGCTTCATTATCCATGAATCCTAGTAGTCTTTTTGTTACTCAAATTCATCAACATTGTCTTCATCTATTTGTGAGTAACTATAGTCATGTATCCAAATTCTTGCCTTGAATGTTCACATATTTCAAGTCTCTATTCTAAAAGGCAAGATTATCTCTTGGTCATTGGCAAAGTCATTATGCTCATATGTTTCTATTATACTAAGCATGTCTTGATAATGCTTTACCTTCATGACTTTTGCTTTTTAGAAAATTCTTCAACATGTTAACTTCAATGTTCAACATGTTTTTCTGAAATTGAAGCATACTGATATATTCATTAAACTTATTGACTTCCACCATGTTTAAAATGAGCATTTTTTTTTTTTAAACATGTTTCAAAAATCTTTCATGAATGAAAAATTTTGATTTCATAATGTGTCATCACTTTTTTGAAAGACCATTCAAGATTTGAAACATTTTGCATATTTCATGATCTTTCTTGAAAAATCTGAACTTTAAATTGATAAATGCTTATCTTTATAGATAAGATTTTCTATGCACAAACTTACATGCATCTTTCAATGACATCTTCTCTACGTAAAGCGTATTCACAAATTGTCATTGAGAAATAACATTTGGTATCACATTATTATTTGGTATCATTAAAGGGAAGTTCACTTTTTAGTCATGCATTCATTAAGGGGGAGCTTCACATTCATGGTTGTTTTATACTCTATAAGCTCTTCTCTTTTATTTGAAGAAAACGCTTTTAAGCATACTCATCTGTATTTACTATCTCTCATTAGTTTTGATGATGAGTTAATATCATATTTTCCCTTCATTGTTATTTGAAACTATCTTATAGAAAGGGATACTTTGATATTTGGCTTGCACTAACAAATCTTTTGCAAAGAAAGTTTTCAATTCATATGAGGAGATTTGGTTATGAGCTGCAACTTTGGAGATCAACCATTGAAGCTAAGATATGCTCTACATAGATGATCTTTGAAGAAAAAGCAAAGGATGAAAGCTGAGTGCTAATCATATTCAGATGCAATAGTCTTCAAGAAGCAAGTACTTTCATCCTATTTACATTATACAGGATATTCATGATCTTGTTATTGATCTTCTTCAAAGAATCTCACACAACAAGGAAGAGAGCATTCCACTGCTTCATCTCAGACCATGGCGACACAGTCAAACTTCATGTAGCAAGCAAATAGACTTCTTTGATCATTCATCAGCTTGCAGAACCAACATGAGCATTTCTAAACTCTCTCTCTTTATATTCAGTAGAAATTTTTGCACATGCTTGGTATCTCTATGCTTTAATTGTGAAAGATGTCTTGAAAACCTCTCTAAATTTTGGTATCTTAAACAATAATGGAATGATTTGGCAAGCCAAGGATGGTTAAAACTTGTGATTTTCAATCTGTTAAAACCAAACTCGAGCCTAACAGGATTAAACTCGAGCCTGTATTTAACAGAAAGCATGAACTTGCAAAACCAAAGTTCAAACTTGAGACTAAACCTGAAGTTTATAATTAAGCCTTTGAAAGTTCGCATGAACTCGAGCCTATAACTGTTGAACTCGAGCCTATGTTTAACAGAAAGCATAAACCTGTCAAACCAAAGATCAAACTTGAGACTGAACCTGAAGTTCAAAATTAAATCCTTGAAAGTTTGAGTGAACTCGAGCCTACCATTTAATGAACTCGAGTTCGCCATTGACAAAGTTTTTTTTTACTTTTGAAAACCTATTTCAAACTCCAAACTTCTACTCAAACCTCAAGTTTGAAAGAGTTCAAAAAAGATTTTAAGAGTATGAACTCGAGCCTGTCATGGCGAACTCGAGTTCATCCTTGACTAATTCATAAGAAACATTTCAATCTGATTTTATACTCATAATGAAAACAATTTCAAATCGAGAAGAGAAAATCAGTTCTTTGACTAATTCTCATTTGGTTTCACAGTTTCTCTTTTCAAATATTTCCTCTTTACTTCAACTTTTTGCTAATGACAAATAAGGGGGAGAGAATGGCAAGAAAAATATGTTGCATTGTTATATTTTCATGTTCATCCATATTTTTCCTATAGTATTTGCCATCATCAAAAAGGGGGAGAATGTTAGTTTTGATTAGTTTTGATGATGTCTTATATAGATGTCATTCTTATAAGCAAAAAGATTGAGTAATATAATTATCTCCTACATTGACAAATTGTTGTATTTAATGTAGATTAATCCAAGTTGAATTATAGAGGTTGATCAAAGAGGAGATAAGAATTGAAAGGAAGAAGAGAAGAGACCAAATTATGAAGAACTTGATATATGGAATGAAGATTTTATGATCCAAGTTCTTATATTGATGCTAGAAGCCTCCAAGATCATTTGGAAGTTGGAATGATTCAATTCAGAGTTAAAACAAGCAAGAATGAGGTTCTAGATGGGCAAACTCGAGCCTATAAGAACAAACTCGAGCCCATACGTGTTTTCAGCATTTCTGGTGTCTCTGGACTAGGCAAACTCGAGCCTATAAGAACAAACTCGAGCCCATCAGTGTTTTCAGCATTTCTGGTGTTTCTGGACTAGGCAAACTCGAGCCTGTAAGTGTGAACTCGAGTTCACAGTGGTCATCAGCACTTCAGCTCCACTCTGTTTCACGTTCAGCTTGGGCGAGGTCTGGTAATTCGATGATATCTCACAAACCAGAGATCGGATTGATACGAAACCAAAAGCATTGGAAACTAGACATCCAACACGTACTTCTAACAAAAATTCATGGCCAAAGGAGTTCAGATGAATTATATATGAATTTTACAATTTGGATCGAAAATCAACGTCACTGTCCAGACCAAGCTTCAGTATTTTGGGTATATCTCACAAAATACAAATCCAATTGAGCTCAAATCAGTGCCATTGGAAACTAGACACACAGAGCTTTCCATCAAGCTTTGAACGGACCAAAACGGAGTTCGGACCAGGGAGATATGGGCTTTGAAAGTTGATAAAGTTGCAAACTCAAGCCAGTCCAAGTCAGAAGCAACCAAACTCGAGTTCATCAGTCACAAACTCGAGTTCGAGAGTTCCAGAGAAGAAATGAACATTTGGGAAAAGCCGAACTCGAGCCTATAAGTGAACGAACTCGAGTTTAGCTCAGACAGAGAGCAACCAGGTGCTGGAAAACATCCAAACTCGAGCCTATAAGTAGCAAACTCGAGTTCACGAGTTCCAGAGAGGAAATGAACATTTGGGAAAAGCCAAACTCGAGCCTATAAGTGAACGAACTCGAGTTCATTTCAGACAGAGAGCAATGTAACTTTTCAATGAGTTGCGAACCTCAGGTTTAGATTGTGAACCTCAGGTTCATTTTATCCCGAGAGCAACTTGGCTTTTCAAACACTTGAGAACCTCAGGTTTAGAAAACAAACCTCAGGTTTACACTTTTTGAACTTACATATTATTGAACACTGAAGCAACGAACTCGAGCCTGCAAGAACTGAACTGGAGTTCGCGACGCTAATTCAGAATTTCAAATCTGATGAATTTGCAATATCTTCTTGTTTGATCTCAATACTTCCCATGATCAATCTCTAATGTTCCTAGAGTTGTTTAACCACTTTATTTGTGATTAAAGTTTGGGATTACATCAAACTTGACAGAAATCAAAGTGTGATTCAGAATTTCCAGAAATGGCAAAAGAAGGCAGATTTGAACTAGCAACTTGAATCAATGCTCAATTGAAATGTTCTGCAACAGGATTCGAATATTCAATGGTGAAATGCTCCAACGGACAAAAGCTTCAACAGATTCAATATTCAAATATCAAGCCCATGACAGAGAATCAAATGAAGGGATAGCTTGTGCAACTTGCAATATAATATTATATCCTTCAAGACAAAAGGGAATGGACCACAGCCTGGCGTGATAAACATTCAGCATACCTTGCAGACAACTTAGGCTCCTCTGAATAAAGTTGAATCAACAAACAAGATAGTATGGGCCTCATCATTCAGCTGCAAGAAAGTGAAAAACGTGCAAATCTGAAAGTGGTGACAGCATATTCGCTCAACAGCTTCTGCAGCAACTTTACACATGGAGAAACACTTGCAACAGCTAGTTTTTCAAATGGGAAGAAGCTCCAACGGTTACCTAACGTCCACAAGCTTCAAACTACCATAAATAGCTGAAGATTTGAAGAAACAAGGGAGAGAAGACAACTACAGAAAGCTTGCACGAAAATATTCATTCTTTCTCTGTATATACATTTGTTTGTATCTTTGATACATAGAGCTTCAGTGTGTAACCTTATCTGCTCTTAGAGAGAGTCTATTTCATTGTATATCACTCATTGTAATAATCTCAAGTCAGTGGGACTTGGAGATTGGGAAAATCAGAGTACAACTTGTAAGGGGGAGTGTGTCCTAGGGAGAGGAACATCCTGCGTTTACAGAGGGTGTATCTGATTACAGAGTGCAACTTGTAAGGGGGAGTGTGTCCTAGGGAGAGGAGCATCCTTTGGTTACAGAGTGTGCATCTGTTGTATGCAATTACAACTTGTAAGGGGGAGTGAGTCCTAGGGAGAGGATCATCCTGAGTACAGAGTGTGTAATTGTTCTTGAGTGATAGTGGAAAATCCCAGAGGTGCTGGGGACTGGATGTAGGTCAAGGATTAGACCGAACCAGGATAAATCATCTGTGTCAAGCTTCTCTACTCTATCTCCACTTTGCCTTAATATTTTCTGTTGTGTGGGTGAACCGAAAAGAATTTTGAAATCCCCAATTCACCCCCCCTCTTGGTGATTTCCTTCTCTTTCAAACCATACACATTCTCGACTTGCTTCATGCATTGCTAGAATTTCTGCATGGTTAGATGATGTGGCTGATGTAGTCTGTTTCATAGATCGCCATGAAATAGCTGTATCTCCACATGTAAACAGATAGCCTGTTTGTGATTTACCATCGTAAGGATCAGACAAAAATCCAACATCTGCATAACCAACCAATTCATGCTTCGATACATTTGAGTAATATAACCCCATGTCCATAGTGCCTCTAAGGTAACGAAGAATGTGTTTTATTCCATTCCAATGTCTTCGTGTTAGTGAAGAACTATATCTTGCTAATAAATTAACAGCAAATGATATATCAGGCCGTGTGTAATTGGCAAGATACATTAATGCTCCAATAGCACTGAGGTATGGTACTTCTGGACCAAGTAGTTCTTCTTTACCTTTGTCATTAATTACTCTAGGTCGAAATGGATCTTTATCCACTTGCAAAGACCTTAGAATCATTGGAGTACATAATGGATGTGACTTATCCATATAAAATCGCTCCAGGACCTTCTTTGTATAAGTTTCTTGATATACAAAGATCCCATCTTTTAGGTACTCGATCTGTAGTCCAAGACAAAATTTCGTTCTACCCAAGTCTTTCATTTCAAATTCCTTCTTCAAACAATTAATTGCCTTTTGAAGCTCTTTAGGAGTTCCAATGATGTTAATATCATCCACATAAACAGCAATTATAGCGAATTCGTTTCTAGATCTTTTAATAAAAATGCATGGGCATATTGGGTCATTTTTGTACCCTTCTTTCAACAAATATTCTTTAAAACAATTATACCACATGCGCCCTGATTACTTCAAGCCATACAGAGACTTATTTAATTTAATTGAGTATTGTTCTCGAGAACTTGAATTAGATGCTTCTGGCACCTTGAGTCCTTCAGGGACTTTCATATAAATATCGTTGTCAAGTGAGCCATACAAATAGGCAGTCACAACGTTCATTAAACGAAAATCAAGTCCTTCATTTACTGCCAAGCTAATCAAATAATGAAAAGTAGTTGCATCCACTACTGGTGAATACGTTTCTTCAAAATCAATGCCAAATCTTTGTGTAAAGCCTTGGGCTACAAGACGTG
This sequence comes from Acacia crassicarpa, assembly GCA_034222035.1. Taxonomy (NCBI): domain Eukaryota; kingdom Viridiplantae; phylum Streptophyta; class Magnoliopsida; order Fabales; family Fabaceae; genus Acacia; species Acacia crassicarpa. The sequence goes on along the minus strand of JAWXYG010000009.1, from coordinate 19,161,307 downwards.
ACTTATATCTTGTAATTTCACCCTTTTCATTTCTTTTTCTTACAAAGACCCATTTGTATCCAACTGGCTTTACATCTTCAGGTGTATGGACTACAGGTCCAAATACTTTCCGTTTTTCTAGTGATTTCAATTCTGCATTAATAGCATCTTTCCATAAAGACCAATCCTTTCGTTGTTGGCACTCGCTAATGGATTTTGGCTCTTAATCCTCATTATCATTCATTACATCATATGCTATATGATAAGCAAAGATGTCGTCAACGTTAACTTCATTTCGATCCCATCGAATACCATTCATAACATAGTTTATTGAGATTTCATTGTTTTCACATATTTCAGGTACCTGTGTCTCTTCTGGGACTATAACATTCTCTTCTGGAGACATCTCTACTAGAGATAGTAATTCTTCAGGAGATGGCTCTTCTAGAGCTACTAACTTTTCTTGATTACCCTCGACTTGACCATCTATATTTTTAGCTTCTTTTCTCATTCGAGGATTTTTATCTTTGGAACCGATGGGCCTGTCACGCTTCGGGCGTGCTTTAGATTCATTTATAATATATTATCCTTCAGGGACATCAATTCGAATAGGAGCATTGGCAGCTGGGACATGTGACTTTGTCACTTTCTTTGGGTCAGTAAATGCTTCTGGCATTCGATTAGCTAAATTCTGTAAACGAATTATCTTTTGAACTTCTTGTTCACATTGCTTTGTACAAGGATCAAAATGAGCCAATGATAATTCATTCCAGCTAATCTCTTTACCTAACTGCTTATTTTCTCCCCTAATGTTGGGAAGACTGATTCATCAAAATGACAATCAGCAAATCGTGCCGTAAATAAATTTCCTGTAGATGGTTCTAAATATTGTATAATTGAAGGAGATTCATACCCAACATATATTCCCCTTCTTCTTTGTAGACCCATTTTGGTACTTGAGATGGTGCTATTGGCACATATACTGCACACCCAAAAATTCTTATATGGGAAATATTGGGTTCTTGACCAAAAACCATTTGTAAGGGGGAAACCTTTAAGTAACTAATTGGCCTGATACGAATTAACATTGCTGCATGCAAAATGGCATGACCCCAAGCAGAAATTGGGAGATTAGATCTCATAAGTAAAGGTCTTGCAATGAGTTGCAATCATTTAATTAATGATTCTGCTAGTCCATTTTGCGTATGAACATGAGCTACAGGATGTTCAACATCAATTCCAAGGGACATACAATATTCATTAAAAGCTTGTGAAATAAATTCACCAGCATTATCAAGACGTATTTTCTTGATAGGATAATCAGGGTGATGTGCTCTTAATCTAATCAATTGAGCAAGTAATCTCACGAACGCCAGGTTGCGAGAAGATAATAAGCAAACATGCGATCATTTGGTTGATGCATCAATCAAAACCATATAGTATCTAAATGGTCCGCATGGTGGATGTATTTGCCCACAAATATCTCCCTGTATTCGTTCTAGAAATGTGAGGGACTCACTTTCCACTTTGCTTGGTGAGGGCCGAATAATTAACTTTCCCTTAGAACATGCAGCACATGAGAAATCATGGGATTATGGTATTTGTTTACACTTCAGGGTATGTCCAGATGAATTCTCAATTATTTGTCGCATCATGGTTGACCCTGGATGGCCTAACCGGGCATGCCAAACATTAAATTCATTAGTAAACTTCTGGTTTACATTGGCGAACTTCTGGTCTGTATTGGTAAACTTCTGGTTTACAATATCATGCGTTTCAATTGTGCTTATAAATGTATAATACAAACCAGAAGAAAAGGCAGGAAAACTTTCTAATATGCATTTTCTACCAGAAACTATATTTGTGATAGCAAGACATTCCTGATTCCTTTTAGTTGTTGTTTCTATATCGTATCCATTTCTGCGGATATCTTTGAAACTTAATAAGTTTCTCTTAGATTTGGTAGAATAAAATGCATTACCAATACATAATTTTGTTCCTCCAGGTAACAAAATATTAACTCTTCCGGAGCCTTCAATCAAATTTATATTACCAGATATAGTTTGAACATTGGCTTCTTGCATTACCAAGGAAGAAAAATATTTATCATTTTTTAGTATGGTGTGGGTTGTTGCGCTATCAACGAGACACAAATCTTCAGGATTGATAAGATTCATTCTTCATTAAAGGATACATGAAAATAAATAAAACATAATTAAAAGGAATACATATGATGGAAGAAACCTTAAACATACTGAAACACAACAATTTCAAATGGAAAAAGATAATCTATGCTAAGAAATCTGCAACATCCAAATGAGTAAAATCAAGATCATCAAACTCAGAATTCTCAGCCTTATCAATATTCAAATGAGTAAAATCAACATCTTCAAACTTGGAATTCTCAACATGATTTACTTCAATCTTTGACCCTTTGCCCTTACTTTTTAGTGATTCTTGGTAAAGTTCAACTAAGTGTCTTGGCGTACGACGGGTACGGGACCAATGACCTTTGCCACCACAACGATAGCATGCATTTTCAGTATGTTTGTTATGCCCACTAGTTCCACTAGTTTCCCTTTTGTGGTGCTTATCAGTCTTTCCCCACTTTGGGTTTCGGAAATTTGATCCACCACGATTTGGACCACGCCCACGCCCACGGTTGTAGCCACCTTTACGTCCACGTCCTCGCTTATTAAAGGATTCATTAGTTACTGCATTCGCTTCTGGGAATGGAATTGAGCCTGTTGGACGAGATTCATGATTTTTCAATAAAAGCTCATTGTTTTGTTCAGCCACAAGGAGACAAGAAATTAATTCAGCATATTTCCTGAAACCCTTTTCACGATATTGCTGCTGCAGGAGCAAATTAGATGCATGAAATGTGGAGAATGTTTTTTTCTAACATATCTTCATCAGTAACATTCTCTCCACACAATTTTAACTGAGAAGTAATTCTGAACATGGCTGAGTTGTACTCGCTCATAGTTTTAAAATCTTGCAAACGCAAATGAATCCATTCATAACGAGCTTTTGGGAGGATGACCATCTTCTGGTGGTCATATCTATCTTTTAAATTGTTCCAAAGAACAAGTGGGTCTTTCACTGTCAAATATTCAATTTTCAGACCTTCATGCAAATGGCGGCGTAGAAAAATCATGGATTTTGCTTTATTTTGATTAGATGCCTCATTTCCTACTTTAATTGTGTCTTCCAGACCATGGGCATTCAGATGGATTTCCGCATCCAGTATCCAAGATAAATAGTTCTTCCCGGTAATATCAAGAGCCACAAATTCAAGTTTGACAAGGTTTGACATGGTTCAAACTAATTCAAGAAATAAATGGGAATTATTAGAATATTGAATATAAAAATCACTAATGATAATAATAGGAAACTCACAAAAAATAATTCATAAAGTATTGCAACAAAATTAAAATTTTATGGCTTCAGGCCATTTATCTTCAAGATAAATAAAAGTTGAATATTATGGCTTCCGACCATGCAATAAGATAGAAGGTAAAAGTTATATGACTTCTAGCCATATAATATCAAAAATGAGAGTCAAGGAAATATGACTTCTAGTCATATAATAAGATGGCTTCTGGCCATACTATCATAACAATACTAATAATATAAAAGAACTCATAAAGGAAATCAAAGTAAAAGTTAGATAAGAATTAAAGATGAAAATTTTATGGCTTCTGGCCATTTATCTTCAGGATAAATAAAAGTTAAATACTATGGCTTCCAGCCATACAATAATAAGATGAAAGCTATATGACTTCGGATCATATAATTTCATAAGAAAAAAATCAAAGGGTATGGCTTCTGGCCATATAATATTAAAATGAGAATTAAAGAAATATGACTTCTGGTCATATAATTTCATAATTAAAAAAAAATCAAAGGGTATGGCTTCTGGCCATATAATATTAACATAAGAATTAAAAAAAAATCAAAGGGTATGGCTTCTGGCCATATAATATTAAAATAAGAATTAAAGAAATATGACTTCTGGTCATATAATTTCATAATAAGAAATCAAGGGACGTATGGCTTCTGGCCATATTATAATAACAATATAAATAATAGAAAAGAACTCAGATAAATAAATGTATATTGTTAAAGAAAGTAGATGAAATCATCATACTTTCGTTAGAGCTCTCGTGTTGATAACGTGTTATAAAAATAAAAATATAGAAGAAGTAGAAAATAGAAGACAAGAGCAAGAGAGATTCTCATTCAGTTTGTTCGGTATACATTTGTGAGGGGGTAGGGGTCTATTTATAGTGGTTGGAGAGAGGGGAAGTTTTATGTAGCTTCAACCCACTCATCACCATGAATGTAGTGGGTGACTACCCACTTTCCACCATGAAGGTAGTAGGTGACTATCCACTCCCCACCATAACAATAGTGGGGGCCTTCATGCCCATAATGGGTCATCCACATACTATATTCATAACAAAAAGTATATTTTGGTTGCCAAACATTTTTTTTAAACCTCATCTTCATATCCATGTTTATTTTTATTTAAAAAAAAAAAATGGTATGGAGTTAGACTTGGAAACATGAGTAATGGGGTGATGCGGTCAATCCATGGGCTTTCATCGCCATCGTCAGATTTGTATTCTCCAAATACAATTTTAATGGTCTACGCTTTTTTTTTTTTTTTAAATAAACCATATTAATGTTTACAAAATTTGAAATAAAAATAATTTTTTTACTGTTAATTTCTTTAAATGACCTTCTAATGAAAAATTACTAATTAAAAATTTTAAATATCAATCATTGAAAACATATTTGGACGGTGTAAATTTCACTACAGTGATTATAATTGCTGTGCTCATAATTGTGATGAGCTGAATCCAATTCTAAGGGTAAGGCGGTGTGCTCGTAGACCTTAGTGAGCTAAAATTGATAAATAGTAGTATATGGTTTCCATTACAAAATCTTTTTTATAATGGGAAAATTACGTGCAGGTCCCAAAGACTAGAAATAAATACAATTAGGTCTCTTGAAATCATCAAATTACATATAAGTCCATAAGGGCTTTTTTGATATTATTTGTATTAACAACAGGAAATGTCATATTTACAACATAAAGTGTCATATTTACAACACTATTTAAACACCTGACCATTTACAATAGAAAAAATCATATTTACAACAAAAAGTGTCATGTTTACAACAACATTTAAATACCTGGATTTTGTTTCAAACCTAAGTTCCTAAACGTACAGAAGTCATATATAACCGAAAAAACTATATTTACAACAGGAAGTGCATATTTACAACAAAATTTAAAATTTGGTTATTTACAACAGAAAAAGTCATATTTACAACAAGAAATATCATATTTATAACAAAATTTAAAAATCAGGATTTTGTTTTTATACAAATAATATCAAAAAAATCTCTAGAGATTTTGTGTAATTTGGTGATTTTAAAGAATTTAATTAGAATTATTTCTGGTCCTTGGGACCTGCACATAATTTTCCCTTTTAAATTGAGCTAAGTTGGACCGCAGTCAAATATCAAAATAAAACTTAAACCATAGTTGAGTTGCGATTGAGTAAAAACTCAGAGTTAGACGAGAACAATTTTTAGAAAACTAAAAGGTTTTTGTGTTGACAAAAATGAAAAATGATAAAAGAAAAATTAAAAAAAATGGAAATTAAAAAAATAATAATAATAGCCATCTAAAAAATTTAACATTTTGACAAACTATCTGCAGCCATATGGTGTTATTTCATAAAGAAACTTCATACAATAATATTAAGGGTGTGCATGGTAACACTCTCAGAATGACTTTTTTCCTAATTTCTGTGCCTCGGAACAAAAATGGATGGGAATTGTGTTTGATAAATCCGGTTTTTTTTCTTGCTCCCGGGATGAACCGGTTTATTTTTTGTGCTGGGGAGTAAAAAAAAGAAGCTAAAAATTTTGGCTTCTCTATTCCAGAGTAAAAAATCAGAATTTATTTTTCCCTCAATCGAAGCAGAAATTTACCCTCGTTCACAACTACCACCGCCCCACCACCACCACCACCGCCACCGCCGCCACCCTACCACCGCCACCACCGCCACCGCACCACCACCACCACCACTGCCACCGCACCACCACCACCGCTGCCGCCGCCGCTCCCACCACCACCGCCATCGCCCCGCCGCCACCGCCACCGCACCACCACCACCGCCACAGCCGCTGCCACCACCACCGCCCCACCACCCCCATCACCACCACTGTCGCCACCACCGCCCCCCGCCGCCGCCACCGCCCCCACCACCACCGCCCCCGCCCCCGCCACCATCACCACCATCACCACATAAATAATTTTTTGAATATAAAAATTACATAAATAATTTTCTTAAGAAATTTAAATTTAAGTTTATTTGTAAAGTATAATAATTATATTAATTATTAAAGAAAATGACAAAATGGTAAAAATAACTCATTAATCTTCCTCCCTTACTATTTTTTTAACTCCCAAACAAGAGGAGGAAAAATGTGTTACCAAACGTAATTCTGATTCTCGGAGTAAAAATAAAATGGGTTAACAAACGTAATTCTAATTCTCAGAACTCTTCCAAAGCACAAAATCAGAAAAAACTGTTTCATCTCAGAAACAGTGCTGAGCAACAGAATGGTTGCCATGTACTCCCTAAGCTGTTATTACGTTGCAATTAAACTTATTGTGAATTGATTTCTTATATACATAAACACACACAATTTTTTTTTTTTGTTAAAATATTTCAAACATCAATCTCCACGAACTGTTGATGTCATTTTACTTTTAAAAAAAACATTAATTCTGAGTCTCTAATTAATCATCATTTTATTTCTTTTGTCTATTAGGATTCATGATTGAACACCTTTTATTTTCTTAAAATTTTAGGTCAAGGCTAGTGGATCCAATCACTTTTTTAAAAAATAAAAATAAAAAAATTAATTAAATTTTTACTATTTTTTGAATATCATGCCAATCAAATTGAATGTTCTCCACGTCCAATTTGGTAAAATAGCTTTGTAATAATAACCAATCACTCCCAAAAGCTTATTCCCATTATGGAACACGTGCTCTCAACCACCAACGTTCTTGTCAACCTCCCTCTTTCTTTCTCATCAAATCATTTTTCTTTGCATGCCCCATCATCACCCATCAACAATGATCTCCTAGTATCTTTTTGAAAAAGAATAAATTATCCTACAAGTTACTAACTAATTTTTCAAGTAAAAAACTACTTTTATTAATTTATTATATTTTTTATCAAATATCTATAGTTTTTTTTATTCCTTTAATCATCTTTATATAGTTTTTTTATGGGATAAGATATTGTCACTACCAATTTTATTCACTATTATTTTTTTCATCGTTACATCAAAATCTCATCTACGTATATCATTTCTCTCCTATTTTGATTCTGATCTAATAATAAAAAAATAGTAGTGACATTGACCGTGATAATATCTTATATCTTTTTTAATAGTACCATGAAAATTTTACTTGATTTTTAATTAAGTACCTATGGTTTTATGCCAGTGATAAAGAGGGGGAAAAAAGTTGTACTAGGGGAAAACGACAAGGACTTGATAAAAAGAATAACAGTGACCTAATATATATATATATATATATATATATATATATATATATATATATATATATATATAATGACCTGATGAAAAGAAAAAAGTATATATAGGGACCTAATTAAAAATAAGGTAAAACTATAGAGACTAACTAATTAATTATAAAAGAATAATATGGTATCTTTATTTTCGTAAATATCTTATTATTATGGCTTTTCAATTGAGTTAATAAAATATGGTTTTAGAAGTAAAAACAAGACATTATTTTAAACTAACAATTTAAATAAGATATGATAAACATACCTGCATTTTTTATTTTGTAAAATTGAAATTTTCTAGTTTTATTTTTTTTTGGACGATTTTTTTTAATGAATTGAATGATGTTTCAAAGTAATTAAGATTCATTAACATAGATTTTTTTTTTTTGGGTTCGAAATTAAAATAGATTTCACACCTTAAAAAGTAGCGCTAAACTAGACCACCTCCTAAAGTGATAAAAGTGGGAACTATAAATAGAATTTCAATATTTCTTATGTGACTTCGGCCAAAAAAAAAAAAAATCTTATGTGACAAAGACAGAAAACAAAACAAACCTAGACCATTGTTTTGCACTTATTGTTTATTATTTACAAATAATATAATATTTTATAAATTTTCTATTATATATTACTGTAATAGAGGGGGACAGATAAAATTGATTAGAAGTCACAAATAATGCAAATCACCTTAGATTTTGTATTAAAAAAATTATAACATTTAATTATTGAATTTTTTCCTCAATTATCAATTTAATTCCTAAAGTATGATTTTAAATAATTCAATTCTTAACAACCAAATATCACTATTTCAAATAAGCAAATCAAAGATTGAATGGATAATTAAATAAAAGTTTCCAGAAATAAATTATTTTTTAATGCATATACGTGATAGCCACTCCAAATACAAAAATCTCGATTCTCTTTAAACCTCAATGTTACTCCCTCGTATCTTAAATATAAGAGTTAGTGAATATATTTGTTTTTTCCTTAAATAAAGGAATTTTTCTTCCATACATATAAAATAATTTTTTTCCTTATTTACAAATGTAAGAGCTGAATCTATTTTATCTCTAAAATTGATAATTGTTTTCCTAAACTCTTCCAAATGATGGCACATATTAAGTGGATTTTTCACCAAGTGAATAATATTACTAAAATATTTTTCACCAAGTGAATAAATACTTTTAATCTCTATAAATTAATTATCTATCTCTAATGTTTAGAATCGGAAATATTTTTAACAGTAAAATATGAAAAACGCCCACGCCAGGAAGATGGAAGTGATATTTTTGGATGTGTACAAAATGTATTCCATATAATAATTAGTAAAAAGTCTATGTTTGTAAATTTTATTGGTGAAAATATTCGTAAAATAAATAACTTTTTAAATCTATGTATATTAATTATTAAACTCTTACATTTATAATCGGAAAAGTGCATAAAAATAAGTGGTGAGGGTATAAGAGTAAAATATAAAAACAACCCACACCCAGAAAAATGAAAGTGATAGTTTTGAATGTCTACAAATGAATTTCTAAACAAAATTGGTAAAAAGTCTTCGTTTGTAAATTTTATTGGAAAATATGATTTATTTTTCATACATGGAGAATATTACTTCATAGGATTTCATACAAATAAGTACCACTACTCGAATTCCTTTAATAATGGCTGTGACTTAATAACATTTTATTATTATAGTGATCGTTTTATTAATGTATTTTGATCCTTTATTTTTTTTTAAAAAGGATATTTTTATATCATTTTAAAAAATTCATAAATAATTTTTGTACTTGAGAAAAGTTTGTGGCGTACTTTTAAGGGTGAAGTAGCAAATCTGGGGAAAAGAACCAAAATAATTTTTTTTTAAAAAAAAACCTAATTAAAGCATATTAGAAACATTTTACCAAAGTAATGCAATTGGTGACGTAAGAATAGGTCACGCCACTAGTGGCGTAAATAGGGTTCATGCCACTGACCAGTGGCGGAACCAGACAATTATTTGAGCCGGGCCAAAAAATAAACATGTTAAACTATTTACTAAATAATATACCATAACATTAAAAATAAATAATTGACAATTATAAATTAAAAGATAACATAGTAAATTAAAATTCTATGATGTTTAGAAGGTGACTCATTAGAAAGTGCATCACTTTCAGAAATTATTTTCTTAGAAATATCACATTCTGAAGTTATTTTCTTCTTAAAGAATACATCTGTGATTTTCTGTTTATCCTTACTTATCTTTTTTAACCTACAAAAATTTGGTGACCCAGAATATATATTGATGCTAGTGTTAATTAGTATCTTGTGTCACTAAACATTAATTCTTATAGTACTACTTAATCCACAAAATTAACACTTAAATGTATATCTCACTTACCTCAAAACAAAGTAATTGGAGAAAATAAAAGAAATATAATATGAACCCAAAAAATATTTTAAAAAAAAACAAAACAAAATTGATTCAATTTCAGCTAAGCAAATAACCTATCATAATCTATTTTTTAAAGAGAAATTCATTATAAAATCATAAGACAAACAAATAATAAATCCAAACCGATTAAAATTAGCCATTAATCACCTTCTACATATATATAGTCTTCTATTGTTAAAACTCACGATTCTCCCAAAATGATAACTCCAAAATTTTCACTAATCACACAATATTACCCTCATTAGAAAGATAAAAATACGTAGAATAACTTTTACAATAGGAGTGAAGTGAAAAGAAGTGATTTTAAGTACCTATTTAGTCTTTAAAATGAAAATGAACAGCAACATATATAAGATGATACTAATATTTTTAATAGGTATCTCAAACAAAAATTTTACTTTCCTCTCACATTCCAAAAAAATAGTATGATTATAAAAATTAAAAATTAAAAAAGAGATTAGCTAGGGCCAAATTAGTGGCTAAAATAAAATATTATATAACACATATATAAAAATACATAAGATAAAAAAAGATCAGCTGGGGCCAAGGCCCCAGCTGGCCATAACGTGGCTCCGCCACTGCCACTGACACTTTCTAACAGACTCACAAAGTGTCAGTGGCGTGAACCTTATTCACGCCACTGCATTTATTATTATTTTTTATTATTTTTAATTATATGGGATCAGACCCACAATTGTGGGTCTGATTTCACGCCACTAGACAAGTTCACACCATTGGGTGGCATGAACCTTTTTCACGCCACTGAGCGTTTTGTATCAGTGGCGTGAACCTCTTTTACGCCACTAGTGGCGTGAGCATTACTCTGGTAAAAATTTTCCAATGTGCTTTAATTAGGTATTTTTTTTAAAAAAAAACTTTATTTTGGTGTTTTTCCCTACAAATCTGTCCCGAAAGTATAAGCCTAGAAACAATGTTATCCTGTAAGTTTTTTTTATCTTAATGTTACTCTAAAAGTTTCAATATTGTTTGACCTATTCCATTAAAAAACCAACATTGACCGTAAAAAATTTGACGTTAACCTTTAATTTTTTAGCAGAAATGGGTAACATTGCTACGTTTTAAAACTTTCATGACAATATTGAGATAAAAAAAAATTCAGGATAATATTACTCCTTAGTGAAAACTTTTGGTATAAATTTTCTACTTAACCCTAGTTTTAAATAGATTTACACATTTACACAAAGTCTTGAGCTGTTTGACGCATACGTATGGGCAGATTTTTATAATAACTTTTTATACATAATCTTCAATTTTTCAAAATCTTGAAATCACATGAAAATAAGTGGAGACTGGAGAGGAAACGTAACATTTGTCCCCCAAAAAAAAATCCATGTACCATGAAGATGGAACTATTGAAGTGATATTTTTGGATGGGCACGCAATGAATCACGTTAAATAATTTTTTTTATTATTATAAAAAAGACCCAAAATGGGTTTAAACTCATGATGTGGACTTTAATTGACTTTTTGGGCTCTGAATCTTACAGAAACAAACAAACACAGAAGCCTTCAACGCCGTTGATGAGCCTATCAAAAGTTCTCAGCTTTTTCCTCACAACCCACAACAGCCACACAACAAGGCTGAGGTGTGTGACTGTGGGTGGGCCCCACCTTCTCTTATCCTACGCAATCCCGCCCGCAACTTTTTGATCATTCAATAAAGGCCCCAGTTATTTTTTTATAAATATCTTTAAAGAAAATAATTTCTTTTTCTTAAAAAAATCGAAATATAATATGCTCAGAGACAGCCAAATCTTTATCCATGGACCCCACAAGACTAATTGACGGTGCACAAGCATCCTCCTTCTCCACCATCTACTTTTTTTCTCCTTTTTTAAATCTTTTGGATATTTTAATTTAATATCATGTTCACTTCTTTCCTTGGTTTTTTTCTTTTCAATTTTTGTATTCCAATGATTTCCTTGCTTCATAACTTTATTTCCTTTGAAATTATTCTTACCCGGTGATTTCAAATTTTCAGTGGAAATTTTGTAAGAAATTCAAGACTGTGTAAGATTCATTGGATATTTATTTCCTTTAATTAAATATATGCATCAAAAAGTAAAAAAGGAAACCTCTAGAAAAAATGGTAATTCTCATTTATTGAATGATAATTCTTATTTATGTAATGATAATTTTCGTTTGTGGAATGGTAATAGTGTAATTTTTTTTTGTTTTACAAAATATGCATTAAAGAGTAAAAAAAAGAATCCTGGAGAAAAAGTGGTAATTCTCATTTGTTGAATGGTAATTCTCATTTGTGGAATGATAATTCTCGTTTATGGAATGATAAATACCATTAAAAAAATGTTAAGAAGAATATATATATTTGTTAACGTATATATATATATTAAAGGAACCAAGTGGCCCAGTTGGTGGACCACTTGGTCCCATGCAAACCCCACCCCAACACTTCAATTAATATAATTTTTTCAAAAAAAAAAAAAACCCAACCCACTCCAAACCCCCCCCACCCCCTCGCTGGTGCCCAGCGGCCCTGTGGCGGCTGGCGCCGGAGAGGTTTTTTTTTAAAAAAAAATTATTTAAAATTAAGGATAAAAAGGTAATTTCACCCGAATTTGTATATCCCTCATAAGTCCTTGGTACTTCTCAGTGTTTACAAATTCGACGAACTTCAGAGGGTTTTGCAAATTCAAATTGTATTTATTTATCATTTTTCCTTATTTTTACCCGGTGATTTCAAATTTTCATCGGAAATTCTAATTTGTAAGAAATTCAAGACTTTTTTTTTGCTTGCTCAAAAAGAAATTCAAGACTTTGTGTAATATTCATTGGATATTTATTATAATTTTCTAATTACTAAAAAATGTAAGGCTTAATTAATAATAATAATAATAATAATAAGAGAAATACCCATGTCATAGAAAAGATATTTTGTTAAATTATTTTTTTGAAGATGCTGACATTTCCCACGAATTATGCCTGCTTTAACATAAGCAAAAATACCCGCATAATTAAGGGAAAATGAAAGTTAAAGTCTCAAAATAATTATTCTTTTGGTAAAAATAGAAGCCCAAAATAATTATTTACAATTTTACAAAATATAATTTATTCACTTAATTATAACTAACTTGATTTTTTTAGAATTAATTTTTTACCAACCTTTTTAGAACTAATTGCTATCTTCTCCATAACTAAAAACAGTTTTATAAATTCATTATAAAAACCTTTTTATAAATAAGAAAACATTCCTGATCATTGAATATTGCAAATTGCATAGAATAATTAATTGTAATTGGTAGGTAGGTTTTGTAGCCTTACTATTATTAGCTCATGGCTCTCATTCATGATAGGCCTGACAATATACATTCATGTAAGTATTTTATTATTCGACCAAAAAAATGTAAGTATTTTATTACTTATAAATAGTTAACGTGATACCCATGGCCAAAAAAAAAAAAAAAGTTAAAGTTGTACCCCACCGGTGCTTTTTATAAGCTTATTTTATTCTAATTACGTAATTAAAAAATCAGTTAAAATCAATTACAATAATAAATAGGTAGGAAATCATTAACTTTACTCTTATTTATGATGAAACAAGTAATAGAAAATAATAATGGAGAATAAATGAAAACGAATGAGAAAATATAATAGAATTAATTAAGTTTAAACTTTAAAAATACATTTAATGTTTAGATAACCCAAACTAGTATAAAAATGATCAAAAAATTCAAAAATTAGATCTTATAAAAAGGGTTGAAAGAGTATAGATTTTATATTATATATTAATTTTTCTTGGAATAGTAATGAGGGTAAAATCCCATAAAATTATATATAAAGAGAGATAGATTATAAAGATTAAAATCAATTTGAGATTAATGTTTTTATAAAATAATTTTTAATTTGACTTAGATTATGTGAAAATTGTATCAAATTAAGTTATCCCAATAAATGAGACGGAATTTGGTAGTTTAAATTACCAATTTATTTAATCTAAGAAATGTTATGCTGACCTTTCATTCTTCTAAAACATCTTTTTTTATGCTTAAATGAGTATATACCTAAATATATTTCTTTAAATTAAAGTTCACTATAATGTATAAGTCGATCAAAAAATAATACAATGTATAAGAGAGATAACCATTAATAATTTCTATTTTAAAAAAAAAACCCTTCTCTTTATCATTTAAACCATATTTGAATTAAGGTTTTTTTTAAGGGGAAAAAAACCTATTTGAATTTGAAGACGCATATACTTTAGGCACAAAATCCTGTACTTAAATACGTAGGAGACATAGTTATAAAAATAAGACTTTGCATGCAATATACAAACCAACGTTCAAATATATATTATCAAATAGTTATAAAATATTTTATATCAATACAGAATTGCTTACAATATTTTTTAATAAAGGTGACAGAACTTTGGGCAAAAAATAAATAAATAAAGGTGACAGAACCAATTTATCAAAAAGATTATATTAAAATGCACTCTAATTTGAAAAATCATGTACTATAGTTCAAGTCATTTATCAATACCCATTATAGAGACATATCCGATTTAACAAAGAACATTAACATGGCATAATTTTTAAAAATATGGTATGCCTATAATATTATGGGAAAAAACAATTAAATATAATTTGAACTTGCAAAATCCTAAAAAGTTTGATAAGAAATAAAAAAGACAGAGAGGTAATTAGAGATGAATATGAGTTTTTGATGTTTGGAGATTTTTTACCAAAATTCCCCTCAAATGTAAAAATAATAATAATAATAAAGCAAAAACCCTCCAATGGGTGATTAAAGACCTTATGGAGATGGTGATTGTGGTAAAAAAGGCGGACTTGAGGAAAAGAAGATAGAGATAGCGATGGTGGGGAGAAAAACTGACGGTAGTGGTGGCAAAACTAACAATGGTAGTGGTGGTGTAGTCAAAGACTGCCTTCGTCTTTGATTTCTGTCAATGGTGGTGAGAATGGAGAAGACGATGGTGAGATGAAGGATGCCAGTGGTAAAGACAACCAAATGGCTAGTGAAAGCTATTGGGTTTGATGGTGAGGCTAACAGAGTGGGGAGAAGAAGACGGAGAGCAAGAGGGAGGTTGATGGTGCTGATGCATGACCTCCGATGGTGGTCATGACGTATCCCGATGGTGAATGCAAGATTTTCAGCGATGGTGGTAAACATTCATCCCTTCTCCCCCTCTGTTCTCAACATCTTCTTCCTCTTTGGTTTTTGAAAGTTGTCGCGCCAAATCCCCTTTAAAGTGTCAGCTGGTTTCGATCTTCCTTCGGCAATGATTATCTCGGTGAAAAAGAGCACCTAATATTCGCCATGGGTCGGGTTCTTCGCCAGAGCTTAGACTCCCTGAGGCATCTCCGATCAAACTCATCAACCTTCTCTTTGCGGGGATTCATCATCAACTTGAAGCTCACCTTTGGTTCGGTCTGAGAGTTGCTTCTCCTCCATATCAAGTTGAGCTAAAACACCAAAATTGAGGGGTATTTTGGTAAATACCTCCAAACTTCACAAACCCAAATTACTTCTCAATCATACCTCTATCTTATTCATTTCTTATTATTATTATTCTCAAATTCACGAGTGAACTCTTCAAATTTACCGGTTTTGCGTTTTTAACCTACAAAATCGAATCAGCTTATACTTAAACTCGTGCTAGCCATAAACTCATTTAAACTCATAAGTTTACATGCTGAGTTTATCATTTTTCGGGTTTTACTTTACAAAATTATGTCAACTCGCTCTTAAATTCGTATTATTTTGTTCATTATTCAATGGTTTTATTATATATAAACTTCATAGAAATTTATTTATTAGATATGATTAATTATAAACATTGATGAATTTAATTTCAATTATTCATATTAAAAATATATTTAAATTAAATTATTATCATTTTTATATTTTCATTATTTAATGTTATACTTTTAATCCCTATTTATTAATAAACCTAACCTCCTTGAGTTTCACAACCTTATTCTTATTTATCAGACCTATCAAGGCTTTGTAAATTTAGAGGGTATGTAACTGGATTTTTTGCCTAATATTGCCCCTATTTACGAGGGATCATCATATTATTTCCATAAATATTATTATACTGGCATGCCCACCAAGAAAGTGTGAAAGAAAAATGTTTACGGTCCTGATTGAATCTACGACAATGAAATAGGAGTAGTTAGATCAGAATAATCCGTGGGTGTGTAAGAAAAAAAATAAATGGCGGATACACTGAATCTTTCCTCTTCGTATCTCGCTCCTTATGGAACCAATCATAACACAACTCTATATATGACCCAAACCTGCCTTCCTCTCGCCTTTTACTACCAGAAATCTCTCCCTCTTGCTTCTGCTTTCTATGCTCTGTGGGGAAATGAGAATGCTACAAACGAAACTGTAAGAGGCTCTCGTTTATCATACGATTCCTTTTCGCTATGTCTCGCACTTGCTCGCAGTGTGGCAACAATGGCCATAATTCCCGTACTTGTAATCACGGCGGCGGCGGCGGCGGAGGTAGTGGCGGCAGCGGCGGCGGCGGCGATGGTTCATCTAAGGAGAACGGGATCATGCTGTTCGGCGTGCGACTCAGTGAGGGTAACTCTTTTAGGAAAAGCGCTAGTATGACGAATCTGTCACAGCTTGAGGCTCCGGCTCAGGATTCCAACGCCGTCGACGCTGGTTATGTTTCCGACGATGTCGTTCACGCATCCGGACGGACTCGTGAGCGTAAGAGAGGTAATTAATAATATAATCGCGATGGCTTTCTGTGTGCTTTTTTTGGTTTTGGAGATTGAGTATTTTGTGTTCTTTTTGGATTTGATTGATTTTGAAGGTGTTCCCTGGACGGAGGAAGAGCATAGGCTGTTTCTATTGGGATTACAGAAAGTCGGAAAAGGGGATTGGAGAGGAATTTCTAAGAACTTTGTGAAAACTCGGACGCCGACTCAGGTGGCGAGTCATGCTCAGAAGTACTTCCTTCGTCGCCATAACCAGAATCGGAGGCGTCGTAGATCTAGTCTTTTCGACATTACAACTGATACAGTATTAATTGATAATTCATTCTTTTCATTTCAATCGTTATCGGATTAGCTGTATGTAGATCTGAGTTGATTTCACTGTATTTGAATTTTTTAGGTGATGGAATCCTCTTTAATGGAGGGAGGGCAAGTTCACCAAGAAACGCCAATCCTGCCCACACATCCACAGTTATACTACGGAGGCTTTCCCAGTTCGTCCTTTCCAGCAAAGGTGATGACCGCAGAGAGACCAGCAAAGCCTATTAGGCCGATGCCAATCCTACCAGTACCTCCATCATCGAAAATGGCGAATCTAAATCTAAAAGAGAAAGCTCCGATAGATCCCCTGCCATTATCACTGAAGATGCCAACGTCGACATCAAATGAGCAGTCTCCGGCAAGTAGCCAGTCAGGGTCAACGGACTGTCAGGCGATATCTGGAAAGTTCAGCGGCGGTGGAGACAGCATAATCAGCGTGGCTTAAAAGAAAGGGGGATAAACTACTTACCAATGAGGCAGTAGCAATGGGTGATTATGGGAACTTGTAAAGGGTAAAAATGGAAATGTAAGGGGGAGAAAAACAGAGAAGAAGGAGGGTTAGATATATATTAGTTGGAAAAGTATTAGTAGGTGTTTAGGTTAATGTAGGTGATTAGGCTATTAATTAATTAATATTTTGGATGTGTACAAATTAGAGAGAGAATTGAAGGGGAAGATGGATTGTCATATTCGGTATTGGTCTTTGGGGGAATTTTTTTTTATGCTTTTAGGTTGTGGCTCTTAAGAGTGAGAGGTGAAGATGGATGGGACACAAGGTACTCTTTCTATGCCTATTGGTCTGTTTATTTATTCCCCTTATGGAAGATTTGATTATAATATTTTATGTAATGAGTAATCACACCCAATCTCTTGCTAGTTTCTTATGTAGTATATGTTGTTTATGCATGTGTTGTTTTTGGACTTGGGCTTTCTTATTAAGTATTTGTCATTTAGGTA
Organism: Acacia crassicarpa; assembly: GCA_034222035.1. Lineage (NCBI taxonomy): Eukaryota > Viridiplantae > Streptophyta > Magnoliopsida > Fabales > Fabaceae > Acacia > Acacia crassicarpa. The sequence continues at coordinate 19,143,251 of JAWXYG010000009.1, read as the reverse complement.
AGATATAATTAATTAATATGAATATATTAAAAATATTAATAAATTTAGTTAATATTACACTTCCTTCAAATATGATCTTATATTTAGAGTTGAAAGCAATCTGTCATGTCCTTAATATAGATGTATTTGAGCAGTTGATTTTGATTCAAATATAAGACACAATTTTTATATTTGTTACCAATTTTCTAACTTACATAACTAGGGTTTTTAAGAAAATATATGTTATATTAACTACTTTTTTAATATAATTTAATTAGATAAATATATCTTATATTAAAAATAAGATGGAGTAATAAATTTTCTTCCAAGACATCATAATTTTCCAATTAATTCCTACATTAAGGTTGAATGAGTATAATTTCTTGCCATCTTAAACATAAGATCTTTTAACTCAATCTCGTGAATTAAGAAATTTTGTTTGAAATAGTTAACAATCTTGATAATTTTTTTTTTAATAAAAAAAGCATACCTTTTCTCCACATTATTAACAAATTTTATTGGAATAAAATGATTAAAAGCTGGCCATATTACTCGCCTACCTTTACATGAATTGAATTGGGTTATATTTGGTAATAAATAATAAATATCCTATTATGTTTTAGTAAAAGGTCGTATATTTAAGGGAAAATTTTTAGAAAATACCATTTGAATTTCAAAATCTTAAATATGTGATGTTTTAATAAAACGAGTTATCAATTATTTTATTATTCTTATTAATCTTATTACTGTTATTCTCAACAAGATTTTAAAATTTATTCTCTTGTCATTTTCTCTATATTTAATAATCCTTACGTCTTACATTAAAGATAAGAAGAATACCAAAAAATGTGTTACTGTCTTTTATTTAGAAATGAATATAGCATCAAAAACTGTATAAAAAGAACGCATAGCTTATTAGTGGTTTAAGCTCAATTGATTGTTATTTGTGCAGGCATATAATTATATGATATTGATTATTAAATTTCAATATTGTTAGTGGGCAAAAAAAATTAAATATTGTTAGGTCTAGATGTATAACGTAACAAGGGTCTCATTTGATATTCACTTTGTTTCGTATATGTTATTTTTTATTATTGAGGTATTCTATTATGTTTCCAAATTATTAGTATTGTTTTACAAATGCAATGTATGATTATTATTTTTTTTGTCTAACCATAACTCATTAATTAATCCCCTTTTTTTCCCTTTTCTCTGTTTTTCTCCTTTTTTTTATTAAAAAAAATATCAGCACATTGAAAATGAGAGCGGGGAAAACAAGTGGCTATTAGTTCTTGCATTTTATTATTTTTTATTAATTCAAGTTTTCTTACTTTATGTGAGACAACCTTAAACAACAATAAAATATGAATCAGAAAGAAAGTGTAAGAAAGGAAAGAAATTCTATTTATTTTTGTTTTTGCCGTGTTTTACTGTGTGGCTATAATCGATGTTAGATATCTTTTTTGTAATTTAAAGATATACATGAAAATCTTATTTCTCAATCATAAAATCATTTTTAAGTTTTACTTTAATATCACTTTAGGTCCCTACACTTCAATTTTGTTTTGAATTTAGTTCTTAAAGTTTATTTTTCTAGTTTTCAATCACTTCTATTTGCTTTGTCTTACATATCAATTAATTTTTGTTTAATCAGACCAAATTTTGTTGTTCAAAAAAAAAAAGACCAAATTTTTAATTAGATAATCTTATAATCTTTCCAGATGAGCCTTTTTTCAGTCAATTGATAGGATTAACTTTTTTAAGCAAGGTTATTAAATCTAGATCAACGATTGAACTAGTTGAGGTACTAGGTTAAAAGTTAGTAAGTCAATTCAGAGCTAACTCAGGGCTAGACAGTAAGAAAATGAAAATTTCAAGGTTATTTATATGAAATTATAAATAAAATTTAAAAATGAATAAATTTATTTTTTTTTAATTTTAAAAAGGTTATTTGGGCCAGCTGGTGGTTATTGCAAGTATTTTTCCGAATGAAGCAACCAAAGATATTCAAACATGATAGATGGACAACTTTGAAATAAATTATAGGGAAAAACACTTCTCATGTTGTAGGAGAAGTGTTTTCTCATGTCACACACACATATGAAATGGTGGGACCTACATATATATATATAATTAGCATTATATATATGTGTGGGTCCCACCATTTCAAGTGTGTGTAGGAATCTTCTTCTTCTCATATAACATGAGAAGTTTAAACCCTATAATAACTAAAAAACAAAATACAATTAAACTATGGCAAGTTGAAATGGTATTTTCCCAATATCATTTAATACATTGTTGGAATAGTACTATATACAGTTTTTCTTTTTATAAAAAAGAGGATTCGTATCTTTGATAAGATTCTATACCCTCATCATGAGTCAGCATGTACCCCAAATACATGAACAATAATGCATTGAACTAATTATTTTAAAGAGTTGATATTTTTAGCTTGATCTAAGTTGGTCGATGGGGTTAAGGTTATCAAACTCATAATAAAATAAGTATTAATATTAAATTCGTGGGTTGATTCTTCGAATCTACTGTTTTTACATTTATATCTTATAAAATTGTGACGAGTTGTTAATAAACTCGTGTTAGTTGTAAACTCGGATAAATTTAAAAGTTTATCTGCTAAGTTTTCTATTTTTACGTTTTTAACTTACAAAATCATGTTAAGTCACCCTTAAATTTATTTTAACTTTTTTGATTTGATTATACTCTATGGCTTTATATATGAATTTTATTTAAATTTATTTGCTAAAGCATGATATTATGAAGGTTGATGTACTTAATTTCAATTATTTAGATTTAAATATATTTGAATCAAATTATTGTCATTTTTTATATTTTGATTAATTAATTATATATTGTAAAATTTTTTTAATGATAAAAGTAAACTTGTATGGGTTTACGATTTAAATTGACGATACGAGTTTGCTTAAATTTACGAATTTGATAACCTTGCTCATGAGTTTAAGTAAAAATCATGAAAATAATGTAAATTTGTATATTAAATTCATAAGCGTTCATAAGCGTTTACTTTGTATCAATGAATAGGTATTAATAGAGTATAATTAAATAAGTAAAATGTAAAAATGATAGTAATTTAATTTAAATATATTTTAAACCTAAACAATTAAAATTAAATTCATCAAAACTTATAATTTATCATACTTAACAAGAAAATTTCTATAAAATTTATATATAAAAACTCTTAAGCATGATCAAATTAAAAAGGTTTGTATAAGTTGAAGAGTAAGCTAAATCGATTATGTAAATAAGAAATGTAAAAATGATAAACTTAGAGATGAACTAGTAAGTTTAATTGCGTTTACAAATAACATGAATTTAAGAGTAATTTGGCACAAATTTATAAGTTAGAAACATTAAATTTGGAAAGTCAATTCACTCACGAGTTTAATGACAAAACTTGGGATTAGTGACAAAGAATTAATTTTATATTGTTAAATAGAATCTCATTAATTAGATTTTTTTTTTTAATTATCAAGGCTTTCCCTTTCCAGACTTAGGAGAAAATGGTTTAAAAAATTAATTTATTTTTAACCTTTTTATAAGTTTTTCTTTTTTTTGAATAGTTTATCAAAATCAAGTGATTCAAATATAACTTTCATGCTCTTGCGAAAAAATTACTCCTATACACTAGTGTAAAAAAACGCTTTAAGACCACCTCATTTAGACCAAATTATAGAGAATTATGTCTTAAAAGTATGACCGGTGGCAGTTTCGTAAATATAAAGAACTTTTTAAACCGGATTATAAAAGATCCAGTCTTAAAAAAATGACCGGTGGCACTTTCGTAAATGTATAGAACACTTTTAAGAATTGATTATAAAAGATCCGGTCTTAAAAGTATGACCGGTGGCAATTTCGTAAATATATAGAACATTCATAAATATTGCGAGAAGACACTGATCAGGGATGAGTCCGAGAATGCGATGATTTATTCCTTCGCTTAATTGCAATTATATACAGATGCTAATAAATAAATAATCTTCTAACCTGGGCAGTTCATATAATCTAGGGATTACAATCAGGAATATAATTATGAAATTCAAAAAATCATGATCTGCTAACTGAATTCATAAAATCTCTCTAACAACTTAATTAAGATGATTACAATCAGGAATATAATTACGAAATTCAAAAAACCATGATCTGCTAACTTAATTCCTAAAATCTCTCTAACAACTTAATTAAGATGATTACAATCAAGAATATAATTACAAAATTCAAAAAACCATGATTTGCTAACTTAATTCCTAAAGTCTCTCTAACAACTTAATTAAGATAATTGCACAATATAATCGAATATGCTAACTAATTAAATCTGAATTTCCATCAAATATATAAAACACTTTTAAGACCGGATATTTGTAAAAACAGGTCTTAAAAGTATATTTTTAAGACCGGATTCTTTATAACCCGGTCTTAAAAGTATATTTTTAAGACCGGATCCTTTATAATCCGATCTTAAAAGTATGACTGGTTGCAATTTTGTAAATATATAAAACACTTTTAAGACCGGATTATAAAGGATCCGGTCTTAAAAATATACTTTTAAGACCTATTTTTACAAACATCCGGTCTTAAAAATGTTAAAAAAAACTAAATTCGCTAAATTCATTAAGTCTGTAAGCGTGCTTGTCTTTTGAGTGATATAACATTTTCTTAGTTATAGATTTAACGAGTGTCCCAAGAGCCTCACGGGTCAAATCCTCAGCAAGAATGACATCCTCTTCCTCTAACCTACTCACAATCTTCGTAAGTCATCCTAAGAGCCACACAATCAAATCCTTGGCAACGTTGGCAGTGAGATGCTTCGAGGGTTTTGCGATGACATCAACTCCAATCCTTAGTAATGGCGCAAGCGCACTGCTTCAAGGATTCTGAACGACAGCGGCTCCTTCCTCTTCGATTTATGGCTTCTCCCACACCGCCTTCGCACAGATCCGGCTTACAATCAAACCCAGATCTCTTCTTGCTTAAGTCTGTTTGCTCTTACCTTGACCGGTCTTGCTTAGATCTGGACTTTAATTTTGGTTGCTTGAAACTTTGCCAGCATTGATAAGAGAATCCTGCTTAGATTTGGTTGCTTTAAGCTTGTGATTTTTTTGTAGATCTGGACTTCAATTTCACCTTTGATTTTGTATTAATTCAAATTCGATTTCCATGGTAAATGATTTCTATTTCTTGTTATGTTTTCTTATTTCTAGACTTTGTATTCGTCTTTTTTGTTTTTCTTGTTAGTGTTGTTTCCAATCTTCTCTTCTTTTTTGTTTTTCTTTTTGGTGTTGCTTCCAACCTTCTCTTGGTTCTCCGTCGCTGATAACGGAGGGACATTCAAAATGTTGCAAGATTTGGTGATTTGGGACCGATTGTTTCATTTGGGTTTTTTTTAATTATTATTTTGAAACACATTTAAGACCGGATATTTCAAAAGTTCGGTCTAAATTTTTAATTTTTAAGACCGGTCGTTCATCCGGTCTTAAAAGTTACAGCCTGGAACAAGACCGGTTGCAGATCCGGTCTTACGACAACTATACCTCTTTCGTCCGGTCTTAAAGCCTCTTTTTTGCACTAGTGATAATTCTATTTATAAGCCACTTTCAACATATTTTATCATAATAACTAATAAGACAACCTTAAACCTAATTAACCTTACTTTAAAATTTGACAACTTTTGAAATTTACCCCTACTTAATATACAATATACCTCATGCAAACAAAGTTTACAAAATAACAAATAAAGGGCAAAATTGTATATTTAATAAAAAATTTAATGGTGTGACTTATAAATAAAACCCCCAAAAAAAAATGTATATTTGAACATGACCAATGAAATATATCATTACTGCTTGGTGTAACTAAAATAATTTTTTTCTTAATCATAAAACAGTAAAAGGATTTTTCGCCATAATTCAAAAGGACTTAGGGCCCATTTGGATGGATTTTTTTAAGAAAAAAAGTACTTTTTTAATGTAAAAAAAATGCTGTTTTAATTAATTTATGTGTTTAGATGATATTTTTTTGAAAAAGCGAAAGTCCCCAAAAAAAGCCAAAGTGCTGCTTTTTTTTTTTTAAAAAAGCTTCAATTTGGAGCTTAAAAAATAAGCACTTAAAAAAATACTTTTTTTTAAAAGGTCATCCAAATGGGCCCTTAATGTACTCCTCTTATCCATAATATAAGTCACTATTAGAAGATCTCCTTATTATATTGATCCACAATATAAGTCACTTGGAGACTCTTTAATATTTATATATCAATTTTACCCATATAATTTATGTTTGAATGCGGATGCTTGTTTTCTTTCATACCCTTCAAAATCTCATTTAATAGGAATAAAGTTGACAAAAAATTTAATTTAAGACAAACTTAATTATTTGACTTCTATTTTTAAATTACAATGAATTAGTGAAGTGGCCTATATTATATTGGGAGAATTATAATAAAGGACCTAAAAAAAATAATATTTATTAAAAAGGACAATAAAATGGTAATTATTTTGAAGGACAAAAAATTAAAACATTAATATAAAGAGACTAAATTGCCCTTGGTCAAACTTCCTATATTATCTCTAATTAAATCAGAATCTGAAGTGATTGATTGAAAATAAAAAATAAAGATCAAATCAGAATCTGGAATATGCAAATTAAAGTCTCTATTGGTAACTTTTTATCTCTCTGTGAAGAAGAAATCGTAGGTTCTTTCAACTTCAAAGATCTCCCAGGCATCCTCTCCTCTATTTTATAATCTTCAAGTTCTTCTTCTTGGTAATTTTTTTTATCTTGTTTCCTTTAGTTCAATTCTTGTTATAATCATTAAAATCTGATTAATTCTTGCCCCATTAGTATTGTAGATTTTTCAAACTTTTGTTTTAAATCAGCGAAGCCAATTTTCATAATCTGTCATTTTTTTTTCTTTATATGGAATGGAAGGTTGCCATATATTATTGTTCAAAAAAAATAAAAAGGTTCGTAAACATTGACCTGTAGTTTTTTTTTTGGATTAATTAGATATTTCATTCCAAAAAAAGATTGCTATGTATTATTGTTCCAAAACGTTTTTTTTTTCATTTCTCACCTTTATGTAAAAATTATAAAATCAATGGCAATTTAGTCTCTTTATATTAATGTTTTAATTTTTTGTCCTTTAAAATAATTACCATTTTTATGGTCTTTCTTAATAAATATTATTTTTCTTAGATCCTTTATTATAATTCTCCCTATTATATTTCTTTAGTCTTATTTATAAAGTAGAAAGAAATTGTATATTTTGGTCCTATTTATGAAGCATGTTATCAAATTTTTCACATGAATGTATAATTTTACCCTTTATTTATTAGATTGTTATTTTTTTAAAAAATATAGTTAACTAGGGTTAAAGTTGAAAGTTCTTGAGTTTAAAATTTTTCTTAATTCATGTAAAAAATATATTAAAATTACTTTATAAATAGGATTAAAAGTGTGAGCAGAAAGGGTAATAAAGAATAATGTTTGTCAACTAGTTTGAGTGATTAGAGAGTTAATACATTAAACATGCGCAAAAACAACTTTTCCGCCTCTTTTGACTTCGCCTCTACCTTTTCTTCCATTACTCTAATTCTTACAAGCAAAAAGGACTTACTTTCTAACTTCATTCATTCAAACTTTATGACAATGTATGTATATATATATATATATATTTTCCTTCATGGTAGTTGTTTATTAGATAGTAGTTTGAACGCAAACTTTCAATTATTTGATCACGTTCTCCATATACGACAAAAGAACGCCGGATCACCGATTACCGATGAAATTCTGTCAAGTGATTAGATTTTCGATGGAAAACGTCTGTCACAAAAAAAAAAAAATTGTGAGAGAAGACATCACAGGGGAATTACCCACGGAATTTTGTGGGAAATTTAAATTACACATAAAATTTTGTGGGTAATTTTCATCGATAATTATTACCTACAAAATTCTGTGGGTAATTTCTGACAGTAATTCTATCCTTGATATGAGGGGGTTTTTTTTTTTTTTTTGTAGTGATAAAAAATATAAAAGCAAATTCAAGTGCATTTTTAAGTTCTTTAAGTTCCTTTTTTTTTTTTTTGCCAGTTTAAGTTCTTTAATTTCTCAATAAATTTTATGTGGATCCATTAATTGTATGTTTGTGTTTTGTGTAGTTCCTTAATTGTTACACTGTGAACAAAATATACTTACATTAATATTTAAAATCTTGAAAAATCATTCTTAAATGTTGATATACTCTTATTAAGTTTTAATTTGAGAAAATAACAATGATTTACACAAGAAAATCATCATTTGAGATTAACTGAGCTAGGGTTAATAATCCAAACTCTTTGGTTAAAATATTTGTAGTGACTACGAAACGCTACGTGGCGCTGTTTCCATCATGAAACCCAATTGGTCTTCATGTGAGGGATCACAATCTAACGTTGTCTTGGACACAAATTCTAGGCAGATGCAATAATCCATTTTAATTTTATTATTAAAAAATCTATTTTGATTAGTTGGCTTGTCTATTATCATCCTACTTCATACCTAGCTCCGTCTATCCAATCAAGAATTGAGGCCTTTCTTGTGGATATGCTACACGCTTGAGAAATATACATAAGGACAGTTCGTCTTACTATAGTTATTAGATTATTATATGAATTAAACAATTTTAGAAATACATTTATTTGTTTATAAATTATGTAGCATTACTTATTATTTGTCATCAATTTTATAGGGAAATTACTGAAGCATCTCTCATTGGGAAATTTATTGTCCAAGTAGGTATAAGGACCTAGATGTTTGAGAGGGTGTAACTTTTTTGTGTTTAGATGTGTGCAATACATCTTCATCTATGTGCAACAGTTCTCTATTTTGCAGATACTGACATATAGGTTGGATACAGTTATGGAAGAGTTGCATCTATGTGCTTGTATATCACTACAACAAAAAGTAAATTTAACGATATTAATTAACGTCTATTTTTAAAAGACATAAGTTAAAAAAATGCGATGGCATTTTTAAAATTTTAGCTTAACTTTTAAAGACTATTTCAAAAAAAAAAAAAACAGTTATTGAAAGTTACTTTCAACAATTGTTATAAAAAAGATAGTGAAAGTTAAGTTAGAAGTTCAAAAAATATGAATATTTAAGAGTTTCAACTATTTATTTTTTAAAAATGGTCGTTAAAAGTAAAAAAGAGAATAAAAAAAACCTTTATAATGATTGTTTTCCTAAAAATAGTCATTGTAAGTTTTTTTAGTACTTTCAACGATTAATTTTCTTTCAAAAACAATCGTTAAAAGTTGAAAATATTCCAATCTTCTGATTTCATATTCTTGCGCCTTAAGACATTTTGTTCAAATATTTAAAAACAGCTGTAGTCGCCATTTCATTATCTTATTTGTTGTTTCTGTTACTTTAGTGGGTATTTGAGAGTCAGAAGTGAGCATAGTCGGTGTAGTAGGTCTTTTGGGGCTGCAACAAGTTCCTCCTCGGGCAAACTGAGATAAGACAGACATGTAATGTTCGTTTGTATTGGTTTTCTCCTGTTTTGGCTTGGTGAGAGCTTTTGCCGTTGATTTCATGTTGTGCTTTCTTTTAACTTGCCCTTTTTCCCTTTGTTCCTTGCTGATTGGTAGCCTGTGTGTTGGTTTTATTAGCTTTGTACATTTAGAGTTGGTTCTGAGGTTTGATAATAGGCATCCTGGGTGAGTATCACTGCAAAAACATTTTTAAAAACCTAGAAAATTCGTAGGTGGATGTCCATCTAGTTTGGTTGATCACGTGATGTACTACCTCGTCTTTATGCCAGTGCATTGACATCAAGTGGCATGAAATTATGAAGCTATTGAATATTCCAGTGTCTTTTTTGGCGGGATGCGTTATTTGTTGCATATGGATGGAGATAGGCTAGGAAATGACAGCATAACCAACACATTTATTAAGTGTTTCTCTTCTGCTTCATCCATTAGTTGTGGCGTTTTTATTACCTTTAGGACTTGAATCATGCCTATATTACCTTTAGTATTTTATGTGTGGAGTCTACCATTTCTAGTTTAAGATTTTGACATCTTGTTGTGTGAAAATAAATTGCTGCCTCAAAATGAGTTGAACTAACTAGGTGTCAGTGACTGTAATGCTGAGAATTAGTTCCTGGGAATCCAACAGAGACACTTCCATGGCAGGGCCATTTGGAGTCTCCATCGTTGCTTTTCTTGCAGGCAGGTTGTTCTCCAGTTTGTTGGACAAGCTACTCTGGATCCAGAAATTCTTCATGATGGGAAAGCTTTTCGGGATTGACAGACTCAAGCTGTGCTCTCTCTTTTCTGTTAAACCAAGCCTGGGCCCCTCGAAACATAGCATCATGTCTTGGTACAAATAATTTGAAAAGGAAATGACTTACAATGTTCAAAACAGTCGTTGTAAATCTTGTTGTAATTTAATTATAACGACGATTTTAATAAAATCGATGTTGTATATTCTTATTTATAATGACTATTTTCTAAAAACAGTCGTTGAAAGTAACTTATCGTGATAGTTTAAAAACAGACGTCTATTTTAAAACTTTCAATGACACACTGCCCCTTAAAAATAATAGTTTAAGGGTCCTAAAAACGGATATTAAAAGTGCCTTATATAGTAGTGTATATTAAACAATTTTAATGTACTTAGATTTTAGGCTAAATTATACAAAACTCTTCTAAGTTCTAAGTTCTGGTTAATTGTATATTGTTAAAACTCATGTTTTGATGATAACAAATTTTAGGAATATTGTTTTTACAAGATTAAAATGGTTTTGGAAAAAGTATTCTATTGGTTTCTTAATTTGTTTATATAAAACACCCGAGTGAAGATGTATCATTAGAGTGAGAGCTGCCAATTTTATCAACAGCAATTAACTAGATAGTGAATGAGTAGTTCTTTGAAAACTTGTTAAAGCACTCGAGTGTTAGTAGTGTCAATGGAGTGATGACATGAAATTTTATAACACTACCTAGATACCAGCTAGTGATCAAACTACCTATAATTTTTTAAGTAGTTTATTTAATTTCCTTAATCTATCCAAATTAAATATATATGTCTTACATTAAAGACAAGAAGAATACCAAAAAAATGTATTAATGTCTTTTATTTAGAAATGAAAATAGTACTCTCTTCGGTCTTAATTATAAGACAATATTTAGGAGTTAAATTTGGTCCTGATTATAGGATAAAATTTTAATTTTTGTCAATTTCTTCGTAAAAAGCCTCTATTTTATTCTCTTAAATGTGTTTGGTTTTGGTTTTTAGTGAGTATATGTATGTGAGTGTATAGACTCTTCCAATCAATAAAACTTTTAAATTGTTGGATTTTAATTTATTTAACAATCAGTTGACATTAATTTGTCAATACATATATATAGACACACACATATATAAATACACACACATGTGTTCGCCTACACACAAATATATATAGACATACACACCACACACTCTATATATATATATATATATATATATATATATATATATATATGCCAATGTATATATGTATGTGAAGATATGTGTGTCTACACACAATTATATATAGACATATACACACGCACATATATGTGTGTATATACATATATATGTATATTTGTGTGTGTATGTATATGTGTGTGTCTCTATCAATATATGTGTGGTGTATAATCACACATGCGCGCACACACACACGTGTGTGTAGATATATGTGTGGGTCTGTATATACATACATACATATAACACATATATTGCAAGACTATTATTTTAATTAGGAAGTGTGCGAAAAAGAAAATTTTAGGTCGAAGAGGTATATGGTAAGAGCTGTTGGATTACTTTTACTTATGTCCTTTTGAATTTATATAAAGATATTTTAGGAAAATGAGTAAAACTAACTAATTTAACTCCTCTCGTTAATCTCTCTAAAATCGATTATATATGTCTTATAATTAGAAGCGGAGGGAATATCAAACACTGTATGAAAAGGATGCACAGCTTATTATTGGCTTGAGCTCAATTGATTGTTATTTGTGCGGGTATATAATTATATGATATTGATTATTTAATTTAAATATTGTTAGTGGACAAAAAACAAAAAACAAAAATTGTTAGGTCTAGATGTATAACATAACAAGGGTCTCATTTGATATTCACTTGGTTTCGTATATGTTATTTTTTCTCGAGGTATTCTATTTTGTTTCCAAATTATTATTGTTTTACAAATCCATAACTCATTAATTAATCCCCTTTTCCCATTTTCTCGGTTTCTCCAACACCCTCCTCCCTTTTAAAGGTAGAATATCACCTAGAGGGGAGTGAATAGGTGATCTTAAAATCTTTTCGCAAAATTCACACAAGAACAAATAACAATAGAAACAAAGAAGCAGAGCATAGAAGTAAAATATACGTGAGGCAATTTATACTAGTTCGGTTCAAAACTTTGACATACGTCTAGTCTTCAGAACACCTGGGATTTCACTATCTTTCAAAGACAATTACACTATACTCGGATGATCCTCACACTAGGACTCACTCCCCCTTACAAGTTGTAATTTTACACCCACTCTTAAGGTTCCACCACCTTAAGATTTAAACCAAAAAGAAATAAGTGTTTAAATAATTCCTCACGTGTAGATAAATATTAATCACTGAAGTGCAGTTTATCTGAAGATATTAATGTAATAGTAGAAATAGCAAATAGCAATAAGTTCGAATTGAATGCACATCGTTTCGGTAGTTGGCGAATTCAATGCTTGTGGTATTTATAGTTGTTGCAATTAATGACCGTTGGTGAAGCTCAAAGAATAGCTGTTGAGAGTCTTGCATGTATCCGTTAGACAGATGAAGCTTCTGTTAAGACTTTCGTCGTTTGGATATTTCAGGTGGATTTTGCAGCAACAACATTCTCTTCATTCTTTTTGTTTTGCCCGTTGTGAAATAGCATTTAATGTGTAGGCGCAATATCAGTGGAAGCTTTACATTGATCAGAGTATTGGTTACCAAGATTATCATCGGTTTCGGCAACTGCATTTAATGCTTCTGACACATAATTTGCTTTATGTAAATTTGCGGTTAATCCATGACAAAAGTATCTGAAACTTATAAACAAACTCATTAAACGTAATTAGAAGCAGTAATGAGAAGTAGTATGAAGAAATGAAATCACATAGAATGATTTAAGAATTACGAAGTCAAGGATTTCAAAAACAGGGGTGACCTTGCTCGAGCATGATCAAGTTGTGTGCTCGGGTAAGAGATGTGAAAGAGCAATTTCTAAAGAATGAGTCACCCATTGCTCGAGCAAGGGACAAAGTCTGCTCGGGCAAGCTACTCTAAAAATTGATCACTTTTGTCAATGCTCAAGCAAAGCACAGGTGTATGCTTGGGCAAGCATCTTTGAAGGTTTTTGAAATAATCTTTATCATCGTTGCTTGAACAAGCAAAATCCCATGCTCGAGCAAGCTCATCGCTAATGCTCGAGCAAACCACCAGACCTTGCTCGGGCAAGGGCCATATAGAGACAAGAAGACAGGTTGTTCGACTCTGCTCGAGCAATCCCTTTATGCCTGCTCGAGCATGCTTTCTTACCATGCTCAAGTATGACTACTTTACCTTCCTGTTTCTTTGTTCAGATCGATGGTGCTCGAGCATGCTGAAACTCCTGCTCGAGCAGGTCTCCAATATGCTCACAATGTCATTACCCGATGATGCTCGAACAGCCCTATCTATTGTACTCGAGCATGTCGTTAGAAGGATTTTCCCTTGAGCCTGATGTTGCTCGAGCATGACTATATTCTCTGCTCGAGCATGCTTCCCTAAAATGCTCAAACAACTTATTAGTTCTGTTATGCTTGGGCATGATCTTATCTTTGCTTGAGCAATTCCCATTTCAAACAAAGCTTTCTTAATTCAATAACTCAGAAATTGTGATCATCAAAATACAGGAGCTAACACCTTTTTTTTATTTAAAAAAATACTAGTACATTGAAAATGAGAGCGGAGTAAACAAGTGGCTATTAGTTCTTGCATTTTTTTTTATTAATTTAAGTTTCCTTACTTTTTGTGACACATAGGGGTGGAAATAGGCCAGAGGCCTTGGTCTAGCCTGTTAAAAGCCTGATTAGGCCTGGCCTGTCAGGCTAAAAGGCCAGACTAAGGCCTATTTTAAGGCTTGTTTGTCTTAACAGGCAGGCCTAGGCCTCCAAATAGGCCTGACAGGTCAGCCTGTTAAGAATAATTAATTTTTTTAATAAAAAAGATTAATTAATATCCATTCGCTCCTCCCTCACTCAAAGCCTCCTGTTCGCCTTTTCAAACCAAGAACTCTAATTCCCTAAATCAATTTACCTCATTTTGGCCTGTTTACATTAGGCCTGTTTTCGGCCTGTTGTTGGCCTGTATACTGTAGGCCTATTTCTAGCCTGTTTACGTTTGGCCTGTTTCAGGCTTGTTTTACATTCGGCCTGTTTTGGGCCTGTAAAAAATGCAGGCCTCTTAACAGGCCACGGGCCAGGCCAGGCTCAGGCCTAAATTTTAGCCTGTAATAGGCCAAAGGCCAGGCTCAGGCCTAAATTTTAGCCTGTAATAGGCCAAAGGCCAGGCTCAGGCCACTTCCTTGCATAACAGGCCTGGCCTGTTAAGGGTGAGGCCTGGCCTGGCCTGTTTCCATCCCTAGACTGACACAACCTATATCTAATATTTTTTTTAATTTAAGATATAAATGAAAATCTTATTTGTAATACCCCTAAATTTCTGACAATTTATAATAATATGATTCTCTAAATTTATAAATAATCGTGAAATTTAAATTAACCAAATTTGAAAAAATTTTACCGTCGCACTTATACTAAAGACAAACGCAAAGCTAAATTCATCACATTAAAATAAAACCAAAGGCTAAAGTTCAACTAAAGGAAATATGTTTTATGCCTTTTATTAAATTTATAAAACTTTTGTAAACTTTAGAACTAGCTATAAATCTCTGAGTCGTTATCCTTACTGCCCATTGTTAATCCCATCCTTTGCAACATGTTTCACTAAAACTCTGCTCCCTCGAAGGATAATCGCAGGCACACAAACACAAAAGTCAGCAAAGCTGGTAATCCTAATGAAAACACAGTTTATATAGCTCAAATATATTAATCAAATCAAATATATAATAACATGGTAATTGAATCAAATATCAATTTCAGTCTTCATCATATATACACACATACACACACACATCGGATCAAATATTATTCATTATCTTTACTAAATTCATTTAGTGTAATTAGTGGGAAGAGAACCATGATAGACCCAAGAAACCCTACCAGTCTACCCTGTGACCCGGGGAACCCTGGCAGTCACAAATCATCAAATTGGCCATCATCAAAACATCTCTTTCTAGTATGCACACCTCTTCCAAAGTTGCTATTAGTTTCCGGGAAGCCCTGCCAGACACCACTTTGAAAAGAACGATAATATCTTTTCACATCATATAAATATCAGAGGTATAAAGCCCAAAGGTTGTGTTCATCATTTTAAGAGGTATCATCCCAAAGTTATTATCTCACCATTAATTCATTATAATCATACACAATCAAGAAAAATTCAATCATTTGATATCTTTAGGATCATAATTACCCTATCAAAATTAATATAAAATTAATCTAAGACTTCTAGGAATTAGGATTACCTGATCACCATGTTTGATGCCTTTTAGGAGAAAAATCGATTAGAGAAGAGAAGCGCAGTTAGTAGCCTGAAAAATACGAATTTGAAATAAGAAGAAAGAGAAGAAGAGGAGAACAGAAATAGAGAAATGATAAGGATTGGAAATGATTTGGTTTTGGTTAGACTAAATGTCTATTTATAGCTGAAGTTTTGTAGCTGAGGCATTAATTACGATAATATAAGAGGTCATCATTAATTATGATGAATATTGTTTTATTTCATTTTATTTTTCTTAGGTTATCACAATTCTCAATCATAGGATCATTTTTAAGTTTTACTTTAATATCACTTTAGGTCCTTATACTTTAATTTTGCTTTGAATTTAGTACTTATAGTTTATTTTTGTACTTTTCAATCACTTCTATTTGCTTTGTCTTAAATATTAAATTCATTTTTTGTTTAATCAGACCAAATTTTTAATTAGATAATCTTATAATTATTTCAGGTGAGCCCTTTTCCAGTCAATTGATAGGTTTAACATTTTTAAGCAAGGTTATTAAACCTAAATCAGTGATTGAACCAGTTGAGGTACTAGGTTAAAAGTCAATGGGTCATATCAAAATCAAATCAAAGCTAACCTGGGACTAGACGGTGAGAAAATGAAAATTTTAGGGTTATTTATATGCAATTATAAATAAAATTAAACAACAAATTAATTTAGTTTTTTTTTGTTTTAATTTTAAAAAGGTTAAACTGGTTTTTGACCGATTTTGATAACACTGTTTTTAAGCCAATCTCAACAAAATTAATGCCGTTTGGTCCAGCTTGTTGTTATTCTAAGTATTTTTCCAAATAAAGCCACTAAAGATATTCAAACATGATAGATGGAAAACTATGAAATAAATTATAATGACTAAAAAAACAAAATACAATTAAACTATGGGAAGTTTTTCGCTCAGAAACTTTTCTTTTTTTGGTCAGAAACTATGGGAAGTTGAAATGGTATTTTCCCAACATCATTTAATACATTATTGGAATAGTACTATATACAGTTTTTCTTTTTATAAAAAAGAGGATTCGTATCTTTGATAAGATTCTATACCCTCATCATGAGTCAGCATGTACCCCAAATACATGAACAATAATGCATTGAGCTAATTATTTTAAAGAGTTGATATTTTTTTATTGATATGATCTAAGTTGGTAGTTAGAATTAAGGTTATCAAATTCATAAGTAACTCTATGAGTTTACTGTTTTTTATATTTCTAATATACCTTACCAAATCATGATATGATATTGGTAAACTCGTCTTACTTGTAAATTAAGATAAACTCAAGAGTTTACTTATGAAATTTTCTCATTTTTACATTTTTAACTTATAAAAACGTGTTAACTTACTATTAAATTAGTATTAACTTTTTTGATTCAACCATACTTGATAGCTTTATATATGAATTTTATTTAAATTTATTTTCTAAGCATGATATATTTGAAGGTTGATGTACTTAATTCAATTATTTAGATTTAAAATATATTTAAATCAAACTGTTATCATTTTTTATATTTTGATTATTTAATTATATACTATAAACACATTTTTAATGATAAAAATAAACTCTTATAATTTTACGATAGGAGTTTGGTTAAACTTACGGATTTAATAACATTGCTCACAAGTTTAAGTAAAAATCATGAAAATGAAGTAAACTCGTATCTTAAATTCATAAGAGTTTACTTTGTATCAATAAATAGGTATTAATATAGTATAATTAAATAAGTAAAATATTAAAATGATAATAATTTGATTTAAATATATTTTAAACCTAAATAATTGAAATTAAATTTATCAAAATTTATAATTTCTCATACTTAACAAGAAAATTTCTATTAAATTTATATATAAAAACTCTTAAACATGATCAAATTAAAAAGGTTTTCATGAGTTGAAGAGTAAGCTAACATGATTTTGTAAATTAAAAATGTAAAAATAATAATTCAAATCAAGTGATTCAAATACAACTTTCATGCTATCACAAAAAAATTACTCCTATCATTTTATTGATAAGTTACTTCCAACATATTTCATCGTAATAAGAAAATCATAAACCTAATTAACCTTACTTTAAAACCCCTATTTAATATACATTATTCCTCATGTGAACAAAGTCTACATAATAATAAATGAAGGACAAAATTGTATATTTAATAAAAAATTTAATGGTGTGACTCATAAATAGGAAAAAAAAAATCTTCCCTTTACCTTATAAAAATGACTAGAGAAATATATTGTTACTGCTTGGTGTAACTAAAATAATTTTTTCTTAATCATAACATAGTAAAAGGATTTTTCATCATAATTTAGAATGATTTAATGTACTCTCTCACGTCCATAATATAAGTCACTAAAGGAACTATTTATTGATCTAGAATATAAATCACTTGGAGACTCTTTGATGTTTATATGCCAATTTCACCCATGTAATTAATGTGGATGCTTGTTTTATTGCATCCCCTTCAAAATCTCATTTAACAGGAATAAAGTTGACAAAAATTATTTTAAGACAAACTTAATTATTTAACTACTACTTCTTGATTACGATGAATTGGTGAAGTAACCTATATTATATTTCTTTAGTCTTATTTAAAAAATAGAAAGAAATTGTATATTTTGGTCCTATTTATAAAGCATATTATTAAATTTTTTTACATGAATGTATAATTTTATCCTTTATTTATTAGGTTGTTATTTTTTTAAAAAAATATTGTTTAATAGGGTTAAAGTTGAAAGTTCTTGAGTTTAAAATTTTTCTTAATTCGTGTAAAAAATATATTAAAAATACTTTATAAATGGGATTAAAAGAGTGAGAGAAAGAGTAATAAAGAATAATTTTTGTCAACTAGTTTGAGTGATTGGAGAGTTTAATACGTTAAACATGCGCAAAAACAACTTTTTCGCCTCTTTTGACCTCGCCTCAACCTTATCTTCTTTTGCTCCAATTCTTACAAGTGATAATGACTTTCTAACTTCATTCATTAAAACTTCATGATAATATTTACATATATAAGTACTACACACACGTACGTACGTATGTGTGTATATATATATATATATTCCTTTATGGTAGGTGTTTATTAGATAGTACTCCCTTTAGTCCTAATTATAAAACATAGTTGACTTTATTTGGAGAGATTAAGGAAGCTAAATAAGTTACTTAATCATTTTATATATTGTGTATCTTTACATTATATATTAGTTTATTAATTAAACTAATTACTTTGTAGGAAAAAATAGAAAGAAAAATACTCTAAGGTAATTTAATTAGCTTCCTTAACTTTTCCAAAAAAGTCAACTATGTCTTATAATTAAGACCGGAGGGAGTAGTTTGAATGCAAACTTTCAATTATTTGATCATATTCTCCATAACTACAAAAAATCATCGGATTGCTAACGGAATGGAATTCTGTGGTGTAATTTCTGTCGGTAATTGTTACCTACAGAATTACGTGGATAATTTCTGAAGATTTTTTTCTATTGGTAATTCCGTCCTTGATCTGAAGTTTTTTTTTGTAGAGATAAAAAATATGAAAGCAAATTCAAGTGCATTTTTAAGTTCTTTGATTTCTTTTTTTCTTTTTTTGCCAGTTTAAGTTCTTTAATTTCACACAAAATTTTATGTTGATCCATTAATTGTATGTTGTGTTCTGTTGTGTTTAGTACCTTAATTTTTACACTGTAAACAAAATATACTTACATTAAAATTTAAAATCTTGAAAAATCATTTTTAAATTTTGATAAAGTCTTATTAAGTTTTAATTTGAGAAAATAATAATGATTTACACAAGAAAATGATCATTTGAGATTAACTGAGCTAGGGTTAATAATCCAAACTCTTTGGTTAAAATATTTGTAGTGACCACGAAACGCCACGTGGCGCTGTTTCCATCATGAAACCCAATGGGTCTTCATGTGAGGGATCACAATCTAATGTTGTCTTGGACACAAATTATAGGCAGATGCAATAATCCATTTTAATTTTATTGTAAAAAGAATTAAAATCTATTTTGATTAGTTGGCTTGTCTATTATTATCCTACTTCCTACCTAGCTCCGTCATCCAATCAAGAATTCAGGCCTTTCTTGTGGATATGGTAAACGCTTGAGAAATATGCATAAGGACCTAGATATGCTCTAATGGGGACCACCCAACAAGTTCCTCTTACTAGTTATTAGATTATTAATTATATGAATTAAACAATTTTAGAAATACATTTATTTGTTTATAAATTATGTAGTATTACTCATTATTTGTTGTAAAGTTCCTAGGGAAAATTAATGAAACATCTCCCATTGCCAAATTTATTGTCTAAATATGCATAATTAAGGACCAAGATGTTTGAGAGGGTGTAAATTATTTTTTATTTTTTTTTAATGTGTGTAATACAACTTTATCTATGTGCAAATGTTCTCTATTTTGTACATACTTAGAGATAAGTTGGACACAATTAAAGAAAAGTTGCATCTATATGCTTGTGTATATTTAGCAAATTTAATGTACTTTGGATAATAGATTTTAGGCTAAATTATATAAAACCCCTCTAAGCTTTGGATTAGTTGCATATTGTTAAAACTTATGTTTTGATGATAAAAAAAAAATCTTAGGAATATTGTTTTTAAAAGATTAAAATGGTTTTGGAAAAAGTTTCGTTGGTTTCTTAATTTGCTGATATAAAATACTCGAGTGGAGATGTACTATTAGAGTGAAAGTTGCCAATTTTATCACTAGCAAGTAACTAACTGGAGAGTGAATAAGCAGTTTTGTGAAAACTTGTCAAAGCACTTAAGTGTTAGTAGTGCCACTCGAGCAATGACATGAACATTTATAACACTGGCAGGATACTAGCTAGTGGTCAAACTATCTTTCTTTTAAAATGAATAGATCACTCGGGTGATGCTAAGTCACTGGAGTGATGACTTTATTTCCTAAACAAGCATCTTCAAGATACCTGACACTAACTTGGTAATTTTGAGAAAATTTGGCCAAGCACTTGAGTGATGCTAAAAAATCTTGACTAACCATCTAGTAACAAGATAGTAATGACTTAAGCTTGCTTTTGAAAATTGAAGAATCACCCGAGTGCAAAAAAGGTCACTCGAGTGATATTTGTAATAAGTCAGCATTTCTCAAAATTCGGATAGTGATCAGGTTTGCTTTTGAATAAAAAAGTGAATTACTCTATTGCCATAGAGACCACTCAAGTAAAATCTTTATTCACTGAGAAGTTACCAAACAATGACCCATAGACTAACATAGATTTTCAAAATGACTAGTACCTCTTTAGTGAAATGCAACATCACTCAAGTGATAAGGTGTCACTATAGTGATATTGATACCAATCTTTCAAATCAACGTGTCGAAAATTTTTACACCTATTTTAATTGTAATATAAACTTACAATATGCTTTTTAATATTCTTAAACATTACTGATCACACTTTTGTATAAGTTTTAGGCGCTTAAACATGGAATAAACACAAAATCACGTAAATCATGCTTGTGTCAGAGGTATTAAATGCAGCGAAGCTCATCCAATCCAGATGCTCTCTTTCACCATCAACTATATCATCTCTTTAACGGAAATATTCAAATACTTCAACGGTCATCAATTCTTTCCAAGCTATAAATATAGAAGCATTCAAGATGGAGCCAACAATCTACAAGAAACTCACTGTTGCATTAATTTTTTGTGCTACGTTCTTTTGATATTTTCTGATATCCTCTATAATTCAGTGTTTATCACATATACTATTTGAGAGAGCTTTTGTAACTTCATTTTACTACTCTTCCAGTGATTTACTGGACCTTGAGTAAGGGTATTTATTACAAAGTGTAAGAGGAAGCGATTTTGTTTTTTGGAAAAGAAATTTGATCGTACGAGGCATCAAGAACCTTGTGAATCTTGAAAAGATAATGAAACTATCAGAAAGGCTTCTAAGAACTAGATGTAGGTCAAATAGATTGAACTGAACTAGTATAAACCTCATGTTTCCATTTAAGTTTTAAATTTTTAATATCATCCAATTCACTCCCATCTAGGGTAAATAGCTCGAACTAACACATATAAGTCCCTTAACATTTCAAAATTTAAATTTAATCCACTGACCTTTTATTTTTATATTATTAGCCTCATGCTATTAACTGACTGCTATTTTTTTTTAAGGGTTAAGGTGCAAAAATACACATGTGATTTTCTCCGAGGAGCGCCCAGTAGCAAATGCTTTTTTTAGGTGCAAAAATGCACACGTGGTTACAAATTAGGTGTAAAAATACCGTTTGATCGTTAAGTTTGACTTTGACCGATGACGTGGCATTTCAAAGGTGCAAAAATACACATGTGATTTGTCAAGAAGAGCGTCCAACAACAATTTTTTTTTAATTTAATAATTTTATTTCAAGATCCTAAAATAATTTTTCAAGATTATGAAGTATTTTTTCAATATCAGTCAGTATCCTTTTAATACCGATCAATACTTGAAATATTTTTTCAAGATCCTAAAATAATTTTTCAAGATTATGAAGTATTTTTTCTATACCAGTCAGTATCCTGAAAGTACTTTTTAGTATCAGTCAGTATCCTAAAATATTTTTTTTCAGTATCAGTTAGTATCCTTTTAATTCCGGTTAATACTTGAAATATTTTTTCAAGATCCTAAAATAATTTTTCAAGATTATGAAGTATTTTTTTTGTACCAGTCAATATTCTGAAAGTACTTTTTAGTACTAGTCAGTACCCTGAAATATTTTTTTTTCCAGATACTGACTAGTACAGAAAAAATACTTCATAATCTTGAAAAATTATTTTAAGATCTTGAAAAAATATTTCAAGTATTGACCGGTACTAAAAGGATATTGACTGATACCGAAAAAATACTTCATAATCTTGAAAAATTATTTTAGGATCTTGAAAAAATATTTCAAGTGTTTACCGGTACTAAAAGGATATCGAAAAAAATATTTCAGGGTACTGACTGGTACTAAAAAGTACTTTTAGGATACTGATTGGTATAGAAAAAATACTTCAGGGTACTGACTGGTACTAAAAAGTACTTTCAGGATACTAACTGATACAGAAAAAATACTTCAAAATATCTTTTTAGTACCAGTTGGTACCTTGAAATATTTTTTTAAAATCTAAAAATAATTTTTCAAGATTATGAAGTATTTTTTTCAGTACAGGTCAGTATTCTAAATATCTTCTTAGCACCCGATAGTAATTAAAATAAAATTATTAAATTAAAAAAAATTGTTGTTGGGCGCTCTTCTTCACAAATCACATGTGTATTTTTGCACCTTTGAAATACCACGTCATCGGTCAAAGTCAAACTTAACGGTCAAACAGTATTTTTGTACCTAATTTGTAACCACGTGTGCACTTTTGCACCCAAAAAAAGTATTTGCTACTAGGCGATCCTCGGAAAAAAGCACATGTATATTTTTGCACCTTAACCCTTTTTTTAACAAATATTGCCATGCCAGAATAATAGATAACATATAACATCCTATGTAAATTAATAATTTAATAAATTCCCTCAACTTTGAGTAGTTATAATATTAAACACCCTCCATACTTTTATCATTTTAACAACTTTATAAAATTTTTACTATAATTTGTCAATTGAAATAGCTTTTTATGGCAAAAACTATAAGAATAAAATTTAAAAATATATAAAAATAAAAGTGTCGTCATTTGTAGAACATTTTACTAATGTTTCTATAAGTATAATTGAACATCGATAGTTTAAATATTACATTTGTAGTAATGCATTTTTTTTTAATAAGAGGTTCAAAGTTCATTTTTTTTTAATATAAATATTATAACATCTTCTCTTCATTAAAATTTTATAATCCTACTTTTCCAATTTTTTTAAAATCTAATTTGCAAAAAATTTTCATCTACTCTCCTCCCTTTCAAATTCCTCCTACCAAGTAAATTATGGCTCTGATCGTATGCGACAAGGCGGACCCTCCTCGCTTGCCGGAGGACACTCAACGATCAACGAAGAAGGTTCGGTTTCGGCCTTCAGAGTCTGGTGCTGGGCAGGATGATGATCGTGGATCTCCTGATGCTGTGATGACTGATAAGGACGTTGGGGCTGGTGCTTCCTATCGTAATAAACTGTTGAACATAGATAATGTCCTGCAATCCCCTCCTACCCATAGGGAGGTGTTGCTTACTGACAAAGACTTTCGCATTAACAGAGACGGGGTCATCTCGTCCATAGACTTCTCTGAAGCTATTCGGGAAGAGTTATCCAAAGGTATGAAGCGTACGCTGATCATTAAGCTACTGGGTCGTTCGATTACATATCATGATTTGAAGGCGAGGGCTCAAGCGATGTGGCAACTGAAGGGGTCTTTTCATCTGGTTGATTTGGAAGGAAATTTTTTCTTCGCCACTTTCGATCTAGAAGAAGACTATATCAAGGTCCTTACGGGTGGGCCTTGGATGGTGTTTGGTGCTTATCTAATGGTGCAGCCATGGTCGTTAGAGTTTGATGCTAGCTCCTCAGCCGTATCGAAGGTGGTTGCCTGGATGAGAGTTCCAAACCTCTCAATAAGTTATTACCATAAAAGTACCTTGAGGGCTATTGGCACTTTGTTGGGAGAAGTAATCAAAATAGACTACCGGACGGAGACTAGGGGTCGGGGAAAATTTGCCCGTATAGCTATCCTCATTGATTTGCTCAAACCTTTGATTCCCTGGATTATGGTGGACGGTAGGAAGTACAGTGTGGAGTATGAAGGTTTACCACTGGTTTGCTTTGAGTGTGGTAGATATGGTCATTCTAAAGAGAGATGCAAGAAGCAAGACCAGGTGAACGCCTCTGATATCAATTTGAAGAAGAATAACCAAGCTACGACCCCAACAATGGAGGTGTCTACAACCGTGAAAGGCTCGTCGGACCTCCCTGCTTCGCCATACGGATCGTGGATGCTAGTGAAGTATCCCAAAAAAGGAAATAAACAGACGTGGGGGAAATCAGCGAAAGTGGCGGAATCTCCAATTAATGGTGGATCACGATTTAATGTATTGTTTGAGGATGAGGAAATACAGGCAACACCCACGCCTATCATGCAGGCTAATCAAGTGGGATCTGATTTGAATTGTAAGGTGGCCGACACACGTGGTGGATTGCAGACCAAAAATCTTGGACAGGGTGGCGAACATGTCAAAGGTGCCAGTAGACCACATAAACAAAATCCTGGAAAGGCCAAAGTGGGCCAGGCCCTAACTACACAGGTTTATAAAATTAAGGAAGCAGATGGGAAATTCCAACCTGGACCTTCCAAGTTGTCCTCGGTTGAGGAAGCCCAAATAATAGGGACCTCAGGTGTTTCGTCTTTTGGACCCTCGGACCCACAGAAAGAAGCAACCCCATCCGATGAGCAAACCATGGCTTTGGATTCTGTTGATACGATGGTCCAAAACTCGAATCCGACACAACAAATTAGTGACTATATACCCCGTAAGCAAGAATCAGTCCTAAATGATAGCAAACATACGGTTGTCATACTTCAGAAATCCAGATCAGCTCTTGATGAACTTAACACGCAGCCGATAGATGGGAGAATGGAGTCAAACCAAGAAGTGAAGACAACCAAGACCGGTAAGGAAAATTTTTCTCTTAAACATGGGGTGAAGAAGTCGGGTACGCATGGTGTAAATCTTCAACCGAGTGCCTCACGCAACCTCAAGGTTAAAAAGAAATCTAAGGGGCCTCATATCTCGAAAGATGCCCTTGAAGCTCTTAGGGGCGATTTGGCTTCTCCTACTGATCCGCCAGTGGAACAAGAATGCGCTTCCCCACAATTGTCTATGGAGCCGAGAAATGATGATGACCCTTCAGGGTCCCGCAATGGCTGTTTGACCCACCCCCAGTGTTTCCCATGTTGATGCAAATCTTTGTATGGAACTGCCAAGGGGCAGCGAGTAACAGCTTTCGTCGTACTTTTTCACAGTTTATGTTAGAGCACAAACCTTCAATGGTTGTTTTAGTGGAACCTCGGATCTCTGGGCTCCAGGCAGACAGATTTATCAGACGTTTAGGTTTTGACTGTTCTTTCCGATTAGAGGCCCGGGGCTTCTCTGGTGGTATCTGGCTATTATGGAAAGAGGAGCTGAAAGTGTCGATTGAAGTGTGTCGCCCATAGCTACTCCACACTTACATTGTTCCTATGGGCAGGACTGAGCCTTTTCATTTCACTGCAGTCTACAGTACTCCAAACAATATGATTAGGCAGGAATTATGGCACACTTTAACTCATATTGCAGATATGGTGCAGTCACCATGGCTTGTAACAAGAGACTTTAATGCAATTCTTAGTGCCGATGACAGGAAAGGGGGCGTGGAAAGTCAAGCTCGTGGTTGCAGCCTCTTCAGGAATTTCCTTTTCAACAGCGGGCTCGTTGATCTCGGTTTTTCAGGACCACGATTCACATGGCGACGGGGCACTTTATTTCAACGATTAGATCGTGCGCTTGGAAACCCCAGATGGATGAGTACTTTCTCCACATCCCTGGTGAAGCATCTTCCGAAGCTTGATTCCGATCATCGACCGCTGTGCATCCAGGTCTGCCGACATGGTGCTTCCATTGGACAACAAGCCCCTTTTAGGTATCTTCACGCCTGGACCACTTCTGATTCCTTCGGTAATGTCGTCCAATCCAATTGGGATAACTCAAAGCCTATCACTACTTCCATCGATAATTTCACGAAGGCAGCTAAGTTATGGAACAAGGAAGTCTTTGGCAGTATCAATTCCAGAAAACGCAAAATACTAGCTAGGCTTGGAGGCATTCAAAAAGCACAAGAATCACTCCCCTCAACTCGGTTGGACAATCTTGAACGTGAGCTACGTAAGGAATTTGAGACTATTTGTGAACAAGAGTGTGTAACATGGGCACAAAGAACGAGGTGTGATTGGATTAAGTTTGGGGACCGGAATACAGCGTATTACCATGCTCAGGCAATCCAAAAAGGTCACAAGAAGCATGTAGCAGCCTTGAAGAATGATGTCGGGGAGTGGTGCTCTGATGATGTGACTATCCGGAACTAGGCTTTTCACTTTTACAAGAAGTTATATACCGCAGAAACTGATCAGGTTCCCAAATATTCCAGAAACGGATTATTTCCAATTGTCAATGCTTGTATGTCAGGGACCTTGTGTGCAGCTATCTCCCTAAATGAAGTCCATTCAGCTTTGTTTCAAATGAAGCCTCTAAAAGCCCCTGGACTAGACGGACTACATGCAGCCTTTTTCCAGTCCCATTGGAAGACTGTTGGTCCCTCTCTCTTCCATCTGGTGACTAAGCTCTTTGAAGAGGGTGCTTTCGAAACACAGCTTAATGAGACTCTAATCACCCTGGTTCCAAAGGTCCCAGCCCCGCAAAACATTAAGGAATTTCGGCCGATTAGTCTTTGCACGGTTCCATATAAAGTTATTACCAAAGTGTTGGTGAATCGTCTTAAATCATGGCTTCCCCATCTGGTCCTTCCTACCCAAGCTAGCTTTGTTGCTGGTAGGCAAATCACTGATAATATTATCATTACACAAGAAGTGATACATTCTATGAGATCGAAACGAGGATCAATAGGTTGGATGGCGATTAAAGTGGACTTGGAGAAGGCGTATGATCGACTTAGATGGGATTTTATTGAGGAGACCCTCTTGGATGCTAGTCTCCCGCAGAAGTTTGTGCAAGCAGTGATGATCTGTGTTACCACTTGCAAAATGAAAGTTGCTTGGAATGGGTCTAGGTCCGAGAGTTTCTCTCCATCCCGCGGCATCAGGCAAGGGGATCCCCTTTCGCCTTATCTTTTTGTTTTATGCATGGAGAGACTAGCGCAAGTTATATCTCAACAAGTGGTGGATCACAAATGGCAGCCAATTAAAAAGGGTAGAGAAGGGCCCCCACTATCACATTTATTCTTTGCGGACGATCTTGTCCTATTTAGTTCTGTGGATGCTTCTCATGTTACACTTATACGCAATGTGTTAGATGAATTTTGTGCATGTTCGGGCCATAAGGTGAGTAGTTCGAAGACAACTATTTTTTTCTCCAAAAACGTGGCCCCGGCTATGCAGGAGTGGGTGAGTGAGGAGTTAGGGTACAAAAAACGGATGATCTAGGGAAGTATCTTGGGGTTCCCTTACTCCACCAACGTGTTAAGACTGGTACTTATGCATATCTAGAAGAGAGGGTGGTGAACAAGCTCTCAGGGTGGGCAGCAAAGACACTCTCCCTAGCAGGTAGAATTACACTGGCAAAGGCTATCCTATCAGCTGTACCTGTTTTTGCAATGCAGACAACCAAATTACCACTAGGATTATGTCATCGATTGGAAAGTCATATAAGGCGGTTTGTATGGGGTAATACTGAGACTAGCCGTAAACCAGCGCTGGTTTCATGGGAAGAGATGTGTAAACCGCTCAAGACAGGGGGTTGTGGATTCAAGAATTTAGCTATGCAGAATAAAGCCTTCCTAATGAAACTGGGTTTTATGATACGGTCGCGACCGGATTTATTGTGGGTCCAGGTCCTGTGCAAAAAATATGGATGGAAGAGTCATCTGGGATCGCAAAAACGCAACCAAAATTGCTCTTTCCTTTGGAGACATCTCAAGAATGTGTGGCAGGAGGTTGACTTAGGTTCTTGGTGGGACCTGGGCAATGGACGCACTACCAGATTTTGGGTTGACAACTGGGTGCCGGAGGTGGGACCACTCAGATTTCTAGCATTCAGAGATATATCGCCTGAGGAAGCTGCTCTCCCGGTTATGCACTTTGTATCGTCGGAAGGACAATGGCGCTGGAGATCTTTTGATCGTGACTTGCCCCCTGATGTGTTACTAAGGATCTTAGCATGCCGACCGCCAAGCAGCACGGACGAGGAAGCCCACTGTTTCTGGGATTGTTCCGAGGATGGTAGATTTTCGGTTGCGTTTGCTTATAAGTTACTGATGGATGATGACCATAGTTGCCAGGATCCTATCTGGGAAGTAATTTGGAGGTGGCAAGGGGCACAACGGGTAAGAGTCTTCCTCTGGCTTGCAACACGTTCAAGCCTCTTAACAAATGCCGAGCGTCAACGTCGCCATATGACCTCCATGCCTGGTTGTGTTCAATGTGGGGGGGCTATGGAAGACACCGACCATGTGCTAAGGTGGTGTAAATACGCTCAGGAAGTTTGGTGGCTGTTGCTACCAGCCTCTGAATTGTGAGATTTCTACCAACTGGAGTTTTGCGACTGGATGTTTCATAACCTCACTCATGGTCGACCAAGATCTGAAGGTGGAGGTAGCTGGGCTTGCATTTTTGGCCTAACTTGTTGGAAGCTATGGGAAGCCAGAAACAAGGTGGTGTTCCAAAATTCTCACACCCAGCCGACGACCCTGGCAAGGGAGGTCAGCATCCTCTCAGAGTTCAATGCACATGCGCTTGAAAAGGAAGACAGGTGGTTGTTGAATGGCAGAAGTGGATCGCTCAAGCTCATAGCATGGAGTAAGCCACAGCAAGGGGTGGTAGCTCTAAATTGCGATGGCGCACTCAAAAGGGATCCGGTAGCAGCAGGCGCTGGTTGTATTCTCAGGGATCAAAATGGCCTCTGGTTGGGAGGTTGTTGTCGCAACATTGGCCGTTGTACTTCGCTCCAAGCAGAGCTCTGGGCGATTGTGGATGGCCTGGAACTAGCGTGCTCTTATGGCTATCGGGATATTGTGGTTCAGGTTGATTGCCTCGTCGCTCTCTCTCTGGTCAAGAATTTGGATGGCCATGCTCATCCAAATATGAGTCTGGTTCGGAGGATTCACCAATTGCTATCGCAGGCATGGACGGTTAATATCTCCCATGTTTACCGTGAAGGCAATCGCTGTGCTGACTTCTTGGCAATGTATGCATTGAATTTGGATGTGGGATATCACTCTTTAGATGAACCACCAGCAGGATTGCTCGGTCTCCTTCGAGCAGACGTTGACGGTGTCGCTCTTGCTAGAATGAGCTCATGTATTAGCTGATCTGTCTGGATTGGCCTCCTTCTTAACAAAAAAAAAAAAAAAAATCCTCCTACCAAACAGCCTAGTAAAAAAAATATTACTCTTTCTAATATTCACATTAAATGTTTGTAAAGTGTGCCTTTATTACGGATTGAAAATTTTTGCATCGTTTTTCGAGATTAATATGGGAAATTGCACTATAGTGTGTGGTAACTTATGGATATTTTCTCCCTTGCCCATTTACAATGGCAACATTTGGGGCCAATGAACCTTACTTAATTTTTTTTTGCTCAGAAATGAACCTTACTTAATTGACATATAGTTGTGGTTTTGCAAGTTGACAAAAAACAAGGATATATATTTGCACCATTTTTCAGAGTTGATGGGTAAAATTGCACTTGAGTTAAGGATACCAAGGGAACAAATCCTTATAGATATTTGTACACCTCAACTTTTGTTTTTTTATACGCAAATATGGAGTTCATTTTATGAGCCGAATTATTAATCTTTGAGCTATCATGTATGAATTGCACAGAACTTGGATTTTCATTTGGTTGTTGGACTTAAATGTATGGGGGAACTGCTTTCTTGATGAGCAGGGAGAACTCTTCCAAATCTAGTCTTTCAGATGAGATCTAAAGGGTTCAGATTTCTTTTTTTATTTTTTAACAAATTATTTTAATAAATAGAGAGTTTAAAATAAAGATAATATTTAAACTGACATTTTTTTTAAAAATAAATTTTTTATTTAAAAATTATTAGTTAAAAAAATTAAATATGAATTATCCAGATCTCATCTCGACTACCCGATGAGCAAGGAAACTAATTCTAAAGTATGGGCTTGCTGTCAATTAATGTCACCATTATTTTCTCGGAAAGAATTGATGCTCTAAAAGTTTACCCCTATAAAAAAACGAATCATATTTTGTTTTAAATAATACAGATCCTCTTGGTCTAATTTTTTTTTTTTTTGAAAAATTTATCATTTATTCCGATAATGATAATTCAATTACAATGGCCAGTCTTATACGCATTAGTCCATCCAATTCAATCCCTCAAATTTTAGCCGTTTAATTTTTTGGTCTCTACACCTTTAGAAAATCATCTAATATTAAAATTTGAGTTGTTACCAGGTCATAAGTGTAAGAATCAATACATCCAAAGATTAAAAAAAAAAAAAAGATCCAAAGATTAAAATTTGATGAATTGAGCTTCACCAAATTAATCTTTAAGAGTCGAGTTGTGACTTGTGACTGCATCAAAACTTTATTGAGCTAAAACTCACATCTCATATTAAATTGATATGGGAATATAGATTAACGGGGAAATTAATTATTTAGTCCCTACAATTTTAATTTAATTAAAACTTACCTCTTCAACCTTGACTTGGGTTAATTCAATCTTACAGTTTTGACTCATTTAAAACTAAGTTCTTGAACTTTGAATTGGTGTAATTCAATTTCTATAATTTTAATTATTTAAAAGTTTCTCCAAAAATTTTAAATAAATGAATTGTGTTGAGTTAAAATTTAAAGGTTGGATTATAATCAAGTCAAAAGTTAAAACTATTAAGAGTAAATGATTAATTTTTTCTTCAATTAACAGATACTATGAGTTGACGCGGAAGGGGTTGATACACTCCTTTTGATTTGTTGGAATGGTCATATAACCCAAATCACCAAGGGTATGTTAGTGGCTTAGTGAGATATATAAGTCCACTAGGCACCCATAAAGCCCATTATATTGAAAGTTTAGATATAATGCCTGGTTCACGAAAACCCATTAGCAGATTTTAAACTTATAACAAATTTGTTGTATCTTTTTTTTTTTTTTTGGGGAAAAAATCACACTTAAGTCCCAAGGACTAGAAACAATAAGAAATAAGTCCTCTATGCGTAGAAGAAGGAACAAAATTTTGATGCTTAAAGATGAGAAGGGTAAATGGATTGAAGCTGAGGTGCTGCTTAAAGAAATAGTCTCAAAATATTTCCAAAGTTTATACCAAGAAGAGGAAGGGAGTTTGGTAAGACTTGTGTCCACTGCTACATTTCTATCCCTAGATAAGGATGATCAGAGTGGCCTCAGTAGAGTTCCATTAGATGAAGAAATTAAGAGAGCGCTATTTGATATGGGTCCTTACAAAGCCCCTGGATTTGATAGTCCCTCCTCCCCCCCCCCCCCTTTTTTTTTCCCACTAAGTGGAATATAGTAGGATCTGCACTCTGCGATCTTGTGAAAGGTTTTTTTGATGGAAAAAGAAAGCTAGATGAGCACAATAAGACCATTATCTCCCTGATCCCGAGAGGGATAAACCAGAAATGGCAAGCCACTTTAGGCCAATCTCTCCTTGATCGGTACATTATAAATGTATCTCAAAAGTTATAACAAGAAGACTGAGATCCTTGATGGATACTTATTATTTCACCATATCAATCAAGCTTTATAAAAGGTAGCCAAATACATGATAATATTATAATAGGGCAAGAGGTTATGCATATTATGAAGAAAACAAGAGGAAGAAAATACTTAATGGCAATGAAAATTGATTTAGAAAAAGCCTACAATAGAATACGGTAGGACTTTGTGAGGCAAGTTCTAGAAGAAGCGGGTATGGAACCTCAGTTTGTGCAACTAATTATGGATTGTGTCACCTCAGTCTCGTATAATATCCTTTGAAATGGGTCCCAAACGGAATTCTTCCCTGCTCAAGGGGACTAAGACAGGGTGACCATATTTCCCCCTTGTTATTTGTCTTGTGTATGGATAAGCTGTCTCATATAATCATGGATGAAATTAACTTGGGCAATTGGCATCCGATCATGATCTCTAAAGATGGGCCTGCTATATCCCATCTCTTGTTCGTAGATGATATCCTCCTATTTGGAGAAGCAAATGAAGAACAAGCTAGATGTATGATAAAATGTTTAAACTTATTTTGTGAAGTGTCTGGTGGGAAAGTTAGTAAAGCCAAATCTTCATTATTCTTCTCCCCTAGAGTTTTGGTTCCCTCAAAGCAAAATATTGCAGCAATTTCTGGATTTCATGTTTCTTCTGAGATAGGAAGATACTTGGGGTTTCCATTGTCTAGAAAAAGGAAACCTACGGAGACCTTTCGTTATATTGTGGAGAGAGTTAGATTAAAGCTTTCTTCATGGAAGGAAATTGCCTTTCAAGGGCTAGGAAAGTGACCTTAGCAAAATCAGTGCTAAGTGCCATAACGCTATATCCGATGCAAGTGTCCCAAATCCATCTTTCAATCTGACAGGAAGTTGAAAGAATTCAAAGGAAGTTTAGTTGGGGTCACAGTAACTCAGTTTCTGGTTTTCATCCTATAGGTTGGAAACAAATCACTCAACCTAAAATCTAGGAGGACTTGGCTTTAAAAGACTCTCTTATGTAAATGCAGTGTGTGGTGCTAAACTTACATGGAAGCTCCTAACGGGGACTAAAGCCTTTGGGCTGAAGTCCTAATGAAGAAATATATGCTAAGGGATGAATCTAATATGTTCTATGTTAGGAAAAGTGACTCCTATCTCTGGAAATTTATTGCTAAATAGAAAGATTTGGTATAGAGAGGATCAGTCTAGAAGATTATAAATGGAACAAATGTTAGTTTCTTCTCTGCTAGATGGTTATTGAAGGATCTCCCATTGAAAGAAGCACATACCGGAATCCTTTCAGCTGAAGAAGAAAGCAGTGTTGTGTTAAGTTGGGTAGTGGATGGATTCTGGGACTTGTCGCAGTTATCCCAATTACTTCCTGACAGTATCCTTCAGAAGCTTATGACGACAATACCACCTATAAAGTAGGCCGTGAGTGATATCTTGCTATGGAACAAGACTAATAATGGTATATTCTCAGTCAAAAGTGCATACAATCTTTTGGAGAACACAGGAAGGGTTAACAATAGTAGTATTTTCAACAAAGTATGGAAATGGGAAGGAGCTGAACGGATTAGATTCTTTATGTGGATGGCGTTTAACGACCGACTCCCTACAAATCTATGGCGCAACCAATGGTCACAAACGTCACCTCTGTGCTTTTACTGCAAAATAGGAATTGAAGATGTGATCCATATTCTTAGAGATTGCGATTACACAATGAACCTATGGCTCTCAGTCATGCAACCCAAACACAGATCGAAGTTCTTCTCATTGTTTTTGAGAAATTGGAGAACCTTAAATTTGCGGGAACATTTGGGTATTTTGACAAGTTATATATTGGCAATTGTATGTGCCTATAATGCCAAGTCAAAGAATGGTTATTAACAAGCTCATTTATGTTAATTATTGCCATTTTTTAAGTACAATTTAAAACAACTCCAGTTGACTAGTGGACATGTATGTTAACTAAAACAATTCCTATTGACAAGTCAAAGAGTGATGATTAACAAGTACCTGAACCTAATCATATAATTTAATATAATGTAATATACAAATATTAGTTAGTAAGGGCAACAAGATAATTTCACATTCGAAATTTATATAATTGAGGTCTATAAAGACTTTTTTATTTTTCTTTTCTTTTTTTATAGGAAAGTCTACAATAAGACTTTATTATTATTATTTTTGGATTCGTGGCACCTAAGTGTGATAGGTAAGGCATCCTTCACTATTTAAGTACGTTGTTGTATAAATCTGTTTCTTTTTCCTTTTTTTCACTTGAGGGGAAAACTCTCTAGTTATTTTCAATTTTAAACTTTAAACTTTAAAAAGCAACCAAGCATTTCTACAAAAGTAGCAACATGCTTTATTAATTTGATAGAAATTCTCAAAGTGAAAATAAAATAATCACTTAGATAAAAAGAGTACTCACACAAATTTATATAATTAGAAATATGTTCAAGAATTTTCAGTCACTTGTACAAATTTTTTTTTTCAAAGTTTAGATAAGTTGAGTTTTGAGGGATTACCAAAATTAAAGTATGCATCAAGATTTAAAATGCATTTATTGAGAGATATTTGCTTAACAATAAAGTCCTAATGTGGTACCATGATCTTTATTTGACCCGTTATGTGTTTTCCATTTTGAGAAGAAAAAAAAATATATATATATATATAGAGGAAAAATCCTATATAAAGACAGTTGAAATAGAAAAATCCTATATTAAGTTGGTAAGTTTAACAAATCTTAAATTGGGTCAATGACCTAATTCAGAATATGTAAATTTAAATTATTTTCCAATAATACCCTTAACTTATCCTCAAAAAGAAAAAAACAAAAACAAAAAAACAAAACAAAGAGAGAGAAGGGAAAGCAAGAAGTTGCTCGCTCAGCCATCCAGATGCCTTGCTCCGGTGTGCTTCGGCTTCCCTTTGAGGACCTTGTTGCAGCTTTCGTGCGCCGACCTTGAAATCACAAGAACAAGGTTTCTTGAAAATTGCCTACCATCCTAAATTTCGCTTCTTGGATCTTTTCATTCTCGTATCGTTAACCCCATCGTCAATTCCTGTGGGTCTTGATCAATTATTCCTTGTTTTGGAATCATGATATCAGATGGTTCTGTTGTCTATTGCATGCTTATAAATTTTTTTTTTCTGTGCTTTTGGATTGGTGATGTTTCTGAATTTAGGTTTCTTGGTGTTCTGCTTGTTTTCCTGTGAATCTTGATCAATTATTCCTTGTTTTCTGTCAGCAAAATCTCGAGATTAACAAATAGTCCTGATGGATTTATGCAATTCTTATCCTTAGCATCCTAGACTAGGAGCAAGGGCTTTTCAATTATTCAGATTTCAGAATAAAAAATTGAAAAGAACGTTACTAAGGAAATGCGAGTTGGTATTCTCTTGTATTTTACATGCTTCATTTTGTGCTGTTGTAATTTGAGTCTAGATGTGATTTGTTTATATGCCTTAATTAACTGATTCCAATGCTCTTAATTAGGAGATTGATTTCATCGCATGAATATATTTTCTCTTTAACGTGTCTGTTAATGTACACATCCTTATGCTGATTTGAAAGGATTTAATTTAGTTAACATGTTTGCATTCTGCTATCAAGGTAGAACAGACAAAGCATAAAACAACCAGTGCAGAATTGTCAAGGATTTAATACATGATATATCATGTTTTATTCCATATTGTTGAGGTAGAAGTACTAATTGACTGTGCTTAAATAAGTGCTCAGTGACCAAGAGTCTATGCTAAAACATAATATATCATGTATTAAATCCTTGACAATTCATGTTTTATTCCATAATCTTGATACATGATATATCATGTTTTATTCCATAATCTTGATTGTTGAGGTAGAAGTATTAATTGACTGTGCTTAAATTCTTGACGGGCCTCGATTTTGTATATTATGATTAATGGCGAAAACAGGCTACAACCTTTAACAACGATTTTGAATCCTAATTTGAGTAATGGTGGTGATGGTAGTGACACTGAATCATGGGAATCTAAGGATGCCTTCTGTGAAGAAAATAGCAAATATTAGGTATAGATCACAAGGATTTACCTCTTCAGTCATCAACGAAATTAGAACCATCTGATCTGTAGTATTTTATTATAAAAGGCATGCTCATATTCATTCACTGATTCAATAGATTGTGCATGGTTCAGATTTCTTAACTTTGAGTGCAGTCATATTTGATTTAGTATTTCATTGATGAGTGTATTTTATATCTTCCATTTTCACAGAAGCATTACACTATGGTTTCTAATCAAGACAAGTTCCAGCATGCCATGCCGCAAGATTTTATTGAAAAACAGCAAGCTTACTTTAAAGAGATTGATAACTTTGAACTGCCAGTGGAAGAGGTTCAATCTGTTGATGAGCTCGATTGAGTGAAAGAGATGTAATATAAATGAAGCTAGTTTGAATGTTTAGGCTGGTTGTATGGTTCTGATATTATAGAAATATAAGCTCTACATGACTTATGTAATAGTCTACATGACAGGGTATGAGGATAATCATATCATATTGCGAGCAATGCACAGAATTATGAAATATGTACAAACAGGAAAATGTTAAATTTTAGTCTTTTTTAGATCCTGATTGAGGCTAGGTGCCCTCCATCTTGGTTGCTGTTAAACTCACCGAACGATAAGATAGAAGAGATTGAGGGTAAGAAACAATTGTAATGATATGCTGATGAGTTAGTTTGTTGATGAGCAATCTGCAATGATGTTCATCTGAAATTTTTGAACAGTTAAAAATGAAGGAAACATGATTTCCAGTGGCACCAAACAAGCAGCTAGACAAGAACAAGGGTAGGACAAAAATTCATTGATGCCTTTCTACAGTACTCTTGTTCAATTAAAAATCAACTTCTTAAGCACAACATGACCAACTTAAACAATTCAAATCAGTCAAAATTTAAATCACGTAGAACTAAAAAGTTCAAGTTGGAAATAAGTCCTGAATTCTAATCTCAATAAAATTAACATAAATTAACAAGGATTTGGATTTTTGCAAGTCCTTCTAGTATGGCCTGCTTCATGACATCTTGCACAGTGGTAAATTTTCTTGTTCTGGAATTGTGATTCAACTCTTATAATTCTTGGCCTTCTAGGGGGTCTATTAGTCTGAGGTGGTCCAAGAAAGGTTTGACCTAATATATTTTCCATCCTGCAATCATTAACATTTGGCATATCAATTGTCACAACCGGAGTCATGCATCGACTATAAATTTTTTCTTGAGATGTAATTTTATAGCATTCATCAACATAATCATATACGTTGCCATGGATAAGCTCGATTGCTGCACAAGCATGTGCACACGAAATTCCTGACATTTGCCATTTTGCACAACTACATTCATGTAGGCCAAGATCAACCTCCAGGGCTACATAAGCAGTATGGACACAAACCTTATTCCCCCCGTGATGTACCGGATTCATTTGTTCAATTTTCCCTACATTTTCCCTTACCTTTGACTATGTTTTTGGACCCATACCATTTCTCCACTTACTCATTACCATAGCTGAGGCATACATTTTCTTGGCCAGCTTCTCTCGATGTTCATGGATCAACCGGGCAATATTATGCCTTCTCTCATTTATCATCCACGCATTGAATGATTCAGCAAGGTTTGTTGTTATATTATTCCATCATTTAAATGGAAATCGACTTAAAGCCCACCTATCAATATCCCCATGATTCGTAAGCCATTCAAATAGATGCATCGAGAGTTCTCTCATATCTTCCATAGCATCATTGAACTCATTTTCAAGCCTTGCATATGCGATATTATCAAGAAACTTTGGTGCTTCATCCTTGCTCTAAGAACTTGTCCTTCTATGTCCTTTGTTTATTTTCATCAATTCCGCACTAAAGTTTTCCTTCACGTGCCGATAGCAAAATGCATGCCTATCACAACCGAATATTGCTTGCACAACTCCTATTATAGCATTATGACGGTCTGAAACTATTGTAATCTGAATTGAACCTATTATCTGTTTAATCATGTCTAAAAACCATCTCCAGTCCTCCAATGTCTCCCCCTTCACAATAGCAACTGCAAATGGCAACAACTCATTGTTTGCATCATATGCAGAGGCTGACAGCAAGGTGCCCTTATATGGGCCACTTAAAAAAGTCCCATCTCTGTACAATACATGTCTTGCCTCGACTAAGAACCTATCTATGCAACAACCATATGCTATAAAAACACACTCAAATGTGTTATTCTCAAAAGCTACAAATTCAGCAACTGCTGTTGCATTAGTTTCCTTCAATCGTTGGCATAACCATGGTATAAGCATATAAGACTGCTCTGGTCTACCTTGAATATCTTCAAGTGCTTTTAACTTAGCAGCATATGCTTGTTTATACGTCAAATTCACACTGTAGTCTCTTTGCAATGTCTTTCTAATTTCACCAGGGCACTTGTCTACATGGGACCTCACCTCCTCAATAATAATAGATGATGAAAGAGTTGCCCTACCACTGTGGTTCACTTGAAGATTGTCCTGTGCATGATGAACAGACTCATTTTTTAAGTATATCACACGGAGGAAAGGAGTGGTCTTCCCCATCGCATTTGCTGTTATCTTCCAAGGACACCCTTCAATCTTACATTTCACAGACATCCTTTCCTTGTTGTTCCTTACAAACGTGTACTCAAAATTGTGAGCAATACTATACTTGTACAGAGCTTGCTTGAAAGCATCAGCATTTGCAAAGGTTTGCCATACTCCTGACACCTTTCCTTTCCATTTCAATGAGTTCAACTCAGGCACAGGTGATGGTGCACTTTGTACTCCACACAGTAGGCTGCTAGGCCCCGTACCATCTTCATAAGTTAGGTGGTCGAGACCATTTTCATAAGACACATGTTCAAATTCATTGTCCAAATTGCTTGGAGCTTGAGAGCTTTGTTCAGGGCGACCAATGACTGTCTCAATGCTGCATTACATAACCACAAGTCTCAATGTGCATTACATAACCACAACTTTTATTACCTCATTAACAACAATACTATAAAAAATGACAACATTTTTTTTAAACAAAAAAGAACAACAAAATCACTTACTTTTGTGGATTGTCATTCCCTTTACATGCTATATACACATGCCCACTTCTTTCATTATAGTGAAAACGGTTTGCAAGTTTAGCATCATCAACAAGATCTACTAGAGTCTTCTCATCAAATGTCACCGTGTATTTTATCTCACTACTATCACAATTAATGCCAATCCATGTTGATATCATTGCTCTCAATTCTTCAAGTGTCATACCTTGTCTTATAGTTTTTATCCTTACACTTCCCCCATTATATTGAAATCTCCCTTCAACATTTTTCTCAAATTGTCCACCAACATGAAAAAAACACAATAGTTCTTTTTCAGATGTTGATCCTGAAGAAGCCATTTTTTTTGTGCCAACCTACATCAAACAAGACAACTTTCATTATCATGTATATTGTTTGCTATCATCATCATTTTATAAAATGCACATAATATAACTAAGCTTCCAAAATTGATAAGCAATGAAGCATAATCCTGTGATTTAGTTGTTCTATCTGATAGTGAACCATTAGCAATTATGGACAATGGATAGGTAGACAATTCTGTATCTTGATTTGTTGTACTGTTCATTTCTTTATGTGCTGTTTCGGTTTGCTGTATTGGGTACCGCCCTTTACCTTGTTCATGTTGTAATGTTTGATTTTATCCAGTAATGCAAGTATCTTTTCTGAGGGGGAAAAAAAATAACATTCCCATTCACACATATTGCAAGGTAACCCAAGCACAAATAAACCATTGATACCAATACCCAGCAAGGTTGGTTCCATCCATATAATATCAAGTAGACCAAAAAAATGCACAAACTTTCCCACAATCATTATATTTTATTCTGATTAGTTGAATATATTCAAAGTTCATTTTATTTTAACTATAAATACAAGAGAACGAGAGGCACCAGATCGAGAACCAAGCAGAAGAAGGCTGACTTGGTTTTTTTTTTGAACAATTCTATTGGTTTCATTACTTTCAAGAAAGGATTATATCTGCACTACAAGACAGTTACGAGAATAGCAAAAGCAAGACATGCCACCAAAGGGAACAAAGGCAACTGAGATTAGATAAAGGGATTCTAGGAAAAGGAAAAAAAACACAAAACGTGATAGTCTGACCACACTACCAGGAAAAAAATTTGAAGACACTTAGGATCAACATCGACACCACACGGATGTGAAAAAAAATACAGGGATCAACCTGATTCACATGAATTGGCTCATAGCGGTCGGGAAAATATAAGGATTAACTAAAAGGAATTAAAAAAAATGAAGATTTAACATTAGAATCAACTTACTTAGTCTTGTTTGTCGATTTTTTGACGGTGTTGAGGCCTCCAATGATTTTCTTGTTGTTAGGGTTCTTCCGTAGTGAGTAAAGAATAATATTCTTTCTCTAATTTTGCTTCTTCTTTTTTAAATTAACTAAGGGATAAACAAGTAATGTGGTTCAAATTCTAAATTCCTAATTGTGTCACATAATCTAATTAATAATTTGTTCAGTTTAGCAACTCTAATTATAATTTACATAATTCGATCGTCTTTATATGGGATTATCCCATATATTTATGTGTGTGTGTTTTCCATTGCATAAGTGAAAGAAACTAGCGAACAATATATAGTTTCTATGAGTTGGCATTTAAAAACATGTTCATCTTCTCTCACTTATTTGCCTCTTATATTGTATATCATGTTAAAATAGTTGTTTTCATCGCTAATCCAAATAGACACAAAATGTTTCACAAAAAAATTCGGTAGTACGGAATGAAGGTCCCACATAATCATATAAATTATGGGGTAATGGTACAAAAACAAACACGTGGTTTTTCTAAAAGTATGCCTAACACCAAGTGCAATTTTTAAGTGTAAAAGTGACTACGTGGTTATAAAATTGGGATAAAAGTCACAGATTCCATTAAATGTAGATGCCTGAGTTGACTTTAATCTAACAAACGTTTTTTTATATTTAATGGAATCTGTGACTTTTGTCTCACTTTTGTAACCATATAATCGCTTTTGTACTTTAAAAAAAAAAACACTTGGTGTTGGATACACTTTTAAAAAACCTACATGTATATTTGTACAATTTAACCCTAAATTATAATACAATCTTATTATTGTGATATGAACTCATAATCTTGTGAATTATGATCTTACGCATTTTAAATGAAATCAATATTTGTTACTATATCCAATCCTAATTATAGGAACACTTTTGTAGTGTAAAAGAAGCTCACGTTAGAAACGAAAAATTTACTTGTTGGCAAAAACAAAAAAAAAAAAAGGAAAAAATCAACCCATAGGTCATGAATAAGAAAATTAAATGCAGACAGTTTTCTCAAGTACTAATATCCCTTCCATTCTTTCCGTCAAAATTCAAAAAACAAGTCAGATCTGCGTACGAAGTGAAGGCTGTGTGGTGCTTGTGCTTTATGCTGTCCCCAAAACCTTCTGCACTAATTTAGATCCATAATTCATTGTTTGAAGAAAAGAAATAATATAGAGTCGAGCGAATTTGAATTTGAAGGAGAAGTTGAGAAGAAGAAGGAGCCGCAACGTAGAGGCCATGAATTTGGCAAATTCCCAGTTGTTTTGTCCTATCTTCTTCTTCCTAATCATTGCCCTGTTCTCTGAAACTTTCCTTCGCACTTTAGGGCAGCAAATGTAAGCTCTACTCTTTCCGTGTCAATTTCACTCTGATTCGTGTGATCTGTGTGAATTATGATAATTGTTCATTGAACTCTTTTTTGTTTTGGTTCTGCTGATTGGACAGAGATTGGGAAAACGAGGGATCTCAAAATGGGTTCGGACACAGAATTCTAATGAGTTTCAAGGAGAATCCCCGAGGGAGTAACGTCACCTTTGAATGCTCTCCTTCTGGACCTTGTGTCCCTTGCCTATACTCCGAGAAGGTGGCTTTTCCGTTCTTCTGAAATTGGGAATCGATCTTTTTACTATATACCTTTTTCTTTCATTATGTCATAGTATAATATGTCATTGCACTTATATTTCATGTGAATTGATCTCTTAGAACTTAGAATGTGAATTTATATGGCTATGTTTAAACTGAATTTTATAGTATGGCTGTCATCTTCTTCACTGATTAAACTATCCAGCCTTCCGGACTTGACATGGTGGTTTAGCTAGGAATAGCTCAATACAGTTCTTTTGTTTTTTGTTTTTTTTTTTCTCAGTTATTTTTTCTTTTGTGCAAGATGTTTTGAATCGTTTGGAGGGGCACCGAATCACTGGTGCATGCTGAACTGTGACAAAACGAACTCATAAGAAACTTTGCCATGTCTTATAGAGATTAATATTTATATTTAATTAGGATCGAAACTTATAATTTTATTTTGTTATGCTCTTAACTGTTTTGTAGTTTGTTATTAACATCTTACTACCTCCAGTCCTTAATATAGAAACTAGTTGGAGGTTGGATTTGGTTCTAAATATAAGACCCCAATCCACGTTGTCTCCCAAATTTATAATTTTCCCTCCAAAGTATTCCTATTGATTGCAGACATTAAGGGGTTTCATCCGAGGATAGTCATGATGAAAGATGTAGTTTAGCAAAACCAATCTATATTTGTTACAAATAACTATTTCCTTAATCTACCGAAATTAGTTAACTAGCTCTTATATTAAGGAATGGAGGTACTATTTTATATTGTTGAGTCTGTGAGTGTGTCTGTGCATTGTAGTATTTTGCGGATGGTGTCATCCCTTACATGTGTGTCTGTTTTGGTGGTTCTTAGCTGTTGAGACTTGTCACATATGCATTCCTCATTAAGGACTGAATCACAAATGCTTTCTTGTATACTTGTCTATGACTTTCTTTGTTGAGCCTAGAATACTGATGTAGTGTCTGAGGGCTGTGAAATGTGATAGGCTAATGAGATGAGGTGTGAAGTCCAGATTTCTAAGTCTTCCTCACCCAAAAGAAGTCATTTGAAGCTTTTAAAAGATTTGAACATCTTTGTATTTCTACATATGTGTTTTCATTTTTATTCTTATATATACATGTTTCTTTGGGTTTAAAGGGTGATGAGAAATATCGTTGTAGTGAAACTGGCTACAGAATTCCATTAAAATGTATAGAAAGTGAAGATTCTGTGAAAAGTTCAAAGAAAACAGATTCTCAAAATGCTCAGTCTGCTCTGGATAGTTCATCTACTTCAGGTAACTTCCATTTGCAGTTTTTTGACCATCTCAGATCTACATCGACTTGGGTGTTATTTGTTCTTGAACTAGTTACGTCATCAACTAACTGACGATCTGCTGCTGAGTTTGTTTTCCCCTTTCAATTTCAAGATTGTCCACTGGCAAAACCATGCATGTGATATCAATTACAGTATGTATTATGAGTTATAAACATAGTCTTTTGTAGGGCTGCTGAAATTGCTCGAGATTAGGGTTTAGGTGGTCATCAACCATTTTTAAGAGGAGTGTTACTAGAGTTAAATGTTTGTAAGAAGCAAAGCAAAGTGTTAATAATCAATTAACTGCTGTTAGGGTATCTAAGATATTGGATCTTCTAAGAGTGAGAAAACTTCATGTGCTGTACTTTCATATGTAATCCTAGTCCCACTTCAAGAAGCTTCCATCTCACTTGAGGTGGGATGATAAGTGATAATACTATAAAACAGATTGAGTCCTTATTCAGTCATCTACAGTTTACCTTCTGCTATAAATTGTTTTTACTCTGCTAGCATTAGAACTAGCCCACAGTGACTCATCAGTTATTTTTAGCTATGATTCCTGCATGTTTCATTGTCAAAAGAACTTTTGCTTTTCTATTGGGTAACAAGTTTTATCCTCAACATTCCACAAGTTTAAGGAATGCTCATCTCGCAGAAGAGCAATTTACAATTTGGTTTAACTTGAGAGCAATTAAATTTGTCATGCTCATATCTATCTATGGATATACAACTTCAGATTCTGCAACTCATTATCTTTAATTCTTTACTCGTTGGTCCTTATATAATCCATTAAGTAATACTCCCTCTGGTCTTAAATGTAAGAGCTAGTTAGAAAAAAGTAACTTAACTAATTTCCATATAGCTTATACATTAAGGATTGGAGGGAGTAGAATTTAAGATTTGTCATGTTGCTCCTTATCCTTATCAGTCAGGGAAGCTTTATGTTCTCATCATACTGCTAACTACTTATATAGTCATGTTGCTCTTTATCCTGAATAATTCAGAGTGTCTCTTCTATTCTCTTCTCTGTTCCTCTCTTTTCTCCCTACTTCCCCCTCTTTCTCAATTCTT
The DNA here is from genome assembly GCA_034222035.1 of Acacia crassicarpa. Classification (NCBI taxonomy): domain Eukaryota; kingdom Viridiplantae; phylum Streptophyta; class Magnoliopsida; order Fabales; family Fabaceae; genus Acacia; species Acacia crassicarpa. The sequence continues at coordinate 19,098,806 of JAWXYG010000009.1, read as the reverse complement.
CTATATCCTACTTGCTTTCACACAGGACAGACCTAGAATTTCAGGAGGGTCAATGGGTCTTCCTTAAACTTCAACCCTATGGACAAGTGTCAGTTGCTACTAGGAGTAATTAGAAATTAGCTCCTCGAGGTTCAATGGGTCTTCCTTAAACTTCAACGTTATGGACAAGTCTCAGTTGCTACTAGGACTAATTAGAAATTAGCTCCTTGGTTCTTTGGCCCCTATAGAGTTAAGCAATGCATAGGTCTGGTTGCATATAAATTGAACTTACCTGCTGAAACTTGGATTCATGATACTTTTTACATTTCTTTGCTTAAGTTATGTCCTGATCCCATTGTGAGGCCTCGTCATCCATCAACAAAATGGCTAGGGCCTCCATCTTTTAAGGAACGAGAGCAAATTCTGCAAAAGTGAGTTGGTAGGAAAAAGGGACATATTGTTACTAAGGTTCTTGTGAAGTGGAAGCGTTGCCGGAGGAGAAAGCTTCATGGGTTTTGCTTTATCATTTGCAACAACAGTTCCCTTCCTTTGTTCTTGTTGACCCTTGAGGACAAGGGTTTTTCAAGGAGGGAGCATTGATATGTAAGCTGTAAATGTTAGTAATTAGGTATCTTTGGGCCTTTCCTATGCAGCTTAGGTTGAGGGTGAAGAAGGCCTCCTTCCAGGGGGCCCGAGATGTAATTAGGGTTAATTAGGGGTCAAGTGCTGGCACACAATTAAGTCCATGAGGCCGCACTTGGAGGATTTGAAGTGGTACTCACTAAGTCTATGAGCCACGGTAATTAGAAGGGGTAGGAGTTAGTTACTAGCCGTTAGGATTTGCATAAGGTCTGATTCTATAAAAGGGAAGTCCTAGGCTATTGTGTATGTTGTTGATCATTTTGGTGAATGAATTATTCAGAGCATCTCTTCTATCCTCTCCTCTATTTCTCTCTACTTCCCCCTCATTCTCAATTTTTTTATATCCTGCTTACCAATATTAAGATCCACATGAAGTGGCCTCCCTATTCTTTCCCCTATTCTTGTGATACAATGGCTATTATAGCAATGCATGGGAATTTGATGTATGCACAGCCACGGCACTATCCTTCTCAGTTGATTTTTGAATGGGTCACAATAAAGAGTCCACCTTTAAACTGAGATACAATGCTGGAAAATAACCCATAGCCCTTCATACAACACTTTCTTGTAATGAGATTTCCATTGCTCTTTATTTGTGAATCTCACAACAAAATAGTTGTTCAGTAAATCAATAAGCTCGAACTCAGAAATCCCCCAAAGTCTAATGAGGTGTGTCTTCACCATATACAGGTTAAATTTCTTTCCTAACACTAATGATGAGCTAGAAGTTCAAGGCTTGTACCACTCATTATACACTTCTTGTGAGATGGGAACTACTGGATAAATTTTCCTGAGCCTTTCAATCTCTTCAGTTGGCTCCGGCATCTTCCAAAATATCTCCTCTTCACCAAACATGTGATCATCCATTTCCATGCAGTAGCCATTCCCTTAAAACCAAAACAAAGATTGTTTGTACGATGGAGCTCTCTTTTGTTCCTGATTCTTTGCTTCATTATGCTCCTTAGCTTGATCGGATGCCTATTCTTCATCCATGCTATTGTTATTCTCCTGCTCCTTATCTTCCATTTGATCATCCATGATCGCTAGAGGTATTTCCTCCATCTTTTTCTTCTTATTCCATCTGTCACCCTCTGAGTGTGGTGGCCGGTCCGGCTGATTTTTGTGTCGACTTGTGTCGTCCATTCATGCACAACTTTCTTGGCACAAAACCCAAGAGAGACAAAACTAAGCAAGTTTCAATTCTTTATTGGAGGGCACTCTCTGATCTGTTTTTTTAAAAAAATCAATTACTATGTATTCAGTAAGCATCACTGTCATAATGAGCATTCTAGTATTGCCGTGTGTTATGAAAATATTATCAACCTTCATTCTTCTGCTAAAACTTCTAAACTCCATCAGAGAAAAACTTAACATGAAGATTTTGAAGTATGATTGGAAGGTATAAAGAAGACTTGTCACATGGGTCTCTCTTTTTTCTACCTATTATCATTTTTTCAATAGATGTGAGCAGTATGATATGTAGATATGAATTATATATCTGATACTCTGCGTTTTGATTGTTAAAGTATAGATGAAAATAAATATTGATGTGTATTTTGTGCAACAATTTGGATAGGGGATTGTGATTTTGTTGTTGCTTGTCAGTGGATGGATCATACATATGAGAAAAAAGAAAGCAATTTCAGTGTCAGGTTATGCAGCAGTAAGATCATAAGACAAACTCTGTTGACAAACAAGTCTTTTAAAAGGGGTAGGAGGTCTCCCAGCGAGGGGTTTTTCAATGCCTTTGGATCAAACCCAATACCTCTTGCTAAGAGTTCAAGGTACCTACCACTTTGACGAACCCCACGATAGTAGTTTATTTAGGTTTAATATTGAGTTTCAAATTCTTTTTCATAGTTATCTTTCTTGCTTTTGCCCCTTTTATTGTTAACACTTAACACCACTAACTATTTTATTGACTCACACAGGACACTACTATATTATTCTTTTGTGTATTGTACAAGTTAAATTGGTTTCTCTGTATTCTCTATAGTTGTTTCAATTTTATGCACTCTTTGCGCAGAAAGTGTATTCAAATTTGAAGTATGGCACTGCTTTGTAGATTTTGTGTAATTTGTTCGATGTTTCACTTCGACACCTCCATTCACTATGTAGAATTCTGGGTTTTATTGTTTCTTTGGTTTTTTTTTTCCCTGGGCCAATTATTCTGGGCTTATTGAAATTGTGTCTTTGATTTCAGTGTTTTACACTTCCTGCTATGATAAATAGAGAATAGAGATACCCAAGTTCCTATTAAAAAAAAAAAAAGAGATACCCAAGAGTGCAGGACATTGAAGTCGCCCCTGGTTCCTAAGACTAACTTAGGAACCTCCTGGCACCCCTATGTAGCGGGATCGATCCCGCACCCCCCCTCCCCTCACGAATATTAAAAAAAAAAATATTGAACAACGAATTAATACATACATGTATATCAAAAAATTAATACATATATAAAATAAAAACCTAATGAATTAACGGTCGATTTATTTGGCTGAGTCGGTTGATCACTTGTTTTTTCATTGTTCCAATCTGGTTTGGTTTACTTTTGAGGCTGAGATAATCTTCAGTTCATGGCGGTGGTTTCAAACAATGGTTACTTTTTTTTGATACACATAGTAGGGGAGGGGGTAGGGTTCGAACCCTGTACATGGCGGTCTTTGATTCTCTTGCTTCTGCAGCTGGTGCTTATTTATGTTGGGCTCACAAAGAAGATCGTGGCTTAAGAGAGAATAGGTTTCAAAGGTAAAGTGGGTATGGGGAAGATGGTCTTGCGGATGGTATTGTAAGTCAGCTTGTGAGGAGAACAAAGTATGATAATGATGCCGGAGAGGAAGGAGACGAGAGCGTTGATGGGGGATGTGACGGTGAACGGTGGTTGAGAATATCGGAGAGGTGGTTGAGGTTGAACGCTAAATTGGGTAATTTAGTATTTTCATAGGGATATTAGACGGACGTTAGCTCTAGCAACATCATTTTTGCTCCAATTGAGAAAATGGTTACTCAATGAAGTTAGTATAGAAACAACCGAAGCTAAATATTGCCAAGGAAAAAAAGAAAAATTCCAACACAAGCTATGGTCTTTGTTTGTATTTTTTGAAAATCAAGGTACGAGAAGTTCAAATGTCATTTTCCCATTTACAAGACAAGAACGTTACCCTTTCTGAAGGAAACTCATAAATTAAGCCAACGATGGATCGATTTTCTGACAATCAAGGTCCTGTTTGGTAGGAAGAATGAATTTTTGATGCTAGCTATTCTTAAAAAACTAATCCAAACACATATTTAAACTCTCAAGCAATAATAACAAAACTCACAGGCATATTGATGCACCGGGTTTACCCCAAGGTAAGTAACCACGACAGAAAAGAAGATGAACATGAGGCTAATTTTGTTTTCTAAAAGCTTCAACACTCGTCAACCAAAATAAGAAGAACTAGAGGCGTATTAGTTCCAACTCCCTTTTAAACCCCTCAAACACGTTGGCCGAAACAAGAGGAACCAGAGGTTGAGATACGGGCAAATTTGTCTTTTGGATTTTCTTACTTGCGATTGAAAATCCGATCCCACAAAAAATGGTGGGAAGCGATCTTCACATTTGAAATGTGATTCCTATCTCTTCCAGCTTACCAAATGTTCGCCGTGGATGAAAAATCCTAACTTTTTGTATCCATCAGAAGATTTTCAGCATGCCAAACGGGCAAGGAGTTCAAAAAATATTTGCACCACACTAGAGGGTGGATGTATCAAGATTCAAATGACTGTGTTGTGTCTTCGAATCAAGGGCTAAAAGATCTCAGACACAGAGACCAACAAAGTCATTGGGACCTTGATCTATTTATGGAGGCTTTAATTCATGATTTCTTGATCGTATAATCTAAAAATTGTGCACTTAATTTATTCAAACATTATTGCAAACTTCTGGTTGCAAACATTCTTACAAACTTCAGGTTGCAAGATAATAATCTCGCATGTAACCATCTCATAGATGCATCTTTCAAGTTTATATGGTTTACATGCTATTTCAATGGGCCCATGTAATTCCGTTTGATATATTTCTAGAAATACTGAAATCCAATACCAATCATGATCAATGATGGTCTCATAGACAATTTGCTTTGAGAACAAGCAGCACATAATTCATAAATAATATGTTGGTTATTCATGAAGAATCTTCTGGTTCTTCAATGGATGTCAATATGTAATTTTATTTCTATTATACAACTTGGATGATCAAACAAGTCATGCCAATAATAAATTTGTTTGGATCAGTAAACTTTTGGTTTACTGTAACATGTCTCAAATAATAAACATTTCAATATTTTGACATCCATTTTGAGAGATCTATTAAACTTTATGTGAGAAGTATATAACTTTTCAAAAATTGACACATACTTGTATTCGAACTCACACTTGTTTTCTAAAAATCTTCCTCTCAAGTGTGAGTTATATAAACATAATTTCTTTATATATATATTTCAAAATCACTTTAAGACTCTTTAAAGATCAAAATAAAAATCTATGTTGATTCTTTAGGAACAAACATATGATATTACATCACTAGATAATATCATTACTTATTAATAATATACTTCAATTTATTTAATATATGAAAAATACATACAATTCACCTCATATGAAGATATTCATAATCAAAATAATTTAGAATCTCACAGATTTAGAATTACATATTTGAAAATTTTCCATCAGAAAAATTCTCTTAGAAACAAATTTATGATATATGATCACATAAATTTAAATAACAATAACAACAAACAGTAAGCATCATTTTACCTTTTGGACTTATTTATTTCTTTTGGGCATTAGCTTTAAAATAAATATGGACATATTTCTCTGCAACCCATTGCCTCTTTAATATCTCATTGGCAGTAAACTTTTAGTTTATATTGGCAAACATTTGGTTTGCATTGACAAACTTCTGGTTTGTATTATTATGTGTAAACTTCTGGTTTACAATTACAATCCCTACATTATTTGCAAACTTCCGGTTTACATCAAATTTCTAATTTGTATTATTAATTCAGCATATTTCTTAAAACCCTTTTTACACAATTTCGCTACTTCAGGAGCAAATTGGATACATTCATTTATAATGAACTTTTGAAAGAACAACCATCTTCTAGTAGTCATATGATCCCTTTAATTTGCTCTAAAGAAGAAGGGGATCTTTTAATGTCAAATATTCAATTTTAAGGTCATCATACAAATTGTGGACCATAAAAATCTTGGATCTAGCTTTACTTCAATTTGTCTTTTGTGTCTCCTGATAAAAATAAGCCAATTTGTCTCTTCTCATGGCTTTAGGCCAATTTGTTTCATGAGAAATTAAATCAATATGGCTTCCAGCCATTTATCTTCAGGATAAATAAAAATTATATATATGACATTTGGTCATATAACAATGAATCAAAGAATATGAAAATAAAAACAATAAAAATTAAAGATATAAAAATTAAAACTTTATGGCTTCGGGCCGTTTAGTTCTCATAATGAGAATTTAAATTTATATGGCTTCTAGCCATAAAATAAGAAATTAAAGTGATATGACTTCTGGTCATATAATTTCATAATAAGAAATTAGAGGCGTATAGCTTCTGCCCATGAAAAGGGAAAAAAATATATATCTAGACTTCCATGCAGGAGGTAGAACCTTCCATATAGAAGTCAAATTAAAAATAAAATAAAATAAAAAGGAAAGTTTAAATCTAGACTGCCATGTAGGAGATAGAACTGTCAATGTAGGAGTCAAATTAAAACAATAATAGTAAATAAATAAAAAGAAGAAAGCTTAAATCTAGACTGCCATGTAGGAGGTAGAACCGTCCATGTAGGAGTCAAATTAACAATAGTAATGAAATATAAAATAACTCATAAATGAAATTAGAATAATATATAAAAGCAATAATAATCTCCAATCTTAGCCATGGAACCCGATGTTAAGAACAATCGGTAAAAGTATCTTTTTAATTTCATATAGTGGCTCAGATTATCCCAGATAGATAAAATAAACATATAATTAAAGAAGGTAGGCTGAAATCGTTAAAGAAGCGATCAGACCTTCGTTCGAGCTTCTCGTGCTGATAACGTGTTATAAATATAATGATTTATCTGAGATAAGAGATGAAAAACAAGAACAAGAGAATAGAGAAGAGAGAAAGAGGAGTGTAATTCTTATTTCCGTGTATTCCGATCTGTCCCAAATACATAACATATACCTTCTACTTATAGGCACAACTCTCAAATCTACAATTAATGTGATTCCACAATCATAGTGATTTATGGGTGAGAATAGGAAACTATGAGAGAATAGAAAATAATGGGAGATATGGATATCTACAATTATAATATTCATAACATTATTATTATTATTTCTTCTCTTTTGCATATCTGTTTCAGGCATCACTCATCAAGAGCTACCCTTGTGTGATGGTGATGGTCTTCTTCCAAGTTCTGTTTTGCACAATTTTGTGGGCAATATTTGCCTCAATTGTAGTTAAAGATCTATCAGCATGGGTCTTAAGACTTGATATGGGGTTGGTTTGCATCATTTAAAAAGGTAATCCTTTGTTAAGGATGCTCATGAAATTTCGTCAGAGACAGAAAATTTTGTCAGAACACTTCTAAGAGTTTCATTATAACTTCTAAAATTTAGTGGGCTTCCAGTGGCTCAGAACATTAAATCAGAACACTCCCCCTTACTCCAATAAGGTTATCACTTAAGATTTCACAATCTTAAGCAACGTAACTCAGTTCAAATAGTAAGAATCCAGGGTAATCTCTCATAAAACAGAGGAATGATGATTGTGACTAATTTGATACATGATTATGTCATAAAATATATGTCACTGTGATTGATTAGCCACAGAATTTTAGTGATGAAATTTTATCGCTAAATTCACACTACAAAAAGTAGTGAATTAAGAATAGAATTTGATGATCTTGTTGTAAAATAGACTGGCACTAATTAAATAATGATATAATTCCATTGTTAATTCACTGATTTTTCAGTAGCAGTGTAATTCAAAACTAAATCATTGAGTAGTGTGGGCTGAATCTTTGTTTACTAGTCTAACATTTGGGAATTCATTTATACATGTTGAGTACTTAGTGGATGAGAGATTGAACAAAGGGAAAATTCTAAAATATCCCATAGCAAAATTTATTGTCAAAAGGTATATGAAATTTGTTTAAGGACCAAAATGCAATCTATCTTTAGTGGGTGCACCTTTTCTTCAGCTATGCGATGCCTATCTCTAACTATATGCAAAGCAGAGAAGACATTTACACATAGTTGAAGATATGTTACATGCAACGCTCAAGGACTTGGATGGCTGGATCCTTAATACTTTTACTCGATAAATTTTGAAAAGGAGAGACTTTTCCAATAATTTTCCCATAAAGACACGGAAAATGCAAGGGAAAGCATTTTTCATTAAGGGGTATAATGTTGGGGTCCTGAGTCAAAACATTGGTATGAGAAGAAGGTGAGAAGAGATCTTTCCCGTTAGAGACCCTTAGTACTCAATAATGCTTTGATAGGATATATCAATTTTATTCAACTATATGCCTTCATATAACTTTTGAGTTCATGCATGTGGTTGTTTGAAAATTCACCTGGTACAAAAGTATGGTGATGGAAAAGAAACTGCGATTATGAAGCTACACAGAAAATAAAAATTGAGTGTTTTTAGTTATTTATAATGCTAACTTGTGTGGTTCATCACATAGGCATCAGTGGCTTCAATGGTGATTCGCCTCAGTCTATTTGAGTGGTGTGTGCAGAAAACTGGACCTCTGTTTTGTACAATATTCAAGCCTATAGGAATCATTTTCACTGTTATCATGGGTTCACTCTTTTTTCGAGATGATTTTTGCCTTGGAAGGTAACATTTCAACACCATATACTCCCTGATTCATTTTATAAGATGTCTTCTAGAAAATATTTTTGAACCTTTTTATAAGACGTTTTAAAAGTTTCAATGAACATTAAATATATATATATATATATATATATATATATATATATATATATATATATATATTTTATGTATGCTTATATTTAAAAAAGTGTAGCGAGAGAGTATAAAGTATAAACTAATATAAAGTTCAAGTTTAGTGTGACTAAAAAGATAATGTTGAAAATCACTAGAATTTTATGGATATTTTTAACTTTTTTTTTTAAATATATGTGAATTAATTAGAAACCTCTTCTATAAGATCTTATCCATTATTTCTTAATCTAAGTCCCTTTACAGAATTTAATAAAACATTCATGGCACATTTTTCAAAAATACCTTTGTTTCGTTTACTCTTGTCTTTTAATCCTCTTCATCTGTCTTCCCCCAATAAACTATGCCACTCAAAGGATTGTTTTTGAAAGTTTATAAAATTCTTGACATTTAACTAATTTTTTTTAATATCATGAAAATTGTTAAGATGGTCTTGTAAAAAAGAACGGGTGGGAGTGTTTAGTGTTTTGTTTAAGTGGATCTCATTTTTTATGTGTTTACATGTCTGTATGTGACTAATTTGACATTTGTTTTAAATGAATTGTTAACGATTTTGAATGAAATGTATTGCAGCTTGGTGAGAGCAATGATAATTGTGTTGGGATTTTATGCTGTGACGTGGGGCAAAACTAAAGAGAGGAATGATGAAGCAAGCTTTGAAAACTTGGAGTCATCTTGCCATATTGCTCCTCTGCTGCAAAACAAGACTTAACAGATCACTACTCTATTCTCCCTCTCCCTCCCTCTCTCCCTCTCCCTCTCTCTCTCTCTCTCTCTCTATACACACAGATATATATATATATATAAGCAATTTAGTTTTGGGGGTTTTCTATATGGAAATGGCAATCTTGTTTAGCAGAAAATGTTTTGAGGATCTGAAAGTTGCTGATGGTATGAAATCAAATTCTCTTCTGACAATATAATGGGACTGTCCTATGGTGATTAAAAAGCTAAATTAATGTACTTTTAAAATCTTGTAAATAATACTAGTAATTAATTTCCAAACACTTGTTAGTGTCCCCTATCAGGTTCTGAACTGGAGAAATATGGCAAATCTTCACCTCCCAAGTACGCGCCTCAACAACATATTGAGAGTTTGAGAAAATAGCATGTTGACATGTTGTTACTGCTCGTACCCACCAAATATTCTTTGCATCGGATTGAAGAATAACCTTCCTGAATCCAAAAGTCAATTTGATCTCCTTGAAAACGCTCCAATTCTCAACTTCTATAACACTACAGGACCCTAGAACTCGTGAAAATCCAAATGATGCCTGCATATCCAGCCTTAGATTGATAAGCTGTCAAGCTCAACATGGCTGAAAAAACCGCCCAAATTGTCCTTAATGTTGTGTGTTTCATCCTCTCTCGAGCCCAATAAACTTTTTAGATAGATAGGTCAAAAAACAGGAAAGGTCTGGATTGAATAATGTTATTGTGCTATGTCAATAACAAAACTTTCAATAGGTAAAAGCAAATTAGAAAAATATCACTTTTAATTCTTAAACTTTATCACAATTATTGATTTATTCATCAGATTTTGAATATAAACAGTTTAGTCATTGCATTTGATTGATTTAAAGAATTACTAAGAATTCAGTTGCTCTAGGGAGGAAAAAAAACTAGGAAGACAAATTTGTTCTAAATTAAGAAACTATATAGATTATATTATTTTGAGCCAAAGTTGAAGGTCTTTTGAATCAATAATTATGGAAAAGCTCTTATATAAAAAATAATACAAGAACAATAATAATAAAACCTTATCACATAAGTTGAGTTGACCGGTAACATAGATCGTATAAGGCTATTATATTATGTAGTATAAAAAATCAGATCTTTACATATGCTATTGTGTTATATTAAAAAAAATCAGATCTTTATATATATCATCAACCAAAAACTCCACTTGTATACCGAAAGTGTACCTTAATGTGTGCATCTAAATGGATAAATAAATAAAATTGTGTAAGCTGACACGGACCCACACTCGTTTTCTTTGACTTCAACGGGTAAAATTAATTCCAAAAGAGAGCAGGAGACCTGAAGCAGATTTGTTGGGCCACTCACTCCAAGGCCAGTCAAAACCAATATTCGAATATCATATAATCAGATAACCATTTTAAAGAAAGTAGGGAAAATTTTAGAAAAAGACCTTCAAAGTTTTAAAATATCAAATCAGTGATTTTCTTTAAAGTGAGTTGTGAATTTCTTATCAACTATTGTCAATCTCTTATCAATTGTAGGAAATAAATCTGATTTGAGATTTTGAAAATTTGGAGTTCTTTTTCTTAGATTTTCCCAAAAAAGTATCTCATTGGAATTAAAGAGAAGTGATTAATATTGTTATGTAATTGTAATTTTATGTCTGTAAATGTCAGTTATGTTGGTTACTTGGATGAGCGGTATTAGCTATTAGTTGCACTAGTCATTAATAAGGGCAGCCCTAGCCAAAAATGGCGTTAGTCGTATCTATCTATAGGCACCACTGTTTTAAATCCCCTGCTGCCTCCTATATATATGGCAATCCCCTATTTGACACCTTAATGAAAGGAAGCAGATACTTTGCCCATATATTCTTTGCCCATCCCTCCTTATCTTTGATCCTGGCCGTCAAAATGTTGATTCAATGGTCCAGAATCACTTTTAGAAAAACTGTAAGGGCAGAGAAACTGGATTTCTTAATGAAATCTTGGAAGTGTCATTCGGAATTCTCTATCTCTCTACTACTCCTCCTTCTTCTCTCTAATCTCTCTAATTCTTCTTCAATCGTCTCTTCTTTTTTACCCTAATCCCTAAGTTCATAATGATTCATCTTACAAATTGTTGTAAGTTATTAACTTTGTCTCAAATAGAATAAATCTCTAATTTTACTTATATTTAAATAAAAACAATTTTAGATGTATATTACATTATCTCTCCTAGTTAATTACTTCAAAGAGGAATAACATTGCAAAAACCTAATGAATACTAATCCATCACGTGACTTAATTAGTGACTTAATTGCTTTAAATAGGACAACAAGCAATACAGAAGTTGTTGTTATTATTATTATTATTTTAAAAAAAATACCTTACAGATAAGGATTATCTCTTTTTTTAAAGAAAACCTTAACTTCTAACTTCATTCTTATTCTTACCACTTCACTCTCTAACTAAACCCACTCTCCCTTCACTTTGTTCTCTTCTCCATCACCATTATATTCCTACTGCTCTTTCTCCTTCACATTTTGCCTCTCCTTTGTCCCACTCCCCATTTCCCTTGTCCCTTTTTCATTTCCTTTGTTTATCCCCACTCTCCATTTCCCTTGTACTCTTCCCACTCAAAATTAAAGCTCATTCTTTTCTTTTCTTTTTTTTAATCTGTCCTTTTTTTCCTCTTTGTACTGTTTTTTTTTTCCAGGTGGTGTTTGAAGTTTCAGATATCTAAACTCCCAATACATTGTAAGTTTCTAAATTTTTTTAAGCTTACAAATTTAATTTTATTAGTAGCGTATATTTTAATTTGCTCAATTTATTTTTATATTAATTTTATTTTGAAATCTGAAATAATATCGTGATTTATATATGCTAAAAATTAATTGAGAGAGAATTAATTGTTAATATAGGCTGTATATGAAAATATGAAATACTCCCTCCGGTTCTAATTATAAGACAATATTTGAGAGTTGGTTTTGATCCTAATTATAAGATAATATTCTAATTTTTATCAATTTCTTCCTAATATACTCCTGTTTTATTCTCTCTTGGTTTTTAGTGATTATATATATATGTGTGTGTGTGTATCTGTGCGTATATATGTGTGTGTATACATATATATATGTGTATGTGTACGCGTGCCTATCAATATATGTTTGTGTGCACATATATATACCTGTGTGCGTGTTTGTGTGTGTGTATATATATATATATTTGTGTGTGTGTATTCATATATATGTGTGTAGATATATGTATGTATATGTATGTGTGTGTGTATATCATTTTAAATTTTAAGTCGGAGAGGTATATGGTATGAGTTATTAATTCACTTTTACTTATATCATTTTAAATTTATATAAAGGCATTTTAGAAAAATGAGTAAAATTAACTAATTTAACTTTTGTCCTTAATCTCCTTAAAATTAGTTAAATATGTTTTATAATTAGGACCGAAGGGAATAGTTCATACTTTTTTCAATATGCGTTTTTCCTCTTTGAACGGTCTTTTTTAGATGGTGTGTTGAAGTTTGACCTCTCTTTAAAATTTCAGATCTTTTAAGCTTAAAATTTTAATTTTATTAGTAGCGTATATTTTAGTTTGCTCAATATATTTTTTATATTTATTTTATTTTGAAATGTGAAAAATATTGTCATTTATAGATGCTGAAAATTAATTAAGATAGAATTAATTGTTGATATAGGTTATATATGAAAATATGTAATATAGTTACAGTAATCTAAAAAAGTATGTGTGTGTGTATGTATATAAAAAAAGTCAGACTTTTCTTCTGCTGACTGTAGCACATCCCTTGCTGATACTCGTAAAGATTATACTACCTCCGGTCTTAATTATAAGAGCTAGTTGACTTTCTTTGGAAATATTAAGGAAGCTAAATACGTTACTTAATCATCTTATATGTTAAATATTCTTAGATTATATATTAGTTTATTAATCAAACTAATAAGTTTGAAGAAAAAAAGAAAATGAAAAATATTTTAAAATAATTTAATTAGCTTCCTTAATATCTTCAAAAAAAGTCAATTAGCTCTTATAATTAGGACCGGAGGGAGTATTAACCCAAAATAAAATCAAACCAATCCCAATAAGAGTCTATCCAACTACAACCTCTCATCTCACAGTCTCTCATGTGAATCTGCGAGTTTCAGAGAAAAATGGGAAACAAGATATTGGCATTTGTGGGGATGGTCGTGGCTGTTCTTATCCAAACAGCAGGCCAAGTGGTAAGCAAAATTGCTATGAATGGTGGCATTAACACATATATCTTGATTCTCTACTCCTACGCTCTCTCCTCTCTCCTTCTCCTCCCCTTCATCACCTTCCTTCTTTACAGGTTCAATTCTCTTTCTCTCTCTCTCTCTATACTTTAGATCTTAAAGTTTTAACTGTACTTACTGTTACTTATTGTCTTCTTCTCTCTCAGATCTGAAGCTCCTCCTCTTAACTTCCCCTCCATTTGCAGATTCTTCTTGCTTTCCCTCTTTGGGTTTGTACTTAATTAACTCTGCATTTTTCAATTGTCATAACACACACACACACACACATATTGATGATATTAAATCAGTTAACTGTGTTGCAGAAGCGCAGGGACTGTATTGGCTTATGTTGGCTTAGATTTAAGCTCACCCACACTGGCCGCTGCCTTGTTGAACCTCATTCCTGCTTTCACTTTTGTGCTTGCACTCATCTTCAGGTTCTTCTTCTTCTTCATTCTTCTTCTTGTTTATTATTATTATTATTATTATTATTGGCATTCATCTTTCACTGCTTGTGATATTTCGAAATGGAGTATTAGTAGGCAAGTTTTATAATTTCTTCTTATTTTTAATGAAGTTTTTGTAGTTTTTTCTTTGTCGTATAACAAATCAACACTATTAAATGTTATTCAGTGTTATTTTAAAACTATAAGGACTATTACAAACATATATATGGGAAACTACAGAGATCGGCCAAAACCACGGCGGGTTTCAAATTAGAGAGATCAAAATCAAAAGGAAGAAAAAGTATAGAAATCAAACATGGTATCAACCCTTTTTCTTTTTATTATAATTTCATTAATTATAGGTATTAGTGCATATAATTACAATTTGTTTCGCAACCTTCCCCTAGCATGCATCTAATTTATTTTTTCCACAAGAGTAAGTAAAATCAGAATTAACTATATTAGAGATTTTATATAGTGCTGAAAACACATGGAAGATAAGTACCATCACATCTGAGGGGGGGAAAAAAAAGTACCATCACATAAAAAAAAGTTTCGGGATTTAGCAATGAGGTCGAAATTGCTAGTGAAAAAAATATTTTAAGGACAAAATTACACTATAAAACACTTTAGAATGTTGGACACATCTAAAACAAAAGAAAAAATTCAAGGAACTGTATAAAACATAAAATATTTTAGGTTGTTAGACACACTTTAAAAAATACTTTAGAATGTTGGATCAATCTTAACACTTTTTTTTTCTACATTTGACACTTGTGTTAGTAAATGGTGCAATAATTTTTGTACTGTTTACCTAATGTCATTATAAAAAAATTTCGGATCAGGGACAGAATTACCGTCAGAAATAATCACTCACGGAATTTCATCGGTAATTGAAAGTACCCGTGGAATTCCGTGGGGAATATCTTCTACCACTTTTTTTTTTTCCTTGACAGACTTTTTCCATTGAAATTCAATTACTGACGGAATTCTGTGGGTAATTTTTGTCGGTAATACAACATTTTTTTTGTAGTGTGATGTAATTGTAGCATGTGAATTGAATCGGTTCTGTCTCAATTTTAATGGTTCAGGATGGAAGTGGTACACTTCAAAGAATATAGCAGCCAAGCCAAAGTGTTAGGAACTATAGTATCAATTAGTGGAGCATTTGTTGTGATATTATACAAGGGCCCACCAATATTCAAGAATCATTCTTCAGTATCTCCTTATAAGCAGTTTTTGTCATTAGCACAATCCAACTGGGTCCTTGGAGGCTTTTATTTAGCTACCGAATCCTTATTCGCTTCACTTTGGTACATTTACCAGGTTTTGTTCATTTTATTTGAAGCTGCAAGTAAATAAGTATACTGTATATATATAGAGTGTATAAGTAGAGAAAACTGATATTTTTTTGGGTTCTCTTTTGCAAAATGTTTCAGGCATCAGTTATGAAGAGCTATCCTAGTGTAATGGTGGTAGTCTTCTTCCAAATTCTCTTCTCCACAATTTTGTCAGCAATATTTGCCATTATTGTAGTTAAAGATCAATCAGAATGGATCTTAAGACTTGATATGGGCTTGGTTTGCATTATCTATGAGGTAATCCTTTTGTTAAGGATATTCATGAATTTGTTTTTCACTATAAAGCTATCCAGAAAATAAAACTTGGGTGGTCTTTAGTTATTCATATATAATGCTAACTTGTGGTTCATCACATAGGCAGTAGCTGATATGGTGATTCGCTTCAGTCTCTGTGCATGGTGTGTGCGGAAAGCTGGGCCTCTGTTTTGTTCAATGTTCAAGCCTGTAGGAATCGTTTTCACTGTTATGATGGGTGCTCTGTTTCTGGGAGATGATTTTCATCTTGGAAGGTAACATTTCAACACCAGATACTCACTCCCTCCTGACCATTTCATAAGATGCCCTTCTAAAATATATTTTTGGTCCTTTTCATAAGACATTTCGGAAGTTTCAATGAGCAATAAATATATATATATATATATATATATATATATATATATATTCCTATATATGCCCGTATTTAATAAGTGTAGTGAAAAAGAGTAGCTAGAAACTAATATGATATTGAAATTAAGTGTGATTAAGATTGAAATTAATATGACTATTTTTGACGCGTTCACATATCTGTTTGTGATAGAATTTGACATTTTTGTTAATGAACTGAGTCTACCAATGTCTTTCTCATTGTGTCATTGATCACAGTAAAAGATTTTTGAATGAATGTATTGCAGTTTGGGGGGTTCAATTATAATTGTGTTGGGATTTTATGCTGTGATGTGGGGCAAAGCTAAAGAAGAGAGGAAGGTTGAAGCAAGCCTTGAAAACTCGGAGGCATGTTGCCATACTGCTCCTCTGCTACAAAACAAGACTTAACAAATCACTGCTATATTCTCTTATGTATATGGATATAAGCAATTTAATTATGGAGCTCTACATGGAAATGGCTTGCAAAAAGCTGAAATCTTGTTCAGCAGACATTTTGGAGGATCTGCAAGTTGCTCATAGTATGAAATTAATGTCTCTTTTCACTGACCACTTTGATCGATTGGCTAGGTTGTTCTAGCTTAACCAATAAAATTGTGCGGTTGAATCATTGTTTTAAAAAGGTCAGTAGTTCATGATTTTCGTAATCGAACCAGTTAATCCATGTATAATAATAATATAGAGTAAAGTAGCATCCAACACTTTGATTTTATTTCTCGATAGTATCCAATACCCTAATCTTATGTATTTAGTACATCTAGTATCCTTTAGTATTATTGTCTAGTTAGATCTAGTAACTGAAACATATTTATGACTTAGGGTAATAGATGCATTGTAAATATGATTAGGGTGTTGGAAGTTAGAAGTCTCAAAAAAATAACATTAAAATGTTGGATGCACCATATATAAACAAAATTAGGGTGTTGGATATAACTAAGAAATAACCAAAAAAAAAGAAGTGTTGAATGTTACTTTACCCTAATATATAAAAAATAAATTCATAATAAGTCTAATTGTCAACATAATAACACCATAATATATGAAGTTTTCATTTAAATAATACTATATTGACCGCTTGAAAATTTTATTAGACAATTTGAGAGGGTTAATTTTTTTATACTTTTTTTTCAGCATTTTTATGTCAAGCCCAAAAAAACTGTTTGGTTTTCTAAATAGTGTTCCAATTTCTGGTCTAATTTCGGGTTACAGCTGAATGGTATCTTAACCGCCAACTCAACCTTAAAAGCTGTTTTTTCCCCCAATCCGAACTCATTGGATTGTTTTATCACTTGTTTGAATAGATATATTGTGGAAAAAATAAGTAAAAATCTTAAACATGTTGAGAGTGCCGCTTCATCTGCACTTATAAATAAATGAAATTGCGTAGACCCAGTGGCAGCTATACCCATTCACCTCATCGAGTAAAATTAATTACAATGGACACTTCAAATAAAACTTAGTCATAATTATAAGACCGTGTTGATATTTTTAGAAAAATTAAAGAAGCTAAATAAGCTACTCAATCATATCATATATATTGTGTATCCTTAGATAATATATTAGTTTATTAGTTAAAACTAATTAATTTAGAGAAAAAATAAAAATACTCTAAAGTAATTTAATTAGTTTCTTTAATCTTTCCAAAAAAGTTAACTTAGTCTTATAATTAGAGTATTTTTTTTAATACAAAATATCTAGCACAACCGTGATTTTAGGCCTAAAATCTTAAATGAAAAAAGAAAAGAAAAAGGAGGACCACCATCTTCAATGGCCACCCTGCCCACTCAATAAAAGGATAAGTGGTCCAACACAGTCTCGATTGTGAGTGTGAGAAGAAAATGGGGAAGATATTGGCATTTGTGGGAATGGTGTGATGATGATGATGATGATTATTATTATTATTATTATTATTTTAAATAAAGTGATGTGCTTTAAGTAAAGCCATTCCTTATAAATTAAGGAATTTATGTGAAGAGTTGTTAGGGTATTATAACATTAAATATCACCAATGTCATGTCTCTTTAGTTTCTAAAGAGACATATGAAAGGTTATAATAAAAGGTTCTGGTGAAAAGTTGTTTTAGTTTTTCTAAGAAAACCTACATTAGAAGATGTAACTCTTCATATAAAATGTTAATTAAGTTATGTTGGTTCATGGATCTAACATATGATTATAATTTTTAATTAAAGAAGTGTTATTTCAAGATACACCATTTCAAAAAATCACTTCATAGCTTATAAATATCCATCACCATTAGTCCATTCACACATCAAACATCACACTATACAATAACAAGAGATCAAATTCATTGCCTTTGGCTTTGAATGCGCATAAAAATAAAGTCAAACTATCATTTCGTAAAAGTTATTGTTGTCTTAACTTAAGTGTTGAAAGTCAATCTATACTTAATGGTTTTATTGTATTCTGCAAAAAATTTATCTGTTAATCCAAATTGCATCCTATAAGATAGGTAGAGTTGGGAGCGAATTAAACCTAAATGAAAGTGCTTCTCACACCTTAAAGACATTGTACACCACTTTCTTCATCTTTTCTTCTTGTACTCTTCATATATACAATCCCACCAATAATCTTTAAGCTCAACTTGTGAATACAAGTGGAATATTTGAAGGAGTTGACTGTAAAATTTGTAAAGTTGGTAAGATTTGAAGGAGGAAGCTTTTTGAGATGGCACATGTTTTGCTTGCTAGAAGAAATGGATGGTTTGATTAAGGAACCTTGCAAAGGAGTTATTTTGAATTAATTTGGTCAATGGCAAATGAGATAGATAAATATCTATTTGCATCTCTTTATTATGGGTTATAAATTCATAAAATTTATTCATAATCTGGTATGATCCAATTATTTTGCTTTAAATTATATTAGCTTGTGGAATCATGGAATATTGTAAACATGATTAGAAAGTGATAGAGAAGCATAGTAGATTTTGAATATACTAAACTGATAATTATCATGAGATATTTTATTGTCATAAGTTGATAATTGTCATGTTATGTTTTAATTTTAATTAGAATGATTGATGAAACTTTTGTGTGGAATAGATGCATGAATTGTGCATGGTTTGAATGATTTCAAACATATAACATGCATGTGGATGAGTTAATTATTGACTCATAATTATAAATAAACTTCAGGAAATTAAAGACATGGAAAAAGAATCTTAATTAAACATAAAAAAATAAATGTCTCAAGCAGTTGGGTGATTATTTTCTCTTAGAAGAGGAGTATGGCAAAAGATCCATGATATAAAAGACACCAATGCTCACATGAGAAAGTATCATGAGAAGTTATGTGTAGTGGAGGAATGACAACCTCATAAGACCTTAGAGAAAAGATGGAATGATAGAATTATAAATTTTATTTATATGTTTGGCAATTGTAATTTTACTAATAGAAAATGAGTCATAATTTGTTGGTGAAATGTCAATAATTTTGCTTGCTTTTATGATTCTTTATTGTTTGACTCTAGTAAATCTTTCCATTGTGATAGTCTATTCATGCGAAGGCCTATAGCCAAGTTTTTAATGGAAAATCATGACATATTGACTTGAGATATAATAACTATGTGAAATATTTGCTTTTAAATGGAGTAATTTCTATTACTTATGTAAAATCTGAATTAAATCTTGCAGATCTTTTGACAAAAGGCTTGACAAGTGATGTAATGTTAAAAGAAGAAGAAGAAGGATAAGATAGAAGCCATATAAATCTTGATCACCAATAGTTGAAACATAATTGACACTTGACTATCATATTAAGTATTGAATTCAATGCTAAAAGTACACTATCAGAGTGATTGCAAATACTAGACTTTTTGATAAATCCCAGATTGGAAAGTGCTTAGTAACCATGAAACTAAAATTAAAGGAGGGAAGGTTGAACTTTAATTGCTTCTTACTGGACATGTAAGTATAGATTTATTGGAACACTTATCATGATGATGCTCTTGACGGAGTTTGCATATATGCAAGTGAAGTGGATCCACTTCTAAGAATCTAAGGGGATGACTCTAAAAAACTCTCATGAAAGGGATATGGACACAAGGCAATGAACAAACATTCCATTTAAAATGGCATAATATGACCAAGATCTTATGCGTAATTTATACACACATGTTCATATGGGCTAATTGGTTTAAAGCTTAGTTTACCATATTATATTTCGAATGGGGTGAAACAATGTCTTACATAGGTGAATATTCAAATTTTTTAGATACCTCTATTGACAATATGAGATTTTCAAAGTGATAAGAGTTTTTATTATTATTTTACAATGATAGGGGATTGATGGAATATTTTAAAATGAAGTGATGTGTTTTGGTAAAGTCATGTCCTTACAAATTAAGGAATTTATGTGAAGAGTTGTGTAGGGAGTTATAATATTAAAAGTTACTAGGTTATGTCTCTTTAACTCTTAAAGACACATATGAAAGGTTATAACTAAAAACTATCTTGTTTAAAGGTTGTGTTGATTTTTTTAAAAAACCCTTGGTGAAAGGTTTTGTTGGGCTTTTAAGAAAACCCTATATACCATAAAAGTGTAAATCTTTATAGAAAATATTCTTTAAGTTATATTAGTTTACCAGACTTCATGAATATAACAAATAGTTATTACTTTTAATTGAATAGATGTTATTATTAGAGACACAACTTCAAAATATTACTTCATAATCTATAAATACTTATCACCATCAGTTAATTCACGGAAGAGGATTCTCTCCTAATCATTTTTCTCATTTTCTACTTCATAATCTATAAATACTTATCACCATCAGTTAATTCACGGAAGAGGATTCTCTCCTAATCATTTTTCTCATTTTCTCTAATTAACACCATCTGGGTTATTAATTGGGAAGATAAGAGAAAAGTTAAAATGGTATTGTGATTGATCAAATATCACACCTCATAACAACAACAACAACAAGAGAAATGATATATACGGAAAATGCTCTAACATTTAAATCCACAATTCACCTTCAAATTACGTTTTACATTTAGTACCAGAGAAGGATTACATAAACATTACATCATGATGACATTAATGATGTACGAGAGATTGATTTAACTTGCATGTAACTTTAAGGGCAAAAACACATGGTTTTCCTTTGAAATTTTATGATGTTAATTTATAGTATTTGTCGATCAATGAATTGATATTGTGCAAGTGCAAGAAAGATCAATAAAAATCTTCCCCACTTGATTTGTCTTTCCCCCCCCCCCCCCCCCCCTCTCCTTTTGGTGATGGACCACCTAAATTCCGATAGAATGACAATTCAATGGTGACTTATACCCAAAAAAAAAAAAAAGTGATTGAGAATAAAAAAAGTTGTGCAACTAAAATCATTTCCAACAATTTTGTATTTTACTCTTTTTTATCTCTGCTTTATTATCAGGAAAAAATTCATAATGCATGTCTTCCTTGTGGAAGAAATTTTCTATAACGAAAAAAATCAGGAAAAAGGAAGTGGTGAATTTTTTAAGCAAACAATTTTCTAACTATAACTCTTCAAAATAATAATAATAATAATAATAATAATAAGAAGTTTAATTTGTCATCTGAAAATTACAAATTAATAATTTTTAATCTAACCGGTCCAGGCAAGATTTGAATTGTCCTAATCTTGTCAGAGAAATGAGTACGTACTAAGATGTTTATTACTATGATGAGCATTAAAACGGACTTAAAAGAGACGATGCAATAAAGTAATTAAAAAGTGCTAAATATCGTTCATTATGAGACAATTAAGAATACGTTTATATTACATTTTCTTTTTCAATTTGACCCTTGTGTTCGCTAAGTGGTAATAATTTTTGTACCATATACCTAAAGTTTTAATTGCAGCATGTGAACTGAACTTGTACTACTGTGTCAATTTTAATGGTTCAGGATGGCAGCAGTACATTTCAGAGAATACAAAAGCCATGCTAAAGTGTTAGGAACTATAATACCAAACAGTGGAGCATTTGTCGTGATATTCTACAAGGGCCCACCAGTCTTCAATAATCACTCTTCAGCATATCCTTAATTACAAGCAGTTTTTGTCATTAGCACAGTTTATTTGGTTACTCAATCTTTCTTGTCTTCAGTTTTGGTACATTTATCTGGTTTGTGTTCATTTTCTTTGAAGCTCCAAGTAAATAAGTAATGCATATATTGAGTGTATAATAAGAGAAAATTGATTCTTTTTTCCCTTCTCTTTTACATTATCTACCAGGAAATCCATTATATTGTTATGAAGACTCATTTTCCATTATAAAAACTTACAATCTTGATAGCATAAACAGTATCAACAGTATGTTTGACCTGGTTCTAATATCATAAAGAAGTATAGAGAACTTAATAATTCTATAAATCTTTGTATTTAACTGTCATGAGAATACGGACTGTACAGTGCATGGAGCAATGAATATAAGTGAACATGAAAAAGAGAAACACACAAACAAAAGGACACAGCCCTAGCCATGATTTGTAGCATAGGAAAAAAGGAAGAGAGTGAGACAAGGAAGGACAAGGGGTTTTTCGAAAAATTTGTTGTTGGTTCCCATGTACGGCACCAAATTGTTTAACCAAATTTCAGTAAGTAGAGATTTTAATTATTGGGTCATGAACAACATGCAATTTCACAAAGGACAATAAGAAAAATTAAAAAGGATGATGTTATCAATAGTTCGTTGGTTGCAATTACAAAACCACAAAGATCAGAAGATGGTAAGGGGACGTTAAAAATTGCAACGTAGGACTAGAGAAAGGGATTCAGAAAAAAATAGCAGGTGCATAGTAGTCTGAGTGTCCTTGGAGCACAATGCTTGATTGACTTATTATATATACTCGATCCTCCATAGTAGTTGGATGTGATATTCCCGAGTCTAGGCATTTTCATTCATTCGGTGGTAAGTGTGCAACCACTTCGGGTTTTGCAGTGGCAATGACGACCCTCCCAACAGTGGTAGCTCCATATAAAGCGGATTACGAGTGGTTTTACCGTAGCTCAGACCTTATACCTCTTAAGGGAATCCAGCGCCACATTTCGTTGAATCAACCACATGTTGGTATAAGTCTTATTTATTCCTTGTTCGGATCCTCCCTGTTAGGCTTGTCCTGTGTTCCATGGGCCTTGCTTACCAGATATACAAATACTATCTTGCATGCATGGCCACTCTATAAAAGAATAAGTGGTCAAGTAGTCCAACACAAAACAATCCTTTTACCTCACAACTTACCCACTTACTATTTTAGGAAAATTTTAATTTAGGACCATTGTAATTTAAAAAAAAAAAATCACTTACCTTAAAAAATTTTGAAACTTCAATGCAGCCAACTAAAATTAAATTAAATTTTGTGGGTTAAATGATAATAATACTTTTTTTTGGAAAAAAAAAAGTCAACCATCTCTGGCTAACATCAATGTCTTTTTACTTACAATATATAATTTCATTTTAGCGTAAGGAGTATAGTGTAGTTTTAGAATTTTTGTGGCGTAAATAGATACCTTTTTGTTATATTGGCCATCAATTGAAATTTTTCCTACCATTTTCTTTAAAAAGATTGGGTGAAGGTGTAATTTTACCAATAAATTATTAGAAAAAGAGCATCTGACACAATTATTTATTTAGGGTATCATATATACAAACAAACTATTAAAAGAGGTAAAAAAACACAATGGCCACACTAATACAAAAAACGTTAAAAACGTCCTGAATTAGAGGCAAAAAAACGTCCTTTTTGAGCAGGACGTCTGAGTAGGGGAAGTTGTAAAAAAACTGATTAAGGCGTCCTATACCCTAAACAGGACGCCTTAAAAAAGGTGTCCTATATTCTATATAGGACGCCCTAAAAAAGGCGTCCTATACTTAATTTAGGGCGCCTTTTCTAAGGCGCCCTATGTTAAATACAGGACGCCCTAAAAAAGGCGCCCTATATTAAGCATAGGACGCCTTTTTTAGGGCGTCCTGTATTGAAATATAGGACGCCTTCTAATCCTTTTTTTTAAAAACCAATTCTTTGCTCATTACAACTGAAGCCTGATGACAAACAGCAAAACAAAAACCAGCATTACAACTTCAAAACCTAACAGCAAATAACAGAACAGTAAAAACCAACAAAAACCAGCATTACAACTGAAACCTAACAGCAAACAACAGCAAGTAAAAACCAACAAAAACCAGCATTATAACTGAAACCTGTAAACAGCAAATAACAGCAAGTGAAAACCAACAAAAACCATCCAGCAACAAGGCGTAGGTTAACAATGCAAATAACAATGCAAGTAACAAGCCTCTTTTAAAACTAGTTTTTTAAAAAACTAGTTCGATAGAATAATGCAAATAACAGCAAGTAAAAACCACCAAAAAACCAGGCAAATTGCAACAACAGCAACAAGTCTATTGATTCGCAGCCAGCAAGACCAACAACGAACAACAACAAGGCAATTGGCAACCTTCAAGACCAACAACAGCAACAAGCAATTTGGCAACCAGCAAGACCAACAACAGCAACAAACAACCAACAGCAAGTAACCAAAAACCAAAACGCACTTGGCAACCAGCAAGACTAACAATCACAAGTGACCAACAACAGCAACAACAAACTATTATACTTAAATTGACCAAAAATACAACGTTCAGCTTCAAGTTTCAATCCCAATACAAAACAAAGATCACATATGTACAGCAACAGCAACAACAAAGATCACATATCTATATGCGTTGAAGAAAATTTGCAGCCAAAGCGTCTCGAACTGTATCGATCTCTTCATCCGAGCACGGAGTCAGACTATCAAAAATCTATAAATTGAAAAACAAGGTATAAGTTAAACCAATGAAGTGAATGAAATAATTATCAATTGAGAAACACATAGCGATCACGTACGTTCATAAAACTTGTATGTCCACTCCCAACGATTTCGTGCATAAAAAACATAACATAGTAACCGCACTCAGAGTGTCCTGGTTGCTTCGGACACTAATAAATCAAAAGCAAATTGTTAAAACAAATAAAGGCATATCGAAAGCTACCATTGTGTCAATGACATAACTTGAATTGAAACTACTTACTCTCGGAAAATGCCACTTTGGTCCACCCTGCTCTGCTACTCCAGCAATCGATCTAGCCGCCCCTAATGCACTATCATTAAAACGGAAATTAACAGACATGAAAACAAATCATTACATATGAAGAATCAATGATTTAGACGAAAATTGACTTACTTGGCGAACATGGATTTGATTTCATCGTTTGGCCTGCCACTACGTAAGGGATCAAACCAATAACATGTGTTCTTCGAGGGACAAACAACACAAAGGGTCCAATGACCACTACAACATATACATTTTAATATTAATTAAGATAAGAAAGGAATTTATTCTTAAAAATCTTAAATAGACAAAACTAAAATACGTACGCTTCAAGTATTGGGGCTAGATAACAACGATCACCTTCCAAGGCAATTGTAGCACCAATATAAAGCGTCCTTTGGGTTAACGTATTGCGAGCCTGGGTCATGCTTATTGGACTTAAGAATCCATACAAACCCGAGTGGCCTTTCTTGATGCATAAGTCATTGCAGACACTATGATCGAAATAAAATGATAAGCGTTGTTGAGTATAGAAAACAAAAAATGTCAATGCAATAATCAAAGGGGGAAAAAACTTACAGTATCGCAGCTTTAAGAACGACTAAATCTAAACACTCCATATGCATAAATTCGGCAAGATCTTTTTTGTCAACGGTGAAGTCATATGTCTTTTCTGTGCTGACAATGCCCGGTGGCATCTTGAAGGAGAGATAGCTGATGTCCTTGTACACGTCTCGCAGTAGTGCTAAGTGTGGAAAATTGCCCGCAGCTTGTTCATTCTATGAAAACATAAACAAACATATATAATCTGTTTTGATGATCAATACGTACGTGTAGTTTTTGCATCACGTCATATGTTACAATAAGTGGGATATGATGAGTTCAAAAAGAGATCGAGATGGATCAAGACGGATAATTAACAACATTAAATCAATCAAGGAAAGGTGATAATCATGTTTTGTTATAAAAAGGACACACTTCCATATGCCATGACAGAAAGCACAAAGCAAAGCTTCCAAAAAATGAAACTTTTTACACCTATATTTGTATGCATATGGACAAATCGCTAATTAATTTCACAAACCCGAAAATTTAAAAAAATAAAAATAAAAAATCAGATCAAATACATTCCCTTTCCTGGAATAAAAACGACTCCACCCTGCTGGATGAAATTCACACCAGGATTATAACTCTAAAGCAACGTTGTATCAATACCAGTCTGGTTCACAATGGACTCCAAGCTATCTTCAAACCCAAGAAATTTGAGATCAAACAACTTCTCAATTTTATCTTTATTTCACAAACCATGATTCGCTTCAGGCTTGTTTGGATTGAAATTTGAGACAGCCGTTGGGGATGGAGAATGTAGGGGAAATTGGATGTTTCATCTCTCATACTAAAAAACAATACTAATATGGAACTTAAATGAAAGAATAATCATGGCAAGCAAACACTTTGAGCAATTACAATCACAAATCACAATCTCCTTCCAGACATAGAAAGAAAACCAAATCGAACCAGACATGAGCAAGCAACATGGTCTAGAACTTAAATAAAAGAATAATCATAGCAAGCAAACACTATGACCAACAATCACAATCTCCTTCCAGAGATAGAAAGCAAACCAAATCAAACAATATAGGAGCAAGAAACATAATGCAACCTAGAGAGAAGAGAGCAAATATCAAAATAAACCATGAAAACATACGGTCAAAGAACCATGAAAGCAAGGGGAGTACCGTTAGAGATTGTCGGAGACGGTGGGGGACGCGCCGGAAACAGAGAACGAGAGCAAGACACTGACGGCGCACAATGTGAGAGGTGTGGGCGTCGGAGACGGAGGGGACAGTGGGTGAGTCGCCGGAAACAAAGAGCGAGAACAACAGCGCCGCGAAGAGATAGGGTTGAGGGAGAAGATGGTGACGGCGTGAATCACGCGAGTGTGTGAGAGGGAGAGATTGGGTTTGAGAGAAATTAATTAAGAGCACACGCCGGGTCCACAACATCAAAACGACTTATTATTTGGCCGTATTTCCAATTAAGGCATCCTGATCTATCTTACAGGGCGCCTTTTTTTCACCTTCGGCGCCCTGATTATAATTCAGGGCGCCAATGTTTAAATATTGGCGTCCTAAATTAAAATCGGGGCGCCAATGTTGAAATATTGGCTTCTTGAATTTTAATCAGGACGCCAATATTTTTAATATTGGCGCCCTTAATTTTAATCAGGACGCCAATATTTGGTGCCAGCCTCACCAAATATTCTATATATTTCGCGCTTTTTTGGTGGGAGATTTTTAAGCGTCCTGATACAATTTCAGGACGCCAAAATTGAATTTTATTCCAAAAAAAGTAAATCTTATGGCGCTAAACAAAAAATTCCCATATTTGCTATGGCGGGAAAGGATTTTAGGCGCCCTGAAAGGATATTAGGACACCAAAAATCCATTTAAGAAGTCTTGATTTCAAATTTAGGAAGTTGAAGGGTCAACTTCCTTCCAAATAATTACAAGAATGACACTACCTTCTTTTTTTACTTCCTGTTTCTTAATAAGGATGTCTTTTAGGGTAGTAGCTTGCAATTTTTGTAGTAGTGCCATTACTTTTTTTTAAGGGACGTTTATCTGACTATGGATGGTGAGAGAACTGGTATCAATTTTTCATCGTCCTCTCTTCATCGTCTTCATCGTTCTTTGCGCGAGCCAAGATAGGAACAAGATCGGTGACGGCAATAAACTTCCAGATTTAAGCCAATGGTGAAATGTTATGGCACTGACTCAACAAACTGAACAATATCCCAACATGTTCGAGATCATGATCCCTGATCCCCCAACAACGTTTGAACACCATAATCTTAAGAAGCCTCATGATCCCTTTCTGTCTCTAGTTCTCAAAGAATCTCGCCGCATAGCTGAAATTTCCTTGCCTATGGTCTTCACTGGTCTTCTACTCTATTCATGACCTTTGATCTCTATGATCTTAACAAACCCAACACAGTAGCTTTTTCAAAACACTCGCCGGAATCTGGAAATATTGCCGGGAAATGCAAAGAATTGCCGGAAACTGGAGAGACTGAAAATTTTGAACAACAAAGGAATCGATGGAGAAGAGACACTGAACAAGATCATCTCGAAAGCTTGGTTCTGGGTATTCAGATTATAGGTCGATCTGTTAAGAAAGATCAAGCAGTGAAATGGGACGGGGTACAAAGAGTGCCAGCTAAAGATAAGGGGGAGGGTTGAATCACCGACACAGAGAGAAACACAGATCTTGACCAAAAAAGAGGAGGGATGTGAGAAAATCAGGAAGAGCGAATGAAATGAGCCGAGGTGTATAAATCGTACGCACGTTAATAAATGGAGCTAACGCTATTGTGTTTTTTACCCTTTTTGTTTGTTTGTATATAAGATACTCTAAATAAATAATTGTTAGATATTCTTTCTTTAATAGTTTGTTGGTAAAATTGGATTTCACCCAAAAAGATTTAGTGCTTTTGACTCATTTATGACATATTGTTGCGCGGTCAAACTATTTTATCCTTATATATTTAAATTTAAAAGTTATTCATATATATTTATTGATAATGGGTTCGATCTGACGTGGTCAAGTGGAAAAGACCTCGCAATGCACGCCTTTCATTAAAAATATGTTAAGTTTTTTTTTTTTGGTCAACAAAGCCAAAAGTTTAGGCACACGTTTTTTTTCCCTCCTTTTTCTTTTATAAGAAGCATAATTTTTTCCTCTTGTAACTTGAATTTAATTTTCTTAAAAAAATTATTAACCGCTATATCAAACCCAAAATGAAAGATGAAAGGAATAATAACATGTTTGATGGGTTAAGTTTATTTTTATTTTAGATTTGATTTCTTAAGTTTCAAATTATAAATTTTGGTTCTTACAGAAGAAAAATGGTTCTACATTTTATTGAGTTATAGAGACTAATATTTTTTTTTAAAAAAATGATTCTACTTTTAAATTAAAATGACGAAAACAACTCAACAACTAAACTAAAGATGATATCATCCCAAAATAAAATCAAACCGATCCTAATAAGAGTCTATCCAACTGCAACCTTTCATCTCACAGTCTCTCATGTGAATCTGCAAGTTTCAGAGGAAATGGGAAAGAAGATGTTGGCATTTGTGGGAATGGTTGTGGCTGTTCTTATCCAAACAGCAGGCCAAGTGGTAAGCAAAATTGCTATGGATGGTGGCATTAACACTGATGCTACTAAAAATTTAACTAAGCACCGCAAGTGTACGGGTCATGAAAATAATAAGTGGCAAATCAAGGTCATCCCACAGAGACTCAATCAAACTGGTGACTAGGTGTCAAATTTCCTTTTTTCATTTAAGTTGAGCAAATAAGAAGTGTTTTCAATAGTAGTAAAACAAAAGAATTTAATAAAAACAAGCACTTTCAAAGAGAGAGATTCAAATATCAAAGAAGACAACCTAGAGATACTAATCCCTTGTTTGTTTCTTAGATTTCATTCCCACCACATTAATTATAACTTAATTTCATCAGTTAATCTAGAGTATTAGTGTTTATAAGTGCCTGTCGGTCCACTTATATACCTACCTCAAATAATTATGCAATGTCTCACACAATTAATTAACATGCAATTCAAATTGGGCTCACTCTAATTTGATTATGCGAAGCTTCTAGGTATATGTCTATCCTAGACGAAATTAGATTAAAACCTAATTCCTTTTTAAATTTAAAACTAATTCCACATTATTCAATCCCAAGGTCAATTTAGGATTCCCTCTTTCAAATCCAACCCTAAATCCCCAAAACATGCTCAATGGTGATCAGTCAATAAGCAATAAATAATAAAAACAGGATTAAATAAACTGATTAAAATTAAGCAAAACCAATGTGCGGGAATAATTTCTAAGTCTCAAACAAGTTCATAGCACTTTAGGTTGAAAAGAAAATTAGCCACACATGGCTATAAGAAAATCCATTACAAAAATAAGGAGTTCAGATTCAAGCATAAAGAGGAGAAGAAGAAGAAGAAGAAGAAAAGAGATCTCAGAATTGTGGAGCCTTCTCCTTGTACTAGTTCTTCAATTGCCGTCAGCGTTCTCTGCCTCTTGAATTCAGCGTCTTTTTTTTTCTTCTTTCTTCAGCGTGCTCTCCGATCACTACGCCTTTTTTTCTTCTTTTTCCGCTCTGGTTCCCCTCCCTACGTGAATGATCTCCAGCCTTTTTAATATAGAGATTTTAGGCTCCAAAAATCATTCAATCCGTGGGCCGTCCTTTAATGAATTGAATCAATCATCTCAAATTTCCAAAACCTTGCATGTGTGGACTCATATCCAATCAAGTGTGTGCAATCCGTGGGCCTCCTTAAATGCAATGGAATCAATCATCTAAAATTGCCAAAATGTGCATGTGTGGCTGTGGAAGCAAAAAGGAAGAATCAATAATAATAATGATAATAAAACTGATTTTATTTTTAAACCTCTTATTATTGTGATTTATTTCCTAAATTAAAAAACTTCTATTTTAAATTGAAATCCCCTAAATGATGCATCCATATTGATATCCCTTAAAATCATCATAAAATCTCTTTAATTCAGCATTGATGACTTCCTAAATATATTAAAATATATCCCAAATCAATTAAAAATAGAAAGTCATCACACTCCCACACTTGCATCAAATCTTGTCCTCAAGATTTTTTAAATTCTAAAACACCCAATTCATGAAAAGCACAACAAACTTTCTCAGAAATCTTTTCCACCTTCCAAAAATGCAAGTAGCAAGGTAATTAATTTGGCAAAGATAAATCACAATGGAATGTCCCTCACAAGTGAAGTGTATACACTCATCTCTCAAAATATTCAAGGGCTTGTGTTTCACTCATTTCCACCTATTGCAATTTATCTACCCTAGGCTTTTTCCTCATCTCATTCTCCACTAAATTATTCCCTTACATACACAAATCAAGAGGACTTCGACAATAGATAATACTTTAGTTAGTGCCAAGTATCCCAATACATCATATGAAGAATGAAGGGATTTCCTCTTTCTTTCTTTCTTTTTTTCTCCCTTGAGCCGTTGCAAGTCCCCTTTTGACGCGACCCTGCACATGGGTGATGCAGCACCGGTTACTCAGTTACTCCAACAAGCACCTCAAGAGGCTTTTAGCCTAACTCATAACTCTCCTTGACTTTACCGTTTGACGCGAGTGCCAACATTGGTGATGAAGTGCCCCCGGTTACTAAGTAAAGTCTAGAGAAGTCATTGGAGTTGTGTGCATGTGTGCGTGCATGTGTGCTTTTTTTTTTTCCAACCCCTTCAATCTTCTTCTTCTTCTTTTTTTTTTCTCACTTAGCACTCACTAGAGTAACCAATACAAAAAAATGTCCACCCATCTTTATGTATGTAAAGGATTTTTCTTTTCTTTTTTTCTAGAGAGATTCAAAACAAGTTCTAGAGATAAAACCACAATGAGTGCACTCTCTCTTAAAAAGGATGAATATTTGGGCTCAAATTCCTCACAGGTTCTTTGACATCTTAAAGTAAATTATCCAAACCAAATCTTTACCTCTTTACTAACATTCAAAGAATATAGAATCAATTCCCAATCAAATTCACTTCTTTTCATGTTCAAATTAACCCAGGAAAAAAAAATTGAGGACATAGCAAGTTAAAATCAAGAATACCCTCACCCCCACACTTAAATGCCACATTGTCCTCAATGTGAACAAGTAACAAGAAGTAGTGCACGTGAAGAGCAACCATATCTGTGTAAGGGTAACACCAATCTTAGAGATTTTAGATTTCCACCAGTGGAACAGCTTAAGTGCTAGCAGTCACTCAATAGTTATCACAAATAATCATCACATGCATATATAACTAAGAGGAGCACTCATTCCCAAGCAATATATCATCAACAATCAGATAAAACAAATTAAGGAAAAGTAGAAGGAAACTCCCCTATTTGTCCGTGACTTGCGCTTTCAATCCTTGCCACCAAAGTAGAACACATCATCAGGGGCTATCTACTGTCCTACAAAATCAAATAAAGCATCAAATCACACCTTGGGTTGCCTCCCAAGAAGTGCTTGGTTTATAGTCTTCAGCCTGACTCTCCCAACAATCTAATTAGGTGATGACAAGCGGTGAACTATTGTTCGCCGGTTCACTTCACCACCATGGTAATGCTTCAATCTTTGCCCATTCACTTTAAAGCAATCTCCTGTTTTCTCATCTTTAACTTCAATTGCACCTTTTGATGACACTGAAACCACTCTGAAAGGACCAGACCACCTTGATTTCAGCTTCCCAGGAAATAAACGCAATCTTGAATTGAAGAGAAGCACCAACTGCCCTGGCTCAAAAGATCGCCTCAAGATATGATTGTCATGCCATTTCTTTGTTCTTTCTTTATACAACCGTGCACTATCATACGCTTAAAGTCTAAATTCTTCCAACTCATTCAGTTGCAGAAGCCTTCTTGAGCTCGCTTGATTGTGATCCATATTTAGCCTCTTGATTGCCCACCATGCTTTATACTCCAATTCAAGTGGTAAATGGCACGCCTTTCCGAAAACCAAACGATATGGTGACATACCAATTGGAGTACGAAAAGCTATCCTGTAAGCCCATAAAGCATCATCAAGCTTGTCAGACCAATCCTTTCTAGTTGGGCCCACAATCTTCTCAAGGATCCTCTTAATTTCCCTGTTAGTCAGCTCACACAACCCATTAGTTTGTGGATGGTATGCAAGTGACATTCGGTGGTGCACTTTATATTTTTCCAAAAGAGCTTTGAAATTCTTGTTGTTGAAGTGAGTCCCTTCATCAGTAATGATTGCTCTCGGGGTGCCAAATCTTGTCAAGATATACTTCTTCAAGAATCGAATCACTGTGTTGGCATCGTTAGTTTGGCAAGCCATAGCTTCAGCCCATTTACTCACATATTCCACAGCAACAAGAATGTACTTGTTTCCTCTTGAGGATGGGAATGGACCCATGAAATCCATCCCCCAGACATCGAA
This sequence comes from Acacia crassicarpa, assembly GCA_034222035.1. NCBI lineage: Eukaryota > Viridiplantae > Streptophyta > Magnoliopsida > Fabales > Fabaceae > Acacia > Acacia crassicarpa. The sequence continues at coordinate 19,065,630 of JAWXYG010000009.1, read as the reverse complement.
TAACTCCACCTCAAGGATTCCAGATTGTGGCATCTCATGTCTCTTAGAAATATTACCTGTTCTTTGACATCTATCACACTTGTTAACAAAGTGGTGAGCATCTTTAAACAAAGTAGGCCAATAAAAACCAGATTCAAGGACCTTTAATGCAGTTCTTTGCCCCCCATAATGTCCCCCATATGCAGATGCATGACATGCATTCAAAATTTCCTCTTGTTCTACCTCAGGCACACATTTTCTAATAATCAAATCAGCACATCTCCTAAAAAGAAATGGTTCTTCCCAAATATAATAGGCAACATCATGCAAAAACTTTTTTCTTTGGTAGAAATTCAAATCAGGAGGTAATACTTCACACACAAGATAATTCACAATATCAGCATACCATGGCAAATCACAACTACTTACAACAAACAATTGCTCATCAGGAAAATATTCATTCACCAACAAGTCACTCACATGATCAGAAGAGTTCATAATTCTAGACAAATGATCAGCAACTTGATTTTTAATTCCTTTCCTATCAACTATATGCACATCAAATTCTTGTAGCAACAAGACCCATCTAATCAATCTAGGTTTAGACTCTTTCTTCCCTAACAAGTATTTAATGGCAGCATGATCAGTGTGAACTATAACCTTAGCACCCATCAAATATACCCTAAACTTTTCAAAAGCAAACACTACAGCAAGCATTTCTTTTTCAGTGGTAGAGTAATTTACCTGAGCTGCTACTAAGGTCCTGCTCGTGTAGTAGATAGGATGGAACATCTTCACATGCGTCTTTCCCAACACAGCTCCAACAGCGTAGTCACTCGCATCACACATTACTTCAAAAGGTAGTGACCAATTAGGAGCTACAATGATAGGAGCTGAAGTCAATCTTCTCTTCAGTTCTTCAAAAGCCTTCATACACTCCTCATTAAACTGAAAAGGAGTATCTTTCTCCAGTAACTGTGAAAGGGGCTTTGAAATCTTGGAAAAATCTTTAATGAATCGACGATAGAAACCAGCATGGCCCAAGAAGCTTCTCACAGCTTTGACATTAGAAGGAGGGGGAAGCTGCTCAATCACAGAAATCTTGGCTTTGTCAACCTCTAAACCATCTTTAGAAACTTTATGACCCAAAACTATGCCTTCAGTCACCATGAAATGACACTTCTCCCAGTTAAGCACTAAGTTTGTCTCTTCACATCGCTTCAACACCTTTTTCAGATTGATCAAGCACTCCTCAAATGACTCACCAAATACCGAGAAATCATCCATGAACACTTCCATTATCTCTTCTATCATATCAGAGAATATACTCATCATACATCTTTGGAAAGTGGTAGGAGCATTGCATAAACCAAATGGCATTCTTCTAAAGGCAAAAGTGCCATAGGGACAGGTGAATGTTGTCTTCTCTTGATCTTCCGGAGCTACCACAATTTGATTGTACCCTGAATATCCATCCAAGAAACAAAAGAATTCTTTACCAGCCAAGCGGTTTAACATCTGGTCAATAAAAGGAAGTGGGAAATGATCTTTCCTTGTAGCATCATTCAACTTCCTGTAATCCATGCAGATACGCCAACCAGTCACTGTGCGAGTAGGGATAAGCTCATCTTGCTCATTGGTAATCACTGTCATGCCCCCTTTTTTAGGAACACATTGTACTGGGCTGACCCACGCGCTATCAGAAATAGGGTAAATGATCCCAGCATCTAATCATTTAATAATTTCCTTCTTGACCACTTCTTTCATCATAGGATTTAGCCTTCTCTGATTCTGAACAGATTTCTTGTGATCATCCTCCAAAAGTATCTTGTGCATTACAATTGACGAGCTTATACCTTTTATGTCTGCAATTGTCCAACCTAAGGCACCTTTATGGCTCTTGAGAACTTTCAACAACTGCTCTTTTTGATCTTCAGATAAGGAAGAAGAGATGATAACAGGTAGTGTCTCAGACTCACCTAAGTATGCATATTCAAGATGCGGTGGTAAGGGTTTAAGCTCTAAAAGTGGTGCTTGTTCAATGGAAGGCTTCAAAGAAGTAGTTTTCCTTGATTCCATCTCTAACGACTCAAACTGCTGTAATGGTTTTCTGTAACAAGGAGATACTTCAAGTAACTTCTTACATTCAACTGTATTCTCTTCTTCAATCTCATCTGTCCCAAGTAAAATAGCAGCTAACGATTCTTTTATAGAAAAGGACTCTAAAGTCTCTTGAATGACCTCATCAAACATGTCAACCCTGAAGCAATCTGCAACATCCCTAGGATACTTTAATGCCTTGTTCATGTTGAATACAACTTCTTCATCATTTACCCTCAACTTGATCTCTCCCTTTTCGACGTCAATCAGTGTTCGAGCTGTCACAAGGACAGGTCTTCCCACAATGAGCGGTAGATCTATATCTTCATCACAGTCTAAGACAATAAAGTCAGCAGGGAAAATAAACTTGTCAACTTTAACCAGAACATCTTCGATGATACCCTTCGGAAAAGCCAAGCTTCGATCAGCTAGCTGCAGTGTCACAGAAGTTGGTTGAGCTTCACCCAGTTGCAATTTTCTAAACACAGAAAGTGGCATCAAGTTAACACTTGATCCTAGATCACATAATGCTCTTCCCTTAAACTTTTCTCCAATTATGCAAGGTATGGAAAAACTGCCTGGATCTTTCTGTTTAAGAGGTAGCTTGTTGAGAAGAATAGCACTACACTCTTTGGTTAAGGCTACAGTTTCATAGTCACCAAACCTCCTCTTCTTACTCAACATCTCCTTTAAAAACTTCACATATTGAGGCATCTGCTCTAACGCCTCAAGGATAGGGATGTTAATGTGTAGTTGCTTGAAAATCCCCAAAAACTTCTTGTATTGCTCATCTAAAGCTTTTTTCTGAAATCTTTGAGGGAATGGTAAGGGCGGCACCCATTTGAGATTATCCTGGTTTGCCTTCCTTTTCACTTCACCCTGTTTAGACTCAAACTCAACTTTCTCTTCATTGACTTTTTCATGCACCTTCTGTAAAACCTCTTCATCTTCCTCTATAGTGACTGTAGGATTGGTTTGATCAGTAGCAGCTGAAGGTGTCTTCTTTTGTTGAGGAATCTCAGGTAATTCCTTTCCACTTCTCAATGTAAGAGCTTTGCATTCCTTTTTCCCATCTCTATGAGGATTAGGCATAGTATTACTTGGCAATTCTCTCTGTTGTAAAACATTCATAGCATTTGCAAGTTGCCCCATTTGTACCTGAAGATTCTTGATAGAGGCCTCAGTAGCAATTTGATTCTGAGCGCTCTTTAATTGACAACTTACGAGCTCAGATATCATCGCTTCAATATTAGATTTAGGTTCTTGGGTAGGAATGACTTCCCTTTCCAATTGATGAAAGCCAGGAGGTGGTACTGGTTTCGTATCAGAGCTTGATGCTTCATTAAGAGTTGCTCCATATTTCCAAGAGAGGTTGGGATTTTTTCGCCACCCAGTATTGTAGGTGTTTGAATAAGGATTGTTCTGGTTGCTGCCACGGTAGTTACCTGCATAGTTCACTGGCTCCACATGTTGAGATATGAGGCATTGTCCATTACTAGGGTCATCTCCACAATAATCACAAGGGGCATAAACAACATTTACCCCCACATGTCTACTATTAGATCGGTTGACTTGAGCTTCTAAGTGGTCAACCTTCTTGCTGATCGTATTCAACATTGCCAACAGCTTTGAAGAAGGGTCTTCAATAACTTTATCAACTGACTTCACCAGCCTTCTGTCATTTTGTTCTGTAGAAAGTCAGTGGATAAGTCATCTAGGCATTTCCAGACACGATTTACCGGTTGCTTTGTAATTCCCCCATTAGTGACAGCATTCAATTCTGATTTAGATTCTGGAGTCAACCGAGTACTGAATATTTGAAGCAAGACCCATCTCTCTAGATTGTGATCGGGGCTCTGCCTGACAAGCAACTTGAACCTCTCCCATGCCTCATACAGATGCTCACCAAATTGTTGACAGAAATTAGTAAGAGCAGCTCGTGCGTCCACAATCTTGTTATGAGGAAAAAATCTTGATCTGAACTTTTCTTCCAGTGTCTCCCATGAGGTTATGCTACCCTCTGCCAAGTTGTTGAGCCATTCTTTAGCTTTCCCTTGTAGAGAGTAAGGAAAAAGCCGAAGGCGAATCACATCATTAGGTACTCCATTTTGCTTGAAGGAGTTGCAAACATCAAGAAATTGCAGCAGATGTTGATTTGGATCTTCTGAATCGTTCCCTGCATACTGACCCTGGAGTTCAAGCATCTTAAGCATAGTTTGCTTGATCTCAAAATTGTGAGCTTGAAACTCAGGCACTCTGATTCCCGATTGATACCCTTGAGATTGCCTTCCCAGAAAGTCATTGATACACAAACGATCATTTTCATCCTGAGCCATTTCTTCAGTGTCAGATTGTACTGCTGCCTCCACTGGGTTTTGAGATGTTGTGGCTGCCAAAAGCTCTTGAATCTTCCTTGTCTTCTGTGGTGTTTTAGCTTTGGGCCTACTAGTCATGTACCAAAGTACCTGAAAAACCAAACAAATCTCAAAGTATCAAACTAACACCAAAAATAAAAATAAAAATAATAAAATAAAATTGATTTTGTGATTTTTTTTTTTAAAAAAACTCAAACTAAAACTACTTAAGGATTTCTAATACTAATCACCAATTGCCTTGAGTCCCCGGCAACGGCGCCAAAAACTTGATGCTACCAAAAATTTAACTAAGCACTGCAAGTGTACGGGTCATGAAAATAGTAAGTGGCAAATCAAGGTCATCCCACAGAGACTCAATCAAACTGGTGACTAGGTGTCAAATTTCCTTTTTTCATTTAAGTTGAGCAAATAAGAAGTGTTTTTAATAGTAGTAAAACAAAAGAATTTAATAAAAACAAGCACTTTCAAAGAGAGAGATTCAAATATCAAAGAGGACAACCTAAAGATACTAATCCCTTGTTTGTTTCTTAGATTTCATTCCCACCACATTAATTCTAACTTAATTTCATCAGTTAATCTAGAGTATTAGTGTTTATAAGTGCCTGTCGGTCCACTTATATACCTACCTCAAATAATTATGCAATGTCTCACACAATTAATTAACATGCAATTCAAATCGGGCTCACTCTAATTTGATTATGCGGAGCTTCTAGGTATATGTCTACCTAGACGAAATTAGATTAAAACCTAATTCCTTATTAGATTTAAAACTAATTCCACATTATTCAATCCCAAAGTCAATTTAGGATTCCCTCTTTCAAGTCCAACCCTAAATCCCCAAAACATGCTCAGTGGTGATCAGTCAATAAGCAATAAATAATAAAAACAGGATTAAATAAACTGATTAAAATTAAGCAAAACCAATGTGCGGGAATAATTTCTAAGTCTCAAACAAGTTCATAGCCCTCTAGGTTGAAAAGAAAATTAGCCACACATGGCTATAAGAAAATCCATTACAAAAATAAGGAGTTCAGATTCAAGCATAAAGAGAAGAAGAAGAAAAAGAAGAAGAAGAAGAAGAAAAGAGATCTCAGAATTGTGGAGCCTTCTCCTTGTACTAGTTCTTCAATTGCCGTCAGCGTTCTCTGCCTCTTGAATTTAGCGTCTTTTTTTTTCTCCTTTCTTCAGCGTGCTCTCCGATCACTACGCCTTTTTTTCTTCTTTTTCCGCTCTGGTTCCCCTCCCTACGTGAATGATCTCCAGCCTTTTTAATATAGAGATTTTAGGCTCCAAAAATCATTCAATCTGTGGGCCCTCCTTTAATGAATTGAATCAATCATCTCAAATTTCCAAAACCTTGCATGTGTGGACTCATATCCAATCAAGTGTGTGCAATCCGTGGGCCTCCTTAAATGCAATGGAATCAATCATCTAAAATTGCCAAAATGTGCATGTGTGGCTGTGGAAGCAAAAAGGAAGAATCAATAATAATAATGATAATAAAACTGATTTTATTTTTAAACCTCTTATTATTGTGATTTATTTCCTAAATTAAAAAACTTCTATTTTAAATTGAAATCCCCTAAATGATGCATCCATATTGATATCCCTTAAAATCATCATAAAATCTCTTTAATTCAGCATTGATGACTTCCTAAATATATTAAAATATATCCCAAATCAATTAAAAATAGGAAGTCATCAAACACATGTATCTTGATTCTCTACTCCTACGCTCTCTCCTCTATCCTTCTCCTCCCCTTCATCACCTTCCTTCTTTACAGGTTCCACTCTCTCTGTCTCTACTTTAGGTCTTGAAGTTTTAACAGTACTAACTGTTACTTATTGTCTTCTTCTCTCTCAGATCTAAAGCTCCTCCTCTTAACTTCCCCTCCATTTGCAGATTCTTCTTGCTTTCCCTCTTTGGGTTTGTACTTAATTAACTCTGCATTTTTTCAATTGCTATAACACACACACACACCACATACATACATACATACATACATACATACATATATATATATATATATATATATATATATATATATATTGATGATAGTAAATCAGTTAACTGTATTGCAGAAGCGTAGGGACTGTATTGGCTTATGTTGGCTTAGATTTAAGCTCACCCATGCTGGCTGCTGTCTTGTTGAAGCTCATTCCTGCTTTCACTTTTGTGCTTGCACTCCTATTCAGGTTCTGCTTCTTCTTCTTCTTCTTCTTCTTCTTCTTCTTCTTCTTCTTCTTCTTCTTTTTTGGCATGCATCTTTCACTGCTTGTGATATTTCAAAATGGAGTATTAGTAGGAAAGTGCTATATAGTGCTGAAAACATACAGAAGATAAGTACCATCACATAAAAAGTTTCGGGGTTTAGCAATGAGGTTGAAATTGCTAGTGAAAAAAATATTTTAAGGACAAATTAAACTATAAAACACTTTAGAATACTGGACACATTTGGGAAAAAAAAAACTTAACGGAACTGTATAAACCATAAAATATTTTAGGTTGTTAGACGCACTTAAAAAAATACTTTAAAATGTTGGATCAATCTTAACACTATATTTTTTTCTACATTTTTTTTAATAATTTTTTTTCTACATTTGACACTTGTGTTAGTGAATGGTGAAATAATTTTTGTATTGTTTACCTAATGTCACTATAAAAAAACTTTCGGATCAGGGACAAAATTACCATAAAAAATAATGACTCGCGGAATTCCGTAGGTAATAATTACTGACATAAATTACCCATGGAATTCCGTTGGTAATTGAAATTACCCATGGAATTCCATGGATAATGTTTTCTACCATGGTTTTTTTTTGTGACAAACTTTTTTTGTTGAAATCCAATTAGTGATGGAATTTTGTGGGTAACTCCGTTGATAATTTCAATTACTGAAGGAATTTTATAGGTAATTTTTGTCGGTAATACAATGTGTTACGGACCGGCCCAACAGGCCCAGGTCCGGACCTCGGCCCAATCACGCTAGGGATAGAATCCACGCCAAAAAAGGAATATAATCGAAGATCCCACAAATATAGGATCTCATTAATAGCGATTCCCCTACAATCATGGCACCAGCCAATCAGCCCTTGACGGCTCAATCTAAGATATTGCTCATTAAGGCAGAGATACGCGCACCAGACTCCTCTATAAATAGAAGGAAACCCTAGACAGGTGCACACGTTCTATCTTATGCTCTCTTTACATTCTGTCACACGGAGCACACACCCCACTCCCCTGGCTACGTGCCTTCCAGTTTGCTGCGAACTATGTGGACTTTGATCCCCTCAGAGGGTACGTAGGCTCTAGGCTTGACAACCTAGTCAAGTCCAACATCTGTGTTCTTCATACAGAACATTGGCGCCGTCCGTGGGGACTGTAAACTTCAATCCCCGTGACTACTGATGGTGAGCACTAGAAGCCACAGCAGAAACCCTCAGCTGGTGGGAGGAGACCCGCAAGCTAGCCGTCCACCACCGAAGCAGCCACCGCAACCACCGCGGCAAGAAAACACCCCCGAAGGGCATGTCACCGACACGGCAACCACCCCTTCAGCGGAGGACTAGCAACCACTAGGAGCGCTCACACTGACTCCAACGCGCGACGTCCAGGCAGTCGATGCCGACGTCCGTATGATGCGAAGGACACAGGAATCGTTCCTGCGACGGCTGGAGAACAAGGAAAAACGAGACGACCTGCAGAGACGGGCTGACTTTGAAGCTTTCAGAAAAATGATCCAAGAAGCACTCGAGAAGGACCGCCGCGAGAGGGGCCGTCGCAGGAACCATAGGCGGGGAAGGAGAGCCCCAGTGGATGACAGCAGTTCCTCGAGCAACTCTGAGCTGAGGGACACGTGCCGAGACAACGGCGAGCCGAGCGGAGGGCGAGTGCAGAACGAGGCAGACCACGGTCCCCAGAAAACAGAGAGAACCACGGTGTTGGTCTTAACCGCACTGATCGATTAGCGAGAGAGGACCGAGACCGTGAAGAAACCCGCGTGGAGGATAGAACTCCCCGGGCCCAAAAATCGCCCCGCCACGGATCTCCTCGGGAATACCGAGTGACATATCTATCGGAAACCGGAAGATCCCCGTTCTCAAGGGAGGCGGCAACAGCCCGTTACCCAAAGCACTTTGACCTGGCCGACCTACCGAAGTACGACGGGACCCAAGATCCGCGCAACCCCTTGGTCACGTTTGAAAAGCTCATGTGTGTCCGACAGATCACCAGTCTGGTCATCCAGCGTCTCTTCGCAGCCACTCTGGACGGGCCGGCACACCGATGGCTGACTTCTCTCCCAGACAACTCTATCCAGAGCTATGAAGACCTCGGACAAAAGTTCGAGCTGCACTTCGCCACCAGCAAAAAGCAGCCAAAGACCACGTTCACCTTGAGCAAAGTGCGTCAGAAGAAAGGTGAGGCCTTGCAGAAGTACCTGGATCGTTTCCGCGACGTGGCCATGCAAGTACGGTCATTGCCCGAGGATGTCCACGTGCACTGCCTAGTCAATGGACTGGACCCATCATCCCGGCTGGCTCGTCACCTGTGCAAGAACCCAGCGTACACCTTGACCGAATTCTATATCGAGGCAAAGAAGTACCTGGAAATGGAGCAGATGGAGGCGGCCAATGCCGACGAGCCCGAACGGACTAGGAAGAGTCCGCCTAGTGACGAGGAACGCCCAAGAAGGGCGAAGGCCGACCCCAGACGACGGAGCCGAGAGAGCCGAGCCAAATCTGACCGGGCCGACCAGAAGGGCAAATACGACAGCTACACCCCGTTGAATGTCCCTCGTCCCAGGTATGGAAAGAGGTAGCCCAGACCGAGATGAAGCGGGTGGACAGGCCGAGGCCTATCCGTGGACGCTCCAACACGGACCGTTCAAAATTCTACAAGTTCCACGACTGCAATGGCCACACGACCGATGAGTGCTATGACCTCCGCGACGCCATCGAGAAGTTCGTAAGGGATGGAAAACTGCGTCAGTACGTGATCAAGACTCAGGGAAGGACGAGCGGAAAATGCAACAACCGCACCCGCTCCAGAAGTCCGCCCAAGGAAGCCCGAAATCCGGGAAAAAAAAGCAGAAGGCGGCCTCGGACGATGAATTCCCCGACGTCGATTTCCAGTGCAACGTCGTCAGCGGAGGATTTGGTGGAAGAGGAGACACCGTAAGCCAGCGGAAGAAATATCTCCACGAGGTATTGACCGTTCGAGACCCCCCTAAGTTCAAGGAAGACTCAAAGAAGCCTCGGCCGCCTACCCTGACCTTCACCGATGAAGAGCTAGAAGACGTCATACCCGGACACCTAGACAGACTGGTAATTACCGGAACTCTGGTAAATTGTCAAGTTAAAAGGATTTTTGTGGACGCAGGGAGTTCGGTCGACATTATAAGCTGGGACGCCTAAAAGAGGATGCACCTCGACAAAGAGGACCTCAAGCCATGCAAGACCACCCTGGTCGGCTTCAATGGCGAGCAGTCCTTCCTAAAAGGCTACATCGACCTCCAGTTAACTCTTGGCACCAAAGAAGCCTTCAAATCGGAACAGGTACGATTCGTAGTCGCCGACTTCCGGTCCCCTTACAACATCATTCTGGGCCGACCAACGATCCACAACTGGGATATACTAATATCCACTAAGCATCAGAAACTGAAGATGGTCAATAGTAAGAACCAGATAGTCGTGGTATCCGGAGACCAGAAAGAGTCGAGGCAGTGCTACTTCGAAGCTCTCCATGTCGAGGAAGGAGGACCCTCGTCTCCACCCCGGCTCGGATCCAATGAGCAAGTAGCCAAAGCCGGCTTTGACGAGCGCCCGTGGCAGCAAGTCAACATGGTGGGGCTTGACCTCCGAGAACTTGACAATCCGAGGCCCGAGCCGGAAGGAGAACTGGAGGAAATAGTGTTAGGCGAAGAACCGTCCAAGACCGCCAAAATAAGCTGAGATATGGAGGACGGCCTAAAGACTCTCATGATCCGCTTCTTAAGGCGGAACCAAGACGTCTTCGCATGGACCTCGGCCGAAGTACCTAGCATCGACCCCCACTTCTGCTGTCACAAGCTCGGCATATGGCCGGGGTCGAGACCCGTGGCACAGAAGAAGAGGAACATTGCGGACAATAGGCAGAAGGCCCTGGAAGACCATATAGAAGAGCTCCTTGCGGCCGGTTTCATCCGAGAAGTGCAGTACACCACCTGGCTCTCCAACGTAGTCATGGTGCTCAAACCCAGCGGCAAATGGAGAGTATGTGTCGACTACACCAACCTCAACAAGGCTTGCCCAAAGGACTCCTACCTGATGCCAAACATCGATAAGCTTGTGGACAACTCGGCCGGGTACCACCTCCTCTCCTTCATGGATGCCTACTCCGGTTACAACCAGATCGCCATGCATCCGGACGACCAAGAAAAGACCGCCTTTATGACTGATAAGGCGAATTACTACTACAACATCATGCCTTTTGGACTCAAGAATGCCGGGGCCACCTACCAGAAGATGATGAACCGGGTTTTCGAGGATCAGATCGGGCACAATATAGAGGTCTACATAGACGACATGATCGTCAAGTCGAAACTTCCAGAAGACCACATCCGGGACCTAGAACAGACGTTTGAAAAGTTAAGAAGACATCGAATCAGGTTGAACCCGGCCAAATGTACCTTCAGAGTTCCGGCTGGGAAATTCCTAGGCTTAATGCTGACAAACCGAGGGATCGAAGCTAACCTGGACAAGTGTAAGGCCGTGCTCGACCTGCAGCGCCCGAGAACCAAGAAGGAGGTACAGCAGCCAATAGGCCGACTAGCCGCCCTGACGCGGTTTCTACCAAAGTCGGCCGAGAAAGCCCTACCTCTCTTCAAGTTGCTGAAGAAGGAGACCCGAGGCGGTTGGAACCTAGACTGTGACGCCGCCTTCTCAGAAATAAAGAGATGTTTGGCAACCCCGCCGGTGCTCACTAAGCCGTACCCCGGAGAAACCTTATTCCTCTACCTCTCAATCGGCGACGAAGCCGTAAGCGCCGCCCTAGTAAAGGAGTCCGAGACCGGGCAAAGGCCGATATACTTCATCAGCAAGGCCCTACAAAGCTCTGAGCTCCGGTATCAGAAACTGGAGAAAGTCGCCTTCGCCCTGCTTACCGCGGCACGAAGACTCCGGCCTTATTTCCAGGGACATCGGATCGTAGTCCGAACCAGCCAGCCGATCAGACAGGTTCTCCACAAACCTTACTTGGCCTGGAGAATGACCAACTGGGCCATAGAACTCTCCGAGTTCAATATCACATTCGAAGCCCGCCAGGCGATTAAGTCCCAAGCACTCGCGGACTTCATCCGAGAACTCACCCCGGTCACTATAAATGATGGGATTTGGAAGGTCTATGTTGATGGGTCATCCAACGCAAAGGGCAGCGGTGCAGGAGTCATCGTAGAAAGCCCGCAGGGGGTAGCCACCGAATACTCTCTGCAATTGAAGTTCCAGACCTCCAATAACCAGGCCGAGTAAGAGGCCCTTCTGGCCGGACTACTTCAAGCCAAGGACAATGGCGCCCAGCGAGTAAAGGTTCTAACCGACTCGCAGCTTGTCGCCGCTCATATAGACGGCACCTACCAAGCGAAAGGCCCACTAATGGCAAAGTACTTGAACAAAGCCAAAGAACTCATGGCCGAATTCGAGGAGGTGACGGTTTCCCATATACCTAGAGAAGAGAATGCTCGAGCCGACATCCTCTCTAAGCTCGCCAGCACTAAGGGGCCGGATAACCACAGGACCGTGATCCAGCAAAATCTGACCAAACCGAGCTGCATCATGGCTATCTCGGCAAGCCTTGACTGGAGGAAGCCAATAGAAGACTACCTCGAAAGGGGAATCATCCCCACTGACACCACTGAGGCCAAGAAACTGATCAGAGAAGCTGCCCTCTACGCTATGGTTGACGACCAACTATACAGGAAAGGGCTCCACTGCCCCATGATGAGATGCCTAGGCGAATCCGAGGCGAAGTACGTGCTGGCCGAGCTACATGAAGGCGCCAACGGCCATCACATGGGGGGCAAGGCCCTCGCCAGAAAGGCACTGCGCACCGGATACTACTGGCCCATTATGAAGCAGGACGCCATGGAAAAGGCCAGAACATGCGACAGCTGCCAGAAGCATGCCAGAATTATATGGCTGCCACCCTCAGAATTGAAAGGAATGCCAGGCCCCTAGCCCTTTTACAAATGGGGCATGGACATCCTAGGTCCATTCCGACCGGTGCAGGGGCAATGCAGATGGCTCATAGTCGCGGTAGACTACTTCACCAAGTGGATAGAAGCAGAGCCACTCGCCACAATAACCTCGGCCAGAGTGATTAAGTTCTTCTGGCACAACATCGTCTCCCGCTTCGGGATACCAGCCGAGGACAATAGCACCCAATTCATGGACCATCGTTTCCAAGCGCTGATGTCCAACCTGGACATCAAGCAGCACTTTTCATCCGTGGAACATCCCCAGACAAATGGCCAGGCCGTAGCCGCCAACAAAGTCGTCCTGGACGGACTCAAGAGGCGAATGTTGCAGGCTGAGACCAGTTGGACCGAGCAACTCCACAGCGTCCTGTGGGGATACCGCACGAGCGTACAGTCTTCGACTCAAGAAACCCCGTACAGGCTAACCTATGGATGTGAGGCAATGATCCCGGTTGAAATCGGACAGCCATCCTAGAGAAAGATTAGAGGCAAACAGGAGGGGCAGGAATCGAACGACGACGCCTTGAAGACTGACTTGGACCTCATTGATGAAATCCGGGTTATGGCGAACTGCCGGGAACTAGCCGCCAAGCAACTACTCGCGGCTAAGTACAACAGAAAGGTCTAACCCCGGTCTTTCAACCGAGGCAACCTAGTACTCCGACGGGCGGACATAGGCAACAAGAATGCCAAGGACGGGAAACTGGAGGCAAACTGGGAAGGGCCCTACCAGATTAAGGAAAAGCTCGACGGAGGAGCATATACCCTCGAGACTTTGGCACGAAAGCCAATCAAAAGGACATGGAATGCCGACAAACTGAAGATATACTATAGCTAGACTCTTTCTCGGCAGTGTTTGTTTGCTTTTACGATTGTTCCTTTCCTCACATTTGTTTTCTTTTCATTTTGAGTCCAAGTTATGTCATTTCTGATTATGATGCTTTGTAAAGCCCCGTAGGGCTATTTCTTTCTATCAATAAAAGATCCCACTGAGGAGATTTATGAATGTGCACAAAGCTTAAGCATGAACCCGAAGCCATGAAGCTCGGCCAATAACAAAAAGACCGAGGCAAAGAAGCCCGGCCAAGAAACTGAAAGCCGAGGCTAATTAGCCCGGCACCAGTAAAAAGCCCCGAGGTCACAAACCCGACCCAAACCAAAAAACATCTAGATGTACGAAATCCGGTCGTTGTACTCCGACAGGCATTGGTTAGAGCTCGGCGAAGGCGCCATACATGGCCTTTCGCGAAATTGACGCGTCAACGCTCGCCCGACTAAGCAAGCGGACTATCATGCCGACCTTGATCAGGTCAAAATGTCCGACTCCAGGCGAGCGAAGCCTCAGTTAGACATGTGGTAGTCTAGCCCTTACGTCGGTTGAAAAGTAATCCGACTAGGTGAAAGTTGGAATCCGGCTACTTGAAAGCCGGACCGAGGCAGTACGGTTAGTTATGCCTGACGAGGCTGAAACAAGACAACCTTGCCCTGATCTCCCACACAGCAAGTGTGATAAAGTACCTACGGCCTTCACACAAGCAGCCAATAAACACTTAGACTTAGACAAAAGAGTGCAATGACCCATTGTCTAAGATGGCCCGCACCCATACGGCCGACCAACACTTGAGCTTAGACAAAAGGACGACAGAGGTGTAAGTCATCCATTGTTTAAAGCATCCAAACGGTTCATATCCACGCGGCCAACACATACACAAACAGAGGCCACGGAATGATGGCAGAAAATAAGCCACCTTCGGCCCCAGGTAGCTACACGAGCTCGGCCGCGCAGAAGAAGGATGAAACGAATTTAAATCGTTCATTGTCGAATATAGACAAAAGGGACGGTAAAAATCAAAATCATTCACCAAGTAAAGACAGGAAAAGTATCGTCGTTAATTGTCAAAGTCTGTACAAGAATGGTACCAAGGCCAGAATCATTCAAAGTTACAAAGGCACCAATGCCCCAAAACTTACAACAAAAACAAAAACAAAGCTAGGACTGGGAGTCAGGTCCGATGTTGGCATTCATCGCCTTGAGGCCCTCAGTGTCGGCGGCATCTTCCACCTTATCCTCGGCGAGATCCTCGGCAGCTGCCGGCTCAAAAGAAAGGAAGGACCCGTCTTCCTGCACGAAGGCGCGATGGTCGTACCCATCTACATTGAGCTCGGCCCCAGGATTGAAGTGACGGATTTGGAGTAGAGCCTGCTTAAAGCACGCCTCGGCGGTCTGCACCAGGGCGTCAGAAAGCTCCCGGGAAGTCTCCTTCTCTGAAGCAACGGCCTTCTCAAGCGCTTCCTTCTCGGCAGCCAGAGTAGCGAGCTGCTCCTCCAAAGCCTTGGCCGCAGGCAGGCTCTCAGACAACCCTTGTCGAGCTCGAGCATACTCCTCGGCCACCGAGTCAGCATGCTCCCGGGACAGCTAAAGCTCTCGGTCAGCCTTCACCGCCGAAGTCTTGGCAGCATCCCGTTCCGCCCTGGCCGCATCCCGCTCAGCTTGGGCCTCAGCCAGCTCAGTCTTAGCCGCCCCCAGCCCGGCTCTGGCCTCATCACGCTCCCCCCAGGCCGCAATAAGCTCGTCCTCGGAGGAACTGGCCCTCGCTCTAACCTCGGCCAGTTCCTTCTTCAGTTCTGCAGCAGCCGCAACCTGGGGCTTCAGCTCGGACTCTACTTTCTTCAGCCTAAAAAGCTCGCCCTCCACGCGAGCATAGAGGTTCTGGACCATCCTCAAAGCCTGAAGATAGCCCACCGACTTGATAAGCTCCTTCTGGGCCACCTGGAGACGGTCCTCTGCATCAGGGGATAAAGGGCGGGCGCCCTCCAGGAAGTGCCGGGGCGGGAGGAAAGCCACGTCAACCTTTGGGACCACCCCGTTGTCCCACAAAAAGCTACGGGGGAAAACCGAGGAAGGCCCTGTTGGCGGAGGTGGAGGAGGGGGAAGATGCACCGGAGAAGACGATGGTGACAGTGATCCAGCAGGAGAAAACAGACGATCAATCTCCTCATCAGTTATGACAAGGTCCTTCCCCCTAGGACCCGGAGAAACGACAACAACGTCTCCCTGCTCAGAAGCTGGGGGCTCAACGACCGGGAGGGGACCAGCAGCAGCAGCGACCTCCCGACCCCCCAGAGCCGGAATCTCCACCACAGTGGCCGACTTGGGAGCCGTGGCCGAAGAAGGACCCTCGGCAGCAGGACCCTTCGTTTTCTTTGAAGCCGGCGCAGCATAAGTACCGGCATCAGCAGCAGCCGCCCGCTTCTTTTGGCGACTGACCAGCGCAGCAGCCCTCACCAAACGAGCATACAGCGACAGGGCATCCATAGTCCTAGCTGCAAACAAAGGCAAACAGAGTAGGTCAGAATCCCTAAATTCAACAGACCAATACTGAAACAAAAACAATACGCTGCTAAAAACCCTACAGGTAGGAGACAGAGGCTCGGCAGATATGTAGAAGCCAGCCGGCTGCACACCGTACTCGACCACTAAAGCCTCAATCCGGGGCATTGCGGAAGCTGATTCCGGCAGAAGACTTTTGCGCGGAACTTGAAAGGATATGGCCTTGGCTTTGTAGTGGTCCTCATCCCAGTACAAAGGGAAGCGACCGCCCTCTTCCAAGAACCAGGGTCGCTCCCCTGGCACGGCCTCAACCTTGAAAAACGCTCCTTTAAAGCGTTTGAAAGAATCCGAGAAGGGCGTCATCAGCTGGCGTTCTGAATTGATCCGGAGGGACACCAACCCCCTCAGCTTGTCACTCCCCTTCGGCGAGCTAGGGGTAAAGGGCCCGAAGTAATAAAAGAAAAGGTTGGCTGAGCACGCTATGGGGGGCGAAAAATGGCCACAAAGCCTCTCGAAGGCCACCAAATACGCCCAACCATTTGGATGAAGCTGGGACGGAGCGAGGCGAAGATGCCGCAACGCCTCCATTTGGAAGGGGGAGAAAGGAAGAAAAACCTGCACCCGCGTCAGGTAATCCCGGTAAAAGAAGAAGAAGTCTGGTTGACCCTCCAACCGAGTCGCGTAGATAGGCTCCTCGGATTCCGGACGCCTGAGCACACACCCCGGCATGGCCGGGACCTTCAACCACGCTATGTCCGCCTCGGACATCAGCGACGGGGTAGCCAGCACATTGTGCGATACCCAGCCGTATCGGTGAATCAAAGCCTCGGGCGGACTAGAAGAGTCCGAACCACCGGCCTCCGAACGCTTTTTGGACGACCCAGATTTTGGAGCCATAAATAAACCTATACGAAAATAAACAAAGCTGGTATTAGCAGAAAGGCAAAGATACCTGGCAAAGACACAGTAGCAGGCAAAAATGGTTCCGGACTCGGACGAACGAGGGCGCGAGGAAGGACAGCAGGGACAGACCAATGACGGCAAGAACCGAGAATGGAAGAGGCCTCGGCCTCACGATCCATCAACGCCGAAGCCTCTGCCAGGCAATCCCAGCAAGGGCCGAAGTAACCTTCTGGAGCGGACGGCGGAAGGGCCCTCATAAAAATTAACAGGCTGAGCCATCACCACCGGGGCCCTAGAACTGGAAGAGGAGCCTACCCCAGTCCCAGCAGGCAACTCAAGAGGAAGAGCACGCGTAAGAGGCCGAAAAGGGCGACGTGGAATAGGAACCGAAACCCTGGCCGAAGAAGGACGAGCCCCAGCTCGCCCCGTACGCATGCCGCCACCTCGGCGCAAAGGATCCAAGATCCCCCTAGCGGGTGGCTCACCCCCAAGAACCCAATAAGCCATCCGCGGGAGACGCACACGGAGAAGCATTTCCTCCTCCGGCGTCAACGACGCCCTTGGTCGCGGAACACTCCCATCTCTCGCCATAACCAGAGGCCTACGGTGTTAGAAACCGGTGTTTAAGGGACTTTTGGGGCGAATTTCGGGTGTGGTGATACTGATAGAATCCCAGAAGAAACCCAAGAAAACCCAGAATTCTCGAAGAACAGTTATACAGACGACATTTCCAGAAATAAATGGTAAAACAAAGACAAACACCAGCCAGAGATGGTAGAGGATGAACGGAATACCTGTGTAAAGGAAATGGAAGAAATTGAAACGCTGGAAGACGGCGAAAGTTCTGAGCAAAGGAGAATCCCCTCTGAAGACTCTAAAGAAACCAGAGAAAAATCTGGGCAAAAGAGTGAAGTAGCGGGAAAAAGTGGAAGGAAGAAGAAAGAGGGCTATTTAAAAGCCAATGCAGGGGTGCAATGGTCTATTCCCGTATAGACGTGACGGGATTGGAGCAACACGATGCCAGCGCAATAAATGCGCGCAGACCTCGAGAAACGGAAAGGCGCGGCGGTTGCAGGACGCACCCAATGAAAGCGTGACAGCTGTAAGCCCGCAATGATGGCGCTCGAGGAGCAAATCCCAAATTGTCTAGAGAATCCCAAAAGGCAAAGGATGCGAAACCGAGGCCAATGGGAACCCGGGAAGGGCGATTAGCCGCCCGGGCAAGACGGACTCGGTGTTCTAGGCAGGACGAGGGCATTATAAGCCGACCACTTCCCCATGCCGGGAAGATGGTCACGGCAACCAAGAGCCGACCTGGTCTAGGCGAAGGACCTTGGCCATACAAGGGACCGGGGGCAATAAGCACCTCGGCCGTCCAGAAGCCTGAACAACCAAGCTGGGGGGCAGCTGTTACGGACCGGCCTAACAGGCCCAGGTCCGGACCTCGGCCCAATCACGCTAGGATAGAATCCACGCCAGGAAAGGAATATTATTGGAGATCCCACAAATATAGAATCTCATTAATAGCGATTCCCCTATAATCATGGCACCAGCCAATCAGCCCTTGACGGCTCAATCTAAGATATTGCTCATTAAGGCAGAGATACGTGCACCAGACTCCTCTATAAATAGAAGGAAACCCTAGACAGGTGCACATGTTCTATCTTATGCTCTCTTTACATTCTGTCACACGGAGCACACACCCCACTCCCCTGGCTACGTGCCTTCCAGTTTGCTGCGAACTACGTGGACTTTGATCCCCTCAGAGGGTACGTAGGCTCTAGGCTTGACAACCTAGTCAAGTCCAACATCTGTGTTCTTCATACAGAACACAATGTTTTTTTTGTAGTGTGTTGTAATTGTAGCATGTGAATTGAATTGGTTCTGTCTCAATTTTAATGGTTCAGGATGGAAGTGGTACACTTCAAAGAATATAGCAGCCAAGCCAAAGTGTTAGGAACTATAGTATCAATTAGTGGAGCATTTGTTGTGATATTATACAAGGGCCCAATATTCAAGAATCATTCTTCAGTATCTCCTTATAAGCAGTTTTTGTCATTAGCACAATCCAACTGGGTCCTTGGAGGCTTTTATTTAGCTACTGAAGCCTTATTCGCTTCACTTTGGTACATTTACCAGGTTTTTTTCATTTTCTTTGAAGCTGCAAGTAAACAAGTATACTGTATATATATAGAGTGTATAAGTAGAGAAAATTGATTTTTTTTTCTTTTTTTTTCTTTTTGGGGGTTCTCTTTTGCAAAATGTTTCAGGCATCAGTTATGAAGAGCTACCCTTGTGTAATGGTGGTAGTCTTCTTCCAAATTCCCTCCTCCACAATTTTGTCAGCAATATTTGCCTTAATTGTAGTTAAAGATCAATCAGAATGGGTCTTAAGACTTGATATGGGCTTGGTTTGCATTATCTATGAGGTAATCCTTTTGTTAAGGATATTCATGAATTTGTTTTCGCCATAAACTTTACAATTGGATTCTGGATATTATAAACGGTATGAATAGTGTGATTCAAACCTACATATCATTGTGGGGTATGGCCTGAATTTTTGTGAATCAGACTAACATTCGTTGGCTTTCTTATAGGAATTCATTTATACTGTTGAGTACTTAATGGAAAAGGAATATTGAAAGAAGGAAAAATTTCTGAAAAATACCCCATTACAAAATTTATTGCCTAAATGTATCTGAAATTTGCCTAAGTGAAACCTATTTTCAGTAAGTGAAACTCTTCTTCAGCTGTGTGTTACCTATCTTCAACTATGGGCATAACAAAAGACATTTACACTTAGCTGAAGATGTGTTACATAGAGCCAAAGAAGAGTTGAGTCTGTTCCAGGACTTGATTAAATCCTTAGAAGATGCCTTTGGGCATAAATTTTGCAGAGGAGGAATTTTCAATAATTTTCCGATGAGAGAAAAGGAAAAATATAAGAGAAAGTATTTTTCTTTAAGGTGTAATGTTGGGGTCTTGAGTTCAAATGCGTGTATGGAAAGATGAGGGGAGATCATTCTCAAACTAGTAGAAAAAAAATCTTTTAAACCATTAAAATGGACCTTTAGACCGGACTTGGGACTACAGATTTACAAATTCTTGCACTTTATAGACCGGATGTACAATTTCTAGATAGGTTGTTATTGTGACTGGTCTAAAAGGTTGAAATGTATATTGATATTTACAAAAATGTCATCAGTCACATTCTTTAAACTATTTTCGAAATGAATAGTTTAAATAAGACGGTTTAAAATGTTTTTCCCCCCACCAGTGTCATTCATACCTTTCTAGTACTCGGCATTGCTTGCTTTGGTATGAGACATCAAAATTTATTCAATAATATGCCTTCACTTAACTTTTGAGTTCATATGGTTGTTTGAAACTTTACTTGGTAAAAAGTATGGTGGTGGAAAAGAAACTACAATTATGAAGCTATCCAGAAAATAAAACTTGGGTGGTCTTTAGTTATTCATGTATAATGCTAACTTGTGATTCATCACATAGGCAGTGGCTGATATGGTGATTCGCGTCAGTCTCTGTGCATGGTGTGTGCAGAAAGCTGGGCCTCTGTTTTGTTCAATGTTCAAGCCTGTAGGAATCGTTTTCACTGTCATCATGGGTGCTCTGTTTCTGGGAGATGATTTTCACCTTGGAAGGTAACATTTCAACACCACATACTCCCCTCCTGACCATTTCATAAGAAGCTAGCCCTTCTAAAATTTATTTTTGGTACTTTTCATAACACATTTTGAAAGTTTCAATTGGCAGTAATTTTTTCTTTCTTTCTATATATGCCCATATTTAATAAGTGTAGTGAGAGAGAGTAGAAATTAATATGATATTTAAATTAAGTGTGATTTATAAGGTAATAATATTGATAATTACTTGAGTTTTATGAAAATTTAACGTTTTAAACTATTTTTATTAATATTTGTGAATTAATTAGAAATGTCTTCGGTAGGATCTTATAGTTGCTACTAAATACAAGACCCTTTACAGAATTTAATAAATCATTCCTAACGTTTTTCCAAAAGTACCCCTTGTCTCTTTCACTCTTACTTTTTCATCCTCCCTATTTCTCTTCCCCAATAGACTCTACCAATCAAAGGATTGGTTTTTGAAAGTTTTTAAAATATCTTACAATCAACTACTTTTAACTAATTTACTTAATCTCTCATGAAAATTGTTTTCGGGGTCCTATAAAAAAGAGCTAGAGGGAGTACTAAGAGTTTTTTTTTTTTAATTAATTTTTTTAAGTGGGACTATTTTTGACTTGTTTACATGTCTGTTTGTGATAAAAATGTGACATTTTTTTTAATGAATTGAGTCTACCAATATGTTTCTCATTGTGTCATTGATCTCAGTAAAAGATTTTTGAATGAATGTATTGCAGTTTGGGGGGTTCAATTATAATTGTGTTGGGATTTTATGCTGTGATGTGGGGCAAAGCCAAAGAAGAGAGGAAGGTTGAAGCAAGCTTTGAAGACTCGGAGTCATCATCTTGCCATACTGCTCCTCTGCTGCAAAACAAGACTTAACAAATCACTTCTTTATTCTCTATATGTATAGGCAATTTAATTTTGGAGGTCTACATGGAAATGGCTTGCACAAAAGCTGGAATCTTGTTCAGCTAGCAGACATTTTGAAGGATTTGCAAGTTGCTCGTAGTATGAAATTGATGTCTCCTTTCACTGATCGCTTTGATTGGTTCCAGCTTAACCAATAAAATTGTGGGATTGTATCATTATTTTAAAAGTTGGATTGGAGACCAAACTAAAAAGGTCAGTGGTTCATGATTTTCGTAATCGAACCAGTTAGACCGGCAATCAAACTAGGACGTAATAATTAAATAAACAAATAAATATAAGCATGTAAAATAATATATAGAGTACAACAGCATCCAACACTTTGATTTTATTTCTGGATATAATACCTTAATCTTTTATATAGTGCACCTAGTAGCCTTTGGTATTATTGTCTACTTAGATCTAGCACCTGAAACATATTTATGACCTAGGGCGATGGATACATTGTAAATATGATTTGGGTGTTGGAAGTATCAGAAAAATAACATAAAAATGTTGGATACACCATATATAAATAGAATTAGGGTGTTGGATGTAACTGAAAAATAACATAAAGAGTGTTGGATGTTACTTTACCCTAAAGTATAAAAATTAAATTCATAATAAGTCTAGTGTTAAAAAAAAAATCATAATAAGTCTAATTGTCAACATAATAACACCATAATATATGAAGTTTTCGTTGAAATAATACTATATTGACCGCTTGAAAATTTTATTAGACAATTTGGGAGGGTCAACTTTTTCATACTTTTTTTAAAAAAATTTATTTTCAGCATTTTTATGTCAAGCCCAAAAAACTGTTTGGTTTTCCAAATAGTGTTCCAATTTCTGGTCTAATTTCGGGTTACAGCTGAATGATATCTTAACTCTGGTTGAACCCGCCAACTCAACCTTAAAAGTAGTTTTTGTCCCAATCCGAACTCTTTGGATTGATTGATCACTTGTTTGAATAGATAGATTGGGGGGGGGGAAAGTAAACATGAGTTGTCTCTCTGACTTCCCTCTCTGAGTTCTGCGATTTTACGTTTTTAGTTTACAAAATTAAATCGAGACACTAATAAACTCGTGATCATTATAAACTCGGTTAGACTCACAAGTTTATATACAGAGTTTACCATTTTTAAATTTCCAGTTTATGGAACCGTGTTTACTCATCCTTAAACACTTGTTAATTTTTTTGAATTGATCATAACCAACGAATTTAAATATAAATTTTATGGAAATTTATTTGTTAAATATGATAAATTATGAATGTTAATCGGCTTAATTTCAATTATATAGATTTAAAAAAATTAAATCAAATTATTGTTTTTTTATATTTTAATTATACATCATTAATATCTATTTAATGGTCAAAGTAAACTCTTACGAGTTTACCTCACTATCACGAGTTTACTTAAACTCATAAGTTTGACAATTTATTGAGAGTGCCACTTCATCTGTGCTTATAAATAAATGAAATTGCATAGGCCCAGTGGCTGCTATTCCCATTCACTTCATCGAGTAAAATTAATTACAATGGACACTTAAAATAAAAGTTAGCCCTAATTATAAGACCGGATTGATTTTTTTTTGGAGAGATTAACGAAGCTAAATAAGTTATTTAATTAAATTATATCTTGTATATTTAGATAATATATTAGTTTATTAGTCAAGCTAATTAGTTTAGAGAAAAAAAATTTTTTAAAAAAAAACTCTAAAATAATTTAATTAGTTTGCTTAATCTCTTTAAAAAAATCAACTTAGTCATATAAGTAAGAGGGAGTATTTGTTTTTAGTACAAAAGATCTCGCAGAGCAGTGATTTTAGGCCTAAAAGTTTAAATGGGGGAAAAGAAAAGGAAGGAGGACCACCATCTTCAATGGCCACTCTGACCACTCAATAAAAAGGATAAGTGGTCCAACACAGTCTCGAGTGTGAGTTTCGGAAGAAATGGGGAAGATATTGGCTTTTGTGGAAATGGTGTGTTTGATTTTTTTTTTTTAAAAAAAAGTAATATGTTTTAAGTAAAGTCATTCCTTATAAATTAACGAATTTATGTGAAGAGTTGTTAGATAGTTATAATATTAAAAGTCACAAATGTCGTGTCTCTTTAATTTCTAAAGAGACATGTAAAAAGTTATAACCAAAAGTTCTTAGTAAAAAGTTGTGTTAGTTTTTTTTTTTTTTTAAGAAAACCTACATTCCATAAAGATGGAACTGTTCATAGAAAATGTTAATTAAGTTTTGTTGGTTCATGGAGGTACATGAATCTAACATATAGTTAGAATGTTCAATTAAAGATGTGTTGCTTCAAAAGGCATCATTTCAAGAAATCACTTCATGGCTTATAAATATCCAAAACCATCAGTCCATTCACGCATCAAACATCACATTACATAACAACAAGAGATTAAATCCATTGTCTTAGTCTTTGAATATACACAAAGATAACGTTAAATTATCATTTTGTAAAAACCATTGTTGTCTTAGCTTGAGTGTTGGGAGTCAATTCATACATAAGGGTTTTATTGTGTCATGTAGGATGTAATATCCTAATTTATATTTAGGATTTAAAAAATATATATATATATAATAATAATAAAATATATAGATAATTAAGAAAAAAGGATAATCAGGATAAATACATAATAATAATAATAATAATAAAACAATCCTTCCCCAAGACGCAAAACTAACGCAGCCCATTAATTAAAATACTCCAACACGTAATCCCACTTTCGGCGTAAAACTGTACACGCAAGAGTAGGAAAAATCAGAAGCGCCATGCTCCCACGATAGCAACCGCACAGTCCCATGACTCTCGAGCACCACGCCATAAACTTTTGTGAATTCCCATCTCGGACTGGACCCTCAGTTTGCTATATATTCACTATTCATTGGCTTTTCATCCTTCACGTTCTTTCAACCAGAACAGAAAGCTGCGAACGTAGTGGAATTAGAGAGAGAGAGAGAGAGAGAGAGAGGCAGAAAGGAAGGTCCAGGCGTGGTTCATGCTCCCTCGGTATCTAGTTTTTGAAATAGAGGTGAGTCCCAAAACTATATTGTTCTTAGATGGTTAGTTTGTCTGATACCCATAGATGTATTAGTATATTAAAGGATAGATGTATAAGAAACCTCTGCTTTTAGAAACTAAAACAGGGGAAGTCTTTAAGTATATATATATACATGTATGTTTCCATGCTAATACAAATAAAAGGAAGGAGATCTAAATCCTACTGTTAATGTTGCTGTGCGTGTAAAGAATGAAGAAAATCTTACTGTGTGTTGTTGTTATTATTATTATTCAGATTATATGGGTGTGTGTGTGTGTTTTCGCTGATTTTGGGAAGAGGAGGAGAATAATAAAATGATAAATATCTATATTCACACACACTGCATAATGAACCAGACGTTAATTTTTGTTTTCATAATACATGTCTTATATCGGGTTTTTATTATTGTTCCTATAGGTAGATTAAGTTATAGTCATGGGTATTGGTACGTGAGATTGGGGATTTTTACATATATAAATATAAATATATATATATATATATATAGCCCATGAAAATAGGAGATCTGATTTGCCGTGAAAATATTTATACATGCTGGTGTTTGCGTGTTGTTTGTATAATGAAAAACAAAATTCCAAAAAGATAGAATCTAATTTAATTTACTCCTATATAATAGGAACTAATCTAACTAACCTTTATATTATCTTACTTATAATATCATTTACAAAATAAAATATATAATAAATAGATATTTTTGTTAAGAAAAGGAAAAAATAATAATAATAAGGGAAATTATTAAATAATAATAAATGGAAGAATAATAATAATATAGTGAATAAATAATAATAAAAATAAATAAATATTATTATTATTATTATTATAAAAAAAATAGGAATGATAATTGTTATTATTAATAAAAATGGATTAAACAATTTAGAAAATTACTAATAAATAATAAATAGGAAAAGGAGTTATTAATTAATAGTAAATTGAAAAGAGAATTAATATATACAATGGTCTCCCTGAATTTTCTTTTTTTTAGTACAGTCATAGTTCGCCCATTTCAAGCATTCTAATTTATTATTAAAATTTGTATGTTTTAATTTTACGTAATTATAATTGATGATTTTACTTATGTAGAGTTTTAGTAAAATTATTAATAATTAGTAGATTGATTGTGGTAGATTGATTTTGCCGTGTTTGACCTCTTGAATTAAGAGGAGTGGGATAATAATTAGCTTCGGCGAGAGGTAACCACTTTCCACTTGTTATGGGTGTTGATATGTTGCTTGTGAGTATTTTGTGAAATGATTATGTATATCTTAATATAAATTGCCTTGTGGAACTTTATGATTTGAATTGTGAATATATACATATTTACTTATTTATGTATAAGAATTGACAATTTTAATATCATGATATTTATTCTGATAAATATGGTAAGAGTTGAATTGGGAAGATGGAGTATTTTATTCCACCACGTAGTGAGGCCACCATAAATGCATGATGGTTGGCTTTCTATTGTCCCACTGTTCAATAAGGGACGGGCCCACTAATTCAATAAAGGCATACGACACCCCACATGTTCAATAAGGGGAAAAGGCCCATGGTCTGGGACATGTGCTCTGAGGATTTTGGCCGGTCCTCATCACATGACCAGAGAGCTTTCTGAGTCACCAGTAACATGGATGTAACTTAGCCCATGGGTCTAGTCAGAGGAAATAAGGCGGTTCGGTTGGATTGGTGGGAGGTAATATGGGAATTGTTTTAATGAGAACTGCGATACATAATTTTGATATAGAATTAATGATTTAACTTTTTGTGACGTGTATAATGGTGAATTATATTTTTAATACTTTTTTATATAAATTGTTCCACTTGGCACCTCATTAGCACATATTAGTATTCGTAATAAGTTGGATTGATGGTTACCCACATTTTTCAGGTGATAGCTCTCGTGCAGATCCATCAGGGAAAATCCCAGAAGCTTAGACTACTTCTGCTGAAAGTAGTACTTCTGTCTTTTTGGTTTATGTGGGAAGATTGTATATTGCCATGTTAGGGCTCATTTTGCATACTCTGATTTACATTTGGTATATTTTGGTTTGATGGGCATTACTTAGTTATTAATGAACCCTTAATTACTTATTATGTTAAGTAAATTTTTAGGATGTTATATAGGAACTTCGTCTGTCAATCCAAATTGCATCCTATAAGATAGATAGAGTTGGGGGCGAATTAAACCTAAACTAAAGTGCTTCTCACATTGTACACTACTTTTTCGTCTTTTCTTCTTGTACTCTTCATAGATATGGTCCCACCAATAATCTTTAGGCTTAATTTGTGAATACAAGTGGCATCTTTGAAGTAGTTGACTGTAAAATTTGTGAACTTAGAAAGATTTGAAGGAGGTAACTTTTTGAGATGGCAGGAGGTAACTTTTTGAGATGGCACATGTTTTGCTTACTAGAAAAAATGGATGGTTTGATTAAGGAACCTTGCAAAGGAGTCATCTTGAATTCATTTAGTCAATGACAAAGGAGAGAGATAAATATCTATCTGCATGTCTTTATTATGGGTTGTAAATTCATAAGATTTATTCATGATCTGGTATGATCCAATTGTTTTACTTTTAAATTATATTAGCTTGTGGAATCATGGAATATTGTAAACATTATAAGAAAGTGATAAAGAAGCATAATAGATTTTGAACTTATTAAATTGATAATTATCAAGAGATATTTTATTGTCATAAGTTGATAATTGTTATGTTGTGTTTTAATTTTAATTAGAATGATTGATGAGAATTTTTTATGGAATAGATGCATGAATTGAGCATGGTTTGAATAATTTCAAACATATAACATACATGTGGATGAATTAATTATTGTCTTATCAATTATAAATAAACTTCCTCTTTTGAGGAAAGACATGAAATGGAATCTTAATTAAACATTAAAAAAATAAATCTCATCAAATAATTAAACATTAAAAAAAATAAATCTCTGGAGCAGTTGGAGGATTATTTTATCTTAGTAGAGGAGTATGGCAAAAGATTCATAATACAAAATACACCAATGCTCATGAGAAAGTATCATGAGATGTTACATGTAGCAAAGGAATGACAACCTCATAAAACCTTAGAGAAAAGATGGAATGGTAGAATTATAAAATCCATTTACATGTTTGTCTATCATAACTTTAGTTATAGAAAATGAGTCATAATTTGTTGGTGACATGTCAATAATTTTGCTTGTTTTCATGATTCTTTATTGTTTGACTTTAGTAAATCTATCCATTGTGATAGTCAATTCATGTGAAGGCCTATAGCCAAGTTTTTAATGGAAAGTTGTGACATGTTGACTAGAGATATAACTATGTGAAAGATTTGCTTTTAAATGGAGTAATTTCCATTAGTTATGTAACATTTGAATTAAATTTTGCAGATCTTTTGACGAAAGGTTTGACAAGTGATGTAATGTTAAAATTAAAAACATAAAAAAGGATGAGATTGAAGCCATATAAATCTTGATCATCAATAGTAAAAATATAATTCAAACTTGACTATCATATCAAGTCTTGAATTCAATGCTAAAAGTACACTATTTAAGTTATTGCAAGTACTTGACTTTTTATATATCCCATATTAGAAAGTACTTGATAACCATGAAACTAAAATTAAAGAAGGGAAGGTTGAGCTTTAATTGCCTCTTAATGATCATGTAAGTACATATTTATTGGAGCATTTATCATGGCGGTTCTCTTGAGGGAGTTTACCTATATGAGAGTGAAGTAGATCCGCTTCTAAGAGTCTAAGGGCATGACTCTAAAAAGCTTTCATGAACAGGAAATGGACACAAAGCAAAGAACAAATATTTCATTTAAAGTGGCATCATATGACCAAGATCCCATGCATAATTTATGCATACATGTTCATATGAGATAATTGGTTTAAATCTCAGTCTACCATATTATATTTCCGATGTGTGAAACCATGTATTACTTAGGTAAATACAGGGACGGAACATAGATATGACTAGAGGGGGCCATGGTCCCCCCAAAAAAAAATTATTTAAAAATTTTTAATGCAACTTTTTTTTTAAAAAAAAGTATTAATGTAATAATACAACTTTGGCCCCTTCAAAGTAGTAAAATTAAATTTTGGCCCTCCAACTTCTTCTTCTTTTTCACATTTTCCCCTTTTTTTATATCTTTAGGCTTATAATTCAATCTTTGTTTCATGTAGGGTCTTATATGATTTATGTTAATTTTGTCATTCTTTTCTATATTTCATTCTAATTACCTAAAATTTTTAACTTATTAATGAAATTTACTTTTGTGGTGTATCCCTTACTATGCTTTTACCCATTCTACACTATACTTATAGATGAAGTTAATTGACTTAATTTTATGAATATATATATTTTTTTATTCTTTTCATTTTTAATGCATTTAAAACTTTCCTTAAAAAAAATTTTCGGCGGCGCTGCCCCCGAACCCCCGAATCCCTACTGTAACATCCTGAATTTTGAATCTAATATCTTGAACATAAACCTATTTTGGAAAGACTAGTAGGCTCTATTTTCAGAAAGTGATAAATTTGAAATTAGTATTTTGCGGGACCCACGGCCAAAAATAATTCTGCAAACTTTCTCGTGAAGTTTGAAAAAAATGGCCGCGGGACCCACTCAATAATAATTTATTATTTAAATAATATTATATTATAATAATAAAATAATATATATTAAAATATTATTAAATTCTTTTAAAAAAAAGGTTCACGGACGCAGCTGAAGAAGTCACGGGAAAGTTTCCATTTTATAATTTTGGGAAAATTACGTAAAACGACCCAGAGACGAAAATTACACTTAAAGACCCATTTTCCAACTATAAATAGACCTTCCATTTCATTTCATTCTTCACAACTTCTAAGAGCCTTAGAGAGAGGTAGAGAGAGAGAGAGTAGAGAGATATTTGCTTGAGAGATATAATAGCTGGTTGGTGATTCGGGTATTAGCAAGTAACAGGTAACTCTGAATATTCTTCCTTATACTTGTGAATTATGTATGATTATAAATTTGTTTGTTTACTATTTTGGCAAGAATATTTAGAAAATATTTATGGTTTTAAGATCTGGTGTGGGAACTTTGACTTGCAAATCTGTATAGGTACTATTTATACGTACGTTACTATTCACATATACCGTATTTACTATTCATTTTACTATTCACGTATACCGTATTTACTATTCATGTTACTATTCACGTATACCGTATTTACTACTCATTTTATTATTCATGTATATACCGTATTTTACTATTCACAGATACGCATAGTATTTTACTATTCACAGATACGCATAGTATTTTACTATTCACAGATACGCATAGTATTTTACTATTCATAAATACGCATATCAATGTATATAATGGTATAATAATGCATTATTTTTCAGTAAATACATTCATCATGGCGGTTGTAATGTGATGGGTGGAGTAAGGAGGGAATTGAATGATAAGAATTGTTTATGCCACCACTCGGTGCACAGTGGATGGTACTTTTCAGGGCCTCATCTTCCATGTTTTCCTCTGGCCGGGATTTCATTGGAGATGTGGGACATGTGACACCTCCTTAGTTGTTATTTTAAAGGAGGGGAGCCATAGTCCAGATTTAAGCTCTATACCTTTGGCCGGGTGTATCTTAAGTTTTGGTGAGCTTGAAACCATCCAGTCAAATGAATGAGTTTCTATTGGACTATATGTTAGCCTATGGTTCCAGTCAGCGGTATACGGTTGGAAGGGGATATAAGGGAGGCTGCATACTGCATAGTGCATTTCTGAATTATTCAATAAAGAATTATGAGTATTTTGTAAAGGCATTTGATGTGAACAACGGTATATCTAAAAATATCTGAGTATATTAAATTCACATTATATTACCTTTTATTTTTGTCATATGTAATTTGCTCGTGTAAGGTAGAAATATTCAGTAGTTACTGAGACGTGGAATCTCATCCCATATTAACATTTTTCAGGTGATTATTCTAGTAGAGAGCAAGGGAAGGCACCTATGGAGTGAGCTCTGGAAGCTCTTTTAATCTCCAATAAATTATGATATGTTATTTTATTTGCCATGAACCTAAGACTTCCGTTTTGTATTAAACTCTGAAATATTTTCTGGAATTTATTCTGATTATGTATTACGGGTTTTATTCGAAATGGTAACATTGTAAAAGGATTTGGATATTGTTGAACTCTTTTGATGGTATTTTCAATATTTTGACCAAGTTTTTGGGTGATGAAAATGAGGTGTTACACCTACACTACTATTTGGCCCCTCCAAATTTTCCCTCCAAGTTCCGTCACTGGGTAAATATTCAAGTTTTTGAGATACCTCTACTAATAATATAAGATTTTTGAAGTGATGAGAGTTTGTGATAATTTTAAAATGGTGAGGGATTATTGGAATTTTTTAAAATGAAGTTAATTATGTGTTTTTGATAAAGTCATGTCCTTATAAATTAAGGAATTTATGTGAAGAGTTGTGTAAAGAGTTATAATTCTAAAAGTTACTAATGTTATTATGTCTCTTTAACTCCTAAAGACACATGTGAAAGGTTATAACTAAAAGTTATCTTGGTGAAAGGTTTTGTTGGTTTTTTCAAGAAAACCCTTGGTGAAAGGTTTTGTTTGTTTTTTAAGAAAACCCTGAATACCATAAAAGTGTAAATATTTAAAGAAATTTTTTTAAAAGTTATGTTGGTTCATGAAAGTTCATGAATCTAACATGTATTTATTACTTTTAATTGAAGAGATGTTATTTTAAGAGATACAACTTAAAAACATTATTTCACGATCTACATATATTTATCACGGAATTGGCTTCTCTCCTATACTTTTAATATCCGCTCCCCTCCTTTTCTTCACAACGTCATCGTTTTGGCCTAAAAAGAAAGCAATTGGTCCTTTTTTTTTTATAAAAAAAAAGGTACTGATAGGTACTAAAAAGATATCTGATATCTTAGGATACTGATTTGTACTGAAAAAGTATTTTATGATCATGAAAAATTATTTTAAGATCTTAAAAAAATATTTCAAGGTTCTAACTAATACGAAAAGAATATTTCAGGATACTGATTGGTATTAAAAAATACTTTCAAATATTTCAAGGTCTTTAGGATACTAACTACCACTAAAAAGATACCTTATTATACTGAATGATACTAAAAAAAATATTTCATGATCTTGAAAAATTATTTTAAAGTCTTAAAGAAATATTTCAGGGTATTAATTGGTACTAAAAAAATACTTCATAATACTGACTGGTACGGGAAAGATAATTTAGATAATTTTTTTAAGATTTTAAAATAATTATTTAAGATCATGAAATATTTTTTTAGTATAAGTCAGTATCCTAAAGTATCTTTTTTGTATTTATCCTGAATTTTTGTTTTTTTTGTTTTTTTTAGTAAAGGACCAGCTACTTTTTTTTGGGACCAAAACAGTGACGTTCTAAAAAAAAAAAAAAGGAGGGGAACAAATGTTAAGAGTATAGGGGAGAAGCCGCTTCCATTTATCACCATCATTAGTAGATTCACACATCAAATATCACATTCACACCACACACAATGACGAAAGAAATGATATATGCGTAAATGCTCTAACATTTAAATCCACAATTCACCTTCAAATTACGTAAACATTACATCATGATGACATTAGTGATGTACAAGAGATTGATTTAACTTGGGAGTAACTTTAAGAGTAAATATCCTATTTGGTCCCTGAAAAAAATCACGGACATCTTTTTGGTCCCTTAGTAAAAATAACTCATCCCGTAATCCCTGATCACATTTGGGACACTTCACTGCATGTATTCTCTTCAACCTGGAAGGACTAACGTGGACGGTTTTTGGATTTTACAGGGATTATAGGATGAGTTATTTTTACTTAGGGACAAAAAAGGGGTCCGTGATTTTTTTCAGGGACCAAATAGGGTATTTACTCTAACTTTAAGGACAAAAAACTAGGTTTTTTCCTTTAAATTTTATGATGTTAATTTTTATTATTTGTCAATAAATTGATATTGTGCAAGTGCAAAAAATCATCCCTGAATTTTGAAAACCCTGAATTTTGTTAATAAATAAAGTTGTTGTTAATATATACATTTTCTGTTGTTAATTTATGCTTTTTCTGTTGTTAATCGCTTATGGAAGTGAAAGAAGACAAATTCAGGGTTTTCAAAAGTTGTTGTTAATACATTCATTTTATGTTGTTAATTTATGTTTTTTCTGTTGTTAATCGCTTTTCTCTGAAATATGCACTATGGACAGCAAAGTAATTTTACGCTCTGAAATAATTACACAGAAGTCCTTAGGGATTTCTGTGTAATTTTATGATTTCAAGGGACCTAATTATAATTATCTCTTTTCCTTAGAACCTATGTGTAATTTTCCCAAGTTTTAATTGCAGCATGTGCAGTGACAAAAAAACAAAAAAACTGCAGCATGTGAACTGAACTTGTACTACGGTGTCAATTTTAATGGTTCAGAATGGAGGTAGTACATTTCAGAGAATACAAAAGCCATGGTTTTTTTTTTTTTGGTCAAACAAAAGCCATGCTACAGTGTTAGGAACTATAATATCAATTATTGGAGCATCTGTCTTGATATTCTACAAGGGCCCACCAATATTCAATAATCACTTTTTTTCCTTTCAATAATCACTCTTCAGCATATCCTTAATTATAAGCAGTTTTTGTCCCTAGCACAGTCCAACTTGGTCTTTGGAGGCTTTTATTTGGATACCGAATCTTTCTAGGAAAAGCACTAATACCCAGTTATAGCATATGACAAAAGATTTATTAAAATTGGGTAGTCAATGGCGTAAGCAATTTCATTAGTAACGTAGACATCTGTAACGCCACCGCTTTCCAGATCATCAAATTTGATCAAATTTCATTAATGTCATAGATAGTGTTGACGCCATAATGGCGTCAAAGTGTTTGATGCATTGTTGTCAAATTCACGAGTTGACTTTCCGAGTTTACCGTTTTTACATTTCTACTTTACTAAATCGAGTCAAGTCTTTAGCAAACTCGTGTCAATTGTAAACTAATATAAACTCACGAGTTTATAGACCAAATTTACCGTTTTTACGTTTGTAGCTTACAAAATTGTGTTAATTTTTTTCAATTTTGTCATCTTCAACAACTTTATATATAAATTTTATAGAAATTTCTTTATTAGGTATAATAAATTATGAATGATGATATATTTAATTTTAATTATTTGGATTTAAAATATTTTAAATCAAATTGTTGTTATTTTTATATTATAATTATTTAATTATACACTGTTAATACATGTTTAATGATAAAAATAAACTCTTACGAGTTTACCGATTCGAATTTACGATACGAGTTTACATCATTGTCACGAGTTTTGTATAAACTCGTGAGTTTGACAACCTTGGTTTGATGCTATTAATGGCCCAAGCCATTAATTGTTGTTGCATTAATTTTTTTTTTTAAAAAAATAGTGTTTGGATAAGGAGACAACTGACGAGCTCAATAGCAAGAGGTTTTCCAAGTAAATATTTCGATCATATTCGAAAATCTCGTGGTCCCTTATAAGTTGCAAGATCATTCATTAATTTATGCTTCTCCTTCATCTTTTTTTTTTTCAAAAATATGTCCTCTTTTTATCAAAAATAAAAATAAAAAAATCCTCTTCTTTTATATGCACTCCTCCAATCCACAATATAACTCTAATTTAATTGCCTCAGCTGAACAAAAAATACTCCCTTGATTCTATTTATAAGCAACATTCTCTCTTATTAGCTTTGTCCTAAACATAAACAACAATTTTGACCGATTAATTGTGTGGCTCTCTTATCTCTTTTTCCCACTCATTTCCACTCATCTTAATAAGTAAGTGTATATTTGGGGGAAAATTATATTTCATGCCAATTCATTGCTTTTAATTAATTTTAACCGCTAGTTCGTTGTATAATTTTGGTAGTTGTTACTTATAAAAAGAACAACTATCTTGTCAGTTTTATAAGCAACAACTATTTTTACTCAATCAAGATATTTGTTGCTTATAAAAATGACAAGAGGTAGTACTTGAAAGACTCCATAAATTTTTTACATCTTTAATACTACAACTACCGAAATTACACAACGAACTAGCGGCGGCTAAAATTAGTTAAAAGCAATGAATTGACATGAAATATAATTTTCCCCCAAATATACACTTACTTATTAAGATGAGTGGAAATGAGTGGGAAAAAGAGATAAGAGAGCCACACAATTAATTAGTTAAAATTGTTCTTTATGTTTAGGACAAAGCTTATAAGCAAGAATGTTGCTTATAAATAGAATCAAGGGAGTATTTTCTGTTCACTTGAGGCAATTACACTATACTTATATTGTGGATTGGAGGAGTGCATATAAAAGAAGAGGAATTTTTTTTTTTATTTTTGAAAAAAAGAGGACATGTTTTTTAAAAATAAAAAAGATGAAGGAGAAGCATAAATTAATGAATGATCTTGCAACTTATAAGGGATGGCAAGATTGTCGAATATGATTGACATATTTGCTTAGAAAAACTCTTGCCATTGAGCTCGTCAGTTGTCTCCTTGATCCAAGCACTATTTTTTGATTAATTGGAAACAATTAATGGCTTGGGCCATTAATGGCATCAAGCACCTTGGCGCCATTAACGGCGTCAAGAATCTTGACGCCATTAATGCCGTCAACACTGTGTACGACATTGATGAAATTTGATGATCTGGAGGGCGGTGGTGTCACGGATATCTACGCAAAAGATGGTGTTGCTTGACAAGACGCTATTGATTGCCCTATTTTGATAAATATTTTCCCATGTGCTTTAACTAAGTAAAATTTTTTGTAAAAGTTGCTATATTTGTGCTTTTCTTGAATCTTTCTTGTCTTCACTTTGGTACATTTATCTCTGTTTGTGCTCATTTTCTTTGAAGCTCCAAGTAAATAAGTAATTCATATATTGAGTGTTTAAATAGAGAAAATTGATTCTTTTTTCCCTTCTCTTTTGCATTATCTACCAGGAAATCCTTTGTTATGAATACTCAAAAAAAATTCCATTATAAAAACTTAAAATTGAAATCTTGATAGCATAAACAGTATCTTGAGCAAAAAGAAAAAATAGCATAAACAGTATCAACAGTATGTTTGACCAGGTTCTAATATCATAAAGAAGTATAGAGACTTTAATAATTATATAAATCTTTGTATTCAACTGTCATGAGAATAAGGACTGTACAGTGCAGTATTTATAGAGGGAGCAAGCATGGAGCAATGAATATTTTTTGTAATAAAATTTTAGGAAAGGGGTTGGGTTCACCCACAATCCAAGGGTAGGGTAAAATATGCCTTCCTCTTAAGTGATACCAATGTTGGGTAGGGCAAGCCGTCTATTACCTTCTGGCGTTAACTTAAGCACTTAGGAGCTAAGATGCCTCCTTTAAAGCCTTGACCAACTCCAGAATCAAACCTCTCCCTTTTGGTGAAAGTGTCTGACCCCTTTGCCAGTTAAGCTCAAATTTTTTTTTTTTTGGATATAAAGTTAAGCTCAAATATAAGCGAACATGAAAAGAAAAAACACTAGAACACAAGGACGCAGCCCTAGCCATAATACTAGTATCACAATGGGCTAAACAATTAAATGGGCCTAGCCCAATCTAAGTCACCTCATCAGATGTGGGCTTCTCTGTTTTTCTCAAGGCTTCTATGTTTATGTTTAAATTTAAACTACTCCTTTTTATTAAAAAAATTTAAACTACTTCTTAATATAAGACATATTTATCTACTTTGATTAGATTAAAAAATTTAGTTGAATTAGTTAACATAAAATTTATTTTTTAAAACATCCTACTCATCTTCCTTAATTTCTTAATTCCTCCTTCTTCTTAATTATTGTTGGGGGAATAATATCAATAAGGATAAATTAAGAAAAGATTGACAAATATAAAAACTATATATTATATTTAAAACCAAGATTAAATCCTTAAATATATATTATATTAAAAAACAAAAGGATTACATTCTTAAGTGGTATGAGCTGAATCTTTACTAACTAGACCAATACTCATTGGTTCAATACTTAACGGAAAATAGATAAAAGAAAAGGAAATGTGCAAGGGATTACATTGGGGCCTTGAGTTCAAATGCGGGTATGAGAAGAAGCAGAAGATAAGGAGAGATCTTTCTCATTACAGACCCTTAGTACTACTCATTAGTGCTTTTGATAGGAGATACCAATTTATTCAATAATACGCCTTCACTTAACTTTTGAGTTCACAGGGTTGATTGAAAATTTAATTGGTGAAAAGTATGGTTGGTGGAAAAGAAACTAAAATTATGAAGCTACCCATAAAATAAAACTTGGGTGTTTTTAGATATTCACTATGCTATTATGGTAATTTGATATCTTGCTTGCTTGTGGTTCATCGCATAGGCAGCGGCCGATTCAGTGTATGTGCATGGTGTGTGCATAAAGCTGAACTTCTGTTTTTGTTTTGTTTTGTTCCATTACTACAGATTGATAGATTGGACATATATAATGATTAATAAATAACAGTTATATTGAATAAATATCATGTATGTCGACATGAAGATCACGCAAGGATATATAAAGCTTAAAAGTAACTGTTATTTATGCACACTGTCATATATTTAGAGCCAGATTTTTTTTTTAAAAAAAATTAACAATTGTATTATTTGATAAGAAAAATGACAATTCTTGAAACACAACCGTCATTTAACACTGACAAACGATTCGTTTTCCAACCTTATATCAGTGAAAACACAAATATAACTGTTATGTTTATTGACCGTAAAGAGTAAGCAACGAAATAACATTTCATAATAAACAACTGTTATGTAAAGAATAAATCTAAATAGAAGTTTTTAAAAATCTCGTTTGGTCCAACACCAAATTCCAGTTCTTCTAAGT
Organism: Acacia crassicarpa; assembly: GCA_034222035.1. Lineage (NCBI taxonomy): Eukaryota > Viridiplantae > Streptophyta > Magnoliopsida > Fabales > Fabaceae > Acacia > Acacia crassicarpa. The sequence continues at coordinate 19,028,132 of JAWXYG010000009.1, read as the reverse complement.
TATATAGCGAAGTATTCAACTCTATTTATACTGGCTTATTCCTTTGGTTCTTAGTACTAGTACAAAAATCACATTTTCACAACATCATCCTTCTCTCCATCATTATGATCAGATGCTAGAGAGCTCTTTCCATTCTCCCTCCTCCTCCTCATATCTTCACACCCTCCTTTACACAAGGCCCTCCTCCTCCTCCACTACTGCCACCACTTCTACAAGGTCCTCCCCTCCTCCTCCTCATCTTCTACCTCTTCCTTAAATGGAGGCTTTGCTGTAGGTGTTGGCCAACCTAGTCCACTCCACAAGGTGTCTAGGTACACACGCTCATGGTCTGAACAGGAAGTTGATCCTCATCCTTCATCACAATCAAGTTGTATATGATTACTTCCAGTAAGACCCTTCATCTCCTTCCTCAGACGTCAATGACGTGTCAAGAGGAGAAAGACAACAGTAGTGGTGATGACTAAAAACCACTCTGCTTTCTCTTTTATTTTTTAATATTAAAAAATTAATCATTAAGGCCATGTAGCCCAAAAATATTTTTAAAAAACAATTGTTACTTCACAGTTATTAGTAAACATCCATTACTAATTTAGGAGACATGTTCACGGTTATTAGAAAATAATTGTTACTTATGTTAACCATGACAATTTATATGGACACCATTTGGCTCCATAACGCAACCCTTTTCGTTCCAAAGGACAAGTTTTGCTTGATAACCCACGAAACCCTTTCAATTCTACATCTATTTAATTTACAAGAAATGATCTTTAAAGGACACATTCAGCAAGGACACATGGGCAAGTTTATCTAGACATTGTTTGGCTATATAACACAACCCTTTTTGTTCCAAAGGACTCATTTGCTCTCTAGATCAAGAAGGTGGACAACTTACTAGAGAAGAATGAATTTGATGATGCAACAGATCCTTCTTCTTCACAACTTTTTATTTTCTGTTTATTTATTCACACTTTTTTTAAAATTTTTTGTTTATACTATGGGGTTGAATAATCAACTTAATAAATTATTAAAAAAAAAGTTAAATAAGTAGCGGTTATGATGTAAAACTTGTCATTTTTTAGAATACCATGTTTAAAAGCTAACGGTTGTTAAGAAAAACCGTTATTGTTTATAAAACCTAACAATTGTGAGATATAAAATCGTGAAATTTTGTTTATAGATTCATTGAATGGTAAATTAAGAACCATAAGAAAATTCCACCTTTTATAACAGCATCAAGTTGTTTTAAAACATCCGCTATCTTGCATCTCTTCACATTCTTAAGTTATTACATTTAACACGCATGTTTTTGTTTGAGTGTTACTAGCCATCCTTAGAACCCTACAACCTTTGTTGAGTTTTCTGGTTGTCAATAGTCGCTTTTAGATGAACCACATCATTAAACGCTTTCTTTGAACTTCAATCTGACAGCTGCTGAGTTGCTTCAATTGCCTTAACTTGCATTTTCGTTTTGGAGCCCTAGCTAGGTTGCATTCCCTTGCGTGCTCTGTTTTCCGTATTTCAAGGTATGATTTCTCTTCTACATTTTGTATTCTCCTTTATGCATTCCACATTCTCCTTATTTTTCACCTCATCTTGCCTAACTAGGTTTTGAACTTAGTCATGCATCATGCTTTTCTACAAAACTCATTGCTCTTTTCCCTGTAACTAACTTGATGAGTTTTCTTTTCCAGTTAAAATAGCCAATCCAACTTCCTCCGACACTGATAATGTCCTTAGTTCTAAGAATTCCCCTCGTACTAATGTTGTCCCTAGGAAAACCATAAACGAGAATCCATAAGAGGCATTAGAACAAGTGCAGGATATTGTAAGGAGGGGCCGATGTCCCTTGACTTTTGTGAACGAAGCAAATTTTTTGAGTAAAAAATTCACGTGACATAGAATGACGTCAAGCTCTTGAACCGTCACACTTCGTCAGCTACATTAACGTAACGACAAGGAACAACATTCTTATCATGGCGGGTAACTGGAGTTGGTAAGGAGAAATTACACAGACTTTTTTTAGAACAATATGACGGTAACGTATATACGCTTACTAATTTCTTGCTATGTACTTGTAAAAGATGTTAACTTGAATCGTGTGCTTTGCAGTCTGCATATCATATAGACAAAACTACCAGCAAGTATGTCCTCAATAAGGCTGAGCAATCACTATACACATTCCGTCATGCATTGTAAAGTCATAATTGCATAACTATGAAGAGGCTGATGAGATAAAAGATCTTGAGGATCTTTGATTCACTATCAAGCTGGATAATTGGAAAGAATTTGACATCTCATGTTGTGACTCGTCATTCCAGGTAATTGTTACTCGCAATTCATAAGACCTACATGTATTTGTTTAGTATTAACTGGAGTGTAGTGTATTTTTGTAGGAATTAATTTGGATGAATAGGGAGGGGATGAAGAACAATAAGTTTCCTTACAAGGGATGGCAAACGAGGTTTGCTCAGATTGCTCAAAATTTGGCTACTAAGAAAGGGGACGGTAGTAGACCTCCTCGTCATGAACTTTGGTCAGTGGTGAGGTAAAATAAAGATGGTACTACTAACAATCTTTAGATGAAGGAGGTTATCGATAAAATGATAACCATTAATATTTGTCTTTGATTCATGAAAGTAGTCTTCAATTAACTACCAATGTTAACATAATTGTTAAATACACAGCAAGCCATGTCCTTGGACATGCTAGCTTAAAGCTGATGAGGACGTATTGGCCAAGACATTGGGGACTGACCATCTTGGTCTTCTTAAGGCTGTAGCTTTGGATTGACCAAGACAAAATATTATGGTTAGCTTCAACCTCGAAGAAATAACATGGATAAAAAGTATGAAAAGTTCTAGAAACAGTGGGATGAAATGCATACTGAAATACTTTTTCTCATACAAAAGCATTGAAGGACCATTGTACAAAGCAACAAGGGGGAAATGAAAGCCTAAGTACTAGAGGCAGCTGCACATTCCAAGCCTTGATTAGCCTAAAGGCATGGTGGATGTTAAGTGTTTTGTCGATAGCCCTGAACACCATACAATTGCACCGAGCCACATGTTCAACTGCATAGAGGTTAAGATGCTTCATTGTGAGCCTATCCTTCCTAAGCATGTGAAGGTACAAATCAACACTAATATTGACCTCAGCTATCTACTCTCGTTGCCCTCCATAGACGCATATATAGTGGGAAGGGCTATGGGAGGTTTTGGGCCTCGCCGTCTACTTAGAGTATGCAAGCCGACCAAAAAGTCCACTCCTTAAAGAAGCTGCCTACTGAGTACAAGCCCCCACTTAGTCTAAGTCCCCCACTCAATCCAAGCTTGTCACCTAGTCCAAGCTTATCTCTCAGTCTAACAAGAGGATGTTAGTTATCATGTTTTTGATGTTTTGATGATAACAATTATAATGTAATTAAACCTTAGTTTTCGATGAAAATTTGAAGTTTTTAATTTGCCTCTAGTCAAATTATAAGTGCCTCAAGGTATTTCTTCTACTCCAGTGCATATGACTTTCGAATAGCTTTTAATGGCAAAACCGTAATTATGCTGAACTTTACCTTTTGCCTCTAATCATTAAGATTGTTGCCTCAAGTCATTGCTTTTCATTCTTTCGAAACCCACCATTAAATGGCAAAATTGTAATTTTGGTGAAAACTCTCTTTTAATGGCAAAATTGTAATTATGCTGAAATCTACCATTTTCCTCTAGTCAATTAGTGACATACCTCTAGTCATCTCACTTCTTTTCACTCCAGGCTTTCAAAATATCACCTAATGGCAGAATGGTAATTATGCTGAAAATCTACCTTTAATGGCAAAGTCGTAATTTTGTGAAATTTACCTTATTGCCTCTAGTCGCTCGCTAATTGCCTCTAGGCATCTCTCTTTGTTTTATTCATGCAAGTCGTGTTTCGAACTATGTAAAGCATCTAATGGCAAACTCGTAATTATGCTCATTTTAATAGCTTGCCTCTAGTCATCTAATAAGTTGCCTCTAGGCAACTTGACTCAAGTCATCATGCCTCCTGTCAAAGTAGACATGCGCTATTCCAAATCAGTCAAGTTTGCTTCTATGCCTTTAGGTAACAAGTTATTGTCTCTAGTCATGTTAACTTTAGGTAGCAACTAATTGACTCTAGGCACACTTGCCAAACTCGTCAACAAACATGCTAAAGTTGACTTTGCCTCCAGTCAAGTATTAGTTGCCTCTAGGCACGTGACTCTAGCATCATATTTTGACTCAAGGCAACACTAAAATGCCTCTAGTTAACAAGTGTTTTTAGCAACCTCTGTTTCACATTCTGAACGGGCGATGTCTGGTAATTCAATGGTATATCCTAAACCAGAGATCGGATTGAGGTGAAACCAATTTTGTTGGAAACTAGACTCCCAATGAGTCATTTTGATATAAAATTCAAGTACAAAGGAGTTCATATGAGAGAGATATGATTTTTGGAAGTTGCAATATAAATCAACGTCACAATTCAGATCCATCTTTGGTATTTGAGTGTGTCTCACAAACCACACATCCGATTGAGCTGAAATCAGTGGCATATAAAACTAGACTCAGATACCTTTTCAAAAACATCAAGAACATGAAAAACAAAGATTAATTGAATGAGATATGATGTTTTGAAATTGACAGTTAGTTTAGGAGGTTGTAAAAACGCTGGGAATTATATTGCCTCGAGTTGAATCCTTGTCTACCTCGAATCAAGCTCCCTCGCTAACAGGTAAGTATGTTTTTTTTACCTCGAGTCATTTATGATATACCTCGATTCATCTTTGCTAAAGTTCATTTATTTTAAACCATAAGTTTACCTCGAGTCAATTAAAATGCCTCCAATCAATATACCTCTAGGCATGTTCTCTTTTAAATAGAGTCATATCTTTCTAATTATCAAATCATTGTTTCCAGAAAATCAAAATCAATTGATTATGATTTTGTTTCTTCAAATCATTACTCATTACTATTCTTAATTGCATTTAATCAATTTGTCAATGAGTTACAGATTATTAGAATGTGGATCGACACAGGATGTTGACTAAAGCAATCCGGCATTTATTAAACTTACCTATTCGACAAACTCAACCAACAAAGACATACCTTTGCAACATTCTGGGCAAGAATATTTCATTTCCTTTGCTGGGGTCTCAACGGTCATAATCACAATTACAAGAATAATGACGGCGATCATTTCGACCCTTCTGCTTCATCTCTAACGGTCATTTTAAGGAGCCTCAATGGATATTTCTTCAAGCTTCTCAACGGTTATGAGATCAACAATATACCTGAAGTTTTGAATTCATCAATGACGGAAAAATGTTGTGTATTCTACTCTTATTGTATTCAACTGTTCTATCGATTCCATTAATATCTTCGGATATCGTGTACCTCAGTGTTTATCTTTATTTACTCGTAAGGAGTTTCAAAACACCTTTTTGATTATTGTGTTGTAAAATCTTAAGGTTGCGGAACCTTAAGTGAGTATACAATTACAACTTGTAATAGGGAATGAGTCCTAGTGAGAGGATCATCCGAGTACAATGTAATTGTCCTTGAAAGATAGTGAAAATCCTAGGTGTTCTGGGGACTGGACGTAGGTCGAAGTATTAAACCGAACCAGTATAAATTGCTTTGTATCTGTTTCCTTTTCTTGTCTCTATTTTATTTATGCTCGTGTGATTTGCAAAAAGAATTTGAGATCACCTATTCACCTCCCTCTAGGTGATATTTCACTTTCAGAGGAATCATCCTACCACCAATGATCAATTCGAGAAGAAGTCTTTCTCACAGAATAAGCCTATTGGTCAATCAGCCCAGGAGTCCCTACAAGAGTTCGCTGACAAGCTATTCACTTTAGACCCCTTTCTAATAATCAAATTTGAGAGAAGTATTTGACCTAGCAGACCAAGAGGAAGCCATAAGCCAAGAGCTTGTTTTTGAGGTACTAAACAAGGAGTTAGCAAGTACAAGTTTTGTCAACTTCTTTTTGAGGTATATTTTATCTGTGATTAAATTGTTGGATGCTTAGAACTTTAGTTACATTTTGATATGTTGGTTTTAGAATTTGACGCATCTGTACCATACGTACATCCTCCCTTGTGGCCTCCTAGACAAGATCAAATTCATTCACCCTGAAAAGCTCAATAACCGGATGAGGGTATGAAGGAAGATGTCACGCAACATCATGTGGGGTTTCTAGGGGACGAATTCATTAAGAGGGCACCAAATAGAAGGGAAACTTCTTTTTGTCTTACATTCAAGGGTGAAAACATCATGAACTCTGCTTAAATTAGTTTTATTTATTTTGTAATGGTCCTGATGATGTGACCTATTATTGTACTTAGGAACCATTTGATGTTTGTAGTGGTAAATCCAATGCACAAAAGGATTTAGTACTATGACTTTATGGGCCGGGTTCCGGATAGGAGACCATACATGTAGGAGACATTCAACCATTAAGTTATTCATTTGTCATCTCTTATAATTCAATTTATCTTGTATGTTTCTACACCCCCTACACACACACATATTCTCAAAGCAGTGTACAACTAGCACAAAGGTATATATATGTTCAATTCGTTCATGTATACATTCGATCAACTATATATTACAATATCTAACTTCCATCTATTGTTTCCTTTTGGGCATAGTATTTTAATGCCTCCTACATGATATTTAACAACTCACAAAAGGAAGAAGTGGTTCAAGAGTTCGTAGCATCTATGCAACATCAATGGAAGAGTAAATACATATAATGACTGTAAATTTCTAGATACTAATAATTTGTTTGTTTTAAAGTTTTGGTTTCAATAATGTATACATATACATGAATGATTGTAAACATATTATGATTTATTGTATTGTTCTGTATATAAATGAATGCATATATATTGTGATTCATTATGTAAATGTATATGCAAGGGGGGATATCGAAAGGAGAAACCCATCCTATTTTTATTTTTCTAAAAAAAATAGCTTTGAAAAATCATAGTTTTTACCTAATGACTGTTATTTATGTCAACTATATATAACGGTTGTTTAAATAAATTTTTTTAGCATTACTACCGATATATAATGGTTGGTTTAAAACCCGGACCGACTATTGAACCGGTAAGGATACTGGGTTAAGGGATAATGAGTCAGATCGGAGTCAAATCAATATTAATTAAAAAGATAAAAATATTCATATTAATAAGAAAAAACTTTTTGTAAATATGGGAGTATGTGTACTAATTATTATATTAATTAAAAAACTAAAAAAAGAGATCATTGTTCTTGGGCTTGCAAAATGTCAGAGATTTTTCTCTCTTTATTCAAAGTTCAAGGGTTTATTGAATAGAGCTAAGGAAAAATGCCAGACTCGGTTTGTTCAAAGCTTACTGTCAGGCAATAAACTTTATTCACAATTCTCTTTAACTAAGGGTAGCCTTGCTAAGGCAATGAACAGGGCTAAGGAAAGTTGTCTTTGCTTGGTTGGGACCATCATCACCTTCTTTACCAAAGAACGTTTCCAAATTCATCACTCTCTCAAGTCTCAACCATCTACTTGTCTCGCCGTCGTAGATTCTCACTCTCCCAATGTCTCCCCACATCTCACCACAACAACAACATCTCTGATCTTCATGTCGTCGATCTCTGCGATTATCTACATCTCGTCATCGACTTTGAATCCATCTTTTCTACAAGAGTGAGAGACGAACCCAGATCACGATCTCCATCTTTCGACCAAAGAAGCTCCAACCTTTGACCTTCGACGAAGTTAGATCGTGATCTTCGTCTTCCACTCTTTAAAAAAAAAATACTGGGCTGACTTGGTGACCATTCAACTCGGCCAGTTGAGGAGTTCAACGAGTTGACTCGGAGACACCAGGTCAACCTATGTTTCCCCTAACTCGGATTGGTTTTCAGTTTGAACTGCGGGTCCAGTCCAAGTTTCTAAACCATGATCATTACCATATACTATTACAATTGTTTATGTGTGACCGTTAATTATTATCATAGCAATGTGAATATCATGGCCTCACCAAGCATCAATACATAATGAATGTCATCTTATAACTGTTATAATAGATCGAGAATAAATAATAGCTTAGAACTATAATTTATCTATGTGGAGCATGTATAAGTCCGCATATATGGCAGCAGTGGTGGAACTTGGGATAATTTTTTTTTTTGGGGGGGGGGGAGGGTACCCATAAATATACTTATTAACTAATTAAAATTTTATGATTATATAACATTTTTAAAATATTCAGATTCATAATAAAATTATTTTAACAATTCTAATATATAAGATAACATGTCTGCCTCTAATATAGATGTCATATCAATTATAAAATGAAAAGATATCATGAAATTCCAAAAGATTGCTGTTATATAATATAACAAAATATTAAAAGTTAACAATGTAATTTATAATACAAAATTAATAAAACACTGTACTAAATGAAATAATTAAAAATGACTTTCACTTAAAGTAATGCTCTTTGTCCTTACTTGAAATCATCAATAATGAAATTAGTAGTAAAAGTGTCAGTTAGTTCTTTTTCAATATGAATTACCATATTATTTACAATAAAATCATCTTCCATCTTGTTACACAACCTTATCTTAATTATCTTCATTGCTGAAAACAAGTCACCATTACAAAAAGTAGATTTAACGACTCTCATATAACGACCGGTTAAATGAAAACAGACATAGAAAATGAGGCAGTGGCCTTTTTAAAATTTTGGCAAGAATATTCAACGACTGTTTCACATGAATGTTAAAACGTAGGTGGTGGCACTCTTGTAATTTTCTGCTTACTTTTAATGTCTGTTTTTTAAAAACGAATGTTAAATGTTTTGATACAACAACTGTTATAATAAAAACAGTCTCTGTATCTTAGATACCATTTATTTTATTTTGTGATACCATTTAATTTTATTTTGCAAAAAAATTAGTGCTACCTGTAAAATCTTCAAGATTATATGACCATTGCAATTTTATCTCATATTTATAGCTATTTCCTAGTATGTAGCCTAGAGTTTTGATAGTTAAGAGCAGAAATCTGACCGTTTTTCCATTTAGTTAGTTCCTGATAATTAAATTTAATAAATTAAACAATATATCTCTTTTATATATATATATATATATATATATATATATATATATATATATATATGATTTTATCACATATTTATCGCTATTTCCTAGTATGTAGCCTATAATTTCGATAGTTATGAGAAGAAATCTAATCGTATTTTCATTTACCTAGTTCCTAATTAAATTTAATAAATTAAACAAAATATCTCTTTTATATTTATCTATAAATATAAAAGAGATATATTATTTTGAGTTATAACGAATGATTTTTGAAACTTGAATATTTTAGATATTTCGGTTTTTTTTATTTTTTTATTTTGAGTTTCAAGGGCTGATTTTTCAAAGAGTCATTGAAACTTGATTTTTTTAGATACTTTAATTTAATTTATTTTTTATTTTGAGTTTCAACAACTGGTTTTTCAAAAATCAATCATTGAAACTTGAATTTTTTAGATATTTCAATTTATTTTATTTTTTATTTTGAGTTTCAATAACTGGTTTTTCAAAAACAGTAGTTGAAACTTGAATTTTTCAAATATTTCAATTTATTTTATTTTTTATTTTGAGTTACAACAACTAGTTTTTCAAAAACAGTAGTTGAAATTCGAATTTTTTAGATATTTCAACTTTAATCTCACGACTTCAACATTTTGTTGTTCCCTCTCTTCCATAAAGATTTCTCTTTAAAACCCAACAATGTAGAACGTCTTCCTCAAATCCATTCTAAATGCAACCTTTCATAAAGAGTCTCGAACGTCTTACTTTTGCATATCTTGTTCACTACGCTTAATTTTCTTCTTCGTTTCTAGGGAAGTCACCTTCTCCTAGTTTTGTTGCGAGATGCAAAAGTAGCTTAAAAGATTTAGATCTGCCCTGCTTATATCAAGATTTGGAAAACCCTTTTCAGCTTCATTTCTCCAGATCTCCAAATGTGCGCTGAAGTTGTCGATCCATGGCTAATTCTTTTGTATTTTAATTGTTTCTCCTTCTCCGATGATTATACTTCGTATTTATTCTTGATTGTTCAATATTCTGGTTTTGTCAATTTTGGCTAGCTCTTTGATTTGAATCTGGATTTTTGATTTTTTTTTTTTCAGCTAGTTCTTTTCAATATTATAGTTCTTTTGGCTTTAATCAAAATTTCAATTTTGATTTTTCTTCGGTTTTACTCTTGATGCTATCTGTTTTCTTTTTTATTGGTTTTTTTTTCTAGGATTGCAGCTATCAGCAAGCTTCCGGTACAAAGTCTAGCTCTAGGACTTGGTAGATCAATTGCTAAAGTTAGGGTATCTGTGCCCCTAGTTGATGAAAGGAACCTTTTCAATTTTCTTCCTCTTCCTGTTCTATTGTGTGGTGGCGAAGTATGACAAAGCTTCATGTTGTTTTTCAATTTTCCTGCTATGATGTTTTTTGGCTTTTCAATTTTCCCACTGCAATGTTTTCTTGTCGTTGTTGTTTGGGGGAAAAAAGACATACAACGACTGTTATTTAAAAAACAGTAGTTGAAATTCAACGATTGTTTTTTAAAAAAAGTCGTTGCATGTCATAAACTTAGAACTGCTCTTTTTATTACAACCCTTGAAAATAGTTGTCTAATGAAAAACAATAGTTGTATATCATGAACTTTCAACGGCTCTTTTTTTTTTACGACCCTTGAAAATAGTCGTCTAATGATCTTAATAATGGATGTTATTTTTGTAGTAGTGAGTGTTTTTTGGTAGTTGCTGAAACTGGAAAAGTTAATAAGAGGCGAATCAATCGATCAATCAAGTAATATACCTTAGATTTCCCTATTTTCATCAAAGCACAACATAATTTAGGTAAAGTTAATAGATTGTTCAAATTTGGATGACTAGAAGCATCAATAACAAAATTTTGAAGTTGAGGTTTCAAAATTATCCTCTCTTGCTCAATAAAATCAACAGGATAGTATTTTGTCACAAGAGAGCAAATATTATCAATATTGAAAGCTTTACAAGCATCCTTAGGAATTAAATGATAGCTAAGTATCAAAAGCTCTAAAATTTTAAGTTATCAACATCTGAGGGGAGGGAAAAAAAGAGAGGAAAAAATGTGTTAATTTTTTTTTTTGGGGGGGGGGGGGATTAAATTTTACATTATATAAAATTTTTTAAGAAGAAATTCTACAGAAATTTTTTTTAGGTGGGGCTATGGCCCCCCTTGTCATAGTGAAGTTCCGTCTCTCTATGGCAGACAATAACCATCATGTATCTTTATTTCAATGTGGTGTTTTTCACTGTTATCATGGGTGCATATTTTTTGGAAATTATTTTCACCCAGAAGGTAACATTACTTCAATATCGGACACTACTTCTGCTCCCTAATATAAAAGATAGTTGGACGTTGAATTTGGTTCAAAAAATAAGATGCCAAACCATTTTATATATCATATTTGTCATTTTCTAAAAATTAATTTACTTAACTTATAAACTTATATATAAGTTAATGTTACATATGGATATTTTAGAACTTTAAATCACATTTGTTGATTATAACGGGTTTAGTATATTTCATTAATCTACTTAAATTATTTATGTAGTTTGTTTTAGTATTAAGGGGGAAAAAAAGATACCCATAAAATTATTTAAATTATTTTAAGGGTTAAGTTGCAAATTTACCACTAACTATTACCCGAGGAGCATCTAGCACAAAAAACAATTGAAGGTATCAAAATTATCAATCAACAATTAAAAAGTGGGGAAAAATAAAAACACAATTAAGATGCAGATTGACCAACGAACTATTACCCTGTCACTGTAACCTTGTCACTGTCTTGATGTCTTCATCTTCCACTAACTGTCACAGTGTTGGCGACATCGATATTTCCAAAGCTCTCATTGTTGCTAGGAATTCCACTCACCCTCTTAAACTCATCAAGGTCCGTATGCAGCTTTAGGGCGAGAATCATGCATCAAAACCAAATCTAGCAGTCCACAGCTTTCGACCGGCACATGCCTTGCACCCTGGTTCCATCCTTCTGATGCCACAAGCAGCAACAGCCACTACCATAGTGCCTGCTCGCATGGGTCTCCGCCACCGTCCTATTTCAGTACTTCATATTTTAACGTGATTGTGATAGTTGTTTTTTTAATAGTTATTTGGTACTTATTTTCACTTTTTAATTGTTTGTTGATAATTTTGGTACCCTCAATTATTTTTTTACGTCAGATGTTCTTCGGGTAATAGTTCATTGGTAAATTTGTACCTTAATCTTTATTTTAAAACCGCACTTGACAACTAAAAATATGCCAAGTATGCATGGGAAGGTAACATCACTTAGTTTTATTAAGTGGGACCCACTTTCTTGTCCAGGTGCAGAGTAACGCAATCTCTCTCACCCTTCCTTCTGCTCCCTGTCCTCTCACTTTGACGCCTAATGAGCGCAAATAACCCCCCAGGGCGATAGTCCATATTTTTTTAAGATTTGTTTTTTAAAAAAAATTTTTAAGATTTTTTTAGTACTAGTTAATATTTTAAAGTATTTTTTTAGTATCAATCAGTACTTTAAAATAATTTTTCAAGATCATGAACTATATTTCAGTAGCAGTCAATACCTTGAAATATCTTTTTAATATGAATTAGTACCCTGAAATATTTTTTTAAGATTCTAAAAAAATATTTTAGGATACTGACTCATATTAAAAAAATACTTCAAGGTACTAACTGGTACTAAAAAAAGTAGTCAGTGCCCTGGAGTATCTTATTAATACCATTTGATATTCTGAAATATTTTTTTAAGTTCTTGAAAAAATATTTTAGGGTACTGATTAGTATTAAAAGGATACTTCAGGGTATTGAAAATTTCTTTATGATCTTAAAAAATTATTTTAGTATATTGATTGATACTAAGAAAATATTTCATAATAGTGACTGGTACTTAAAAAAAAATCTTTAAGAAAAAGAAAAGAAAGAAACATGGACGGTATCTCCCGAGAGCTCGACAGGCGCTTTTGGACGAGCAGGGAACGCAATGAGTTCCCAAGCTGGTTCAAAGCCAGAAGAACAAGATGGTTACCAGTTGAAGGGCCTTGAGGTGGGAGAAAACTGACCACGGGGTGGATAGCATGGAGCAAGGGGGTGGATTGCAAGCGTTAGGACCAGAAGGTGAATGCACAGATACTCCAGCTATATATTAGAAACATTACTGCGATCAACCATCTTTGAAGGAGGACTGGAGGAACCTGGTTCATCATTTTCTTCCTAGGAGCTGAGAGATAACGAGACTGGACCAGAAGATAATTTTAATTGCACTATCAATAATCTCTTTAGTTGACTGGAGAGGAGGGTTGTTCTTGTTCAAAGAAGCATTCTTTTCCGTGAACCATAGAAATAAAAGAAATTGACGCTGCCACGTATGATAAATTTTCATCATCAACTCAGCACCTACCTCACCCTCTTTAGTCAAAAGTTTTAGACAAACGGTCAACAAAAGAAATTGACGAATGTAGCACTCTTTCCCCCTTTTTAATGTTAATATTTGGGAAAATATGGCATTTTTCCCCTTCACCCGTTTTTATGTTGAAGAAAGGAGTATATCATCTAGTATCCTCTATTAGGTCTTTTTAATTGGTCCTTTTTTAAAGGACAATTTTCATTGGTCCTTGTTACAAGACCCTTTACAGACTTTAAAACACAGACCAAACTAGCCGAACCGGACCAGAAATCGGTGAGGCAGCCAAGAAAGCGGTCCAGTCTGGGTATCAACCTAATCCGGTATTTGTTTTTATAAAAAGAGAACAATTTCTTAAAAATTTTCTTTACAATTTCATATTAATTACTCTGAAATGTTTAATTTTTTATTGGATTGGCCTAGGGCTAACTTCGATTTGACTCCAATTTGACATTTGACCTAGTATCTTTACCAGTTTAGATTTCCAAACCTTGAATAAAACATCCATGACACTTTTTTTTCCCCAAAACTACCCTTATCTCTTTCACTCTTGCTTTTTCATCCTCCCTATTTCTCTTCCCGAATAAACTAGAGGTACTATACCAATCAAAGGATTGTCTTTGAAAGTTTTTAAAATAAATCTGACATTTAACTACATTTGACTGTAAAAAATTTTTTAATGAATGTATTTCAGTTTGGTGGGTTCAATTATAATTGTTGGGATTTTGCGTTGTGATGTGGGGCGAAGCTAAAGAAGAGAGGAAGGTTGAAGGAAGTTTTGAAAACTTGCAGTCATCTAGCCACAGTGCTCCTCTGCTGCAAAATAAGACTTAACATATCATCACTACTCTATTCTCTCTCTCTCTTTCCCCACACACAATCAATTGGTTCCCTATATGGAAGCCGAGAGCACAAAAGGTGGAATCTTGTTCAGCAGACAATTTGGCTCTCATAAACTGTAAGTCTTAGTCGTAGATTTTTATTGAATATTGACAGCCTTGATGGCAATGAGAACAGTGCAAGAACTATTGTTGATTGTTATTTATGAACTGTGTAAAACATTTGAACCAAAATAATTAATGAAGGAGCTGATTTTTAGGTGGAATCATATGCATAATTATGCAAGTTTGAAGAGATACCATTACTTGTTAATTTATTAGTTTCACAAGACTCTATTTCTTGTTATAATTTGAGCCCAAAAAAGAATTGTTATAATTAAGAATTTTTCATGGGTGTGATTTTAGTCTTGATTTTATTCCTCACTTTTGCAGCTACTAAAGCACTGTGATAACTAATAATGTTTAACTCTGCTTCAAAATGTGTAGCTGTCTACAAATAATACACACATTTGTTTATTTATCTTCAACCCGGTTGATTAGGGCCTAAACCCAATACGAGTGGGCACTAATAATAATGAGAAATGTGGGTCCACAGAAGTAGTTTCCCTTTATGATTGACATAAAGGGGTTTGAGGGGTCAGTTTGAAAGATGAACAATAAATTTTAGAATGGTTTTCCTTCCCGGCCGCTCTCTAAATATTCCCCCCCCCCCCCCCAAAAAAAATAAATAAATAAAAGAAGGTTATTTTTTATGTTACTTAATCAAAAATCTTACTTCGTGCTCCATTTTCATGTAGACAATCAAATTGATTTGTCGGATCATAGGTATGTCCCTAAATTCTACAACTATATATTGACTAATTAGCTTTTAAAACATAGATAGGACTTTCTCTTAGTTCGGTTCATAAGAATATCAAGAGAATAACCAATTCTCGAATCTATCCCAATTACTCTTTATATATTCTCAAACTCAAATTGATCAGTAGTAGAATCATGACCAACAAAGAGAACAACTAATAGACAGGGCAACTGATATGCATAGAAAATTGAAGTACTGAACCAGAACAGCACAAGCCATTCAAGTTTTATGTAAGATATACTGATGCGAAATGATACCTTAAAAAAAAGTATCTTAATTATTTAAACATGCATATTGATATATGATTATATAAATTAAAGCTGCATGTGGGATTTCTCTTTCTCTCTCTATGCCTTCTGAATATAATCATCAACCTCCTTGAAGTTCTTGACAGCAAAATCCTTAATGACATGTGGGTCAGCCTCTTCACTTGCCTTCTCATACTCAGACGCCCACTTCACAAGGCTGCCTTCTCCCTTTGGGGTCACACTGATGTGTCCCTTGAAGCTCTTGAAGTATTTGAGTAGGTCGCCATCAATTACACTGTATGTCACTGTCCTCTTTGCATCATCAGCTGCTTCAATCCTCTCCTTTGATACTTTCACTATTGGAGAACCTACAAAATGATATTTACATCATTAAATATTCAAATGTTGAGAAATACGTAGGTATAACCACCAATTAGATGAGCTATACTATTTGGATCAGAAAATACTCAAATCTGTATTAATGGATAATACTAAATACGAAATAGTTATGTAAATAATAGGTACTAAAAATGAGGATTTAGATAATCTCGTGATCTTTTTTTTTTTTTAAACCTTTTTTCATTTCATCCTCATCATTGATTGAAAAATGAATGATTCAAATTTATTATGCTATCAAATCATTTCCCCCTTATTTTCATGTAATTTATAGTTGTTAACTGTCCAAATCAAATTTTAATTATTTATTTTTAATTTTTATGTAATTTTATAATTTAATTATATATGATATTAAATCTAAACCATCTAATTTTTAGTCAATATGTCAAGAGATGTGACGAGGGGAAGAAAATGAAAGAAAGGATGAAGACACAATCTAGATCCAACAAATGATGGTAAGATCGAATAAAATGAGTTCAATACCCCTTAAGCAAAGTCCATATTCTAACCATTTGAGAAAAATATCTCCCATGTGGTCCAATATAATAATACTCAGATACTTCATCCGGTCTCTAATATAAGAGTTAGTTAGAGAATTGGATTTAGTCCTAAATATAATAGATAAATTCATTGTCTCTCAAATTTATAATTTTTCTCAAAAATACACCTATATATTAATTGCACACATTAAAGGTTTCCATCAAGTGATAGTTTCAATATAAGAGATGATATTTTAGGAAAATTAATTAACAAACTTTTCTTACAAACAAATAAATTAATTTCCTTAATCTTTGCAAATTAAATATCTAACTCCTATATTAAGAAATGGAGGGAGTATGTAACTATATATATATATATATATATATATATATATATATATTAGCCGGTAACATCAGATATTAGAGTTATACCAAAAGATAATAAAGGAAGTGCATGTAAAGAATTTACCTTCAGCATAAATAATGTGGCGAACAGAACCAGGAGCTTTGCCATCACCTTCAAGAATTTCAATGCTCTTGTAGTCATGAGAAAGTGCCTTGGGGAAGATGATGGTGGAATCCCTAATGGTTTCCCAGAACTTGTCTACATGGGACTTCACCTCTACTTCTACCTCAAGCTTTCCAGTGGCAGCCATGGCTTCTCAACACAGACACTGAATATGAAATGTAAATATATAATATGAGACGATGGTAACTGGGAAAAAAGAACAAGCGGGTATATATAGACATAAGATCCTCTGGTTCAGGGGGGAAAAAGAGTGTAAATAAAGTAGTTAGGGCTCAACTACCTCTTTATGAATCGGCATGGCTCTTTCAAGCTACTGTCCCCTCAATCACATGAGGCCAAATGAATATGGGACACCCACTCATATCATTTTGATGGTGTAATATAATTTCAACCTAATGAATCGACATATAGACAAACGTATCTTCCTTCAATCAACATTAATTTTACACCTTCTAATTTTGGCATCGGAGAGTTATCAAAATTATTTTTAATTTTGTTCTTGATAAAATATAAATTTATATTTCATTCAATAATTTATCGATGACATACCAAACAAATGTTCCGTAATCATCATTCTAGTACATCACATTTCCTACAATTCTTTAAACCAATCGAGCATATGGGTTAATTTGTGGTTCAATCAAATGAAGTATAAAAATTGAGGTGATCTAAGTAGTTTTGGGTTCTGTTTACAAATATGGTACATTTTTAATTAATTGGACCAAATATTTTGGCCAAAAGTCATTGCATCAATTAGTGGCAGAATTTGGAGGAAAAGTTTGGGGGGCCAAATAGTTGTGGGGGGATTCGGGGGCAGCGCCCCCGAATTTTTCTTTTAAGGAAAGTTTTAAATGCATTAAAAATAAAAAGAATAAAAAAAATATTCATGAAATCAAGTCAATTAACTTCATCTACAAGTGTAGTATAGAATGGGTAAAAGCATAGTAACTAGTAAGGGATACACCAAAAGTAAATTTCACTGATAAGCTAAAAATTTCAAGTAATTAGAATGAAATATAGAAAAAAAAAATGACAAAATTAACATAAATCATACAAAACCCCACATAGAATAAATATTGAATTATAAGCCCAAAGATATAAAAAAAAAGGGAAAATGTAAAAAAAAAAAAGTTGGGGGCCAAAATTTAATTTTACTTTGGGGGCCAAAGTTTTTTATTTTTTTTTTGATACATAGGCGATAGGGGATGGGGAGATTGAACCTAGTACAAGGGGGTGGGGAGACTATTCCCAATACCACTGCACTATTAGTAGTGCCAGTTGAGGGCCAAAGTTGTATTATTCACTAAAAAATAAAAAGTTCCATTAAAAAATTTGAAACAAATTTTTGTTTTTTGGGGGGCCATGCCTCTTGTAAGTTCCGCCATTGGCATCAATATGAAATTTAATGAAGTGATAGTAGTTTTTGAGCCAACTCACGTTGAAACGAGTCTATATATAAATTAAATGTACAACAACAATGTCGGTGATCGATGTTAATAAGTCTACAAAATTTGTTGGCCATTAAACCTTGAATAGGGAAGCAGATATCCTCAGTATCACTCCCCTCCTCATCCTTCAGTATCTTGATCTGGGCCGTCCAAAAGTTGATCCAACGTCCAGAAATGGGCTTTTAAAAAATTTTATATTTACCGCATGCGGTGTCGATACCGCATGTGGTGTCGGTACCGCATGCAGTAAATATAAAATTTTTTAAAAGTCCCTTTCTAGACGTTGGATCAACTTTTGGACGGCCCAGATCAAAAGATACTGAGGGATGAGGAGGGGAGTAAATTATTAATTATCATAAATTATAATTCAAAACTTTACTAAAAAGGACAATTCTGTCATTCTACCGCCAATGACCCCTAATTTTCATCTTCAAAATTTGGGATTGTTTGTTGGTAGAATGACGAGATATAGAGCAATCATTGTTTAAAACAACTTCCGGTCCTAATTATAGGAACACTTTGTAGTATAAATTACATTATAAAAATGTTCAAATAATTAGGACATGAGGAAATATATATTTTTGTGTGTGTTAATAATGTGTATTGTTAGAAGCTCTTTTACTATCTACAATCAATATGGGTATTTTGGTTAAAAAAAATTATAAATTTAAGATATAAACTGAATTTAAATATTATATTTAAGATTAAAATGAACCTTTTGTCAAACTCATATTTGGGATTACACACCGTCCATGTCGAAAGTGATAGATCATAATTTGCCGGTTGAATTTTTCTATAATAAATTTCACTTAGTATTTAATATTATTATCATAACAATTTAGATTCAAACATTGCAAGTTCTAAATGATAAATTTTCTTAACACTGGAATTTTTCCCACCCACAAAATTCAAATCCAAAATTTTATGTAAATATTTGAGTGTCTTTGCCGGTTGGATTTCTCATTATTTATAGTTTTGTGGAAGTATATCACTGAGATTGGCCAATGAGCGTCTGATTTCTCATTATTTATAGTTTTGTGGAAGCATTTATTATTGGGGAAAAGATCAATTATCGTTCAAATCAAGCGATTTATTTTCTCTTTCCAAAATTTGTTCATTATGTATCTTTAAATTTAAATCATATTTTTCTTTTATATTTTAGTTTAAATTATTATTTAATTTTATGTTAATTTCTATTGTTTTATTTTTTGTATCTCATTTAGATTCAATTTCATCTAGGGATAGAAAGCTCGGCCTATCATATTAGTAAATAAGTTAGACTAAATTTTAGGCCTATTGTCATGATTATTTAGATAAACAGGTCATGCATAGTTTCATAAAGCCTATAGCCTACTAGCTTGGCCTATATAATTATTTTAATTTATACAATAATAAAATTATATATAATATTCTCTATATAATTTTATAAATAATTTATAAATTTACCAATTTAACTTTAATCTTAAGTTTCACATCCCATGGTCAACCATACTCACTCAACCCTTACATCTACCAATCATTTACCCCTACATCTCTTCTCTTTGATTGCTCGAGATAACAACGCTAGCTCACTCCCTCTTCTTTGATTTGTGTCGTCCGCTAAAACATAATAATTACTATAATTTGATTTTAGTATCAAATGAAATATTATACTTTTTGTAGGAGGAGTTTGTTGCAGTTTATATGGGGAAAGAAAAAGAGGTCAAATCCAATTTTACATGCCTTATTATGCTTAATCAATTTTAGAAAACAGATATCATCAATCAATAGACAATTATTTTTTTTTCATTTCTACTTACTTGAAAAGTTAGTCACTAGCTAAGCATTCTTTTCTTTTCCTTATTAAACCCAATGGATATTAGGCTTTTAAAATATAATATATGATTGTAAATAGGTATGATGGGCTATATATTACATGGAGGCATATGCTTTAAAGTCTATTTAAATACCTAAATTTTAAGTACGTCTTTAAAAAGATTTCAGGTAATGGTATGCCTTTTAAAGGCCTAAGCCTAAGCCTGAAAAAAGTATATATACATGCTTAAACCCAAACTCAGACTTTAAATCTATATTACATGCCTAGCTAGGCTAACCTATTTCCACCCTAATTTGATCTTTTTTCAGATTTATTTGTATTCCTTGAATTCTATTTTTTAAACTTTGACCATTAGTTTTCTTTATAGAAAAGCAAAATAAAAATTAAAGGAACTAAAGTTTAAAAGTTACATATAAATAAAATACATAAACCAAACTTAAGGGAATTGTAAAATTTAGGTGTAAAAAGAAAAACTATTCAAACCAGTCCAAGAGTTTACTTTGAATAAAATAATCTTTTAAATGAAATTAAATATTAAAAATATATTTTTACCTTTTTACCCCCTTTCTACTTTTGGTTTTGGGTTGAACACTGTACATTATATATGGGGAAATGTTTTTTTCTTGGGAGAATGAACAAAAAAGAATGTTGCCGGCCCAAAAAGTAGAAGGATCAAAAGCGTCTGACCCATTTTTGTTGTGAGCCCAAAATAATAACGTAGTCCTATGTGCATCCGGGAAAACCGAAGAGGATTCCCTCATAAGCGGATCTCTCATTTTCTCTCACTGGCAAATCTTGACCATAGAAATCCTGATCTAAGGCCTCAAAATAATTTTAAAAAAAACCGCACACGGTTTTTAAAAAATTGTTTTGGACCCTTGGATCGGGATTTTGACGGTCAGGATTTGCTGATGATGAGAGATGGGTAGAGAACTGATGATGAGAAGATCCGGACTCCGGGAAAACTAAGCAACCTTTTTGTTTTGCCGGTGTAAGACTAAGCTACTTAAACATACACATTACTCCGTTTGATGTGACTTTTGGATAATAGTTTTTATAATTTACGAGGTAAAAATAGCTTTTGAAGAATTTATTTTGGGATTTATAAGGTAAAAATGGCTTTTGGAGAATAGCTTTTGAGATTTACGAGGTAAAAATGACTTTCAGATGATAGATTTTAAAGAATAGCTTTTGGATAAAAATAATAGTATTTGGATAACTTTAAAACTTAGGTTTTGACAATAGTTTGTCAAACATTCCAAAATTGTTTAAAAGTTATTCTACATCAAAACGCAGGCTTTGACAAAAGTTTGTCAAACACTTCAAAATTGACCAAAAACTATTTTGTATCAAAACCTAGGTTTTAACAAAAGTTTATCAAACACTTCAAAAATTGTTCAGAAATTATTCTGTATCAAAAATTAGGTTTTGGATCCAAATAAAAAGCTATTTTTCAGCTTTTTCTCTTTCCTCTATCATCATCGGTATTTTTTCAATATTAGTAAGTATCCTTAAGTATTTTTTTAGTACCCTTCACTACCTTAAAATGTTTTTTAAAGATCAGAGATTATCATGAAATATCTTTTCAACATCCTTTTTTTTAAAAAAATCAATATAATGAAGTATTTTTTCAGTATCCTTAAATATCTTTTTAGTAAATTTTTTTCCAAGATTAGTTAGTACCTTAAATTTTTTTAAAATCATAAAATAAATTTTTAAAATTATGAAGTATTTTTTTAATATCTACAAGTATCCTTTTAGTACCTATTTGTACCTTGAAATATATATATATATATATATATATATATATATATATATATATATTTTTAAGATTAGTCATTAAAAAGATACTTAAGAATAATTTTTTTAAATCCCACATTCTTATGTTTGATATCATTCAAAATTTCACCTTTATTTATATTAAAAATTACTTAACGGTTCTTTATGAATAGCGTCAAATCTTTTTTCAAAATCCCACCTCTCATTATATATGATATTTTTCAAAATCCCACTTTTATTTATATTAAAGAATATTTAATGGTTTTTTTTGAAGAACTATAATGTATTGTTAAATCATATTTTATATGATATATTTCATAGTCCCAACTTTATTTGTATTAAATAATAATTAACAGTTATTTATTTGTGAAGAATCATAATGTATTGTCAAATAATCTTTTTTATTGTTAAGTATTCTTGAAGAATATATAACGGTTGATTATGAAGAACTTTTAAATAATATAAATAATTTTCTTTTTTTAGAATCATGCCTTTTTATATATGACAGTTATCATTTCTAACAGTTAAGTTCCTAGAAAAGGTATTTAGGAATAGGGTAAAGGAATAAAAATACACATGTGTTTTACCCGGAGAGCGTCTAACACCACATGTTTTTTTTAGGAGCAAAAATACACATGTCGTTAGAAAATAGGTGCAAAAGTCACACCACCATTAAATCTGACTTGATGGTGTTAACTTTGTTTATGAAAATACCAAAATGCCCCCTTTTTTTTTTTTTTTTAAAAAAAGCTCCAAGTTCATCTCACCTGGACTCCCCCCACCTCAATCCCAATCTGCAACCCCCCATCTCGATCGATCACGCCCCCCCCCCCTCCCCCCCCCTCCCAATCTCGATCTGGACCGTCGCCCCCCATCTCGATCTCGATCTGAATCCTTCTCATTCATTGTCTCTATTTTTTTTTTAAAAAAATTCTCCTCTAACCGTCGTATTTGCAAGGATTCCTTTTAGATTTGGGATATCTCTTTTTTTCTTTTGCCTATTATTTTATTTTCCTGTTGTGTTTTCTGGCTTTCTGCTTTGTTTTTGTTGCCTTCCGTTTTGTGTTTTGAATCATGGATGCAGGATCTCGTTGCCCACTTTAGGAGAAGCTTATTCAGAGAAAGAAGTACCGAGAAAATGTAAGAATCCTACTTAATTGCATTTTTGGGAGTTTCATTCCATGTTATTCTCCGTAAACCATTAGCTTTTTCTGCTATTCCAAATTTCATGAAATTAATTTGGAGTTTCTTCGCTGTCTATCTTGCTGGAAAAACAGAGAAGAAGCGAAGATAAAATTGAATTGAATCACTTTCTATTATTCAATCATGTAGTATCTCGAGGGATATCCATGCTGGAAAAACAGAGAAGAAGCGAAGATAAAACTGAACTGACTCACTTTCTATTATATCTCTCTGGTCTTTATAGTTTGGAGCTCGCATAGGTAATATAATAGGCAAAGGTTGCCGGCGACGGTGAAGGATTGTCGCCGGCGACCAAGAAGGGACGGTGATGGAACGATGAAGCTTCGGATTGTTCATGGCTGTTCTGGACCAAAGAATCAGAGATTTGGAGGGTGAGGGCATTTTAGTATTTTCTTGAAAATAGTGTGGGCCCCACCTCTAAAGTTAACACTGTCAAATCAGATTTAACGGTTATGTGATTTTTGCACATATTTTCTAACTACATGGTATTTTTTTTCCTAAAAAAAAAACATGATGTTGGATGCTCTTCCGGGTAAAACACATATGTATTTTTGTTCCTCTACCCTTAGGAATAATACTTTACGGTTAATTATATATATATATATAAATTGTGAGGATAAATCGTTTAAAAGTGTTGCATGCCGGTTATTTTGTAAGAACCATCATTTTTGTTATTAAATACATAATGGTTAATAATTACAATAATTATATTTTCATTTTTGAGAATTCTATCTCTTAATACATGAGAGAAGCACATATATTAACTGTTACTCCTTCTGGTCCTATTATAAGGTACCAACTACCTTTTCTCACAAACTAATAAAAACAATTAAAATCAATAAAGTTATCCTTGAATTTAAGTAATTTCGAATATTATTCCTACTAATTGTCTTAAATTTTAATATCATATTAATTATTACTCTCACTTACTACCTTTACTAGTTATAGGCAAATATGGAAAAAAATAATTAACACTCATTGGGAATAAGCAAGTGCCTTATAAAAAAGGACTAAACAAACTTATTAGTTGGTGCTTTATAATAAGGATCAGAGGGAGTATGTTTTAGTGTTATATATTCTTATGTGACCTCTACTACGACATATGTGACATTTATTAGCTGTAACTATTATTTATTAAATATTATATATGCGTGTATCAGTAGTAGTGTAACGCAAAAAATAGTTAATTTGACATTATATATAAGCTTCATTGATAGCTAGTGTTCTGTATGAAGAACACAGAGATTGGACTTGACTAGGTTGTCAAGCCTAGAGTCTACGTACCCTCGAAGGGATCAAAGTCCACGTAGTTCGTAGCAAACTGGAAGGCACGTAGCCAGGGGAGTGGGGTGTGTGCTCTGTGTGGCAGAAAGTAATAAGAGCATAAGATAGAACGTGTGCACCTGTCTAGGGTTTCCTTCTATTTATAGAGGAGCTTGGTGCGCGTATCTCCCTATTAATGGGGGATATTTATGATTGAGCCGTCAAGGGCTGATTGGCTGTTACCATGATCGTAGGAGAATCCTTATTGATGAGATCCTAAAAATAGGGGATCTCGGATCCCTTCCTAATATAGCGCGGATTCCCTTATAGGCGCCATTGGGCCGAGGTCCGGACTTGGGCCTATTGGGCCAGTCCGTAACAGTTGCCCCCCAGCTTGGTCGTTCAGGCTTCTGGACGGCCGAGATGCTAAGTATCCTGGTCCCATTATGGCCGAGGTCCTTTGCCTGGACCGGGTCGGCTCTTGGCTGCTGTGACCATCTGCCCGGCCTGGGGAAGTGGTCGGCTGATAATGCCCTCGTTCCGCCTAAAACGCCGAGTCCGTCTTGCCCGGGTGGCTGATTGCCTTTCCCGGGTTCCCAATGGCCTCAGTTTCGCATCCTACGCCTTTTGGGATTCTCCGGATGCTTTGGGGTTCGCTCTTACGCGCCATTATTGCGGGCGTACAGGTGTCAGGCTTTTATTGAGGGCGTTCTGCAACCGCCGCGTCTTTTCACCTTTCGAGATGAATGCGCATTTATTGCGCTGGCGTCGTGCTGCACCAATCCCGTCGCGTCTGTGCGGGAATAGACCGTCGTGTCCCTGCGTTGGCTTCTTAAATAGCCTTCTTTCTATTCATTTCCACTTTTTCCCGCTACTTCACTCTTTTGCCCAGAAATTTCTCTCCTTTCTCTAGAGCTTGACTGGGGATTCTTGGTTTGAGACTTTTGCCGTCTTCCAGCGTTCCAGTCTCTTTCATTTTGCTTATATAGGTACTGCGCTTATTCCCTTGTGCACTTGTTCGGTATTTTTCCGTATTTCTCTGTTTATACTGGGAATCGCTGTCTCTGTTTCTGTTCTTCTGGGTTTTTCTGGGTTTCCGTTGGCGTCACTGTACCCAAAGCTCTTCCCAAACCTCCCTCAAACACTGGTTCCTGATACTGTAGGTCTTTGATTATGGCGGGAGGTGGAAATATTCCGCGACCGCAGGCGTTGTTGACGCCGGAGGAGGAAATGCTCCTCCGTGCGTGTCTTCCTCGTATGACCTACTGGGTTTTTGGGGGTGAGCCTCCTGCTACGAGGGTCCTGGATCCTTTACGCCGGGGTGGCGCCGCGCGTCCAGGGCGAGCTGGAGCTCGCCCGTCTTCGGGAAGGGTTTCTATTCCCATTCCACGTCATCCCTTCCGGCCGCTTGCCCGGGCTCTTCCTCTTGAGTCGCCTGGTGGGACCTGGGTTGGCTCCTCTTCCAGTTTTGAGGCCCCGGTGGTGA
The DNA here is from genome assembly GCA_034222035.1 of Acacia crassicarpa. Lineage (NCBI taxonomy): Eukaryota > Viridiplantae > Streptophyta > Magnoliopsida > Fabales > Fabaceae > Acacia > Acacia crassicarpa. Next base: position 19,002,275 of record JAWXYG010000009.1, on the reverse strand, counting down.
TGGCTCGACCCCTGAATTTTTACGAAGGTCCTTCTGCAGCACGCCAGACGTCCGTCCCAGAGGGTTATGCCGGCCCCTGCTGGGACTGCCTGGCGGAAGCTTCCGTATTGATGGCGGGTGATGGAGATGCCGAGGCCTCATCTATTCTGGGCTCCTGCCGGCATTGGTCTGCCCCGGTTGTTCCCTCTCGTGTCCCCATTCGTCCTAGTCGGCCGTCTTTAGTACCTGCTGTTATGCCTGTGCCAGGTATTTCTGCTTCTTTGCTAATACCGGCTTTGTTTATTTTCATATAGGTTTGTTTATGGCCCCCAAGTCGGGATCTTCTAAAAAGCATTCGGAGGCCGGTGGTTCGGACTCTTCCAGTCCGCCTGAAGCCTTGATTCGTCGATACGGCTGGGTATCGCACGACGTGCTGGCTACAACGTCGCTGATGTCGGAGGCGGACATAGCACGGCGGGAGGTCCCGGCCGTGTTTGGATGTGTGCTTAGGCGTCCGGGGCCTGAGGAGCATGTTTGTGCGGCTCGGTCCGAGGATCAGCCGGACTTTTTCTTCTTCTACCGGGACTACTTGACGCGGGTCCAAATTTCTCTCCCTTTCTCCCCCTTCCAGATGGAGGCGTTGCGGCATCTTCGCCTCGCCCCGATCCAACTTCATCCGAATGGTTGGGGATACCTAGTTGCCTTCGAGCGGTTGTGCGGCCATTTTCCGCTCCCCATCCCCTGTACCACCAATCTCTTTTTCCACTTCTTCGGACCTTTTACCCCTAGCACGTCCAAGGGGGGTGACAAGTTGAGGGGCATGGTCTCCCTGCGGGGCAACCCGGAGCGTCAGTTGATGACGCTCTTTTCTGACTCCTTTAAACGGTTTAAGGGGGCTTTCTTCAAGGTTGAGGCCGTCGCGGGGGAGCGGCCGTGGTTCTTAGAATAGGGCGGTCGGTTCCCGTTGTATTGGGGGGAAGGTCATTACAAGGCTAAGGCCATCTCTTACCAGGTTCCATTCGAAGATCTGGTGCCGGACTCGGTTTCTGCATTGCCACGGCTAGAGGCCCAAGTAGCCGAGTATGGTTTGCAGCCGGCTGGCTTCTACATTTCCGTCGAGCCGCTGCCCCCTGCCTGTAGGGTTTTTTAGCAGCCGTATCTGTTTTTTGCTTCAGTATTGGTCTTTTGAACTGGTAGATTCTGACCTACTCTGTTTGTCTTTGTTTGCAGCTAGGGCTATGGATGACCTGCCGTTATATGCTCGCCTGTCAAGAGCGGCCGCCGCGTCTTCGAGTCGCCAGAAGAAACAGGCGGCTTCTTCTGCTGCCGGTGCTCCCACTGCTCCGGCTTCTAAGAAGGCTAAGGGTCCTGCTGCTGACGGCCCTTCTTCCGTCTCGACACCACAGGCCGTTCCCGTGGTGGAGACTCCGGCTCTGGAGGGCTCGGAGGTTGCTGCTGTTGGTCCAACCCTGGCGCTTGAGTCCCAGGCTTCTGAGGGGCGAGAGGCCTCGATTTCCGATGAGGAGGTTGAGGCTGAGTTTTTCATCGATGAGCCTCCTGCCTCCCTGCCGGATCTGCCTTCCTCGTCTTCGCTTCCGCCTCCACCGCTCCCGAAGTCTCTTCTCCCTTGTGGCCGTCTATGGCGCGATGGGGTAGTTCCTGAGGTTTCTACCGCTTTCCTGCCTCCCCGACACTTCACTGGATGCGCCGCACTGACTCGGCCGGCCTTGGATGAGCTGCACAGGAACCAAGCGGAGCTTTGTCGGGCGGTGGGATACAACCAAGCCTTGATTCTGGTCCGGGAGCAATATGCACGTTCCCATGCTGACGTCCAGAGGCTGCGGGCGCAGGTCGAGGAGTTGGCCAAGGGTTTGGCGGCGGCGGAGGCCAAGGCCAAGGCCACATCTGCTGGCGACCTGAAGGAGGAATTGGAGGTGGCTGAGGCCAAGGCTAGGTCGGCAGGGGAGGAGCTGGCTAAAGGCTGGGCGGAGCGGGATGCGGCCCTGGCGGAGCTTGATGGGGTTTGGGCGGAGCTGGCTTCCGCGCGGATGGAGCGGGACGCCGCGAAGGCTGCGGCGGTGAAGGCGGATCGGGAGCTGCAGCTGTCCTAGGAGCATGCTGACTCGGTTGCCGAGGAGTGCACCCGGGCTCTAAAGGTGAGGTCCGAGAGCCTGGCTGCGGCCGAGGCTTTGGAGGAGCGGCTGGCTACTTTGGCCAGGAAGGAGGAGGTGATTGAGGCAGCCCTTGCTGCTGAGAAGGTGACCTCCCGAGAGCTTACAGATGCCCTGGTGCAGACTGCCGAGGCCTGTTTCAAACAAGCCTTGCTCCAGATCCGGCACTTCAATCCCGGGGTTGAGCTTCAGGTGGAAGGGTACGATCATCGTGCCTTTGTTAAGGATGATGGATCTTTCCTTCCATACGATCCCCAAGCCGCCGAAGGCCCTGTTGAGGAAGCCGTGGAGGGTTCTGCCGTTGCCGGGGGTGAGGAGGAAGCTAATGCTGGGCCTGGCTCCCCGCCCTAGTTTTTATTTTTCTTGTTTGTAAATTTTGGGGTGTAGGAGCCCTTGTAATTTGTTGCTTTCCTTTTGGCCCTGATGCCATTTGTACAGACATTTATGACAATTACAACATTGCTCTTGCCTTGTGCCACAGTCCGTCTGTATGTTGATTATTATCGTCCCTTTCGTCTAGATTCGACAATGAACGATTTAGATTCTTATCATCCTTCCTCTGCGCGGCCGAGCTCGTTTAGCTACCTGGGGCCGAATGGTGGCTTATTTTTCTGCCATCGCCCTATTGCCTCGGTTTGTGCCTTCGTCTGCTATGTGCGCATAGGTCGCGTGGGCCGCTTAGGTGACTTAGGCAATGGGTGATTTAACTGCTCTTTTGACTAAGTTAGTTCGTTTGTCGGCCGCATGTGTGCAGGCCGTTGGTACTCTACCACATTTAGTGTGTGGGAGGTTAGGGCAAGGTTGTCTTGTTTCAGCCTCGTCAGGCATAACTAACCATACTGCCTCGGCCCGGCTTTCAAGTAGCCGAGCTCCAACTTTCCTTTAGTTGGATCAAATTTATCCGATGTAAGGGCGGGGCTACCACATATCTAACCGAGGTTTCAACTGCCTTTGGTCGGACATTTTGACCTGATCAGGGTCGGCATGGTAGGCCGCTTGCTTAATCGGGCGAGCGTTTGATGCGTCAATTTTGCGAAGGGCCGTGTCCGATTCCTTCGCCGAGCTCTAACCAATGCCTGTCGGAGTACAACGGCCGGTTTTCGTACATCTAGATGTTTTTTGGTTTGGGCCGGGTTTGTGACCTCGGGGCTTTTTACCGGTGTCGGGCTAAATAGCCTCGGCTTTCGGTTTCTTGGCCGGGCTTCTCTGCCTCGGTCTGTTTGTTACTGGCCGAGCTTCATGGCTTCGGGTTCATGCTTAAGCTTTGTGCGCATTCGTAAATCTCCTTCAGTGGGATCTTTTATTGATAGAAAGAAATAGCCCTACGGGGCTTTACAAAGCATCGTAATTAGAAATGACACAACTTGGACTTTAAACGAAAGGAAAACATATGCAGGAAAAGGGAAGATTGCTAGGTAAACAAATACTGCCGAGGAAGGATCTAGCTGTAGTAAATCTTCAGCTTGTCGGCATTCCACGTCGTTTTGATTGGCTTTCTTGCCAAAGTCTCGAGGGTATATGCTCCTCCGTCGAGTTTTTCCTTAATCCGGTAGGGCCCTTCCCAGTTTGCCGCCAGCTTCCCATCCTTGGCATTCTTGTTGCCTATGTCCACCCGTCGGAGTACTAGGTTGCCTCGGTTGAAAGACCGGGGCCGGACCTTCCTGTTGTACTTAGCCGCGAGTAGTTGCTTGGCGGCTAGTTCCCGGCAGTGCGCTGTAACCCGGATTTCATCCATAAGGTCCAAATCAGTCTTCAAGGCGTCGTCGTTCGATTCTTGCCCCTCCTGTCTGGCTCTGACCTTTCTCCAGGATGGCTGTCCGATTTCAACTGGGATCATTGCCTCACATCCATAGGTTAGCCTGTACGGGGTTTCTTGAGTCGAAGACTGTACGCTCGTGCGGTATCCCCACAGGACGCTGTGGAGCTGCTCGGTCCAACTGGTCTCGGCCTGCAACATCCGCTTGTTGAGTCCGTCCAGGACGACTTTATTGGCGGCTTCGGCCTGGCCATTTGTCTGGGGATGTTCCACGGATGAAAAGTGCTGCTTGATGTCCAGGTTGGACATCAGCGCTTGGAAACGATGGTCCATGAATTGGGTGCCATTGTCCGTGATGACCTCGGCTGGTATCCCGAAGCGGGAGACGATGTTGTGCCAGAAGAACTTAATCACTCTAGCCGAGGTTATTGTGGTGAGTGGCTCTGCTTCTATTCACTTGGTGAAGTAGTCTACCGCGACTATTAACCATCTGCATTGCCCTTGCGCCGGTCGGAATGGACCGAGGATGTCCATGCCCCATTTGTAAAAGGGCCACGGGGCTGACATTCCTTTCAACTCTGAGGGCGGCGGCCATATTATCCTTGCATGCTTTTGACAACTGTCGCATGTCTTGGCTTTTTCCATGGCGTCATGACTCATAGTGGGCCAGTAATAGCCGGCGCGTAATGCTTTCCGGGCGAGTGCCTTGCCCCCCATGTGGTGACCGTTGGCGCCTTCGTGTAGCTCGGCCAGCACGTATGTCGCTTCAGAGTCTCCAAGGCAACGCATCATGGGGCAATGGAGTCCCTTCCTGTATAGTTGGTCGTCCACCATGGCGTAGAGGGCGGCTTCACGGATCAGCTTCTTTGCCTTGGTCGGGCCCACTGGGATAATTCCCCTCTCGAGGTAGTCTTCAATTGGCTTCCTCCAATCGGCCCCGGCCGAGATGGCCATGATACAACTCGGCTCGGTCAGATTCTGCTGGATCACGGTCCTATGGTTATCCGGCCCCTTCGTACTGGCGAGCTTGGAGAGGATGTCAGCCCGAGCGTTCTCTTCTCTGGGTATATGAGAAACTGTGACCTCTTCGAACTCGGCCATGAGTTCTTTGGCTTTGGTCAGGTACTTTGCCATTAGTGGGCCTTTTGCTTGATAGGTGCCGTCTACCTGAGCCGTGACGAGCTGCGAGTCGGTTAAAACCTTTACCCGCTGGGCGCCATTATCCTTGGCCTGGAGTAGTCCGGCCAAAAGGTCCTCGTACTCGGCCTGGTTATTGGAGGTCTGGAACTTCAACTGCGGAGAATGTTCGGTGGCTACCCCCTGTGGGCTTTCTACGATGACTCCCGCGCCGCTGCCCTTTGCGTTGGATGAGCCATCAACATAGACCTTCCAAATCCCATCGTCTGTAGTGGCCGGTGTGAGTTCTCGGATGAAGTCTGCAAGCGCTTGGGACTTGATTGCCTGGCGGGCTTCGAACGTGATGTCGAACTCGGAGAGTTTTATGGCCCAGTTGGTTATTCTCCCGGCTAAGTCGGGTTTGTGGAGAACCTGTCTGATCGGCTGGTTGGTTCGAACCACGATCCGGTGTCCCTGGAAGTAGGGCCGGAGTCAGCGTGCCGCGGTAAGGAGGTAGAAAGCCACTTTTTCCAGTTTCTGATACCGTAGTTCAGAGTTCTGCAGTGCCTTGCTGACGAAGTATATCGGCTTTTGCCCTGTCTCGGACTCCTTTACTAGGGCGGCACTTACGGCTTCGTTGCCGATTGAGAGGTAGAGGAATAAGGTCTCTCCGGGGTCCGGCTTTGTGAGTACCGGCGGGGTTGCCAAGCATTTCTTAATTTCTGAGAAGGCGGCATCGCAGTCTGGGTTCCAACCGCCTCGGGTCTCCTTCTAGAGCAATTTGAAGAGAGGTAGGGCTTTCTCGGACGACTTTGGTAGAAACCGTGTCAGGGCGGCTAGTCGGCCTGTTAGCTGCTGTACCTCCTTCTTGGTTCTCGGGCGCTGCATGTCGAGCACGGCCTTACACTTGTCCGGGTTGGCTTCGATCCCTCGGTTTGTCAGCATGAAGCCTAGGAATTTCCCAGCCGGGACTCCGAAGGCACATTTGGCCGGGTTCAACCTGATTCGATGTCTCCTTAACTTTTCAAACGTCTGTTCTAGGTCCCGGATGTGGTCTTCTGGAAGTTTCGACTTGACGATCATGTCGTCTATGTAGACCTCTATGTTGCGCCCGATCTGATCCTCAAAAACCCGGTTCATCATCCTCTGGTAGGTTGCCCCGGCATTCTTGAGTCCGAAAGGCATGACGTTGTAGCAGTAATTCGCCTTATCAGTCATAAAGGCGGTCTTCTCTTGGTCGTCCGGATGCATGGCGATCTGGTTATAACCGGAGTAGGCATCCATGAAGGAGAGGAGGTGGTATCCGGCCGAGTTGTCCACCAGTTTATCAATGTTTGGTATCGGGTACGAGTCCTTTGGGTAGGCCTTGTTGAGGCTGGTGTAGTCGACACATACTCTCCATTTGCCGCTGGGTTTGAGGACCATGACTACGTTGGAGAGCCAGGTGGTGTACTGCACCTCCCTGATGAAACCGGCCGCAAGGAGCTCTTCTATGTGATCTTCCAAGGCCTTTTGCCTGTTATCCGCAATGTTCCTCTTCTTCTGTGCCACTGGTCTCGATCCCAGCCATATGCCGAGTTTGTGACAGCAGAAGTGGGGGTCGATGCCAGGTATTTCGGCCGAGGTCCATGCAAAGACGTCTTGGTTCCGCCTTAGGAAGCGGATCAAGAGGGCCTTTAGTCCGTCCTCCATATCCCGGACTATCTTGGCGGTCTTGGATGGGTCTTCGCCTAGCACAATTTCTTCCAATTCTCCTTCCGGCTCGGGCCTCGGATTGTCAAGCTCTCGGAGGTCGAGCTCCACCATGTTGACTTGCTGCCGCGGGCGCTCGCCCGAGCCGGCTCCGACTACTTGCTCATTGTATCCGAGCCGGGGTGGAGACGAGGATCCTCCTTCCTCGACACGGAGAGCTTCGAAGTAGCACTGCCTGGATTCTTTCTGGACTCCGGACACCACGACTATCTGGTTCTTACTATTGATCATCTTCAGCTTCTGATGCTTCGTGGATACCAGTATATCCCAGTTGTGGATCGTGGGTCGGCCCAGAATGATGTTGTAAGGGGACCGGAAGTCGGCGACTACGAATCGTACCCGTTCCGATTTGAAGGCTTCCTTGGTGCCAAGAGTTAACCGGAGGTCGATGTAACCTTTTGGGAAGGATTGCTCGCCATTGAAGCCGACCAAGGTGGTCTTGCACGGCTTGAGGTCCTCTTTGTTGAGGTGCATCCTCTTGTAGGCGTCTCAGCTTATAATGTTGGCCGAACTCCCTGCATCCACAAAGATCCTCTTTACTCGACAATTTATTAGAGTTCCAGTAATTACCAGTCCATCCAGGTGTTCGGGTATGACGTCTTCCAGCTCTTCATCAGTGAAGGTCAGGGTAGGCGGCCGAGGCTTCCTTGAGTCTTCCTTGAATTTAGGGGGGTCTCGGACGGTCAGTACTTCGCGGAGGTATTTCTTCCGCTGGCTTACGGTGTCTCCTCCTCCACCGAATCCTCCGCTGACGACGTTGCACTGGAAATCGACGTCGGGAAATTCGTCGTCCGAGGCCGCCTTCTGTTTTTTTCCCGGATTTTGGTATTCCCTGGGCGGACTTCTGGAGCGGGCGCGGTCGTTACGTTTCCCGTTCGTCCTTCCCTGAGTCTTGATCACGTACTGACGCAGTTTCCCATCCCTCACGAACTTCTCGATGGCGTCGCGGAGGTCATAGCACTCGTCGGTAGTGTGGCCGTTGCAGTCGTGGAACTTGCAGAACTTTGAACGGTCCGTGTTGGAGCGTCCTCTGATCGGCTTCGGCCTGTCCACCCGCTTCATCTCGGTCTGGGATACCTCCTTCCATACCTGGGACCGAGGGACGTTCAATGGGGTGTAGCTGTCGTACTTGTTCTTCTGGTCGGCCCTGTCGGGCTTTGTTCGGCTGTCCCGACTGCGTCGCCTCGGGTCGGTCTTCGTCCTTCTTGGGCGTTCCTCGTCGCTAGGCGGGCTCTTCCTAGTGCGTTCGGGTTCGTCGGCATTGGCCGCCTCCATCTGCTCCATTTCCAGGTACTTCTTCGCCTCGGTATAGAATTCGTTCAAGGTGTACGCTGGGTTCTTGCATAGGTGACGAGCCAGCCGGGATGATGGGTCAAGTCCATTAACCAGGCAGTGTACGTGGACATCCTCGGGCAATGACCGTACTTGCATGGCCACGTCGCGGAACCGATCCAGATACTTCTGCAAGGCCTCACCCTTCTTCTGACGCACTTTGCTCAAGGTGAACGTAGTCTTCGGCTGCTTTTTGCTGGTGGCGAAGTGCAGCTCGAATTTTCGTCCGAGGTCTTCGCAGTTGCGGATAGAGTTGTTCGGAAGAGACGTCAGCCACCTGTGCGCCGGCCCGTCTAGAGTAGCCGCAAAAAGGCGCTGAATGACCGGGCCGCTGATCTGCCGGACCCACATGAGCTTCTCAAAGGTGACCAAGTGGTTCCGGGGGTCTTGGCTTCCATCGTACTTCGGCAGGCTGGTTAAATCAAAGCGCTTTGGGAAACGGGCTGTTGCCGCCTCCCTCTAGAACGAGGATCTTCCCGTCTCTGATAAGTACGTCACGCGATATTCCCGAGGCGACCCGTGACGAGGCCGGGGAGTTCGTTCCTCCGCACGGGTTTCTTCTCTATCTCGGTATTCCCTTGCGTGCCGATCGGTGCGGTTAGGACCGACACCGTGGTTTTCTCTGTCTCCCAGGGACCGTGGTCTGCCGTGGTCTGCAATCGGGCGCCGCCTCGGCTCGCCGTTGTCGCGGTGTGGGTTCCTCGGCTCAGAGTTGCTCGAGGAGCTGCTGTCGCCTGCCGAGGCTCTCCTTGTATGACCGTGACCCCTGCGGTGGCCTCTCTCGCGGCGGTCCTTCTCGAGTGCTTCTTGGATCATCTTTCCGATAGCTTCAAAATCAGCCCGCCTCTGCAGGTCATCGTGTTTTTCCTTGTTCTCCAGGCGCCGCATGAATGATTCCTGAGTCCTTCGCATCATGCGGACGTCGGCATCAACTGCCCGGACATCACGCGTTGGAGACGGCGCGAGTGCTCCTTGTGGTCGCCGGTCTTCTTGCTGCGGCTGCTCCTCATGGGGCGGCTGTTCCCTGTCAGGGGAGGAAGTCACCGTGTCAGTAACATGTCCTTCTGGGGTGTTTCCTCTTCGAGGTGGTGCCGACGGCTGGCTTGGCGGCGGGCGGCTGGCCTGTGGGTCTCCTCCCACCGGTTGGGGATTTCTGCTCTGGCTTCTAGTGCTCACCATTAGTAGTCACGGGGATTGAAGTTTACGCTCCCCACGGTCGGCGCCAATGTTCTGTATGAAGAACACAGAGATTGGACTTGACTAGGTTGTCAAGCCTAGAGCCTACGTATCCTCGAAGGGATCAAAGTCCACGTAGTTCGTAGCAAACTGGAAGGCACGTAGCCAGGGGAGTGGGGTGTGTGCTCTGTGTGGCAGAAAGTAATAAGAGCATAAGATAGAACGTGTGCACCTGTCTAGGGTTTCCTTCTATTTATAGAGGAGCTTGGTGCGCGTATCTCCCTATTAATGGGGGATATCTATGATTGAGCCGTCAAGGGTTGATTGGCTGTTACCATGATCGTAGGAGAATCCTTATTGATGAGATCCTAAAAATAGGGGATCTCGGATCCCTTCCTAATATAGCGCGGATTCCCTTATAGGCGCCATTGGGCCGAGGTCCGGACTTGGGCCTATTGGGCCAGTCCGTAACAGCTAGGATGAAACTGAAAATGTGATAATTCTTTTTAAGATTCCCTTTTAACTGTGTTGATTTTCTTAATATATATATATATATATATATATATATATATATATTGAACATTCTTAAAATATTTTCTTTACTCATCATTTACGTTTAAACTATCTCTTGATGAAGATAATAGAGATAATTTAGAGAAATAGTCGTGAATTTCTATTATAAATTCCCAGACTAGCTTATATATTTAATTATATAGTACTGTTGGAGGGGGGCAATATGTACTTTTTGAGTATTATGGTATATTACTGCATGCATATTTAATTTTGTCCCTTTTGATAGCATATAAAGCATTCCGAGCCAAAAAAAAAAAAAGCATATAAAGCAGCAACCCTATTCCATTTCATTCTCTCTCTCTTCTTTAACTTTAATTACGAGGGCAAGCTTGAGCTTGAGAATTACATTACACAAAAGATGTACTGCTAGAGAGGAACTAGTGGGAGAGATCCTCTCTCATGCAGGAACCACAATCATGACATTTAGATTTAGAGGTGGTAATAATTATGTTAGCATCTTGATTATATTTATTAAGAAAAATTGCACCTAAGTCTTAAGCAAAATAAAAAACGATAGAAATTTCTCTTGTAATCTCTAATTTACAATGAACTCTTATGAGATATTTGTGTAATATATTCTAAGTGTGAAAAGTCTAAAATAACCTTAATAAACCTTGTCACTCTCTCTTTTAATTAATGGGGTTATTTTGGACTTTTCACATTTAAAATATATTACAAAAATGCCACATAGGACTTCACTGCAAATTTGAGATTTTAAAGGATTTTTTTTATCGATTTTCTTTTGTTTGGGACTTAGGTGCAATTTTCTCTATCTTTTATTCCTCATTTTTTAAATGATTTATTATGTTTATAGTAATATAATAATTATGTAATTATTATATGCTTATATTTGTAAGTTTTGAGTTTACTTTAATTATATAGCTTCATGAAAATATAGAAACAACTTAAAGTTAGTCTATAAAAGTTTGAAATTTAATTTAAAAAAATTAAAATTTTAATAATGTTACAAAAAAAAATTAAAAAAATATTGGAGGTTCTACTAACCCACCAAAATTGCGGGCTTTCCCAACCTACAGTCATCAACTTATCAACTTACGACTCGCTAATGAGGATTGACACAGTTGGCTACAGGGGCGGACCTAAGGGGGCTTGGGGTGGCACCGCCCCTTAAAATTATAGATTTCAACCCAAATTTCTTGAAAATTATACTTCAGCCTCATAAAACTTTCAGTTTTTTTACTTTAGTCCTCATAGAGTGTTTGAAAAAAGGACTAAAATGAAGACATTGAAATTATTACAGGGTTGAAGTATAATTTTATAAACACCTGGATTCTATTTTATAAATTTCGCCTCTACTAATTTTAATTCCTGGTTTCGTCCCTGGTTGACTAAGACGTCAGTCTTCACCCCAAAAGGGAGGAGGTTCAATACCTGCTGATCGATGTGAAGGCCTCATTGGTGGGTAAGCGTTCTTTGAGCCAAGAGGCATGTCCTAACCCTGATAGGGTATCCGTGTTTACCCTCACCTAAACTTTTTCTTATTAAAAAAAAAAAAACATACGACTCACCATGAGTAAACCTTTGACCAATAGGATTGCCCGCTTTAATAGCTCTTTTATGATGTTTTTTGTTGGTCAACGATAGCTCTTTTATGATGATGGGCTAGCAAAATAAGCCGATCTTTGCTCATATGATGAGCTTCTTTAGTGAGATAGTCGACACACTTAAACGTGTGTCATGTGGTCCATATTAGAGCTCAATGTCCCAGTCTGAGTAAAAGGCATTTAAAAAATATTTGAGACGAATTATAAAAGGCCTTGTGACGAAAATCATGAAGGAAAAAAAGTCTTACAATGAGAAGAAGTCCATGGAGTACTAATTAAGATAGCAACAATATTTCATCTTAAAAATCAAAATAGGTCGCGAGCCATGAATTTTAACGAATGAATTCACCATTAATTAAGAGATCAAGAAATTCAGTTAAAAGGAGGGGGAAAAAAAACAGAGAGAGATGAAGAAATTATCGGCCAGCTTGTTTCTTTCTCTTTTTTTTTTAAAAAAATAAAAATAATAAAAATTTTTAGAAAATTATTTACAATAAGTTTTTTTTATTAAAAAAAATAGAAAATTATTCTGAAAAACTAAAAAATCAAACCAGGCTTTTAGGAGTTTCTTGTTTTTGTTTTTCTATTTTTATTTTTTGATGCCGTGACACTTGAAAAACATATATTTTTTTTTAAAAAAAGTATTCAAAATATTTTTAATTTTTTTTTCAGAATTTGTTTCTAAAAATAATTTTATAAAAACTTTTTGATAAAAAAAAAAACATAAAATAGAAACAAACAGCCCTATAACATTTTGCATGCCTTGCCTTTAATTCATTTTCTAATTAAATTGAAGTGCGCGGATGAACATATAAATATCTCGGGGTCTGTGGGCAGAAATTCTATGCAGCAAGTATATGTTTAGAGATGATAACACTTTAATGAGTTGCAGAAGTAATGATTCGCACCTCTGGAAATTTATTGTGCAGCAAAAGGAGCTAACAGAAGGAGGTTTGCAATGTAAAATAAGGAATGGTTTGACAACTAAATTCCTTACTGACCGTTGGCTTTTTAAGGGTAGTAAAGCTTTAATAGATATGTGTCTTAGAACTCCTTCGGGTGAGGAGATTGAGAGCACGATTGCAGAATGAGCTACTCTTGATGACTGGAATTTAGATCGCATATCTCCATTATTACCAGGTCATATTATTCAGAGACTCAAAGCCGTTATGCCTCCCAATCCAGAAGCAAGGAATGACATCTTGGTATGGAACAAGACTAATAATGGAATGATTTCATTAAAAAGTGCTTATCAGATGCTAGAAGAAAATATCATGGGGGAAACTGTTCCAGTGTATAAGTTAATTTTGCATTGGAAAGGTGCCGAGAGGATTCGGGTTTTTATCTGGCTCGCCTTCAATGACATTGACAGGTTACCAACAAACCTGTGGAGGAACCAATGGTCGACAACTTCACCAACATGCACCTGGTGTCTTAATGGAGATGAAAGTGTTCTTCATATCCTCAGAGATTGTCAATATGCGAAATCATTCTGGTATGAAATGGTTAATCCCTCCTTTTGGCATTTATTTATTTTTTTCCTCCTTCTCTGAAAAATTGGGCTGTCCTCAATCTGAGGAAAGATCTTGGGGTACGAAAGGAAGGGAATTGGGATTTGATTTGGGGGGTTAGTATCTGGAAACTGTGGCTATGGAGGAATGAGTTTTGTTTTAACGACAATTTTGCTAAACCCAGTCATCCTAGCTTGTTAATTATGAACACGTGGAGGAGTTTTGTCCAGCTACAAGATTTAATCAGGGATGAGTCTGGGAGTATACCGTGTGAGCCATGGAAACCTTCAGATACAGGCTGGATAAAGATCAATGTGGATGGGGCAGTTTCTAGGAGATCCCTTTAGGCTGGATGTGGTGGTGTACTTAGGAATCATGAAGGCAACTGGTTAGCAGGTTTTACACAACAGCTTGGTGTTTGTGAGGCTTTAGAGGATGAAAGCCGGGCAATAATTAAAGGACTGGAGCTAGCTTGGAATTTGGGATGTAAGATGTCATTCTAGAATCAGATGAGAAGGACCTAGTTCAGCAGATGCTGGTTAACAGCGATTCCAACAGGGGAAGTTTAGTGATTTGGCGCATTAAAAAGCTCATGCAAATGAACTGCAACTTGCAAGTTTATTGGATACCGAGGAGCAGGAATCAGGTGGCTGATTGTTTGGCTAAGAAAGACATCATGTCTTCAAGCTTCTTAGATGTTTGTCCGATGTATTTACGGACCTTAGTTTCAAACAAAAGTTAATGGGATCTCAATCCCCAACTGTACTTCCAGTTTAGCTTTAATGGCATCTCCTACGTATCAAAAAAATTTAATGAAGAGAATTCAAGACGTCCAAATCATGCTTGTGGGTTGTGGCCATTTTGGCGGACACCTAGAGAATGTAAAAACATTTTTCTAAAAAAAACTATATTTTAAAATATTTAACTATTTTTTTTTATACCTTTTTTCTAAAAAAATTAATTTTGAATCTATGGTTTAAATAAAGCCTGAGATAAGTTGTGTTCTATCTAGGTTAACAAAGGTGTCTAATCCGTTGGACTAGTATGTTGATATTGGATCGATTAACTATCACCTTGGTATTTATAGATCAGATACTTGTAAGTATAGTAGATTACTGTACACGAATAGGCGTTAGTCAAAGGGGGTGGTGTGTGTGCATAGTGATGGCAGAATGATAATTGAGAGAGTGTATGTCATACCTTTACAGTTCACCTCTTATTTATAGAGTTACCTGTAGGGTTTGGGTTTGGACTCACGGGCCTTTGTGCCTTCAAGCCCAAATCATATACCTTTACAGTTCACCTCTTATTTATAGAGTTACCTGTAGGGTTTAGGTTTGGACTCACGGGCCTTTGTGCCTTCAGGCCCAAATGTTATGTCACCATATCTGTCACATAGATTGCCCCTGTTGGGCCATATGTTGAATGAGCCTCATATATGAGTCCATAATAGTTTTCCCCCAACTCGGTAGTCAAGGTCTCTGGGCTACCAGGGTGCATTGATTGTTTAACCTGGGTTTCATTTTCGAGTTATTCAACTTCTATCCGAGTTTTAATGAACTTTGGATTTATTTATGTTCTAGTTGTGCCTTGCCCCCAGACATATAATCCGAGTTAATTCGATTGGAAAACACCTATTCCTCTTCATGATTGTTGGGATCTCTTTTGCATAAACACGTCTGAGCTTCTCGGTTTGTATGCTGCTGGCAACAGGTCCCCCCCCCCCCCCAAAAAGAAAAAAAGTTAGATTATCATGAAAAGGAACAGGCTCGCCTTTACTTGTACTCCATTTGCTCTCTGATCTCGTTTACGTTGATCTCAGTTATTGATAAACATATGCTCAAAGAATCGGGATAATATTTGAGAATTCCTATAAGCTCGAGAGGTCTTCCGTTTCCTCTTCTTGTATCATTATAACAACTTGACAGCTATCCACTTTCGACTGTCATGGCGTAAAGCAGCTACCTTTTGTCATCTTCGGCATTTGTGCGCATTTAATGCCCATGTCATTTCGCGTATGTCGCCATTACTTTTTGAGGTGAATTGTCTCTTTTGCCCTCATCTCTTCCGATTCATAACTCAACGGTTACGTTTATATATTCATATTTCCCCCCAATTCTCATGACTTTTCCTTCGTCGCTTGCTCTATCTTCCAAGGAACCTCTCACTTCCCTCAAAGACTCACTACTAAAAAAATTGGATATCATTACCCAAAAAAATGTCCTTATTTAAAAATATGAAGTAAAAAATGAAGGCAGTGACATTCTTGTAAATATATGGAAGGAAAATGAGCCTTTGGCATCCTGAATAAAAATTTAGGACTTGTAAAATTGATTTTTGGCGTTCTAACATAATTTCAGGACGCTTTAATAGTTTCGCGCGAGAATTTTTTGTTTGGCCCTATGGTATTTAATGTTCTTTGGAGTAAAAATCATTTTTGTCGTGAATTTAGACGACCTGAATTTAATTCAGGTCGTCAATTTTTGAATTTAGACGACCTGAATTCAATTCAGGTTGCCCAAATTGGAATAAATTTTGGCGCCATGGGATTTTTTTTTGGGAATAAAATTTATTTGTTTGGCGCCGTAAGTGGTTTTGTTTTTTTTAATTTTTTTAACATTGACGACCTGAATTAAATTAAGGTTGTCAATACTGGATTTTAGATAACCTGAATTGCATTCAGGTCGTCCAAATTCGAATATTGACGACCTGAATTCGTCAATATTCGAATTTGGACGACCTGAATGAAATTCAGGTCGTTTAAAATGAATTATTTGGCGCCATTTAAGATTTTTTGGCGCAGGAAAATTCTTGAAAATTGATAGCAATTTTGAGACTTTAGACAACCTAAATATTAATTTAGGTTGTCTAGAATTTTTTTTAAAACTTTAGACAACCTAAATAATAATATAGGTCGACTAAAATGAAATATTTGGCGCAATTTAGGATTTTTTTGGCTCCAAAAAAATCTTGAAAATTGATATCATTTTTGAGACTTTAGACAACCTAAATATTAATTTAGGTTGCCTAAAATTTTTTTTGAGACTTTAGACAACCTAAACAATAATTTAGGTCGTCTAAAATGAAATTTTTTTAATTTCATTTATCCCTTCTTTCCTATGCACACCATTTAATACCTCCACGTACGCCTTCCTCTTCTCATTTTCGATCTGCACACATACGCCTTCCTCTTTTCTCCTCTACACCCCATCTTCTTTTTCGATTGATTCCTACTTCTTCAACACTCTTCGATCTGGCTGGGCGAGGAGACGACGCGAGGAGACCGAGCAACGAGACGCTAGAATCTGCACTTCGGAACAAGAGTCACCATCGATTTCATCCAAAACACTGCCGCCAGTAAGTGTTTTTCTAGATCTGACTCTTGTTGATTTTTTAGATATGAGAGGGCACCAATTTTTGTAGATTTGGAAATCTTCTCGTGGCTCTAAGACGATACTATGAACACCAAGGCTCTTGTAGATCTGAAATTAATATGTTTTTTGCATTCTTGTTCCTTATTCCTTCCATTTTAGGGGATTAGAATGCGAGTTGTTAGTTACTTGTTAGGTTTTTTTTCTTTTCTTTTTTTTTCATTGTATCTTCCTTGTTTTCTCTGTTTCGATTACTCTTTTTGTGTTCTTTTCTTGTTCTTGTTATTGCTGGTTTTGGAATTTCTTGCTTGTAACATAAAAAAGAAAGTATTTCTGGAATTTGATTTGTTCTTCTGTGGACAACCCCGTGGGCATTTTTTTTAATTTTTTTAAAGCAGTAAGACGACCTGAATTTAATTCAGGTTGCCCAAAGTATTTTTTTTTACTACCCCTCACGAGACGTCCCAAGAAAAAAGGACATTAAATGGGTCAAATTTAGGATGTTTTTGATGTTTTTTGTAGTAGTGACTCACCTTCTTTCAATCCTCCAGTTCATACAACTTAGGTTTCTCAAACCTTTTTAATACCAGGTATTCTCATAGTTTCTCCCTACTCCTTTGCTTTTGCTTTTGTTCTTTGATTCGCTACTGCTTTGTTCTTGCTTCTTTACTTGTGTCTTCTAAGAGATTGATCTCTGGGTTTTTGGTTAGATGTTAATAAGGGTTTCTGGGTAGACTTCGTTTTCTAGGTTTAAAACACCTTTGCCTCTTTGGCTCTTGTTATTTAACTTCTAGTGTCACGCCCTATGTCCTTAGCAAATCTCCTTTACTATACCTCCGTCCTCCTTTTCTCCCAAACACATTGTGCATCTTTGGTTGCATTCTTTGTTAATAATGGATTCAAAACAAGATAAAATATCTCCAGATGAAGAAGAAGAAGAGTTATGTCGAACATTTCCTCCTGGAGTTCGGTTCTGGTTTCAAGGTATTCCCCCTATTGAAGAAGAAAAGCAAGCAGCTTTGCTTCGTGGAAAACGTAGTGGGGGGAGTAGGATGAGATCCCAGGCTTCAGAAATTAAGAGCCGAGGTGAAACTAGAAGTCGAGTGAGAGCGTTACTAGTCCGGGATCCCATATCCTACCACCAAAAGCTGAGAGTCGGGTAAGAGCAAATCTATCTCGGCATCACATACTTCCTAGTAAGAGGGTATACACCAATCTAGTCTGGGATCCCACACGAAGGACTTCATCGATCCGTGTTTTGATCGTGTCTATTTGAGCTCCCAACTCATCGCAAGTGGCTGTGACTCTTTAGCTTAGTCTACTTTAGCCTCCTACCGTCATAAGTTGGTTTCCCAATCCATCTTGGCTTTTGGTAGTGAGGGTCATCACTTTGCAGAGAAATCTCCCAATTTGTCAACTTTTTCTTCTTCAAGTAGTAGCTCCTATGATTCAAGTATGACGTCAGTTTTCTTATTTTTATTTCTTTATTTATAGGTATTTATGGGTTCACCTTCTTCACGCCACGTCGAGGAGTCTCATTCTGGGGAGTCGGGTTCTACATGTCCCCTAAGCGTTTTAACAAACGAGTACCTGTGGGTTACCCATGAAGTACTGAACACACTATTTGGGATGATCGCGGACGACGTTCCCGGGCTTTCCATAGGCAATCCAGAGAACTATGCCCTTAGCCTAGCCCATAGAGATGAGCTAACCTACTCTCATAGTAAAAGGACTAACCTGTCTTATTTCTTCTTCTATTAGGATCTGGTTACCCAGCTCGGTATTCACTTTCCGTTTACTGAGTTTCAAATTGACATTCTAAACCATTTACACTTGGCTCCTTCCCAACTTTACCCTAATGGCTGGGGTTTTGTCATAGCCTTTGAGCACTTTTGTAAATCTTTAAATATATCTTATACAGTTCATCCTTTCTTTTACTTTTTTTATGGTCAACACGGCTCAAATTGGTAAAGAGCCTACAAATAGGAAAGGTTGGAACGCACTCCGAAGTGCCCCCAACAGAAAACTCTTTATAGTTTACTCTAATTCTTTTAAGAACTTTTAAAGTTGTTGCCAAGCCCAGAAAATAGCTGTGGTTCCTCAGCTCCCCCGAGTCCAAAGAGGCGGAATGGAAATTCCTCCTGTACTGGACTTATGACCATCACAAACTTACTTCTTCCTCCTACCGTTTTGAACAACATGAATTACCGAATTCCGAGGTTGGCTCAGTAGACTCCCTAATTTCACATATCAAAGAGCATGGCTCCGTTAGCGCGACTTCACTAATTTCTTAGTCTCGGGTCTAGTTGGAAAATCAATGAGTATGACTCTTTTTGTATTTGTATTTTTGTTTCTATTTTTTGCTGGATGAAGATCCACTCAATTTATAACCTTTTTTTTCTTGACTTGCAGCCCCCCAACATGGGGAAGCAGCCTCGTTACGTTTCCCTGCTGAAATGCAGTAAGGCAGATTTAGGTATGGAGAAGGTCAAGAAGTGATCGCCTCCCCTGTGGGATCGTCTGGAATAGCAGGGTAACGGATGAACTCAGTGCCGCTGTTCATTTCCCTAGGTGCTTTTATGCGCCAAGGCCTTTTTCTGAGGCCGAGATTCAAGAGCTTCAGGAAATTGAGCTAAATGCCCTTAAGGCCTCCAAACTAACCCAGACTTTAGCTTTGGTGAAAGACAAATTCGCCAAAAGTTTTGCTGAGCTAAAACGGGTTAGAACGGAGAAAGACAAAGCTCTTGAACAAAAGGGAAAAGCTTACGAACAAAGATACAAGGCTCTTGAGCAGCTTCGTGTCGCCAAGGCAGAGGAAAAGACGTATGAGAAGCTCTTGATGACGAAGGAGGAGATCAAAAAGGTGAACTCGGATCTACTTTGTCTTCAAGAGACTCATGTTTTTTATGTGCAAGCACTAAAAATGGTTCAGACGATGCACGATGAGCTTGCAGTCAGGCTTAGGGAACGATGTTGCGCTTGAAGCTACCAACGCCGATGTCTCTACCTATGTAGACGTGTTAAGAGATGCTGCGATGGATTGCTTTAACAATGCCTTGGAGCAGATCCGGTTTTTGAAGCTCGGTATTGAGTTGAACACCTACGGCATGCACTACCAGGCTTATATTGATGATAGGAAATTGATCCTGCCCGGTCAAGATGAGGACGGAGTCGAAGAGGTCAACATCCCCAACCTTGTTGGAGGAGAGGTTCGACCAAAGTCTAAAGTTCAACTAGATGTTGAGGTTCAATTGGAGGCTGAAGCCTCTAGCGACTGAAGGGCCGAGGTGCCGATTTTGCTGATCCAACAAGGAGTAGGAAGGCCATTTGTGCCGAGTTTGCCTTTTTGAGGATCTTCAATAGGGACTTGATAGTCTCATGTGTGTACTTAGTTAATCGGTTTCATTTGTAAATAATTTCCCTGAGTTTCTAACTCAATTTATTTTTCTGCACTTAACCTTGTTGTACTTAGTTAACTCGAATATCAATGAAAAATTTACTCCTTTCTTGACCAACTCGAGTCATCTTTCAAGCCCTGTCTTCATTTCAACAAGTGAATTATATGTCTCAAACATATGCTTAGAGTTCTATTCAATGACTGGGCCAAAGTCAAAAATATATTACACAGAATTTGCTTAAATATTCATCCGGTATTAAAAACCAGGTATCATATTTGTGAAAATTTTTAATTAAATCTTCACATTACATTCTGGTATGCTCAACCAGAATTCGATCTGGAGTAGTGGCAATCCGTCACATGTTCAAACTCAGTTTTTAACCAACTTCTTAAACATTTCGACCTAATCAGTGTCATGACAGTTCACTTCATTACCCCAGAATACGATTTTAATGCAACACTACTACGAAGGCTGATTGTTATACCTTTGCTTATCTGTAATCGGGTTTAACTACCCTGGCTTCATTCATTCATTCACAACTGGTACAATTTGAATAATTTGAAACATAACTCTCAACTAAGAATTTCTTTATTTATTTGAAAATAAACTTGATTAAATGAACCTGCTGATGTAGTCGACTTCAAACAATTTTGAAAAGGAAAATTGAACTAAAAACAAAAGAGACTTAACATGCAACTCGGATTTAACTATGATACCCTTTCAGTTTATCTGCGTTCCATGTTCTATTAATTAACTTCTTCTCCAGTGTCTCCAACATGTAGGCTCCTTTGTCGAGCTTTTCACGAACCCAATAACGGCCTTCTCAGTTTGCAGCGAGCTTTTCATCTCTGACATTTTTATTTCCTACGTCATCTCTTCAAAGCACTAAGTCATCTTTTTCAAATGACCGAGGCTTCACTCTTATATTATATTTAGCCATGATGAGTTGCTTCATGGCCATATCATGGTAGTGTGCCGTGACTCTGATTTCGTCTATTAAATCTAACTCCACCACCAAGGCTTCGTTGTTTTTCTCCTATTTCTCCTGAAGAGTCTTCATTCTCTTCCACGATGGCTGACCTATCTCAACCGGGATCATAGCCTCATATCCATAAGTTAATCTAAATGAAGTCTCCCTGGTTGACATTTGAATACTGGTTTGGTAACCTTACAAGACGAAGTACAACTGCACAACCTATATGGACTCTGCCTCCTCCATTTGCTTCTTTAATCCATAAAGAATGACTTTATTTGCTGCTTCGGCTTGCCCATTCGATTGAGGATACTCCACCGAAGCAAAGTGATGCTTGATTTAGAACCCGAACATCATTTCTCCGAACCCCTTATTGATAAATTGGGTTCCATTATCCATCACCACCTCAGCCGGGATTCCAAATCTAGAAATTATAATTCTTTCAAAGAACCTTTGTACCCGGCTTGAGGTAATTGTGGTTACTAGTTCAACCTTTATCCACTTAGTAAAATAGTCAACAGCTATGATGAGTCGTCGTTGTAACATCCCAAATTTTGGGATTCCTAAGTTTGAATGATGTATGAAGATTAAATATGAAATTTTGGCTTAAAATAATTATGAGAATAAATATTTGGAAAGTAAGGTCTATTTTAGGAAAAGATTAAGGAATATTCATAAAGGATAATTTCAAGCCTAAAACATTTATGGAATTAAGGATTTAATGTTATCATTATTCCAATATTTGCAATTGATTGAGTTAAGTACCTAATTGCACATAAAGGTTTGGAAGAGAATCAATTAGGTATTAAAATGGGCTTCATAACATAATATTCACCATAAGCCCATTATCTCCAATAACTCCCTCAGCAGAAGCACGTGGCAGTGAGAGCTGTTAGTAAAAGTCATTAGCCATACTTCTTCAACGTGATTAACTCAGCACGCAATAGCAGAAGCACCATACTCTTCTAGTGGTTTAAATGCTCACGACAGCAGACTCTTTATACATTCTTATTTAAGCATTGCTACTTGATCTTCATTCATTCACTTTGCTCAGTAAGTGAAATTGAGAGCAATAGAGAAAGCTCAAAAGAGAAGGAAAGTTGTGAGTGCGAACTTAAAGTGAGAAAGGGAGAGAGCTACGACCAGAAAAGACAAAGGAGCTAATCGTGAAGCTTAAGAAATCATCTAAGGTGAGTTCCTTAAGCATTGTCCTTCCTATTTCCATGGCTTTAATTTGCTGCAAGTGGTTTAGTTAGAAGAAAAATGTAACCATGCTTTGCTTTTCTTGTCTAAAATAGAGAATCTTGTGTGTTTCTGTTTCATAGTTAAACGTTTGATTTTTTCCACAAGCTTTTTACATTAGATAGGAGACTCAATAAGGTTTAAAACAAACCAAAGAATAGTCAAAACGGATATGTAGGTGTGGAGTTATAATTTTTCAAAATTTAACAGCAAAACTGGAAAATTGTCATTTTCCAGAAATGAACAGTGATTTTCGCGTTAAGTTTTGAAGTAGTAAATGATCAAGTTTTGACATGAAATTTTCCATAAACAAAGTGGACACAACAAGGTTTAATTTGATAGGTCACATGCTTTATTCGGAGTTGTATCCAGAGAGATACAAATTTTTGAAATTGACCTATTAAATCTGGAATTTTTTTGGACTATATGTCAGAGTATATACATAGCGCTGAATATGTATAAGTGTAGGGAAAAACTTGGTGTGAACTCGGATCCCAACACCCTATCTCGGATTCCAACACCTTATCTCAGATTCTAAGACCCTACCTCGGATTCAAACACCCTATCTTGAACCTTGATACCCCATCCCTGATACCGACACACTATCTCAGACTTTTATACCAACACACTATCTCGGATTCTGATACCCCATCTCTAATACCAACACACTATCTCGGACTCTGATACCACCACACTATCTTGGACTTTGATACCCCATCCCTGATACCGACACACTATCTCGGACTCTGATACCAACACACTATCTCAAACTTTGATACCCTACCTCGGATTCTGATACCCCATCTTTGATACCGACACACTATCTCAAATTCTGATACCCCATCTTTGATACCGACAAACTATCTCGGACTCTGATACCCCATCTCAGATTCCAACACTCTATCTCAGATCCTAGCAACCCCAACCAGAAACCCCCTCCACCTGAAGAAATGATTACAAAAAAAAAAGGGTGAAGGAGCAAATTGGTCAACCGACTTTTAACTTAGGAGGGGTCAACACAAAAAACTTTTAAATGGGGATTTTATACCAAATGACTTTTTAAAACATAAAACCATCACAAAATTGTTATTGTGGCATTAACTCCATTAGTGGGTCTTATTTTTTTTGGGAAATAATGATATGAAATAACAATTAAAATCCAAAGCTGAAAAAATGTGGGCACAAACAAAAAAAAACGTGGCTCTAAACCCTAATAAAAAACGTGCATCGTTCTGATTCTGAAATACAAAAAGGAGGAGCTTGCTCGAGACTGAACGAAACCACCGATCTCGTCGACGGGATCATCGCAGCTGTTGAAGGAGAAGTTTTCGACAGTGTCAGACCTGGTTTCTGCAAGTGATTGTGGTTCTGTGCTTGAGGAAGCTTGGACGACAAAGGCACAGGGAAGGAGATAGTCGACGGTCAGCTAGGGTTTTCGTTGTTCAGGTAACCTTTGATTTTTGGAAAAATTTGTGCTCCATTGGGGTTTTCTGTCTGTTACCGTTGATGTCTGACAATTAATCGCTTGCGTGATGCTTGAGGAAGCTTGGACAACAAAGGCGGAGGGAAGGAGATAGTCGATGGTCTGCTAGGGTTTTCGTTGTTTAGGTAACCTTCAATTTTTGGAAAAATCTGTGCTCCGTTGGGGTTTTCCGTCTGTTACCGTTGATGTCTGACAATTAATCGCTTGCGTGAGTTCCTATAGGTGTAATGGCGGGGAAAGGGAAAGGGAAAGGGAAAGACAAAGACCGTGTTCAAGAGGGGATAGAATCTGCGGAGAGACAAAATGATGAGGGAGTGCAAAAGAGGTACTTGACTCAGCTGAAGAAGGTCAGTGAAGTGGTTTCTGTTGGTAGTGATAGTGATAGTGAGGGAGAAATTAGGTTAGGTGAATTTAAAAACATTCCAGGATCCGATGATTATATAGAAGAGTTAGGCGAGGTAGATGACATAAGTCAGTTAGATGAGATAGGTCAGTTAGATGACATAGGTCAGATAGATGACATTCAGTTGAACCATAATGATGGAGTGGCAGGGAAACACATTCAGTTGAACCAGAATGTTGGAGATACAGGGGGTTTTACGTTGAACTTCAATGTTGGAGAGACAGGGGAAGGAGATTTAGATAATGTTGGTAGGGATGATGATGATGATCCTTTTTGTGATAGTGATGATGATTGCTATGTGGAACAGTCAGAGTCAGAATCTTTTGATAGTGAAGAGAGTTTAGAGGATGATTATGAAATAGATGAAGGCTTTGAGGATAGAGCTAGTGATGAGGATGAGGGAAATCTGGGTCTCAATGATGTTAGTTGGCCTCTACAAGATAGGGTTAGTCAAAGGGAGTTGGATGGTTCTAAAACAATGGCCTCCTTCACGTTGGGTATGACATTCTTGGATAGAGGTGAGTTGAGGAGAGCTATTGATAAGTATGCTATTGAGAAGGGGGTGAATGTCAAAATAGTTAGAAGTGAGAAGAAGATGGTCATTGCCACTTGTCAAGAGGGCTGCCCATTTAGGTTGTATGCAGCTAGAGAGAGTGGAGCTCCTAGGTACATGGTGAAAACACTGGTTCATGAGCATATGTGTGCTAGGGTTTATAAGAACCAAAGGGCAAGTGCTAGGTGGCTAGCTGAGTACTTCAAGGACAAAGTCCAAGATAATCCTCAATTCAGTGTAACTGAGATGAAAAAGGAGGTTGAGCGTGACTTGAAACTATGTGTGAGCAGATATAAGTGTAAGAGGGCTAAAAGGGTAATAATGGAGGTCATGGAGGGGGTTTTGTAGATGAGTTTGCCAAATTAGAAGCTTACTGCAACTAGATGAAATAGTCAAATCTGGGATCCAATGTTAGTGTAGAGTTAAGTCGTGAAGCTTTAGAACAAGGCAGGAGGGCATTTCGAAGAATGTTTATGAGTATATATTTTATGATTAAATAGGTGTATATTTTAAAAAACTTGATAGGGCAAGACGTTAAGCCTAAAAAACTCCGCAAGTGCACGGGCCGTATCAAGTAATAAAGAGTAAGTAAGATATCGTTCCCACGAGGACTTAGTATCACAAACTTCAGTTGAGCATTAATTTCACAATTTTGTTTAAGTTGAGGAAAACAAAAATTGAATTTAATTAAGAAAAAGAAATTAAAACTAAAATAAAAATAAGAAAACTACCACAATAATCAAATGAGCAACCGAGAGTCACTAATTCCTTATTTGATTCTTAGATTTTATCCCCACTAAATTAACTTTGACTTAATCTAATCAGCTAATCTAGAGTATTAATGTCTATAAATGTCTTCCGGTCCATTTATATACCTATCTTAATTAATTATGTAATGCCTCACATAATTAAATAAGACGCGTTTTAAATCGGGCTCACTCTAATTTGATTATGCGGAGCTTCTAGGTATATTCCTATCCTAGAAGCAAATTAGATTAAAACCTAACTTCACATTAAATTTAAATCTAATTCCACATTATTTAATTCCAAGGTCAATTTAAGATTCCCTTCGTCAAGTTCAATCCTAAATCCCCAAAACATGCTTAACGGTGGCCAATCACTAAGCAATAAATAATAAAAACAAGATTAAATAAACTGATTAAAATTAAACAAAACTAATGAGTGGGAACAATTTCTAAAACCCAAACAAGTTCATAGATTCTCTAGGTTGCAAAACCAACTAGCCACACATGGCTTTATTTAAATCCATAAAAAAAAAAAAAAAGATAAGACTTCAGGTTCAAAGAAGAAGGAAAGAGAGGAAAGAAAATTTCTCCGTCGTCTCCACAGTCCTTCCGTCTTCCCGTGGAGATGATGAAGAGAATCGAAACACTCAGCCTCTGCTCCTTTGCTTCTTCGTCTCTTCTTGTTCTGTGTCTCCTTGATCTGCCTTCGTCTTCCGTGATCCTCTTTCTTGTCTCTGCCTCCTTATTTATAATAATTTAGGTCTTGGGTCATTGATTCTCCTTTTCTTATTAAAAAGATATATCATATCTTGTAATTTACTCCGTCAGATCATGCAAATTGATTTTGTTTCTATTTTTCTTGCGTGAGACCATAGAATTTGACTAATTGCATATCCTCTTGATTGCTTTTTCTACTTCATTCCAAATCGGCTAATATTTCCTGCACAATAAAAATAGGATATGAGTAGATTTTATGTTGATTTATTCTTTGATCCCAAGTTTCATTCAATTATGGAAAAGTTCATAAAAAATAATTAAATAGGTATATAATATCAATAATTCCAATCAAATCTCATAAAATATACACCTATTTAATCATAAAATATATACTCATCAAATGTACGTGTGTTTTAATGCATCTAAGGTATGCATTATTATTTATTATTTTCAGCCCACTTATTTTGGCATTGCATGGTTTTGAAATCAGATTGTTTCCTCATTATTTATGCAAATTGTGTAGTTGTTATGTTTATTTGAGTCTTCTACCATGTGCCAATCTATTAATCTGATAAGGGCTTTATACTATTAATACATTTTTATTTTCATTCTTATCACGTAACTCCTATAGTTCTTCTGATAAAATTCATTTCTTAATAGTTGTTTGTTCCTATTGTCTTATTAATAATGCATAAAATTCTTTTCTATTTTGATATGGATCTGTTCTTATTCTTACTTGTTCTCTAAATTCATGTGTTTTATTCTTCCACCAATTTTATGCATTTTCTACAAAACTTGCTTCTACTAACATACTTGGAATATTAGTTTCAATATTTCTTTCCAATAATACTATTAGTTGATATTTCATCCATTCTTCTAATATTTGTTCATTATCCAAATTACAATCTAAGTCTATTCATATTCTGAATTCAGTATTTGTCTTGTTTCATATTGTTCTATAGGTGTTGGTATAAATCCTGAATTACTAGGTGTTTTATATGTTGTTTCATATTGTATATTAGATTGTTTTAATGGGTTTATATATATATATATATATATATATATATATATATATATATAAATTATTTACCTCTGCTTCTTCTTCTCTACTTATTGTTGTTCTTGGTAAAGTTTCATTTATATTATATCCTCGGCTGGTAATACTTGGAGAATTAAAACTCAGTTGGTTATTTGTCTGTTGATTACTTGCTTCTTGTCCTTTGTTGCATATTTATTTGTGTTTCTGTATTTCCTATAGTTGTTATATATGCAAACTCTTTTCTTGTTTCTTGTAAATTTTCTTCTCTTTGTCCCATAATTTCTTCTAGTTCATCTTCATATAATTCTTCTAATGCATTCATCATATTCATGGAGGTTTTATTTTTATTTTGTTCCAAATAGCCTACAGCTTCATTCATATGGCATCTCACATGGTTTAGCTGCATTACCCATTATTGTGATATTAATCTCACTTAACTTCACTTATGATCCAGTCACTTAACAATTAATTTGTAACTAACTAACACTTAATATTTATTTATTTCGAAATAAACAAGATATATAGTGCTTCTCTCTCAAGTTATTTTAAATGCAATGTGGCTGCCATGAAATATTTAAAAACTGTACCTTCTGCCTGTATTCCCAGAACATATTGCATCTTGTTGGCTGACATATGATGTGATTAAACTATTAGGTCGGGTGGAAAGTAGGTTGTTGGCCATTTATTGAGCTAGATGGAACTTTTTTGAAAGGGAAAGCAAGAGGCATCTTGTTGACTGCTGTGGGTTTAGATGCAAACGATAGTATGTTCCCATTAGCTTTTGGTTTGACTGATAAGGAGACAACACTTAATTGGAGTTGGTTCATACAATGGCTGAGTTCCTCGCTTGACCTTGATGAAGGTGGTCATGTAACAATAATGTTTGACATGTAGAAGGTACAATGTTTGCCATTTATGTTTGCTTTTGTAATTGTATGGGTTGAAATTTATAGCTGACTTCTTGTTACATGTGGGGGTTGGCACAAGCTGTCAGTGATGTCCTTCCATTCGCTGAACACAGGCTTTGTACACGGCATATTTATGCCAACTGGAGCAAAAGGTGGAGGGGAAATGAGCTGAAGAAAAAAATGTTCACTTGCACATGGAGCACCTACAAGGAACAGTTTGATGACAACCTAAAGGCGTTGGAGAGAGTGAACAAGGCAGCAGCTGTTGCAGCAGTGTCTTACAATGTTAAGGGATGGGTAAGAGCATATTTTAGCAATAGATGCTTGTCTATGGTGGTTGACAATAATATTAGTGAGAGTTTTAATGCTTGGATTTGTGAGTATAGATATTTGTCTGTGATTAAAATGTTTGATGGCATTAGAATTAAGTTGATGGAAAAATGGGCTGCTAGTGAGCAAATAGTTACCAATTGGAAGGCCAACTATAGCCCCAAATGTATGGAATTTTTTGAAACAAATAGGTACTTGGCTGTAAATTGTAGGTTCATTTTTAACGGTGATGATGGGTATGAGGTCATTGAGGGGAAGGATAGGCACACAGTGGATCTGTCTAGGAGAGTATGTACTTGTAGAGCATGGGATTTAACCAGAATCCCATGCCAACATGCGATTTGTGTGATGTTTCATGCGAAGATAGATCCTACTAGTCAAATTTCACGATATTATCATAGGGATACATTTATAGCAAGCTATAGAACAAAATTCCAACCTGTTAGGGGACAAGTCTTTTGGGAAACACACAAGTTTCTCCCCATGCTACCGCGACCGATGTGCAAATTACCGGGCAGACCTCCAAAGAAGCAAAAGAGGACTGACGAACCACAAAGAAGGCTGAATAGATGCATCGCCGAGTCTAGGAACATGAGTAGACCTGCTGAGAACAATGCTTCATCTTCAGTACCTCATGTTGAAAGGATCAGCAGAAAATGCATTGTACTAAAGTGCAGCTTCTACAGAACTGTGGGACACAATAGAAGCACGTGCAAAGAGGTACTTTTTTGCCTATGAAAAATTTGATTTGTAGAAGTAGCAAATTTGATTTAATGATGAAGCTTATGTACTTTATATATGTATTGATTATTTCAGGCATCCCCCTCGAGCAATCCTCGTCCTGGAAGGAAGAGAGCCACACCAATTCCTTCTGCAAGTGCTCAACAAGGTTCATCACAGATCCCGTTCACACCATCTGCAAGTGCTCAACAAGCTGCATCACAGATCCCATTTACTCCATCCGCAAGTGCTCAACAAGCTCCATCACATATCCCATTTCCTCCATCTGCAAGTGCTCAACAAGCTTCAGCTTGTTGTCAATTTGGCAAATAATCAACAGGAAGGACACATTTGTACATACCAGTAAGGAAATTTGGCTTTGGAATAATGGTTGATGAGAATACCGGTAGAAGTGTTTATAATGTAAGTCATAAGTATTGATTTCAATTTCGTTGTCCTTAAGATGTATGTCTTTCACTTGTTATATGTCTGACCATGTGCAATTTTTTTATTGTAGCCCGGATTAAGTAGTAAAATGGTGATTATAGAAGGTACACCAGCTGAGTTTATGCATAATGCCAACCCACAAACAAAATTCCTTATCCCAAATGAGAAAGAAATACGAAGGTCATCAGCTGCATCATCATCCACCGAACATGGTTCCAGAAAGATTAACTTCACTGCTCCTACTGACACTGATTCGCCATTGGCTGTGGACCCACCTGGATTGCGGTGGAAGGGGCAACCAAGTATTAATAGCTCACAACTCCGTATACAAAGCCAGCAGATGTTGACAACACGAAGATCACAGCTGCAACAACATGCCGACAAGATTATGACCAGGAACATGGCTAACTATAGGAAGTAGACCACTGTTTAGGAGACATTTTGTTTGGTGATTTTTTTGGGTATATATGTGGAATCACCAGTTTGTTCTGTAACCTCGAAGGACAACCATTTCTTTTGTACTTTTTGTATATTTTGGCCTAACTGTAGCAAGCAAATAAAGAAGGAGATCCTATTGTATTTATATTGATCTTTTGAACTTGCAATTGATGTACTTATCTCTATATATATTCTGGCAGGTGAAATGAAATATATAGGAAATTTGCCTTAGCCCTCTGTGTTCTTGTTATCTTCGAGGGAATATAACATAAATTCCCTGTGTCTTGTATATATACTTGCTTATTTTGCATAGGATAGGGGAAATATAAGTTTATACACATGCATAGTGTCAATTCCATTAATGATGGTAAGTGTTTCACTTCTTGCAATATTAGTGTCAATTCAACATGTATTAAGTTCCATAAAAAAATGCTCTGTCACAGAACTAAACCTGCAAAAGCAGCACAAAAGTTGATTAAATAACCAAAAAAAAAAAAGAAGCAAAGACATCATTGAACTTCATGTTTCAAACCATAACTCAACTCTACCATAGATCAAATGAATGGATCTGGAAGCACCCAATCATTCCAACGATTACTACAGGCACGCACAAATGTGCCTCTTGATTAATTATGCAAAAATTACAAAGTTTTAACAGTTATAGAGCAAACCAAGCATGAATTACTACAAATCTCAAAATGAAGAACTAAAGCATAAACCTTGTTTCTTCTCAATAAATCCATAGATGAATTTGAAGCCCTGAGAACTCTGCTTTTCATAAACCACCTTTACAAATTTATTACTAAGTGACTATTATAGACCATCAATAGAAATTAAAGTACAGAAAGAGAGAGAACAAGGTGACCTAATTAGCAGCATAACCTTAAAAAGAGTGAATCCTGCATAAATCCCATTAATTACAGAATTAATATGCTATTATTTATTTGCTTTAGTAGGAGATTATTTTCATTTATAAGGGAGAGTGTTCATGGATGTATTTTGCTGATTTCTTGAGTATGTATGTTCTGTCGTGTATAGTGATATGGGCATAAACTAAAATTACTTGAAGCTAATAAAGATGCT
This sequence comes from Acacia crassicarpa, assembly GCA_034222035.1. Lineage (NCBI taxonomy): Eukaryota > Viridiplantae > Streptophyta > Magnoliopsida > Fabales > Fabaceae > Acacia > Acacia crassicarpa. The sequence continues at coordinate 18,971,493 of JAWXYG010000009.1, read as the reverse complement.
TGGGGTGGTGAAAGGTAGAAGTTCTGAAATTTTCAACTTTATAATGTATTCACACAAATACATATCATATCTGTTGTATACTACATCTACATGACTACCTAATTTAAACAACATAGAAGTTACATATCCCAATTACATCTTCAGATACAATACACACAACCAAACATATGTAACAAACAACAATGATACTACTACTTTAAACTTGTTTTTCCCCTTCCTAAGTTCCCCATCATATTGCTCATGTCTGCGTCTAAGCTTTCTCAGTTCAGCATGTGTTGCATCAAGCTCTTCATTCATTCTCTGCCCATGCTCTACTCTTTGAAGACTGCAATTTTCGTCATATAATTTGTCAATGTCATCTGAGAGCTCCTTAATCACGGTATTTGCCCTCTCTCCAAACTCATTATCATGCCAAGCAAAGAATCCACACCCCCCATCCTGTGATCACGGTCAAATTCGAAATGCCACCAACCACCTACCCAGATGGAAAATGTCACGAACTAGTTTAAATTGTAATTAAGGTTGCTTACCTGGTAGTAGAATGGGCAGCCGTAGAACCTCCGACCTGGGTTGCCGTCAGTCCATGCTGTCCATCTTGACACCACCATTCTGTGATAACAGTACCTCCTCGGAGGTTCATAATCCTCCTCGCGACTTGGTTGCCGAAGCAGCACCACCCTTCGCCTACATCTTCCTGTCGACGATGAAGTAGATGACGCCATTGAAGACCTCCTTTCTCGTCGACGATGATGGGCTCACTCAGAATGTCAACTATCTCCTTCCCTGTGCCTTTGTTGTCCAAGCTTCCTCAAGCACAAAACCACAATCGCCTGCAGAAACCAGGTCCGACACTGTCAAAAACTTCTCCTTCAACAGCTGCGATGATCCCGTCGACGAGATCGGTGGTTTCGCTTAGCCTCGAGCAAGCTCCTCCTTTTTGTATTTCAGAACCAGAACGACACATGTTTTTTTATTAGGGTTTGGAGCCACATTTTTTTTTGTGCCCACGTTTTTTCAGATCTAGATTTTAATTGTTATTTCATATCATTATTTCCCAAAAAATAAGACCCACTAACGGAGTTAATGCCCTAATAATGATTTTGTGATGGTTTTATGTTTTAAAAAGTCATTTGGTATAAAATCCCCATTTAAAAGTTTTTTGTGTTGACCGCTTCTAAGTTAAAAGTCGGTTGGCCAATTTGCTCTTTCACCCCCCAAAAAAATAATACTATTAAATAAATATTATTATTATTAGGAAAAGGAATAAATATATTATTTATTAAAAATGGTATTACTATTTTCGGGGTTAATAACCATTTTTAATCCTTTAAAATAATTCGTGTAGTTAGTTACTTTGGGACGCAAGAAGTGACTAATGACAATGATAAATGTTTATAGGCATACTTTGACACCTCTTCTGATCCCAGCATCTTCGGACAAAGTTAAGGATTCAAGTTTGAGGTGCCTAACTGTTATCTTATTAGCTTGTATGTATGTATTCATGTATGACTGATCATGTTGTTAGATAATTTGCATGTGTGTATCATAGCTATGGATTGAGGCTGCGTGTCTCATAGGGCTGCAAGTCCTAAAAGGCTGCGGTCCTTGGCCGTTAACTGCGGTTACGGTGCGACTTATTTATTGTAAATTACTCTATGCTGATATATGTGTTATATTGTCTTTTACATTTTATATTTGAATATAAGATTAACTGTTACCCTTAGGGTTCATTCATTTGAACTCCAAACCGCATGAAAGAAACAGGTAGTGGATCAGGTTCAAGAGGAAAGACATAGCTGTAAGGGATACAGCAGAAGGGATATTTTGTTATAATTAAGTAGTTGGACTGTAATTAACGTTTATCACTTGTTTATTTTGGATTATTGTATTAATATCCTGTTATGGGATAGATTTGAATTGCGAAAAATTTATCCTCATGTTTTCAAACTAGCTTATTTTAAGAAATTTTTTATTCCGCAATTAAGTCGTCCAAATTATTTCTATGCCCATGCGCTTAAACTCTGATAAATAAAGGCACCTTTAGGACGGGTGTTACAACCGTAACTGTCCTACAGACGCTTTAAATGGTCCCCTCCCAACACAAGATTCTCGAACTCATATTCTGGTTTTGGTCTCAAAATCTCGGCTTCTTCTCGCATGTCTAACTCCACCATATTCACTAGCTTACTTCATTGACTCTCTTTACCCTTTCTCACATTCCTATCTCCCTTGTGAATTCAAGGTGGAGAGGAAGGTCCGCCTTTATCTTTGACTGTTTCAAAATAACATTATTGAGATTCCTTTTGATCTCCTTTAACAATAACAATTTTGTTCTTGTTACTCACCATCTACAACTTCTAATACTTGGTGGAAACCAACATATTCCAATTGCAATAGTTGGCCTCCCCAAGATTATATTGTAGGTTGACTGAAAATCGGAAATAATGAACCTTACTTGTTTTGACTTGAATGCTTCCTTTGTTCCCAACGTTAACCTGAGACCAGTGTACCCCTTAGGACGAGTGTGTTCCCCATTAAAACCTATGAGGGTTGTCATGCACGGCTTCAAATCTTCTTGATCGAGGTTCATCCTTTTGAAGGCATCCCAGGGATAATGTCTGCTGAGCTTTCAGCATCTATGAAAATCTTCTTAACCAGACAATTTACTAGGGTTTCGGTAATCACCAAACTATCTTCATGACCTAGAACTACGTCTTTCAAATCTTCTTGAGTAAAACACAATAAGGGAGGTTTTAGTTTACTAGAATCTTCTTTGAACTTCAGCTGATCCTTTACTGAAAGGACCTCCCTTAAGTACTTCTTCCTCTAGTTTACTGTATCTCCCCCTCCTCCAAGAGCTTCGCTGATAACATTACAGTCAAACTCAGGTTCGGGAAGTTCATCATTGTGACCATCTGGTTTCTTTTATTTTTCATCTTTCCTTTTCTTTTTGGGAGCTAGGCTCTTACTGTGACTTCCTTGCTTGCGCTTATTATTCTTCTGCCCCTTGGTTTTTATTAGGTTTTTTCGTAATTTGCCCTCTTTGGCAAATTTTTCCACAGCATCTTTGAGATCCCAGCATTGATCTGTAGTGTGTCCCAATCCATCATGGAATTCACATAATCGGCATTGATCTACACCTGTTTTATTGTAGAGTGGTCGAGGTCGATCCACTTTTTTCATCTCTGCCAACGTTACCTCCCTCCAAATTTGAGACCATGGAACATTTAGAGGCATGTATTTTTCATACTCTGTTTCGTACTTGCCAGTCTGAAACTTATTATCCAGGTTTCGTCTGTGGAAATCCTGCTTTTGACTTTCCAGTTGTTCTTTCCTTTGGGAGGTGGACTCTTCCTCCTTTCCTTTCTCGCAGCATTAGCTATCTCCATTTGCATCAGCTCTAGGTATGTCTTTGACCGAGTTCTAAACTCCACCAAAGTCTTGACGGGATCCTTATAGATTGACTTTGCCAGCCGAGATGAGCCATCCAAGTCGACGACGATTAGGTGCACATGCACATTTTCTTGCAATCCATGCACTTGTAAAGTGACATCTTTAAAGCAATCCAAATACTTTTGGAGCGTTTCCCCTAGTTGCTGCTTAATCTTGCTAAGAGTGAACTCAGACTTTGGCTGTTTTTTTCTTGTTCCAAAATTCAGCAAAAACTTGTCTCGTCGCAAATATTCAAACTTCCCAATTGAATTGGCAGACAATGTGTGAAACAGGTCTGCACAGCTCCTGTCAATGTTGATGCAAGTATCAAGGAAATAATGGGCTCATCAATCCCTCTCACATACATGTCTATATCAAATGCATGATATGAACTTGTGGATCTTGACTTCCATTATACTTTTGTAGAAAAGTCAAATCAAAATCTTCCGAGCTAGGCACATTTGCAATCTTGTTAGTGAACGGACTATTGTTGTTCTGCCCCTATTGTACTTCCTCCTGTAAGTCCCAGGGGCCTTTTGCGTTTGGGGTATCACATCCCGATTTCGATCTGCTCCATCCTGGTTACCCTCAGAATGTTGGCTATTTATGAGTATAGGATCTAAACCCGGAACTTCAAGATTTGAACTCGGTCTTGATTGACCAAGTTATTTTCGGCATTATTGACTCGAGGACCCCTAGCATCAACTTGAGTAGCGCCCACGGTAGTAATCTAGTTAGGTTACTCTCATTACGGTTCCCATTACAAACCAAGTTCTCAATTCGTCTAAGGCGCTCCTCCAATAATTGCATTCTCTACATCTCTTCTTGTCGCAAAATTGCATTACGACGATCTATATCCTTCTTTATTAGTCTGATATCCTCTTGCCTCTGGAGACAGCTACATTGCTCCATCTTGTCAATTCGCCTTAACATAGAATTTAAAGCGATCTACATGAAGCGAGCATCTGGATCTACAATTGGAACTTGTAGAGGAGGGACTTATTGGACAATCGCATTCTGAGGGGTTGCTGCGAACACTGGGGAGGAAGTCATGTCAAAGATGTCTTCAACTTGCACTTGGTTATAATCTGGAACAATCGTAGCCTCAACTTGCAGCTGACGCAAAACCTGCAATTCCTGATTTGGTTGTGGTGGATCTTCAGGCAATTGGTCGTGTAAGGGCATCTAACTACTGCTCCTAGTATCAACCATCTTTGGTTGTAGAAATCAAAATTTATTGATTCCCCACAGTTGGCGCCAAGGTTTTGTCAAGGTTGATAGAGGTGTCTAGTCCGTTGGACTACTATGTTGATATCAGATCGATTAATTATCTCCTAGGTATCTATGGATCAGATACCTATTAGTATGGTTGATCACTGTACACGAACAAGCGTTAGCCAAAGGGGGTGGTGTTTGTGCATAGTGATGGCAGAATGATAATTGAGAGAGAGGGTGTTATACCTTTAGAGTTTACCTCTTATTTATAGAGTTATCTGTAAGGTTAGGGTTTGGACTCATGGGCTTTTGTTCCTTTAAGCCCAAGTGTTGTGCCACCATATCTGTGTCACGTAGATTGCCCTTGTTGGGCCATATATTGAATAAGCCTCATATATGAGTCCATAACAAGTTGCATAGTTGATTACATGCCCGTTTGAGATAGCGGTGACAGAAGTGATTTTTTTTAGATGGGCTTTTTGTAAATGGAAGATGAGATAAAAGTCAGATTGTGGATGTCATTTGTATTTAGGATAACGGTGGCAGAAATAACTTCTTCTTCTTTTTTCCCGTGTGCGCTCTTGTTTTGAATAGCATTTGAAAAGTTAGTTAAGATGAAATATGAATGAAGATTACATGAATTTTATTGAATAAAACATATATATACTAGTTATATAAATTATGATAATTGAAGACAAAAATTTAAATTTAAATTTGATTTAAAAAATTAAATTATCATTAAAATATTAAAAAAAACTTTAAAGTACTTAACTAAATATATTATAATAGGTAAATTAAAATGCATACAAATGTATATTTAATAGTACATTTTTTATTGGATCACTTATCTCTAATATTTTTCTCCAAAAGCTGAAAAAAATAACTTCTATGAGAAGTGACTTTTTTTTACAGAAGCTCATCAACTATTGAAGTTATTGCAAACGGTCCAGATTAGTTTTTTTCCCCCTCCGCTGAGCTTATTTCACTATTTAATGGGATTTTAGGGTGTTTCAGGAGTTTGCCAAACATACCCATCTGCGTTTTCATCGATAGATATATATATTTATATATGTATGTATATGTGTGCGCGCGCGTGTGAAAATGCCTAGAGATTTTTTCATTAAAAAAATTCAAGTAAAAGTATTTATTAATTAAAAAAAAACCTAAATTGTTTCATTAATTCTTTTACCGTAGTGGAAGTCATAGAGATGTTGAATTGGCATGGACCACACGGCTTGGGCATGACCTTTATGCCTCTTTCTTTTCTGTTTTATTTGCTTTGAATGCAACAAATTCTTTGGCTCACAGTTTCAACTTCAGCCATGTGAAGCCGATTCCATTCTTGCTATTAGAACATGTTGTGTTTGCTTTTTGGGTTAACTCATTTTTAACATGTTAAATCATTAATATTAAATTAATAATAACCTGGTTTTGTTTAAAATATAATGTTAAACCATATAACCTTCATAAAATAATGTACTTTTTTTAAATAAAAAATATCCTTTTCTGTTTGAATTTAAATTATCAAAATAAATATTTTCTTATGAAATATTGAGTTTTTTCAACAAAAAAAAAAAACAAGTACAAGGAATATATTCATGGGAAATAGTATAGGTTAACCTCCTCCAGAGTTGGGATTTGGATGATAATAATCTAATCATTACTATTTATATAATTACACCTATTTCATTATAAATTATTAAAATTATATTCAACTAATTATTTAATTAAAGTAGTTTCATTTTTCTATATATATATATATATGTAATGAATTAAATTTATGATTTTTATAATTAACTCAAACAATTTTTATAATTGAAATAAATCAAATCAAACTTGTCAATTTTTAGACAAAATTAAATAAATAATAATAATTCCTAAAATAAAAAATACCCGATTTTTGTAAAAAAGAGCTGAAATGTTTTGTTGTCGAAAATGTTTCAGAACAAAAAAAAAAAAAAGAATTATTTTTTTGAAAATATTTTGATAATATATTTTAGAGTAAAAAAAAAAAAACAACAACAACAACAACAATTCCTAATAACAAACTAATCATGTATGATTTCACAATAGAATAAAGGGTTAAAATGCAGATTGGCTAACTAACTGTTTACACTAGGAGCATCAAGCACAATAATATGTTGAAGGTATCAAAAATATCAATGAAGAATTTAATTCTGATGAAAGTAGCACAATTCCTCTTTTAGTCTATTCGCTAAAGTTTTAAATTCTTCATTGATAGTTTTACTCCTTTTCAATTGTTCATTAGTATTTTTAATATCTTCAAAACATTGTTGTGTCCGGTGCTCTTAATGTAACACTCGGTTGGCTAATCTGCACCTTAACCCTAGAATAAACATGCAACTTGCCCTTTAATTACTTTACTAATCTCTCATATTATATAGGATCTGATTAATCTAATTTTGCATTACCATTGGTGGTTGAATAAGAGTTGTATGTAACCGACATTACTTGATGGTGAAAGTGACGTTTAATTTGCAAACTTGTATATCACACAACAATCGAAAGATTAGGGAACAAGACAATTATAATATTCGTAATGAAGGAAAACACCCATGAAAGCTCTGTCTCAACTCCCATCCTCCTCACCGTTTCAAGTTTTCATCAACCCTGGAATTAATGCATTGAACGTAGTAATGTATATCACGCTGATAAAACTATACACATGTACTTATTGATGGTAATTATTAATTAAAAGTAGACAACGCTGACAAGATCATAATAAGAAATTAAAACACCAAATTCATAATAAACTCTTTCAAAACAATAAGAAATTAAATTACCAAATTTAAATTCATCAACTTACTTATTGAAAACCTTAACCATCTATATGGTCAATTCTGCATCGAACCAAATCAAAGTACAAAATCCTTTACTTGAAGGGAATTAGCATGATGGGCATTCAATGACCCCTAAGTACAATAAACATAATGAGAACAAAAGTAAGAAAAAAATAATAATAAACATCCAATTTAATGAAGTAGTATACTCACTTCTGGTAGTACAACATCAAGAAAAAATTGTCCTTCTTCTTTGGTGCCCTTTTAATGAGCATATCCACCAGTTTCCTCGATCTTCTCTCCACAAAATTTGGCTTATTGCCCACATCGTCCAACATTCCTTAATAGAGGTGCAGTTTAAGGAACAGGAACGTGTCTTGTAGGCCATTGCGGGCTATGTGCTCCTTGTAAAGGTACCTTACATACAAAAAGAAGCAAATCAATATTTATAAATGCTATGACTAGCTGAGTATTCATTTGCAATAAAAGAAATATTGGATATAAAAGTTATAAGCACTCGAGCTAGTCATATTGCCCATGACGATCTCTTTGACTAACACCTGATTGATAGCATTAAAGATGCCTAATTCCCATATATATCTTGCTCAAAGGGGACTTGTTTGGTATAGCCTTCTCACTCATGGTCTGTTTTGGCGACGACATTATCGTGTGCCTCAAGAACCATCTAGTGACACTAGAAACTGGCAGAATAGGTGGCTGAGGCACAAGCACCGAACCAAGGCCGGACTGAGCTCACACATTGCTCTTCCTCCTCTTTGGCTAAATAAGTTGATAAGTTAGAAAAATAGTTATTATAAAATTTATTTGTAAGCTCAAAAGATGACAATATACCTTTTTTTGTCATTGATGGTATGACCATAACGTGGTCTAGCCATGCAACAAAGCTAAGTACAACTCCTTCTACTGTATCTACTTCTGGGGTGGGTATCAGAAGGGCATATTTAGGATTGATGGTTGTATTCAACTCTATCCTGATATGATTCTTAGGGAGGGCAAGTTGTGAATTGTGTTCTCCCCCTATAAGTTGTACATGCGGCCCCAGTAACCATATGTCGCTTGAGGCTATCTGTCACACACTCAACCTCCACCTTGCCCTAAACAAAAGAAAATACAATTAGTGTAAAGAAAAAATATATAAAGTATAGGCTTTCAACATGATCATACTACCTCAGCTAGAGTCTAAGAGGGGAATGTGCATCTATGTTTGGCACTTGGGGGGTGTGAGCCATTCCCTGCTTCCCCACAGTGTCTCGGCTCATTAACTAATCAGTAACATCTTGTTGTGCTTCAACCTACTGCTTCAACATCTCAGTCATCTCCATATATTGTTGAGTCTTCTGATCAGACACCCTTATCTGCATCTTCCACTTCCCAAAGTATTCCTTTTGCTAACTCCATAGCCAACACCCCTCAAAAGACCACCGTGGTCAGAACCCAAAGCCTTTTCCAAGATATCCTCGTCCTAAGGAAGCTCGCATCGCTCTAATTCTTGACTGAGGGTCTCTTGTAGCAAAATGAAAGGTTAAATACCTTTTTATATGAAAAATTCAACTACAATTGAATCCAAATCACCAGTACTTACCATTCTTGAGAAAACCTCCTTGACTTGAGGATTGTGAATATTGCCCTCTTTATTTGCCTTGCCACAGCCCACAACACTCCATGGTTGATAGTCACTTTTGATCATTACCCCTACTTCTTTATCAACTGTTGCTCGATGTTTGCATACCATGTGCAATCTCCACAGTATGTGTATTTGGTGTTCTTCACTCTCTCATGGTTTACCATGCTTAATGCCTTGAAAGCTAGAGAGCATTGTGATCATACAAAAGCAGCTAAGTAGAGCTATTTGACAACTTCCTTTAGCATATCCAGAACCAATGACTCATTTGCAAAGTTGAGTTCCAAAAAATAATTCTTCATCACAAACCCTCAAAACGAGCATAGCACCCTGCCAACCTTCCCGAGCACATAATCCTTCTTCTCCTCATCTATGTGGAATTCAGACTACAAAACACACAAATCATGGTTAGTGTTAGGTATACCTATTAACAAGATATTATTAACTCTGTATCATTATTCTTACTGATACTTCTTCCCGAACATCCTTCCTCATAGACTCGGTTGCCTTCTTCTAGTTGTTCACAGTGATAGGCACGTTGCTTTTTGCCACATACCCGAGGTAGCTAACAAACTTGTCAAATTTCACAAATTATGATTTCTTGTTCCATCTCACATTAAGTTTCATTCCCCTCTCTGTTTGCTTTCTAGATCTCCTTTATCACAGCAAGGCCCTTGCTTAGTGTTCTTTCCTCTTGTTCTGTAAGTTGTCCGTCAACATCATCCTGCTCACACTAGAGGGGTTGGCAGAGGGGGCGAAGGGGTTAGGACTCTCAATACTTGAGCCACCATCAAATGCCAACATATTAACCTCTAACAAATATTAAATCATCATTCTAACTTCTCCAACCATAAGCAATTAAAAATTTAAGACAAGAAAGTAAATTTCATATCCAATTTGCCACTCATCATCAAAGAGCTTAAACAAGGTTTGTATCAATTTGATTTTTGTTAGCATGGTTGGATTATAACTAGAAGAATTCATCACAGAGATCAAGCAAAAATAAGACAGCATCAAGCAAAAATAAGCACAAATAATTCATCACAGAAATCTCTTCCATTTGAAATACCCAGATCAAAAGACCAACTTAGTTTGTAGTTTACAAAAACATGAGACTTAACTTGTGCACTTGAAACACCCAAGGCAATCATCATTTTACCAGCCACAACATGAGCAATGGATGTTAAAGTAGCATAATATCCATAAATCACATCATCTCCAATTGTATTAAATTCATCAGCAGAAGCAATTTAAAATAATAAAATAATAATAAGTTGAATTTATTTTGGCTCCAAAACACTAGACAAAACCACATGGCTACTTCGAGCTGATATAACAATGAAACAAAGTTATATTATGGGGATTTCATTTCAATCGATCTTGACAGAACAAGTGAAAGAACAATTCCTCAATTTCGATTCCTCATAATAGAACCAAATGGTTACTCTAAACCCTAAACCCAGAATTTAGAACGTACCCATAAGTACTCTAACTGAACAAATCATCTAGAAATAACAATTTAGACTACATATTTCGACTTTACAAGGAATTAAGACTACCAAAAAGTCTCCTTTATGAATGTGCAACTCAAAAATGGAGATTCGAAGAATGACAAACGCCTTCATGGACTGCAATGAACATGCAATTGAGGAGAATGGCAAGTCCAGCAATAACAGAGAGGGAACTAGTGGTGGGGATGCCGGAAAAAAGTAGTCAGAGCTGTTCCAAGCAAATGGAGAAATGGTGGGAATTTTGAATCATGACATAATATAGTTTAGAAAGGGATTTTAAAGATCTTTATTTGATGGTTTATTTTGAAAACCGTCAATTATATAAGTTTTCATGGTGTTTTGATAAACAATCGTCATATATTGATAATTTGTATTTAATGATATTTTATATACAACCGTCAAGTAAATGATGTTTTCCCTAAAAACAAACTTATATATCACGGTGGTCATATAAAACCGTCAAATATTGTCTTATAAACTTAACAATTGTTTTAAATAACCATTATATATTTCTTTCCCAGAATTCCACTTCTTTATATTTAATGGTTTCATAAAAACTGTTAAGTATACATGGAGTGACAAATGTACTCGATTCTATAGTAGTGAATATTAGGCAATTTCTATAGAAATATGTAGTCCATAATCCAGTGGCAGAGCCACATGTATTTTCATGGGTGCAAGAGAACCCATAAAATTTTGAAATATATATATTATTTAGCTGAAATGTGTTAGCATCAATGGACCCATAGCTCAACGGTAGAGCATTTGATCAAGAATCATGAAGTCATTGGTTCTAATCCGGTTGGGCCCTTTCCATTTCTTATTCTTTTCCCAGGTTTTACTCATGAAAAACACCTCCATTTTTTTCCTTTTACCACTCTCACTCTCCCTCGCATCACTCTCCCTCACAGCCTTCTGGGTCATTCTTCATTGATTCTTGGGGATCGTGAGTTCGAGCCTGGTATTTATACTCCCTTATCTCTAAACCCAAAAAAAAAAAAAAAAACCTTTTTCATTTCTTATTATCTTCCCAAGTTTTTACTCCTTATAAAAAAACACATGTAGTAGTAGTTTTATCTGTGATTTCAAAACAACAGAAAGATATATTTTTTATAACCAGCCACTATAAACAGCATAAAGATTTTTGTGATTTGGTTAAACTGGCAAGGATAGTTTCTTTAATTCATATATCATTGAGTAGTCCAATTTCATTGATTAGCTTTATTTAAAATTGTAATGAGTTTGGTGGTTGAAACTTTGGTTTTATGTAAAATTTTCCAATTTTTGTTTTACAAAAGTGTGATGGATAGTTTATGCCTTTTAACATCGGATAAATTTGTTAGGATTTAAAAAATTTATAGTTTATTGCTGATTTGATAGTAGATGCTGATCCTATTTTATGCACATATGATTTACTTAGAACTCATTGAAAGGAATTTTCTTTTTTTTTTTAATCTATATTCATTTGATTTTTAATGCATTTAAAACTTTCCTATCCACAAATATAAATTTCTGGCTCCACCACTGCCATAATCTATATATATAAGTTATCTAGAGAGTTAAGTTAATTACATTTTCTCAATATTACCCTTATTTATTAATGTTACACAATGGATATTGAGAAAAATGTGAGGTAAATTAAAACGGATTTGAATATGGATTAAGAAAAAAAAAATAGGAGAAATTTAATGAGTTAATTTCTCTTTCTCAATTCTCGTGAGGTGATTTACAGTTTGGAGAAAGAAAATGCACACACATATGATTTATTAATATTATTTCTCACCCGGCCTAATAAAGGTTAGCGCACCTACTTTTGCTTTGTGTTGGTTCTCTTTTCCTTAAAGTACATGCTTCATATATCATATCTCTCCCTCTTTGTCTCGTCTGTGTCTCAGAAAAATCCAGGTTGTTGTTACGTTGTTGCCCAATGTGCTGTTGAGTGTTCTTCTCATCTAACTTCACTTGCTCTACACGTACTCTTCATCTCCTGGATTCTCATGCCATGCTCTTTTTCTTTTTTGTTTTATACTTGAAAACTATCCTTGAGCCACGCAAACTTTTTCCAAACTTATTTACTCGATCTATCTTCTTGTCCCTGTGTCTGTCAGGCTGTCATGAAGTTACAGAGAACCATATTAATTGAAGGTAGATAATAAAGCCTGAGTCATCATTCATTATGCCATTTGGGTTTGTCTCAGCCTGGAACAAGAGACGTAGAACCAAGTCTCAGGATCACACTGATCCTTGTAATCTTCTTCTTCTTCTCCTTTCTTTCTTTCTTTTGCTGCGCTGCAACTGGAATTCTGAACTGTGTTGATTTCAGGGATATATAAACCAGTGGAGTTATGGCAGATTGAAGATCAAACAGGTCAACGACCAGCAAAGAGGAGGCATGGATCGTCTGTGTTCACACTCAAGGAGATGCAAGAAGCAACTTGTTCTTTCAGTGATGATAATCTCCTCGGAAAAGGAGGTTTCGGCAAAGTCTATAGAGGCACTTTGCGTTCTGGAGAGGTAATTATATCCTATGTTCAATATACTTCTGCGAATTTCTCAGTCACACCACCACCACCACAACAACACGACCTTGACCCACTATCACAATACCACTGTGTTCTATCATTTGATTAAGTTGTTAATTAAGAGATCCTACTTAATTAATAACTTCGTTGACTGTTCTATTCGGTCTTCATTTACCTCTTTCCAGAGGACTCCATGCTGCTTGATCTTCCTTCCTCACCAGCACACATCCAGTAGCCTTCTTTATATATGTTCAAACCACTTCAAACAATTTTCTACCATTTTCCTTCACAGGAGACAACGTCAGATCATAACATGTCATATATATTCTCAGAGTTGTGAAAGTACATATGTATATTGTAATAGTAACATGTCTTGTTGTTATGTTGAAGGTGGTGGCGATCAAGAAAATGGAGGTACCAGCATTTAAAGAAGCAGAGGGAGAGAGAGAGTTCAGAGTAGAAGTGGACATATTGAGCAGACTAGACCACCCAAATCTTGTTTCCTTGATTGGTTATTGTGCTGATGGAAAACACAGATTCCTGGTTTATGAGTATATGCATAATGGCAACCTTCAAGATCATTTAAATGGTTTGTGTATCTTTGTAAATAACCCTACGCATCAAAAAATAAAACTCTTTTTGGATGACAGATTTAGAATAATGAGTAAATATTGAGTTCCCCCCCCCCCCCCCCCCCCTCTTGTTTTGTAGGCATTGGAGAGAGAAAAATGGATTGGCCTTCAAGACTGAAAGTGGCTCTAGGGGCTGCAAGAGGCCTTGCTTATCTCCATTCAAGCTCTGCAGTTGGAATTCCTATTGTTCATAGGGATTTCAAATCCACCAATGTTCTCTTAAATGCTAACTTTGAAGCAAAGGTTAATTAAACAAATTCTCTCAACAGAATCAAACAATAGGATGCACTAAATTAGAAAGATTAACTAACTTTTTTTATATGCAGATATCAGATTTTGGGCTGGCTAAATTAATGCCTGAAGAGCAAGAGACTCATGTCACAGCTAGAGTACTTGGCACCTTTGGATACTTTGATCCTGAGTATACATCGGTATGCATCTATATATGATATGGGGAATTCATACCATAAAAACCAAGAATCTTTTTCAAAAGTAATATAGAACAAGCAAGTTTAAAAACGGACGTGCCATGAACAGACAAAAACTCCCTTAATACATGTAATCAATAGTGAGTTTAGAAGAAAAAAATTATAAATTTGAAGCACAAAATGGATCGAGATGTTATATTTAGAACTATAGTAAACTATTCTACTAGCTTATATTATATTTAGATCACCAGCCGGAGGAGTAATTTCTTTCATGTTGTGTCTTTCTTTGTGTATGTTAGTATGCAAGAGTAGTGATCTGATATTGTTAGTATTAATACAATTTGGTTGGAATACAGACAGGGAAACTAACTCTACAAAGTGATGTGTACGCATTTGGTGTTGTTCTTCTGGAGCTCTTAACCGGACGCCGAGCGGTCGATCTCAACCTCGGCCCCAACGATCAAAACCTCGTCTTACAGGTACATACGTACGTACGTGCCAAGTGTATGTACGAGGTCGATATTAAAGGAGCAATGATCATTTACTTGGTTTGTTTTTATGAAATATTGAAAGAGACTAACATACAGTTGATGATATGATATGAATTAGGTAAGGCATATATTGAATGATAGGAAGAAACTGAGGAAGGTGATAGATACAGAGATAGCCAGGAACTCATACACCATGGAATCCATAAGCATGTTTGCCAATCTGGCTTCAAGATGTGTCCGTACTGATAGTACTGAGAGGCCTTCGATGTTAGATTGCGTCAAAGAACTTCAACTCATTATGTATACCAATTCCAGAGGCCTCGGAATGCTTTTGCATAGTTTCGGAATGATTTAATTATTAGTACGTCTGAGAATATACATGGCCTTCTCTGTTGGTTTCTAAGCCCTTTTCAGAGGAAGAGATACCCTGACCATTAGTCTCTGTGCATATATCCCTCCACATCTTTAATCTTAATCCTGATTGTTGAAATCTTGATTTAAGAGTTGAGAGTAAATTTTAAAAAAATCGCATGCGATAAAAATTACCACATGCGACTTTTTAAAAAATTGTTCTGGACTTTTGGATCATGATTTCGACGGCCATAATTTACTGATAATGAGAAATAGACAGAGAACTGATGAGAAGAAGATCAAGACGCGTTTTGAAGTCAAAGGACTTACATTTTTTTACCTCAGAAAACTTGTATAGATCCATAAAGGATGGTTTTATTTATTAGGTGGGGCCCCTAGATACTCTATGGGACATCTAACTTATATTTTTACATCTTTGTCTTCTTCTTCTTTTTTTTTTTCTTTCTCTCTCTCTCCCCTTCTTTTTTTTTTTCACACACAAAATTTAGGTGAATTAGATTTTGTGATTTATTAAAGTCAAAGTATGTCTATGGCCTTAAAGAGCGTTTATAGATACCAAACTTGTAAGCTATTTGGATTGGACTAGAAAACTGTTATCCCGGTTGGGTGGTTAATGATCTTCAGTTTATTGTGAAATATACATTTCATTGATTGATTGATAGGAAAATATTTAAATTTAACATTAGCATCTGAATTTAAGATTGGGACACTGGATTCCGTCTCACCATGATTTCTCTATTTTCTCGTAAACTAGTAATTTTAAGAATACTGCTATGCCGGAAATTTTTATTTTATAAATATTAATTAATCATATTAAATCAGTTTAATAATTAATTTGTCAAAAATTTGATTCATTTTATAATTATTTATCGAATACATTCCTCTCACATGGCATTGCGAACCAGGCATATTAGGGTGTGCATAGTAACATTCCCAGAATGACTTTTTTCCTAATTTCTGTGCCCCAGCATAAAAATGGATGGGAATTGTGTTTGGTAAATCCGGTTTTTTTCTTGCTCCCGGGATGAACCGGTTTTTTTTTTGTGCTGGGGAGTAAAAAAAAGAAGCTAAAAATTTTGACTTCTCTATTCCAGGGCAAAAAATCAGAATTTATTTTTCCCTCAATCGAAGCAGAAATTTACCCTCGCTAACCACCATCACCACTGTTGTTGCCACCCCCAACACCACTGCCGCCCCACCGCCACCGCCGCCACCCACCACCACCGCCTTCGGCCCGCCACCACCGCCCCGCCATCGCCCCGCCACCACTGCCACCACTGCTGCCACCACCACCACCACCGCTGCCGTCACCACCCCGCCTCAGCCGCCACCGACCTACCGCCGCCGCCACCACCACCGTCGCCGTCACTGCCACCACTCCATCACCGCCGCCACGGCCACCACCGCCACCGCACCACCACCACCGTTGCTGCCGCTCCCGCCGCCACCACCACCACCACCCCCACCCACCCTGCGACCGCCATCGCCCCCACCACCACCGCCCCCCATCGCCACCACCACTACCATCACCACATAAATAATTTTTTGAATATAAAAATTACATAAATAATTTTTTTAGGAAATTTAAATTTAAGTTTATTTGTAAAGTATAATAATTATATTAATTTTTAAAGAAAAGGACAAAATGGTAAAAATAACTCATTCATATTTCATCTTCCTTCCTTACTATTTTTTTAACTCCCAAACAAGAGGAGGAAAAATGTGTTACCAAACGTAATTCTGATTCTCGGAGTAAAAATAAAATGGGTTAACAAACGTAATTCTGTTTCTCAGAACTCTTCCAAAGTACAGAATCAGAAAAAATTATTTCATCTCAGAAACAGTGCTGGGCAACAGAATGGTTGCCATGCACACCCTTAATTTGCGAGGATCGGCTCCGCATGCTTTTTGCTCACATAAAATACGAACCATCCAAATGTAGTTCAAATAGTTTACATTTGAAGTTCTTAATTATTTTTTCAAATGAAATTTTATTTTTTTAAGAAAAAATGTGATAGTTACGTTAAAAAAAAAACATTTATTTTAAGGTTCAAGGGGTAAAAACTTTCATATACTATTTTTCAAAATTGCATCTAATATCATATATTTTATGGGGCAAAAATGACTAAAAATGCCACCGTCTATAATTTAGATAAACAGTGTTTATTTTTATATGATTATTTAAAAAAAAACACTCCATGTCTTCTCTCGGAACCAGTTTCCCTGCTCGGTTTTTGGTCGAGGGGTCACTCGTCCCTCTTGGGATGAGCACCTAGGAGATCTGGGTGGTCCATCCATATTTTTGCTTTTTTTTATAGGCTTTTTTTTTAAGTTACTTTTTAAGAACCAGTTAGTATCTTGAAATATTTTTTTAGTACCAGTTAATATTCTAAAATATTTTTTCAAGACCCTAAAAAACATTTTAAGATCATAAAATATTTTTCAGTAGCAGTCAGTACCCTAAAGTATCTTTTTTAGTATCAATTGTATCTTTTTCAGTACCAACTACTGGTACTGACTCCTAATGAAAAATAATTCATGATCTTAAAATATTTTTTATGATGTCAACAAAATATTTCAGGGTACCATCACACCTTTCTCCGATTCCTCCGTCACCCACCTCCACCTCTCAAACCGTCTTCTTAGACCAACTCCGTCACCACCTCGCCGCCACTGACTTCCGCAATGCCAACGTAACAAAGAGACTCGTTGATTCCTGATCATTCTTTCGGGCGACGATGCTTAGAAGCGCGGCCATGTCTTCTTCTCTGAAGTCCAATTTATCTCTGAAACTGACCTTAAAACCATAGATGAACTCTGGAGGTCAATACAGCGATCACAAGTTCGGGTACAGTGTGCAGAAGACGATATTCCAGAAAGAAGAGAGGGACTTCACCAAGTTCTTCCTCAAGGTTGGTTGGATAAATATGTTTGACAAGGAAGTGGAACACTGATCTTGTGATCCACGTTTCAATTCTGTTGCAGTTTACGCCGCCACGGGGGAAGGGGAGGTGAAGGAGAGGAAGGAGATACTATCCTCTCCTCGTTATTTTTTTTTATTTTTCATTATCTTTTTGAGAAGATAATAATATATATATATATATATATATATATATAAAGTCAAAACAATACTGTAACTTTTAGAAACATTAAAACATAATTTAGAGATATTATTTTTTAAATTAGCAGGCCCCACACTATTATTTTTATATAATTAGTTTAAAAACATTCATGTAAAGGAGATTTTTTTTTATTATCTTATTTTCTCATAAGCCTATCTAAACTGTTGATTAAGAAGAAAGAGAAAAAAGTTGAATGAATGAAAATTTAATGACATGACTTTTTAAATTGATTGGATGTATATGATTTAAAGATTATGAGAAAACTCAACCCCCAAATATTGCAATTTTTGCCTTATTTTGAAAAGCTTATAGGAATTTTTGCCCTCAAAGAAAGTTTATAGTATCAAATACACTTTTGATAAAAGTATATAGGCAATTTTACCCATTAACCCTTCTTTTAAATTGAAAAAAAATCGGTAAAAGAGTCCACGGTTGAAAATGTTATTAGTCAAAATGATCTGAATTTAATTACAAGTATTTTTTAGGGTAAAATCCTACAAAGCATCGATATTTTTGTGTATGAAATATTATTATGTTTTTTTGGCAAATAAAAGTTTTAAATAGGGACATTTAGCCAACTTTCCTATCTATATTTTCCATTCGATAATTAGAAAAAATAAAATAATGCCATAAGGTTCTTAGAGAGTTTTATGTTAGGCTGAAAAATATGTAAAAATGAAATAAAATTAAATATTTATGTTCAATTTTGATTCAGATAGCCCAAATAGAAGACTAATTGATAGATACTCCATATGATTCTTAATAGACTTATTACCTAATTTGATTATATTAAAAAAGTTAGTTAAGTTAATTAATATTAAATGTATTTTCTAAAACACTCGACTTATCTTTTTTAATCTACTCATTCCCTCTCTTCCTTAATTATAAAGCATCAATATAGATAAATCAGTAAAAGATTGACAATATAAAAAATATGTTTTATACTTAGAATCAATTGACTAACTATCTAAATAAATTTTATATATAGGATTAAGACCAACTATCTAAATAGCATAGTACCACGGATGGGTTGGGTTAAAATATAATTATACTCCAAAAGTTTTCGGATGGAATAATAATAGGGCAAAACTTTATAGCCTAAAAACTCCGCAAGTACACGGGCCGTATCAAGTAATAAAGTGATAAGAAAAATATCTTTCCCACGAAGACTTAGTATCGCAAACTTCAGTAGAGCATTAATTTTACAATTTTGTTTAAGTTGAGAAAATCAAATTAAATTTAATTAAGAGAAAAGAAATTAAAACAAACAAATTGTCACATGAATGAACGAGCAATCTAGGGTCACTAATCCCTTATTTGATTCTTAGATTTTATCGTCACTAAATTAACTTTGACTTAACTTGATCAACTAATCTAGAGTACTAATGTATATAAATGTCTTCTGGTCCACATATATACCTACCTTAATTAATTATGTGATGTCTCACACAACTAAATAAGATGCATTTTAAATCGAGCTCACTCTAATTTGATTATGCAGAGTTTCTAGGTATATTCCTATCCTAGACGCAAATTATATTAAAACCTAATTTTACATTAAATTTAAACCTAATTTCACATTATTTAATCTCAATGTCAATTTAGGATTCCCTCTTCCAAGTTCAACCCTGAATCCCCAAAACATGCTTAATGGTGATCAATCAATAAGCAATAACAATGAACACATAATTAAATAAGGTAAAATAAAATTAAGCAAAACTAAAAAGTGGGAATAACTTCTAAAACCCAAACAAGTTCATAGGTTCTCTAGGTTGCAAAACCAACTAGCCACACATGGCTTTAATCAAATCCATAACAAAAAGAACAAAAAGATGAAACTCAGGTTCAAAGAAAAGAGAGAGAGAGAGGAGAGAAAGATTCTCCGTCGCCTCCACAGTCCTTCCATCCTTCCATGGAGATGATGAAGAAACCTGAAATGCTCAACCTCTACTCCTCTGCTTCTTTGTTCCTTCTTGTTCTGCGTCTCCCCGATCCTTCTCTTTTTTTTTTCTTGTCTCTGCCTCCCTATTTATAATTTAGGTTTTGGGTCACTGATTTTCCTTTTCTTATTAAAAAGATATTTTATATCTTGTAATCAACTCCACCAAATCACACAATTGATTTTGTTTCTATTTTTCTTGCGTGGGACCACCGAGTTTGGCTGATTGTATATCCTCTTAATTGCTTTTTCTACTCATTTTCAAATCAGCTAATATTTTCTGCAAAATATAATAGGAAATAAGTACATTTTATATTAAAATATCTTTTTATCCTATAATGATAGTGAAGTATATAAAAGATAATTAAATAGGTATATAATATCAATAAATCCAACTGATTCTCATAAAATATACATCTATTTAATCATAAAATATATACTTATCAAACTCCCCCACACTTAAACATTTGCTTGTCCTCAAGCAAAAAAAAGAGAATTCATTATCTGAAAAGAACATTGCCTATGAAATTCCTAAACAGAGAGCAATAAACCATCACACTTAGATCATATCATCAAATCTTATTTAAGTTAATGCTTTCTAGGTCACTAAGCCAATAGAGTGTAACAATTTTTTAATCTCTCATGATCAAAAGATTGGCAAGCAATAAGTTCAACCATAAGATTAGTAAAAGAATATTACGCTACTCAATTTCTCCAGAAAAATTCAAATGCCCTCACCAAACCAAGCTTTTCATTTAATTTATTAAGAATTCTCAGGTAGAAAATAACTCATTTTGTCTTCTTTCTTTTCTTTTCTTTTTTAATTTTTTTGTTTCTTGAGCCGTTGTAGATCCCTTTTTTATGCGACCCTGCACATAGGTGATGCAGCACCGGTTACTCACTTACTTCAAGGGCTTTTAACCCAACTCTTAACCCTCTTTGACTTTACCGTTTGATGCGAGTGCCAACATTGGTGATGAGGTGCCCCCAGTTACTAAGTGAGGTCTAGAGAAGTCATTGGAGTTGTGTTTTTTTTTTCCTGAGTCATTTCCTTACACAAAAGTTTTACTTAGCTGGCAAAGGTCATCATCTAAATTTCTAAAGAAATCATGTAGCTAAAAATTCATGAACTAATAATTTGTTGATCATATTACAAACTAATCTCTATTTTCATAGTTCATCTCAAGATTGCAAAACAAACTCAAGGCTTAAAGACTTGATTGAAGCATTTTTTTTAATTTTAATTTTTGACTTAATAATATTCTCTAAGATGGGGAAGCTTAAAATTAAGGTCAATCCTCAACAATGCAAAAATCTCAAATTAAAAAAATCTTTTCAATTGCATAAGGGCAAGCACAACCAAAGAAATTATATCTCACCCACACACTTAAACCAAACATTATCCTCAATGTTGCAAAAATATAAAGAGGGAAAGGAATTAGTACTCCCCTGGTTTAGGCCTCTAACTCTGATGTGGAGTGCTTCCCCTAATACCATCCATGATATTTCAAATTTTTAGGGAGAAAAGAATGCTCAAGCAAGACCTTGCAGCAACAAGAGGAGTGATCTTCTTCAAACCTGAATAAAATTGAAAGCAAGAAAAAATAATAATAAAATATGCAAACAAAACTCGTGGGTTGTCTCCCAAGAAGCGTTAAATTTATAGTGTTCAGCCAGACTTCTCAAAACAAACCACTAATCATAAGTATCAAACACTTCAATTACCTTGTCTTCATTCCTTTTCAAGTAACAAGGTTTCAAACATAAAAATTGATCGTTCAAGTTAATTACTTGTACTTCCTTAATCATAGGCAATCTTGGATTACAAGCAATCACTGAATTCAAATGAAGCACAACATGCATATCCTTTAAAATAAATATAGGCACTTGCAAGAATTTAGAGCATCCAATAAAATCAACTTGACTCTCATCAGTAAGAGTCAACACTTCAAGAGGAGGGTCATGAACAACAACAATTGGGACATCTACATCAATTTGATCACCAACATCACAATCCTTAGATTCCACAGCCGGAACCTCTTCTAAACATTCAATATTCTCATCTAAATCAATGTCAAGCTCACAATCACTTTCTACATTATCCATAGTCTCATGCAATCCCATACCTTCAACTTCCTCACAATAATCATTATCAGCATAAGAAGTGGTCATCAGGCTTAAGGAATTATCTTGCACCATAGTCTCAAGGGTTGAAAGCATTTGACTCACATATATCCCAATAGTTTGGACACTTGACTCAATTTGTTGGACATTTGACTCAATATTATGGACACTAGTGGCAAACTCCTTTCTCTTTCTACTAGATCTCTCTAAGGATTCCATATATTCCATACACAATCTTTCTAAATTAGATTTTTCTTTATACTCAATGGTGTGTTCTTCAACAGGTGGATAAGAGTAAAAAGGAGGAGTATTTTCATGAGAACAATAGACATGTGGATCCCTAAAATTATGTTGCTCAAAACCTTCACTAGGACAAAATGAGTTATCAAAACAAGTTTAGTTCCTAGTGAAATCATCTTTCATAAAATGACTAGTTGTACTATATGGACAATATTCGTATAAATGATTCCCTCCACAATAAACACAAGACATGCAAACATATTGAGAAGAATCAATATATAGAATACAACCATCATTTATGCTCATTTTACGTTGCCTGTATTCATTCAAAGAATTTAAAATAACAATCAATCCATCTTGTATAGAAGACAAAGAATTCATCTCCTTTTCAATATTAAGACCAGTTGGTTGCCAATTGAAATCCATTTTTCTAAAAAAAAATTCCTTAAAAAAAATAAAATATTTACAAACTCAAACTTAAACTACTAATGCTCAATCAATTCCAACCAAGACAGTTGTGACACACAAGTCCCCAGCAACGGCGCCAAAAACTTGATAGGGCAAAACTTTATAACCTAAAAACTCCGCAAAAACACGGGTCGTATCAAGTAATAAAGTGAAAAGAAAAATATCGTTTCGACAAAGACTTAGTATCATAAACTTTAGTTGAATATTAATTTTACAATTTCGTTTTAATTGAGAAAACCAAATTAAATTTAATTAAGAGAAAAGAAATTAAAACTAAAATTAAAACAAACAAACTGCCTCACGAATGAACGAGCAACCTAGGGTCACTAATCCCTTATTTGATTCTTAGATTTTATTGCAACTAAATTAATTTTGACTTAACTTGATCAGCTAATCTAAAGTATTAATGTCTATAAATGTCTTCCGGTCCACCTATATACCTACATTAATTAATTATGAGATACCTCACACAACTAAATAAGATGTATTTTAAATCGGGCTTACTCTAATTTGATTATGCAAAGCTTCTAGGTATATTCCTATCCTAGACGCAAATTATATTAAAACCTAATTTCATATTAAATTTAAATCTAATTCCACATTATTTAATCTCAATGTCAATTTAGGATTCTCTCTTTCAAGTTCAACCCTAAATCCCCAAAACATGCTCAATGGTGATCAATCAATAAACAATAAAAATGAACACATGATTAAATAAACTAAAATAAAATTAAGCAAAACCAAGAAGTGGGAATAATTTCTAAAACCCAAACAAGTTCATAAGTTCTCTAGGTTGCAAAATCAACTAGTCGCATATGGCTTTAATCAAATCCATAACAAAAATATGAAACTCAGGTTCAAAGAATAGAGAGAGAGAGAGAGGAAAGAAAGATTCTCCGTCGTCTCCACAGTCCTTTCATGGAGATGACGAAGAAACCTGAAATGCTCAGCCTCTACTCCTCTACTTCTTTGTTCCTTCTTGTTCTGCGTCTCCTCGATCTTTTTTTTTTGTCCCTGCCTCCCTATTTATAATTTAAGTTTTGGATTACTGATTCTCCTTTTCTTATTAAAAATATATTTTATATCTTGTAATCAACTCCACCAAATTACACAATTGGTTTTGTTTATATTTTTCTTGCGTGGGACCACCAAGTTTGGTTGATTGCATATCCTTTTAATTGCTTTTTCTACTTCTTTTCAAATCAGTTAATATTTCCTGCAAAATATAATAGGAAATAAGTAGATTTTATATCAAAATATCTTTTTATGCTATAATGATAGTAAAGTATATAAAAGATAATTAAATATAAAATATCAATAAAATATATACTTATTTAATCATAAAATATATACTTATCATAAAATATCTTTTTATGGTATATAATATCAATAAATCCAACTAATTCTCATAAAATATACACCTATTTAATAATAAAATATATACTTATCAGCTAAGGGTATCTGAAAGTTTGCAAAAGATCGATCAAATGATTTCACCCACTTGATGGATTTATATTGGGTTGATGTTCAATTTCGCCCCCAAAATTTTTTTCCACAAATTTGTCCTCAAAAATATCAAAAAGGAATAAAATTTCCCTCATTGTTAACAAATTAAAGTTGAACGTAAAAAATCTAACGTTGATTGCTGATATTTTTGACATTAACCGGCGACATTACTTCTTTTTTAATGTTTTCAAGGCATAATTAATCCACAAAATCTTTTGGATACTCATAACTCCATCATAAAAACTTTCAAGGCAAAATTAGACTTTAATCCTACCTTGTTTATCATTTTTCTTAAAAATTGAAGTATTTAAACGGTCCAAATTGATTCTTAACATAAGCATGCAATGAGCACCTAATTCAAACGATTAATACCATCAAAGTATGTACGAGACTCAACAGACTTAGTTTGTAATAAGCAGACCTCTTAGTTTAGGTAAGCCTTCATTACCAAATTAGATGTAGGGCCACGTTTGGGACATTATTTTTTGAAGTATTAGAAACCAAACTCCGAAATTGATATCATTATAATGGATTGTTGTCAGATTCTTTCTATTACAGAGTCTTGTAATGAGGCAACTTTAGAGCATAATTGAATATCTACAAATAAAAGATATTATAAGTTCAAATTTTTTGGGGAAAGAACTTAGAAAGAATTCATAGGAAATACTATCATATTATTATGCCTGTTTAAAATAGTGGTAAAAACTGCTTTTTCAATATGATTTATACTTTTAAAAGTAAATACGTAAGAAAAATTATGTATTGCCTTGCTAAACACACTTTCTAAACGTCAACTCAAATAGACACATAAACTTCAAGACATTTAGTAGCCTCTGGTTCGTTGAAGTATGAACATACTCTAGGAAACTTGAGGTTATGTTTGGATGGAAAAAAAGGCAAGGAAAAAATAGGGAAGCGAGTGCTATAAAGGATCTAAAATGGGAGAAAAAAGTTTACTACTTTTTTGGGAAAATATCAATTACTACCTTCGATCCTACTTTTTTGGGTTAAATACCTAATTTGTTATGGAAGTTTTGCTAAGGGAGCGCTCAGCATCCGGAAGTATTTTGGGTATCATTTTTACCCCGAAAGTTTACAAACATAGCAATTTTGCCCATCAGTTGATCTTGACCGTTGGATTGATATCATTTTTGTCCTTGAAGTTGACAAAAATTTGCTCCTAAAGAAAACTTCCGGGACAAATTTGCTCTTAAAAGAAACTTTCAGGGAAATTTGCTCCATTTTGTAAAATTATGGGGCAAAAATGATATCCAAAATACTTCCGGGTGTTAGGCGCTCCCTTAGCAAAACTTTCGTGGCAAATTAGGTATTTAACCCTAATTTGTACTATAAAAGTTCCTATAATTAGACCAACAGGGGTTGGCATAAGTGGTAAGTGGCTTGTGTCGCTTAAGCAAAAGTCTCGAGTTCAAGGTTTGTGAATGCAAAAAACCCTGCTGAGATATCCTCCCACCAAAGCCACGTGCGCGACGTGGATCGAATCCGAATTAGTCGAAGCGAAGCTCCGATGAACCGGGTGGACAAAAAAAAAAGACTCCTATAATTAGGACCGAAGAGTGTATTATATTATTATGATTTAAAAAATGAAATTTATAATTCTTTCCATTGTGTTTTTACTTTTTTCTGCTAGTGTCGGTGTTCTGTGTTTGACTACTTGCGTCTCTCTCTACACTCACACATGTAAACCACAGTTGATCGCATTTTTTTAAAATTTTTTTATGGCATCTCAAACAAGAAAATCTAATCATTAGATTTTGAATCTTGAGTATGGCATGGTTATATTAATTGAATCTCTTGGACAACAATAATTGAATCCAACCAAATAAAATATGGGCAAGCGAGCCACTTGCTAGTGAATGATTCAAAGAAAATATGGGTATTGAAACCACCAATTCTAGCCACAAAACACACACACACACATAAAGGGAAAACAAAGCACATTTTTCACTTTGTGACCATTTGAAGGCATGACTTGTAACTTGCTTTGAAGTTTGAACAAATTAAGTTTACCATTTCCAATATGATTAAACCTAATTATGCATATTTCAAATAATCCCACTTGTATATTTTCTATTTTTTTCAAGGGGAAATTTCATTCAGCCCTAAAAAATGTGACTTAATTTCATTTCACCCTAAAATATTATGAAACTTCACTTCGCCCTCTTAGATCAAAATAAAATTAAGTTTTGTGAGTAAAAAAAAAATAATGTCATACTTTTATCCAAAAGAGCATTTACAAGACAAATATGGAAATTCACAAGACAAATATAGGTATTTACAAGACAAATAAAGATATTCTAAAGATATTAAAAACATTTTGGTGATTTACAAGACAAATATAGAAATTTATAAGACAAACATGAGCATTTACAAGATAAATAAGACAATTCACAATATAAATGAAATAAGAGCATCATTGTCTTTTCACCCATAAAACTTAATTTTATTTTGACCCAAAGGAAGTTTCATAATCTTTTAGGGGTTAACTAAAATCAAATCACATCCTTACATGCTAACTAAAATTCTCCTTTTTCTTTTTCTTTTTTTTTTTCAATTCAATTAACACAGCCAACACTAGCATATCAGAATAAAGAATCAGAAACCTTTTATTAAACCAGATATTCCAAATCCACTACATAAAGTAGATTTTTTTTTGGTCAAAACTACATAAAGTAGATAACTAGTAACAAAAGAATATAATCAATAAACCCCAAGGTAGTAATATTATAATTGAATTTCTAAACATACATTCCTTCATTCCAAAAATGTAATAATGATCCCTAGTACTCCCTAGCATGGTAGTTAAAAACTCGATTTATCACTACGATTTTACGTTTTTACGATTTTTTTTTCATTAAAACGATTTTACGAATTTTCCAAACGCTTTTAAGTTTTTATAATTTTTTTATGATTTTACTACGTTATGATTTTAAGTTTTATGATTTTTCATTCTCCTTTCGTTTTCAGGTAAAATCTACGTTTTTACTATCATGCTTCCTAGAACATGCCTCTGCTTCCTTTCATTTTCTTCATTAACATCTGCGTTTCCATTGTGGAACGGCACAGCCCAATCTGAATTGAAACTAACTAATCCTTCCCCAGAAACCCCAAATTTATTTTTTTAATTAAAAACAGAAATATAAAACCCTGTTCCAGTGCAATGTCCATCATCCAAATGGACCAAACACTTCACACAAGACTAAAAACAACAAAACACAGACTAATTGAAGATAACTAAGAAGTTCAACTCCTCTCCTCCTCATCTTCATCTCCAAGCCTCTCATCATCAATATCTCTGTCTCATGTTCTACACAGAGTGCTAATTCCATGGCGTATCAAAGATATCAAAGGAGAGAATTGGAATGCATAAATAATAGTGAGACTACTGCATCCATGTTTCATTGATTTGGTCAGAGCAACACTTGCGGTTGCCTTGGATCAACTTATTTTAAGTGATTTTATGCTGAGAGCAATTTTGCCTTGCAAAACACTGGGCACTTGATTCACCCGATTACCTCTCCGGGATGATCATTATTCCAATTCCTGATCATCTGCAGAAAAATCTCATTCCAAGTATCTATAGGACCAGGCAAGCACCAATGAACACAATCATTTTGAACTCTCTCTTTAACTCCATCAGCAAATGGAAATGGATACATGTAAGCACCTGGATGCCCATCTGGTCTCATCAAAGCTAATTTAGTCACATCCAATACCTCCAATCCAAATTTTCTAGCATTATAATTAGCCCTAGCAGCTTCAACTTCTTCAACCTCAATCTTCCTCATATCATAATCCATCCCTTCAGGCTCCTTCTCTAACAATGGCTCAGTCTTAGGACACGCCCCGAACTTATCCCACTCTCCTTCAAAATGCGCAGGTGAAAATGTTGTCACTGTCACTTTAATCCCATCATCACGATTGTCAAGACTTCTTCTTTCAACTATGCCCTTGAGGGTTGTCCTTAGAGCCTTCCTTAAAACTTCATAGAATCCAATTTCTGTGTGGTTCAAACCAGGACAGTAATGGCAGCCTAAAACTGAGTCACCCTCATGGTAAACAGCAGGATGCAGAAACCAGTGACCTATTGAAAGAACTATCAAATCTATTTGGTTCAGATCTTTTGCCCATGTCTCATCTACAAGATCTAAGTACAGTTTATTATGATCTGGTCCTGTGCTTGATTTCTCAACCCCTTTTACCAGAAATGGAGACCAGTACACAGATATGGTAACATTGTGAGAAGCAAAATGCCATTTTCGAAATTTGTTGTCTTCCCCATTTCTATAGACCAGATTTGGGGTTGAAACAGTGGATAACATACAGAGAAGTGACTCTAATTGGTTTCTAGCCATGGAATCGCCCACAAAAGCTACGTGCTTGTGGTTGAGAAGTTGAAGAAAAGAAATGGGTTCAAACCTTGGGAGATTGCAGTGAGCGGGTTTCCATCTCCAATAGAGATAGCTTGTGTCTGGTCTTCCATGGCGGATACAGTTCTGGCCTTCCTTTATTGTTCCACAGGTCGTGCCGTTGTATAAAGGGCCTCTTGTGTCACGGATCCATTTGCCATTGAAGTAGTCACATGGCGGAGTCTCATTGGGTTTTTCTTCTTCTGCAATTTAGTAGCAAAAAAATATGAAAAATTTTACACCCCCATGTTGCTAAATCAGATTTGAATCAAAACCCATAAAACAAATCTGTAATCTACCTGATTCTGAAGAAGAAGAGTGAGATGAGGAGGTGATGGTGGATTGAAGAAGATGGGAATCTGGAGGAGGAGGAGGAAGACGAAGAGGGTATAAGTACAAACGAAGGAGGGCTAAGGGAAGAAGAGCATAGAGAGCGAAGGGGAAGAGTTTCTTGGGGAAGGATAAAGATTGGCCTTTGAATAATGGGTTTGTTGATCCCATTTTCATACGGGTCTTCTTCTTCTCCTCCTTCTGTTTTGCTTTCCGCTTTCTTCTGTATCTTTTTCTGTGTTCCCAGACTGGAAAGTGTCTGATTTTTCAATTTTGTTGATGAGAGATGAGAGAGAAATAGAACGTCGCAATTTCTCATAACCTTCCTATAGAGCACGAGTCTTCATACACATACATACATGTATATATATTTATTTATTTATTATACATATATATTTATTTATTTATTTAAGTGATTGTTTTGATTTGTTTTTGTTATACGACTTTTGTCCTCGTACCGTGTTGCTGTCAATAAAATATCCCGATTGACCCAGAACAGGCGTAGCCAGAACGGAACATACAAGGGACTAGGGGGGCTATGGCCCCCCCAAAAAAAAATATTTAAAAATGTTTAATGAGATGTTTTATTTTTTAGTGAATAATACCACTTTGGCCCTCCAAGTAAAATTAAATTTTGGCCTCTCAACTTCTTCTTCTTCTTTTTTACATTTTTCCCTCTTTTTATATCTTTTGGCTTATAATTTAATTTTATTTCATGTGGGGTCTTGTATGATTTATGTTAATCTTGTCATTCTTTTCTATATTTCATTCTAATTACCTAAAATTTTTAAACTTATCAGTGAAATTTTCTTTTGTAGTGTATCCCTAACTAGTTACTATGCTTTTACCTATTCTATACTATACTTGTAGATGAAGTTAATTGACTTGATTTTATGAATATTTTTTTTATTCTTTTTTATTTTTAATGCATTTAAAACTTTCCTTAAAAAAAATTTCAGGGGCGTTGCCCCCGAACCCCCAAATCCCCCCACCACTATTTGGTCCCCTCAAACTTTTTCTCCAAGTTCCACTTGGACGTAGCCGCACAGGGACAAGAGCAACAGGTCAACACAAGCTTGCTAGAATCACCCATATTCATATACACTCGCATATGAAAAATACAATAGTGCGGTATATGTATTGTGATAAGAGATATGATATTCTCAATACCAATTTTAGTTATTATTAATGCTACTACCATTTTTTACTGTTAGATTAGAATCTCATCTATCTTTATCATTTCTCTCTCTTATTAAAATTTTGATCTAATAGTAAAAAAAAATAGTGACATTAATAGTAATCAAAATTAATAATGACAATATCTTCGCTTTGTAATAATTCTAATCATAGATGTA
Organism: Acacia crassicarpa; assembly: GCA_034222035.1. Classification (NCBI taxonomy): domain Eukaryota; kingdom Viridiplantae; phylum Streptophyta; class Magnoliopsida; order Fabales; family Fabaceae; genus Acacia; species Acacia crassicarpa. Next base: position 18,940,933 of record JAWXYG010000009.1, on the reverse strand, counting down.
CTTCTTTTTAACAATGTTTGAAAAGTTAGATTACTCTAAATGAGTTATGTAACACCCCAACTTTTCTAAAGCACTTTTGAAATTATTTGATCAGAGTTCAAAATAATTTAACCAGAGTAGAGCAACAGAAGTATTTAAAATACAGAGTAACTGATATTCAACCACTGTAGTGTACTGGTTTGCTGATACAAAGAGTTCGAAAGACTATACATATCTACAGGACTTTCTCCAGCTAGCTCTTCTGCCTGCTGCTTACCCTTGTTTCTGATCCTGTTTACCCCGGAATCCTGAAGCTACAGTAAGAGCTGAGGTTCAATACCCATTGAACCCCAGGTAACGGTTAACCTCATGCTTATGTATCAAATATGTATGACAGATATTCATGTCAAAACAGCAATAATCACAAACATTATTCATATATTCACATAATAACATAACACAGCCACTGCAATATGCATGTTATTATAGTCTGCACTATTCACCAGTGCCACGGTGTACATCCGTGTCCTCAGCGCTAGGAAAACATAACGGCGTTATCAAGACTATAACCCGTATCAAGTTGTATGTGTATGATCAATTTTCAAAAACAGAATTTCAGACTATCTATCACATATAAGCATACCATAAGCATCAGAGTTAAGGTTACAATACGCGTCCGTACCTCCGTTCGGTGTGAATAGTAATTTACTATTCATGTATACGGTACTATTCACGTATACAGCACTATTCACGTATACGGTACTATTCACGTATACGGCACTATTCACGTATACGGACTTCCTTCGAATCTGACTCCGGAATCTTCGGACATCCCTTGCAGAACCTTGTTCAGCACTATTTCAATGTAAGGAAACCTAAAAACAAGTTTAAGAATTTATTCTTTAATTTTCTGGATCAAACTACACTATTACCAAGAACTAGAAGCTAAAACTCAAGAACTAGAGAACTTACCCTTGAAGTTCCTGCTCATTCTCTCTAGCTTCAAGAACTTTACTCTAAACTCTCTCTCTAACTCTAAGAATTCTCACTCTTCTCTTAAACTCAACTGTTGCTCTCTGAGTTTGGTGTGAAGAAAATGAAGAAATGAAGCCTCTATTTATAGTGAAAAAGCATGACACTATTCATACTTTATCAGGTCAGATTTTGGCTGTTGGATCTTGACTTTAAACATGGCTTCATCTCAACCGTCCAATCCATTTGCTTACGTCATCGATGACGTCATCAAGATGCTTACGTCATCGATGACGTCATCATGACGATGACACTTTCTTACTCTTTTGCATTTATCCTATAAAGATTCCCTGATCGGTGTTCTAATCCCGTTATATTAGAAATTCTCAAGAATCCGGAAGCACAGCCTTGAAGTTCTATTTTTCCTCTTCAGAAATATCTGGGTCAACTAAATTTTTGATCCTATTTAGGGTATTCCGTAACCTGCCGAAGATTTTAAGTCGGACACTGACGGTTACAGAAATTACTTCGGGTGACACCATCTTCTAGACAAAAATTCACTGATTCATAATATGCCCAATTGTCTTCTACTTAGTTCAAGGAGTTTGAGTTATGATTTATTTCCTACAGATTCCACTATCTGTCCTGCTTCAAAATATCGGTTTCAACCTATCTCAATAATCATTCCGCCGATTACGGAAATGACTTTGGAGATAACCCACTCTGAGATAGAAATTCACTTGTTTATAATATACCCTTACTTTAAAAACCTAATTCACGGTTTATTGGAAATAATTTTATTTCTATTGTTTTCCAAAGTATAAGATATTATATTATAATAATATTATTATTGAGTGGGTCCCGCGTCAAATTTTTCAAACTTCACGGGTGTTGGCAGAGGGAAATTATGTAGTCGTGGGTCCCGCATGAATAGTGAATACGTATTTATATATCGTAAATACGTATTTATGAATAGTAAATACTATTCATGTACGTATATATGAATAGTAAAAACTATTCATTTCGAACAAAATACCGACCAAATACCGTATTTTACAAAGTAGATATGTATTTGTGAATAGTAAATACGTATATGTGAATAGTAAATACTATTCACGCCCCACAAAATACCAATTCAAAATTTCTCCATTTTCAAAAATAGGGCCTAGTAGTCTTCCAACAATAGGCTTATTTTCTCATTTTCTAGTCTTTAGGTTTAAAATTCGGGATGTTACAATTCTCCCCCTGTTCAATAAATTTCGTCCTCGAAATTTGAACATATAAACTCAAAAGGTTATCTAGACCTCTAATATACTTCTTCCTTATACATGCTTACCTAGCATACATCCTACTATTCAATGCTCCATTAAACTGAGAAAATTTCACAAATGCTCCATTTCATTTTCTATAATTCAACCTCTTCCTTTGTACTAGCATGCCAACTAGTGATCCAGGAAAAATTCTATTTTCTGGGTTTGTCTATCACTCCAATTCTCTTAATTCTGGTACCAAGTATCATCATAGATACTATTCTCATCATAGATCAAGAGACATCAAATTCTCACAATACTACTCAGGATTTACCCTTCCTGAAATTCTTCTCGCCTAAGCAAGCTTAACCTCAAAGTTTCAATAAAATCTGGGGATCTAAATCATACTATGATTCAAATAGAATATTATTATTAGAAAGTCACCCTTCCCAAGATTACTATCACCTTAGCACGCTTACGCTTAAAATCCTATTTTCAAATGTCAATTCCGACATCTTGAGTCAGCTGCACATCCAAGACAGATTTCTTAGATAAATGTGCGTATAAACATCCAAACTTAATTTCTTGAAAACACAGCTAGCAATAAATGCCATAGCGATTTCTGTCTGCAAAGGTCTAGGAAACTGCGACCCCTAACGGTGGCTAGGGTGCACTAGGGTGCGGTGCCATAAAATTTTCCGCATAACAACAAAGTCTACATGATTCTGAGCTAACGACAGATGAGAATCCGATGCTGCTTAACAAAATATAGACGTTGCTAGCCCAGCTATAAATCAAGTAAAGAAAGAGTAAATGTTTCACGTTCTCTCAAACTTCACAAAACCTCCACATATTCATTTCCTCTCCGATCGTAATCTTCACTTTAACCTTCCACATTATTCTTAAACATGGCCGGTTCAAGTAACTCTATTCCAGTCTCCGATTCATTCAACCCTTTCTTTCTTGAAGCCTTACTTCATGACTATCAGACTAACATGTTGTCTGATTTGTCAAACAATGCATCATACCCTTATTCTTCTTTATTTCCCCAAAATCCCGTAAGTATGAACGTTCATTCATCTGCCTCAACGATTAACATTCCTACTCCTCCTCCAAGGATACAAGATTCTATTTTTACAACTACTAACAGAAAGGAATCTGAAGCAGGTCCATCAAGGCGACCTGTCCAAAGGTGTCGTAATGTGGCAGAACTTATGGAGTCTACGGTACCTTCTCAACCAAGGAATTCTGCTTCTACCTTGACTGAGACTACTAATCCATTTTCATGTGGTTGCTGCCATGTTCTACGAGAGATTATTCATACCAATGGACTTCAATACCATAAACTTGAAGTTCATGGGAGGATTGGTATGATATGCCACGCTGTCTTTCACCAGGACGTACAAGAGGTTCTTCCAGTCCTCAAGTATTTGACTTTGGTAAGAAGAATTTAGATGATGTCAAACATTTTCTAGAAAATTATTGTTTGAATCAAAAATCTTTAGGGTATGTCCTGGTGTCGGATCCCCTATCAGCCTACTATAAGGCCCTCTGTGTTGGTTTGGAATGGACTAAAAATCAAAATGAACTCCCTAATAGTTCATTTCCAACCAATACAGAAAATATATCCAATAAAGGAAAAGAGCTCATGGTTGTAAATAATAATCCTTCAGTCCCCATACCTAGTAATCCATACCGATCAAGAGCTGAACAAAATATTAGAGGTGCATCAATGTCAATAAATGATCTTAGAGACTTATTCCATTTACCTCAACAAGAAGCGGCTAAACAAGTTCGTCTATGCAAAAATGTCTTAATGAAAATATGCCATAGGGAAGGAATAAGGCATTGGCCTTATGTAAAAATTCGAAGCACTATGAGGCAAATAGCTAGATTGAGACAAACAATGTCTTCTGATGGTCCTCTCTCAAGTGCAGCCGCTCAAGAAGAAATTAATAGACTTAAACTTGAGATGGTCAACGCTTGTGGTGGGATTGTACCAACTGTTGCTCTTGATGCTTGAAATAATATAGTCTAGCCTTCTTGCTAAAGTTTGTAATCTCTTATTCTAGGATTCATAAGGATTTTCGAGTTTTCCTGCCAAACTCAACTTTATCTTATTAAATTCAAACTTAAGCCAGTTATTCCGTATAATCAAGACTATGCCCGTATTCTGTTATGGTATTGTCATCTGTTACTCATATAAATTAGCTAGGTAAGTGTAAATCTAGCGAAAATCTCTTCATACTTTTTACAACGGCAACTAATTGAATAACCATCAAATAGGGGCTTAGTCTTTCAATCACTTTTCTAGACACCAATAAAAATATTCATCCTCTAGAAAGTAATTTTGGGCCTACAGAATCCAATATTCAATAAATTTTCTACTTACCATCTTCCGCTACGCGGCTCTGAAATTTAATCTCAATCACATCCTCAAATCATAAATCCTCATTATCAATCACTTGAATATTTTGATTAACCCATTCTTCTCCTATCATGAATGTCACAAGAAAATTGGTAAAAAGAATCCAAAGCTATTATTTGACTTAACTAATTCAGTATTCCAAACCTTTCTAATAGTTGCTGTTCCTGTACCATAATTCCCAATTACACTGCTTTTCTTTTCAACACGATAGCGTCGACAATCATGTCATTGCTACCCAAAATTATTTTCTTGTCTCATTTTCAAATTTTCAAACATGAAAAATTTCCGTGGTTTCAGTACATTTCACAATCTGCACTATACCACAAAGTAATAGTGCTATAACATTTTTAAACTTAATCGCTGCCATCACAAATTCGTGAAAACATTTTTCACTGCCGGATCATTTTCAAAAACTTTTATTACCGGCACATATCTTTGAGGGAGCTAATTTATTTCACAAAATTTTACAATTGAGAGTACACACCATCATTTTAACCATTTGGTACAGTGAGCGCCTTACCCCAATCCTCGAATCCAGTCTCAACAGTACTATCAACAATGTGGGAGAACCTCCGCCCCTCTTGTTAGTTCTCTGAGTGTTTTGATGATTAACAACAATTGGAAACAATATTGAAAAGGTTTGACAAAGTTTAGAATAATTTAAACTTGTATTTTTCAATCTGTCAAAATCAAACTCGAGCCTGTTAGTGTTGAACTCGAGCCTGGATTTGACAGAGAACACAAACTTGTCCAGTTGATTTCCAAACTCGAGACTGAACCTGAAGTTTAAAATTAAACTTTTGAAAAGATCAGATGAACTCAAGCCTACTAAGGTCAAACTCGAGTTCATTCTTTCCAGAGAGTTTTTTGAACCTTTGAAAAACATGTTAAACCTTACACTTGCTTTCTTCAAACCTCAGGTTTGAAAGAATCCAAAGAAAGTTTTAAGAGCATGAACTCGAGCCTGTCATGGCAAACTCGAGTTCATCTCTGGCGGGACAAGTTGTTTGAAACTTAAAGATATTTTCAAACTCTGCACTGTTCCATTGAAAGAAAAGCTTTTCGGTTTGAAAAGTTCACCAATGCTCAAACTCGAGCCTAACATATTTAAACTCGAGCCTAGTTTTGGCCGAGAGCAAAGAACTGTTTTTAAGCTATTTAAACTCGAGCCTGAGACTTACAAACTCGAGCCTAAAAGTTCCAGAGAGCAAAGAACTTTTGGATATGTTTTTAAACTCGAGAGTGTGTTTTGCAAACCTCAGGTTTGTGCTTTCAAGCTAAAACGAAGTCTGTTCAAAAGTGTCTCGAACTCGAGCCTGACATTAATGAACTCGAGTTCATTTCAACCCGAGAGCATTTTAGTTTTTCAATGATCTGCAAACCTCAGGTTTGTAAAGCAAACCTCAGGTTTACACTTTTTGAACTTGCACAGTTTTGAACACTAAAGCCTCGAACTCGAGCCTGTAAGAACTGAACTCGAGTTCGTGACGCTGGTTCATAATTTTTGAATTTGGGCATTTCAGAAATCAATGTTATTTGATCATATTTTCTTCCAATATTATTCTCTGATATACCCTGCTATGTTTAACGTGTTTATTAGTGGATTTCAGAGCATTAAAGAATGTTTGGTGAGAGGTTAGAGTATAAAGCAAAAAGCAACTCAGAGCATTTATTGCAAAGCACAAAAGTTACTCCTTCTACCCAAATCCTTCTGCACACGCTTACAAAGCATTTAAGGATGTTAGCTGAAACAAGAAAACTCCTCTCCAACGGATTAATTCGCTGAAAGTCAGCCCTGATGTCTTGACCAACTAGATTAAGGGAAAACAATAGAGAGAAGACCCCAAAAACCACTTCAGAACACTTGGGCAACTTCTCCAACGGTCTGATTCAAGCTACAACGGTCATTTAATGTTCTCTAGCTATAAATAGAGTTCATTAACATCTTCAAAATGATATAGAACTACTCTGAGCGAATTTCTATTAAGTTCATTTATTGTGTATTAGCTTTCACTTATAGAGTATCATACTTGATACAAGTACTTCAGTGTTCATCACATCTACTCTGTAAGAGAGTTAAATATTTGTAAATCATTTATTGATTGAGATAACTACAAGTCAGGGGACTTGGTAGTTGAGGTGTATTGATTACAACTTGTAAGGGGGAGTGTGTTCTAGTGAGAGAACAACTCTTAGTGCAGAGTGTGTAATCAATATTGTTGAGTTAGTGAATTGAAAATCCCAAGTGAGGCTTGGGGACTGGATGTAGGTCAGGAAAGGACCGAACCAGTATAAATTGTATTGTGTTTAGCTTCTTCTCCTTATCCTCTCTGTTGTGCTCTGTTTTGAGTGATCGAAAACAGAACAAGTTACGAAAATTTTAAAGATACCCAATTCACCCCCCCTCTTGGGTATAAAGCTCCTGCTTTCATTTGGTATCAGAGCCGGTCTTCTCAGAAGAGTCTAACAGCTCGAGAAGGATCACTATGGAAGGGATTCTTCCAGATGGAGCTTCAATCAACAGACCTCCCGGTTTCGATGGCGAACACTATTCTTTCTGGAAGGCAAAATTTCGTGTGTTTGTCATGGCTACCGAATATGGCTTGTGGAGAGTCTTCGAGATAGGAGATTATGTTCCGGTCAAAGTCGAAGAGGGGATCACTGTTCCAAAGACCGAAGCTGAGTTCAACGATGATGATAAAAAGAATATCACTCTCAACAGCAAGGCCATCCTAATGCTTCAGAGTGCTCTTAGCCAAAAGGAGTACTTTCGTGTCTGCAATCTGTCATCAGCAAAAGAAATGTGGAAGGCACTGGAGATCGCATACGAAGGAACTTCTGGGATCAAGGAGAATCGGATTAATATTCTGACCACTGAATATGATTTGTTGAGGATGAAACAAGGAGAAAGTATTGGAGAGTTTCAGCTTAGATATACTCACCTCACAAATCAGCTAGCTGCATTGGGAAAGATTTTTGACCAACGATCTCAAGTGAGAAAAATTCTTAACATTCTCACTAAAGATTGGGAAGCAAAGGTCACTGCTATTGAAGAGGCTCGTGGTGAGTCTATGACGTCTGTTGCTGCGTTATTTGGAAGCCTGTCTGAGTATGAGAGCAAGCTGAAATTTAAGAAAGACCTGGAAGATGTTAATGGAAGCAACAATCGAAATAAAGGGGTAGCTCTGAATGTCGAAAAAGATGATGAAGATGAAGATGAGGATGAAGAAATTAGCATGATGGTCCGAAGGTTCAAAAAGTTTTACAAGAAGGATCAAGGCTTCAAGAAGTTTCAGAAGGGAAGCTCAAGTTATGAATCGAAAAAACCCATCATCTGCTATGAGTGTGAGAAGCCTGGACACATCAAGGCAGATTGCCCTCAGCTGAAGAAACAAGAGAAAGAACAGAAGAAGTTCAAGAAATTCAAAAAGAAGGCATATGTGTCAGCAATATGGGGAGATAGCTCATCGGATGAGGATGAAGCTGACGAAGACGAAAGCGAAAAAGCCAACATATGCCTAGTCGCTGAGGAAGAAGAGCAACACAATGAAAGAAATGAGGTATATGAATCTCTTCCTTCCTATGATGAATTGTTTGCTGAATACAATGTTGTTCAAAAGGAGTTTGAAAAACTTGCAGACAAGTATATGTCATTGAAAAGGAAAAATTCCTTTCTTGAGCTGCAAATTGAAAACCTCTCTTCTCCTCAATCTCTGATTTGTGATGAATGCTCTATCCTAGAGAAAAAGAATTCACAACTTACAAAAGCACTTGAGAAATTTACTAAGGGAAGTGAAATGCTCAATGTGATTTTGAAACAACAACGTTTTACAAACGATAAATCGGGCATTGGTTATAGACCAGACTTTGATAAGAAGAAAGGAAAGAAAAAGAATGGACAAAAATCCTATATGAATTATTTTACCAAATCTGTTCATTCCTCAAACCCTTTTGCACATTGTACATATTGCAATAAGAAGGGTCATTCTACTTCATCTTGTTTTCATCGAAAAGAAAGAAAAGCTAAACCTGTAGGAAATTATGTCTGGGTACCAAAAGGAACATATGTTCCCAAGGTACATGCTAACCCCAAAGGACCCAAGAAAAGATGGGTACCTAAAACTTGATCTCTTGTGATATGCAGGTATGTCTTAGAGCATCAAAGCCAAACAAGTGGTACATTGATAGTGGATGCTCAAGACACATGACTGGAGACAAATCAAAGTTTTTATCAATAAAGCCAAAAGATGGAGGTAGAGTCACATTTGGAGGTGATCAATCCGGGAAAATCGCTGGCATTGGTGAGATAGGCAACATTGAAGGCCCACTCATCAAAGACGTCTACCTTGTAGAAGGATTGTGTCACAATCTCCTAAGTGTGAGCCAAAGCACCGATAAGGGTAATTTGGTAATATTTGACTCTGATGAATGCTTTATTGTTAAAAAGGATTTGATCTCTATGAATAATTTGAAAAACAAAGCCTTATTTAGAGCACCTAGAGATGGAAACTGTTATACTTTGAACCTCTCTAGCAATGCTTCTGTTTCTGAAAATTGTTTTGTCAGTAACCTGAATGAGAGTTGGCTATGGCATAAGCGATTAGCTCATGTCAATATGTATCAACTTGACAAGTTATTGAAAAAGGATTTGGTTATTGGCATTCCCAAATTGAATTTCAAAAATGATATGATTTGTGATGCTTGTCAAAAGGGAAAACAGACCAAATCTTCTTTTAAAGTTAAAAATGAGATTTCAACAAACAGACCTCTTCAACTTCTTCACATGGATCTAGTTGGACCAGCTAGAGTGAAAAGTCTTGGTGGAAACTTATACACTTTGGTCATTGTTGATGATTACTCTAGATTTACTTGGACTATATTTTTATCATCAAAAGATGAAACATATGATCAGTTTGTTGTTTTTGCCAAGAAGGTCCAGAACGAGAAAGGTCTTTCAATTTCAGGTATAAGGACCGATCACGGTGGAGAATTTGAAAACAATGCCTTTGCTGAGTTTTGTGATAGTATGGGGATCAACCATAATTTCTCGGCACCAAGAACACCACAACAGAATGGTGTTGTGGAGAGAAAGAATCGAGTACTCACAGAAATGGCCCGGGCAATGCTGAACGAATATAACACTTCACAAGTGTTTTGGGCGGATGCCATGAGTACGGCCTGTTACATCTCCAACAGAGCCTATGTGAGAAAGAAGTTGAACAAGACCCCGTACGAACTCTACAAAGACCGAAAGCCAAACCTCAGTCACCTACATGTCTTCGGATGTAAGTGCTATGTGCACAATAACGGTAAAGACAATCTTGGTAAATTCGATCCTAAAGCTGATTTAGCTATCTTTATTGGTTATTCTAATAGGAGTAAAGCATATAGAGTCTTTAATACTAGAACTAAGATTGTTGAAGAATCTATACATGTTGTATTTTGTGAATCTGAATCTGATAAATCCTTGGATGATGAAGAGGAGACTATTTTCAAAAACAAATTCTTTTCGAAAAATGCTCCTACTCCTTCTGAAAACTCTGAAAATGTTTTTGAGGCTGATCCTGAAAACAATTTAGAAAATCCTGACCAGTCTCAACCTAGAGCTTGGAGATTTATAAGGAATCATCCTTTAGACCAAGTCATAGGTGATGTGAATCAAGGAGTTAGGACCAGAAATAGTACTCTGAATGAAGTTACATTTTCTGCATTTATTTCACATATAGAGCCCTCTAAGATAGAAGAAGCCCTTTCAGACAATGATTGGGTGATTGCTATGCAAGAGGAGCTATATCAATTTGATAGAAATCAAGTTTGGGACTTGGTACCTAGACCCAAAGACCATCCGGTAATTGGGACAAAATGGGTATTCAAGAACAAACGTGATGAGTCAGCCATCATTGTGCGTAACAAGGCTAGATTAGTGGCCAAAGGTTACAATCAAGAAGAAGGAATAGACTATGAAGAGACTTATGCTCCAGTAGCTAGATTGGAAGCAATAAGAGTTCTTCTAGCATTTGCATGCACAAAAGGTTTTAAACTCTATCAAATGGATGTCAAAAGTGCTTTTCTAAATGGTTTCATTCAAGAGGAGGTGTATGTTGAACAACCTCCAGGTTTTGAAAATGATCAATTTCCCGATCATGTTTTTAGACTTAAGAAAGCCTTGTATGGTCTTAAGCAAGCTCCTAGAGCTTGGTATGAAAGATTGAGTCAATTCTTACTCAATCAAGGATTTATCAGAGGCAAAGCTGATACAACACTTTTCATAAAGAAAAACAAATTGAATGAAATTTTAATTGTTCAAATTTATGTTGATGACATCATATTCGGTGCTACTAATGACTCCTTGTGTGAGGAATTTTCCAAGACTATGCAGGGTGAATTTGAAATGTCAATGATGGGTGAGCTCAACTACTTCCTTGGACTGCAAATCAAGCAACGAAAAAATGGGATATTCATATCCCAAACCAAGTATCTAAATGATTTGCTGAAGAAGTTTGGGATGGACAAGTGCAATGGAGCCGACACACCAATGAGCACAACCACTTCCTTGGATGCTGATGAAGAAGGCAAGGATTTCAACATCACCAAGTATAGAGGAATGATTGGATCATTGCTCTATCTAACTGCAAGCCGCCCAGACATCCAATTCAGTGTAGGGATGTGTGCACGATTTCAATCCGCTCCTAAAGAGTCTCACGCTGAACATGTAAAGAGGATATTCAGATATCTCTCAGATACAAAAACTCTTGGACTATGGTTTCCCAAAGGTCAGCCGGAGCACTTGGTAGCATATTCAGATTCGGATCATGCTGGCTACAAGACGGATAGAAAGAGCACAAGTGGTCAATGCGAGTTCTTTGGCAACTCACTTGTGTCTTGGTTCAGCAAGAAACAAACAACTGTGGCCGTGTCATCAACCGAAGCTGAATATGTGGCCGCCTCAAGTTGCTGTGCTCAAGTGCTGTGGTTGAAGCAACAACTTGCTGATTTAGGAGTATACTTGAAGGAGATCCCGATATTGTGCGATAATACAAGCACAATAAGCTTGGCCAAAAATCCCGTGCAACATACAAGAACCAAGCATATTGATGTGAGGCACCACTTCATTCGGGACCATGTCCAGAAGCGAGATGTCAAAGTGATGTTCATTCCAACTCATCTTCAACTTGCTGACATCTTCACCAAGCCTCTAGCCAAGGAACAATTCACTTTCATAAGGAGAGAATTGGGAATGGTAAATCCCAATGAATTGTAAGAAATACTCTCTTAAATCTAATGTTAGATATGTTTTTGATGATTAACCAATACTGACTTAAGCATCGGAGTTTCTAGATAGGTTCTGTGCAGGATGTTTTTGTCTAAAACTTGATGAAATTGGGGACAAACTCGAGCCTACACTTGGTGAACTCGAGCACAAAAGAGACAGAGAAGAAATGAGAGTTTAAGTCTGGACAAACTGGAGCCTAAGAAAGGTGAACTCGAGCTCGAGAGAGGCAAATAGGAGTTGAAAGGCAAATCGTGAACGAACTCGAGTTCATTAGTGAATGAACCTCAGGTTCATTTCTGACAGAGAACAACGATGGAACTCAGACAAAGTGAACTCGAGCCCATCAATAACGAACTCGAGTTCGAAAATCACAGAGAGCAATCCTGCTGAGAAATCATTCTGAACTCGAGCCCATAAGTGAGAACCTCAGGTTCACGAGGAAGTTCAAGAGTTCACAATACACTCTTGAAGTCCAGGTAAGTGGATTTTTATGACAAACTCGAGCCCACAAGTTGTGAACTCGAGTTCATCGTGTGCCCTATATATACTACAGTTGTGAACTTTCCACTTCACTGCACTCGAACCTCCGGTTTGCCCTAATTCCTCTCATCTTCTTCATCTTCTTCATTCTCTGATCTCTGCGAAAATGACTTCCAAATCCTCAAACCCCAAAGAACCTAACCCTAATCCCTCTCAAACTTCCTCTCAAGCTCAATCTGAGCGTCCTGTTCGAACAAAGTCTCGGTCCACTCGTTTACGGTATGGCATCGACAAAGAAATCAGAGGAGTTCTGAGTGGCAACCCAGCGGTTCCTCCCTCTAGACCAAAGGGAGTAGTGATTGGAGAAGAACGAACAAAGAAGAGGCATGACCCTGAACCGGAAGTACAAGGAAGAGGAAAAGCTCCTCAACCTTCGGTCCCTTTGAGAGAGAAGCAGCCTTTCAAAAAGAAAAAGACTGCTGGCATTCATTCGGTTCCTACCCCCGGTCAAGGCAGTGGCCAACCTCAACCTTCACCTCAATCTCAGGACCAAGGTGGTCCTCAGGTATCTCAGCCCTTGCCTGCTATTTTGGACATTTACAATCATAAGAGGTGTCCCCCTGGTTTCAATGAGAATCCCTGTAGGATGACTCCTGAGGAGGGAACTCTGTTTAGAAAGAAGTTTGACGATAAAAGGAAATTTTGCCCAATTGTCTCTGTCGACATGGCAAAATTAAAAGAAGAGTGTAGCCTGGACTTGAGCACTTGGTTGAAGCCTTTTGAATCTCTCATCTCCATCAAAAACCCCTACAGTCCTAAACTTGTGAAAGTCTTTTACTTTCACATGCAGTCTGACAATGTCCTAAATTCAGAAGGAGATTTAGTGGAAGAGAGAATTGTGACCAAAGTAAGGGGCCAGAAAATCACCATCACCCCAGCTTACCTCAATTCCCTTCTTCAACTTGCCAATCCACCTAGAACTGAGACTCATCGATATAGCCAACAAACCACATTTAGTTTGCTCAGACCAGATGTGCCTATTCCTGAGGGATTGGAAATCCTCAACTTCACACCTGCCTCTATGCCTCCAAGAAACCGGGCAATTTGGTACATTTACACAAGAAACTTACTGCAGAAAGGAGGCAATTTCACCCATTTTGCCAAGAAGGACTTCAACATATTTGCTTCTATCTTGGACAAGCAGCCTCAGAACGTGGGGAATTGGATTTTTCAGGAAATGGCCAAGTTCGCTTTTCACTCTAGACTGACCTCTCAGATACCCTTCCCAAGCTTGGTCTCAGTCATCCTTCACCACGAGAAGATTTGGTACCTGGCTGAGAATGATCCTCCACAATATCCAATTGAGTTTGGGCAACACATCATGAATCTCATGAGAGTGGATGAGCCCCAAGGATCTGACCAATCTAGAGCTCCTAAGAGATCCCGGCAAGCAAGATCAAGAGCTACACAGTCCAGAGCCGAGGAAGCTCAGAGTGCTCCTCCTCCCTTTGATTTGGATGCTAGAGTTCAAGAGATTGTGGATAAAGCAGTCTCTAACTTGATTGAGGGGATTGAAGTAGCAGTAGGGAAGCTGGTTGCTGAGGTGAACAAGGGCCACAGTGATTTGGTGGACATTCAAGAAGGGTTCAGAGTAGAACAAGAGGCTCTAAAGAACCAGATCAGTGATCAAGCCTCCACTATCTCAACTATGTTGGTTACGATGATGAGTTTGAGCGACAAGATGGACAAAATATTGAAGACTCAGTCCTCGGATGCTTCTACTTCTGTGCCTGCACCTTCAGACTCTACACCTGTCCCTGAACCTCACCTTGATCCTATGTCCACACCCTTTGTCACTAATCCTATCACTACACCTCCCATTGAACCTCCAGTTTCTGACCCTCTGCCAGTAGCCCAACCTTCTTCTTCCCCACCTTTTGCTGATGACAAAGGGGGAGAGAGTGTTGAGTGATTTTGTTGGGAAGTGTTCATGCTGTTTGGATTTTGTGTTCTTAGTTTAGGATTTTGTGTTCTCAGTTTGTATTATATTGTTCAAAACTGAGCTATATGAAATATGAAATTTCAATTGCATATGATTGGTTTGTGTTTCTGCTGTATTTTTGACTTAGACTCTGATAACGTACTACACTCTCTTATAATCTACTTAATTTCTTTTTTTTTCTCTAAAATTGGACTTCAAAAGAGTTTTTTTTTTCAAATTTCAAAATCAAATTGTTTACAAAGTGTTGTCATCATCAAAAAGGGGGAGAATGTTAGTTCTCTGAGTGTTTTGATGATTAACAACAATTGGAAACAATATTGAAAAGGTTTGACAAAGTTTAGAATAATTTAAACTTGTATTTTTCAATCTGTCAAAATCAAACTCGAGCCTGTTAGTGTTGAACTCGAGCCTGGATTTGACAGAGAACACAAACTTGTCCAGTTGATTTCCAAACTCGAGACTGAACCTGAAGTTTAAAATTAAACTTTTGAAAAGATCACATGAACTCGAGCCTACTAAGGTCAAACTCGAGTTCATTCTTTCCAGAGAGTTTTTTGAACCTTTGAAAAACATGTTAAACCTTACACTTGCTTTCTTCAAACCTCAGGTTTGAAAGAATCCAAAGAAAGTTTTAAGAGCATGAACTCGAGCCTGTCATGGCAAACTCGAGTTCATCTCTGGCGGGACAAGTTGTTTGAAACTTAAAGATATTTTCAAACTCTGCACTGTTCCATTGAAAGAAAAGCTTTTCGGTTTGAAAAGTTCACCAATGCTCAAACTCGAGCCTAACATATTTAAACTCGAGCCTAGTTTTGGCCGAGAGCAAAGAACTGTTTTTAAGCTATTTAAACTCGAGCCTGAGACTTACAAACTCGAGCCTAAAAGTTCCAGAGAGCAAAGAACTTTTGGATATGTTTTTAAACTCGAGAGTGTGTTTTGCAAACCTCAGGTTTGTGCTTTCAAGCTAAAACGAAGTCTGTTCAAAAGTGTCTCGAACTCGAGCCTGACATTAATGAACTCGAGTTCATTTCAACCCGAGAGCATTTTAGTTTTTCAATGATCTGCAAACCTCAGGTTTGTAAAGCAAACCTCAGGTTTACACTTTTTGAACTTGCACAGTTTTGAACACTAAAGCCTCGAACTCGAGCCTGTAAGAACTGAACTCGAGTTCGTGACGCTGGTTCATAATTTTTGAATTTGGGCATTTCAGAAATCAATGTTATTTGATCCTATTTTCTTCCAATATTATTCTCTGATATACCCTGCTATGTTTAACGTGTTTATTAGTGGATTTCAGAGCATTAAAGAATGTTTGGTGAGAGGTTAGAGTATAAAGCAAAAAGCAACTCAGAGCATTTATTGCAAAGCACAAAAGTTACTCCTTCTACCCAAATCCTTCTGCACACGCTTACAAAGCATTTAAGGATGTTAGATGAAACAAGAAAACTCCTCTCCAACGGATTAATTCGCTGAAAGTCAGCCCTGATGTCTTGACCAACTAGATTAAGGGAAAACAAGAGAGAGAAGACCCCAAAAACCACTTCAGAACACTTGGGCAACTTCTCCAACGGTCTGATTCAAGCTACAACGGTCATTTAATGTTCTCTAGCTATAAATAGAGTTCATTAACATCTTCAAAATGATATAGAACTACTCTGAGCGAATTTCTATTAAGTTCATTTATTGTGTATTAGCTTTCACTTATAGAGTATCATACTTGATACAAGTACTTCAGTGTTCATCACATCTACTCTGTAAGAGAGTTAAATATTTGTAAATCATTTATTGATTGAGATAACTACAAGTCAGGGGACTTGGTAGTTGAGGTGTATTGATTACAACTTGTAAGGGGGAGTGTGTTCTAGTGAGAGAACAACTCTTAGTGCAGAGTGTGTAATCAATATTGTTGAGTTAGTGAATTGAAAATCCCAAGTGAGGCTTGGGGACTGGATGTAGGTCAGGAAAGGACCGAACCAGTATAAATTGTATTGTGTTTAGCTTCTTCTCCTTATCCTCTCTGTTGTGCTCTGTTTTGAGTGATCGAAAACAGAACAAGTTACGAAAATTTTAAAGATACCCAATTCACCCCCCCTCTTGGGTATAAAGCTCCTGCTTTCACCTCTCTCAGGAGACCCAGTGTTCACACTGGCACATAAAGTAGCAACCCTATCTAGCGGAACTCAGTCCAGTCATAGACAGTCAGGTTTTACTAATCAAAACATACGCCCTAGGTGAAATGTTATGGATTGGGTGCGTTCACTGCTGGTGCGATTTCCATTTTCTCAAACCAAAATCCCTCCAAAACTTTTTGTTCAAAAAAGAACATTTATCAAAGGCCAGCGATTTCAAACATTTTAAAACATCTAGCAAGACCCAGCAAACTGTGTACATCTACAACAGCTTCTGTCCTTCCAGTTTTGTACTGACTTTACCACAACATAGTTAAAAACTCAGTTTCAAACTCTGGGTTCTATCAAAAACCCTTTTTTTACAAGACAATATCATTTCAAAATAATCATCGCTGTGGTCTCAAATTCTGTTGAGAACATTTCATTTGAAAACTCAGCTTCAAAAAAAATCCACATGTTCGAACAAATAAATTTCAAAATTTCTAATACAGCAGGTGTATTGGCAAGTTCAAAAATTCAATTTTAAAACCTTACTTAGGAGTCAGACAACTAACATTAGAAGGTCATCACTAATTACACGCATTGGAACCTCTGTCCTTGGCTACTCAAACTATCCATAAAATACTTAGTTTGTTCTACTTTAATCTTCCAGCTATTTCAAACATCGTTCGCTATCCTCGGATCTCACAAAATTTTCTGGACACTTCTCATATTCGTTGTCTGACAACTATGGGCTTCTGCTAGCCTATAAACACAATATATGCTGTATAGCACTGGAGCAAACCATGACGATATACTAAGTTACAACAGTCATTTCTCTAGGGAACCTATTCAAAGTGAGATTCATTATAATGTACTTACCTTGAGAACCGATGCACTGGTAACTCTACTTTATGGTTCGTTGTCACGGCGGCTCCACTCTACGGTTTGTCGTCACGGTGGCTCTGCTCTACGGTACATTACTCGGCGCTTCACTTAGTCTTCTCAGACCAGTCAGCTTTTCCGGTTAGCATCCTCTGTAGGTAAACCTCCTTGATCAGAACTCCCCGTAGGTATCCTTCTCCGACAAACTTTCCATAAGTAGCGCCAGTGATCGTCTTTGAATCATTATAATGAGAACTCAAATCTTAACAGGTTCCTATCCTTTAGTAGTTTCATAAACCGTTGTTTCTATGTCTGCCATCTTATCTAGGGTCATTCTATTTGTGGACTTTCACTTTCTATTTAGCTCCAAGCATAATTCTTTACTCAACTTTCCCTATTGGGTAATCACCTACTTCTTGGGAAATCTATTAGCCACTAATATCTCTATGATTCTTGGTCCCACCTTGAGACCATAACCTGGTGGCTACTGAAGTTTCCAGCTTTCGTATGGTTCTGTTAAGGAACTATCTCTTAGGTATTTGGAACCTAGGCAAAACTCACTCATATTTTCTAAGGGTTCCTACTCTCACAGGGGTCATAGTTCTGAGATTTCTCTCGCTTAAGCAATATTAACTTCATAATGTCTATTGATTCTTGGTACTAATATTGGTATACTTACTACTGGGTACCTACAACTCTCATAGGTACTAGTATGACATAACTGTCTCCCCAGAATTACTGGGTACTTTCCTTCTTCTGTCAATTGATCACCACCGTCAAGGACTTAATCAAAAGATCTTCGTCCCCAGAGCCACGCCCCTTTGCACGCATGGTGTCTGGCCTCTACAAGGTAGGGATTTTCTTCTCAGGGTACCTTAACAAGTTATTATTTTGACAAGGACATTAAATCGATAGGTTACTATCCAAGGGAAACCTAAACAGTAGGTTACTGTCTACCGGAAAACTTAAGTCGTACCGACTTCTCTGTACCACTTCCCTTGAAACTCTGAGCGGGGATTTAACTTAGATTCCGATTCCCATATCAAAAGTCTTAAAGTTTAACAACAGAAACCATATTCTGTGCCATCTACTCTATATCAAGGCCTCCCGAGCCTAACCCTTTTCCTTAGGATTTACGTCCTTTTTGTATCACAACACCAGTATTGTATCAGTACTTGTACTTGTTTTTCTCGAAATACTTTTAAAACCATGGCTTAGAACCTAACTTAGTTAGTCAAACCGATTGGCCAGGTAGGCGTCTATCATGGGAGCCTCACCGTGCTAGGGTGACTGATTGGCTAGACTCGGCCCTACCTTCGGCACCAATGGTTTACTGTAACTGAGTCGGGTTCATACCAGATAAAACACTTTTGAAAGCTTAGAACCTAACTCCGCTACTCAGACAATCCGACTAGGCAGGTGTATTTGTGGAAGGCTCGACGAATTCAAGGAAACTGATTGCCAACCACAAAACCCCTTTCTAGATATCAGACTGTTTGGAGTAACTTAGTTAACTCCGTGCCAGGATGTCTGCTCTGATACCAAAATGTAACACCCCAACTTTTCTAAAGCATTTTTGAAATTATTTGATCAGAGTTCAAAATAATTTAACCAGAGTAGAGCAACAGAAGTATTTAAAATACAGAGTAACTGATATTCAACCACTGTAGTGTACTGGTTTGCTGATACAAAGAGTTCGAAAGACTATACATATCTACAGGACTTTCTCCAGCTAGCTCTTCTGCCTGCTGCTTACCCTTGTTTCTGATCCTGTTTACCCCGGAATCCTGAAGCTACAGTAAGAGCTGAGGTTCAATACCCATTGAACCCCTGGTAACGGTTAACCTCATGCTTATGTATCAAATATGTATGACAGATATTCATGTCAAAACAGCAATAATCACAAACATTATTCATATATTCACATAATAACATAACACAGCCACTGCAATATGCATGTTATTATAGTCTGCACTATTCACCAGTGCCACGGTGTACATCCGTGTCCTCAGCGCTAGGAAAACATAACGGCGTTATCAAGACTATAACCCGTATCAAGTTGTATGTGTATGATCAATTTTCAAAAACAGAATTTCAGACTATCTATCACATATAAGCATACCATAAGCATCAGAGTTAAGGTTACAATACGCGTCCGTACCTCCGTTCGGTGTGAATAGTAATTTACTATTCATGTATACGGTACTATTCACGTATACGGTACTATTCACGTATACGGCACTATTCACGTATACGGTACTATTCACGTATACGGCACTATTCACGTATACGGACTTCCTTCGAATCTGACTCCGGAATCTTCGGACATCCCTTGCAGAACCTTGTTCAGCACTATTTCAATGTAAGGAAACCTAAAAACAAGTTTAAGAATTTATTCTTTAATTTTCTGGATCAAACTACACTATTACCAAGAACTAGAAGCTAAAACTCAAGAACTAGAGAACTTACCCTTGAAGTTCCTGCTCATTCTCTCCAGCTTCAAGAACTTTACTCTAAACTCTCTCTCTAACTCTAAGAATTCTCACTCTTCTCTTAAACTCAACTGTTGCTCTCTGAGTTTGGTGTGAAGAAAATGAAGAAATGAAGCCTCTATTTATAGTGAAAAAGCATGACACTATTCATACTTTATCAGGTCAGATTTTGGCTGTTGGATCTTGACTTTAAACATGGCTTCATCTCAACCGTCCAATCCATTTGCTTACGTCATCGATGACGTCATCAAGATGCTTACGTCATCGATGACGTCATCATGACGATGACACTTTCTTACTCTTTTGCATTTATCCTATAAAGATTCCCTGATCGGTGTTCTAATCCCGTTATATTAGAAATTCTCAAGAATCCGGAAGCACAGCCTTGAAGTTCTATTTTTCCTCTTCAGAAATATCTGGGTCAACTAAATTTTTGATCCTATTTAGGGTATTCCGTAACCTGCCGAAGATTTTAAGTCGGACACTGACGGTTACAGAAATTACTTCGGGTGACACCATCTTCTAGACAAAAATTCACTGATTCATAATATGCCCAATTGTCTTCTACTTAGTTCAAGGAGTTTGAGTTATGATTTATTTCCTACAGATTCCACTATCTGTCCTGCTTCAAAATATCGGTTTCAACCTATCTCAATAATCATTCCGCCGATTACGGAAATGACTTTGGAGATAACCCACTCTGAGATAGAAATTCACTTGTTTATAATATACCCTTACTTTAAAAACCTAATTCACGGTTTATTGGAAATAATTTTATTTCTATTGTTTTCCAAAGTATAAGATATTATATTATAATAATATTATTATTGAGTGGGTCCCGCGTCAAATTTTTCAAACTTCACGGGTGTTGGCAGAGGGAAATTATGTAGTCGTGGGTCCCGCATGAATAGTGAATACGTATTTATATATCGTAAATACGTATTTATGAATAGTAAATACTATTCATGTATGTATATATGAATAGTAAAAACTATTCATTTCGAACAAAATACCGACCAAATACCGTATTTTACAAAGTAGATATGTATTTGTGAATAGTAAATACGTATATGTGAATAGTAAATACTATTCACGCCCCACAAAATACCAATTCAAAATTTCTCCATTTTCAAAAATAGGGCCTAGTAGTCTTCCAACAATAGGCTTATTTTCTCATTTTCTAGTCTTTAGGTTTAAAATTCGGGATGTTACAAGTTAAAAATATTTCACCCCTTTATAGTGATAGAAGATATTATTATAATGAAAATTTTAATATTGAATATGATAATAAAAATAATAAAATTTTTCAATTTAAATTTTCTTATAGTGTAATTGTAATAATTTTTAAAATGATGCTTGTAGCCATGTAAAATGTATAACTGTTCATTTTAAGAATTTTTTATGTAATTTGTGCATGTTAATATTATATGAATTCGGAGACATCATAGGAAGAAACTCAAAATTGATGTTACCTCCATAAAAAAATAAGTGATAATTTAAAAATAGGGTAAATGATTTCTCCTGTCACTGGAGATAGAATTATCTCCAGTGAGCTCAAAACTACGTCGTTTTGGATTAATGAAGGGTGTGTTTGTAATTTTAGGTGAATTAATGAAGGGTGTTTCGGTAAAATTCATATGATAAAAAGATAAACAAAATTACGGAAACAACTTTCATTAATTCACCTAAAATTACAAACACACCCTTCATTAATCCAAAACGACGTAGTTTTGGGCTTACTGGAGATAATTTTATCTCCAGTGACAGGAGAAATCCTTTTCCCATAAAAATATTAAGGTTGTTATAAATATATTAAATTATGTGGATGCCTGTTGACTCTTAACTATCCACAGTTCATGAAGATTATTTAGGTATTTTATATATATAATATATAATACATAGGCTTTTAGGTGGCAAATGAATTGCCGCCCAAATAGCCCACAATAGGGAATCAAGAAGCATAATTCTATTGTTGTCAGCGTACAGGATTTACATTCATTTGCATCCATTTGTATCCAAGCAATAAATGAGAAGTGAGCTTAGCTTGGGCTATAAATACCCACCCTTTCATCATCACACACGCACAGATTTTGATTTCCAAAATAGAGTTGAGGGAAGACATTGTAACAAAGAAGTTAATAAGAGTTGCTTCTCTTTTCCTCTGTTGATTTTCTCTTCGCTATTTTCATCCCATATTTTCTTTAATTTATAATACGTTATCAGCACGAGAGCTCTAACGAAGATATTATTTTGCATCATTCTTAATGATTTCATTATATATTCATTTTATCTATCTGGGATGATTTTAACCACTATATGGAATTAAAGATATATTTTTACTGAATGTTTTAAACATTGGGTTCCATGGTTAAGATCGGAGATTATTATTATTCCTTTTATATTATATTGGTATCTATAACTTATACTGGCTGCAATATTTTTCCTTTTATGTCTCACATTATCATATTCTTCTTCTACTGATGAACTAAGTTTTGGTGAGGACTATCTCCCGCTCTTAGTTCATTTCTTTTATTATTCTTTGGCACATTTAAATGAACTAAGTCGTGGTGAGGACTACTTCCCGTTCTTAGTTCATTCCTTTTACTAAGGACTACCTCCCATTTTTAGTTTATTTCTTTTACTAAGTTTTGGTGAGGATTACCCCCATTATTTCATTTCTTTTACTAAGACCTGATGTGGATTATCCCCATTATTTCATTTCTTTTACTAAGATGTGGTGAGGATTACCCCTGTTCTTAGTTCGCATTCAATTATTTATTCTGGTTCTTTTATATTATTAACATTGTTATTTTGTATAGCCAGAAGCTACACACTTTTGATTTCTTATTTTGAAATTATATAACCAGAAGTCATATCACTTTAATTTCTTATTTATGGCTAGAAGCCATATAAATTTAATTTCTCGTTATGAGAACTAAATGGCCCGAAGCCACAAAATTTTTAATTTCTATTATAATAACTTACTTATTGTCTTTGTGAATTTATTGCTACTATCATTGGTATTTCTATATTAATAATTCTTGTTTATTTCTTTAATTAGTTTGAACCATGACAAGCCTTGCAAAAATTGAATTTGTGGCTCTTGACATCACCGAAAAAAACTATTTATCTTGGATGCTGGATGCAGAAATCCACCTGAATGCTCATGGTCTGGAAGACACAATTAAAGAAGGAAATCAGGCATCCAATCAAGATAAGTCCAGTTCCATGATTCTTCTACACCACCATTTGCATGAAGATCTAAAAGTTGAATATTTGACGGTAAAAGATCCACTTGTTCTTTGGAACAATTTGAAAGAAAGATATGACCACCAAAAGATGGTCATCCTCCCAAAAGCTCGTTATAACTGGATACATTTGTGTTTACAAGATTTTAAAACTGTGAGTGAATACAACTCAGCTATGTTCAGGATTACTTCTCAGTTAAAATTATGTGGAAAAAATGTTACTGATGAAGATATGCTAGAAAAAACATTCTCCACATTTCATGCATCCAACTTACTCCTGCAGTAGCAATATCGTGAGAAGGGTTTTAAAAAATATGCAGAATTAATCTCCTGTCTCCTCGTAGCTGAACAGAATAATGAGCTATTATTGAAAAATCATGAATCTCGTCCAACAGGCTCAATTCCATTCCCATAAGTGAATGTAGTGACTAATGAATCCTTTAGTGGCTGAGGACATGGACGTAAAAGCGGCTACAACCGTGGGCGTGGCTGTGGTCGTGGTCAAAATCGTGGTGGATCAAATTTCCGCCCTAAGGGAGGAAAAAATGAAAGGAACCCCAGAAGGGAAACCAGCGGGAATAACAAACATGCTGAAAATACATGGTAACATTGTGGTGGCAAAGGTCATTCGTCATGTACTTGTCGTATGCCAAGACACTTGGTTGACCTTTACCAAGAATCATTGAAAAATAATGGTAAAGGACCAAAGATTGAAGTAAATAATGTTGACAAGGCTGAGAATTCAGGGCATGATGATGTTGAGATTGCTCATTTAGATGTCGCTGATTTCTTAGTGTAAATTATCTTTTCATATTTAGAACTGTCATGTTTTAGTTTTTTTTTTTTTTTGCCCAACATGTTTTAGTATGTTGAAACTTTCTTCTATCATATATATTTCTTTTAATTATGTTTCTATTTATTTTCATGTATCTTTTAATGAAGAAAACATCTTGTTGGCATCAATCCTGAAAATTTGTGTCTCGTTGATAGTGCAACAACGCACACCATACTAAAAAATGATAAATATTTCTCTTCCTTGGTAATGCAAGAAGCTAGTGTTCAGACTATATCTGGTAGGATAAATTTGATTGAAGGTTCTGGAAGAGCTAATATTTTGTTACCTGAAGGAATAAAATTATGCATTGAAAATGCATTTTATTCTACCAAGTCAAAAAGGAACTTGTTGAGTTTCAAAGATATCCGCAGAAATGGATATCACATAGAAACAACAACTAAAAATAATCAGGAATGTCTTGCTATCACATATATAGTTTCTGGTAGAAAATGCACATTGGAAAGTTTTCCTGCTTTTTCTTCTGGTTTGTATTATACATTTATAAGCACAATTGAAACACATGCTATTGTAAACCAGAAGTTTACCAATACAGATCAAATGTTTGCCAATGTAAGCCAGAAGTTTACTAATGAATTTAATGTTTGGCATGACCGATTAGGCCATCCAAGGTCAACTATGATGCGACAAATAATTGAGAATTCATGTGGACATATCCTGAAGTGTAAACAAATACCACAATCCCATGATTTCTTATGTGGTGCATGTTCCAAGAGAAAGTTAATTATTCGGCCCTCACCAAACAAAGTAGAAAGTGAGTCTCTCACGTTTCTAGAACGGATATAGGGGACATTTGTGGACCAATACATCCACCATGTGGACCATTTAGATACTACATCTAATTGACGCATCAACCAAATGGTCATATGTTTGCTTATTATCTTCTCGTAACCTGGCGTTTGCGAGATTACTTGCTCAATTGATTAGATTAAGAGCACATTAACCTGATTATCCTATCAAGAAAATACGTCTTGATAATGCTGGTGAATTTACTTCACAAGCTTTTAATGAATATTATATGTCCCTTGGAATTGATGTTGAATATCTTGTAGCTCATGTTCATACACAAAATGGACTTGCAGAATCTTTGATTAAACGATTACAACTGATTTCAAGACCTTTACTTATGAGATCAAATCTCCCAATTTTTGCTTGGGGTCATGCCATTCTGCATGTAGTGATGTTAATTCGCTTCAGGCCAACTAGTTAGGTTTCCCCCTTACAAATGGTTATATTTCCCATATAAGAATTTTTGGGTGTGCAGTATATGTGCCAATAGCACCACCTCAACGCACTAAAATGGGTCCACAAAGAAGAATGAGAATATATGTTGGGTATGAATCTCCTTCAATCATAAAGTATTTAGAACCATTTACAGGAGATTTATTTATGGCACAGCACGATTTGTCGATTGTCATTTTGATGAATAAGTTTTCCCAATATTAGGGGAGAAAATAAACAGTTGGGTAAAGAGATTAGCTGGAATGAATTATCATTGGCTCATTTTGATCCTCGTACGAAATAATGTGAACTGGAAGTTCAAAAGATAACTCATTTGCAGAATTTAGCTAATCAAATGTTGGAAGCATTCACTAACCCAAAGAGAGTGACTAAGTCACATGTCACAGATGCTAATGCTCCTATTCGAATTGATGTCCCTGAAGGACAACCTATTACAAATGAATCTAAAGCATGCCTAAAGCGTGACAGACCCATCGGTTCTAAACATAAAAATCCTTAAAAGAGAAAAAGAGCCAAGAATATAGATGGTCAAGTTGAGGATAATCAAGAAAAGTCAGTAGTTCCAAAAGAGTCATCTCTTGAAGAGTTACTATCTCTAGAAGAGAATGTTGTAGTCCCAGAAGAAACCCAGGTACTTGAAATGTGTGAAAATAATGAGATCTCAATAAATTATGTTATGAATTGTATCCGATGAGACCGAAATGAAGTCAACGTTGACGACATCTTTGCTTATCATGTAGCATATGATGTAATGAATGATAATGAGGATCATGAGCCAAAATCCATTAGCGAGTGCCAACAGCGAAAGGATTGGCCCCTACGGAAAGATGCTATAAATGCAGAACTAAAATCACTGGAAAAATGAAAAGTATTTAGACCTGTAGTCCATACACCTGAAGATGTAAAGCCAGTTGGATACAAATGGATCTTTGTAAGAAAAAGAAATGAAAAAGGTGAAATTACAAGATATAAGGCATGTCTTGTAGCCCAAGGCTTTACAGAAAGACCTGGCATTGATTTTGAACAAACGTACTCACTAGTAGTGGATAAAACTACCTTTCGTTATTTGATTAGTTTAGCAGTAAATGAAGGACTTAATTTGCATTTAATGGATGTTGTGACTGCTTATTTGTATGGCCTACTTGACACTGACATTTATATGAAAGTCCCTGAAGGACTCAAGGTGCCAGAAGCATCTAATTCGAATTCTCGAGAGAAATACTCGATTAAGTTAAATAAGCCTCTGTATGGCTTAAAGCAATCAGGGCGCATGTGGTATAATTGTCTCAAGGAATATTTGTTAAAAGAAGGGTACAAAAATGACCCAATATGCCCATGCATTTTTATGAAAAGATCTAGCAATGAATTTGCTATAATTGCTGTTTATGTTGAGGATATCAATATCATTGGAACTCCTGAAGAGCTTCAAAAAGCAATTAATTGTTTGAAGAAAGAATTTGACATGAAAGACTTTGGCAAAACAAAATTCTATATTGGATTACAAATCGAGTATCTGAAGGATGAGATCTTTTTATATCAAGAAACTTATACAAAGAAGGTCCTAGAAAAATTTTATATGGATAAGTCACATCCATTTTGTACTCCAATGATTGTAAGATCCTTGCATGTTGATAAAGATCCATTCCGACCTCAGATAATCAACGAAGAAGGTGAAGAAGAACTACTTGGTCCAGAAGTACCATATCTTAGTGCCATTAGAGCACTAATGTATCTTGCTAATCGTACACGTCTCGATATATCATTTGCAGTGAATTTATTAGCAAGATATAGTTCTACACCAACACGGAGGCATTAGGATGGAGTAAAACGCATTTTTCGTTATCTCAGAGGCACTATGGACATGGGGATATACTACTCAAATGCATCCAAACATAAATTGATTGGTTATGCAGATGCTGGATTTATGTCTGATCCACATGATGATAAATCACAAACTGGTTATCTATTTACATGTGGAGGTACAACTATTTCATGGTGATCTATGAAGCAAACAATATCAGCCACATCATCTAATCATGCAGAAATTCTAGCAACGCATGAAACAAGTCGAGAATGTATATGGTTGAGGTTAGTAATATATCACATTTGGACAACTTGTCATTTATCTTCAAGAAAGATGGATCCAACAGTTCTATATGAAGATAATGCTACATGTGTTGCTCAACTTAAAGAAGGTTACATCAAAGGTGATAGAACAAAGCATATTTTACCAAAAATTTTCTTTACCCGTGATCTTCAAAAGGATGGTGAAATAGATATCCAGCAAATCAGTTCAAGTGAAAATCTGGCAAATTTATTCACCAAGTCACTTCCTGAAGCAATTTTTGAAAAGCTTGTCCATGGCATTGGTCTTTGAAGACTCAGAGACCTCTACTGATGTTGTCAAGAGGGGGAGTCGATACATGTTGTACTCTTTTTCCCTTATCTAGGTTTTATTCCGCTAGGTTTTCCTAGAAAGGTTTTTAATAAGGCAGCACTGGAAAGTGTATCAATGAATGATGTACTCTTTTCTTTAGTTAAGTTTTTATCCCACTGGGTTTTCCCTAGTTAAAGTTGTTAATGAGGCACATTCATAATGGACATCCAAGGGGGAGTGTTATGAATATATTAACTTGTGTTGATGTCCATTGAATCTTAACTATCCAAAGTTCATGAAGATTATTTGGGTATTATATATATATATATAATATAATACATAGGCTTTTAGGTGGCAAATGAATTGCTACCCAAATAGCCCACAATAGGGAATCAGGAAGCATAATTGTATTGTTGTCAGCATACAGGATTTACATTCATTTGCATCCATTTGTATCCAAGCAATAAATAAGGAGTGAGCTTAGCTTGGGATATAAATACCCACCCTTTCATCATCACACACGCACAGATTTTGATTTCCAAAATAGAGTTGAGGGAAGACATTGTAACAAAGAAGTTAATAAGAGTTGCTTCTCTTTTCCTCTGTTGATTTTCTCTTCGCTATTTTCATCCCATATTTTCTTTAATTTTATAATAAAGGTGTTTATCCAAACACATAAATAATTGATTACACAGTACTATATAAAGAATAAAATGATATTTTATGAAGTCACTATTACAATAGGCAAACATTGAGTTGGAAAGCAAGTGACTATCAGAATCATATTTTTTTTTTACAAAAAAAAGATAGAAAAATTTATGGACCGTGTTTTCTTTGTGAATTGACTTTCATTATTTTTTCCTTCACTCTCATTTTCTCTCATTTTTTCTGTTTTTGACAATTGGGTGAAGATCTCAACGACACATATTTAACATATTATAAAAATATTATCATAATTTTACTTTAAAGATATAATCTATCAAATTTAAACTGTTGAGATCTTAATCCAACGGTGGAAAAGAAAAAATAAGGGAAAAGAAGAATAAGGAAGAAAGGAGGAAAGTCAAATCCATTATGCTGGGGCCTAAAAATGAGATTCCCACTAAATATGTATAGCTAAGCCATTAAATTAAATCTTGATCTTTCAAATTCAATTTATATGGCTTTTTTTTTATAAAAAAAAAAGTTTAGGTGAGGGTAGATATCGGTACTCTACTAGAGTCAGGGCATGCCTCCAAGCTCAAAAAGCGTTTACAAAAGTATTTACAGATTGCTCATCAACGAGTTCCCCCATATCGACCAACGAGTATCGAACCTCATCCCTTTTGGGGTAAAGGCATCCTTAGCCAACTGTGGTAGGCCTCATTGGCTCTATTTATATGGTTTAATTTCATTACAAGTTGTTGAAACTGTCATTACCATTAGCTTACACTCAGCCATAGTACTTATCGAGCCCAATTAGTGGAACTCATCCTGTCTTGAATGTATAAATGTATGAAATAGATAGTTAGTTCTTGGGTTTGACTTTTCGGAGAGCTTAGGATGTCTAAAATAGACTTCTTGACGACTAGGTTGGACTCAAATAACTTGTCATATCTTAATACCAAAAGAAGGAAAAAAAAACCTTATCAATGGACACTTTAGTGCTCTCGTCGCAGGAAAAATAGCCAATGCCACTTTCTCAAGAAGAAGACTATTTGCTTGCTCAAAGTTCCAAGAAGATAAAGAATGTCCTTAACGATGACAATATACTGACTGGTTATTTGCCAAAGTTGGGAGAAAGTTCCAATGCTACTTAGAAGGGAATCCCTTTATTTGCTGATAAGTTGAAAGGTACCTCTGATCATGAGAACCAACTGAGAAAAATGCCTTATCCAATGATGCCTTGTCTGATGGTATTTTTGAATCCTCAGACAGGGAAAAGGCCAAAAAATGGTATAAGATCACAGAAAGTAAATCAAGAAACTTCCCATCCTTTAGTTTCCCAAATCTGATCAAAAAGCGTTTGTACAAAGCTTGGAACAATCAATTATAGTGAAGCTCCTGCGTCTGAATATTGGTTATAGGGCATTAGAGATACATTGCAGTCCATGTGGGCTAAAAGAGGGATCGTGACCTTGATAAACATTGGCCATGGTTACTTTATAGTGAAACTGACCAATAAAGTGGACTATATTAACGCTCTTACTGGCAGACCATGGATGTTATATGATCACTACCTCATTGTGAAACCATGGGAGGCTAGCTTCAGGCCAGACAAATCCTCCATAGAGAAGGTTGTAGTCTAGGTTAGGATTCCTAAGTTACCTTTAGAATACTATGATGAAGTGGCACTCACCCTAATCGGCAATCGGATAGGATCAACAATTAAGGTTGATATGAATACTTCTTGTCAACTCAGAGGCCATTTTGCACACATCTGCGTTTTGGTGGAGCTTGGCAACAGTTAATGCAGGGGTTTTACCTTGATGGAGAGGAATTCTTTCTTGAGTATGAAGGCTTGCACCTACTGTGCACAAACTATGGAATTTATGGTCACCAAAAGGAAACATGCTTACAGGGAAGAAAGTAGGATATGGTGCCGCAAAGCATC
This sequence comes from Acacia crassicarpa, assembly GCA_034222035.1. NCBI lineage: Eukaryota > Viridiplantae > Streptophyta > Magnoliopsida > Fabales > Fabaceae > Acacia > Acacia crassicarpa. The sequence continues at coordinate 18,910,751 of JAWXYG010000009.1, read as the reverse complement.
CCTGCTAGAGCTAAAGGGGATGAAATGATGAAAAAACATCATGAAGGTGAGGAGGAGCAATGGCGGGTGGTGCAAAAAGTGCGACGGCCGAGGAAATTGAAGGACAAGGCATCAGATGTGCCACAACAGCAAAAGGAAGGGTCACGATTTAACATCCTGGCTGATGTGGCAGACTCAGCTATATCCCCTAATGAAAAGAGAAATGGGAATAAGCAACAGAATATGGGTTTGGCACGTTTACATAGGGAAAGACGAAAGGTAAGTTGAAGGTAGGTGTTAGTGAGCTGCAACAATAGAGCAGGGGCGAAGTCATTAGGGAGATAGTGGAGCAGGCACCAAGAGGAACCGTACATACGAGGAACAAAAGGGTGGATAAAAGATCAAGGGATGAGTCAAGAAAATAGGAGAATGGTGGGACTTTGATGATCACGATGGGCAATGCAAAGTATTCTGGTCTGGGCTGTGATATTGTGCTTGGTAGCCCAAGAGAAAATACCAATGAGGATGATACCATCCTTTATGGCCCCAACAATTAGATGCTAATTTGTGGGCCTCTAGCCCTTGACCCAAGTGACGAAGGAATGGAGGAAGAAAGGCTTCAAGTTGAAGTTGGAGCAAGCCCAATGGAGGACGATGTAGACAACGGTTGTAATGAGGATAGTATTGCTTCTCTGGTCCTAGAAACTCCGCTATAATTGGGCCTGTTTCCTCTACTTTATTTTATTAAAGTTTTTTAGGGATCAATTGGTGTATTAAACCTGTCTTAGTTGTGCTAGTGGACACTCAGATGAAACCCGCATCCATCATCTTCTATCTCTTGGTTACGATGAGTTTGCGATGATCGAGGGGCTTGATTGCTCTCTAGAAAAGTAGTGAGATCTTTGTATCTATTATTGAGGAAGACAGATAGTTTTTCCCTGAATTTGTGTTAACCTTCGTATATGTGTTACCCCATTCTATTTTTTGTTGCATCTTATGGGATAAATTGAAAATTTTGGCTAACTGTATTACTATGCCCTGGGTTGTTTGGGGGGACTTCAACAATATCCTCTCCTTACCCAAACGATCTGGTGGAGCATGACGATACACTTCTCCATTGGCTAGTTTTAGGACAAGGTTCGATTGTGTGGCCTCAATGATCTTCGTGCGTCAGGACCCAGATTCACCTGGAAAGGGCCACAACTGGTTGGATGTTAGAGGCTTTTAGAATGTCTAGATAAAGCCCTAGTCAATAATGATTTCCTCTCATCTTAGCCAAATGGCATTGTTAAGGTTTTGCCTCGCACTAAATTCTCATATCATAACCCGATCTTATTAAAATTGGGCGCCCAGATTAATGATCGAAAACAGAGACCCTTCTGATTTGAGGCCATGTGGATAGAGCACAAAGAATTTAAAGCCTTCCTGTCTCATCAATGGAAAACTAATGATGAATTAGATTCAAATTTAAATTCTTTCCAAAACCAAGTAATGGAATGGAATAGGGATATATTCGGTTATGTTGAGAATAGGAAAAAAAATTATTTTGGTAAGACTTAATGGTGTGTAGAGCCCAACATATTCTTTTTCCCGATATCTTCACAGACTTGAGGAGCAGTTACGAAGAATTATTTGAAGGTAGAGCTAAATCACCAAGAGGGGGTGAATTGGGGATTTTAAAATCTTTTTCAAAATGCTCTGTTTTCGGTAGCTAAAACAGAGATGAACAGAGAGTAGAGAAGAAGAGCAAGACACAAGGATTTATACTGGGTTCGGTCCAACCTCTTGACCTACATCCAGTCCCCAGATTCTCTGGGATTTTCACTATCCCAATTGATTACGCACTCTGTACTCAAGAGTAATTCTCTCACTAGAACTTACTCCCCCTTACAAGTTGTAATCAATGAACCCAATCACCAAGTCCCCTGACTTGTGATTCCTTACAATAAATGAATGATAATCAATGAACTCTCTCTAAGAGTAGATAAGAATAAACACTAAAGTTCAATGTATCAAAAGATACTTTACAAGTGAAAACTGAAAGAATAAGTGTAAGACTTGAATGCAGTTCATTTTCAGCAGATGTGTTGTTGAGAAGACTTGAATGCAGCTCTATTTATATCAAGAGAGCATTAAATGACCATTGAAATCCCTAATGTAACCGTTGGAGACATTCAAAAAGGATTAGGGAGTGCTTAGGTCTTCTTCGCTCTCTACTCTTCACTTAATCTAGTTGCACAAAAGTTTAGGATTGACTTCTTGAGTATTAATCCGTTGGAATAGCAGCTACTAGATGTGGAAAGTAGACATTAATCCGTTGTTAACGTGTGCAGAAGGATTACCCAAAAGTATGCAAGCTTTCTGGGTTTTGCATTTAATGTGCTGACGTCACTTTTTGCTTTTGCTTTTAACCTTCAATTAACATCCTTTAAAACACCTGAAACTCACTAACAAAGTGGTTAAAAATAGCAAGGAATATCAATGAATAATGATAGAAAGTATTAAGATCAAATAAGAAGGTTTCACAAATTTGTCAGATTCAAAATTCAAACTCGAGTTTGTTTATCAAAACTCGAGTTTCCCCCATCCAGAGAAGAAAATCACGTTTTGAGCTTTGGAACACATTTTTGAATGAAACTCAAAACTCGAGTTTCCAAAACTAAACTCGAGTTTTGGACTTTTAATGTGAAGTATGAGTATTAGTCCAAAACATCAAAACTAGAGTTTTTATCCAAAACTGGAGTTTTCAGAGCATTGAAAGATTGCAATGCTCTCGGCTTGGCCAAAACTCGAGTTTCCAAAATAAAATCTCGAGTTTTTATGTAAGTATGAAAACTTTGAGAAATCTATACCAAGTCAAAACTGGAGCTTTTTGTGAAATCTGGTGTTTTCAAAAATTGTGTAGAACATGAAAACTCTCTGCCAAATAAAAGCTCGAGTTTTCAAACCAAAACTCGAGTTTTCTCACAACTTTGAGAAAACTTAGAAACTTCATGGCAAAGTGAAATCCTTGAGTTTTAAATCGAAACTGAGTTTGCAAATGTTTAAAATGTTGGAGACTCTCTGTATGACCAAAACTCGAGTTTCCAAATGAAAACTAGAGTTTTTGTCTTTATTAGAAAATAATGAAAAGTCTCTATATGATGCAAAACTCGAGTTTGTCTTAAGATGAAAAACTGAGTGCTCTCTGTAAGATCCCAACTCGAGTTTTCCTGTGAAAACTGGAGTTTTGCTTTGTTCATTGAAAATGAGCTACTCTCTGTCAAAATCAAAACTCGAGTTCCCAAACCAAAACTCGAGTTTGCCTTTGACAGTAAGTTTTTCAACTTACCAAAGACAAAATTTAACTTGTGTTTACAATTGTCAATTATCATCAAAACACATAGAGAACTAACATTATTAAACCTTGAAGAAATGAAATAGCATCAGAAGTCAAGGGTGGAATGGGTTGTTAAAGGAAATAGAAATACTAGATATTTCCATCTCAAAACCAGTATCAGAAGAAGGTGCAACAGAGTACTAATGCTACAAGATGATTCCAGTGTTTGGGTTGGGAAAGTAGAGGATGTCAAAAACTTAGTGATCACTTCCTATAAAAACCTTTTCAAGGAAGAAGACCATGTAGATTAGCCTCTCTCCACAGCGAATAACGTCCCAACAATTGATACTGCTAGGTTGGAAGCCTTATCGTTGTCGCCAACGATGAAAGAGATACATGAGGTTATTAAAGTAATATGGCCCTTTAAAGCCCCCAAGGTGGATGGTTTTCCACCTATGTTCTACCAAAGGAACTGGAATCTAATTGGTCTAACGGTATGTAATTTTGTCATTGTTGCTTTTGAAGGAACCATGGATATTACTAAAGCTAAAAGAAATCAACTTCTTCAGGTCTCCCATTTCAGACCGATCTCCCTCTGTTATGTACAATACAAATGCATCATCAAGTTAATCTCTTTAAGGTTGTGATGTGTCATGGATGAACTAATTGTAAGAACCGACTGAACTCAAGAGGGGGGTGAATTGGGTGAAGTATAAAAATTTAGGAACTTTGAAAATCTTTTCGTAACTCACTGAAATCGGTTTACAAAGCAATAATCAGACATTTAAATATGTATACACATTCAACCATATATGCTGGAAATGTAAGAGATAAGGGAAGAGAATGTGCAAACTGATTTATACTGGTTCGGCCCAATCATTGACCTACGTCCAATCCCCAAGCCTCACTTAGGATTTTCAATTCACTATCTTCTTTCAACTTGATTACACGTTCTGTAACTGAAGTAACCCTCTCACTAGGATTCACTCCTCCTTACAAACTGTAATCAACACACCGCTTGATTACACACTCTGTACTCGAAGTAATCCTCTCACTAGGATTCACTCCCCCTTACAAGTTGTAACCAACACAATGTGTTTCCCACTCAAGATTACCCAATCTTGAGTAACTCTCAGATAGATAGAATGATTACAATAAATCTTCTCTCTCAGAAGTGAATAAATGAAAACTGAAGAACAATACAAATCACTTCACTCTCTAAGCTATCTAAACATGAAAAATGGAGAGTAAATGATGTGAAAAACAGAGTATTAGCATGTTGAAGATGTGAGCTCTTGTCTCTGCATTTTTCTGCTTGAATCTGTCTTCTATTTATAGGTAGAGATCAATGTATAACCGTTGAGAAGATTCAATGACTGTTGGATAAAGAAATATAGCCGTTAGACTCAGATGGAACTAGCCGTTAGAACTTCGTTTTCTGAACCAGCTATGACATCAGCATTTACTTTACTCTTGATCTTCAGTTTAACACCCTTTGATCATCTGAAACATGTACACAAATGATATAAATGATGTTAAGAAGTGTTATAAATCATTTGGGTAATCATCTGGATGTTTATCAGAAGAATCAGGATTTTCGAAACGCTGATTTTCTGAAGCTGAGATGAAAACTCGAGTTTGCACTTGAAAACTTGAGTTTTCCTTTTGTTGTCGAGTGTTGGATTTCTCTCTGCCTGAGCAAAACTCGAGTTTTGTACTTACAAACTCGAGTTTGGAAGATACTCTAAAGTTCATTGCTCTCTGTAACCCGAAAACTCGAGTTTTGTACTTACAAACTCGAGTTTTGACTTTGTTGAGCCTTTTCGCAACTTCTTGAACTGACTGTCAACTTTCGAGGGCCATATCTCCCTGGTCCGAGCTCTTTTTTGGTCCGTTCAACTCTTGATGGAAATCTCTGTGAGTCTACTTTCATATGACACTGATTTCAGCTCAATCGGATTTTTCGTTTGTGAGATACACCCAAAATACCAAAGGTAGGTCTGGACTGTGACGTTGATTCTTATGGCAACTTGTAAAAATTATAGCTCCTTGATATGAACGCCTTTGAGCTTGAATTTTATATCAAAATGACGCATTGGGAGTATAGTTTCATATGCCACTGATTTAACCTCAATCCGATCTCTGGTTTGGGAGATATCGTCGAATTACCAGACCTCGCCCGAGCTGAACGTGAAACAGAGTTGCTGAAGAGCTGATCACGCTGTAAACTCGAGTTTTCACTTGGAAACTCGAGTTTTGAGTCCTAAACTCGAGTTTGTGCTTGGAAACTCGAGTTTTGCTTGTCCAGAGACGCCAGAGATGCTGAAGACATTGGAAACTCGAGTTTTGAAATGGCTGACTCGAGTTGACTCTTAAACTCGAGTTTTGAGTCTTAAACTCGAGTTTTCTCATACTAGAAGAGCGAATCATTGTAGCGAAGCAGGAAACTCGAGTTTTGACCAGGAAACTCGAGTTTTCTCATCCTGAAGCTGATTTTTGCTGACTTTAACTCCAAATTGAGCCATTCCAACTTCCATATGATCTTGGAGGCTTCTAGCTTCAATATAAGAACTTGAATAATTATATCTTCATTCCATTCAACAAGTTCTTCATTTCTTTCTTCTTCTCTTGATCATTTTTCATAACTCAACTCTTTCTTTCTTCTCTTCTCTTGATCATTCCATATCATTTGACTTCACATCTTCTTTGTTTATGTCTAGAATTAGTTTCTTGGATTATCCTAATTGCTTTAATTATCTAATTTCTTATTGGCTAACTCCTTGACTTTTCTTCCTTTCCCTCTCTCCTACACACACACACACACACACACAACACACTCAATACGCCACACACACACACACAATCTCCCTCCTTCTTGCTTTTTCTTCATTCTCCTATCCTCTTCCATCCCCTTTATGAGTCATTAAGTCTAGTACATGATCCTCTTCCATCAACCTCCAAAGTCTTCACTAGAGTTGTGATTCATCTTTTAGAGTTGTGACTCATTCCATGCCTAGGTTATTGACTCATGCATGTTTAGATTGATGACTCACTCATGCTAGGTTAATGACTCATTCATGTGTAGGCTAATGACTCATTCCTAGAGTTATGACTCATTTTGCATATGTGTAATTGCTTCTTGAACTTTTTTCCCTCTTCCTTTTCTTCTACAAAAACCGCCCCCAACCCCTAATATTCATTTTGAATTTTATTCCCTAATTTTCCTACATTATTAGAGGGAAACTTTCATTGGTTGGCTTTGGTTCTCATGGATTCCACTTTATTATAGTTAATTAGAGCCATTGGATTATCTTTGCAAGGTTAAATCTTGACCTTTGATTTTAATTTGAGATTCTTGACTTTTCAAAGCTCAATTAAAGCTTAATTAACATCTTAATCAAAGCCTAATTGTCTCTTGGCTATTGCATTATTAGTGTTTAAGGTAGTTTAGGACCATTGGTAATCTATTTAATACTAATCTCAAACCCTTATGGGTCTTTGAATTTTAATTAGCTTAACATATCTCTATTTAGTAATTATTAATGTTAATTGTAAATAATTAGCTAATCATTCTATTAGTGTCAATTAATTGCCCATTAATTGTTGGTAATTATCCTTTTAATTGTTCAAGTGTTTTGATAATTCTTTATGGCCTTTTATGAATTAATATGAACTAGGCACTACTTATGGGTTCTTAGAAAATTTAGTTTCTTAATAAATTATGAAAATTGAGACTTAAGTCTTTTGTACTTAATCCCTTGATTAATTATGAAAATTTACATAATTATTTTGCTTAGTGAAAACCTAGTTGTCTACCAATTCTTATTAATTTTTCCTATTTGTTTAAGTATTTTCATAATACCTCCTTGCTCTTCTTTGATCATATAAGACCATAATTTAATTTGGGGAATTATTTGTATTTTTATGATATTTTATGATTCCTAACAAAAATTTAGAAAATAAAGCATTAACTATATTAAATTCTAAGGAGGAATAATCTAATAGATAGAATAAATATATCTCAAAATTTGAGACCACATATTCACCTATTTATAATAGGTGTTATCAACGAAATATCGTATTTATAATAATTATCAATTTGGGGTATTACATTGTTTATGTCCTACCTTTATAGATCGACTTCAGATGGGCGAAGTTGTCCTCCACCATTCCAAGTTGGTACTCTCTCATTTTAGATTTGGACGAATCATGCTTTCTTTTTGAATAATTGGTTTGTCTACATTGGTTGCCAGCTCTAGAGCAGATGTTTTAAATTTTGAATTTTTATTTTAGTGTGGATTTTTTTTTATCCTGTTATATTTTTGAGAACTCATCCTATTAAATCTAAATCATTCCACCGATTGATATGTATGATTTGGATTCTCATATTTCCTAGTCCAAGATATGGAAAATTAGAACTAGATTGCGGACAATTTGTATATATGTTGTTAGACATTTCCTTATGTGCAGTTAGTTACTGACAGTTTTATTTTGTTTTATGATGCAGCAATTGGGTTTAATGTTGAAATAGTGCAACATAACAACATTAAATTTCAAGTCTGGGATTTAGGTAAGGACGTAAGCAACTTTTTTACTGGACATAGCTGGCATATGTTTTCATTGGATATATAATAGGAGTTTTCAAGAGATTTTAAGCTTACATATGATGGTTTTATAGCATAGAATCCTACAAATAGCCATCCATTTGGCATTGCTGAGTCAGATCAGAAATTAGTACCTTTTCACATATGTATCGTGAAATATAGATGACTGGCGAATTAAACCAATGAAGGTCTAGAGCTGTTTCATTGAGCACATATGAGCTGATGTCATACTAAAACGCTTCTTTGGTATTAAGGCTCGATAATATTTTGACAGCACACAACTCTTAGGAATAATCTTGTTTTGCTTTAGGATGATGGAAATCAAATAGGTTAGGAAGACTTAGAGAACCTAGCAATAATTTTGTCCTGTTTTGTGTTGGTCTATTTTCATTCTTTTCTATTTTAAAACTTAGAGAAGCTAGCACACAACTCAATAATGCATTTAAAACTTTCTTTGAACCCTGAGCCCCCCTTACTATTTGTGCGGATACAAATGAAAAATCCTAGCTCTGCCACTGATCTCATCAAAGGCCATACGAGCATCACTCTCTAATTCCCATTGTTCACAGATTTCCTTGATACGAGTCTACAATTAAAGCATAAAAGTAATAGAAAAAGAATAAAAATCATTAATTGAACAAGAAATATAAGAATATAAAGCGTACGTGAATCTACTCAGAATATGAATCTACCCACACTAGCTATCCATCTGCTTTCTCTCTGGTAGGTGTTATCTACCATACCAGATCAGGCGGCGTAGGCTGTCCAGTTGCGGGGTCTTTCTATAAAGCATAACATACAAATACGTACAATAGCATATCCAAAGATAACTAATGATGCAAAATAAAAATTTAACTGAAGGGGAGAGATCGCACTTACTGCAAAGTGGTCCATTTTATCAAATGATCGAGTACTGATAGGGCAAAATGTTATAGCCTAAAAAACTCCGTAAGTGCAAGGGTCGTATCAAGTAATAAAGAGTAAGTAAGATATCGTTCCCATGAGAACTTAGTACCCACAACTTCAGTTAAGCATTAATCTCACAATTTCGTTTAAGTTGAGCAAATCAGATTGAATTTAATTAATAAAAGAAATCAAAACTGAAATTAAAATAATAAAAACTACCACACTAATTGAACAAGCAACCTAGAGTCACCAATCTCTTATTAGCTTCATAAACCTTGTTTTCATTAATTTAATTAGCCTTAATATCAATTTTGTTAATCTCAAGTATAAATAGCTGTAAATGTCTGTTAGTTCATTTACAATCCTCTCTTAAGTATAATTTGTTATATCTAACATAATTATCAGAAGAGGCAACATAACTCGGACACACTCTTCAACAAAGGCCATTAAGTATATGTCTATCCTAACCGCAAATTAAATTGTAATCTAATCCCACATTACTTAATCTGAGAGCCTAATTAAAATTCTCTTCGTCAAGGTAAATCCTAATTCTCTAATTCATATTCAATGATGGCCAATCACTAAATAGATAAATTTTAAACAAGATTAAGCAACCAAAATTAATTTTAATTTTAATTAAACAATAAAAATAAAATCTAATCCACAAATAAGTTCATAGCTACTCTAGGTTGCAAAGAAAATGAGCCACACATAACTAAAATTAAATTCATAACAAAAAGATAATACTTCAGGTTTAAAGATAAAAAGAGCTAGGAAAGAAAGCTTCTCCGCGCCTCCACAGTCCTCTCATCCTTCTGTAGAGATGATGGAGATAATTGAAACGCCTCTCTTGCTCAGCCTTGGTTGGTTCTAATCTCGTCCCTCGCTTTGCTGCAGTCCGAATTCTCTCTTCTGTGCGTCTTTTAATAATGTATTTTGCAAATTGGGCTCTGATATCTTTTTTTCACCAGATATGATAGATCATATATCACAACAATATCCAATTCTTTCCAACTCACATTTTTTTCCTCTCATGTAGGTCCCGCCACGTAATTGTTAGATGATATATATTCATATCTTTTTGTTTTGCTTTTGTTCCTTGTACGTGATCTGTTTCCTTATTTACGTGTGGCCCCCACGTCACTTCTAACATAATATAACAATATAATATATTATATTATATTCTTTTCAATTTAATTTGTTATCTCTCTTAGATCACATAATATCTCTTGTGCAACAAAATATGATATCAATAGATTTTCTGTTATAATATTCTTTTTATCCTATATTTAATTAAAAGATGAATAGATATATAAAAGATAATTAAATAAGCATAATATTAATAAATTTAATCAAATATATCTCAAAATCTATACTTATTTAATTATATAATACTCCCTCTGGTCCTAATTATAAAACAACATTTGGAAGTTGGTTTTGGTCCTAATTATAGGATAACATTCTAAATTTTGTTAATTTCTTCCTAAAATACCCCCATTTTATTCTCTCAAGTGTGTTTGGTTTTTGATGAATGTAATTATATATATGTGGATGTGTAGACTCTTCCAATCATTGAAACTTTTAAATTATTAGATTTTAATCATTTTATCGATCAATTGTCATTAATTTACCAATATATATATATATATATATATATATATATATATATATATATATATATGCACACACATATATGTAAACACACATACATATTCATACGCATAGAGATATATGTGTGTGTGTGTGTGTTTTTATATGTATGTCTACATACATATATACATAGACACATATATAAACCCACACACACACACACATCTGTGAGTGTGTGTGCTGTCAATATATATGTGTATGTGTATATATATAAACACACACACGTGCATATATATATATATATATATATGAGTGTGTGTGTAGATATGTGTGAGTGTGTGTGTGTGTTTTTATATGTGTGTCTACATACAAATATACATACGTATATACACAGACACATATAAACACACACACACACACACACACCTGTGAGTGTGTGTGTGTTGTCAATATATATGTGTATGTGTACATATATAAACACACACACATATATGTATATATGATATGTGTGTACACACATATATATACATATGTGAGTGTGTGTGTACCTATACATATACACACATATATGTGTATATAATAATATCATTATTTCAATTAGAAAGTGTGTAAAAAAGAAAATTTTAGGTTGAAGAGGTATGTAGTATGAGTGTTATTTACTTTTATTTTTGTCATTTTAAATTTATATAAGGGCATTTTAGGAAAATGAATAAAATTAACTAATTTAACTTCTCTCCTTAATCTCTCTAAAGTTGGTTAAATATGTCTTATAATTAGGACCCAAGGGAGTATCTACTTATCAAATACCATAAGTCTGTTTTGTCACCTATTCCCACTTAGTTTTGGGCTAACTATGATACAGGGCTTAGGGATCCTTTCTTGTCAAGGGATTGTGATAGTCCTAGCGTTAAATGGTCCCCCTACTTAGCCTAAAAATCAATTGTGATAAAGTCTTTTCACCTCATGAGAAAGATGCTACGACAAGGGCAATATGTCGTGATCATGTTGGATCTTTTAGATGGGGATTTGTGGATAAAATTAAGTCCATTTCTACTTTTATGACCAAAGCCTTGGCTTTGAAATGGGCCTTAATTCTAGCTATGGACCTTAGGCATGATAAAGTAGTCTTTGAAACTGATTGTCTCTCTCTGCTTATCTGTGTTGAGGCAAAGTCACCGGATTTGTATGATTGGAGGTGTAGGAGTATTATCGAGGATGTTTCTTATCTTCTATCTTTTAAGGATGTGTTCTTTTTGTCCTTTCCCCAAGACGAGGCAACCATGCTGCAACCTCTTCTTGCAGCTAATGCTTACGACCAACACCCATTTTGTTGTCACTTCTAACCCTAGAGGCTCGGAAGACTAGTGATAGTGTTGATAATTTTCCGCATACCAGTCTTTCATTGAATTGTGGCTAGTTTGATTATTCTTGTTTACATGTTGTTTTGTTTTTCTCTTGTATGTATTTTTGTTTGCTGTCATGGTTTGTTGTTGTAATTCTGTTTGGTTGTTTTTCCTCTCTATAATCATCATTTTCTGTGAAGTTTATTGATAGAATCTTCTGTTGACAAAAAAAAAAAACATTTATTCGATGACTTTGAATGTGTAGTTAACAACGTATTACTCTGATCCTATTTATAAGTCCACTTTGACCAAAAAATTTGGTCCTTTTTATAAGTCCATTTTGACCAAATAAATGAGATTGTGTCAGTTTTGCCCATAGTAATGATGATGTGAGAGATTGATTAACTATATTAGAAAGAGAAAAAGATGAGAGAGATTTGACAATAAATTTTAAAAGGTACTCATCATAAATGAGGGTAAAGTTGGAAATTTATTCCATAATCATTGATATACTTATCTCTCCTTGGTATGTGAGATTTGGTCAAACTGGATTTATAAATAGGACCAAAGTGGTAACACAGAAGACACAATAAAGAAAACAAAACTAAGATCCCCTGTAACGCCTCTTACACCGCGTGCTCTCCGGATCTCCATGCATGGAAATTGGATCTCCATGTTCATTGTCGACCTTTGTTTTTGTTTTGACCTTTATTGGTCAACCTTTGGTTCTGTCATGGTTATTTCAAATATTTTTATATTTTGAATCATTCTAACGTCTAGTTATTTAATGACAAGTTTTAGTCATGAACTTTATTTTATAATTAAATGAAAGCAAATTAATAATGAAAAACTCCCTAGCCAAAACAAATAATGCAAATTATAACAAAAAAGTGCATTAAAGATGTGATCCAAATATAAATATCCTAAAAATAATAATCGATTAGAAGACAAAAGTTGATAACTTCGTCATAAAATAGATTGTCATTAATTGACTAGTGAGGGAATTTCATCGCTAAATCAATTTAGTGACAGAATTTATCATTTGTATATGATTATAATACAAAAATGGTAGATTAGCGACAGGACTTAATTACGCAATTTGATGATTTTGTTGTAAAATAGGTTGAGTTAGAGACAAAAATCAGTTTAGCGATAAAATTTCATCTCTAATCTGCTGTTTTTTTAATCTTGGTCAACTGTGTGCATTATTATTAGTCCACAAGAAACTAATGAGGTTTAACTCATTAATTAATGGGAAAATCCTTTTAAGGTCCCAAGGGACCAAAAAAATGTCAAAAAAGTCCAATAGAAAATTTTGATTTCAAAAAAGTTCTAAAGAGTTGTTAAAACCTACAGATAGAGTCAATGTTGTCAAAATCAAGTTTCTCCATAGAAATAGAATAGGTGATGAAAACATAAATTGTAGAAATGACCAAGGACGTAGAAATGACCAAGGACGGAACCAGGAATTGAAATCAGGAGGAGTAAAAATTATAGAATAGAATCCAGATATTTACGAAATTATACTTCAGCCCTATAATAATTCAATATTTTCATTTTAGTTCCTTTATCAAACTCTCAATGAGGACTAAAGTGAAAAAACTGAAAGCTCTATGAGACTGAAATATAATTTCCCAAAACTTTGGGTTATATTCTGTAATTTTGGGGGGCCACCCCTAGCACCCCTTAGGTCCGTCCCTGGAAACAACACGAAATAGATATAAAGTTTCAATTAGTTTAGGTCATAATACAAAATTATATAGGTATGCATGTAAAAATAAATATAAATTACTACTCAAAATTCAATGAACAACTTTATATTTAAAAGATATAAATTACATAATTATATAAAACATAGGTTCAAAAACACAGAAAAATTTTAACAATTCCTCAACCAAGTTCCAAAACATCAAAAGAATAAAGTTTAACAATTCATAAATTATATTACCTCCGGTCCTAATTATAAGACCTAGTTGACTTTCTTTGGAGAGATTAAGGAAGCTAAATAAATTATCTAATCATTTTATATGTTGTGTATCCTTAGATTATATCACTACTAAAAAAAGCAAAACTGCGACGGAATTTGCGACGGAAAATGTTCCGTCGCAAATTCGTGGAATTTTGCGACGGAAACATAATTCCGTCGCAAAATTCAAGCATTAGCGACGGATTACTGATCCGTCGCTAACTGGCGACCAAAAAGGCTGCCAGTCCCGCCTCTTAGCGATGGATTCTATATCTGTCGCTAATATTAGCGAAACTGGCGGCCAAAATGGCTGCCAGTTTCACCAGAGCTAAATTTTTAATCCGTCGCTAACTTTAACAATGGATTAAAAATCTGTCGCTAGTTGGCAGCCAAAAGGCTGCTAACTGCAGCTTTTTAGCGACGGATTTAAAATCCATCGCTAAAAAGCTACCTGCTTTTTGCGACGGAAATGCGTTTCTGTCGCAAAAAGCGATTTTGCTATGGAATCTAAATCAAAAAATTAAATGTCTTCTTCCTCTTTCCATTCGAACCCACAGCTCGCCCAAACTGTCAAACACCCCCAGCTCATCGCCGCTGCTCCCTCGCCCCCAGCTCGTCGTCCAACGCTCCCCCACCCCAGCTCGCCTTCCCCATAGCTTCTCTCGTTCCCACAGCTCGGCCGTCCTCCTCGTTCCCACAGCTCGCCTTCCCCACAGCTCGCCTCCGCCGCCCTCCGTTGCCCACAGCTCCCCCGCCCCCCCACAGCTCGCCTCCCCCGCCCATAGCTCCCCCGTTGCCCACAGCTTTCCTCCCCCAAGCTCTCAGCCGCTGACAACGCCCCCCACAGCTCCCACAGCTTCCTTCATCCACCGGCGGTGAGTTGTGGGTTTTTTTTAAAAAAAAATATTATTTTTTAATTATTTATTTATTTATTATGTGAAATTAGTATACATAAAAATGGAAAAAAATTTGTAATTTTTTTTGCTCATGAATTAATAGGTCTCGACAGCCGCCATTCTCTAATCACTAGTGTTTTTCTCCGCCGTCCGGTTACCCTCCCCATCCGGTAAGTTCCCTTTTTTTTATTCTTTTTTTTTTCACCACTTTATTTATCATGAGAAATTAATATAGCTAAAAAGATAAATGCATGTTTATGTCTCTTTCTTGATCTTACTTTTTAATTATGCACTGCATGTTTCATCAATATGTATTAATTGGAGTTGATAAGACTTTAGAGATTGCTTTTTTCAATATCATTTAATCAATCAAGTTTATTTGATACACATATTTAAACAAAATTATATGCTTGTAATTGAGTCATTGTAATTTTCTATTGGATCTCCATAGCCTCTTCAATTATAGGTATTGTTTTTTATACTCTTGATATTAGTAGAGCTGGTGATATGTTCGATCTCATTCATCATATAAACTTGGATTAATTTGGCTACCTCATAGATGTAAATAAAATCAAAATCAACTATATTGCATATTAGTCTTTAATATAATTAATATCTCATTTGTAATGTAAATTGTAGTACAAACTAAATATTATATTAATGATAAAAAAAATAGTATATAATATATACAAGGAGAAAATTATGAGCATAATAATTTGTTATTTTAAATTATATTAAAAAATTATTTCATCATTTTTATTTTTAAGACTTCCATTTATTTTTTATTTTGTGGCTGCCTAAACGTTGCTTAGTTAGCATCCACATGAACCCTAGCTACTTAACAAATTAGATAGACCTACACATATGGCGGCTAAATTAACGAGTTTTTAAAAAAAATAAAAAAATCAATATTTAATTATATATTGCAAATAATTAAGAGGAGAAAACACTGGAGTTTTCACGAGAGTCCGATTTTCATTAGATAAATTATATATACTTGATAGTAAAAAAATAATTAATTAATAAATGTTGCATAATTATAATTAAGGGAAAATATTCATTTGAAATATTTAATATTTTACAAAACTCTCAGACGCTACTGAGTGCTTTCCGATCAGTAAATGCCTTTTCATGAATTTGGAACACATGTAATATTCAATACTACAAAACAAAATACTACTCTTTGTGATCATTAATTTAATAATTAAATAATTAATATGTCAAAATTAAATAAATTGATTAAGTTAATTATTGGTAAAATATGTTCCTAAAATACTTATTTTAGTCATTTGCTCGTGAAATTTGAAGAGATTATCTTTAAAATTTTCAACGGTCGAGATTTAAAATTAACAATTGATGATATTTTAAATTAAAATTTTTTTGAAAAAATAATTATTATTAAAGATTTTATCTTTATTTTATATTTTATACACATTAAAATATATAAAAAATAAAAAATAAAGCTAGATGGTCTAAACTTCAATGTTAGTAGTAATGAACTAGACAGTTGGTGTATGTTCTCTATGTGAAGCAAGTTGTCTGAATAACTTATCAAGCTAATTATTATTAAGCTGATTCTTGCACGTGGTTGAGTTTATATAATCTTTATATGTTAGAAACTCCAAAATACTTATAGTATTCTATTTTTTGTTTGCCCCCTCCACAAGCATGTTCCCATGTTCTGGTGTGCTATCCTCGTTCTCTGGTTGCTTGCTGGGATATGTTCTTTGTTCAATGCATGTGTTTTTTTTTTTTTTTAACTTTCTTGATTAAGTGGCAATTGGTTGGCATAAGTGGCTAGTTGTATTGGCTACTTATAATTATATTTGTAGCAAATTGAGATGTTAATTAGGCTAGTAACTGAACTAGCTATGAAGTATGGAAGACAATCACGATAGGAGTTGGATGTACAATCGTCTAACTGGAAGAGAACTAAATCCAGCATTCTTGGCGGGTTTGAACGAGTTCATCAAATTTGCTTTGGCACATTCAAATAATTCAAGTAGGGAGATCAGGTGTCCGTGTGCCAAATGTAAGTGTTTAAGGTTTAAAAATCAGAGCAAGGTCAAAATTCATTTGTGTCAAAATGGATTCATGAAGGATTATGAGTGTTGGGAATGTCATGGCAAAGTCCGACAGACACCGAGTGGTTATTACGGGGACAGTAGTCATCGAGAAAACCTTAATGCGTATGAGCAGTTGGTTATGGATGCCGCGGGACCGTCCATCGACAGATATTTTGATCCCGTTACTCATGCCGAATCGTCTTACATGGGAGAGGAGACCGGTACACATACTCAACCATCATACATGGGAGAGGATCCTCATCCGGACGCCGATAGGTTCTATAAAATGCTTCAAGAAGCGCAACGTCCGATATGGGAAGGTTGCGAACACTTTGAAAGTAGTGAATATTCATCGCTTTCGGCTACCCTAGCAACACTAAGCTTGAAGACTGATCACCATATGAGTGAGAGGAATTACAACGAAATGATGCAGATCATAAGCAAAGTTGTTCCCAAAGACAATAATTTGCCGAAGGATTTTTACCAAGCAAAAAAAAAGGTGAAAGAGCTTGGGCTTGGATGTGAAAAAATCTATTGCTGCCCTAGAGGATGTATGTTGTATTACAAGGATGATGCTAAGCTGATCAATTGTAAATTCTGTGGACATGACAGATATATAGTTGTGAGGAAAGGAAGGAAAATGACCCGTCAAGTGTTAAGCAAGATGCACTACTTTCCTCTGGTGCCCAGACTTCAGAGGTTGTATGCATCAAAACAAACAGCTGCTCACTGAGATGGCACCGGGAGCATCACAGGGATGAAAATTTTGTGACGCATCCATCCGATGCCGAAGCTTGGCGTAAATTTGACGAGGCGAATCCTTTCTTTGCTATGGATCACCGTAATGTCCGTCTTGGTCTATGCTCGGATGGGTTCGCTCCTTTTGATAAATCGGGCAGAAATTATTCCTGTTGGCCTGTCATTGTGACACCGTACAACCTCCCACCTTCTATGTGCATGAGAAGGGAGTTTTTGTTCCTCAACGTGTTAATCCCTGGGCCATACAACCCCAAAAAGAAGATAGATGTGTACCTCAGGCCTTTGATAGACGAGTTGAAGATGTTGTGGAGTGAAGGGGTTCTAACGTATGATATATCATTGAGTCAAAATTTCACAATGCGTGCTGCCTTAATGTCGACGATAAATGATTTCCTTGCATATGGGATGTTGAGTGGATGGCAAACATCGGGAAAGCTTGCATGCCCAGTATGTCTTGAACAGAACATGGGTTTTAGCTTGGAACACAGTCACAAAGTCTGTTGGTTTGACAGGCACCGACGATTCCTACCCCCCGACCATCCGTATAGGAGAAATAGAAAAGACTTCACGTGAAATGTGGTTGAACGAGCAAATCAACCTCGTCGTTTAAGTGGCCAAGAAATATGGGACAGGGTCAAGTATATTCAAAGTGTCGAAGAGGGTGCTGCTTCCAACGAACCCGAGGGATATGGTGTTGATCATCATTGGAACAAACGCAGCATCTTCTGAGAACTACCATATTGGAAAGATCAATTGTTAAGACACAACCTGGATGTCATGTACATTGAGAGCAATGTGTGTTGCAATATTTTGTACACCGTGATGGACACGAAAGGTAAGACGAAGGACACAATCAATGCAAGATGGGACATAGAAGCGATTTGTAGAAGGCCTGCTTTGCATTTGGTGCAGAATGGCAGGGGACAGATTTCCAAACCTAGAGCACCGTACACATTAAACAAACAGCAGAATTTAGAATTGTTGCAATGGGTTGAAGATCTGAAACTCCCGGAAGGTTATGCGTCAAACTTGAAAAGATGTGTCAACTTGCATGAGGGGAAGTTATTCGGGATGAAGAGTCATGATTGTCATGTTTTTTTCCAGAGATTGTTGCCGTGGGCCTTCAAAGCATTACCGAACCACATATGGTCTATTCTAACAGAATTTTCCAGGTTCTTTAGAGAAATTTGTGCTTCTGAGCTTAATGTGGAAAAGTTACAGCACCTGGAGGCGAGCATGCCAATAACACTATGCAAGTTAGAGATGGTGTTTCCTCCTAGCATGTTTGACTCAATGGAACATTTACCTGTTCACTTGGCCTACGAAGCAAGAGTAGGAGGTCCCCAACAATATAGGTGGCTGTATCCGTTTGAGAGGTAATATATATATTTCTTTCGTGCAATTATTTCTTTCACGCACTTTAGTTTATAAATACCCTCTAATTGTCCATTGTAGGTTTTTACGCACTCTTAAACAAAAAATCAAAAATCCAACCCACGTTGAAGGATCTATCTCTGAAGCGTATCTAGTCGAAGAGGCCACAAAATTTGCGTCATACTATTATCCCCCTGAAATGACATCAAGATGGAGACGAGTACCTCGCAACGATGATGGCGGTAATACGAGCGAACAAAAATCAATATTTGATTTTCCAGGCCGAGTCGTGGGAAAACGTTGGAGATCAACTCTTGAAGCAAGAGATAAGCAAGTAGTGGAGTGGTACATTCTAAACAACTGTGAAGAAGCCGCCCAATACTTAAAGTAAGATTTGTTTTCTTTTCACTGTTACGGTAAGTATTATAGTATTAACTTCATTTTTTTGTTGCAGTTATTTTTCTAATTTGGTCCGATCGGAACATCCTGAAATGTCGGAATCCCAAGTTGATCAATTCACGAACTCTGAGTTCCCAAAATGGTTTCGCTCCCACTTCTTGACACATCCATTAGATCCCAATAAAGTGGCGTGGAGTTTATCATATGGAGCTGCAATTAGTGTTACCCGGTGCAACAAATATATAATCAACGGGTATCGATTTTCAACTGTTGAAGCGAACGTAGGTACACAATGTTGCAATTATGGTGTATGTTGTCGAGGTGACCAAGTTGACAGGGTGGAGAGTGACTACTACGGGAAGTTAATCGACATAATTCAGCTGAGTTACCAGTGGGACAAGGTGGTGATACTTTTTAAATGTGAGTGGTTTGATAACAGTCCGCGTGGGACAAAAGTGGACAAACATGGAAATATTGAGATCCACTGGATAAGGAGATATACGGTTGGTTATGACCCATTCATCCTTGCTCAACAAGCGGAACAAGTTTACTATACATTATACCCCACATCCCGCCAAGGGTGGGTGGGAGTTATTAAAACCAAAGCACGGAATATTATACCTCAGTCAAAAGAATCGAAAGCAAATGACGGCATGAAGGAACCGTTCCAGGCTGATGTGGAACATGGACTGCCCATAAACATTGCCGACAACGATGTACCAAGCAATCTGTTTGATTCTGCTGCGAACTTAGAGTTGATTCCTATCCAAGTTGACGGTGAGGAATCAGACAATGAGACAGAAGTGATTTACTCTGATAGCGAGTCTGAGTTCGACGACTATGAGACTCTAGAGGAAGCCGTGCAAGCAGATGACGAAGAACGTGAATCATCCGATTGATTTGTGTTAGTTCTTTGTTTATCACAATTTGTTATACTACATACTCCATAATTGCGCTACTGTCATATTAAGTAATAAATATCTTATTTTTATGTATATTTTCACATAATGTTTGTAAGTGTTCAGAGATGGAGCATCCAGCTGGAGGACGTTCAGATGGTGGACGTGGACGTGGTCGTGGTCGATCCCGACCTCGTCCTATCAGAGGGGGTAGGGGAATGCCATCTGCTCCCTTCGTAGGCATGGGGGGGGAGAGGCGCTTCCCCAGAGGTTTCACCATCTGAGACGTCATCTTCACCATCAATTTATTTGTCCACTTCACCGTCACTGTATATGTCATCGTCTCCGTCTTCCTCTAGTGATCCACAGCAAGGGGGACACCAGGTTTACTTTACCATTTATGATTGATTTACATGTGTGTAGTTTTATTTAACCATCTATGTACAAACTCTTCAATAATTCACATTCCTTCATTCAGCACATTCCGTCGCCTCATAGCCAGGTCGACGAAGGAGGTAGTTCCTCTAATACACCAATATGGGGAGCGAAAGATCCTGTGATAGGGAAGCTTTGGATCCGTCCTTACGGCACCGAGGGGTAAGTCATATAAAGTTACTAATAACGCTACGATTTTTAACCTTTAGTTTGTATGCTCATATTTGCATCATATCCTCTGTCTACAGATTTGACCCTTATCCCCCGGTGGTTAATATCTTGTCAACCCAAATATTCCGTAATTTCAATGAGCCTTGGGGCACGTGGAAAGCCATTCCTAAGGACACTCGGAATAGATGATTCGACGAGTTTTTGGTAAGTTAAGTGATTTATAGTTATTAATTTCTTATCCAAATACAAACTGATTAAGTATTTTTAACATTTGGAGCACTAATTGTTCATTATTGATTTTCAGGGTAAGTTTATGACATTGCCTGAACATCGTCAAGAACTGAAAAAAGCTTTTAACCATAAGGGAAGCCGGTGGTTGACTGAGAGATTTCATAAATTGAGAAAGGGTGTAGGCAAGCAAGATTGGATTGACCCTGAGACTGCAAGCCTATTACTTCAAAATTGGGTGAACGATGAGAAATTTAATAATAGAAGTCAGAAAAGTAAGCAGAATAGGGCCAAGCAGGTGGGTCCTTCATATGCTGGCGGCTCCATTCCGCTGAGTGAGCATTGTCGAAAACTTATGAGTACATGTTATTTTCTATTGAAGTATGCAATGTTTTGTACCTTGAAACACTTTGTTAACGATTTTTCATGTGTTTGCAGGCACTGTCTGGGGATGTTCCGCCAGAAGATGTTGAGTGGCGTGCCTTTGAGCAGACCCATACCCGGCAGACTGAAGGGGGTGAGAAGATATGGATTAACGCCAGATCGGAGCAAGTGGCGATGAGACATTTATATTGCATTGATTCTTTGTTTCGCACACCAACATGTTTATTTCATTTCACACGGCTTTTTTTGTGATGTATTTTTTTGTTTATAGGACACCTATCTGAGGCTGACATAGGAGAGAGATTCGCAGAGTCGAACCGAGCCCTCATCCTCTCAGTCCGATAACGAGACTCTATTCTTACAAGTTGCGGGTGGATTTAACAGCAAAGGTAGAGTCTTCGGATTAGGTTCCTGTGCCAGCCGACTTAGGCAAACAAAGCGCTCCACATCCAGCAGTGAAGGTGTTTCTGCAAGTAAACGTAATACATTTGATATTGATTGTTACATTTTCATTCTCTGGTCCATTTAAATGCAGTGCAAAAAAGATAATTATATTTCCTAATGTTTTGGCAGATGAGTTGAAGAAGATGAAGACGTTGGTGGAGTCACAAGCAGCTGAGCTGAGCGAGACAAAGCAACAACAAATGGAGACAGCCAATGTGCTCCACGAGACACAGGAGATGGTTAGACAGATGCAGCGTCAAATCATGGCCCTAATGAAAGACAAGGGTCCGATGCCGGCTCCTGATGGTGATCCTGATGCTGATGATGATGATGACAATGCTGCTGTTTAGATTACTTTTTTAGTACATCTCTGTTGAAACACTATATTTATATTGTATTTCCTATGTAAAATTCTGTGTTATGAAGATTCGGTTTTTAAGTTATATAACTTTTTTTAAATATTTTATTATATAATTTTTAAACAAAATTTAAAAATAAAATAAATAAATTTTAAGAGAATAATGGAAAAGAATATAATTAATTTTAAAAGAATATAATTTTCAAAGAAAATTAAAAATTAATTAAAATAAAAAATATATAAATTTTTGAAAAAAAATTAATCAAATTTGCGACTGATTTAGAATCCGTCGCAAATTTTAATTTTTCGACGGATTCATAATCCGTCGCAATTTGCGACGGATTTTAAATCCGTCGCAATTGCCACCAGATTTTTGCGACGGAAAAAATCCGTCACAAATTGGTTTTGTGACGGATTTTGATGGTTTTGCGACGGATTTTTTCCGTCGCAAAAACCATTTTTCCAGCAGTGTATATTAGTTTATTAGTTAAACTAATTAGTTTGAAGAAAAAATAAATAAAAATACTCTAACGTAATTTAATTGGCTTCTTTAATCTCTCTAAAAAAGTTAACTAGGTTTTATAATTAAAATCAGAGAGAGTATCAATTAATTCAATCAAACACATCATCTTGCATATTACATGTCCTCAATGTCCTCTTCTCTTACTCTTATAACAAGTTTATTTACAAAATTTGGAATGTCCAAATCATAACCATCTATAGATTCTCTTACTTCAACTATAATAAGTTTTCCTCATCATGGGTATCAACATCTAAGTTGTTTATATCTTCCCAATCTTCTTCATTTTTCACTATCCAAACATCATCGGATGGAAGATCATTAAAATTATATGTACAAGAGTTTTTAGCTTTCTTTTTCTTATCTAATCTTGAATTAGCTATCACAAAATCCGTAAAATAGGGTCTTACTTTCTTTTCTTTTTAAATTTTTTGTTTTAAATAAAAACAATAAAGTAAAAATGGTAAGAACTTACGTTTTTACATGGAGTTTTTACTTATGTTTTAACATGTATCACTCCAATAAAAACATAAAAACTTAATTTTTTTTAATATTTTTACACTAATTTTTGACAACAATGGATGAAGTTGTTAATCACCTATTGAAGGAGTTGTCAATGAGATTTATATATATATATATCATAATTTTTTGACATTCTTTTGTTCCCTTGGGACCTTAAGGCTATGTTTGCGAGTTTCATTTTGGAGGGAAAGAAAAGGGAATGGAGGGTTTTGGTAGTCCCTTCCTTTGTTTGCAAGTTTTAAAAATAAGAGGGGAGGGAATCAAATCCCCCAAAACCCTCCTTCTAAAAAAATAAAGTTCCCCCAATATGGGGGGTTTTAAGAAGAACAATAGATTAATTACTTCTTTACTCTCGTTCACTACCATCACCACCACCGCCCCGCCCCACCCCACAACCACCAATACCGCCACCACCACTGCCGACGTCACCACCACCGCCGCCCCCACCGTCGTCGCCACCACCGCCGCCGCCCCACCGCCGACCCCCACCACCGGCCACCACCGCGCACCGGTCACCACCTCCGGTCAGGTGGCGGTGGTGGCAATGGTGGCCGGTCACCACCGCCACCGATGGCCGGCAGTGGCGGTGGCCGACACGCGGTGGTGGAGGTCGGAGGTGGAGTGGTCGGCCGATGGTGGTGGTGGCCGGCCGGCGACGGCAGTGGCCGAGCAGTAGTGGTGGTAGCCGGCTGGCAACGGCGGTGGTGGTGGCTAGCCGGGGGGAGGGTTTTTTTAAAAAAATTTATTTATTTAAAACTAAGGGTAAAAGGATAATTTCACCAGAATTTGCATATCTTTCAAAGGTCTTTGGTACTTCACAGTCTTTTTACAAATTCAATGGACTTCTGAAGGTTTTGCAAATTCAAAAGGTATTTATTTAGAATTTTCCCATAATTATATTAATTGTTAAAGAAAAGGACAAAATGGTAAAAATAACTCATTAATCCTCCATCTTCCTCCCTTACTATTTTTCTAACTCTCAACAAGGGGAGAAAATATCCTCCATTTCCCTTCCTTTCCCTCCCCTCCATTCTCCTTGCATCCCCTTCCTTCCCTTCCCCTCCAAACTCCCAAACAAAGCCTAAAGGTATTTTCCCTTAATTAATTTTTCCTTTAAATTATTGAATTAATTTGAATATGTCCACTGCATGCCCATCTAAAGTATTTGATCCATAAAACATTGAAGTTAGAATTGAGGAGTGAAGACTGAGTAAGTTTGGAACAAGGGATTTGGATTGAGGGGGGGAGGGAAAATTTTGTAAGTTACATTTTGAAAAAAATTGAACTAATGAGATTATAAGATTTTAATTTCTTTTTCTTACTCTTTTATTTGACATATTCTCTTCTTTAAAATTTTACAACTCCATTCCTCTATTTTATTTTATTTTTTTAAAAAAAAATCCAATTCACAAAACTTTCATCTCCCATCTCTTTCAAATCCCTCATACCAAACGGAACTGGCTTTCCTCTTTTGCGGGATATATCCGCTGCCCTCTTTTTCTCTTAAACACTGCCGTTTTTGCGCAAAAAGCAAGATGTGCCCCTTATATATATATATATTTCAAGGTACCTTACCGATACTTAATAAGATACTTTAGGATACTCACTCGTAATAAAAAAAAATACTTTATGATCTTGAAAAATTATTTTAGGACGTTGGAAAAATATTTTAAGGTACTAACTAGTACTAAAAGATACTTTAAAATACTAACGAGTATGAAGAAAATATCTTATGATATTAAAAAATTATTTTAGAATCTTGAAAAAATATTTCAGGATACTGAGTGGTACTGAAAAAATACTTCATGATATTGAAAAATTATTTTAGGATCTTGAAAAAATATTTCACTCTCTTGACGGGTGCTAAAAAGAAATTTTAGGATACTAACTGGTACTGAAAAATACTTTATGATCTTGAAAAATTATTTTACAATCTTGAAAAATGTTTCAAGGTACGTACCGAAAAAAATACTTCATAATGTTGAAAAATTACTTTAGGATCTTGAAAAAATATTTTAGGGTACTAGCAGGTGCTAAAAATATACTGCAGAGTATTTTTGCAAGATCATAAAATAACTTTTTAAGATTATTAAGTATTTTTTTTTTTTTGGTACCAGTATATATCCAAAACTATTTTTTAGTTCTAGCAAGTAACTTGAAATATTTTTGGAAAAAAAAAAAGGCACAGCTTGCTTTTTGCGCAAAAACGGCAGTGTTTAATAGAAAGGGAGGGCAGTGGGTATATCCTGCAAAGGAGGAAAGCCAGTTCCATACCAAACAGGCCTAATTAGAATCTTGTATAAAGTTAAAAAAACTAAATGTGCAATTTAATTTTGTCTGAGTTCTTATTTTAAAAACAAAACAAGGTGGTCTAAGTAAGTACTGATTAACTGTCATTCTCCCATTATTTTATGAGGCCAGAGAAGTCAAAGTTACGATCACCGGATCCGGATCCGGATTGAAACCTTATTTGGGCAAGTGGCTTATAATATCTTATTATTAAAATTAATTAGTTATTATTTTCTATATTTTAATATATCATATTTTTGTGCTCAATTTAATTATTGCATTCATGTCTTATTAGAATGAAGCAAAAATATCAAATGCGTCTCCAAGTAACTCTATTCCATTTTAACTCTTTTTTTTATAAAAGACAATATGATATTAATGAAATTTGTTTTAAGATCTCACAAGTAACCAAAGCAAATACTGCATATATTCTGACTAATAAAATGACTATAAATAAAGGAAAGAATAACTCGAATAGCCTTCAATGCAAATCCCTTTAATAGAGCAAGAATTTCCTACCAATAGATGTTATTTAGAAGAGCAGGCTATATGGGAATCCTCAGGAAAGCTTTGCTGACACAAGTTATGCTCAGCTGTTATTGATGAGATGGTTCATGAAGATCTGAATTGGTAATATAAAGAATAGCGGCTCTCAGACATCTAACATGGAATGAAGTACCAGAAATACTTGCATTTTTACAGATGAAGTGAGTAAGAGGAGATCCTTGACAGCAATTGTAACATTCGCAAAAATGTCCCCTCAGCTTTTTAAAGTGATGCAGGATAACATTCCATTGATCAGCTATAATAGAATAATCTGTGTTGGCCATAGTTCTTGTGTGTGCTTTGAGTATATCAAATTTCGATGAGCTTGATATGCTAAGTTGACAACTGAGCTTTGCCATTTGACTTCTCTAATGATCATTTCTGGTGTTGGCCTTTTTCCCTGGTAAAGTGTTGCATTTCTATTAGTCCATAAAACATGAATCATAAGAATAATGGACAACATAAGACTAGATTCATTGTTCTGATGTAAAAAAAGAAGATTGTCTAAATGAAGAAGAGTGTCCTTGAACCAAGACATCAAGGCCTCATGAGAAAACCAACTGCCCTTGAAATTGGCAATGAAAGAAAGTGTGCTGTGCTGATTCATCGTCCTCACATCCAAACTGACAACAGCCGCTATAATTTATATGTTGTTTTTGAAGAACATCTGTAGCAAGAAGAGCATTGTGAAGTAATTTTCATAGCAACAGAAGAAATTTGGGCATGATAGGTAACTTCCATAGCATTTGCCATAATTTATTATCAGTTGACTATGGATTGTGAAAGTTATCCATGAGAATTTGAATTCCATCCTTGACCTTTAATACCTTAAGCTATTACCTTGCCAATGAAAAACTATCTGGGACATCTATCAAGCAGGGATAAAGGAATGCTGAGTATTTGATTCGCAATTTCCTGAGGGTACATGGTTCAAATCAAAGAATGGTTCCATTGAACAGGAATCCAAGGAGAAGAGACATGCATTAATAGATCTTCCACTCAATTGATAAGCCCAACTGAGTTTATGATCCAACTACATTGGCCATCATAATCAGTGGTTGAATAAAATGGATGAACCACTACCGACTTTCCATTGCAACTTGTCAAGAATTAGACTAGCATTGTCAATGATGCCCTTCCATATCCAAGGTGAGTTATAAGGTAGCTTAATAATGAAGTCTGAGTTAAGGTCAATGTATTTAATCTTCAATGTCTACCCTAGTAATGAGGATGAATCAGCTGAGAGAACTCTCCAAAACTGTTTGGCTGGGAGAGCTTGGTTAATCGATTTAAAAGGCCTCAATCCTAAACCGCCTTTATCCATGGATTGGAAAAGAATATCCTTTCGAAACAAATGAATTTTCCTCTTATCAGTATTTGTTCCCAAGAAAAAATTCACACATCAAGAGTCTATTTTGTCATAAATATAATGAGGCAAACTAATGCAATATAAAGCATGAGTATTTACTGCTGCCAAAGCAGATTTAATCAAAGTTAACCTAGAGGATTGAGAAAGAAGCTTTACCTGCCATGCACAGGTTCTTTTTACTATGGAAGAGACGACTTGCTGATAAATCACTTCCTTGCTTTGCCCAAGATTAATCCAAATCCCAAGGTATTTACCCATCTTTGATTCAAATTGAAGGCCAAGCAGTTTTGATAACGTGGATTTTGAGCAAAAGTGACATTGGGAGTGAAGATAAGGAAGGATTTTGATTTATTCCAGAAGTGACCAGACCACATTGCATACATATTGAGGATCATTTTCACAGCGCATACATTCAGAGCAGAAGCCTCAAAAAAGAACAAGGAATCATCGGCATATAATAAGTGAGAGATGGGTTTAGCTTGCTGACAGATTTTAACACCCCTCAAGAGACCAGAAGACTCCAACTTGGCTATCATACAAGAGAGAATATTTGCAACCAAAATGTAAATATATGGGGATAAGGGGTCTCCTTGTCTAATACCTCTACTGGGCATGATCACATTAGTCAATTTACCATTAAATTGCACCTGGTATTAGATAGCGGAAAGACATTCAGAAATAATATTGACCCATATGTCTAGAAAATTCATGCTTTTCAAGACTGCTATAACAAAATTCCAGGATAGCTTGTCAAAAGCTTTTGAGAAGTCTACCTTAAGTGCATCTATTTCTTTCTACCTTCCCCTGATGAGTGAATTTGAGCCGACAAGTCATAGTCATAGGCTAAGAGAATATTATCATAAATTAGTCTTCCTTTGAGAAAAGCACATGGATTTGCAGATATTACCCTGGATCGACATAACTTGAGACGATTGCTGAGAAATTTAGATATAATCTTGTAGATTACATTGCAAAGGCTTATAGGCTTTCTGGAATCTTGAGGTCTCTCTGTTTTAGGTAGCAGTATAATGATTGTATTGTTCATGGATTTTAAGCAAATGT
Source organism: Acacia crassicarpa (assembly GCA_034222035.1). Classification (NCBI taxonomy): domain Eukaryota; kingdom Viridiplantae; phylum Streptophyta; class Magnoliopsida; order Fabales; family Fabaceae; genus Acacia; species Acacia crassicarpa. The sequence continues at coordinate 18,882,323 of JAWXYG010000009.1, read as the reverse complement.
TCATTCTGCCAGAAGTGATGAACCATACATATGATATCTGAACCTACCAAATCCCAATGCTTCTGATAGAAACGAGCATGAAATCCATCAATACTTGGTGCACTATCTTTAGGAAGATTGAACACTGCTCCCTTAATTTCTTGATTTGTGAGGGGCTGCATAAAGTGGGATATTTCAATTGAAGAGAGGGATGGAATTGGGAGATGTTGAAACCCTTTCGGAATGTCCTCCACAGAAGATTGATTTGGTTCTTGATATAAACTCAGAAAATTCAAGCCCTTTAAGCCCAAAAACTAGCTTCACAATCATACAGAAATTCAAGGTGATGTTTGGTATCCTGTAGCATACTCATTTTGACAGAATCAGGAACACCCACAAGTAATATTTCCTTAATGCTGTTCAAGACTTGTTCCACTTGAGCAATTCTGGCAAGCAGATTACCAATACAAGATTTACTCCATTGAGAGTCTGGAGAGTTCTTGATAACTTTGTATGAACACGAAAAGATATCCTGAATCTGACTGATTCCAACAATTTCTGAGAATAGCTTCATAGTCCTGGAAAAGGAACCAATAATTCTCAAATCTTCTTTGTCTATTCTTTCTGAAAAAGTTCTCAGAGGAATAAAGAATGGGACTGTGATCAGAGGCTATTAGAAGAGTAACAACACTTGAGATGGAAAAGCTTGCAACCAATCTGAATTACAGAAGGCCATATCTAAGCTTTAAAGAAGGAAATTACCATCCTTTTATTATTAGACCAAGTAAAAGCAGGACCATGTTGAGAAATCCTCATAAGATTATATTCCTCTAAACATTGTTGGAATATAGAGATATTAGTTGAGGATCCGGAACCTCCAAATTTGTCGTCACTTGACAAAATTTGATTAAAGTCCCCTATAATTACTAACCAAGGATGATCAATGGATTCACTGGTTTGTTTGATACAATCCCAAAGAAAATGTTTAAGATGGGAGTAAGGAGAACCATATACAAGGTATTAAAATAAGAAAAGGAAGCTCCACTACTAGATACTTGACAATGACAAAAGAAGGGGATTGATCAACAATTAAACATTCAAGGAGCTCTTCTAGAAGACTAAAGTACCACCCCCTTTCTTCAAAGCATAAAACCAGAGAAGCAACAACTTAAATCTAAGAATTTAAGTGGTTTACAAGCAGCTTCAAAAGAGATTTTAGACGCTGATAGATAAATGAAATCAGGATCATGAGATTTTATCGACTGCTTGCACCGTTGTACTGCTGTGGTCTTCTTGAGGCCCCGACAATTCCAACAGAGGACTCTCATGGCTCCCAAGGAAGCTTTACATGGGCCGCTTTGACAGAATTTTCAAGTTTCAAAAAAACTTGGTCGCGAACAAATGAAAGAGTGAGAGTTTCCAATAGATTTTGAATCAAGTTAGAAGGTAACAAATGCACCTTCTTAGAATAAGGAAAACGATTAATGAAAAACCGTCATTCAAGAGAGGAACCAAAAGTGTTACAAGACTGTTTCCTAGTATCTTGAGGTTTTACAATTGACTCTTGATTTCTTTGCCAAACCAAAGAATGATGTAAAAAATCCTGAGATTTATCACCACAATTACTTCCATTATTGGCTCACAGCAAACACACTTTCTTCAATGTTGGAAATGAAATAACAAGATCCTCAGATGATGAGAATCTTTTCCTCTTCCTTCTTCTCATGATACCAATCTTGATGGAGCTTCCACATGATCATCCTTTGAGAAATTTCTTGCTCTCTTGAAGTGCAGGTTATCAGAAGATAATTCCTGGCCATGCTTGCGCTTTCTATCAGGCCGAGTATCATCAGTAACATGTAATTTGGTTTGTTTACTAGCCATGTTGGCCAAACTAGAAGATTCGACTTCCCGCTTAAGCATGCACCTATACTTAATATCATCTCGAGGAAAACAGTGGTGGCCAATAGCAACTCCCCTGTCAAAACCTTTTGAGGACCAATTCTAATCCCAGTCCTTTGAGCAGTGGAAACATAGAGTCCAGAGAAGTCATCATATTTGGCACTACCTGACTTAGTACCCGCAACAAAAACATGAACTTGAGGCTGCAAATTAGAAGAAAATTTGCAATTCCTAGCCACATGACCAATACCTAGACAACAGGGACACATCCTTCCTACTTGCTCCAAAACAAGGGATACCTCCAATATATTATCATCCAACAGCTGAAAATGAGTAGAATTAATAGAGTTGAGACTCAATTCTGATATACATATTTGAATGCGAAAACCATAACTATTTAAATGACTATACTCATCATAGCAAATGAATTTACCCATTAGCTCTCCAAAATAACATGTTGTCTCCATATTATAGGACTTCAAAGGCAGACCATGAATTTGGATCCAAACTGTTCACACTTCACAGTTTGGATCCAAATTCATGGTCTGCCTAAATGGCCCTCAGTAAATGCAGATCTATCACTTTTAGATAAGGGAGGCATATTGTTAATCAATATCAGAAGCTCAAGGCGGCAGCTAATAACCGAACAAACCAGAGAGCATGAGATTACCACAACTTCACAACCAGAGATGAATTAATCCCCAATTTTAACACACTAAAAATTCACTAGATGTCCCCAGTGAAAATCTGCCAGCAAAATGAGATTAATATAACTCTAGATGGTACTAGATAGAATCATATCATAGTGCCGAGCAAAATCTCCTGCAGAGTTTACCTTTCATAAGCCAAAGAGAATCAAAATGCCCCCATACAGCAATGATGACAGGTGAAATTAGAGAAACAAACGTTCCCGCATCACAAACCCAAACCAGTACAAGCTTGAATCAGCCTTGCGATCAAAATGAGACATAAATTTTGTGAGTGTACCGATAAGATTTACTGTTATAGAGACTCAGCTCTCCCTTTTTCATTCATTAGAGCAAGAAACAAAAACTTAGTAGGATGAAGCCATAAAGATGGAGAAAAAGCATACTGAGAAAAAGAGAAACAGTAATCAGAAGCTGGCCTTCTCGATTTCAGAGGTAGATGAACGGAGAGGCTAGGCGGACGGCATTATCAGCAGAGACGATATCCTTCGCATGCAAAATGGATCACTGCCGCTCAAGAAGAAAGCACCACCAAAGAAGCCACAAACTTGAGTAGAAACCTGATTATAACAATTGACGGAATGAAACTAGCGATAGCCCCTTCAAAATCAAGAGAAGAGAATGAAAATTGGAAGAGATTCTCAACAAGAAGTCTGATGAGAATGTAACACCCGTCCCAGATCCCATTACGTACACGGAAGCGTTATTACTATACTAGTTGATCTAGGGGCTAATTCATATTCTTACAAACATTTGTAACATGCAAAGAAATCTAGGGAAGTACGTTCTTTTTATATTTTGATCTACTCGTCCATAATCACCTTTTCATCTTCGAGTTTCTTGCCGATGCTGTAAATTTGGCTATTTGAAGAAGGCTCGAATTCAAACAAATATTTTTTTTTGGTCAAAGGAATTCAAACAAATATCAATAGTAACCGTTAATCATTTTATGAATGTATACACTAAATATCATCAAACATATACAACATTTAGACATAAACATAATATGCAACATCAATTGCAATCATAAGACCTACAGGCCATTCTCATATTCAACTAGGTTTATGCCTTTTTCATCTGAATGTTTAATATGCACCCATTGGTCCACTAGGCCCTACTGCCTATCTCATATTCACAATATAAATATACAATGGTTCAGACATGTATATGAGAGAAAAATTACTTCCTTGAAGCCCTTCAAACTCTTGATCCTATTCGTAGCTTCTTAGGTCATGGGCAGATATCAAATCCTATAAATTAATATTCACATACGGACGAATTATTATTTATCCAAGTTTGGCAATATTTTAAGAGACTAGGGGTTATCTATAATGTTAATGTTATCCAATTTCTTCAATATCTTAAGAGACTAGGGGTTATTTAATGTTAATGTACTAAGCCCAATGTGTAGCTAATGGGCCTAAACTAACTCTAAGTGATTATCTTAACCTTTGGAAGTTAATTTTATTATCAATTCTTTACCCCAAAAAAAAAATATTATCAATTCCCCTTACTTTTTTATTTTCACATATTAAGCCTATGTCGCTAGAATTTTCATATAACTTTGAAAATTCATATATTTATATATAAATATCTAATTGTAGTGAATCCAAAAGTTATGTGACCTTTATTAAGTCTACTTTTAGGGGAAAATGCTTCTTACACTTGTACTCACACAAATCCATAATTCCCATTAGGGTGGAATAGAATATCATTATATTTTCTAAGTAGCCCATAGGTACTAGGGGATTTAATGCATTCTAGTTTCATCAATTTGAAATAAATCCATGCATGAGTCTTTCCCCATAGGTAGACATTAATGACATGAATTTATAATTGTATGATTTCATTGGTAAACATATGATTTCATATGATGGTTGCTTACCTATAATGGTAATTTTGTAAGCATGATTAAATTTTATTTTGACTTTGCCACATTATTGTTATCTATTGAATTGTTTAGTTTAATATAATTTATTAGAAACAATTGTTGAGTCTATAAGGAGATAAATATAACTCCTTCCATTAAGAGATTAGCATGAGAAATGAGATAGCACTGTTGTTTGAATAAAGTAATCTCAATTAAGAGCTGGTATTATGGGAATATAAAGAATAAAACAAAGTTAATGGTTGTTTATAGGCTAAATGACAAATTTAGAAATTCTCATACATGTTATTGCATTGGTTTGTTGACTGTAAAGTGATTCTCTATGAGTAAGATGTCTCCTTGGTATATATCTCATGAGCCATTACTCTTTTTCATGAATATATGCATGGATATTATGTAATCACTGAAAATGTGTATATATAAGTTTTGCTTATATTTGTAAAAGAATGAGACTATAAATTAGGGCTATCAAGCTACCTACTTCAAAGCCATAAAGTAAAGTAATAGATATATAAAGTTTGATGTGTCTATAATTATAGACTTGATTGGAGGTAGTAATGGATATACACTTGCCATTGTTTATGTTCTAACAGATGAAATACTCCATCCTACTTATAGTTGGCTCTTCACAACACTTGAATACTATTTGCTATATAATTAAGTAGTGTCATTTGACACTTTTAGAGTATATAAAACAGAAGTGGGTAATTTAATCTGATAAACAAATTAATATAGTGAAGTCAGTTAGAAGATATGGATGACATGATGGGGATATGATCGTGGACAGTAACTTAGCCTTTAGGTTTTCCTCTTAACAAATGCACTCAAGACAACAATATATCTTAGATGAGATTCCATAAAATTTACGTTTAAACCCTTTTAAAATATGAAAGTTGGAAACTCAATTTATATTTAATTGTCTTATAAATGAGAGAGTGTGGAAGAAAAACATTCCGAGAGAGTAAGACTACGTATTTGTGATGATAGAGAGCGATCTTGTGAATTCTACTGAGCTGTCTATTTCATTTTAGGAATTGTGTAGTAATTTTGAAATACCAAATTATTAAGAAATAACATGATTAATAGGAGTTATCAAACTCATTCAGGATGGTCACACATAATGGATTGTATCCTCTAATTGTGATGGAACATGACACTCTCCTCGTTGAGATAAATGTGAAACATAATTATGTTCTCTAAAATTTTCAATTGGTCAACCTTGAAATTAGAAGTATCAACATTAAAGACTCTATCAAATATTAGGAAAAGTATCCCGAAACAAAGAAAGGATATCTCAAATTGATAGATGGTGCTCTTATTATGCAACTTCAATCTATTAATAGATTGAATTAAGACCAATCATAATTCAAGTTTGACAATTATTCGTACCAAGTACATCATGTGCTTCAAGTAATTTGAGTAGAACATATTGACTCAAAATTCTAAATAAAGACATTAATTCATGATAAATGTATGAGATCTTAAGGTAGACAGCAACATATAGATATTTGTAAATTTGTTGGTGTGCAACATTGAGAAATACAAGTAAACTTGTTTACCGAATTTTCTCTATCAAGAAGGAATTAGGGCCCATTTAGATAGGCTTTTGAAAAAAGTGTTTTTTTTTTCATTGTTTTTTAAAAAAGTGCTTTAATTAGAAATTAAGCTATTTTACATTTACATACACAATTTAAAAAGCACTTTTAAATAAAAAAGCTATTTAGATGTTAAAATAGAGAAGCACTTTTTTTATTAATAAAATTACTGAAATGGACATATAAAAGCACCTTTTTTTTAAAAAAAACATTTGTTTGGATAAGAAAGCACTTATGTTAAAATTTTAGAAATATTATATTCAAACCCGGCACATCTTTTAACAAAAGAAGACATTTACTCATACTAAAATAGTCATTTGCACTTCATGTTTGTGACACTTGGTCAATATTTTCAAGGATCCGGTCAAGAGAGTGTTGCAATTTGTTAACTATCCCTTGCCTTTTCTCTCCTTTCCTCTCTCTCTTCCTTTTTCTTGGATCATTGTTTCGTACACTTGGCCTCTGATTGTGATTAGAGGAATGTTCCTCTGTAGTCCCTTCACCCACCCCTTCATCCTCTGAAGCATGATCATTATCATTAATTGGCTCATCGTCTATGGCTTCCTCATGTAACAAAATGTGGTTGCGCGGCATAAAAACAACATAACCAGTAGAAACTATATCTTTAAAACATATTTCCATCAAACCCAGGAATTTTGGATCTTGTTCCTTCCAATTCAAATATTTTGGATTCTCCTATAATGAAAATGAATAACCAATTAGTAAGTAAATTATAAACTAATGTAGGTATAAGACTTGCAATATTGTAACTAATCAGAAATACATACTATGACCTTGGTTTCCCACCACTTTGGAGGTGCTATAGTGTTCTTTATAGAGTCCCATCCAAGACCAGTCTCCTTTTCAACCAACTTTGCCCACATGCCAAATTCATATTTCAGTGCATCACATCTATTTTTCAACTGCTTCTGACCATAATTCTTCCCGGTAATATTATGAAACTTGTTAACTAGATTGGCCCACCCCTCTTTATTAAAATGCGTATGAGGCCTATTACTAGCTTCAATCTCCTCAACACAAACTTTCAAGAAAGTTTCAGTATTTGAATCATTCCATTTTGCCTTCGCAGAACTTTCACTAACATTCTGAGACTGAACAATTGTTTCTTGTGTAGATGTTATACGAGCTACTTTCGGTGCCATTCTAAACTCAAATGAAGGAATAGTTAAAACTAGCATAAATATGCATACACGTGTTGCTTCAACCAAGACAGTCAGCAACATGTAGTGATTTAGAAAAATTGCAGCATGAAGAACAATGATACAAGCATAAAATATCAGCAAACTATTCAAAATGAGCAATCAGCAGAAAATAAATCACTAGCAAAAGTTTACCATTAGTCAATCAATTCTAAATTTCAATCCATATTAAATCTAGCAAAATTAATGATCCCCCATCACGGTCTATCTCTCTCACACACACACAAACTCACGAGAAACAGCATAGTCCATTTGAGAAATGCAGGACAACAAATAAGTCTGACTGATAATATGTTTTGCAAATTAAGACAATACAGCAATCAAGTCATCTCATTATTTCTGAGAGTTTCCAATGATACAAAAGTAATATCTCCTCCCATTTTGGTCCCTAAATTTTATAAGAGAATTGTATTTTTACTCAATGTTGAATGACAAATAATCCTAAAAAGTTAGCGCTCCTCAAATTTTCAATCATTCTTTTTCTTCCCCCATTTAGTCAAGGGAATGACTGATCCTAGGAACTAAAGATGCAAGAACCAAAACTATTCGTGCTTGAGTTGCCATCAACTTTATATCATGCAAGATACAAAAAAACCCTACCACACATATAAACACACAAATTCATCATAGAATACCAGTGAAACCCATTAGAAAAATAGTGAACAGAAAATGAGTCTTCCAGGAAACAAGATTTATTAGTGGAATAAGACAATTTATCAGCATAATAAACTAGGCTTTCTAGAGGTTCAAGTATCACTTGTTTTTCAAATTATTCCATGAGCATGAGACACTAGATATGTAGAATGAGTCACAATTTGTCTGCATACTCTAGGCAATGCATGTGTTTTAGCATCTATATATGAAAATGCTTGAGGTGTTGTTAAAATGGCATACACGTTGCCCTTGAGCCAAGTAAAACAAATGCACCGAAAAAAGCAAGAAACAGGAAAGTTCCCAAATTACACCTTTAGACCTATACAAGATATTCTATGTTACAGAACGTGCATTGGATAATGGATATATAGATGTGAAAATCTGATAAATTAAATTTTATGTTACCTTTCACACATTGAAAACAGAATCACCCTACACCTGTCCCATAGTTAGGAATCTTTGAACTCACAGTAGCAGTGCAGTAACACTATTGATACTTTAAAAAAATTATCGTTTTTGCTCAAAAAACAAATATCTTTTTGAATTTGACATGTGAATTACATAGTATTGATATTTTAAATTTAGTGTTATCCTACCAAATCTTTAAAAAAGGAGTTATTTATAACCACAACAAATATGTCGTCAAGGTTGATTTATGCATAATACATAGTCCTACTTTGTGAAGGTAGCTTACGGTCCCATGTCATAAAAATCACTAAAAACATGTAAACTTGGGAATTTCATAATTCTAACACAGTAACAGATTTAAGTGGCAATGCTACACCACTTATGAAGCATTAATGTCCTAAAACAAGAATTGTATCTAAGATGAGTCTAAAAAAATCCACAAAAACCCATTTGGACCATCCAATAAATGAAAAGAAAAGCCTCTGTGATTAGTTTTAGCAACTTGCAGCAAGATCAAGAACATATTTCTACTACCTCCAAATTTTAGGGCTCTCCTAAGTCTAGTCGAATGAACTGCATTTCTACAGATTTATATATTACTGCAACACTATACATCTCAAAAACTTCACACAAATTATCATCCTAACAACCAAATTACGAACAAGTGGTCTCAGATCTCCCACACCTTGAAACCAAAGTGATTGAAAAACAAGGCAAAGCTAAATCTGTAGTTGAAGCACAAGGCAGCTAGATGTAGTGATCAGTGGGATGGTTGAGAGATGGACTAGTAGGGTTCACGAGTTCAAATAAAAAAATCATGTTCAGCTCAACTCTATACAAAACTACTCGAACCTATTGTAATTTTGAACTGCATACAAGTACCAAAATGCGAAGGAGCAGCACACACAAATACCAGTCAGAAACAATGCAGGACACAGTAAAAATCTCAGGCAAAAACACTGCATAGAACAGATTTCAGTGCTAAAATAGAGAAATCACGGAAAATGAAGAGCAAGTGCAGTAGCTAAACAACAAGCTCAATTAGGAATAACACAGATCAGAACATCTTTAGCCAATTAACCCAGAAATTGTGAATTGAATTGGTTGACCCATTTGATACAGAGAAGAAGGTTTACTTGTAAGAGAGGAGAAGGAGAAGGAGACGGCGGGAATTGATGTGAAGGAGAAGGATTCTTCACAGCACGAACTGGAGATGGCAAAGGAGAGACTCATACGGCACGAACACGTGATGGCTAAAGGAGAGACTCGCGAGTGATTTTCAGGGCGAAGGAGAGACCACAATCGTCATTTTGTCCAGAAATCAAAATTACCGGTCATTTGTTCTTCTCTCTCTCTCTCTCATCTCGCGCATGAGTTTTTTTTTTTTTAAGCTTCTCATTGGAGCTTCAAAAAAAAAAGGAGAAGTTAGGGCTTTTTTGTGACTTTTACTTTTTTTTAAAGCCCCCATCCAAATACCTAAAATAACAAAAAAGCACTTTTTTAATTTTAAAAAAAAAAAGCCTATCCAAATGCAGCTTTAATATAGTGAGATATTTCCTTCTAAGTTGACATATAGATTCTTCTCATGATATTTAATGTTTATTTTGAATTGGAATATTATTGACTGTTGGTTATGATTAGTTTTGATGATGTCTTATATAGATGCCATTCTTAATAGCAAAAAGATTAAGTAATATTGTTATCTCCTACATTGACTACCTGCTATATTTAATGTAGATTATTTGAAGTTAAATTAAGAAGAATAATCAAGAAGGAGATAAGAGATGGAAGAAAGAAAGCATTTGCAGAAGTTGAAATGAAGCTTCATCATGTTCTGAATGTTGAAGAAGGCAGAAGCTGCAAATAATGATGAGCCCAAGCTAATTGATGAAGAATGATCAAGTTGGGAGATGGAAGAAGGAACAACTTGTTGAATTTAATGAAGAGATCATTATTCAAGTTCTTATATTGATGCTAGAAGTCTCCAAGGTCATATGGAAGTTGGAATAGCTCAATTCAGAGTTAAATCAAGCAAATATGAGGTCCAGGACGAGTAAACTCGAGGTTTGAGCATAAACCTCGAGGTTTGAGTGTCTTCAGCATTTTTGGTGTCACTGGACCAGCCAACCTCGAGGTTGCAAGTGCAAACTCGAGGTTGCAAGTGCCAACCTCGAGGTTGTAGTCATAACCTCAAGGTTTCAGCACTATCAGCAACTCTGGTGCACTCTGTTCCACGTTCAGCTTCTGGCGACCTTTGGTAATTTGATGATATCTTCCAAACCAGAGATCGGATTGAGACGAAACCAAAAGCATTGGAAACTAGACTCCCAACACGTACTTTTGACAAAGATTCAAGTCCAAAAGAGTTCAGAACAAGGAGATATGAATTTTACAAATTTACACAAACATCACCGTCACGGTCAGAACCAAGCTTCAATGTTTTGGGTGAATCTCACAAACCACAAATCCAATTGAGCTCAAATCGGTGCCATTGGAAAGTAGACACACATAGCTTTCCAACAAGACTTGAACGGACCAAAACGGATTTCAGACCAGGGAGATATGGCTTTTGGAAGTTGACAATCAGTTCAGGACAACGCAAAAAGGGCTGATCAAGAACAGCCTTCATTCATCCGATCTTAATGGACATAATACAATGAGTTTGGAGCTGATTCTTCTTGCATTGGATTCTTACATCGAGCTTGGACATGTAAAATTGAGTTTGAGGTTGGGTATTCTGTTTTAAACTTGAGATTTCATGAAAATACTTTGAACCTCGAGTATGGAGTTTCAACCTCGAGTATTATGGCTTACAGAGAGCAAACTGGTTTTCAAAATATTGAAAACCTCGAGGTTAAGTTTCCAACCTCGAGGCTAAGCCTTGTTTTCAAAAACTGAACTTTGCATTTTCAAAGGCCAACCTCGAGTATGGATTTCCAACCTCGAGGTTGTCGGGCTCCAGTGAAAAATGAAGGTTTGAAAATAGCTTCCAACCTTGAGGTTCACATTGTAACCTCGAGGTTACATGTTTTAAAACCAGTACTTGCCTGAAACCTTTAGGCTAACCTCGAGGTTGGCCTCAAGGTTTGTGACCGTTGGTGCAATTTCAAATTTGGGAAATCTGCAATACCTTCTTGTTTGATCTCAATGCTTTACATGATTATTCTATATTGATTCTAGATATGTTTAACCATCTTTCTAGTGAGTTTCAGACAGATTAACGAAGGTTTATTGAAGGATTAGAGCCAAGAGCAAAAAACTGTCAGAACATTTAATGCTCAGCCCAGAAAGTTGCTTCCTTTGGTTAATCCACTGATACACGACTGCAAAAGGATTAAAGGAAGTTTACTACAACAAGAAACATCCTCTCTAACGGATCTATTGCTAGAAAGCCAACTCAGATCAATTATACAACTGGATTAGTTGGAGATTAGAGAGAGAAGCTGACCACACTTAAAGTTAATAAGCTACAACGGTCTGATTGACTCTTCAACGGTCAAAAACGGTCACAGACTCTTCCCTACCTATAAAAGACATGGATTGAAGCAGAAAAACGAAGAGACATATGATTACCATGCCAAAATGCTGATGCTCTGCTTCTACATCATTCTCACTCTGTTTTTCATATCTAAATAGCTTAAGAGTGTGAAATGAATTGTGTCTGTGCTTCAGTGTTTATTTATCCATTCCTTTGAGAGGAAATTCATTGTAAACACATTATCCTTCTGAGATAAACTCAAGATTGGGTAATCTTGAGTGGGTTATACATTGTGTTGATTACAACTTGTAAGGGGGAGTGAATCCTAGAGAGAGAGGATTACTTCGAGTACGAAGTGTGTGATCAAGCAGTGTATCCTTACGGTGTGTAAGGGGGAGTATCTCAGTAAGAGATTTGTAAAAGGCTGCACAAGTGCCCGGCTAAACTTGTGGGATTGTAGCGGTTCTCAAGTACCCGATTAAAGCTTGAGTGAGATAGTGGATTGAAAATCCCAAGTGAGGCTTGGGGACTGGACGTAGGTCAGAGAGGGCCGAACCAGTATAAATCTGTTTGCAAGCTCTTCTTCCTTATCTTTTGCATTCCCAGCATTTACATTTGAGCAATTATCAATTGTTTGAAAACTTACTTTTGTTACTCAAGATGAAAACACTGAATTGCAAAAATGTTTTAAAGAGTGGAAATTTTTATACTTCACCCAATTCACCCTTCCTCTTGGGTGATAGCCGGAACTTACATTGACGTCTTTCCGTATAGGCACAAGGAGAGGTGTGTATGAATTATATGAAAGGGTCAAATAAGTTTTGAGGAGAATTTAATTAACAAAACTAAGACCCTTCCTCACAAGTATGTCTCATATTAGTGATAAATAAGGTGTTATGATGTAATTACATAATAATAAGGTTGAAAGCATCATAGTCTTGTTTGTATCACTAGATTAGTGGGAGCTGAGTCATTAATATTGAACAAAGGGATGGTTCATTTATTGCTTGTGTATTTTTTACTCAAGGCATTACACATAACACAATCACCATTATTCATATTTGTGATATGACTAGGTTAAGTGTGGCATTCTTTTAGAAAACATAAAGAAACTATTTTTAGAATATTTGAGAATGTCATAAGTAACCTATGATGACAATCATTTGAAAAGTTGTTGCAGGTAACATCTAACATCTATTATGCGAATATGATTTGATTGTCTATATGTCTCTAATATATTGTATTCTAATCCTTTCAATTTACTTTCTTAGGCGTAGGCTTGCTTGAATATACACTCAAGCAGGCTATGTTTATGTAAGGGAAATTTAGGAGGATTATGAAACATATTCTTGCTTGAATAATAATTGAAAAGCTGCAAGTGATGAAGTACAATAAAAATATACATGAAGTCTCATGCTCTACAAATAGGAGGATGATTAACTCTGTTTAGTTTAGTGTGATGTGTTAACTATAAAATAGGTGATGCTATGATGCATCTTTACTTTTACCAAACAAATTGCATCATAGAGAAGTACAAGATTGCTAAGTAGTCACTGATTTCTTAGTTCCACCATTAATTGCTTACTCTAATCATTCTTGGAGGCAAGTTATGAGATTGTTAGCGAAAGAATTTCATCATGTGGTTTTAAATTAGGATCTATATTTTATGTGTTTATGACCTATTGACTTTATGGTCATATAACACCCTTAATGATTTTAAATTAATTTAAATGAATTGCATGCATTTAGAGAGATTAAAGGATCAAATGCATCATTTGTGAGATGGCTCACATTAAGTAATCTAGATGAGGTATATATTATCAAATGATGAAATTCAAGTCAGAGTTTGTTATCTCATATTAGTGCCTAGTTATTGAAATTGACAAACATTTAAGTAGGAACTAAATAAACATTTAAGTTTTATTCATTAGACTTTAACCTATTAAGTAAGGGTGCTACTATATAATACATGGAAGGTAATATTCGATTTAGGGGGACTTATCACCATGATCCTAGCAGCATAGCCTTAATTGATCCAGATACAGAAACTAATGTATAATTTATAGGCCAAGTAGGAGAATGTGAAATATTTTATTAAATATTATAATTATTAATTAGGTAGATAATAAAATATTCTGAGTGTGGTCCGTAAGTTAGATCTAGACCTAAATTAGGATTACGATAAATTTTTTAGTTGCATTTAATTGACATCTTTGATGGTGAAATTACACACACGAAGTTTATGGCTGATTGAAAATATCATAGCAACATAAGGCTTAGTCAGCTCTCTTGAGATTCCTTGACTGGCGACGGCTCTTAACTCAGTTGTCATCACTGTGTCTTACCGTCAATGAAGAGACCTATCAACAATCTTCTAAATTTGTTTCTATTTTGCAATTTTCTTTTAACAGAGTCCATGAATTCTCTCGTGATCAAAGTTTAGCAATGTCGAAAGGTATTCCTTATAAGTCTTCCGCTATTATTTCGAACCCTGCCATGCAGGGAAGGAACTTCCCTGTCCCCCCCCCCAAAAAAAAATTTATTTAAACATTTTTAGTGGAACTTTTTCTTTTTTAGTGTAAAATACAACTTTGGCCCCCTCAAAGTAATGAATATAACTTTAGCCCCCCAACTTCTTCTTCTTCTTTTTTAAACATTTTTCCCTCTTTTTATATTTTAAGCTTATAATTTAATCTTTGTTCCATGTGGGGTTTTGTATGATTTATGTTAATCTTATCATTCTTTTCTATGTTTTATTCTAATTACTTGAAATTTTTAGCTTATCAATGAAAATTACTTTTGTGGTGTATCCCTTACTATGCTTTTACCCATTCTATACTACACTTGTAAATGAAGTTAATTAACTTGATTTCATGAATTTTTTTTTCATTCTTTTCATTTTTAATGAATTTAAAACTTTCCTTAAAAAAAAAAAAATTCGGGGCAACCCCGAATCCCCAAATTCCCCCACCCCTATTCCCCCCCCAAAACTTTTCCTCCAAGTTCCGCCACTGCTGCCATGCAACTTCTGTGGAACAGCATAATTTGTGATTTGTTTTTGTATTCCATGAGATGAACTTTGTCCTACAATTGTTGCCTACGTTTCGACCCTTGCCAGGCAACTCCTGTTGAACGAGGATTAGGCGGAGGAATTCAATCCAACTTTTTAAGCAATGTCCATATTTCTTATTCTTTTCTCTCTTTTATGTACATGGATTATTATTATTATTATTTTGTCTACAATATACGTTTCGTTTTGTAAATTGACATCAAATTTTACTTTAATCCTTAATATTAATAGAATTATTTTCATTAACAAAAATGTTGATTATGAAATTAAATGTTGTCACATTAATCTGTAATTTAAAATTTAAATTTATTTAAAATAGAATATAATAAATATGATCTTTCAACATAACAACTAATTTTTAAAAACTATAAACATAATAGTACATTAAACGATTATATTTTATATATTTTTCTTTTACATTTAATTACATAATTATCATCTAAATGCGTTAAATTGGTATATTCTATTAATAAGTCCATCCAAAGCCCAACCACATCAGATCTGTAAAAGGTGTTTGGGATAGCATCATGGGTTTCAAGTTTTGATGCTTTTTTTTTTTTTTTTTTTTGCCGTTAGCCCTGGGAACTTTTAACCCCTCACAAAAAATTTTCCCTTTTTTTCAGCTCTGCTTCGCGCCGAAAAGACCGTCCCACCCTGCCACTCCTCTTCAATTTAGCCGCAGGCCCCAAATCCAAAATCAAATTTTCGTCGTCTGGAGGTTGAAGGGTGCAACCGTGCAAGCTTACGTCTTCTGTGAGAGACAGGGGTAGCCGTTGCAGCACTACAAAGCGAAAGAAAGAATGGCGATGAGTGGTAGCAATCTACAGGACTTGGCTGTGGGGTGCTTGCTATCGATCAAGACCACCTTTGGCGACGAATTTGAAGCCCAAGTTATTACATTTGATCGCTCTTCGGACATCCTCGTACTTCAGGAAAGTTCCAAACCTGGACCTCATCGAAATATTCGGATGTTGAAGGTTAATTATGTCAAAGATTTCACATATTTAGGTCAAGCAGAAGACCCACTTGATCCAAAGAACTGCTTCCTTGACCTTAGTTCTCTCCAAGCTAGGGAAGAAGTAGCAATCAGGTTTTTTTTTGGTGCTGTTTGGATTCTGAAATCATTTCACGTTCAGTTTTTCAGTTTTGTTCTTTCTCAATGTTGTGCCTGCGTTATTCGTTAAAATAACTTGTGATCCCAAATTATTTTGATCTTCAGACAAGCAGAGGCTGATGCTGAGAGGATTGGTGTAGGTGTTACCAGCGAGGCGCAAAGTATTTTTGATGCTTTGTCTAAAACGTAAGTTCTGTGCCTTTACTTTAGCTTGCAATGAAATTTTAACAGCATTTCCCTAATTAGTAATTCTTGAATTTGAACAATGCGGAATACATGTTAACAAAAATTTTTTTGGTAGTATAATTGACTGGAAGAGGGTGAATTGTAACTAAGCCAGCTTATGAGTATCATCGTGGCTTGTAAACGATAAATAATGTTACTCTAGAATTTCAATACACCCTTGATATATCATGTTCATCAGCACAGATTTACTGATATGCTTTATGTAAATAATGTTACTCTAGCTTTTCAATAAACCATAGTTGTAGTAAATGTGATGTGCACCTTGGAAGTCCCTGTTTCAATTGTTGGGGAAAGTGACTTTTTTGTTGGCAGGTTGGTGGTGGTTCATGGTTAAATGATAGGTCTGTAAATAGAGAAAAAGACTGTACAAACTCTACTATGTCTATGCTTATTCTTAAAAATTAGTCTGCTAATGTAAAGTCTTGGATAATGGATATGTATGAGTTAAAATTAATTCATGCTGTTGTAATTTCTGAACTTCATTTGTTATTAATAAAACTGGCCCGGCATCCCCCATGAACCGAACCTACAAGCCTGACAATGCTATAAAAAGAAAAGTAGTCATAGCAGGCGAAATAAGTGATGTTAATGTGATACATGTTATCTGGCAAAAGTCCTGTACCTGCACTTAAATATAATTTATTTTATTTATTTATTTAATTAAAAAACAACTGACCTTGAATATTGAGTTATGTCAAGTGCTTTTTCAGAATATTCTTGTTCTGATTTTAGTCTCTCCTTGTCTTTCAGTTGTACCAGTGTTGCTGTCAGATGATGGTATTGCATTTAGATATTCTACATTCACATAAATATGAAATAATAAGATCAATAAGAAAAACTATATAGCTTAGTGTTCTTGGTTATTTTGAACCTAAACTATACCGGGACTTCTATGTTGGTTGTACTTACAACTTACAAGCGTTAGATGGTTTGATGCTACAAACGTATTTCATACACGTCATGACCATAAATCTGGTTGTTGAATTGGTGGAGGTAGTTAGAAATTTTAAACTCAGACTAAGGTTTCTTTTTGACCTTTAGGACTTTTGGGACTTGTAGGCATGAACATGAAATCTAGTATTGGTTACTTAAAATTTCAGTTCCTGACTTTTCCTAAATAGATTGCATGAAGAGATTTCTGCTGCCCTGTATAGCTTTCTCTTTTAAAATCTATTAAATTTTCATGGTCATGTTATTGTTCTTAGGGAAATTATTATTAATGATTCACATTCAGTTTTCGTTTTAACTGCTACCTTAAACATGTGATCAGGCTTCCAGTTCGCTGGGACAAGACTGTCATAGTTGTGATGAATGAGGTGCGTGTTAGCAGTCCTTATCTTCCCGAATCTGTAAGTGGAGGCACTCCAGCTGCGAGAGAGCGGGTGAAGAAAGTGGTAAGATGTTCAAGTGATACCACAACATTTGTTAGGCTCAGTTTGTAACGAAATGTTTCCATTAATGGCACAAAAGTATTCATAAACACCGTGCATCATGCTCAACTTGTTGGCTCCTCACTGCTCCTTGTACTGTATAGTTTCTCAGGGAAAAATATTTAGGAGAAGCAAAGTGAGAGGTTGAGAAAGAAATCTTACGTTTTCTTTGGCGTTAATTATATTAAAATTTCAGATCACATCTAAAGTTATTATGTTATTTGAAGTTGTGTTGTTTTTTATACGGTATATTAAACTTGTATTAGGCACAGACACAGCCTCAAGTTCTCATAGTTAAGCACAAAATTCTCTAAACTTGAATTGGTTTTTTGAAATAAATATATGTTCATGCTGCTGATTTTTGTCTCTTACAAGCTGTTTGGAGAACAATGGTGCAACATTTTCTTAAAAAGTTGACTTCTTTCATTGTCTGCAAACAGCTTCATGGGAAACTTCTATCTGCCATATTGTTGATAGCTGATAATTTCATGTTCCCTCGATTCAGCTCGAGTTAGAGAGGAAAAGATTGCAACATCGCAGAAGCAGTGTTCAGTGACAGCAAGATCCCACATTTTGCATGCCATTGCATTGAGAAGTAAAATCCAAGGAGTAAACATGGCGGAAAAGTTGCAATTTGCAAAAACCATATAAAGTACATGAGGAGGATTTTGCAGTGCATGATGAAGAGTGAAGATGAATTGAAGCCTCCTTGAGCTCGCTCTCAAAGTTGTGTGTTGCTTATGGATTTCAGTTGAGGTAGTAGTCTCTCCCATGGTAGTTAAAAACTCGATTTATCGCTACGATTTTACGTTTTTACGATTTTTTTTTTCATTAAAACGATTTTACTAATTTTCCAAACGCTTTTATGTTGTTACGATTTTTTTATAATTTTATTATGTTATGATTTTACGTTTTACGATTTTTCATTTTCCTTCCGTTTTCAGGTAAAATTTACGTTTTTACTGCCATGGTCCCTCCAGTTTCATCATAACAATGAATGCTAAAAATGGAAACTAATATCTCTTTAGAACCCCAAGTAGATTGGTGGGTTTTACTTTGCAGGTTTATGTCATTGTGAGGAATACTTGACATGAGCCCAAAAATGAGTTTGAGATCTTTCATATAAAACAGAGCAACCAGTTTGGATATATATGTATATATATAGGGATTAATATATCTGCATTTACTGCAGAAAACTGCAGCATACTCAAAAATGACGGAGTTTTATCCCTTTCCCCCCCCCCCCCCCCCAATTCAGCCTAACTCTTCTCCAGCCTTCTCGCTCTTCGACACAGGCCAGAGAAACGAGTTTCACCGTCGTGAGACTCACTGAACCAGCACTTTTGCGACCTCCACCATCGTCCCTTGGTGATGTTCTGCCGGACGCCATAAAATATGGAGATCTTACTTGAGTACTGATAATTTCCTTCCTAATGAAGCAAAAAAGGCCAGGTCACAATTCCAAAGGGAAATATGGAGATCTTTAATAGCACATGAATCATAAGGCGGTAAGATATCATCCACAATTTATGAGGCCTTTACGCTGTAGAATACCCAACAGCCCACAATTTCTAGATCTCCTTTTTCTACAAGTAGGACCATGTATAGCAATAGCCAGTGCCCCCAATAGCCAAGCCGCGAAGTGATAGAAATTTCAATTGTGGACGACCTGGATCGCAAAGTTGCTATTAGAGGTCGTGAAGGTGCTGGTTCAGTGAGTTGTGAAGGTGCTGGTTCAGTGAGTCTTCCGGTGCTGAAACTCATTTCTCTGGTATGTGTTGAAGAACGAGAAGGCTGGAGAAGAGTTAGGCTGAAGGGGAAAAAAAGGGATACAACGCTGTCGTTTTTGAGCATGTTGCAGACTTGTTTTCTGCAGTAAATGTATTAATCCCATATATATATTCAGCCAACCACATACTCTTTTTCTGGAAACTTGTCAAGTTATTGTTTATTAACTTTTTACATGATAATTGTTTCCTTTTTTGGACCATCATGATACTTAGTGTAGCACTATAGCGTAGGATTAGAACCATGGTGGAACTTGATTGCATAAAGAGTATGGGTTTGTAATTCTTTTCCCCCCCGCAGTTTGGATGGAATGAAAAGTAAGAAGAAAATAGAGAGGGGAGAATAATATGAGGGAAAACTTCCCAAAATAGTAAACATTTTACCATTTTGGGAAGTTTTCCCTCCTAATATTCTTTTCCCCCTAATTTTACTCCCCATCAAAACAACATAGGGTAAGGAAAAGTTTGGTTGAGTTCGGTATCAAAAGTTTCATGATAGATCTCAGTGTCCCAAAAGGACCTATGGAGGTATCAAGGCACCAACAATCACATCAAGAAAAAGATTTTAAATACATACTTTATGGTCATATGAGGTATGAGTTATATCCTAATCGATTGGGACAACTTGAAGCATCTTGGATTTTTCATTATATCCCTAACCAATTGGGCCAACTTGAAGAAACTTGGAATTTTTTTGTTGTCATCAATTAAAATAAAGTGGATGGGATGAGTGCTTAAAAAAAAAAAAAAAGTACCTACAGGTTTAAAGTTTAATTCTAGGGGTTGGAAGAAATGATTTTTTTAAAAAAGGGTTGTCTCTCATTATGCTCAACAATGCCAGTACATATTAGATATTTTTTTCCAAAAAATTTGAAAACAATTATAGACTACTTGGTAATAAAATTCTCATATTGGTAGCTAAATTTAAATGCATACCTCATTAACAAATGAAGTATAATTTTTAATCCTTAATATAATATCTACTTAACTAATTTGGATATATTAAGAAAATTATTTTTTATTTTTTTAAAAAAAGGTGTATTGGTTTTCCGAAAATACCCTCATAAATCATTTTCATTGAAATCATCCCTTAATGTAAACTCTCTTAACATGTAGAATCAATAGGGATAGATTAACAAAAATGATAAATATAGAAACAAAATGGATTGAGAATCTCTCATTTAGCTCTTATATTAGGATGAGAGCTAGTATAAGTTAAATCTTTAGTCACTAAGTTCAAAACAAGGTGGGGGTAGGAATAGGATAGTCTATTTGGGATTTATCTAAAAGGATTATGAATTTTCAAGATTTAATTGTGGGATTTATTGTTTTGCGCTTCAAGTCCAAGAAGAAAACAACATTTAGAAAGATCACAAAAAATTGCCTCCTACTTCCACACAAAACATAATCTAGAGGGCCAACAAAAAAATGTTTAGCATTTGGAGCTTATTAATGTCCCCATAAACCAATACATCCTCCATCTCTTGTTTGATTAACATAGGCCAACGATTTATATTTTAAAAAACAACATAGGCCAATAAACACCTAATGCAAGAATTTGGGTGCCCTCAATTGAGTCTTTCTTAATTGTGGGATATGAATCATTAGATTGCGATCTAATGATGTTGAGAACAAGTAAATGAATTTTTCTTATTATGCTTTCATTTGTATTTTAATGTTTGTCCACTTTACAGAAAAAACTTTGAACTAAAAACTTAGGCAGAAAAGGACAAAGAAAATGAAATTGCACACATTAAAAATTCATTTTAAATATATAAACTAGCATACCATGACAGAAAAGAATAATTTTGAATCTGTAAAAAATTCATTTAAAAAACTCTATAAAGTAGCATTAAATAATTATGCAGACTGAGAAAATCAATCTTAAATAAGGGTATTTTAGAAAAAATATATCATTCATCCGGTCCGGTCTTAAAAATATACGACCTAATTTATAATGTGCATTATAAACTAGGTCCTATATTTTTTATTATGTTTATACTTAATTTAGAGATGTTCTTTCTGCAATATACATCCAACTTCAACTTTTATTTTGTGAGTACAAAGTATAAACTTCTTTTTAATATGATTTCTTTTTTTATTTTATTCGGTACAAATATCTTCTCTATTAGACAAAATTTTGTTTAAGACACTGTCGAGTGCTAAGCATGAATACATCTCAAGTAGAAATTCAAACTTTAGTTCATCATATTGTGAGGGACTGACTTCTTTCATTAGACCCAATCCTTCTTTATAAGATACTCCCTCCGGTCCTAATTATAAGAGCTAGTTGACTTTTTTGGAGAGATTAAGGAAGCTAACTAAATTACTTTAGAGTATTTTTATTTTTATTTTTTTCTTCAAACTAATTAATTTAACTAATAAACTAATATATAATCTAAAGATATACAACAAGTGAAATGATTAAGTGACTTATTTAGCTTCCTTAATCTCTCCAAAGAAAGTCAACTAGCTCTTATAATTAGGACCGGAGGTAGTAATTTCTTTTGTGGTTGTTGGTGCATCTTGGTTTTTTTTGTCCAACATCTGGGGTGTTTGCATCCCGGGACAAGACAACATAAGTAAAATGACAAATTTGCCTCTCATTTTGACCAACAATATAAACCCAAAGGCCAATGTCGGAATGTTTCTTTTTTTTTTTTTAATATGAAAAAGGCAACACAACTTCTTTTTTTTTAAAAAAATAATAATAACTAGTTAGTTGAGAATTTTGTTTTGATGCTAAAAGTAAGGTCTAATTGTATCCAAAAAAAAAAAAGTAAGGTCTAATATTCTTTTTTTTTTCCCCAAATTCATTATTGTTTCACTCAAATTACCCATGAAACATATAATGTGTACAACCAATAGAGGCAATTTTTAATATAAATAATTTAAATAAGACATTTATAGGAAAATCAACACATATCTTTTTATTAATAATAAATTTTGGAAATTTTTTTAGTTTGTGTGAATTTGTTATTTACCTCCTATGTTAAACAAGAGTAAAAATATATTACATTGAGTATTGTTGGGCTGGCAAAAAAGATTATTGTTTGACCTAAATACAACTCTTTTTGATCAAATGTTTTGTTTTTTACAAAAACACTTTTAACATTTTCTAAAACCCCACTTTCCATTAAAATAAATTAATGAAAAAGCTAACAACAGCGTGGCCATCATAAAGTCGTTGTGCCATTAGGTGGAGGCCCCATTTTTATTCACAAAAGTTGAACACTCCTTTCAAAGTTCTTCAATAGCCTAAGACCTGTACCTGGAAAAAAAAAAAAAAAAAAAACCCAACCGAATACCCTTCGGTTTTAGTGCTGCAAGATGTGTTTTTTTATAACTCTAGGTTGCTATTCAATCCCCACCACTCCTCAGGCATCTCTCATCTACTATCCTATTTAAAAGTTAAATTTTTTTATTTTATCCTCATTTAAAATTGGTTTAAAAAATAAATATGAATAAATTCTTTTTCTTTATTACAATTAATAAGGGCACAATTGTAAATATCACATGTATTACCCTTAAACAGTATTTATAACAAGGACCAAAAGTATTGTCAAAATAAACTTATAAATAGAATAAGAGTGGTAAATTTAAAGGGGAAAAAAGTTCTCATTCATCTTTTTTATATAACAATCTATTATTAAAAATTATTATGTATTTCAACTTAAGTGTTATTAAACTCAATTAACAATAAGTATTTTAATATAATTTTTTATTCACAAAAGGTGAACACTCAAACTTATTTAGATTCAACTCAACAACCATTAATTATTAAAGAATTTATCTTTAAAATGTTTCATTAGGGATCTACTTAATACTAATTTAATTTAGCAGGCATTTAAATAATCTGTCTACAACCTTTTTAGCAAAGGAAAGAAAAACACACCACTTAAAAATATGCTCCCCATGAAAAATATTCTCAAGTACTCAAGTTCAATCTATCTTCTTTGAAAAAAAACTTATTCCAATTCTCATCAAAAGGAATCATTACATAGACCAAACTTTCATTTGAACCACAACCACTTATTTATTATATATCTTTTGTACAATAATTGCCCTCGAGCTTATAACCTCTCTCTCTCTCTCTCTCTATATATATATATATAATAAGTATCATAATTTAAAGTATCATATATCTTTGCGAACAAATCTTTTGAAGATTCAACCTTGGAAACTAGGTCTCCTTTGTAGAACAAATCTGCATTAGATAATTAATTACATTGCATCATTATCTCTCGTTGAAAATGTAAGAAATGTCTTATGTGGTTATGATAAATGTATATGATTTAATAATTAATGAAGGGGCTAAATGACTATTAGTAAATGACTTTTGGGAAGAGGTTTCTTGACTGCTTGATGGGAGCAGTCATATCCATAGGATGTACATATCTTTTGGATGCAAAAGTTATTTTAAAGGATAGAAACTTGTCCGTTCACTCTCTGACCATAAGAGACGCCTCTAGTATTCCATCCAGAAGAGAGAGCGTGTAATGAAGGGTAAAGAGAATGATAAAGGTTGCAATTATGGTGTTGCAAATCACATATTCTAAAGTATAAATTCCGCAATTATGGATAGAGGTTAGTACATCTTGACTTAAACTTGTAGTGTTGTGAAAATCATAAGTTCTTAAGATCATTGTTCATGTTCTTATTACTTGTTGTTTGAGCATGAAATTATAGATAAACTTACAGAAAACCCCATGTGTTGGAACAGCATCAATTATAATAACACTTGGTCTCAAATATAAGATACTTTTGAGAAGAAGTTTTTTATTAATAATATACCAATTGATAGGTGTAATTAACTGTTTCCAAATATTACTTCTATTATAATTTATTAGGAAAAGATTTAAATCCTAAGTATCTCTTCATACTCCTAAATCATTACTTTAAAAAAAAATATATATATATATATATATATATATATATATATATATGTAAGTAGAGGCAGACTCAAGAATTTTAATGACAAGTGGTTAAATTAAAAAATGCTATATCATAAATAAAAGTACTTGAAATACAATACAGATCTAATATACAAAAAATTGAAAGAAATCTATTACAAAAATTAAAATCAGTTCACTTGATTCTAACTCTAGTGTTTTCATATTGTTAAACTCATTTATAATTGATTTGTGTTAAAACTCAAAACAATTTCTTTTTCAATGTATGTAATAAAAAATCATTAATAAATTGGTCTTCCATTATATTTCGAAGACTATTCTTCATTATCTTCATAGTAGAGAAAGATCTTTCAGTAGTTCTGTAAAAACTGGAAAAGTGAGTACAAGTTCAATCACTCTATCAATAAAAGGGTAAATTATGGTCTTTTCAGTTTTTGCTAGCCCTTGACATAATTTATATGCCCATCAAATGTCATGCAATAGAAAACAATTGATGAATTGTTTCCTCAGTTCGCCCAAGAGCCTAGGAACATAAGTCTTGCACTTAGTATGAACGGCAAGAATCCTTACAAGAGCCTGAGCAGTATATATAGTTTGTGGCTTGTTTTGTTAATGATTTACAACCTTTCTCCTTTGCTATGCATGAAACACAAGTACATACCATTATCTATGTTGATTTTTGGACTGAAACAACCGAGGAATGACATACATGTCTATCTAGGGCCTTTAATCAAAGACTTGAAGGAGTTGTGGGAAGAAGGTGTGGATGTTTATGATGCTAATTGGAAGGAAGTTTTTAAGCTTAAAGCAATGATATTTTGCACTAGTAATGACATTCCATGTGTATGGAAACTTATCAGGCTATAGCATTAAGGGCCATAAAGCATGCCTAATTTGTGAGGTAGAACATGCTACCGTCAACTTCAACATGGTAGGAAGACGATGCACATTGGCATGGAGATTTCTTAGGTTGGGCCACCCATATCCCAGATTGAATATAAAACTTTTTAGAGGCCAAAAACTTGTGAATGCTCTATAGCCGTTAACTGAGAAGTATATGAAAAGGTGAAAGACATCAACAATTTCTTTAGTAAGTCTAAAAAGGTAAGGGTATTGAGAAGAATATATGGAAAAAGAGGTATATCTTATTTGACCTCCCATATTGGAGCAAGCTTGATGTGAGGCACTATATTAATATCATGCATGTGGAGAAAAACGTGTGTGACAACGTTGTTTGAATACTTATGAACATACATGGTAGTACTAAGGATGAGGTGAAAGCAAGACTGGATATGCAAGATATTGTAATATGAAAGAATCTCCACCCAATGATAGATAGTAAACAAACTTATTTTCCCTTGACTCCTAATATTTTATTAAAGGACGAGAAGATAAGCATACATCAATGTTTGTGTGGCATCAAAGTACCTTTTGATTATTGTTCAAATGTTAATAAGCTTGTTTTAATGAACAATTTGAGACCAGTAAGACTAAAGTCTTATGACTGCTATGTTTTAATACAACAACTACTCCCAATGGCCATTCAAGGCATTTATGAGGATGAGTTGAGACATATAGTGACCAGACTTTGTTTCTTCTTCATTGTTGTATACATCAATGTCCTTGAGCCCAAAAAATTGGATGAAATAGAACATGAGGGATATTTGTTCTTGTGCAAACTTAAGAAGCTATTTCTTCTTACATTTTTTGACATCATGGTTCACTTGATTGTTCATTTAGTGAGAGAGATAAAATTTTGCAGCCCCCGTCTATTTACATTGGATATACCCAATTGAAAAAATTTTGCAAATCTTAAAAAGGTATGTAAAGAACCCAAACCGGATAAAAGCATTCACTATTCAGAAATATGTTGCAAAAAAAGATATGGAGTTCGGTCTGCAATACTTGTCAAAAGTAAAACCAATTAGAGTTCCTAATAAACATAGAGTTGAAGAACGCTCTAAATATGGGGTTTCAATGAAGACTGTGGAACCTTATGAAATACAACAAGTATACTTCTACGTCTTGAATAATATTGATGAAGTTGAAGTGCATATACAAGCTCATAAAGAACATGTTAAGAAGGAAAATGATAGGGCCAGAATGAATAAGCAAATGCTAATAAGGGAGCATAACAAAACTTCTGCACAGTGGTTTAAATAAAGAGTTGAAGTGGAGGGATATGCTTTAGATATGGTGAGATGACTATACCGTGGTCCTGAGTTAGATGTGATAACTTGATAGTCATTTGACATCAACTTGATATTCTTTTTATACAAAGACACTAGATGATAAGAGTATTGTGTAGAATAGTGGTGTGATTTTAGTTGCAGAGTCTATATACTTCTCAAGTTTTAAGGACAGGAATCCTAAATTGGCTGCCATGCCATATTACGGAGTCATTGAAGAGATATAACAAGTGGACTATACCCAATTAAGATTGCCCATTAAGTGCAAGTATAGATTGACATAAACAATAGTGTTGAGGTCGATGAGTTAGGATTTACACTCGTTGATCTTAATAGTAGATGGTTAGGTGATGAGTCATTCATTATGGCAGACCAAGCTAAACAAGTATTCTATATCATCAATCATGCAAAAAGAGAACAGTTTGTGGCTCTTCAAGGGAAAAAGGTGATAGATTATGATAACCCCAATTATTCAAATATTGATGTTTTTGAGACTCTTGCTTTTTCAATGGGACTTCCTGAATTGAATGAAGAAGATGAGCCAAAGATGAATACATCGTAAGAAATGATTACTATGAAGGGATATGGGAGGATATAGCTATATGAATCTATTTCAATAATTAGTATTATGTTACATATGATCTATTTGTGGTGATCTTTTAAGTTTAATGTTTACTAATATGCTCTCTTAATATGGCTTAACATTTTTTCCACAACAGGACTATGGTTTATGACAGTGTCAATGAAATAGGTCAAACCAATAACCTACATGATGAGGCTGCTACATATTAGTTTGGTTCGACCACTCATGATATACAAATCATTGTTAATGTCTTGAACGTTATAGGACATCATAACTCAAGCTTGTTTGCACAAGGGATGCCTCGTGGTGATCAATCTGAGCCTATATATCCTGCCTTAGACAAAGAAGAGGTAGAAGGGGGACCCAAATGAGAAAGGTCAACTTGTCTCGTAATGTTGGGACGAAGATTACGATTGAATTTACAAATATGCAAAGGCTAACTGGGGAAAATGCAACCACCTATAAAAGTTACCTTAATACTCTCATACACACTAAGGTGTCAATCACCACAAAGACTTGGGAAGTGGTTTCAGATGATGTTAAGGACCTACTTTGGTATATTATCTTGGAACAAAACACACTTTAACCTATGTCATCTAATAATAATAATTGTTGTTAATGTTGCTAACCATTTCAATGGCATGTAATGCAGCTCATGTATGATGTTCCGAATACTCAAACATTGAAAAACAAGACTCTCTCTTACTTGGCTGAACGTTTCTGGGTGTTCAAGACATGATTAGCACTCGATTTCATTCATGTACAGGTGGAGGAAGGTGTAACATCCCGTCTTTTAAAATGCGATTTTCAAAAGAGATTATCAGAGTTTTGAATAATTTAAACAGAGTGACACCGGAAAAGAGTTTTCATTTCAAAACAAAACGAGTATCTGATATTTAACCCACATTAGTGTGTCTGATACTAGTACAGTCATCCAAATATTCAAGTACTTAATAAAAATAAGAAAAACAACAACAGATAAACAGTCCTCCGTCCGAGTCCTTATGCAGCCTGCTTACCCTTGTCAGCAACCCTGTCTCCGCCAGAACCTGAGGCTATGGTAAGAGCTGAGGTTCAATTCCCATTGAACCTCAGGTAACAGTTAACCTCATGCTTATGTAACAATTTTATATATAATAGATATTCATGATAGTTACAGCATAATCACATTTTAACAGCACAACCACCTCATATTTTAATCCAGTCTGCACTACCCAGTGCCACGGTGTACATCCGTGTCCTCAGCGCTAGGAAAACTCAACGGCATTATCAAGACTATAACCCGTATATAGCTGAATGTGTATGCACAACTTTATAAAAACAGAATCTCAGACTATCCATCACATACAAATTTACAATAAGCATCAGAGTTAAGGTTACAGTACGCGTCCGTACCTTCGTTGTTGATGTTTTGGTACGTTCGACTAAAACGGTACTTCTAACGGAAAACAGCGGTACAAGTTCACAGATACCCTATAGGAACAATATCACATTTATCAGTGGCCATCAACTTTGCAATACTTGTGGAATTCTACGTTGAAGATTTACTATTCATATGAATAGTATTCACTATTCATGTGAATAGTACCAGTAAAAATATTTTTACCGTGACGGTAAATAATTTTTACTGTTTGGTAAATAGTATTTACTGTACTGGTAAATAACATTACTGCCCAAGAATAATTCTTTTCTGATGTGACAGATCAGGCTAAGCTGCAGCCACAGAGCATACTCAGAAAAAACTCTATCTGGCATTTCTACTATAATTACCAAAAGAAACTACCAAATCTTAAGACTAGAGACCAAAGAACTTACCCTTGAAGTTCTTACTCCTTCTCTCCAGCTCCGAGAACTTTACTCTAAATTCTCACTCTAAACTCTAAGAATTCTCTCTCTTCTATTAAACTCGACCGTTGTGATCTGAGTTTGGTGTGAAGAAAATGAAGAAGTGAGGCCTCTATTTATAGTGTTGGAAAATGGGTCCTTAAGTGTAATTTTTCGTCTTTGGGTCAATTTGCGTAATTTTTCAAAATATTAAAAAAATATAAAAATGTTCCTCGTGGTCTCTTCTCTGCTCCTCGTGGTGCCATTTCTGATTGTTTTTTTTTTAATATTTTAATATTTAAATAGTAAAATACGTATTTATAAATAGTAAATACGTATTTGTGAATAGTAAACACTATTCATGTCTCACAAAATACTGATTCTAAATTCGCCATTTTTAAAAGTATGGCCTAGTAGTCTTTGATAACAGACAAATTTTCAAGTCTTTAGACTCGAAATACAGGGTATTACATTTCTCCCCCCGTTAAATAAAATTTCGTCCCCGAAATTTATTCTATACCAACTAAACTTTGAGTCATAAACTCTGGATATTTTTCTTTCATATCCTCTACCGTTTCCCAAGTTGCCTCACCAGGAGATAAGCCTCTCCATACTACTTTCACGAACGGAATACTTCTTTGTCGAAGCCGCTTCTCCTGGTAATCAACAATTTGCTCTGGCTCGACCTCAAAAGTGTTATCATGTCGCACTTCGACATCTTCATATTGGATAATATGATCGTGATCAGGTTGATACTTCTTCAATTGAGAAACATGGAAGACGTCGTGGAGTTTACTTAGATTCGGGGGTAAGGCTAACTGGTATGCGACCGGTCCACGTTTTGCCAGGATTTCGAATGGCCCTATGTAACGAGGACTTAGCTTTCGCCGTTTAAGCGTTCTACCAACACCGGTTACCGGGGATACCTTGAGAAACACATGGTCTCCAACCTCGAATTCTAGTGGTCTTCTCCTCTTATCAGCGTAACTCTTTTGTCTGCTTTGTGCTGTTAGGAGTCTTTGTTTGATTAATGCAATTTGCTTGGAGGTCTTATCAACTAAATCTGTCCCGATGAATTCTCGCTCCGACAATTCTGTCCAGCATATAGGTGATCGACACTTCCGCCCGTACAATGCCTCAAACGGAGCCATCTGTATGCTCGAATGGTAACTATTGTTGTAAGCGAATTCGACCAGCGGTAAATGTTCATCCCAATGGCCTTTGAAATCCAATACACACGCTCTAAGCATATCTTCTAGCGTTTGTATTGTCCTTTCAGATTGACCATCGGTCTGCGGGTGATAAGCCGTACTAGGCCTTAGTTTAGTTCCCATCTCTGCATGCAAAGCCTCCCAGAATCGGGATGTAAATCGCGGGTCCCGATCAGAAATGATGCTCTTAGGTACACCATGAAGTCTTACGATCTCTTTGATATAAATCCTCGCCAATTGTTCTGGTGAGTAATTAATACTAATGGGGAGAAAGTGTGCTGACTTAGTCAATCGGTCAACAATTACCCAAATCGCGTCGTGATGTCTAATCTTGGGTAAACCTACCACTAAATCCATGGTAATATTCTCCCATTTCCACTCCGGAATTTCCAGTCCTTGAAGAAGACCAGGGGGTCGTTGGTGTTCAGTTTTAACTTTCTGACAGGTTAAGCATCTACCCACGTACTCGGTTACGTCTTTCTTCAGCCTGGGCCACCAAAACTCGGATTTCAGGTTCTGGTACATCTTCACCATTCCTGGATGTAGAGTGTATCTGCTCTTATGAGCCTCATCTAGTATCTTCTGTCGCAATTCACCATCCTTCGGAATGTAGATCCGCTTCTTGTATCTGACCAAACCACTAGGTGATAGGTCAAGGTCTTGAGTTTTACCTTGTGAGATCTTTTCTCGCGCTGCAATAGCCCATTCGTCGTGTCGCTGTGCTTCCTCAACTGTATCTCTCAGATCGTATTCCCCTTGACTAACAAGGAGACTTGCAAGATACACGTCATCGGGCGCGTAGTGTCTCATGCAAATCTGATTGGACAGGTTCAGGTCTCTGAAATCTTCAAGTAGTCTCTGCTCTTGAATCATCATGTATGCTGCGTGCACCGTCTTTCTACTAAGCGCATCTGCTACGACATTTGCTTTTCCGGGATGATACTTGATCTCCAGATCGTAATCTTTTAGTAAGTCCATCCAGCGACGTTGTCTCATGTTGAGCTCTTTTTGATCAAACAGGTATTTCAGGCTCTTGTGGTCGCAGTATAACTCTACGACTGCACCATAGAGGTAGTGCCTCCATATCTTTAAGGCGAATACAATAGCCGCAAGTTCTAAGTCGTGAGTAGGGTAGTTCAACTCGTGAGGTTTCAACTGGCGAGAAGCATATGCCACAACTCTGCCCTGCTGCATGAGAACACACCCTAATCCTTGCCCACTAGCATCACTATAGACAACGTACGTTTCGTCTGGATCTGGAATTATTAATACTGGAGCTGTAGTCAACTTCTCCCTCAAAGTTTGAAAACTCGCCTCACAATCATCGTCCCATATGAATGGTTGTTTCTTCCTTGTGAGCTTCGTTAATGGTAAGGCAATACGTGAGAAATTTTGTATGAATCTGCGGTAATATCCCGCTAATCCCAGGAAACTACGTATCTCTGCCACCGTTTCCGGCCTCTTCCAGTTCAGAACCGCTTCCACTTTACTAGGATCAACAGCTACACCATCGTGAGATACGACATGACCCAGAAATTTTACCTCTGGTAGCCAGAATTCACACTTGCTCAATTTAGCAAAAAGTTGTTTGTCTCGGAGTATTCCCAACACGAGTCGCAGATGTTCTTCGTGTTCTTCCCTGCTTTTAGAATAGATTAGGATGTCATCGATGAACACCACTACAAACTTGTCTAGGTGTAGACGAAAGATTCTATTCATGTAATCCATGAATACGGCAGGCGCATTTGTCAATCCGAAAGGCATCACAAGGAATTCGTAATGCCCGTATCTGGTTCTAAAGGCTGTTTTTGGAACATCACTGGTTTTCACTCGCAGCTGGTGGTATCCTGAGCGTAAGTCAATTTTAGAGAATACACAGGAACCAGATAGTTGATCGAGTAGATCGTCAATGCGAGGAAGTGGGTACTTGTTTTTGATAGTCACCTTGTTTAACTCGCGGTAATCGATACAAAGTCGTAAACTTCCATCTTTCTTCTTTACAAACAGTACTGGGGCTCCCCATGGCGACACACTAGGTCGAATAAATCCTTTCTCCAGTAGCTCCTCAAGCTATTTCTTCAATTCCAGCATCTCGTTTGGTGCCATACGATATGGTGCTTTTGATATTGGTCCAGTGCCTGGCATCAAGTCGATGGCGAATTCAACCTCTCTCTCAGGGGGTAACTTGGTGAGATCTTTGGGAAACACATCAGGGAATTCATTCACAATGGGAATGTCTTTGAGTGATGGTTCGTCGTCTATCTTGATTGAGAAGAACACCATATACGCTTGGCAACCTTGCTTCATGCATTTTTCTGCTTCTGCACTAGATAGGAAATTCAGACTCACATTGATCTTGCTCTGGTCGTGTGGTGGTGAGAATCGTATTTCTTTATTACCACAATCAATGACCGCGTTGTTTGCCATTAGCCAATCAAGACCAAGAATGACATCAATGCCATGAAGCGGTAATCGGATAAGATCTATGTTAGATTCTCGTCCGTTCACACTCGCAATGCAATTAAGACATGCATCAGACGCTAAAGATTTCGCGCCAAGTGGGGTAGCTACTATCAAATCATATGGTAGTCTATAGGCTTGCATTCCTAGTCGTTTTGCACAATCGAAAGAAATAAACGAGTGACTAGCACCCGAATCATACAATGCCTGTAGTAGATTTCCATTAAGAGAAATAGTACCTTTGATCATCTCAGGAGATTTCTTGGCTTCCTCATTAGTCAGAGCAAAAACTCGTCCTGCGTTCTGCGGTCTCGCCTCCAAAGCTTTTTGTGGACAATTTAAGCTAATATGCCCCGGTTTCTGACACCTGAAGCACACTGGCTTTCCCTCACAGTTAGCTCTCGGATGGAACCTTCTGCATTGCGGACAGGCTTGGGATGTCTGCATTCTTGGAAAGTTTTGCTGTCTTGGTTGAAATGGCCTCTTATTCCCTTGTTGGGAATTATTCCAAGGTGCCTTCCTCTTCTGTGATGGGTTGTTGCGATTGAAACTGCTACGGTTGGGGCCGCTACTGCTGAAGTCTCTGGTCTTGCGAAGCTCCTTCAAGTTTCGTTCGATGAGTCGGCAGGCTTCTACAGCTTGATTTAGTTCCAGAAATTTGTGCGATACCAACCTTTCCCTTATCTCATACTTTAGTCCATACACAAGTACATTTGCAATGCTGCTCTCATCATTATCTCGCCTCAGAAGTGATGAGTACCGTGATAAGTTGGTGAAACGAGCGAAGTAATCATCGAATGATTCTTCCCGACCCTGACGGATGTGCAGGAACTCTGTCTCCTTCATCATCTGTACTGAGGGTGGAAAGTACTGCTCGTTAAACTTTTCTTGGAACGTTTCCCATGTGACGGGACAGTTTCGGCTTCGGAGGGTTGCCGCGGTGTTTCGCCACCAACGATCGGCGTCTCCTGCTAGCTTGTAAATTGCCAATTGAGCCTTCCTGTTATCCGGACATTCTAAGACCTCAAAGATCTTTTCAAGATGCAATAGCCAATCTTCAGCTGAATCAAGTTTTCCTCGGAATACTGGTGGCTTGTGTTTGCAGAATTGTGTCACCCAGTATTGTGTATCCTTAGCTTCTCTGACAGGTTGATGTTGTTCCACCAGTACTCTCTCCTGTCGAGGAGATGACTGAGATCGTTCTGGTCTCTCAAATGCGTTGCTGTGCTCGTCTTCTTGTTCGTTGTAATTTTCTCCTCCCTCACGTTGTTGTTGTTGCTCTCCTTCAGCCTGTTGTTCTTCATTCCCTTGTCCTCCCTGCCTGTTGATGAGAAGCGCATCGATGAGAGCTCTCTGTTCTTGTATTATTCTCCTCATTTCTTGAAGTTCATCTTGTACTGGTGGTGGAGGTTCATGTTGTTCGAGTTCAGGGTTTGGTACTACTCGCAGTTGCCTACCCCTACCTCTGCCTCGGCCTCTGCCTCGACCTCGGCCTCGGTCTCTAGGAGTTCCGGCGCCTCTTAAAGTTGCCATATTCTTTATTCCAAAGGTTAATAGATATAAACATTAGAAAACAAAAAGATTACACATAACATAAGATCACAAATTTTCACATGAATCACACCAAAACGTATATAGTACACCCCTTTTATTTATTAATGGTGATTACACAAACTACTATTATACTTAGTCCTACTGTTACAAAACTATTGCTACCACTACTTCCATGGTTCATTGGACTGTTATAGGGTTGTCTTTGTCTTTCTACATGACCAGGTGAACTAAATGCTGGAGGCGGAAAATGCACGAGCACACATCCTCGATGTGGCCCTCATTCAGAATTTCATTGATTTTAGTTTTCCAGAAACGGGTGCGAGGAAAGTGATGAAGGGTGGATTTAACCCAGTCTCTAGAAGGATACGGAAAATGGTAGCGAGAGTTTGCCTGGTAAAATTCTCTGACTCGGGTCAGATACAGTAGGTATTTGTCTTTCTCGGTCTTAGTAGTGAGAGCGGCATGGAGAAATTCCAAGTGTAAGGCTAGAGTTAAGATGGAGTTTTCATCTAAGACGTACTCCAGGTTGCCAGAGTTGGCGTCAGAGTCATAGTCGAGATCTTGTATCTGAGGATAGTCAAAGTTATCACCCATTGAGGAGTGATGTGAATTGCTAGGATTTCCGGGTTCAGGTGAGTAGGGCTCTGCAAGAATGGGTATTGAGTCATATAGATGGTCGGGATACTCAGGTCCAGGATGGTATTCTGGTTCTGGATCATTATCAAGTGCAAGAGCGGGGTAGAGTGGTTCTGGTACCGACACAGGTTCAGGCATTGGTATAGAGAGTGGGTTTATCGGCTCAGGGTTCAATCTCCTTCTTACTGGTTCGGGGACTATCGACCGACGTGCAATACGTCTTCTTTTCCCAAAGTAATTGATATACGGAAATTCCTCTTTGTCCATTTCTACAACAACACCAGGGTCATATCAGTACTTATACTTTTTTTTTTAAAAAAAAAACCATGGCTTAGAGCCTAACTTAGTTAATCAACCGATTGGCCAGGTAGGCGTCTATCATGGGAGCCTCACCGTGCTAGGGTGACTGATTGGCTGATCCACATAGACTCGGCCCTACCTTCGGCACCAATGGTTTGTTGTAACTGAGTCGGGTTCATGCCAGATAAAATACTTTTGAAGGCTAGAACTTAAATCTGCTACTTAAACAACCTTACAAGACTGTTTAAAGTAACCTAGTTAACTTCGTGCCAGGATGCAAGCTCTGATACCAAAATGTCTCCGTGGTGCCCATACACCGTGGCAACATAACGTACCTCAGCCGCTAGTTTTACGCACCGCCTCACGGCTCAGGGTACGCCCATACGTCCCAGTGCAACCAGACTCCCTGGCCATGTCGGGGTAAGAGCCAATGCTTCGCCACAGATCACACTGTGAGAACCCCCGATCATGGTTACCTTTAACTAGCTCTGATACCAAAATGTAACATCCCGTCTTTTAAAATGCGATTTTCAAAAGAGATTATCAGAGTTTTGAATAATTTAAACAGAGTGACACCGGAAAAGAGTTTTCATTTCAAAACAAAACGAGTATCTGATATTTAACCCACATTAGTGTGTCTGATACTAGTACAGTCATCCAAATATTCAAGTACTTAATAAAAATAAGAAAAACAACAACAGATAAACAGTCCTCCGTCCGAGTCCTTATGCAGCCTGCTTACCCTTGTCAGCAACCCTGTCTCCGCCAGAACCTGAGGCTATGGTAAGAGCTGAGGTTCAATTCCCATTGAACCTCAGGTAACAGTTAACCTCATGCTTATGTAACAATTTTATATATAATAGATATTCATGATAGTT
The DNA here is from genome assembly GCA_034222035.1 of Acacia crassicarpa. Lineage (NCBI taxonomy): Eukaryota > Viridiplantae > Streptophyta > Magnoliopsida > Fabales > Fabaceae > Acacia > Acacia crassicarpa. The sequence continues at coordinate 18,846,297 of JAWXYG010000009.1, read as the reverse complement.
ACAGCATAATCACATTTTAACAGCACAACCACCTCATATTTTAATCCAGTCTGCACTACCCAGTGCCACGGTGTACATCCGTGTCCTCAGCGCTAGGAAAACTCAACGGCATTATCAAGACTATAACCCGTATATAGCTGAATGTGTATGCACAACTTTATAAAAACAGAATCTCAGACTATCCATCACATACAAATTTACAATAAGCATCAGAGTTAAGGTTACAGTACGCGTCCGTACCTTCGTTGTTGATGTTTTGGTACGTTCGACTAAAACGGTACTTCTAACGGAAAACAGCGGTACAAGTTCACAGATACCCTATAGGAACAATATCACATTTATCAGTGGCCATCAACTTTGCAATACTTGTGGAATTCTACGTTGAAGATTTACTATTCATATGAATAGTATTCACTATTCATGTGAATAGTACCAGTAAAAATATTTTTACCGTGACGGTAAATAATTTTTACTGTTTGGTAAATAGTATTTACTGTACTGGTAAATAACATTACTGCCCAAGAATAATTCTTTTCTGATGTGACAGATCAGGCTAAGCTGCAGCCACAGAGCATACTCAGAAAAAACTCTATCTGGCATTTCTACTATAATTACCAAAAGAAACTACCAAATCTTAAGACTAGAGACCAAAGAACTTACCCTTGAAGTTCTTACTCCTTCTCTCCAGCTCCGAGAACTTTACTCTAAATTCTCACTCTAAACTCTAAGAATTCTCTCTCTTCTATTAAACTCGACCGTTGTGATCTGAGTTTGGTGTGAAGAAAATGAAGAAGTGAGGCCTCTATTTATAGTGTTGGAAAATGGGTCCTTAAGTGTAATTTTTCGTCTTTGGGTCAATTTGCGTAATTTTTCAAAATATTAAAAAAATATAAAAATGTTCCTCGTGGTCTCTTCTCTGCTCCTCGTGGTGCCATTTCTGATTGTTTTTTTTTTAATATTTTAATATTTAAATAGTAAAATACGTATTTATAAATAGTAAATACGTATTTGTGAATAGTAAACACTATTCATGTCTCACAAAATACTGATTCTAAATTCGCCATTTTTAAAAGTATGGCCTAGTAGTCTTTGATAACAGACAAATTTTCAAGTCTTTAGACTCGAAATACAGGGTATTACAGAAGGCAAGCCTCATCCTACTCAATTTGATAAGTATCCTTATGCTACAGATGAAGCTTAAGCATAATTATATCGCTTGCGTGTTATGCCAGAAGCTATGGTGAGTTTAATTATGTTAAGTGTTATTCCCCATTGATTCATTTTAACTATTAACTGGTATTTATCTTTTATGATTATCACTTTTAGAAACAAAGGGCAAAAGCAATTGAGAATGGCAGGAAGAATGATTGTCCACACACAATGTCTTGAGGTGGTTATGCCAAGGCAAATAAGAAACTAATGGAGGCCAAGTAGAAGTTAGAAGAAGAAGCAAAAGATGATCCTTCAATTGTGCTTTCTCTACCTTCTCTAGTCCAACATGAAGAGACATGGTTGTATGTTCACCAAAAGAGGAGCAGGTCATACACGAGTGAAAATGCTCACAAATTAAAGTTGCTGAAAAAATTGTAAGATGCATTACTAAATTAGTTACATTAGATAACTAAACATGGAGTTCATATTTATGTTTGTAATATATATGTAACATGAAGAGCTTAATAAACAAGTAGCCGAGGGAGCGTTCAAGCCAAAGGGGAGGAATGACTTTTTGACTGTTGCAACAGGAAAACAAGATCATGGAGGGTGTGTTAGGGTTGTTGGACAAGGGGTTCACTTAAGAGTATTTTGGAAAACAAATTTCACGCACTCCCTAGAACTTCTTGACTAAGGAGGAGGTTGATACATTGTTAGTCACTGTGAAGGCAGAGGCAAAAGCTTCATTTAATGCCTAGATACAAAAGGTGAGAAAAGAGATGGATGCAATGTTTACAACAAGCAAACAGTAACCAACACCTGTTAGGAAGACACAATCCCATGTAGATCCAAAGCACTGAAGGGAGTTATTGCATTACTAGCCATTCGTCAAAGGGTCCTATCAACAGTAATGAAGATGAACATTGTTATCTATATTTGGAGGATCCTGATAGAAGACAAGTAGCATGTGACAGGGTCCACAACCTTGGCCTAACTGTTTACCATAAGGAACTTAAAGATGACCAAGTGAGAGTATTAGTTGTCGAGTTAATAGTGATAGAAGCTCTTGTCCCATTCCCCATGGACGAAGTGAACTTAAAGATGACCATTTCATGCATTCAGCTATGGATTGTGTAAGTATTGTCTTCTAAAATAATGTAATCTTGGAATTTACTAAGTAATTAACTAACTATATGCTCGCAGATACATGTATGACATATGGCAAATATCAAGAAAAATAAATAATTATGCATTCCTTTTCTCGTTTTAGATCTCCCCAGACCAATACTTGAACAAAGAAGATTTAAAGTGTGTTTATACATCACAGAGGCTGGACTAAAGTTGAGCTTAGTGGTTAATGGAACTATACAATCATGAATAGGTAAAAAAAACTTTCATTTCATTGATTGCCTTAAGGGGTAGAATTCTTTTACAAGACAACATTGTATCCCAATAATAAATGATGAGTTATGTTTCATTTTGTCACTAAGAATTTTACTGAAAATTTAGTATCATTCTCTTTATTGTGTTTAGAAAGTGAATATATTACATCTTTGAATTGTTTCAAACGTCTTCAACTCCATCATCGATCTCCCTTCCTTCGACTTTAGAACAAATAAAGTTAGTTCTATATGTAGTTTTTTTTCCCTTTCACTGTAATTTAATCATTTAATCATTTGTGTATGGTTCTAGAATAATGTACTTGTATTTGCAGGAAACTGATGAATACATGATTAGTAGAGTACATTGTTTATCAGTGCGCTATTTTACTTTTTAAGAGTTTATATATATATATATATATATATATATATATATATATAAGCATCAAAGTTGATTATTGATGTATGTATATTGTTCAATGATACATAAGAATCATGGTTCTCTAGGTTGGTTCTCGACAAACAGGTCATTGAATGCAGGGCATAATATACCTTATGAATATATATAAAAATAAAACTATAATGGTAATAAAAGGTCTAAAACAAACTCATTTAGACCAGTTACACTAAAGAAAGGTTAACAAATGTATGATTACTTAAATCAGATTTGTTCCCCTGTTGGTCTTAAAAGTTGACTATATGTAGACCTCCTAAACCAACATGCCTTGAACATACAACTTTCTAGATCGGACTATAAACCCGATCTAAATATCAATTTTTAAGATTGTTTGTTCATCCGGTTTTAATAAAGATATTTTTGAAAAAACCATTTGATACAAAACTGGACATAAACACAATCTAAAAATCCAATTTTAATATGTCTAAAGGCTTTTTTTTTTTTTTTTTAGTAGTGAATATGGATAAAGTTGAAAAATATTTATTTCCATACAAAGTTAATGAGCCAACTAATTCTTATCAATTCTGATAAAGTAGTTAGAAATAACTTATAAAATGACATAACGAGAGTATATTTAGAGAGGGGTGAGGGTTCCAGAATTTAGATAGACAGAGTTCAACGCACACCCTAGCTACTTGTAATTGCATATGACAAAATTATAGGCATCTAAATAAGAGACAAAGAATCAAAGTGGGATTTTTATTTATTTTTGAATTTTTTACATTCTTTTTGGGTCATCGAGATTGAACTGTTTAAGATAAAATAAAATGCAAAACTTTGGTTATGAGAGCCCATGAAAATGAAAAATTGTTCAAGAGAAATTCGCAATTAAATTTTCCAACAAAAAAAAAATACAAACTAAGTTGAAGAACAATACTCCTTCCGGTCCTAATTATAGGAACACTTTTGTAGTGTAAATTGCACTACAAAAGTGTTTCAATAATTAGGACCAGAGGTAGTAGTTGCACTACAAAAGTATTCCTATAATTAGGACCGAAGATAGTAGCATTTTTTTTTTCAATTTTTCTCCATCTTCGAGAAACTATTTTCGTCAGGATCTCTCTCTCTCTCTCTCTCTTTTTTTTTTTTTTTGGATCGGATCACCAGGATCTCAGTCATTATAAATATATATATAATTCAATGGCTTCTATTTTAATAAATTCTTTAAAAAGGACAGTTTTGGATGGATTTTTGTGTCGCGCAGTATTGTTAATATAGAAAGAACGTGGAGAAAGAAACTCTTAAGAGCAAGTCCAGCACGAAATCAAGAAGACTCTTTCAGAATTCGACGTTTTTTTGACAATAAAGTCTGAATTGATTAACTAATTAATTAACTTAAATTAATGTTTAAACTCAAAATGCCGAGCCACTTAATTAATGATAAGGAGCATGCAAGACACTGTACTATAAAACCTCAAATAAGTTCAAAATATATGAAAAATAGTAATCTTGATTTGAAACATGACCTAACATTACCATATTGAAAGTGTAAAGGGGCCCCAAATAATAAATATCAGTAGTTGCCTATTGATGAGCAAGGACGGTTAAAACTAATCAATCTCTCTCTCTCTCAATATATATATATAGACACACACATATGTATACCCATACATACGTATGTATGTATATATGTATATATATATGTGTGTGTGTGCATATATACATATATATATATCTACACACGTATATATGCACTCCCTCCGGTCTATAAAATAGAGTGTTTGTAAAAGAATAACTTAGTCTAAAATATAAATCACTTGTAAGTTAATTAATGCACATTTTTAATTTTTTTTCTTGTAATTAATTCTCATTTCTAATTTTTGCCACTCATTAAAATCAATTTAGAATATATTTAATGAGTTAACTGATAATTTTTATTTCCCATGAATTAGTTAAAGTGGCTTATGTTATGAAGGGAGGAAGTATATGTGTAAATTGAGGGTGGATTTAATTATTTATTGTCTCATAAGAGACAAGTTAATTTATTTGAACAAGAGTGAGTCCATTTTGTGATTTAAAATTTAGAGCCAAAAAGTCTTCTCTCCTAACAATTCATCATCACATGACTTTCAGAAACAGACATTATAATCACACAGAGAGAGAGAGAGAGAGAGAGAGAGAGAGAGATTTATACACATGTGACTCATGGAAGTAGAAAATTTCAAACCTTTTCATTGTTTTATGTTATATAAGAGATTCTCACCAAGATTATTTCTTTGGTCTTACGAGGCCTATGGTCATTGTATCGAGGAGTTTTGACCAAATGTGTCTCTTCTGATTGAGCACTTAATCCTTCAATCTTTCTTATAAGGCCATTTGTTACCATATCCTCAATCATTTTTTTATAAAAAAATGTTCTTTGTCGTCATTATGATGTTGAGATCAACATGTGGTAAAAAAAATTGTAATGAATATTTATGAGGGAGAGTAGATAATATTTGTAATTGGCATTCATGAGGGGGAGTTGATATCTATGACGTCTATTGAAGAGAAAATTGTTTGTGTGTGTGCAGAGGCAGAGTCAGAAATTACAGTTAGAGGGGCGAATTTTATAGAATAGAACCCAAATGTTTATGATATTTCATTCTAGCCCTACAAACATTTCAATATGTCTATTTTAGTCCATTCACTATAGAAATAATAAGGATTAAAGTGAAAACGTTAAAATTTTTATAAGGCTAAACTATAATTTTATAAAAATTTGGGTCATTATCTGATATTTTAGGGGGGCGCGGGGGCCACCCCTAGCACCCCCTGCCTCCACCCTCTGTGTGTATATATATATATTTGAGATGGTTCAAACATGTACAAAGAATACCTTTAGAGTTGTTAATGAGGAACGTAGATTAGACAATATAGAGTTGTTTGAAAAGAGGGAAAGGAAAATAAAAAAGAACACACACAATGAAATTATTGAATGGGATAATTTATCCAAAAATTGGTTATATATTGGTAGAACATAATCACATTATACAATTTATATCTAGCTAACCTCACCTATTTAAAATGAGGCAAGTTGTGGTTTTTGTTCTTTGTTGAAATATATATTCTAACTAACTAAATAATTTGATAAATTACTAAACAATCTCCTCTAATTATTGAATAATCTTAAAATTTTAAAACAACAATTAATGTCCCACTATTTTTGAAAATTTCAACTAATTAAGTTGATTGATCATAATAAATTTTTATTTTAGCTAGCTTCAAAGATATAAAATTGATTGATGCATATACTTGAGTTATTATATTGCTTTTTATTGGTCCTCATCGCTACCACAACAATAGATCTTACACTTGACTTCAATATATTCTCCAAAAAAAATTGCAATGAACGTAGTTACTGTGATACTCCTTCCTATAATCAATGTTTATCTAATTTGATTTTATTAAGAAAGTTAGTTAAATTTATTAATATGACATGTTTTTCTAAAATACACTAGTCATCTTTCTTAATTTCTTTATTCGATCTCTCTCTGAATTGATTATCATTCAGAGAGCATTCATAAGGTAAATTGGGAAGAGATCAACAAATGTAGAAAATAAACTTTACATTTTTTTTTGTTTTGATAAAAAAAAGAGACACCTCATCTAGCATATTGTCTCTAATATAATCAATCACTACTAACAATCATCACTAGAACCTCAAACGGCTGGTAGACTTTATGGAAACCCACCCTTAGTTCCAAACCACTCTTCACTAGAATTAAGAGCAGCTCTTTAATTATGTCATATATTAAATATTAGAGGAGTAACTTCATATTCAAATTTTGGTCATAAAATTTAAGCCTTTCTTTAAAATTTTAATATAATACACACACAATATTGCAGCCGTCTGCAGGAACTTATTTTATATAAAATTTCAATGCTAATCCTATTAATTAATAATTCCATAATATGTTCATAATGATTTGATCCAACCCACTTTCAATACCACTCAAAGGGAAAATAAAAAAATAAAATAAAATAAAGCCTATAACACGTAGTAAGTTCTATCAACCAAACAAATTAAAGTTTAAATCCTCAATGTTGCTTTCATATTTTTATATGTCAGCATTCCCAATATGAGTCTCAATTATTTGCCTGATTCCTTCTTTTGAATTGGCCCTTGAAACTTTGAGGGAAAAAAGAAATGTTAGTTGTGCACTGTGTATTATATTCCCCACACTACTTTCCTCCTTCAAACATGTACCTCTTGGATTGGTTGAATTTGATTTTCTTTTCTTTTTTCTATTTTCCCCCTCGGATTTCATGCCTACCAAACAGGGTTTTCAAGGCCTGCAGGCTGCGGTTTCTTTCTTCGTTTATGTTTTTTTTCCTTAAGTACAGGTATTCTCTTATTAAAGACAATTCTGTTTAAAGTACTATCGGATATTAAATATAGAAACCTCTCCTAGAGAGGATTCGAACCTTAGTTCCCTACATTATAAGGGACTAGCCCCTTTCGTTAGATCTAACCCTTATTGGTCAGGCTACACTTTCTGTTTCAAGAACAAGCTGATACTTTGTCATTGTCCAGTATAAAAAATCTCATTTACCTAGTTCCCTACATTATGAGGGACTAACCCTTTTCGTTAGATCTAACCTTCATTGCGATTAGGCTACAATTTCTGTTTTAACTTAAGAATAAACTGATACTTTGCCATTGTCCAATATATATATATAAATCTCATTTACCCTCTTAAATTAGCCTCCTTTTTTTTCTATAGAAATATGGAAAAGCTTGTTGAATCCTAAAGATATGTTTTTGTTATAAAGAATATTCATAAAAACGGTATTAAAACCCAACTCTGAGCTGTTAGTGACTCCAATAAACAAGTGAACTAGTCACTTGATTGGTTCAGTAAAAAAATTGAGACAGATCGACTGAGTTGAATTTTACAGTTTTTTTAGTTATTGAACCTGAAATAATGTTTTAAGCTTCAAACAATGAAATAGGAAAAAAACTAGCAGTATGTCATATTTGTGTTTTAAATTGAACCACTAATCTTTTAAACGCCCCCTCGGCCTGTTTTCATTACTTGTTAGTTATGCCTCAAGCCAATTTTTAATAATTTTCTCCCATATTCGTAACATATTAGGTTCCTTTGGGAAACAAAATTTCTAAATAAGGACTTTAAACCAGTTTTCTCTTTAAATATTACTCTTTTAAAAAATTATGTGTGAATATTTTTGTATATTTTAATTTAATTAAATTATTTTAATTATGACTAGCTTGATCTAATTCAATTATAATTGGTTCTTTGGTCATTGAACCACTATCCAACTAGATTAGTGGCTAGTCGGTTTATTATTAACTTTTTAATTATGTCTCAAGCCAGATTTTTAATAAGGGTGAAAGTGCAAAAATATCTATAAATTTTTACCAAAAGTACATTCAACATCATATACATTTTCGGGGGTGTAAAAATACCCATGAACATTCAAAATGATAGCAAAAATGTAAGAACTTTTAATTTTTTTAGTGAGACTCACATTCTTTTTGCACATATATATATAATGATGTTAGATCAAATTTAATGGTCCTGTCATTTTTGCTCTTATTTTAAATATCTATGGGTATTTTTGTATCTAAAAAATACATACAGTGCTAGATACAATTTTGATAAAAGTTCATGGACAGTTGTGCTCCTATACTGTTTTAATAATTTTCTTCCTTGTAATATTCCTAAGAGATGCTTTGTCATTATGCAGTGTGAAAATTCTATTCACAATCAATCTTCAATCTTATCGAAACTTTGGTGGGAAGGCCAAATTTTGTCTTACATTGAATCTATCCTTGACTCAGTCTGACTTAGCCGGACATGTTCCATATTATCTGATCTCTCCACGTGGCACTCTCACTGGCTCAGCTGTTTGTGCCTCCTCTATAATCAATTTTTTCCAGAATTGGCCTAATCTCTTAATATTTATTTATTTAATAAATAAATAAAATAAGATGCCCCATAATCTTACTAGATTCACTATTCACAAATAACAAAATCCCCAACATTTTTGTCATGACCCTATAAATGTCACTGTACGTTGAGAGCTAGAGCTTGTTGTTTTCACTAAGACAGTAACCTCTCTTCATTCCTTCACCTTCCCTCAACCTCTCTCTAATTTCTTCCATATCCTTTTTCTTCATCTTTGTCTGCAATTTCAGAAGAGAGTCACAGATAGAGAGAGAGAGAGAGAGAGATGGGGAATTGCCAAGCTGTGGACGCAGCAGCACTAGTGATTCAGCATCCCTGTGGGAAGATGGAGGGATTGTACAGTTCAGTGACTGCAAGTGAGGTGATGAGGATGAATCCTGGTCATTATGTGTCTTTGATAATCCCACTTCATCAACAACAACAGAATCATCAAGATCAGAATACTGTGCGTATCACACAGGTTAAGCTTCTTCGTCCTAATGAAACTCTCACTCTTGGCCATGCCTATAGGCTCATCACTACTCAGGGTATGCACAAATTTCATGTATACTAATGTCCATTCCATTCTTTATTATGATCCTTTTATCAAAGTGTCATGAGACTCCGGTTACAAGGCCTAGGGCTCTCCATCTCCAATGACTACGCTTTTGGAGTATGGTTTTCCCACAGACTTGTGTTTGTTACTGAAGGATCTGAGCTTTTTATAACAATTTCAGGCTTATAGAGTCTTTAATTAACCTTGTGTGTGTTTTAATTTCTGTGGTTTCAGAGGTTGTAGACGTCCTGAGAGCAAAGAAACATGCAAAGACAAGGAAGCCAGCACAGGCAGAATCATCAGTACAGCAAGAAGGAGACAATTCTCACACAAGAAAGCCATATCAGGTCTGTGTGTATATATATATATATGAGTACTATTTTATTTAATATTACTCCTAAGGAGCTGGTGAATCCCACAGACACAACACAGAAAAATTAGTGTGTGTGATCACAGCCAGACAGACAAAAACTCAACTCTTTTGACCCATGTTTTATTTAGAAACTAAGAATTTCAAGACAAACTCTTTTTTCCCTCTGATGTTGAAAGCATATATATAGATGCCAGTAGGCTTATCGATTATCTGTTATATGATGAATTTGCAGGCAAGGAGGGGAGAGAGACAGAGGGTAATTAGGGCAAATTCTGGGAGTACATCAGTGTGGCATAAGTCATGGAGACCATCATTACAGAGTATATCAGAGTCAGCGATGAGCTCAACGGTGAACAGCTGTGAAATTATTCAAAGTGGATGTTCACAATAATAATAATACCATTTGATTTTTTAATGAACATGGCCTTGATCTTTGGCAAGCACCAGAGAGATTCTCCGTCTCCTTCTACTACTACCTCAGTTCCTGATATACCTGGGCACCACAAGATTGTTCTGTTTCATCATAACCATGCTCCAATCAGTAATTTAATTTGTATAGCTCCAAGCAAAAAAGAAAAAAGCAAAAAAAAAGAGAGAGTCATGAATGTATAAAAAAATCTAGCAGATGTTGAATTCTGTGATTGATATATAAAAGCATCCATCCACCTTCTTTGCTTTTTGTTTTTCTTTTGTTGATAATCAAGTTTTGTACAAAGCGTTAGTCATAGATGGGACTTTGAAAAGCTAGGAAATAAATGGTGAAGTGGTTATGGAGGAACAAAAACCAAAGTCAATAAGGAGAGAAAAAGGCATATGTATAATATATATGGAAAATTACACACAGGTCCCAAGGAAGAGATATATTTACGTTTAGGTCCCGTCAATTCATGAAATTACTCTGAAGTCCCAAGGGACTTCTGTGTAATTATTTCATATGAGTAAAAGACCTTATTGCCCTTCTACTTGAATTTGTGATTTCTGAGTTCCAGAGGCGAATAACAACACAAAATGCATAAATTAACAACACAAAATGCATAAATTAACCACAACTTCTGAAAACCTTGAATTTGTGATTTTTAAGTTGTAGAGGCGATTAACAACACAAAATGCATAAATTAACAACACAAAATGCATAAATTAACCACAACTTCTGAAAACCTTGAATATGTGATTTCTGAGTTGCAGATGCGATTAACAACACAAAATGCATAAATTAATAACACAAAATATATAAATTAACCACAACTTCTGAAAACCTTGAATCTGTGATTTCTGAGTTCCAGAGGCGAATAACAATACAAAACGCATAAATTAACAACACAAAATGCATAAATTAACCACAACTTCTGAAAACCTTGAATTTGTGATTTCTGAGTTTTAGAGGCGAATAACAACACAAAATGCATAAATTAACCACAACTTCTGAAGGGCAATAACGTCTTTTACTCATATGAAATATTTACAATGAAGTCCCTTGGGACTTCAGAGTAATTTCATGAATTGACGAGACCTAAATGTAAATATATCCCTTCCTTGGGACCTATGTGTAATTTTCCCTAATATATAATGTTTGCTTTTTTGTAATTGGCAAATCATCAAATACCTTGCATGCAACGCTAGATGAGTGGTAAAAGATGAAGACTTGTAAAGTGGGAATCACTTTTAATCACTCATCTTCTTCATCAACATCAACATCACGCAACTGATATCCTCTTCAAGATCCCAATCCATCCAGGTAACTTGTTCTCTCCAACTATAATTATCCATAACCAGTCCAATTAACCCATATTCAAGCACAAACAAAAATGGTTTTTTTTTATAAAAAAAAAAACGGTTCTTTCCATCCGAACCCAAAACCTCTTCTTCTTCTTAATTGCATTTTTATCGAACCACTCGATAACCGGAAATCGCATTTGATTCAGACTAATCTGAGTCAAGTTGAAAAAAATAGTAACCTCTATCGCTCATGGTAGTAATTGTTAGTAATTTGTTCTCTCTCCCCTTTGATTTCAGCAACCGATACAAGATGAATGTGCGCTTGCGTATTTATGGAATTATGGTAAGTGGCTCCGCCAATAATGAATAAGGACCACATTACTCCTTTTTTTCACAATTAAAAATTAAAAATTTCACTAATCATGCCCTTAAAAAAAAAAAAAAAACTCCTCTCCATTTGGCTGAAGCAACTTTTTGGTTTTAAAAAGCATGGATTTAACTTTTTTCTTGGTGATAGTGTTACTCTCAATTTTGCCCCTATGGTCTTCACGTTTATTCATAAACAAATCAGGTGCTTTCTTACGGTAGATACAAATAATCAAGTTTATATCAAAAAAATAATCAAGTTACGTAGATGAAAAAATTAGTTAAAATAAGTTGAAGAAAATAAATTTTAAAAATACATTTTGTTTTCCAAGAAGGAAGAGAATAAGCCTATTTGACCTAGCTTATTTTTAGATTATCTTCTACTTATAAGTATAAGCTAGGCCAAACAAGATTTTACAAAAGCTCTTATAATCATAAGAGCTTATTTTATAATGAAGAAAAAAGAGCTTAAAAATAAGTTCCTATGAAGAGCTTATTTTTAAGCTCTTTTTTTATAAGCTTTTTTTTTTTTGGAAAAAAAAAAGGAGAGAAAACATTTAATCTCTCGATCGAACATTGCTGCCACTGTTGCCACTGCCACTGCCGCCACCACCACCACTACTGATATGATTCCCGAAAGGAAAGAATGATCGGATCAACTAGGAATGGAATTTTCGCACCAGAAATTCAGCTTCTGACGCATCCTAAAGAATAGAATGTATCTCGCGCTACAGATCTCGGATTTGAGCGCTTCCAAAACGAGCGGAAAGATGAAGTTCTGAACTATAATTTTGACTAATTAAACACTGAAAAAGGATAAGGGAAACTGGAGATACGGAACGAAGAAATTTAGCACGAATCAACAGTTTGGGTAGGCGCCACAATTCCAAAGAATTGATAAGCCCAAGAACACCACAAGGATCGATGCCCTTGATAAGTTCAGAGATTCTCAAAAGAACCCAAGAGAAGCTTGCCTCTCACCAAAAAGGTTAAAATCTCAATTCAAATCTCTGTTCCACAAGCCATGGTGTTCCCTTATAAAGTGGGCAACATCCATATTAAGTTTAACCCTAATTATGCCTACATACAAAGCCCAATAAGCCTTATTACAAAAGTTTAGCTAAATGTAAGAAAATAAAACTAAGTGTAGAATTTGGGCCAAGGCCCAATAAAGCCTTCATGCATATCCATTGAGGCTCATCTTCAAGGTCTTCAATCTGGAGCCTTTTCAGCTTTTGCTCTTGTCATTGGGTCTCCAAGATCTTGTATGTCCTCCAAGTTTGTTGCCTTGGTTATGCCGCCTCCTATGTCCTCATCATTCCCTCCTTCTTTAGAAGAATTTGTCCTCAAATTGTAATCCTCGTCCCCGTCTTTATGCACTTCCTTGAAGAACAAATCAGCAATGTAGATTGCATCATCAACCTCTTTAGGAAAAACATCTTTAAATTCCTGCAACAAATTAGAAACCTCATTTGGAAGAGAGTTAGTAAGACTTGCATCTGTAAAATTATTTTCTTTACTCAAAAGTAAGAGCATTGGCTTTTTCAAATGCATTGCCTTTTTCACCTCTTTTTCTTTTATAAGCAAGTTTGGTGCTTTTCTCTCTTTCTCTCTTTTGTTTTCTTGCTCTCTACCACTCTCTTTTCTCTCTTGCTTTCTTTTTTCTCTCATTTTTAAATTATCCTCACTAACTTCTCTTGGTGTCAAGGATGCAAGAGTAATCTTGCATTCTTTATGAACAAAAGAGAACTTGTTGGTGTAACCATCATGCATAACTTTCTTATCATATTGTCAAGGTCTCCCAAGTAGCAAATGACAAGCCTCCATTGGTACCACATCACATAAAACTGTATCATCATACTTTCCTATGGAGAAGTTCACCTCCACTTGCTTGCTTACAGTCACTTCACCATCCTCACTAAGCCATTGAAGCTTGTATGGCAGTGGGTGAGGTTTGGTTTCCATGCCCAATTTAGACACCATTCTAGCACTTGCAACATTGGTACAACTCCCTCCGTCAATAATTAAAGAACATACCTTTTCTTGGATAAGACATCTACTATGAAAGACGTTCTCTCTTTGACTATCATCCATGTCTTTTGCTTGGCTGCTCAACATCCTTCTTACCATAAACAAATCTCCTTCTGGAATTATTTCTTCAATATCATCTTGTGAAGCAGAATCTGAAGAAGCAGAATCTTGTGAAGTAGAATCTGAAGAAGACTCACTAGTAAGCTCTCCATCCTCTTTAAGTAACATGGTCTTCTTAGTTGGACATTCTGAAGCTATGTGACCTCTCCCCAAGCACTTGAAGCATTTTATTTCACTACTCCTTGTCTTTTTAGGGATCTCATTGGATTTAGTTTGAGTCCTTTGAGGTGTAGCAGTGGGATTGCTTGATGAAGTACCTCCTTCCTTCTTATTTCTATCCTTCCAACTTGAAGAATAAAAATTTGAAGAGTTTTTCCTCATGACACCCTTTCTCTTGAGTTATTGTTCTACCTTACTAGCTTGTTGCACTAAATCCTTCAACTCTACATAATTTTGCAACTCCACAACATCTCTTATATCACTATTCAGCCCATGCAAGAAACGTGCCATAGTAGCCTCCCGCTCTTCACTAATATTTGCTCTAATTAAGGACACCTCCATCTCTTTAAAATACTCATCTACACTCTTGTTACCTTGTGTGAGTCTTTGAAGTTTATTGTGAAGGTCTCGATAATAATGGGAAGGAACATATCTTCTTCTCATTAGCCTTTTCATCTCCACCCAACTATCCACCAATGGTTCTTCATATCTCAACCTTTCCTTTTGCAATTGATCCCACCAAATGAGAGCATAATCACTAAACTCCATGGCTGCCACCTTCATTTTCTTCTCTTCAGTATAACTGTGACATGCAAACAAGTGCTCAATCTTCATTTCCCACTCTAAATAAGCCTCCGGATCACTTCTTCCCTTAAAAGATGGTATATTAAGTTTTACTCCTTTAATTCTGTCCTCTCTAGCATCATTCTCATAATCTCTTCTTCTCCTTCTTTCATCCCTTCCTCTCTGTCTATCTTCATTATGATTCCCCTGATTTTCTATTCTCTCAATTCTCTCATATAACTCCTCTGTGTGTTCTCTCATCATCCTTTGCATTTGAGTTGTAATGGCTTCAATCAGCAATCTATTATCATCACCACCTGCCATAATTTCAAGGAAAAGAACAAGAATAAAAGTAATAGGACCTTACCACTCGCTCACGTGTTTACACTCTTAAAAATGTATCACTCGTGTTTGCTGCTCTCTATAAGGCTTTTGTGTAGTGTGCTCTCTTGCCTTTTACCACTCAATAGCTCTCTTTAAGTTCTTAACAGAATCTCCAAGAACACTCAAGAGTACAATCCCAAACTCTGGAATTAGCGGTGACTCACAATGCAATTTGGAAAAGATGTCAAAGAAGACACAACAAGACAGAAAATCCAAATCAATTTGGAGGAATCATTCAAGGAAGACACCTTTGGACTTAATTCACACGTAGTAGTGTGTGGAATTGAATAATAGCAAGGTGCTGTATAGTATTTTTTTTTTTTAACACCTGATTTTTTTTTATAACAACTGATTTTTTTTCTTTTTTTTTAACAATTGATTTTTTTTCCACAACTGATTTTTTTTTTATAACACCTGATTCTTCAACAAGAGGAATTTGTGATTTTGGAATCAAACTTTGAAGTTGCACTAATTCAGAACTGAATTAGATAGAATTCCCCACAAACTGAGCTATTACTTAACACACTAACAACACACTACTCAAGAAACATGAATCAAAAGGATTAAAATTCAAGAACAATGATGAACAAGGGATGAACACCAAGAACAAAGTGTAGAAATATGTGAACTGAACAAGAAATTGAAAGTAAAAAACAAGCAGAAGATTGAAAGAACAAACTAGGAACAAAGAACGACGGCTAAAATAGAATTTCACAATTCAAAAATCAAAACACAAATTTTAGGGATTAGGGTTACCAAATGTGTGATCAGATTGGATGTAAGCGATCAAGGAAAGATAACCCAATTCCAATCCTAGAACCGTGCTTTGATACCAAATGATGTGATTCCCGAAAGGAAAGGATAATCGGATCAACTAGGAATGGAATTTTCACACCAGAAATTCAGCCTCTGACGTGTCCTAAAGAACAGAATGTATCTCGCACTACAGAAGTCGGATTTGAGCGCTTTCAAAACGAGCGGAAAGATGACGTTCTGAACTACAATTTTGACTAATTAAACACTGAAAAAGGATAAGGGAAACTGGAGATACGGAACAAAGAAATTTAGCACGAAACAACAGTTTGGGTAGGCGCCACAATTCCAAAGAATTGATAAGCCCAAGGACGCCACAAGGATCAATGCCCTTGATAAGTTCAGAGATTCTCAAAAGAACCCTAGAGAAGCTTGCCTCTCACCAAAAAAGGTTAAAACCTCAATTCAAATCTCCGTTCCACAAGCCATGGTGTTCCCTTATAAAGTGGGCAACATCCATATTAAGTTTAACCCTAATTATGCCTACACACAAAGCCCAATGAGCCTTATTACAAAAGTTTAGCTAAATGTAAGAAAATAAAACTAAGTGCAGAATTTGGGCCAAGGCCCAATGAAGCCTTCATGCATATCCATTGAGGCTCATCTTCCAGGTCTTCAATCTGGAGCCTTTTCAGCTTTTGCTCTTGTCATTGGGTCTCCAAGACCTTGTTTGTCCTCCAAGTTTGTTGCCTTGGTCATGCCGCCTCCTATGTCCTTATCAACTACCGCCACCATCGCCGCCACCCTTTTATAATATACCTTTTATAATAATTTTTATTAGAAAAAGTGCTTATAACAAAATTTTTGTTAAACAGCTTATTTTTAATTTCAGCTTTTAAGTAACTTTTAAGCTAAAAAATTTAGATAATTACCAAACAACTCTTAGCTTTTTTTTTAGCTTACTTTTAAGCTAAAAATAAGAGAATCCAAACGGGTGACAAATATGCGTGTGAGGGATTTTTTTTTTGATGCATAAACGATAGGGGAGGGGGGATCGAACCCAGGATCGGGGGATGGGGAGACTACTCTCAATACCATTGCACTACTAGTAGTGCCGGTGTGTGAGGGATTGTTGATGTTTCTAAAGTGTATCTTATAAATACCCACAAAACACTTGGTTCAATTGTTAGTTGTTCTACCTTTTTAATCAGAGGTTTCAAGTTCAAACTCTTCAAGCGGCTGTATTAAATGTTTGGTAGTAGAGCTTTGACTTCTCCGTGGTTCTACCACCTTGCCTATTTAAAAAATTGTACTTGTGTATAAAAGGAGGGAGTAAATAAATTAATATTCTTTAAAACATTTTCATAATATTTTTTTGAAATTTAAATTGAATTAAAAAGGAAAAAAAAATCTTTTTGGCAACCTCAAGTGAAAGAATTTATTCTTCTTTCCGGATTGTTTTACAAATTTGTTCTATTAAAAAAGAATGTTAAAAAGAAAAAAATAAAATAAAATCAAAAGAATGAAATTTTAAAAAGTCTTCATCCTAATCAGAAAATTAATTTTTTCCAAAAATTTTTAAAAACTATGCACACATATATGTGTATATATATATATATGTGTGTGTGACAGAGATATTGCGATGTGGCAAACTCAACCTAATCCATTTTTAAACACTTTTGCTATGGGTTGGTCCAAATGGAACGAGCAAGATTAAGTTCACTCAAGTTGAGCTAGCAGTTTTAGCAAAAAAAAAGTTGAGCTAGCAGGCCATATACTAAAATAAATTAAAAAATTTATTTAAAAAATAACCCTCTCAAAATTTTTATAACCATATGCTATTATTTCTTTTTTTTTTTTTAATATTGTGATGTTATAATCTTTGCAATTAAACTATAATAGATTTACTTAATTTTTCTAATTATTTTTTACTAAATTTTTAATTAATTATTAGTACATCATCAATTCGGCTAACAATATAATCGGTTAAATCATGAAAAATGAGATTTGATGTTTTCTTTAATATAATATCTCAAAACAATTATTGATGGTAGATGTTGTGTGTTACGTGAGAGGGGTGATAATGAGATGAAGTGACTAGTTAGGATCTTAATTATGAAAGAGATATATAGCAAATTAGGGGTCAATTCATAATCATTTCTTCACATTCCAACATCAAATGAAAATATCCTCACAATTTTATTATTATTATTTTTTGATAATTTTGTGATAATTAATTGATGATGCTTCCGCATGGCATTGTATTGGGACCAGACTGTGACCATTGATGCAAATTGTATGATTTTCTTTGTTACGTTTGATGAATATTTATATATATCAAGAAAAAAGTTTAATAGAAATTTTGTAAATATAATTTATTTATAAAATGTATTACCTTCATCAAAAATACATTATGTCAATAAGTAATTATATGAAAAAAAATTATTTTATTAAAAATAATCAATACTCTTTTGAACTTGTCTGACTTTTTTATAAGTTAAACTTCTGATGAATTTATTATTATATGTGTTAACATTAAATATTTTTCTCTACTCATTCTCTCCCTCCCAAACCCTTTCTATGATTAGGAATATATTTTTAAAAAATATTTATTATATATTTATTGCCTTTAACTAGTTTTTTTTTAATCTACCTTATTTGGTTATTTATAATTTAATAAAAATGACAGGGGTATATATTACTTTTACATTGTATTAAGTTAGAAATCAATTTAAAATTTCAAACAAATTCAAAAGAATTAAATACCAAAAAAATATCAATGATGGTCATAAAATATAAAAAGAAAAGCAATCCTATCATATTAATTAATAGTAGTGTTAGTATAATTTTTTTTTGGCTCAAATTTACCCTCAGTTTAATTTTGATCTTTCAAGTTTCAAATTAGAGGTTTTGGTCCGTCAAATTTTATTCTGTTTAAAACATTGATCTTTATAGGGTTAAGGTGCGATTTCGCCAATGAACTATTGTCCCAGGAGCGTCCAACACAATTAACTATTAGTTGGACCTTAAATACCAACAAACTATTTAAAATGTAAAATCCTCACAATTCCGTTAACTCCAATTTAACGTCCGTTGCTTTGTTGCTTTGTCCCAGAATCTGCAATCTGCACACGATTTACGATTCAGAATGAAGAGAATGCTAGAGGTACCTAAGCGGCTGAGACCATCTTCAAGGTTCAAGTATCTCCAATCCTTAATATTCAAAATCCCCGACTCACCTTCTTCATTCTCACCCTCCCATCTCTCTCCTTCCAGCTGCAAATCCCTAATTTTAAATCTGCCACCACAGAGCTCACCACCACGTTCTGGCAACATCCGGAGTCGAAAGCTCCACTATGAAGAGGTGGCGGAAGGAGATGGAGGAATGAGCGTGTTGAAGGGTGGAGAGAGAGGGGAAATGGGAGGTGAAGATGGGTTTACAAAGACGGTCGAAGGAGGTCGACTTCGCCGCCGCCACAGAAATGCCGCCAAAGCTCGATCCTTGCCAGGTCGTGCATAGCTTTGTCTGAGTGACGAGCAGTGAGGTTGGTGTGCAGCCAGTGATCGGTCCCCTGGATCTTTCTCCAAAGAAGATTGGTGAAGACATCGCCAAGGAGACCGCAAAAGACTGGAAGGGTCTGCGGGTCACTGTGAAGTTAACTGTTCAAAACCGGCAGGCCAAGGTGTCAGTGGTCATTGAGATTTCCAGAACTATGCGGCCCAGATCCATGGCCAAGGATTTCAGTGGAACCCTGAAGGAGATTCTCAGAACTTGTGTTTCTGTTGGATGCACTGTGGACGGCGAGGACCCTGAGGAGCTGCAGCAGGAGATAATCGAAGGAGATGTTGAAATCGATCTGATTCTTGTAATTCAAATTGAGCTCATGCTTTTTTGGCATTTCTATTCCTTTTTCTGGAAAGAAAATTTCAAGTTTTCCTGAGTATATTCCTGGATTTTTTTTCTTCCTGTTTCTTGATCATCCTTTTTTCAGGGGAAAAGAGGAGCAACGCAGGTGAACGAAATGGTTAGTGTTAAGGTTATTATTAGTTGATACAGTTGCATGTTGTTGGAGAAATCCCCAGCTTTACTAGATCATTTTTTTAACTCCTCCTCTTCTAAACGGAAAGGTGGTCGAAGGACATTACGGAAGCAAGAGATGAGATGATCAGATGAATAGCAAATTAACAGAAGTTAAATTGGGGGTAACGGTTTTGTGAGGATTTTACATTTTAAATAGTTTGTTGGTATTTAAGGTCCAACTAATAGTTAATTGTGTTGGACGCTCCTGGGGCAATAGTTCATTGGCGAAATCGCACCTTAACCCATCTTTATAATTTAAAATAAAAAGCTTCACTATTTTATTCTTCGAGTGACCAAAACCCATTTTTTAAAACTTGACCGACCAAAACCATTATGAAAACAAACTTAAGATTTCAAAGATTGTATTAACATTGATATTAAAAACTTAAATACATATATATTGAGTTGGGTTGAGAGTTAACACATTGTCTATTGCTCAACCTGATGTAGCTCAGAAGGCTTAATTAGAATCAAATTATCAAACTTCATGAAGTGATTCCCTTATTGCAAGAATAATTATTCAAAATAAAAAAATCATAATGTTATACGTATCCCTCTGTCTTGTTTTTTTTTTTTTTGGCCACAAGTTATACTTATCTCTTAGTCATAATTTATAAATAATGAGCTAATTTCTAGATTTATCATAAATTCATAGCGTAAGTGTTTTAGTTTTCTTAGGATAAAGAGAGCTAAATAATAACGGCATAACTTTTTTCTTAGGTTGGTCCCCTAATCCAATGGCCTAACCCAATGTATTAGATGCTTAGTAAACTTTCATGGGGATGTTGATGCCCTTGGCCATGATGGAGAACAAGTTTAATTATGGGTTTGGTGTAGAAATTTTTTTTCTGCCATATTGATATAAATATGAGGGGGTCTCATTGTAAAGAGAAAAGAGAGAAAATATTAGTGAAACCAACTCATTTTTATTTGAGTGTAGAAAATAAAATATTGCTGCAGCAAAAACAGAAATATTAAACCTTTTACTTGTGTCCCCAAGGAAAAACAATTTTACATAGGAAAATTAACTTTTACAAAGTTGTTCTTATGAAATGTATCCTCTTAATTTTGTCATCAATTAACGGCCCGTTTGTTACAAAGAAGATTTTAGGAAGGAAAGGAAAGGAAAGGAATGTGAAGGAAAGGAATGGAAGATTAGGAGGGAACTTTAAAATTGTGAGCCGTTTGGTACACTAGGGAAAGGAAGTTAGTTGAGGGAAGATGAAATGTTTGGTATGAAGAATTGGGTGTTGATTAAGTGGGAAGATGGGGTAAAATTCCATCAATGCCCTTAAAATTAAATAAAACACAGAAAAAAAAGCCCCAATTTCCTAAACAGTCGGGACATCGAACCAAATCGGCCAAGATTGTTGATGCACAATCGAAGTAGACTCTGTTTGGAAAGGAAATTGCGACGATGAATGGGTTCCACAGCCGACGACGATGATGGAGAAGGAAAGAATTACCGGGGGAGGACAGGAAATAATCAAACCAGAAATGGAAATGAAAATGAAGAGGATATGGAAAGATGTATGCCTAGAGTTTCGGGGTTGCTACAATTCGATCTCGAATCTTCCCTTATCTGACATCTTGTTTAAGAAACATGTGAACCCAGGCGTTAGTTTGACAGCGGAGGAAAGAAAAAATTGTAAATAATGCCCCCCAAAAGTTTGAGGTCCAGTGGGAAGTCCATTAAACCTAATAAATTAAAGAAACATTTTTACCTTAAACGAGCAATCGAAAGAAATGACCTAGCAAGTGCAACTCTTTGTAACAAATTCCCAGGGTTATGCTTCATAGATGTCATTGTTTCTTTTGCATTATCAGGAAAGCAATTACGGGAAAGAATTATCAGCAGCAATTACGGGAAAGATTCATATCAATGGAGGGTTATGATTCATATCAGCAGCTTTGTTTCTTCTGCATTATCTGCATTATCACTAAGTGGGTTTTTAAAATGGTTAAAAAAAATGAACACAAACTTGCACATCAGAGAACCATATTGCACAGGCACAGAAATGTGGAAAATATAATGATACCATAACTTCCATAACTTCCCTCAAGCCACAGCAGCTCGCAGGAGAGATTCCATAACTTCCCTCAAGCCACAGCAGGAGGCAGGAGAACAACGGGTAACCCATAGTATATCATGTTCATTGAAGCGTTTTAAAGATAATAAAGTAAGGCATTTGGCCTTCTCAAATGCTGAAAAAAACTGAACACAAAGTTGGAGATGAAGTGAAGCATCAGAAACATGTCTGTGAGGCAGGAATAAAACTTGTCCTCCTCATGGGTATGACAATAACAACCATTTAATTAAAGTGTAAGAAATTGCAAGGTCGCTCTACAACCTTATACAAACAACAAATAGCCTAAATCAGACAACTGATACAACTGCCACAAGCAGCTGCAAGTACATAAACACAGAAGCAGTGCTACATGAGGATGCCCTGACATTTAAACAATGTTTCAAGTGGTATGCAAACTAAAATATTGAAGGGACAGATGAAAGCACAGGCCAGAACCTCATCTCAAAATGATGTCATTGGATACATAAATAAGGCTCACATCAGTTTAATAGGTTCACAAAAGGTAAATAGTGAAACTGCACAAAACACCTAAAGTTTCCGTTCGAACCGTACGCATCCGTTCGAACATAGAAAGTGGACAGATTACAGAACGAGTTAATCAGGCAATCAAAACAATTTCATTTGGAAACCATAAACAAACTAACTAACTAACAAATTACTAATTCTTCTTCTTTCTCTTAGCTGCGGGCCTCTTGGCTGGGGACCTTGTACGCGGGGTGCGTCTAGGTGATGATGTTGTTGAATGAGGGAGGTTCACTGGGATGAACAAGGGGGAACCACACGTCGCAGGTGGATCAGGCACATGTGGCTCAGCTGAGAAGATATGGGGCAAATTCTGAGCTGCAAGCACAGGCCTGAAAGTAGTTGGTGGGATGAATCTCAAAGGAACTGCGTCTGATATTGTCCTCAAAGGTGCAGGAGGAGGGTTGACAGGTTCAGAGAGACACACAATGGATAGTGGAGTGATTGGATCCAAATCCTCATCATTGTCGTTGGCATTCCCTCCTTCTTCATGTGTTGTCCCGTCACCCACTGCCGTAGCCACAGCTTGTTCATCCTGCCCTCTCTTTACAGCTGTGGTGCCCCCACCTTCATGCTCCCCACCTCCTTCCTCAACCTCCCCTGCTTCTTTAGGTAAGCTCCCTTCAGCCGCCAGATCCACAAGCTTAGCATCATCATAATGGTGACCAACGTCATCCTCAACCTGCCCTTCTTCTTCAATAAAGGTGGCCTCTCCCTCAGCATCAACTTGAGGCTTAACATTTTCAGTCCCTTGCTGCTTTGGCTCTTCAATAAATGTGTCATCACCCAAAGAATCAACATTTTCAACCTGAGTCTGCTTTGGCTCTTCAGCTACGGTGCCTTTACCCACACCCTCAACTTTGTCAACCTCATCGCCCCCTTGTGCATCAACCTCAATTGGGGAGTGGTATGCTGATGGTGGTGACTGTACTGGTTGCCCTGGTTGATCATTACCGATAAGGCTGGTTGGAGTGTGGTCAATAGACACAGATGCAGGAACCTTTTTATTTCCCTTTTCACTTGCATGTGCATCATCATCATATACATTCATCGGGGAGTTAGGCTCAACTGTAGGCTCTGTAGAAGGACCAGCCCCGTCAGGCTTTTTTGACTTGAAAGATGCAAACTGCTTGAACTCTGTACCATACAAGTAAATGAAGTCTCGCAAGTCATTCAAGCCAAGTGCAATTGTGTGTATCTCTGACTCCATGGAAGCAATATTGGAGTGTAATTCAACTTTAAATTTTTCCAGTTTCTGATCCACAATCTTCGCAAACATGGCGCCCACTTCTGCCACTCCTTCTTCAAATTTGGAGATTGGTGTACTTGGTTGTTGTGGGCTTGCATTTTGGCTAGGAATCTGCTCTTGTTCCCCCTCATTGGATGATCTGTTTGAGGGCTCTTTTGAGACAAAAGGGACTTTCATCCTATGCAATGCCTCTTCATCAAATTCTCGCGTCCACATTGGCGGTTCACCTTCATGGAGATACCAAACCTTGTTCTTTTGTAAAATGAGGGATACTAGAGAAGGGTATGGCAGAGGTGAATCATTCTCCTTTCCTATTGTTGCAGCCTTGAGCATTGTATCGATGATCAACTTGCCCAAATTGAAAGGCTTCCTCTTGATCAAACAACAGAGGATTCGCTTGTCCTTGATGCTCATAGTGGTAAAGTGCTTACCCTTGTTCACAAAGTTCCTGTTGAAGAGATAGTGTAGGACCCTGTACTTAGGAGGCAGCTGCTTGGGTCTGCACAGGGGTCCATCATCTTCAGTTGTCCCACCCTCAAGCAGAATTTTGTCCATTTCTTCACCTTTAAAGCCTGTGTCTTTCGAATGGGCAGGCTTAATGTCCAACCATTTATAAATTTTTCCCTTATTCAGCTCTATTTTTTTACCCCTAACACAAGTGTAAACCATGCCAGTCCTAGACAACCTAAGGTTTGAGTAGAAGACCTTCACAACTGTGTCTGAATAAGGCAAACTCATCTCAAGCAGTCCCCTAAATGGTCTAACAATTGCGTCTAGACCAAATTGAAAATCAGACTCAAATGACTCCATCGTAATCTTAGTCATTTTGCATAAACTACGGCCTACTAACCTCATGTCGTACTCTTCAAGTTTGGAGTGATTGAAGTCCGCCTTCGAATCAGGGATGATTTTTTCCCTCTGCTTCGCCTTTAGTTGCTTATACAACTTTTGCCTCAACTCGTCCTTAGCCTCACATTGTTGTTCCTCCTCCTCGCTGCCGCTTGACACTTCCTCACCAATTGTGCCTTTCCATTCCTCGTCATCCCCATCTGAACTACTAACTGCCTGTTTGCCTTTTCTCTGTTTCACCGCCTCTGCCTTTCATTTCTTTTCTACCGTGGATGATTCAGATTCTAAGTCAGTTGCATTGTCATCAGGTGCCTTCCTCTTCTCAGCCACCTTACCCCTCTGCTTCCTCTGAGCAACGCGTCGTTGTTTCATGGCTTCTTTTGCTTCCATTTCCTGCTTCCATTTCGCTGTTGCCTCGTAGTCGTCAGGCACATATAAATCCCTGCTGGTGTACTTTGACCGGCCATCTCTTCCACACCGGCGTAGTTTTGCCCGATGGTTCCTGTAGTTTTCAAGGTCTTGCATTGTTATCCCATATTTTCGCAATCTGTCATCCGTCATTTTGGTCCTCGCCATTGTGTAATCGCTCTACCTGTCACAAGAACACAGAGCAAGCTAGGGTTCAATCGTGGCGGGTCAGGGCGTTTCTGAGGTTCCTGCAGTCCGAAGGTGAAATCGTGTGGGTTTGAGTTTGTCTTGGAAAGTGATAATCAAGAACAGAGTGGGTGGGGGTTGCAGTTGATAACTGGCCGACGTTCGAACTGCTCCCTCTTGTGTGGCAATGTAATTTTATACAACTTTTTAAATTACATTAATTATTTAATTAAGTCTTTTAAATACAACTGTCAACATATTTTGGTTGTTTATTTATAATTAAATTAATTGTTTAATTATTTATTTATTAACAACTGTCACATATTATTTAAGAATATAAACCTGCTAATTAATTAAATTACATTAATTATTTAATTAAGTCTTTTAATTACAACTGTCAACATATTTTGGTTGTTTATTTATAATTAAATTAATTGTTTAATTATTTATTTATTAACAACTGTCACATATTATTTAAAAATATAAACCTGCTAATTAATTAACTTTAGCTATCGAGATGTTCAACCAAGCGGTAGTATTTGCGTTCGTTCGAACGGTTCAAATACGTTCAAACGTAAATAAGCACATGCGGAGGTTAATTTTTGTTTGTTTGTTTGTTACAATAAGCAGGTATTTTATAGGGAATACAGATTTGTAATGATCAACAGACGTGTACATTTGTTACAAGAAGCAGATATAGTGAAAGGAAAAAATCAAACTTTGTAGAATCCTTTTCATTATAACTTTAGTAGGCAATTTACACAACAAGCAGGGGTAGTAGTTGTGATAAACTCCAACCTATCTGTTATAAGAAGCAGGTATTTTAATTGAAAAAAAAAAACAAAGTGGCAATGCATTTCTGAGAAGAAGTAGGTACAGAAATAGTAAAGGCCTTGACAGAAATATATAAAGTTGACCATTAAGCTATAAAGTTCATATTATATATTCACTGTACGTGAGTACATCCCATACACAGGGCAAAAAACATATGGAATGAATAATAATACACTGGGAATCACACAAAACAGAGCCTTCTAAACACAAACTTTGTTCCATGTCCTTTTTTTCGTTGACATAATTGAACATGGTACAAAGTTTGCAGTAATGCATCCAACCCTGGCCTATACAAGAAACATCATCAAGGGGATGCAATAGGGTTGTGAAGGATTTACAAAAGGATTGTGCAGCATATACAAAATGGTTGTGTAACATATACAAAAGACAGATTAGTGTCCAAAACAAAGCGACACATCTGAATAACCGCTGGCCAATACAGATACACCAAAAACACATGACCAGCTATGTACGCCACCCTATTAAACTAATATACAGTGGACTTGTCAGATTGCATCTCTAGTGATCCAGCAAGGTCCGGATCCATGACTCCTTAAACCCTGGAGGTACCTTCAGAAAATGATTTACCATTTTGTCAGACGCTATGATCTTCATATGTGCAAGGTTTCTTTCATTCCAAGTCAGGTCCTGAATTTGTAGTAGCTCCATGTACAAGTCATCTCCTGGTGCAGGAGGTTCAGGTTGCTTCTCTTGTGGTCCCATCATGTTGCCTAGCTTGTCAAAAGCAGTAATGATAGTCTTGTCCAATTGTGTGGCTGTATCTCGCAGTGCCTCAACGATTACTTCAGCATTGTTCAGTTTGCGCTTCTTCCTTCGGTCAAGACTGGCATCAGATGCATTGACTTGAGCCGTGACAGTTTCGTGATTGGTTTCTGACAACTCAGCTTCCTCACCTTGTTGTGGTGTTTCCGGAAGTTCGTCATCTTCAAGATTAACTTGTTCCTCCATTGAACCCGGGCACTCTCCTTCGTCACCGGTAGCCCTGTCCCTTCCCCAAACTATGCATAGTAAGTCAAAGTTTGGTAAAGGTTTTGTTCTAAATTCTTTTGCCTTAGGATGAGCCTGTACAATGACCAAGAAATATGAGTGAGTTGTTCAAATGTCACCTATTTGTAATACATGAGTAAAATTAATTGTTTAAACCCAACGGTAGGACCACATACCTTCAGATATTCATCCCACACCTCTGTATCTGCGGTTACAAGGTTGGTCTCCGGATTCCAACCAAATCTAGAAGTGTTAGGCCCATAAATCATGTCGTATGCTGCTTGCCATAGTCGCTTCAAGGTCTTCAGTATGGACGTAATGTGAGGAGTTGCTTTGATGCCACATCCTGGAAGCTTCTCCTCCATCATCTTCTGCAACAAATTTGCATATCCTGCCTTGAACCCAGTGTCCGCCATCCACTTTTGGTCCATCCTGAGAGTAACAAGGCAATCTACCAAGACCCGGTCCTCTTGTGGAGTCCACATCTTGATGCGCATCCTGGTTTCCTGTTCCACTGGATCCATCTAAAACAAGCACAGAATTGAGGCAAAATACTACAACCAAACATACTTTTCAACTAACAATAAAATTACACACAACACCAGATTAGTGTCCAAAGGCAAAGCTGAAAATAATTGATACTGTCCAAAAGCAAAGCTTAAAATATGGGTGTTTTTTTTAACATAAATAGACGGAATAACTTGTCCTTAAACCTAGAAATACTTCAGTACAACGTTATTAGTTATGTCCAAGTGGGACAAATGCAGCAAACATTTCATTTGCTATTTGTACTCTATAATTACTCCACACTTCACTCGTTTCCATTGGAACTAATGGCGTGTTCTCAATGGTTGGAGGTTCAGTGTCAAAGGAGTCCAATTGCTCATCAAGGGGATCTTGAACACCCTCACGACGGATGAGATTATGCAACAAGCAGCAAGCAACGATGTATCTGTTTTGCAGCCGCACTGGATAAAAAGATGGGCTTCTCAATATTGCCCACCGTGACTTGAGTATGCCAAAGCACCTTTCTATTACATTCCGAGCTGCAGAATGTCGCATGTTGAAGCACTCATGCGGTGTTTGGGGTTGATGCCCTTGTCTCCAGTCATTAAGGTGGTACCTTTGACCTCGATAAGGAGCCAAAAACCCTTGACAGTTAGTGTACCAGCATCCACCAAGTAGTAGTTCCCTACTCAAAAAAGTACAAGGAGGTAACAATAGTATAACTTAATTTAAATCAAATAATCAACTCTCACACCAGTACCTAGAGGTACTCTTAGGCCAAATGGTCTCCTTATAGCATCTCTCAACACCCTCCCATCCGCAGCTGAGCCTTCCCACCCAGGCAGAACAAATATGAATTCCCCATCTGGTGAGCACACCCCAAGGACGTTAGTTGTTATCTCCCCTTTTCTATTTCGATACCTCCCCTTGTGTTGTGCAGGGACTTGAACACGTATGTGCGTACCATCCAATGCACCGAGGCACCCCTAAAATTACAAAAACATTATCACGGTTAAGGTGAAACAATCGTGTCAATAGTACTAAAAATTACTCTCACAATAACATAATGTACATACCTTGAACCACTTCCAACGAACATCATTTGAGTCCTCCGGAATTGGCTCTGCTTTCTTCAAAAGCAATGATTGAAGTCTAATGGTAGCATTGAGCACCAGTTTGAAGTATCTACTAATGGTTTCTCCTAACCTTCCAAACTCAAACTGTATGACTCTGTTCTTCACATGCTGGGCCAATATGTGAAGAAACATAGCGACTTGCTCATCAACAAGCATATGTTTAGTTGGTCTCAATCCGCCAATTGTGTCTAACATGTGACACAATTTATCAAACGTTGCACGGTACATTCTAATTTGGTTGAAGCATGTGGCGTCACTACTATATATCATCGCCCTCAAATTCGCTCTCTTCGCATGAAAATCTAATCTAAACGTCCTATCCGGTAAGTGCCTTGGTCTACCTCCTCCCACAGCCACTATCATTGACAGAACCAAGGTCCTCACTACTAGTAGCAAAGTGATGCACCCAGCCAACATTCCAACCATTTCCCGTAAACGTGGCTCCATACCTACACAATTTTGCACCACACCAATATGTTTTTTGTCATACTCTGCCACTCCTATTTACAGACTATCACTATCTGACATGCAGACATTTCTATCGTTCATCCCAGCAGCTCAATTTACCCCACTACTTATCACCCAACATCCCCAATCACTGATTAACATCATATGTGTAACGTTCGAACTGGGCTTAGTGGTTCGAACGTAGACTTATGTTGTTTATTTGCTATTACTTGTTTTCATTTCAGCTTTAACGGAGTTAACAAAACCCTTTTTTCATTCTCAGTGACCATACCATCACCCAACAATCAAATTTCATCTATAAACACACATGATTGAATTAAAATTTTTATCATTCACAAAACCACAACAAAATGTACATAAACAAACAACATATTTAATCCAGGTCAACCGTGTCACGAAATCAATAGGTTTACAATGCATTCCAGTGTGTGGCTCCCCCCCCCCCCAAGCTCGGGGCAAAACGGAAACAAACAGCTCAGCCCCCACCCCGGCCCCCCCTGTCGAAGGAAAAGGGCAACAAACAGCTACCACCCCCCACCCCCACAAAAGAAAAAAAGAAAGAAGCAACGGGGTAACGAAGAGCATAACAACCCCCCCCCCCACCCCCCAAAAAAAATAGCTCGAAGCAACAAGCCAACGAAGCTCACCCCCCCCCAAAGCTCGAAGCAACAGGCCAACGAACATCGACCCATAAACTTATATAACAGATAATTTGATTTCGTGTGAATACTGACCTCAAATGCAGCTCTCTCCTTTTGGGTTCAACTTCTCCTTCACCGAAAACCGACAACCGTGGATGCAAGCTTCTTCACGGACACCTTCGTGCAGCTCGCGTGTGGCTCCTACTTAAATGGATACAGTGTTTTTTTCAAGGGGTTTTTAGTCCTATATTTTCACCTTCCCGGGAAGATTTCAACCTTCCCGCCTATTTGGGATGGAACGCAGGTTCCAATTTCTGATGGAACTTGGCAACTCGCGGGGAAGTCACTCAAAGGAAGAGGCGGGAAACAAACATGCTTTTTGGGTGGGAAAGTTGGTATCTTCCCTTTCCATCGGCCCAATTCTTTGTAACAAACGGGCCGTAAGAGGATACGATCTAGACATAAAAAAAGCTCTACCTTCCTATCCTTGGGATAGGCAGGGAAAACTGACTCCTTGGGAGAGCTTTTTCCATCTAGATGGTCTAGATAGGAAAAGATCTCCCTCCCTATCCTTGGGATAGGATCTAGACAGTCCAAATAGGAAAAGCTCTCCCTCCCTATCCTTGGGATAGGTAGGGAAATTGATCCGCGTCTCCCATTTCATCTCAATTATAAAATACCTTTGACTTACTTTTACCTTTAAATGTGTGTGTGTGTGTGTGTTTTTTTTTTTTCGAAACTTGTGTAGGAGTTGTGACACACACACAACTTGGCTTGGCCCGGGAACAATCGATTATATAAAAAGAGGTGCAATATTTAGGTCATACCGCTAATGAAGTGAAGCATAAGATTTATTAAATATTTTAATTCAATAGATAATGCAATATAAAAATAGAAGAGGTCTAGGGAGGTAGGAGTGTGAGTGTGGTTTGCTTTGGAATGTGAGGTGTGAAAGCTCTCATCCGTAAAGTAACAAACGCCGCAAGGTAAATGCTTTGATGTTAGCTAAATCGTGAAGAAAGATATAAGCCCATTTAGAATAGCGGTGGTAAAAGTAGTTTTTATTTCTGATAGGTTTTTTTTATAAATAGATTTTTCCTGATATGATTTATGTCTTCAAAAGTCACTATAACGCAGGAGAAGCTCCAACAATGAGCTTCCAAAAAAAAAAAAAAAGGAGAAAAACCCCCACATCAGACTCAAAAGCCCATCAAACACTGAAGTTATCCCAAACACTCGATTATCAGGTTTTCCCTCTTGATAAGCTTTTTTCGTCATTTGATAAGCTTTTTTCGTCATCTGATAGACTTATTTTCCCATCACATGCTATCTCAAACTTTACTGCCAACAAATTCATTAATAACATATCTTAAATCAAATATCGTTGCCAACTTTAAACTGTTGTTTTTACCTGTCATGTAACTCAAAGTCGCAACCCATTAATTACTCATCACTTTCGTCCTACCCATGATTTTGCTAATGATTCCATGGAGGACAATGCCTTTCCATCGATCTCCTCAAAGATGGAGGCCTCTCTTATTCCCCTTACACCAAACGCAAAATATTAAAACATATTTTGGAAAAGGAAGATATACGCTTAATGGACGAGGATCATGACGCGATGAGGTAGGGCAAGTTGTTGACAATTGATAGAACCAGTCTTTTTCACTTGTACAGAAATAAAACCGTCCAGAATTAACATTGCCATCTTTACTTTGCTTACTTACCAATACATCATTACAATCCATAGTTAACATATTTAGCATCCATAGTTTCCTAGAGGTCGAATTTGACTTGATTTTGAAGTAACGGCTGTGTTCGTACGAACATTAAACAAAAAACAAGCTCATCCCCGAGTTGGAAACTGAAAATTTACCTTAAATATTGGCCAAAAAATAATATTAATTGGGGAAAAAAAGTCGGGGAAAGTGAATGAGGGTTATCTCATCTTAGTTCTACACCTTATTTTTTGAGGTTTCTTCTTGAAAGGCATTGGATTCAATAAACGCTTGAAAGGCGATAGATGCATCCCGCCCGTTGTCCCCCGCTTCACTCTGGATCTACCTACGGATAATGACAATGCAAAAATGCAGCATATCAGTGTCTTTGTTTCATAAATAAAGTTCAAGATGCAAGATACTGCTGCGAGGAAAAATGGAATACAATGAAATTACTTATGACCTACATATCAAGGAGATATACGTTTCTACTCAGAATGGTGCACCTGCAAGGACTTGATAACTTGAATGCAAAAGAGCCGGTCTGATTTTGAAAATAAACTGTTTTTATTTTTTCCTTTTTGGTGGCTCAGCAGTGTGAACAGAACGCATCAAGAATAATTATCTCAAGTTGCAAGATTGCTTAAAGCAATATGATTATGATCCAAGGAGGCATATGGACGAAACAATGAAAAATATGCTTAAGACTCGCTTATGATAGTAAGAGTCGACACTTGTGAAAAGAGGGAAAATATATATATATAACCTTCAAAGTCAAGTAAAAAAACAAAACTTCAAGTCTAGGGGTACCTGGCAAAGACTGGGCCTTGCCATTCTGATGAGAGTTAATACATCCTTCCACATGCATTTGATCTTCCATAGTCGTATCAGTTGGTATTTGTGTTGCTATTGAATGATCATCTTCTATTTTTACCTCACGAGACGTTTCTTGGAGCATCTCACCAAGTTCAACTGCTTCAGATTCATGCGTTTGCAGTTGTTCATCCGCCATTGAAGTTTCACATGTAGATTGGTTCATCTCCAAGGCTCTAAGCTCTCCTGTTACAATATCCTGCTTTGGCAAAACTTCCTGAATCTTGGCGATGCCTGCATTTAAATTGATGTCAGAGGTTATCTTAATCTTATTATAATTATATGCAGTGGCAGGATAGTCAATTTCAGCAGATTGGGTGAAGATTTTTTATTTACCATTAATATTGTGTGCGTGCTCTAGTTTGGCATCTACAGAAGATGTGTCCAGTTTCTCATTCTCCGCTGGTATTATACCATCCAATGCAATACTTGAGATGCATTTACCATCTAATGCAATACTTGAGATGCATTTATCAGACTGATATTCATGTGTATTTGCTTTTAAATAGGTGAGATTTTGATCTAAATAATTTACACATTTAAGCTCTAACTCTGTACCACTTGTTGGAGTCTTTATTTCTTCAGTGACTTTAAAAGCTTCAGAAGAGCCATTCATACAACTTTTCAGTGTAGGATTGTCACAGCTGGAAGTAAGATGTATTGTCGGAGCATCAGATAATCCTTCATCTGATTCAGGACAAACATCAATAGTGGTTGACTGCTTAGCTGGGTTGTTAAGCACCGCTGTTGATGGAGTTACTTTTTCAGCAACATGCAGGGGGTTATCAATATTTTCAAGGAAGGTAGGAGAAGAATTACTAGCAGGCAAGAAATCCCTGACTTGAAAACCATGAGATGGTATACTTCCAATTGCAGAAGCAAAGTCAATGGCTTTTGTAGTTTTCAATGCACTATAAGATAAAGAAAATGACTTGGCCAAGTCATCCAACTGCAGATCACCGTCACCACTGGAGATAGGATCCCACTGTAGTAACTCTTTATGCCAAGCTTCTTCAGACTTAGATGCTGCACTAGGTGGTAAAGCTTCTACTTTTATTGCCCCCTTGTAATATTGCTTTTTCCTAAACGAATTTGTTAAAAGAGTCCTGCAAACCAGTTGAATGATACACAATATACCTTAAATAAAAGAACCAGACGCTTTAAAGATTTTGGCAAGTTGTCATATCATACCTACAATTTTTAGAAATAGCTGCTTTAGCTTTCTCCTTGGAAAGCCCAAGTAGAGACGACAAATTAGCAACATCATAAGGCCCTCTAAGTTCATGAGCAGAAGGAGCAGCACTTGATAATATGATGTTTCTTCCTCGAGTCCAATCCACCAACAACTATATGTTTAGATAAAATTGTAAGTTTTTCATTCTTGATAATTTGGGCATAAATGAGTAAGATGTGACAATATAATTTGAACTCCAACACTATAACAAAAACAAACTTCCATGACCGTATGTATTTCAAGGTCTTCCAATCAAAAGTTGAAACTCAGAAGAAAATTACAATGGCTTTATTTATCAGCAAAGTGAGCCTAATGTATAAGCCTACAAGGTATAAGTGGCATCATGTCTTCCATGTGCCAGTTTAACAAACCTCTTATCTAATATGAAAGGCGTGTGAGAGCCATGCAATAGCAACACTCCCATTCACATCCTTTAATCCAATAGAAACGAACCCCCCACCCCTGAATGTCTACGCAAGTTTAATTAACTGGGCCATATGACAAAGTGATCAAGACTAATCCAAATCTTCTAATACATTTAATGATTTAGTTGTTGGAATAAATAAGAAATATACAGGGTCGCTATTACCTTAGCATTGCATATCAACTGTCTCCTTATTTGAGTGTCCGAGATCAGACCAGAGTAAATAATTTCGAAACAAACTCCTCGCTGCATATCAATAAGCCCTATGTTAATTTAAATGTATTAAGGACCATTGACACGTATTTCTCATTTATAAAAGAATAAAAATTAAAACAAAAAAGACATAGTTTAGGGCAAACCTCAACCGCTGCTTTGACCATAGGCTGCTTCAACCTAAAGGGCAACGTGCCAGAGAAATCCATCGAAATGATATCAACCTACAATAACTTTAAATATCAAAGTTCACTCTCAGGATTTTCAGTTGTTACTATATAGCCATCGTTATCATTATCTTTGATACTTTATTTATCTCTCCTTTAACACATGGCGTTTAGCAGCTGCAATGAGACTAAAATTGATAAATCGCAAGCTGCTATTTCCATGAAAAAAACCTGTGACTGACACAATTATGAAGAAGGGGTGCAGAAAAAGGAATTATCCATTTTTGTTTCCAAGAATCATGTATTAGAAAACAAACGAAATATAACAAACCTCCATTCTCTCACACGCTTGACCAAACACGATCTGATTCAATGGCCTAACGGCCACCAAATCGTAGGTCTTCAAAATGGGATTTCCCGAATTGAGGGCTTGAGCCTGTGATAAGTTGTCCACGCAAATAGTAAGACGCGTATACTGACGGAACGGGGCAGTCGCAGGGATTCCTAGAAGGTCACGGTGGAGCTTAACAGATAGGGAAAGAGCTGGAGCAACCTTGAGGAGAGACGAGAGAGTGAGAAGAGGGATGCAGCAACGGTGGCCATCGGATATCACACCCTTGATCGTACGGTTATAAGCAATTCCCGAGTAGCCCAACTCCATGGCCTTGACCACAATCTTTGTACGTTGTCTTTCAAGAGTGGCCCTGCCAGTCGTCGAAGGTTCTAGGTACGGTATATTTAGGTCAAAGAAACCCATGTCTCCAGCACTGAAATAATTTGTTGTTATCCTGAATAAAGAATTTTTGTCAAATCTCAAAGCAGTTCTCCTTCGCCTTCTCTTCCCAAACTAACTGTAAAATGGATTTTAGACTTGCCCCTCTAGCTCGTACAGCTTTCTGTGCATTCCGTATCTATCATCAACCCTAAGCAGAATAAAAATGGACTAATACATTGGCTATATATGTGCGCATGTGCGCGCGTAAAATACCATTGGTTCTCGGACGAAGTTTACAACCTTACCTCTGATTTGAGATAGTTTGAGCGACCAACAGTGGTTGACGCAGGTGGCTAGTAGGCAACAGCTGGTTGTGAGAAAAAGGGATGCGCCGCCTTCCAAGGCGGAAGAAAGCGAGCGCGAGCGCGAGCGGCAAGCTAGAGTGCGCAGCTAGCTGGGGGGGTCATTGGCGGCAGATATAGAGATAGTGACCAACCTAAACAGATAAAAGTTAAAACGTAATTTCGGATTCAACTAGCAAAAATTGAAATCTTAACCATCAAAAATTAATTTAATTCAGATGGTGCATATTTATATTTTAAAAATATTTTATTGAGTATTAAATTTAAAATAATAATAATCTCTCAATTATTATTTTTTTAAAGTGATTTTTTATTAAAAATATACAATCTAGATAGTTAAAATTATAAGAGAATGACATATAAATAACATGAATTTCCAAAATCCAGAAATATCTATTGAAAAGGGAAAAGAACATAAGAGGTAAGTATGTAGGAATCTGGGTTTTGAATATTTGGGCAAAAGACCAAACCATCTTTCCTTTCATTCTTCTCTTTCCGCCGTCCACCTTCTTCCTCACCGCTAGCATCTTGCTTTCCACCAGAAAGAGTCACGACGCAAGGGTGCGGTAGGCGTGATTGTGAGCCAAAGAACTTGACTCAGAACAATGAAAAGGAAGGGGACGAAGAGTTGAACAAAAGGGGTGAGCAGGGATCATTATGCCATTTTTCAATTTCCGGCAAAGATCTACAGTTTACAGCAAGTTCATAAGTTTTCTGACAAACTTGTGAATTTTCCAGCATTTGTAACCTTTAACAAAATTCGTAATGGAATTGACAAAATCAATAATGAGTTTAACAAGATTCGTAATAGTTTTTATAAGAGCAATAATATTGACTTACATGTTTTCATCAGCAAAAACTTTTATCTAAACCATTACAATTCTTGTCAAAACCATTACTAAATTTGTCAATCTCATTATGAATTTTGTGAATCTCGTTTTACTGTTCACCTTCTTCCTCAGCCTCCAACAAGTTCATGAGTTTTCCGACAAGCTTATGAATTTTCCAGCATTTATGGCCTTAAAAAAAAAATTGTAATGGTTTTCATAAAAACAATAATCCTAACTTACATTTCTTCATTAGCAAACACTTTTGTCAAAACTATTATTAAACTTGTCAACCTCATGACGGATTTTGTAAAGCCTGTTCTACCATTCACCTTCTTCCTCCTAGCCTCCGGCAAGTTCATGAGTTTTCTGGCAAGCTTTTAAATTTTCTAACATTTGTGGCATTTGACAAAATTCATAATAGAATTCATAAGATCAATAATGAGTTTAACAAGATTCATAATGATTTTCCCAATGGCGTTTGCTAATAAAAACATGCAAATCATGATTATTGCTTTTATCAATCCCATTACGAATTTTCTCAAAAATCACAAATACTGGAAAACTCGTGAACTTGCCGGAAACTGTAGAACTTCACCGAAAACTGAAAGAGCACATAATGATCCATGTTGACCTCTTCGTCCCCTTCCTCCTTTTCACTATTCCTAGTCAAGTTCTTTGGCTCAAAATCACGTCCACCACACCCTGTGTCGCGACCCTCTCTGGTGGAAACCAAGTTGTTATTGATGAGGAAGAAGGTGGACGATGGAGAGAAAAGAATGAAAGGAAGGGTAGTTTGGTCTTTTATCTAAATATTCAAAACTCATATTCCTACCTACTTACCTCTTTGTCATTTCCCTTTTCAGTACACATTTCTAGATTTTAGAATTTTATATGGTATTTATATGTCATTCTTCCAACATTATTTAAATTTTTTATTTTCTTATTCTTGTCATCCCTAGGACCACAACTAGGGGTGGAAACAGGCTAATTTAGGCCAGGCTTCACCCCTAACAAGCCACAAGGTGGTCTAAGCTAGAACTGTGGCCTGTTACAAGCCTTTTTTGGGCCTAAGCCTGACCTCTAGACAAGCCAAACCAGGCCTGTTAAGGAGACTTGTATTTTTAAAACCTTTTAAGTAGCCCAACAAGCCACAGGCTTCACTACAAAACAAGCCAACTTCAAACAAACCGAAAAAAAGGTTTACTTTAAACAGGTCGAATTACATAAATTAATAATAATGATCTAAAATACATCATAAAACTGAAACCAAATACAACAACATAGCAACTTTTATTACAAGTTCACCAATTTGAATCGGATAAAAGTAAAGCCACTGAACATTCACATCAAATCTTCAATATAATTTCTCCTTCTGCTTCGAAGACTTTGAAAAAAATTAATCAAAAAAGAAGAGCAGTATCATGTAATTCCAAAAAACTTCCCAGTCCCACCATTCACTTGATGCAATAGCTTTTACCATACTTTAATAATCATCAGGAAATTGGTAAAAAAGAACAATTACAGTAATGAGATTCATTCACTATTCACAATGCGAATTATAATTATAATTATAAGAACAAGAATAGCATTTGAGAGAAAAATCTCAAATGGATCCGATCAATTTAGCCACACACATAAATGAGTCTCTGTAGAGCAAAAATATGACCCTACATTATTCTGGGAAGGAGAGAAGGATAGGAAATATGAACAGGAATGGAATACAGAATACAGATACTTCATGTCCCACGATAAGGCACCATTCTTCCCCTGAATATTATGCAAACGATATGATCCTACATTGCCTTCTTCAAATTCCATGATACTGAGGAGTGAGGTTCTACTGATATAGAGAAAAATAAGATAATAAAACATCTGCATAATTGATTGAGTTGATAAATCGAAGCAGAAGAAAAAACAAAGCAGCAAAAGCAAACGAAAATGAGAAGCAAATCGCAAGAAGAGAACAACAAGAAGAATGGATAATTTGAGAGAGCAAAAGCAAAGAATCAATCATTCACCTCTCTAGCACAGAACAGCAGAAAAAAATCGCAAGAAGAAATAAACAAACCAGCAAGGTGATGCAAATAAAGACGGGAATCCAAACTAAGAAACACCACCTGGTAAGCTCCGGGGTCAATCTCCTTCCCCTGTAAGCCCCCCTCGCTTCCTATAGCACTTTCCTTTCGCTTGGACTTACAAGAGTTGTTGATCTGCAACGGCCGACAAAGAGGGGAGAGGACGGTGACTCGATGACTCCGAGAGAGAGGATAGCTGTGACGACCGATGAAAAGGGGAGAAGGTGGTGACTCGGTGAGCACGAACAGAGAAAGCAAGAACTAGAGGCAGAGAAGAGCTCCGGGCAAACGAGGGTTATGTTTCAATGGAGTCTGAACTCCGAATAATCAAAGATTTAGGATTAAGGGGGAGATGTAGGAGTGAAAGCAGGCCAGACTAGACCAGGCTTCACCCTTAACAGGTTAGGCCTGTTTTGCATGGAAATGGTCTGAACCTAGCCTATGGCCAATTACAGGCTTATTTTTCGGCCTGAGTTTGGCCTGTATATAGGCCTGGCCTATAGCTTGTTAAGGAGGTCTGTTAAGCAGTTTATGAGCACATCCCCACTGCTAAATAAAACCAATATCAGACATACTCAGTAGTTTAAGCATCAGATTTACTCCCCCAATTTCAGACCAGGGTTTCAAACTCCATTGACACTGAGCTTCTCTTCCAAATTTCAATTTTAAACTAGGAACCAAATATGCTACAAAAATTCTCCATTGCCAATAACAGATTACGTAGGCAGCATTAGCGACATTCTTGACAGTTCAACATTTCTATTTCTCAAGTTTCCACACAAATCCTTTCATTTAGCAGGATTTGAAAAACTCCACAAATGAAGCCAGTGAATAAATTAAATCAAACACAGCCACAAAGAAGGCCACCCTACAGCTAACATTCTATGATTATTGCACCACAAGTAATAAACAAATTTTAGTATATCCAGAAATCGGGTTGTGCCTTTTGATTCACCTTCTCAAGAGTCAAGATTTAGGTTAATACACCTATAACAATTTGATTAACCAAAGAATGCTAAGCTGTCATCAACACAACAAAGATGGAAATAGAAGGATCAAGTCCAAGTTCTGAGTTCTGAGGCAGGTTCTTCAATGAAAATAGCTCTGTTTTAATCTGCCTAGATCAAAAAATTCATATGCATGTAACTCTACAGTCTCAAAAAATTAGCTCTGTTTTAATCTGCCTAGATCAAAAAAGTCATATGCATTTAACTTCAGCATCTCTCTAAAAAAAAGTAATGAACCCGAATCAGCTTACGATGTTATGGAAGGCTAACAAACTACCTACAGCTTTTTGAATTGAATTAAAGCTTTTCTTGTTAACCAGCATCAATCATCTTAAGTAAACGATATGATAGATGTTTTTTCCTCACATAAAAATAAATATCAGCAAGTGATCGAAATTCCTTTGAGTCTAGATAATTAATGCCGTGGAGCATTGAGTCTTTACACGCCAAATGTAAGTTGGTGATTGTACATAATAAGCAAAAAAAACAAACAAATTCACAGGATAAAAGCTAATTCAGGTCTAGAAGTAATACACCCAAATGAACCGTAATACACACACCAGAAGTGATCATCAACAATGTAATACACACAAAACAAACATATGTGGTTATAATTGAAGCGTAAAATCTGCTATTCCAGAAGTTTCTTCTGCAATCACACACCCAAATGAAAATTCAACCCAAGTTGGGGGGGGGGGGGGGGGGGGAACAGAGATAAAGCAATGTGCACACGCAACGCAACACACCAAAGTTGAAGCTAACAGTGTGAGTGGTTCAGAGCTGATTGAGAGAAGAAAAAAAGATGTAATCCCACCAAAATCAGCATCAACTAATGTGGACTATCAAATATGGTGGGCAATATATAATCCTATTAAATTTCCCATTTAATTCCAAATTGAACCAGCAGACGCAAATACTTACCAGCAGAAGCGACGTCTGGCCGAACACTGAACCAGCAGGAGCGAATAAACTGAACGAGGAGAAGCGACGTACACGAAGGAGCAAGAGTAGCGATCGTACTGGCTGACACGAAGAAATTAGGGTTAGCGACGCTTATTTCTTTTTTTTTTTTTTAAAGTAAAAATACTCCGGCCACCCTGTTTTGCCTTAATTATATAAACCTCCCTTCTATTTTGAAAACTTATAGAAATCTCTCTTAGGGTCTGTTTGGTTTGAGGGAACCGGAGGAGAGGGGAGGAGGATGGAGGGATTTTGGTCCCCTTCCCTCCTTTGGCTAATCATATTTTTAGGAAGGAGGAGAAATTTTTCAAAATTTTTCCGGGAAATTAACCAAAATAATATTTTTTTAAAAAAAAAATTTACCAGTCTGCAGCACTTTTCAAACTATTTACCAAAGTAATGCTGACGCGACAGTGGCGTCAGAAGGTACTTACTGTCTGACGCTACTGTGTCAAACAAATAACTCCACGTCCAAAAAAAAAAAATTAATCCCTGGGCGAAGGTGTTAATTTGTTTCTTTGACATAGTGGCGTCAGAAGGTACAACACTACTAGTGGCGTCAGCATTACTTTGGGAAATAGTTTGAAAAGTGCTCTAAACTGGTAAAATTTTTTTAAAAAATTATTATTTTGGTAAAATAACCAAATTTTTCCCTCCCTCTCCTAAAAAATGCACCCCCCAATTATAAAAAATGATGTCTCAATGGACTAAAATGTCCCTATCCTTTTTCAATTATTCCAAAAATAACAGGGCCCTTTCAACCATTCTCTTCATCTCTCGGGCGTCTTGCCTTTGAATCCACTGTCGTGAATTCGTTTTGAACGTCCCTCGTGCTGCGTCCCACCACTTACCCCCGACCATGAAGGCAGCACCCAGGTCCTCCATCCTCTCCTATGCTTTCCCTCCATGTGTTAGTATCCTGCCGGCGCTGGATACTATGCTGCGGCAACTGTTGGTGGTGGTGATGGGGGGCCAACAGAAACGATGAAAATTGGGATCCAGCGAGTATTTTAGGATGGACAAAAACGATGAGTTTTTGTCTAATACAAGCAACTTCTTGAGTTAGCACCAGCAGAAAATGTTGAAGACGACCATTAAGGAAGAACACAAGATAAATTGCAAGGCTGAGAAAATCGTCCAGTGGGCTAAGCAGGCATCGGCAGGATGAGCGCTCCGGCCATCAATGATGATCTACGTGATGATTAGGGTACAAACAGATAGGTATCATCGGCCTTTATGTTCTTTCTTCTTTATCTGTTCTCAAATATATTTTTGATAGTTTGAAGTATTGTTAGTCGCCATAATCCTTGTCAAGAGTTGGATATTTATAAAGCATATCATGTGATTCATGTGATTAACCTCAGAGGGACAAGTCTTGTTATTGTTGACAGCCTTAGATTTTTCTATTGCCATTAGACTCCCCCCTGTTGATTCGTTATTGATCAGGTTCCTCTAACAGAAGTTTTTTTTTATCATTTTTATAATTCTTTGGCGTTTGTAGATGCCGTTTCATCTTGAGATGGGATGCTTGGAAAGCAAAAGAGATTGACATTGATGTGTAAGATCACTTGTTACAGATTGCTTGAGCCAAAGGAAGCACATATATGGAGCAATTTTTGGGGATGGGTGTTATGAAGGACAACTAGATCAACTGAAATAGCATAAACAATTTGCATGGATCTTAGAAGTTGTGACAAGCCTTCTCCACCTCACCCCAGATGGAGAAAAGTGGCATATGGTAGTATGCAAACTGGGTACGGTGACAACTATACTGATGAATCACCTCTTGAAGGCATGGTCACAAATGCTAGCGCTGTAAAGAGGGATATAATAAAGGTGATGCTAAACTCTGTTTCCATTCCAGAATATTTGTGCATTGTTGCTCTCATTGTCTTGGTCTGGACTCTTACACTGACATCAACTTTGGATGAAAATTCTCTGCTGTTTCTTGACGCAAGTCTCCTTGTTTCAGGATTTATCATTCTCATATTTACTCAAGAAAGCCTTTCCTTCAATCTTCCACTCCATTACTTCCACAATATTTCCTTTTTTATAACTGGATTATATGTTTTGGCTCCTATATACCAGACTCTAACAAGATCCATTAGTTCAGATTCTTTTGCCCTTATGGACGCTTGTTTGTATGATATAATTGATGTTCCCATTGGGGATAGCAGTGCTGTTG
The DNA here is from genome assembly GCA_034222035.1 of Acacia crassicarpa. Taxonomy (NCBI): domain Eukaryota; kingdom Viridiplantae; phylum Streptophyta; class Magnoliopsida; order Fabales; family Fabaceae; genus Acacia; species Acacia crassicarpa. Next base: position 18,803,654 of record JAWXYG010000009.1, on the reverse strand, counting down.
AATTTAGTGTTGGAATAGCCATTGCTCAGTGTGTGGCTATTCTACCTCATTGTGGAATCTCTTTTAAAACAGACTGTCATTCTGTGATTCTGGTACATTCTGATCACATCACTGCAAATCAGTTTTTAACCTGTAATAGTTGTATGGAGGTTCCAAATCATTCAATGCTCCACACTGCGTCAAGTTAATTCTTGGTCACTTTCTGAATCAGTGCCGCCAGCACTTAGATGTGATTATTATTATTATTTTTCTGTTATTGTAGCCTTTCTCACTTCAAACAAGCTCCCTGTTTGGTGGTTCTGTTCCTTCTTCAACTCCTGCTACCTTTCGGGAACCATCACCATCCAATATTTTTAGTTCTGCCTCATATAAGACATGAGATTGTAGGATGTGTAATTTGTAATTAATTAAGATATGTGATGGTTATAGTTTGAAGAGAACTCTTGTGGTTGGTGCCTTTAAATTTCTTAAAGTTTTTCCAATGGATTCTGGATTAGTAACGTGTTTATTTTGATTGAATGCCAGACACTAGCTCATGATTCTTTTCTTTTTTCTTTTTTTTTCCCCCAATATTGTTGATTCTGGCATATTTTTTTTGTCTTGAATTCCATACTATACTTCTAGCCAAAATGAACACGGTGACTTTCACTTATGGATCTTTATTGAAAATATGGTTATCCCTGAAATGGTGGACCTTGCCTTTTTCCCATAAACTTTTGGAGCTAGCAATGTAAGTTTCAAGAGTTCAAATCCTCTGCATGAAATAATTTACTGCACCTAGTGTTGTTAAAAATAGGTAGAAAGCAAAAACTTTGGAATCAAAGAGTCTCTTACATTCCTATTTCTTAGTATTACTCCCTCTCGTTGCATCACAGCACCACTGTAGAGGATCTAAACCAAACTTTCGGATGGCATATAAATTAAGTAAAGTTGTAGGTGTGAAAATTTTCCTCCCCTCCTCTTTTGAATTAAATAAGGTAACATTAAACCCTTCTTCCAATAAAAGGGTAAAGTTGTCCATGTTTAAAAAAATTCCCTCCCCTCCCCTCCCCTCCTAAACCAAACAAGGTAACATTAAAATCCCTCTCCTCTGCCAGCACCTTAGTAGCGCAGTGGCATGGGAACCAGTATTAACTGGCCCCCCTCCCCCATGTCTAGGATTCGAACCCTGCCTTCCTCCCCTACCATGACGTATCAAAAAAAAAATCCCTCCCCTCTGCTTCTTTTTGATCAATCCAAACAAGGTAATATTAAAATCCCTCCCTTCCCATCCCTCCACCCCTCCATTAAACCCCCTCCCTCTCCCCTCCATTGAACCAAACAGACCCTTAAATTTTGAGTAAAATACTTATCACCATCATGTTTGTCTTAATTATACAGACCTCTCCTCTATTTTGAAAACCCATAGAAATCTCCCTTATATCTTAAGACTATATTTCCATCCACTCAAATTGTTAGTTAATGGTTAAGAGCCCATTTGGATGGGCTTTTTTGAGGGGGGGAAAAACACTTTTTAATGCAAAAAAAATTATTTTTTAATTAATTTACATATTTAGATGATATTTTTTAAAAAAAGTAAAAGTCACCAAAAAAAAAAAAGCCAAAGTGCTCCTTTTTTTAAAAGCTCCAATTTGGAGTTTAAAAAATAAGCACTTAAAAAAAAACACTTTTTTTAAATGCCCATCCAAATGGGCCATAAGTTTGACTTTTGAACTTTTTTTTAAACCAAAATGCCCCTCTTCAATGTTAGAATTATTTAAGTATATAAAACCAAATTTATACAATAAAAAATGTATTCTAATAGATTTTCTAACCTTTTAATTTGTTAAAAAATTTATTAGTTTTGATATTATAAATTAATTTTGACTTAAAAATATAAATCAAACACATATATTTTTATCAAATATAATCAACTATATAAGTTTGAGATTTCATGTGTCATTTAAATTTCTAATTTAATAATTTTTTCACAAATATTTATAAACACATTTCATCAAGCACATGTTTATTTAAAAACTTATTTGAATATTCAACATTTTGTGATATTTACATTAACAATACTAAAATAATTAAAGAAATAGCTATTTGTAAAGATAAAAAACTCTTAAATTATTTAAAACAATATTAGTTAAAATATAAAAGTAAAACTAGGGATTAAGTATTAAGGGTAAGAAAATATATAAATTTTATTTTTATATAAACTTTAATTAAAAAAATATTTTTGGAATATTTTCAGAATATTCTTAACGTAATTAATTATTTGGACTTAAGTGTATGTTTTTAAAATAGAGGGGAGATCTGTGTAATTAAGGCAAAACAGAAGGGTAGTCAAAGTATTTTACTCATATAAGGGAGGTTTGTGTAACATATATTTTAATTTTAAGGGAGGTTTCTATGAGTTTTTAAAATAGAGGGGGTATCTGTATAATTAAGACAAAACAGGAGGGTGGTCAGAGTAATTTACTCTTTTTTTAAAAAAATTACCTTGGCTTATTTTGAAAGAAGAAACATGAGGGTTCAAGGGAGGAGCGGAGAGCAAAGACATATTACTTAATATTCTATATAAAAAAAATTAATATTAATTAGACATTTACAATTTTACCCTCCTCTTAACAGACCGCCCTGACAAGCCTAACAGGCTTATTGAGAGGCCTAGGCCTGGCTTGTTAAGACAAATAGCCTTGAAATAGGCTTTGGTTTGGCCTTTTAGCATGACAAGCCAAGCCACAGGCTCCTGGCCTATTTCCACTCCTAGAGATGGGTATTACTTTAATTTTTCGAAAAAACTTTAAGTCGGTCTAACAGGCAAGCGTAATAGGCCTATCAGTAAGTTTGTGCTAGTCTATTTAAAAAAAAAAGCCTTTTTTTTTTCTTTTTGTCTTGGGCTGGCCTTTTATACTAATAAGTCATCACCAAGCCCCAAATAGGTCAAGCTCCTCACAAGCCGCCTAACCCCTTTCCACTTCTAACCATAGCTAAAAAAATTCATGTCGTCCCATAAAGGTTTCGAAGATTAACCCAATTTGGAAAGCCACGAAACTATGATTTCAAAATATTTTCTACAAACTAGGATACTGCCTCTGGTCCTTATGTCCGATAATAGTCATTTATTGGAAAGCCACGAAAGGAAGAATTGTGTTCTCACTGAAATGGCTCGTGCAATGCTAAATGAGAACAAGACCTCTCAAGTTTTTTGGGCAGATGCGATGAGTACTGCATGCTATTATCAAACAGAGCTTATCTCCGAAAGAAGCTCAACAAAACTCCATATGAGCTTTACAAAGGAACGAAACCAAACTTAGCTCACCTTCACATCTTTGGCTGCAAATGCTTTGTTCACAATAATGGTAAGGTTAATTTGGAAAAGTTTGATCCCAAATCCGACGAAGGTATATTTCTTGGCTATTCTAATAGGAGTAAAGCATATAGGATTTTCAATAAGTGTACTCGTGTAGTCGAAGAGTCAATTCATGTTGTATTCTGTGAATCGAAATCTGATGAGCCCCTGGATGACGATGAGGAAACTCCTTACAAAAACCAATTCTTTTCAAAAACTACTCCTGCCTCTCTTGAAAATCTAGAAAATGTTTTTGAAAACAATTCTCAAAACTCTTGTGAAAACCTTGATCAATTTCAACCTAAAGCTTGGAAGTTCATTAGGAATCATCCTTTGGATCAAGTGATAGGGAATTTAAATCAAGGTGTAAGAACTAGAAAAAGCACCTTGAATGAGGTTACATTTTCTGCCTTCATATCTGAGATTGAACCCTCTAAGATTGATGAGGCCCTCTCAGACAATGATTGGGTGATAGCAATGCAAGAGGAATTACATCAATTTGATAGAAATCAAGTTTGAGACTTGGTACCTAGGCCTAAAGATCACCCGATCATTGGCACTAAATGGGTATTCAAGAACAAACGTGATGAATCCGCAATCATAGTCCGTAACAAGGCTAGATTGGTTGCCAAAGGCTATAATTAGGAAGAAGGTATTGATTATGAGGAAACATATGCTCCAGTGGCTAGATTGGAAGCAATACGAGTACTCTTAGCCTTTGCTTGTATCAAAGGATTCAAACTTTATCAAATGGATGTTAAAAGTGCTTTTCTTAATGGTTTTATTCAAGAAGAAGTATATGTAGAACAACCTCCCGGTTTTGAAAATGAATTTCATCCTGATCATGTTTTCTGATTGAAAAAGGCACTGTATGGTCTCAAACAAGCCCCCAAAGTTTGGTATGAGCGTTTGAGTAAATTCCTTTTGGATCAAGGCTTTGTTAGGGGAAAGCAGACACAACTCTTTTTTTTATCAAAACTAATAAGCTTAATGAACTTTTAGTAGTACAAATATATGTAGATGACATAATATTTGGTGCTACTAATGACATTCTCTGTGAAGAATTTTCCAAGAAAATGCAGGGAGAATTCGAGATGTCTATTATGGGAGAACTTAATTATTTTCTCGGATTACAAATCAAGCAACGGAAGGATGGGATATTCATTTCACAGACAAAGTACCTTCGTGACCTACTCAAGAAATTTGGATTGGAGCACTGTAATGGGGCAGACACTCCAATGAGTTCAACAACCTTGCTGGATGCAGATGAAGAAAAAGGCAAAGACTTTAATATAACGAAATATAGAGGAATGATTAGGTCTTTGCTCTACTTAACTGCAAGTCGACCAGACATTCAGTTTAGTGTGGGAATGTGCGCACGATTTCAATCAGCTCCCAAGGGATCACACGCAGAGCATGTCAAGAGAATTTTTCGTTATCTCTCAGATACGAAGGAGCTAGGTCTCTGGTTCCCAAAAGGTCAACAAGAGTTTTTAGTTGCATACTCAGATGCTGATCATGCTGGATACAAGACTGACAGAAAGAGCACCAGTGGGCAATGTGAGCTCTTAGGAGGGGCACTGGTATCTTGGTTCAGCAAAAAGCAGACTACTGTGGCTGTATCATCAACTGAAGTTAAGTATGTAGCTGCCTCAAGCTGATGTGCACAAGTCTTGTGGTTAAAACAACAGTTGTCAGATTTGGGAGTTCATCTGAAAGAAATTCCAATCCTTTGTGACAACACAAGCACAATAAGCTTGGCGAAAAATCCGGTTCAACATACAAGAACCAAGCATATTGATGTGAGACATCACTTTATCAGAGATCATGTGCAAAAGAAGGATGTTAAAGTAATGTTCATTCCTACCCACTTGCAACTCGCTGACATTTTCACCAAGCCGCTGGCAAAAGAACAATTCACATTTATCCAGCGAGAATTGGGGATGGTGAATCCCAATGAATTGTAAGAAATTTCAATTTAGTGCTTCTGATTATGTTTTGATAATTAATGGAAACTAACTTAGGCATCGAAGTGTTTAGATTATGTTTTGCAGGTTCCCTTGTTCAATGACTCAAAAACAGAGGTTTACAGAGTGCACTAATTCTTAAGAATGGATTAGATGTTCTCGAGAATTAGTGGAGAGCTAGTTCTAGTATTCTCGAGAATTGATTACAAACTCTCGAGAATTATTGAGCCTTACTAAGCCTCTAAGCATTGCAAAAGGTCTACTGTTCAATTTTAGAATCAAGATTCCCGAGAATCTTCAAAAGCTCCCAAGAATTGACAATGAATCAAGTTAGAACAAAGTCTCGCATTCTCGAGAATGAACTTTGTCTACTCGAGAATCAGCACTCCTGTCACTTGAAAGGTTCACGAATCATTGATGTACTCTTCAACTCTTGAGAATCAAGCTGGAATTCTTGAGAACCAGCATTTGTTCAAAGTCATTCTTCTCTCGTATTTTCGAGAATCAGCCAGGAATTCCCGAGAACTAGCGTGGTTTAGAAAAGATCAAATCTCGCACTCTCGAGAATTATCAACGAATTCCCGAGAATTGTCTGCCCTGTCTCTTCAAATCGTGACGTTCTATTTCTCCCTAATTTCATTTTTTTTTATCCTATTACTACATTTTCTTCTCACCTCTCCATAATTGCACTCTCATTTCTAGAACCCTATTTTATATTTGAATCCCGTTTTCATGACGCATTCCAACTTGTTTTCATATTTGAATCTCCAACTTTTTGCTAATGACAAATAAGGGGGAGAGAAATGGAAAAAAAAATGTTGAGCTTTATATATTTAATCATACTCATACATATTTTTCTTAAAGTATTTGTCATCAACAAAAAGGGGGAGAATGTTAGTTATGCTTAGTTTTGATGATGACAAATATGCTTATCAATATCCAGAGCAAAAAGTTTCCATACTACATTTATCTTATACCTTGACTAATTCTTATATATTAATGTAGATATGAAGTTTAAACAATGAAGAATAATCAAAAATGGAGTTTGAAGAAGGAAGAATCTGTTAAATATCATAAGAATATTAATATTCAAGTCTCTGTAATCAAATGGAAGTTGGAACAGTTGAATTCGGAGTTAAAATAAGCTTCTTTGAGTTATTTGCAAGAATGGAACTGTTCATGGCAAGAATTCTTGAGAATGCTCAGCCAATTCTCGAGAATGGCACTATTTAGCAAAATTCAGAAGCAATTCCCGAGTATTCAGCATGCATTCTCAAGTATGATCGTGAATTCCAGCATACTCTGTTCTGCTCTGTTCCTGGCGACCTCCAGTAATTCGACGATATCTCCCAAACCAGGAATTGTATTGACACGAAACCAAAGGAATATGAAACTAGACATCCAACACGTATTTGTGACAAAAATTCATGCCCAAAGGAGTTCAGATGATTTATTGATGAATTTTACAATTTGACACAAAGATCAACGTTACAGTCAAGAACAACCTTTGGTAATTTGAGTGTATCTCACAAACGACAAATCCAATTGAGATGAAACCAGTGCCATTGGAAACTAGACTCAAATACCTTTTCAAAAACATCAAGAACACAAAAAATGAAGATCAAATGAAGGAGTTATGATGTTTTGAAGTTGACATTCTGTTCTGATTGCTGCAGAAAACGTTGTTAAAGACAATCTTCATTCTTCTGATGTTAATGGATGTAATTCAACCAGTTTGGAGTTGATTCCTCTTGCATGGAAAGAAGGTTTTGAAGAGCTTAAGTATTTGAATCAGAAGTAACTCATTTGCACCTTCCCGAGTATGGTTCAATGATGCTCGAGAATGGCTAGCAATTCTCGAGAACGCGAAGTCTACAACGTCAAATGGCTTCTCCCATCTAAACAATTCTCGAGAACAAACTTGAGACTCTCAAGAGTGATACATGACAGAATCGCATCTCTGATATGATTCTCGAAAATGCGTAAATTGATTCTCGAGAATGCACGGTAAATGTTCACTAATCTCATACTCTACTTTGCTAATTCTCGAGAATGAGAACATGATTCTCGAGAATGATCATTTCCAAATTGTTATGAAGTCCTCTGAATATATGATTCTCGAGTATGATGAATTAACTCTCGAGAATAGAAGGATAAAACAGTAGATACTCGAGTATTAACCTTGAACTACTCAAGAGATACTCAAGTATATGAAGATGGCTACTCGAGTATGTTATATCAGGAAATACGACCTTCTGTAACGTGATCCTAATTCCTAACTCTTCATTCATATCTCTTTTAAACTCATTTATTATTCATTATAAGTTCAATAATCATAATGACAAGTGATTTTCAGATGATTTAGCAATGGTCATATTCTGATTGATCAACGGACAGAAATGGTTTCGTAAAACAGAGACGAACCGAGATAATGCATTAAACCCAATTAAGCGAGATTAGCGCGAATGGTTAAATGCTAACAACGGTCATAATCAAACGGACGAATTCAAATCCTACCAATGGCTATTTCTTCAACTATTATAAATTCACGAAGAATGGAGTTCATCTACAAGAACAGCGCATACACAGACAATAGCATTCAAAGTGATCAGTTCTTATACTTGTTCATATCTTGTGATATAAGCGTGCCTCAATGATTATCAATTACTCTATAAGAGAGCTTTTTCAATTGTATTCAGTTTTAGTTCAAAATCTCAAGGTAGTGGTATCTTGAGTACGGTTGTACAATTACGATCTGTAAGGGGGAGTGATTCTGGAGAGTAAGAGTCATTCTGTGTTACAGAGGTTGTAATTGCATTTGTGAGATAGTGAGAAATCCCAGAGTGACTGGGTATTGGACGTAGGTCAAGAGTTGGACCGAACCAGTATAATCCCTCTGTGTCGACTTTATTTCTGTTTACTGTTCCTATTATTCACCCATCGCACACTCAAAGTTTTTTTTTTAAAATCACCTATTCACCCCCCTTCTAGGTGATATTCCTCTTTCAAGATAATTTGGGAATTAGGTTAGGTTAGATTGGGGGATTTATTGGTACTATTAATCCTATGAGGCTAGTGATGTGGCCCTATACTAATACTATGAGGCCATAATAAAAGGGTAGAATAGTAATAGGATAGGATAGGATATACTAACTGTTGCTACTGAAAAATTGATATGGTGAACTAAACTAATCAAGTGTAAGGCTAGTACCTATATAAGGGAAGCCTATGTCTATTGTAATATTTAGAAGGTGTATGAATGAATAGCAGAGCAACAGTTTTGTCTATCTCCTCTCTCTCATTCTCTTCCCAATTCCTCTATATTTCTGTTCTTTTCCCTGTTACCTTAGATTTCTACAACAATTGTATCAGTGGTATCAGAGTTGTCATCCTCGACACGTTTTGCTCTATTCTAATCAATCTTGAATCAAGTCTGAACCTTCTTTTCCCCTCATGATTTGAAGTCTCCTTCAAGATACTCATTGAAGAAACTAAAAAAGAGTGTTAAGACAAGTCAAAAACTTCAATGCTGGTTCTTGTAATTTGATTGGCATCATTTCCGAGTGTCAAACTACAGTAGCTTCTAGGATTTTGCATGATTCTTGGTGCATTGGAATTCATTCTAGGCTTTTCTTGCGTTGTCGACTAAGCCAGGTATCCCACTAATTGTGTCCTTGATTAAGTTTGGATGTTTCTCTAATTGCGTTGTCGACCAAGTCTGGATATTTCTTTGATTGCGTCGTTGGCTGATCATATTCAGTAGTGGCTTCGTCTGATAATTTTTTTGTTGGGTCCTACGTCATCAGAATCTGGGTATTAGTTCGATAACCATTAGGTATTGATTCTGGTGTGCCTCATCGGGTCTGTATTTGTTCCTCTAGTTATGGTTGTTTTGTTCATCGGAACTTGAAACTCATTCTGGGTGCTATTCTATTCATCTGGATTTGTCGTCACATTCTGATTGTCATAGAAATTACCTACTTCGCCAATCTCGAATGGTGGAGACTCAATCACAAGCATCTACTGCTGCTATGGCTGACCCAATGGAAATCTGCGTACATGCAATTGAGGAAGCAATCCTTGAACTTGAGAACCTGCCAACAGTGGTGCAAGCAGTTAATGACTGAGTGGCTGCCTTCATAGGGGACTAGGACCGAGACCAACAAGTAGAGAATAATCATGATCAGGATCATCGTCACCATGGACATCGTGGCTACTATCGACCTCGAGATGAATACACTCCTCTGACTGGGTTAACGAAACTTGACTTCCCAAGATTTCAGCGGCAAGATGTCCTAGGATAGGTTTATGATAATTGGAAGGTCTGATTAGCCAGTGTTAATCTTGATGAAAAGGGTTACATTTGGCATCTAGTCTATATGGAAGAAAAGGGTGGTCGGGCCATATCCTGGAAAGAATATAAGCATGCTTTGCGCGCGCGACTTGGATCACCATTTGAATCACCAATGGGCGATTTCAAGGAACTCTATCAAATAGGGTCTCTTGATGATTATAATGATGAATTCGATGTTCTTCACTGCAAATTATGACTTCGGGAAGAACATGTCATTCAAACATACATAGAGGGGTTGCGTAGTGAATGTGCTCGCCAAGTACGGCTTCAACGCCCTCAAACACTGACCGAAGCCAAAGGTATTGCCAAAATTTATGAATACAATGTGGAAAGTACTAAATCTTGGCCTATTCAAAATTTCAATGAAGCCTCTATCAATCAGAAGCAATGGAAGAGTTCAAAGAACCCTGTTTCTACATCAAAATCGCATACAATTGCTCCAACTCCAATTGGCAAACTAGAACCAATAGGGCCTGGGGCAGATCAACCAACACAGGGGCTTCGACTATATCTACAACAAGAACAGGCTAGTCCACGATACAGCATGCATTAACCTTCAATAGGGATGACTTGGATGAATTGAGGGCCAAGAATCTTTGCTTTTACTGCCGAAAACCATTCTCCCATGACCACACATGTCCTCAATGACAGAGAATGCAGATTCAGTTAATTAAGATCAACCCGGATGAAATAGAGGTGGTAGATACATCTCCCACAGCCCCTGATGACACTTCTCCTAATGAGTATGTGGCTGAAACAGATGAGTATCTCCAGATTTCACACCACACAATGTAAGGGAGTGTTGGGGTCATATATATTCGAATTTAAGGCTATGTGGACAGACAACAAGTGCAGGTATTAATTGATAATGGAGCTTCACACGGTTACTTGGACTTTAAGCTTGCTTGTAAGCTTGGTTGGAAGGGAATACGAACTGCCAAGGATGAAGTAGAAGTGGCCGGGGGTGCAAAATTAAAGCTTTTTGGAGTGTGAAAGGGGTTTAAATAGAAGATGTAGGGCTAAGACTTTGTTTTTTTATTTAAGAATTATGGAAATCAAGAGATATAACATAATTTTGGGTCTACATTGGCTACAAGAGGTAGTTCATCAGGTCTCTTGGAATTATGATGACTTATCTATGACGTTTTGGTATAAGGGCTCCATATGCACCTTGAAACCAAACCCTCCATCCAGCTGCATAGTAGTTAACCGGATCAATGACTCCATGGCTGAAGGTAGTCAGCTCTTCCTTTTACACTCTCTAGAAGGTCCTAATACTTTTCCTTATACCCTTACTAATGGCAATAAGGAAGCTTCTGGTTGTGTTAAGAAATTATTGAGGGAATTTGGGACTATTTTCAAGGAACCCAACTCACTTCCACTTCTTCAAGAGAACCAGAACCATCCTATTGTGCTTAAGGAGGGGGCTGATCCAATCAATCTTCGGCCTTACCGCTATCCAGCAATACAGAAGGACAAAATTGAAAAACAAGTAAAGGGTCTCTTAAAATCTGGGGTCATACAAGAAAGCTATTCTCCCTTTGCTTCGCCTATCATACTAGTCAAGAAAAAAAGACGGTACTTGGTGTATGTGCATAGACTATCAAGAATTAAACAAACTCATAGTGAAGAACAAGTATCCAATTCCTCTGGTTGATGAGTTATTGGATGAGTTGAAGAATGCTAGATGGTTTACTAAATTAGATCTTCGAGTTATTGGTGTATGTGCATAGACTATCGAGAATTGAGCAAACTCACAGTGAAGAACAAGTATCTAATTCCTCTGATTGATGAGTTATTGGATGAGTTGAAGAATGCTAGATGGTTTACTAAATTAGATCTTCGAGCTGGTTATCACGAAATTAGAATGGAACCTGAAAACACTTACAAAACAGCCTTTAGGACGCATTCAAGACATTATGAGTGGCTGGTCATGCCCTTTGGGCTTACCAATGCACCAGCAATGTTTCAAGGAGTGATGAACAACATCTTTCAAGACCAATTGAGGAGATTTGTGTCAGTGTTTTTTATGACATCCTAATATATAGCTTTAGTATGACGTTACACCTAAAGCACCTAAAGTTAGTGCTGGAAATACTCAAACAACATCAGTTTTTTTATTAAAGAATCCAAGTGTATGTTTATTGCTACAAGGGTGGAGTACCTAGGCCATATCATACAGAATGGAGTTCTGTCTACCAATCCTCAAAAGATTCAAGCGATAACGGAATGGCATGAACCATCTACAGTAAAACATCTCCGCTCTTTCCATGGTCCAACTAAGTATTACAGGAAATTTATTGAGGGTTATTGTTGGTCGATTTCCTTGATGGCAAGTGAACCAGTCGAACAAATAATAAAGTGTAAGTAAAGTATCGCCCCACAGAGACTGAGATATTAAGAAGTGACGCTCAAATGCTATAATAGTTGTGCGAAACAGAAAGTACATTTGATTGGTTGAGAGGCTTTTGTGGTTACACTAAATAACTAACAAAATGAAAGAGTATCGTAGTCGTAAGAAGATATTAGTGAGAAGTTAGGCTGAACTCGGAATCATCCTTAAGCATATCAATCCCCCAATTGCTCTACCCATTGCTATAGCATCCATACTGCACAACTTTTGCAATGCTACAACATAGCTACTAACTACAACGCTATTCAGTTAACCCACCACTATAATCTACCGAATCTTCCGCGTCTGATACATATGACACTAACTTTACTCCTTCCATATGGCTATGGCAATTTTCTAGTTAGATCTGCATTACAAAACAGGGTGTAATAGTTATGAGCGGTAGACCCATTCTTGAAGCCTACAATAATAGGTCAAGCCTTACACCAGCCTACCTTGCAATCACTGTTTCTCAGAGATCTAACCTTGACTCCTTGCCAGTAAGCCGAGGCCACAAATCTAGCCCTTAGCTTCCACTAATCGACTAGTAATTAAACCACTGATAAGCAAACCGAATTTATTGAATTAAGAACTTGCAACTAGGTTCATTTAACACTTAAGAAATCATCCTCGTTCAGTGTAACATCCTAATTTTAAATTTTAGGATTTAATTATAATCATAATTAATTATATATATGATAAATATATTTATTTGTATTTGTTGGAAAAGAGAGAGAAGAGAATGAGAAATAAGGAAATTTTTTTAAAAAATGGCAGCAGCAACAAAAAAAAAGTAAAAATAAAAATAAAAAATAAATAAAAAGTGGAAGGCATGGCCTCCCACTGTACTTGGCAGTGGGAGACGTGACCTCCCACTGCGCCAGACAGTGGAGGCATAGCCTCCCACTGCACGAATCATCAGTGGGAGGCATGGCCTCCCACCTATTCCAATTTTTTTTTTAAAAAAAAAATGAGTGTGTGTTAGTATAAATACCCCCTCTCACCCAACACACATAGCACACACACACACTCGTCCGGCAGAGAGGAGAGGCAAGAGTGAGAGTGAGGAAGGAAGGAAGGAAAAAGAGAGGTTTGGAGGCTTTTCAGTGTATTTTAAGATATGTCTTTTATCTTATAAGTTTATTTAGATAGCTAAACTAGCTTATTTTCTATAAACTTTCTTCATGAAAGTTATTCTAGATATTTTTCTCTTTCTAATGAGTTTAATATTATATTGGTTAGTGAAAATTTTGAGATTAAGATTTTAGGAAAGTTTTGATTTTTGACAATAAAAGACTATATATATATGGTTGATGATTAATAGAATTTTAATCGGTTTAGATTTATTGTTTGGCTGTTATAGAAATTTAAAATGGATTTTTCTATTTAAAAAGTTTAGGATTTTATGTTTATAAAATATCTTTACCACTTAAATATTATGAAAATAATTTATTTGGGTTAGGGAGATATTATTGGAATTTAATTAGCTTAATTTTTATACATGGGGGCAAAACTGTAATTTCTGGAATTTTTGGGGCAAAACTGTAATTTCTGGAATCAGTGGGACCAAAATGTCATTTTCAACTTTTGTTATGATAAAATATATTATTATTAGAATTTTTATTTTAAGTTATAAGAAATTATAAGTTATATTTGTGATAATGTAAAGCCTTTTTGTGACCGGTAACTATGCGGGTGGTTCTCATCAAGCTAAGGTTAAGCTTGGAATTGAGGTAACCGGGGTTAATTTATTTTATATGCTTGTTTTGGACTGTAAGGTGTTTTTCTAAATCTTACTTTTATATATACTACTCGTATGTGTTTTGAAAAATTATGTGTATGTTTGGATATGAAATTAATTCAGTGAAGCAGTGTATTTTCTAATTTATGTATTTAAGTGATTAATATTATTGGGATTGTTATTGGTGTGATGGTTATAATGTTTGTTGTGAGATTATGTGTATGGAATAATAATTTAATAAAATGTTGTTGAAAATTTTAGTATTATATTATTTCTTTTGTTGTGGGATATGTTGGGTTGTGTGGAAGAGATATTGACGATGAAATTGTGCCCATCGGCTCTTTCATTCCTGGCCCGGAATTTGAGTTGAGTGTTTTGGGCGAACACCTCCCTGTTACAGTATATTGGTGGTGAGATGGGAGGGGATAATATTCTTGAAGTGACTAGCTAACCTTGGCCGGGTATACTAGCACTGATAGGCTGATCCACGTCTACGAGGAAATAAGGAGGAGCAAGTTGGATGGGTGGGGATGGTTAATTGTTATGGTTATTATGTATTAATTGTTTTATTTGTGGTTATATAATTATTGAAATTATTATTATTATATTATTAACAAACCTGCTTCTATGACTTGCAATCCTTTCCTGCATATTTGATAAATTAATTTCGGTTACGGGGACTTTATGTCTCACCCGTCATTATTAATTTCTCAGGAGAAACCTCTAACCTTAGTAGAGGACAGGGGAAGCAACCAGAGGCATAGACGTCGTGAAACTCGTAGGCCTCTTTTTGGTATTAGTGTTGTATTGATTTATATATTGACATCCTAGGGCCTTATATTTTTGAAATACTACATCAACTACTTTTGGATGACTGTTAAAGGCCTTAGTTTATATACTATCAAATTATAGTGGACCCACTCTTCTATTTTGTGCAAACAATGTTTGTGAAGACCCTTTGTTGTGAGGTTCATATTATATGACTTGTGGGCTATAAAATCTCTGGTTCGATAATTGTGCCTTGAGTTATGGGTTTTCTATTGTGGGTTTGTGGGCGAAATTTGTGCCCTGGACCCCGAGATGTGAAAAGGAAGGTTTTCCATAATTACCTACTAATATGATTTTAAGAAAACATTATGGTTAATTGTTGTTTAGTAAGAAAGGGTCTTTTCATTCAATCATACGAAAATCAGTTCATGAATGACGAAGGAAACACAAAACAGATAGTAACAAAATGACCCATAATCAAAAGATTAAACAAAAACAACAAAAAGCTTGACGAAGTTCTGACGGCGTGGAAGAAGCCCTGTCACATCACCACTCCACGTCTTCTTCTCTCCGTCTTACTGTAGGGAAGGATGCTGGGTTCTTCTGGAGTTCTTGTGCCTTGGGAATTCTCTCTCTCTTCTTTGGAGTCTGGCCGAATGTGTATTTTGATTGGACTCTCTATGACTCGACCTCTCTTAGGGTTGACTTGTTGTTTCCTTTTATAATCAGACTTTCTTGCGGCGTAAGTTTCAGCAAGCCGGGCCTTTCCTAATCTATCGAGATCCATCATATATCTCTTTCCAATTTTGGTAGATTGATTCTGCTGATCCTGCGGGATTCGTCATATCTTTCAGTTTCGATCCTCCGCATCCTCTATTTCGTTATGTCACCAATCTACCTATCTTTTCTCGACTCCCGCAATTATTTCCTAAAACATCAAGAGAGAAGATCAAAAAATATGCCGCATAACATTGCGTCCTTTACTCTGCTATAGCTTTCGTGATGCCTTGTACTGCACTTCGAAATGCCATCAGAATGCTATAGCATAGTATCAGCTTTGCTACACGTTCTTCCTTCAAAACCTTGTAACCTCCTCCTTTTTTAGCACATGTTTAGGATGTAAATGGTTTCTATCCATCAATTCCCTATATCATGAATTAATGCCTTTTTGCTTAGATTGATTACAGTTAAGCTTATATTTACCGTACAATTCAGTCATAAAATATAGGGAAAACATGACATAAATTGTGCTCATCAGTTATGGCATGTTGGCAAAACCTCTAACGAATCTACCTCGTAAAGATCAATTCAAGTGGTCTCAAGAGGCTGCAGAAGCATTTAGAAAATTGTAGCAAACCTTGAGTTCAGCACCAGTATTGGCATTACCTGATTTCTGCAAGCCATTTGTGGTGGAAACCAATGCCTGCTCTTCTGGAATAGGCGCTATTATGATGCAAGGGGGTCAACCATTGGCATATTTTAGCAAGGGTTTGGCTCCAAGGCACCATAGTCTCTTTATCTATGAAAGAGAACTACTTGTGCTGGTCCAAGGTGTTGAACATTGGCACCAATACTTAAAGGGCAGACATTTTGTGATTAGGACTGACTAACAAAACCTGAGGTACTTGCTGGACTAGAAGTTGAAGACCTCTTTCCAAATGTATTGAATCTCCAAATTAATAGGGTATGACTACGAAATTCATTACAAAAGGGGGCTAATAATAATGTGGCTGATGCTCTCTCTAGAATGCCTAAAATGCAACTTTTTCAACTTACACTCTCTACTTGTTTAGAGGAGCTGTTGTTGGAAATTAAAAAGAGTTGGGAGGGTGACTTTGAAATTCAAGCTCTTGTGCTACGACTACAACAAGGAAGTGGTATGGAAGGTAAATTTTCGTGGTATGATGATTTATTACGTAAAGGGACTCCACTGGTAGTAGGAAATTCACCTATTGTGAGACATAAAATCCTAGAATGGCTCCATTCTTCCTATTTAGGAGGACATTCAGGTATACATGCTACATATCAAAGGGTAAAGACACTGTTTTGGTCGAAGCATATGTTTGACGAGATCAAGGACTACATCAAACATTGTGACACATGTGCATGTTGCAAATATGAAACAGTGGCTTATCTGGGATTGCTTCAGCCTTTTGATAATTGAATATTTAATACACTTCTTTTATCTCTTGATTAATAATTTAGGACTCTTTATTTAATAAATAATGGCTTTTATACTTATTTGGGCTTTGGGCCTTTGATTAGATTTTAGCCATTTTTAATAATAAAATTACAGTTTGATATTGCTTCACTATTTTTACCATAACTCTTGAACTAGACATCGGATTAGCCTCATTCTTGTTTCATATTTCAAATGATTCGAAGAGCTACAATTGTTATGAAGACATGAAGGGCAAATTCGGACAAGAGGGCGGTCAAATTTGGAGCTGAAATCATATGAATTTTGTTGGATTTTTATTTGGGCTCGAATTTTGTAGTTAAAGTTCAGTTTTATTTTATTTTTGTTTTGGGCCAAACTAGTAGAGCCTATTTCATTTTGGCAGCTAGGTTTTACTTAGTTAGGTCAGCCACCAACACACAATCATTCACGTTTTCAGACAGTTTTGGATTGAAAAACAGAGGTTTAATTTTCTCTACAATGTTCTTTACGTTCTTTGTCTTTTTGTTGTATTCTCCAGTTATGCTTGGCTAAACTTCTGTGGTCAACCCAACGTTGAGGATTCCATGATTCGTCTGGAGAGCTTGTACTTTATCAGTAATTTAACTCGTTTCTATCTTCATCTTATCGGATTCAATTTCTTGAAATAGTTCGAATATTAGATTTAATATTTAGTTTGGTTTATCCCAAGGACTGAGTTTGAACTAGGTTTAAGTTTTACTGTGCGATTGCACAGTGGGACGCCACTGTTCGGATATATTCTAGGCAATCGTCTAGTCGAGGGATTTTTTGGGCGAACGCAAAGATTTCGATTCGTCTAGAGCCAATGTGGGTTATTTATATTTCGTTCAATGATGGAAGTCTCCAGAATCTGAATGTTGGGTTGATCAATTTTAATCTGCTTTTGAATATTTCATTCTATTTCCATTTATTTCGTTTTACTCTGTTTGAATCAAAACCCCCCCCCCCCATTTTTATTGTTTCTGTTTCCCTGTTATTCCAATCAGACTCGCTACGAATTCTTTGGGAAAACGATCCAAGTTCCCTATTACTGCAACTCTTTTATTGAATCTGGTTATTTTGAGAGACACAGCAAATCTCTTTCACCCTTACCAGTTCCTAATAAGGTTTGAGAAAGCATATCTATGGATTTTATTAAAGGGCTTCCTAATTCTAATGGCAAGGATACAATATAGGTGGTGGTTGATCGCCTAAGCAAGTATGGGCACTTTGTGGCTTTAGCTCATTCATTTTTAGCTTCTACCTTGGCTCAATAGTTTTTAGATGGGGTTTACAAGCTACATGGGGCTCCTTTGGAGATCATTTCAAATCGAGACCTTATTTTCATTAGCAATTTTTTGTAGGAATTTTTGAAGGTCCTAAAAATGGACCAAAAGTTGTCTTCCTCCTTTTACCCACAAACGGATGGGGTAAATGAAGGTAGTCAATCGTTGTTTGGAAACTTATCTCCGGTGCATGTGTTGGGCGTTTCCCAAGGAGTGGGCCATGTGGTTACCTCTTGCGGTATGGTGGTATAACACCACTTATCATTCAGCCACTAAAGTCACTCTACTTGAACTATTATATGGACAGAAACCAGCACTGTACAATCCATATTTACCTTGTACAACAGTGGTGGATGCTATTGAGAGGTCTTTTGTTGCTCATGAAAGTGCTTTGCTGGTGGCCGAACATTATTTGAGTCGTGCCATCAACATAATGAAGCAGCGAGCTAATTCCAACAAGACTGATAGAGAATTTCAGCAAGGCTAGTGGGGTTTTCTCAAACTTCAACCCTATAGACAGATCTTAGCTACCTCTAGGAGTAACCAAAAACTTGCTCCTAGGTTCTTTGGGCCTTACCAGATTGAGCAAAAGATAGGTCTAGTTGCATATAAGTTGGACTTGTTGGAAGAAACCAGAATACACGACACATTCCATATTTCTTTGCTTAAGTTGTGCCCTGATCCAGTCGTGAAGCCTCGTCATCCACCACTTGACTGGCTAAAACCTCTAGTTATGAAGGAACCAAAGCAGATCCTGCAGAAGCGAGTTGCTAAAAGAAGGGGACGCATAGTTACTGAAGTTTTGGTCCAATGGAAGCAACTACCAGAAGAAGAAGGAACTGGGGTGTTGTTGTACCCCTTCTAATAGCAGTTTTGTCCTTGCTGACCCTTGAGGACAACGGTTCTTAAAGGAGGCATTGTTATGTAGATTATGAATAGAACTAGTTTAGATAATTTGGGAATTAGGTTAGGTTAAATTAGAGGATTTATTGGCACTATTAATCCTATGAGGCTAGTGTTGTGGTACTATACTAATACTAAGAGGCCATAATAAAAGGCTACTAGACAATTGATACAGTGAACTAAACTGATCAGGTGTAAGGCTAGTATCTATATAAGGGAAGTCTATGCCTATTGTAATATTCAGATGGTGTATAAAATGAATAGCAGAGCAATAGTTCTGCCTACCTTCTTTCTCTCGTTCTCTTCCCAATTCCTCTCTATTTCTGTTCTTTCCCCTGTTACCTTAGATTTCTACAACAATTGTATCACAAACTCTTACCTCTGTCACCTGGTGCATTAGATGGCCTATATCAGAACACTGTTTGCTCCTCAGTAAGTTCTAGAGTTGATTATATTTTTGCTCCATTTTGTTTGTTTTCCTAGACCTTTTTTTTGTTTATTGATTTGTTTGGCATAAATATAATGTGACTTTTCACATCTGAGGGTATGCTTGTTGGATATTTCAAAATTGTTGTGATAACATATTTTGAAAATATGTTTGATGTGCTGGGATTTTGGAAACTATCTAACCAAAAAGCAGCACCAATGCAAATAGTGGTTGTCCAACTGGAATTGGATTGAATTGTTTATAGGGGAAGAGATGAAGTAACGATTACCTAAATTTGATACTTTATCTTTGTTTTGTCCATAGAATCTCAATTTGTGTTCATTTTAAAGATGTTTTCATCACGAGTTCATAGATTCTTTAGTACTTATATGAACAACTTCTTGGTCTCTTTAAAAAGAAAATAAATAAATATCTTTAATTGTCATTTTATGGATGCCTGTGTTTGTTGATTTCGGATACTAGTTGTTAATATGTAAATTTTACTTTGTTGGTGAAGACTTCTTGCACATGCGTGTTTTGTACATTACATGGAATGTGCACAAGCCTTTGCAAGTTTTAAATGTGATAATATTTTATTTTCTGCTCTACTAGTTGTCAATCTCTCTAGCAAGTCTTGACTCTCAACCATCAGTGTAAAATGTAACAAACTTTTGTTCGCAGTCTTCCTTGAATGGATCTGCTTCAAATCTTCCTGATGGTGCTAGGAGGTCTTCCACTACATCGTTCTTTGGTCAGTCTAGTACAGCTTCCCCTTTTTTTCATCACTCCAGTGGGCATATTTTTGCTAGATTTAATGAGTCCCCACCCCATTTAGTTGTACAATTGTTGTTACCTTCTTTCTGCAGGGCCTATTCAAGGGTTGCACAATATTCATGGGAGCTTTAATATTCCGAGGGCACCCTTGCATCAATAAACTTGACAATAAATAGTGTTCCATGTGGTGGGGTTCAACAACTTGCAGGAAACCTTTCTAGTAGAAGATTTGGGTTCAATAATCTTCATATAGCCCTATCTCAGGTATTTCTACTCATGCATTTATGTTGTAACAAGACTCCTCAAGATTACTTGACTAAACTTTAATCCGTTCTCTCTTTAATTTATCTCCCTTATCACATCGTGTGCAATTTTTTCACAGTTCTCTATCATTTGTGCAGCTATCTCACGGCATCTCCCATGGACATTCAAGAGTCACCGATAAAGGAGGTACAAGTGTTGTAGGAAATCTTGGATTTAGTAGTAGCACAAATGGAGTTGGAGGTTCTATTCCTAGGATTCTTTCAACATCTGCTCCAATTGGTAACCGAAATGTTGTTCCAGGATTGGGAGTATCCCTAATTTTGGGAAATGTAGGTGCTCGAATTACAAGTTCAATGGGAAACATGGTTGGTGGGGGGAACATTGGCAGGAGCATAAGCTCTGTGGAGGGCTGCTTGTACCTAGACTTGCACATTTAAGTGTGAACAGTGGATCTGGTGGTTTAAATGTGCAAGGACAAAATAGATTGATGAGCAGTGTTCTTCCTCGAGGTATTTATTATATCTTTCATGATTGCATTGAAATGGCTTGAATTTATATTTTCTTTACTAGATAATTCTTATTCTCTGAGGTCGTCTCGATATTTTGAGTCAGATCCTTTGAAGATCAAAATGATATTGAAAATTAGTAGCAACCCTGCCAAAGTGCAAGTCTAAGCAAGATTAGTTACTAGTTACAATTTTGGAAAATAGAAAGGAATATACTTTGGCGTATCAGCACACTGGTTCCTTGCAATTCAAGAGTGCTAGGCTCACAATACACATACTTACTATTACCTTAACCCCTCACTTGAACCACTACCTTGCATATTTTCCCTATCATTATTAGCCTTCTGCATCTCACACACACAACCCCTCACTCAAACCATGCAATTAAGCTTTGCCCCACTAGATCGAGGTCCATTACCTTTTATCCCCATTAGATAGGGGTTTGCAAGTAGTTGGAGTACTTTTATACCAAGCCTTACAAAACTTACTTCACTCAACATGGTTTCTTGATTCACATCCCTCAGAACATTTTTGTTCTCCTTTCTCCTTTCTTTTAAAAATTTGCATTTACCATTATGTTTTGTATTATGATTTTGTTTAATGTGCATCATATTATGTGTGGTTGTACAACTCTTTCTGCTATAACATCTAAATGCCTTATCACTGCACTATCAATAACAATGCTTCCATCTGGGGTTTACATCCCTTGATATATGGATTCTTATATCTTTATTCTTCCATCTTCTTATCAAAGATGCACTAGAAATATCATATTGTGATGCGTGATTTCTATGCCTCTAATTTGTTTTATGATTAATATTGTAAGACAGGTTTACTCTCGAGTAAGCCTTCAGTATTCTTTTATGGTTTCAGTATAAGGATTGAGAAGTTTTTTAATTTTAATTTCATGGAAGAAGTGAACTAATGTTATCAACTTTGGATGAATATCTGCAAACCTGATCAGTGTATTCTGCTTCTGTGATTTGCTCTTAGATTGTGTGCAAGGATGATGTTTGTATTTAGTTATTTCTTGTCTGCGTGCTCCCAACTTATTGTCTTATGGTTTTCATGACATCATTTTTTTTTCAAATGATTCAAAAACATTCCTGTCGCCATGAGTGAATGTCATGTGTTACTATGGGTGGTTAAATGTACTTGAAGTGCTAGTTAAAAAACCTTCATTTTTTAGACTTAAATGTTATAGTCATCATGAACTCAATAATATTCAGCAAGGCAACCTTGTGTTTACAAGAAATCTTTATTTAGGATCACCATAGGTAATTTCAATGCTAGGAAATTCTTATCCCAATGGTGGAGGTCCACTTTCTTAAAGCCATGTTCAAGCAATAAATAATTTGAAGTCATTAAGCATATTGAATGATGTAAATTCCAATGATGGGTCTCCTTTTGACATCAATGACTTCCCTCAATTGACTAGCCGTCCAAGTTCTGTTGGAGGGCCTCAAGGACAAGTGGGTATGTTTATTATAATGTTTTTTAACTCGCTATGTCCAAATTCCGCAATAAAAATGATGTAGAGCAAAAACTATGATTGTAATGCAGTATAGCAGTAAAGATGAGTCAACATAAACTGAAACAAATTTATTGGTTTGAGAGTTTAGCACAAGTCCTTATATCATAGTGCAATAACAAATAGGATTAAAACCAAGTACCTTGATGACAGTGTAATAACAAACAAATCGATTATAGGGGAAAAAAAAGGCCGGCGGAAAACCTAAAAAGATGGTCAAAGATGATGTGTTAAAGGAAAAATAATTTCTACATTGGTGAGAGATTACAATACAAAGTCAAGAAAATATTCAAGGAAAAAGAGATTACAGCGGCAACAAAGGAATAGCGAGCAATTTGGGTTTTCTGCTCGCGAGAGGATTTGGGTTGCAAGTTGCGACAGACTAAGCAAGAGCCGAGAGGAATAACGAGGGACAGAATGACTGAATGAGGCAAGGGAGAGGACTAGCAAGCGACATTCAACAGAATCGGGGAATATGGAAAAGACGACGACGATACAATATAATAATGGTGGGAAAATAAAATTAAAATAAAAAAAAGAGTATAAAAAACATATAAATTAAATATTGTGTATATATCTAATGATAAAAATAAAATTATATTTTTTGTATAAACAGGCCAGGCCTATTTACATAATTAGGCCTTGGCCTGGCCTTTTTAATAAATAGGCTAGGCCAAGCCAGGCCCTAAGCAAGTTAGGCCATAGGTCACTTGATAGGAGTCTGGCCTATTTTCACCCCTACAAATAAGCAAATAACATGGTTTCAATAAAGTGCTTGATTATATTGCTTTTTCCCCCCTTTTTTCTTTCTTTTTTTTTGGGGGGGGGGGGAGGAAGGAGCTCTTCAACTAATAATGATGGATGGAGGGATCAATCATCCAATAATGTCAAATATTAATAACATGAGGAATATGAGGTATTCATATTGAGACATTGAGGTTATACAATCTAATCTTAGTGGTGCAATTTTGCCCTTAAAATAATAAATTTGGAGCAATCTCACCCTTAACCTAACAGTCTCCTTAACATCGTTATCTTGTTTTTTTCCTAAAAGAGAACGTGTGTCATTCTTCTTCTTGGTCTTGGCCTTTCAGCCCAGTCTAATGTGCTATGGTGTACCATAGCTTCGATTAGTGTGTTCCAGAGAAATGAATTGCAACACTTAGGGCCTGTTTGGTGAAGGGAAAGCATAGGAAGGAAAGGGGATATGACAGTGTTTATGGCCCAAAAACACGTTTAACACCAAAATTGTCTTTGAAATGCAAATGCAGAGGCGAAGCCAAAAAATAACATTAATGGGGTGAAAATTATAAAAAGGACCCAAAGTTTCAAGAATTATATTCCAGCCTCATAAAATTTAAATATTTCAGTTTAGTCCCTGTATGACACCTTTATTAGGGACTAAAGTGAAAATAGTGAAACTTTTATGAGGCTGAAATATGATTCTCTGAAATTTTAGGTCTCTTTCTGTAATTTTAGGGGGTGGGGGCTACCCCTAGCCCCCCTAAATCCGCCCCTGCTGATATGGAGTTCCTATCAGGCGCTAAGTTCCTTTAAACATGGGAAAGTGACTTCTCATCGAAAGTGGCAGGCACTCCAAAATCTTACTGGCACATACAATTTATGGGGCAAAAAAGCCCCTTGTAAACAGTCCACTTTTAAAACACAAGATGGATGAGCTGAAGGTGGGAGTGACGATAGTCAAAGGACTAGGGGAACAGCGGTTTCAACATGTTTATTTGCTCGTCGCCATCGTCTTCTTGTTTGCTGACCATGTGCTTTCTCTATCTTCTTCTTGTTCCCTTTGTTCCTGGTCTAGCCCAAAGAAGACTATAATAAGGTTTAAGCATTACACGTTATTTAAAAAATAAAACATCAATGCCCAGCAATCACGATAGATAACAAAGTTAAAAAGATTGTTAGATTGAAGGTGAAATTGCTCCATTTTTATTATATTAGGGGTAAAACTACATCAATAAATATTTTAAAATGTTGAATACATATTTAAAAAATTTTCAGGTGTTAGGTGCACCTTTACCCTTTTCTATATAACTAAAAAATGTTTTTTTTTTCAATTAGGCATAGTGGTCAACCCGTTGAAAGCACTGTTGGACAGTAAATGTGGCACATCTTCCAAAAGCGATTTAAATATCACTCCATCATATTATGAGGGACTAGTTGGAAGAAAAAGTAAAGTTTTATATACAAAATATTTCTTTTTTTGCTATAAAAATTTTAGGAAAGGGGTTGGGTTCACCCACGATCCAAGGGCAGTGCGAAATCTCTCTTCCTCCTAGGTCATACCGATGTTAGGTAAGGTGAGCCGTCTATTACCCTCAGGCGTTTATTTAGACACCTAGGAGCTAGGATGCCTCCCCCAGCGCCTTGACCAACTCTAGAATTGAACTCCCTCCTTTTGGTGAGAGTGTCCAACTCCTTTACCAGTTGAGCCCAAGGACGAGGGGTATAAAATAATTGTTTTTTTATATATTAAAATTTTAGGAAAGGGGTTGAGCTCACCCACAATCCAAGGACAAGTCGCTTGCAGTTCAGTCCACAGGGGATACTGGCCAAAGAGTGTAAGACTTGGCTATCACCCAAGAGGGGGGGTGAATTGGGTGTCTGATAAAACTTTACAAAATTTTAAAATCTTTGCGTAACTTACTGAAGGCAGTTTAAATGACAGTAATAATTTATAAAGCGATAGTCAATCATTCAAACATACATATTGGAAATATAAGAGTTTAGGGAAGAGAATATGCAAATCGAGATTTATACTGGTTCAGCCCAATCCTTGACCTACGTCCAATCCCCAAGCTCCACTTGAGATTTTTAATCCACTATCTCCTTGTTTAACCGGGCACAAGAGAAAAGCCTTTACAACCTCACAAGTTTACTCGGGCACTTGTGTAGCCTTTACAATCTCTTACTGAGATAGACCTTTCAATCAGTTACACATTTTGTACTCGAAGTTATCCTCTCACTAGGATACACTCCCCCTTACAAGTTGTAAACCGATAACCCAATCTCCAAGTCCCACAACTTGAGATTCTTACAATGATTTAACAGTCAGAAATGTTCTCTCCAGAAGAGAAAATGAATAAACACTGAAGTACAATCAAATCATTTCACCCTCTAGTGTAAACTATATAAACATTGAGAACAGAGAGCGTATGAGATAGATGCTAGATTCAAAATATCAGCATTTCGAAAGTACAAGCTCTTCTCTTCTTTTTCTCCATTTTGAATGGTTCTCCTTTTATAGTCAATGAAGAACATTGAGCAATTCTTCCATGCTTGAATATGATCCTTGTAAGCGTATATGACCGTTGGAGAAATATTACCGTTGAAGCTTCTGACATCATCATCTGCTTTTTGATAATCTGTAATTAATCTTTCATATAATCATCTAAAAATCATTAACAAACTAATTAAACATGGTTAGGAATAGTAATGAGTGATGATAAGAAGTAATGAAATCACAATAAATGATTTTGTGATTTCAGACACAGTGATTTTCTGATGCAGGGATGGTAACTTGAGTTATCCTACGTGACTCGAGTTATTTTGAGTACCAGATGCTTTCTGTTTGGATTATGACTCGAGTTATTCCATATGACTCGAGTTGCTTTAAGAGTCAGTTGATCTCTATGTGAATTCTAACTCGAGTTGTCGTATGTGACTTGAGTTGCTTTAAGAGTCAGTTGATCTCTGTGTGAATTCTAACTTGAGTTGTCGTATGTGACTCGAGTTGCCCAAATGTCATTTCCTCTCTATCTGGGAGTAACTCGAGTTACCCTTTGTGACTCGAGTTGCCAGATGCTCCAATTGCTCTTTGTGTTCTTGAATAACTCGAGTTGGTGGTCATGACTCGAGTTGCTACTGAGTTCCAAAAATTCTGATTGCTCTATGTTTGAATGGGGACTCGAGTTGTTTATTCTAACTCAAGTTAAACCAGTCCATTCATTCTTATTAGCATTGTCATTGATCCTCAATCCAAGCTTTTGATCAACTGAAACTTGCTCATGAAGATTATTAATAACATTGAAGAGTATAGCAAGTAGTAATCAATTGATAGCAATAAATTCAGAATTCTTGGAGATGTTGTGAACAGTGCTCTACTATTTTGTTGATTCGAGTTATAATATCTTCTCAATATTCATTCTTCTCTGTTTGCCTCTCTGATTGTTGTTGAATCAAGTTTCCAATCCTAACTTGAGTTATCCAAGCCTAGTTAACAACTCATTCCAAACTCATTGTATGTTGAGCGTTTTTGAACCATCTTGAACTGACTATAAATTTCAAAGGCCATATCTCCATGGTCTAAACTCTGTTTTGGCTGGTTCAAATCTTGATAGAAAGAATTTTGAGTCTACTTTCAAATGACACCAATTTCAACTCAATCCGATTTGTAATTTGTGAGTTACTCTCAAAACATCGAAGCTTGGTCAGTAGTGTGGTGTGAATTTCAGTCCCAACTTCTACAATTCATAGCTCTTTGATCTGAACTCCTTTGGGCTTGAATTATATATCAAAATGATACATTGGGAGTCTAGTTTCATATGCCACTGGTTTCACATCAATCCGATTCCTGCTTTGTGAGATATCATCGAAATACTAGAGGTCGCCAGCTGAAACGCGAAACAGAGGTGAACAGAGTGGCTGAAATGCTCCTTAACTCGAGTTATTAAGTAATAACTCGAGTTACACTTGTCCAGAAACGCTGAAAACATTTTTGTAACTCGAGTTACTTAGTGTAACTCGAGTTAAACCAGTCCAGAAACCAAGAAAACCCTGTAGCAAGGCACTTAACTCGAGTTGAACCTCATGACTCGAGTTGGATCATTCTGAACCTTATATTTTCTTGTTTTTAACTCTGATTTGAGTCATTCTAACTTCCATTTGATCATGAAGACTTCTAGAATCAATCTTGGAACTTGTATAATGATATTCTCATTCTATTCATCAAGTTCTTCCTTCTTTCATCTCTCATCTTCATCATTCTTCATCATTTTACTTGGGCTCATTATTCTCGATGAGTTCTACCTTCTTCAATATCTTCTCTTCTTCTATTCTCTTGATCATTCTCCATAATTCAACTTCTTCAATATATGTTCTTCTATTCTCTTGATTATTCTCCATAATTCAACTTCACATCAACATTAAATATAAGTATTAGTCAAAGTAGAAGATAAATGTACTATGGAAACTTTTTGCTCTTAATACTGATAAGCATATTTGTCATCATCAAAACTAAGCATAACTAACAGAGAATACACATGCCTCCACTTCTAACAGTATTACCACTGCTTCTTAGACCCCTAAGATGCCTCCCCCAGTGCCTTGACCAAGAAGGGATCGAATCCCCTCCCTAAAGGTGAGGAAGACCGACTCCCACGTCAGTTGAACCCAAAGACGAGGGGTATAAAATATTTTTTTTTTGGTAACTTATAAAATAATTGTTGTATAGTCACAATTGGATAGATATGGAAAATTGGCAATCCAAATTAAGAAGATGAAAGCCCAGTATGATTCCTAACCCTTTCATGGGCCGTACCTTGTTATTGCCATATAAATATATTGACTATCTCATGGCTCCTCGTGGGCCACAATTTAATTAAGCCCATAGCCACGGGAACAAGAGCAATTAAAAAATAATGGGAAAATTAATTTTTTGGCCCTATAATTTTTATTAAGGTATAATTCAATCTCTATACTTTGACTCAATGCAACTTAGTCCCTTTAGTTTTTATTCAGTTATAACTCAATCCCTCAACTTTGGCTCACTACATCCTAGTTCCTATACTCATTGCAACTAAGTTCTTGACTTTTATTCTAAAACACAAGGACTAAATTATAAAATAGCCAAAACTATAGGAACTAAATTCAAGTAAGTCAAAATTGATAAACTAAATTACAACTGAGTCAAAACTATAGGATTGAGTTGCATCGAATCAAAGTATAGGGACTAAGTTACAACTTAGTTAAAATTGTAGGGTAAAAAGATTAATTTTCCCAAAAACAATTAACATAAATAGGACCATAAATAGAATTAAACTCTTGTTGAACCCACAGATATATAAATGGAGAGTTGGAACATAATGGATGCTACTATCACTTCCGACCAAAAAGAACACAGAAAAGAGAATGTTACAATGAAACATGACACTGAATATTCTCACCTTTATTTTTCTTTTTACACTTTCAATCAATTAATTAACCAATTATTATATTGCATTCATAAGGCAAAGACAAGGAAGACAGTATGATAGAAATTGATCGGTATTCAATTCATTTAGAAACCCAATGAAGATAAGCACTAGCCTCTATTTCTTACAAGTTCCCAAAGGTAATGTGAACCTCTCAGCACAAGATTTGCAGCCTGCAATTACAATATTCTAAATTAAACCATGCAACACACACACAACTTTTCATATATGAAAACTTCTCTTTAATTTACATATGATGCAATGTGGGGATTGGTGCCCTCATTGCATATATTATATATATAATATGGAATAATTCTCCCAAAGCAAAGTTAAATGTTTGAATTGTTACATACTACTCCGGTCCTATTTATAAGTCCCATTTTGACCAAATCACACATACCAAGGAGAGGTAGTTAGCTCAATGATTATAAAGTGAATTTTCAACTTTACCCTCATTTATAATTGGGTGCTTTCAACTTTTTCTTCTTTCTCCATTTTTATTGGTACAAATATAGTTAAAATTGTCACAATCTCATTTATTTGGTCAAATGGGACTTATAAATAGGACCAATTTTTTTTGGTTAAAAGGGACTTATAAATAGGACCAGAGTGGTATGCCGTATATAATTAAGTTTAATGATGGTTGGGTCAAGTTTAATATAGGCAAAATTGTCACAATCTCATTTATTTGGTCAAATGGGACTTATAAATAGGACCAATTTTTTTTGGTTAAAAGGGACTTATAAATAGGACCAGAGTGGTATGTCGTATATAATTAAGTTTAATGATGGTTGGGTCAAGTTGTCGAAGGAAATTATTTCTTCTAAAGTAAAATTAAATGTTTGAATTTTATTAATGAGAAAAAAGTCATATTAATAGGACTACTTTAAATTGAGCATGATAATATTTAAATCTAATATAATAATATTGAATATCATATGGGTATATAAGTTAGGGTTAATTAGTATATAGTATCTTAAAGTATTTTTTCAATAACACACATTATCAGTATCCTAAACTAATTTTTTTATGTATCCAACACTTCGAAGTATTATTCCATTAGCACACATATTCTTAAGTTATATATATATAGTGCAATTTTACCATTAAAATATTTTCTTACTAGCATGAACACCATAAACTTAATATACTGGGTGTTCTTGAGAAAAATACTTTAGAATGTTGGTCACACAAAAAATTGCTCTAGAATATTGGGTGCTATTGAAATGATTATTTTGTGTGCTAGATACACGAAAAATTAGTTTATCATGATTACTACTTAAGAAAATATGATAGATGCTACTTAACCTTATAACTTATAACAATTTATTATACAGCATTATTTTTGGGGTATAAGATGTCTTTTTAAAGTGCCACGCAAATCAGTCAAAAAGATTGCACTATTGTTGCACCTAATCAATAGTTTTATGCATAAGAAATGCGTGAATTAATATAGAAGTGTGAACTTGTGAATTGTAGCATGATCTTTAATTCTAAAGCTTTTGTATGATGATCAATTTTTTATACACTAAGAACACATGACAGAATGGAAATGTTGGTTGTTCTAGCCTGTTCACAGATCTACAAGCTGGCGCCTCTTTGTTTTATTTTCAATTTCTTAGGGCTCTTATGTGGGAAATTGATGTGGAAGGCACTATATTTAATTTCCCTAATTCGATTTTTAGTATATTATTTTCATAATTAACTCCTCTGATCTCTTTCTTCCTTTCTCATATGTGTATTGAAGTCTTTTCTGAATTATTGAGCACATGACCTGATTATATGGTTTTTCATAAAGTTTTATTAATTACTAGGTAATTATGTGCTGATGAAAACAAGATAGAAGAGATCGACTTAAAGAAGGATTCACTCTTATTAATTATTCATTACTAGGTAAGTATATATAATTATGCTTTATAAGACTTTTGTAATTTATAATTTGCTTTAATGAAGAAAAGAATGCTGCAAGCTTTCGGCTAAACAGGCTCCTCTCGTTTTTCTGTCACCTTCATCTTTTAGGAATCCATTATCCATATATGCTCATCAAAAGATGAGTCGGAAATGCTCATCCCCAAATACAAAGTTTTTTTTTTTTTTTAAATAGAAAAAGATACTCCACACATTAAAAATTCATTAGCTTAAGATACTAGATGTTGAAAAAGACAAAGAAGATGTGGTGTTATAAGAAAAATATTTCTAAATGTGAGATTATAAATTAATTAATTTGAGATACTGAAATACCGGATATATACCAAAAATATTTCATTGTGCAACATACAATATAATCTAATTCAAATAAATAAGAATATATAAAAAATTTTAAAAAAAATGGTCCCTCACCTAAAACTAGGGGATGAGCATGACCTACACATAGATGTGATGAGCAGGGCATACGGACCCATCTTTTTGCTTTGCATTATCAATTACACACGGTAAAATCACTTAAACTTTTACCACATATATATATATATATATATATATATATATATATATATATATATATATATATATATATAGGCGCGCGCACACATATATATATCCATGTTTGCGTTTTACAATTAACATATTCATTACTCACACGCATGCAATTTGATATGATCTACACGCTAAGTCAGTCAAGTTTTGCTGCAATAAAATTAAAATCAAACTTTGCCACTCTTACAAGTTTTTTGACCTTTTGCCCATAATTATTGTCATGACCCAAAAATTTAGGGGTGACCGACACAGACTCACATGCCTTACGCCTTAAAACATGAAGAATTTCTAATACTCATAAATAGATATGTGTACAACAGCTAAAAATAAATAAATAAATAAAATTTAATACTCATAAATAGATATGTGTATAACCAGACTAGTTATTTTTTTTTTGAAGAAAATTTAATAGGTTCACCTCTGCAAGTGGAACCTTTCAAAATTCTATAGTAGTCTGATATTGCCCAGAGGAGCTCCGCTCCTTATCATCAGATACAGAACATGCAACTCAAGTGAGGACCCTATCTATAGCATACGTGGAGCACCTAAATCACAACAATAACTGCATAGGTATGAATGTTACATTAACTGAGAATTTTCAACTTGACACATCAACCTCGACCATTAGCAGGGACCTCCAGAGTCCACAGAAAGGATCCAAGTCAGCTGCACTATCTGAGACCAAAATAATCTTCAGGTGAATAACGTCCCATTTATATAATTTAGTGAAATGCAGGAGAAAATAATTTAAACATATTTATCTTCTATTCATAACAATGGAGAAATAAGTTGCAACTTCTACATCACATGATCATAGATGAAAATAAAACTCTATGCAGGATCATAAAGCAATAATTTGAAATATGTAATAAATCATTTGTTTAACAAAATCAGTTTAAAACAGTAAATCTCAAAATCACATCTTTTAGTAGGACTTCAACAGAACGATGTAACAAGCGTGGACACACAGTCCACGAGGGTAACTAACCAAGCACGGCGAAGTCACAAAAGCAAGCGTGGACACACGGTCCACGAGGGTAAGTAACCAAGCATGACAGAAGTCATGAAACAAGCATGAACACTCAGTTCATGAAACAAGCATGGACACACAGTCCATGAAACAAGCATGAGAACAAATCCCATGAGTAACAAGTGAGCTGGAGGTTAACCATGGTGCACCAAGGACTAACAGTACTGCTGTTAGTAACTAGCGTTCTGTATTTGGTCCTCTCAAAAACGTTTTCAAGCATGCTTGGGGTAATGTTTCCTTAATAGAACAAACTCTTCCTTTAACAAAAAAAATTGAGAAGGATATTGCATAATGAAACACCCCAGCATGAAAACTCTTTCAAACACAATAACCATAATTTGCGGTTGAATAATTCACAATGTAAAGTCCGAGCCAAAGACTTCAAAAATATCGCATCAGAACTTCTCTTCCATGTTTCGTGCATAAACCTTTTCATCCCATAGTAACTTGAAACAGAACATATTGAAATACAATGCCTTCTTGTTATCAAAGTAATAAAGAAAAATCTTTGAAATATCCTTGTAAACTCTTTGCATAAAAACTCATAACGATAATTTGTTAGGGAACTAATAACCTTGAATAGGATCACCATACCACTTACTTAAAGGCAACAATGAGCATTTCATACAAATTGACAACATTTTCTTGAGGAAAATAATTCTAGAGAAAAATGATATTTAAATGAAATTATAACGAGAAATCATCATTTTTGAAAACTTAATGGGACGCTATTCACGCACCTGCTAAGCTGCCAAGTACCTACAATTCACCTTACTAGCAACATTCATGTGACGTCCACAGCTTACATGTGCTGATGCCCAAACAAAGCTATTGTGATTCCTCTCTCACGACCTTTATGAAAATGCAAGGAACCCATTTAATTAAATCCGCACGGCTAATTATTTAGCTACACCCATCCTATTGCTATGGTCACCAATGTTCAAGCATCAATCCAATTTTCTCTAGATTATAGCAATAACTTTCAATGAGCCTATAAGCACAACCACCGTTCTAGGCTCATACCAACTTAATAGATACAAAGAATGACTCATATGTATACACACCCATACAACGAACAAAGAAATTAAGAGAAAGGGGGGTAACATTAGCTTCATCTCTATTTATTTAGTTACAACCTCTCTTTCAAGCATTTTGACAAACACCTAGTGAACAACAATGACCAACAACTTCATCATCTTCCAACCCTCCAAATCTCTTAGCCAATTATTCTGAAACGTCATAGTATATATATATATATGCATAAAATTAATTTTACTTTCTAACACTATTCTTTAATATTAACCAACTTAACCTAAAGGAAATCAACACTTAAAAATAATCAATCCCATAACATTTAATACTTTTGTTCCCCTGTACAAAGCATACCATAAAGCCACGACAAAATGAAATGTGTAGCATCAAACCACACACACGTATACACATACATCAGCCATCAACAGCACACACACTGGTTGAATTTAAGGGTTCATGAATTCATGAATTTAGTCCCTCATTCTACGCCAACAACAAGAAAGAAAGGACAACTAGAAGAAATCAAGACAACAGATCAATCATGAATGCATCTGGAACAAACCTAGAAGCCTCTTCCTCTCCAAATCCTCCTCCACAAAGAACAGCCCCCAACAGACCGACTCCCTAAGCCAACCAGTCGAAATGAAGAATCCCCAATCCTAAATCCAAACAACACCGCCATAATCAAAACCAACGACCGGGAGTTCCAAAACGAAACAGAAAAGAAATACCAAACAGCAACAGAAAAATCGAACCGGAGGAGGACGCCGGCGGTGGACAGCTTGTGCGATGGCGGCGGCGAACCCAGAAGAACGACGGAGGAGCGGGGCTGGACACCAGAGCTGGGGTTTGATCCCTAAAAGAAAATTCGTGAAGCTTCCTCTCCGGTTCAATGACGCGTTCGTGCGTTTTAAAAAAAACTCCCGCCTTTTTTTTTCCATGCTCAACCGTGTGAAAAATGAAAAGGGGAAAAACAAAAAAAGAGGGAGTAATTTAAAATATCCTTCTTATTTATTTAATTTTAAAAAAGAGCTTTATGGTAATTTCATATCAATAAAGCAACATAAAGAAAACCTGATTTTATTATATTATTGTGAATTTTAAAAATTTCCAAAATTCTTGGGTTGTTACAATTATATATATTGATTCTTATCTATTGTACTTATGGAAAATGAATTATATGCATGATTAATCAAGCTCCTAGTTAATAAATTGCAAGTGCGTGAGGCTAGCTGTTCGCTTCACATCATTATATTATGGCCTGTTTTCTGTTTTATTGGCACGATGTAGATTATAACTGCATTAATTTCAACATTTGAAACGACGTAATATTGGATGGTTCAAGATACAAAAAAAATTAATGATTGAAGATCCAAATGGACTTCTATTGCCAGAGAGAGAGAGAGGTATTCATCTTCACGGGAGGCCAGGCCACTATCATATCAGGAAGCATTATTTCAAGCAACGACGCTCCTCCTTCTTTTCATGGCATCCAAAGACCCCAGCTAGCTCCCTATATCTTCTTCAATCAAATCAAATCATTGTACACTTTTCCATTATTTATACCTTTCCACTATATAACTATTTGCATGTATACTCTCTCTCTCTCTCTGATATTTATACATACGTTGTTATAAAATAAAAGTGGGCATGGGAAAAAGAGCGGTTTATTATTAGGAGGAATATATATGTGTGTGTGCAGTGTGTGTGTATATATATATATATATAATGATTTGTGCATGCATGCGAGAGGTCGTTTTAATGAATTGATTGAGCAGAGAATCAAATTGATAATGGGGTTGGGACTTGTGACCATTATGCATGATCTGCTCAAATATCTGTGTTACAAATGGGCTGTTTTATTAAGCGTGTGTGTGTGAGACTAGGAATCATCATTTGGTGGCTTTGGAAATCCTTTTTGTAATTAATGTAGTAGCTTTTTCTTTTGATGATAATTCACACAATATAACTTGCTTTTAAAATAATGACTTAGTCCACGATATAAATCATTTTCAGAATAATTAATGTTTATTTGTCAATCTTGCTCATGAAATTAATACTTAAACGTGTCTCATTGTATTTTTCTCTATCCTTCAAAACAGTACTTAATATGGGCTAAAGTTGGAATAATTTTCAATTTATGACAGATTTAATGTGTCAACTATCATTTTATGATTCTAATAAATTAATTGAAGTGATTTATATTGTGGTCCAGATGAAATATATGTGTGCGTGTTTATATTTCTTTCAAATGGGGACAATGAGTGCCCCCAAAGGACTTGAGCAACAGTGTTGTCTGTGTCTTTGATTTCTATTCACCATATCTCAAAATCCTCACTTAACCCATATCTCTTTTATACATAAAAACTAAAAGGGAATTTAATTTGCATCATATTATTGTTGCTTTATTTGAATGAAGCCTTTACCTTTCACCAATGGTCCCTATTATGCACCTTTTTTATTGCAGCCTGATGAGAGCATATTCCTCAAAATCTCCATTTTCAAAAGTTGTCTTCTTTACAAGTTAAAAGTCGAAAATTTCCCAGACAAAAAGAGGGGCTCATCAACCAGACAAATTTTAACTCTATTTTTTAGGTATAAATAAACATGCATAACTATTTGTTCTTTACAACTCAATAAGTATAAACAAATATAAATTTTTCCCCAAAAAAAGGTTTACATTATATTAGGATAGATTATTTAAGTTGTGTGAATGAAAGAGCCTATACATATATTCTATAAAACTTACATAGATCAAGCCCTACTATATTGAGTGGGTTAAAGAAAGTTTGGCTTTAGGGTTTTATACATATAACTTAGGATTCCTAGCTCATTATATTCCTCTCTTTTTAACTTTAATTATTTATATATATATATATATATATATATTTAAACAAGTAATAAAAAGGAACTGTTGTGGTGGTGGGTATTTTTATTTTCTTTGTTGAAAAAGATCAGATAAGGAGGAGATGATCAAAAGGGCCTCTTTATGAATAATTTTTCCACGTTTAAGACAAAATCTAAAGCAACTTAGGCTCCAGTAGGTCCCACTCACATGTCTTTCTCTCATTGGTTACGTGGATGACATGTTAATTAAATTGCAGATTTAATTTTAACACTTTATTCCCCAAAAGAAAATATATTGAATTTTTGATAGAATTTGTCACAAAATTCAGAGTTCAGATGGAATTGCAATGGAAAGGGATTTCCAACGGAATCCATTCTGTCACTAACAGGAGTGTGACAAATCAATTTCTAATAGGATTCTAATTCCGTCGGAAATTTACGATGAAATTCAATTCCCGTGGCAAAAATATTGATGAGCGCCCAGTTTCACCACGCATCGCTGCTCCATATTTCCTGAAAATGCATCTCCTCTTCGACCCCATGCTGGTTCAAATCTGCGTCCTCACCAACAAGTGCGTGAAGCCTTACTAGCTAGTTGGGCTGGAATGCTTTGGCATTTTATTATTATGAAACTATATATGTACATATAGGGTTTATCATTTGTCATGTCACTTGACATAAGATTATATTAAGTCACCCCAAAACTACGTCGTTTTGAGAGTTAAGGGAGTTAATAAAGCGTGTTTTTGAATTTTTATTTTTGTATTTATTATATGAATTTTACCAAAATCTCCTTCATTAATTCCTCTAATTCCAAAACTACGTCGTTTTGAGAGTTCACTAATTCCTCTGACATAGTTTTGAGGTGACTTAGTATAACTTTATGTCAAGTGACAAAACAAACGATAACCCCATATATATATATATATATATATATATATATATATATATATATATATATATATAATCTCATTGTATATGATCAATTATTTATTAATATGTCTTTATTTTTTATACATAAATATATATTATTATCAAAAACTAAATATAAATTTAATAATAACAGAAAATGATTTTTATATATTCTTACCAAACTAAAAAAATGTACATCTTAAATAAATTTTCATATGACTATATTTTTGTCCAATTTCTGAAGTTTAATTTAATTTTTAATTAAAATTAATTAATAACTAATAATGTGTGTGTGTTATATTGCATATTTATTTTATTTTATGTGTAATACTTCTTCCGTCCTTAATATAAGATATGGTTGACTTTTTTTTTTGGAAAGATTAAAAAAGTTAAATAAATTATTTTAAAGTATTGATATTTATCTTTTTATACTAAATTACTTTGTCTAGCTTATGAACAAATATATAATTAAATAATACATTACATATGTTACAATTAACTAATTTATTTAGCTTCTTTAATTTTTTCAAAAAAGTCAACATGCCTTATATTAATATATTATGATGAAATTACATATAGTATATCATAATGTTAACAATAATTATGGAAAAAATAATTTTTAAATATTTATATGGCTATTAATATCATAATTTTAATTTTTATAAAGATATTTTTTTAAAAAAAATAAATTTATCTAAAAAATAATAATTTTTTTAATTTTTCTAACAGAATTAGCCACAGAATTATTCCATGGATAATACATGGAAAAATTAGCCACGAACTATTTTTCCGTGGCAAATTTTGCCATTGTAAGAATTCTGTCAAAAACATTTGCGACGAAATTTGCCATAGAAAGAAATTCTGTTAGAAATTTAGTGTTTTTTTGTAGTATTTTAATCTCAAGAAAGTCATGGTCAACAAACCCAACCCTTCATATATTCTATTTTATTTGGTCCTCATGATGCTTGATATCGGTGCTTTGGTGGGAACAATTAATTGCTATTGACTTAACAAAATTATATTTTCTAATTGGCAAAAATTGTTGTTAAAAAAGGTTTACATTCATAGAACTCAATTTGACCCTATCGAAATTTAGTTGGATGGAGTCTAATATGATTTTTGAAAGTCAGTTGCTATATATTACCAAATGAATCCGTATTCAAAGAGCAAAGTCAAGAAATTATCACGTGATTGAATAAGTATTTTCTTAATCTATGATTGATTTAATTATTATATTGTGATTTTTTTTCCTTAATGAAATTCTCGATTTTCTCCATGAAATGGCTTTGGACACACACCCTCACATACAGATGTATGTATATGTATATGTGTGTGTATATTTAAACACATTACCTCTTTTCTACTTGTTGCATCATCATCAATGAAATGTATATATATTAAAAACATTTCTTATATATCCAGAAAAAATAAAGAAACAAGCAACAAGAGAAATTTTGTTTTTACAACATATATAATGATTGTAGGTTTAGGGTTTTATTGCTTTATTTAACTAAAGTGTGTTAAATAAAGCAATAAAAACTACTATTATATACTGCATTTACACGTGCATTATATTATTATTGATCTATCTTTAATAAGAAGAAGCCAGTAATGCCGAGTAGTTTAATTTGGGACATAATTAATTAATTTTAAAATGGAATTATTGTTTTCCTGTTGTCCCGGTGCTTGTCATCTTGTCTCTGTCCCTTTAGAAACAAAAGAAAAGCAAGTTGATTAATATAATGCCCATGCCATTTTTGTCCCATGCCTAACTAATCTCAAAAAGTGGCTAATTAGAAAAGATTTAAAAGATGGATGAGAGTTTAACTACAAAAAAACTTCAGATTAGGGACGGAATTACCGACGGAAAAAATTTCTGGGAAATTACCCACAGAATTCCGTAGGTAATTCCATCAATAATGTCTTCTACCATGATTATTCTTGCGACAAACATTTTTTGTTGGAAATTAAATCCAATTACCGACGAAATTCCATAGGTAATCCGACCTTTTTTTGTAGTCTGTGTGTGTGTTTGTTAGGATATAGTGGTGTGCGGATGATGGTGTGTGTGTGTAAAATAACATGTTGAGTGGAGGAAGATGAAATGGAGTTAAGTAATTAATTAGGCACTTAATCCAAATATAAATAGCTCATACAAAATAGTTTAATTAAGTAGGAAACAACAAATCGCACTGAGTGAAGATGGGAGAGCCGACGCTCCTACCTTTTAGTTAATTGGCATATGCCTTCCTAATTTTATTCATTATGGATCATTAGGGAATGACATATCCAATCCACATTCATTGATTTAGAAAAATGAGAGATTTAAAAAACACATTCAACTTAGTTCTTTTTATAAGGCACATACGCCATTCAACTTGGTCCTTCTTATGGCAAAACAATATTTAAATTCTTATTGAGAGCGGCACCTATATTTTAGAGTAAATATCCTATTTGGTTCCTGAAAAAAATCACGGACCCCTTTTTGGTCTCTCAGTAAAAAAAAACTCATCCCGTAATCCCTGTAAAATCCAAAAACCGTCCACGTTAGTCCTTCCAGGTTGAAGAGGACACATGTAATGAAGTGTCCCAAATGTGGTCAGGAACTACAGGATGAGTTTTTTTTACTGAGAGACCAAAAAGGGGTCCGTGATTTTTTCAAGGACCAAATAGGGTATTTACTCTATATTTTATGTTTAACAATATCTCAAACATGATTATCTCCAATAATTAAGAGCATACAACTTGTGCCTATTTTTTTTTCTTTTAAAGTAATGGTAGTTCTTGTTATAAGTTATATGTGATGGAATATTTATAATTTTTTTTCCAATAATGATGTTATATCAATCAAAAATCTGGTAGAGTAGGTGAGAAAATTAATTAAAGTGCATGTTATTGATAAATAATTAATTTGGGGAAAAAAATCTTATTTGTAGACCCCATTGAATATACTGAATAATTTTGATATGGGTAAAGCAGGAAGCAATAGCAATATATGTGAATATGAAAGGGAGGATAATGGGTGGATATATATGATGATGAAGAGGACATCTAGTTAATTGTGAATTATTAATGACTCATAGGTCAACAACGATGTGTTATATATACGCTCCAAAAAGTGGCAAAACAAAATTAATATAATAAATAATGAAAAGGAAACCTAGCTAGCAAGCTAGTGCATGCAATAGTAAATCAAATATCTGGTGATAGGTGTGGACCGTGGTCCAAAGAGACAGAGCACTATCTATTGATGCTTCGTCCTTCATCTATGGCACAATCAGTGAAGCCAGAACGCTCCAACAAGCTTCCAAGAGCATTGTCACTTTCCGTTTTCTTTCTTTCTTTCTTCCTTTACACCCAAGTAAAGGTCCCTCAGTCTAGTAAATATGTAGTGATCAAAATGGTGGGCTATACGGTTTTGACAGAAGCTAATATGAACGTATTAATCATAATGATAAAAGATGATTATTGATCAAAAAAATCATATGGGGTAATATATATAATGCTGATAGGATTGCATGACAGATACAAATACCGAACATGGTGATTTTCATGATGAATACACACACACACACATATATATATATTAACACTTCGTGTGGGGGATCTGGGGCAAATTGACAAGCTCTTTGCCTTTGGGTAAAGTCTCTTCTCTAATCTTTAGTTTGCAGAAAAGAAAATGTGTTTTAAAGTTACCTTTCTCAACATGTCTTTGCTCTCTCTTGCTTTTTTTTTTACCATGCAAGCTTTATTGTGTACCATAGCCAAATTCTTAGCTACTAGTTCATCACATAACCTACAAACCTAACCTTCCAAGAGTGATATTCATCTACCACCGTACTGTTAAAGGGGTTTCATAATTCATACCAAAAACAAACAGAGATGGTCCAGAAAGTGTAGGGAGAGAGTTATAATGTGTGAGAGCTAATGAGTAAAAGACATGAATGGTGTAAGGCAAGGACTAGCTGCTGGCCAGTTCGTGACATTTCAGTAGTTGAGGGTTTAATAATATTAGGCTGGAACCTGAAAAGAACAGGCTGGAGATGATGAAGTGTCGAGCACCGAATGGCTGATTGAGGAGTCATAGTCAATGGGTATAGTGAATGATGTTTATTAGTGCAAAGTGGGACCAAACATTCAAATATATTAAATATTCAGTGTTAATTATATGCCTCCAATCACACTAAATTCCAGAGTGGGTCTCTCTGTTTATTTTCACTCCCTAATAGAAACAAATTGCTTCGCTACAAATGTCATTCACGTGTCATGCATATGTATGGTGACCACTCACCACATGATCAAGAATGGGAAAAAGCTAGCAAAGAAGAAGACATACATGAAAGAGATAATATTGCATATGAATTATGAGAGTATATATATTATTATTAAAGAATTAAATACATGCACGAGCACACATGAAAAGGCCCCAAAGACCTGTTCAGTTTTTGTTTTAGCCAATGAGGCTATATGGAAAAAGAGAGGGTTCTTCAATATTCCTCCTCTGGAAAAACAAATAAAAAAATGCCAAAAATTAAACCTATAGAGACGTACATGTGTTTCCATCACACGCTCGCTCGGACGCCATATCCAATAATGGAGTCCTGTAGTAGGTTAGGCTGCATTTCTCGAAGCCAAAAATTTAAAAAAGAAAAAGAAAAAAAAAATCACGCAAGTGCATGCCATCACGCACCTAAAGTGTCTGCACACGGTAGCCATCAGAAAAGTCCACAATGAAGAGAGAAGACTCTGCTTTTTGCAATTTTGGCATCCACATCAAAGAAACGCGCCAGTTGAAGTTGAAGGTTAATGATGTTGGCCAGGATGAGAAGCTTGACTTGGACGTGTGTATAATACCTTATTTTAGGCCATTAACAGCTCAAACTTCAAACTTTAATCTCCCAAATTTTGCCAACCCCTTTGATTTTTTTGGCTATCTGATGATCTCTCTGCTTTTTCTTCTTCAGACGCTCCTCTCTAGAGCACTGCCCCACCAAATAGCCCTTTCCTTTCACCAAAAATCAATGCCACCTTTGAAATTCAATCATCATATCTTTAGGTTCCTTCATGCTCATTCCACACTTACATGACCAAACCATTAAATGCATCTCTCTCACTCTCTCTCAAAGATACTCATATTTAGGTCACAGATCCCCACTCCCTTGGAAATCTGCAAAGCCATTAATGAATGGCCATACCCACCATAAAGAAAAATAAATATAATAAAACTTTCCAGACTCTCCCACCAAACTCTGATACATACAACATATGTGTATATACTATAATGTACACCATCACTTTTAGTCAATTCTTAATCTCAAAACCCTCTTAAAAAATGCTGAGGTTTCTAGGCAACATGGACCACCACCTTAGTTTTTTTTAAGCCATTTCTCCTTTTTTTCAGCTTATTCACTGGGAGCTTCCTTTGTCATCATCCACCCACAAGCAGTTATTTAATTTCCTCCTTTTACTAGGCGACGACGAGGAAGAAGATGAAGACGAAGACAGTGATAAAATACTTGAACTCACTCTGGGTTGGATCATAACTCGCAGCTGTGGTAAGACTTTAGGGAGCTTCCTCCTATTATTGTCAACCACAAGTTCTTGCATCAACTGGTAGCAACCTATGATTTTCTCCTGCATCCATCAGATTAATTATGTACTTAGGCATCTTCCTTTGAATCATAAGCAGGAAGAAGATACCACTTCCGTTTTATTTAAAATAAGAACCAAATTTTTTTCTCACAGTGGACTTTTAAATATAACCACAGTACCGTTTTGCCA
The DNA here is from genome assembly GCA_034222035.1 of Acacia crassicarpa. Taxonomy (NCBI): domain Eukaryota; kingdom Viridiplantae; phylum Streptophyta; class Magnoliopsida; order Fabales; family Fabaceae; genus Acacia; species Acacia crassicarpa. The sequence goes on along the minus strand of JAWXYG010000009.1, from coordinate 18,760,939 downwards.
AAAAGAAGAATAACTCCTCATAGTTATATACTTACTTTTATCAGTCCCTCACACCATGACTCAGCATGCTCAGGCCTAACAAGAGACCAATTAGGAATTTCATTAGCTGCACAAAGTATGGCCGCGACAGCAATACATGATGGCCGATAGGCAAGAAAGCTAGCCTCTGGACAAAAGGTATCCAAAAGAAAAAGGCACAAGATTTAAAATGTGTTTATACACAATTTGAAACGTAATTTGAGGATTAATATAAATACTTTATATACCTTGGATATTAGATAAGATTATCTCAGAAGCCCGAGAAATGAGTAACCCAGTAAAATTTCCCGTTGGATCGAGTTTGCAAGCAAAGAAATCTATGAAACTGAATGGAGTGATTGATCTTAGCCTCCAATCCAAAACAGTCAGAACAAGTAGTTCCATCCGACGAATTGTTCTTGGCTCAAATATATATTTGGCACCTTCTACCTGTACATATTTTATGTCAGTTTATGAAGGCCAACTGAAACTATGACTGTACGGATAATATATTTTTTAATTTAACATTTACCTGAAGATCCAAGAGGGCCGGAACTAAAGGTTCCTCCATTTTTGCAGCTAATGACAAACAAGCAACAGATAAAAGTTGCATCGGCCACCCATCCGTTTGCTGAAAACATGTTTCAAACAGAAAAGTTAATGAAAAATTGAAAAGGTAATTATCATCATCATCAGTATATGATTATTCTACTGTGCATATGTTAAAGATTAAGTATACCACTACGTTTGTACTAGCATTGGTTATACTTTGAAATGTTTATTAATAAACTTTATTTATTATGACGACTATCAATATTTGTTGATTCAAGTATTTGAGTAGCTAATGGAATAGTAATTCTTTGTTTACTTTTTCTTTGGTCAATTAGCTATCCTTTGTTATAAAGAGGAAAAGGACCTAAACCGAAAGACCAACAAAAGGCTGGAATTTCTTTGGCGTGATAATTAGCCTGTATGACTTATAATTGTACGTAGCCAATAAGACACTAAAAGGCAATAGATATTTACCCTCCCCTCTAAAATAATTTATTAATATAAAACAATTTTTGAGTTGAAATTCTTTTATGAAAAAGTTATTTATACTACATTATTTTTTATTTACGATAATATATTTTAAAAAATTAATATGATGTATATAACTTCAATCAATTAATTAATAAAAGTTAGATTTTTCAGCGTATTAAAGTTTTAGTGTGTAAAAGTTTTATTTTAATAAAATAAAGCTTACCACAGCAGTGCTGGATCATTTAGTTTGAAAAGTCAAAATCATTACCGCATAGAATTTTGCCCCGCTCATGGTAATCGCTAAGCACGAAATTCCAAAGAAAAACTTCACAAAAATAGAAAGCTCACAGGCAACTGTCGAGAATCCAAAAACCGGTCCAAATAGTTGACGGCAAGAAACGTCGTCAGCGGCTGAAAAGCATAGTATGCTTGCACCTGCGAAACAGTAACCGTCAAGTAATCATTAATTAATTATTTAAATAATTAGTATGCATGAAAAACACAACGATGCCGGAAACTTCGTCAGAGTCGGTGTCAAAACGGTGAAACGGAGGAACTCAACGGGGACTTAGATCTAGAGATTCTAGACTGCTTCTAGAATACGGTAACCGCCGGTGTGCATTTTCACGTGATCCGTTAAGAAAGTCTGTTAGCCGTCAGCGAAAAATGCGCTGGTGGCGTAAACGTAAATATCACACAAAATCAGTGTCTAATGATTGTAGATATTAGAAAAAGTCTTTTTACCTTGAGAATCCATGCAACGGATTCTTCTCTGGCGGAGGCGTCGAGCGAATCAGTTTGAAATCTGGAGAAGTAATCGAATCCAGGAACGAAGTTACGCTCCTCTTCGATGAATCCGGCAATCGAATCCTCCAGAAATACCGGTGATGGCAAGGAATCAAGGTGGGAGGAGCATTCCGACGACTCTCCGGACAAGATTCCGGATGAATCCTCGCAGCAGAGAAGGTCGGAGTCACACAAGTAGTGATTGGAGCACGAAACCGACATGATGATCGGAGCCGGAAATTCGTCATTCTCTTTCCATCGCTCCGGTTGAATGGTTGCGGGAACTGATCGGAGAAGTCGCCGGAATACTATTTTCTGGTCCGCCGGGGGAGGGGGGGGGGGGGTGGGAGTGTCTGTGTGTGGGAGTGTGAGAAATGAGTGCGCAAGATGAAGATATTGAATGAGCTTGATGCTTCCTATCAGTTATGTCTTGATATAAATACGCGGTGCGTGCCTGTTGCCTGCTTATTTTTATTTTTTTTAATTTCCCCAAAAATCTGATGGGAGTGTTTTTCTTTGGTAAATTGACGAGATATATTCTGAATATACGATAAATTTGCTTTTTCGGGCCAAAAAAAAATGTTTTTACTTTGTTTAAGCTTTAATTTGAACATTTTTTTAAAAGAACTTTTTGTAACAAAAAAACAGCTTTTGAAAGATAATACAGGAAATACCATTAATTAAGTTTTGTCCAAGATTCGTTCGATTAAAAGTTCAGAAGATTGGCCAAGCGCCTCTTAGCGCGATGGCACTAGGACTAGTCTTAGGAGTTGGCCTTTCCCTTTGTTTAGGGTTCGACTTTCGAGCCCTACCTCCCCCACCGACTGCTTCAAAAAAAAAAATTGAGAAGATTGTAAATTTGATAGGCTAGGTGACAACCTTGGCACCGTTTTATGTCGTGCCACGTGCCTCGAATTAGGTGAAAAAAAATAAAATATATTTTTTAGAAGATATTTTTGGCCATTTCTTTTTATTAGAGAATGTATCCTTTTTAAGGAGTATATTAATGGCTATACCTAATATGTACTGTGCGCTGTATATTTAATTAATGTAATCCATTTTTTAATAATTATTTCATTTATTAATATATTTAATCGACTCATCAACTAAGTTAGGGTTAATGTACAAATTTCTTTAGAAGTTTTTACTTAGGAGCAATGTTACTTTACAAGTTTTTTAAAATTTAATATCATTCTGAAAGTGTTAAACTAAAGCAATATTGTCATTTTCCATTAACAAGATAATAGTCAATGTTAATTTGTAGAGATACAACATTGCTATGTTTTAAAATTTTTGAGGTAATATTGAATTTGAAAAACTTACAGGATAATATTGCTCTTCAATAAAAATTTTTGGGTAAATTTATACCTTAACCTAACAAATTAATGATTGAGGTAGTAGCGGTCTCACTAAGAAAGATAACACAATTTAAATGTCAAAAAGCATATTGATTGAGAAATGTAAAAACCTTTTCAAATATCTGGTTCAATTTATAATAAGGTTATTACTAGTTTCCTTTTGGCCAAAATACTCATGCCTCAATTTTTAAATGTCAAAAAGCATATTAAGGGAGAAACTTTCAATAGAAATATTTAGATGACACAATTTAAATGGCAAAAAGCATATTAATTGTATATATTAAGGGGATTATTTTTATTAAGGGAGAAACTTTCAATAGAAATATTTAGATGGGATACTTTAGAAAAACCAACATATAATTTTTTATAAATAACAAACTTAAAAAATTTTCTTAATTTAATTTATATAAATTAAGTATCTACTTTTTTTTTTCAATTTAGGACTAGATAGAATAATAAAAAATATATTACAAATATAATTAGCCGATAAATATTTAGATTCTATTGTCTTTAAAGTAAAATCGAGTATTCAATGCTATCTTTTCATCCATAAGGTTTTTTACTTGAATCCATCATGTTCAAATTAGAGTTTAATCTTAGCGAAGAATAATAAGTACATTTTGTAATGTTATAAATCAATGTTCAAATCCCAATATGGAATATTGGCAATGATTAAAAAAATAAAATAAAATAAAATCTCAACTTAGAAAGATGTCTACATTTAATGTCTAACATTGTCTTCGATAGAATTATATTTAATAGGAGGATACCAAATTTTATCCCAAGAGAAAAAAAAAGAAAAAAAGAAAAAGTGTCTTTTAAGATTTAAAAGCAAAAGAAAAATAGTACACTTTCCTTGCTAAATATAGCTCACTCTCAACTATTTCACCATAATCAAATAACAAATTCATTCTTTGAGCCCTTCGAATGGCTCCGGAATTTCAAGGCAGCGGGCTGCGAAGGCGGTGGCTTTTTGGCGGGACCAGGATAATCAAAAGCAATCACTCACAAAACACGTTTACAAGTTAATTATATTGCACATATTAGTAAATACCTATTACCCTACCGAGTGGCTAGTAATGGACGAACAAAGTTCAAGAGCTTGTACCACACATCTCCGTGGAGGAACCACTTTCCCTGCTCATTGCAGAGGGACGAGTAGGGGCAGTTTGTCCGTATGTACAAGCTATTGGTCGTCTAAATTAGATTTGGACGGCCCAGATCTTTTTTTTTTATATATAAAAATAATTTTAATAGGTAGAGGATCTAAAATAAAGATAATCCCTCAATTAACATTTTTTCAAAAAATGATTTTTTTATATAGAAAAAATAATTTAAAAAAATCTAGGCCGTCCAGATCTAGATCTAGACGGCCAGCAACTCATTCGTACGGACGAGCTGCCCCTGCTCGTCCCTTCGACAAGGAGAGAAAATGGTTCCTCTCATTGGAAATAGACTAAGTCAAGATTTGACTAAATAAGTTAATGAAGACTTTAATAAGCCTGATTCTAGGCTTAAACCTACATACGACTTAGGCCTGAACCTTTGAAAGGCCTAATCAGACCTTAAATCTTTTTAAATGCTTACTTAAAATATACCACTTTGATCCTATTTATAGGTTCACTTTAACCAAATTTCACATACCAAGAAGAGGTAATTGACAGTTTGACACAATGATTATAAGGGTAAATTTTCAACTTTGCCCTCATTTATGATTGAGTATTTTCAATTGTTTCTTTTCTCTCCATCTTTATGGATATAATTAATATGGGTAAAATTATCACAATCTCACTTATTACATGACACTGGACTTATAAATAGGACCATTTTTTTTTAAAGTTAAAGTATACTTATAAATAGGACTAGAGTAATAAGTCATTAAATAAACTCAAGAGTTAAGCTAATTAAGTGGACGTTGAGTAGATTTAGAAGCCTATGTAGGTTTTCAATAGGCTTTATAAAAATTATTTAAAGAGTTATTATTTAAAATCTAAATTATTTTCAAGAACCCACTAATATATAAAACAACGCAACAATACGACATAACAAAATTGACACTAATACATTAGTAATCAAAATCAAACAGTATATTATATATAATACTCTCATATAATCTCTTTTTGTGGCTACTAAAGAATGAATTTAAAATAGGGTTAAGGTGCAAAAATATACATGTGCTTTTCTCCAAGGAACGCCCAGTAGCAAATGCTTTTTTTGGGTGTAAAAGTGCATACGTGGTTACAAATTAGGTGCAAAAATACTGTTTGACCGTTAAGTTTGACTTTGACTAAGTTTGACTTTGACCAATGAAGTATTTTTTCTGTACTAGTCAGTATCTAAAAAAATATATTTCAGGGTATTGACTAGTACTAAAAATTACTTTCAGGATACTAACTGGTACAGAAAAAATACTTCATAATCTTGAAAAATTATTTTAGGATCTTGAAAAAATAGTTCAAGTATTGACCGGTACTAAAAGGATACTGACTGATATTGAAAAATAAATTTCAGGGTACTGACTGATACTAAAAGGTACTTTCAGGATACTGACTGGTACAGAAAAAATACTTCATAATCTTGAAAAATTATTTTAGGATCTTGAAAAATTATTTCAAGTAGTGACCGGTACTAAAAGGATACTGATTGATACTGAAAAAATACTTCATAATCTTGAAAAATTATTTAAGGATCTTGAAATAAAATTATTAAATTAAAAAAAATTGTTGTTGGGCGCTCTTCTTGACAAATCACATGTGTATTTTTGCACCTTTTGAAATGCCACGTCATCGGTCAAAGTCAAACTTAACTGTCAAAGTCAAACTTAACGGTCAAAGTCAAACTTAACGGTCAAACAGTATGTTTGCACCTAATTTGTAACCACGTGTGTACTTTTGCACCCAAAAAAAGCATTTGCTACTGGGCGCTCCTCGGAGAAAAGCACTTGTGTATTTTTGCACCTTAAACCTTTAAAATAAATACACCAGGTAAAAAAAATGAATACTGAACAACGATCACCTTAGAGTGAAGAATGGCAAGCTTTGATTCTGTGTTGTGACGAAGAGAACAGAGAATGAAGGTTGTAGCATCGGAAGCATATCCTCATCTCATTTTCCCACCATCTCTTATGAGTTCATTTGGATTATTGATTGGAAAGAGGAGTCCATCTAGACCGTGAATTGGGAAGAGGAAAGAAAAGTAGAAGGAGTGATAATATAATGATGTGACTCATTTTTTACCTTACAAATTGATTGAACGGACATAATTTAGATATTATGAATGATGATGAGAAAATAGAAGACATCCTTGGTTGCGATAATGGGGTGAAGGTGAGAATGAGCAACCAATAGTGAGAAAGCCCCTAGGTTTGGTTGATTAAAATCCTAAGGATAGTATAGTAATTGATTATTAATTATATCTTTAAATAAGGATTAATATAAATGTAATTATATTTTTCTAATGTGTAATCAGACAATGCTTTTAGAAAATAGATATAACTTATTTATATATTTAGGCTTTTAAATAGGCCTTAACCTAACCTATTTGTTAAATAGACCAGACTGTACGCCGTCTAATAGGGGCCGGACCTATTTCTACTCATAACCACACCAGAATTCATGTATTGTGTGTATGCATATTTAATAATTAAATTAATCAAAAATAAAATAAAAGTTCTAACTTCTAAGCAATTTAATTTTTAGATGTCTATCAAAATCAAACTAGCTATCTCCTCCAAGTCTTAAGATTTATTTTGATGAAAAAGTAAAACTATAAAGTAGATTTTCTAGTAATTACGGGAGGTAGTATTATAAATTAGGCTTAAATCAATATATCAATATAATAAATAATACTAGGAGTAATTCTTTTATATATATATATAGAATACAAGGAGTGGTTTTACCAAATTATTATAGCGTGTTTAGTTTAGTGATGCGAGCTCATATAAGCTCGTTTGAGTCAGTAAAAGTGGTTATAAGTAATAAAGGACTTGCTTTTGCAATTAAAAAATCTCAATGAAACTTCTATAACAAGAATTTCTCCAATTTACCTTCCGTCTCCCTTCTCCAAATATTATATACACATATTTTGCATATTATTTTTCAACCAAAACAGTACAAATAATAGTATTTTAAATATTATTTTCCCCATTACTAAACATGAATTTTGAAATAACCTGATTTTCAGTGTACTAAAATTTCTTGAAGCAATGTATATGATTAGTGGAAATTTATTTATTGTGAGACTATATTTAAATAGTGAAAATGCCATATGAAACTCATTTCTCTAGTACCATATTCGATTAAGACTGTGAATGGCAAGAAGGAATAGGATATTTGTCCTATTGGAATTTTGTCAATGAATGGCAAAATAGATGAAATTCACTATTTGAAAATATGAAAATAGAGATGTAACGAAAATAGAGATGTAACTTGCGACCGGAAAAATTTTGCGTTATTTGCAACGAAATAAAAAATCATTACAAAATATGCCACTTTGCAACGGAATATATAAATCTATCACAAATTCCGGCATTTTGCAACGGATTAATACGTTTGTCGCAAAAAGAACGAATCAAAGCGAGTCCGTCGCAAACTAGCGGTGGGTTTTGCGACAGACTGCTAGGTTTCCCCAGTTTGTGACAGATCGCCCGATTTGTCGCAAATTGTTGATGGGATTTGCGACAGATCGGGCGGTCTGTCACAGATCCATAGGCGGTTTTCTGCAGGTTTGCGAGGGAACACCCAGTTCTGTCACAAACTGGGTTGTTTTTGCTACGGAACAAGCCGCAAAAAAAAAATAAAATAAATAAAGACCCATCTTCATTTCACTTTCTCCTCTCTTGTGTAGCACCGTGCTCTTCTCCTCTCCGTGCATCAACATCCTCTCCTCCTCTGTCTATTGACCGGCATCCTTTCCTCCTCCGTGCATCAACCGACCTCCTCTCCTCCTCTGTTCGTCGACCAACCTCCTCTCCTACTTCACATTCTTCTCTCCGGCCACCTTTCCTCTCCTCTCCTCTTCATGTTCTTCTCTCCTTCAATATGTTGTCCGACCAAATAAAATTTTGATTGCAGCTTATGATTATTTAAACATGTGGATCTAATTACTTCAACATTTGGGATTAAATCTCCTTCACCCAACACATATATGATTGATTGATTTTTCTAATTTTTTGTGGCTAAGAAATAGTCTAAGAACATAGATTAGACAAGAAAGGGCGACTCTTCGGGGTGGGTGCCTCTACCAACCAACTGAAGCATATGAAGCGCTCCTCATCCGGCAGTGTTGAAGGTGTTTTTGCAGGTAAATGTAATACATTTGATATTAATTGTTACATTTTCATTCCCCCATTTATTTAAATGAAGTACAAAAAATAAATTGAATTCCTATTGTTGTTTTTGCAGATGCGCTTAAGAAGATGAAGGCATTGGTGCAGGAGTAAGCAACTTAGCTAAATCTGCAAGGAGAGAAGCTAAACTGGGCAAAGCAACAGATGAATCAGCAAGTAGAGATGATGAAGCAGATGAAGGATCTAATTTAGTCCCTAATGAAGGACAAAGGTACGGGGTCGGCTCCTAGTGATGATGATCACATTGCTACTGTTTAGACTTTTTTAAAATTCATTTTGTTTTCAACATTATTATTTATATTTTTTCTCTATGTAAACCCTTATGATTTCATGATATACAAGTCTTTTTTATTTCGTAATTTTTTAAATATTTTTTTTATATTTTTTTCTAATTTTTATATTTTTTAATGTAATGTTTCCGTCGCACAATTTGGGAATTTGTGATAGACAAGAATCCATCACAAACTATTTTTGTGATAGAAAATCCTTGTTTTGCGACGAAAAATTTCATCGAAAAACAGGACTTTTTTTTTTTTTTTGTAGTGTAAGGAATTGACATGTATCCAAGGATGATATAAGACAATTTGTGAATCCTTTTCCTAGAATCATTTTTGGCCAAAAGTGAGATGAGAAGGAAGAGTAATAAATTGTATAAAAGACATATGATACAAAGTCAAGAAGTGTCATTCTTAAGTTAGTTATCTAGTCTTGGAATTTTTCCATCTGTACAAAGATGGAAGATGATGAAAATAGGTCATTTTGACACATAAAAAAAAGTCTTTAGGGAACTCAATTTTTATTCCCCATTTCGTCCAACAAGAAAGAAAAGGAAATCATATGAGTTTGAAATTTATGACATGATAAAGCTAGAGTACAAGATACACACTTCATTTTATACCTTAGAGAGCCATTTGTCATGTAAATAGATTAATGGGTTAAGGTACAATTTGGCTAATAAACTATTGGCTCAGGAGCGTCCAACACAATTAACTATTAAGTGGACCAAAAATACCAACAAATTATTTAAAATGTAAAATGAGCACAATTCCGTTACCAGCAATTTAACACCGTTGATTCACTATTTATCTTCTGCTTCCATCTTTATGATTTAACGATTGGGTTACCCTAAGATCTCAATTCTCAATGATTTATGAATGCACCGGTGCTTTTGCGGCTCATTTTACTGCTTTAGTTTCTAAAACAAAAGCAAACAAGAAAGAATAAAGGGGGGAAATTGTAACATCCTAAGAATTTACTTAACATAATAAGTAATTAAGGGTTCATTAACAACTAAGTAATGCCCATTATTGAATTAAAATATGTAAATGTAAATCAGAGTATGCAGTATGAGCCCTAACGTGGCATTATACAATCATCCCACATAAACCATAAAGACAGAAGTGCTACTTTTGGCGGAAGTAGTCTAAGCTTCTGGGATCTTCCCTGATGGTTCTGCACAAGAGCTATCACCTGAAAAATGTGGGTAACCATCAATCCAACTTATTACGAATACTAATGTGTGCTAGTGAGGTGCCAAGTGGGACAATTTATATATATATAAATATATATATATATATCAAGATATTACTAATATGATTTACCAATATCCACATCACAAAATTTCATATCACAAATTATTTATTACAATTTTTCATTAATACAATCCCCAAAGAGCCTCCCACCAATCCAACCGAACCGCCTTATTTCCTCCGACTAGACCCATGGGCTAAGTTACATCCATGTTACTGGTGACTCGAAAAGCTCTCTGGTCATATGATGAGGATCGGCCAAAATCCTCAGAGCACATGTCCCAGACCATGGACCTTTTCCCCTCATTGAACATGTGGGGTGTCGTATGCCCTTATTGAATTAGAGGGCCCGTCCCTTATTGAATTGTGGGACAATAGAAAGCCAACCATCATGCATTAATGGAGGCCTCACCACGTGGTGGAATAAAATACTCCATCTTCCCAATCCAACCCTTACCATAATTATCAGAGTAAATATTATGATATTAAAATGAACCTTTCTTATACATGAGATAGTAGATATGATAAATATCATGATATTAAAATAAACAATTCTTATACATTAATAAGTAGATATGATAAATATCATGATATTAAAATTAACCATTCTTATACATGAATAAATAATTATGATAAATATCATGATATTAAAATGATCAATTCTTATATATGAATAAATAAATATATATTCACAATTCAAATCATAAAGTTCCACAAGGCAAATTTCTATTAAAATATTTACAATCATTTCACAAACACTCACAAGCAACATATCAATATCCATAAAAAGTGGAAAGTGGTTACCTCACGTTGAAGCTAACTACTATCTCACTGCTCCTAATCCAAGAGCTCAAACATACGCCAAAATCAATCTACCACAACCAATTTACTAACCATTAATAATTCTTCTAAATTCTAAATACAATTATAACTTAAAATTAAAATTATACAAATTTTTAAATAGTAGATTTGGAATCCTTAAAGTGGGTAAATCAGGGAGACCATTGCAAAAATTAATTCTCCTTTCAAATTACTATTAATTAATAACTCCTTTTCCTGTTTATTATTTATTAGTAATTTTCTAGATCATTTAATCCATTTTTATTAATAATAACAATTATTATTCCTATTTTAATAATACTATTTATTTTTATTATTATTTATTTACTCTATTATTATTATTATTCTACCATTTATTATTATTTATTAATTTTCGTTATTATTTATTCCCTTTTTTTTAAAAAAAAAATAATAACTATCTATAATTAATTTTGTAAAAGATATTATAAGAGATAATATAAGAATTAGTTAGGTTAGATCCTATTTTATAGGAGTAAGTTAAGTCACAATCTATCTTTTTAATTTTTTTGATATTATATTAGTCTAATAACTTCCAATAGCTTTATACGCACACCTATCAGCAATTAACTTTTGGCTACAGAGATATATGTAGATACAAATACCAAAGTGCATCGTTTGATTCAGCCTAATCTATATATATATATATATATATATTTATATTTACAACAAGTCTCCTACATTAATGCTTTTGATATGTGTTGCGCTAAAATACGTGAATTGTTAATATACATACGTTGTAACCATATTTTCTCTTATTATTTTCCACCGTGCAAGAAAATGTGTGCGTACATATATATATATATATATATATATAACCTTGGGTTCTCCTATTTCATTCTACTCGCAGCAACGCACCCACACTTAGAGCCAAGGATGCAACGACATACATGCATTTAGATAATGACTACAACTTATATCAGCAACTATGATTATTGTTCTCTTTTTCCCAAAGGTTGCAACGTGTGTGTATATATATTTTAGCTTTTGGGTGTGCATATATATATATGTGTGTGTGTGTTTATATATATATATATATATATATATATATTAGGCAACTAAATTCATGCAGTAACATAACAGCCCCTGTTTTATTTCAGTTTTCAAACCATGCATATAAACAAAAGATTTAACTTTTCTTGCAATGCTTACACACACGCTAATATATATATTCATATGCAACAGTAGCTAACCTTGATCGCTGGACTTGAACGCTAATCCTTGCAGGTCACGATGGCTCTGTTTTGCTAGTATAAAACAGAGAAATCAAACAGACTTTCTCTCTCTCTCTCTCTCTCCTACTCTCTCGTCCTCAGTTGAAGCAAGGTGAATGGAAACAATATGAGAGGAACCCGATATATAATCAGCTGGGGGCTTGGACCGAGAGAGAAAAGACGTTGCTTAGTGGAGGATGATGGACCGGAGGATAGCGTTGTGGGTCTCGAGAATGGCATGGTGGGTCTGGGTTGCGTGATTTGTTGAGGCTAAAATGCGATGACACGCTGGAGAAGTATGACTTAGTGTGTGACTCTGATTCTCTGCATTTCCAGCGAATGATGTACTGGAAGACATCGTTGTGGGTCTCGGGAGTCATGGTGGAAGGATATATCGTGTTCTGCTTTTCACTATCATTATCTTTTGTTAATATTCCTATTGCGTTTTGGTGAGCTGGAGATGATGATGATGATAATAATAATAATAATAATAATGGATATTGTTTAATTAATTAATTAATTATTATTATTATTATTTAATCCTAAAAAAAATCAGAATATTACAATTCTCCCCACCTAAATAGAATTTTGTCCCCAAAATTCCTAACAAGTCATTATGGAAGCTAATCCATATTTTAAGCTTTTAACATACATCAACAAAGTCAAGACAACACTACCAAAATAATTTGGCATGAGACACATCAAAACGAAAGATCATTATGTCACACAAATTCAAACATTGACATAACACAACCATAAATGCACTAGTTCAATCAAGACAAGTACAACTACACACCTAAGCAAACAAGTTCGGAAAGTCTCGACGTATTCTTTCCTCTGTTTCCCAAGTTGCATCTCCGGGTGTCATACCCTTCCATAAGACTTTCACAAGTCGAATGGTTTTCTTCCTCAGTTGCTTGTCCCGGACATCTAAGATTCTCTCTGGTTCTGCTATATAAGTCAAGTTCTCTCTCAACTCGACTTCCTCAGGTTCAATGACATGAGACGGATCTGGATGATACTTCTTCAACTGTGATACATGGAACACATCGTGCACTTGAGATAAGTGTGGAGGTAAGGCGATCCTATAGGCAACAGGCCCAATTCGCTCCAAAACCTCATATGGCCCTATGAACCGTGGAGTCAACTTCTTTGCCTTAATAGATCTCCCTATACCTGTCAAGGGCGAAACCTTCAAGAAAACATGATCCCCCACACTAAACTCCAATGGTCTTCTCCGACGATCCGCATAACTTTTCTGTCGGCTCTGAGCTGTCAACAATTTCTGTCGTATCGTCTCAATCTTACGTGATGTTTTATCTACCAAGTCTGGTCCAATGATGGTTCTTTCACTCAATTCGGTCCAACACAATGGCGATCTGCACTTCCGACCATACAAGGCCTCAAAAGGTGCCATTTGAATACTGGCATGGTAACTATTGTTGTATGCAAATTCTGCTAATGGCAAGTGCTCATTCCAGCTACCTGAGAACTCGATGGCGCAAGCTCTCAACATGTCCTCCAGTGTCTGAATAGTCCTCTCGGTCTGACCATCGGTTTGAGGGTGATAGGCTGTACTATACTTCAACTTTGTACCCATAGCTTCCTGTAGAGACTTCCAAAAGTTCGAGGTGAACCTTGGGTCTCGATCTGATATGATGCTCTCTGGCACTCCATGCAAACGAACAATTTCTTTAATGTATAACTCTGCCAACTTCTCTAAAGAGTAGTTCGCCTTGATTGGTAAAAAGTGTGCTGACTTGGTCAATCGATCTACAATCACCCAAATAGCATCATAACTGGCTCGGATGGGCGGTAAACCCATGATAAAATCCATGGAAATACTATCCCATTTCCATTTAGGAATATCCAGACTTTGGAGTAATCCTGGTGGTTTCCGATGTTCAATCTTGACCTTCTGGCACGTTAAACACTTCAAGACAAAATCAGTCACATCTTTCTTCATCTTCGGCCACCAATACTCTCGCTTTAGATCATTATACATCTTGGTGATTCCTGGATGCATGGCATACTTGCTCCGATGAGCCTCTTCTAGAATGGTTTTCTTGATTTCATCATTTTGAGGGACACAGATTCTCTTTTTGTATCTCAAAATATCAGCATCACCAATGTCATAATCTGCAACTGCTTCATGCTCTAGGGTTTCGCGAATCCTGCCTAACTGATCATCTTCCATTTGAGCGTCTCTCAGGTCCTGATAAAATCCGTATTCACCAAGGACTGCATTCAAAATAGCCCTTTCTTGATTTGGGACTACGTGGATATCTCTCAATGCATCTAGCCAACTCTGTTCTTCCAGGCTCATGCAAAACAAGTGTACCGACTTCCGACTCAAAGCGTCTGCAACCACATTAGCCTTGCCAGGATGATACTTCAACTCGAAGTCATAATCCTTTAGAAATTCCATCCACCGTCGCTGTCTGTGGTTTAACTCCTTCTGATCTACCAAGTACTTCAAACTCTTATGGTCACTGAATACTTCAAACTGAGCCCCATACAAGTAGTGCCTCCAAATCTTCAAAGCAAATACCACAGCTGCCAACTCTAGGTCATGAGTAGGGTAATTTTCCTCGTGAGGCCTCAACTGTCTTGAAGCATAGGCTATCACCTTGTTATCTTGCATCAAGACACACCCTAAACCCTTTAAAGATGCGTCTGTGTACAAAACATACGGACGATTAGGGTCGGGCAATGTGAGCACTGGAGCGGTAGTCAGTTTGATCTTTAACTCCTGGAAGGCTGCCTCACACTGGTCAGTCCAAAGGAACGGTCGGTCCTTCCTGGTCAACTTAGTCAACGGCATTGCGATCTGGGAGAACCCTTTGATGAATCTTCTGTAATAACCAGCTAGTCCCACAAAGCTTCTTACTTCAGTTACCGACTTTGGGGCTTCCCACTTCAACACTGCATCCACTTTACTCGGGTCAACAGCGACTCCTGCTGCAGATACCACGTGACCTAGGAATTTCACCTCTTTGAGCCAAAATTCACATTTAGACAGCTTGGCATACAATTGATGATCCCTCAATACTCGTAGTGCAATATGAAGGTGTTCTCTATGCTCTACTTCATTTTTAGAGTAGATCAAGATGTCATCAATAAACACCACAATGAACTTATCTAAGTACGGCCGAAAGATTCTATTCATGTAATCCATAAAGAAAGCTGGAGCATTAGTTAATCCGAAAGGCATCACTATGAACTCGTAGTGCCCATATCTTGTTCGAAATGCAGTCTTAGAGATGTCCTCTGCTCGGACTCTCAACTGATGATACCCCGAACGCAAATCAATCTTGGAGAACACTGATGATCCAACTAGTTGATCTAACAAATCATCGATCCTGGGCAACGGATACTTATTCTTAACGGTCACCTTGTTCAGTTGGCGATAGTCAATACATAATCTCAGACTGCCATCTTTCTTCTTCACAAAGAGTACTGGAGATCCCCATGGAGATACACTGGGTCGAATGAATCCCTTCTCAAGCAACTCTTCAATTTGCTTCTTGAGTTCTGCCAACTCTGCCGGAGCCATTCGATACGGAGCCTTTGAAATTGGAGTTGTGCCAGGTACCAACTCAATTGAAAATTCCACCTCTCTTTCTGGAGGTAGTCCGGATATCTCTTCAGGAAACACCTCGGGATATTCTCTTACTACATCGATATGGTCGATCCCAACTTCGTTATCTACACTAACAGAAAAGAAGACTACATAGGCTTGACAGCCCTTTCGAATACACGTATCCACTTGAGCTGTCGATAACATCATAGGAACTATAGGAGTTTCTACAGATGCGGCGTTCATGGCATAAGTTGCCACTTTCTTCTTACAATGGAGTATGACATCATTGTCCACTAGCCAATTCATTCCGATAATAACATCGATACCTTTCAACGGTAAGCATACTAAATCAACAATAGAATCTCGATTTTCAAATCGAAGAGTAATGCCCATACAAGCA
This sequence comes from Acacia crassicarpa, assembly GCA_034222035.1. Taxonomy (NCBI): domain Eukaryota; kingdom Viridiplantae; phylum Streptophyta; class Magnoliopsida; order Fabales; family Fabaceae; genus Acacia; species Acacia crassicarpa. Next base: position 18,744,823 of record JAWXYG010000009.1, on the reverse strand, counting down.
TGTGCAGTCGTCACAATAACCCCAGCAGGGGTAGAGATTCTCATGTCGTATGGCAGAATAGAGATGGAAAAATCATACTTTTTAGCGCAATCAAAAGATATAAAAGAATGTGTGGCACCGGAGTCAAACAATGCAACAATGTCATGACCTTGAAGAGAGATAATACCTCTGATAACATTAGGGGATGTTCCAGCCTCCTGCTGTGTGATGGCATACACTCTACCCGGAATAGTGGGACGACCGCTTTGGTTGGTCTGCTGTTGCTGCAGCTCTGGACAATAGCGCACTGTGTGGCCATATTGACGACACTTATAACACTGCCAACATGGGCCACCATGAGACTTCCCACACTTCGGGCAAGGACCATTAATACTTGGGGCAGACATAGCCGTCTCACGACGTGATTGTTGGCTTCCTTCAGCATGACTCTTCTGACCCTGCCTCTTCTGGAAATAACTCTGTCGCGGTCCACTCTTCTGCGCCTGACTCTTCTTACTAAAAGTCCCTGTACTTCTGGAATTGAACCCGAATGGCTTGGCTATACCACTTACAGGTTTGATAAAAGTGGAGAACTTACCCTGGTTGACACGGGGTCTTGCATCATCAATTTCACGCTTCATGCGCGCAGCCACCCTCAGATTGGTGCAAGTGTCCTCAAAACTCTTAATTGCATGCATGGACACAAAAGGCTTTAACTCTGGTCTAGCCTTTATAATCAGTTGGCGCGACTTCCATTCTGGGTCATCTTGTCGTTGCAAGTAGGTCACATATCTGGACAAGTCGATGAAAGTAGCAATAAACTCGTCCTCATGCATATCCCCCTGTCGTAGGGCATAAAATGCTGTCTCCTTCTCTTGTCTCAACGCTGGAGGGAAATAATGATCGAAAAACTTCGTCTTGAACTCTCTCCAAGTTGTTCTGGAGTCATCCAGACCACCTGTGCTCTGCCACCATCTCTTGGCGTGATCCCTCAGCAGTATAATGGCCACCCTAGCCTTCTGGTATTCATTACAGACCACAGCTTGAAAAATAGTTTCCAAGCCCTCAACCCAAGCCTCAGCCTTCAGTGGATCCAAATCTCCATGAAACTTCTCAGGATTGTGACGATGGACATCCTTCCAAACCTTGTTAATTGCTAGGTCTTCAGGATTGAGTTGAAATGATGATCCTTCACCCCCACCACTCTTCATAATTTTGTCTTGATTAGTTGAGCCACTTTGCTCAGGTCTCTGTGATACCGATATACTAGGCTCCTGTTTGTCCTGATTCTTTTGCGAGGGAATACCTCCTTCCTCTCTGATCTTCTTTTGAAATTCCTCCTCAAACTGTCGAAACCTTTCATCCATGACAGTCATTAATGTATCTTTAAATCGATGTAATAAGGCCTCATTCTCTTGAGACATCGGTGTCTCAGGAGCATTAGGAGGTTGATTAACGGCAGTCTCAGCAGCATTTGAAGGTTGGTTAACGACGGAGCGAGTCTTTCGTGTGTTTCCCATTCTCCCCACCTAAGGATGAAACCCACCATATTAAGTGAGTGATAAAACAACACAACAGAACACTAAACAGGGAAGGCATATGTGAATGTTGTATATTGCCACTAAGTGTAGTGCATGCATGATTGTTATCAGAATCATACGCTCTGATACCAAATTGTAACATCCTAAGAATTTACTTAACATAATAAGTAATTAAGGGTTCATTAACAACTAAGTAATGCCCATTATTGAATTAAAATATGTAAATGTAAATCAGAGTATGCAGTATGAGCCCTAACGTGGCATTATACAATCATCCCACATAAACCATAAAGACAGAAGTGCTACTTTTGGCGGAAGTAGTCTAAGCTTCTGGGATCTTCCCTGATGGTTCTGCACAAGAGCTATCACCTGAAAAATGTGGGTAACCATCAATCCAACTTATTACGAATACTAATGTGTGCTAGTGAGGTGCCAAGTGGGACAATTTATATATATATAAATATATATATATATATCAAGATATTACTAATATGATTTACCAATATCCACATCACAAAATTTCATATCACAAATTATTTATTACAATTTTTCATTAATACAATCCCCAAAGAGCCTCCCACCAATCCAACCGAACCGCCTTATTTCCTCCGACTAGACCCATGGGCTAAGTTACATCCATGTTACTGGTGACTCGAAAAGCTCTCTGGTCATATGATGAGGATCGGCCAAAATCCTCAGAGCACATGTCCCAGACCATGGACCTTTTCCCCTCATTGAACATGTGGGGTGTCGTATGCCCTTATTGAATTAGAGGGCCCGTCCCTTATTGAATTGTGGGACAATAGAAAGCCAACCATCATGCATTAATGGAGGCCTCACCACGTGGTGGAATAAAATACTCCATCTTCCCAATCCAACCCTTACCATAATTATCAGAGTAAATATTATGATATTAAAATGAACCTTTCTTATACATGAGATAGTAGATATGATAAATATCATGATATTAAAATAAACAATTCTTATACATTAATAAGTAGATATGATAAATATCATGATATTAAAATTAACCATTCTTATACATGAATAAATAATTATGATAAATATCATGATATTAAAATGATCAATTCTTATATATGAATAAATAAATATATATTCACAATTCAAATCATAAAGTTCCACAAGGCAAATTTCTATTAAAATATTTACAATCATTTCACAAACACTCACAAGCAACATATCAATATCCATAAAAAGTGGAAAGTGGTTACCTCACGTTGAAGCTAACTACTATCTCACTGCTCCTAATCCAAGAGCTCAAACATACGCCAAAATCAATCTACCACAACCAATTTACTAACCATTAATAATTCTTCTAAATTCTAAATACAATTATAACTTAAAATTAAAATTATACAAATTTTTAAATAGTAGATTTGGAATCCTTAAAGTGGGTAAATCAGGGAGACCATTGCAAAAATTAATTCTCCTTTCAAATTACTATTAATTAATAACTCCTTTTCCTGTTTATTATTTATTAGTAATTTTCTAGATCATTTAATCCATTTTTATTAATAATAACAATTATTATTCCTATTTTAATAATACTATTTATTTTTATTATTATTTATTTACTCTATTATTATTATTATTCTACCATTTATTATTATTTATTAATTTTCGTTATTATTTATTCCCTTTTTTTTAAAAAAAAAATAATAACTATCTATAATTAATTTTGTAAAAGATATTATAAGAGATAATATAAGAATTAGTTAGGTTAGATCCTATTTTATAGGAGTAAGTTAAGTCACAATCTATCTTTTTAATTTTTTTGATATTATATTAGTCTAATAACTTCCAATAGCTTTATACGCACACCTATCAGCAATTAACTTTTGGCTACAGAGATATATGTAGATACAAATACCAAAGTGCATCGTTTGATTCAGCCTAATCTATATATATATATATATATATATTTATATTTACAACAAGTCTCCTACATTAATGCTTTTGATATGTGTTGCGCTAAAATACGTGAATTGTTAATATACATACGTTGTAACCATATTTTCTCTTATTATTTTCCACCGTGCAAGAAAATGTGTGCGTACATATATATATATATATATATATATAACCTTGGGTTCTCCTATTTCATTCTACTCGCAGCAACGCACCCACACTTAGAGCCAAGGATGCAACGACATACATGCATTTAGATAATGACTACAACTTATATCAGCAACTATGATTATTGTTCTCTTTTTCCCAAAGGTTGCAACGTGTGTGTATATATATTTTAGCTTTTGGGTGTGCATATATATATATGTGTGTGTGTGTTTATATATATATATATATATATATATATATTAGGCAACTAAATTCATGCAGTAACATAACAGCCCCTGTTTTATTTCAGTTTTCAAACCATGCATATAAACAAAAGATTTAACTTTTCTTGCAATGCTTACACACACGCTAATATATATATTCATATGCAACAGTAGCTAACCTTGATCGCTGGACTTGAACGCTAATCCTTGCAGGTCACGATGGCTCTGTTTTGCTAGTATAAAACAGAGAAATCAAACAGACTTTCTCTCTCTCTCTCTCTCTCCTACTCTCTCGTCCTCAGTTGAAGCAAGGTGAATGGAAACAATATGAGAGGAACCCGATATATAATCAGCTGGGGGCTTGGACCGAGAGAGAAAAGACGTTGCTTAGTGGAGGATGATGGACCGGAGGATAGCGTTGTGGGTCTCGAGAATGGCATGGTGGGTCTGGGTTGCGTGATTTGTTGAGGCTAAAATGCGATGACACGCTGGAGAAGTATGACTTAGTGTGTGACTCTGATTCTCTGCATTTCCAGCGAATGATGTACTGGAAGACATCGTTGTGGGTCTCGGGAGTCATGGTGGAAGGATATATCGTGTTCTGCTTTTCACTATCATTATCTTTTGTTAATATTCCTATTGCGTTTTGGTGAGCTGGAGATGATGATGATGATAATAATAATAATAATAATAATGGATATTGTTTAATTAATTAATTAATTATTATTATTATTATTTAATCCTAAAAAAAAATCAGAATATTACAGAAATTACATGGAGGTAGCAAGTCAGTATCTGATTCCCTCCTCTATGATGATTTTATATGTGTGTGTGCAGATGTTTTAATCTACTTCTAATCTTCTGGTCTTAACCACATCGGCCATACGAATTGAAATATCACAACAAAACTTCATTGTAAATCCCAATTATCGATGAAAAGGGATTTTTTTTCAAAAGCTTGTCGTCGGTAACACATGAAATTCCCGATGAGATTGAAATGACTCTGTAGTGCGGGGATCTCGAAGGTTCAAAAACCAAATTAAGGGTGATCAAGCGATCCCTAACTTCCCAATCAGGTAAATTAACAACAGTGAACTGCTTGGTGGTGGGGTTGCAAACAAAATACCTGAAGCCACGATCATCGTCAGTCACGAGGAAGCCAGAGGAATAGAGAGGTAACCCATTGCATGATTGAAGAATGGTAATGCGAGGAAAATTGAGGTAATTGAAATAAGGAACACGAACAACAGGTGAAATGGAGTTGGAAGTGAGGAGAGGGTCTATAATTGTTGTTGAGGAGAAGGGCGTTAGGGACGGCGTGAGGATTGTGGTGGCAAAGAGTGTGGGAGCGACAGAATTGTGGATCGGAGATAAGAGTCAACCATTGCTTCGAAACACATTTGAATTTGAGCAGTGGTTTGGCAGGCACTCGGAGGAGGATCTCTGACAGAATATCAATGTTTCCAGCGATTGTTTCCGCCACAGTGCCGTAGCCGGCAACTCTCCGCATAGTGATGTTTGGAACATGGAGGGGAACTCGTAGGCGAGTACGAGAGGGGAAGAAGGAGATGAATAGTGAACCAACGATGTTAAATTGTTGGTAATGGAATTGTGCTCATTTTACATTTTAAATAATTTTTTGGTATTTTTGGTCCACTTAATAGTTAATTATGTTAGACGCTTCTGAGCTAATAGTTTATTGGCTAAATCGCACCTTAACCCTAGATTAATTAATAGGTAAAGGATGACTCCAAGGTTCCTTAAAATGGCCCTATGTCGTCCCAAGTTAAGAAGAAAAGGAAAGAAATTAAGACAACAATGTGATAGGGCAAAACTTTAAGCCTATAAACTCCGCAAGTGTACGGGCCGTATCAAGTAATAAAGTGATAAGAAAAGTATCGTTCCTACAAGGACTTAGTATCACAACTTTAGTTAAGCATTAATCTCACAATTTCGTTTAAGTTGAGAAAACCAAAATTGAATTTAATTGAGAGAAAATAAAATAAAATCTAAAATTAAAACAAACAAACTACACACTAATAAACGAGCAACCAAGAGTCACTAATCCCTTATTTGATTCTTAGATTTTATCCCCATTAAATTAACTTTGACTTAATTTAATCAGCTAATCTAGAGTATTAATGTTTATAAGTGCCTGTCGGTCCACTTATACACTTACCTCAAATAATTATGCAATGTCTCACACAATTAATTAAGATGCAATTCAAATCGGGCTCACTCTAATTTGACTATGCGGAGCTTCTAGGTATATGTCTATCCTAGATGCAAATTAGATTAAAACCTAACTTCACGTTAAATTTAAACCTAATTCCACATTATTTATTCCCAATGTCAATTTAGGATTCTCTCTTTCAAGTCCAACCCTAAATCCCCAAAACATGCTCAATGGTGGCCAATCAATAAGCAATAACAATGAACACAGGATTAAATAAACTGAAATAAAATTAAGCAAAACTAATTAGTGGGAATAATCTCTAAAACCCAAACAAGTTCATAATACTCTAGGTTGCAAAACCAACTAGCCACACATGGCTTTAATAAAATCCGTAACAAAAGAAATGAAAAGATAACAATTCAGATTCAAAGAAGAAGAAGAGAGAGGAAAGAAAGATTCTTCGTCGCCTCCATAGTCCTTCCGTCCTTCTATGGAGATGATGAAGAGAACTGAAACGCTCAGCCTCTACTCCTCTACTCCTTCGTTCCTTATCGTTCTATGCCTCCCGATCTTTCTGCTTTCCTCTTGTGCTTCCTCTTCCTCCTTATTTATAATTTAGGTCTTGGGTCACTGATTCTCTTTTTCTTATTAAAAAGATATCTCATATCTTGTAATTTACTCCCTCAAATCACACAATTGATTTTGTTTCTATTTTCTTGCGAGGGACCATCAAGTTTGGCTAATTGCATATCCTCTTATTGTCTTTTCTACTTCATTCCAAATCAGCTAATATTTCCTGCACAATAAAAATAGGATATAAGTAGATTTTATGTCGATTTATTCTTTGATTCCAAGTTTCATTCAATTATGGAAAAGTTCATAAAAGATAATTAAATAGGTATATAATATCAATAATTCTAATTAATTCTCATAAAATATACACCTATTCAATCATAAAATATATACTCATCAAACACCCCCACACTTAAACATTTGCTTGTCCTCAAGCAAAAGAAAGAGAATTCATTATCTGAAAAGAACATTGCTTATGACATTCCTAAACAAAGAGCAATAAACCACCACGTTTAGATCATATCATCAAATCTTATTTAAGTTAATGTTTTATAAAAATAAGTCACTAAGCCAAAAGAGTGTAACAATCTCTTAACGTCTCATGATCAAAAGATCGGCAAGCAATAAGTTCAATCATAAGATTAGTAAAAGAATATCACTCCATTTAATTTCTCCAGAAAAATTCAAATGCCCCCACCAAACCAAGCTTTTCATTTAATTTATTAAGAATTCTCAGGTAGGAAATAACTCATTTTGCCTTTTTTTTCCTTTCTTTTTTTTTTCTTTTTTTTTGTTTCTTGAGCCGTTGTAGGTCCCCTTTTGACGCGACCTGCATATGGGTGATGATGCAGCACCGGTTACTCAGTTACTCCAACAGGCATCTCAAGAGGCTTTTAGCCCAACTCATAACCCTTTTTGACTTTACCGTTTGACGCGAGTACCAACAGTGGTGATGAAGTGTCCCCGGTTACTAAGTAAGGTCTAGAGAAGTCATTGGAGTTTTTTTTTTTTTTTTGCTTTTTTTTCTGAGTCATTTCCCTACACAAAAGTTTTACTTGGTTAGCATAGATCATCATCTAATTTTCTAAAGAAATCATATAGCAAAATATTCTTGAACTAATAATTTGTTGATCACATTACAAACTAATCGTTATTCTCATAGTCCATCTCAAGATTGCAAAAAAAAAAAAAAAACTCAAGGCTTAGAGACTTGGTTAAAACATTTTTTTTTCTATTTGAATTTTTGACTTGATAATATTCTCTAAGATGGGGAAAGCTCAAAATTAAGGTCAATCCTCAACAATGCAAAAATCTCAAATTAACAAAAATCTTTTCAATTGCATAAGGACAAACATAATTCAAAGAAATTTTATCATAACCAAAGAAATTATATCCCTCCCCCACACTTAAATCAAACATTGTCCTCAATGTTGCAAAAAATATAAAGAGGGAAAGGAACTAATACTCCCTTGGTTTGGGCCTCTAACTCTGATGTGGAGTGCTAAAGCAAGACCTTGCAGCAACAATAGGAGTGATCTTCTTCAAACCTGAATAAAACTGAAAGAAGGAAAGGAAAATTTATAATAATAATAAAATATGCAAATAAAACCCTTGGGTTACCTCCCAAGAAGCGCTAAATTTATAGTCTTCAGCCAGACTTCTCAAAACAAACCAGTAATCATAAGTATCAAACACCATAATTACCTTGTCTTCATTCCTTTTCAAACAACAAGGCATCACACACAAAAATTGATCATTCAAGTTAATTACTTGTATTTCCTTAATCATAGACAATCTTGGATTACAAGCAATCATTGAATTCAAATTAAGCACAACATGTATATCTTTGAAAATAAATATAGGCACATCCAAAAATTTAGAGCATTCAATAAAATCAACTTGACTCTCATCAGTAAGAGTCAACACTTCAAGAGGAGGGTCATGAACAACAACCATTGGGACATCTACATCAATTTGATCACCAACATCACAAAGCTTAGGCTCCACAGCCGGAACCTCTTCTAAACGTCCTCTATTTTCATTTAAATCAATTTCAAGCTCACAACACTTTCTACATTACCTATATTCTCATGCAATTCTACACCTTCAACTTCCTCACAATAATCATTATCATCATAAGAAGTGGTACCCATGTTTAAGGGATTATTTTGCACCATAGTCTCAAGGGTAGAAAGCATTTGACTCGCATGTGACTTAATATTTTCAAGGCTAGTGACAATTTCCTTTTGCTTTCTATTTAATCTCTCTGATGCTTCCCCACACTCCTCAACTAATCTTTCCAAATTAGATTTTTCCCTATACTCAATGGTGTATTCTTCAATAGGTGGATAAGAGTAAAAAGGGGAAATATTTTCATGAGAACAATAGACATGTGGATCCCCAAAATTATGTTGCTCAAAACCTGCAGTAGGACAAAATGAGTTATCAAAACAAGCTTGGTTCCTAGTGAAATCATCTCTCACAAAATGACTAGTTGTAATATATGGACAATGCTCATATAAATGATTCCCTCCACAATAAACACAAGACATGCAAACATATTGAGAAGAATCAATATATGGACTACAACTATCATTTATGCTCCTTTTATGTTGCCTAGATTCATTCAAAGAATTTAATATAGCAATCAATCCATCTTGTATAGAAGACAAAGAATTCATCTCCTTTTCATTATTAAGACCAGTTAGTTGCCAATTGAAATCCATTTTTTTTTATTTTTTTTCTAAAAAAAATAAATAAAATATTTACGAACTCAAACTTAAACTACTAATGCTCAATCAATTTCAACCAAGACAGTTGTGGCACACAAGTCCCCAGCAACGGTGCCAAAAACTTGATAGGGCAAAACTTTAAGCCTAAAAACTCCGCAAGTGTACGGGTCGTATCAAGTAATAAAGTGATAAGAAAAGTATCGTTCCCACGAGAACTTAGTATTACAACTTTAGTTAAGCATTAATCTCACAATTTCGTTTAAGTTGAGAAAACCAAAATTGAATTTAATTAAGAGAAAAGAAAATAAAATCTAAAATTAAAACAAACAAACTACACACTAATAAACGAGCAACCAAGAGTCACTAATCTCTTATTTGATTCTTAGATTTTATCCCCATTAAATTAACTTTGACTTAATTTAATCAGCTAATCTAGAATATTAATGTTTATAAGTGCCTGTCGGTTCACTTATACACCTACCTCAAATAATTATGCAATGTCTCACACAATTAATTAAGATGCAATTCAAATCGGGCTCACTCTAATTTGACTATGTGGAGCTTCTAGGTATATGTCTATCCTAGACGCAAATTAGATTAGAACCTAACTTCACGTTAAATTTAAACATAATTCCACATTATTTATTCCCAATGTCAATTTAGGATTCCCTCTTTCAAGTCCAACCCTAAATCCCCAAAACATGCTCAATGGTGGTCAATCAATAAGCAATAACAATGAACACAGGATTAAATAAACTGAAATAAAATTAAGCAAAACTAATTAGTGGGAATAATCTCTAAAACCCAAACAAGTTCATAATACTCTAGGTTGCAAAACCAACTAGCCACACATGGCTTTAATAAAATCCGTAACAAAAGAAATGAAAAGATAACAATTCAGATTCAAAGAAGAAGAAGAGAGAGGAAAGAAAGATTCTCCGTCGCCTCCACAGTCCTTCCGTCCTTCTATGGAGATGATGAAGAGAACTGAAACGCTCAGCCTCTACTCCTCTGCTCCTTTGTTCCTTATCATTATGTGCCTCCCGATCTTTCTGCTTTCCTCTTCTGCTTTCTCTTCCTCCTTATTTATAATTTAGGTCTTGGGTCACTGATTCTGTTTTTCTTATTAAAAAGATATCTCATATCTTGTAATTTACTCCCTCAGATCACACAATTGATTTTGTTTCTATTTTCTTCCGAGGGACCATCAAGTTTGGCTAATTGCATATCCTCTTATTGTCTTTTCTACTTCATTCCAAATCAGCTAATATTTCATGCACAATAAAAATAGGATATAAGTAGATTTTATGTCGATTTATTCTTTGATCCCAAGTTTCATTCAATTATAGAAAAGTTCATAAAAAATAATTAAATAGGTATATAATATCAATAATTCTAATTAATTCTCATAAAATATACATCTCTTCAATCATAAAATATATACTCATCATAATGCAAGTTAAGGGATGTATTAAAAGTCACAATTGCATGAACATAAATTGTGCCAAGTAAGGCAAGGAAAATGCCAAATCTTGTAAACAAATATCAAGCTTAAAAAGATGATGTGTTCGACCAAGGGAGAAGGAGAAGGGGATTAATGAAATTTTGACATTTTAACACATAGTACAAAAGTAGAGTCAACATAATTAAAGTTCTCATGGCATTTGTCTTGTTAGGAAGTAAGTGGGAAAATTAGAGAACACTTAAGCATGAAAAATGAAAGATTTAAAAGAGGACACATTTTCTCATCATCCATTTAAAAGAGTTACTTATCTCTTATCTCTTGCTAGTTACATTTTCTTTTATGCATTTCAAATTTGAAATGTATTTTACATTGTTCCTCTTCTAGTTAGAAATCAAGAAAGCTTTCAAAGTGCCTCTTTCCCATTTGAAACTGCTGCTGACTATTCCCCTGTTTGGCCTCTTCAAGGTGCGTTTTTGGTCGCCACTTTTTTTTTTTTTAAAAAAAAATTACTTAGATTTATCAAACAAAAGCATGCTGAGCGGGACTAGAGTAATTAGAACTGTTGATGATTTGCAATGTTTTCCTGATTTATTGATTCATTGGAGGGAATTGGATTTCCTGATCCATTGATTTGTTTAGATAGTTTTCTTGTTAGGAGAATGGTGTGTGTGAGTTATATTATATATAGTTTAATTTGGTGGCTGCGTTTTTTTACCATTTTTAATCTTCAAAATATAGAGAGCTCTGCTACTGGTGCTATTTTTTGTGTCTATGTAATTTGGGGAACCTTAAACTTTGTCTGATCTAGAAAGGATTTTTCGGGTCAGTAAAAAAAAAGGGAGTTCTTTTAAATATTGTGTTTAATTTCTTTTGTGCTTGGATAAAATTACTTATCTTTTACTCTTTTTGGTCCTAAATATAAGATAAAGTTGACTTTTTTAAAAAAGATTAAGAAAGTTAAATATGTTATATTGGTATGAAAGAACTATAATACTTTGGAGGAAAAATAAAAATAAAAATATTTTAAAATAATTTAATTAGCTTGTTTAATCTTTCTAAAAAAAGTCAACTTTATTATATATGTGAAATCAGATGGAGTATGAAAGAGCCATGATATGTTGGTAAATAAAGTTCTTTTGTTATGGGCTCTCAAAAATCGTTGAGATATGTTATTTAGAATATTTTATTATGATTTCGATAGATTATCTTTAGATATTAGATATTTATATTGTTAGGAGTTGGTTTAAATATTATTTATTTTATTATTTAAGTTAGATATGTAAGGATTTGAATTAGATATTTAGATAGGATTAGATTAGATATTTAGAGTAATATTTTCTAAAGAATTTTTTCATAATATTTTTTACTAAATTATGCAGAACTAAATGGCATACTTAATCATGGTTTGGTTGGAGCAAATGAATCAACAAGCGAAGATGATGAAGCAAATGTAGGATCTACTCCAGTCCCTAATAAAGGACAAGAAGGATATGGAGTCGGCTCCTGGTGATGATAATGACCATACTGCTACTAGATAGACATTATTTATGATTTTTTGTTCTTTTTATTCCATCTTGTTCCCAACATTATTGTTTATATTTCATTTTTTCTCTGTATACTCTTTTATGATTGCTATTATATATTTTCATCATACACACTTCTTTTTTATTTCGTAATTTTTTTTTCTGGTTGCTGCTAGGAAGAGACGTAATATATATATATATATAATCATTTTAATATTTGCGATGGATTTTTACATAATTCCTTTTTTTTTTTGTAAAATACAAATCTTGCAACGGAATTATTGAATAAATCAGTCGCAAAATTTGATAGTTGTGATAGAATATTGTTTCGTCGCAAATTTTGAAATTTGCCACGAATATAAAGTTTGTTGCCAATTTTAGAATTGGCAACAGACTTTTAACTATTGCAAACTTTTTTTGCTATGGAGATTGGCTATTTTGCAATGAATTTCCCCGTTGCAAATTTCGGATTTCTTTGTAGTGAAATTTGTAGCAGTCATTTAGTAATAACTGCTACAAAGTTCATCCTATAACCAGCATGCTGCTTGAAATAATGAAGATAAATAGAGGTGTTGCATCAATTTTGTACCTTCCTCTTTAAGCTTCCCTCATGAGCCAGACCTCTATTTAGCGTTTTTTGCGCACTAATTTTGTACTTTGTTTTTATCACTTAATCATGTTCTATTTATTCAATGGGGGTATTTTTAGACTTTTGACATATGGAATATATTGCAAAAAAGTCTAATAAGACTTTACTGCAAATGTGAGATTTCAAAGAACTATTTTATTGTATTTTTCCTTACCCGAGACCTAAAGGCAATTTTCCCAAAAAAGTGTTTCCAACTGAGGAGCCAATAAGGACTTAAGTCCCTTTTTAATTTTTTTTAAAGAATTTACAATTTTTAAATGATTTAAAAAGTACACAAATGTCATTCTATCTTGTGCAGGGACGGACACAAATAGGAGGTTAGGGGTGGCCCTCGCCCCCCTAAAATTATAGAAACAGACTCATAGTTTTAGTAAATCATATTTCAATCTCATAAAATTTTTAATATATTTTTTTTTTGGTCGAATAAAAGTTTTAATATTTTCACTTTAGTTTCTTCTAATAGTTTTATAGAAGGACTAAAGTAAAAATTTTAAATTTTATGAGATTGAAATGTGATTTCTTGAAAATATGGGTCTGTTTTTGTAATTTTCACCCCTCCTAGATACAATTGCTGGGTGCGCCCCTGATCTTGTGTGATGTGAGTCATTTACCCAACAATATCCATTTTGAAACTATTAGGAGACCAACGCCCATCAACAATAGTACTATTGAGCTACAAAATGATATGCTTTTCTTTCAAAAAGAAATTATTCAATAATCATTTAATCAACAAGCTTAATTTTAAACTAAATTGTTTCAAATTTAGCAAAAAAATATTTTAGAATTATGGTATGTCTCAAAACTTTAAAAGCAAGCGCTTATAAAAATGCTTATAGTTTGCTCATTAACAAAATTGGTCACACAAGAATTTGACTCACTATCCCCTGGCCTTATAAGTCATGAACCAAGTTCTTATTAATTAAGTTAGCCTTTAAATGTGTAAGAATTTATCTTTATAAGTGGGTCTAAACTATTACTTCCTCCCAGTTCTTAAAATAAAACATATTTATGGAGTTAAATTTGATTATAATTAAATATAATGCATATTTTTCATATTTATCAATTTTTTCCCCTAATTTACCCATATTGATGCTTCATCAACAGTAATCAAGGAAGAGAATGAATAAGGGAATTAAAGAAAATAACTATAATATATTATAAAATACATGTCATATTAACTAATTTTTGATTGAAGGATATATATATTAATATTAAGAAACAGTACATTACATAAGAACAACATAAAGACAGTATACAAATACAAAAAACGAAACCAAAAACAAGAAGTACCAGTTACCACCCATTAAAAAGATAAGAGCAAAAGGAAAATCATGGACAACAACAGTCTCCTGGAGACCAACTTACTTAATCTAATCAAATTAGATTAATATGTATTATATAATTTATTAAGTATTGAAGGGAGTATGTATTTCCCGCGTCAATTAAAGTAGTAGCACATGAGTCTTTATGATTTTCAACCTTATCGAAAGTCAATCATTAAATTCACGTACAGAATTCATCTTTGAATTTCACATTTTTAAATACATGTTTATTTATTTTTCTTTGTCTTGCCTTTTTTAATAATGTTGTTCTTGATTGGAAGGAATTGACTGTTAGAGACACTTTATTAGGTATTTTTCTTCCTCCTAATCTAAACCAAACTTCATACTATTTTGACCTTAACTTGGATATCATCATTTTGCAGATAACTATATTGGCTCTTCTTTCATGATGTTCCATAAGGACTCATCATTAGAGCATACGGGCTCAACACATAGTCCGCGGGTTTTGACAGTGCTAGTCCAAACCCGCAAAAATGCGAGCATGCATAGGCTTGACCCGCAGGTTGATATGCTGGTGAGTTGGCCCACACAATTTTTTTTTAAAAAAATATAATTTTACAAAATTCCCACTTGATACCTTCAGATTTCAAAGAGAAAAATATATATATATTATCCTCCTTCCTCTTTCTTTAAGCTAAATTATCATATTTTGATTGCTTGATGATAATTTAATATTTTTTATCAGTTAAATTTTAGAAAATTTGATAACTTTACCTCTAAATTATGGATTATGTTTTTAAGTTTTTATAAGAAAAACTATTGATGCTAAGAAGACAAATTTCATAACTCACATAAATATATATATATATATATATATTATATATATATTATATGTGTGTCTCCGACTCTCAGTTGTCTTATGAAAATATGGAAAAAAAAGATATTAAAAATGTAGGTCCGTGAGCTGGCTCGTTAACCCACAACTATAAGTTATAGTAAGCATTTTGCCATCTCACACCGCCTGACCCACAGGTCAGTGGAGGCTAGCCTGTATTCCCGGCTCTACTCATTATCACCATAATGATAGATCTTGTTGTAAGATTATTGTCATTTTGTGTAATCCATACAAATAAAAAATTTATTAACTATTTGATATCAATGGGGTTAAGTGTTATAAAATTCTATACTCAGTATTTTTTAAGGTATATAGTTTGAATTTTATGAAAGGGAAATATATATATATATATATATATATATATATATATATATATATATATATATATATTTTCAATGCTACTGGATCTACTTCGTTATTGACAAATATCGTATACTTATATCAAAAATAATTATTAAAAAATTAAATTTGATTAAAATATTAATACCTTTATTTCTAACAATTCCTGTAATGGATTTTATTAATGAAGCACATACAGTATCACGCCCAAGTTAAAGAATAGTAAGAAAATGCAATTTAATGTTAAAAAGACTAATGACATTTGTACTGTTCAGGAACAGGATTTATCATACTTGACCTAGAAACAATGCCTAGGGCCTACGTACTCTGTAGAGGGATCAAAGTCCACATAGTTCGAGACACACCTAGGCGTTTAGCCAAAGGAGTGGGGTGTGTGCTCTGTGTGACTGTGTGTAAATAGTTCAGAGTTAGAACGTAAAACCTGTGTTCCTTAAGGCTTGATCTCTGTATTTATAGAGTTTACCTTAGGTAGATATGGCTTGGGCCCTGTGATTCAAGGCCCCGATATCTTAACTACCAGATATATGTTTAGATATACCTAGATTGATAGGATCCCCCTTTATTATATGCAGATCCTAATATGCGATATATCCCTTGCTGGGCCATATATTGAATATGGGCTTTATCCAGATCCGTAATAGTTGCCCCTCAGCCCGGTAGTTCAGGCTTCTGAGCTACCGGGATATATTTTGCCCCTAGTCGGTTTTACTAGCCGAGCTTTGCTGTCGTGGGCCTAACCTTATCGAGTTGAATTACGTTGATCCTGGCTATCAAGGCGGCCTACTTCAAAGATCCGAGGTCTTATCTCAAAGATCTTAAGCAGTGCCGAGATGGTTTGTCTGCATTTGAATTCAGGTGTTGATCCTGGCTATCGAAGTCGTCTACTACAAAGATCTGAGGTAACGTCTCTAGGACCTGAGATAATGCCGAGGCGTTTGCCTGACTTCGAGGTTGGGATCTTTCTTCAGGTTATCCGGGCTAGATTGCCGTGAATCTTACCCTCTTGCCTATCTCTTACGCATTGCCAGGTTGTGTCATATAGACCCCGGTTACCGATGCCATTGAGGTAATGTCTCAAGGATCCGAGGTAATATCAAGGAGTTTGCTCGACTTGGAGGTCGGGATCCTTATGCATTCGAGTTGTTCCAGCTTGATTTGCAGTTATGCAGAATTGTCGAAGTTAGTAGGACTAATGGTTGGCATCAGCCTCAGGGAGATAAAATGATGGTTCATGAGTGGGGCGACCAAGTAGAAGCAATCATTGATGTCATTGATAGAGAGAACCTGCTAGGAGTTGTCGGGGAGCGCCTTCATAATCCTCCTTCAGAACGAGGACGTGACCCCAAATCCATAGTTCCAACACCTTTTTGCCACCACTGGAGTTACAAGCTAGCGTTACCAAGCTCGGCATCTAGCAATCTCAGCGTCTCGGCACCTCCTCATCTCGGCATATCATCAACCTCGACTATCGCGATGGAGTCGAGACGCGTTGAATCAGCCTCGGCTTAACAACAACCTCGGCTATCTCGATTTGCTTGTTTACCCTGCCTCAACAATTTTGATAGAAGAAATAATAATTCAATGAGAGCAGATGCTATTGCTATATGTTTGGAGGGTTTTAGTAATCCGCTAACTCTTTCTAATGTGAATAATATAGAAAAGACAAACACAAAGTAGATATAGCAAAGGCAAACATAAAGTAGTGTGATCCTATTATTGACTTCCCTGTATCCCCGAGTTGTGAAAATAACTCCTTTGGACTAAATGGCATGGAGAGTTCAAATGTTGTGGTTGTTTATGATCCAAATAGAGCATCTAAATTTATGCTAGAATTGAAAAGTCTGGTCCCCAAGGGGAGAGGATGACGATCCCAGGTTCCGAGGAGAGAGGATGACGCTCCTGGGTTCCCGAGGAGAGAGGATGATGATCCTGGGCTCTCAAGGGGAGAGGATGATGATCCTTCATATTATCTTTTCGTCATATGGAAGCTTATGGTCCAAATAGAGCATAAGGAGAATTATAAGAAAACCCATGTGAAGCAGTTTAAAAGCGAAGCTATTGCTCAAACAACCATTGTTTCTCTGGATCCCTTCACAAGCTGCTACGGTTTTTGATTTTGCTGTTGCAGATTTTCAAGAACTGCTCGTGCAAAAGCATCTGACTATTGCTTCTGGTATTGACCATCTTTAATCGCAAGAATCGAAATTTAACGATCCCCACAGACGGCGCCAATGTTTTGTTCAGGAACAGGATTTATCGGACTTGACCTAGAAGCAATGCCCAGGGCCTACGTACTCTGTAGAGGGATCAAAGTCCACATAGTTCGAGATACACATAGGCGTTTAGCCAAAGGGGTGGGGTGTGTGCTTTATGTGACTGTATGTAAATAGTTCAGAGTTAGAACGTAGAACCTGTGTTCCTTAAGGCTTGATCTCTGTATTTATAGAGTTTACCTTAGGTAGATATGGTTTGGGCCCTGTGATTCAAGGCCCTGATATCCTAGCTACCAGATACCACTCTGGTCCTATTTATAAGTCCCTTTTGACCAAAAAAATTTGGTCCTATTTATAAGTCTTCTTTGACCAAATAAATGAGATTGTGACAATTTTGCCCATATTAATTATACAAATGAAAATAGAGAGAGAAGAAAAAGTTGAAAGCACCCAATCATAAATGAGGGTAAAGTTGAAAATTCACCTCATAATCATTGAGCTAACTACCTCTCTTTGGTATGTGTGATTTGGTCAAAATGGGACTTATAAATAGGACCAGAGTGATATACATTTAGATATACCTAGATTGTAGGTAAGATAGGATCCTCCTTTATTATAGGCAGATCCTGATATGCGATATATTCCTTGTTGGGCCATATATTAAATATGGGTTTTATCCAAATCCGTAACAACATTTAATGCATAAATTATTACATTATACTTAATTAAATTAGTGAAGGGCAGTCTCTGCTTAATGTTAAAAATTTTATATAAGTAATTCAAATGAAAATAGCTCGAGCCGGGTGACGTCAAATTTTTTTTTTTTTTAAGTTCAATCAATTTAAATATATATCAAAATTTAAAAAAAGGTTCTTTTTTATGGCGATTTTAGAAGGTTCTCCCCTGAATATATTATTGCATCAAGATGACGTCATGACCCTTTAGTTTTATTTTGTACACTTCCAGCATAACAACCCATTCTCAGGATGGGAAATGGGGATATGCTCCAACCTACCCCGAGGCCCATTTTCTTAAATAATTAAACTCAATTCAATCTATACATAAAAATAGTTAATCAAGCTAACTAATCATTACTAAACAAATAAGAAAGTTTAATAATACACCTTAATAATATTTGTGTCAAAATATTAATATTATATATGGGGTTTACTTTTTTCATGTTGCATGAGAGAAAGAAGATTCCTACACACACATAAAATGATGGGACCCACATATATATATAATACTAATTATATATATATGCGGGTCTCACCATTTTATGTGTGTGTGACATGAGAAAACATTTCTCCTACAACATGAGAAATGTTTTTCCCATTATATATATATATACCTTGTCAATAATGGGTGTGTTGTGGCCTATACATATCAAATACTTATTTGGTCCACTTATAAGGACTTGTGAAATATGTTACTACCAAATACTTTCTCTATTTCTTATAAGGGTTTGTTAATTGTTTCGATTAAAGAAATTAGTTTAATGTCAAAAATTGTAGAATTTTTTTTAAAAGTATTTTTAATTAAATTAAAACAAAGTATTATTATATTTTGTAAAAATATTTTTTGGTAAATACCATGAGTATGAGTCTATAATATACCACTCTGGTCTTATTTATAAGTCCAGTTTGATTAGCAAAATTTGGTCTTACTTATAAATCCAGTTTCATGTAATAAATGAGATTGTGATAATTTTACCCATATTAATTATTCCTATAAAGATAGAGAGAGAAGAAACAGTTGAAAAATACCCAATTATAAATGAAGGCAAAGTTAAAAATTTACCCCCATAATCATTGTGTCAACTACCTCTCCTTGGTATGTGAGATTTGGTCAAAGTAAACTTATAAACAGGATCAAAGTGGTACTACTACTAACTACTAAGAGAAAAAAGAATATGATATGTTTTAAGGAATAATTGAGATTATAGGGTTAGTTTTTAATGAACAATGGGAATTACAAATATCATGGATTCATGGTCATGTACCACTCTTGGTCTTATTTATAAGTCCATTTTAATTAAATCGCATATACCAAGGAAAAGTAGCTAGTTTAATGATTATGGGGTAAATTTTTAACTTTACTTTCATTTATGAATGAGTATTTTTTAAATCTTTCTTCTTTCTTTATTTTCATTAAGTGTAATTAGTATGAGCAAAATTGTTATATCTCATTTATTACCTGAAAGATGATTTATAAATAGAACCATTTTTTATTTATTTATCAAAATGTACTTATAAATAAGACCAAAGTGGTATATGATAAGTACTTAATTAGTGATAGAACATTCCATCTCAAATACTTGCTTTCAGAATTAGCTTTTCAATCTTGATTTACGGTATACAAGGTAAGTATATGAGATAAGTTATATCTCAATTTACGTAAATAAGTACTTTTAAGACTTTCAAAAAGTGATCTCAAACATCATTTTCAGTACACTGTTTCTTTTTCTTCATTTCTATTTGAGCACTGTACCATTATATATATATATATATATATATATATATATATATATATATATAATCTGTATGGAGGAGCCTTTCGGAATGATAAGCCACCACATGACACCTCTTTTCTTTTGGTGATATTTCTCTCTCTTCATTATCTCTCTCACCATCCTTTCATGTTTGGTTTTGTTTTTCTTCCTTTCATCTTTAATGAAAGCCACTCAAATTCAAAAGCGAATACCAAGAAAACTCTAAAATTGACCCTTTCGTCGACAATGAAATCAGATTCATTCAATTCAATTATTTGTGTAATTAAGAAGCCTTCGAATTCTGGTATTAGTTCCCATCTAACCCCAAGAGTTTAATACATACACACTTGTATGTTAATGGACCCATTATTATTTTACCTTTTACACTTTGGTCGGTGAGGTTTAGATTGTGACTGCCTTCTTTACAATAATAATAATTCTCAATGTAATCCTATCCATTATTTTACCATTTTTGCTTTTAAATTAATAGATATTATCATGAAAGCTCTAGCTAGCTAATATATCTCTCAAGATTAGGTCTTTTTAAATTAAAATAATTAAAAGTTTGAATTATTTTAATCATGTTTGTTTTGAAGGTTTAAGGAGTTGATGATAAGAATTCACTCCATTTATAAAATTGGACATGTACTGTTAGGTTTGAGTTCATTAATTCAGTATATATAGTTATCTTGTGTTATCATTCACCTATTGATTTTAATTATTCAACCTATGTCCTTCTCTCTTCTTTTTTTTTTTTTCATTTTTAAATACTATTTGGGGATAATATTTCCACTTGTAATGCTTAATTATGGTAAACACAATCTCTTTTATCAAATGTTACTTTGATAAATTATTAAAAATATTCTCCTTCTTTGGTAAAAGTTGATCTTGGTCCTACATATGTAAAATATGTTTTTTATATGTATCAATTTTTTTTCCCTAAAATTACCCTTATTGATATTTTCTCAATATATAATAACTAAGTAACAGAAGGGGAAAGAATTAAGGAAAATGATTAGAATATTAAGCATAACATATTAACTTGACCAATTTCCTAAACGTAATCAAATTAACTAAATATATCTTACATGAAGATAACAAGAGCACAACATTAGCTAATTGTTTAATTATATTAGTGTTGTGAACACAAGTTTAAAAGGAGAAACCTCATTTCGGAAAATTCTAGCTTATTAAGATGGACTAAAACAAACGATTTGAGCTTATAAACCCACTTCGTTTATTAGGCTTCCTAATATATATATATATATATATAACTTATAAGGATATAATAGTCCCTCTTTTGAGATTCAATGTCTTTGATAGCTCTACTCTATGACACTTTACTCGGCTTCCTACCTGTCAAAACCATTTATATAAGTTGTCCTTAATTTCCAATAACTAGCATTGACTTAGATAGCAGCCCATTTGACAAATTTCACCAACAACCGGAAAAATGTGTCAGTGATCAATTTTCTCTGTAGTAGTGTAAAGAAAGAGCACATCCTAAAAAATTTGAGGCAAGTAACTTTATATAAGTTGTGATAAAATTTAACATATTTACATAAATCATGTCGTAAAATCAATTTCTATAGCCAACTCAAACAGACACTAAAGTCTATTAATATTAATAGAATGAATTCATTGAGCTTATAAACATCATTTCATTTGATGCTAACACCAATAATGACATTCTTAGTCTGGCATATATTGAGATCTTAAGAAAATATATGACAAGAAAGTCATATTCTCAAGTTTTACACACACGCACTCACAAAATATCAAGTTTAAAGACTATAGTAGCTAGATCCTTTATTGGATGACATATAGGGTTTGGCCACTTAAATTGAACGGGGTGATATGAAGAACACTTGTAACTTATTGTTATTGTCACTCACTTACTCACACACAGAGACACTCACAAAAGACTTCTCACATTCCAAAGTGGCTATGTCTAGAGCAGCTAGGTAGAGAGCCATAGAATCCCTTTTAAATCCGGGGGTTTTTTTTTTTTGGGGGGTCTTTTGAATTTGCATAGATTGATGACCAATAACCTTAACCCATCAAGGAGAATCCCCAACAATCTATATATATATATAGAATATTAATTTATATTAAGACAAAAAAGTACATAAATACAATTAGATAGATGCACCCATAACCCTAACCCATGAAGGAGAATCACATCCCCAAACAATATAGGTATTTTTTTGTCCACAGGCCTTTTATTTTTTTGATAAAATATCAATTTATATTAAGAAAAACATAAGTACATAAATACAAGGTTAATGAGCACCAATAAACATATGATTTTTCCAAAAGTACATATACCACCTAATGCTTTTTTAAAGGGAAAAAATAACTATGAATTTTTAAAATATGTGCAAAAATACACATTAAATTTTCTTAAAAGCATGCCCGACACATGTTTTTTTAAAGGACAAAAGTAACTATAAATTTTTAAAATAGATATAAAATAATATATTGACCATTTGTTTGAATTTCAGGTGGAACTCACCAACAGAATTTCCCAATGGAATTTTTCCATCAATAATTTTGTTGCTATTTTTTTTTTCAAATTTGTACTACTACATTATAATAATTTAATAATATAACAATTTATTTCAATAAAATGTATATAATGAAAATAATTTAATATTAAAATAATATCTCTATAAAAATAAAATATAAATAGGATAATAACATACATATATAAAAATGATTTTTTTAATTGAAATGACAATATAGTGAAAGAGGAGCTTTATACCCAAGAGGGGGGGTGAATTGGGTATAATGAAAATTTTCGACAACTTGTTCTGTTTTTACACTTTCAGAACAGGGCAGAACAGAGGAGATAGAGAGAAAAGCTTTGCACACAAAGATTTATACTGGTTCGGTCCTTTCTCTGACCTACATCCAGTCCCCAAGCCTCACCTGGGATTTTCAATCCACTATAATCAAATATTGATTACACACTCTGTACTAAGAGTTGTTCTCTCACTAGAACACACTCCCCCTTACAAGTTGTAATCAATACACCCTAACTACCAAGTCCCCTGACTTGTAGTTATCACAATCAGTAGATGATTTACAAGATGATAACTCTCTCAAAGAGTAGATAGAATAAACACTGAAGTACAAAGTATCAAATTGATACTATTACAGATAAAAGCTGAACACAATAAATGATACTTAATAAATTTTCGCTCTCAGTTGGTGTATCAGCTTGAGAAGAAGTTAATGCTCTCTATTTATAGGCAGAGAACATTAAATGACCGTTGTAAGATGATTCCAACCGTTGGAAGTGATTAGCTTGGGTTCTGGTCATCTTCTCTTTCTAAATTTCTGCTAATCCAAGTCTTAATGAAGTCTGATGTGGCTCTCTGAGAATTTGCCCGTTGGAGATGGCTTTACTTGTTGTAGTAAGCATTCTTCAACGTTTAAAAGGCGTGCTCAGATGGATTAGCTGAAAATAGGTTGATTTGCAGAAGTGCATTTAATGCACTGTACACTTTTTGCTTTATGGCTTTGACCTTCATTGATCTTCATCTGTGATTGCTGAAATTCACTCAACAAACTTGTTAAACATAGCTAGGAATATGATTGAATGAATTATGGAAGCAATAAGATCAAACAATAATGATTTGCAAATTCGTGTAATTCAAAAATCAGTTTTGACCGTTGTATACTGCGGTATGTTCCTCTATACTGGAGTATGCCACTGTGCATACTGCAGTATCCAAAGGCTTATTGCAGTAAACAACTTCCAGAGACAAAAACCTCGCGAAATGACTTTGAAAGATATCCTCTATACTGCAGTATCCAACTAGTATACTGCAGTATACGAGTTTTTGTCAAAGAGAAGAGACCCTGTGATTGCCCAATACTGCAGTATGAAAACCTATACTGCAGTATGCAATAGTTGTAAACTTAGAGAGCTTTCTGTAAGAGCCTATACTGCAGTATCCAACTCCATACTATGGTAAGGACTTGGGTGAGAAAATTTGATAGCTCTCGGGTTGGCCCTATACTGCAGTATACATACTTATACTGCGGTATTGGCTTGACTTAGAATTTTACTTGCTCTCTGGATGCCCCTATACTGCAGTATACAAAGCTATACTGCGGTATGGGCTTGTTTTGAAAAACGTGGTTGTTCTCTGGAAGTCCAATACTGCGGTATGCAACTAACATACTGCAGTATTGACTTATCTAGAGGAATGATTACTTTCTGGATGGCCCTATACTGCAGTATACAAACCTATACTGCGGTATGGACTTACTTTGAAAATACGGTTGCTCTCTGGAAGTCCCTATACTGCAGTATACATAGTTATACTGCGGTATGGACTTTTTTGAAAACACGGTTGCTCTCTGGAAGTCCCTATACTGCAGTATACATAGCTATACTGCGGTATAGACACCTATACTGCAGTATTGAGTAATCCCGAAAGATTATCTCCTTTCTGGAAGACTCTATACTGCAGTATGCAAAGCCATACTGCGGTAAGCAACTATCAGATGATGTTCAAAGGTTCTTGGAAACTTCATAACATGTTTTACAATTGTTGTTAATCATCAAAACACATTGAGAACTAACATATAGAATATGTGCCTTTTTCAACGTTTTATTATATATAAATAAAAATACGAATATTATAAATGTAAATAGAGGTATACAATACAAATATTATTTTTTCAATATTTTCAATAAATAATATAAGTATTATTAATAAATATTACATGAAATAAGAAAATTTAAATAAATATTTAATAATATATTAAATTATATATAAATCATACAAAAATTATGTGTGTGTGTGTGTATGTTTGTATAATATAAATATTATATTTGTTTTTTCGAAAATTAGTTCGTGGCAGCTCAACTGATTAAGCTTTTAGCATACCCTTGGGGTCTTAAATTTGAATTCTCTCCTAGTTAAGTTGTGTTTAATTTGAATGGAGGAGAGGGAGGGGAATTTCCCTCTTTTGGGTGAAAAGTCATATATAATTATAAATTCGTATAGTTTTCCATATAAATATCTTACATCATGCTCATATCTGACTTTTTACGTCAAAGAGGGAAGCTCTCTTCCTTTTCTTCAAACTAAACACAGTCTTAATCATAAAATGCAACCACTTTAAAGGCCGGTGGGGTGGCAGGCCGCAGGAGGGGCATGTTCGATGATGGACATGTCTGGATGTGCCAAGTGGAAAATGAATTATTGATGAAATATTCCGTCTAGGGCCATGGCTCAAAAAAAAAAAAAAAGTCCTAAATATTTAATGGAAATTGGATTTTTTTTTTTATATATTTAGCCAAAAAATTTATACATTTGACCAAAAAAATTTATACATTTGGTTCTCAAATATTTTTTTAAAAAAATTAGTTAATAAGTATACATTTATCCCCCAAATATTATCCCAAGCTCCGTCCCTCATGCCAACCGTTTTGTCAGGTAAAATTTAGCAATGGGAAAGATTCCATTGGTAATCTATTTCCGCCACTAATATGTCGTTAATTCCGTTGGTAAATTGAAATTCCAGAGGCAGCTATTTTTTTAGTTTATATGAAATATCCTCGTACTACAATGCTGTATGAGAAAGCCATCAACATGGATTTGATGAAGAACTTTATGCCGCTATATTGGGCTTTTTCACCAATATAAGAACAAAAAAAAAAAATTTATCAGAGTAAGGCACTGTACAAACTATTTACTAGATTAAGGCTCACGCCACTGGTGGCGCAGGGGGGCCCCACGCCACGTCAGTGGCGTGGACCTGTTTCACGCCACTGACGTGGCGTGAACAAGGTCCACGCCACCTAGTGGCGTGGACCAATCAGAGCCTCTGATTCAGACTTTAAAAAAAAAAAATTATGCCACTGACGGTGCACCCTGACCCCATGCCACCAGTTGTATTACTTTGATAAATAGTTTGTACACTGCATTAACCCGGTAAATTTTTTTTTTTTTATTCTTATATTGGTGAAAAAGCTGCTATATTGATAGATGGATAGTTATATATTTAAAAAGAAAATTGTATTTTACTATTTGTTTGATCAATTCAACCACAAACATGGATGTATGATTCACTATATATATATGCCCCAACCTTTAAAAGGATTTTATTTTTAAGAGATTCATTCACTATATAATAATATCCATTAATTTAAATTATTGTGTTGTGTTATTGCCCCGAGAACAAATGATAGTTTAAGCCTTCTCAACACAACTTTATCTGTTTAGAAGATTTCAACTAAAAATCTTACTTTCACTTGATCCAATCATGTAGATAAAATCTTATTTAATTTTTAGGATAGTGTGCTTTGAGGATAGTGTGCCATCTATGCTTTTGAATCTTTTAACACCCCCAACTTGTATTAATTATGTTCAGGTCCCCTAAGATGATGACAACAAGAGTGTAAGTTAAATAGGCTAAATTACACATAACCCCATTTATTTGATTAGTTTTGTCCATTTCTTATTCACACACAACTTGAAGTTTAAAAGGTTATCTGTACATAACTCAAAGTTTGAGAGTTATCCGCACAAAATTGAAAGCTTAATAAAGTTTATTATTGAGGGTTTCATGGAAAAGGGTCATTTGTACATGATTCACAGGTTAAGAGTCTGGGTATGGGCATTAAGTAATTTAGCCAATTAAGTAATACCATGCATTAGTGTTATGTTAAGCGTCAAATCAAGGAAAAAGGAAGCTGGAGAGAAGCTACAAGGAAGCTGAGTAAGTAAGAAGAGACCAGATAGCTGAGGATTATTATGGGTATATATTGAAGTATTGTTTGGTAGGGAGCAAAACATTAAATATGAGAGTGAAATTAGTTGACATTGTTGTCAAATGTCTATTGATGAGGACGAAGAAGAAGGATGGGTGTTAAGAAGAATGGTAGCTTTTGTAGGGCATGCACCAGTTACAGGATTCAGAAACATGTGACAGAGAAAGAGAAGAGAGAGAGAGCGAAAGGGGGGCAACAAAGGTTACTGGTACAGATGTAAAGCTAAGAGCTAAATGATGGAAAAGGGAATTGGAAGTACTTGAGACATGTAGTGAAATCAAGATCTATATCATTTCCTTGTTGAGTAAAGCAAAGCAAATAGGCATGGCTAGCTATGATTCAGAATAATCTGATAAGATAGTACCCTCTCAGTCTTAAGTATAAGTATAAAATATGGTTGACTTCTATTTTTAGAGAGGTTAATGAAGTTAAATAAGTTACTTAATCGTTATCACAATTTATAAGTCAATCAAAATAGTTTAGAGAAAAACGATAAATATAAGTACTTTAAAAAAATTTAATTAGTTTTCTTAATATTAGAAAAAAGTTCAATTTTATCTTATGTTTAGGACTGAAGGGAATAATACGTATTATTTGGGTTTTAAGTCCAGTCTTAGGAGTCAAATATGGGGAAAATTCCTAGGTAAAGCCCAATACTCTGAAAAATGGTTGGAGGTTTGATCATTTAAGTTTGAACTTTGACGAGACCAACACAAAAAAGCAAGAGGATAAAAAGAAGTGATCTTGCTGGGGCTTAGGGAAAAACATGAAATAGGAATTTAGACCAATATTTGAGCCCACCAAAAATATCTGGGCTTGGTTTAATGGGCTTTGGGCTAAGTCCATCTACATGAAAGCAGATAACACAAACGAAGCCTTAATTAAAGATGAAAAGAAAATAGTAAAAAATGGCGTCGCCCGGACTCGAACCGGAGACCTTCAGTGTGTTAGACTGACGTGATAACCAACTACACCACGACACCCTGTTGTTAGGTTTTCCATAAAAAATATATATTATAAATATAAAATATATTCTGGAACGTCGTCAGCTTGGATGATAGCTCTGCTCATGTAAGATTGAGGTGATAACCAGAAGCGAAGGAAGCTAAATTGAAGGATACAAACAAGGATGCTTCCTGCGGCTACGTTTCCGCCACTCTGCAATTCGTTGAGTCGGATTAATGCTACTCAAACCAACTCCATTAATTATCTGGGTTTCACGACCAAAGCTCAGTCATGTTTCCTTTCTGGGTTGGCTCTAACGGACTCGTATTTCATGCTCTGCTGCAAATCTGTACAATTTCAGCATTCCTGTGTTAATTTGAATGCGATATATGGTAATGGATTTGGTGTGTGCGCCTCGAAGAAGCGAGGACAGGCTGGGGCTGTTGGCATTGTGGAGGCCGACGATTTTGAGGAGGATGGTGGGAATGGTGATTATGATTTTGGGGACTTTGATGATGAGGAGGAGGATGAAGATGAGGACGATGAGGGAGTGGTTATGCCGCTTGAGCAGATGAGAAAATGGCTGATGAATAAGCCTCGGGGTTTTGGTGTAGGTAAGGTGTATGACACTTCTGTTGAAGATAAGATGCTTGATGAAATGCGCAAGAGTAGAGAAGCTCAAGCCGCTAATCTGAATAAGCTTAAGAACAATCCCACGTTTCCTGGTGCCAGAAAAGATGAAGAGAAGAAAGGTTAGCTTCTGAATTATCCTTAACGTGACTCATATTTTTTACTTACCAAGTTATGGCTAATGGGACTTTCAATATGATATTTATGATGGGGTTATCTTCAGATTATGCTACTTTTACATGGCTGCTTGAGTTTCTTATGTGAAGTCTTAAGCAAATAATATCTATTTTGCAGTTGTTGGTGGTTTTCTGTAGTGTTTAAGCTGGATATGGATGCTTAATTGAGGATAGCACTATGTTTTGTGGAGATTGAAACCATCTAACTTAGATTTTGAGAAATTCTAGGATTTTGTACCTTGTATCTTTGTCATCTTACCTTAGGACAATGTAAATTTGCAAGGCTATTGACTGTGGAGGTGTTTACTGTTTATATTTTCTCAATGTGTTAAGGATGCAACGTGCCTGTGTTTATTCAGTGGGATGGAATTTTGCAGCCCAGGAGGTTAAAAGTGGAGTTCAAGTACGCTTGGTGAACTTGCCAAAGAAGAAGAACGTCCATAGGGATCTTAAATTAGCATTCCAAGGGATTCCTGGCGTAGTTGATATAGTCCCAGCTGTTTCTGGTAACAAGAAGACAAGGGACCCTGTTTGCAAGGGCTTCGCTCTTGTTTATTTCGAGTGTGAAGAAGATGCTGCTAGGTGTGTTCTAACTCTAACCTCAATCTCAATCCCATTCTAAATAATAGGACAAGGCTTTTCTCCAAGAGTTCTCAGCTCAATGTTGTTGGGTTTTTTCAATAAAATCACTACATTTGAATGCATTTTCCAAGTCACCAGCATGTCATAGATTGTTTCAAAACTACTTTCCACATGTCATATCTTAATTAATTAATTCAATAGAGGCACTTTAATAAAAAAATTGCATTGAGTTTTTTTCCCCCTCTTCCAAATCTGATAGATGTAGGGCATCACATCTTCCTATTGAGTAATAAAACATAATAACGGCCTCTTTCTGAATTTTTGTCGAATGGGGTTCTTTTTTATTGATTACAGTGCAGCTTGCTATGTCTAATACAGCACATTAGAATAATTTCTGGGAGATGAATATTTGAAGATATTGATCTAGGTTTGTATAGAGCCCTCTTCAAAACATAGAATATTTGACCCTCCTGCTTAAATTGTTTCCAGAATGACGTTCTTCTCATCATGAAAATATGCGAAATATCTAGAAGACTAGAAGATGGTTTTTTTACAACAACAACTAAGCCTTATACCACTAGAAGGTGGTCTTCTTATACTGGGAAATTAATTCAAGGTTCTCCATGTTATTTTACTTCACTAGAGTGACTTAGAGTTGTATTTGCCTTGGGATCTATCTGCCATTAATTATTACATACCAATGTTATTATTCAAAATTATTCAATTTGTTCTCACAGTACTAGAATCTTACAAAGTCCAATCCTCTCCCTCTTCACAGGTTTGTGCAACTATACTCTGGGCAAACTGTTACCTTTGGTAAAATTCAAAAGCGGATAAAATGTGAGCTTCTGAATGAAAATTCTCCAGTGTCTTCTTCTCTGGAATCAAGCCAAGATGATAATACTACTGCAGCTACACCAGAGATAGTAGTCCCAGCCATAGAAGAAAACCCAAATGAGGATCCCAATATGGATGATTCTGCTATCAGTTCTTGGGATGAGACTGCTTCTAATTCTGGTGAATCGGATTCCATATATAGAGCAGAACAGGTTGAAGAGAATGAAGACTATGCAGCAACTCTGAGTTTAGATCATAATGATCGCACTGTGGAACTGCAGATTGATTCTGAAATTAATTCACTTTCCCTGGAACAGAAATCACCTGACAAACCTAAACAAGTTAATGTTGCCAAGAAAAAGCCACCTTCCAAGGAGAAAGTTAAGAAGGTTCCTAAGTTAGAGGTTTTAGGATCTGCAAAGAGGTAATGAACAACACCCATGTGAAATTATAGAATGCATGTGACATTATTTTTATGTTTATTGATTATGTTCATCTTGTTAATCTGATTTCAGGTTAAAGATAAAGGAGAAGGCTGTTTTAAGTGGTGTTTTATCCAAATATGGATCAAAAGCCGCTTTTGCTTCAAAGGATAGTTAAGGGAATGTAAAAAGAAACAAATTTGAATGATGAATGAGGGATGTGATAGTCTCCTTAATTCCAAATTGTAATTCTATGTATTATTAGATCTTATTTCAATTAAAATTTACTAAATGTGATGGCAAAAAAATAAACTTGAGCTCTATTCCATTTATTCTTAAATTTTATGTGTTTCTTTTGATTTTAAAAGATTATTTAATTTTTTTGGTGAAGCACAATACGTAAACTTCACTGGTGGTAGAGGATTTAGAGCTAGTACAATGGGCGAGCCATTAGTGTGTGGTGGGCTAACCCGCCCAACCCCTTTTCCTTTTTCCCTCTCTTTTTTCATATTTTTTTATAAGAACTTGTGAGTTTGTTTAAATGTTTGGTAGTTGTTTGAGATCTACCGTTTATTACTCTTAATTCCTCAAACTTCAACACTACTCATTTCTTGTTCAATTTTCCCCCTCTACTCTCGTGCAAGCTAATGATCAAATCTTTCCAAATCAAACTTCTCATTGCCTAATGGTTTTTTATTTCTTGGTGTCTTCTGGATATCTGTTCATTGCCCATTCTCAATTTTCTGATCAAACTCATTAATTTCTCACTTATAAACCACAATTCATGAGGAAAAAGATGCAGTTGCTATTTTTCTGCTTTACATTTCATGGTTTTATTTGCTCACATCAGTCAAGCTAGCTTGTTTCGTATTAGCAAAATATAAACTTAAAAAAAAAAAAATTTGTGTCTTCGGTTAAAGATTTCTCTGTATAATTTTCTTCTGCTTTAAGTTTGGTGTTTTTTTTTTTTGGGTGTCAATCATACCGATATAAATTTTTTTTTTTAAAAAACTACAAAATAAAACAAATTCTGTTCTTTCAAAGGTTTTGTACAGTATGTTTGGAATTCACATGTAAACTAAATGTTAGTTTGTTTTAACTTTTTAAAAGTGCTTTTACAATTTATGAGGTAAACATGTGAAATGAGTTTTGTCTCAATTTTTTTTAAAAAAAACTTTTTTTTTTTTGGGGGGGGCTAACAAGAGAGGCATAAAGCCTACATTACAATATGAAAATTACACTAAAGGGGAATTTAATTCCAAACTCTCATGATCTAACCAAGCCCTCAAACTAATAGGGCACTCACCAAATAGTCTAGAATTAGAGATACCCCATTTGGCTAGGGCAACCGCAATTCTATTAAAATCCCTGGGAATAGCTCTAACATCAACCTGCCAATTAAAAGCTAATATTTCTCTAGCTTTCATCACTAAATTGCTGCAAATAGTACATGAGGAATCAAGAACCAAATTAACAACATTATCTGCATCTGACTCTAATATTACCTTCTTGAAACCCAAGTCCCAAGCCAATTGTAAACCTTCCACAATTGCCCATTCCTCAGCCGCTGTCACATCACAATCACCAATAGAACGTGCAAAACCCACCATCCATTTGCCCAAACAATCCCTAATCACCCCACCGCAACCCGCCTTGGTCGTTTGTAAAGCTCTAGCCCCATCAACATTCAACTTCAACCACCCAAGAGGCGGTTTTTCCCAACATGAAGCCTGTGTAACCGGATCCGAACACACAAGACTCGATGGCCCATTCAAAGATACAAATCTGGACCATATTGAGGAAATAACCAAACCAGGATCACCCGGTTTTACAAAGTTGCTATCAAAGATACAATGATTCCTTCAATCCCAAAGCTTCCAAATAGCTACACTAAAAAACAGACTCCAACACCCTTCCCAGTTACAACCCACCCGATTATTAAGATTGAACATCAACCAATCCTGCAAATCAAAAGAGAAGAAGGAGGTGATATACCTGGGCTTGACCAGATCCGCCCACATACGTTTGGCATAGCTACAGTCACGCAAAATATGTAAGATATCCTCCGGGCCCGAATTGCACATCCCACAAACAGCAGGACTGTTAGACCAGGAACTTCGCCACAGATTAGTAGGAAGCTTATTTAGAGCCACCTTCCACATAAAGATCCTGATTCTTTCAACACCATTCCATTTCCATATTGCCTTGAACACTTTGTCCTGCAAATGGACAGGGTTTGGTTCTAATAAAGAGTAAGCACTCCTAATAGAGAACTGTCCATTCGCAGAAGCTCCCCAAGCCAAACTATCAAACCCCGCATCTACTCTGGGAGGCAAGACCGCCGCCACTCTTCTCATAACCGCCGGACTAATGATGGACGATAGCTTATTAACATTCCAAACCCTTTCCTCCACCCAATTAGCCACCACCGAATCCTCCTCTTCCTCCAACAAGGGTCGAAGACAATAATCAGCCAGTTTCAAATTATTATCCACCCAGGAATCATGAAAGAAATTAACAGCCAACCCATTACGAATCATCCATCTAAAATCCTGCTCGACAACCTCTCGTTGATCACAAATAAACCTCCATAGCTTGGAATCCCCAGGTCGATATGAAAGTAACGATTCTGAATCCCTCAACATGTAGCGCTGAACAAGTATCTCACTCCATAACCCCTTTGCCCCAGTAGTCAACTTCTATGCAAGCTTAGCTCCACAAGCTTGGCTAACCAAAGTAAGTCTTCTAATCCCCAATCCTCTATATTCTTTGGGTCTAGTAATCTGATCCCATCCAATGGAATGAAAGTGCCTACCTCCAGGATCATGGCCCCATATAAAATTCCTCTGCAACCGCTCCACTTCCTCGCAAACACTCCTCGGAAGCCTAGCCACCATCATAGTATACATAGGTATAGTACTAATAACTGACTTAGCAAGAGTAATCCTTCCTGCCATTGAGAGACAATTAGCCTTCCGTACACTTAATTTGTCCTTAACTCTATCAATCACATATTGAAATTTCTCCTTCGGCCTCTGATTACGAGATAAGGGGAAGCCAAGGTACCTCCCAATCTCGCAAGAAAAGTTCATCTGTGTCACCACTTTGATTTGCATTTTAGTACTCAAAGATACTCTAGGGGAAAAGAGCATAGACAATTTGCTAATATTAACCTTCCCACCTGAAGCTCACATAAACTCCTGAACACAGCTCATCATACATGTAGCTTGCCTTACAGAAGCAACCCCAAACAGAAGCAAGTCGTCCGCAAACATTAAATGAGACACCTTAGGCCCTCCACGTGTAGCATAAATAGGTTCCCATCTACCATCATCCACAACATCGCATATTAAATGAGACAACCTATCCATACACATAACAAAGAGAAGTGGAGAAAGTGGATCACCTTGCCAAATCCCCCTTCGAGGAGAGAAGAATTCTGTTTTGGATCCATTCCATAACACATTATACATTACCGATGAAACACAATCAATAACAAGATCCACAAACTCCATACCAAGTCCTGTATCATTGAGCACCTGCCTCAAAAATACCCAACTAATTCTATCATAAGCCTTCTCTAGATCAATCTTTATAGCCATGAGACCTTTTTTGTTTCTGTTTCTCCCCATAATATGAAGAATCTCTTGGCCAACAACAATGTTATCCTGAATGCATCTACCTTTAATGAAACTAGCTTGAAAAGGAGAAATTAAATCATTCATGATTCCCCTTAAACGCATAGCCAAGACTTTGGTAATACACTTATAATGCACCATACACAAGGAGATGAGCCTAAAATGGGACACTAGTTCCACTCTATCTCTCTTAGGTATAAGTGAAATTAGTGTTTGGTTAGCCTCCACCAGAGAAACCTCCTTCTTAAAAGCCTTCTTCACGAAATCACAAAGTGTTGGTCCCACCGTCTTCCAATTAGACTTGTAAAATAACGGGGGAAAATCATCAATGTCCGGCGCCTTATGACTTCCCATAGAGAATAGGGCCCCTTTTATTTCCTCATCCGACGGTACAGCGGAAAGACCCACTATCACCTACGAGTCAATACTAGGAAAGTGGGATCTAGTAACCATCTCACCAGAATCCTACAAATCAGTACAATAAATACTCTTAAAATGGCTCACAACCAGCGACTTGAGTTCCTCTTCGTTGTCCACCCAAGCCCCATGGTCATCTTTCAACATCAGAATTTTATTCCTCCGACTCCGCATTTTAGCTTTCAAATGGTAATATCTAGTATTTCTATCACCCTTGGAAATCCACTCGCTTCTCGACTTTTGAAACCACTTAATCTCTTCAAGCTTTAAAAGCCTTTCAAGATCATCCTGTAGCTCAAATTCCAACTTGCACAAAAACTCAGAATGAGGATAGGCAGCGGACCTCTGGATTCCATCAAGCCGTTTCATTATACTATGGTTCTTCTTCTCAATCATCCCAAACACCTCCTTGTTCCAAACATTCAGCAACTGTTGGAGCATCTCCAGGGCATGATTAATATCATTTTTAGAGTCCCAAGCATTACGTAAAAAATCAACAAAATTATCATGACATATCCACATAGCCTCAAACCGAAATGGCCTATTGCTTCCACAGGGAATAAAACAATTTATACATGTGAGACATAAAGGGTTATGATCAGAAAAGCGAGTTCTAGGCATTACCTGTACAGAGCATTCCGAAAAATGAGAGATAAATTCTTCATTAGCGATTACTCTGTCCAACCTCTCAAAAAGCCACCGCCCTCCCACAAGTTTGGGGCCCCTCCAGGTAAATTTAGGACCCACCGCCCTAATATCAAATAAATTGCATTCACGGATCCTATCAGAAAACATAGAACAGCGAGCCACATGAATACCCATACCCCCTGTCCTCTCATCCGGAGAAGCAATGTCATTGAAATCACCAATAACGGCCCATGGGTCACTCATCGAAGCAGCATAACCCCTTAGGTTAGACCAGAGCAACTGCTTGTGATGATAGTTTGGGATGGCGTACATCGCTGTAATAAAGAAAATACAGCCATTGGAGAAATTACACCGGAGATGAAACAGCTGCCGCCTCTGAGCAACTATATCCACGGAAATTCGATCACTTTTCCAAGCTACAAAAAGACCACCTTACCGACCCACACTGGGTATACAGGCGGTATTATCAAATCCCAGCTTGCTTAGACACTGTAGTTTGTTGGTATTTTCACACTTCGTTTCAGATAAAAAAAATCAGACAAGGCTTATTTTTCGCACATGCCAATTTAATATTCTTATATAAATTCGAGCTGTTAGCTCCACTCACGTTCCAATAAAAAATGCTTGTATTCATTAAGCTACCAATCAATGGAAAATAGCGAGTAAGCCCAATTAACACTCAAGGTAACACTGAGTTTCAAGCACCGCTGTCCCCTTCGTATCACCCCCTTCTTCATCTAATTCCATTCCCAACTCAACATCATCTGGGCTGGTCCAAAACTTGCCTACCAACCCACCTAATGTTTCAGCCTTATTGACATCACCTGGCCCATTTGGTTGAGCAGGCCCAACCGAAAAAGAGGCCTCCTTAGGACTAGTCAACACATCCAACCGTGGGTCCCCCTCTCCCATCTCTTCATCCCTAACCGCCACTTCCTTCCTTGGGTCAGACACTTCCTCAACCCTGCCAGCCGACGAAATTTCCTCCCCATTAGTCAACATCAATATCTCCTTACTTTTGTCTTCTCCTCTCACCATATCCCTTGCCCTTTTTTCTTTCCTTAAACCTCGTCTCCCTTGGCTCTGCCCTATGCTTTCCGCCGCCTGAACATGCTCCTTTCTCAACTTCTTTTTTGTCTCACCTTTCTTCTCACTGATCTGCAGCTCCTGGGTATGTCGACTCTGGGCGTTTTCCTCGATTGCATCATACTGAGCCACAGGTTTACCTGTCACAGTCTGCGCCTCTGTCCCACCGTCACCAACCTCAGCAAGAACGCCAAATCTTGACCCCTCCTCCAGACGCCGTGAATCGCCCTGAAATTTCTCCTTGCCGGATTTCTTCTGCTGGCGAGGTTTGTGCACAACTCTCCACTACCCCGTGTCTGCTCCAGGAACGACTCCAACTGGAACCCCAGGTTCCATGACTGCCTTGCCGTCGACGTCCATACTCCCAACGTTCCCTCCAGTACTTGTCTCCTTGCTAATATTCTTACCTCCTGACTTTCACTCTTCAACTCTATGTCCATAACATCCACACCCCGTACAGAGGCCATGAAGCCCTTCATACTCCAGGTAATGCTCTTCCTCATTTAAGAAAAAACCTGACATTAATTGTTTCCCCAAATCCACAAGGACACAAATCCTAGCAAAGTGACCCCGTAGATGGTTGGAAGTATTACTATCAATTTTTATAGTCTCCCCTATTCGATCCCCAATCCAGGTCAATGTCTCTTTGTTGTAGTACTCTAGTGGAACATTAGGAACCCTGACCCACACAGCCACCTTGTTAATAGTTGCTATTCTGAGTTGAAATTGTGGCTCCCATGGTCTCACTGTGAGATAGTGATCAAATAGCATCCAGGGACCTCCGGTTAAAGCATTAAGGTAGTCCTCCTTGTTGTACAATTTAACCACATAAAAGCCATGCCCTATATTGATTAAACTAAGGACTCCCTTCTTAGCCCAGAGTTTCTGCAATATGGATATCAATAGCTTATAGCCAATGCTCTTCCCTAAGAGCTTCACAATGACAGCCTGACGCCATGGTCTATCTAAGCGTTTCATCAGTTTTTCAG
This sequence comes from Acacia crassicarpa, assembly GCA_034222035.1. Taxonomy (NCBI): domain Eukaryota; kingdom Viridiplantae; phylum Streptophyta; class Magnoliopsida; order Fabales; family Fabaceae; genus Acacia; species Acacia crassicarpa. The sequence goes on along the minus strand of JAWXYG010000009.1, from coordinate 18,707,480 downwards.
AGAACGAAAACGTAGGGAAATTTCTTGTAGGGTCTTCCTTAATCACGCACATTGGACCACTGTCATCAGCATCTGAAATGCTATCATCATACAAGTCTAGCTCTGCACCAGGATTCTCTACCATCTTCTCATCATCAGCCACGCCTTTCGGCTTGTCCGCAAAAGTCTGCCCAGTAGCTTGATATTTCTTTCCCTCTATACCAAGCTTTGGCCATTCCTCACTGAACTTCCTTCCTTCACCATTCTTAATCTTCTTTGAACTTCTATGAATTAGATCATTCTCTTGCGTAGACATGGGAACATGCGTAGGGTTAACCAAAGAGAGCTCCATCTTCCTTATATCAAGTAGGACCAGAGAATTGACAGTAGCAGTGAAAATGCAAAGGGACTAATCAGAGGGGAAAAAATCCAGAGGGAAATAGTCAGGCCCTTAAAAAAAAACTTTTGAAATCATGGTTTCATTGTTTCTCAAAAATGTACTAAAGACTTTTACCAAAAAAAAAAGTACTAAAGACCTGCAAAAAATGGGCCCAATTTTTCTCAATCCAACCCACCATGTTGGTGGTTTGGGCCCACATGCGCAGCCCGTGTTACCAACTGTGGAGACTATCTCTCAATAACTAGGAATCTTTCAATATGATTCTTCAATATGATTATGATTTTAGTTAATGTGGAGCCTACCTAACTATAGCATATATTCCAATAATTTTTTTAAAAAAACTATAGCATATATTATTAAGATTTTACATTAACTAGGAATCTCTCAATATGATTCTTCAACTTCAAGCCAATAGTATAACCCTTCATTGCTTAGAAGAAGAAACACGATCATCTACACGTCCAGAGGCCAAAAATAATTTTCCAGTGAATAACGTCCCATACAAATAATTTAATGGAATAATATAGAAAATAGTTTAAACAAATTTAGCTTTTAATAATATAATGATAATAAATGTTAGTATCCATAATATGAAATCATAAGTATGAATGAAACTATATAAAAGGTCATTCCTCGAATGAATTCAAGTACGTAATAAAACAATTTATTTCATAAAATCAGTTTAAAACAATGATTATCAAATCTTATCCTTTCATAGAACTTCAACAGAATGGATAACAAGCGTGGACATATAGTCCACGAGGGTAAGTAACCAAGCGTAGCTTAAGGCCACAACAACAAGCGTGGAGACACGGTCCATGATGGTCAGTAATCAAGCGCGGCTCAAAGCCAAGAAAATAAGCACAGGTAAAAACCCACGAATAACAAATGTGAGAAAAAAATCTCAGAATATCAAGTGAGAGCATTGTGCCCATGAATGTCAAACGAGCTCGAGGTTAACCATGGTGCACCAAGGACTAACAATACTGCTGTTAGTAACCAGTGCTCTATATTTAGTCCTCTTAAAATGTTTCAAGCATCCGTGGGATCGGTTTATCATTTGTAAACGAAAAAGATCTAATCCTAAAAAATCATAAGGAATATTTCGTATGAGTGGTCCCAACATGAAGGTTTGCAAAATAATAGCTCAAAAATACTTTCAAACATGCATGGAGACTACGTCTTTCAAATTCCTTTCAATACAATTCAACATCTTTTTCTTTTAGAAACAATCCTTTCACCATCTCCATGCATGAATCACAATTATCAAACAATCCACATATTGGAGGATCATGTTTAAGTCCAAAGTGCAAGAAAAATTTATATATATAACTCAAGAAGAGCAAACAATATTAAATAAGATCCTTGTTCTTTACTTATTTCAATATCAATGTTGAAATGAAATAATTCAAATAAAAGTTATAATGAGACGTTATTCACTCACTTGGTGCATTTCCAAAATATATTTCACTCTTTCAAAAACTTCCCAAAACAATCACCCTTGTAGCCACCTAAATGCCTAACCAATATAATAATATCAACACCTCAATATAATTATTTTATTTCATGCATTCTCAAGATTAAACATCCATCCCACATTTAGAATAATTTTATTAGTTATTTTCTTTATTAAATTGCATAACCACACATTCACAGTTGTAGAAAAGAAGACAAATCTCTTCCAACAACTTTAATTTTTCACCTAATAACTCGATAGTCTTAAAACAAATGTCTTTTATTTTCCTTGTTTAAGCATACCATAAGACTTACTCCACCAAGCAAGCCTCTTGATTTTTATAGAACTTCCACATCATTGTGATGCATATAAATCTTTTTTCAAGTTTAAACATTTATATTAAGTGGTTTCTACACTATATAGTTATGTCAATGCAATTTTAACATACTAATGAATTCAATTTAATTAAGTTCTTTCATCCAACATTCCACACTTTATATACTACCCAAATGCTAACAAAAGAATAAACAACTTAATCTTTGGAATTTTTTCAATGGACCTCTTTCCAACATCATATAATTTTTTCAAATTCCACAATTGAGTAAGACTTAATTGTTGAATATGATTAGTTTTGATGATATCTTATATAGATGTCATTATTAAGAGTAAAATGCTTGTATAATATATTTATCTCATATATTGACTAACTACTATAATTAATGTAGATTGTCCAAGTTGAATTATAGAACAAGAAGGAGATAAAAGATTTCAGAAAGAAGAAATTGGAGAAAATGTTAAGTTCAAGAAGAAGAGGAAATATTGAAGAAGGTAGAACTTGCAGAGAATGATGAGTCCATGTTAAATGACGAAGAATGATCAAGATGGGAGATGAAAGATGAAAGAACTTGATGAATGGAATGAGAATATCATTATACAAGTTCTAAGATTGATTCTAGAAGTCTCCATGATCAAGTGGAAGTTGAAATGGCTCAATTCGGAGTTAAAATAAGCTACAATTGCATTCCTAAAGTCATACTCGAGTACAACAATGTCATACTCGAGTACAGTACATTTTCAGCTCCTATTCACGCATAAATTCCGCTCATGCTCAAGCACAAAAATGCCATGCTTGACCATGGTACTCGAGCAGAGAAAATGTGGTGCTTGAGCAACATCGGTTTTTAGCACTCTGTTTAGATCTGTTTCACGTTCAGCACGGGCAATGTCTGGTAATTTGATGATATATCTCAAACCAGAGATCAGATTGCAAGTGAAACCAATTTTGTTTGAAACTAAACTCCCAATGCGTCATTTTGACATAAAATTCAAGCCCAAAGTAGTTCAGATGAGGGAGCTATGATTTTTGGAATTTGCAACAAAAATCAAAGCACCATCCAGACCTAGCTTCAGTATTTTGAGCGTATCTCACAAACGATAAATCCAAATGAGCTGAAACCGGTTCCATTTGAAACTAGACTCAAATACCTTTTCAAAAACATCAAGATCATGAAAAACAAAGATCAATTAAAGGAATGTTTGAAGTTGACAGTTAGTTGAGGATATTGCAAATAATGCTGATCAAGAACAACCTCCATTCATTTGATGATAATGGACAACATACAATGATTTTGGAGCTGATTCTTCTTGAATTGGAAAGAATACTTAAAGAGCTTTCTGAGCATAGGTAGTCTGCCAAATTTGGAGCTATATCGAAGATGTTACGCTCATTGGAAATTGACTATTGTGCTGCCAACATTCTTGTTTTTTTGAAAGTCTCTACATTTTGGAAGTTGGACTTTATACTAGAGAGTATAATGCTTAATCACGCATGATCAGAAGACTCAAAAATAGAAGTGTACTCGAGCACGTTAAAGCCTTACCCAAGCATGGACGAGCTAGAATAAAGAACACTCTCTGTCAAGCTACTGCTTGAGCAGCAGGTAAGTGATGCTCAAGCATATTACTCTAGCAGATGTAAAAGTATGTTCAAGCACCTTCGTTGAACTTATACGTTTTTCTCTTTGTTTGAATGATACTCCAGCAAGGTTCATGTACTGCCCGAGCATGGTGCTCGAGCAGAACCTTCGGATTGCTCGAGCAATGTCAATCTTCATCTTAAACTGCTCTCTGTCTGAGATATTCTTGAGCAAGCTTTTATGTCTACTTGAGCAGCCTACTCAAGCATAACATAGATGACCACCAATAGACTCTTTAGTTCAACCTATATTAGTGAGGAGCTCGATGTTACTCGAGCAAATATGAACTCAGTGCTCGAGCAAGGGCTTGATGTTGCTTGAGCAAGGGTAAACTTTGCTGATACAAAGGCTACTTTCTCGTGAATGCTCGAGCAACCAAGAACATCTACTCGAGCATGGTTCATCGTTTATCAAAACTTATAGTAATCATGAAATCATTAATTTAAGCTATCACTCTTATCTTTATTCAAATCTCATTTAAATTATTTCTAATTTTCCTTGTGAGTGATTTGCAGTGATTTAATCTTGTTCAAATTAAGATTAGCCAAAAATCCGTTCATTGTGTTAGAAGCATTAAATGCTTATTCAGAAAAAGCAGAGCTACAATTGAATTGGAATTTTGTAGCAATCGAAGACATTCCTTCAAGGCACTCTTATTCCAGCTATTATTCTGAGTCAACCTCTACACAAGTACAATCGACGACGAATGCATTTAATGAAGCAACGGTTGAATTTGTTCAATGTAAATCATATGTGCCTAACGGAAGTTTTGAAGAGGCTCAACAGCTACTTCCAATGGACATTCAACGATCGTATCTTGAACAGGAAGAATTGCTCAACGGTCGAATGCTCTCCATTAACTATAAAAGGAGAAGGATTCAAAATGGACAAAAGAGATATGAGCTTGCACTGTCGAAATTCTGATATTCTGAATCCAATGTTTATTTCATATACACTCTGTTCTCAATGCTTAAATAGTTCATCATAGAGAGTGAAATGATTTGAATTGTACTTCAGTGTTTATTCATTCACTTCTGAGAGAGAAGATTTATCTGTAAACATTCTATCTGAGAGTTACTCAAAATTGGATGATCTTGAGTAGGAAACCTGTTGTATTGATTATAGCTTGTAAGGGAGAGTGAATCCTAGTGAGAGGATTACTTCGAGTACGAAGTGTAATCAAGTGGGTGTAGAGATTACAGCTTATTAAGGAGACTGAATCCTAGTGAGAGGATTACTTCGAGTACAGAGTGTGTAATCAAGTTGTATAGGCTTCTCTTGTGCCTGGATTAAACAAGAGGATAGTGGATTGAAAATCTCAAGTGGAGCTTGGGGACTGAACGTAGGTCAAGGATTGGGCCGAACCAAGATAAATCACAGTTTGCATATTCTCTTCCCTTATCTTTTATATTTCTATTATATGCTTATTTGAATATCTAACTGTTGATTTAGAAGTTGCGAAAAGATTTTCAGAGTTCCTAAAATTTTATCAGACACCTAATTCACCTCCCTCTTGGGCGATAGCCAGGTCTAACATTAATTAAATTCAAGTTGATGCATGTGTGTGAATAAGTTCATCAACACTATATAAATACTACAACAACATATCATATTAAGTCTCCTTCCTTTCAAACATTTCAACAATTACCTAGTAGACACTCAAGATAAACTCATAAAATGAACATTTTCGTCCACTAATTTGCCACAACTCAAGTTTCACAACCAAACAATTGATCGAGCACCTTACAATAATCAAAGTTCACGTCATGAAAAAAATCCAACCATGCCTATCCCAACAGCAAAATCGACTGCAAAGTTTATTTAATTCCATTATTTGATCTATGATATCTTTAACCATTATGGGTTTAAATTCTCCTCTCAAGCCTTTTATCAAACACTTATGTGCACTCTATGTAAAATGCTTCAAGAATAATCTCTTTTAAAATCAAAATCCAAATTTCATATATTAAAACTACAAATATAATCTAAACTAATTAATGCAACTCAACCCAATTACAAATTAATGAAATAGCTGCACACCTCTTCCAATCCATCCACAACAGAACAAAAATAAAATTCATCAATTTATGTAAAAATCAAACTTGGAAGCATTCAAGAAATCAAAGAAATAGGAAGAAGCTATGTACATACCCATACAACTAAAGCAAGAGAAAAAGAGACGGCAGTGCTTTGCTTGCACCCATACATCAATGCCATAATACAGAGGAAGATGGAGAAAAGAATTAAAGCTTCAGATCAACCACATCGCAAAGACAGAAGAAAGCAACAACGCCGATCAAAGATTAAAAGACAAGATTGAAGATGGAATATCACCTAGAGGGGGGTGAATAGGTGATCTTTAAAAATTTAAACTCCTTTTCAAATCGTGAACAAAATAGAGACCAATAAGAGAAATGGACACAAGAGAATTTATCCTGGTTCGATCTAATACTCCGACCTACGTCCAGTCCCCAGAATGCCTGAGATTTCACTATCTTTTGAAACAATTACAGACTCTGTAAAAACGAAGAATGGTCCTTTTGCTCTCGGACTCCACTCCCCCTTACAAGTTGTAATTAATACACCCATTCTTAAGGTTCCACAACCTTAAGGATCAACACAAGAGTAAGAATGATATTTAATGACTCCTCACGAGTAGACACAATATGAACACTGAAGAACGATTAATATCAAAGATATTAAATGAAACAGTAAATGGTGATAACTCAAAATTGAATGCGCAGAGTTTCGATAGGTGGCGGAATTGAATGTGTTGGTCTTTTATAGCCTTCGCCATTAATGCCGTTGGAGGAGTTTGCAAACTAGTCGTTGAGACTCTTTTAATTTTCCGTTAGACACAATTGCACTCCGTTTGTGAATAGTTGATTGTTGCCCCATTAAATGCTTCGCTATCGATGTGTTCAGGTAGAGAGAAGCTCAGAGTGTTATCTCGAAAAGGTAAGCCTCGAAGGGAATGTTTCGTCTGCCATAGAGCTTACTTTTGATTGTTGCTCTACTTTTCTGTGTAGCATTAAATACGTGTGCCACGTCGGATTGCCTTTCATTCAAAGCTTGATTTAATCTGATTAATCAACTGAAACTCATTGAAAAGAATGATTAATCATAATAAAGATAGTCTCAAATATGTTTAAACAAGATTTAGCTATTATCCCGTGAATTCAAGAAATTGATCTGAGAAGTTTAAAAATGACAGAGATAACGATTATACACTCTCAATAATTTATACAGTTATTCTTGAGAATTCCTTAGTGCTCATTAAATCATTCTCGAGAATCTTTCTTCCATTCTCTAGAATTGCATGATCAGGCTTAGAACTCAAGAATTACATTTATGCATTATTAGAGAATATCTTGGCCATAATTACATTCTCAGGAATTCTGTAAGTATTCTCAAGAATTATAAAGGTATAATTGTATTCAAGTGATAAACTAGATTCTCGAGAATTAACCTGTCATTCTCGAGAGTTACCTGAAACAGTGGGAAGTAAGTGAGTGAACTATTCTCGAGAACTAATTCTCAATTCTCGAGAATTAATAGTGAAGATGTGTTAGTATAGGTGAATGAGAGCATTCTCGAGAATCATACCTTTAATTCTCGAGAATCAACACATGAGACTTTAATATAACAGTGAATTGAATTCTCGAGAGCAAATTCATTATTCTCGAGAATGTTTGAGGCCCATACTCGAGAACAATGCACCTATACTCGAGAATTAGATTCAAGGAATAAATCTTTGGACGATAGTTCCTATTTTCGAGAATCATCTTGATATTCTCGAGAATCAGACTTTGTAAAACCATTTGCATTTGATATTCATTCTTGAGAATCAATTCTCATTCTTAAGAATTGTAACTCTAAACCTTTTTTAGAAGAATCTAAATTATAAAGGAAACTTTCAAATTGTTATCATCAAAACACATTTTGAGAACCAACAAAGATGATTGGGAAAAAAAATGATGTTTTGCACACCCATCCACAGCAGCAACTCATAGAATAGATGATGAAGAAGAACAAAGCCCATTCCCCAACCACACAAGTCAGCTTGAAGAACAAAGAAATGAAAATACTTGTTCGAGACAAATGATGGATGAGCGTTGGCACAATTACGCTGAAGGGGAGCAGGGAGAAGAAAGAGCACAACCTCTCTACAAATTTCCTAAACCCTCTCTTGGCTTTCTACTTTTACGGGAAAAGAAATGATGGGGGCATTATAATGATTTTTAGGATGTTATGAAAAGGGGAAAAAAAAACACTTTTTGCATAATGGAATTCAAATGAGTAAATAGAAAACTTTATTTTCACCACACCACCATTTCACTTTACAAAATTCACTTAAAGTCTATTAAAATAAAAACAAGCATGGTTTAACATATATATTTTCTTTAAAAGAAAAATCTTTAGCTTGATCTCAATTCTAAGATTTTATAACTCAATTAATTACTTTTTTTGTCAATTAATTTATTTTGAATTTCTAAATTCTTGGATTATTACAGCTTCCTTTTGTTTGGCTTTGAGATTCATTAACATGTCCTTGAAGGATAAAGAGTTGTATTCCTTAGGGATGGATCAAGATATTTTAGTATCGTCATAGCCTTTCTCGTTGTCATTCTCGTCAGCAAACATTTTATCCTTAGATTGGGAGATAGGGTCCTACCAGAGCAAATTTGAATCTTTGTTTGTTCAACCATCACATATCTTGAACCTTTTCACAGAGCAAATGTCATATGGATGCAGTGAGGTTGCATCTTTTCTTGGAGTTTCAACAAAAGGGATCTCTTTATTCCATTCTTCTTGGTATCAACCTCTTTCGATGTATTAGCATCCTCTTTCCTGCCTTGGTTGCTAGTTGAGTGACCTTGGTCGCACTTTCTCTCATGACTTCTCTCTCATTCTCTCATGCTTTGGTTTCATTAACACAATGTGTCTATGGATTTTCTTTCCTCTTTTGCAGTGGGCAACAAAGGTGTTACTCTCTTATCAAAGGTCCGCAATAATAAGTAGCGGACAAGGCTTTGCATAGATGCCAAGAGAGAACCTCTCTCTTTAGTATTCACTCTCTATGATCGAGTTGTTCTCTAATATTGAAAGCCTATTATAATTGGATGATATTAGTTTGAAAGAAGCTCCATTTTGCAAGCCAATCTAGCGCAACATTACTCTCTCTAAAAACACGACACAACATTAATTTCCAATTGCCTTCTAATAAGTAAGCAGCCTCATGCAATAATTTACTTTCTACTTCCCCTTGCACCAATTATCCCTTTAAACTATTAATAACAATCTTATAGTTCAACTCAATGATCACCCTCCCTTCATTCAGGTTATGCAGCAAATTGACTCCAATTAGCATCTCTCATTCCTTAGTACACTCCGTACTACATCTTCCCACCCTTCTAGGAAAGCCCCCAACCATTTCCCTTAATGGTCACTAAAAACCCCACTACATCTAGCTATCATGTTCCTATCCACTGTCCCATCCACATTCAATTTAATTTATCTCTCAAATGGTTTTCCCAACCATCATGCACCCCTATATTTCTTTTTCCTTCAGGTTTTTCTATGAAGATTTCTTTAACATCACTAACATAACATCTTATAACTCATTAGATCACCGAGCATAAAAAAACCAAGTTCAAACAAAACAGAATTCCTCTAATACCATAGAAACCACGCACAAACAGCAGAAATCAGATCCTAATTAGACCACAATTGCTTTTTAAGAGGTTTTGTTATATCCAATCTTCCAAAGGAAATTAGAAGAATTCACTCCAATTTCTCCTATTCAGTAGCTACATCCATGTTTGTCTAGGTACTTTATAATCCCTTAACACATGCATGACGTCCTTTTTAGCCGCCATACATATTCTACAGGCTGATGATGTGCTTAAAATTTTACATCTTTTAATAGCAGTAAGGAGTTTTCTACAGGTAGCTATCCATATGAAAACTTGTATATAGGGGTGGAAATAGGGTAGGCTAGGCTAGGCTAGGCTTTAGCTAAGTAGGCATGGGCCTACGAAGGAAATTCAAAGCCTAAGCCTGGGCCTGAGCCTGTGTGTAGGCTTTTTTTTAGGCCTGAGCCTGGGCCTTCAAAAGGCCTGGTAAAGCCTGAAGCCTATTTAAAGGCCTACTTAAAATGCAGGTCTTTATGTAGTTTTAAAGCATACGCATCTAAGTTCATATATAATTCATTAAGTCTATTTAAATGCCTACGATATGTCTAAAAAGTTTAAGGATTCATTCTCATAAGAAATAAAAGAGTTAGTAAGTGAAAGAAAAGAACACCTAGTGGTATCAATTGTTTGAGCAAGTATGAATAAGAAAAATCAATCATTTATTGACTAAGGAGATATATTTCTTAAAATCAACCAAGCACAACAAGTGGCATGTAAAACTAAATTTTACCTCTTATTTTTCTTGCAGAAAATGAGACAAACTCCTTCTATTTGGATCATTTTCATTTGGGCATTACTAAAATAAACTTACTGCAATTTTTATGTTACATCAAATGACATAAATTAATGGAGGAGTAATGAGCTAGCATTGTCACCTTGAGCGATAAAAAAGAAGCAAAGTATATGTCATCAATTGATGAATGAGAAGGTTAAGCTCATTGATAAATGGAGAAATGAGAAATTTAAGGTTAAGAATAAGTTCTTAATTTTATAAATAATCTAAAAATTAATTTAGATTAAATTGTATATAATTATGCATAATAAAACATTTAAAAAAATTAAATAGGCCAAGCCTGTAGGCCTGAAGGCTAGGCCTTATGAAAATAGGCCTGACATGTTTACCTAAATAGGCCTGACAATAGGCCTAAGCCTGAGCCTGGCCTATTTACTAAATAGGCTAGGCTAGGCTTAAAGTAGGCTAGGCCATAGGCCCCTGATAGGGGTCTGGCCTATTTCCACCCCTACTTGTATACACCTCGGCTCCTTCCAATTATACACTTCTTTCGATATTCTATTATGATTTGATTCATCATACCTCTTCAAGAAACTAAACATATAAGCCACTGAATATTTACAAGAGTTGGTTTTTATTCCCTTTATTATCTTCCACACTTCTAGTCCTTTCCTTGGCATCACTGCTTGTATCTTATCAATTATCACATGAAGCATAAACTCTTTCAATTATGTTAATCAAGCCTTTCACCCATGAGGAGGGTGAATTGGTGATATTTAAAAATTGAAAAATTAAAACAAAGTGAATGAATAAGTAAGAGTTAGAACAATATCGCTAAGGATACTAGAAGAGATGAACACGAAATATTTGTACTTGTTCGGTTTAACCACTTGACCTATATCTAATCCTCAGAAGTTCTTATGAAAGTTTTACTAGAACTCCAAGTTTCATCGGGCTCTTGATGCCTTAGTACAGGCAAGCTTTTCTCAAAGACAACTTGCTCCCTCTTTATACCGTGTAATTAATGCCCAATATCTCACTATCTTGAGAAACTCACCAAGAGTGTAGTGAATAAGGTATAACAATCTCTCGTAAAGAGTAAATATGATAATCAATGAAGTACAAGGAATATCATAAAAATAAAGCTCTAGACTTAGAGGAATTGATTTCACAGTAAATGCTGGTCATAGGTAGCTCTCTCCTTTATGAATGCTCATGTGTTTATAAGATGCGAGTAGTTGGTGATCGTTGAAGCTTTTGAATCTTAGTGTTGGACACTTGAGATAGCCTTTAGAGATAGAAGGCATTCAAATTGGTCGAAGCTGCTATCTAACACTAAAGTGCTTTTTGTGTTTTTGAGTTTAATCCATGTTTAAGCACCCAAAGGTTATTTATAAAGATATTAGTAATATATAGAATCAATTAGAAGCAAAAGGAGCAAGTTTAAGAGTTATTTGAATGGGTATAAAAAAATTTGAGAATATTTTTTGAAACCAAAGACATTATTACTTGAATGATATAGTCGTTTTAGACAATCTTACTAAGAGGCACTGACTAATGGTTTTTGAAATATGTGCATCATTGTCAAGTGTCTTGCCAAAGGACAACATCACTCGAGTGGTCTTAATTGATTTTAAAGAATACACAGTGTTTCACTATCACTATCCAGTGGTGTCTAGTAACTTGGGATCCCTCGAATGATCTAAACTTAGTGGCAAAATGTACAGCGTATCACTATTGATGACTGGCCAGTGATGAGTAGAGCTGGGAAATCAGGCTGAGCCCGTCGAGCCAGCCTGTTTAAACCTTGGCTCTTTAAGGGCTGAGCTTGTAAATTGGAGCTTCTAAATGAAATTGGCCCTATGAGGCCGATAACTTAAAAGGGCAAGCCTGTTGGCCCTTTAAATATTTTCTTTTGTTTCGTTAATTTGAATTGACCATTTAATTTACTAATTTATATGTATTTTGTATTTTTTATAGAGTTATTTATCCATTTAATTACAAATACATAATTTTATGATACGATTTAATATTTGTTGCAAATAAAGATTATGGATATATTGATGATGTGAGAGAAGATATTCTTGATATTTTTACCTATGAACTAGAGCCTATTACATGAAGTGAAGCACAATCAATGTCTTTGAAATTGATGATAGTGGTGAAGAAGATGAAAAAGATAGTCATCATACTCATGCTACTTAATGGTAAACTTGTTATGCTTTGTGTAAGCTACTTGTGGACAATAGTTTACTATTGATTATGAATTAGTAACTGTGTTTGTTTATTGCGTTAAGTGTGTTATGTAGACATTAATGTTGACAACATTTATTTGATAAATTAGACTTTGAATTGTTATATTTTACTAATTATATTTCTTTGGGAAAAATGCATGAAAAACAATTTTAATTCATAAAAATTGTCTTCCAACCCTAGCCTGCATGATCTCAGGTCGGCCCTTAAAAAACATATGTTTTTCTTACCTTGAGCCTAAAAGGGCCTTTTTAGGCCTGACCCTTCAATGGCCGGCCTTGATTCCCAGCTCTATGATGATGAACATAACTTCATCACTTGAGTGATCCTTTTAAACTTTCAATTACTGGCTCATCAACTTCCAGTGATTACTTAGTGATATACTATTCATCCTATCACTGTGAAGCACCTTGTTAATAGTCCTGAATAAATGGGCCATCACTCGAGTGATCTTGTTAAACAGTGGATCATCGTCTAATGCTTGCTCAGTAATGGAGTTTTCTCAAAGAGAATAAATCAAGTGTTTACTCAAGTGATTAGGTAAACTTCTCAAAATTGGCTTTATCACTGGCAGTGAACTTTGAGTGACAAGCTTTGGTTACATCACTTGAGTGGTCACTCGAGTGACTTGATAAACCAAGTCTTTTCACTTCACTCGAGTTATCACTGGAGTGATTAACCTTAACATCCTTTTCAAAATTAGTTCTAAGTTTTTAAAAAGGCTTTTCTCTTGCAAAACAAAGATTTGTTATCATCAAAATATGAAATCTAACAAATTATTGTACCCTTCATTCCCCGTTTTCATTGACTACATCTTTTACAAGCATCGCATTCCTTTCGTCTTTTAATCTTTTACACATTTTGCATGCAGCAATAATTCCTCCTTCTCAATGCATCTATTTTCCCCAAAACCTTGCTCTTTTCACAATATGCAACTTTCTTTTTAGCTTTATAATATTTTTTTCACATATTTCAATAGGATTTAGTTTTTAAAAGATAAGTTATTTTTCATAAAAAACTTTATTCCTAATAATCTACATTTATTTAAAGATTTTTTTTGCCAACTATTTGAAGAAATTGCAACAATGAAGATTTTATATTTAATAAGGTCAAGATGCAAAAATATCTATATACTTTTTTCATATGTGCGTTTGACACCATATACATTACTTAGGTGTAAAAATGTTCATGAATATATCTAAATGGTGCAAAAATGTCAGCTTTGTTAACCAAATTGAACGTCTATTAACTTGTGATATTGTGGGCCCCTCACTAATTATTTTTAAGAGTTAAGATGCAAAATTCCCATATACTTTTTTTCAAATTTGCATCTAGTACTATGTACATGTCTTGGGATAAAATATGCACACTTCATATATAGTAAAAATGTCATATCAAATGTGTTCTGTACATGCTTTTTAACACTAATTGATTCATTTTCTCATGCACTAATTAGGGGGGGGGGGGGGGACAAAGAAGATAGTTTTATTCAGTTACCACTGTAAGAAACCCAGTTAATGGGTTTGAATTTAATTTAATTTTCTTAGTCTTTTTGAAAAATTAACGTCTCTTCCAGTTAATTTCTTTTTTCTTTTTGCATATTTGAAGATAACCAATCTTTCACCATCGCACATACCTATATTATTACAATAATCTTACATGAAAGCTTATAAATCCTCACTTGGAGTCGATATCACCTTCAAACTGTGTTCTAATTCTAAAGCCTAGTGAGCTACATGGGTATTCCATAGTATTGGCTTAAATAATGGAATTCTCAGTCCCGACTTAGGAGATCCCTAGTTTCTAAGATTATCAACTTATATGTGTGAAGAGAGACAACCCCCTTCTTTTCTAGTAATGTCGAATCATATGAATCTGATTCAACAATAATCCTATGTCAACCAAAGCAAAAACCAAAACAATAATCTGGTGGCATCAAGTGAGAGAGGGAAAAGAGAGAGAGAAAGCATGAGTGAGAACAGAGAGAATTGACAGAGATGAGAGAACATGGAAGAAGGAGCAAATGTCAGGTTGATAAGTGTGGGGCCTACCAAGACAAAAAGTAATGTATGTTTAAGTTGTAAGCCAATATGAAATTTTTTTCCCTCTATTCGAAGAAGTTGTTATGTATTTTTGCACCCAATATAAGTATATGGTGCTAGATGCATATTTGGTGAAAAGTACATGGGTATTTTTGCACCTTATTGGATTGACACCTATACAACAATATAGGGTTCACCAATAAAAAGTAACTGTCGTTAGCTCAAACTAACGGAGCTAGCATTTTTGCAATTTTTTGTAATCTTCATAAGTATTTTTGCACCTAAGAAATGTATATGGTGCCGAGTGCATATTTGAAAATTTCATGGGCATTTTTTTCCCTTAACCCTATTAACATGATAATTGTAATTGTAAGTTTTTAAAAAAAAAAGAAGAAAAAAAGAAAAAATAATCAATTATAGCTAGGCACTTCAATTAGTAGCGGAAGAAAGAAGTGTGGGGGGATTTGTAACATCTACCATTTATTCTTGTTTGATGACTGATTGGAATATGGCAACCTATACAAAGGATATGATTTGGATGGACCATTCAATTTAGCTTAAGCTTAGCTATTGCCTCATTTGGTACATTGAAATTAATTTTGATGGAAATAGATGTAGAGATAGATATGGATATGGGGATGGAAATTGATATAGAAATTATATTTAAAAGTATGTTTGGTATGTCTTGAAAATGAGACCTAATTTTTATATGAAAAGAATAAAATGCCGTTGTAACTAAAAAAATAATTTTCAATAATCTGAAGCAAAATTCTTTCTCCTCCCTCTCCTTTTTCCTCCTTGACCAAACCTCTTCGGCCACTCCTTCTTCATCGTCCTCACCTCTTGTTCCTCATTTCTTGTTCCTCCCCTTTAAATAGATCTCTCCTTCTTTAGTGCTATTGGACATCAAGGCTCACGATTGAAGGGTCATTCTAGAGAAAATAAAGGAAGATATGGAAAAGGCAAGTGAACAACATCGGTGAAGGTTGCAACTAGATTTGGGGAAAAATCCATATGAAGGCCCATATTACCAAGAAAATCCTAAAAAAGGCCCTAACATTCTGCAAATCATTAAAAAGGCCCTAGGGCCTTTCTGGGTATTAAGTTGAAAACACAAATTACAATGTTACCCCAAGAATCAAAGAATGAAGAAGGATATTTCCCTCATATTCTCATCCTCTCTCGATAACCCTGCATATTCCAAGGCATTCGTCTTCGATCAGCCAAACCCGACGAAGTGAGGTGGATCCCATGTCGTCGTCGGCTCTTGAGTTTAACGTAAAGTTTCCGCCTCCGCCGCTGTCGGACTTCCCTGAGGCTTGTTGTGCGAGAGTCTTCTGGCGTTGATCTTGAAGAGCAGCTACTCGCCACACCCACTCTCTGCATTCTCTGATCTCCGGCGTCATTCGGTTGTCCGTCATCATTCTCTTCCTCTGTGCCTCCGTCCTCGTTGATCTACGGCTGTTTCAGAGAAAAAGGGTAAGTTTTGATTAAACCCTAATGTCGATCTCCTTGATCTCCGGCGGGTTTATTCTTAGGCTATAAATTCTTGTATTCTTTGGCTTGCGAAAATATATTATATATAGCTGAAGGTATCAACTCATATGGTGTCACCCGACATCGCCATGGTAAGTTGATTTGACATGTTTTAAATTGGACTTTTGTTGCAATACAGTAATCTGTAATATGCATTACTACATTAGTCTACTTCACTACCAGTATTGAGATTGAAACTCAAACCGATAACTTATTTCCCATGAGAACAACATGGGATTGAGCCTTGTGCCTTTAAACTCCTGCCTTAGTCTGGGATAAATGGAATTTGGAATTTGTATTTGATAAGCTTAAACAACTACAAACCAGACCATTAAATGGCCTAAGTCTATAAGACAAATTCTACTCTGTAAATTCCAGTTCCAGAAACTGAACAAGGACTCTCAGATGCTGCACGTTCAAGAGTAACCATTAGTTTTACCCCACATTTGATTCCAATGGTAAGAGTTGCTACCAGGATTTTGTATTATATATATTCCCCTTATCAATTAAGCTTATGAATACATCACCGTTTCCATCTATTAGAGTTGTGGTATGCAATCAACTATCTATGTGGAAATGGCTCCAGGAGTACGTATTGAGGACTTGCACCAGCAGCTGGGGCAATTCTATAAAGTTTGTATTTATTATCACCATTAATTGACAAGCTATAAGGTTTGTATTCATTATCACCATTAATTGACAAGCATGTAAAAAAAAAAACAATACATTGTTGTGGTGTTCATTAATTTTGATTTTGTAAGCAAAAATATTATCATTTACCTTGTCACTATTTCTTGCCTTTTTTTAACACTTCTTGCCTTGTTCTCAGTAGCCATGAAATGTGCCTTGATTTTGCTGCTCATGGTAAATTAGACTCCTATTATCTTTTTTCCTTTTAAAAAAAAAATTCTCACACTTCAGATTTTAACTTTCAAATTTTAGTCCAGCCAAGAGGATAATAAATATTGTCTTTATGAAGTAAAAGTGATGTATGTATTTGTCTTTGCATATTGGTGACAAGTGTCCATTTTGGTATATTAACTCTTTTTCTTCATGTCGAGGTTCTTGATTAAAACATTCAGATATCTTGTATTGTTTGAAGGGACAGATATGTTGTTTATTTTAAAAAGGGTTAGTGCTATTATTAATTCTTATAGTTTGATTGAGAATCATTCAGTTTTAAATAATTGGTTTTGGTCCTTATAGTTTTATAAATATTTGGTCCAAGTTTAACAACTAATCCATGACTCTGTTTTCTGGATTATTTGCATAATGTAGACGATGATGAAGGATCAGTATGCAAATTATGTGATCCAGAAGCTTCTTGAGAGTATATTGTGGCAAACTGATTCTTAAGCTTGTTAGTAATTTTGGAACTCAAGTTGTTGGCACTCTATGGACAAAATTCATAAATTGAAGGTGGTCACCCATCCTCGCAACAGCCATCACCAAAAAGTTTTGTCTTTGATTGAAGACTACCACAAGCAGAAGAAGAGACATTAGGGGGCATATTTGTTAGGACACATTGTAGTTTACCGCAAATATGTATTTATCACAAATTTGTATTCATAAGAATAACCTCACCATTTGTTCTTTTGTAAATTGTCCACTGACTGCTAACTTCACTATTTTTATTCAATGACAACAACAAATTTTTGCTTATTTCTTATATTTATTCATGGAATGAGAACAACAAAAGAATGGACAGGTTTGGTAAATTTTTGCTTTTGTTTTGACCTTTGTTCATTGAATGAGAACAACAAAAGAATGGAGAATTAAATCAAATATTTGTATCAGCAATATCAGTACCCACTAACAACAACATCAGTCCCTATTATCAACAATGTTAGTACCCATTAACAACTACATCAACTCCCATAACAACTACATCATCCCCCATTGATAACAATCAGTAACCACTAACAACTACATCAGCCCCTACTAACAACTACATCAGCCCTCACTAACAATTGCATCAGCCCCCATTAACAACTACATTAGCAAACACTAACAACTACATCAGCCCCATGAATGACTATATCAGCAAACACTAACAACTACATCAGCCCCACATTAACAACTACATCAGCAAATACTAACAATACCAATGACGCAAGAAACAATTGTCGTTCTCATTCATATTAAAATATCATATCACTTACATCATAAAATTTACAAAACTTTGTCCTAAATATGAACTTAAGTATTTTGCACAATTGCTGTAATATAATCTGTCATACAACCATTGAAGTTTAGATACACTTAAAAACAAGTCAGCCTATGTACATAAAAAGATTGCTTCCTAAAGGCTCATCTTTGCAAAATCACAAATCAGTAACAACTGTAGCATCAACGAGCATTGACGTTTACAAAAAATCTGATGGACAAAACATGTCCTAAATATAATTAGTATGTTGGCGGACATAACAAGTCATCCTATTAACTCATTGGCTCGTTGCAATTTTTCAGCCTGAGATCTTATAATGTCATCAACCATTTCTATGTATCTGGAGAGTGATTTTGCGCTGTTGTTAGGAACAAGACTTGCAAACATTTTCTCTTTACTTGCATCCAACACTTTACTCAATGACATTGGCTGTGCCCGGTTTGCTGTAGCCACAAAAACCACTTTGGATAGATCAAATGGAACGTTCAAGTAGCTTGGTAATATTAAGGAAGAACTACTCTATTTTTTCCTTTTTTTCCCCAAAGAAATCTAGTTAAAAACAAATAAATTCCAACTTGAGAGAAAGACAATTTTTTGTGGCAAGGGAAACACAAGGTCAAGTGTTTAGGATACTGATCGTTGAACGCTTTATTCTGTTCTGGGTCAAGAACTTCCAGCAACGCAGAAGATGGATCTCCACGAACATTAGAACCTGTCTTGTCAATTTCATCCAGCAACATGACAGGATTGCAAACACCTACTCTCTACAGGTCACATGTCAAAAATAATTATTAGTCATGATGAAACCTCAGCCACAAGGATAAATGGAAGAAAGATTTTAACAATATCATAAATCTTGTCATGTTTGTTCTAAATTTTCGCACACCATTTAAGACTTCAAGTATGGAAGAAAAAGGGGGCATACTAGCACCTTGAAAAAACTTGTGGAGCCCTATGTTAATTAATCAGTGAGATAAAAACTTATTCAATTGTAATATAGCCTTCACATAAACCACACAATATTGGTTAGAACACCTCAGATATCTCCATATTATCCCAAATTGAGGAAACTTATATATTTAATTGCACACTTCTCCTTGTCACTTCATCTTTCCAGGTGTTACAGAAGAAAGGAAATGGCAACATAAATAGTACAATAAGATATCCTACCAAAAAGAATTTGATAATATCAAACATATCAGACAAAAGGAAGGTAAGACTCAAAATGTAAGTTCACAAACCTTTAAACCATCTATTAGCCGCCCATGCATGCTTCCAATGTATGTTCTTCTATGACCTCTAATATCAGCCTCATCCTTGACTCCACCAAGCGATATCCACACAAATTTTCTACCCAAAGCAGCAGCAATAGAAGATGCCAATGATGTCTTCACCAAGTTCCTCTTTTATAGCCCTCATTTGCAACATAATTTACACATAACTTTAAAGATGAATAATATGTTCAAACAAAGGCACAATTGGACAAAGTAGTAAAATTCTTCTCTGTAGCCAAGAGAAACAAAATTTTAAGTCACTGAAATAAGTAATAACCCATTCACAAGTACATTACTGCTATATGGAATAGAAGAGATAATCTTCCGTTAGTTTTTAGATTGAAGGCAGTTAATCACACAATACCCAATTGTATGCCTACAAAAACATTTTTAGTATAAATATAACTGACGGTTTAGAGGCCATATTCATGTAAACCCACAATCCATTATTCTCAGAAATATCAAGAAGCTAAGCAATGACCATGTTACTAGAAAGGGAACACTGATCGGGGTAAATAAATTTACATATGAACAATAATAGAGATAAAGAGGCAATAAAAGTTATTCAGAAATTGCTATATGGTGGATAATAGAAGACCATTGCATGATTACTGACATAGACCTAGATTACATAAATTTAACATATTAGAGGAGTTAACGAGTTAACAGTAAGGGAACAATGATTGAGAAAGCTAACCTGTTGGCGTAGAAGAAATTCTTTTTGTGATTTAGACAATTGTCCTTCAACCTTTTGAGTAATTTTCTTAGCCACACTTATCGACTGTCAGCAGCAACAAAAAAACAAAACAAAACAAAATTGCAGATGGATCATAAACACCATGCTTACATTAAAGCCAATTTATCACAAATTTTTACAAACTCAGATTTTCCCCTTCTCCCTCACATGTTCAAGCTTACCAAACCTGAAGAAGAGGAGTTGCAGTAGTGGCTTCTCTCTCTGTTGCACTTGAAGAAAAAGGTCCAATCGCATGAAAACCAACCTACAAACACAGAGGCGGAGGCGTAGAGATGGACGAGGACGGAGACGTAAAGGCGGAGACCCATGAGCAATAAGGCGCAAAGGCAGAGACCTACGAGCATGGACACGCAGAGGTAGAGATCAAGATTGAGAAGGCCAGAGATCGGAGAAGGGAGCGAAGGAGAAGCAGATTTCCAATTTAGAGATGAGAGAGGAGCTCGAATATGGCAAGACTCAAACAAATTCGTTGAATTTCAGACTTTCACACAGGGGCATCAATGTAATTGCATTTTGTAACTTAATACTTATAAAGGCCCTGGGGCCTTTTTAAGGATTTGCAAATTCTTTGGGCCTTTTTTAGGTTTATTTTGGCAATATGGGCCTTCAGAAGGATTTTCCCTAGATTTGGTGCTCCCACAACCCAAATTTGCATATTTGAAGCTCGAAATTCCATAGCAAAAATCACAAGTTTTTATGGTGGGTGTTGTCATTACAGAAGAAGCGCCACCACTAGTCCTTGTCGTCGTCTGCAAATTGCCAATGATGGAGGTCTTTAAAGGAGGTTTGAAAACATGGTTCCTCAAAAGGAACACAAGCCACTGTCATCTGCAACTTGTCCTTGCTTCAATCATTGGTGATGCGTCTTTACTGTGCTCGTTGATTGTGACGTGAAAGGTGGAGGGAACACAAGCAACGTCAAAGGTGGTTGAGCATGGTTGTAATAATTGAAAAGGTAGATATATGGACTTGTTTGGTACAGCTTCTTTGAGGGGCTTTTGGAGCTTATAGAGATTTTCAAATGGGCTTATGGATTTTTCTTCAAATTTAGGGTTGAATACTATTTTTACCATGGAAATATTGGCTGGGAGCATTCAGCAGCTGGAAGTTTTTTTGGTATCATTTTTGCCTCGGAAGTTTACAAAAAGGAGCAAATATGCCTCGGAAATTTTTTTTAGGAGTAAATTTGTCTCAGAAGTTTGTTTTAGGAGAAAATTTTTGTAAACTTCATGGGCCAAAAATGATACAAAAAATTTTCAATCCAACGGTCTAGATAAATCGATGGATAAGATTGCTATTTTGTAAACTTTTGAGGCAAAAATGATACCAAAAACACTTTCGAGTGCTGGGTATGTAAGAACCCTATTGTTGTAAATAACGTATTTGTGAACATTATTAAATTAATGAGAAGAGTTTACTGTTAATTTAATTATTTTAATTTCTTGTAATATTTTATTTGAATAAAATAATTATAAAGGTTGTTAGGATGATGGGTGACAGGATGTGGACCCTAAAAAAACCCAAACTATCACCTAGTGCAGACAAGAAAAAGGAAGTTGTGACGGTGTCCAGATTTGAGAAAGACTGGGCCCAAGGCAAAACACCAATGTGGCATAAGCCGAAACAATGAAGTGGGGCCCGGGAACAAAGTCAAAACATAGACTCATGCCCCTGGTCAGTGTCTATGCCATCCCTAGTCAGAGACGAAAAAGAGACACTGAAAAAGTCATATGTCAAAAAGCAAAAGGTCAGTGTAATCATTATAATGGGACACGTGTCGCTGCAGGGGTAAAAGTGGAAAGGGTAAAGGAGCAAAAATACACATGTGCTTTACCCTCAGGAGCGCCTAGCACCATATGTTTTTTTCGGGAGCAAAAATATTCATGTGGTTACATTTTAGGAGCAAAAACCATACCACCGTTAAAATCTAACTTAACTGTGCATTTGCAACAGAAAATGTCATATTTATAACAACATTTAAACACCTAGATTTTGAATATAGGAAGGTCATTTGCAACAACAACAAAAATGCTATATTTACAACAGGAAGTGTTATATTTACAACAAAATTTAAAATCTGGCCATATTTACAACAGAAAATGCCATATTTACAACAACATTTAAACATCTGAATTTTGAACATAGAAAGGTCCTTTACAACAGAAAAAGGCTAGATTTACAACAGGAAGTGTTTTATTTACAACAAAATTTAAAATTTGACCATTTACAACAGAAAAAGTCATATTTACAACAAGCTAGATTTTAACGGTGGTGTGACTTTTACTCCTAAAATGTAACCACATGTGTATTTTTGCTCCCAAAAAAAGCATATGGTGCTGGGCGCTCCCGAAGATAAAGCACATGTGTATTTTTGCTCCTAAACCCAAGTGGAAAAGTAAGGGCAAAATAGTCAAATCCTTACACCTTGAGTCATAAATTTCCACCCAGGAGAGAGAAGGAAAATTTAGATGATTTTATCCATATTCAAGCCCAAACACAAAATGCGGGTCCCACAGGCAATTGACCGGTAGAAAAGGGACTAATAGGGACCAATTAGGGGTTCCTTTTGGACTGAATGAGACAAGTGTGGGGCCATATTGGGAAGTTAAGATGGCGCCACATATGAGTAGGTAATCAGGGAAAAAATATCTGAAAAGCTGAAGAAAAGTACAAAAGAAAACACCCTATAAACAAGCGGGGCCCAGCGTAGACCGGTAGAAGGGGATTGGACTGGATAAAGTGGAAAAGACAAAGGAAAAGCATGAGGGAAGATTTGGTGGGGTCCAAATGGCACCACATAGCCCTTATAATTATTAAAAATTTACTTGGGGGAAAAGAAAAACAAAATCAATCCAAAAGTCAAAGTGTGGGTCTCACTTTCTGGATAACAAGGGATAAATCAGGAAATTGGGAAAAAAATAAATAAAAATACAAGGATCAGATTTGTGGGCCCAAGATGGCGCTACCTAGCCCCCTTGGAGCCACCTAGATGCTCGGGGGGAAAGAAAAGAAAATAAAGAAGTTTCGAGCCAAAACTGGTAATTTACATAAATTCTAGGCCAAAGTAGGTAATTTTCTCCATTTGAAAAGATAAAATCTGAAAAAATGGAGGGGGATGTGCCACATGTACTGCCCCTAGAGTCTTCTGGATTTTCTTGGAAAATAAGTTGAAAAGCCAGATCAAATTCATTAATCATTGGACATGAATTTACTCCAGTTATTTTGGACTGCTCAGTTACGTTTTTACTATTTTAAAAAGACATACACTCTCTTTCTCTTAGCCATAAGGGGAGAAATTTGCAAAGAAGAGAGAAGGTCCAACCAAGCTTCCATATCCAAGAATAAGTGACAAGTAACTAAGATCATTAACCGAATTCCGATTTTAGGTAAACACTGAAAACCCAAACCTTTGAAGCTTAAACTTAAGGTTTTCGTTCAAGCGGTTAGGGATTGGTGTTACAATTTGATTTTGGTGTTTTTTATGGTCTCAAAGTGTTCGAAATGTGATTTTGTATGGGGTTAAGCGATGGTTTAAGTTTCTGAACTCAAAATCACCGAAAACTTTAAGAACAAGCTTGCTGCCAGTTTCTGGGAAATCTGGGCAGCGAAGCTTCAAGTGAGTTTTTAAAATAGTAAATAAACTTGGATTAAGCTGAAATTTTACAGGTGAAAATTAAACATCCTGACGTTCACCATGATATATAATTTTGTGTCTTTTGGATTTTTCTACTAGGAGAAATTAATTTTTGAAAAAGGCTCTGAAAGCAATAGGGCAAATCTGACCAGAGAGTAGAAATTGGGCTATACGCCAAAATATAAGGTCTTTGGAACTATTTTTCCTGAAAACTAGACATATTAATGGTTCAGATGGAATTGGTTTCATGTAAATATGAATTTTTTGTAATTTATTAAAAATGTTTGAAATTGGGCTAGAATTTCTGGACTTTTTGGAAAATTTGTGTTGGGCTTGATTTTGAAGTAAAATGTAAGGGTATTTTTGGAAAATGCTAAAATAAGGTCTTTGGTGTTATTTAGGGTTAAACCATACTTTCAAGAGCTAGTGGGCCTTTTAAAATTCTAAGATGGTACATACCCCATCAGGTAGTAACTGCTTTACTCTGGTACTTTTATGTGTTTTGCCATATGTGTTGTTTGCCATGCATGTGTGTTTGTACTCTTGCCAAATATGCATACAGAGCATGTTTGGGGTTTGAGTCCCCATTGATTGTGTTCCTAGTGCTGAGGGTTGGTCCGGGGCTTGCCTTGAGTGACGACTCGACGGTTTGTGATTTTGGTAATTTCGGGGCCTGCCTTGGTAAGGCGGCTCAACGATGCGAAGACAGTTTGTTGTGTGTTTCTATTTGCATATTTGTTATATTTGGCATATTGTTTATGTTTTTCTTTGAGACATGGTTCCATGCATACATACCACATATTTAGTACATAAGTATTGGCAGTTACTCTGAGGGCCATTGTTGGACTCTGAAAACTCCTGTAGACACAAGGGGGACGTGCTTGACTTTGGAGAGCCATTTTGGAGAGGTAGGGCATGGTGATGCTGGTGAAGGATAGGGAATGCCCTATCATATTTTGTACTTTACTTTTTGGGATGACTGTATATTATTTGGGTATTTATTTTTGGATGACTGTACCCGTGACCCTCTGAGGACTTTACTTTTTATTTATTTATGATTTTACCAGTATAGCAGTTGTCCAAACCAATCCTGCCCTCTGTTGTGCGTGCTCTGACATATAATTAAATGGACTAATAATGATGGAAAGGTAACTATAAAAAGGAATCCCTCCAAGCCACCACCCAAAAGGGCGAGGCCGGTAGGGGTGTAACAGGGTGCTCCAAAACCAAAACTTCCATGGCAAAATTGATATTTATCCCTCAAATTTTTCATTTGGATGAAATCAGTTGCCAATCGAGCTTATGGGTGAAACTGAGCTTGCTTGAAAAGCTCCCTTTCCTGACTTCTAATAAGCTCCTTATTTGAAAAGCTCCTTATGCGTGGTTTTATCGGTCAGTCTTCTCCAAATGCACGTTGTGCAAATATTTATATTTGTTACTGGATTGGCTTGAGCGAGCTTCAGCAAATCTTCTTCTTATCTAATTCAACTACCTACTTAAGAGCTTGAAGCAAAGCATTTAAGCGGAACTCTTTTAATTTCTCAATGACCTGCCTTAGTGAACAACCTTGAACAGAGCATTTAAGCGAACAACCTTAGCTCAAACTTGAAGTAGAGCATTTAAGCGAACAGCCCCAACTCATTTCTTCTCCACTCGAAGTCGGATTTGTCTCATATTTTACAATCCTGCGACCTGTCTCATATTTCTCTTGTGCTCTCTCTCTCTCTCTCTCTCGCCAGATGTTTGGTGTGGCAGATCTAGTATGGATAACCGAGGTCGAGCTTCGGTAATGTGGATCTGGGCTTCGATTTTTCTTCTCATCGTTCTGGTATGTTTATTTTGTGTTTTTTCTCTTTCAAACTAACCGAGCTTCGAGAGTGTGGATTTGTGCAAATGATTATTTTTCTACTTGTATTTCTCTGCTCGTCATATTTGACAGTGATATCATATTTCTGGTACGATTTTGTTTATTTTGTGGGAGATCTGGTATGATTCTATTTATTTATGCTTAGGTATGATTCTGCTTATTTCTGGTGTGATTCTATTTCAACCCCAAACAACTTGATATTTGACTATTTTGCTCTGAGTTTCACTTTCTATTTTTTAGCTCGTTTTTCTCTGAGTTTTGCTTTCTATTTGACAACTTGATATTTCTGGTTTATTTCTGATATTTGACTATCTTCCTTTGAGTTTTGCTTTATATTTCAACCCCAAACAACTGTCACCCATCCCTCTCTTGTTCCTCATTTCTGGATGTTACAAGTTTTTTTTTAAAATTTTATTTTATGCACTTGTTAGCTATATAAGTATGGACAAAACAGTATGGGATGATTTCTCAACTGAGGTCCTTGTCAACCCTTCCTTTGACCAAATTTACAAAAAAGAGCGCAATGATCTAGTATTTTCAAAGGTGGGTTGGACGAACATTGTGACAACTTTTGTTCAGAAAAATGGGAAAGGATATGGATATAAACAATTGAAGAATAAGTTAGAAATCTTAAAGAAAGAGTTGAGGACATGGAATACATTACTCAAAGAGACTGGTGCAAGCCAGCACCTAATAATGAATGTTGTTTCTGGTTCTAATGAGTGGTGGCAGGAGAAAATGAAGGTATAAAACCTATGATTAGGTTATTTGTCAACATTTGTATGTAGGTGAATAAGGGTTATAGAAAATTTAGGTACAATGCCCTACTGTTTGAAAATGAGATAAGGATGATATTCAAGGATGTGGTTACAAGTGGAGAGGATATGTATTCACTATCTGCCAAACAGCCCCACGCACAGGAGGAGGATTGTTACCGACCAACCATGGATGATGCAAAGGGGTCAGGGGACAATGAGGACAAACGGGTTGGTTCTAACCCAGTCTCAAGTACAGGAGTTGGGACACAGTCCACCAACAATTCCTACTACTTCAGGAAGCCATTCCAAGAGGAAGAGAGGAGAAGGGTCAAT
The DNA here is from genome assembly GCA_034222035.1 of Acacia crassicarpa. NCBI lineage: Eukaryota > Viridiplantae > Streptophyta > Magnoliopsida > Fabales > Fabaceae > Acacia > Acacia crassicarpa. The sequence continues at coordinate 18,680,619 of JAWXYG010000009.1, read as the reverse complement.
CCATAGGAAAAAAAAACAGAAAATTCCAGCTTCTAAACAAATTGCGGATGGTCGTAGCAACTACATCCCAGGATAGGGTAGAAAGATGTAATGATATTCATGCTCGCAGCGTCAAAAATGTGATGTCTGAACTACTTGCCCTTGAGGAAGTCCAATGTGATGAGGATTTTCGGAACCAATGTGCCACCCTTCGTGTTGGCGGGATGGGAAGGTACTGCGTATGATGCTCGTGTGTTTCAAGTTGCTACCTTAAATCCATCTTTGAATTTCCCTCATCACCTCAAGGTATCTTTTCGTATAATTCAACTAAATAACTATGTCTACATTTCACATTTGAATTTATGTCACACCTTCAAAATGTTTTCACCATTTACTAGGCAAATATTATTTGGTTGATTCTGGATATGGAACACCTGTTGGGTATCTTGGTCCCTACAGAGGTCAATGTTATCACCAGGCAGAATTCATGCGTCAATATGGATTTAGAAATGAAAAAGACGCCTTCAATTTTTATCAATCAAGTTTGCGATCCACTATAGAAAGTACTTTTGAGGTATGGAAGAATAGGTTTGAAATCTTACAAACAAAAATGCGCAAATATAGGTACCAAACACAAATCCACATAGTTTGTGCAACAATGGACATACATAATTTTATTAGGAGCAATTCTTGATCAGATGCTACTTTCAAACTGGGAATATTAGTGTAGATAAAGAGTCTTACTCGACTGATTTTGCTGAGCAATCTTCAACCCAAATGAATCAGCCATCTTTAATTGAAATGAATCAGATTTGTGACACAATTAGATCCCAAATTGTATAGGGCCTTATTTCATAGTAACTTATATAATATTTATTTGATTAAATTATGCATTTTCGCATTGCCAAATTTTGTAGTTTAGCATTTTTCATATTTTTTGTAATTTTGATTTTAATTCTTTTCTTATAATTATTTCAAAAGTCACTTATCCATAAGTCATTCCAAACAATTTTTACCTTATCGGACTTTTCCATTATCTACTTATACAACCACCAATCTAAACATAAATCACATTTCACAATTTGATTTTACCAAATCGGACTTTCCAATAAGTCATTTTGCCCATCGGTATTCCAAACCAGCAAGTATTGTGGTAAATGGGGGAACCAGTTTCCCTACTCATCCTATGAGTAAGGAGGGAGAGCTCAGCTAATATGGGTCGTCTAGATGAGATCTGGATGATCCATATTTTATTTTTTTTTATTTGATTATTTTTAAATGCAAGAATCATTTTTGAGAAAATATTAATTCAGATATTATCTTTATTTTAGATTATCTACCCATTAAAATATTTTTAAAAAAATAAAAAGTGAAAAATGAAATTAAATCTGAACCATATAAATCTTGTCTGGATGCTCTAGATTGGTCGAGCTTTCCCTAGGATCAGTAGGGACACCATTTTCGGTAAATGGGTATATAGAATTGCAAAACTGAGCATTTTTTATGGAAGTTATTTTGATGGAATTGGCTTATTCAGCTTCCCTATGGAATTGAATTCCATCGTATCAAACAAAACCACTCATGGAATTGACGCTCAAATCCATTTCCACAATCCCCAATTTTCAAACGGGCTCTATGTTTATATATATATATATATATATATATATATATATATATATATATATATATATATATATATATGGCAAATGATTTGTCCAGTCTAACATTTTATCCTATGAACTGAAGTTACGTCGTTTGGGTTAGTGATGACACGCCAAAAATTTTTAAAAAACCCAATGAATCAATTTTCGATAGAGCAACGTCGTGAGAATCAATCAGAAATTGTGGATTTGGAGAAATCAAATCGCTATCATCTAGAGACTGTTCCTATCATCAGAAATTAAAACCTTGTATCTAGATTTAGAAATCAAATCGCAAATGGAAGATAAAAGTCGGCATCAGTGACAAGCGAATGAAATCAAATCACAGATAGTTCCTATTTTGAAATTAAATCATAGACAATGTAATTCGGAAATCAAATCGCTATCATCTGGAGAGATTCACAAACAATTGAGCGATTGGGTACTAGACAAGTGTTTTGTTGGATCAGTTCAAGGTTGCTAAAACTAGGGTTTGAAGCCTTACGGTCAAATTCTTCTCTATGTATCTATCACATTCTAGGATCACAATGCATACCTCACTATATATAAGAAACATTGAGCAATAATGAATAAGAAACTTGTAATTGGTAATGAATAAGAAATATTTATTTGCATAGTAACAAACATTGTAATCGGTAATTCATCGCAATAATATCTAGTGACATTGTATACCTCAATGTATATAATAAACTTGGCTTTTATCTGTGTAATTCTCCGCTTTTAAAAATTACTGCAGAATTATATATGCAATAGTGAATAATTATATTAGAACAACATAGGAACCTATACAAACAATGAGGTATACAATTATATAATAAAGTAGGGGCAATGGCTATGCATAAACAATGATCATGGGATCTTTCTTTCTTATATGTTGTCCTTCCCCCCCCCCCCCCCCCCCAATATAGAGTATAACACAATAGGAACCTGCACATATGTTTTTATATTGGTTTTCTTTCATATTTATTGAGATTTGGATATCTTCATCAAATTTAATCATGCTTATTTTGGTTAATGATGTAAATATTGCACAGGTTAATGGTCAATTTTTTCACATCTTTCTAATGGATCACTCCCAAATAACAACTATTGAAGACATTGACATAAGTGGAAGTTTAGTATATGCAAATGACGTTGATTTGGAGAAAGATGATGATGAATTCAGAGAAGAAGATCAGTGTCAAATCATAGAAGATGAAGATGGTGATGATAGTGTACAAGAAATTGTGGGAGATGATGATAGTGGATTCGGTGAGGCACTTATTTTAAGCAGAGTGTTTAAGGCAGCAGAAGAAGCTTATGGTTTCTATAATGATTATGCACAAGGTAGAGGATTTGGAACACATAAGCAATATACTAGCAGGAATATGAAAACGCAACAAATATATTGGTGGAATTATGTGTGCTCAAAGCAAGGTGTCAAGAAACAAAATGATAAAAGAGTTGGTGATCACAATGTCAACAGGTGTAGGGATTCAAGGACAAATTGTTTAGTGATGTTACAAGTAAAGTTAATGAATAGATTATGGATCGTGGAGAAGTTTAATGATACACATAATAATCCATTGATTATGACTCCTTTAAAGGTGAAGAAGTTTCCTTCTCATGGTGATTTACAATGCTCAAATTTCACTAAATCACTTGTTACTAAGCTTTTCGAGGAGGGTTTAACGTCTTCAAAAATTTCAAAGGTGGTGAATGCTATAAAAAAAGAAGTTAATATTACTCCTATTCAAGTCAGCACTATTTTATCAAGACAAAAAGAATAATGTAGGATGAGAATGTCAAGGCATCATGAAACACTTTCAAAGGAAGTCCACTTTTGATGGAGCTTTTTATTTTGACATGCATCTGGTAGAAGATGGTACACTAAGAAGCGTTTTTTGGGAAGATGGTAGGTCGAGAGTTGCATATGCTCATTTTGTCGAAATCCTTGTGTTTGACGTGACTTATAAAACGAACAAGTTTAGGTTTCCTTTTGCCCTTTTTGTGGGGGTTAATCACCATGGCCAATTAATTTTATTTACAGCCGCTTTGTTAGAAGATGAAACAGAGGCAATATTTACACGGTTGTTTGAACAGTTTCGGACATTATGTCTCCTATTGCTATTATCACAGATCAAGACAAAGCTATGGGAAAAGCAATTGCTAATATATTTCCAAAAGCACGACACTGTTTTTGTGCATGGCATGTCAAGAAACATGTTATAGAGTATAGTCAAGCATTGTGTACACAATTTAAAGATGGTTTTGATATTGACTTCCGTGAGTGGTATAAAAGTCGAGACACTGATGAGTACGAAGGCAAGTGGGCAGAATTGAGGACTAAATATGATATTATAGCAAGTAGTTGGTCGTCCAACATGTATAATTCACGTCATCATTGGGCAAAGGCATACTTGGAAAATATTTTTTTTGCTAGAATGACCATAGGTGGTCGAAGTGACAACATCAATTCATTTTTTGATGGACATGTCAACTCTAACACGATGTAGAAGAAGATGAGGATTTCAAAACTAGAAATACAAAAGCAATTTTGGAGACTAATAATCCAATTGAAGCAATAGCTAGAGAGCGTTATATAAGAAAATTATTTGAGATCTTTAAAAGAAAGTGGAGCTGCTATACATGATTACTTTCATGAAAAGATTTCAACAGACAAAAATGTGATCAAGTATTGGGTGGGGTCTCCTGAAGTTGATAAAAAGTAGTGGGCAATTGTCAACTACCATTTGACTGAAATATTCATAGCTCATTGTTCTTGTGGAAAATTTGAGACTATGGGGATTTTGTGCAAACATATTTTATACATCATGAAGAAGAAACAAATCATGACCTTACCTAAAAAATATATACTGTCTAGATAGACAATGAATGCAAGCTATAAGGTTGATAATCTTGTAGGTGTTCATGCAAAAACAACTAGTAATGAAGTTAGTGCATTGTCTTTGTGGTTGGTTCACTCCAAAATCAATATTGCTATTTTTGAAGCCTCAGATTCTATTTTTGAGATTAGAAAGCTTGACACTATGATTACTGATTTTTTGCAACAACAACTCAAAAGAAAGAGAAAGAGAATTGAAGACGAAACAACTCCCCAAACTGTTCCTTCACCCATTCTTAGAACTGTTTCTCAAGTTTCACTCATTAATGATGTGCGTGATCTCACCCAACTAATCAGAACTAAAGGGTGTCCAAGGGTTTCTTCACGTATCAAATCAAGCATAGAAATGCCAACAAAACAACAAAGGACTTGTAGTTATTGTCAAGGAAAGGATCATTATAAAACTGATTGTTCGAAGCAAAAGGTATGTGTGAAGTTGATGTTTTGTGTTTGACTCTTTAAACTTGATGAAAAGTTTGAAAGTTTTATTTGTAGATGATATTGCAAGAGATAATCAAAAGGAGTAGAAGAAACTTAGGTATTGAACTTGGGTACTGGACTCAAAAGCTCAAGCACTATATCAGAGAAAACAAATGGAATACAAATGGGTACTAGACACAGTAGTCTTACTGAATTGGTTTAGCATGATGTGCTCATCCAAAAATTGCAATTTTATTTCTTTTGGAAAGTATAACTCTTTGTTTGGCTAGCAATACTTCGATTAATGGAAGACCAAACAGAAAACAGCTCTTAATGGAAGACCATAACTCTTTTACTCAGATTATTGGGAAGCAACAACTAAAACTTCACTTAATTCCAAGAAAAATAGAAAATTTAAGGCACAAATGTATCTAGCTTTTGCAATCGTTTTTTTTAAAAAAAAATAATAATGTCTCCCTTTTCTTAAACACTTTCACCAACATGCAGAATAAACTCCACTTTCTCACATGCAAGCTCTACTTATAACAACAAGAAAACAAAAAATTCAGAAAATACTTAGCTTTTACATGCCATTTTACAAGTCAATCATATTTCTAAAGATCAAAATTGCATTGTCGATACTTTGACTAAGGGTGAGTTAATCTACTTCAGTTTTCTTTGATAGTTGTCAGTCTCATCTTTGGATATTGGTAGCTAAAGATTATACAGGATTTAATTCCCCACTAGTCTAACTTATTTCTTGTTAGGCTAGTACATCTTTTGTACCAAAAATAAAAAGAAAAACAATGATCAGACAAGGTAAGGGCAAGCAAGTGGTTAAACAACTCATTCATATACGTTGAATTTCAATTTTGACTACTCATTCATTATTGACTGTGTGAAATATGATTTCGTACCAAAAATAAAAAGTAAAACAACGATCAGACAAGGTAAGGGTAAGCAATTGGTTAAACAGCTCATTCATATACGATGAGTTTCAATTTTGACTACTCATTCATTATTGACCGTGTGTGAAATATGATTCTGCATGCAATATCTATATTGCAAGGCTAAAAGCCTTGTACACATTGGCGAAAAAAAAAAATCTATAAGTTGTTGAAGTAGAAAGTGCGATAATACTATTGTATCTTCGCTTTGCTATATTGGTTTTGAACTGATTCAAGGGAAGGGAAACGATTCAGAGTTATTAAACTCCCAATTCGGAACCAAATCGACAGAACAATGCAATAGCTTTCAATTTCCAATCAAGCAAAAAAAAAAAAGGCAAAATAAACAACAAATGCAAAACAATCCAAATCTTGCAGCAGCGCAACCAGAGAAATTGAGCAAAGCAAACATATAGGTCCAAATCGGAGAAAGCTCAAACCAGAGAAATTCAGGAATCGGACCAAACAAAAAATGCAGGAAGCTCCAACAAAAAAAAAAATCGAACAGATCTAGCCAGAGAGAAACAAATCGAGAGAAATACATACTTGAGAAAGCTCAAACAAACAGAGAGGAAGGAAGGAAGTGAGTTGCGAGTCCAGATCTGGCCGGCGACTTGTTCCCCCATTTTGGTGATCGCTCGGCACTTCAAACTGGCTGTCATGGAGTGAAGATGGAGACGTCACAGAAGGAGAAAGAGAGAATGACTGGTCATGAACACATAGGCGAAGAAGAAAGAGAGAAGGAGGGAGTGTCGAGTGCAATCCACTGGAGAAAAATTGTCTCGCGCTATTCCTATCGATTCTCATGACGTTGCTCGATTAGAAATTGATTCATGGGTTTTTTGTTTTTATTTTATTTTATTTTTTGGCTTGCCATCAGTAACCCAAACGACACCGGATAAAATGTTAGGTTCAGGAACAGATCATTTGCCCATATATATATATATATATATTATTTATTTATTGGGGTTACGGATCTTGCCTAGAGATACCGAACCGGCCCACGTTTTCGACCGAAGAAACGCATGTATTGCTGAAAGTTTGCAATAGAGGAGCTCCAGCTCCATTTACGCTTGCTCCGGCGAGCTTCGTTTGAAGCAAGTAATTGGTATGTTTCTTCTGAAGCTAATTTTTTTCTTCCGCTGTTTATTTTCAATGCGCCTAGCCTTTGGCTTATTTTCTGCTTCATTTTCTCCGCAACCAATGGGTTCACCATGATCGAGCATTCGAGCTCATGTTATCATTTTGATGGCTTGATTTTGATTGAATTAGTTTTTCGCGCAGAAATCTGGGCAGTCTGGCGAAGTTTACTTTGTCATGAACTGCTTGTCGCACCTATCATCGTACACTTCTGCTTTGATTACGAGGAACACTTACTTCGTTGCCAAACGTTCTCTGTACGGATGTTCTGTCTTCTCCTTTAAGAGGACGTTAGAGCATCCTGCTATTAGGTCTTCTCATTTAGAATTTGTACTTACAAGGTTTCGTGTTCAGTGCTATTCATCTGGAAAAGGCCGCAAATCTGGTTCTAAATTGCAGAAGCTAGAACCTGAACCAGTGATGGAGCAAGAAAAAGATGCTTTTTTCGTCGTCCGTAAAGGGGATATCGTTGGTATCTACAATAATCTCAATGAATGTCAGGCTCAAGTTGGATCTTCCGTAATTCTCTTGGCACCCCACACTCTTCCGTCTACTGTTTGCATCAGTGATATATATTGTCAGCATTTAAATATTCGAAACTTTTACGTGATTAACATTTAAATATTTGAAAATTTGGGAGTTTGCTGGGCTGTAAAGTACAGTAACAGAATGTTCTATTGAAACTGTAGAATGATCTGATTGGCAGTCAAGTGGCTTCTGTTTTTTCTGAGCATGACTTCCTATTGTTTATCTCACGGTTACACATCTTTTAGAATTGAATGAACTTCTCCTATTATCTTAGAAAAGTAATATTTGTTATTCTAATTCAACTATCATCTTCCATAGTAATTAGAAGGCTCTACAAGGTGACGCGTTAAATTTTTGTTTTCCATACTATATGGTTCGTTTAATAGATGATTCTATGTCACCTGGCAGATATGCAATCCTCCTGTTAGTGTGTACAAGGGATACTCCCTGCCCAAGGAGGCTGAGGATTATCTTGTCTCACGTGGGCTAAAGAATGCTTTGTACACTATAAGAGCTGCTGATTTGAACGAGGATATATTTGGTACTCTTGTTCCTTGTCCCTTTCAGGTAAGACAATTATTACCTTTTGTGTAATCATCCCTGTCATACGTATATGTTCAAATTAAAAGCTTAAAAAAATTTCATTGATTGTGAATTGAAGAAATTGCTTTTCTGCATAACTGATATGGGCTTGAAGAAATATCGTTGGTTCTTACTGTTTATCCTACTCATTTTAGGAAAATTTTGATTCATATTAAAACTTTAATGAGTTGTCAAACTTCTAATACATCAGATAATTGAAATGTTCATTTGGCATCACATAGTGATGGAAGATATTCCTTTTTCACTTTTTGTACTGCTCTGAGGCAAACGTTAAATTTAGAAGGCTTCAAACATGTTTAACATTCCCACTTTTAAATTACTACGTTTCGTTTCTCCTTAATCACAAATCCACTGAACCATTTTGTTTTATATTTGAATAGCTAGGTCGCAGTCTTCTATTGTAATATCCAGCAGATTCCTGTTCTTTGATAAAAAGTTCCTGCTTTCCCTGTTCCTTATGCATTTCAGAAGCATGAGATTCTTTACTCTAGTTAGTGAATGAAAATTGATTGTCATATATCTTAGGATCCAGCTTCTTCAAAGGGAGGCACATCAAGCAATGTTGTATCTAAAAAGAGATCTTTGGGTGTGCTTGGACAAGAAAATATGGTGAGTTCTGCAATTTCAGAAACGACAACTTGCTTATCAATAAAGCAACGTTATGTGAATGGTGTATAAAGCTGTATTCCTCTAAAGGTTGTTTGCATCTTTAATCCCTCAAGTAATCACATCACCATTATCTATTTTGAATTGGAATTATGATGTAATGTCCTTATTATACCCCTCTGCCTCACATTCTTCCAACAATAATCATAACAGTTTCAGATTTGAGTGCAGAGAGTTCATGCTTAGCATGAAACCATATAATATATTTTAATTATATAGAGATATGCCATAGCTAAATGTGATAATAAACTTTGGATATTGATATGTTTAACTTTTTTAATAGTCTGAATGTTTGTTAATAAAATTCTATGATAATTTTGGGATTCTCAGTCTCATCAAATGTTATAACTACTTTGCTTAGTTGGTGGATGTTGATAGCGCTGGCATGGTTTTTGGAATATGTTTTGGTTAACTATATGGATTATGTGACAAACCCTGATTTTCCTCACTTCACTTTGTGCTGGCATTAGACGCTCAGATGATTTATTTGCAAAAACAATCTAATTAAAAACATGATTATGTTGATGATTGGATGATTTCACGTTTTTATTTTCTTACAGAAAATGTTCTGGATCTAAATCTATAAATCCTTTTCAGCCATTTTGCCCCTCATAGTCCCCATGTCAGGTTTTCTTTAACGAAGCAACTTTGTACCATAATTAAGTTACTGCTATCTAAATCCATATTTACCTTGTTGTGTAAATTTAAAATATGAGATTTATTTTCTTCTGCTTAGGATGAAGGAATTGGTCTGACATCCCCCTCTGAAGACCCATTGAAAAAACAAGCAAAGGTAGATCATTCTGCTGTGGGTCAAGTGTCATCATCCAAATTGGTAAGCAGAAACCATTTAGATGCTTGTACTAGCAAAATAATGTTTTCTTGAGGAACCTTTATATCAATCACAGTTACTGCTGCATCTATACCACATGCAATGTTGTTATGTCACCTTGAGGATTTGAAGTGTAAACTATTGGGTGACAATTAGTGTTAAATGAATTATTTGCTACTTTTGTTTGGATGGAATCCTTTTCTTTCCTTTTTTTTTTTTTTTTTTTTGGGGGGGGGGGGGGGGGATTTTCATGTCTTGAGTGGTTACATCCTTTTATGTGCCCCTTCGGCTTGTGATAGTACAGCCACATGATTTTTTTCTCTTGTAGAGGACCTGTATTCTTGAGTTTGATGGTGCATCAAAAGGAAATCCTGGTAAAGCTGGTGCAGGGGCTATTCTGCGCTCTAGTGATGGGAGTTTGGTATATTTTTGTTATTCTACTTCTATTCACTGTTTACTTCCAACTTATACCACTTTAATTATTATCCTTTTTTAAAGATTTGTAGGTTGCGTGAAGGTGTAGGTGTTGCAACCTGTAATGCTGCTGAATATCGTGCTTTAATATTGGGAATGAAATATGCACTTCAAAAGGGGTTTACTGGTATTTGTATCCAAGGCGACTCCAAGCTTGTTTGCATGCAGGTTTGTCATTTTATATGAATCAATTTTTTTGATGTAGTGTACTTATATGTGGAAGGTAGCATTTTATATCCCTTCTTCATTGTTACAGTTCTGAGGAGTTTGTTATGGAAGATTGCTTCTCTAGAATCTACATCAATCATTTCTTGTCTTTTCGTTATTTCAGGTTTCATGTATATAATCTCTAAATCATACGTGCACACATAATCAATTCTTGCAAATTAAAAGACGTTAGCTCATTATGTAGGAAATAAATAGAGAGGAAGTTTGAACCAATAGAAATTTTGATCCTTAACTTGCTATCAAGTTTATAATCCCTTAAGTAACTGACATGAGTCAAAGACCTACTGTGTATCTCACAGTAATTTAAATAAAAATCACAGTCAATTCCCTAATAAAATTCCCAATTGAAATTCCTTGTCTGTGCTTAAATTGGGTTTTAGTATCTTATATGTATCCTCATCACATGCATAATTGCATGTAATATATATCTTGAGACTTTGGCCAAGCTTGGTTTGTCAGACTGGATAGTCAAAAGGATAAAATCAGGAGATATATAAAAATGAAGGTCAAATTTATGGCTTCTCGTAGTCTCTCTCTCTCTCTCTATATATGTGTGTGTGTGTGTGTGTTATTGCTTGAGTTACAATTTTATTCTGATTTTAAAGATGGAAGATCTTGCTTCACTGGAGAATAAACATCTGATCTTGTGTATGCACTCTTAAATGACTACATTGGTTGCGAGCAAAAAAAAAAAAGACTACATTGGTATCCTTTGATTATAATTTTTGTCTCTGGATTTTCCTCTTCAACTCTTGCTACTGCATGAAACAGATTGACGGTTTATGGAAGATCAGGAATGAGAACATGTCTAAGTTGCATAAGGTGGCAAAAGAACTCAAGGATAAATTTTTATCATTCCAGGTCACTCATGTTCTAAGGGTAGGTACATTTGATTGATACTGAGGTTCCAGAAAGCGCTTTTGATTTTTCAGCTGATGTTACCAGGTCTATTCCAAAGATCTCTGTTTTGATAATAATTCAGGAAATTGAAGTTAAACCAACCTTTACACTCGTTTGGTATATGAAAATGACTTATGTACAAGCCTTGTCCCACTAAGTATTAACAATCAACTCCTTCAAAATAGATAGTTCACTAATAGGTTCTGTTTGATAAGTTCCTTAAGCATCTTTCTCAGTGTCCTACATCTCTTTATAGGGTTAAAGATTATCTACATAACCATCTTTACTGGAACTTACGTTGGCCTTCAGTGCATATGTCTGAAACTTCCTTAAATATTTTTCTACAATCTTTTCGTTAATCCATGTAGCCGACCCACCTAGTAGAATAAGATTTTATTGTTGTTGTTGTTATACAATATTTTCCTCAATAGGTGCCACAACAACTTTCTTTCTTGTACAACCCAAATCATGTTATAAAAAGCCAAATTCTCTTTGCCTTCTTGGATTATCAAATCTTCCAAATCTGTAGTTGTCCCTTATTCATTGAATTGCTTGTAAAAGTAGCTTTCTCATCTGTTACTAATATCTTCATTTATAACCAATACTTCTTCATCCTTGCTATGATTTACTTGGTCCAAAGCTCTTGATGTCCTATGCTTCTCTTTGCAATTTTTGATATCTTTTGTTCCCCATTTTTCATCACTAAATCCTTATAAAACTCCTCAAATGTCTTAGATCATGCCTTGTTCACTGCTTTCTTGGTCTCCTTTGTTGCTGTTGCATGCCATCTCCAATTTTTGACGTTGTTGCACGCATGCAAAGCTCTGAAACACTTTTTTTTGTCTGGCTTGCCCTTGTGCACTCTCGTTTCACTGCCAAGATTCTTTATCTCTAGGTCCAAAACCTTTGACTCACTGAAAAGTACTTTTGTGGCCTTTCTAACCATCGTAGCCATCTCATCCTACATGATTTTATGATTCCTAATCACCTTCTTGTTTCCTCTTAATAGCCAGCTATTTCATTACTACTTAAACATGTTCTGAGCTTGTTGGTTATGAGCCTGCTTCTTTTAGTCTCTATCTTGGAAATAATTTGTATAAGAAATCCCCCCAATTTCTTCCTCTCTCTGAGACCTTTTAGCTGCATTCACATGAACATGAAATATCTTTGTCTTATTCATATATGATTGCAAGATTGCTGACGCTTGTGGGAAAACTTATTTAGTTATGTTTTTCTTTTTCTTCTTTTTGTCCCTTGTTAAGAATTTGAACTCTGAAGCTGATGCTCAAGCAAATCTGGCCATCGATCTTGCTGGTGAGGCCTTCTGAATTTCTAGTCTTTCTTTATTTTTATGCACGTGTATCTCTTCTAGCATATGGGTGTATTCTGAATATATTGTTCTTTCTACTACTGCAGATGGCCTAGTCCAAGAGGTACGAGATTAGTTCAAGAAAGCCGGCGACAACATTTTGGGTTTTTATCACAAAGTATATGTGGGTTCTCTTTTTCTTTCCTTTTTTGCACTGCTAGAAAGCATATGATAGTTTATTACTTAAGAAATTATATAGTCTCTCTAATTTAGATTGTGTTCTTTCATTTTGTAGGTGACCTGGCCAATCAAACCATTTATAATGAATCTTTTTATTTGGTCTTTTGTCGCTTGCATGATTTATAGTTCGGTCGGTGGTTCAAATTGGCTTGTCAACTATGGTATCCCTCTAAAGTTGAGGCACAAGCTGTTCCATTTGATTTTTCTTCAGGGGTTCATTGGCACTGAAAGATAATTCTTGTTCTATTAAACCGATCCCTTTAGCTCACATTGTCTTGTGATTTTAGTTTTCGTGTACTTTTTAATGCATAGAAAGCACATACATAATTGATACAAATTTCAGGGTCCCCTTTTATGGCTGATAGGAAATCCATCATAATTTTCTTCTTCATTGCTCTCTATAGGCAGTGGTTCTTCTGCTGCTCACGTGCATATTGATTTCCTACATTAATCCTCATCTCTGCTACCTTGGGTGGTTTCTTGGTCTTGCTTTCCGCAATTTCCTTCTCTTTTGGCTTTTTACTATGGCTATCTCATTTATGGTGACTTCCTACTTGTGCTATCTCCCGGTTACAACACTGTCGCTCCCACTATTTGTCCGCCAAAGTTTTATTTGCTTGGAGTATTCATGTGAGAAAGCTTCAATGTTTAATATCTCATCATTGGGAGCTTCTAGGACAGGTATTTATCACTCAACAACATGGTCCATACTATGTCCTTCATTTTTCTCATGCTGATAATCATAACTTTATACTGGATCATGGTTTATGCTTCTCCAAGGCTTTTCCTTGGCGGTTTATCCTTTGGGATCCAGATATCTCAGTTTGTGATTTTTCTTTTTCGTACTTTACGGCATGGATCCAAATCTTTGGTCTCCTAATGGAATTTTAAGACTCGAACGTGCCTCATTTTCTTGCTTCTCGGTTTCGAACCTTGCTCCAAATTGATTTTTCATCACAAATGGTTTTTTGGTGGGTTTCGATTTAAAATTGCATGCCCTCTCAACTCTTGGAGTCTGGATCTTTCCAACGTCTTCCTTCCCTCTGCTAAGCCTCTGCGTCTCTCTTTTCTTCTGAGCATGCTGCTTCAATATGCCATGGCTGTGGTGAGGTCAGCTTGTCTAAGATGCCCTGTTCTCCGTCAGTCTGTTCAAGGATGCCACATCAACCGTGTTCGTGTTGCCATGACTCTTTTCCTACAGTGGTTCGCGTTGCTTATTTCTTTTCTCTATCCACTAGCCAGCAACGAGTCCTGTTTTTTTTTTTTTTTTGGATTGGGGACCAAATGGTTCCAGGCAGGGTCAAACCCTAATAAGGAGGCTGGCACAAGACCAACATACATGCCACTGCACTCCCTAGGTGCTGGCTCAACGAGTCCTCTTAAATTGTTTCATACGCTCATCTATTCATACTCAATCTTCTTTGGTGGCACGGTTTAGTCGATTCTTGAATCTTCTATGTTCTTCTAAGTCCATCAGCTCTCAGGTCAGAGATCATAGGCATTTCTCTTTCTTTTCTGAGCATGTCTTCTGCTCCTTCTTTCACCGATGGAGGATTGCTGGTCAGATGATACTCCGAATCACTGTTGGTGATCTCTTTTTCTTCCTCAACCCTTCTCTCGGCAAACACGTTCCCCATCTAGCTATGGAATAAACTATACTTCGTGCATATTAATGGTTCCAATGGCTATATAGCTTAATGCGTGTTCATGACTTCTAATAGCCATGGTGGGAATTGCTCATGCGTGATGGTTACTCTCTGGTATTTTTGCCAGTATCATTCATTGAGCATTTACGGGGAGCTTGTACCTCACTGGCGAATCTCTTATCCCAATGAGCTTGATATGTCTCTACTAATTCATAATCGTTCAAATTCTACCTATATGAGAATTAAAGCTATGATTGAGGAAGAAGCTTTGGAATTTGCTCGTGAGCTCTCCACTTTTGGAGTCTTGGGTTCTCTCAATCCTCGACGTCCTAACTTCGTGGAGCTTGCTTGTGCTATTCGTGGTGGTCGCCAGCGTAGCCGTGGTTATCCTTTTCCAAACAGGCATGGCCCTCAATGTATGTTATGCTTCCTTTAATCTGGGTTCGTGCGAAACTTTTGCCAAAAAGTTTCACCTTGAATCTACATGAGATTAGGCCCTTCTGTGCAAGGGTTGCGCAAATGCAGGCTGCTCTGTTTTTCTTCTCTCTTGGCAGTATGGCTTTTATTATGGTTTCCTCGAATCATGCATGGTTTCGGATTTCATCAAGTTTCTCTTCTACCTTCGGTGTTTGATGAACCCTTTGCTTCCTGTGATTGATGGATTTCTTCATCCTTTACCCTTCTCTTCCTACAGGAAGCATCGAACCTCATTGGTTCAACTGGGTGGCCCATTTCTTCTGGGAGGCGTGCTTCAACACCTTCTCGATGGTCCTTCTCTGGGTTTTTCTTGCTCTAATTGTGGACTTGGAACTGCTTGACGGCCGTCTTTTGTTCGATGCATGGTTCATGCATACTATGCTTGTACTTTATTACTGTTTTTTGTCTTTTTTATTTCTGTGCTTTTCTTTCTGTTGTTTCTGTATGTGTTTCATTTTCTTTTGTGTTGTTTGTGTTTTTTCCTTTCTCTTAGGATGGTCCATGCTGTTGAGGCTCTTTTTTAAGCTGTCACAAGTTATATTGTAATATTTTTCCTAGTTTGTTAATGTAGTGTCTTTTTATCCACACAAAAAAAACCAAGGCCTTGTCATCTTTATATGTCTTAAGGAAGTGCATTTAAAATAATAATGTTAAATATAATAAAGCACCGCTGGCAATTGCTGGAGTAGCTCAGTTGGTTAGAGCGTGTGGCTGTTAACCACAAGGTCGAAGGTGGTTCAAGCCCTTCCTATAGCGATTTTTTCATGTATTTTATAAATAAGACAGGATTCGTTCATTTCTTGTTTTCTCAACTTTACGACCTCAACGCATTACAATGTCTAATGACCTTGAAAGGGCGCAATGATATAGTAACATCCCTTATTTTTTGGGACCAATACTTATAATTCATTGCACAGTGAAGCTTTAAACTAGTACATAGAAAGAACATTTGCATGTGACTACCTACTTATGGTAATAAATATAAGATTCGGTTGAATAATTTGAGAAGATTAATAAAATAAATAATTTTTAAAAAAATTTAAATTTATCTTTTTTCTCTAAACTAATTTGTTTAACTAATAAACTAATACTCTCTTCAAATCTAAATATAAGACCCAGTTAATTTTTTAAAAAAAAAATTAATGAAGCTAAACAAATTACTTAATTATATCATATACTGTATATCATTAGATTATATATTAGTTTATTAATCAGACAAATTTTAGAGAAAAAAATAAAAAATAATTTAAAGTAATTTAATTAGCTTATTTAATCTCTCTAAATAAGTCAGTTGGGTCTTTTATTTAGGACCAGTGATAGTATATAATCTTATGGTACACAATTATTTAGAAAGATGCGTAAAGTACAATATTTTTTGGTGATGTTAGAGGTTGTAATATATAATCTAATGTAACACATTATAATACTATAATAAAGTAATTTATCGAACTTCTTTAATCTTCCCAAATTTGATAACTAAGGACCCGTTTGGTATAGGGGACTTATCGGAGGGAATGGGAACTTAACTGGGTTTCCCAGGAAAAAATTTGTTTGGCACGCAACTCTTCCTCCAACCTGAGTTCCCACCTAGCGTCATCTTCCCTTAAACGTGAGAAGATGAAATCCCTCTGAAAGTGGCGAGATCTGAGGATCTTCTCGAGAGAGACATTTCCTAGGACAAAAAAGCCTCCTGTATGAGAAAGCTGAAGGTCCGATTTGAAGGAGAGGCGACGGTGATGGTGGATCAAGAAGAGACGCCGGCGATGATGGAGTGATGCAAGAGGCACCGACGTGGTGGAGGAAGGAGAGGCGCGGGCAATGGTGGAGGCAACAGAGGCGCTGGAGACGGTGTGGAGGAAGCAGAGGCGTCGGCATTGGTGGATGAAGCAAAGGTGCCGACGATGTGAAGGAGAGTGAGAGACGAGAGGTAGAGATGAGAGTGAGAGATGAGTGATGATTTTATTTTTTAGGGGTATTATAGGTATATTTCACCTCTCCTTCCCACTTAACCAACTTCATTTTCTTCCTACTAAACATTTTATTTTGCCTCAATTTAAGTTCTATTCCCATGTCTACTAAATAACTCAACTTTTTAAGATCTCTCTCAATCTTTCCTTCCATTCCTTTCCCTTCTTAGACCTTCCCCATACCAAACAGAGCCTAAGTTTTATATTAAGGACTCGGTAGCATTAATACACACACAGTACATAGATGAATTACACTCCTTAGGATTTAATTCAATTAGGAATTTAGTCTAATCCTAAGAAGTGTGAATTCATCTAGGTAGAAGATTTTGGTGATGTTAGATGGTGTGGTTAGAAACTTAGAAATTAGAATCAACGGGATGATTGATGCAAAAGGGAAACCCATATTGTTCTGCTCATTCATCAACCATTTGGTTGGGCTGTATGAAACGCCGTAATTAGTAGACATGATGTTTCCATATTTATTTTCATTTAATATTATTAAGTTCAATATGGCATGCCTTGATTTTGCGTTTCTTTGTTTTTTTGGGGTTAGGTATACTGCAAGAGGAAGATTATTATCAAAGTAAGATATTAGAGAAATAGGGTTAAAATTTTTTAGTTAATTTTTCATATTCTTTTATGTTACATCTTCTCAGAAAATTTTGCAACGCCTCTTCTTCAATTTTTTTTAAAGGCTAAAGTATAATTTTGTTATTTAAATTTATATGAAGTACTATTTTAGACCTAAAGTTTATAAAAAGCGTTTTTTTTTAATACACATAGTAGGGGAGGGGGACAGGGTTTGAATCCTGGATATGGGAGAAGGGAGTCAAGCTCCCATGCCAGTGCGTTACTAAGGCGCTGGCTATAAAAAGCGTTTTTAGTCCTTGAAACTTATCACCATTAATGTTATTAACATGAAATGCTGACTAAGTAAAATGAAATGTTGCCTATGCAATATTGATGAGCCAAGCTTTAATTTTTTTCCTTTAAAAAATTCATATTTTAATTCAAGTGATAATAATAGAAAAAACTTAGTTCTTAATTCATTTTTTTCAGTTATAAAAAAAATCATTTTTTGGCTGCCATATGCTCCTTTTCTCATTGGAATCCTGCCACCAAAACCCTTCCTTCCTCCATAAATCTCCGCAGCTCAACACCAACTAAGAAATTAATCTCCACCGCTCACCAGCCTTTTTTTTATTACTCTCTTTGATCCTAAATATAGGAAATTGCATTACAAATTTTATCTTATATTAGAATTGGAAGTGGTACTACTCTCTCTAGTCCTTATTATAAGCAACAACAAGCAAGTTTATTTGGTCCATTTTAAAAGGCACTTACTTGTTCGCAATGAGTACTAATTATTCTTTTTTATGTATGCCCCTAATAAATAAGGGTAGCGGGTGGAAGTAATAATTAATATGATAATAGAATTTAGTACAATTTATAAGGGTAATTTTGGAAGTTATTTAAATTGTAGGCTAACTTTATTGACTTTAACTATTTTTATTGGTTTGTGAAAATTGTTAGTTGGTGCCTTATAATAAGGATCGGAAGGAGTATTATGTAAAACATACACAGTAACATGTTCGTCTTCTTTTTTTGTTCTAATAATAATAATAATAATAATTGGAGGATTTATTGCTGCAACGAGGAGAGCTAATTGATTACAAGGAATATATGGAGAGGGGTGCAATAATCGATTAGTTCGTATATTGCATGAATAGTTACAGAGAAGCTGCTATGTCAAATGATCCCAAGTTTGATCATATTGACATCTCCGATAAGCAAAAGTAATGCTCGTGAATCGTGATTTTGATTTTTTCCACCCTTCTTTCGTTGAACCTAAAATGGTTTTCCTATTAATGTTCTCTTTCATTTTTGGGAAAGTAATTTTCTTCACATATGTTTCATGAATCTTCTGTAAGCCGACCAAGAAGGCGTTGATATTATAAAATTATATAAAATATATATATATATATATATATATATATATATATATATAAAAGGGTCTGGAATTTCAAGAAAATTCTATGGTTGATTTGTTGCATATGATGGCTGAGTTCTTTGGTGGGATGTCTAAGGCTATAAGTCCCATGGATGGCAGGCGATTTGCCTCACACTGTAGGCTCTCATATGTGTAGATCTTGAGCATAAGATTTTCATTGAAATCTAGATTCATCACATAGTGCCGCCTTATGGCTGGCTTAGGATATTTAACAACGATGTTCTTCTTGAGCTGTCCAGATTTAACCACCGACAGGTTTTAACTGACTGGCTGGTTGATGCTCCTTGTGTTTGGGGAGCTGATTGGCTAGTTGATGCTCCTTGTGTTTGGGGAGCTGCTTGTTGCTGCAACAATTGTTTAATTGTCTCCGCTAAATCTGCTTCGGAGATGGGGCTTTGTGCATCTTGAAAGATGCTTTGTTTATCGTCCTCTTGGAGGATTTGTTTATTTCTGGAATCTGACAAAGAAATTCTAGGTTATCCTTGAACCATTGATCTACTGCTTTGCAATCTGCATTTGTTTGCCTGTATTTACCCCACCAGCGTACAAAAAGTTGCCTCTGTAATACTGGTAATACTGGGGATTTTCTGTCCATATGAGACAATGATATATATATATATATATATATATATATATATATATATATATATATCTACGGGAGTGACCCCGAAAGGATCGAAAAGGGGAAAGGGAGAATCAGAGACAGAGAAGTAGAGAAAATAAATAGAAAGTTAAAGCATAAGGTAAAAACTGGAATTAAACGTGCAGAAAGAAATAAAAAGAAGATGAGATAAGAATGGGTGTAGACACGCAGCTAGACTTATCTCATCAGAAGAGAAGAAGAGAAATGCAGATGCTCAACATTATAAAGGAAACACAAGTTTATTCAAAATAAAGAACTTACAAAGGCAGAAAGTAAAAGAAAGCAGTGGAAAGATAAAGAAAGTAGAGAGAAGGCAGAGAGAATGGTTAGAGAGAGAGAGAGGATGGTTCCGAGTGCCCATTACAGACTAGGACATCTGCTTAAATAGACAAGCTCGGGTCACTGTTTAAACAGTTCCGGTTGGTGACCGGTACTGCCAGTTTTAATACAGTTCCGGTAAGTGACCGGTACTGCTTATTTCTTCGTAATTAGCTACAGTATATCGAATCTTAATCGTACATACCATATCTAACTACAGTGCCCTACGTATTACAGTGTTCAGTGTTACAGGTGGATTTCTAACATTATCTGCAATACAAAGAGGTTTTATACAGAGATTGTTTACAACTTTATACATGGAAACACTGTTTGTTTGAAGTTTCCGTCAAAAGTTGTAAGATCTTCAGTCTTCTCCAAGGTTGACAATGAATTCTTCATCATCATCACTTGAATCAGGTTTTGATGTCCCAGCTTTATCTTGCTTTAATTGCTCGAGCAAAATGCTGAGTTGTTTGATACATTCTTGTTTATTTGATGCAGCTGCCAGAGTATGCTAAACAAAATTCTTCTGGTTTAGAAACCGACTTTGTTCTTTGGCACAAAGAAATTCTAGGTTATCCTTGAACCATTGATCTATTGCTTTGCAATCTGCATTTGTTTGCCTGTATTTACCCCACCAGCGTACAAAAAGTTGCCTCTGTAATACTGGTAATACTGGGGATTTTCTGTCCATATGAGACAATCTGTATTGCCATGAAAAAATCCAGGATACAGATAATTTTGAAAAATAATGGAGATCAATTGGAAAAGGATCTCCTTCTGCTTGAAATTTGTTTTTGAAATGATCAAATGCTCTCTGGATTTCTGATGGAAAAATTTGTGGTATTGGTCCAAAGACATGCCACCATTTCAAAAACCATTGAGAAAAGTTATACTTGGTTGTTTGTTTGAAATAAATGAACCAAGTATGTTTAAAAATCTTGTTTTGATCCCAAAAAATATTATACCAGGCTTCACAGTAATCCCAGTAAGTGTATCCTTCAGGATCATATGGTTTTGAAAATAGTTTTTGTTTATGCAAACTTTGTCCCCACTGTGTTGGTGTGAGAACTTGTAATATTTGGAGAGTTGAATGGGTGATTAGTGATTGATCTTCTTTAGAAACGTATCGAGTTAACTCAATAGACTTAGAATCTACCAATATCACTTCATAAAACTCTCTTGTTTTTTTGAGATTGGTAGGTATGAAATGAAATCTGGAAGGGAAAACATTCAACGCTACCTGATTTGGGGTTTCCAAGAAAAACTCAGGTTCAACCTGTAGGATTCTCAATACAATATTTGGTTTTTCAATGTAAGGAGTTTCCATAGGATTAATGGCTAAGGTAGCCACTAAGGATTTTGATACCTGAGGTGGCTTTTTCTGGGCTAATTGAAGAGCAAATTCTCTGTTTGACGAATCATACTCTTTTTTACTAATTGCCTGTGAGGAGGAGGCAATTAATGACAAAGCAAGTTTATCATATTCAAGAGCCTGGGTTTTAGGATCCCTTTTTGCTAATACTTCTCCCCAAGTTTGTGTTGGGGGTTTCTTAACATAAGAATCAATTGTTTTTCTTCTAGGCTTGACAGGAATGAGACTTTGGGTTTGAGTCTCTTTTGGAGTAGATGACTCCATGTTGAGGGTAGATGACCCAGATTTTGTTTGTGAACGTGTCAGTCTGGTTCCTTGTGTTTGGGGAACTGACTGGCTGGTTGATGCTCCTTGTGTTTGGGGAGTTGATTGGCTAGTTGATGCTCCTTGTGTTTGGGGAGCTACTTGTTGCTACAACAATTGTTTAATTATCTCCGCTAAATCTGCTTCAAGATGGGGCTTTGTGCATCTTGAAAGATGCTTTGTTTATCGTCCTCTTGGAGGATTTGTTTATTTCTGGAATCTTCACCGGGTTTTTTCTTTCTTGTCATTATCTGGAGAGAAGGAAATGAGTTTTGGGTTAGTACCCTCTCTACCTTGTAAAAACTCTCAGGTAAGAAAATCAGGAAGAGAATTAGAAGTGCCTTTGATAAATTCAATGTCAAAATCAAAAACACTCAAAATTGCTTGCCAACGAGCAAAAATTTGTTTTGATGCAAGGTTTTTAACATCCTTTTGTAAAACATCTTTTGCAGCTTTACAATCAATGCGAATCAAAAATTTTTGATTTAAAAGATCAGCTTGAAATTTTGAAACACATAATACAATTGCTAAGATTTCCTTTTTGATTGTAGAATAATTTTGTTGAGAAGGATTCCAATGTTTAGACGTAAAAGAAATGATTTGTTCTTTGCCATCTAAACGTTGTTTGAGGATACCTCCATATCCCAATTCAGAAGCATCAGTTTGAACAATTTTGAAAGCAGATGGGACAGGAAGGGTAAGGCAAGGAAGTTCTTTAACCTGTCGTTTGATTTGTTTAACGACTTCGGTATGAACTTCAGTCCAGGGACAAGGATTTTTGTTGAGTCGTTGATGAAGAGGTTTAACAAAATTGCTAAGTTGAGGGATAAACTCAGCAACATAGTTTAAACAACCCAAAAACCTCTGAAGTTGAGTTTTATCAAGAATTTGATCAGGAAATTTATCAGCAAACTGAATTGCCCTTTCGATTGGAGTTATTGTTCCTTGACAAATCCAGTGTCCAAGGAAACGAACTTTGGTTTGGAATAGGCTAATTTTTGGTTTTGAAACCACTAAACCATTTGTTTCCGCAGTTCGAAGAAACTTTGAAACGTGTTTAAAATGTTCATCCAAAGAATTTGAAAAGATTAAGACATCGTGAATATAGACTATGATATATTGACTTTGATCATTAAAAATCTCATTCATAATCCTTTGAAATTCAGAAGGAGCATTTTTCAAACCAAAAGGCATAACATTCCACTCATACTGTCCGAATGACCCCAATTCTTTTCTGTTTATACTCTTTTCTTTGGCAAGTTGATGTTTTATTCCATCATCTTGACAAATTTTCAAAGCTGTTTTTTGAACATGAGAGATTAACTCTCCATATGTCAGGTTTTTATAAGGTATGCTGCCTTCATAGTGATGTCTAAGTTTGTCTCTAACTTTATCACCAAAAGATTTTGGTAATCCAGCTAGAAACTTTTCTTTCCAAAAACCTTGATTGGCATCATCCCGTTAAAGTACCCTAGATAGAAAGGTATCTTTATACCATCTATAATTAGACAATGTCTGACATCGGATGTTAGATAGAAGTTCAGAAGAGCGATCTCTCCAGATGTTTGGATCGCCAACAAAATGTTTGATAATTGAAAAAGTAAGAGTATTAACAGAATCTGGTATGGGCTCACCATTGTGAAGAATAGGAGTTCCATCAGGTTCGGTCTTAACTGAAGAAATAATGTTTGATTTTTCATCAGATGACAGATAATAATCACACCAACCTTTAAGTTGTCCAGTAAATCCGGAAACTAAAAGATTAGTTATCTCTGTATCTTAATAATCACTTGTTGTTTGATAAGCAGTGCTTACCATGGTCATTTGCTGAAGAATTTGAAGAATGTTTGATTCGCTTTGACCATCTATGTTCCATTCATAAATGTTGTTAGAATTGAAAGATTTGAAAGTTTGATCTTGGCGTTCTTCAGTTAAAATATCTAAGGGGCTGGCCCTTGGATAATATAACTTTGAAGATTTTTCAAAAATAGGCGAAGAAGATTTTTTCCAATGTTGGTGATTGATTTTGAAATCAGATTTCGAAGATTCAGTATCAGAAAGTTTTTCAAAATTCATAACTTGTTTATCAGAAGAAGAAGCAGAAGGTGTATCAGGAACAACTCTTTGCTTTAACTGAGTAAGAGGAGTTTGAAGATCAGTAGTAACTTGATTTTGATATTGCAAACATTGGCCAATTTGCTTCATAAGATTTGCAGCATTATTTTTCTTCTGCAAACTTGCCTTAATTCTTGGATCAAGTTGGAAAGGTTTGAACAAAGGTTTGATTATGGATGGGGATTGATTTGTGGAAGTAGAAGGAATTTGTTGAGAAGGGGTTCTGGCAATGTGATCTCCAATAATCTGAAGATATTGATTGGTGTAATTGTAAGTTCCGGCTGAACCCAAGAGGGGGGTGAATTGGGTGAAGTATAAAAAAACTTTAGTTAACTTGAAATTCTTTTCGTAACTCCAAGAAATCAATTTAGAAAGCAATAACCATACATTTATATATGTAAACACATTCAAACATATATGCTGGAAACGTAAGAGATAAGGGAAGAGAATGTGCAAACAGATTTATACTGGTTCGGCCCTCCTTGACCTACGTCCAGTCCCCAGGCACCTCCTGAGATTTCAATCCACTATTTCCCTCAAGCTTTAATCGGGTACTTGAGAACCGCTACAATCCCACAAGTTTAGCCGGGCACTTGTGCAGCCTTTTACAAATCTCTTACAGAGATACTCCCCCTTACACACCGTAAGGATACACCGCTTGATCACACACTCTGTACTCGAAGTAATCCTCTCACTAGGATTCACTCCCCCTTACAAGTTGTAATCAACACAATGTATAACCCACTCAAGATTACCCAATCTTGAGTTGCTCTCAGAAAGATAATGTGTTTACAATAAATTTCCTCTCAAAGGAATGGATAGATAATCACTGAAGTACAATCGCAATTCATTTCACTCTCAAAGCTATCTAGACAAGTAAAACAGAGTGAAAAGGATGTAGAAGCAGAGTATCAGCATTTTGGCATTGTAGACTTGTATCTCCACGTTTTTCTGCTTGAGTCCATGTCTTTTATAGGTAGAGAGAGGTCTGTGACCGTTTATGACCGTTGTAGGATGAAATATAGCCGTTAGAAACTAGCCGTTGGAGCTTTTGCACGGCTTTCGATATTCTTGCACAAATCTGATATCCTTCGTTTTGATCATCTGAAACTCACCAATAAAGTGGTTAAACATGTCTAGGAACACTAGAGATTAATCATGGGAAGTATTAGGATCAAACAAGAAGGCATTGCAAATTCGTTAGATTTGAAATTCTGAATCAGCGTCGCGAACTCGAGTTCAGTTCTTGCAGGCTCGAGTTCGAGGCTTCAGTGTTCAAAAATAAGTAAGTTCAAAAAGTGTGAACCTGAGGTTTGTATTCTAAACCTGAGGTTCTTAAGTCATTGACAGTCCAAAAAGCTCTCGGGTTGAAATGAACCTGAGGTTCGCAATCTAAACCTGAGGTTCGCAACTTATTGAAAAGTTACATTGCTCTCTGTCTGAGATGAACTCGAGTTCGTTCACTTATAGGCTCGAGTTTGGCTTTTCCCAAATGTTTATTTCTTCTCTGGAACTCTCGAGCTCGAGTTTGTGACTGATGAACTCGAGTTTGTAAGTTGATTTGCGACTTGGTTGTTTCTGACTTGGCCTGGTTCGAGTTTGCAACTTTGTCAACTTTCAAAGACCATATCTCTCTAGTCTGAAATCCGTTTTGGTCCGTTCAAAGCTTTATGGAAAGCCCTTTGAGTCTATTTTCATATGCCACTGATTTCAGCTCAATCGGATTTTTCGTTTGTGAGATACACCCAAAATACCGAAGGTGGGTCTGGACTGTGACGTTGATTCTTGTGGCAACTTGTAAAAATCATAGCTCCTTGATCTGAACTCCTTTTGGCTTGAATTGTATATTAAAATGACGCATTGGGAGTCTAGTTTCATATGCTTTTGGTTTCGTCTCAATCCGATCTCTAGTTTGGGAGATATCGTTGAATTACCAGACCTTACCCAAGCTAAATGTGAAACAGAGTGGAGCTGAAGTGCTGATGACCACTGTGAACTCGAGTTTGCACTTACAGGTTCGAGTTTGCCTTGTCCAGAGACACCAGAAATGCTGAAGACACTTATAGGCTCGAGTTTGTGATTCTAAACTCGAGTTTGAGGTCCTAAACTCGAGTTTGGGGTTCTGAACTCGAGTTTGCTCATCCAGAAGCTAATTTTTGTGGACTTTAACTCTGAATTGAGTTATTCCAACTTCCATATGATCTTGGAGGCTTCTAGCTTCAGCATAAGAACTTGAATACTTATATTCTCATCCCATTCATCAAGTTCTTCCTTCTTTCATCTCCTAACTTGATCATTCTTCTTCATAACTCAACTCTTTCTTCTCTTTTCTTCTCTTCTCTTGATTTAACTTCACATCTTCTTCGATTCAATTTCTTTTTTTAATTCAATACTTCTTTATTGATCTTCTTGTTCGTCGTTCTCCATTATTCAACTTAAATTCATCATTCTCTGCTAGTTCTACCTTCTTCAATATTTCCTCTTCTTTTCGACTATTCCCAAAATCCTTTGATAACTTCTTGCTTCCTTGACATTCTGATATTCCCATTATATTGTGTGCAAGAACTTCTTTCTTCAATCTACTTTCTTGATCATTCTTCAATATTAAACTTTGCATCTACATTAAATATAAGAATTAGTCAAACGAGAAGATAAATATAGTATACAACCTTTTTGCTCTTAAGAATTGCATCTATATAAGACATCATCAAAACTAATCATATCTAACAGTAATTGTTTTGTTCCATAAGACTTCTGATGTCTTTTGGACAAACAGGGTCTTCGGAGTTTCTAGTTTTGAAAGGAGAGGCGACGAGAGGATTTTGTTTACTATCCACAATGCCAGGAATTTGATATGATCTTTTTGGAGGAACTTCTGAAGAAATGGTTTGTCCTTCAGATGTCTTCCATTCTTTCTTAGTCATATTGATTGTTTGTTCAAATGGATATTCTATTTCTTCTTGCAAAGCATAAGCTTCAAACCAAGCAAAAAATGGAATATTCACTTCATACCTTTCAAGGAAACTGTAGAACTTTTCTTGGATTTGCTTTCGCATTGATCCTTTAAAATGTTCTAAAAACCAGTTTCTTTGCAAAGTATTAGATTCTGAGTAAAATTCCTGTTGCAAACTTCCTTTATCAATTTGAAATTGTTGTTCAAGAAAACTAATCATTGGAGGTTCACCTAATTCCGTATATGACAGAGAGTCAATAGAATTTTGGTCATCCTCTCTTTGATAATTTGCATGAGGAATTGTTCCCGAATTATTAATTCCTTGCATTGAGACGTTAGAAGGTAGATTAGGGGATGGTTGTTCATCCTCTGGTGGTGGTGGAGGATTTTGTGGTGGAGGAATCTGTTGTTGTGGTAAAGGAGGATTATTAGTTTGTGGTGGAGGCAAATGAATAATCGAAGGAAGGGACCGTTCTGAAGGAAGAGATCGATCAGAAAAACTGGAGTTCCTTGGTAATTCAGAATTTGCAGATCTGAAATCGTCATACCTGGAAGGTATGGATGAAGTAGAACTTCTGGGTCTGTCAAAAGCTATTCTAACAGATCCTGATTGAGTTTGAGAAATTCTACTGATTTGGGCTACAGATCTTGGAGCAGCTGGGGCAGCCTTTTCCATAACCCAATCTTCTGGAAGAGTAACTTCGTTCCACATGATAGTTTTTGGAACAGTGATGTTTGTATTGGAATAATCAGTAAGAAAAACAACAGTCTGACCGTTGTTAGGAAGATTTTTGACATTTGAAACAGAAGAGTTTGAGACCTTATACTGTATTCTATATATTATAGTAACAGGTATAGATCCAGATTTCATGTTAAAACCATGAAGTTTAAGATTGAGTTTAAGGACATCAAGAATATTCTTGTCTCTTAAATCAACCGTTTGATTTGGGTAACAGTTGAAATAGACAGGTCCATTATGAAGTCCAAACTCAGCAGCAGCAAGAAGGGAATCTACAAAATCAAAATGTCTTGCATCCCTAAGACAGACCAGACCAGAAGCATTAAGGCCTCGTCTAACAAGGGGTTTGAGAGCAACTTGTACACAACCTATGTGTAGAAAGTTGTAGTCTGTTTTGTGTTTATGCATGGATCGTGGAGAGAAAAGGAAAAATTCCTCCTTCTCAGGTTGGATAGCAATGGATTCTTCAACAGTCTTGATCACATAATCAGACTTTTTCAACCATTGCTTTCTATCAATAAAAACGTCTCTGTTATCGATGACCGGAAGAGTCCAATCATCAACAGTTTGATTTATATTTTTGAAATGAATTTCTTCATCAAAAATATTATTTGTGGAAGAATATGCTTCATCATTGTTTATGGAGGGATTTGAAGAAGAAAAAGAAGATGAGGAAGAAGAAGGACGTCGAGAAAAAGAACAGAAAATAGAAGACATAAAGCAAAATATAAAGTACAAAAGACAATAAAAAGTGCAGGTGCAGGAGAAAGAACGAAAATAGTAAATAACAGCGAAAGAAACAATAATCGTAAATCTCCCTTCAACTAGTATCATACCATTAGGTTCCATAAAGGTATATTAATTAAAAATTTATTGAGATTTACCGATCTAAATATTTGGTTGGATATTCAATAGATTCCTTAGATCTGATGATCCTTAAAGACAGAAAATAAAAGTGATATGACGTGTTAATTTTGAACGTCTGAACCCAGTCAGGTAAAACCTGTCGGTGGTTAAATCTGGACAGCTCAAGAAGAACATCGTTGTTAAATATCCTAAGCCAGCCATAAGGCGGCACTATGTGATGAATCTAGATTTCAATGAAAATCTTATGCTCAAGATCTACACATATGAGAGCCTACAGTGTGGGGCAAATCGCCTGCCATCCATGGGACTTATAGCCTTAGACATCCCACCGAAGAACTCAGCCATCATATGCAAGAAATCAAACATAGAATTTTCTTGAAATTCCAGACTCTTTTTTTTTTTTGGAGCATAGATCTAAAGCATATCAATGAATAAGCAACTAAATATCAAGATAGGGTAAATCACAGTCCAGATCTAATTAATACATCTCTACTTCCCCTCTGGCAGTCTACTTCCCCTCTGTAAGTTGCCTCTGGCAGATCTAATTAATACATCTCTACTTCCCCTCTGTACAAAAAGTTACTAATATATATATATATATATATATATATATATATTAGTAATTAATTTCTTGTTTAGTGTTGAGCGGCAGTGATTCATGAAGGAAGGTTTTTGGCGGTAGGAAATAAGGGTTTTCTGTGAAAATGAATTAAAAACTAAGCTTTTTCTACTACTTTTATTTTAATTAATTAAAAATCTGATTTTTTTTTTTTTAAGAAAATAAAGATGGCTTCGTAAGTATTGCAACATTTTCTAGTAACATTAGCAGCGTTAAGTTTTAAGGACTAGAAATGTATTTTATAAATTTAAGGGAGAATCTTAAATAAAGACGGTTGAAATAGGAAAATTCTATATAAAGCTGGTAAACTCAAAAAATCTTAAATTAAGTCAATAATCAAATCTAGAATATTTTAATGTTGGTTATTTTTCAATAATACCTCTAATTCGGTCCAAGAAAAGATGAAAGAAAAAGTCAAAAGTGAGATGTCTGTCGCACTCGTTACCATCATTGCTCTCTCACGTGTGCCTTGTGGAGCATGAACGACGCCATGAAAAGTTGCCGCTGTCGTCATCCTTAGAAGTCACCGCTATCACCGTGAGGAACCTTCTCTGTGCCAAAACATTGGGTATGAATTTCTTCTACTATTTCGTAAATCGGGTATATTCCTTCACTTTCATTTTCTTTGCGTTCCTTCTAGCTTATTTCACCACCGATATTCAAGTCCCACCCACGGCTTCAAATAAAATGTCAACATATTCACCATCTCAGTTGCAACGGTTTCCAATATGTTTTCTACTTCTCTTGCATATTTGTTCAGTAAGCCAATTTTGCTTTGTGCCACTGGCTCAAATTTTGATGCTCCAATTTCTTTGCCTGAGGGGGCTATATTTGTTGTTAACTTTGAAGAAACGGTAATATTGACTGCATTATTTCTGCTGGAAAGATTGAAGAAACTTCAAGGGTTTTGATTTCCATTAGTTTTGAAGAATTTGTGAATCGCTTGGTTGGTTTATCTCCAATTTTGCCTTTTTTTAAAAAATAATAATAATAATAATAACGAAGGGATATAAAGATAATTTGATTGAAATTCTTAATTTTTAATTGTGTCATATAAACTAATTAATAATTTATTAAGTTTAGTAACCCAAATTAAAATTTAGATAATTTAACAGTTTTTATATAAGATTTTTTTTAAATTTAAAAGATTAAAATGATACCTTATATAAACTTAAAGCACCAAAAGTATACTTTAGTCTTCTTTTTAAACAACATCTCATAAAATTTTTATTTTCCTCCACTTTTTTAAGTAATACGAATTTTTTCCTAAAAAAATTACAATGTCCTTTTTTCTAAATAATGAAAGATTTTTTTTGGTCATTAGAACAATACTCCCTCCGATTTTAAATATAGGATATTATTTAATGGAGTTTACTTTTCTCATGTTGCATGAGAGAAATAAGATTCATACACACACATAAAATGGTAGGACCCACATATATATATAAAGCAATTATATATATGTGGGTCCTACTATTTTATGTGTGTGACATGAGAAAACATTTCTCCTGCAACATGAGAAATGTTTTCCCCTTATTTAATATAAATTACATTATAAACTATATGTTATATTTAAGACCCAAGCTAACATAAAAATTCAGGTGAGGGGAAATTGAATATCTATATATTTATAATCCTTTTATAATTAATTTGGTAATATGGATTTTGAATTTATTCTTACCGTTCAAACAAGTTCGCTTGCTGGTATAAAAAGAAATATAAGTCAAGTTCGCGTCACTTCAACGGAGGCCGCGACTGAACTATGCCTTCTGCTCTATATACATATAAGACTTTCTTCTGAGGCTAACGCTCCTCACACAGTAACAATCCAAGAAGAAAGATACGATCAAGAAGAAGATGCTTCGCCGAGTATTTCCGAACTTCTCCAACCGAACTACGCCCTCGTTTTCTTCATTCAGTCGCTTGCTTTCTTCATCGCATTCTTCATCTAAGAACGTCGCTGGTCCCTTCGTTGTTCCTGCGGTGGTTGATTCTGATGACGAAGAAACTCTTAATCCTCCTCCTTCTTCGGCGGTTCTTTCCCAGCAAGTCATTCCTAGGTTGCTTCTTCCGAGAGTCGTGGTTTATGACGGTGTCTGTCATCTCTGTCACCGAGGTATGATTCCCTTCATCACCTCTCCTATTTGACCTTCCAATCTTTTTTATTATCTTCCTTTGTTCCATTGAGATGCTTCATTTTACTCTTTTTCTTCTTTTCTTGTTCTATTTTTGCGTCTTCTTTGTTTCTCGGCGGCTGTGTTTCTCGTTGTGAGGTGGCCGGCTTCATTTTTATTAGTATAAAAGGAGCAATTCCGTTGGCCGTAGATAATTTACCCCGTGTTCCACCCGTAAGTGTTGATTCTTTCAAGGCCTTTGTCTGTCTCTAATGCCGGTTGTGAATTTTCTTGTGTTTCTTCATGGAAATTGGTTTGGATCCTTCGTTCTTCTCCGTTTATCCTTGCATTTTATATATTAGCGCAGCTAGTTAATTTGATCCCTATGAGTGAAAGGAAGCTTCTGCAAAATAATTGAATTCGTTGCATTTATATTTAGTGTTATTGTCACGGCAAGTAAGTAGTTTATAATTTCTTGGCTGCGGGATTCATGGTTGCGGTACGTTTTTATTTGATTCTCTTGCAGAGTATGGTTAGAAGGTTGACATTTCCGAGAAATGTCTCAACGATGTTGGTACAATTGGCATCCCTTGCATGCTAATTGTTTAGGCATTTGTATTACCAAACTTCAATATCAAGTTGCTGGGTTATTTTGGCTCAGAAGTGGCTTCTCTACAAATTCACGTCTAATTGATGCTAACGGAGTTTTAGACACCTGTATATCTCTTTATTCTCATTTCGTAAGAATAGGTTCAGTTGTGGGAAGGAAGCATATTTCATATCATAGCTTATATGATGTTCATGCTATTTCTATTTTAATAGAACTGATTAGCTTGGAGGAACTGGAATATTTTAAATTTATTAACAGCTATTTATCTAATAGTTGGGATTTTATTATCCTATATTCTGCCCTTTCCATGGGAAAC
The DNA here is from genome assembly GCA_034222035.1 of Acacia crassicarpa. NCBI lineage: Eukaryota > Viridiplantae > Streptophyta > Magnoliopsida > Fabales > Fabaceae > Acacia > Acacia crassicarpa. Next base: position 18,648,735 of record JAWXYG010000009.1, on the reverse strand, counting down.
AATTAGGTAAGTGGAAGAATATACTCCTGCTTCATTCGATCAAAAATGAAATTTTTAGGCCTTGAGATTAACCAGTCATTACTTAGTTTTAGTTAACCTCAATTTCCAATCATTTAATCACTCATGCATTTTCCAGGTTCCTTTCACATTATGCGCATTTAATTGCATGGTCCGCTTTTAACATGTGACCTATAGTTATGGAGTACATTTTGATTATATTCTGCATGAACAGGTGTGAAATGGGTAATCAACGCTGACAGGGACAAAAAGATTAAGTTCTGTTGTGTTCAATCCAAGGCTGCTGAGCCATATTTGACAGCATGTGGTCTTGAGAGAAAGGATGTTCTTCGTCGCCTTTTATTTGTTGAAGGCCTGGGTTCATACAGTCAAGGATCTACTGGTTTGGACTTCTTCACCAATTAAATTCAGTTGTGTCCAATCAGTCTTATTGGCTTTCTTGAAACAAATATACTGCATGCACTTGGATTTTGATCATTTCCATGTTTACTTTAAGTTTCACTTAAAATCCATCAGATCTTTAGGAATTTGAGAAGAACCAGTTTAAAATTGGCTTTGCTGTTGACTGTTTTAGCATTCTGCATTTGCATACAAATTCAATCTGGCATTAACAGGTTTACAATGCTGAAGTGACCAAATCATAATGTTTTTTTAGAAGTATGTCTTCGTTGTCTGTTTTGGCCTGTTCAGATGGCAGAAAAAAATTATTTTCAAAATCCTTGTGAAAAAAGGTCGGGCCTGCTACCGTAGTTCTCCTCCATTGTTTCTTGGTCAAAGTTAGAGCCTCTTTATGCTCGGAGCACATGGACAATTTTGTTGTTGTTGTTGTTGGGCAAGAGGGCCTAGTACATTACTCAGGAGATTACGGGGGTGAAAATCCCTTCTACTTGAGTCTACAAAATGGTGACACTCAACAAGTGGCTCTTACATGATGTCTGTCTCCTCACTCAACGTCTACCCTTTCCTTTCTAGCCTGTTAGCAGAGTGGTTAGCTTCTCTAAGTATATCGTTCAAACTAATATTAGCTTTTGCTAACATTGACATGTCCTGCAAATTGGTTTTTTGTGGTCCTCTTTGCCTCTCTTGTAGATTGTGAAGGTTAACAAGTGTTTTTTTTTTTAATTCATGCCAGGCGATTGTGCCCCTTGTTTTTCACTTGACAAGGATCCAGTGTATGTAACATTCGGCCATTCGGGTCCTTCACTTTTCTAGTGGTAGTAGTTGTTTTGGTTGTCAGCAACATTCGAACCCCCCCTGTTCTGCTTGTTTTCCAATTGACACACGGATCCAGGTGTTAGTGTTATGCAGACATGCTTCTTTTCTGTAGCCATGTTGCCTGCTGCTAAAACATGCTAGGTTAGGTTTATACCTTCATACTCCACTTGGTAGACTTGGTTGCGAACAATCAATCCTGAATGAGTTTTTTCATAAGATCCTCTTCAACACTAATCCTTGCCAAATAGCCCGTCAATTCTTGCATTTTCGTTTTGTGTCTGGTTCATGGTGTTTGTATCTGCTTCAATAATCTTATTGCACCGCTTTCTGTGAGAAGTTTCTGTTGTAGCAAGGTATTGGGAAGTTAGGGTCCTTATCCAAACAGCTATCTTGCCTAGAATATTGTTATTGGGGGTGAAATTTGGAGTCCAATGATGAACAACTATGTAGTGTTCCAATAGAACCCCTGATACCTGGATGAGAACATGACTATAATCACTATCCTTCAAAACAATGAACCAAAGAAGGCAGTTCTGCTAGTCTATCAGCGTGAACTCTAGGATTCCCTACAGTTTCAGTAGTTTGGTCTTTTAGAATCTGGGACTCATTGTTCCCCAATAGGGTTGGAATTGAGGCTCCTTTCCATGGCTTTAACTACCTACATGATCGGGTAGAGTTTCATAAGAATCGTTGTTTTTGTTTTTGTTTGTTTTTTGTTTTGGGTTGTTGTTGGTGCGAATAAGTTTATTTTTCTCTTCCATTGGGACCAACTCCTCTTCATTTCTAAGCATCATCCCATTCTTAGGCATTGGTATCACATTCTCTAATGGAGGGAGTAGGAATCTCCTAGACTTTCCTCCAGGTTTCCAACGAGGTCTTTGATTGCTTTCTGCTCCGAATTCCCCTCATTGACGGTCGTTCCTGGTTGGAACTCGTTATCTCCCTTTTGAAGTCTCTTGATACTTCTAGTCATTATATTTTGAAGCCTCACGAAGGTCTTGTTTGCTTGCTCCCTTCCTGCTGCACCATCCCTCAGGTATCCTCTGGGTTTATGACCCACTTATTTTTGAATCTGTTGGACATCATGCTTCAACTGGCAATATTTTTAGAATAAATGTCTAGATTAACACATGCTATAGTATCCATTTGCTTATTATATTTTTGTCATTCTGCTTCCGTATGAGCTTGAATATGCCAAATGATCATTCAAAAATGACTGTATGCAGCTGCATTGCGGGTTCTTTCATACTTGCCACCGCCTTACTCTGCTTTGAGCATACTGCTGGTGGTTCCGACGCCAATCAGGGACAGTGTCTATGATTATATAGCAAATAATCGCTATAAATGGCTCGGGAAGGCTGAAAGTTGCTTAGTTTTACGAGAGAAAGAGCTGCTTGAACGTTTCATCGATTGGGAGGAATTGAGTCGCAAATGAGATTTCATGCATGGGTTTGAACTGCCTTAGGAAAATGCCATTATACACTTTCCACACTAACTCTTCAGCTTCTTGTTGCCTTGGGCAGCACAATTTTGTAAATGTATGGTGCTGTCATGAAGCGCAAAGGTAGAATTTTACGGCTACAGAGTAAATGGAATGCGACCTTTTTGTCGCATACAATCAATGGTTTGAATGATAGTTTTTTTTTTTGATAAAAAAAAAAAATTTGATTGTAAAGATTAGCGAGTTACGGTTTCAACGGTTGGAACAGTTTGTTCATTCCATCGAGTTATATAACTATATAATAATGTGTAAGAAATTTGTCTAAAAAAAATATGTGTAAGAGATAAAATATTTGATTATTAAATGTTTTTAGAAAATTAAATAGTGTGGGTAAATATATTTAATTTTATATTTTTTTTTGGCCAACAGAATTATATTTAAACTAGTCATTTGCTATTTTGGCCAAAGTATCATTTTATACAAAAGTATTAAATTAATGGAATATAACAATAAAATTAAAAATGTAAAAGATGATTAATTGAACACGAGAAAAAAAAAAGAAAAAGAAAATATAAAAAGTCTATTTACAAGAAGCAATTGTAAAGTGAATTTAAATGCTACTTCCATTGTTCTGTATTCGTTAACCATTGATAACTTTAACTCTTTAGCAGTGGTTTAAGCAATTACATTAAGATAAGCTTTTAATGGAATTTTGATTGATGATCAAAATTCTCAATATCATATGGATAAAGAGAAACCAGGTTAGTCATCAATTGCTAGGGAAAAACACCAAAATAATGTTTTTTTTTCTAAAAAGAAAAACTAAATTAAAGCACATTGAAAATTTTTTACCAGAGTAATGCTCACGCCACTAGTGGCATAAAAGTGGTTCACATCACTGACACAAAACTGTCAATGACGTGAACCTTGTTCACGCCACTAAGTGGCTTGAAATCAGACCCACAATTGTGGGTCTGATCATATATTTAAAAAATAAATAAATAAATAAATGTCAGTGGCATGAACAAAGTTCACACCACTGACATTTTTATATCAGAAAGTGTCAGTGGTATGACCCTTCTTTACGCCACTAGTCATGCTACTAGTAGCGTGATCTATCCTTACGTCACCAACTGCATTACTTTTGTAAAATGTTTCCAATATACTTTAATTAGGTAAATTTTTTGAAAAAAAAAAATATATATATATATATATATATATATATATATATATATATATTTTGGTGTTTTTCCCTCAATTGCTAGGACTCATAAAATATGAGGCGGTCATTAAAGAAATTCATTGTCCAGTTTCTTTATGCAATCTAGCATACTATGATTGTGCATTGGGAAGTATAAAATCTAACTCGGCTAGTATCTTTTCAATGACATTGAAAGTTGTCTTCATTTATTTGTTTTTGATAGGGTCTATAAAGTAGATAATATTAACCGAACTTTATTTATTTCTCTGCAATCAACATGAATGTAGAATTGTGATGTATAATCATTTTACTTTCAATGATAATTGCTGTTTATATTATTTTTTTTTTAAAAAAAGAAAGTGCTACTTCATTCTTTCAATTTGATCAGATTTTTCAGAACATATAAGAAAAAAAGTGTAAAATACTTTTCTTTGCTTGTAGAACCATCTTTCCTTACTACTCTTTTAATCTTCTCGGCATCTGAACTCTGCGTCATTTTTTTCAACCGGTGAGTCTACAACCTCTTAAACTCCATGACCGAACGACGAGCATCTGTGGAGAAAAAGGTTTTACATTACGTGCTTCTCCCTTATATTCTCTTTTTGCCCTCATTCCTCTAATTTTGGAGTGTGGGCATTTTTTTTAAAATTTTTTAAAAAAATTTATTTATTTAGATTAAATTTAATTGCATCCAGAAATATTTTTTGTACTAAATATCTCAAATTAATTAATTTTCAGTTTTGTATTCAGAAATATTTTTCTTGTAATACTAGTATTCTAAAATTTAACTAATTAGAAATATTGGATGTAAAAAATATTTCAGAATTTAGTATATAATTTAATATAAATAAAAAATATATATAAATAAAATGCCCCAATGCTAAAATTAGAGAGATGAGTACATAAAGAAAACGTAAGGGAGAAATACTTAATGTGAATTTTGAGAAAAGAACTGAAACAAAATGTGGTGAGTATAGTTTATTTGGCATCATTTTTTATTTTTCTCCGTCATCTTTGTTATTTCCCCCCTCTTCTCCTCCAACAGCTTTGTTTTTCTCCCTCTTCTCTTTTTCTTCATGGCTGTTCCTTCTGCAAGTGTGAACCGGGAGTGGCAAGGGAAGAATTTTTCTTTGATCCAGAAATTTTCAGATCCTTCCGGTTTTCTTAAATTTGCTCCGGGTTCCGGCTTAGTCCCTGGTTCTGGGAGGCTTAAAAGGGATCAACCCTTCAAATGGTCTGAACGTGAGAAACAAGCCAGGTAAGTGAACGGGTGCTGATGGTTGAACCGTCCAGTTCGATCCGGCTTTCAAAACCGTGCATAAAAAGATGCTATATATGATTAGGCCATTTTTGGCTGATGATATATAGTCTATTTCTCAAGGAACTTGTGTTAATATATAAACATATCATGTATCTCAACTTATTATAGCCGGAATATCAAATATTCCTTTTTGTTAATGTTACTTCTCATAATATTGTCTATCTTGATATATAAAGTGGATTTGATGATTCAACTTATTCGAGTGATATAATTGTATTTGAAATAAACTTGAATCAATAAGACACTCAGAATGAATCAGAATGAATGTTACTGACTTCAAGTGATATGATATAATTACTTGAGTGACAATGAATGCACACAAGTGATGCATGCTCACTTCCAAAGTTTCTGCAGGTCACTGGCCAAAATTCAGAAGTGATGCAAGATCACTCGAGTGATTCTAGATCACTTGTAAGGATTTGCAAGTGACTCGCAATGTTTTCGGAAGTTTGAGCATATTACTCAAGTGATGGTTTCCAGTACTCGAGTGATGTGCTCAAAGATCACTCAAGTGGATGAGTAATCACTCAAGTGATGGTGTTAACTTACAAGTTTCAGCAAGTCACTCGTAGACGGACCAAGAGTGATGTGATCGTAAATGAAGATCACTTGCAAACAAATGCAAGTGATCCAAAATTCAATCGAGTCACTGATAGTGTTGAAAGTTTTTCCAAACAATAGAAGATCACTTGAGTGATAAGTTTTGCTACAACACTTCACTACTAAACTCAAAGTTCATCTAGCATTCGAGTTGCACTGCAAGCACTCGAGTGATGAGTCATTGATCGAATGATCCTGAATCACACTCGAGTGCATGTTCATAGTCTTTTAAACTCAATGCCTCGATAAATTTGATTTTCACGATTTACATCTGATTACACTTATACTAATCTTGTTTATGTATAAGCTTCATATGATCAAACCTTGGATTGACTTTAAAAAGAACAAAATAAAAATTTATGTCAAAACATTAAATGCAAAGTAGAGTACACAGAGAAGACCAAAGGGATTGCGATTTAAGCATTTGTTAAAGCAAAGATGAAAGCGACTGAACATTGAAGTCCCTCAACGGCTACAATTTATCTCTAACGGACAAATTTAAATACTTACAATAGTTATTAATGGTGATTGCCTATAAATAGCAAAGCATTTAAGACAAAGCAACCAATGAAGCGAACTACAAACCATATGTACATTTATTGCTTAGTTTATTCTCTAATAACTTCTGAAATTCAATTTGCACTTCAATGTTTATTTATTTACTTTGTGAGAGAATTTATCAACCTTATTCAATTCTGTAAAATATCATGGCAGTGAGACCTTGAATGATGTTGTTCAATTACAAAGTGTAAGGGGGGTGAGTGTTATGTTGAGAAACTCTCTTTGTAGTGTGGTATCAAGAAGCCGTCAAATCTTGGGAATATAATAAAAATCTTAGAGGCATTTTGAGGACTGGACTTGGGTCAAGAGGTTAAGGCTAAACCAATATAATCCCATGTGTGCACTTCGGTGAAATTTCTCTAACTCTTATTATTATTATTTTTAATTTAGTTATTGATTACATTCATTTTAAGTTTTTAATATCACCTAATTCACTCACCCTCTTGAGTGAAACGTTGGCACTAATAGTTAAAACCAACAGGAATCACAATGTAAGATAGGTCGTTAATGTAGAACTCAGTTGACTTTTTTAGAAAGATTTAAAAAGCTAAATAAATTACATTAAAGTATTTATATTTAATTTTTTATACCAAATTAATTTGTTTGACTTATAAATTGAGGACACATGTTATTATTATTATTATTTTTTTGGCTTCTTGAATCTTTCAAAAAAATCGGCTAAAGTATACTTTTAGTCCTTTAAGTTTATATGAGTTATAATTTTGGTCTCTTAACTTTATAAAATATACTTTTAGTCCTATAATTTTAATACCATTAATTTTATTAAAGGAAAATTCAAACTCAAGCGATAACGACGTAAACTTAAGTGATGATTGTGTAATTAAATTTTATTAAGCTTAACTTTAAAATATGGGTAAATTGAAGAATATATAAAATTAATGTAATTAAATATTATTAGTCATTATTTGAATTCGTTGCGTCAACATTTTCTGTTAGCTATATTAACAGTGTTAGAACTTTAGGACTAAAAATATACTTTATAAAGTTAATGTACCAAAAATATATTTTATGTAAAATTTAAAAGACTAAATATATACTTAGTCAATTGGTCTTATATTAAGAGGCGGAGGGAATAGTAGTATCTAACTAGGCTGTTGTAGACATTACAGGGAATAAAGAGCAAGAGAATGTATAGACTGAGGATCACATATTATTATTACACGAATTATAGTTGCAACATTTCTAAACCATTCCACTCGATGGGCATCTTTATCAAAGAGATTCCCAGCTCGCAAATTATAGTATCAACTATATTTACTTCTACCAAAAAAAAAAAAAAAAATGGAGCAAAACTGATGCTGTGACATGATAACAATGTAATTAATATCTGCGTCAGAATAAGCCAACAATCATGCCTCCATTCCTAATTTATCCAACAAATTTTCCGTCATTAAAAGTTCAGAACTTAGGATTACACTCGTTGCCAATGGATTTACTACCACTAGCCCATCTTAAAAGAGACATAACTAACATCAAAATTGCTCAATCAGCTATTACAACCATGAACCACGACAACTGACCACTAGTTTGTAGTTAAAAATTAATATACAAAAAAAGGGTTCTACTTGTTTGTCTAATGTATCAGTTGGTATCAGAAGCAGTCCATTCTTTCCAGTCCTTATCAACATGATTTTGAGCCCACTTGATGGCAGCACGTGCAGCTTGAGGCCCTCCTGGTAATCCCCTCTCATTTACAGTATCAGCCATGTCTATGAATGGTAACACCAAGAGTGTCCCAGGTCCTCCATATTCTGAGTGCAAGAAAGTACTGAATATCTGTTCAATATGACACTGGTAAGTTCATCTAACTATATTATTTGCAATGCGCAAGATAACTTACAACCAATAAAGTTGAGTGTGAATTTTCCATTGATTAGATACAATGTCAACAAAGGAGGTAGAGTTGAAGAGACAGACAACATTTAATTTGAATTTGAAAATCATATGTGAACCAACTTCAAGCAAAAAAAAAACATATTTATGGATGCCTGGTCTAGAAGAGATGAATCACAGGGATGTCAGTATTTCAAGACATATTTTTCAATGGGACTCACTTCTTATTCATATTAGTCTAGTTTAATAATCATATAATACCTCCAATCTTAAATGTACGAGCCAATTAGGATGATGCCTCTAGTCCTAAATGTAAAACCTCAACTTAATTGTCTAAAAAATTTATAATGTTTCCCTAAATTATCTTTATTGATGGCAAATGTTAAGAAGGTTCCCATAAAGGGTAGTTCCAATGTAAATGATTAAATAGGGTATTTTAAGAACTAAATTAATTTCCTTAGCCTTTGTAAATTAGTTAGCTAGCTCTCATATTAAAAACTAGAGATGTTAATTTAGCCTATTTAAGAATCTCTCTGATAAGCAATCAGACATAAAAATTCCTGATTTACCAGTTCAACAACTAAAATGTGCAAATATTGATATGATAGACAGATGCATATAGTTTCTGCTTACACTTTTTCCCTATTCCTATCTCATCCTTGTCGCATACTTTTCAGGCTAATTTTTAACTTAAGGTTCATAGAATCAGCCTCTGCACATCAGTGACAGAATGTGCAAGCTACAAGCTCTGCAAATCAAATCATAACAAAATCCTCTCTTACTCTGCGTCTTCTTTTTCCCCAGCCAATCTCTTATCCTCCATCTTATAATGTTAAATATTGTTATTCTCAAGATTTTCATGAGCTCTTTCATTTTCAGGATTGCATTACACATTTCTCTATTACAGACACAATGTTTTCCAAGATTAGTTCTATTACACACCAAATTTCAGATGTCAAGCTCAATCTGAAGAAAATAGTTCTACATCACTCATCAAAACAAACATCAGAAAGAATATGAACTAAACCAGTAAACACAGTTGAAGATCATTTTTTCACAGCATAGTTTAACACATTCATAGCAGGGTGACACTAGAAGCTTTTTATCAAAGTTTGTCACACGAATAAATCAGAAGAATCATAAAACATGTTATAATCCCTAGCTTCATTCTAAGTCCCTATCTATGTCTCACCTTTCATAAGTCAGAAATGACATTTTTCACATGACTGGTACAAAACCAAAGGGGTCAAATAAACCAATCACTTCAACCACAATATTGTTTTAGCATCACTTATATCAAACATGAAAAACAATGTAAGCCCTAGCATTTGACAGAAAATTTTGCCGCTGAACTCAACAAGTATATAATCTGAGACAACTCTGATATATTTTGAAACAAAAGAGCAGAGAGAATAAGTATGGTAACTCACTTCGGTGCAAACCCCAACAACTTCTTGAACTGATTCTCCATACATATCTTTCTTCGAAAGTTTCTTCAAAAGATGGTTTCTGAACTTTTCCGTCTCCTGAAAGCAGCATAAATAGGAGATTAAGTAACTTTCTTCATTAAGAGACAATGAGACCCCCAAAAAAAATCAATAAATTGAAACAGAAACTCACAGCATCAGCGAATTCAGGAATTGGGTGGGGAAATTTGTATTCGGCGGCCCTAGTAATGAGGCCTTTGGCGGATGAGGAGGGACGAAACCTGGGTTCCTTCGATAAAGGAAATGAGGAAGTTTGTTTGTAAGCTGTTCCATATGAAGGTCTATGTGAGAAGCATAACGAACGAACATAGAGCAATGAAGAAGGAGGAGGAGGAGGAATTGAATCGCGTATTGAAGCTGCAAAACACGAAGCAGAAGAGGCACACCATGACATTTTTGCGTTTTATCCTATCTCCTTTTCCGCACACTACCCCAGCTGCGATTTTTAGTGTAAACTTCGGCTAACTACATTGCTACACTGCGCATCTCGCCGCAATAAATTTTAGGAAAAATCTTGCCAAAAAAATTTTAAAAAAAATGATGTTCCCAATAATCATAATATCATTGAGATATTAGTACCTAATTTATTCTTTTAAAATTTAAAGGAACTGACACCACTAGCCTGCCGCAAGCAAGAAGATATGTAGCTGGCAGCAATAATTATTTGATAGAGTGGTGGGTGTGAGATTCGAACCCCCACCACTTGCTTGCCAAAAATAAACATTACTAACAATACTTATGAATGATTTGATAGCGTGATTTTTTCTACTTGGTCAATGAATATTAAAACTTAATGGAATAACGTAAATTCTTCAATAAAATTTGTGAATAATTTAATAGTGTGAAATTTTTTAGTAAATAAATGAAAGTTATTAAAACATAATAAAATATCTTGATTCCCCTAATAAAATATGTGAATGAGCTTGAGAGAGGTAAAAACGAACTTATATATATTTGATTGCATAATATATATTAGAATTGGGCCACCAATGTTTTTTGGCGAACAAGTAGTTGGGGTTCAAATCTCACCCCACTAGTTTGCCAAATAATTATCCCCATTAGAGTTCCGGCTGGCAACTGCTAGATGGCAGGGGAGGTCGATGGTGACTAGTTCGCTAGCCATTGGAGCTCCGACAAAGGGGAAATATTTTTTCTTTAAAAATATATAAAGGCAATTGTATTATTTCTTTTAAATTTCAAAAAATACTAATCAGGTATTAATATCTCTATGGTATTATGAATATTCGTATCTCTATTTTGTATCCTTTCTTATTTTTTAAAGTTCTTTATGTGGAATGTTCGCTAAATTTTAATATTATATTTTTTAATATTTTGTGACGCGGATTTTATTCCTTATTGATACTACTATTATAATATTTCGGACCTAAAATATAGTAGTAATTTTATGATTATATGATTCATCATTGTTAGATTTTATAATGGGAAAATTCTAGAAAAAGAATCTAGAAATTAGTAAGGGACGTAGATGTACTCCAAATATTCATAATGTCATATAAGTGTGAGGACTTCAATTATCCTTTTTGAAATCATAGCGAAATGAAAAAATTAACCTTAAGTGAGTTTCAATTCTCAACTGTTGAAGCTAAAGTTGCAAGTTGAGATTCCATTTTTGAATTTGGTAAAATGGACTGCAAAAATTGTTAATCTCTTTTTAAGTTTAAGAATTTATCATTTCCCAAAATATGCATTCTTCTCATTTTTGCCAAGTGTTTAAGCCCATTTTTGTCATTTTGTTTTAATTTAAAAAAAGACAATTGAAGTCCTCACTCTTTCTGTGACATTATGTATATATATACAGAGCACCTTTTTTTTAGGATTCTTCCTTTATAAATATATAGAAAAAAAAATGTCTAATCATTAAAACTACCTTAGACAAAAATTTCAAGACCGCATATAATAATAAAGGCAGTTTCAGTGCTTAAAGAACATAGAATAGGAATCAAGAACCAATGATAATAATATTGAGGTCAAATTCATCTCTAAACATAACAATAGGTCTTCATATAATAATTTGTTTCTCCTCGTACTCTCATCTCAGTGTCAACTGTACATTTTGCACTATGTGCTGTTTGTTTCGATCGGCCACTCATGATGGTAGCTTACTTCATTCTTGTCTTTCTTCGTGCCTGTTCGTTGATAAATGAGTTTTTGGTCCAAACTTTTTCTCTCAACTTGCGTTCTGGAGTTAATTATTTTGATGTTTTAAACATCTAAGGTAGGCTGAAAATTTTGCAGGCGAGCAATCAATATTGATGGTGGCGGATCACATGAACCTTATTCACGATGTGATAAATCTGCAAAATCAGTTACTACTAAAGATTGTGGGAAATCACTACAAGAAGTTGTGGGTTATAGAAGTAATGTGAACCCTAAATGATCACACCAAAGGTTAATATATATTTGTTTGTTTAATAAACTTATTTAATAAACTGTGCTTTTAATAATGTCATGTGATTTGACCAGAAAAATAAATAAATAAATAATGTCATGTTCCTTTTTAGAGCCATATAAGCAACCACTAGATTTCAACTTATGTGGCTTTTATATTCTGATAAACATATTTAATATTAGGGTTAATACAATCTCTAGTCTCTAACGTTTACCTTCATTTTGGTTTTGATTCTTTAAATTTCAAATCAAAGGTTTTGATCCTTCAAGTTTCAAATCAAAGGTTTTAATCCTTCAAGTTTCATTCTATTTGAAACATTAGTCCTTATAACTCAATAAAAACTTGGATTATTTTACTCTTAGAGAAATCAAAATCTCTTATTCGAAACTTGAGGGGACCAAACCCAAAATGAGAGCAAATTTGAGAAACCAATGATGATATTAACCCTTAATATTATCACATTAGGCATGACTAAATTTACTTGAGATGTAAATGTTTATTTTTAAAAAATTGTACTATTTTTATTTTTTTAAGTTAGCAATTTAATGATTATTTGGCTTTGATGTTATGGATGTTTAATCTTATTGATCTCTTTCCCTTTCCTGAAGAAGATATTGACTTCATTTATAAATGTTGTGCTGAATTCATTTATGAGCTTTTACAATAATAGTAAGTTTAGATTTTGTGTAGTTGTTAAGACGCATAGTGTTATTTATTTCATTTTCATTTTATATGTATTTTGCCTCATCTTAGTTCATGTATGTAGTTCATGAATCTTTGAATAATGAATAGTCGTTTGATTAAATTTGTTCCCACCTGAATTGGAAGATTGTTGGTATATTATATTTCATTTTGAAACTTTTGAATTGTAGGAATTCAATTTGTGACTCATATTGACTTGTTGAAACCTTGTAGATTGAACTATATTTTTTAGACACGGGTTCCTATTAGGTGCTGGCTTGGAGGGTGGGTTAGAAGATGAAATAGGGTAGATAGTTTTAAAAAACAAGAAAAATTTAGATTGAATGTACGAAATATGAGGTCTAAAAAAGTATACATCTTAAGACCTGGGGTAGTAAAGATGAGGTCCAAAAAATATTTTTTAGATGTGATTTCAAAATAACCAGTCTAAAAATCATATATTTTAAACCTTATATAAGCCAAGTGAGGTCTAAAAAGTAAGATTTTTTAGACCTCATCTTCAACAAATGGTCTACAAAGTACTTTTTTAAGACGGGTTGCTCAATTAATCTAAAAGGTAACAGACTTTTTAGATCGAATGTATCTAAGCTTTTCTAGAATCGGTGTAAAAAGGATTTTCATTAGGTTGAAAAAACGATTTTTCCACTAGCATCCGAACATCCATTCCCCTCCCCCACTGCCTAAGGCATTAAGGATTAAATTGGAAGCAAAAAGAGAAAAGGAGGGGTTACGGCGGAGAAAGAGCTTAGAACCTTTGTTGAAAATAAGCTAAGAATGAGAGTCAATAGGGAAACCAGTTTGGACGGACTTAATATAGTGTAGCAGAGTAGGGGAAGAGAGGCTAGGGTTTTGCCAACAACGGTGTTAGAGACCCAAATGTGGAGAAGAACTTAGAAACGGATAAATACAAGTTATTAAACTCGAAGCGGCTACTAAATTGGCTGAGATATTAGGTCAAGGATCAGTGGGTTAAATTGGAGTCAAACCAAGCTAACTCGGGGCCAAACCAGTGAGAATGTGAAGATTTCATGATTATTACTATGAGACTCTGAAGAATTTATTTTTAAAAAAATCGATTTAAAAAGGGTGGATCGGATCAATGCTCGGATTGGACTGGTTTATCAACCGATTTTAGGTTTCCAGGCTGAACCAGTGGATCCGGTCCGGATTTAATAACCTTGAATAAATGGGAAGATCTGGTCCAGCAGGGAAATGTAATGTGAGTAGAATTCTAAAAATAGTTGTCGTGAGGACTGTATCCGTTTGGTTCACAGAATTAGATATAATGTAACGATGATTACATAAATTTGTTTGGTTCATCATAGAGGAAAGATGATGCATATATATAAAAATGTTTGGTTGGATTATATCGAAGATGAGAATATGTGTGGATAATATAGAAAGAGACAATATTATCCCTATCTACAATATATGTATAATGTACATTTTGAGTTCATGATAATTTTTTTCAATTGGTGTCGTGTACACGATCCATAGTAAACTTTTAAATATTAATGGTGAAAGTATTATGCAATATATAGGTTGGGTTCATGGTAATTGCACTACTAGAAAAATACCAAACAGCGACGGAATTTGCGACGGAAAATTTTCCATCGCAAATTCACGGAATTTTGCGATGGAAATAAAATTCCATCGCAAAATTAAGAAATTAGCGACGGATTTTGCATCCGTCGCTACGTTTAGCGACGGATTTGGAATCCGTCGCTAAACATAGCGACGGATTTGGAATCCGTTGCTAACTGGCGGCCTTTCTCTGCCTTTTAGCGACGGATTCAGAATCTGTTGCTAAACTTAGTGACGGATTCCAAATCCATCACTAAAATTAGCTAACTGGCAGCCAAAAAGGCTGCCAGTCTCCACCTTTTAGCGACGGATTCTGAATCCATCGCTAAAATTAGCGTCGCTAACTGGCGACCAGAAAGGCCGCCAATGGACGCCTTTTATTAGCGACGGATCCAGGATCCGTCCCAAACTAGCGGCAAAAAAGGTCGCCAGTGGACGCCTTTTTGCGACGGATATCTGGATTCGTCGCTAAATCTTACGACGGATCTGTGATCCATCGCAAAAAGTGATTTAGATCTGTCGCAAAAATCATTAAATATCCATCTCCCCCCCCCCCTCACGGTTATTTCCGTGTTTTCTTCAGCTTCCTCCCCACACTCTTCCTCCCGTCCGTCCTCCTTCACCTTTCCGGCGCCCCTGGTGCTCTTCCCTCTGCCTCCTTCGCCGTCCAACGTCCTCCCCATGCCAGTCACGTCGTGTGCTCAGCCTTCCACCGTCCGACCTTGTTTTCTAGGTGGGTTTGTTATTTATTTTACCTAAGTATTCGGTTACCCAATGAAGAATCAAAATAAATTCAACCATAAGACTTTCTAGTTATAAGCCTTTACTTGTTATTCTGATTCTTCCTTTTCTCTTTGGCGTTTGGCTGCTGAAACCCATATGAAGGAAACAGAGAAAGATGAAAGATTTCAATCTTGTAAGCTCTCTGATCATTCTCTCTCTGTGGCTCTTCGTATGATCATATTTCTTAATTCTCTGTATTAATAATTAATCCAAGTTTTATCTTTCTTTATTTTCTCTGAATTTTGGATGTGCGTTCAATCTTGCCAGGTTAAGAAATTGAATTTTCTTGTGTTTTCTAATCCACTCTGTTTCCTCTATTTTTTTGTTGAGCAAAACTATAAGGAAATTCAATCTTCTCTGTGAATTTTGATTGATGCTTCATTCTTTCTCTGGCTCTTCTTACGATTTTTTAAAATATTTTTTATATTTTTTTTAAATAAAATGAATTTTGCAACAGATTTCGAATCCGTCGCAAATTCAAGATTTTGCGACGGATTTGAATTCGTCGCAAATTCGAATTTTTGCAATCCGTGATTTTGCGACGGATATAAATCTGTCGCAATTTGCGACGGACTTGAAAATCTGTCGCAATTGCCACTCCTTTTTTGCGATAGAAAAAATCCGTCGCAAATTCATTTTGCGACGGAAAATCATGTTTTTGCAACAGATTTTTTCCGTCGTAAAAACCGTTTTTTTTTTGTAGTGTTGTTTAATTTATAATGGTGAAAATATTATTTAATGGGATATTTTAATTTTTCTAAAGGTGAAATAGATTTTTTTAAAAAAATTGGGGAATATTTTTTAAATTTTTATAATATTAATTTTTAATATTTAATGGTGGTAATTATATTTAATATTTAACCATGTTTATTGGTAGGTTACTGTAGTCAATGTAAAAAATTATAATGATAATAATGTCTTTTTTACTTGATTACATGATATTTGTATTCCCACTCATCAATCCTAGTAGTGTAATAATCATTTGATGTAATCAAAATTACAAAATATAATCCTCTTTATATTATATAAGCTCAACCAAACACTTTAATTGGTTTATTGCATCAAGATTACATATGATACTATCCCATATAATCAAACCAAACAAGCTATAAAAGCATGACCCTTTACAAACTTTCCCATTAACAAGGAGGCAGGAGACCAGTTGGGACCAACAATTTTTGGAGTCCTGTTTTTTAATTTTCACTAAATTATACAAAAACAAACTTCCTCAAGTTTAGGACAGTTGCATAAAATATCTCTGACATTTTAAAATTTAAATTTAACCTTCCTAATCTTTTATTTTTCTTACTATGAACCTCTTGTATTAACTAACTGTTATCTTTTAACCGATATTGCTACATTAGATTAATAGAAGCCACCTCATATCTTATGTAGCATATTACATGACATCCTATGTAAGCCGATAAATTTATACTAATTATAGCAGTTTTTACAAACCACCAAACTTTAGGTCAACTGGTAAGAGGTTGTTCTAACTTAACCACGGGTCTTGAGTTCAAGACGTGGGAATGCAGCATATGTGGATGGTAGAGGCTTCCCCCCGAAAGGGGCCAACCCAGTCTCGAGTCGGATTAGTCTGGCACCGTTGATGTGCCTGAAAGAATTCGGATTAGTCTGGCACTGTTGATGTGCCTGAAAGATGGCCTGCCCTGGACACTGAATGCTTAAAAAAAAAAAAAAAGTTTTTACAAGTGGAAATGCATCTGCACCCTGATAAGAAGCTGTTGAGCACCTCAACCTTGATAAGTTGAGGGCCTCCCTTCCGTATTGTCCGAAAGGACAGGATATTGACATCTTAACGCTTTCCTCTTGATATTTTTCATTTAGGATCTCATTATCCCTTGCGTTTTTTAAAACGTTACGAGAAGTGTGGTGTTTAGGATTTTATAAAGAATCATTCGTTTCCTCCTTAGATCATGTGAGACATCATAGTATACACATAATCTATCCCAAAAAAAAAAAAAAAAATTGACGTTGGTTTTAAATCTAATCTTCGCGCAAAAAAAAAAAAAAAGATTTACTAATTTACTAATATGTTGATGAATCTCAAATGTGGTCTTGAATAATGAAACAAAGTTTACAACATGTAATATTACACTTCGAACATTAGATTGATATTTTTGACCAGATCATTACATTGATTTCAAAGGTTAATTTTGTCTAATATCGAAAATTAACGGATGTGCCATTGTTGTTTGTTATTGGTGGTGGTTGTTGCTGTTATCGTGAAGGCATATGCCAAGAGAGATAAAATAAGATGCCAAAAATTGAGATAACGGGATAGTGCCACGTGGGACACTACATGGTTGATGTTGTTATGTTTATTTTCTCCATTTTTCAAAATTTTATGCTCGTTAGGTAATGAAAGAGGTGTAAAAAAAAGAACAAAAAAAACTAAAAAGGTTATTAAATAATTCAGATTTTTTTTTTAATAAAAAAAATTCAAACTCATTCTTTTCTTTAGTAGGAAAGTGAAGATACTTACTACATCAATCAACAGTTTTGATTGTTAAATTTTTTGTGAAATACCAAAATTGTAATGCTTTATTTTTATGTAAAAACCAATATTTTAAAGGCCTGATGTTAACTAGAGTTAACGGCCTAGTTATTTATACTACCAAAAAAAAAAAAACAAGACAAAAAAATTGATCATGTCTACTTTTACGTCTCAAAATAGTTAATTGTTCTCATAGGACAATAATTTGTTGCTACATTTGCATACACTTGAACAAAAGCAAACTCCTCCTTAGTCCGTGATTAAGTTAGGTCATGGTTATGGAATACTATATCCACTCCAAGACTTAATTTAATTTTTTTTGGAAGAATTAGGAAAGCTAAATAAGTTACTTAATCATATCATATGTTATATATAATTAGATTATATATCAATTTATAAGTTAGTCAATTTAATTTAGAGAAAAAATAATAAATATAATGGTGGGATATTGAATAAGGAATATTTATGGTTTAATTAGGACATCTAGGATTATCCATTAGAGATATTAAATAAGGATAATGAAGATTGTTAAACTTGTGAGTTTAAGTAAACTCATGATTATTGTTGTCAAACTCGCGAGTTGACATTCCGAGTTTACCGTTTTTACCTTATTAAATCAAGTCAAGTCTCTAATAAACTCGTGTCAGCTATAAACTCAATTAAACTGACAAGTTTACAAACCAAATTTACCGTTTTTACGTTTCTAGCTTACAAAATTGTGTTAATTTTTTCAATTTTGTCATCCTTAGTGGTTTTATATATGAATTTTATAGAATTTTTTGTTTATTAAATATAATATATTATGAATGTTGATATATTTAATTTCAATTATTTAGATTTAAAATATATTTAAATCAAATTATTGTAATTTTTTATATTTTATTATTTAATTATATACCGTTAATACTTAGTTTATGATTAAAGTAAACTCTTACCACTTTACGATTCGAGTTTACATCGCATCACAAGTTTACTTAAACTCGTGAGTTTGACAACCTAGCTCATGATAGTGATATAAACTCGTATTATAAATTTGATTAGAGTTAAGAGTTTACTTTTATCACCAAATAAGTATTACTTAAATAATTTAAAAATAAAAATATAACAATTTGATTTAAATATATTTTAAATCTAAATAATTGAAACTAAATCTATCAACATTCATAATTTCTTATATTTAATAAAGAAACTTTCATCAAAATTTATATATAAAGCCGTTGAATATGATCAAATCAAAAAATGTTAACACGAGTTTAAAAGTGAGTTAACATAGTTTTGTAAGCAAAAAAACGTAAAAACGGTAAACTTGACATGTAAACTCGTGAGTTTGATCGAGTTTACAACTAACATGGATTTACTTGCAATTCGACTCAATTTAGTAAGGTAAGAATATAAAACGGATAAACTCAGAGAGTTAATTCACGAGTTTAATAACAATGTCTGGAGTATCTTTAGTATCTCAATAAAATAATATATCTATTATTCTATAATCTTACTTAGGATTTAGATTTGAATTTGAATTTTAAATTTAGGGTTTAAATATACATTTTGAATTATTATTTTATTATTTCTTAAGCCCATAGAGGCCGAGTTCATTTTTTAGAAATAAGAATTATTTTTCCTCTCTGTATCGAAAATAAAAAAAGAATTATTTTTCCTCTTAATATTATGATTTCTTTAAATCTCCAGTAAAAGTGAAACTAATCCTATATTTTTTTTGCTCGAAAAACTAATCCTATAATTAGTACATGCGATAATCATCCTGTCGTCACGTCGCCACGGGGATTCGGCTTCGGGAGGCCTCTCCTTTTTGGTTGCGCATCAAACTGTCTCCACGATCCAGAGACTCTGCGGCCAGCTGCGCCATACACACGCACTAGACCACGGCTTGGGCCTGCGGCGGCGGCGATATATGGAAGCCGCAATCAGGTTTTAACGGCGGCGTTCCTCTTCGCTCACTATCCCTTCAGCTGTAAGAACAATTTTTCTTCATATTCTTCTTTCGAAGCTTTGACGAACATATGAAACCGATCACCGGAGATTCTTCATGTAGCTATAAGAATTATTTATATTTGTCTCCCCCCGTTTTGCCCCCTGGAACATTCTTTATTTGAGCTTATTTCTCTTAGTTTTTCGATTTCGATGTGGTTGCTTCTATAGAGATTTACGGATGGGCACTGCCATTTCGGAATTTGGTCGACCAGCTGAGGCATTTGAGTGCCTTCATTTTTTCATATGATATTTGGCTTTATTACATCTGTTATTTATTTGAGAACTTTTTCTACAGAGCATTGACACAATTTCATTTGATATTATGCTCGTGTCCATAAACTTATGGAGCTTATAAGCCCTGGGGCTTCAAGTAGTTATTACAGGAAGATCCTTCTTTTCTGTTGGCATGGTTGCTTTTTTAGAGGCAAGAGAATCTAATGGGTTGTAGGTTCATCAGTGCTTTGAACATGTTTTTGCACTCTGCTAATCACTCTTCCGTTTTGTTTTAAAAGGTTCTTTTTTATTTATGTCCACCTTTTTCCTCTGCCAGATCAGTAGCTTTGAACCCCACTACACCAATCTCCAAATGATCAGCTGTAGTACGAGAATCAGAGATCAGAGCTGCAAATTTTCATGAAAGTGTTGGAATAGATTCCATTGATAACTCTTTTTGACTTGGGGACTTTTGAATTCTGGACTCCTGGTGTTATCGAATTGGCCTATTCAGGTATTTGACATAGCCGAGCAAAATAGGTGGGCTGACACTTCTGTGTTCTAGTCTGTATTTGTCAAAATTGCAAGTTGTATATCATGAGTCGTGTTGATGTTTTATAAGGAGCCCAGTGCTTAAGTAAGTTAGAATCGAATTGATTGTGGACAGTTCGTTATGGATAGTCCTACTGCAATTCAGCCTTCTACACCTGGTTCTGGTTCTGTACCGGGTTTGGAGCCTGGTTGCAATGATGATAGCCAGCGGGTTAAATTCTTATGTAGCTTTCTAGGTAATATAATGCCTCGTCCCCTAGATGGCAAGCTTCGCTATGTTGGTGGAGAGACACGAATTGTGAGTGTTCCTCGAGATATTAGCTATGAGGAGTTGATGAGTAAGATGAGGGAGCTGTATGATGGGGCAGCAATCTTAAAGTACCAGCAACCTGACGAGGATCTTGATGCCCTTGTCTCTGTTGTGAACGATGATGACGTGGTTAATATGATGGAAGAGTATGACAAATTAGGTTCAAGTGATGGATTCACTAGGCTCAGAATCTTTTTGTTCTCACAAGCTGAACAAGATATTTCTTCACATTTCATTGATGGGGATGAGAGGGATACTGAGAGAAGGTATGTTGATGCATTGAATAATTTAAACGATGCTTCAGATTTTATGAAGCAGCAACTAGGTGAGTTTCCTATGCTTGGTTCGGTTGAGGATATGCATGGAGCTGATCAGTTCTTTAATCCAATCAGCGTGGATGCTGGCCTTCATAGCCAGAGAAGTGGTGAGGTGCCCATGACACATTTTAACTTGCATCATCCCACACTACCTCACATTGCATCAGGGCAACACCAGCAACCTGTATCCCAGAGGTATAGTGATGTAGATGCACCATGGAGTCCTGCATATTACTCTCCTAGGCATCATGGTCACCATGACTCTAGATCAGTGGTAGAATTTCCATCTTCTCCTTCTTCTGCAAGGTATCAGATGCCATTTTCAGAGCTGCCAGATAAATGTCTTGATAGAATGCCAGAAGAATATAAGCGGCATCAGGTAAATCACCATTCTGCGTATGATAATCAACCACAATATTCTGATAATGTTGTGTGGTATCCAACTGGACCTACATCTAATGAGAAGTCAGGTTTTCCTGGCAATATTATTCATGGCCCTCATGCTATTGATGGGAATGGTATTTGTGAGTACTGCCGGATGAATTTTCAGAGAAGTCAATCTCCTTTTGAGCACCCAAATATTAGTAATGGACTTCCCGCAGTTGCTAATCCAGATGTGAAGTTGCATCCGGTTATGTACCCTAATGAGCCAAATTTGCCGCATCAAACAAATAATCGGGTTGAGGAAGCAAGGAACCATGTTTCTGGGTCAGGAAGACTGAATGATCATTATGTTCATGATGGTCCTGGCATAAGTTTCTCTCATGGGCACGGTGGTGTGGCTGATGGACATCATTTGCCTTCAAATTACATTCACCAAAGAGTTGGACCTGAATTGAGGCCTGAGCTTTTTCATGATCAAGCAATGGCTACTACAGCCCATCCACAACTTCCACCTTTGGAAGAGCGCAGTGGGCGGTATGGGAACTCACCTCCTTGTGTAGTTGATAGTCATTACCTTGTGGCACATGGACATGTACCTGGGCTTTCTTTTTGGAGAAATACTCCAGCTCCACTTCACATTGGACCATCTTATGAGGCATCCAGTCCACCTCAACAGTTAAATGGTGTGGTCAATGCAGGAATAAGGGGTGAGAGTAGTCCAAGAATTTACAGTGGACCAGACAGTCAAAGTCCTTGGGTTGATTCCTCACACAAAATGCCAGGTCATGATGGATTACCCATCCAAGAATTCCCTTATGCTCATGCTGTGAAGTTCAATCCAAGGACTCTTGGTCAAGAAAATCAACACCCAGTTCCTGTGGACGCTCTTTCCCCACATGACATGAGTGTTGGCATTCGATTGGAACCAGTGCGGGTACCAAAATCACCTTTTAACATGGCTCACAACAATGAGGTTTCAAACAATGGCTCTCATATTTCTGAAGCAATGGGGTCGCTGAGTTTGCATGAGGATAAAGGGGCAGAAAATGCAGACAAGGTTCAGAACTCTAATGCTCAGAGTATATCTTTTTCAGAGCAAAACAAAATCACTGGAAATAACAGCGAAGCCGCTGCTTTTGTTGAGTCTAAAAATGCAAAATCAAAACCTATTGAAGAATGTGGTTATGTTACAACATTAGTAGATGGGGATCTAACTGCTCCTGAAGATTCCAAGCATCTAGCTACTCAATTCAGTTTCGTGCCTGAGTTGATTGCTACTGTAAAAAAGGCTGCATTGGAAGGAGCTGAAGAGGTGAAAGCTAGAGCTAAGGAGCACACCACTTCTCAGAGTCACAATTCAGCAATCAAAGATGACACAGCAAATGATGGAGAGGCAGGGGTATAAATAGTGAATTTGTTTTCTTCTATTTAGGGATTGGTGTGGTAAAGGTTAATTTATGCTGTCTCCTGATGTCAGTTTTCCTATCTGCAATGTAGAATGCTCATGGTGATTTAGAATTGGACTTTGATAATGACCACGTGGTTACTTCTAAAATTGAGCCTACAAAAGCTGAGGCAGAAGCTATTGCTAGAGGATTGCAGGTTTTCCGTTTTTGTGCTATACTAATTGAGTCTACAATTTTTTAATCTCGCCAATTTCTTAGGTCTTTCTTGGCGTGTGCTGATTCGTTTTCCAGACAATTAAAAATGATGATTTGGAAGAGATCCGCGAACTAGGTTCAGGAACTTATGGAGCTGTCTATCATGGGAAATGGAAAGGTTCTGATGTGGCAATTAAGAGGATAAAAGCTAGCTGTTTTGCTGGAAGGCCCTCGGAAAGAGAAAGATTGGTAATATCTTTATTCAGTACATTTTCCTTCTTTTTACTCATCATTTCACATATTGAAATCCATCATCTTCTCTCTTTTGCATGCCACAAAATGTTTGATCCCTGGTCCAGACGCTCATTGATGTATTAAATGTTATCCTGTATTACTTGATGGGTCTCATCAATAAGCAGCAATATTTGGTACCCATAAATATTTTTATAAGTTAGATATATAAAATATTGAATTTGCTTTGTGTTTGGAAAAATCCAATTGAGAAGGTCGTTATTTGATTGTCCAATTATAGAGGTTAGTGTCACTATTCTTGTTCTATATAAGCATAACTTGCTTTAAGTAGATTAATTTATATGATTTTTCCCAAGTATAAAAATGTTAAAGAGAAAAATGAATAGTGGAGCATATTTGAGTTTATGCTAGTACTTTTATTTTATATTGCAACAATTTATTAGAGCCAACTATTTATAGGTATCTCTCATCTGTTGTCACAGATTGCAGATTTCTGGAAAGAGGCATTAATACTAAGTTCACTTCATCACCCAAATGTTGTGTCTTTCTATGGTATTGTCCGTGATGGCCCTGACAGTTCTTTAGCAACTGTGACAGAGTTCATGATTAATGGATCCCTGAAACAGTTCTTGCATAAGAAAGATAGGTAATTCTATAATGAGTTCACCCTTAATCTTCTAACATCTTTGCCATGCTGGAATGTGTGCCATATATGTGAGTTATTACATATTAGTTACATAATGTGAGTAATTCCACAGAACTATAGATCGCCGTAAGAGGCTCATTATAGCTATGGATGCGGCATTTGGGATGGAGTATTTACATGGAAAGAACATTGTGCATTTTGATTTGAAATGTGAGAATCTATTAGTCAATATGAGAGACCCGCAGCGGCCTGTCTGCAAGGTAAGCATAACTTACCATATATTACCCCACAACTCAACTTAGGTACTCCTCTGGTCCTAAATATGAGACGAAGTTGACATTTTTTGGAAAGATTATTGAAGCTAATTAAATTATTTTAGAGTATTTATAGTTTTATTTTTTTTCTCCAAACTAATTAGTTAAACTAATAAACGGATATATAATCTAAGAATACATTTAGCTTCTTTAATCTTTCTAAAAAAAAGTCAACTTTGTCTTATATTTGAGGTCGGAGTAGTTAAGATTGAAATCATTCCAAAATTATCATGTTGTAATAAAGTAGGTGGCTTCAATTCGGTCTAGACAACTCCCCCCCCCCCCCCCCCCCCCCCCCGGGGGGTTTCTACTCTAAAAAAAGAAAACTTGCTTTGGATGCGTTAAATCTAATGGAGTTCTTGTATTTCTTTTTAGATTGGTGATTTGGGTTTATCAAAGGTAAAACAACACACTCTAGTATCAGGAGGGGTGCGGGGAACATTGCCATGGATGGCACCTGAACTCCTAAGTGGGAAAAGCAATATGGTGTCTGAGAAGGTATTACTTGCATTTGTGTTTGCCTTTGCCTATATGTTGTTATTTGTTAGTATTTTTTTTCATCTTTTCACATGATCTTGTTGGGTCTATTCTTACCTCTGTCGTAGATCGATGTTTATTCATTCGGGATTGTTATGTGGGAACTGCTCACTGGGGATGAACCCTATGCTGATATGCATTGTGCTTCAATAATAGGTGAGCGCTATGTAACAGCCAAAGTGCTTGTGCTATTTGTTTGGCTGCATGATATGCTTTCGTTTTGATGTTTGAAATGTTTGTCACGTCATTAGAATTTAGAATATCAGCTTGTAGCCTGGTTGAAAACATGCTATTAATATTGATGTCTCCAGATTTAGAAGACTTGAGAGTTGGTCCATAACTCCATATAATGTAAGGGATTTGCAGGCAAGATTTGTGGTTTTGCCTTGTGGTAGTGGTTTTTCCTTTAGATAAATCACTACCACGAGTTCAATTTTCTTTTAGTTGTGAAAGATGGTTTTTACATTCACTATTATTGTGGGTTCTTAAGGTGTAGTTAAGATAGCACCTCTGGTTTGATATTCTTCAGCTTGTATCTAAGGCTATTTTGCCTTGGAAAATTGAAATAATACCATAGATTCTAACTTATCTCTTGGTTTCTTCTTTGTTGCCTTTTATGTTCCTGAGGGTGATGTTGGTTTTGAAGATTGTTACTTTAAAAATAATGAATTTTTGTTTGTTATATGGGTATACCAATGTAGGAATAGAACTTTCTTTTTACGAACGAGAGGTCATGGTTGATTACCTTTTAATACTTGGAATATAGAATGTTTTTGTCTCCATGTGTTCATTACTCAAAATGCTGATTTTAGAAATTTGGACTACATATATTGTCTTTAATTTACAGGAGGAATCGTGAACAACACATTACGTCCCCAAATCCCGACGTGGTGTGATCCTGAGTGGAAGTCTCTGATGGAAAGTTGCTGGGCTTCTGATCCAGCAGAGAGGCCATCTTTCTCAGAAATCTCCAAGAAGCTAAGGAGTATGGCCGCGCAAATGAATGTGAAGTAGTCTCATTTGATCTTAAAATGCTTATTTTTCCTTCATGCGCTCGTCATGCATTCTATGCTGCCTGGAAGTGAGAAGGGATAAGGTGAAGCATGATTTCATCAATTCAATGGCCCCTTCTAGCGTAGCTTTGAAGAGAGAGAAAAAATAGAAAAAAGAAAAAAAAGGAAAAAGAAAAAAAAATGGTAGGGGTGGAGGGGAAGGTTTAGCATGTGCATTGGCTCTGGTAGCTGTATAACTAAAGGTCATTTTTATGAAGACCTACTTTTTATTTTCAGCATGGAATGTAGCTTTGAAGAGGGAAAAAAACAGAAATATAGGGGAAGGTTTAGCATGTGCGTTGGCTCTGGGAGCTGTATAAATAAAGGTCATTTTTATGACGACCTGCTTCTTTTTATGTTCAGCATGGAACGTACCTTTGAAGAGAGAGAAAAAAGAAAAGAAAAAGAAAAATAGAAAAACAGCAACAAAAGAAAAAGGAAAAAAAAAGGTAGGGGTGGAGGGGAAGGTTTAGCATGTGCATTGGCTTTGGGAGCTTATAAATAAAGGTCATTTTTATGACGACCTGCTACTTTCTATGTTCAGCATGAAACGTACAATTAATTATAATGAATGTATTGTTTTTTGTCACCTGACCACAATTTCAGCGCCTTCATGGGCATGGTTTTTGCTTGTGAAAGAGAACGCTAGTTCTCTGGAAGAAAAGGCTTTGTGCGTGGGAAGGACAATACTTGTACATATATACAGATTGTGATGTTTATTTGAAAGGAAAATACTATAATCCTATTGGGATTTATAGGCCAGGAAAAATAATCCACTCATACAGGTTGTTATAATTATAAAGCAATATAGCAACATCAGCAAGGAATAATATATTGAATTCATGTTGTTTGGCATGCTCTGTTTAATCCTCTGCCATTTGAGTCAATTCATTTAAACTTTGATGTTCTGGTTACATGATCAAGTGGCAGATAGATGAAGCCACAAATTCAATGCCCCGTTGACTTTATCATTAAGTTAATGGTTGTTTTGTTCATGAAAGATGCTATCCAATTGGAACTCTGATTTGTAGAACTAAAAGAAAATCTACGAGGTCAGGTTCTGTTGGATCCTTGGACTGTGTACCAAAAACACGAGTGGACCTTTTGTTTTAAAACTCAAAGTGGTCTCGTGCTTGTTGGATCCTTACAAGCGTCTAAATCACCAATAGTATTTTCCATATAAGTGGGGTTTAAGATTTTGGCACTGGCATAATAATGTAGAGAAACAATATAGATGACTTCAAATGATGTAATTTCATTAACTTGTGCATATTAAATGTGTGTTTAGGAACCTATTGAAATTGATCAAAACCACGTCTTGGTTAGTACAACTATCCTCTTTAAATGTAAGACCCAGTTTGGCAGCATACTATAGTCCTTAATGTAATACATTTTTCTATTTTATCTATTATATTTAAAATTTTTTAAAACTAATTTGTCTAATTCATAAACTGATATATAATACTCCTTTTGGTCATTAATATATGACATACTTGAGAAGTTAATCTTGATTTTAAATATACGATTTTTTTATTTGTCAATATTTTTCTAATTTATCTCTATTATGCTCCCTCAACAATAATTAAAAAGGAGATGAAATGAGAGAGTTAAGGAAGATGATAGAGGTGTTTTAGAAAATATATGTCATATTAACTAACTTATTAACTTTTTTAATTAAATTAAATTAGATAAATATATCTTATGTTAAGAACCTGATGGAGTATAATGTCATAAAAAAGAACTTTAAAGAGATTATATCGCGAATGTTATAACTAAGTGATTTATTTGGTATATTTAATCTCCTCACATTTGATAAATACATTTTACATTAAGAACAAGAAAATATAATATAAAAGTAATTTATCTCAAAAATTGAAAAATCATCTTTTCAATCAGTCATGAAATAGGCATTTAATAAAGTTGGATTTTTTTTCCTCCCCCCCCCCCCCTTTTTTTTTTGACTAGTTAAGAGTGAAGTTCGAAGAGATATCTAATTATGCATTGAAATTGTACACTGTTAAAGTGGGACACAAATTTTGCTAAAATAACACAATATAAGATGGAGGAGGGAGTACAAAACTTGGGATTAGAATAAGAAATGTTTAGTAAATAACTAGCATCAAGTTAATGAAGGTAGCTTTAAAGCATCAATAATTAAGTGCATTGTAAAAAAAAAAAAAAGGATCTCCCTATAATTAAATAAAAATTTGAACTTTGAGCCAAAAAAAAAAAAAAGGAACCAATTTGCTCCTCGAAAGACCAAAACCCCTTATTTAAAACTTAGGGGACTACAACCAAATTAAGGCAAACTTGAGGAACTAGAAGTTATATTAACTCTATAACTTTTTACTAAATGTATATAAATTTATTGAATACAGATTGCCAAGGAAGGTTGATTATCCATATGCTGATACTAGGATCTTGTCTGTTTTTCTTAAATGATCAGGTTTCATGCTCTAATTGTTCTTTATTTAGGAGCTAATAGGTTCTAGTAGTAGTACTATTGATTTCCGTCTCATGAATAGTTTTGGATTAATATAAACTCCCTCCAGTCCTTTTTATAAAGAACATTCTTTTTCATAAATATCGTCTTTAATATAAAGAACAACTTCATTTTATTTGAAATTTTAAATTAGTCTTTTCATTTTTGCCCTTATTAAATATAAACCACTTATTATCTATACGCAATAAAGGTTTGCTTATTGTCTCTCATGCACGTAAGTATATTCTTTATAAATAAGGGTATACAAAGCAAAATATATATCTTACATATTTGTTACTTTTAACTACTACCTCCGGTCATAATTATATGATAAAATTTGTAGTGTAACTCTGGAGGGATTAATATTTTAAATCATGTGATTTTGATAGCTATTCCTTATAAAAAGAACCAGAGGGAGGATATTCATAACAAAAACTCAATACGTTTTAAGTAAGGTCCCAATCATAAGCTTACTTGACGTAAAAAAAGGTTTAAACTTTTGTTAAAGGGGAATAAACTCCATTGGAAATACTTGCCCATCAGAGCAAGTTTATTCAAATCTGAATTAACAAGTAATGTCATACTCCCTCCGAACTCCAAAAGAAGAAGTGGTTAATTTATTAAATTTGTTTGAAAATTTAAGAAATAAATTTAACCATGTTTAATACCGTGAATTATATATTAAGAAATGAAAAGGTAAAATTGTATCAAAATTTAAATAGGAACGATCCTGAAAAATGTAATTAATATTTCATTTGGTGAGTTGTAATAAAGATCACTCATTCATTCTAAGGAATGCCTTGCAGAGTGGAACAGGTGGGGTACATCTGTAGGAATCTAATCAGAAACGCGGAAGCGTATCGAACCACGTGATGTAGGAAAAGATTAAACCGTTCATCGTTTTGATTACCTGGATATTGAAGAGTGATCTGAAAGATTCTCCGCGAACAATTCTTGTCTACGAACAGTCCTCGCTCTGTGATTGATCTTCCAGACTATCTCTCGAGGGGGATGAGGTGGTTGTGTGGGCAACCGTTCAGATGATGAACGTCTGCCTCTAGGTTTTTGTTTCTGATGAGAGCCTCCTGACTATTTGTGCGGCCGTCTATTTTCAAGCAGGTTAAAGTGGGTTTATATAATGCTCCACCCAAGACCTAACCCTAATCCACATGGGCCTTAGAGTTCTTGGGCTTAAGTGACTAAAGAGCACATTAACCCAACAATCTCCCACTTGCTCTTTAAGACACAAACTTGAGTTCGCAAACCCAAGACCATGTAGCTCATAAGCCATCGTCGTCTGATAATATACCTCATCCCTTGTCTCAAGCTAGCCTGGGGACCTACCATTTGTCATTCATCAAGGCTCATGATAATCTACAGAAGATTATCTAGTTCGGTGCTACTCCACTAAAAGCCCGAACGTGATCTCCAAGAATAGTGACACTTATAACAGAGATATGCATTACCCCTTTATACAATGTCTATAATTGATTGACTATTTTTCTGTAACCCAATCAATTATTTATTCCCTTGACTTTGACAGTTTCTCTAATGGATTGCATGCACTGGCCAGTGTCTTCAATATCCAGGTACCGAAACATATCAAGGGGACATTTCCTATAAATTCCATGTTGTTTATCTCATAAACACCGATAGCCAAATAGTCTCAATCCCAAAATACCGAGTTGTTGGTCGTCATATAGATCAGACCTCACCCGTTGGTAAATCAAAGAATGAAAAAACTAATTGACTACCTGTTTAAAATAAACTTAGGATTAAGAGCAATTACATAACTATAGTTATCTGGAGATTTGATTCCTGATGACAGAAAGAACAACCTTAATCAAATCTCTCCTTGATCCATTCAATGTAAGCATTAACTCACACCAATGTTTTATAATGATTCGGACAAAACCATTTCATAAAACATTGCAGCCTAAATAAAGTGCCCAACTTAATTTAATAGCTGTGAACCAATTCATCAATTGTGAGAACCTATGACCATGTCCTCTATGAACGTATTCATATGATCATATACTCCACAATTGATCCGGACCTTCTAGTTTTAAATAGTGTGCGAAATAAATGAAAAAAAACACTCCATTTATTAATATTCAGAAAAGAAATGCAATGTCATAATGTCTTGCTTAAAAGCACAAAATAACAAAGTGAAATAACAACTGCCTAAAGCTGTAGCAAATCTGGAATCCTCCTAAGACCCATAGATGAAACATGCCTCTCGAACACACGCTCAGGCAAACTCTTAGTAAAAGGGTCAGCGAGATTCTCGTCTGATGCTATCTTTGCCACCACTGTATCTCCTCTTTTAATTATTTCTCGGATCAAGTGGTACTTCCTCTCTATGTATTTTTGTCTCTTGTGACACCTTGGTTCCTTGCACTGTGCTACTGCCCCACTGTTGTCACAGTAAAGTGTGATAGGACAATCAACACCTGGCATCACCTGAAGGTCTGTCAGGAACTTCTTTAACCATGCAGCTTCCTTTGCAGCCTCAGAAGCAGCTACATACTCAGCCTCATTGGCAGAGTCAGCGACACATGATTGTTTTACACTTCTCCAACAAATGGCACCGCCATTAAGGGTGTACACATATCCCGAGGTGGACTTTCTTGAGTCAATATCTCCTTGGAAATCTGAGTCCGTATAACCAATGGTTTCAAGACTCCCACTTGAGTAGACCAACATATAATCTCTCGTTCTCCGTAGGTACTTGAGTATATGTTTAACCGCTACCCAGTGTTTCTTTCCAGGGTTCGATTGGTACCGGCTTACTACTCCCACTGCATAGCAGATATCTGGTCTAGTACATAGCATAGCATACATGAGACTACCTACTGCTGAAGCATAAGGTATCCTACTCATGCGTTCTCTCTGCTCAGGAGTTTGAGGAGATTGCTTCTCAGAGAGATGAATCCCATGCCTGAAGGGTATAATTCCCCTCTTTGAATTCTCCATGCTAAACCTGGCAAGTATTTTGTCAATGTATTGAGCCTGGGATAATGCCAAAACCCTGTTCTTCCGGTCTCGCAGGAGTTTAATACCAAGAACATAATTGGCTTCCCCCAGGTCCTTCATATCAAAATGTTTGCTCAGCCAGGTTTTTATGCCCAACAATACCTCTGTATCATTTCCGATAAGGAGTATATCGTCCACATAAAGTACCAGAAAAGATATCGCATTACCTTGGATTCTTTTATACACACATGGTTCATCAGGAGTTTTCTCAAAACCATAAGACTCAATGGCTTGATCAAATCTGATGTTCCACGACCTGGACGCTTGCTTAAGTCCATAAATGGACCTTTGCAACTTGCATACCATTTCTTCTTGCCCTTTGGCTATAAACCCTTTTGGTTGCTGCATATAGATTTCCTCTTCCAAATTTCCATTTAGAAAAGCAGTTTTGACATCCATCTGCCAAATCTCATAATCAAGATTGGCTGCAACAGCTAAGAGAATCCGGATAGACTTGAGCATGGCAACCGGCGAAAAGGTTTCATCATAATCCACTCCTTCTCTTTGGGAGTACCCTTTCGCCACCAATCTAGCTTTGAAGGTTTCAACCTTCCCGTCCGATCCTCTCTTTCTCTTGTAAATCCACTTACACCCAATGGGTCTTACCCCTTTAGGTGCATCTACAAGAGACCAAACTGAGTTGGAATACATAGATTCCATTTCACGATTCATAGCCTTGTGCCATTCCTGAGCATCAACATCTCCTAGTGCTTCGTCATAACTCGTGGGATCACCATCTTCTGCGATGATGTCATCCTGATTTGACTCACCCAGCAAGAGATATCTTGCAGGTTTACGAATCAATCTCCCACTACGACTTTGTCGCATTTGATGTCGTGCATCTACAGGGGGGGTCCACATTTTGTGGGTTTACAATTTCTAGATGAGGACCCTCATTAGGTATATTAACCAATTCATGATTTTGTTCTTCATTTAGTTCAACATCATGCTGAACTTCTGGTTCTGTCTCATGTTGAACTTCTGGTTCTGTCTCTGGTTCCTGTGTATGTTCAGGTACATTTTCCCCTTTTTGAACAACCACAGGAACAAAAGCTGGAACCCCTTGAGGTTGTGGTGAAACTTGATCTGAGACTAGTTCATCAAGAATAACCTTACTTCTTGGCTTATAGTTTGTCATATAGTCCTCCTCTAAGAAAGTCGCGTGAGTGCTCACTATGACCTTCTTTTCTTTTGGACTATAAAACAACCAACCTCTGGTTCCTTTAGGATAGCCCACAAACATGCATACTTCAATACGCGAGTCCATCTTGTCTGGTTTCTGTTTCAAGACATGTGCCGGAGCACCCCAAATCCGAATGTGATTCATGGTGGGCTTAGACCCTTTCCACAATTCTATTGGTGTTGAAACTGACTTCGACGGAGCTAAGTTCAATAGATACATAGCTGTTTCTAAGGCATATCCCCAGAATGAATCAGAAAGTGATGAATAACTGAGCATAGATCTTGTCATTTCTAAAAGGGTTCTATTTCTCCTTTCAGCAACTCCATTCTGCTGGGGTGTCCCTGGAGAAGATAATTGTGAAACTATCCCCTCTTTGGTCAAGTAAGACCTGAACTCTCCAGATAGGTATTCACCCCCTCGATCAGATCGAAGAGTCTTAATTTGAACACCTAGATGCTTTTCTGCCTCAGCCTTGAACTCTTGGAATTTTCCAAAAGCTTCAAACTTGTGACGCATCAAGTATACATGTCCAAATCTAGAGTAATCATCAGTAAATGTGATGAAATATTGATACCCGCCTCTGGCTTGGACATTTATTGGTCCACATACATCAGTATGTACCAATTCCAGCTGAAGTGTGGCACGTTTTCCCTTGGCCTTGAAAGATCTCTTGGTCATTTTACCCTCTAAACAGGATTCACACACTGGTATTGGTTCAAAGTTCAGGGATTTTAAAATCCCACTTTTGACCAAACCTTGGATCCTGTTAGAGTTAATATGACCCAATCTCAAATGCCAAAGATAAGTTTCATTGGAAACTTTTCTTTTCTTTGACAAATTGATATGCTCAACATTTTTTAATTCAACATGATTAACTTCACAGGGAACAGGACTAAGGAAATAAAGACCATTAAACTTTACACCAGAACAAATAAAAGAAGATGAACTTCTTATTGAAACTAAGGAATCAAACTGAACTGTCAAACCACGTTTATCTAAACAACTAACAGAAATTAAATTCCTCTTAAAGTCTGGAATATATAAACAGTCTTCTAAAACCAAAGTTCTGTAATTATTAAAAGATAAAACAACTTGTCCCACTGCTAGTGTAGACACAAGCTGCCCTGTTCCAAGCTTCAAATCTCGTTGTCCTCTGCTCACAGGCAAGCTATGTTTGAACCACTGCAAAGAGTAACAAACATGGTTAGTGGCTCCTGAATCAACGATCCATTTATCATCGTGATTCTCCACTAAACAAGCCTCAATCACATTTAAATTACCCATACCTGGTTTATTCATTTTTGGGCAATCTTTCTTCCAATGCCCCTTTTGTCCGCACTTGAAGCACTTGCCTTTTGGCTGCTTCATTGCAACTGATTTGGCAACTGGAGTACCTGATTTCTTCTTTTTCTTGTTCTTGTTCTTTCCCTTGGGTTTCCCCTTAGGTTTCACAGAACTTTCACTAAATAATGCACTTCCTTGCTTGACTAGAGTCTGTTCAGCACTCTCAAGCTCATGCATTAGTTGAGTGAGGTCAAGATTCATCTTGTTCATATTGTAATTCATCTTGAATTGGTTGAAGTATTCAGGTAGTGATTGTAAGAGAAGGTCAACTTTTACTTCTTGTTCAAACTTG
The DNA here is from genome assembly GCA_034222035.1 of Acacia crassicarpa. Taxonomy (NCBI): domain Eukaryota; kingdom Viridiplantae; phylum Streptophyta; class Magnoliopsida; order Fabales; family Fabaceae; genus Acacia; species Acacia crassicarpa. Next base: position 18,614,533 of record JAWXYG010000009.1, on the reverse strand, counting down.
ATACCATGGTCATCAGCCTTCTTGAAGTTTGCTATCATTGTTAGACAATGATCCCGCACACTTCCTCCAGACATTACTGTCTTGGTGACTGCACTCAGCGCATTTTGCCTAGCAGAACTGCTAGGTGTAGCAAACATGGCATCCAGAGTCTGGAGCATGGTTGCTCCACTCTGAATTATGTTCATTTGCTCCTGAAGGTAACTGGCGAGACTGGCCAAAATGTAGCAGCGAACTGACACATTTGCCTTCTCCCATCTATCCTTTTCCTGCTGAAAACGAGTCCGAATTGCATCAGACGCATCCGCAGCAGGCAGCGCTGGCATAGGGGTAGTAAGAACAAAGTTGAGCTTTTCATATTGAAGAACAATATCTAAATTGGTTCTCCATTGTTTGTAATTTGTACCATCCATAGGTTTTTGGCTCAAGATTGTAGCTAAAGGATTGAAGGAAGACATTTTTCTGAAAAAAAACACACTAATTTCAAACTTTAAAAATTAACAACAAACGGAAAAATTGCTAGTATATTCTAATAACTACTATTCGTTCATTGTTTAACAATCCATCAGTTATCTTTACAAGACTTACGATGGGCAAGATTCTTGTAAAACTAATATTGTTAATTTGGGCCTTTAGTTCCATTGCCAGAGCCTCGATGGGAGGGTTAACAATTTTACCAAAGTTGAATGTATTTAACCATTGTTTACTTTCAAAAAATTATCTTTAGTATCTAGGTGTTGCCGACGATGGGCCGTACAAAACTTTACTAAAGTTTTGAAAATATTGAGGTTTAATCTAGCGAAATCCGATCATCCTTATCCGATGGGGCTTCAGCGACAATCATTTCACTAATAAACCCACAATGGAGCTCGTAGGTTTTAAAAATTAATTTAAAACCTTCACCCATTCAATATTTTAAATTTAGAATTTTCAATTTCCAAGAATTTGTTCAATTTAGAGTGAATTATTAGGTATCTAAAATCTAGTTATGACCATTCTAAATAACCCTCAAACTAGAGCTGTCAAAACGGGTCACCTCGGCCCGTTAGGCCCTAGCCCGCGTGGGTTAGGGCCAAAAAGCCCACAGGGCTAAAAAGCCCGCGTGTGAAATAGCCCACGCGGGCCAAAAAAATTTATAACCCCAAGGATTAGGGCTAGCCCGCGGGCCAAAAATTTATAACTATGCAAAAGAATTGCTAAGCATGTGTTTTTTAGTGGATTCTGTTTCAGAATATTAAACAAGGAATTTATTAAATATAAAAATCGTTCTCATAAGGAGTTGCTCAACCTGTAGCTGTGTGTCAGAAACTAACTTCTACCTTTTTTTTTTTTTTCAGTTTCTTTGATTTACTAATGTTTTTATTCTAAAAAAAAAATACAAACTATAAAAAAACGATTTTTGTTGATTTTTTGCTGATGTTTTTGGCCAATATTTCGACGTGAGTTTAATTAACCATTTTATTCCTCTATGCAATTCAGGGGATGCATAATTTTTTTTTTAAACATTGTTTTCATCCTCAAGTTGTTTTTTTTTTTTGTATCTGGGACAAGAAAGTATATTCCAATACACTTTCCTTTTTTTTTATACAGACATTTTCCTATTTTTAATTTGCACTATTCATAGAAAAAAAAGGCTTTTTTTTCTTTTTATGTTTTTGTTTTTTGTTTTTTTACGCGGTTTCTACTCTCTAGCTTCAAAATATATCAGAGACTATTTCAACGAGTTGAATCTGACCTTCAATGAAGTTACTAAAAAAATTTTGATTATGCTCTCTGCATATTTATATCTTTTGATTTTGAACTATTTTTTCATCTTAAAATTTTTGTGGAGAAATTACATTTGAGAGTTCTGACAAAAAACTAATTTTAGTTTAATAATCTATAAAAAAAAAAAGATGAGAACGGTATGACAAATAAAGATGCACGTATTCATGAGAACGGTTCATTGTTATAATAAATATTGATAGTCTACTCCAAAATAACTTAATTCAGAGAAAAAACTATCACAACCTGTATGTTTGTGTGTGTATCAGTGTATGATAAAACCTTTGAGAGAGCTTACTTTGTGAGAGCGGTGGGTTGAGCGGCCGAGAGGAACAAAAATTTCAGTGAAAAGAATGTGCTGAGTAATTTATTTATTTATTTTTTATAAATGTGTGCTGAGTAAATTAGATGAGAAAGAGGAATCATTGCTAATTTGAAGTAGTTTTAATTAGGCCCGCGGTTGGCCCTATCTTAGCCCCATAGAAGTGGGGGTTATTTAGGGCTAGGGCCAAAAATAACCCCATCCTATGGGGGCTAAAGATATGGGGGTTAAAGATGGGGCTTAATGGGCTGGCCCGCGGGCCCCAGCCCGTTTTGACAGCTCTACCTCAAACTACTCTAAAAGGTACAATTCTCTTAGGAAATTACCTGGATTATTCGTCTAGATCTTAATTCTACAATTATTATTCTAGATTTTAATTTAAAATCATAATAATTGATAATTAATGTCTAGATTTTAATTCCACAATTAATTAATCCAATTATTATTCTAGATTCCAAAAATCATAATAAATGATAATTAATGTAGATATTTTAATTTCACAATTAATTAATCCAATTATTATTCTAGATTTCAAAATCATAATAAATGATAATTAATGTAGTGGACAATCCAAAAAATTCTCGCATAATAACTATCATACTAGTCGAAAAACATAATAGTTATCATGCATTTATGACATGTGATTATGCAACAGTATGGCATCTTCCTATTCTATATGGCATGTTATTTCAAAATCACGCTAATTGCACATATAATTCATACAATTAAAGACATTAAATTAATTTAAACAAATAACTTTAATCCATGGCTTCCTAAAAAAAAAAAATTTTACAACTTTGGAATTTCTCTTTTGTCCATCCATAGGATTTATCTGAAGCCCCTTTAGAGTATCTTTGAGCCCAAAAGCCCAAAAACCCAATCCTTGGCTAGAAACCCTAGGACACAAAAGAGGAACCCTAGCCTTCGCCTCTGCCACGCGAGCATCCGAAGTCATCTCAGCACGAAACTCCAGGGGAAGGACCGCCACGGGGAGACGATCAAACGGCCGCCAGAACGTCCCCAATCTGAAGCCCCACGCGCCCCCACGCGCCGCCACAAGTGGCTGTGCGTGGCCGCCACGCGCCTGCAAATAACAGGCGCGTGTGGGCGCGTGGCTGAGTTTCTGGGGAGGTTCTGACCGCCACGTTGTTCGTCTTTCCGTCCTCTTTCCATCCATATATGGTTTGTCGAAATCCGAGGTCCAGAGGTCCATGAAAGGTGTCGTACAGTGTTGATCGCTCATATTCTTTGCGTTTCTTGATCTCCAACTTTTACAAGAATTCGAAAAAATACATAGAAATTCGAAAAGAAATAATAAAAGAGCAAGGAGGAAACCTAATCATATGGGATTAGCCTCCTTGTTACAATTCAAGAAATACACGATATAAACTATCCATGGATTAAAGTGCTTGTATGATTTATAAACAATTAACCACCAAGAAATCGATAACAAATATAGAAAAAGATGCCATCTTTTCCAAAATTAATTTTCGAAAAACAATCACATGAAATTTCAAAACTCGGTTCTTTTTCTCATCACTACGGGCTCTGATGCCAATTGTAGGAATCTAATCAGAAACGCGGAAGCGTATCGAACCACGTGATGTAGGAAAAGATTAAACCGTTCATCGTTTTGATTACCTGGATATTGAAGAGTGATCTAAAAGATTCTCCGCGAACAATTCTTGTCTACGAACAGTCCTCGCTTTGTGATTGATCTTCTAGACTATCTCTCGAGGGGGATGAGGTGGTTGTGTGGGCAACCGTTCAGATGATGAACGTCTGCCTCTAGGTTTTTGTTTCTGATGAGCCTCCTGACTATTTGTGCGGCCGTCTATTTTCAAGCAGGTTAAAGTGGGTTTATATAATGCTCCACCCAAGACCTAACCCTAATCCACATGGGCCTTAGAGTTCTTGGGCTTAAGTGACTAAAGAGTACATTAACCCAACAACATCACACTGTAAAAAATGTAAATTATTCTGAGGAACTCAACCCCCCCTTTTTTTAGGTAGACACCGGTATTCTACTAAAGCTAGGACATGCCTCCAGGCTCATAGAGCAGAGCGCTTACAGAGGCCCTCAAATTGCCCACCAACGAGGAACTCAACTTGTTGCCTTTGAAGGTGTGCGTGTGTGCTATCGGGGTGCCGGAGGTATGGAGGAAGGTTAGAGTAGTGGTTCAAAGAATAGGAAACATGTGGTTTTGACGTTGGAAAGGAGGGCAGAGCAAAGTGGGGGCACCCTCGTTGGGAAAATCCTAACTAGTAAGAGCTTGAATATCCCAACGGTGATCTCCATGATCAAAAAGAGCTGGAACTTAGACGATGAAATGGAAGTACATGACTTGGACCGTAGCCAACTCACCTTTTTGTTTCGGTTCCACCATGAAAAAGATTATGCTCGTGTCCTTAAAGGTAGGCCATGGTCGATTCAGGGATGCCTCCTTAACCTTTAAGTTTGGGAAAATTTTATGGTCCTTGAGGATGTCAAGTTTGGGGAAGCACCCTTTTGGGTTCAGTTCCATGGTCTTCCTCTTGAAGCTTTTGATGATGTCAACGCAAAAATCCTTGGTGATGCTGTAGGAGAAACTGTTATGTATGAGAAGCCGAAAATAAAGGGGCGCTTAGGGAGAGGCTTTATTTGAGTTTGGTCTCTACTACAACTAAATGAACCTCTGAGCTTTGGTTTTTGGGTTCCACGTGCTCAAAAGGCACCAGCTTGGGTCACTGTCAAATATGAGAGGTTACTGGATTTTTGTTATAACTGTGGCTGCATTGGACACAAAGACCATGGATATAAAGTCTTCAATAGCAGGAATAGGGGTGAAGATGAAGCAAAGGAGTTTGGCAATTGGCTCAACACCGCTGGTCTGCGCACCATTGAAGATGCCGTGGAGGTCTGTAATGTCGCGTGGTGTGAGGCGACTTTCATGGAAAAAAAAATCACCGGCCTCGAAGGTACGCCAGAGCTGGGTACTGGAAAAAGCGACTCCAGCAGTGAAGCAACCAGATCCTCGTGATCTGTTGTGTCAGCGGCTTTTTCAATCTGGTAAGGATCTTGAAGACCATCCGGCGATTGAGTTGAGACATGGGATTTCATCAGATTGCGACGTGTCAGGAGAGAAGGTTGCTTCAGTTGACCAAAGCCCATTTAATGTTGATGACGTTGTGCCATCACGTGATCTGCCATAAATTTCGAAATTTGCTACAAACTTTATGGAGAGCCCAAGTGTTGCAAACCTTGGGTGTGTACCAAATCTTGATGGGCTTGCGATGGAGATGGCCCAACCCGAGGGCCTTGCTGCTGAGGTGAAGGGATGCCTATCTACTTTTGAAGAGGGATTGGGCTATCACGTGGAGTTCCCAACTGAACCTGAAGTAAGTCAAACTAGCTTGATCCTTTTTAGTGGGCTTTCTCCCATTTATGCAATATCCAAGTCCCTTAGATGTTGCCAATTAAAACGCCATCTTGATGACTTGGAGGGCCCAGCTGCTACTAAAAGACAGAAGAAACTTTCTTTTGAAGATCATATAATCCCAAAACTTGAATGCTCCCCAGTTAAACAGAAACAGCATGGTCGAAGGAAGAATTTCATAGGGTTAAAATCTTATATTCGCAATCAACAGGCAGTGATACAAATAGAACCTGGGGGAGGTGTTTTAGCTGGTGAGGAAATTGATTTCCCAGTTGAGTGGCTCAATGGTAGTGATGGTACTAATGAGAATCAACTTACTTCTTCTTCTCAAAACGACCAACCACCGGTGCACCATGAATATCTTAGCCTAGAACTGTCAAGGTATTAGAGTTGCCTTGACAGCCAGGAATTTGAAGCATGAATGCTTCCGGAAAAAACCTCATATGGTGTTCTTGATGGAGACAAAGCAAAAGGCTAGATATGCGAGAAAGCTGAGAAGATTAAGTGGTTTTAATGAGGAGTGGCTGGTGGACCCGGTGGGATTGGGTGAAGGCCTTGCACTTTGGTGGGTTGACACTATTAAGGTAAATATTTTATTCTCATCTCCTAATATTTTGCATACTCGTATTGATTCAGGTGAACTGGCTTCTCCTGCTTATATTACTTTTATATACGGTCCTACGGATGAGGGCATGAGGTCCTTGTGTTGGCAGGAGGTGAGAAGGATAGGTAGTCATATTGATGCATCTTGGTTGTGTCTGGGGGACTTTAATGATATTCTCTCTCAATCTGATAAGAGTGGCGGGAGGGACCGGCCTTGGGGGAAGATTTTAAATTTTAAATGTTTCTTAGCTAATTGTGACTTGGATGATTTGGGCTTCAATGGGCACCGTTTCACTTGGTGTAATAATAGAGATGAACCGGATACCATCAAGGAACGCATTGACCATGCCGTGGGTAATCCTCTGCTTAGGTAGCAATTCCCTAATATTCAAGTTTTTCATATTGCTCCTCAAGGTTCAGACCACCATTTGTTATTTACTCAATGTCTACCTGGTTATAGATGTAGGAAGTGAGCTTTTCGCTTTGAAGCAGCTTAGTCTACCCATGCTAATTTTCTTCAGGTTGTTAAGGATAGTTGGCGGTTGGTGGATGGGGAGTCTTCTTCTGCCTCTGATGCTTTAATTGTTCGTCTAGAAAGGTGTAAGGAGAATCTGGTTAAGTGGAGCAAGAAGGAGTTTCCTAATAATGCTAAAAAGATTGAAGATCTGAAAGCCCACCTAGCCTCTCTATCCTCAAGGCGTCGAAGTGCAAATACTTCTCATTCTATTACTGATGCCAAAATTGCCTTGGATCGTTTATTTGCATTAGAGGAACAATTCTGGTGGCAACGATCCTGGGTGAATTGGCTTACTGTGGGAGACAAAAATTCTTGAATTTTTTTATTTATTTATCTACAATTAAAAGGAGGCAACGTAACAATATTCTAAGCCTCAGGGATGATGAGGGTCAATGGATGATGGAGAGGGACGCCATTACTGATCATATTTTCACCTTCTTTCAGAAATTGTTTACTTCCTATGCTCCCAATGATCTAGATTCTGTCCTGGCTTTGTTGATAGTAAGATCTTGGACGAGATGAATCAAAGACTCATGCTGCATGTTACTAGGGAGGAAATAAAATTAGCAGCTTTCAGCCTTGGGGGTTCAAAAGCTCCTGGACCGGATGGTTTCTCTGGTATGTTTTATCATAATGCTTGGTCTGAAATTAGTGACTCTGTTTGTACTATGATACATGATTTTTTTGCAGGGAAAGCTGATTTAGATCAGTTGAATGAGACTAACATTACCTTGATTCCAAAGGTAGATAGGCCTGAACATGTGTCTCACTTTCGGCCCATAGGCCTGTGTAATTTCTCTTACAAGATCATTTCCAAGCTCTTATCGTCTTATCGAACAGAATGAAGCCTTTGCTTGATGGATGTATTTCTCAGCACCAGGGCGCCTTTGTTCCGAGCCGTTGTATCCAAGATAATATCATCATTGCTCATGAAGTGTACCATTACCTTCAGCGAAAAAAGGAGTGTGGCAAATATAAATTCTCCCTTAAAGTGGATATGAGTAAGGTTTGTGACAGGATTGAATGGAATTTCCTAGAATTGGTGCTCCTACGCTTTGGGTTCTGTGTGGATTGGGTCTCTCTTGTTATAAAGTGTGCGCGCTCTATGAGTTTGAGTATTTGTCTATCTGGTGAATCTATCAGCTCTTTCACTCCTAGTAGAGGTTTACAACAAGGGGATCTGCTCTCTCCCTACCTGTTTATTCTTGTGGCCGAGGTCTTTTCTCTTCTCATCGTGTCAAGAGGCAAAATTGATTAAAGGGATTAAATTAAGCAATAGTTGCCCGATTCTCACTCATAGCTTTTTCGCTAATGATGCTCTTTTCTATATGAATGCAAGTCGGGAGAATTGTAATCAGTTGAAGACTATCTTGCATTAGTATTGTGTAACCTCTGGTCAGGTAATCAACCTGGATAAATCCAATATCTTTTTCTTCGCCAATACACCTGATAATGTCAAAACTACCGTTGGGAGTATTCTAGGCATTCCAGCCACTAAGGATCCTGGTAAGTACCTTGGCATTCCAAGTGTTTGAGGTAAGACCAAACATCAAGCTCTGACCTATATTAGGGAACGAGTCACAAGGAAACTTCAAGGGTGGGGTCAATCTCTTCTTTCGTTTGCAGGACACGAAGTTATGATTAAAGCGGTCATCTAGGCTATTCCAATATATCCCATGAATATTTTCAAGTTTCCCCTTAAAACTTGCAAGGAAATTCATAGTCTCACTGCAAACTTTTGGTGGGATGGTAGTACTTTTGGTAGCAAAACACATTGGAAGGCTTGGGATTGGTTAATTTTAGGGAAGAGTCGGGGAGGTATGGGTTTTCGCAATTTAAGCGTTATGAATGATGCTATGTTAGCTAAAACAGCGTGGAGACTTTTCTCTTTGCCCAATGATTTATGGGCTATAGTTCTCAAAAGTGTTTACTTCCCCAAGGTGGGTTTTGCTAAGGCAAAGAAGGGTGGTAGAGCGTCATGGGGTTGGTCTAGTATTCTTAATGGCAGAGAGTTCCTAAAGGATGATCTTCGGTGGGATGTGGGGATAGGCCAAGATATTAGCATTTGGGGAGTTAACTGGGTTCCGGGAGTTCCATTCCCTGCAAAACCTCAGAATAGTGAGGACTGGATTGTGAAGCATGGGAGGGTTAATGATCTGATTGTTGACAACTCTTGGGACCTTTCTCCGATATCTCAATATTTGCCTCATGATGTTAAATGTGCAATTTGGGAGATTCCTATTCCTATGAATGGTTTGGAGGATAAGCTAATATGGACTAAAGCGACGAATGGTGAGTACACAGTTAAAATGGGTTATCATGTTGGGAAAGCTAAGATTCCGCTTGCTTCTGGTAGAGCAGGGACCTCTTTAGTTGTACCCCCAAATTGTTGGAAATCTATTTGGAAACTCAAAACTATTTCGTGAGTCCAGCAATTCATCTGGCGGAGTCTCAACAATGCTCTTTCCACTAATGCTGCTCTCTTTTACAAGAAAAGATTACATGTGAATCTATGTTCAATTTGTGAAGAGGCTGAAGAAACCCTTGAGCACCTATTCTTTCATTGCTCTTGGACCCACTTTGTATGGTTTGGATGTTTATTAGGCGCTAGATTTGGTCTGACATGTGTGTCTAATTTCAATGCCGGGTGGTTACGAATCCTTGGTTTTATCTACCTTGACTCCCTATGATATCTCCTTTATTTGTTGGATACTATGGTTTATATGGAAACAAAGGAATGATAAAGTCTTTAATCATGTGGAGCCAAATCCCTTTGTTGTCATAGAACTAGCCAAGAAGAGCAATGGTGACTTTTGGTCTTGCTTGGAGAGTTTGAATATGAAGTTGAGCTTACCAAATGAGTCGTCTATCGCTCATTCTCATTGGCACCCACCTGAGCCTAACTCCCTAAAAATTAACTGTGATGGGGCCTTTGTGACTAGAAGGGAGTTTGCTGCTATTCGAGTGGTCTGCCACGACTACTTGGGCCACTTTAGGTGGGGTTATGTGGACAAAGTGAAATCTATCTCCACCTTTATGACGAAAGCTTTGGCTCTTAAGAGGGCATTATTGTTTGCTGTCGACTTAGGTCACGATAAAGTCATTTTTGAAACTGATTGTCTTTCTTTGCAATCTTGTGTTGAATCTAAATCTCCTTCTTTATGTGATTGGAGAAGTAAGGGTATTATTCATGATATTATTTGTCTCTTGACTGACAAAGTTGGGTTCTCTCTATCCTTTACTTTGCGAAAGGGTAACCGAGTTGCTGATTCTCTTGTAGCAAATGCTTTTAAGGAAGTGTACCCTGTGGAGTGGGTTCCAGAACCAACACCTTTTTTGTCTTCTTTACTAACTTTGGACGTTCAGGAGGCCTTTGATGTTATGGGTGATACTCCGTACTCTAGCCATGTAATGGTTGGGGAGTAGTTTGTTCTTCCCTTGTTTCGTATTTTGTCTCTATTGTTAGGTAGCTGTCATTTCTATTCTGTTATTGGCTTTTGCTTTGGTTTGGTTGCTACATTTATTCCTAGTGTAATTGTTGTATTTCTGACTCTATTCGGTAATGCAAGTACTTCTTCGAGCCAAAAAAAAAAAAAAAAAATTGTTGCCTTTGGAAAGATAGCAATCCGCAAAAGCCCAAGAATTTTCATTTTGGATTCATGAGAAAGGGCTCCTGGGAGGCGCTGTTATTAAGTTCATTGAAGAGCAATACTGAAATGAATGATACAGAAAGCTTTTTTTTTTTTTTGGAAAAAAACTTTGTACATATGTGTACACACATAAGTAGACCTGATTCACTAACTTTCACACCCAAAAAACCAAAAACTGATTTACTTACAAGATGGTGGGGTCCTCCTAGTGCCTAACCTCCCAGTTTCTCATAGTTAAAGATTTCTTTCATGTGGTTCAAGCCAAGGAAATCCCAGGAAATCAAACACTTCCTTTTCTGTGTGAAATTTCAAACTTGCTGCTCCTTTTCCACCCTGAAACATAAAGATGCATGATAAATCAACTTTTAATGCAAAGGAGAATACAAGATTAGAGCAACAGCAACCACTCAGGATGAAGTCATACCCATTTACCACCTGAACCCTGAATAGCTGGGAACAAACCGGTGTCATCGAGCCGGAATCCTTTAGATTCTGCCAGCAGTCTCAACCTGTACTCACATCAAATTCAAGTGGTGACTCTCACTCAGACGATCAATAAGGGATGTAGGGGATGAAAAGAGAACAAATTGACCACTCCAACTATAGCAATGTGTGTGTGTGTGTGTTTGTGTGTAGTGTAACATCCCAATTTTCTAAATCGTTTTTGAAATAATTGATCAGAGTAGAGCATCGGAAAGATTCAAAAGAGCGAGTAACTGACGTGTGTATAAAATATTAACCATGGTTGGTTATAGTAGTGGTACATTCATCCCAATAATTCAAAATATTATATAAAAACAAAAGAAACTCTGGTCAGATCTTCATACGGGCTGCTTACTCCTGTCGTCGGCCCTCGGTCCTCCAGACTCTGAAGCTATAGTAAGGGCTGAGGTTCAATTACCATTGAACCTCAGGTAACGGTTAACCTCATGCTTATATATGACAAAATATGTATGACAGATATTATAACATTATTCAGCACACAATCACACAATAGATGTAAGTTTAATATATTGACAGTACACTTCGCATGTACAGTTATTCAAGTTAACAATACACTTCACATGTAAAGTTATTTATGTCAACAGTACATTTCACATGTAAGGTTGTTTATGTACACTTCACATGTACGGTTATCATCTATCACAAATATAAGCATATCATAAGCATCAGAGTTAATGTTACAATACGCGTCCGTACCTTTGTCGGTGCTCACGGTACGTTGTCGGTTGCGAAGCGATCACAGATTTCCTATGAGGTAATATTCCATTTATTAATTCACAACCAATATCCCAATAAATATCCTAGTCTCAAATGACTATTTTACCCCTGGTGGATTTATTAATTAATTACTTTCCTTTATTATTTTGAGAAAAACGCTGGTGCAAATCTGGGCAGAATTTCTCCTAACTTTGAAAAATCATAACTAATTCTAGAAAAATCGAAACGAGGATCCATAAAATTCCTCAGAATCCTTAGGATGTCTAGTTTCACGAAAAAATAACAGCCTTTGCCCAGATTCCACGGTTCATTCCCAGGTTTTTAGTTTTGTACATCTGCCCAGAATTTTTCAGAAATTCGTAGCCTTATCTTTGGGAATTGTTATTTCCCTGTACATAAATCATTTGGACATGTTCTTTACATATTTGAAAAGCCCTATATGTCTACTTTAACCATGAATTTTTCCAGAATTTTTCACCCATGTTTTCAGCATAAAATATAAGCATTTCTATGACTGACTCAGAAATTTCAGAACCGATGAAATTTCGCCAGAACTTCGTTACTTCGGTGTTTCTCTTCCGGAAATTTTGCTAAAACTCTTTCCTCACTATTTTTCGAAATAAACCCAATTTTAAACCCAGAAAAACATAAAACCAACTATATCTAAAGAATTTAAAGATTAAACTACAAAATAACTAAAAACTTAAAAGCTAGAGCTCAAGAACTTACCTAGAACTTTGCTCTTCCTTTCTCCAAAGCTCTCACACTCACTTTCTCTCTATGTTTCAGATGTTGTTGCTTGTGAATTGGTGAGGATTGTGAAGAGCAAAGGGTCCTATTTATAGTAGAAGCTCCATGTGCAAAAAGACTCATAATACCCCTCCCTACATCATCCCTTACATCATCTTATCCTCTTCCAAAGCCTTGAAAGTCTTCTACTAGATACATGACTCATGGTTTAGGGTTATGACTCATCTCTTAACTAGGCTAATGACTCATGCTTGTTTAGGGTGATGATTCATTCATAGAGCTTGTGATTCATCATTTAGGTTAGTGACTCATACATGTTTAGATTAATGACTCATTCATGTGTAGGCTAATGACTCATTTCTAGAGTGATGACCCATTTTACCTATGTATAATTAGAATTTCCTACTTCTTCCATTTTGTGTTCCACTAGATAGAAATTCATTTGGGGATCCTAATGAACTTGTATGCTCAATTTCTCATTGGTTTTGAGTTCTAGAGATTTTTAGCTTCATTTTGAGACCAATTTTACCTATCTTTCTTATTGATTCCATTTCTTAAACAATCATGAAAATGACTTTGGTTATACTTTTTTTCATGCTTGATTTATGCTTGTTATGAATCTCAACTTAGTTTCTATACTTAGTTCATGGATTTCAAGATATGATTTAATTTGTATAGGTTTTCATTTGCTTATGTCTAGATTTAATTTCATGGATTAATCTAATTGTTTTAATGTCTAATTTTCTTATTGGCTAATGCTTTGACTTCTCTTTCTCACTCCTTCCACTAGACTCACAACACTCACAACATTTGCACACACACACATTCACAACTCCCTCTCTCATTGGTCAAAACCTTTTCTCATGGATTAAGAATATTTTCTTGATTTATCATTGGCCAATTCCATTTCACAAGGATTTAGCTTTATGGTATTTAATTAAGGCCTTAGGATTAGCTTTATAAGATTTATTCTTAGCCTTTAGATCATAGTTGCAATTGTTGACTTTTCAACTTTTGATTAGCATTTGATTAACATCTTAATCCTAAGCTTAATTAGCTCTTCTTGTTGTATGATTGGTTCATGTATTAATTTGTGTTTGTTCCTAACTCATTTAGTACTAATCCCAAGTCTTTATTAGTCTTTGAGTTTTAAGTAGCTTAACTCATCTCTAGTTGGTGATTATTGGTGCTAATTGTAAATAATTAGCTAAACCTTCCATGGGTGTTAATTAATTACCCATTAAATGTGGGTATTTATTCTTATATTAGTTCAAGTGTTTTGGTAATTTATTATGGCATTTTATTACTTGGTATGTGCCAAGTATTAATTCTAGGGCTTTAGAAAATTCAATCTCTTAACTAATTATGAATTTTGGGATTTATGTCCTCCCAATTTAATCCCTTGATTAATTATAAAAATTTTCATAATTATGTTGTTTAGTTGTAGACCAATTCCTATTATGCTCCTCTATTTAATTGGGAATTGTTTGTATTTTTAGGGTATTTTATGATTCCATACAAGATTTAGAAAAATAAAACATTGGCTATCTTAAATTCTAAGGAGAAATATTAGAATAGATATATCTCAAAATTTGAGACCACATATTCACCTATTTAAAATAGGTGCCATCAAACAAAATATTGTATTTATGAGAAATAATAATTTTGGGGTATTACATGTAGGCTGATGGGAATGTCCATTTTATTCCAAGGGAAAGAGAAACAGTAAGCCAAATATTTGTACCAAGGTTGGTCCTTTCATAATGGTTTCCAAATTGACAAGTTATAAAATTTTTACAGATGGAAAATACAATTTTGAAGTTCACATCAACATCAACATCAACATCAACATCATTGACAGTCAATTAGCCAAGTCAGCGTTAAAGATCATGGTCATAGTAGACCTAAAGTAAAATCATTGAGGATTGAATTGAAAACACCAATGAATTGTAAGGACGGAAAAAGATGGACAAAATATAAGGACCACCTTCAAATTCTTAAGGTATTCAAAATGTTTCAGCAAGTAAAATTGATACACTAACGGGAGAAAATACTTGCACGGTGATTGAACTTTATCAGAAATAAACAAGTCAAACACTTGAATCCCTGAAAAGTACAATGCATAGCAAAGCAAACATACCTCCTATTTAACACATCATTTCCTGTCCAAGCTATAAGTCCAAAAGCATGTATATCTCTTGGGTATACCTACCAAAACATTAACATTTAAACTAAGATATGGAGGGAGGGGATGAGAGCAGACTACTTAGATATATGCACCCCAGCATCAGCTGATTTAGCAATCTATAATTGCACCAGAAGAATAGATACAGAAATTAAAGACTTCAAATTTCAAAACCCTAAGAACATCATGAAGAAAAAATGGCACTACAATTGCACATATAAATAAATTCATAACATTACACCAAGTCAAAAAGAGAAATCAGGAAACTCCATAATTTTTCCTCAACTCTCACAGAATCTTCATTAGGCATTCAATAAAAAGATAGATTACCATCTCTTACCTTTAAATCTATCCGATGCCGCAGCTCCCGTCCAGGGTAGGTACATAAGCCAAAGTATGTGTCAACACCAGAATCAGTACCCTGAGTATATTTGTACAAGTTAACAAGGAAAGATTTTGCAAACACAAACTCTGAATTGCATGACCAAGGCGAGATTTTGTATACACAAATCACAATTTGAAGAATAGGGTTCATAGTTCATACTGCCATTTAAAAATCAAGGACAAATTTGCGTCATACATAATGGACAAGATACTCCATGTGCACACACAACCATCATGACAGTATGGACAAGATAACTCCATGTGCACACACAACCATCATGACACTAATAAGATATACAAGGTATATGTAATCTCTGGCGCAAAATGCTTGGTTTTATGGGAAAAGAAAACGGCCTTTAACCTGCCAAGCAAAAAGAATACTAGAAAATAGGAAAACGCTAATAGTACCTCTTCACTATGGGTACTGAAAATCAAATCCTCCCTTAGGAAATTCATATCCTTTAAACGCTTCACAAATTTTGTCAAAAATCCTTTGTGACTGCAAGACAAAAAGCAAATCAACTGAGCCTTCAAACACAAACATAGCAACTTTCAAAAACAAAAGATACAGAGGAATACAAATAATTAGTCAGTCACTTTCTCTTTTAACAGAAGGAGCAAAAGGATGGTCATGGATGCTGCATTCCTCCTCCTTTTTCCAATACCATAACAAAAGGAAAATATTGAAAGTAATACCTCAGGCATCTCATTAAAAGTTAAAAATGTAAACACTTAAGTGACTTGTTTAATAGTTCAACAAACAAATTAAAGTAACAAAAAGAATAGCAAAAGCGCACATGCTTTAGTTATAATTCAATGAAAATCTTTATACAAAGGAAATTTTTTTTTATGTGATCCCAATTGAAAAATGTCACTGCGCTAATAAAATAATTAATTTAACTATATTTTCTGTTAAAAGAATATAACCAGAAAGCACTAAGAACTGAAATACATGTGGTGTATAAAATATATTTTTTTTATTGAAAACGCATCAATTTAATTACATTGTTGCTTCAAAGTTGAATTTAGGAATAAAAGATATCAAACTCACCTTTTTCCGTCAGGATGTGTAATAATAATGTCCATATCACCACATGTAGCTTTTCCACGTCTATATGATCCTCCACAAACAATCTCAACCTAAATAACATGACAATGACATAACCAAGATTTCAATTCACATTTTGCTTAAAAAAGCACAGAACCAACAAAAGTTGAAATTGTGAGTTATCATTCTTAAATAACATCATGGATTGAAATTCTGATATGTAAAGATAATAATTCATTAAAAATTAGAGTCGGTTAGTAGAGTTAACTGTTAGAATTAGTTAGAGTCAGTTGTAGAGAAATAGCTGTTTGGCTTTAGTTAGAGGAGGTGACTATTAGCCAATATTCAAACAGAGATAGTTTATTTCCAGGTGATGCGTTGTTGTATTGTGATAAACCTAATGGATTGAGTTCCCTCTTCTCTATTGCTCTTTTCTCTAATCTCTTCATGTTTCTCTTCTCTCTATTGAATCCTCTATGCTTCTCTGCTTTTCTGTCTTTTCCACTTCTCTCTCAATTCTTTGGTTAATACCATAATAGTGGTAGAGCGGATGATTCTCGACCCTCCCACAGTGATTCTAAGTTACTGGTATTTCATAGGCTCCTTAGAAGCAATTCTACCAAACATGGCAAAAAGAAGATCTCAGGTTGTCATTATCACCGATATGCAGCAGCGACTTCAAAGTATGACAATGACGGTTGAAAAGATGGCGGCAATTCGACAAGAGATTCTGCCTGTGAAAAAAGATGTGGCAGAGTTACAAGACTTGTTGTGGAAGGAAAAGATTCAGCTGGAAGATTCCCAAGAGGTTTTTGCTGATCAAGAACATGGTGGAGTTCCTTTGCCATCAATTCCAGAGCATCCCAAATTATTCAAGAAGTCTCCAAAGCTCAAGAAAGTGGTGAGTCTTGTTCGGACTCCACCCATGAGTATAGCAAGGTACAAGAAGCCAAGGAGATACCAACGATAGCCGATATACGCAAGCAGACATTCAAAGCCAGGCCGTCGAAATCCAAGAAGGCATCTTTAAGGAGTGGGTCATCAAGACTCTACATCCTTGTTGGGGTCTCCAAATCTCCAAAATGCAGGAAGTTGGGTTTGACAAACACGAACAGAAGTTGCAAGAAGCATTCAAGAGTGTTGCAGTGATGATGACTGCAGCTTTTGCTCATGTTGCAGCAAATACGAGTGTGAGGGATAATGGGTGTTTCATGCAAAGAACTAGCAGTTACCTACGTCACCTAGTGAGGGGTCCCTTGCGAAGTGAAGATCGAGTGCAAGCTTCAAGACGGACTGAACTTGTTATGGGTGGAGTTCATAAGCGTACGTAGCTGTTAAAACCTCATTTTGCAGGGTCAAAGTCACAGTTGGCTCCAATTTTTACCGATGCATGTTTGGATTAGCATTTGGAGAATTGCTTTTACAATTTATAAGGTAAGTATGTGAGAGGAGTTTTGTTTCAGCTTACAGAAAAAAGCTTCTAAAACCATGGTTTTGTGGTTTCCCAAGAATGCAGTGAGTGTCGGAGATCTTTTGGATGTGTATTGGGTTTTTTAATGGTAGAATAGTCAAACATGCAGCTGGCTATCACTCTCTTTAGAATATGGGCTTTAACTTTCAAAATAATGGCCCTAGTTCATTGCAGCAGTGGGTGAATTCAGCCAAGCCTGTATAAATGGCTATTCATTGGTCGAACTCTCTTGTACAAGAACTTTTCTGCAACTATGGTTCACGGGAAAGTTGATTGTAATGCTCTATAAAGGTTTTGCTCTCTAAGAGGGAAAGACAAGAAAATGCCTAATGGATGAAGTGAGCAGCAGAATTAAACACAATCTGAAGGAAAAAGCTTCTGCTTCCCAAATTCCAAGACAAAGAACTTTTGCTAGCTAGCAGCAGTTTTCAAAAGTTTCCAGGCTCAGTTTTTGCAAATCTTTGAAATTGACTTTTCTTGTTCAGCATCCTTGAGGGCAAGGATGTTTTGGGGAGGGGGTATTGATATGTAAAGATAATAATTAGCTAAAAGTTAGTTAGAGTCAGTTAGTAGAGTTAACAGTAAGAATTAGTCAGCTGAAGAGAAATAGCTATTTGACATTAGTTAGAGGAGGTGACTGTCAGCCAATCCAATAAATAGAAAAAGTATATTTACAGGTGATATGTTGTGTGATAAACCTAATGGATTAGTTCCCTCCTGAACATCTCGCTACAGGGCATCAAGACTAGTAGTGAGCCTCAAGACTGCTTCTTGCAGAGCATCAATAGATTGTAGCTTGTTTTCAATGGTCTAGAGGCGTTCTTCAGACATTCTTGTGTATTCTTGTGAGCGCATTTCAACCATGTCAGCAAAGTGGGTCAGGGCCAAGGATTCTTGAAGCTCTGATACCACTGATTCACACCACAGAAGGTATTTAAAAAGAAATAAGAGCCTATAAAACTCTTTTTATATCTATATTTACATGCATCTCTCTCTCTCACACACACATATTTTTTCTGTATATTCTTACAACATTGAATATCTTAAATAATGTTTTGGAGAGGTGATGAGAATAAGAAAGAGGATGAAATGGGGTATAAAATAAGTGTGAACATACAGTCTGAAGAGTAAATGTGATACTGATTGTGAGAATGTGCATGAAGGAAGAATGAGGGGAAGAAACAGGTTGTGCTGTGTAGAGACAGATAAGGGTAGAGATCTAAAGAAGTGTTTTATACGCTCATGAGAACATTGAAGCACGAAACTGTTATCATAATCCCAGTTCTCAACATCAATTTAAGATTTCAAATCCATCAGCACATCTAAACAGCTTATCAAAGATCCTCTTGAGCTTCGCATAAGTGTTCTCAGAACTCATGATGATGAGCTACCTACTAAACTTCAACGGAAAATCTGTCTTTGCTCAAAGAAGATGCTCAACTACAACTGAAAGATGGAGGAAGTGAAACAAGAGAAGACCATGTGGCCGAAAAAAACAGCTCTAACATCAACAAATTTCCCCATTTATAGAGTATTCTGTTCTTACCAATTAAGAAATTATTAATGCCCTAACCATCGTTGTGATACTCTTGCAATATAAGAATGCATAAACAGAAAATATGTCCATGCAGTGTTTATAGAAAATAAACTAACAATTTTAAAGGTTCCGAAAGATCAAACATTTATGACCAGATAAAACAACTCATGCATTCCAACCAAACTAGAGTTGTGCTCACCCCAGGCAATATATCCTCACCAACTTTCTGCAACAAGTTCTCCATCTCTTGTACCTGTCAAATCAGAAAGGGTGTCAAAATCTTTTGGGTAAAACAAAACAAGTTGTTTGCAATGAATATAATGCAAAAAGTATAACCAGACCTCATTGCGTGGAATCCTTTGCCTAATATCATCAAAGTATTTCAGCCCTAATTTCTGAGCGTTTGTTAGCGAATCATCATTCCTCAGCTCATCTAATGTGCGATGTCCTTTCTCATACAATTTTAGTGCCGTAGCTGGACCTATTCCCCACACTTCTTCAAATAAGGATATTGTTCGCACCTATAGTTAAGGGAAGAATGAGTAGGCAGTAAAATCACAATAAAGCATCCAAGATGTTATTATTTAGCAATACATCTGAACATTTTGTATTTCGTGTGCATCAAACAGGAAAAAAAATTAAAATTTAAAAGCACATTCAGACAAGGAAAGTGGAAAGGATAAAAATCTAAGTTATTGGACTAAAAAAAGTTCTGAAAGGTCTCAAATTGAGCCATTGTAATACCTTCTCATCAGTTTCAAAGTGCTCCAACTTAGATAACCTGCCAGTGGTTATTATCTCCTGAATCTGAACACAGTAAAATTAATTGCTTCAGCTGTTATAGGACCCAATGAGAAAGAGAAGTCTTGAATGCATATAGGAAGATGCACAAATGTCCTATGCATTCCATATTCTGATAGGTGTATGATCAAGAGTTCTATTGCCTTTAGTATGCAAAAAAATCAATTCATCAGCTTCAAAGGATCGTATGATTAATACAAACAAGTAGAATTCAAGAGAAAAAAATTTCATAAGACAGAAACAAAAAGAAGCTAATAGAAGGTAGCAATTATTATTAATATATTAAAAGAGAGATTATATCGAGGTCAAAGTAATAAATAAATCCATATGTAAAACAGCCTAAGATAGCAGTTTCTTTAGCTCACTCACGTGATCTTTCATTGATTTTCCAATTGATGGCAGGTTTTTGATCTGGTCCAAGCTTTCAATCTTAAATGGCAACTTCTCAATCACTGCAATAGCTTTGTGATAGCTGAAGGACCTCCGATCATCACCCAATGCTTTGAAACAGCATTAGCACAACAAACAACTGTTCAAGAAAAAAGTATAAAATAATCTGAGAATAATCTGCGGGAGTTATTGGGGGCTTACCTCTGTATATGTTCACAAGTTTCCCAAATATCTCTGTTATGTTCTTGTTTAGATCAGGTGGACAGTAAGGCAAGGATGACTGTAATGTTATACCCTCGTTAGAATATTTTCCAAAAAGAACAAGGCAAAAGACTTAGATGCCATATTTGAATTAAATGACCTTTTCCGACCATAGTGCCTTTTAACAGCAATCTACAATTTTAGTACTTTCTAAAAACCACATATGCTTTTGGAGAAAGCTTTTCAATCAGCTTCAGCTCAAACTTTTGAGGTGGTCTTTGAAAATTTACATGGCACTAAATGAATTTACTTGGTAAAGCTTATACTTCCAAACTAACTCCAAAAAATTAGGGTAGAAAATATTTTATAATATACTTCAATTGTAGCTTTGTAGATCTTACTGCCTCATTCTCAGCATCAAGGCTTTGAGGTCTTGTGTTCGCATAATTTGAACAGCCAATTGAATCATCATGACTGCTTGCTGTACTTGGAGATGAATATGCTTCATTTTCTCTTTTATCTTCAGTAGTGTCAAGATTTACAATTCCAGCATCCTCAGAAGAGGATTTGATCTTTTTGTTGGGTAATCCTTTATCATCACTTGAACTGCTTCCATTAACTGGTTTAGGACAGGAAGACTTATCGTCTACATTTTCATCATCCGGGGCCACCTTCAGTACGTACATATCCTCAGATAGCTTCTCCCCCGATTTCAAGCTGTCTTCCAACCATTGATAAAGGAGAACTCTCTGCAGCAATGATCATTGAAGCACTGCCTGAGAATATATATACAAACCCACAATACGAAGTTTGAAGATGGAAAGCAGGTTCACCAAAGGACTGAACTTAAACGCGCACAAAGTTGTTTAGAAAAACCAATCAAGTAATACATTATCTTCTTTCATACAATGGTTCGCAAAAATCAAAGAATCATGCTTTCATGGAAAAATTAACAGTAAAGAAATAATATCTGTCATTTAAGGTTTTTGTTTCCCAAATAGCAATTTTCACCTGCCACAAGATACACTAGACAAGCAACTCACAGTTCTGTTTTCATAATTCTTCAAGTAGAAGAACTGAAGTAAATTCGTCAATAAGCAACCCCAGCAAGTTCGAAAATTAAGATTATAAAAAAATAAAATTAATTGAAGCAAAAGTAGGAAAAATCCGCTGACCCCTTTAAAACGTGACAAACGCTCAATATCCAATTGCTGGAGAAGGGAATCAGAGTTCATTGCTAAAATGTGAGTAACCCTTTTGGACAAACGCTCTTCTATGACAGCCCCCATTTGCGCCAATTTCTGCTTCCAAATCTTCAATAACCGAGCAGAAAAGATAAACCAAAAGAAATTGCCAAAAATGAAGAAGCATGGAACAAACAGAAATGTGAGTAAGAGCCAAAAAAAACACACACACAAGTACACATTGACCATGCATAATTGTATGCAGTGAAACCTGCAATCGACGAGCTTGAACTCCCTTTTCAACTAAGAAAACGATCATTCCCGAGAATAAGCCATGTGGATGAGATGAACTTGAATTCTTCGTTGCTTTAGACATTGGCGCCATTGTGTGGGGCTCGTTTCTTCAAAGAGTGTCGCTGGTCGTCTATTACACCATGCCGGAAGAGTAAAATAAAAGCGTCGCCGGTTATCAAATGAGACGCGTGGGCACAACCAACATGGAAACCTCATACGTGTCCTATATTTTTCTTGCTCGAATATACGTGTCCTATGTAGGAAAAGCCAAATGAAATTTATGTTGGATTTTCGTGCCCAAAAACCCTAAACCCCGATTATTAACCGCAAAGAAAAATACTTGGGTCGGCTCCACTACGGGTCGAACCCGAAGAGGGCAGGGCAGTTAAAATTGGAGTCCGCATGCGCTGCTTAGAATTATACGCTTCTTCCGTGCCTAGAGTCCAGACGACGTCGTTTCCATGAAAAGCAAACCAAAATCGCCGTTTGCACCGTTTCTTGTTGCCTTCCTCGCTCCCTCTCTCCTTATCTCTTTCCTCAGTGTATCTCCCCTGAGACAGGCAAATACTGTTCACACGTTCTTGAGCCCAGCGCCATGAGACAACATACTCTTGGAACTGGATCTTCTCCTTATCAAATTTTCTGTCCATCTCTCATAGGTGGATTTGGGCCGTCCAAATCTTGATCTGACGGTCCAGATTAAAAAAAAACAAAATTTTTGTTTTTTTGTCTTTTTCGAAAAAGACAAAAAACAAAAATTTTGTTTTTTTTAATCTGGACCGTCAGATCAAGATTTGGACGGTCCAGATGTGATGGGGAGGGATGGTGATGGGGAGAGAAACCGGATCCCGTACTCTTCCCTCTCGTTTTGTTTTACATCAGCAACAACGTTTTCCCTAGGTGGTATAATACTAGCTCCGGTTCTAGTTATAAGAGCTAGTTGACTTTTTTTAGAGAGATTAACTTAATCATTTCATATGTTGTATATCCTTGAATTATATATTAGTTTATTAGTTTATTAGTTAAATTAATTAGTTTGAAGAAAAAAATAAAAATAAAAATACTCTAAAGTAATTTAGTTAGCTTCCTTAATCTCTCCAAAAAAGTCAACTAGCTCTTATAATTAGGACCGGAGGGAGTAATGAGTTTCTTTTATAAAAAAAAAAAAAACACAAACAAAGCTTTCCCTTCTTCTATTTTATTTGGGCAATGATAATATATATACATGAATGTAGCAACGTGTGTGTATATGTTTCAGCTTTGGGTTTTAAATATACATATAATCATCAAGTTTTCTTTATCTTTCCCATAAGTATCGGTACATATACATGTTTATATAACAGAAAGCAAACTTTCCCTCTCCTTAATACTACCTCCGGTCCTAATTATAAGACATAGTTGACTTTCTTTGGAAATATTAAGGAAGCAAAATAAGTTACTTAATCATTTCATATGTTATGCATCTTTAGATTATATATTAATTTATTAGTTAAACTAATTAGTTTGAAGAAAAAAATAAAAATATAAATAGTCTAAAGTAATTTAATTAGCTTCTTTAATTTCTCCAAAAAAGTCAACTATGTCTTATAATTAGGACCGGAGGGAGTATATATATATATATAAAACGTTACTACCTATAACTACACATGGAACACAGCCAAGCACGATTTTGACAGCAACTTGGGTTCAGATTCTGGTTTAGAGATTTTTCCAACGTAAGGCCAAGAACAAAGCCCCAAACTTTAGTTGGGAAAAACACATAAAACTAGAAGGAGGAGAGCTAGAAGGTACCTCTGTTTCCAGAGACGCAATACGCAAAGGAACAAAACCGTTGGACTCTCACTTTCTCACTTTCGTTGTGCCTCGACTCTCAGCTTCACATCATCAACATCTGCTCTGTTTTTTGCTGGTTGCAACAGAGCACATGCATGATGAGAACAAGAAGCAATGGCTCTATATAACGAAAAGAATCTAGTCCGAGAGGGAAGAGTACATTGTCTCATGGCGCTGGGCTCAAGAACGTGTGAACAGTATTTGCCTGTCTCAGGGGAGATACACTGAGGAAAGAGATAAGGAGAGGGGGAGCGAGATAAGGAGAGGGGGAGCGAGGAAGGCAACAAGAAACGGTGCAAACGGCGATTTTGGTTTGCTTTTCATGGAAACGACGTAGACTCTAGGTACGGAAGAAGCATATAATTCTAAGCAGCGCATGCGGACTCTTAGGGTGTGCATGGTAACACTTCCAAAATAACTTTTTTCCTAATTTCTATGCCCCGGAACAAAAATGTATAGGAATTGTGTTTGGTAAATCCGGTTTTTTTTCCTTGCTCCCGGGATGAACCGGTTTATTTTTTATGCTAGGGAGTAAAAAAAAGAAGCTAAAATTTTTTGCTTCCTATTCCAGGACAAAAAATCAGAATTTATTTTTCCTTCAATCGAAGCAGAAATTTACCCTCGTTCACCACCACCATCGCTCCACCACCACCATCACTCCACCACCACCGTCGTTGCCACCCTCAACACTACCGCTGCCCCACCGCTGCCCCACCGCCACCGCCCCGCCACCACCACCACCACCACCGTCGACACCACTGCTGCCGCCGCCGCCGCCACGCCACCATCGCCACCGCCACCGCCCCACCACCACCGCCACCGCCATTGCCGCCACCACCGCCGCTACCACCACCACCCCACCACCACCGCCACCGCCCCACCGCCACCACCGCACCACCGCCGTCACCGCCACCGCTCCCACCATCGCCGTTGCTGCCACCACCACCGCCCCCCACTGTTGCCACTGTAATATCCCGAATTTTGGGTCTAAAGATTTGGAAATTAGTCAATATTTGGAAGACTACTAGACCCAGTATTTGAATGTGACAAATTTGGGATCAGTATATTTTGGGAGTATGAATAGTAATTTACTATTCACATGTACGTATTTACTATTCACGTATACATTATGAAAATTTGGTCTGAATAATTATATGAGAAATTATTGGAATTCAAGGCTTATTTTCTCAATTATTAAGATAATAAATATTGGCTAAGGAATTTTAAAGTCAATATTTTATTGTTTAAAGGAACTAATTGAGAAATAAGTATCCTATATGGGAATGAGAAGTTATCTCTGAAACTTATTTTGAATTTGCAACTTAGTATAGAAAAATACCAGGGTGCAAATAAAAGCCTTGCAGAGGACAAATGTGGATTATTTTTCAGTAGGCCCCACAACACAATACTTCATCACTCTCATTTCTCTTCACGCCTCACACCGTTTGCTCGTCCGAACATATACTCGTTCATATGTATCACTCGTCCGAACACACACCTCCATACTTCTCTTCAGTTGGCAGCAAACTGGTACACACCTACGCATCACCCACTCGTCCAAACTTACGCATTCACACTTCAACCGCTATCACCTAATTCACCAAATCATACTCCACGACCTTGTATTTATCTCGGACAATGCACAATGGAGCAGACGCACACCCTCCTTCCCATTTCTCATTCATTCATCTGTCAACATAGGAAAAAGAAGTTGAGACCAAGAGACGAAAGAAAATGCAGAAAACATAGAAAACCGAGGGTGAAAATCCGAAGAGAGTGAAACCAAGAGGGAGGAGTGTTAAAGGAGTTGCAGAACACCTTCATTTTCGTCAAGCAATCATTTTAGTAAGTTATCTTCTTCATTTCTCATCTCTTCAACTCCATACACGTTTACTATTCATCATCTTCAACCTCGGGCAGATACGAGACTGAGAACCTGAGAGTTTGGAAACTGAACCAGAGATCATAGAACATTAGAAAAAGGTGAGAAACGAAGTAAGAAGTAGAAATATAGGTCAAGAACGTTAGAACAAGTTCAAGAACGAGAAGTGAAGTTGAAGAAGAAGAAGGTCCAAACGTGCGTAAAAACTCCAGAAACTGATCAAGGTGAGTCTCCGGACTTCATATCTACTAGTTTCTACAATTCCTAAGTATTAGTTTCTGAGTTTTGGAATCAAAAATGGAAGAAAAATGAAGAACAGAGTCGAACAGAGCGTCTGCTACAGTAACATCGCGTTGCTACAGTGAATCCGAAATGCAATAGTGTTACTGTAGCAATTTTCACTATTTGGTACTGTAGCAATAGTGGTACTGTTACAGTATACGGTATGGTACTGTAGCAGTATACGGTTACTGTAGCAACCGAAAGAATTTTTCCCGAAATTGTGAAAAATGGTATTTAAGATAATACTTTGCAATTTATAAAGGAAAAATGTTGATGGATTGGGAAACCATGAGAAACATTAAAATAATTTATATAGTGATAGTATTGCTAAACGTGAAGAAGTGACTAATGACAATGATAAACGTTTTAGGCATACCTTGACACCTCTACTGATCCCAACATCATCAGACGAGTTAAGGATTCAAGATTGAGGTGGGTAACTGTTATCTTATTAGCATGTATGTATGTATTTCATGTATGACTGATCATGTTTGCTAGATAATTTTGCATGAGTGCATCCTAGCTATGGATTGAGGCTGCGGTCTCATAGGGCTGCGTGTCCTAAAGGGCTGAGGTCCTTTGCCGTTAACTGCGGTTACGGTGTGATTTGTTTACTGCGAATTTTTCTATGCTTATACATGTGTTATACTGCATTTACATTTCATATATGCATATGAGATTAACTGTTACCCCTGGGGTTCATTCATTTGAACTCCAGATCACATGAAAGAGACAGGTAGTGGATCGGGATCAAGAGGAAAGAAGCAGCTGTAAGGGTTCCAACAGAAGGAATTTATATGTTAAAATAAATTTATGGACCATATTATGTTATTTATCGTTTGTCTACTTTGGATTGCTGTATTAAGAACCCGCTATGGGATAGATATGATTCCGCGAATAAGTCGTCCAATCTACTCCGATGTTTGTGCGCTTATACTCTGATAAATAAAGGCGTATTAAGGACGGGTGTTACAATTTTTGGTATCAGAGCAGAGATTCTGGCATTTGGCTAGTATGCTCGAGTGAATAGTGAATAATACGTATACGTGAATAGTACCGTATACGTGAATAGTAACTAATTCTTAGAAAATTCTGAGTGACAAGAGTGAAAATTATGGAAATTATCTACTCAAATTTAGAAGTCCAATCTTTATACTGGTCCTAACAATAAGTTAGAATGACTTGCTTAAGTTTGAATTTAATAGATAAAGTTGAGTTTGGCAGAAAAGCTTGAAAATCCTTATGAATCCTAGAATAGAGATTACAAACATTAGCAAGAAGGCTAAGAAGAGTAGACTATATTATTTCAAGCATCGAGAACAACAGTTGGTACAATGCCACCGCAAGCTTCGACTATCTCAAGTTTAAGTCTATTAATTTCTTCCTGAGCGGCTGCTCTTGAGAGAGGACCATCAGGAGACATTGTTCTTCTCAATCTAGCTATTTGCTTCATAGTGCTTCGAATTTTTACATAAGGCCAATGCTTTATTCCTCCCCTATGGCATATTTTCATTAGAACATTTTTGCATAGGCGAACTTGTTGAGCCGCTTCTTGTTGAGGTAAATGGAAGAAGTCTTTAAGATCATCTATTGACATTGATGCACCCCTAATATTTTGTTCAGCTCTTGATCGGTATGGATCACTAGGTATGGGGACTGAAGGATTATTATTTACAACCACGAGCTCTTTTCCTTTATTGGATATATTTGTTGTATTGGTTGGAAATGAACTATTAGGGAGTTCATTTTGATTTTTAGTCCATTCCAAACCAACACAAAGGGCCTCATAGTAGGCTGATAGGGGATCTGACACCAGGACATACCCTAAAGAATTTTGATTCAAACAATAATTTTCTAGAAAATGCTTGACATCTTCTAAATTTTTCTTACCAAAGTCAAATACTTGAGGACTGGAAGAACCTCCTTGTACGTCCTGGTGAAAGACAGCGTGGCATATCATACCAATCCTCCCATGAACTTCAAGTTTATGGTATTGAAGTCCATTGGTATGAATGATCTCTCGTAGAACATGGCAGCAACCACATGAGAATGGGTTAAAGGTCTCAGCTAGGCTAGAAGCAGGATTCCTTGGTTGAGAAGGTACCGTGGACTCCATAAGATCTGCCATATTACGACATCTTTGGACAGGTCGCCTTGATGGACCTGCTTCAGATTCCTTTCTGGTAGTAGTCGTAAAAATAGAATCTTGTATCCTTGGAGGAGGAGTAGGAACGTTAATCATTGGGGCAGATGAATGAACGTTCACACTTACGGGATTTTGGGGAAGTAAAGAAGAATAAGGGTATGATACATTGTTTGACAAGTCAGACAACATGTTAGTCTGATAGTCATGAAGTAAAGTTTCAAGAAAGAAAGGGTTGTATGAATCGGAAACTGGAATGAAGTTGCTTGAACCGGCCATGTATAAAGATAATGTGGAAGAATATAGGGAAAGTTACGATCGGAGAGGAAATATGTATGTTGATGTGAAACAATTACTCATGCTTTACTCGGTTTATAGCTGGGCTAGTAACGTCTAGATTTTGCTAAGCAGCATTGGATTCTCATCTGTCGCTGGCTCATAATTGTGCAGACTTTGTTGTTATGCGGAAATTTTATGGCACCGCACCCTAATACAACCTAATGCACCCTAACCGCCCTTATAGGTCGAAACCTTTTTGAATTTTGGTGCAGGCGGTAATCAACACGGCATTTATTGTTAGTCGTGTCTCAAAGAAATTAAGTTTGGACGTTTATACGTCACATGGTGATTATTTAATGACCAAATCTCCAGGAAATCCGATTTAGGTATGCAGCTGTTTTGAGATGTCGGGACAGACATTTGAAAATGGGATTCTGAGTGTAAGCGTGCTAAGGCGATAGTAATCTCGGATAAGGTGATTGTTGACAGAGTTTGAAATTTGAAACTTTTTGATTAAAGGTCGAGTACCTTGTAGAGAGAAAAATTGGTGATTGTTAGGGATGCTAAGAAAATGCTGATATGAATTCGTATAATTGAGGATATATTTGAATATGGACTAAGTTGAAATGTGACTAATGATTACCTTTGAGGTAGTATTAGAACTTTGTGATAATATTGACATTGTGAGAAGAGCCTTTGTATGTTTTGAGGATCAGATTAAGAATTGTGAATCACAGTCCTAATATGTACAATAGGCAATATGATTTCTTAGCTCAGTTGATATTGAGGTTCTAAAAGTCAAATTGTGAATTTGATGATTGTTATTTTGGGAATATCTGAGGATAATATTTGATTGTTGTAAGCTATGAATCTTGATAATTCTAGCATGTGTATTGAGTATGGTCGAGATTTCAAAAATGGATTGGTGAGCCTAAGAATTGTTTGGGTATCCAGAAGGTTGCCATCAACTGAATTTTTATCTAAGAATCAAACTTGATGATTGAGTGATTCTTTAGGTGTGTGAATCGACCAAAATAAAATGAGCTACTAGAATGTAGTACCAATGTATATGAATGGTTTGTGTAGCCAAGGATAAGGTTTGTTAGTGTTGACCATCTAAGAAATTAGTTGTCTGGTTCCTGGATATGTTTAAAGGTTGAATTCTTAAACTTGCCAATACACCCGCTGATTTTGTTGAAATTTGAACTTGTGAACTTTCGAAATTGAGTTTTCGAATGAAATGTTTTTCAACAAAATTTGAGACCAGTTTGAATGGTTGATTTGTGAAACATGTTGTCTCATAAAAAAGGGTTTTGTTAGAACCTAAAATTTGAAATTGAGTTTTCAAATATGTTGTGGTAAAGGCAGTACGCAAAAATTGGAAGAGTTCGAAAACTGTTGTAGATGTACACGGTTTATTGGATCTTACCAGATGTTTTATAATGTTTGAAATTGCTGGCCATTATTGAAAGTTCTTTCGAGGGGATTAGTTTTTGAAAAGCTTATTTTCGCACCAGCAGTGTATGCATCCAATCTGAGAAGTTTCGCCTTGTAGGGGCGTGTGTTTTGCCTTGTTTGGTTGGGACCCATGCAGACGTTTGGAGCAGGGCTCCTGGACATTGTCCTTTTTCCCGAGGAGGGATTCTGGTGGGGTGGCCCATTAATGTGCCAGTGCAGACACTGGGTCTCTTATGGGGGGGACGGAAATTTTCCCACATTGACCAACAAGTGCATTACCACTGCGGTGGTTTGTGAATGAAAGGATTGCGATATGCTGCTATACCGAAAGGTTGAAGTGGTGACGAGAGCTTTCAAATGTTGAATTTGTGAAAAGAATAATCCCACTCATAAATGTGTGTCGGTAGTAAAGTTCTTTTGAAACCAAACCGGCAGTGAATGTGTTTTCACGAATTTTTGTTGGCAGCAATTATGTTTGAAAATGTGATAGCACTATTACTTTTTGGTTTAGTGCGGATTGTGAAATGTACTGAGACCACAGAAAATTTTTGATGTGTGAAAATTTGTAAATGAGACAACAAAATAGTTTTTGGTAGCAATGACATGATTGTCGATGCTATTGTATTGAAAAGAGAAGCGGTGTAGTTGGAGTTTAAGACATAGGAACAGAAACTAATAGAGAATTTAAACCAGATGGGTCAAATAGTATTGGTCAACTACAATACTTTGAGAGCTTGAATGAAAGAAGCTCAGATGAAACAGATGAGCAGAGACTCAAGGCAGTAAGACTCGGTATGCAAGTTTGTATGGGGCAGAGTCCCTGAGCTGTAAGACCTATATGCCAAGTGTGGTATTTGTTGCTTTGCTTGGTGACTTTAGGCCAGTGTTGTATCTGGAGTAAATTTTGAGACTGACAAAATATTTAGACTGTACAGAGTTGTAGTTGAAATGTCTATGGCTGAGGGTGATTCCCTAAGCAGTAAGATCAGAATATCCAGTGCTGTGATAATTGAATGAGCCGGAAGGCTAGAATGAGATAAGCTGAGAGGCAAAATGTATCAGGTCGTGATGCCTGTGTAACCAAGCACTTGGAGAATGGACCAGAGGGTCATATATTTAAAACTACATACTGGGATAGGATGAATAATTGTGTTACGTGAATAGTAAGCATGCATATGGAAGAATAGGCTGAAAGTCTAAGGTGTTTTCTCTCAGGTTGTACGTTCAAATTTCGAGGACGAAATTTATTGAACGGGGGGAGAAATGTAATATCCCGAATTTTGGGTCTAAAGATTTGGAAATTAGTCAATATTTGGAAGACTACTAGACCCAGTATTTGAATGTGACAAATTTGGGATCAGTATATTTTGGGAGTATGAATAGTAATTTACTATTCACATGTACGTATTTACTATTCACGTATACATTATGAAAATTTGGTCTGAATAATTATATGAGAAATTATTGGAATTCAAGGCTTATTTTCTCAATTATTAAGATAATAAATATTGGCTAAGGAATTTTAAAGTCAATATTTTATTGTTTAAAGGAACTAATTGAGAAATAAGTATCCTATATGGGAATGAGAAGTTATCTCTGAAACTTATTTTGAATTTGCAACTTAGTATAGAAAAATACCAGGGTGCAAATAAAAGCCTTGCAGAGGACAAATGTGGATTATTTTTCAGTAGGCCCCACAACACAATACTTCATCACTCTCATTTCTCTTCACGCCTCACACCGTTTGCTCGTCCGAACATATACTCGTTCATATGTATCACTCGTCCGAACACACACCTCCATACTTCTCTTCAGTTGGCAGCAAACTGGTACACACCTACGCATCACCCACTCGTCCAAACTTACGCATTCACACTTCAACCGCTATCACCTAATTCACCAAATCATACTCCACGACCTTGTATTTATCTCGGACAATGCACAATGGAGCAGACGCACACCCTCCTTCCCATTTCTCATTCATTCATCTGTCAACATAGGAAAAAGAAGTTGAGACCAAGAGACGAAAGAAAATGCAGAAAACATAGAAAACCGAGGGTGAAAATCCGAAGAGAGTGAAACCAAGAGGGAGGAGTGTTAAAGGAGTTGCAGAACACCTTCATTTTCGTCAAGCAATCATTTTAGTAAGTTATCTTCTTCATTTCTCATCTCTTCAACTCCATACACGTTTACTATTCATCATCTTCAACCTCGGGCAGATACGAGACTGAGAACCTGAGAGTTTGGAAACTGAACCAGAGATCATAGAACATTAGAAAAAGGTGAGAAACGAAGTAAGAAGTAGAAATATAGGTCAAGAACGTTAGAACAAGTTCAAGAACGAGAAGTGAAGTTGAAGAAGAAGAAGGTCCAAACGTGCGTAAAAACTCCAGAAACTGATCAAGGTGAGTCTCCGGACTTCATATCTACTAGTTTCTACAATTCCTAAGTATTAGTTTCTGAGTTTTGGAATCAAAAATGGAAGAAAAATGAAGAACAGAGTCGAACAGAGCGTCTGCTACAGTAACATCGCGTTG
This sequence comes from Acacia crassicarpa, assembly GCA_034222035.1. Classification (NCBI taxonomy): domain Eukaryota; kingdom Viridiplantae; phylum Streptophyta; class Magnoliopsida; order Fabales; family Fabaceae; genus Acacia; species Acacia crassicarpa. The sequence goes on along the minus strand of JAWXYG010000009.1, from coordinate 18,582,384 downwards.
CTACAGTGAATCCGAAATGCAATAGTGTTACTGTAGCAATTTTCACTATTTGGTACTGTAGCAATAGTGGTACTGTTACAGTATACGGTATGGTACTGTAGCAGTATACGGTTACTGTAGCAACCGAAAGAATTTTTCCCGAAATTGTGAAAAATGGTATTTAAGATAATACTTTGCAATTTATAAAGGAAAAATGTTGATGGATTGGGAAACCATGAGAAACATTAAAATAATTTATATAGTGATAGTATTGCTAAACGTGAAGAAGTGACTAATGACAATGATAAACGTTTTAGGCATACCTTGACACCTCTACTGATCCCAACATCATCAGACGAGTTAAGGATTCAAGATTGAGGTGGGTAACTGTTATCTTATTAGCATGTATGTATGTATTTCATGTATGACTGATCATGTTTGCTAGATAATTTTGCATGAGTGCATCCTAGCTATGGATTGAGGCTGCGGTCTCATAGGGCTGCGTGTCCTAAAGGGCTGAGGTCCTTTGCCGTTAACTGCGGTTACGGTGTGATTTGTTTACTGCGAATTTTTCTATGCTTATACATGTGTTATACTGCATTTACATTTCATATATGCATATGAGATTAACTGTTACCCCTGGGGTTCATTCATTTGAACTCCAGATCACATGAAAGAGACAGGTAGTGGATCGGGATCAAGAGGAAAGAAGCAGCTGTAAGGGTTCCAACAGAAGGAATTTATATGTTAAAATAAATTTATGGACCATATTATGTTATTTATCGTTTGTCTACTTTGGATTGCTGTATTAAGAACCCGCTATGGGATAGATATGATTCCGCGAATAAGTCGTCCAATCTACTCCGATGTTTGTGCGCTTATACTCTGATAAATAAAGGCGTATTAAGGACGGGTGTTACAGCCACCATCACCGCCCCGCCCCCACCACCACCGCCATCGCCACATAAATAATTTTTTGAATATAAAAATTACATAAATAATTTTTTTAGGAAATTTAAATTTAAGTTTATTTGTAAAGTATAATAATTATATTAATTATTAAAGAAAAAGATAAAATGGTAAAAATAACTCATTAATCCTTCATCTTCCTCCTTTACTATTTTTTTAACTCCCAAACAAGAGGAGGAAAAATGTGTTACCAAACGTAATTTTGATTCTCGGAGTAAAAATAAAATGGGTTAACAAACGTAATTCTGATTCTCAGAATCCTTCCAAAACACAGAATCAGAAAAAACTGTTTCATCTCAGAAACAGTGCTAAGCAACAGAATAGTTACCATGCACACCCTTAAAATTGGGATAGGCTTCTCTCCTTTTTTTTATTGTTGTCCGCTACGGTTCGCTGCCATCAAACGCCCCATTTTTTGTGCAAAATTGAACTTGTGGTCTTGTGGCTTTAACTTAAGCGAGAGATAATGTGAGGAGATGCCATCTTTGAGGCTAAGATGAGGAGTAATTTCACAAAAGACAAAATTAAGGTAAAATAAGTTTTTACTTTAAAAGAAATTTAAAATACTCTTTATGGGATTTTTTTTTAAAAAAAATAGTTGTAGAAAACAAGATTTTACTCTAAAAAGATTGTGAGAAATTTTTAAATAAAACTTTTTTAGTAAAAAGAAAGTAAGATAATATTTGAAAAAATTTAGAACATTTTCATAATAATGTTATGGTGTTTTTGTTTGAGAGATGAACGAAAGCATGAGGAGGAAATACTGGATAGGCTTGAAGATACTGAGGCAATATTTAATATTTTAAAAATATTATCTCAGTTTTTTTGGAACTGAAAAATTTTTTATTTAAAAATTTCACAGAATCTTTTGAGTATTTAAATTTCTTTTAAGTAAAAACCTTAATTTTGTCTTTTGTGAAATCACTCCTCACCTTGGCCTCAAAGATGGCATCTCCTCATACTCTCTCTCGCCTAAGTTAAAGCCACAAGACACAGGTTCAATTTTCCACAAAAAACGCAGCGTTTGATGGCAGCGGATAGCAGCGAACAACAGTAGAAAAGGAGAGAAGCCTATCCCGTTAAAATTGGAACTAGCATGACCCCTATAAGGACGATGCGCATAAATGAAGGAATTAGTTAATCCGCGGGGACTGAGTTATAGCAGATAAATATGCAAGAGTTAATATATTTTTTGGCCTATCAAATTTATTTTTATTTTTGTTTTGGTCTCAACTTTCAATTTCAAACCTAAGGATTTTTTCCAAAAGTTTCATTCTATTAAAAATGTAAGACGCTTTTATATCTCCCAATATACATAAGAGTTAATACACAATGGAGCGTATGGATCTGATTGAACGAAAGAGTAACTGATAATTTAGACAAAATATATAATTTCGTGATAATTTAAAAATTAATCCTTCGGGACATTTACTTTACATTGATCCTAAAATAAAACTTTGAATTAAGACCCTTATACATCTTCCCAAAATATATCAACATATACAAAATTAAAAGAACCCTTCCTCCAAGTTCACCTTTCTCTTCTCGCCTTATAGCACCATCTTTTCCTTCCATCCTGATCCACTACCTGTACTTTCATACAAGTATGAGATTCACATTTAAATCTCAAAATAACATGTTCATCTCTATAAATAGTGTATATAATATATGAAATCAAATTACCACAACCCAGAAAACAGTTTAACATTCAGCATCAAAGCAAAATGACAATCAACAGTATATTATACATGTAATGTCAATTGTGAATACGCAAGACCGAACAAGTCTTGAATTCCACAGTGCTACGAAAGATAAATAAGAACCTACCTGGTTCTGAATCCTCTACCCGAGGAAAATATAAATGTAGAACCTACTCGGTTCCAAATTCCTCGGCACACAGGAAAATACATACGCAGAGCCTACCCAGCTCTGAATTTGTTAGCATATAGGAAGACACATGTTATTGGCTAAACAACATAATATATAAATGTAATCAAATGTGTGTGTAAGACACAAATCTATAAGTATGACAATTACATATAAACATACACATATCATAGAGAGTTATAGTTACTACCTAAGTGTGTAGCAACTTCAAAACTATTTGAGTATTTTGCGGTTCGAGCGGGCTTGGGAATTCCTATAAATTTTGGGATAATGATTATTATTTTATCCATATATGTAAACAAGATAAAGTATATCTAATTATCATGTTTATTTCCCTTTTTATCCTTCTCATATTAGGTTTAAACTTAAACCACTTTTTTTTGGGCCCAAATAAACTTAAACCACTTAAAATCACCAATTTTAGTCTTTTAGCTTAACTGTCCAGAAAAACCAAAGACTTTCGAAATTCACTAAAAATTGCACACAACTCCAAATGGTGTGCTTCCATAGCCCACATATTCATTATCAAGTCTACTTTTATGGAAAGTTAAATTCCAAGGTCAGAACACACCACCAAATGCCTAGTTTCAAAAGTTTCCTCATTGTCTTGTTAAGCTTACAAACATGACTTATTTTTAAAAATTCATAGCTGGAGTAATAGATGTCCAATTTATGTGCTTCAAAAACCTATGATCTCCTCATTAGTCTAGTTTTTGGTAAAATTGGTTCCAATATTTCATCCCACACAATTTATTCTTAGTTCCCAAAAACATTAGGACTATCTAGTAAGTTTTCCAGAAACATTGCTTAACTTCAAAAATTGATATCTCACTACTCAAAGCTTTAAAAATTACCAACCATATATTAAATTAAATCTACTTGAGTCCTCTTTTCTTTAGACCTAGAAATTTTCATAATTTTCTGGGCTTATTTACCCAGTCAAATGCCATGCACAAGCTCTTTGCCCAATTTTGTTTTCCAGAAAATAAGGTCATTTTGTAAAACTTATTGCTCTCTACTCGAAGCTCAGAAATTTGCAAGATACTCATCATTTTAAATCTATACATGTCCTCTATCTTTCTGAAAAATTTCATAATTTTTAGAGGTCATTTACTTAGCCAAACCAAGTAGAAAAGCTTATTGACTTCAGAATTCCAAAACTGGTAGCTTTCACTTCTTTAATGAGCTTGTTATTTTATATTCAAAAATCCTTTTAAAAATTCATTCACCAAAATATTCTCACTCCATATCAGTGATGAACACGTTGGTGAGCCCAGATTTACCAAATTCCTTTTATTTCCTTGATTTTGCCTCATATTACAATGCAAATCTGGGTTTCAAGTCAAAAACTTCAAAATTGGTAAAGAAGGTGGATGATCTTACCACTATAGCTTGTCCTTGGCTTTGTGGTCACCTTCACATTTTCAAACCCTTAACCTAAACTTAGAAAATCATGTGCATGTTGCTCTAAACTTAACCAAAACAACATGAAAGAAGAGGATGAAAGACTATGATAAATGTTCATAGCCTTACCTTCAATAATCTCTCTTCTTCTTTTTGCTATTTTCTTGCCGTGGCTCTTCTTGTGCGTGATGATGATGATGATCCATGGAGGAGGAGGAGAGGAGGAGGTGGACAATGGAGTTGGAAGGAGAGAATAAGAGGAGATTGGGCGGATGGAATGATAAGGGGAGTGAATTATGTGTTTTGTGTGGTGTGTGTGTAGCCGTGATGAGAATGAAAGGAAGTGAATTAGAATTATTGTGTGTGTGTGGGGGGGAGGTGACGTGTGAAATGAAGAAAGAAGGGTGAGGGAATGTTTTACAAATCTGATTTTGTGGTGTTTTTAATGTGTTATGACAAGTGTTCAAGCATGCATAATGCCAAGTATTTTGAGGAGGATGAGGTGTTGACATGTGTCTTGTTGAGGTATCATGCAACGAGCATGCATGGCGCCATTTGTCAAGTGTACAAAGAGAAGAAGACATGTGTCTTCATCATGTGTATGTGTTATGATGGTGCCAAGTGCCACAATTCGGGAGGGAGTAATAAGTGGCACATTTTTCAAGAAAGTATCGTATACGTTAGTTTTCAGTGTTTGTGGTCTCGGTTTGCGTGTTTGGGTTCTGTTGTCATTGCCTCGATTTGCGTGTTCAAGTTCTATTGTCCTTGCCTTGGGTTTGTATGTTCAAGTTTTGTTGTGTTGCCTCAGTTTACATGTTTGGGTTCTGTTGTCATTGTTTTGTTTTGTTGTTTGGGTTATGTATATGGGTTTTGTTGTCTCGATTAACGCATTTTTGTTTCTCAGATTTATCCAATACGATAAATATTCAATAAATAATAATATCTTAATAGATATTAAATCTTGGCATCTTCTTGAATATTTCCTAATATATAGGGTGTTCTAGTAAAGCATAAACCAAGATATTATAAAAAAACATTAGTCCTTATAATAAGATAAAAAGTTAGACCATTTTACTTCTTAAGATATCAAAACTCATGAATCCATCTTGGACCTATTCCCTTTTTATTTGGGAGTTTTAAATACACCTGTAATCATTATTATTAAACTCGCGCATTGACTCTCCAAATTTACCGTTTTTATGTTTCTAGTTTACAAAAATAAGTTGAATCACTAGTCAACTTATGCCAGTTATAAACTCAGTTAAACTCACCAGTTTATACATCGAGTTTATCGTTTTTACGTTTCTAGTTTACAAAATTGTGTTAATTTATTCTTAAACTTGTGTTAACTTTTTGGATTTGATAATGCTCAATGACTTTATATATAAATTTTATAGAAATTTTTTTGTTAAATATGATAAATGTGAATGTTGATGGATTTAATTTCAATTATTTGAATTTAAAATATATTTAAATCGAATTGTTGTCATTTTTATATTTTAATTATTTAATTATATACTGGTAATACATATCTAATAATAAAATTAAACTCTTATGAGTTTATGATAAGAGTTTACGTCACTGTCATGATTTTGCTTAAACTAGTGAGTTTAACAACCTTGTCTATAATTACGAGCTTCATAATACTCGGTCCAAGGGACATGTCAAATCCCACGACTCCCTAGTTGATTTAAATGGAATTGCTTCATTTACCTCGTAGGCTAACAGGACTAATTATCCTTAGATAACATATCTATTATAGATAGGATCATTTACTTATGTTATCTTCTGACAAACTAAGAAAATCACAACAAAATCTTACAATTATATTCCAATTGATATTATGTAATATGAAAATTATTGATTCGATTTCCTAAAATTCTAGAGTACTTTCTTTGCCAACCCTAAAATTCTCGAGTAGATTGATTTATTCAGTGCAAAAAATCAAAGATAATTAATGCTTATCTCATTATAAAGCAGGTTTTTTTATTAAAAAATTGTTTTAAATACATTTATATTTAATTTCTCAAATCCTGGTGCCTAAAACTTTTTGATGAAAAAAATATATTATTTTAATGACCAAAGTATACTTTTAGTCTTTTAGTTTTACATAAATATACTTTTGGTCCCTTAACTTCACAAAGTATATTTTTTGTCCTAAAATTCTAACACCGTTAATGTTGCTAACGAAAAAAGCTGATGCAGCAAACTCAAGTGATGATTAATAACACTTAATTATATAAATTTTACATATTATTCAATTTACCCATGTTTTAAATTTAAACCTAATAGCATTTAATTACAAAATCATCATTTAAATTTACATTGTTATCACTTGAGTTTGCATTTCTGTTAGCAAAACTAACGGTGTTAAAATCTTAGGACCAAAAGTATACTTTATGAAGTTAAGGGACCAAAAGTATACTTCATGTAAACTTAAAGGACTAAAAGTATACTTTAGCCTATTTTAATTGCTATTGTTCCAAGATTTCATATGATTTTTTTCATGGGAACTATCCACACGTTATTGCTTTTTCCCTAAGGTTTATCCAATAGTAAATTCATTATGATAGTTATTATAATTAATTGCCCATATATTTAAGTATGTATTTGTAAGACAGCAATTAATTAGCTGTCCTAATTACAAATTGTGATAGCGTATAACTTTTAGCTTTAGAAGGTAGTTTTGTAAAGCTCGGAAACAGCAGCACATTGAATTGGCAAAATTTTGCCTACACTGCACATACCATAAGTACACAAATATAGCACATAGATTTGACAAAGTTTTACCCACATATTACATAACCGTAACAACACAACACACAGAATTAACAAAATTAATCATATGGTTTTTTCCTTTTCAAAACCCTCGTCTCTTGACTGAAAACATATCCCATGTTTATGCCATCACATTTTCAACTATATATACAAGGATTCAACCATAAAATTTCAATACACTTTCCACATATTAGGAAATCCCAAAGAAAAAAATTAAGAGGTGCTTGGCATGACTACGAGGGAAGTTTTAATGCTGGTAATAGTGGCTCAAACTTATTATCAAATCAATGATGTACCAAAGGTGAGTCAAACATTCTTTTGTCTCATATTTGATTAATACAAAAAAATTTACCTTTCTTTCTGATTTGTCCACTCTCCTGTACAAAATTTGAAAAAGATGATCTACATAGAAGTTATGGAGAAATTCTTGTGTGAACTTGGTGTGCCCGAGGCGGACCTTAGGGGAGGGGGGCTAGAGGTGGCCCCCGCCCCCCTATTTTTTTAAAAAAATTATATATATAACATATGATTGTGGTATATATGGTACAGGAAACAAAGTGTCCAATTCATCGTGGAAGGTATAGGCTTAACACCTGGTGATTCCTTTATCTTCTACCACATAGACATGGAAGCTACACTTATCTACAGAGACATAGCCTACGATAACCTGGAGACGTTCAAGGAGATTGTTGATGAGCATGAGTGTGACGTATTTGGGGGATTAATATTGTCGAGCAATTTTCACGAGAAGGAGTATTTTGGAGCAAAGAACGTTGATGTGATGCCGTCCATAGACAACTTTCCAGGTTTTGAAGTAGCAGGATCGTTCTGCAAAGGAGAAATAGGATGAAGATTTAGAAGCTTTGATAAGAAGAAACCAGCACTGGTTTTCCTCTTCATGTCTCTTCTACAATTTACTTGGTCACGCTAAAAATAATTGTCAAATATTCAGTAATGTCAGCGTAGATTTGAATATTGTAAATGATGCCAAAAAAAAAAACTAGAAAATCAAGTTTCATTTTTCATAAATTTTTATCATAATTATTTTTCATTTACAAAGTTCTAGTTCTTTGGATTTTTTTTGTTGGCCCAAAAAAAATCTTTGGAGTTTTGAAGATAACTAAGAGGGAGAAAAAAATAACTAATCGCCCCACGAATTGCCCACGAAAATACTGATGAATGACACATCTATTCAGGTAAGCTCCCCTCCGTCAGCGACAGTCCATCGGTGGTCCTCCATCATCGCTGCTGCTGCTCATCCATCGTTACTTATTTTCGCCCCATATCATTAAAATTCTTGGGCCTACCACTGGATGTGCTACGTTATTTGTGATCTCACCAATAATAACGCAACTATTCTTTAGCATTTAACTTTGACATGGAACTTCTAAATATTAGTTGGCAAATGAAATATAAAAACAACAAAAAGAAGAAGAAAAATAGAGAGGGAACGAATAATCAACAGAGAACCCTGCTCTTCTCCTTTTGGCGCATCCCCTATAATCGCTAACATGAGAGAAAGCATGCCCCCAAAATTTTGAGATTGTGACAACAAGGACTATGAGATCTAGATGACAATAAGGCGTTGCCCCATAAAGTGGCTAGAATCTAAGATCATGACAACAATAGATGAGGAATATGGATTATTAGAAAATTGCTGCATGTGGATATTATTATGTTGTTTCAGATTCCATACTTTCAATGCTGTTGTTGTAGGGATGTCTTTCTGTCATTATTGAAAGGTGGAAAATTTTATGCCCGACTTTCACATATTGATTCCTTACTTTTCTTTTATCTATGGATACAATTTTTATTTATTTTACACATATTGTGTTTTTGCTATTTCTATTTGTTTTTTGGGGCATGTTATTGACCAGTTGCCTCCCTTGACATTGGCTAAAATTACAAGAAAACTGGGACAAATTAAAATCTTGTGAGAGAATGTTGGCATTAAGTGATAGTTACGTTTGATTTATAACAAATTCATGAAGATTGTGATTAGTTTATTGAGACTCCCTTCGAGGACATCCATTAACTTAGTGAGAAATGACACTGACTTTATTTAAATGATAATATTCTTTGATGAGAAATTGCGCTCTCTCTCTCTCTCTTTTAATCTTAATCTCTAAATGTAATATTTATTGTATATGTGATAAATGAATATGCAGAGGACATTGTGAAACTATTGAAGGAATGGGAAAAATTATGCAAACGGTGTCAATGATGCATAAAAGAGAATTCTAGTACGACTAAAGGAATCAGAAGAAAAGATGTAAAGGAACCTCATCCAGCGGATGATCAATCAAAGATTGAGTTCAAAGCTACATAGGCATAAGAGATGTCCTGTTAAGTCTGTCTGTGGGTAAAACTTTGTCAATTCTATGTACTATATTTTTGTGCTTGTGGTATGTATAGGCAAAATTTTGCCAATTTACGTGCTGCAGAGTCCTAATTTTACAAAACTACTTTTAGAGCTGGAAGTTACGCACTATGACACAATGAATGTGACATGCATCTAGTTATTTACTTTCTTACAAACACATACATAAATATATGAGAAATTAATTTAATAATTATCATAATAAATTTACTACTGGATCAACTTTAAGGAATAAACAATAACATAGTTTCCGTGAAAAAATTGCATGAAATCTTGAAAAAGTTGTAATTGAAATAATATTATTTTACATCATAAAGTTTTAGGCACAAGGATATGGGAAATTAAATATAAATGTATTTAAAACGTTCTTTTTAATACATAAACCTGCTTTATTATGAGATAAGCATTAATTATCTTTGATTTTGTGTACTGAATGAATCAATCTACTTGAGGATTTTAGGGTTGGCAAAGAACGTACTCTAGAATTTTAGGAAATCAACTAAGTACTTTTCCTATTAATTAGATTATACCAATTGGAATTGTACGATTCTGTTGTGATTTTCTTTGTTTGTCCGAAGATAACATAAATAAATGATCCTATCTAGTAGATATGTTATCTAAGGATAATTAGTCCTATTAGCCTACGAGGTAAATGAAACCATTCCATTCAAATCAATTTGGGAGTCATGGATTTGACATGTCCCTTGGGACGAGTATCATGAAGCTCATAATTATAGACAAGGTTGTCAAATTAACGAGTTTAAGTAAAATCGTGACAGTGACATAAACTTATCGTAAACTCGAATCATAAACTCATAAAAATTTACTTTTATAAGGATAATTAGTCTGGTGGTAGACCAGTCAACCTATGAGGTAAACGAAGCCATTCCATTCAATCAAATTGGGTTGTCTTGGATTTGATATGTTTGCAAGTATCATGAAGCTCATAATTATGGGTGTATTTAAAACCGCCAAATGAAATGGGAATACGTGTAAGATGGATTTAGTAACATTTAAATATAAAGTTATAGTTGTACCTTAAGGAATTTCTCATATATTTATGTTTGCTTTTGTGAGATAGTAATTAATTAGTTGCCACTTTTATACATATTGTGATAACGCATAACTTTCAGCTTTAAGAAGTGGTTTTGTAAAACCAAGACTCAGTAGCACATAGAATTGGCAAAATTTTGCCTACACATACCATAAGCACAAAAGTATAGCACATAGATTTGATAAAGTTTTACCCACAGATTTTATAAACATAACAGCACATCACACAACATTAACAAAATTAAGCACACAATTTTTCCCTTTTTAAAACATCCATCTTTTTATCAAAAATTATTATTATCAAACTTGCGAGTTGACTCTCCGAGTTTAGCTTTTTTATGTTTTTAACTTACACAATCGAGTCGAGTCATTAGAAAACTCGTTATCATTGTAAACTCGGTTAAATTCACGAGTTTATATACTAAGTTTACCATTTTTACATTTCCAACTTACAAACTATGTTAACTCACCCTTAAACTCGTGTTAACTTCTTCAATTTGATCATATTTAATAACTTTAAACATAATTTTATAGAAATTTCTTTGTTAGATATGATAAATTATGATTGTTTAGGGATTTAATCTCAATTATTTGAATTTAAAAAATATTTAAATCAAATTATTGTTGTGTTTTATATTTTAATGATCTAATTATACACTATGAATATTTATTTCATGGTAAAAGTAAATTCTTACAAGTTTACGATTCCTGTTCATAATACAAGTTTACCTCATTATCACGAGTTTACTTAAACTCGCGAGTTTGACAACCTTACCGAAAACAATACCCCATGTTTATGCCATCACATATTCAACTATATATACAAGGATTCAAACATAAAATTCCAATAAACTTTCCACATATTAGCTAATCCCAAAGAAAAAACATTAGAGGTGCTTAGCATGACTTCAAAAGGAAACATTAATGCTGATAACAGTGGCACAAACTTATAATCATATCAATGATGTACCAAAGGTGAGTCTAACATTCCTTTGTCTTATGTTAGATTAATACAATACAATTTACCTTTCCTTTCAATTTGTCCACTCTCTTGTACAATATTTGAGAAAGATGATATGCAAAAAATTTATGAAGAAATTCTTCTGTAAACCTAGTGTGCCACATTATTTTTTGTCACACCAATCACAACCCAACAATTCTTTAGCGTTTTACTTTTATATGGAACTTTTAAATATTAGTTGGTAGATAAAATCTTTTTTAAAAAAAAAAGGGAAAAAGAAGGAGAAAAATAGAGTGGGAATCAACTGATCGACATAGAATCCTCCTCTTCTCTTTTGGCGCTTCCCCTGTAATCGTTGACATGGGAGAAAGCATGCCCCCAAAATTTTGAGATCGCATCAACAAGGAATCTAAGATGATGATGACAATGAAGTGTTGCTCCATGAAGTGGCCAGAATCTAAGATCACGACAACAATAGACGAGGAATATGGATTATTAGGAAATTGCTGCATGTGGATATTATAAGGTTGTTTTAGCTCCATACTTTCAATGTTGTTGTTATTTATTTTACACATATTGTGTTGTTATTGAACGGGGGAAAATTTTATGCCCAACTTTCACATCATGATTCCTTACTTTTCTATTATCTATGGCTATAGTTGTTATTTATTTTACACATATTGTGTTGTTGCCATTTCTATTTGTTTTTTGGGGCATGTTATTCACTTGTTGCCTGCCATGAGACTGGCTGAAATTACAAGAAAAATGGGATAAATCAAAATCCTGTGAGAGAATGTTGGCATTAAATGACAGTTATATATGATTCATAACATATTCATGAAGATCGTGATTAGCTTATTGAGACTCCCTTCGAGGACATCCGATTAGCTTAATGAGAAATGACACTTACTTTATTTAAATTATAATATTCTTTGGTGAGAAATGGAGTTATTTTTTTAACTTAACCTTGAAATGTAATATTTATTCATTGTATATATGATAAATGAAAATGCAGAAGACTTATTGAAACTATTGAAGGAATGGGAAAAGTTATGCAAACGGTATAAAGGTCAATGATGCAGAAAGAACGGTTCTAGTACGATCAGAGAGATCAGAAAAAAGATGCAAAGATAACCCAGACGATACTGACGTTACTCTTGTTCCGTTTGTTCCCAGGGGATGTTTACAAGCATTTAGTAAAGACCAATTGGTCTGTTTTAGATAACTCCTTCTATTTTGTTTTATGGTGTATTGAGGGCTAGATTTCATGTTTTAGTCCTCCTCCCATCATCTCAAGCTTTGCTTGCCTTTTCTTGAAAAAAAAAAAGAAAAAAGATGCAAAGGAACCTTATCCAGCAGATGATCAGTCAAAAATTGAGTTCAAAGCTGCATAGGCACAAGAGATGTTGCTATAGAAGGAGCAAGCCAATCTTTTTGCATTTGGTTAAGACTTCTTAGTAATGTGACCGTTTGTACTTTCCATACGCTTGAAAAGAACTGTGAACGTGAAGATATTGAAGAACCTTGTTAGATGAGCTTGAAGATGTGATGGCTTCTTTATACTACCTTCAGTTCTAATTATAAGATCGGGTTGACTTTTTTTAAAAAAGATTAAGAAAGTTAAATGAGTTACTTAATCATATCATATGTTGTTGTGTATCCTTAGATTTTATATTAGTTTATTAGTCAAACTAACTGGTTTGGAGAAAAAATTAAAATTAAAAATATTCTACAGTAATTTAATTAGCTTCCTTAGTTTCTTCAAAAAAGGGCACCTCTCTGATGTTAGTTCCAAAACAAAAGCATATTTGAAATCGTTGCTACTGGATTTTTTTTATTTGTTTTTTTATACCTTTGTAAGATGGATGGTTTTTAATTCCCAACTTCATTTTATGTATAGTCAGGTTGATGCACTCCGCCTTGTTGCCCAAAAATTTCCCCTTCTCAAATTTTTCTTATGTTTCTTTTGAGAATTAGATTCAAAAGAAATGTAGTGACATTTTTATATCTTTTGGAAAAAATGGTGCATCTTTCAATATTTTATGATTTTCAAATATTTTATACTTGAAAAATGAGTAACATTTAGATGTCTTCGAGTATTAAGTCATATAAGGTCGATGGTATCATGATAATAACTTTACCAACCAAAATGATGGATTGTGTTTATGATTCACGATCCTTTTGAATAAGGAATTTCTTTAATTGTTAACTAAAAAAAGGAAAAATCTGAATTAAATAAAAACAAAGTAGTACGTTGTAATTTATAAGAAATTTCTATGTCTACGTCCATATTTCTTCCCGACAGTTATGCCATGATGTCCTAAAGTCTATAAGCAATGGTTAGACTTCCATAACCATGATATTTGTGTGTATTTTAACGAAATTTTACTTCTGTCTAATAGAAATGAAATAAGAAATTTCAAAGGAAAAAGAAGTCTGTTTTCATCAAGGTAAAACTATAAATTCATATTTACATGTTACTAAATCAATCTTACATGTATTCCCTTTTCATTTGGGTGTTTTAAATACACCCATAATTATGAGCTTCATGATACTTGCCTCAATAGACATGTTAAATCCACGACTCTCCAATTCAACTAAATGGAATGGCTTTGTTTACTTTGTAGGCTGACTGGTCCATCCACCACTTGATTAATTATCCTTAGGTAACATTTCTACTAGATAAGATCATTTATTTATATTATCTTCTGGCAAACTAAGAAAAACAGAAAAACTTTAGGCTAGGGACGAAATTACCGACAGAAGAGAATTCTATCGGAAATTGCTCCTGAGCACATACTTTAAGGGCAAAAATGCACCTTAACCCTATAATAAAATAAGAAGTTAGACCATTTAAACTCGAATGACAAAAATAAAATGAGGATAAATTTGAATGACAAAAAATTATATTAAGCATGATGTGTGGGTGTATTTGCTTAGTTGATTTTATTTTAACGAAATCTCAGTTCTTTCTTAGAGAAATGAAATAATTAATTCCAAAAGAAAAAGAATTCTTTTTTCCTCAAGATACGATTAGAAATTTATATTTATGTGTTACTAAATCCATCTTAGACCTATTCCCTTTTCATTTAGGAGTTTTAAATACACTTAAAATTATAAACTTCAAGATACTCGTCCCAAGGGATATGTCAAATCCATGACTCTCCAATTGATTTGAATAGAATGATTTCATTTACCTCGTAGATTAAAAGGACTAATTATCCTTAGATAACATGTCTACTAGATAGAATCATTGATTTATGTTATCTTCTGACAAGATAAGAAAATCACAGCAAAATCTTACAATTCCAAATGATATTATCTAATATGAAAATTATTGATTTGATTTCGTAAAATTCTAGGGTACTTTCTCCTCCAACTCTAAAATTCTCAAGTAAATCGATTCATTCAATGCACAAAATCAAAGATAATTAATGCTTATCTCAATATAAAGCAGGTTTTGCGTTAAAAAATTGTTTTAAATACATTAATATTTAATTTATCAAATCCTTGTGCCTAAAACTTTTTGTTGAAAAAAATATATTATTTTAATTACAATTTTTCCCAGATTTCCTATAATTTTTTCCTGGGAACTATCAGACGTCATTGCTTTTTCGCTAAAGTTTATACCTTGGTAAATTTATTATGATAGTTATTATAATTAATTTCTCATATTTTATGTCTGTGTTTGTGAGACAACAATTAATTAGTTGTCCCAGTTACAAATTGTGATAGCGTGTAACTTTCAATTTTAAAAGGTAGTTTTGTAAAACCTAGACACGGCAGCACATAGAATTGGGAAATTTTTGCCTACACATACCATAAGCACAAAAATATAGCACATAGAATTGACAAAGTTTTACCCACATATTACATAAACCTTAACAGCACAGCACACAGAATTAACAAAATTAAGCATATGGTTTTTCCCTTTTCAAAACCCTTGTCTCTTTACCGAAAACAAACCCCCATGTTTATGCCATCACATTTTCAACTATATATATACAAGGATTCAACCATAAAATTTCAATACACTTTCCACATATTAGCAAATCACAAAGAAAAAAAAAATTAGAGGTGCTTGGCATGACCTCAAAGGAAATTTCAATGCTGATAACAGTGGCTCAAACTTGTTATCATATCAATGATGTACCAAAGGTGAGTCTAACCCTTTGTCTCGTATTTGATTAATACACTAGAATTTACTTTTCTTTCCGATTTGTCCACTCTCCCTGTAAAAGTTTTGAAAAAGATGATTTACATAGAATCCATGAAGAAATTCTTGTGTGAACCTGGTGGACCCAGGGTAGACCAGGGGGCTAGGGATGGCCCCTGCTCCCTAATTTTTTTTAAAAAAACAAAATTATTTATATAACATATGATTGTGGTATATATGACAGACGAAACAAGGAGTCCAGTTCATCGTGGAAGGGATAGGCTTAGCACCTGGAGATTCCTTTATCTTCTACCACACAGACATCGAAGCTACACTTGCCTGCAGACGTTGAAGGAGATTGTTGATGAGAATGAGTGTGACCTATTTGGGGGATTAATATTGTCGAGCAATTTCTGGGGGAAGAAGTATTTTGGAGCAGAGAACGTTGATGTGATGCCGTTCATAGACAACTTTCCAGGTGTTGAAGTAGCAAATTGTTCTGCAAAGGAGAAATAGGATGAGGATTTAGCCGCTTTGATAAGAAGAAACCAGTGCTCATTCTCCTCTTCATGTATCTTCTACACTTTACTTGGTCACTTCTTATTCTCCAGCTTTAGCATTAGCTGATAACTGAATCTTAAATAAGTAATTGTCAAATATTCAGTAATGTGGTAGATTTGAATATTATGAATGATAAAAAAAAAGTATAAAATCAAGTTTCATTTTTCATAATCATTTTTCATTTACAAAGTTCCAGTTCTTTGGATTTTTTGTGTTGGCCCCAAAAAAATCTTTGGAGTTTAAAGATAACTAAGAGGGAGAAAATATAACTGACTGCCCCACAAATTGCCCATGGAAATATTGATAAATGACACATCTATTTAAGTGAACTTCCCTCCGTCAGTGACAGTCCATCAAATGTCCTCCATCATCATTGCCACTGCTCATCCCTCGTTACTTATTTTTGCCCTCTGTCATTGAAATTCTTGGGTTCGCCATTGGTTGTGCCACATTATTTGTGATCTCACCAATCCCAACCCAACGATTCTCTAGCATTTTAGCCTCAAGTCTTTTTGTGACAGTTCTGGCTTAAAAGTTAATTTTCAAAAAACCAGAGTCTTTTTCTCAAAGAATGTTCACCATGTTAGAAGAATTGAGATGTGTAATGCTCTCGGGTTTTCAATTACAAGTGACTTGGGAAAGTATCTGGGTGTCCCATTACATCATAATCGTGTGACAAAGGAGTCTTTTCAGTTTGTGGTGGATAAGGTTAAGGTGTGGCTGACCAACTAGAAAGCAAAGTCACTCTCCTCAGCAGGCCGGTCTACTCTGATCTCTTCGGTCACTTCGGCAATACCTGGGTATGTCATGCAAACTTCCTCATTGCCAGCGAGTACTTGTGAATCTCTAGATAAATGTAACCGGAACTTCATGTAGGGAAGCATTGATGAACAAAGGAAAATTTCTCTTGTTGCTTGGGATGTGGTTTGCACGCCAAAGACAAGGGGTGGGTTGGGGATCCGCCACACAAGCTATTATAACCAGGCATACCTTATGAAGCTTGGCTGGAACCTTTCAACTAGAAGGGAGGACCTGTGGGTTAAGGTTATAAGGAATAAGTACGGGTGTGGCACTAATGTTATCCCCAAGATTGAGGGGAATCGAACTACGTCAAACATTTGGAAGGGTATTAAAAGAACATGGGGTGAGGTACAAGAGGGAACCGAGCACATGAGCAATGGGGGGCTCCGGTGGAAATGGAACAAGCAAGGAGTGTTTACCGTTAAATCAGCCTATGATGCAATAAAGGATGATGCTGAGCAACCGGATTTGGTATGGGGAAGGATATGGAAGCTGCAGGTCCCGAAGAGGTGTAAGATGCTTATCTGGCTTGCTACTCACAAGCGGCTATTAACCAATGCCTCCAGATGCAAGCGTGGCTTAGCAACCGACCCACGCTGTACTATCTGTGGTGGGGAGTCCGAAATGCTCCTTCATGCCCTAAGGGACTCCCAACTGACTACTGAACTCTGGAAGCATCTTGTGCCTAACCATCTTTGGCGTAGATTCATGCAGATGCCTTTTGACCCATGGATCCGTTGGAATATCTGTTAGCGAGGAAGTAATAGGCAAATGGATGAATGGCGGAATCTCTTTGCGGTGGCCTGTTGGTGGGTATGGCGTTGGCGCAATTCTACTATATTTGAAGGTAAGACCATATTGAACATGGCGATACAGAACAGTTCCATGGCAATGATTTCCAGCATGCAAGACACTAAAGCTAGGTAAGGTAGGGGACCTAATCAACAACACCGGTTAGGTACTCCCAAGGACCAGTGGCGGCCTCCACCGCTAGGGCGAGTTAAGATTAACACGGACGGGGCATACTCTCGCTATATTAATGGTATCGCTAGCGGCGGGGTTATACGTGATGCTTCTAGCAAGTTCATCGGGGGCTTCATGTTCAAAGGGGAAGATGGTGACAATCTTACTACGGAATTATGGGGAGGTATCCATGGGCTTAAAGTCGGTGGGACTTGCGGTGTAGAGACGTTATCTTGGAAGTTGATTCAGCGGATGAAGTAGAGTTATTACAAAGTACCAGCAACTCGGCCCACGAGGACAGAACACTACTGGACAAACTCAGAAGCATGCTTCGCTGACAATGGAAGGTGGATGTCCAACTCATCAGCCGATGGGCCAATGTGGCGGCTGACCACTTGGCTAAAGCAAACCTATCATCTTTACCAGGTTTCAACTTTGTATTTCATGCGGACCTGGAGCTTGAAAGGATCCTTGCTGCTGATATAACTTAGCTAGAGTCTTTGGTTACCCATTTGCTATAAAAAAAGAAGAAAAAAAGAAAAAAAGAAATGACATTGACTTTATTTAAATGATAATATTCTTTGATGAGAAATTGCGCTCTCTCTCTCTCTCTCTCTCTTAATCTTAATCTCTAAATGTAATATTTATTCATTGTATATGTGATAAATGAATATGCAGAGGACATTGTGAAACTATTGAAGGAATGGGAAAAGCTATGCAAACGGTGTCAATGATGCATAAAAGAGAATTCTAGTACGACCAAAGGGATTAGAAGAAAAGATGTAAAGGAACCTCATCCAACGGATGATCAGTCAAAGATTGAGTTCAAAGCTGCATAGGCATAAGAGATGTCGTGTTAAGTCTGCCTGTGGGTAAAACTTTGTCAATTTTATGTACTATATTTTTGTGCTTGTGGTATGTATAGGCAAAATTTTGCCAATTCTATGTGCTGCCGAGTCCTAATTTTACAAAATTACTTTTAGAGCTGGAAGTTATGCATTATGACACTATGAATGTGACATTTAGTTATTTACTTTCTTACAAACACATACATAAATATATGAGAAATTAATTCTAATAATTATCATAATAAATTTACTTGGATCAACTTTAAGGAATAAACAATAACGTAGTTCCCGTGAAAAAAATGCATGAAATCTTGGAAAAGTTGTAATTGAAATAATATTATTTTACATCATAAAGTTGTAGGCACAAGGATATGAGAAATTATATTAAATATAAATGTATTTAAAACGTTCTTTTTAATACATAAACCTGCTTTATTATGATATAAGCATTAATTATCTTTGATTTTGTGCACTGAATGAATCAATCTACTTGAGAATTTTAGGGTTGGCAAAGAAGTACTCTAGAATTTTAGGAAATCAACTCAGCACTTTTCATATTAATTAGATTATACCAATTGGAATTGTACGATTCTGTTGTGATTTTCTTTGTTTGTCCGAAGCATTGTTGTCAACCTCATGAGTTGACTCTCCGAGTTTACCGTTTTTACACTTCTAGCTTATAAAAACGAGTCGAGTTAGTGGTAAATTCGTACCAGTTATAGACTCGATTAAACTCACAAGTTTGTGCATTAAGTTTACCGTTTTTACGTTTCTAGCTTACAAAACTGTGTTAATTTACTTTTAAACTCGTGTTAACTTTTTCCCCGAGGAAATATATCCTCACCAACTTTCTGCAATAAGTTCTCTATCTCTTGTACCTGTCAAATCAGAAAGGGTGTCAAAAGCTTTTGGGTAAAACAAAACAAGTTGTTGGGAATGAATATCATGCAAAAAGTATAACCAGACCTCTTTGCGTGGAATCCTTTGCCTATTATATCATCAAAGTTTTCAACCCTAATTTCTGTACGTTTGTTAGCGAATCATCATTCCTCAGCTCATCCAATGTACGATGTCCTTTCTCATACAATTTTAGTGCTGTGGCTGGAGCTATTCCCCACATTTCTTCAAATAAGGATATTGTTCGCACATATAGTTAAGGGAC
Organism: Acacia crassicarpa; assembly: GCA_034222035.1. NCBI lineage: Eukaryota > Viridiplantae > Streptophyta > Magnoliopsida > Fabales > Fabaceae > Acacia > Acacia crassicarpa. Next base: position 18,562,482 of record JAWXYG010000009.1, on the reverse strand, counting down.
GAATGAGCAGGCAGTAAAATCACACTAAAGGATCCAAGATGTTATTATTTAGCAGCACATCTGAGCATTTTGTATTTCGTGAGTATCAAACGGAAAAAATTAAAATTAAAAAGCACATTCAGACAAGGACAATAGGAAGGATAAAAATCTAAGTTATCAGACTAAAAAAAGTAAAATCATTAAAAAAAAGGTTCTCAAAGGTCTCAAATTGAGCCATTGCAATACCTTCTCATCAGTTTCAAAGTGCTCCAACTTAGATAACCTGCCAGTGGTTATTATCTCGTGAATCTGAACACAGTAAAATTAATTGCTTCAGCTGTTATAGGACCCAATGAGAGAGAAGTCTTGAATGCATATAGGAAGATGCACAAATGTCCTATGTATTCCATATTCTGATAGCTGTATGATCAAGAGTTCTATAGCCTTCAGAATGCCAAAATATCAATTCATCAGCTTCAAAGGATCGTATGATTAATACAAACAAGTAGAATTTAAGAGAAAATGATTTCATAAGACAGAAACAAAAAAAAGCTAATAGTAGGTAGCAATTATTTAAGAGAAAATGATTTCATACGACAGAAACAAAAAGAAGCTAATAGTAGGTAGCAATTATTATTAATATATTAAAAGAAAGATTATATCGAGGTCCAAGTAATAAATAAATCCATATGTAAAACAGCCTTAAGATAGCAGGTTCTTTAGCTCACTCACATGATCTTTCATTGATTTTCCAATTGATGGCAGGTTTTTGATCTGGTCCAAGCTTTCAATTTTAAATGGCAACTTCTCAATCACTGCAATAGCTTTGTGATAGCTAAAGGACCTCCGATCATCACCCAATGCTTTAAAACAGCATTGGCACAATAAACAAGTGTTCAAGAAAACAGTATAAAATAACCTGAGAATAATCTACGGGAGCTATTTGGAGCTTACCTCTGTATATGTTCACAAGTTTTCCGAATATCTCTGTTATGTTCTTGTTTAGATCAGGTAGATCAGGTGGACAGTAAGGCAAGGATGACTGTATTGTTATACCCTCGTTAGAATATTTTCCAAAAAGAACAAGGCAAAAAACTTAGATGCCATATTTGAATTAAATGACCTTTTCGGACTATGGTGCCTTTTAACAGCAAATTCTACAATTTTAGTAGTTTCTAAAAACCACATATGCTTTTGGAGAAAGCTTTTCATTCAACACAAACTTTTAAGGTGGTCTTTGAAAATTTACATAGCACTATAAGAATCTACTTGGTAAAGCTTATACTTCCAAACTAAGTCCAAAAAAGTTAGGGAAGAAAATATTTTATAATATACTTCAATTGTAGGCTTGTAGATCTTACTGCCTCATTTTCAGCATCAAGGCTTTGAGGTCTTGTGAATCATCATGACTCCTTGCTGTACTTGGTGATGAATATACTTCATTTTCTCTGTTGTCTTCAGTAGTGTCAAGATTTACAATTCCAGTATCCTCAGAAGAGGATTTGATCTTTTTGTTGGGTAATCCTTTATCATCACTGGAACTGCTTCCATTAACTGGTTTAGGACATGAAGACTTATCGGCTACATTTTCATCATCCGGGGCCACCTTCAGTACGTACATATCCTCGGATAGCTTCTCCTCCGATTTCAAGCTGTCTTCCAACCATTGATAAAGGAGAACTCTCTGCAGCAATGATCATTGAAGCACTGTCTGAGAATATATATACAAACCCACATTATGAAGTTTGAAGATGGGAAGCAGGTTCACCAAAGGACTGAACTTAAACGCGCACAAAGTTCTTTAGAAAACCAATCATGTAATACATTATCTTCTTTCATACAATGGTTCGCAAAAACCAAAGAATCATGCTTTCATAGAAAAAAATTAACAGTAAAGAAATAATATCTGTCATTTAAGGTTTTTCTTTTCCAAATAGCAACTTTCAGCTGCCACAAGATACAATAGATAAGCAACTCACAGTTCTGTTTTGATAATATAACAATTTCTTCAAGCAGAAGAACTGAAGTGAATTCGTCAATAAGCAAACCCAGAAAGTTCGAAAATTAAGATTATAAAAAAATAAAGCTAATTGAAGCAGAAGTAGGAAAAATCCGCTGACCCCTTTAGAACGTGACAAACGCTCACTATCCGATTGCTGGAGAAGGGAATCAGAGTCCATTGCTAAAATGTGAGTAACCCTTTTGGACAAACGCTCTTCTATGGCAGCCCCCATTTGCGCCAATTTCTGCTTCCAAATCTTCAATAACGGAGCAGAAAAGAGAAACCAAAAGAAATTATCAAAAAGGATAAAGCATGGAACAAACGCAAAAGTGGGTAGGAACAAACACACACACACACACACACAGGTACACAGTGACACTGCATAATTGAATATAGTGAAACCTGCAATCGACGAGGTTGAACTCCCTTTTCAACTAAGAAAACGATCATTCCCGAGAATAAGCCATGTGGGTGAGATGTACTTGAATTCTTCGGCGCTTTAGACATTGGCGCCATTGTGGGGGGCTCGTTTCTTTAAAGACGGTCGCTGGTCGTCTATTACACAATGCCGGAAGAGTCAAATAAAAGCGTCGCCGGTTATCAAATGAGACGGGTGGCCACCTAGTACACCCAGCATCATAGCTTTTTTGAGGTGTAAAAATGTACATCAACTCTCAAAATACTCTTAAAATTGATGCAAAAATATACATGCCATTACTCCCGGACGTTAATTTTAAGAGGACCCCGCATCATTTGAAAAAACAAAAATACCAAACTTTTTTTAATTTCCTACCTTACCCTTCCCTCTTTCATCCAACCTTTCCTTCCCCTTCTTCCAAAATCGCATACAGGGCAAAATCACGAAACACGAGCTGGAGCTAGTGTTCACGTCGAGACTCTGAGACTGGAAAAATGAGGTTTGACGGCGAAGAGAACAGAGGTCCGACGAGGCTCTTGGACTGGAAAATCTGAACTGTCGAGTCTCTGAATCTTTGCGGCGTTGAGGCTCTGAGACTCGGCTTTCTCTTCCGGGGGTGAAAGGATAATGCTCGCCGGAAAAAAAAATGTAGGTGAAAGTAATGAGGAGGATCGATCTGAGATTGTGAGCTCTCTTTCTTCAGTCCGTCACGTTCGTTCTGGTTCATGGTGCTATCTGCTGTCTCTCAGGTCAGGGTGCCTGATAATTATTTATTTTCCCCCATGTGATTCAAAAAGAATGCGTTCGTCTCTTCCTAGAATTACAGTCGAGGGCGTGGTTTCTCAGTTGGCGTAGTTACAATTCGAATCCCTCTAGTTTGCTTACCACTACTAGAACAATTCCGGTCTTATAATTTCAATAAAAGCATATGATCTCTTTAAATTAGATATCTTAAATATTATGGACGATTTTACTATATTTCAGACTCATAATGGATTTTACAAATGCTTCGCAACCAAACCGTTTCAGTGCTGTAATAGAGAAGATTGAGCGTCTTTACATGGAGCAACTATTCGCTGAGTTTGTTACTAACATCGCATGACTTTCAATTATCAATTCATATCATAAATGTGCATTGAAGTTTTAAATTCTGGGCAATTTTTCATATCAGGAGATGATATTTCAGGATGCGGACAGTAGTGATGAGGAAGATCTTGATGCCCCTGATGATGAATTGAGGGTTTGGGAGGAAGGTTTTTTTTTTTCTTTTTTTCTTTTTAGTTATGGGGTATTTTAGTATTTTCACACTGTGTACGTAACGTCAATTAGGAGAGGTTTAACGACATATATGCATTTTTGCATCTCTAAAAATCATATGATATTGGGTGCATCTGATGTAAAAGCCTATGTGTATTTTTACACCTTTATCCTAAAATAAGAAGTTAAACCATTTTACCTCTTAAGATACTAGAACTCATGGTTTCAAATTTGAATGACAAAAATAAAATGAGGATAAATTTGAGGGGCAAAAAATTATATTAAGTATGATATGTGTGTGTGTATTTGCTTAGTTAATTTTATTTTAACGAAATCTCACTTCTTTCTTAGAGAAATGAAATAATTAATTCCAAAAGAGAAAGAAGTCTTTTTTCCTCAAGGTACAATTATAAATTCATATTTATGTGATATTAAATCCATCTTAGACCTATTCCTTTTTCATTTGGGAGTTTTACACTTATAATTATGAGCTTCAAGATACTCGTCCCAAGGGACATGTCAAATCCACGACTCCCCAATTGACTTGAATGGAATGGTTTCATTTACCTCGTAGATATAAAGGACTAACTATCCTTAAATAACATATCTACAAGATAGGATCATTTATTTATGTTATCTGCTGACAAACTAAGAAAATCACAACAAAATCTTACAATTCCAATTAAGATCATCTAATATGAAAATTATTGATTTGATTTCGTAAAATTCTAGACTAATTTCTTTGCCAACCTTAAAATTCTCAAGTAGATTGATTCATTCAATGCATAAAATCAAAGATAATTGATGCTTATCTCATTATAAAACAGGTTTTGTGTTAAAAAAAATTGTTTTAAGTACATTTATGCTCAATTTCTCAAATCCTTGTGCCTAAAACTTTTTTATGAAAAAAATATATTATTTTAATTACAATTTTTTCAAGATTTCCTATAATTTTTTCCTAGGAACTATCACACGTTATTGCTTTTTCGCTAAAGTTTATCCCTTAGTAAATTTATTATGATAGTTATTATAATTAATTTCTCATATATTTATGTATGTGTTTGTAAGACAGCAATTAATTAGCTGTCCCAATTACAAATTGTGATAATGTGTAACTTTCAACTTTAAAAAGTAGTTTTGTAAAACCCACACACCGCAGCACATAGAATTGGCAAAATTTTGCCTACACATACCATAAGCACAAATATATAGCACATAGAATTGACAAAGTTTTACCCACAGATTACATACCTTAACAACACAGCACACAGAATTAACAAAATTAAGCATATGGTTTTTCCCTTTTCAAAACCCTTGTCTCTTTACCGAAAACAAACCCCCATGTTTATGCCATCACATTTTCAACTATATAAATACAAGGATTCAACCATAAAATTTCAATACACTTTCCACATATTAGCAAATCACAAAGAAAAAAAAATTAGAGGTGCTTGGCATGACCTCAAAGGAAATTTCAATGCTGATAATAGTGGATCAAACTTGTTATCATATCAAAGATGTACCAAAGGTGAGTCTAACATTCCTTTGTCTCATATTTGATTAATAACTAGAATTTACTTTTCTTTCCGATCTGTCCACTCTCCTGTAAAAATTTTGAAAAAGATGATCTACATAGAATTCATATAGAAATTCTTGTGTGAACCTGGTGTGCCTAAGGGCAGACCCAGGGGGCTAGGGATGACCCCGCTACCTAATTTTTTTTAAAACAAAATTATTTATGTAACATATGATTGTGGTATATATGACAGATGAAACAAGGAGTCCAATTCATTGTGGAAAGGATAGGCTTAGCACCTGGAGATTCCTTTATCTTCTACCACACAGACATGGAAGCTACACTTGCCTGCAGACGTTGAAGGAGATTGTTGATGAGAATGAGTGTGACGTATTTGGGGGATTAATATTGTCGAGCAATTTCTGGGGGAAGAAGTATTTTGTAGCAGAGAATGTTGATGTGATGCCGTTCATAGACAACTTTCTAGGTGTTGAAGTAGCAAATTGTTCTGCAAAGGAGAAATAGGATGAGGATTTAGCCGCTTTGATACAAAGAAACCAGTGCTCATTCTCCTCTTCATGTATCTTCTACAATTTACTTGGTCACTTCTTATTCTCCAGCTTTAGCTACAGCTAATAACTGAATATCTTAAATAAGTAATTGTCAAATATTTAGTAATGTGGTAGATTTGAATATTATGAATGATACAAAATAAAGTATAAAATCGAAGTTTCATTTTTCATAATTATTTTTCATTTACAAAGTTCCAGTTCTTTGGATTTTTTGTGTTGGCCCCAAAAAAATCTTTGGAGTTTAAAGATAACTAAGAGGGAGAAAATATAACTGATTACCCCACAAATTGTCCATGGAAATATTGATAAATAACACATCTATTTAACTGAGCTTCCCTCCGTCAGAGACAGTCCATCAATTGTCCTCCATCATCATTGCCACTGCTCATCCCTCGTTACTTATTTTCGCTTCCTGTCATTGAAATTCTTGGGTCCGCCATTGGTTGTGCCACATTATTTGTGATCTCACCAATCACGACCCAACAATTCTCTAGCATTTTACTTTGACATGGAATTTCTAAATATCAGTTGGCAGATAAAATATAAAAACAGCAAAAAGAAGAAGAAAAATAGAGTGGGAATCGACTGATCAAGGGAGAACCCTCCTCTTCTTTGTTTGGCGCATCCCCATAATCGCTGACACAAGAGAATGCATGCCCCCAAAATTTTGAGATCGTGACAACAAGGACTCTGAGATCAGGATGACAATGAGGCACTGCTCCATAAAGTGGCTAGAATCTAAGATCACACCAACAATAGACCAAGAATATGGGTTATTAGAAAATTGATGCACGTGGATATTGTTATATTGTTTCAGATTCCATATACTTTCATTGTTGTTGTTGTAGGGATGTCTTTCCGTCATTATTGAACGGTGGAAAAGTTTATGTCCAACTTTCACATATTGATTCCTTACTTTTCTGTTATCTATGGCTTTATTTGTTATTTATTTTACACATATTGTGTTTTTACCATTTCTATTTGTTTTGAGGCATGTTATTCACCAGTTGCCTCCCAAGACATTGGCTAAAATTACAAGAAAACTGGAATAAATTAAAATCCTGTGAGAGAATGTTGGCATTAAGTGATAGTTATTTTTAATTTATAACAAGTTCATGATGATCGTGATTAGCTTATTTAGACTTCCTTCGAGGACATCCGATTGGCTTAGTGAGAAATGACTCTGGCTTTATTTAAATTATAATATTCTTTGGTGACAAATTGAGGTTTTTTTTTTAATTTTATTTTTATCTTAACCTCTAAATGTAATATTTATTCATTGTATATGTGATAAATTAAAATGCAGAGGAGTTACTAAAACTATTGAAGGAATGGGAAAAAGCTACGCAAACGGTATAAAGGTAGTGATGCAGAAAGAACAATTCTAAGAGGATCAAAGCGATTAGAAGAAAAGATGTAAAGGAACCTCATCCAACATATGATCATTCAAAGGTTGAGTTCTACAACACAATGGACACCTTGTTAGATGAGCTTGAAGATGTAATGCCTTCTTTATAGTCAAAGATACCTCTCAGTAATTTATTTTTTAAAAAAATAAACACCTCTCCAGTATTGGTTCTACAACACAATGCAATCATATTTGAAATTGTTGCTGCCATATTTTTTTTTTTAAATTTTTTTTATGCCTTGTGAGATGGATGTTTTTTTTTTTTTTTTAATTCCCAACTCTTTTTTATGTAAAGTCAGGTTGGAACACCAATGCTGTCCTAAAAAATTTCCCCTTCCGAAATGATTTTTTCATGTTTCTTTTGATAATTAGATTTAACATAAAATTAGTGACATTTTATATTTTATGGGAAAAAACAGTGCAGCTTTAATTTTTTTATGATTCTTTAATATTGAACACCTAAAAAATGAGTGACATTTATATATCTTAGATTATTAAGTCATATAAACATGATGGTATCAAGATAATAACTTTCCAATCAAAATTTTAGACGATAGTGTTTATGTTGCATGTTCCCTTCGAATGGGGAATCCCTTTAATTCTTAATTTAAAAAAGAGAAAATATTAATTGAATAATTAAAAATAAAAGAGTACACTATAATTTATAACATACTTCTTTGTCTATATATCATTCCATTCGATCTTTTAGGTCCATACTTCATCATGATGGTTATGCCATGATATCCTAAAGTCTATAAGCAATGGATAAACTTCCATAACCATGATGTATGTATGTATGTATGCATGTATATATGTACGTATGTATGTATGTATCCATAAGCAATTGATAAACCATGATGTATGTACGTATGCATGCTTAGTTGATTTTATTTTAATGAAGTATCAATTCTTTCTTTAAGAAGTAAAATAATTAATTCCAAAAGGGAAAAAAAAGTATTTTTTTCCCCTCAAGGTACAACTATAATTCATATTTATGTGTTACTAAATCAATCTTACACCTATTACCTTTTCATTTGGGAGTTTTAAATGCATCCATAATTATGAGCTTCATGATACTCGGCCCAAGGCACAGGTCAAATCCACGACACCCCCAATTCGATTGAATGGAATGGCTTTATTTACCTTGTAGGCTAGTCCGCCGCTAGACTAATTATTCTTAAATAACATATCAACTAGATAGGATCATTTACTAATGTTATCTTCTGGCAAAATAAGAAAATCACAACAAAATCCTATGATTCCATTGATATTATCTAATATTAAAAGTACTTATTTGATTTCCTAAAATTCTAGAGTACTTTCTTTGCCAATTCTAAAATTATCAAGTAGATTATTGATTCATCCAATGCACAAAATCAAAGATACTTAATTCTTATCTCATTATAAAGCAGATTTATGTATTAAAAAATGTTGATTTAAATGGAATGGCTTCATTTACCTTGTAGGCTAACCGGACAAATTATCCTTAGATAACATATCTACTATCGATAGGATCATTTATTTATGTTATCTTCTGACAAACTAAGAAAATCACAACAAAATTCTACAATTATATTCCAATTGATATTATGTAATATGAAAATTATTGATTCGATTTCCTAAAATTCTAGAGTGCTTTCTTTGCCAACCCTAAAATTCTCGAGTAGATTGATTTATTCAGTGCACAAAATCAAAGATAATTAATGCTTATCTCATTATGAAGGAGGTTTTTTATTAAAAAATTGTTTTAAATACATTTATATTTAATTTCCCAAATCCTTGTGCCTAAAACTTTTTGATAAAAAAAATATATTATTTTAGTGGCCAAAGTATACTTTTAGTCCTTTAAGTTTTACATAAGTATACTTTTGGTCTCTTAACTTCATTAAGTATACTTTTTGTCCTAAAATTCTAACACCGTTAATGTTGTTAACGGAAAAAGCTGATGCAGCGAACTCAAATGATGATTAATAACACTTAATTATATAAATTTTACATATTCTTCAATTTACCCATGTTTTAAATTTAAGCCTAAAAGCATTTAATTACAAAATCATCATTTAAATTTACACTGTTATCACTTGAGTTTGCATTTTCCGTTAGCAAATCTAACGGTGTTAAAATCTTAAAACCAAAAGTATACTTTATGAAGTTAAGAGACCAAAAGTATACTTCATGTAAACTTAAATGACTAAAAGTATAGTTTAGCCTATTTTAATTACTATTTTTCCAAGATTTCATATGATTTTTTTTTTTCATGGGAACTATCCACACATTATTGCTTTTTCTCTAAGGTTTATCCAATAGTAAATTCAATTATTATAATTAATTTCCCATATATTTAAGTATGTGTTTGTAAGACCGTAATTAATTAGCTGTCCTAATTACAAATTGTGATAGCGTGTAACTTTTAGCTTTAGAAGGTAGTTTTGTAAAGCTCGGAAACAGCAGCACATTGAATTGGCAAATTTTTGCCTACACTGCACATGCCATAAGTACACAAATATAGCACATAGATTTGACAAAGTTTTACCCACAGATTACATAACCGTAACAGCACAGCACACAGAATTAACAAAATTAAGCATATGGTTTTATCCTTTTCAAAACCCTCGTCTCTTTATTGAAAATATACCCCATGTTTATGCCATCACATTTTCAACTATATATACAAGGATTCAACCATAAAATTTCAATACACTTTCCACATATTAGGAAATCCCAAAGAAAAAAAAATTAAGAGGTGCTTGGCATGACTACGAGGGAAGTTTTAATGCTGGTAATAGTGGCTCAAACTTATTATCAGATCAATGATGTACCAAAGGTGAGTCAAACATTCTTTTGTCTCATATTTGATTAATACACAAAAATTTACGTTTTTTTTTTCTGATTTGTCCACTCTCCTGTACAAAATTTGAAAAAGATGATCTACTATGGAGAAATTCTTGTGTGAACTTGGTGTGCTCAGGGCGGACCCAAGGGGAGGGGGGCTAGAGGCGGCCCCTACTCCCCTATTTTTTTTCCTTTTTTTTTTGTTTTAAATTATATATATAACATATGATTGTGGTATATATGGTATAGGAAACAAAGTGTCCAATTCATCGTGGAAGGTATAGGCTTAACACCTGGTGATTCCTTTATCCTCTACCACACAGACATGGAAGCTACACTTACCTGCAGAGACGTAGCCTACGATAACCTGGAGACGTTCAGGGAGATTGTTGATGAGCATGAGTGTAACGTATTTGGGGGATTAATATTGTCGGGCAATTTTCATGGGAAGGAGTATTTTGGAGCAAAGAACGTTGATGTGATGCCGTCCATAGACACTTTCTAGGTGTTGAAGTGGCAAGATCGTTCTACAAAGGAGAAATAGGATGAAGATTTAGAAGCTTTGATAAGAAGAAACCAGCACTGGTTTTCCTCTTCATGTCTCTTCTACAATTTACTTGGTCACGCTAAAAATAGTTGTCAAATATTCAGTAATGTCAGCGTAGATTTGAATATTGTAAATGATGCAAAAAAAAAAAAAAACTAGAAAATCAAGTTTCATTTTTCATAAATTTTTATCATAATTATTTTTCAATTACAAAGTTCCAGTTTTTTGGATTTTTTTTGTTGGCCCAAAAAAAATCTTTGAAGTTTTGAAGATAACTAAGAGGGAGAAAAAATCACTAACCGCCCCACGAAAATACTGATGAATGACACATCTATTCAGGTCAGCTTCCCTCCGTCAGCGACAGTCCATCGGTGGTCCTCCATCATCGCTGCTGCTGTTCATCCGTCGTTACTTATTTTCGCCCCCTGTCATTAGAATTCTTGGGCCCACCACTGGGTGTACTACGTTATTTGTGATCTCACCAATCATAGTGCAACTATTCTTTAGCATTTAACTTTAACGGTGTCAATGATGCATAAAAGAGAATTCTAGTACGACCAAAGGGATCAGAAGAAAAGATGTAAAGGAACCTCATCCAGCGGATGATCAGTCAAAGATTGAGTTCAAAGCTGCGTAGGCATAAGAGATGTCTTGTTAAGTCTGTCTACGGGTAAAACTTTGTCAATTCTATGTACTATATTTTTGTGCTTGTGGTATATAGGCAAAATTTTGCCATTTCTATGTGCTGCCGAGTCCTAATTTTACAAAACTACTTTTAGAGCTAGAAGTTACGCACTATGACACTATGAATGTGACATCTAGTTATTTACTTTCTTACAAACACATACATAAATATATGAGAAATTAATTCTAATAATTATCATAATAAATTTACTATTGGATCAACTTTAAGGAATAAACAATAACGTAGTTTTCGTGAAAAAATTGCATGCAATCTCGGAAAAGTTGTAATTGAAATAATATTATTTTATAACATAAAGTTTTAGGCACAAGGATATGAGAAATTAAATATAAATGTATTTAAAACGTTCTTTTTAATACATAAACCTGCTTTATTATGAGATAAGCATTAATTATCTTTGATTTTATGTACTAAATGAATCAATCTACTTGAGAATTTTAGGGTTGGCAAAGAAGTACTCTAGAATTTTAGAAAATCAACTAAGTACTTTTCATATTAATTAGATTATACCAATTGGAATTGTATGATTCTGTTGTGATTATAGTAATTAAACCCGGATCGGACCGGCCGGTTCAGGCTAGAAACCGTCGAACCGACCGTGAAACCGGTCCGGTCAGGCGTAGAAACCGGGGTCAGAGGGGTTTTCTTAAAAAAAAAAAAAAGTCGATTGAAGGTGTTTGCAAGGAAAGAGAGAGATGAGGAGAAACAAAGCCAATGATAACAACAGATCCAGTAAAAACAAAGCCAGAGTGAACAAATCCAGTGAGAAGAGACGCCGATCGCGTACCAGAAAACGCCGGACCAAAAAATGCCGAGCATGGACCAGAAAACGCCAAGCAAGTGGTCGTGTGTTGGGTAGGTGGAAGGTTCGAGCTGTTTTTTTTTTAAGCCGGACAAACATATCTTTGAGAAAGACCTAAGAAGAAAATGAGAGAGAGAGAGAGAGATGGGAAACGCAGGGCGAGCATAAGGAAAAATGAAGGAAGAAAGAAAAGAATACAAGAGAAAAAGTGTTGCAGAGAAGTGATGACTATGGATAAAAGTTGTTCCAAAAAGTTGTTTTCAACTTTCCATTACCTTCTGGAGCCAAGAAAAAAAAAACTTTCATTACCTACACACGCCATTAGAGCCTAGGAAGTTTCAATTTGTCAGTTTGCAGATACAGCACATTGGAACAAGGGAAGTTTGCTCTTCTCAATGTAAAATATTTATTTTCGAGAAAAAAAAATGTAAAAGATTTATTTACTTTTATAACTTTATATTAATATATTAATAACATCACATCTTCATTTCTTTTATCAGTTTGGTTCCGGTTTAGTTTCGGTTTGACTCCGGTCTGACCCACTGACCCTTAACTCAGTACTTCGACCGGTTCACTGACCGGTCCAGGTTTAATAACCTTGGTTGTAAGGACAGAGTATGTTCAGACGTTGATTTTCTCTCACTAAGTGTGAGCTCTCTCCTCTCTCTGTGAGTGCTGGTTAGGTTCTTCATGAACTTGTACCACCTTTGTTTCTTCTAAGTTTCTTCTGGAGTGTGTAGTGAGTGTGTGTGCAAGAAATCAACGTTATGGAAGTGGAGAACAGAAGTAATTCAGGAAGGATGAAGCAGGTGGTTTTAGATCTTGACGAGAAGACTGGAAGATATGGTGGATCGCTAGTTGGGAAACTCCTCACAAGTAAAAGTTTAAATATTCCCACTGTTATCTCTATGATAAAGAAGGGATGGCAAGTAGAAGCAGAAATAGACGTACATGTGCTTGATCGTAACAAGCTTATTTTTCTCTTTCGGTTTCAAGATAACAAAGATTATGGTAGAATTCTAAAAGGTAGGCCTTGGTCGATTCTGGGATTTCTTCTAAATCTCCAGGTTTGGGAGGATTCTATGATACTTGAAGATATTAACTTTGATGAGGTGCCTTTTTGGGTGCAATTTCATGGCCTCCCAATAGTCGCTTTTGACAACAACAATGCTAAGATCCTTGGTGATTCAATAGGGGAAACTGTAATGTTTGAAAAACCAATGAATGAAGGCAGACTAGGACGCAGTTTCATCAGAGTTAGGTCACTTGTTCAGCTGAAAAAACCACTGACTTCTGGCTTCTGGGTACCAAGGAAAGGAAAGACACCAGTTTGGGTCACTGTAAAATATGAACGGCTACAAATTTTTTGCTATAACTGTGGGCGGATCGGTCATGACAATCGAAGCTGTAGAGAGGATCCAGAAAAAGATGGAGATGATGCAGACGAGAAGGGTTTCGGAAGTTGGATCAGTACGCCTGCTGTGCGTACTCTGGAGGAGGACATAGTGGTGTGTAAGGAAGACTGGAATGAAGTTCCTTTTTTAAATAAGGAGGATCCAATGACAACCCCACGACGGAGTTGGTTGCCGGAGAAGCTGAAATTATCAGTGGGTAAGTCGGACTCCATCGGTAATGATCAGGAACAAGGTGGAGACCAGTTGGCTTGTCGACATGCACCGATGGTGAATAGTAGGTGGGACCCAGGAGAAAATTCAAACAAAGGAGGTTTGAATGATTATATTGCGCCAAATGTTTCCCCTGTTCAGAAGGCGGATCAATTAAAATATGGTCCAAGGCGGGAAGTTGTTTTCTATGAAGAAATTGGTGAGATACCAAAGGCCCCCCCAACGCAGAAGGAGGATCAGTCAAAAGGGAGTTCTAGGCGGGAAGGTGGAATCCTCGAAGAAATAGGAGAGAAAGCACCCGAGGCGCAATTGTCGGCTGTGGATCACATGGTCAAGGATTCAAGGGATGTTAATGTACTATCAGGGGGTCCAACTTTACTAATTTGCAGCATCCACGGAGATCAAGCACTTAAGGATTTAATGGGAGACATAAAAGTAGTAGGTGGGCCAGCCTTATTGAAAGAAAGCCTTAATTGTATTGAAGACAACGTGTTCAAGGATTTAGTGGGAGACAAAGTAGTTGTGGGTGGGCCAGCTTCTCTAGAAGAAAATGGTAAAGATAGTGAAAAGATGGACTTAGTCAAAAAGAAGGAAACCAGAGAATTTCATATTCACCGCACCTTCGCCTCGACACAGGCTCTGACGCCACTTTATCCGGAATTTTCTTGTGCTCCAGCCCAGACGGTGGGACCATGTATTACTGAACTTGACCCCTCCTTTACAAATCCGGACAGTGATGTCTTGCTCAGTGAATCATCTCCAATTCGCCTTAATAATTCTCATCCTTATATTGTAGACCTTCCCAGCGATGATGAGCGGAAAGTGAATTCAATAATTCCTCTTATTGAATTATCTCCTATCTCGACTGTTTCTGCTGGTTTAAAAGGAATTCATATCAAGAGGCCAAATGAGGATGACGATACTTCTGACAGAAGCTCCAAGTGTAGGAAGCTGGTTTTTGAATCAAATGTGGACTACTCCACGACGCCAGTTCCGGGCTTGGCGAAAAAAGGGCGTGGAAGAAATCTCAGATCAGTCAAAAAGTACCTTCGTCAAAATGGGTACAAAGGAAAACCAGATTCACCTGCCGAGGTTTCTTCCACTAGTGAAATCGACTTTCCAGACAGTTGGCTAACTTTAGATGGTGCCACGAAAATGGATTTTGAGACTCCAATATCAAGGTACGCCGGTGGTTGGACGAGACCAACCACCGGTTCACCATGAATCTGCTAGCCTGGAACTGTCAAGGCTTGGGGGTTGCCTTGACAGCCAGGAACCTGAAGACAGAGTGTCTCAGGAAAAAACCCCACATGGTGTTCTTATCGGAAACTAAGCAAAAAGTCACTTACATGAGAAAGATAAGGCGACGCTGTGGCTTTAATGAGGAGTGGTTGGTTGATCCGGTGGGAAAGAGTGGTGGGCTTGCTTTGTGGTGGTCAGAAATGGTTACGGTGAATATCTTATTCTCTTCCCGACATATAATTCATACACGGGTTGAATCTGCTACCTTGGTTACTCCGGCTTTTATTACATTCATATATGGTCCGACGGACGAGAAAGAAAGGTTATTAGCCTGGCAGGAGGTCCGTCGAATTGGAGGCAATTTCTGCGATTCTTGGATGTGCGTTGGAGATTTTAATGATATTCTATCTCAATCTGAGAAGTGGGGAGGCAATCCAAGACCATGGAGGACAATTCTAAACTTTCAATGTTTTATTGCAGATTGTGACTTAGATGATTTGGGATTTAATGGCTATAAATTTACTTGGTGCAATAATCGTCCGCATCCAAACACCATTCGCGAGAGAATAGACAAGGCGTTGGGTAATACTCTGCTCAGGGAACTTTTCCCAAACCTCCAAGTGTTCAACATTGAGCCAGCTGGATCAGATCATCATCTGTTGTTTGAAAAGTTTCAACCAGAAATCTGTCGGCGGAAACGCACCTTTCGTTTTGAGGCTTGCTGGTCTACCCATCCAAATTATCACAGGCTGGTCAAGGATAGCTGGAAGACAGTTTTTGCAGGTAACTCGAGTGCATTTGAGGTTTTTAACCATAAATTATTAAACTGTAAACAGGATTTGATCAAGTGGAGCAATAAGGAATTTCCTAACAATCTTCGGAAGATAGAGGCACTAAAAACCCAACTTGCTAGGTTGAGTCAAGGGGACCGAGACTTGCAGTCTACACGTGCAATTGCTGATGTTAAAGTGGAGCTGGATCGTGTATTTGCTCTTGAGGAACAGTTTTGGTGGCAACGTTCACGGGTATCCTGGCTTCAAACAGGAGACAGGAATTCCCGTTTTTTCCATCAATCCACCCTAAAGAGGAGACATCGAAATAGTTTATTATGTCTTAAAGATGACAGAGGTAACTGGTTATCGGAGAAAGCTGATATCTCCCAAAACATCTCTTGTTTTTTCCAAAATCTCTTCTCAACTTCGGACCCTACTGATATGGACTCGGTTCTAGGGTTCATAGATCCCAAAATCTCAACCGAGATGAATCAAAGCCTCATGCTTCCCGTTTCGAAGGAAGAAGTTAAAGCAGCCGCTTTCAGTCTAGGAACATCCAAAGCGCCAGGTCCAGATGGTTTTTCTGGCCTCTTTTATCATAATTCTTGGAATGAGATTGGTGACTCTGTTTTTAATATGGTCCGGGAATTTTTCGAGGGAAAACCAATACTCAGGGCGCTCAATGAAACTAATATAAGCTGGATCCCTAAGGTGGATAGACCTGAACATGTTTCTCATTTCAGACCAATTGGACTTTGCAACTTTTCTTACAAAATCATCTCCAAGCTCCTAACTAACAGGATGCGACCACTTTTGGACGTTTGCATTTCCCAGAATCAAGGAGCTTTTGTTCCCGGTCGATGTATACAAGACAACATCATCATTGCCCATGAAGTCTATCATTACCTAAGGAGGAAGAAAAAAGGAGGTAAATATGAATTCTCTCTCAAGATGGATATGAGCAAGGCATATGACCGCATTGAGTGGATTTTTCTGGAAAAAGTACTGCTGCATTTTGGTTTCTGTCCTGCTTGGGTGGCTCTTATAATGGAGTGTGTCCAGTCTGTTTCATTAAACATTTGTGTATCAGGGGAAACTGTGAGCTCCTTCTCTCCAGGTAGGGGCTTGAGACAGGGGGATCCCCTTTCTCCATATCTCTTTATCCTTGTTGCGGAGGTCCTATCACTTATGATAAGGAAGAGCCAAAGTGCTAAACTACTAAAGGGGATCAAATTAAGCCAGAGTTGTCCGATCCTTACTCATAGCTTTTTTGCTGATGACTCTCTTTTGTATATGAATGCAAATAAGAAGGATTGTGAGTACTTGGCAAAAATTCTACATTACTACTGTGCTGCATCGGGCCAAGTCATCAACCTTGACAAATCTAGTATTTTCTTTTCCTCCAATACTCCTGCTTCGGTGAGATTTATGGTTGGTAGTATACTGGGTATAAAAGCAACAGAAGACCCGGGAAGGTATCTGGGTATCCCTAGTATCTGGGGGAAGACCAAACACCAAGCTTTGGCTTACATCAGGGAACGTGTAATCAACAAACTGCAAAGCTGGGGGCATTCATTCCTTTCCTTTGCCGGCTGAGAGGTGATGATAAAAGCAGTCATACAAGCAATCCCGATTTACCCTATGAATTGTTTCAAATTTCCTCTTAAAACTTGTAAGGAAATGCATAGTCTCATTGCTAATTTCTGGTGGGACGGCAATGCTTTCGGGGGACGTACACATTGGAAATCCTGGGATTCTCTCACATCTACGAAAAATCAGGGAGGTATGGGTTTTCGGGATTTAATCATTATGAATGACTCCCTTTTGGCTAAGGCTGCATGAAGACTCATGACAAATCCAAATGTCTTATGGGCTAGGGTGTTGAAAAGCATATATTTCCCCAAGACCGAGTTTATTAATGCAACTAAAGGCTATAAAGCATCTTGGTGCTGGTCAAGCCTTCTTGAGGGTAGGGCTCTCCTTGAAAAGGACCTTCGATGGGATGTTGGTACTGGTTCTTCAATTCGGATATGGGGAGATACTTGGGTTCCTGGTGTTCCTTTTCCAGACAGACCTCTCAATGGTGAGAACCCCTTTGTGCAACAAGGCCGTGTTTGCGATCTAATTGTGGATGGTTGTTGGAATCTCAGCCCCATAGCACAATTCTTATCGGATGAAGTAATAAACGCCATCTATGATATTCCCATCCCAGCTAATGGACTAGAAGACAAGCTAGTATGGAAATATGCGAGAAATGGAGAGTATATGGTCAAGTTGGGTTACAAAGCTGTAAAGGAAAGGCAGGTAGTAAGCACTAATAAGGCTAGTTCCTCTCTTGTTGTGCCTCCTTCATGCTGGAAATCTGTTTGGAAACTAAAGACTATCCCACGTGTGCAGCAGTTTCTATGGAGAATCTTAAATAATGCCATCGCCACCAATGGAGCCCTTTGTCATAGAAAAAGAAGCCGGTCAAGCCAATGCCCCATTTGTGAAAACGAGGCTGAAACCATTGAACATTTATTCTTCCATTGCCCATGGACTCGTTGTGTATGGTTTGGGTGTATGCTGGGTGCGAGAATAGACACTATTAATGTGACAAATTTTAACACTTGGTGGCTCCAGATTTTAGGTATGTACTCTCTAAATACTCATGATCTATCTTTAATCTGCTGGCTACTCTGGTTTATTTGGAAGCAAAGAAATGAAAAGGTGTTTAATCACATAGACCCCAACCCTTCTGTGGTCATTGAAATGGCTCGGAATAGCACTGTTGAATTTTTATCTAGCAATACAAGTCAACTGCATGAATCTGTTTTGACTGATCAGCCCCCTAATCTTTTAGTCCGTTGGATTCCTCCAGCCTCTGGTTGTCTAAAAATCAACTGTGATGGCGCCTACCAACAGGGCAATGAGAAAGCAGCTATAGGGGTGGTCTGCAGGGATAATTTTGGCTCATTCAAATGGGGCTATGTTGATAAACTGAAATTGTAACATCCTGAATTTTGGACCTAAAGACTTGAAAACTAGCCTATTTTTGGAGGACTACTAGGCCCTATTTTTGAAAATGACAAATTTGAAATCAGTATTTTTTTTAATATGAATAGTATTTACTATTCACAAATACGTACATGAATAGTAATTACTATTCACAAATACGTATTTACTATTGGTTAATACGGTATTTTGTGGGGTATGAATAGTATTTACTATTTAAAAATACGGTATTTACTATTTAAAAATACGGTATTTACTATTCCTAAATACGTATTCACTATTTGAAAATACGTATTTACTATTCATGCGGGACCCACGTCAAATTATTTCTCCTCTGCCGACAGAAGTCTCGTGAGTTTTGAAAAATTTTGCGCGCAGGACCCACTCAATAATAATATTATTATAATATAATATCTTATACTTTGGAAAACAATAGAAATAAAATTATTTCCAATAAACCGTGAATTAGGTTTTTAAAGTAAGGGTATATTATAAACAAGTGAATTTCTATCTCAGAGTGGGTTATCTCCAAAGTCATTTCCGTAATCGGCGGAATGATTATTGAGATAGGTTGAAACCGATATTTTGAAGCAGGACAGATAGTGGAATCTGTAGGAAATAAATCATAACTCAAACTCCTTGAATTAAGTAGTAAACAACTGGACATATTATGAATCAGTGAATTTTTGTCTAGAAGTTGGTGTCACCCGAAGTAATTTCTGTAACCGTCAGTGTCCGACTTAAAATCTTCGGCAGGTTACGGAATACCCTAAATAGGATCAAAAATTTAGTTGACCCAGATATTTCTGAAGAGGAAAAATAGAACTTCAAGGCTGTGCTTCCGGATTCTTGAGAATTTCTAATATATCGCGATTAGAACACCGATCAGGGAATCTTTATAGGATAAATGCAAAAGAGTAAAAAAGTGTCATCGTCATGATGACGTCATCGATGACGTAAGCATCTTGATGACGTCATCGATGACGTAAGCAAATGGATTGGACGGTTGAGATGAAGCCATGTTTAAAGTCAAGATCCAACAGCCAAAATCTGACCTGATAAAGTATGAATAGTGTCATGCTTTTTCACTATAAATAGAGGCTTCATTTCTTCATTTTCTTCACACCAAACTCAGAGAGCAACAGTTGAGTTTAAGAGAAGAGTGAGAATTCTTAGAGTTAGAGAGAGAGTTTAGAGTAAAGTTCTTGAAGCTGGAGAGAATGAGCAGGAACTTCAAGGGTAAGTTCTCTAGTTCTTGAGTTTTAGCTTCTAGTTCTTGGTAATAGTGTAGTTTGATCCAGAAAATTAAAGAATAAATTCTTAAACTTGTTTTTAGGTTTCCTTACATTGAAATAGTGCTGAACAAGGTTCTGCAAGGGATGTCCGAAGATTCCGGAGTCAGATTCGAAGGAAGTCCGTATACGTGAATAGTGCCGTATACGTGAATAGTACCGTATACGTGAATAGTGCCGTATACGTGAATAGTGCCGTATACGTGAATAGTACCGTATACATGAATAGTGCCGTATACGTGAATAGTGCCGTATACATGAATAGTAAATTACTATTCACACCGAACGGAGGTACGGATGCGTATTGTAACCTTAACTCTGATGCTTATGGTATGCTTATATGTGATAGATAGTCTGAAATTCTGTTTTTGAAAATTGATCATACACATACAACTTGATACGGGTTATAGTCTTGATAACGCCGTTATGTTTTCCTAGCGCTGAGGACACGGATGTACATCGTGGCACTGGTGAATAGTGCAGACTATAATAACATGCATATTGCAGTGGCTGTGTTATGTTATTTTGTGAATATATGAATAATGTATGTGATTATTGCTGTTTTGACATGAATATCTGTCATACATATTTGATACATAAGCATGAGGTTAACCGTTACCTGAGGTTCAATGGGTATTGAACCTCAACTCTTACTGTAGCTTCAGGATTTTCGGAGTGAACAGAAACAGAAACAAGGGTAAGCAGCAGGCAGAAGGACTAGCTGGAGAAAGTCCTGTAGATATGTATAGTCTTTCGAACTCTTTGTATCAACAAACCAGTACACTACAGTGGTTGAATATCAGTTACTCTGTATTTAAAATCATTTCGTTGCTCAACTCTGGTTAAATTATTTTGAACTCTGATCAAATAATTTCGAAAATGCTTTAGAAAAGTTGAGGTGTTACATTTTGGTATCAGAGCCAGGTTAAAGGTAACCATGATCGGGGGTTCTCACAGTGTGATCTGTGGCGAAGCATTGGCTCTTACCCCGACATGGCCAGGGAGTCTGGTTGCACTGGGACGTATGGGCGTACCCTGAGCCGTGAGGCGGTGCGTAAAACTAGCGGCTGAGGTACGTTATGTTGCCACGGTGTATGGGCACCACGGAGACATTTTGGTATCAGAGCAGACATCCTGGCACAGAGTTAACTAAGTTACTCCAAACAGTCCGATATCTAGAAAGGGGTTTTGTGGTTGGCAATCAGTTTCCTTGAATTCGTCGAGCCTTCCACAAATACACCTGCCTAGTCGGATTGTCTGAGTAGCGGAGTTAGGTTCTAAGCTTTCAAAAGTGTTTTATCTGGTATGAACCCGACTCAGTTACAGTAAACCATTGGTGCCGAAGGTAGGGCCGAGTCTATATGGATCAGCCAATCAGTCACTCTAGCACGGTGAGGCTCCCATGATAGACGCCTACCTGGCCAATCGGTTTGACTAACTAAGTTAGGCTCTAAGCCATGGTTTTAAAAGTATTTCGAAAAAAAACAAGTACAAGTACTGATACAATACTGGTGTTGTGATACAAAAAGGACGTACATCCTAAGGAAAAGGGTTAGGCTCGGGAGGCCTTGATATAGAGTAGATGGCACAGAATATGGTTTCTGTTGTTAAACTTTAAGACTTTTGATATGGGAATCGGAATCTAAGTTAAATCCCTGCTCAGAGTTTCAAGGGAAGTGGTACAGAGAAGTCGGTACGACTTAAGTTTTCCGGTAGACAGTAACCTACTGTTTAGGTTTCCCTTGGATAGTAACCTATCGATTTAATGTCCTTGTCAAAATAATAACTTGTTAAGGTACCCTGAGAAGAAAATTCCTACCTTGTAGAGGCCAGACACCATGCGTGCAACGGGGCATGGCTCCGGGGACGAAGATCTTTTGATTAAGTCCTTGACGGTGGTGATCAATTGACAGAAGAAGGAAAGTACCCAGTAATTCTGGGGAGACAGTTATGTCATACTAGTACCTATGAGAGTTGTAGGTACCCAGTAGTAAGTATACCAATATTAGTACCAAGAATCAATAGACATTATGAAGTTAATATTGCTTAAGCGAGAGAAATCTCAGAACTATGACCCCTGTGAGAGTAGGAACCCTTAGAAAATATGAGTGAGTTTTGCCTAGGTTCCAAATACCTAAGAGATAGTTCCTTAACAGAACCATACGAAAGCTGGAAACCTCAGTAGCCACCAGGTTATGGTCTCAAGGTGGGACCAAGAACCATAGAGATGTTAGTGGCTAATAAATTCCCTTTAAAGTAAGTGGCTACCCGATAGGGAAAATTGAGTTAAGAATTATGCTTGGAGCTAAATAGAAAGTGAAAGTCCACAAATAGAATGACCCTAGATAAGATGGTAGACATAGAAACAACGGTTTATGAAACTACTAAAGGATAGGAACCTGTTAAGATTTGAGTTCTCATTATAATGATTCAAAGACGATCACTGGCGCTACTTATGGAAAGTTTGTCGGAGAAGGATACCTACGGGGAGTTCTGATCAAGGAGGTTTACCTACAGAGGATGCTAACCGGAAAAGCTGACTGGTCTGAGAAGACTAAGTGAAGCGCCGAGTAATGTGCCGTAGAGCAGAGCCACCGTGACGACGAACCGTAGAGTGGAGCCGCCGTGACAACGAACCATAAAGTAGAGTTACCAGTGCATCGGTTCTCAAGGTAAGTACATTATAATGAATCTCACATTGAATAGGTTCCCTAGAGAAAAGACTGTTGTAACTTAGTATATCGTCATGGTTTGCTCCAGTGCTATACAGCATATATTGTGTTTATAGGCTAGCAGAAGCCCATAGTTGTCAGACAACGAATATGAGAAGTGTCCAGAAAATTTTGTGAGATCCGAGGATAGCGAACGATGTTTGAAATAGCTGGAAGATTAAAGTAGAACAAACTAAGTATTTTATGAATAGTTTGAGTAGCCAAGGACAGAGGTTCCAATGCGTGTAATTAGTGATGACCTTCTAATGTTAGTTGTCTGATTCCTAAGTAAGGTTTAAAAAAATTGAATTTTTGAACTTGCCAAGACACTTGCTGTATTTGAAATTTTTAAAATTGATTTGTTCGCACATGTGGATTTTTGAAACAGAGTTTTCAAATGAAATGTTTTCAACAGAATTTGAGACCACAGTGATGGTTATTTTGAACAGATGTTGTCTTATATAAAGGGGTTTTTGTTAGAACCCAAAGTTTGAAATTGAGTTTTTAACTATGTTGTGGAAAAGTCAGTACAAAACTGGAAGGACAGAAGCTGTTGTAGATGTACACAGTTTGCTGGGTCTTGCTAGATGTTTTAAAATGTTTGAAATCGCTGGCCTTTGATAAATGTTCTTTTTTGAACAAAAAGTTTTGGAGGGATTTTGGTTTGAGAAAATGGAAATCGCACCAGCAATGAACGCACCCAATCCATAACATTTCGCCTAGGGCGTATGTTTTGATTAGTAAAACCTGACTGTCTATGACTGGACTGAGTTCCGCTAGATAGGGTTGCTACTTTATGTGCCAGTGTGAACACTGGGTCTCCTGAGAGAGGGGCGGAGGTTCTCCCACATTGTTGATAGTACTGTTGAGACTGGATTCGAGGATTGGGGTAAGGCGCTCACTGTACCAAATGGTTAAAATGATGGTGTGTACTCTCAATTGTAAAATTTTGTGAAATAAATTAGCTCCCTCAAAGATATGTGCCGGTAATAAAAGTTTTTGAAAATGATCCGGCAGTGAAAAATGTTTTCACGAATTTGTGATGGCAGCGATTAAGTTTAAAAATGTTATAGCACTATTACTTTGTGGTATAGTGCAGATTGTGAAATGTACTGAAACCACGGAAAATTTTTCATGTTTGAAAATTTGAAAATGAGACAAGAAAATAATTTTGGGTACCAATGACATGATTGTCGACGCTATCGTGTTGAAAAGAAAAGCAGTGTAATTGGGAATTATGGTACAGGAACAGCAACTATTAGAAAGGTTTGGAATACTGAATTAGTTAAGTCAAATAATAGCTGCCGGTTATGATGTTGAGTAAGTGAAAGTAGTTTGAGGACTTGAATGGGAAAGTCTCGGATGAATTTGATGAGCAGATGCTCAAGGCAATAAGACGTAGTGTGCAAAGTATACACGGGATGATGCTCCTAGGACATAAGACCGGTGATACTTAGCACTGTGTGAAATGCTAAGTAACTATGTTTAGAATACATCGTAAGACTAGCAAAACATTCACTGTATCAGGTAGTAATAAAGATGCCTAAGGGTTGAGGATGAATTCCTAAGTAGAAAGGTTAGAATCTCCAGTGCGATGGTAATAGATTGAGCCGGAAGGTCAATATGTGTTAAGCCGATAGGCTAAATAAATCAGGCAGTGAGGCCTATGTAACCGAGTACTATGAGAATAGATCAGCAAGTCCTGTAATTTAGTACTATACCTAGGTATAAGATTGAGACATTGAATAGTAGGATGCGTGCTATTTAAGTTTGCATAAGGAAGGAATAGACTAGAGGTCTAGATAACCTTTTGATTTTATATTGTCAAATTTCGAGGACGAAATTTATTGAACGGGGGGAGAATTGTAACATCCTGAATTTTGGACCTAAAGACTTGAAAACTAGCCTATTTTTGGAGGACTACTAGGCCCTATTTTTGAAAATGACAAATTTGAAATCAGTATTCATGAATAGTAAATACTATTCATATTAAAAAATACTGATTTCAAATTTGTCATTTTCAAAAATAGGGCCTAGTAGTCCTCCAAAAATAGGCTAGTTTTCAAGTCTTTAGGTCCAAAATTCAGGATGTTACAGAAATCCATATCAGCTTTCATGACTGAAGCACTTGCTCTTAAACGGGCTCTACTCCTTGCTGTGGATATAGGGATTGATAAAGCAATCTTTGAATCAGACTGTCTTTCCTTAATCAACTGTGTTAATGCTAAGTCACCTACTTTAATTGATTGGCGCTGTAGAAGTTTAATTCATGACATAATCAGTCTTCTCTCCTCCAAAGTTGGGTTTTCGATCTCTTTTACCCCTAGACGGGGTAACCATGTTGCTGACTCTTTAGCAGCAATTGCTTATAAGGAGGTGTGCCCTATCGGGTGGGTCTTCCAACCAACACCTTCTTTAATGTCCCTTCTAACTTTGGATGCTCAGGAAGCTCCTTCAGTCATGAATGACACATCTCTCCCCAACTCTGAAAGGGGTGATTGTTAATGTTTATCTTCTGAGTTCTTTACTTTTACTTTTTCTTTTTCTGGGTTGTTTCGTTCCTTTCAACTGGTTTCCCTACGTTTGTACTTTTGGCTGTTGTAGCATTGTGGACTAATATTGGTTTGTCCCAACTGTATTTGTCTCCTCTGTAATTCTTCTGATTTAATGGTAATAGAATATCTTTCCGAGCAAAAAAAATAACCTTGGTTGTGATTTTCTTTGTTTGTCTGAAGATAACATAAATAAATGATCCTATCTAGTAGATATGTTATCTAAGGATAATTAGTCCTGTTAGCCTACAAGGTAAATGAAACCATTCCATTCAAATCAATTGGGGAGTCATGGATTTGACATGTCCCTTGGGACGAGTATCATGAAGCTCATAATTATAGACAAGGTTGTCAAATTGACGAGTTTAAGCAAAATCGTGATAGTAACATAAACCCATATCGTGAACTCGAATCGTAAATTTATAAAAATTTACTTTTATAAGGATAATTAATCTGGTGGTGGACCAGTCAACCTATGAGGTAAACGAAGCCATTCCATTCAATCAAATTGGGGTGTCTTGGATTTGATATGTCTGCAAGTATGATGAATCTCATAATTATGGGTGTATTTAAAACCGCCAAATGAAATGGGAATACGTGTAAGATGGATTTAGTAACATGTAAATATGAAGTTATAGTTGTACCTTAAGGAATTTCTCATATATTTATGTTTGCTTTTGTAAGATAGTAATTAATTAGATGCCACTTTTATACATATTGTGATAACGCATAACTTTCAGCTTTAAGAAGTAGTTTTGTAAAACCAAGACTCAGTAGCACATAGAATTGGCAAAATTTTGCCTACACATACCATAAGCACAAAAGTATAGCACATAGATTTGACAAAGTTTTACCCACAGATTTTATAAACTTAACAGCACAGTAGACAACATTAACAAAATTAAGCACATGGTTTTTCCCTTTTTAAAACATCCATCTTTTTACCAAAAATTATTATTGTCAAACTTGCGAGTTGACTCTCCGAGTTTAGCTTTTTTTTATATTTTTAAGGGTTAAATGCCTAATTTGCCCCGGAAGTTTTGCTAAAGGGGCGCTCAACACCCGGAAGTTTTTTTGGTTCCAAAGTTGCCCTGGAAGTATTCAAAAGGTACCAAATTTGTCCCGGAAGTATGAAAAAGGTAGCAAATTTGCCCCTCCGTTAATTTTAACCGTTAAGTTTAATTGAGTGTACACGTGGCATGCCACCTCATGACACGTGGCATGCCACCTCATCAACCCAATAAGAATTAAGTATCATTTTTGCCCTGAAAATTTTCATTAAGGAGCAATTTTGCCCTTCTTTCTCCCAATATTAAATTTGACTATTAAATCAGTCAAAGACCACACATGACATACCTTGAAAAGGTCGAACTTGGAGTCGGAGAAGGAGATCTTTGAGATGTTGAGCTCAAGACAGCCAGAATTTGTGAAGCCGAATTGATCACAGGAAACATCACTTATGATCTAAGCAAATGATCAGTCTATACAAACGTAAATATTATCACTATTGATTTGTTTTACTGAACCAATTTTTGGAACAATTCATTTCTCGTTTTGTGTTTCATTTGCTTAGATCATAAGTGATGCTTCCTCTAGGTTTTGCGACAGACCTTTCAGTCCCTGTGACCAGTTCGGCTTCACAAATTCTAGCCGTCTTGAGCTCAATATCTCAAAGATCTCATTCTCTGACTCCAAGTTTAACCTTTTCAAGGCATGACATGTGTGGTCTTTGACTGATTTAATAGTTAAATTTAATATTGGGAGAAAGAAGGGCAAAATTGCTACTTTTGTAAACTTCCAGGGCAAAATTGCTCCTCAATGAAAACTTACGAGGCAAAATTGCTCCTTAATGAAAACTTCCAGGGCAAAAATGATACTTTTTGATTGATGAGGTGGCTTGCCACGTGTGCTGAGGTGGCATGCCACGTGTGATGAGGTGGCAATTTAACGATCTACGTGGACTTCTGTCATGTTTGGGTAAATTTGATGCCTTTTTAATACTTCCGGGGCAAATTTGGTACCAAAAAAACTTCCGGGTGCTGAGCGCCCCCTTATCAAAACTTCCTGGGTAAATTTGGTATTGAACTCTATTTTTAACTTATAAAATCGAGTCGAGTCATTAGAAAACTCGTTATCATTGTAAACTCGGTTAAATTCACGAGTTTATATACCAAGTTTACCATTTTTACATTTACAACTTACAAATTATGTTAACTCACCCTTAAACTCGTGTTAACTTCTTCAATTTGATCATATTCAGTAGCTTTAAATATAATTTTATAGAAATTTCTTTGTTAGATATGATAAATTATGATTGTTTAGGGATTTAATCTCAATTATTTGAATTTAAAAAATATTTAAATCAAATTGTTGTTGTGTTTTATATTTTAATTATCTAATTATACACTATGAATATTTATTTCATGATAAAAGTAAATTCTTACAAGTTTACGATTCGAGTTCATAATACGAGTTTACCTCATTATCGCGAGTTTACTTAAACTCACGAGTTTGACAATCTTACCGAAAACAATACCCCATGTTTATGCCATCACATATTCAACTATATATACAAGGATTCAACCATAAAATTCCAATAAACTTTCCACATATTAGCTAATCCCAAAGAAAAAACATTAAAGGTGCTTGGCATGACTTCAAAAGGAAACATTAATGTTGATAACAGTGGCACAAACTTATAATCATATCAATGATGTACCAAAGGTGAGTCTAACATTCCTTTGTCTTATGTTAGATTAATACAATACAATTTACCTTTACTTTCAATTTGTCTACTCTCCTGTACAATATTTGAGAAAGATGATCTGCAAAAAATTTATGAAGAAATTCTTGTGTAAACCTGGCGTGCCACATTATTTTTTGTCACACCAATTACAACCCAACAATTCTTTAGCATTTTACTTTTATATGGAACTTTTAAATATTAGTTGGCAGATAAAATCTAAAAAAAAAAAGGAAAAGAAGGAGAAAAATAGAGTGGGAATCGACTGATCAATAGAGAATCCTCCTCTTCTCTTTTGGCGCTTCCCCTGTAATCGTTGACATGAGAGAAAGCATGCCCCCAAAATTTTGAGATCGCATCAACAAGGAATCTAAGATGATGATGACAATGAAGCGTTGCTCCATAAAGTGGCCAGAATCTAAGATCACGACAACCATAGACGAGGAATATGGATTATTAGGAAATTGCTGCATGTGGATATTATTAGGTTGTTTTAGCTCCATACTCTCAATGTTGTTGTTGCAGGGATCTCTTTCCGTCATTATTGAACGGGGGAAAATTTTATGCCCAACTTTCACATCATGAGTCCTTACTTTTCTATTATCTATGGCTATAGTTGTTATTTATTTTACACATATTGTGTTGTTACCATTTCTATTTGTTTTTTTGGGGCATGTTATTCACTTGTTGCCTGCGATGAGACTGGCTGAAATTATAAGAAAAATGGGATAAATCAAAATCATGTGAGAGAACGTTGGCATTAAATGACAGTTATATATGATTCATAACGTATTCATGAAGATCGTGATTAGCTTATTGAGACTCCCTTCGAGGACATCCGATTAGTTTAATGAGAAATGACACTTACTTTATTTAAATTATAATATCCTTTGGTGAGAAATGGTGTTATTTGTTTTTTAACTTAACCTTGAAATGTAATATTTGTTCATTGTATATGTGATAAATGAAAATGCAGAGGACTTATTGAAACTATTGAAGGAATGGGAAAAGTTATGCAAATGGTATAATGGTCAATGATGCAGAAAGAACAATTCTAGTACGTTCAGAGAAATCAGGGGAAAAAAAAAAAAAAAGATGCAAAGGAACCTTATCCAGCGGATGATCAGTCAAAAATTGAGTTAAAGCTGCATAGGCACAAGAGATGTTGCTATAGAAGGAGCAAGCCAATCTTTTTGCATTTGGTTAACACTTCTTAGTAATGTGACCGTTTGTACTTTCCATACGCTTGAATGTGGATGAAATGGGGTATAAAATAAGTGTGAATAAAAAGTTTGAAGAGTAAATGTGATAGATTGTGAGAATGTGGATGATTATGAAGGAAGAACGAGAGGAAGAAACCGTTTGTGCTGTGCAGATACAGAGGTAGAGATCAAAAGAAGTGGCTTATAAGCTTATGGGAACATTGAAGCACGAAAATGTTATCATAATCCTAGTTCTCAACATTAATTTAAGATTTCAAATCCATCAGCAAATCTAAACAGCTTATCAAAGATCCTCTTGAGCTTGGCAAAAGTGCTTTCAGAACTCATGATGATGAGCTACCTACTAAACTTGAACGGAAAATCTGTCTTTGCTCAAAGAAGATGCTCAACTACAACTGAAAGATGGAGGAAGTGAAACAAGAGAAGACCATGTGGCCAAAAAAAAAAAAAAGCTCTAACATCACCCCCATTACATCAATAAATTTCCCTATTTATAGAGTATTCTGTTATTACCAACTAAGAAATTATTAATGTCCTAACCTTCGTTGTAATACTCTTGCAATATAAGAATGCGTAAACAGAAAATATATCCATGCAGTGTTGATAGAAAATAAACTAACCATTTTACAGGCTCCTAAAGATCAAACATTTATGACAAGATAAAAAAACTCATGCATTCCAACCAAACTAGAGTTGTTCTCACCCCAGGAAATATATCCTCACCAACTTTCTGCAATAAGTTCTCCATCTCTTGTACCTTCAAATCAGAAACGGTGTCAAAAGCTTTTGGGTAAAACAAAACAAGTTGTT
This sequence comes from Acacia crassicarpa, assembly GCA_034222035.1. Taxonomy (NCBI): domain Eukaryota; kingdom Viridiplantae; phylum Streptophyta; class Magnoliopsida; order Fabales; family Fabaceae; genus Acacia; species Acacia crassicarpa. The sequence goes on along the minus strand of JAWXYG010000009.1, from coordinate 18,532,481 downwards.
TGCAATGAATATCATGCAAAAAGTATAACCAGACCTCTTTGCGTGGAATCCTTTGCCTAATATCATCAAAATATTTCAACCCTAATTTCTGTGCGTTTGTTAGCGAATCATCATTCCTCAGCTCATCTAATGTATGATGTCCTTTCTCATACAATTTTAGTGCTGTGGCTGGACCTATTCCCCACACTTCTTCAAATAAGGATATTGTTCGCACATATAGTTAAGGGACGAATGAGTAGGCAGTAAAATCACAATAAAGGATCCAAGATGTTACTATTTAGCAGCACACCTGAGCATTTTGTATTTCGTGTGTATCAAACTGAAAAAATTAAAATTAAAAAGAACATTCACACAAGGACAATAGGAAGGATAAAAATCTAAGTCATCAGACTAAAAAAAGTAAAATCATGAAATAAAGGTTCTCAAAGGTCTCAAATTGAGCCATTGCAATACCTTCTCATCAGTTTCAAAGTGCTCCAACTTAGATAACCTGCCAGTGGTTATTATCTCCTGAATCTGAACACAGTAAAATTAATTGCTTCAGCTGTTATAGGACCCAATGAGAAAGACAAGTCTTGAATGCATATAGTAAGATGCACAAATATCCTATGTATTCCATATTCTGATAGCTGTATAATCAAGAGTTCTATAGCCTTCAGAATGCCAAAAAATCAATTCATCAGCTTCAAAGGATTGTATGATTAATACAAACAAGTAGAATTTAAGAGAAAATGATTTCACAAGACAGGAACAAAAAGAAGCTAATATAGTAGGTAGCAATTATTATTAATATAGTAAAAGAAAGATTATATCGAGGTCAAAATAATAAATAAATCCATATGTAAAACAGCCTAAGATAGCAGTTTCTTTAGCTCACTCACGTGATCTTCAATTGATTTTCCAATTGATGGCAGGTTTTTGATCTGGTCCAAGCTTTCAATCTTAAATGGCAACTTCTCAATCACTGCAATAGCTTTGTGATAGCTAAAGGACCTCCGATCATCACCCAATGCTTTAAAACAGCATTAGCACAATAAACAAGTGTTCAAGAAAACAGTATAAAATAATCTGAGAATAATCTGCGGGAGCTATTTGGGTCTTACCTCTGTGTATGTTCACAAGTTTTCCGAATATCTCTGTTATGTTCTTGTTTAGATCAGGTGGACAGTAAGGCAAGGATGACTGTAATGTTATACCCTCGTTAGAATATTTTCCAAAAAGAACAAGGCAAAAAACTTAGATGCCATATTTGAATTAAATGACCTTTTCGGACTATGGTGCCTTTTAATAGCAAATTCTACAATTTTAGTAGTTTCTACAAACCACATATGCTTTTGGAGAAAGCTTTTCATTCAGCACAAACTTTTGAGGTGGTCTTTGAAAATTTACATGGCACTAGATGAATTTACCTGGTAAAGCTTATACTTCCAAACTAAGTCCAAAAAATTTAGGGAAGAAAATATTTTACAATATACTTCAATTGTAGGCTTGTAGATCTTACTGCCTCATTTTCAGCATCAAGGCTTTGAGGTCTTGTGTTCGCATAATTTGAACAGCCAATTGAATCATCATGACTGCTTGCTGTACTTGGTGATGAATATGCTTCATTTTCTCTTTTATCTTCAGTAGTGTCAAGATTTACAATTCCAGCATCCTCAGAAGAGGATTTGATCTTTTTGTTGGGTAATCCTTTATCATCACTTGAACTGCTTCCATTAACTGGTTTAGGACATGAAGACTTATCGGCTACATTTTCATCATCCGGGTACATATCATCAGATAGCTTCTCCACCGATTTCAAGCTGTCTTCCAACCATTGATGAAGGAGAACTCTCTGCAGAAATGATCATTGAAGCACTGTCTGAGAATATACATACAGACCCACATTATGAAGTTTGAAGATGGGAAGCAGGTTCAACAAAGGACTGAACTTAAAAGCGCACAAAGTTCTTTAGAAAACCAATCATGTAATACATTATCTTCTTTCATACAATGGTTCGCAAAAACCAAAGAATCATGCTTTCATAGAAAAAATTAACGGTAAAGAAATAATATCTGTCATTTAAGGTCTTTCTTTCCCAAATAGCAACTTTCAGCTGCCACAAGATACACTAAATAAGCAACTCAGTTCTGTTTTGATAATATAACAATTTCTTCAAGCAGAAGAACTGAAGTAAATTCGTCAATAAGCAAACCCAGCAAGTTCGAAAATTAAGATTATAAAAAAATAAAGCTAATTGAAGCAGAAGTAGGAAAAATCCGCTGACCCCTTTAAAACGTGACAAACGCTCACTCCAATTGCTGGAGAAGGGAATCAGAGTCTATTGCTAAAATGTGAGTAACCCTTTTGGACAAACGCTCTTCTATGACAGCCCCCATTTGCGCCAATTTCTGCTTCCAAATCTTCAATAACGGAGCAGAAAAGAGAAACCAAAAGAAATTACCAAAGAGGAAGAAACATGGAACAAACAGAAATGTGGGTAAGAACGAAAACACACACACAGGTACACACTGACAATGCATAATTGAATGTAGTGAAACCTGCAATCGACGAGGTTGAACTCCCTTTTCAATTAAGAAAACGATCATTCCCGAGAATAAGCCATGTGGATGAGATGAACTTGAATTCTTCGGCGCTTTAGACATTGGCGCCATTGTGGGGGCCTTGTTTCTTCAAAGACGGTCGCTGGTCGTCTGTTACACAATGCCGGAAGAGTCAAATAAAAGCGTCGCCGGTTATCAAATGAGACGGGTGGGCACCACCATGAAACCTTATAATAAAATAAGAAGTTAGACCATTTAAACTCGAATGACAAAAATAAAATGAGGATAAATTTGAATGACAAAAAATTATATTAAGCATGATGTGTGCGTGTATTTGCTTAGTTGATTTTATTTTAACGAAATCTCACTTTTTTTTTATACATCATGGTAGGGGAGGGGTTAGGGTTCGAACCCTGAACATGAGGGAGGGAGGCCAGTTAATACTGACTCCTATGCCACTGCGCTGAGTGTGTATGGCAACCATTCTGTTGCCCAACACTGTTTCTGAAATGAAACAATTTTTTCTAATTTTTTGGAAGAGTTCTGAAAATCAGAATTACGTTTGTTAACCCATTTTATTTTTACTCCGAGAATCAGAATTACGTTTGGTAACACATTTTTCCTCCTCTTGTTTGGGAGTTAAAAAAATAGTAAGGGAGAAAGATGAAGGATTAATGAGTTATTTTTACTATTTTATCATTTTCTTTAATAATTAATATAATTATTATACTTTACAAATAAATTTAAATTTAAATTTTTTAAAAAATTTATTTATGTAATTTTTATATTCAAAAAATTATTTATGTGACGATGGCGGGGTGGTGGCGACGGCGGGGTGGTGGTGACGGCGGCGCAGCGGCGGTAGCGGTGGTGTGGTGGCGGTGGCAGTGGTGGGTGGTGGCGTTGGTGGTGGTAGGGCGGTGGCGGTGGGGCAGCAGTGGTGGTGGGGTGGCAACGGCGGTGGTGGTGGAGTGGTGGCGGTGGTAAACAAGGGTAAATTTTTGCTTCGATTGAGGGAAAAATAAATTCTGATTTTTTGTCCTGGAATAGAGAAGCCAAAATTTTTAGCTTCTTTTTTTTTACTCCCCAGCACAAAAAATAAACCAGTTCATCCCGAGAGCAAGAAAAAAAAAAGGATTTACCAAACACAATTCCTATCCATTTTTGTTATGGGTAGAAAAATTAGGAAAAAAGTTATTCTGAGAGTGTTACCATGCACACCCAAGGCACTAAATCTCACTTCTTTCTGAGAGAGATGAAATAATTAATTCCGAAAGAAAAAGAATTCTTTTTTCCTCAAGATACAATTATAAATTCATATTTATGTGTTACTAAATCCATCTTAGACCTATTCCCTTTTCATTTAGGAGTTTTAAATACACTTATAATTATGAGCTTCAAGATACTCGTCCCAATGTCAAATCCACGACTCTCCAATTGATTTGAATGGAATGGTTTCATTTACCTCATAGATTAAAAGGACAAATTATCCTTAGATAACATGTCTACTAGATAGAATCATTGATTTATGTTATCTTCTGACAAAATAAGAAAATCATAACAAAATCTTACAATTCCAACTGATATTATCTAATATGAAAATTATTGATTTGACTTCGTGAAATTCTAGAGTACTTTCTCCGCCAACCAAAGTTGTCAAACTCACGAGTTTAAGTAAACTCGTGACAGTGATGTAAAATCGTATCGTGAACTCGAATCGTAAATTTGTAAGAGTTTACTTTTATTATTAAATAGATATTACTAGTGTATAATTAAATAATTAAAATATAAAAATGACAATAATTTGATTTAAATATATTTTAAATTCAAATAATTGAAATTAAATCCACCAACATTCATCATTTATCATATTTAAGAAATAAATTTCTATAAAATTTCTATATAAAGCTATTGAATATGATCAAATCAAAAAAATTAATACGAATTTAAGAGTAAGTTAACATGGTTTTGTAATCTAGAAACGTAAAAACGGTAAAATCGGTGTATAAACTCATGAGTTTAATTAAGTTTACAACTAGCACGAGTTTATCACTGACTCGACTCGTTTTTGTAAGCTAGAAGCGTAAAAACGGTAAACTCGGAAAGTCAACTCGCGAGTTTAACAACTATGCCGCCAACCCTAAAATTCTCAAGTAGATTGATTCATTCAATACACAAAATCAAAGATAATTATGCTTATCTCAGTATAAAGCAGGTTTTGTGTTAAAAAATTGTTTTAAATACCTTAATATTTAATTTATCAAATCCTTGTACCTAAAACTTTTTGATGAAAAAAATATTATTTTAATTACAATTTTTCCAAGATTTCCTATAATTTTTTCCTGGGAACTATCACACGTTATTGCTTTTTCGCTAAAGTTTACCCCTTAGTAAATTTATTATGATAGTTATTATAATTAATTTCTCATCTATTTATGTATGTGTTTGTGAGACAGCCATTAATTAGCTGTCCCAATTACAAATTGTGATAGCGTGTAACTTTCAACTTTAAAAAGTAGTTTTGTAAAACCTAGACACGGCAGCACATAGAATTGGCAAAATTTTGCCTACACATACCATAAGCACAAAAATATAGCACATAGAATTGACAAAGTTTTACCCACAGATTAGATAAACCTTGGCAGCACAGCACACAGAATTAACAAAATTAAGCATATGGTTTTTCCCTTTTCAAAACCCTTGTCTCTTTACCGAAAACAAACCCCCATGTTTATGCCATCACATTTTCAACTATATATATACAAGGATTCAACCATAAAATTTCAATACACTTTCCACATATTAGCAAATCACAAAGAAAAAAAATTAGAGGTGCTTGGCATGACCTCAAAGGAAATTTCAATGCTGATAACAGTGGCTCAAACTTATTATCATATCAATGATGTACCAAAGGTGAGTCTAACATTCCTTTGTCTCATGTTTGATTAATACACTAGAATTTACTTTTCTTTCCGATCTGTCCACTCTCCTATAAAAATTTTTGAAAAAGATGATCTACATAGAATCCATGAAGAAATTCTTGTGTGAATCTGGTGTGCCCAGGGACAGACCTAGGGGGGCTAGGGATAGCCCTCGCCCCCAAATTTTTTTTTAAAAAAATTATATATATAACATATGATTGTGGTATATATGACAGACGAAAAAAGGAGTCCAGTTCATCGTGGAAGGGATAGGCTTAGCACCTGGAGATTCCTTTATCTTCTACCACGCAGACAGGGAAGCTATACTTACCTGCAGACATTGAAGGAGATTGTTGATGAGAATGAGTGTGACATATTTGGGGGATTAATATTGTCGAGCAATTTTTTGGGGAAGAAGTATTTTGGAGTAGAGAACGTTGATGTGATGCCAATCATAGACAACTTTCCAGGTGTTGAAGTAGCAGATCGTTCTACAAAGGAGAAATAGGACGAGGATTTAGCCGCTTTGATAAGAAGAAACCAGTGCTCATTTTCCTCTTCATGTCTCTTTTGCAATTTACTTGGTCACTTCTTATTCTCCAACTTCAGCTGCAGCTGATAACTAAATATTAAATCTTAAATAAATAATTGTCAAATATTCAATAATGTGGTAGATTTGAATATTATGAATGATACCCAAAAAAAAAAAACAAAGTATAAAATCAAGTTTCATTTTTCATAATTATTTTTCATTTACAAAGTTCCAGTTCTTTGGATTTTTTTCGTTGGCTCAAAAAAAAATCTTTGGAGTTTTAAAGATAACTAAGAGGGAGAAAATACAACTGACCACCCCACGAATTGCCCACGGAAGTACTAATAAATGACACATCTATTTAAGTGAGCTTCCCTCCGTCAGCGATAGTCCATCGGTTGTCCTCCATCATCGCTGTCGCTGCTCATCCGTCGTTACTTATTTTCGCCCCCCGTCATTGAAATTCTTGGGTCCGCCATTGGTTGTGCCACATTATTTGTGATCTCACCAATTACGACCCAACAATTCTCTAGCATTTTACTTTGACATGGAACTTTTAAATATTAGTTGGCAGATAAAACATAAAAACAACAAAAAGAAGAAGAAAAATAGAGTGGGAATCGATTGATCGACGGAGAACCCTCCTCTTCTTTGTTTGGCGCATCCCCATAATCGCTGACACAAGAGAAAGCATGCCCCCAAAATTTTGAGATTGTGACAACAAGGACTTTGAGATCACGATGACAATGAGGCATTGCTCCATAAAGTGGCTGGAATCTAAGATCACGCCAACAATAGACCAAGAATATGGATTATTAGAAAATTGATGCATGTGGATATTGTTATATTGTTTCAGATTCCATACTTTTATATCTGTTGTTGTAGGGATGTCTTTCTGTCATTATTGAACGGTGGAAAATTTTATGCCCAACTTTCACATATTGATTCCTTACTTTTCTATTATCTATGGCTTTATTTGTCATTTATTTTACACATAGTGTTTTTACCATCTCTATTTGTTTTGAGGCATGTTATCCACCAGTTGCCTCCCAAGACATTCGTTGAAATTACAAGAAAACTGAGATAAATTAAAATCCTTTGAGAGAATGTTGGCATTAAGTGATAGTTATTTTTAATTTATAACAAGTTCATGAAGATAGTGATTAGCTTATTGAGACTCTCTTCGAGGACATCCAATTAGCTTAGTGAGAAATGACACTGACTTTATTTAAATTATAATATTCTTTGGTGAGAAATTGAGTTTTTTTTTTCTAAAAAAAAATAAAAAAATCTTAACCTCTAAATGTAATATTTATTCATTGTATATGTGATAAATGAAAATGTAGAGGAGTTAATGAAACTATTGAAGGAATGGGAAAAAGCTATGCAAACAGTATAAAGGTCAATGATGTAAAAAGAACAATTCTAATAGGATCAAAGCGATTAGAAGAAAAGATGTAAAGGAACCTCATCCAGCGGTGGATCATTCAAAGGTTGAGTTTGAAGCTGCATAGGCATAAAAGATGTTGCTATGGAAGGAGCAAGGCAATCCTTTTTCATTTGGGGTTAGCACTTCTTAGTAATGGTGCTATTTGTACTTTCAATAATTATGGAACATTGTCAGATGAGCTTGAAGATGTAATGCCTTCTTTATAGTCAAAGATACCTCTCAGTAATTTATTTAATTTTTTTTTTTAAAAGGACATCTCTCGAGTGTTGGTTCTAAAACACAATGCAAACATATTTGAAATTGTTGTTGCCAGATTTTTTTTTTTTTAAGTTTGTTTTTCATGCCTTGTGAGATGGATTTTTTTTTGAAAAAAAAAAATTCCCAACTCTTTTTTATGTAAAATCAAATTGGAACACCACTGCTGTCCCCGAAAATTTCCCCTTCCGAAATGATTTTTTCATGTTTCTTTTAATAATTAAATTTAACATAAAATTAGTGACATTTTTATATTTTATGGGAAAAAACAGTGCAGCTTTAATTTTTTTTATGATTCTTTAATATTGAACACCTAAAAAATGAGTGACATTTATATATCTTAGAGTATTAAGTCATATAAAGATGATGGTATCAAGATAATAAATTTCCAATCAAAATGTTAGACGATAGTGTTTATGTAGCATGTTCCCTTCGAATGGGGAATCCCTTTAATTCTTAATTGAGAAAAAAAAAAAGAGAAAATCTTAATTGAATAAAAATAAAGGAGTACAAGATAATTTATAACATATTTATTTGTCTATATATCATTCCATTCGATCTTGTAGGTGTATACTTCATCATGATGGTTATGCCATGATGTCCTAAAATATATAAGCAATGGATAAATTTCCATAACCATGATATATGTGTTAGTTCTCTATGTGTTTTGATGATAACTGACAATTATAAACACAAAGTGAAGTTTGCCTTTGATAAGTTGAAAAACTTAATGTCAAAGGTAAACTCGAGTTTTTGTTAGAAAACTTGAGTTTGTACTTGATAGAAAGTAGCTCAATTTTTAATGAACTAAGAAAACTCCTGTTTGTGTAGGCAAACTCGAGTTTATAAGATACAGATAGCACTCCAAGTTTTTCACAATAAGACAAACTCAAGTTTAAATTTACAAACTCGAGTTTGCACCATACAGAGACTCTTCAATATTCTCTAAAGTAAACAAAACTCCAATTTGCAAGAGTAAACTCGAGTTTTGGTCATACAAAGAGTCTCCAATATTTTAAGCCTAAGCAAACTCTAGTTTTGATATGAAAACTCCAGTTTACACTGGACTGAGAGTTTTTTAAGTTTTCCAAAGTTTTGAGAAAACTCAAGTTTGTGTTTGTAAACTCGAGTTTACATTTGGCAGAGAGATTTTATGTTTTATCCACTTTGAGAAAACTCCAATTTGTTAGAAAACTCAAGTTTTCACTTGGCATAAATCTTTCAAAGGTTTTTCATTTTTAAAGGAAACTCAAGTTTAGTTTGATTAACTTGAGTCTGTGCCAAGCAGAGAGCTTTGCTCTATTTCAGTGTTTTTTTTTTTGAAATTCCAGTTAAGAGTTAGAAACTCCAATTTTGAGCTTTTGGACTTAAACATGTTTTTACTATAAAAGTCCAAAACTTGAGTTAGTCATTAATGAACTCGAGTTTTGCTCTATATTCAAAATGTCCTTCAAAACTCAAATCGCAACATTCGCCTCTGGATGAAGTAAACTTAAGTTAGGATTTGGAAACTCAAGTTTAGGCTTCTAAACAAAGTTACAAACTTCAATTTGTATAAACAAACTCGAGTTTGTGTCGCAAAGTTTGAAAATCAAATTGTACGAATTTGATAAATCTTTATGTTTGATCTTAATACTTCTTATCATCACTCATTACTATTCCTAGCCATGTTTAATCAGTTTGTTAGTGAGTTTCAGATGGTTTAGAGTATATTAAATGAAGATTTAAAGCAAAAACATTAAGTGGTGTTAGCACATTAAATACAATGTCCAGAAAACTTGCATCCTTTTGGACAATCATTCTACACACATTGCAAAGGGATTAATGTTTCCTTTCCACTTCTAGTAGCTGCTCTTCCAACGGATTAAAAGTCAAGAAGTCAACCATAAACTTCTGTACAATTGGATTAACTAAAGAGTAGAAAGAGAAGAAGACCAAAGTTCAACCTAATCCTTCCTTAATGCTGGCAACGGTCACATTGAAAATTACAACGGTCATTTAATGCTCTCTTCATATAAATAGAGCTACATTTAATTCTTCTCAATAACCAATCTGTAGAAAACGAAAATCATTCAAGTTTCCAACTACTCTCTGAGTTTTCTTGTGTAAAGTATCTTTTGATATATTTGTACTTCAGTGCTTATCTTTATCTACTCTTAGATAGAGTTTTATTCATTGAAATCATTCATTGTAAGAATCTCAAGTCGTGGGATTTGGAGATTGGGATGTTTGATTACAACTTGTAAGGGGGAGTAAGTTCTAGTGAGAGAATTACTCTAAGAGTTACAGAGTGTGTAATCATTTGAGTTAGTGAAATCCCAAAATGTCTAGGGACTGGACATAGATAAAGAGGTTGGACCGAACCAGTATAAATTCCTTGTGTCTTGCTTCTTCTTTTCTTACTCTATTATACCCTGTTTTAGTATTCCAAAACAAAGCACTTAGAAAAGATTTTTAAAATTCCTAATTCAACCCCCTCTTGGTGATTTGCTCCACTTTCAATATGTGCCTATATATATATAGACACACACACACACACGCGCACACACACACACATATATATTGTGTATATGTGTGTGTGTGTGCGTACGTGCGTTTGTGTATCTATATTTGCTTAGTTGATTTTATTTTAACAAAATATCAATTCTTTCTTTAAGAAATGAAATAATTAATTCCAAAAGAAAAAAGAAGTATTTTTTTCCCTCAAGGTACAACTATATATTTATATTTATGTGTTACTAAATCAATCTTAGACCTATTACCTTTTCATTTGAGAGTTTTAAATAGACCCATAATTATGAGCTTCATGATACTCAGCCCAAGGCACAGGTCAAATCCATGACACCCCCAATTCGATTGAATGGAATGGCTTCGTTTACCTCGTAGGCTGACTGGTCCACTACTAGACTAATTATCCTTAAATAACATATCAACTAGATAGGACCATTTACTAATGTTATCTTTTGGCAAAATAAGAAAATCACAACAAAATCCTACGATTCCAATTGATATTATCTAATATGAAAAGTACTTATTTGATTGCCTAAAATTCTAGAGTACTTTCTTTGCCAACTCTAAAATTATCAAGTAGATTATTGATTCATTCAATGCACAAAATCAAAGATGCCTAATTCTTATCTCATTATAAAGCAGGTTTTTGTATTAAAAAAATGTTTTAATTAAATTCATTTATATTTAATTTCTCATGTCCTAGTGCCTAAATATTTTTGATCAATGAAATAATAATATTATTTTAATTACAATTTTTCCAATATTTCATAAATTTTTTTCATGGAAACTATCCACACGACTATTGTGTTTTCCCTAAAGTTTATCCAATAGTAAGTTTATTATGATAGTTATTATAATTAATTTCTCATATTATTAGATGTCCCAATTACATATTGTGATAGCGTGTAACTTTTAGCTTTAAAAAGTAGTTTTATAAAATCAAGACTCAGCAGCACATAGAATTGGCAAAATTTTGCCTACACATACCATAAGCACAAAAATATAGCACATAGATTTGACAAAGTTTTACCCAAAGATTTCAAGAACTTATCAGCACTGCACACAAAATTAATAAAATTAAGCACATGGTTTCCCCCTTTTTAAAAACCCATCTTTTTACCAAAAACGATACCCTATGTTCATGCCATCGCATTTTCTATTATATATACAAGGATTCAACCATACAATTCCAATAAACTTTCCACATATTAGCTAATCCTGAAGAAAAAACATTAGAGGTGCTTGGCATGACTTCAAATGGAAACATTAATGCTGATAACAGTGGCACAAACTTATAATCAGATCAACGATGTACCAAAAGTGAGTTTAACATTCCTTTGCCTTATGTTAGATTAATACAATACAATTTACCTTTCCATTCAATCTGTCCACTTTCATGTACAAAATTTGAAAAAGATGATCTACACAAGAATTTCTCCAAAATTTATGGAGAAATTCTTGTGTGAACCTCACGTGCCACATTATTAATGGTCTCACCAATCACAACCCAACAATCCTTTAGTATTTTACTTTGATATGGAAATTATAAATATTAGTTGGCAGATAAAATCTAAAAAACTAAGAAGAGAGTTGGAATTGATTGGTCGACAAAGAACTGTTGGATACCAAATGATGACACCGAATTGCAAAATTAGTTGTGTTTAAGAGGAGAATAAATCTGATTTGGTTGAGAGTTTTTATATCTATACTAATAAAAAGAGAAATAACTAAATGATCGTAGTTGTAAGAAGATATCAGTAAGAAGATAGAATGAACTCGGAAAGAAGAAGAAGAAGAAGAAGACGAAGAGAGTTGGAATTGATTGGTCGACAAAGAACTATTGGGATACCAAATGATGACACTGAATTGCAAAATTAGTTGTGTTTAAGAGGAGAATAAATCTGATTTGGTTGATAGTTTTTATATCTATACTAATAAACAGAAAAATAACTAAATGATCGTAATCGTAAGAAGATATTAGTAAAAAGATAGAATGAACTCGGTATCCTTTCTAAGCATATCATTCCCCCAGCTGCCTATACGCAATGCTATAGCATTCATACTGTACATCTCTCGCAAATACTACAGTATGAACATCCTATGCAAAGTTATTTAGTTAATCACACCACGCTAATCTACTGAAGCTCTTGCGTCTGATACGTACAATCCTAGTCTGTACTTCTCCCATATGTCTATGGCGTAGTTGGATTATCAATACAAATCAAGGTGTATGGTTATGAACGGTAGACCCATTCCTAAAGTCTACAATAATAGGTCAAGCCTTGCACCAGCCTGCCCAGCAATCACTGCTTCTCGGATGTCTAACCCCGACTCCCTCTCAGTAAGTCAAGGCCATTGATCTAGCCCTTAGCTCTTTCTAATCGACAAGAAATTAAATCACTGATAGGCAACTGAATATATTAAATTAGGAACTAACAACTGGGTTCATTCTATACTTAGAAAATCATCATCGTTCAGCCTCAGGAAGTGAGTTCATGACTGACAAGGGAATCACAAAACAAAGTACTACAGAATAGCCCATGATAAAAGATTGACTGGAATCAAAATAAAAAAAACAGAAAGCTTGATGGAGGTTTCGACGGCGTGGAAGAAGCCCTGTCACGTCACAACTCCACGTCTTCTTCACTTTGTCTCAGTGCAAGGAAGGATGCTGGGTTCTCTTAGAATCCTCGTGCTTTGCAAATTCTCTCACTCTTCTTTCGAGTTTGGCTATATAGGATTGGTCTTTAACTCTCGACGACTTCCGACCCTTTTTAGGGTTGGCTGTTGTTTCCTTAAATAGTCTAGTCTTACTTGCAGCATACGTTCAACGATCTGGGCCTTTCCTAATATGTTGAGGTCCGGTCGTATCTTTCTTTCTAATATCAGTAGATTGAATCTGCTAATATTGCGAGATTCTTCAAATCTTTAGTTTCGATCCTCCGCATCTTCTATTTCAATACATTAACAATCTAATCGTTATTCTCACCTTGCACTATATTTCCTGAAACAACCTTGACAAAAGATCAAAACATATGCCGCATAACACTACGTCATTTACTCTGTTATAGCTTCAGGGATGCATTGTATTGCACTTCGGTAAAGCTGTCCTGATGCTATAGTATAGCATCGGCTATGTTGCGACTTTCTCATAAAACCTTAAAACTTGTTCTTTCTTAGCACATGTTTAGGATGTGAGTGGAATTTATCCTTAAGTTCCATGTACCATGAATCTATCAAAGCTTCCACGTCCGATACATATGACACTAACTTTACTCCTTCCATATGTTTATGGCAATTTTCTAGTTAGATCTGCATTACAAAATAGGGTGTAATGGTTATGAGACCCATTCTTGAAGCCTACAATAATAGGTCAAGCCTTGCACCAGCCTGCTTAGCAATCATTGTTTCTCAAATGTCTAATCTCGACTCCTTGCCAGTAAGCCGAAGCCACAAATCTAGCTCTTAACTTTTGCTAATCGACTAGTAATTAAATCACTGATAAGCAAACCGAATTTATTGAATTAAGAACTTGCAACTGGGTTCATTTAACACTTAAGAAATCATCCTCGTTCAGCCATATGAAAATCAGTTCATGACTGACGAGGGAAACACAAAACAGATAGTAATAAAATGACCCATGACCAAAAGATTAAACAAAAACAGAAAGCTTGACGAAGTTCCGACGGTGTGGAAGAAGCCCTGTCACGTCACTACTCCACATCTTCTTCTCTCCGTCTTACTGCAGGGAAGGATGCTGGGTTATCTTGGAGTTCTCGTGCCTTGGGAATTCTCTCTCTCTCTCTTCTTTTGAGTCTGGCCGAACGTGTGTTTCGATTGGACTCTCTACAACTCGACCTCGTTTAGGTTGGCTTGTTGTTTCCTTATATAATCAGACTTTCTTGTGGCGTAAGTTTCAGCGCGCCGGGCCTTTTCTAATCTGTCAAGATCCATCATATATCTCTTTCCAATCTTGGTAGATTGATTCTGCTGATCCTATGGGATTCTTCATATCTTTCAGTTTTGATCCTCCACATCTTCTATTCCGTTACGTCATCAATCTACCTGTCATTCTCGACCTTCACTAGTATTCCTAAAATCATCTAGAGAAAAGATCAGAAAATATGCAGTATAGCATTGCGTCCTTTACTTTACTATAGCTTTCGTGATGCCTTGTATTGCACTTCGATATGCTATAAGAATGCTATAACATAGTATCAGCTTTGCTACACGTTCTTCCTTCAAAACCTTGTAACTCCTTTCTTAACACATGTTTAAGATGTAAATGGTTTATAGCCTTCAGTTCCCTATATCATGAATTAGTCTCTTTTTGTTTAGATTGATTGCAGTTAAGCTTATATTTACCATACAATTCAGTCATAAAAATAGGGAAAATATGGCATTAATTGTACTCATCAGATATTATATGTTGTTTCAAATTCCAAACTTTCATTGCTATTGTTGTAGGGATTTCTTTCCATCATTATTGAATGGTGGTAAATTTTATGCCCAACTTTCACGTATTGATTCCTTACTTTTTTATTATCTATGGCTATAGTTGTTACTTATTTTGGACATATTATGTTTTTGCCATTTCTATTTGTGTTTTTGGGCATGTTATTCAATAGTTGCCTCCCAAGACATTAGCTGAAATTACAAGAAAACTAGGATAAATTAAAATCCCATGAGAGAATGTTAGCATTAAATGATAGTTATATATGATTTATAACAAATTCATGAAGATCGTCATTAGCTAATTGAGAGTCCCTTCGAGGACATCCGATTAGCTTATTGAGAAATGACACTGACTTTATTTAAATTATAATATTTTTTGGTGAGAAATGGAGTTTTTTTTTTTTTTTTATATAAGTTAACTTTGAAATGTAATATTTATTCATTGTATATATGATAAATGAAAATGTAGAGGACTTACTGAAAATATTGAAGGAATGGGAAAATTTATGCAAACAGTATAAAAGGTCAATGATGCTGAAAGAACGGTCCTAGTATGATTAGAGATATCAGGGGAAAAAAAAGATGCAAAGGAACCTCAACAAGTTGATCGATGATCTGTCAAAATTGAGTTCAAACCTGCATAGGCATAAGAGATGTTGCTATAGAAGGAGTAAGTCAATTAATCCTTTTGCATTTGGTTAACACTTCTTAGTAATGGTGCCATTTGTACTTTCCATACGCTTGAAATGAATTGTGAACATGAAGATATTGAGAGACCTTGTCAGATGAGCTTGAAGACGTGATACCTTCTTTATATCAAAACACTTCAGTAATTAAAAAGAAAGAAAAAAAGGACACCTTTCCAGTGTTGGTTCTAAAAGACAAGCATATTTGAAATTGTTGCGGCCAGATTTTATTTTTAATTTGTTTTATATGCCTTGTAAGATGGGTTTTTTTTAAAAAAAATATATTCCTAACTCTTTTTTATGTATAGTCAGGTTGGAGCACCCCTTGCTGTCCCTGAAAATTTCCCCGAAAAATGAGTTATATCTTAAGTGTAACACCCTTCCTGATTTATCAGAGTTATCGCGCACAGGCATCGAAACGTTTTGGACGACTTTAATTGCGGAAAGAGAATTTCATAAAATAACTTAGTTTGAAAATACGAGGATAAATTTTTCTCGATTCGAATCCATCCCACAGGGGGATATTAATACAGTAATCCCAAAATAGACAAATGATAAACGTTTAAGATACTGCCTAACTACTCACATTCTCCAAAAGGTTCCGTCTGCTGTATCCCTTACAGCTTCATCTTGCCTCTCGATCCCGAATCACCACCTGTCTCTTTCATGTGGTCTGGAGTTCAAATGAATGAACCCCAGGGGTAACAGTTAATCTCATGAACACATATGAAGTATAAATGACAATTAGCACATGTTAAACATAGAAGCATTTACAAGTAAACAATCAAACCGTAACCGCAGTTAACGACTAAGGACCGCAGCCCTATGAGACCGCAGCCTCAATCCATAGCTAGGAAAAACAGTACATGTAAAGTAAGGACCACAGCCCTTTAGGACACGCAGCCCTATGAGACCGCAGCCTCAATCCATAGCTAGGAAAAACAATACATGTAAAACATCTATCAAACATGATCAGCTAATACATGAACACAAACATATATGCTAACAAGATTACAGTTACCCACCTCAAGCTTGAGTCCTTACTCATCCGAAGTTGTTGGGATCAGGAGAGCTGTCAAAGTATGCCTTAGCCTATGTCCTCCGGCTGTACTTTCTCTTTTCATCTACGGAGTTGCTTGAAGCTAAGTATCTTCCATTTGTTTTCTTTCTTCTTCGTCTTAACTGCTCATGGCCCTAAACACGACGTCATATTATTAGAGCCATGAAAAATAAATACCTAATGGCTTATCTTTGCCTCAAAGGCATTCTTACACGCTCGAAGTTTATTCTTATTTCTTTTGGCCACTCCTTCCTAATTTCGAATGGTAGCAAAAGCTATCAGCATTTTGGCCTAACTTCGAAAAATCACCAATAATTCTACAGAACTTTGTTTGGGGTGGTTCAAATTTCTATTTGTCATTAATTAAGTCTAGTTTCATATACAACTAATCACTAGACTTATTTCTTTCTGTATCATTCCCAGATTTTCATTCTTTCTTCGCTGTCCAGAAAAACGTTCCAGTTTAATAGGTCAACATCAAAAATTCGTATCTCCTTGGATACAACTCTGATTAAGGCTTATGACCTATCAAATGAAACCTTGGTATGTCTAGTTTATTTCTGGAAACTTTCACAGCAAAAATCAATCATTTACTATTTCAAAATTGAACACGAAGAAGACTGTTCATTACTGGAAAATGACATTTTCCAGTTTTCGTCTTCAAACTTTGGAAATTTATAACTTTCATTGTACACATCGGATTTGGGTGTTCTTTGGCTCATGTTAAAGATCATGATGTATACTAATTACCCACAAAATTTCAGGGTCAAAAGAGTTTGTTTGCCCTGGTTTTACCTTGCTCAAAGACCACTGTTCCAGCAGCACGTTTACTTTTCCAGATGATGCTACAGTAACAAGTGCACTGTTCCTCCACGAAATTACTGTAGCTAACGCCTTGACTCTGTTTCTGCACTAAAAAACAGAACCACCAACTTGCATGCAACGTTAAGCTTCCATTTTCAACCTATTCAGAACCCCATGCATGCCACGTTAAGCCTCAATGCTCTCTATTTGGTGACCCAAGAACAAGGAAATATCATTCTCGGTTATTGCTTTAATCCACACAGCAGAAACTAAAGTGCAGGATCAGTTGAAGTTAGAAGGAAAGTTTCAAAAGCTCACCTTCATTGACAACGTTCAAACTGCTGCTTCTTTCCTCTTGGTGTTCTCGGTCTACACTTCTTTCTGCAACTTCCTCTTTCTCGGTCTCTTAATCTCTCAGCGCCTTTTCTGTTCTTGCTGGTTGGAACAGAGCACACGCACACACCACCAATGCTTTCCTATCCTTCACTCGCTTCACGGACTTGCTCTCCCTTTGCGGTTCAGTTTCTGTCTGAAACTCCATGTCCCTGTTTCGCGGCTTGAGTTGCAGAGAGTGAGAAAAATGAATGAACTATTTCTCTCAACTGCTCTCTCTTCCGTTTTCATTTCTGTTTTCTGTCTTGCTCTCATTTCTCTCGATCTTTTACTCTCTGCAAGCTCTCGGCTCTCAACTCCATCTCATCTATCACTCGCATTCTCATCTCACTTCTGTGTTTCCGTGTGCCAGGCCGAATGAGAAGTGAATGCGATCAGGAGGTGAGGGAGTATGATTCTGTCCGAATGCAAAAGAAATGGTGGAGCGTGGCTGACTTGTTGGAGACACGAGGATTGTAGTGGAGCATGGCTTTTTGCTGTCGGGTAAAAGAATAAAAGTGGAGTATGGCTGCAAACGAAAATGCACTGGGAGCATGGTGTTGAATAGTGGAGAAATGGGTGTGATGTGCTGTCGGAGAAAAGAATAAACAATCTGTATATTTAAGTGTGTGTGGGGCTGATGAGGAATTAATGGGAATAATGAAGGAAAATGGGAGAGCACGAGTCGCTGAGTTCAAAGAGAAATAGTGGAGTATGGAAGTTATCATTCAGAATTCCCAAGAGAGAATATTCTGACTTTACTATCCGAAAATGCCAGCACATGAGCTATAATCTCTTGTCCTCTATTAATTCTTTGCTTAGCGTCTTGGTTTCAATTATATGGCCCACAATGTACATTAAAATTCCAACAATAATTCTAGGCCATTAACTTCCATAATCATTTTCCCAAAAATTCAAGGAAAATATACCTTATTTTCCCATAATTATTTCAAGTTTCCCAACTCCAAAATTTGGGATGTTACATTAAGAGTATATTAAGTCATAAAAATGATGGTATCAAGATAATAACTTTCAAACCAAAATGATCGATAGTATTTTTGATGTTGGTTCCCCAGGATTAGGAATGAGGAATGGATCCCTTTAATTCTTAATTGAAAAGAGAAAACATCTTAATTGAATAAAACCAAAGGAGTGCACTATGACAGATTTCTTTATCTATGTATCATTCCATTCAATTCTTAATTGAAAAGAGAAAACATCTTAATTGAATAAAACCAAAGGAGTACACTATAACAGATTTCTTTATCTATGTATCATTCCATTCGATCTTTTAGGTCCATACTTCATCCTGACAGTTATGTCACAGATGTCCTAAAGTCTATAAGCAATGGATAGACTCCCATAACCATGATATACCCGCACCAGTGTGTGTATATGTATATTTTCTTAGATGATTTTATTTTAACAAAATCTTACTTCTTTCTTGGAGGAATGAAATAAATAATTCTAAAAGAAAAAGAAGTCTTTTTCCCCCTAAATGCACAACTATAAATTCATATTTATGTGTTACTAAATCAATCTTTGACCTATTCCTTTTTCATTTGGAAGTTTTAAATACACCCATAACTATGAGCTTCATTATACTCGACCTGAGGAACGCGTCAAATCCATGACTCCCCAATTTGATTGAATGGAATGGCTTCGTTTACCTTGTAGGATGACAGGACTAATTATCCTTAGATAATATATCTACTAGATATGATCTTTTATTTATGTTCTCTTCTCACAAACTAAGAAAATCACGATAAAATCCTACAATCCCAATTTATTTTATCTAATATGAAAAGTATTTATTTAATTTA
Source organism: Acacia crassicarpa (assembly GCA_034222035.1). Taxonomy (NCBI): domain Eukaryota; kingdom Viridiplantae; phylum Streptophyta; class Magnoliopsida; order Fabales; family Fabaceae; genus Acacia; species Acacia crassicarpa. Next base: position 18,513,068 of record JAWXYG010000009.1, on the reverse strand, counting down.
CTAAAATTCTAGAGTTCTTTCTTTGCAAGCCTGAAAATTATGAAGTAGATTGATTCATTTATTGCAACAAAATCAAATATAACTAATTCTTACCTCATTATACAGCAGGTTTATGTATTAAAAAAAGTTTTAAATACGTTTATATTTAATTTGTCATATCCTTGTGCCTAAAACTTTATGATGTAAAATAGTACTATTTTAATTATAATTTTCCCAAGATTTCATATAAATTTTTAATGGAAATTATCCACACTTTATTGTTTATTCCCTAAAGTTTATCCAGTAGTTAATTTATTATGATAATTAGGGTTTATCGTTTGTCATATCACTTGACATAATATTTTGTCAAGTCACCCCAAAACTATGTCATTTTAGGAGTTATGGGACTTAATGAATGGTGTTTTGGTAAAATTCATATAAGAAATACAAAAATAAAAATAACAAAACATCCTTCATTAATTCCCTTAACTCCCAAAATGACGTAGTTTTGGGGTTAGGGAAATTAATGAAGAGTCTTTTAGCAAAATTCATATAATAAATATAAAAACAAAAATGAAGTGTGTTATGGCAAAGTTTATATAATAAATACAAAAACGAAAATACCAAAACACGTTTCATTAATTCCCCTAACTCCCAAAACGACGTAGTTTTAGGGTGACTTGACAAAACTTTATATCAAGTGACATGACAAACGATAAACCCTAATAGTTATTATAATTAATTTCTCATATATTCACGTACGTGTTTGTGAGAGTAATTAATTAGTTGTCATGTTTACATATTGTGATAGCTCATAACTATCAACTTTAAAAAGTAGTTTTGTCAAATGAGGACTCAGCAACACACAGAATTGGTAAAATTATGCCTACACATACCACAAGCACAAAAATATAGCACATAGAATTAACAAATTTTTACCCATAGATTTCATAAACTTAGCACCACAGCACACAAAATTAACAAAATTCAGAACACGGTTTTTCCTTTTTCAAAACCACCCATCTTTTTACTGAAATTGATACCCCACATTTATGCCACCACATTTTCAACTATATATACAAGGATTCAACCGTAAAATTTCAATACACATTCCATGCATATTAGCAAATCCACGAAAAAAACTAGAGGTGCTTGGCATGACTTCAAAGGAAACTTTAATGTTGATAATAGTGGCACAAACTTATTATCAAATCAACGATATACCAAAGGTGAGTAACATTCCTTTGTCTCTGTTAGAAATATAGGTAATTAGTTGGTGAGTTAGGAAGTTAGAGCCTAGTCTATATATAAAGGGTCTTAACTATTGAGATTAGAGTGTTGGTGTGGAGCCCTCACTATGTGTAGAGAATAAATTAACTTGGTCTCCCTCTAAAAAAGAGTTAACTTGATCTCCCTCTAAGAAAGAGTTAATTTAGTTTTCTTCTAGATTTTAGAGATAACCATGAAGGTTACTCATTGTAAGAGCATGTAGCTCTTTTGTAATAATACATTATTCCTCATCTTAATTCTTCTTTAATTACATTTATTAACATGGTATCAGAGCAGCTAGGTTCAGCCAATTTTTCTATTCTGCCGCGTATTTGAGTGCCTCTCTGTGTGGTGCATCTTCAAGAAAATATTATATGTTCGAGACAATATCCAATAAGAGTAATTCCTTTTCTGGTCTTTGACAAAAAATGCGATCCCCATTTTGATCCCTTACAAAAAAAAAAAACCTTTTTAGTTCATACAAAGGACGAATAAGAGTCGATTGGTTGACATTTTGATCCCTCATAAATTTCCAAAATACCCTTTTTAGTCTATAAAAAGGACGAATAAGGATTTTTTTTTTATAAGAAATCAAAATAGGATCCGTGTTTTTTGTAACGAGAAAGGCATTTACTCATCCAAAAAATTGGTTCTTAGCTTATTTGGGCTATATTTCAAGATTCACTGTCATCACGCCTTTAGTTCGGGTCAGGAGGATATCCAATATCCGATATGTCCTTTTGCAAGATCCGGTCACGCCACGTTGAGCAAGGTTCGATGAGCCAAGGCAAGCCACAGATCGTGTTATCGGTTAGAATGATTTGAAGTGCTTCCACGCGGTCCAAGTTCCGATCGAAGTCACTGTCTTGCTTTCTTGCATCCTGAATTGTCGAACTCATATGGCGACAGTGACGAGACGTCGGTTTTGGTGATATATCGTGTTCTCTGTTTTTTGGTGATTCAAGATCGAACTCGATGTCTTTGTTTCTTGCATCCTGAATCGTCGAACTGATCGTGTTTGGCAGGTCTGAGCTGATATTGTCGCCGGAGTCTGTGCCTTGTCGGTCTTTCTTTGTCTTGCCGGTTCCGTTATTGATGATTAAGCAAAAGGGCAAAAAGAAAAAGGGGGACGATTCGAGTTGTGATATTGAGCTTCGTGCGCTTTCTCTCGTGGGATTATGGTTTTCTCGCTTTGGTTGTGAGGTTCGATCTCTTTGCATTCAGGTCAGGGCGTGCTGACGAGTGTGGCTTCACTTTCATCATTGTTGTTGTGAACTTGTGATTGCAATAGTCCGTCAAGATCGATGTGAGAATGGTTCAATTATTGTTCACAAAGTCTTGGCTCTCAAATAGTACTTGACCGGTTATTATCATCTCAAGATTCTCCATGCAATTATTCGTTTTGTGTCAATGTCATAGTCTCATTGAAGGGGAGCCTCTGAGGTTCTCAATGGTAGAGCGAAACGATAATTTTGAGATCCATTGGGCATTTTGAGATTAAAGGATCACGATCATAAAGCTTCTTCTAGTGAAAGATGTGTTGTTTCTTAGGTAGAAATTATAGATAAAGTAAACAGAATAGTAAAACAAATACTTTCAAGATAGAAATATCATTAAGATAAGAATCTGTATAATTAATCTGCATAATCTTCAAATATACGATAGTACTGTACCAAAAAAAAAAACTAATAAAAACTCATAAGATTGTCGATATGGTAATGGAAAAATGCAGAAATCCGGGCCCAACTTTTGTTGTGTCCTTAAGATAATTTTGCTCCCTCAATACGGATGTCAAAGGTTTTTTGAGCAATTGTCTCCTAGAATAGAGCGGATTATTCGTCTTCAGAAAGATGACTCTATCTGTCTGAAGCCCAAGAGAATCCAATGAACATAATGTTTTATGTATGCAATATGAGTGTATATTTGAGATTAACTTTAGATCTAGTTTTTCTCTATATCTTTTCTCTAAAATTTTATGTCACTAGCATATCCTATTTATAGATGATAAAATTGATCAGATGGACACCCATTGGCGAACTGACGCGATCGGCGATGGCAAACCATTGGGACTTCTTATTCATAACCTATGGGATTTAGATCCTAAAATATAACAAGATGACGATGAGGTTCCCAAAGCGTTCCTTGATTGTTATCTTGACATTTATCTGCACATCTGTTTGTTGCATAGAACAGGTTGGCTTTTCGTTCGACTTCACAAGAAAAGCACCATATAAGACTCATTTGGTCACTGAGTTCTTGAAATCCAAAGAGAAGGATGTGATGAAGAGTGTGAGGTACATGGTGGAATACTTGGTGACCCAAAAAAAAAGAAAAAAAAGCACCGGAGTGTTTCTATACCAAGGCCAGCATGATCTAAGTGATGTGATGGTCCAGCTTTTCAATTGCTTACAGTATAGCAGTATAGCTGCTGATGCTACTAAAGTGAATCAATCTAGTATGGGGGCAATACTTTCTACATTCTATCATGGATATGCTTGTTCACAAGTGCTAGGAGGATGGGCCGCTCAGAAGCACGATTGCTTGTTGGTGTAGCAAAGGGTTCATATTTTGTTCTACATCACTACTGAAGGACGCACATGTGAGGAGCAAAGAGTTTTCACGCATGCCAGAAGTAAAAAGGAGAAGAATGTTGTGAATTGAAGAGATCATTGTATTATTTTTGAGAATTGAAAACTGGTCAATTTAATTCACCTTACCCTTTATTTTTATGTTGTTCAAGTTGAACACTTTGAGTTAAAAGTGTTCAACTTGAGGGCGTGTTAGAAATATAGGTGATTAATTGATGAGTTAGGACGTTAGGGCCTAATCTATATAGAGGGTCTTAACTATTGAGATTAAAGTGTTGGGTATGGAGCCCTTATCATATATAGAGAGAGAGTTAACTTGGGCTCCCTCTAAGAAATAGTTAACTTGCTTTCCTTTTAGGTTTTAGAGATAACCATGAAAGTTACTCATTGTAAAATTATGTAGCTCCTTTTTTATAATACATGATTCTTCATCTTAATTTTTCTTTAATTTCATTTATTAACAGTCTCATTAGATTAATACACTGGAATTTACCTTTCTTTCCGATCTGTCTACTTCATGTACAAAATTTGAAAAATATGATCTACACAAAATTAATGGAGAAATTCTTGTGTGAATTTCCCACGTTGTTTCTAGTCTAACCAATCATAATACAACAATTCTTTAGCAGTTTACTTTGATATGAAACTTGAAAATATTAGTTAGCAGGTAAAATATAAAAGCAACAAAAAGAAGAAAAATAGAGTGGGAATTGACTGATCGACGGAGAACCCTCCTCTTCTCGTTTGGCATATCCCCTATAATCACCGACATGAGAGAAAGCATGCCCCCAAAATTTTGAGATCGTCAACAAGGACCCTGAGATTATGATGACGAGAACAAGGGGTTGCTCCATAAAGTGGCTGAAATCTAAGATCAAGACAACAATAGACCAGGAATTTGGATTAATAGGAAATTGCTGGATATGGATATTATTATGTTGTTTCAGATTCCATACTTTCAATGCTGTTGGTGTAGGGATGTCTACTCATCATCATTATTGAACGGTGGAAAATTTTATGCCTGACTTTCACATATTGATTCCTTACTTTTCTATTATTTATGGCTATATTTGTTATTTATTTTACACATATTTTGCCATTTCTATATGTTTTTTGGGGCATGTTACTCAGCAGTTGCCTCCCATGACATTGGCTGAAATTACAAAAAAATGGTGATAAATTAAAATCCTGAGAGAATGTTGGCATTAAGTGACAGTTATATTTCAGTAATAACAAATTTATGAAGCTAAGATCGTGATTAGCTTATTGAGACTCCCTTCAAGGACATCCGATTAGCTCAGTGAGAAATAACACTTACTTTATTTGAATTATAATATTCTTCAGGGAGAAATTGAGTTATTTTTATATCTTAACCTCTAAATGTAATATTTATTCATTGTCTATGTGATAAATGAAAATGAAGAGGACTTTCTAAAACTGTTGAAGGAATTGGAAAAGCTATGCAAACAGTATAAAGGTCAATGATGCAAAAAGAACAATTCTTGTGCGTACGATCAAAGGGATTAGAAGAAAAGATGTAAAGGAACTTCATCCAGCAGATGATCAGTCAAAGATTGAGTGAAAAGATGCATAGGCATAAGGGATCTTGCTATAGAAGTAGCAAGCTAATCCTTTTGCATTTGGTTAACACTTCTTACCAATGTGACCCTTTGTACTTTCCTCAAGCTTGAAAAGAATTGTGAACATGAAGATATTGAGAAACCTTGATGTGATGCCTTATTTAAGTCAAAGACACCTCTCAGTAATTAAAATCAATAAAAATAAAAAATAAGGACACCTCTCCACCTCTCCAGTGTTGGTTCTAAAACACAAGCATATTTCAAATTGTTGCTACCGGATTTTTTTTATTTGTTTTCTATACCTTTGTAAGATGGATAGTTTTTTTTATTCCCAACTATTTTTTATGTATAGTCAGGTTGAAGCACCCACTGCTACCCCCGGAAATTTCCCCTTCTCAAATGATTTTTTTATGTTTATTTTGCAAATTAGATTGAACATAAAAATTAGTGACATTTTTATATCTTATGGGCAAAAATTGTGCATCTTTCAATTTTTTATGGTTATGACCTTTAACCATTAATTATTTTTAAAAATATTTGATGGTTTGTATTATAACGGCCATATATTAGTTTGTGCAAACTTCCCCTCACCATACTTGACAGTGGTTCTATTTAATCCACATATATTGTGATATTAATCATAAGTATATAGTGTAGAAAGATGATAACGATAAAAATAATGAAGATGAGGTTATTTTTCAACTTTAGATCAATTTATGTAATTATTATGGCTATATCAGTTGTTAATTAGATGATCATTTTAAACAATAGAATATGGAGCTTTTAACTAATATAATGATAGTTTTTAAGTTTACATTATTTATTTTAAAAATAAACCGTGATTTCCCTGTCTTGTCCCAGTACTATTGGGATTGGGACCACACTAGGACCAGGATGCAAATTTCATCCCTACCAAAAATTGGGACTGAAACCAGGATTGGGGTATCTCAATCAATCCCAAATTTTGAACCACCCTCATAGCCATTTGGGTGAGTCAAAAGACATGAAACCCAAGAATCCTGTTTAGAAGCCATATTTTGAAGTGGCTTGGGGGAAGAGTTTTAATATTGATATTGATAATTTTTTTTATGTGCCCAATCATCCTCCTATTTAGTTCATAGCATTATTAGACACTAAATGTAGGTATCTCTTCCAGTAAAGAATATGAATCTTAGTTGACTTTATTACGAGGAACTAGCCTCTCATACTAGACTCAACTCCTATTGGTTATTGATAATGACATTATTTTTTTAAAAAAAATATATACAGAAATTTTAAGAAAGGGGTTGGGCGCACCCACAGTCTAGGGGTAGAGCGCTTGGAGCCCAGTCCACAGGGGATACCGACCTGAGAGTACACATGCCTCCACCTCTACCAGTGTTACCACTACTTCTGAGACCCCTAGGATGCTTCTCCCAGCCCTTGACCAATATAGGGATCGAACCCCTCCTTTAACACATTAATGATGATTTGCTTATGGATGTTTGGACCAAAAAATGGGCTGCGGAAATGCTTACTGTGGATCATGGGATTATTCAGGCCCATTAGGCATATACATTCTCTGCCTTATTGTATGTTACCTTATGTCTGTTTTATGTAGGCCCAATCTCATACCCACATCCTGCCCATTGTCATTTTGCTCAACAAGAAGTGAGGAGTGTATTAACCCAAAAAAAAAAAAAAAAAGAGGAGTGATTATGCAATATATCGATCATATTCTAAGCTGTTTCTTTTCCAATTTTCAAAACGTAAAGGAGTAAAAATACACATGTACTTTACCTTTGGAAGAGCCCAACACCATTTGCTTTTTTCGGAAGCAAAAATACATATGTGGTTACATTGTAGAAGTAAAAATCACACCACCGTCAAAATTTAACTAACGGTGCATTTACAACAGAAAATGTCATATTTACAACAAAAAATGTTATATTTACAATAACATTTAAACACTTGGATTTTGAACATAAAAAGGTCATTTATAACAAAATAGGCTATATTTACAACAGGAAGTGCTGTATTTACAACAAAATTTAAAATCTGGCCATATTTACAACAAAAAATGCCATATTTACAACAACATTTAAACACCTGAATTTTGAACATAGAAATGTCATTTACAACAGAAAAATGCTATATTTACAACAAGAAGTGTTGTATTTACAACAAAATTTAAAATTTGGTCATTTACAACAGAAAAAGTCATATTTACAACAGATTAGATTTACAATAAGAAGTGTTGTATTTATAACAAAATTTTAAGTGTAGTGTGACTTTTGCTCCTAAAATATAACCATATATGTATTTTTACTTTCAAAAAAAGTATATGGTACTGGGCGCTCTTGAAAATAAAGCACATGTGTATTTTTGTTTCTAACCCCATTTCCAAACTATATGACAGCTTAACCCGGTCCCACCTGACTTACCCATGAAAATAATATTCGGAGAATTATAATGAGGATATAAAGAGGAGACTTAATTATCTATTTATTCCAATGACAACTAAAAAGCAACGACAAGTTCTAGAATAAAAAAAGGGTAACACATCACTTGTGATAAGAACTTCTCAGTAATAACATTCTTTATTTAGGACCTCATTATAATTTCGCCAATAATTTTCTGGTCTAAACCGAGCCGGTAGTGAGTTCAAACGGATCATCCCAACCGGTCCGATACTTTAATAACTTATTATTGATATATTACAAGCAGCTGATCCAACACATACATATAGAAAAACTCTGAATAGATGAGAAATATTATTTAACTAAGACAAGAAAGATAATACAACGCATGCAAGGAAGATTAGGGGGAGAAGAAAAAAGAGATCGAAGAATGACTTCATTAAGGGCACTTGGGCTTGTTGTCATGAGTGAGCATATCAGTGTAACATCTGCCACACATCTCTCTGTGGCCATAAGTGCCTGGAGGCACACACTTGCATCTCTCACAACACGTCCCACATGCTCTCAGACATATCTTTGGCCTCGAGTGCAGTTTGCACCTCTCACTGCACCTAACTCCACAGTCTGCATTATGATATATATATATTTCATCATATCATTTTTACTCCATATTACACACACACACACTACTATATATGGTTTTGGTCGTCAGTTTGATTGAAGTTTGATTTTAGTTCTTAAGGGTTCAAATCATTGTTTTAAGTCTCTAAACTTTCATTAAAAAATGGTCTGAGTTTAATTTAATTGTATTAACGTTTAGTTAATCAAAACTCAACTAAAAACCGGAACTCATTCAAAGTACAGGGGTCAAATGAGTTTTCATTTTGGCCCAGTTTCTTTTAACAAGCTTTGATTTTAGTCCATGTACTTAATGGCATAATTCGGATTACATCATATCCTTATGAAATTTTGAAGATTAAAAATCACGATTTGAAACTATGACGACCAAAGACCAAAATTTGATTAATATGAAAGTACCGAGATATTAACCCGTATCGTTCATCATCATCATCAATCATATATATATATATATGGGGTTTACTTTTCTCATGTTGCATGAAAGAAAGAAGATTCCTACACACACATAAAATGGTGGGACCCACATATATATATATATATAATGCTATTTATATATATATGCGGGTCCCACCATTTTATGTGTGTGTGACATAAGAAAACATCTCCCTAGAAACATTTCTCTCTCTCTCTCTATATATATATTTATATATAGAAGAAGAAGCCATACTTATAAATGGAAGAAGCCTTCTGTTGGGTCCTTTCACCACCTGCATAAACCACTGTAAAGGCCATTATTAATGATAGTAATTACATATATATATATAGAGAGAGAGAGAGAGAGGCATCTTTAAACGAACCAGAGAGTGAGAGGGGTGGTGGTCATTGATCTTGGCATCCGATGAAACCTGCACACTGTTGGGTCCTTTCACCACCTGCATAAACCATTGTAGAGGCCATTATTAGTGATAGTGATTATATATATGTATATATATATGGAGAGAGAGAGAGAGGGAGAGGCATGCATCTTAAAACGAACCCAAGAGTGAGAGGGCTGGTGGTCATTGATCTTGGCATCAGATGAAACCTGCACAGATATATAGATTATATCAAGTAGCATTTGGTGACGAGAACAAAGAACTTGATCAGTTTTTGATCAGAGTATTATATATATATATTCTGGAAGTACCTGATGAACTGCAAAACAAAAGAGCAATAATAAAGTTATCACAAGTAGTCTTGAATAAGCCATCTCCATCTCTCTGCAACTTACTTCTGGCCTTGCAGTGTCCCTACTTTACAACAATGTGCCATTCCCATGGTTTTGCATTTATATAGCTGCTTCTCTTATTGTGAAAATTACAATGGCACCCTCCTTTTTTTTTAATCTTCCAGTTTAACAACTTATATTAATCCACATGATATTAGTTAAAAGAGTTTTATATCATGTCCAGAAGTACTCGTAATAAGAATATTTAATCATTTTTGAGTTCTCTAGAGTACCGGACTGCAAATTTATACTCTCCCCGCCTATTGACATTTTTTAAAGGTTAAGGAAGTTAAATAAATAACTTAATCAGAGTATATATTATATATTATTAGATTATATATAATTTAAAAATCAAGTAAATTAGTTTAAAGAAAAATCATAAATATAAATATTATAATATAACTTAATTATCTTTCTTAGATTCTCTACAAAAAAATTAATTTGATCTTATATTAAAGATATTAGAGGCGGTAGCACCATTTTTTCCAAGGAATTGAAACTTAGGTATTAATTAATCAACTTATGTAATCACTAGGGCCTGATCATTAATTACCTCTGGTTCTCGTAGCTGTCTCGCACAAACATGACAGATGGCCTTCTGAAACCATGCATGAAAGCCACAGCAAACAGGTGCCCCGAAATGTCAAAAACAAATTAATGCAAACTAAGCCCTCAATAAAAGATAGAAAAAATAAAGTATATATACCATTTTATCCTATTTATATGTTTATTTTGACTAAAAATTTTAATCCTTATTATAAATCTAATTTCAGAATAATTAATGTATTTTTTACAATTCTCTCCTATTAATTATAATAAATAAAAATAATTTATTCTTATTGATTTTTGGAACTAAGCATAAATAAGGACAAAATTTAAAATTTAGCCCATATTAATAATTTACTTAAATCTCTTTGGTATGTGAAAAATAATTAATTTAGATTTATAAATAGGACTAAAACGGTACATATATGAGTTAGGAAGAATCCCACAGAAATAATCTTAAAAAGGACAAAATGATATTTTGAATATTCATAATCTTAGAAAAATCTTAGTATCGGGGCTTCAACGACCACCCCATGTTGGTGGCCGGAGCTCCGATGGCAACAAATATTCCCAAATTTTGAGGGTAGGGTTTGAACCATCGCTACTTTGTTTGTCTAAAAGGTTGGTGGCCATTGAACCACCAATGACTTTTAACATAATATATGAGAACAACAAACAAACAAACAAATATATATATATATATATAGGGTTTATTGTTTATCATGGTATTTGACATGAAATTTTGTCAAGTCACATCAAAACTATGTCATTTTGAGAGTTAGAGGAATTAATGAAAGTTTTTTTTGTTAAATTTCATATAATAAATACAAAAACAACATTACCAAAACACCTTCATTAATTCTCTTAATCCCAAAATGATGTCATTTTAGGAATTAAGGGAATTAATGAAGGGTATTTTAGTAAAATTCATATAATAAATGTAAAAACAAAAATATCGAAACACCCTTCATTAATTTTTCTAACTCCTAAAACGACGTAGTTTTGAGGTGTTTTGACAAAAATTTATATCAAGTGATATAACAGATGATATATATATATATGGATAATTTTTTTTTTCATTTTCTTTTAATTGAAAAAAGAACAAATTTAGCCTAACATCTTTATGATATTATAAATATTCGAAACATATTTTTATTTATTAGCATTTTTAAATCTCTTTTTTTTTTAAAATTTCCCTATAAGTTATTCATATTTCTCCGGTTATTAATAAAAGTATCTCTATTAAATTACCCTTATAGCTGATTTTTAAATTTCTTTTTTGTTTATTTGCATTGAGGGAAAATTGTAAATTAAAGGGAAAATGATTAAAAAAAATACTACATGAATTTTAAAACCCAGTTAACAACAATATTAATGAAATTAACAAAAATAATAAAATAATTGATAACTTATTTTATTAAAAAATCACTTATTTAAAATTTTAAAATTTAAATGGTGTTTTTTTAAGATTGTTTTTAAAATTATTAAATTATATAGAAATAACGTTACTGAGAGCAATGCATTGAAATGGTAAAGCATATATTGGTCACATCAAAACTGAGCCAAGCATTTACTATAGTAATTGTCAGCTCTCAACTTGCGGTCCATTTATGTACTGCAAGCGGGACATAACCACTCAACCATATACAAGTCTGATCCTTGGTTGTAAATCTAATATTGAAATTTTTTTGGGCTAAATTTAAGTTCAATTAAAAAAAGATATTAATGACTATTTCTCAAATTATCATTATTTAATTTTTATTAAAAAAAGACTAGAATGATTTGTATATATAGAAAGAAAATTTTAAGAAACGTAAACTTAAATTTTTTTTATCAAACCTATTCAATGAAACTTATTTGTGATTAATTTAAAGGGAGTTATAGTAACTAGTGGCGGAGCTATATTGGGGCAGGTGCCCGCAAGTGCAGACAGAAGATTTTAAAATATGTATATTTTTTAGCAGAAATCCATTAGCATGAATTGTTCTATAGATCAGTGGTAGAGCAATTCCCTTAAGGTGAAGAGGTCTCCCGTTTGAACCCGTGAGTGGCTTTTTCATTTTTTTTTTTTCCTTTTTCCAAACTCCATATGAGACACTTGCAGTTTTTCCCCCCTTATCCAAACTCCTTATAAGACACAACATGTAGCTCATTTCTTTTTTCTCTCCAATATTTTTTTTTCCCTCCAAGTTTTTCCTCCTTATGAAAACTCATTTCTTTTTTCTCTCCAACATTTCTTTTTTTTCCTTCAAGTTTTTCCTCCTTATGAAAACTCATTTATTTTTTCTCTCCAACATTTCAATTTTTTTTCCCTCTAAGTTTTTCCTCCTTATGAAAACTCAATTTTTTTCTCCTATATTTCTTTTTTCTCTCTAAGTTTTTCCTCCTTATACTCCTTTACTCCATCATTGATATTTGACTTTTTAATATCCTATCACATATGCTAACTGTATGCCATGTGATTAGAGTATATTGTTCTGTTTGAATTGATTTCCTCAGAAATACTTTTTAATTGAACCCCATTTCTTCTCCTAAACTTTACGAAGGAGTAGATTGCCTTTTAAGTTGAAGTTTTCTTTTCTTTTATTATTTATATTCTTTTGTTTTTTAATACATTTTCAAATTTCACTACTAATTATGTACTCACAAACTTAAAATTCTGGCTCACTGATAGTACTAAGGGAACTAGTATTAATTAATTCGTGTGTTCGCATGTGAATAGTGAGAGGCAACACAGAGAAGATTTCAAAGCATGAGCGAAAGCGAGAGTGCCTTGGCTGTTGCGGCCTAGTCGAGGAGGTTGAGCACTAGTTTGAAGTCGGAACAAGGTCCGAACGGGAGATGCTGTTGTTTCCGACGATCATGTTGTCATTCCTTGGGTGGAGGATCGGATGTCCGATTATGATGAGATTCGTGAGGATAATGTTTGTCCTCTGAAGAAGTCGTACAAGGAAGCTTGGCTAGATGATGATAATGTTACTAAAAACAAATGTTGCAAGTCTGACTTACAAATACTGTTTTTATTTTTTTATTTTTTTTTATTTTTTTAAAACAGACGAGGAAGGTGTTTTGCAAAAGGAAATTGATATTTTCTATCCACAGCCTTTTTTAATAAACAATCAGAACAGACTTTTTTAATAAACAATCAGAACAGAGATAATTTAGTAAAAACAATCAATTCTCAAAATACAGAATAAAGAAAACTGGACTTCACGTTATAATGTTTTGCATATATATAAAGGTTCTCTAAACATGTCAATATAAGAACGACACAATTTCATAATTTAATATAATTAAGTATGTCCATAAATATTTCTAAACCAGTATACTATGTAATAGGCATGTTCATGGATTAGACCAGACTGAGTTGGGGGTCAGCCTGGGGTCTGGTTCAGCTCGGGCTGTAGCTCGGGCCGGACCAAACCAGTCCAGGGGGACTGCCTGTCCAGGCAGTCTAGGACTAGTTTTTTTTTAAAAAAAAAATTGCCACTTTTAGAACAATAATTAAATCAGTGAATTACCTGTGGGACAATAAATAAACATGCAAACATCTTAAATCTAAGGGAAAATTCGTTTGAGGGCCCCTATTAGGCAAATAATTCCAAAAAAGGCCCACACAATCTGAAAATACCCAGAAAGGCCCAGAGATTATGACAATATGGAAAAAGGCCCCAAGATTTTGACAGAGTTGTTAATGGGGCTGATGTAGTTGTTAGTGGGGAGCTGATATAGTTGTTAATCAGGCTGATTTAGTTGTTAAAAAAAAATTTAACAACTAAATCAGCCCGGTTAATAACTATATCAGCCCCCCGTTAACAACTATATTAGCTCCATTAACAACTATATCAGCCCCCCGTCAGAATCTTGGGGTCTTTTTGGGTATTGTCAGAATCTCTGGGTCTTTTTCCGTATTGTCAGATTTTGTGAGCCTTTTTTGGAATTATTTGCCTAATAGGGGCCCTCAAACGAATTTTCCCTAAATCCAATCCTAAACCCATAATAATCTTCAACAACATGTCATTGAAGAAGAATACAATATAAAATAGGGGTAGTTTTTTTTTTTTAAAAAAAACACTTTCGGCCCAGACTGGACCGGTCCATATGATCTGAATCTCTGGACCGAAGTCCAGTCCAGCCCGACCAGACCAGACCAGACTGGTCTGGGTGAACGGTCTCGGGCAAGCATTTTTTCCATCCAGACTGGATCGGGTCAGATTGGACCGGGTCGAATTACCTGGACTGCCAAGTTTTTTGGACATCCCTACAGTATGTAACAAAAACATTTATCAATCTTTACACATTTTCTATCTTTTCTAGAAGATGGCTTGCTAAAAGGTCACTACTGCAAAAATTGCTTTTTAGACCGTTTCTGAATCCGGTCTCAATATAGCCTGTCTAAAAAATTTATTTTTTAAAGACCGGTTGAAAACTTTTTAGACTGGTTTTTTAAGAAATAAAGTCTAAAAAATAAGACTTTTAATACCAGTTATGCAAAATAATGGGTCAACCAGTTGTGTACACGAGTCTTAAAAGTGGTCTAAATTAAAAAATAAAAAAAAAATAAAAACTTCTCGCAACCAGCTTCATCCCCTTCCTCCTTCAAACCTCAACTTTTTCAGGCAATATTTCATATCTATGAACGTCAAGCACAAAACACCACTGAAGATAACTTCAATCTTGAGATCAATTACAAACCACCGTCGAAATGATTTTAGATCTTGCTTGCTGGTTTATTAAAGTGGAGAGACTCGCCCAGGAATGGAAGCTCAGGCGCTAGTGTTCCCTATGGCAATCTCCATGGGCATAGCTTGACTCCTCATCCTCTGCACTTGTGAACTCTTCCGCGTCATTGACTGCCACCACAGCGTCGGCATCGGCGTCGTTGCCAACTCAAATTGAACAAGATCGCTTCCCCATAGGTTAACCCAGATTCTGATAAGTTATTCGTCTTGAGCTAGATATCATCTCAGATCCATATCTTTTTACATAGATAATGGTGGGAGGTCACCCTGAGTTGTTTGCACAGATCAGACGAGGAAGAGGAAGAGGTCACCGTCATCATAAGAGGTTGTCACTGTCACAGCCATGGGTTGCAAAGGAGGATGAACAAAGCTGTCATGGAGGAGAAAACAAATTGAGACTCTCCAACCCTAACTAAAAAATACCTTCCCATATCACCAACAAATGTCATTAGAAAACCACCTAGAATCCAATAAAAATGACAGATTCATGAAATCACCAATTGCAGAGACGAAATGGCGGCATCTGGAAGATACCACGTGCGATGGTGATCGGCTCTGCAACGGGGAGCGAAGTTGTGAAAGGCGTGATAATGGAGTTGAAGGAGAGGGTGAGTGTAGCGAGGAGGTGGTGACAATGAAGGTGGATGTGCTTAAAGAAATCATGGAGTGCGATCGCCGAAACCGGAGGAGACGATGGTGATACATGGCGGAAAATTTGGTAGTGCGAATGATTAATAAGATATCTGGAGAGGGAGAGTCACAAAGATTGTGGTGGTGGGCGAGCGCTGATTAAAAGAGAGTAAAGCTCTACAAGAAGCGGAACAAAGATTCAGGGAGCAAAATTCAATTTTCAACGCGATAAAAGATTCACCTTTTATCTTTTAGACTGATTATTTGTAACAACCAGTTTTAAAATATATAGACATTTTTTTAAAACTTTTAAATTGGTTTTTTGTATCTGAGCAAAAAAAAAAAAACTAGTTTTTTGTAACAATCAATATTAAAAGTAATAGACATTTAAAAAAAAACTTTTTAGACTAGTTGTTTGGAAAACCGGTCTAAATAATATCTTTTAGATATCATATTAAACGAACTGGTCTAAAACGTTCTTTATATTTATGAAACTGTCACTAGTCATACTTTTTAGACCTGATCCTCTATATTCTATTTAAATGTGGCAATCTAAAAGCCTTATTTTGTAGTAGAGGGTCTTGGATCCATTAATGTCTTCCATTGTGTAGGGTTCCTCATTACAAAAAATATGTGGGCAAATTTGAAGAATAAGTTAATATAAATCAATCAATTTAATAAATAACTAACAATTCACTTACAAAAACAAAATTAAAATCATTTGATTTGAGAATGAAGAAATGATCACCTGTCCAAAATATCAAGTCATTCCAACAATAATGATGTTTTACATATAAAGCATAACATAGTATCCGCACGCCGTTTTCCTTAATTGTTGAGGGCACTATACATTAAAAGAAAATGGTAAAAAAAATAAAATAAAGGCAAATATAAAGTGATTGTTAATTAAAGAACTTAAATTTAAACAAGTTACTTTTGGCTGGGACCACTTCATCGTAGTAATTTTAGTCTCATGCCTCCCACCCATTATATAATACCTCTTGAGCGCCCTATCATTAGAATAAAGAGCATAAGACATTAAAACAATTTGGTCAAGTAAAAAACAAATGACTTACAAACAACTTAACTTACGTGTTGAAAATGATTTTGATCTCTTCATTAGGCTTGAAACCTAAAGAATCAAACCAACAGATGTTGTTGATCAAGGGGCAACCAACATAGAAACTCCAATGATAACTATAAATAACATATGTAGATTAAAATGAGGTTAGCGAACATGATACTTCTTAATTTTACAAATTGAGCATGCCTTAAATAGATAACATAAAGTAGCTTTCTTGTCAACAATTGGTGTTAGATACCATAAAAACTAAGTCTCTTGATTATATAGCCCACATAGCTAATCCTCTGTTCCAACTTGTTCAGATTTCTTACCACACGGCTAGGAAATAAGAATCCATAGGATGTGTTTCTCTCCATTTGGCCACATATTTTGTGGAAACAACTGCCATAGAATTGAAATGAGAAATGACTTAGTGAATATAGAATCCTAAAAATCACTGCATTAATTAAAGTTAAAAATAAAAAATAGCTCACTTGATTGCAAATATAACCCATCCAATGTCTATCTCCTTTAAAGATAATAACTCTCTAATATTTTTGCTATCAACCACATCGTCATACGCGTTCTATCTACCCACAATCCCACATGGCATATGCAAGTCAACCTTGTTAATTTTTGTGTGGATATTTTGGAGTTGTGCTAAAAAGGGAAACCTTTCCACTTGTTCGTGATCCTAGCAACACATAAATTAAAGATTATAAGTGTGATGCCAAAGAAAATTCAAGTAATTAACACTATTACAAAAAATGAGTACTACTAACAAAAAAGGCATTCTGATTTTTTTAAAGGAAGTTAAAAGTGAAAGCAATGGCATTCTGGTAATTAAATTGTGGAATTCTTTGTATTCGTCGCCCTAAACTATAAATTAGGGCGCCTAAATTTTATTAAGGCGTCCTATAATAATTTCAAAGCGCCTAAAATGCATTGCTTAGCGCCAAAATTTAATTGTTTGGCGCCATGGTGCCATTTGAGGTATTTTTTTGGCGCCAGCTACTGCTAATTTTTTTTTGGGCGTCCTGAATATGTACGAAGACGTCTTAATGAATTTTTTGGCGCCCTAAGACAAGTACAGGATGTCTTAATTAATTTTTTGGCACCCTGATTATGTATCAGGACGTCTTAATTAATTTTTCGGT
Source organism: Acacia crassicarpa (assembly GCA_034222035.1). Classification (NCBI taxonomy): domain Eukaryota; kingdom Viridiplantae; phylum Streptophyta; class Magnoliopsida; order Fabales; family Fabaceae; genus Acacia; species Acacia crassicarpa. The sequence goes on along the minus strand of JAWXYG010000009.1, from coordinate 18,495,269 downwards.
GCCCTGAGTCAATGTACAGGACGTTTTAATGAACTTTTTGGCGCCCTGATACATTAAATAGGACGCCTGAGTTAAATTTTTGGCGCCCTTAGGCAATATTCAGGTTGCCAAAAAATATAATTAAATTTCTTTTACTCACATCGATCTATTCACTCGTCTCCTCGATAGGCTCTCACACTAATCAGGTTATTCACTCCTCTCCTCGCACACTCAATCCCCTCCCCCCGGCTCTCTCATTTAGGGTGAACAAAACCCTAGCCAAATCCCCAATCGATCGCGCGCCCACCTCACTCTTCCCCTGCTTCCATTTTGCCCTTACATTGTGCACATACAACGGCTCTGTCTCCTTCGTCTTCCATCTTAGCGGTGTCCGTTGGCTTGCAATCTTTGTTTCCGGCGCCTCCCCCTTCTCCATTCTCTGACGAGCCCGTTCTTTGTGCCCTAACTTCAGTGTTCACTTCAGGTTCTATTTTTAATCCTATAAAGATATTTTCTGGTCGTTCTGTTTTCTATTGAGAGAAGAAGATTGGTTAGCTTTCTGCTAGTTCTGTTTTTATTCAAGTATGAATTTGCTTTATATCAAACTCTTCTAATTTCTGATTACTGTATAAATAAACCTAGATTGAAATATACTTCTTCAACTCTATTATGTATCTTCGTAGCTCAGCCCTTCAAATCAAAAGCAACAAGATAGGTATTGTGGGGAAGCTAAATGCACAATCTTTGTTACAGTTTTTTATGTATTTATTTTAAGCACAATGAATGCTTGGTTTTTTGAATTTTCTGGTGATTTCTGAGCTTATGAGTTTAGGGTTAAGCCCATTTGATCAGTTACGGATTTATGAGTTTGATTTTCTTCGGTTGTCCTCTGTCTCCTCTCTTTAAATTCATTTTCCGATTGGCATTCTGCATTGTTAATTTTCTGCCAAATAGCAAAACTATTTTTTTAAAAAAAAATGTTGAAGAACTAGCTTTCCAAATTGCTGCTATTCGGCCATCAATGAAAACGTTGTGGTACTGGATAAACTTCCCAGCCTATATTTCCATTGTGGCATTGAAATTATTTTTTGATTGCTAATCAGAATTATATACTTTTCTATTTGTTAGTTTTTTTTGGACACGTGTTACACTCGATAATGTCTTGCAGACTTGAAGTTAATGCACAAAAGTTGGTGTGTTTATCTTGCTCATTCTTTTCCTTTTATTTTTGGTCTAGAGATCCTATTCTATGCATACAAAAATCTCAGAAATGTGACGTTAACATTGATTGGCTTGATTCACTTTTAAGTTCATATCGAATACTTTCTTTACGCTTCTTGCCTTAAAAGTTTGTGCTTACAAAAACGATCAAGTTTCATATATCTGAAATTTTAGTATTACTTTTTGAGCCAATGCATTAGTTAGTTATCTCAATCCATTTTCATTGAAATCTTCAAAATATTCAAATTTTATAATGGCATCTTTGTGACTTGCATTCATACCATGACTTCCTGAAGTGATAGTATTTCTTATTTTTCTTAACACTTGTGTTAGTCTTGATATGATAGTGTTTGACTCTTGTTTTGAATTTTAAGAAAAGTACTTGTCACTAGCTTTTGCCTCAATAATGTTGTGTAGAGATTTTTTTTTTTTTTTTTGTAAATTCCCACTTAAAAATGCTTTGCAATGATTATTAGATTCTTAATCACATGTTCAAGGACACTTGCCTTGTAATTGCAGTTTGGACACTTTTAATGGTATATTTGGTGCATTTCTTTTGGAGATACAACAATCAATTTAACATTTCACTTATTTTATTAAATCTAAGCATTGAAAGTACATTTGATCAATTTTACTTATCTAGAAATTTGTAGTTTTAAGTTCTCAGTGATTACTTCTTTTGTTGACTTCAGGAAGCTAATAATCTTTTTGAGTACCGTGACTTGGTCACGACAACAACCCACAAGAGCTTGGTAGGTATTTGTAATCATGGGTAAATTAGTTACAATCAACCCACAAGAGCTTCTGTGTTTAGTATATGAGGATGAGTAAATGGTGGGAGCAAATTAAAGCAGCATCTTTGAATATCCTGCGGCTCACCTTATTTTTATTTAAACTTAAAAGGAACTCCAAGACCTAAAGAATGGTCATCAATGATAACGATATTCAACGATGATGAGTGTAACTAATTATCGATGCAACTAACATTCCTCGGAAAATAAGTCCTAACTTTGACAACAAAGTCCTAACTTGTGGGTGGATCGATAGTAGTTTCACGTCACTGCTTCAATTGTTATGTGATATGTTGCTAGACGATAATGTACTTCCAAATCGTATGTATAAGGCGTCTTGTTTTTAAACCAGGACGCCTTAAAAGGCGGGTCTTGTGGTTGATCCAGGACGCCTTTTTTAAGGCATCCTATGCTTAATACAGGGCGCCTTTTATAAGGCGTCCTGTGTTTAGCCTAGGATGCCTTAAAAAAGGCGTCCTGTATTAAATATAGGACGCCTTTTTTAAGGCATCCTGTTTTTAACATAGGACGCCTTAATTGCAATTTTTTCAACTACCCCTACTCAGACGTAATTCTCAAAAAGGACGTTAAATGCCTCTAATTCAGGACGTTTTTTATGTTTTTTTGTAGTAGTGTAATAGTAAGGTGTTTCCTACCATTGAAAGTGTTGTCAGCATGTGAACTAGATGTGGAGGCCAAAAGATAAAACATCATTTTTCCTAACTAAGCAGGGCAACCTCATCATCAGGGAACGAGATGTCTACACCTCCCCCCCCTTCTGAACACTAGTAATATTGACCTTACGTCAATCATCCTGGATTTGCTAATGATGGTGGGTGATAGCATACATGCATACAACAGCATTGACAACAACACACAGTAACAAGACGTCCAATAATAAAGAGCAAGGTTCTCCAACATCTGATGGAGAAGTAGGGTTGCCAAGTCCTATCTCTGGGGATTGCAACTTCCTTTGTTGCTAGCAAAGGCTGGGGATTCTTGGGTAAGAGAAATGAAAAAAATAATTAGACTAATATAAGGCAAAACTCAATTTTTATATTAATTGAAATTATTTACAAACCTAAGATCTATGTTTTGATTGACCGATCCTGGCTTGAATGCTAGACATTACCATCAATCTTATCCCACCTCGTAGCTCTTCTAACAGCTCTTTTCAAAGTGATCGGTGAAGTTGCAACTTGAGCTCTTCTTTGACGTCCTCTATACTAATTGATGAACTTCCTTTCAAACCTTGGCCACAAGCTCTCTACTAGGTTCACTTTGTCCAAAATATGAAGAAGTTCATCCAAAACATCTTGTGAGACCGACCCCCCTCGACTCCACCCTAACATGACTAGGGTGATCTAGCTTCCCAAGCGCCATTACTAAGATGCCCATACTTCCACTTGAAGTAAAGGAACCTCTTCAAGGTCATCCTGTAGAATAGAGTTGATAAATATAAATTAATTACATAATCTTTAAGGAAACTAAAACACATTTAAATAAAATTTATGTTAACTTCTCACAATCTTTGTAGTGACTTCTTTAACAAATGGATTTATGTATTTTTCTCCCTTCGTGAACCCTTCCTTCCATTTTCTATGACATAGGCGTAGAGGCGAGGTCTATACGACAATGGTAGGATTTGATTTCGCTGCTTCCTCCATTTTTTACAAATTAGACTGTAGTGTCTTCTTTTCAAGCTTCCTAATTCTCCTCCAAGGGTCCAAGATTCTATTCCTTCAATTACAAACAGAGAAGAATCTTAAGCATGTCCATCAAAGTGACCTGTTAAAAGATGTCATAATATGGTAGAACTTATGGAGTCTTCTCAACCTTCTCAACCAAGGAATCCTGCTTCTAGCCTGGTTGAAACTTCTAACCCATTTTCATGTGGTTGTTGCCATGTTCTGCGGGAGATCATTCATACAACGGACTTCAATATCATAAACTTGAAGTTCATGGGAGAATCAGTATGATATGTCATGCTCTCTTTCACCAAATGTACATGGAGATTCTTCCAGACCTCAAATATTTGATTTTGGTAAGAAAAATATAGAAGAAGTCAAATATTTTCTAGAAAGTTATTGTTTGAATTAAAAATCTTTAGGGTATGTCCTGGTGTCAGATCCCCTATCAGCCTATTATGAGGCCCTGTGTGTTGGTTTGGAATGGACTAAAAATCAAAATGAACCCCTCGGTAGTTCCTTTCCAACCAATGTAGAAAATATATCCAACAAAGGAAAAGAGCTCGTGGTTGTAAATAATAATTCCTCAATTCCCCCATTGAGTAATTTGTATAAGTCAAGAGCTGAGCAAAACCTTAGAGCTGATGGTATGTCAATAAATGATTTTAAGGACTACTTCCATTTACCTCAAATAGAAGCTGCTAGACAAGTCCGTCTATGCAGGAAGGCTATAAAATGAATAATGCGCAAGGGAGGAATAAAAGATTGGCCCTACATGATAATTCAAAATGCGATGAGGCAAATCACTAGACTAAAAAGGACAATGTCTCCTGATGATCCCGACTCAAGAGCAACCGCTCAAGAAGAAATTAATAGACTTAAACATAAGATGGCCAAAGCCTGTGCTGGGATTGTACTGACTGTTGCACTTGATGCTTGAAATCATATAGTTTTCTCTTCTCTATTCTAAGATTCATAAGGATTTTCAAGCTTTCTCGCCAAACTCATCTTTATCTAATAAATTCAAACTCAAGCTAGTCATTCTAACTTATTGTCAGAACTTACATTCTGATTGAACTTCTAAATTTTGAGCAAACAATTCTATTACCAAAATTTCTACTCTAATTTCAACTTCTCACTCAAAATTATTCATGTATCAACATAGATACTATTCATATCATTAGAGCGTTCTAGCCAAATGTCAGAACCTCTGCTCTGATACCACAACTGTAACGCCCACCTTAAATACTTTATTTAATTGCATACACAGAAACGTTCTTTTAAAAAAAAACGTGATATTACTATTCACGTATACATACTATTCACTATTCATGTATACGGTACTATTCACTATTCTCGTATACAGTTTACAACTCAAAAGTAGATATCTGACGGTGGTAAACTCTTTTTTCGTCTTGATCTACTCGTCCATACACACCTTCTTTGTTCTAGAGTCTTCTTACCCGAGCTGCAAATTAGCGAATTCAAAAATATATATACTGGGATTCAAACAAATCCCAGTAGTAACGTTAATGATCACTCACATAAAATGCATACACAAAACATGAAAGACAACCATCATTTATACATTCAACACATTCAACATTCAAAACATTCATACATTATATGTATATATACAAATGGCAAATACATGCATATAAAGGTACACATAGTATGTGAGAGAAGCGTTACTACCTGATAGTCTTTTCAATACTTGTTCTGGTTTTCAATCATTTGGTTGTCTCGGATAAAAATCAGCTCCTATATTTACATATTCATGGTCGACAAGTTATTACTTATCCAAATTCTCTATTTTTCTTATTCTCGAACAAATTCTAAAAATTGGCAGAATTTTCAAATAACTGAAAATTCATATTTAATTGCAAAAAACTTCGAATGGTATGCTTCCAAAAACCACGTGTTCCTTATTAAGTATATTTTCAGGGAAAAATACATTCCACTGTCAAATATACACATACTGTTCCCAATATTTTCGTTCATCTTGGCTGTTCCAGAAAAAAACGTTCAGATTCGTTGTCTAACTTCAAAAATCCATATCTGGAGTTCTAAGTGTCCAAATTAGGTGGTTCAAAAACCTATGAACTCCTTATTAAGTCTAGTTTCTAGGAAAATTGTTCCAACATTTCATTATATTCCAATCTTTCCCAGTTTTCAAAAACATAAACACTATTCAGAAAATGTTTCAGAAAACATCCCAGATTTCATACTTAACTTCAAAAATTCATATTTCCTTGAATATAAATCCAAATGAGGCTTATGACCAATCAAATTAAAGCTTGATAAGTAAACTTTCATTCTGGAAAGTTTCATAGAAAATCTCAAACATTAACCATTTCAAAAGTGAATCCGACAAACACTGTTCATTTCTGGAAACTGACGTTTTCCAGTTTTCAACTTCTAACTTTGAAAAATCATAATTAATTCTATAGAACTCCGATTAGGGTGATTCAAAATTCTATTCGAAATTCTATAAGTATGGTTTAAGGGAAAAATAGTCATCAAACCAATTTATGACTGTCTAATTCTCAGAAATTCAAAAAAAAGAACGTTATTTGAATATGGAAATATGAATTTCCAGTTTCTCTGAACAAACTTTGAAAATTCATAACTAGAATTCTAGATGTCGGAAAAATACGTTCTAGTACTCATTTTAAAGGTTAGGAAGTTTACTTCATTCTTACCAAATTTCACAGTCATATGCCCGATCAAACCCTCAAATCAACCTGACTGGCTTCTTAGAAATATCCAGAAATTAGCTTACATGTAAGTTTCAAACATTCTTCTTCCTTTTCATTGCTGGTCTCCTTCTCTTCGGCTCACTCTCTTTTTCCTTCTCAATACTTCAAACTCTCTCTCTCTCATTCTCTCTTACTCTCTCAGACTCTCTTTTCTCTGTTCAATCATGCCAATCGAATTAAGTAATTGAAGAGTTTTAAGTGTATATCATTGGTGTGAGAGGGAGAGGCAAATGCATATATTGAGTGAGACATGAATGAACAAGCGTGAGCGAATAAGACATGCATCCTTCACCCATGAATGCATTAGGAAAACAAATGAATGATTCCATGCGTATGTGTCATGCATTGAGAAAAAGAAGTGGGGTAGATGTGTTGACTTGTAGAATATGGTGGAGTGCGTGTGATTGAATTCTTGGCAGCATATGTTTGTGAAAGTGAAAAAGGGAGTGGCAAACATGATGACCCATAGTATAAATAATAAAGAGTGTTTTATGCAAGAGAAATGAATGATACGCTTGTGAATCAATTTTGGCCATATGTGTTTATCTTCTCCCAAACTTTCCAATCTTCCTGTGAAACACGCACGGACAAATGAAAATGAGTAGTAAATATATACTTATTTATAAATATAAGTGTTAGAAATAGATCCTTAGTACCATATAAGGATTCTTCTTTCTCAATTAGCTTCTATAAGCCACAAAATATTGACTCAAAAACTTCTAAGCCAATATTTATTCTCCAACTATGTGATAGGGAAAAAATTTAGACTCCGCAAGTGTACAGGCCGTATCAAGTAATAGAGTAATGAGAAAAGTATCGTTCCCACGAGGACTCAATCTAACTAGCGTTTAGGTATTAAATCTCCTTATTTCATTTAAGTTGAGCAAGCCAGAATTGTTTTCAAAAAGAAAGAGAATAAGAACTAATAATAGCAAAAGACTTTTCACAAAAGAGCAAATTCCAATATCAAAAAGTACAACCTAGAGTCACTAATCCCTTGTTTGGTATTTTTAGATTTTATCCCCACTAAATTAATTTTGACATAACCTAAACAGCTAATCTAGAGTATTAGTGTCTATAAATACCTTCCGGTCCATTTATCTACCTATCTTAATCAATTATGTGATGCCTCACAAAACTAAATAAGATGCTTTTTAAATCGGGTTCACTCTAATTTGATTATGAGGAGCTTCTAGGTATATTCCTATCCTAGACGCAAATTAGATTAAAACCTAACTTCACGTTAAATTAAAAACTAATTCCACATTATTTATTCCCAAGGTCAATTTAGGATTCCCTCTTCCAAGTTCAACCCTAAATCCCCAAAACATGCCCAATGGTGGCCACTCACTAAGCAATAGCAATACACACAGGATTAAATAAACTGAATAAAATTAATCAAAACTAAAAAGTGGGAATAATTTCTAAAACCCAAACAAGTTCATAGGTTCTCTAGGTTGAAAAGAAAAATTAGCCACACATGGCTACAAGAAAATTCATCACAAAAATAAGAAATTCAAATTCTAGCATGAAGAGAAGAAGAAGAAGAAGAAGAAAAACAAGATCACAAAATTATGGAGCCTTCTCCTTACGTCCTCACTTTTCTTCTTGTACCGTGCGTCTTGTTCTCTGCCTCTGCTTCTCTGCCTCTACGTCTTCAGCACAGCGTCCCTCTTTCTCGCGAGAATGAATGATTCCTGTGCGTGCTGCCTTCTTCTTTTGCGTCTTTGTGCCTTTTTAATATATAGACTTTTTTTCCTTCTCGGGCCGCGTGGTTCTTTTTTTTGGCATCAATTTGATTCAATGTTATCTAATGCCGTGGCAACCTTGGGAATCAATTTGAATCAATTGATTCAATTTGACTTTTCCAACGCGTGGGCCCATGCGTCTATTCAGTTCTGAAAATTGCCCAAAACAATAGCTTGGAAATCAATCAAATGATCATTCCGTGCTTCCTGAGTGTGAACAAAAAAGGACATTATATAGTAATAAAACTGATTTCCTTTTTTTATTCTCTTTTCTTTATTTTTATTTTCTTAAGAAAACTTCCTATTATTATTATTTGTTTCCTAAACTCAAAAGCTTCTATTTTAAATTGAAATCCCCTGAATCATGCATTAAAATTGATATCTCTTAAAATCTCAATCAAATCTCCTTAATTTAGCATTGATGACTTCCTAAATATATCAAATTACATCACAAATCAATTAAAAATAGGAAGTCATCACACCCCCACACTTGCATCAAATCTTGTCCTCAAGATTTTTAAAATTCCAAAACAACCAATTCATGAAAAGCAAAACAAACTCTCAGAAATCTTTTCCACCTTCCAAAAATGCAAGTAGCAAGGTAGTTACTTTGGTAGGATAAATCACAATAGAATGTCTCTCACAAGTGAAGTGTATACACTCATCTCTCAAAATATTCAAAGGCTTGTGTTTCACTCATGTCCACCTATTGCAGCTCATCCACTCTAAGCTTGTTCCTCATCTCATTCTCAACAAAATTATTCCCTTACATACACAAATAAGAAGGACTTTAACAATAGATAAAGACTTTAGTTAGTGCCAAGTAGCCCAATACATAATATGAAGAATAAAGGGATTTCTCTTTTTTTTTTCTTTCTTTTCTTTTCTTTTTTTTTTTTGATTTTTTTTTCCTTGAGCCGTTGTAAGTCCCCTTTTGACGCGACCCTACACATGGGTAATGCAGCACCTGTTACTCAGTTATTCCAACAGGCACCTCAAGAGGCTTTTAGCCTAACTCTTAACTCTCATTGATTTTACCGTTTGACGCGAGTGCCAACATTGGTGATGAAGTGCCCCCGGTTACTAAGTAAAGTCTAGAGAAGTCATTGGAGTTGCGTGCATGTGTGTTCATGTGTGTTTTTTTTTTTCCAACCCCTTCAATCTTCTTTTTCTTCTTCTTTTTTTTTCACCTAGCACTCACTAAAGTAACCAAAAAAAAAATGTCCACCCATCTTTATGTATGTAAAGGATTTTTCTTTTCTTTTTTCCTAGAGAGATTCAGAACAAGTTCTAGAGATAAAACCACAATAAGTGTACTCTCTCTTAAAAAAGGATGAATATATGGGCTCAAATTCCTCACAGGTTCTTTGACATCCTAAAGTAAATTACCCAAACCAAATCTTTACCTCTTTACTAGCATTCAAAGAATATAGAATCAATTCCCAATCAAATTCACTTCTTTTCATGTTCCAATTAACCCAGAAAAAAAAAATTTGAGGACATAGCAAATTAGAATCAAGGATACCCTCACCCCCACACTTAAATGCCACATTGTCCTCAATGTGAACAAGTAACAACAAGTAATGGAAGTGAAGAGCAACCACATGTGTAGTGTAAGGGTAACACCAATTTCAGAGATTTCAGATTTCCACCAGTGGAACAGCATAGGTGCTAGCAGTCACTCAATAGTTATCACAAATATATCATCACATGCATATATAACTACGAGGAGCACTCATTCCCAAGCAATATATCATCAACAATCCGATAAAGCAAATCAAAGAAAAGTAGAAGGAAACTCCCCTATTTGTCCGTGACTTGCGCTTTCAATCCTTGCCACCAAAGTAGAACACATCATCAGGGGCTATCTACAATCCTACAAAATCAAAGAAAGCATCAAATCAAACCTTGGGTTGCCTCCCAATAAGCGCTTGGTTTATAGTCGTCAGCCCGACTATGTCAGCAATCTAAGTAGGTGGGGACAAGTGGTGAACCATTGTTTGCCGGTTCACTTCACCACCATGATAATGCTTCAGTCTTTGTCCATTCACTTTAAAGCAATTTCCTGTTCTCTCATTTTTAACCTCAATTACACCCTTGGATGACACCGAAACCACTCTAAAGGGACCAGACCACCTTGATTTAAGCTTCCCAGGAAATAAATGCAGTCTTGAATTGAAGAGAAGCACCAATTGCCCAGGCTCAAAAGATCGCCTCAAGATATGATTGTCATGCCATTTCTTTGTTCTTTCTTTATATAATCGTGCACTTTCATATGCTTGAAGTCTAAATTCTTCCAACTCATTCAGTTCTAGCAACCTTTTTGATCCCGCTTGCCTGTGATCCATATTTAGCTTCTTGATTGCCCACCATGCTTTATACTCCAATTCAAGTGGTAAATGGCACGCCTTTCCGAAAACCAAACGGTATGGTGACATGCCAATCGGAGTACGAAAAGCTGTCCTGTAAGCCCATAAAGCATCATCAAGCTTGTCAGACCAATCTTTTCTAGTTGGGCCCATAGTCTTCTCAAGGATCCTCTTAATTTCCCTGTTAGTCAGCTCACACAAACCATTAGTTTGTGGATGGTATGCAAGTGACATTCGGTAGTGCACTTTATATTTTTCCAAGAGAGCCTTGAAATTCTTGTTGTTGAAGTGGGTCCCTTCGTCAGTAATGATTGCTCTGGGGGTGCCAAATCTTGTCAAGATATGCTTCTTCAAGAATCGAATCACTGTATTGGCATCATTAGCTTGGCAAGCCATAGCTTCAGCCCATTTACTCACATATTCCACAGCGACAAGGATATACTTATTTCCTCTTGAGGACGGGAATGGACCCATGAAATCCATCCCCCAGACATCGAACAGCTCAACCTCAAAGATTCCAGATTGGGGCATCTCATGTCTCTTAGAAATATTACCTGTTCTTTGACATCTATCACACTTGGTAACAAAGTGGTGAGCATCTTTAAACACAGTAGGCCAATAAAAACCAGATTCAAGGACCTTTAATGCAGTTCTTTGCCCCCCATAATGTCCCCCATATGTAGATGCATGACATGCATTCAAAATTTCCTCTTGTTCTACCTCAGGCACACATTTTCTAATAATCAAATCAGCACATCTCCTAAAAAGAAATGGTTCTTCCCAAATATAATAGGCAACATCATGCAAAAACTTCTTTCTTTGATAAAAATTCAAATCAGGAGGTAATACTTCACACACAAGATAATTCACAATATCAGCATACCATGGCAACTCACAACTACTTATAACAAACAATTGCTCATCAGGAAAACATTCATTCACTAACAAATCACTCACATGATCAGAAGAGTTCACAATCCTAGACAGATGATCAGCAACTTGATTTTTAATTCCTTTCCTATCAACTATATGCACATCAAATTCTTGTCGCAACAAGACCCATCTAATTAATCTAGGTTTAGACTCTTTCTTCCCTAACAAGTATTTAATGGCAGCATGATCAGTGTGAACTATAACTTTAGCACCCATTAAATATACCCTAAATTTTTCAAAAGCAAACACTACAGCAAGCATTTCCTTTTCAGTGGTAGAGTAATTTACCTGAGCTGCTATTAAGGTCCTACTCGCATAGTAGATAGGATGGAAAATCTTCACACGCCTCTGTCCCAACACAGCTCCAACAGCATAGTCGCTCGCATCACACATTACTTCAAAAGGTAGTGACCAATCAGGAGCTACAATGATAGGAGTTGAAGTCAATCTTCTCTTCAGTTCTTCAAAAGCCTTCATACACTCCTCATTAAACTGAAAAGGAGTATCTTTCTCCAGCAACTGTGAAAGGGGCTTTGAAATCTTGGAAAAATCCTTAATGAATCGACGATAGAAACCAGCATGGCCCAAGAAGCTTCTCACAGCTTTGACATTAGAAGGGGGAGGGAGCTGCTCAATCACAGAAATCTTGGCTTTGTCAACCTCTAAACCATTTTTAGAAACTTTATGACCCAGAACTATGCCTTCAGTCACCATGAAATAACACTTCTCCCAGTTAAGCACTAGGTTTGTCTCTTCACATCGCTTCAACACCTTTTTCAGATTGATCAAGCACTCCTCAAATGATTCACCAAAAATCGAGAAATCATCCATGAACACTTCTATTATCTCTTCTATCATATCAGAGAATATACTCATCATACATCTTTGGAAAGTGGCAGGAGCATTACATAAACCAAATGGCATTCTTCTAAAAGCAAAAGTGCCATAGGGACAGGTGAATGTTGTCTTCTCTTGATCTTCGGGAGCTACCACAATTTGGTTGTACCCTGAATATCCATCCAAGAAACAAAAGAATTCTTTACCAGCCAAGCGGTCTAACATCTGGTCAATAAAAGGAAGTGGGAAATGATCTTTCCTTGTAGCATCATTCAACTTCCTGTAATCCATGCAGATACGCCAACCAGTCACTGTGCGAGTAGGGATAAGCTCATCTTGCTCATTAGTAATCACTGTCATGCCCCCTTTTTTAGGAACACATTGTACTGGGCTAACCCACGCACTATCAGAAATAGGGTAAATGATCCCAGCATCTAACCATTTAATAATTTCCTTCTTGACCACTTCCTTCATCATAGGATTTAGCTTTCTCTGATTCTGAACATATTTCTTGTGATCATCCTCCAAGAGTATCTTGTGCATTACAATTGACGGGCTTATACCTCTTATGTCTGCAATTGTCCAACCCAAGGCACCTTTATGGCTCTTAAGAACTTTCAACAACTGCTCTTTTTGATCTTCAGATAAGGAAGAAGAGATGATAACAGGTAGTGTCTCAGACTCACCCAAGTATGCATATTCAAGATGCGGTGGTAAGGGTTTAAGCTCTAGAAGTGGTGCTTGTTCAATGGAAGGCTTCAAAGAAGTAGTTTGCTTTGATTCCATCTCTAACGACTCAAACTGCTCTGATGGTTTCCTGTAATGAGGAGAGCTTCAAGTAACTTCTTACATTCAACTATATTCCCTTCTTCAACCTCATCTGTCCCAAGTAAAACAGCAGCTAATGGTTCTTTTATAGAAAAGGACTCTAAAGTCTCTTGAATAACCTCGTCAACCATGTCAACTCTGAAGCAATCTGTAACATCCCTAGGATACTTCAATGCCTTGCTCATGTTAAATACAACTTCTTCATCATTCACCCTCAACTTGATTTCTCCCTTTTCAACATCAATCAGTGTTCGAGCTGTAGCGAGGAAAGGTCTTCCCACAATGAGCGGTAGATCTCTATCTTCATCACAGTCCAAAACAATAAAGTCAGCAGGGAAAATAAACTTGTCAACTTTAACCAGAACATCTTCAATGATACCCTTTGGAAAAACCAAACTTCGATCAGCTAGCTGAAGTGTCACAGAAGTTGGTTGAGCTTCACCCAGTTGCAATTTTCTAAACACAGATAATGGCATCAAGTTAACACTTGATCCTAGATCACATAATGCTCTTCCCTGAAACTTTTCTCCAATTATGCAAGGTATGGAAAAACTGCCTGGATCTTTCTGTTTAAGAGGTAGCTTGTTGAGAAGAATAACACTACACTCTTCGGTTAAGGCTACAGTTTCATAGTCACCAAACCTCCTTTTCTTACTCAACATCTCCTTTAGAAACTTCACATATTGAGGCATCTGCTCTAACGCCTCAAGAATAGGGATGTTAATGTGTAGTTGCTTGAAAATCCCCAAAAACTTCTTATACTGCTCATCTAAAGCTTTCTTCTGAAACCTTTGAGGGAATGGTAAAGGCGGTACCCATTTAAGATTATCCTGGTTAGCCTTCTTTTTCACTTCCCCCTGTTTAAACTCAACCTCAACTTTCTCTTCATTGACTTTTTCATTCACCTTCTGTAGAACCTCTTCATCATCCTCTATAGTGACTGTAGGATTGGTTTGATCAGTAGCAGCTGAAGGTGTCTTCCTTGGTTGAGGAATCTCAGGTAATTCCTTTCCACTTCTCAATGTAAGAGCTTTGCATTCCTCTTTCCCATCTCTACGAGGATTAGGTACAGTATTACTTGGCAATTCTCTCTGTTGTAACACATTCACAGCATTTGCAAGTTGTCCTATTTGTACCTCAAGATTTTTGATAGTAGCAGCTTGATCTTGAGCATTCTTTAATTGAAAACTTACGAGCTGAGATATCACTGCCTCTAGATTAGATTTGGGTTCTTGGGTTGGAATGACTTCCTTTTCCAATTGATGAAAGCCAGGAGGTAACACTTGTTTCATATCAGAACTTGATGCTTCATTCAGAGTCGCCCCATATTTCCAAGAGAGGTTGGGATTTTTTCGCCACCCAGAATTGTAGGAGTTTGAGTAAGGGTTGTTCTGGTTGTTGCCACGATAGTTACCTGCATAGTTCACTGGTTCCATTTGTTGAGATATGAGGCATTGTCCATTAACATGGCCATCTCCACAATAATCACAAGAAGCATGAATAGCATTGACTCCCATCTGGCTACCATTAGATCGGTTTACTTTAGCTTCCAAGTGATCAAATCTCCTGTTGATTGTATTCAACATTGCTATCAACTGTGAAGAAGGTTCCTCACTAACTTTATCAACTGACTTCACTAGCCTTCTGTCATTATTGTTCTGTAAAAAGTCAATGGATAAGTCATCTAGACATTTCCAGACACGATTTACCGGCTGCTTTGTAATTCCCCCATTAGTGACCGCATTCAATTCTGATTTGGATTCAGGAGTCAACCGAGTACTGAATATTTGAAGCAAGACCCATCTCTCTAGATTGTGACCAGGGCTCTGCCTGACAAGTAACTTGAACCTCTCCCAGGCCTCATACAGATGCTCACCAAATTGTTGACTGAAATTAGTAAGAGCGGCTCGTGCATCCACAATCTTGTTATGAGGAAAAAATCTTGATCTGAACTTTTCTTCCAGTGTCTCCCATGAGGTTATGCTGCCCTCTGCCAAGTTGTTGAGCCATTCTTTAGCTTTCCCTTGTAGAGAGTAAGGAAAAAGCCGAAGGCGAATCACATCATTAGGTACTCCATTTTGCTTGAATGAGTTGCAAACATCAAGAAATTGTAGCAGATGTTGATTAGGATCTTCTGAATCATTCCCTGCATACTGACCCTGAAGTTCAAGCATCTTAAGCATAGTCTGCTTGATTTCAAAATTGGCAGCTTGAAACTCAGGCACTCTAATTCCAGATTGATACCCTTGAGAATGTCTTCCTAGAAAGTCATTAATACACAAACGATCATTTTCATCCTGAGCCATGTCTTCAGTGTCAGACTGTACTACTGCCTCCTCTTGGTTTTGAGCTGTTGTAGCTTCCAAAAGCTCTTGGATCTTCCTTGTCTTCTGTGGTGTTTTAGTAGCTTTGGATCTACCAGTCATGTACCAGAGTACCTGAAAAAAACCAAGCAAATATCAAAGTATCAAACTAACACCAGAAAAAAATAAAAATAAAATAAAATAAAATAGATTTTTTTTTTGAAAAAAAAAACACTCAAACTAAAACTACTAAAGGATTTCTAATACTAATCACCAATTGCCTTGAGTCCCCGGCAACGGCGCCAAAAACTTGATAGGGAAAAAATTTAGACTCCGCAAGTGTACGGGCCGTATCAAGTAATAGAGTAATGAGAAAAGTATCGTTCCCACGAGGACTCAATCTAACTAGCGTTTAGGTATTAAATCTCCTTATTTCATTTAAGTTGAGCAAGCCAGAATTGTTTTCAAAAAGAAAGAGAATAAGAACTAATAATAGCAAAAGACTTTTCACAAAAGAGCAAATTCCAATATCAAAAAGTACAACCTAGAGTCACTAATCCCTTGTTTGGTATTTTTAGATTTTATCCCCACTAAATTAATTTTGACATAACCTAAACAGCTAATCTAGAGTATTAGTGTCTATAAATACCTTCCGGTCCATTTATCTACCTATCTTAATCAATTATGTGATGCCTCACAAAACTAAATAAGATGCTTTTTAAATCGGGTTCACTCTAATTTGATTATGAGGAGCTTCTAGGTATATTCCTATCCTAGACGCAAATTAGATTAAAACCTAACTTCACGTTAAATTAAAAACTAATTCCACATTATTTATTCCCAAGGTCAATTTAGGATTCCCTCTTCCAAGTTCAACCCTAAATCCCCAAAACATGCCCAATGGTGGCCACTCACTAAGCAATAGCAATACACACAGGATTAAATAAACTGAATAAAATTAATCAAAACTAAAAAGTGGGAATAATTTCTAAAACCCAAACAAGTTCATAGGTTCTCTAGGTTGAAAAGAAAAATTAGCCACACATGGCTACAAGAAAATTCATCACAAAAATAAGAAATTCAAATTCTAGCATGAAGAGAAGAAGAAGAAGAAGAAAAACAAGATCACAAAATTATGGAGCCTTCTCCTTACGTCCTCACTTTTCTTCTTGTACCGTGCGTCTTGTTCTCTGCCTCTGCTTCTCTGCCTCTACGTCTTCAGCACATCGTCCCTCTTTCTCGCGAGAATGAATGATTCCTGTGCGTGCTGCCTTCTTCTTTTGCGTCTTTGTGCCTTTTTAATATATAGACTTTTTTTCCTTCTCGGGCCGCGTGGTTCTTTTTTTTGGCATCAATTTGATTCAATGTTATCTAATGCCGTGGCAACCTTGGGAATCAATTTGAATCAATTGATTCAATTTGACTTTTCCAACGCGTGGGCCCATGCGTCTATTCAGTTCTGAAAATTGCCCAAAACAATAGCTTGGAAATCAATCAAATGATCATTCCGTGCTTCCTGAGTGTGAACAAAAAAGGACATTATATAGTAATAAAACTGATTTCCTTTTTTTATTCTCTTTTCTTTATTTTTATTTTCTTAAGAAAACTTCCTATTATTATTATTTGTTTCCTAAACTCAAAAGCTTCTATTTTAAATTGAAATCCCCTGAATCATGCATTAAAATTGATATCTCTTAAAATCTCAATCAAATCTCCTTAATTTAGCATTGATGACTTCCTAAATATATCAAATTACATCACAAATCAATTAAAAATAGGAAGTCATCACTATGTTTCCTTAAATTTAGTCTTCTCCCGAAATTTTCAAGGAAAATAGGCCTTAAACTCCAATAATCATTTCTACGATTATTTAGGCCAAATTTTCATAATAAATTCCCATTATATATTTCTTATTTTCAAATCTCGAAATTTGGATATTACACAAGTGACACTTGAGTGTCAAATATTCTCACTCGAGTGTTGATGAACTTGCACGAAGAAGACTTATTTAAAATGAAGTTCAGTTGAAAATATGTGTTTTCTTTTAGACACTCGAGTATCTTTTATCCATACTCAAGTGTTGGTGCTTATGTGTCTGGTAGATACTATTCAAAAGATAGAGTAAAAGGGAAGAAGTATTGATCTCTCTAATAGAAACTTGAGTGTTGTTAAGTAACACTCAAGTGTCACAAATGACACTTCAAGTATGTCACAAGCCTTGGTTCATCATCGAGTATCTTGCATACCTTGAGAATAATTTACCTTAACACTCAAGTGTTGGAGTGAACACTCGAGTTGTTTGCCTTGTTGATTCCAGAAGAGTAGGAGTGTTGCATATTGGTATTGTTAGTGTTTGGGCAACACACTCGTGTGTTACTGATAAACACTTGAGTGTCCAACAATTCCTTCATGACAGAAATGAGTCTTAGGCACCTTTGTTGTGATTTTGAATCCAACACTCAAGTGTTCAAGAGTATTATACTCGAGCATGTCAATATCTGACACTTTAGACTGATTGTCTGATTTAAATGGTTTCAATAATTGTTGTATACTCGAGTGCTATTTAATACACACTCAATTGACTTGAATCATCAAGTCTATATTTCATTGCAACATTTTGTTATCATCAAAACTTATAATCCGACAATGAACAAACGCATGTAAACAATGACAGAATCACCATTTAATGACACTAGTCCAGAAAATGTTCCAGATTCCAGGGTTAATTTCAAAAATTTATAACTCATGGTATACAGATCAAATTGGCTCATATTATATATTAAATTAAAGCTTAGGATGTATACTACAATTTTGCAAAGTTTTAGGGCCATTGGATACCACTTGTTTAGTCAAAGGCACATATATTAATTTTGCATCATATGGTCCTATTTTTTCTCCAAACTAATTAATTTATTTAAATTTATATATTGATATATAATCTTATGTTTGTAGGGATATTTTTGGAAGATTATGTCACATTTATTAAAACTAACCATTTTATTATATTTGTTTAATTAATTAAGAAGCTCTTATACTAAGGATGAGAGGAAGTATGTAGTGAACATTATCTTCTAATTAAAGGGATTGGGGAGTGTGCACTATGCGTGGGGCTTACTATGATAGTCCTATATATGGGCAGGGAGAGAAGAAATTCTTAATCCCATTTATAAGGCACCTCAATAAATTTTTAGAAGATTGTAAAATTTTATCATTTATTTATTATTGTGTTGAATTTATTCTTATGGGTATAATGTATATAAATTAGGGATAAATTGGAAGGTTGTTGAATTTTATGGCCAAATTAATGAAGTTTAAAGTTTATTTGTATAAAACATGTTGGGAATAACTTATAAATAGGCCTAGAAGAGTATATTATAGTAATAAACTATTTTATGCATGAGGCACAAATGAGAATCAAATTATTAGTTTTTTTAAGCCAAAAAAAAAACTTTATATATATATATATTCATCTGAACAAAAACGGTAGTAATACACTAGTACCTTTAAGAACCCACAGATGCTGCAGCAGTTAGTCAATGAATTTCTTATGGACTTTCAATATCGTTTTTTTCATAAAAATAATATTCCCTCTTGTCATTTTTAGCTTAACTACATATTAACAAAAATATATAAATTATTAATTAAAATTTAGATATAATTAGTTAATATTCGTAAGGTTTCAAAATGTTACTCATTAAAATTATTTATAAGAGAAATTTTTTTACTTAGTTAGGAAGTTGGTTAATTAGTTACTAGAGAGAATATAGAATTGAAAAGTACTTTAAAAAACTCGAGTTTCAAATGGAAGATGTAATATTAAAGACCATGGTGAGATGGTTAATTATTAGACAAGAGGAAGTAATATTTTAAAGTTATGGATTATTTCACTAAAAAAAAGTTATAGATTACACACATTATATATAGTTTTGGTTTCTAATACAAAATTCACTTTTATAAAGAAGGGTAAAGGTGCAAAAATACACATGTGCTTTACCCTCAGAAGCGCTCAGCACCATGTGCTTTTTTTGGGAGCAAAAATACCCACGTGGTTAAGAAAGTGGAGCAAAAGTCCCACTGCCGTTAATAAACCCAAACGTCCGTTAGTTAGCTTATGTAATTGGAGGTGACAGTGTTCGCATCCATCTTCTTCCTCTCTCAGCTCCTCGTTTTTCCACATCCAAACCAACTGACCATAATCTCTTATTTTAAGCGAATCCTTATATATATATATATATATATATATATATATATATATATATATATATATATATATATATATATTTCAGCATCAGGTTCATTGTGGATTCGTTCTGCAAGAAAAGACAACTTTATCAGACATACAATGCCATTAATCTTTACGAGTTATTGTCAAAATCCTTTAGCTAGCGAGCTAGATCCATCTTTTGAAAGTCTTCTTCAAGTCATCTCTCTTGGCTTGTTCTCCACTCCATCTAATTCTTCTTTATTAAGAAGTCACTTTTATGTTATCCACGTTGCATCGAACTCAATCAACCTCCCATTATCGTTGAAGCTCCCTATTACGGTTCATAGGAAGCTCACCCCAAAGCCTCCTCTCTCAACTGTGTGGCCATATTATACATATAATAATGTGGGCATAGCTGCTTGACCTTTGTTTCCATCCCACAACGCAACCCCGCAAAATGGCAGACAATAATCCTCCGAAACCACCAGATTCACCTGAGAGCGATTTCACAAACCAGAATCCTTTCGATGAGTTCTCTGAATTCTTTAACTTCGAGGATGATGATGAGGAACCTGACCATTCAATAATGAGTTCTGAACAAGTCCCCAGCAGGTCTCTTAAAGCATTTATCTACTCATTTTGGCTGAGTGGATAAATTGTGCTAAGCAGACCTACCCTCAGAAGCTGAGATACGAAAAAAGCGTCGGCACAAGGTCAACCACAGACCATGCAAGACCCACATACTGAAGAAATCTAATTCTGGTATCAATGTCAAATACCTGATACTGGGAAAGCAGCTTTTGCAAATAAGCCTGTTCGAGCTTATTAGACTTCTTTTCCTAGAAAGATCATTTCATTGTTGGGATATAGCTTGTTGATTTTATTGGGATGCCCAAGGTGTTTGATACCACAGGAAGAGTCCATTTTGCAAGAGCCTTGCTACAGAATTTCATGATCAGGATTTAGGTATTCCCACAAGCATTCTTCCTACAAATCCCAGTATTGTGATTGCGAGTTCTGGCGAGAACACACGTGGTACAGAGTCGTGGTGAAATTGATGGTATGTCTGCTGTACTCCTGCGACCTGCACAACATATTTAGATTTCTACATGTCACAAGAAAAAGAATACATCTAAATGATAACAAGTAGCTTTATCTCGAGGCCCACTACATAGATTATATAATCATTAAGCTCATTTAATTTTAAATGAGCCAATATCTCTTGAAGAATGAAAGAAACTTATTTTACCAATATCCTCTGTTCTAGTTTCTTGAAACAGAGGCGAATCCCAGGTTAATCCAAGGCTAAGACTATTGTCGGAGAGATAAGGGGAATATTTAAAGGGGATTGCAACGATTTTAACTGCCATACAAGAATCAGGTAGAGGCAAGGAAGGTTCAACTGTGTAAACATGTCTGATGCACTCATACAAGGAATCTCCAAGAAAGGACGCAAGAGGCTAGATAAGTATAGTTCTTTAGAACATAGAAGTATTGAAACAGCGTAGAGAAAGATTGAGATTCAAAAACACACGTTGGAGATGGGTGGACGAGGAAGAACGAGGAGCTGAGAGAGGAAGAAGATGGATGCGAACATTGTCACCTCCAGTTACATAAGCTAACTAACGGACGTTTGGATTTATTAACGGTAGTGGGACTTTTGCTCCACTTTCTTAACCACATGGGTATTTTTGATTCCAAAAAAAGTATATGGTGTTGGGCGCTCCTGAAAACAAAGCATATGTGTATTTTTACATCTTTACCTTATAAATAAATTAAAATGCAAGGTAGATTTTATATCAAACACGGGAAGGTTGAACACGAAAGCATTGTATTGCATGATGAGCAAACACGTCATCGTTCATGTGTGAGAATGGATAAGCCTTCAACTGACATTACTGCCCGTAGCTTCTGAGATCCTCTGCATGTTTGCTCTCGTCACATCACTATCTCTCCATCTTCTATCTTTCTTAATAAAATGTGATGGTTTACTATTTTAAATCCTTTCCAATGAAAATGGTTTTACAATATATGTGTACACACACTCCCTTATGATGTAAGACCTAATTTATATGTTGATTTTGGTCACAAATGTAAAACCTTTTTTTAATTTTATCTCTTTTATATTATCAATTTTTTTAAAAGTTAAGTATCATTTTTGTTCCATAAGATTAGCCTAAGGAGCAATAGGCACTCGAAAGTCTTTCTTGGATCATTTTTGTCTTGAAAGTTTAGAAAACGGAGTAATTTTAGCCTAGCCATTGATGACTGTTAAGTTTGACCACTAAATCCATGTAGCATCCATGTGGCACACCACCTCATCGTCTAACTCAGAGCACCATGTGGGTTAAATATTATTTTTGCCCTAGAAGCTTTGCCTCAAGAGCACTAGGTACTCGAAAGTTTTTTTCCCCTTTTTTTCCTTTTTTTTAAAAAATCATTTTTGCCCTGAAAGTTTAGAAAATATAGCAATTTTGCCCTGACAAACCCAAATGGTCAACATTTAGTTGACCTAATTATGCTAACGTGGCTCTACCATATAAGTATTAAATACCACATAATAATCCACCCATTATGCCATGTCAACACCTCATCTCTCCCTCTCTCTCCTCCCTTTCGCTTTCTCTCCTCCCCGCCAGCATCAACCCTGTCACTAGCATTCAATTTAAAGACATTACCATCAACCCACAAACAGGCCTATCCCTCTAATCGGCAAACTCCCCTTGATAACTTACATCCATGGCGGAGCGATCTACACATTCTCGCTATTTCATCCATTTTGCCACAGATATCTCAACACCATTAATAAGTCATATTTTTGCCATACATTTTGTATGTTTTATGATTGTTTTGCATGGTAAAACTAAGCTTAAATATGATTGGTCTGTTGAAATATGTTTGAAATCATGCATAAATGGAAATGAAGGATAATTGAAGTCAGTTGTTGCATTTCTAACAATATCTCACATGTAAGCAGAAGAATGGGGTGCATTTCTCACATTATGAAAGCGCATAACAAAACTGATACAATACGTTAGCATTGTGTGCCTTTTCACTGAACTAGCACCATAATGAGACCACAATGTTGTAGCTGTTAGTTCTTTATGGATTTTGATGATAACTGACAATTTTAAACAAAGTTGAAGTTTTTCTTTGATAAGTTGAAAAACTTACTATCAAAGGAAAACTCGAGTTTTGACCTTACAGAGAGAGCTCAAGTTTTCTGAACTAAGCAAAACCACCGGTTTTCAGAGAAAACTCAAGTTTTCACCATGCAGAGACTCCTCGATATTTTCTGAAAATATGCAAAACTCAAGTTTGCATTTAGAAATTTGAATCTCGGTCATACAGAGAGTCTCCAAAGTTTTGAACTTGTGAAAACCTCTAGTTTTGTTCAAAACTACCATTTTTTAGTTTAACATGAGTTTTCTAAGTTTTCCTAAGATTTGTGAAAACTCGAGTTTTGATTTGGAAACTTGATTTTTGAATTGACAGAGAGCACTAATGCTTTAGCCAGTTTTCAAAACCGCAAGTTTTCATGAAAACCTCTAGTTTTGACTTAGCACAACTTTTCTGAAAGTTTTCATGATTAAATGAAAACTCGAGTTTTGTTTTAAAAACTCGAGTTTTGACTTGGCAGAGAGCATTCATGTTTTACTCAGATTTTGAAAACTACCAGTTTCCATGAAAACCTCTAGTTTTGACTTGGCGCAAATTCTTCAAGTTTTCATACTTAAATGGAAACTCGAGTTTTGATTTGGAAACTCGAGTTTTGACCAAGCTAAGAGCTTTGATGTTTTTCAACATTTTGAAAACCGCCAGTTTTGGATGAAAACCTCCAATTTTGATGTTTTGGACTTAAAATCATATTTCATGTTAAAAGTCAAAAACTCGAGTTTTGTTTTGAAAACTCGAGTTTTGAGTTTGTGTTCAAAACTGTGTTTCAAAGCTCAAATCGTGACGTTCCTTTCTGGAAGGAGGAATCTCGAGATTTAATATGGAAACTCGAGTTTTGATATAAGCGCACAGTGACAAACTCGAGTTTTCATCGCAAAGTTTGAAAATCAAATCTTACGAATTTGTGAAACCTTCTTGTTTGATCTTAATACTTCCTATTATCATTCTCTAATATTCCTAGCTATGTTTAACCACTTTGTTAGTGAGTTTCAAATGATTTAGAGAATGTTTATTGAAGGTTTAAAGCAAAAACAAAAAGTGACATCAGCACATTAAATGCAAAACCCAGAAAGTAGCATACTTCTAGATATTCCTTCTGCACATGTTAACAAAGGATTAAAGATTGCTTTCTACATCTAGCAGCTGCTATTCCAACGGATTTATTTTCAAGAAGTCAACTCTGAACTTCTGCACAGCTGGATCAAGTGAAGATTAGAGAGAGAAGAGGACCAAAGCTTAATCTAAACCTTGTCTAATGAAGGCAACGGTTATATTGAAAATTACAACGGTCATTTAATGCTCTCTTGGTATAAATACAGCTGCATTCAAGTCTTCTCAACCAACACATCTGCTGAAAATGAATTACATTCAAGTCTACATTTATTTCCTTCAGTTTTCATTTGTAAAGTATCTTCTGATACATTGAGCTTCAGTATTTATTCTTATATACTCTTAGAGAGAGTTATTTGATTGTAAATCATTTATTGTAAGAAATCACAAGTCTGGGGACTTGGTGATTGAGTTCATTGATTACAACTTGTAAAGGAGAGTAAATTCTAGTGAGAGAATTACTCTTGAGTACAGAGTGTGTAATCAATTGAGATAGTGGAAATCCTAGAGAGTCTGGGGACTGGATGTAGATCAAGAGGTTGGACCGAACCAGTATAAATCTCTGTGTCTTGTTCTTCTCTTTTCTACTTTGTTCATCTCTGTGTTTATTGTTGAAAAACACAGCAATTGCAAAAAGTTTTCAAAATCCCCAATTCACCCCTCCTCTTGGTGATTTAGCTCCACCTTCATTTGCATCATAAGTGATGAATTGTTATGCACTACGTTATGCTGATCCTTTCTTGAGAACGTTTTAAGAATTAAGTACAAGTACTTAAGTCAGACATTAAGACGGTGGTTGACTTGACAAAGACGGAAATAGGAAACATGGAGAATTGAATAGAAGATCTACAAAATCTCACAAAGAACGGATCAATCAACTGAATCTTGGGAGTCGGACCTAACATAATTGGAAATCCTAGTGTATTGGATGAACGGTGCGAAGGATCTAGCTATAAAAGGAAAAGATGCTTAAACCTAAAGAGGTCATTGAGAGTCAAAGAGGCGAGAATCAAGGAGTCAAGAATACAATCCAAATTCTATATGACCCGACTCAAGTTGAAAAATTGGTAATCACTGAGAGAGTGTAGAAAGACCAATCTGAATTAAAGAATTAGATGAAGTTATAAAAGACGTAGAGACGTTGTGTGATAGGACTTTCCCTGTGCTGTTGAATATTTCGGTGACCTTCTCTGTTTTATGTTTCCCCCATAAGTCATGAACCAAACTTCTATTAGATGAGCGATATGAATTCTTAAGTTATAGTATGAACCCAGTTTGCTAGTATTTAATTAAATAAATTCAATTTGCTTAACTGTGTTATATCATCTTGTTTGTTTGTTGGCTGCTAATAGGGGAGGTCAGTAGCCTTAGCTTACTAGAATGAAGTTAAAGTTAAACCTCTGTTAGTCAGTATGTGGTGGCAAGCTTGTGTAGGGCTCGATCTAAACTGTAAGCTTTAGGAATGTGTTTATCTCCTATAGCCAATACACCTAGGTTAAATTGACGTCTTAGCTCAAAAATCGCCATAGGAATATGGGAGAAGTAGAGTAAGGGATGTACTTAAAGGATGCAGACTCGTCTATATAAATTAATGGTGGGTTAACTGAATAACGTTGCAATAGGCATGTTATTGTAGCATTACGAAAGTTGTGCAGTAAAAATGTTGTAACTATGGGTTAGATGCAAACTGGGGGATTAATACGACTTAAGATGAAATATGAACTCTGCCTATTTTCACTCTAATTTTCTCAACTAACGCCCGACCATTTGCTTTATTTTTATTTACTAGTAGCAATAGTCAAACCAACCATCATAACTATTTCCATCATGCAAATTTCAATCAAATACTGGCTGCATGATTAGTGTTACAATCTTTGTGGGTCGATACTCTACTTACTATTTATTTCTTGCTCGATTGGTTCACTTGACAAAAGGAGATTTTGACCAACAAGTTTTTAGCGCTATTGCTGGAGACTAAAAATACATTTTATGCTTGTGAGTTTCGTTCTGAATAGTTGTGTTTAATTTACTACTCTCACTCTCTATTTTTTATTTTCAAGTACCTTTCATCAATGTATGCACAGATCATCCTCTGTTGATCTTGAGCCATACAATCTTGAAATTGAAAGAACCTATAAGCAAAGGTGTAGAAGGAAGAGGCAAAGGAGTCGGCTTAGTGACTCTGCACACATGGTCAGAGCACAAGGAAATCTGAATCCAGATTGAGAGTATCAACCCCTACTCTATGGGAACAGAAATCATATTCCACAACTACTACTACTGAATGGCAACAATGATGATCTGAACAGAGCTATCATGGAATTCAGAATTCCTAACTTACATGGACTCAACTCTGCAATAGCTCTTCCAGACATCATCATAGTATAGCTTGAGCTAAAACCTATCATGTTCTAGATGCTTAACTCGGCAAGACAGTTTAGCGGAGTGCCATCAAAATACCTTCATCTCCATCTCAAAATGTTCATGGAAGTCTGTGATGCATTTGTAATCCTAGGAGTGCCAGCCAACGCCTTCAAAATCAAATCATTCCTTATTCTCACTCAGAGATAAGGCTAGAACATGGTTGAACACTCTTTTGACTCACTCAGTTATCAGAAGAATGATGTACATTGTGAAACAATGCATATAAGGGAGACCAAGGACTTCTAACGACTGCTTTCTAAAAGCAGTCATTGAAAGTCACTTACAAAGACAATTTTAAAACAAACATCTATTTTAAAACTTTCAATGATACTCAAATACAATACCTTGAAAATGGTCGTCTAAGGGTCCTAAAAACGGATGTTAACATGTCTTTTGTAATAGTGTGTAGTTGTTATGACACATGGTGTTATTTATTTCATTTTCATTTTATATTTATTTTTCTCATCTTAATTCATGTATGTAGCTCATGAACATTTGAGTGATGAATATAGTTGTTTGATTGAATTTGTTCCCACTTGAATTGGAAGATTGTTTGTATTATATTTCATTTTAAAGCTTTTGAATTGCGAGAATTCAATTTGTAACTCATATTGAGTAGTTGAGACCTTGTAGATTAAACTATCTTCTTTTAGACATGAGTTCAATTTAGGTTTTGCCTTGAATAATGGGTTAGAGGAAGAAACAAGGTAGATATGTAAAAAAAAAAAAAACACACACACACACACACACATACACAAATAGAGCTGGTAAAACGGGCCGAGCCCATCGGGCCGGCCCATTTAACCTTGGCCTGTTCAGGGCCGGGCTTGAAAAATAAATGAAATATTTGAAATTGGCCCTGGAGGGCCAGCCCTGAAGGGCCTCGAGCGTAGACGGGCCAGCCCTGGAGGGCCACAGGCCGGCCCTGCAGGCCCTTTTCACTGTAGCTTTTTCTTTTTTTCCTTTTTAAATTTATTAATTTATATATATTTTGTATTTGTTATAAAGTTATTTATCCATTTAATTACAAATATATAATAACTATACTCTAATTTTATGATTTGGTTTATTATTTGTTGCAAATAAAGATTATGAATGTGTTCATAATGCGAGAGAATAAATTCATAATATGCTTTTTATGTTTTATGTGAGTTATTTGTGAAGATAGTTTGCTTTTGATTATAAATTAGTGATTATAGTTATTTATTGGATGATTCGTGTTGTAATTTACTAATTATATTTCTTTAAAAAAAGCGGAGGAAAAATAGTTAAAATTTGGAATAGTAATTTCCGGGCCCTGCGGGCCGGCCCTGGCCCTGGTGCTCTCGGGCCGAGCTTTGAAAAATAGGTGTTTTTCTTACTCCGGGCCCTGGAGAGACGACCCTGTTAGGCCCTGGCCCTTCACGGGTCGGCCCTGATTCCCAGCTCTACACACACACAAAACAAATTTAAACCTGATGTAAGAAATATGAGGTCTAAAGAGTATACCTTTTAAGATCTGATGAAGAAAATGAGGTGTAAAAAATATTTTTAAGACGTGATTTCAAAATAATTGATCTAAAAAGTCATACATTTTAGACTTGGTATTAGCAAAGTAAAGTCTAAAATGTCATACTCGAAAGACCTCATATTGAGCAATTGGTTTAAAAAAATATTTTTAAGACATGATTTCAAAATAACTAGGCTAAAAAGTCATACATTTTAGAACTAGTATTAGTGAAGTAAGGTCTAAAAGTGTAAGAAGTACTTTTTAAGATCAGTTGCTCAACCAGTCTAAAAAGTAACAAACTTTTTACACTGACTGTATCAAGCCCTCATCTAGAACTGGTCTAAAAAGCTATTTTTGTAGCGGTGTCAGCATTTGATAATGGCTCAAATAATGAGGATCCTAACCCCTCCGTCAACCTTTCTAATGTGTAGCAAGATAATGTTGACGCACAACTTATACAACAAGAGAAAATATTACTAAGGAAGGGCCTTGTTGTGATGAAGAAGGTCCATAAAGCATAAAGAGAGGGGAGCAAATGGAACAAGAAAGGGCAAGTTGTAAGTTTTGACAATTTTGTTAGCTACCTTGATCGTGTGACAAAAACCAACGTGTCTATCACTTTGAACAACTAGAAGAAGGCAATTGATACAATAAAAATAAGGGTTAAGGTGCAAAAATATAAATGTACTTTTCTCCAAGGAGTGCCCAGTAGCAAATGCTTTTTTTGGGTGCAAAAGTGCACACGTGGTTACAAATTAGGTGCAAAAATACTGTTTGACCGTTAAGTTTGACTTTGACCGATGACGTGGCATTTCAAAGGTGCAAAAATACACATGTGATTTGTGAAGAAGAACGCCCAACAACAATTTTTTTTAATTTAATAATTTTATTTTAATTACTACCGGGTGCTAAAAAGATATTTAGAATACTGACCTGTACTGAAAAAATACTTCATAATCTTGAAAAATTATTTTTAGATCTGAAAAAAATATTTCAGGGTACTAACTGGTACTAAAAAGATACTTTGAAGTATTTTTTTTGTACCAGTTAGTATCCTGAAAGTTCTTCTTAGTACCAGTCAATACCCTGAAATATTTTTTTCAGTATCCTTTTAGTACCGGTAAACACTTGAAATATTTTTTCAAGATCCTAAAATAATTTTTCAAGATTATGAAGTATTTTTTCAGTATCAATCAGTATCCTTTTAGTACCGGTCAATACTTGAAATATTTTTTTAAGATCTTAAAATAATTTTTCAAGATTATGAAGTATTTTTTCTGTACTAGTCAGTATCTGAAAAAAATATTTCAGGGTACTGACGAGTACTAAAAAGTACTTTTAGCATACTGACTGGTATAGAAAAAATACTTCATAATCTTGAAAAATTATTTTAGGATCTGTAAAAATTATTTCAAATATTGACCGGTACTAAAAGGATACTGACTGATACTGAAAAAAATATTTCAGGGTACTAACTGGTACTAAAAAGTACTTTCAGGATACTGACTGGTACAGAAAAAATACTTCATAATCTTGAAAAATTATTTTATGATCTTGAAAAAATATTTCAAGTATTGACCGGTACTAAAAGGATACTAATTGATACTGAAAAAAATATTTTAGGGTACTAAATGGTACTAAAAAGTACTTTCAGGATATTGACTGGCACAGAACAAATACTTCATAATCTTGAAAAATTATTTTAGGATCTTGAAAAAATATTTCAAGTATTAACCGGTACTAAAAGGATACTGACTGATATTGAAAAAATACTTCATAATCTTGAAAAATTATTTTAGGATCTTGAAATAAAATTATTAAATTAAAAAAAATGTTATTGGGCGCTCTTCTTGACAAATCACTTGTGTATTTTTGCACCTTTGAAATGCCACGTCATCGGTCAAAATCAAATTTAACGGTCAAAATCAAACTTAACGGTTAAACGGTATTTTTGCACCTAATTTGTAACTACGTGTGCACTTTTGCACCCAAAAAAAACATTTGCTACTGGGCGCTCCTCAAAGAAAAGTACATGTGTATTTTTGCACCTTAACCCTAAAAATAATATTTGGCATGAATTATTAGTAAGATAATATGCTAATTAGTTAAGAATATCTTGTTAATCGGTATATATAACACTAACAATGATTTGTGAGTTTTGTAGACAAGATTCCACATTGATGAGGAGAAGAAGGATTATGTGATCGGGAAGGCTGGTAGGATTTGCGCTTGTTTTGAGGGTTTGTGATGAAGAAATATTTGTTGGAACCTGCTTTGTAGATGAGTCGATGGTTTCGATGCTGCTAAAAGAAGTTGTCAAACAACCCAAATGGATTGCTTTTGTATGGTCATGATGCTTTCCAGCTTTCAAGGTAAATTAAATTTAATGTAATGTGTGACTCTAGATACAGGGTTTCTATATTAATATAAGTTGTCAAACATCTTTATTGTTTCTGTCCATAAGCATTAAGTGTGGCAAACTGTGAAAGGGTGAAAAACAATGAATAGGATACCCAAGAAGTTGCATGGGGCATGCAAACATCAAGCAACAGTTGATAGAGAAGCAAGGGTCAGGATTAGATGTAACTATTAACTATGGAGTATTGTGGGCAACTACAAGGTAAAACAAAGAGGGAAAATTCAAAATCCTCACATCCAGAAGGTTGTCTCAAGAATGGTAAGTATAGATGATTTTGAGTCAATTATGTTTATGCTATCTGAAAGAGTTTTTAATCTTTCATTTTACCATAGGAAATCTTTAATCAAGAATTAGAGCAAGGCAAGCTTCCTCAGGATAAGAATATCTTGGAAAAGTCTCTTGGTCCTTACCAGGGTAGTCTTTTAAGGGGTGTCAGATATGGATTCGACAAAAAATAATACTTTGGGAACCAGAAAAGGTTAACAAGGGTGTCTGATCAGAAACTTCAATAGTATATAGAGATGACCAAGATGCTAAAACAGACGGTTGAAGTGCAACGAGCAATTATTGATCAATTAATAAGTCGAGAGACCATGGGGAAGTAAGGGATGGCTCACACCGCAAGTGCCAAAGATAGTTGCACATTCCCTTCTCAGACTCTACCTAAGGTAGTATGACTTATGCCAAAAACCTATGCTTTATTTATTTTTTCTTTACACTAATTGTATTTTCTCTTTGTTTAGGGTGAGACTGAGGTTTAGTGTGTGAGTGACAGCCTTAAACTGCAACGATTGCTACATGTTGCATTTACAATTTACCGAGGGAGAACACGATTCACAACTTACCTCTCCCTCAAAATCATGTCAGGGTAAAGGTTAAGATGGCCATCAATTTTAAGTATGTCCATTTGATACCTACCTCAGATGCAAATATAGTAGAAAGAGCTGTACTTAGCTATGTGGCTTGGCCAAACGACCTTATTGTCATACCTGGGAAGACAAAAAAGGTATACCATCGTCTTTCGAGCTTGCTAATGAAGTTTATAGTAACTATTTTCCTAACTTCCCAACTTGTTTAGACCAAGAGGAGGAAGAGTAATCTGGGAGCTCAGTCCGGCCATGGTTCGAGGTCTTGTCTGTCGAAGAAGACGGATGAGCCTGTGCATATGACTTAGCTTCTAGTTCCGCCAATTGTGCCAATTTCCAACAAATTCCATATGGATTTTGAAGCACATAGAAGCGTAGTTGCTGAAACATACCCTGAGGGAGACTACTACGCCAAACAAGTCCCCTTTGACCAAAATATCTAAGGGGAACAAGGCATGTTTGACACTATCACTTAGGTGTTAGTCAAAAAGACTGTCACGGGCGATATGGCTAGCTCAAGTGCTTGTGAGTTTTATATATGGTATGTCTTCTATAGTGACTGAATACTTAGCTACTCATAGCATTTATATATAATTATTTGCTTGTTTTTGTATGTAAGGTACCTTCACAAGGAGCACGTAGCCCACAAGCTTATAGGATACGTTTTTGTTCCTCAACCCCCATATCTATTCAAGAATGTTGGATGAAGGCAATAAGACAGATTTTGTAAAGAGAAAAGTGAAGGAACTGGCAGATTTGGTCATTCAAATGGCACCAAAGAAGAAGGACTTTTTTTCTTGGCATCATACTACTAGGGGTAAGTGTACTGCTTCATTAAATTAGATGCTCATTATGTTTGTTTCTTAGTTTTGTTCTCATTATGTTTAATGTACTTATGGGTCATTGGATGCTTATTGTACTAAATCCCTTCAATCAAATGATTTGGTACTTTGATTTGGTTCACAGAGATGAGGAAAACCAACCACAGATAGTTGACATTTTCAATAAGTAAGTTGATGAATTTAAATTTGGTACTTTTATTCAGAGTTTATTATGAATTTGGTGCTTTAAGTTCTTATTGTGATATATCTTGTTAGAGTTGTTTGCTATTACGCCACGGACGAAAGCCTTGCCCACTCCTTGTTAAAATTCAAAGACATTGCATCCACTTAGAAATAGAAAAGAGTAGTGGTACTAATACTTATCATTTTGTGTTAGTGTCAGTGTTGATTTTTTGTGCTAGACTAATATATTTCATTTGTTTATTTATAGTGTTCGTGCCAGCTAGATTAAAGCTCTTATTGTGGGTATTGTGTCATGAAGTTCATGAATAACATAGTCACCCACAATCCTAGCTCAATTGATACTAAGGTGTATATATTTTCTCTTTTTGCTCTAATTGATTTGCTTTTTTAGGTGGTTGGTAATTTGGATTAGCTGTTGATTTCTGTAATATACAATTTTGTATATGTACTTTTTGATAATTGCATGGAATGGGTATATATGTTTAAATGGTTTCTGTAGCTGGTTTCTATTGGATCGGTAATCAATTTTGTATGTATGTAATATGCAGAAAGAACCCCCCCTGGCGAGCAAAAAGAAAATATTTTTTTCAAAAAAAAAAATCATACACATTTAACGGTTATTCTCCAATAACAGTCAAATATTACACATATATAACGGTTTTCCAAATAACTGTCAAATAAACATCTTCCTCTGGTGACCAATATGTTATTGTTCATAATGTTAATTGTTATATATAGTACATAATATACCACAGCTGTTATTAAACAACCGTTAAATAATATAGATTGCTATCTTTAACAATCATTGTCTTACAACCGTTAAATATAATGCGATCTACAAAACATATGTATTTGAAAGACCGTTAAATATAGTGCCCAATATTTAATGATTAGAAACCGTTATATATAATATTTGATGCTCAAATATTTAAAGGTTGAAAACCGTTAAATATACACACAAAAAACTATTATATGTTAACAAATTTATAGTAATGAGTTCACTATTGTGATAAATATTGCCATACTTATACTTGTACTATAGGAAAATGCTAAGAAATTTTGCAGGAAATTTTCTTTGGAACATCCTTTTAACTATTCATGGCTGCATCCTTGCTATTTTCTTTAATAACTGTAACATCCGTAATTTTGGCTTTACCAAAATTACTTTGTTAATATGTATATTCAATAAATGAGAAATTCCATATTAAGAAAGTAATCGATAATCTTTTGATTATTGTCAATCCAAATTGTGACTATAAGCTTATTGGCTTGTTGAATATATGACCCCATTAATTGGCTAAAAATGTGGCATAAAAATCACATAAAATAATGGCTATTTCCAATCTAAAGGAGTCAAGAAAGGGAATGGATGACACTTAGCCAAATTGGTTCATATTATCAACAATCTCTTGGCACATGAACTTGTACTATTAGAAATTGAAGGCTAACATTTTTAAATCCCTAATGGGGCTATATTTTTGGCCTAAGACAAGAGTTAAGGGACAATGAAAATAAGTGATTATCAAAGGGAACAAAGCACTTAGGATTTAGTGCAATCACATAAAATAATGGCTATCTAATTCATTGCTATCCAAATTGTGCATGTGTCTTCAAGCTATGAAAGCCAATCAAGTCTTCCTTGAGGGGCCAAGGAGGTTGGCCAAAATAGGGCTGAGGAAGATGAGATGAAGCTCGAAGAATGATAGACATAAGCACATTGACAAGTCAACCAACAAACCATGCATTGATAGTTGGCACTAAGGACACCTAAGCCCTAATTTGTGTCTTCAAATGACATCATAAACTTGTCCAATATGGCAAGAATTTTGGTTGATCTTATGGAATGATGATAAAGCCAAGATTTCTAGATAAGATCACGTGGTAAATCAAGCAGAATCTTCTAGAACTATAGAGTTTTCTTGAACCAAGGAGGGGCTAAGATCATAGGATGATGACACATGGCAAAGAAATCCAAGGGCCCCAAAAGAGTCTAAAATTTCAGCCAAAGATGTGTGAAGGAGAGGAAGAATGAAAAAACTTGAAGACTAAGCAAGAAAAGAGATATTTTACAAAGGTAATTTGGTCTTTTGACTTGTGGGGCCCACCAAAGGCTTGTCATCCACTTATATAAGCACATGGTCCCCCTCTTTCATGTCATCATAGATTAAACATACATCTGAACTTAGAATGTGAAAGTGAGACGAAATAGGGAAGAGAAAGGAAAGAGAAAGATCCAAAGCATACAAAGTAAGTTCTTCTTATATGTGTTGGTTCATTTGCTTATGCTTTTCCTACCTTAGTAAGAGCCCTTTCTCATGATGATTTTAATAATAAAGTTGGAAGTTAGGAGGAAGGAGAATAGCTATAAATCACAATAAGTTGGTAAGATATGAGCTCAACTTTGTGATATTTTATGTTGAAAACATAAAGTGGTTGAATCATGTTTGTCTTGGAATTTGGAGGCATGGGACCCTAAGGGGACATGTTGTCCAAAATCCTAAGGACAAGGTTCTGATTTCTCTTTTATTATAAAACCTTGTATTTTGATTAATAGTTAGTAAAATATGAAGGGGAATATGTGTCTCAAAGAATTATAATTTATTGATTATTTTTCTTCCACTATAAATACACGGTCCCTCTCTTTGCAAATCCTCACGCTTGAAACACAAATCAGATCTTGTGAGAGTAAGAGAGAGGGTGAAAATGGAAGAGGAAAGAAGAAGCAAATGTTCAAACACAATAGGTAAGTGCTCTTGCTTTTGGTTGTTCATGTGTTCATATATACTTTTTTTGCTTAGCCTTTAGCTTTAGTAAGAGCACTTGTTCATGATGTTGCTGGAAGAGGAAATCGAAACCTTTAGAGCCAAGGAGGAAGAAGAAGCTGCAAGAAACACAAAGCAAGTCAAGGTAAGAAATGATCTTGACCCTAGTTGAAGTGTTCTTGAACTTGTTGGTAATTTGTGGAAAATTCCCCTTGATTTGGAAACCTCAAATCCTAAGGGGAGGTTTTGCCCAAATGGTTTAAAGGCTAGAAAATGATATGGGAGATGATTTATCACATAAAACCATAGATTTTGCAAAAAGCCTTAAAACTATCGGTTTAGGGTTCTAAGAGGTAGTGAACGTGTGAGCTGTTTTTGAAGGAGTTTATGAAGTCCTAAAATCATGACATTTTCCAGAAATAGAGTTGACATCTAGAGATTTCTTTTGATATATAATATGGAATTTTTAAAGCTCTGGAAAAGAAGTTACATATTTTTAAAGTTAGACCACGTTTCTGCAAGTTAATATGTACAGTGGTTGTTATACATAGTTGTTGTCTAATCAAATGGTGTCTAAAAATCCTGAAATCTTTCAAAGATATAGTAGATAGAAATATCTTTATTTTGATGTATAACACATAATTTTTAGAATTTTATACAAAAAGATATGGATTTTCAAGTTAATCCACGTTTCTGAACTTGCAACTAGAACAATGGTTAAAGAAACTAAAACTAGGAATGGCTCAGGCATTTCGAGTTTCTGGGGATATTTTTCCAAGAAAGTAGACATAGCAAGGGTCATTTAGAGTTTGGAAGCACATCATTTTGATTTTTGTGCATTTAGTTATGATTTTTCAAAGTTTCTGAAAAATCTGCCAAGAAAATTAAGAAACTTGAATTTAAGAAGAAGTAAGGTTAAAAATGGAATAACTAATCAAAAATGGGTAAGAAGGTCAAAAGTGGTGAAAATAACCCTTAGGATATTATTCTAAGTAATATGGTATTAATTAAAATATCATATAAAATATGGAAAATGAAATAATCTGATGATAATGTTATAGGATACCCAAGAAGTCTGGGTCGGATTCAAAGGACAAATATCTTGGTAACTATGTGGAAGGAGTTGAAGTTAGTTCATACAGTTAGTGTCTAAGGAAAGATGGGTTGAAGTGGTTACATAATAAGTTACTATTGTGGAAGCATGGAGGGAGTCCTACAAAGATTCATACTAACCTAACCAACTTATATGAATAACTGAGTTAGATTCATGGCTTTAGGACTAGTCAAAGCATGGTTTGAGTTTATATGATTGTATCACACAAATATTCCTTTGGGAATCTAACTTAACTAGCATATGTCTAGGCATATAATATCAGTTACTTATCGTCCAAACGTTGATACATGCTCTTTGTTGTGAATTAATTTGATCTGTCATACCATCAACTCTATTAATATTCCTAAGACTACATGTCAATGGACATAATAAGTACTAAGGAATTTGGGATGTTACATCAAAAGTCCAAAGATTAGGTTTAAAACAAACTCATGGCCAAAATCATGATATTAAGTGAAGATTGGTCAAAAGTAATTTTCCTTATTTTAGCCAATCATTTTGCCTAAGCAACAAAATTGTAAAGAAAAATTATTTGCATGATTTTAAGGTCATCAAGAGGTTTAAAACAAAAAATGGAGTGAAAACATGGTGGAAAATGATTTTTACAAACAAAAGATCAAAGTGGTGAAAGTTGAGAAAATTGCCAGATTTAAGTTCACTAGAAATAGTTGACTTGTGAATAGTGTTTCACTAAGTAAATGATATCTAAAAATCATGATATTTTCTACAAATAAAGTAGACATATTCTGAGCCAAAAAAAAAAAAAACAATAGACATATAGAGATTTATTTTGATATATAATATGTAATTTTTAGAGCTCTTTACAAGGAGTTACAGATTTTTTAAAACGACTTATTTTTTGGAAGTTCAATTTGAACAGTAGTGATCGTGCATTGATTTTGGCCCATCAAATTATGTCTAAGAATCATGAAATCTTCTAGAAATGTAGTAGAAATAAAGGTATTTCTTTTGATAGGTCACAATAAATTTTTTACAATTTTGTACAAAAAGATATGAATTTTTTAAAATGGTTCATGTTTCTGGATATGAGATTTGAACAATGGTGAAAAATAATAAAACTGGTAATAACTTAGATTTATTAAGTTTCTAGAAATATTTTTTCATGAAAATAGACAATTCAAGGGTCATTTAGGATTTGGAAGCACATCATTTTGATTTTGTGGATTTAATTATGATATTTCAAAGTTACTGAAAAATCCTGGCAAAAAAGCAAGAAATTCAAATTTAGGAAAAGTAAAGTTAAAAATTGGATAACTTATCCACTAAGGATTAAAAAGTAAAAATATGTGAAAATAACCCTTTGGATATCATTCTTAGTAATATGGTATTTATTATAATATCATATAAGATATGGAAAAGTAATAATGCGATAATAATATTTTAGAAGTCCGGGGACGTTTTCAAAAGACAAGCATACTACTAACTACGCGAAGAAAGGTATGATTACATACGAGTAACTCTAATCTCCTATTCAGTCTACCATTCTCAAGAATCTTAATCCCATTCTCGATAATTCATGTTAAGATCGAAATTCCTCAAGTTCTCCATTTTCAAATCTTAAATTCTTGTTATCATCAAAACATTAGGAACTAACACCCAACATCCTTCCTTGCAGTGAGACGGAGTGAAGAAGACGTGGAGTTGTGACGTGACAGAGCTTCTTCCACGCTGTCGGAACCTCCATCAAGCTTTCTGTTTCTTTATTTTAATTCAAATCAATCTTTTATGAGCTATTCTGTAGTACTCTGTTTTGTGATTCCCTTGTCAGTCATGAGCTAACTTCCTGAGGCTGAACGAGGATGATTTTCTAAGTATAGAATGAACCCAGTTGCTAGTTCTTAATTAAATATATTCAATTGCTTATCAGTGATTTAATTTCTTGTAGAGTAGCGAGAGCTAAGGGCGAGATCAGTGGCCTAAGCTTACTAAGAGGGAATCGGGGTTAGACATCTGAGAAGCAATGATTGCCAGGCATGGGTCTACCGCTCATAACCATACACCTTGATTCGTATTGATAATCCAACTAGAAAAATCGCCATAGACATATAGGAGAAATACAATTTAGGATTGTATGTATCGGACGCGAGAGTTTCGGTAGATTAGTGTGGTGTGGTTAACTGAATAACTTTGCATAGGGTGTTCATGTTGTAGCATTGCGAGAGCTGTACAGTATGAATGCTATAGTTTTGAGTATAGGCAGCTGGGGGAATGATATGTTTAGAAAGGATTCCAAGTTCAGTCTATCTTCTTACTGATATCTTCTTACGACTATGATCATTTAGTTATTTTTCTATTTATTAGTATATCTATAAAAACTCTCAACCAAATCAGATTTATTCTCTTGTTAAACACAACTAATTCTGCAATTCGGTATCATCATTTGGTATCCCAGTTGTTAGTTCTCAGAGTGTTTTGATGATCACTGACAATTGTAAACAATAGTGGAAAGATTTGACAAGTCAAGGATGTTTAAAACTCATGATTTTTCTATCTGTCAAAATCGAACTCGAGCCTATGAGTGATGAACTCGAGCCTGTATTTGACAGAAAGCATAAACTTGCAAAACCAAAGTTCAAACTTGAGACTAAACCTGAAGTTTATAATTAAGCCTTTGAAAGTTCGCATGAACTCGAGCCTATAAGTGTTGAACTCGAGCCTATGTTTAACAGAAAGCATAAACTTGTCAAACCAAAGATCAAACTTGAGACTGAACCTGAAGTTCAAAATTAAATCCTTGAAAGTTTGAGTGAACTCGAGCCTACCATTTAATGAACTCGAGTTCGCCATTGACAAAGGTTTTTTTTTCTTAACTTTTGAAAACCTATTACAAACTCTAAACTTCTACTCAAACCTCAAGTTTGAAAAAGTTCAAAGAAGATATTAAGTAAATGAACTCGAGCCTGTCATGATGAACTCGAGTTCATCCTTGGCAGGACAAGTTTGTTTAAACTTGAAAACAGAACATTGTCTATAAACTGGAGCCTAAACTCTTCAAACTCGAGCCTAGTTTTGGCCGAGAGCCTTCAGAATATTTTAGAGAGAACTAAACTCGAGCCCAAGCTTCTCAAACTCCAGTTCCAAAGTTCCAGAGAGCAATTAGCTATTTCCAAAAGTTTCAAACTCGAGCCCACTTGTCTTAAACCTCCAGTTTGTTTTATGTTAACCCTTTTGAAGTTCTCTAAGTAAAGAGAACTCGAGTTCATCATTAATGAACTCGAGTTCGTGTTCTTACAAACCTCAGGTTTACACACAAACCTCCAGTTTGATTTTGACAGAACCGAATTCTCAAAATGAATAAAGGCCGAACTCGAGCCTAACATTATGAACTCAAGTTCAGACCTCCAAAACAGAAAAACGCATTTAAACTCTGATATGTCAAATCTGATTCTTTCTTCATGTTTCAAGTTACCCATTGAATCTAATCATTATATCTATCTCTTATATATGTAAGTGAACTGTTCTAACAAGTTTATTTATGAGATAACAGAAAGAATTTGAATTAGACAGAGATTCAATTGGAGGGACACTTTATGCAACTTGGATTATTTTATCTTATCCTTCAAGACAAGATTAAATGCATGACAGGTTGGCATTGCAGACAGTACAATCACCTCTGAAGAAAGCCAAACGTGATTATTCTAAAAACAGAATGTCATGGGCCACCAATATTCAAATGCAAAAGCTACAAACACCCAAATCTGGAAAGTAGCAACAGAATATTACCCATCAGCTTCTGCAGTACCTTTACACATGGAAGAACACTCACAACAGTCACATTTTCGAATGGGAACAAGCTTCAGTGGATTATTAACGTTCAAATGGTTCAAACAATTATAAATGACTGAAGAACTGAAGCCAAAAATGGACACAACTGATGAACAACTACTCTACTCGAAAATAATCATCCTGAGTTGTTCTTTTCATTAGGCTGTATCTTTGATACATTGTACTTCAGTATTTATCTTATCTACTCTTTGAGAGAGTCTTTCTTGTAATCATTCATTGATTGAGATAACCACAAGTCAGGGGACTTGGTGGTTGGGAGTATTGATTGCATCTTGTAAGGGGGAGTGAGTTCTAGTGAGAGAACTACTCTGAGTACAGAGATTGTAATCAAGTCTTGTGAAGTTAGTGGATTGAAAATCCCAAGTGAGGCTTGGGGACTGGATGTAGGTCAGAGAAAAGGCCGAACCAGTATAAATTGATCCGTGCAAAGCTTCTCTACTCCTCTCTTCATTTATCCTCTACTTTAACTTGCCCAAAACAGAGCCAAGTCTTTAAAATTTTATAGATACCCAATTCACCCCCCCTCTTGGGTATCAAGGTCCATTCTTTCATTTGGTATCAGAGCAAGGTCTTCTCAAGAGAGTCTAACAGCTCGAGAAGGATCAATATGGAAGGAATTCTTCCCGATGGAGCCTCTATCAACAGACCACCTGGTTTCAATGGAGAGCACTACTCATTCTGGAAAGCCAAGTTCAAAGTTTTTGTCATGGCTACTGAATATGGACTATAGAGAGTATTTGAAAGAGGAGATTATACTCCTACAACTATGGAAGATGGTGTGAGAATTCCAAAGCTTGAAGAGGAATATGATGACAATGATCGAAGGAACATCACACTCAATAGTAAGGCAGTTCTACTTCTCCAAAGTGCATTAAGTTAACAAGAATACTTCCGGATTTGCACACTTCCATCTGCAAAGCATATGTGGGATGCACTAGAAATTGCTCATGAGGGGACAGCAGGTGTAAAGCAAAATCGTGTAAACACCCTCATGACAGAATATGATCTCCTTAGAATGAAGTCCGGCGAATCCATTGGTGAGTTTCAACTTCGTTTCACTCATCTCATAAATCAACTTGCTGCACTTGGTAAAGACTATGACCAGTCAGTCCAAGTAAGAAAAATTCTCAATGTTCTCAACAAGGAATGGGAGGCCAAAGTCACAGCAATAGAAGAAGCTAGAGGAGAATCAATAACTTCTGTGGCTGCTCTATTTGGTAGCCTCTCAGAATATGAAGCAAAAATCAAGTTCAAGAAAGGACTTGACGAGGTACATGGGAAAAGCAAGGGATTGGCTCTTAAAACAGCCAAGGAAGCAAGAGATTCTGATAATGAAGAAGATGAGGAAGATGAAGATGAAGAAATCGGTATGTTGGTCAGGCGCTTCAAGAAATACTTCAAGAGAGACCAAGGATTCAAAAGGTTTCAGAAAGGAAGCTCAAGTCATGAAACAAAGAAACCAATCATCTGTTATGAGTGCCAAAAGCCTGGACACATCAAGTCTGAATGTCCTTTGCTGAACAACACCAACAAAGACAAGGACAAAAAGAGCTTCAGCAAGTATAAAAAGAAAGCATACATTTCAAGCATATGGGGTGATAGCTCTTCAGATGAGGATGAAGAGGATGAAGATGAAAAAGCAAACATATGCCTAGTAGCTCAAGAACAACAAGATGATGATGAGGTATATGACTCAAAACCTTCCTATGATGAACTTGTTGATGAATATTATCTTGTGCAAAAGGAATTTGAGAAACTCGTAGAAAAATACTTAGCTTTGAAAAGGAAAAATATCACTCTTGAACTACAAATTGAAAAACTATCTTCTTCTAAAATTTTGATTTGTCAGGAATGCCCTGAATTAAAACAGAAGAATGTACATCTTACAAAAGCACTTGAAACATTTACTAAGGGCAGTGAAATGCTTAATGTAATTTTGAAACAACAAAGATTTATAAATGATAGGTCAGGCATTGGTTACAAACCAAATTCTAATAAGAAGAAAGGTAAAAAGAAGAGTGGTCAGAAATCTTACATGAACTACTTTACAAAAACAGTTCACTCCTCAAATCCCTTTGCACATTGTGATTATTGCAATAGGAAGGGCCATTCAACTTCATCTTGTTTTCATAAGAGGGAAGGAAAAATTAAACCTATAGGAAACTATAAATGGGTACCAAAAGGAACTTATGTTCTCAAGGTGTAAGCTAACCCAAAAGGACCCAATAAAAGTTGGGTACCTAAAACTTGATCCCATTGTGATTTGCAGGTTTGTCTTAGAGCATCAAGACCCAACAAATGGTATATTGATAGTGGATGCTCAAGACACATGACTGGTGATAAAACCAAATTCCTTACAATTAAACCAAAAGATGGTGGTAGAGTCACCTTTGGAGGAGACCAATCAGGAAAGATTGCTGGCATTGGTGAGATTGGAAGTAGTGATGGTCCACTCATCAAGGATGTCTATCTAGTAGAAGGATTGTGTCACAATCTCCTAAGTGTGAGCCAAAGCACTGATAAGGGTAACTTAGTTATCTTTGATTCTGATGAATGCTTTATTGTCAAAAAGGATTTGATTCCCATAGAAAATTTGAAAACTAAAGCCTTGTTTAGAGCACCTAGAGATGGCAATTGTTATACACTTAACCTCTCTAGTAATACCTTCGTGTCAGAAAAATGTTTTGTAAGTAACTTGGATGAAAGTTGGTTATGGCACAAAAGATTAGCTCATGTGAACATGTCTCAACTTGACAAGTTGCTGAAAAAGGATTTGGTTATTGGTATTCCAAAATTGAATTTCAAAAATGATAAGATATGTGATGCTTGCCAAAAAGGAAAACAAACCAAATCATCCTTTAAAACGAAGAATGAGATTTCTACTACCAGACCCCTTCAATTACTTCATATGGACTTAGTTGGACCAGCTAGAGTTAGAAGTCTTGGTGGAAATTTATACACTTTGGTCATAGTTGATGATTATTCTAGATTCACATGGACAATTTTCTTATCATCTAAAGATGAAACATTTGATCAATTTGTTGTATTTGCCAAGAAGGTCCAGAACGAGAAAGGTTTTTCAATTTCAGGTATACGAACCGACCATGGTGGAGAATTTGAGAACAACGCCTTTGCTGAGTTCTGTGACAACATGGGGATTGATCACAACTTTTCAGCACCAAGGACACCACAACAGAATGGTGTTGTGGAGAGAAAGAACAGAGTACTCACTGAGATGGCAAGAGCAATGTTGAGTGAAAACAACACATCACAAGTATTTTGGGCTGATGCCATGAGCACTGCATGCTATATCTCCAATAGAGCTTACTTAAGGAAGAAGTTGAACAAGACTCCTTATGAGCTCTACAAAGGGAGAAAGCCAAATCTCAGTCACCTTCACATTTTTGGTTGCAAGTGCTATGTGCACCATAATGGTAAAGAGAATCTTGGTAAATTTGATTCTAAGGCTGACTTAGCGATATTTATTGGTTATTCTAATAGAAGCAAAGCATATAGAGTTTTTAACGCTAGAACTAAAGTTGTAGAAGAATCAATACATGTTGTGTTTTGTGAAAATGATTCTAACAGATCTTTGGATGATGAAGAAGAAAACATTTGCAAAAATCAATTCTTTTCAAAAACTACCCCTTCCTCTGAAAATTCTGAAAATGTTTTTGAAGCTGATCCTGAAAACAGTTTAGAAAATCCTGATCAGACTCAGCCTAGAGCTTGGAAATATATAAGGAATCATCCTTTAGACCAAGTTATAGGTGATATTAATCAAGG
The DNA here is from genome assembly GCA_034222035.1 of Acacia crassicarpa. Taxonomy (NCBI): domain Eukaryota; kingdom Viridiplantae; phylum Streptophyta; class Magnoliopsida; order Fabales; family Fabaceae; genus Acacia; species Acacia crassicarpa. The sequence goes on along the minus strand of JAWXYG010000009.1, from coordinate 18,451,630 downwards.
AGTAAGAACCAGAAGAAGCACGTTAAATAAAGTAACCTTCTCTGCATTTATTTCACACATTGAACCCTCTAAAATAGAAGAAGCCCTTTCAGACAATGATTGGGTGATAGCTATGCAAGAGGAATTACATCAATTTGACAGAAATCAAGTTTGGGACTTGGTACCTAGGCCTAAAGACCATCCAGTCATTGGCACTAAATGGGTATTCAAAAACAAACGAGATGAATCTGCAGTCATTGTCCGAAATAAGGCAAGATTGGTTGCCAAAGGCTATAATCAGGAAGAAGGTATTGATTATGAAGAAACTTATGCTCCAGTGGCAAGATTGGAAGCTATAAGAGTTCTTCTAGCCTTTGCTTGTGTAAAAGGAATTAAACTTTATCAAATGGATGTTAAAAGTGCATTTTTAAATGGTTTTATTCAAGAGGAAGTTTATGTTGAGCAACCTCCTGGTTTTCGAAATGAAAATTATCCAGATCATGTTTTTCGTCTCAAGAAAGCTTTATATGGTCTTAAGCAAGCTCCTAGAGCTTGGTATGAGCGATTAAGCAAATTTCTTCTTGATCAAGATTTCGTTAGAGGAAAAGCTGATACAACTCTTTTTATTAAAACTAATAAGCTAAATGAAATTTTAGTTGTTCAAATTTATGTGGATGATATCATATTTGGTGCTTCTAATGATACTCTGTGTGAAGAATTTGCAAAGAAAATGCAGGGAGAATTTGAAATGTCAATGATGGGAGAACTAAATTATTTTCTTGGATTGCAAATCAAGCAAAGGAAGGATGGAATCTTCATATCTCAAACCAAGTATCTGAATGATCTCTTAAAGAAGTTTGGAATGGATCAATGCAATGGTGCTGATACTCCCATGAGTGCAACTACTTCTTTGGATGCTGATGAAGAAGGCAAGGACTTTAACATAACAAAGTATAGAGGAATGATTGGGTCATTACTCTATCTTACAGCAAGCCGCCCCGACATTCAATTCAGTGTGGGGATGTGTGCAAGATTCCAATCTGCTCCAAAAGAGACACATGCTGAACATGTGAAAAGAATCTTTAGATATCTTGCTGATACTAAGACTCTTGGCTTATGGTTTCCCAAAGGACAACCAGAACACTTAGTAGCATATTCAGATTCAGATCATGCTGGATACAAGACAGATAGGAAGAGCACAAGTGGACAATGTGAATTCTTTGGTGGCTCACTTGTGTCATGGTTCAGCAAGAAACAAACCACTGTTGCTGTATCATCTACTGAAGCTGAGTATGTGGCTGCCTCAAGTTGCTGTGCTCAAGTGTTATGGTTAAAACAACAACTCGCTGATTTGGGAGTATACTTGAAAGAAATTCCAATACTATGTGAAAACACAAGCACAATAAGCTTGGCCAAGAATCCTGTGCAACATACAAGAACCAAACACATTGATGTGAGACATCATTTCATCAGGGATCATGTTCAGAAAAAGGATGTCAAAGTCATGTTTATCCCAACACATCTCCAACTTGCAGACATTTTCACAAAACCTCTTGCAAAAGAACAATTTAATTTCATAAGAAGAGAATTGGGAATGGTAAACCCCAATGAACTGTAAGTATTTCTCACTCATTTTAATGTTAGTTATGGTTTTGATGATGATTGATTACTGACTTAAGCATCGGAGTATCTAGAAGTGTCTTATGCAGGATGCTCTTATCTCAAATTTGCTGAAGTTATGACCGAACTCGAGCCTGACAAGGAAGGACTCGAGCTCGAGAGAGACTGGAAGTAGTGAAAGGCAAAAACAAGAATGAACTCGAGTTCATTAGTGAATGAACCTCAAGTTCATTTTTGGCAGAGAGCAAGGCTGGATCTCAGGCATGACGAACTCAAGCCCATAAGTGATGAACTTGAGTTCGTAAATCACAGAGAGCAACCTTGGAGGAAAGTCATCCTGAACTCGAGCTCGTAAGTGAGAACCTCAGGTTCACGAGGAAGTTCAAGAGTTCTCAGCACACTCTTGAAGTCTAGGTAAGCAAATTTTAATGACGAACTCGAGCCTGAAAGGTGTGAACTCGAGTTCATCACGAACTCTATATATACTACAGTTACAAACTCTTCACTTCACTCTTCACATACCTCCGGTTTGCCCTAGTCCTCTGCGTCTTTCTCATCATCTTCTTCCTCTGTTTTCTGCGAAAATGGCCTCTCAATCCACAAATCCCAAAGACACAAACCCTAACCCTTCTCAATCTGTTTCTCAAACTCAATCTGAACGCCCTGTCCGTACAAAAAAAGCGCTCTTCTCGCCTACAAGATGGAATTGACAAATTCGTTAGAGGAGTTGACGGCGAAAATACTCAAACTCCTCCTTCCAGACCGAAAGGAGTTGTAATTGGAGAAGAGAGAACGAAGAAGAGGCATGATCCTGAGCCTCCTGTCCAAGGAAGAGGTAAAGCCCCTCAGCCAGCTGCTCCTCTGAGGGAAAAACAACCCTTCAAGAGAAAGAAAACTGTGGGTATCCACTCTGTTCCCACTCCCGGTCAAGGAAGTGGTCAAGCTGAACCTCAATCTCAGGAACAAGGGACTCCTCAGGTATCTCAGCCCTTACCTGCAATTTTAGAAATTTACAAGCATAAGAGGTGCCCAGAAGGTTTCAACATAGAACCATGTAGAATGATAACAGAAGAGGGTGTTTTATTCAAGAAAAAATATGATGAAAAGAAGAAATTCTGTCCTATAGTCTTTGTAGATTTAGCTAAGCTAAAAGAAGAATGTAATTTGGATTTGAGCCCCTGGATGAATCAATTTGAGTCCTTAATTTCAATCAAGGCTGCCTATAGTCCCAAACTTGTGAAAGTCTTTTACTTTCACATGAAATCTGATAATGTGCTAAATTCAGATGGTGATTTGGTAGAAGAAAGAATTCTCACAAAGGTTAGAGGTCAGAAAATCACAATTACTCCTGACTATCTGAACTCTATCCTACAAATTTCAAACCCTCCTAAGCCTGAAACTCACAGATATAAGCAACAGGCTATATTTAGTTTACTCAGACCTGATGAACCTATTCCTAATACCCTTAAGATACTGAATTTCACCCCAGCTGCCATGCCTCTGAGAAACCGAGCCATCTGGTACATTTATTCCAGGAATCTTCTTCAGAAGGGAGGCAACTTTACACACTTTGCCAAGAAAGATTTTAACATCTTCGCCTCCATTCTAGACCAACAACCTCAGAATGTAGGTTACTGGCTCTTTCAAGAAATAGCAAAATTTGCTTTTCACTCACGCCAGTCATCCCAGATTCCCTTTGCTAGCCTGGTTTCAGTAATTCTATTTCATGAGAAGATTTGGCACTTGGCTGAGAATGACTCTCCTCAATTTCCAATTGAATTTGGACAACACATCATGAACTTGATGCAAACTCACAGGCCTGAGTACTCAGATCAGTCCAGAGCCCCAAAGAGGTCCAAGCCAGCTACATCCAGAGCCACACAGTCCAGAGCTGAAGAAGCTCAGAGTGCTCCTCCACCTCCTTCTGATTTTAATGTCAGAGTTCAAGAAATTGTGGACAAGGCCGTATCTGATCTAATAGAAGGAATTGAACTAGCTGTAGGGAAGCTAGTTGCTGAAGTGAACAAGGGTCACAATAACCTGGTGGATGCTCAAGAAGCCTTCAGAGTTGAACAAGAAGCACTGAAGACTCAAGTCAATGAACAGACCTCTACTATGTCCACTTTATTGGTTACAATGATGAACCTAAGCGATAAGATGGACAAGATCTTAAAGTCTCAGTCTCCGGATGCTTCTACCTCTGTACCTGCCCCAGACTCAGAACCTGCTCACGCTCAGCCTGCACAGACACCTCCTTCTGCTCCTACACCTTCGACCTTCACATCCTATGCTGAGCCACTAGCCATAGTACCTTATGTCCAAATTGAGCCTATCTCTTCTTCCCCTCCTTTTGATGATGCCAAAGGGGGAGAAAGTGTGGAGTGAATGTTGATTGTTTTGTAACTTTTGTAGTCATTTTGGAATTATGTGAACCTTTTTTATCAGTTTGAAGTTATCAATTTGAAGTTTCAGTTATATATGTTCTGTTTTTGCTTTTGGTCTTAAAGCTTATCTCTGATAATCTGGTTAAGTCTCTGATAATCTGCAAAATTTTTGTTTCACAAAACAAATCCTTGATATTCTGCTTCTGGTATATGTTTTCTGACAATTTGATCAAATCTCTGAAATTATTTTTTTCACAAGCTGAATTTCAAAATAAATTTCAAACTAAGTTTCCCAATCAATTGTTTACAAGTGTTGTCATCATCAAAAAGGGGGAGAATGTTAGTTCTCAGAGTGTTTTGATGATCACTGACAATTGTAAACAATAGTGGAAAGATTTGACAAGTCAAGGATGTTTAAAACTCATGATTTTTCTATCTGTCAAAATCGAACTCGAGCCTATGAGTGATGAACTCGAGCCCGTATTTGACAGAAAGCATAAACTTGCAAAACCAAAGTTCAAACTTGAGACTAAACCTGAAGTTTATAATTAAGCCTTTGAAAGTTCGCATGAACTCGAGCCTATAAGTGTTGAACTCGAGCCTATGTTTAACAGAAAGCATAAACTTGTCAAACCAAAGATCAAACTTGAGACTGAACCTGAAGTTCAAAATTAAATCCTTGAAAGTTTGAGTGAACTCGAGCCTACCATTTAATGAACTCGAGTTCGCCATTGACAAAGGTTTTTTTTTTCTTAACTTTTGAAAACCTATTACAAACTCTAAACTTCTACTCAAACCTCAAGTTTGAAAAAGTTCAAAGAAGATATTAAGTAAATGAACTCGAGCCTGTCATGATGAACTCGAGTTCATCCTTGGCAGGACAAGTTTGTTTAAACTTGAAAACAGAACATTGTCTATAAACTGGAGCCTAAACTCTTCAAACTCGAGCCTAGTTTTGGCCGAGAGCCTTCAGAATATTTTAGAGAGAACTAAACTCGAGCCCAAGCTTCTCAAACTCCAGTTCAAAAGTTCCAGAGAGCAATTAGCTATTTCCAAAAGTTTCAAACTCGAGCCACTTGTCTTAAACCTCCAGTTTGTTTTATGTTAACCCTTTTGAAGTTCTCTAAGTAAAGAGAACTCGAGTTCATCATTAATGAACTCGAGTTCGTGTTCTTACAAACCTCAGGTTTACACACAAACCTCCAGTTTGATTTTGACAGAACCGAATTCTCAAAATGAATAAAGGCCAAACTCGAGCCTAACATTATGAACTCGAGTTCAGACCTCCAAAACAGAAAAACGCATTTAAACTCTGATATGTCAAATCTGATTCTTTCTTCATGTTTCAAGTTACCCATTGAATCTAATCATTATATCTATCTCTTATATATGTAAGTGAACTGTTCTAACAAGTTTATTTATGAGATAACAGAAAGAATTTGAATTAGACAGAGATTCAATTGGAGGGACACTTTATGCAACTTGGATTATTTTATCTTATCCTTCAAGACAAGATTAAATGCATAACAGGTTGGCATTGCAGACAGTACAATCACCTCTGAAGAAAGCCAAACGTGATTATTCTAAAAACAGAATGTCATGGGCCACCAATATTCAAATGCAAAAGCTACAAACACCCAAATCTGGAAAGTAGCAACAGAATATTACCCATCAGCTTCTGCAGTACCTTTACACATGGAAGAACACTCACAACAGTCACATTTTCGAATGGGAACAAGCTTCAGTGGATTATTAACGTTCAAATGGTTCAAACAATTATAAATGACTGAAGAACTGAAGCCAAAAATGGACACAACTGATGAACAACTACTCTACTCAAAAACAATCATCCTGAGTTGTTCTTTTCATTAGGCTGTATCTTTGATACATTGTACTTCAGTATTTATCTTATCTACTCTTTGAGAGAGTCTTTCTTGTAATCATTCATTGATTGAGATAACCACAAGTCAGGGGACTTGGTGGTTGGGAGTATTGATTGCATCTTGTAAGGGGGAGTGAGTTCTAGTGAGAGAACTACTCTGAGTATAGAGATTGTAATCAAGTCTTGTGAAGTTAGTGGATTGAAAATCCCAAGTGAGGCTTGGGGACTGGATGTAGGTCAGAGAAAAGGCCGAACCAGTATAAATTGATCCGTGCAAAGCTTCTCTACTCCTCTCTTCATTTATCCTCTACTTTAACTTGCCCAAAACAGAGCCAAGTCTTTAAAATTTTATAGATACCCAATTCACCCCCCCTCTTAGGTATCAAGGTCCATTCTTTCACCAGTCTTTGTGGGACGATACTCTACTTACTCTTTATTATTTGTTCGACTGGTTCACTTGCCATCAAGGAAATCAACCAATAATAGTGCTGTGAGGAGGCACCAAAGGATTTAAATATTTTGTTGGATTGTATAATGCTAATAACCATTTAGCTAACCATACATTTGGATGACTGTACCACAATTATCCCAGTAAGGACTAACCCAGATTGGAATTTAATTTATAGTCACGTATTATCAATCACTTATTTGTTCAAACCATTTCAAATGCTCGATCATACCGTAAACTCTATTTTTATTCCTAATACTACATATCAATAGACATAATAAGTAGTATGGAACTAAGGGTGTCACAATAAAAATAGGGTTTTATTTTAATTATATATAGGTTGTAAGAGGCTGTTTAAATGATACAATTTGTAAATATTTGCATTGAAGCCTATCAAGAGTTTACATTTATGTAGTTTTTATTCCCATTAAAAAGGTCTACATTATAATTAGGCCTTAAAAAGGGCTTCAGAATCGAGTAGGCTTTATGAAGACTCAAACCTAAGACTACAAAAAAGTTTACATTTAGGCTCAGGCCTTTTATTCCCATTATAGGTCCAAAACTGTTTAGCCAAATCTTGGCCTGGCCGGCTTGACATATTTCCATGCCCAGCGATAATTTAGTTATTTATTTATTTATTTATATTTTAGTTGGTTACTTAAAATAATGACAATTGTTAAGCTTCTTTCATAAATATTATTTTTGTTAGATCATTCACTCTAATCTTCCCTTTTAAAAAAGAATGCCTCAAAAAAATTAGTCTTTTCTCAACAAAAAAAACACACACACACACATTTATAGCATTTTCACATGGCAGTGTTACATAAGAGATTTTTTTCTAAAAAAATAAATAAATATCTCATCATCTCGTTGTGCATCTTTGGGAAGGTGCTATTTAATGTTTTTAATAAAATGGGGGAAAAAAAGAGTTGTAACCTTCTCGCTACAGCTATTTAAGTTTTTAAAAAGAGTTAATATCATCTTTGATTTCTTAGGTGAGCCCTCATTTTGTTTTTAACTCTTCAAGTTTTGAAGCCATTGGTTTTGGTCAGCCTACAAAAAAAATGGTTCATATTTTTATTGAATTATAGGGACCAATATTTTAAACTAAATAAAAATTAAAAGATCAAAACTAAAATGAGAGTAAATTTGAGGGAACAAAGAAAGTGCCTGTTTGGCATGGCTATGGGTGCTAAAATAAGCACATCAAACCCACAGTCACTGTAGAAGCAAAAAATATGAGTGTTTGGATGACCTAATTATTTGATGTGCTTCAAACTTGAAGCTGTGTTTTTTTTTTTTGAAGCAATTGGTTGCTTCTAACAGCATCACCTTCTAATGGCATCAACCTTCTCCAGATCTAAACAGTTGTACCCCGCATTCACTTCTCCTTTTCTCTCTCTTCGACAGCCTCATCTCCAGTTCAATAAGCGTTGTGCCTTCTCTCTCTTCCTCTCCTCTTCAATTTCTTTGACAACTTCTAATGAGCTCGGAAAAGTCCTTTAAATTACTTGCCATCTAATATTTCACTGTGCTGCTCGTGTCATGAGACAACGTTGTGCCTTTATCTGATTTTTTTTTTTTATATAATTATATATATTGAATCTTTTGTGTACATATAAATTAAGTTGTCTTGAAAATTAAAAATTTGTATGTATCCTAATTTGTATACAATTTAATTCATCAAATATATTTAATTAAGCATTTCGATATTTTTAAACTTTTTAATGGTAATTTACTATTTTTTTAGAATTTTTATATTTATTTTTAATTTTTTATCCAAATTATCACACTTTATACAATATATATCTATATACACACAAATATGATTCATGCCCTTTTTAGTCATTTCCCATTTCATCTATCTTTTTAAAAGCTATGCCAAACAAATGTCCATCAAGAAAAAAGCTACTTCTGTCATCGCTATTCTAAATACAAATCACATCAGAAAAAGTCCATCAGAAAAAAAAGTCTAGCAAGAAAAGCACATTAAAAAAAAAAAAAAAACCACTTTTATTGCCGCTATTCCAAACTAGCCCAAAGAAAGAAAAATCTCCCTCAGAGCCCAAGTGACCAAGATATTGTCAAAAAGCCCCAAAGAAAAGTTACAAGTCAGAAAAGGCTCTAAGGCCTTTTTTGTTATTATTTCAGAAAACGAAATTACATTGTTATACTGATATAGTTGTTAAGGTGTACTAATTTAGTTGTTAATGTTGTATTGATATAGTTGTTAACGTTTTTTGAAATAATATTCAAAAAAGCTTTAGGGTCTTTTCTGATATGTAACTTTTCTTTAACCTTTTTTGACAATATCTTGATCACTTAGACCTAAGGGGGATTTTCCCCAGAAAGAATATAGGAGTGACTGCGTTTTCTCAAGGAAACACTATAAAACGTGTGTTACTTGTTTAACTCACTGATGAACTTGCAACCAACGGATCCATTCGCAACTATTACAAATACACAAATTGGATATGAAAGTTGTAAAACATAACTGTTAAAACTTAAAAGTAGTAACCTCATTAACAAATTCACCTGCAGAAAAATAAACAAGGTTTAAGCTAAAATATGCTAGTTTGGCTGGTTGGTCAAGCATAATTCAATTTAAGTATAGTATATAGTAAAATTGAATGGGGGTAATAAGAGCGTTACATTAGTGGTGCAAAATTAGGATTCTTATCCTTATTTTTAAAGTTTAATAGTGTATGCATGGTTAATATATATAATATCAATTGCATTGGCTAGCACAAGAGTATCTCTAGCCTTGCAAGGTGCTAGATACAAATGTAGAACGTGAATTATTCGTCCAATAATTATACATTTTGTGTTACATTTTCGATATATAAATACATATAATTAATTGTATAAATTGAATTTGTAAAATTACAAGTGACGTGCTATAGAAGGGACAGAGTTTCTGCTTCACATATAAGAAATGTCCATAATCCATATATATATACAAGTCTAAAAAAGATAAGAAAATCATGCAATGTACGTAAAAGCTAATTACTGAGGAGATTTGTTAATTATAAAGATAAGAGGTTAATCCATTTGGTCTTCCAAATTTATGCTGTCTTTTTCCAAAATTATCTTGTGGTACGTTTACAAACATATATAAAGATAGTTTCTATCAATATAATGTAGATAGTTCCAAACTATAAGTTCTTTTTGCCAAAATACCATCATTTATGTGGAAGAGAGAATGTCTGATGGAAACAGAATATGAGAATTAAATGCTATTATATGAGTAATATAAATAATTAAATGGAGCTAAAACAGAAACTCAACAACAAAAAATTGAAACAACATCTAAGTGTTTCTTATAAAAGGCAATATGGCATAGCAACAACGAAAATTTTCTCTTATAAAAAGGAACGAATGGGGTATCCAACTTCTGAATTTAAGACCAGAGGAAGTATCAAATGAGAAAATTTGTTCAAAAAATATTATAATGATACCTATATAAATGATGTGTTGAAAACCTCCATAGGTTAAATATTGATCCAAAAACAAGGTTGAAGAAACCATATATGAATATAAACCCATTAAACAAATTAGCCTGCAAGAGGATTGAGCACCTGCCCAACAAACAACACTGCTCCACTTACTTCTGCCCTGATTAGAAAAAGAAAAGGGTGATCAGCTACAAAGTCTATTTTAGGAGGAGGATTTGAAATCTTGATTAAATATTTGGCAGTGGCTGATTCATCTTCTCTGCCTTCTTCATCTACTTCAATGAATGCCTTTTGAAATATGTTTGAAACAGATAGTATTTCGCCATCAATAGAACCTGCAATTTCCGTTAATTCTCCTCCGGCGAATGGCAATGTAAGCCCTAGTTCCTTCAATTGATTGGAAGCCATGACCTCGTAAGAAAATTTAAATTTTGGGATCCGGCTGTGTTCGCGAGTTCTATTATGGAGGGAAAGGAAAGGGAATGAAGGGTTTTGGTAGTCCCTTCCCTTGTTCACGAGTTTTAAAAATAGGAGGGGAGGGAATCAAGGAGTTTTATAAATCCTCCAAAACCCTCCTCCTTTTATAAAATAAAGTTCCTCCAATATGGGGGGTTTTAAGAGGAACAATAGGTTAATTACTTTTTTACCCCTATTCACTACTACCACCACCACCACCCTACCCCACCCCACCCCACCCCACCCCACCACCGCTGCCGCCGCCGCCGGCCGGCCTCCACCACCGCCGGTCGACCACCACCACCATCGTTGGCCGGCCACCACCACCACCGCCGGTCGGCGACCACCACCACCGACCGGCCTCCACCACCGTCGGCCAGCCACCACCACCACCGCCGGCCGGCCACCACCACCACCGCCGGTCGACCACCACCACCACCGGCCCGCCACCACCCCCGCCGGCCGGCCGCCACCACCACTGCCGGCCGGCCACCACCGCCGCTGCCGGCTGGCTACCACCGCTGCCGGCGCCGGCCGGCCGCCACCGCCGGCCGGTGTGGTGGTGGTGGTGGTGGCCGGCCGGCGGCGGCGGTGGTGGCTAGCCGGTGTTGGTGGCCTGGCAGGGGGAAGGGGATTTTATTTTTTTTTTAATTTATTTAAAACTAGGGGCAAAAGGGTAATTTCACCCGAATTTGTATATCCCTCATAGGTCCTTAGTACTTCATAGTCTTTTTACAAATTCAATGGACTTTTGGGGGTTTTGCATATTTAAAAGGTATTTATTTGGAATTTTCCCATAATTATATTAATTATTAAAGAAAATGACAAAATGGTAAAAGTATTTCATTAATCCTCCATCTTCTTCCCTTACTATTTTTTTAACTCATAAACAAGGGGAGGAGATATCCTCCATTTCCCTTCCTTCCCTTCCCCTCCTTTCTCCTTGTATCCCTTTCCTTCCCTTCCCCTCCAAACTCGCGAACATAGCCTAAGTGTCCTACTTCGTGCAGGGTGTGAGGAGGGTGGTTTTCCAAGAAGCTAGATTGATGAGAACCAACCTTCTCAACCAATGAAGCGAGTCCATCATGTGAATCTGGAAGAAAAATATACATTGTGAAACCATGCTCACAAGGGAGATTAAGGACTTTGAAACCATCATAAGCCCTAATAAGTTGTCTCTTCTTGCTGGTCATGAAGGGAACTTCCACTGAGCTCCCACATAAAAGATGAAATTCATAGTCCTTGGTTTTTGATGATTCAAACTTCTTCAACCATGACCCTTTGAAGTGTAGTGCGTTTACAATGACAAATCTATCTGAGACTCCAAGAGAGGACTCATGAAAAGCATTTTTAACAAGGCCATTCGTGTTCTCTTCCACCCATGAATTAATTTGTTGAGTCACTTCAACCTGCATAAATTATAACCATCATCTCATTAGTACGTAGTTGATTATTTCTTATAATTGCATTTCAAGATATAATATTTCCTCCGCCCTAATATGACGAAAAAGCTTGCAAATTAAGTAGCTATTAAAATCTGTGTATTATGTAAAATTATTTTTTCTCTTTTCACTTTTACACTCTATTTAGGTTTTAGGGTTTTTTTTTTTTTCAAAAAAGTATTTTACGCTTTTCAGTTTTACCTTCCCTCTCAAGTTGAAAGAAAAACTGATGCTCTAGCTAATAAGCATGTCATGAAAGAATAAAGTAAATCAATCGTTGGACGTTACATTTAGACTTCACATAGGTTGATGATCAACTTAAGAAGAATATATCCAACTCAGATTTGATCTAGGGAGTTGCTAGTTTCTTCTGGGGTTTGGAGGGTCACAAACCCCTAATCGAATAAGGAATGATAATATTTTTTTAAAAAAATGCAAAGGTAAAAAAAAAAAAAAAAAAATTACAAGAATACCATTGGCAAAAGAATACTATAAAAAATTAAATACATAATTTTTTAGAGGAAAAATTTGGAATTATTAATATATAGTGCAAATAAAGAATCGTAGGACTGTACTTTGTTTCGGAAGTCAAATTGAGCCAGAGAAGCCCGACGATGAGAATCCAAAATCTGTTTAAACGAAGGCTTAGGAATTAGGGATTGATCCAACCAGATGCCATTGGCAAAATTCAAGTAAGTGCCACGACCGGGTAACCCATCGACGAAGGTGGTTTTGGAGAGCTTAGAGGCGAAGTGATTGAGATCATCTACGGAGGGGATCTTGAGGAAGGAGAGAAGCTGACAGAGCGTGGAACCGTTGGATCCGGCGGCGACTAAACTGAGCGCAACCTGGATCAACAATGGCGAAACTACAACGTTTTTGTTGGCTTCCTTCAAGAATAGATGCCTCGCAAAGCTCAACGAAACGTCAGTTTGGTTGGCCGTTGCTTCCGCGAAGGGTATAGAGGTGGCCTTAAAATCGTTATTCTCTACGTAGTTAGGAGCCGTTTGGGTTTGCGAAACTGGGGAGAAGTAGGAGGAAAGGACATTACTCCTTTTCAGGAGTTGTTCTGTTTGGTTGCCGGAGAGCCAATTCCATCGAGAAACGAGATTCCGCCACATGATGAAAAGCTAAGTTCAGAACGATGGAAGACTAAAACGAGGGAGAAGAGAAAAGTGAGAAAAATAGGTCATACAAATTAATTGACGAGGAACACCTGAAAAGCTTTTCGTTCAAGAAAACCCAAATGGTAGTCATTTATTTATACTGATAATAACTTACAGAGAGAGAGTTGTGATAGAAGCTAATCCCCTCCTCGACAAATGATATAAGCTTATCCATTATTTACAGGTAAAGTAAATATCTTATTTGGTCCCTAAAAAAAACACGGACCCCATTTTGATCCTTCAAACAACGAAACCCCTTTTTAGTCCCTGAAAAGGATGAATTTCTAAAAAAATGACCTCATTTTGGTCCCTCGAAAATTTCCAAAAACTCCTTTTATAGGGACGAAAAAGAAATCTGTGTTTTTTTATAGGGACCAAATATGATATTTACCCACATAGATATGATGTTATAATCGTAATCTATCTGTTGATTTCAAAATCTTAATGAGTATGGGAGTATTTATTGTATACACAATCAAATCACAATAATCATCTAATTATTTATAATCACCCTAAATATTAAATGAATCAATTCGTAATCAGCAAATTCAATCCGATCAAATGGTTATAGCTTATTGTGTGTGTGTGTGGATATTAATGTCTGCAGTGCACAATAGCGCATATTTACCGATATTACTACATATTTATATCAATTTATTCTCATTATTTAAATCTAATTTTTCTATACTTTTTATTTGCTAGTTAGTTCTTTTTATTTTTATTTTGGGTCAGTAAAAATTATCATATAATTTAAATTATTGAAAAATTCCAGAAAGATATTCAAATTAATTATTGAAATTTGTAATTGCTTCATTGCCAATTCCATTCATTAATAAGTATTGATTTTTTTAAAATTACAAAATGGTTTTTGTAAATTTAAATTGTTAAAAATCTTAATTAGATTCAATCATAAAAAATTTGATAATCGTGGTAGTATTCATCATTGATTGGAAAGGTCTTGTAGGCTCTTAACTTTTAATTTACTTATAACTTGATCCTCAACTTTCATTGGATGGAATTTCGTCTATGAATTTTCAACTCAATCTCAGATTTTGTAACGGTCAATAAAGTTTCTCATTCTCTCATTTTATAGGGGGAAAATCTCCTTCTCCAAATTAGCAAAAATTTATTAAAAAAAAAACCCAAACAAAAGTCAAACGTTAAAAAAGACTAAGGGTTTTTTCTAGTATTATGTTATAAACGTTAACAATTATATCAGTAAAATATTAACAACTAAATCAATAGACGTTGACAACAATATCCTAATAACTAAATCAGTACCCGTTAACAACTAACATTTTATAAAATAATACTAGTAAAGACCCTAAAGTCTTTTTTTATATGTAACTTATTCTTGAGCCTTTTTTATAATTTTTTGGTTATTTGGATCGAGGTGGATTTTCCCTTTTATAGGAGTGCCACGTCAGATCTCACCTCCTAATCCTATAAGCGCGGCATTATAATTTATATGGTCAATCAGCACGAACTAAGGCCAAAAGAATTTTTTGTTTTTAAAGGAAAAAGAAACACGATTCTTCATCCCGTAATCTTTTAATTTGTTTTTATGACTATCAAAGTTAATTAATTTTATTATTTTTAATTTTTAATAAATATAAACTTTTAGTCTTTTTTATTTATTAAAACTTACCTATGATGAAATCTTTTAAATATATATGTTGGCTAAATTATTTTGCAATCATATATATGTATTTTTAATAAAATTATGAAATTATATAATTTTGAAATCCTTATACTAATATATTATAGGGAAAAGTATTTTCCTATCACTGGAGATAGAGTTATCTCCAGTGATCATAAAACTACATCGTTTTGAATTAATGAAAGGTGTATTTGTAATTTCAGGTGAATTAATGAATGGTGCAAAATTACAGAAACATCCTTCATTAATTCACCTGAAATTACAAATACACCCTTCATTAATTCAAAACGACGTAATTTTAGGATTACCGGAGATAACTCTATCTCCAGTCACAGGAGAAATCATTTACCCTATATTATAATTCAAAATATTTCAATATATTTCATCAAACATATATTTTTTAAACAAATTACTCAATTTTTTTTTATCACTTTGTTAATATTTTTTGAATAAAAACTTAATTAATTTTTTCTAAATTTATTAAATAATATATAATATATCATTAATAAATATTGATATTAAAAGATAAATTAGGAATTTTTTTATAATGAGGGATAAATTGATAAACAATATTTTTTCTAATATGGTTTTTAATTAAAAAAATATACTTCAAGAACCTATTTAGAATATTCTTTAACTATGTTCATGATTTGAACTAAAATATATGTTTTTAAAATTGAGGGGTGGTTTATGTAATTAAGGCAAAATATAAGGGTGGTTAGAGTATTTATTTTACCATAAATTATAAACAACATCTAATTGGTTGATTAGTTTTAAACAAACACTTAAGCATGCCTACATTCCTGTAATCGGGAGAGTAAGTTGCTAGTAATGCCGATACTTATGAATTATTCTATAAAACACAATACTTCCTCCCTTTTGACCCAAAATAATACTTCTTCCGGTGCTAATTATAAGACAACTTTTGAGAGTCTGTTTTAGTTCTAATTATAAGACAACATTTTAACTTTTGTTAATTTATTCCTAAAATACCCCTATTTTATTCTCTCAAGTGCATTTAGTTTTTAGTAAATATATGTATATAGATGCGTAGACTATTCTAGTCAATAAAACTTTTAAATTGTTAGATTTTGATTTATTTATCGATTAACTGACATTAATTTGTTAATATATATATAGACACACACACACACACAGATGTATGTGTGTGTGTGTGTGTGCATATTTATACATATATGTATATCTTTGTGTGTGTTTGTCAATATATGTGTGTACGCACACACAAATATATATATATATATATATATATATATATATATATATATATATATATATATATATATCTCTCTGAGTGTGTGTGTTTACACACAAATATATATAGACACACACACACATGTGTGTGTCTATATATATAGACACATACACTTATATATATGTGTGTGTGTTTATACATATATGTATATCTTTATGTGTGTTTGTCAATATATATGTACACACACATATATAAATCTGTGTGTGTGTTTATACATATATGTATATCTTTATATATACATATATGTATATTTTTGTATATATAGCTTTGTGTGTGTGTATTTATATATATGTGTATGTATACATATGTACACACACATATATGTATATATAGCAAGACATTATTTTAATAAGAAAATGTGTAGAAATGAAAATTCTAGATTGGAGAGGTATGTGGTAGAAGTTGTTGATTCACTTTTACTTTTGTCATTTTAAATTTATATAAGGGCATTTTAGGAAAATGACTAAAATTAACTAATTTAACTTCTATCATTAATCTCTCCAAAATCGGTTAAATATGTATTATAATTAGAACTGAATGGAGTTCAATACTTCCTCCCCTTTGACCCAAAAAAATACAATGCTTCCTCCATGTGTCCTAATTTGAGAAAAACACACAAATATAGGAGGCATTATAATCTATCTACTCCCTCCGGTTCATTGTTATAAAAGCACAAAATTTGAATTGTCTTAGTACTTTTTATAAAAACCTATAAAAGTTGTTTGAATATTTAATCAGTTCTTTTCTTTTTTTGCTTATCATTGATTATGTATATTGCATTAATTAAAATGTTGGTGACACTTATGTATACTCTATTTCAGAATTTGTTTAGCAATTTGATTGATGAGGAATTGTATAATAATGTTGTAGATTGAAGTTAAATTACTTGGTGTTGGAAAATTAGAAACATTTAAGTGTTGGTAAAAATAATATTGGAGTAGAGATAACCTTGGTTATTCTTTTATTACCTTCGGTCCTAATTATAAGACTTAATTGACTTTCTTTAAAAAGATTAATAAAACTAAATAAGTTACTTAATCATTTCATATGTTATATATCCTTAAATTATATATTAGTTTCTTAGTTAAATTAATTAGTTTGAAGAAAAAAAAATAAAAATACTATAAAGTAATTTAATTACCTTTCTTAATCTCTTCAAAAAATGCCAACTAGGTTTTATAATTAAGACCGAAGGGAGTATATACCTATCACACACACACACACACATATCGTATGTGTGTGTGTGTGTGTGTGTCTATATATACATACATACAGTGGCGGAGGCACACTAGAGCCTATGGGGGTAAGTGAACCCATAAAAAATTTAAAAAATATATATATATTGTGAGGGACTTTTGTTGCAACTTTGCTGATTGGAGTAATTGGTTAAGACCTTCCTATCCTTTGCACAAGGTCCAGGGTTTGAAGGCACACGGCACACATTTATCCCTTTGTTTTTTTTCCCCAATTTCAGTTCTTTTTTCCCCAATTTCAGTTCTCACTCGACCGACTGTCTTCCTCTCTCGCGAGCGCGTCTTCTTCTCACTCGACCGACTGTGCACGGCGTCTTCCTCTCTCGCAAGCACGTCTTCCTCTCTTCCGAATGTGCACAGCGTCTTCCTCTCTCGCGAGGCCACCATCCCAATTCGCCATTGCTTATCGACGATTGCGCCTTGGGTCGTGTTTCTCCTGCTTGTCGCCGATTCGCCTTGGGTCGTGTTTCTCCTCCGAGGTAATTTTTGAAATTTCATTGTTCTCAGTTCTCACTCACCGATTCTGATTCAATTCATTGATCTCAATTCTGATTCAATTCATTCCAAGAAATTTCATTGTTCTCAATTTTTGATTCAATTCTGATTTCATTTTTCAATTAGGATTTATTTTCTATTTGAATAAGGATTATCTTATGTTTATCTTCAAGAATTTGAGTAGTTTTGAAGAACTAGAATTTGAAAGACCTGGCTATCATCCAAGAGGGGGGTGAATTGGGTGTAGAATAAAACTTTAGGAACTTTGAAAATCTTTTCGCAACTTCTAAATTGACAGTTAGATAATCAAATAAACATATGCTGGAAATATAAAAGATAAGGGAAGAGAATATGCAAATTGTGATTTATACTGGTTCGGCCTAATCCTTGACCTACGTCCAGTCCCCAGAAACACTCTGGGATTTCCAATCCACTGTCTCCTTGTTTAACCGGCACAAGAGAAAAGCCTTTACAGTCTCTTACCGAGATACTCTCCCTAACAGGAATACAATTACACACTCTGTAAACGAAAGATGGTCCTCTCACTCAGACTCCACTCCCCTTTACAAGTTGTAATTGATACACCCACACTCAAGATACCTCTATCTTGAGATTTGAACAAATTGTAAAATGATTGATAAGACTCTCTCACAGAGTAAATGAATGATAATCACTGAAGTACATAATCAATCATCACACTCTCTACTGAAAACTATCTAAACATTGTGAAACAGAGAGTATATGAGTTGAGCGTTGGATTCATAATATCAACATTTCGACAGTGCAAGCTCATGTTATATTCATGTCCATTTTGAATCCTTCTCCTTTTATAGATGATCATCCTTAATGACCGTTGAGAAGCTTTGTAAACTAGCCATTGCGTCTCTTCGTATTTCCGTTAGGCACAAATGATTTCTGTTGAAGTTAATCGACCGTTGCTCAATAAATGCATTTGCTGTCGACTGTCTCAGAGCAGAGGTTGACTCAGAGTAATAGCTGGAATTAGTATGCCTCGAAGGAATGTCTTCGTCTGCTACTTACTTTAATTCCGATTGTGGCTCTGCTTTTCTGAACAAGCATTTAATGTGTCTGCCACGTCAGATTGTCTTTCATTTAAACACTCAGATAAACACGATTAATCAATTGAAACTCAATCAAAAAGATGATTAAACATGATATAAATAAGTTCAGATATGATTAATAGACAATCCATAATGACCCATTGAATTTTTGAGATCGATTAGCGACACTGGAAATTTGGCAGAACTAAGAACTCATTCTCGAGAATTGCTTCAACCATTCTCGAGAATCCTTTGATCAGAGAGCTAATTGAAAGAATTGACATAACCATACTCGAGAATCATGTTTATATTCTCGAGAATCATCTAGTCATTCTCGACATTCTCGAGAATTGCCCTAATCAAGAATGATTATAGAAACAAGATAGCCACGTTCATTCTCGAGAATCCTCCAGCATTCTCGAGAATTCATCCGATCGAGAAATGAAATTGAGACAATCACGCTCATTCTCGAGAATCATATTTTAAATTAATAATGAAGAGAGAAATATAACCAGAGTTTATTCATCGTTAATTCTCGAGAATTGATTTCTTATTCTCGAGAATCATTTGCACAGTGAACTTGCAATGGCGAAATTGTCAAACCACCCATGCTTAGAAAGTTGTTCAAGTCTTCTTTCCATTTCAAGAAGAATCTGCTCCAAACTCGTTGTATTTCGTCCATTATCATCAGATGAATGGAGGTTGTTCTTTACCAGCGTTTTTTGTAGCATTCTGACCTGATTGTCATCTTCAAAACATCATATCTTCTTCATTTGATCTTTTTTTTTCATGATCTTCATGTTTTTGGAAAGGTATTTGAGTCTAGTTTCAAATGGCACTGGTTTCAGCTCATTTGGATTTGTCGTTTGTGAGATACACCCAAAATACCGAAGGTTGGTCTGCTGTGTGACGCTGATTGATGTGGTAACTTCCAAAATTCATATTTATTTCATCTGAACTCCTTTGAGCTTGAATTTTTGTCAGAAAGACGCATTGGGTGTCTAGTTTCATATGCCACTAGTTTCACCTCAATCCGATCTCTGGTTTAAGAGATATCGTCGAATTACCGAAGGTCTCCAAAAACAGAGCAGAACAGAGTATTGCTGAAGCAGGACCATTCTCGAGAATTACAATGTCATTCTCGAGAATTGCAATATAATTCTCGAGAATTGCAATGTCATTCTCGAGAATGACTGAAATTTATGCGTAGGAAGGAGAAATTGAACTGTAGCAACTCCTATTCATCGGGAAGCTTGAATTTGCTTATTTTAACTCCAAATTGAGCCGTTCCAACTTTTGTTTGATCATAGAAACTTGAATATTGATATTCTCATAATATTTAACAAATTCTCTTTTTTTTTTTCAATCTCCATTCTTGATATTTCTTTGCCATTTAACTTGGACTCATTATTCACTCTGTAAGTTCTACCTTCTTCAATATCTTCTCTTCTTCTCTTTTCTTAATCATCTTCCACAATTCAACTTCTTCTTCAATATCTCCTCTTCTTCTCTTCTCTTGATCATTCTCCACAATTCAACTTCTTCAATATTAAATATAAGCATAAGTCAAAGTAGGAGATAAATGTAACATGAAAACTTTTTGCTCTTAATATTGATAAGCATATTTATCATCATCAAAACTAAGCATAACTAACAGAATTAAAGGACTAGGTCTCTATAAATAGCCCTAGGGCTAAAGACTTGTAGTTTGCTTTCATGCTACTAAATAAGAAATCACAGAACTTATTGTCTATATGAAAATGAATATATAATTTCATCTGTAGCTGTTATGATGAATTTTAAGCACTAACAGAACTTATTGTCTATATGTAATGTCACAAAAGAGAAGGAAGATCTTGTAAAGCATAGTTTTAGTGATCTTGTAAAGAATAGTTTTAGTGGATCCAATATTCCATATCTAAGGTTGATTGCTTAATTATACTTGTCTAGTATAAAACAATAGGGGGAAAAAAAATATCTTGACGAGGTGTCCGTGATTATCATTATTCTTAATTAAACAATAAATATTTTGAGTGCCGGTTTGTAACTATCCTTCT
Source organism: Acacia crassicarpa (assembly GCA_034222035.1). Lineage (NCBI taxonomy): Eukaryota > Viridiplantae > Streptophyta > Magnoliopsida > Fabales > Fabaceae > Acacia > Acacia crassicarpa. The sequence continues at coordinate 18,430,999 of JAWXYG010000009.1, read as the reverse complement.
CTTATTCCTTTACTCTATGGTGAAAGCATGATAATAAGTCTTAGTTGTATAGATTTTCTGTTTTCTCTTTCCTTTTTGTTCATCAGGTTCATTTGTGTTCTCATTGTTTTCCTTCCTTCTTTTGCAAATTGATTTACTTCAAGAAATAACTTTATCCCCTCGAATCTTTTTAGAGGTTAATGCAGCACTCAAGGTTAAGCAGATGAAGGCTGATGTAAATGAATATTTGAAGGTAATACCCCACCTTCTGATTTTCGTTTATGATGAATTGAAGATGAAGCTAGCATTTTGGTTTGCTTGCCCACCTTCTAGTTATTATAATTCTTCATTCTTTGATTTCTTTTAGGTTCCAACATGTTCTTTAATCTTATCAAACTTTTTTTCTTCCAGAAAATGTCAACGATACAATCTTAATGCACTTAAAACTTTTCTCAAATTTTTTTTTTCAGGGACAGGAACCCCTACACTAATTATGCACCCATAAACTCTAAATACTGGCTCTGCCACTGCATATATACATATATTATATGCGTATATATGCATGTACACACACATATAACTGTTTTGGAATTTATTTTGCCTATGGAGGATTTTATTTAAAATTGTATATTTGGCTTAAAAATTATCTTCTTTTTTTTTTTTTGGTCGAAAGATACTTGTATTAATACTTTAGCAAAAACTATAACAAGTACACGAGCAGAAGTACAAAAAGAAATACATCAGGAAAGAAAAGACATACTAAAAAGAATGAACAAAAGTAAGGTCCATAATAAGATTACATAAACACAACTAGTCACCATCCATGTAAAGAATGGATGGAGAAGAATGCTCAGTCAAAATCATCATTCTCCTGCACCACTATGATTAGAAGTGATAGTGAAGAAGGTTTTGGTTGTGAAACCCACTCGATAGGGCACACTGATTTATGAGCATCAGCTGCAAGTAAACTAGCTACACGATTACCCCATCTTGGGGTAAAGGACATAGAAAACCCAACCTTGGAATACAGGAGAAAAATGATATCCTACACAATACTTTTACTTCTCCAATCAATTAAGTCCGGTGGCTTAGCATCAACACAAGTGAGCAAGGAAAGACAATCAGTTTCAAAAACCACTTTATCATGCCCTAAATCCATAGTTAAGAGCAGTGCCCTTTTCAAAGCCAAGGCCTCATTCATAAATGTTGAAATAGATTTCCCCTAATCCACATAACCCCATTTGAAGTTGCTAAAGTTATCCCGGTATATCACTCCAATAGCAGCACCTTCCTTATTAGATGAGAAGGCACCATCACATTTAATTTTCAAACTACCTAGAGGGGGAGCGGTCCATTTAAAACTAGAAGCATTATTAAGAAAGAGCACATCAGAACCCAAAAGAATAGTATCACAGGTAACCCAATATCCTAAGTTGCTCTTCATAGCCATTTCAATAACATCAACAAGATTTGGATCATTGTGATTAAACACCATATCATTTTGTTGCTTCCAAATAAACCATAAGATCCAACAAATTAGGGAAATATCATGTTTACTTAATGAGGTCATTCATGTTATATGCATACACTAAGCATTGAAATTAGACATGCAAGACACATCAATTCTAGCACTTAGCATACAGCCAAACCAAATACACCTAGTCCAGGCACAATGGAAAAACAAGTGCTCATAGTCTTATCAGCTTCTGCACAAACAGAACAGAGGTTTACCAAAGACCTTTTCCTTCGAGAGAGAGCTACATTAGTGGCAATAACATTATTGAGTAGGAACCAAATAAACTGCCGAACTTATGGGATAGTTTAATTTTCCAAATTAATTTCCAACATGTAGCTGCGATGACAATAGATGACCCCACTTTGCTGGCATTTATTGATTTCTCTTCTTTCAAGCTATGATATCTGGTACGGCAGTGGGGAGTCTCTCTCTCTCTCTCTCTCTCGCGAACAGTCTCGGCTCCTGTTTAACATTACAGCTTCTTGCTCGCCGGCGGCGTCTTTGCCGCCGGCGAGCCTCCTCCTTCTCCATAACTGCAGTTTGGAAGCAGATCGGGGCTTGAGGAGCTTGGAACGTGTGGGTTTTAGTTCGGAACAGGGACATAGTTCGGCGACCTCGTGTCTTCACCGGCGTCGGTTCTCCTCTGGTCTCCGTCCTCACCACCACTCCAGCTGCGGCGGCGTCCTTTTGCTTTCCCTGTGCGGTGACGGTGGTCCTCTTCCCCACCCTTTCCAGATCTGTCTTGTTAGGGTGGGATCTTGTGTTTGGGCTTCTTTCTTGCCGGCGTTTTCCGGCGTCCAGGCGGCGGTTTCCGGTGGCAAAGGGGAAGGTCCTTTTTATTTTTGTTTTTGTTTTTGTTCTTTAATGGTAGTGTCTTTTGTTGTGATTCAGAGTCCTCTTCCCCACCCTTTCCAGATCTGTCTTGTTGGGGTGGGATCTTCTGTTTTGGCTTTTTCCTTGCCGGCATTTTCCGGCGTCCAGGCGGCGGTTTCCGGCGGCAAAGGGGAAGGTCCTTTTTATTTTTGTTTGTGGTTTTTAATGGTAGTATCTTTTGTTGTGATTCAGATTCGTAATTTTGGGGTTAGGGTTGTGTTGATGGTCTTGGTTGCTATATTTTCTATTTCTCAGTTGGCCATTGTTAGGATGGTTAGATGGTGGCGAATCCAAATCTCTAGTGTTAGTCTTAGTTTGTTCGGTAGGTGTTTGCCAGATTTGCTTGATTGGAGGAGTAGAAGTATTTTGAAGGACTTCGTTTGTTTCCTTTCTGAGGTTGGGTTTTTTCTTATTCTTACCCCATGTAGGGGTAATTGTGTAGCTGATTTAATTGCAGCTTATCCTTATAAGAAGGTGTGCCCTGTAGGGTGGGTTTTACAACCAACACCTTCTTCTTTGTCACTTCTAACCTTGGTTGTTCAGGAAGCCGGTGTAGTCTTTGAAGCTACTTTTATTCCTACCTCTTCAGTGATTTTGGATTTTAGTTTCTCTTTCATTTGGTTTGTACTGGCTCATGTGTTTGTGTTCCCGTTGTTCTTGTTCTGGTTTATCTATTTCAGTTGTAATTGTTCTAGTTCTTTGTATTTCAGTTGTAATTGTTATGCTCTGATGTATCTTTTGATTTGAGTATTAATATATGTACGTTTCGACCAAAAAAAAGCTATGATATCTCAGTTTCACCATATACTCCTCATTCTTGGCATTAGTCCATTGACCAAAAGATTATATTGATGTGATTAGAAACTATTCAATCATGCTTGTGTGTATTATAACTCATGGTTATGTGTAATATCCTGAATCTTAGGCCTAAAAACTTGAGGATAAGCTTATATCAGATAGACAATTAAACTCAATTCAAGAAGTGGACAAATATTATAATAGGAATTTCCCTTGATGTTTCAGTGAAAATAAATAGTGAATTATGGTCAATTATTGAATTTTCTTGAAATCTAAATTTTGGACCAATTAAAGGAAGAACAAATGCTAGGGCAAATGGGAAATTTAAAGACTATGAGATTATGGCCACAACAAGATTGAATGTTCTTGTGATGAAAATCATGCGGGATTAAAGGCTACTAGAAGATCCACCACAGGATATTGTGTGTTTGTGGGCGGAAATTTAGTATCATGGAGGAGTAAGAAGCAAGATGTGGTTTTTAAGTCGAGTGCAGAAGCTGAGTATAGAGCTATGTCTCAGTCAGTACAGTAAATTATGTGGATTCACCAGTTAATGAAGGAGGTTGGTCTTGCCACGTCATTACCTGCGAAGTTGTGGTGTGATAATAAAGCTGCTCTGCACATAGCCTCCAACTCTGTGTTTCATGAACGCATGAAACACATTGAGATTGATTGTCACTTTGTACGCGATAAGATCAAGGAGAACTTTATCTCTACACGGCATGTGCGTTCTAGTGACCAATTGGGTGACCTTCTGACTAAGGCCTTAAATGGGACTCAGGTTGACTATCTTTATAACAAGCTGGGCTTGATTAACATCTATGTTCCAACTTGAGGGGGAGTGTTAGGATATTATTAATGTATATAGCTAAAATCATAAGATAATAATCAGATCCCATATAATTAGGGATTACAACATTATGAGCCATTATGTTAATGGTTAGAGACTCCTCTCTGTTGTATAAATACCAATACGTTTATCATGAATAAGACAACTCTCTAATTCATTTCATTACAGAAGACAATTGAGGGCATATCCAATATATATACGCGTAGCTCAAAATGAAACTACAATTTATATATTCAACAGAGATTTTTTTTTTGGGAGATATTTATATCTATATTGTGTTTGCATACTTGTGCCAAACAACTTATAAGAACTGTGTAATTCATATTTCATTAACAATAAATCAAGATAAACGACGAATGAGTTTGAAATTAAAGTTAACATTAATGTTACCTGAGAAGGAAATACAATAATCATGCCAAACCACGTATAGTTTTCAATTATGAGTAGAAGCAGTGCTAATTACACTAATCTTCCTATACAAAATTGTTCAAACAGCCAAAGTAGAGAATAAGGATACCTCGTAAACATGATGCCAGACTACCGTTAGCCATGTAAGGATACACAAGCAACCGTTCAGCGGGTGTCATGCAAAAACCACGCAGCCGCAGCAAATTACGGTGGACAGCCAAGCTGATCATTTCTACTTCTGTTTGAAATTGCAGCTCCCCACCTTGAGTGCGTTCCTCTCTAAGTCTTTTCACTGCAACTAGAGACCCATCAGTTAACCGTCCCTTGTAAACCTTACCAAATCCACCTCTGCTCAGAATGTTTTTGTTACTAAAGCCATCCGTTGCAACTTGCAGCTCACGCAGGGGAAACTTTTTAAGCTGACCAAGGTGAACTTCAGGGTCCTCCTCAGCTGCCAGTAAAAGAGCACAAAGTTGATGAATCAATTATGGCTGTCATATATTTCATCAATCATTATGTATACCATATTTTTCATGATTCAGCTTACCAGGAACATCAGAGAAATAATCTTGTGCTCTCCTCTTCCGGCAATACACCAGTTCAATTGCAGGGTGTAATATCCCGAATTTTGGGTCTAAAGATTTGGAAATTAGTCTATATTTGGAAGACTACTGGACCCAGTATTTGAATGTGACAAATTTGAGATCAGTATATTTTGGGACTATGAATAGTAATTTACTATTCACATGTACGTTTTTACTATTCACGTATACATTATGAAAAATTGGTCTGAAAGACTATATGAGTAATTATTGAAAATAAGAAAATTTTATTGGAGGATTACAAGTAGGAAATTCCAAATGCTCATATGAATATATTTCATTGGTCAATAAGAGTAGGCTATACAGTATATTGTTTAATAGCTACTTGATCATTCTTTGCGGTTTTTCATGCAGCCAAATGAATTATCCAATTAGGTAGCATTTTCCATCCTCAAATTTCCCTTAAGTTGGCAGTAAGGAAATGTACGCATGCACATCCATTTCATTTCTTAATTTCACACCATCAAAATTACCTTTGGCCAACCTATATGAAAAATTGGAAGATATGTTGAAGTGTGCCGTAGGAAAAGAAAATTAGGTGAAGTATGAAATGAAGGAAATTTCAATCTACGCAAATACCTACCACTATCTTGCAAAATGCACAATTTTCACACACATATTTTCTTCACTAACTTTGGCCATTATCTACCAATATTCCACCAAACTACAACACTCTTACTCCACCTTTTGGCCTATATAAATAGAGGACACACATCAGATTTTTCCATTAATGTTGTCCAACGAAAGAGAGAAATTGTGGAGAGTTGAAAGACAAAAGGAAAAGAATAGTGGAGATACCAAGAGAGTAGGAGAGAACAATAGAAATTGGGAGAGTTTTCGGTGAAGACAAGAAGATTTAATACAACTGATTTTTTTGGGCTTAGGTAAGGATTTTAATCCCTCTCTTATCTTTATTTCAGCGGATTAATATTGTTTTTGAGGTTCAAAAGCTTGCTAGAAAATAAGAGTTTTCATAAGAATTTTCTGTCACCTCATAACACTGTTATTTTGAAAAGTTTTTATAGACAGTGTTCACATTTTTTAAAATCTGGGAATAAACGGCATGTGATAAAATTATGAAATTTTCCAGATATAAAGTAGACATCTAGGGCTTTCCGTTGATATATAATTTGTAACGTTTTGAGCTCTAGACAAGGAGATCATGATTTTTGAAGTTAAGCCTTATTTCTGAAGTTACAATCTGAACAATGTTGAGAAATATTTAAACTGGGAATGATACAGAGATTTTGAGTTTGTACCGTTATTTTTTCTTGAGAATAGACATATCAAGGGTTATGTGGAATTTTGCAGCACCTCATTTGGAGTTTTGTAGAATTAATTATGATTTTTCAAAGTTATCGAAAAAAAAAATCTAGGAAGAAATGCAGAAATTCCGTTTTTGAGGAAATGTAAGGGTAAAATGGATCAAAAAAATGAGGAACAGAGTCAAACAGAGTAGGTGCTACAATGATTTCAACGTTTTTTCGTAATGCAATAGTGGTACTGTACCAATAGTGGTACTGTTACAGTATACGGTATGGTACTGTAGCAGTATACGGTTACTGTAGCAACTGAAAGAATTTTTCCCAGAATTGTGAAAAAAATGGTATTTAAGATAATACTTTGCAATTTATAAAGGAAAAATGTTGATGGATTGGGAAACCATGAGAAACATTAAAATAAATTATATTGTGATAGTGTTGCTAGACGTGAAGAAGTGACTAATGACAATGATTAACATTTTAGGCATACCTTGACACCTCTACTGATCCCAATATCTTCAGACGAATTAAGGATTCAAGCTTGAGGTGGGTAACTGTTATCTTATTAGCATGTATGTATGTATTTCATGTATGACTGATCATGTTTGCTAGATTATTTTGCATGTGAGTATCCTAGCTATGGATTTGAGGCTGCGGTCTCATAGGGCTGCGTGTCCTAAAGGGCTGAGGTCCTTTGCCGTTAACTGCGGTTACGGTGTGATTTGTTTACTGCGAATTTTTCTATGCTTATACATGTGTTATACTGCATTTACATTTCATATATGCATATGAGATTAACTGTTACCCCTGGGTTCATTCATTTGAACTCCAGATCACATGAAAGAGACAGGTAGTGGATCGGGATCAAGAGGAAAGAAGCAGCTGTAAGGGTTCCAACAGAAGGGACTTATATATTATAATAAAATTTATGGTCCATATTATATTGTTTATCATTTGTCTACTCTGGATTATTGTATTAAGAACCCGCTGTGGGATAGATTTGAACCACGAATTATTTTCAATTTACTTATTTGATTCCGCAAATAAGTCGTCCAAACCACTTCGATGTCTGTGCGCTTACACTCTGATATATAAAGGCGTATTAAGGATGGGTGTTACACAGGGGCTACAATCATTATAGCAGCAGCAGCAGCAACTCCTCCAACAGAAGCTCTGTAACACCCTAACTTTTCTAAAGCATTTTCGAAATTATTTGATCAGAGTTCAAAATAATTTAACTAGAGTTGAGCAACGAAATGATTTTAAATACAGAGTAACTGATAATCAACCACTGTAGTGTACTGGTTTGTTGATACAAAGAGTTCGAAAGACTATACATATCTACAGGACTTTCTCCAGCTAGTCCTTCTGCCTGCTGCTTACCCTTGTTTCTGTTTCTGTTCACTCCGAAAATCCTGAAGCTACAGTAAGAGCTGAGGTTCAATACCCATTGAACCTCAGGTAACGGTTAACCTCATGCTTATGTATCAAATATGTATGACAGATATTCATGTCAAAACAGCAATAATCACATACATTATTCTCATATTCACATAATAACATAACACAGCCACTGCAATATGCATGTTATTATAGTCTGCACTATTCACCAGTGCCACGGTGTACATCCGTGTCCTCAGCGCTAGGAAAACATAACGGCGTTATCAAGACTATAACCCGTATCAAGTTGTATGTGTATGATCAATTTTCAAAAACAGAATTTCAGACTATCTATCACATATAAGCATACCATAAGCATCAGAGTTAAGGTTACAATACGCGTCCGTACCTCCGTTCGGTGTGAATAGTAATTTACTATTCATGTATACGGCACTATTCATGTATACGGTACTATTCAGGTATACGGCACTATTCATGTATACGGTACTATTCACGTATACGGCACTATTCACGTATACGGACTTCCTTCGAATCTGACTCCGGAATCTTCGGACATCCCTTGCAGAACCTTGTTCAGCACTATTTCAATGTAAGGAAACCCTAAAACAAGTTTAAGAATTTATTCTTTAATTTTCTGGATCAAACTACACTATTACCAAGAACTAGAAGCTAAAACTCAAGAACTAGAGAACTTACCCTTGAAGTTCCTGCTCATTCTCTCCAGCTTCAAGAACTTTACTCTAAACTCTCTCTCTAACTCTAAGAATTCTCACTCTTCTCTTAAACTCAACTGTTGCTCTCTGAGTTTGGTGTGAAGAAAATGAAGAAATGAAGCCTCTATTTATAGTGAAAAAGCATGAAACTATTCATACTTTATCAGGTCAGATTTTGGCTGTTGGATCTTGACTTTAAACATGGCTTCATCTCAACCGTCCAATCCATTTGCTTACGTCATCGATGACGTCATCAAGATGCTTACGTCATCGATGACGTCATCATGACGATGACACTTTCTTACTCTTTTGCATTTATCCTATAAAGATTCCCTGATCGGTGTTCTAATCGCGTTATATTAGAAATTCTCAAGAATCCGGAAGCACAGCCTTGAAGTTCTATTTTTCCTCTTCAGAAATATCTGGGTCAACTAAATTTTTGATCCTATTTAGGGTATTCCGTAACCTGCCGAAGATTTTAAGTCGGACACTGACGGTTACAGAAATTACTTCGGGTGACACCAACTTCTAGACAAAAATTCACTGATTCATAATATGTCCAGTTGTTTACTACTTAATTCAAGGAGTTTGAGTTATGATTTATTTCCTACAGATTCCACTATCTGTCCTGCTTCAAAATATCGGTTTCAACCTATCTCAATAATCATTCCGCCGATTACGGAAATGACTTTGGAGATAACCCACTCTGAGATAGAAATTCACTTGTTTATAATATACCCTTACTTTAAAAACCTAATTCACGGTTTATTGGAAATAATTTTATTTCTATTGTTTTCCAAAGTATAAGATATTATATTATAATAATATTATTATTGAGTGGGTCCCGCAAACAATAATTTCAAAATTTCTCCCGTGAATGTGTCGGCAGGAGGAGAATTATTTTGACGTGGGTCCCGCATGAATAGTAAATATGTATTTATAAATAGTAAATACGTATTTAGGAATAGTAAATACCGTATTTTTAAATAGTAAATACCGTATTTTTAAATAGTAAATATTTTCATATTTCTCAAAATATCGATTAAATACCGTATTTATAAAAAGTGAATACGTATTTGTGAATAGTGAATACTATTCATGTACGTATTTGTGAATAGTAAACACTATTCATGTCCAATAAAATACTGATTCTAAATTCATTTTCAAAAATAGGGTCTAATAGTCCTCCGAAAATAGGCTAATTTTCTAGTCTTTAGGTCCAAAATTCAGGATGTTACAATTCTCCCCCTGTTCAATAAATTTCGTCCTCGAAATTTGAACATATAAACTCAAAAGGTTATCTAGACCTCTAATATACTTCTTCCTTATACATGCTTATCTAGCATACATCCTACTATTCAATGCTCCATTAAACTGGGAACATTTCACAAATGCTCCATTTCATTTTCTATAATTCAACCTCTTCCTTTGTACTAGCATGCCAACTAGTGATCCAGGAAAAATTCTATTTTCTGGGTTTGTCTATCACTCCAATTCTCTTAATTCTGGTACCAAGTATCATCATAGATACTATTCTCATCATCATTTCAAATCTTCGGATTCTCTCCGGTTCATCTAATATTATTAGAAAGTCACCCTTCCCAAGATTACTATCACCTTAGCACGCTTACGCTTAAAATCCTATTTTCAAATGTCAATTCCGACATCTTGAGTCAGCTGCACATCCAAGACAGATTTCTTAGATAAATGTGCGTATAAACGTCCAAACTTATTTTCTTGAAAACACAGCTAGCAATAAATGCCATAGCGATTTCTGTCTGCAAAGGTCTAGGAAACTGCGACCCCTAACGGTGGCTAGGGTGCACTAGGGTACGGTGCCATAAAATTTTCCGCATAACAACAAAGTCTGCACTATTCTGAGCCAACGACAGATGAGAATCCGATGCTGCTTAACAAAATCTAGACGTTGCTAGCCCAGCTATAAATCGAGTAAAGAAAGAGTAAATGTTTCACGTTCTCTCAAACTTCACAAAATATTCATTTCCTCTCCGATCGTAATCTTCACTATAACCTTCCACATTATCCTTAAACATGGCCGGTTCAAGTAACTCTATTCCAGTCTCCGATTCATTCAACCCTTTCTTTCTTGAAGCCTTACTTCATGACTATCAGACTAACATGTTGTCTGATTTGTCAAACAATGCATCATACCCTTATTCTTCTTTATTTCCCCAAAATCCCGTAAGTATGAACGTTCATTCATCTGCCTCAACGATTAACATTCCTACTCCTCCTCCAAGGATACAAGATTCTATTTTTACAACTACTAACAGAAAGGAATCTGAAGCAGGTCCATCAAGGCGACCTGTCCAAAGGTGTCGTAATGTGGCAGAACTTATGGAGTCTACGGTACCTTCTCAACCAAGGAATTCTGCTTCTACCTTGACTGAGACTACTAATCCATTTTCATGTGGTTGCTGCCATGTTTTACGAGAGATTATTCATACCAATGGACTTCAATACCATAAACTTGAAGTTCATGGGAGGATTGGTATGATATGCCACGCTGTCTTTCACCAGGACGTACAAGGAGGTTCTTCCAGTCCTCAAGTATTTGACTTTGGTAAGAAGAATTTAGATGATGTCAAACATTTTCTAGAAAATTATTGTTTGAATCAAAAATCTTTAGGGTATGTCCTGGTGTCGGATCCCCTATCAGCCTACTATGAGGCCCTCTGTGTTGGTTTGGAATGGACTAAAAATCAAAATGAACTCCCTAATAGTTCATTTCCAACCAATACAGAGAATATATCCAATAAAGGAAAAGAACTCATGGTTGTAAATAATAATCCTTCAGTCCTCATACCTAGTAATCCATACCGATCAAGAGCTGAACAAAATATTAGAGGTGCATCAATGTCAATAAATGATCTTAGAGACTTATTCCATTTACCTCAACAAGAAGCGGCTAAACAAGTTCGTCTATGCAAAAATGTCTTAATGAAAATATGCCATAGGGAAGGAATAAGGCATTGGCCTTATGTAAAAATTCGAAGCACTATGAGGCAAATAGCTAGATTGAGACAAACAATGTCTTCTGATGGTCCTCTCTCAAGTGCAGCCGCTCAAGAAGAAATTAATAGACTTAAACTTGAGATGGTCAACGCTTGTGGTGGGATTGTACCAACTGTTGCTCTTGATGCTTGAAATAATATAGTCTAGCCTTCTTGCTAAAGTTTGTAATCTCTTATTCTAGGATTCATAAGGATTTTCGAGTTTTCCTGCCAAACTCAACTTTATCTTATTAAATTCAAACTTAAGCCAGTTATTCTGTATAATCAAGACTATGCCCGTATTCTGTTATGGTATTGTCATCTGTTACTCATATAAATTAGCTAGGTAAGTGTAAATCTAGCGAAAATCTCTTCATACTTTTTACAACGGCAACTAATTGAATAACCATCAAATAGGGGCTTAGTCTTTCAATCACTTTTCTAGACACCAATAAAAATATTCATCCTCTCGAAAGTAATTTTGGGCCTACAGAATCCAATATTCAATAAATTTTCTACTTACCATCTTCTGCTACGCGGCTCTGAAATTTAATCTCAATCACATCCTCAAATCATAAATCCTCATTATCAATCACTTGAATATTTTGATCAACCCATTCTTCTCCTATCATGAATGTCACAAGAAAATTGGTAAAAAGAATCCAAAGCTATTATTTGACTTAACTAATTCAGTATTCCAAACCTTTCTAATAGTTGCTGTTCCTGTACCATAATTCCCAATTACACTGCTTTTCTTTTCAACACGATAGCGTCGACAATCATGTCATTGCTACCCAAAATTATTTTCTTGTCTCATTTTCAAATTTTCAAACATGAAAAATTTCCGTGGTTTCAGTACATTTCACAATCTGCACTATACCACAAAGTAATAGTGCTATAACATTTTTAAACTTAATCGCTGCCATCACAAATTCGTGAAAACATTTTTCACTGCCGGATCATTTTCAAAAACTTTTATTACCAGCACCTATCTTTGAGGGAGCTAATTTATTTCACAAAATTTTACAATTGAGAGTACACACCATCATTTTAACCATTTGGTACAGTGAGCGCCTTACCCCAATCCTCAAATCCAGTCTCAACAGTATTATCAACAATGTGGGAGAACCTCCGCCCCTCTCTTAGGAGACCCAGTGTTCACACTGGCACATAAAGTAGCAACCCTATCTAGCGGAACTCAGTCCAGTCATAGACAGTCAGGTTTTACTAATCAAAACATACGCCCTAGGCGAAATGTTATGGATTGGGTGTGTTCACTGCTGGTGCGATTTCCATTTTCTCAAACCAAAATCCCTCCAAAACTTTTTGTTCAAAAAAAAAACATTTATCAAAGGCCAGCGATTTCAAACATTTTAAAACATCTAGCAAGACCCAGCAAACTGTGTACATCTACAACAGCTTCTGTCCTTCCAGTTTTGTACTGACTTTACCACAACATAGTTAAAAACTCGGTTTCAAACTCTGGGTTCTATCAAAAACCCTTTTTTTTTTACAAGACAATATCATTTCAAAATAATAATCGCTGTGGTCTCAAATTCTGTTGAAAACATTTCATTTGAAAACTCAGCTTCAAAAAAAATCCACATGTTCGAACAAATAAATTTCAAAATTTCTAATACAGCAGGTGTATTGGCAAGTTCAAAAATTAAATTTTAAAACCTTACTTAGGAATCAGACAACTAACATTAGAAGGTCATCACTAATTACACGTATTCGGACCTCTTTCCTTGGCTACTCAAACCATATGTATAATGCTTAGTTTGTTCTACTTAACTCATCTGGCTATTCCAAACTTTGCCCGTTATCCTCGGGTTTCACAAACTTTTTGGGACACTTCTCGTATTTGTTGTCTAACAACCGTGGGCTTCTGCTAGCTTATAAACACAATATGTGCTATATAGTACTGGAGCAAACCATGACGATATACTAAGTTACAACAGTCTTTTCTCTAGGGAACCAATTCAATGTGAGATTCATTATAATGTACTTACCTTGAGAAACGATGCACTGGTAACTCTACTTTATGGTTCGTTGTCACGGCGGCTCCACTCTACGGTTCGTCGTCACGATGGCTCTGCTCTACAGCACATTACTCGGCGCTTCACTTAGTCTTCTCAGACCAGTCAGCTTTTCCGGTTAGCATCCTCTGTAGGTAAACCTCCTTGATCAGAACTCCCCGTAGGTATCCTTCTCCGACAAACTTCCCATATAAGTAGCGTCAGTGATCGTCTCTGAATCATTATAATGAGAACTCAAATCTTATCAGGTTCCTACCCTTTAGTGGTTTCATAAACCGTTGTCTCTATGTCTGTCATCTTATCTAGGGTCATTCTATTTGTAAACTTTCACTTTCTGTTTAGCTCCAGGCATTATACTTAACTCAACTTTCCCTATTGGGTAATCACCTACTTCTTGGGAAATCTATTAGCCACTAATATCTCTATGATTCTTGGTCCCACCTTGAGACCATAACCTGGTGGCTACTGAGGTTTCCAGCTTTCGTATGGTTCTGTTAAGGAACTATCTCTTAGGTATTTGGAACCTAGGCAAAACTCACTCATATTTTCTCAGGGTTCCTACTCTCACAGGGGTCATAGTTCTGAGATTTCTCTCGCCTAAGCAATATTAACTTCATAATGTCTATTGATTCTTGGTACTAATATTGACATACTTACTACTGGGTACCTACAACTCTCATAGGCACTAGTATGACATAACTGTCTCCCCAGAATTACTGGGTACTTTCCCTCTTCTGTCAATTGATCACCACCGTCAAGGACTTAATCAAAAGATCTTCGTCCCCGGAGCCACGCCCCTTTGCACGCATGGTGTCTGGCCTCTACAAGGTAGGGATTTTCTTCTCAGGGTACCTTAACAAGTTATTATTTTGACAAGGATATTAAATCGATAGGTTACTATCCAAGGGAAACCTAAACAGTAGGTTACTGTCTACCGGAAAACTTAAGTCGTACCGACTTCTCTGTATCACTTCCCTTGAAACTCTGAGCAGGGATTTAACTTAGATTCCGATTCCCATATCAAAAGTCTTAAAGTTAAACAACAGAAACCATATTCTGTGCCATCTACTCTATATCAAGGCCTCCCGAGCCTAACCCTTTTCCTTAGGATTTACGTCCTTTTTGTATCACAACACCAGTATTGTATCAGTACTTGTACTTGTTTTTTCGAAATACTTTTAAAACCATGGCTTAGAGCCTAACTTAGTTAGTCAAACCGATTGGCCAGGTAGGCGTCTATCATGGGAGCCTCACCGTGCTAGGGTGACTGATTGGCTGATCCACATAGACTCGGCCCTACCTTCGGCACCAATGGTTTACTGTAACTGAGTCGGGTTCATACCAGATAAAACACTTTTGAAAGCTTAGAACCTAACTCCGCTACTCAGACAATCCGACTAGGCAGGTGTATTTGTGGAAGGCTCGACGAATTCAAGGAAACTGATTACCAACCACAAAACCCCTTTCTAGATATCAGACTATTTGGAGTAACTTAGTTAACTCTGTGCCAGGATGTCTGCTCTGATACAAAAATGTAACACCCTAACTTTTCTAAAGCATTTTCGAAATTATTTGATCAGAGTTCAAAATAATTTAACTAGAGTTGAGCAACGAAATGATTTTAAATACAGAGTAACTGATAATCAACCACTGTAGTGTACTGGTTTGTTGATACAAAGAGTTCGAAAGACTATACATATCTACAGGACTTTCTCCAGCTAGTCCTTCTGCCTGCTGCTTACCCTTGTTTCTGTTTCTGTTCACTCCGAAAATCCTGAAGCTACAGTAAGAGCTGAGGTTCAATACCCATTGAACCTCAGGTAACGGTTAACCTCATGCTTATGTATCAAATATGTATGACAGATATTCATGTCAAAACAGCAATAATCACATACATTATTCTCATATTCACATAATAACATAACACAGCCACTGCAATATGCATGTTATTATAGTCTGCACTATTCACCAGTGCCACGGTGTACATCCGTGTCCTCAGCGCTAGGAAAACATAACGGCGTTATCAAGACTATAACCCGTATCAAGTTGTATGTGTATGATCAATTTTCAAAAACAGAATTTCAGACTATCTATCACATATAAGCATACCATAAGCATCAGAGTTAAGGTTACAATACGCGTCCGTACCTCCGTTCGGTGTGAATAGTAATTTACTATTCATGTATACGGCACTATTCATGTATACGGTACTATTCAGGTATACGGCACTATTCATGTATACGGTACTATTCACGTATACGGCACTATTCACGTATACGGACTTCCTTCGAATCTGACTCCGGAATCTTCGGACATCCCTTGCAGAACCTTGTTCAGCACTATTTCAATGTAAGGAAACCCTAAAACAAGTTTAAGAATTTATTCTTTAATTTTCTGGATCAAACTACACTATTACCAAGAACTAGAAGCTAAAACTCAAGAACTAGAGAACTTACCCTTGAAGTTCCTGCTCATTCTCTCCAGCTTCAAGAACTTTACTCTAAACTCTCTCTCTAACTCTAAGAATTCTCACTCTTCTCTTAAACTCAACTGTTGCTCTCTGAGTTTGGTGTGAAGAAAATGAAGAAATGAAGCCTCTATTTATAGTGAAAAAGCATGAAACTATTCATACTTTATCAGGTCAGATTTTGGCTGTTGGATCTTGACTTTAAACATGGCTTCATCTCAACCGTCCAATCCATTTGCTTACGTCATCGATGACGTCATCAAGATGCTTACGTCATCGATGACGTCATCATGACGATGACACTTTCTTACTCTTTTGCATTTATCCTATAAAGATTCCCTGATCGGTGTTCTAATCGCGTTATATTAGAAATTCTCAAGAATCCGGAAGCACAGCCTTGAAGTTCTATTTTTCCTCTTCAGAAATATCTGGGTCAACTAAATTTTTGATCCTATTTAGGGTATTCCGTAACCTGCCGAAGATTTTAAGTCGGACACTGACGGTTACAGAAATTACTTCGGGTGACACCAACTTCTAGACAAAAATTCACTGATTCATAATATGTCCAGTTGTTTACTACTTAATTCAAGGAGTTTGAGTTATGATTTATTTCCTACAGATTCCACTATCTGTCCTGCTTCAAAATATCGGTTTCAACCTATCTCAATAATCATTCCGCCGATTACGGAAATGACTTTGGAGATAACCCACTCTGAGATAGAAATTCACTTGTTTATAATATACCCTTACTTTAAAAACCTAATTCACGGTTTATTGGAAATAATTTTATTTCTATTGTTTTCCAAAGTATAAGATATTATATTATAATAATATTATTATTGAGTGGGTCCCGCAAACAATAATTTCAAAATTTCTCCCGTGAATGTGTCGGCAGGAGGAGAATTATTTTGACGTGGGTCCCGCATGAATAGTAAATATGTATTTATAAATAGTAAATACGTATTTAGGAATAGTAAATACCGTATTTTTAAATAGTAAATACCGTATTTTTAAATAGTAAATATTTTCATATTTCTCAAAATATCGATTAAATACCGTATTTATAAAAAGTGAATACGTATTTGTGAATAGTGAATACTATTCATGTACGTATTTGTGAATAGTAAACACTATTCATGTCCAATAAAATACTGATTCTAAATTCATTTTCAAAAATAGGGTCTAATAGTCCTCCGAAAATAGGCTAATTTTCTAATCTTTAGGTCCAAAATTCAGGATGTTACAAGCTCCAGTAGTACTACTGCCTAAAACAGTTTACACATTACAAGATGACCAGCAAATCACCGTTCTATCCAAAATATCTAATAATGATCTCTTCTTATTTATGAATTGAACATTTGATAAAAATAATGAGCCACATACCCAAGAAGGCATCATCTTTGATTCAAGTTAAGAATTTAAAATAGCTATGAAGTATTTGAATTGTTAATTCTTTTCTTTCTACTTCCCCACACTTCTGTCCAGAAATGGTGAGAATATTATCTCATTCTGCCCTGCCACAATTATCCCACCTTGCACACTTTTCTTCAAGGAAAAGAGCAAAGTGGTGTGGGTTGTTTAACCCTCACTCTTCTTTCGTTATTCATGCAGTAATATAACATGAATATGAAAACACATCGTTGGATAACATGTCTAAGTCCAGCTAATCATTCTTCTAATAAAAAATTTAGTTATAATTTAAGGTAGTTATAATGCATACCTATACTGTCTACTTTTCAAGCTCAAAAGGTTTGTACACAAGAGGGTATGTTCTCTTAACTAAAGATTTAAGGTAGAGTAGTTCTTTCAACAATCTAAGTTATTATTGAAATAGACATCAACAAACCTGAAGGAGATGGTGGTGGCGTTGGTGAAATTGGTTGAGGTGTAATGTTTGGTGAAATTGATCGAGGTGTAATGTTTAGTGGTTTCAAATCAGGATTATTCTGAAAACTGTTAAGTGGAATAGAGTGATCAGAAAAACTTTGATATGTTCCTCCTCAATAACCACCAGAAATAAACAAAACCAATTGCGCCAACCTGAGTTGAGTAAACAAATGAAATGAACCATTGGTTGGGATGTCTCCTTGTAGCTTGTTTGTTGAAAGATCACTAGATTCCATAATCACCATGAGCTTACACTTCATTATAGACATATAACTTAATATCTTCATTTGCTTAACATCATTGAAACTTGCTAGAAACACTCACAGGACTTGCAGTGAATGGACAGCAGTCAAGGTCATGGGAATGGCTCCATTCAAGGTGTTATTGTGGAGACGCCTATTTCAGATGGCAAGAAGGATTAGTTTTCAAATAATAGTACGTTGAGGTAGAGAGAAGTATGAAAACAATGAACAAACCATAGTATTTTGATAAATAAATAGAATGTATCACTCCAATGCAAATAACACAAACTTGAACTTGGGAACGTAAATTTGTTGAAAATTGAATATGTCTAAAATAAATTTTTTCTTTGCCCTTTAACCTAATGATCATGGAATGGCACATAAGAACACACTATAGAGTACAAACCATCAAAGATGAATATACACATTTTAGCATAAGAGCAGTGCCAACATGATGGAACCTAAGCCATCACAACCTAATTTCTCAAGCTAGATTACTTGCAATGAAGATTAATGGATTGCAATAGGCAATAAGCCAAATCAAATCAATATGCTAATCCTCGCTTATAGACACTGGTGTCAATAAAAAAACAATCTTACATTATTGAAAAACTATTTATGAAAGTACTTTTAAAAAAAACAAAAACAAAAACAAAAATCCAAGGTTGAATTTGAAATTATCATATATATCTGACAAAATTTGGCATTAATCCAAAGTTGTTTATGCCACATTCACTTGTCTGTTTTGTTTATACAAAAGCAACTCGTACAATTACTGAATGGAATAAAGTAGGTAGAAGAGGATTAATCCATTCATTGGATGCTTCAACTTCATTCCCAGAGAGCAAGACAAAAGATTCCATTAATATCCCGACCCAATTCCACACAAGGTATCCAGAGGACTGTCTCCTTGTTTGCCATTGTGGATAACAAATTTGGTAGACCTAGGAATCCAAGCAAAAATCTATCTTGTAAATTAATATACAACATATATTTCAAAGAAGAAATTATAAACCATTTGATTGCAAGCTTACTATTCAGCTTTTCTGAGAATT
This sequence comes from Acacia crassicarpa, assembly GCA_034222035.1. Taxonomy (NCBI): domain Eukaryota; kingdom Viridiplantae; phylum Streptophyta; class Magnoliopsida; order Fabales; family Fabaceae; genus Acacia; species Acacia crassicarpa. Next base: position 18,411,893 of record JAWXYG010000009.1, on the reverse strand, counting down.
TATTAGACAGAAACAATAAACCCCATCCTTCCCATTTTAAAATGCACTTTACAAAGATAAATTTACATGGAAAAAACCAGGAAGACAACAGTTGCTTTATTCAACCTATTGCATGCCCTCAACCAGGCATGCTTAAAGGCCTTAACTATTTGACTGATGATAGTTTGATGTTAGGAAAAACAAGCAAAATGCAGAGCAGTAAGAGTAAGAGTGCCTAACAGAACAAGATACTTTAATCAAGAGAGAAAATCTAAAATATTTAAATATAAACTGCAAATTTAAGAAGAGCATGCCTTACAAGAAAAGTAGTTTTTTAAGATTGCCCAATGTAGCCGGGATGCTGCCAGATATGCGATTGGTGTACAGATCCAAGCTCACCAAATTTGTCAAATTTCCAAATTCATCAGGGATTTTTCCAGTTATATTATTACAACAAAGCTCCCTAGCATATTTTAAAAAAAAAAATCAAATTTCTAAAGGCCAGTTGATGTCAATTGTCAATTGTCAACTGTCAAGCATAAGCTTGGGAGACAACAAAAGTTGCTAACACATGACAGAGGAGAAGAAAAAAATCCAATTCACATTAGGTGCTTGTTATGTGCTCCTTCCTCTAATTAGAGGGATGAGGGCATTTTTTTAATATATTTTATTTATTTAGATTAAATTATTTGTTGCATCCTGATTTTTTTTTTGGCACCCAGTATTTCAAATTAATTAATTTCCAGTATACTAGTGTTATAGGAAAAATATTTCTAAATGCAGTACTGTAAATTAATTAATTTGACATACTGGCTAGGTTAAAAATAATAATAATAATTTCAGGATGCAGCATATAATTAATCTAAAGAAATAAAAAAAGCCCTCATCCCTCTAATTAGAGAGAGAAGCACATAAGAAGTACATAAGAAAAAGTACCTAGCGTGAACCCAAAAAAATCAGTCTCTTGTACAACAGGAGGAGGAGCAAGATGCCTTAGAATATCAACATCACGAATTAGAAAGTTGATCTAATTATAGTAACAACCAGTGATTGGTCACAAGATTTAAGAATAATAGACAGCATAGTTCATGATAATAACTAAAGCAGATGAGTTTTTGGGTTCTAGCTTTGCATAGGAGGGCTCAGGCTAAGATAATCTTAAATGGTTCATGAAGGTTTGAAATCACTCCCACTTTTGCATCTATTTCATCTTTGGACATGAGATTTAAAATTGAACTAATGAAGTTCAACAATCATAACGTAGGCTCTAAGATAAAAAATATTCAATTTAGATTTCATGTCCTTTCCTACACAAGTTGGGGTTTGGTATGTTATACAATAATATGCACCAACTGTTAAGTCTCAATTTTATATGCATTATCATAACATTGAATAAGGACTTGACTATTTGATTTTTCCTTTCATTCTATCATCATTTCTTGGTTAATTTGCATATAGGAGAAAATTATAGGTTTGACATACTTTTTGTGGATAATCCTTAATTGGACTTCATTTATTTATTTGTGGAAAAGTTAAGGAAGCAAAGAAAGCCCAAGTTCTGGTGCTTGGAGGTCGCTTATGAAGAGTCTAAATGATTGAGTCTAAAAACACTCAAAGCTAGAAGCCTCGAAAGTACTAAAGAATACACCTACCTAAGTTTGACCTTTCCCATATGTCTACAAGTCCAATTACAAGGAGACACCAATGCAAGGAAGGTATAGGTATTGATATGCCAGATTGGATGCTCAATCTATCTTGTGAGTGATGTCTAAACAAGGAAGAAACCATAGTAGAACCTTCATTGCAACAAGGGAAAAGAAGCTTCCTAGAGCTGCAAGGATAGCAAAATAGGGAAGTCATTGAACGTCAAAGAAAACTTCAACTAGGAAACTCTTTGTTCTTCACAAATAATTATTTGTTCAGAAAACCCCATATGAAAGGCTTAAGTTAATAAGAAAATTGTCTAGAACAAGGAGAAAAAATAAAATTTTGACACTGTTGCAATTTCTACTGCAGGAAACCAGAGGAGGTGGACAAGGAATAGACAACAAAACAAGTACCAATGAATTGTCAAGAGGAATGACAAGTTCCAATATGAAGTGTATGTATAACACGATATTCATTTATTTGAAGGGGGCATAGGCAGAGAGTGAAAATAGACAATACTTTGCCAATATGGACAATATTTAAGAAAAATTCTGGGAATTCAAGACTTTGAGCAATGAATTGCACTCAGCATTGAAGCGCAGAGGTGTCAAACTAAGAAACAAGTGAAAGGGTAGCCCACTATATAATTAAGGTAAATCATCCAAAGAACAGAAGAGATAATGTCTCAAGAAATAATGTCAAATCATAATATTCCCATAAAAAGATGCAAATCCACCAAAATCATACTCGATTCACAACTTACAAGTACTGCAAATTTGGGAGTAGACCAAGCTGTGCAACTAGTTGACCCGAAAGGTTGGCATTTTCAAGATCACTAACCAAAGATAAATCGAATTTTCAGCATAAGCAGAATGGTCATAAATGATAGGTAAAAATCCCAGAAATAACTTACACACGGGTCACACTATTATCACTATTGCATGTAACATGAAACCATGAGCAAGGATTGACAAAGGTAGCATTCCAGCTTTGAAGAACATTGTTTGGATCAGCTACGCTGGTCTTAAATGCATTCAGGGCATCACCTGTCTTAGCAAAATGCAATTCTCAGATGCAGAAATCCTTTAAATTAAATCATATACAGTGTTGTCCAAGCAACATCTCAGCAGCTCACAATTATGAAAAGCCAACTATAATATAGTAATTAAAGATATTTAATCAAACAAGGTTTCAATGTTTATCCTGCATTGGAAAGTGGGAAATACAGCCAAAAACGAGGCATTTAGGGATACTTTCATGGTTCATCCTTAGTCACAGTCCTAGAACACGGCCAAACAATAAGAGATTTATGTTAATGGAAAGAAAAATATGACATATTTATTTCTAAATATCAAAAACATATTGACAAGCCATTCGAAGATGGTCAGATCTTCCAAAATTCAGTCCCAACAATTCTCAAATGAAATATAAGAACACAACAGTTTCTATGAACTCCGAGCATAAAATAATTTTTTTCTTTTTACTATGGACAATCAACCCAAGCCTAAACCAACATATATAGCATAAGAAACAATTTTATGAAAACCCTTCAATGATCTCTGTTCACGCTCGAACAAAAGAATTATAGACAGAGAAGCTTTAAGCTGGAATACTAAAATTGCTGCTCCATCAGGAATTCCTATTAACTTCTCTAGTTATGTATAACAATCAAGAAGTAATATAGCTAACAAAGCAATAAGAGCAGAAAAATAATGAATTTTCCCATCTCCGTGTATTAAAAAGCCTACGTAATAACATTAAAGAAAACGAAGAGCAGATACAAAAAGGTGCCACCCACCTTCGGCATTACCAGAAACATTCTGCACCAAATTTAACACTAAGATTGCGCAAAAGAGTAAAGTACCCATGAAAGACGAAATCACTCTGTCTATATCTCTCATCCTCTTCAACTTGAATCACAAGAACTTCATAGCGAGGCATAAAGTCACAAGCACGTTGACCTCATTGACCAAACGGACTCTTAAGGATTTTCCACAATCACCTTCTGGGTATCTTCCACCCTTCTCCTTCCTCAAATTTTACCCTGGAATCTGGAGCTGAAATTTCATATGTGTGTGGATGAATTAAGCTGTGAATGCTGGAAAAAGGAGACGAGATAGGAGAGGAGCTTCAAAATTTGCAAGGCATTAGAAAGTGGACTGTCGAAAGGAGAGTATAGCCGAGTCAATACATGCTACATCGTCTGACTGAGAAATTTCTTCACTTCATTTTCTCCCTTCTTCGTTGTTTCTTTTCAACTTAATTTTGGTTCGTTTTCATTTAATTTATCATTTGAGTTTTGAGCTGTTACGAGAAAATGAAATTCAGAAGAAAATAAACCAGATGAGGTGGTTTTCGAAGAGCGAGGATGGTCAAAGACGCCCGCGTCCCAGTCCCCGCCTCCAGGCGAATTGTGAAGAAGCTCCCTGGAATTATATTATTGGGTCAACACTTCTTCCCAAAGTTGCTACTAGTATCCGAGTTACCCTGTCAGATACCACTTTGAGAAGAAGGGATATAATCAGTTCACATCAAATAATATATCAGAGGTATAAAAACCAAAGGTTGTGTTCATCACTTTAAGAGGTACCATTCCAAAACTATCCTCCCACGATTTAAATTATTTTAAATACACTCACATAACAAATGGATTTCTCAATAAATATATATATATATATATATATGTATGTATGTATGTATGTATGTATGTATGTATGTATGTATGTATGTATGTATGTATGTATATGAAAGCATTTATAAATTTCAATCACGAAAATCGGGGCAACCAGAACAATCACGTGAGGTATGTATATTCAATGATAAAGAGTTTTACAAAATAGTTAAACGCAAGAAGGAGAAATATATGTATACAAGAAGGTGAGGAGTTTTGCTTTCATTAAGTGATTCACGCTAACCGAAAAGGAAAACATATATATACATATACAAATGCAGCGACACGTTTAAGGGTTTTTCACAAAGATCGAAATCGACATGCAACAATTAACTCCTATCGTTCTGAGAATTAGGATTACATATAATATATTTCATATATAACAACCATATCAGAAGTTAGATAAAACTAACCTAAGACTCATGATAATTAGGATTAGCAAAATAGGATGTAGAGAAAAAGAATAAGCACGAGACGCAAGATTGTTCTAAGGATTAGGATTACGTATAATATATTTCATATCTAACAACCCTATCAAAACTTATATAAAACTAACCTAAGACTCATGGGAATTAGGATTAATAAAATAGGATGTAGAAAAAAGAATAAGCAAGATACGCAAGGTTGTTGTAGGGATTAGGATTACATATAATATATTTCATATATAACAACCTTATCAAAACTTATATAAAACTAATTTAAGACTCATGGAAATTAGAATTAGCAAAATATGATGTAGAGAAAAAGAATAAGTATGAGACGTAAGGTTGTTCTGGGGATTAGGATTACATATAATATATTTCATATATAACAATCTCATCAAAATTTATGTAAAACTAACCTAAGACTCATAGGGATTAAGATTACCTGGTCTCCATTTCGCTAGCCTCTTAGAAAAATAATTGACATAGAGAAAGAATAGAGAAAGTAGTAAAATAGAATAGTAGAAGAGAAGAAGAATATTCAGGGTTAGGCTGGACCTCTATTTATAACTTAAAATTAGGGTTTAGCTTTGGACTCTTCTACTATTCCAAGTCATTAATAGGGTATATTAAATTAAATCAATCAACCATGATGTGAATTTAATATGACTTAGTTGGCAAGTAACAGAATTATTACTTGAAACCTATTTCTTAGTGCACAAGCTGAAAATTCTTAAGGCAATTAGGACTAGGAGTATTTGGCCCACCAAGGCTATAAAAATAAAATAAAATAAATGGGTTATTCCTATTAATCAAAATATGGGGTATTACATAGAGTATCGTCCTACAGAGACTAAGATACCAGAGAGTGACGCTCAATTGCTATGATAGTTGTGCAAACAGAAAGTAAATATGATTAGTCTGAGAAGTTTTGTGATTATGCTAATAAACAAAGTAAACAGAGTAGCGTAGTTTTGAGAGATATCAGTAAGAAATTAGGCTGAACTTAGAATCACCCTTAAGTATCTCAATCCTCAGTTGCTTTATCCATTGCTATAGCATCTATACTGCATGGCTTCCGCAATGCTACAACATAGCTACTAACTACAATGCTATTCAGTTAACCCACCACTATAATCTATCGAAACTTTCGCGTCTGATACTTCTAATGCTAACTTTACTCCTTCCATATGTTTATGACAATTTTTTAGTTAGATCAACGCTACAAAACAGGGTGTATTGGTTATAGGGATGGACCTACATGGGAGGCTAGGGGTGGCCCCCGCCCCCTCTAAAATTATAGAAATTAACCCAAAAATTTTAGGAAATTATATTTTAACCTCATAAAACTTTTAATTTTTCCACTTTAGTCCCATTAAAAGCTTCATAGAGGGACTCAAATGAAAATATTGAAAGATTTATAGGGTTGAATGCAATTTTATGAATACTTAGGTTCTATTCTATAATTTTCGCCCCCCCCCCCCCCCTAATTTCAATTTTTGGTTCCGCCCTTGATTGGTTATGAGCGGTAAACCCATTCCTGAAGCCTACAATAATAGGTCAAGCGTTGGACCAGCTTACCTAGCAATCACTGTTTCTCAAAGGTCTAACCTCAACTCCTTGCCAGTAAGCCGAAGCCACAAATCTCGTCTTTAGCTTCCGCTAATCGACAAGGTAATTAAATCACTGATAAGCAAACTAAATTTATTGAATTAAGAACTTGCAACTGGATTCATTCAAAACTTAAAGATTCATCTTAGTTCAGCCTTAGGAAATTTAACTCATGATTGACGAGGGACACACAAAACAAATAACGACAAGATGAACCATGATGAAAGATTAAAGTTAAAAAAAAAAAAAAAAAAAGCTTGACGAAGTTCCGACGGCGTGGAAGAAGCCCTGTCACGTCACCACTCCACGTCTTCTTTTCTCCGCCTTACTACAAGGAATGATGCTAGGTTCTCTCAGAGTTCTTGTGTCTCATGAAATCTCTCTCTCTATTGGATATGAAAGATCTGGCTATCACCCAAGAGGGGGGTGAATTGGGTGTCTGATTAAAAACTTGATACTTTGAAAATCTTTTGCGTTGTCTAAATCAACAGTTAGATATTCAAATAAACATATACTGGAAATATAAGAGATAATAGAAGAGAATATGCAAACTGTAATTTATACTAGTTCGGCCCAATCCTTAACCTACGTCCAGTCCACAAGCTCCACTTGAGATTTTCAATCCACTATCTTATTTCAACTTGATTATACATTCTATACTTGAAGTAATCCTCTCACTAGGATTCACTCTCCTTTACAAACTGTAATCAATACACCCACTTGATTACACACTTTGTACTTGAAGTAATTCTCTCACTAGGATTCACTCCCCTTACAAGCTATAATCAATACAATGAGTTCCCACTCAAGATCACCCAATCTTGAGTAACTCTCAAATAGAATGATAAGATTATTACAATAAATCTTCTCTCTCAGAAGTGAATGAATAAACACTAAAGAACAATACAAATCATTTCACTCTCTATGATAAACTATATAAACATTGAAAACAGAAAGTAAATAATATGAAGATAAGAGTATGAGCATTTTGAAGATGTAGGCTTGTGTCTTGCTTCTTATGTCTTGAATCTGTCTTCTTTTATAGATAGTTGCAATTTATGACCATTTAGAAGATTCAATGACTGTTGGATAAAGAAATATAGTCGTTAGACTCAGATGGAACTAGCCGTTAAAACTTCATTTTCTGAACTAGCTATGACATCAACATTTACTTTACCCTTGATCTTCAGTTTAACAACCTTTGATCATCTGAAACATGTACACAAATGATATAAATAATATTAAGAAGTATTATAAGTCATTTGGGTAATCATCTGGATGTTCTTGATGAGAAACAAGATTTTCGACACGGTAATATTCTGAAGCAGAGACGTAAACTCAAGTTTGCATAAGTAAACTCAAGTTTCCTCTTGTTGTTGAAAGCTAGATACCTCTCTGATTGAGCCAAACTGGAGTTTGTCACTTAATGACTCGAGTTTGGTTCTCTCCAAAACCATCATTTGCTCTCTGTCTGAGCTAAACTCGAGTTTGATACTTACAAACTCGAATTTGCAAGTTGTTCTACCCTTGGTTGCTCTCTGACTTGATATAGCTCTAAATTTGGCAAACCACTTATCCCCATATAGCTATTTGAGTCTTATTTTCAATGCAAAAAGAATCAGCTCCAAACTCATTGTATTCTAACAGTTATGATCCGATGAATGAAGGCTTTTCTTGACCAGCGCTTTTGCAACGTCCTGAACTGATTGTCAAATTTCGAAGGTCATATCTCCATGGTATGAATTGAGGCTTTTGAGTCTACTTTCATATGCCACTAATTTCATCTTAATTGGATTTGTAGTTTATGAGATACACTCAAAAATTGAGGCTTGGTCTGCTGTGTGGCGTGAATTTCAATGTCAACTTCCATAATTTATAGATCCTTAATCTAAACTCCTTTGAGCTTGAATTTTATATCAAAATGACACATTGGGAGTCTAGTTTCATATGCCATGGTTTCACCTCAATCGAATCTCTGGTTTGGGAGATATCATCAAATAACCAGACTCACCCAAGCTGAAAGTGAAACAGAGGTGAATAGAGTTGCTGATTAGCGCTGTAAACTCGAGTTTGTACTTAGAAACTCGAGTTTTCCTAGTCCAGAGACGCCAGAGATGCTAAAAACACTACTAACTCGAGTTAGTCAGTGACAAACTCGAGTTTTGTGTCCTTAACTCGAGTTTTCTCCTATCCGAGAAGCAAATCACTATAGTAAGGTAGTAAACTCGAGTTTTCTCATCCTAAATCTCATATTTGCTTGTTTTGACTCTGAATTGAGCCATTACAACTTCCAGATGATCTTGGATACTTCTAGTATCAATCTAGAAACTTGAATAATGATATCTTCATTCCATTCAGCGAGTTCTTCCTTCTTCAATCACTCCTCTTGATCATTCTACATAATTCAACTCTTTCTTTCTTTCTTTCTTTCTTTCTTCTCTTCTCTTGATCAATCCCAAAATACTTTGATAACTTCTTGCTTCCTTAACATTCTCTCCTTCTTGATTAATCTCTACAATTCAACTTGAACTAATCTACATTAAATATAGCAGTTAGTCAATGTATGAGAAAAATATATTATTTTTTGCTCTTAATAATGACATCTATATAAGACATAAGACATCATCAAAACTAATCATATCCAACATGATAGATATCACTTGTAAAAAAGTTATCCTCATATTTTCAAACTAAGTTATTTTATGAAAGTTTTATTCCACAATTAAGTCGTCCAAATTATTTCAATGCCTGTGTGTTATAACTCTAATAACTAAAGGCACATTTTAGGACGGGCTTTACATAGGGCATACAAAATATCCTTTGATATTGTGTCTAGACAAATTACAATAAGTGGGAATCGTGAATTATTCCAAACAAAATGACTTTCAAAGTGAAACTTTCTTCCCTATACTCATCATACACATTGACACCTTCTTCCCAAAACAGCTTCAAATCATCAATTAAAGGAGCCAAGTATACATCTATATCATTCCCAAGTTGCCTTGGCCCAGAAATTAACATGGACATCATCATAAACTTACATTTCATGATCAAGTATGGAGGAAGATTATAAACCTTCAATATCACTGGCCACATGCTATGCGTACTACTATGAACTCCATGCAAATTGATTCCATCAATTAACAATGCAAGACGTAGGTTCCTTACTTCGTTCACAAAGACAGGGTAATTGTGATCTTTTTTTCTTTTTTTTTTCTTTTTTTTTTTTTTGCATTGAGGAACATCTGTAGGGAGCCTAAGCTTGGTGTCTTCAATCCTTTCATCTTCATGCTATCTCAACTGCTTAGCAATCTTTATATTACTATACAGTCACTTCAATCTTGGAATAATGGGAAAATACCTTAGGACCTTCAGAGGACTTTTCCCTTTCTTTCCATATTGAGATGCATTGCATTTAGGACACTTTTGTAATGTTGCATATTGATTCTGGAAAAAAAAATGTGATTGTTAATTAGGGCATGCATGTATCTTCTCATAACCCATACCAATAGTAGAGCAAAGAATTTGATTTTCCTCGTATGTCTTGGTAGGAAGTTCATTTTCTTCTAGAAGTATATCCTGCAAAATTTCAAGCAATGCGATGAAACCCAAATCTCTCAATCATAATGCTCTTTAAAGTTGTACAATTTCAACACTGCTAGCAATCTTGTGTATTACCAACATAAAATGGTTTCTTCATATCACCTTTCAACTTCTCAAATTCTTTACGACAGTTATGAAGCGCCCCTTCTACCACATTTAGCATTTCTTCAAGACCATGTCGATCACTTTATACATCGTCCATTTCACCATGCCTTATCCATTATGTATATGTTTGACCAATTCCATGACACACTAAATTATCTACCCAATCAAGTGGACTAATCCGCTTTCCATAACAACAAGATAAGCAAGGACACAAGATTTTGTTAGGATCTTTTATATGCTCGACTGCAAATCTAATAATCTCTTCCACCCTATCTCAATATTCTCTTGAACACCAATCAGATGACATCTATATTTGATTCATCCATACCTACAACCTATTTTGAAAAAGTGGTTAGTTGCTTGACTATTGCATTTAATAATTACTTTTATCTTTTGTTATTTATTTTTAAATAAAATTGGCAACATATCTTAAAAATGGAAGTTTTTCAGGTCTTAAACCCTCTCTTTTATTTGATAAATAATCAATCAAATAATCCACCATATCACATATAACCTATCTAACAACATTTAAATTTCTCTCAATTATTTTTTAGCATATAAAAATGAGAATAATTTGTTCATATTTCATAATAAATTAAATATAAAGGATATTAAGAAAATTAAACTATTAACTACTCATAAAATTAAATTTGTAAGCTAAAAAATTTTCAAAAAATAAATTATAGTGTATAAGAAGCTTAATTAGAATGAGCTGAAACTTCAACCACAACACCTGGGGGGAAAAAAAGTTAATGAAGGAAAAAAAAATAAAGATAAAGTGGTTGCAGGTTTAAAATTAAAAAAGAAAAGGGAGTGGGTACTTACGGGTAGCTAGGGACAAGGAAATGGGACCAAATCACCAAAGGAAATGATGAAGGAGGAGGAAATGAGAAAAAGCAAATGAGGAAGGAGGAGGAAGCAGGGACGGTTTGGAGGAGGAAGCAGGGGACCAAAGAAAGAGTGATGTTGGTGATGGAGAGGACGAAAGGAGGAGGAGGAGGAAATGTAGGGACCAAAGGTGGAAATGGAGCAAAAAAAAGGGAGTGGGGACCAAGAGAATGAGGGAAAGAAGGAGACCAATGGGGGTGATGAGCACCTGGAAGGAGGAGGAAAAGGGAGTCCGGACCAAAAGGATAAGGGAAATGAGTAATGACAATGAGAAGGACACGACGCTGCTACAAATTGGGAAGCTGTGGGAAGCTGGTGCACCACTTATTCCCTTTTTGTAGTAGTAAGTATAAAAAATCATGAATAAGAAAATATATATTTTGAAATTATCTAACCATACAATTATGTCATGCAAAACCAGGTAAATTTAAAAAAAGAAAACAGATACATATAGGGGAGAGAGGGGAAGAAAGGAAAAATAGTTTATACAAATGGTGTTAGAGTAAGATTAGACCGACTGAATTGATCGAACAACCAAAAACTCACCATATGGCCTAGTCCTAAAACCAGCACCAACAGAAAACCAGTCAAAACTGCCCCTTGTGGCTGTCATTTTTGTGTTCTTAATTATCTTTTGGTTGGCTTGTCTTTAGTGTTATATCTATTTGATGATTTATTGGTGGCTTTTGTTAAGGTTAATCATGAAATCTTAGGCTTTTTGACCAAAATAAGAACCCAAAAAATAATAATAATAATTACCAGATTAAAACACATCCGAAACTATTTACCATACTAATGTTCACGCCACCAGTGGCGTGGGCCACTGGTGGCGCAGGGGGGCCCACGCCACTGGTGGCGTGGACCTATTTCACGCCACTAGGTGGCGTGGACCAATTAGAGCCCCTCTGATTCAATATAATATTTAAAAAAAAAAAATTATATGTCAGTGGTTCACGCCACTGACATTTCCGACACCTTCTCTCACGCCACTAGTGGCGTGCCTTGTCTTGCGCCACCAACTGCATTACTTTAGTAAAATGTTTCTCATCTGCTTTAATCTGGTAATTTTTTATTTTTCATTTTGGTTCTTATTTTGGTCAAAAAGCCTGAAATCTTATGCTAAATCGGTTGGATAGTTAATCCTAGTTTTGTAATTTGTAATAGACAATGGATACTTAATTATATTATAATATTTAATCAATTATTGAGCATCAATTACGCATGTATGACAAGGATATAGATAAATTTTATCTGAAATATTTTTCCTTTTTTCATACATATTCTCTGAGTTATACTAATTTAACTAACACAAGTCCGACCATTTAACATCCAACTAGCTAAAAAATGTGAATTACCCGTCCAGTCATACTTTTTGTGTTACGTTTCAAATATATTTGTGTGTAGATATGTGTATATATATACATATATGTGTGTATAAAATATATATGTGGGTGCAAAGGCGAAGCTTTTCAAAGATTAGAGGCGACATTATCCCCCCCCCCCAAAAAAAAGAAAAATAAAATTGTCCTAAATATGTAATATAAAATGGATTTTTATAAAATGGATTTTTTTTTATACAAAATTTATACATTTATCTCAAAAATTTATAAATTTCGCCCCCTAAATATTTTTTCTTAATTAGTTAATGAATATACATTTGGCCCTCCAAACATTTATTTAAAGATCCGCCATTATATATCTGTATATGTACATATATGTATATATATACATGTATGTCCAATGGCAGAGGCACACTAGGTCCTATGGGGGCAAGTGAACCCATAAAAAATTTTAAAAATATATATTTTGTAAAGGAATAATATTTCACTTGATCTGGTTGGCTATATTGGTTACAGCATTGGCTATTTTGTGAAAGGTCGGGGGTTCGAACGCGTCAATGTCCATTTGTCCCTTTTTTTTTTTTTTTGTTACTTTCATTTTCTCAACCCCTCAACCCCCCCCCCCCCAGTCTCCAAAGTCCAAATCGATCTCTCAAGGCACACTAGGTTTCACGGCTTCTTCTTCCATTGTCTCCAAATCGATCTCTCAAGTCTCACCATCTCACGGCTTCTTCTTCCATTTTCTCAACCACGGCTTCAAATCGATCTGCCTCCGCCCTCAAGTCTCTCACGCGGGATCCTCCTCGATTCGCCGTCAACTCTCACGCCTTCTCAACCCCAGATCCAACTCAATCGGTCGATCCGCCAACGCTCACGCCTTCTTCTTTCATTTTCTCAAACGCGGCTTCAAATCAATCCCCCTCCGGCCTCAACTCTCACGCCTTCTCAACGCCGGCTCCTCCTCGATCCGCCATCAACAATCTCCCCCAAATCGATCCGCCGCTCGCCCACAATCGATCCGCCCCCAAATTCGGTGAGTATCTCTCGTCCCTGACCTGTTTAAAAGGTGTTTGTCACATAAATCCCGCTGTGTTCATCTTGTTCTTGCTCATCCATGGTCTATTTGTCCCGTCTGTGCTCTGTTTCTTGAAGAAAGTCGCTGAATCTGTTTCGATTTCAACATATTTTCTGTGCTCTATTTGTTCAACTCTGTATTTTCCTTTTATTGTAATTGTGAAACCCTTCATGTAAGAGCATTGGTGCTAAACTGGGTTGAAATTGGAGTGAACTCTTCTTTTGCTCTTCTTTTGCTCATTACTGATTACTCAATATTAGTGATCCCAAAACATTTGAATGTATTCCTTTGGCATTGGTGCTAAACTCTGTTTGTAATAATTAATACTTCTCTTTTATTTGTATTGTGATTAATGATGTAGAGGTATCTTGTATTGTATCTGCTCGCTGCATATTCTTGTGTTTTATAGTGATGAATTGGAGAAACATGAGGAGTATTTTGTGAAGTTGGCCACTCAACTACTTGCCAGTTTTAAGGTACTCACTTATTTTATTTCCTTATTTAGATAATACTTGTAAACTGGTGAACTTGGACATCCAGCCTATTGCTGGTTATAGGGTATTTAATTTAATTTACATATTTAGATAATACTTATATAACGACGTGATATTTATTGTGTGCAGAAAGAGTTGGAGCCTTCTATAAACTATATTGGAAAAGTTGTGGAGAACCTCAAGAATTTAAGTCAAGGTTAAATGATCTTTTTGTTTTTATTCTGATCTGGTCTAATGTAGTCTTATGATGGTCGGTTGTAAATTTTCTTTTGTGAATACAATTATTTGCAGTTTGAATACAAATTCTTGGTCGAGTGTATATGTGTGCAACTCATACATGTAAACTTTTTTTTCTTGAGGATACAGATCACAGGCGTCATCCAATACAAATACTGAGGATTCAGAAGCTTTAAATCCAAGGAAAAATCTTGAGGAGGAATATCTGACCTATGAAGCCAAGGTATTGATGCAACTTGTAGAAATTTGAAATAAGTAATTGTGTTTTCATCCATGTCCTTGCTTTATATATCCTCGCTAGGAAAAGCATGTTTGTGTCTTGGTTTATTTTCTGTATTAGCTTGGTGAATGGTGACTACTTTGAAATGCTGCCTCATTTACAACCATATTATTCGATAGACGTTACTGCTTCAATGTTTTAACAATCTGAATTTATTGTAAAATGTCTGAAATATTGCTATTATATGAGGCTATGAGCAATCTAGCAATCTACCATATGCATGAATGTTAGTTTGTGGACTTAAATTGGATTATTATATCTTACATTTAATTATGACCCACTCAATATTCAAGTCAAACTCTTGCATTTAATTTTTAATTTAATTATTGGAGGTTGATGCAACACTCAAGGCTAAGCAGATGAAGGCTGATGTAAATGAATATCTGAAGGTAATACTCCACCTTGTGATTTTCGTTTATGATGAATTGAAGCCGAAGCTAGCATTTTGGTTTGCTTGCCCACCTTTTAGTTATTATAATTCTTCATTCTTTGATTTCTTATAGGTTGCAACATGTTCTTCAATCATGTCAAACTTTTTTTCTTCTAGAAAATGTCAACGATACAATCTTAATGCATTTAAAACTTTCCTTTTAAAAAAAATTTTCGGGGCACTGCCCCCGAACCCCCAAACCCTTGTACTAATTGTGCACCCATAAATCCCAAATCCTGGCTCCGCCACTGTGTATGTCTATGCATATGTGTGTGTACATACATACACACATATAATAGTCTTATTTCCGATAAGTAACAACTCCCCCACGTGTTGCACGAAAGCAACATCTACTATATTTGACACACAAGTCGACGTTGCATGCATTCATAAACCATGTACATGCTCTAAATTAATAATGCCTCTGGTCCTAATTATAGGAACACTTTTGTAGTGCAATTTATATTATAAAGGGTTAAGATGCAGATTTGCCAACGAACTATTACCCGAGGAGCGTCTAGCACAAAAAACAATTGAAGAGACCAAATTGGTCAATGAACTATTAAAAAAATGAAAAAGAACAAAATTTTGAAAAGATTCACCAACGAACTATTACCCTGCCACTGTCTTGGTGTCTCCGTCTTCCATTGACTATCACAGTGTCGGTGACGTCGACTTCTCCAAAGCTTTCATTGTTGTTGGGTGTTCTACTCACCCTTTTGAACTCATCCAGCAATCCACACCTTTTGACCGGCACGCGCCTTGCACCCCGGTTGCATACCTCCAATGCCACAAGCAGTAACCGCCGCTGCTACAACGCCTGCTCACATGGGTCCCATCTCTATTGGTGTTTGCCTTATCCAACAAGAAAGCTTAACCTCTCTTTTCTCCAGCATCTCTGCCACCGTCCTACGCCAGTGCCTCATATTTTAACATAGTAGTGATAGTTGTTTTTTTTTAAATAGTTATTTGGTATTTTTTTTCACTTTTTAATAGTTTGTTGGCCAATTTGATCCCTTCAATTGTTTTTTTGTGCCAGACGCTCCTCAAGTAATAGTTCGTTGGCAAATCTATACCTTAACTCTATTATAAAAGTGTTCCTATAATTAGGACCGGAGGAAGTACAAAACAATTTTCATCCATGTCTTAAATGTTCCTTAACTATACATCATTCACCACCTAATCAGCAATAATTACAAATCGACTCAAAATACTAAGTACCTAAATTATGAAATGTTGCAATGAATCCCTTAAACTTAAACAATAATGCAATGTACTCTGCCATCAAATGATGAATATTTAGTGGTGGGAACCCCCTGGCACTAATCATGCAAACTGTGATTTGGCTTTATGGGTTTGCCATCAAGATCTACCCTCATAACTGAAGCCACTACCCTGAATTCAAGAGTAGGCCTTTGTTATTTTCATCAATCAAACAGTCGTTTTTTACATATAGTAGACCCACGAAAAAATTCAATTTTTTTTTTTTTCATGTGATTCTCAAGCACAAACTGCCCCGTGACAGTTTTGAAGTTTTAAAGGATAGTATCAACATTGAAAGAAGTCAAGAACTTCGACAAGATCAACTATATTTCATTTCTCAAACTGAAATACCTTCTCATACATGCTATTTATCAGAACTATACTTTCATTGCTTGCAAATATAATTAATCAGTTCTTATGATATAGGTACTTCACTAACACCTCCCCGGTGCGCATTGTACAGATGATTTCAAAATCATGGCCTCCCCCGCATGACGCCCAAAATGATTTTACTTACATCATACATGCAGTCAATAATTTTATTTTCATTAATAAATGTAATCTATCATATGGATGCAAGCACGCATCCCCCATTGTGTTGCACAAGATGCATTTACTTCATTTCATATTTCATTTGCACTTCTCTTCACCTTCACTAAAATGTGTTTTGAATGGCATTAAATATGCAACTTCAAACTTTCAAATCATATAACTCTTCAGTGCTTCAGAACTTGACATAATTTGATGTATCATTGGTTACATCAAAAAGTCATGACTTAATTCATCGTTGCCAAAAAGTTGATACACATTATAAGTCTTCAATTGAAAATAATGTCTATCAATACAAGGTGATGTCATATGAACTTACTTCATTATTAAAAAGATGTTAAAACCATGAAATACATTAATAGTATGCTTTTAGAGACAACAGTCCAACTAAAATTCCTTTGAATATATGACATCTCACATATAAACTCCCCCATGCGATGTAGGAGAGACATCTACTTATTTTCATATTCCATCTCATGCAGCTTTCTTGATACTCATACAACAATTAAACTAAATATGCAGCTTAGTTAAGATGGTTAGTAGGATGAAATAGACAAAATTTTGTTGAATTTAATTAAATAAAAAACAAATAAAAGATAAAATGATTATCATTCCAAAGAAAAAGGGAAAGACTAATTACTTAAAGGCTAAAGCAATTAACTTCTTCTAGAGTTTTTAATAACTTGAAATGGATAATGAAAAGCTAACAACATATTAGTTCAACCCCATCTTAGAAAAATATAATTAAATATGTTCCGTCACTATTTAATTCATTCATCCAAGACAGTCATGTAGCACACAACTATGACTTCGAGAAACTTGACCCCTTGTAAGAAAACCAAAAAGAAATAAATGGCCATAAATACTACATTACTTTCTTATTTTTATTGGCCAATTCTAATTATTTGTGAATGGCTGAATGCTCAAAGTTCCTGTAGCTATACTTGACAAAAGCTATATTCCTACAGTCAATATTTCTGTAACGCAGCTTTCCACCAAAACTGAATGCATAAAGGAAAAAAAAGATTATGCATGCACTTGTACACACATACGTGTGTGTGTGTATTGTAATATCCATCAATACTTCTAAACAAAAATATCCATCAATAGTCAATACTACATCATTATTATCTAAGATATGTATATTTAGTTTAGATAAATGTAGAATTTCTCAGTTGTAGGGATTTGTAATTTATCCTTTCAAAAGATTTTCATTTTATTTTGTTTTTATAAACAAAAACTTTAGATGAGTTAGGTAAATGGTTTTTTTAAGATTAAAGCATGCCTCGAGATTCAAAAAACGTTTACAGATTTAGTTAAAGATCGCTTATAATTATGAGCTAACTTCTTACCCCCAAACCAAGTTTTATTGACATTTTCATTTCATTCTTCATACAGTGTCCCCCAAGTATAACAATAGGCTTTGTTAAGTGACACTTAACGTAAAGTTGACTTCTCATGAAATTAATAAAGTTGCTTGGCTAATTTTGTATTTCTCATGAAGTTTACAAATATGTTTTTCAAAATATATTTTTATTTGAAATAAAGAAAATGTTTGGGAAGTAGAATCTACCAAATTTTTAAAAAAAAAAAAAAAATTTGAAATAAAGAAAACGTTTAGGAAGTTGAATCTACCTAAGTTATGCTTAGGAAGTTATTTGACAGATTCAATGCCCCCGGTTACGAAAACAATGGTTTTATGCAACAATAGAGAAGAAAATAGATAAAACTATTTTGAGAAGGGAAGGGAAAGTTCAACAAGAAAATAAGCACTTTATTGCAGGATTTTTTTGGGTCCATTATCAACATCTTCAATGCGATAAATAACATAAGCAAAGCTTGTATCTTGTTCTAACCTTCAAGCTTTAAATTCTACCCCAAATCTAATCTTCAAAAGCAACTCTCTGAAACACTAATCCAAATATTTTCCCCTCAATCAATGGTCAGAACTCAAAATTGATGAAAAAGGAGTCCTTGCCAGAAAGCCCCCCTCAAAACAAAATTCTTGATCTTGTATATCAACAATACTTCCTCAAAAGGAAACACAATATATATTCACTGTAAATTATGAATTCTACAGAAAAATGTTGATTTCCTTTTCAGTCATCTCTAAAACATGGTCTCTTGCATCAGCTAGCGCACTCTGCATGATGCAAAAGTGTGTGTATATTCAGATCCATTTAACTGAAACAGACGAGAAGGCATAAACTGGGAAGAAATATATGACTCAAGAGATTGATTACCTGCCCAAATTTTGTAAGGAAGTTACTGGAAATGTTTATGGATGTGACGGCTATATCATCATTAGCCTTGAGCGCCTGGGCAATTGCAAAAGCCCCATCATCCTGTGCATCAGATGCGGAAGACATTATGGGATATAACTTAGGGGGGGTGTGTATATATATAAAATTAAAAATAAATAAATAAATTTTTTTAAAAAAAAAAAAAGAGGAAAAGAAAAAAGAAAAGGAGGAAAACCATTTTGCAAGTACCTATACTTTCCATCAATTTTTTATTTGGTACCTACGTGCTTTTCTCTATTGATTTAATCTTTTAATTTTGCTCTATTTATACCATTAAACCCCTATAACTATTCTCCGTTAGTACCTGCAGGAGCTAATTGTGTTGATAGAACAAAGATAACGATTGTATTAAGAGAGAAAAACGCATAGATAACAAATTAAAAATTGAGAGAAAGTATATGTACTTGCAAAATGTTTTCCCCTTAAAAAAAAAAAAAAAAACATATACAGACAATTATACCCTTATTTCGTTGAATCCTAAATCTATTGAGGTCAAAGCTTCATTGACCACTTTCAAGCTACGGGCCAAACAGGCAGCACCCTGCAATAGTTGGTTCACAATGCAAAAAGGCAAACACACATAAGATTGAATGACAATATTTTAAATTCCAACAGAACAAAAAAGATCAACGTACTGAAACAAACCTCATCTCTCAGTCCATTAGCCCGCAAGTCCAGAACTGATATTGTAGTATTATATTTCAATGCATCCGCAACAAACTCTGCCCCCTTTGCTCCTATCTGTGAAAAAGTTTCATTAAAAAGGAAAACTGATTGACCAAGGAATGTACAATAATTTTCAAGTTATATAGGTTACCTGGCACCAACCAAGCTTAAGGATTTTTACACTTCCATGAAATTTTAGAACTTCAGCCAAGGCCTTGGCTCCATCTGGACCAATGGGATTATAACTAAGTTCTAACTGAGAAAGAGATAAACTTTGCATTAGAAATAAAATAATGAAGACAAAGTACGAGACAAAAGACAAGTAAATCAGCAGGCTTACACTGGTAATGACTGAATTATCTTTCAAAACTTGAGCGACGGCATTAACTCCTGCAGCATGAATGTTATTTCCTCCCTGTAGTTATAGTAAGGCTAAAGTCATGTTAGTAGGGGTTTTCCCATTTTCATTATGTTGGGAAGAAGAGGGGGGAGGGAAAATATACATAAGCATGCTGCTCTCACCAGGTCTAATGTCGCTATGGACCGATTTTCCTTTAAAGCATCAGCAATTTTTTCAGCTCCCTGACAATTTTTCATCAGTTGATTCCAAGTTCAGAGCATGGAACTCAACTCAAACATAAATTATCAAATCCAAAGTTGCTCTTTCTAAAATAGAAAACCATAAATTTTATATTTTCCTTTTCCATAAAGCAATCTTTCCATAAATGCTCTACAGATTTTTCCCCTTTAAGAAGCTAGAGATGGTTAAGAAAAGTGCTTGTTCATCAGAGTTTCTCAATTGTTTGGATAAAAACAAGTATTGTCTTCGAAGAAATTTAGATTCAGCAAACTTACTACATTTTTGTAATCCATCATGAATCTGCATTTTCTATGACATAATACCATTTTGCTAGGCATCTTAATGCAGTGTTTTTGGCATCGCTCCATGATGTTTAACACTATTTTATAAAATTAATGAGTCATCACACTAAATACATGAATTAGAAGACAGCTAAGAGATGTGAATACCTCATCACCAATATCGTTCATGTAAAGATTCAACCATAAAAGGCACTTGCTCTTTCTAATATACTCAGCAACATGGAACGCACCTTTAGCACTTAATGAGTTGTTGCCAAGGTCTAAAACCATAAGTTTCCCTAGAGAACAAATGTCATCGTCAGATTATTTGCAAGATGATAAAGTCAAGTTATTGAAACATGAAGGATACACAGCCTACATCAGTAGCTAGTACAGCGCAAGTACCTTTATGTGAAGCCAACCCTGACATCAAGGCACGGGTGCCTTCATCTAGAATAGAATTTCCATGCAAATGAAGTTCCTGATCACATTTACCTCAGTCAATCATGCAAGTCTTAAAAAAACTACATGGCAAACATGCCAATAGTAGAGGTCACAATAATCAGTGGTAAGAATATAGGAATCTGAGAGAAGATGAAAACAAATATTTCTTTAGGACCAATTAAAAATTTGGATGGCATGCTGTGTTAACTGTTTGAATTTAGGAAATGAATAACATGATAGGATATAGTCGGCTATATGATCATTTCAAAATTCGTACCGATCACTTCGCCAGGGCAAAAAGGTGAACAAGGCTAAATATTTCATCAAAAAGAAAACAGATGAGAAAAGTTACCCTTAAAGACTTGTTCCTCTCAAGTGCTTTAGCCAATGCATTAGCCCCCAATGCACCACCATAATTCCCACTAGAACAGCAATAATGGCACAAGGATTAACAAAAGAGAAATAATATGCGAAGGACAAAAATATGTCCATTAATGAAACAACTCAAGGTAAAAGGATAATGCAACATGATAATTGCATATACATTGAATTGTATCATTTTTCATTTTCAAGAAGCAATAGGGAAGCTTCTAAGACTAAGAGGAGAATGTGACAATTTTCACTTACTTGAGATGTATGTTCCTTATATTGTTATTCTCAAGAAGTGCTCCAGCTATACTTGTAAATCCCTACCTCCATTTCCAAGAACAAATTATATGAGAATTGGCCACCTTGATTTGGCTAACTAATGTCATTCTTACAGTCTAAGAAAATGCCAAAGTAAATAGCATACAGAATATTCAATCATATTGTTGTTTAGCTCGAGAACCCGTAAAGTTGAATTCTTCTTCAACATTTCTGCTAGAGCTTTAGCACCCTGCAAAACACACGAGGATTAATTAAGGCAACAAGAAAGGCCATCTCCTACAAACCATTTATCATGAAACTCACCTCATCACCTAAGTCAGCACTGTTCAACTGAAGCTTTTCAATACTGGAGTTGCCCACCAATATGTCACTTAAGCACTGTAAACATGGATGTCTATGCTAAATTAAACCTGACTGTATCTTATAGTAACATTTTCTTAACTCAATCATCATAATAATACATAAGCCATCAATTCATGACCTTAATCAGTGATATGGAAGCTAAAACCATGAAGAGAAAGGAGTGTTTCTAACAAATAAGTATCAACAGAGGAACATTTCACCCTATCAAAAAAAGAGAGGACATTTCAAGCTCCCAACCAATACTATATTTAAAAACAAACAGCTTTAAAAACTTGGAAAATACAATGTGTCAGTCTGAATAATAATGGATTGCAATAAGATATTAGGAGGTCAGTGTAACATGTATCATTTATTAACGACCGTGTAATTGCTGTGGACTAGGCCAGTAAATGGATTGCAATAATACAGTAGGGGGTCAGTGTAAGATGTATCATTTATTAATGACATGTAATTGCTGTAGAATAGGTCAGTAAATGTTGAATCAGAAGCCTTAAGATATGGAAAATATTTCATTGATTGATTCGCAATGTACAAGGCAAACATAATTATACATCAAAAGGAAATATTTACAATAAATGCAAAGATATCCTATACAGTCGGCATCTACTCAGAGAAGAATAAAAATATGATTTTTCACAGCGAAAAATTAAAGATTCGTGTAAAGTAATGTGCAAGCAAAATATTTTATGGGCTGAATCCACTTGGTTTTATTCAATTTCCTGTAAAAGACTGACTAGTTTAGTGCTTCTTGTGTTTCCATCAAAAGTAGGTCATGCAACATAGAATTAAGGCAATGTTTGGTAGGATTGAGCCATTTTTGAAGGAAATGGAGAGGGAGGAGGGAACTCCATGGAAATGTGATTTCTGGACTATAAATATGTTTGACAGGCAGAAAGAAATCATGATTCCTTTTATCGGAATTTTGGTATAAAGCAATCATGAAAAGGAGGCCTACTTCCTTTGCATGGTGGAAGCACCCAATCCTTGGTTACTTAAATAATGCGTACCAAACGTCAAGATAAGGAATTCCCTCCCATCTCCTTTCTTGAAACCCCTTTCATCGACTTCTTGGCCCCTATGGGAATGGTCTTTTTAGGAGTTATCCCTCAGGATGGACAAAGGTATTCGAAAGCTATTTATGTCATGTTGGATGGCAAATAAATCCTGAGAATAGAAAAGGAATTGGACAAGGATTCCCAATGTACGCATGTTTGGTAGAGATGAATAAAAGTTCCATGGAATAAAAATGCAGGAGCATGCTTCCTCTGTTTTAATCATGGAATGGGGATGGCTTCCATGGAAAGCAAATTTTTCAAACACGCTTGCCCTCACTTGAGATTTTGCAAGGTATAAAGCAATAATCATGCCATCAGGTCTAGATTGAAGATGTAATCATCGGCAAAACCAGGTCCAGAAGGATTGATTCTTGTAAGTTATCTCATTAATAACAGGGAAACTTTCTGATGAGATCACAAGTTGATGGCATGATGAAGAGCTCCGTATTCTAGGCTGTCTACTGCTATGATCACAAAAGGAGGAAAGGGTTTCAGTTGTCGTCCTCAACTACCTCTACTCTTCCTTCTCATTAGAGTCCTTGTTGGCCGGGCATGGCAGTGAGAGTGAGAATGAAGGTCCTTGTAGAGGGCACAGTTTTAATTTGACAGGGGTCAACTAGGCATTGTCTCAACAACTAGAGTTCTTCGGGTTCTTTATTGTCAATTTTGACATGAAAAGTTTTTTGGCAAGGATATTTTTGTATTTAGATATCATAAAAATTTCATTCTATCAATCTAACACAAATACCAAACATAATGTATACAAGCACCCCATATTTTTCTTACATATCAAACATATATTTAAAAAGAGTTCCATCCCTTTTCTTAGTCACAATTCTTTTCCTATTCCATTTCCCTTAAGAAGTCTTTCATCATACCAAACAGGACATTACAGCAATTAAGTTTGTAATCTTTATTCCTTCGTTTTAACTTTTAAGAGGACTTCATCTTGTTTGGTACGTAGTATTGGAGGTGTTGGTACTGGGTTTGACACTGGTATTGTCCATTTTGCTATGTTCAGTACGAGGGATTGATAATAACCTTGAATTGGGAGTACCACCAAATTGGGATTGCTACAAAGCCACCCACCCCTTGGTATTGGCAAAGCAGTGCAGTGATTAGAAAATTTTGGGATAAAATTGTCCTTGTTTATAATAATTTTCAAACTAAAACGCCCTTTTCTTATTCCTCACATCACCGATGTTCTCTCACCTTCACCCCCATCTCTCATCTCTCCCTTTACGCTCATCTTCTTCCTCCCTTGTCATCGACTTCTTTGCCGGAGGCTGACGACCCACAATTTCTTCCCTTCTCCTCATCCATAAATTCTTGTGAGAACTTTCTAGAACCTCCCTCATCATCTTCCACAAAATCTCAAATCAAATGAAAATAAAGTGCCACGCCTTATATATCCAACCACCCATTTGAACAAGCTCAATTAAATTAGACTTAGAGTACCTAGACTTTGTGCACCTAGTTCAACACGGCTTTTTGATTCTTCTCTTCGAAAAGTATTTATGCATAAAGTACAGAAGAAGACCTTATACCATAGACAATTTTATAATCTGGGTCATATTTTCAGGGAGCATGAGACTACAACCACGGGGTGCAAGAGAGTCAGACGATGGTAATGGGTTAGAATTAGAGAAGGATATTATCGTACTTATATAATTTATTTTATATTATAAAATAAAATTAATGAAAGTAGTCCCATCAAATATTACTTCCTACCAAACATAATTTCAAAATCTCAATCTTAGTCCCATCTCCAATCCCACTTCCAATCCTAGTCCCAATCCATCAAAACTCAAGCCCATGTACCAAACAGGGCCTTCTTGTCCTTGGTTCTCTTCAGTAAATTCTTTTTTATTAGGCCCAATATATTAAAATTTAGCTGGGCGCAAATGAATACAAGAGAAAACAAATAACACAATTTCTACTGAATGAACCATAAGCAACAGTTAACACAAATTTTAGAAGGATTAACTCTGAAATAACATACTTTATAGTTCTCACTTCATATCATTACAATCCTTACCTCAGCAGTCAGACTAGGAAAAATAAAAATAAAATTAGATTCATAATGTGTTTATAGGAAACTGATAATTAGATTTAGTGTACATTGAAACAGTTAGTCCTAACCTTAGCTCCTTCATCTCCAATAGGATTTCCAGAAAGATCAAGAGTCTTCAATGTGAAATTCGATTGAAGAACACCATCAAAAGCTTTCATTCCAGCCGCAGTTATACCATTTGCAGAAAAACTAACCTCCTCCACAATCTATGTACCAAAAAAACTAAAATCCACACTTAGCACATGGCCCAAAGCACACTGATAAAGCGATACAACACAATCTTCATTGCATTAATAGCTTATTGAAGATCAAAAACATAGTTGAGTTCTTGACTTATTAAACACAGGAGATCAAAATGAAATTTTAGAGAGCTACAATATTTGATTTTTCCAGCTTTTCATGTATGTAAGGTAGGAAAAAAAACGAGAGAGAGAGATAGCAATGACAAATATCAAAAGTTTATCACCTGGTTAAATGCCAAACTCTCGGCAAGAAAGAATAACCCCTCATCGCCAAAGTTGCGTCCTGCCAAAATTCATTAGATAATAAATAAATTTTTGTTTTTATATTTATGAATCTCTTTTGAATTACCCAAGACTAGACATAGAATCAAGTATCAACCACAACAAAGTATGAAATCAATGAATGGCAAGAATGAGGTAAATACAAAGATAACAAAATCAAGTGAAAGATTAAATGAAAACATGTTCATAATCATATAAATCCAAAACCAATTAGGAAAATAAGTGAACAATATGATAGACATAAAAGCAAAACCTTTGGCCAAGAAAGTATGCCAAAAATGTTATCCAAAACATTCTCTATATACAATGAGAAAACTTCATTTACGATGAGGTTCATCATATAACCATCACATTGCTTTCTATAATATTCTGGCAGGCATACCTGACAGATCAATGCTTGGAAATGACTTCAGTTCACGAGCAAACTCATTGAGCTTCTGCTTAGATTCCCTCTCAATCTTTGCCCCAAGTTTAGACAACAAATTTGTCCCAGGTGCAAAAGACCATTTCATTCCTCGTGAAGAGGATTGGTTTTCTACAGATAGAGGCTTTGATTGCTTTGGAGCAAGAAGCTTTTCTACTAATTTCCACACAACTGTAGACTGAAGACATATTAGTACAACCATTATGTAATATCTATACTTGATTACTAGCAATTGCAACAAAAGAAAACCTACAAAATTGTAACTATAGAATTAGGATAACATAGCAGATTCTAGTTTGATTATATGGCAGAAATCCCACAAAAAGTTGCAAGCAAAAGCTTCAATGGAGGCATTAAGATAAACTAGTTCATAGGTTCATGCATTGCACAGAACCCAACATAACAAGCAGTTCTATTCACGTTCTGTGAGCTGTATCTTTCTATAAGATTTATTAGATATATAGAGAGAATATGGATCACTTCCAGCTTTCTTTAATGTAACTGTACAGAAGCATGCTTAATCTATATTTATATATCTATAAACTTTGTAAGAATCCATTTTGTGTTTTTGTGTTATGATTAGTGTTGTAACCTGAGACACCTGGCTTCTATTGGGCTTCGTGTTTTATACTTTTCTTTTATTATTTATTATGTATTTTTTTAATTTAATATTGTAGGGCTTACAGGTATGTTCAAATCAACTAATGACTTGTGCAATTATTAACCTTTGCTTATTTGTTTTCACACATCACCAAAATCTTTCGTGCATGGGAAAGAATTTTAGTTTGGTATGAAAAAACTTCCGCTTTTGAGTTTCAAATGCCTGCCTCAAGAAAGTAGAATCTTTTCATCAAAAGCTCTTTAAGCGTAGTTTTAATAATAAGGTAATAGACGATACCTAACAGCAGATATCAGCACTCCAGCAACACATATGACTGTCTGGCACAAGCTAGTGACATCTAAACTACCAGAAGTCAGCCTTAAAGTAATCAACGTTGGTCCTCATGCAGATCATATTAAAACAGAAGTGAGGCAGGGAGATAAGGACTCAGAAAAGCAGCCAGTTCAATCCAAAATGGAATGCACATAGATGTTAAAACGATAATGTGCATTGTGCAGCTCAGATTTTCTTACACAATAAGAAATTGTATTAATTCTTAAAAAATTACAGTAACCTGTTAGGAAAATATATAAATAAAGCTAACCAGTGGCAATTTGAAGTTAAGCAAATGCAATTATAACTGGATGATAAAGCAGCATACATGTCAACTCAACTCAAATTTCAAAGAAAGGCAGAAACGTCAAAACAAGTAGATACAAAAGCATCCGTACCAAAAGTGGCGGCAACGAAAACTCCAGCTGGCACAACAACGGAGGCAAGCTGCTTCACCGGGCCACTGGATAAAGGTCCTTCAGCCTGAGACTGCCGGTAAACTCTCCGAGCACCAGCAGACCGACTCTGAGTGCCATGGACGTCGGAAGCAGCCGTAACCACTAAAATTCTAAAACCGCAACGCTTTTTTGCTGAGGAAAGACTTGGAAGACGCACAAATTGCCCATGAATTCCCAAGCATTGCCGCCTCTGGATATGCAAGGCCACCTGCAGATGAATATGGAAATTGTTAGGATTTTCGAGGATAAACTGACGCAGAAGAAGAAGAAGCAGAAGAGAGAAACGATTACCTGTGGATGGGGGTAGAGAGAAACGGTGGACGCGGAGCCCATAGGTTCTAGAAGCTCATATATATAAGAACGTTGACTTAATGGTTTTCCTTTGTTGTATAAGAGGGAAGACGAGGCGAAGAAGAAGAAGGTTAGAGTGGATAGAGCAGAGGTGGGAGGTCTGTAGGTGTCCCCGGCGTTTCAAAGTTTTACAGAAAGGCTGCAACTGATGAGTTTGAGAGAGAAGACGGTAGCTTCATCGATTGCTGATTTGCTGGGTTGCGCCGTCGATGGGCCACTATGGGCCTAGTTTAAGAACCCATAGATTTATTCTCATTGGGCTAGTTAGAGGCCCAAACAATTCATATCAGCAATTTGTTCAGCTAAAGGTCTCTATTGGCTATTGAACTTCCAAAGAGAGATCTTTTTTTTTTTTTTGAAACAAAAAAAAAATAAAGGTCTCTCTTTGGAAGTTCAATAGCCAATAGAGATGCTAATAAGGAGTGGTACAATTAACTAAGACATCGACCTTTACTCTGAAAGGGAGGAGGTTTGATACCTACTAGTCGATGAGAGGGCCTTATTAGTGGGCAATCTATAAGTACCTCTATAAGCGCTCTTTAAGGCTAAAGGCATGTCCAGGCCCTAATGGGATACCAATGTCTACCCCTACCTAAACTTTTCTGTATCCAAAAAAAAAAAAAAGCCAATAGAGGTTGGTTCGGTTGGTAAAGTGGTTGGCTCATAATAGTAAGGTTGTAAATTTGAATCTCACTATATAAAGGACTTATCAGTGAGTGATTTATAAAATACCTTATCTTCAAGTCCCAGGCATGTCCTATTTTATTTTATTTTTTTTACTTTTTATCTCAAGCAATTCTAAATTGTATATGTTAAATTTTAATTAGTTTAATTTTATTTATATTTTTTTTGTTATTTATGGTTATAATATACTGTTATAAAATGTTAGATCCAACCATTAGAAGTTGATCAAATGGTGAAAATAATAAATGAAGAGGAAATGGATATGGAGGTAAATGGAGGCACATTTCTCCCCTACAGAACTATTCAGAACTATTAGCAGTAAGAACTTGAGCATACATTTTAGAAAAGAATTTACGAATAGCCTAAAAATTAATGTCCGTTTGGTTCATAGGATCAAAGGAAATGTAAAGGAATATAATATTCCCTCCGGTTCTAATTATAGGAACAAATTTTAGAATTGGTTTTGGTCCTAATTATAAGAGCAAGTTTTAACTTTTGTCATTTTTTCCCTATAGTACCCCTATTTATCAATATATTTCTAATTTATCCCTTATTGATGCTCTATCAACAATAATTACGAAGGATATGAAATGAAGGAATTAAGAAAGATAACTACGGTGTTTTAAAAAATACATATTATATTAACTGATTTAAATAATTTTTTTAACATAATTAAATTAGGTAAATATATATTATTAAAGAAGAGCATTAAGAATCAGGGGGAGTACGAAGGAAATTAGGGAGTATGAGCAAGGGCATGTCTGGAACTCATCCTACGATATTTTTACATTTTATGAGATGATATAAAATTCGTATTTAGAGGTAAATTCATTTAAATTGAACAATTAATATTTATTGAATTGGAGGATACTCGTGTGTGAGAAAAGGAAAGAATGTAGAATGACGTGAAAGGGGATGAAGAGGGACAGGGAGAGCAAAGTGGGGGAGGGGAAGGAGGGAGGGAGATATTTGGAGGAGGATGGGGGTATTTTAGGAAAATATATATAATTAACTAATTTAACTCTCCTCCTTAATCCCTCCAAATTCTGATAATTTGTTCCTCTAATTAGGACCGGAGGAAGTAGGATGTAATGTAATGTAATGATAATTACTTAAGTTTGTTTAGTAAAATGTTAGGAATCGGATGACGAATTATATTTTTTATATTTTGGTAAAGATTGATAAAATGAAAAAGACAAAAATATCCTTTCAAAAAAAAAGAGAGAGAGAGAAAAGCCTCATCCTTCCTGTGGTTCTTCCTCATCCCAAATCAACAAAGAAAATCTCATCCTCTTCGCACAAAATCAGAAATTATTCAGAGAAAGCAACAATTAAAAAAGAATAAATAAAAATAAAATAAAATAAAAAAAGATTTCTTGAGGTAAAATGAAGAAAAAAATGAGTAAGGGAGTGGTTGGTCGAGAATGGAGATTTGTGAACGAACTTGGCAATGATGAATGGATCTACAACATGAATGACCTTTGAGAATGGGTGGTCAGTAAACAGATTCGACAGTGAGCTCAAGTCAATTTGGGCTGGGGGTTCGTTCGATGGATTTAATTTGGTTTCTCTAAATGAATAAAACAGTTTGGTTCAATTTCATAAAAAATAGCACTACTAGTAATGTAGTGTTATTGGGATTAATTTCCCTCCTCCCAGTCCTAAGTTCGATCGCCTCTCCCCTATCGCCTTGTATCAAAAAAATTTCATAAAAAATAATTATATGTAATCATAATGCAACAATTGATTACAATATTTGGTTGGACTTATATAATTTAAAGAGGATTACATTTTCTAATACTAAATATATTATTTGATGTAATCAAGATTACACTACTAAAATTAATGAATAAGGATGTAGACATTCTGTAATCAAATGAAAAATACAATATTACTATTATAATTTTTAAAATTGACCAATGTGATACCCATAAAATTTGTTAAACATTAAATAATTACCACCATTAAAAATTAATTGATAATACAGAAATTTAAAAAATATTCCCCATAAACAAATTTTTAAAAAATATTGCATCATTAAAAAATAATAAAATTTCTCATTGACTATAATATTCCTACTATTAAATATTAAACCATGAACCCAACTTGTACACTCCATAATATTTTTTTTTTTTTGATACATATGAGAATCCATACATTAACTAAGTAATATCTTCTTCAATGATTTCTCTAAGAACCCTATCAGCATGCGAAATTACATGGAAACCTGGCATACTAGATAAACTTTCTTTAGCTAGCCGGTCAGCAGCACTGTTCACCCATCGGCTGATGAGTTGTATCTCAACGTTCCAATCTCGGTCAATTACACCTTTAATCTCTTCAACCACTCGTCTATCTTCATGTGTTTCATTGATGGGGTTCTTTAGCAATGCAATTGCATCTGTAGAATCAGTCTCCCAAATGACGTTCCTGAATCCCATGTCCCACGCAAGTTTGAGACCGTGAAGGCATCCCCAAATCTCAGCAGTCAAACTGTCTCCCTCCTCCCCTTTAAACATGAAGGCTTTTAGAAAGGCACCATGAGCGTCCCGTAGGATTCCTCCACTAGCAATGCCAGGAGTTAAGTAAGAAAAAGCTCCATCAGTGTTGACCTTAACCCATCCAGCTGGTGGTGGTCGCCAGTGTTCTCTATGCTCACTAGCTAGCCTCTTTTGACCATTTCTAAGACAAAACCGGTTTTGGGCTTCATTTAGACTACAAATGGTGGCAGTAACACTGGATGTTACAGCAAGATTCGAAATCTTCTTGCCTTCAAATACTGCTATATTCCTGCGCCTCCATAACCACCAGCATATGATAACAAAAGATTGGCTCCAATCTTTAGTGTGCTGTTTCCCACCACGGTAGTTGAGATTCCAGCGGATCCACTGATCAAATTGCAGGGAGTGGAAGTCACGCCACAGGTTCGGAGGAACAATGTGACGCCATAGGTCAAGTGTTGCTGGGCAATCCCTTAACACGTGCTGTAAGGTTTCCGGTTCCACATGACAAACTGGACATTGAGTATCGAGACTCAAACCTCGTTTATATCTAGATACATTCGTTAAGATCCGCTTATGTAGAACGAGCCATACAAACATTTTGCATCTCTCCGGTACTGTTAGTTTCCAAATTTTACCCCATAAAGGGTCTGGAGGCCGCCTATCTTGGTTAATGGCGTCATAGGCGGATTTCACGGTGAAAGCACCACTCTTGTTCCATTTCCATCTCAGATTCCCGGCTGGCAATTCCTCAATCCCTTCCTGAACTTTATTCCATGTACGCTTGATCCCACTCCACAGATTTGATCCGGATCTCTTCATGTTGATTGTAGGAAGTACGTCTAAGCCACATTTATATTTGTTCCGGAGGACTTTGACCCAAAAATCATCTCTTCTGGCTGCTAGATTCCAACCAATCTTCATAAGATAAGCTTGATTGTATTGGCTAGTATGTCGAAGTCCCAGTCCACCTCTAGACTTAGGTTTACAAACGACATCCCAAGCAACTAGTGGTATTTTCTTTTGTTCCTCGGTACTACCCCATAGGAATTGTCTATTACATTGATCCAGATTCTCACACGTGCTAGCTGGGAGTACAGATGTTTGCATGACATAGCCTGGAATCGCCGATGTTACCGATGAAACAAGGGTAGCTCTTCCTGCAGATGAAAGTGATTTGGTTTTCCAATTTGATAATCTTGTCTTCACCTTATCCACCACAAAGTGAAAAGATTCTTTGGTTACACGCTTATGATGTAGAGGAACACCCAAATACTTGCCCAAATCGCTGGTAATGGAGAAGCCAAGTGATGCACACATCTCACTCCTTCTAACGTGGTGGACATTCTTGGAGAAAAACACTCGGGTTTTCTGTTGGTTAATTTTTAGTCCTGAGCTTTCGCAGAAAGTCTTAAGACATCTATTTATCATAGTTACTTGATCCATTGAGGCCTCCGCAAACAGGATGATGTCGTTTGCGAAAAACAAGTGTGAGATGGGAGGTCCAGTTTTTGTGAGACAAATCGGCTTCCATCTACCATCTTTACAAGCCGCCTGAATAAGGTGTGCTAATTTCTCCATAAATAAGACAAATAAGTATGGTGATAGCGGGTCCCCCTGTCGCACTCCCCGAGATGGTTGAAAAATCTCAGCTTTATCCCCGTTCCATAAAAGTTGCATACTAGAGCTAGAAACGCACTGACCAATTACCTCAATAAAGTGGTTTGGAAGATTAATTTCCTGGAGGCAGCCCAGTAGGAATTTCCAGTTAACTCGATCGTAAGCTTTTTCTAAGTCAATTTTGATGGCCAAATATCCCTTCTTCTGTTTCAGGTTTCTCATGGTGTGTATGGCCTCCTGAGCCACAATGATGTTATCACTACTATGTCTTCCTGGTACAAAACTGCATTGGTTTGGGGCAATCACCTGCGGCAAAATAGGCTTTAGTCTGTTCACGATAATTTTTGAGAGGGCTTTGTAGATGACGTTGCAGAGGCTGATCGGTCTGAAATCCCCCATAGATTCTGGATGATCTTTCTTAGGGATGAGGACAATTAAAGTACCATTTACCTCCTTGATAGCCTGCGGGTTAGAAAATAAATATCTAACATAATTCACAACAGATGGACATACCGTGCTCCATTGGTTTTGGTAGAAGAGGGCATTTAACCCATCAGGTCCCGGGGATTTTAGTGCACCCATACTGAAAATAGCTTCCTTGATTTCATTGTCTGAGATTTCTCTGTTGCACCATCTTAATAATCCCTCCTCGACACAAGGGTAAGTCATATGGCAATTAAGTATCGGGCGGTTGACAACATCTTCAGAAAGTAAATTAGAGAAGAAACCAGTTGCCAAACCTTTAATTAGCAAGGTGTCATAGATCCATGATCCCTCACTATCTTTGATAGCTTCAATACGTTGTGTTTTCCGTCGACGGTTGGCACGAGCATGGAAATAGCGAGTATTGCGATCCCCATATACTGACCATTCCGCTCTAGCTTTCTGTGCCCAAATAAGAGACTCTTGAAGTAAGACATCCTCAAGTTCCTTCCAGATGGTCAATTGGAGCTCTTCGTATTTTGGCAATAACCCAAACTGGGACACAGCCTTATTAATGCCATCAAGACGGCATAAAAGCTGTTTTTTCCTTCTCTCAGTATGTCTAAAGACTTCTCTATTCCACTTAGAGCATGCATTTGTGAACTGAGCTATGTTTTGCAGCCAAGAAATACTAGGAGACCAAGTCTGACGAACAAATTCATCGAACTTTTCATGAAGAACCCAGGCAGCGATGAAGCGAAATGGCCGATTGGGCTTGATTGGATCCTTACATGTATCAAGCCGAAGGAGCAGAGGTCTATGGTCTGATTTGTAGAAGGGGAGGTGAGTAACCGAGGCATTAGGGAACAAATTAGTCCACTGTTCATTTACAATCATCCTATCTAGTCGCGCCTCAGAGGAACCACGCTTCCATGTAAACTCTGGACCATCAAAGCCAACATCTCTCATCTCATGCGAGTCAGTCCATTTGAGGAAATCCCGATCAATGGAACTTCGAAATGTAGCAGATGAGCGTCTTTCACAAAGGAGCAAAGTACCATTAAAGTCACCACCTAACAGCCAAGCTCCCTGAACCGTTGGTGCTATTCGAGAAAGATTATCCCATAATAGACGACGAGAGGCACAAGATGGGCTCGCGTAAATTACAGTAAAAGTCCAAGAGTAGCCCGTAGTGCCAGTAACCTGTAAATGCATAAATTGGTGATGTCGTTCAAGTACAGAAATAGAAGAAATGCTGAGTTCCCAAAGACACCAAATACCACCACTATAACCCTCGCAATCAATTAATTCCATATTAGGAAATCCAAACTGTTGTGCTCTGCCTATGGATGCCTCCTTAGTGCACCTGGTTTCCAAGATTGCAAGAAAATCCAATTGGTAGTGTGCTTTAAGATCACGTATGAGAGCAGGAAAACTTTGGGCCCCGGTGCCTCTAGAATTCCATATTAAAAAATTCATTGGGAAACTGTAGATGATTTGTGGGGTGTGGCAGCCTCCCCCTCGGCCTTATCCTGATCACACATGGTCTCATCTGAATGTTGATAGTCGAATCCTTGCGTTGGTGTGCCAGCCTCCAACAGTGTCTCATCTGTGTTTGATAAATTATCCTCAGTCATAGTAAGCTCGGTACCACTACGGTGCACAGGCGGGCCCTCTTCAACACAAGGATTGGATGACCCACTAGCTAATGGTGCCTTGATATCTATTTGCGCCTTCGGTTCCTGCAATATATTGAAGGAATTATTTGAAATGGGCTCCATGATGTGGCCTACCGTGGAAGAGCACTTTGCCTTAAATACATTTTTAGTGGGTTCCATGACTTGGTCCACCATAGAAAAACATAATGCCTTTTGCCTCCCCGGGGAACGATTTTCCTTCCCTTTGAATTTTCCTTTGTTATCTTTCTTCCTCTTAATGCCTACTTGGACCCATTCAGCTTTTTGTGGGCCCTTCTCTTTTAACAACTCCCCTTTATTTTCTTTAACATCATTCAATGTTTCCTTCTTCATATTCACCTGCCGCAAATCACGCATATCCACGGGATGCATCAGATTCCCATTATTATCCTTTTTCAAATCAACCGCTTTTAATGGCCCACGAAATTCCCGCCGTAAAATCCGGATTTTCCCAAAGGGACTTTTATTGGATGTGTCCTCACCGGAAAGTATGGTGGAACCACCGCTAGATCCTGTTTGCTTCTCCTTCTCTTTGCCGTCATCTTTCTCTATACCTGTTTCTTTCTCCATCTTTTTACCTTCTTCACACTCTGCCTCTATCTGTACTGAATCTTTATCCGTCGCTTGGGGGTTATCCGCGGTTTGATTCAACGGACAGCCATCTTTCTGGTGTCCATATTTTCCACATGAAAAACAGACTTGATGGAGCCCTTCATAAATGATTGGGCGCTCCTCTCCAAAGACCAGATATGTCGAAAGAAGAGGCTTTTTGAGATCAATCTCCACACATATACGTGCGAAGCCTCCCTTGTCATAAATCGAGGTTGAGCGGTCGATCTTGATCATCTTGCCAATCATGTTGCCTATTCTGCGTAGCGATTCCACATTATAGAATTCAAAGGGGATATCCGGTAAGCGAATCCAAGCAGCAATATTACATTGGAGGTCAGCCTTCCAGGGGTTGAAATTCGGTCGCCATCTCTGAACGATCAGATAATGATCTTCAATCATCCATGGACCCTCCTGAAATGCATACTCTCGATCTTCTTTGTTGGAGAAAGAAACAATGAAGTATCCATTACTGAGCGGGATAAGCTTCAATGGGTCTTTTGGTCGCCACATTCGATTCACACGATCCCGAATGACGTATGTGGGGAAATTAGCACCTAGAACTTTGATAATGAGGGAGTTCATCCATGGCAGACACCATGCCGTGTACTCCTCAGCAGTGAAGTTCAATTTCCCAGGTTGACCCTCCAGCCTACTCGTCTCCATGTTATCTTCATCCTCCGATTCCTCCAAAGTACGCTGGAAGTCCTTCTCATTCATCTTGTGAAAGTAATCCTTCCACCCTCGCACAATATCATCTTCCTCATTGTGTTTCATCAGAAATCCAGTGAATCCAGGCGATAAGAGTTTATCTCTGTAGGATAGCTTGGATGCTTTGCTTCCCAGGTTGGGTGTGGACCCGTCCGAGTCGCTAACTCCACTTCTTTTTCCCTCAACCTTCTTTCCGAATGTGAAATCTTTTTTCCCGTCAACCTGTGCACTCTGCGTACAGTTCTTACCGCCGTC
Organism: Acacia crassicarpa; assembly: GCA_034222035.1. Taxonomy (NCBI): domain Eukaryota; kingdom Viridiplantae; phylum Streptophyta; class Magnoliopsida; order Fabales; family Fabaceae; genus Acacia; species Acacia crassicarpa. Next base: position 18,375,694 of record JAWXYG010000009.1, on the reverse strand, counting down.
TGCATCTCCATCTCCTCCTCCCGACCCCTCTTTTCCGCCACTCACCGTTCTTTTTTTCCGTTCACGAGCGCTCATGGCACTTTTTTTCCCAGCAGACTCTGTACACTCCATAATATTTTCACTATTAAATATTAAAAATTACTATGACCCCAAAGTGTAGTAGACCGCACAAGATGAAAAAATTACCACGAACTCAAAGTGTACATTATACATATATGTACACAAGGGCAATTTTTCTCTTATTATATTATCTCATGTTCGATATAATCCATCTAAATGTTTTTATGCATATGCATCGTATTTTCTTAATGATGAACCAAACATATTCATGTAATCATCATTACATTCTATTAAATTCCCTCCCATTGTGTGAACCAAACGGATGGTTAATTGTGTTCAAGGTTGTCAATCTAGACGAACGAGGAGAATATCTTTATCACAGTTAGTGGCCCATTACTACAGATTTAGGGATTTATAATGTCTAATACATAATGATTACAACAAATAAAATGTATGTCGAGGTGAAGGTCTCACAAGGTTATATAACACTTAAACATAATGGTTAATTATGCGCATCAACATGTATTGCGAGGTAGAATTTGCAAAAATACAAACATAACGGTTGTAGCTAACAACCGTCATTTATTTAGTGACAAAAATGATTGCTCTTAAGAGGCAACTATCTTGTAACACTTACAAACAATTTGTTTTTCAAACACTTATATCAGCAAAGACAAAACATAACGGTCTTCAAAAACAACCGTCATCTAACTCTTTCATTACCCTTTGTTACATTCAGACTTTCAATGTCATAACTCATCATAATTGTTTGTAATCCTGTTGGACCTTCGTAAGTCATAAGTTATAACCCTTCGCAGTCCATTAGACCGTTATTCAAACTCAACTATTCCATGTGATCCTGCTACTTTTTTTTTTATCGACCTCCTCCTTATCTCCTTCATCATGTTAAGATCTCAGGGAACTCCTTCGTCGCACCCTACCACCTCCTGCTCCTCCTTCTCAAGGCTTGTTGGTGGCAACAAATGACTCAAATGCCGAGGATCCTAACCATGTCGCCCCCTCCGCCATAGCCGGCACCTCTACCCCCTATGCCAATCCATCTATTCCGCCGAATGATGAGATGGCACAAGAGAAAAGAGCATTAAGGAGGGGTCTTATTGTCATGAAGGAGGTTTAGAAAGCAAATTAATAGAGAAGGGATGAAACTTACTGTAGATGGAACAAAAATGGTCAAATTTTAAAATCTGACAAGTTCACAATTTGTCCTTACTTGTTCCACCTCACAGTAAGCTTCCTCCCCTCTTTTGGAATTTGCTTTGGACCTCCTTCATGACAACAAGACCCTTCCTCAATGCTCTTTTCTCTTATGTCATCTAGTCATTCGGCGTAATAGATGGATTTACGGAGAGGGTGGAGGCGCCGGCTTAAGATACGTAACAGTTATTAAGTAAAATTTGTTACTTAATAGAAGTCCAAGCAAACAAATAATGGAGTTAATTAGTAACTGACATATTTTGTCTTACAATAATGACGGTTGTTAAGCAAAAATCATCATGAAACAACTAATGCCGTGATGGTTTGAAACCTTTCCCCTTCCTTAGGACTACTACAAAAAAGGTCTTTTACTTACCTAAAAGACATCCCTTTCTTAAAAAGGGAAGTAAAATATAATGGCAATGACATTTTTGTAATTATGTAGAGGAATTTTGACATATTAGACATCCTTTTTATATTTGGCACGTAGAAAATGGACTTTAGGCGTCCTTATTTAATTTAGGATGCTTAAACTGTATTATAGGCATCCTAATAAAAAGAGAGATATCAAAATAAGGAGATTTTGTCAATTTTCAGCGCCAAAAGGAATGTTTTGGCATCCCAAATTTTAATTAGGATGCCTAAATCGGAATTTTATACATCCTAATTCAATTTTGGGATGCCTTTGTTGAACTTTTGGCAAACTTTAAGAGTCCTAAATTCTATTTGGGACGTCAAAATATGTCAATATTTCAACTTCCTCACGTGTTTCTTCTTATGGATGCTTTTTTTATTTTATTTCTAACCCCTTCAACACCCCTTTCATCTTATCGCTCATCAGATCTATGCCTTCTCTCTCATTCTCGCTTAGATTTGTGCCTTCTAGGTTGCCTCACTCTCATCTGATCACTTGCCGCCTATGCTCACTCCATCCGTGCTCCCTTCTGTCTACTTATTTGTGCCTCGCTCTATCTGTGTCTTGCTCAATTGAAGATCTGTGTCTCGCTCAATTTGTGCCTTCCAAGCTCCAATTATTGTGGCTCCTCCCTAACCAGTCGATTAAGATTTGTAACTCACTCAATCTTTGATTCTCTGATATATTTATTGTTATTTGTATTTTTTCCTCTTCTTCTAATTGTTAGATCTAGAATTTTTGGATCTGTATTATCTATACCTGCATGCTAATCCCCGATTAATGAGTTATGAATGTGAGTTTTTGCTTCTCGATCCCTTCTCTGGGTTTCTATGTTTTGGGATAATTTTGATTTTTGGACTGTTTATGTAGACCTAGAATTTGTGTTTGATAGCTCCGATGAGCCTTGTCCAACCCGTCATATCGTGTAGCCATCCCTTTTTCCACGGTAAGCCTCCCGAACTTGGTTTGGATTTTTTTGTTTTCTTAAAAAAAAGTAATATAGCGTCCTAAAAAATTTGGGATGCTGTAAGCCTCGACCTAAGCAATATGTTATCCCAAAAAATTTAGGACACCGTAAGCTTCAACTTTCTACAGTCACCATGACTGTCGTCCCCATCATCTGGTTCATCATCCTAATCCTCATCCTCATCATCGGAGGAGGAGATGAAATTAAAAATTGATAGTTCACAATCATTAATTAAGAAAAAGTGAATATTGTGGTTGATTATACAATTAACAATAGACACCAATAAAGTTAACAAAAAAAGTTGTCAAATATATCATAGTTATTAAGAATTAACCCATCGCCATTTATAGAATATAATGATCTTAAATATTAAAAGACACAACTACTCAATAACCATAAATCCCTCTCTATATAAACGTCTGAAAACTGAATTCAACTTCTCTATTTCCCTTTCAACTTCTCAAAGCCAACTTCTGATTCAATAAAACATCATGGACAAATGCAAGAAAACTTCTAATTCATAATCTAGCAAAAAACTGAACAATGAACTCTTTTTGCCAACAAGCATTGAAGGTCTCATCCATGCAAACTACGAGCTCCATCATATGGTTGACTTTTACTTGTGAGAGTAAGGGCGCATGGACCAAAACTTGAAGGAAATTGCCTCTCTTGTTTGCTCTTTGAACAAGAAGGTAGACAAGTTATTAGAGAATGAAGAATTTGATCATGCATCATACTTTTAAAATATCTCCATAACTTTTTATTTTTAGATTGTTTATTTAATTTGTCTTTTTTGTTGTAAAATGGTGGCTGCATAATCAAGAACCAAATTTTCTTCTTTCTTTTTTTTTTTTTTTAAAAAAAAGAGGTATATATGTTATGGTTATTAAGTAACAACCATCACTTATTAGAATTCCATGAAAATACATAATAGTTATACTTTATAACCATCATATATTGTCTGACGGTTCTTATGGTAAAACCTTCATGCAACGTTAGATGAACATACAAACAATTTGTCTTCCAACTTCATATCAGAAAAAACAACAAAACGGTTTTTTTAAAATAACTGTCAACTAAATGGTCCAAACATTTCCCCTTGCCCACGCTCATAATGAGAATACTATGTGCTACTTCATTCTTTGATAATCAACACGAGAACCACAGATCCTTTCATTACCCACCTCTGCGCGCGACTACTCCTCTTAAACTTCCAATGTGTGCAATGATAGTCTAAACCCATCACTTCCAATTTATATAAACTCTCAATTTTCTTAGGCTTATCATCCTCCTCTGTTCTTTTAATCACCAAGATGAAAGGTCATGCTGAAGACTTGCTAGAAAATCCATGGCGTCACCCTTCTCCTTTACAACCACACCTGCCACCATCTCATTCTCCCATTTCTTCTCCTCCACAACCTCCGCCTCAATTGGAGGTAATGATGCAGAGTGCAGTATGCATTGGTCATACAATGAGGAAGCTAGCCGAATATTTGTCCAGTATGAACAGGAAGGCCAATCTCATGCTTGATGAGTATGAGATTAGCCACCATGATCCTGACATACTCCTGGTTGATTCAGGCCACTCTTCTGATGACGAGTAGCATAATAATGTAACACCTCATTTTCATCACCCAAAAACTTGGCCAAAATATTTATAATTCCTCCAAAAGGGTGTATCATTATTCAAATCATTAGATTACATTACCGTTTCAAATAAAGTTTAACCCTTAATCAAAATAAATTTCAGAAAATTATTTCAGAGTTCAATACAAAACGGAAGTCTTAGGTTCATGGCAAATATAATAACATAACATAATCTATTGGAGATCAAAAGAGCTTCCAGAGCTCACTCCATAGGTGCCTTCCCTTGCTCTCTACTAGAATAATCACCTGAAAAATGTTAATATGGGATGAGATTCCACGTCTCAGTAACTACTGAATATTTCTACCTTACACGAGCAAATTACATATGACAAAAATAGTAGATAGTAAAAAAAAATGGATTTAATATACACAGATATTTTTAGATATACCGTTGTTCACATCAAATATCTTTATAAAATACTCATCATTCTTTATTGAATAATTCAGAATGCACTATGCAGTATGCAGCCTCCCTTATATCCCTTTCCAACCGTATACCGCTGACTGGAACCATAGGCTAACATATAGTCCAATAGAAACTCATTCATTTGACTGGATGGTTTCAAGCTCACCAAAACTTAAGATACACCCGGCCAAAGGTATAGAGCTTAAATCTGGACTATGGCTCCCCTCCTTTAAAATAACAACTAAGGAGGTGTCACATGTCCCACATCTCCAATGATATCCCGGCCAGAGGAAAAACATGGAAGATGGGGCCCTGAAAAGTACCATCCACTGTGCACCGAGTGGTGGCATAAACAATTCTTATCATTCAATTCCCTCCTTACTCCACCCATCACAATACAACCGCCATGATGAATGTATTTACTAAAAAATAATGCATTATTATACCATTATATACATTGATATGCGTATTTATGAATAGTAAAATACTATGCGTATCTGTGAATAGTAAAATACTATGCGTATCTATGAATAGTAAAATACTATGCGTATCTGTGAATAGTAAAATACTATACGTATATGTGAATTGTAAAAATACGGTATATACATGAATAGTAAAATGAGTAGTAAATACGGTATACGTGAATAGTAACATGAATAGTAAATACGGTATACGTGAATAGTAACATGAATAGTAAATACGGTATACGTGAATAGTAACATGAATAGTAAATACGGTATACGTGAATAGTAGAAATGAATAGTAAATACGGTATACGTGAATAGTAAATACGGTATATGTGAATAGTAAAATGAATAGTAAATACGGTATATGTGAATAGTAACGTACGTATAAATAGTACCTCTACAGATTTGCAAGTCAAAGTTCCCACACCAGATCTTAAAACCATAAATATTTTCTAAATATTCTTGCCAAAATAGTAAACAAACAAATTTATAATCATACCTAATTCACAAGTATAAGGAAGAATATTCAGAGTTACCTGTTACTCTATAGTTTCCAAAATTACTGCAAGGCTTCCCTACGTTCCTTCTCTCTCTCTCTCTCTCTTTTTCTCCCTACCTTTCTGTGAGTCTTGAGTGATTGTATGTTGTGAAAGAAATGAGAAAGGATGAGGTATTTATAGAGTTCGGGTCTCAACTAATTTTCAAAAATCACATGTCCATCTACTACACATCTACCATGTCAATCTACCATTCATTTGTCCATCTACCACGCGTCTACCATACACTTCTTCATCTACCGTCTAACTACCATTCAATGTCCATCTACCATGTAACTACCGAATACTCATCTTCCGATCAAATATCACATACTTATCTACTTCATAACTATCTACCATTCAAGTTAATATCTGATTTCTTTACCCTGATTGCATCGAAGAATACTGAGTACCAAGAGCTTAGTAACTTTCTTATCTCAATATTATTCCTTAATTTCCTGTTTCAAAATTTGGGATATTACTAACTCCTAAATTCTACTTCAGAGAAAAAAAATACTCTTACTATAATTACATGATAAATTTTAATTACCATAAATTGGTCTATCCTATAATATTATAGTTCTAAAATTTAGGATGTTACAAATAATATGTAGTCTGCTATGAATTTATGGAACTTTTGATTCATTCAAATTGAACAAAACAAAAGTTCCTAAACTCGCAGCAAACTTTAGATCATCTTTGAGGAAACAAGTCACCAAGGGGTGATATTTTTTGATTTTATTTTTATAAAATATAAAAATATAATTATCTGGGCACTAGCTACCCAAAAAAATAACAATAACATGCCTCGCAGTAATTAACTAATAAATGTGATATATGTATATGTTAAAATAATAATGTAACTCACAGTTATTAACAAATAACCGTAATATATATAAACAAATAAATAATAGTTTTATCGATATAACCGTTATGTAAATTCTTCAGCATGAAAACCCAAAAAATCCTACCATTCCTTTTTTATTTAAGCGTCTAAAACTAAACACATTTGACACTTATTCTATTCAAATGAAACCCTTGACCATTATAACCCTAGTACTTGATCTTCTTGTCTTTTCCGGCCATCAAGAGTGATTTTCAGTCGAGCCCCACCATAAAAAGCCTTTATCTTACTTTTTAGCGACAACCACGCTAGTCAATACCTTCACACTTGTCTTAGCGACTGCCAAGCTATAGTTGCTTTTGCTTGTCGTAACTCGCATTTTCGTTGTTCATGAGCCCTAGCTAGGTCACATTCCTTTTGTGCTCTATTCTTCTTGTTCGATTGAGGTGCCTATGTGAAGTCATGATGCGATAAAGCATTTAAGGTGACATTAACTTGCTTTTGTGAAGTTTGTTTTGTTAGAAAACCTACCATTGCTCTGATCAAATGTTCATTTCCTATTATAAGAAATTGTTAACTCATTGCTTTGATTAAAAGTTCCTACTTTATTGATATTTTTTGTAATAACTTCTAGAGATATGATCCCAAAGGAAAATATATTTCCTTTTTTGGAAGTATCTATATCTTTAGAAGTTACTTCAAAAAGTTCCAAAGGTATGATGAATAAACTTGTTCATGTATACCTGGGAGAGTCTTATATGAACAAGCTCTATGAATAAACTAGTTCAGATGTACTGAGATTCATACATAAACAAGCTCGTGAATAAACTAGTTCATGTGACATCTTAAATTTATTGCTGTGAAGTTTTTTTGGAAATCCCATATTGCTCTGTCTGAAGGCCCCTCTCTTGTTTTTCTATTAAGTAGGTGGTATCAAGTTAAAACCTATGAAATTCAACAATGTGATAAGTCATAAACTCTTCAATGTGAGAGTTTTCTGAGCTACTTGGTCTTATATCAATATATATAATAGAATAGTACTTCCAACATCGAGTAGTCATGCAATTTAGATGGGTCAAGATTTTCTAGGCTTTATGGCTAGAATCAATCGCACTTTTGGTATATATATATAAAATAATAATAATAATAATATAAGTATTTACCTATACCTTGTGCCTCTTTAGCAATTAAGTCTAGAAAGCAAAGGAAGATGGGGAAAAAACAAATTACCCTATCAAAAAGGGCACATGGGTTATACAAACCCTTGAATTCAAGGGTTTGCATGCCCATCTGCCCTTTTTGATAAGGGTATATGTTTTTCCCCCATAGTACTTTGCTTTTCAGAGGTTAATTCCTATAAAGAGACACAATTATATATATGTCACTAGTTACATTATAACTCATGTACATTAACATTTGTCATTAATTCTCCCCACAAAGCTTCAAATGTCTTGATCCCTGTCAAATTGCATAGCCACACGGTGTTGGAAGTACTGTTGTTCTATTCTATTACACACACACACACACACATATGTATATACATATATACATTTGAAGAGTCTTTTATCCATTCATCATAGTTATTATATAAAAACCGTCATGTATTATAAATCTTCATGGTTCTTATTTATAAATTGTTATTTATATATTTATTTTATAATGGTTGTCTATGTGAGACCATTATTAAAGTTCATTAAAAGTCATGGTTCTTATATACAAACCGTTACTAAATAAATAACGATTGTAAAATGAGATCATTATGTATTATGTAAGCATTATCATATATTATGACGGTTGTTTACGTATGCTCTTTAATTATTATCATATTAATTGGCAAATCATGGCCTCACCAAACTTCAATACATAATGGGTGTTATATTATAACTGTTATAATATGTTTGGAATAAATAACCGTAATATATATGGCCGAGCTTTTATAGAGTCACGTATATATAATGGTTCGAAACCGTGATGTATAACAATTAATATTCGTGATCGTGATTTCTGTACTATTAACCATATTCATTGGAGTTAGTGGAGGTCAAAGGTTGGCATAGTTGGACTGAGAAGATGAGGAGAAGCAAGTAGAGGATGGACGCTTAGAAAGAGTGAGGGGCATCTGAGGAAAAAGTGGATTATAACATGTGGGGAATGGAGATTTCATAGGTTTTTTCAATAATCCCTCTTACAACTTTTAAGGTTATCATGATGTTATTAGATAATACCCAGACCAACCAAACAACGAAAATATGTGGATGCATCAGGACTACATGTACTCCCCATTGATTTAATGCAACCAAATAGCTGACCACAAACTGACCATAAGTGTTCCTTTTATTTTTTTAGTGTTCCTTTTATAATGCTCCTTGTCTCCAATAAACCCCCCTCCCCACAAAAAACAAAAATCAAAAGAAGAGTTGAGAATCTGGGTTGGGTTCGTGGACTAGCTCGTAAGTGCTTGGTAGATTGAAATTTTATAAATCCATTTTAAAAGCAGACTGATATTACCCACCATGATTAGCCAGCCAATCCATAGACCTCATTTCATGTTATTCCACTACAGTACCGATTCTCTCTAGATGATACCCGCATTTGTTTCCGTTGTAACCCTCTTTTGGACAATCTGTGCAAATTTAATCATTGGGTGTATCCCCCCTTGGATCTTGACATCTTTGCCATCCAAAAACAATTGAGGCAAGAGTGGTTACAATAATATCAATAGTGGTCTCCACTTTCATTAAAGGACCACCAACTTTTGTTGGGATGGAGTGATAAGCACTAAAATCTGAACTTTTCAGATTAAATCTAAATGGCTCATATTTGTTTTTCCATTCCCTCTTGAAATCAATTTCACTTCCCCCCATAAGACTAGACTGATGTTTCAAAAAGTTATGGGGACTTTGGGAAAATATTTTGCTATAGATGTGGCTAGGTGAAATTTCCCCTATTCTTTTTTACCAGCTAGACCCACTTCCAATGATAGGTGTGTGTTTGAATCTTTCTTGTGCTCCATGGAAGTAGAATTTTCCAAACTTTAGTTAATAAACATATGATCAATTGCATAGTTATACTAATTCATATCCTTCGAAAGCCATTTTTTTGTCCACAACCAAAAAGTGTCGTTTAAAACAAGGAAGAACGAAAGCACAACAAAGAGAGGACAGCAAATGAAAAAAAAAAAAAAAAGCATCATTTTTGGTTCACACTATTTTCTTATATAAAACAAACATCATAGGAGTTATGTCCAAAGCCTTCCTATGCTCACCCCAGAAGCTGCCAGCTGGGCATGTCTCTTTCAACGACCTGCTCGAGGCAAATACAACACCATCCTCCATTCTATATAAAACCCCACCAACACAACACACAAAGCAGAAAATACACTGATTCAATCCAGATCAAAACAGAGCCTTGAAACGGCATCGTTTATGGCCGCAGGAATGACGTTCACCATTTTAGCTGCGTGTTTTATTGTTATGATTGTAGCTGTGGCTGCTCAATATGGCTCTTCTGACTCTCCCAGAACCTTAAGCTACCCTTCATTGATCATTGGGTTTCTTCCTTTCATGCTTGCGTTCCTTGCATTGAAACAGAGGATCTAGCTGATCATGATGTTCCTTTATTTGATGAGTTTGTATGAGCTGAGATTCTGATGTTTTCTGTATGTTTCGTGATTCTTCCCCTTTTGTTATATTTTGTGTATGCTGGTCGTATAAGTTTATCTATCAAATAAATTCTGCATATACTACAGGGTTGTTATTGTGATAGACAAAATTTGTAGTACAATTTGCCTTACAAACTTTATCCAATATTTAAGACCGGAAGAAATAATTTTTATCATATATATATGATTGGGTCATATTTAAATATTCTCGGACTTGAGATGTCGTGCTTAAATGGGTCAAGCCCCTCTCTTTAGAACCAACACTTAATGGTGCAAATTTTGTCATGCTAGTCACTGTTATTTCTATTATATGCTATATGATCAGTAGTTTCTGTAAACTTAGCCAAATTTGACAATTATGGGAAGACAAATTGCATCTATTGAGCATTCACATGAACAATGCAGCTCATTCATCTTGTTACTCCAATATATAAGAAAACACGCCTAATTTTCCGTGACAATTCTAAGCGATTTGAACTTGGGTGCTCAATAGGATAGTTTCATCTCAAAGTGGGCATCTAGGAACCTTTTTCCTTTACTTTTGGGATACGTGAATCAGAGTGAGCGCACTCTCATTTCTTTTGGGATGTAGGGTGGGTCTATTAATTAAGGGAAAATTAATCTTTTGATCCTTATAATTTGGATTCAGTCTCTGTAATTCGACTTAGCGCAGCTTAGTTCCTATAGTTTTGTCTCCATTGTGATACAATCGCCAAGCTTTAACCAAATTTCTATAGTTTTAACCATTTTATAATTAAGTTCCTAATCTCTGTTATATATATGATTTTAATTTATAAAGCATAGAGACTAAATTATAAAATGGTTAGAACTATAAAAACCAAATTGTAATGAGTCAAAGTTTAAAAACTAAATTACAACTGAGTCAAGACTATAACTTATAAGGACTGAGTTGCGATGAGTCAAAATGTAGGAACTGAATTATTACTTATTCAAACTATAGTGACCAAATTATTAATTTTCCTGTCAACCAATTTCAACAAGGATGGCTGTTTCAGTCAAAGAATGTGTGGTCCATGGGGACGCGCTTGTAATCAGTATTATGCACCACACCTAGGATGATGAGTAAGTACTATAAATGGATTTCAACATGGACGGATGCTTCAGCCAAAGAATGAACAGAAGACTAGTAATACAAAGATTTTGACAGGAAAATGTAAGATTAAAAACTACCACTGAGAATGAGACTCTGTATTTGAATATGAAGGGTAAGAAAAAGCAAATGCTGCATGAAGTACAGCTCCAATTGGGAAAACATCCTCATCAACAACAAAGTAAGGGTTATGAGGAGAATATATGGTTCCACTCTTGTCATTTCTCATTCCCACAAGCAGGAAAGTCCCCGGCACTTTTTCCAAGAAAAACGCGAAATCTTCACTCCCTGTGAATTTTGGGGCTAATACCGTGTTTTCTTTCCCGACAATCTCACTCGAGATTTGCCTCACTATTTCATATACCCTCTCATTGTTTGTAGTTGGAGGAATCGTCGGATGCTCGTTCCCATCGAAATTAACCTCTGCATCGCATCTATGTACTGCTGCTTGTCCTATAATAACCTGCACAAACAAGTCACACATATGAAAATTAAAGTATTTTATGAACATATTATATGTATTTCTTTTCAGTGGGACATATCTTTGACATTCTCACATGTTTATTTTCAATAGAGTTAGTTATGTCATCAGATTAGATTATGTTGAACTCTTTAATCAGAAGGGCAATATGAAATGCATGAATTTGTGTGATTGTGTAGCCTAGAAATATGCAATATCAGGAGAAGGATTACCTCTTCTATTCTTTTCCTGATTGAATAAAAGCTCTTCTTGCTGTGTGCTCTGAAAGTACCAGCAAATGTAGCGGATTCAGGGATGAGGTTGTGAGCAGATCCTGCTTCGACCGAGGCCACAGAAACCACCTGCAAAATAAATTTCTCTGTTGAATTCACAAGTAGATGCATTCCACTGACCTATAAGTGAAATACTGAAATAGTTTCAATCCCATCATGTAAAGGCTTTTACTTTAGAATTTGACTCAACCTGAGAATCTAAAGGATCCGCCTCCCTTGAAACAATATTCTGCAAGCTAATGACAGACGTTGAAGCAGCCAAGACTGGATCGATGGAATACTGGGGAAAACCTGCATGCCCTCCTTTCCCAGTGATCTTTGCTTTGAAGCCTCCACATCCGGCTAGAAAATCACCCGGCCTCGATGCAACAATGCCTAAGGGATACTCTATAACTAAGTGCAACCCAAAAATAGCTTCAACTTTGTCAAGAACCTTTTCTTGGATAATGCCTTTTGCACCTGTGCCTCTTTCCTCAGCAGGTTGGAATATGAGAATTACAGTGGCCTGCATGTAAAGCAGAAACTTTCAAGACCAAAGAGGTAAGAATTCCAAGCCTTATTTTCCCCCCAGTTATACTTCACCTTTAACTTGTCTTGCAGTTTTTGTAGGATCTTCGCAGCCCCCAGGAGCATGGCTACATGGGCATCATGCGCACAAGCGTGCATTTTTCCATCTACTTTGCTTTTATGTTCCCAATCAACCAGCTCCTGCAGAAGTCAAAGTAAACCATAGATTTTATTTGTCAATAGCACTCACATAGTATGTGATTTAAACAACACAATATGGGAAACAAATTAGGGAGAAAAGAATAGTAGGAGAGAAAACACCCAAAAATAGTAAAAAAAAATTTTTTGCCATTTTTGGAAGTTTTCCATCCTAGAATTCCCTCCCTTCATTTTCCCATCACTTTTCTCTCCATCCAAACATAAGGTAAAGGAGAAAAGAGCTCGCATCACAAGTACTCCATTTCTCTGCTCAATTATTCATCATGTCAAATGACTAGAAAGAATTGCTTTAAAACAGGCTCGTGAACTATATATTTCCAAAACTATGACTATGAGGACAAGGTTTCATACTTAATCTCATTTGATCATAAATGAGCTGATAAAAGAAAAATAAGGTTAGGTGAAACTTGTCAAGAGTTTGTTGTCTTAATAATTAAAGTATATAAACATAAGATATTTTTATAGTCCAATAGTACCTTCTCTAAAGTTCTCATACACCTACAAAAAAAACATAAAAATGAAGGAAGGTTCTGATACATATGACATATCATGCTTTAATAAAAGATTTAGATGACAAAAAAGTAAAAGTTACCCCCAAGCTCTTTTGGAAGATAAATTTGGATTACAGGTCCAACTGAAAAATAATTGGGACTGGGAAGAAAGAAGGGATAAGGATGAACAGAGCATCTCCTTTAACAGAGTGCATTAATTAATTATCTTTCAGTAATGGTACAGAGAGCTTCTGTTTTGTTGTTATACTTTTCAAAGAGATGAACCGACCCACAATTTAAGGGTCTCTAGTTTTTTTGAATCTCATAAGCCTTTCATCAAACGGTTTATGTGACTGAAGTACCCACGGCCGAAAATCACTTCAACAAACAGGAACACGTACACATCAACAAATCTACATCAATCCTTCTCCAACTATTACTATGTTGAATCAAAATTTTAAGTTGCCATAACAGGATAGCACAAAAAAAGAACTAAGAAAAGATCAGGATAATAACAGAAACAGAGACTTGTACAGCTGATCTGACCAACCAAATCATCGATGCAGAGTCCAATTGAATAACACAGTGACTAGTCTGTTGGGGTTTCTAAAGCTTTTTATCAAACAGTTTTAGGCGATTAACAATGGCATGCAGAACTTCGCCGTCAACAAGCAGGAGCATGCATACATAAACACACCCACATCAATCCTTGTAGTCTAATTACTATATTATGACAAAATTTGAATTCCCATAAGGGGGGGAAAAAAGTGTTTCTTAGAGTTGACCTGAATAGGCAAAGCATCCATGTCTGCTCTGAGAGCGATGAAAGGGGGAGACCCAGACCCAATCTGAGCCACCACGCCGGTCCGAGCCACCGGCCACCGGTAAGCGACGCCCATCTGATCAAGCTCGCGTCTAATGACGGCGCTTGTTCTGAATTCTTCATATGCAAGCTCTGGGTGCTCGTGGATTTCCCTCCTGATCTTCTTCATCCAATTCAAGTTACTGGGGTCATAGGCCATCTCCACAATCTTCTGTTTCAAGGAAACACTTTGATTTGAGCATTTCTTATGGGTAGGGATGTGAACGATCAAAGAGAAGGAGGAGGGTGAGAAATTGATGCATATGGAGAGTAGAAGAAAATGTCTCAGATGAAGAAGAAAGTCCATGGCATGGGGTCCAAGTGGTAGATATGAAGTGGAACCTGCTTTGGGGATTGTTTAAATGCCACAAGTGTTTGATACCGCAAGTCCCAGTCTTAAACAAATTCATATCGTTCATGACTGATTGACTGATGAGATTAGAGTATAATAAGGGATTAGTTTTCTCCTCGTCCAAATGGGGAGCCATCTAAATCTAGATCCGGTCTAGATGTTTTTTTTTTCCCCTTCTATTTTTTTTACGTAAAGAAATCATTTTTTTTAAAAAAAAATGTTAGTTTAGAAATAAATTTTATTTTAGGTTCTCTACCCATTAAAATTATTTTTTATTAAAAATAGAAAAGTAAGAAAAATAATATCTAGACCATCCAGATTTAGATCTAACCGTCACAGACGAGCTCCCCTAGTTGGCAAACTGGTTCCATACGTCTTTAATAATTTAGTTCTTAAAAAAAAAAGAAAGAAAATTACTTCCTTTTTTTACTAGCTAAACGCCCTTTATTAATCTTTTTTAGGCTTGTTTGGGTTGACGGTAGGAACGGTGACTTAAAAGCTATCTGACTTTAAAAAAAGCTCGGTAGAAAAAAAGTTAGATTATAGATAATAATTTGTGTTTGAATTGATGGTGCTAGAAGTGGCGGAACCCATATTAAAAAGATGAGAGCTTTTTAAAAAAAGCTTTCTAGTTTGAGCATTTTTCTTAACGGGCGTTATGAGTTTTTTGAGCTTTAAGTTTAATGAACTTAAAACTCAACCTAAATAGACCCAAAATCAGCTGGCAACGTTATTAGATTTTTTTTCAAAATTACCGCTCTTAACACTGCACTAAATAGGCCCTCTTATATTTATTACTCTTAGGCTTTTAGTATGTACTGATTGTACTCCCTTCCGTTGATTTCATAGGATGTCTCTTTAAAAACATTTTTTTTCTCATTTTCAGAAAGTTATTTATAGTTTCAATCAGCATTAAAGATTTTTTTTTTATATATATGTATGCCTATATTTAATATGTGTACTAAGAGAGTGTATATTAATATGACCTTGAAGTTTATTGTGATTAAAAAGGATAATATGTTTTTCATTCATAAGTGTAAATTAACAGAAAAATTCACATAAAATGGATAGAAGGGAATATAAATTAAAAGAATTATTTATGGGTAGAAAAATATACATTGAATTCCGTAAACCACCATTTTTTTTCCATGAATGTGAACTACCATTTTTAATCATTGTTTTAAACAACTCGTGATAGAAAATCACTCATTACTCTCTCATGTTCTTATTATAGGGTTAGAGATAAGGTTATTAAACTCACGAGTTTAAGTAAACTCGTGACAGTGATATAAACTCGTATCATAAACTCGAATCGTAAACTCGTAAGAGTTTACTTTTACTATTAAATAGATATTACTAGTGTATAATTAAATAATTAAAATATAAAAATGATAACAATTTGATTTAAATATATTTTAAATCCAAATAATTGAAATTAAATTTATCAACATTAATCATTTATCATATTTAATAAAAAAAATTTATAAAATTTCTATATAAAGCCGTTGAACATTATTAAATCAAAAAAATTACACGAATTTAAGAGTAAGTTAACACGGTTTTGTAAACTAGAAACATAAAAACGGTAAACTCAGTAAATAAACTTGTGAGTTTAACCGAGTTTACAACTAACACGAGTTTACCACTGATTCGACTCGTTTTTGTAAGTTAGAAGCGTAAAAACAGTAAACTCAGAGAGTCAACTCACGAGTTTGACAACAATGGTTAGAGGTATTAAATGAAAAAATATAAAGTTAATATAATTTTTTGTCCTCAAGCTTACTCTTATTTTAATTTTGATCCATTAAATTTCAAAATATGGGATTTTGTTTCTCGAAGAGGCAAATCCAGATTTTTATTAAATTATAAAGATTAATGTTTCAAATAAAATGAAATTTTAAGAATCAATACTTATAATTTAAACTTGAGGGCTTAAAACTGAAATAAAAGCAAATTGAGGGAATAAAACAGCATATTAAACCTAAAATATACTACTAATTCAAATTATAAAACATGCGCTGGAGATGCTTATAATAATAATAATAATAATTAAAAAAAATAGATGTGTGTTCAAGATTCTTAATCCTCCTCCTTTAAATAAAAAATGAAATAATACCAATTAAATTTTTCCGAAACCAATTAGGGGCGGGTTAGGTATGATATTACGGTATCTAAAATATTAAAAAAAAAAAAAAACAGATTTACACTTGGGAAAAAAAATAAAAAAATTTCCCACTTATTTTGAATAGACAGAATGTTAAGTGTAAAAATAAAAATAAAAATAAACATATGAATAAAATGGTCTTCTTATTTTTGAATTAAATTAGAGGTGGTATCAGTAATCGAATCGAACTTGAAACATTTACCCGTATTTTTTAATGAAACTAATAAAAACTAATAAAAGAATAAATATTATTTTGAAAATAGTCTTTTTTTCTTATTTGATATTCGATCTATCTTTTTCTCTTGTAACTAATCGAACATGGAACAAATGTCCTCTAAATTTCTTAATGAAATCATGGGTTGCTTTTTTTTCGTTCGGATCATGATGTAAATCATGGGTTGATAAGAAAATTTTTATTTAGTTTAAAGAAAATAAGATTAAAAAAATGAATTAAAAGACAATTTTTCTAAAGAGTAAATCTATTAGTTAAATGTTCATGTGACCTAACACACTTCACTCATCTTTTTTATATCACATCTTAAGTCACATTAATGGGCTTTTGTATCTTTACGCATTTTCTGTCCCACTTGAGAATTGGTTTCCACTATTTTTTATGGGAATACTTTTTTTAATTATATAGCTGAAAATGGGTCCCAGTGGGAAACCATTTTCCAACTGAAAAAGCAAACAAGATGGGACCACTTCCTGAGAAAAAAAATTCGATTTTCCCTTTCCCGCTCCCAAGGATTTTTTTTTTTTTCTCCCAAAGATCTTTTTAAAGGCTTATTTATTACAAGGAAGATTTGAGGATGAAAAGAAATTTAAGTAAAGAAAGGAAAAGAAAGAAAGAGAAAATTTTAAGGAGTGAAGAAAGATGAGTTATTGAGTGGAAATAAAATTAAGGTATGGCATAAAAAGAAAAAAAATGTTATCTTTTGTTAAGTGAATAAAAATAAAAGTTGCAGTCATGATGTTGATTAAATGCTTAAAAATTAAATATAAATATATAATAATTATAATATAACTTACAGTAGAAGATTGTGAAGAGATTGAATCAAATCTTTAGTTAATATCATATCTCGCAACTTACAAGGCTTTATAGTGATAATTAGCAACCAATCAATTAAAGTAAATAGCAACTCGCCCAAAAATCTTTAAACCGATAGTGTGCAAGTTCTGTGGCTTCAACTACAATATCCAAAAAAAATCTCCCACCCATATTATTAATAAAAAATATTAATCATAACCATAGAAGAATTTTCAAATTCGAATTTGTCTAAAATCTCTTTGGTTAATGTATATATTTGGTCCTTTATGTTTACCTTTAGTATCATTTTAGTCCCTTAAGTTTGTAAAGTGCATGTTTGGTCTCTTAATGCTAACACTGTTAGTTTGACTTAACGGAAAATACTAAGTCAACAATTTTAAGTGATAACTATGCAATTAAATGTTGACTAAGCATGCTTATATGTTAGTATTTTAATAAATTAATATTTGAAATCCTATTAATTGAAAAATATTTATTTTTTTTCAACAAAAAAATATATATTTAATCTTCATAAATTATGAAAAACCACAAAACAGTCTATAAAGATTTTTTTTTCAATTAATAGGATTTAAAATATTAATTTATTAAAATACTAACACATACGCATGGTTGGTCAACATTTGATTGCATAGTCTTCACTTAAAACTGTTGAGTCAGTATTTTCCGTTAAGTTAGACTAACGGTGTTAATATTTAAGGATCAAACGTGCACTTTACAAACTTAAGGGACAAAAATGATATCAGAGACAAACATAAAGGATTAAATGTATACTTTAGCTAATCTCTTTTAATCAAATTTGAATTTGTTGAATAAATTCGGATGTACTCATATTTTCTTGTCTTATAGAAAATAGTTTTCATTAAATTCAGTTTACCCCTTTTTTTTTTTTAATAGTAAACGGAGTATAGGTAAAATGAGGCTGGTTGCACTTTTGTGGGCTATTAAATGCCTCACATGCTTAATAATGAAACATTTATTTCACTACCAAAAAAACAAATAAAAATCCCCAACTACCTGTGTCTTGCTCTTGCCCGCACTAGAAGTTCTGACAGTGAGCAACGAGTAAAGCCATGGTATTAATGATGGATCTTTTACCAGAACAACCACCAATTCTTCTCCAACATGCATGCACAAAGGCATCAAAATTGACACACAATGTTCTTTCCTTGTCCTCCATGTTACTGTCTGTAATATCCCAGCGATCAATGGCAAGCCACAAGCTTTTGATACAACTTTTGCTCCCTCTTCTGCCAACAACGCGAGAACCACTAAACAATCTGTGGGTAGGTTGGATTTTTTTGGCGAAGCTAAGATACTAACCAGCGCTAGAACAATGTTGGCTTTAAAAACTTTTCAGATGATTATGAGGTAGCAGGAGAGAATCGAAATAAATGCTTAATGAGGGGTAGATATATCCGAAAATTTCACTGCTCACATGGGAACTTGGGTTGACGTCATTTTTGGTGTGATCTCATCTCCCATCTTTAAAGGAAGATTGGTGGACTTGGGATAGACCTAAGAATTTGAGTTCCTAAAAAAGTTAGCTAAAGCTTGAGCTCAAACAAGAGAACTTGTTCATCTTTCATTTCCTTCTCTTCTCTTCCACCGTTCCACGTGCCAAATGAGCTCTCACAGCCTAAGGGCCCATTTGATACATGGATTTCACGAGAGGGAAAGGGAATATGCCAGGCTTCCCACGCAGAAAACCGTTTGTTGCACAAGTCTCCTGCCAACCTCACTTCCCGCTTGATCGAATCTTTCTTTAAACACGAGAAAATTGAATCCCTCAAAAAGTGGCGGAATTGTGAAAGTTTCCGGAGAGAGTGAAATTGTTGAACTAAAAAACCCCTTGTCAACCGTGGATCTGGTTTGTAGAAAAATGAAGCTTGTGGTTTGTGTTAATCAGATCTGATCCTTCTTTCCTCTGCCTTCCTTCTCCATTTCCGTTGCCGGCGACTCTCACCTTCTTCATCATCGTCGTCAGCGACTCTCACCTTCTTCATCATTGTCGTCGGCGACATTCCTTTCTTCCTTCACCCTTCACCACAGCCGCGACAGACCCGATGTCAGAAGCAGAACCAGAGCGGTGACGAGAACAGAGAGCTTTGACTCTCTTCTATCATCTTCGCCTTCTTCTTCCTCTCTACCAAGCACCGTCCTGGAGAGGAAAGACTAGACCACCATTGTCGGCTTCCTCTGTTTCTAAATTCTTCTCAACTCTCTGTTCTTTCCATTTAAACTATTCCTTCATCCATTCATTAAGTTATTTCTCTACATGCGTCTCTGTTTAGTTTCTGTGCTATAGAGGTCTAGTTTTCTATCTATAGGATTGTGAAATTGTTGATGTAAACCTTAAGCCATTGTCAGATTTTTACGTTCGAACACAGGCGATTTGGTGCTTATTACATTCGAACGTAACTTTTTGGTTTGAACGTCCGAAGTCCATTTTAGGAATTTCACCTCACATTTTCACTTAACCAATACCCAATTCTTCATACCAAACAATTTATTTTCCCTCAACTTAAATTTCTTTCCCACGTCTATCAAACAGCTCAACTTTTTAAGTTTCATCTCAATCTTCCATTCCATTCCTTTCCTTCTTTTAAGTTCTTTCCCCTTAAATCTTTTCTGTACTAAACAGGCCCTAAAATTCTACTTATTTTCCCACAAGGCAAAACTTTTTTCAAAAGCTGCGGGCCATTATTTTAAAGATTTTTAAACATTTAACACATTTGTTCATTCTTAAATGATATGCATTGCTTTTTTTTTTTTCTTTTTTTCGCATTTCATTACATTTTTTCCACATTTACTTTCATTTTTTACCTACTCATTTCCCTCTCTCTTGTTAGTTCTGATTAGTTTTGATGATGTCTTATATTGATGCCATTATCTAGAGCAAAAAGTTTTATCATATACATTGACTAACTACCTTATTTAATATAGATTAATTCAAGTTGAATCATGAAGAATAATCCAGAAGAAGAGAAGAGACTAAAGAAGGAATCATGAAGAATAATCCAGAAGAAGAGAAGAGACTAAAGAAGGAAGAACTTGCACAGTATAATGAGAATATCAACACTCAAGTTTTTGTGATATTGGAAGTCTCCATGATCAAGCGGAAGTTGGAGTAGCTTAATTCGGAGTCAGCAAACATCAGTGTGAATAGTAACGTATCGTGAATAGTACCACGTATACATGAATAGTACCAATACTGGAAAGTCTACATGATCAAACAGAAGTTCGAAAGGCTTAATTCAGTGCTAAATTAAGCTATTTGGAGCATCATCATGAATAGCAATTTCTTAGCTACAAAACCGTATATATGGATAGTGCTATACGGTATGAATAGTGCTATACAGATCGTATACGTTTGCTGCAATGACTTGTTTGCCTCCAGACTAGTTGCCTTGAGTCAAGAAAATAATTGCTTCAAGTCATTTACATTTATTTCTCCAAATTCATTCAGAATGGCAAAATCGTAATTCTGTAGAACTTCAGCTTCAATGGTAAAATCGTAATTTTGCTGACTTTCCAATATGGCTGCATCGACTCCAGGAACTGTTTCATGCTCTGTTTGCCTCTGGTCTGCGTTTTTCATGGGCGACATTCAATGTTTCGATGATATCTCACAAACTAGACGTCGGATTGAGGTGAAACCAATTTTGGATGAAAGTAGACTCCCAATGCGTCATTTGGAGACCAGATTTAAGTCCAAAGGAGTTCAGATGAAAGAGAAACAAATTGTGGAAGTTGGCAGTGCAATTCACGCCACACAGCAAGGCGAGCTTCAGTATTTTGGGTGTATCTCACAAAATACATATCCAATTGAGCTGAAACCAGTGGCATATGAAACTAGACTCAAAATGCGTCACACCACAATTTGACCCACTCAAAACGGAGCTCAGACCAGGGAGATATGGCCTTCGAAAGTTGATACATGTGATTCTGGAATCAACTCAGAATAGCCTCGGTTTTCTGTCTATATCTCATATTATACAGAACCAAATGAAGTGAAACCAATTCCATATGATTTTATACTCAACAAGGGTTTCACAGAATTTGGAAGCAACTAAAAAGAGCTTGAAACGAAGGAGATATGAATTTTGAAATTTCTGGGTTGCTGGAACTCTGTTTTTTGGGCAGTCATCGTTCATCAGATCATAACGGTCAAAATACAAAGTATTTTGAGCTGATTCTTTCTTCATTGGAAACAAGACATCAAGAGCTTTCCAGGGATATATCATTTGATAATTTTAGAGCTATACACGAAGAGATATGGCTTCTGGAATTCAAGCTATGTGCTGGTTCAACTATCACGAAGTACTGTTCATCATCTTCAAAAATCACCGTGTCCGGAAATACTGTTGCTCGTGGAAAATGTCCATATGAACACCAAAATGACTTATACTACTTCTTAACATTATTTATATCATTTGTGTATAAGTTTGAAGTGATTAGAACAAAGATTGAATTCAAAACCGATTGAAGCAAAAATTCATGCCAACGGATTCAATGGAGGAATTACGGTGATATCTATTTCTTACCCCATATTGTGCTTATATGAAATTCATATTTGGGTAATGAATACTAGTCTATCATTGCATTCCATTAGCAATCAATCATTTATGATTTTCAAAATATTTTCAGATTGCTAAATGGACCATAAGTGAATTTGTGCAAAACATTCTAAGATTATATATATATTTTACACATTTTTTTTTAAAATTTCAATTCACTCTGTTTCTAGAAAAATGCATACAGATGTTTTGAAAAAATATGCATATTCTGATTGCATTAAAATGATATTTCAAAATTGGAAGTTAAGTCTTTGTATATTGAATGTTAGATATGCTTCGAATCCTTCCAGTAGAGTTTTCCCTATCATTCACATATTGATCTTTGATAGTCAATATAATGCTCGAACTCCTCATTCTTTATTTTCAATCAAGTTAGATCTTATATCTAACAAGTTGATCATCTTTATGAATTTCAAGCTTATTCAATTTGTGAAACTTACAACGGTAATATCTCAACGGATCCGATATTCGAATGAAGGAATGTCCAACGGTCAAATAGCTCACAACGGCTCACAACTCCAACGGACATATACCCACTCACAACAATCATATTCTAAAAACAGAAGATGGAGCTCAATGAGGAAAAACCGTACGAAATCTCCAACGGTCATATACGAGTATACGGCTAATGCTCTCAAACGTTCAACGGTCAAATGTTTACAACGGTTATATTTTTCAAATGGACCGAAACACAAATACTTCAACGGATCGATCACTGTTCACAACGGTCAAAAGCTCAACGGACGAATATTTCCAACGATGCTTATAAATGGAGGCATATTCAAAACGGAAGAACAGACATGAGCTTACACCTTCAAAATGCCTTCTGATGTTTATCTCATATTCTCTCTATTTTCTTAGTGATCATATAATTTATTAAGAGAGTGAGATTATTTGTATTGTACTTCAGTGTTCATCTTATCACTTCTTAAAGAGAAGATTTGTTTGTAAACATTTTATCTGAGAGTTACTCAAGATTGGGTGATCTTGAGTGGGAAACACATTGTGTTGATTACAGCTTGTAAGGGGAGTGAATCCTAGAGAGAGGATTACTTCGAGTACAGAGTGTGTGATCAAGCGGTGTATCCTTACGGTGTGTAAGGGGGAGTATCTCGGTAAGAGATTTGTAAAAGGCTGCACAAGTGCCCGGCTAAACTTGTGGGTTTGTAGCGGTTCTCAAGTACCTGATTAAAGCTTGAGGAAAATAGTGGATTGAAATCTCAGGAGGTGCCTGGGGACTGGACGTAGGTCATCGTGAATTGGGCCGAACCAGGATAAATCACAGTTTGCATATTCTCTTCCTTAAACTCTTATATTTCAAGCAAATATTATTTTAACATTTATTTGAATATTTAACTGTTGATTTATGAATAGTTATTTTCATACTTGTTACCTTCATTAAGAGTTGAAAAGAATTTTAAAGTTTCTAAATTTTTATCCGACACCCAATTCACCCCCCCTCTTGGGTGATAGTCAGGTCTAACATCTCTCACTCTCTCCATAAATAATGACATACTTTTAAGAATATATATTTATTCTCTTTAACTAATTTTAACTAGTTCATAATCTAATAAATAGTTTATAAAGGGATTAAAGGGAGTACTAAAATAGCATCATTTTTTGAAATTTCATAAAATTTTAAAAGTTTTTATTCATGCGATTCAATGATCACTCATAATTTTGCTTTAAAAGAAAATGAATAAATCTGACATAGCCAACATTTATTCCCACTCCAATGCGGGAAGAGGATTTTTTTCATAAGCAGATTTCTCATTATCTCTTACAGACTGATCCTAACCGTCGAAATCCTGATCCAAGGGCCTAGAATAATCTTTTAAAAAATAGCACGCTGTAACAAAAACCGCGCGTGATTTTCTTAAAAATTATTCTGGACCATTGGATCAGGATTTCGACAATCAAGATTTACTGATAATGAAAGATGAACAAAGAACTAATGATGAGAACATCAGGAGGCCTCCAATGGCTTTGTGAAGCTGTCAATGACATAGCTAAATCTGACATCATAGCCACGTCAGAAAACATTTTCTTGAATATATTTTGTGATGTTTTCATGCAATAATATTCATAAACTTTTCTTCAATGTCTGCTTGACACATGTCCACAATATTATCCTTAACCGCAATGAATTTAAACTTAGTTTGACAATAATGTTTATTTTCAATCCCCTTACTATTAATACCTAGACAGAATCTCACTGTCAAACAAAATATCAGGAAAATAATTCATCTTTCCGTATCCATTCCATCAATGGTCAGATGTCAGAGTTGGATTCGACAGCAATGGAGACTCTAATGGCTCAAAACAGTCACGGCACTTTTTAAACACGTGAGTAATATGGGAATGCCGTCCTAGTGAAGCATAGCTAAATAAAAAAGTCACGTTGTGGAAAAACACAAAAAAGGTGTGGAAGGCAAAACCAAAATCATATTGATCACTCACATTAAAGTTGAAATGATTGATGAGTTAGATGTGTCCAACACTCCAACAGGAACTCACATGTCAATAATAATATATGGTGGCCATGACGAGTCAGAAATTAATAAGATATCTCGTCGAGTCAAATCATCGACTTTTGGCAAAAAAATTTAAAAAAGTCATGGACCATTTTGTCCATGCCTATTTTATTTCAGCCGTCCATTTTGTGTAACAGTATATCATCTTTTGCATGCTAAAAAGGTGTGTCGTTAACATTATTTCCCGTTAAAAAAGGGAAAATGCTTTTAATGTGATAAAAAAAATGTCAAAAAAATCTAATAAAAAATTTGGATGTCAAAAATATCTTAAAATATTGTCAAAATTTATAGATGAAGTAGCTAATCATTTACTAAAAGAGTTATTAAGGAAAATTTTTTTATATTAGAATTTTTTATGAAATTTATTTGACATTTTTTTGGTTTCTTAGGACCATAAAGTGATTTCCCTTTTTTTTTTTTTAAAAAAAAACTGTTAATATTATTTAACATGTTCTCACATTTATGTTGAAAGAATGTTAATTATTTATCATTAATATGTAGAGTGTTTTTTTTTTTGGTAGGCAATATGTGGGGTTTTTTACTACATGTTATATATATATATATATATATATATATATATATATATATATATATATATATGATTAGCAGGGTGAAAATGTCTCAATAAATGAGAATATTATTATTTATTAGATTTTGGATAAATTAAGAATAATAGTTAAATTAGTTAATTATATTTTTTTTTAAAAAAATGCCATTATTTTTTTTTTCAAAAAAAGCCCCATAAGTAGTTGGAAGTTGGAGACTTGAAAGTCTTCAAATGGTTAACCCTGCAAGGTTAATTATACAAGTGAGATTAAATTCTTGAAAATGTTGGCTCAAAATATAGCATCAAATTCTGAAATAAATGATTATCTTTTATCTCTCACGAAAATAAAAGCATCTAGACACCATTTTCATCCCTGAGAAAGTTTAAGAGCCCAATGTAATTTCCAGAGGGATAGAGAGAGCCATGTGTAAGAATATTGCATATATAGGTGCATTATAAATTATCATTGTATTTAATTATTATTGGGAAAGTATTAATAAGAGTATTTTAGGAAGAAATTAACAAAAAATGTAACTTTATCCTATAAATAGGACTAAAATAAACTCTTAAATGTTATCTTATAATTAAGACCAATGAAAATATGATATAAGAGAAAATATGAACCTAAATTGAGGGCCGAATCAAAACTTCAAATGCACCCATAATATTTAGGACGGCGGAGGAAGTATAAGATTAGCATACAAAAATAATAAATATCAACCCAACAATTTAATGTAGTAATTGATAACTGCTTGGGTAATAAATTAAGGGATTGTTTAGTTAATAAATAATAGGCTTTTATGCTTATTTGGGCTTTGAGATTTTAATTAGATTTAATTCATTTTAATGATACAATTCCAAATTTACAGTGCTTCATTGTTTTTACCATAACTCTTGAACCAGATATCCGATTAGCTTAATTCTTGTCTTATATTTCAGATGATTCAGAGAGCTAAAAATTTATGAAGAATTGGAAACTTAATTCATACAAGAAGATGGCTGAAATCGGATTCAAAGTCAGCCACGTTTTTCTGAATTTTTATTGGGCCTAAATTTTGTAATTAAAGTCCATTTGTTTTTATTTCTATTTTGGGTCAGACTCATAGAGCCCAATCCGTTTGTAAATAGGTTTTTTTTTTTTTTTTTACCCAAATAGCTAAAACTTACACATATTATGTTTTACACAAATTTTTGATTGAAATCAAAAGCTCTCATTTTCTCTATAATGTTCTTTGTGTTCTTCGCGTCCTTAGTTTGTTCTTCGTTTTTCTCAGCCATGCTTGGCTGAGCTTCTATGATTGATTCATAGATTGAGGATTTCATTATCTAGAGGACTCATTTTTTAAATCGGTAATGAACTCATTTCTATTTTGTATTATCGGATTCAATTTTGCTTTCGGATTGGGTGTTAGATTTAATGCTCATATTGAGATATTTCAAGGAATGAGTTCAAACCAGGTTGAAGTGATTACTGTGCGATTGCACAGTGACACGCCATGCGTTCGAGCAGATTCTGGACAATTGTCCAATCGAGAAATTTTTTGGACAAATGCAAAGATTTAGTTTGTCCAGAATCAATCACGAGTCGGTTGTCATTCTATTTTTGTCCCATGATGGAAAGTTGTGGGATTCCTTAATTTTGGGTTGATCATTGTTTTAATTTGATTAGTTTTGCTTTTGCATTCTATTTTTGTTTCATTCTAGAAATACTAGACATATCTAGAAATACTGGACAGATTGGGAGACGGGAATCGGTTTGTTTACTTTAAAAGTTAGCAGGCGAAAAAATTTGATTATCATATCAAAGAGTTACAGAATTGATAGAGATTCAGCCCTTAGAGACTAGCTATTTGTATTCTGTTTAATCTAAAAGCCCCCTATCCATTTACTGTTTCATTGTTTTTCTATTTCTATTGTTCAAATTAGATCTACCATGAATTCCTTGAAAGAAACGATCGAGGTTCTTTATACTACAAATCTTTACTGACTTGGTTATTTTGTGAGAGCTCGGAAAATCTCGATCAGTAACATATTATTAACTAAGGTTAATTATATTATATAATCATTGTTATTGAAAATTGATAATAAGTTACATAAGTTCGACTTTATTCTTTCTCAATTATGTTCAAAGTTGTGAAATTAAAGTACACATATTAAATACACAATTTGAACATTTTGTAGTGATTTCACTTTTGAAACCGCTGAAACATGTAAAATTTTTAAATTCAAAATACTTGAAACCACCAATATCGTAGCGGTTATTAAACTAAAACTGCTACAAACTGTGAAATTTTGAATTTCAAAAGTCCCACATGTAATGTTAACAAGTTTGTAGCGGTTACAAAAGTTAAACCGCTACAAACTTTTAAATTTTGTAATCCGCCAACGGTCTTATTTTTGTATCGATTATAGTGGCAATTTCCAAATCGCTACAAAATTCAAATGACCATGAAATTTGTGAGGGCTTTAAAAGTAAAACCGCTACAAAATGATGAATTTACTAGCAGTTTATGTAGCGGGTTTTTAATTGTTACAAAATGTCAACAACATTGTAGTGGTTATGATAGTAGTTTTTTAACCACTACAAATTGTCTAATGGTGCTTTTAAACAACCCAACACACGTCATTAGAACTAAACATTTTTTTTCTTCACCCATCACTTTGTTCACTACTTATGGATAAGTCATGAATCAAGTTACCTCACAATTCTCCAACATATTTGGACAGATTGAACATTTTCTTGGATTTCACATACTCCATGCTAGCTGTAATGAGAACATCGTGGATCCGTGTTGTCACTACAAGTTTAGGAAGTGGCGTACATGAGAAGTTGCTATGGAACATTTGCTTCTAAATCATTTTCTGAAAGAATATACGTTCTGAGGAGTTCATGGTGAGAGACATTGTATGAGATATGATGATCATCTTCCTCAAAGTTCACAAGTAGGAGTTCAAGTAGATAAAAATGATCTTTTTCATGATGCAATTGGTGATGTGTTTGGTTTTCAAGATAAGCACTTTAATGCAAAAGTTCAGGGTGCAAACTGTTGGAAATTATGCCCTAGGGGCAAGTCATTGTTCTCCATTTAGTTATCATTTCATTTTCATGTTTATAGTGATAACTGTATCCTTGGATATATCCTATAGATTATTCTAAATGTCCCTGGTCGGTCATCTACGCGGGAGTGAAGATGAAATAAGACCAGTATGACTTTGATGAGGTATGGAGATACAAATCAAAGTCATAGGCATTCGTAAGAGTACAAGGTGCTGGACCGACCCAATATGAGAAAGCTGCATGGATTTAGTCATAAGCTTATCTCATGTATAACTGCGTCACAATGCCCTTTGACTTGAGATCATCATGGATTCCTACATGATGAGTCGCTGATCTTTGACCTACTCAAAAGTCACCTTTGACTAGGTGATGATAAAGGCTTGGATCGTGATCAGTGGTTTTCATGCTGAGGAATGTGAATGGTCAAGATGGAATTTGTCCTTCACATTTGTAGAGAGATAATACTGGGCCCCTCGATGAGTGAGTCTGAGAAATGTATGGCCATACTACAAAGGAAAGGAGTTTCCATTATTAGACTACTCGAGAATCGAGAAAGTAATGGTCAAGAACAGGAAGTTGACATTATCCATGCCTCATTCTTGACCAAATTATTGCGTGACAAAAGGGACATGACATGGTTGTATCATAGGTAGTATCGTATCATCGATCCTCATATGAATTGGGTAGTCGCAATGTCTTGTTAGAGGCCGCTTGCGACTTGTAGGGTGGTATAGTATTGGCCCTCTACCGATTTCATGTGGGCCTATAGGGTCACACACAAGAACAGCCCAACATGAGCAGAAGTGTCCAGATTTGTTGAATCTTATATATGTCTAAGATTTAATGAATACAATATTTAATCTAAGATGTATATATATATATATATATTATTAAATTCGAAAATAATAATGATATTATTATATATAGTATTTAATTTATTTGATAAATTAAGTAACTATAATAAATTGAGATATTGTATCTCAGATTTAATTAAATAGAAAGATACCGTATCTTAGATTTAATTTTTAAAGATAAATTAAATCTGTAGGCTCATAATTCGAATTAAATAAATATATTTGATTAAATCTGTTGGACAGATTTAATTTATATATTGTTTTAATTCAGATTCGAATTTCAAGATTAATTGGATTAATTTTGGAATATTTTAACACGACTCATTAGGGTTTTAGAAACCCTTTAAATAGATATTGATCTAGTCGTATTATGTGGACGAATAAATTAGAGAAGCCGTAAGAAACCCTAGACAGAAAAAGAGAGACGTAAGGTTTGAAGGCGCTAGCACGCTGCCGCCCGTGTTCCAGTGTTGTTCGTATGGATACCGGTAGAGGGAGGAGATTCGAAAGTTCTGCTCATGTTTGATCAAACGAGATGGCACCACGCTCAAGATGTACGACGGTCGAGACGCATGAAGCAGAAGATGCACACCAGACCAAATTGAACGGAACACTCAACCCCACGCATAGGTACAGGTTTTCTAACGAACCTTGATTTAAACGCCGTTGATAGATCCTCCAATGGGATTCGTAAAAAATTTTATAATTCCGCCGCGTGTACGGATCCCAACACAGACCCTATTTTCTTGAGGAATGGTGCAACTCGAGAATTTTTCAGCCTCATGGATAAGGTAGATCATCCTTTGTATCAAGGTTGTTGAAAACACTCAAAATTATCTTTCTTGATCAAATTATATCAT
This sequence comes from Acacia crassicarpa, assembly GCA_034222035.1. Lineage (NCBI taxonomy): Eukaryota > Viridiplantae > Streptophyta > Magnoliopsida > Fabales > Fabaceae > Acacia > Acacia crassicarpa. The sequence goes on along the minus strand of JAWXYG010000009.1, from coordinate 18,345,539 downwards.
ATCAAGTGCTTGTGTAGGATCATTGATAAGGGGATGTTGATATTGTTGGGATTATTACAAGATGCATTCCCTGACGTGGACATTCCTACAACCTTCTACGAGGCCAAGAAGATTATTAATATGTTAGGCTTGGACTACAAAAAAAATGATGCATGCCTCAATGATTGTATGCTATATTGGAGAGATGATTCACGCATGGAGATTTGTAAGCAATGTCACACTTTGAAGTACAAGACAGTTTGAAAGGGGAAAAGGTAGAAGAAGAAACCAACTTAGGTTCTCAAGTAGTTTCCTTTAAAATCTTGCTTACAAAGATTATTTATGTTGTCTAAGATAGCTGAGTATATGAGGTGGCATGAAGTTGAGAAAAACACATATGGTAAACTAAGACATCCATGGGATGCAGAAGCCTAGAAAACGTTTGAGTTAGATTTTCCAGCTTTCGAGACAGACCCTAGAAATTTCGGCTTGCTTTGGCGACTGATGATTTTAATCCATTTGGGAGTCTTATCACAAGTTACAAAATTTGACCAGTTGTCTTAATTCCCTACAAATTGCCCCTTGGATGTGTATGAAACAAGCTCCTTCATTTTGTCTATGATCATTCCAAGGAAAAGGCATTAGGAAATGACATTAATGTGTATCTCCAACCGTTTATTGTAGAGTTGTTGGACTTGTGGAATGTCGACATCGAGACATATGACACCTACAAGAAGACATTGTTCAACTTGCATGCAGTCTTGATGTGGACGACAAGTGACTTTCCTGGCCTAGGAACAATATTTGGATGGAATGTTCATACCAGGATGGCGTGTCCAGCTTGCAATTTTGATTTTGACTTTATGTGCCTTCCCCACAGGCGAAAGTGGTACTTCATAGGTCATTGGAGATTTCTCGATGGTTAGCACAAGTTCAGGTTGCAACTGAATTGAATCAATGGGCAATAAGAAAAAAGATGACCTCCTCAGATTTTATCTGGTGTAGATATCTTATAGCAGCTTCAGGATGTGAAATTCGTGTTTGGAAAACATGAAGGTGCAGTAAGAGTAGGGAGAAAGACTACCAAGATGTTTGCTTCTACGCCTCAGTAATGGTGGAAGATAAGCATCTACTTCTCTCTTCCATATTGAAAAGACAATTTGCTCTGACATAGTTTTGATGTCATGCATATTGAAAAAAAAATGTGTGCGACAATGTGCTATACATAATGCTTAATGAACAAGGGAAGTCTAAAGATCATCTTCAAGCAAGGAAAGATTTGCAGGCCATTGGAGTTTGTGAAGGCGCATGGCTGAATGAGCATGACAAATTTCAACAGGCAAAATTCACCTTCACAAAACCAAATAAGGAAATCTTCCTCACAATGTTACAACTTACTGGCCTCGTCCTTTCGGATGGTGGATAGTGTGATCATTTACTCTTTTTTTTTTATTTTAGATTATTTTCAAAGATTAATTTATGTCAATCATCAAAGTAATATTAGTAGGGCATGCACCGGTTTAGCCAACTATATACTAGTAAGATAAAAAGCAGAACAGTAAATTTCCCCGGAGGGATTAAATATACAATTATCCAAAGAGAATATCCAAAAAGCAAGTCTCCGGCAACCACTGCCATGAAACCCTATACCAGCTTCGCCGTCTTACCCACGTCACCCAGCACTGCTCGGATTCCTTGCAAAGACCTAAGATTCAAAATTGGCTCCCAGAGTAACCGTTAATCTCATATAACATGTGTTTGCAATGCATGTAAGTCACCATAATCAGGAAAAATACACAAATCATACAGCATTCAGTAAACATGCGCGGTAATGTAAAAGCATACCACACAGATGCAACATTTACTGTGGAAGGACCAAGTCCTAGTAAACGCAGGACTGCTCAACAAAGCAAGCCCCGGATCCACAGCACTAGGAAAAACCACAGTAGTTGGGCTCCAAATCCAGACCACACTGAATGCACATAAATGCATGTCCCTTTTCAGGAGACACGGGTTCACAATCATAGAAAAACAGACATACAAAGTAACGCAGGAAATATGAAGATTAAGGTTACTACTTATTGGTTGACCACTCTTATAAACAATAAATATTCCTTCCTAGTGCACAATTTCTCAAATAGCCCTAAAATAATAATAAAATAGAAATATAATTATAATTGAGTCCACCTCAATAAAAATTCCATTTAATAATTTAAAATAAGCCCAATTCATATATCCATATTTATTAACTCCCTTTTTCTTATTAAGGAATTTAATATGAGCTTACTTTTTCTTATTTTCGTCCACAATTCTGAAATTCCAGAAATAAAGGCCCAACTTTCAAAATTTATATTTAACTCTAGAAAACTCCTTTTGTGGTGGTTAAAAAGCCCAATTGATTCTTATTATGTCTATTTTCAACCAAAAATACTAGTTTGAGCTAGAACAAGTCGAAAATTCAGCTATAGCCCAAAACACCACTACTGGTCTAGAATATCTCCAGGTTTTAGGTTCTGTCTTCAAAACTTAATTTATCTCAATCCAGAAATCATAAAAATACAAATTATATACCAAAATAATCCTTGAGATGTCTACTTGCTCCTTATAAAATTTCAAAATTGTTAAAGGCGATTTACTAGGTCAAAAATCATGAAGAAGGTGACTGGCCTCACAGGAATTTTCCAGAAACAGCACCCCAATGTTTTTCAAGCTTCCGTTTATGCTTTCAAAATTATGATCCAAGTTCAACCTCATACAAAATCTCATTTTGAACACTTTAAATCCATCAAAAACACCGAAATCCATTCATATCATCAAGAAAACTCAGCTGCACGAAATTTATGATTTAATCAACAAAATACCAAATTTTCATTCTAGCTTCATATCTTTCATACACTAGGTTTATTATATCATTTTAGACCATAAACCTTAACTTTAATCCTATATTCACTTTCTTCCTTAACCAATCAGATCCCTCTTATATATATATGCTCAAGGGCATGACCATTTTCAAACTCAACAACTCAAAAATTATAAGGAAGTTAGAGTTAAAGCTTACTTGATCTTAGATCTTTAACTTCCTTGTACCTTTATCCTCTTACGCTCCGAGGTCTATTTGGTCTAGGCTCCTCCAAATAAGATGAGAGGGTTGCTTATTAAGATCTTAGCTCATTGGAGATGATAGAAGGGAGAAGGAAGAGAAGCTATAACCACTTACCTTAGTCTTGATCTTCTTCTTGCTCTTAGAACTCTTAGGTCTCCAACATAGCTTCTTTCTCTCTTGCTCCTTTGTTCAAATTCAAAAATTAGCAGCCCCAAATGAGAGTACTTTGGGTCTTAAATAATGGTTAGATAACATGTAAGAATATCCCCAATGACACATTACAAAATTACCCTTACATTTCCTTCACTTTTGATGGGTTTTCATGTCCAAACTTTGACTTTTCCTTGGCCCTTTAAATTTGCACGAATTTTGCTAATTTAGGGCACAAAAAATATGTTTAATTTTATGTCTTTCCTTTCTTTCTATTGGTTGATGGTTTGACTTTTCACAAGATACTTTAGGCCTTCAAAAATGCTTTTTGTACTTTGTAATCATGAAAGGACATGTGTCATAATCTTATTAGACCAACACAAAAGTATGTCATCATTAACCATCATGACCTTACTTTATTAGATTTACTTTAATAGAGCTACTTTATCGGTGTTTGCCCAGAATTTTGCTCGGGTTTTACTCAGGTTTCCTTCACGAATACTGATGTTTCTTAAAAACGTAGGGCATACCTGACTGCCCTAAAAATGTTGTATACTAACTTATATCGACATATTTTCGCTAAACTAATTGTTCTATACCCTAGGACATAGTTGGGTGCCATCTTTCCCAACCGGAGTTACACCATATAAATCTTCTGTGCCCCTTTTCTACTGACACTTTAATTCTGTAGCTTATACATACTAGATCTTCTAACCCGTATTGCTGAGTTACTTAGTCCCAAAGAGGCTTCCTAACTCTCGACATTCTTGGGACTCTTCCCAAACTGGGCCTAGTTGTCTGCCTATTTTAGACTTATTTTCAATGCTTAGGGTTCAAAATTCGGGATATTACACACAACATTGAAGAAAATAAAGGTTCCTAATGGGTACTTAAGCAACATTTCACGATATATTGACATGCAGGCTTGAAAGGTTGCTAGGCTGAAGAGTCATAACTTACATGTTCTTATGCAAAATATGCTTTCACTAGCAATCAAAACTACGCTGCCTCCTGATGTGTCGATTGTTTGGGTGGAATTGTGTTCTTTCTTTTGGAAGTTGTGTTCAAGGTTTTGATTGTTGTGGAGTTTGATTAACTGTAATAGAAAATCATTCTTATGCTGTGTCATTTGGAGATGATCTGTCCTCCATCCTTTTTCAGGGTTATGGTTCACCTGACAATACGCCTTTCATAAAATAAATCTAGCTGCCCAGTTCAATACCAATGAATGTATCCGATTGAGAGATACTCATTTTCCATATGCACATCAACATTACTTTCTAAATTTTCTAATCACACATTTCAACTTTTATGGATATTTTTCCTTCTTTACTTGATAGGTTTCTTGAGAAATTGAAATCTTTTATAGGTTTCTTGAGAAATTGAAATCTTACGTAAGGAATAAGGCACGACTAGAAGGTTGTATAACTAAAGGTTATATAGGGGATAAGGTCTTTTATTTTTGTTCAAGGTACTCTGATGTCATTGAGACCTCTTTCAATCAACTGTCTCATGTAAACAATTGTCTTGAACCTGAACCTAAGCTATCATCAAGAGAGTTGTTAATCTCTCGTGTTGGTAAACCAGTTGGAAGAAGTGAGAGATTCAAACTGATGGTAACTGAGAAGTTCAAAGCACATAGACATGTTTTAATTAATTGCGCTCAAGTTGAACCCTTCTTTCTATAAAGATTGTGCCCTCATATGTTGTCTTATATATTTCCTTACATTTTATACTTATATTTCATGATCGTCATCTCATAATTAATTACAGGGAATTCAAAAGTCATGTGAAGCGATAACTCAGAATCCATACACAAGCATCCTCCAAAATTCATAGAAAGGTCTATAGAGAATTCCTAGGATGGTTTGCACGGAGAATACTAAATGACCACAAACCGTACTCACCAAATTTCAGAGCTCTCTCACTCGGCCCTTTGGACCATGCAACCTATAATATCAATGGTTTCAAGTTTTGTACGGTGTCATGAGATTAAGGATTACTAACCTAAAACTCAGGTGTTTATGGCACCTTTGGGACAAGGTGTTATTCGAGTAGCAATGACAAGAACATACAGTTTGAAGACTTTCCATATTATGAAAAGCTTCTTTCTTTTATGGTGTTTTATGTTTATTGTCTTCTATTGTTCAACATTCTACCCTCGGTGTCTCCGTTGCTTTCGTGTTCATATTTGTTTTACTCTGTCACGTTGTAGACTCTGGTAATGTTCATGGTTCAATGAAATTTCCTTGTTGGCAAAAAATAAAAATGCACTTGTTAAAAAAAGCAACATAACAGTAAATACATATAGATGAATAATCTAATAATATTGAGTAAGCCTAATGTGTGTATATAGAAGCTTTAAATAGTCATTTCCTTAGTAGTAATTAAACAAATAACAAGCTATCTGGCAAAAAAGGAAAAAAAAAAAAAACAACAACAACAAACAATAACGAGCTAAAGGGAATTAGAATTTCGTCTTAGAAGAACAATGGTAAACAAATAATCATGAGCAAACTAAGAATTTGTGTTCTTCAAACTAGAAAAATCTCCCATGAGTTGCATAGGGTGATGACTCTGTTTCAATGAATTTATAATAAGTAAATGAGCAAAACACATGGATTCAACGTAATTGCGCTCTCGTGCATTATATAGGCTGATTAGTTTGTTATGATCAAAATCTATCACAATATTAATCACATGATTAATTTATTATCCAGTTTATCTAACCTAAGGGACTTTCTTTTTTCATATAAAGAGTAGATGTTATTTCTTCATACAGTTTTTTTTGTTTTTATTTTAATTGTAGTTTTCGGAGTTGAATTGAAATTTTAATGAGATGACTTCAATGTTCATAATTAATCATTCTAATTTGTTCAAACAGAAAAACTGATAAGTTCAAAATGTGAACATGCATAAACAAAAGTAAATGTTTCGAAAAATTTATTATTATTGTTTATACTTTGTATAACAACTAACACATGCATATAAGGCTATGAAATCAATCTCATGGAAAATTAGTCATGATTCATGATGATCTATTTTCAAACAAACCAATTTTGACTTAACTTTATCTCGTCGCCAGCATGTCTATCCATCAGTAGGTCTATCATCTAAGTCAAAGTCCAACAAAAGTGTTAAATCAATCATCAATAGAGGCAAAATGAACTGAATTATTTTTATCAGGGTGTCCAAACTTTGTATGATCAATTAAATGAACTAAATTATTTTTATCAGGGTGTCCAAACTTTGTATGATCAATTAACTTGTACAAGGAACAAAGGTGCAAATTAAATGTGATTAAATATTGGTAGGTATATATATGTCATTTTTCCATGTGGTTAACTGAATAGTTATAAATGAAAGGAAAGGAAAGCAACGCAAATTATGTTTAATAGCACTAACATATAATATAATAGTTGATGGATGTTAGACCTTATTGTTGGAATCACTGATTTAATGAGCTTATTTAAAAAATCACACTGCATATGAAAATTTGACCCCACTATTATGTACCTGTGATTAAGAATATAACAATTTGAGAGAAAGTTGAATATCTACTATCCAATTTATGTTCTATATGAAAATTTGATGTCGTCACAATGTAATTGAGGATGTCTTAGCTTAGTTGAAGTTAATGAAAAGCCTGCTGGTTAACATATTACAAGAGAAAGCCCAAATGCAGGGCTCAAAAAGATGGTGGCATCTTGATCTAATATTTGATTGTAATGCTAATCCATCAATTCTCAGCAACTAAGAAAGCAAACATGGAATAAAAGATTTAAAACATTTCATTTCATATTTTTAGCCTAAATCAGGCTAAATATATAATATCTTAGGGTGATTTAATTTCGCTAAGAAAACATATCTTTACAACGTAGCGAACACCCATGCATCATATATATACCACATTAGATAAACCAAAGACTATGCGTTATAAAATTATAACTTACAGACTCACATAGGCAAGTGTGATGTGGGATAAATTCATAATATATGTTCAACAGAACTTAAGGACTGACTTTTATTGAGTTTGATCTAACTGAGTTATCTCAGTCAGACAGTCAGTTGAGCTGTATCATTTCCTTGAATCTATATGTGAGATGGTAGAAATCAAAGAGTAAGGGCTTGCTATATCATAGGAATAAAAATATCAGAAAGTTACACCAAACTTGAAAACTATGAAAAAGCCCCCCCAACAAAAGGAACAAAAAAAAAAAACACAAAACAAACGCGCTCTCTCAATCATAAAAAATTGAAAAGCACATAGATCCTTGAAATAAAATACACAGAAATGTTCTAGTGTTTTAACCTCTTTAAAGCTACCTTAATTTTTTTGTCTCAACTTAACTCTTTTAACCCTTCTTTATTCATTTTTGTTGTTATGGGGTTAAATAAAATTATTTTTTAACAAATAAAACTCATTTATTCTATATTTATTAACTAAATTATACTTTTGTTTTTATTCAATTTACATTAAGTTACATAAATACATCTCCGTCAAGGAAACACACACCGTCCATGCACTTGTTAAACTTTGGTTTCACCCTTCACCCCCGGCTTTGGTAATTTTTTTTACCACCCTCCGGTTTTTTCCCATATTTACAACAACTTTTGATGATGAAGTAACATCCTTTATTCTCAGTTTATATAATGACTAAGTGAAAATAGCTATCGGTACATCATCAGTAGGAAGACTTGGTACAATGAGAATTGTGAGATATTGGATCTGCATAACTTTTCCCATCCAAACAAAAGAGGATAGAAGAGACAAAGTAGGCCGGGACAGAAGAGTCGGGGATTCAAAGTTTAACAATGGAGAGGAAAAGATATTTTGCTTTAACTCATTTTATTCCCTGCATCAAGTTAAAAAAAAAAAAAAAAATCTTAGAACTAGATGACATCACCCAATTTTTTCTTGAGGAAAATAAATAAAACTAATAGTAACCAATACAAGTAAGGATGAAGCATAGACTAAAATAACATCTTTCATATTGTAACTCACCTCCTGATTATTTCTTACTATTGAATCTAACAACTTTATTATTAAATTTTGCAGGATTACAGTGCATTTATCAATTCAATCGTCAACCTTTGCATACTTTGTTTCAAATGAAATGTCCTAAGCTGCACAAACAGCCAATGGCCAAAATTAAATTGAAATTTCAAAGCAGGGAAATGCATCTTAAAAACTACTCGAAAATCAAATGTGCAAAGCATCAAATGACTATATCAAAGGGAGAAAATAATTTATATTATATATTAAGAAAACAGTGACACCCATACCTATGGCATTGTATTGCACATGTTGAAGTTTAAGCCCTCGTTAGGTTTATTCTTGCAATTCCTTTCATCAACAGCATAGAATGGATGTCTGTGCCTAGAATGGGCAGGAAAATATGTAAAAATTTAAAGCACAGAGATCAACTGGAACAAAAGAAAATAACCAAAAAATTCATAGTTCTTAAAATACCTTGAGATACAACGTAATTTGTTTATTTGCCAAGGAGTAAGAAAAGAGAAGAGAATATGTTCACTGATCTGTGGAGGGAAGGGCCAAAGTTTTACACTTTAATTTGCTTATTTGCCCCTCTATATATGAAGACATAGGAATAGTGATTATTAGAAAGTTCATTCACTTTTTCTTCCTACAAAGCAACTCAAATTATTATGATTCCAAACTTATATTACAGTTTGTGTATCCATATGATGCAATTATGTGAGTAAAGACAACAAGTTTAAGAAGGTGAGAAAGGTCTGAACAAATGACACAATTACAGTCACACGACGAAGCCTGAAATTTGAAATAAAGAGGGAGGAAAAAGGATACTCTGACAATGAGCCCATGCAATATAGGTTGATGCAGGCACAATACTTGTATCTTTTGTTATGGAATTCCTAAATCAATACAAGAGCAATTAAATTTAACTTCTAAGTGACAGTAAGTTACAGTTCAACTGAAAAAACTACACAAAGCCGTTCAGCTGTCTAAGTCAATGGTTCAAAGGTAACAGATCTTACTCCAGCAAGGTAGTATGTAATCGAACCACATAAAAGAAATTTCCCCTCTTCCCACTACACTACGCCCACTGTCAACAAAATGATAATCATATTTTCATATAATCTAATCCCTTCAAAACTAACATGATATTTTTCTCTGAGTTATTTCTTTTAGGAAAAATTCCAACTTAGCGGAGTCTCTTTTCTTGTTACTCAAGAAACTTGACCATTTTCTTCAAATTCACTAATTCTTTAGCTATTTTACTAAATTTAGAACGTAAAGCATTATATTCAGATAATAGTTCAATATATAAGGGTTCAGATTCATTTACCTCTTCATTATCTAACTCCTCATAGGCCGACAGATAGATATTGGACTTTTCTTCTTCTTTGCTTTCCTCGTTTGATGAATTGTCTTCCCAAAAGGCATAGACATAAGCTTTCTTCTTGAATTGATTATTCTTCTTTTTCTCTCTATTTTTCAAAACACAACATTCGGACTTAATATGTATCGATTTCTCACACTCATAGCATATGATTTGATCTCTTCCTTCCGTCCTGCTACTCGTGCTGACTTTATGAAATTTTCGGAACCCTTGATCCTTTTTATAGAATTTTTTGAATCTTCGGACTATCATTCCAAGCTCGTCTTCTTCAGTTTCTTCTTCCTCTTTTGGTTATTTTTTTTTTAATGGAATTGAGCACTATATCTTTCTTCTTTTTGTCATCGATCTCTTCCAACTCTCTTTTGAACTTCATCTTTCCTTCTTATTCAGAAAGACTGCCAAATAAAGTAGCTACTTATCTCATTGACTCTCCTCTGGCATCTTCAATAGCTATGACCTTAGCCTCCATTTCTTCATGAGAATGTTTAGAATTTTACTTAGTTGAGAATTCTAGTCATATGTTTTTCCCAAGGCTGCCAGCTAATTGATCAAGTGTGTATATATGAGTTCAAACTCAACTATACGCTATTCTCGTTGATGCCGGAGGTCCCTTCATGGGCAATATCGAGCACTTTCTACATTTCTTTTGCAGTTGAGAGATTGTAGGTTTTGAAGTACTCATGTTGACTTAGTGCACTTTGAATCATTGAAATAGTTTTGCTATTTAGAGTCATTAGTTTTTTTTTAATTGTTGTCAGCAAACTATATGGGAGTCTTTGGGAACAGTTGTTCCTCAAATCTTTTCATAGGCACATAATCTCCGTTTGGATTACTTGCCATAAGCCATTTCCTGTTCCCATTACGAAGAATCTAAATTTTGCTTTTCAGAATGAAAAGTGTTCTCAATTGAAGTAAGGAAGTCTGAAAATATATGCACCGTCTAGTAGAATTCCTTCCACCGGATCCGTCTCAGGATGTTAATCCTGAAATGAGAAGAACATGTTTTGATACCAAATATTAGTGCCAATGTTTCATCCAAGAGGGGATGAATTGGGTGATATTAAAAAATTAAAACAAATGTAATCAATAATTAAATCAAAAGATAAAAGTTAGAGAAATATCACCGAAGTGTACATAGAAGATTATACTGGTTCGGCCTTAACCTCTTGATCCATGTTCAGTCCTTAGAGTGCCTTTGAGATTTTCACTATATTCCTAAGATTTGATGACTCTTGACGCCACAGTACAAAGAGAGTTCCTTAAGAGGACATTTACTCTCCCTTACACTTTGTAATTGAACAATCTCATTCAAGGTCCCACTACCTTGAGATTCTACAAAATTGAATAAGGTTGGTAAACTCTCTCATAGAGTAAATAGATAAACATTGAAGTGTAAATCGAATATAAGAAGATATCAGAGAATAAATTGAGCAATAAATGTACATATAATTTGTCGTTGGCTTCGTTAGTTGCTCTATCTTGAATGCTTTTCTATTTATAGCCAGTTGCCATTAATGACCATTATGAGCATTCAAATTTGTCCATTAGAGACAAATTGTAGCCATTGAAGGAATTCAATGTTTAGTCACTTTCATCTTCACTTCAACAAATGCTTTAGATGCAATCCCTCTGTGTGCTCTACTTTGCACTTAATGTTTTGACATAAATTTTGCTTTTTGTTGTTTTTGAAGTTAATCTAAAGTTTAAGCATTTGAAACTTATACATAAACAAGATTAGTATCATTGTGAAGTAGGCTAAGTAATTATAAAGTGTAATCAAATGTTAATTGTGGAAATCAAATTGATCGAGATGTTCATTTTCAAAACACGATTAACATGTACTTGGGTGTTGTTTAGGATCACTGAAGTGATGACTTATCACTCGAGTGCTTTTGTGTAACTCGAGTGCCAAATGAACTTTGAGTCTGGCAATGAAATGTTGTAGCAAAACTCATCACTCGGGTGCTTTATAATGTAACTCGAGTTATGTTTTATTGTTTGGAAAATGTTTCAACACTACTAGCGACTGGAGTGAATATTTGGATCACTTCTATTCATTTGCAAGTGATCTTGGACCACTCGAGTGATTCTCAGGATCACTGAAGTAACCTTCAATTAAAATCACATTACTCTTGGTTCATTTGCTAGTGATCTTTCTTCTCTACTCTCTGTTCATCTCTGTTTTAGTTGTTAAAAACAGAGCATTTCGAATTAGATTTCAAAATCCCCAATTCACCTCCCCTCTTGGTGATTTAGCTCCACCTTCAGTTTCATGGGGATGTAGACAATTGACTGCAGATGGTCGAGCTTTTCAATAAGTAAGTTGATGAATACATTTATTTATGTATTTACTATGATGCATTCCTTTATAAATTTTGGTATTGATTAATTTCTTATTGTATTGTCAGAGTTGTTTACTATTATGCTACAAATGAAAGCTTTAGCTACCCCCAATATTTGCCTGCGGCTATAGATTAATTTACACATAAAAGATAGTAGAGGTAATTCACCAAACATATGTGTGTGTACTTGTCAAAGTTGTTAATTTGTGTTCTTTTTACACAAATAAAAGCAAGGATTGATACATTTATTTTTTTTCATTTTATTGTGTCTGCTACAACTTTATAAGAACTTTGATTGCAGGTATTGTGTCATGAAGTTCATGAAGAACATAGTCAACCACAATTCCACCTGAATTAATACTAAGGGGTGTGTGTGTGTGTTTTTTTAAAGTTAAATTAAAAGTCAACTCATATATATTTTCACATATTTAATTTTTTTTTTTGTCTGTAGTACTTTGCGGACAGTTTTTGTGAGCAATATTCACCTCGCTAAATTGAAGAAGTCATAGAACAGTTGGCTATGACTATTTTTTGTTAGTGGGTTGCTGCAATATGGAGTTAGCTAGAGTAAACATTTTTTTAAAGTATGTATTAGGTTCTTAGTTTAGCTATTTTAGATTTGGATATTATTACATTGTTTTAATTTGTTAGATATGTTACATTTGGAGTTTCCTCTCTTTGTGTGTGTATAATTTGCTAGAAATATGGATCTCTGTTTTAATTTCTTCACTACTACAAAAAAGTAAATTTAATGACACTAGTTAACATTCGTTCTTAGAAAATAAAAGTTAAAAAGGATGTGGTTACATTTTTGAAATTTTCACTTAACTTTTAACGACTATTTCTAAATAAACAGTCATTGAAAGTTACTTTCAAATACTATTATAAAAAAAAGTCGTTGAAAATTAAGCCGGAATTTCAAAAAATATGAACATTTATGGGTTTCAATGACTGTTTTTCTAAAACATACATTGAAATAAATTTTTCAATGGCTCTTTTAAAAAACAGTAATTAAAAGATAAGTCAATTCTTTTAAAAAATAGTCATTGAAAGATAAGTCAACTTTTTTTTTTTCTTAAAAAAGAATATTTTTTAAAAAACTGTCTTTGAAAGTAGGGTTAAGTACGATTTTTGCCCCTGAAGTACGCGCCCAGGAGCAATTTTGCCCCTTAAGTTTCTGGAGGAGCAATGTTGCCTCTGAAGTATGAAAACGGAGCAATATTGCCCTTCCGTTAGGTCAACAAACGGTCAACGTTCGTTGACCGTTAGGGTTTTTAATGAAGGGGCAACATTGCTTTGTTTTGATACTTCAGGGGCAAGATTGCTCCTTCAAAAACTTAAGAGGCAAAATTGCTTTTGGGCGCATACTTCAAGAGCAAAATTGGTACTTAATTCTTTTTTTTAATATCATTAGTTATTTTGCAAAGATGATATTTTGGGTTAATAGCTAAAGTAAATGGAAATGAGACACAAATTCCAAAGAGAGTGAGAAAGAGAAATGTTGTCAATACAGAGTATGTTATGTTAGGATCTGGCTGAGGTCCTCTTCGGCTTCCCATCCACTGCTGTTCTCTTTTTTAATATTGCATTGTTTTGACGCAAAATATACCTGATCCCTCTTTCTTGTTTAAATATTAAGGGTACAAAAAAGAGATTTCAGGATACTGATGGGTATTGAAAAAATATTGGTAGGTACTTCATGATGTTGAAAAATTATTTTAGGACGTTGAAAAAATATTTTAGGATATTGGCAGGTACTAAAAAGATATTTTAGGATACTGCCTAGGGATATTGGCTGGTACTAAAAAAAATATTTCATGATCTTGAAAAATTATTTTAGGATGTTGAAAAAATACTTCATAATCTTAAAAAATTATTTTAGGACTTTGAAAAAATATTTCAAGGTATTGATAAGTACTAAAAAGATATTTCAAGATACTGATTGGGGATACTGGCTGGTACTAAAAAAAATACTTCGCGATCTTGAAAAATTATTTTAGGAAGAGTTAAGTATCAATTTTGCCTCTTAAGTTTCCGGAGGAGCAATGTTGCCCCTGAAGTATGAAAATGGAGCAATGTTGCCCCTCCGTTAGGGCAACCCTAACAGAGGGGCAACATTGCTCCGTTTTCATACTTCAGGGGCAACATTGCTCCTCCGGAAACTTAAGGAGCAAAATTACTTCTGGATGCATATTTCAGAAGCAAAAATGGTACTTAACCCTTTAAAGTAATAAAAAGAAGTGTAAAGCTACACTGACTTTTTTTTGATACAGTCATTGTAACTTTGAATTCGCTCCCACCTCACAAACTCAGCCAAAAAAGGATGGCCACATGATAATGCAGACTTTAGTCAAGTGAATTTATTGCCCCCTCGTGATATTGCTCACTTGGCATGATAGACTAAACCAGACTCCGTTTCTTCTTTCTTCTCACTACATGACAAAGGTCGAGTCCTCCATCAATACATAGTTGGTGAGTACCTTTTGGCCACTCTAGTGTTTGATATCTCCTCCAAGTTTCAGAACACGTTCCTTAACTAATTCAAATGGTGTGCCTTGTAATGTTTTTGATCCAGAGCTATTCCACGTCTGTCATTAAGTTTGACTATGAGCAAGTTCCATTTAGCGCTCTCTCTGCATGCATGCTCAAACCTTCGCCCTTCGCCCTTCTCCTTTCTCGCGGCCGCATCAACTTCCATCATGCACGCCGGCAAGCTTACAGAACAGAGTTACATAGCACCGGCAAGGAGACAAAAACAAGAGAGCACAGACATACTGCTAAGCAAAATGGAGAAACTTGAACCTTCACCTTCCTTCCTCCATCGAGACACCATCATATTGCCCCTCAATTCTTCAGTGTAACCGCCATTTGGCCATCTTCTCCTTCATTTTTCCAACACCACGTAGCCGGAGAAAAGAGACAGAGCCTTCACATTCGAGCACCACTCCACGCCGGCCATTTCCTCTGCTTTCTGGTCAGTTCACCACTGTCTTCTTCCTTCTACACTTTCGCCAAAATCACCTTCCCAATTTCAAGCACCACCTTCGGCGAATATCCCTCTGTTCTGTCTCCACCATTCATCTTTGAGTTTCCTCTTCTTTCCTTCACTTCCTCACTGAACCAACAGTCATCTCTCTCATTTTCTCTATTACAGATTCGTGCTCTCTTCTGTATACCAACTCTATTCACCATCTCAAATCCTTTTCTCCAATTCCTTTTCATAAAAAAGTAGTTGCCGTGGCATGGGAGGCAGGCAAGCTGCTTTCCATTGAAGAAGTAGAGGTGGCACCGCCACAGGCTGGTGAAGAAGGTTTTTTTTTTTTTTTTTTTAAAGGTTCTATTATGTGATACTTTTAATTCATTTCAGATTAGTTGGGACAAGGGACCACTTGCAAAGCATTCTTAGTTCTCAGATCATGTTTTTCCTTCTCATTTCTATCAGTTGTTTATTAAGCGTGTTTCTCTTAGTGATCTTGATAGCTTTGTCATTGTCTCTCTCGGTGAAATCCATAAAGCCTATTCAGCTTTCCTTTTCTTAAATATGAATATCTTGCATATAATTACTTCAATATAGGTAGCTGTATATAAAATAGTTTCATGTTCAATGTGGGTTCAAGGATTCCGGCCACAGCTTGAGCTAGCAAAAGAATTGAACAACCCACATATGTGCACTATGTTGATGATTTTTTTACTTCAATATATGTTCAATCAGTATCTTCTTGCATATAATTATTTGCTTGGAATAAATTTATAGATGACTCTTTAGGATTGGAGGCCATTCCAATCCCAAAAAAAAAAAAAAAAACCTTTTTTCAAAGGCCACTTTCCATGACTGTTTTCAGAAAAACAGTGGTGGAAAGTGGCCTTTCTTTACAATAAAATAAAAAATTGTATTAGAAAAAATAAAAAATCCACTTGCCACCTCCATTTTCAGATAAATAGACATGGAAAGTGGCCTTTTTTAAAAAAGAAAATCCACTTTTTATATTCTTTTTTTTTTTAAAAAAAAAAACCAGACATTGTAAATTACACTTACAACGTCTGTTTTTGAAACGGATGTAGATTCTCAAATTTTCAAATACGTTTATATACACTACCCCTAAAATAGTTATCTTAGGGTTTTAAAAATGGACGTTAAAAGTCTATTTTGTAGTAGTATTTCTTTATTTCTTTACAGGTACTTGTAAGTGATATGCATAGGGCTGATCGAAAGGAAAGAAAAAAGAAAAACTAGTCACCAAGTACTTCATGATTATTCCCTAATAACCGTAATATATTGAGACATATATCACAATTTTTCAAACAACCGTCAAGTATATTAACATATTTTTATGGTTATAAACCAACAATGGTCAAAGAAACTTCTTACAAATGATCAAAACTGATGCCTAATACTGTATAGTGCAGCATTAGAACTATAAAGTACCCTGTAATATATTTCATGGTTCTTTAATGAACAACAGTAGAATATGGATAAAATAAGGTGTTTAATGAACAACCAGGAAATATGGATCCCCATATTTTACGGTTGACAAATATGTAGCGCTAATATATTTTATGGTTCAGCCAGCGTCTTAGTAGCGTAGTAGTATGGGAGCCAGTATTAACTGACCTCACTCGTCTATGTCCAAGGTTCGAACCCTGCCCCCCTTCCCTACCATGATGTATTAAAAAAAAAAAAAAAAATATATATATATATATATATATATATATATATATATTTTATGGTTCATAAGCGTAAACTTTTTGCTAAAAATAACCATAAAATATAGATAAATATGTAGTAGTGATGTTAGGCGCAACGAAGAATAGAGACCTCACATACAACGAACTTGTATTTACTTGAAAAGGGGAAGATGTTAAATCCTACTGAAGGTTTAATAGAATGCTGGTTAGACGACGGGATAATGAAAAGTTCATTATTTGTCGGGTGTTTTCACGTGCATTTTTCTTTTTGCCATATCAATCATGTGTATTCTTATTTTTCCTAACACGGACATAAATTTAGCATTATTGGACCCTCCAATTTGTTTCAAACCCAAAAATATTTTAAATTTTTATATAATCCGATGGTACCTTCTATTTACTTCATTTTAAGTATCAATTATAAGCTTTTTCTATTCTCACTTTAAATTATTTTTAATATAACATCTTTTCACATATTATCTACTCCTTAAATATAACATATATATAATTATAAATATCATAATATTTATAATTATATTTTACAATTATAACTATATTATAATTATGGGTAAAGGATTTCTCCAGTTACTAAAGATAAAGTTATCTCCAGTGACCCCAAAACTATGTCGTTTTGTTCATCTAAAACTTACCCACAATCGGCTTCAAGCAACTATCTATGTAGACTGAGAACCTATTATATAAGGATTGACTATGTGTGAAAATTTGTTTCCAATCTTTTTCACATACTCGATTTACCTAGGAAGTCCTGAGAGAGCAAGAACAGCTGGAATTGGCTTGATTGAGAAAGGGGGTACTAATCCTTCAGACTTTCTCAATCAAGGTAACTCTTGTTTATTTTTTAATCATATATATTTTACCGAAACACCCTTCATTAATTTATCTAAAATTACTAATAAATCTTTCATTAATCCAAAATGACGTAGTTTTGGGGTCACTGGAGATAACTCTATCTCCATCCAGTGACTAGAGAAATACTTTTCCCTATAATTATTAGGGTAAAGTTGTCTCAACAAAAATATTTTCCCTCCCTGCCCAACCAAATAAACTAATATTAAAATCCCTCCTCTTTTTTCTCTTTCCTTTCATTAAAATCCTTTCTCTCCATTGAACGAAACAAATCCAGAAATTACAATTTAAAGCGTCACGAACTTCATAATAATCTTATTTTCAGTTTTTAAGATGCTTTCCTGTAATCTAAATATTTTACAGAGAATTCTTGATATATTTAAAAAAGTAATTGGATAGAGTAATGGAGGGTGACCCAATTTAGGGGTATTCGTCCTTAAATCAGGCCCATTTAGAGCCCTACACGAATTTTATCAATTATACATATACTCAATCCAAGGAAGTATTGTACCCTCTGATTCTTATTATAAAACACTAACTAATAAGTTTATTTGGTTTTTTTTATAAGGTACTTGCATGTTTCCAAGGATCATTAATTATTTTTTTCCATATATGCCACTAATAAATAAGGATAGTGGGTCAGAGTGATCATTTATATGATATTAGAATTTAATGTAATTAGTAAGGGTAATATTGAAAGTTACTTAAATTGTAGGCTAACTTTATTAACTTTAACTGTTTTTAATGATTTGTGAGAATTATTAGTTAGTACTTTATGATAAGGACTAGAGGGAGTAGTTCCTTGAAATGAGTAAAATTATGATGATCCTGCCCCTTTGTAAGGCCACTTTGCCCACACACTCTTTTCTTTTGATTGATTCTATTTACAATTTACTTTTAATTATTAGCGTCAAACTCACAAATTTATTTTATGAGTTTACAATTTTATATTTCTAACTAATAAAATTATGTAAATTCACTCTAAAACTTGTACAACTACAAACTCGGTTGAATTCATACATTATTTTTTTAAAAATCATTTTTACATTTTTTTTAAAAAAAAGTATTCAGTTTATCGTCATTCATGAAATTGAAAAGGCCTTTTTTTTTTTTCTTAAGCCTTGAATGAAATTTAAAAGGCTTGAGTGTGAGTCTTGGACATAGTCTGCACTGAATTTTCATTTCATTTGTTCCTATTTTGACTTCTTCCCACTAATCACTTCTTACTCTTGCCAAGTTTCATTGTTTCTCCATTGGCGTTCGTTCACTATCTTTCACTCAAAAGTGTGCATGTGAATTACAATTCCCCAACTAAGAGCCCGTTTGGATAGCTGAAAATGAGGAGTGGGAAAGGAAAAAAATTGAATTCTCCGTCTGACAGTGGATGTTTGGTTTGCATTTTCAGCTGGAAAATAGTTTCCCACCTAAATCCATTTTCAGCTATATAATTTTATGTTCCCACCAAAATTGGTAGGAACCAATTCAAGTGAGGAGAAAAAATGCCTAAAGGCACAAATGCTTTTTGATGTGATATAAAAGGTTGAGTAGAGTATATGGGTCTTATGGATGTTTAAATAATAATTTTACTTCAAGAAGCAATACAATCTTTTGAGCAACCTATTTTCTTTTCCAGCGTAAATCAAATACTTTTGTGACAAAATATTTTCCATTTATTTGTATTCTTTTCCTTTTCGTTCCATTCCTTTTCAGCCACCTCCCCCCCTTCTTTTTTTTTTTTTAAGCAAATAGGCTTTAAGGGGAAAAAAAAAGCAACATTGATCATATTATTCATATATTCCCTTCTCATGATTTACACTTACTTTTAAATTTTAATTTGAAATTTTTTAAAGGATTCCTCTACTTTCCCCCATCAAGTTATTGTCCTTATAATTCTTTGGAGTCTAGGAACGTCGGACGACCAATCCATATATACATGTGAATACATTTTTGGATAACAATGCTAATATAAATGATTTGAATAAGGCTATTGGCAATTCAATTTGCACCCAATAAATAAATAAATAAATCATCCGAAAATCTGCCACTAGGCATTAAGAATGCAGATTCATTCAATTATGTCTAAAAATAAGAATTTACCTTCCTGTCAATTCTCTCTTCCACGATTGTTCCAGCGTCAAATTCGCCATTTTTTGATTCATTCTCAGATCAGAGGGTTGATAATTCGTTTCTTCTTCCTCCATGAATTTGAAATGTTCTTGAGAAACTAGCTCTTGGATTTTGTTTTCCCGTTTTTGTTAACATTCTTTCAGTCTAACTTCTGATTTATCATGACTTTTCGCTCCCTCTTGTTCCTTCTCTTCTGCCTTGCATTTCTTCCATTGATTCAATCTGAGCTCGACATTAACTACTACCAGAAAACATGCCCGAGCTTCAAGGAAATAGTCCAGAAGATAGTAATAGACAAGCAGCAAACTACGCCGACCACGGCCGCCGCCGCACTCCGCCTCTTCTTCCACGACTGCATCGTGGGAGGCTGCGACGCCTCCATTCTCGTCTCCAGCAACTTCTTCAACACCGCCGAACGTGACGCCGACGTCAACCTCTCCCTCCCCGGCGATGGGTTCGATGTGGTCACACGCGCCAAGAACGCCCTCGAGCTGGAATGCCCGGGCGTTGTTTCCTGCGCAGACATAATCGCGGAGGCGGCGCGTGACCTTGTCGTCTTCGTTGGCGGGCCCTTCTACGAGGTCCGATTAGGCCGAAGAGACGGACTTGAATCAAAAGCAAAAAACGCAGAAGGAAAATACCCAAAACCAACAATGACATTAACACAAGTCATCTCAATCTTCGAATCAAAGGGATTCTCCGTACAAGAAATGGTCGCATTAGCGGGTGCTCACACCATAGGATTCTCTCACTGCAGCCAATTCAGCCACAGGATTTTCAACTTCAGCAAGACCTCACCGACCGATCCGGCGATGAACCGCAAATACGCAGAGGCATTGAAGAAATTATGCGCTAATGCAAGCAAAGACCCAGGAATGAGCGCCTTCAATGACGTGATGACGCCGGGGAAGTTCGACAACATGTATTACCGGAATTTGCAGAGAGGATTAGGGTTGCTGGCGACGGATTCGGCGTTGTGGCTGGACGAGAGGACAAAGCCGTTCGTGGATCTGTACGCATCGGATGAGAACAAGTTCTTCGAAGATTTTGCTAATGCGATGATCAAAATTGGAAATATGGACATCAAGACGGGGAATCAAGGAGAGATTCGTTACAGATGCGATACTTTCAATTCACTGCAACGTTGAGAGTGAGGAGTTGTTCACACTGATCAATACAGAAATGAGAGATTCAAATGTAAATTATAGAGTAGGTTCCAGTTCCACACATGATGCATCATCCATTTCACAACGAAATTTCAAATTTGAAACCATAAAAAGGACAAGATTAATATGAAAGGGTGAGAAATACATGTGTTGAGAATAGAGACCTGGGAGGGAAAACATACGAGCCTGTTGTGATTTTTAGTCCATAGTCATATATAAACCGGGGCACAATCCTGTCCAGGGCTTTGATTTTTGGCTTTCGAATTTACAATTTAGCCGCAGAATACTCACTCATATAGATTTTTATGCACCCTAATTTCAGTTCCTTGTAATTTATGTACATTGTGATCCATTCTTTGCTGTCCGATAAATTGACTGCCATTTTTCTCTGTTAATGGAATGCATTTGTTTGCAAATTCAATCGAGGAAATGAACTGTGTGCCTTCGGGAAAATACATTACTGAATTATTTAATTTATTAAATTTTTGGTGAAAAATAAATTTAAATACCATTCGCACTTACAAAATTTTAAAAAGTCTGATAACACATATAAATGACACATGGGTGATTGGAGAGGAATTTGGGTTCACTACTACAGATTTGTGCATTTATAATGCTAAATACATAACGGTTGTAGCTAATAATTAAACTTCATGTATGTCTAGGTGAAGGTCATGAAAGAATATATAACTTTTAAAAGTAATGGTTAATTATGCGAACCGTTATAAATTGCGAGTCGGAATTCACAAAAATACAAAAATAACGGTTGAAGTTAATAACTATCATTTATTTAGTGACAAAAGTGATAATTTATTTGAAACAACCGTCATATAACGATTACAAATGATTCATGTTCAAACTTTTATATAAGAGAAGACAAAACATAATGGTCTTCAGAAACAACAGTCATCTAACATCCCACCACTACCTCATATGTCATAACTCGAAACTATTGTAATCCGTTAGACTTTCACAAGTCATAACCCATAATCATTCATAATCTGTTAGACCTCTACTTAAACTCACATATTCCTTGTGATTTTTATTATTTTTCTTTATCGGCCCTCTCTTCCTCCTCCTCCTCTCCTCTCCTCTTAAAATGAAGCCTCTAATGCAAATGTTTGCAAGCCTTGATTGTGACACAAAGCGTCTCACAGCATATGTCAATATGTTGAACAAGAAGTTGAACCACATACTTCATCACAATGATATTGAATATGACTTACAGTCAAACTCTTCATCTCCCTCCTCTAATGATGAGGATGAGGATGAGTACGATGAAGAAGATGAGGACGACAATAGTGATGGTGACTGAAACTCTTCATTATTTTCTTCCTTGCCACTGTCAACCTCCTCTTCATCAATCTCTTTCACGTCCTCTTCCTCGTCCTTATCCTCATTCTCATAATTAGAGGAGGGAGATGAAGCTTAAAAAAAATAACTTAATAATTCACGGTTATTAATTAAGAACCGTAAATTATTCTCGCCAACATACTTAACAATTCTAATATAATAAACGTTAAGTTATGCATAAAGTTAAAAAAAAAACAACTTAATAATTCACAATTACTAAGAATCGTAAAGTACCCTTTCTAACATACTTAATGGTTTTAACTAAATAAACATTAGTTAAAGCTTTCAAAACCTTTTGTCTTTCCCATGCTGACTATGGGTGCCTCCTTGCCATCATGAGAATGAACCAGGTACCCTTTTATTATACCCTACTATTCAACTTCCAATGCATGCAATGTTAATTTTTTTTCACGTCCCTTTAATATGTCTATTATTTAAACTCCACATTTTTATATCTACATTTTCTTCATTGTCCTCCTCTTTGTTCTCTATAGCTCAATTGCAAGATGTAATGCCATGTTGCAGATCAGACATGCCAAGAAACTCTCGGTGTCATCCTCTACCTTCTCCTTAACCTCCACTGCCACATTTGCCTCCTCCACCGCTACCTTCGCCACCTCCTCCCCTCCTCCTCCTCCACATCCTATGCTTGCTCAATTGGAGGCAATGTTGCAACATCCACAACAGTCTGACCATGCCATGAGGAAGCTCTTTGGATACCTCTCTAGTATTAATTGGAAGGGCAATCTCATACTTGATAATTATGAGATTGGCCATGATCCTAACAATGATCCTGGCCAATCCTCTGATGACAAGAAGCTTTGTGATCTCATCAGTTCTTCAAGCTACTTGCAACTCTTCTTTTTTATTCATCATTTTGTATTTATAAATATTTTTAAAAAAGAATATATCCAATGGTTCTTAGAAAAATACCATCATGAAACGAAATAAATAATGGTTCTTATATTGTTTATTATAATAATTGTCATAAAAGAACAACCGTCAAATACCGTCATGAAATAAAATAAATAATTGTTCTTATATTGTTTATTCTTAATAATAGTCATAAAAGAACAACTGTTAGTAACACTTACAAGCGACCAATTTTTGAGGAATTGATAATGGGTGTTAAAAACCAACCATAACCATTGATAAAATATAATAATCTGATATGCAAATCTAAAGGATGTGACAGTTCGATAATCCACGATACCCTCTCTATAAAAATGCTCAAAAATAGAACTTCACTTCTACTTCCATTTCAATTTCAATTTCTCATAGCAAATATCTTTACCAAACTTATGGATAAATGCAAGAGAACTTCTGGCTCATCATCTTGGGACAATCCGATAGGTGAAGTCCCTTTATCAACAAGCATTGAAGGGCTAATCCACGTGATCTACAAGCTGTATCATATGGTCCAGATTTAACTGCGAGAGCAAGGACGCACAGACCAATGCTTAAATAAACTTACCACTCTTGTTGCTCTTTGAACGAGAAGGTGGACAAGTTACTGGAGAAGGAAGAATTTGAAACTTGTCACTTATTAGAATACAATGTAAAAAAAAGTGAATTATATAATGGTTATTAAAAAAAACCATGATAAATGTAAACAAATAAATAACAGTTCTTTGGACGAACTGTGATGTTAAGTCTCTAGGCACGATAACCCAAAAACCCTACATGCCTCTTTTATTTTAACTTATGAAACAAAATACATTTGACACTTAATTGTTCAAAACGAAACCCACCAATATCTTAACCTTACAAATCTTGTTGTCTTTTCTGGCCATCAGGAGTCATTTTCAGTCGAATCCCACCATAAAAATCCTTCATCCGACTTCTCAGCGACAACCGAGCTAGTAAATGCACTTAACCCTTGTTTTAGTGACTGTCGCGTGAGTTGAGTTGTTTTCGTTCATGCGGCCTAGCTGATTAGGTTGCCTTTATGAATTAAAAATGTTTTTAACATATTGAAGATCGGTGTCAATATGTTAAAAGCATTTTTAATTCATAACGACACCATCTTTCATGTCATTCGACTTACATATAATTTTTAGAATAGAATATAAAATTTTAGACAAATACAAGAACTTTCACCCAAAGATTTTCATTAACAACAAATTAATAACATGAGATAGATGATGATCATCAATAAGAACTATTAGAAAACATAAAAGACATAAACTCTTTAATTAATCATCGCCTAAAGGCGGCAATATACATGCATGAAATCAAAAATTACATCACAATATTTTATATGGTGATGCTGATTGGCCACAAAATAACAACTAAATCAAATATTATAACATTGAGGGTTCTTGAAACCCAGGCCTTCAAAAGATCATCATCATTCCAGTAGACTTGCCACACCTAGTCTAAACAATTGATGATGTCGTTCAACACCGCCGCCAACTCCTCCAGTCGTTAAGTGATCTTGCCTCGCCATGACCTTCAGAACGATGTCCTGGAGGTGAAAGATGGCCTCAATGATTTCCTATGATGTTAAAGGTGAAGGGTCTACGAAGAGAAACTTCCGGCAGTTGTCGCCTAAAAAGGAGGGGGGAATGCTACCTCTTTGATCTTGTCATCTGTGGGAAGTGTTACAACTCAAACAACAAAGAGAGAAGTGGAAATGAACTTTTGAATTTGAACTTAGGAAACTAAGATGCCTTGGTATTTATAAATGGGATTGATGGTCGAATAGTTCAGATGATACTGACGAGACATGATGATAGGTGTTGGAAGTTGAATTGTTGCATATTTAATTTGGTCATATTTGAAAAGCGGTCTAAATAATAGTATTATGAGACCATATGCACCTCTTATCTAGTGTAAATAAAAATGTAACATTATAAATTAATAAACAACTTTTAGACTGGTAAAGACTTAAATGAAGGTTCAAATTAACATATTTAGATCTTGTGTCACTATAACTAGTTTGAATGTAACCAAATTATATTATAATTAAATTTACTAATAAAGTATATATATTCTATCACAAAATTAACATATCAACCCAGAGACAGAAACAACAACGGTACAAAGATGTAAGAGACATGAACAAGAACAATAACAAGAACAAGAACAAGAACAAGAACAAGATAAAGATTAGAAATAAAAATATTTTTTTCCATTACTAATAATATAGGAAGAATTAGTATATTTATTTAAAAAATATTAATTTACATAATTAAAAAAAAAACCCCTCAATCTTCCCCTCATTACCAGAGGAAAGGGAAGAAGGGTCATCTGACATATTGTACTCAACGTTATTGGCATTGAGTAGAAGGTTGAGCTTGATGTTGATAGTGTGGAGCATCACCAAGAGTCTTTCGAGGCGTTTGTTGATATGATCCAACCTCACATGTGAAGATGGAATATCACTTAAAAGGGGGGAGAAAAGGTGATCTCAAAAATTTTCACGAGACACACACAGACGCAAGTAAAATGTAACATCCCAAAATTTGGAATTTAGAATTGAATATGATTTGGGATTAATTATGAGAAATTTAGCCTAAATAAAATATTTAAGGAAGAAAAGGAAAATCCAAATTTATGGTTTAGGATTATTGGTCATCACATATCCACTCCTAATTATCTGAACCTTTTGGGCCAATTTATTTATTTACTTATTATGAGTCCAACTCAACACTTATATTTCTCTTATGTCCATTTGTTCATTTTTCTTTGTTTGAACTATAAGTTCCCTCTAATGAATCCATTCAGCTTGGCAAGCCCAAAACGTAAAATACTCCAATATACCCATTTCTCTTTATTCATCTATTTTAGTCAAACAATTGCAGAAGGTGAGGGAACTTTGTCTGCTAGCCACATCATGTTGTATTTCCTATTTCCCTTTGTCCATCTTATGCCACGCAGACCCCTACATGCAATCAGCCACGTAGCTTCCTTTTCCTCCTAGCCACGACACGTTATCACACACTCAAATAGCATTGACTCTCCTCTTCTATTAAAATGCACGGACCCTCTCTCTTCTCTTTCCATTTCACAATTTTCCCTTCTCTCTTCCTCCCAAACCGATCCTTCTTCTTCCTTCCACCATAGATCGTGTAATCATCATCATCAACCTACTCTTCTCAAAGATCAGCCAAGGGAACAAGGAAATAGCAGCAAGCTTTCATGCAAGGCTGAACTTAGGTGAGTTCCTTCATCGTTCTTCATCTGATTTTTGGGGATCTCTGAACCGAATGAAAGTCTATAAATTAAAGAGAAGAGTGAAACTATAGGAAATAAGCCTTGTAGTGTTATTGCATGCTGATTTTGGAGTTATTTATCGATTCCTTTGGTTCTGTGTCTAAGCACCGAAAAACAGAGCATGCATTATGAGTTTGTAATGGCGTGTTCACTGCAAGAAAAGCCATGATTTTACGGTTACACGTATGAATATGAGCATGCATGTTAAATGGGGAATGCTGAAATATTGTTCTTGACTGTTCCAGAAAACAGAACGTTTTGTGTGAGCTATTTTCGGGAGTTAAAGTTTGAATTTTGCTCTGAAATTCTTACAGGAGATAGTACACTCCTTAAGGTTTAAAACAAGCTTTGGTTCACCTAAAACGGAGGTCTACAACTCAAGTTATGATTTTTCGAAGTTGAGCCTAAAATCTGGAGAAATTCTGGTTTGCCTCTGGAACAGTAAAATGACGTGTCAAATCGTACAGGTCAAACAAAATCATAAAATTTTGAAATCTTCCATTTAAATAGTAGACTCATAGAGGTTTAATTTGATAGGTAATTCGTCGAATTCCGTTAAGAATTGAAGGAGTTATGATTTTTCTAAGTTTGGTCAGAAAACCTGCAGAATTTCTGGACATGTGTATGTTTCTGATTTTTGGGAATTTTTCCCAGTCATAAATCAACTTGGTGGCTTTTATTTATGGAAATAGACTTATCAAGGAGTATGTAGAAATTGGAATCACTCCATTTGGAGTTGTATAGGTCAAGTTATGAATTTCTCAAATTCTCAGAAAAGTTAAAGGCTGAATTTTTGATAAGTCTTAAAAGAGTCACCTAAGTTGATATTTGTGCCTAACCTTTAAGTTAAGGTTTCTTTGGATTAAATGAAAGGCTAAATGGCTGAGATGATAAATATATTTTAGTGAATAATATCTACTCAAATATGTTCCAATTAGTATACATCCCTAGTCATAAGGATATTAAAAGACAAGTATTTTTGGAGCTGAGTCTAGAGAAGTTGAATTTATAATTATGGTTGAATTGGTTAGTGACCCACCTTTAAATGTAAATGTTAATTATAGGACCTGAGAATCGCCGTGCCTGAAGGACAAGTGTGGTAATAAGAATCTAGTGGAAGGGGTTTTGTCGGTAAGACCAACAGGTAGTAACTCTAATCTCACATTCTTTGCATAGCTATGTATGTTTATGTATGCCATATTTGTATATCC
Source organism: Acacia crassicarpa (assembly GCA_034222035.1). Lineage (NCBI taxonomy): Eukaryota > Viridiplantae > Streptophyta > Magnoliopsida > Fabales > Fabaceae > Acacia > Acacia crassicarpa. Next base: position 18,317,951 of record JAWXYG010000009.1, on the reverse strand, counting down.
CGCCTGTATGAGGCCAGCACCACTCGTGGCTCGATTGAGTGGAAGGGCCGACCATGGGGCCAACTTCCCGGTGGCTAGGCAGGGCCTAGTGCATTCAGTATTTTGGTATTGAATTACCTAAAATGAATTTCCTTGCGCTAAGGTATTTGAAATCATTTTATTATTTACTTGTATTACAAGCTGCATTGGTATGTAATACTTGTCGTTTGAATCTGAACTGAATCTGAATGCTTTATATGCTGTGTGGACTACTTTGTTTGGTTGATTTACATGTATTGCATATGCATGAATTTGAGATTAACCTGTTACTCTGGGATTCATTTATTTGAATCTCAGAGCCTTCCTTGAATCCAGGACGTGGGCAATCCAGTAGCGAAGGAGGAAAAGGCAAGGCATAGTAATTGCCTGATTTTGGAAAAGAAGGTGGTGAAGAGGAAGCAGATGAAACTTTTGGTTTCATTTCTTTTTGTTATTGGGTTATACTGTTTCCTCTTGACTTGGTTGTTTTTGGTAATAGCCGTATGTGGCTACTGGGGATGTATATACTTAATTAGATACATACTGTCGTGTAGAAGTAGTTAAGACTTATTTATATATATATATGCTGCTAATGTCTGTTGCAGGGATGGCTTGTATATAACAAGCCCAGATAATAATGTAATTTTAAAGAAAGTTTGAACCACTGTTAAAGTATTTCCAAATGTTTTAAAGAAATTGGAAAAGTTCTTTTGAACTTTATTATTATTTTGAACTCTCTTAATAAAAAGGGCTTCTATCTTCAAGATACAAAACTAACCCAGTGGTCTAAATTTTCTTTAATAAGTGCATCAGAATACTTAGTTGATAAGATGCCACTCTGTTCTGGGCACAGAACAATGGGGTGTTACATAAAACACAGTCAAAGAAGAGAGATAGACACAGAACAATTTATACTGGTTCGGTCTAATACTTCAACCTACGTCCACTCCCCAAGCATACCTTGGGATTTTCACTAACTCTTCAAACATGAATAGAATTACGCACTCTATAACTTAGGATGATCCTTTCACATTCGGACTCACTCCCCTTACAAGTTGTAATTGTATGCCCACACTTAAGGCTCCACAATCTTAAAATTTAAATCGAAAATGAAATAAGTGTCTAATAACTCCTCACGAGTAGATAATATATGAACACTGAAGTATAGGGAATATCTGAAGATATTAAATAAAGTTAATGAAACAGTTGATCGCAATAATACAGAATTGAATGCACAGAGTTTCAGCAGGTGGCGGAATTGAATGTGGTGAGCTTTTATAGCGTTCGCCATTAACGCCGTTGTGAAGCTTCGTAAACTAGACGTTGAAACTCTTCGTATTTCCGTTAGGCACGGGTGCACTCCGTTTGTGAATAGTCGACCGTTGCTTCATTAAATACGTTTGCCGTCAACGTACTTGTACAGAGAGTGATTCAGAGTAATAGCTAGAATAGGTATGTCTCAAAGGAATCTCTTTGACTACAATGAAAATCTTATTGCGATTGTAGCTCTGCTTTTCTGAACAAGCATTTAATGCGTCTGACACAGATTTGCTTTATGATAATTTTGATGTTTAAACAATGTTAATCATATCTAAAAAGCATTAGCAAACTGACTAAATGAAATTAGGAATAGTAAGGATTAATATTATGAAGTACCCAAGGCATGATTAATGAATTGCAGAATACGAGAACGGAAATTTCAAATGTTGATATATATATTCTCGAGAGTTGTTCATACCATTCTTGAGAACTATCGATGAAAAGCCTTTCCAGAGATTATGTCTCGATGATACTCAAGAATCTCATTACAAATTCTCGAGAATGATAGGTTCAGAAAGCCTTTTAAATCATTAGTAGTTAAGCATTCTCGAGAATCATTTCACTTCTACTCGAAAGCACATCTCATATCAATACTTAAGAGAAATATACCAGAGAGCTTTTATCGTTGATTCTCGAGAATTGGTTACCAATTCTCAAGAATTGCTTACTACTTCTCGAGAATCAGGTCAGAGAAATCATGCCACTGTGATTCTGTCAAGGCGTTTTTGAGAACTAACTTACCTATTCTCAAGAACAATTCCCGAGAATCACTTACTCAATCTCGAAAGTTATTCTGATGTGAAGAGAGATAATGTAGTGAAGAAGATCCATTCTTGAGAGTCAGAAACACGATGTAGTAAAGAAGATCCATTCTTGAAAGTCAGAAACTCATTCTCGAGAGTCATATCAAATAAGGCTTGCGATGAAGGATACCATTCTCGAGAATCCTTGATCCATTCTCGAGAATTGCTACCTGAACACTTAAGATAGACAGATTAGAACAGTGGTTCTCAAGTAATGCTACATGGTTCTCGAGAATTGCTTATCCATTCTCGAGATAATTGACATATACTTGAGAGTCAATTTCACATGGAGATGCACATATTCAAAATCTTACAAACTTTAAGAACCTTGTTATCATGAAAACATTGGGAACTAACAACATGGAGGTGCTACAAAAAGCTATTTCGCTGAAGGTGGTGGTGGAGACTGTAGAGGAGAACGAGGAGGAACAGAATTTGCTCTAAGGCGTACCATATTGATATTCTAGTGAGGAGAAGAAAAGGAGTTGAATCTAAAGAAATGAAAGTAACGAGGAATTTAAATAGACAAGATAAACAAAGATTTTGAAGAGATGCGTAGTTGTGAAGTTCACCTAGGAAGCTAAAGAAACTCTAAAACATTTAACACTAGGTATAAAGAAACAACAGTATCTGAAAAGATATTTACACCGAATGTATAAGTGTATGGTCTTACAAGAATTTAAGTTTTTTAATTTTCTTAATATTAAAGTGCAATCTATGTTAAATTGCATCAATATTCACAAAAATGGCATTCGTTATATTTTTTAAACCGTCTCCGCTTAGAGAGATCTAGATGCAGCATTCTTATAGGCTCTTTTTTAGTAGTGTTAGTTAAAATCATTACTCATTTAGTTAGTACCATTACTCTTGTAGTCAATACCATTATGTCTTTAGTCATTTTCATTACTCATTTAGTTAATATGTTTATGCACTTAGTTAATATTTTTATGCCTTTAGTCAATACTATTACATGGGTACTCAAAAATCAATACATAACACTTTATTCTCTAACCTCCCTTATTTCTTTTCATCTTATTTGCTCTGACTAAACCTATGAGCTAGTACTCACTCATGAGAATGATAGTTCATCTTAACAAGCTTACCAATCAAGTGATATGAATCAATCAAAATCCACAAAGCACAAGACCGGACCATGGATTTTCCCTTTAATATATTAGGGGGTGTCAAGGCCATACACAAAACAAATGGGCCAAAGGACTAATTAATGTATATCTAAAAGCTGACCGACTTATTTCCTCTTTTGTGCAAGAATTCACCCCCCCCCCTTATTTCCTTAATGAGTGACCCCTCATCGAATGAACATCCACCATCATCTCTCATATCAGTACTCAAGAGATATAATCACAATAGGTTGTCACATGGCATTATCAATTCACAATTTGGAAAGGCAATTTTTCCAATCTCATAAGTCAACATCAATTAATATATATCATATCACTAGTCATTTCTCAAACAAACAGAAAAAGACCCACAAGGCATTTTCATTAAGAACATATTTTGATGGTCCATATAACAAACCAATAGCAAATTCATAGTTCTATATTGGTAAAATTTACTCACAAATATCATACAAGCATGCACAACAAGAGGAAAGTTTACCTTTGTCCAAAGGGTGATACCATAATGCTCCTAATCCAATAGCTAATTCACAAGCTACAAATCAACCTACAAGAGTCAATCATCACCACAAATTAGTTTACAAACTAATGAGTGGTTATAACAATCTAGATGCTTAAAAAAATCTCCTAAAATCCAACCATTGGCTTTATTTATTCTAATTGATTAAAATCTCCAATTTATAACTTAGGGTTCCAACATCAATATAATTATTTCAGAAAAATCAAACTTAATTAACAATCTAAACCAATCAAAATTCAATATAACCCATATTAACCCCACATTAACGTAACCCAATTATCAATCATCATTTCCAATAATCATGTTATTAATATCAACCCAAAGCCTAACTCGAAAATCAAACCTCTAACTAAAGCCTTCATGTAACATCCAAATTGTTCACATTGATATAAAAGCCCCAAAGTTCTCAATTTACTACCATAGCCCAATTTCCTTATTCTAATCATATTTTTATCATCTAATAACTATGGTTATGAAACCCATACCGGACCAGCCGGTTCGAATCGGAAGCAAGCGAACCGGCCATGAAACCAGTCCGATCTCCCCTGTTCGACAGCTTCAACATGGAAAGAGAGAGAGATGGACAGAGAGAGATGGATAGAGCCTTGCGGCCAGATCGGTGTCCTTTAAGGCCTAGATCAACGACATTTTTAGGCTCATATCGGTGAAAAAAAAAAAGAAAGAAAAAGAGGAGCAACAAAGTATAGAGGTCACAAGAATTGGAGTGACAGCTACTTCTTTCCCCTCAAAAACTTTCTCACTGGTTTGACCTCAATTTAGCCTTGGCTTAACTTTGATTTGACCATTGACCTCTAACCCAGTAACTCGACCAGTTCAGTGACCAATCCAGTTTTAATAACCTTACTAATAACACGATTTCTTTCTTTAAAATTATTGACAATGATAATTCTATCCATTCATCATAAAACCACCAAAATTTTGCTTACTTTGATCCTTAGTAAAAATGTTGATAAATCAAATATTTATCACATCATCATTGCATTCTCTTCTCCTTCTCTCATTAATTCTTTCACACTCCTATGAGCTATCAGTTAATCACATTAGCTATCAACCTTCTCAATTTATTTAAAAGCACTTTAATTTCCTATACTTAAAGTTTCATCCAAAATCCTCGATATTCACATTCCATCATAAACCTCAAACCCAAGCCATTCAATTATCAACATAACCTCCAATATGATAAAATAAATAATTAAATTTGAATTTATGCCCCTAAATCATAAATCACAATTTTTGCAACCAAACCCTAACTTTTTTTCTCTCAAATAAAACATATAAGTAAAAATCTAAACCATAAAACTCTTATTCCAACCTCATTAGCTCCATTAAAAACTCAATCACAAATTGAAACACTTAAAAATTAGGGAGAATCTTATATAAAGATGGTTGAAATAGAGAAATTTTATATAAGGTTCGTAAATTCAACATATCTTAAATTGGGTCAATGACCCAATTTAGGATATTTAAATATTGGTTATTTTTCAATAATAACAACTAACATTTTTTTTAAAAAAAAAAGGGAAAGCCATTGACCAAGAACAAGGGTTTGTTGAGAATTTCCTAAAATCTAAATCTCTCTTCTCTTCCTGAATCTTTTCATTCTCATATTGTTAATCGCATAGTCGATTCCTGTGAGTCTCTTGTTCCTTGCTTTGGAATCATGATAATCAAATCTTGATCTAACGACTTTGTCGTCTATTTCATGCTTATAACTATTTGTTCTATGCTTTTGGATTGGTCAAGTTTCTGAATTTAGGTTTCTTGGTGTTCTGCTTGTTTTCCATTATATCTCTGGAAATAATCTGCAATTTCTTGTTTAAAAGCTTCAGTCTATGCCCTAAGTCCAAAACTGAATAAAGAACTGACAAGCTGTGGAATTCTTATTGATGTCTTGCTTATACAGCTTTGATTGATGAACTTTGCAAATCGGGGAAATCTTCCAATGCTACATAACTTTTGAATTTGATGCAAAAAAATGGCGAAGAGCCAAATACTGTTACATATAATGCCATGATAAGTGGACTTTGCAAAGAAGGTCAGGTAGAAAATGCACGTCAGATTTCTGGAAATGATGACTGAGAAGGGGAAGAAACTTGAAGATTTAACATTAGAACAAACTCATCGTAACCTTCTTTGTTGATTTTTTAACGGTGTTAAGGCCTCTAATAAATTTTCTATCATTAGCACGTAAAAAATATTGTTTTGTCTCTAATTTTGCTTTTCTTTAATAACTAAGGGATATAGAGGTAATTTGACTCAAATTCTAAATATCTAATTGTATCACATAACCTAATTAATAATTTATTAAGTTTAGTAATCTAAATTAGAATTTGGATAATTCAACCGTCCTTATATAGGATTTTCCCTAAAAATTAAAAATCCAATAAATCCTAAATTTCTCTTCCATCAAAAACTAAAAATGAGAGAGGAGAAAATAAGAAAAATACACTACTACAAAAAAGGTTAAAAACATCCTGAATTAGAGGCAAAAAACGTCCTTTTTGAGCAGGACGTCTAAGTAGGGGAAGTTGTAAAAAAAGGGATTAAGGCGTCCTATACCCTAAACAGGACGCCTTAAAAAAGGCGTCCTATGTTGTATATAGGACGCCCTAAAAAAGGCGTCCTATACTTAATATAGGAAAGGCGCCCTATGTTAATTACAGGACGCCCTAAAAAAGGCGCCCTATATTAAGCATAGGACGCCTTTTTTAGGGCGTCCTGTATTTAAATATAGAATGCCTTATATTCCTTTTTTAAAAAAACCAATTCTAAAGCTCATTACACAACTGAAGCCTGACAAACAGCAAAACAGAAAACAAGCATTACAACTTCAAAACCTAATAGCAAATAACAGAACAGTAGAAACCAACAAAAACCAGCATTACAACTGAAACCTAACAGAAAATAACAGAACAGTAGAAACCAACAAAAACCAGCATTACAACTGAAACCTAACAGCAAACAACAGCAAGTAAAAACCAACAAAAACCAGCATTATAACTGAAACCTTTAAACAGCAAATAACAGCAAGTGAAAACCAACAAAAACCATCCAGCAACAAGGCGCAGGTTAACAATGCAAATAACAATCCCATTAACAAGCCTCTTTTAAAACTAGTTCGATAGAATAATGCAAATAACAGCAAGTAAAAACCACCAAAAAACCAGGCAAATTGCAACAACAGCAACAAGTTTATTGATTCACAGCCAGCAAGACCAACAACGAACAACAAGACAATTGGCAACCTTCAAGACCAACAACAGCAACAAGCAATTTGGCAACCAGCAAGACCAACAACAACAACAAACAACCAACAACAAGTAACCAAAAACCAAAACGCACTTCGCAACCAGCAAGACCAACAATCACAAGTGACCAACAACAGCAACAACAAACTATTATAGTTAAATTGACCAAAAATACAACTTTCAGCTTCAAGTTTCAACCCCAATACAAAACAAAGATCACATATGTACAGCAACAGCAACAACAATGATCACATATCTATATGCGTTGAAAAAAGGAAGCAGCCAAAGCGTCTCGAACTGTATTGATCTCTTCATCCGAGCACGGAGCCAGACTATCAAAAATCTATAAATTGAAAAACAAGGTATAAGTTAAACCAATAAAGTGAATGAAATAATTATCAATAGAGAAACACATAGCGATCACGTACGTTCATAAAACTTGTACGTCCGCTCCCAACGATTTCTTGCATAAAAAACATAACGTAGTAACTGCACTCAGTGTGTCCTGGTTGCTTCGGACACTAATAAATCAAAAGCAAATTGTTAAAACAAATAAAGGCATATCGAAAGCTACCATTGTGTCAATGACATAACTTGAATTGAAACTACTTACTTTCGGAAAATGCCACTTTGGTCCACCCTGATCTGCTACTCCAGCAATCGATCTAGCCGTCCTTAATGCACTATCATTAAAACGGAAATTAATAGACATGAAAACAAATCATTACATATGAAGAATCAATGATTTAGACGAAAATTGACTTACTTGGCGAACATGGTTTTGATTTCATCGTTTGGCCTGCCACTACGTAAGGGATCAAACCAATAACATGTGTTCTTCAAGGGACAAACAACACATAGGGTCCAATGACCACTACAACATATACATTTTAATATTAATTAAGATAAGAAAGGAACTTATTCTTAAAAATCTTAAATCGACAAAACTAAAATACGTACGCTTCAAGTATTGGGGCTAGATAACAACGATCACCTTCCAAGGCAATTGTAGTACCAATATAAAGCGTCCTTTGGGTTAACGTATTGCGAGCCTAGGTCGTGCTTATTGGACGTAAGAATCCATACAAACCCGAGTGGCCTTTCTTGACACATAAGTCATTGCAGACACTATGATCGAAATAAAATGATAGACGTTGTTGAGTATAGAAAACAAAAAATGTCAATGCAATAATCAAAGGGGGGAAAACTTACAGTATCGCAGCTTCAAGAACGACTAAATCTAAACACTCCATATGCATAAATTCGGCCAGATCTTTTTTGTCAACGGTGAAGTCATATGTCTTTTCTGTGCCAACAACGCCCGGTGGCATCTTGAAGGAGAGATAGCTGATGTCCTTGTACACGTCTCGCAGTAGTGCTAAGTGTGGATAATTGCCCGCAGCTTGTTCATTCTATGAAAACATAAACAAACATATTATAAGCGAGTAAGCAATGAAAAGCAAGTTCTAGTAATGTATTTCCTACCATTGGAGGTGTCGCCCTCGCCATCTGAATAAGATGATTCGGCCACAGGATGAACGAATTTATGGCCCGGCCTAAATCAGGAACCTCGTCATCTTCAATCTGAATGTGTGTTGCTTCTTCCCCCTCTCAAACACATGTCATAGTCACCCTACGTAGGTCTTGTGCAATTTCAATATTATGGTGGGTGGTGTGATCCATGTAAATAAGAGCATCGGCAACAATACGCCGGTGTGGCTGATCCAAATAGAGAGTGCACGGTTGTCCTCCCTGTGGAATGTGAGAAGGCTCGCCTGGATCAACATCCAGAGGGTGAAAACTCTCTTTACTGCTGGGGAAGGTCGGGGATTCACGAGTTGCATGTTCCGTATTGTCCCTCGAATCCATCATAGTTTTCACTTCGGATCGAACTTGTTGCATGATTTCGTCAAACAATCCCGCCCGAATTTTTGCCACAAGCTGAGGACTAGGGTTGTTATCGTCATAAAACCGTGAACGCCGTCCAAAATATTTTGCGGCAGTAACCCCCCTAGGCTCCCCTCAATGTTGTCAGGGTAATCCGGCTTCCCAATCGCCGTTGACAAAATATCCATCCGTGAACCCGGCGTAAATGAACCTTGGGAACTCTGCTCCTCAAATGCATCCTGTATCATAAGATGTTTCATAAATAACATCTAAACCCTATAATATGGAACAACTGAGGGTTTTTAAACCGTCTAATTTAACTACTTACAATCTTGGAGGCAACCTCAGCAACATCTGCATTTATGTATGTCTCGCCCCTCATCCTCGCAGCTTTCCATTTCTTGTGACGAGGAGGAGGTTCAAGGGGCTGGACAACAGTGGAAGGATCAGATTCGGCAGCTTCCTTCATTCTCTGTAACTCCTCCTCCATCATTCTCCGTTCCAGCTTTCTGTACCCACCACGAGACAAACAATGCGGATACTTATTGCCCGCTTGCCTCTCTTGATTGGCTTGACTTACTTCCTGTGACACGAAATCAAATAAAACTGAGCCTAAGTTGTTAATTAAAAGAAATGAAATGATATCAAAGAAATCTTACAATAAATTTTGGATCTTGCCGTGACGCCACAAACTCCTTCCAGTCCTCGGGAGAAATATACGGATATCTCTGGCATGGATCCTCGTTCCTCCTTGGACCTCGAATAAACATTTTAGATAGCTTATATGGTTTCCCATATTCCTTCACAATGATCTTTTCTTGCAACATCTTCGTCGTCATCTACCAATTCCACTTCACATGTTGTAGGGGGATTTGTTGTGAAAGGGGGTGTATCGTCAAGGTCAAAGGATTCTTCACCATACTTCTGTTTTTTACTTTGAAGTACAATGGACATTTTTTTATTTGTCGGGTCTGTAACATAAAACACTTGTTTCGCCTGGCTTGCTAGAATGAATGGCTCATCTCTATGACCAACTCTTTCAAGATCAACTGAGACAATTCCAAATTGTGGATCTATTACAACAGCATTATTGCTAACCCACTTACATTTCAATAGAGCAACTTTAAACTTGTTGTAGCTCATCTCCCATATTTCTTCAATAACTCCATAATAAGCCATTGATGCTAATATCGGGTGTTTGTCTTTCGAACTCGCAAAATGCATGGATTCAGCTTCAACCATCATCCCACTATTTTGCACAGAACTTCTGTCATCTTGGTCTTTTGTGTAGAAGGTATACCCGTTTATTTCATAACCTTGCCAAGTGATGACCTGAAAAGAAGGCCCCCAGGCCAACCACTCAATTGTATTCGACACTCCGGTCTCGCGCGATACCTTTTCCTCGAACCACTTTGTGAACGTCTTCTTTTGTTCATGAGCTATTTGCATGTCATTCTTCCTTGGATTCTTATTCTTCAACCTCTTTCTGTGTTCATCAATGTATGGTTGAACTTCTTCCATATTATTCAAGATGTATAGGTGTGCTTGCAACACCTCTTCACGAGGCTTATTCTTCAGTTTGATTCCTCGAGTTCCCTCAGTTATCTCCTCGTCATACTGAGATCGTATCATCGTCCCTGGTAGATATTCTTTGCAAAAGTCCATAGCCTCTTCAACTGCATATCTCTCAACAATCGAGGCTTCCGGTCGATAAGGATTTTTAGAATACCCTTTTAAGATCTTCATGTATCGCTCGAAAGGGTATATCCACCTTAGGTAAACTGGACCGTAGAGCCTTACCTCCCCTACCAAGTGCACTATCAGATGCACCATGATATCAAAAAATGCAGGAGGAAAAAACATCTCTAGTTGGGACAAAATAATATAACCCTCATTTTCCAATTCATACAACTTTTTAATGTCAATGACTTTGTTACATATACCATTAAAGAAAATACACAATTTCGTTATAGTGGTTCGCACTTCATCTTTCATAATGCCCCTAATAGCTACAGGCAATAGTTGTTGCATCAGCACATAATAATCATGGGACTTCATTCCCACTAACTTCAGATCTTCCATTGAAACACACCTTCTCAAATTAGAAGAATATCCCTGTGGAACCTTAATGTCATATAAACACCCACACAAACTTTTTTTCTCCGCTTTTGATAGTGTATGAGCTGCTGGCTCCAAGTATGCCTTCTTACCATCTTCTTTTACTTGTGGATGTAACCGTTCTCTTATTCCCATATCAACCATGTCTAGTCTCGCACTAATTCCATCCTTAGTCTTTCCTGGTATGTGCAAAAGAGTACTGACAAGGCTATCACAAACGTTTTTCTCCACATGCATCACATCAAGAGTGTGTCTCACATCAAGACTACGCCAATATGGAAGATCAAAGAATATTGATCTCTTCTTCCATATATTCTTCTCACCCACAATCTTTCGCTGCTTACCCAATATGACATTGATATGTTTCACTCGACTATAAACATCCTCTCGTTAATGCCTTTGGAGCCATTCTATGCTCCGGTAAGCCGTTAAAACGTTTTCTTAACTTACGATATGGGTGGAACCGATCAAGAAACCTCCTGCGACCGAGGTAGACCGTTTTTTTTTTTCGTGCTTTAGTTGATGGAAGTCTGTTTCTGCTTCACATATTGGGCATGCTTTATGCCCCTTCACACTGTACCCTGATAAATTTCTGTATGCGGGAAAGTCATTTATCGTGGTAAAAATCATTGCACGCATCTTAAAGTACTCCTTCTTATATGCATCAAACACATCTACGCCTTCCTCCCACAATTTCTTTAAATCCTCAACCAAAGGTGCCAAGTACACATCGATATTGTTCCCGGGCTGTTTTGGTCCAAAAATCATCATAGAGAGCATCACATACTTGCGTTTCATACATAGCCAGGGAGGTAAGTTGTATATTACAAGGAGAACTGGCCATGCACTATGTGTGCTGCTAAGAGTCTGATACGGATTGAATCCATCTGTACAAACGCCCAGACGAAGGTTTCTTGGCTTACTGCCAAATTGAGGGAACATTTCGTCTATTTTCTTCCATTGCAGAGAGTCAGCCGGGTGCCGAAGATATTTTCCATCGGATATTCTCTCATCGGAATGCCATCTCAACTGCTTTGCCGTCGCTTCACTAGTAAAGAGACGCTTAAATCGCGGTATTATTGGAAGATACCACATTGCCTTCACAGGTTGCATTTTTGTTGTCTCATCATCTCCAGAACCACCACCTTTCTTCACTTTGTATCGTGAAGTTTTACACTTCGGACAATTACTCAGGCCTTCATACTCATTTCTGTACAATATGCAGTCATTAGGGCAACTGTGTATCTTTTTATACTCCATACCCATCGAAGACAAGATTTTCTTGGCCTCATACATACGATTTGGAAGTACATTATCGTCTGGCAACATATCTTTCAACAATTGAAGCAGTGACGTGAAACTACTATCGGTCCACCCACAAGTTGCCTTTAAGTTGACCAAATGTAAGGTCCCAGACAACCGTGTATATTTAGTACACCCAGGGAACAAAGGTGTCTCTGCATCACTCCGCACGCTATCATATTCATGCGGTCGTGCAAAAGATTCGACCTCAACATCATGAATCATTCTCTCCATTCCATCGTCATCTACCTCAACTTCATTTTCGTGGGACATACTGGTAGTTGCCTCCTCACCATGCCATATCCACGTTGTGTATCGAAGGTTTATCCCATCACAAATTAGGTGATCCCTTACAGTAGGAATATCCCGTCGAACCCCATTTATGCAATTAACACATGGACAATAATACATCCCATTTTTTGCAGCCACATTCCTTTTAGCAAATTCAATAAACTCTTCCACCCCATTCTCATATTCTTCACTAGTTCTCAAAGCATCCATCCAACTATGCCCCATTTTAATACCACCTACGACATTTCCAACAACACAAGTTTATAACAATTTAAAGAACGACATGCTTTTTTGTCAATCTTGAACAAAAATTTCGGCAGCATTTCCCCTTAAAAGTAAATACATCCCAAAATTTCAACAACAAACAATTTCAACTTCAATCAAGAAAACTGACTAACTAAGCCAATTCAGATCAATATCAGCTATTAAATCCAATAGTTTCATCAATATACAAAGTATAAAAATATAGCTAAATTGTCTAAGTCATAAACTATTAAATTATGGACTTCTAATAATCTTTATTCATACAACAAAGTTGACCTAGTTCAATGCACATCAACAAAAAAACAACAATAATTAACTTTACTTACCTCAACATTAAATTCTGATGCTTGAAATTTATTTGCTCTAGTCAACCTAAAGACAACAACAATAAAGAGAATATTAGAATTATTCAAACTAACATATGGGAGAGGGAATAATTGTATGACAAAAGGAACATGGTTACAAATACCTACCCTTTTTCAGTAGATTGCCAATCAGTCCAGTTTCATAAACAATGTAGGTGCACCGAATACAATTGCAGTGGCAATTGCAAATGCCTTTCCAACTACATAAATTAAACCAAAATGAAAAATGAGCAACATTATAAGAACCGGTCTCTAAGGGATATCCCCCAAAGAAAGCTCAACAACAAAGCAATGGTGCAAATGTGAAAGGCATTCTTGATGTAAATGAGGTAATTTTTTCAATCCATTCTCTCAATAATTAAGATTTCAAGACATGAGTGTCTTCATATAGTAGTAATTTATAGGTCTCACATTACACTATATGCTACAACTAAAAAAAGATAAGTAATGCTCCTTCGATCCTATTTGGCTGCATTTTCATGACTCATGTAATATTCATCTTGACAATAAATTCTCTACATAATATGATAAAATATGTATAAAAAAAAAGTACAAGGGCTATAGCTCAGTTACGTAGAGCACCTCGTTTACACGCGTGCCAATGTTTTTTCAGAGGAGTCCATCATATAATCAAAAGAGTTGATCTTATTGAGAAATCGATGTCTTACTCCATGACTTTTTAGAGAATAAAACAAGAGAACAATAGCCTGACAAAGGGTTCGGTACAATTCCAGTATACATTTAATTTAGACGGCAAACAGAACCCAAGAATGCCACATTTTCATGAAAACAGTTAATTAGTCTTATTTATTATAGAGTAACCAAATTAAAACCTAGCTAATATATATGATTGTGAATTGGTATAATACTTTTATAGAGTAGCTAATGGTTAGTGGTTACATATTCAGCTTAATTTCACGTACATGAAGTCACTTTCGACATAAACTTACATTGGAAACGTGATTATGATCAAAAAGAAATTAAGGAAAAATTGATGTCATCATGAACCTAGAAAATTCTCAAAGCAACAAACACATTAATCTTAGAAAATCCAGTGTTTTCTTTTTCCCCGAGTGGCAAACCCTTTTTTCTTCACATTCACGTCACCTCAAGCGTAAGATCTGTATTCTGTAAGTGCATGAATCAGATGTAATTTTATGTTTTATAAAAATAAATATTGTAAGAATATAAAATTACAATTGTTAAATTTGAATCATTCACGGCAACTTCGACGGTCGAAGTAATTGGGGAAATGCAGGGAAAGAACCCAACAATGGAGGTAAAAAAATATTTCAACTAAAAAGAATCCCAAAACACAAACAAACCTGCGTAGTCTTGAACTTTGGGTCCGAGCTTCTGGGTCGTACCGATGGAGTATGGCCGATGGAGAATGGCCAACGGAGTATGGCCGACGGAGCAACGACACTAGGAATTTATTGAACAAAGCAACCAAGCAAAATAGGAATTCTAGGTATGAGCTTCTGGGTCGTGCCGATGAGTATGGCCAACAGGGTATGGCCGATTGAGTCACGGAGGTGAGTGGCGAAGGACGACGAGGTCACGGAGGTCATGAAAGATGGAAGGAACAAGGGAGACGGCGGCCGCGGGCTTGTTGAGAGGAAAGAATGGAAGGGAAAAAGTAAAAAGGGGGGCTCACACGCGTTCTCTTTAATTTCTAGGGCTGCAACTTAATTGAAACGGCTGTGTTTTTAGGAATATGGGCGTCCTGATTTATCTTTCAGAACGCCTATATCCCATATTTGACGCCCTGATTGGTAATCAGGACGCCCTTTTTTTCAAATTGGCGTCCTGATTAGGCTTAAGGGCGCCAATATTTTTAATATTGGCGCCCTGATTAACAAACAGGATGCCTATATTAAAAAATTGGCGTCCTGATTACCAATCAGGGCGCCAATATTCTGGCTTTTGATAAAAAATATTAACAATATTTTTAATTTCATATATGATAAAAAACATCAACGGCGCCAAACAAAAAATTCTTACATCTTTCCCGCTTTTTTTTAGGCGTCCTGGAACAAATATAGAATGCCAAAAAATTCAATCCTATGGCGCCAAACAAAAAATTATTATATTTGCTATGGCGCGCAGATGTTTGGCGCCCTGAAAAAAATATTAGGACACCAAAAATCCATTTAAAAAGTCCTAATCTATAATTTAGGAAGTTGAAGGGTCAGCTTCCTTCCAAATATTTACAAGAATGCCACTACCTCCTTTTTTTACTTCCTGTTTCTTAATAAGGATGTCTTTTAAGGTAGTAATTTCCACTTTTTGTAGTAGTGATAGAAGATGGATAACATACCAAGTATTCTAGAAGAAAACCCAAGCAGAACCTCCTTACTTCTCTCACCATCACTGTGCAGGAAAAAAGGAGAAGAACAAGACGAAAGATGAAAAGAATAAATAAGGGCCAGAGGACTCGAAAGAATGAATTACGGGGAGAGGCTATTTGGCGTTAATCACTAGTAGGTCACCTGACCCACTAGCTGATAAGAACTTTTTTTTAGCCTTTTACTTTTTTTCCCCCTTTTTACATTTCATATAAGGTAAAACTCCAAATTTAGAAATGTACTATTTTTCTATAAACATTCAACACAATTAACTATTTTTGATGTAAAAGTAGACATAATCAATTTTTTGGTAGCATATATTGTAATGTCGTTAACTCTGAACTTCCGTTACTTTTTGCACTGTGGGTCTCACCAGTCTTCTCACTTTATTATTTTAATATATTTTAAGAATGGCAAAGGTGCAAATTCAGTAATAAACTATTTCGCTATAAACATCTAACATAATTATCTTTTGCTGGGCCCAAAAATATATATAAATATTTTTTGTCTCATAAATGTCCATATTTATCTTTTAAAGGGTTAAGATGCAGATTGACCAACAAAGTATTACGTGAGGAGCACTTGGCAAAAAAATCTGTTGAATGTATTTTAAATACCCATCAACAATTAAAAATGAGAAAATTTACCAATCAACAATTAAAAATAAAAACTATCACAATCACGTTAAAATAAGGAAACGCAGTTTGGTGTGAATTGAAGGTAACGAACTCACCCTCTCACTACTTCAACTTCGACTCCAACGAGCTCCTTCACATTGTTAGCCATGGAAACAAATAGGATGGTGAGAGTGATTTGTTTATGACAAGGAGAAGAGGATAGAGAGACGATGGAGACGATGGTGGTGTGAGAGAGGCCAACGGTGGTGAAGGAGAGATGCCTGGAGAGACAAAACCAACGATGAGAGAGAGCAAGTGGAAATCGTAGTGGAGAGAGGTAAAATAGAGCCTACAGTGGTTGTGGGGGGAGAGAGAGAGAGAGGAGAGAGAGAGAATTCAATGGTGATGTTCAAGATCAACAACAACGCTGAAGAATGACAGCGGAGGTGGTGTGATGGTGAGGTTGCGATCAGTGAAGGTGGTGTGAAGAAGCTCTCCGCGGCGTGATTTGCTCTGGTATGTATCGTATATCTTCACAGCACTGTCTCTCTCTCTTTAAGCTTTGATTCTCGCAGCCGATGAAAGTTGATAGTGGCTGAAGGTGAAGGAAGGACGTCATCGGCGACTATGATGGAAGAGATAGAGGTCACCAGCGACAGAAATGCACAGGGGACAAAAGAGAGTGAAAATCAATGGTGCTCTACTATGTTTTCTTTCTGGCGATGCTGGGTCTGTCTGATGAAGATGTAGTCCCTGGTCAAAAGGCTGTGAGAACTCACATACCTTCAATTCTCACCAAACAGCGTTTCCTTGATTTTAACATCATTGTGATAGTTTTTATTTTTAATTGTTGATTGGTAAATTTTCTCATTTTTAATTGTTGGGGTATTTAAGGTACTTTCAAAACATTTTTGTGCCAAGTGCTCCTAACATAATACTTTATTGGTCAATCTGCACCTTAACCCTCTTCTAAATTCCATTATTGTCTTGTGAATGCATATTTGTCTTATAAAGAGATTTAAAAGAATCCAAATAGTTGTCTTGTAAATGTTCATATCTGTTGTATAAATTCTTTTTTAACCTTCTGGATTCACTTAAATCCATTTATTTATCTTGTAAACGCTTTTATTAAAAAATAAAGTAAGGGTATAAACAATTTTTATTTTGACCTAAGGAGGGTGAAATTTCAAAATCTTTTAAGAGTTGATTGAAATAAAATTGTTTTCAAGAGGTCTAAGTGATATTTTTCATTAAAAAAAAAAAGCACATATTTCTATAAATATATTAAAATAATAGAAAGTGAAATGACCGATAAGACCACAATGAAAAAAAGTAACGGAAGTTAATCAGAATTAACAGTGTTGTTACATAAGGTACCAAAAAAATTTATTCCTTTTATTTAATTTACTTTTATTTTGTATGAATTGCTTTTATGTGTGTACCAAAAAAAATTTATTCCTTTTATTTAATTTACTTTTATTTTGTATGAATTGCTTGTTATTTTGTATGAATTGCTTTTGTGTGTGTGTGCGCGCACAACACATATATGTACACACACATTATGTATACATATACATGTATACAACATATATATGTACACACATATGTATTCTATGTACACACACATTATTTTCTATATTCTATATGTTCTGTATGAGAACACAGATGTCTAGCCTGATGGGCTAGTGAGTTGATATAGGATTAGATGGTCCGATCTAGATATCCCTAGAAGAATGTAGGATCAGTGTACATAATAAAGACTTAGCCAAAAGGGGTGGTGTGTAGGAAGAATGACGGCAGAATTATAAATAGTAGAAATTAATTGTACGTACCTTACGGTTTTATCTCCTATTTATAGAGTGTACCTTAGTTTGAGATTTATGGGCTTTGTGCGTCTGGTAACTGCCTGATCTAGCCAAATCCCCTAATTACGATCTTCTTTGATTATAAGTGGGTTAGGGTGAACCTGATATAAGTCTATAACACTATGTTTTAAGACTTCAAATAATGAACTTGATCTACTCTAAACCTCAAATAATTAATAAATCTCATCTTAATGTTACTTCAATCATGAGAATAACAATTTGGGATGTCATACTACTAGCGCCGAAGCTCCGCGGCTGGCTAGCGTTAGTGCTCCAGTGAGTGTGCATTTTTTAAAAATGTAAAAATAAAATATTAGGGGCATTATTGTAATATCACCAACATTTTAAAACTTAGATTCCTTCTCAAGCACGTCTCTGTCATTTCTATGTTTTATCAAATGTTTTAGAGTTTTGTAAGTTCCAATAATAATTAAGTGTCTTTTTCCCAGATTTTTTTGAACTTTGCCCATAAAAACAAATTATTCTTACAAATTGTATAAACACACGCATTCATATCATTGTGTGTATCAATCACCAAACATAAGTTTTAACAAAGGGAAGTTACAATGAGGTCCTAAGGAAGGGATACGTGTGCCCTGATTATTTTAACTTTTTAAAAGCACTTTACGATGTTTGAGGTAAATATAGAAGATAAATTTTAGAATAAATATCTTTTCTGGTTCCTAATAAAAAACGTGATCCCCATTTTGGTCCCTTACACACACAAAAATATCTTTTTTAGTCCATAAAAAGAACGAATAAGGGTCGATTGGTTGATATTTTGATCCCTCAGAAATTTCCAAAAGGTCCTTTTTAGTCAATAAAAAGGATGAATAAGGGTCGATTTTTTTATAAGGGACCAAAATAAGATTCGTGTTTTTTAGCAGGGACCAAAAAGAGTATTTACTCTAAATTTTATCTCAACTTACAAAAAATACTTAAAAAATCACTTTTTTATACTTCCCAAATAGGCACTTAATTACCAACAAAACTCAAAGACAATTGAAGGGCAGACAATGATAAGTTCCAAAAAAATAAAGGACAGCTTCTTACTTAATTTAGGGACTTCTTGATAATTTAAGTCCCTTACTTATAATCTCATTGTAATCCCCTCTTTTAAGAATCCTCAAAGCTGTAGCAAGACTTTCCCAGATCGTCGGAGCTTTCAGTAGGATCGCCATGTGGAGGTTCAAGGGGCAGTGCAACTCACTAGCTAGAATTAGGCCAACTATGAAATCCAAGCGTTTTTCCTTCTTGATTTTTTATTTTATTATTATTATTATTATTATTATTAATGAAAGACCAGATGATATTAAAGATAAAATGATATTGTTTTACAAATATCTTACAATACAAGAAAGGAGACACAACAACTTAAATTAGTAATATATATATATATATATATATATATATATATATATATATATGAAAAAACACTTCTCATGTTGTAGGAAAAATATATCCTTATGTCACACATATATGAATGGTGGAACCCACACACACATATATATATAATTAGTATTATATATATGTGGGTCCCACCATTTTATATGTGTAGAAATCTTCTTCTTCTCATGTAACATGGAAAGTTTAAACCCAATATATATATCAAGATAAAATAAGAGAGACACTATAAGAAGAAAAAAGTCAAGAAAAATTGCCATGTCCATCTCAGTTGTCCTGTCTGAGAGGGTAAAGGAGTCCTGAATCTTTACAAACATTTTCGAGAAAATTATGTGTAGGTCTCAAGGATAAAAAAAAAATTACAAAAAAATCCTTTAAAATCACTAAATTACACAAAAGTCTTAAAAAACTTTTTTGATATTATTTGTATAAACAACAAAAAAATGCTAGATTTACAATATGAAATGCTATATTTACAACAAAATTTAAAATATAATCATTTACAACAGAAAAAAACCATATTCACAACAATATTTAAACACCTAGATTTTGAATGTAGAAAGGTAATTTACCAAAAAAAAAAGGTTATATTCATAATAGGAAATGCTATATTTATAACAAAATTTAAAATCTGGCCATTTCCAACAGAAAAAGCCGTATTTATAATAGAAAAATTCATATTTACAACAACATTTAAACACACCTGGATTTTGAACGTAGAGAGGTCATTTACAACAGAAAAAGACTAGTTTTGCAACAAGAAGTGCTATATTTATAGCAAAATTTAAAATTTGGCTATTTACAACTGAAAAAGCCATATTTACAAAAGAAAAAAAATCATATTTACAATAACATTTAAACACCTAGATTTTAAACTTCGAAAGGTCATTTACAACACAAATGTTAGATTTACAACAAGAAATCCTATATTTACAACATAATTTAAAACCTGGCCATTTACAAAAAAAAAAAAAAAGAGTAAAAAATCATATTTACAACAACATTTAAAAAATTAGATTTTTTTTCCATACAAATAATATCAAAAAATTCCTTAAGATTTCTGTATAATTTAGCTATTTCAAAGAATTTATTTATAATTATTTCTATTCCTAGAGACACGTAATTTTCCGAACATTTTCTCTGCACACATAACATGAATGCTCGCTCAGATATCTGAAGACCTTTTTTCGTTGTCCGTATGTTCTTAATTTTCAGTACGGATTCTGTGTCTCGGTTCTGACTTCTGAGCTGCTTACTCACGTGGCGGTTGAATCCTTTTGTTTGTAATATTTTTATCTGGTTTGAACGAAATTGCCCGTTATGTTAAAAAATAAAATAATAATAATAATAAAAATAAATCCTCAAAGCCATTTAAAAAAAAAAAAAAAAAATTGGAGTCGTCCAAGAGAGAGGAAAAAAAAAAAACAGCAAGGTCAAGACTATTATCTGAAACTATTTTTGCTTTTTATAAAACGAAAAATTTCAGTTATATTCCGAAAACCCTACAAAAATTAAAACGTGCCTTCGAACTCAAAATGTGTATGTAAAGATTCTTCTACATACCTCATCAGCAAAATCGCCATATTAGCGAACATGTTATGTACATCAATTTTTTAAATTTAGAAGAATCATTAAGAAGTCCCAGTCCATAGACTTAATTAAAAATAATAATAATAAATAAATAACAAATGACAATTAAGGAACATATAATAACAGGTTTCAATATAAGAAAATGACAATATTCTACTTGTTATTGGGACTTCTCAACAATTAAGCCCATTTCTTGGGTAGTCATAGTAATTCCCCCTATTTTTTCGATGAGCCTTATTAAGGGCATCTCACGGACATGTTTATTCATTGTTGATTGAATTTAACAACGGAGCGAACCTATCAACAAAAGAGCCATGCATACCAGTTGTGTAACTATTTTCTTCAGTAGCATAGTACTCGCTCCGATCCTTATTATAAGGCACCAATTAACTTTTTTCACAAACCAATAAAAGTAGTTAAAGTCAATAAAGTTACCCTACAATTTAAGTAACTTTCAATATTACCCCTACTAATTGCACTAAACTCTAATATTATACCACCCACAACCCTCATTAATTAGGGACGGACATGGAAACAAATAATTAATACGCATTGGGAACAAGCAAGTACCTTATAAAAAGGACCAAATAAACTTGCTAGTTGGTGCCTTATAATAAGGACCAGAGGGAGTAATTCAAGAGAATCTTTGGCTTAATTGGTTACTGTGTAACAAAACAGCCAGGCACATAATACTCTGGAACCACTTGTAAACTTAAGACCGACCATCATCCTCCCCTCAAACTAAACAAATACTAACAGAGAAGAGTCAGTCAATCCTCTCACAAAATCTCAGTTTGCATGTTATATCATCTCCTATTTATAAAAGCTAATTGAGGGTTAAATTTGGTTCTAAATATAAAACCTCAATTCATTTTAAACCCCCTATTTATCTATTTTTCCTAAATTATCTTTACTGCATATGCTTAGGGAATTTCCATCAAAATGTAGTTTCAATATGCAACTGATTTAAGGGGTATATTGGAAAAATCAATACACATTTTTAACAAATAACTAATTTCCTTGACCTCTTCAAATTAGCTAAATATGTCTTATATTAAAGTCCAGCACTAGCCCCCAACAAACACAAAGTTCAAACCATACAAAGGTAAACCAAGAATATGAAGGGCATTATATACACTACATAGAAGATTAGCATAGCTCCTCCACAAGGATGACACATAAATCAAGAATTAACCACCTATAATCTATGGGAGGGACTTCGGTTTTCTTTATTAAATACGTGAATAAGAGAAAATGACAATAAAGGATAAATCCAACAAAGTTCTAAGTTAACAAAAGTCAAATACCGAAATTGACAGCGACAAATATCTTGCCCATTTACAAGCTAGCTACTTTGACCTAGCATTGAATAAGAACATACCTGGCTCTAACCAGTAACCACCCACAGCTTCCCTTAACTTCTACCCAAAATTACAACCCGTGTAAAGAGCTGATCCAGCTTCATCAATAAATCAAACAATTTACAAGTATACATTCTGAAGATGGAGCTAAAATGAGACATTAAAATAAGGGGGGAAAGAATTTTACAAAAACAATGAGTTGTTGTCATCCTTGACATGCTTGTGTCACAGACATCCACGGGGCAACCTTCCAACAACATCATGTTGTCAATTTGGCAAAGTGTTCTTCACTAGAATAAGTGCTACACAAACAAAAGAGTGCAAAACTCTTAATATTTGCATCTCCAGAATTCACAGAATAGCATACAATTCTAAAATAATGCTCTACTTCATCCAAACAAGAGAGAGACAAGGGAAATTGTCAATACCCAATTCTCACCTCAGCAAGCCTTTCTCTTGTCAACTCTTAAATGGATGTTATACCATTTCTTCTTTGATCTGCCTCTTGTAAATTTCCTCTCTCTTGGTTGGCTCTCTTCTGTAGCCTCCTTGGAAGAACTCTTACTCCTACTCTTACTTGTACTACGTTTTAATG
The DNA here is from genome assembly GCA_034222035.1 of Acacia crassicarpa. NCBI lineage: Eukaryota > Viridiplantae > Streptophyta > Magnoliopsida > Fabales > Fabaceae > Acacia > Acacia crassicarpa. The sequence continues at coordinate 18,294,875 of JAWXYG010000009.1, read as the reverse complement.
GAGCAATAGTATATGATGCATGTATCTCATTTCTTTGCTTCAGTAGCTCATCAATCTGTGCAATTATGACAAGAAGAAACAGAAAAGGTTCAGTCATATCTGTAACTGGGACAAAAGAAAATAGAAAAATATGTTGAGGGGACTTTACTAGAAACCCTATACTTGACAGTCAATGCTCACCTCTTGCATTTCTTGTGCATATCTGTTTGTCATCTCTGTAAATTGTGCCAGAACCTATCAACACAAAATGTGTGATTTGATGAAAAGAAGCATAATTATAGCCTTATGAGCAGCTTAAATCAAAGTTCTGACCTCTCGGTATTCACTCTCAAATTTAGATAGTTCTGCTCGTTTAGTTAAAATTTGAGCTTCTACGTTCCTGAGGCTCTCTTTTTGTTGACTGAAAGGTGCAGCACAGAGAGCTTCTATCGTATAGCTTGCACTTTTGAAGAAATTGTCACCTAAAAAGTTGAACAGCATCTCACAGTTTATAAAAAGCATAATTACAATTAAAAAGAATTGGATCACTGGGCATATAAGTACACATTTACCATAAACAGCAAATACATGGGTACCAGCCTTCAATTCTGCTAATTCACATGGTTGGAACCCATCCAGTTTTCTGAAAAATGACGTATCAGGATCCTTGGCAGCAGCTATCTGTATAAAAATAATCCAAAAAATAAATGCTAAGAAAATGAAAAAGATGAAGTCTAAATTTGGAGCTGTATTGCTTTATAATGGCAACTCACTGAGTTTGCTGTTTGATCAAGCCGATAAACAGGAAATCCAAGAAAATACATTCCAGCAGAGGTAACCTTTCCTGTTTTTGCACTATCTTCCTGCAACGACAATTAATAACTTCAAATGACATTTGAATATTTGGAAGTTTGAAGACACAGCCTGAAAGAATGGAAAGAGAACTACTAAAAAATAAGAATCCACCAGCAGGCACTTGACTCCAGCAGGAAAAATCCCTCTCTCCCTCTCCCTCTCTTTTAAAAAAGAAAATTGGAAACAGCTTAGATACCTGGAGTGCAAGACTCAATCCGCTATTCTCTTCTTGGTCAAAATATAATAACTGTGGAATGAAAACTCCAATGAGAAGAGATCAATAAAATAAGGAGGGGATGCTGATATTCAGATTACATTTTCACATACTGTTAAAATTTGACCAACAACCGACTAAAATTTATTTTCAAACATGCAAACATCAGGATTTTCCAAACAGAGAAAAGAAAGGAAAAGGTAAAGCTATAAGTTCAATAACTCAATTGCCCAAAAATACAAGTGATCATCTCATGAAGGGAATTACATATTTCTAAGGCTTTCAGTGGAAGAATCAGTGTACATATGCCAAAAAAAATAAAGCCATTATGGCCAAATACATTCGAATTCTAACCTTAAATTTGCTTTTGTCAGATGATTGCACACGACAAACAAAACCAGCATGTGCTTCCTCTTCTGTTATTGTAACTGCATAGAAGTGAGCACATTGCTTCTCAACCTGACAGATGATGGCCACCAAATACAAAAATGAATATTTAACAGAAGACAATGCATATGACAGTTGATATAAAAGAAGGATCCATTAATGGCATAGAAAACAGCTAACCCTTCTAGATGTAGGATGGCCTAAGGCAAGTGGACGAACGGTCACCATACCGTTAAGTGCCTCTTCCAAAACAGTTGCTGATACAGTTGTCTTAATTGGCACGCCAAGTTTACTATAATACATGAATAAAATTAGAGGTGAACAGCAGAAAAACCAGCTCTCCGACAGGGAAGGAGAGAATTTCAGTAAAGAAAAATATTATTTATCTTCTAAGATCCCAACAGGAGAAAAAGACAGTAAAAGGAATTAGCAGAGCAACAAGTTCTTACCTAAAAAGTGCAGCAAACATTGTATTCACAGCACCTAAACTTGAAAGATCCAACTCCAATTCTTGGCTATCTGATTCAACGGCCTGCATAGAACCATGAGATCATTACATTACAGGGATTCTAAGTCAAGAAATTGAGATAACGTAAAAGTGGACCCTTAATATGTTGCAATATGCAAAAGTGATTGCCTAGTCTTAAAGTCCATATATATAAGAAAATGTAAATCAGGAACGAATATGAACAATTGACTCATAACTCTCCTGGACATTTAATTATCCATAATTATCCATAATTTTAAGCAAAAAATGTGTCACCTCAAAACCAGCTGAGTCATATTGACGCCGTTTGTCGGGATCTGACAGGATATGGTACGAAAAGGTGACCTCTTTAAACATATCAGCCGCTTTAGGATCATTGGCATTCTTGTCAGGATGATATCTGGAATGAAACAAATATAAGAATTTTATTCATATACTGTCTTGATTCAGAAGATAAGGAGTGTAGTGAGACTTCAAGGAACCAATTTCCCTGCAAGGGAAGTTAATTTAATCCAGTTATATTCCACTTAAGCATTACATGCTCATACTAGATGCATGAAACCAATCTGACTAAAAAAGCTGATGCTATTCATCTGAAGGGTGCAATTTATAAATAAACAATAAAGTATCAATAATTGCGTTGCCAAGTTCTATACCATGACCATTACCCTCTCCTTTTTCTTGTTCGATTGAAACAAGGAATATAATCCTCATTATATTCCAAAACAAACATGTTTTAGTTACGTTAGGGAAAGCTGATGCCATTTCTCCATTTCCTTCAGGTACCCAATTACTCGTCTTTATATCCGAGCAAAAAAATACTCGTCCTTATATTGCTGGCCTAGTAAATATAAAGACATCGTCGTTGCTATATTATCAATCCTTGGAATTAACACGAAGAATCAACTGACAGGAGTATGACATAAGTCACCCTGAATCCAGCTTAACGCTTCACCCAGTAACTCGTTAACTAATCGGAAAAAGTTACCGATAATCTTGGAGTTCCGGAAACTTCTTTTCTGTTTTGGCTCCAAGGCTGGTTCCCCCTCAAATTCTTCAGTGTACTCGTTCCTAGCAGGCATCTTTGTAAGATAACCAAAGCTAAAATACCTAAAAAATTCAAAACTCCCCCCGATACCAACAGCAAGGAAATAATTCAAATTTTCCACAACAAACTTAATGACGGGAAAAAAAACTATAAAAGCTACAAGTCACTCAAAAGAAACAGTATAGACATACTTGAGCGCCATTTTACGGTAAGCTGTTTTGATTTCCTGATCTGTCGAGTTGCGGGAGACGCCGAGAACCTCATAGGGATCTCGACGAGGCTGCTTCGCAGCATCATGCTTCTCCGATTTCGATCTATGCGCCGGCATTCTAAGTCAACACCTAATCTCACAAAAGCCCTAGAATTTCCCCTTGTCAGAGACCCAAAAGCATCACAACAAGAATTCAGAATTTAGAAACAGAAATTCTCCCTGGCTTGGCCACTTCTTCTGCAGAACTCACCGACAGAACCAAGGCTTCAAAGAGCATTGGGAATCTCTCTATCGATGAGAACCAGAATCAAAATAGAGCTTCGCAGAAGCGACAGGGGACGGAGACAGAGATAGTGACAAGAAGACAAGAAAACGGAGTCGGAGAGGAAATTAGGTGTTCTTTTCTTAAATTTAGTATTTTACTTAGGCGAATTCGATTCATGTTATTGGGCTCCTAGTGCGTAGTACGCACCACCCAACGGAAACGAGGAAGTCCATATAAAAATTGGGTTAATATAACATTTCATCCTTATCAACTTAAATTCTAATTTTAATTCTTATAAGTTTAGATTATAGGTTTTGGTCTGTTAGATTTATTTTCATCTAAAATATGGGATAAGATATTGTCACTACTAATGTTACTACCATTTTTTCACCGTTAGATCAAAATCTCATCTATCATCTTTCTCTCTCATATCTATCTTTATCATTTCTCTCTCCTATTAAAATTCTAATATAATGGTGAAAAAGTGGTAATAACAATATCATGTTCCCTAAAACATTAGTGCATGCACCAAATCCTAAAATAGGATACAATTATATTTATTTTATTCTGTAGGATGAATTGTCTACTCTCTTTGGTCCATAATATAAGTCGTTTTTAGAAGAATGATTTAGTCTATACAATATGAGTCAAGTTGAGAGTAATTGATGCTTTTTTGCCAATTTTTTTTCCATCTAATTAATCCTTAAATATAAGTTATTGTATTTCTCTCTCATATTCAAAACCTCATTTATAGGTAATTTTGTAAGGCCTCTTTAATTTAAAGTAAGTTTAATGAGTTAACTATCATTTCTTAGTTATAATGAATTGATTAAAGATATTGTAGGTCAAGGTGTATAACAAATTGATAAATAAACTGTGATTTATGATATGGATTTAATTAATTTTAGTTAAAATATACTTTTAGTCCTTCAAATTTATATCCTAGTTCTTTTTAGTCTTTTAAATTCATAAAATACACTTTTAGAACCCGTTTGTTAGGAAGAAGATTGGAGAAGGGAAGGGAAGATTCCAATCTTCCTTTGGTTTTGGGTGTTTGTTACACAGAATTCATCTTCCAGTTAGGCACCATCTTTCTTCACCCATGGGAAGATTCCTTCCTTAATCTTCCCTCACATATTGGATGGAAGATGAAATCTTCCCAGAAAATTGTGAGCAAATTCCCATTAGGTCCCTTTCTTCTTCCTCTTTTCTCACCATCAGCGTCTTCGACTTCACCTTCTTCCTCTCACCTTCGGCTCTCTTCGTCGCCGGTGAAGACTTCCTAGCCCCTTCACCATCGCCGATCTACTTCACCAAACCACCACCATTAATCAAAACCCTGGATCTGAAGCTTTTTTTTTTTTGGTTATGTCGTCGGGCTACAGGGATCAAGAAGGAGGGATAGCAGAGCAAGAGAGGGAAAACGTTGGAACTCACGATCTCCACCACCACCAGTTGGAAACCGCGATCGAAGCTTTTTTTTTTTCCATGTTGGCTGCGTCGGGCGTAGGGATGAAGAAGAAGGAGGGAGTTTTTTTTTTTTTTTTTAAATGTAAGGGGTATTTTGAACATTTTAAATGTTATATTTAATTTTATTTTTTTAAAATTATCATCTTCCATCCTAATTTTTATGTCTATCAAACAGAACATCCTTTTAAAGTTTCCTCTCAATCTTTCTTTCCATTCCTTTTCCTCCTCTAAATTTCTCTCTTTCCTCATAAATGGAAAATGTTAACTCAACCAGTGACGTAAATCTTTTAATATAATAATATTATATTTCAAATTGAGTAAAATGAAAATGACTTCTTAAAACCTTTATCAATGCCAATTCTTTAAGGGTTTTGCATTAAAAACTCCTCCGAAAAAAATTCATCCCTGCAATTGCGAAATCTCATCCCGATGAGGAATAACTCATTTTGCTGCAGATTTTGGCTTATTTGTGCCTTTGTAATGTTTAATTTGACTTTGTTAATTTTTTTTTTGTTTAGAGCATTCGAGGGTAGACCAATTTTTAGGCACATCAACTGCTCCAGACTAATCCGAACCGAGATCGGGTTGGCCCCTTCCGGGGGGAAGCCTCTACTACCCACATACGTTGCATTTCCACATCTCGAACTCAAGATCCGTGGTTAAGTTAGGACAACCCTTTACCAGTTAACCTAAGTATTTGATGGTTGACTTTGTTAATTTGTGTCAACTATCATTCCCTTTGAGACAAAGGGAATAGTGTTTTTCTTAGGAACTTATACCAAAGAGACCCATTAAAGTTGGAGGTGGTTACCAACAAGTATTGGGCGCAAGTAGAAATGGAGTTATTATCCCTTAACAACGTCCTTGGTTTAAAGTAGGGGTGGAATTAGCGGGTTAAGGGTGGCCCCCGCCCCTAAAATTACACAATCCGACCCAAAATTTTTAGAAATTATGCTTTAGTCTCATAAAATTTAAATTTTTTCACTTTAGTCCCTATCAAAAAAGTCTCATGAAGGGACAAAACTGAAAACATTGAAATTTTTATGAGGCTAAATCATAATTTCTAAAAATTTTGGGTTTTGATTGTGTAATTTTTGCCCCCTAATTTTAGATACTGATTCCATTGGGTCTAAGTCTGTAATTTTCTTCCCCCCCCCTCCCCCATTTTCATTTTTGGCTCCGCCCCTGGTTTGAAGTGTAGGAATAAAGAAAATGGGGTTAAGAGCTCTTTAGGCTCAACATGGGATTAAATCCAAATTAGTTAAAACTGAAGGTTCTAATGAAATAATGGGATTAAAAAAAAAAGGTTGGGGGTGGTTTTTTTTTTTCAGTTCACCAGAGCTTCGCCCTGCCTACTCCGGATTAAGGTTTTGTCGGGCACATAAGCAAGGACCTCTCCCAGGAGAGTTTTTCTGCATCCACAAATACTCGAAGGTTGGGGGTGGTTGTATCTCTTTCCCATGTCACTACCTTCTCTTTTTGTTTCAAATATATTTGATTCAAACCCGAGTTTCCGGAGAAAATTAAATTTCTATGCTAATGCAGGCAATGAACAGTCTGGGGGAGTTAGATCTTATTATGTTGAATGCTTGGAAGGTTATACCATGGTTTCAAATTATTTATCTGGGCAGGTCAGAAAAATTATTTATCTAGGCAGATCAGAAAAATTATTTATTTAGGTTAGGGATTTGCTCAAGGTACGAAGCACCCTAAAATATGAGGCTCTCAATGATGCGTTAGGGATGCGTTAGGGTGAGCGTGAGTCGTTGATGTGAAACCCTAGAAGAATTGGGAAAGATAAGGTTTTTTAAATCTTTTTTCAATTTAAAATATAAAATTATTCTATTAAAAGATTTAATTGCAGAATCACTTGTTGAGTCAGTATTTTTTGTTAATGAGATTAATGGTTTTAATATTAAAGGATTAAAAATATACTTTATAAATTTAACTGGTTAAAAAAATCCTTAACATAAATATAGAGAACTAAAAGTATACTCAACAAAGAAATTTCTATAAAATTCATATATAAAGCCATTGAGTATGATTCAATCAAAAAAGTTAGTATGGGTTTAAGAGTAAATGAACACAATTTTGTAAATTAGAAATGTAAAAACAATAACCTCAGTGCATGACGTCCAAACAATAAACCTAGAGAATAGCTTTTATAATTAGGGGGTGGCTGGCGGGGGGTGGCCGGTGGTGGGTGGCTGGCAGTGGTGGCCGGCGGTGGTGGCCGGCGATGGGTGGCTGGCGGTGGGGGAGGGTTTTTTCTTTCTTTTTTTAATAAAAAATTTAAAACTAAGGGTAAAAAGGTAATTTGACCCAAATTTGCATATTCCTCATAGATTCTTGGTACTTCTGAGTCCTTTTACAAATTCAATGAATTTCTGTAGATTTTACAAGTTCAAATGGTATTTATTTAAAATTTTTCCTAGAGAAAAAGGGTAATCTTTGTTTTTTAAAAATGTTGTGCATTATTGTTTTGAAAAAAGGAAACGGTACGTTGGGGTGCGTAATGCGCACCAAACTATGGAAATGGAGCTAGGAACATTTGAAACGAAAGTTGGGAACATGAAATCAGAGCTAGAATGAGAAGGATGAATAATGATGAGATAATTAATTAAATGCTGAAAAGCTAAGCAGTTGATGGCTCCAATCAATCAGGGATCTCATAAATTAAGAAAATTGAAAATTTACTCTATAATTTTTCACAGAAATGAGCTTACGCATAAATAATGTTATTTTTAAATAATTATATATTTTCGTTTTGAAAAAAAAGTTACACACGTGTGTGTATGCAATAAAAAAGACCTCAATATCATAAGTAAATATATTGAGTGAACGAGAATTATTCTTTATCAAAAACTTAAATATTAAATAAAAAAAATAATATCTTTGTGGTTTTCCTTGTACAACCAAACCAATTATAGCATTAGGTATTATATAATATAGTATTTCCCTTCTTTTACAAGTAATTTTTTTTTTGGGGTTGTTTTGATATTTAATATAAGCAATTCTTTTTGTCTCAAAATTTAAGCTATATTTTTCTTCTTTATCTCTATTAAATACATAACTTTATACTGTTACCTATCCTAACTCACCATTAATTCTCTTTCATTTAATCATTTATTATACATATTCTCGATCTCTCATATTTTCTACTTATTCTCTCTCCTATACTTTTTTTTTTTAAATAACTAGGGGTATATTTGAAAAAAGACATGACATTTTTGACATATTTATTGTTTATAACTAATTTTAACCGTCAGTTTTTTTTCCACAATTTTTTTTTTAAAAAACTGTTTATGTAAATGACCGGAGTAAGTATTAACTTCTAAAATTTTGACAAAATAAGGTGGTTTTTAAAGGTGATAGATAGACATGATTTGGTATTTCAGTAATTTAAATCAAAAAATTTAAAGGAAGATAAATTACGTTCGGGCTATCATAGTTTGGTTTGATTAAAATGTTATGATTAATTTTTTTAAAAAAATTATTACAATTACAATGAATTATACAAATATATGTTAACACGCATCATCAAAATTTCAAGAAAAATAAATATTTTTCTTCTATTCTATCATGAACTAAAAGGAAAATGAAGAAAGTTAAAAATTACTTAACCGACATAATTATATTTTCCGTTGACACCGAAGATAAAACATTGAATCAATGTGACAACTTTGTAAGGTAACGTACATAATTAAAATTTGGATGGTTCCACCAAAAGAGCCAAATTAATTTATTGAGTGTACAGAAATGAGATCTATTCAATGCAAAATAAAAAAAGGCCACACTTTAAAAGTGTTAGCTTGGTGGGGTTAAGGACATGTCAACTTAAAAAGGCTAATAAATGTTTTATTATTTAGAGGAAAGCAACTAATTACTCCCATTTATAGCTCACCCTATCCAATTATTGTCCAACATCAAAAAGTATCAATTTTCATTAAATATTTAATCTTTACTGTAGTTCTAATTAAAGCAATAAATTAATCGCAATTATGTGACAAATTAATTTCAATCACGGAAAAATGCATAGTCTGGTCCTTTGATTTTACAAAATTTTCATTTGGTCCCTCAATTTAAGAAACACATATTTTTTTAATTTCTTGAATAAAAGGAGGAGGTTGATAAAATAGACAAAAAAAATCACATATATTCAGTGAGAGTACCTTGATAATCAATCCGTAATAGTTAAAAAAAAAAAAAAAATTCCTAACTCTAACACAGTTAGCCCTTTTTTTCCTTAATAATAACACTTTTAGTCTCATGTATTGATTTTATCATTTTCTGTAACAATCACAATGTAATTTTCAAAATTAAATTTAATATGACAACATTTAATAATGTTTTTTCAATGTCTAAACTTCCATTGTCAGTATCATTGTTAACATGACGGAGTTAAATGACTGAAAAGCATTTTATAAAATTAATAGATCAGCATGAAATATTATGCAAATTTCAATTAGTCTCTCAAGTTTAGATTTACTTATGGTAGAAAAATACCATGTTCTATTTAGGCAACCAAGGTTATATCATCAGCAAGAATGAAATGAGTTGGGAAAATATTTAAGATTCAATCTCTTTTGATATAGCCAAAAAAAGTATTTTTAGCCTCTTTATTTTCTAAATATTAAAATTTATTGTTAATTTTTTGTTTTGAACCTTAATAAATTTAGTTTATTTTAATTTCTTAATTTAATTCATTATTAATAGTGTTTTTAAAAAATATTTCGTACCTTTGTTATAGATTTAGTTATTAACTGATAAAATGGTTTTTTTAGCCAAAACCTACAAACTAAAAAAACAACACACAGCATTGGAGAATATTTACACTTTGAAATTTCTATATACTGCGCTAACTCCTCAAATTTCTAACCATGCAGTTTTGGGAAAACCTTTTTTTTTTTTTTTTTGTCCCCTTGGTCGAAGCTTTTGGGAAAACTAACACAATTAGGTTTGACAGTTTGACAATACTCAGATTATATATAACCTAGGGATAAGTAGTAAATTTGCCTCGGAAGTATATTCCGAGGAGCAATTTTGCTTTGGAAGTTTTTCTTGAAGCAATGTTACCCCGGAAGTTTTTTTTTGGAGCAATTTTGCCCCTCCGTTAATAATCCTAACGGTCAACCGTTAGTTGACCGTTAACGGAAGGGCAAAATTGCTCCAAACAAAAACTTCCAGGGTAACATTGCTAAAAAAAAACCTTCTAGGGCAAAATTGCTCCTTGAGGTATACTTCTGGAGTAAATTTACTAGTTAACCCTAAAAAAATTTATATAACTCATAAAAAATTATGAAAAAATGATAATATATTTTTTTGCCAGCTGTCCAAAATAATCTAACTTAGCTACAGCAGTACGGCTAATAAAAATTTACATTTACATGCTACTTATAACTAGATTTATTTCGAATCTAATATAAATATTTCTGGAAGAGTGACATATACTTTTCTTACACAAATAAATGATTTAATTAATTTCCTTACTTTTTGTAAATTGATTAATTAAGCTTTTTCTATCTCTGCCTTTGCTGATTTATGTAATTCGGCCTGTTTGAAGTAGACCTGTTTTGCAGTGAGGCCTATAGCCTATTAGCTTAATTATAAAATTTTTAAAAATATAGGCCGCCTTAATAGGACATAGGACATGCTCAGGCTAAAAAAATGACCTCTAACAGGCCACAAGCCAGGCTCAGACCACTTTGTTGCCGAACAGGTTTAGCTTGTTAAGGGTGAAGTTTGGGCTGACCTGGCCTGTTTCTACCCCTAAATATTATATAAATAAGAATTAAAAATATATGATATCATAAATAACAGTTTTAACATTTTTTTTTGGTTAAGTAGTAATTTTGCCTCGGAAGTTTTTTTTTGGAGCAATTTTGCCCGGAAGTTTTTTTTTCGGAGCAATTTTACCCCTCCGTTAACGGTTAACTAACAGTCAACGGTCAACTAACCGTTGACCTTTAATGGAGGGGCAAAATTGCTCCAAAAAAACTTTTGGGACAACATTGCTCCAAGAAGAACTTCCAAGGTAAAATTGCTCCTCGGGGTATACTTCTAGGACAAATTTGCTATTTAACCCTATAACCTAATTACATAGTTATATAACAAGTAAAAATAACGTATAAATATAAAGTCATGAATAGAATGTCTCACCTGAAATTTTATATAAAAGGTGTAATTTATAGTCAACAAGATAAAAAGAAAACTTTTTATGGAATGGTGACCTCCATTATTGACCATAAACAATAGTGTTTGGGAAGGAAGAGAGGAGGTAAATGTAGTTTTCAGAAAAGCGAAATGAAGTGCAAATAAGTATTATGTACTCTCTCCATAATGTTTTGCCTTAAAAGAATTGAAAGAAAACAACTCAGCACCTAAACATAGCATTCATGATGTTTGGTAGCAACAAACAAAATAAAATAGACAAGAAATGACATGTATAGTGATATTATTTGATAGCATTTTTTTTTTGATTTTTTTGTGTGGAACAATACGAAGTTATTTTATTTGAGCAAAAATACGAAGTTATTTTTTATTATTTTATTTGTTTATCAAGTAATAAATGAAACTTTAATCACCAACTCGCTCATCTTATAATTTTCTTCTGTTTTTAATTAGTTGATCAGGATGCATGTAACAACTTAATTCACTGAGGTGAGGGGAAAAGCCATACATTTTATCCAAAGTTCAAACTCAACTTATCCAATCCATTTTCAATCAAATATATCACAGTTGAAGTATAAGTTTTGGTAGTCCATGCATGTAAGAGGATCAAGTCTCTGTGATAATTATTTGATTTTGTTGTTATTCTATTATTGCATGTCCCTTATTTTTAGAAGGGTTAAGGTACATTTTCGTCAACAAACTATTACAAGGAGAGCATATAGCACAAATATTTATTATGGGTATCTTAAATGCCAAAAAACAATTAAAAAGGGTCAAAACACACAATGCCGTTTAGTTTTTGTTTAACGGTGGTTTATTTGATGATGTGGCGAATATGTGGAAAAACTATGTCAGAAAAAATTTCAATTTGCCTTATCTGTGTAACTGTGTTCAGAGCCATCGAGACACACAGACTCTCATGGGCAAAACGGAGGGCGATGAGAATGGGGTTTCCTTCGCCGAAATGATAGTATTGGCCTCTAAGAGTGAAGTCTTGGATGCTTCTGCGTCGGGAATTTGGGTGCGTTTGTTATCGTCTGCATCGGATGCGACTCTTCGAATTTTTCGAGCTCGAAATGAGATTTTAGAAGAAGTCAGAGGAAGAGGATTTAATGACATAGCAGTTGTGGTTTGAGACTGAGAATCCTGAGATTGAAGGTTCGAATTAGAAATATCTTTAATATGGGATTGAGTTCTCACCATTCTGACAACGGGGGCTGAAGAAGTTCCAGTTCCCTGAATTCTAGGGTTAGGAATAAGAAGCAGGGACACCACATCAGGCAAGTGGAAATTGGAAATGAAACCGTGACGTTGAAAGGTGAAATCGATATAGCCCTTCAGCATTTGCGCTTGTCTGATTCCCTCTTAGCGCCTTGTATTGACTCTTTTCACCCACCTGAGTTCCCTACTCATCGCCCAGCGTTTCTATCTCTCACAAAAAGCATTGTTTGCCAGCAACTTTCTAACCAGGCCGCCAAAACGATCCACACTCGTTTCATCACACTCTGTGGAGGTGAGGCTTCAGTTCTGCCTGAGACAGTGCTTGGTCTGACGGTACAGCAGCTTCGAGAAGTTGGAATCTCAGGACAGAAAGCAGGTTACCTTCATGATTCTCTTTCTTTTTCTTAGCTTGCTTTGCAAAAAAAAGCGAGTCAATTTTTTCTGACACGCCACATCATCATATCCCATAACTTAAACGTCCGTGAAAAAAAGCTAACGGTCATTGTGTGTTTTCACCTTTTTTAATTTTTTTTGGCATTTAAGATACCCATAATAAATATTTGTGTCAGATGCTCTTCTTGTAATAATTTGTTGGCGAAAATGCACCTTAACCCTTTTTAGAACTCTATCTTTTAGAATAAACAATTAATCCGCACCTTATATACCCTCTGGAGGTTGCTAATGTTATTTTTGGGATCCCTCTATTGATCCTACCAAAACTTAATTAAGTACCATAAGTGTACGGGTCATAAAAATAATAAATGGCAAATCAAAGTCGTCTCACAGAGACTCAAACAAACTAGTAATTAGATTTTTTTTTTGTTTAAGTTGAATAAATCAAAATTATTTTCAGATTGAATAAAAAGAAATGCAATAAAAACAAGAAACTAATAATAGAAAATGGTTTACACGGAGAGCAAATTTCATTATCAAGAAGTACAACCTAGAGTCAGTAATTCCTTATTTGTTTCTTAGATTTTATCTCCACTAAATTAATCTTAACTTTAATTAATCAGCTAATTTAAAGAATTCACTACTACAAAAGGTGCTTTTAGACCACCACATTCAGACCGCATTATAGAGGATCAAGTCTAAGAAGTATAATTGATGACAATTTCATAAATATAAAAAACTTTTTAGACCGATCCTTTAATATGAGATCTAAAATATATTATTTAAACATGTTTCCTAAACAATCGGTTTAAAAAGTTAAACAAAAATGTTGATTACTTATTAGACCGATTGTTATTAACAAGAGGTCTAATATATAAAAATTTTAAGACTTGATATTGATAATAACAAGTCTAAAATATAAGAAAAAATAATAAAAAGAATTTATTACTTTTAAGACCGTATGTTAATAATTACCTATCTAAAAGGTGAATTTTTAAGATTGGATTTTTGAGCATAACCAGCCTCAAAGATGAATCTTTTCTTTATCGGGCCAAAAATTGAATTTTTCTCTCAAAACCTCTCTTCGAATTCCGTCTGAGTTCTCTGTGAATTTCCACCGTTTCTCTTCTAAATCTGTACAATTTTTTTTTTCCTGATTATTGTTATTGTTGATGTAGTGCAACAGGAGAAGCAGACGATCGAGAAACAGCTCAGAGGCTCAAGCTCTGTTACAATTAGCTCCGAGAGATTAAGAGGAGGAAGCTCATACATGTTCTTCTTGTGTGATTACCGGCGATTCTTAGCAAGATTTCAGCTGAAAGTGATATGAATTTTGGTTTCACTGACGAATTATTCTGAGGCATTTACGATTCCTCCTCTTCAAGCTAAGCAGTTTTGCCTGGCTTTTCGATAAGTGATTGTCTCTCATTTTCTGAGAAACTAATTTGAGAATCTAGAATTAAGAAAATTGAGCAATAAAAGAGGTATGTGCACTCTTGAATTATGTATTTTTAGTAATGTCTACTGTTTGGTAGCTTTGAAATTTGTCTTTTACATTTGAATATCCAACTCTAAGTTGGGCTGTGATGGTTTTTGTGGGGGATAGATTGAATTTGATTTAGCGTATATGTATTTTGAGAAGCTGAATGGCTCCGTCGAAGTCGCTATTCTTTTATCATTTCCACACACACACACTGTACAATCAAAATTTGTTCGAAGTAACTGGTGAGAATAAGCAGAGGTTTTGCAATCCGTTACTTGCACCCGCTCCTGTGGATAACCTGCAGATGAATTCACGCTTGCAATTTTGACATGTCTAGAGGTCAAGTTTAAAGATATTTAGTGTGTTTATTGTCACTTATTATGTTTGACTTTTTAATACGTCAGTGTTCAACATGTTGGATGTATAACGTAGCCTCAGTTTTCATAAAAATCATAACCTCCTGTTTTGCCTGGCTTTTTTATAAGTGATTTTCTATCACATGAGGAATCTCCTTGTCAATGGCTTGTGAATCATACATGGATAATTCTGTTCATAAATGTATATTTTCCTAAGCTTGATTAAACGATATTAATTGTGCAGCAAAGTCTTTTCTTCTCGGTCTATATACCAATATGTATTCCTCATTAGACCAAAGGTTTCTTCCTATACTTAATCAAATGTACAAAATTCTGGAAGTTGAGGAGATAGGGCAGAAGCGCTGAAACTCAAAGAGAACAAGGCGTGTTGGGATAGGGCAAAACACCAAGAACCAACTAGGGAACTCAAGAAACGACCCTGTGATGATGAAGAGCAGCAAGGTCTGCAACTGAATCTTAAGACCAGAGGAGGAGGTCTTTAATTACGTACGGGGCTGTGTGGTTCTATTTGGTCTGATGGTAGTTGTGGCTTTACTGGAAAAGGGGAGACCATTTTACTTTTAAGACCGAATGTTTAAAAAACTGGTCTTAAAATGTTTACTTTAAATACCTTATATTTTAAAAATCTAGTCTTAAAAGTCCAACTTTGAGGACCTAATTAAAAGTATGGTTTAAAAAGTATTTTTTAAGCCTAGTTGCTCAACCGGTTTAAAAAATCCTAGGCTTAAAAAATAACAAACTTTTAAATCCTGTTGTATCAAGATTGGTTCTAGGACTAGTCTAAGAAGCATTTTTTTGTAGTAGTGATTAATGTTTATAAATGTATGTCGGTCAATCATACCTCAATTAATTATGAAATGTCTCATATAATTAATTAATATGCAATTCAAATTGGGCTCGCTCTAATTTGATTATGCGGTGCTTCTAGATATATATATATTCTAAACGCAAATTAGATTTAAATATAATTCCACATTATTTAATTCCAAGGTCAATTTAAGATTTCCTTTATCAAATTCAATCTTAAATCCCTAAAACATGCTCAATGGTAGTGGCCAATCATTAAACAATAACAATAAAAATAAGATTAAATAAACTGAATTAATATTGAACAAAACTAATTAGTGGAAATAATATCTAAAATCCAAACAAGTTCATAGGAACTTGATCTGGGATTGAAAATAAAATCTAGCCACTTTTAAATTAACATCACATCAATATCAAATTCAGAGTTCAAAATCATCTTAAAAATCAAACTGAGGCAGTAAAATAAAGAACGAACAAGCTTCTTCTAGTTCAGCAATGATGAACAATTCGATGAAACAATAGAAGAATGTGACTGTATATGGAGATGAGATAGAATAGTGAAAGAGACGGTTGCCTTATCTGGCTCGATGAAGATATTTTTCTGAACAGTGAAGTGGCTCCTCCTTTCTCTATCTAAATCACCCTTTCTCAGCAACGAAGACCATCCATGTCACCAACAACCGCGACTCTACTTCCGTTCTTTATCCCATCGCCCCTATGCCTCCTTTTCTCTTGTTCTAGAATGAAATCCGAAGATGGTGATGGTGCTTCAGTAAGACTCGACGATCTATTTCAGCTTTGGTCCTTGCTTCAAATAGATGATGAACAATGCTCCAAACCAGTCGCCCCCTTCTTGCTCATGTTCTTGCCTTTAAGCCCAAAATGAAGGAGACATTGGTGATTGAATGTCACCCTCTCTGTTCAGCCGTGAAGGAAGGAAGATGATTACAATCCCAAAACAACCGCCTCCTCTGTTTCCTTCTTCTGTCCTCTTTCTCCAGTCGTGTCTTTCCCTTATATTGTATATAGTATGATGAGAGGGGAAGGAGGGTAGACCTATAAAAAAATAATTATTAGCCTCTAAGTTTAGTCTCCCCTCCATTACATAACAAATCAAAAGGACTTTGACAATAGATAAATACTTTAGTTAGTGCCGAGTAATTCAATAAATAATATAAAGAATGAAGGATTATACTTTGTTTTTATCTTGAGCGTTGTAGGTCCCTTTTTTACGTGACCCTACACATGGTAATACAACATCGGTTACTTAGATACTTTAATAGGTACCTCAAGAGGCTTTAAGCCCAACTCATAACCCTCTTTGACTTAATTGTTTGACGTTAGTGCTAATATTGGTGATGAAGTGCCCTTGGTTACTAAGTTAAGTCTAGAGATGTTAGCGGAGTTGTAACTATTATTCTTATTCCTTCTTTTCCTTTTCTTTTTCAACCCTTTCAATCTTTTTTCTTTTCCACTTAGCACTTACTAAATTAAGTAATAAAAACGAATGCCTAAATCATCTTTGTGTATGCAAAAGAAAATTTTTCTCTTCAAAAGAGATTCAAAACAATTTCTATGAATAAAATTACAATAAGTATACTTTCTTAGAAAGACGAAAATTTAAGCTCAAATTCCTTACAGGTTTTTTGACATCCTAAAGTAAAGTACTCAAACCAAATATTTACCTCTTGACTAACATTCAAAGAATATAGAGTCAATTCCTAATCAAATTCATTCATTTTCATGTTCAAATTAACCCAATTATGACACTGCTCATGAATAAAATTCAAACTTCCAAAAGACTTTAAAAAAAAATTTGAGGACAAGGCAAGTCATGTGAAATCAAGGATACCTTTACCCCCACACTTAAATGTCGTATTGTCCTCAATATGAAGAAGTAACGAAAAGTAATGGAAGTGAAGAGCAGCCATATCTAAGTGTAAGGATTATACCAATTTCAGATATTTCAAATTTCCACCAATTAAATAGCTTAAGTGCTAATGGCCACTAAATAGTCATCATCACAAATATTCTTCGCGTGCATATCTAACTAAGACTAGCACTCATCTCGAGCAGTATATCATCAACAATCAAATAAAACAAATCAAGGAAGAGTAAAAGAAATGTAACACCCCAAATTCCATACTACTTATGTGCCTGGTGACACGTAGTATATAGGATACGGTGCTACAGGTTAGAGTAAAGCGGAACGGAGAGCATGTATTAACGTTTGGACAATGAGTAACTGATATAAAATGTCCAGGCATAAGCTGGTAAATTAAATATTTCCCGAAGGAATATTCATGTGATACAATTATCTAGAATGTGTATAATTACAACTCTTAAATAGTAACTATATATTCTTAAACCAAGCCTTAACTAGATTTGTGGCTTGGAACCCAATATAGTTAATCAAAACCATTGGCCAGGCTAGGTAAAGTCTAGTGGAAGTCTCCCTGTCTTTCACGGCGACTTATGTGTTAGTTCTCTATGTGTTTTGATGATGATTTGACAATTGCAAACCCAAAAATGAGGTTTTGTCTTGGTAAGTTGAAAAACTTACTGTCAAGACAAAACTCGAGTTTTGATTTCAAAACTCGAGTTTTGGGCCTGATAGAGAGATGCTCGTTTTCACTAAACAAGAGCAAAACTCAAGTTTCCTTTGGAAAGGAAACTCGAGTTTTGAACATTACAGAGAGCACTCAATTTTCATCTCAAGACAAAACTCGAGTTTCAGTATGAAAACTTGAGTTTTGGTTCTTATAGAGGCTTATGACATTTTTCAACTAAAGACAAAACTTGAGTTTTGTTTTGGAAACTTGAGTTTTGGCCATACAGAGAGTCTCTGACTTTTGATCTAGTTTTGCGCCAAGACTTCATTTCCTCAAGTTTTCTCTAAGTTAAGAGAAAACTCAAGTTTTGATTTCAAAACTCGAGTTTTGACTTAACAGAAAGTTTCACGTTTTCACGTAGATTTTGAAAACTCGAGTCTTTGAGTGAAAACTCAAGTTTCCAACTTGAGCTGATTTTCTAAGTTTTCATTGTTGGATGAAAACTCGAGTTTTGGATTGAAAACTCGAGTTTTGATTCAACCCGAGAGCATTGCCAGATTTCAAAGTTTTCATAACTATATGAAAACTCGAGTTTCGATTTCAAAACTCGAGTTTTGATCAGGCAGAGAGCAATGTGTTTTTACGATGATTTGAAAACTCGAGTTTCATTTTTGAAACTCAAGTTTTGGCCTCACTTGAACTTCACAATGTTTTCACAATTAAGTGAAAACTCGAGTTTCACTTTGGAAACTCGAGTTTTGAGCAAACAGAGAACATGTGACTTTGCATTCTTTTGAAAACTCAAGTTTTAGTTTGAAAACTCAAGTTTTGATGTTTTGGACTTCCACGTGCTATTTTCATTAAAAGTCAAAAACTTGAGTTTTGGTTTAAAAACTCGAGTTTTGAGATTTACTCAAACTATGGTCTAAAAGCTCAAAACACGACTTTGCTCTCTAGAAGTAGAAAACTCGAGTTTCAGTTTTGAAACTCTAGTTTTGTATCATGTGCACAGTTGAAAAATCGAGTTTTGATGAATAAACTCAAGTTTCCATCGTGAAGTTTGAAAATTGAATTACATGTTTTTGGATTTGCTTCATGTTTGATCTTAATACTTTCCAGAATTAATCTTCTATATTCCATGCTATGTTTAACCTCTTTATTTGTGAGTTTTAGACACATTAATGAAGGTTAATTGAGAGTTGGAACAAAAGCAAAAAGGTAGTTCAAAACATTAAATGCTGATCAGAAAGTTGCTCCTTTTTGGCTAATCCAACTGCACACGTCTACCAAGCATTAAAGAATGTTTTCTACAACAAGTAAACTCTTCTTCAACGGATTAATTCACAGAGAGTCAACTCTGATCATCTAGCTAGCTGGATTAAGAGTAATCAAGAGAGAG
The DNA here is from genome assembly GCA_034222035.1 of Acacia crassicarpa. NCBI lineage: Eukaryota > Viridiplantae > Streptophyta > Magnoliopsida > Fabales > Fabaceae > Acacia > Acacia crassicarpa. Next base: position 18,275,556 of record JAWXYG010000009.1, on the reverse strand, counting down.
ATGATGCCTAAACCACTTCAGAACACTTGGACAACCTCTCCAACAGATCTATTTGGAAAGCAACGGTCATTTAAAGATCTCTAAGTATGAATAGAAGATCATTCAAGTCTTTCCAACAACTACAACAACTGAGAGCGAATTACATAGAAATTTTCATTCATTTCTTTCAATTTTCATCTGTATAGTATCTTTTGATACAAGAGCTTCAGTGATCATTTATATCTGCTCTTTAAAAGAGTTTTACTTCTGATTATTCATTTATTGTAAAGGAATCACAAGTCAAGGGGACTTGGTGATTTGGGATCATTGATTACAACTTGTAAGGGGGAGTGAGTTCTAGTGAGAGAATCATTTCTTGAGTGCAGAGTGTGTAATCATTGTGATAGTGGAAAATCCCAGAGAGTCTGGGGACTGGACGTAGGTCAAGTGGTTAAGACCAAACCAGTATAAATCTCTTGTGTTCAGCTTTTCTTCCCTCACTCTGTTTATCCCTGTTTTCTTAGTTTAAAAACAGAGCAATTTCCGAAAATTTTTAAAATACCCAATTCACCCCCCTCTTGGGTGTTTGGCTCCACTTTCATTATGACTAAACCACATAGAACAACCCTTTCTTAGTTTAAGCACCAAATGGTTTGAAACAATTGTATCGGATTCATGCCATAAATTAGTCCCTATTGGTCTTCTTCAAACTCTTGTATCGACCAGTGCCTCTTCACGGATCCGTCTATCGGTGCCTCGTCAGATCCAGGTTCCTTTACTAAACTTTTAGTCAAGGCTGAGATTCAATACCCATTGAATCTCAGGTAACAGTTAAACTCATGCTCAAGTAATAACAATATATATGATATATATTCATTACATTTCAGCATCAACCATACATAGCACACAGCAGATGTAAGGTTACAACAATACATAGCACACAACAAGTGTAATGTTAACAGCACAATAATACATAGCACACAACAAATGTAATGTTTGCAACGTTTGCACTCATTAGTGCCACGTCTCCACGTGTCCTCAGCACTAGGAAAACAACCATACAACATTATCATGACTATAACTTGCACAAAGCTGAATGTATATAAACATGTGACTACGGCCCATAACTTAGCCACGGTGCATGACCCAAGATCTAGTCTTGTCCATCACTTCATGAATCATTCAATCATATACATGCATACAAGACATATCAGAGTTAAAGTTATAGCACGCGTCCATACCTTTCACCACGTAGTTACCAATATGCCTGACCTTTGAATCCGACTCTGGACTTCCTAGATATCCTATACATTATCGTCGGATTATTATATGATATTGTGATAAATATGATATTGCTTAGAATATCCTAAAAGGTTATTTCCATCTCTTTTTACCTTTTTACCCTTAGTGGATTATTTATCCTGTTGGGATCCATACACGCAGTGGAAAGATTTCATCCATAAAACTTACAAATCCTAATGAAGAGGATCTATCAATGACGTTTAAATCGGGTAGTAAAGAACCGTACTTATGTGAACTTGTGAGCGTCTCGTTCAATTCGATCTCATGTGCATCCTACTCGATAAATAGGAACCGACTCTGCGAATCCACTCCCTCTATCGGTATGCACACCAAGCAGCCTCCAACACCGACGGCAGCGTGTTAGCACCTTCAGTATTTTCACGTCTCTTCTTTTCTCTCTAGGGGCTTTCGCGGCTCGTCTATTCGTTCATTTGTTCTTTTAATACGATTAGATCAATATCTCTTATAGAGTTTATAAAACTCTAATTCTGCCGTATTAAAATATTCAAAATTAATCTAAATTAATCTTGAAATTCAAATTTGGATTAAAATAATATATTAATTAAATTTGTCCAACAGATCTAATCTAATCTATTTATTTAATCTGAATTAAAAGCCTACTGATTTAATTTATCTGTATAAATTAAATTTGAGATATGATATTTATCTATTTATTTAAATTTGAGATATTCTATCTCAATTCAAATTAAATCAGATATATGATATCTCTATTCAAAATTTAAATCTGAGATACAATATCTTTATTTGTTTTAGATATTTAATTTATCAAATAAATTAAATACAAAACAAATATAATAATATCATTATCTATATAAATATTATTATTAATTTAATTTTGAATTTATATTATAATATATAGTGTATATATATATATAAATATCCTAGATTAATGTTGTATTCATTAAATCTTAGACATATCTAAGATTCAATGAATCTAGACAATATTACTCGTGTTGGGCTATTCTTATGTGTGACCTTACAGGCCCACATAAGATTGGCAGTGGGCCAATACTGTACCAGCCCACAAGTCACAAGCGACCTCTAGCAAGACATTGTGAGTACCCAGTTCATATGGGGGTCGATAATACAATACAACTTATCAAACAACCATGTCACGTCTCTTTCATCACGCGATAATTTGGTCAAGGATGAGGCATGGATAATGTCAACTTCCTGTTTTTGACCGTTACTTTCTCGATTCTTGAGTAGTCTAATAATTGAAATGGAAACTCATTTCCATTGCAGTATGGCCATACATTTCTCAGACTCATTTATCGAGGGACCCAGTATTATCTCTCTACAAATGTGAGGGACAAATTCTATCTTGACCATTCAAATTCTTTTGCATTAAAACCATTGATCCCGATTTAAGCCTTTATCATCACCCGGTCAAAGGTGACTTTTGACTAGGTCCAAGATCAGCGACTCATTATGTAGGAATCCATGATGATCTCAGGTCAAAGGGCATTCTGACGCAGTTATACATGAGAAAATTTTATGACTTAATCCATGCAACTTTCTCATAGTGGGTCGGTCCAGCACCTTGTACTCTTACAAGTGCCTATAACTTTGATTCGTATCTCCATACCTCATCAAAGTCATACTGGTCTTATTTCATCTTCGCTTCCACTTAGATGACCAACCAGGGACATTTAGGATAATTGATGAAGACCTTTTGTCATTAGCCTTGGGGTCCACAATCAAAAATTAACCAAGGATTGTGTATAGGCAAACCTAGGACCATTCTTTCTTTTCGAGGAGACTTTTATTGAATCTTAAGTAATCTAAATGTCATGCACATGCAATGAAAACAAGGGGGATTGGGTTTTGGATTTTTAAATTAATAAACTAAAATAGAAATGCAATTCAAATGAAGCAAAGATAAAATAGAATACAAGAAAATGAGATTAATCAGATTGAAAACGATTAACCCAAAATTGGGATTCCATAACATTCATCAGACAAAAACATAATAACCGAACTCGTGATTGATTCTGAACAAACCAAAATCTCTGTGTTTGTCTAGAAATTCCCTCAACTAGACGATCGTCTAGCATTTGATCGAACACATGGCGAGCTCACTGTATGATCGCACAACGCTCTCTAAAACCCGGTCCGACCTATATCCTTGGGATATCAATCTAGGTATTAAATCTAATACCAATCCGCAATTATAATCGGATCTGATTAAAATAAATAGAAATGAATTATGTAACCGATTGAAGCACGGGTCCTCTGGATTCATGGAATTCTCAATCCATAGGTCAATCAAAGAAGCTTAGCCAAGCATGGCTAGGCAAAAGACAGAAGAAAAGATTAAGAAGAACATGAAGAACAACTCAGAGAAATTAAAAAGCTTCTAATTTAATTCAAAAAACCCATAAAGCGTAATTGAGAATATGTTTGTAGCCACCATCTAATTTTCCTTATATAGGAAAGATGACTAAAAATAGGAAACCCCTAATAATAGGAAACATCTAATAAATAGGAGATCTTTAAAGAAATAGGAAACCTTTAATAAATAGGAAACCTATAATCAATAGGAAATCTCTAATTAATAGGAAACCTCTAAAAATTGCTCTTTTACTACAAAATTTAGGTAAAATAAAAATCCAGAAAAAATGGGTCTGTCTTTAGTTCCAATTTCGTTCATCTTCTTGTCCAAATTAGCATTCTGAGTCTTCATAACAATTATAGCTCTCTGAATCATCTAAAAAAACGAAAGAAGAATGAGGCCAATCCGATATCTAGATCAAAAGTTATAGTAAAAATAGTGAAGCATCGTAAATCTGGAATTTTATTACCAAAAACGAATTTAATCTAATTAAAAGTTTAAAGCCCAATTAAGTAATAAAACCCATTATTTCTCAATTAAACATTCCTAATTTATTAACCAAGAGATACAAATAAGTGAAATAATATTCAATTATCAAATTCCCCCACACTTATCCTTTTGTATTCCTGAGCAAAATTAAAAGAAAAAAGTAAAAGAAAAACTTCTTCTTCTTTATAACAATTGCCAAGCTTAAAAAATTGAACAAATGTCACAAAGCTTCTCAAGATCAACCAATCAAGACTGAATTTCTTTCATCTCAAATTATAAAGTATGGCAATCTCAATTAATGAGGCTAACCACACAAGATGGTCTCTCAAGGATGCCCTCAATCAATCCTCAAGTGTATAGGGTAAACAAGTGTATCGCTCAAATTCTACTTAATGAAATTGTCCTACCATAAGCTTACTCAATTTCTACTTCTTCACTACTCATAACACATGCATGCACAAATTAAGAGAGCTTGTTATTAAAGGTTGTAATGGAGCTAGGTGAAGGTAGGTAATAGTATGGAATGAGAGGCTAAGCACCCAAGAAATTCAAAGAACATCAGTTAATAATAGTAAATCACCTTAATATCATTTTTTTTAATTTCTCCTTCTTTGCATTGCTTCCTCTTTCTTTCTTTTCTTTTCTCATTTTTTTGGGTTCTTTTTCTTTTTTGTTTTTTTAGAATCATAATGACCAAAATCAATTCCAAATGATGAATGACACACAATCAAATACCCCCCCCACACTTAAAATGTTGCACGCCTAGGCAACCCCTACACTTAAACACAAAACAAAGGTGAAACCAATGCTCAATAAATTTCCAAGGTGCGGGATAAAATGGTTTTACGCTTAGGCTTGTAATGTGGCTTAGAAAAGAATGGGTTAAGAAGGCACAAAGGGGCTAGCAAAGGAAATATAATCTAAGGGAAAGGCTATTTGGCCAAAGTGGGAAAATGAAAGAAAGAAAACAAGCTTCCATCATACTTATGCACGTAAGTGAAAAATTAGCTTAAAAAAGAAAGGGAGCAAGTTCTAGAGAACAAAAATCATGAGTAGATGCACACAGGAAAGAAAGAATGGTAAATGATGAAGTCCATTTATGCAGGTTCAAAATCTCACAAAGGTCAATATTGAATCATGCAACTAGAGCATCCCAAAATTAACTACCAAGAAATATAATACAAGAGTCTAGAAATTCAGCCCCAAACAGAAGGATCCATCAAAACCAAGATATCGATGTTGACAAGAGGTAGAGAAATCATAGAAAGAGAGTGTTTTATTCATAATTTTTTTAAAAACATTTTCTCAAGTAAAAACAACCAATTAATGAGATTCTCTCTCTCCCACAATTAATTAACACATTGTCCTCAATATTTATAAAACCACTCTAAAGAGAAAGATAAACAAGTTGAAATTCACGACACAATGGTAATTAAGTAGGGTAGTGGCCAAAGAATGTAAAACATACATAGGGAGTTCTTATTCTACTTAATAAACTACATTATTTCTACTTTTTCTATTGGATTGTGTCCCTCCCCCACACTTATCTTTCTCGTACAACAATTAAGCCCAAGTAATCATATGAATTAGGAAGAAAATAAATGAGGAAAGAGACAACCTTTGTTAGAGTATCTTGAGTTGCTTGAAGGAGAAGTTCTCATCTCTGATGAGAGTCATGAATTTTTCCCTTGAAACATCTTCTCCCGCATTGAATTTTCTTGGTGGAGGTGGCTCAGGATCTATTGGAAAAGGCCCAAGAATGTACGGTGGATGTCGGTTCCATCGACAACCTTTTTGAGAATGTGCCTGCAAATAAGACAAGCAAATAGTAGTATCCTATCTAAAAATAGAGACATGGAGAGATTTCAAGTGAATTAAGGGCATGTTAAGTTTCAAACTCTCCAAGTAACTATCACATCCAAGGAAATCAATGATACTCCCATCAGTAGGAGTCAAACAACCAGTCATATTGTGAACATTCTCTTGTGCTTGCAAAATGGAAAGTGTGGAATCCAACTTAGTGTTGGTGTATACCACATCATCGTTGCAATCACAAGAGATGGAAGGGAAAAGAGTGGAAGAATGAAGAGAATTTTTCAAATCATCACCACTTGGAATGTGTAAAGATTCAAAACAATTATCTTGTTTTTCTAAATCAGGTGGCAAATCACAAGAAAGTACTTGTTGGAAAGATTCATCAATATGCAGGATTTTATCAATCAAAATTTCAGAATCTTTGTCACCAACAAGACTACAAGGAGGTAATCCAATGGGAATTTTATATATTTTACATTCCACGCTATGGTTGTTCTCACTTATATCAACAACAGAATCCATAATCAATATAGAATCGCTAATCAATCCAAAATCACCATATAATGCATCATTAATTTCAGTGCAAACAGGACACCATTCATTAGTAGAACAGGCACAATTAACAGAGTCACTCATAGGTGCAAAATTGGGATAATCAGCATACCATTTTGCAAAAACATCATCAACAACATTGGCATCCATGCTTGATTCAACCTTTTCAAAATTGACATGCTTACTATCATCAATAGTACAAGAGGGTGCATTTTGATCAATAGTAAAATCAACCACTTCATTAAATGCTTTCTTGCGAAGCTCAACAAGTAAATGACATTTTTCATGATAACAATCTACACATATTTGATATTCCTCACAAGAGCATGAAAATATATCATTTAATTTATTGCATTCATCCATAGTACTATGAAGACAAGCATTTTCATCAGTTAAAGCATCACATGAAGAAATAGGAACACACTCATCAACAAGTACAGTCGAATCACTACTACCAAAGCCAATTGGTTGAGCAATTACATTTCCAAACAATTGAGGGGATTCAACAATGATTTCCTCTTCCACCTCATTATCACTCAAATCATGAATTGCTTCATTAGTGAAAGTAGTAGGAGAGTCTACTTCTATAAGGATATGATCACTACCAAATGGGAGAGAGGACTTTTCAATGCGCTTTTGTACTTGCTTCACTTCTTGTGCATGTGTGACCATGAGAGAAGGATTTCCTTGAAATTTCATTTTCAACACTTGTGTTAGCTGCTCAATTTCTTTTCCTAATCTCTCATACGATTTTTCTTGTTGTTTCATCATTCTAAAATTAGACTCCATTTGTTGATGAAAGTTGTCCTCATGTGACCGCTCCTCATTTATAGCCCAAGTCATTTGATTTTGGAAATCTCCAATGACTTCACAAATGGAAGGTTCTTGGTTGGGCACACATGGTTGAGAATGAGGTCCATAAGTTTACTTAAATGGGTATTAGGATTCATGAGATGGATGGCATGGTCTGGAAGTGGGATGGAATGAAGGATGGTATGGTAAGTGAGAGGGTTAATGATATTGTTGAAATGGTGGTACACATGGTTGGGCACACATGGTTGAGAATGAGGTCCATAAGGTGGTTCAAATGGGTATTAGGATTCATGAGATGGATGGCATGGTCTGGAAGTGGGATAAAATGAAGGATGGTATGGTAAGTGAGAGGGTTGATGATATTGTTGAAATGGGGGTTGGTGGTGTGGTTCATGTAATGGGTAGTGGAAATGACCATGCCATTCTTGATTGCCTACAAAAGAGTGAGAATTGAATGGTAGATTATGATTGCCATAAAACCAAGCCATGAAATTTCAATACAATTAATTCCCAAGGAATTACAAGATAACTATCTAATTATAAAAATTAAGAAAATGAATCTAATAAAATACAAATGCGAGTGAAAAAGAAAAGAAATTTATTTTTATTTTTTTTTCAAAATGATAAAAGATGCAAGTATGCTATGAATTAACTTGGAGACATGGTGAAATCAAACAAGTGAGCTCAAAATCATATCAAATTTGATACAAACACACCACACAGAAACTACCAAGTCAAAACAATACAATAATGCAATGAATGCTATGCAAACTACTTAAATGTAAAAATCCTAAACTATATACAATGAAAAATCAAAAAATGCAAAACTAACAAGCTTCACACGAAAAACCCCTTGTCAAAAGTGAATTTGACAATTAAATCACCTAGGGAGCCAATTACTTAGCTCCCTGGTAACGACACCATTTTATGAAGACCTTTTGTCATTAGCCTTAGGGTCCACAATTTACAATTAACCAAGGATTGCGTATAGGCAAACCTAGGACCATTCTCTCTTTTTGAGAAGCCTTTTATTGAATCCTAAGTAATTTAAATGTCTTGCAAATGCAATGAAAACAAGGGAGGATTGGGTTTTGGATTTTTAAATTAATAAACGAAAATAGAAATGTAATTCAAATGAAGCAAAGATTTTAAGTACCAGTTGAACCCAAGAGGGGGGGTGAATTGGGTGAAGTATAAAAATTTAGGAACCTTTTAATATCTTTTTGCAACTTAGTAAAACCAGTGTGTATGATAGTGAAGAGTTATAAAACAATAGGTAGTCATTCAAACATATATGCTGGAAATATAAGAGATAAGGAAAGAGAATATGCAAACTTAGATTTATCCTGGTTCGGCCCAATCCTTGACCTACGTCCAGTCTCCAAGCTTCACTTGGGATTTTTAATCCACTATCTTCCTTTAACTTGATTACACGTTCTATACTTGAAGTAATCCTCTCCCTAGGATTCACTCCCCCTTAAAAACTGTAATCACCACACCGCTTGATTACACACTCTGTCCTCGAAGTAATCCTCTTACTAGGATTCACTCCCCCTTACAAGTTGTAATCAACACAATGTATTTCCTACTCAAGATCACCCAATCTTGAGTAACTCTTAGAAGAATAGAATGATTACAATAAATCCTCTCTCTTAGAAGTGAATAAATAAACACTGAAGATCAATACAAATCATTTCACTCTCTAAGCTATCTAAACATGAAAAACAGAGAGTAAATGTTGTGAAAACAGAGTATTAGCATGTTGAAGATGTAAGCTTGTATCTCTACGTTTTTCTGCTTGAATCTGTCTTCTATTTATAGATACAGATCAATATATGACTGTTGAGAAGATTCAATGACTGTTGGATAAAGAAATTTAGCTGTTAGAAACTAGCCGTTAGAACTTTTGCACAGCTTTTGATGTTCTGACACAAATATGATATTTTGAAGATTTGCATCTAATCCTTCGTTTAATCACCTGAAACTCACTAACAAAGTGATTCAACATATCTAGGAACATAGAAGAATGATAATGGGAAGTATTAAGATCAAACATGAAGGTTTTGCAAAAACGTCGAATTTGAATTTCAGATTTAGCGATGCAAACCTGAGGTTTGTTTATCTAAACTCAAGTTTGGACTTTAATGTGAAAAATTGATCTTAGTCCAAAACATCAAAACCAGAGGTTTTCATTCCAAACCTGAGGTTTTCAGTACTTTAAAAACTACAATGCTCTCTGTCTTGTCTAAACCTGAGGTTTGCAAACAGAATCTGAGGTTTTCAACATTGAAAAGTTACATTGCTCTTTGGTTGATTTAAACTGGAGGTTTACAAACAGAACCTGAGGTTTTCAACACAATGAAAAGTTGCATTGCTCTCTGTCTGAGCTAAACTTGAGTTTGTTCACTTATAGGCTCGAATTTGGCTTTTTCCAAATGTTCATTTCTTCTTTGGAACTCTCGAGTTCGAGTTTGTGACTGATAAACTCGAGTTTGTAAGTTGTACTGTGACTTGGTTGCTTCTGACTTGGCTTGACTCGAGTTTGCAACTCCGTCAACTTTCAAAGGTCATATCTCCCTGGTCTGAACTCCGTTTTGGTCCGTTCAAAGCTTGATGGAAAGCCCTTTGAGTCTATTTTCATTTGCCATTAATTTCAGCTCAATTGGATTTGTAGATTGTGAGTTACACTCAAAACATTGAAGCTTGGTATGGACTGTGACGGTGATTTTTGTTGCAACTTCAAAAATTCATATCTCCTTGATTTGAACTCCTTTGGACTTCAATTTTATATCAAAATGACGCATTGGGAGTCTAGTTTCATATGCCACTAGTTTCACCTCAATCGGATTTTTGGTTTAGGAGATATTGTCAAATTACCATATCTCACCCGAGCTGAATGTGAAACAGAGTGGAGCTGGAGTGCTGATGACCGCTGTGAACTCGAGTTTGCACTTATAGGCTTGAGTTTGTCTAGTCTAGAGACACCCGAAATGCTAAAGACACTTATTGGCTTGAGTTTGTGATTCCTTTCTCGAGTTTGAGGTCCTAAACTCGAGTTTGGGTTCCTGAACTCGAGTTTGTTCATGTCAAAGAGGCAAAATACTGCAGCAAGGTAGTAAACTCGAGTTTAATACTTGGAGACTCGAGTTTGCTCATCCAAAATCTCATTTTTGCTTGTTTTAATTCTAAATTGAGTCATTCCAACTTCCATATGATCTTGGAGGCTTCTAGCTTCAACATAAGAACTTGAATAATTATATTCTCATTCCATTCATCAAGTTCTTCCTTCTTCCATCTCCCAACTTGATCATTCTTCTTCATTTAACTTGGGCTCATCATTCTTTGCATCTTCTACCTTCTTTAATATCCATAAAGTGATGAAGCTTCATTCCAACTTCTGCTTATCATAGAGACTTCCAGTATCACAAGAACTTGAATGTTAATATTCCTATGATATTGTGCCAGTTCTTTTGATAACATCTCTCTCTAGTCTCTTCTCTTCTTCTTGGTTATCCTCCAAAATCTATTGATAACATCTTGCTTCCTTGACAACTTCTGCAAGTTCTTCTTTCCATTAATCCCTTATCTCCTTCTTGATTATTCTATATGATTCAACTTGGACTAATCTACATTAAGCATAGTAGTTAGTCAATATAGGAGATAACTATATTACTCAATATATTACTCAATCTTTTTGCTGTTAAAAATGACATCTATATAAGACATCATCAAAACTAATCATATCTAACAAAGATAAAACAGAATACAATAAAACGAGATTAATCAGATTAAAAATGATTACCCCAGAATTGGGATTTCATAACATTCATCGGACAAAAACATAATAACCAAACTCGTGATTGATTCTGGACAAACCAAAATCTCTGCATTTGTCCAGAAATTCCCTCGACTAGACGATCGTCTAGCATTTGATCGAACACATGGCGAGCTCATTGTACAATCTCACCATGCTCTCTAAAACCTGGTCTGACCTATGTCCTTGGGACATCAATTTGGGTATTAAATCTAATACCCAATCCGCAATTATAATGGGATCCGATTAAAATAAACAGAAACGAATTATGTTACCGATTAAAGCACGGGTCCTCTGGATTCATGGAATCCTCAATCCTTAGGTCAATCAAAGAAGCTTAGCCAAACATGGTTAGTCAAAACACAGAAGAAAAGATGAAGAAGAACATGAAGAACAACTCAGAGAAAATAAAAAGCTTCTAATTTAATCCAAAAAACTCATAAAGCGTAATTGAAAATATGTTTGTAGCCATCATCTAATTTTTCTTATATAGGAAAGATGACTAAAAATAGGAAACCCCTAATAATAGGAAACATCTAATAAATAGGAAATCTCTAAAGAAATAGGAAACCTTTAATAAATAGGAAACATATAATCAATAGGAAATCTCTAAAAAATAGGAAATCTCTAAAAATTGGTCTTTTATTACAAAATTCGGACAAAATAAAAATCTAGAAAAATGGGCCTGTCGTTAGCTCCAATTTCATCCATCTTCTTGTCTGAATCCGCATTCCGAGTGTTCATAACAATTGTAGCTCTCTGAATCATCTAAAAAAATGAAAGTAAGAATGAGGCTAATCCGATATCTAGATCAAAAATTATAGCGAAAATAGTGAAGCATCATAAATATGGAATTTTATTACCAAAAACGAATTTAATCTAATTAAAAGCTTAAAGCCCAATTAAGTAATAAAACTCATTATTTCTCAATTAAACATTCCTAATTTATTAACTAAGAGATACAAATAAGTGAAATAATATTCAATTATCAATAATCTATAACATATATCCAAGGATATAGTTATCACTATAAACATGCAAATGAAATGATAACTAAATGGAGAATACTTTAAATGACATTAACATTTAAAGTACAATGACTTGCCCCTAGGGCATAATTTCCAACAGATTCCCACTTGCACTAGGTGCAATCATTAATTACTCTAATTCCCATTGTCCTAACATGACGCTCATGTTTTGCTTGTGCAAGCGGCTTAGTAAGAGGATCAACAACATTGTCTTATCCTGGTACTTTGCATATCTTTATATCACCTCTATCATTGGTTTCTCTGATAAGATGAAATCGCTTGAGTATGTGCTTGGTTCTTTGATGTGACTTAGGCTCCTTGGTCTGCTCAATAGCGCTGCTATTGTCACAAAACAAGTCTATTGGATTTGAGATGGTAGAAACCACCCCAAGTTTAGTGATGAACTTTCTGATCCAAACGACTTCCTTAGCTGCATCCGATTATGCTATATACTCAGCTTCTGTTGTAGAATCAGCTACAGTGCTCTGCTTAGAGCTCTTCCAGCTTATCGCACCACCATTTAAAAGGTATACATATCCAGATTGTGATCTTAAATAATCTTTGGTTAGTTTGGAAACTCGCATCTGTGTAACCAATTAGATAGAGCTCATCTTCCAATCTATCATATACCAAGAATAAGTCCTTAGTCCTTCTTAAGAACTTTAGGATATTCTTGACAACAGTCCAATGATCCTCACCAGGATCTTGTTGATATCTGCTGGTCATACTTAAGGCAAATGAGACATCCGGTTGAGTACATAACATGGCATACATGATAGATCCAATGGTCGTGGTATATGGAATCTTACTCATGCGGTCTCTTTGATTAGGTGTACTAGGACACAGATCCTTACTGAGATGGATGCCATAAGACATGGGAATGTAACCCCTTTTAGAATCCTGTATACTGGAATCTATGCAGTATCTTGTCTATGTATGTGCTTTGACTTAGGCCTTTGAGCCTCTTGGATCTATCTCTATTGATCCTGATCCCTAGGATGTAAGTGGCTTTGCCTAAATCTTTCATTGAGAAAGAATTTCCTAACTAAGACTTAACACTCTGCAAGGTAGGAATGTCATTCCCAATGAGTAGGATGTCATCTACATAAAGCACTAGAAATACAACTGTGCTCCTATAAATCTTCTTATAAACACAAGGTTCATTGATGTTTTGAATGAATATAAATTCTTTGACTACTTCATCAAAACGATGATTCCAGCTCCGAGATGCTTGCTTCAATCCATAAATGGATCTTTGAAGCTTGCAAACTTAAACTTTACTAGAGTCCTCTGGACGCACAAAGCCCTCAGGTTGTGTCATGCACGTATCCTCAAGGAGCTTTCCACTAAGGAAGGCTGTTTTGACATCTATTTGCCATATTTCATAGTCATAATATGATGTAGTGACAAGAAGGATTTTGATTGATTTGGCCATTGCAACTGGGGAAAAGATTTCATCATAGTCTACACCATGAGTTTGAGTGAACCCTTTTGTAACCAGTTATGCCTTGAAGACGTTTACTTTGCTATCCATGTCAGTTGTCTCCTTGAAAAGCCACTTGCACCCAATGGTTTTTACACCTTTAGGTGGATCAACTAAGGTCTATACTTTACTGTCGTACATGGATTGCATTTTAGACTTCATGGCATTAAGCCATTTTTCAGAGTTTGGTCCCACCACGGCTTCTCGATAGGTAGTTGGTTCATTCTGCTTAATGAGCAAAATATCACGACTTCCAGTAATAAAAAATCCATATCTCTAAGGTTGTAGCCGTGTTCTATCGGACCTTCGTGAGCCTTATGTTACTTGTAACATCCCAAATTTTGGGATTTGAAATTGAATATTTTATGGAAATTGAATTGTAGAATTTGCCCTAAAATGATTATGAAAGTAATTATTGGAAATTTAGGCTTACTTTTCCCTTAAATTTATTTCGGGGGAAAGAATAAATTTAAATAAGGAATAAATTATGCCTAAAGTTATAAAAATAATATATGAGAAGTAGACAGCGGAATTTGGCCAAATGATTAAATTAATTATTTGGAAAATTAGGAATTTATTTCCTTGTAAATAAAATCAAGAAAATATTTGCAAGAGATAAATTTTGGAATTTAAGGCATATTTTCCCATAAATTAAGGACAAATGATTAGGGAATAATTTTTGGCATAAATATTTTTCAAGATAATATTTTATGGCAAAAAGAAATTTAATTGAGAAAGAAAATTCTTAAATAGAGTTAAGAATTTAATTTTAATAATTATCCAAGCCTGCAAATGAACTTGGACAAAGTTTAAACCCAATTTGATGACTCAATGGCACAATGGCTTAAGAACCTATCTAATACTTTAACAATTAGTATCTCACGTATCACAACTTCTTCAGTTTCCTTATATTTTTCCAATCCATGATGTTTCATTTAAACAACAACAAAAGACGCCATATACTCTCCCAGGTATTACTCATTGGCCCAATATAATACCTTTCCTTATTTATCTAGTTTATGACAGCCCATATCCTTTGGCAATAACCATTGTCTATTAAATACATAATGCAACACATAAAAACCGCAGACAAACGCAGTCAACAAGGTGCACACACACGCCATCAGATTTTCGAAGATCACAGTATCTTCTTTTGGCGCCAGGGCAACATGAAACCAGCGACTCCTTGCTGCTTATATCAGAAAATCCAAACTCCCATGCTTCTTGGGCCACAAACCAACTGATACGCCATACTCCATCGCCCATTATAACTATTTGGTTTCCCCTGTAAACCACAAGTCAGTTGTAGCGAGAGTGAGATAGAGAGAAAGCTGGGAAACAAGAAGCTGGGAAGTGAAACCGAGATTGAGAACCAAGAAGGAGAAAGAGGGAAATTGAGAGCGAGAGAGTTTCATTTCCTTGGTGCTCTACATGGTGATTCTGAAAACAGGGGTGTTTGATTCTAGACGAGATCCCAATGTACCAACCAGCAACCCAAGGTACATTATCGTGTCTCTCGTTCCTTAGGTTTCCGTCATTTTTCAGCGCAAACTATGAGTAATAAGTCATGGGGTATGAGTTTTGAGCTAGCTGCCACATGAGTAATGAAATAGAGTATTCTCACTGCACACCTATACATATAAAATATAGAGTCTTCTTTTGTTTTATTTAGAGAAAGCCAAACTGCCTTGTGTTGTGGGCCAACACGCAGAAGCATGGCTCTACTATAAATATATAGAACCCATAAACCTTGAAGGTTTGCTGTAAGTTGCTAATCCTTATAACCTAAAGCTTATGGTTATATAAGTCTATGTGTAGTTGCTGCATATAAAGGGAAGAAAAGTAAAAATAAAAACCTTGGTGTTTAAGAAAAGAGGAGACTATATTTATATATATGTGTGGGTGTAAGCATAGCTACACATATAAACATTAGGAAAAAAATACATACTGATATGTAGTGCTGTCACAAAATACATAAATAAGTAGGTATATATATATATATGATCGTTGCTCTGGAAAAATGGGTTAAAGGAAGAATAATTGCTTAATAAACCATGAGATTATCGTTATAGGTTGAATGGATGACTATTATGATACTTCATTTTGATTTAGACATGGAAACAATGAGTTTTGAATGGTTGGAGTGTTTTCTTTAAATCTGGAAAATCTTTCTAGATCAAGGAAACCCAAAGCATTAGTGGAGAATAGAGGTTTTATTTGCTGCACACATATATTAACATACGTGGCAAGATCTAGATAAAGAGTGATGATAAAGCAATGTAAATCTTATATTAAAGGCATTTGATTTAGATAAACTACTGCTTAAGTATCAGATAGTTTTATACATGCAGCCTAGATCATATGGTTTGACTAGCTACGTTAATTAAATGACTTTGATCCAGCACCTTGTATTCTTACAAGTGCCTATGACTTTGATTTGTATTTCCATACGTCATCAAAGTCATACTAGTCTTATTTCATCTTCGCTCTCGCGTAAATGACCAACTAGGGACATTTAGGATAATCTATAAGTATATCCAAGGATACAGTTACCACTATAAACATGAAAATGAAATGATAATTAAATGTAGAATGTTTTAAATGATATTAACGTTTAAAGTACAATGACTTGCATAATTTCCAACATATCCCATTTTTACCTTTACATTTTCCAAAAAACGCATTGCTAGATTTTCTACACAGATTTTTCAGCAACTTTGAAAAATCATAATTAATTCTACAAAAATCATTTTTGAGTACTTCAAAATTTCTCATGACCCTTGACATGTATATTTTCAAGGAAAAGTATTCCCAGAGGCTAGAACATCAAGAATATTCCCAGGTTTTGCGTTTTCAAACACTACTCAGATTTAAATCCAATAAACAAGGCTTATCTTCAAAAATTCATGTCTCCTTGTCCAGAGATCAAAACGTTACATATTTTATATATTTGGAGAGCCCTATATGTATACTTTATTCCTAAAAAATTTCATGATTTAATGACTTCATTTGCTACATAAATTAATAGCATCAATTTCGCTACCTCCAGGAAGTTCAAAAATTGGAAATTCTACAATTTTCACAATCTTGATCCATTGATTTCAAAACTTATTCTCTAACATGTTTTCCACTCCATTTTGCGTTTTAAAAGAAATGGAGACTTCCAAACATTAGAAGGAATTTTCCTAACCATTTCCTAAATTAAACTACCATCTTTCAAATAACTAAAAACTAGAGCTTAAGAACAAGAGAACTTACCTTTGAAGTTTATACTCCTTCTTCTTGCTCCAAGAATTTCACTCTTCTCTTAAACTCAACCATTTTGATTTGAGTTTGGTGTGAAGAAATGAGGAGGAGCTCCTAGTTATTTATAGGAAAAATGCTATGGACAAAGTGGTAATTAATAACCAAGAGATCCAACATTTCATCTTTCCTTTCATCCTTTGGATTAAAATGACACTTTATGAAATTACATCTCATCCCTTCATAGCTGGCCGACATGCCTCTCCTCTCACAGCCATTTAATATGTTGTTTTATTAACAAAGCATCTCTTGTTATAAGCCTTCTAATTGGTTAGTTGAAATCTTTGACTTTTTAACCTAAAATTATTATACGATAAATCATCTCTCCCTTGTTTATGGCTGGTCGACATACACATTTTTTTGGCCATTTGAATTGCTTTTTATGTGGCAAATTCCTATGGTTCAAGTGTTCTCATTGGTCCAATTAATTTCACAAGGATTTAGTTTAATTAGGTGATTAATTAGGACCATTGGATTTGCAAGATATGTGTCACATCTCAACATTGATCTTAGTTGCAATTGTTGACTTTTCAAAGTTGATTAACAAATCTTAATTAATTCTTAATCCAATGCTTATATGCCTTTCATTCATATGTGTTATTATCTAATTGGTTTGTTAGCTAATCGTGGTTATTAGCACTTTAATCTTCAATTATTTCCATTGTCTTTGATTTTCCTTAATCAAGTTGAAATCATAAGCCACTAACCTCAATTAGCACAAGCTAATTTGCTAATTTATGTTAATTTGGCTAAGGGTCTTCATAACCCTTTCTTTATCTCCTTTGATTATAAATTAGTTACTATTTTATGTGCTATTCATATCACATTAAATAGCCCCTATATAATGTCTCATAATTAACCATTGGTTAATTAATTCTAAAGTAAAATTTGGATGAAAATATAATCAATAGATTATAATTCTTTGAGACATATATTCACCTTTGTATTTTGCTAATTTATTTACCAAAATACAATGTTTACATAAATTATGAAAATTAGGGTATTACAAGAAAACTCCCCTATGTGTCCATGACTTGTGCTTTCAATCCTTGCTAATAAAGTGGAACATCTCATCAAGGGCTATCAACAAAATCAAAAAGCATCAAATCATACCTTAGGTTGCCTCCCAAGAAATGCTTGGTTTATATTCCTTAGCTTGACTATACCTTCAATCTAAGTAGGCGATGAAAAGCAGTGAACCATTGTTTGTTGGTTCACTTCACCATCAGAACACCCTAATTTAAGCTTCCTGGGAAGTAATTGAATTCTTGAGTTAAAGAGAAGCACCAACTGCCTTGGCTCAAAAGATCACTTCAAGATGTGGTTGTCATGCCATTTATTTGTTCTTTCTTTATATAATTGTGCACTATCATATGCTTGAAGTTTGAATTCTTCCAACTCATTCAGTTGAAACAACCGTTTAGCTCCTCCTTAATGGTGGTCCATCTTTAGCTTCTTGATTGCCCACCATTCTTTATATTCTAATTTAAGCGGTAAATGGCATGTTTTTCTAAAAACCAAATGGTATGGTAACATGCCATTAGAGTACGAAAAGCTGTCCTATAAGACCATAAAGCATTATCATGCTTGCTAGACCAATTTTTTCTAGTTGGGTCAATAGTCTTCTCAAGAATCCTCTTGATTTCCTTATAAGTCAACGCACTCAAACCATTAGTTTGTGCACTTTATATTTTTCCAAGAAAGCCTTGAAATTCTTGTTGTTGAAGTGGGTCTCTTCATCAATAATGATTTCTTTGAGGGTGCCAAATCTTTTTGAGATATACTTCTTCAAGAATTGAACCACTGTGTTGGCATTGTTAGCCTGACAAGTCATAGCTTCAACCCATTTACTCACAAATTCCACAACAACAAGGATATACTTGTTTCATCTTGAAGATGGGAAAGGACCCATGAAATCCATCCCCTAGACATTGAATAATTCCACCTCAAAGATTCCAAATTGAGGCATTGTTGGTCGATTTCCTTGATGGCAAGTGAACCAGTCAAACAAGTAATAAAGAGTACATAGATTATCGTCCCACAGAGAATGGATACCAAATGAGGACACTGAATTGCAGAATAGTTGTGTTTGAAAAGAAAATAAATCTGATTTGTTTGGGAGTTTTTATAGCTATACTAATAAACAAGAAAGTAAACAGAGTGTGTAGTCGTAAGAAGATATTAGTAGGAAAAAAGGCTGAACTCGGAATCATTCTTAAGCATATCAATCCCCCAGTTGCTTCACACATTGCTATAGCATTTATACTGCACAGCTTTCGCAATGCTACAACATAGATACTATTTACAACACTATTCAACTAACCCACCATTAGAGTCTATCAAAGCTTTTGCGTCCGATACATGTAATACTAACTTTACTTCTCCCATATGCCTATGACAATTTTCTAGTTAGATTAACATTACAAAGCAAGGTGTTATGGTTATGAGCAGTATACCCATTCTTGAAGCCTACAATAATAAGTCAAGCTTTGCACTAGCCTGCTTAGCAATAACTGTTTCTCAGAGGTCTAATCTTGACTCCTTTCCAGTAAGCCGAGGCTACTAACCTAGCCCTTAGCTTCCGCTAATCGACAAGAATTTAATTCATTGATAAGCAAACTGAATTTATTGAATTAAAAACAAGCAACTGGGTTCATTCCAAACTTAAGAAATCATCCTTACTCAACCATAGGAAATTTAGTTTATGACTGACGAGGGAAACACAAAACAAATAACAACAAAATGACCCATGATCAAAAGATTAAAATGAAGGAAAACATAAAGCTTGAAGGAAGTTCCGACGACATGGAAGAAGCCCTATCACGTCACCACTCCATGTCTTCTTCACTCCGTCTCACTGCAAGGAAGGATGCTGGGTTCTCTTGGAGTCCTTGTGCTTTGCAACTTCTCTCACTCCTTTCGAGTTTGGCCGTATAGGATTGGTCTTTGACTCTAGACGACTCGACTCCTTTGAGGGTTGGCTGTTGTTTCCTTAAATAGTTTGGTCTTACTTGCAGCATATGTTCAACGATTTGGGCCTTTCCTAATCAGTTGAGGTCCAATCGTATATTTCTTTCCAATCTCGGTAGATTGATTCTATTGATACTGTGGGATTCTTCAAATCTCTAGTTTCGATCCTCCACATCTTCTATTTTAATACGTTAGCAATCTAATCATTATTCTCACCTTGCAATATATTTCCTGAAACATCCTTGACAAAAGATTAGGACATATGCCGCATAGCACTACATTATTTACTCTGCTATAGCTTTAGGGATGCATTGTATTGTACTTCGATAAGCTGTCTTGATGCTATAACATAGTATCAGCTTTGCTATACGTTTTCCTCATAAAACCTTGCAACTTGTTCCTTTTTTTGCGCATGTTTAGGATATGTGTGAAATGCATCCTTAAGTTCCTTATATAATGAATTAATGTCTTTTTGCTTAGATTTAACACAGTTAAGCTTATATTTACTATACAATTTAGTCATAAAATACAGGGAAGACATGACATAATTAGTGCTCATCATACATCTCATGTCTCTTATAAATATTACTTGTTCTTTGACATCTATTACACTTGGTAACAAATTGGTAAAGCATCTTTAAACAAAGTAGGCCAGTAAAAACTAGATTCAAGCATCTTAGATGCAGTTCTTTGCACCCCATAATGTCCCCTATATGTAGATGCATGACATGCATTTAAGATTTCCTATTGTTCTTCCTCAAGTACACATTTTCTAATAATCAAATCAACATGTCTCTTAAAAAATTGGTTCTTCTCAAATATAGTAAGCAACATCATTCAAAAATATCTTTCTTTGATAGAGATTCAAATCAAGAGGTAATACTTCACACACAAGATAGTTCACAATATCAACATATCATGACAACCCACAACTACTTACAACAAACAATTGTTCATCGGGAAAACATTTATTCACCAACAAATCATTCACATGATCAGAAGGGTTCACAATTCTAGACAAAATGATCAACAACTTGATTTTTAGTTCCTTTCTTATTAACTCTATGCACATCAAATTCTTGAGGAAACAAGACCTATATAATCAATCTAGGTTTAGTCTATTTATTTCCTAACAAATATATAATGGTAGCATGATCAGTGTGAACTATAACCTTAGCACCCATCAAATATACCCTAAACTTTTCAAAATCAAACACTATAGCAAGCGTTTCTTTTTCAATGGTGGAGTAATATACCTGAGTTGCTATTAGGGTCTTGCTCACATAGTAAATAGGATGGAAGATCTTCTATGCCTCTTTCCCAACATAGCTCCAATAGCATGGTCACTCACATCGCACATTACTTCAAAAGGTAATGGCCAATTAGGAGCTACTCCCTCTGGTCCTTATTATAAGGTACCAACTAACGATTTTCACAAACCAATAAAAATAATTAAAGTCAATAAAGTTAGCCTACAATTTAAATAACTTCCAATATTATCCTTACTAATTGCACTAAACTCTAATATCATATTAATTATTACTCTCACCCACTATCCTTATTTATTAGGGTCATACACGGAAAAGAATAATTAATGCTCCTTAAGAACAAGTAAGTGCCTTATAAAAAGGACCAAATAAACTTGTTAGTTGGTGCCTTATAATAAGGATCAGAGGGAGTACAATGATAGGAGCTGAAGTCAATCTTCTCTTCACTTCTTCAACAGCCTTGATATACTCCTCATTAAATTGAAAAATGAGTATCTTTCTGTAGTAACTGTGAAAAGGGGCTTTGAAATCTTGGAAAAATATTTAATGAATCGACGATAGAATCCACTATGGCCCAAGAAGCTTCTTACAACTTTGACATTAGAAGGAGGAGGACGCTACTCAATCACAGAAATCTTGGCTCTGCAACCTCTAAACCGTTTTTAGAAACTTTATGACCCAAAACTATGCCTTCAGTTACCATGAAATGATACTTCTCCCAGTTAAGCATTAAGTTTGTCTCCTCACATTGCTTCAACACCTTATCCAAATTGATTAAACACTCTTCAAATGATCACCAAATACCGAGAAGTCATCCATGAACACTTTCATTATCTCTTCTATCATATCAGATAATATACTCATCATGCATCTTTAGAAAGTGGTAGGAGCATTGCATAAACCAAACGGAATTCTTCTAAAGGCAAAAGTTCCATAAGGACAAGTGAATATTTTTTTCTCTTGATCTTCAGGAACAACCACAATTTGATTATACCCCGAGACCCATCCAAGAAACAGAAGAATTCTTTACCAATCAATCGGTCTAACATCTAGTCAATAAAGGAAAGTGGGGAATGATCTTTCCTTGTAGTATCATTCAACTTTTTGTAATCCATGCAAATAAGCCAACAAGTAAATGTGCGAGTGGGGATAAGCTCATCTTGCTCATTAGTAATCATTATCATACTCCCTTTTTAGGAACACATTGCACTGGACTAACCCACGAGCTATCAGAAATGGGGTAAATGATCCCTGCATTTAACCATTTAATAATTCTCTTATTGACTACTTCTTTCATCATAGATTTAGTCTTCTCTGATTCTAGATAGGTTTCTTATGATAATCTTCCAAGAGTATCTTGTGTATTACAATTGACAGGCTTAAACTTTTTATGTCTGCAATTGTCCAACCTAAAGCGATTTTGTGGCTTCAGAGAACTTTCAACAACTGTTCTTTTTTATCTTTTTCATTACTTGAGTAATCTGCTTCAACTTGCAGACCACTTGCGAGTCCCTCACAAAATTCCACGAGTGACACTTGATTACTCGAGTGCACAGAGTTATCACTCGAGTGCTTCATATCAACTTTTGATGCCTTTGTGAGTCACTTACAAATTCCTGTGAGTGACATTGAATCATTCAAGTGCTTATTCAATCACTCGATTGATCTTGTACAACTTTCAGAATATTGAGGAGTGACTTTTAGAACACAGGTACTTTGATAGCACAAAGTTCAACTTCTAGTTAGCATAACGTTTTGAATATAACTCTAAATTTGGGAAATGACCTATCCTTATAAAGCTCTATATGTCTTCTTTGTAATGAAAAAAGAATCAGCTCCAAATTCGTTGTATTTGAAGAGTTTCAATCACATTAATAACAGTTAGTCTGGAGGAGCGTTTTGCACCATTTTTATACGATTGTGAACTTTGAAAATTCATCTCTTCCATTTGTTCTTCATTGACCATGATCTAGATTTTTTTTAAACGAGTATTGAGTCTAGTTTTATATGCAACAAGTTTCACTTCAATTAGATGCGTATTTTATGAGATACATCCAAATTACTGAACTTGTTCTAAACTAACTTAAGAAATTCCAATGTCAACTTCAAAATATCATAGCTCTTTCATCTCAACTCCCTTGAGCTTGATATTGATGTTTGCGTGTCACATTGTGAGTCTAGTTTCATATGAAACAAGTTTCATTTCAATCAAATTAGTGGTTTGAGAGATATGGCCAAATTACTAAACCTCATACATGCTGAACGTAGAACAGAGTTGAATAAAGTGGCTAGAACAATGTTCTCACTCAAGTGCTTTTCATGTTCCACTTGAGTCTATAGTGTATAACTCACAAAACACTATTGAGATCACTTGAGTGATACTAAGAGTGATGTGCTTTAGCTGTTACTGTAGCAAACAATAATGAAGTTTGGAATAACTCATTTTAGCTTCGAATTGAGCCATTCCAACTTCTATATGATAATAGAAGCTTCCAATATCAAAGCTAAGAACTTGAATATTGATCTTCCCATTATATTTTGCAAGTTCTTCTTTCTTTAATCTCCTCTCTTCTTTGTCCAAAATCTTTTCATAACTTCTGGCTTTCTTGACTAATGTCTTGGATCTCTTTCTTCTTCTTCCTCTTGATCAATCTTTTTAATTCAACTTGATATCTTCTAATCCACTACTAGAAAACATCTGATTAGCAACAGAATTTGTGACAACATTTTTACCGTCACAAATTTAGGGGTATTTGAGACGGAATTGAAATTCCGTTGCAAAATAGTAATGTTTGCGATGGAATGTAAATTCTGTCACAAAATGCGGTTTGGGTTTTGCGATGGAATTTCAATTCCGTTGCAAAATGAAGGGTTTTGCGACGGAATTGGATTCTGTCGCAAAACTGAGTTTGGTAGTTGTGACAGAATTTCAATTCCATCGAAAAATGAAGGGTTTTGCGACGGAATTGGATTTCTGTCGCAAACTCTATTTAAATTTCCCAACCTTTTCTTCCTCCTTCATTTTCATGAATTGATGCACTCCCTTTGCGCTCTCCCTTTTCACTGTCTGTCCTCCACCTCTTGTTGTTCTGCCGCCGTTGCCCCCTGTCTTCGTCGTCGCCGCTTTGCCAGGTAAGTTTGAATTTTTTTTCCAGCTTTTTTATCATTTATTGTTAGATAGTTGCTTTGTATTTGTACATATTTGTTGTGGTTTATACACTTGATTGAGATCCTTTGGTATAAGGCTTTGATTATATATGGTGGAGTTGTTGTTGTTGTTTTTATTTTTATTTTTTGGTTTAATTTTTGACGCTATGCTATCAAGATATGAATGCTTATATTTCTTTATTTGGTTATTGTATAAACACTCAAAATTTTATAGAGGAGAGGCTCTTTATTCTATAGTGTATATATCATCAATTGAGTTCCATTTTAGTTTCAAATTATTTCCAAATAGAAATCGCTCACTCCTTCACAATTCTCTTAAGCCACCATAGCCTCTGATTTTCTGGGCTGTGTTCAGTTTTCACTAAAGAATTTATAATATTCATTGATTTTTTTAAAAATCTCTATTAAAAAAAAATGAATCTATAATACTATTTCTTAACAATTAATGGATTTATAGGCATTGAGTTTTTAACCTCGGAACTTGGAAGTGTGTAGGAAAGGATGTAAATGTAATTGTATGGTCAATTTAATGACTGAATAAATAGGAAAAAAGATGTGTGGAAATGATGGCTGTAATATTTCATTTTCTCTCATTAATGAAGGTGCGTACAGGGTTGGTCCAAGAAATCAATAATCTGAGTCTCCATCAATATTTCATATTTTTTTATGTAATTTTTTAAAAATAAAATAAAATTTTTTAAAAAATTACTTTTTTATAAATGATTAAATTTGCGACGGAAATAAAATCCGTCACAAACGAAAAAAAAAGTTCCGTCGCAAATCCCTTACGACGGATTTTATTTCTGTCGCAAATCCCTTACGACGGATTTTATTTCCGTCACAAATCCCAGAATTTATGATGGAAATAGTTTATTTCCATCACAAATTTTGGGATTTGCGACAGAAATTTGATTTCTCGTCGCAATTACGATGAGGATTTTGGTCCGTCGCAAACGAATTTTGCGATAGAAAAACCCTTTTTTGCGAGGATTTTTTCCGTCACAAAAACTGACTTTTTGGGTAGTGATCTTTGCTTGACTTATCTACATTAAATATACACTAGTGCAAAAAAAGGATTTAAGACCGAACAAAAGAGGAATCGTAAGACCGGACCCATGACCGATCTTGTTCCAGGAGGTATTAAAAGTCAACTTTTAAGACCGGACTTGAACCGGTCTTAAAGATATTCTTTTAGACCAGACATTTCAAACATTAGGTCTTAAAAGTCGTGCTAAATAGTCCTGAAATATTTTTTGTTCGGTCCTAAAACTCAACTTTTAAGACCAGACAAAAACAAGGTTGCTCTTAAAAGATCTGAATTTTAAGACCGCACAAAACTAAATCCGGTCTCAAAAATAGCGGCTTCTAAGACCAGACGAGCGGTCTTAAAAGACTGACTTTCAAGATTGGATGATAAATGTGTCCGGTCTTAAAAATTGAATTTTTAAGACCGGATGCATTTATTTGCGGTCTATATTTTCCCGAATTTTTTCCCTGTTTTTTTCTTCTTGATATATATACACAAATCTACCACCCAATCCATCACATAATAAAAGTTGATACTGTAAGTTACAAGCTATGAACAAATTATGAATAAAATTGAATTGGGAAAAATAATACAAATATCATTCACAATGAGTTATATGGCCTCTTAATTAATGATTATACTATGACTATAACACCTAAATTAATTTATACAATAAGATAACTTACTTACAAATACAATATACATGCCCAATATAATATTCACCATACCTTCATCTAATTCCCCCCCCAAACAACATAACATCCTCTTTTATAACATGCCCCTTTGGATCGGATCTTGCCACAAAAATAAAACAAGAACAAACTTCATAGTCAATGACATTTTTTAATATAGAAGGAATAATATAGTTAAAACCCTAAAGTTTTCAAAGAATTCTGCATATAAATATTACCTTATGAATTGACTCTTTTATAAAGTGATATCCTCCTATATCCCTTCTTGATGATCATTTCTTATGCTGGGTTCATTATTCGCTTCATCTTCTTCGTTCATTTCCGGTAGACCCCTTGAAAAAGGAGTACTCTCAGGAAGACCATAATTTAAATGACTTTCCCCATCAATATCAATGACCCTTTTTCCTTGAAGAGCTACAGACCACATTTTATTTTCTTGATCTGTGATATAGAACACTTGTTTTGCCTGGTCATCCATAATAAAAGGTTCATCTCTAAAACTTCTACCATTGACATCGACTAATGTAAATCCTAGCCGATTGATTTAAACACCATTATTGACATTAACCCACTTGCATTTGAAAATGAGAAATCTAATTTTCACATAGTCCACCTCCCAAATTTCTTCAATAACCCCATAATATGGCATAACTGCCAATAAAGGCTTCTTGTCTTTCGAACTGGAGAAGTGCATAGATTTAGCCTCTAACATAACACCACTATTCTGGATTGTGCTCGTATCATCTAGGGATTTCGTGCAAAATGTATAACCATTGATCGCATACGAATTCCAACTTATGACATCAACCTTAGGACCACGTGCTAACCATTTGATTGTATCAGAAACACATTCCTCTTCCTCGACCTTTTGTTTGAACCAGTTTGCAAAAGTTCTGTTATGCTCCCTAATCAACCTTTGTTCAGTCATTTGATGATTTTCTTTCCTTACATCTTCTTTATGTGCAGCTATGCTAGCTGGAACTTCATCAACATTATTCAGGATGTATAAGTGGACTTGTGACAATTAATCAGGATCCACACTCTTTACTGAAGCCCCTCGTCTACCCCCTTCAGCATGCTGACGTTTTGGAAGTCCAATGTGTCTTACTTTGGCCAAATAATTTTGACAAAATTCCATGGCTTCCTCAGAAACATATTTCTGAACAATTGATGCTTCTGGCCGGTATGCGTTCTTCACGTACCCTTTAAGGAATTTCATAGATCTTTTAATTGGGTACATCCACCGTAAATGGATAGGGCCGCACAACTTTTCCCTCACTAGATGAACAATTAGATGAATCATGATGTCAAAAAATGAAGGAACAAAAAGCTTCTCAAGGTGGTACAAGATAAGATATCCTTCATTCTCCAATTCATCCAAATTTTCAATCTCAAAAACTTTACTACAAACCGCATTGAAGAAGACACAAAGTCTAGTCAAAACAACCCGAAGATCATATTCGGCGATGCCTCGAATAGCTATTGGGAGTAGCTGTTGCATCAAGACATGACAATCATGAGACTTTTGGCCTACTAATTTCAAGTCCTTCATCGATACAAGCTTCTTAAAATTTGAAGAATACCCCGAGGGAACTTTTGTGCCATGTAAACACTCACAAAAACTTCGTTTCTCATCTTTAGACAAAGTATGAGAAGACAGGGGACAATAAGTTCTCTTCTCATGTGGCCTTGGATGTAACTCTTCGCGTATTCCCATTGCTTGCAAATCCAATCTTGCCTTCACACCATCCTTGGAGTTACCTTGTATGTTGAGAAGCATGCCAACAATACTATCACATATGTTTTTCTCCACATGCATGACATCAAGATTGCACCAATAGGGAAGATCGAAGAATACAAATATCTTTTTCCATATATTTGTATCTTTTCTACTCTTTGAAGTCTTACTGAAGATGACATTGATATTTTTCACCTTTTCATAAACTTGATCCCTAGTCAATGCCACTGAAGCATCTTCATACTCTTGGCCACCAAAAAAGGCTTTCTTTAATCTACGATATGGGTGGCCCCGTCTAAGAAATCTCCTATGTCCAAGGTAAACCGTCTTTCTTCCATGTTGAAGTTGATGGTAGCGTGTGCCTTCTTCACAAACCGGACATGCTTTATGGGCTTTTACACTATACCCTGACAAGTTTCCATATGCTGGGAAATCGTTTATAGTACAAAATATCATGGCTCACATTTTAAACACCTTCTTGAAATAGTAAAAAACATCGACACCTTCTTCCCACAACTCCTTCAAGTCTTCGATCAAGGGCTGAAGGTAAACATCAATGTCATTTCCAAGTTGTTTTAGTCCCGAAATCAACATAGACAACATGATGTACTTTCGTTTCATGCATAACATAAGAGATAGGTTGTAAATAATCAGGAGTATAGGCCATGAGCTATGTATGTTGCTAAGGCTTCCATAGGGATCCATGCCATCCGTGCTAAGGGCAAGCCTAAGGTTCTTAGGTTCTTCGCCGAAGTTCGGAAATAATTGATCGATTTTCTTCCATTAAGAAGAATCGGCTGGATGTCGAAGCTTTCCATCAGAAATCCTCTCATCTGCATGCCACCTCAAATTTTTTTTGCATCATTTTCATTCGCAAACAACCGCTTGAACCTTGGTATGATTGGAAGATACCACAACACTTTTGCAGGCCCCTTATTTGACTTGTACCTTGGGGTTTCACATATCGGACAATTCTGCTTCTCTTCAAACTCTTTTCTATACAATACGCAATCATTCAGGCATGCATGGATCTTTTTGTACTCCATCCCTAGTGGACAAAGTATTTTCTTAGCATCATAGTATTGATGCGGCAACACATTATCATCCGGAAGCATGTCCTTAAAAGCTTCAAGCATTTCAGAAAAACTCTTGTCGCTCCATCCACGATGTGTCTTCAAGCTTACCAATTTCAATACAGCATTCAACAATTGGTATTTTTTACACCCAAGGTATAGCGGGGCCTTTGCATCACTGCACATATTACCATATGCACGTAATTGATGAAAAGCCTCTTCTCCTACATCACGGATAATGTCCTCTATGCAATCATCCATATCCGTGTCATTATCATTAAAGGCCACTTCCCCATGTTGAGACCCACTTGGTATTTTTTCACCATACCATACCCATACTGTATAAGTCTTACAAAATCCTTCACAAATTAAATGTGTGTTTATAACTTCAACACTTAGTCGCATCTCATTCAGACATTTTACACAAGGGCAATAAAACTTCCCACTATCATCATGGGCATTTAGTTTAGCAAATTCAATAAAGTCCCTCACCCCATTCTGATATTCAACACTCGTCCGTAAAGCATTTATCCAACTGTAGTCCATAGTAGAATTCCTATAGATGGAAAGATTTAACATAGACATAATCCGAAAAAAGGCAGAGCCTTGCATATAAAATAAGCCAACTCCAAATGCATATTTATACTCAATGTCGGTTATGCATGTCTTTTTTTTTTGTTTTGCGGAGAAACTTGCCCATTAAATGTATAACGAAGAATCACTTTTGGTCATAAATGTATTACAGTGAATCCAAGAAGCAAAATAAATGCATGACGAGGAAATTAAATGCATTGCATGAAGGTCTTGTGGACTCACCTGTAGCATATAAATTCAAATGCGTTTGCTGAGTCTTTCTTCTCCTGCCACGAACGTTGATGTTGTAGATAGCAAGAGTAACCTAAAAACATTTATTGGTCAGTTGGGTAGGTCTAAAGTGCAAATATAATTTTCAAAATACAATATTCATTAACAACACAGAAACCCACAAGAACATTTCATTGATTTCGTTCAACCCATGGAAAACCCAGAACGATAAGCAGGAAAATCATAAAGTTATATAATCGAAACACCTCTTACAGATTGGTCTATAGACGTTTAGCTAAGGAACTAGAACGTGATTGTCTAGAGAGCAACGCGAATCAGCGACGAAGCAACACACAAACAATGGAGACAGAACCTGAGTAACACTTTAGGCGCGACAAGAGAAGTTCAGATAGGGAAATTTAATATTCCGCGCGATTGAGTGAGACATGTTTTATATTTTGGATTTTATTAAGACTGGTTAACCATAAAGTGGCCGGTCCTAAATATATAATTAAATTTTTAAGACCGGAGTTTTAGAAGACTCCGGACCTAAATATTTATTATTCATTTAAAATCCGTGAGACAATTAAGATCGGTTCATTATAAAGTAGACGGTTCTATATATATAACTTTTTAAGACCAGAGTTTTATAATAATCCGTTCCTAAAAGTCCTCATTTTTTTTCAAAAGATTTGGCGAGCGTAGCAACTGAATGAATAAAAATTAAAGGAAAATTGGAGTTTCTTTAATTACAGGAGAATATGAACAAAAAAAAAAAAAGACACAAGCTTAGCTCTTAATGCTACATATATTACTTGAATATGCACGTACACAAGAAAAACAAGCAGAAAATTATCAAAAACAAGAATCTAACTAATTAAACATCCTAAAGCTTATTATCCTCTAAAGCCTTGGCGATATCGGCGTGAGCAGCATTAACTTCCCGCCGGAGATCAGCAAGTTCCTATCTTATTCGCATCAACATATCATGGTTTGAAGGCTGGGGGGTGCGACAATCTTTTCATCATCCGAAGAAATAAAAATGGGTCCAACGACCCAAGACTCTTCTGTCACAATAGAAAGCACTCTCGATGGAGGAGATGCATCGTATAACGATCGACGGAAGGCACGAGCATCACGAGTAAGAGCTCTCCTTCGAGCGGTTCTCTTGTATCTAGCCATAGTTTGAGAAGTTGGGGGCAGAGAGGTATGAGGAGTTAATTAATAAAGGCAGAGAGCTGTTCTTAGATAGAAAGGTATGTAGTTTGGAGTTACGAGGTAGTGTGGAATTAATAACGAGTTAAGGACAAAGAGGTATGACTGTATGAGGCGTTAATAAAGGTAGAGAGCAGGAGACACAAGTGATAAATGATCTACTTTAAGAGAGGGTTTTATAAATATGCGGTATAAAATTCTATTATTTAATTTTTTTCAATTCAATTTATTGTAAGACCGACCTTTTATATATATCCGGTCCTAAAAGTCTACTATTTATTTTTAAAATTATTTTTAAGGCCGACCTTTTATCATTTACACGATCCTAAAATTCATTCTTTTCAAATTGAGATAGAGTCGTATCCTTACTCTGTTCAAATGAATGATTCAGAGTCTCTTTGGCTTCCAGATAAACTTCCCAACTAGGCGTCTCCTCGTATTCTGATGAACTATGCGTCTCTTCATTAAAGTTTTCGACGTTTCACATTGTTTAGGATGGGTTTTCTATTTAAACCCGTTGTTACTTTACTTTCTTTACATTCTTCATTATCACTTCTACAATGGCTGCTTCACCACCCCGAGGTCCTCCACCACCACCACCAGATCCTTCTTTTCCTCGTTTCATCGGACTTAACAATCCGTACCCTCCTTCGCTGCCTCCGGACCCAACCACCAAACAGATGATGCACCACCTCCTGGCCCACGTCGATCATATAGATCGACGATTGGGCCAGCTTTTTCAGGTCTAAACGCTGTCAATAACAAGATTAGCACGATACTCGACGCCCAGGACGTTGAGTACAATCCTTTAGATGACGACGTCTCCGACGACTCCCTCCCCTTCGACAACGATGGGGAGGAGTAAATGTTTTAATGTTTTTTTTTTCTATTTTCTGTACTGCTGCCCTGTAAAAAAATATATAATAAATGTTTTGTTTTCCTATTTTGATCGCCTTGCATGTCCTTTTCGTTATCTTCTTTCTTTTTTTGACAAAAAGGAACCAAACAAAACATTGTCCTCGTATGTCATCAACAATAAAAAATGCGCAGAATACAGTTAAGACCATACAAAACAAAAAAAATCTTTTACATTATTCGAATAAAAACAAACACAGTGACAATTCTTCTCAAGATTGGACTGTCGTTGTCGTCAGTTTTACCTCGCCCTGATTTGAAACAAAGTGTCCTTTTCAATATCTTCCTTCTTTTTCCGACAAAAAGAAAAGAGACAAAGAAAAGGGAAACCGATAATGCTGTTCAAAATCATGAGAGGTAAAATTGACAACAATGAAGGACCTAGCTTGAGCAGAACGCCAGAACCTCGGTTGTCTTGAGCCCTAATGATTTAATTTGTCTGAAAAGCAAGTCAACATTTCTATTTAAAAGAAGACCATTAAGACCAGACATTAACAATTACATGGTCCTAAAGGTTAGGCCATACTTTTTAAAATAACTGGACTTTTAGGAACGGACAATAAACGGTCCTAAAAGTCTCATATTTTTTAGACCGAAGACTTTTAGGACTGGATGCGGACTTTTAAGCTTTTAGGAGCAGACAATAAAACAATATATGGTCCTAAAAGTCTCATACTGTTTAGACCGAAGACTTTTAGGACTGGATGCGGACTTTTAAGACCAGACTTTTAAATAATAGGTCCTAAAAGTCGCGGATACATTATTGCTCACTTACAACATCCTGAACCTCAAATTTCAAGCACTAAATAGCTATATCCACCATCCAATACATTCAGAAACCCAAAATGGACACAAGAAAATTGTTAAAAAAATTAAACAAATTTATTTATTGAATTTTACATTGCCTATGTATATTTACAAATGAATATTGTTCAAAAAAATAAACAAATTTACAGAAGATTATTGTTATTACAGGATATATTTACAAATGAATTTAGGACATTAATTATTGTCCTGACTTTAAGATCAGGTCATACATATATTCACAAAACATATTACATATGTGCTCCACTTCATCATCAGAAAAGGGATTAGGGCAGTCAAACATTTGTAACGTAACAACAAAGACAGAAATTGAATTAACTTGCGTGCATATTTCATATGTAACATTAAGCCAAAAACTGAATTAACTTGCGTGCATAATATGTAACATCAAATACATTTACCTTTGTAGTTTATTTAGTCCTTTCTTGCGTGATAATATGATACATGTGTTTCATGACAAACGGGCCACATAAGTTGGACTCCGGTGGTTGCTGACGGGTCTAAAAAGAACAAGAAATATATATAAGAGCATATCATCAAGGCAGTGTGCTAGTGTACAAATATTGTACCAACCTATGGTGTGTGCCACTTAGGCTCTTTGGCCTGATACCCATGCTTTTTCTTTACCTCGATTTGGGAGGTCCTCATGGCACTATCATCAAAATCACAAATTTATCAATAATGTTCACTGAAAATTCACAGCAGAGATTTCAGACAAGAGAATTAAAATGACATGCTTACTTGTTGATGGTCTGCGTCAACGCAGGCACTGAATCGCTGTGAGTGGAGCATAAGAAGATAACTTTATGCTCCTCCATGCACATGAGGACCAACTGCCAGTGGTGGCTGAAAATTCACAGCATTAAAGTATTCAGTGATATATGTTGCAGAATTAAGTAAATTGTAGACAAGATTTGTGATATGTACCTGTGGAAGTATGGAAACACGTACACCTTTCTTCTCACTTCACACAACCTCTTTGATATGTACTCCTGTCTCTCCTACATGGATGTTGCACTTGCATAGACAGGGCACAAGAATCCAAAATCGTTGCTCCTGCCCTTTTGAACCAATTCTTGATGCATGAACCTACAATAATGACATTGATCAGGGAATTAGTATATATGTATGTGTGTCTAAACGATGCATTTAAATTATGTACTCAAAGAAGAAGATACTTCATAAAAATTCGAACAATTGCATCAGTAAGCTCACTTCTAGGAAGTAGCAGGGACTCAACATCAACGGTGTCAACTTGAACTGGTAGAGGATGAGGAATGCCTACTACTTCATTGACAGACCACGATTTATCTTTAAAATATCCACTCTTCACCATATCAGATATTTTTCCCAAACAGTCAACTTAGCAGTAGGGGATGGAGCTTGAGGAGGGGATGGAGCTTGACGAGGGGATGAAACTTGAGGAGGAGGGGTTGAAGCTTTAGGAGGAGTAGTGACATGTACAAGCTTCACTGGCCAAGAGATGAAGGTTCCCTTGACATCACTCACAAGTTTCAGCTGATCAATTGGGAGAGGGAGAGGTGCATCAATGATCACCTTTTCAACTGACACTCTGACTTCATCATCAGCCATTTGTTAGTGGTGTACAGTTGATCCCAATAAGTTGTGGACAGTCCCTTTTACAACTAATAATCGTCTAGGACTATTATAATCCTCCACATACAGGTCACAAGGTTGCTCTAACTGTCCAACAATGCAGCTCCCTCTAGTGCTCTGCTGCAAAGGTGCAAGTGAATGTGTGAAGGGAACACTGGTCTCTGGACGATTGCTCAAAATCAGCCTCATTTGATTCATTTCCTCCTTCATCTGGCTCATCTCAGATTGAAACCTTGCTTCTTTAGTCGTTGCTTCCTCACTTAATTTAGCCACCGCCTATTCCATCTCCTCCCGAGTAACCATACTTTATTTATGGCATTTGGATTTACCAAAGTATTCCTTCAGGCTTACCCGTCCTCCAATCCCCCTTACACGCCCACCATGATCCGGTTTTCTGGTTGTAACGGTCAGAACATCACTCCTCCCGTCCGACACAAAAGATCCCTCTGCTTCTTTCTTTTAAAGATCTTCCTGTAAGATACAGATAATGAGAAGCTTAGTAATGAAACATGTTTAGTAACTAAAACATAACAATAACGATACTTACAATTCTTTCAGCAACTACACGAGTTTGTTCACTCGTGTAGGCGCCGCTTGGCTTTTGCTGAATATACAACCACAACTCCTTGTGACGTATTGGAGATGGAGGATCATGTATCACAGAAGGATTGGATTTTGATTCATATTCCAATCTCTTCCGCTTGGCCGCCATCAATTATTTTTCAGCCTTTTCATATCCGTCGTGAGAAGCCCTATGAGGGCAATCATTCTTTCTACCTATCTCTTGTGCTTGTTTCCTTCTTTTCTGTGAATCAGAATTGAAAACAACTATTAATTATGAATTCTAATCATGTCACTAACAGAAATTAGAGAACTTCTGCTGCATATGAAAGTTAAACATTAGTCAAATTCACTTCATCAAGTTTCAACATTTTATTTAAGGAAGATGTAGAATTGTAGAAGAAATTAGAGCTATGTTTTGTACTGCTAGATAGATAGGTTAAGAAACAAAAGAGAATTATACTTACAGAATAATACAAACTTGATCCTTTTTAAGGCATCCAGTGGGATCAGCAGTCCCCATTAGATAGTAACAATTGGGTATATAAATTTTCCCCCTTTTAAGACTATTCATTTTCTCCTTTACAAGACAAACCATTACACAATTACCTTCTTAGTATTTTACCTTTTCAGGGTTTACATATCAGACTTGCATAGACAAAGGCAGGAAATGTATACTTCTATTCACACACCGAACTATTTAACTAACAGGATTAGATGAACACAATAACATTCACATATCCGCACAGGTTAATAAGCAAACAAAAGGGCAAACAAAACTAAATATAAACTCACCAGAGCTTCAGGAGTGGTCTGCAGCAGAACAAATTGTCGCCAAATTTGTTCATCAATAATTGTGTACGTGTCCCAAGGATTATGGTCAAGTGGAACCTTGGCAAAAATATACTTGTTAGCGAGAAAAGTCTTAAACTTCCTCCACCGATCAGCACAATAAGACAATGTCTTGTCTTTCAACCTCTGAGAGTCAGGGACAGTGTATGTAAGCCAGATAGTGTCCCAAATAGGTTGCTTTACTATACCAAAGTTCACATTTTTCCACTCATCTGTCAAGATGCTAACCTTGCTACGTGCAAGATAGCTAAGAAAATTAGTATATTTGCTTTTATTAGGACCGAAAGGTTCCAACTTTTCATCAAACTGTATCTCGAACCTTGACACAGAAGTCCAACTTAGGGTTATATCCATCATTCTTGTGCCTCTTTTACCACGGCGTGTAGGGCAGTTACAAGGCACATTGTCAAATGAAGAGGGTTCGTTTTGACTCACACTAGTATCTGGCGTTCTCGGAACACGAATGAAATCGTTTTCACCGTTCATTTTCGAGACAGGAAGAGAGGAATGCCTGAGTAAATGAGAGAGTAACAGAGGCTAATGGTATGTGGGCGAGGAAGAGAGGTAATGCAACAGAAAGAGTGGTTTCACAACAAGAAGAAGGGTTTCAGAGTTCAGAGGGACAACGTAAGTCGTAAGGTAACGTTTCACGCGAAGAAGAATATATTTGGCGTTTTATTTTTAAGGCCGGATGAAATGAAACAACGGTCTTAAAGGTTAAGTTTTAAGACCGTCCTCTATTAAACTCTGGTCTTAAAAGTAATAAAATTTTTGTTTAATTGTTTTCAATATTTAGTACCGGGCACAATTTATGTCCAGTCTTAAAAGTTTAATCTTTAAGACCGTTTGTTATATATATCCGGTCTTAAAAGTTTTTTACCTGTATATTTAATTTTTTCATTATTATTTTGGTCCGCATAAAATATAAGTCGGTTTGTTTGAGATTTCTCTATAAAGAAATTTGATATTTCATTTTTTTAAATAAAATTTTTAAGACCGGTTGTGTTGTTAAGTGGTCTGAATAATATATTTAAGATCCATCGCTAAAGGATCGGGTTCAAGAAATTCTTTATATTTACAAAATTGCCACTGGTCATTCTATTAAAACCGGTGCGTCAGTACTCCGGTCTAAATAAGGCGGTCTTAAAGCCCTTTTTTGCACTAGTGATAGCAGTTAGTCGATGAAGGAGATAAATATATTATGCAAACTTTTTACTCTTAATATTTGTATCTCGCATCTATGTTTGACGTCATCAATACTAACTATATCTAACAACCTTTTCTGGCAAGTTTTGTCCTCGGTCGTAATGGACAATATTATTATTTCAAAAGAAGTGGTCCACATGATGAGAAGGATGCAAGGCAAAAGGGTTACATAGATATGAAAATAGACCTTGGAAAGGCATATGATAGGTTGAGTTGGATTATTCTATTTAAAGTATTGGAGGAGATTGGTTTGGTAGAGAAGGTGGTGAAGATTACGTGATTTTGTATCACTTCGGTTAAGATGAGGTTGATGTGGAATGGAAGTAAAAGGGAAGAATTTAAGCCAACTAGAGGGGCTCGATAGGGAGACCATCTCTCACTGTATCTCTTTGTTTTAGCAAAGGAAAAACTCTCTCACATCATTGCGGATTCAGTTGAAAATAATCAATGGAAGTCATTAAGAGTAGGGAGGAGTAATCTATGTATTTCTCATATTCTATTTTAAGATGATTTACTCCTGTTTTGTTAAGCTAGTAAGGAGGAGATGAGTAATGTTCTTAATTGTCTTGATATTTTTGGAGTGGCTTCTAGGCAGAAGACTAATTCTGATAAAAACTACAATTTTCTTTTTGTCTAATGTTGCCAGAGAGAAACAAAATGTCTTATGTAGCATTTGTGGCTTTCAAAGGGAGATGAATTGGGAAGGTATTTGGGAGCCCAAATTACTCATGGTGTGAGTTCAAAATGGAAGTTTCAGCATTTGATCGACAAGGTGTAAAGGAAAATGAGTGCTTAGAATCTGTTGCATGGAGGCTTACTTTAGTCCAATCAGTGACCATCCAAATGATGAATTTTCACATGTAGAACGACCATATATATACCGATTGGGGTGTGCAACGAGATTGAAAAGCTCCGAAAACAACATTATTTGGGGCTCGAAAGAGGAGAGAAGGAAGCTACATGATGTAAGTTGGGAGAATGTTTGTAGACCAAAAGAAGAGGGTGGCTGTGGGAAAAGGAGGCTTAGAGAGATGAATGGGGCTCTACTAGGAAAAATTGGATGGAACTTATTAGCCAAGCCAAACGGATTATGCTCTAAGGTCTTAAAAGCAAAGTATGAAACAGGAGTGAAACTGTTTACAGAATGTAGAGGTAAGAGCTATGACTCGATTGTGTGGAAGAACTTTGCTGTTTTATGGAAAGATATTGTAAAAGGTGATGGATGGGAGGTGAGGGATGAGGGCACAGTCAAATTTTTGGTAGATAGTTAGTTGGGAAAAGGGGGAAATTGGCTGTTGGAGAAGCGGGACGGCTTGATTTAAATCCAACGGTTAATCAAGTCTTGGTTAATAACGGTAACTAGGATTTGGTTTGGGTTGAATATGAGTCCGAGAAATGTTCTCCAATAGATTAAAACCTTACCTCCCCCATTGTTGAGGATGGAGATGATCTACTTGAGTGAACAGGGGGAAGAGGAGGAAGGTTCACAGATAACAAAGGCCAAACTGGGATGCCAATCTGGAAGCATGTACGGGGTGTGAAAGGAACAAGAGGCATCCAAGTTTTTCTTTGGCTAGTGGTTCAAAATAGACTGATATGAGCTAGGTCCTCTACATTGATGGCATGGATGTAGAGGACCTAGCTCATGTCATGTGGGATTGTCCTGAATCAAGAAAGATTTGGACAGCTATGAGGCTTACTGATATAAATACACATTTCTTTAGTGATCAAATGCCTTGCTGGTTCCTAAGAATTGAAATCTGAAGCGAGGAGGAAAATGGCGCATGCGTTTTGCAGTAAGTTGTTGGTGGATTTGGGGGTTGGAGAAATAGGATTCTTTTTTCGCCTTTGTTAGAGAACTAAAAAGCGACATCTTATAAGATTAAGGAACCAAAATTACACACATTATGTAAAGTTAGAGGACACGGGTAAGTTTTGTTTAAAAAAGACTGTTGGGCAATTATTGTTTTGCAAAATGGAAACGGTTGGGGTGCGTAATGCGCACCAAAATATGGAAATGGGGGAACATTTGAAATGATACATAACTTGAAATCGGAGCTGGAATGAGAAGGATGAGTAATGACGAGATAATTAACTAAATGCTGAAAAGCTAAGCAATTGATTGTTCCAATCAATCAGGGAAAATAATGAGCTTAAGCATAAATAATGTTATTTTAAAATAATTTTATATTTGTGTTTTGAAAAAAATTACACACGTGTGTGTATGCAATAAAAAAGACCTCAATATCAAAAGTAAATATTCTGAAGATTTTGAATGAACGAGAATGATTCTTTATCAAAAATTTAAATATCCAAATAAAAAATAATATCTTGTAGTTTTCCTTGTACAGCCAAACCAATTATAGCATTAGGTATGATATAATATAGTATTCCGACGTCCAATTTTGTAAGCAAATTTCTCTCTTTTGGTGCTTGTTTTTAATATAATCAACTGTTTTTTTTCAAAATTTAAACTACATTTTTCTTTTTTTTGCCCCTATTAAATACATAACTTTATACTATTAATTATCTTCAACTCATCACTAATTCTCGTTTATTTAATCATTTATTATACATTCTTTTTCATATTTTCTACTCATTGTCTCTCATATATTTTTATTCATTCTCCCTCCTATACTCTTTTAATAAATAGGGGTATATTTAGAAAAGATATGACATTTTTGACACATTTATTATTTATAACTAATATTAACCACCGGTTCGTTTTATACAATTTGAAAAAAAAGTTGTTTAAGTATTAACTTCTAAAATTTTGACATAATAAGGTGGTTTTTAAAGGTGATAGACAGACATGCTTTGGTGTTTCAGTAATTGAAATTAAAAATTTGAAGAAAGATAAATTACGTTCTGGCTATCATCACAGTTTGGTTTGATTAATGATTAATTTTAAAAAATTATTACAATTACAATGAATTATACAAATATATGTTTACACAAATCATCAAAATTTCGCGAAGAATAAATACTTTTCTTCTATCATGAACTAAAAGGAAAATGAAGAAAGTTAAAAATTACTTAACCGACATAATTATATTTTTCGGTTGACACCGAAGATAAATCATTGAATCAATGTCACAACTTTAAGCTAAGGTACATAATTAAAATTTTTATGGTTCCACCAAAAAAGCCAAATCAATTTATTAAGAGTACAAAAAATGAGATCTATCCAAAGCAAATGAAAAGTATTAGCTTCGAGGGGTTAAGGACATGACAACTTAAAAAGGTTAATAAATGTTT
Organism: Acacia crassicarpa; assembly: GCA_034222035.1. Lineage (NCBI taxonomy): Eukaryota > Viridiplantae > Streptophyta > Magnoliopsida > Fabales > Fabaceae > Acacia > Acacia crassicarpa. Next base: position 18,235,433 of record JAWXYG010000009.1, on the reverse strand, counting down.
TATTGTTTAGAGGAAAGCAAATAATTACCTCCATTTATAGCTCCCTATCCAATTCTTGTCCAACATCAAAAAGTATCAATTAGCATTAAATATTTAATCTTCCCTATAGTTCAAATTAAAGCTATAAATTAATCGCAATTATGTGACAGATTAATTTCAATCAGAGGAAAATGCATAGTTTGGTCCTTTGACTTTACAAAATTTTCATTTGGTCCCTTAATTTTAAAAATACATACATATATATTTTTTTAAATTCCCAAACTTTAACACGGTTAGTCTTTTTTTCTTTTAAAAAATAATGACACTTTTAGTCTCAAGTATTGATTTTATCATTTTATGTAACAATCACAATATAAATTTCAAAATTAGATTAAATATAACAACATTTAATAATGTTTTGTCTGTCTAAACTTTCAATGTCAGTATTCTCTGCTAACATGTCGGAGTTAAATGACTGAAAAGCATTTTATAAAATTAATAGATCAAAATGAAATATCATGCAAAGTTCAATAACTATAGATGCACTTTTGCCTTGGAATTATGTTGATGCAGCTATGCAGGACAAATTTTTTTTTTTTTTTTTGGGGGGGGGGGGGGGGACAGAAGAGGGTCGAGAAATTAAAATAATAATAATAATAATATTGAGCTGTGCAATCTAATTCTAAGTTCTCTTTTACTTTTTAATCTTATTTCAATTCTATTAGTCTCTCAAGTTTATATTTAATTATGGTAGAAAAATACCATGTTTTATTCAGGCAACCAAGGTTAGATCAGCAGCAAGGATGAAATGAGTTGGGAAAATAGTCAAGATTCAATCTCTTTTGATATAGCCAAAAAGAAAGTATTTTTACCCTCTTTATTTTTTAAATTTTAAATATTAACATTTATTGTTAATTTATTGTTTTGTACCTTAATAATTTAGTTTATTTTAATTTCTTAAGTTAATTCATTTTAATAGTGTTTAGAAAAAATATTTCGTACCTTCTTTAATTATTAACTGATGAAATGGGTTTTTTAGCCAAAACCTACAAACTAAAAAACCAACACACAGCATTGGAGAATATTTACACTCTGAAATTTCTATATACTGCACTAACTCCTAAAATTTCTAACCATGCGCTTTTGGGATTTTTTTTTTCCCCTTGGTCGAAGCTTTTGGGAAAACTAACACAATTATGTTTGAAAATACTCGATTCTAACCTAGTTACATGGTCGTATAACAGATAAAAATAACGTGTAAATATAAAGTCATGAATAGTACGCCTCACCAACCCACGGCTCGCGACTTTTTTTCTCTGAACCTCTCTTGGTCGCCGAAACCCTAGCCCCCCTCTTCACCATAGCCTTTGCCTCGCCGGCAGCGGCTTTGCCGCCGGCGAGCCTCCTTTCAAGCCACAACCGCGGCAGAAGGGCAGATCGGTTATCGATGAGCAAGGAGCAGGCGGGTTTTAAGTTGGAACAGAGAAATAGAGCGACGGCCTTCCTTCCTTTTCGGCACCGACTCTCCTTTGGTCTCCTTCCTCACCATCTTCCTTGTTCCAGTGTCCCTCTGGTTTCTGGGTGTAGCTGTGGCCCTCCCCCATCTTTGGTGGTGGGAGTTTTTGATTCGACTTCTCTCTCGTTGGTAGCCTCTAGTTCGTCGGTGGTCTCTTGCTCGTCGGTGGCCTCTGAATCGTCGGTGGTCTCCTGCTCGCTGGTGGTCTCCTACTCGTCGGTGGTTTCTGTCTTAAGGGATGTCTCTTCTTTGATTTTATTTTCAGTGCTTTACGTGTGTGTTTCTGTTCTAATGTTGTGGATTTGGGTATGTATGGTGGTGTTTTATGTTGGTGATTGGATTTGCGATTTTGGGGAAAGGAATTTATCGATGGTTATTCCTATTATGTGCTGTACCATTGAGAAGACCATTGTTAGGATCGTTCGATGGTGGCGAATCCACATTGCTAATGTTAGCCAAATTTTGTTTGGTGGGCGTCTGATGTCACCTAGCTTGCTTCAATGGAGGAGCAAAAGTATTCATCAAGACTTTACTTGTCTTTTTTCTTCTGAGGTTGGACGTTCTCTGTCCTGTACCCCTTGTAGGGGTGATTGTGTAGCTGATCTAATTGCAGTTTTTTCTTATAAGGAGGTGTGCTCGATCGCGTGAGTTTTACAACCAACACCTTCTTTCATGTCCTTTCTAACCTTAGATGTCCTGGAAGCCGATGAAAGTCTTGGAGTTACTTTTATTCCTATTTCTTTTGTAGTGGCTAGCTCTCCTTACATTTGGTTTGGTGTTGTTGTATTTGTTAGTCTTATGATTTGTTGTTGTTTAGTTTGTTGTAGTTTAGGTTGTTATTGTAATCATTTGATGTAACCTTTATTATTAGTATTAATATATATATGTTCCTTGTTGACCAAAAAGAATGGTACGCCTCACCTCAAATTTTATATAAAAGGTGTGACTTATAGTCTAATTTATAAAAAAGATAAAAAGAAACTTTTTGGGAAAATTCTAAATAAATACCATTTAAATTTGTAAAACCCCCAGAAGTCTGTCAAATTTGTAGAAAGACTGAAAAGTACCAAGGACCTATGAGGGATAAGCAAATTCGGGTGAAATTACTTTTTTACCCTTAGTTTTAAATAAAAAAAATAAAAACCCCACTCCCTTACCGCCAGCCGGCCACCCCACTGCCGGCGGTGGGTGGCCGACGGTGGGGTGGCTGGCGGTGGTTGGCCGGCAGTGGGGGGTGGGTTTTAAAAAAAAAAAATTAAAATTAAGGGCAAAAATGTAATTTTACCTAAACTTGTATATCCCTCATAGGTCTTTGGTACTTCTCAGTCTTTTTACAAATTCAACATACTTCTGGGAGTTTTATAGATTTAAACGGTATTTATTTGGAATTTTCCTAAACTTTTTTTTTGGAATGATGACCTCCATTATTGAGCATAAACAAATAGTGTTTGGGAAGGAAGGGAGGAGGCAAATGTAGTTTTCAAAAAAGTGAAATGAAGTGCAAATAAGTATTTTTTAGCATCAAACAAAATAAAATAGACAAGAAATGACATGCATACAGAGGCGGAATTTTTGGGGGTGGGGGGGGGGGGGGGGGTCGTGGTGGCCCCCACCCTCCTAAAATTACAGAATTTTATCCAAAAATATAGGAAATTATATTTTAATCTTGTAAAAGTTTCCATGTTTTCACTTTAGTCCTTATTAACAGTTTTTTAGAAGGACTAAAATGAAAATAGTGAAATATTTATAGGTTAAAATATAATTTCTAAAATTTTGGGTCCAATTTTATAATTTGTGCCCCCTAATTTCAAATGCTGACTTCACTGTGTTCTATTCTGTAATTTTCGCCTCCCTAATTTCAGATCCTGACTCTGCTCTTGCATGCATAGTGATGTTATTTCATATCATTTTTTGTTTTTTGTTTTTTGGAACAATGGGAAGTTATTTTTTATTATTTTATTTTTTTCTCAAGCAATAAATGAAACTTTAATCAACAACTCGCTCATCTTAGAATTTTCTTCAGTTTTTAATTAGTTGATCAGAATGCATGAAAAGCCATACATGTTTTCCAAAGTTCAAACTCAAAACTTATCCAATCCATTTTCAATCAAATGTATCACAGTTGAAATATAATTTTTGTTAGTCTATCCATGTAGGAGGATCAAGCCTCTTTTGATGAATATTGATTTAGTTGTTAATATATTATTGTATGTCTCATATTCTTAGAATTATCTTTTAAAATACTTAATTAATCCGCACTTACCCTCCAGAGGTTGCTAATGCTATTCTTGGGATCCCTCTATCGATTTTAAACTTACTTGAGATAAACTATTGTAAAATGATTTTAAAACTAATCTTCATGCTCGATCTTATACGATTAAAGATGTAGTGATTCAACTTTTTAGAAACCAGAATTTAATTACTCAAGTTTTTTTTGAAAGCTCTTGTGGAAAATTCAGCTACCCTTTAAGAAGCTTCTCTTTATTTGGAAATTGTTGAAGAATGCTTTTTCTTCTTGTGATATTTTGAAAAACCGTCATATAGACCAGTGGCGGAGCCAGAATTTTGAATGACGGGGGGTAAGAATATAAAATATTATATCAGAAATAAAAGTATTTGAAAATACAATACAGACCTAATGTATAAAAAATTCAGCGAAATATATTTGACTCTTACCCTACGTGTTTTCATATTGTTAAACTTATCTATAATTGAATTCTTGCTAAAATTCAAAACAATTTTTTTTAAGAAAAGTATTAATTGTAGTACTCTTTCCCATAATAATCACCTATAAAGAGTATAAATTATTTCACAAAATTTCGTATCACACATATTCCATATCACAAATTGCATATCACAAACTTCATATCATAAATTATAAATCACAAATTTTCTAACTAAACCATAACTTTATTTTCCTCAAATCAATTAATCAAGTAAGAATATAAACCATATAACTTTTATTCAAGCCTCATTAACTTTATTAAAAGCAAAATGATCATCTAGAAGCCTCAAAATTTCAAAATCTAACAAATCCCTAAATTTTTCATAAAACAAATTACATCCAACTAAAAGATAAGAGATTAGAAAGATAAATTATATCAGTTATCTAAACCCTAATCTTCTGTAAGTTCTTTGCAAGGGTGACTGTGCGAATTGCTTCTTCTAATCTTCTGTGACAGTGTGACTGATCTATGGCGTGCCCACTGCGCGAGGAGTAGTAGAATGAATTTAAAAACGGAAGTTTTTTTTTTGGTATAAAAAAGTTTTGGAGGGGTTCGGCATCAGTCCCCCACCAAGGCCAGGGCACGGCTCCGGGCTCTATGAGCACTTACTGGGGACTTACGAGATCGCCTACCAAAGGAATCCTAGCGACGGCAGAGGGGATCGAACCCACGACCCAAGGGCCTAATCCTGGATCCCTTACCATCTATGCCAACTCTCATTGGCAAAAAAAAAAAAAAAAAAAAACAGAAGTTAATGTGTGCTGCCACTCTTGTTTTTATAAATATGACTGTGTGTCTTAGATAATTGGTGGGCTCTTTTACTCGTGGCTTCACTACACTGCCTTGAACTCTTGGTGTTGGGCCCATTTCCTATTTTTACTTGAATAACCAAAACTGCAGCATTGTCATCACACTGATTCTTTTTTTTTGGTTGAACACTGTCATATTCCCATTATTTGGTTTTTTTTCTTTTTTTTTTTAGGGGGGGCGGGGGCCCACCCTAGCCCCCCCTTTATCCGCCCCTGATGTAGACACCTCTGGCTTATGTTTATTTGGATGTGAAGCTAAGGAAACTCTTGATCATTTCCTCATCTCATGCCTATTAGCTAGGTCTATTGAGTTAAAATGCTTGCTCATCGGGATCCCTTCTTTCAATTTTCATGAGTTTAAAGGATGGTTAAAGCAAACATTTCTGAAGCTTTATTCTGATGGTTAAAGCAAACATTTCTCATCGGGATCCCTTATGTGTGAAGTTGTATATGGTTACTTAATACGATATGGAGGGAACATACTAAGGTATTTCATCAAGGAAGATGTGATTCTCCCTTGTCCATCATACAGGAAGTTAGACAAATTACTCGCATCCTTCTCAGCTTTGACCTTCATTGATTCATCTTTTGTTAATAAAGATCAATGCCTGCCTTCTTTATCTGATTTCTTCACTTCATTAATTGCTAATAATGGCGGGGATATCATCCTATATAAATACAAAATTTTGAACAAGCCCTAGTGCCATCATATGGGATCATTTGTGATAGGGATACTTTTCTAAAAGAATTCTTAGAGCCTGTTTGAATCAGGCAAAATCTTGTGCAGGACAGGAAAGGGAAAATCCGAATTCCCCTCTGGCGGCTTCCATTTGGCATGCCATTTCTATTGGAAAACATTTTGCTGCCGGAAACCAATTTGACGTGAATAAAAATGTGTTCCCTCTAATTGGTAGGAACCAATTCAGTCCCCTCCCAAAATAAAGAAAAAGACACAATTGCCCCTTCAAATGATATAACAAGCCATGCCAAAGACAAAAATGGAGGTGCTCCGGCTTGTGATACTTGATGAAAAGAAAGAACAGAGGAACATCAACTTTCTTTAGCGATGAAGACGGTGTTTCAACAGCCAACAACATGTGGGTTTCTTAGATTCTTGTTCTGTGAATCTCATTCTTGTATTGACGTTGCCCATGAATGTTATACGCCCAATATTTTTGGTTATGTTGTTGAGGAAAGCGAAGTGTCCATTCCTCAGCGGTAATGCATCTGAGCAGAGGCAGGTGGTCAGAACATAATGGCTGGGAGAAAAGTTTCCAGAATATGGGTTTACCATGAGCTACCCATATATAGCATGTGGTTAAAAATGAGATTTTATCTAGAAAGTAAGTGGTGTTGACCAAATGTAGTTGATGGGTACACAATGGTTGAGAGTAAAATTAGTTAACTTTTCCAAAACCATGAGGTACTCATGACGTGCATTAAAAAAACAATGTCAAATTATTTCCACTGTCAAGTGGCTGTGACCATATGTGGCTGATGAGTATGTAATGGTTAAGAGGAAAATTAGTAAATATTGTAAAAGGTGCTGGCTGGGAGGTGAGGGATCAAGGCACAATCAAATTATCGGTAGATAGCTAGTTGGGAAAAGAGGAAAATTGGCTGATAAATTGATTGGAGAAGCGAGACAGCTTGATTGGTTAATCAAGTCTTGGTAGATAACGGTAACTAGGATTTGGTTTGGCTTTAATATGTGTCCGAGAGATGTTCTCCAATCGATTAAAACCTTACCTCCCTCGTTATTAAGGATGGAGAGGATCTACTTGAGTGAAAAGGGGGAAGAGGAGGAAAGTTCACAGTGACTGTCAAGTGACAAAGGCGAAAAGGGAATGAGAATCTAAACAGGGATGCCATCTGGAAGCATGTACGGAGTGTGAAAGGAACAAAACGCATCCAAGTCTTTCTTTGGCTTAGAGGTTCAAGATAGACTACTAACGAGTAACGAGCCGAATGAGAATTTTAGGAGTTAAGGACATGTCAACTTAAAAAGGCTAATAAATGTTTTTTTGTTTTGAGGAAAGCAAATAATTATCAATTTTCATTACATATTTAATCTTCGCTATATTTCTAATTAAAGCAATAAATTAATCGCAATTATGTGGGAGATTAATTTCAATCAGGGAAAAATGCATAGTTTGGTCCCTTGACTTACAAAACTTTCGTTTGGTCCCTTAATTTTAAAAATACATAATTTTTAATTTCCTAACTCTAACATGGTTAGTATTTTTTTTTTAATAATAACACTTTTAGTCTCAATATTGATTTACTATCATTTTATGTGACAATCACAATTTAATTTAATATAACAACATTTAACAATGGTTTGTCAATGTCTTTACTTTCAATGTCACCATTCTTTGTTAACATGTCGGAGTTAAAATGACTGAAAAGCATTTTACAAAATTAATAGATCAACATGAAATATTATGCAAGTTTCAATTACTAAATATGTTGATGCAGCCATGCGGGACAATTATTATTATTATTATTATTTTTTTTTTGGGGGGGGGGGGGGACAGAAGAGAGGACAGGGAAGGAAAAAAGAAGAGGGTAGAAAAATTTAAATAATAGTATCCTAAATCAAATCCTAATCATAATAAAAGATAATAAATATAATTGTATAATGTTAAGAAATAAATAGTTCGATAAATCCTGAATAAATATCCTCGTTCAAATCTCTAACAGATACTCTAATTAATATTAAATTCTAATTATTCCTACTTCCATATCCTTTTTTTTTTTTACCCCCTAACTTGTTTATCCAACTGGTATTCCACCGTAAATACCAGTTCCAAGTTATCCAATACGAAAAATAATATTATTGAAAATAATATTATTGAGTTGACTGTACTTATTATATGGAAGTTATATTTCTTTTTTCTTTGGGAAAAACACTTCTAATATTGTAGGAGAAGTGTATTTTTATGTCACACACACATAAAATAGTGAGACACCCCCCCCCCACACACACATATATATAAAATTAACATTATATATATATGGGTCCCACCATTTCATGTGTGTGTAAGAATCTTCTTCTTCTCATGGAACATGAAAAGTTTAAACCCCTTTTTCTTTGATTTTGATTAAATTGGTGCCCTAGCTAGTGGGTTCTCTCCTTTTCTTTTGACAAAGAGTTATCCAAGAAAAATATAATTTTAAGTTCTCTTTTATTTTCTTAATCTTATTTCAATTCTATTAGTCTCTCAAGTTTAGATTTATTTAAGGTAGAAAAATAGCATGTTTTATTTAGGCAACCAAGGTTAATTAGATCAGCAGCAAGGATGAAATGATTTGGGAAAATATTCAAGATTCGATCTCTTTTGATATAGCCAAAAAAAAGTATTTTTAGCCTCTTTATTTATAAAATTTTAAATATTAAAATTTATTGTTAATTTTTTTTTGGTTTCTACCTTAATAATTTAGTTTATTTTAATTGCATTTTAATAGTGTTTAGAAAAAAAATGTTTCAAACCTTTTTTATAGATTTAATTATTAACTTTATAAAAGGGCTCTCTGAGCCAAAACCTACCGACTATAAAACCAACACCACAGCATTGGATAATATTTACACTTTGAAAAAGTAAATTTCTATATACCCCATTAACTCCTAACATTTCTAACCATGTGCTTTTGGGAAAACTAACACAATTGAGTTTGACAATACTCGATTCTAACCTAGTTTCATAGTCATATATATGACAGATACAGATAAAAATAAAGTGTAAATATTAAGTCATGAGTAGTATGTCTCACCTGAAATTTTCTATAAAAGGTGTGACTTATAGTCTAATTTACAAAAGGAAAAAAATAAAAATTTTTATGGAACAGTGACCTCCATTATTGACCATAAATAATAGTGTGTGGGAAGCAAGAGAGGAGACACATAGTTTTCAATAAAGGGAAATGAGTGCAAATAAGTATCATGTACTCTCTCCATAATGTTTTGCCTTAAAGAATTGAAAGAAAACAACTCAGCACCTAAACATAGCATTCATGATGTTTAGTAGCATCAAACAAAATAAAACAGTCAGGAAATGACATGCATAGTGATGTTATTTGATAGCATTTTTTGCTTTTTTTTTTTCTTTTGTGTGGAACAATAGGAAGTTATTTTTTATTATTTTATTTGTTTATCAAGTAATAAATGAAACTTTAATCACCAACTCACTCATCTTAGAATTTTCTTCAGTTTTTAATTAGTTGATCAGGATGCATGTAACAACTTAATTTACTGAGGTCAGGGGAAAAGCCATACAGGTTATCCAAAGTCCAAACTCAAAACTTACCCAATCCATTTTCAATCAAATATATCACAGTTGAAATATAATTTTTGGTAGTCCATGCATGTAGGAGGATCAAGCCTCTTTGATGAATATTGATTTCGCTGTTAATCTATTATTGCATGTCCCTTATTCTTAGAACTCTATCTTTTAGAATACACAATTTAATCCGTACCTCTAGCTAATGCTATTCTTGGGATCCCTCTATCGATTTTAAACTTAAATGGTTTTGCTTCATGCTCTTATACTATTAAAGATGTAGTGATTCAACTTTTTAGAAACCAGAATTTAATTACTGAAGTTTTTTTGAAAGCTTTTGTGGAAAATTCAGCTACCCTTAAAGAAACTTCTCTTTATTTGGGAATTGTTGAAAAATGCTTTACCTTCTTCAGTGGCGGATTCAGGATTTTAAGTTTGTGGGTACACAATTAGTGGTGACATTTGGGGGTTCGGGGGCAGAGCCCCCCAAATTTTTTTTTTGAGGAAAATTTTAAACGCATTAAAAAAATAAAATAATATAAATAATAAAAGAAAAGAAAATTTCAACTTAACATAGAAATACCATTTGAAAGTTGCTCACTTTGAGATTCGGGTTCTATATTTGTGGGTTTTAGACGTTTGAAATAAGATTGTATCGTTGACATTTTCTGGAAGAAAAAAAGTTTGACAAGATTAGGGAACATGTTGCAACCTATAAACTAGCTCATCCAAAGGATAAATTAACATTCAAAGGATGAAAAGACAGTATTTGTAATCAACAAACTATGGATAAGTGAACCAACACAGCAGTCAAAATAATAAAATCCTAATGATAACTTGTTCTGTCCTGAGAACACAGATAGATTGGACTTGACTAGGTTGTCAAGTCTAGAGTCTACGTACCCTTTGAAGGGATCAAAGTCCACGTAGTTCGCAGTAAACTTGGAGGCGTGAAGCAAGGGGGGTGGTGTGTGTGCTCTGTGTGGCAGAATGTAAATAGAGCATAGATTAGAACGTGTGCACCTGATTAGGGTTCCCTTGTATTTATAGAGGAGTCTAGTGCGAGTATCTCGGGCTGGTGAGCGATATCCGGGGCTGATATCTTGGGATCACGATTGGGGGAGATCCTAGATTAATAGGATCCCATATCTTTGCCCATTATTGCACTGATTCTGCTTCAGGCATGGTTGGGCCGTGGTCTGGATACCGGCCCTTGAGCCGGTTCGTAACAGTTGCCCCCAGCTTGGTCGTGCAGGCTTTTGTATGGCCGAGGTGTATATTGCCCCGGACCTTGTTGTGGTCGAGGCATTCTCCTTCAGCGGGACCGGCTCGTGGCTGTCACAGCCCTTTGTCGAGTTCGAATCTGGGGCCGATTTTTGGTGCCTTTGCCCTAGTGTCCCGCCGAGGATGCCGAGGTCAATTTGCCGGGATGGTTCCCGATCCGTTTCGGCCCTAAATGCCCCCAGCTACTTCGGTCCTGCCTTTTGGCATTCTTTATGCGCTTCGGGATTCCCTTTACGCACGCCATCATTACGAGTCTACACTTGGCGCTCCCTGAATGGTGGTGTTCTGCAACCGTCGCGTCCTTTCGCTTCCCGAGATCTGTGCCCTTTTAATGTGCTGACGTCGTGCTGTACCAATCTCGTCGTTCCTGCATCGGAATAGACCGTTTTACCCCTGCCGTTTTGTGACTTGGTTTAAATGGCTTCTTTTCCTTCTTTCGTTTTTACTTTTCCCGCTATTCCTCTTTTTCTCAGACTTTTCTCTGGTTTTCTTCTAAGTTCGTAGTATCGCCTTCTTCAGTCGAGACTTTGCTGTTCTTCATTTCCAGAGTTCTAGTCCCCTCCATTCTATCCACACAGGTATTCCATCTATTACCTTGCGCTTTTGTTCTGTATTTTCCTACATTTTACCGCTTATTTCTGAAATTGCTGCCTGTGTTATTGTTCTTTCTCTTTTCTGGGTCTTTCTGGGTTTTTCTTGTGTCATCCTACCCAAAATTCGCCCCACTGCTTATCCTTAAACACAAGCCTTTAGTGCCTTAGGCTTCCAGTTATGGTGAGAGACAGAAGTTTTCCTAGGCCAAGGGCGTCGTTATCACCTGGGGAAGAAATGTTCCTTTGTATGCGTTTCCCAAGGGCCACTTATTGGGTTCTTGGGGGTGAACCGCCTGCCACGGAGGTTTTGGCTCCTTCGCGCCGAGGTGGCGCCAGCCATCCTGCAAGAGCTGGGGCTCGCCCGGCTTCCGCTAGGGTTCCGGTTCCACGTCCTGTCCGTCCTCTAGCGTACGCCCGGCCTACTGGGTCGCTCAGCGGGGCTGGGATAGGCTCCTCGTCCGGATCCGGGTCCCCGGCGTTGATGGCCCAACCCCTCAATGTTTATGAGGGCCCTTCTTCCATACTCGGTTCCTGCCGGCATCGGCCTGCCCTGGATGTCCCTTCTAATTGCCTCGTTTGACCGAGTCCGCAGTCTTCTTTGCTTGCCACCGTTGTAGTGCCAGGTATTCCCGCTCTTTTACTGATTCTGGCTTTGTTTATTTGCCTTTATGTGTAATGGCTCCAAAATCCCGGTCTTCCAAGCAACGTTCTGAGCCCGAGGGTTCGGACTCTTCTAGTCCGCCAGAGGCCTTGTGTCGGCAATACGGTTGGGTGTCCCACGAGGTATTGAAGACCCGATCCCTTTTGTTGGACATAGACCTTGCTCGGTTGAAGGTACCGGCCATGCCCGGGTGTGTCCTTAGGTGCCCGATGGCCGATGAGCCTATTTGTGCGACGCGGGAGGTGGGCCGCCCAAACTTCTTCTTTTTCTACCGGGATTGCTTGACCCGGGTCCAGGTTTCCTTGCCCTTCACCGCTTTTCAGATAGAGGCCCTGCTACACCTAAGATTCGCCCCCTCCCAACTTCACCCGAACAGGTGGGCTTACCTTGTTGCTTTCGAGCGGATTTGCAATTCCTTCCCCGTCCCGATTGCGTGTACCGTCAATCTCTTTTTTTATTACTTCGGCCCCTTTACCCCTAGTTCACCCAAGGAGAGTGAGAAGTTGAAGGGGTTGGTGTCGCTGCGTATCAACCCGGAGCGGAGGCTCATGAGGCCGTGTTTGGGGAGCAGCCTTGGTTTCTGGAGGGGCCTGAGGTCGCCAACGTGGGCTGGCGCTTTCCTTTATATTGGATGGAGAGCCATCATGACGCCAAGGCTACCTCCTTCCAGGTTCCGCGTAAAAACCTGTAGCCGGAGTCGGTTTCTCCCCTTCCTCGGCTAGAGGCCCTTGTGGCGGCATACGGTTTAAAGCCCGCCAGCTTCTTTATAAGTGGGGACGGTTCTAAGCCGTTGCCTCCTACCTGTAGGATTCCTTAGTAGCTTGTTGTCTTATTTTCCTGGCTTGGCTTTCGGATTCGTTATTCTAACCTGGTTTATCTTTGCTTTTTCAGCTCGAGATATGAACGTCCTTTCGCTCTACGTTCGTAGGGCGAATCTGGCCGCTGCCTCTCCGAGCCGACCAACGAGGAAACGGGATGCTCCAGAGGGTGCCGTCACTCCAGTAGCCGATACGGCGAAGAAGTCCAAAGCCTCTGTCTGCCAGGGGTCTTCTCCTTCTGCCGCCGTCGACGCTCCCCCGGCTACAGCGTCCCAGGCTGAGGCCATGGTTATGTCTCCGGCTTCCAAGGGGAAGGAGGTCATGATTTTTGATGAGGAGGTCGAAGCTGCGCTCCTCTCTGAGAAGCCATCGGGTTCGCTGTCGGCTTTCGCTTTGTCTCCGCCTCCTCCTCCTCCACCTCCTCCACCGCCGGGTCCGTCTTCGGTCTTCCCTCGACACTTTTTGAACAATCGGCCGACGTCCCCTCCCACTCTGGATGAGATTCATGGGGCCCAAACGTAGTTGTGTCTGTCTATCGGCTTCCTTCAGGCGCTAATTATGGTGAGGGAGAAGTATGTTCAAGCCGACGTCGACTGTCGGGCGTTGAGGGTGTCCGAGGAGGAGCTGAAGAAGGTCTCGTCCAAGGCAGTGGCTGAGGCGGAGTTAGCGGAGGCTAAGGCCGAGACATCAGAGGCTAAGGCCAAGGCTGTTGAGGAAGAGCAGGACGCGGCCAGAACTGAGCGGGACGCCGCCAAGGGCGCGATGGTGAAGGCGGATCAGGAGCTTCAGGCCTCCCGTGGTTCTGCCGAGAAGCTGGCTGAGGAGTGCACTTGGGTGCAGAAGGGGTTGTCCGAGAGTTTGGCTGCAATGAAAACCCTTCGCAGCAGCAGGCCTCTCTGGTTGCTGAGAAAGAGGCGCTTCAGGCAGCCCTCTCCGCGGAGCAGGTGGCTCATCAGGAGACGTCGGAAGCTTTGCTGCAGACTACCAGGGAGTGCTTCGAGCAGGCCTTGGCCCAGATTCGGTACTTCAACCCCGGCGTCGAGCTCAATGTGGATGAGTATGACTACCGCGCCTTTGTACAAGACAGGAATCTGCTCCCTTACCAGTCTCCTGACGCCGAGGGTCCTACCGATGGTACTGAGGAGGATGCAGCTGAGGCTGGAGGTCCTGAAGCCGGGCCATCTAGCTAGACTTGGCTCTGTTCTTTTTGTTTTTGGGGCGTTGTGCCCTTGTATTCTTTTCGAACAATTCTGGCGTTTTTGGGCCATCTTGTACGAACTTTCCTAGAGAATGAATGATCTACGCTTTCATCATCCTTTTGTGTTTGCTTATGCAATTCTAAACTTGGTTTAGATAACTCAGACAATGAATTATTTACTTCTTTTATCATCCTTTTGCCTTAGTTTGGATTTTTGTCGGCTGCATGAGTACAGGCCGTTTTTGCTCTACCACACTTAGCGTGTGGGAGGTTGGGGCAGGGTTGTCTTATTTCAACCTCGTCAGGTATAGCTAACCGCACTACCTCGGTCCGACTTTTTAGTAGTCAGACTCCGACTTTCACTAATCGGATTATGTTTAACTAATGTAAGGGCTAGACTACCACCTGTTCAACCGAGGCTTCGCCTGCCTCTAATCAAACATTTTGACCTGATCAGGGTCGACATGGTAGTCTGCTTGCTCAGTCGGGCGAGTGTTGACGCGTCAATTTCGCAAAGGGCCACGTATGGCGCCTTCGCCGAGCTCTAACCAATGCCTGTCGGAGTACAACGGCCGGTTTTCGTACATCTAGATGTTTTTAGTTTTGCGGCCGGGTATACGACCTCGGAGCCGTTTATCCGGTGCCAGGCTTATAGGCCTCAGCTTTCGGTTTCTTGGTCGGGCTTTATTGCCTTGGTCTTCGCGTTTTCGACCGGGCTTTATAGCCTCGGCTTCATGCTTAAGCGGATATTTGTGCTCATTCATGAATCTCCTCAATGGAGTCCTTTATTGATAAAAAATAGCCCTAAGGGGCTTTACAAGGAAACAAGATTAGGAAATGACTTAATTTGAACTTTAAATTAAGGAAATAAACAAAGTAAAAACAAACGAGGCCGGGGGAGGGATCTAGCTATAGTAGATCTTTAGCTTGTCGGCGTTCCATGTTCTTTTGACCAGCTTCTGTGCCAGGGTTTCAAGAATGTATGCCCCTCCATCGAGTTTCTTTTTGATCCCGTAGGGGCCTTCCCAGTTTGCCGCCAGCTTCCCGTCCTTGGCATTCTTGTTGCCTATGTCGGCCCGTCGGAGTATGAGGTTCCCACGGTTAAATGACCGGGGTCGGACCTTTCTATTGTACTTAGCCATGAGTAGCTGCTTGGCGGCTAATTCCCGGCAGTGCGCCGTGACTCGGATTTCGTCTATGAGGTCCAAGTCGGTCTTTAAGGCGTCGTCGTTCGACTCCTGCCCTTCTTCTCTGGCTCTAACCTTTCTCCAAGATGGCTGCCCGATTTCGACCGGGATCATTGCTTCGCATCCATAAGTTAGCCTGTACAGGGTTTCCTGGGTCGAAGTCTGTACGCTTGTTCGGTATCCCTAGAGAACGCTATGAAGCTGCTTAGTCCAGTTGGTGTTGGCTTGCAACATCCACCTCTTGAGTCCGTCCAGGATGACCTTGTGGGCGGCTTCGGCCTGGCCATTCGACTGCGGGTGTTCCATGGACGAGAAGTGCTGTTTAATGCCCAGGTTGGACATTAACGCTTGGAATCTGTGGTCTATGAACTAGGTCCCATTGTCCGTGACGACCTCGGCTGGTATTCAGAAGCGGGAAACGATGTTGTGTCGGAAGAACTTCATTACTCTGGTCGAAGTTATTGTGGCTAGTGGCTCGGCCTCGATCCATTTGGTGAAGTAATCTACAGCGACAATGAGCCATCTGCATTGCCCCTGCACCGATCGGAAAGGTCCGAGGATGTCCATGCCCCATTTATAAAAGGGCCAGGGGCCGGCATTCCTTTCAATTCTGTAGGCGGCGGCCATATGATCCTGGCGTGTTTCTGGCAACTCTCACACGTTTTGGCTTTTTCCATGGCGTCCTGCTTCATAGTGGGCCAATAATAGCCGGTGCGTAATGCCTTTCTAGCGAGGGCCTTGCCCCCCATGTGGTGGCCGTTGCTGCCTTCGTGTAGTTCGGCTAGCACGTACTTTGCCTCGGTTTCACTGAGACAGAGCATCATTGGGCAGTGCAGTCCCTTTCTATAGAGTTGGTCATCAACCATCGCGTAGAGAGCAGCTTCTCTGATAAGCTTTTTGGCCTCGGTCGAGTCGGTAGGGATAATTCCCCTCTTGAGGTAGTCTTCTATCGGCTTCCTCCAGTCACGCCCTGCCGAGATGGTCATGACACAGCTTGGCTCGGTCAGGTTCTGCTGGATCACAGTCCTGTAATTGTCCGGTCCCTTAGTGCTTGCCAGCTTGGAGAGGATGTTGGCTCTGGCGTTCTCCTCTCTTGGGATATGGGAGACGGTCACTTCTTCGAACTCGGCCATGAGCTCTTTGGCGTGGTTTAGGTACTTCGCCATAAGAGGGCCTTTTACTTGATAGCTGCCGTCAATCTGTTTAGCGACAAGCTGCGAGTCGGTTAAAACCTTTACTCGGCGTGCGCCATTGTCTTTTGCCTGGAACTGTTCGGCCAGCAGAGCCTCGTACTCGGCTTGGTTATTGGAGGTTGGGAATTTTAGTTGGAGAGAGTACTCGGTAGCGACCCCCTGGGGGCTTTCCACGATGACTCCTGCACCGTTGCCCCTAGCGTTAGACGATCCATCTACATAGACCTTCCAAGTCCCGTCGCTTGTTGCTGTCGGGGTGAGCTCCTTGATGAAATCCGCCAACTCTTGTGACTTGATCGCTTGTCGGGCCTCGAACGCTATGTCGAACTCAATGGCCCAGTTGGTCATCCTTCCGACTAAGTCTGGCTTATGGAGTATCTACCGGATCGGTTGGCTGGTGCGCACCACTATCCGATGTCCTTGAAAGTAAGGCCGGAGCCTTCTTGCCGCGGTAAGTAGGGCGAAGGCGACTTTCTCAAGTTTCTGGTACCGGAGTTTGAAGCTCTGTAAAGCCTTGCTGATGAAGTATATCGACATCTGTCCGGCCTCGGCTTCTCTTACTAGGGCAGCGCTGACGGCTTCGTTGCCGATCGAGAGGTATAGGAACAAGGTCTCCCCCGGGTCCGGCTTAGTGAGCACCAGCGGGGTTGCCAAACATCGCTTAATCTCTGTGAAGGCGACGTCGCAGTCTGGATTCCAGCCGCCTCGGGTTTCTTTCTTCAGTAGCTTGAAGAGAGGTAGGGCTTTCTCGGCCGACTTCGGTAAAAACCTTGTCAGGGCAGCCAGCCGGCCGGTTAGCTGCTGTACCTCCTTCTTAGTCCCTGGGGGCTGCATCTCTAGGACGGCCTTGCATTTGTCCGGGTTGGCTTCGATTCCTCGGTTGGTCAACATGAAGCCCAAGAACTTTCCAGCCGGAACTCCGAAGGCACATTTGGCCGAGTTCAACCTGATTCGATGTCTTCTCAGCTTCTGAAACGTCTGTCCGAGGTCCCGGATGTGGTCTTCTGGAGGCTTCGACTTGACGATCATGTCGTCTATGTAGACTTCAATGTTGCGTCCGATCTGGTCCTCGAACACCCGGTTCATCATCCTTTGGTAGGTGGCCCCGGCATTTTTCAACTCGAATGGCATGACGTTGTAGCAGTAGTTTGCTTTGTCTGTCATGAAAGCGGTTTTTTCCTGATCTTCCGGATGCATGGCGATCTGATTGTATCCAGAGTAGGCGTCCATGATGGAGAGGAGCTGGTACCCGGACGAGTTGTCCACGACTTGATCGATATTGGGCATCGGGTAGGAGTCCTTTGGGCACACCTTGTTGAGGTTCGTGTAGTCGACGCATACTCTCCATTTGCCGCTGGGTTTGAGTACCATGACTACGTTTGAGAGCCAGGTGGTGTATTGCACTTCTCGAATGAAGCCGGCCGCTAGGAGCTCCTTGACGTGGCTCTCGAGGGCCTTCTGTCTGTTGTCGGCGATATTCCTCTTCTTCTGTGCCACTGGTCTCGATCCCGGCCACATGCCGAGTTTGTGGCAGCAGAAGTGGGGATCAATGCCGGGTATCTCGGCCGAGGTCCAGGCGAAGACGTCTTGGTTCTGTCTGAGGAAACGGATCATCTGAGTTTTTAGGTCGTCCCTCATGTCTCGGCCGATTTTGGCTTTCTTGGACGGGTCCGTCCCTAGCGTTATTTCCTCAAGTTCCCCTTCCGGCTCGGGCCTCTGGTTTTCCTGCTCGCGGAGGTCGAGCTCTACCATGTTGATCGGATGCCGGGGGTGTCTATCGTCGTCGACCTCGGTCATTGACTCGCCGGATCTAAGCCGAGGTGGAGATGAAGGTCCTCCTTCCTCGACCCGGAGAGCTTCAAAGTAGCATTGCCGTGATTCCTTTTGGTCTCCAGATACCACGACTATCTGGTTTTTGGCATTGACCATCTTCAATTTCTGGTGCTTGGTGGACACCAGTATGTCCCAGTTGTGAATTGTGGGTTGGCCGAGGATAATGTTGTATGGGGAGCGGAAGTTGGCCACGATGAACCGACGCGCTCTGACTTGAAAGCCTCTTTTGTGCCGAGGGTCAACCAGAGGTCGATATAACCCTTTGGGAACCGATCAGGGTGGTCTTGCACGGCTTGAGGTCCTCTTTATCGAGGTGCATCCTTTTGTAGGCGTCCCAGCTTATGATGTCGGTCGAACTTCCTGGGTCCACGAAAATCCTCTTGACGCGACAATTCACCAAGGTTCCGGTGATCACCAGTCCATCCAGGTGGCCGGGGATGACGTCCTTGAGTTCTTCGTTGGTGAAGGTTAAGGGGGGCGGCTTTGGTTTGGCGGGATCTTCCTTAAACTTGGGTAGATCTCAGACTGTTAGGACCTCGCGGAGGTATTTCTTCCGCTGGCTTACTGTGTCGCCTCCCCCTCCGAAGCCTCTGCTGACGACGTTGCACTGGAATTCCACGTCGGGAAACTCGTCGTCAAAGGCGGTCTTCTGCTTCTTCTCCAGCTTTCGGGTCTCCCTGGGCGGACTTCTAGTACGGCAGTGGTAGTTGCGCTTGTCGCTCGTCCTTCCCTGGGTCTTTATGACATACTGACGCAGCTTCCCTTCTCTTACAAACTTTTCAATGGCATCACGGAGGTCATAGCATTCATTGGTGGCATGTCCTTGGCAATCGTGGAACGTGCAAAACTTACTGCGGTCGGTGTTGGAGCGGCCTCTGATCGACCTCGGCTTCTCGACCTGCCTCATCTCGGCCTGGGCTACCTGTTTCCATACCTGCGACCGAGGGACGTTCAAGGGGGTGTAGCTATCGTAATTTGCCTGGGGGTCGGCTCGGTCGGGTTTGATCCTGCTATCTCTGTTCCGGCCACGGGACTCAGTATTCTGCTTACTTGACTGTTCTCGATAGTCGGGAGAGCTATTTCTTACCTTGTCTGGTTCGTCAGCGTTTGCCGCTTCCATTTGCTCCACATCCAAGTATTTCTTCGCTTGGATGTAAAACTCGGTTAGGGTGCAGACCCGGTTCTTGCATAGGTTTCTAGCCAAACGTGACGATGGGTCAAGCCCGTTAATCAGACAGTGCACATGGACTTCTTCTGACAGTGATTGTACCTGCATTGCCACGTCCCGGAACCGGTCGAGGTACTTCTGCAGCGGCTCGCCCTTCTTTTGTTTCACCTTGCTGAGTGTGAATTGGGATTTCGGATGCTTCTTACTTGTGGCGAAGTGCAGTTCGAACTTACGTCCGAGATCTTCGAAACTTCGGATCGAGTTTTTTGGGAGGGAACTTAGCCACTTGTGCACCGTTCCGGTCAGCGTAGCCGCAAAGAGGCGTTCGATGACAGGGCCATCGATGGACCGGACCCACATTAATTTGTCAAAAATGTCGAGATGGTTACGTGGATCCTTGGTTCCGTCATACTTCGGAAGGTCAGCCAAGTTGAAGTCTTTGGGATAAGGAGCCGATGCCGCCACCCTCGTGAACGGGGATCTACCGGATCCCGTAAGGAACTTTCTTCTGTACTCTCGGGGTGATCCATGGCACGGGGAGTCATGACGGGGAGACCCGTGGTGAGGTGATTTCCAACGTGGAGTTCGATGGGCTCTGTCGGCCTCTCGGTGCTCTTCCCGGTCTCGGGTTCCTCTTCCGCCTCGGTCGTTGTGGTTCATGGGACCATTTCGGCCTTCGGTGTTGTCATGGCCTTCTGAAGGCGGTGGGTGACCTCTTTTCGAATTCGTCCTCCCACTTGGTCTGCTGGTGCTTCTCCGCCCGGTCCTTTGTTGTGGACTACTGGATGAGTGGCTACTGTTTGTGGCCGGGCCTCTCTCGGTATGATGCTCGCTCTGGTTTCCTTGTGGGTGATGGTTATGGAGTTCCTCCCTTATCATCTGTGTGAAGGCTTGGAGGTCCGCTTGCTGTTGCAACTGATCCCGCCTTTCTTTATCCTCGAGCCTCTACAGAAGTGATTCTTGCATTCTCCAAAGGATGCAGACGTCGGCTTCTAACGCCAGAGCGTCTTGGGTAGGAATCTCCCCGAGCACCTGCAACAGTGGCTGATCATCCGCGGAAGGGGAGGTTGTCGTGTCAGTGACATGACCCTCAGGGGTGTTCTCGCGTCGCAGTGGATCCTATGGCTGGCTTGGCCCGGCTGGAGTTTGGTCTAGAGGCGTAGCTCCGCCTCCCTGCGGTGGTGGATTCCTGCTGTGACTTCTAGTTTCGCCATTGCGGTCACAGGGATGGAAGTTTACCTTTCCCCACGGTCGGCGCCAATGTTATGTCCTGAGAACACAGATAGATTGGACTTGACTAGGTTGTCAAGCCTATAGCCTACATACCCTTTGAAGAGATCAAAGTCCATGTAGTTCGCAGTAAACTTGGAGGCGTGAAGCCAGGGGGTGGTGTGTGTGCTCTGTGTGGCAGAATGTAAATAGAGCATAGATTAGAACGTTGCACCTGATTAGGGTTCCCTTGTATTTATAAAGGAGTCTAGTGCGAGTATCCCGGGCTAGTGAGCGATATCCAGGGCTGAGATATCAGGGGCTGATATCTTGGGATCACGATTGGGGGAGATCCTAGATTAATGGGATCCTATATCTTTGCCCATTATTGTGCTGATTCTGCTTCAGGCATGGTTGGGCCGTGGTCTGGATACCGGCCCTTGGGCCGGTCTGTAACATAACTGAAAACTACTTTAAGTTGATTATAATTATATTGATTATGAACTCTAAATAGATAAGTTTGATTAGAGATTGGGTTTACTTGGTGATTAGTGCATTGTAATTCTTCCTATTTCAAATAGTTAGATTACTTGAAAAATACATCAAAGTTTCTAATCTTTCTTCTTCTTCTTCTTCTTTTTTTTGGCGTTTTTCTACAATGCAATAGCTTGACCTAGCTTCTAAGACCACCTCCCTTCAAAAGTATAAAATGAAAGCCCTTCAAGCTTAAATCATGGAAAAAGAAACAGGCTTATTCCACCTTAAGCAGAAATATAATTTAAGTTGAGAGAATAGGAGCAAGAAAGAACAGACTTCTAACCAGTTAGTTAATGAGACTAGAATAACAAGTCAAAGAAAGCTTGAATTCACTTTTTTAAAAAAAAAACAAACAAAGATTAAGAAAAAACCCATGAAACTTTACCTCTTAACTGTCTGAGATGGAAATATAATAAAAGGTTATTAGTTAGTCAGTCGGTTAGAATATAAACGTTAATTACTTTAGCCTTAGCGTGATGATTAAGTCCTTCTATTCTATAAGTAAGGATCAGTAGACTATTGTAATCAGATTTAGCGTGATCAACCAATGAAGTGAAAATGTGACTATTTATACTGTTGAGGAATTTACATTGATGTTTCCTAACAAACAACTGCAGGCAAAGCCTTACTTGTGGGTAGAAGCGTTTGAAATTGTTGATGACAGCATAAAAGGAAATTTTTATGTAGAGAGCATGAGAAAAACAGCTAACATTGCTGTAAAGTCAGTGGAAAGCGATGCATCACTGAGACCAACTATTGCAGAAGTATTAGCAGAACTTCAGGAAGCCTATGATATTCAGCTCAAATATCTTGAGCCTCTCTAAATTTTCGAATTAAGGTTAATGTCATAATATCATGAAACTTGTAGTTAATTTCTATAACTTGGAACAACAGATGACTTGCTAATTGTCAAAAGTTTTCTCATCGCTTGCTGAATTCTTAAACAAGAAAAAAGATGCAATGATTGTAGAAATAAACAGTATACACCATTCAGCTCAATCAAGCTCACATTTCTCCAAGAATTTCTGCAACAATTAAACAGCACAAAGCGAATTCCGCACTAAAGGCCAATACTTAGAAGATGCTAAGCAGTTTATTGAAAATAGGCTAACTAAAAATTCAAAAAAGAAACAGATAGTCTTGCCTGCTTAATGATTTGATCTTGAGAAGATTGAAATTTAGACTTCGCATGAGTTAACTAACCTGAATTAGGGAGGATACAAGAGACAACCACGAGAATTGAGAACAGAGAAGCATAAGATTCCAAACCCCCGCCCCCCCGGCGCGGGTATTTGTCCTATACAGTTTTGTTGTCTGGAAAATTCAGAATTGATTGAGTAAAGGAAAATTTAGAATCGATTGAGCAAAGGAAGATTACCGTTGAGAGGGGGATCTGGAAAATTACCTTGAGACGAGAGAGGATCGTTCGACGGCGACGGCGGACGAGGCAGAGAGCGTGGCTGCATGGACAATTGGAGACGAGACACGAGAGAGGGCGAGAGACAGCGAGAGACGGCGACGGCGGATGAGGCAGAGAGCGTGGCTGCACGGAGAATTGGAGACGAGACACGGGCAGAGAACGAGAATGGGGAAAAGGAATTGCAGACGAGACTAGAGAGGATGAGAGAGGGTCGTTCGACGGTGATGGCGAACGAGGCAGAGAGCGTGGCTGCATGGAGAATTAGAGACGAGACACGAGCAGAGAACTAGAACGGGGAAAAGGAATTGCAGACGAGACTAGAGATAGGGCACAGGACGGAAATGGAAAAAAAAAGGAGATAGGCCAGAGGACGGAAATGGAAAAAAAAAGGGATAAAAGGGGTTGGCAGGTTTGAACCCACGACCTATGGATTAAGAGGAAGACAAGGGTGTTAACCATTTGAACTACCTACACACATTGTTCTAATTTCTTTTAAATTATATATATTTGTGTCTGCACCTGCCCACACTGGCACCAACGTAGGTCTGCCACTGACCTTCTTGTGATATTTTGAAAAAACGTAATGTAAACACCTCTGGCTCATATTTATTTGGATGTGAAGCTAAGGAAACTCTTGATCATTTATTCATCTCATGCCTAGGTGTATTGAGTTTGAACGCCTGCTCATCGGGGTCCCATCTTTCAATTTTCATGAGTTTACTGGATGGTTAAAGCAAAAATTTCTCAAGCTTTATTCTGATATTTCTCCTTCCTTAGGTGTGAAGTTATACATGCTTGCTTTAAACTATATGGAGGAAACATACTAAGGTATTTCATCAAGGAAGATGTGATTCTCCCTTGTCCAGCATACAGGAAGCTCGACAAATTACACGTATCCTTTTCAGCTTTGACCTTCGTTGATTAATCTTTTGTTAATAAAGATCAATGCCTGCCTTCTTAATCTAATTCCTTCACTTCATTAATTGCTAATGGTGGGGGATACTGTCCTATACAAATACAAAATTTTGAACAAGCCCTAGTGCCATCATATGGGATCATTTGTCATAGGGATACTTTTCTAAAAGAATTCTTAGTTAGAGCCTGTTTGAATCAGAAATGGAGGTGCTCCGGCTTGTGATACTTGATGAAAAGAAAGAACAGAGGAACATCGACTTGCTCCAGCGATGAGGATGGTGTTTCAACAACCAACAACAAGTGGGTTTCTTAGATTCTTGTTCTGTGAATCTCATTCTTGTCTTGACGTTGCCCATGAACAGTGACGAATCTTGAGATAAATATTTGGGGGGGCCAAATGTATATTCATTAACTAATTAAAAAATTTTAAGAATATAACATGTTCAAAATATTCAGAGTTATAATAAAAGTATTTTAACCGTTCTAATATGTAAGATAACATACATTTCTCTAGTATGAATGTCATATCAATTACAAAATAAGAAGATATCATAAAATTCCAGAAGATTGTCCGTTATATAATATATCAAAATATTAAGAGCTAACAATGTAATTTATAATACAAAATTAATAACTCGGAATATTTGTATTTAAAATTTTTTGAAAAAATCACATTTGTATTTTTGTACCTTAACACTTGTTTTTAAAACAATTTTGAAAACAAGAAACCCTAAAACATCAAAGTTTCTATATATAATAATCTCATTAATTCTTATTCAGTGGGAAAAATTTGTTGGTTAGATAGTAATAAGTTGACCGAAGAAGGTTATACTTATGATAGAAATCAATATATGTGTGTATATTTGTATATATGTTACATTTATACCCTCCCACAAAATATAATGACAAAAAATTAAATATATATGTGTATATATATAACATTTGGGGGGGGGGCAAAACTTTTTAGTATTAAAAAGAAATCAGAAATTTTTTTTGGGGGGGGGGGGCCATGGCCCCTTATATAATCTGCCACTGCCCATGAATGTTATACGCCCATTGTTTTTGGTTATGTTGTTGAGGAAAGCGAAGTGTCCATTACTCAGCGGCAATGTATCTGAGCAGAGGGAGGTGGTCGGAACGTAATGGCTGGGAGAAAATTTTGTGGAATATGGCTTTACCATGAGCTACCCATTTAGAGCATATGGTTAAAAATGTGATTTTATTTAGAAAGTAAGTGGCATTGACCAAATGTTGTTGATGGGTACACAATGGTTAAAACTACAAAGAGTTAACTTTTCTGAAACCATGAGGTACTCATGACGTCCATTCAAAGAAAAATATGAAATTATTCCCACTGTCAAGTACCTGTGACCATATGTGGCTGATGAGTATGTAATGGTGAAGAGAAAAAATAGTAAATAGTGTAAAAGGTGCTAGCTTGGAGGTGAGGGATGAAGGCACACTCAAATTTTTGGTAGATAGCTAGTTGGGAAAAGAGGGGAAATTGGCTGATAAATTCATTGGAGAAACGAGACAACTTGATTTAAATCTAACGGTTAATCAAGTCTCGGATGATAACGGTAACTAGGATTTGGTTTGGCATTAATATGTGTCCGAGAGAGGTTCTCCAATAGATTAAAACCTTACCTCCTCCGTTATTAGGGATGAAGAGGATCTGCTTTCGTGAAAAGGGGGAAGAGGAGGAAGGTTCACAGTGACTGTTAAGTAACAAAGGCGAAAAGGGAATGCGAATCTAAACAGGGATGCCACCTGGAAGCATGTACGGAGTGTAAAAAGGGCAAAATGCATCCAAGTCTCTCTTTGGCTAGCGGTTCAAGATAGACTACTAACGGCATCTCGCCAAATGAGAATTTTAGGAGCCGATCCTACATGTTGCAGATGTTGCATGGATGTAGAGGACCTAGCTCATGTCATATGGGGTTGTCCTGAATCACAAAAGATCTGAACAGCTATGAGGCTCATTGATATAAATACACATTTCTTTAGTGACCAAATGGCTTGCTGATGCCTATTAATTGAAATCTGAAGTGAGGAGGAGAATGGAGCATGCGTTTTGTGAGTAGCAACTGAGGGATAAGTACAGGTTGCATCCAATGTATCGGACGTGGAAGCTTCGATAGACAAGAGAGGTGGGGTAACCAAATAGCTTTGTGAGTAGCAACTGTGCTGTAGCATGCGAAAGCTGCACAGTATGGATGCCGTAGCATTGTGTGAAAGCAACTGGGGGATAAAAGAACTTAAGGACAATTCCGAGTCCAGCCTAACTTTTCACTGATATCTTCTCTTGATTATTGTTACTTTGCTAGTAGCATAGTACCCAAATCTCTCAACCCATATCATTTATATACTATTTCACGACTATTAGCGCAACTGAGCGTCAACCCTTTGTATCACAGTCTTTGTGGGACGATACTCTACTTTCACTTTGTTACTTGTTTGACTGGTTCGCTTGCCATAAGGGAATTTGACCAACAAGTTTTTGGCGCCGTTGCCGAGAACTGTTGATACCCCTAGTGATGACGCCCCATTGTTTAATAGTTGTGACCTATTTAGTACCTAGCTCACTTGTCTTGTTCTTGATTTTTCAGGTACAATTTGTAGTGCATGCGCAATTCGCCTGCAGCCAATCTTGAGCCTTACGATCCTGAGATAGACCGTACTTATAAGCAAAGGCGTAGAAAGCAGAAGCAGAGAAGCCAACTCGTTGGCACAGCAAGCATGGCGGAAGCACCTAATGATCACGACCGAGAACAGCAAGAGCGTATAGCGATGCACAGGGAAAACCAGGACCCTCCACCAAATGTAGATGGGAATAAGGCCATTATGGAATTCGGGATTCCAGACCTGAATAAACTGACTTCGGCCATCATTCCATCGACTTTACAAGCTGGGCACTTCGAAATCAAGAGTGTCATGATCCAGATGCTGAATGCGGCTGGACAATTTAGAGGACTCCCGTCCGAAGACCCGCACCTTCACCTCAAGACCTTCTTGGAGGTATGTGACTCTTTTGTGATCCCTAGCATACCTCCAGACACCGTCCGGATCAAATTATTCCCATTCTCACTAAGGGACAAGGCGCGCACATGGCTAAATAACCTTCCTGCTAATTCCATCACTACATGGAATGATCTGGAAAGCAAGTTCTCGCTGAAATTCTTTCCACCTATAAAGAATGCGCAACTCAGAGGAGAAATCACTACTTTCCAACAAAAGCCTGGTGAGTCTACTTATGATGCTTGGGATAGATTCAAGGATATCCTACGAAGGTGCCCACAACATGGACTGGTTGAGTGGGTGCAGATTGAAACGTTTTACAAGGGCCTGGACACGCAGACGCGATCAATAGTGGACGCCTCTTCAGGAGGATCCCTATTAATGAAATCCTATGACGAGGCTTATAACCTATTGGAACGTATGGCAATAAACAGTCACCAGTGGCAAACAGACAGATCTACTCCGTCCCGCACTATTGCAGGAATACATGAACTGGATGCCATGACTGCTCTCACGACGCAGGTCTCAACTCTAACCAATGTGGTGAAAGGACTGACCCTTCCACCAACACAGCTAGCCCAAGTAGCATGTGTGCACTGTGGTGGAGATCATTCATATGCTCAATGCCTCGCCAACCCTGAGTCCGTAAACTTCGTCAACAACTTTAACAGGGGAGGCAACGCTAACAACTCGTACTCCAATACATATAACCCTGGGTGGAGGCAGCACCCCAATTTTTCATGGAACTCCCAGGGTGCACAAGGAACAGTACAACCCGTGACTCAGCAATTCTCCAACAGAGCACCAAACCCGCCAGGATTCACCCAGCCAGCAAGGCGGGGATTCAGACCATCAAAGTTCTATGTTGAACCTTCTGAAAGAGTATATGTCTAAAAATGACATGATTATCCAGAATCAACAAATGACCCTGCGAAATCTGGAAACTCAGGTGGGACAGCTAGCCACTGCTTTGAATAATTGACCTTCAGGAACCCTACCTAGCGATACTGAAGTCCCTAGGATTCAAGGAAGGGAAGAAGTTAAGATGATCGAGCTCTGGAGTGGAAGGTGACTAGCACCCATGACAACAATCAAGCAACCAATGGCACATTCTGACCCCCAACCAGAAGAAGCAGAAGAAGGGCAAGAGGGTAGTAAGCTACCTAAAGGGGATGACCAGAGGCAGCCAAAACCAACTACTCCAGCACAACCTCCAGGTGCAGTAGTTCTGCCTCCACGAATAGTGTTGGATAATCATGATCAATGCTTTACACCAACTGCTACCGCACTGCCAAGGCATCAGTCTGATTGTGAACCGCCAGCAAAGACCAAACCACAGCCGCCCTTCCCACAAAAGCTTAAAAAGCAAGAACAGGAGAAGCAATTCAAACAGTTCCTCGACATGTTACGGCAATTACATATTAACATCCCACTTGTAAAAGCACTAGAATAGATGCCCAGCTACATGAAATTCATGAAGAAAATATTGTCCAAAAAAGGGCGGCTAGAAGAATTTGAGACGGTGGCATTAACCCAGGAGTGCAGTGACATGTTGACTAATCGACTACCTCCGAAATTGAAGGATCCTGGCAGTTTCACAATCCCCTATGCTATTGGCCCCAACTACTCGGGAAAGGCCCTGTGCGACTTAGGCGCCAGTATAAACCTCGTGCCTATGTCAATTTTCAAACAATTAGCCGTAGGGAAAGCCAGGCCCACAATCGTCACGTTGCAGCTGGCCGACCATTCAATAGTACTGCCTGAAGGCAAGATTGAAGATGTGCTGGTTAAGGTCGACAAGTTTATCTTCCCGGTGGATTTCATTATCTTAGACTTTGAAGTTGATCATGATGTCCCAATTCTGCTAGGGAGACCCTTCATGGCAACTGGTCGAGCGCTGATCGATGTAGAAAAAGGAGAACTCACAATGAGGGTGGATGATGATCAGGTTACCTTCTCAATACTGAAACCCGTGTGATTCAAGGACAAAGCTAAGAAGAACTTGCCTTGTTCAGACTCCAAGAGCACTCCAAAGGCAGGGGAGCCCCCTGCACCACCACAACATTAGAATTACTATAGCACAGTCCGGCTGAAGACTTTAAAGTAAGCGCTATTGGGAGGCAGCCCAAGGTCAAGATTCTTTAGCATCATCACGGGGAAGGAGGACAGGTTAGCTTGGTATATGCTACGGCATGAGGTTTGGTAACAAGGCCCATCGTACTCAGGTACGCTCTGTTTCTCTGATCTAAATATTGCATTATTATTAACGGGCCACTCCAATGGGCCAGCGACTCAACACTTATACGCCATGTCGGCTCGTTTGCTAAACCGAACAATCCTCTATTCAAAAATTCTTCTGGGAAGCCACCTGACCACAGTCTCGCGTCTCCTCACTTATCCACCAACTAAACCCATCTCCTTCCTTGCACCTCGACCCCAGCCTAACATGGACAGGACAAAGTGTACGGCACGACGCGGCCGGGCGGCCCCACCGGCTGCTGCCCACCGAACGTTTAGTCGAACCCCACCACCCATCCCCATCGAAATCTCCTCCACCTCATCCTCATCCACGGAACCCTTCGCGGTGTCAGGTAGTACAGACTCTTCCAACCGTGCATACATTAACAACCATGCCCACTGTTACTGGCGGCCGGCCACTGACGAAAAATCGTCGCACAAGTTTCTTCGACACCTCGGTCGCCTCCGCAAGGAACGCAAGACCTTGTGGCGCGACGCTTGGGCGTACCTGAAATCTCATCGCCGTCATCCGCCTGTGGCCGTCTCTCTCTCCCGCTCGTACTTAGGTATCCTCGTGGTTAACACTTTAGGGGACTCATTGGAGGAAGACGACACGTCCCCAGCGCACCTACACCAAACCCTCCTGCTCCCCCCACCCCGTAGTTCCAATTTCTTTGCTTTATCGCTTGTTTATTGTTATTCCTTTTTCTATTTTTTCTCGAACACTTTGTGCATTGCCCTAGGCGTTCTCCCCAGGGCACCTTTGGTGAATGATGCTGTACATTATTTTGGCCTGCTTGATACCCCTGACCCCGTACCTAGCGTTGCTTTTACATGTTATTCTGTTTTCGCACTGAGGGCATTGTGACATTTGAGTGTGGGGGGGATGATATACTCTGCTGATGATAAGCTCGAATTAGAAAGAACCTGCACTTAGTTCTATTTTGCACAAACTAGAAAATTTGTCTAGAATTTTTTTTTAAAAAAACTCCTATATAGCAGGAATACTTTCGTGTAGCTATGGAATGAATTCCTGTATGACTAAGCATAGCACAAGGGCTGACAGTAACTGAACCTTTAGGCTTGGGAAATTGATGGTGCTAGCCAATCTAAAGTGGGGTAGAGTGAAAATGATGATGTTGACAGGGAAGAAAACCCCATGGAAGGATTAAATTGAGCCTGAATGTTTTATCTTATGTGAATGTCTGTTGGCCTGTGTTGATCATTGATTTGTCCTAGTTCTTCGATAAGCTACTTTGCGTCTGAGTTAAAGTTCAGAAGATAGAGGCATTCATATCATACCCATTAACCCCATACACAAGCCAATCGCCATCATCATCACTTTGCCACCCCCTTAAGCCAATCGCTGATGCTATAGCAGAATAGGTTGGGAAGCCAAACTACTGGAGACTGTGAAGACGTTGCTGGAGCAGAGTATCCCCATGATAGGACAAAGAAATGAAAGAGCTGTTGGTTTGCAAAAAAAAAAAATTGGGTGAACTGAATAAAGGAACAGCATGAAGTCCAAGGAGCAAGAAGGTACACTCGGCCTAAGCAACCAAAAGCAAGAGAAAGACTGACCAACCTGGGCCGCTACAGCATCCACCATCCTATCCTATTTCACAACACTCAGCCACTCCCACAGCACAGCCATAAAAGTCCTTTTGATGAGCGAATACTCAGAACGCTGGGAAGTAATCTTAGAACTCTGACAAGGCTATGGATCTTCTTGGCCCGCTAAGACAAGAGAGAAATCATAATCCCTTGGGTGAGAGAGAGAGTGCAAACACTGAAGCCTGAGAACCCCTGTAGACTTCTTCATTTTAACGACACCACACGGAGGAAAAGTTGGCACTGCGCAGTGGGATTGCCAGAGAGGGAATCGAACTGAAGGTAGGTGTGCAAGCAAGGTTATACGGGTAGGAAGGCTAAGGCTACGAACCTTTGATTCACTCTATCTTACTTTTTTCCCAGGAGTGCAAAAAAGCTAAGTGTGGGGTATTTGATGAGTACGAGTATTACCTTATTTTCCCTATGACTCATGACTGAATTGGATGGTAAAAGTGAGCTTAATCATGAAATAATTAAGCAAAAAGGCATGTATTCGTGACATAAGGGATGAGAGACGAAAATCATCAGAATGCGTTAAATTGCAACGTTTCTTTAGAAAAACTGTACAGCAGAGCTGATGCGATGCTATAGCATTCCGGCAGCATCCAAGGAGCAATACAAAGCACAAGAATGCTATAGCAAAGTAGAAGACGCAATGTTATACAGTTTATGTTCTGACCTTTTTGTCTAAATGATTTCAGGAAATAAATAAAAGAAGTAATAATGATAGATTGCTGGTGTAATGGAAAAGAAGATGCAGAGAATCGAAACTAAAAGATTTGGAAGAATCCAGCAGGATCTGCAGAAGCAATCTAATCCAATCAAGAAGATACTGAAGATCCCGACATAATAGGAAAGTCTCAACCGTTGTGCCGCACGAAGGAACGATTATAAAAGGCGGCTAGAGAACCCTAAAGAAGTCGGAGAGCCCTAGACAGAATTCTGTCTTCGGCAGTCTTTCGAGAAGAGTGAGCAAGATCACAGAGCACACGATCTCCAAGATAACCCAGCATCCTTCCCTTGAGTTCGATGGAGAGAAGACGACATGGAGCAGTAACGTGATAGGGCTCCTTCCACGCTTTGGAACTCCGATCAAGCGTTCTATTTTTCTTTGTTATTTGTATTTCAATCATGGGTCTTCCTTTTGATGTTTGTTTTGCATCTTCCTCGTCAGTCATGAACTAATTTTTTAATGGTTGGATGAGGATGAATCTTTAAGTGTCAAAAGAACCCAGTTGCATGATTTTTAATTCAATGAATTTGGTTTGCTGTCGGTGTTTTAATTACTAGTCGATTAACGAAAGTTAAGGGCTAGATCAGTAGCTTCACTTACTGGCAAGGAGTGGAGTTAGACCTCCGAGAACCAAACGCTTGTTAGGCGGCCCGTGGATGGCATGGCCTATATTGTAGACTTCAGGAATGGGTCTACCGCTCGTCACCCTGAACACCCTGCGTATAGCAAAGATCTATACTCAAAAGTTACCATAGGAATATGGAATAAGTACAGGTAGCATCCTATGTATCGGACGCGAAAGCTTCGATAGACAAGAGAGGTGGGGTAACCAAATAGCTTTGTGAGTAGCAACTGTGCTGTAGCATGCGAAAGCTGCACAATATGGATGCCGTAGCATTGTGTGAAAGCAACTGGGGGATAAAAGCACTTAAGGACGATTCCAAGTCCAGCCTAACTTTTCACTGATATCTTCTCTCGATTATTGTTATTTTGCTAGTAGCATAGTACCCAAATCTCTCAACCCATATCATTTATTTACTATTTCACGACTATTAGCACAACTGAGTGTCAACCCTTGGTATCACAGTCTTTGTGGGACGATACTCTACTTTCACTTTATTACTTGTTCAACTGGTTTGCTTGCCGTAAGGGAATTTGACCAACAGTAGCCCAGGTCTTTGGGCAGGTTGGGTGCCTTTGCTTTGTAACCCGGACCTCGCATTCGAGTCGTTGTAGGACTCTTGATTTTTCATTCAACTTTTATCCGAGTTTCAACAAACTCTGGGTTCCCTGGCGTTCTAGTTGCAAATTTCCCCCATTTCGGGTTGATTCACTAGATTGCTTTATTCCTTTTCACAATTGTTGGGATCTTTTCATCAATCATCTGGGTCTCAAAGTTCATCTGCTTTATGTTGGTCAATTTCATTGATGGTAAGTGAACCAGTCGAACAAGTAATAAAGTGTAAGTAGAGTATCGCCCCACAAAGACTGAGATACCAAAAAGTGACGCTCAACTGTTGTAATAGTTGTGTGAACAGAAGGTAAAATCTAATTGACTTGGGGGGTTTTTGTGATTACGCTAAATAACAAGAAAGTAAACAAAGTGTCATAGTCATAAGAAGATATCAATAGGAAAATAGGTTGAGCTCCGAATCATCCTTAAGCATGTCAATGCCCCAGTTGCTTCACACATTGCTATAGCATTTATACTGCACAGCTTCCATAATGCTACAGCATAGATACTATTTACAATGCTATTCAGCTAACCCACCACTAGAATCTATCGAAGCTTCCGCGTACGATACATGTAATACTAACTTTACTTCTCCCATATGCCTATGACAATTTTCTAGTTAAATTAACATTACAAAGCAAGGTGTTATGGTTATGAGCGGTAGACCCAATCCTGAAGCCTACAATAATAGGTCAAGCCTTGCACCAGCATGCTTAGCAAACATTGTTTCTCAGGGTCTAACCCTGACTCTCTTCCAGTAAGCTGAGGCCACTAATCTAGCCCTTAGCTTCCGCTAATCGACAAGAATTTGATTAATTGATAAGAAAAATGAATTTATTAAATTAAGAACTAGCAACTGGGTTCATTCCAAACTTAAGAAATCATCCTCGCTTAGCCATAGAAAATTTAGTTCATGACTGATGAGGGAAACACAAAACAGATAACAACAAAATGACCCATGATCAAAAGATTAAAATGAAAGAAAACAGAAAGCTTGACGAAGTTTCTGACGGCGTGAAAGAAGTCTTGTCACATTACCACTCCACGTCTTCTTCTTTTTGTCTTACTGTAGGGAAGGATGCTAGGTTCTCTTGGGGTTTTCGTGCCTTATAAACTCTCTCTCTTTTCTTTTGAGTCTGGCCGTATATGAATGGAATTAGATTCTTAGCGACTCGACCCTTTTTAGGGTTGGCTGTTGCTCCCTTAAATAGTCCGGCCTTACTTGCAGCGTACATTCAATGATCTAGGCCTTTCCTAATTTGTTGAGGTCCAATCATATCTTCTTTTCCAATCTCGGTAGATTGATTCTGCTGATACTGCAGGATTCTTCAATCTTTAGTTTCTATCCTCTGCATCTTTTATTTCAATACATTAGCAATCTAACCGTTATTCTCGCCCTGCAATATATTTCTTGAAAAAACCTTGACAAAAGATCAGGACATATGCCGCATAGCACTGCATCGTTTACTCTGCTATAGCTTCAGGGATGAATTGTATTGCACTTCGGTAAACTTGTCTTGATACTATAGCATGGCATCGACTATGTTATTGACTTTCTCATAAAACCTCAAAACTTGTTCTTTCTTAGCACATGTTTAGGATGTAAGTGATTTTTATCCTTCAGTTCCCTATATCATGAATTAATGCCTTTTTGCTTAGATTGACTGTAGTTAACCTCATATTCACCATACAATTCAGTCATAAAATACATGGAAAACATGGCATAAGTAGTGCCCATCACTTTAGCAACGAGTTTTCCCCTGGATTATGATGAAGAGGAACAGGCGTATAGATGGCACAGTTGTACATTTGCAATCATCATGGCGTAAAACCGCCATTTTTAGCACGACATAGCCACCTTTTGCCATTTTTGATATTCGTGTGCATTTAATGTCCTCATCTCTTCGCATATGTGATCATGTCTTTTTAGGGCGAATTGTCTCTTTGGCCCCTGACTCTTCCGATTCGTAACCTCATCGATAACGTTTATATTTGCATTTCCCCCATTCTCATCACTATGCTATAGCATTCTGACAGCAACTCGTAGTGCAATAAAAGGCATTCATCTTCACTAGCCCTCAGGTTCTAGCCTCATCACCTGACCCATCCACACCTATTTTCCCCTCTCCCACTTCCCAATCCACACCTGGCACAGTCGTCTTACCTTTTCCATCTCCAATTAGCCCAACTACTGAGATCCTACACCATGATTCCCCTCCTTCTACTCCTCTGCTCAATCTCCATGAATCCCCCCTCTCAGCTCCATCCTCAGTTGACGATGACAAAGGGGGAGAGAAAGGCAATCAATAGAAGAATTTCAGTTTGAGAAGTGTTTAGGACATTAGAGTTGTTGAGTCTGTATTTCGTTTCTACCATTTGACAATTTCTGCAATTTGATAGATTTTGTAATTTCTCAGTTTTTATGCATTTAACCTTCGAATGTAGTTCCTATCTTATGAGTACATTTTGAGAATTTTCAAGTTCAACTGGCTTCTGTTGCTCATCTATGATATTTTGAAGTTGTTTTGAATAATGTTATGTGCAAAATCATGTTTTTAAAATGATTAAGATTTTCAAAATGCTATTTCTGTGAATGCTTCTGAGGTCTCCAAAACACTGAAAAATGCAAACCCTCCTTTCAAAAGCAAACTCTCTCAAATTTTTGAAATTTTGATTTACAAGTGTTGTCATCATCAAAAAGGGGGAGAATGTTAGTTCTCTATGTCTTTTGTTGATAACTGACAATTGTAAATGAAATGTGAATTTTTTTTTTTTTGGGTAAGTTGAAAAACTTACAGTCAAAGGAAAACTCAAGTTTTGGTTTCTAAACTTGAGTTTTGACCATACAGAGAGTAGCTCAATTTTAATGAACTATGCAAAACCGCCAGTTTCTAGAGAAAACTCCAGTTTTCGCCATACAGAGACTTCTCAATATTTTCTAGAAAAGACAAAACTCCAATTTTCATTTGGAAACTTGAGTTTTGGTCATACAGAGAGTCTCCAACATTTTAAGCTTATGAAAACTGCAGTTTTGATATGGAAACTCCAGTTTTCAATTTGTCATGAGTTTTCTAAGTTTTCCTCAGTTTTGTGAAAACGTGAGTTTTGGTTTGAAAACTCGAGTTTCAACTTGGTAGAGAGCATTCATGTTCTACTCATATTTTGAAATCGCCAGCTTTCATTGAAAACTCCAGTTTTGACTTGGCATAGATTTCTCAAGTCTTCATACTAAAATGAAAACTTAAGTTTTGGTTTGGAAACTCGAGTTTTGGCCAAGCTGAGAGCTTTGCTCTTTTTCAATGTTTTTAAAACCTCCAGTTTTGAATGAAAACTTCAGTTTTGAAGTTTTGGACTAAAATTGATTTAACATGTCAAAAGTCCAAAACTCGAGTTTGGAAATGGAAACTCGATTTTTGAGTTCCTGTTTAAAAATGTGTTCCAAAGCTCAAATCGTGACTTTCCTCTCTAGATTGAGGAAACTTGAGTTTTGATATGGAAACTCGAGTTTTACTATAAGTGCACAGTAGAAAACTCAAGTTCAGAAGAACAAACTCGAGTTTGCATTGTAGAGTTTGAAATTCAAATATGACGAATTCGTGAAACCTTTTTGTTTGATCTTAATACTTCGTATCATCATTCATTGATATTCCTAGCTATGTTTAACCACTTTGTTAGTGAGTTTCAGATGATTTAGAGGATGTTAATTGAAGGTTAAAAGCAAAAGCAAAAAGTGACGTCAACACAATAAATGCAACACATTAAATTTAATTTGGTTTGCTCAACTTAAACGAATGTGTAAAATTAATGCTTAGCTGAAGTTGTGGGTACTGAGTCCTTGTGGGAACGATATCTTACTTACTCATTATTATTTGATACAGCTCGTGCACTTGTAGAGTTTTTAGGCTGTAAATTTTGCCCTACCCTATCAAAAAAAGAAAAAAAAACACACACACACACACACACACACAGAGACACACACGTGTGTGTGTGTACATACATAGATATATATAGATATGTGTGTGTGTGTGTGTCTATATGTATGTACGCCTCTATATGTGTGTTTGTGGGCAATGGTGGAATTAGGGGGGCTAGGGGTGGCCCTCGCCCCCCGAAATTTAAAGGCAAAAAAATAATAAAAATAAGAATACTGGAATAGTAGTTCTTGTTGGAATTTTAATATTATAATTAAAATTCCATTAATTCTATTAAGTGGCCCACATTAATTCCTGTTTTGTAATCGTCCATTAATTTAGTAACGGCCCAATCAATACGCAATAATTGCTAATTGATACACATGAATGCCTTTATCTCTGTGATGGCCAAAGGGTAATTCTAACGTGTAAAGTTTTTGGTCCCCTGAACCTCCTCTGACATTGAGACAAGCACACCATCTGCAGATTCAGAGAGAAGGATCAGAAGGACTGAAGCTCGGAGTTCGTCCCTGCTTGCTTCTGGAAATAAATCAATGGCGAGAGGTATTTGTAATCTCTATTTCATTTTTCCGCATTGATCAAAATGTTAATCTGTGTTTAACATGTTTAGATCGCTCAGTTTTCTAACATTTGGTATCAGAGCCAGTTCACCTCTGCCTTGATTTTGCCTTCTCTTATTTTGTTCACTGATCAAAGAGCCAGACCGATACTAATCTGTTTTGTTTGATTTCGAAACATATTTTTTGTTTAAGTTTTGAAATTTTATTTTGGATTTATATCGGTATGCTTTT
Source organism: Acacia crassicarpa (assembly GCA_034222035.1). Lineage (NCBI taxonomy): Eukaryota > Viridiplantae > Streptophyta > Magnoliopsida > Fabales > Fabaceae > Acacia > Acacia crassicarpa. Next base: position 18,198,550 of record JAWXYG010000009.1, on the reverse strand, counting down.
CGGATTATGTGATGAGAGGATATTATTTTTAATCCAAGGAATCATCACCGTCTTGGTACATATTTGGATCCCATTAAGTTTTGCCGATGCAATTGTTTGAACTGGGACCTGTAATGGTTTTAATCTTCTTTTTCAATGCTTTTGAAACTATGGAATCATTGTTTATGCTCAAAGATAATCATTGAGAAATCTGATATATGTTTCAAAATTTCCAATCTGGATTTTCTGGAAATATTTTCTGGTCTCTGTTCTCTTGAATCAATATATATGTTAATTGATTCTTGGGTTTGAGATTTTCCATTTAAAACTAATTGTTATTAATCTCAGTTTCTTGGATTCTTTTGAGTTTCTTAACATCACTTTTTATGGGAAGAATATGAAAACTTTTTAGGTCAGATCTGTGATTTTTCTTTGATCTGGATTTGAGCTCCTATTTGCATATATGCTTTCTATCTGGATTTTGCTTGATTATCCATGAATGCTGCCATTGGAATCTGGATTTTTCGATTGTGTGATTATATTGAGCATATTGTTCTGGATAATTATTAATTTTTGGTAATTATTTTCGGTCATTGTTGCATGAAAATCACCGTCCTTCGAAATTCTCGATTGCCTAAGAATCGCCGTGAAATATGGACCACAATGGCATAAGGATCGCCGGAAAACTGGATCTAGAGCACTCTATTTCTAGCGGCTGTTTCAGATCACGGTGGCATCTCAGATCATAGCAACCGTAGATCCTTCCTGTCGCATTCAGATTTGGCGATTGGAGCTGCCAGTAAAGTCGCCTGGAGTTGCCAAAAAAGGCGATCTGCATTTACAGATCGGGCAACAGGAACCGGGTTAGCGACTGGAACCGGGTTGAGATCTGGGTATTAAGGATCCGATTATGGGGAAGATGACACTTGTGTAATATTGAAAGATTTTATATTTACATATTGTAATTTTTGGATTTAAATATAATAATCTGACTTTTGCTTAAGTTTCGGATTCATGCAATTATTATATATTATGTGGTTTGCATGCATTAATTATTATTTAATTATACATGCAATATTAAGTCAAATAATATGCCAACATGAATATCCAATTTTATGTTGATATTGCTTATGGTTTGTTGCAATATTATTATTTAAAAAAAAATCTTAATGTGGAACCTTAGACCAGTGGGCCAATTGTTCATATGAGTTGAGCAATTATTCTGGGCATTTAAATCTTTTTATTTCCTTCTTGGAAAATTATTAGACCCTATTGCAATTTTTAATCACCTTGGCCATACTTATTTATTTTCTTGGCAACCTGTTTTATGTGAAACGTATTTTATTACATTAAATTGATTTGTTTAAATTGAGAAAAGTTAATTTTGGCAACTTTCACATTTTGGAAACTTTTTGAAAAATTATTATCATTATTTTTGAGTTGTTTAATTGTCTAAATATTTGGAAAAATTTACTTTAGAGAATTATATATCTCTTTCAAATTGTTGAAACCAAATTTGAGGTAAATTATGCCAAAATCAATTCTTTAAACATTATTTAGATACATAAAACAGAGGGAGGATTTTTCTTTTAATCTGATTATTTGGTCACTTTTTGGATCAAATTAATCAATTAATCCCTCCATTAAGATGTGCATATATTAGATTTATTTTTGAATGTACAAAATAGTGGGAGAATTTGTCTAAGATGATTATTTAATCACATTTTGTTGATTAAATAATCAATTAAATTCTCATTAATGATTTGTGCATATTTGGGATTCAAATGCATAAGATTAATTTTGGTGATTAATATTGGTAATATTAATTTAATCAAAGTGGCAGGATTGTATTTAGTCATTCATGTTGATTAAATTAATTGGTTAAGTCCTACATAAAGCTGTGCATATACAGATTTTAAGTGCACATTATTGATCTTTGTGATTAACTTGCATACTAGAGTAATCACCTATGGATTTCAGAATATCAATCTTTGAAGGTGAGTAAATATTTTTATTTACATTAATGATTTAGTTGTTTAAATTAATTAAATTCATATTTCTTTTGACATTGTGTGTATGGTATTTACATTGTACATATTTGATATTAGTGATTAGTATACATATTTGTTAAAGGAATAGCTACAACATCTTTATGCACATGTTGTATGCATATTTAATCACATAAGGTTATACCATATCAAAATTATGATCATATGTACAATTAATATATACAATGGTGTGATGCCTTTGTGATGGGTATGTAGAACCAAGGAGTAACTAAAACATCCTCACTAGGCACATAAGCTATATTTTGTTCTAATGAACAAAATACATCACAAAAAGATTTGAAGACGTCCATTGTAATTAAATATGTGGTTATAATTAATCTTTACCCACAGGTAGATAATTATAATCATAGTTTTAATTAGGGTGGAATGGAACGGCATTATATTTTCTAAGTAGCCCACAAGTATTAGGGGATATAACTGCATTGTAGTTTCATCAATTCGAGATAAATTCATACTATGCTAATGTCTTTGCCCACAGGTAGACTTTAGTGATATGAATTTATAATGATATGGTTAATTAGAATAGAACATCAAATTATATTCTTAATTTACCTGCAAGAATTAAGAATGAGGAAATAATTTGATAGTTTTATCATAAAGTTATATATGAATCTAATTGAATTATAACTTTAGCCCACAGGCAAGTTGTATGTCATTAGATTCATGTTTTTTTAAGCATGATTTACATTGGCAAATCATGATATGATTTATTAGTCTCAAATTTTAGTTATAAGCATATATGTTCAATACTATGAAGTCATACAACCTGCAAATTTCTCTGATATGAAATGTAACATTCCCGAATTGAGGGGTGATAACTATAAGGTATGGAGAGAGGGAGTTCTTCTTCAATTGGGGTGGATGGACATTGATTATGCTATAAGGAAAGACGAACCACCTTCCATTACTGCAACCAGTACTCCAGATCAGGTTGATCTTTATGAAAAGTGGGAGTGATCTAATCGTCTCTCAGTTATGTTCATAAAGGCCTCAATCTCTGCTAGCATTTGTGGTCTTGTCAAACAACATAACAAGATTAGGCCACTCCTGAAGGCAATTGATGAACAATTTGTTACTTCAAATAAAGCATTTGTCGGCACCCTAATTATGAAGTTTTCATCCCCAAGACTCACAATAGTAAAAGATGTGTGTAAGCACATCATATTAATAAGGGACATTACAGCTCAATTGAAGTCACTTGAGGTTGACATGTCTGATTCTTTCCTTGTACACTATATTCTGAACACTCTCCCACAGCCATATAGACCCTTTAGGATATCCTGCAATACACATGAGGATAAATGGTCAATCAATAAACGTTTGACCATGTGTGTTTAAGAGGAGGGAAGGCTGAAAATGCAAATGGGAGAATTTCTTGAACATGACTTGACTAGTGGGAGCGATCAATTCAGAAACCTTGTTTCTGAAAAGGATCGTTTAGATAGTCAACTTTCCACTTCGAGTTTAAGATTGGTCGTTAACAATATTCCTTCGGTTCAACCGAATATTGTACAATCAATTATTCAAGATTTACAACCTGCTGATATTGATACAGTAGATCAAGTTGTTGATGAGGAACAATAAGAAATTGTTGAGCAACCAGTTGAACAACAAGTTCCTCAAGAAGATAATGAAACAACATTAAGTAGATCTACTAGAACAATAAGGTCAGCGATACCTAGTGAATATATTGTGTATCTATAGGAATCTAACTATAAAGTACGAGCTGAAAATGATCCTGGAACATTTTCACAAGCCATGAACTGTAGAGAATCAAACTCATGGTGTGATGCTATGAAGGCTGAGATAAATACTAAGGCATCTAACAGAGTCTAAGATCTTGTTAAGTTACCCAATAGTGTAAAAGCCATTAGATTTAAATGGGTATTTAAAACAAAGATAGACTCATTGGGCAACATTAAGAGACATAAAGTAGGACTCATTGCTAAAGGGTTCACTTAAAGGAATGAATCGAATACAAGGAGACCTTTGCTCCTGTATCTAAGAAAGATTCTCTTCTTATCATTCTAGCATTGGTTGCACATTTTGAATTAAAGTTGCAACAAATGGATGTGAAAATGGCCTTTCTCAATGGAGATCTAGAGGAAGAGTTTTACATGAAACAAACTATCAGGATTTTCCTCTAATAATGGTGATCATTTGGTGTGCAAACTCAAGAAATCTGTATATGGATTAAAACAAGCTTCCCGTCAATGGTATTTAAATTTTCATGATGTTATCTCTTCATTTGGTTGTGTAGAGAACATTGTGGATGAATGTAAATACCAGAAGGATAGTGGGAGCAAGACTTGTTTCCTTATTTTATATGTGGATAATATTTTACTTGCAACCAATGATACTGGTTTACTATATGAGGTGGAACAATTCCTTTATGAAAAAATTTGACTTGAAGGATATGAGATATGCATCTTATGTCACTGGCATTAAGATATATATAGGCATACATCTGGGTTTGTCTCAAGAGACCTATATCAACAAAGCTTTGGAAATATTTCAGATGAGGAATTGTTCACCCAGTATAGCTCCTATTGTGAAAGGTGACATGTTTAATTTGGACTAGTACCCAAGGAATGACTTTGAGTGGGAACAAATGAAAAACATTCCCTGTGCTTTAACAGTAAGAAGCCTTATGTATGTTCGGGTCTGCACAAGATCTGACATTGCATTTACTGTTGGAATGCTAAGGAGATATCAGAGTAATTCAAGTACAAACCACTAGAGAGCTACAAAGAAAGTATTGAGATACCTTTAAAGGACTAAAGAGTACATGCTTAAGTACAAATGAATCGACAATTTGGAAGTGACTGGTTACCATGATTCAGGTTATGCTGGCTGCATTGACTTAAGAAAATCCACTTCAGGATATATTTTTATGCTAGCCAATAGAGCTATATCATGGAGGAGTAAAAAGCAATCTTTAATTGCTACTTCCACTATGTAAGTTGATTTTGTATCTTGTTTTGAGGCTATCTCACATGGTGTATGAATGAAGAGTTTCATTTTTGGGCTTAGAATTATGGATCCAATTTCTAGGCCATTGAGGTTATATTGTGACAATTTAGTTGCTGTTTTTATGGCTAAGAACAATAAAGGTGGTAGTCAAATCAAGCATATCGACATTGAGTGTCTAGCTATAAAAGTGCATGTTAAAAATAAAACAATGGTTATTGAACACATGAGCACTGAATTGATCATTGCTAATCCTTTAACTAAAGGCATGCCTACATTGAAATTCCAGGATCATGCAGAAAAAATGGGACTTGGTTCCTTTATGTAATTTTCGTTGTAAGAACGATGTTATTTATGAAACTCTATTTGCGATATTTTCTCATTCAGCATTGCGCATATATTCATTTTGAGAAATATCATTAAAGTTTGGACCTAGAATAAACATGAGGTTTATTCATTAAGTCACATGGGCTTGGGAAATATGATGCACTGGTACATGGAAAATATTACTCGTTTTAAGAGGACCTATCGCTATGATCCATGCATTTTGTTTCTCAGAAGTATATACTGAAGTATGTGGACCAAGTGGGAAAATGTTGGAATTTTAATATTATAATTAATATTCCATTAGTTCTATTAAGTGGCCCACATTAATTCTTGTTTTGTAACCATCCATTAATTTAGTAACAGCCCAATCAATATGCAATAATTGCTAATTGATACACATGAATGCATTTATCTCTGTGATGGCCAAAGGGTAATTCTAACGTGTAAACTTTTTGGTCCCCTGAACCTCCTCTGGCATTGAGACAAGCACACCATCTGCAAATTCAAAGAGAAGGATCAGAAGGACTGAAGCTCAGAGTTCGTCCCTGCTTGCTTCTGGAAACAAATCAATGGCGGGAGGTATTTGTAATCTCTATTTCATTTTTCCGCATTGATCTAAATGTTAATCTGTGTTTAACATGTTTAGATCGCTCAGTTTTCTAACCGTTCTTTCTAGTAATTAGAATGAAGAATGTACAAGGAATAGATAAATTAGGAATTCAGACACCTTCATTGGTTATTTGTATTAATCCAGTTCTTCGTTGATAACAATATTGGAATAGTGGCTGCTAAACTCCAAAGAACAATTTAGTTTCCACTTTCTTTAACTGTTCTTATCCAACTTGGTGTGTTTTCTTTGAAACCTCTTTGAAGAATCACTCTGTTTAGAATAATTCACACAACTATGTATAGGATTTCAATTAGCATTTCAGAATACAATTTCAGAATCTAAAACTTGAATTACTAACCAAAAAACATCCCAAATGTAACATCCCAAAATTTGGGATTTGAAATTGAAATATTGTATGGAAATTGATTATGAAATTTGGCCTAAAATAATTATGAAAAATAGTTATTAGAATTTAAGGATCTATTTTCTTTAGATTCAAAGAAAATAGTTAGAGGTTGATTTATAGCCTAAGATTTTTAGAGAATTACTTTAAGGGTTAAAGAAGTTAAATAAGGAATAAAATCCTTACAAAACATCAAAGAGTCATTTCTAGCATGTGTTTGGTAATTAAACAATAATAAAGAGAGAAGAGAATAATTTATTAGTAAATAATCAATCGTTAAATGGGTCCAAAAAAAAAAAAAATACAACACACATACTCCATCCATTAATTCTCCTTCAACCATCACGCCAACAGAACCATTCCTCATTCTCAATGTTTGGCCCAACTAAACAATTCAAACCTAAAATCATGATCTGTTCATTTTCATTCATTCCCGTAGCCAATGCACAAAAGCATTTGGACCCAAACCAATTCAATTAAACCCTTGGACCCAACACGTGACAAGCATTTAAAATTACAAAAAGGAGATAATAAAAATACTCCCTCTGTACGCTTAGCTCTAACACATGACTCGAAAGCAATAAAAGACAAAACTACATCTTAATAATTAATTGACTAAAACGCAGCAGCAGAAGCCCCCCAGCCAAAAACTCTAAGACACGCAAGAAATCACAGCATGTTTAACAAAAAACGCCGAAAAGAAGATTCATCTAGCGTCTTCCTCGGTCACGAAACAGGAACGCCTTACTTCTTGAGCCCAGCGCCTGCACCATACTCCTTATCACAGCAAATCTCATCGAGACCCAAACCCACGTCGTTATTCTTCTCAAACCAGCGTCTGCATCTCGGACTGGACCCTTAAGCTAATATATATTCACAGATTCCTTAGCTTTTTCCCATTCATGTTAGCTTAACAAAAACCAGAACTAAGTCTGGGAACATAAGAGAGAAAGGACGAAGGAAGCAAGAGGGAGACTCCAATCTAGATCATAGTGCCCTGTTTGTAAACCAAAAGCCAGAGGGTACGTTTGTTCGACTGAGCAGCTGTGATTTGAGCAAGCAACCTAGGTAACCATTAAGCTTCTTTCCCTTTAGTTTCTACCATATCGCGACGCAAGTTTTTGGACTTGAAACTCATTATCGTTGCTTTCATATATTGTTCTGTGATAAGTAGTTATTTAGGTAGCTATATGTGTATGAATATATAGAGTTACTTTTAGAAAATGGAAAGAGTTTGCTACATTTTACTGATGCATACATATACTGAGAAGTTTTATTTAGCTATCATACACGTGTGTGGGTTGGAAATAAAGAGGGAACTTGCTGTCATAAGTTTCTATCTTGTAGTGATATATATGGGTTTATGCGTATTGCATGTGGAAGAAATAGTAAAAAGCTTATTGTTTCTCTAATATTTATACACACACACACATGCATGATCTCTGTCAAAAATGCTGCACACTTATGTATATAAATATAAACATGGAACCAGGTTATTTTGCTGATGAAATGCTACTGTGTTGAAATGCATATATATATATATATATATATATATATATATATATATATATATATATATATATAAACAAAATAACTCATATATATACACTCACACATATATATCACTGATGAATTGGGATGAATATAGGAAGGTTTTGCCAAAAGTTTATATATATATATATATATATATATATATATATATATTTGTACCTACGTGCTAATCCTAAAAACTCAAAGTTTGCTAAATCATAAAAGTTGTTGTCGTGTAAAGGAATAGATAGGTATATATAGCAAAGTATATTCTACTTGGTGCTAGTGTTGTTTTTAAAAAAACTCAAGATTTCTATTTTTATAAACATTTATGAGGAAACATAATGCTTTGGAACAACCAATTAGGAAAACCTTACTATTCTCTAATACACACACACACACAAAGAAGCTTGCTACATTTTACTGGCGTATATAAATGCTAAAAAGTTTTATTTTAGCTATCATATATAGTGGCTGCACTTAGAAGAGAAAAGAATGGTTTTCACTACACACAAGTGATATATATATTTATATGGTGGCTGCACAAAAAAGGGGGGAAAAATGGAAAGCTTTACTACCTTTTATATATAATTAATTAATTAAATTATAGTAGTTAGATCCACATGATAGGTATGAAGATAGTTACATTTTGTGGCCACACTGATCAAGCTTTATCTAGTGATCACATCCGCACAAAGAACTTATTGTAAACAGACTTATCAACAATTATGTATATTTATTAAAAAAGTAAGTAATATTAGTTAATGTTTTGTAGAGCTAAGATTATCATTATAAGAGATTTTTAATTAGTTAAAGAAAATCAAAGACTTTGGAAAAACCATGCATTAAATCATAACTTATATGATGTTGATAAACTCCTAATTTAAAGGTCTAGGATGACTCCTGAGAGTTTAAAATAATTATAGACAAATAATAATAAATAGTATAATAATAATAGTAGTAGTAGTAATAGTAATAAATAATATTACTATTATTAAAAGAGAAACAAATAATAAATAGAAAAAGGAATTTTTAACAAATAATAATTAGAAAGGGAAATTAATAGTTACAATGATCTTACTTAGGGCATTGACGAAGTTCGAGTTTCTATCATCTGGGGATTTTATTTATTCGTGAAGTTGAGGTTGGTAACTTAATGTCAAATTCCTTGTGTTTTATATATATGCCTTGTATGTTCATGTATTGTGAATTCTTGGATGGGTTTGCATGCCCGAGTCTATGTGTTTCATTCAGCTGGATGTGGATTATTTGTTTTATATGATAATGCTGCATGCTTATTTTCCTAGCGCTGAGGATTCGTGTTTGGGACACGTAGCACTTGCAAGTGCTTTCACCGTTAACGATGCAAGTACTGGGTACTATGTAGTCGGGTAGCAGTGTGTTTGGTGAATGCTTTCTTTTAATCTGCACTATGTGAAATATCTATCATGTATGATTTACACTTTGAATGTGAGATTAATCATTACCCTAGGATTCATCCAATCAATGAATCCCAGTCACACCTAAAGATCTAGGAAGATGCTCTGGATCAAGAAGCAAGGCTGTGCAGCTGGAGTAGCTAAGGAAGACTTTGAAGGAGGGGATCTAATTAAGGTTGAATTTCATGAAGAAAGAGCTAAATCACCAAAAGGAAGGTGAATTGGGGATTTTTAAAAAAATTTCGAAATGTTCTTTTTTGAACAATAAAAACAGAGATGAACAAAGAGTAGAGAAGAAGAGTAAGACATACACAAGGATTTATATTGGTTCAGTCTAACCTCTTGACCTACGTCCAGTCCCCAGACTCTCTGGGATTTTCACTATCTCAATTGATTACACATTTTGTACTCAAGAGTAATTCTCTCACTAGAACTTACTCCCCCTTACAAGTTGCAATCATTGAACTCAATCACCAAGTCCTTTGACTTGTGATTCTTTAATTTACAATAAATGATTTACAAACAAAAAACTCTCTCTAAGAGTAGATAATGATAAACATTGAATCTTTGTGTATCAAAAGATACTTTACAAGTGAAAACTGAAAGAGTAAGTGTAAAACTTGAATGCAATTTGTTTTCAGCAGATGTGTTAGTTGAGAAGACTTGAATGCAGCTCTATTTATACCAAGAGAGCATTAAATGACCATTATAATCTTCAATATAACTGTTGCCTTCATTAGACAAGGATTAGGTTAAGTTCTGGTCTTTTTCTCTCTTTATTCTTCACTTAATCCAGTTGCACAAAAGTCTAGGGTTGACTTCTTAAAAATTAATCTGTTGGAATAGCAACTACTGGATGTGGAAGGCAGACATTATTTATCCTTTGTTAATGGGTGCAGAAGGATTACCCAAAAGTATGCAAGTTTCCTGGGTTTGCATTTAATGTGCTGACGTCACTTTTTGCTTTTACTTTAAACCTTCAATAAACATTCTCTAGATCATCTGAAACTCACTAACAAAGTAGTTAAACATAGCTAGGAATATTAGAGAATGATAATAGGAAGTATTAAGATCAAACAAGAAGGTTTCACAAATTCGTCAGATTCGAATTTCAAATTCTGCGACACAAACTCGAGTTTGTTCTTTTGAACTTGAATTTTCAACTGTGCACTTATGGAAAAACTCAAGTTTTCATATCAAACCTCGAGTTTCCTCCATCCAGAGAGGAAAGTCGGGATTTGAGTTTTGGAACACATTTTTGAACAGGAACTCAAAACTCGAGTTTCCATTTTCAAAACTCGAGTTTTGGACTCTTGACATGTTAAATCAATTTTAGTCCAAAACATCAAAACTTTGAGTTTTCATCCAAAACTGGAGGTTTCAAAACATTGAAAAAGTGTAACGCTCTCGAGTTGGCTAAAACTCGAGTTTTCAAATCAAAACTTAAGTTTTCATTTAAGTATGAAAACTTTGAGAAAACTATGCCAAGTCAAAACTAGAGTTTTCCATGAAAACTGGCAGTTTCAAAAATTGTGTAAAACTTGAAATCTCTTTGCTAGGGCGAAACTTGAGTTTCCAAACCAAAACTCGAGTTTTCACAAACTTAGGAAAACTTAGAAATCTCATGGCAAACTAAAAACTGGCGGTTTCATATCAAAACTGGAGTTTTTGCATGCTTAAAATGTTGGAGACTCTCTGTATAACCAAAACTCAAGTTTCCAAATGAAAACTAGAGTTTTGTCTTTTCCAGAAAATATTGAGAAGTCTCTGTATGGTGAAAACTGGTGTTTCTCTGAAAATCGGTGGTTTTGCTTAGTTCAGTAAAATTGAGAACCTCTCTGTAAGGTCAAAACTCGAGTTTTCCTTTGACAGTAAGTTTTTCAACTTACCAAAGAAAAACTTTATATTTCGTTTACAATTGTCAGTTATCATCAAAACACATGGAGAACTAACATTTCATACTCAAATATTTTGGTTCATATTTGCTAACTATTTGACCGACAATTCGGATCATTGTATAACTAAAATCCTCCAACGGGATTAACTCTGACTATAATCGAATTTTAAGTTGTATCACGTTTATATTCCTGCAGGAATTTAAATTAACCAGCACATATTATTAGTCACTCATTCGTCCAAACGTTAGGCATCCTCTCTCTTGTGGCTCACTCTGATCTGTGAACGCCTTCACTATGATAAATACATACAAATTCGTTTAATAAGAGATTAAGGACATAAATAGACATCATAATGAACGTAGGAATTAGGGGCGTTACACCAAACAACAAAGTTATTGCTCCACGGAACAAAGAACAACGTCACTAATGTAATGAGGAAAACTAACAGAAGATGTAGAAAATCTTTCCGTACGAATAATACGATGCAACTCAATACATAAGTGGACTAATGAGCACAACATAATAACTAATCAAAACACCCAAAGATTCAAGACATTTTAAGCTTGACATTTCTAAATATCCATATTTTATTAATTTATGAACTATATGATAATTATGTTAAGGGCAAGTAAGAAATAGAAATGACATCATTTACCCTCTTATTGATAGAGTGATTAGACTTGTACTCACTCTTCTAATTTTTACAACAATTATTGAAAGATCTTTCTCTGTTATGAAGATAATCAAGTACAGGTTTCAAAATAGAATGGGAGACCAATTTCGTGATGATTCTATGATTACATACATATTGAAAAAGGAATTGTTTTGGGTTGTAGCACAGATTCAATTATAGATGAGTTTAACAATATGAAAACACATAGAGTAAGAATCAAGTGAAGTTTTATCCAAAAAAAAAAAAGAATCAAGTGAAGCGATTTTAATTTTTGTAATAAATTTCTTTCAATTTTTTTTATATATTATTATATTTTAAGTACTTTTATTTATGATATAATATTTTTTATTTTCGTCCTCCATCATTAAAATTTCTGGGTCCGCCAGGCGCTAAATTAAAAATAGTTATGGTCCAAAAACATAAAAAGCACAACACTCGTCCAATTACAGAAATGCAAACTATTCATAAACCATGAATAAAATAATTCACCTCCAACATCGTGTCAACCACATACACCCATAATCTAGTTCTTTTATTTTACTAATTAACATGTTATCTAACTTCAATAAATATCTTCATTGATTTGTTTGGCAAGAGAATTGGCACTATCATGCAATCCTCTCCATTACAAAAATTTACATTTTACATCTGACACAACCCAAGACCTTGAGGAAACAAAATTAGGCCATCCTCATCGCCATAAGATCTGCTACAGAATGTATGTACTCTACGGTTGCCATGGCTTTTGATTTCTTGACTAGCTCTAAGGCATACCCTATTGAGTTTCTGCAGAGCTTCCTGGCTGTGGTGACAACGGCCGGAAACACGAAAGTGTTGCCGTAGTGGCAGCAATGAAGGCTTCGACTTACCCCTTACATTGTTGATGCACATTAAGCGAACCTCCTTGTCTGGTTCAAGCTGTAAAGCTATGGTGAGACAACGCCACATGCAAGCTGTGAGTACTTCAATCGTAGAGTTTTGAGGATCATGAAGATGATGAGGGAACAACTGGTGAATGGCCTTTAGCTGGTTAGGTCCAAAGAAGAAAAATGGTGGACTATGTCCTGGCTTCTTGTTTCATCATCATCTGGGACTACTTCGTACTCAGCGTGAGTGAATGTAATACGAGGTGGATCCCTCGCATTTAGTACCTCTCTACACCAAACAGGAGGAATTGAAGGCTCGCAAGCGCCTTGTGCAATCTCAGCTAAGGTCTTCAAGAATTGAACAATACCAGGAGCATCACTCATAGTGTGGTTTAAGCGAACAGCGAAAATGAAGCCACCACACTTGAGACGTGTAACCTATGATTAAAGGGAAAAAAAAAATATATATATATATATATATATATATATATATATATATATATATATATATATGAAATATTGGCGCTTGCTGGACGAATTTGAGGTTAACGTACTGTCATGTTCATAATTCTATAGTATGTGCAAGGAATATATTGTACGATCAAGCACAATTACTTGACTAGAAGCTATCCATATTAAACCAGACGCAACTTTATTTCCTTAGCTATACATTGTAGATTATAAGGGCATATTTTATAATTAAATAGGATAGATTTTGAATTATATTAGACCAAATAAATAAATATTTTATATCTATTCCCTAAATTTAATATTGAGGATAAAAAGTATTAGTTCTACTACCAAGTCTATTCATATATCTTTTATTTTGGAGATGGAGAAAATATTATATCTTGATGGCATGGGATCATTAACCTTGATTTCCTCCAAAAGATCAAGAGAAGAAGAAGGCAACTATAGAAAATACATTGCAGAGGCAAGGTCCTAAAGAGTAATTTCAGCAAGATATGGAGACAGATTATTGATGGTGTCCTAAACCGTAACTTTCACCAAGATTCAAAAAGCATGAAAATTATAACTAGAATAGAGGCTCTATAGGCCACCCTTGACACAATCATTACCAAAAGAATTAAGAGCAATATTTTCGCTATGAGCTTATAAACTCCTCCCTTGGGGAAAGGGATATAGCCTAACAGAGAAGCTATTTTCTATTTATTCTAGTTTGAGTCTTTATGAATTTGTTCTAGTTTTTCTTTTAATTATATTTATTTCTCTTATTCTTCATATGGATTGTTTTAGCTAGCCACAATAGAATCTAATATCTGGGAAATCTCGATGGACTGGGAGGTGAAGGGATAACCTACATCAAGAGAAATAGACACAAATTATTTAAGCTATAGGTAGATATTTTATAGCTTCACGGTTTAATTAGTTGCGTAAGTGTCGTGTGAACGAACTCAACATTAATTAAAAAGGGACTAATAATTCGGGAAAATATTAGGACAACTCATAATTGGGGAGAATATTAGGACACTTTAGGAATAGTTGCCACTATAAAAAATCTAAGAGTCAACTAAAAAATAATAGAAATTAGCCACCACTAGGTGATTGTTATATTCTCATAAATACTCTTATCCTTATTTTCTTCTTACTCAAATCTCATTTGAATTAGTAATTATAACCTCCCTATGGATACGACCCAAGAATACTTTGGGATTATCACAACATCAATCCCGTATACTTACGGGGGCGATCAAGTTTTTAGTGTCATTTCTGGGGAGGCCACGGATTTAGTAATTTTATTTTTTTTGTGCGATTAAGAAGTTTTACTGACTCTTCATTGACTCTTATTGGTGATTTCCTATTTTTAGTAGATTTGAGGGATATTTTTATATATTTGGAAAGTCATTATTACTAATTTAAAGAGATTTTATTGAGATTTTAAGAGAAATCAATCTGAATACTTCACTTATGGGATTTCAATTTAAAATAAAAGTTTTCGGTTTTAGGCAATAAATAATGATAATTCAGTTTATTAAAAAAAAAGAAAAGAAAAGATGAAATAAAAATTCAGTTATTATTATTATTATTATTATTATTATTATTATATAATTTCTTTTTTTTACAATCAGATAAGTTGGAAACGAGTTTCGGGATTGAATGAATTGAATCAATAAAAGACAATTCGAGCAAAAAAAAAATCAATAAAAGACAAAACCTAAAAGCTAAGGGGCCCACAAAATTGACAATGGAAGGCAAGACCTAAAAATTGAAGAGACGCACATTTTGAATGGATATTCATTCTCGCTGGAAAAGGACGCTGTGAAGGAGGCGGCATTATATTTTGGGGGCAAAAAAATTCTAGCTAAACAGAGGACGATTGCGAGGGACGGTTCATCCATTTTTTCGCTGAGGGAGCTTCGCAGTCCACACTCAACAGATCAGAGAAGCAGCGCAGCAGTCCAGCTCTTCGACGCTCTTCAAACTCTCATGCTTGCGAGCACGACTGTGCAAAAGGAGAAAAACGTTGCTGGTGCTCTGTTTCTCCCCAGAATGAAGAGGCCTTACTGATTCTGTCTTTGGTTTTGTCATTCAAGTAACTCGGTTCAGTTGTCTATTTCTTTTCCATTATGTTGTTGGACCTGAGTTTTGATCTTGCTGTAATGATGTTTGAAGCCATGTGTGACTAACTTTTCTTTTATAATTTAGAGTATTATGAACTTGTTTGAGACTTAGGAATTATTCCCACTAATTAGTTTTCCTTAATTTTAATTCAGTTTATTTAATCTTATTTTTATTATTCATTGTTTAGTGATTGGCGACCATTAAACATGTTTTGGGAATTTAGGATTAAACTTGACAAGGAAATCTTAAAATTGGCCTTGGATTAAATAATGTGGAATTAAATTTTAATCTAATTTACAACTAGGATAGACATATATCTAGGAACTCCGCATAATTAAATTAGAGTAAGCCCAATTTAAATTGCATCTTAATTAATTGTCTGAGACATCACATAATTATTTGAGGTAGGTATATAAGTGGGCCGACAGACACTTATAAACATTAATACTCTAGATTAGCTGATTAAGTTAAGTTAGAATTAATTTAGTGAGAATAAAATTTAAGAAACAAATAAGGGATTAGTATCTCTAAGTTATCCTCCTTGATATTTGAATTTGCTCTCTGTAAGTCTTTGTTGTTATTAATTTCTTGTTTTATTTGCATTTCTTTTTATTCATCTTGAAAATAATTTTGATTTGCTCAACTTAAATGAAAAAAGGAAATTTATCACCTAATCCCTAGTTAGACTGAATCTCTGTGGGACGACCTTAATTTACCACTGACTATTTTCTTGACTCATACAGTGCTTAATTTAAATTTTGGTAGCATCATCTATTAACTTAGAAATTGAACGATTTTGCAGGAAAAATAGAAGTTAAATACAGAGAGATGGCAGGTAACGACAAAGATGACCTTCACACTAATCCAGAGCCACATGTCACATTCTGTGATATTCAACGTCCTTACATTACTTTCCATCCTTTGTGCATTCAGTTGAGTCGTGGAGCGCGTAATTATGAGTTCAAAAATATTCACTTGAACGCGCTAACCACTTTCAACGGACACCAAACTGAAGATGCATTGGACTTTTTGCGGGAGTATTATGCTGTTATTGATACGCTGCCATTAAATGGCATTTCTGAAGAAGAATTGAAGCTGTGTTGTGTCCCATACTGTCTAAAGGGAGAAGCTCGTCAATGGGTTCTGCGCTTGCCAGAAGCTTCTATAAAATCTTGGGCTGAGATGTACGAGCAATTTATTCTAAAATACTACTCATCTCAAAAGACTTCAAAATTAAGGGACAAAAATCACTTTTTCACACAACAAGATGAATCATTCCATGAAGCATGGGAGCGTTATAATCTCCTTATAAGTCAATGTCCTCATCACCAGTTCCCACATATACTTCTAATGAAATTTTTCTACAATGAGCTCGACCCAGAGAATCATTGCGAGGTTGATAATGCAGCTAGCCCATGTGGATCCTAGTAAAATGACTGCTGAAAAGAGGAAGGAGATTTATAAAATACTAGCAGCAAATTCAAGACAAAACGAAATTTGAGGAAGGAGGGCAATGCTTTGAAGCCACTACATGAACTGCGTGATTTAACAAAGAGCTTGAATTTATTATTGAAAATTTTTAATTTTGTTAATTCCCTTTCTACTGCTAATTATCTTCATGCAAGATATGATGGTGACCATGTGGAGGAAGCAAACTACGATATGAGAGAGTTAATCCTAAGAATGACCCATACTCCAACACATAGAATCCAGGGTTGAGAAATAACCCAAATTTCTCATGGCAAAATTCTGCTCCTCAAGCACCGCAAGCACCACCAAACTTAACAAAAGAACTCAAATGAGGAATGCACAACAAGGTTGGAGGAAGCTTTGGCTCAAATGGCCACTCACCAAGGCAAACCGCATGAAGAGTATGAATCAAGAAATTGACCAACTTTAACAAGCAGTTGCTTCAACTCAAGCTTTTGGGGAAGAACATGGTGTTGGGATCCGTACACGCAGCGGATTAAAATTTTCTACGAATCCCATTTTGAGGATCACTCAGGTGTGTTTAAATCAGAGTTAAGGAACCCGAATCTTACCTTATAGAATTTGGAATCATCTGGAGCAGGAGGTTTTCCTTTGATTTTTTAGCGAACTAATAGCTCAAGAATCTACACAAATCTTTGCGCACATTTTCTCATGGTGATCAAGAAAACCCAAATTCTGCGTCTCGTTCTCTTTGAACTGGTGGGCTACCTTCTCGATCAGTAGAAGACGACTCTTAGAATCGGCTTCCTCTACCGGTATCCACACGAACAATCTCCGAACACGGACGCGGTAGCGTACTAGCGCCTCGAACTGTGCGTCTATCTCTTTTCTTTGCTCTAGGATTTCTCGCGGCTTTCTAATACGCTTAACTAAAAGTTCCGTTGGTTTTTCTAAACCCATTCAGCGTATTATATAAAATTAATCCTCATTAATTTTTCTTAATTCAAATTTTAGATCTGGATTAAAATATATTAATTAAATCTATCGGATAGATCTAATATAATAATATTTATTTAATCTGAATTAAAAGCCAGATCTGAAAATTCGAATTTTGAATCTGGATTAAAAATATATTAATTAAATCTATCTGATAGATTTAATCAAATCTATTTATTTAATCCAAATTAAAATGCCTTCTGATTTAATTTATCTCTATAAATTAAATCCGAGGAATGATATATATCTATTTAATTAAATCTAATATACAATATCTCAATTTAAATTAAATAGATAATTATATCTTTATTCGAAAATTAAATGAGATACAATATCTCTATTTGTTTTAGATATTTAATTTACCAAATAAATTAAATATAAAACAAATATTATATAATAATATTATAATCTCCATTAAATAATATTATTATATTATTTTCGAATTTAAATATATATACACATATATATATTTACCCCAAATTAAATCCAGTATTCATTAAATCTCAGATAAATCTGAGATTCAATAAATCTGGACACTTTTACTCGTGTTGGATTATTCTTGTGTTCGACTCTGCAGGCCCATATGAGATTGGTAGTGCGCCAATATTGTACCAGCCCACAAGTCGCAAGTGGCCTCGAGCAAGACATTGCGACTACCCAATTCATATGGGGATTGATGACACGATACTACCTATCGTACAACCATGTCACGTCCCTTTTGTCACGCGATAATTTGGTCAAGGATGAGGTATGGATAATGTCAACTTCCTGTTCTTGACCACTACTTTCTCGATTCTCGAGTAGTCTAAAAAGTAAAATGGAAACTCTTTTCCATCACAGTATGGCCATACATTTCCTAGACTCACTCATCATGTGAGGGACAAATTCCATCTTGACCATTCCCATTCCTCCGCATGAAAACCACCGATCCCGATCCCAGCCTTTATCATCACCCGGTCAAAGGTGACTTTTGACTAGGTCAAAGACCAGTGACTCATCATATAGGAATCCATGATGATCTCAGGTCATAGGGTGTCATGACACGGTTATATATGAGATAAGCTTATGACTTATTCCATGCAGCTTTCTTATAGTGGGTCGGTCCAGCACCTTGTACTCTTACAAGTGCCTATGACTTTGATTCGTATCTCCATACCTCATCAAAGTCATACTGGTCTTAACTCATCTTCGCTCCCATGTAGATGACCAACCAGGGACATTTAGGATAATCTATAAGATATATCCAGGGATATAGTTATCACCATAAACATGCGTATGAAATGATAACTTAATGGAGAACAATGACTTGCCCCTAGGGCATAATTTCCAACAGACTCCTACTTGCACTAGGCGTAATCATTAATTACTCTAATTCCCATTGCCCTAACATGACGATCATGTTTTGCTTGTGCAAGCGGCTTAGTAAGAGGATCAACTACATTGTCTTCTCCTGGTACTTTGCATACTTTTATATCACCTCTATCTCTGATTTCTCCGAGAAATTGCCTGAGTACATGCTTGGTCCTTTAATGTGACCTAGGCTCCTTGGTCTACGCAATAACGTCGTTATTGTCACAGAACAAGACTATTGGATCTGAGATTGTAGGAACCACCCCCAGTTCAGTGATGAACTTTCTGAACCAAACGGCCTCCTCAGCTGCATCCTATGCTGCTATATACTCAGCTTCCGTTGCAGAATAAGCTACAGTGCTCTGCTTAGAGTTCTTCCAGCTCATTGCACCACTATTCAACATGAATACATGTCCTAATTGCGATCTTAAATTATCTTAGTTAGTTTGGAAACTCACATCTGTGTAACCAGTTACATAGAACTCATCCTCCAAGCCACCATATACCAAGAAAAAGTCCTTAGTTCTTCTTAAGTACTTAAGGATATTCTTGATCGTAGTCCAGTGACCATCACCGAGATCTTAGACGTATCTACTGGTCATACTCAAGGCAAATGACACATCCGGTCGAGTACATAATATGGCATACATGATAGATCCAATGGCGGAGGCATATGGAATCTTACTCATGCGGTCTCTATGATCAGGTGTACTAGGACATAGATCTTTACTAAGATGGATGCCATGAGATATGGGCATGTTACCCCTTTTAGAATCTTGCATACTGAACCTATGCAGTATCTTGTCTATATATGTGCTCTGACTTAGGCCTATCAGCCTCTTGGATCTATCTCTATAGATCCTAATCCCAATGATATAAGTGGCTTCGCCTAAATCTTTCATTGAGAAAGACTTTCCTAACCAAGACTTAACACTCTGCAAGGTAGGAATGTCATTCCCAATGAGTAGGATGTCATCAACATAAAGCACTAGAAATACAACTGTGCTTCCACTAACTTTCTTGTAAACACAAGGTTCATCGATGTTTTGAATGAATCCAAACTCTTTGACTACTTCATCAAAATGATGATTCCAGCTCTGAGATGCTTGCTTCAATCCATAAATGGATCTTTGAAGCTTGCAAACTTTACCAGAGTCTTCTGGATGCACAAAACCCTCAAGTTGTGTCATGTATACATCCTCAAGCAGCTTTCCGTTAAGGAAGGCTGTTTTGACGTCCATCTGCCATATCTCATAGTCATAATATGATGCAATGGCAAGAAGGATTCTAATTGATTTGGCCATTGCAATTGGGGAAAAGGTTTCATCATAGTCCATACCATGTGTTTGAGTGAATCCTTTTGCAACCAGTCGTGCCTTGAAGACATTTACTTTGTCATCCATGTCAGTTTTCTTTTTGAAAACCCACTTGCACCCAACGGTTTTTACACCTTTAGGTGGATCGACTAAGGTCCATACCTTATTGTCATACATGGATTGCATTTTAGACTTCATGGCATCCAGCCATTTTTCGGAGTTTGGTCCCACTACGGCGTCTCGATAGGTCGTTGGCTCATTCTGCTCAATGAGCAAAACATCACGACTTCTAGTAATCAGAAATCCATATCTTTAACGCTGTAGCCATGATCTATCGGACCTTCATAGGCCTTGTGTTACTTGAGTAGGCTCAACAACTTGTTGTGAGTCTTCTCCGGTTTCCATCTGTGGTTCTATATTGTCCTGTGACTCTCAAACTTCTTCGAGGTTCATCTTACTCCCACTGGTTCTTTTAGAGATAAACTCTTTTTCTAAAAAAATATCATTCCGAATAACAAATACTTTGTGATCTGTGGAATTGTAGACATGGTATCCTTTAGTTTCCTTAGGATACCCCACAAAAAGGCATTTTGAGGATCTAGATGATAATTTATCAGAGGCTTGTTGTTTAACATAAACCTCACATCCCAAATCTTAAGAAATGACAAACTGGGTTTCTTCCCAGTACATATCTCATATGGTGTCTTTTCAACTGCCTTTGATGGAACACGCTTTAGTATGAACGCAGTTGTTTCTAGGACATGACCCCAAAAGGAAGGTGGAAGATCTATTTGACTCATCATAGATCGAACCATATCTAATAGAGTTCGATTCCTCCGTTCAGAAACACCATTCAATTGAGGTGTTCCTAGAGGAGTAAGTTGTGAGATAATCTCACAACTCCTAAGATGGTCAATGAACTCTTGGCTCAAATGTTCACTGCCTCGATCAGATCGAAGTGCCTTAATTGTTTTTCCAAGTTGGTTTTGCACTTCATTTTGGAATATTTTGAACATTTCAAAAGATTCAAGCTTTATGTTTCATACCCCTTCCTCTCTGAACTAACAAAACAGTGTTGGGCCTCTTCTCAAGGCTTTGCTCAGTAGTTTTGAACATCCCATGCAGTTCAGAAATTGATTCCTCCATATAGTTCATGTTGTAATCCATGACAAAGTCATCATAACTTTCTGGAAGTGAGATCAATATCACATCTGTAGCTAACTCCTAGGATATGGGGAATCCAAGCCTTTAAAGGTGATCAATGTAGCCTTTCATTTTCAACAAAATGAAGACTAACTGATTCACTTTCAGCCATCTTGCAAGAGAATAAGGCCTTTGTGGTCTCATACCTCTCTTGACTTGCCTGTTGCTGGAACATTTCCATAGGATGATAAATCATCTCAGAAACCTCCATGTGTTCTAGATCTCCATCGAGGTCTGGAACCACAGTGGCAGCCTTCAGGCATCCTGTATCCATAGAGTCATCCTGATGCTTCTATAAGCATCAGTCTGATCTCTTGGATCATCAGCTGTAGGCTCATTAGGGATGGGTTGATCGATAAGATACTCCTTTCTTTCGTGTTTAGGACCAATGCTAAAGTTCCCAAACATGTCAAGAAAGTTTGTCTCATCGAGTACGTCCTTCTCAAGGACCAATCACATTGATGGTGTTGCAGTGTTACTATTCGACATGATTCTACAATTTAAAAGATATGCAAAGTTTAATCAGTAACCTCCCACTGAATTAATAACTTCCCACTGAATTAATAACCCTCATTATAATTAGTGGGCTAAGATCCATATTTGGCTTAATCTTAAGTCCGCTTTGGCAAGACGCTTAAAATCAAGTTATTTAGGTAGGCAACCTCTTTGCCAATTACATCCCATATAACTCTTAGATCTTTATGGGATTCGATCATCATATGACCTAGCATGTTTAATCTCATCCAATGCCTTGAGATCCAAAACCGTTTTGATGATCTCAATTAAGTTAGGACAACAATGAATATAGAGTATCACCATTACTCTCTCTTGTCTCCCCAAGATTACTCAGATGCATCCACTTTGGTGGAATTTACAAATGGGTGATCAAGGTTTTGACAAGTATTCATTTATTGATGGCATTGTGACTTAAGATTTTATTTAGAGGGTATTATTAGATATAATCAAATTAATCCTATTAATTTAATTCTAAATTAATTATGAGTGATCTAATCAAATCATAATTAAAACTCTAAATTAATTATGAGTGATCAAATCAAATCATAATTAAAACTCTAAATTAATCATAACATATGTTAATTCATACAATTATGAAATAAATCATTATAATTAAATTATTGAGACTTGTGGCTATCGCTTCATTTTAATACGACTAGATCTATATCTTATAGGATTTCTAAGACCCTAATTGGCCGTATTAAAATATTCAAAAATTAATCTCAATTAATCTTGAACTCAAATTTTAGATTAAAATAATATTAATTAAATCTGTCCAACAGGTCTAATCTGATCTATTTATTTTAATCTAAAATAAAAGCATTCCGGATTAATTTATCTTTATTAATTATACCTATATGAATGCAATCATTATTGTATATCTCATATAGAATCTAAATTAATTATTCAGTGATCATATCAAAACATAATTAAAACTTGTGAAACAACAAAGCTCATCTAGCCCTAGAGTCCTCTCAAGCCAAGGAGGGCACTTTTCTTAATAATAAGAGAAAACACATAAGGGGAAACCTCATTTACATTAGAGGGGAGTAGATGAGAAGAGAATCTAATCGAGAGTATTTAGGGAGAGACATGACCCGCAGGCCATATCTAAATTTACAACAATTGTAAAATCTAGAGCTATGTTGTTCACCATACCCAAACAACACTTTGAAAGGTAAATTAGAACATATTCTAATTCATACAATTATGGAAAAAAATATTATTCATGATAAAAATTCTCTAATCTATATTACTTTATATCAAGATTTAATTACTCACGCTACAAACAATTTCATTTCTCGCGCTTCAAACAATCAACCACTCCCTACGGCGGTCCCGCTAGCCGGTTAGCGGGGCGGGGACAAGGGGCAGCGCCCCCTAGAGTTTTTGAAAAACATCATATTCTTTTAGAAAGAGAGTTTCATAAAATTTAATTTCAAAGCCCTAGGGGCGTTGTTCGAGCATGATCGAAAATTCTGAACGATTCAGAACGTCTTCAATGCGCGCGAACATGACTAACGATTCCGAATATCGTGCGCTCTGAACAATTCAGATGTGGCTGCGAATTTGAATGATTCAAACCCTAACGCAGCTATTTTATTATAAAGCATACAAGATTCAATTTCTTGATACAAAGATTCGGTTTCTTGCATACAAAGATTCAGTTTCTTGCATATATATCACAAATAATAGCATGTAGAAAAACCCAATTTAAACGCGAGTTGAGTTGGCTCTGATACCACTGTTGGGATCCGTACACGCAGCGAATTAAAATTTTATACGAATCCCATCCCGAGGATCACTCAGGTGCGTTTAAATCAGAGTTAAGGAACCTGAATCGTACCTTATAGAATTCGAAATCATCTGGAGCAGGAGGTTTTCCTTCGATTTTAGCGAACTAGTAGCTCAAGAATCTACACAAACCTTTGCGCACATTTTCTCATGGTGATCAAGAAAACCCAAACTGTAGTGAATTCGTTCGCGTCTCGTTCTCTTTGAACTGGTGGGCTACCTTCTCGATCAGCAGAAGACGACTCTTAGAATCGGCTTCCTCTACCGGTATCCACACGAACAAACTCCGAACACAGACGCAGCAGCGTGCTAATGCCTCAAACTGTGCGTCTCTCTCTTTTTTACTCTAGGATTTCTCGTGGCTTTCTAATACGCTCGACTAAAAGTTCCGTAGGTTTTTCTAAACCCATTTAGCGTATTATATAAAATTAATCCTCATTAATTTTTCTTAATTCAAATTTTAGATCTGGATTAAAATATATTAATTAAATCTATCTGATAGATCTAATATAATAATATTTATTTAGTCTGATTAAAAGCCAGATTTGAAAATTCGAATTTTGAATCTGGATTAAAAATATATTAATTAAATCTATCTGTAGATTTAATCCAATCTATTTATTTAATCCAAATTAAAAAGCCTTCTGATTTAATTTATCTTTTTAAATTAAATCCGAGAAATGATATATATCTATTTAATTAAATCTGAGATACAATATCTCAATTTAAATTAAATAGATAATTATATCTTTATTTGAAAATTAAATGAGATACAATATCTCTATTTGTTTTAGATATTTAATTTACCAAATAAATTAAATGTAAAACAAATATTATATAATAATATTATATTTTCCACTAAATAATATTATTATATTATTTTCGAATTTAAATATATATACACATATATATATTTACCCCAGATTAAATCCAGTATCCATTAAATCTCAGATTAATCTGAGATTCAATGAATCTGGATACTTTTACCCGTGTTGGATTATTCTTGTGTGCGACCTTGCAGACCCATATGAGATTGGTAGTGCGCCAATACTGTACCAGCCCACAAGTCTCAAGTGGCCTCTAGTAAGACATTGCAACTACCCAATTCATATGGGGATCGATGACACGATACTACCTATCGTACAACTATGTCACATCCCTTTTGTCACGCGATAATTTGGTCAAGGATGAGGCATGAATAATGTCAACTTCCTGTTCTGGACCACTACTTTCTTGATTCTCGAGTAGTCTAATAAGTGAAATGGAAACTCTTTTCCATCATAGTATGTCCATACATTTCTTAGACTCACTCACATTCCTCTTGACCATCCCTCTACAAATGTGAGGGACAAATTCCATCTTGACCATTCACATTCCTCCGCATGAAAACCACTGATCTCGATCTTAGCCTTTACCATCACCCGGTCAAAGGTGACTTTTGACTAGGTCAAAGACCAGTGACTCATCATGTAGGAATCCATGATGATCTCAGGTCATAGGGCGTCATGACGCGGTTATACATAAGATAAGCTTATGACTTAATCCATGCAGCTTTCTCATAGTGAGTCGGTCTAGCACCTTGTACTCTTACAAGTTCCTATGACTTTGATTCGTATCTCCATACCTCATCAAAGTCATATTGGTCTTAACTCATCTTCGCTCCCGCGTAAATGACCAACCAGGGACATTTAGGATAATCTATAAGATATATCCAGGGATATAGTTATCATCATAAACATGCGTATGAAATGATAACTTAATGGAGAACAATGACTTGCCCCGAGGGCATAATTTCCAACACATGGAGCATGAGAAATTCTATTAAAAACATGGAAGCTAAATAAGCAAGCAGACTAGCTGAGTCACTTAGCAAGGTCAAAGTAAATATCGTAGCAATGCTGAAGTTAATCCACATGAGTAAGTCATGGAAATCACCCTTTGCAATGGTAATAAAAAACTCCAAGAAGTTGATAATGGGACTAAAAAGGTGTCTAAAGAGGAAAGTGAGAAGAAGAATGATGAACATGATGAGGTAATTGAGGTACCTAAAGCTAATATTATGACTTGAGTTGCCCTTGGCCTGCTAAACTCAAACCATATGTACTTTCCATTCCATATTTTGAACGTCTTAAAAAGAAAGATCAATATTCTAGCTTCCAAAAATTCCTAGAGATGCTCAAGAAGATCCAAATCAACATCCCCTTCATAGAGGCATTAGCAAATATGCTCTGTTATGCTAAATACCTCAAGCAGCTGGTCTCAAATAAGAAAAGATTGGAAGAATGTTCCACAGTGACTGTTAAGGAAGAATGCAGCGCAATTATACAAACGAAGTATTATACACATATTCACTATTAGGGACTTTATGGTAAATAATAGTAAGAGTCATGCTTATTAGCTCACAAGTTAGATAGAGGAGAGAGAACTAGCAATGATGTGGCTGGGTATAGAGGTTATACATACTGTACCGAACCATTTTTCCTAATTTGTGAATGAATATAGTACATTTTCCTTTCTTAGTTGTATCAAAGGTATCAAAGCCAGTTCTCTAGCCATGACGTCGTCGCCGGAGACGCGATCCCAGGATCGTCTGGGTGAACTTGAGCACCGGCTTGAGTCCTTCAACTCCACCATTCAGACTCGTTTCGAACAGAGCTCCCAAGAAATCACAGAGCTCCAGAACACTACTCGTCGACTAGAAGAGCTTATGAAGGTGCTTGAACTCCGTTTCGCACCACCTACTGGCAAACTCCCTCTCGGTCCTAATGGAGGCCCCGATGATGGCTCCAGCTCCAGCTCCACCGTTCCCCCTCGTATGCTAGCCTTTGGTTCCTTTCAAGAGCTACATTCCCACCACCAGCAACCCCACTTCGCCTATTCCGTTCCTACAAAATAGAGTAACATCGAGTTCCCACAATTTGATGGTACAGATTTCTGAGGTTGGGCTTACCGTTGCCGGCAGTTCTTTGAGGTGGATGGTACACTGTCAGAACACCGGATTCGATTGTTGAGTATTCACTTGGAAGGCCATGCTCTTCGATGGCATCAGACCTTCATGCGCCATCGATCATTTGCTGAAGTTTGTAGGGAGGATTATTTCCACCACATGGAAGCTAAGTTTGTTGACGTTCGCGATGAACACCCACTTATTGCCTTAAAGAAGCTTCAGCAAGGCGATGATCCAGTGGCCGACTATGAACGCCAATTTGACAAATTCCTTTCCGAGGTCGACATTCCTAAGCTGATTGCAATCAACCTCTTCATCGGTGGGCTTTGACCGGACATCCGCCAGTTTGTATTGAACTTCTCTCCCTTGTCGTTAGCCAGTTCGTCATGCTTCGCCAGACTCTTGGAGGCGACCATCAAGACCCTTCACGAGCATACTCCTACTCGCGATCGAAGAAGTGGCCCTATGACTTCATATAATTGTTCCACCAATGTGGGTTCAAAATGGTCTACAGTAACGGGCTCCAAGGTTGGCCCATTCTCTCCCATGTCCAACTCCCCTGATCCAGCGAAAACCAACAACGCATTTCTCTAAACCGACTACACCCACCTACTCTTCCCATTCAACATCACACTCGTCTGCTTAAGGATCAGTCACGAAACCTAGTCGGCACCTGTCGAAGCGACAAATGGAT
This sequence comes from Acacia crassicarpa, assembly GCA_034222035.1. Lineage (NCBI taxonomy): Eukaryota > Viridiplantae > Streptophyta > Magnoliopsida > Fabales > Fabaceae > Acacia > Acacia crassicarpa. Next base: position 18,170,956 of record JAWXYG010000009.1, on the reverse strand, counting down.
GAGAGGCGCCGGCAAGGCTTATGTTACTGGTGTCCAGAGAAATATTCTTCGGGTCACAAATGCAAGGAATCGCATATCTACCTGTTAGTCATCAATGATAAGGAGGAGGAATTTGAGGATGCGTTGGGTGATACTCAGGGAGCCACTGAAGGAAGCATTAACGCTATTGAGGGCCGCCGCCATACCTCAACCTTAAAGCTCATCGGTCGGATCAAGAACCAACTGGTCATCATTTTATTTGATACAGGGAGCACCCGCAACATCATTAACGCTTCGGTGGTTAAATGACTAGGGCTGAAAATGTGGGAAAGAGACCCAATCTGTATGTCTGTCGCCGATAACCGCCAGGTGTGTCTTACAAAATCTTGTCCGAGTCTGACGTGGGAAATGGGAGGTTCGTTCTTTTGCTCTGAATTTTTGGTTATGAAAATAGGAGGTTATGACGCTATTCTGGGTGTCGATTGGCTTAAGACCCTTGTTCGTTTTTCAATGGATATGTCGTCACAACTTTTCAAATTTCAATTCAATGGTCAACCTCTATCATTGCAAGGATTGACTTCTGGTCGTCACTTCTGTTCAAAGGAAGTTTTTACTCTTCGCAAATTTCTGGTGGCTAATGAGTTATATCTCATTCACCCTCCTTCCCAATTACAAATACGGCTTGGTGCTGACTTTGCTATATCACCTGCACAGCAACTTGAATTACAGCATCTCTTGGACAAATTTGCTCCTGTCTTCCATGAACCAACAGAGCTGCCTCCTTGTAGGACCTTCGATCATTCTATTCCTCTCAAAGACCACACTCCTATTAGTTGTCGTCCCTACAGGTATGGACCTGTTCAAAAAATTGAAATTGAAAATCAGATCCAACAAATGCTCCTTAATGGTATCATTCGTGAGAGTTCGACTGCATTTGATGCTCCAGTCATTTTGGTCCAGAAGAAAGAAGGATCGTGGCGCTTTTGTGTTGATTATCGCAAGCTCAATGAAGCTCCTGTTAAGAACAAATCCCCTATTCCTGTTATTGAGGAATTGCTGGATGAACTCACCGGGGCTGCCTTCTTTTCTAAACTCAACTTAAGGGCTGGTTATCACCAAATCTGAATGAAGGAGGATGACATTTCTAAGACAGCCTTCAGGACTCACGATGGGCTATACGAGTTCTTAGTCATGCCTTTTGGTCTCACTAATGCTCCAGCTACATTCCAGGGACTCATGAATTCTGTTTTTAAACCTTTCCTGTGTAAATTCAATTTAGTCTTTTTTGATGATATCCTTGTTTACAGCAAAGATTGGCCTTCTCATCTGCAACACCTAGAACTGACTCTTTCTGTTTTGCAACAGCAGCAACTCTTTGCTAAGAGTTCCAAGTGTGTCTTTGCTGCCACTAAAATCGACTACTTAGGCCACCTCATCTCGGCTCAGGGTGTTCAGGCTGACCCTCGGAAATTAGAGGCTATTGCTACTTGGCCTATCCCATCTTCTCTTCGAGAGTTACGAGGATTCCGTGGCCTCACCGGATACTACCGTCGCTTTATTCGACATTATGGCTCTATTAGCAAACCGTTGACTAATTTACTCAGGAAGAATGAGAAGTTTATCTGGACCCCCAAAGCTGCTTCTGCTTTTCAGCACCTTAAGACTATTATGATGTCTCCCCCGGTTCTCGCCTTGCCTAATTTCCAGGACACTTTCATTATTGAAACTGATGAGTCTGAAATTGGATTTGGGGCTGTTTTGTCTCAAAATGGCCATCCTTTGGCTTATGCTAGTAAAGTATTAGCTCCTAGTACGTCACTTATCTACTTATGAGAGGGAAATTCTTGTCATTCTCTTTGCTGTTAAACAATGGCATTCCTATTTAGTGGGTCGCAAATTTGTTATTCCTACAAACCACTTACCCTTGAAACATCTACTGGAGCAGCGAGACCTCAACCAGGATCAGTTTAAATGGCTACACAAATTATGGGGTTTGCATTATGAAATCCTCTATCGGAAGGGCACTGATAATGTGGTTGCTGATGCCTTATCCCGCTGACCAGAGAGCTCTTGTTTTGCCATTTCTTCTCCTATTTCTCCTCTGTATGACCACGTTTGGGACTCCTGGTTGACTGACACAAAATTACAGAATTTGATTAAGGATTTAGAACACAATCCAGGCTCCCATCCCAAATTCCTTTGGCAACATTAGCTGCTTAAACGTCAAGGAAAGCTGGTGGTAGCCGCTGATCACGTCCTTCTTCAAGATCTCCTTAATTATTTTCATGCTGAGAGCATTAGTGGACACTTAGGTATCCATCCCACTTTTTAACATCTTGCTACTGTTTTTTATTGGAAGGTATGGAAAAGGATGTCCGCAATTTTGTGTGTGAATGCATTGTGTGTCAACGTTTTAAACCTGAATTGGTAGCTTCACCGGGCCTAATTCAGCCCCTTCCTATCCCTGATCATGTGTGGACTGAACTCTCTATAGACTTCATCAGTGGTTTTCCACCCTCCTATTCCAAAACTACTATTCTGGTTGTGGTAGATCGCCTATCTAAGGCTGCCCATTTTATGGCTCTTAAACACCCTTTTACGACGGTAGATGTTGCTCATACTTTTCTGGATAACATTGTGAAATTGCATGGGTTTCCTAAATCTATTGTGTCGGATAGGGATCCCGTTTTCTGTGGTAAATTCTGGAAAGAGCTTTTTCGTCTATATGGGGTTAACTTGCATTCTTCCTCTGCCTATCATCCTCAGACGGATGGGCAAACTGAGGTCCTTAACCGTTGTTTGGAGTGCTACCTCCGTTGTATGACTGGTGACTTCCCTAAGCAGTGGACTAGATGGCTGGCATTAGCTGAATTATGGTATAATACTACTTATCACTCAGCCATAGGCATGACTCCATGTGAAGCTATTTACGGTGTATCCCCACCCGTCCACCTTCCTTACATTGCTGATGATTCAGCCAATGACGTAGTGGACCGCACTTGTCTGTCGCGTGAGTTGGTTATTCACAATCTAAAAACTCATTTATTGAAAGCCCAACATTGGATGATACAGCAAGCTAATAAGCACCGATTGGAACACCACTTTACTCCAGGGGACTTGGTTTATTTGAAATTACACCCATTTTGGAAGAATGTGTTGAATAATTTTGCCCTTCATAAATTAGCCGCACGTTATTTTGGGCCTTTCAAGGTTTTGAAACAGGTTGGGGCTGTTGCTTATGACCTGGAGTTAGCTCCTATGACTCGGGTACATCCTGTCTTCCATGTGTCCTTCCTGAAGCAGCATGTTGGCCCATCCAATCCTATTACTCAGTCCCTTCCTCCCATTGATGACCAAGGTCAATTTGCTCTAGAACCGGAAACTATTTTGGGCCGCAAGATCACTCGCCGCAATAATCTTCCTGTTACTCAAGTCTTAATTTAGTGGAAGCTGACTAATCCTGAAGATGCCACTTGGGAAGATCTCTCTGCTATTAACCCTCAGTTCCCCAATTTCTCCACTGCTGCAGCTGCTACTCATGACATCCTTGTAGACAAAGATTCTTGTTAGGGGGGGGAGTATTGTTATACACATATTCACTATTAGGGACTTTATGGTAAATAATAGTAAGAGTCATGCTTATTAGCTCACAAGTTAGTTAGAGGAGAGAGAACTAGCAATGACGTGGCTGGGTATAGAGGTTATACATACTGTACTGGACCATTTTTCCTAATCTGTGAATGAATATAGTACATTTTCCTTTCTTAGTTGTATCAAGAAGCTTCTGCCAAAATTAAAAGGTTCAGAAAGTTTTTCTATCCCTTGCACTATGGGCTTTACTACTATTGATGATTGTTTAGTTTACTTAGGTTCTAGTGTCAGTTTAATGCCTTATTCTCTTTGCAAATGTAACTTGTTAAATTTGTGTTGTTTATATGTAAATCCACTTGTTCATAAATAACGCAAATTGAACAAGTCATATTTGTAAGTAGCAGTGTTCATTTATGTCTCATCCTGGTCATTCCGTTCCGATCCCGGTTATTTTATGACAGGACAATCCCCAAAAAAGCGGGACGAGACAAAATTATTACTGTGACGAGATAGGACGCGGGACAAGGCTTTGTTCCACAAAACTTTTTTCTCGTCTCGAAATCATGTTGTTATTAGTTTAATATCTATAATATTTCTATTTTCCTATTTTTTTTACTAGAAAATATAATATTTAAATAAAGATATAAATAGTATCTTTTTGAGATAGATGTTAGCTATATAAAAATATTATCATATAATCTTTTTTAGACAATTTTAGTCCTATAAAAAGACATTATTATATAGTGGTTATATCTTTAATATAAAATACTATAAATATTTAAGAAAACCCTCATAATTATCACTAGCACGATGTTGCCGCACCATCTTGCCTACTTCTCTACAAGATAGTATAATTGTTTATGATCATCATTCTTTTTAAGTCTAAGTGTTAATTATTTGTTATTTTTTATTATTCTTTCGAGCTAAAACTGATAAAAGATGATGATTACATATTTGTACTATATATTTTCAATCATCTAAGTCCAATGTCTAACTCATACCCATACATTTTAGTGTTACAAATTCAAAAATAATAAAAATATGATGCTCTAAATCCTCAAGAAAAATAAATAAATGAGACATCTTGTTCCCATCCCTGTCCCGTCTCGATCCCAATCTTGTCCTAATCCCAGCCGAAATGGGACGAGACATAGGATAGTTTTCCTATCCTGTACCCTTTTGTAGGATAAGATGTGGAATAGGCTTATCTCATTTCTATACTACCTTGGGAACTCCCTCATTTGAAAATGTTATACTCTTCATAAACAAGTGGAACCCTCCTATGAATAACACATTCATTTTTGGTGGTCGGAGCTCCGTCCAACCAACACCAAAGCCTCTATAGCTGGCTGGGGGTTTGCTGCTTCAACCTTGCGACTATCAGCGACTAGTCGTCAAAGGTCTACTGATGATCAAACCTTTTTTTAAATATATATATATATATATATATAGCAAGGGGCATTATCGCCTTGTTACCTATAAAATTTATTTTCATTTTGATCTTGCTTCTGGAATAAATTTTCATAATGTTATGCTCGTTTTTTTTTTTATCAATAATGTTATGGTCGTTGACTAAAATAAATTTGGTCCTGTGGGACTTAACTAAAATTCTTCCAAGAAAAATTGACTATTCAAAATGTGAATGATGATGTTGATGCTAGTGCATACAAGAAGATTATTCGAAAAATAATAAGAATGTGTTAGTTTATACTTTATTTATGTTTTCCTTTTCACTTTCTTGTTATCTTATCACAAAAGCCTTATTGCTTATAACTTATTTTGTTTCATATTAGGAATTTATTTTAATGCATTTTTCTTTCTTTTGGTGAAGTATATGGATAGTTTTCTTCCCTTTAATTGGACACAAGAATGAAGATAAATGCCTCATAGGTAGTGTTACAACGCACACCATACTTATATATATATATATATATATATATATATATATATATATATATATATAGGGAAAAACACTTCTCATGTTGTAGGAGAAGTGTATTCCTATATCACACACACATGAAATTGTGAGACCCACATATATATATAATGCTAATTATATATATGTGGGTCCCACCATTTTATGTGTGTGTAGGAATCTTCTTCTTATGCAACATGAGAAGTTTAAACCCCATATATGTATATATATATATTTCATCTAACAACTAGCAATGCAAGAATCAATACTATAGTAGGTAATAAAACTAATTGAAGGCTTTGGAAGAGCAATTATAATATTACCAAAGGGACAAAATTTATTATTAAGGATGCTTTATATTCCTCTTAATCACAAATAACTTATTAAGTTTCAAAGATATTCACCAAAATGGTATCATATTGAGACTATAAATGAGAAAAATATTTTAAAACACACACACACACAAGACATCTTGAAGAGTTTATAAATGGAATAAATGTGTCTTGAAAAAATTACCGAATGATCATCTAGTTTGCACCATACAGATATTATGTTACTACTTATACTACACACACATCTTGAAGAGTTAGAAATGGAATAAATGTGTCTTGAAAAAATTACCGAATGATCTTCTAGTTTGCACTATACAAATTTCATGTTACTACTATTGAATGCTACAGCAAACCCAAAGCTTAATGATAAAAATATATTTACTAGTTGACATGACTGGTTAGACCATTCTAAATCAACTATGATGCGGAGAATTATTAAAAGCCCACAAGACATCTTGAAGAGTTAAAAGTGTGGAATAATATGGGAGAAAAATGTATTTTGATTGTGTTGTGTTTCGATGATAACATAGGCAAATTACACACAAATATACACTGAAGAAGATTTCCTCATTGTCAACTCTCTCATTATCTCTAACAGGTTGATCCTGACCGTTGAAATCTTGATCCAAGGGTCCAGAATGATTTTTAGAAAAACCGCGCGCAGTAAGAAAGCCATGGGCGGTTTTTCTAAAATTCATTCTGGACCCTTGGATTAAAATTTTAACGGCAAAGATTTGCTGATGATGAGGGATGGACAGAAAGATGATGATGAGAGGATCCGAACTCATATATACACACTCAAACCTCTCATACGACCCCTCACACAAATAGTTAAGACTCCGACAGACACAAACAGTTAAGGCCTTACGCATGAGACCAATTACAACCCCTGAAGGGTTACAACCCATAAAGGGTTTCAACTTCTACAAATAGTAAAGACTCTTTAAAGGAATAGTAAAGTCTTTTCACTCTAATATTCCCACACTCCCCCTCAAATTAGATTATGGATGTTAATCTATGACCCAACTTGCTTATACAACTTTATACAACTGACTCCCCCTTAGGCTTGTACTTCTTGAGTCTCAAAGGTCCACTGACTTTGGACTTGAACTCCTTTTTGAGTCTCAGAGGCTTGTTTAGAGAGTAGCAGATACTTGACAATGTTGGGAGTTACTGGTTGCAACAAGATGCACAGGAACCAAATACTCGACAATTTTTGGGAGTAACCAGCTGCGACAGATCGACGGGCAGTGGCTGCGACAAGATCGACAGGCAGTGACTACGACAAATCGACGGGCAATGGCTAGGACAAGATCAACGGGCAACTACTGTGACAAGACGACGGGCAACAGCTACGACAAGACGAACGGGCAATGACTGCAACTAGATTGATGGGCAGTGACTGCGGCAAGACAACAGGCAACAGCTACGACAAGACGAACGAGCAATGACTGCGACTAGATTGACGGGCAGCCACTGCGACAAGATTAACGGACAGAAGATGAAGGTCCCATAACTGCTTAGGGATATAAACTTCATTTCTCTGGTTCTTATCGCTATAAATTTGTTAGACAAGCTTTGGAGGACGGCGTTGGATGGGCTCCAGAGGATGACGTCGGACGGACTCTAGAGGACAGCGTTGGACAGGGACAATGTCAGACTGGCTCTAGAGGACAGCGTCGGATGAGCTCTGGAGGACGGTAATCGGACGAGCTCCAAAGGACAACGTCGGACTTGACAATTGACAGATTGGTCCTTCAAATTTAAAGATTGACAAACTAATTTACGAAACATATGTATGAACAGTACCATACAGTACGGAATAGTGATGGATGAACAGTGATCTGGAAATATTTGACCAGCATCATGATGTCGGCCAGAGGAATCTGAGTCTTCACGCACCTCAACTCTTTTGCACATGGACCACCAACTCTTCGACATGGACCACCAACTCTTCGACATGAACCACCAACTCTTCTTTTGATTTTGTCCAATATGTGGGGCCTAGGAACCACTACCAATTCTTCTTTTCAATCCGTGATTGTGATCCTGGTTGCTGGTTGCGCAATGTGAAGGAAAAACATGTGGGCCCCAATTTTCTGCCGACACTATTCATCAAGAACTGTTCACTCCTCTCTCTCTCTCTCCTTTTTTGTAAATTTTTTTTTTAAAAAAATAAAATTACTGAACAGATCAGACCCGTGACTTCTTTCTTCAGCCTGAACGCCACAATTCCTCAACTTTCTTCTTTTTCAAACATGCAGACCCTACACAAAAACTTAATTAACCACTCCGCATCTGCACCAAATGCAATCCTTTCTTATTGACTCATTGCATGGCCACCTTCTCTTGGGAAGCGCCACGGACTAATCGAATAAGAGCAAAGAAAGATTGAACGAGGTTAGAACGGACTGGACACACCTTCTTCTTCATCTTCTTCTTCTTTCTCTTCTCTTCTCCTTCGATCTCCGACAACAGAAGGTGCTAGTTCAGTGTTGAAGCTCGAGAGGACGACGATAACATAGGCAGATTACACACATATATATACACACTCAAACCTCTCATACGACCCCTCACACAAATAGTTAAGACTCCGACAGACGCAAACAGTTAAGGCCTTACGCATGACACCAATTACAACCCGTGAAAGGTTACAACCCTTAAAGGGTTTCAACTTCTACAAATAGTAAAGACTCTTTAAAGGAATAGTGAAGTCTTTTGACTCTAATATTCCCACAAAAAGATTCTTCAATTTAAATATTTTCATGTGTTATTTCCCCTCAAGGTTAAATTAATTATAAGGCCTTCGATGACAAAAGTTGGGATTGAATCCCCTATAGTTCTAAAGCCTATCCAAAGGAACATATGCAGACTTATTCATCCTTCAAGTGGGACCATTCAAATATTTTATAGCTTTTGATCACGCTCTTTCATTCTATATATTGTGCCAAAGAAATTTAAAAATGAGAAAAATATTTCTCCTGTCACTGAAGATAGAGTTATCTCCAGTGATTCTAAAACTATGTCGTTTTGAATTAATGAAGGGTGTGTTTGTAATTTCAGGTGAATTAATGAAGGGTGTTTCTGTATTTGCACTCTTCATTAATTCACTTGAAATTACAAATACATCCTTCATTAATTCACCTGAAATTACAAACACACCCTTTATTAATTCAAAACGACGTAGTTTTAGGGTTACTAGAGATAATTCTATCTCCAGTGACAGGAGAATTCCTTTACCCATTAAAATTAATCCTAAAATTTATAAATTCTCAAGACCCTAAGCCTAAGCTTCGTTCCATTCAAGTTGTGTCTGATATATGGTCTTCTATTTCTGGCTAGAGTAGCTTACAATTTATGCGTACTCTTTTTTTTTTTTTTTTGCTCAGAAATTTATGCGTACTCTTTGATATGTTCCCTTTTGAACAATTAATATTTTGAATTTACTCATGTGACCCTCGTCGAGGAAAACAATGGACGTTGTGGTAATGCAATTAAACGTGCCAGATATGGATGTCGCGGTTGTGAATTGTGATAGAGAATTTGTGGCCCTCCTGAACAGACAGGGATGACCCATTAGCATTTGATATTTGATTTAACTTGTATTCTGTTGAGTTATATCAAGTCTCTTTCTTGCACTCTCACAAAATAAAATTATATAATCAATCAATGATACATACGGAAGGAGATACTCTCATTGGCACTCCTCTCATCATCTCTCATCATGCCTTCATCTGGGCCTTCCAATTTTGATCAAAGTATTCAGAAGGAAACATATCATCCCTTCATCTTATGCATTTTTCTCTAAGTTTGGATATTGTGATTTTCTGTGAGACTGTCGGGTGCTATGAGTGGCAGCTCTTATTTGAAGAATTGGGTGATTTGAGATGGGTTCAAACCCGGTGTTGGGTTATAATTTGGTATGTTTGGTAAATTTGAGTGTTCTCCACTAGTTCTAGTTGTGCATACGAGTGTATATGTCCTGAATATGGAAGAGTGTGCCATTAGTAGATTTTATCAAACTTGAAAATACATTAAGCTCAAGTTGTTTTATGTGGTTACCAAGTCTTATGACATTTGCGATATGGATAATGTATGCAGCTTTGAAGGTAGACTGGTAAAGTGCTTGAAAGATATTGGGAAGCTCAACTCCCTCCCCCATCAAATTGGGAACCAGATATGGTGCCTCTCCAAAGGATAGGCACCATCTCCCATTCTCTTTAGCTGATTTGGACCGTCCAGATCAGATCTGGACAGTCCAGATCTCATGTTTTTTAAAAAATATTTTCTAAATGAAAAAATGATTTTTTAAAAAAGTGTTAGTTAAGAGATTATCTTTGTTTTAGATCTTCTACCCAAAAAATTTTTTTATTTTGAAAATCTAAAAAGTAAAAAATATGAGATCTGGACGGTCCAGATCAGCTAGGGATATAGTGCCTATCCCTTGAATAGGCACCATATCCGGTTCCCATCAAATTGATCCTACCTAAGTATTTGCTTAGTGCTAGGGAGTGCTCTTTGTATTTTAATTTGTACTATCATTGGTATGGTTTCAGTCTTTTCTTTCTTTCATTCTTTCTTTCTTTTTTTTTTAATGGCGGCATGCTCAAAAAACAAGCCAAAAAAGGTAACATAACAAATCGCGCCAAAGTTTGCTATAAAACAAATTGAATTTATTCGGAGATTAGGGAAAGGGACAATTCATTAGGGAAAAGGACAATTCATTAATAGACTCTTTCTTTTTCATATATGTAATTAATTATTAGGTTTGGGTCAAATAACTCAAAATGAGAATTTAATTTGGTTGTCTCACTTCCAATTTTCCATTATAAATATAGATACCTAGCTCCCAAGTGAACACAATGCAAAGTAGCTATATAACACTCCCACAATCCTCCCTTTGCAGTTCATAAATTCATTGTTTGGTAACATACATGGCTATACCATTTTTCCCGGTAAATATTAAGTTTACTGTGAGGAGGAGCCAACCAGAACTGGTAGCTCCAGCCAAGCCCACGCCTCGTGAAGTGAAGCAACTCTCTGACATAGATGACAGTGATGCTCAAAGATTTCAACTTCCATTAGTACACTTTTATCCTCACAAGCCTTCCATGACAGGAAAGGACCCTGCTCAAGTTATCAAAAGGGCACTTGCTCAAACCCTAGTCTTTTACTATCCATTTGCAGGTCGACTTAGGGAAGGACTTGGTCGCAAACTTATGGTTGATTGTAATGCAGAAGGAGTCATTTTTATTGAAGCTGATGCTGATGTTTCTCTTCACCAGTTTGGTGAACCTCTTCAACCTCCATTCCCTTTCTTTGAAGAGCTTCTTTATAGTGTTCCTGGCTCAGAAGGAATCATTAACTGTCCCCTCTTACTCATACAGGTATACTCATGTGTATATATATATATCCTTATACATGATACTCTGTACAGCCCTTTTTGAAAGAGCCTAAAATTTGAATTGTTTTACTTATTTTTATAAGGTCGCACATAAATTCTTTAAGCATTTAATATATTTTTACCATTTTAGCTCCTAATGAATTCTATTCTCTGTCTTCATCTTTTTTTCATATTGCATTCTCTTTCATAATTTCTCTTATTACTATCCTATTTCTCTCGTTTACTTGTCTTCTTATAAATAAGGTTATACTAGGAAAAAAGTTCATTTTCTGATATACTTATCATTTTAAGTAATTTTAATTAAATTATTATTTTAAGTAATTTTAATTAAATTTTTAAACCGCGTAATTCATTTAGGGCTATTATAAAATGAATCGGAGGGAGTATATAATTATCTTAAATATCTCCAACATGTGCTAATGTTGCATATTTTATTTGTATTTAACTCTAGGTGACACGTCTCAAATGTGGGGGTTTCATTTTCGCTGCTCGCATAAACCACACTATGAGTGATGGTTTTGGTATTGTTCAATTTCTGAAGGCCTTAGCTGAGATTGCACAAAGTGCTTGTGAGCCTTCAATTCCTCCAGTTTGGTGTAGAGAGTTACTAAATGCGAGGGATCCACCTCGTATTTCATTCACCCACAATGAGTACGATGAAGTGCCTGATGATGAAACAAGAAGCCACGTCATGGTTCACCATTCTTTCTTCTTTGGACCTAATGAGTTAATGGCCATTCATAAAATGTTCCCTCATCATCACCATGGTCCTCAAAACTCAACGTTTGAAGTACTAACAGCTTTCATTTGGCGTTGCCGCACCATAGCTTTACAGCTAGAACCAGACAGGGAAGTTCGTTTAATGTGCAGCAACAACGTAAGGGGTAAGTCAAACTCTCCGTTAGTGCCACCGGGTTATTACGGAAACGCTTTTGTTTTCCCGGCCGTCGTCACCACGGCCGGGAAGCTATCCCGAAACTCATTAGGGTATGCTTTAGAGCTAGTCAAGAAATCAAAAGCTATGGCAACCGTAGAGTACATCCGATCTGTAGCAGATCTTATGGTGATCAGAGGACGGCCTAATCTTGTCTCCACAAGGTCTTGGGTTGTTTCAGATGTTAGACGTGCTGGTTTTAGAGATATAGATTTTGGTTGGGGTAAGGCAAGATATGCTGGACCAGCCATGGCTGGTAGTGGAGACTTCCTTGGAACGAGCTTCTTTATTCCACAAGAGAATGCAGAAGGAGAGGAAGGCATTGTAGTACCAATTTGCTTGCCACTCAAATCTATGATGCTATTTATCAAACAGTTGGAGAATATGCTAATTAGCAAACTATGATATCTAGACATCGTGCTTTGTGCATCACCTAAATTTTAAAATGAGCCATACGTACTTATGGTAATCGTCATCGGTACTTTCTAGATCATTGTTATTTTCTGGGTTGTACTTTTATGGGATAATTAATATGTAAGTCTCTAAAGTTTTCATTTAATTTTTAACAACGTACTAGTAGTTCTTATTTGAATTAGCTGCTTATAGTTTTGCCTATTCTTAATCAGGTCACTATTTTGTTTTCTTGGAAAAGACACAGAAATACCTTTGAAATTTGAAAAGAAGAAATCAGAATGTTGAATGGCACTAATTCCAATGGATTGATTTGGGATTATGATATCGCCAAAAGAAATAACTGTCCGCATCTTTTAATAGAAAAAATAATAATAATAACCAAAGCTTAAGCACCCCTTACCAACTATGGCTGTCGAAGCTTCAGTATCAGTAGCGAGTCACCGAAGATCTGGCGACTCGGGCAGGGCCCCAGCACTGCTGGCCACAATCAGCTTCACAGGTGTAAATAGCAAAAGTTGGGGCAATGAATCATGAAACCAAAGTAGTACATAATTCTGTCGGAAATTATCCACAAATTCCGTGGGTAATTTTCGTGGGTAAAAGTTATTAATGAAATTATCCATAGAATTCCGTTGATAACTGAAATTACCGACAAAGGATAATTCCGTCGGTAATTAAAATTACCCACAGAAAATTTCTGTCAGTAATTTTACCATGGCAGAATAAATTGATATTTACCACCTATGGAAATTACTGACAATTAAAATAAATCTGTCGCTAATTTCAGTTACTAACGAAATTCCATGGGTAATTCCGTCAGTAATTTTTACCCATGGAAATTACTTACGGAATTTCGTGGGTAATTTCCGACGTAATTTTTTTTGTTGGTAATTCCATGTGTAATCCACAATTTTTTTTTTTTTGGTAGTGGTCATGGCAGTAGCAATGGTGGAGGTGGCAGCAACAGTGGTGAAGGAGGAGGTATTGGTGGTGGCAGTTGTAGTGTGATGTAACAGGTGAAATGAGATTAATGAAACAAAGACAAAGAAGACTAAAGGGTAAATTGAATTTTTCCAACCATGCAATTAGGTGGTAAAGAGTATGCATTGGGAGGTATGAATGAGGATTACTAATTTTTCGGTAATCATCATTACTATGATAAAACATATTACCATGCTAAACAAATACCTAATACTATTCTTTTGATAATGTAATCTAGATTACCATTGCAAGTATGCAATGGGTTGAAGCAAATGGGCTCCAAGTACTTTTTAGAGTACATGAAGAATGTATGAGTGCCATACTTTTTAGAAGATGTAGAGTTAGTAGGGAGACTGGTGAGAAAAAATATATATATCAGGATCCCTCCTCTACCCGTTTTTTACTTCATCCCAGTTGGACTAAAATTTCAATAGATCATATCTGACATTTTATAAAAATATTATGATAAAATTAAATAAATAAGTTTAAACTGTTATAATTTGATCTAGACAGTTTATAATGTAGCACCTGCAAGGACCGCACTGAGACAAAATTGATGCCGTGGCTCTCTCACGATGCTTGGAATCATCAGGTTGTCTGTTTTGAGCAGAGACTGCTAGAGCTCGCAAACAAATAAATAATACAAACATATATATAGTTTTGGATTATATACTTGAATTAATTGACGGAAATGACTCGTTGTTTTTTAGTAGATTTTAAAGATAACCTTATCTTTCAGACCATTAAAAAACAAAAAAAAACTTTACCTTATATATGGATCTCTTGGTTCTCTCTTCTACCAATTCGCAAAGCATCAAGATAAAATTTTAATAGCTTATTTTTATTATGTATTTTTTTAAAATAAAATTTTGTAAAATGTTCTTTTTTTTTTTTTCTTTTTTTGGTCAGATATGAACCATTAGAATTTTAATCCAATGAGGAGGGTAAAGGAAGGGTAGAGCGCCCGGGCTAGGGTAGGAGATCGAAATCCTAAAAATTCAAGATATTCTTATATATTGTTATAAAATCTATAATATTTTTATGATGATTTTCCACAGCTTTCCACAGCTAAAATTAAGTGTTGGAAGAAAAAAAAAACACACACACACACACAGAAATAGCTTTAGATTATCTTCATTGAAATTGATTAACTTGAAAAGACTCGTTTGTTTTTAGTAGTTTTTAAAGATGACCTTATCTTATATATGGACCTCTTGGTTCTCATCTACACGTTCCCAAAGCATCAAGATAACATTTCAATAGTTTAAATTTAATCACGTTTTTTTTAAGTAAAATCGTAATAAGGCACTTATAAAATTTTAAATCTAGACCATTAGAATTTTAATCCTATGATGTTGAAAGGAAGAAGGATGGTAGAAAAGGGAAAAGATAAATGGGAGGATCCTAATTAATTCTTAAAAATCATGATATTCATATATAGTGTTGTAAAAATTATAATATTTTGATGATGATTTCTTAGGGTTTAGGTTATCCCCTATTAGCTTTAGGTTATCCCCAATGAAATTAATTAACCCAAAAGACACGGTTTTTTGTTGTTGTTAAGTTAACCTCAATCTATATGTGGACCCTCGTGGTTCCCTCATCTAACAGTTCCCAAATCTTTTTCTCTTTTTGAAGCAAGTATGCAATGAGTCTGATTCTAATTAACATACCAAGATCAGCTATATGTGGCTTGGCTATTGTACTAGTAGATATATTAGAGGTTGTGAAACTTGTGACAAGAAGGTAAACTTATCATAAACTCAAATCTTAAACTAATAAGAGTTTACTTTTATTAATAAATATGTGTTAGAAGTATATAATAAAAATATAAAAAATGGAAATTATATAATTTAAATATATTGTAAATCTGAATAAAGGAAATTAAAGCCATTAATACTATAATTTATCATATCCAATAAAGAAGTTTCTCTGATATTTATATAGAATGTCATTAAACATTTGAATAAAAAAAAATAGCACCAGTGTAGGAGATAGTTTCAAAGATAAAAATGGTAAACTTGGTATGCAAACTCGTGAATTCAATAGTTAGCACGAGATTAAGTAAAAAATGATTCAATTTTGTAAATTAGAAACGTAAAACAAGTAAAGTTGGATAAGTCGGCAAAACAAAAGCACAACTTCAGGATGGTTCTGCATTGTTGGTGCAATATAAAATGTAACGTATTCCCCAGTGTGACTACTTGCACGTGTAAAATTTTAGTCCAATGAGGAGGGTAGAGCCCACGGGTCGGGTTGGAAATCCTAATGCTAAAGATTCTAGTTATTCTTATATATTGTTGTAAAATCTATAATATTTTGCGGACGATTTTTCACAGCTAAATTAAGTGTTGACAAAAAATAAAAAATAAAAACACTCACACACACACACACAGATAGCTTTAGATTATCTTCATTGAAATTGATTCACTTGAAAAGACTCGTTTGTTTTTTAGTAGTTTTTAAAGATGACCTTATCTTATATATGGACCTCCTTGTTCTCTCTTCCACACGTTCCCAAAGCATCAAGATAACATTTCAATCGTTTAAGTAAAATCGTAATAATAAAATTTATAAAATTTTTAAATCTGGAGCATTAGAATTTTAATCCTATGATGTTGAAAGGGGAAGGGTAAATGGGAGGATCCTAATTCATAAAAATCATGATATTCTTCTATAGTGTTGTAAAAATTATAATATTTTGATGATGTTTTATTGGGGTATAGGTTATCCCCTATTAGCTTTGTTGGGTTAATGTGCTCTTTAGTCACTTAAGCCTAATAAGGCTTAATTGAGACTACAGCCCAAGAACTCTATGACCCATGTGGTTTAAAGTTAGGTTTTGGGTGTAATAGCATATAAACCTACTTTCACCTGCTTGAGAGTAACAGACGCATAAGGAGGCTCTCATCAGAAACAAACTCTAGAGGCAGACGTTCATCATCTGAACGGTTGCCCACACAACCATCCTATTCCCCTCGAGAGATAGTCTGGAAGATCGATCATAAAGCGGACGAGGACTGTTCGTAGAGAGACTTTCAGATCGCTCTTCAGATACGAGGACTGTGTAATACCCTAAAAATCCTATTTAGCATAACCACTAAATGATACCTATTAAAGTAGGTGAATATGTGGTCTCAAAGATATTATAACTTATCTAATTTAAATTAGGAAATTTCCTCCTAGAATCAAATGAACCAAGAAGACTCAAATATTCAAATTTCATTTAGGAACCATAAAATATCATAAAATACAAATAATTACCGTATTAAGTTATGGTTTACATGGAATTAAAAAGAGCAATGAGCGATTGAAATTACAACAATGAAGACACTAAATTTAACTAAATTAAAATAGGCATAATCAAAGATGGATAATCCCAATCAAAAGCCAATGACTAATTAAGAGTTATTTAAATGAATTTCTAAGGACTAAAATTAAAATGGAGTTCCTAAAATAGTATAAGATGTCATGAAAATAGGAAAGTATGTTAGCTCCAAAGTAGAAGTATATTTATGTTAATTCTTGAATAAGTTGTCGGTAGAACTTAATAGGGCAAAATTCAACTCCCTAAATCTTTATTAGGAGTCATAAAATATTGTAAAATACCATAAAAGCCCTTAAACCAATTAAATAGAATTTCCAACAATTTAAGAACAATTAAACTCACAATTAGTGATATATTGTCATATAATTCACATATTGGCAAAGTTAAGCCGTAAAGGGGTAGGAAGAGGTCTAAAATAATTAGAGGACACTAAAAATAATTAGTAAACATCAAAAAATTAATCCTAATTGAATTAACATGCATAATTAATTTAATGATGAATACTTACAAGCAATTTTGCAATATTTTGGCTAAATTCAACAATAAAGCCTAACAAGGGATCCATAATTATAACAATTGGACTTAGTAGGATCATAATTGAATTGGTAATCAATAAAATCATTTCAAACTAAGCCTAATTAAGCTAAATTAAATAGTAAACAAGAAGAAATTAATTTAGGACTTTAGTCACAACATTGGATCATTTTTGGTAGCCCAAATCATTGCCCAAATCACCAATAAAGCCCAAAACAAAAATCAAACCCAAAGGACCAGAGGGGATTTCGGTTTTGGCTGGATTCAAAGAGAAGAAAATGAATTTCAACACATGTTGCAAAGTTGGTCAAAGCTTGTAGAACACAAATCACTATTCATGGCTTAAAGTGCAAGTTTGCTTGAGATTCTTGGAGAAGGAAAAAGAAAGAGAAGAGGGGAGAGAGAGAGGGATTTCAGCTGGAGCAATTGAGTGGTGAGGATGTGAGATTTCAACTTTAACCTAGATCCAATGGTGTTTAATTGACAAGAGCAAAGTTCCATTTATTTACCAAATTGCCCAACCTTTTTCCTATAAATAGGGACCCAAGCTCTTCACTTTTCTTCACACCAAGCAATACAACACTTGCTTATTTGAGAGAGAGTTGAGAGAGCTGAAGGGAAGTCTTGAAGGAGTTCAAGCTCTAGGTAAGAAAAGTTCTTAGTTTTTGAGTTTAAATTCATAGGTAGAAGTAGTTTTGATCTTTAAAATTCTAGAATAATTTTAGTTTCATGTTTTTATAGTTTAAAATAGCTTCATTTCGAAAATTTAGTGAAGAAAGTAGTTCTGCAAAATTTCCAGATCAAGAACACGGTTGTAACGAAGTTCTGGCGAAAATTCATCGGTTAGGCGATTTCTGAACTAGTAACAGAAACACTCATATTTCATGTTGAAAATGCTATTGAAAAATTCTGACAAAATTCATGATGAAAGTAGACATGTAGAGCTTTTTAAATATGTAAAGAACATGTTGAAATGAGTTCTGTACAGTGAGAAAGAAATTCTCAAAGTTTATGTTGCGAAAATACTGGAAATTCTGGGCAGAAGATGAACACGTGAAATATGGGAATGATTTTTGAATTCTGGGCAAGGCCTGATATTTTTTCTGGAAAATAGACATCCTAAGGAGTCCGGAACTTCTTACGGATCTTCGTTTCGATTTTTCTAGAATTAGTTATGAATTTTCAAAGATAGGCGAATTTCTGCCCAATAATTCCAGCGGTTTTTTAATAAATTATGAGAAAATAAAATAATGGTTTAAAATATCAAGGGTAGAATAGTCAATAGTGGCCAAAATATATTTTAGGATATTATCTTTAAATTAATAGAACGATATGGCTATGATAGGCTGACCGGAAGAACGCTGACCAACCGATTTCGTACCGAACTACCGATTCAGGTACGGACGCGTACTGTAACACTAACTCTGATGCTTATTGTATGCTTATATGTGATAGATAGTCTGAAACTCTGTTTTTGAAAATTGATCATACACATACAACTTGATACGGGTTATGGTTTTGATAATGCCGTTATGTTTTCCTAGCGCTGAGGACACGATAGGCCATCGTGGCACTGGAGATAGTGCAGACTATAATAACATGCATATTGCAGTGGCTGTGTTATGTTATTATCTGAATATGAGAATATTGTATGTGATTATTGCTGTTTTGCCATGGATATCTGTCATACATATTTGATACATAAGCATGAGGTTAACCGTTACCTGAGGTTCAATGGTAATTGAACCTCAGTTCTTAACATAGCGTCAGGGTCCGGAGGAACCAGGACCAAGGACAAGGATAAGGAGCTAGCGCAAGGACGAAGACAGAGAAATTTTTATTTCAGCTTTTTTGTACTATTTTCAAACTACTGTACCGCTGTGTAAGCAACCAAATACTACAACAGTGAAGGTTTTTATTAGATACTCGCTCTTTTGAAATTATTCCGATGCTCTACTCTGATCAAATAGTTCGAAAACGTTTTAGAAAATTGGGATGTTACAGACTGTTCGTGGAGAGGCTTTCAAATCGCTGCTTTAGATTGCTGCATCTTTCTAGGTAATCAAAACGATGAAGGTTTTAACTTTTCCTATATCGCGTGGTACGATACGCTTCCGCATTTCTGGTGAGATTCCAACAATTGGTATCAGAGCCAAGAGCGATGAGGAAAAGAACCGAGTTTTGATATTAATTTATATTTCATGTGATTCTTTTCGAATATATGGCATCTTTTTCTATATTTGTTATTTATTTCATGGTAGCTATTCGTTTATAATTCATTTTTGGTATTAGTTTTAATTTCAATCGGTTAATTGCTTTAGTCCATTGTTAGATTTTCTTGTGTATTTCTTGATTTGTAACAAGGAGGCTAATCCCATATGATTAGGTTTCTTCCTTGTTGTTTTTAATTTTATTTTGGAATTTCTATGTATTTTTCGAATTTCTGTAAAAGTTGGAGATCAAGAAACTGCGAAAAAGATGAGATGACTTCGGCTGAAGGCGTTGGCAGGAGTGACGGCTAGGGTTTCTCTTGTGTGTCCTAGGGTTTCTAGCTAAAGTATGGGTATTTGGGCTTTTGGGCCCAGAGATACCCTAGAGGGGCTAGAGACAAATAATATGTGCTGGACAAAAGAGGAATTCCAAAGTTGTAATTTTTATTCTTATTCTTTTTAGGAAAGCTATGGATTAGAGTTATTTGTTTAATTATTTAATGCCTTTGTTAAATTATATGAATTATATTTGCGATTAACATGATGTTGGTAAATAACATGTCATATAGAATAGGAAGATGCCATATTGTTGCATAATCACATGTCATAATTGCTTAGTAGCTATTATGCCTTGAATCGACTAGTATGATAGTTATTATACGAGATTATTTAGATTGCCCACTAAATTAATTATCAATTATTATGATTTTAAATTAAAATCTAGAATAATAATTGGATTAATTTATTATGGAATTAAAATATACGCATTAATTATCAATTATTATGATTTTAAATTAAAATCTAGAATAATAATTGGATTAATTGATTGTGGCATTAAAATCTAGACATTAATTATCAATTATTATGATTTTAAATTAAAATCTAGAATAATAATTGGATTAATTAATTGTGGGATTAGAATCTAGACATTAATTATCAATTATTATGATTTTAAATTAAAACCTAGAATAATAATTAGATTAATCAATTGTGAGATTAGAATCTAGACATTAATTATCAATTATTATGATTTTAAATTAAAATCTAGAATAATAATTGGATTAATTAATTGTGAGATTAGAATCTAGACATTAATTATCAATTATTATAATTTTAAATTAAAATATAGAATAATAATTGGATTAATTAATTGTGGGATTAGAATCTAGACATTAATTATCAATTATTATGATTTTAAATTAAAATCTAGAATAATAATTGTATTAATTAATTGTGGGATTAAAATATAGACATTAATTATCAATTATTATAATTTTAAATTAAAATCTAGAATAATAATTGTATTACTTAATTGTGGGATTAGAATCTAGACATTAATTATCAATTATTATAATTTTAAAGTAAAATCTAGAATAATAATTGGATTAATTAATTGCGGGATTAGAATTTAGACATTAATTATCAATTATTATTTTAAATTAAAATCTAGAATAATAATTGTATTAATTAATTGTGGAATTAGAATCTAGACATTAATTATCAATTATTATGATTTGAAATTAAAATCTAGAATAATAATTAGATTAATTAATTGTGGAATTAAAATCTAGACATTAGTTATCAATTATTATGATTTTAAATTTAAATCTAGAATAATAATTGTGGAATTAAAATCTAGACAAATAATATAGAAAATTTCCTAAGAGAATTGTACCTTTTAGAGTAATTTGTGGGTTATTTAAAATGGTCATATGACGTACACTCTGCCAATCATGACTAGATTTTAGATACCTAATAATTTACCCTAAATTGAACAAATTCTTGGAAATTGAAAATTCTAAATTTAAAATATTGAATGGGTGAAGGTTTTAAATTAAGCATTTAATTTTAAAGCCTACGGGCCCCAATTGTGGGGTTATTAGTGAAATGGTTATCGCTGAAGCCCCATCGGATAAGGATAATCAGATTTCGCTAGATTAAACCCTAATATTTTCAAAATTTTAGTAAAGTTTTGTACGGCCCATCGTCGACAACACTTAGACACTAAAGATAATTTTGAAAGTAAACAATGGTTAAATACATTCAACTTTGGTAAAATTGTTAACCTTCCCATCGAGGCTCTGGCAATGGAACTGAAGGCCCAAATTAACAATATTAGTTTTACAAGAATCTTGCCCATCGTAAGCCTTGTAAAGATAACTAATGGATTGTTAAACAATAAACGAATAGTAGTTATTAGAATCTACTAGCGCTATATCTGTTTGTTGTTAATTATAGTTTGTAATTAGTGTGCTTTTCCTTATTTTCAGAAAAATGTCTTCATTCAATTCTTTAGCTACAATCTTGAGCCAAAAACCTATGGATGGTACAAACTACAAACAATGGAAAACTAATTTGGATATTGTTCTTCAATTTGAAAAGCTCAACTTTGTTCTCACTACTCCTATGCCAGCGCAGCCTGCTACAGATGCGTCTGATGCAATTCAGACTCGATTTCAGCAGGAGAAGGATAGATGAGAGAAGGTGAATGTGTCAGTTTGCTGCTACATTTTGGCCAGTCTCGCCAATCACCTTCAGGAGCAAGTGAGCATGATTGAGAGTGGAGCAACAATGCTTCAGACTCTTGATGGCATGTTTACTACGTCTAACATGGGTGATTTACATGTGATTGAGGCTTGTTTAGTGGAGAATCACGATGATAAATGGATCGTTGATTCAGGAGCCACTAACCATGTTTGTTACTCTTTGCAGTGGTTCAAACATAGCTTGACTGTAAGTAAAGGACAAAGAGATTTGAAGCCTAACCATGTTTGTTACTCTTTGCAGTGGTTCAAACATAGCTTGACTGTAAGTAAAGGACAAAGAGATTTGAAGCTTGGAACTGGGAAGTTTGTGTCTGCACTAGCAGTGGGACAAGTTATTTTATCTTTTGATAATTGCAGGACTTTGGTTTTAGAAGATTGTTTATTTATTTAAGATTTTAAGAGGAATTTAATTTCTGTTAGTTGTTTGGATAAACATGGTTTGACAGTTCAGTTTAATTCCTCAGTTTCAATAAGAAGTTCATCTTCTTTTATTTTTTCTGGTGTAAAGCTTAATGGTCTTTATTTCCTTAATCCTGTTCCCCGTGAAGTTAATCATGTTGAATTAAAAGATGTTGAGCATATTAATTCATCAAAGAAAAGAAAAGTTTCCAATGAAACTTATCTTTGGTATTTGAGATTGGGTCATATTAATTCTAATAGGATATAAGGTTTGGTCAAAGTGGGATTTTGAAATCCCTGAACTTTGAATCGATACCAGTATGTGAATCTTGTTTAGAGGGTAAAATGACTAAGAGATCTTTCAAGGCCAAGGGAAAACGTGCCACACTTCAGCTGGAATTGGTACATACTGATGTATGTGGACCAATAAATGTCCAAGCCAGAGGCGGGTATCAGTATTTCATCACATTTACTGATGATTACTCTAGATTCGGACATGTGTATCTAATGCATCACAAGTCTGAAGCTTTTGGAAAATTCCAAGAGTTCAAGGCTGAGGTAGAAAAGCATCTAGGTGTTCAAATTAAGACTCTTCGATCTGATCGAGGGGGTGAATACCTATCTGGAGAGTTCAGGTCTTACCTGACCAAAGAGGGGATAGTTTCACAATTATCTTCTCTAAGGACACCCCAGCAGAATGGAGTTGTTGAAAGGAGAAATAGAACCCTTTTAGAAATGACAAGATCTATGCTCAGTTATTCATCTCTTTCTGATTCATTCTGGGGATATGCCTAAGAAACAGCTATGTATCTATTGAACTTAGCTTCGTCCAAGTCGGTTACAAAGACACCAATAGAATTGTGGAAAGGGTACTCCCAAAGAGAAGGTGTGGATTATGATGAAACTTTTTCGCCGGTTGCCATGCTCAAATCCATCCAGATTCTCTTAGCTGTTGCAGCAAATCTTGATTATGAGATTTGGCAAATGGATGTCAAAACTGCTTTTTTAAATGGAAATTTGGAAGAGGAAATCTATATGCAGCAACCAAAAGGGTTTATAGCCAAAGGGCAAGAAGAAATGGTATGCAAGTTGCAGAGGTCCATTTATGGACTTAAGCAAGCATCCAGATCATGGAACATCAGATTTGATCAAGCCATTGCGAGGGAATTTTTCCGCCGCAAGAACGTTCTTGCTCGAGCATTCAAAATGCTTTGCTCGAGCAACCTACCCTGAACTACTTTTAGCAGTTTATCAGATGGTCCGTGCTCGGGTATGTAATGATCTCTGCTCGAGTACATAGATTACTTTAGTTCAATAACTCAAAAATTGTGATCATCAAAATACAAGATCTAACACACACACACACACACACACAGATATATATATATATATATATATATATATATATATATATATATATATATATATATATGTTCACATATCATCTTATAATCACATATTCATGAATTAACAAATCATTATGAGGCTCTAAGAACCATAGTTGGCTAAAAATGTAGGGTTTCACAATGGGTTTAATTCCAATGACCTAGGTTGACCGAAATTTTCATGGAAAAAGAAGGCTGATGTGGTGTGCTATTCATGAAGCATGTGGAATATATTTAGGTCTTGGTTAATTTAATAAATTGGTGAAGTGGGATGTTGTAGAAGTTTGTTCCAATATGAACCTATTTGATCATCCACAAGACTTTTATTTGCAACTTAGTTCATTACTCATGTAGTTGCAAATATTTGATAAGTGTTAAACATAAATTCTTGATTCCATATAAGGATTTCTATTCCTCAATTAGCTTCTTTGTGCCATAGGATATTACCTCTAAAATTTCTAAGCCAAAATCATCCATTTACTAATTATTTTTAAATTTTCCCTCATAATCTCTAATAAATATTCATGCAACCTTCTTCTCATCCCTTTGGTCAAATTTAATAAACTAAAATGACACAAATAGATGTTAATTCCATTTATCAAATTTTGTGCCAACATATGTTTAAAAAAATTTTGTTTTGATGAGATCACGTATTTCAGGTAAAATTGACATTTTAGTCAAAATTCACCATTTCTTTTCTTCAAATGCAAATATATCATACATAGAATTTGTCATAGCAAATTTAGGATATTACATATGTATTTTTCTCTCTTGATTGAAATATTAATTTTTCTCTGTTAACACCTTTAGCTCTTACAACTTTGTTCTATTAGCACTATTAACCCTTGTTAGGAGTAATGGTCCTAACAAAGAAAAATTAAATCATTTAATTTTGAGAGAAAAATGCACAGGTACCAAATCAAAAATTAAATGAATATATAGATGCCTCCAAATGAGTTTTCCCTTTTTTCCTATAAAATGACATTTTACTCTTATGTAAACATATATAACCATTATAAAATTGTTAACTTATATTGATGCCATGTTATTCCCATTAATGTGATGTAGCATAGATCCGTCAAAAACTTAAGGGAAAAATTAACGACATGGGTTAAAGAGGTTAAATTTAAACTTTTAAACAATGGGGGAGTTATTGACAAAGAATTGTTGAGTTCTCA
This sequence comes from Acacia crassicarpa, assembly GCA_034222035.1. Lineage (NCBI taxonomy): Eukaryota > Viridiplantae > Streptophyta > Magnoliopsida > Fabales > Fabaceae > Acacia > Acacia crassicarpa. The sequence continues at coordinate 18,145,826 of JAWXYG010000009.1, read as the reverse complement.
CAAAACAACCAAGTTTAATAAGAATTTGCAGTAATATGGAAATTGAGTCGTTTCTCAGAGAATTTGTATTAGGACTAATTTAACAATATCAGAGACAGAAAAAACACAGAACAATAATGAATTGAGGGGAGTTTTTAGTACACAATTAAAATCAATACATAACTAAAATAGAATGAACTAAAATGAGATTAATTTGATAAATAGAAGATCAACCTAAAATTTCGAATTCCACCACTTTCCTTCCTCGGATGAAAAAAGATTATTAACCGAACTCACAATTGATTCTGGATAAACCAAAATCTCTACATTCGTCAAGAAAATCCCTCCATTGGACGATCGTCTAGAATCTGTTTGAACTCGCAGCGTGTCACCATGCAATCACACAGTGATCACTTCAACCCAGTTCAAACTCAATCCTTGGGATATCTCAATCTGGGCATTAAATCTAACACCCAATCCGAAAGTAAATCGAATCCAAAATTACAAAACAAAAACGAATTTCTTATCGTTAAGAACAAGTTCTCTCGATAGTGGAATCTTCAATCCGTGGGCCAATCACAAAAGCTTAGCTTATCATGGCTGTGTAGAACAAAAATAGAACATAAATGAAGATGTTCATCATGAACATGAAGAACATGATGAACAGTTGACAAAAAATGGAAAGCTTTTATATTCAATTTGAGTTCCGTCCAAAAACGTAATGAACTATGTGTTAGTGACTAACCTAGGTAAAAACCTAGTTACAAAATTGACTAGGCTCATCCAATAGTTTGGCCCAAAATATAAATAAAATCAAACTGAGTTTAAATTACAAAATTCGAGCCCAAATAAAAATCCAAAAATATACATCTGATTTCGGCTCCAAAATTGACCACCCTCTTATCCGAATTTTCCCTTCAAGTCTTCATAACAATTGTGTCTCTTTGAACCATCTAAAATATGAAGCAAGAATGAGGCTAATCCAATGTCTGGTTCAAGAGTTATGGTGAAAATAGTGAAGCCATTATTTATTAACTAAACAGTACTAAATTTGTTCACTAAGAGACACAAAGAAGTGTATTAAATATTTAATTATCAGTTATATGCAACCAACTCAAAATTCAGTAGAGTTTTATGTATTTTAGCCCTTTTTTTTTTAATATTATCAAACTTGATTTCAAGCATCATGTTCCGAAGTCTGTTCTTAATTTAATCTCACAGCACACGATGGGATTGCTGGAACCGAATTGGAATACACTACAAACATGGCTTCTAGAAAGGAACCGTGTAACATCCCCAATTTTATGTAAATTGATATATTTGATGAATTAATGGAATACATGAATTTTCATCAAGCCTTTAGTTTATGGTATTTAATTTCCAAGTAAATAATTAAGCCAGAGAAAATGATGTGGAATTATTTGAAAATTTAGGTAATTGATGTGGTATTCGACAATTTAAGATAAGAGATGACAATGGAAGTCAAAACATATATTTTCCCTTTTTAGCCTTGTATTTTCGGCCAAAGGGGAAAAATAAGAAGAATATAGTGAAATTCTAATTAAAGCCTAAGAGGTAGACATGTGGTGGATCATGAATTTAAGGTCATTGAGCTAGGAAGTAAAACAATTCTTAGGAACCTAAGAGGGAGCCATTTTAGTTTGGAGAAGAAGAAGAAGAAGAAAAAGGCCCATGAAGCAAGTATACTTCTATAAGCATTTTGGAGCCAAAATTTTAAATTTAAAGTTGGAGCCAAAGTTTCAATTTTGAAATTGGAGCCAAAGTTCAAATTTAAAATCTTGTGAAATCATGCTTTGTAAAAGGCACTCTCCTCTCATTTTAGCTCTCAATTTGGTAGAGAGGAAAGAAAAGAGAGAGAGAGAAAGAGGCATTTAGCTAAGGCACAAGGGTTCAAGAAGCAAGAAGGAGATTGAAACTAAGGTAAGTATGTTGGACTCATACTCTACTCTCTCTTCTACCTTCTTCTTCATGGTAAACATTAACAAACAAACTCTTCCTTGATGATGGAAGTGAAGGCCAAAAGGAAGTAAGAAGGAGAACAAGGATCAAGATTTTCAAGGGTTCAAAGGAAGCTAAGTCAAGTAATAAGTAGTCTTTGAACTCCCTTGTGATTTCTAGCTCATGGTGTTGATGATAGTTATTCTCTTGAATATTTATGCATGATTTGGGGACTATTTTGGATGAGGAATGAAAGGTTAAACATACGATTGAAGTTTAAAATTATGGTTTAAGAAGTAAATCAAGCATGATTAAGAAGGAGTATGTTGTTAAAACAAGAACTTGGTGTGTTATTTGTTCATTATGATTTTCGGTCAGCCCTATATACTTGAAGATTTGAGTTTATTTTGGATGTTTTGATGCTTCCAAAGTGTTTAAAATTAGGTTTTATATAAGAATGAACTTGGATCATGTTTTTGGAATCAAAGAGATAAGTCTCAAAACGTTGAGAATCAATTTTTGGTAGAAATAGTGGAATCAACTGGCTTCTATGATATTTTCAACTCAGAAAATGAACTTAGAAAATCTGAAAATTTATAGTCATAAATTAGACTCTCAAGGAAATTTTTGGTATATAATTTGTAATTTTTGAAGTTCTGAATTAGGAGTAATGAATTTTCGAAAATGGAACAGATAACAGGACTCTGTCTTTGTCCTGAGGGTGGATTTTAGACACATAAAAATTGTACGAATTTTTATGGACTCTGGAAATATTTTTAGCCAAAACTAAACATATTAAGGGTCATTTGGGCTTTTGAAACCCCCCAATTGGATTTTTCTAGAGTTAATTATGAATTTTTGAAGTTTAGTCACTAATTCTAGAATTTTCTGTGCAATCCGAAAATAAAAGGGTTTTCATCAATAATGGGTTTCCAATTGAGAAAAGGGATTTAGAGATTATGGAAGCTTGGAAAGGCCTTATTTCAAATCAAGAATTCAAATATTTATTAAGGCGAATTTTCATAATTATTGAGAATTATTTATTTGTATTATTGGTTATTTTAGGGATATTTTTGTCATCTACATGCCGGGAAAATTAGTAATATTTGAGGTCAACTATCAAGTAGTAACCTTAATCTTCTTATGCCTTGTGTTACTTTGTATATTTGATTTTCCATGATTGTGGATCCGTGTCTCGTGAGAGACATGCGTTTGTATGTGTATTCAATGTGATCCGAGTTTGAGGCCCGACCACTGTGATTTTCCTAACGCTGTGGATCCGAGGCTTGCTATGTTGAGTAGTCCTGTGTTTATTAGGACTTAGTCCTTCCACAATAAATATTGCATATGTGTGCGGTTTGCTTTTATTTTACTGCGCATGATTACTGAATGCTGTATGATTTATTGTTTTCCTGATTATGGTGACATACATGCATTATATACACTTTTCATATGAAATTAATGGTTACTCTGAGATTCAATTATGAATCCCAGGCTTTTGCAAGGGTTCATGTAGCTCTTCTAAGGCGGTGTCTGGAGACAAAGTAAGGCCATCGAGCTGGACTGAAGAGATGTCAGTGGAGGCTGTGGGTGACTTTATTTTTGTCTCTTTTTGGATATTTATTTTGGATACTCCCAGATTACTGTATTATTATTTTGGCTATTTTGGGCATTATGGATCTGGATAACTGTATTTAATCCCTCAGGGGAAAATTTACTATTCAGTATTTTATCTTTACCAGTATATTTTGTCCAAACCGATGTATATTGTGCTGCTAATACTCTGATGTATGGCATAATTAACTTGGGAAATGGAATTACATAATCGAATTAAAATTTGGACTAAGATAAAGGATCACACTACCTATCACCCGAAAGGGCGAGGCCGGTAGGTGTGTGACAAACCATTACTAATACAAATAATTAATTTAGCATCCTATTTTTAGCGCCAATATAGGTTTATTAGACATATCGGTTTGAAAAATACTTATATCTATTTTGTCAAGTTCTCCAATCATATCTAACCATGTGTCCTGTTTTTAGAATATAACTATAAGCCCTTATTTAAAAAAAAAAAAAGACACATGGCCATGTATTTGTGATTGGAGAACATGATGTAATGGATACAAAGAACTTAATATAAGTATAGTCCAATCCTTCAAAACTGACTTAAAAATTATAATTTCCAATGCGACCAACTTTATAATTCAATTTAGTATTTTAAGTAAGATTTTTTTGAATTGTTTTAGTTGACTAAAAATATAAATTCTAACCAATTAATAATCAATTAAGAGATCCCATAAAATTAGTAGTTTCCATATTTAGTAATCTTGAATGAATATATATGTTCAATATTATATATCATTTATTTTTAAATAATTAAACACTTGAATTCAATTATATAAATTTATTTTTCTCCATAAAACCAACAATCGGATTTGATTGAATATTTTTTCTAATTCGGAATAAAATCAAAAAGAAGATCCCTGCCATAAAACACAAGCAAACAAAGGAATTATGCAAACGATGAAAACAGGAACTTTGACAATTGAATTTCATAACATTATACTCAAATTTTTAAAGTTTATTTCACAACGTAATGCACAATTAATGCATTAAAGTCATACTTTAACAATCATTTCACGTATAAGAAGGCTAACTCTCAGCCATCGGTTCATTTGTGATCTTTATTTTCCAGAGAATTCCAATTAATGACTATGAAACTGCTTCCAGGTGAAATAGTTTTCCCTCTATTTGTGTTCATACTATTCTGCCAATGTTTCTGGGTTTGTATTGCAGAAGATTGTGGAGGGAAGGCAATTGCACATACTATTACTGTTGGTCAATCTGGTGAGTTCAAAACAGTTCAAGCAGCAATTGATTCAATAAAAAGTAATAACGCTCAGTGGTTCAAAATTCACATATATCCAGGCAAATACAGGTACGTTAAATATTCTTGAACATAATAATATTATTGTTTGTTCTTAGTACGATATTTGTTATCCATGTCTAGTTGTCTACCTTTCAAATGCATATATATGCTTTTTCCCCCACATAAGAGGGGCTGAGAAAAGTGACGAGTGACGAGTGACGAGTTCAATATATATATGCTTTTTCCCCCACATATATATGCTTTAACTTTCCAGATTAGAAAAGTGACGAGTTGCTGAGAAAAGGATGTATTTGCAATTTCTTATAAATAAATTTACATAATTATGTGTATCTGCATTGCTTTGAATTTAAATTTTTACATAAATTTAAGTGATGTGTCTTCACCTACAGCATGTCCGTGTACAATGCTTAAGGCTCCAGGTTGAGTAGCAAGAGCAAGTGAGCAATCTTTAATTTATTATGAGCCCAAACAGAATGGGCACCTAGGAAAAAAAAGACCATATGCAGTTAATGAAGAACTATAAGACTAAATTACCTAGGATGCCTGTGCCCATAAGAAATCGTGGAGCCACTCATTAATGGTAATGGAACTCTGTGCAAAGTTTCTCCCGTGATATGAGTTACCACCCCTTGATCACTTATACTACCCCATTTAATTGCATTTTCCAACTGAAATGGAATATTACTAGCAAAATGGAATTAAGCAGATACTAGCCGGCTAATGTAATCCAATACAAAAGGTCTCAACCTTAATTATGGGTACTTTTTTATTGTTATACTTTAGGGTAAGTTTGGTTTGAGGGAAGGGAAGGGGAGAGAAAAAAATGTGATGGAGGGGAAAATTTTGTGGGCCCACTAGACTAAATTTTGGAACAATTTTTTTCTCCCCTCATTTTTTTCTCTCCTCTCCCCTCAAACCAAACTTACCCTTAAAGTTCATCTTTCATTCTATATAGTATTATTGGTCTTATAGTAATTCAATAAAATCTCCCTTTAAGCTTATTTTCCTATCACATATAACTCTGGTAAGATTTCTCTATTCCAACCACCTAACTTGTGTTCTATATGTAATACGTATACTCCATCAATTTCACTCATTCTTGTGTATAATAGATCCCAAATATATAAATTTTGTCACTTGTGGAAGAATGATTTGATTGAGAAAGATCAAGAAAAAGAGGGGAGATCTTATGAATATTTATATAGATTTAAACAAGAATTACAAGAACCTTCTTCTAAAATTTTTAATTAGCCCAAGATTTAGGAATCAACAGAGGTTATTTTGGGCATAATATTTCTTAGTATGGAAATTAAGGATTTAATTTCAATAATTACTTTATTTAGAAGCCTAGAGTACCTAGATATTCGGTAGAATGAGAAGCCAAATCCCCAATGGTAACGGTTGATAGAAAACGGTTGTGGTTGCAAAGGAAATAGCAAGGAAAATTTGGCATTGGCTAACTCTTAACAAATCACACGGTAATAATAGGATGTGCAATAAAAAATTATTATTATTATTACTTCCTCTGGTCCCAAATATAAGACATAATAAACTTTTTTTGAAGAGATTCAGAAAGTTAAATAAGGTAGTTGATTATATCATATGTTGTGTATCATGAGATTATATATTAGTTTATAAGTTTAGACAAAATAATTTAGAGAAAAAATAATAAATATAAATATTTGAAAGTAATTTAAATTAGTTTGTTTTTAATATTTCTAAAAAAGTGAAATTTGTATTATATTTTGGACCGAAGGGAGTATTATTGTTGTTGTTGTTTTTTTTCTTTCCTTTTTGGTAAATTGTTGTTGTTGTTTATAATTCCATATCTTGTTAAGGTATAGTAACATAGTTTATTAAATAAAAAGTAAATATCTTATTTGGTCCCTGAAAAAAATCACGGACCCCCTTTTTGGTCCCTCAGTAAAAATAACTCATTCTGTAATCCCTGACCACATTTGGGACACTTCACTGCATATGTCCACTTCAACCTGGAAGGACTAACGTGGACGGTTTGTGGATTTTATAGGGATTACGGGATGAGTTATTTTTACTGAGGGACCAAAAAGAGGTCCGTGATTTTTTTCAGGGACCAAATAGGGTATTTACTCTTAAATAAAATAAGTGTCACACATATTTTTTAATTTGGTGGGCCCAGAGTATCAACCACTAGTAGCTATGATTAATCTCATTTTGCCGTCAACTTTAAAAAAGATACGAACATTCATTGGGAGCAAGTGAAAATGGACTTGTTCTTTCTTAACAACATCATCAGTTTGAGGTATGGAATGAAGAAAATGGTATTAGGAGCTCGCTCTTCCTCTACGACCATAGGCTGACTCGAGGCGAATCTGGATTAGTCAAAACCATAAGTTCCTATGAACCAGGTGAGCAAAATATATATATATATATATATATATATATATATATATATATATATATAAGGACTTTAGTACTGACATGAGACTCTCCCCAATACCAAAAAGTGTCACATATTTGATCCTATAGATTTATACAAAACCCTAAATGACTTGAGAAAAAACACAAACAGTTATTGGGAGTAAAAGTTTGGGCAAAACATAACAATAAAAAAAAGATGGAAATATAATAAGCCCAGATTGCAACTTATAGCGAAGCATATTTGGGTTATACACTTATACATGATAATAACCCCGGAACCAACAAATAAAATTTGTTTTGTAAGAGTTCAGTAAAAATGATTTTGATTACAACTACAAAGGATGAAGTCACAAGAAATCCCGCGAAGGCTTAATTTTTGAAAGTGAATGGGTTTATCCAAGTTAGTTCCATCAAACCATTAACCATGTCAATTTGTTTTTAGAAAAAACCCCATTAACCAAGGAAGAAGGAAGGACATGCTAGTTGGTTAGAATTATTAGGGCTATGAATGAGTTTGTGATCTTACAACGACCCATTACGGAGTGAGAACTCTTCTCCATTGAAATTTATTGCTCATTCTGTTTTTTTATAAGATCCAAATTAATAATCCAGTCATGTAGATAAAAATAATTAGTTAAAATTAATTAAATACAATTAATATATAAAAATGTAACTTATTTTTCAACAAAAAAAAATGTTATTTATGGCAAATCTAACTAATAACGAATTGCGGCAAAAAATGAGAAATGAGACTAGAAATTTCAGCTATGCTATTAGAGTCTATTGTAAGTAAAAATAAGTCACCCTTGAAAAGATTTCTTATATATAACATCAAGGGGAGTAATCCGAAAGACTACATTTTTGGGCCAGACTTTTGTGGTAGCTTTTAAAGTTAATCTTATCTTACGGACTTGCTTCTCTCGTCTTCTAGTTCCTAAAGCACTTTCATCGACCTGTCTAGCTATATACCAGGCTCAGTTATTATAGTGTGTGTGTGTATGTTTTAACTTTTTATCAATATTAATTTATTCTGTATAGTGTTATTGTTTTCCATATGTCTTATATAATAAATTAAATTTATGAATAACTTGATAATTTTTTTAATATTTTAGTCATTTGGAATTTATTTAAATTTTCAAATTACTTTCTTCACTTACTGTTATTTAACAATAATGGATACTTATTGCGTATTTGCAATTCTAGAACTTTACCTTTAATCCTAAATTATATTTTTGAATGAATATATTTTTGTAGTTTTTCCTTCATTAAATTCTGGCGCTATTTTTTATTTTTATTTTTTTAATATATAGTGTGTGAACAGTTTAAACCAAATAAGAATGCAATATCTGGTAGAGTTAGAAAAGAAATAAAACATTTTTTTAAAAAAAAAAAAAATATAATTTTTACCTCAATTGTAACGCTAATCAATCAGTGTATAAATTTCACTTTCTATCCGAATGAACAACCGGAGTAGAAAGTCCAATATTTTAAAATGACTATATTTTGGAGGCACAGAATTATAATTTTTTTCATGAATCAATTTTTTTTTTTAATTTACAGATTTTTACACTGCTTTAAAAAATACTCTTAATTTTTTAGAGAATTTTCTGTCTGTAATATAATGATAGTTGGGAAACATGTGGGTTTCTGTTGTTTCATTTATGCTAAAATTTCCAAGTCTTTCAGCAAATGGAGGAGGAGAGGTGCACCATGCTCCTGGCCCTCCTGGCCTAGAAAGTAGAAGAATGGAGGAGGAAGAGAAGTGTGTACGAAAGCTCAAGAGTATGGGTGATGCTTCTAACTGGAGAAGAGAACAATGATGAGGATGTTACTGTTTGACATCTGTAAGTATCTATGTAAGCACTTGTTGAATTCAGAGGCATATACCGGTCCTAGTGAGCCTCTAGACTAAACTCACCTAAACATCTTGTTATGAGTGAGAGAGAGAGAGAGTTAGAGAGAAGAGTACGTGTGAGATGACTCTTCCTTTTGGCTCTTATATTAACTTAAATCACAAGTAGTTTCCCTTTAGCACAAGAAAAGCAATGTGAGACTTTTCGTTTAAAACAAATTCTCGTGTGCCAATGAAATAATACATCAGGTTCTCAATGATATTGATGAATTCACAATTTCAACATGTTTTAGCACATTAATTAATATAATTCATTAATACCACAACATAATATCATAACACTCCTCCCAACCATAACTTTCAATATATTTCACAAAAATCTTTAAACTCATTACCTCTACCTAAAATTTTAATAAATCTCAGCAATATCCCTATTAAATATAGATATGCTACTCTAATTCTTATCATAAATTCAGTTTGACTAAATCACACGTACTTAGAAATGGAAGCTACCACATTCAATATATCTTAAATTGATTGAATTTTACAGATTTACCCTTATCTAATAATCAATATTGAAAAAAAACTGTAAATTTTTTCCCACCTATATTTTCAATACGCATCTACATTTAGAAAATAATCACTAATGACTCTTAGGATGAACTTATATTTAGGATTAAATATTTTTCATAAGCTGGACTTATAATAAAGACTAAAGTGGTATACTTTTAAAACTAAATAATATTCTTTGATCTGAAATATAAGACACCTTTGATGAGTATTGTACACCCCAAATTCCATACTACTTGCTATGCCTAGTGACATGTAGTATCTAGGAATACGGTATTGACAAGTCAAAGTAAAGTGAAACGGAGAGCATGAATTATGCTTGGTTAATGAGTAACTGATATAAAATGTACAGGCATATGCTAGTATATTAAATATCCTAAAGGAATATTCGTGATACAATTTACAGACTCAAATACAGGTTTATCTAGACCTATGGCTTTGAACCCAACTCAGTTGATCAAACCTATTGGCCAGGTCAATGTTTAAGTCTAGTGGAAGTCTCCCCATCTTTCCCATATAGACCAACCCTTCCTCAGTTTAAGCACCAAACGGTTTGAAACAACTTTATCAAATTCATGCTAGAAACTATGCTCTAACTAAACTCTTCCAGTATTCACTTTGATCGGCACCTCTTCATGTGCTCCATATCCATTGGTGTCTCTTCACAACTTCGGTTATCAATGCCTCTTCATGGCTCTATCTACTGATGCCTCTTTATGACTCCGTCTACCGATGCCTCTTCCTGGCTCTGTTTATGTTGCCTTCTCAGATCCAGGTTCCTTTTCTGGACCTTTAGTCAGGGCTAAAATTCAATCGAATTGAATCTCAGGTAATAGTTAACCTCTATATCAAATATAAACAATATATGACAGATATTCATTACATATCATCATCAATCATACAAAGCACATAGTAGATGTAAGGTTCACAACTCAATAATACATAGCACCCTACGAACAGCATTTGTAATGCTCATAACCCAATAATACATAGCACCCTACGCACAGCATATGTAATGTTCACAATGTTTGCACTCACCATGTGCCACGAATCCATGTATCCTTAGCGCTAGGAAAACATTCATACGACATTATCATGACTGTAACCCGCACAAAGCTAAATGTATATAAACAGGTGATCTAAGACCGAGTCTAAGCCATTGTGCATGACCCAAGATCTAATCTTGTCCATGACTCCATGAATCATTCAATTATATATAGACATTCAAGATATAGCCGATTAAAAAGTTGCTAGTACGCAGACGTACTTTCACCGCGTAGTTACCAAAATGCCCAATCTTTGATTGAATCCGCCTCCGGACTTCCCAGATATCCTATAATATTACTATCGGATTATTTCCTTTTCCATGATTTTATAATTAATATCATATTTCCTAGAATGATATCAAAAAGGATATTTTCACATATTTTGACATTTCTACCTTTTGTGGATTTGTTATTCCACTTTTACCCCTTACTTTTGCTTAAAAATGAAATGCTGGATTTTTTGGACAGATTTTTTTAGCAACTTTGAAAAATCATAATTAATTCTATAAAAATCCCTTTTGAGTGGTTCAAAATTCCTCATGACTCTTGACATGTCTATTTTCAAGGAAAAAATATTTCCAGAAGCTAGAAACACCAAAAATCATTCCCAGTTTTTAAGTTCTCAATCACTGTTCAAATTTAAATCTAGTAAATAAGGCTTATCTTCAAGAATTATTTCCCAACATATTTTTAACTCCATTTTGCGTTTTAAATGCAATGGAGGCCTTAAAACATGAACAAAAAATTTTAACAATTTCCTAGATTAAATTACTATTTTATCAAGAATTAAAGACCAAAGCTCAAGAATTACATCAAGAACTTTGCTCCTTCTTCCTCTTGCTCAAGCTTTCTCTCTTTTCACTCACTAAATCAAATGTTTGATTGTGTTTTGATGTGAAGAAAAATGAAGAGGGAGCATCTCTATTTATAGGAAAATTTCAAAGATTAAAATGGTCATTACTCAAGTAGTCCAATTTTCCTTCTTTCTTCACAACCATTGATCAATTGTCAATTTTTCATATTTAATCTCATCCTTCCATTATGCATGCCGACCTGCCCCCTTTTTCAGTCATTTAATATGTTTTTTAATTAACAAAATATTCTATGATTCAAGTGTCTAATTGGCTTGTTGAAGTTGTTGACTTTTCAAAGATGATTAATAAAGCTTAATTAACATCTTAATTAAGTGCTCATATTTGTCCACATGGGCTAGACATTTTTTTATGACTTTTGGTGCAGATTTTATAAGCTTTAATTAACTCTCTAATCAAGTGTTTATATACCCACTAATTACATGTTTCATTGTATCATTGGTTTGTTACCTAACCATGGCAATTAATGCTTATTTAGATAAGTATTATTTCATTATCTCTTTAGAACATCCCAAATTTTTGGATTAGAGGGTTAGAAATAAAATTGAGATAAGAAGGCTTTTAGTCAATAGAGTCCAAAAGTCTTAAGCTCATTATGAGAAAAAGCTTAAGATAGTTATTAAAATTATTTTGGACCTTGAAAATTTGGGAGGATTATGAAATAATGTTTTGAGGATATAGAAATATTGTGATGTAATTAATTATGGGAAATTTAATCTAGATAAATGTCAAAATTAATATTTGGAATCTTAAAGTTGGAACAAATGTATGGAAATTAATTATTATGAGAATAATTATTGAAAATTTAGACTTATTTTTCCCTTAATCTATTTTGGGGAAAAAATGATTCAAATGAGGGATAATTTAGGCCTAAAAGTTATAGAATTGATATTATATGACCTAGAAGAATTAATTGAGAAAGAAAAATCCCTATATAAAATTAAGGATTAATTTCTAATATGTATCTAATATTTGCAATTGATTAAACAAAGGACTTAATTGCAATAAAAGCTTTGTAGAAAATTTAGTGGGATAATTGTGTGTTTCACAACACATACAAGTCCATTCTTACAATTGTTATTTCCTATTCCATTGGCCCAACACGTATACGCAAAGCAGAAGAGAAAAAAACCCATTTATTCATGTCCAACTAGTGAGAATATTAAACCAAAACCTATTCATGTCCAACAAGTGAGAATATTAAACCAAAACCAAGCCCAACACGAGACAGTAAAAATATAAGAGTCAGCAAGGTATATTTAATTCATATTTAACTGCAACCCGTTAATTTTACCCAAAAAAAAAAAAAAAAACTGCAACCCGTTAAGCAAAATCACGCGACAGTGCCAGCGTATCACTTTCGGCCTCTCCACTGTACAAGCAAGTGCAGACCAGCAACACCCATGCTTCTCGAGGCCCAAACCCATGTTGTTAATTCTTCTCGGACAAGACACTTGAAGTATTATTTAATCTCAACTTCCTTGAACTTTCTTCCATTCACCTTGCTTCAGCCAAGCCGAGAGCAAAGAGTGAGTGTGTGTGTGCTCTGTTTTAATCCCCAAAGAACAGAGAAAGAAGAAAATAGAAACACGTTGAGGGTGAGTCTGAGAACGTAAGAGAGTGAGCAAGGAAATAAAGATGAAAGCAAGAAAGTTCGAGGTAGACGAGAGACTGAGATGAGACTGAGACCGAGAGGGAGCATTAGAGAAGGAAGTTGATGATCCACATGCAAGCTTGATCTGCGTTTGAATATTAAGTGGTGATATTTACGGTTGCGTGTGAAGAATTGCCATGGTTCGTTTCTGCACAGAAACGAAAATGGAAACAGAGGGAGTCGACTGTCGGAGGAAGAAGGAAACGCTAGAAACTCAGAAACTAAGGTGAGTTCTTTGAATCTTTTTCCCTCCAAGCTGCTGCAAATTCTGCACTTTAGCTTTCTGTGTTTCTTCACATTAGTTCTGCATGATGGGTCCCTGTTTTTGAGTGCAGAAATAGAGAATGTTTGAAAGCTTAACGTTGCATGCATGAGCTATGTGTTCTAAATGGTCCCTGCTGAACCATGGCTTGCTGTTTCTGTGAATGAACAGCTAAACGTGGAAGGACATGCTGCTGTCATTTGTTGAAAAACTGAATTTGCAGCCGGAACACCAATCTTTGAGCAAGGTAAAACTAGGGAAAACTACCTTTTTTGACCCTGAAATTTTGTGGATATTTCGTAAACATCGTGATCTTTAATATGACCCAAAGATCACCTAAATATGATGTGTAAAATGAGAATTATGAATTTCTAAAGTTTCACAGCAAAACTGGAAACTGTCATTTTTCAGAAATAAACTTTTTGTGTTAAATTTTGAAATAGTAAATGATTGAATTTTGTTATGAACTTTTTTAGATAAATAATAGACACATAAAGATTTAAGTTTATAGGTAATTTATTGAATTCCGATAAGTATTGAAAGAGTTATGATTCTTTAAAGATTGGTCAAAAATATAGAAAATATTAAACATTGGTTGTGTTTTTCGAAAGTTGGGAATTTTTTCAGCCATAAATCAACTTGGTGATTTTAATTTACGAAAATAGACTTATTAAGGTTTAATTATAAATTTGAGTCACTCCATTTATAGTTGTATCGGTCAAGTTATGAATTTTTTAAATTCATAGAAAAGTTAAAGACTAAAATTTTTATAAGTCTTAAAATAATCACACAAATTGTTAATTGTGTATAACCTTCAAAGTAAAGGTTTTTGGATAACTTGTCTATTAAGGGTTATAAAAAATCTAAAGTGACAAGAACAATCCTTTTTAACATTTTTAAAGGATATAACACTTAATAAAATAGATAAATAAATAATAATAAATATTATTATTTATTAAAAATGGTATTATTAGTAAGGGAACTTTTAGGGGTTAATCCACTTCTAATCTTCTAAAATTAATTTGCGTAGTTAGTTACTTTGCAACGCAAGAAGTGACTAATGACAATGATGAACATTTCTAGGCATACCTTAACACTTCTACTGATCCCAACACCTTCAGGCGAATTAAGAATTCAAGCTCGAGGTGGGTAACTGTTATCTTATTAGCTTGTATGTATATATTCATGTATGACTAACAATGTTTGCTAGATAATTATTTGCATATGTGTATCCTAGCTATGGATTGGGGTTGCATGTCCTAAAGGGGTGCAGTCCTTGGCCGATAACTGCGCTTATGGTTCAACTTGTTTACTATGAATTATTCTATGTTAAACTGTATTATGTTGTCATTTATACTTCATACTTGCATTAATTGTTATCCCTAGATTCATTCATTTAAACTCCAGATCACATGAAAGAAACAGGTAGTGGATTGGGATCAAGAGGAAAAATATAGCTGTAAGGGTTACAGCAAATGGAACTTTTTGGAAAAAATGAGGATAGATAGACTATATTTTATCGTTATCATTTGTCTATTTTGGATTACTATATTAACATTCCACAATGGGATAGATTCAAATCACGAAAAATTTATCCTCAAGTTTTCAAATCAAGTTAATTTAAGAGAAGTTTTATTCTGCAATTAAGTCATCCGAACTACTTCAATGCCTGTGCACTTAAACTTTGATAAATAATGGTGTATTAACTCAGGGTGTCACACTCTTGGCCCTTATGATTTTTGAATATAATTAGTCTCTCTTGGCCCCTTATTATTTTCTTAACTTATGGCCTCAATAGACGTCTTTTTTTGCCCTTCAATAATCTTAATTAGCACAAACTAATCTGACTATTATTTGCTAATTGACACCTAATTTGATTAAGTGTTTTTTAGAACTTTTTCATGGCTCATTTAAACTTGAAATAGTCATTATTCTATGTGACTTTATGTCACATATATATTAACCAAATTGATATGGTAACATATTTCAAAAATACAAGATTTTCAGTAAATCAAAGATAGGGTATTTCAAGTATAGGTCATTACTAAGAGAATAAGCAAAATTTATTTTTAAAATTTTCCCTATAATTAATGTTTTAACTTTTTTCGTATTTTTATCTCTTCTTCAAAATCCCATTTAATAGGGGTAAAGTTGAAAAACTTTTGAATTTAAGATGAATTTAGTGAGTTAATTTCTCTCTATATTAGTATGAAGTAATTGAAAGTGACTTATATTTTTAGAATCAAAATGTTATCACAAGGAATAAAAAACATTCTCTCTTGTCAATAATATAAGTCACTTCTAAAAGAATGATTTGGTTTACATAAGTCACTTGGAGAGTGATTAATACATATTTATCAATTTCACTCATAAAGTTAATGCTTGAATATGACTTGCATTTTTCTCTCACTTTCAAAACCACATTCAATTTGGATAAAGTTGGGAAAAATTTTAAATTTAATACAAATTTGAGTTAACTACCCCTCTAGTCTACAATATAAGCCACTCTTGAACTATTGGAAACAACTTGATTCCTAAGAAGTCTCGCATTTAAATGTGCAATGATTTCTATAGATAATTTATTAAAAAAAAATTGAAAGACAAATTTGTTGATACTATATTTAAGATCATATTGGTTAACTATTCTATATTTAGGATCCAAGGAAGTTTCGAAACATGCAAGGAATTCCAATTCTCATCACTTATTGCAAGAAAAGTTACGGACAATGGCGGGACGCTACTAGAAACAACAGACAGAGGGAAGGAAGGCTTTTATAAAAAAATAAGAAAGTGAAATTTTATTAAAGGCAAGGCATCTTTGACATAGCATATCATTTCATATGTGTCCCTGCTAAAAAGCAAACGGCTACAGTGTTAAACTAGGTATAATTAATTTATAGAAATTAAAAAATTTAGTTAAGTTATTTCTTTATTAAAAATTTTGTGTTGGTATTTCTATTTCTATAATACCTCTTTAATTATTTACATCAAAAATATCATCATTGATGAAATCCCCTTAATATGCATAATCTATAGAAACAATTTATGAACAAATTATAGACAAAATGGATTAAACGTTTTAGAGTTTAGCATATACTCAGAATCGAAATAAATCTCTCAGCCAACTCTCCTTTTTCTTTCTGAAGAATCATGTTGCTGATTTCCTTTCTGGTTGTATTGTTTGGACTCATCATTGGAAGGCCATTTGCTTGATGAGTCTGTTGGGTGCTATGAGTGGCAGCTTTGGGTTCCACCAGGCATTGATTAGTGTGGGTTCAAATTGCCTCTTATGCATTTATCTCTAAGTCTGGATATTGCAATTATCTGTGAGACTGTCGGGTGCTATGAGTGGCAGCTCTTATTTGAAGAATTGGGTGACTTGAGATGGGTTCAAACCCGGTGTTGGGTTATAGTTTGATATGTTTGGTAAATTTGAGTGATCCCCACTAGTTCTAGTTGTGCATATACAGAGTGTATATTTCCTGAATATAGAAGAGTATGCCATTAGTGGATTTTATCAAACTTGAAAATACATCTGCAATATGGATAATGTATGCAGCTTTGAAGGGAAAGTGCTTGAAAGATTGGGCAGCTCAACCCCCTCCCCCTTTCAAGTTCATCCTACCTGAGGATTTGTTTAGTGCTAGGAAGTGCTTTTTGTATTTTAATTTGTTCTATTATCGCTGTTATATGGTTTCAGTTTTTTTTTTTTTTTTTCTTGTTTTTGGGTTCAATGGCGGCATGCTCAAAAAACAAGCCAAAAAAGGTAACATAACAATTCACCAAAGTTGCCTAAAAACAAATTGAATTTATTGTGAGATTATATCGTGAATTTTAATGACGGCATGAGCCAAAACCGATGGCAAGCATTTTTCTCTCGCATTGACTCCGCCGAAGGAAGCCAAAATCAAACAGAAAATTTCACTTTCGAAAAGCCGAAATTGAAAAGCAATAACGCTATCATTTTTCCAGTGAACTCGATGGAAGGAAACAGTTGAAACTAACAACGCAAAAATTCATCAAAAGGCCGATAGCAGAAAAACATATATGATGCTCATGATAATTTTTCCCAACATCCAAAAATATAAGCACAAATATACAGAGTTAAATTGAAAAAACTAGAGGGAATTAAGAAGCCCAAGGATATGATATTGTATGTGGAGTCTTGCACGTACCCTATATCTACTTGGGTCTTATAGATAAAAAGCCGTGAAACCTAGCCCAATTAATAAAGCCACTTGCAACTCATTGTTATTGAAAAGGACAATTCATTAATAGACTCTTTCTTTTTCCTATATGTAATTAATTATTCGGTTTCGGTCAAAAAACTCAAAATGAGAATTTAATTTGGTTGTCTCACTTCCAATTTTCCATTATAAATATTGATACCTAGCTTCCAAGTGAACACAATGCAAAGTAGCTATATAACACTCCCACAATCCTTCCTTAGCAGTTCATAAATTCATTGTTTGGTAACATACATGGCTATACCATTTTCCCCAGTAAATATTAAGTTTACTGTGAGGAGGAGCCATCCAGAACTGGTGGCTCCAGCCAAGCCCACGCCTCGTGAAGTGAAGCAACTCTCTGACATAGATGACAGTGATGTTCAAAGATTTCAACTTCCAATAGTACACTTTTATCCTCACAAGCCTTCCATGGCAGGAAACGACCCTGCTCAAGTTATGAAAAGTGCACTTGCTCAAACCCTAGTCTTTTACTATCCATTTGCAGGTCGACTTAGGGAAGGACTTGGTCGCAAACTTATGGTTGATTGTAATGCAGAAGGAGTCATTTTCATTGAAGCTGATGCTGATGTTTCTCTTCACCAGTTTGGTGAACCTCTTCAACCTCCATTCCCTTGCTTTGAAGAGCTTCTTTATAGTGTTCCTGGCTCAGAAGGAATCATTAACTGTCCCCTCTTACTCATACAGGTATACTGATATATATATATAATCCTTATACATGATACTCTACCCAACCCTTTTTAAAGAGTCTAAAATTTGATTTGTTTTACTCATTTTTATAAGATCCCACATGAATTCTTTAAGCATTTAATGTGTTTTTAGCATGTTTGCCCCTAATTAATTCTATTCTCTCTTCATATTTTTTCCATACTTCATTCTCTTTCATAATTTCTCTTTTCCCTACCATATTTCTCTCTTTTACTTGTCTTCTTATAAATAAGGTTAAACTTGGAAAAAAGTTCATTTTCTGATGTACTTATTATTTTAAGTAATTTTAACTAAATTTTTAAACCACATAATTCATTTATCCGGCGGAGGAAGTATATAATTATATCAAATATCTCCAACATGTGCTAATTTTGCATATTTTATTTGTATTTAATTCTAGGTAACACGTCTCAAATGTGGGGGTTTCATTTTCGCTGCTCTCATAAACCACACTTTGAGTGATGGTCTTGGTATTGCTCAATTCCTGAAGGCTTTAGCTGAGATTGCGCAAAGTGCTTGTGAGCCTTCAATTCCTCCAGTTTGGTGTAGAGAGTTACTAAATGCGAGGGATCCACCTCGTATTACATTCAGCCACAATGAGTACGATGAAGTGCCTGATGATGAAACAAGAAGCCACGTCATGGTTCATCATTCTTTCTTCTTTGGACCTAATGAGTTAAAGGCCATTCATAAAATGTTTCCCTATAATCACCATGGTCCTCAAAACTCAACGTTTGAAGTACTCACAGCTTTCATTTGGCGTTGCCGCACCATAGCTTTACAGCTTGAACCAGACAAGGAAGTTCGTTTAATGTGCAGCAACAACTTAAGGGGTAAGTCAACGTTAGTGCCACCGGGTTATTACGGCAACGCTTTTGTTTTCCCGGCCGTCGTCACTGCGGCCGGGAAGCTATGCAGAAACTCATTAGGGTATGCCTTAGAGCTAGTCAAGAAATCAAAAGCTATGGCAACCGTAGAGTACATTCGATCTGTAGCAGATCTTATGGTGATCAGAGGACGGCCTAATCTTGTCTCCTCAAGGTCTTGGCTTGTTTCAGATGTTAGACGTGCTGGTTTTAGAGATATAGATTTTGGTTGGGGTAAGGCAAGATATGCTGGACCAGCTATGGCTGGTATTGGAGACTTCCTTGGAGCGAGCTTCTTTATTCCACATGAGAATGCAAAAGGAGAGGAAGGCATTGTAGTACCAATTTGCTTGCCACTCAAATCTATGATGCTATTTATCAAACAGTTAGAGAATATGCTAATTAGCAAACTATGATATCTAGGCATCGTGCTTTGTGCATCACCTAAATTTTAAAATGAGCCATACGTAATTATATATGGTAATGGTCATCGGTACTTTCTAGACCTTGTTATTTTCTTGGTTGTACTTTTATGGGATAATTAATATGTAAGTCTCTAAAGTTTTCATTTAATTTTTAACAACGTATATATACTTGTAGTTTTTATTTTGATTAGCTGCTTATAGTTTTCCCTATTCTTAATTAGGTCACTATTTTTTTTCTTGGAAAATGATACAGAGAAATACCTTTGAAATTTGAAAAGAAGAAATCAGAGTGTTGAATATCACTAATGCCAATGGATTGATTTGGGATTTTGGAATATTGCCCAAAGACATAACTGTCCTCATCTTTTTATTAAAAAAAAAGAAAAGAAAAGAAAGAAAAAACAAACAAAGCAAGCTTAAGCACCCCCTTGCCAACTATGGCCATCGAAGCTTCAGTATCGGAAGTGAGTCACTGGAGCTCTGGTGACTCAGCCGGAGCTCTAGCATTGCTGGCTACCATCAGGGACATGGACACTTTTTTACTACTTTGATTTCGTCAGTCGCGGGAACTCTGGGACTGACCACCAACAGGGCTTCGTTAGGAGAACTCTAACACTAGCATAGTAGTTAATAATGAAAGAAGAGTAGTTAATAGTGAAACTAAAGTAGTAAATAATGAAACTAGAGTAGTTATTAGAAAATAGTTAGCAATATGTGCCATATTTACTACTTTAGTTTTGTTATTTACTACTCTTGATTTTCTATATACTATTCTAAATTTGCTATTTACTATTCCCTCCAGTCCTAATTAGACATATTTAACCAATTTTGTGGGGATTAAAAAGTTAAATTAGTTAATTTTACTCATTTTCCTAAAATGCTTTTATATAAATTTAAAATGACATAAGTAAAAGTGAATCAATTAATAACTCTTGCCACATACTTCTCTAACATAAAATTTTTCTTTTCATACACTATCTAATTAAAATAATGGTTTTGTTATATATATACATATATATATGTGTGTGTACATATATCTATGCGCACACACACACAAAGATATATATGTGTGTGTGTGTGTTTATATATGCGCGCGCAGACACACATATATTGATAGACACACACACAGTTATATATATATATACATATATGTGAGTGTGTGTACTCACACACACATATGTGTATGTGTCTATATATATTTGTATGTAAACACACACATATATACATGTATACACAACCACACACATATATACATACACATATATATATGTACACACATATATGTGTGTGTGTGTCTATTTATATTGACACACACACACATATAAAGAAAAAGTTTTACTAATTAGAAGAATCTACAAATCCACCTACTTATACTCACCAAAAACCAAATACACTTGAAAGAATAAAATAAAGGTGTTTTAAGAAGAAATTGACAAAAAATAGAATGTTGTCTTATAATTAGAATCAAAACCAACTCCTCAATATTATCTTATAATTAAGACCGGAGGGAATACTGTATTTTTTCTTGCGGTTGCTGTTGGTGCCAGGGACCGACTACTGATGGGGTTGCCAGTGTCGTAGCTCAAACAACAGGCCAGCAATTGTTGATGAGGGGCCTCTTTTTTTTTTTTTTTTTTAAAGCTAAGGGCAATTATGTCTTTCTGCAATGTTTTCACATTTTAAATCAGTTCACTTATTCTAATTTGGTATTTGATAAATTGAACACCCTGGTTTGTCCTTTTTATATTTTTCAGCGTATTTTAGTATCATTTATTTTCTCCTTTTTTTATCAATCATGTGAAATTATAGAGAAACCTGATTAAAGGTGAGGTGAAATTACAAGAAATTGATTAAAAGAAAAAAAAAAAGGACCTAATTAAGAACCGGTGAAACTAGAAGGATCAGACGTGATAAAATGATTAAAAAAATATATGGGCATAATTAAAAATTAATAGTGATTTTAAGAACTTGCAGATTAATCAATTATCCCTATTTTTATATTTCAAAATATGCAAGAAATAGTGTGGTGGAATAGTTCAGAATCTACGGAGATATTAGTGCATGTATTGCCATCCCCTCCAGAATTATATTTTACAAAAATTAGCACAAAAGGAGAGGAATGCATGTATGGTATATCGCAACAATTTGCTTGCCAATTAAATCAATAATGAAGATAATTATCAAAGTTAGCTAGCATGTTTTAGGTAAGAAAAAGTCAGATAGTTATAACATGTTAATTAGTAAACCATAATAACTACATTATCGGTGTCTGATTTACACGCGCCGCGTTTGAGATGAATTATGTCATCTATGATGAATACATTAGTTTTTCTTTTTTTTTTTTTTGGGGGGGGGGGGGGGGGGGGGGAACCATGTTTAGATCGGTTATAAATGTTTTATTAGATTGCAATGTGATGCAATGGTGATATGATGCAATATTGATTATTGGACTAGTGTTTGGTTTGACTTTTATGCAAGGTGCAATGAGTTATTTTTTAATAATTATTTAAAATTAATTAATATATAACACATTATTTATTTTACTTTTAACATAATTTTTATACAAAAAATTGCTAATGTCTTTGTGCTACCTCACCATAACTGTCATGCTACCTTGCCAAGAATCATCCGGCAGAGCTCACCACTGCCACCCTTGGTTATCTCTGCCACTGCGGTCTCTAGTACTATCCACCATAGTAGTCTTATACTTTAGGAAAAGACCAAATGAGATACTTCAAAATGTAGAATGACTTGTTGGCGGTGGGGAGGTGGCGATTGATGACATGCTAAGGAGGAGGTAGTGTAAGAGGTAGTGTTGGGGATGTTAACGATAGTTGTGACGGCAACAAAAACAATGGAGGTGGCGGCAACAATGGTAGAGGAGGAGGTATTGGTGACAGCAGTTGCAGCGTGGTGTGGCAAGTGAAATAAGATTGGTGAAATAAAGAAAAATGAGACTAAAAGGTAAATTGGCCTTTTTCAACTATGCAATGAGATGATAAAGAGTATGCATAGAGGAGGTATGCATAGGGATTACCAATTTTTTTCATCATTACTGTGATAAAACATATTAGTACCATGCTAAAGAGATACCTAATACTATTCTTTTGATAATGCAATCTTAATTACCATCGCAAGTATGCAATATTATGCATGAGTTCCGTACATTTTATGTTTTCCCCCATAACTATTTTTATTTGATTATTTTGGGGGGGGATGTAGAGAGGTAGTAGGGAGACTGGTCAAATATATATATATATATATATATATATATATATATATATATATATATATATATATATCAGATTAGGATCCTCCTCTACCCTGTTTTTTCCTTCATCGCAATGGTACTTGTAGAAATCAGAGAGAGAAAGATAGAGAAAATATACTCTCAAATGAATGTGTTTATTTATATGCTCAATAAGGTATTTAGATACAAAAGAGAAGACAAGAGAGTAATGACTCATTATGATTATTGATTTCCTAATCACTCATAATTCATGTAATCCCTGATTATATGCGATACTGATTAATTATACATTGATATATTTTCTAACACTCCCCCTCAAGTTGGAGCATAGATATTGATTATGCCCAACTTGTTACAAGAAAACATAATATAAATAAATCCAAACAAAATATTTTTCTTCCTAACAACCTCTTCACCCAATCTTCATACACTCCCCTTCAAATTGAAAGCAACTTGAATGTGAGCAGAAACTAATCACCAATAACTTGCTTCTTCATGAGATCTTGAAGCAAATAGCAAAGGATCTCACCAGGGACCAAATAATACTCCCAAATGTCTCTTCAGAGACTAAATACCTCACTAGAGGCAAAACAACAAACGGGTCACACAAGGACCACCAAACTCCTCATTGGAGGATGTAAAGTACAGCAAATGCCAACGAAATTACCCAACCACAAGCACAGCATTCAAGACAAAATAGCACTTCACAAACGAAATGGAAAACATAGCAAATGAAGAAACCAACCACTAGAAACAAGTGAACGTGCACGAAACAAAATACCGACTGTGCTGAAATAGTAGAAACCCAGTCTCACAACGCAACCTTCGAAGCAAAGATTCGGCCTATACATACCGGGAATGAAGGCTCAACATCGGAGAATGAAGCATGATCAGAAAATGGTCATAACAACCAAACGACAACCATACAATGAGGTACACACTTTCTCTCCCCCTGTGAACAGTGATGAGTAAAGTCACTATTCACGAACCAGCAACACGGATAGAACCAAAAAACAGCAAATTGACATAAACTGAGGAAGTGCAAAACACGAAAACCCAGCAAAACAATGAAACTCAATTGCCAAACGCAGTCTTCTAAACACGAAATCGGCCTAGTCTTACCGAAAAAGAAGATCCAACACCGGCTAAAGAGCCAAACCATAAATAGAGATGACACGAACACACATTGGAAATTCACAAGTGTGCTGGAAACTGGAAAGTGCGCCGGAAACTGAAAATCTTGCAGGAAGTGAAAACCTCACAGAAAAGCAACTTCACCGACACACACACACAAACTCTGACTGGCCACTGTCACTGTTCACGTTGTCACTGTTCACGTGACAATACTATTCACGCTACAATGACAGTGGCCACCGGAAAATTTAAATTGGCCAAGAACTAACCAAGCTTTGATACCATGTAGAAATCAGAGAGAGAAAGATAGAGAAAATATGCTCTCAAATGAATGTGTTTATTTATATACTCAATAAGGTATTTATATACAAAAGAGAATACAAGAGAGTAATGACTCATTATGATGATTGATTTCCTAAGCACTCATAATTCCTGTAATCTCTCATTATATGCGATACTGATTAATTATACATTGTTTCAATAGATCATATCTAACATTTTATAAAAAGGCTAAAGTACCCGTTTGGTCCTTTATGTTTGCTTCAGGTATCCATTTAGTCCCTTAAGTTTGTAAAGTTCTCGTTTGGTCCTTAAAAGCTAACACCATTAAGTAAACTTCACGGAAAATACTTACTCAGCAATTTTAAATGATGACTGTACACTTAAATGCTGATAAAGCAAGCTTACATGTTACTTTTTAATAAATTAATATTTTAAATCCTGTAAATTGAAATTTTAAACAATGACTGTGCACTTAAATGCCTCAGACGAAGAACATATATCCAAACTTTGCTTGAATAAATTTCAATTTACAGGATTTAAAATATTAATTTATTTAAAAAAAACATGTAAGCTTGCTTTGTCAGCATTTAAGTGCACAGTCATCTATTTAAATTGCTGAGTTAGTATTTTCCGTTAAGTCTGCTTAACGGTGTTAACTTTCAAGGACCAAACGAGCACTTTACAAACTTGAGGAACTAAATGGATACTTGAAGCAAACATAAAGGACCAAACGGGTACTTTAGCCTTATAAAAATAATATGATAATTTTATATAAAAATACATAAATAAGTTTTAACTGTTATAATTTGATCTAGACAGTTTATACTAGTAGACTTAGATTTTCCCTCACTTTTTTCCTCCAAAGTTGTGAACTATCAAGATGTAATTTTAATGGTTTAAATTTATTTAAGAATATTTTAGATAAAATCATGATAATACTTTCATAAATTGTTAAATCTGGACCTATAGAATTTTAATCCAATGGTAGTGAAAGAAAAGGGAGGGTAGTGGGGGGTAGGTAGAGCCGTAGAGAGGGGAGGTAGAGGAGGGGTATGTAGGGCCGTAGATGAGACGGGAGTTAGAGGAGGGGTATGTAGAGCCGTAGATGAGGGGGAGGTAGAGGAGGGGATCCTGATCCTAAAAAACTCTAATATTTTTATGATGATTATTTACTGCTAAATTAAAATTAATTTATGTGGTGTCAAATACATAAAAAAAAAAATTTCTGATGAAAACGGAATTTCATATTGGGAAATAAAATGGTAACTTAAAATCTTTCCTAGCATAGATCTTATATCATATCTATATACAAAAAGAAAAAAAAAAGAAAAAGAAAAAAAGAACAGTTAATTAGCGATGAAATTAAACGACAAAATTCCGTCATTAATTTGAATCAGTAACGAAATTAATTAATGATAGTCTATTTGAATTGATAACGTGTAATCATACAATTCCATCGCTAATCCATTGTTTTTTTAGTATACATGCAATATTCCATATATGAGACTGTCCTATTAAGTACTCCTTCCGGTCTTAATTAAAGGAACTATTTACTAGAATTTGGAGAAATTAAGGAGAGAAGTTAAATTAATTAATTCTAATTATTTTTTGAAAATATCTCTGCTTAAAATTAAAAATTACATTAAGGCAACATTAGCATGTTATAACATATAGGTATGGTGCGTGTGGCTAACACTATGAGTTGGCAAAACACAAACATAAATTCATCGGACAAGATTTATATTTTTCTACTAAGCAAGGTATGGACCCCACACACCTCTTCAATTCCAGTTTCAATCCATAAATATGAGTAATAATTAAAATTGAACAATCTGAATATCTATCAATAATGCATATATATACAAGCTATGATGATATTATTGCGGGCAAATTTAATTTAGGGAAAAAATTAATCACTTTGGACGGATAGTTATAATAAATATTTTTAAAGGAAAATTAAAATTATTTTATTTAAAAATAAAAATAAAATAAAATCTCTCACTTATAAAATATAAGTGTATTATTAAATTAATTATTGTGGATGAAGTATTAGTAGGGGTAATATGAAAAAAAAAATATGACAAAAATTGCTCAACATTATTTTATAAAAAAAGTATAATTAAGGTATATATGACATTAATAAGTTGCAAACATTATTTACTTTATAGAATATATAAGTGTATTATTAAATTATTATTGTCTTTAATTATTATAAGTAAAGTATAAATAGGGGTATAATAGAAAAAAAATTGACAAAAGTTAAAACTTACTCTTATAATTAAGACCGAAACCAACTCCAAAATATGTTCCTATAATTAGGATCAAGGGACTATAATTATTTCTGCATGCATATGTTTGACGAGTCACAAAACAAAGGCACATCTTCAGGATGAGTTATGCATTGTTGGTGCAATGTATAATGTAATGTATTCCTCAGGGCGACCAATCGCACCTGCAAAATTTTAATCCAATGAGGAGGGTAGAGCCCCCAGGGTAGGGTAGGAAATCCTAATGCAAAAAATGACCTTATCTTATATGTGGACCTCTTGGTTCTGTCTTCTACACGTTCCCAAAGCATCAAGATAACATTCCAATGGTTTAAATTTAATCGAGTATTTTTAAGTAGAATCGTGCATTTATAAAATTTTAAACATGGACCCTTAGAATTGTAATCCTATGATGTGAAGGGAAAATGATGGTAGAAAAGGAGAAGGGTAAATGAGAGGATCCTGATTCTTTAAAATCAAGATATTCTTACGTAAGTGTTCCAAAAATTATAATATTTTGATGATGATTTAATTTCTTCGGCTGTAGGTTATCCCCTACTAGCATCAGGTTATCCCCATTGAAATTAATTAACTCAAAAAGACTCTTTGTTTTGTTTGTTTGTTTGTTTTTCTTGTAGGTTTTAAAATTAACCTCAACCTATATGTAGACCCTCGTGGTTCTCTCTTCTAAAAGTTTGCAAAGCATTTTTGCTTTTAGAAGCAATTAGTCTGTTTCTACTTGATATATCTAGATCAGCTATGTGTGGCTTGGCTATTGTACTAGTAGATATATTCAATGTAATGAAAGTCGTGAGTTTAGATGAATTCAGGACTAGAAGGTAAATTCATATCATGAATTTATAAGAGTTTACTTTTATTAATAAATAGGTGTTAAAAGTATATAGATTTTAAAGTTAACCTCAACATGTTTGTGGACCCTCAGGAAAAGAAGGTAAATTCATATCATGAATTCATATAGCATTAGGTTATCCCCATTGAAATTAACTAATTCAAAAGACTCGTTTTCCCCCCTAGATTTTAAAGTTAACCTCAACCTGTATGTGGACCCTCGTGTTTCTCTCTTCTAAAAGTTGCCAAAGCATTTTTGCTTTTGGAAGCAAGTATGCAATTAGTCTGATTCGGCTTGATATATCTAGCTAGATCAGCTATGTGTGGCTTGGCCATTGTACTAGTAGATATATTCAACTTTGTGAAACTCGTGAGTTTAAATAAACTCAAGACAAGAAGGTAAATTCATATATTGAACTCGTGAAAGTTTGATTTTATCAGTAAATAGGTGTTAAAAGTATATAATAAAATAGTAAAAATGACAATACTCTAATTAACATTGGAATTTATCATATGCAATAAAGAATTTTTTACAAAGTTTATATAATGTCATTGAACATAAAATCAAAACGAATAAAATAACACACATGTATGAGCGATACAATTTTACAATTTTGTAAGGTAAAAATGGTAATTAAATTTGGTATGCAAACTAGTGAATTTAATGGCTAACATAAGCTTAAGTAAAAACTGACTCAATTTTGTAAGTTAGAAATGTGAAATGGGTAAACTTGGATGAGTCGAAAAAACAAAGGCACATCTTTAGGATGAGTTATGCAATGTTGCGCAATATAAAATGTAATGTATTCCTCAGTGTAAAATTTTAATCAATGAGGAGGGTAGAGCCCTAGGAAATCCTAATGCTAAGAATTCAAGATATTCTTATATATTGTTGTAAAATCTATAATACTTTTTTATGATGATTTTTCACAGCTAAAATTAAGTGTTGAAAAAAAGGAAAAAGTTTTGATGATGATTTAATTTTTTCGGCTGTGGGTTATTCCCTACTAGCATTAGGTTATCCCCATTGAAATTAACAAACTCAAAAAGACTCTTTTGTTTTGTTTTTTTGTTTTTTGTTTTCCTTGTAGGTTTTAAAATTAACCTCAACCTATATGTGGGCCCTCGTGGTTCTCTCTTCTAAAAGTTCGCAAAGCATTTTTGCTTTTAGAAGCAATTAGTCTGTTTCTACTTGATATATCTAGGTCAGCTATGTGTGGCTTGGCTATTGTACTAATAGATATATTCAATGTAGGGAAAGCCGTGAGTTTAGATGAATTCAGGACAAGAAGGTAAATTCATATCATGAATTTATAAGAGATTACTTTTATTAATAAATAGGTGTTAAAAGTATATGAATTTTAAAGTTAACCTCAACCTGTATGTGGACCCTTAGGACAAGAAGGTAAATATATATAATGAATTTATAAGAGTTTACTTTTATTAATAAATAGGTGTTAAAAGTATATAGTAAAATAATAAAAATAGAAAAAATGACAATAATCTATTTTAAATATGAATAAATGAAATTAAATCCATTAAAATTATAATTTATCATCTGCAATAAAGAAAGTTCTATGAAGGTTTGTATAATATCATTAAATATATGATCAAAACGAACAAAATAACACTTGAATTTTGTGATACAATTTTGTAAAGTAAAAATAGTAAATTCGGTTTGAAAACTAGTGAATTTACTGGCTAACACAAGCTTAAGTAAAAAATGACTCAATTTTATAAGTTAAAAATATAAAATTGGTAAACTCGAACAAGCTGACAAAACAAAGGCACATCTTTAGGATGAGTTATGCATTGTTGTGCAATATAAAATGTAATTTATTCCTCAGTATAAAATTTTAATCCAATGAGGAGCGTAGAGCCCCCAGGTAGGGTAGGAAAGCCCAATGCTAAAAATTCAAGATATTCTATTAAAATCTAGGGAAAATTTCAAATAAATACCACTTGAATTTGCAAAACCCCCAAAAGTCCGTCGAATTTGTAAAAAGACTAAGAGGCGACAAGGACTTTTTGGGGATATGCAAATTCGCGTCAAATGACCATTTTACCCCTTAGTTATAAATAATTTAAAAAGAAAAAAGAAAATACCCCCCGGTGGCTCCCACCGCCCGGGGGGGTATTTTCTTTTTTTTAAAAAAAAATATTTATAACTAAGGGGTAAAATGGTCATTTGTCGCGAATTTACATATCCCCCAAAAGTCCTTGTCGCCTCTCAGTCTTTTGGAAATTCGACGGACTTCTGGGGGTTTTGCAAATTCAAGTGGTATTTATTTGGAATTTTCCCTAAAATCTATAATACTTTGATGATGATTTTTCATAGCTAAAATTAAGTGTTGACAAAAAAAACACACACACACACTCACAAACACACACTGATAGCTTTAGATTATCTCCAATGAAATTGATTAACTTGATAAGACTCTTTGTTTTTTTAGTAGAACTTTTCTTATAATAGACCTCTTGGTTCTCTCTTCTACACTTTCACAACGCATCAAGATAACATTTCAATAGTTTAAATTTATTAATCACGTATTTTTAAGTAAAATCATAATAATACATCTATAAAATTTTAAATCTTTAGCATTAGAATTTTAATTCTGCGGTGTTGAAGGGAAAAGGATGGCAAAAAAAGGGGAAAGGTAAATGAGAGGATCCTAATTCTTAAAAACCAAGATATTCTTATATAGTGTTGTAAAAATTATAATACTTTGATGATGATTTCTTAAGCTTTAGGTTATCCCCACTGAAATTAATTAACTCAAAAGACTCGTTGTCTTTTGTAGGTTTTAAAGTGAACCTCAACCTATATGTGGACTCTCGTTCTTCTCTCTTCTAAAAGTTCCCAAAGCATTTATGCTTTTAGAAGCAAGTGTACAATCAGGATCTGATTCTACTTGATATATCTAGATCAGCTATATGTGTGGCTTGGCTATTGTACTTGTAGATATATTTAAGGTTATTAGACTCTTAGGTTTAAATAAACTTATGACAAGAAAGTAAACTCATATCATGAACTCATAAAAATTTACTTTCATTAATAAATAGTGTTAAAAGTATATAACAAAATGATAAAAATATAAAAATGTCAATAATTTTATTTAAATATATTTTAAATATGAATAAATTAAATTAAATCCATTAACATTATAATTTGTCATATCTAATAAAGAAATATCTCTGAAGTTTATATAGAATGTCATTGAACATATGATTAAAACGAACAAAATAACACGAGTACAATAATGAGTTGACACAATTTTGAAAGGTGAAAATGATAAATTTGGCATGCAAACTCATGAATTTAATAGTTAACACGAGCTTAAGTAAAAATTGACTTAATTTTTTTAGCTAGAAGCGTAAACTTGGAAAACTTGGACAAGTCAACAAAACAAAGACACATCTTCTGGATGAGTTATGCATTATTGGTGCAATATAAAATGTAAAGTATATATTCCTCAGTGTGACCGATTGCACATGTAAAATGTTAATTCAATTAGGAGGGTAGAGCCCTCGGGGTAGGGTTGGAAATCCTAAAGCTAAAAATCAATACTACAAAATACTTAAAAAATGATCTAAATAAGACCCAATTAACGTCCCTTTTCAGAAGGACGTCTGAGAGGGTGACGTGGTTTTGGTGATATTCGGCGACTTGAGACGACCTGAATATAGTTCAGGTTGCTTAATAATAGGTGACTTGAATACCTTCAGGACGCCTCTTAATAGGCGTCCTGAACAAATTCAGGTCGCCTCATATCAGGCGACCTGAATACATTGAGGTCGCCTTATATATTGGTGACCTGAAATATTTATCAAGTCACCAATTTTCTCATTACATATAACATGACGCACAAACAAAAAATTCTCCCATATTTCCCTTTGGCACCAAATTATTTGGCAGATTTTAGGCGTCTTGAAACAATGTCATCGCCAAAAATGAATTTTACTCCAAAAAAAATTAAATTCCATGGCGCCAAACAAAAAATTCTTATATTTCTCATGGCGAGAAGCAATTAAAGTGTCCTGAAAAAAATTGGGAACGTCAAAAATTAATTTTACAAGTCCTAAACAATAATTCAATTAGGAGGGTAGAGCCCTCGGGGTAGGGTTGGAAATCCTAAAGCTAAAAATCACTACTACAAAATACCTAAAAACGACCTAAATAAGACCCAATTAACGTCCCTTTTCAGAAGGACGTCTGAGAGGGTGACGTGGTTTTGGTGATATTCGGCGACTTGAGACGACCTGAATATAGTTCAGGTCGCTTAATAATAGGCGACTTGAATACCTTCAGGACGCCTCTTAATAGGCGTCCTGAACAAATTCAGGTCGCCTCATATCAGGCGACCTGAATACATTGAGGACACCTCATATATTGGTGACCTGAAATATTTATCAAGTCACCAATTTTCTCATTACATATAACATGGCGCGCAAACAAAAAATTCTCTCATATTTCCCTCTGGTACCAAATTATTTGGCAGATTTTAGGCGTCTTGAAACAATGTCATCGCCAAAAATGAATTTTACTCCAAAAAAAATTAAATTCCATGGCCCCAAACAAAAAATTCTTATATTTCTCATGGCGAGAAGCAATTAAAGTGTCCTGAAAAAAATTGGGAACGTCAAAAATTAATTTTACAAGTCCTAAACAATAATTCAGGATGTTGAATGCTCATTTTCCTTCACTACAAAAAAATCAGTTTTTTGCGGTGGAATTTTTCCCTCGCAAAAGAGCAAATTTCCGTCGCAAAAACGATTTGCGGCGGAAAAAATTCCGTCGCAAAAAAGCCAACGCAAACCAATTTTTCGTCGCAAAAATACACATTTCCATAGTAAAATTTGGATTTAGCGGCGGAACCATTTTCCTTCACAACTTTCAATATTTGCGAGGGAAAAATGAATCCCTCGCAAAATTTTGGATTTTGCGAGGGAATTTCCCTCGCAAAACCTCGAGATTTTGCGAGGGATAGTATCCCTCGCAAATTTGAAATTTTTGCGAGGGAATAAATTTCAAATTTTGCGAGGGATCTTTGGCCCTCGCAAAATTCAATACTATTGAATTTTGCAAGGGAACACGATTCCCTCGCAAATTGCAAATTTTGTGAGGGATCTTTGGCCCTCACAAAATTTTTATATTTGCGAGGGAATTCAATTCCCTCGTAAAATTCAATAGTATTGAATTTTGCGAGGGAATAGGATTCCCTCGCAAAGTTCCCAATTAAATTTTTAAAAAAATAAAATGATTTTAAAAATGTAATTAATTTCATAAAAAATATTACAAATTATAAATTAAAAAGACTTATATATGATAAAAAGATATTATAACAATCATCAAAGTTTACATAAAAATAACAACATATTACAAAGTATAATGTTTCAACAAAAATAAACTAAAAAAAAAGTCTAAACTGCAGCAGTCTGGGCAGGATCACCATCGGTATCACCATAAACATCAGGAGGCGGCCCCGTACCCTTGTCCTTCATAAGGGAGTTGAGAAGTTCTCGCATCTCTAAAATCATCTTTCCTTGCTCCTTCATCTGTGCTTCTTGCTCCTTCACCTTCGCTTCTAACGTCTTCACCCTCTTATCATCTACAAATTTTACCAACATTACAAAGTCAGTTTATTTTTTGTACTTCATTTAAATAGACGAGAGAATAATGGTTTGCGATTGGTAGCAAAAGTATCACGTCTACATGGAGCAACACTTCCAATACTTCCTGATGAGCGCTTCGTAGAAGGCTTCAGTTCGCTGGCAGAGGCACCCATCCCGAAGACTCTCCCCTTCTTGTCAAATCCTCCTGCAGCCTGCATACACCTACATTTCACACACGGACAACTGATCGAGGTACTTGAATTAGTTGCGTGCGCCAGAGCAAATTCGATGAACTCTTCTAAACCCTTCAAGAATACTTGAGTAAGTCTTTTTTTTTGAAGTTAGACGATTATACATCCAACTCCTATCACAATCGCCTTCCATGCTTCCTCAACCCAACCCTACACAAACTAATTCAACTACAAGACCTACGTGGCAAATACAAGTAGCTGCTTATACAAGTTAATTGGCACTTAATCAAAAAAGTGGCAAACAAACACATGCAGTGAACAAAAAACAGATCTCAGCAAGCAACCAGAGAATGAGGATAGTACACTAGAAGATGGGGACATGCATGTGGACGGGGCATGAATACAAATATATGTTAAATACAATGAAGGAGCAAAGGAGCATAACAAATGCAGCTTATCTAAATAATTTTGGCAAAGTTCATAGCAAAAGAAATACCAAGTATAGATTATATACCTTATCTAAATAAATTTCAAATTTCCAATAAAGTAAAATTTTCCAAGAAAGAAAGCATCACTTACAGTTCTTGCAATTGAGTAAGATCACCAAATTGACTTGGTATAACTCCAGACAAATTAAGACCCTGCAGCTGGCTGTCATTAAGAAATTATAAATCAAAAATCTTTGCATAAGCATTTTAAATTTTCAGACTTTGATTTGTGTAAACCGCTAATTATGAATATATATATATATATATATATATATATATATATATATATATATTAAATTGTTGTTCACGCAAGAGAAGTGAAAGCACGCACACACACGTTTGTAGCCTTAAGCCTTAAGCCTTAAGCAAATCTATTAACATCAAAATGCTTAATTAGAATGCAAGCCGATGTGAAGTATATGACATGAGGAATTCTAAACAATGCAGCAATAATATCAAAGGAAGAGTAGCCTTGAGATAGAGAATTATATTAAAAAAGGGTTAGAAAACAAAGAGATCAACAATGGGATACGTTTTGGTTTGGTAGCTTGATGTACCAAATTCGAAAAAGAAAAACAATGAGCATTTTCTATGGTAGGATAGATATGAACAAATTTTAGGACTATTGTTATTGATTTGGTTGTTAGGTATCTCCTTTTGTTTCATTTGTTTTCTTCAAATTCATCCTATTTGAAATTACAATGCATTGGTATCTATGGTAGGATAGATATGAACAAATTTTAGGACTATTGTTATTGATTTGGTTGTTAAGTTTGAAGTTTCTCTTTGTGAAATTGAATTCTTTGTATTTTCTATGGTTGCATCACATTTTGTGGATTTGATATGATTTGAATTGAAAAAAGCAGAAAAATTAATGGTAATACCCTAACATAAATTCAAGTGCTTTTATCATTATTCATATCTTGAATGAATGTTTTAAATCTTGCACATCTTTTAATGATTTAAAATTTTGTATCCTCCTGCAACTCCTTCGATTTACATTTGCAACATGATTTATCAAAAGAGGAAATCAACAACAAAAGAAATTGGGAATACAAGTGGGAGGTGCCAGCAAATGGTATGTCAAATTGCAAATGGACAGGAACAGGGAAAAATAAAAGCACCTAAACTAACATAAGAAACAGAATCACAGCTTGGGCAAACTAAATCCGCAGCTTGAAAAAAAAAAAAGAAACAGAATAACAGAATCGCAGCTAAACCAGATCAGAGATGATACCAGCCAAAACCAGATCCTCGGCACCTTGGGTAAAATAAATTCGCAGCTTGAAAAAAAACAGACAAAGATTCGTTGATTTGAGAGAAAATTACCTAAGAACGCTTTGGATTGGATTTGCAGTTTGTTGGAGTAGATCGAAAGGGCAAAAGGGAAGTGATCCTCCACACCTTGGGTAAGAGTGGCGGAAACGGAGGTAGATTCAACAGCGGAGTGGCGGGGACTGAGGTTGCTTCGACGGTGGATGGCAGATCGGATTCGCGAATCGCGAGTGGCCAGAGTGGGTGACAGTGAGTGAGAGATCGAGATAGAGAGTTGAGACTTGAGACTTGAAATCGAGATTTTCCCAGAGTTGAGAACTTGAGAGATGCCGACGGTGGACGGTGGTCGGTGAGACGCGAGAGTCGACAGGCTGAGAGCTGTCAGTGCGGTGGCCGGCGGGTTGAGAACTTGAAAGTTGAGATTGAGGAGTGGAGTGACCGGAGGAGGAGGAGTGTGGCCGAATGGGTAGGGTCGAATGGAGGTAGGGTCGAATGGAGAATTTGAGGATGGA
This sequence comes from Acacia crassicarpa, assembly GCA_034222035.1. Lineage (NCBI taxonomy): Eukaryota > Viridiplantae > Streptophyta > Magnoliopsida > Fabales > Fabaceae > Acacia > Acacia crassicarpa. Next base: position 18,110,232 of record JAWXYG010000009.1, on the reverse strand, counting down.
GATTGATTTTGTTTTTTTTTAGGGTATCACCCAGCGGTCCTACACAGACAGAGGCAATGGAAGAGTTTTATTTGTTTTTTTTAATCAAAGGCAATGAAAGAGTTTACTTCTAGTGATTGTATATGCTAGAAAAAGTATCATTTGAATTTTTTTCTGCATCTTTCCAAATTTATCGTTGGATTTTTTTCCCCACCTTTTTATATGTGATAAGAAAGCAATTCCAGCTTTTTTGGTGTCTCGAAGTAATTTATCTAAACAAATTTTTAAAAAGTAATTTTTTTGCATTCTTAAATGAATTTTCCAAACAATGAATAAGTCATTAAGTTGATAATAAAATTAATAATGGGAGTCATTAAATCAGAATAACGTATACAAATATAATTATTTTGTTAAGCTTAAATAACGTATACAAATATAATTATCACCAAATCTGAATGAAGGAGGATGACATTTCTAAGACAGCCTTCAGGACTCACGAAGGGCTATACGAGTTCTTAGTCATGCCTTTTGGTCTCACTAATGCTCCAGCTACATTCCAGGGACTCATGAATTCTGTTTTTAAACCTTTCCTGTGTAAATTCAATTTAGTCTTTTTTGATGATATCCTTGTTTACAGCAAAGATTGGCCTTCTCATCTGCAACACCTAGAACTGACTCTTTCTGTTTTGCAACAGCAGCAACTCTTTGCTAAGAGTTCCAAGTGTGTCTTTGCTGCCACTAAAATCGACTACTTAGGCCACCTCATCTCGGCTCAGGGTGTTCAGGCTGACCCTCGGAAATTAGAGGCTATTGCTACTTGGCCTATCCCATCTTCTCTTCAGGAGTTACGAGGATTCCGTGGCCTCACCGGATACTACCGTCGCTTTATCCGACATTATGGCTCTATTAGCAAACCGTTGACTGATTTACTCAGGAAGAATGAGAAGTTTATCTGGACCCCCAAAGCTGCTTCTGCTTTTCAGCACCTTAAGACTATTATGATGTCTCCCCCGGTTCTCGCCTTGCCTAATTTCCAGGACACTTTCATTATTGAAACTGATGAGTCCGGAATTGGATTTGGGGCTGTTTTGTCTCAAAATGGCCATCCCTTGGCTTATGCTAGTAAAGTATTAGCTCCTACTACGTCACTTATCTAATTATGAGAGGGAAATTCTTGTCATTCTCTTTGCTGTTAAACAATGGCATTCCTATTTAGTGGGTCGCAAATTTGTTATTCGTACAAACCACTTACCCTTGAAACATCTACTGGAGCAGCGAGACCTCAACCAGGATCAGTTTAAATGGCTACACAAATTATGGGGTTTGCATTATGAAATCCTCTATCGAAAGGGCACTGATAATGTGGTTGCTGATGCCTTATCCCGCCGACCAGAGAGCTCTTGTTTTGCCATTTCTTCTCCTATTTCTCCTCTGTATGACCACGTTTGGGACTCCTGGTTGACTGACACAAAATTACAGAATTTGATTAAGGATTTAGAACACAATCCAGACTCCCATCCCAAATTCCTTTGGCAATATCAGCTGCTTAAACGTCAAGGAAAGCTGGTGGTAGCCGCTGATCACGTCCTTCTTCAAGATCTCCTTAATTATTTTCATGCTCAGAGCATTAGTGGACACTTAGGTATCCATCCCACTTTTTAACATCTTGCTACTGTTTTTTATTGGAAGGTATGGAAAAGGATGTCCACAATTTTGTGTGTGAATGCATTGTGTGTCAACGTTTTAAACCTGAGTTGGTAGCTTCACCGGGCCTAATTCAGCCCCTTCCTATCCCTGATCATGTCTGGACTGAACTCTCTATAGACTTCATCAGTGGTTTGCCACCCTCCTATTCCAAAACTACTATTCTGGTTGTGGTAGATCGCCCATCTAAGGCTGCCTATTTTATGGCTCTTAAACACCCTTTTACGACGGTAGATGTTGCTCATACTTTTCTAGATAACATTGTGAAATTACATGGGTTTCCTAAATCTATTGTGTCGGATAGGGATCCCATTTTCTGTGGTAAATTCTGGAAAGAGCTTTTTCGTCTATATGGGGTTAACTTGCATTCTTCCTCTGCCTATCATCCTCAGACAGATAGGCAAACTGAGGTCCTTAACCGTTGTGTGGAGTGCTACCTCTGTTGTATGACCGGTGACTTCCCTAAGCAGTGGACTAGATGGCTGGCATTAGCTGAATTATGATATAATACTACTTATTACTCAGCCATAGGCATGACTCCATGTGAAGCTATTTACGGTGTATCCCCACCCGTCCACCTTCCTTACATTGCTGATGATTCAGCCAATGACGTAGTGGACCGCACTTGTCTGTCGCGTGAGCTGGTTATTCACAGTCTAAAAACTCATTTATTGAAAGCCCAACATTGGATGATATAGCAAGCTAATAAGCACCGATTGGAACACCACTTTACTCCAGGGGACTTGGTTTATTTGAAATTACACCCATTTTGGAAGAATGTGTTGAATAATTTTGCCCTTCATAAATTAGCCGCACGTTATTTTGGGCCTTTCAAGGTTTTGAAACAGGTTGGGGCTGTTGCTTATGACCTGGAGCTAGCTCCTATGACTCAGGTACATCCTGTCTTCCATGTGTCCTTCCTAAGCAGCATGTTGGCCCATCCAATCCTATTACTCAGTCCCTTCCTCCCATTGATGACCAAGGTCAATTTGCTCTAGAACCGGAAACTATTTTGGGCCGCATGATCACTCGCCGCAATAATCTTCCTGTTACTCAAGTCTTAATTTAGTGGAAGTTGACTAATCCTGAAGATGCCACTTGGGAAGATCTCTCTGCTATTAAGCCTCAGTTCCCCAATTTCTCCACTGCTGCAGCTGCTACTCATGACATCCTTGTGGACAATGATTCTTGTTAGGGGGGAGTATTGTTATACACATATTCACTATTAGGGACTTTATGGTAAATAATAGTAAGAGTCATGCTTATTAGCTCACAAGTTAGTTAGAGGAGAGAGAACTAGCAATGACGTGGCTGGGTATAGAGGTTATACATACTGTACTGGACCATTTTTCCTGATCTGTGAATGAATATAGTACATTTTCCTTTCTTAGTTGTATCAAGAAGCTTCTGCCAAAATTAAAAGGTTCAGAAAGTTTTTCTATCCCTTGCATTATGGGCTTTACTACTATTGATTATTGTTTAGTTTACTTAGGTTCTAGTGTCAGTTTAATGCCTTATTCTCTTTGCAAATGTAACTTGTTAAATTTGTGTTGTTTATATGTAAATCCACTTGTTCATAAATAACGCAAATTGAACAAGTCACATTTGTAAGTAGGAGTGTTCATTTATGTCTCATCCTGGTCATTCCGTTCCGATCCCGGTTATTTTATGATAGGACAATCCCCAAAAAAGCGGGACGAGACAAAATTATTACTGTAACGAGATAGGACGCGGGACAAGGCTTTGTTCCATCAAAACTTTTTTCTCGTCTCGAAATCATGTTGTTATTAGTTTAATATCTATAATATTTCTATTTTCCTATTTTTTTACTAGAAAATATAATATTTAAATAAAGATATAAATAGTATCTTTTTGAGATAGATGTTAGCTATATAAAAATATTATCATATAATCTTTTTTAGACAATTTTAGTCCTATAAAAAGACATTATTATATAGTGGTTATATCTTTAATATAAAATACTATAAATATTTAAGAAAACCCTCATAATTATCACTAGCACCATGTTGCCGCACCATCTTGCCTACTTCTCTACAAGATAGTATAATTGTTTATGATCATCATTCTTTTTAAGTTTAAGTGTTAATTATTTGTTATTTTTTATTATTCTTTCGAGCTAAAACTGATAAAAGATGATGATTACATATTTGTACTATATATTTTCAATCATCTAAGTCTAATGTCTAACTCATACCCATACATTTTAGTGTTACAAATTCAAAAATAATAAAAATATGATGCTCTAAATCCTCAAGAAAAATAAATAAATGAGACATCTTGTTCCCATCCCTGTCCCGTCTCGATCCCAATCTTGTCCTAATCCCAGCCGGAATGGGACGAGACATAGGATAGTTTTCCTATCCTGTACCCTTTTGTAGGATAAGATGTGGAATAGGCTTATCTCATTTCTATACTGCCTTGGGAACTCCCTCATTTGAAAATGTTATACTCTTCATAAACAAGTGGAACCCTCCTATGAATAACACATTCATTTTTGGTGGTCGGAGCTCCGTCCAATCAACACCAAAGCCTCTATAGCTGGCTGGGGGTTTGCTGCTTCAACCTTGCGACTATCAGCGACTAGTCGTCAAAGGTCTACTGATGATCAAACCTTTTTTTAAATATATATATATATATATATATATATATATAGCAAGGGGCATTATCGCCTTGTTACCTATAAAATTTATTTTCATTTTGATCTTGCGTCTGGAATAAATTTTCATAATGTTATGCTCGTTTTTTTTTAATCAATAATGATATGGTCGTTGACTAAAATAAATTTGGTCCTGTGGGACTTAACTAAAATTCTTCCAAGAAAAATTGACTATTCAAAATGTGAATGATGATGTTAATGCTAGTGCATACAAGAAGATTATTCGAAAAATAATAAGAATGTGTTAGTTTATACTTTATTTATGTTTTCCTTTTCACTTTTTTGTTATCTTATCACAAAAGCCTTATTGCTTATAACTTATTTTGTTTCATATTAGGAATTTATTTTAATGCATTTTTCTTTCTTTTGGTGAAGTATATGGATAGTTTTCTTCCCTTTAATTGGACACAAGAATGAAGATAAATGCCTCATAGGTAGTGTTACAACGCACACCATACTTATATATATATATATATATATATATAGGGAAAAATACTTCTCATGTTGTAGGAGAAGTGTATTCCTATATCACACACACATGAAATTGTGAGACCCACATATATATATAATGCTAATTATATATATGTGGGTCCCACCATTTTATGTGTGTGTAGGAATCTTCTTCTTATGCAACATGAGAAGTTTAAACCCCATATATGTATATATATATATTTCATCTAACAACTAGCAATGCAAGAATCAATACTATAGTAGGTAATAAAACTAATTGAAGGCTTTGGAAGAGCAATTATAATATTACCAAAGGGACAAAATTTGTTATTAAGGATGCTTTATATTCCTCTTAATCACAAATAACTTATTAAGTTTCAAAGATATTCACCAAAATGGTATCATATTGAGACTATAAATGAGAAAAATATTTTAAAACACACACACACAAAAGACATCTTGAAGAGTTTATAAATGGAATAAATGTGTCTTGAAAAAATTACCGAATGATCATCTAGTTTGCACCATACAGATATTATGTTACTACTTATACTACACACACATCTTGAAGAGTTAGAAATGGAATAAATGTGTCTTGAAAAAATTATCGAATGATCTTCTAGTTTGCACTATACAAATTTCATGTTACTACTATTGAATGCTACAGCAAACCCAAAGCTTAATGATAAAAATATATTTACTAGTTGACATGACTGGTTAGACCATTCTAAATCAACTATGATGCGGAGAATTATTAAAAGCCCACAAGACATCTTGAAGAGTTAAAAGTGTGGAATAATATGGGAGAAAAATGTATTTTGATTGTGTTGTGTTTCGATGATAACATAGGCAAATTACACACATATATACACTGAAGAAGATTTCCTCATTGTCAACTCTCTCATTATCTCTAACAGGTTGATCCTGACCGTTGAAATCTTGATCCAAGGGTCCAGAATGATTTTTAGAAAAACCGCGCGCAGTAAAAAAGCCATGGGCGGTTTTTCTAAAATTCATTCTGGACCCTTGGATTAAAATTTTAACGGCAAAGATTTGCTAATGATGAGGGATGGACAGAAAGATGATGATGAGAGGATCCGGACTCATATATACACACTCAAACCTCTCATACGACCCCTCACACAAATAGTTAAGACTCCGACAGACACAAACAGTTAAGGCCTTACGCATGAGACCAATTACAACCCCTGAAGGGTTACAACCCATAAAGGGTTTCAACTTCTACAAATAGTAAAGACTCTTTAAAGGAATAGTAAAGTCTTTTCACTCTAATATTCCCACACTCCCCCTCAAATTAGATTATGGATGTTAATCTATGACCCAACTTGCTTATACAACTGACTCCCCCTTAGGCTTGTACTTCTTGAGTCTCAAAGGTCCACTGACTTTGGACTTGAACTCCTTTTTGAGTCTCAGAGGCTTGTTTAGAGAGTAGCAGATACTTGACAATGTTGGGAGTTACTGGTTGCAATAAGATGCACAGGCACCAAATACTCGACAATTTTTGGGAGTAACCAGCTGCGACAGATCGACGGGCAGTGGCTGCGACAAGATCGACAGGCAGCGACTACGACAAATCGACGGGCAATGGCTAGGACAAGATCAACGGGCAACTACTGCGACAAGACGACGGGCAACAGCTACGACAAGACGAACGGGCAATGACTGCAACTAGATTGATGGGCAGTGACTGCGGCAAGACAACAGGCAACAGCTACGACAAGACGAACGAGCAATGACTGCGACTAGATTGACGGGCAGCCACTGCGACAAGATTAACGGACAGAAGATGAAGGTCCCATAACTGCTTAGGGATATAAACTTCATTTCTCTGGTTCTTATCACTATAAATTTGTTAGACAAGCTTTGGAGGACGGCGTTGGATGGGCTCCGGAGGATGACGTCGGACGGACTCTAGAGGACAGCGTTGGACAGGGACAATGTCAGACTGGCTCTAGAGGACAGCGTCGGACGAGCTCTGGAGGACGATAATCGGACGAGCTCCAAAGGACAACGTCGGACTTGACAATTGATAGATTGGTCCTTCAAATTTGAAGATTGACAAACTAATTTACGAAACATATGTATGAACAGTACCATACAGTACGGAATAGTGATGGATGAACAGTGATCTGGAAATATTTGACCAGCATCATGATGTCGGCCAGAGGAATCTGAGTCTTCACGCACCTCAACTCTTTTGCACATGGACCACCAACTCTTCGACATGGACCACCTACTCTTCGACATGAACCACGAACTCTTCTTTTGATTTTGTCCAATATGTGGGGCCCAGGAACCACTACCAACTCTTCTTTTCAATCCGTGATTGTGATCCTGGTTGCTGGTTGCGCAATGTGAAGGAAAAACATGTGGGCCCCAATTTTCTGCCGATACTATTCATCAAGAACTGTTCACTCCTCTCTCTCTCTCTCCTTTTTTGTAATTTTTTTTTTAAAAAATAAAATTACTGAACAGATCAGACCCGTGACTTCTTTCTTCAGCCTGAACGCCACAATTCCTCAACTTTCTTCTTTTTCAAACATGCAGACCCTACACAAAAACTTAATTAACCACTCCGCATCCGCACCAAATGCAATCCTTTCTTATTGACTCATTGCATGGCATCCTTCTCTTGGGAAGCGCCACGGACTGATCGAATAAGAGCAAAGAAAGATTGAACGAGGTTAGAACGGACTGGACACACCTTCTTCTTCATCTTCTTCTTCTTTCTCTTCTCTTCTCCTTCGATCTCTGACAACAGAAGGTGCTAGTTCAGTGTTGAAGCTCGAGAGGACGACGATAACATAGGCAGATTACACACATATATACACACACTCAAACCTCTCATACGACCTCTCACACAAATAGTTAAGACTCCGACAGATGCAAACAGTTAAGGCCTTACGCATGACACCAATTACAACCCGTGAAAGGTTACAACCCTTAAAGGGTTTCAACTTCTACAAATAGTAAAGACTCTTTAAAGGAATAGTGAAGTCTTTTGACTCTAATATTCCCACAAAAAGATTCTTCAATTTAAATATTTTCATGTGTTATTTCCCCTCAAGGTTAAATTAATTATAAGGCCTTCAATGACAAAAGTTGGGATTGAATCCCCTATAGTTCTAAAGCCTATCCAAAGGAACATATGCAGACTTATTCATCCTTCAAGTGGGACCATTCAAATATTTTATAGCTTTTGATCACGCTCTTTCATTCTATATATTGTGCCAAAGAAATTTAAAAATGAGAAAAATATTTCTCCTGTCACTGAAGATAGAGTTATCTCCAGTGATTCTAAAACTACGTCGTTTTGAATTAATGAAGGGTGTGTTTGTAATTTCAGGTGAACTAATGAAGCGTGTTTCTGTATTTGCACTCTTCATTAATTCACTTGAAATTACAAATACATCCTTCATTAATTCACCTGAAATTACAAACACACCCTTTATTAATTCAAAACGACGTAGTTTTAGGGTTACTGGAGATAACTCTATCTCTAGTGACAGGAGAATTCCTTTACCCTTTAAAATTAATCCTAAAATTTATAAATTCTCAAGACCCTAAGCCTAAGCTTCGTTCCATTCAAGTTGTGTCTGATATATGGTCTTCTATTTCTGGCTAGAGTAGCTTACAATTTATGCGTACTCTTTTTTTTTTTTGCTCAGAAATTTATGTGTACTCTTTGATATGTTTCCTTTTGAACAATTAATATTTTGAATTTACTCATGTGACCCTCGTCGAGGAAAACAATGGACGTTGTGGTAATGCAATTAAACGTGCCAGATATGGATGTCGCGGTTGTGAATTGTGATAGAGAATTTGTGGCCCTCCTGAACAGACAGGGATGACCCATTAGCATTTGATATTTGATTTAACTTGTATTCTGTTGAGTTATATCAAGTCTCTTTCTTGCACTCTCACAAAATAAAATTATATAATCAATCAATGATACATACGGAAGGAGATACTCTCATTGGCACTCCTCTCATCATCTCTCATCATGCCTTCATCTGGGCCTTCCAATTTTGATCAAAGTATTCAGAAGGAAACATATCATCCCTTCATCTTATGCATTTTTCTAAGTTTGGATATTGTGATTTTCTGTGAGACTGTCGGGTGCTATGAGTGGCAGCTCTTATTTGAAGAATTGGGTGATTTGAGATGGGTTCAAACCCGGTGTTGGGTTATAATTTGGTATGTTTGGTAAATTTGAGTGTTCTCCACTAGTTCTAGTTGTGCATACGAGTGTATATGTCCTGAATATGGAAGAGTGTGCCATTAGTAGATTTTATCAAACTTGAAAATACATTAAGCTCAAGTTGTTTTATGTGGTTACCAAGTCTTATGACATTTGCAATATGGATAATCTATGCAGCTTTGAAGGTAGACTGGTAAAGTGCTTGAAAGATATTGGGAAGCTCAACTCCCTCCCCCATCAAATTGGGAACCGGATATGGTGCCTATCCAAAGAATAGGCACCATCTCCCTCAGGGACGGACCTAGGAATTTCACTTACGGGGGGCGAAAATAAAAAATGTTAAATCATAAATAAAAGTACTTATAATACGATAAATACTTAATATGCGAAAAATTGAAATAAATATATTACAAAAATTGAGTATCAATGGTAGCGCTCTTCCTTATAATAATTACCTATAAAGAGTATAAATTATATCATGATCAATATGATTTTAAAAATATTTTTAATAACAAAAGTAAACTGATTAAAATTAAATATTAGTCATCATCAATATTCTTATAGCCATCTATTAACAAAATTCAAAACTTGTCCAAAATACTAACCCTAAAATATTCTCTAATCAGTATAAAAGTAGTATCATTAGAAAGATAAAATCATATATAATAAATTTCATAAAAGAAATTTAATTTAAAAAAAAGTGATTTTAAGTACTGATATCAAAATTTGCATGTAAGCTATTGAAAAATTGCTGGACGAGTCGCCAGAGGAAGAATAGACAAGGACAATTTCCAAAAAGGCAAAACAAGTAATGTTGAGAATATATATTAGAGGTGTGGACCCCACCTCTTTGCTTTTTCTCAAACTATATATTGAAGCAAACCTGTTTTCCCGTGAATATATAAACGGTCCAGAAAGCAAACCTATGGGCCCATTTTAGTACAAGCACAATTCTTAGAAATGGAAAAAAAAAAAAACTAAACGAACAAGAAATACCAAACCTTTCTGGTGCTTTCTCTATCCAACATTTTTTAAAAACAAAAAATTAGGGGGGGCGGGGTTCACCCCTAGCCCCCCCTCTGTCCGTCCTTGATCTCCTTAGCTGATTTGGACCGTCTAGATCAGATCTGGACGGTCCAGATCTCATATTTTTTAAGAAATATTTTCTAAATGAAAAAATGATTTTTTTAAAAAAGTGTTAGTTAAGAGATTATCTTTGTTTTAGATCTTCTACCCAAAAAATTTTTTTATTTTGAAAAATTAAAAAGTAAAAAATATGAGATCTGGACGGTCCAGATCAGCTAGGAATATAGTGCCTATCCCTTGAATAGGCACCATATTCGGTTCCCATCAAATTGACCCTACCTAAGTATTTGCTTAGTGCTAGGGAGTGCTCTTTGTATTTTAATTTGTACTATCATTGGTATGGTTTCAGTCTTTTCTTTCTTTCTTTTTTTTTTTTTTTTTTTTTTTTTTTTATGGCGGCATGCTCAAAAAACAAGCCAAACAAGATAACATAACAAATCGCGCCAAAGTTTGCTATAAAACAAATTGAATTTATTCGGAGATTAGGGAAAGGGACAATTCATTAGGGAAAAGGACAATTCATTAATAGACTCTTTCTTTTTCATATATGTAATTAATTATTAGGTTTGGGTCAAATAACTCAAAATGAGAATTTAATTTGGTTGTCTCACTTCCAATTTTCCATTATAAATATAGATACCTAGCTCCCAAGTGAACACAATGCAAAGTAGCTATATAACACTCCCACAATCCTCCCTTTGCAGTTCATAAATTCATTGTTTGGTAACATACATGGCTATACCATTTTTCCCGGTAAATATTAAGTTTACTGTGAGGAGGAGCCAACCAGAACTGGTAGCTCCAGCCAAGCCCACGCCTCGTGAAGTGAAGCAACTCTCTGACATAGATGACAATGATGCTCAAAGATTTCAACTTCCATTAGTACACTTTTATCCTCACAAGCCTTCCATGACAGGAAAGGACCCTGCTCAAGTTATCAAAAGGGCACTTGCTCAAACCCTAGTCTTTTACTATCCATTTGCAGGTCGACTTAGGGAAGGACTTGGTCGCAAACTTATGGTTGATTGTAATGCAGAAGGAGTCATTTTTATTGAAGCTGATGCTGATGTTTCTCTTCACCAGTTTGGTGAACCTCTTCAACCTCCATTCCCTTTCTTTGAAGAGCTTCTTTATAGTGTTCCTGGCTCAGAAGGAATCATTAACTGTCCCCTCTTACTCATACAGGTATACTCATGTGTATATATATATATCCTTATACATGATACTCTGTACAGCCCTTTTTGAAAGAGCCTAAAATTTGAATTGTTTTACTTATTTTTATAAGGTCGCACATAAATTCTTTAAGCATTTAATATATTTTTACCATTTTAGCTCCTAATGAATTCTATTCTCTGTCTTCATCTTTTTTTCATATTGCATTCTCTTTCATAATTTCTCTTATTACTATCCTATTTCTCTCGTTTACTTGTCTTCTTATAAATAAGGTTATACTAGGAAAAAAGTTCATTTTCTGATATACTTATCATTTTAAGTAATTTTAATTAAATTATTATTTTAAGTAATTTTAATTAAATTTTTAAACCGCGTAATTCATTTAGGGCTATTATAAAATGAATCGGAGGGAGTATATAATTATCTTAAATATCTCCAACATGTGCTAATGTTGCATATTTTATTTGTATTTAACTCTAGGTGACACGTCTCAAATGTGGGGGTTTCATTTTCGCTGCTCGCATAAACCACACTATGAGTGATGGTTTTGGTATTGTTCAATTTCTGAAGGCCTTAGCTGAGATTGCACAAAGTGCTTGTGAGCCTTCAATTCCTCCAGTTTGGTGTAGAGAGTTACTAAATGCGAGGGATCCACCTCGTATTTCATTCACCCACAATGATGAGTACGATGAAGTGCCTGATGATGAAACAAGAAGCCACGTCATGGTTCACCATTCTTTCTTCTTTGGACCTAATGAGTTAATGGCCATTCATAAAATGTTCCCTCATCATCACCATGGTCCTCAAAACTCAACGTTTGAAGTACTAACAGCTTTCATTTGGCGTTGCCGCACCATAGCTTTACAGCTAGAACCAGACAGGGAAGTTCGTTTAATGTGCAGCAACAACGTAAGGGGTAAGTCAAACTCTCCGTTAGTGCCACCGGGTTATTACGGAAACGCTTTTGTTTTCCCGGCCGTCGTCACCACGGCCGGGAAGCTATCCCGAAACTCATTAGGGTATGCTTTAGAGCTAGTCAAGAAATCAAAAGCTATGGCAACCGTAGAGTACATCCGATCTGTAGCAGATCTTATGGTGATCAGAGGACGGCCTAATCTTGTCTCCACAAGGTCTTGGGTTGTTTCAGATGTTAGACGTGCTGGTTTTAGAGATATAGATTTTGGTTGGGGTAAGGCAAGATATGCTGGACCAGCCATGGCTGGTAGTGGAGACTTCCTTGGAACGAGCTTCTTTATTCCACAAGAGAATGCAGAAGGAGAGGAAGGCATTGTAGTACCAATTTGCTTGCCACTCAAATCTATGATGCTATTTATCAAACAGTTGGAGAATATGCTAATTAGCAAACTATGATATCTAGACATCGTGCTTTGTGCATCACCTAAATTTTAAAATGAGCCATATGTACTTATGGTAATCGTCATCGGTACTTTCTAGATCATTGTTATTTTCTGGGTTGTACTTTTATGGGATAATTAATATGTAAGTCTCTAAAGTTTTCATTTAATTTTTAACAACGTACTAGTAGTTCTTATTTGAATTAGCTGCTTATAGTTTTGCCTATTCTTAATCAGGTCACTATTTTGTTTTCTTGGAAAAGACACAGAAATACCTTTGAAATTTGAAAAGAAGAAATCGGAATGTTGAATGGCACTAATTCCAATGGATTGATTTGGGATTATGATATCGCCAAAAGAAATAACTGTCCGCATCTTTTAATAGAAAAAATAATAATAATAACCAAAGCTTAAGCACCCCTTACCAACTATGGCTGTCGAAGCTTCAGTATCAGTAGCGAGTCACCGAAGATCTGGCGACTCGGGCAGGGCCCCAGCACTGCTGGCCACAATCAGCTTCACAGGTGTAAATAGCAAAAGTTGGGGCAATGAATCATGAAACCAAAGTAGTACATAATTCTGTCGGAAATTATCCACAAATTCCGTGGGTAATTTTCGTGGGTAAAAGTTATTAATAAAATTATCCATAGAATTCCGTTGGTAACTGAAATTACCGACAAAGGATAATTCCGTCGGTAATTAAAATTACCCACAGAAAATTTCTGTAAGTAATTTTACCATGGCAGAATAAATTGATATTTACCACCTATGGAAATTACTGACAATTAAAATAAATCTGTCGCTAATTTCAATTACTAACGAAATTCCATGGGTAATTCCGTCAGTAATTTTTACCCATGGAAATTACTTGCGGAATTTCGTGGGTAATTTCCGACGTAATTTTTTTTGTTGGTAATTCCATGTGTAATCCACAATTTTTTTTTTTTTTTTGGTAGTGGTCATGGCAGTAGCAATGGTGGAGGTGGCAGCAACAGTGGTGAAGGAGGAGGTATTGGTGGTGGCAGTTGTAGTGTGATGTAACAGGTGAAATGAGATTGATGAAACAAAGACAAAGAAGACTAAAGGGTAAATTGAATTTTTCCAACCATGCAATTAGGTGGTAAAGAGTATGCATTGGGAGGTATGAATGAGGATTACTAATTTTTCGGTAATCATCATTACTATGATAAAACATATTACCATGCTAAAGAAATACCTAATACTATTCTTTTGATAATGTAATCTAGATTACCATTGCAAGTATGCAATGGGTTGAAGCAAATGGGCTCCAAGTACTTTTTAGAGTACATGAAGAATGTATGAGTGCCATACTTTTTAGAAGATGTAGAGTTAGTAGGGAGACTGGTGAGAAAAAAAATATATATCAGGATCCCTCCTCTACCCGTTTTTTACTTCATCCCAGTTGGACTAAAATTTCAATAGATCATATCTGACATTTTATAAAAATATTATGATAAAATTAAATAAATAAGTTTAAACTGTTATAATTTGATCTAGACAGTTTATAATGTAGCACCTGCAAGGACCGCACTGAGACAAAATTGATGCCGTGGCTCTCTCACGATGCTTGGAATCATCAGGTTGTCTGTTTTGAGCAGAGACTGCTAGAGCTCGCAAACAAATAAATAATACAAACATATATATAGTTTTGGATTATATACTTGAATTAATTGACGGAAATGACTCGTTGTTTTTTAGTAGATTTTAAAGATAACCTTATCTTTCAGACCATTAAAAAACAAAAAAAACTTTACCTTATATATGGATCTCTTGGTTCTCTCTTCTACCAATTCGCAAAGCATCAAGATAAAATTTTAATAGCTTATTTTTATTATGTATTTTTTTAAAATAAAATTTTGTAAAATGTTCTTTTTTTTTTTCTTTTTTTGGTCAGATATGAACCATTAGAATTTTAATCCAATGAGGAGGGTAAAGGAAGGGTAGAGCGCCCGGGCTAGGGTAGGAGATCGAAATCCTAAAAATTCAAGATATTCTTATATATTGTTATAAAATCTATAATATTTTTATGATGATTTTCCACAGCTTTCCACAGCTAAAATTAAGTGTTGGAAGAAAAAAAAAACACACACACACACACACACAGAAATAGCTTTAGATTATCTTCATTGAAATTGATTAACTTGAAAAGACTCGTTTGTTTTTAGTAGTTTTTAAAGATGACCTTATCTTATATATGGACCTCTTGGTTCTCATCTACACGTTCCCAAAGCATCAAGATAACATTTCAATAGTTTAAATTTAATCACGTTTTTTTTAAGTAAAATCGTAATAAGGCACTTATAAAATTTTAAATCTAGACCATTAGAATTTTAATCCTATGATGTTGAAAGGAAGAAGGATGGTAGAAAAGGGAAAAGATAAATGGGAGGATCCTAATTAATTCTTAAAAATCATGATATTCATATATAGTGTTGTAAAAATTATAATATTTTGATGATGATTTCTTAGGGTTTAGGTTATCCCCTATTAGCTTTAGGTTATCCCCATTGAAATTAATTAACCCAAAAGACACGGTTTTTTGTTGTTGTTAAGTTAACCTCAATCTATATGTGGACTCTCGTGGTTCTCTCATCTAACAGTTCCCAAATCTTTTTCTCTTTTTGAAGCAAGTATGCAATGAGTCTGATTCTAATTAACATACCAAGATCAGCTATATGTGGCTTGGCTATTGTACTAGTAGTTATATTAGAGGTTGTGAAACTTATGACAAGAAGGTAAACTTATCATAAACTTAAATCTTAAACTAATAAGAGTTTAATTTTATTAATAAATATGTGTTAGAAGTATATAATAAAAATATAAAAAATGGAAATAATATAATTTAAATATATTGTAAATCTGAATAAAGGAAATTAAAGCCATTAATACTATAATTTATCATATCCAATAAAGAAGTTTCTCTGATATTTATATAGAATGTCATTAAACATTTGAATAAAAAAAAAAATAGCACCAGTGTAGGAGAGAGTTTCAAAGATAAAAATGGTAAACTTGGTATGCAAACTCGTGAATTCAATAGTTAGCACGAGATTAAGTAAAAACTGATTCAATTTTGTAAATTAGAAACGTAAAATCAAAATCAGTAAAGTTGGACAAGTCGGCAAAACAAAAGCACAACTTCAGGATGGTTCTGCATTGTTGGTGCAATATAAAATGTAACGTATTCCCCAGTGTGACTACTTGCACGTGTAAAATTTTAGTCCAATGAAGAGGGTAGAGCCCACGGGTCGGGTTGGAAATCCTAATGCTAAAGATTCTAGTTATTCTTATATATTGTTGTAAAATCGATAATATTTTGTGGACGATTTTTCACAGCTAAATTAAGTGTTGACAAAAAATAAAAAATAAAAACACTCACACACAAACACAGATAGCTTTAGATTATCTTCATTGAAATTGATTCACTTGAAAAGACTCGTTTGTTTTTTAGTAGTTTTTAAAGATGACCTTATCTTATATATGGACCTCCTGGTTCTCTCTTCCACACGTTCCCAAAGCATCAAGATAACATTTCAATCGTTTAAGTAAAATCGTAATAATAAAATTTATAAAATTTTTAAATCTGGAGCATTAGAATTTTAATCCTATGATGTTGAAAGGGGAAGGGTAAATGGGAGGATCCTAATTCATAAAAATCATGATATTCTTCTATAGTGTTGTAAAAATTATAATATTTTGATGATGTTTTATTGGGGTATAGGTTATCCCCTATTAGCTTTGTTGGGTTAATGTGCTCTTTAGTCACTTAAGCCTAATAAGGCTTAATTGAGACTACAGCCCAAGAACTCTATGACCCATGTGGTTTAAAGTTAGGTTTTGGGTGTAATAGCATATAAACCTACTTTCACCTGCTTGAGAGTAACAGACGCATAAGGAGGCTCTCATCAGAAACAAACTCTAGAGGCAGACGTTCATCATCTGAACGGTTGCCCACACAACCATCCTATTCCCCTCGAGAGATAGTCTGGAAGATCGATCATAGAGCGGACGAGGACTGTTCGTAGAGAGACTTTCAGATCGCTCTTCAGATACGAGGACTGTTCGTGGAGAGGCTTTCAAATCGCTGCTTCAGATTGCTGCATCTTTCTAGGTAATCAAAACGATGAAGGTTTTAACTTTTCCTATATCGCGTGGTACGATACGCTTCCGCATTTCTGGTGAGATTCCAACAATTGGTATCAGAGCCAAGAGCGATGAGGAAAAAAACCGAGTTTTGATATTAATTTATATTTCATGTGATTCTTTTCGAATATATGGCATCTTTTTCTATATTTGTTATTTATTTCATGGTAGCTATTCGTTTATAATTCATTTTTGGTATTAGTTTTAATTTCAATCGGTTAATTGCTTTAGTCCATTGTTAGATTTTCTTGTGTATTTCTTGATTTGTAACAAGGAGGCTAATCCCATATGATTAGGTTTCTTCCTTGTTGTTTTTAATTTTATTTTGGAATTTCTATGTATTTTTCGAATTTCTATAAAAGTTGGAGATCAAGAAACTGCGAAGAAGATGAGATGACTTCGGCTGAAGGCGTTGGCAGGAGTGACGGCTAGGGTTCCTCTTGTGTATCCTAGGGTTTCTAGCTAAAGTATGGGTATTTGGGCTTTTGGGCCCAGAGATACCCTAGAGGGGCTAGAGACAAATAATATGTGCTGGACAAAAGAGGAATTCCAAAGTTGTAATTTTTATTCTTATTTTTTTTAGGAAAGCTATGGATTAGAGTTATTTGTTTAATTATTTAATGCCTTTGTTAAATTGTATGAATTATATTTGCGATTAACATGATGTTGGTAAATAACATGTCATATAGAATAGGAAGATGCCATATTGTTGCATAATCACATGTCATAATTGCATAGTAGCTATTATGCCTTGAATCGACTAGTATGATAGTTATTATGCGAGATTATTTAGATTGCCCACTAAATTAATTATCAATTATTATGATTTTAAATTAAAATCTAGAATAATAATTGGATTAATTAATTGTGGAATTAAAATATACACATTAGTTATCAATTATTATGATTTTAAATTAAAATCTAGAATAATAATTGGATTAATTGATTGTGGCATTAAAATCTAGACATTAATTATCAATTATTATGATTTTAAATTAAAATCTAGAATAATAATTGGATTAATTAATTGTGGGATTAGAATCTAGACATTAATTATCAATTATTATGATTTTAAATTAAAACCTAGAATAATAATTGGATTAATCAATTGTGAGATTAGAATCTAGACATTAATTATCAATTATTATGATTTTAAATTAAAATCTAGAATAATAATTAGATTAATTAACTGTGGGATTAGAATCTAGACATTAATTATCATTTATTATGATTTTAAATTAAAATATAGAACAATAATTGGATTAATTAATTGTGGGATTAGAATCTAGACATTAATTATCAATTATTATGATTTTAAATTAAAATATAGAATAATAATTGTATTAATTAATTGTGGGATTAGAATATAGACATTAATTATCAATTATTATGATTTTAAATTAAAATCTAGAATAATAATTGTATTACTTAATTGTGGGATTAGAATCTAGACATTAATTATCAATTATTATAATTTTAAAGTAAAATCTAGAATAATAATTGGATTAATTAATTGTGGGATTAGAATCTAGACATTAATTATCAATTATTATTTTAAATTAAAATCTAGAATAATAATTGTATTAATTAATTGTGGGATTAGAATCTAGACATTAATTATCAATTATTATGATTTGAAATTAAAATCTAGAATAACAATTGGATTAATTAATTGTGGAATTAAAATCTAGACATTAGTTATCAATTATTATGATTTTAAATTAAAATCTAGAATAATAATTGTGGAATTAAAATCTAGACAAATAATCTAGGAAATTTCCTAAGAGAATTGTACTTTTTAGAGTAATTTGTGGGTTATTTAAAATGGTCATGTGACGCACTCTCTGTCAATCATGACTAGATCTTAGATACCTAATAATTTACTCTAAATTGAACAAATTTTTGGAAATTGAAAATTCTAAATTTAAAATATTGAATGGGTGAAGGTTTTAAATTAAGCATTTAATTTTAAAGCCTACGGGCCCCAATTATGGGTTTATTAGTGAAATGGTTATCGTTGAAGCCCCATCGGATAAGGATAATCAGATTTCGCTAGATTAAACCCTAATATTTTCAAAATTTTAGTAAAGTTTTGTACGGCCCATCGTCGACAACACTTAGACACTAAAGATAATTTTGAAAGTAAACAATGGTTAAATACATTCAACTTTAGTAAGATTGTTAACCTTCCTATCGAGGCTCTGGCAATGGAACTAAAGGCCCAAATTAACAATATTAGTTTTACAAGAATCTTGCCCATCGTAAGCCTTGTAAAGATAACTAATGGATTGTTAAACAATAAATAAATAGTAGTTATTAGAATCTACTAGCGCTATATCTGTTTGTTGTTAATTATAGTTTGTAATTAGTGTGCTTTTCCTTATTTTCAGAAAAATGTCTTCATTCAATCCTTTAGCTACAATCTTGAGCCAAAAACCTATGGATGGTACAAACTACAAACAATGGAAAACTAATTTGGATATTGTTCTTCAATTTGAAAAGCTCAACTTTGTTCTCACTACTCCTATGCCAGCGTAGCCTGCTGCAGATGCGTCTGATGCAATTCAGACTCGATTTCAGCAGGAGAAGGATAGATGAGAGAAGGTGAATGTGTCAGTTCGCTGCTACATTTTGGCCACTCTCGCCAATCACCTTCAGGAGCAAGTGAGCATGATTGAGAGTGGAGCAACAATGCTTCAGACTCTTGATGGCATGTTTACTACGTCTAACATGGGTTATTTACATGTGATTGAGGATTGTTTAGTGGAGAATCACGATGATAAATGAATCATTGATTCAGGAGCCACTAACCATGTTTGTTACTCTTTGCAGTGGTTCAAACATAACTTGATTGTAAGTAAAGGACAAAAAGATTTGAAGCTTGGAACTGGGGAGTTTGTGCCTGCACTAGCAGTGGGACAAGTTATTTGATCTTTTGATAATTGCAGGACTTTGGTTTTAGAATACTGTTTATTTATTCCAGATTTCAAGAGGAATTTAATTTCTGTTAGTTGTTTGGATAAACATGGTTTGACAGTTCAGTTTAATTCCTCAGTTTCAATAAGAAGTTCATCTTCTTTTATTTGTTCTGGTGTAAAGCTTAATGGTCTTTATTTCCTTAATCATGTTCCCCGTGAAGTTAATCATGTTGAATTAAAACATGTTGAGCATATTAATTCATCAAAGAAAAGAAAAGTTTCCAATGAAACTTATCTTTGGTATTTGAGATTGGGTCATATTAATTCTAATAGGATACAAGGTTTGGTCAAAAGTAGGATTTTGAAATCCCTGAACTTTGAAACAATACCAGTATGTGAATCTTGTTTAGAGGGTAAAATGACCAAGAGATCTTTCAAGGCCAAGGGAAAACGTGCCACACTTCAGCTGGAATTGGTACATACTGATGTATGTGGACTAATAAATGTCCAAGCCAGAGGCAGGTATCAGTATTTCATCACATTTACTGATGATTACTCTAGATTCGGACATGTGTATCTGATGCGTCACAAGCCTGAAGCTTTTGGAAAATTCCAAGAGTTCAAGGCTGAGGTAGAAAAGCATCTAGGTGTTCAAATTAATACTCTTCGATCTGATCGAGGGGGTGAATACCTATCTGGAGAGTTCAGGTCTTACCTGACCAAAGAGGGGATAGTTTCACAATTATCTTCTTTAAGGACACCCCAGCAGAATGGAGTTGCTGAAAGGAGAAATAGAACCCTTTTAGAAATGACAAGATAGTTATTCATCTCTTTCTGATTCATTCTGGGGATATGCCTTAGAAACAGCTATGTATCTATTGAACTTAGCTTCGTCCAAGTCGATTTCAAAGACACCAATAGAATTGTGGAAAGGGTGTAAGCCCACCATGAACCATATTCGGATTTGGGGTGCTCCGGCATATGTCTTGTAACAAAAACCAGATAAGATGGACTCGCGTACTGAAGTATCATATTTATAGGCTATCCTAAAGGAACCAGAGGTTGGTTGTTTTATAGTACAAAAGAAAAGAAGGTCATAGTGAGCACTCACACGACTTTCTTAAAGGAGGACTATATGACAAATTATAAGCCAAGGAGTAAGGTTATTCTTGATGAGCTAGTCTCAGATCAAGTTTCACCACAACCTCAAGGGGTTCTAGCTTTTGTTCCTGTGGTTGTTCAAAGAGGGGAAAATGTACCTGAACATACACAAGAACCAGAGACAGAACCAGAAGTTCAACATAATGATGAAGTTCAACATGATGATGAACTTAATGAAGAACAAAATCATGAATTGGTTAATCTACTTAATGAGGGTCCTCATCTAGAAACTGTTAACCCACAAAATGTGGACCCCCTATAGATGCACAACATCAAGTGCGACAAAGTCGTAGTGGGAGATTGATTCGTAAACCTGCAAGATATCTCTTGTTGGGTGAGTCAAATCAGGATGTCATCATTGATGAAGATGGTGATCCCACGAGTTATGATAAAGTGCTAGGAGATGTTGATGCTTAGGAATGGCTTGAGGCTATGAATCGTGAAATGGATTCTATGTATTCCAACTCAGTTTGGTCTCTTATAGATGCACCTGAAGGGGTAAGACCCATTGGGTGTAAGTGGATTTACAAGAGAAAGAGAGGATCGGACGGGAAAGTTGAAACCTTCAAAGCTAGATTGGTGGCGAAAGGGTACTCCCAAAGAGAAGGTGTGGATTATGATGAAACTTTTTTGCCGGTTGCCATGCTCAAGTCCATCCGGATTCTCTTAGCTGTTGCACCAAATCTTGATTATAAGATTTGGCAAATGGATGTCAAAACTGCTTTTTTAAATGGAAATTTGGAAGAGGAAATCTATATGCAGCAACCAAAAGGGTTTATAGCCAAAGGGCAAGAAGATATGGTATGCAAGTTGCAGAGGTCCATTTATGGACTTAAGCAAGCATCCAGATCATGGAACATCAGATTTGATCAAGCCATTGCGAGGGAATTTTTCCGCCGCAAGAACGTTCTTGCTCGAGCATTCAAATTGCTTTGCTCGAGCAACCTACCCTAAACTACTTTTAGCAGTTTATCAGATGGTCCGTGCTCGAGTATGTAATGATCTCTGCTCGAGTACATAGATTACTTTAGTTCAATAACTCAAAAATTGTGATCATCAAAATACAAGATCTAACACACACACACACACAGATATATATATATGTGTGTGTGTGTGTGTGTGTGTGTGTGTGTTCACATATCATCTTATAATCACATATTCATGAATTAACAAATCATTATGAGGCTCTAAGAACCCTAGTTGGCTAAAAATATAGGGTTTCACAATGGGTTTAATTCCAATGACCTAGGTTGACCGAAATTTTCATTGAAAAAGAAGGCTGATGTGGTGTGCTATTCATGAAGCATGTGGAATATATTTAGGTCTTGGTTAATTTAATAAATTGGTGAAGTGGGATGTTGTAGAAGTTTGTTCCAATATGATCCTATTTGATCATCCACAAGACTTTTATTTGCAACTTAGTTCATTACTCATTTAGTTGCAAATATTTGATAAGTGTTAAACATAAATTCTTGATTCCATATAAGGATTTCTATTCCTCAATTAGCTTCTTTGTGCCATAGGATATTACCTCTAAAATTTCTAAGCCAAAATCATCCATTTACTAATTATTTTTAAATTTTTCCTCTCTAATAAATATTCATGCAACCTTCTTCTCATCCCTTTGGTCAAATTTAATAAACTAAAATGACACAAATAGATGTTAATTCCATTTATCACATTTTGTGCCAACATATGTTTAAAAAAAATTTGTTTTGATGAGATCACGTATTTCAGGTAAAATTGACATTTTAGTCAAAATTCACCATTTCTTTTCTTCAAATGCAAATATATCATACATAGAATTTGCCATAGCAAATTTAGGATATTACATATGTATTTTTCTCTCTTGATTGAAATATTAATTTTTATCTGTTAACACCTTTAGCTCTTACAACTTTGTTCTATTAGCACTATTAACCCTTGTTAGGAGTAATGGTCCTAACAAAGAAAAATTAAATCATTTAATTTTGAGAGAAAAATACACAGGTACCAAATCAAAAATTAAATGAATATATAGATACCTCCAAATGAGTTTTCCCTTTTTTCCTATAAAATGATATTTTACTCTTATGTAAACATATATAACCATTATAAAATTGTTAACTTATATTGATGCCATGTTATTCCCATTAATGTGATGTAGCATAGATCCGTCAAAAACTTAAGGGAAAAATTAACGACATGGGTTAAAGAGGTTAAATTTAAACTTTTAAACAATGGGGGAGTTATTGACAAAGAATTGTTGAGTTCTCACAAAACAACCAAGTTTAATAAGGATTTGCAGTAATATGGAAATTGAGTCGTTTCTCAGAGAATTTGTATTAGGACTAATTTAACAATATCAGAGACAGAAAAAACACAGAACAATAACGAATTGAGGGGAGTTTTTAGTACACAATTAAAATCAATACATAACTAAAATAGAATGAACTAAAATGAGATTAATTTGATAAATAGAAGATCAACCTAAAATTTCGAATTCCACCACTTTCCTTCCTCGGATGAAAAATATTATTAACCGAACTCACAATTGATTCTGGATAAACCAAAATCTCTACGTTCGTCAAGAAAATCCCTCCATTGGACGATCGTCCAGAATCTGTTTGAACTCGCAGCGTGTCACCATGCAATCACAGAGTGATCACTTCAACCCAGTTCAAACTCAATCCTTGGGATATCTCAATCTGGGCATTAAATCTAACACCCAATCCGAAAGTAAATCGAATCCAAAATTACAAAACAAAAACGAATTTCTTATCGTTAAGAACAAGTTCTCTCGATAGTGGAATCTTCAATCCGTGGGCCAATCACAAAAGCTTAGCCTATCATGGCTGTGTAGAACAAAAATAGAACACAAATGAAGATGTTCATGAAGAACATGACGAACAGTTGACAAAAAATGGAAAGCTTTTATATTCAATTTGAATTCTGTCCAAAAATGTAATGAACTATGTGTTAGTGGCTAACCTAGGTAAAAACCTAGTTACAAAATTGACTAGGCTCATCCAATAGTTTGGCCCAAAATATAAATAAAATTAAACTGAGTTTAAGTTACAAAATTCAAGCCCAAATACAAATCCAAAAATATACATATGATTTCGGCTCCAAAATTGACCACCCTCTTATCCGAATTCTCCCTTCAAGTCTTCATAACAATTGTGTCTCTTTGAACCATCTAAAATATGAAGCAAGAATGAGGCTAATCCGATGTCTGGTTCAATAGTTATGGTGAAAATAGTGAAGCCATTATTTATTAACTAAACAGTACTAAATTTATTCACTAAGAGACACAAAGAAGTGTATTAAATATTCAATTATCAGTTATATGCAACCAACTCAAAATTCAGTAGAGTTTTATGTATTTTAGCCCCTTTTTTTATATTATCAAACTTGATTTCAAGCATCATGTTCCGAAGTCTGTTCTTAATTTAATCTCATAGCACACGATGGGATTGCTGGAACCGAATTGGAATACACTACAAACATGGCTTCTAGAAAGGAACCGTGTAACATCCCCAATTTTATGTAAATTGATATATTTGATGAATTAATGGAATACATGAATTTTCATCAAGCCTTTAGTTTATGGTATTTAATTTCCAAGTAAATAATTAAGCCAGAGAAAATGATGTGGAATTATTTGAAAATTTAGGTAATTGATGTGGTATTCGACAATTTAAGATAAGAGATGACAATGGAAGTCAAAACATATATTTTCCCTTTTTAGCCTTGTATTTTCGGCCAAAGGGGAAAAATAAGAAGAATATAGTGAAATTCTAATTAAAGCCTAAGAGGTAGACATGTGGTGGATCATGAATTTAAGGTCATTGAGCTAGGAAGTAAAACAATTATTAGGAACCTAAGAGGGAGCCATTTTAGTTTGGAGAAGAAGAAGAAGAAGAAGAAGAAAAAGGCCCATGAAGCAAGTATACTTCTAGAAGCATTTTGGAGCCAAAATTTTAAATTTAAAGTTGGAGCCAAAGTTTCAATTTTGAAATTGGAGCCAAAGTTCAAATTTAAAATCTTGTGAAATCATGCTTTGTAAAAGGCACTCTCCTCTCATTTTAGCTCTCAATTTGGTTTAGAGAGGAAAGAAAAGAGAGAGAGAGAGAGAGAGGCATTTAGCTAAGGCACAAGGGTTCAAGAAGCAAGAAGGAGATTGAAACTAAGGTAAGTATGTTGGACTCATACTCTACTCTCTCTTCTACCTTCTTCTTCATGGTCAACATTAACAAACAAACTCTTCCTTGATGATGGAAGTGAAGGCCAAAAGGAAGTAAGAAGGAGAACAAGGATCAAGATTTTCAAGGGTTCAAAGGAAGCTAAGTCAAGTAATAAGTAGTCTTTGAACTCCCTTGTGATTTCTAGCTCATGGTGTTGATGATAGTTATTCTCTTGAATATTTATGCATGATTTGGGGACTATTTTGGATGAGGAAAAGGTTAAACATACTATTGAAGTTTAAAATTATGGTTTAAGAAGTAAATCAAGCATGATTAAGAAGGAGTATGTTGTTAAAACAAGAACTTGGTGTGTTATTTGTTCATTATGATTTTCGGTCAGCCCTATATACTTGAAGATTTGAGTTTATTTTGGATGTTTTGATGCTTCCAAAGTGTTTAAAATTAGGTTTTATATAAGAATGAACTTGGATCATGTTTTTGGAATCAAAGAGATAAGTCTCAAAACGTTGAGAATCAATTTTTGGTAGAAATAGTGGAATCAACTGGCTTCTATGATATTTTCAACTCAGAAAATGAACTTAGAAAATCTGAAAATTTATAGTCATAAATTAGACTCTCAAGGAATTTTTTGGTATATAATTTGTAATTTTTGAAGCTCTAAATTAGGAGTAATGAATTTTCGAAAATGGAACAGATAGCAAGACTCTGTCTTTGTCCTGAGGGTGGATTTTAGACACATAAAAATTGTACGAATTTTTATGGACTCTGGAAATATTTTTAGCCAAAACTAAACATATTAAGGGTCATTTGGGCTTTTGAAACCCCCCAATTGGATTTTTCTAGAGTTAATTATGAATTTTTGAAGTTTAGTCACTAATTCTAGAATTTTCTGTGCAATCCGAAAATAAAAGGGGTTTTCATCAATAATGGGTTTCCAATTGAGAAAAGGGATTTAGAGATTATGGAAGCTTGGAAAGGCCTTATTTCAAATCAAGAATTCAAATATTTATTAAGGAGAATTTTCATAATTATTGAGAATTATTTATTTGTATTATTGGTTATTTTAGGGATATTTTTGTCATCTACATGCCGGGAAAATTAGTAATATTTGAGGTCAACTATCAAGTAGTAACCTTAATCTTCTTATGCCTTATGTTACTTTGTATATTTGATTTTCCATGATTGTGGATCCGTGTCTCGTGAGAGACATGCGTTTGTATGTGTATTCAATGTGATCCGAGTTTGAGGCCCGACCACTGTGATTTTCCTAACGCTGTGGATCCGAGGCTTGCTATGTTGAGCAGTCCTGTGTTTATTAGGACTTAGTCCTTCCACAATAAATATTGCATATGTGTGCGGTTTGCTTTTATTTTACTGCGTGTGATTACTGAATGCTGTATGATTTATTGTTTTCCTGATTGTGGTGACATACATGCATTATATACACTTTTCATATGAAATTAATGGTTACTCTAAGATTCAATTATGAATCCCAGGCTTTTGCAAGGGTTCATGTAGCTCTTCTAAGGCGGTGTCTGGAGACAAAGGTAAGGCCATCGAGCTGGATTGAAGAGATGTCAGTGGAGGCTGTGGGTGACTTTATTTTTGTCTCTTTTTGGATATTTATTTTGGATACTCCCAGATTACTGTATTATTATTTTGGCTATTTTGGGCATTATGGATCTGGATAACTGTATTTAATCCCTCAGGGGAAAATTTACTATTCAGTATTTTATCTTTACCAGTATATTTTGTCCAAACCGATGTATATTGTGCTGCTAATACTCTGATGTATGGCATAATTAACTTGGGAAATGGAATTACATAATCGAATTAAAATTTGGACTAAGATAAAGGATCACACTACCTACCACCCGAAAGGGCGAGGCCGGTAGGTGTGTGACAAACCGTTACTAATACAAATAATTAATTTAGCATCCTATTTTTAGCGCCAATATAGGTTTATTAGACATATCGGTTTGAAAAATACTTATATCTATTTTGTCAAGTTCTCCAATCATATCTAACCACGTGTCCTGTTTTTAGAATATAACTATAAGCCCTTATTTAAAAAAAAAAAAAAAAGACACATGGTCATGTATTTGTGATTGGAGAACATGATGTAATGGATACAAAGAACTTAATATAAGTATAGTCCAATCCTTCAAAACTGACTTAAAAATTATAATTTCCAATGCGACCAACTTTATAATTCAATTTAGTATTTTAAGTAAGATTTTTTTGAATTGTTTTAGTTGACTAAAAATATAAATTCTAACCAATTAATAATCAATTAAGAGATCCCATAGAATTAGTAGTTTCCATATTTAGTAATCTTGAATGAATATATATGTTCAATATTATATATCATTTATTTTTAAATAATTAAACACTTGAAATTCAATTATATAAATTTATTTTTCTCCATAAAACCAACAATCGGATTTGATTGAATATTTTTTCTAATTCGGAATAAAATCAAAAAGAAGATCCCAGCCATAAAACACAAGCAAACAAAGGAATTATGCAAACGATGAAAACAGGAACTTTGACAATTGAATTTCATAACATTATACTCAAATTTTTAAAGTTTATTTCACAACGTAATGCACAATTAATGCATTAAAGTCATACTTTAAATCATTTCACGTATAAGAAGGCTAACTCTCAGCCATCGGTTCATTTGTGATCTTTATTTTCCAGAGAATTCCAATTAATGACTATGAAACTGCTTGCAGGTGAAATAGTTTTCCCTCTATTTGTGTTCATACTATTCTGCCAATGTTTCTGGGTTTGTATTGCAGAAGATTGTGGAGGGAAGGCAATTGCACATACTATTACTGTTGGTCAATCTGGTGAGTTCAAAACAGTTCAAGCAGCAATTGATTCAATAAAAAGTAATAACGCTCAGTGGTTCAAAATTCACATATATCCAGGCAAATACAGGTACGTTAAATATTCTTGAACATAATAATATTATTGTTTGTTCTTAGTACGATATTTGTTATCCATGTCTAGTTGTCTACCTTTCAAATGCATATATATGCTTTTTCCCCCAAATAAGAGGGGCTTATGTATAATACCCCAATTATTAAATAGTAATATTATATTATATATTATAATAATATTATATACTATATTATATATAAAGAGGAGTAGTGCGTGTGTCACGGGAGGCAACCAAAAAGAAAAGAATGATTTTATATTGGGGACGTGCAATTTTATACCTTAGGGAAACAATAGAAATTAAATTATACCCAGTAAATCGTGAACTAGGTTTCTAAGGTAAGGGCATGTGATAAACAAGTGAATTTTTATCTCTGAGTGGGTTATTTCCAAAGTCATTTCTGAAATCGGCGGAATGATTAAAAGATAAGAAGAAACCGATATTTTGAATTAGGACAGATAGTGGAACCTGTAGGAAATAAATCATAACTCAAAATCCTTGAACTAAGTAGTAAACAACTGGACATATTATGAATCAGCGAATTTTTGTCTTGAAGATGGTGTCACTCAAAGTAATTTCTGTTACCGTCAGTGTCCGACTTAAAATCATTGGCAGATTACGGAATATCCCAAATGAGATCAAAAATTTAGTTGACTAAGATATTTCTAAAGAGGAAGAATAGAACTTCAAGGCTATGTTCCCAGATTTTTGAGATTTTGCAAAAGATCGCGCGATCAGAACACCGTATAGGGAACTTTATCAGTTAATAATAATAATAATAATAAACTAAGATAATAAAAATCAGCCGTGCCACCTTCTGATGTTTTCCACTTATTATTACTTTATTATTTTTTAAAAAATACATTATATCATAATAATATTATAATATATATTATATTATATTATAATATTATAATAATGTATTGTATAATTCTATATTACTAAAATATTTAAAAGAAAACGCAGTGGAGGTAGTGGAGGATAAGTGGACATTATTATATATTTAGAAAGAATTACATAGAATCACCCATAGTTGAAAATTACGCTTAAGGACCCATTTTCCAACACTATAAATAGGCCTCTCTCCATTTCATTCTTCACCAATTCCTAGAACTTCTAGAGAGAGATTTTAGAGAGAAGGAGGAGTCTAGAGAATTTATCAAGCTCTGGGTAAGTTCTTTGGTCTCTAGTCTTAAGATTTGGTAGTTTCTTTCGGTAATTATAGTAGAAATGCCTGATAGAGTTTCTTCTGAGTATGCTCTGTGGCTGCAGCTTAGTCTGATCTGTCACATCAGAAAAGAATTATTCTTGGGCAGTAAATATTATTTACCAGAACAGTAAATACTATTTACCGAACAGTAAAAAAAAAAATTATTATTAATCGGCATAGTAAATATTATCTATCGTCGTAAAATATATTTACAGGTGTGGTGAAAATTATTTACTATTCACGTTAAATATTATTTACTGGCACAGTAAAAATTATTTACCGGTACGGTAAAAATATTTTTACTGGTACTATTCACATGAATAGTGAATATCCAACATAGTTTCCGCAAATGCTGAAAATTAATGGTCACTGATAAAAATGATATTATAGGATATCTGTGAACCTTTACCGCTGCTGCTGTTATACCGCTGTTTTCCGTTAGAAGTACCGTTTTCGTCAAACGTACCAAAACATCATCAACGAAGGTACGGACGCGTATTGTAACACTAACTCTGATGCTTATGGTATGCTTATATGTGATAGATAGTCTGAAATTCTGTTTTTGAAAATTGATCATACACATACATCTTAAAACGGGTTATAGTCGTGATAATGCCGTTATGTTTTCCTAGCGCTGAGGACACGGATGTACACCGTGGCACTGGAAGATAGTGCAGACTGTAATAACATACATGTTGCAGTGGCCGTGTAATGTTATTATGTGAATATATGAATATTGTATGTGATTAAATGCTGTTTTGCCATGGATATCTGTCATACATATTTGATACATAAGCATGAGGTTAACCGTTACCTGAGGTTCAATGGTAATTGAACCTCAGCTCTGACTTTAGGCCCAGGAGCCTCAGGAGGTCAGACCGAAGATAAGGGTAAGCAGATAGCATGACGGAGCGGACGAGGAGATTCTGTTGAAATTTTTATTTTACCGACTTTTTGAATATTCGGATAGTTTGGATGACTGTAACAGTACACAGATATATCATTATTGAATGTTATTCAGTTACTCATTTTCTCGACTCTTCAGATGCTCTACTCTGATAAACCCTTTTGAAACTCTGATAATTTTATTTCAAAAACGCTTTATAAAACGGGGTGTTACATTTTGGTATCAGAGCAGACATTCTGGCCCAAAGTTAACTATGTTACTCCAGACAATTTGGTGTCTAGAATGGGTTTTGTGGTTGGCAATCAGTCCCCGTGAATTCGGCGAGCCTTCCATAAATACACCGGCCTGGCCAGACTGTTTGAGTAATGGAGTTAGGTTTGGAGTTTTTCAAAAATTATTTTCCGGCTAGAACTTGGCTCAGTTATAAGAAACCATTGGTGCCGAAGGCAAGGCTAGTCTATGTGGATCGGTCAAGCACTCGCCATAGAGTTGGTGAGACCTCCATGATAGACACTTACCTGGCCAATCGGTTGAATAACTGAGTTGAGCTCTAAGCCGTAGTTTTGAAACACATTTCGAAAAGAGTACTGATATAACTTCGGTGTACATGTTGCAGGAAAATAGTAGTTGATTCTAGTTCACCCTTAGGGAGTAGATTAGAGTATTTGGTAAGATTGTAATGAAGTAACTATGATGATGAACTACACCTTGACGTTGTAAAATATTTGACATGATGTTTTGTCTTTATCTTGTCTTTCTCTAATGATCTATCTATTACTCGTCGAAATTAGACTAATGGCAACCTTAAGAGGAGCTGGAGCTCCCCGAGGCCGAGGCCGAGGTAGAGGCCGAGGCAGAGGTCGGGGTAGACAAGCACGAACCGTACCTATACATGAACTAAATCAGCAGGAACCACCACCACCACCTGTTCGTGATGAGATCCAGGAAATGAGGCGTATAGTCCAAGAACAAAGGGTCCTCATTGAGACACTCCTTGCTAACCAGCAGGGAGGACAAAATGAAGAACAAAGCAGGGAACGACAAGCTGATGATGAGGAGCAACAAAATACCGAAGAAGGAGAAAATCGTGACAATCAGAATGACGAACGGAGCCATGCATCTGAGGGATCCAACCGATCCCAATCACAACCCCGGCAGGAGAGAGCAATGGCAGAACTACAGCGACCAAACAGAGTGGTCGAAAACACCCAATATTGGGTAACACAATTCTGCAAGCTGAAACCCCCAGCCTTCCGAGGTAAACTTGACTCAGCAGAAGACTGGTTGATGCGCTTGGACAAGATCTTTGAGGTCTTGGAATGTCCTGAAGACAGAAAGGTACAACTGGCAATTTACAAGCTGGAAGGAGATGCGGACCGCTGGTGGAAGAGCACTGCAGCAACACTGTGAGCACGTTACTGTCCCGTCACATGGGAAAAATTCAAAGAGAAATTCAATGAACAATATTTCCCACCCTCTGTTCAGATGATGAAGGAGTCCGAGTTTTTGCACATTCGGCAAGGGCAAGAAGAGTCTTTTGACGATTACTATGCCCGCTTCACTAACTTGTCTCGATATTCAACCCACTTCAGGCGAAATGAAGATGAGGGTAGCATGGCGAATCTACTGATTTATGGGTTGAAGTATGAGATAAGGGAGAGGCTAGTGTCACAACAATTCTCCGAGCTGATTCAAGCGGTGGAAGCCTGTCGATTGATTGAGCGGAATCTAAAGGAGCTTAGGAAGACCAGAGCCTTCCATAGCAGTGGTCCCAGTCGTGGCGGTTTTAACCATGGAAACTCCTCGCAGAAGCGGAAGACGACGTGGGGAGATTCCCGTAATGGGAATAAAAGGCCGTACCAACCTGGGCAGCAGAACTTTTCAAGGATAACCAGAGCGTGCCTAAAGTGCGGAAGGTATCACCAGGGGACCAATTGTGAAGGGAAGCTGGTGTGCTACAAGTGCCAAAAGCCGGGACACATCAGCACAAACTGCCCTCAAAAGGCGCTAGAGGCGAGGCCGCAAAACCCAGGTCGGGTTTTCGCTCTTACGAATGAAGAAGCCAGAAGATCTCCCGATATGATCAAAGGTACCATTTCTCTTAATGGAAATCTACTCCAAGCATTGTATGATTCGGGTGCTAGTCACTCGTTTATTTCATATTATTGCGCTGAGCGATTAGGAATGCATGCTCATAGACTACCTTATGATCTGTTAGTAGCTACACCACTAGGTGCGAAATCCTTAGCATCTGATGCATGCCTTAACTGTGTTGCGAGTGTAAATGGACGAGATTCAAACATAGATCTTATCCGGCTACCACTCAGTGGCATCGACATCATTCTCGGTCTCGACTGGTTGACGGCTAACAACGCGATAATCGACTGTGGAAGTAAACAGATATCATTTGCACTCCCGCGCAACCGGAGCAAGGTTGATGGGAGTCTGAGTTATATCTCTATTACAGAAGCAGAAAAATGCATACAGCATGGGTGCCAAGCATACATGGTGTTTTTCTCTGTCAAAGCGGAAGTTGAACCATCACTCCAAGACATTCCGGTCGTCAACGAATTCCCTGATGTATTCCCAGAGAATCTCACTGAGTTACCTCCAAAAAGGGAAATTGAGTTCGCCATTGAGTTAATGCCTGGAACGGGATCAATATCAAAAGCACCATACCGAATGGCGCCGAACGAGATGCAGGAACTGAAGAAGCAACTTGAAGAACTATTAGAGAAAGGGTTTATCCGACCCAGCGTGTCACCATGGGGAGCCCCCGTATTATTCGTGAAGAAGAAAGACGGAAGCCTACGACTTTGTATCGACTACCGTGAGTTGAACAAGGTAACTGTCAAGAACAAATACCCACTTCCCCGAATTGATGATCTACTTGATCAACTATCTGGTTCCTGTGTATTCTCCAAGATCGATTTGCGATCAGGGTACCATCAGCTTCGAGTAAAGGCCAGTGATGTTCCAAAAATAGCTTTCAGAACCAGATATGGGCATTACGAATTCCTTGTGATGCCTTTCGGATTGACTAATGCACCTGCCGTATTCATGGATTACATGAATCGGATCTTTCGCCAACATCTAGATAAGTTCGTGGTAGTATTCATCGACGATATCTTAGTCTACTCAAAAAGCAGAGAGGAGCACGAAGAACATCTGCGACTCGTGTTAGGAATACTACGTGACAAGCAACTTTTTGCCAAGTTAAGTAAATGTGAATTCTGGCTGCCAGAAGTGAAATTTCTGGGCCACGTCATATCTCGCGATGGAGTTGTCGTTGATCCTAGCAAGGTGGAAGCAGTTCTGGATTGGAAGAGACCCGAGACAGTGACGGAAATACGCAGCTTTTTGGGTCTAGCGGGATACTACCGCAGTTTCATATAGAATTTCTCACGTCTCACCTTACCATTAACAAAGCTTACGAGGAAGAATCAACCTTTTGTGTGGGACGCGGACTGTGAGTCGAGTTTTCAGATACTGAGGGAGAGGTTAACTACAGCACCAGTGTTGACCATCCCAAATCCGGATGAGACTTATATGGTCTATAGTGATGCCAGTGGGCAGGGATTGGGATGTGTCCTGATGCAACAGGGCAGAGTTGTAGCTTATGCCTCTCGTCAGTTGAAGCCTCACGAGTCGAACTATCCTACGCATGACTTAGAACTTGCGGCTATTGTATTCGCCTTAAAGATATGGAGGCACTACCTCTATGGTGCAGTCGTAGAGTTATACTGCGACCACAAGAGCCTGAAATACCTGTTTGATCAAAAAGAGCTCAACATGAGACAACGTCGTTGGATGGACTTACTGAAAGATTACGACCTGGAGATCAAGTATCATCCCAGAAAAGCAAACGTCGTAGCAGATGCGCTTAGTAGAAAGACGGTGCACGCAGCATACATGATGATTCAAGAGCGGAGACTACTTGAAGATTTCAGAGACCTGAACCTATCCAATCAGATTTGCATGAGACACTACGCGCCCGATGACGTGTATCTTGCAAGTCTCCTTGTTAGTCAAGGAAAGTACGATCTAAGAGATGCGGTCGAGGAAGCTCAAAAGCATGACGAATGGGCTATAGCAGCTCGGGAGATGATCTCACGAGGAGAGACTCAAGACCTTGACCTATCACCTAGTGGTTTGGTCAGATACAAGAAGCGGATCTACATTCCGAAGGATGATGAATTGCGACAGAAGATACTAGATGAGGCTCATAAGAACAGATACACTCTACATCCAGGAATGGTCAAGATGTACCAGAACTTGAAATCCGAGTTTTGGTGGCCCAGATTGAAGAAAGATGTAACTGAATATGTGGGAAAATGTTTGACCTGTCAAAAAGTTAAAACTAAACACCAACGACCCCCTGGTCTTCTTCAAGGACTGGAAATTCCAGAGTGGAAATGGGAGAACATTACCATGGATTTAGTGGTAGGGTTACCTAAGATCAGACAACACGATGCGATTTGGGTAATTGTTGACCGATTGACTAAGTCGGCACACTTTCTCCCCATTAGTATTAATTACTCACCAGAACAATTGGCGAGGATTTATATCAAAGAGATCGTAAGACTTCATGGTGTACCTAAGAGCATCGTCTCTGATCGGGACCCGCGATTTACATCCCGATTCTGGGAGGCTTTGCATGCAGAGATGGGAACTAAACTAAGGCCTAGTACGGCTTATCACCCGCAGACCGATGGTCAATCTGAAAGGACAATACAAACGCTAGAAGATATGCTTAGAGCGTGTGTGTTGGACTTTAAAGGCCATTGGGACGAACATCTACCGCTAGCCGAGTTCGCTTACAACAACAGTTACCATTCGAGCATACAGATGGCTCCATTTGAGGCATTGTACGGACGGAAGTGTCGATCGCCTATATGCTGGACAGAACTGTCGGAACGAGAATTCATCGGGACAGATTTAGTTGACAAAACTTCCGAACAAATCGCACTAATCAAGCAGAGGCTCCTAACAGCACAAAGCAGACAGAAGAGCTATGCTGATAAGAGGAGAAGACCGTTAGAATTTGAAGTCGGAGACCATGTGTTTCTGAAACTATCACCAGTCACTGGTATCGGTAGAACGCTGAAAAGGAAAAAGTTGAGTCCGCGATATGTAGGACCGTTTGAAATCCTGGCCAAACGAGGGCCAGTTGCGTACCAATTAGCCTTACCCCCGAATTTGAGTAAACTCCATAATGTTTTCCATGTTTTCCAGTTGAAGAAATACCAACCTGACCATGACCATGTTATTCAGTATGAGGATGTCGAGGTGCGACATGATAACACTTTTGAGGTTGAGCCGGAGCGAATTCTCGATTACCAGGAGAAACGGCTTCGACACAGAAATATTCCTGTTGTGAAAGTGGTCTGGAAGGGTTTATCTCCTAATGAGGCAACTTGGGAAACAAAAGAAGATATGAAAGAAAAATATCCGGAGTTTATGGCTCAATGTTTAGTAGGTGTAGAGTAAATTTCGAGGACGAAATTTTATTTAACGGGGGAAGAAATATAATACCCCAATTATTAAATAGTAATATTATATTATATATTATAATAATATTATATACTATATTATATATAAAGAGGAGTAGTGCGTGTGTCACGGGAGGCAACCAAAAAGAAAAGAATGATTTTATATTGGGGACGTGCAATTTTATAC
Source organism: Acacia crassicarpa (assembly GCA_034222035.1). NCBI lineage: Eukaryota > Viridiplantae > Streptophyta > Magnoliopsida > Fabales > Fabaceae > Acacia > Acacia crassicarpa. The sequence continues at coordinate 18,074,410 of JAWXYG010000009.1, read as the reverse complement.
CTTAGGGAAACAATAGAAATTAAATTATACACAGTAAATCGTGAACTAGGTTTCTAAGGTAAGGGCATGTGATAAACAAGTGAATTTTTATCTCTGAGTGGGTTATTTCCAAAGTCATTTCTGAAATCGGCGGAATGATTAAAAGATAAGAAGAAACCGATATTTTGAATTAGGACAGATAGTGGAACCTGTAGGAAATAAATCATAACTCAAAATCCTTGAACTAAGTAGTAAACAACTGGACATATTATGAATCAGCGAATTTTTGTCTTGAAGATGGTGTCACTCAAAGTAATTTCTGTTACCGTCAGTGTCCGACTTAAAATCATTGGCAGATTACGGAATATCCCAAATGAGATCAAAAATTTAGTTGACTAAGATATTTCTAAAGAGGAAGAATAGAACTTCAAGGCTATGTTCCCAGATTTTTGAGATTTTGCAAAAGATCGCGCGATCAGAACACCGTATAGGGAACTTTATCAGTTAATAATAATAATAATAATAAACTAAGATAATAAAAATCAGCCGTGCCACCTTCTGATGTTTTCCACTTATTATTACTTTATTATTTTTAAAAAAATACATTATATCATAATAATATTATAATATATATTATATTATATTATAATATTATAATAATGTATTGTATAATTCTATATTACTAAAATATTTAAAAGAAAACGCAGTGGAGGTAGTGGAGGATAAGTGGACATTATTATATATTTAGAAAGAATTACATAGAATCACCCATAGTTGAAAATTACGCTTAAGGACCCATTTTCCAACACTATAAATAGGCCTCTCTCCATTTCATTCTTCACCAATTCCTAGAACTTCTAGAGAGAGATTTTAGAGAGAAGGAGGAGTCTAGAGAATTTATCAAGCTCTGGGTAAGTTCTTTGGTCTCTAGTCTTAAGATTTGGTAGTTTCTTTCGGTAATTATAGTAGAAATGCCTGATAGAGTTTCTTCTGAGTATGCTCTGTGGCTGCAGCTTAGTCTGATCTGTCACATCAGAAAAGAATTATTCTTGGGCAGCAAATATTATTTACCAGAACAGTAAATACTATTTACCGAACAGTAAAAAAAAAAAATTATTATTAATCGGCATAGTAAATATTATCTATCGTCGTAAAATATATTTACAGGTGTGGTGAAAATTATTTACTATTCACGTTAAATATTATTTACTGGCACAGTAAAAATTATTTACCGGTACGGTAAAAATATTTTTACTGGTACTATTCACATGAATAGTGAATATCCAACATAGTTTCCGCAAATGCTGAAAATTAATGGTCACTGATAAAAATGATATTATAGGATATCTGTGAACCTTTACCGCTGCTGCTGTTATACCGCTGTTTTCCGTTAGAAGTACCGTTTTCGTCAAACGTACCAAAACATCATCAACGAAGGTACGGACGCGTATTGTAACACTAACTCTGATGCTTATGGTATGCTTATATGTGATAGATAGTCTGAAATTCTGTTTTTGAAAATTGATCATACACATACATCTTAAAACGGGTTATAGTCGTGATAATGCCGTTATGTTTTCCTAGCGCTGAGGACACGGATGTACACCGTGGCACTGGAAGATAGTGCAGACTGTAATAACATACATGTTGCAGTGGCCGTGTAATGTTATTATGTGAATATATGAATATTGTATGTGATTAAATGCTGTTTTGCCATGGATATCTGTCATACATATTTGATACATAAGCATGAGGTTAACCGTTACCTGAGGTTCAATGGTAATTGAACCTCAGCTCTGACTTTAGGCCCAGGAGCCTCAGGAGGTCAGACCGAAGATAAGGGTAAGCAGATAGCATGACGGAGCGGACGAGGAGATTCTGTTGAAATTTTTATTTTACCGACTTTTTGAATATTCGGATAGTTTGGATGACTGTAACAGTACACAGATATATCATTATTGAATGTTATTCAGTTACTCATTTTCTCGACTCTTCAGATGCTCTACTCTGATAAACCCTTTTGAAACTCTGATAATTTTATTTCAAAAACGCTTTATAAAACGGGGTGTTACATTATGGCTTGATATTGTGTTGGTTTAGCTTTTGGGAGGGGCAATCTGGCTAATGGGTGTTTTTGTTTTGTTTTTTTGTTTGGATGAAAAATGGTCCAAATTGGGCTTATGAGATAAAAGCTGCTTCTTTGAAAAGTCAACTTTCTTGGCTTTAGCTTTTAGTATTTCAATCGGGCTTATGCTCTTCATTCACTCTTGGTAGCATTGTTCCTATCCCTGTGAGATGAGATGCCAACCATCTCAAAATATATTATTATTATTGATATATATATATATATATATATATATATATATATATTAATCTCTCCTAAAATTTTAATTCTAGAATTTAAAAAAAGGGGGATGTTGCAATAAGAATAACCCTATAGAATTAGATACCAAATTGTATAGTGTCTAGTTCCTAGTAACTTATGTAATATTTATTTGATCAAATTATATATTTTAGAATTGCCAAATTTTGTAATTTAGCAGTTTTCATGTTTTTGGTAATTTTGTTTTAATCTTTTTTTCTTATAATTATCTTGGAAGTCACCTATGCTACTGTCATTCCAAACAAATTTCAATTTCATAAAGGCTACTTATGCTACCACCAATTCTAACATAAATGATATTTCACAATCTAACTTTTATCGAATCAGACTTTTCCATAAGTCATTCTACCCACCGGTATCTCAAACAAGCATATGTAAGTGGGATGCAACCCGCGGCCTCTCATTTATATGAGTTTCCATACCACTATGCTATAAGATTATTAGCTATATATATTATATATGGATGAGCAATTTTGCATTGAAAGTTTTCACTTGGGGAGCACTGGTTATTTAGAAGTTTTTTTTTTTAAATAGCTTTTCCCTACAAGTAACCAAAACAAAACAATCAACATTAATTTTTAGTGGTTGAGGCTAATTTGCTCAACACTCTTGAGTGTTACTTTTACGGAAAAATTGCACTTTAACCCATATACATACATAATACACACACTTTCAATATTCAAATTCTTTCTCTGGCATTTATAGAAACAAAGGAGAAATTCTGGTTGTGCAGAGAGAAGGTTCAGGTTCCAAGAGACAAACCATGTATCATTTTGGAAGGTGAAGGCAGGGGGGTTACCACAATTACGTACAGTGATCATCAACAAACAGATACTAGCGCCACGTTCTCTACATCTGCAAACAATATAATTGCAGTTGGAATCAGCTTTGAGGTTAGTACATGAAATATATAGTATATCTTGTTGAAGTATAGAGCCTAAATAAATAAATAAAAGGGTTATTAAAACTTGATAATTTATGTCAATTTCATATTCAGCATCAATGTAAATATAAAATTTAGCAAAGCTTTCTCAGTTTCTTGGGCTTACTGCTCTCACTTGTTCTTTAATTTTTATTTCCTTTTTTACTGATAATAATTTTTATTTAAAATATGGTGTATGCCTTCTCATGTCCTTGACCTTAGCCCTATGATTAGGTAGAGATTTCTTGCCAATTTTTTGGGTGATATTGGTTGATCATTATATGTATCTGAAGGCAATTAGTAGTGAAATCATGATCTGCTCAAAACTTAATCATGGTTGCACAATTTTAAAATTTAAATGTATATTTTTATATTCAAAAGCCTTCCGCCTCTTAATATCATTTTTTTGGTTATAAATATGTTGGGTAAAAACCAAAATCATGACAAAAAATATTAAAATTCATCTAAAATTATTGTGGGTGTAGAACTCGCTTGATTTGCCCATGGAATCAAAATTGGACCAAACCATAAGTGGAAAAGTTGTGAGAGCACCAGCATTGGCAGCCAGAATATATGGTGATAAATCTGCATTTTTCGATTGTGGATTCTTGGGATTTCAAGATACTCTTTGGGATGTTCAAGGTCGTCATTACTATAAAAATTGCTATATCCAAGGTGCCATGGACTTCATCTTTGGCAGTGGTCAGTCCTATTTTGAGGTATGCACTACTTTAAAGAAACTTTCTATGTTATTATTCACAAGTTAATTTGTAAAATTTATGAATAAATTTATCATTTTTTGGGAAAATGTGCACCTTTAATTGACACTTTTTGGTTCTTTTTATACAAGATACTTTTTAGTTCTAATAGTGCATTTGGTATGGATGCATAGAATGGAAAATAGATTAAGATAATATATAAGTAAGATTAGGCTACAATATATTGTATTTAATCAACTATTTTTTTTTTTTGGGGCAAAAAAAAAATCAACTATATTTTTTGGGTACAATTAGTTATGTTTTTTAGGATAAAAACTAACCGCACTTTTCTTAATTGATTTGTATAAATTAGTTATATATTACTTATACTAATAAATAGTAATGGAGGGAGTATACTGTTTTTTTTTTGGGGGTCAGAATTCACGTACTGATCATACCATCCACAGGGGATTTGAACTTAAGAGTTAAGACGGGCATAAGCTTGGAAGTGTTTAGTGTCGGATGGGTTATAAGGCCCCGATATAGAGTATACATTGCATCTAAAGTTCTAAACTGCTGGTCCGGTGTATAAATATAATATTGATTATGGTTGAAGTTTAGTTTTAATTTTCTTTCCCAAATAGTTGAAGTTTAATGAATGATATAGCATTGAGTGATTTGTCTTTTGGAATAGAATTGTTTGATCAACGTGACGTTAACTACATCGAAGGCTCGAGTTCGTCATGGTTATATAACAGCACAAGGACGAAGTTCAAAGGATGAGACCAGTGGCTTTGTATTTAGAGGTGGCAAAGTTGTGGGAAGTGGTCCAGTTTTTCTGGGGAGAGCTTATGGTCCTTATTCCAGAGTTATATTTCATGGAACATTTCTAGATTCGGTGATCTCTCCTCAAGGATGGGACGACTGGCATCACACAAAAAATGTGTAAGTATACCTTTTTCACATACTTTAATTTTTTAGTTGTTTTCCCCTTTTAATCATAGCTTTTTGATCAAACAAGAAGCATTATTGTAATTATTGTATACTTCATCTCGTCCTAAATATGAGTTAGATAAATAATTTATAAATATTAAGTAAATTAGTTAAATTATTTATATAGTCCTAGATATAAGACCTTGTTTGTAGCTAGCTAATTCAAGTTATACTTTAAACTAGATCTTATATTTAGAACCAAAGCTAGTAATTATTTGTAAACAAATCTATATTGGTTTTCTTTAAATAGCCCTTGTAATTGGAAATTACACCAATTGATGAAAGCTCTCTTTACATGTGTTATCAATATGTATGCATAGTTTTTTTTTTTTTTTTTTGGGGGGGGGGGGTTGCAAATTTGGTAGACTAAGTGGATTGATATCAACACAAACTCCTCAATTAGCTCCAACATTTAGTGGGGGAGGAAGTACTGTAGGTTTGGGTTTTTATGATTTTGAAAGGAAAAAAAAATGAAAACTACAATTTCATAGTTTTTTTTTTAATCAAATTAAAACATCCTTTTTCATAACTATAAAACATCATGATGTCTCGTTTTATTTGGAAACTAATGATTAAAAAGTAAACAATTACACACGTGCAGCATTAGAACAACATATATTAGAAATATTGATGAACTTTTCAAGTGCACATACATGCAGGGGTCATTTGATGTATGCTGAAGTTGATTGTATTGGCCAAGGGGCAAATCGGAAAAAACGAGTGCCATGGGAGACAAACCTCTCTCCTGCCCAGCTAAATCAGTTTTCGAAATCATCATTCATAGACCAAGATCACTGGCTTGCAAAGATACCTTTGTAACCTATAGTTTAACTTTCCAGATTAGAAAAGTGACGAGTTGCTGAGTAAAAGGATGTATTTGCAATTTCTTATAAATAAATTTACATAATTATGTGTATCTGCATTGCTTTGAATTTAAATTTTTACATAAATTTAAGTAATGTGTCTTCACCTACAGCATGTCCGTGTACAATTCTTAAGGCTCTAGGTTGAGTAGCAGGAGCAAGTGAGCAACCTTTAATTTATTATGAGCCCAAACGATAGATTCAATAAGTTCTTTCCAATAACCACGCCAGCTGAATAGAAACATTAAACTAAAAGCCCAAACAGAATGGGCACCTAGGAAAAAAAGACCACATGCAAATAATGAACAACCATAAGACTAAATTACTTGGGATGCCTCTGCCCATAAGAAATCACGGAGCCACCTATTAATGGTAATGGAACTCTGTGCAAAGTTTCTCCCGTGATATGAGTTAATTACCACCCTTTGATCACTTATAATACCCCATCTAATTGCATTTTCCAACTGAAATGGAATATTACTACCAAAATGGAATTAAGCAAATACTAGGTGGCTAATGTAATCCAATACAAAAGGTCTCAACCTTAATTATGGGTACTTTGTTATTGTTATCCTTTAGGGTAAGTTTGGTTTGAGGGGAGGGGAGGGGAGAGAAAAAATGTGATGGAAGGGAAAATTTTGTGGGCCCCACTAGACTAAATTTTTATACAATTTTCTCCTCCCCTCATTTTTTTTTCTCTCCCCTCCCCTCAAACCAAACTTACCCTTAAAGTTCATCTTTCATTCTATATAGTATTATTGGTCTTATAGTAATTCAATAAAATCTCCCTTTAAGCTTATATTATTAGTTATTTTCCTATCACATATAACTCTGGTAAGATTTCTCTATTCCAACCACCTAACTTGTGTTCTTTATGTAATACTCCATCAATTTCACTCATTCTTGTGTATAATAGATCCCAAATATATAAATTTTGTCACTTGTGGAAGAATGATTTGATTGAGAAAGATCAAGAAAAAGAGGGGAGATCTTATGAATATTTATATAGATTTAAACAAGAATTACAAGAACCTTCTTCTAAAATTTTTAATTAGCCCAAGATTTAGGAATCAACAGAGGTTATTTTGGGCATAATATTTCTTAGTATGGAAATTAAGGATTTAATTTCAATAATTACTTTATTTAGAAGCCTAGAGTACCTAGATAATATTTGGTAGAATGAGAAGCCAATCCCCAATGGTAACGGTTGATAGAAAACGGTTGTGGTTGCAAAGGAAATAGCAAGGAAAATTTGGCATTGGCTAACTCTTAACAAATCACACGGTAACAATACGATGTGTAATAAAAAATTATTATTATTAGGAAGAATTATACTAAAGGACCTAAGAAAAATAATATTTATTAAGAAGGACCATAAAAATGGTAATTATTTTGAAAGACCAAAAATTAAAATATTAATAAAAAGAGACTAAATTGCCCTTGGTCGAATTTTCTATATTATCTCTAATTAAATCAGAATCTGAGGTGATTGATTGAAAATGATAAATAGAAATTAAATCAGAATCTGGAATATGCAAATTAGTATCTCTATTGGTAACTTTTTATCTCTTTGTGAAGAAGAAATCATAGGTTCTTTCATCCACAAAAATCTCTTGGCGTCCTCCCCTCTGTTCTATGATCTTCAAGTTCTTCTTCCTGGTAATTTTTTATCTCGTTTTCCTTTAGTTCAGTTATTGTTATAATCATTAAAATCTGATTAATCCTTGCCTCTTTAGTATTGTATATTTTTTAAACTTTTGTTTTGAATAACCGAAGTCAATTCGCATGGTCCGTCACTTTTTTTTTCTTTACGTGGAATGGAAGGTTGCTATATATTATTGTTCCAAAAAAAAAAAGATTCGCAAACATTGACCTATAGGTTGTTTTTTTATTAATTAGATATTTCATTCCAAAAAAAGGTTGCCATATATTATTCCAAAACGTTTTTTTATTTCTCACGTTTATGTAAAAATTTGTAGAACCAAGGGCAATTTAGTCTATTTATATTAATGTTTTAATTTTTGGTCCTTCAAAATATAATTACCATTTTTATGGTCCTTCTTAATAAATATTATTTTTCTTAGGTCCTTTATTATAATTCTCCCTTATTATTATTACGTCCTCTGGCCCCAAATATAAGACATAATAAACTTTTTTTTGAAGAGATTCAGGAAGTTAAATAAGGTAGTTAATCATATCATATATTGTATATCATGAGATTATATATTAGTTCATAAGTTAGACAAAATAATTTAGAGAAAAAATGATAAATATAAATATTTAAAAGTAATTTAATTAGTTTGTTTTTAATATTTCTAAAAAAGTGAACTTTATATTATATTTTGGACCGAAGGGAGTATTGTTGTTGTTGTTGTTGTTTATAATTCCATATCTTGTTAAGTTATAGTAACATAGTTTATTAAATAAAATAAGTGTCACAAATATTTTTTAATTTGGTCGGCCCAGGGTATCAACCACTAGTAGCTATGATTAATCCCCTTTTGTCGTCAACTTTAAAAAAAGGCACCAATATTTATTGGGAGCAAGTGAAAAGGGACTTGTTCTTCTTTAACCACGTCATCAGTTTGAGGTATGGAATGAAGAAAATGGTATTAGGAGCTGGCTCTTCTTCTACGATCATGGGCTGACTCGAGGCGAATCTGGATTAGTCGGAATCATAAGTTCCTATAAACCAGGTGAGAAATATATATATATATATATATATATATATATATATATATATATATATATATATATATATATATATAAGACTTTAGTACTGGCAATGAGACTCACCCAATACCAAAAAGTGTCACATATTTGATCCTATACATTTATACAAAACCCTAAACGACTTGAGAAAAAAACACAAACAGTTATTGGGAGTAAAAATTTGGGCAAAACATAACAATAAAAAAAAAGATGGAAATATAATAAGCCCAGATTGGAACTTATAGCGAAGCATATTTGGGTTATACACTTATACATGGTAATAACGGGGGGAAAAAAACAACAAATAAAATTTGTTTTGTAAGAGTTCAGTAAAAATGATTTTGACTACAACTACAAAGGATGAAGTCACAAGAAATCCCGCGAAGGCTTAATTATTGAAAGTGAATGGGTTTATCCAAGTTAGTTCCATCAAACCATTAACCATTTCATTTTTTTTTAAATAGAAAAAACCCCATTAACCAAGGAAGAAGGAAGGACATGCTAGTTGGTTAGAATTATTACGGCTATGAATGAGTTTTGTGATCTTAAAACGACCCATTACGGAGTGAGAACTCTTCTCCATTGAAGTTTATTGCTCATTCCGTTTTTTTATAAGATCCAAATTAATAATCCAGTCATGTAGATAAAAATAATTAGTTAAAATTAATTAAATACAATTCATATATAAAAATGTAACTTATTTTTCAAAAAAAAAAGTTATTTATGGCAAATCTAACTAATAACGAATTACGGCAAAAAATGAAAAATGAAACTACAAATTTCAGCTATGCTGTTAGTGTCTATTGTAAGTAAAAATAAGTCACCCTTAAAAAGATTTCTTATATATAACATCAAGGGGAGTAATCAAAAAGACCACATTTTTGGGCCAGACTTTTGTGGTAGCTTTTAAAGTTAATCTTATCTTACGGACTTGCTTCTCTCGTCTTCTAGTTCCTAAAGCACTTTCATCGACCTGTCTAGCTATATACCAGGCTCAGTTATTGTAGTGTGTGTGTGTGTGTTTTAACTTTTTATCAATATTAATTTATTCTGTATAGTGTTATTGTTTTCCATATGTCTCATATAATAAAATAAATTTATGAATAACTTTATAATTTTTTAAATATTTTAGTCATTTGGAATTTATTTAAATTTTCAAATTACTTTCTTCACTTACTGTTATTTAACAATAATGGATACTTATTGCGTATTTGCAATTCTAGAACTTTACTTTTAATCCTAAATTATATTTTTGAATGAATATATTTTTGTAGTTTTTCCGTCATTAAATTCTGGCGCTATTTTTTTTTTTAAATATATAGTGTGTAAACAGTTTAAACCAAATAAGAATGCAATATCTGGTAGAGTTAGAAAAGAAATAAAACATTTTTTTAAAGAAAATATCATATATAATTCTTACCTCAATTGTAACGCTAATCAATCAGTGTATAAATGTCCTGAGCCAAAAAATAATTTTAAAAAAAAAATCAGTGTATAAATGTCATTTTCTATCCGATTGAACAACCGGAGTAATTGTTCAAAAAAAGAACAACCGGAGTAGAAAGTTCAATATTTTAAAATGAATATATTTTGGAGGCACAGAATTATAATTTTTTTAATGAATCAAATTATTTTTTATTTACAAATTTTTACACTGCTTTAAAAAATACTCTTAATTTTTTAGAGAATTTTCTGTCTGTAATATAATGATAGTTGGGAAACATGTGGGTTATCTGTTGTTTCATTTATGTTAAAATTTCCAAGTCTTTCAGCAAATGGAGGAGGAGATCGAGGTGCACCATGCTCCTGGCCTAGAAAGTAGAAGAATGGAGGAGGAAGAGAAGTGTGCACGAAAGCTCAAGAGTATGGGTGATGCTTCTAACTAGAGAAGAGAACAATGATGAGGACGTTACTGTTTGACATCTGTAAGTATCTATATAATCACTCATTGAATTCAGAGACATATACTAGTCCTGGTGAGTCTGGACTCAACTCACCTAAATATTTTGTTATGAGTGAGAGAGAGAGAGAGAGTGAGAGAGAAGAGTACGTGTGAGATGACTCTTCCTTTTGGCTCTTATATTAACTTAAATCACAAGTAGTTTCCCTTTAGCACAAGAAAAGCAATGTGAGACTTTTCGTTTAAAACAAATTCTCGTGTGCCAATGAAATAATACATCAGGTTCTCAATGATATTGATGAATTCACAATTTCAACATGTTTTAGCACATTAATTAATATAATTCATTAATACCACAACATAATATCATAACATTCCTCCCAACCATAACTTTCAATATATTTCACAAAAATCTTTAAACTCATTACCTCTACATTTTAATAAATCTCAGCAATATCCCTATTAAATATAGATATGCTACTCTAATCCTTATCATAAATTCAGTTTGACTAAATCACACGTACTTAGAAATGGAAGCTACCACATTCAATATATCTTAAATTGATTGAATTTTACAGATTTACCCTTATCTAATAATCAATATTGAAAAAAAACTGTAAATTTTTTCCTACCTATATTTTCAATACACATCTACATTTAGAAAATAATCAATAATGACTCTTAGGATGAACTTATATTTAGGATTAAATTTTTTTCATAAGCTGGACTTATAATAAAGACTAAAGTGGTATACTTTTAAAACTAAATAATATTCTTTGATATCTGAAATATAAGACACCTTTGATGAGTATTGTACACCCCAAATTCCATACTACTTGCCATGCTTGGTGACATGTAGTATCTAGGAATACGGTATTGACAAGTCAAAGTAAAGCGAAACGGAGAGCATGAATTATGCTTGGTTAATGTGTAACTGATATAAAATGTCCAGGCATATGCTGATATATTAAATATCCTAAAGGAATATTCGTGATACAATTTACAGACTCAAATACAGGTTTATCTAGACCTATGGCTTTGAACCCAACTCAGTTGATCAAACCTATTGGCCAGGTCAATGTTTAAGTCTAGTGGAAGTTTCCCAATCTTTCCCATATAGACCAACCCTTCCTCAGTTTAAGCACCAAACGGTTTGAAACAATGGCGGAGCCAGGATTTTGAATGACAGGGGGCGAGAATATGAAATATTATATCAGAAATAAAAGTACTGAAAATACAATACAGACCTAATATATAAAAAAATGAAGAGAAATATATTACAGAAATTAAGATAACTTCACTTGACTCTTGCCCTACGTGTTTTCATATTGTTAAACTCATCTATAATTGAATTTGTACTAAAACTCAAAACAATTTCTTTTTCAATGTATGTAATCAAAGAATCATCAAGAAATTGATCTTCCATTCTATTTCGAAGCCTGTTTTTGATTATCTTCATAGCAGAGAAAGATCTTTCAGTGGTTGCTGTAGAAACTGGAAGAGTGAGTACAAGTCTAATCACTCTATCAATAAGAGGGTAAATGATGGACTTTCCAGTTCTTGCTAGCCCTTGACATAATTCAGCTGTAGTTGATAAATTAATCAAATCTGGATGTTTAGGAATGTCAAGCTCAAAATGTTGTAACTCCATCTTCAAACGCAATTTTTCTAATTCTGTGAAGTCTCGAGAATAAAATTTATCAACAAGTTTGCAAATGTCATCACTATTAAATGACTTGTACCTATTTCTTGGATCCAAAGTCATGCTCAAAGCAAGTAATTCAACAGCATTATCATTGAACCTACTATTTAATTCTTGCAATTGATAATCAATTGTAGCACAAAAGATATTTACCCTATAAAATTTTTCAATAGAAAAATCACCTTGTTCATTTCGAGCACGACCTCTCCTTCCAATATATTTTGCACTCATATCTGGAATGTCAATGTCATGTTTTATACAAAATTCTTGAACATGAACCAAGAAAGCATCCCAACCCGTCTCTCTTAATTTCTGAAGTAACTCTTTTGTAGTTGAAACAAGATGTAAAGCATTTGAAATATCTTGAGACTCTCGTTGCAAAGCTTGACAAAGGACTTCAGTAATACCCATAATTTCTTTCATAAGGTGCAATATGATGACAAAATCAAAAGATGTCAATGATGAGTATGCATTATCTGCGTCTCCACGATGTGATGCTGTCTTTCCTTCATTAGAAATTTTGTCAAGAACTTCACATGTGGCTTGAAACATCCTAAACAAACTGCATATAGAATTGTAATGAGAACTCCAACGAGTAGCTCCAGCTCGATGTAAAGTACCAATTTGATTAAGACCAACTCCTGATTCGAGTTCATCAGTAGCAATCATTCTTGCAATTTCATTGGTTTGGGCAACTCTTAACTCATCATTACGCTTACAAGAAGAAGTAGCAATATTAATTATGAAGTTCAATTTTTCAAAAAATTGATGAACATGTTTTACCTCATGAGATGCAGCAACCAAGGCAAGTTGAAGGCGATTCTTCAACTCTTAACAAAATGCAGCATCTTTACTTGGAGAATACTCTAACCAAGATGGATATAAATCAAACCAAGAAGAGCAAAAATGACGTCGATTCTTCTCTGGCCCAGAAAAAGGATAATTTTGAAGCTTACACTGAAATGGACCAAGTTTAAGATAAGCACGACGAATTTCATCTTGTTGATTTATAGGATATTTCCATATTGGAGGGCGTAGTGCAGGATCTCTTTCCAATGAAGCAAGATTAACTTCTTCAACTACTTCTTTATTTTCAATTCTAGGAGACTTTGAAGGAGGAGTCTCAGTATTTGACAATTCAACATTAGAAATAGATGAGGGCAAAGACTCACTATTCTTTCTCTTAAAAAAAGTATCAATGGTAGCATTCCTGCCCATAATAATCACCTACAAAAAGTATGAATTAATTCACACAATTCGGTATCACATATTCCATCTCACAAATCTCATATCACAAACTTCATATCAAAAATTTTAAATCACAAATTTTCTAACTAAACCCTAACTTTATTTTTCTCAAATCAACTACTCAAGTAAAAATATAAACTGTATAACTTTTATTCAAGCCTCATTAACTCCATTAAAAGCAAAATGATAATCGAGAAGCCTCAAAATTTCAAAATCTAACAAATCCCTAAATTTTTCATAAAACAAATTCCATCCAACTAAAAGATAAGAGACTAGAAAAATAAATTATATCACTTACCTAATCTTCTAAGTTTTAATCTTCTGCGTGTGGGACCTGGGAGTGGGGCTGTTGAATTGCGTCTTCAAAATCAAGTTGTCTATGTATCGTGTGCCGCTGTGCCTGTGCGAGTGTGCGTGCTGCGTAGTAAATTAAAAAAAGGAAGGTTGAAAAACTGTGTGAACTGTGCGAGTGTGGGTATAACGTGCAGATGCCTTTTGTGTTGAATTAATGAGCATTGTGGGCTCTCTTGGATTTGGTGGTTTCAAATTAATTGAAAAATAATGATGGGCCCATTTCTCATAGTACCATGGTCCATGCATCCCATTATTTGCCTTTGAGATTTGGGCTTGCTGGTGTTCAGGTTTCAGACTTTCAGCCACACCCACGAATTAGAAATACCAATGGTTGCCCTGTATGAAGCAAATATTCCCATATCTACATTTTTTTGTTTTTTTTTTTTGGGGGGGGGCGGGGGCCCACCCTAGCCCCCCCTGTATCCGCCCCTGGTTTGAAACAACTTTATCAAATTCATGCTAGAAACTATGCTCTAACTAAACTCTTCCAGTATTCACTTTGATCGGCACCTCTTCATGTGCTCCATATCCATTGGTGTCTCTTCACAACTTCGGTTATCAATGCCTCTTCATGGCTCTATCTACTGATGCCTCTTTATGACTCCGTCTACCGATGCCTCTTCCTGGCTCTGTCTATGTTGCCTTCTCAGATCCAGGTTCCTTTTCTGCACCTTTAGTCAGGGCTAAAATTCAATCGAATTGAATCTCAGGTAATAGTTAACCTCTATATCAAATATAAATAATATATGACAGATATTCATTACATATCATCATCAACCATACAAAGCACATAGTAGATGTAAGGTTCACAACTCAATAATACATAGCACCCTACGCACAGCATTTGTAATGTTCATAACCCAATAATACATAGCACCCTACGCACAGCATATGTAATGTTCACAACGTTTGTACTCACCATGTGCCACGAATCCATGTGTCCTTAGCGCTAGGAAAACATTTATACGACATTATCATGACTGTAACCCGCACAAAGCTAAATGCATATAAACAGGTGACCTAAGACCGAGTCTAAGCCACTGTGCATGACCCAAGATCTAATCTTGTCTATGACTCCATGAATCATTCAATTATATATAGACATACAAGATATAGCCGATTAAAAATTTGCTAGTACGCGGACGTACTTTCACCACGTAGTTACCAAAATGCCCAATCTTTGATTGAATCCGCCTCCAGACTTCCCAAATATCCTATAATTTTACTATCGGATTATTTCATTTTCCATGATTTTATAATTAATATCATATTTCCTAGAATGATATCAAAAAGGATATTTTCACATATTTTGACATTTCTACCTTTTGTGGATTTGTTATTCCACTTTTACCCCTTATTTCCTATAATGTCTAGCCCATATTTGCTGGATTTTTTGGACAAATTTTTTTAGCAACTTTGAAAAATCATAATTAATTCTATAAAAATCCTTTTTGAGTGGTTCAAAATTCCTCATGACTCTTGACATGTCTATTTTCAAGGAAAAATATTTCCAGAAGCTAGAAACACCAAAAATCATTCCTAGTTTTTAAGTTCTCAATCACTGTTCAAATTTAAATCTAGTAAATAAGGCTTATCTTCAAGAATTATTTCCCAACATGTTTTTAACTCCATTTTGCGTTTTAAATGCAATGGAGGCCTTAAAACATGAACAAAAAATTCTAACAATTTCCTAGATTAAACTACTATTTTATCAAGAATTAAAGACCAAAGCTCAAGAATTACATCAAGAACTTTGCTCCTTCTTCCTCTTGCTCAAGCTTTCTCTCTTTTCACTCACTAAATCAAATGTTTGATTGTGTTTTGATATGAAGAAAAATGAAGAGCGAGCATCTCTATTTATAGGAAAATTTCAAAGATTAAAATGGTCATTACTCAAGTAGTCCAATTTTCCTTCTTTCTTCAAAACCATTGATCAATTGTCAATTTTTCATATTTAATCTCATCCTTCCATTATGCATGCCGACCTGCCCCCTTTTTCAGTCATTTAATATGTTTTTTAATTAACAAAATATTCTATGATTCAAGTGTCTAATTGGCTTGTTGAAGTTGTTGACTTTTCAAAGATGATTAATAAAGCTTAATTAACATCTTCATTAAGTGCTCATATTTGTCCACATGGGCTAGACATTTTTTTTTTATGACTTTTGGTTCAGATTTTATAAGCTTTAATTAACTCTCTAATCAAGTGTTTATATACCCACCAATTACATGTTTCATTGTATCATTGGTTTGTTACCTAACCATGGCAATTAATGCTTATTTAGACAAGTATTATTTCATTATCTCTTTGTAACATCCCAAATTTTTGGATTAGAGGGTTAGAAATAAAATTGAGATAAGAAGGCTTTTAGTCAATAGAGTCCAAAAGTTTTAAGCTCATTATGAGAAAAAGCTTAAGATAGTTATTAAAATTATTTTGGACCTTGAAAATTTGGGAGGATTATGAAATAATATTTTGAGGATATAGAAATATTGTGATGTAATTAATTATGAGAAATTTAATCTAGATAAATGTTAAAATTAATATTTGGAATCTTAAAGTTGGAACAAATGTATGGAAATTAATTATTATGAGAATAATTATTGAAAATTTAGACTTATTTTTCCCTTAATTTATTTTGGAGAAAAAATGATTCAAATGAGGGATAATTTAGGCTTAAAAGTTATAGAATTGATATTATATGACCTAGAAGAATTAATTGAGAAATAAAAATCCTTATATAAAATTAAGGATTAATTTCTAATATGTATCTAATATTTGCAATTGATTAAACAAAGGACTTAATTGCAATAAAAGCTTTGTAGAAAATTTAGTGGGATAATTGTGTGTTTCACAACACATACAAGTCCATTCTTACAATTGTTATTTCCTCTTCCATTGGCCCAACACGTATACGCAAAGCAGAAGAGAAAAAAACCCATTTATTCATGTCCAACTAGTGAGAATATTAAACCAAAACCTATTCATGTCCAACAAGTGAGAATATTAAACCAAAACCAAGCCCAACACGAGACAGTAAAAATATAAGAGTCAGCAAGGTATATGTAATTCTTTTTACCAACAAAAAAAAAAAGGTATATGTAATTCATATTTAACTGCAACCCGTTAATTTTACCAAAAAAAGGAAAAAACTGCAACCCGTTAAGCAAAATCACGCGACAGTGCCAGCGTATCACTTTCGGCCTCTCCACTGTACAAGCAAGTGCAGACCAGCAACACCCATGCTTCTCGAGGCCCAAACCCATGTCGTTAATTCTTCTCGGACTAGACACTTGAAGTATTATTTAATCTCAACTTCCTTGAACTTTCTTCCATTCACCTTGCTTCAGCCAAGCCGAGAGGTTTAAGTAAATGATTGAATTTTGTCATGAACTTTTCTAGATAAATAGTAGACACATAGAGGTTTAAGTTTATAGGTAATTTATTGAATTCCGATAAGTATTGAAAGAGTTATGATTCTTTAAAGATTGGTCAAAAATCTAGAAAATTTTAAACATTGGTTGTGTTTTTCGAAAGTTGGGAATTTTCTCAGCCATAAATCAACTTGGTGATTTTAATTTACGAAAATAGACTTATTAAGGTTTAATTATAAATTTGAGTCACTCCATTTAGAGTTGTATCGGTCAAGTTATGAATTTTTTAAATTCACAGAAAAGTTAAAGACTAAAATTTTTATAAGTCTTAAAATAATCACGCAAATTGTTAATTGTGTATAACCTTCAAAGTAAAGGTTTTTGGATAACTTGTCTATTAAGGGTTATAAAAAATCTAAAGTGACAAGAACAATCCTTCTTAACATTTTTAAAGGATATAACACTTAATAAAATAGATAAATAAATAATAATAAATATTATTATTTATTAAAAATGGTATTATTAGTAAGGGAACTTTTAGGGGTTAATCCACTTCTAATCTTCTAAAATTAATTTGCGTAGTTAGTTACTTTGCAATGCAAGAAGTGACTAATGACAATGATGAACATTTCTAGGCATACCTTAACACTTCTACTGATCCCAACACCTTCAGACGAATTAAGGATTCAAGCTCGAGGTGGGTAACTGTTATCTTATTAGCTTGTATGTATATATTCATGTATGACTAACAATGTTTGCTAGATAATTATTTGCATATGTGTATTCTAGCTATGGATTGGGGTTGCATGTCCTAAAGGGGTGCAGTCCTTGGCCGATAACTGCGGTTATGGTTCAACTTGTTTACTATGAATTATTCTATGTTAAACTGTAGTATGTTGTCATTTATACTTCATACTTGCATTAATTGTTATCCCTAGGTTCATTCATTTAAACTCCAGATCACATGAAAGAAACAGGTAGTGGATCGGGATCAAGAGGAAAAATATAGCTATAAGGGTTACAACAGATGGAACTTTTTGGAAAAATATGAGTATAGATATACTATATTTTATCGTTATCATTTGTCTATTTTGGATTACTATATTAACATTCCACAATGGGATAGATTCAAATCACGAAAAATTTATCCTCAAGTTTTCAAATCAAGTTAATTTAAGAGAAGTTTTATTCTGCAATTAAGTCATCCGAACTTCTTCAATGCCTGTGCACTTAAACTTTAATAAATAAAGGTGTATTAACTCAGGGTGTCACACTCTTGGGCCTTATGATTTTCGAATATAATTAGTCTCTCTTGGCCCCTTATTATTTTCTTAACTTATGGCCTCAATAGACGTCTTTTTTTGCCCTTCAATAATCTTAATTAGCACAAACTAATCTCAATAGACGTCTTTTTTTTCATGGCTCATTTGAACTTGAAATAGCCATTATTCTATGTGAATTTATGTCACATATATATTAACCAAATTAATATGGTAACATATTTCAAAAATACAAGATTTTCAGTAAATCAAAGATAGGGTATTTCAAGTATAGGTCATTACTAAGAGAATAAGCAAAATTTATTTTTAAAATTTTCCCTATAATTAATGTTTTAACTTTTTTCGTATTTTTATCTCTTCTTCAAAATCCCATTTAATAGGGGTAAAGTTGAAAAAATTTTGAATTTAAGATGAATTTAGTGAGTTAATTTCTCTCTATATTAATATGAGGTAATTGAAAGTGACTTATATTTTTAGAATCAAAATGTTATCACAAGGAATAAAAAACATTCTCTCTTGTAAATAATATAAGTCACTTCTAAAAGAATGATTTGGTTTACATAAGTCACTTGGAGACTGATTAATACATATTTATCAATTTCACTCATAAAGTTAATGCTTGAATATGACTTCTTGCATTTTTCTCTCACTTTCAAAACCACATTCAATTTGGATAAAGTTGGGAAAAATTTTAAATTTAATACAAATTTGAGTTAACTACCCCTCTAGTCCACAATATAAGCCACTCTTGAACTATTGGAAACAACTTGATTCCTAAGAAGTCTCGCATTTAAATGTGCAATGATTTCTATAGATAATTTATTAAAAAAAAATTGAAAGACAAATTTGTTGATACTATATTTAAGATCATATTGGTTAACTATTCTATATTTAGGATCCAAGGAAGTTTCGAAACATGCAAGGAATTCCAATTCTCATCACTTATTGCAAGAAAAGTTACGGACAATGGCGGGACGCTACTAGAAACAACAGACAGAGGGAAGGAAGGCTTTTATAAAAAAATAAGAAAGTGAAATTTTATTAAAGGCAAGGCATCTTTGACATAGCATATCATTTCATATGTGTCCCTGCTAAAAAGCAAACGGCTACAGTGTTAAACTAGGTATAATTAATTTATAGAAATTAAAAAATTTAGTTAAGTTATTTCTTTATTAAAAATTTTGTGTTGGTATTTCTATTTCTATAATACCTCTTTAATTATTTACATCAAAAATATCATCATTGATGAAATCCCCTTAATATGCATAATCTATAGAAACAATTTATGAACAAATTATAGACAAAATGGATTAAACGTTTTAGAGTTTAGCATATACTCAGAATCGAAATAAATCTCTCAGCCAACTCTCCTTTTTCTTTCTGAAGAATCATGTTGCTGATTTCCTTTCTGGTTGTATTGTTTGGACTCATCATTGGAAGGCCATTTGCTTGATGAGTCTGTTGGGTGCTATGAGTGGCAGCTTTGGGTTCCACCAGGCATTGATTAGTGTGGGTTCAAATTGCCTCTTATGCATTTATCTCTAAGTCTGGATATTGCAATTATCTGTGAGACTGTCGGGTGCTATGAGTGGCAGCTCTTATTTGAAGAATTGGGTGACTTGAGATGGGTTCAAACCCGGTGTTGGGTTATAGTTTGATATGTTTGGTAAATTTGAGTGATCCCCACTAGTTCTAGTTGTGCATATACAGAGTGTATATTTCCTGAATATAGAAGAGTATGCCATTAGTGGATTTTATCAAACTTGAAAATACATCTGCAATATGGATAATGTATGCAGCTTTGAAGGGAAAGTGCTTGAAAGATTGGGCAGCTCAACCCCCTCCCCCTTTCAAGTTCATCCTACCTGAGGATTTGTTTAGTGCTAGGAAGTGCTTTTTGTATTTTAATTTGTTCTATTATCGCTGTTATATGGTTTCAGTTTTTTTTTTTTTTTTCTTGTTTTTGGGTTCAATGGCGGCATGCTCAAAAAACAAGCCAAAAAAGGTAACATAACAATTCACCAAAGTTGCCTAAAAACAAATTGAATTTATTGTGAGATTATATCGTGAATTTTAATGACGGCATGAGCCAAAACCGATGGCAAGCATTTTTCTCTCGCATTGACTCCGCCGAAGGAAGCCAAAATCAAACAGAAAATTTCACTTTCGAAAAGCCGAAATTGAAAAGCAATAACGCTATCATTTTTCCAGTGAACTCGATGGAAGGAAACAGTTGAAACTAACAACGCAAAAATTCATCAAAAGGCCGATAGCAGAAAAACATATATGATGCTCATGATAATTTTTCCCAACATCCAAAAATATAAGCACAAATATACAGAGTTAAATTGAAAAAACTAGAGGGAATTAAGAAGCCCAAGGATATGATATTGTATGTGGAGTCTTGCACGTACCCTATATCTACTTGGGTCTTATAGATAAAAAGCCGTGAAACCTAGCCCAATTAATAAAGCCACTTGCAACTCATTGTTATGGAAAAGGACAATTCATTAATAGACTCTTTCTTTTTCCTATATGTAATTAATTATTCGGTTTCGGTCAAAAAACTCAAAATGAGAATTTAATTTGGTTGTCTCACTTCCAATTTTCCATTATAAATATTGATACCTAGCTCCCAAGTGAACACAATGCAAAGTAGCTATATAACACTCCCACAATCCTTCCTTAGCAGTTCATAAATTCATTGTTTGGTAACATACATGGCTATACCATTTTCCCCAGTAAATATTAAGTTTACTGTGAGGAGGAGCCATCCAGAACTGGTGGCTCCAGCCAAGCCCACGCCTCGTGAAGTGAAGCAACTCTCTGACATAGATGACAGTGATGTTCAAAGATTTCAACTTCCAATAGTACACTTTTATCCTCACAAGCCTTCCATGGCAGGAAACGACCCTGCTCAAGTTATGAAAAGTGCACTTGCTCAAACCCTAGTCTTTTACTATCCATTTGCAGGTCGACTTAGGGAAGGACTTGGTCGCAAACTTATGGTTGATTGTAATGCAGAAGGAGTCATTTTCATTGAAGCTGATGCTGATGTTTCTCTTCACCAGTTTGGTGAACCTCTTCAACCTCCATTCCCTTGCTTTGAAGAGCTTCTTTATAGTGTTCCTGGCTCAGAAGGAATCATTAACTGTCCCCTCTTACTCATACAGGTATACTGATATATATATATAATCCTTATACATGATACTCTACCCAACCCTTTTTAAAGAGTCTAAAATTTGATTTGTTTTACTCATTTTTATAAGATCCCACATGAATTCTTTAAGCATTTAATGTGTTTTTAGCATGTTTGCCCCTAATTAATTCTATTCTCTCTTCATATTTTTTCCATACTTCATTCTCTTTCATAATTTCTCTTTTCCCTACCATATTTCTCTCTTTTACTTGTCTTCTTATAAATAAGGTTAAACTTGGAAAAAAGTTCATTTTCTGATGTACTTATTATTTTAAGTAATTTTAACTAAATTTTTAAACCACATAATTCATTTATCCGGCGGAGGAAGTATATAATTATATCAAATATCTCCAACATGTGCTAATTTTGCATATTTTATTTGTATTTAATTCTAGGTAACACGTCTCAAATGTGGGGGTTTCATTTTCGCTGCTCTCATAAACCACACTTTGAGTGATGGTCTTGGTATTGCTCAATTCCTGAAGGCTTTAGCTGAGATTGCGCAAAGTGCTTGTGAGCCTTCAATTCCTCCAGTTTGGTGTAGAGAGTTACTAAATGCGAGGGATCCACCTCGTATTACATTCAGCCACAATGAGTACGATGAAGTGCCTGATGATGAAACAAGAAGCCACGTCATGGTTCATCATTCTTTCTTCTTTGGACCTAATGAGTTAAAGGCCATTCATAAAATGTTTCCCTATAATCACCATGGTCCTCAAAACTCAACGTTTGAAGTACTCACAGCTTTCATTTGGCGTTGCCGCACCATAGCTTTACAGCTTGAACCAGACAAGGAAGTTCGTTTAATGTGCAGCAACAACGTAAGGGGTAAGTCAACGTTAGTGCCACCGGGTTATTACGGCAACGCTTTTGTTTTCCCGGCCGTCGTCACTGCGGCCGGGAAGCTATGCAGAAACTCATTAGGGTATGCCTTAGAGCTAGTCAAGAAATCAAAAGCTATGGCAACCGTAGAGTACATTCGATCTGTAGCAGATCTTATGGTGATCAGAGGACGGCCTAATCTTGTCTCCTCAAGGTCTTGGCTTGTTTCAGATGTTAGACGTGCTGGTTTTAGAGATATAGATTTTGGTTGGGGTAAGGCAAGATATGCTGGACCAGCTATGGCTGGTATTGGAGACTTCCTTGGAGCGAGCTTCTTTATTCCACATGAGAATGCAAAAGGAGAGGAAGGCATTGTACAAGTAGCTGCTTATACAAGTTAATTGGCACTTAATCAAAAAAGTGGCAAACAAACACATGCAGTGAACAAAAAACAGATCTCAGCAAGCAACCAGAGAATGAGGATAGTACACTAGAAGATGGGGACATGCATGTGGACGGGGCATGAATACAAATATATGTTAAATACAATGAAGGAGCAAAGGAGCATAACAAATGCAGCTTATCTAAATAATTTTGGCAAAGTTCATAGCAAAAGAAATACCAAGTATAGATTATATACCTTATCTAAATAAATTTCAAATTTCCAATAAAGTAAAATTTTCCAAGAAAGAAAGCATCACTTACAGTTCTTGCAATTGAGTAAGATCACCAAATTGACTTGGTATAACTCCAGACAAATTAAGACCCTGCAGCTGGCTGTCATTAAGAAATTATAAATCAAAAATCTTTGCATAAGCATTTTAAATTTTCAGACTTTGATTTGTGTAAACCGCTAATTATGAATATATATATATATATATATATATATATATATATATATATATATATATATATATATATATATTAAATTGTTGTTCACGCAAGAGAAGTGAAAGCACGCACACACACGTTTGTAGCCTTAAGCCTTAAGCCTTAAGCAAATCTATTAACATCAAAATGCTTAATTAGAATGCAAGCCGATGTGAAGTACATGACATGAGGAATTCTAAACAATGCAGCAATAATATCAAAGGAAGAGTAGCCTTGAGATAGAGAATTATATTCAAAAAGGGTTAGAAAACAAAGAGATCAACAATGGGATACGTTTTGGTTTGGTAGCTTGATGTACCAAATTCGAAAAAGAAAAACAATGAGCATTTTCTATGGTAGGATAGATATGAACAAATTTTAGGACTATTGTTATTGATTTGGTTGTTAGGTATCTCCTTTTGTTTCATTTGTTTTCTTCAAATTCATCCTATTTGAAATTACAATGCATTGGTATCTATGGTAGGATAGATATGAACAAATTTTAGGACTATTGTTATTGATTTGGTTGTTAAGTTTGAAGTTTCTCTTTGTGAAATTGAATTCTTTGTATTTTCTATGGTTGCATCACATTTTGTGGATTTGATATGATTTGAATTGAAAAAAGCAGAAAAATTAATGGTAATACCCTAACATAAATTCAAGTGCTTTTATCATTATTCATATCTTGAATGAATGTTTTAAATCTTGCACATCTTTTAATGATTTAAAATTTTGTATCCTCCTGCAACTCCTTCGATTTACATTTGCAACATGATTTATCAAAAGAGGAAATCAACAACAAAAGAAATTGGGAATACAAGTGGGAGGTGCCAGCAAATGGTATGTCAAATTGCAAATGGACAGGAACAGGGAAAAATAAAAGCACCTAAACTAACATAAGAAACAGAATCACAGCTTGGGCAAACTAAATCCGCAGCTTGAAAAAAAAAAGAAACAGAATAACAGAATCGCAGCTAAACCAGATCAGAGATGATACCAGCCAAAACCAGATCCTCGGCACCTTGGGTAAAATAAATTCGCAGCTTGAAAAAAAACAGACAAAGATTCGTTGATTTGAGAGAAAATTACCTAAGAACGCTTTGGATTGGATTTGCAGTTTGTTGGAGTAGATCGAAAGGGCAAAAGGGAAGTGATCCTCCACACCTTGGGTAAGAGTGGCGGAAACGGAGGTAGATTCAACAGCGGAGTGGCGGGGACTGAGGTTGCTTCGACGGTGGATGGCAGATCGGATTCGCGAATCGCGAGTGGCCAGAGTGGGTGACAGTGAGTGAGAGATCGAGATAGAGAGTTGAGACTTGAGACTTGAAATCGAGATTTTCCCAGAGTTGAGAACTTGAGAGATGCCGACGGTGGACGGTGGTCGGTGAGACGCGAGAGTCGACAGGCTGAGAGCTGTCAGTGCGGTGGCCGGCGGGTTGAGAACTTGAAAGTTGAGATTGAGGAGTGGAGTGACCGGAGGAGGAGGAGTGTGGCCGAATGGGTAGGGTCGAATGGAGGTAGGGTCGAATGGAGAATTTGAGGATGGAGATTGATTTTGTTTTTTTTTAGGGTATCACCCAGCGGTCCTACACAGACAGAGGCAATGGAAGAGTTTTATTTGTTTTTTTTAATCAAAGGCAATGAAAGAGTTTACTTCTAGTGATTGTATATGCTAGAAAAAGTATCATTTGAATTTTTTTCTGCATCTTTCCAAATTTATCGTTGGATTTTTTTCCCCACCTTTTTATATGTGATAAGAAAGCAATTCCAGCTTTTTTGGTGTCTCGAAGTAATTTATCTAAACAAATTTTTAAAAAGTAATTTTTTTGCATTCTTAAATGAATTTTCCAAACAATGAATAAGTCATTAAGTTGATAATAAAATTAATAATGGGAGTCATTAAATCAGAATAACGTATACAAATATAATTATTTTGTTAAGCTTAAATAACGTATACAAATATAATTATCACCAAATCTGAATGAAGGAGGATGACATTTCTAAGATAGCCTTCAGGACTCACGAAGGGCTATACGAGTTCTTAGTCATGCCTTTTGGTCTCACTAATGCTCCAGCTACATTCCAGGGACTCATGAATTCTGTTTTTAAACCTTTCCTGTGTAAATTCAATTTAGTCTTTTTTGATGATATCCTTGTTTACAGCAAAGATTGGCCTTCTCATCTGCAACACCTAGAACTGACTCTTTCTGTTTTGCAACAGCAGCAACTCTTTGCTAAGAGTTCCAAGTGTGTCTTTGCTGCCACTAAAATCGACTACTTAGGCCACCTCATCTCGGCTCAGGGTGTTCAGGCTGACCCTCGGAAATTAGAGGCTATTGCTACTTGGCCTATCCCATCTTCTCTTCAGGAGTTACGAGGATTCCGTGGCCTCACCGGATACTACCGTCGCTTTATCCGACATTATGGCTCTATTAGCAAACCGTTGACTGATTTACTCAGGAAGAATGAGAAGTTTATCTGGACCCCCAAAGCTGCTTCTGCTTTTCAGCACCTTAAGACTATTATGATGTCTCCCCCGGTTCTCGCCTTGCCTAATTTCCAGGACACTTTCATTATTGAAACTGATGAGTCCGGAATTGGATTTGGGGCTGTTTTGTCTCAAAATGGCCATCCCTTGGCTTATGCTAGTAAAGTATTAGCTCCTACTACGTCACTTATCTAATTATGAGAGGGAAATTCTTGTCATTCTCTTTGCTGTTAAACAATGGCATTCCTATTTAGTGGGTCGCAAATTTGTTATTCGTACAAACCACTTACCCTTGAAACATCTACTGGAGCAGCGAGACCTCAACCAGGATCAGTTTAAATGGCTACACAAATTATGGGGTTTGCATTATGAAATCCTCTATCGAAAGGGCACTGATAATGTGGTTGCTGATGCCTTATCCCGCCGACCAGAGAGCTCTTGTTTTGCCATTTCTTCTCCTATTTCTCCTCTGTATGACCACGTTTGGGACTCCTGGTTGACTGACACAAAATTACAGAATTTGATTAAGGATTTAGAACACAATCCAGACTCCCATCCCAAATTCCTTTGGCAATATCAGCTGCTTAAACGTCAAGGAAAGCTGGTGGTAGCCGCTGATCACGTCCTTCTTCAAGATCTCCTTAATTATTTTCATGCTCAGAGCATTAGTGGACACTTAGGTATCCATCCCACTTTTTAACATCTTGCTACTGTTTTTTATTGGAAGGTATGGAAAAGGATGTCCGCAATTTTGTGTGTGAATGCATTGTGTGTCAACGTTTTAAACCTGAGTTGGTAGCTTCACCGGGCCTAATTCAGCCCCTTCCTATCCCTGATCATGTCTGGACTGAACTCTCTATAGACTTCATCAGTGGTTTGCCACCCTCCTATTCCAAAACTACTATTCTGGTTGTGGTAGATCGCCCATCTAAGGCTGCCTATTTTATGGCTCTTAAACACCCTTTTACGACGGTAGATGTTGCTCATACTTTTCTAGATAACATTGTGAAATTACATGGGTTTCCTAAATCTATTGTGTCGGATAGGGATCCCATTTTCTGTGGTAAATTCTGGAAAGAGCTTTTTCGTCTATATGGGGTTAACTTGCATTCTTCCTCTGCCTATCATCCTCAGACAGATAGGCAAACTGAGGTCCTTAACCGTTGTGTGGAGTGCTACCTCTGTTGTATGACCGGTGACTTCCCTAAGCAGTGGACTAGATGGCTGGCATTAGCTGAATTATGATATAATACTACTTATCACTCAGCCATAGGCATGACTCCATGTGAAGCTATTTACGGTGTATCCCCACCCGTCCACCTTCCTTACATTGCTGATGATTCAGCCAATGACGTAGTGGACCGCACTTGTCTGTCGCGTGAGCTGGTTATTCACAGTCTAAAAACTCATTTATTGAAAGCCCAACATTGGATGATATAGCAAGCTAATAAGCACCGATTGGAACACCACTTTACTCCAGGGGACTTGGTTTATTTGAAATTACACCCATTTTGGAAGAATGTGTTGAATAATTTTGCCCTTCATAAATTAGCCGCACGTTATTTTGGGCCTTTCAAGGTTTTGAAACAGGTTGGGGCTGTTGCTTATGACCTGGAGCTAGCTCCTATGACTCAGGTACATCCTGTCTTCCATGTGTCCTTCCTAAGCAGCATGTTGGCCCATCCAATCCTATTACTCAGTCCCTTCCTCCCATTGATGACCAAGGTCAATTTGCTCTAGAACCGGAAACTATTTTGGGCCGCATGATCACTCGCCGCAATAATCTTCCTGTTACTCAAGTCTTAATTTAGTGGAAGCTGACTAATCCTGAAGATGCCACTTGGGAAGATCTCTCTGCTATTAAGCCTCAGTTCCCCAATTTCTCCACTGCTGCAGCTGCTACTCATGACATCCTTGTGGACAATGATTCTTGTTAGGGGGGAGTATTGTTATACACATATTCACTATTAGGGACTTTATGGTAAATAATAGTAAGAGTCATGCTTATTAGCTCACAAGTTAGTTAGAGGAGAGAGAACTAGCAATGACGTGGCTGGGTATAGAGGTTATACATACTGTACTGGACCATTTTTCCTGATCTGTGAATGAATATAGTACATTTTCCTTTCTTAGTTGTATCAAGAAGCTTCTGCCAAAATTAAAAGGTTCAGAAAGTTTTTCTATCCCTTGCATTATGGGCTTTACTACTATTGATTATTGTTTAGTTTACTTAGGTTCTAGTGTCAGTTTAATGCCTTATTCTCTTTGCAAATGTAACTTGTTAAATTTGTGTTGTTTATATGTAAATCCACTTGTTCATAAATAACGCAAATTGAACAAGTCACATTTGTAAGTAGGAGTGTTCATTTATGTCTCATCCTGGTCATTCCGTTCCGATCCCGGTTATTTTATGATAGGACAATCCCCAAAAAAGCGGGACGAGACAAAATTATTACTGTAACGAGATAGGACGCGGGACAAGGCTTTGTTCCATCAAAACTTTTTTCTCGTCTCGAAATCATGTTGTTATTAGTTTAATATCTATAATATTTCTATTTTCCTATTTTTTTACTAGAAAATATAATATTTAAATAAAGATATAAATAGTATCTTTTTGAGATAGATGTTAGCTATATAAAAATATTATCATATAATCTTTTTTAGACAATTTTAGTCCTATAAAAAGACATTATTATATAGTGGTTATATCTTTAATATAAAATACTATAAATATTTAAGAAAACCCTCATAATTATCACTAGCACCATGTTGCCGCACCATCTTGCCTACTTCTCTACAAGATAGTATAATTGTTTATGATCATCATTCTTTTTAAGTTTAAGTGTTAATTATTTGTTATTTTTTATTATTCTTTCGAGCTAAAACTGATAAAAGATGATGATTACATATTTGTACTATATATTTTCAATCATCTAAGTCTAATGTCTAACTCATACCCATACATTTTAGTGTTACAAATTCAAAAATAATAAAAATATGATGCTCTAAATCCTCAAGAAAAATAAATAAATGAGACATCTTGTTCCCATCCCTGTCCGGTCTCGATCCCAATCTTGTCCTAATCCCAGCCGGAATGGGACGAGACATAGGATAGTTTTCCTATCCTGTACCCTTTTGTAGGATAAGATGTGGAATAGGCTTATCTCATTTCTATACTGCCTTGGGAACTCCCTCATTTGAAAATGTTATACTCTTCATAAACAAGTGGAACCCTCCTATGAATAACACATTCATTTTTGGTGGTCGGAGCTCCGTCCAATCAACACCAAAGCCTCTATAGCTGGCTGGGGGTTTGCTGCTTCAACCTTGCGACTATCAGCGACTAGTCGTCAAAGGTCTACTGATGATCAAACCTTTTTTTAAATATATATATATATATATATATATATATATATATATATATATATATATATATATATATAGCAAGGGGCATTATCGCCTTGTTACCTATAAAATTTATTTTCATTTTGATCTTGCGTCTGGAATAAATTTTCATAATGTTATGCTCGTTTTTTTTTAATCAATAATGATATGGTCGTTGACTAAAATAAATTTGGTCCTGTGGGACTTAACTAAAATTCTTCCAAGAAAAATTGACTATTCAAAATGTGAATGATGATGTTGATGCTAGTGCATACAAGAAGATTATTCGAAAAATAATAAGAATGTGTTAGTTTATACTTTATTTATGTTTTCCTTTTCACTTTTTTGTTATCTTATCACAAAAGCCTTATTGCTTATAACTTATTTTGTTTCATATTAGGAATTTATTTTAATGCATTTTTCTTTCTTTTGGTGAAGTATATGGATAGTTTTCTTCCCTTTAATTGGACACAAGAATGAAGATAAATGCCTCATAGGTAGTGTTACAACGCACACCATACTTATATATATATATATATATATATATATATATAGGGAAAAATACTTCTCATGTTGTAGGAGAAGTGTATTCCTATATCACACACACATGAAATTGTGAGACCCACATATATATATAATGCTAATTATATATATGTGGGTCCCACCATTTTATGTGTGTATAGGAATCTTCTTCTTATGCAACATGAGAAGTTTAAACCCCATATATGTATATATATATATTTCATCTAACAACTAGCAATGCAAGAATCAATACTATAGTAGGTAATAAAACTAATTGAAGGCTTTGGAAGAGCAATTATAATATTACCAAAGGGACAAAATTTGTTATTAAGGATGCTTTATATTCCTCTTAATCACAAATAACTTATTAAGTTTCAAAGATATTCACCAAAATGGTATCATATTGAGACTATAAATGAGAAAAATATTTTAAAACACACACACACAAAAGACATCTTGAAGAGTTTATAAATGGAATAAATGTGTCTTGAAAAAATTACCGAATGATCATCTAGTTTGCACCATACAGATATTATGTTACTACTTATACTACACACACATCTTGAAGAGTTAGAAATGGAATAAATGTGTCTTGAAAAAATTATCGAATGATCTTCTAGTTTGCACTATACAAATTTCATGTTACTACTATTGAATGCTACAGCAAACCCAAAGCTTAATGATAAAAATATATTTACTAGTTGACATGACTGGTTAGACCATTCTAAATCAACTATGATGCGGAGAATTATTAAAAGCCCACAAGACATCTTGAAGAGTTAAAAGTGTGGAATAATATGGGAGAAAAATGTATTTTGATTGTGTTGTGTTTCGATGATAACATAGGCAAATTACACACATATATACACTGAAGAAGATTTCCTCATTGTCAACTCTCTCATTATCTCTAACAGGTTGATCCTGACCGTTGAAATCTTGATCCAAGGGTCCAGAATGATTTTTAGAAAAACCGCGCGCAGTAAAAAAGCCATGGGCGGTTTTTCTAAAATTCATTCTGGACCCTTGGATTAAAATTTTAACGGCAAAGATTTGCTAATGATGAGGGATGGACAGAAAGATGATGATGAGAGGATCCGGACTCATATATACACACTCAAACCTCTCATACGACCCCTCACACAAATAGTTAAGACTCCGACAGACACAAACAGTTAAGGCCTTACGCATGAGACCAATTACAACCCCTGAAGGGTTACAACCCATAAAGGGTTTCAACTTCTACAAATAGTAAAGACTCTTTAAAGGAATAGTAAAGTCTTTTCACTCTAATATTCCCACACTCCCCCTCAAATTAGATTATGGATGTTAATCTATGACCCAACTTGCTTATACAACTGACTCCCCCTTAGGCTTGTACTTCTTGAGTCTCAAAGGTCCACTGACTTTGGACTTGAACTCCTTTTTGAGTCTCAGAGGCTTGTTTAGAGAGTAGCAGATACTTGACAATGTTGGGAGTTACTGGTTGCAATAAGATGCACAGGCACCAAATACTCGACAATTTTTGGGAGTAACCAGCTGCGACAGATCGACGGGCAGTGGCTGCGACAAGATCGACAGGCAGCGACTACGACAAATCGACGGGCAATGGCTAGGACAAGATCAACGGGCAACTACTGCGACAAGACGACGGGCAACAGCTACGACAAGACGAACGGGCAATGACTGCAACTAGATTGATGGGCAGTGACTGCGGCAAGACAACAGGCAACAGCTACGACAAGACGAACGAGCAATGACTGCGACTAGATTGACGGGCAGCCACTGCGACAAGATTAACGGACAGAAGATGAAGGTCCCATAACTGCTTAGGGATATAAACTTCATTTCTCTGGTTCTTATCACTATAAATTTGTTAGACAAGCTTTGGAGGACGGCGTTGGATGGGCTCCGGAGGATGACGTCGGACGGACTCTAGAGGACAGCGTTGGACAGGGACAATGTCAGACTGGCTCTAGAGGACAGCGTCGGACGAGCTCTGGAGGACGATAATCGGACGAGCTCCAAAGGACAACGTCGGACTTGACAATTGATAGATTGGTCCTTCAAATTTGAAGATTGACAAACTAATTTACGAAACATATGTATGAACAGTACCATACAGTATGGAATAGTGATGGATGAACAGTGATCTGGAAATATTTGACCAGCATCATGATGTCGGCCAGAGGAATCTGAGTCTTCACGCACCTCAACTCTTTTGCACATGGACCACCAACTCTTCGACATGGACCACCTACTCTTCGACATGAACCACGAACTCTTCTTTTGATTTTGTCCAATATGTGGGGCCCAGGAACCACTACCAACTCTTCTTTTCAATCCGTGATTGTGATCCTGGTTGCTGGTTGCGCAATGTGAAGGAAAAACATGTGGGCCCCAATTTTCTGCCGATACTATTCATCAAGAACTGTTCACTCCTCTCTCTCTCTCTCCTTTTTTGTAATTTTTTTTTTAAAAATAAAATTACTGAACAGATCAGACCCGTGACTTCTTTCTTCAGCCTGAACGCCACAATTCCTCAACTTTCTTCTTTTTCAAACATGCAGACCCTACACAAAAACTTAATTAACCACTCCGCATCCGCACCAAATGCAATCCTTTCTTATTGACTCATTGCATGGCATCCTTCTCTTGGGAAGCGCCACGGACTGATCGAATAAGAGCAAAGAAAGATTGAACGAGGTTAGAACGGACTGGACACACCTTCTTCTTCATCTTCTTCTTCTTTCTCTTCTCTTCTCCTTCGATCTCCGACAACAGAAGGTGCTAGTTCAGTGTTGAAGCTCGAGAGGACGACGATAACATAGGCAGATTACACACATATATACACACACTCAAACCTCTCATACGACCTCTCACACAAATAGTTAAGACTCCGACAGACGCAAACAGTTAAGGCCTTACGCATGACACCAATTACAACCCGTGAAAGGTTACAACCCTTAAAGGGTTTCAACTTCTACAAATAGTAAAGACTCTTTAAAGGAATAGTGAAGTCTTTTGACTCTAATATTCCCACAAAAAGATTCTTCAATTTAAATATTTTCATGTGTTATTTCCCCTCAAGGTTAAATTAATTATAAGGCCTTCGATGACAAAAGTTGGGATTGAATCCCCTATAGTTCTAAAGCCTATCCAAAGGAACATATGCAGACTTATTCATCCTTCAAGTGGGACCATTCAAATATTTTATAGCTTTTGATCACGCTCTTTCATTCTATATATTGTGCCAAAGAAATTTAAAAATGAGAAAAATATTTCTCCTGTCACTGAAGATAGAGTTATCTCCAGTGATTCTAAAACTACGTCGTTTTGAATTAATGAAGGGTGTGTTTGTAATTTCAGGTGAACTAATGAAGCGTGTTTCTGTATTTGCACTCTTCATTAATTCACTTGAAATTACAAATACATCCTTCATTAATTCACCTGAAATTACAAACACACCCTTTATTAATTCAAAACGACGTAGTTTTAGGGTTACTGGAGATAACTCTATCTCTAGTGACAGGAGAATTCCTTTACCCTTTAAAATTAATCCTAAAATTTATAAATTCTCAAGACCCTAAGCCTAAGCTTCGTTCCATTCAAGTTGTGTCTGATATATGGTCTTCTATTTCTGGCTAGAGTAGCTTACAATTTATGCGTACTCTTTTTTTTTTTTGCTCAGAAATTTATGTGTACTCTTTGATATGTTTCCTTTTGAACAATTAATATTTTGAATTTACTCATGTGACCCTCGTCGAGGAAAACAATGGACGTTGTGGTAATGCAATTAAACGTGCCAGATATGGATGTCGCGGTTGTGAATTGTGATAGAGAATTTGTGGCCCTCCTGAACAGACAGGGATGACCCATTAGCATTTGATATTTGATTTAACTTGTATTCTGTTGAGTTATATCAAGTCTCTTTCTTGCACTCTCACAAAATAAAATTATATAATCAATCAATGATACATACGGAAGGAGATACTCTCATTGGCACTCCTCTCATCATCTCTCATCATGCCTTCATCTGGGCCTTCCAATTTTGATCAAAGTATTCAGAAGGAAACATATCATCCCTTCATCTTATGCATTTTTCTAAGTTTGGATATTGTGATTTTCTGTGAGACTGTCGGGTGCTATGAGTGGCAGCTCTTATTTGAAGAATTGGGTGATTTGAGATGGGTTCAAACCCGGTGTTGGGTTATAATTTGGTATGTTTGGTAAATTTGAGTGTTCTCCACTAGTTCTAGTTGTGCATACGAGTGTATATGTCCTGAATATGGAAGAGTGTGCCATTAGTAGATTTTATCAAACTTGAAAATACATTAAGCTCAAGTTGTTTTATGTGGTTACCAAGTCTTATGACATTTGCAATATGGATAATGTATGCAGCTTTGAAGGTAGACTGGTAAAGTGCTTGAAAGATATTGGGAAGCTCAACTCCCTCCCCCATCAAATTGGGAACCGGATATGGTGCCTATCCAAAGAATAGGCACCATCTCCCTCAGGGACGGACCTAGGAATTTCACTTACGGGGGGCGAAAATAAAAAATGTTAAATCATAAATAAAAGTACTTATAATACGATAAATACTTAATATGCGAAAAATTGAAATAAATATATTACAAAAATTGAGTATCAATGGTAGCGCTCTTCCTTATAATAATTACCTATAAAGAGTATAAATTATATCATGATCAATATGATTTTAAAAATATTTTTAATAACAAAAGTAAACTGATTAAAATTAAATATTAGTCATCATCAATATTCTTATAGCCATCTATTAACAAAATTCAAAACTTGTCCAAAATACTAACCCTAAAATATTCTCTAATCAGTATAAAAGTAGTATCATTAGAAAGATAAAATCATATATAATAAATTTCATAAAAGAAATTTAATTTAAAAAAAAGTGATTTTAAGTACTGATATCAAAATTTGCATGTAAGCTATTGAAAAATTGCTGGACGAGTCGCCAGAGGAAGAATAGACAAGGACAATTTCCAAAAAGGCAAAACAAGTAATGTTGAGAATATATATTAGAGGTGTGGACCCCACCTCTTTGCTTTTTCTCAAACTATATATTGAAGCAAACCTGTTTTCCCGTGAATATATAAACGGTCCAGAAAGCAAACCTATGGGCCCATTTTAGTACAAGCACAATTCTTAGAAATGGAAAAAAAAAAAACTAAACGAACAAGAAATACCAAACCTTTATGGTGCTTTCTCTATCCAACATTTTTTAAAAACAAAAAATTAGGGGGGGCGGGGTTCACCCCTAGCCCCCCCTCTGTCCGTCCTTGATCTCCTTAGCTGATTTGGACCGTCTAGATCAGATCTGGACGGTCCAGATCTCATATTTTTTAAGAAATATTTTCTAAATGAAAAAATGATTTTTTTTAAAAAGTGTTAGTTAAGAGATTATCTTTGTTTTAGATCTTCTACCCAAAAAATTTTTTTATTTTGAAAAATTAAAAAGTAAAAAATATGAGATCTGGACGGTCCAGATCAGCTAGGAATATAGTGCCTATCCCTTGAATAGGCACCATATTCGGTTCCCATCAAATTGATCCTACCTAAGTATTTGCTTAGTGCTAGGGAGTGCTCTTTGTATTTTAATTTGTACTATCATTGGTATGGTTTCAGTCTTTTCTTTCTTTCTTTTTTTTTTTTTTTTTTTTTTTTTTTTTTTATGGCGGCATGCTCAAAAAACAAGCCAAACAAGGTAACATAACAAATCGCGCCAAAGTTTGCTATAAAACAAATTGAATTTATTCGGAGATTAGGGAAAGGGACAATTCATTAGGGAAAAGGACAATTCATTAATAGACTCTTTCTTTTTCATATATGTAATTAATTATTAGGTTTGGGTCAAATAACTCAAAATGAGAATTTAATTTGGTTGTCTCACTTCCAATTTTCCATTATAAATATAGATACCTAGCTCCCAAGTGAACACAATGCAAAGTAGCTATATAACACTCCCACAATCCTCCCTTTGCAGTTCATAAATTCATTGTTTGGTAACATACATGGCTATACCATTTTTCCCGGTAAATATTAAGTTTACTGTGAGGAGGAGCCAACCAGAACTGGTAGCTCCAGCCAAGCCCACGCCTCGTGAAGTGAAGCAACTCTCTGACATAGATGACAATGATGCTCAAAGATTTCAACTTCCATTAGTACACTTTTATCCTCACAAGCCTTCCATGACAGGAAAGGACCCTGCTCAAGTTATCAAAAGGGCACTTGCTCAAACCCTAGTCTTTTACTATCCATTTGCAGGTCGACTTAGGGAAGGACTTGGTCGCAAACTTATGGTTGATTGTAATGCAGAAGGAGTCATTTTTATTGAAGCTGATGCTGATGTTTCTCTTCACCAGTTTGGTGAACCTCTTCAACCTCCATTCCCTTTCTTTGAAGAGCTTCTTTATAGTGTTCCTGGCTCAGAAGGAATCATTAACTGTCCCCTCTTACTCATACAGGTATACTCATGTGTATATATATATATCCTTATACATGATACTCTGTACAGCCCTTTTTGAAAGAGCCTAAAATTTGAATTGTTTTACTTATTTTTATAAGGTCGCACATAAATTCTTTAAGCATTTAATATATTTTTACCATTTTAGCTCCTAATGAATTCTATTCTCTGTCTTCATCTTTTTTTCATATTGCATTCTCTTTCATAATTTCTCTTATTACTATCCTATTTCTCTCGTTTACTTGTCTTCTTATAAATAAGGTTATACTAGGAAAAAAGTTCATTTTCTGATATACTTATCATTTTAAGTAATTTTAATTAAATTATTATTTTAAGTAATTTTAATTAAATTTTTAAACCGCGTAATTCATTTAGGGCTATTATAAAATGAATCGGAGGGAGTATATAATTATCTTAAATATCTCCAACATGTGCTAATGTTGCATATTTTATTTGTATTTAACTCTAGGTGACACGTCTCAAATGTGGGGGTTTCATTTTCGCTGCTCGCATAAACCACACTATGAGTGATGGTTTTGGTATTGTTCAATTTCTGAAGGCCTTAGCTGAGATTGCACAAAGTGCTTGTGAGCCTTCAATTCCTCCAGTTTGGTGTAGAGAGTTACTAAATGCGAGGGATCCACCTCGTATTTCATTCACCCACAATGAGTACGATGAAGTGCCTGATGATGAAACAAGAAGCCACGTCATGGTTCACCATTCTTTCTTCTTTGGACCTAATGAGTTAATGGCCATTCATAAAATGTTCCCTCATCATCACCATGGTCCTCAAAACTCAACGTTTGAAGTACTAACAGCTTTCATTTGGCGTTGCCGCACCATAGCTTTACAGCTAGAACCAGACAGGGAAGTTCGTTTAATGTGCAGCAACAACGTAAGGGGTAAGTCAAACTCTCCGTTAGTGCCACCGGGTTATTACGGAAACGCTTTTGTTTTCCCGGCCGTCGTCACCACGGCCGGGAAGCTATCCCGAAACTCATTAGGGTATGCTTTAGAGCTAGTCAAGAAATCAAAAGCTATGGCAACCGTAGAGTACATCCGATCTGTAGCAGATCTTATGGTGATCAGAGGACGGCCTAATCTTGTCTCCACAAGGTCTTGGGTTGTTTCAGATGTTAGACGTGCTGGTTTTAGAGATATAGATTTTGGTTGGGGTAAGGCAAGATATGCTGGACCAGCCATGGCTGGTAGTGGAGACTTCCTTGGAACGAGCTTCTTTATTCCACAAGAGAATGCAGAAGGAGAGGAAGGCATTGTAGTACCAATTTGCTTGCCACTCAAATCTATGATGCTATTTATCAAACAGTTGGAGAATATGCTAATTAGCAAACTATGATATCTAGACATCGTGCTTTGTGCATCACCTAAATTTTAAAATGAGCCATATGTACTTATGGTAATCGTCATCGGTACTTTCTAGATCATTGTTATTTTCTGGGTTGTACTTTTATGGGATAATTAATATGTAAGTCTCTAAAGTTTTCATTTAATTTTTAACAACGTACTAGTAGTTCTTATTTGAATTAGCTGCTTATAGTTTTGCCTATTCTTAATCAGGTCACTATTTTGTTTTCTTGGAAAAGACACAGAAATACCTTTGAAATTTGAAAAGAAGAAATCGGAATGTTGAATGGCACTAATTCCAATGGATTGATTTGGGATTATGATATCGCCAAAAGAAATAACTGTCCGCATCTTTTAATAGAAAAAATAATAATAATAACCAAAGCTTAAGCACCCCTTACCAACTATGGCTGTCGAAGCTTCAGTATCAGTAGCGAGTCACCGAAGATCTGGCGACTCGGGCAGGGCCCCAGCACTGCTGGCCACAATCAGCTTCACAGGTGTAAATAGCAAAAGTTGGGGCAATGAATCATGAAACCAAAGTAGTACATAATTCTGTCGGAAATTATCCACAAATTCCGTGGGTAATTTTCGTGGGTAAAAGTTATTAATGAAATTATCCATAGAATTCCGTTGGTAACTGAAATTACCGACAAAGGATAATTCCGTCGGTAATTAAAATTACCCACAGAAAATTTCTGTAAGTAATTTTACCATGGCAGAATAAATTGATATTTACCACCTATGGAAATTACTGACAATTAAAGTAAATCTGTCGCTAATTTCAATTACTAACGAAATTCCATGGGTAATTCCGTCAGTAATTTTTACCCATGGAAATTACTTGCGGAATTTCGTGGGTAATTTCCGACGTAATTTTTTTTGTTGGTAATTCCATGTGTAATCCACAATTTTTTTTTTTTTTTGGTAGTGGTCATGGCAGTAGCAATGGTGGAGGTGGCAGCAACAGTGGTGAAGGAGGAGGTATTGGTGGTGGCAGTTGTAGTGTGATGTAACAGGTGAAATGAGATTGATGAAACAAAGACAAAGAAGACTAAAGGGTAAATTGAATTTTTCCAACCATGCAATTAGGTGGTAAAGAGTATGCATTGGGAGGTATGAATGAGGATTACTAATTTTTCGGTAATCATCATTACTATGATAAAACATATTACCATGCTAAAGAAATACCTAATACTATTCTTTTGATAATGTAATCTAGATTACCATTGCAAGTATGCAATGGGTTGAAGCAAATGGGCTCCAAGTACTTTTTAGAGTACATGAAGAATGTATGAGTGCCATACTTTTTAGAAGATGTAGAGTTAGTAGGGAGACTGGTGAGAAAAAAAATATATATCAGGATCCCTCCTCTACCCGTTTTTTACTTCATCCCAGTTGGACTAAAATTTCAATAGATCATATCTGACATTTTATAAAAATATTATGATAAAATTAAATAAATAAGTTTAAACTGTTATAATTTGATCTAGACAGTTTATAATGTAGCACCTGCAAGGACCGCACTGAGACAAAATTGATGCCGTGGCTCTCTCACGATGCTTGGAATCATCAGGTTGTCTGTTTTGAGCAGAGACTGCTAGAGCTCGCAAACAAATAAATAATACAAACATATATATAGTTTTGGATTATATACTTGAATTAATTGACGGAAATGACTCGTTGTTTTTTAGTAGATTTTAAAGATAACCTTATCTTTCAGACCATTAAAAAACAAAAAAAACTTTACCTTATATATGGATCTCTTGGTTCTCTCTTCTACCAATTCGCAAAGCATCAAGATAAAATTTTAATAGATTATTTTTATTATGTATTTTTTTAAAATAAAATTTTGTAAAATGTTCTTTTTTTTTTTCTTTTTTTGGTCAGATATGAACCATTAGAATTTTAATCCAATGAGGAGGGTAAAGGAAGGGTAGAGCGCCCGGGCTAGGGTAGGAGATCGAAATCCTAAAAATTCAAGATATTCTTATATATTGTTATAAAATCTATAATATTTTTATGATGATTTTCCACAGCTTTCCACAGCTAAAATTAAGTGTTGGAAGAAAAAAAAAAAACACACACACACACACACACAGAAATAGCTTTAGATTATCTTCATTGAAATTGATTAACTTGAAAAGACTCGTTTGTTTTTAGTAGTTTTTAAAGATGACCTTATCTTATATATGGACCTCTTGGTTCTCATCTACACGTTCCCAAAGCATCAAGATAACATTTCAATAGTTTAAATTTAATCACGTTTTTTTTAAGTAAAATCGTAATAAGGCACTTATAAAATTTTAAATCTAGACCATTAGAATTTTAATCCTATGATGTTGAAAGGAAGAAGGATGGTAGAAAAGGGAAAAGATAAATGGGAGGATCCTAATTAATTCTTAAAAATCATGATATTCATATATAGTGTTGTAAAAATTATAATATTTTGATGATGATTTCTTAGGGTTTAGGTTATCCCCTATTAGCTTTAGGTTATCCCCATTGAAATTAATTAACCCAAAAGACACGGTTTTTTGTTGTTGTTAAGTTAACCTCAATCTATATGTGGACTCTCGTGGTTCTCTCATCTAACAGTTCCCAAATCTTTTTCTCTTTTTGAAGCAAGTATGCAATGAGTCTGATTCTAATTAACATACCAAGATCAGCTATATGTGGCTTGGCTATTGTACTAGTAGTTATATTAGAGGTTGTGAAACTTATGACAAGAAGGTAAACTTATCATAAACTTAAATCTTAAACTAATAAGAGTTTACTTTTATTAATAAATATGTGTTAGAAGTATATAATAAAAATATAAAAAATGGAAATAATATAATTTAAATATATTGTAAATCTGAATAAAGGAAATTAAAGCCATTAATACTATAATTTATCATATCCAATAAAGAAGTTTCTCTGATATTTATATAGAATGTCATTAAACATTTGAATAAAAAAAAATAGCACCAGTGTAGGAGAGAGTTTCAAAGATAAAAATGGTAAACTTGGTATGCAAACTCGTGAATTCAATAGTTAGCACGAGATTAAGTAAAAACTGATTCAATTTTGTAAATTAGAAACGTAAAATCAAAATCAGTAAAGTTGGACAAGTCGGCAAAACAAAAGCACAACTTCAGGATGGTTCTGCATTGTTGGTGCAATATAAAATGTAACGTATTCCCCAGTGTGACTACTTGCACGTGTAAAATTTTAGTCCAATGAAGAGGGTAGAGCCCACGGGTCGGGTTGGAAATCCTAATGCTAAAGATTCTAGTTATTCTTATATATTGTTGTAAAATCGATAATATTTTGTGGACGATTTTTCACAGCTAAATTAAGTGTTGACAAAAAATAAAAAATAAAAACACTCACACACAAACACAGATAGCTTTAGATTATCTTCATTGAAATTGATTCACTTGAAAAGACTCGTTTGTTTTTTAGTAGTTTTTAAAGATGACCTTATCTTATATATGGACCTCCTGGTTCTCTCTTCCACACGTTCCCAAAGCATCAAGATAACATTTCAATCGTTTAAGTAAAATCGTAATAATAAAATTTATAAAATTTTTAAATCTGGAGCATTAGAATTTTAATCCTATGATGTTGAAAGGGGAAGGGTAAATGGGAGGATCCTAATTCATAAAAATCATGATATTCTTCTATAGTGTTGTAAAAATTATAATATTTTGATGATGTTTTATTGGGGTATAGGTTATCCCCTATTAGCTTTGTTGGGTTAATGTGCTCTTTAGTCACTTAAGCCTAATAAGGCTTAATTGAGACTACAGCCCAAGAACTCTATGACCCATGTGGTTTAAAGTTAGGTTTTGGGTGTAATAGCATATAAACCTACTTTCACCTGCTTGAGAGTAACAGACGCATAAGGAGGCTCTCATCAGAAACAAACTCTAGAGGCAGACGTTCATCATCTGAACGGTTGCCCACACAACCATCCTATTCCCCTCGAGAGATAGTCTGGAAGATCGATCATAGAGCGGACGAGGACTGTTCGTAGAGAGACTTTCAGATCGCTCTTCAGATACGAGGACTGTTCGTGGAGAGGCTTTCAAATCGCTGCTTCAGATTGCTGCATCTTTCTAGGTAATCAAAACGATGAAGGTTTTAACTTTTCCTATATCGCGTGGTACGATACGCTTCCGCATTTCTGGTGAGATTTCAACAATTGGTATCAGAGCCAAGAGCGATGAGGAAAAAAACCGAGTTTTGATATTAATTTATATTTCATGTGATTCTTTTCGAATATATGGCATCTTTTTCTATATTTGTTATTTATTTCATGGTAGCTATTCGTTTATAATTCATTTTTGGTATTAGTTTTAATTTCAATCGGTTAATTGCTTTAGTCCATTGTTAGATTTTCTTGTGTATTTCTTGATTTGTAACAAGGAGGCTAATCCCATATGATTAGGTTTCTTCCTTGTTGTTTTTAATTTTATTTTGGAATTTCTATGTATTTTTCGAATTTCTATAAAAGTTGGAGATCAAGAAACTGCGAAGAAGATGAGATGACTTCGGCTGAAGGCGTTGGCAGGAGTGACGGCTAGGGTTCCTCTTGTGTATCCTAGGGTTTCTAGCTAAAGTATGGGTATTTGGGCTTTTGGGCCCAGAGATACCCTAGAGGGGCTAGAGACAAATAATATGTGCTGGACAAAAGAGGAATTCCAAAGTTGTAATTTTTATTC
Source organism: Acacia crassicarpa (assembly GCA_034222035.1). Classification (NCBI taxonomy): domain Eukaryota; kingdom Viridiplantae; phylum Streptophyta; class Magnoliopsida; order Fabales; family Fabaceae; genus Acacia; species Acacia crassicarpa. The sequence continues at coordinate 18,032,149 of JAWXYG010000009.1, read as the reverse complement.
TTATTTTTTTTAGGAAAGCTATGGATTAGAGTTATTTGTTTAATTATTTAATGCCTTTGTTAAATTGTATGAATTATATTTGCGATTAACATGATGTTGGTAAATAACATGTCATATAGAATAGGAAGATGCCATATTATTGCATAATCACATGTCATAATTGCATAGTAGCTATTATGCCTTGAATCGACTAGTATGATAGTTATTATGCGAGATTATTTAGATTGCCCACTAAATTAATTATCAATTATTATGATTTTAAATTAAAATCTAGAATAATAATTGGATTAATTAATTGTGGAATTAAAATATACGCATTAGTTATCAATTATTATGATTTTAAATTAAAATCTAGAATAATAATTGGATTAATTGATTGTGGCATTAAAATCTAGACATTAATTATCAATTATTATGATTTTAAATTAAAATCTAGAATAATAATTGGATTAATTAATTGTGGGATTAGAATCTAGACATTAATTATCAATTATTATGATTTTAAATTAAAACCTAGAATAATAATTGGATTAATCAATTGTGAGATTAGAATCTAGACATTAATTATCAATTATTATGATTTTAAATTAAAATCTAGAATAATAATTAGATTAATTAACTGTGGGATTAGAATCTAGACATTAATTATCATTTATTATGATTTTAAATTAAAATATAGAACAATAATTGGATTAATTAATTGTGGGATTAGAATCTAGACATTAATTATCAATTATTATGATTTTAAATTAAAATATAGAATAATAATTGTATTAATTAATTGTGGGATTAGAATATAGACATTAATTATCAATTATTATGATTTTAAATTAAAATCTAGAATAATAATTGTATTACTTAATTGTGGGATTAGAATCTAGACATTAATTATCAATTATTATAATTTTAAAGTAAAATCTAGAATAATAATTGGATTAATTAATTGTGGGATTAGAATCTAGACATTAATTATCAATTATTATTTTAAATTAAAATCTAGAATAATAATTGTATTAATTAATTGTGGGATTAGAATCTAGACATTAATTATCAATTATTATGATTTGAAATTAAAATCTAGAATAACAATTGGATTAATTAATTGTGGAATTAAAATCTAGACATTAGTTATCAATTATTATGATTTTAAATTAAAATCTAGAATAATAATTGTGGAATTAAAATCTAGACAAATAATCTAGGAAATTTCCTAAGAGAATTGTACTTTTTAGAGTAATTTGTGGGTTATTTAAAATGGTCATGTGACGCACTCTCTGTCAATCATGACTAGATCTTAGATACCTAATAATTTACTCTAAATTGAACAAATTTTTGGAAATTGAAAATTCTAAATTTAAAATATTGAATGGGTGAAGGTTTTAAATTAAGCATTTAATTTTAAAGCCTACGGGCCCCAATTATGGGTTTATTAGTGAAATGGTTATCGTTGAAGCCCCATCGGATAAGGATAATCAGATTTCGCTAGATTAAACCCTAATATTTTCAAAATTTTAGTAAAGTTTTGTACGGCCCATCGTCGACAACACTTAGACACTAAAGATAATTTTGAAAGTAAACAATGGTTAAATACATTCAACTTTAGTAAGATTGTTAACCTTCCTATCGAGGCTCTGGCAATGGAACTAAAGGCCCAAATTAACAATATTAGTTTTACAAGAATCTTGCCCATCGTAAGCCTTGTAAAGATAACTAATGGATTGTTAAACAATAAACAAATAGTAGTTATTAGAATCTACTAGCGCTATATCTGTTTGTTGTTAATTATAGTTTGTAATTAGTGTGCTTTTCCTTATTTTCAGAAAAATGTCTTCATTCAATCCTTTAGCTACAATCTTGAGCCAAAAACCTATGGATGGTACAAACTACAAACAATGGAAAACTAATTTGGATATTGTTCTTCAATTTGAAAAGCTCAACTTTGTTCTCACTACTCCTATGCCAGCGTAGCCTGCTGCAGATGCGTCTGATGCAATTCAGACTCGATTTCAGCAGGAGAAGGATAGATGAGAGAAGGTGAATGTGTCAGTTCGCTGCTACATTTTGGCCACTCTCGCCAATCACCTTCAGGAGCAAGTGAGCATGATTGAGAGTGGAGCAACAATGCTTCAGACTCTTGATGGCATGTTTACTACGTCTAACATGGGTTATTTACATGTGATTGAGGATTGTTTAGTGGAGAATCACGATGATAAATGAATCATTGATTCAGGAGCCACTAACCATGTTTGTTACTCTTTGCAGTGGTTCAAACATAACTTGATTGTAAGTAAAGGACAAAGAGATTTGAAGCTTGGAACTGGGGAGTTTGTGCCTGCACTAGCAGTGGGACAAGTTATTTGATCTTTTGATAATTGCAGGACTTTGGTTTTAGAATACTGTTTATTTATTCCAGATTTCAAGAGGAATTTAATTTCTGTTAGTTGTTTGGATAAACATGGTTTGACAGTTCAGTTTAATTCCTCAGTTTCAATAAGAAGTTCATCTTCTTTTATTTGTTCTGGTGTAAAGCTTAATGGTCTTTATTTCCTTAATCATGTTCCCCGTGAAGTTAATCATGTTGAATTAAAACATGTTGAGCATATTAATTCATCAAAGAAAAGAAAAGTTTCCAATGAAACTTATCTTTGGTATTTGAGATTGGGTCATATTAATTCTAATAGGATACAAGGTTTGGTCAAAAGTGGGATTTTGAAATCCCTGAACTTTGAAACAATACCAGTATGTGAATCTTGTTTAGAGGGTAAAATGACCAAGAGATCTTTCAAGGCCAAGGGAAAACGTGCCACACTTCAGCTGGAATTGGTACATACTGATGTATGTGGACTAATAAATGTCCAAGCCAGAGGCAGGTATCAGTATTTCATCACATTTACTGATGATTACTCTAGATTCGGACATGTGTATCTGATGCGTCACAAGCCTGAAGCTTTTGGAAAATTCCAAGAGTTCAAGGCTGAGGTAGAAAAGCATCTAGGTGTTCAAATTAATACTCTTCGATCTGATCGAGGGGGTGAATACCTATCTGGAGAGTTCAGGTCTTACCTGACCAAAGAGGGGATAGTTTCACAATTATCTTCTTTAAGGACACCCCAGCAGAATGGAGTTGCTGAAAGGAGAAATAGAACCCTTTTAGAAATGACAAGATAGTTATTCATCTCTTTCTGATTCATTCTGGGGATATGCCTTAGAAACAGCTATGTATCTATTGAACTTAGCTTCGTCCAAGTCGATTTCAAAGACACCAATAGAATTGTGGAAAGGGTGTAAGCCCACCATGAACCATATTCGGATTTGGGGTGCTCCGGCACATGTCTTGTAACAAAAACCAGATAAGATGGACTCGCGTACTGAAGTATCATATTTATAGGCTATCCTAAAGGAACCAGAGGTTGGTTGTTTTATAGTACAAAAGAAAAGAAGGTCATAGTGAGCACTCACACGACTTTCTTAAAGGAGGACTATATGACAAATTATAAGCCAAGGAGTAAGGTTATTCTTGATGAGCTAGTCTCAGATCAAGTTTCACCACAACCTCAAGGGGTTCTAGCTTTTGTTCCTGTGGTTGTTCAAAGAGGGGAAAATGTACCTGAACATACACAAGAACCAGAGACAGAACCAGAAGTTCAACATAATGATGAAGTTCAACATGATGATGAACTTAATGAAGAACAAAATCATGAATTGGTTAATCTACTTAATGAGGGTCCTCATCTAGAAACTGTTAACCCACAAAATGTGGACCCCCTATAGATGCACAACATCAAGTGCGACAAAGTCGTAGTGGGAGATTGATTCGTAAACCTGCAAGATATCTCTTGTTGGGTGAGTCAAATCAGGATGTCATCATTGATGAAGATGGTGATCCCACGAGTTATGATAAAGTGCTAGGAGATGTTGATGCTCAGGAATGGCTTGAGGCTATGAATCGTGAAATGGATTCTATGTATTCCAACTCAGTTTGGTCTCTTATAGATGCACCTGAAGGGGTAAGACCCATTGGGTGTAAGTGGATTTACAAGAGAAAGAGAGGATCGGACGGGAAAGTTGAAACCTTCAAAGCTAGATTGGTGGCGAAAGGGTACTCCCAAAGAGAAGGTGTGGATTATGATGAAACTTTTTCGCCGGTTGCCATGCTCAAGTCCATCCGGATTCTCTTAGCTGTTGCACCAAATCTTGATTATAAGATTTGGCAAATGGATGTCAAAACTGCTTTTTTAAATGGAAATTTGGAAGAGGAAATCTATATGCAGCAACCAAAAGGGTTTATAGCCAAAGGGCAAGAAGATATGGTATGCAAGTTGCAGAGGTCCATTTATGGACTTAAGCAAGCATCCAGATCATGGAACATCAGATTTGATCAAGCCATTGCGAGGGAATTTTTCCGCCGCAAGAACGTTCTTGCTCGAGCATTCAAATTGCTTTGCTCGAGCAACCTACCCTAAACTACTTTTAGCAGTTTATCAGATGGTCCGTGCTCGAGTATGTAATGATCTCTGCTCGAGTACATAGATTACTTTAGTTCAATAACTCAAAAATTGTGATCATCAAAATACAAGATCTAACACACACACACACACAGATATATATATATGTGTGTGTGTGTGTGTGTGTGTGTGTGTGTGTGTGTGTGTGTTCACATATCATCTTATAATCACATATTCATGAATTAACAAATCATTATGAGGCTCTAAGAACCCTAGTTGGCTAAAAATATAGGGTTTCACAATGGGTTTAATTCCAATGACCTAGGTTGACCGAAATTTTCATTGAAAAAGAAGGCTGATGTGGTGTGCTATTCATGAAGCATGTGGAATATATTTAGGTCTTGGTTAATTTAATAAATTGGTGAAGTGGGATGTTGTAGAAGTTTGTTCCAATATGATCCTATTTGATCATCCACAAGACTTTTATTTGCAACTTAGTTCATTACTCATTTAGTTGCAAATATTTGATAAGTGTTAAACATAAATTCTTGATTCCATATAAGGATTTCTATTCCTCAATTAGCTTCTTTGTGCCATAGGATATTACCTCTAAAATTTCTAAGCCAAAATCATCCATTTACTAATTATTTTTAAATTTTTCCTCTCTAATAAATATTCATGCAACCTTCTTCTCATCCCTTTGGTCAAATTTAATAAACTAAAATGACACAAATAGATGTTAATTCCATTTATCACATTTTGTGCCAACATATGTTTAAAAAAAATTTGTTTTGATGAGATCACGTATTTCAGGTAAAATTGACATTTTAGTCAAAATTCACCATTTCTTTTCTTCAAATGCAAATATATCATACATAGAATTTGCCATAGCAAATTTAGGATATTACATATGTATTTTTCTCTCTTGATTGAAATATTAATTTTTATCTGTTAACACCTTTAGCTCTTACAACTTTGTTCTATTAGCACTATTAACCCTTGTTAGGAGTAATGGTCCTAACAAAGAAAAATTAAATCATTTAATTTTGAGAGAAAAATACACAGGTACCAAATCAAAAATTAAATGAATATATAGATACCTCCAAATGAGTTTTCCCTTTTTTCCTATAAAATGATATTTTACTCTTATGTAAACATATATAACCATTATAAAATTGTTAACTTATATTGATGCCATGTTATTCCCATTAATGTGATGTAGCATAGATCCGTCAAAAACTTAAGGGAAAAATTAACGACATGGGTTAAAGAGGTTAAATTTAAACTTTTAAACAATGGGGGAGTTATTGACAAAGAATTGTTGAGTTCTCACAAAACAACCAAGTTTAATAAGGATTTGCAGTAATATGGAAATTGAGTCGTTTCTCAGAGAATTTGTATTAGGACTAATTTAACAATATCAGAGACAGAAAAAACACAGAACAATAACGAATTGAGGGGAGTTTTTAGTACACAATTAAAATCAATACATAACTAAAATAGAATGAACTAAAATGAGATTAATTTGATAAATAGAAGATCAACCTAAAATTTCGAATTCCACCACTTTCCTTCCTCGGATGAAAAATATTATTAACCTCGGATGAAAAATATTATTAACCGAACTCACAATTGATTCTGGATAAACCAAAATCTCTACGTTCGTCAAGAAAATCCCTCCATTGGACGATCGTCCAGAATCTGTTTGAACTCGCAGCGTGTCACCATGCAATCACAGAGTGATCACTTCAACCCAGTTCAAACTCAATCCTTGGGATATCTCAATCTGGGCATTAAATCTAACACCCAATCCGAAAGTAAATCGAATCCAAAATTACAAAACAAAAACGAATTTCTTATCGTTAAGAACAAGTTCTCTCGATAGTGGAATCTTCAATCCGTGGGCCAATCACAAAAGCTTAGCCTATCATGGCTGTGTAGAACAAAAATAGAACACAAATGAAGATGTTCATGAAGAACATGACGAACAGTTGACAAAAAATGGAAAGCTTTTATATTCAATTTGAATTCTGTCCAAAAATGTAATGAACTATGTGTTAGTGGCTAACCTAGGTAAAAACCTAGTTACAAAATTGACTAGGCTCATCCAATAGTTTGGCCCAAAATATAAATAAAATTAAACTGAGTTTAAGTTACAAAATTCAAGCCCAAATACAAATCCAAAAATATACATATGATTTCGGCTCCAAAATTGACCACCCTCTTATCCGAATTCTCCCTTCAAGTCTTCATAACAATTGTGTCTCTTTGAACCATCTAAAATATGAAGCAAGAATGAGGCTAATCCGATGTCTGGTTCAATAGTTATGGTGAAAATAGTGAAGCCATTATTTATTAACTAAACAGTACTAAATTTATTCACTAAGAGACACAAAGAAGTGTATTAAATATTCAATTATCAGTTATATGCAACCAACTCAAAATTCAGTAGAGTTTTATGTATTTTAGCCCCTTTTTTTATATTATCAAACTTGATTTCAAGCATCATGTTCCGAAGTCTGTTCTTAATTTAATCTCATAGCACACGATGGGATTGCTGGAACCGAATTGGAATACACTACAAACATGGCTTCTAGAAAGGAACCGTGTAACATCCCCAATTTTATGTAAATTGATATATTTGATGAATTAATGGAATACATGAATTTTCATCAAGCCTTTAGTTTATGGTATTTAATTTCCAAGTAAATAATTAAGCCAGAGAAAATGATGTGGAATTATTTGAAAATTTAGGTAATTGATGTGGTATTCGACAATTTAAGATAAGAGATGACAATGGAAGTCAAAACATATATTTTCCCTTTTTAGCCTTGTATTTTCGGCCAAAGGGGAAAAATAAGAAGAATATAGTGAAATTCTAATTAAAGCCTAAGAGGTAGACATGTGGTGGATCATGAATTTAAGGTCATTGAGCTAGGAAGTAAAACAATTATTAGGAACCTAAGAGGGAGCCATTTTAGTTTGGAGAAGAAGAAGAAGAAGAAGAAGAAAAAGGCCCATGAAGCAAGTATACTTCTAGAAGCATTTTGGAGCCAAAATTTTAAATTTAAAGTTGGAGCCAAAGTTTCAATTTTGAAATTGGAGCCAAAGTTCAAATTTAAAATCTTGTGAAATCATGCTTTGTAAAAGGCACTCTCCTCTCATTTTAGCTCTCAATTTGGTTTAGAGAGGAAAGAAAAGAGAGAGAGAGAGAGAGAGAGGCATTTAGCTAAGGCACAAGGGTTCAAGAAGCAAGAAGGAGATTGAAACTAAGGTAAGTATGTTGGACTCATACTCTACTCTCTCTTCTACCTTCTTCTTCATGGTCAACATTAACAAACAAACTCTTCCTTGATGATGGAAGTGAAGGCCAAAAGGAAGTAAGAAGGAGAACAAGGATCAAGATTTTCAAGGGTTCAAAGGAAGCTAAGTCAAGTAATAAGTAGTCTTTGAACTCCCTTGTGATTTCTAGCTCATGGTGTTGATGATAGTTATTCTCTTGAATATTTATGCATGATTTGGGGACTATTTTGGATGAGGAAAAGGTTAAACATACTATTGAAGTTTAAAATTATGGTTTAAGAAGTAAATCAAGCATGATTAAGAAGGAGTATGTTGTTAAAACAAGAACTTGGTGTGTTATTTGTTCATTATGATTTTCGGTCAGCCCTATATACTTGAAGATTTGAGTTTATTTTGGATGTTTTGATGCTTCCAAAGTGTTTAAAATTAGGTTTTATATAAGAATGAACTTGGATCATGTTTTTGGAATCAAAGAGATAAGTCTCAAAACGTTGAGAATCAATTTTTGGTAGAAATAGTGGAATCAACTGGCTTCTATGATATTTTCAACTCAGAAAATGAACTTAGAAAATCTGAAAATTTATAGTCATAAATTAGACTCTCAAGGAATTTTTTGGTATATAATTTGTAATTTTTGAAGCTCTAAATTAGGAGTAATGAATTTTCGAAAATGGAACAGATAGCAAGACTCTGTCTTTGTCCTGAGGGTGGATTTTAGACACATAAAAATTGTACGAATTTTTATGGACTCTGGAAATATTTTTAGCCAAAACTAAACATATTAAGGGTCATTTGGGCTTTTGAAACCCCCCAATTGGATTTTTCTAGAGTTAATTATGAATTTTTGAAGTTTAGTCACTAATTCTAGAATTTTCTGTGCAATCCGAAAATAAAAGGGGTTTTCATCAATAATGGGTTTCCAATTGAGAAAAGGGATTTAGAGATTATGGAAGCTTGGAAAGGCCTTATTTCAAATCAAGAATTCAAATATTTATTAAGGAGAATTTTCATAATTATTGAGAATTATTTATTTGTATTATTGGTTATTTTAGGGATATTTTTGTCATCTACATGCCGGGAAAATTAGTAATATTTGAGGTCAACTATCAAGTAGTAACCTTAATCTTCTTATGCCTTATGTTACTTTGTATATTTGATTTTCCATGATTGTGGATCCGTGTCTCGTGAGAGACATGCGTTTGTATGTGTATTCAATGTGATCCGAGTTTGAGGCCCGACCACTGTGATTTTCCTAACGCTGTGGATCCGAGGCTTGCTATGTTGAGCAGTCCTGTGTTTATTAGGACTTAGTCCTTCCACAATAAATATTGCATATGTGTGCGGTTTGCTTTTATTTTACTGCGTGTGATTACTGAATGCTGTATGATTTATTGTTTTCCTGATTGTGGTGACATACATGCATTATATACACTTTTCATATGAAATTAATGGTTACTCTAAGATTCAATTATGAATCCCAGGCTTTTGCAAGGGTTCATGTAGCTCTTCTAAGGCGGTGTCTGGAGACAAAGGTAAGGCCATCGAGCTGGATTGAAGAGATGTCAGTGGAGGCTGTGGGTGACTTTATTTTTGTCTCTTTTTGGATATTTATTTTGGATACTCCCAGATTACTGTATTATTATTTTGGCTATTTTGGGCATTATGGATCTGGATAACTGTATTTAATCCCTCAGGGGAAAATTTACTATTCAGTATTTTATCTTTACCAGTATATTTTGTCCAAACCGATGTATATTGTGCTGCTAATACTCTGATGTATGGCATAATTAACTTGGGAAATGGAATTACATAATCGAATTAAAATTTGGACTAAGATAAAGGATCACACTACCTACCACCCGAAAGGGCGAGGCCGGTAGGTGTGTGACAAACCGTTACTAATACAAATAATTAATTTAGCATCCTATTTTTAGCGCCAATATAGGTTTATTAGACATATCGGTTTGAAAAATACTTATATCTATTTTGTCAAGTTCTCCAATCATATCTAACCACGTGTCCTGTTTTTAGAATATAACTATAAGCCCTTATTTAAAAAAAAAAAAAAAAAAGACACATGGTCATGTATTTGTGATTGGAGAACATGATGTAATGGATACAAAGAACTTAATATAAGTATAGTCCAATCCTTCAAAACTGACTTAAAAATTATAATTTCCAATGCGACCAACTTTATAATTCAATTTAGTATTTTAAGTAAGATTTTTTTGAATTGTTTTAGTTGACTAAAAATATAAATTCTAACCAATTAATAATCAATTAAGAGATCCCATAGAATTAGTAGTTTCCATATTTAGTAATCTTGAATGAATATATATGTTCAATATTATATATCATTTATTTTTAAATAATTAAACACTTGAAATTCAATTATATAAATTTATTTTTCTCCATAAAACCAACAATCGGATTTGATTGAATATTTTTTCTAATTCGGAATAAAATCAAAAAGAAGATCCCAGCCATAAAACACAAGCAAACAAAGGAATTATGCAAACGATGAAAACAGGAACTTTGACAATTGAATTTCATAACATTATACTCAAATTTTTAAAGTTTATTTCACAACGTAATGCACAATTAATGCATTAAAGTCATACTTTAACAATCATTTCACGTATAAGAAGGCTAACTCTCAGCCATCGGTTCATTTGTGATCTTTATTTTCCAGAGAATTCCAATTAATGACTATGAAACTGCTTGCAGGTGAAATAGTTTTCCCTCTATTTGTGTTCATACTATTCTGCCAATGTTTCTGGGTTTGTATTGCAGAAGATTGTGGAGGGAAGGCAATTGCACATACTATTACTGTTGGTCAATCTGGTGAGTTCAAAACAGTTCAAGCAGCAATTGATTCAATAAAAAGTAATAACGCTCAGTGGTTCAAAATTCACATATATCCAGGCAAATACAGGTACGTTAAATATTCTTGAACATAATAATATTATTGTTTGTTCTTAGTACGATATTTGTTATCCATGTCTAGTTGTCTACCTTTCAAATGCATATATATGCTTTTTCCCCCAAATAAGAGGGGCTTATGTATAATACCCCAATTATTAAATAGTAATATTATATTATATATTATAATAATATTATATACTATATTATATATAAAGAGGAGTAGTGCGTGTGTCACGGGAGGCAACCAAAAAGAAAAGAATGATTTTATATTGGGGACGTGCAATTTTATACCTTAGGGAAACAATAGAAATTAAATTATACCCAGTAAATCGTGAACTAGGTTTCTAAGGTAAGGGCATGTGATAAACAAGTGAATTTTTATCTCTGAGTGGGTTATTTCCAAAGTCATTTCTGAAATCGGCGGAATGATTAAAAGATAAGAAGAAACCGATATTTTGAATTAGGACAGATAGTGGAACCTGTAGGAAATAAATCATAACTCAAAATCCTTGAACTAAGTAGTAAACAACTGGACATATTATGAATCAGCGAATTTTTGTCTTGAAGATGGTGTCACTCAAAGTAATTTCTGTTACCGTCAGTGTCCGACTTAAAATCATTGGCAGATTACGGAATATCCCAAATGAGATCAAAAATTTAGTTGACTAAGATATTTCTAAAGAGGAAGAATAGAACTTCAAGGCTATGTTCCCAGATTTTTGAGATTTTGCAAAAGATCGCGCGATCAGAACACCGTATAGGGAACTTTATCAGTTAATAATAATAATAATAATAAACTAAGATAATAAAAATCAGCCGTGCCACCTTCTGATGTTTTCCACTTATTATTACTTTATTATTTTTAAAAAAATACATTATATCATAATAATATTATAATATATATTATATTATATTATAATATTATAATAATGTATTGTATAATTCTATATTACTAAAATATTTAAAAGAAAACGCAGTGGAGGTAGTGGAGGATAAGTGGACATTATTATATATTTAGAAAGAATTACATAGAATCACCCATAGTTGAAAATTACGCTTAAGGACCCATTTTCCAACACTATAAATAGGCCTCTCTCCATTTCATTCTTCACCAATTCCTAGAACTTCTAGAGAGAGATTTTAGAGAGAAGGAGGAGTCTAGAGAATTTATCAAGCTCTGGGTAAGTTCTTTGGTCTCTAGTCTTAAGATTTGGTAGTTTCTTTCGGTAATTATAGTAGAAATGCCTGATAGAGTTTCTTCTGAGTATGCTCTGTGGCTGCAGCTTAGTCTGATCTGTCACATCAGAAAAGAATTATTCTTGGGCAGTAAATATTATTTACCAGAACAGTAAATACTATTTACCGAACAGTAAAAAAAAAAAAAATTATTATTAATCGGCATAGTAAATATTATCTATCGTCGTAAAATATATTTACAGGTGTGGTGAAAATTATTTACTATTCACGTTAAATATTATTTACTGGCACAGTAAAAATTATTTGCCGGTACGGTAAAAATATTTTTACTGGTACTATTCACATGAATAGTGAATATCCAACATAGTTTCCGCAAATGCTGAAAATTAATGGTCACTGATAAAAATGATATTATAGGATATCTGTGAACCTTTACCGCTGCTGCTGTTATACCGCTGTTTTCCGTTAGAAGTACCGTTTTCGTCAAACGTACCAAAACATCATCAACGAAGGTACGGACGCGTATTGTAACACTAACTCTGATGCTTATGGTATGCTTATATGTGATAGATAGTCTGAAATTCTGTTTTTGAAAATTGATCATACACATACATCTTAAAACGGGTTATAGTCGTGATAATGCCGTTATGTTTTCCTAGCGCTGAGGACACGGATGTACACCGTGGCACTGGAAGATAGTGCAGACTGTAATAACATACATGTTGCAGTGGCCGTGTAATGTTATTATGTGAATATATGAATATTGTATGTGATTAAATGCTGTTTTGCCATGGATATCTGTCATACATATTTGATACATAAGCATGAGGTTAACCGTTACCTGAGGTTCAATGGTAATTGAACCTCAGCTCTGACTTTAGGCCCAGGAGCCTCAGGAGGTCAGACCGAAGATAAGGGTAAGCAGATAGCATGACGGAGCGGACGAGGAGATTCTGTTGAAATTTTTATTTTACCGACTTTTTGAATATTCGGATAGTTTGGATGACTGTAACAGTACACAGATATATCATTATTGAATGTTATTCAGTTACTCATTTTCTCGACTCTTCAGATGCTCTACTGTGATAAACCCTTTTGAAACTCTGATAATTTTATTTCAAAAACGCTTTATAAAACGGGGTGTTACATTTTGGTATCAGAGCAGACATTCTGGCCCAAAGTTAACTATGTTACTCCAGACAATTTGGTGTCTAGAATGGGTTTTGTGGTTGGCAATCAGTCCCCGTGAATTCGGCGAGCCTTCCATAAATACACCGGCCTGGCCAGACTGTTTGAGTAATGGAGTTAGGTTTGGAGTTTTTCAAAAAGTATTTTCCGGCTAGAACTTGGCTCAGTTATAAGAAACCATTGGTGCCGAAGGCAAGGCTAGTCTATGTGGATCGGTCAAGCACTCGCCATAGAGTTGGTGAGACCTCCATGATAGACACTTACCTGGCCAATCGGTTGAATAACTGAGTTGAGCTCTAAGCCGTAGTTTTGAAACACATTTCGAAAAGAGTACTGATATAACTTCGGTGTACATGTTGCAGGAAAATAGTAGTTGATTCTAGTTCACCCTTAGGGAGTAGATCAGAGTATTTGGTAAGATTGTAATGAAGTAACTATGATGATGAACTACACCTTGACGTTGTAAAATATTTGACATGATGTTTTGTCTTTATCTTGTCTTTCTCTAATGATCTATCTATTACTCGTCGAAATTAGACTAATGGCAACCTTAAGAGGAGCTGGAGCTCCCCGAGGCCGAGGCCGAGGTAGAGGCCGAGGCAGAGGTCGGGGTAGACAAGCACGAACCGTACCTATACATGAACTAAATCAGCAGGAACCACCACCACCACCTGTTCGTGATGAGATCCAGGAAATGAGGCGTATAGTCCAAGAACAAAGGGTCCTCATTGAGACACTCCTTGCTAACCAGCAGGGAGGACAAAATGAAGAACAAAGCAGGGAACGACAAGCTGATGATGAGGAGCAACAAAATACCGAAGAAGGAGAAAATCGTGACAATCAGAATGACGAACGGAGCCATGCATCTGAGGGATCCAACCGATCCCAATCACAACCCCGGCAGGAGAGAGCAATGGCAGAACTACAGCGACCAAACAGAGTGGTCGAAAACACCCAATATTGGGTAACACAATTCTGCAAGCTGGAACCCCCAGCCTTCCGAGGTAAACTTGACTCAGCAGAAGACTGGTTGATGCGCTTGGACAAGATCTTTGAGGTCTTGGAATGTCCTGAAGACAGAAAGGTACAACTGGCAATTTACAAGCTGGAAGGAGATGCGGACCGCTGGTGGAAGAGCACTGCAGCAACACTGTGAGCACGTTACTGTCCCGTCACATGGGAAAAATTCAAAGAGAAATTCAATGAACAATATTTCCCACCCTCTGTTCAGATGATGAAGGAGTCCGAGTTTTTGCACATTCGGCAAGGGCAAGAAGAGTCTTTTGACGATTACTATGCCCGCTTCACTAACTTGTCTCGATATTCAACCCACTTCAGGCGAAATGAAGATGAGGGTAGCATGGCGAATCTACTGATTTATGGGTTGAAGTATGAGATAAGGGAGAGGCTAGTGTCACAACAATTCTCCGAGCTGATTCAAGCGGTGGAAGCCTGTCGATTGATTGAGCGGAATCTAAAGGAGCTTAGGAAGACCAGAGCCTTCCATAGCAGTGGTCCCAGTCGTGGCGGTTTTAACCATGGAAACTCCTCGCAGAAGCGGAAGACGACGTGGGGAGATTCCCGTAATGGGAATAAAAGGCCGTACCAACCTGGGCAGCAGAACTTTTCAAGGATAACCAGAGCGTGCCTAAAGTGAGGAAGGTATCACCAGGGGACCAATTGTGAAGGGAAGCTGGTGTGCTACAAGTGCCAAAAGCCGGGACACATCAGCACAAACTGCCCTCAAAAGGCGCTAGAGGCGAGGCCGCAAAACCCAGGTCGGGTTTTCGCTCTTACGAATGAAGAAGCCAGAAGATCTCCCGATATGATCAAAGGTACCATTTCTCTTAATGGAAATCTACTCCAAGCATTGTATGATTCGGGTGCTAGTCACTCGTTTATTTCATATGATTGCGCTGAGCGATTAGGAATGCATGCTCATAGACTACCTTATGATCTGTTAGTAGCTACACCACTAGGTGCGAAATCCTTAGCATCTGATGCATGCCTTAACTGTGTTGCGAGTGTAAATGGACGAGATTCAAACATAGATCTTATCCGGCTACCACTCAGTGGCATCGACATCATTCTCGGTCTCGACTGGTTGACGGCTAACAACGCGATAATCGACTGTGGAAGTAAACAGATATCATTCGCAACCGGAGCAAGGTTGATGGGAGTCTGAGTTATATCTCTATTACAGAAGCAGAAAAATGCATACAGCATGGGTGCCAAGCATACATGGTGTTTTTCTCTGTCAAAGCGGAAGTTGAACCATCACTCCAAGACATTCCGGTCGTCAACGAATTCCCTGATGTATTCCCAGAGAATCTCACTGAGTTACCTCCAAAAAGGGAAATTGAGTTCGCCATTGAGTTAATGCCTGGAACGGGATCAATATCAAAAGCACCATACCGAATGGCGCCGAACGAGATGCAGGAACTGAAGAAGCAACTTGAAGAACTATTAGAGAAAGGGTTTATCCGACCCAGCGTGTCACCATGGGGAGCCCCCGTATTATTCGTGAAGAAGAAAGACGGAAGCCTACGACTTTGTATCGACTACCGTGAGTTGAACAAGGTAACTGTCAAGAACAAATACCCACTTCCCCGAATTGATGATCTACTTGATCAACTATCTGGTTCCTGTGTATTCTCCAAGATCGATTTGCGATCAGGGTACCATCAGCTTCGAGTAAAGGCCAGTGATGTTCCAAAAACAGCTTTCAGAACCAGATATGGGCATTACGAATTCCTTGTGATGCCTTTCGGATTGACTAATGCACCTGCCGTATTCATGGATTACATGAATCGGATCTTTCGCCAACATCTAGATAAGTTCGTGGTAGTATTCATCGACGATATCTTAGTCTACTCAAAAAGCAGAGAGGAGCACGAAGAACATCTGCGACTCGTGTTAGGAATACTACGTGACAAGCAACTTTTTGCCAAGTTAAGTAAATGTGAATTCTGGCTGCCAGAAGTGAAATTTCTGGGCCACGTCATATCTCGCGATGGAGTTGTCGTTGATCCTAGCAAGGTGGAAGCAGTTCTGGATTGGAAGAGACCCGAGACAGTGACGGAAATACGCAGCTTTTTGGGTCTAGCGGGATACTACCGCAGTTTCATACAGAATTTCTCACGTCTCACCTTACCATTAACAAAGCTTACGAGGAAGAATCAACCTTTTGTGTGGGACGCGGACTGTGAGTCGAGTTTTCAGATACTGAGGGAGAGGTTAACTACAGCACCAGTGTTGACCATCCCAAATCCGGATGAGACTTATATGGTCTATAGTGATGCCAGTGGGCAGGGATTGGGATGTGTCCTGATGCAACAGGGCAGAGTTGTAGCTTATGCCTCTCGTCAGTTGAAGCCTCACGAGTCGAACTATCCTACGCATGACTTAGAACTTGCGGCTATTGTATTCGCCTTAAAGATATGGAGGCACTACCTCTATGGTGCAGTCGTAGAGTTATACTGCGACCACAAGAGCCTGAAATACCTGTTTGATCAAAAAGAGCTCAACATGAGACAACGTCGTTGGATGGACTTACTGAAAGATTACGACCTGGAGATCAAGTATCATCCCGGAAAAGCAAACGTCGTAGCAGATGCGCTTAGTAGAAAGACGGTGCACGCAGCATACATGATGATTCAAGAGCGGAGACTACTTGAAGATTTCAGAGACCTGAACCTATCCAATCAGATTTGCATGAGACACTACGCGCCCGATGACGTGTATCTTGCAAGTCTCCTTGTTAGTCAAGGAAAGTACGATCTAAGAGATGCGGTCGAGGAAGCTCAAAAGCATGACGAATGGGCTATAGCAGCTCGGGAGATGATCTCACGGGGAGAGACTCAAGACCTTGACCTATCACCTAGTGGTTTGGTCAGATACAAGAAGCGGATCTACATTCCGAAGGATGATGAATTGCGACAGAAGATACTAGATGAGGCTCATAAGAACAGATACACTCTACATCCAGGAATGGTCAAGATGTACCAGAACTTGAAATCCGAGTTTTGGTGGCCCAGATTGAAGAAAGATGTAACTGAATATGTGGGAAAATGTTTGACCTGTCAAAAAGTTAAAACTAAACACCAACGACCCCCTGGTCTTCTTCAAGGACTGGAAATTCCAGAGTGGAAATGGGAGAACATTACCATGGATTTAGTGGTAGGGTTACCTAAGATCAGACAACACGATGCGATTTGGGTAATTGTTGACCGATTGACTAAGTCGGCACACTTTCTCCCCATTAGTATTAATTACTCACCAGAACAATTGGCGAGGATTTATATCAAAGAGATCGTAAGACTTCATGGTGTACCTAAGAGCATCGTCTCTGATCGGGACCCGCGATTTACATCCCGATTCTGGGAGGCTTTGCATGCAGAGATGGGAACTAAACTAAGGCCTAGTACGGCTTATCACCCGCAGACCGATGGTCAATCTGAAAGGACAATACAAACGCTAGAAGATATGCTTAGAGCGTGTGTGTTGGACTTTAAAGGCCATTGGGACGAACATCTACCGCTAGCCGAGTTCGCTTACAACAACAGTTACCATTCGAGCATACAGATGGCTCCATTTGAGGCATTGTACGGACGGAAGTGTCGATCGCCTATATGCTGGACAGAACTGTCGGAACGAGAATTCATCGGGACAGATTTAGTTGACAAAACTTCCGAACAAATCGCACTAATCAAGCAGAGGCTCCTAACAGCACAAAGCAGACAGAAGAGCTATGCTGATAAGAGGAGAAGACCGTTAGAATTTGAAGTCGGAGACCATGTGTTTCTGAAACTATCACCAGTCACTGGTATCGGTAGAACGCTGAAAAGGAAAAAGTTGAGTCCGCGATATGTAGGACCGTTTGAAATCCTGGCCAAACGAGGGCCAGTTGCGTACCAATTAGCCTTACCCCCGAATTTGAGTAAACTCCATAATGTTTTCCATGTTTTCCAGTTGAAGAAATACCAACCTGACCATGACCATGTTATTCAGTATGAGGATGTCGAGGTGCGACATGATAACACTTTTGAGGTTGAGCCGGAGCGAATTCTCGATTACCAGGAGAAACGGCTTCGACACAGAAATATTCCTGTTGTGAAAGTGGTCTGGAAGGGTTTATCTCCTAATGAGGCAACTTGGGAAACAAAAGAAGATATGAAAGAAAAATATCCGGAGTTTATGGCTCAATGTTTAGTAGGTGTAGAGTAAATTTCGAGGACGAAATTTTATTTAACGGGGGAAGAAATATAATACCCCAATTATTAAATAGTAATATTATATTATATATTATAATAATATTATATACTATATTATATATAAAGAGGAGTAGTGCGTGTGTCACGGGAGGCAACCAAAAAGAAAAGAATGATTTTATATTGGGGACGTGCAATTTTATACCTTAGGGAAACAATAGAAATTAAATTATACCCAGTAAATCGTGAACTAGGTTTCTAAGGTAAGGGCATGTGATAAACAAGTGAATTTTTATCTCTGAGTGGGTTATTTCCAAAGTCATTTCTGAAATCGGCGGAATGATTAAAAGATAAGAAGAAACCGATATTTTGAATTAGGACAGATAGTGGAACCTGTAGGAAATAAATCATAACTCAAAATCCTTGAACTAAGTAGTAAACAACTGGACATATTATGAATCAGCGAATTTTTGTCTTGAAGATGGTGTCACTCAAAGTAATTTCTGTTACCGTCAGTGTCCGACTTAAAATCATTGGCAGATTACGGAATATCCCAAATGAGATCAAAAATTTAGTTGACTAAGATATTTCTAAAGAGGAAGAATAGAACTTCAAGGCTATGTTCCCAGATTTTTGAGATTTTGCAAAAGATCGCGCGATCAGAACACCGTATAGGGAACTTTATCAGTTAATAATAATAATAATAATAATAAACTAAGATAATAAAAATCAGCCGTGCCACCTTCTGATGTTTTCCACTTATTATTACTTTATTATTTTTAAAAAAATACATTATATCATAATAATATTATAATATATATTATATTATATTATAATATTATAATAATGTATTGTATAATTCTATATTACTAAAATATTTAAAAGAAAACGCAGTGGAGGTAGTGGAGGATAAGTGGACATTATTATATATTTAGAAAGAATTACATAGAATCACCCATAGTTGAAAATTACGCTTAAGGACCCATTTTCCAACACTATAAATAGGCCTCTCTCCATTTCATTCTTCACCAATTCCTAGAACTTCTAGAGAGAGATTTTAGAGAGAAGGAGGAGTCTAGAGAATTTATCAAGCTCTGGGTAAGTTCTTTGGTCTCTAGTCTTAAGATTTGGTAGTTTCTTTCGGTAATTATAGTAGAAATGCCTGATAGAGTTTCTTCTGAGTATGCTCTGTGGCTGCAGCTTAGTCTGATCTGTCACATCAGAAAAGAATTATTCTTGGGCAGTAAATATTATTTACCAGAACAGTAAATACTATTTACCGAACAGTAAAAAAAAAAAATTATTATTAATCGGCATAGTAAATATTATCTATCGTCGTAAAATATATTTACAGGTGTGGTGAAAATTATTTACTATTCACGTTAAATATTATTTACTGGCACAGTAAAAATTATTTACTGGTACGGTAAAAATATTTTTACTGGTACTATTCACATGAATAGTGAATATCCAACATAGTTTCCGCAAATGCTGAAAATTAATGGTCACTGATAAAAATGATATTATAGGATATCTGTGAACCTTTACCGCTGCTGCTGTTATACCGCTGTTTTCCATTAGAAGTACCGTTTTCGTCAAACGTACCAAAACATCATCAACGAAGGTACGGACGCGTATTGTAACACTAACTCTGATGCTTATGGTATGCTTATATGTGATAGATAGTCTGAAATTCTGTTTTTGAAAATTGATCATACACATACATCTTAAAACGGGTTATAGTCGTGATAATGCCGTTATGTTTTCCTAGCGCTGAGGACACGGATGTACACCGTGGCACTGGAAGATAGTGCAGACTATAATAACATACATGTTGCAGTGGCCGTGTAATGTTATTATGTGAATATATGAATATTGTATGTGATTAAATGCTGTTTTGCCATGGATATCTGTTATACATATTTGATACATAAGCATGAGGTTAACCGTTACCTGAGGTTCAATGGTAATTGAACCTCAGCTCTGACTTTAGGCCCAGGAGCCTCAGGAGGTCAGACCGAAGATAAGGGTAAGCAGATAGCATGACGGAGCGGACGAGGAGATTCTGTTGAAATTTTTATTTTACCGACTTTTTGAATATTCGGATAGTTTGGATGACTGTAACAGTACACAGATATATCATTATTGAATGTTATTCAGTTACTCATTTTCTCGACTCTTCAGATGCTCTACTCTGATAAACCCTTTTGAAACTCTGATAATTTTATTTCAAAAACGTTTTATAAAACGGGGTGTTACATTATGGCTTGATATTGTGTTGGTTTAGCTTTTGGGAGGGGCAATCTGGCTAATGGGTGTTTTTGTTTTGTTTTTTTGTTTGGATGAAAAATGGTCCAAATTGGGCTTATGAGATAAAAGCTGCTTCTTTGAAAAGTCAACTTTCTTGGCTTTAGCTTTTAGTATTTCAATCGGGCTTATGCTCTTCATTCACTCTTGGTAGCATTGTTCCTATCCCTGTGAGATGAGATGCCAACCATCTCAAAATATATTATTATTATTGATATATATATATATATATATATATATATATATATATATAAATCTCTCCTAAAATTTTAATTCTAGAATTTAAAAAAAGGGGGATGTTGCAATAAGAATAACCCTATAGAATTAGATACCAAATTGTATAGTGTCTAGTTCCTAGTAACTTATGTAATATTTATTTGATCAAATTATATATTTTAGAATTGCCAAATTTTGTAATTTAGCAGTTTTCATGTTTTTGGTAATTTTGTTTTAATCTTTTTTTCTTATAATTATCTTGGAAGTCACCTATGCTACTGTCATTCCAAACAAATTTCAATTTCATAAAGGCTACTTATGCTACCACCAATTCTAACATAAATGATATTTCACAATCTAACTTTTATCGAATCAGACTTTTCCATAAGTCATTCTACCCACCGGTATCTCAAACAAGCATATGTAAGTGGGATGCAACCCGCGGCCTCTCATTTATATGAGAGTTTCCATACCACTATGCTATAAGATTATTAGCTATATATATTATATATGGATGAGCAATTTTGCATTGAAAGTTTTCACTTGGGGAGCACTGGTTATTTAGAAGTTTTTTTTTTTTAAATAGCTTTTCCCTACAAGTAACCAAAACAAAACAATCAACATTAATTTTTAGTGGTTGAGGCTAATTTGCTCAACACTCTTGAGTGTTACTTTTACGGAAAAATTGCACTTTAACCCATATACATACATAATACACACACTTTCAATATTCAAATTCTTTCTCTGGCATTTATAGAAACAAAGGAGAAATTCTGGTTGTGCAGAGAGAAGGTTCAGGTTCCAAGAGACAAACCATGTATCATTTTGGAAGGTGAAGGCAGGGGGGTTACCACAATTACGTACAGTGATCATCAACAAACAGATACTAGCGCCACGTTCTCTACATCTGCAAACAATATAATTGCAGTTGGAATCAGCTTTGAGGTTAGTACATGAAATATATAGTATATCTTGTTGAAGTATAGAGCCTAAATAAATAAATAAAAGGGTTATTAAAACTTGATAATTTATGTCAATTTCATATTCAGCATCAATGTAAATATAAAATTTAGCAAAGCTTTCTCAGTTTCTTGGGCTTACTGCTCTCACTTGTTCTTTAATTTTTATTTCCTTTTTTACTGATAATAATTTTTATTTAAAATATGGTGTATGCCTTCTCATGTCCTTGACCTTAGCCCTATGATTAGGTAGAGATTTCTTGCCAATTTTTTGGGTGATATTGGTTGATCATTATATGTATCTGAAGGCAATTAGTAGTGAAATCATGATCTGCTCAAAACTTAATCATGGTTGCACAATTTTAAAATTTAAATGTATATTTTTATATTCAAAAGCCTTCCGCCTCTTAATATCATTTTTTTGGTTATAAATATGTTGGGTAAAAACCAAAATCATGACAAAAAATATTAAAATTCATCTAAAATTATTGTGGGTGTAGAACTCGCTTGATTTGCCCATGGAATCAAAATTGGACCAAACCATAAGTGGAAAAGTTGTGAGAGCACCAGCATTGGCAGCCAGAATATATGGTGATAAATCTGCATTTTTCGATTGTGGATTCTTGGGATTTCAAGATACTCTTTGGGATGTTCAAGGTCGTCATTACTATAAAAATTGCTATATCCAAGGTGCCATGGACTTCATCTTTGGCAGTGGTCAGTCCTATTTTGAGGTATGCACTACTTTAAAGAAACTTTCTATGTTATTATTCACAAGTTAATTTGTAAAATTTATGAATAAATTTATCATTTTTTGGGAAAATGTGCACCTTTAATTGACACTTTTTGGTTCTTTTTATACAAGATACTTTTTAGTTCTAATAGTGCATTTGGTATGGATGCATAGAATGGAAAATAGATTAAGATAATATATAAGTAAGATTAGGCTACAATATATTGTATTTAATCAACTATTTTTTTTTTTTGGGCAAAAAAAAAATCAACTATATTTTTTGGGTACAATTAGTTATGTTTTTTAGGATAAAAACTAACCGCACTTTTCTTAATTGATTTGTATAAATTAGTTATATATTACTTATACTAATAAATAGTAATGGAGGGAGTATACTGTTTTTTTTTTGGGGGTCAGAATTCACGTACTGATCATACCATCCACAGGGGATTTGAACTTAAGAGTTAAGACGGGCATAAGCTTGGAAGTGTTTAGTGTCGGATGGGTTATAAGGCCCCGATATAGAGTATACATTGCATCTAAAGTTCTAAACTGCTGGTCCGGTGTATAAATATAATATTGATTATGGTTGAAGTTTAGTTTTAATTTTCTTTCCCAAATAGTTGAAGTTTAATGAATGATATAGCATTGAGTGATTTGTCTTTTGGAATAGAATTGTTTGATCAACGTGACGTTAACTACATCGAAGGCTCGAGTTCGTCATGGTTATATAACAGCACAAGGACGAAGTTCAAAGGATGAGACCAGTGGCTTTGTATTTAGAGGTGGCAAAGTTGTGGGAAGTGGTCCAGTTTTTCTGGGGAGAGCTTATGGTCCTTATTCCAGAGTTATATTTCATGGAACATTTCTAGATTCGGTGATCTCTCCTCAAGGATGGGACGACTGGCATCACACAAAAAATGTGTAAGTATACCTTTTTCACATACTTTAATTTTTTAGTTGTTTTCCCCTTTTAATCATAGCTTTTTGATCAAACAAGAAGCATTATTGTAATTATTGTATACTTCATCTCGTCCTAAATATGAGTTAGATAAATAATTTATAAATATTAAGTAAATTAGTTAAATTATTTATATAGTCCTAGATATAAGACCTTGTTTGTAGCTAGCTAATTCAAGTTATACTTTAAACTAGATCTTATATTTAGAACCAAAGCTAGTAATTATTTGTAAACAAATCTATATTGGTTTTCTTTAAATAGCCCTTGTAATTGGAAATTACACCAATTGATGAAAGCTCTCTTTACATGTGTTATCAATATGTATGCATAGTTTTTTTTTTTTTTTTTTTTGGGGGGGGGGGGTTGCAAATTTGGTAGACTAAGTGGATTGATATCAACACAAACTCCTCAATTAGCTCCAACATTTAGTGGGGGAGGAAGTACTGTAGGTTTGGGTTTTTATGATTTTGAAAGGAAAAAAAAATGAAAACTACAATTTCATAGTTTTTTTTTTAATCAAATTAAAACATCCTTTTTCATAACTATAAAACATCATGATGTCTCGTTTTATTTGGAAACTAATGATTAAAAAGTAAACAATTACACACGTGCAGCATTAGAACAACATATATTAGAAATATTGATGAACTTTTCAAGTGCACATACATGCAGGGGTCATTTGATGTATGCTGAAGTTGATTGTATTGGCCAAGGGGCAAATCGGAAAAAACGAGTGCCATGGGAGACAAACCTCTCTCCTGCCCAGCTAAATCAGTTTTCGAAATCATCATTCATAGACCAAGATCACTGGCTTGCAAAGATACCTTTGTAACCTATAGTTTAACTTTCCAGATTAGAAAAGTGACGAGTTGCTGAGTAAAAGGATGTATTTGCAATTTCTTATAAATAAATTTACATAATTATGTGTATCTGCATTGCTTTGAATTTAAATTTTTACATAAATTTAAGTAATGTGTCTTCACCTACAGCATGTCCGTGTACAATTCTTAAGGCTCTAGGTTGAGTAGCAGGAGCAAGTGAGCAACCTTTAATTTATTATGAGCCCAAACGATAGATTCAATAAGTTCTTTCCAATAACCACGCCAGCTGAATAGAAACATTAAACTAAAAGCCCAAACAGAATGGGCACCTAGGAAAAAAAGACCACATGCAAATAATGAACAACCATAAGACTAAATTACTTGGGATGCCTCTGCCCATAAGAAATCACGGAGCCACCTATTAATGGTAATGGAACTCTATGCAAAGTTTCTCCCGTGATATGAGTTAATTACCACCCTTTGATCACTTATAATACCCCATCTAATTGCATTTTCCAACTGAAATGGAATATTACTACCAAAATGGAATTAAGCAAATACTAGGTGGCTAATGTAATCCAATACAAAAGGTCTCAACCTTAATTATGGGTACTTTGTTATTGTTATCCTTTAGGGTAAGTTTGGTTTGAGGGGAGGGGAGGGGAGAGAAAAAATGTGATGGAAGGGAAAATTTTGTGGGCCCCACTAGACTAAATTTTTGTACAATTTTCTCCTCCCCTCATTTTTTTTTCTCTCCCCTCCCCTCAAACCAAACTTACCCTTAAAGTTCATCTTTCATTCTATATAGTATTATTGGTCTTATAGTAATTCAATAAAATCTCCCTTTAAGCTTATATTATTAGTTATTTTCCTATCACATATAACTCTGGTAAGATTTCTCTATTCCAACCACCTAACTTGTGTTCTTTATGTAATACTCCATCAATTTCACTCATTCTTGTGTATAATAGATCCCAAATATATAAATTTTGTCACTTGTGGAAGAATGATTTGATTGAGAAAGATCAAGAAAAAGAGGGGAGATCTTATGAATATTTATATAGATTTAAACAAGAATTACAAGAACCTTCTTCTAAAATTTTTAATTAGCCCAAGATTTAGGAATCAACAGAGGTTATTTTGGGCATAATATTTCTTAGTATGGAAATTAAGGATTTAATTTCAATAATTACTTTATTTAGAAGCCTAGAGTACCTAGATAATATTTGGTAGAATGAGAAGCCAATCCCCAATGGTAACGGTTGATAGAAAACGGTTGTGGTTGCAAAGGAAATAGCAAGGAAAATTTGGCATTGGCTAACTCTTAACAAATCACACGGTAACAATACGATGTGTAATAAAAAATTATTATTATTAGGAAGAATTATACTAAAGGACCTAAGAAAAATAATATTTATTAAGAAGGACCATAAAAATGGTAATTATTTTGAAAGACCAAAAATTAAAATATTAATAAAAAGAGACTAAATTGCCCTTGGTCGAATTTTCTATATTATCTCTAATTAAATCAGAATCTGAGGTGATTGATTGAAAATGATAAATAGAAATTAAATCAGAATCTGGAATATGCAAATTTGTATCTCTATTGGTAACTTTTTATCTCTTTGTGAAGAAGAAATCATAGGTTCTTTCATCCACAAAAATCTCTTGGCGTCCTCCCCTCTGTTCTATGATCTTCAAGTTCTTCTTCCTGGTAATTTTTTATCTCGTTTTCCTTTAGTTCAGTTATTGTTATAATCATTAAAATCTGATTAATCCTTGCCTCTTTAGTATTGTATATTTTTTAAACTTTTGTTTTGAATAACCGAAGTCAATTCGCATGGTCCGTCACTTTTTTTTTCTTTACGTGGAATGGAAGGTTGCTATATATTATTGTTCCAAAAAAAAAAAAAAGATTCGCAAACATTGACCTATAGGTTGTTTTTTTATTAATTAGATATTTCATTCCAAAAAAAGGTTGCCATATATTATTCCAAAACGTTTTTTTTATTTCTCACGTTTATGTAAAAATTTGTAGAACCAAGGGCAATTTAGTCTATTTATATTAATGTTTTAATTTTTGGTCCTTCAAAATATAATTACCATTTTTATGGTCCTTCTTAATAAATATTATTTTTCTTAGGTCCTTTATTATAATTCTCCCTTATTATTATTACGTCCTCTGGCCCCAAATATAAGACATAATAAACTTTTTTTTGAAGAGATTCAGGAAGTTAAATAAGGTAGTTAATCATATCATATATTGTATATCATGAGATTATATATTAGTTCATAAGTTAGACAAAATAATTTAGAGAAAAAATGATAAATATAAATATTTAAAAGTAATTTAATTAGTTTGTTTTTAATATTTCTAAAAAAGTGAACTTTATATTATATTTTGGACCGAAGGGAGTATTGTTGTTGTTGTTGTTTATAATTCCATATCTTGTTAAGTTATAGTAACATAGTTTATTAAATAAAATAAGTGTCACAAATATTTTTTAATTTGGTCGGCCCAGGGTATCAACCACTAGTAGCTATGATTAATCCCCTTTTGTCGTCAACTTTAAAAAAAGGCACCAATATTTATTGGGAGCAAGTGAAAAGGGACTTGTTCTTCTTTAACCACGTCATCAGTTTGAGGTATGGAATGAAGAAAATGGTATTAGGAGCTGGCTCTTCTTCTACGATCATGGGCTGACTCGAGGCGAATCTGGATTAGTCGGAATCATAAGTTCCTATAAACCAGGTGAGAAATATATATATATATATATATATATATATATATATATATATATATATATATATATAAGACTTTAGTACTGGCAATGAGACTCACCCAATACCAAAAAGTGTCACATATTTGATCCTATACATTTATACAAAACCCTAAACGACTTGAGAAAAAAACACAAACAGTTATTGGGAGTAAAAATTTGGGCAAAACATAACAATAAAAAAAAAAGATGGAAATATAATAAGCCCAGATTGGAACTTATAGCGAAGCATATTTGGGTTATACACTTATACATGGTAATAACGGGGGGAAAAAAACAACAAATAAAATTTGTTTTGTAAGAGTTCAGTAAAAATGATTTTGACTACAACTACAAAGGATGAAGTCACAAGAAATCCCGCGAAGGCTTAATTATTGAAAGTGAATGGGTTTATCCAAGTTAGTTCCATCAAACCATTAACCATTTCATTTTTTTTTAAATAGAAAAAACCCCATTAACCAAGGAAGAAGGAAGGACATGCTAGTTGGTTAGAATTATTACGGCTATGAATGAGTTTTGTGATCTTAAAACGACCCATTACGGAGTGAGAACTCTTCTCCATTGAAGTTTATTGCTCATTCCGTTTTTTTATAAGATCCAAATTAATAATCCAGTCATGTAGATAAAAATAATTAGTTAAAATTAATTAAATACAATTCATATATAAAAATGTAACTTATTTTTCAAAAAAAAAAAGTTATTTATGGCAAATCTAACTAATAACGAATTACGGCAAAAAATGAAAAATGAAACTACAAATTTCAGCTATGCTGTTAGTGTCTATTGTAAGTAAAAATAAGTCACCCTTAAAAAGATTTCTTATATATAACATCAAGGGGAGTAATCAAAAAGACCACATTTTTGGGCCAGACTTTTGTGGTAGCTTTTAAAGTTAATCTTATCTTACGGACTTGCTTCTCTCGTCTTCTAGTTCCTAAAGCACTTTCATCGACCTGTCTAGCTATATACCAGGCTCAGTTATTGTAGTGTGTGTGTGTGTGTTTTAACTTTTTATCAATATTAATTTATTCTGTATAGTGTTATTGTTTTCCATATGTCTCATATAATAAAATAAATTTATGAATAACTTTATAATTTTTTAAATATTTTAGTCATTTGGAATTTATTTAAATTTTCAAATTACTTTCTTCACTTACTGTTATTTAACAATAATGGATACTTATTGCGTATTTGCAATTCTAGAACTTTACTTTTAATCCTAAATTATATTTTTGAATGAATATATTTTTGTAGTTTTTCCGTCATTAAATTCTGGCGCTATTTTTTTTTTTAAATATATAGTGTGTAAACAGTTTAAACCAAATAAGAATGCAATATCTGGTAGAGTTAGAAAAGAAATAAAACATTTTTTTAAAGAAAATATCATATATAATTCTTACCTCAATTGTAACGCTAATCAATCAGTGTATAAATGTCCTGAGCCAAAAAATAATTTTTTAAAAAAAATCAGTGTATAAATGTCATTTTCTATCCGATTGAACAACCGGAGTAATTGTTCAAAAAAAGAACAACCGGAGTAGAAAGTTCAATATTTTAAAATGAATATATTTTGGAGGCACAGAATTATAATTTTTTTAATGAATCAAATTATTTTTTATTTACAAATTTTTACACTGCTTTAAAAAATACTCTTAATTTTTTAGAGAATTTTCTGTCTGTAATATAATGATAGTTGGGAAACATGTGGGTTATCTGTTGTTTCATTTATGTTAAAATTTCCAAGTCTTTCAGCAAATGGAGGAGGAGATCGAGGTGCACCATGCTCCTGGCCTAGAAAGTAGAAGAATGGAGGAGGAAGAGAAGTGTGCACGAAAGCTCAAGAGTATGGGTGATGCTTCTAACTAGAGAAGAGAACAATGATGAGGACGTTACTGTTTGACATCTGTAAGTATCTATATAATCACTCATTCAATTCAGAGACATATACTAGTCCTGGTGAGTCTGGACTCAACTCACCTAAATATTTTGTTATGAGTGAGAGAGAGAGAGTGAGAGAGAAGAGTACGTGTGAGATGACTCTTCCTTTTGGCTCTTATATTAACTTAAATCACAAGTAGTTTCCCTTTAGCACAAGAAAAGCAATGTGAGACTTTTCGTTTAAAACAAATTCTCGTGTGCCAATGAAATAATACATCAGGTTCTCAATGATATTGATGAATTCACAATTTCAACATGTTTTAGCACATTAATTAATATAATTCATTAATACCACAACATAATATCATAACATTCCTCCCAACCATAACTTTCAATATATTTCACAAAAATCTTTAAACTCATTACCTCTACATTTTAATAAATCTCAGCAATATCCCTATTAAATATAGATATGCTACTCTAATCCTTATCATAAATTCAGTTTGACTAAATCACACGTACTTAGAAATGGAAGCTACCACATTCAATATATCTTAAATTGATTGAATTTTACAGATTTACCCTTATCTAATAATCAATATTGAAAAAAAACTGTAAATTTTTTCCTACCTATATTTTCAATACACATCTACATTTAGAAAATAATCAATAATGACTCTTAGGATGAACTTATATTTAGGATTAAATTTTTTTCATAAGCTGGACTTATAATAAAGACTAAAGTGGTATACTTTTAAAACTAAATAATATTCTTTGATATCTGAAATATAAGACACCTTTGATGAGTATTGTACACCCCAAATTCCATACTACTTGCCATGCTTGGTGACATGTAGTATCTAGGAATACGGTATTGACAAGTCAAAGTAAAGCGAAACGGAGAGCATGAATTATGCTTGGTTAATGTGTAACTGATATAAAATGTCCAGGCATATGCTGATATATTAAATATCCTAAAGGAATATTCGTGATACAATTTACAGACTCAAATACAGGTTTATCTAGACCTATGGCTTTGAACCCAACTCAGTTGATCAAACCTATTGGCCAGGTCAATGTTTAAGTCTAGTGGAAGTTTCCCAATCTTTCCCATATAGACCAACCCTTCCTCAGTTTAAGCACCAAACGGTTTGAAACAATGGCGGAGCCAGGATTTTGAATGACAGGGGGCGAGAATATGAAATATTATATCAGAAATAAAAGTACTGAAAATACAATACAGACCTAATATATAAAAAAATGAAGAGAAATATATTACAGAAATTAAGATAACTTCACTTGACTCTTGCCCTACGTGTTTTCATATTGTTAAACTCATCTATAATTGAATTTGTACTAAAACTCAAAACAATTTCTTTTTCAATGTATGTAATCAAAGAATCATCAAGAAATTGATCTTCCATTCTATTTCGAAGCCTGTTTTTGATTATCTTCATAGCAGAGAAAGATCTTTCAGTGGTTGCTGTAGAAACTGGAAGAGTGAGTACAAGTCTAATCACTCTATCAATAAGAGGGTAAATGATGGACTTTCCAGTTCTTGCTAGCCCTTGACATAATTCAGCTGTAGTTGATAAATTAATCAAATCTGGATGTTTAGGAATGTCAAGCTCAAAATGTTGTAACTCCATCTTCAAACGCAATTTTTCTAATTCTGTGAAGTCTCGAGAATAAAATTTATCAACAAGTTTGCAAATGTCATCACTATTAAATGACTTGTACCTATTTCTTGGATCCAAAGTCATGCTCAAAGCAAGTAATTCAACAGCATTATCATTGAACCTACTATTTAATTCTTGCAATTGATAATCAATTGTAGCACAAAAGATATTTACCCTATAAAATTTTTCAATAGAAAAATCACCTTGTTCATTTCGAGCACGACCTCTCCTTCCAATATATTTTGCACTCATATCTGGAATGTCAATGTCATGTTTTATACAAAATTCTTGAACATGAACCAAGAAAGCATCCCAACCCGTCTCTCTTAATTTCTGAAGTAACTCTTTTGTAGTTGAAACAAGATGTAAAGCATTTGAAATATCTTGAGACTCTCGTTGCAAAGCTTGACAAAGGACTTCAGTAATACCCATAATTTCTTTCATAAGGTGCAATATGATGACAAAATCAAAAGATGTCAATGATGAGTATGCATTATCTGCGTCTCCACGATGTGATGCTGTCTTTCCTTCATTAGAAATATTGTCAAGAACTTCACATGTGGCTTGAAACATCCTAAACAAACTGCATATAGAATTGTAATGAGAACTCCAACGAGTAGCTCCAGCTCGATGTAAAGTACCAATTTGATTAAGACCAACTCCTGATTCGAGTTCATCAGTAGCAATCATTCTTGCAATTTCATTGGTTTGGGCAACTCTTAACTCATCATTACGCTTACAAGAAGAAGTAGCAATATTAATTATGAAGTTCAATTTTTCAAAAAATTGATGAACATGTTTTACCTCATGAGATGCAGCAACCAAGGCAAGTTGAAGGCGATTCTTCAACTCTTAACAAAATGCAGCATCTTTACTTGGAGAATACTCTAACCAAGATGGATATAAATCAAACCAAGAAGAGCAAAAATGACGTCGATTCTTCTCTGGCCCAGAAAAAGGATAATTTTGAAGCTTACACTGAAATGGACCAAGTTTAAGATAAGCACGACGAATTTCATCTTGTTGATTTATAGGATATTTCCATATTGGAGGGCGTAGTGCAGGATCTCTTTCCAATGAAGCAAGATTAACTTCTTTAACTACTTTTTTATTTTCAATTCTAGGAGACTTTGAAGGAGGAGTCTCAGTATTTGACAATTCAACATTAGAAATAGATGAGGGCAAAGACTCACTATTCTTTCTCTTAAAAAAAGTATCAATGGTAGCATTCCTGCCCATAATAATCACCTACAAAAAGTATGAATTAATTCACACAATTCGGTATCACATATTCCATCTCACAAATCTCATATCACAAACTTCATATCAAAAATTTTAAATCACAAATTTTCTAACTAAACCCTAACTTTATTTTTCTCAAATCAACTACTCAAGTAAAAATATAAACTGTATAACTTTTATTCAAGCCTCATTAACTCCATTAAAAGCAAAATGATAATCGAGAAGCCTCAAAATTTCAAAATCTAACAAATCCCTAAATTTTTCATAAAACAAATTCCATCCAACTAAAAGATAAGAGACTAGAAAAATAAATTATATCACTTACCTAATCTTCTAAGTTTTAATCTTCTGCGTGTGGGACCTGGGAGTGGGGCTGTTGAATTGCGTCTTCAAAATCAAGTTGTCTATGTATCGTGTGCCGCTGTGCCTGTGCGAGTGTGCGTGCTGCGTAGTAAATTAAAAAAAGGAAGGTTGAAAAACTGTGTGAACTGTGCGAGTGTGGGTATAACGTGCAGATGCCTTTTGTGTTGAATTAATGAGCATTGTGGGCTCTCTTGGATTTGGTGGTTTCAAATTAATTGAAAAATAATGATGGGCCCATTTCTCATAGTACCATGGTCCATGCATCCCATTATTTGCCTTTGAGATTTGGGCTTGCTGGTGTTCAGGTTTCAGACTTTCAGCCACACCCACGAATTAGAAATACCAATGGTTGCCCTGTATGAAGCAAATATTCCCATATCTACATTTTTTTGTTTTTTTTTTTTTGGGGGGGGCGGGGGCCCACCCTAGCCCCCCCTGTATCCGCCCCTGGTTTGAAACAACTTTATCAAATTCATGCTAGAAACTATGCTCTAACTAAACTCTTCCAGTATTCACTTTGATCGGCACCTCTTCATGTGCTCCATATCCATTGGTGTCTCTTCACAACTTCGGTTATCAATGCCTCTTCATGGCTCTATCTACTGATGCCTCTTTATGACTCCGTCTACCGATGCCTCTTCCTGGCTCTGTCTATGTTGCCTTCTCAGATCCAGGTTCCTTTTCTGCACCTTTAGTCAGGGCTAAAATTCAATCGAATTGAATCTCAGGTAATAGTTAACCTCTATATCAAATATAAATAATATATGACAGATATTCATTACATATCATCATCAACCATACAAAGCACATAGTAGATGTAAGGTTCACAACTCAATAATACATAGCACCCTACGCACAGCATTTGTAATGTTCATAACCCAATAATACATAGCACCCTACGCACAGCATATGTAATGTTCACAACGTTTGTACTCACCATGTGCCACGAATCCATGTGTCCTTAGCGCTAGGAAAACATTTATACGACATTATCATGACTGTAACCCGCACAAAGCTAAATGCATATAAACAGGTGACCTAAGACCGAGTCTAAGCCACTGTGCATGACCCAAGATCTAATCTTGTCTATGACTCCATGAATCATTCAATTATATATAGACATACAAGATATAGCCGATTAAAAATTTGCTAGTACGCGGACGTACTTTCACCACGTAGTTACCAAAATGCCCAATCTTTGATTGAATCCGCCTCCAGACTTCCCAAATATCCTATAATTTTACTATCGGATTATTTCATTTTCCATGATTTTATAATTAATATCATATTTCCTAGAATGATATCAAAAAGGATATTTTCACATATTTTGACATTTCTACCTTTTGTGGATTTGTTATTCCACTTTTACCCCTTATTTCCTATAATGTCTAGCCCATATTTGCTGGATTTTTTGGACAAATTTTTTTAGCAACTTTGAAAAATCATAATTAATTCTATAAAAATCCTTTTTGAGTGGTTCAAAATTCCTCATGACTCTTGACATGTCTATTTTCAAGGAAAAATATTTCCAGAAGCTAGAAACACCAAAAATCATTCCTAGTTTTTAAGTTCTCAATCACTGTTCAAATTTAAATCTAGTAAATAAGGCTTATCTTCAAGAATTATTTCCCAACATGTTTTTAACTCCATTTTGCGTTTTAAATGCAATGGAGGCCTTAAAACATGAACAAAAAATTCTAACAATTTCCTAGATTAAACTACTATTTTATCAAGAATTAAAGACCAAAGCTCAAGAATTACATCAAGAACTTTGCTCCTTCTTCCTCTTGCTCAAGCTTTCTCTCTTTTCACTCACTAAATCAAATGTTTGATTGTGTTTTGATATGAAGAAAAATGAAGAGCGAGCATCTCTATTTATAGGAAAATTTCAAAGATTAAAATGGTCATTACTCAAGTAGTCCAATTTTCCTTCTTTCTTCAAAACCATTGATCAATTGTCAATTTTTCATATTTAATCTCATCCTTCCATTATGCATGCCGACCTGCCCCCTTTTTCAGTCATTTAATATGTTTTTTAATTAACAAAATATTCTATGATTCAAGTGTCTAATTGGCTTGTTGAAGTTGTTGACTTTTCAAAGATGATTAATAAAGCTTAATTAACATCTTCATTAAGTGCTCATATTTGTCCACATGGGCTAGACATTTTTTTTTATGACTTTTGGTTCAGATTTTATAAGCTTTAATTAACTCTCTAATCAAGTGTTTATATACCCACCAATTACATGTTTCATTGTATCATTGGTTTGTTACCTAACCATGGCAATTAATGCTTATTTAGACAAGTATTATTTCATTATCTCTTTGTAACATCCCAAATTTTTGGATTAGAGGGTTAGAAATAAAATTGAGATAAGAAGGCTTTTAGTCAATAGAGTCCAAAAGTTTTAAGCTCATTATGAGAAAAAGCTTAAGATAGTTATTAAAATTATTTTGGACCTTGAAAATTTGGGAGGATTATGAAATAATATTTTGAGGATATAGAAATATTGTGATGTAATTAATTATGAGAAATTTAATCTAGATAAATGTTAAAATTAATATTTGGAATCTTAAAGTTGGAACAAATGTATGGAAATTAATTATTATGAGAATAATTATTGAAAATTTAGACTTATTTTTCCCTTAATTTATTTTGGAGAAAAAATGATTCAAATGAGGGATAATTTAGGCTTAAAAGTTATAGAATTGATATTATATGACCTAGAAGAATTAATTGAGAAATAAAAATCCTTATATAAAATTAAGGATTAATTTCTAATATGTATCTAATATTTGCAATTGATTAAACAAAGGACTTAATTGCAATAAAAGCTTTGTAGAAAATTTAGTGGGATAATTGTGTGTTTCACAACACATACAAGTCCATTCTTACAATTGTTATTTCCTCTTCCATTGGCCCAACACGTATACGCAAAGCAGAAGAGAAAAAAACCCATTTATTCATGTCCAACTAGTGAGAATATTAAACCAAAACCTATTCATGTCCAACAAGTGAGAATATTAAACCAAAACCAAGCCCAACACGAGACAGTAAAAATATAAGAGTCAGCAAGGTATATGTAATTCTTTTTACCAACAAAAAAAAAAAGGTATATGTAATTCATATTTAACTGCAACCCGTTAATTTTACCAAAAAAAGGAAAAAAACTGCAACCCGTTAAGCAAAATCACGCGACAGTGCCAGCGTATCACTTTCGGCCTCTCCACTGTACAAGCAAGTGCAGACCAGCAACACCCATGCTTCTCGAGGCCCAAACCCATGTCGTTAATTCTTCTCGGACTAGACACTTGAAGTATTATTTAATCTCAACTTCCTTGAACTTTCTTCCATTCACCTTGCTTCAGCCAAGCCGAGAGGTTTAAGTAAATGATTGAATTTTGTCATGAACTTTTCTAGATAAATAGTAGACACATAGAGGTTTAAGTTTATAGGTAATTTATTGAATTCCGATAAGTATTGAAAGAGTTATGATTCTTTAAAGATTGGTCAAAAATCTAGAAAATTTTAAACATTGGTTGTGTTTTTCGAAAGTTGGGAATTTTCTCAGCCATAAATCAACTTGGTGATTTTAATTTACGAAAATAGACTTATTAAGGTTTAATTATAAATTTGAGTCACTCCATTTAGAGTTGTGTCGGTCAAGTTATGAATTTTTTAAATTCACAGAAAAGTTAAAGACTAAAATTTTTATAAGTCTTAAAATAATCACGCAAATTGTTAATTGTGTATAACCTTCAAAGTAAAGGTTTTTGGATAACTTGTCTATTAAGGGTTATAAAAAATCTAAAGTGACAAGAACAATCCTTCTTAACATTTTTAAAGGATATAACACTTAATAAAATAGATAAATAAATAATAATAAATATTATTATTTATTAAAAATGGTATTATTAGTAAGGGAACTTTTAGGGGTTAATCCACTTCTAATCTTCTAAAATTAATTTGCGTAGTTAGTTACTTTGCAATGCAAGAAGTGACTAATGACAATGATGAACATTTCTAGGCATACCTTAACACTTCTACTGATCCCAACACCTTCAGACGAATTAAGGATTCAAGCTCGAGGTGGGTAACTGTTATCTTATTAGCTTGTATGTATATATTCATGTATGACTAACAATGTTTGCTAGATAATTATTTGCATATGTGTATTCTAGCTATGGATTGGGGTTGCATGTCCTAAAGGGGTGCAGTCCTTGGCCGATAACTGCGGTTATGGTTCAACTTGTTTACTATGAATTATTCTGTGTTAAACTGTAGTATGTTGTCATTTATACTTCATACTTGCATTAATTGTTATCCCTAGGTTCATTCATTTAAACTCCAGATCACATGAAAGAAACAGGTAGTGGATCGGGATCAAGAGGAAAAATATAGCTATAAGGGTTACAACAGATGGAACTTTTTGGAAAAATATGAGTATAGATATACTATATTTTATCGTTATCATTTGTCTATTTTGGATTACTATATTAACATTCCACAATGGGATAGATTCAAATCACGAAAAATTTATCCTCAAGTTTTCAAATCAAGTTAATTTAAGAGAAGTTTTATTCTGCAATTAAGTCATCCGAACTTCTTCAATGCCTGTGCACTTAAACTTTAATAAATAAAGGTGTATTAACTCAGGGTGTCACACTCTTGGGCCTTATGATTTTCGAATATAATTAGTCTCTCTTGGCCCCTTATTATTTTCTTAACTTATGGCCTCAATAGACGTCTTTTTTTGCCCTTCAATAATCTTAATTAGCACAAACTAATCTCAATAGACGTCTTTTTTTTCATGGCTCATTTGAACTTGAAATAGCCATTATTCTATGTGAATTTATGTCACATATATATTAACCAAATTAATATGGTAACATATTTCAAAAATACAAGATTTTCAGTAAATCAAAGATAGGGTATTTCAAGTATAGGTCATTACTAAGAGAATAAGCAAAATTTATTTTTAAAATTTTCCCTATAATTAATGTTTTAACTTTTTTCGTATTTTTATCTCTTCTTCAAAATCCCATTTAATAGGGGTAAAGTTGAAAAAATTTTGAATTTAAGATGAATTTAGTGAGTTAATTTCTCTCTATATTAATATGAGGTAATTGAAAGTGACTTATATTTTTAGAATCAAAATGTTATCACAAGGAATAAAAAACATTCTCTCTTGTAAATAATATAAGTCACTTCTAAAAGAATGATTTGGTTTACATAAGTCACTTGGAGACTGATTAATACATATTTATCAATTTCACTCATAAAGTTAATGCTTGAATATGACTTCTTGCATTTTTCTCTCACTTTCAAAACCACATTCAATTTGGATAAAGTTGGGAAAAATTTTAAATTTAATACAAATTTGAGTTAACT
The DNA here is from genome assembly GCA_034222035.1 of Acacia crassicarpa. NCBI lineage: Eukaryota > Viridiplantae > Streptophyta > Magnoliopsida > Fabales > Fabaceae > Acacia > Acacia crassicarpa. The sequence goes on along the minus strand of JAWXYG010000009.1, from coordinate 17,994,550 downwards.
ACCCCTCTAGTCCACAATATAAGCCACTCTTGAACTATTGGAAACAACTTGATTCCTAAGAAGTCTCGCATTTAAATGTGCAATGATTTCTATAGATAATTTATTAAAAAAAAATTGAAAGACAAATTTGTTGATACTATATTTAAGATCATATTGGTTAACTATTCTATATTTAGGATCCAAGGAAGTTTCGAAACATGCAAGGAATTCCAATTCTCATCACTTATTGCAAGAAAAGTTACGGACAATGGCGGGACGCTACTAGAAACAACAGACAGAGGGAAGGAAGGCTTTTATAAAAAAATAAGAAAGTGAAATTTTATTAAAGGCAAGGCATCTTTGACATAGCATATCATTTCATATGTGTCCCTGCTAAAAAGCAAACGGCTACAGTGTTAAACTAGGTATAATTAATTTATAGAAATTAAAAAATTTAGTTAAGTTATTTCTTTATTAAAAATTTTGTGTTGGTATTTCTATTTCTATAATACCTCTTTAATTATTTACATCAAAAATATCATCATTGATGAAATCCCCTTAATATGCATAATCTATAGAAACAATTTATGAACAAATTATAGACAAAATGGATTAAACGTTTTAGAGTTTAGCATATACTCAGAATCGAAATAAATCTCTCAGCCAACTCTCCTTTTTCTTTCTGAAGAATCATGTTGCTGATTTCCTTTCTGGTTGTATTGTTTGGACTCATCATTGGAAGGCCATTTGCTTGATGAGTCTGTTGGGTGCTATGAGTGGCAGCTTTGGGTTCCACCAGGCATTGATTAGTGTGGGTTCAAATTGCCTCTTATGCATTTATCTCTAAGTCTGGATATTGCAATTATCTGTGAGACTGTCGGGTGCTATGAGTGGCAGCTCTTATTTGAAGAATTGGGTGACTTGAGATGGGTTCAAACCCGGTGTTGGGTTATAGTTTGATATGTTTGGTAAATTTGAGTGATCCCCACTAGTTCTAGTTGTGCATATACAGAGTGTATATTTCCTGAATATAGAAGAGTATGCCATTAGTGGATTTTATCAAACTTGAAAATACATCTGCAATATGGATAATGTATGCAGCTTTGAAGGGAAAGTGCTTGAAAGATTGGGCAGCTCAACCCCCTCCCCCTTTCAAGTTCATCCTACCTGAGGATTTGTTTAGTGCTAGGAAGTGCTTTTTGTATTTTAATTTGTTCTATTATCGCTGTTATATGGTTTCAGTTTTTTTTTTTTTTTTCTTGTTTTTGGGTTCAATGGCGGCATGCTCAAAAAACAAGCCAAAAAAGGTAACATAACAATTCACCAAAGTTGCCTAAAAACAAATTGAATTTATTGTGAGATTATATCGTGAATTTTAATGACGGCATGAGCCAAAACCGATGGCAAGCATTTTTCTCTCGCATTGACTCCGCCGAAGGAAGCCAAAATCAAACAGAAAATTTCACTTTCGAAAAGCCGAAATTGAAAAGCAATAACGCTATCATTTTTCCAGTGAACTCGATGGAAGGAAACAGTTGAAACTAACAACGCAAAAATTCATCAAAAGGCCGATAGCAGAAAAACATATATGATGCTCATGATAATTTTTCCCAACATCCAAAAATATAAGCACAAATATACAGAGTTAAATTGAAAAAACTAGAGGGAATTAAGAAGCCCAAGGATATGATATTGTATGTGGAGTCTTGCACGTACCCTATATCTACTTGGGTCTTATAGATAAAAAGCCGTGAAACCTAGCCCAATTAATAAAGCCACTTGCAACTCATTGTTATGGAAAAGGACAATTCATTAATAGACTCTTTCTTTTTCCTATATGTAATTAATTATTCGGTTTCGGTCAAAAAACTCAAAATGAGAATTTAATTTGGTTGTCTCACTTCCAATTTTCCATTATAAATATTGATACCTAGCTCCCAAGTGAACACAATGCAAAGTAGCTATATAACACTCCCACAATCCTTCCTTAGCAGTTCATAAATTCATTGTTTGGTAACATACATGGCTATACCATTTTCCCCAGTAAATATTAAGTTTACTGTGAGGAGGAGCCATCCAGAACTGGTGGCTCCAGCCAAGCCCACGCCTCGTGAAGTGAAGCAACTCTCTGACATAGATGACAGTGATGTTCAAAGATTTCAACTTCCAATAGTACACTTTTATCCTCACAAGCCTTCCATGGCAGGAAACGACCCTGCTCAAGTTATGAAAAGTGCACTTGCTCAAACCCTAGTCTTTTACTATCCATTTGCAGGTCGACTTAGGGAAGGACTTGGTCGCAAACTTATGGTTGATTGTAATGCAGAAGGAGTCATTTTCATTGAAGCTGATGCTGATGTTTCTCTTCACCAGTTTGGTGAACCTCTTCAACCTCCATTCCCTTGCTTTGAAGAGCTTCTTTATAGTGTTCCTGGCTCAGAAGGAATCATTAACTGTCCCCTCTTACTCATACAGGTATACTGATATATATATATAATCCTTATACATGATACTCTACCCAACCCTTTTTAAAGAGTCTAAAATTTGATTTGTTTTACTCATTTTTATAAGATCCCACATGAATTCTTTAAGCATTTAATGTGTTTTTAGCATGTTTGCCCCTAATTAATTCTATTCTCTCTTCATATTTTTTCCATACTTCATTCTCTTTCATAATTTCTCTTTTCCCTACCATATTTCTCTCTTTTACTTGTCTTCTTATAAATAAGGTTAAACTTGGAAAAAAGTTCATTTTCTGATGTACTTATTATTTTAAGTAATTTTAACTAAATTTTTAAACCACATAATTCATTTATCCGGCGGAGGAAGTATATAATTATATCAAATATCTCCAACATGTGCTAATTTTGCATATTTTATTTGTATTTAATTCTAGGTAACACGTCTCAAATGTGGGGGTTTCATTTTCGCTGCTCTCATAAACCACACTTTGAGTGATGGTCTTGGTATTGCTCAATTCCTGAAGGCTTTAGCTGAGATTGCGCAAAGTGCTTGTGAGCCTTCAATTCCTCCAGTTTGGTGTAGAGAGTTACTAAATGCGAGGGATCCACCTCGTATTACATTCAGCCACAATGAGTACGATGAAGTGCCTGATGATGAAACAAGAAGCCACGTCATGGTTCATCATTCTTTCTTCTTTGGACCTAATGAGTTAAAGGCCATTCATAAAATGTTTCCCTATAATCACCATGGTCCTCAAAACTCAACGTTTGAAGTACTCACAGCTTTCATTTGGCGTTGCCGCACCATAGCTTTACAGCTTGAACCAGACAAGGAAGTTCGTTTAATGTGCAGCAACAACGTAAGGGGTAAGTCAACGTTAGTGCCACCGGGTTATTACGGCAACGCTTTTGTTTTCCCGGCCGTCGTCACTGCGGCCGGGAAGCTATGCAGAAACTCATTAGGGTATGCCTTAGAGCTAGTCAAGAAATCAAAAGCTATGGCAACCGTAGAGTACATTCGATCTGTAGCAGATCTTATGGTGATCAGAGGACGGCCTAATCTTGTCTCCTCAAGGTCTTGGCTTGTTTCAGATGTTAGACGTGCTGGTTTTAGAGATATAGATTTTGGTTGGGGTAAGGCAAGATATGCTGGACCAGCTATGGCTGGTATTGGAGACTTCCTTGGAGCGAGCTTCTTTATTCCACATGAGAATGCAAAAGGAGAGGAAGGCATTGTAGTACCAATTTGCTTGCCACTCAAATCTATGATGCTATTTATCAAACAGTTAGAGAATATGCTAATTAGCAAACTATGATATCTAGGCATCGTGCTTTGTGCATCACCTAAATTTTAAAATGAGCCATACGTAATTATATATGGTAATGGTCATCGGTACTTTCTAGACCTTGTTATTTTCTTGGTTGTACTTTTATGGGATAATTAATATGTAAGTCTCTAAAGTTTTCATTTAATTTTTAACAACGTATATATACTTGTAGTTTTTATTTTGATTAGCTGCTTATAGTTTTCCCTATTCTTAATTAGGTCACTATTTTTTTTCTTGGAAAATGATACAGAGAAATACCTTTGAAATTTGAAAAGAAGAAATCAGAGTGTTGAATATCACTAATGCCAATGGATTGATTTGGGATTTTGGAATATTGCCCAAAGACATAACTGTCCTCATCTTTTTATTAAAAAAAAAGAAAAGAAAAGAAAGAAAAAACAAACAAAGCAAGCTTAAGCACCCCCTTGCCAACTATGGCCATCGAAGCTTCAGTATCGGTAGTGAGTCACTGGAGCTCTGGTGACTCAGCCGGAGCTCTAGCATTGCTGGCTACCATCAGGGACATGGACACTTTTTTACTACTTTGATTTCGTCAGTCGCGGGAACTCTGGGACTGACCACCAACAGGGCTTCGTTAGGAGAACTCTAACACTAGCATAGTAGTTAATAATGAAAGAAGAGTAGTTAATAGTGAAACTAAAGTAGTAAATAATGAAACTAGAGTAGTTATTAGAAAATAGTTAGCAATATGTGCCATATTTACTACTTTAGTTTCGTTATTTACTACTCTTGATTTTCTATATACTATTCTAAATTTGCTATTTACTATTCCCTCCAGTCCTAATTAGACATATTTAACCAATTTTGTGGGGATTAAAAAGTTAAATTAGTTAATTTTACTCATTTTCCTAAAATGCTTTTATATAAATTTAAAATGACATAAGTAAAAGTGAATCAATTAATAACTCTTGCCACATACTTCTCTAACATAAAATTTTCCTTTTCATACACTATCTAATTAAAATAATGGTTTTGTTATATATATACATATATATATGTGTGTGTGTACATATATCTATGCGCACACACACACAAAGATATATATGTGTGTGTGTGTGTTTATATATGCGCGCGCAGACACACATATATTGATAGACACACACACAGTTATATATATATATATATATATATATATATATATATATATATATATACATATATGTGAGTGTGTGTACTCACACACACATATGTGTATGTGTCTATATATATTTGTATGTAAACACACACATATATACATGTATACACAACCACACACATATATACATACACATATATATATGTACACACATATATGTGTGTGTGTGTCTATTTATATTGACACACACACACATATAAAGAAAAAGTTTTACTAATTAGAAGAATCTACAAATCCACCTACTTATACTCACCAAAAACCAAATACACTTGAAAGAATAAAATAAAGGTGTTTTAAGAAGAAATTGACAAAAAATAGAATGTTGTCTTATAATTAGAATCAAAACCAACTCCTCAATATTATCTTATAATTAAGACCGGAGGGAATACTGTATTTTTTCTTGCGGTTGCTGTTGGTGCCAGGGACCGACTACTGATGGGGTTGCCAGTGTCGTAGCTCAAACAACAGGCCAGCAATTGTTGATGAGGGGCCTCTTTTTTTTTTTTTTTAAAGCTAAGGGCAATTATGTCTTTCTGCAATGTTTTCACATTTTAAATCAGTTCACTTATTCTAATTTGGTATTTGATAAATTGAACACCCTGGTTTGTCCTTTTTATATTTTTCAGCGTATTTTAGTATCATTTATTTTCTCCTTTTTTTATCAATCATGTGAAATTATAGAGAAACCTGATTAAAGGTGAGGTGAAATTACAAGAAATTGATTAAAAGAAAAAAAAAAGGACCTAATTAAGAACCGGTGAAACTAGAAGGATCAGACGTGATAAAATGATTAAAAAAATATATGGGCATAATTAAAAATTAATAGTGATTTTAAGAACTTGCAGATTAATCAATTATCCCTATTTTTATATTTCAAAATATGCAAGAAATAGTGTGGTGGAATAGTTCAGAATCTACGGAGATATTAGTGCATGTATTGCCATCCCCTCCAGAATTATATTTTACAAAAATTAGCACAAAAGGAGAGGAATGCATGTATGGTATATCGCAACAATTTGCTTGCCAATTAAATCAATAATGAAGATAATTATCAAAGTTAGCTAGCATGTTTTAGGTAAGAAAAAGTCAGATAGTTATAACATGTTAATTAGTAAACCATAATAACTACATTATCGGTGTCTGATTTACACGCGCCGCGTTTGAGATGAATTATGTCATCTATGATGAATACATTAGTTTTTTTTTTTTTTTTTTTTGGGGGGGGGGGGGGGGGAACCATGTTTAGATCGGTTATAAATGTTTTATTAGATTGCAATGTGATGCAATGGTGATATGATGCAATATTGATTATTGGACTAGTGTTTGGTTTGACTTTTATGCAAGGTGCAATGAGTTATTTTTTAATAATTATTTAAAATTAATTAATATATAACACATTATTTATTTTACTTTTAACATAATTTTTATACAAAAAATTGCTAATGTCTTTGTGCTACCTCACCATAACTGTCATGCTACCTTGCCAAGAATCATCCGGCAGAGCTCACCACTGCCACCCTTGGTTATCTCTGCCACTGCGGTCTCTAGTACTATCCACCATAGTAGTCTTATACTTTAGGAAAAGACCAAATGAGATACTTCAAAATGTAGAATGACTTGTTGGCGGTGGGGAGGTGGCGATCGATGACATGCTAAGGAGGAGGTAGTGTAAGAGGTAGTGTTGGGGATGTTAACGATAGTTGTGACGGCAACAAAAACAATGGAGGTGGCGGCAACAATGGTAGAGGAGGAGGTATTGGTGATAGCAGTTGCAGCGTGGTGTGGCAAGTGAAATAAGATTGGTGAAATAAAGAAAAATGAGACTAAAAGGTAAATTGGCCTTTTTCAACTATGCAATGAGATGATAAAGAGTATGCATAGAGGAGGTATGCATAGGGATTACCAATTTTTTTCATCATTACTGTGATAAAACATATTAGTACCATGCTAAAGAGATACCTAATACTATTCTTTTGATAATGCAATCTTAATTACCATCGCAAGTATGCAATATTATGCATGAGTTCCGTACATTTTATGTTTTCCCCCATAACTATTTTTATTTGATTATTTTGGGGGGGATGTAGAGAGGTAGTAGGGAGACTGGTCATATATATATATATATATATATATATATATATATATATATATATCAGATTAGGATCCTCCTCTACCCTGTTTTTTCCTTCATCGCAATGGTACTTGTAGAAATCAGAGAGAGAAAGATAGAGAAAATATACTCTCAAATGAATGTGTTTATTTATATGCTCAATAAGGTATTTAGATACAAAAGAGAAGACAAGAGAGTAATGACTCATTATGATTATTGATTTCCTAATCACTTATAATTCATGTAATCCCTGATTATATGCGATACTGATTAATTATACATTGATATATTTTCTAACACTCCCCCTCAAGTTGGAGCATAGATATTGATTATGCCCAACTTGTTACAAGAAAACATAATATAAATAAATCCAAACAAAATATTTTTCTTCCTAACAACCTCTTCACCCAATCTTCATACACTCCCCTTCAAATTGAAAGCAACTTGAATGTGAGCAGAAACTAATCACCAATAACTTGCTTCTTCATGAGATCTTGAAGCAAATAGCAAAGGATCTCACCAGGGACCAAATAATACTCCCAAATGTCTCTTCAGAGACTAAATACCTCACTAGAGGCAAAACAACAAACGGGTCACACAAGGACCACCAAACTCCTCATTGGAGGATGTAAAGTACAGCAAATGCCAACGAAATTACCCAACCACAAGCACAGCATTCAAGACAAAATAGCACTTCACAAACGAAATGGAAAACATAGCAAATGAAGAAACCAACCACTAGAAACAAGTGAACGTGCACGAAACAAAATACCGACTGTGCTGAAATAGTAGAAACCCAGTCTCACAACGCAACCTTCGAAGCAAAGATCCGGCCTATACATACCGGGAATGAAGGCTCAACATCGGAGAATGAAGCATGATCAGAAAATGGTCATAACAACCAAACGACAACCATACAATGAGGTACACACTTTCTCTCCCCCTGTGAACAGTGATGAGTAAAGTCACTATTCACGAACCAGCAACACGGATAGAACCAAAAAACAGCAAATTGACATAAACTGAGGAAGTGTAAAACACGAAAACCCAGCAAAACAATGAAACTCAATTGCCAAACGCAGTCTTCTAAACACGAAATCGGCCTAGTCTTACCGAAAAAGAAGATCCAACACCGGCTAAAGAGCCAAACCATAAATAGAGATGACACGAACACACATTGGAAATTCACAAGTGTGCTGGAAACTGGAAAGTGCGCCGGAAACTGAAAATCTTGCAGGAAGTGAAAACCTCACAGAAAAGCAACTTCACCGACACACACACACAAACTCTGACTGGCCACTGTCACTGTTCACGTTGTCACTGTTCACGTGACAATACTATTCACGCTACAATGACAGTGGCCACCGGAAAATTTAAATTGGCCAAGAACTAACCAAGCTTTGATACCATGTAGAAATCAGAGAGAGAAAGATAGAGAAAATATACTCTCAAATGAATGTGTTTATTTATATACTCAATAAGGTATTTATATACAAAAGAGAATACAAGAGAGTAATGACTCATTATGATGATTGATTTCCTAAGCACTCATAATTCCTGTAATCTCTCATTATATGCGATACTGATTAATTATACATTGTTTCAATAGATCATATCTAACATTTTATAAAAAGGCTAAAGTACCCGTTTGGTCCTTTATGTTTGCTTCAGGTATCCATTTAGTCCCTTAAGTTTGTAAAGTTCTCGTTTGGTCCTTAAAAGCTAACACCATTAAGTAAACTTCACGGAAAATACTTACTCAGCAATTTTAAATGATGACTGTACACTTAAATGCTGATAAAGCAAGCTTACATGTTACTTTTTAATAAATTAATATTTTAAATCCTGTAAATTGAAATTTTAAACAATGACTGTGCACTTAAATGCCTCAGACGAAGAACATATATCCAAACTTTGCTTGAATAAATTTCAATTTACAGGATTTAAAATATTAATTTATTTAAAAAAAAACATGTAAGCTTGCTTTGTCAGCATTTAAGTGCACAGTCATCTATTTAAATTGCTGAGTTAGTATTTTCCGTTAAGTCTGCTTAACGGTGTTAACTTTCAAGGACCAAACGAGCACTTTACAAACTTGAGGAACTAAATGGATACTTGAAGCAAACATAAAGGACCAAACGGGTACTTTAGCCTTATAAAAATAATATGATAATTTTATATAAAAATACATAAATAAGTTTTAACTGTTATAATTTGATCTAGACAGTTTATACTAGTAGACTTAGATTTTCCCTCACTTTTTTCCTCCAAAGTTGTGAACTATCAAGATGTAATTTTAATGGTTTAAATTTATTTAAGAATATTTTAGATAAAATCATGATAATACTTTCATAAATTGTTAAATCTAGACCTATAGAATTTTAATCCAATGGTAGTGAAAGAAAAGGGAGGGTAGTGGGGGGTAGGTAGAGCCGTAGAGAGGGGAGGTAGAGGAGGGGTATGTAGGGCCGTAGATGAGACGGGAGTTAGAGGAGGGGTATGTAGAGCCGTAGATGAGGGGGAGGTAGAGGAGGGGATCCTGATCCTAAAAAACTCTAATATTTTTATGATGATTATTTACTGCTAAATTAAAATTAATTTATGTGGTGTCAAATACATAAAAAAAAAAATTTCTGATGAAAACGGAATTTCATATTGGGAAATAAAATGGTAACTTAAAATCTTTCCTAGCATAGATCTTATATCATATCTATATACAAAAAGAAAAAAAAAAGAAAAAGAAAAAAAGAACAGTTAATTAGCGATGAAATTAAACGACAAAATTCCGTCATTAATTTGAATCAGTAACGAAATTAATTAATGATAGTCTATTTGAATTGATAACGTGTAATCATACAATTCCATCGCTAATCCATTGTTTTTTTAGTATACATGCAATATTCCATATATGAGACTGTCCTATTAAGTACTCCTTCCGGTCTTAATTAAAGGAACTATTTACTAGAATTTGGAGAAATTAAGGAGAGAAGTTAAATTAATTAATTCTAATTATTTTTTGAAAATATCTCTGCTTAAAATTAAAAATTACATTAAGGCAACATTAGCATGTTATAACATATAGGTATGGTGCGTGTGGCTAACACTATGAGTTGGCAAAACACAAACATAAATTCATCGGACAAGATTTATATTTTTCTACTAAGCAAGGTATGGACCCCACACACCTCTTCAATTCCAGTTTCAATCCATAAATATGAGTAATAATTAAAATTGAACAATCTGAATATCTATCAATAATGCATATATATACAAGCTATGATGATATTATTGCGGGCAAATTTAATTTAGGGAAAAAATTAATCACTTTGGACGGATAGTTATAATAAATATTTTTAAAGGAAAATTAAAATTATTTTATTTAAAAATAAAAATAAAATAAAATCTCTCACTTATAAAATATAAGTGTATTATTAAATTAATTATTGTGGATGAAGTATTAGTAGGGGTAATATGAAAAAAAAAATATGACAAAAATTGCTCAACATTATTTTATAAAAAAAGTATAATTAAGGTATATATGACATTAATAAGTTGCAAACATTATTTACTTTATAGAATATATAAGTGTATTATTAAATTATTATTGTCTTTAATTATTATAAGTAAAGTATAAATAGGGGTATAATAGAAAAAAAATTGACAAAAGTTAAAACTTACTCTTATAATTAAGACCGAAACCAACTCCAAAATATGTTCCTATAATTAGGATCAAGGGACTATAATTATTTCTGCATGCATATGTTTGACGAGTCACAAAACAAAGGCACATCTTCAGGATGAGTTATGCATTGTTGGTGCAATGTATAATGTAATGTATTCCTCAGGGCGACCAATCGCACCTGCAAAATTTTAATCCAATGAGGAGGGTAGAGCCCCCAGGGTAGGGTAGGAAATCCTAATGCAAAAAATGACCTTATCTTATATGTGGACCTCTTGGTTCTGTCTTCTACACGTTCCCAAAGCATCAAGATAACATTCCAATGGTTTAAATTTAATCGAGTATTTTTAAGTAGAATCGTGCATTTATAAAATTTTAAACATGGACCCTTAGAATTGTAATCCTATGATGTGAAGGGAAAATGATGGTAGAAAAGGAGAAGGGTAAATGAGAGGATCCTGATTCTTTAAAATCAAGATATTCTTACGTAAGTGTTCCAAAAATTATAATATTTTGATGATGATTTAATTTCTTCGGCTGTAGGTTATCCCCTACTAGCATCAGGTTATCCCCATTGAAATTAATTAACTCAAAAAGACTCTTTGTTTTGTTTGTTTGTTTGTTTTTCTTGTAGGTTTTAAAATTAACCTCAACCTATATGTGGACCCTCGTGGTTCTCTCTTCTAAAAGTTTGCAAAGCATTTTTGCTTTTAGAAGCAATTAGTCTGTTTCTACTTGATATATCTAGATCAGCTATGTGTGGCTTGGCTATTGTACTAGTAGATATATTCAATGTAATGAAAGTCGTGAGTTTAGATGAATTCAGGACTAGAAGGTAAATTCATATCATGAATTTATAAGAGTTTACTTTTATTAATAAATAGGTGTTAAAAGTATATAGATTTTAAAGTTAACCTCAACATGTTTGTGGACCCTCAGGAAAAGAAGGTAAATTCATATCATGAATTCATATAGCATTAGGTTATCCCCATTGAAATTAACTAATTCAAAAGACTCGTTTTCCCCCCTAGATTTTAAAGTTAACCTCAACCTGTATGTGGACCCTCGTGTTTCTCTCTTCTAAAAGTTGCCAAAGCATTTTTGCTTTTGGAAGCAAGTATGCAATTAGTCTGATTCGGCTTGATATATCTAGCTAGATCAGCTATGTGTGGCTTGGCCATTGTACTAGTAGATATATTCAACTTTGTGAAACTCGTGAGTTTAAATAAACTCAAGACAAGAAGGTAAATTCATATATTGAACTCGTGAAAGTTTGATTTTATCAGTAAATAGGTGTTAAAAGTATATAATAAAATAGTAAAAATGACAATACTCTAATTAACATTGGAATTTATCATATGCAATAAAGAATTTTTTACAAAGTTTATATAATGTCATTGAACATAAAATCAAAACGAATAAAATAACACACATGTATGAGCGATACAATTTTACAATTTTGTAAGGTAAAAATGGTAATTAAATTTGGTATGCAAACTAGTGAATTTAATGGCTAACATAAGCTTAAGTAAAAACTGACTCAATTTTGTAAGTTAGAAATGTGAAATGGGTAAACTTGGACGAGTCGAAAAAACAAAGGCACATCTTTAGGATGAGTTATGCAATGTTGCGCAATATAAAATGTAATGTATTCCTCAGTGTAAAATTTTAATCAATGAGGAGGGTAGAGCCCTAGGAGATCCTAATGCTAAGAATTCAAGATATTCTTATATATTGTTGTAAAATCTATAATACTTTTTTATGATGATTTTTCACAGCTAAAATTAAGTGTTGAAAAAAAGGAAAAAGTTTTGATGATGATTTAATTTTTTCGGCTGTGGGTTATTCCCTACTAGCATTAGGTTATCCCCATTGAAATTAACAAACTCAAAAAGACTCTTTTGTTTTGTTTTTTTGTTTTTTGTTTTCCTTGTAGGTTTTAAAATTAACCTCAACCTATATGTGGGCCCTCGTGGTTCTCTCTTCTAAAAGTTCGCAAAGCATTTTTGCTTTTAGAAGCAATTAGTCTGTTTCTACTTGATATATCTAGGTCAGCTATGTGTGGCTTGGCTATTGTACTAATAGATATATTCAATGTAGGGAAAGCCGTGAGTTTAGATGAATTCAGGACAAGAAGGTAAATTCATATCATGAATTTATAAGAGATTACTTTTATTAATAAATAGGTGTTAAAAGTATATGAATTTTAAAGTTAACCTCAACCTGTATGTGGACCCTTAGGACAAGAAGGTAAATATATATAATGAATTTATAAGAGTTTACTTTTATTAATAAATAGGTGTTAAAAGTATATAGTAAAATAATAAAAATAGAAAAAATGACAATAATCTATTTTAAATATGAATAAATGAAATTAAATCCATTAAAATTATAATTTATCATCTGCAATAAAGAAAGTTCTATGAAGGTTTGTATAATATCATTAAATATATGATCAAAACGAACAAAATAACACTTGAATTTTGTGATACAATTTTGTAAAGTAAAAATAGTAAATTCGGTTTGAAAACTAGTGAATTTACTGGCTAACACAAGCTTAAGTAAAAAATGACTCAATTTTATAAGTTAAAAATATAAAATTGGTAAACTCGAACAAGCTGACAAAACAAAGGCACATCTTTAGGATGAGTTATGCATTGTTGTGCAATATAAAATGTAATTTATTCCTCAGTATAAAATTTTAATCCAATGAGGAGCGTAGAGCCCCCAGGTAGGGTAGGAAAGCCCAATGCTAAAAATTCAAGATATTCTATTAAAATCTAGGGAAAATTTCAAATAAATACCACTTGAATTTGCAAAACCCCCAAAAGTCCGTCGAATTTGTAAAAAGACTAAGAGGCGACAAGGACTTTTTGGGGATATGCAAATTCGCGTCAAATGACCATTTTACCCCTTAGTTATAAATAATTTAAAAAGAAAAAAGAAAATACCCCCCGGTGGCTCCCACCGCCCGGGGGGGTATTTTCTTTTTTTTTAAAAAAAAATATTTATAACTAAGGGGTAAAATGGTCATTTGTCGCGAATTTACATATCCCCCAAAAGTCCTTGTCGCCTCTCAGTCTTTTGGAAATTCGACGGACTTCTGGGGGTTTTGCAAATTCAAGTGGTATTTATTTGGAATTTTCCCTAAAATCTATAATACTTTGATGATGATTTTTCATAGCTAAAATTAAGTGTTGACAAAAAAAACACACACACACACTCACAAACACACACTGATAGCTTTAGATTATCTCCAATGAAATTGATTAACTTGATAAGACTCTTTGTTTTTTTAGTAGAACTTTTCTTATAATAGACCTCTTGGTTCTCTCTTCTACACTTTCACAACGCATCAAGATAACATTTCAATAGTTTAAATTTATTAATCACGTATTTTTAAGTAAAATCGTAATAATACATCTATAAAATTTTAAATCTTTAGCATTAGAATTTTAATTCTGCGGTGTTGAAGGGAAAAGGATGGCAAAAAAAGGGGAAAGGTAAATGAGAGGATCCTAATTCTTAAAAACCAAGATATTCTTATATAGTGTTGTAAAAATTATAATACTTTGATGATGATTTCTTAAGCTTTAGGTTATCCCCACTGAAATTAATTAACTCAAAAGACTCGTTGTCTTTTGTAGGTTTTAAAGTGAACCTCAACCTATATGTGGACTCTCGTTCTTCTCTGTTCTAAAAGTTCCCAAAGCATTTATGCTTTTAGAAGCAAGTGTACAATCAGGATCTGATTCTACTTGATATATCTAGATCAGCTATATGTGTGGCTTGGCTATTGTACTTGTAGATATATTTAAGGTTATTAGACTCTTAGGTTTAAATAAACTTATGACAAGAAAGTAAACTCATATCATGAACTCATAAAAATTTACTTTCATTAATAAATAGTGTTAAAAGTATATAACAAAATGATAAAAATATAAAAATGTCAATAATTTTATTTAAATATATTTTAAATATGAATAAATTAAATTAAATCCATTAACATTATAATTTGTCATATCTAATAAAGAAATATCTCTGAAGTTTATATAGAATGTCATTGAACATATGATTAAAACGAACAAAATAACACGAGTACAATAATGAGTTGACACAATTTTGAAAGGTGAAAATGATAAATTTGGCATGCAAACTCATGAATTTAATAGTTAACACGAGCTTAAGTAAAAATTGACTTAATTTTTTTAGCTAGAAGCGTAAACTTGGAAAACTTGGACAAGTCAACAAAACAAAGACACATCTTCTGGATGAGTTATGCATTATTGGTGCAATATAAAATGTAAAGTATATATTCCTCAGTGTGACCGATTGCACATGTAAAATGTTAATTCAATTAGGAGGGTAGAGCCCTCGGGGTAGGGTTGGAAATCCTAAAGCTAAAAATCAATACTACAAAATACTTAAAAAATGATCTAAATAAGACCCAATTAACGTCCCTTTTCAGAAGGACGTCTGAGAGGGTGACGTGGTTTTGGTGATATTCGGCGACTTGAGACGACCTGAATATAGTTCAGGTTGCTTAATAATAGGTGACTTGAATACCTTCAGGACGCCTCTTAATAGGCGTCCTGAACAAATTCAGGTCGCCTCATATCAGGCGACCTGAATACATTGAGGTCGCCTTATATATTGGTGACCTGAAATATTTATCAAGTCACCAATTTTCTCATTACATATAACATGACGCACAAACAAAAAATTCTCCCATATTTCCCTCTGGCACCAAATTATTTGGCAGATTTTAGGCGTCTTGAAACAATGTCATCGCCAAAAATGAATTTTACTCCAAAAAAAATTAAATTCCATGGCGCCAAACAAAAAATTCTTATATTTCTCATGGCGAGAAGCAATTAAAGTGTCCTGAAAAAAATTGGGAACGTCAAAAATTAATTTTACAAGTCCTAAACAATAATTCAATTAGGAGGGTAGAGCCCTCGGGGTAGGGTTGGAAATCCTAAAGCTAAAAATCACTACTACAAAATACCTAAAAACGACCTAAATAAGACCCAATTAACGTCCCTTTTCAGAAGGACGTCTGAGAGGGTGACGTGGTTTTGGTGATATTCGGCGACTTGAGACGACCTGAATATAGTTCAGGTCGCTTAATAATAGGCGACTTGAATACCTTCAGGACGCCTCTTAATAGGCGTCCTGAACAAATTCAGGTCGCCTCATATCAGGCGACCTGAATACATTGAGGACACCTCATATATTGGTGACCTGAAATATTTATCAAGTCGCCAATTTTCTCATTACATATAACATGGCGCGCAAACAAAAAATTCTCTCATATTTCCCTCTGGTACCAAATTATTTGGCAGATTTTAGGCGTCTTGAAACAATGTCATCGCCAAAAATGAATTTTACTCCAAAAAAAATTAAATTCCATGGCCCCAAACAAAAAATTCTTATATTTCTCATGGCGAGAAGCAATTAAAGTGTCCTGAAAAAAATTGGGAACGTCAAAAATTAATTTTACAAGTCCTAAACAATAATTCAGGATGTTGAATGCTCATTTTCCTTCACTACAAAAAAATCAGTTTTTTGCGGCGGAATTTTTCCCTCGCAAAAGAGCAAATTTCCGTCGCAAAAACGATTTGCGGCGGAAAAAATTCCGTCGCAAAAAACGCCAACGCAAACCAATTTTTCGTCGCAAAAATACACATTTCCATAGTAAAATTTGGATTTAGCGGCGGAACCATTTTCCTTCACAACTTTCAATATTTGCGAGGGAAAAATGAATCCCTCGCAAAATTTTGGATTTTGCGAGGGAATTTCCCTCGCAAAACCTCGAGATTTTGCGAGGGATAGTATCCCTCGCAAATTTGAAATTTTTGCGAGGGAATAAATTTCAAATTTTGCGAGGGATCTTTGGCCCTCGCAAAATTCAATACTATTGAATTTTGCAAGGGAACACGATTCCCTCGCAAATTGCAAATTTTGCGAGGGATCTTTGGCCCTCACAAAATTTTTGTATTTGCGAGGGAATTCAATTCCCTCGTAAAATTCAATAGTATTGAATTTTGCGAGGGAATAGGATTCCCTCGCAAAGTTCCCAATTAAATTTTTAAAAAAATAAAATGATTTTAAAAATGTAATTAATTTCATAAAAAATATTACAAATTATAAATTAAAAAGACTTATATATGATAAAAAGATATTATAACAAGCATCAAAGTTTACATAAAAATAACAACATATTACAAAGTATAATGTTTCAACAAAAATAAACTAAAAAAAAAGTCTAAACTGCAGCAGTCTGGGCAGGATCACCATCGGTATCACCATAAACATCAGGAGGCGGCCTCGTACCCTTGTCCTTCATAAGGGAGTTGAGAAGTTCTCGCATCTCTAAAATCATCTTTCCTTGCTCCTTCATCTGTGCTTCTTGCTCCTTCACCTTCGCTTCTAACGTCTTCACCCTCTTATCATCTACAAATTTTACCAACATTACAAAGTCAGTTTATTTTTTGTACTTCATTTAAATAGACGAGAGAATAATGGTTTGCGATTGGTAGCAAAAGTATCACGTCTACATGGAGCAACACTTCCAATACTTCCTGATGAGCGCTTCGTAGAAGGCTTCAGTTCGCTGGCAGAGGCACCCATCCCGAAGACTCTCCCCTTCTTGTCAAATCCTCCTGCAGCCTGCATACACCTACATTTCACACACGGACAACTGATCGAGGTACTTGAATTAGTTGCGTGCGCCAGAGCAAATTCGATGAACTCTTCTAAACCCTTCAAGAATACTTGAGTAAGTCTTTTTTTTTTGAAGTTAGACGATTATACATCCAACTCCTATCACAATCGCCTTCCATGCTTCCTCAACCCAACCCTACACAAACTAATTCAACTACAAGACCTACGTGGCAAATACAAGTAGCTGCTTATACAAGTTAATTGGCACTTAATCAAAAAAGTGGCAAACAAACACATGCAGTGAACAAAAAACAGATCTCAGCAAGCAACCAGAGAATGAGGATAGTACACTAGAAGATGGGGACATGCATGTGGACGGGGCATGAATACAAATATATGTTAAATACAATGAAGGAGCAAAGGAGCATAACAAATGCAGCTTATCTAAATAATTTTGGCAAAGTTCATAGCAAAAGAAATACCAAGTATAGATTATATACCTTATCTAAATAAATTTCAAATTTCCAATAAAGTAAAATTTTCCAAGAAAGAAAGCATCACTTACAGTTCTTGCAATTGAGTAAGATCACCAAATTGACTTGGTATAACTCCAGACAAATTAAGACCCTGCAGCTGGCTGTCATTAAGAAATTATAAATCAAAAATCTTTGCATAAGCATTTTAAATTTTCAGACTTTGATTTGTGTAAACCACTAATTATGAATATATATATATATATATATATATATATATATATATATATATTAAATTGTTGTTCACGCAAGAGAAGTGAAAGCACGCACACACACGTTTGTAGCCTTAAGCCTTAAGCCTTAAGCAAATCTATTAACATCAAAATGCTTAATTAGAATGCAAGCCGATGTGAAGTATATGACATGAGGAATTCTAAACAATGCAGCAATAATATCAAAGGAAGAGTAGCCTTGAGATAGAGAATTATATTCAAAAAGGGTTAGAAAACAAAGAGATCAACAATGGGATACGTTTTGGTTTGGTAGCTTGATGTACCAAATTCGAAAAAGAAAAACAATGAGCATTTTCTATGGTAGGATAGATATGAACAAATTTTAGGACTATTGTTATTGATTTGGTTGTTAGGTATCTCCTTTTGTTTCATTTGTTTTCTTCAAATTCATCCTATTTGAAATTACAATGCATTGGTATCTATGGTAGGATAGATATGAACAAATTTTAGGACTATTGTTATTGATTTGGTTGTTAAGTTTGAAGTTTCTCTTTGTGAAATTGAATTCTTTGTATTTTCTATGGTTGCATCACATTTTGTGGATTTGATATGATTTGAATTGAAAAAAGCAGAAAAATTAATGGTAATACCCTAACATAAATTCAAGTGCTTTTATCATTATTCATATCTTGAATGAATGTTTTAAATCTTGCACATCTTTTAATGATTTAAAATTTTGTATCCTCCTGCAACTCCTTCGATTTACATTTGCAACATGATTTATCAAAAGAGGAAATCAACAACAAAAGAAATTGGGAATACAAGTGGGAGGTGCCAGCAAATGGTATGTCAAATTGCAAATGGACAGGAACAGGGAAAAATAAAAGCACCTAAACTAACATAAGAAACAGAATCACAGCTTGGGCAAACTAAATCCGCAGCTTGAAAAAAAAAAGAAACAGAATAACAGAATCGCAGCTAAACCAGATCAGAGATGATACCAGCCAAAACCAGATCCTCGGCACCTTGGGTAAAATAAATTCGCAGCTTGAAAAAAAACAGACAAAGATTCGTTGATTTGAGAGAAAATTACCTAAGAACGCTTTGGATTGGATTTGCAGTTTGTTGGAGTAGATCGAAAGGGCAAAAGGGAAGTGATCCTCCACACCTTGGGTAAGAGTGGCGGAAACGGAGGTAGATTCAACAGCGGAGTGGCGGGGACTGAGGTTGCTTCGACGGTGGATGGCAGATCGGATTCGCGAATCGCGAGTGGCCAGAGTGGGTGACAGTGAGTGAGAGATCGAGATAGAGAGTTGAGACTTGAGACTTGAAATCGAGATTTTCCCAGAGTTGAGAACTTGAGAGATGCCGACGGTGGACGGTGGTCGGTGAGACGCGAGAGTCGACAGGCTGAGAGCTGTCAGTGCGGTGGCCGGCAGGTTGAGAACTTGAAAGTTGAGATTGAGGAGTGGAGTGACCGGAGGAGGAGGAGTGTGGCCGAATGGGTAGGGTCGAATGGAGGTAGGGTCGAATGGAGAATTTGAGGATGGAGATTGATTTTGTTTTTTTTTAGGGTATCACCCAGCGGTCCTACACAAACAGAGGCAATGGAAGAGTTTTATTTGTTTTTTTTAATCAAAGGCAATGAAAGAGTTTACTTCTAGTGATTGTATATGCTAGAAAAAGTATCATTTGAATTTTTTTCTGCATCTTTCCAAATTTATCGTTGGATTTTTTTCCCCACCTTTTTATATGTGATAAGAAAGCAATTCCAGCTTTTTTGGTGTCTCGAAGTAATTTATCTAAACAAATTTTTAAAAAGTAATTTTTTTGCATTCTTAAATGAATTTTCCAAACAATGAATAAGTCATTAAGTTGATAATAAAATTAATAATGGGAGTCATTAAATCAGAATAACGTATACAAATATAATTATTTTGTTAAGCTTAAATAACGTATACAAATATAATTATCACCAAATCTGAATGAAGGAGGATGACATTTCTAAGACAGCCTTCAGGACTCACGAAGGGCTATACGAGTTCTTAGTCATGCCTTTTGGTCTCACTAATGCTCCAGCTACATTTCAGGGACTCATGAATTCTGTTTTTAAACCTTTCCTGTGTAAATTCAATTTAGTCTTTTTTGATGATATCCTTGTTTACAGCAAAGATTGGCCTTCTCATCTGCAACACCTAGAACTGACTCTTTCTGTTTTGCAACAGCAGCAACTCTTTGCTAAGAGTTCCAAGTGTGTCTTTGCTGCCACTAAAATCGACTACTTAGGCCACCTCATCTCGGCTCAGGGTGTTCAGGCTGACCCTCGGAAATTAGAGGCTATTGCTACTTGGCCTATCCCATCTTCTCTTCAGGAGTTACGAGGATTCCGTGGCCTCACCGGATACTACCGTCGCTTTATCCGACATTATGGCTCTATTAGCAAACCGTTGACTGATTTACTCAGGAAGAATGAGAAGTTTATCTGGACCCCCAAAGCTGCTTCTGCTTTTCAGCACCTTAAGACTATTATGATGTCTCCCCCGGTTCTCGCCTTGCCTAATTTCCAGGACACTTTCATTATTGAAACTGATGAGTCCGGAATTGGATTTGGGGCTGTTTTGTCTCAAAATGGCCATCCCTTGGCTTATGCTAGTAAAGTATTAGCTCCTACTACGTCACTTATCTAATTATGAGAGGGAAATTCTTGTCATTCTCTTTGCTGTTAAACAATGGCATTCCTATTTAGTGGGTCGCAAATTTGTTATTCGTACAAACCACTTACCCTTGAAACATCTACTGGAGCAGCGAGACCTCAACCAGGATCAGTTTAAATGGCTACACAAATTATGGGGTTTGCATTATGAAATCCTCTATCGAAAGGGCACTGATAATGTGGTTGCTGATGCCTTATCCCGCCGACCAGAGAGCTCTTGTTTTGCCATTTCTTCTCCTATTTCTCCTCTGTATGACCACGTTTGGGACTCCTGGTTGACTGACACAAAATTACAGAATTTGATTAAGGATTTAGAACACAATCCAGACTCCCATCCCAAATTCCTTTGGCAATATCAGCTGCTTAAACGTCAAGGAAAGCTGGTGGTAGCCGCTGATCACGTCCTTCTTCAAGATCTCCTTAATTATTTTCATGCTCAGAGCATTAGTGGACACTTAGGTATCCATCCCACTTTTTAACATCTTGCTACTGTTTTTTATTGGAAGGTATGGAAAAGGATGTCCGCAATTTTGTGTGTGAATGCATTGTGTGTCAACGTTTTAAACCTGAGTTGGTAGCTTCACCGGGCCTAATTCAGCCCCTTCCTATCCCTGATCATGTCTGGACTGAACTCTCTATAGACTTCATCAGTGGTTTGCCACCCTCCTATTCCAAAACTACTATTCTGGTTGTGGTAGATCGCCCATCTAAGGCTGCCTATTTTATGGCTCTTAAACACCCTTTTACGACGGTAGATGTTGCTCATACTTTTCTAGATAACATTGTGAAATTACATGGGTTTCCTAAATCTATTGTGTCGGATAGGGATCCCATTTTCTGTGGTAAATTCTGGAAAGAGCTTTTTCGTCTATATGGGGTTAACTTGCATTCTTCCTCTGCCTATCATCCTCAGACAGATAGGCAAACTGAGGTCCTTAACCGTTGTGTGGAGTGCTACCTCTGTTGTATGACCGGTGACTTCCCTAAGCAGTGGACTAGATGGCTGGCATTAGCTGAATTATGATATAATACTACTTATCACTCAGCCATAGGCATGACTCCATGTGAAGCTATTTACGGTGTATCCCCACCCGTCCACCTTCCTTACATTGCTGATGATTCAGCCAATGACGTAGTGGACCGCACTTGTCTGTCGCGTGAGCTGGTTATTCACAGTCTAAAAACTCATTTATTGAAAGCCCAACATTGGATGATATAGCAAGCTAATAAGCACCGATTGGAACACCACTTTACTCCAGGGGACTTGGTTTATTTGAAATTACACCCATTTTGGAAGAATGTGTTGAATAATTTTGCCCTTCATAAATTAGCCGCACGTTATTTTGGGCCTTTCAAGGTTTTGAAACAGGTTGGGGCTGTTGCTTATGACCTGGAGCTAGCTCCTATGACTCAGGTACATCCTGTCTTCCATGTGTCCTTCCTAAGCAGCATGTTGGCCCATCCAATCCTATTACTCAGTCCCTTCCTCCCATTGATGACCAAGGTCAATTTGCTCTAGAACCGGAAACTATTTTGGGCCGCATGATCACTCGCCGCAATAATCTTCCTGTTACTCAAGTCTTAATTTAGTGGAAGCTGACTAATCCTGAAGATGCCACTTGGGAAGATCTCTCTGCTATTAAGCCTCAGTTCCCCAATTTCTCCACTGCTGCAGCTGCTACTCATGACATCCTTGTGGACAATGATTCTTGTTAGGGGGGAGTATTGTTATACACATATTCACTATTAGGGACTTTATGGTAAATAATAGTAAGAGTCATGCTTATTAGCTCACAAGTTAGTTAGAGGAGAGAGAACTAGCAATGACGTGGCTGGGTATAGAGGTTATACATACTGTACTGGACCATTTTTCCTGATCTGTGAATGAATATAGTACATTTTCCTTTCTTAGTTGTATCAAGAAGCTTCTGCCAAAATTAAAAGGTTCAGAAAGTTTTTCTATCCCTTGCATTATGGGCTTTACTACTATTGATTATTGTTTAGTTTACTTAGGTTCTAGTGTCAGTTTAATGCCTTATTCTCTTTGCAAATGTAACTTGTTAAATTTGTGTTGTTTATATGTAAATCCACTTGTTCATAAATAACGCAAATTGAACAAGTCACATTTGTAAGTAGGAGTGTTCATTTATGTCTCATCCTGGTCATTCCGTTCCGATCCCGGTTATTTTATGATAGGACAATCCCCAAAAAAGCGGGACGAGACAAAATTATTACTGTAACGAGATAGGACGCGGGACAAGGCTTTGTTCCATCAAAACTTTTTTCTCGTCTCGAAATCATGTTGTTATTAGTTTAATATCTATAATATTTATATTTTCCTATTTTTTTACTAGAAAATATAATATTTAAATAAAGATATAAATAGTATCTTTTTGAGATAGATGTTAGCTATATAAAAATATTATCATATAATCTTTTTTAGACAATTTTAGTCCTATAAAAAGACATTATTATATAGTGGTTATATCTTTAATATAAAATACTATAAATATTTAAGAAAACCCTCATAATTATCACTAGCACCATGTTGCCGCACCATCTTGCCTACTTCTCTACAAGATAGTATAATTGTTTATGATCATCATTCTTTTTAAGTTTAAGTGTTAATTATTTGTTATTTTTTATTATTCTTTCGAGCTAAAACTGATAAAAGATGATGATTACATATTTGTACTATATATTTTCAATCATCTAAGTCTAATGTCTAACTCATACCCATACATTTTAGTGTTACAAATTCAAAAATAATAAAAATATGATGCTCTAAATCCTCAAGAAAAATAAATAAATGAGACATCTTGTTCCCATCCCTGTCCCGTCTCGATCCCAATCTTGTCCTAATCCCAGCCGGAATGGGACGAGACATAGGATAGTTTTCCTATCCTGTACCCTTTTGTAGGATAAGATGTGGAATAGGCTTATCTCATTTCTATACTGCCTTGGGAACTCCCTCATTTGAAAATGTTATACTCTTCATAAACAAGTGGAACCCTCCTATGAATAACACATTCATTTTTGGTGGTCGGAGCTCCGTCCAATCAACACCAAAGCCTCTATAGCTGGCTGGGGGTTTGCTGCTTCAACCTTGCGACTATCAGCGACTAGTCGTCAAAGGTCTACTGATGATCAAACCTTTTTATATATATATATATATATATATATATATATATATATATATATATATATATATATATATATAGCAAGGGGCACTATCGCCTTGTTACCTATAAAATTTATTTTCATTTTGATCTTGCGTCTGGAATAAATTTTCATAATGTTATGCTCGTTTTTTTTTAATCAATAATGATATGGTCGTTGACTAAAATAAATTTGGTCCTGTGGGACTTAACTAAAATTCTTCCAAGAAAAATTGACTATTCAAAATGTGAATGATGATGTTGATGCTAGTGCATACAAGAAGATTATTCGAAAAATAATAAGAATGTGTTAGTTTATACTTTATTTATGTTTTCCTTTTCACTTTTTTGTTATCTTATCACAAAAGCCTTATTGCTTATAACTTATTTTGTTTCATATTAGGAATTTATTTTAATGCATTTTTCTTTCTTTTGGTGAAGTATATGGATAGTTTTCTTCCCTTTAATTGGACACAAGAATGAAGATAAATGCCTCATAGGTAGTGTTACAACGCACACCATACTTATATATATATATATATATATATATATATATAGGGAAAAACACTTCTCATGTTGTAGGAGAAGTGTATTCCTATATCACACACACATGAAATTGTGAGACCCACATATATATATAATGCTAATTATATATATGTGGGTCCCACCATTTTATGTGTGTGTAGGAATCTTCTTCTTATGCAACATGAGAAGTTTAAACCCCATATATGTATATATATATATTTCATCTAACAACTAGCAATGCAAGAATCAATACTATAGTAGGTAATAAAACTAATTGAAGGCTTTGGAAGAGCAATTATAATATTACCAAAGGGACAAAATTTGTTATTAAGGATGCTTTATATTCCTCTTAATCACAAATAACTTATTAAGTTTCAAAGATATTCACCAAAATGGTATCATATTGAGACTATAAATGAGAAAAATATTTTAAAACACACACACACAAAAGACATCTTGAAGAGTTTATAAATGGAATAAATGTGTCTTGAAAAAATTACCGAATGATCATCTAGTTTGCACCATACAGATATTATGTTACTACTTATACTACACACACATCTTGAAGAGTTAGAAATGGAATAAATGTGTCTTGAAAAAATTATCGAATGATCTTCTAGTTTGCACTATACAAATTTCATGTTACTACTATTGAATGCTACAGCAAACCCAAAGCTTAATGATAAAAATATATTTACTAGTTGACATGACTGGTTAGACCATTCTAAATCAACTATGATGCGGAGAATTATTAAAAGCCCACAAGACATCTTGAAGAGTTAAAAGTGTGGAATAATATGGGAGAAAAATGTATTTTGATTGTGTTGTGTTTCGATGATAACATAGGCAAATTACACACATATATACACTGAAGAAGATTTCCTCATTGTCAACTCTCTCATTATCTCTAACAGGTTGATCCTGACCGTTGAAATCTTGATCCAAGGGTCCAGAATGATTTTTAGAAAAACCGCGCGCAGTAAAAAAGCCATGGGCGGTTTTTCTAAAATTCATTCTGGACCCTTGGATTAAAATTTTAACGGCAAAGATTTGCTAATGATGAGGGATGGACAGAAAGATGATGATGAGAGGATCCGGACTCATATATACACACTCAAACCTCTCATACGACCCCTCACACAAATAGTTAAGACTCCGACAGACACAAACAGTTAAGGCCTTACGCATGAGACCAATTACAACCCCTGAAGGGTTACAACCCATAAAGGGTTTCAACTTCTACAAATAGTAAAGACTCTTTAAAGGAATAGTAAAGTCTTTTCACTCTAATATTCCCACACTCCCCCTCAAATTAGATTATGGATGTTAATCTATGACCCAACTTGCTTATACAACTTTATACAACTGACTCCCCCTTAGGCTTGTACTTCTTGAGTCTCAAAGGTCCACTGACTTTGGACTTGAACTCCTTTTTGAGTCTCAGAGGCTTGTTTAGAGAGTAGCAGATACTTGACAATGTTGGGAGTTACTGGTTGCAATAAGATGCACAGGCACCAAATACTCGACAATTTTTGGGAGTAACCAGCTGCGACAGATCTACGGGCAGTGGCTGCGACAAGATCAACAGGCAGCGACTACGACAAATCGACGGGCAATGGCTAGGACAAGATCAACGGGCAACTACTGCGACAAGACGACGGGCAACAGCTACGACAAGACGAACGGGCAATGACTGCAACTAGATTGATGGGCAGTGACTGCGGCAAGACAACAGGCAACAGCTACGACAAGACGAATGAGCAATGACTGCGACTAGATTGACGGGCAGCCACTGCGACAAGATTAACGGACAGAAGATGAAGGTCCCATAACTGCTTAGGGATATAAACTTCATTTCTCTGGTTCTTATCACTATAAATTTGTTAGACAAGCTTTGGAGGACGGCGTTGGATGGGCTCCGGAGGATGACGTCGGACGGACTCTAGAGGACAGCGTTGGACAGGGACAATGTCAGACTGGCTCTAGAGGACAGCGTCGGACGAGCTCTGGAGGACGATAATCGGACGAGCTCCAAAGGACAACGTCGGACTTGACAATTGATAGATTGGTCCTTCAAATTTGAAGATTGACAAACTAATTTACGAAACATATGTATGAACAGTACCATACAGTACGGAATAGTGATGGATGAACAGTGATCTGGAAATATTTGACCAGCATCATGATGTCGGCCAGAGGAATCTGAGTCTTCACGCACCTCAACTCTTTTGCACATGGACCACCAACTCTTCGACATGGACCACCTACTCTTCGACATGAACCACGAACTCTTCTTTTGATTTTGTCCAATATGTGGGGCCCAGGAACCACTACCAACTCTTCTTTTCAATCCGTGATTGTGATCCTGGTTGCTGGTTGCGCAATGTGAAGGAAAAACATGTGGGCCCCAATTTTCTACCGATACTATTCATCAAGAACTGTTCACTCCTCTCTCTCTCTCTCCTTTTTTGTAATTTTTTTTTTAAAAAATAAAATTACTGAACAGATCAGACCCGTGACTTCTTTCTTCAGCCTGAACGCCACAATTCCTCAACTTTCTTCTTTTTCAAACATGCAGACCCTACACAAAAACTTAATTAACCACTCCGCATCCGCGCCAAATGCAATCCTTTCTTATTGACTCATTGCATGGCCACCTTCTCTTGGGAAGCGCCACGGACTGATCGAATAAGAGCAAAGAAAGATTGAACGAGGTTAGAACGGACTGGACACACCTTCTTCTTCATCTTCTTCTTCTTTCTCTTCTCTTCTCCTTCGATCTCCGACAACAGAAGGTGCTAGTTCAGTGTTGAAGCTCGAGAGGACGACGATAACATAGGCAGATTACACACATATATACACACACTCAAACCTCTCATACGACCTCTCACACAAATAGTTAAGACTCCGACAGACGCAAACAGTTAAGGCCTTACGCATGACACCAATTACAACCCGTGAAAGGTTACAACCCTTAAAGGGTTTCAACTTCTACAAATAGTAAAGACTCTTTAAAGGAATAGTGAAGTCTTTTGACTCTAATATTCCCACAAAAAGATTCTTCAATTTAAATATTTTCATGTGTTATTTCCCCTCAAGGTTAAATTAATTATAAGGCCTTCGATGACAAAAGTTGGGATTGAATCCCCTATAGTTCTAAAGCCTATCCAAAGGAACATATGCAGACTTATTCATCCTTCAAGTGGGACCATTCAAATATTTTATAGCTTTTGATCACGCTCTTTCATTCTATATATTGTGCCAAAGAAATTTAAAAATGAGAAAAATATTTCTCCTGTCACTGAAGATAGAGTTATCTCCAGTGATTCTAAAACTACGTCGTTTTGAATTAATGAAGGGTGTGTTTGTAATTTCAGGTGAACTAATGAAGCGTGTTTCTGTATTTGCACTCTTCATTAATTCACTTGAAATTACAAATACATCCTTCATTAATTCACCTGAAATTACAAACACACCCTTTATTAATTCAAAACGACGTAGTTTTAGGGTTACTGGAGATAACTCTATCTCTAGTGACAGGAGAATTCCTTTACCCTTTAAAATTAATCCTAAAATTTATAAATTCTCAAGACCCTAAGCCTAAGCTTCGTTCCATTCAAGTTGTGTCTGATATATGGTCTTCTATTTCTGGCTAGAGTAGCTTACAATTTATGCGTACTCTTTTTTTTTTTTTGCTCAGAAATTTATGCGTACTCTTTGATATGTTTCCTTTTGAACAATTAATATTTTGAATTTACTCATGTGACCCTCGTCGAGGAAAACAATGGACGTTGTGGTAATGCAATTAAACGTGCCAGATATGGATGTCGCGGTTGTGAATTGTGATAGAGAATTTGTGGCCCTCCTGAACAGACAGGGATGACCCATTAGCATTTGATATTTGATTTAACTTGTATTCTGTTGAGTTATATCAAGTCTCTTTCTTGCACTCTCACAAAATAAAATTATATAATCAATCAATGATACATACGGAAGGAGATACTCTCATTGGCACTCCTCTCATCATCTCTCATCATGCCTTCATCTGGGCCTTCCAATTTTGATCAAAGTATTCAGAAGGAAACATATCATCCCTTCATCTTATGCATTTTTCTAAGTTTGGATATTGTGATTTTCTGTGAGACTGTCGGGTGCTATGAGTGGCAGCTCTTATTTGAAGAATTGGGTGATTTGAGATGGGTTCAAACCCGGTGTTGGGTTATAATTTGGTATGTTTGGTAAATTTGAGTGTTCTCCACTAGTTCTAGTTGTGCATACGAGTGTATATGTCCTGAATATGGAAGAGTGTGCCATTAGTAGATTTTATCAAACTTGAAAATACATTAAGCTCAAGTTGTTTTATGTGGTTACCAAGTCTTATGACATTTGCAATATGGATAATGTATGCAGCTTTGAAGGTAGACTGGTAAAGTGCTTGAAAGATATTGGGAAGCTCAACTCCCTCCCCCATCAAATTGGGAACCGGATATGGTGCCTATCCAAAGAATAGGCACCATCTCCCTCAGGGACGGACCTAGGAATTTCACTTACGGGGGGCAAAAATAAAAAATGTTAAATCATAAATAAAAGTACTTATAATACGATAAATACTTAATATACGAAAAATTGAAATAAATATATTACAAAAATTGAGTATCAATGGTAGCGCTCTTCCTTATAATAATTACCTATAAAGAGTATAAATTATATCATGATCAATATGATTTTAAAAATATTTTTAATAACAAAAGTAAACTGATTAAAATTAAATATTAGTCATCATCAATATTCTTATAGCCATCTATTAACAAAATTCAAAACTTGTCCAAAATACTAACCCTAAAATATTCTCTAATCAGTATAAAAGTAGTATCATTAGAAAGATAAAATCATATATAATAAATTTCATAAAAGAAATTTAATTTTAAAAAAAGTGATTTTAAGTACTGATATCAAAATTTGCATGTAAGCTATTGAAAAATTGCTGGACGAGTCGCCAGAGGAAGAATAGACAAGGACAATTTCCAAAAAGGCAAAACAAGTAATGTTGAGAATATATATTAGAGGTGTGGACCCCACCTCTTTGCTTTTTCTCAAACTATATATTGAAGCAAACCTGTTTTCCCGTGAATATATAAACGGTCCAGAAAGCAAACCTATGGGCCCATTTTAGTACAAGCACAATTCTTAGAAATGGAAAAAAAAAAAACTAAACGAACAAGAAATACCAAACCTTTATGGTGCTTTCTCTATCCAACATTTTTTAAAAACAAAAAATTAGGGGGGGCGGGGTTCACCCCTAGCCCCCCCTCTGTCCGTCCTTGATCTCCTTAGCTGATTTGGACCGTCTAGATCAGATCTGGACGGTCCAGATCTCATATTTTTTAAGAAATATTTTCTAAATGAAAAAATGATTTTTTTTAAAAAGTGTTAGTTAAGAGATTATCTTTGTTTTAGATCTTCTACCCAAAAAATTTTTTTATTTTGAAAAATTAAAAAGTAAAAAATATGAGATCTGGACGGTCCAGATCAGCTAGGAATATAGTGCCTATCCCTTGAATAGGCACCATATTCGGTTCCCATCAAATTGATCCTACCTAAGTATTTGCTTAGTGCTAGGGAGTGCTCTTTGTATTTTAATTTGTACTATCATTGGTATGGTTTCAGTCTTTTCTTTCTTTCTTTCTTTCTTTTTTTTTTTTTTTTTTAATGGCGGCATGCTCAAAAAACAAGCCAAACAAGGTAACATAACAAATCGCGCCAAAGTTTGCTATAAAACAAATTGAATTTATTCGGAGATTAGGGAAAGGGACAATTCATTAGGGAAAAGGACAATTCATTAATAGACTCTTTCTTTTTCATATATGTAATTAATTATTAGGTTTGGGTCAAATAACTCAAAATGAGAATTTAATTTGGTTGTCTCACTTCCAATTTTCCATTATAAATATAGATACCTAGCTCCCAAGTGAACACAATGCAAAGTAGCTATATAACACTCCCACAATCCTCCCTTTGCAGTTCATAAATTCATTGTTTGGTAACATACATGGCTATACCATTTTTCCCGGTAAATATTAAGTTTACTGTGAGGAGGAGCCAACCAGAACTGGTAGCTCCAGCCAAGCCCACGCCTCGTGAAGTGAAGCAACTCTCTGACATAGATGACAATGATGCTCAAAGATTTCAACTTCCATTAGTACACTTTTATCCTCACAAGCCTTCCATGACAGGAAAGGACCCTGCTCAAGTTATCAAAAGGGCACTTGCTCAAACCCTAGTCTTTTACTATCCATTTGCAGGTCGACTTAGGGAAGGACTTGGTCGCAAACTTATGGTTGATTGTAATGCAGAAGGAGTCATTTTTATTGAAGCTGATGCTGATGTTTCTCTTCACCAGTTTGGTGAACCTCTTCAACCTCCATTCCCTTTCTTTGAAGAGCTTCTTTATAGTGTTCCTGGCTCAGAAGGAATCATTAACTGTCCCCTCTTACTCATACAGGTATACTCATGTGTATATATATATATCCTTATACATGATACTCTGTACAGCCCTTTTTGAAAGAGCCTAAAATTTGAATTGTTTTACTTATTTTTATAAGGTCGCACATAAATTCTTTAAGCATTTAATATATTTTTACCATTTTAGCTCCTAATGAATTCTATTCTCTGTCTTCATCTTTTTTTCATATTGCATTCTCTTTCATAATTTCTCTTATTACTATCCTATTTCTCTCGTTTACTTGTCTTCTTATAAATAAGGTTATACTAGGAAAAAAGTTCATTTTCTGATATACTTATCATTTTAAGTAATTTTAATTAAATTATTATTTTAAGTAATTTTAATTAAATTTTTAAACCGCGTAATTCATTTAGGGCTATTATAAAATGAATCGGAGGGAGTATATAATTATCTTAAATATCTCCAACATGTGCTAATGTTGCATATTTTATTTGTATTTAACTCTAGGTGACACGTCTCAAATGTGGGGGTTTCATTTTCGCTGCTCGCATAAACCACACTATGAGTGATGGTTTTGGTATTGTTCAATTTCTGAAGGCCTTAGCTGAGATTGCACAAAGTGCTTGTGAGCCTTCAATTCCTCCAGTTTGGTGTAGAGAGTTACTAAATGCGAGGGATCCACCTCGTATTTCATTCACCCACAATGAGTACGATGAAGTGCCTGATGATGAAACAAGAAGCCACGTCATGGTTCACCATTCTTTCTTCTTTGGACCTAATGAGTTAATGGCCATTCATAAAATGTTCCCTCATCATCACCATGGTCCTCAAAACTCAACGTTTGAAGTACTAACAGCTTTCATTTGGCGTTGCCGCACCATAGCTTTACAGCTAGAACCAGACAGGGAAGTTCGTTTAATGTGCAGCAACAACGTAAGGGGTAAGTCAAACTCTCCGTTAGTGCCACCGGGTTATTACGGAAACGCTTTTGTTTTCCCGGCCGTCGTCACCACGGCCGGGAAGCTATCCCGAAACTCATTAGGGTATGCTTTAGAGCTAGTCAAGAAATCAAAAGCTATGGCAACCGTAGAGTACATCCGATCTGTAGCAGATCTTATGGTGATCAGAGGACGGCCTAATCTTGTCTCCACAAGGTCTTGGGTTGTTTCAGATGTTAGACGTGCTGGTTTTAGAGATATAGATTTTGGTTGGGGTAAGGCAAGATATGCTGGACCAGCCATGGCTGGTAGTGGAGACTTCCTTGGAACGAGCTTCTTTATTCCACAAGAGAATGCAGAAGGAGAGGAAGGCATTGTAGTACCAATTTGCTTGCCACTCAAATCTATGATGCTATTTATCAAACAGTTGGAGAATATGCTAATTAGCAAACTATGATATCTAGACATCGTGCTTTGTGCATCACCTAAATTTTAAAATGAGCCATATGTACTTATGGTAATCGTCATCGGTACTTTCTAGATCATTGTTATTTTCTGGGTTGTACTTTTATGGGATAATTAATATGTAAGTCTCTAAAGTTTTCATTTAATTTTTAACAACGTACTAGTAGTTCTTATTTGAATTAGCTGCTTATAGTTTTGCCTATTCTTAATCAGGTCACTATTTTGTTTTCTTGGAAAAGACACAGAAATACCTTTGAAATTTGAAAAGAAGAAATCGGAATGTTGAATGGCACTAATTCCAATGGATTGATTTGGGATTATGATATCGCCAAAAGAAATAACTGTCCGCATCTTTTAATAGAAAAAATAATAATAATAACCAAAGCTTAAGCACCCCTTACCAACTATGGCTGTCGAAGCTTCAGTATCAGTAGCGAGTCACCGAAGATCTGGCGACTCGGGCAGGGCCCCAGCACTGCTGGCCACAATCAGCTTCACAGGTGTAAATAGCAAAAGTTGGGGCAATGAATCATGAAACCAAAGTAGTACATAATTCTGTCGGAAATTATCCACAAATTCCGTGGGTAATTTTCGTGGGTAAAAGTTATTAATGAAATTATCCATAGAATTCCGTTGGTAACTGAAATTACCGACAAAGGATAATTCCGTCGGTAATTAAAATTACCCACAGAAAATTTCTGTAAGTAATTTTACCATGGCAGAATAAATTGATATTTACCACCTATGGAAATTACTGACAATTAAAATAAATCTGTCGCTAATTTCAATTACTAACGAAATTCCATGGGTAATTCCGTCAGTAATTTTTACCCATGGAAATTACTTGCGGAATTTCGTGGGTAATTTCCGACGTAATTTTTTTTGTTGGTAATTCCATGTGTAATCCACAATTTTTTTTTTTTTTGGTAGTGGTCATGGCAGTAGCAATGGTGGAGGTGGCAGCAACAGTGGTGAAGGAGGAGGTATTGGTGGTGGCAGTTGTAGTGTGATGTAACAGGTGAAATGAGATTGATGAAACAAAGACAAAGAAGACTAAAGGGTAAATTGAATTTTTCCAACCATGCAATTAGGTGGTAAAGAGTATGCATTGGGAGGTATGAATGAGGATTACTAATTTTTCGGTAATCATCATTACTATGATAAAACATATTACCATGCTAAAGAAATACCTAATACTATTCTTTTGATAATGTAATCTAGATTACCATTGCAAGTATGCAATGGGTTGAAGCAAATGGGCTCCAAGTACTTTTTAGAGTACATGAAGAATGTATGAGTGCCATACTTTTTAGAAGATGTAGAGTTAGTAGGGAGACTGGTGAGAAAAAAAATATATATCAGGATCCCTCCTCTACCCGTTTTTTACTTCATCCCAGTTGGACTAAAATTTCAATAGATCATATCTGACATTTTATAAAAATATTATGATAAAATTAAATAAATAAGTTTAAACTGTTATAATTTGATCTAGACAGTTTATAATGTAGCACCTGCAAGGACCGCACTGAGACAAAATTGATGCCGTGGCTCTCTCACGATGCTTGGAATCATCAGGTTGTCTGTTTTGAGCAGAGACTGCTAGAGCTCGCAAACAAATAAATAATACAAACATATATATAGTTTTGGATTATATACTTGAATTAATTGACGGAAATGACTCGTTGTTTTTTAGTAGATTTTAAAGATAACCTTATCTTTCAGACCATTAAAAAACAAAAAAAACTTTACCTTATATATGGATCTCTTGGTTCTCTCTTCTACCAATTCGCAAAGCATCAAGATAAAATTTTAATAGCTTATTTTTATTATGTATTTTTTTAAAATAAAATTTTGTAAAATGTTCTTTTTTTTTTTTCTTTTTTTGGTCAGATATGAACCATTAGAATTTTAATCCAATGAGGAGGGTAAAGGAAGGGTAGAGCGCCCGGGCTAGGGTAGGAGATCGAAATCCTAAAAATTCAAGATATTCTTATATATTGTTATAAAATCTATAATATTTTTATGATGATTTTCCACAGCTTTCCACAGCTAAAATTAAGTGTTGGAAGAAAAAAAAAACACACACACACACACACAGAAATAGCTTTAGATTATCTTCATTGAAATTGATTAACTTGAAAAGACTCGTTTGTTTTTAGTAGTTTTTAAAGATGACCTTATCTTATATATGGACCTCTTGGTTCTCATCTACACGTTCCCAAAGCATCAAGATAACATTTCAATAGTTTAAATTTAATCACGTTTTTTTTAAGTAAAATCGTAATAAGGCACTTATAAAATTTTAAATCTAGACCATTAGAATTTTAATCCTATGATGTTGAAAGGAAGAAGGATGGTAGAAAAGGGAAAAGATAAATGGGAGGATCCTAATTAATTCTTAAAAATCATGATATTCATATATAGTGTTGTAAAAATTATAATATTTTGATGATGATTTCTTAGGGTTTAGGTTATC
The DNA here is from genome assembly GCA_034222035.1 of Acacia crassicarpa. NCBI lineage: Eukaryota > Viridiplantae > Streptophyta > Magnoliopsida > Fabales > Fabaceae > Acacia > Acacia crassicarpa. The sequence continues at coordinate 17,959,726 of JAWXYG010000009.1, read as the reverse complement.
CCCTATTAGCTTTAGGTTATCCCCATTGAAATTAATTAACCCAAAAGACACGGTTTTTTGTTGTTGTTAAGTTAACCTCAATCTATATGTGGACTCTCGTGGTTCTCTCATCTAACAGTTCCCAAATCTTTTTCTCTTTTTGAAGCAAGTATGCAATGAGTCTGATTCTAATTAACATACCAAGATCAGCTATATGTGGCTTGGCTATTGTACTAGTAGTTATATTAGAGGTTGTGAAACTTATGACAAGAAGGTAAACTTATCATAAACTTAAATCTTAAACTAATAAGAGTTTACTTTTATTAATAAATATGTGTTAGAAGTATATAATAAAAATATAAAAAATGGAAATAATATAATTTAAATATATTGTAAATCTGAATAAAGGAAATTAAAGCCATTAATACTATAATTTATCATATCCAATAAAGAAGTTTCTCTGATATTTATATAGAATGTCATTAAACATTTGAATAAAAAAAAAATAGCACCAGTGTAGGAGAGAGTTTCAAAGATAAAAATGGTAAACTTGGTATGCAAACTCGTGAATTCAATAGTTAGCACGAGATTAAGTAAAAACTGATTCAATTTTGTAAATTAGAAACGTAAAATCAAAATCAGTAAAGTTGGACAAGTCGGCAAAACAAAAGCACAACTTCAGGATGGTTCTGCATTGTTGGTGCAATATAAAATGTAACGTATTCCCCAGTGTGACTACTTGCACGTGTAAAATTTTAGTCCAATGAAGAGGGTAGAGCCCACGGGTCGGGTTGGAAATCCTAATGCTAAAGATTCTAGTTATTCTTATATATTGTTGTAAAATCGATAATATTTTGTGGACGATTTTTCACAGCTAAATTAAGTGTTGACAAAAAATGAAAAATAAAAACACTCACACACAAACACAGATAGCTTTAGATTATCTTCATTGAAATTGATTCACTTGAAAAGACTCGTTTGTTTTTTAGTAGTTTTTAAAGATGACCTTATCTTATATATGGACCTCCTGGTTCTCTCTTCCACACGTTCCCAAAGCATCAAGATAACATTTCAATCGTTTAAGTAAAATCGTAATAATAAAATTTATAAAATTTTTAAATCTGGAGCATTAGAATTTTAATCCTATGATGTTGAAAGGGGAAGGGTAAATGGGAGGATCCTAATTCATAAAAATCATGATATTCTTCTATAGTGTTGTAAAAATTATAATATTTTGATGATGTTTTATTGGGGTATAGGTTATCCCCTATTAGCTTTGTTGGATTAATGTGCTCTTTAGTCACTTAAGCCTAATAAGGCTTAATTGAGACTACAGCCCAAGAACTCTATGACCCATGTGGTTTAAGGTTAGGTTTTGGGTGTAATAGCATATAAACCTACTTTCACCTGCTTGAGAGTAACAGACGCATAAGGAGGCTCTCATCAGAAACAAACTCTAGACGCAGACGTTCATCATCTGAACGGTTGCCCACACAACCATCCTATTCCCCTCGAGAGATAGTCTGGAAGATCGATCATAGAGCGGACGAAGACTGTTCGTAGAGAGACTTTCAGATCGCTCTTCAGATACGAGGACTGTTCGTGGAGAGGCTTTCAAATCGCTGCTTCAGATTGCTGCATCTTTCTAGGTAATCAAAACGATGAAGGTTTTAACTTTTCCTATATCGCGTGGTACGATACGCTTCCGCATTTCTGGTGAGATTCCAACAATTGGTATCAGAGCCAAGAGCGATGAGGAAAAAAACCGAGTTTTGATATTAATTTATATTTCATGTGATTCTTTTCGAATATATGGCATCTTTTTCTATATTTGTTATTTATTTCATGGTAGCTATTCGTTTATAATTCATTTTTGGTATTAGTTTTAATTTCAATCGGTTAATTGCTTTAGTCCATTGTTAGATTTTCTTGTGTATTTCTTGATTTGTAACAAGGAGGCTAATCCCATATGATTAGGTTTCTTCCTTGTTGTTTTTAATTTTATTTTGGAATTTCTATGTATTTTTCGAATTTCTATAAAAGTTGGAGATCAAGAAACTGCGAAGAAGATGAGATGACTTCGGCTGAAGGCGTTGGCAGGAGTGACGGCTAGGGTTCCTCTTGTGTGTCCTAGGGTTTCTAGCTAAAGTATGGGTATTTGGGCTTTTGGGCCCAGAGATACCCTAGAGGGGCTAGAGACAAATAATATGTGCTGGACAAAAGAGGAATTCCAAAGTTGTAATTTTTATTCTTATTTTTTTTAGGAAAGCTATGGATTAGAGTTATTTGTTTAATTATTTAATGCCTTTGTTAAATTGTATGAATTATATTTGCGATTAACATGATGTTGGTAAATAACATGTCATATAGAATAGGAAGATGCCATATTGTTGCATAATCACATGTCATAATTGCATAGTAGCTATTATGCCTTGAATCGACTAGTATGATAGTTATTATGCGAGATTATTTAGATTGCCCACTAAATTAATTATCAATTATTATGATTTTAAATTAAAATCTAGAATAATAATTGGATTAATTAATTGTGGAATTAAAATATACGCATTAGTTATCAATTATTATGATTTTAAATTAAAATCTAGAATAATAATTGGATTAATTGATTGTGGCATTAAAATCTAGACATTAATTATCAATTATTATGATTTTAAATTAAAATCTAGAATAATAATTGGATTAATTAATTGTGGGATTAGAATCTAGACATTAATTATCAATTATTATGATTTTAAATTAAAACCTAGAATAATAATTGGATTAATCAATTGTGAGATTAGAATCTAGACATTAATTATCAATTATTATGATTTTAAATTAAAATCTAGAATAATAATTAGATTAATTAACTGTGGGATTAGAATCTAGACATTAATTATCATTTATTATGATTTTAAATTAAAATATAGAACAATAATTGGATTAATTAATTGTGGGATTAGAATCTAGACATTAATTATCAATTATTATGATTTTAAATTAAAATATAGAATAATAATTGTATTAATTAATTGTGGGATTAGAATATAGACATTAATTATCAATTATTATGATTTTAAATTAAAATCTAGAATAATAATTGTATTACTTAATTGTGGGATTAGAATCTAGACATTAATTATCAATTATTATAATTTTAAAGTAAAATCTAGAATAATAATTGGATTAATTAATTGTGGGATTAGAATCTAGACATTAATTATCAATTATTATTTTAAATTAAAATCTAGAATAATAATTGTATTAATTAATTGTGGGATTAGAATCTAGACATTAATTATCAATTATTATGATTTGAAATTAAAATCTAGAATAACAATTGGATTAATTAATTGTGGAATTAAAATCTAGACATTAGTTATCAATTATTATGATTTTAAATTAAAATCTAGAATAATAATTGTGGAATTAAAATCTAGACAAATAATCTAGGAAATTTCCTAAGAGAATTGTACTTTTTAGAGTAATTTGTGGGTTATTTAAAATGGTCATGTGACGCACTCTCTGTCAATCATGACTAGATCTTAGATACCTAATAATTTACTCTAAATTGAACAAATTTTTGGAAATTGAAAATTCTAAATTTAAAATATTGAATGGGTGAAGGTTTTAAATTAAGCATTTAATTTTAAAGCCTACGGGCCCCAATTATGGGTTTATTAGTGAAATGGTTATCGTTGAAGCCCCATCGGATAAGGATAATCAGATTTCGCTAGATTAAACCCTAATATTTTCAAAATTTTAGTAAAGTTTTGTACGGCCCATCGTCGACAACACTTAGACACTAAAGATAATTTTGAAAGTAAACAATGGTTAAATACATTCAACTTTAGTAAGATTGTTAACCTTCCTATCGAGGCTCTGGCAATGGAACTAAAGGCCCAAATTAACAATATTAGTTTTACAAGAATCTTGCCCATCGTAAGCCTTGTAAAGATAACTAATGGATTGTTAAACAATAAACAAATAGTAGTTATTAGAATCTACTAGCGCTATATCTGTTTGTTGTTAATTATAGTTTGTAATTAGTGTGCTTTTCCTTATTTTCAGAAAAATGTCTTCATTCAATCCTTTAGCTACAATCTTGAGCCAAAAACCTATGGATGGTACAAACTACAAACAATGGAAAACTAATTTGGATATTGTTCTTCAATTTGAAAAGCTCAACTTTGTTCTCACTACTCCTATGCCAGCGCAGCCTGCTGCAGATGCGTCTGATGCAATTCAGACTCGATTTCAGCAGGAGAAGGATAGATGAGAGAAGGTGAATGTGTCAGTTCGCTGCTACATTTTGGCCACTCTCGCCAATCACCTTCAGGAGCAAGTGAGCATGATTGAGAGTGGAGCAACAATGCTTCAGACTCTTGATGGCATGTTTACTACGTCTAACATGGGTTATTTACATGTGATTGAGGATTGTTTAGTGGAGAATCACGATGATAAATGAATCATTGATTCAGGAGCCACTAACCATGTTTGTTACTCTTTGCAGTGGTTCAAACATAACTTGATTGTAAGTAAAGGACAAAGAGATTTGAAGCTTGGAACTGGGGAGTTTGTGCCTGCACTAGCAGTGGGACAAGTTATTTGATCTTTTGATAATTGCAGGACTTTGGTTTTAGAATACTGTTTATTTATTCCAGATTTCAAGAGGAATTTAATTTCTGTTAGTTGTTTGGATAAACATGGTTTGACAGTTCAGTTTAATTCCTCAGTTTCAATAAGAAGTTCATCTTCTTTTATTTGTTCTGGTGTAAAGCTTAATGGTCTTTATTTCCTTAATCATGTTCCCCGTGAAGTTAATCATGTTGAATTAAAACATGTTGAGCATATTAATTCATCAAAGAAAAGAAAAGTTTCCAATGAAACTTATCTTTGGTATTTGAGATTGGGTCATATTAATTCTAATAGGATACAAGGTTTGGTCAAAAGTGGGATTTTGAAATCCCTGAACTTTGAAACAATACCAGTATGTGAATCTTGTTTAGAGGGTAAAATGACCAAGAGATCTTTCAAGGCCAAGGGAAAACGTGCCACACTTCAGCTGGAATTGGTACATACTGATGTATGTGGACTAATAAATGTCCAAGCCAGAGGCGGGTATCAGTATTTCATCACATTTACTGATGATTACTCTAGATTCGGACATGTGTATCTGATGCGTCACAAGCCTGAAGCTTTTGGAAAATTCCAAGAGTTCAAGGCTGAGGTAGAAAAGCATCTAGGTGTTCAAATTAATACTCTTCGATCTGATCGAGGGGGTGAATACCTATCTGGAGAGTTCAGGTCTTACCTGACCAAAGAGGGGATAGTTTCACAATTATCTTCTTTAAGGACACCCCAGCAGAATGGAGTTGCTGAAAGGAGAAATAGAACCCTTTTAGAAATGACAAGATAGTTATTCATCTCTTTCTGATTCATTCTGGGGATATGCCTTAGAAACAGCTATGTATCTATTGAACTTAGCTTCGTCCAAGTCGATTTCAAAGACACCAATAGAATTGTGGAAAGGGTGTAAGCCCACCATGAACCATATTCGGATTTGGGGTGCTCCGGCACATGTCTTGTAACAAAAACCAGATAAGATGGACTCGCGTACTGAAGTATCATATTTATAGGCTATCCTAAAGGAACCAGAGGTTGGTTGTTTTATAGTACAAAAGAAAAGAAGGTCATAGTGAGCACTCACACGACTTTCTTAAAGGAGGACTATATGACAAATTATAAGCCAAGGAGTAAGGTTATTCTTGATGAGCTAGTCTCAGATCAAGTTTCACCACAACCTCAAGGGGTTCTAGCTTTTGTTCCTGTGGTTGTTCAAAGAGGGGAAAATGTACCTGAACATACACAAGAACCAGAGACAGAACCAGAAGTTCAACATAATGATGAAGTTCAACATGATGATGAACTTAATGAAGAACAAAATCATGAATTGGTTAATCTACTTAATGAGGGTCCTCATCTAGAAACTGTTAACCCACAAAATGTGGACCCCCTATAGATGCACAACATCAAGTGCGACAAAGTCGTAGTGGGAGATTGATTCGTAAACCTGCAAGATATCTCTTGTTGGGTGAGTCAAATCAGGATGTCATCATTGATGAAGATGGTGATCCCACGAGTTATGATAAAGTGCTAGGAGATGTTGATGCTCAGGAATGGCTTGAGGCTATGAATCGTGAAATGGATTCTATGTATTCCAACTCAGTTTGGTCTCTTATAGATGCACCTGAAGGGGTAAGACCCATTGGGTGTAAGTGGATTTACAAGAGAAAGAGAGGATCGGACGGGAAAGTTGAAACCTTCAAAGCTAGATTGGTGGCGAAAGGGTACTCCCAAAGAGAAGGTGTGGATTATGATGAAACTTTTTTGCCGGTTGCCATGCTCAAGTCCATCCGGATTCTCTTAGCTGTTGCACCAAATCTTGATTATAAGATTTGGCAAATGGATGTCAAAACTGCTTTTTTAAATGGAAATTTGGAAGAGGAAATCTATATGCAGCAACCAAAAGGGTTTATAGCCAAAGGGCAAGAAGATATGGTATGCAAGTTGCAGAGGTCCATTTATGGACTTAAGCAAGCATCCAGATCATGGAACATCAGATTTGATCAAGCCATTGCGAGGGAATTTTTCCGCCGCAAGAACGTTCTTGCTCGAGCATTCAAATTGCTTTGCTCGAGCAACCTACCCTAAACTACTTTTAGCAGTTTATCAGATGGTCCGTGCTCGAGTATGTAATGATCTCTGCTCGAGTACATAGATTACTTTAGTTCAATAACTCAAAAATTGTGATCATCAAAATACAAGATCTAACACACACACACACACAGATATATATATATGTGTGTGTGTGTGTGTGTGTGTGTGTGTGTGTGTTCACATATCATCTTATAATCACATATTCATGAATTAACAAATCATTATGAGGCTCTAAGAACCCTAGTTGGCTAAAAATATAGGGTTTCACAATGGGTTTAATTCCAATGACCTAGGTTGACCGAAATTTTCATTGAAAAAGAAGGCTGATGTGGTGTGCTATTCATGAAGCATGTGGAATATATTTAGGTCTTGGTTAATTTAATAAATTGGTGAAGTGGGATGTTGTAGAAGTTTGTTCCAATATGATCCTATTTGATCATCCACAAGACTTTTATTTGCAACTTAGTTCATTACTCATTTAGTTGCAAATATTTGATAAGTGTTAAACATAAATTCTTGATTCCATATAAGGATTTCTATTCCTCAATTAGCTTCTTTGTGCCATAGGATATTACCTCTAAAATTTCTAAGCCAAAATCATCCATTTACTAATTATTTTTAAATTTTTCCTCTCTAATAAATATTCATGCAACCTTCTTCTCATCCCTTTGGTCAAATTTAATAAACTAAAATGACACAAATAGATGTTAATTCCATTTATCACATTTTGTGCCAACATATGTTTAAAAAAAATTTGTTTTGATGAGATCACGTATTTCAGGTAAAATTGACATTTTAGTCAAAATTCACCATTTCTTTTCTTCAAATGCAAATATATCATACATAGAATTTGCCATAGCAAATTTAGGATATTACATATGTATTTTTCTCTCTTGATTGAAATATTAATTTTTATCTGTTAACACCTTTAGCTCTTACAACTTTGTTCTATTAGCACTATTAACCCTTGTTAGGAGTAATGGTCCTAACAAAGAAAAATTAAATCATTTAATTTTGAGAGAAAAATACACAGGTACCAAATCAAAAATTAAATGAATATATAGATACCTCCAAATGAGTTTTCCCTTTTTTCCTATAAAATGATATTTTACTCTTATGTAAACATATATAACCATTATAAAATTGTTAACTTATATTGATGCCATGTTATTCCCATTAATGTGATGTAGCATAGATCCGTCAAAAACTTAAGGGAAAAATTAACGACATGGGTTAAAGAGGTTAAATTTAAACTTTTAAACAATGGGGGAGTTATTGACAAAGAATTGTTGAGTTCTCACAAAACAACCAAGTTTAATAAGGATTTGCAGTAATATGGAAATTGAGTCGTTTCTCAGAGAATTTGTATTAGGACTAATTTAACAATATCAGAGACAGAAAAAACACAGAACAATAACGAATTGAGGGGAGTTTTTAGTACACAATTAAAATCAATACATAACTAAAATAGAATGAACTAAAATGAGATTAATTTGATAAATAGAAGATCAACCTAAAATTTCGAATTCCACCACTTTCCTTCCTCGGATGAAAAATATTATTAACCGAACTCACAATTGATTCTGGATAAACCAAAATCTCTACGTTCGTCAAGAAAATCCCTCCATTGGACGATCGTCCAGAATCTGTTTGAACTCGCAGCGTGTCACCATGCAATCACAGAGTGATCACTTCAACCCAGTTCAAACTCAATCCTTGGGATATCTCAATCTGGGCATTAAATCTAACACCCAATCCGAAAGTAAATCGAATCCAAAATTACAAAACAAAAACGAATTTCTTATCGTTAAGAACAAGTTCTCTCGATAGTGGAATCTTCAATCCGTGGGCCAATCACAAAAGCTTAGCCTATCATGGCTGTGTAGAACAAAAATAGAACACAAATGAAGATGTTCATGAAGAACATGACGAACAGTTGACAAAAAATGGAAAGCTTTTATATTCAATTTGAATTCTGTCCAAAAATGTAATGAACTATGTGTTAGTGGCTAACCTAGGTAAAAACCTAGTTACAAAATTGACTAGGCTCATCCAATAGTTTGGCCCAAAATATAAATAAAATTAAACTGAGTTTAAGTTACAAAATTCAAGCCCAAATACAAATCCAAAAATATACATATGATTTCGGCTCCAAAATTGACCACCCTCTTATCCGAATTCTCCCTTCAAGTCTTCATAACAATTGTGTCTCTTTGAACCATCTAAAATATGAAGCAAGAATGAGGCTAATCCGATGTCTGGTTCAATAGTTATGGTGAAAATAGTGAAGCCATTATTTATTAACTAAACAGTACTAAATTTATTCACTAAGAGACACAAAGAAGTGTATTAAATATTCAATTATCAGTTATATGCAACCAACTCAAAATTCAGTAGAGTTTTATGTATTTTAGCCCCTTTTTTTATATTATCAAACTTGATTTCAAGCATCATGTTCCGAAGTCTGTTCTTAATTTAATCTCATAGCACACGATGGGATTGCTGGAACCGAATTGGAATACACTACAAACATGGCTTCTAGAAAGGAACCGTGTAACATCCCCAATTTTATGTAAATTGATATATTTGATGAATTAATGGAATACATGAATTTTCATCAAGCCTTTAGTTTATGGTATTTAATTTCCAAGTAAATAATTAAGCCAGAGAAAATGATGTGGAATTATTTGAAAATTTAGGTAATTGATGTGGTATTCGACAATTTAAGATAAGAGATGACAATGGAAGTCAAAACATATATTTTCCCTTTTTAGCCTTGTATTTTCGGCCAAAGGGGAAAAATAAGAAGAATATAGTGAAATTCTAATTAAAGCCTAAGAGGTAGACATGTGGTGGATCATGAATTTAAGGTCATTGAGCTAGGAAGTAAAACAATTATTAGGAACCTAAGAGGGAGCCATTTTAGTTTGGAGAAGAAGAAGAAGAAGAAGAAGAAAAAGGCCCATGAAGCAAGTATACTTCTAGAAGCATTTTGGAGCCAAAATTTTAAATTTAAAGTTGGAGCCAAAGTTTCAATTTTGAAATTGGAGCCAAAGTTCAAATTTAAAATCTTGTGAAATCATGCTTTGTAAAAGGCACTCTCCTCTCATTTTAGCTCTCAATTTGGTTTAGAGAGGAAAGAAAAGAGAGAGAGAGAGAGAGAGGCATTTAGCTAAGGCACAAGGGTTCAAGAAGCAAGAAGGAGATTGAAACTAAGGTAAGTATGTTGGACTCATACTCTACTCTCTCTTCTACCTTCTTCTTCATGGTCAACATTAACAAACAAACTCTTCCTTGATGATGGAAGTGAAGGCCAAAAGGAAGTAAGAAGGAGAACAAGGATCAAGATTTTCAAGGGTTCAAAGGAAGCTAAGTCAAGTAATAAGTAGTCTTTGAACTCCCTTGTGATTTCTAGCTCATGGTGTTGATGATAGTTATTCTCTTGAATATTTATGCATGATTTGGGGACTATTTTGGATGAGGAAAAGGTTAAACATACTATTGAAGTTTAAAATTATGGTTTAAGAAGTAAATCAAGCATGATTAAGAAGGAGTATGTTGTTAAAACAAGAACTTGGTGTGTTATTTGTTCATTATGATTTTCGGTCAGCCCTATATACTTGAAGATTTGAGTTTATTTTGGATGTTTTGATGCTTCCAAAGTGTTTAAAATTAGGTTTTATATAAGAATGAACTTGGATCATGTTTTTGGAATCAAAGAGATAAGTCTCAAAACGTTGAGAATCAATTTTTGGTAGAAATAGTGGAATCAACTGGCTTCTATGATATTTTCAACTCAGAAAATGAACTTAGAAAATCTGAAAATTTATAGTCATAAATTAGACTCTCAAGGAATTTTTTGGTATATAATTTGTAATTTTTGAAGCTCTAAATTAGGAGTAATGAATTTTCGAAAATGGAACAGATAGCAAGACTCTGTCTTTGTCCTGAGGGTGGATTTTAGACACATAAAAATTGTACGAATTTTTATGGACTCTGGAAATATTTTTAGCCAAAACTAAACATATTAAGGGTCATTTGGGCTTTTGAAACCCCCCAATTGGATTTTTCTAGAGTTTATTATGAATTTTTGAAGTTTAGTCACTAATTCTAGAATTTTCTGTGCAATCCGAAAATAAAAGGGGTTTTCATCAATAATGGGTTTCCAATTGAGAAAAGGGATTTAGAGATTATGGAAGCTTGGAAAGGCCTTATTTCAAATCAAGAATTCAAATATTTATTAAGGAGAATTTTCATAATTATTGAGAATTATTTATTTGTATTATTGGTTATTTTAGGGATATTTTTGTCATCTACATGCCGGGAAAATTAGTAATATTTGAGGTCAACTATCAAGTAGTAACCTTAATCTTCTTATGCCTTATGTTACTTTGTATATTTGATTTTCCATGATTGTGGATCCGTGTCTCGTGAGAGACATGCGTTTGTATGTGTATTCAATGTGATCCGAGTTTGAGGCCCGACCACTGTGATTTTCCTAACGCTGTGGATCCGAGGCTTGCTATGTTGAGCAGTCCTGTGTTTATTAGGACTTAGTCCTTCCACAATAAATATTGCATATGTGTGCGGTTTGCTTTTATTTTACTGCGTGTGATTACTGAATGCTGTATGATTTATTGTTTTCCTGATTGTGGTGACATACATGCATTATATACACTTTTCATATGAAATTAATGGTTACTCTAAGATTCAATTATGAATCCCAGGCTTTTGCAAGGGTTCATGTAGCTCTTCTAAGGCGGTGTCTGGAGACAAAGGTAAGGCCATCGAGCTGGATTGAAGAGATGTCAGTGGAGGCTGTGGGTGACTTTATTTTTGTCTCTTTTTGGATATTTATTTTGGATACTCCCAGATTACTGTATTATTATTTTGGCTATTTTGGGCATTATGGATCTGGATAACTGTATTTAATCCCTCAGGGGAAAATTTACTATTCAGTATTTTATCTTTACCAGTATATTTTGTCCAAACCGATGTATATTGTGCTGCTAATACTCTGATGTATGGCATAATTAACTTGGGAAATGGAATTACATAATCGAATTAAAATTTGGACTAAGATAAAGGATCACACTACCTACCACCCGAAAGGGCGAGGCCGGTAGGTGTGTGACAAACCGTTACTAATACAAATAATTAATTTAGCATCCTATTTTTAGCGCCAATATAGGTTTATTAGACATATCGGTTTGAAAAATACTTATATCTATTTTGTCAAGTTCTCCAATCATATCTAACCACGTGTCCTGTTTTTAGAATATAACTATAAGCCCTTATTTAAAAAAAAAAAAAAAAAAGACACATGGTCATGTATTTGTGATTGGAGAACATGATGTAATGGATACAAAGAACTTAATATAAGTATAGTCCAATCCTTCAAAACTGACTTAAAAATTATAATTTCCAATGCGACCAACTTTATAATTCAATTTAGTATTTTAAGTAAGATTTTTTTGAATTGTTTTAGTTGACTAAAAATATAAATTCTAACCAATTAATAATCAATTAAGAGATCCCATAGAATTAGTAGTTTCCATATTTAGTAATCTTGAATGAATATATATGTTCAATATTATATATCATTTATTTTTAAATAATTAAACACTTGAAATTCAATTATATAAATTTATTTTTCTCCATAAAACCAACAATCGGATTTGATTGAATATTTTTTCTAATTCGGAATAAAATCAAAAAGAAGATCCCAGCCATAAAACACAAGCAAACAAAGGAATTATGCAAACGATGAAAACAGGAACTTTGACAATTGAATTTCATAACATTATACTCAAATTTTTAAAGTTTATTTCACAACGTAATGCACAATTAATGCATTAAAGTCATACTTTAACAATCATTTCACGTATAAGAAGGCTAACTCTCAGCCATCGGTTCATTTGTGATCTTTATTTTCCAGAGAATTCCAATTAATGACTATGAAACTGCTTGCAGGTGAAATAGTTTTCCCTCTATTTGTGTTCATACTATTCTGCCAATGTTTCTGGGTTTGTATTGCAGAAGATTGTGGAGGGAAGGCAATTGCACATACTATTACTGTTGGTCAATCTGGTGAGTTCAAAACAGTTCAAGCAGCAATTGATTCAATAAAAAGTAATAACGCTCAGTGGTTCAAAATTCACATATATCCAGGCAAATACAGGTACGTTAAATATTCTTGAACATAATAATATTATTGTTTGTTCTTAGTACGATATTTGTTATCCATGTCTAGTTGTCTACCTTTCAAATGCATATATATGCTTTTTCCCCCAAATAAGAGGGGCTTATGGCTTGATATTGTGTTGGTTTAGCTTTTGGGAGGGGCAATCTGGCTAATGGGTGTTTTTGTTTTGTTTTTTTGTTTGGATGAAAAATGGTCCAAATTGGGCTTATGAGATAAAAGCTGCTTCTTTGAAAAGTCAACTTTCTTGGCTTTAGCTTTTAGTATTTCAATCGGGCTTATGCTCTTCATTCACTCTTGGTAGCATTGTTCCTATCCCTGTGAGATGAGATGCCAACCATCTCAAAATATATTATTATTATTGATATATATATATATATATATATATATATATATATATATATATATATATATATTAATCTCTCCTAAAATTTTAATTCTAGAATTTAAAAAAAGGGGGATGTTGCAATAAGAATAACCCTATAGAATTAGATACCAAATTGTATAGTGTCTAGTTCCTAGTAACTTATGTAATATTTATTTGATCAAATTATATATTTTAGAATTGCCAAATTTTGTAATTTAGCAGTTTTCATGTTTTTGGTAATTTTGTTTTAATCTTTTTTTCTTATAATTATCTTGGAAGTCACCTATGCTACTGTCATTCCAAACAAATTTCAATTTCATAAAGGCTACTTATGCTACCACCAATTCTAACATAAATGATATTTCACAATCTAACTTTTATCGAATCAGACTTTTCCATAAGTCATTCTACCCACCGGTATCTCAAACAAGCATATGTAAGTGGGATGCAACCCGCGGCCTCTCATTTATATGAGAGTTTCCATACCACTATGCTATAAGATTATTAGCTATATATATTATATATGGATGAGCAATTTTGCATTGAAAGTTTTCACTTGGGGAGCACTGGTTATTTAGAAGTTTTTTTTTTTTTAAATAGCTTTTCCCTACAAGTAACCAAAACAAAACAATCAACATTAATTTTTAGTGGTTGAGGCTAATTTGCTCAACACTCTTGAGTGTTACTTTTACGGAAAAATTGCACTTTAACCCATATACATACATAATACACACACTTTCAATATTCAAATTCTTTCTCTGGCATTTATAGAAACAAAGGAGAAATTCTGGTTGTGCAGAGAGAAGGTTCAGGTTCCAAGAGACAAACCATGTATCATTTTGGAAGGTGAAGGCAGGGGGGTTACCACAATTACGTACAGTGATCATCAACAAACAGATACTAGCGCCACGTTCTCTACATCTGCAAACAATATAATTGCAGTTGGAATCAGCTTTGAGGTTAGTACATGAAATATATAGTATATCTTGTTGAAGTATAGAGCCTAAATAAATAAATAAAAGGGTTATTAAAACTTGATAATTTATGTCAATTTCATATTCAGCATCAATGTAAATATAAAATTTAGCAAAGCTTTCTCAGTTTCTTGGGCTTACTGCTCTCACTTGTTCTTTAATTTTTATTTCCTTTTTTACTGATAATAATTTTTATTTAAAATATGGTGTATGCCTTCTCATGTCCTTGACCTTAGCCCTATGATTAGGTAGAGATTTCTTGCCAATTTTTTGGGTGATATTGGTTGATCATTATATGTATCTGAAGGCAATTAGTAGTGAAATCATGATCTGCTCAAAACTTAATCATGGTTGCACAATTTTAAAATTTAAATGTATATTTTTATATTCAAAAGCCTTCCGCCTCTTAATATCATTTTTTTGGTTATAAATATGTTGGGTAAAAACCAAAATCATGACAAAAAATATTAAAATTCATCTAAAATTATTGTGGGTGTAGAACTCGCTTGATTTGCCCATGGAATCAAAATTGGACCAAACCATAAGTGGAAAAGTTGTGAGAGCACCAGCATTGGCAGCCAGAATATATGGTGATAAATCTGCATTTTTCGATTGTGGATTCTTGGGATTTCAAGATACTCTTTGGGATGTTCAAGGTCGTCATTACTATAAAAATTGCTATATCCAAGGTGCCATGGACTTCATCTTTGGCAGTGGTCAGTCCTATTTTGAGGTATGCACTACTTTAAAGAAACTTTCTATGTTATTATTCACAAGTTAATTTGTAAAATTTATGAATAAATTTATCATTTTTTGGGAAAATGTGCACCTTTAATTGACACTTTTTGGTTCTTTTTATACAAGATACTTTTTAGTTCTAATAGTGCATTTGGTATGGATGCATAGAATGGAAAATAGATTAAGATAATATATAAGTAAGATTAGGCTACAATATATTGTATTTAATCAACTATTTTTTTTTTGGGCAAAAAAAAAATCAACTATATTTTTTGGGTACAATTAGTTATGTTTTTTAGGATAAAAACTAACCTCACTTTTCTTAATTGATTTGTATAAATTAGTTATATATTACTTATACTAATAAATAGTAATGGAGGGAGTATACTGTTTTTTTTTTGGGGGTCAGAATTCACGTACTGATCATACCATCCACAGGGGATTTGAACTTAAGAGTTAAGACGGGCATAAGCTTGGAAGTGTTTAGTGTCGGATGGGTTATAAGGCCCCGATATAGAGTATACATTGCATCTAAAGTTCTAAACTGCTGGTCCGGTGTATAAATATAATATTGATTATGGTTGAAGTTTAGTTTTAATTTTCTTTCCCAAATAGTTGAAGTTTAATGAATGATATAGCATTGAGTGATTTGTCTTTTGGAATAGAATTGTTTGATCAACGTGACGTTAACTACATCGAAGGCTCGAGTTCGTCATGGTTATATAACAGCACAAGGACGAAGTTCAAAGGATGAGACCAGTGGCTTTGTATTTAGAGGTGGCAAAGTTGTGGGAAGTGGTCCAGTTTTTCTGGGGAGAGCTTATGGTCCTTATTCCAGAGTTATATTTCATGGAACATTTCTAGATTCGGTGATCTCTCCTCAAGGATGGGACGACTGGCATCACACAAAAAATGTGTAAGTATACCTTTTTCACATACTTTAATTTTTTAGTTGTTTTCCCCTTTTAATCATAGCTTTTTGATCAAACAAGAAGCATTATTGTAATTATTGTATACTTCATCTCGTCCTAAATATGAGTTAGATAAATAATTTATAAATATTAAGTAAATTAGTTAAATTATTTATATAGTCCTAGATATAAGACCTTGTTTGTAGCTAGCTAATTCAAGTTATACTTTAAACTAGATCTTATATTTAGAACCAAAGCTAGTAATTATTTGTAAACAAATCTATATTGGTTTTCTTTAAATAGCCCTTGTAATTGGAAATTACACCAATTGATGAAAGCTCTCTTTACATGTGTTATCAATATGTATGCATAGTTTTTTTTTTTTTTTTTTGGGGGGGGGGGGGGTTGCAAATTTGGTAGACTAAGTGGATTGATATCAACACAAACTCCTCAATTAGCTCCAACATTTAGTGGGGGAGGAAGTACTGTAGGTTTGGGTTTTTATGATTTTGAAAGGAAAAAAAAATGAAAACTACAATTTCATAGTTTTTTTTTTAATCAAATTAAAACATCCTTTTTCATAACTATAAAACATCATGATGTCTCGTTTTATTTGGAAACTAATGATTAAAAAGTAAACAATTACACACGTGCAGCATTAGAACAACATATATTAGAAATATTGATGAACTTTTCAAGTGCACATACATGCAGGGGTCATTTGATGTATGCTGAAGTTGATTGTATTGGCCAAGGGGCAAATCGGAAAAAACGAGTGCCATGGGAGACAAACCTCTCTCCTGCCCAGCTAAATCAGTTTTCGAAATCATCATTCATAGACCAAGATCACTGGCTTGCAAAGATACCTTTGTAACCTATAGTTTAACTTTCCAGATTAGAAAAGTGACGAGTTGCTGAGTAAAAGGATGTATTTGCAATTTCTTATAAATAAATTTACATAATTATGTGTATCTGCATTGCTTTGAATTTAAATTTTTACATAAATTTAAGTAATGTGTCTTCACCTACAGCATGTCCGTGTACAATTCTTAAGGCTCTAGGTTGAGTAGCAGGAGCAAGTGAGCAACCTTTAATTTATTATGAGCCCAAACGATAGATTCAATAAGTTCTTTCCAATAACCACGCCAGCTGAATAGAAACATTAAACTAAAAGCCCAAACAGAATGGGCACCTAGGAAAAAAAGACCACATGCAAATAATGAACAACCATAAGACTAAATTACTTGGGATGCCTCTGCCCATAAGAAATCACGGAGCCACCTATTAATGGTAATGGAACTCTGTGCAAAGTTTCTCCCGTGATATGAGTTAATTACCACCCTTTGATCACTTATAATACCCCATCTAATTGCATTTTCCAACTGAAATGGAATATTACTACCAAAATGGAATTAAGCAAATACTAGGTGGCTAATGTAATCCAATACAAAAGGTCTCAACCTTAATTATGGGTACTTTGTTATTGTTATCCTTTAGGGTAAGTTTGGTTTGAGGGGAGGGGAGGGGAGAGAAAAAATGTGATGGAAGGGAAAATTTTGTGGGCCCCACTAGACTAAATTTTTGTACAATTTTCTCCTCCCCTCATTTTTTTTTCTCTCCCCTCCCCTCAAACCAAACTTACCCTTAAAGTTCATCTTTCATTCTATATAGTATTATTGGTCTTATAGTAATTCAATAAAATCTCCCTTTAAGCTTATATTATTAGTTATTTTCCTATCACATATAACTCTGGTAAGATTTCTCTATTCCAACCACCTAACTTGTGTTCTTTATGTAATACTCCATCAATTTCACTCATTCTTGTGTATAATAGATCCCAAATATATAAATTTTGTCACTTGTGGAAGAATGATTTGATTGAGAAAGATCAAGAAAAAGAGGGGAGATCTTATGAATATTTATATAGATTTAAACAAGAATTACAAGAACCTTCTTCTAAAATTTTTAATTAGCCCAAGATTTAGGAATCAACAGAGGTTATTTTGGGCATAATATTTCTTAGTATGGAAATTAAGGATTTAATTTCAATAATTACTTTATTTAGAAGCCTAGAGTACCTAGATAATATTTGGTAGAATGAGAAGCCAATCCCCAATGGTAACGGTTGATAGAAAACGGTTGTGGTTGCAAAGGAAATAGCAAGGAAAATTTGGCATTGGCTAACTCTTAACAAATCACACGGTAACAATACGATGTGTAATAAAAAATTATTATTATTAGGAAGAATTATACTAAAGGACCTAAGAAAAATAATATTTATTAAGAAGGACCATAAAAATGGTAATTATTTTGAAAGACCAAAAATTAAAATATTAATAAAAAGAGACTAAATTGCCCTTGGTCGAATTTTCTATATTATCTCTAATTAAATCAGAATCTGAGGTGATTGATTGAAAATGATAAATAGAAATTAAATCAGAATCTGGAATATGCAAATTAGTATCTCTATTGGTAACTTTTTATCTCTTTGTGAAGAAGAAATCATAGGTTCTTTCATCCACAAAAATCTCTTGGCGTCCTCCCCTCTGTTCTATGATCTTCAAGTTCTTCTTCCTGGTAATTTTTTATCTCGTTTTCCTTTAGTTCAGTTATTGTTATAATCATTAAAATCTGATTAATCCTTGCCTCTTTAGTATTGTATATTTTTTAAACTTTTGTTTTGAATAACCGAAGTCAATTCGCATGGTCCGTCACTTTTTTTTTCTTTACGTGGAATGGAAGGTTGCTATATATTATTGTTCCAAAAAAAAAAAAAAAGATTCGCAAACATTGACCTATAGGTTGTTTTTTTATTAATTAGATATTTCATTCCAAAAAAAGGTTGCCATATATTATTCCAAAACGTTTTTTTATTTCTCACGTTTATGTAAAAATTTGTAGAACCAAGGGCAATTTAGTCTGTTTATATTAATGTTTTAATTTTTGGTCCTTCAAAATATAATTACCATTTTTATGGTCCTTCTTAATAAATATTATTTTTCTTAGGTCCTTTATTATAATTCTCCCTTATTATTATTACGTCCTCTGGCCCCAAATATAAGACATAATAAACTTTTTTTTGAAGAGATTCAGGAAGTTAAATAAGGTAGTTAATCATATCATATATTGTATATCATGAGATTATATATTAGTTCATAAGTTAGACAAAATAATTTAGAGAAAAAATGATAAATATAAATATTTAAAAGTAATTTAATTAGTTTGTTTTTAATATTTCTAAAAAAGTGAACTTTATATTATATTTTGGACCGAAGGGAGTATTGTTGTTGTTGTTGTTGTTTATAATTCCATATCTTGTTAAGTTATAGTAACATAGTTTATTAAATAAAATAAGTGTCACAAATATTTTTTAATTTGGTCGGCCCAGGGTATCAACCACTAGTAGCTATGATTAATCCCCTTTTGTCGTCAACTTTAAAAAAAGGCACCAATATTTATTGGGAGCAAGTGAAAAGGGACTTGTTCTTCTTTAACCACGTCATCAGTTTGAGGTATGGAATGAAGAAAATGGTATTAGGAGCTGGCTCTTCTTCTACGATCATGGGCTAACTCGAGGCGAATCTGGATTAGTCGGAATCATAAGTTCCTATAAACCAGGTGAGAAATATATATATATATATATATATATATATATATATATATATATATATATATATAAGACTTTAGTACTGGCAATGAGACTCACCCAATACCAAAAAGTGTCACATATTTGATCCTATACATTTATACAAAACCCTAAACGACTTGAGAAAAAAACACAAACAGTTATTGGGAGTAAAAATTTGGGCAAAACATAACAATAAAAAAAAAAGATGGAAATATAATAAGCCCAGATTGGAACTTATAGCGAAGCATATTTGGGTTATACACTTATACATGGTAATAACGGGGGGAAAAAAACAACAAATAAAATTTGTTTTGTAAGAGTTCAGTAAAAATGATTTTGACTACAACTACAAAGGATGAAGTCACAAGAAATCCCGCGAAGGCTTAATTATTGAAAGTGAATGGGTTTATCCAAGTTAGTTCCATCAAACCATTAACCATTTCATTTTTTTTTAAATAGAAAAAACCCCATTAACCAAGGAAGAAGGAAGGACATGCTAGTTGGTTAGAATTATTACGGCTATGAATGAGTTTTGTGATCTTAAAACGACCCATTACGGAGTGAGAACTCTTCTCCATTGAAGTTTATTGCTCATTCCGTTTTTTTATAAGATCCAAATTAATAATCCAGTCATGTAGATAAAAATAATTAGTTAAAATTAATTAAATACAATTCATATATAAAAATGTAACTTATTTTTCAAAAAAAAAAGTTATTTATGGCAAATCTAACTAATAACGAATTACGGCAAAAAATGAAAAATGAAACTACAAATTTCAGCTATGCTGTTAGTGTCTATTGTAAGTAAAAATAAGTCACCCTTAAAAAGATTTCTTATATATAACATCAAGGGGAGTAATCAAAAAGACCACATTTTTGGGCCAGACTTTTGTGGTAGCTTTTAAAGTTAATCTTATCTTACGGACTTGCTTCTCTCGTCTTCTAGTTCCTAAAGCACTTTCATCGACCTGTCTAGCTATATACCAGGCTCAGTTATTGTAGTGTGTGTGTGTGTGTTTTAACTTTTTATCAATATTAATTTATTCTGTATAGTGTTATTGTTTTCCATATGTCTCATATAATAAAATAAATTTATGAATAACTTTATAATTTTTTAAATATTTTAGTCATTTGGAATTTATTTAAATTTTCAAATTACTTTCTTCACTTACTGTTATTTAACAATAATGGATACTTATTGCGTATTTGCAATTCTAGAACTTTACTTTTAATCCTAAATTATATTTTTGAATGAATATATTTTTGTAGTTTTTCCGTCATTAAATTCTGGCGCTATTTTTTTTTTTTAAATATATAGTGTGTAAACAGTTTAAACCAAATAAGAATGCAATATCTGGTAGAGTTAGAAAAGAAATAAAACATTTTTTTAAAGAAAATATCATATATAATTCTTACCTCAATTGTAACGCTAATCAATCAGTGTATAAATGTCCTGAGCCAAAAAATAATTTAAAAAAAAAAATCAGTGTATAAATGTCATTTTCTATCCGATTGAACAACCGGAGTAATTGTTCAAAAAAAGAACAACCGGAGTAGAAAGTTCAATATTTTAAAATGAATATATTTTGGAGGCACAGAATTATAATTTTTTTAATGAATCAAATTATTTTTTATTTACAAATTTTTACACTGCTTTAAAAAATACTCTTAATTTTTTAGAGAATTTTCTGTCTGTAATATAATGATAGTTGGGAAACATGTGGGTTATCTGTTGTTTCATTTATGTTAAAATTTCCAAGTCTTTCAGCAAATGGAGGAGGAGATCGAGGTGCACCATGCTCCTGGCCTAGAAAGTAGAAGAATGGAGGAGGAAGAGAAGTGTGCACGAAAGCTCAAGAGTATGGGTGATGCTTCTAACTAGAGAAGAGAACAATGATGAGGACGTTACTGTTTGACATCTGTAAGTATCTATATAATCACTCATTGAATTCAGAGACATATACTAGTCCTGGTGAGTCTGGACTCAACTCACCTAAATATTTTGTTATGAGTGAGAGAGAGAGAGTGAGAGAGAAGAGTACGTGTGAGATGACTCTTCCTTTTGGCTCTTATATTAACTTAAATCACAAGTAGTTTCCCTTTAGCACAAGAAAAGCAATGTGAGACTTTTCGTTTAAAACAAATTCTCGTGTGCCAATGAAATAATACATCAGGTTCTCAATGATATTGATGAATTCACAATTTCAACATGTTTTAGCACATTAATTAATATAATTCATTAATACCACAACATAATATCATAACATTCCTCCCAACCATAACTTTCAATATATTTCACAAAAATCTTTAAACTCATTACCTCTACATTTTAATAAATCTCAGCAATATCCCTATTAAATATAGATATGCTACTCTAATCCTTATCATAAATTCAGTTTGACTAAATCACACGTACTTAGAAATGGAAGCTACCACATTCAATATATCTTAAATTGATTGAATTTTACAGATTTACCCTTATCTAATAATCAATATTGAAAAAAAACTGTAAATTTTTTCCTACCTATATTTTCAATACACATCTACATTTAGAAAATAATCAATAATGACTCTTAGGATGAACTTATATTTAGGATTAAATTTTTTTCATAAGCTGGACTTATAATAAAGACTAAAGTGGTATACTTTTAAAACTAAATAATATTCTTTGATATCTGAAATATAAGACACCTTTGATGAGTATTGTACACCCCAAATTCCATACTACTTGCCATGCTTGGTGACATGTAGTATCTAGGAATACGGTATTGACAAGTCAAAGTAAAGCGAAACGGAGAGCATGAATTATGCTTGGTTAATGTGTAACTGATATAAAATGTCCAGGCATATGCTGATATATTAAATATCCTAAAGGAATATTCGTGATACAATTTACAGACTCAAATACAGGTTTATCTAGACCTATGGCTTTGAACCCAACTCAGTTGATCAAACCTATTGGCCAGGTCAATGTTTAAGTCTAGTGGAAGTTTCCCAATCTTTCCCATATAGACCAACCCTTCCTCAGTTTAAGCACCAAACGGTTTGAAACAATGGCGGAGCCAGGATTTTGAATGACAGGGGGCGAGAATATGAAATATTATATCAGAAATAAAAGTACTGAAAATACAATACAGACCTAATATATAAAAAAATGAAGAGAAATATATTACAGAAATTAAGATAACTTCACTTGACTCTTGCCCTACGTGTTTTCATATTGTTAAACTCATCTATAATTGAATTTGTACTAAAACTCAAAACAATTTCTTTTTCAATGTATGTAATCAAAGAATCATCAAGAAATTGATCTTCCATTCTATTTCGAAGCCTGTTTTTGATTATCTTCATAGCAGAGAAAGATCTTTCAGTGGTTGCTGTAGAAACTGGAAGAGTGAGTACAAGTCTAATCACTCTATCAATAAGAGGGTAAATGATGGACTTTCCAGTTCTTGCTAGCCCTTGACATAATTCAGCTGTAGTTGATAAATTAATCAAATCTGGATGTTTAGGAATGTCAAGCTCAAAATGTTGTAACTCCATCTTCAAACGCAATTTTTCTAATTCTGTGAAGTCTCGAGAATAAAATTTATCAACAAGTTTGCAAATGTCATCACTATTAAATGACTTGTACCTATTTCTTGGATCCAAAGTCATGCTCAAAGCAAGTAATTCAACAGCATTATCATTGAACCTACTATTTAATTCTTGCAATTGATAATCAATTGTAGCACAAAAGATATTTACCCTATAAAATTTTTCAATAGAAAAATCACCTTGTTCATTTCGAGCACGACCTCTCCTTCCAATATATTTTGCACTCATATCTGGAATGTCAATGTCATGTTTTATACAAAATTCTTGAACATGAACCAAGAAAGCATCCCAACCCGTCTCTCTTAATTTCTGAAGTAACTCTTTTGTAGTTGAAACAAGATGTAAAGCATTTGAAATATCTTGAGACTCTCGTTGCAAAGCTTGACAAAGGACTTCAGTAATACCCATAATTTCTTTCATAAGGTGCAATATGATGACAAAATCAAAAGATGTCAATGATGAGTATGCATTATCTACGTCTCCACGATGTGATGCTGTCTTTCCTTCATTAGAAATATTGTCAAGAACTTCACATGTGGCTTGAAACATCCTAAACAAACTGCATATAGAATTGTAATGAGAACTCCAACGAGTAGCTCCAGCTCGATGTAAAGTACCAATTTGATTAAGACCAACTCCTGATTCGAGTTCATCAGTAGCAATCATTCTTGCAATTTCATTGGTTTGGGCAACTCTTAACTCATCATTACGCTTACAAGAAGAAGTAGCAATATTAATTATGAAGTTCAATTTTTCAAAAAATTGATGAACATGTTTTACCTCATGAGATGCAGCAACCAAGGCAAGTTGAAGGCGATTCTTCAACTCTTAACAAAATGCAGCATCTTTACTTGGAGAATACTCTAACCAAGATGGATATAAATCAAACCAAGAAGAGCAAAAATGACGTCGATTCTTCTCTGGCCCAGAAAAAGGATAATTTTGAAGCTTACACTGAAATGGACCAAGTTTAAGATAAGCACGACGAATTTCATCTTGTTGATTTATAGGATATTTCCATATTGGAGGGCGTAGTGCAGGATCTCTTTCCAATGAAGCAAGATTAACTTCTTTAACTACTTCTTTATTTTCAATTCTAGGAGACTTTGAAGGAGGAGTCTCAGTATTTGACAATTCAACATTAGAAATAGATGAGGGCAAAGACTCACTATTCTTTCTCTTAAAAAAAGTATCAATGGTAGCATTCCTGCCCATAATAATCACCTACAAAAAGTATGAATTAATTCACACAATTCGGTATCACATATTCCATCTCACAAATCTCATATCACAAACTTCATATCAAAAATTTTAAATCACAAATTTTCTAACTAAACCCTAACTTTATTTTTCTCAAATCAACTACTCAAGTAAAAATATAAACTGTATAACTTTTATTCAAGCCTCATTAACTCCATTAAAAGCAAAATGATAATCGAGAAGCCTCAAAATTTCAAAATCTAACAAATCCCTAAATTTTTCATAAAACAAATTCCATCCAACTAAAAGATAAGAGACTAGAAAAATAAATTATATCACTTACCTAATCTTCTAAGTTTTAATCTTCTGCGTGTGGGACCTGGGAGTGGGGCTGTTGAATTGCGTCTTCAAAATCAAGTTGTCTATGTATCGTGTGCCGCTGTGCCTGTGCGAGTGTGCGTGCTGCGTAGTAAATTAAAAAAAGGAAGGTTGAAAAACTGTGTGAACTGTGCGAGTGTGGGTATAACGTGCAGATGCCTTTTGTGTTGAATTAATGAGCATTGTGGGCTCTCTTGGATTTGGTGGTTTCAAATTAATTGAAAAATAATGATGGGCCCATTTCTCATAGTACCATGGTCCATGCATCCCATTATTTGCCTTTGAGATTTGGGCTTGCTGGTGTTCAGGTTTCAGACTTTCAGCCACACCCACGAATTAGAAATACCAATGGTTGCCCTGTATGAAGCAAATATTCCCATATCTACATTTTTTTGTTTTTTTTTTTTGGGGGGGGGGGGGGGGCGGGGGCCCACCCTAGCCCCCCCCTGTATCCGCCCCTGGTTTGAAACAACTTTATCAAATTCATGCTAGAAACTATGCTCTAACTAAACTCTTCCAGTATTCACTTTGATCGGCACCTCTTCATGTGCTCCATATCCATTGGTGTCTCTTCACAACTTCGGTTATCAATGCCTCTTCATGGCTCTATCTACTGATGCCTCTTTATGACTCCGTCTACCGATGCCTCTTCCTGGCTCTGTCTATGTTGCCTTCTCAGATCCAGGTTCCTTTTCTGCACCTTTAGTCAGGGCTAAAATTCAATCGAATTGAATCTCAGGTAATAGTTAACCTCTATATCAAATATAAATAATATATGACAGATATTCATTACATATCATCATCAACCATACAAAGCACATAGTAGATGTAAGGTTCACAACTCAATAATACATAGCACCCTACGCACAGCATTTGTAATGTTCATAACCCAATAATACATAGCACCCTACGCACAGCATATGTAATGTTCACAACGTTTGTACTCACCATGTGCCACGAATCCATGTGTCCTTAGCGCTAGGAAAACATTTATACGACATTATCATGACTGTAACCCGCACAAAGCTAAATGCATATAAACAGGTGACCTAAGACCGAGTCTAAGCCACTGTGCATGACCCAAGATCTAATCTTGTCTATGACTCCATGAATCATTCAATTATATATAGACATACAAGATATAGCCGATTAAAAATTTGCTAGTACGCGGACGTACTTTCACCACGTAGTTACCAAAATGCCCAATCTTTGATTGAATCCGCCTCCAGACTTCCCAAATATCCTATAATTTTACTATCGGATTATTTCATTTTCCATGATTTTATAATTAATATCATATTTCCTAGAATGATATCAAAAAGGATATTTTCACATATTTTGACATTTCTACCTTTTGTGGATTTGTTATTCCACTTTTACCCCTTATTTCCTATAATGTCTAGCCCATATTTGCTGGATTTTTTGGACAAATTTTTTTAGCAACTTTGAAAAATCATAATTAATTCTATAAAAATCCTTTTTGAGTGGCTCAAAATTCCTCATGACTCTTGACATGTCTATTTTCAAGGAAAAATATTTCCAGAAGCTAGAAACACCAAAAATCATTCCTAGTTTTTAAGTTCTCAATCACTGTTCAAATTTAAATCTAGTAAATAAGGCTTATCTTCAAGAATTATTTCCCAACATGTTTTTAACTCCATTTTGCGTTTTAAATGCAATGGAGGCCTTAAAACATGAACAAAAAATTCTAACAATTTCCTAGATTAAACTACTATTTTATCAAGAATTAAAGACCAAAGCTCAAGAATTACATCAAGAACTTTGCTCCTTCTTCCTCTTGCTCAAGCTTTCTCTCTTTTCACTCACTAAATCAAATGTTTGATTGTGTTTTGATATGAAGAAAAATGAAGAGCGAGCATCTCTATTTATAGGAAAATTTCAAAGATTAAAATGGTCATTACTCAAGTAGTCCAATTTTCCTTCTTTCTTCAAAACCATTGATCAATTGTCAATTTTTCATATTTAATCTCATCCTTCCATTATGCATGCCGACCTGCCCCCTTTTTCAGTCATTTAATATGTTTTTTAATTAACAAAATATTCTATGATTCAAGTGTCTAATTGGCTTGTTGAAGTTGTTGACTTTTCAAAGATGATTAATAAAGCTTAATTAACATCTTCATTAAGTGCTCATATTTGTCCACATGGGCTAGACATTTTTTTTATGACTTTTGGTTCAGATTTTATAAGCTTTAATTAACTCTCTAATCAAGTGTTTATATACCCACCAATTACATGTTTCATTGTATCATTGGTTTGTTACCTAACCATGGCAATTAATGCTTATTTAGACAAGTATTATTTCATTATCTCTTTGTAACATCCCAAATTTTTGGATTAGAGGGTTAGAAATAAAATTGAGATAAGAAGGCTTTTAGTCAATAGAGTCCAAAAGTTTTAAGCTCATTATGAGAAAAAGCTTAAGATAGTTATTAAAATTATTTTGGACCTTGAAAATTTGGGAGGATTATGAAATAATATTTTGAGGATATAGAAATATTGTGATGTAATTAATTATGAGAAATTTAATCTAGATAAATGTTAAAATTAATATTTGGAATCTTAAAGTTGGAACAAATGTATGGAAATTAATTATTATGAGAATAATTATTGAAAATTTAGACTTATTTTTCCCTTAATTTATTTTGGAGAAAAAATGATTCAAATGAGGGATAATTTAGGCTTAAAAGTTATAGAATTGATATTATATGACCTAGAAGAATTAATTGAGAAATAAAAATCCTTATATAAAATTAAGGATTAATTTCTAATATGTATCTAATATTTGCAATTGATTAAACAAAGGACTTAATTGCAATAAAAGCTTTGTAGAAAATTTAGTGGGATAATTGTGTGTTTCACAACACATACAAGTCCATTCTTACAATTGTTATTTCCTCTTCCATTGGCCCAACACGTATACGCAAAGCAGAAGAGAAAAAAACCCATTTATTCATGTCCAACTAGTGAGAATATTAAACCAAAACCTATTCATGTCCAACAAGTGAGAATATTAAACCAAAACCAAGCCCAACACGAGACAGTAAAAATAAAAGAGTCAGCAAGGTATATGTAATTCTTTTTACCAACAAAAAAAAAAAAGGTATATGTAATTCATATTTAAGTGCAACCCGTTAATTTTACCAAAAAAAGGAAAAAAACTGCAACCCGTTAAGCAAAATCACGCGACAGTGCCAGCGTATCACTTTCGGCCTCTCCACTGTACAAGCAAGTGCAGACCAGCAACACCCATGCTTCTCGAGGCCCAAACCCATGTCGTTAATTCTTCTCGGACTAGACACTTGAAGTATTATTTAATCTCAACTTCCTTGAACTTTCTTCCATTCACCTTGCTTCAGCCAAGCCGAGAGGTTTAAGTAAATGATTGAATTTTGTCATGAACTTTTCTAGATAAATAGTAGACACATAGAGGTTTAAGTTTATAGGTAATTTATTGAATTCCGATAAGTATTGAAAGAGTTATGATTCTTTAAAGATTGGTCAAAAATCTAGAAAATTTTAAACATTGGTTGTGTTTTTCGAAAGTTGGGAATTTTCTCAGCCATAAATCAACTTGGTGATTTTAATTTACGAAAATAGACTTATTAAGGTTTAATTATAAATTTGAGTCACTCCATTTAGAGTTGTATCGGTCAAGTTATGAATTTTTTAAATTCACAGAAAAGTTAAAGACTAAAATTTTTATAAGTCTTAAAATAATCACGCAAATTGTTAATTGTGTATAACCTTCAAAGTAAAGGTTTTTGGATAACTTGTCTATTAAGGGTTATAAAAAATCTAAAGTGACAAGAACAATCCTTCTTAACATTTTTAAAGGATATAACACTTAATAAAATAGATAAATAAATAATAATAAATATTATTATTTATTAAAAATGGTATTATTAGTAAGGGAACTTTTAGGGGTTAATCCACTTCTAATCTTCTAAAATTAATTTGCGTAGTTAGTTACTTTGCAATGCAAGAAGTGACTAATGACAATGATGAACATTTCTAGGCATACCTTAACACTTCTACTGATCCCAACACCTTCAGACGAATTAAGGATTCAAGCTCGAGGTGGGTAACTGTTATCTTATTAGCTTGTATATATATATTCATGTATGACTAACAATGTTTGCTAGATAATTATTTGCATATGTGTATTCTAGCTATGGATTGGGGTTGCATGTCCTAAAGGGGTGCAGTCCTTGGCCGATAACTGCGGTTATGGTTCAACTTGTTTACTATGAATTATTCTGTGTTAAACTGTAGTATGTTGTCATTTATACTTCATACTTGCATTAATTGTTATCCCTAGGTTCATTCATTTAAACTCCAGATCACATGAAAGAAACAGGTAGTGGATCGGGATCAAGAGGAAAAATATAGCTATAAGGGTTACAACAGATGGAACTTTTTGGAAAAATATGAGTATAGATATACTATATTTTATCGTTATCATTTGTCTATTTTGGATTACTATATTAACATTCCACAATGGGATAGATTCAAATCACGAAAAATTTATCCTCAAGTTTTCAAATCAAGTTAATTTAAGAGAAGTTTTATTCTGCAATTAAGTCATCCGAACTTCTTCAATGCCTGTGCACTTAAACTTTAATAAATAAAGGTGTATTAACTCAGGGTGTCACACTCTTGGGCCTTATGATTTTCGAATATAATTAGTCTCTCTTGGCCCCTTATTATTTTCTTAACTTATGGCCTCAATAGACGTCTTTTTTTGCCCTTCAATAATCTTAATTAGCACAAACTAATCTCAATAGACGTCTTTTTTTTCATGGCTCATTTGAACTTGAAATAGCCATTATTCTATGTGAATTTATGTCACATATATATTAACCAAATTAATATGGTAACATATTTCAAAAATACAAGATTTTCAGTAAATCAAAGATAGGGTATTTCAAGTATAGGTCATTACTAAGAGAATAAGCAAAATTTATTTTTAAAATTTTCCCTATAATTAATGTTTTAACTTTTTTCGTATTTTTATCTCTTCTTCAAAATCCCATTTAATAGGGGTAAAGTTGAAAAAATTTTGAATTTAAGATGAATTTAGTGAGTTAATTTCTCTCTATATTAATATGAGGTAATTGAAAGTGACTTATATTTTTAGAATCAAAATGTTATCACAAGGAATAAAAAACATTCTCTCTTGTAAATAATATAAGTCACTTCTAAAAGAATGATTTGGTTTACATAAGTCACTTGGAGACTGATTAATACATATTTATCAATTTCACTCATAAAGTTAATGCTTGAATATGACTTCTTGCATTTTTCTCTCACTTTCAAAACCACATTCAATTTGGATAAAGTTGGGAAAAATTTTAAATTTAATACAAATTTGAGTTAACTACCCCTCTAGTCCACAATATAAGCCACTCTTGAACTATTGGAAACAACTTGATTCCTAAGAAGTCTCGCATTTAAATGTGCAATGATTTCTATAGATAATTTATTAAAAAAAAATTGAAAGACAAATTTGTTGATACTATATTTAAGATCATATTGGTTAACTATTCTATATTTAGGATCCAAGGAAGTTTCGAAACATGCAAGGAATTCCAATTCTCATCACTTATTGCAAGAAAAGTTACGGACAATGGCGGGACGCTACTAGAAACAACAGACAGAGGGAAGGAAGGCTTTTATAAAAAAATAAGAAAGTGAAATTTTATTAAAGGCAAGGCATCTTTGACATAGCATATCATTTCATATGTGTCCCTGCTAAAAAGCAAACGGCTACAGTGTTAAACTAGGTATAATTAATTTATAGAAATTAAAAAATTTAGTTAAGTTATTTCTTTATTAAAAATTTTGTGTTGGTATTTCTATTTCTATAATACCTCTTTAATTATTTACATCAAAAATATCATCATTGATGAAATCCCCTTAATATGCATAATCTATAGAAACAATTTATGAACAAATTATAGACAAAATGGATTAAACGTTTTAGAGTTTAGCATATACTCAGAATCGAAATAAATCTCTCAGCCAACTCTCCTTTTTCTTTCTGAAGAATCATGTTGCTGATTTCCTTTCTGGTTGTATTGTTTGGACTCATCATTGGAAGGCCATTTGCTTGATGAGTCTGTTGGGTGCTATGAGTGGCAGCTTTGGGTTCCACCAGGCATTGATTAGTGTGGGTTCAAATTGCCTCTTATGCATTTATCTCTAAGTCTGGATATTGCAATTATCTGTGAGACTGTCGGGTGCTATGAGTGGCAGCTCTTATTTGAAGAATTGGGTGACTTGAGATGGGTTCAAACCCGGTGTTGGGTTATAGTTTGATATGTTTGGTAAATTTGAGTGATCCCCACTAGTTCTAGTTGTGCATATACAGAGTGTATATTTCCTGAATATAGAAGAGTATGCCATTAGTGGATTTTATCAAACTTGAAAATACATCTGCAATATGGATAACGTATGCAGCTTTGAAGGGAAAGTGCTTGAAAGATTGGGCAGCTCAACCCCCTCCCCCTTTCAAGTTCATCCTACCTGAGGATTTGTTTAGTGCTAGGAAGTGCTTTTTGTATTTTAATTTGTTCTATTATCGCTGTTATATGGTTTCAGTTTTTTTTTTTTTTTCTTGTTTTTGGGTTCAATGGCGGCATGCTCAAAAAACAAGCCAAAAAAGGTAACATAACAATTCACCAAAGTTGCCTAAAAACAAATTGAATTTATTGTGAGATTATATCGTGAATTTTAATGACGGCATGAGCCAAAACCGATGGCAAGCATTTTTCTCTCGCATTGACTCCGCCGAAGGAAGCCAAAATCAAACAGAAAATTTCACTTTCGAAAAGCCGAAATTGAAAAGCAATAACGCTATCATTTTTCCAGTGAACTCGATGGAAGGAAACAGTTGAAACTAACAACGCAAAAATTCATCAAAAGGCCGATAGCAGAAAAACATATATGATGCTCATGATAATTTTTCCCAACATCCAAAAATATAAGCACAAATATACAGAGTTAAATTGAAAAAACTAGAGGGAATTAAGAAGCCCAAGGATATGATATTGTATGTGGAGTCTTGCACGTACCCTATATCTACTTGGGTCTTATAGATAAAAAGCCGTGAAACCTAGCCCAATTAATAAAGCCACTTGCAACTCATTGTTATGGAAAAGGACAATTCATTAATAGACTCTTTCTTTTTCCTATATGTAATTAATTATTCGGTTTCGGTCAAAAAACTCAAAATGAGAATTTAATTTGGTTGTCTCACTTCCAATTTTCCATTATAAATATTGATACCTAGCTCCCAAGTGAACACAATGCAAAGTAGCTATATAACACTCCCACAATCCTTCCTTAGCAGTTCATAAATTCATTGTTTGGTAACATACATGGCTATACCATTTTCCCCAGTAAATATTAAGTTTACTGTGAGGAGGAGCCATCCAGAACTGGTGGCTCCAGCCAAGCCCACGCCTCGTGAAGTGAAGCAACTCTCTGACATAGATGACAGTGATGTTCAAAGATTTCAACTTCCAATAGTACACTTTTATCCTCACAAGCCTTCCATGGCAGGAAACGACCCTGCTCAAGTTATGAAAAGTGCACTTGCTCAAACCCTAGTCTTTTACTATCCATTTGCAGGTCGACTTAGGGAAGGACTTGGTCGCAAACTTATGGTTGATTGTAATGCAGAAGGAGTCATTTTCATTGAAGCTGATGCTGATGTTTCTCTTCACCAGTTTGGTGAACCTCTTCAACCTCCATTCCCTTGCTTTGAAGAGCTTCTTTATAGTGTTCCTGGCTCAGAAGGAATCATTAACTGTCCCCTCTTACTCATACAGGTATACTGATATATATATATATATATATATATATATATATATATAATCCTTATACATGATACTCTACCCAACCCTTTTTAAAGAGTCTAAAATTTGATTTGTTTTACTCATTTTTATAAGATCCCACATGAATTCTTTAAGCATTTAATGTGTTTTTAGCATGTTTGCCCCTAATTAATTCTATTCTCTCTTCATATTTTTTCCATACTTCATTCTCTTTCATAATTTCTCTTTTCCCTACCATATTTCTCTCTTTTACTTGTCTTCTTATAAATAAGGTTAAACTTGGAAAAAAGTTCATTTTCTGATGTACTTATTATTTTAAGTAATTTTAACTAAATTTTTAAACCACATAATTCATTTATCCGGCGGAGGAAGTATATAATTATATCAAATATCTCCAACATGTGCTAATTTTGCATATTTTATTTGTATTTAATTCTAGGTAACACGTCTCAAATGTGGGGGTTTCATTTTCGCTGCTCTCGTAAACCACACTTTGAGTGATGGTCTTGGTATTGCTCAATTCCTGAAGGCTTTAGCTGAGATTGCGCAAAGTGCTTGTGAGCCTTCAATTCCTCCAGTTTGGTGTAGAGAGTTACTAAATGCGAGGGATCCACCTCGTATTACATTCAGCCACAATGAGTACGATGAAGTGCCTGATGATGAAACAAGAAGCCACGTCATGGTTCATCATTCTTTCTTCTTTGGACCTAATGAGTTAAAGGCCATTCATAAAATGTTTCCCTATAATCACCATGGTCCTCAAAACTCAACGTTTGAAGTACTCACAGCTTTCATTTGGCGTTGCCGCACCATAGCTTTACAGCTTGAACCAGACAAGGAAGTTCGTTTAATGTGCAGCAACAACGTAAGGGGTAAGTCAACGTTAGTGCCACCGGGTTATTACGGCAACGCTTTTGTTTTCCCGGCCGTCGTCACTGCGGCCGGGAAGCTATGCAGAAACTCATTAGGGTATGCCTTAGAGCTAGTCAAGAAATCAAAAGCTATGGCAACCGTAGAGTACATT
Source organism: Acacia crassicarpa (assembly GCA_034222035.1). Classification (NCBI taxonomy): domain Eukaryota; kingdom Viridiplantae; phylum Streptophyta; class Magnoliopsida; order Fabales; family Fabaceae; genus Acacia; species Acacia crassicarpa. The sequence goes on along the minus strand of JAWXYG010000009.1, from coordinate 17,926,146 downwards.
CGATCTGTAGCAGATCTTATGGTGATCAGAGGACGGCCTAATCTTGTCTCCTCAAGGTCTTGGCTTGTTTCAGATGTTAGACGTGCTGGTTTTAGAGATATAGATTTTGGTTGGGGTAAGGCAAGATATGCTGGACCAGCTATGGCTGGTATTGGAGACTTCCTTGGAGCGAGCTTCTTTATTCCACATGAGAATGCAAAAGGAGAGGAAGGCATTGTAGTACCAATTTGCTTGCCACTCAAATCTATGATGCTATTTATCAAACAGTTAGAGAATATGCTAATTAGCAAACTATGATATCTAGGCATCGTGCTTTGTGCATCACCTAAATTTTAAAATGAGCCATACGTAATTATATATGGTAATGGTCATCGGTACTTTCTAGACCTTGTTATTTTCTTGGTTGTACTTTTATGGGATAATTAATATGTAAGTCTCTAAAGTTTTCATTTAATTTTTAACAACGTATATATACTTGTAGTTTTTATTTTGATTAGCTGCTTATAGTTTTCCCTATTCTTAATTAGGTCACTATTTTTTTTCTTGGAAAATGATACAGAGAAATACCTTTGAAATTTGAAAAGAAGAAATCAGAGTGTTGAATATCACTAATGCCAATGGATTGATTTGGGATTTTGGAATATTGCCCAAAGACATAACTGTCCTCATCTTTTTATTAAAAAAAAAGAAAAGAAAAGAAAGAAAAAACAAACAAAGCAAGCTTAAGCACCCCCTTGCCAACTATGGCCATCGAAGCTTCAGTATCGGTAGTGAGTCACTGGAGCTCTGGTGACTCAGCCGGAGCTCTAGCATTGCTGGCTACCATCAGGGACATGGACACTTTTTTACTACTTTGATTTCGTCAGTCGCGGGAACTCTGGGACTGACCACCAACAGGGATTCGTTAGGAGAACTCTAACACTAGCATAGTAGTTAATAATGAAAGAAGAGTAGTTAATAGTGAAACTAAAGTAGTAAATAATGAAACTAGAGTAGTTATTAGAAAATAGTTAGCAATGTGTGCCATATTTACTACTTTAGTTTCGTTATTTACTACTCTTGATTTTCTATATACTATTCTAAATTTGCTATTTACTATTCCCTCCAGTCCTAATTAGACATATTTAACCAATTTTGTGGGGATTAAAAAGTTAAATTAGTTAATTTTACTCATTTTCCTAAAATGCTTTTATATAAATTTAAAATGACATAAGTAAAAGTGAATCAATTAATAACTCTTGTCACATACTTCTCTAACATAAAATTTTCCTTTTCATACACTATCTAATTAAAATAATGGTTTTGTTATATATATACATATATATATGTGTGTGTACATATATCTATGCGCACACACACACAAAGATATATATGTGTGTGTCTGTGTTTATATATGCGCGCGCAGACACACATATATTGATAGACACACACACAGTTATATATACATACATATATATATATATATATATATATATATATATATACACACACACACACATATATGTGAGTGTGTGTACTCACACACACATATGTGTATGTGTCTATATATATTTGTATGTAAACACACACATATATACATGTATACACAACCACACACATATATACATACACATATATATATGTACACACATATATGTGTGTGTGTGTCTATTTATATTGACACACACACACATATAAAGAAAAAGTTTTACTAATTAGAAGAATCTACAAATCCACCTACTTATACTCACCAAAAACCAAATACACTTGAAAGAATAAAATAAAGGTGTTTTAAGAAGAAATTGACAAAAAATAGAATGTTGTCTTATAATTAGAATCAAAACCAACTCCTCAATATTATCTTATAATTAAGACCGGAGGGAATACTGTATTTTTTCTTGCGGTTGCTGTTGGTGCCAGGGACCGACTACTGATGGGGTTGCCAGTGTCGTAGCTCAAACAACAGGCCAGCAATTGTTGATGAGGGGCCTCTTTTTTTTTTTTTTTTAAAGCTAAGGGCAATTATGTCTTTCTGCAATGTTTTCACATTTTAAATCAGTTCACTTATTCTAATTTGGTATTTGATAAATTGAACACCCTGGTTTGTCCTTTTTATATTTTTCAGCGTATTTTAGTATCATTTATTTTCTCCTTTTTTTATCAATCATGGGAAATTATAGAGAAACCTGATTAAAGGTGAGGTGAAATTACAAGAAATTGATTAAAAGAAAAAAAAAAGGACCTAATTAAGAACCGGTGAAACTAGAAGGATCAGACGTGATAAAATGATTAAAAAAATATATGGGCATAATTAAAAATTAATAGTGATTTTAAGAACTTGCAGATTAATCAATTATCCCTATTTTTATATTTCAAAATATGCAAGAAATAGTGTGGTGGAATAGTTCAGAATCTACGGAGATATTAGTGCATGTATTGCTATCCCCTCCAGAATTATATTTTACAAAAATTAGCACAAAAGGAGAGGAATGCATGTATGGTATATCGCAACAATTTGCTTGCCAATTAAATCAATAATGAAGATAATTATCAAAGTTAGCTAGCATGTTTTAGGTAAGAAAAAGTCAGATAGTTATAACATGTTAATTAGTAAACCATAATAACTACATTATCGGTGTCTGATTTACACGCGCCGCGTTTGAGATGAATTATGTCATCTATGATGAATACATTAGTTTTTTTTTTTTTTTTTTGGGGGGGGGGGGGGGGACCATGTTTAGATCGGTTATAAATGTTTTATTAGATTGCAATGTGATGCAATGGTGATATGATGCAATATTGATTATTGGACTAGTGTTTGGTTTGACTTTTATGCAAGGTGCAATGAGTTATTTTTTAATAATTATTTAAAATTAATTAATATATAACACATTGTTTATTTTACTTTTAACATAATTTTTATAGAAAAAATTGCTAATGTCTTTGTGCTACCTCACCATAACTGTCATGCTACCTTGCCAAGAATCATCCGGCAGAGCTCACCACTGCCACCCTTGGTTATCTCTGCCACTGCGGTCTCTAGTACTATCCACCATAGTAGTCTTATACTTTAGGAAAAGACCAAATGAGATACTTCAAAATGTAGAATGACTTGTTGGCGGTGGGGAGGTGGCGATCGATGACATGCTAAGGAGGAGGTAGTGTAAGAGGTAGTGTTGGGGATGTTAACGATAGTTGTGACGGCAACAAAAACAATGGAGGTGGCGGCGACAATGGTAGAGGAGGAGGTATTGGTGACAGCAGTTGCAGCGTGGTGTGGCAAGTGAAATAAGATTGGTGAAATAAAGAAAAATGAGACTAAAAGGTAAATTGGCCTTTTTCAACTATGCAATGAGATGATAAAGAGTATGCATAGAGGAGGTATGCATAGGGATTACCAATTTTTTTCATCATTACTGTGATAAAACATATTAGTACCATGCTAAAGAGATACCTAATACTATTCTTTTGATAATGCAATCTTAATTACCATCGCAAGTATGCAATATTATGCATGAGTTCCGTACATTTTATGTTTTCCCCCATAACTATTTTTATTTGATTATTTTGGGGGGGATGTAGAGAGGTAGTAGGGAGACTGGTCAAATATATATATATATATATCAGATTAGGATCCTCCTCTACCCTGTTTTTTCCTTCATCGCAATGGTACTTGTAGAAATCAGAGAGAGAAAGATAGAGAAAATATACTCTCAAATGAATGTGTTTATTTATATGCTCAATAAGGTATTTAGATACAAAAGAGAAGACAAGAGAGTAATGACTCATTATGATTATTGATTTCCTAATCACTCATAATTCATGTAATCCCTGATTATATGCGATACTGATTAATTATACATTGATATATTTTCTAACACTCCCCCTCAAGTTGGAGCATAGATATTGATCATGCCCAACTTGTTACAAGAAAACATAATATAAATAAATCCAAACAAAATATTTTTCTTCCTAACAACCTCTTCACCCAATCTTCATACACTCCCCTTCAAATTGAAAGCAACTTGAATGTGAGCAGAAACTAATCACCAATAACTTGCTTCTTCATGAGATCTTGAAGCAAATAGCAAAGGATCTCACCAGGGACCAAATAATACTCCCAAATGTCTCTTCAGAGACTAAATACCTCACTAGAGGCAAAACAACAAACGGGTCACACAAGGACCACCAAACTCCTCATTGGAGGATGTAAAGTACAGCAAATGCCAACGAAATTACCCAACCACAAGCACAGCATTCAAGACAAAATAGCACTTCACAAACAAAATGGAAAACATAGCAAATGAAGAAACCAACCACTAGAAACAAGTGAACGTGCACGAAACAAAATACCGACTGTGCTGAAATAGTAGAAACCCAGTCTCACAACGCAACCTTCGAAGCAAAGATCCGGCCTATACATACCGGGAATGAAGGCTCAACATCGGAGAATGAAGCATGATCAGAAAATGGTCATAACAACCAAACGACAACCATACAATGAGGTACACACTTTCTCTCCCCCTGTGAACAGTGATGAGTAAAGTCACTATTCACGAACCAGCAACACGGATAGAACCAAAAAACAGCAAATTGACATAAACTGAGGAAGTGCAAAACACGAAAACCCAGCAAAACAATGAAACTCAATTGCCAAACGCAGTCTTCTAAACACGAAATCAGCCTAGTCTTACCGAAAAAGAAGATCCAACACCGGCTAAAGAGCCAAACCATAAATAGAGATGACACGAACACACATTGGAAATTCACAAGTGTGCTGGAAACTGGAAAGTGCGCCGGAAACTGAAAATCTTGCAGGAAGTGAAAACCTCACAGAAAAGCAACTTCACCGACACACACACACAAACTCTGACTGGCCACTGTCACTGTTCACGTTGTCACTGTTCACGTGACAAAACTATTCACGCTACAATGACAGTGGCCACCGGAAAATTTAAATTGGCCAAGAACTAACCAAGCTTTGATACCATGTAGAAATCAGAGAGAGAAAGATAGAGAAAATATACTCTCAAATGAATGTGTTTATTTATATACTCAATAAGGTATTTATATACAAAAGAGAATACAAGAGAGTAATGACTCATTATGATGATTGATTTCCTAATCACTCATAATTCCTGTAATCTCTCATTATATGCGATACTGATTAATTATACATTGTTTCAATAGATCATATCTAACATTTTATAAAAAGGCTAAAGTACCCGTTTGGTCCTTTATGTTTGCTTCAGGTATCCATTTAGTTCCTTAAGTTTGTAAAGTTCTCGTTTGGTCCTTAAAAGCTAACACCATTAAGTAAACTTCACGGAAAATACTTACTCAGCAATTTTAAATGATGACTGTACACTTAAATGCTGATAAAGCAAGCTTACATGTTACTTTTTAATAAATTAATATTTTAAATCCTGTAAATTGAAATTTTAAACAATGACTGTGCACTTAAATGCCTCAGACGAAGAACATATATCCAAACTTTGCTTGAATAAATTTCAATTTACAGGATTTAAAATATTAATTTATTTAAAAAAAACATGTAAGCTTGCTTTGTCAGCATTTAAGTGCACAGTCATCTATTTAAATTGCTGAGTTAGTATTTTCCGTTAAGTCTGCTTAACGGTGTTAACTTTCAAGGACCAAACGAGCACTTTACAAACTTGAGGAACTAAATGGATACTTGAAGCAAACATAAAGGACCAAACGGGTACTTTAGCCTTATAAAAATAATATGATAATTTTATATAAAAATACATAAATAAGTTTTAACTGTTATAATTTGATCTAGACAGTTTATACTAGTAGACTTAGATTTTCCCTCACTTTTTTCCTCCAAAGTTGTGAACTATCAAGATGTAATTTTAATGGTTTAAATTTATTTAAGAATATTTTAGATAAAATCATGATAATACTTTCATAAATTGTTAAATCTGGACCTATAGAATTTTAATCCAATGGTAGTGAAAGAAAAGGGAGGGTAGTGGGGGGTAGGTAGAGCCGTAGAGAGGGGAGGTAGAGGAGGGGTATGTAGGGCCGTAGATGAGACGGGAGTTAGAGGAGGGGTATGTAGAGCCGTAGATGAGGGGGAGGTAGAGGAGGGGATCCTGATCCTAAAAAACTCTAATATTTTTATGATGATTATTTACTGCTAAATTAAAATTAATTTATGTGGTGTCAAATACATTAAAAAAAAAAAAAAATCTGATGAAAACGGAATTTCATATTGGGAAATAAAATGGTAACTTAAAATCTTTCCTAGCATAGATCTTATATCATATCTATATACAAAAAGAAAAAAAAAGAAAAAGAAAAAAAGAACAGTTAATTAGCGATGAAATTAAACGACAAAATTCCGTCATTAATTTGAATCAGTAACGAAATTAATTAATGATAGTCTATTTGAATTGATAACGTGTAATCATACAATTCCATCGCTAATCCATTGTTTTTTTAGTATACATGCAATATTCCATATATGAGACTGTCCTATTAAGTACTCCTTCCGGTCTTAATTAAAGGAACTATTTACTAGAATTTGGAGAAATTAAGGAGAGAAGTTAAATTAATTAATTCTAATTATTTTTTGAAAATATCTCTGCTTAAAATTAAAAATTACATTAAGGCAACATTAGCATGTTATAACATATAGGTATGGTGCGTGTGGCTAACACTATGAGTTGGCAAAACACAAACATAAATTCATCGGACAAGATTTATATTTTTCTACTAAGCAAGGTATGGACCCCACACACCTCTTCAATTCCAGTTTCAATCCATAAATATGAGTAATAATTAAAATTGAACAATCTGAATATCTATCAATAATGCATATATATACAAGCTATGATGATATTATTGCGGGCAAATTTAATTTAGGGAAAAAATTAATCACTTTGGACGGATAGTTATAATAAATATTTTTAAAGGAAAATTAAAATTATTTTATTTAAAAATAAAAATAAAATAAAATCTCTCACTTATAAAATATAAGTGTATTATTAAATTAATTATTGTGGATGAAGTATTAGTAGGGGTAATATGAAAAAAAAAAATATGACAAAAATTGCTCAACATTATTTTATAAAAAAAGTATAATTAAGGTATATATGACATTAATAAGTTGCAAACATTATTTACTTTATAGAATATATAGGTGTATTATTAAATTATTATTGTCTTTAATTATTATTAGTAAAGTATAAATAGGGGTATAATAGAAAAAAAATTGACAAAAGTTAAAACTTACTCTTATAATTAAGACCGAAACCAACTCCAAAATATGTTCCTATAATTAGGATCAAGGGACTATAATTATTTCTGCAAGCATATGTTTGACGAGTCACAAAACAAAGGCACATCTTGAGGATGAGTTATGCATTGTTGGTGCAATGTATAATGTAATGTATTCCTCAGGGCGACCAATCGCACCTGCAAAATTTTAATCCAATGAGGAGGGTAGAGCCCCCAGGGTAGGGTAGGAAATCCTAATGCAAAAAATGACCTTATCTTATATGTGGACCTCTTGGTTCTGTCTTCTACACGTTCCCAAAGCATCAAGATAACATTCCAATGGTTTAAATTTAATCGAGTATTTTTAAGTAGAATCGTGCATTTATAAAATTTTAAACATGGACCCTTAGAATTGTAATCCTATGATGTGAAGGGAAAATGATGGTAGAAAAGGAGAAGGGTAAATGAGAGGATCCTGATTCTTTAAAATCAAGATATTCTTACGTAAGTGTTCCAAAAATTATAATATTTTGATGATGATTTAATTTCTTCGGCTGTAGGTTATCCCCTACTAGCATCAGGTTATCCCCATTGAAATTAATTAACTCAAAAAGAATCTTTGTTTTGTTTGTTTGTTTGTTTTTCTTGTAGGTTTTAAAATTAACCTCAACCTATATGTGGACCCTCGTGGTTCTCTCTTCTAAAAGTTTGCAAAGCATTTTTGCTTTTAGAAGCAATTAGTCTGTTTCTACTTGATATATCTAGATCAGCTATGTGTGGCTTGGCTATTGTACTAGTAGATATATTCAATGTAATGAAAGTCGTGAGTTTAGATGAATTCAGGACTAGAAGGTAAATTCATATCATGAATTTATAAGAGTTTACTTTTATTAATAAATAGGTGTTAAAAGTATATAGATTTTAAAGTTAACCTCAACATGTTTGTGGACCCTCAGGAAAAGAAGGTAAATTCATATCATGAATTCATATAGCATTAGGTTATCCCCATTGAAATTAACTAATTCAAAAGACTCGTTTTCCCCCCTAGATTTTAAAGTTAACCTCAACCTGTATGTGGACCCTCGTGTTTCTCTCTTCTAAAAGTTGCCAAAGCATTTTTGCTTTTGGAAGCAAGTATGCAATTAGTCTGATTCGGCTTGATATATCTAGCTAGATCAGCTATGTGTGGCTTGGCCATTGTACTAGTAGATATATTCAACTTTGTGAAACTCGTGAGTTTAAATAAACTCAAGACAAGAAGGTAAACTCATATATTGAACTCGTGAAAGTTTGATTTTATCAGTAAATAGGTGTTAAAAGTATATAATAAAATAGTAAAAATGACAATACTCTAATTAACATTGGAATTTATCATATGCAATAAAGAATTTTTTACGAAGTTTATATAATGTCATTGAACATAAAATCAAAACGAATAAAATAACACACATGTATGAGCGATACAATTTTACAATTTTGTAAGGTAAAAATGGTAATTAAATTTGGTATGCAAACTAGTGAATTTAATGGCTAACATAAGCTTAAGTAAAAACTGATTCAATTTTGTAAGTTAGAAATGTGAAATGGGTAAACTTGGACGAGTCGAAAAAACAAAGGCACATCTTTAGGATGAGTTATGCAATGTTGCGCAATATAAAATGTAATGTATTCCTCAGTGTAAAATTTTAATCAATGAGGAGGGTAGAGCCCTAGGAAATCCTAATGCTAAGAATTCAAGATATTCTTATATATTGTTGTAAAATCTATAATACTTTTTTATGATGATTTTTCACAGCTAAAATTAAGTGTTGAAAAAAAGGAAAAAGTTTTGATGATGATTTAATTTTTTCGGCTGTGGGTTATCCCCTACTAGCATTAGGTTATCCCCATTGAAATTAACAAACTCAAAAAGACTCTTTTGTTTTGTTTTTTTGTTTTTTGTTTTCCTTGTAGGTTTTAAAATTAACCTCAACCTATATGTGGGCCCTCGTGGTTCTCTCTTCTAAAAGTTCGCAAAGCATTTTTGCTTTTAGAAGCAATTAGTCTGTTTCTACTTGATATATCTAGGTCAGCTATGTGTGGCTTGGCTATTGTACTAATAGATATATTCAATGTAGGGAAAGCCGTGAGTTTAGATGAATTCAGGACAAGAAGGTAAATTCATATCATGAATTTATAAGAGATTACTTTTATTAATAAATAGGTGTTAAAAGTATATGAATTTTAAAGTTAACCTCAACCTGTATGTGGACCCTTAGGACAAGAAGGTAAATATATATAATGAATTTATAAGAGTTTACTTTTATTAATAAATAGGTGTTAAAAGTATATAGTAAAATAATAAAAATAGAAAAAATGACAATAATCTATTTTAAATATGAATAAATGAAATTAAATCCATTAAAATTATAATTTATCATCTGCAATAAAGAAAGTTCTATGAAGGTTTGTATAATATCATTAAATATATGATCAAAACGAACAAAATAACACTTGAATTTTGTGATACAATTTTATAAAGTAAAAATAGTAAATTCGGTTTGAAAACTAGTGAATTTACTGGCTAACACAAGCTTAAGTAAAAAATGACTCAATTTTATAAGTTAAAAATATAAAATTGGTAAACTCGAACAAGCTGACAAAACAAAGGCACATCTTTAGGATGAGTTATGCATTGTTGTGCAATATAAATGTAATTTATTCCTCAGTATAAAATTTTAATCCAATGAGGAGCGTAGAGCCCCCAGGTAGGGTAGGAAAGCCCAATGCTAAAAATTCAAGATATTCTATTAAAATCTAGGGAAAATTTCAAATAAATACCACTTGAATTTGCAAAACCCCCAAAAGTCCGTCGAATTTGTAAAAAGACTAAGAGGCGACAAGGACTTTTTGGGGATATGCAAATTCGCGTCAAATGACCATTTTACCCCTTAGTTATAAATAATTTAAAAAGAAAAAAGAAAATACCCCCCGGTGGCTCCCACCGCCCGGGGGGTATTTTCTTTTTTTTTAAAAAAAAATATTTATAACTAAGGGGTAAAATGGTCATTTGTCGCGAATTTACATATCCCCCAAAAGTCCTTGTCGCCTCTCAGTCTTTTGGAAATTCGACGGACTTCTGGGGGTTTTGCAAATTCAAGTGGTATTTATTTGGAATTTTCCCTAAAATCTATAATACTTTGATGATGATTTTTCATAGCTAAAATTAAGTGTTGACAAAAAAAACACACACACACACTCACAAACACACACTGATAGCTTTAGATTATCTCCAATGAAATTGATTAACTTGATAAGACTCTTTGTTTTTTTAGTAGAACTTTTCTTATAATAGACCTCTTGGTTCTCTCTTCTACACTTTCACAACGCATCAAGATAACATTTCAATAGTTTAAATTTATTAATCACGTATTTTTAAGTAAAATCGTAATAATACATCTATAAAATTTTAAATCTTTAGCATTAGAATTTTAATTCTGCGGTGTTGAAGGGAAAAGGATGGCAAAAAAAGGGGAAAGGTAAATGAGAGGATCCTAATTCTTAAAAACCAAGATATTCTTATATAGTGTTGTAAAAATTATAATACTTTGATGATGATTTCTTAAGCTTTAGGTTATCCCCACTGAAATTAATTAACTCAAAAGACTCGTTGTCTTTTGTAGGTTTTAAAGTGAACCTCAACCTATATGTGGACTCTCGTTCTTCTCTCTTCTAAAAGTTCCCAAAGCATTTATGCTTTTAGAAGCAAGTGTACAATCAGGATCTGATTCTACTTGATATATCTAGATCAGCTATATGTGTGGCTTGGCTATTGTACTTGTAGATATATTTAAGGTTATTAGACTCTTAGGTTTAAATAAACTTATGACAAGAAAGTAAACTCATATCATGAACTCATAAAAATTTACTTTCATTAATAAATAGTGTTAAAAGTATATAACAAAATGATAAAAATATAAAAATGTCAATAATTTTATTTAAATATATTTTAAATATGAATAAATTAAATTAAATCCATTAACATTATAATTTGTCATATCTAATAAAGAAATATCTCTGAAGTTTATATAGAATGTCATTGAACATATGATTAAAACGAACAAAATAACACGAGTACAATAATGAGTTGACACAATTTTGAAAGGTGAAAATGATAAATTTGGTATGCAAACTCATGAATTTAATAGTTAACACGAGCTTAAGTAAAAATTGACTTAATTTTTTTAGCTAGAAGCGTAAACTTGGAAAACTTGGACAAGTCAACAAAACAAAGACACATCTTCTGGATGAGTTATGCATTATTGGTGCAATATAAAATGTAAAGTATATATTCCTCAGTGTGACCGATTGCACATGTAAAATGTTAATTCAATTAGGAGGGTAGAGCCCTCGGGGTAGGGTTGGAAATCCTAAAGCTAAAAATCAATACTACAAAATACTTAAAAAATGATCTAAATAAGACCCAATTAACGTCCCTTTTCAGAAGGACGTCTGAGAGGGTGACGTGGTTTTGGTGATATTCGGCGACTTGAGACGACCTGAATATAGTTCAGGTTGCTTAATAATAGGTGACTTGAATACCTTCAGGACGCCTCTTAATAGGCGTCCTGAACAAATTCAGGTCGCCTCATATCAGGCGACCTGAATACATTGAGGTCGCCTTATATATTGGTGACCTGAAATATTTATCAAGTCACCAATTTTCTCATTACATATAACATGACGCACAAACAAAAAATTCTCCCATATTTCCCTCTGGCACCAAATTATTTGGCAGATTTTAGGCGTCTTGAAACAATGTCATCGCCAAAAATGAATTTTACTCCAAAAAAAATTAAATTCCATGGCGCCAAACAAAAAATTCTTATATTTCTCATGGCGAGAAGCAATTAAAGTGTCCTGAAAAAAATTGGGAACGTCAAAAATTAATTTTACAAGTCCTAAACAATAATTCAATTAGGAGGGTAGAGCCCTCGGGGTAGGGTTGGAAATCCTAAAGCTAAAAATCACTACTACAAAATACCTAAAAACGACCTAAATAAGACCCAATTAACGTCCCTTTTCAGAAGGACGTCTGAGAGGGTGACGTGGTTTTGGTGATATTCGGCGACTTGAGACGACCTGAATATAGTTCAGGTCGCTTAATAATAGGCGACTTGAATACCTTCAGGACGCCTCTTAATAGGCGTCCTGAACAAATTCAGGTCGCCTCATATCAGGCGACCTGAATACATTGAGGTCACCTCATATATTGGTGACCTGAAATATTTATCAAGTCGCCAATTTTCTCATTACATATAACATGGCGCGCAAACAAAAAATTCTCTCATATTTCCCTCTGGTACCAAATTATTTGGCAGATTTTAGGCGTCTTGAAACAATGTCATCGCCAAAAATGAATTTTACTCCAAAAAAAATTAAATTCCATGGCCCCAAACAAAAAATTCTTATATTTCTCATGGCGAGAAGCAATTAAAGTGTCCTGAAAAAAATTGGGAACGTCAAAAATTAATTTTACAAGTCCTAAACAATAATTCAGGATGTTGAATGCTCATTTTCCTTCACTACAAAAAAATCAGTTTTTTGCGGCGGAATTTTTCCCTCGCAAAAGAGCAAATTTCCGTCGCAAAAACGATTTGCGGCGGAAAAAATTCCGTCGCAAAAAACGCCAACGCAAACCAATTTTTCGTCGCAAAAATACACATTTCCATAGTAAAATTTGGATTTAGCGGCGGAACCATTTTCCTTCACAACTTTCAATATTTGCGAGGGAAAAATGAATCCCTCGCAAAATTTTGGATTTTGCGAGGGAATAAATTCCCTCGCAAAACCTCGAGATTTTGCGAGGGATAGTATCCCTCGCAAATTTGAAATTTTTGCGAGGGAATAAATTTCAAATTTTGCGAGGGATCTTTGGCCCTCGCAAAATTCAATACTATTGAATTTTGCAAGGGAACACGATTCCCTCGCAAATTGCAAATTTTGCGAGGGATCTTTGGCCCTCACAAAATTTTTATATTTGCGAGGGAATTCAATTCCCTCGTAAAATTCAATAGTATTGAATTTTGCGAGGGAAAAGGATTCCCTCGCAAAGTTCCCAATTAAATTTTTAAAAAAATAAAATGATTTTAAAAATGTAATTAATTTCATAAAAAATATTACAAATTATAAATTAAAAAGACTTATATATGATAAAAAGATATTATAACAAGCATCAAAGTTTACATAAAAATAACAACATATTACAAAGTATAATGTTTCAACAAAAATAAACTAAAAAAAAAGTCTAAACTGCAGCAGTCTGGGCAGGATCACCATCGGTATCACCATAAACATCAGGAGGCGGCCCAGTACCCTTGTCAAGATAAGGGAGTTGAGAAGTTCTCGCATCTCTAAAATCATCTTTCCTTGCTCCTTCATCTGCGCTTCTTGCTCCTTCACCTTCGCTTCTAACGTCTTCACCCTCTTATCATCTACAAATTTTACCAACATTACAAAGTCAGTTTATTTTTTGTACTTCATTTAAATAGACGAGAGAATAATGGTTTGCGATTGGTAGCAAAAGTATCACGTCTACATGGAGCAACACTTCCAATACTTCCTGATGAGCGCTTCGTAGAAGGCTTCAGTTCGCTGGCAGAGGCACCCATCCCGAAAACTCTCTCCTTCTTGTCAAATCCTCCTGCAGCCTGCATACACCTACATTTCACACACGGACAACTGATCGAGGTACTTGAATTAGTTGCGTGCGCCAAAGCAAATTCGATGAACTCTTCTAAACCCTTCAAGAATACTTGAGTAAGTCTTTTTTTTTTGAAGTTAGACGATTATACATCCAACTCCTATCACAATCGCCTTCCATGCTTCCTCAACCCAACCCTACACAAACTAATTCAACTACAAGACCTACGTGGCAAATACAAGTAGCTGCTTATACAAGTTAATTGGCACTTAATCAAAAAAGTGGCAAACAAACACATGCAGTGAACAAAAAACAGATCTCAGCAAGCAACCAGAGAATGAGGATAGTACACTAGAAGATGGGGACATGCATGTGGACGGGGCATGAATACAAATATATGTTAAATACAATGAAAGAGCAAAGGAGCATAACAAATGCAGCTTATCTAAATAATTTTGGCAAAGTTCATAGCAAAAGAAATACCAAGTATAGATTATATACCTTATCTAAATAAATTTCAAATTTCCAATAAAGTAAAATTTTCCAAGAAAGAAAGCATCACTTACAGTTCTTGCAATTGAGTAAGATCACCAAATTGACTTGGTATAACTCCAGACAAATTAAGACCCTGCAGCTGGCTGTCATTAAGAAATTATAAATCAAAAATCTTTGCATAAGCATTTTAAATTTTCAGACTTTGATTTGTGTAAACCGCTAATTATGAATATATATATATATATATATATATATATATATATATATATATATATATATTAAATTGTTGTTCACGCAAGAGAAGTGAAAGCACGCACACACACGTTTGTAGCCTTAAGCCTTAAGCCTTAAGCAAATCTATTAACATCAAAATGCTTAATTAGAATGCAAGCCGATGTGAAGTATATGACATGAGGAATTCTAAACAATGCAGCAATAATATCAAAGGAAGAGTAGCCTTGAGATAGAGAATTATATTCAAAAAGGGTTAGAAAACAAAGAGATCAACAATGGGATACGTTTTGGTTTGGTAGCTTGATGTACCAAATTCGAAAAAGAAAAACAATGAGCATTTTCTATGGTAGGATAGATATGAACAAATTTTAGGACTATTGTTATTGATTTGGTTGTTAGGTATCTCCTTTTGTTTCATTTGTTTTCTTCAAATTCATCCTATTTGAAATTACAATGCATTGGTATCTATGGTAGGATAGATATGAACAAATTTTAGGACTATTGTTATTGATTTGGTTGTTAAGTTTGAAGTTTCTCTTTGTGAAATTGAATTCTTTGTATTTTCTATGGTTGCATCACATTTTGTGGATTTGATATGATTTGAATTGAAAAAAGCAGAAAAATTAATGGTAATACCCTAACATAAATTCAAGTGCTTTTATCATTATTCATATCTTGAATGAATGTTTTAAATCTTGCACATCTTTTAATGATTTAAAATTTTGTATCCTCCTGCAACTCCTTCGATTTACATTTGCAACATGATTTATCAAAAGAGGAAATCAACAACAAAAGAAATTGGGAATACAAGTGGGAGGTGCCAGCAAATGGTATGTCAAATTGCAAATGGACAGGAACAGGGAAAAATAAAAGCACCTAAACTAACATAAGAAACAGAATCACAGCTTGGGCAAACTAAATCCGCAGCTTGAAAAAAAAAAGAAACAGAATAACAGAATCGCAGCTAAACCAGATCAGAGATGATACCAGCCAAAACCAGATCCTCGGCACCTTGGGTAAAATAAATTCGCAGCTTGAAAAAAAACAGACAAAGATTCGTTGATTTGAGAGAAAATTACCTAAGAACGCTTTGGATTGGATTTGCAGTTTGTTGGAGTAGATCGAAAGGGCAAAAGGGAAGTGATCCTCCACACCTTGGGTAAGAGTGGCGGAAACGGAGGTAGATTCAACAGCGGAGTGGCGGGGACTGAGGTTCCTTCGACGGTGGATGGCAGATCGGATTCGCGAATCGCGAGTGGCCAGAGTGGGTGACAGTGAGTGAGAGATCGAGATAGAGAGTTGAGACTTGAGACTTGAAATCGAGATTTTCCCAGAGTTGAGAACTTGAGAGATGCCGACGGTGGACGGTGGTCGGTGAGACGCGAGAGTCGACAGGCTGAGAGCTGTCAGTTGCGGTGGCCGGCGGGTTGAGAACTTGAAAGTTGAGATTGAGGAGTGGAGTGACCGGAGGAGGAGGAGTGCGGCCGAATGGGTAGGGTTGAATGGAGGTAGGGTCGAATGGAGAATTTGTGGATGGAGATTGATTTTGTTTTTTTTAGGGTATCACCCAGCGGTCCTACACAGACAGAGGCAATGGAAGAGTTTTATTTGTTTTTTTTAATCAAAGGCAATGAAAGAGTTTACTTCCAGTGATTGTATATGCTAGAAAAAGTATCATTTGAATTTTTTTCTGCATCTTTCCAAATTTATCGTTGGATTTTTTTCCCCCACCTTTTTATATGTGATAAGAAAGCAATTCCAACTTTTTTGGTGTCTCGAAGTAATTTATCTAAACAAATTTTTAAAAAGTAATTTTTTTGCATTTTTAAATGAATTTTCCAAACAATGAATAAGTCGTTAAGTTGATAATAAAATTAATAATGGGAGTCATTAAATCAGAATAACGTATACAAATATAATTATTTTGTTAAGCTTAAATTACCAACAAAAAAAATCTATAGTCTTCATGAGCTTTCAACTTTAAAGTCTATGCCCATGATCCCAACCATGTACTCTTTAGTAGTTGTGTATTTGATTATTAGATAAATAATAATTAGTGTTTGGTAACTTATTGTATGGTAGTACTCTGCAATCTGCATAAATATAATAATTTAGGGGGTTTATTGTAAAGTTTCAATAGTTGAAGATGTTATCTATACATGGTCTAAAGCTCTTAGTGCCATGTATAATTGAGCTTTTTTATAATATATATGTCACATAAAACCAACCTTACTTTTATTTCCCAATATTGAGCTATGGTCGCACATGTTATTAATAAATTTTAAGTATTTTAACTAACACAACTTCAATTGAATATAAATAATCATCCACAATTTCATATGAAGCTCAAAATATGGAGTGTCATCAATGCACAGGGAAAGAGGTTAGATAGTTTTTCTTTAGGGACAAAATTTTAGACAAGAGTTAGGCTCACATACATGTTAAAGGAACTAAACCATGAGCTAAAATGATAGAACTGCTAATTAATAAGTACAATTTGTGCTAAGCTTATAACCAATTTCTTCCAATTTGCGACGGAATATTTTTCCCTAGCAAATTTCTCTCAATTTGTGATGGAATATTTTTCCCTCGCAAATTTCGTCGTAAATTGGGCATTTTCTAGTAATGGGTAGCTTTTAAGTCATTTTCACATCATTTACTTCTGATTTTGTTAACAATATGACGTTCAGATTATATCATTTTTACAATTTATCATGTTTGGCCTGAAATTGGCTCGTTTAAATTATTTCTGTAATATCTCAATCTTATATCATTTATACTATGTGATAGAAAATGTGTTTGAAACATATTTTTATCCACCAATAGATATAATGAAAAATTAAAGTTATAAAATTTTGTATAACAAGAAATTGTAAATTTTTATAATATAAAAAAATTAATAAATGTTATATATTATAAATTTTGAAAAAATATATTAGAATTATTTCTTGATTGTATAGTATTATTTTTAGTAAATATAAATGTTTAAATAATTCTTATGTTAAATAGGGGTATTTTAGTCAAAAAAAATGTTTATAAGTCAAAATTAACAAGTGTGTGCTCACTTAATGGTTCAAAAAATCCTCATTTCCAACCTTTGCTTTTTGCATTTAGAAAAAACAGAAACGAGTAATAAAAAAAGGAAGAGTGGTTGGTAAGATCAAAATAGATAGAGTGCATTGAAAAAGATAATGTGGCAGGCTCTAAATACTTATATCACAGTGTGAGGAGTTAGGCTCACATACATGTTAAAGGTAGCCAAACCATGGACCAAAATGATAGAACTGCTAATAAGTACAATTTGTGCCAAACTTCTAACCAAATGCCTTCGCTGATTAATCAAGAAAATGTTTATAAATAATCTTTTCTTCTTTTCTGAATTTTACAAGTGTGTGCTAACTTAACGGTTCAAATAATCCTTATTTCCAACCTTTGCCTTTTGCATTTATCAGTAAAACTTCATCGTCCTCGATCACATTTTACCTCCATCAACAGTAGCAACATATATAATTCATGTATAAGCGACATTTGTCTATAAATTCAAATCTTTTACCATTTAACCCTAAGCGACATTTATATATAATTCATGACAACATCGCAAGTTGAGATAACTATAAATTAGAGATAAGATTACAATGGTCATATAGTTCATGATTTCAATGGCTTTTATTCTACCATTTACTAGCAATAATTATTCGCTTATTTAAACATTTTTAATCAAGTCATTTATAATTTTTTGATATATTTCTTATGAAGGTTTTTATTAATTTACATTTTTTAAAAATATGTCATATGTTCTATTATATTTATTTGATTAAATGGTAAAAAGGAAGATATATAGAAATAATATATATTAATTATAAGACAAATGTTTATCATTATATTTTAAAATACTATTTTTTAGAGGAAAATTGTCTTGATTTTAATCAATATGCTACTTAGTCGAATAGAGGCAGAAATGAGTGAGAGACTTGAATTTTTTGGTTTTAATTGCCTTGGGTTTATTATGGAGAGATATTTAACAACAAATATATATATATATATATATATATATATATATACTATTTTGTGAGGGAATTTATATTCCCTCGCAAAATGTAAGGACTTTTGTAAGGGAAATTATGTTCCCTCGCAAAATGTGGCATTTTGCAAGGGAACATAATTTCCCTCGCAAAATTGGGAGAAATATGCTGGG
This sequence comes from Acacia crassicarpa, assembly GCA_034222035.1. Classification (NCBI taxonomy): domain Eukaryota; kingdom Viridiplantae; phylum Streptophyta; class Magnoliopsida; order Fabales; family Fabaceae; genus Acacia; species Acacia crassicarpa. Next base: position 17,907,316 of record JAWXYG010000009.1, on the reverse strand, counting down.
CTTTTTTTTCTTGAAATTTGCGACGGATCAAAAAATCCCTCGCAAAATTTGCCCATTTTGCGAGGGAATGGTTCCCTCGCAAAATGGGCAAATTGCGAGGGAATATTTCTTCCTTCACAAAATAGAGAAAAATTGGGGGAAAATTTTCCCCCATTTTTTTTCACAATTTTGCGAGGGACCAGATGTTCCCTCGCTAATTCTACATTTTGTGAGGGAACTCTTGTTCTCTCGCAAAATAGGAAAAAAAAAATGGAGGGAAATTTCCACCAAAATTTTCGCAATGGGAGAATTTTGCGAGGGAATGTCTATTCCCTCACAAAATTCCTTTCAATTTGCGAGGGATAATGATTTCCCTCGCAAAAATTAGCTTTTTGCGAGGGAAATAGATGTCCCTCGCAAATATCCCAATATTTGCGACGGAATTTTTTCCCTCGCAAAATTCCATCACAAATATGTGTTTTTCTTGTAGTGCTTATATATAATTACAAAAATGTCAGTGGCCTCATTTTTTACTACATATTTCTTATTTAGAATGTATTTCAGGGTAGTAACATTAATTTTTTGTAGTAGTGATTTGTCCTGCATTACAGCATATCTTAGTTCTTATGTAAATATGATTATAGATAGAGAAATACAGTAAAAGTTTGACTTGCTCTAACATTCATACAAAATCATATCACAATCACATGCACAATTATATTACACAGCAAATACACTACATGTAAGAGGAAATTAAAAGAAGAGAGAATAGACTAAATCAGGCATACATACATACATATATATCGGGAATGGGCTTGTGGTCCTCATCCAGTAAGGGTGGGTCAGGCATATATAGCCCAACATCTCGTGTTATCATCCACAACCCAATTAGTCTCCCATGACACCACCCCACTTGGAGATCCCAATCTTTTTTTTTTTTTTTTTTTGATATAAATGCCAATCCTTATTATACCATGCATGCTTTAATGTCATTCAGGATATCGCCCTCCAAAGCCATAATCCATGACTTCAAATTTCCACTGTTTGAGATCATTTATAAAAAGACACCTGGAACTTAGAAGGTGATAAATTATTCCAACACACCACTGGCGACTTACAATCCCTCAATACATGAAGCACCATCTCCTCCTTAACTCCCTCACATATATCACAGTTTTCATTGTTTTGCATACCTCTAGCCGCTCTTACCGTGTTAGCCTTCTTCTTACTGAAGGGGCACATGCAGCTTCCAAGATCCTCTTCCATGTAGCTCTGGACGTAGGAGGAGCCCGAGTACATATGCTCCCATAAGCCGATTTCAACGAAAAGTCACCATTATGAGACAAGTTCCAACTAGGCTTGTGCTCAGTATCTGCATGAATGTGAGGAGATGTGACTAAGTCCCAGTTCCATCCTCTAGAAGCTGTCAAAAAATCTCAGACTTTTGCTTCACGTAACTCGTCTGGAACTCTTCGCAAACTGTAGTTCAGTAAGCTATCATAACTTGGTAGCCAAGTATCCATCCAGAACTTGACTTGACTGCCATCCCCCAAGTATTGCATATCCCCTTCCATGCTAACAACGCACTCTTTCGAGATTCGACTTTCGGTAATACATCACTACAAAACTTGTATTTCTCCCTCATAAACTGCACCCACAAAGAATCTCTTCGCTTAACAAGGATACCCTAGCTTTATCATAAAAGCAGTATTCTGATTTTTAGCACTCCACAAGCCAAGTCCTCCCTCTTCCTTCCTACGAGACACATCATCCCATGCTACCAAATGAACCTTTCTAGTAGTTCCAGTACTACCCCACAAGAAACTACAGAACCTGTTGTTAATTTCTTCCCAAGTATGTACCGGTTGGGTACCATTCTCTTTCAATATAAAAGGTAGCCAGTTACCTTGAATAAGGTGGCCAAATTTTTGCATGACAAGCACAAATGCTTTATGATGAGTAATATTGCCAAGCACCTCCTTATTCCAAGTCAAAACATCTTCCCTAAATCCCGTGACATTCTCTTCCCAGCTTTTGTTTACTCTCCATGAATTTTGAACGACCATCTCGAAGCTTTCATGCATAACCCAGGGTGCAAAGAAGCGAAATTCTCGACTCTTGGGGGATCGCCCATGCTGCATACTACTTTTCAGAAGCAAAGGGCAATTATCTGAGCAAAACCGTGGGAGAGTAAGAGCCACCATATTTTGAAACGACTGCAACCACTCCGACTTAGCAAGCACGCGATATTAGAGTAATTAATACGTAATTAGTGCCTTGTGTAATTAGCATTTATGTGCGTTGGCATTATTCTCCATATCATTGACATTGTTCTCCGTATCAATCTTTCCCTGATTTTGTGTATACATGATTGCCAAGATTATAGGGTCAGTTATGATTGGCAATTATAAAGATTCTCTTCTTATATTCTAGAATATTGTATTCAGTTTAATATATATACTGAACAACCCAGAGCAATTCTCTCGTGCTCTCATTCATATATTTCAATTCTGTATCATTTCTCTTTCTCGCGATCGAATTTACTAGCCGATGTGACTCTAACCCATGTATGAATTGGCCCCTGCGATACCACTTCCTCCATAGTCCTTATCAGTCTGCCTTACCCACTCTACAAATCTGCGGTTTGGCCGATCAAGTTCAGGGACCTTGGGATACGTTTGTGACCTCTAAGTATAGCATTGAAGTCACCACCAATACTCCATCTTCCTACTCCAGCATCTCGGATCTCCTGCAGTTGTTGCCAAAGAAAATGACGCTGAACTGGGTTTGGATGACCATAGACAATATATAAGTCCCATTGTGACGCCTTCCCCTTATTAAATGTACCGTGCAAAACTTGTGAAGCCTTGTAGCTAACCGAAAAATCGACACTGTCATCCCAGAAGCACCATATGCCCTCGTTAAACCCGAGGCCGCGACCACGTCCATTGTGTTCTCATTGACCAACATCCACACACAATGGACTGGATTTAATATTCTATAACAATATTATTATAATATCAATTAACAAAAATAAATTTTGATCATTGACATTAGATCTAAATAGTTGATATCTTTATTTTTTCAAAAAAAAAAATATTTTATATATTTTATACTTTTTATACGTATTAAATATCAACAATTCATAGTTGATCTAATATATAATAAGGGTAAAGAAGTGGAAGAAAGTGAACCGTAAGATAAGCAGAAAAATTCTCTTCCAAATTGATTAACCATAGCCAACGTCGCATTCTTCAAAATTTGAATTAAACGTAGACAGTCATGAATCTTGCATGCAAGCCTGACTATATTGAAAATAAAGTTCAATTTATATATCGATAAGGGAAACAATTTAAATATATATATATATATATATATATATATATATATATATATATATATATATATATATATTCTATCAGATGGGGTCAATTAACATTTTGAATCAAAACAAGCTATTGAACACCCTATTAACAACCAACTCTTTTAATAAAATATTTATTGAGCGTTTTGTTCAGTATCCTTAACTTAAATTTTCTCTACCTGGTCTCTACAAAATTAAAACATTGTTCATTCAATTTATACGCTAAACCAATTTGATAGAATTGCCATGTTCATCAAATATAATATTTAAAAATTTAATTTGACGAACATCGTCTCATCATAACAATAAAATAATCTAATTATTCTCAAAATGGCGGAGCCACATTGGTGTATATGTTTGCAAGTGCAGACACAAAAATTTTAGAGTACATATATAATTTGAAGGAATTTCTCATAAAGAAGCAACAATGGTTTAGTGGTAGAAGAGTAACACTATCACGCTACAATTATTGGTTCGATTCCCGGCATGTGCATTTTGCAATTCGCATCTCTCATTCTTTTTTTTTTTTTTTGGTGAAACAGCGGGGCCTCAGCATGGACCATGGGCATGATAAACCCATTACGTCTCTTTGCAGGAATTTAAAAACAACAGTAGGAAGACTGTCAAAACGCATCTACCATATCAAAAAGAAAAAAAAAAAAAAAATTGTGTATGCCAATTATTTTGTGTATGCCACATATTTTGATATATTTTTTCTTTTTCCCTTTTTTTATAGGGAAAAAAATTACAACAAAATACCCACCATTTTTTTATCTATATTTTTTAAAAGGGAAAAACACTTCTCATGTTGTAGAAGAAATGTATTCTCATGTAACACACATGAAATGGTAGGACCCATGTATATATATAATGCTCATAATATATATACGTGGGTTCCACCATTTCATGTGTGTAGGAATCTTTTTCTTCTCATGTAACATGAAAAGTTTAAACCCCTTTTTAAAAATTATAAATTAAATAAATTTATCATATATAAAAATACCCACCATTTTTTATATATTTTAAAATTATAAATTAAATACATTTATCATATATAATTTCACTCTTAATTTTAAATAAATCCTAAAAGTAAAAATTAGGATATTACAAAATTTGTTGAGCTCATAGGGGTATCAGCTCTGTTACAGTTATCCATTCCATATTTCTTAAGAAGTTCTTGCAGGTATTCGGTTTGAGAAATAAATATTTCATTCTTTTTTTATTTGATTCGAAGTCCTAAGAAAAAAATTTAATTCTTTTATAGTAGACATTTCAAACTCACCTTGTATGAGCTTAGAGAACTCTTGACACATTTATGTTGAACATGATATGTTTGATAAGATTGATGATGAAAATATAATACAATATTTTTAAAGAATGAAGAATCCAAGAATGCTTTCGTAATCGTGTTGTTATAATAGCTTTAAGTTGAAGTTTTATTTTCTTTTATTGTTTATATTCTTTTGTTTTTTAATGTATTTAAAATTTTCCTTAAAAAAAAAATTGAGGGCGTTGCTCCCGAATCTCTGAATCCCACCATTAATTGTGTACCCATAAACATTAATTTCTGTCTCCGCCACTTCTCAATCATGCCTTTTTATGTGATATCAATCATGCCACTTTTGCTTGTACACTCTTTGACACCCCCCCCCCCCCAAAAAAAAAAAAAAAAAATCTCTTATAAAATATGTTACCGTAGTCCTCATCCGCTAAACAATTATGTTACCAAATATCGTTTTTCCTTTTTAATAATAATATCGTTTTTTTTTTCATTGTTTAATTAAGAAGCATATGACGTGCTTTAGGAGTAATTAATTTTAAATGTCAAAATAATGTAGGAAGAACGAATTCATAAATAATATATATATATACTGTTTTGGCCTAAAAAGTTTTTTTTTTTTTTTTTTCGTGGAAATGGCTGATTGTTACAAATCAGAGATTAACATGGCAGAGGCGCACAGTCCCCACACCCTCAGCATCATCACGAAGAAGGTTCTTCATAGCATCCGGCGGCTCTTCCAGAGTATGGTTGCCGACAGCTAAGGTTAGCGCATAATTCGCTAGGAAATCTGCACATCGATTACCCTCTCGGTAGACATGAGCTATTCTGATCCTCCAGTCCTGCTGCATCAGCCGTTGTATTGATCTGAGTAGGCTGGCATTTGCATTTGGGTGCTCATCCACACTCCGCACTAAACTCAATGCAGTTAAGCAGTCCACCTGAACAAACACATCTCTGAAGCCAAGGTTCCATGCCAGGTCAAGGCCGTCCAGTAGTGCCCACAACTCAGCCTGTAACGAGGTGCATCTTCCAATTTTCCTGCAACATCCGCCAAGCCAGCGCCCCTCATGGTCGCGTAGCACACTTCCAGCTCCTGCACTCAAGGAATTCAGCTTCCTTGATCCATCACAATTAAGAGAAACCTCCAAACTCATCGGCCTAAAAAGTTAATATACTGTTGGTAAGGTCAGTTCAACAGATTAAAATAAAACAAGCTAGTTAATTTGAGAAACTTTGATGTTATCAATTCAATATTATCAATGATTAGGTATTGTGACCTATCAATTGAAGGATCCTCCTATGGACCCACTACTAATTTCTTATTTAACTATTAAAATTTCTGAATCTTGAAAAGTTTATTGGATATTACCGTACGATACAATTCGTTTATAACTGTAATGTTTGAAAACTTTTCGATCAACATAATGTTTTTAATTTGTTTTAAATTATACCCAGCATTAAAAAAGACAAAATAATCGTGAGGAGAATAATTAAACCGGAGAATAAAATATAAAAATATTTGAGAAGGAAAAAAATTTCTTGCGTGAAATGTGAATTATCCAAATCTAAAATTGTTGAATGAGCAACCATTTGTGATCTTACTATTGTCTTTCTTTTAAGAGTGTGTTTGGTTTGAGGAAGAGATGGGAAAGGAGATGATAGGGCTCCTCATTCTTTCATTTGATTTGAATTTTTGGGTGGGAGGGAAGCCAAAATTTTGGCTCTCATTCCTTCCCTCCCTTTATTTTTACCTCTCATTACAAAATCCTTTCCACTCCCCTCGCCTCTAACAAACCAAATAAGGTAACATACCTCCTTATTCTTCTACTTCCATCAAACCAAACACATCCTAAACCAATGATCTTGACTCTTCTAATGTATTAATATGGTGTGCGACATGGAAAAATTGTTTGAGGAAATTGCAGTCCAGTTAAATTAAATTTAAATAAGTCGACAAAATATATTTTATTGGCCGGGGAACTCACAATACTTCTATACAGAAAAATTGTTTTGAATATTTGAAAATAATTAAAGAGCTGCCAATTAACCTTTTAACGACCTTTTTTAAGAATTTCAATTACTTTATTTGCACATTACTACCTTAGAATCTCTTTATTGATCGAAGATAATGAAAAACAATTGTTAAATTCTGTCTTTGTAATGTTTAAAGGGAAAATATGCAAAATTAGTAATGAACAATTTTCCTTTGAGCAGTATTAGACTTAACTATTTTCGGATATAAAAGTAGACAAAAATAATTTATTTGTGAGCAGATATATATAGAAACACTGTTAATTAACTTTCATTATTTTTTTAACACTATGAGCCCTACCAATATTTCCTCTTTATTATTTTAATATTTTTTAATGGAAAAATATCATTTAGATCCCATAGAAACAATTTTATTTTAGTTAAACTCAAAAGATTCTGAAATTTTATTGCACCATTTGGGTCAAAATGAAATTAAGCATCTCACTAAAAAGAAAATAATGCCCTTACTTTTTTTTTTATAAGAGCATTTACAACACAAATATGGATATTTTTAAGACAAATAAAGGGATTGAAATAAAACCAAGGAGTTAACAGGAACATTTTGGCTATTCATAAAAGAAATAAGATAATTCACAAGAAAATTAAGGTTACTCACAAGACAAATAAATGCGTTCACAAGAAAACTAAAGCTATTTAAAAGAATCCACGAAGTTAATAGATTTTTTACAAGTCAAATATAGTTCATTTACAAGAGAAATATGTGAATGACCAAAAGTTTTAAATTGCCTAGTCATTCACCTATTTCTCTTGAAAATGTCTTTATTTATCTTTAAAATACCCATATTTATCTTATAAATACTCTTATGAAATAACTTAAATAAGGGTATAATTGTCTTTATATTGACAAAACTTAATTTCATTTTGACCCTAGAGGATGCAATGAAATTTCATAATTTTTTTAGGGTTAATGGAAATGAAATTGTTTTCATGGGGTATAACAAGTAATATTTTCCCATTTAAAAATATTAAAATAATAGAAAAAATAAAATTGGTGAGAATCACGTTGCAAAAAGTAATAGAAGTTAAATCTCCATAATGGTGTTGCTATATCTACTCCCAAATAAATTTTTATGTCTACTTTTGCACCCAAAAATAGTTAAGTCTAGTGAAATTGTTTATTGCCAAATTTATACATTCACCCATGTTTAAGTCTTGCAAGAAGGGAAAGCAAAACAAGTGGATCCCTTGCGAGGGTGCCTGGTTAATTTAAAAACTTTATTTGCAAGTTGCTATGAAATCTATTCCTTCCGTTCCTTTTTATAAAATATGATTAAGCGAAGTGCATTGTTCGTTGTAATAAATATGCAAAAATGTCCCCCCCCCCCCCCCAAAAAAAAAGCCCTTTTTTATGTGAAAGTGAGAGAATATTTTATATTGAATGCCTTAGTCAAAGATGAGAATTAAATGCAATAGTGATATGAGTAAGTTCTGTAATCAAACGAAGATAAAATGGAGTTTATGAACTTTTTAAACATCCCCTAATTCTATCTTGTAAAAAGGAACATGTCATACCCAAAAATCTGCAGAGCGGGAGCTTCTAGAGGAAGTTCGACAATGGTTGGATATATATGAGTTGAGAGGCTAACTAGAGATGTCAATGAAAGCTACTGATCGCTTGGCAAAAGAAGCATTCAACGCTCCTGTAGGAGCCCAGTTTTTCAGCTCCCCTTCTGATTTCCTTTTCGATGTTTTACAGTTTGACTTAGTTTTGTAGTTTTCTTTAGGCTCTTTTGTCATCTTAAAAAATAGAAAAAGAAAAAAAGATTAAAGTATACTTTTAATTTTTTAAGTTTTACATAAGGCATACTTTTAGTTCCTTAACTTTATAAAGTATATTTTTTGTCCTAAAGTTTTAACGTCGTTAATGTTGTTAACTGAAAACGCTGATGTAGCGAATTTAAGTTTAATGATGACTAATAAAATTTAATTAACTCATATTTTAAATTTAAACTTAATAGTATTTAATTACATAGTAATCACTTAAGTTTACACTGTTATCACTTGAATTTTCATTTTCCTTTAGTAAAATTATCGGTGATAGAATTGTAAGACTAAAAGTATACTTTATAAAGTTAAGACTCCAAAAAGTATACTTTAGCAAAAAAAAAAAAAAAAAAAAAAAATATATATATATATATATATATATATATAACTTGCAATTTGTTGGGTGCTTTAATGACTTGTTAGTTGTTACCCGTTCTAATAGCATGAGCTGACAATGGCTTGGTGCCACGTGAGAGAGCATATGATCAAACAAACTTATTTAACAGTAAAAAAATAAATAAATAACATTTTTGTCGGTTTGGTAACATTAGTATGATTTGAAAACTTTCGAAGGTCTAGTTGGGCAAATTTAATTCCTTAATCTCCAAAAATGACATCAATGGCACATGGATTTACCAATTCAACATATATGGTCAACTAATGCTTAACCTTAACCAAGTTATCATATGTTTTTTTTTTTTTTGAACAATAAAGTTATCAGATGTTCACTGCTACAAATTTACCCATATATAATGCTTAATAAATAGTGGTTACATCGAATAAACATCATATATATGTTAAGGCAGAGGTCACACATACAAGAATATATAACGTTAAAACTTAACAATTAATTTTGTGCACCATTATTTATTGAGGGGCGGAATTAACAAAAACACAAAAGTAATGTTTGTAATTAATAACAATTATTTATTTATTTATTGACAAAAATGATGGTTCTTATGAAATAATCATCATGTAACACTTACAAATAATTTATCATATAACACTTATATTAGCGAAAAAAACATCCTAGTTATATCGATTGACTGTAAAATATGAATAACAAAAATGGCCTTTCATAAGAACCAAGAGTCAACACCTTTTCATAACCTCAATCTATTTGACACCACTAGCTCTCTTAAGTCAAATACACTTAAGAGCGAAGTTCACTTCAACTATTTAAACTGACATATTCTTTTTGTTCTTATTATTTTTCTTCATTGGTCTCATTCTTTTGTCCTTTATCATGGTTAAACGCCAGACAACTCTTTTCATTCAACCTCCTCCTCCTCTTCCACCACCACCTCCTCCACAAGCTCCTCCCCCCTCCTCCTCTTCCACCACCACCATCACCTTCTCCTTCTTCTCCTCTTCTTCCTCCTCCTCCAATGGAAGCTTTTCTATAAACGTCGACTAGCCTTGACCGCTCCACAAAGCGTCTCTCTACATATGCCGATAGTCTGAACAAGAAGTTGAACCTCATATTTCATCAGAATGAGGTTGAATATGACTTCCTATCAAACCCTTCATCTCCTTTATATGACATCTCTAAGGAGTCAAATGAGGAGGAGGGGAAGGAGGAGAAGGACAATAGTAGTCGTGATGACTCAAAACCACTACTATTTTTTAATATAAAAAATTAAATGTTAGAGCAAAGTAGCCCAAATATATATATATATATATATTTAAAAAAAACAATTGATACTTCACAATTATTAGTAAATAATAATTACTTATGTCAATAACTGTGGCAATTTACAAGGACAAATTTGGTTCTATAACCCTTTCTATTCTATAGGACACGTTCTTCTCGATATAAATTGTGCAACCCTTTCCATTCCATTTCTATTTAATTTAAACAAGAAATTATCTTTAATACCGAAAGATGCATTTAGTAGTACAATAATCCACAAAGCTCTTTCTATTTAAATGTCTAAAACTGAACTCCACTTGTTTACTTATTTTTCAAAAAAAAAAAATTATGACGGCCGTTTTAAAAAACAGTTGTCAAAAACAATCTCCCCCCTGTGTAAAGAAAAAATTTAAGACAACTGTTTTCTAAAAAACAGTTTCCTATTTCTCTATATCTCTGAACCCTTTTCCTTTTCCTCTCCCATCCCTCTCTGTATCTCTGCCTTCCCTCTTCGTGGATCTTCATCTTCCTCAGTGCAGCCTCCACCATGTTTCACAGTTTCTGCTTCATCATCGTGGCTAATGATCTTGGTGGCATCGTCATCTCCGTTGAGTACCGCCTTACTCTAGAGTATCGCTCTGGGCTGCAAATCAACAAATCTGGGTTGCAAGAGCTTAGATATGTAGATATGCAAATTCTCCTCGCATACCCTTGACCCTTCTTATCTTTTACAGCTTTGCTCTTATATTTCCTTGTCCCCGAAATTCTTCTCGACCTATGTCATGCTCATCAGTCCATCACCTCGTGGCTTCTTCAATCTTCGACTCCATCGTGTAGATCGGCGGATTCCACAAATTTGCAGAGAATCAGAACTCAGTCTCCCTCTTTGGGTGGTTTCTTCCATTCTGGTAGGCTCTCTTTCCCACTCACCCTTCATTCTATTTTTTTCCCACTCCATCGTTGTATAAGATCTGTCGAGATGTCAGGACTGAGGAATTCTCTATCTTAAAGGGTGACAAATGCCAACAGCATCCTATAGAAATTCTTCTTGGTTGATCTTTCTACATATATACAAGTAATGAGATTTTAAGAAGGAAGCAACACTAGAACTGAGCTTCTTGTTCTTCTTCTTCATTTTTTCCTTTCACTTGTTTAGCTAGTTTTGTTGATAACTTTGTATTAGATTTTTATTAGGCTTGTGTAGTTCGTCGGATGCATTAAATATAATTGATTTGGAAATCAAGTCTTACAAGCTAAGGGCCGACTTATTTGTTTGAACTTGAGAAATGTTTAATATAATAAGATTTAATTCAATTATAGCCAAGGTTATTAAAAACCGATCGGTCACTGAACCGGTCGGGATACTAAATTAAGGGTTCGTAGGTTAGACCGGAGTTAAATCGGAACTAAACCGGTAAGAAAGTAAAGATTTCAATTATTAATATGAAATTATAAAAATATAAAATTTATTTTATATTTAAAAAATGCTTGGGAAACGTGAAAGTTAAGTTATATCTGCAACATGAGCCCTCTATTGTCATGTCCTTCAGACTTAGTCACAGCTAGCTAGGTAGCTGTACCCTCTCTCTTCGTCCAAGATCCATTAAAGCTTTTGGGTTATCAATTAAGAGGTGAGCCATTCTCGCAAAAACTGGACAACCAAGTATCTCATTCTCTACAAGGTTTATTCTATTTCGCCCAAATCACCCACAGCTTCTGCCAAACCACCCATGGTGGCCTTCCTCCTTGTTGATCTCCGGCCGTGTCTGACGGGAAAGAAGTAGTGGTCGCTCTGGTCTCCTTCCTCGTCGATCTCACCGGTGTTTCCTTGATATCCGGTGGCCTTTCTCTGGTTTCCTCCTAGTCGATTTCACCGGCAGTTTCACGATCTCCGGTGCCCTTTGGTCTCTCTTTGTTCATCTATCTCTTTCTCTGTCAGTTTTCTTTTCTTTTTTTTTTTTAAACCACCTGACCCCGGTTTCTCTGGTTGCCTAGACTGGCTCCATGGCTGGTTCGCCGGTTTCTGGTCCGCACCGGTCAGTCCGGTCCGGGTTTAATAACATTGATTATAGCCACCATCACTCCTTTTAGTTTTTGTTTCTGGTTTAAGCTTTGATGCCCTTGAAGAACCATCCTCACTTTCATCATTCTTCTTCTTCAACGTCTGTCACCTTACCACCATCTTTTCTCTTTTGGATTCAGCATTACTTGCCATATGAGACGTCATACGAGAGAGGAAATAAAAAAATATTTTTAAAGAAAATTAAAATATTTTCAATATTTTTTTTTAAAAAAATAGATGTTGAAAGTCATACTATCAACGTTTGTTTTAAAAAAAGTTTAACGCCTGATAATAAACAAACATAGATTAAAAAAAAAAAAAACTTATAACCTCACTCACATCGATGTCCTTATGAAAATGGTCATAGAAAGGTAAAATAAATAGACGTTAAAGGTGTTTTATGTTGTTTATGTTGTAGTACCTCCACCGACAAGCATTAAAGGGCTTATCTATGTGATCTATAAACTCCAACGTATAGTCAAGGTTTACATGAGAGAGCAAGGATGCATAGACCAATACTTGCAGGAATTGACCTCTCTTTTTTCACTCTCTGAATGAAAAGCTTGACAAATTAATAGAGAAAGAAGAAAGTAAAGATGCATCTGATCCTTCATCTCTATTACTTTTTATTTTTGTTTGTTCATTTACATTGTTATTTTCTTTTTTTAATTCTTGTCTATAATATGGGGTTGAATAAGTAACCTATCCAACTTTTTTTTAAAAAAAAAAAAATTGTGTAGAATACATAACAGCTATGAAGGAAAACCTATAGCTTTTTTTAATAACATGTTAAATGCCTAACATCTATTAAGAAAAAAATTGTTACCGTTTATAAAACCTAATGATTGTAATGTAAAACTTTGTTAGAGAAACCTAAAGGTTGTTAAGAAAAATCTCATCACTTTTTAGAATACCATGTCAAATACCTAACGGTGATTAAAGAAAAACTGTTACCTTTTATCTCGTGCCACTTCACATTCCCAAGTCATTACACTTAACATACTTATCTTAGGTCGAATGTTACCCTTAACCTTGGAGCCCATAACTCTGGTTGACTTTTTTGGCCATTGACATTCATTTTCAGTCAAATGACAACCTCTAAAGGTTTCGTTGGAGTTTTGAGTGATAGCTGCAAGAGTTCCTTTGCTTGCCCTAACTCGTTTATTCGTTTTGAAACCCTAGCTATGTCACATTCCTTTGCATGCTTTGTTCTCCTTATTTGTAGGTATGATTTTCTTTTGCATTCCACATTGTCCATTTTTCATTTTGTCTTGCCTTGCAAGGTTTTAACCTTAGTCGTGCATCATGTTCTTTTGGAAAACTCATTGCTCTGTTCTATGTGGCTGACTAAATGGGCTAAGTTTTCCAGTTAAAAAATGGCCAATTCTAGTAGTTCTGGCGCTAATAATTCCCCTAATGATGAACATAGAAACATGACCCAAGAATAGGCCAGGTGATAGAAAAAGTGAACAATATTGTAAAGGGAGGCTGTTGTGCCTTGTCATTTGTGAACTAAAGCAAAGTGTGAGGGGAGAAAATATCATGTGACTTGGAACTCAAATGATCAAGCTCTTGACACATCACACTTTATCAGCCACATTGGCATAACGAAAAGAACCAATAATCCTTTCATGTTAAGTCACATGGTAGGGTAAATAAATAGTACAAAGATGTTATTTGGGACAGTCTCACGATAGGCTATATATGCTTGCTAATACTTATTATTTATTTGTAAAAAATGTTAACTTGAATTGTGTACTCTGCAGTTAGCATATGATATGGATGTACTTGAAAGAAATTTATTCTCAAGAAGGCTAGGCATATACATTTCGTCATATATTGAAAAAGGTGTATTTACATAATCCAGAAGAGGCCAATGAGACAACAGCTCTTAATGAACCTTGATCCACGATCAAACAACAGGATTGGAGAGAACTTGTCATCTCACTTCTCTAGGAAAAATTAGTTCAAGGTAATAATTATTTGCAATTCATAAGGTTTGCATGCATTTGTTTAATATTAATTATATTTTTGTTCATTCTCATAGAAATAAGTTGGGCGAATAAGGAGAGGGTGAATAAGAATAAGTATCCCTAAGGGTAGGATGAAAGAGTATGTGCGCGTTGCTTGAGTTGTCCATTCAAAAAGGAAGGGTATCAGACTTCCCCTTTTGAAAGCTCTTTCATAGCGATCCTTGTGCGAATAAGGTTGTCAATGAAATGGTATGTATTAATATTAGTCCACGATATATAAAAGTAATGTTTTTAATTGACTATCAATATTAACATTATTGTTAAATGCATAGCAAGCATTTCTAAGGAAGGTTACTACACAATGATGCCTTTTTACAGATGAGGACATATTGGCCAAGGCATAGGGGCTTAACCATCTCTGTTTTCTCAAGGCGCTGGATTTGGATTGACCAAGACAAATTATTTTGGTCACTAGCAACCTCGTAGAAATTAAAAGAAGAAAAAATTGAATAGCTTTAGAAAAAGTATGATGAAATGCAAAAACAAATATAGTTTTTAACATACGAGATTATGAAGGAGTGTAGTACAAGGCTATAAGGGGGAAATAACAGCCTAAGTACTAAAGGCAGCTTCAGCAAAAGGAGGATGTTGAATGTTCTACTGATAGTCCAAGACATCATACAGTCGTAATGGAATGTGAGTACAAACTGCTTGGAGGATAACATGATTCATAATGAGCCTATGCCTAATGTGATAGAGCTCAAGATCAACATAGACTCCAACTACATTTTGCCAACACGAGATCCAGATACAATGGGAGATGCTATGAGTAACTTTGTTGTGTAGCTTGGCCATCTAATTTAGATATGCAAGCTGCATAAGAAGTTTATGTCGATCACAAAAATATTGCAAATTAGCTGGGTGGGAAAAAGCTCGCTAAATTGTGACGGACCTTGCGACAGATGCTTTTCCTTCACTAGTCGTGAAATAAACTAGGTAAGATGCAAACTAGCCCTAGTCTCATCTCAGCATCTCGTCTCTTGTCGTCTAGTCTCTGCTTGATCCGACCTTCTGGCCGTTGTCATGTCTCCGCTCATCCAACCTCCGGTCGTCACCCCCGTCTTTGCTTAACGTTGATCTCGCCATTCTCCACCTCCTCGTCCATTTCTGGTAACCTCCCTCCCTATCTCATCCATTTTTTTATAGTAGTTGCTTTGATTATTCCAAAGACCAAGCTAAGACTTATTCTTTTACTAGATTTCCAAATGTTACTGTCTAGTTATATGATTTTCTTTCTTTCTTTGGTTAATTTCTTTCTGCAATTAATTTTGAAGGTATAATTTTTGGTAATTTTTGAATTTGGTTTATCTATTCTATCTATTTAAAGATTGTTCTGACCCTTTGTTAGATTAAGAATGGAATTCTAAGGACCATAATTTACAACATTTCCTGAACTGTTATCATTAATTTAATTTAATGTGAAAATTTCCTATTTGGATTCAAGGACAAGCTTACTTTGCTTGGGTGAATATGGTCAAAGCCAAGTTCATAAGAGATTGAATTTTGGTATTATCTGTTTTCTTAATTTGAATATCAACAATCAATAAATTACAAGTAGTTGAACTACATATATTATGTTTTCTTGATACTTGGATATAGTAGGCATAGTAGATAGCTGAAACTGTAAACCATACATTTTCCATAAGTGAGTGTATAATAAGTTTCAATTCATGAAATAATGAGTTTACTTGTTATTAGGGATCGTTTGACCCTGGTTTTCCTCCCCTGTAATAGGCTTCTAGAATTGAAGTAACAAGTTAGAACCCTAATGTAATTGTGTGTTTGCAATGGGATGAAATAGTAGTGTGTGTCTATTTATATATATATGTTTTCCCCATATTTTGTAATATGTCCCCATTTTCTTCTATAATTTCCCGTTTTTTGTTTGCCCCTTCCACATGCATGTCCCCATCTTCTGATGAATTATCCTCATTCTCTAGTTGCTTGCTGGGATTTTCTTTATTGAAGGCATGTGTTTGTTTGCCACTTTCTTGATTATGTGGAAATTGATTAGTATAAGTGGCCAGTTGTATTGGCCACTTATATTTGTGGCATGTTGATATGTAAAGCATATAAAATATATTACTTAGTTAATTTGTAAGGAAGTTAGAGTTAGACTATTGTAGTGTGTTGAATATTAACGAATGATGAATAAAAGTGCACAGTGATCTATTTTCTCTCGCCTTTCCCTCTTCTTTCGCTAATTCTTCACAACCTATCTATCACATGTTGTTTTGTGGACTGGGGTATGTCTCCACTGCATAATCACAACCAATGATTGGGATACAAACATTGATCATAATGAAATAAACTCCTTGTGTAGGGTTAGGTTGAAGAAGTATGGAAGGAGATTGTGATAGGAGTTGGATGTATAATCATCTAACTCAAAGAAAACAACTAACTCGAGTATTCTTTAAGGGTTTGGAAGAATTCATCCAATTTGCTTCGATATAGGCAACTAGTTCAAGTAGCACGATCAGTTGTCCGTATGTGAAATGTAGGTGTTTTAAATTTCAAAATCCAAGCACGATCATAATCCATTTGTGTAGCAAGGACTTCATGAAGGATTATGAATGTTGGGAATTCCATGGGGAAGTCCGATAGACACTAAGTGGTTATTACAGGGAAGGTAGTAATCAAGACAACCTTAACCAATATGAATAGTTGGTTATGTTGTCAAGTTGCGATTACAGTGTATGTTTTTTAGGTGGCAAAGTTGATGGGGTCAAGGGCGACTACTATAAGAAGTTAATTGACATAATTCAAATGGATTGCTAGTGGGACAAGACGATGACTCTATTTAAATGTGAGTGGTTTGATAACACTTCATGTAGGACAAAAATCGATAAATATGAAAATGTTAAGATTTATTGGGCAAGGAGATATACAGTTGGTTATGACCTATTTATACTTTCTCAACAAGCAAAACAAGTTTATTATATATCATACTCTACATCTCGCCAAGGGTGGAGGGGAGTTATCAAAACCAACGCCCGGAATATTATACCCAAGTCTAAAGAGTTAGAAACAAATAACAACATGATTGAACCATTCCAAGCTGATGTTGAACATCTTCTACCTATATATATTGCAAAGGATGATGTACCAAACGATCTCTTGGATTCCGTTGTAGAGTTAGAGTTGATTCCTATACAGATGGACAATGAGGAATCAGACGATGAGGCATAAGATATTTATTTTACTAGTCAATCTGAATTCGACGACTATCACACTCTAAAGGAAGGTGTGCAAGCAGAGGTTGAAGAATAAGAATCATCCGATTGATTTGTATTAGTTCTTTACTTATGACAATTTGAAATAATAGATACATTTTATTCCGCTCTTAACATATTAAGTATATTTCTTATATTTATATATATTTTGACATAATATTTATAATGTTTATAGATAGAGCCTTCAGTTGGGCGTTCAGGTGATGGTGGTAGTGGCGGTAGAGTCCCAAGCCGTCTTATTAGAGGGGTAGGATGACATCATCTTCCCCCTCTATAGGTAAAGGGCTTACCTCTTCCCTACCTCTACTTAATTTGTCATTTTCATTGTCTACTAACGACTCCGTTATGGGTGGTACAGGTGTGCCTACCACTCCTACTTATCCACAACAAGGGACAGAGCATGTTTACTTTATGATTTCTGATTAATTTACATATATATTGTTTTCTTTAAGCATCATGTACCAACTTTTTCAATACTTCACATTTCTTTCTTCAACACACTATGTCGCCTAGGAGCTAGGTTGGGGAAGATAGTTCCTCTAATACACTAGTGTGGGGATCAATTGATCCTGCGACAGGGCTGACATGAATCCGTCCTGCCAGCACCACCGAGTAAGTCATGTAAAGTTACTGGTAATTTCTTCTCATCAAAATGCAAACTGATTAAGTATTTTTATAATTTGAAGCACTAATTGTTCATTATTGATCGGTGAGATTTGAAAAAACCTTATAACTTCAAATCAAGCCGGTGGTTGTCTGATCGGTTATATAAATTGAGAAATAATAAAGGCAAGACAACTTGGATTCATCCTGAGATCGTAGCATAGTTATTGGAAAAATGGCCTGCTAATGAGAAATGGTAGTAGAAATCTGTGCAAAATAAATTAAATAGGTCTCGAATGGATGGACCCTCATATATTAGCGGCTCCATTCCAATAAGTCAGCATCAAAGAAACATTATAAGTATATGTTATTTTCTATTTGGGTATTCAATATTTTATACTTTGAAGTAATTAATTAACGATCATTATTATTTGTATTTGCTGGAAGCTTCTGGAGACATACCTTTAGACTTGGTTGATTGGGTTACCTTTGAGCAAACCCATTCCCAAGAGTCTGTAGCTAGTAGGAAGTGTAGGATTAATGCCAAGTCTTAGCCATTGGCAATGAGACATTTATTATATTTATTATTTGTTTCAAATAACATGGTTGTTACATTTTACATGCCACATTTGTGATATATTTTTGTGCTTGTATGAAGCCTAGGAGAAGTTGTCACAGGAGAGAGCCACGCAAATTACGAACGACTCTGCATCCTCTTAGTCCGATAACAAGAACCTCTTCATTTAGGCTATAGGAGGATTTGACAAGGAAGAAAGAATGTTCGAAATGGGTGCCTCTACCAGCAGAGTAAAGGCTACCAAGCGCTAATCTAGCCATATTGGAGGTGTTTCTGGAGGTAAAAATAATACTTTTGATATTAATTGTTACATTTTCACCCCCTTGTCCATTTAAATAAAGTGCCAGAAAAAAAAATTGACTTCCTAATATTGTTTTTGCAGATGAGCTTAAAAGGGTGAAGGCTAATTTATAAAAATTAAATAACTAATTTATAGAATTAAAAAATTTTACTTTTATAAAGAATTATATAAGATTATATATTTATAAAGAATTAAAAGGAAATTTTTATGTAAAATATTTCACTTTAAAAAAAATAAATAAAGGGCACTTTCAATTTTTAACATGTTTTTAAAAAATGCTAAAAGAAAGGAGTTGAATTAAAACTTAAGGGAGTAGTTTTTGTATTTCTCATTTTTCTGTATTAAATTTAATCTTTTTGTTAAAGCCGCTATGTGAATCTTGTAATTCTTCTATACATTTATTGTCTTTCTATTTAATTATTTTTTCATGTGACTTGTAAGTCGTTTTCTTTTTCCTTTGAACTTTTATATATATATATAAGAAATGTATTATAATGGATATAAATTTTAATTTTCCTGAAACATGTTTAACCCATAGAAATATTTTGGTGGATATGTTGACATTCATTTGTTGAGTATTAATATTGTATTATATTTTAAATATATTTTATTTTTATGGAAAGATTCAGTCATGCACACACACAACCATTTTATAATAGGGATCAAAATTTCAGTAAAGTCTCACTGTATAAATGATTAAAAGGAATATTTTAGAAAAATAAAATTTTTTAATAAAAGATACTTTAATTAAGTCTTTAATTCTATAAATTAGTTATTTAATTTTTATATTTAAAATTTGAATTGGAGGATGAAGCCTAGGCTGGTCTAGCCTATTTCCACCCCTAAATATTATATAAATAAGAATTAAAAATATATGATATCATAAATAATATTTTAAACATTTTTTTTTGGGTTAAGTAGCAATTTTGCCGCGGAAGCTTTTTTTGGGAGCAATGTTGCCCCGGAAGTTTTTCTTTAAGAGCAATTTTGCCCCTCCGTTAACAACCCTAACGGTCAACGGTTAGTTGACCGTTGACGGAGGGGCAACATTGCTCCAAAAAACAACTTCTGGGGCAACATTGCTCCAAGAAAAACTTCCGGGGTAAAATTGCTTCTGACGAGATACTTCCGAGGAAAATTTGATACTTAACCCTTTATTTTATAATCAAAGGTCCAAATCCAAAGCCACACTAATATAAAATAAAATGAAAACCCCAATTAAAAAGGTGAAATCTTAAACTAGGTAGTTTAAGCAGTTAAATTATTATACCAACTGCTGACTTTCCTTTCTACCAGTCTCCATCTTCTACTGGCCAAAAAACCAAAATTCTCCATCTTCCAATAACAATGAATAATTAATAAATTTCTTCGATCCATCATTAATTATGTGTCTTAAGTTTTCAAAAGAAGAGGGAAACTGTTATGGATCTCGGAAATTGCGTTAAGAAGCCCAATTTACCATATAAACTGCCCGCCTACAGTTATACCTTCATAGGTGATAACCGCAGGAGACGGGGTAGTTACTCTCTTTTATAAATAGGAGATCGACACACTGGTGAGTGGGCGGATAGAAAATTCTCTCCATTGCTCTCATACATCGTACGCACCCCATTTCCTTGTGGCTAAACGTCGGAACTCTAATCGAACTACGTGGGCTTTGATCCCTATTCAGGGTACATAGGCCCTAGGCACCAATCCTAATTCAAGCCCGTTTAATCCTGTTCATTACTTGAACAAAAACCATCCCATGTGACCGCGGTGGCTATTATTATTTTAAAACAGCAAGATTATATCATTTGATTTTTCCCCCTTCATGTTTGTTGGACAAAAAAAAAAAAAAGATATTTAAGTTACTAAATATATAAGCTAAATTATACAAAACTCTTATCAGGGTGTTGTATTTTCTTATTATAGACCCCATGCCATTACGTTATCATTATTATTATTATTATTATTATTATTATTATTATTATTATTATCTTTTAGACGAAAGTTGTCATATCATATCAATAGAAGACACATGGATATCCCACACGATATCTTATACAAGTTAAACTTTAAGCCAATTGCATGTAACGCTCTTAATATTTTAAAATTTAAATTTTTTCTCCTTAAAATATTAATTTTAAATATTAAACCTCTTGTGGTTACTCCCCCCCCCCCCCCCCCTCCTTTACCTAATGCCTATAAAAAACTGATTACTTTAAGATAGGATGATCATATTGTCTTCATATATTAAAGGGTTAAGTATCAAATTTACCTTGGAAGTATCTTGCCAGGAGCAATTTTGCTCCGGAAGTTTTTCTTGGAGCAATGTTGCATCGGAAGTTTTTTTTTTGGAGCAATGTTGCCCCTCCGTCAACGGTCAACTAACCATTGACCTTTAGGGTTGTTAACGGAGGGGCAAAATTGTTCCTAAAGAAAAACTTCCGGAGTAACATTGCTCCAAAAAAAAACTTCCGGGGCAAAATTGCTACTTAACCAAAAAAAAAAGTTAAAAAAGTTATTTATGATATCATATATTTTTAATTCTTATTTATATAATATTTAGGGGTGGAAATAGGCTAGACCAGCCTAGGCTTCATCCTCCAATTCAAATTTTAAATATAAAAATTAAATAACTAATTTATAGAATTAAAGACTTAATTAAAGTATCTTTTATTAAAAAATTTTATTTTTCTGAAATATTCCTTTTAATCATTTATACAGTGGGACTTTACTGAAATTTTGATCCCTATTATAAAATAGTTGTGTGTGTGCATGACTGAATCTTTCCATAAAAATAAAATATATTTAAAATATAATATAATATTAATACTCAACAAATGAATGTTAACATATCCACCAAAATATTTCCATTATAATACATTTCTTATATATATATATATATATATAAAAGAAGTTCAAAGGAAAAAGAAAACGACTTACAAGTCACAGGAAAAAATAATTAAATAGAAAGACAATAAATGTATAGAAAAATTACAAGATTCATATAGCGCTTTTAACAGAAAGATTAAATTTAATACAGAAAAATGAGAAATACAAAAATTACTCCCTTAAGTTTTAATTCAACTCCTTTCTTTTAGCATTTTTTAAAAACATGTTAAAAATTGAAAGTGCACTTTATTTATTTTTTAAAAAAAAGTAAAATATTTTACATAAAAATTTCCTTTTAATTCTTTATAAATATATAATCTTATATAATTCTTTATAAAAGTAAAATTCTTTAATTCTATAAATTAGTTATTTAATTTTATATTTAAAAATTTGAATTGGAGGGTCATGCTTAGGTTGGTCTAGTCTGTTTCCACCCCTAAATATTATATAAATAAGAATTAAAAATATATGATATCATAAATAATATTTTTAATATTTTTTTTGGATTAAGTATCAATTTTGTCCCGGAAGTTTTTTTTTTGAGCAACTTTACCCCAAAAGTTTTTTTTCGGAGTAATGTTGCCCCTCGGTCAACGGTCAACTAACCGTTGACCGTTAGTTGACCGTTGATGGAGGGGCAACATTGCTCCAAAAAAAAAACTTCCGAGGCAACATTGCTTCAAGAAAAACTTTCGGGGCAAAATTGTTTCTGACGAGATACTTCCAGAGCAAATTTGATACTTAACCCTATATTAAAATGGTATTTCCTATTTTTTAGCAAATCTGATTGTCTTCTTTTACCATCTTAATAAATTTAATAAGATTTTTACTACAATTTATCAATTAAAATAGCCTATT
Source organism: Acacia crassicarpa (assembly GCA_034222035.1). NCBI lineage: Eukaryota > Viridiplantae > Streptophyta > Magnoliopsida > Fabales > Fabaceae > Acacia > Acacia crassicarpa. Next base: position 17,884,698 of record JAWXYG010000009.1, on the reverse strand, counting down.
TGATGGGGAAAAAATAAAAATGATATTTTAAAGTTTACATTGATAAGGAACATAAGAATTAAGGTTCAACCGGGGGGGGGGGGGGGGAAGGGTTTAATGTTGAAAATTTAAACTTGAAGGACGTTAAATTTAAATTTTGAAATGTCAGGAAGTAATTACATATAGTTGGCTTAAGTTCAAGGGGTTTATAAAATTATTAATTTACATAGTCATGTGTCTTTCGTTAATATGACTTTACAATTTTCATAAAAAAGGTAATTGGGAAATTAACGAGAAGTGATTTATGATTAAAAAAATAAAAAAGGGGTTACATTGAAACTTTAAAATGTTACGGCATTATAAGCAACTTGACTCAAAATTCAGTAGAGTTTTTATGTTTTAGTCTTAATGTAATTAAATACAATACTGACTGCAAAATAAAGGTGATGTGAATGCAACGATTTTTTCATCATCAAATTCAATTCTAGTGGGTAGCTCCGCTGGCTTTGGCTTACTCCTTTTACACATAATCTCATTTTTATTTTACCTTTGACTCCTTGACGTTTGACATATAAAAGATTAATTTTTTGTGAAAAAATTAGTATTTAGAAAAACCAATAAATATCAGATTAAAAAATAAACAACAACAACAACAACAATAATAATAATATCTGAAATATCTTAGGTTAAAAAATAAATGTAATATATGTTACCTTTTTTTTCCTTTACATGTAAATATGTTTAAATTCCAGCCAATTTTCTTGTAATCCAAGGGATTGCACCACATTGCCTGTGAAACAGAATGATTTCGAACCGTCATTGTTAATTCTGTCAAATTATTTCATCATGTCCTCTCAGGATAGTGAAAATTAGACCAGTCATTGAACTGGTTAAAATAATGGTATAAGAGTAGTTAGAGATCTAATAGATTAGATTTTGTCATAGTTAAAATAAAATATACAAAATGATTCATATATATAGATATAATAATGAAATAATTAGATAACATTTAAAGGCATTATTTTGTTATTAAATAGAACATTCATGAATTAACAACACATATAATCCAACAAAATAAAGTTACTAGAGCACAATATGGTGAACTATATGGCCTTGTTTGTTTCTGCCTTTTTTATATATGTTCTTAGAATAGTTTTATTAAATTGTTTCTTGAAATAAGTTTTTTTTTAAAAAAGGAGAATTTGGAAATTAAAAAAAAAAAACTTGTTTGGAACAATTGTTCTTATAATTAACAGAGAGAACTCCAAAAAAAAAAAAAAAAAAGTGAGAGATAGGGTGGAGAGTGTAAGGATGGCGAAGAGTTATGAGGACGACACGCACGTTGCGAGAGACATGGGGATTGTGGCCGTGGGTGAAAAAGAGAATTTGGAAGAACAACAAAGCTAAAAAAATAAATAAATAAACATATAAAAGTATTTTTTTTGTTTTTTGTTTTCAAAACAATATTTTGTTTAAAATTAACAACTAAACAAGTTTTCTATTTTTAAAAACAAAAAACAAAAAAATTGTTTCCATTATACTTTTCACGAATTAGGTTTAATTTCCTTGATTTGCTCCACGCATATCTCGTGAAACAGTCCAAATGCATGGGGTCATATTTTTAATTAGTCAATAACGATAATATCTGTTCTTGGTGCAGCTTAGCAGAGGCACAAAGGACAAATATGGTATCATCTTTTATTTAGGGAAAGAAAAAGTCAAATAAGTTCTGCTGAATATGATATATAAAATATTTTTTGTTTTAGGAAGTTAAAGTAGGAAATACAAATAATAATGCATGCTCTTAAAATATATTGGTTGGATGGTTGGGTTTAGACTTACCAATACGCACAGAAGAACAGAAATTGAGTAAATACCCTATTTGCTCCTTGAAAAAAATCACGGACCCTTTTTTGGTCCCTCAGTAAAAATAACTCATCCCGTAATCCCTGTAAAATCCAAAAACCGCCAACGTTAGTCCTTACAGGTTGAAGTGGACACATACAATGAAGTGTCCCAAATGTGGTCAGGGATTACAGGAAGAGTTATTTTTACTGAGGGACCAAAAAGGGGTCCTGATTTTTTTTCAGGGACTAAATAAGGTATTTACTTACAGAAATTTCAGTCATATGACATAAGTAATTCAAGATGACTCAAGAGTGGCCGGAACCACTTTGGGTGCCTATCCCAAGGAAAGGCACCATCTACCTATCTAATCAGGGCCGTCCAGATCAGATCTAGACGGTTCAAATTTGATTTTTTTAGCTGTTTTTTTAGATAAAAAAAGTTGTTTTTTGAAAAAATGTTAGTTGAGAGATTATCTTTATTTTAGATTTTCTACCTATTAAAATAATATTTTTTGAAAAAAATATAAAGTAAAAAAAAAAAAATCAGATTTGGACAGTCCAGATCTAATTTAGACGATCCAGGAGAGAAGAGCTCTCCTTGCCTATCCTTTCCAAGAGTGGCCATTGATGCTTTATTTTTTAGCCAACATTGAAACTAGTTATATTGAAATCAAACTGAACATTACAACATCTTACAAGAAAAAACAAAACAATCAACAAAATGAAAATACAAAATAAACTCCAAACATAGAAATTAACTATAAACAAAAGCCAATAAAAGGTCTTCAATGGGGTGAGAACATAAAACTCGATCAAAAGAAACATCTCTAACGCTAGCTAGATGCCAAGAAGGCCGGCAGCTTGACGGAGGTCTTGATATCCAATCCAAAGGGCATGACAATCCAATGAAGCTTTGGCAATGTAGCTACTGGCTACCAAATCTGCTTCGATGGAAACCCATATGCAAGAATGGTTTCTGATTAAATTTCTTGAGACAAGATAATTCTCAAGAAGGGCAACAATCATAATAATAGCAAAGAAAGTACAGTCACTGTGACAGTAAAGGAGAGAATCGCAACTTCAATCCAATGGTAAACATTGTGTTCATATACCCACTGAACAAGCACATATCTAGCCTTCGATAAACAATAATTTAAATCATTTAATTGTACTCACTTTGTTTCGATGCTTACAAAACATTCTTGGAGTGGCTTTTTGTAACACCCCAACTTTTCTAAAGCATTTTCGAAATTATTTGATCAGAGTTCAAAATAATTTAACCAGAGTTGAGCAACGAAATGATTTTAAATACAAAGTAACTGATATTCAACCACTGTAGTGTACTGGTTTGTTGATACAAAGAGTTCGAAAGACTATACATATCTACAGGACTTTCTCCAGCAAGTCCTTCTGCCTGCTGCTTACCCTTGTTTCTGTTTCTGTTCACTCCGAAAATCCTGAAACTACAGTAAGAGCTGAGGTTCAATACCCATTGAACCTCAGGTAACGGTTAACCTCATGCTTATGTATCAAATATGTATGACAGATATTCATGTCAAAACAGCAATAATCACATACATTATTCTCATATTCACATAATAACATAACACAGCCACTGCAATATGCATGTTATTATAGTCTGCACTATTCACCAGTGCCACGGTGTACATCCGTGTCCTCAGCGCTAGGAAAACATAACGGCGTTATCAAGACTATAACCCGTATCAAGTTGTATGTGTATGATCAATTTTCAAAAACAGAATTTCAGACTATCTATCACATATAAGCATACCATAAGCATCAGAGTTAAGGTTACAATACGCGTCCGTACCTTCCTTCCACGTGAATAGTAAATTACTATTCATGTATACGGCACTATTCATGTATACGGCACTATTCACGTATACGGCACTATTCACGTATCCCCAAACTTCCTTTGAATCTGACTCCGGAATCCTCGGATATCCTATAATATCATTTTTATCAGTGACCATTAATTTTCAGCATTTGCGGAAACTATGTTGGATATTCACTATTCATGTGAATAGTACCAGTAAAAATATTTTTACCGTGCCGGTAAATATTTTTTACTGTGCCAGTAAATAATATTTACTGTCCAAGGATAATTCTTTTCTGATGTGACAGATCAGACTAAGCTGCAGCCACAGAGCATACTCAGAAAAACTCTATCTGGCATTTCTACTATAATTACCAAAAGAAACTACCAAATATTAAGACTAGAGACCAAAGAACTTACCCTTGAAGTTCCTGCTCATTCTCTCCAGCTTCAAGAACTTTACTCTAAACTCTCTCTCTAACTCTAAGAATTCTCATTCTTCTCTTAAACTCAACTGTTGTTCTCTGAGTTTGGTGTGAAGAAAATGAAGAAATGAAGCCTCTATTTATAGTGAAAAAGCATGACACTATTCATACTTTATCAGGTCAGATTTTGGCCGTTGGATCTTGACTTTAAACATGGCTTCATCTCAACCGTCCAATCCATTTGCTTACGTCATCGATGACGTCATCGATGACGTCATCATGACGATGACACTTTCTTACTCTTTTGCATTTATCCTATAAAGATTCCCTGATCGGTGTTCTAATCGCGTTATATTAGAAATTCTCAAGAATCCGGAAGCACAGCCTTGTAGTTCTATTTTTCCTCTTCAGAAATATCTGGGTCAACTAAATTTTTGATCCTATTTAGGGTATTCCGTAACCTGCCGAAGATTTTAAGTCGGACACTGACGGTTACAGAAATTACTTCGGGTGACACCATCTTCTAGACAAAAATTCACTGATTCATAATATGTGCAGTTGTTTACTACTTAGTTCAAGGATTTTGAGTTATGATTTATTTCCTACAGATTCCACTATCTGTCCTGCTTCAAAATATCGGTTCAACCTATCTCAAATAATCATTCCGCCGATTACGGAAATGACTTCGGAGATAACCCACTCTGAGATAAAAATTCACTTATTTATAATATACCCTTACTTTAAAAACCTAATTCACGGTTTATTGGAAATAATTTTATTTCTATTATTTTCCAAAGTATAAGATATTATATTATAATAATATTATTATTGAGTGGGTCCCGCGTCAAATTTTTCAAAATTTCTCCCGTGAATGTGTCGGCAGGAGGAGAATTATTTTGACGTGGGTCCCGCATGAATAGTAAATACGTATTTTCAAAAAGTGAATACGTATTTAGGAATAGTAAATACCGTATTTTTGAATAGTAAATACCGTATTTGTGAATAGTAAATACTATTCATGTCCAATAAAATACTGATTCTAAATTCATTTTCAAAAATAGGGTCTAATAGTCCTCCGAAAATAGGCTAATTTTCTAGTCTTTAGGTCCAAAATTCAGAATGTTACAATTCTCCCCCCGTTCAATAAATTTCGTCCTCGAAATTTGACAATATAAAATCAAAAGGTTATCTAGACCTCTAATATACTTCTTCCTTATACATGCTTATCTAGCATACATCCTACTATTCAATGCTCCATTAAACTGGGAACATTTCACAAATGCTCCATTTCATTTTCTATAATTCAACCTCTTCCTTTGTACTAGCATGCCAACTAGTGATCCAGGAGAAATTCTATTTTCTGGGTTTGTCTATCACTCCAATTCTCTTAATTCTGGTACCAAGTATCATCATAGATACTATTCTCATCATCATTTCAAATCTTCGGATTCTCTCCGGTTCATCTAATATTATTAGAAAGTCACCCTTCCCAAGATTACTATCACCTTAGCACGCTTACGCTTCAAAATCCTATTTTCAAATGTCAATTCCGACATCTTGAGTCAGTTGCACATCTAAGACAGATTTCTTAGATAAATGTGCGTATAAACGTCCAAACTTATTTTCTTGAAAACACAGCTAGCAATAAATGCCATAGCGATTTCTGTCTGCAAAGGTCTAGGAAACTGCGACCCCTAACGGTGGCTAGGGTGCACTAGGGTGCGGTGCCATAAAATTTTCCGCATAACAACAAAGTCTGCACTATTCTGAGCCAACGACAGATGAGAATCCGATGCTGCTTAACAAAATCTAGACGTTGCTAGCCCAGCTATAAATCGAGTAAAGAAAGAGTAAATGTTTCATGTTCTCTCAAACTTCACAAAATATTCATTTCCTCTCCGATCGTAATCTTCACTATAACCTTCCACATTATCCTTAAACATGGCCGGTTCAAGTAACTCTATTCCAGTCTCCGATTCATTCAACCCTTTCTTTCTTGAAGCCTTACTTCATGACTATCAGACTAACATGTTGTCTGATTTGTCAAACAATGCATCATACCCTTATTCTTCTTTATTTCCCCAAAATCCCATAAGTATGAACGTTCATCCATCTGCCTCAACGATTAACATTCCTACTCCTCCTCCAAGGATACAAGATTCTATTTTTACAACTACTAACAGAAAGGAATCTGAAGCAGGTCCATCAAGGCGACCTGTCCAAAGGTGTCGTAATGTGGCAGAACTTATGGAGTCTACGGTACCTTCTCAACCAAGGAATCCTGCTTCTACCTTGACTGAGACTACTAATCCATTTTCATGTGGTTGCTGCCATGTTCTACGAGAGATTATTCATACCAATGGACTTCAATACCATAAACTTGAAGTTCATGGGAGGATTGGTATGATATGCCACGCTGTCTTTCACCAGGACGTACAAGGAGGTTCTTTCAGTCCTCAAGTATTTGACTTTGGTAAGAAGAATTTAGATGATGTCAAACATTTTCTAGAAAATTATTGTTTGAATCAAAAATCTTTAGGGTATGTCCTGGTGTCGGATCCCATATCAGCCTACTATGAGGCTCTCTGTGTTGGTTTGGAATGGACTAAAAATCAAAATGAACTCCCTAATAGTTCATTTCCAACCAATACAGAAAATATATCCAATAAAGGAAAAGAGCTCATGGTTGTAAATAATAATCCTTCAGTCCCCATACCTAGTAATCCATACCGATCAAGAGCTGAACAAAATATTAGAGCTGCATCAATGTCAATAGATGATCTTAGAGACTTCTTCCATTTACCTCAACAAGAAGCGGCTCAACAAGTTCGTCTATGCAAAAATGTTCTAATGAAAATATGCCATAGGGGAGGAATAAAGCATTGGCCGTATGTAAAAATTCGAAGCACTATGAAGCAAATAGCTAGATTGAGAAAAACAATGTCTTCTGATGGTCCTCTCTCAAGTGCAGCCGCTCAGGAAGAAATTAATAGACTTAAACTTGAGATAGTCGAAGCTTGCGGTGGGATTGTACCAACTGTTGTTCTTGATGCTTGAATTAATATAGTCTACTCTTCTTAGCCTTCTTGCTAATGTTTGTAATCTCTTATTCTAGGATTCATAAGGATTTTCGAGTTTTCCTGCCAAACTCAGCTTTATCTTATTAAATTCAAACTTAAGCCAGTTATTCTGTATAATCAAGACTATGTCCGCATTCTGTTATGGTATTGTCATCTGTTACTCATATAAATTAGCTAGGTAAGTGTAAATCTAGCGAAAATCTCTTCATACTTTTTACAACGGCAACAAAATGAATAACCATCAAATAGGGGCTTAGTCTTTCAATCACTTTCCTAGACACCAATAAAAATATTCATCCCCTAGAAAGTAATTTGGGCCTACAGAATCCAATATTCAATAAATTTTCTTGTCTCATTTTCAAATTTTCAAACATGAAAAATTTTCCGTGGTTTCAGTACATTTCACAATCTGCACTATACCACAAAGTAATAGTGCTATAACATTTTTAAATTTAATCGCTGCCATCACAAATTCGTGAAAACATTTTTCACTGCCGGATCATTTTCAAAAACTTTTATTACCGGCACATATCTTTGAGGGAGCTAATTTATTTCACAAAATTTTACAATTGAGAGTACACACCATTATTTTAACCATTTGGTACAGTGAGCGCCTTCTCCCAATCCCCAAATCCAGTTTTAACAGTATTATCAACAATGTGGGAGAACCTCCGCCCCTTTCTCAGGAGACCCAGTGTTCACACTGGCACATAAAGTAGCAACCCTATCTAGCGGAACTCAGTCCAGTCATAGACAGTCAGGTTGTACTAAACAAAACATATGCCCTTGGCAAAGTGTTATGGATTGGGTGCGTTCACTGTTGGTGCGATTTCCATTTTCTCAAACAAAATCCCTCCAAAAACTTTTTGTTCAAAGAGAACATTTATCAAAGGCCAGCGATTTCAAACGTTTTAAAACATCTGGCAGACCCAGCAAACTGTGTACATCTACAACAGCTTCTGTCCTTCCAGTTTTGTACTGACTTTACCACAACATAGTTGAAAACTCAGTTTCAAACTCTGGGTTCTAACAAAACCGTTTGTACAAGACAACATCATAACCATCACTGTGGTCTCAAATTCTGTTGAAAAATATTTCATTTGAAAACTCGATTTCACAAATTTGAAAGTAAACTCCGAAAATTTCAAAATAGCAGGTGCATTGGTAAGTTCAAAAATTCAAATTTTTTTTTTTAAAACCTTACTTAGGAATCAGACAACTAACATTAGAAGGTCATTACTAACTACATACATCCGGACCTCTGTTCTTGACTACTCAAACCATATGTATAATGTTTAGTTTGTTCTACTTAACTCATCTGGCTATTCCAAACTTTGCCCGTTATCCTCGGGTTTTACAAGCTTTTTGGGACACTTCTCGTATTTGTTGTCTAACAATATGTACTATATAGCATTGGAGTAAACCATGGTGATATACTAGATTACTTAAACCTTCACTCTGGGGAACCTATTCGATGTGAGACTCATTATAATTTACTTACCTTGAGAACTGATGCACTGGTAACTCTACTTTATGGTTCATTGTCACGGTGGCCCCACTCTACGGTTCGTCGTCACGGTGGCTCTGCTCTACGGCACATTACTCGGCGCTTCACTCAGTCTTCGCAGACCAGTCAGCTTTTCCGGTTAGCATCCTCTGTAGGTAAGCCTCCTTGATCAGAACTCCCCGTAGGTATCCTTCTCCGATTAAACTTTCCATAAGTAGCGCCAGTGATCGTCTTTGAATCATTATAATGAGAACTCAAATCTTAACAGGTTCCTATCCTTTAGTAGTTTCATAAACCGTTGTTTCTATGTCTGCCATCTTATCTAGGGTCATTCTATTTGTGGACTTTCACTTTCTATTTAGCTCCAAGCATAATTCTTAACTCAATTTTCCCTATCGGGTAGCCACTTACTTTAAAGGGAATTTATTAGCCACTAACATCTCTATGATTCTTGGTCCCACCTTGAGACCATAACCTGGTGGCTACTGAGGTTTCCAACTTTCGTATGGTTCTGTTAAGGAACTATCTCTTAGGTATTTGGAACCTAGGCAAAACTCACTCATATTTTCTAAGGGTTCCCACTCTCACAGGGGTCATAGTTCTGAGATTTCTCTCGCCTAAGCAATATTAACTTCATAATGTCTATTGATTCTTGGTACTAATATTGGTATGCTTACTACTGGGTACCTACAACTCTCATAGGCACTAGTATGACATAACTGTCTCCCCAGAATTACTGGGTACTTTCCCTTTTCTGTCAATTGATCACCATCGTCAAGGACTTAATCAAAAGATCTTCGTCCCCGGAGCCACGCCCCTTTGCACGCATGGTGTCTGGCCTCTACAAGGTAGGGATTTTCTTCTCAGGGTACCTTAACAAGTTATTATTTTGACAAGGACATTAAATCGATAGGTTACTATCCAAGGGAAACCTAAACAGTAGGTTATTATTTACCGGAAAACTTAAGTCATACCAACTTCTCTGTACTACTTCCCTTGAAACTCTGGGCAGGGATTTAACTTAGACTCCAATTCCCATATCAAAAGTCTTAAAGTTCAACAATAGAAACCATATTCTATGTCATCCTTTCTATATCAGGGTTTTAATCTCTTAACCCTTTTCCTTAGGGTGTACGTCCTTTTTGTATCACAACACCAGTATTATATCAGTACTTGTACTTGTTTTTCGAAATACTTTTAAAACCATGGCTTAGAGCCTAACTTAGTTAGTCAAACCGATTGGCCAGGTAGGCGTCTATCATGGGAGCCTCACCGTGCTAGGGTGACTGATTGGCTGATCCACATAGACTCGGCCCTACCTTCGGCACCAATGGTTTACTGTAACTGAGTCGGGTTCATACCAGATAAAACACTTTTGAAAGCTTAGAACCTAACTCCGCTACTCAGACAATCCGACTAGGCAGGTGTTTTTGTGGAAGGCTCGACGAATTCAAGGAAACTGATTGCCAACCACAAAACCCCTTTCTAGATATCGGACTGTTTGGAGTAACTTAGTTAACTCTGTGCCAGGATGTCTGCTTTGATACCAAAATGTAACACCCCAACTTTTCTAAAGCATTTTCGAAATTATTTGATCAGAGTTCAAAATAATTTAACCAGAGTTGAGCAACGAAATGATTTTAAATACAAAGTAACTGATATTCAACCACTGTAGTGTACTGGTTTGTTGATACAAAGAGTTCGAAAGACTATACATATCTACAGGACTTTCTCCAGCAAGTCCTTCTGCCTGCTGCTTACCCTTGTTTCTGTTTCTGTTCACTCCGAAAATCCTGAAACTACAGTAAGAGCTGAGGTTCAATACCCATTGAACCTCAGGTAACGGTTAACCTCATGCTTATGTATCAAATATGTATGACAGATATTCATGTCAAAACAGCAATAATCACATACATTATTCTCATATTCACATAATAACATAACACAGCCACTGCAATATGCATGTTATTATAGTCTGCACTATTCACCAGTGCCACGGTGTACATCCGTGTCCTCAGCGCTAGGAAAACATAACGGCGTTATCAAGACTATAACCCGTATCAAGTTGTATGTGTATGATCAATTTTCAAAAACAGAATTTCAGACTATCTATCACATATAAGCATACCATAAGCATCAGAGTTAAGGTTACAATACGCGTCCGTACCTTCCTTCCACGTGAATAGTAAATTACTATTCATGTATACGGCACTATTCATGTATACGGCACTATTCACGTATACGGCACTATTCACGTATCCCCAAACTTCCTTTGAATCTGACTCCGGAATCCTCGGATATCCTATAATATCATTTTTATCAGTGACCATTAATTTTCAGCATTTGCGGAAACTATGTTGGATATTCACTATTCATGTGAATAGTACCAGTAAAAATATTTTTACCGTGCCGGTAAATATTTTTTACTGTGCCAGTAAATAATATTTACTGTCCAAGGATAATTCTTTTCTGATGTGACAGATCAGACTAAGCTGCAGCCACAGAGCATACTCAGAAAAACTCTATCTGGCATTTCTACTATAATTACCAAAAGAAACTACCAAATATTAAGACTAGAGACCAAAGAACTTACCCTTGAAGTTCCTGCTCATTCTCTCCAGCTTCAAGAACTTTACTCTAAACTCTCTCTCTAACTCTAAGAATTCTCATTCTTCTCTTAAACTCAACTGTTGTTCTCTGAGTTTGGTGTGAAGAAAATGAAGAAATGAAGCCTCTATTTATAGTGAAAAAGCATGACACTATTCATACTTTATCAGGTCAGATTTTGGCCGTTGGATCTTGACTTTAAACATGGCTTCATCTCAACCGTCCAATCCATTTGCTTACGTCATCGATGACGTCATCGATGACGTCATCATGACGATGACACTTTCTTACTCTTTTGCATTTATCCTATAAAGATTCCCTGATCGGTGTTCTAATCGCGTTATATTAGAAATTCTCAAGAATCCGGAAGCACAGCCTTGTAGTTCTATTTTTCCTCTTCAGAAATATCTGGGTCAACTAAATTTTTGATCCTATTTAGGGTATTCCGTAACCTGCCGAAGATTTTAAGTCGGACACTGACGGTTACAGAAATTACTTCGGGTGACACCATCTTCTAGACAAAAATTCACTGATTCATAATATGTGCAGTTGTTTACTACTTAGTTCAAGGATTTTGAGTTATGATTTATTTCCTACAGATTCCACTATCTGTCCTGCTTCAAAATATCGGTTCAACCTATCTCAAATAATCATTCCGCCGATTACGGAAATGACTTCGGAGATAACCCACTCTGAGATAAAAATTCACTTATTTATAATATACCCTTACTTTAAAAACCTAATTCACGGTTTATTGGAAATAATTTTATTTCTATTATTTTCCAAAGTATAAGATATTATATTATAATAATATTATTATTGAGTGGGTCCCGCGTCAAATTTTTCAAAATTTCTCCCGTGAATGTGTCGGCAGGAGGAGAATTATTTTGACGTGGGTCCCGCATGAATAGTAAATACGTATTTTCAAAAAGTGAATACGTATTTAGGAATAGTAAATACCGTATTTTTGAATAGTAAATACCGTATTTGTGAATAGTAAATACTATTCATGTCCAATAAAATACTGATTCTAAATTCATTTTCAAAAATAGGGTCTAATAGTCCTCCGAAAATAGGCTAATTTTCTAGTCTTTAGGTCCAAAATTCAGAATGTTACACTTTTCAATGCTTTTCATATTAGATGTTTTAAAGATAGAATAATTTATTAATGACCTTATTCCATAAATACCCTTCATTAAGGATGTGAGTTAATTAGGAAATAGTAATTAGTGTTAAATGAAGGGTACATTTAAATGTTTATATATCTATTTAAAAAATTAAGATTTCAAACCATATTTAATTATGTTCATCGGTCTTTATAGTTTGCTTCAAAAACATTTTATAAATTGAAACGGAGTAATTTTCTAAACACTTCAATAACTTTCAAAAATTACATGATTAATTAATTTAAAAAAGTAATTAATACAATATATATATATATATATATCATTGTAGTTAGTGTTATTGTGATATGAAATTTTAACTACCGAAAAGGTTTCAGGTTGAGTCTCTAGGAAACTTCACACGTCATACACATATATAACTACGGCTTGATATTTATTGTTACGTTAACGTTAGACTAATTGCAGCATTGACTTGTAATTATTTTTTAAATTAATTAAGAATAATCCACATGATTTAATTTTAAATATATTATAACATGTTCCTATTTATAAGATACACTAATAACTTTCATAAAGATTTTTAATATCATTTTTCATTTATGATTGTGAAATTTTGACCTTATAATGTATGGTACTAGGATCGGAGTTGTACTGATGTTGATTATGTCTCTGTCCTGTATTGTTATATATTAACTGTTTTTTGGTCAAACGTTAATCAGGATATTATCTAATTGATTAACCATGCAGATTCAGTAAAAATTTCTAATCTGGTTACATTTACACAATTACATATTTATATTAGCTGAGGGCAAACAGTATTATAATAATTGTTTTTTTATATATATAGAAAGAGAAATAGCTAAATCCTAATTCTGTCACCAATAATATAACAAAAATTCCTTTTCCTCTTCTAAAAAGAAACCGACAACAGCTTTTCTGGGTCGTGTCCATTTATCTTATAATTAATTAATGTGGGCAGCGGTCGTTAATAGACTATAAACTAAAAACAAACAAACCAAAAACAAAAAACAAAAACATGCGAATTAGTATTAATCGTACACACATATATATGGTCAACGGTCAAAACACTTTACTGTAGTGGGCTTCATGTAAATATAAAGAATAGTGACCCTTATCTTATAATGCATCGTCCTTCAATTTTTTTTTTTTGACCAACAAACCTTCATTCCAATAAATACATGAAAAATAAACTAATATAAACCGTCACCTAAATTAATTTTCTAACCTTAGTATATTATCATATATCCTCCTTCCAGCTTTTAAAAAATAAACATATATCCTCCTTAGATTCTTGTATTCGACTCCAACGCTAAGCCTAGTTGAAGATCCAATGCTTTCTGAGCATGATTCTTCGTTTTCTGGGCCGAAGTGTTAATATCTGTACGAGAGAAATCAAACATCCAAGAAGACTCTTGATGAAGACGACGAGGATGGTAATGATGGTGATGTTGATTTGATGATGATCTGAAGCAAATCTGAGATCCTTCTTGAAGATTAAACAACTCAGCTGATGATGAGTTGTTATACGAAGAAGGATCATAGAACCAACAATAAAAAGAAGAATTATTGGTATTATAACTATTATTATTATTATGAGAAAATCGTTGTTGTTGAAGGTAGAAGTTGAGACTAGCCTTCCTGGCTTGAAGCTGAAGCCTCTTCTTCTTCATTCTCTCTTTCTTATGAGCATTTTGATGGCCTCCTAAAGCCTGTGAGTTTGCGAACTCCTTGAAGCAGTATTGGCACTCGAACTTTCTCTGCTCATCCGAAGAATCATTATTATTATTATTTGGTTTATCTGTTGAAGATAATGATTCTGTGAATACCAATATCTTCTGATCTTGATGATGACCTGCAGATGAAGAAGATGGTATTGAGTTTGAAGAGTTCACACTTTCGTCTCCTTCATTATTTGATGATGAACAGGTTTTGTTGTTGTTGTTGCTACATGGATTCAAATCAAATCCAAATAGCTTCAGCCTCTTCTCCATGGAATGTTCATTCTCTGAACCTTCCCATGTTGAAGAAACATCACACACAAAATTTTGCCTTTCCATCTCTGAGGGAGGGAGGGAGGGAGGGAGGGAGGGAGGGAGGGAGGGAGCGAGAGAGAGAGAGAGAGAGAGAGAGAGAGAGAGAGAGAGAGAGAGAGAGAGAGAGGTTTGAAGAAGGTAGTATTGTACGAAGAAGTGATTTAGCTTCTCTTCCTTTTATAGCAAAGTTGATAATGCGATGCATCTAATAAAAAAACCAAATTAGTCAATATATAGAGAGAGAATATATAAAAGATGTGAAAAGAAAAGTGAGATCAGATAAGAGAAATTAATTTAATTAACTGACTGACTGACTGATTGATTGATGATTAATTAATTAAAGTTATGTGTTTATATATTGTGTGTCTCTCTGTCATGCAAATGGTGGTTGGTTTCAATTAAAACTCTTATTTATATATATATATATATATATATATTTATATATATATTTATATTGTAGTAGGAGATAATGATACACCTCAAACTCCTCCAATGAGATGGTCTAGAAGGCACTTTAATTAATTATGATATAATTAATTAAATACCACTAATTAATTGGTGGGTTTGTTTAATGTATCATATAAAGATATGGAGATATAATATTCCGTGCTTTATTATACATGATTTAAGTTATTAAATTAACTGTAGCTGCACAAAGTCAAAGAAACAAGGGTTCGATGCATTGCCATACAATATATATAGACATATATATATATATATATATATATATATATATATATATATATCAAATCATCTGGAAGGAGAAAAAGTGAACGGCTAGCTCTAACTTTAATTACTAAATTTATGAGAATATTTTAACTGTTCATCCAATGATTTCTTGGCTTTACGTATTGTCATCTACCTCTCATCTTTATCATCATATTATAATATCAAGAATAATGAATACAAGGTGATGGCTAAAACATTGTATACAAGGGAAAAATATGGCACAAATATTTCAAGAAATTTCATGTTTTAAATACTTGTTATTGACGATCCAATAAAAATAATTCGGTCTCTTTACAATTCTGGTAGGTTTCATATAAAAAATTTAAAATATCTTATTATATATTTTATACCAATTAACTATTTCATTTCAATTATTTAATATTCCAATTATATGCACCGTCGCAGATGCTATAAGTTATTTATATAGAAACATATTTTTAGAGAGTTTATTTAAATAAAATTTTCTTCTAAATTGTCCTCTCAATCCCTAATGAACGTGGCCATATATGAGGAGGATTAATAAGTGTTGGTCTAACAAATTATCATCTCCTCAACAATCCTAAATATATATAGTTTATCTAAAATTTATGTTTTATTGATCAATCTTTGCATATCTCTCCATCTTTCAACATGAAGTTTGTTTAAAAAAATCACCAACAAAAAATAGGAAATATTATACTTAGTCTTAAAATTAATCATATGATTCATCACGATAAATAATACAATTTGCTATATAAACTAAATATTAAAATACATGCCGTATTGGCTAGTCCTATCTACTGCAGCTCAAATGCAAGTTAAGTATTTTAAAAAGCTCTGACGAAATGTGATTATTAATTCAGCACTAAATTAAAGGAAGCTTCTTGTAATTATCCTTCCACCCAGGCCACAAACAGATAAAGTTCTGGAAATTAATAATTACTTAATTTATTAATTAACGTGAGTTATCTTGACCATGTGATTAATCTATAATAGGAAAAGAGAGAAGTTGTGTAACGAAGGAATATATATATTAAAAAAGTGGGGAATGAGGTAAGCAGATATAGTGAAGGGTCTTCCGTAAGATCTCAGCATATCTTGTTAAAGCAGGCGTACCCTAATATTTTATAGTCCAAAAGCATATGTTTTCTTTTCAGGAGAATTAATTATTCATCTTATGCTTATTTTTAATTTAATATATTGGCATTTGCCTTGGACAGCTGTTCATTTTGGACCCCACCTTTCGTTGCTTTTGGCACATTTTTGAAACCATCATATTGTGTTCTTATTCTATTGTCTCTACCCACACCTTATCTAATATTATATTTTAGTGGAACGTCTTTCAGGATAGACGGTTCAAGGTGAATCGGCGGTGAAAAGTAAAGAGAGACGAAATAAAGGCGGTAGCATTTCTGTAATTATGTAGAAGTTTTTGGCGTCCTAATTTTTTAAAAGGACACCAAAAATAACTTTTGTGATGAAGACATAGGAGGCGGCATGACCAATGCAACAAACTTGGAGGACATACAAGGTCTTGGAGGCCAAATGACAAGAACAAAAGCTAAAAAGGCTAAAGAGGCTCTAAATCTCTTGGTAACCACTTTACTTGAGACAAGCCCAAGTCTAAAAAGAAGAAGAGACCAAAATGATACACTTAATTCAGATTGAAGACCTTGAAGAATAAGTTTCAATAGATATGCATGAAGGCTTCATTTTATTTGGCCCAAATTCTGTACTTAGTTTTATTTTTCTTATATTTAGTTAAACTTTTGTAATAAGGCTTATTGGGCTGTCTTATTTTCCTTTGTGTGTAAGCGTATTTAGGTTAAACTTAATATGGATGTTGTCCACTATATAAGAAAACACCATACCTTTTGGGAGGGAATTTGAAAGTTAACAGTTTTTGTGAGAGACAAGCTTCTCTAGTGTTCTTTTGAGAATCTTTGAACTTATCAAGGGCATCAATCCTTGTGGCGTTTTTGGGCTTATCAATTCTTTGGAATTGTGGCGCCTACCTATAATCCATAAATTGCAATTTTTGTTCTAAATTTCTTGGTTTCGTATCTCCAGATTCCCTTATCCTTTTTCGGTGATTCTTGAGCTAAAATCGTGTTTTAGAAAGCCATCTTTCACCTCGTTTTGGAATCACTCAAATCCGAGGTCTATAGCGTGAGATACGTTCTGTTCTTATCAGGACGTGTTGGAGGCTGAATTTTTGGTGCGAAATTCCATTCCTAGTTGATCCAATCATCATTTTCTTTCGGGAATCATATCATTTGGTATCAGAGCTCGGCTCTAGAATTCGAATTTGGTTATCTTTTCTCCATTGTTTACATCCAATCTGGTCACACATTTGGTAACCCTAGTCCCTAAAATTTCTGTTTTTGATTTTTGAATTGTGCAATTCTGTTTTAGCTATTGTCGTTTGTTCCTAATCTGTTCTTTCAATCTTCTAGTTGTTGTTTCTTTCAATTTCTTGTTCAGTTCACATATTTCTGCACTTGGTTCTTGGTGTTCATCCCTTATTCATCATCGTTCTTGAATTTTAATCCTTTCAATTCATGTTTCTTGAGTAGTGTGTTGTTAGTGTGATAAGTAATAGCTCAGTTTGTGGGGAATTCTATCTAATTCAATTTTGAATTAGTACAATTTCAAAGTTTGATTCTAAAATCACAAATTTCTTTTGTTGAAGAATCAGGTGTTATTAAAAAAAAAACTATACAACACCTTGCTATTCAATTACACACACTACTACGTGTGAATCAAAGTCCAAAGTGTCTTCCTTGAATATTTCCTCCAAATTGTTTTGGATTTTCTTTGTCTTGTCTTCTTTGACATCTTTTCCAATTTGTATTGTGAGTCACCGCCAATTCCAGAATTTGGGATTGTACTCTTGAGTGTTCTTGGAGATTCTGTTAAGAACTTAAAGAGAGCTATTGAGTGGTAAAAGGCAAGAGAGCACACTACACAAAAGCCTTATAGAGAGCAACAAACACGAGTGATACATTTTTAAGAGTGTAAACACGTGAGCGAGTGGTGAGGTCCTATTATTTTTATTCTTGATCTTTTCCTTGAATTATGGTAGGTACAGGTGGTAAAGGTATTCCTCCTCCTATAGGAGATAATAGATTGCTAATTGAAGCCATTACAACTCAAATGCAAAGGATGATGAGGGAACACACGGAGGAATTATATGAGAGAATAGAAAATCAGGAGAATCATGATGAAGATAGACAGAGAGGGAGGGATGAAAGAAGGAGAAGAAGAGATAATGAGAATGATGTTAGAGAGGATAGAATTAAGGGAGTGAAGCTTAATATATCATCTTTTAAAGGAAAAAGTGATCCAAAGGCCTATTTAGAGTGGGAAATGAAGATTGAGCACTTATTTGCATGTCACAATTATACTGAAGAGAAGAAAATGAAGGTGGCAGCCATGGAGTTTAGTGATTATGCTCTCATTTGGTGGGACCAATTGCAAAAGGAGAGGGTGAGATATGAAGAACCATTGGTGGATAGTTGGGTGGAGATGAAAAGGCTAATGAGAAAAGATTTGTTCCTTCCCATTATCATTGAGACCTTCACAATAAACTTCAAAGACTCACACAAGGTAACAAGAGTGTAGATGAGTATTATAAAGAGATGGAGGTGTCCTTGATTAGAGCAAATATTAGTGAAGAACAGGAGGCTACTATGGTATGTTTCTTACATAGGCTGAATAGTGATATAAGGGATGTTGTAGAGTTGCAAAATTATGTGGAGTTGAAGGATCTGTTGGAAATTATGCCCTAGGGGCAATTCATTGTACTTTGGATATTTAAGTTATTTAAAGTATACTCTTTTGTTATCATTTTCGTTTTCATGTTCGTATTGATAACTGCATCCCTGGATAATCTTATAGATTATCCTAAATGTCCCTGGTCGGTCATCTACACGGGAGTGAAGATGAAATAAGACCATTATGACTTTGATGAGGTATGGAGATACGACTCAAAGTCATGGGCACTTGTAAGAGTACAAGGTGCTGGACCGACCCACTATGAGAAAGCTGCATGGATTAAGTCATAAGCTTATCTCATGTATAACCACGTCACGACGCCCTATGACCTGAGATCATCATGGATTCCTACATGATGAGTCACTGGTCTTTGACCTAGTCAAAAGTCACCTTTGACCGGGTGATGATAAAGACTAGGATCGGGATCAGTGGTTTTCATGCGGAGGAATGTGAGTGGTCAAGATGGGATTTGTCCCTCACATATGTAGAGAGATAATGCTGGGCCCCTCGATGAGTGAGTCTAAGAAATGTATGGCCATACTGTGATGGAAAAGAGTTTCCATTTCACTTATTAGACTACTCAAGAATCGAGAAAGCAATGATCAAGAAAAGGAAGTTGACATTATCCATGCCTAATCCTTGACCAAATTATCGCGTGACAAAAGGGACGTGACGTGGTTGTACGATAGGTAGTATCGTGTCATCGATCCCCATGTAAATTGGGTAGTCGCAATGTCTTGCTAGAGGCCGCTTGCGACTTGTGGGCTGATATAGTGTTGGCCCACTGCCAATCTCATATGGGCCTGCAGGGTCGCACACAAGAATAATCCAACACGGGTAAAAGTGTCCAGATTCATTGAATCCCAGATTAGTCTGAGAATAAATGAATACTAAATTTGATCTAAGATTTATATATATATATATATAAATTCGAAATTAATATATATATTATAAATGAAGATTATAATATCATATATGATATTTGTTTAGTATTTAATTTATTTGATAAATTAAATATCTAAAACAAATAGAGATATTGTATCTCATTTAATTTCGAATAAGGATATCGTATATCTGTTTAATATTAAATTGAGATATAGTATCTCAGATTTAATTAAATAGATAGATATCATATCTCGGATTTAATTTATATTGATAAATTAAATCAAAAGGCTTTAAATTTAGATTTGATCTAAATTCAAGATTCAGATTTCAAATCTGGCTTTTAATATATTTGATTACATTTATGAGATAGATCTGCTTAATATATAGACCAGATTCGAAATTCCGAATTTCCAAAATTAATTAGGATTAGTTTTGGTTATATAATACGCCTATCAGGTTTAGAAAAACTTACAGACTTTTCAATCGAGCATATTAGAAAGCTGCGAGAAACCCTAGAGCAACTTGAGAAAAAGACGCACAAAAAAGCGCTAGCACGCTGCCGCAACCGTGTTCGGGGATTGTTCGTGTGGATACCAGTAGAGGAAGCCGATCCTAGAGTCGACTTCTGCTGATCGAGAAGGTAGTCCACCTGATCAAAGAGAGCGAGACGCAGACGTGTTGATCGAGAAGGTAGCCCACCTGATCAAAGAGAACGTGACACAGACGTGTTCAATATAAGGTATGATTCGGTTCCCAAATCTTGATTTAAACGTCGTTGAGTGATCCTCAGGAAGGATTCGTAAGAAATTTTAATCCGCTGCGTGTACGAATCCCCACAGTGGTATTAGAGCCAACTCAGCGTATGTTTAAATTGGGTTTCTCTATATGTTGATATATGTGATATGTATGTAATAAACAGAATTTTGAATCAAGAAATTAAATCTTGAATGCTCTATTTTGATAATTCGCGTTAGGGTTTCACGGCCGTTATTCTTGTGGTTCTGAATCGTAGAGGTCGGATGATTTTGATGAGGTCAGAAGACGATAACACAGGGGTCAATCATGATCGGAGACGTCATATGTTTCTGGTCGTATAGATCACATTCTGAAAGGTTCGAACGTCGATTACGCATCAGAGACCTATGACGACTCGGACGTTCATGACGGCGGATGGAAGAATTCGATTCGGACATCGCTTTTGGGGGTTAAAATTTGATTTTATGAAAGAAATTTCCTTTTAAAAATATGCTGTTTTCAAAATCTCCAGGGGGCGCTGCCCCCCTGCACCCCCCGCATGGGCGTTGCCCCTTGACCCCGCCTACTAACCGGCTAGCGGGACCGCCGTAGGGACCGGCTGATTGTCGTAGCGCGAGTAATCAAATCAAAGTGATATAAATTAGAGAATTTTATCATGAGTATTATTTTATTTCATAAATGTATGAATTAAAATATGTTTATAATTTACCTTTCAAAGTGTTGTTTGGGTATGGTGAACAAGATGGCTTTAGGGTTGAAAGTTTTGTATATGGCCTACGTGCCATGCCTCTCTCTAAATATTCTTGATGTACATTCTCTTCTCATCTCACTCCCCTTGTATGTGAAACGAGGTTTCTAACTATGTACTTTCTTTTATATTATTTAGAGAAGTCCTCTCATTGGCTTGAGGGGACTACAGGTTAGATGAGCCATGTTGTTCACGGGTTTTTAATTATGTTTTGATATGATCACTGCATGATTAGTTTAGACCTTATATGATATACAATAAATGATCGCATTCATATAGGTAGGAATAATAGGAGTTTTAGTTCACAAATAGAATAATACCCTCTAAATAAAATCTTAAGTCACAATGCCGTCAATTAATGAATACTTGCCAAAATCTCGATCACCCATTTGTATGTTCCACCAAAGTGGATGCATTTGAGTAATCTTGGTGAGGCAAGAAAGTAATGGTGATACTCAACATTCATTGTTGTCTTGACTTAATTGAGATCATCAAAACGGTTTTAGATCTCAAGGCATTGGATGGGATTAAACATGCCAGATCATATGATGATCGAATCCCATAAAGATCTAAGAGTTACATGTGATGTAATTGGCAAAGCAGTTGCCTACCTAAATAACTTATTTTAAGCGTCCTGCCAAAGCGGACTTAAATTTAAGCCAAATATGGATCTTAGCCCACTAATTATAATGAGGGTTGTTAATACAGTGGGAGATTATTAACTGACTTTGCATGTCTTTTAAATTGTAGAATCATGTCGACCACTAACACCGCAACAACATCAATGCGATCACTCCTTGAGAAGGAAAAACTGAATGGGACAAACTTTCTTGACTGGTTTAGAAACTTGAGAATTGTTCTTAAGCAGGAAGGAAAGCAATATGTCCTTGATCGACCCATTCCTGAGGAGCCTACAACCAATGCTCCAAGAGCTGAGAAAGATGCTTACACGAAGCATACTCGTGACTCTGTGGATGTAGGATGTTTGATGCTTGGCACCATGGTTCCAGAGCTCTAAAGAGATCTGGAACATGTAGAGGCTTTTGAGATGATTGCTCATCTCAAGGAAATGTTCCAGCAACAAGCAAGGCAAGAAAGGTATGAAACCATGAAGGCCTTAAATTCCTGCAAGATGGCTGAAGGTGCGTCAGTTAGCCCTCATGTTTTGAAGATGAAAGGCTACATTGATCACCTTGAGAGGCTCGGATTTCCCATGCTTCTGGAGTTGGCCACAGATATGATCTTAAACTCACTCCCGGATAGTTATGACCAGTTTGTCATGAACTATAACATGAACAACATGGAGAAATCAATTTCTGAACTGCATGGGATGCTCAAAACAACTGAGCAAAGCATTAAGAAAAAGCCTAGCACTGTTTTGATGGTTCAGAAAGGAAAGGGTATGAAAAAGAAAGGCAAGGGCAAGAAATGGGGTAAAGGTTCAGCTGGTAAGACCAATGAGTCAAACAAGCCCGAATCTAAGCCTGCAGCCAAGAAGGCAAAGCCTCCAAAGGATGGGGTCTACTATTTCTACAATGAACCGGGTCATTGGAAGACGAACAGTAAACTCTATCTAGAAGGTCTGAAAAAGAACAAGAAGGATAGCGAGGCTATCGCTTCAGGTATCTATGTCATAGATATTCATTTTTCTACTTCCTCTACATGGGTATTAGATACTGCATGTGGATCTCACATTTGTACTAATGTGTAGGGTCTCAAGGAAAGTAGAAGATTGAAAAAGGGCGAAGTTGACCTACGAGTTGGAAACCGAGCAAGAGTTGCTGCTTTAGTCGTAGGCACTTATGAATTAGTTCTGCCCAATGGGCTTTTGTTAATTTTGAACAATTGCTTTTATGTTCCTACTTTGAGTAGTAACATTATTTCACTTTCTTATTTGGATAAGGAAGGTTTCACTTCCATTACTAGGAACCGTAAATGTTCAATTTATCTTAATGATGTTTTTTATGCTCATGGAGATTTGCATGCTGGTCATTATGTATTAAATTTAGAACATCCTAATAATGGACGAATCTATGACATAACTACGAAAAGGTTCAAGCCAAATGATTTGAATCCAACCTACCTGTGGCATTGTCGTCTAGGCCATATAAATGAGAAACGTATTTCGAAACTCCATCAAGATGGATTTTTGAATTCATTTGATTTTGAATCATTTGATACATGTGAGTCTTGTTTATTGGGGAAGATGACAAAGGCTCCTTTTACTGGACACAGTGAGAGGGCCACCGATTTATTGGGCCTCATTCATACTGATGTATGTGGACCAATGAATATTTCTGCCAGAGGAGGTCATTTGTACTTCATTACATTCATAGACGATTTTAGTAGATATGGCTATGTCTATCTAATAAAACATAAGTTTGAATCTTTTGAAATGTTCAAAATATTCCAAAATGAAGTACAAAACCAACTTGGCAAAACAATTAAGGCACTTCGATCTAATCGAGGTGGTGAATATTTGAGCCAAGAGTTCATTGACCATCTTAGGAGTTGTGGGATCATCTCATAACTTACTCCTTTAGGAACACCTCAATGGAATGGTGTTTCTGAACGGAGGAATCGAACTCTACTAGATATGGTTCGATCTATGATGAGTCAAACACACCTTCCACCTTCCTTTTGGGGCCATGCCCTAGAAACAGCTGCATTCACACTAAATCGTGTTCCGACAAAGGCAGTTGAAAAGACACTATATGAGATATGGACTGGGAAGAAACCAAGTTTGTCATTTCTTAAGATTTGGGGATGTGAGGTTTATGTTAAACAACAGGCCTCTGATAAATTATCATCTAGATCCTCAAAATGCCTTTTTGTGGGGTATCCTAAGGAAACTAAAGGATACTACGTCTACAATCCCACCGATCACAAAGTGTTTGTCATTCGGAATGGTATCTTTCTGGAAAAAGAGTTTATCTCTAAAAGAACCAGTGGGAGTAAGGTGAACCTCGAAGAAATTCGAGAGTCACAGGACAATGTAGAACCACAGATGGAAACTAGAGAAGACTCACAACAAGTTGTTGAGCCTACTCAAGTAACACAAGGCCCACGAAGGTTCGATAGATCACGGCTTCAGCCTCAGAGATATGGATTTCTGATTACTGGAAGTCGTGATGTTTTGCTCATTGAGCAGAATGAGCCAACAACCTATCGAGATGCCGTAGTGGGACCTAACTCCGAAAAATGGCTTGGTGCCATGAAGTCTGAAATGCAATCCATGTACGACAATAAGGTATGGACCTTAGTCGATCCACCTGAGGGTGTAAAAACCGTTGGGTGCAAATGGGTTTTCAAAGAGAAGACCGACATGGATGGCAAAGTAAATGTCTTCAAGGCACGGCTGGTTGCAAAAGGATTCACTCAAACTCATGGTGTGGACTATGATGAGACCTTTTCCCCAGTAGCAATGGCCAAGTCAATCAGAATCCTTCTTGCCATTGCATCATATTATGACTATGAGATATGGCAGATGGACGTCAAAACGGCCTTCCTTAACGGAAAGCTGCTTGAGGATGTGTACATGACACAACCTGAGGGTTTTGTGCGTCCAGAGGACACTGGTAAAGTATGTAAGCTTCAAAGATCCATTTATGGATTGAAGAAGGCATCTCGGAGCTGGAATCATCGTTTTGATGAAATAGTCAAAGAGTTTGGCTTCATTCAGAACATGGATGAACCTTGTGTTTACAAGAAGGTTAGTGGGAGCACAGTTGTATTTCTAGTGCTTTATGTTGATGACATCCTACTCATTGGGAATGACATTCCTACCTTGCAAAATGTCAAGTCTTGGTTAGGAAAGTCTTTCTCAATGAAAGATTTAGGCGAAGCCACTTATATCCTTGGGATAAGGATCTATAGAGATAGATCCAAGAGGCTGTTGGGCCTAAGTCAGCGCACATACATAGACAAGATACTGAATAGGTTCAGTATGCAGGATTCTAAAAGGGGCAATACGCCCATGTCTCATGGCATTCATCTTAGTAAGGATCTGTGTCCTAGTACACAAGATCAAAGAAATCGCATGAGTAAGATTCCATATGCCTCTGCCATTGGATCTATCATGTATGCCATGCTATGTACTCGACCGGATGTATCATTTGCCTTGAGCATGACTAGCAGATATCAACAAGATCCCGGTGAGGGTCATTGGACTGTTGTCAAGAATATCCTTAAGTACTTAAGAAGGACTAAGGGCTTATTCTTGGTATATGGTGGCTTGGAGGACGAGCTCTGTGTGACTGGTTACACAGATGCGAGTTTCCAAACTGACCAAGATGATTCAAGATCTCAATCAGGATATGTGTTCCTGTTGAATGGTGGTGCGGTGAGTTGGAAGAGCTCTAAGCAGAGCACTGTAGCTGATTCTGCAACAGAAGCTGAGTATATAGCAGCATCGGATGCAGCTAAGGAAGCCGTTTGGATCAGAAAGTTCATCACTGAACTGGGGGTGGTTCCTACCATCTCAGATCCAATAGACTTGTTCTGTGACAATAACGGCGTCATTGCACAGACAAAGGAGCCTAGGTCACATCAAAGGACCAAGCACATACTCAGGCGTTTTCATCTCATCAGAGAAATCAATGAAAGAGGTGATACAAACATATGCAAAGTACCAGGAGAAGACAATGTAGCAGATCCTCTCACTAAGCCGCTTGCACAAGCGGCACATGAGAGTCATGTTAGGGCAATGGGAATTAGAGTAATCAATGATTGCACCTAGTGCAAGTGGGAGTCTGTTGGAAATTATGCCCTAGGGGCAATTCATTGTACTTTGGATATTTAAGTTATTTAAAGCATTCTCTTTTGTTATCATTTTCGTTTTCATGTTCGTATTGATAACTGCATCCCTGGATAATCTTATAGATTATCCTAAATGTCCCTGGTTGGTCATCTACATGGGAGTGAAGATGAAATAAGACCAGTATGACTTTGATGAGGTATGGAGATACGAGTCAAAGTCATGGGCACTTGTAAGAGTACAAGGTGCTGGACCGACCCACTATGAGAAAGCTGCATGGATTAAGTCATAAGCTTATCTCATGTATAACCACGTCACGACGCCCTATGACTTGAGATCATCATGGATTCCTACATGATGAGTCACTGGTCTTTGACCTAGTCAAAAGTCACCTTTGACCGAGTGATGATAAAGACTAGGATCGGGATCAGTGGTTTTCATGCGGAGGAATGTGAGTGGTCAAGATGGGATTTGTCCCTCACATATGTAAAGAGATAATGCTGGGCCCCTCGATGAGTGAGTCTAAGAAATGTATGGCCATACTGTGATGGAAAAGAGTTTCCATTTCACTTATTAGACTACTCAAGAATCGAGAAAGCAATGGTCAAGAAAAGGAAGTTGACATTATCCATGCCTCATCCTTGACCAAATTATCGCGTGACAAAAGGGACGTGACATGGTTGTACGATAGGTAGTATCGTGTCATCGATCCCCATGTGAATTGGGTAGTCGCAATGTCTTGCTAGAGGCCGCTTGCGACTTGTGGGCTGATATAGTGTTGGCCCACTGCCAATCTCATATGGGCCTGCAGGGTCGCACACAAGAATAATCCAACACGGGTAAAAGTGTCCAGATTCATTGAATCCCAGATTAGTCTGAGAATAAATGAATACTAAATTTGATCTAAGATTTATATATATATATATATGTATATATATATATATATATATATATATAAATTCAAAATTAATATATATATATTATAAATGAAGATTATAATATTATATATGATATTTGTTTAGTATTTAATTTATTTGATAAAATAAATATTTGAAACAAATAGAGATATTGTATCTCATTTAATTTCGAATAAGGATATCGTATATCTGTTTAATATTAAATTGAGATATAGTATCTCAGATTTAATTAAATAGATAGATATCATATCTCGGATTTAATTTATATTGATAAATTAAATCAAAAGGCTTTAAATTTAGATTTGATCTAAATTCAAGATTCGGATTTCAAATCTGGCTTTTAATATATTTGATTACATTTATGAGATAGATCTGATTAATATATTGACCAGATTCGAAATTCCGAATTTCCAAAATTAATTAGGATTAGTTTTGGTTATATAATACGCCTATCAGGTTTAGAAAAACTGACGGACTTTTCAGTCGAGCGTATTAGAAAGCCGCGAGAAACCCTAGAGCAACTTGAGAGAGAGACGCACAAGAAGCGCTAGCACGCTGCCGCAACCATGTTCGGGGATTGTTTGTGTGGATACCAGTAGAGGAAGCCGATCCTAGAGTCAACTTCTGCTGATCGAGAAGGTAGTCCACCTAATCAAAGAGAACGAGATGCGGACGTGTTGATCGAGAAGGTAGCCCACCTGATCAAAGAGAACGTGACGCAGACATGTTCAATATAAGGTATGATTCGGTTCCCAAACCTTGATTCAAACGTCGTTGAGTGATCCTCAGGAAGGATTCGTAAGAAATTTTAATCCGCTGTGTGTACGAATCCCCACAGGATTTAGTGCAACAAGCTAGTAAGGTAGAACAACAACTCAAGAGAAAGGGTGTCATGAGGAAAAACTCTTCAAATTTTATTTCTTCAAGCTGGAAGGATAGAAATAAGAAGAAGGGAGGTACTTCATCAAGCAATCCCACTGCTACACATCAAAGGACTCAAACTAAATCCAATGAGATCCCTAAAAAGACAAGGAGTAGTGAAATAAAATGCTTTAAGTGTTTGGGGAGAGGTCACATAGCTTCAGAATGTCCAACTAAGAAGACTATGTTACTTAAAGAGGATGGAGAGCTTACTAGTGAGTCTTCTTCAGATTTTGCCTCACAAGATGATGAAGATGAGTATATTGAAGAAATAATTTCAGAAGGAGATTTGTTTATGTTAAGAAGGATGTTGGGTAGCCAAGCAAAAGACATAGATGATAGTCAAAGAGAGAACATCTTTCATACTAGATGCCTTATTCAAGGGAAGGTATGTTCTTTAATTATTGATGGAGGGAGTTGTACCAATGTTGCAAGTGCTAGAATGGTGTCTAAATTGGGCATGGAAACCAAACCTCAGCCGCTGCCATACAAGCTTCAATGGCTTAGTGAGAATGGTGAAGTAACCATAAGCAGACAACTGGAGGTGAACTTCTCCGTAGGAAGGTATGATGATACAGTTTTATGTGATGTGGTACCAATGGAGGCTTGTCATTTGCTACTTGGGAGACCTTGGCAACATGATAAGAAAGTTATGCATGATGGTTACACCAACAAATTCTCTTTTGTTCATAAAGAACACAAGACTATTCTTGCATTTTTGACACCAAGAGAAGTTAGTGAGGATAATTTAAAAATGAGAGGGAAAAAAAGCAAGAGAGAAAAGAGAGTGGAAGAGAGAAAGAAAAAAAAAGAGAAAAAGAGATGAAAAGGCAATGCATTTGAAAAAGCCAATGCTCTTACTTTTGAGTAAAGAGAATAATTTACCCGATGCAAGTCCTACTAACTCTCTTCCAAATGAGGTTTCTAATTTGTTGTAGGAATTTAAAGATGTTTTCCCTAAAGAGGTACCTCACGAATTATCGCCTCTAAGAGGCATAGAACATCAAATTGATCTCATTCCAGGAGCTTCATTGCCTAATAGGCCAGCCTATAGGAGTAACCCCCAAGATACCAAGGAGATTCAAAGACAAGTTGGAGACTTGATGCAAAAAGGGTGGGTGCAAGAAAGCTAAAGTTCATGTGCAGTTCCAGTCATTCTAGTACCTAAGAAAGATGGAACATGAAGGATGTGCACTAATTGTAGAGCCATCAATAACATCACGAAAAAGTATAGACATCCCATTCCTAGATTGGGTGATTTATTGGATGAATTGCATGGTGCTTGTTTCTTCTCTAAAATTGATTTAAAGAGTGGATACCATCAAATTAGGATTAGAGAAGGGGATAAATGGAAAACAACTTTTAAAACTAAATATGGGTTGTATGAATGGTTGGTTATGCCAATTGGTTTAACTAATGCTCCTAGTACCTTCATGAGATTAATGAATCATGTGTTAAGGGAATTTTTAGGGAAGTTTGCTGTGGTGTATTTTGATGATATTATGATTTATAGCAAATCCTATGATGATCATCTTGTGCATTTGAGGTGTGTTCTGGAAGCTCTTAGACATGAGAAATTGTATGCTAATGTGGAAAAATGTGTGTTATGGATAGACCATGTAGTTTTTCTTGGTTTTGTTGTTAGCTCACAAGGAGTGCAGGTTGATCAAGAGAAGCTGAAAGCTATTCAAGAGTGACCAACTTCTAAGAATGTAAGTGAGGTAAGAAGCTTTCATGGCTTAGCTAGTTTCTATAGGAGGTTTGTCAAAGACTTTAGTGCAATAGCTATACCTTTGAATGAAGTGATTAAAAGGCATGTTGGTTTTAAATGGGGGGAAAAACAAGAGCAAGCCTTTGCTGCCTTCAAGGAAGAATTAACCAATGCACCTATTCTTGCTTTGCCTAATTTTGCTAAGTTATTTGAAATTGAATGTGATGCATCCAATGTGGGGATAGGGGCTGTTTTGATGCAAGAAGGGCATCCCATTACTTATTTTAGTGAAAAATTGAATGGGGTTGCTCTTAATTATTCCACATATGATAAGGAATTGTATGCATTAATAAGGGCTTTGCAAACTTGGCAACACTATCTCTTGCCCAAAGAGTTTGTCATCAACAGTGACCATGAGTCCTTAAAGTATTTAAAAGGATAAGGCAAGCTTAACAAAAGGCATGCCAAATGGGTAGAGTTCTTGGAGTAGTTCCCCTATGTGATCAAGCACAAGAAAGGTACGTCTAATGTGGTTATAGATGCACTCTCAAGAAGGTATGCTCTGTTCTCTACTCTTGAAACTAAGTTCATTGGCTTTGATCATATTAAGGCATTGTATGAGCATGATCCAGACTTTGCACAAATCTATAAAACTTGTGTGCATGCTGCTCAAAATGGATTTTTCAGGCATAATGATTACTTGTTTAAAGAAAAGAGATTGTGTGTTCCTAAAGGTTCCATTAGGGAATTACTTGTGAAGGAGGCACACGAGGGGGGACTAATGGGACATTTTGGGATCCAAAAGACTCTAGACATGCTATATGAACATTTTTATTGGCCACACATGAAGCGTGATGTACATAAATTGTGTGAAAGATGCATTGTATGTAAGCAGTCTAAGTCTAAATTATTGCCTCATGAGTTGTATACTCCTTTGCCTATTCCACATTGCCCTTGGATTAATATTTCTATGGATTTTGTGTTACGACTACCTCAATCTAAAAATGGCAAAGATTCTATTTTTGTTGTGGTGGACAGGTTTTCTAAGATGGCGCATTTTATCCCATGCAAAAAGGTTGATGATGCAATCCACATTGCTGATTTGTTCTTCAAGGAAGTGGTAAGACTCCATGGGCTTCCAAGAAGGATTGTCTCTGATCGTGATACTAAATTTTTATGTCATTTTTGGAGGACATTATGGAGTAAGCTGGGAACTAAACTTCTCTTTTCTACTACTTGTCATCCACAAACTGATGGCCAGACTGAGGTAGTGAATAGAACTCTTTCTTCTCTTTTGGGGGTTGTAATTAAAAAGAATATCAAGTCATGGGAACAATGTTTGCCCCATGTTGAGTTTGAATATAATAGGGCTGTTCATAGTGCTACTCATTATTCTCCTTTTGAAATTATTTATGGCTTAAACCCTCTCACTCCTCTTGATTTGCTGCCTTTGCCTAACAACTCTGTTTTTCAGCATAAAGATGGTAAGAGTAAGGCTGAATATGTGCAAAAACTACATAAGAAGGTAAAGGCAAACATTGAAAAAAAGGTAGAGAGTTACGTCAAGCAAGCGAACAAAGGAAGGAAAAAGGTAGTGTTTAAACCAGGTGATTGGGTTTGGGTTCATTTGAGAAAAGAGTGGTTTCCTACCCAAAGGAAACCTAAGCTTCAACAAAGGGGAGATGGTCCTTTCCAAGTGCTATCCAAGATTAATGATAATGCCTATAAAATAGATCTCCTTGGTGAGTATGGTGTAAGTGCTACTTTTAATGTGACTGATTTGTCCTTTTCTGATGCAGGAGAAGAGGATTACAATTTGAGGACAAATTTTTTTGAAGAAGGAGGGAATGATGAGGACATAGGAGGCGGCATGACCAAGGCAACAAACTTGGAGGACATACAAGGTCTTGGAGGCCCAATGACAAGAGCAAAAGCTAAAAAGGCTAAAGAGGCTCTAAATCTCTTGGTGACCACTTTACTTGAGACAAGCCCAAGTCTAAAGGAAGAAGAGACCGAAATGATACACTTAATTCAGATTGAAGACCTTGAAGAATAAGCCTCAATGAATATGCATGAAGCTTCATTTTACTTGGCCCAAATTCTGCACTTAGTTTTATTTTTCTTACATTTAGTTAAACTTTTGTAATAAGGCTTATTGGGCTGTCTTATTTTCCTTTGTATGTAAGCGTATTTAGGTTAAACTTAATATAGATGTTGTCCACTATATAAGGGAACACCATAGCTTTTGGGAGGAAATTTGAAAGTTAACCTTTTTGGTGAGAGACAAGCTTCTCTAGGGTTCTTTTGAGAATCTCTCAACTTATCAAGGGCATCAATCCTTGTGGCGTTCTTAGGCTTATCAATTCTTTGGAATTGTGGCACCTACCTATAATCCATAAACTACAATTTTCGTTTTAAATTTCTTGGTTTTGTATCTCCAGATTCCCTTATCCTTTTTCGGTGATTCTTGAGCCAAAATTGTGTTTCAGAAAGCCATCTTTCATCTCGTTTTGGAATCACTCAAATCCGAGGTCTATAGCGTGAGATACGTTCTATTCTTATCAGAATGTAATGGAGGCTGAATTTCTGGTGCATAATTCCATTCCTAGTTGATCCAATCATCCTTTTCTTTCGGGAATCATATCATTTTGGCGTCCTAATTTAAAAATAGGGTGCCTAAAAACTGGATTTTTGGCATCCTAAATTGATTTTAGGATGTCAAAAGTGGTCCCTGGAGCCACTTAGAGTGCCAAAAGCAGTATTTTCAGCCTCCAAAAATCATTGTACGACGCCAAAAGTTGTATTTTTCGTGTCCCAAAATCAATTTAGGACGCCAAAAATACACACCCATGACCTAACCGCTTCTCTTTCTCTTGACCTCTTCTCTCCTCATTTCATTGAACAACTTCTCCTTCTCGTCTGCACCTTCAATTCCAACATGCTTTGAGACCTTCACCTTCTTCTCTCCACTGTCGTAGCCCCTCATCTGCTGTCCTCCCTTCTTCGTCGACTATCGCCTCTCCCACCTGTTGGAAATTATGCCCTAGGGGCAATTCATTGTACTTTGGATATTTAAGTTATTTAAAGTATTCTCTTTTGTTATCATTTTCGTTTTCATGTTCGTATTAATAACTGCATCCCTGGATAATCTTATAGATGATCCTAAATGTCCCTGGTCGATCATCTACACGGGAGTGAAGATGAAATAAGATCAGTATGACTTTGATGAGGTATGGAGATACGAATCAAAGTCATGGGCACTTGTAAGAGTACAAGGTGCTGGACCGACCCACTATGAGAAAGCTGCATGGATTAAGTCATAAGCTTATCTCATGTATAACCGCGTCACGACGCCCTATGACCTGAGACCATCATAGGTTCCTACATGATGAGTCACTGGTCTTTGACCTAGTCAAAAGTCACCTTTGACCGGGTGATGATAAAGGCTAGGATCAGGATCAGTGGTTTTCATGCGGAGGAATGTGAGTGGTCAAGATGGGATTTGTCCCTCACATATGTAGAGAGATAATGCTGGGCTCCTCGATGAGTGAGTCTAAGAAATGTATGGCCATACTGTGATGGAAAGGAGTTTCCATTTCACTTATTAGACTACTCGAGAATCGAGAAAGCATTGGTCAAGAAAAGGAAGTTGACATTATCCATGCCTCATCCTTGACCAAATTATCGCGTGACAAAAGGGACGTGACATGGTTGTACGATAGGTAGTATCGTGTCATCGATCCCCATGTGAATTGGGTAGTTGCAATGTCTTGCTAGAGACCGCTTGTGACTTGTGGGCTGATACAGTGTTGGCCCACTGCCAATCTCATATGGGCCTGCAGGGTCGCATACAAGAATAATCCAACACGGGTGAAAGTGTCCAGGTTCATTGAATCTCAGATTAATATGAGATTAAATGAATACTAAATTTGATCTAGGATTTATATATATATATATATAATTCGAAATTAATATATATATATATATTATAAATTGAGATTATAATATTATATATGATATTTGTTTAGTATTTAATTTATTTGATAAATTAAATATCTGAAACAAATAGAGATATTGTATCTCATTTAATTTCGAATAAAGATATCGTATATCTGTTTAATATTAAATTGAGATATGGTATCTCAGATTTAATTAAATAGATAGATATCATATCTCGGATTTAATTTATGATGATAAATTAAATCAAAAGGCTTTAAAATTTAGATTTGATTTAAATTCAAAACTCGGATTTCCAAATCTGGCTTTTAATATATTCAATTACATTTATGAGATAGATGTGATTGATATGTTGACCAGATTCAAAAATCCAAATTTCCAAAATTAATAAAGGATTAATTTTGGTTATATAATACGCCTATCGGGTTTAGAAAAACCTACGGGATTTTCAGTTGAGCGTATTCAGAAAAGCCGCGAGAAACCCTAGAGCAACTTGAGAGAGAGAGACGCACAAGAAGTGCTAGCACGCTGCCGCAACCGTGTTTTGGGGATTGTTCGTGTAGATACCAGTAGAGGAAGCCGATCCAAGAGTCGACTTCTGCTGATCGAAAGAACGAGACGCGGACGTGTTGATCGCCCACCTGATCAAAGAAACGAGACGCGGACGTGTTGTTCGAGAAGGTAGCCCACCTGATCAAAGGAACGGAACGCGGAATAGTTCAACACAAGGTATGATTCGGTTTCCTTAACTCTGATTTAAACGTCGTTGAGTGATCCTTCGGAAGGATTCGTAAGAAATTTTTAATCCGCTGCGTGTATGAATTCCAACAGTGGTATCAGAGCCAACTCAGCGTACGTTTAAATTGGGTTTCTCTACATGCCGATATATGTGATATGTATGTAATAAACTGAATTTTGAATCAAGAAATTAAATCTTGAATGTTCTATTTTGA
The DNA here is from genome assembly GCA_034222035.1 of Acacia crassicarpa. NCBI lineage: Eukaryota > Viridiplantae > Streptophyta > Magnoliopsida > Fabales > Fabaceae > Acacia > Acacia crassicarpa. Next base: position 17,850,149 of record JAWXYG010000009.1, on the reverse strand, counting down.
TAATTCGCGTTAGGGTTTCACGGCCGTTATTCTTGTGGTTCTGAATCGTAGAGGTCGGATGATCTTGATGAGATCAGAAGATGATAACACAGGGGTCAATCATGATCGGAGACGTCATATGTTTCTGGTCGCATAGATCACGTTCTGAAAGGTTCGAACGTCGATTACGCGTCGGAGACCTATGAAGACTCGGACGTTCATGATGGCAGATGGAAGAATTTGATTCGGATATCGCCTTTTGGGGTTAAAATTTGATTTTATGAAAGAAATTTTCTTTTAAAAATATGTTGTTTTCAAAAGTTCCCGAGGGCGCTGCCCCCCTGCACCCCCCGCAAGGGCGCTGCCCCTTGACCCCGCCCGCTAATCGGCTAGCGGGACCGGCTGATTGTCGTAGCGCGAGTAATCAAATCAAAGTGATATAAATTAGAGAATTTTTATCATAAGTAATATTTTATTTCATAAATGTATGAATTAAAATATGGTTTTAATTTACCTTTCAAAGTGTTGTTTGGGTATGGTGAACAAGATGGCTCTAGGATTGGAAGTTTTAAATATGGCCTGCGTGCCATGCCTCTCTCTAAATATTCTTGATGTACATTCTCTTCTCATCTCACTCCTCGTATGTGAAATGAGGTTTCTAATTATGTACTTTCTTTTATATTATTTAGAGAAGTCCTCTCATTGGCTTGAGGGGACTACAGGTTAGATGTGCCATATTGTTCACGAGTTTTAATTATGTTTTGATATGATCATTGCATGATTAGTTTAGACCTTATATGATATACAATAAATGATTGCATTCATATAGGAAGGAATAATAGGAGATTTAGTTCACAAATGAAATAATACCCTCAAAATAAAATCTTAAGTCACAATGCCGTCAATTAATGAATACTTGCCAAAATCTCGATCACCCATTTGTATGTTCCACCAAAGTGGATGCATTTGAGTAATCTTGATGAGGCAAGAGAGTAATGGTGATACTCAACATTCATTGTTGTCTTGACTTAATTGAGATCATCAAAACGGTTTTGGATCTCAAGGCATTGGATGGGATTAAACATGCCAGATCATATGATGATCGAATCCCATAAAGATCTAAGAGTTACATGTGATGTAATTGGCAAAGCAGTTGCCTACCTAAATAACTTATTTTAAGCGTCCTGCCAAAGCGGACTTAAATTTAAGCTAAATATGGATCTTAGTCCACTAATTATAATAAGGGTTGTTAATTTAGTGGGAGAATATTAACTGACTTTGCATATCTTTTAATTGTAGAATCATGTCGACCACTAACACCGCAACAACATCAATGCAATCACTACTTGAGAAGGAAAAACTGAATGGGACAAACTTTCTTGACTGGTTTAGAAACTTGAGAATTGTTTTCAAGCAGGAAGGAAAGCAATATGTCCTTGATCGACCCATTCCTGAGGAGCCTACAGCCAATGCTCCAAGAGCTGAGAAAGATGCTTACACGAAGCATACTCGTGACTCTGTGGATGTAGGATGTTTGATGCTTGGCACCATGGTTCCAGAGCTCCAAAGAGATCTGGAACATGTGGAGGCTTTTTGAGATGATTGCTCATCTCAAGGAAATGTTACAACAAGCAAGGTAAGAAAGGTATGAAACCATGAAGGCCTTAAATTCCTGCAAGATGGCTGAAGGTGCGTCAGTTAGCCCTCATGTTTTGAAGATGAAAGGCTACATTGATCACCTTGAGAGGCTCGGATTTCCCATGCTTCCGGAGTTAGCCACAGATATGATCTTAAACTCACTCCCGGATAGTTATGACCAGTTTGTCATGAACTATAACATGAACAACATGGAGAAATCAATTTCTGAACTGCATGGGATGCTTAAAACAGCTGAGCAGAGTATTAAGAAAAAGCCTAGCACTGTTTTGATGGTTCAGAAAGGAAAGGGTATGAAAAAGAAAGGCAAGGGCAAGAAATGGGGTAAAGGCTCAGCTGGTAAGACCAAAGAGTCAAACAAACCTGAATCTAAGCCTGCAGCCAAGAAGGCAAAGCCTCCGAAGGATGGGGTCTGCTACTTCTGCAATGAACCGGGTCATTGGAAGAGGAACTGCAAACTCTATCTAGAAGGTCTGAAAAAGAACAAGAAGGATAGCGAGGCTATCGCTTCAGGTATCTATGTCATAGATATTCATTTTTCTACTTCCTCTACATGGGTATTAGATATTGCATGTGGATCTCACATTTGTACCAATGTGCAGGGTCTCAAGGAAAGTAGAAGATTGAAGAAGGGCGAAGTTGACCTACGAGTTGGAAACCGAGCAAGAGTTGCTGTTTTAGTCGTAGGCACTTATGAATTAGTTCTGCCCAATGGGATTTTGTTAATTTTGAACAATTGCTTTTATGTTCCTGCTTTGAGTAGTAACATTATTTCACTTTCTTATTTGGATAAGGAAGGTTTCACTTCCATTACTGGGAACCGTAAATGTTCAATTTATCTTAATGATGTTTTTTATGCTCATGGAGATTTGCATACTGGTCATTATGTATTAAATTTAGAACATCTTAATAATGGACGAATCTATGACATAACTACTAAAAGGTTCAAGTCAAATGACTTGAATCCAACCTACCTATGGCATTGTCGTCTAGGCCATATAAATGAGAAACGCATTTCGAAACTCCATCAAGTTGGATTTCTGAATTCATTTGATTTTGAATCATTTGATACATGTGAGTCTTGTTTATTGGGCAAGATGACAAAGGCTCCTTTTACTGGACACAGTGAAAGGGCCACTGATTTATTGGGCCTCGTTCATACTGATGTATGTGGACCAATGAATATCTCTGCCAGAGGAGGTCATTTGTACTTCATTACATTCATAGACGATTTTAGTAGATATGGCTATATCTATCTAATGAAGCATAAGTCTGAATCTTTTGAAATGTTCAAAATATTCCAGAATGAAGTACAAAACCAACTTGGCAAAACAATTAAGGTACTTCGATCTGATCGAGGTGGTGAATATTTGAGCCAAGAGTTCATTGACCATCTTAGGAGTTGTGGGATTATCTCACAACTTACTCCTCCAGGAACACCTCAATGGAATGGTGTTTTTGAACGGAGGAATCGAACTCTACTGGATATGGTTCGATCTATGATGAGTCAAACAGACCTTCCACCTTCCTTTTGGGGCCATGCCCTGGAAACAGCTGCGTTCACACTAAATCGTGTTCCGTCAAAGGCAGTTGAGAAGACACCATATGAGATATGGACAGGGAAGAAACCCAGTTTGTCATTTCTTAAGATTTGGGGATGTGAGGTTTATGTTAAACAACAGGCCTCTGATAAATTATCATCTAGATCCTCAAAATGCCTTTTTGTGGGGTATCCTAAGGAAACTAAAGGATACTACGTCTACAATCCCACCGATCACAAAGTGTTTGTCATTCGGAATGGTATCTTTCTGGAGAAAGAGTTTATCTCTAAAAGAACCAGTGGGAGTAAGGTGAACCTCAAAGAAGTTCGAGAGTCACAGGACAATGTAGAACCACAGATGGAAACTAGAGAAGACTCACAACAAGTTGTTGAGCCTACTCAAGTAACACAAGGCCCACGAAGGTCCGATAGATCACGGCTACAGCCTCAGAGATATGGATTTCTGATTACTGGAAGTCGTGATGTTTTGCTCATTGAGCAGAATGAGCCAACAACCTATCGAGACGCCGTAGTGGGACCTAATTCCGAAAAATGGCTTGATGCCATGAAGTCTGAAATGCAATCCATGTACGACAATAAGGTATGGACCTTAGTCGATCCACCTGAGGGTGTAAAAACCGTTGGGTGCAAATGGGTTTTCAAAGAGAAAACCGACATGGATGGCAAAGTAAATGTCTTCAAGGCACGGCTGGTTGCAAAAGGATTCACTCAAACTCATGGTGTGGACTATGATGAGACCTTTTCCCCAGTTGCAATGGCCAAGTCAATCAGAATCCTTCTTGCCATTGCATCATATTATGACTATGAGATATGGCAGATGGACGTCAAAACGGCCTTCCTTAACGGAAAGCTGCTTGAGGATGTGTACATGACACAACCTGAGGGTTTTGTGCGTCTAGAGGACACTGGTAAAGTATGTAAGCTTCAAAGATCCATTTATGGATTGAAGCAGGCATCTCGGAGTTGGAATCATCGTTTTGATGAAGTAGTCAAAGAGTTTGGCTTCATTCAGAACATGGATGAACCTTGTGTTTACAAGAAGGTTAGTAGGAGCACAGTTGTGTTTCTAGTGCTTTATGTTGATGACATCCTACTCATTGGGAATGACATTCCTACCTTGCAGAAGGTCAAGTCTTGGTTAGGAAAGTCTTTCTCAATGAAAGATTTAGGCGAAGCCACTTATATCCTTGGGATAAGGATCTATAGAGATAGATCCAAGAGGCTGTTGGGCCTAAGTCAGAGCACATACATAGACAAGATACTGAATAGGTTCAGCATGCAGGATTCCAAAAGGGGTAACGTGCCCATGTCTCATGGCATTCATCTCAGTAAGGATTTGTGTCCTAGTACACAAGATCAAAGAGACCGCATGAGTAAGATTCCATATGCCTCTGCCATTGGATCTATCATGTATGCCATGTTATGTACTCGACCGGATGTGTCATTTGCCTTGAGTATGACCAGCAGATATGAACAAGATCCCGGTGAGGATCATTGGACTGCTGTCAAGAATATCCTTAAGTACTTAAGAAGGACTAAGGACTTATTCTTGGTATATGGTGGCTTGGAGGACGAGCTCTGTGTGACTGGTTACACAGATGCGAGTTTCCAAATTGACCAGGATGATTCAAGATCGCAATTAGGATATGTGTTCCTATTGAATGGTGGTGCGGTGAGTTGGAAAAGCTCTAAGCAGAGCACTGTAGCTGATTCTGCAACGGAAGCTGAGTATATAGCAGCATCGGATGCAGCTAAGGAAGCTGTTTGGATCAGAAAGTTCATCACTGAATTGGGGGTGGTTCCTACCATCTCAGATCCAATAAACTTGTTCTGTGACAATAACGGCGTCATTGCACAGACAAAGGAGCCTAGGTCACATCAAAGGACCAAGCACATACTCAGACGTTTTCATCTCATTAGAGAAATCAATGAAAGAGGTGATACAAACATATGCAAAGTACCAGGAGAAGACAACGTAGCAGATCCTCTCACTAAGCCGCTTGCACAAGCGGCACATGAGCGTCATGTTAGGGCAATGGGAATTAGAGTAATCAATGATTGCACCTAATGCAAGTGGGAGTCTGTTGGAAATTATGCCCTAGGGGCAATTCATTGTACTTTGGATATTTAAGTTATTTAAAGTATTCTCTTTTGTTATCATTTTCGTTTGCATGTTCGTATTGATAACTGCATCCCTGGATAATCTTATAGATTATCCTAAATGTCCCTGGTCGGTCATCTACACGGGAGTGAAGATGAAATAAGATCAGTATGACTTTGATGAGGTATGGAGATACGAATCAAAGTCATGGGCACTTGTAAGAGTACAAGGTGCTGGACCGACCCACTATGAGAAAGCTGCATGGATTAAGTCATAAGCTTATCTTATGTATAACCGCGTCACGACGCCCTATGACCTGAGACCATCATAGATTCCTACATGATGAGTCACTGGTCTTTGACCTAGTCAAAAGTCACCTTTGACCGGGTGATGATAAAGGCTAGGATCAGGATCAGTGGTTAAGTCACCTTCCAACCTTGATCTATCACACCCTCTGCCGTCCTCCTTTCTTTGTCATACAGATCTGAAATTTCATATCCAAAATTTCGCCTGCGGTCTCGTGTTCCCTCTATCCGTGCTCCTTTGTCCTTGCTCTTCCATCTGTTCTCCCTCGATCTCGCTCGATCTGTGCCTAGCATATGAAGCTTACCCTCAATCTATGCCTCTTGGTCTATCACACCCTCTGCTGTCCTCCCTTCTCTGTCATGCAGATCTGAAATTTCAGATTCAAAATTTTGTTAGCAGTCTTGTGTTCTCCCTCCATCCATGCTCCTCCGTCCATGCTCTTCCATATGTTCTCCCTTGATCTCGCTCAATCTGTGCCTAACATGTGAAACTCCAGGTGTGATCTGTCTCTAAATCCATATCTCGATCTATTTCTTTTTCAAGGATTTTGTTGGAGTGTAGATCTGGGATTTTTTCGGAGTGTAGATCTGCGATTTTCTGGGATTTTGTTGGAGTGAAATTGCTATTTGTTTGTTTTAAAAACTGAGATGATATTCTGAGTATTTTTATATTACTTGAAAACCTTGATGGCACTTTGTTTTCGATTACCTGAAATTGCTACAAGATTTTGTTTGCGAGTTTCCGTGTCTATTTATTGTTGTATATGGTCATTCTCATATGCAAATATTCTACTACTTTGAGATGTTAACAGAGTTTCTTGATCTTCATTTTCACTGATTTTCATTGTTGTTCTTCTTCACAATCTATCCAAGAAAAAAAAATTAAAAAATTAGGCACTTCAATGTTCTAAAATAATTTTAGGACGTTGTAAGTACAATCGAGACTTACTACGGCCCCCAGATAGACGTCCCCCTAAAAAAGGACATCAAAAGTGCAAAAAAACGAACACCATAGCCCTTTTTTGTAATAGTGTGGAGAGCTTTCGTCTCTCTCTTCGTTAATGGCCAATTCAACGCCAATTGCCTCTGCCTTTCATCTATCTTCACAACATCAAAGTATTTCTAATTTTGAAGACGCTTTCTTCAATTTCATATTGTTAATCATTTTTCTTATGCATAATTGGGTTTTTTGTGTGGTTATGCTCAAACATCATTGACTTACATCATTGACTTTGTGGCTCTTGAAAGAAGTTTGTTCTAGGAACCCTTGGTGCTATCGACACTACTACAAAAAACCTTTTTAACGTCCCTTTTTAAGCCATTTCTACTTCTCAGTTTAAAGGGACGCCTATGTGAGCAACGTAGTAAAGTTTGAGAACAACATCTATTAAAAAAGGGATGCCGTAAGGTTTTTTTAAAATAAAAAAATAAAAAAAATCATATCAGATCTGAAAGTAGACGTCATCTCGTCATGGCAAGGAAAGTAGATGACGACTGCAGTGCTCCTTTTGCATACCCATGGGCAGAAAGGTAAATGTAATACCCTACTGATAATCTGATAATTATCAAAGCAACAATGCGCAGCACAATAGACGAATAACAATAGCATAAATATATGATACAATAATGATGATTACAGAGTATTCACAGGGTATATACAATACAATAAATTATTACACTCACAATCTTCAATACTTCATCATTCCTCCTTCTTGTTCATCTTCAAGCATTCTCCTCTTTTATCTTTGTGAGATGCATTTCTTTCCTATGCTCACCTACATAATGGATGCTTGGGGAGGGTGAGATTCGAGGAATCTCAGTAGCAAACAATACCGAACAAAGCATGCAAGATAAATGCTAGTGCATAATATGATTGCCTTGCATAGGCTCATTTTAACATAATGACATTTCTGCATTCTCAATGCTTCATACAACAAACTGAAGACCATAGTATAGCTAGAAACAGAGCTTCAATCATTCAAATATGTTACACATAGAGAAGCAAGTAGAGTAATCATACACATCAACACACAAGCAAAAATATCAATACCCGCAAGTAGGGTAAGTTCCGTACCTTGTGGATTTATGTCGTTCCTCAATTTCCTCTCCTACCAACCATCGGAGTTGCTTGAAATACCTTTCATTCTTCTTCTTTTTGAACTTCTGTGGCCCTAAATACATAATTATATGATTATAACCATGGAATATGAATGTCTAATGGAGTTTCCTTAGCCTCATAGGCTTTTGGCCTTTAAATTCGCATGGAAGCTAAAAGTTGCCAAAATTTTCAATCAACTTTGAACATTTATAACTCTTTGCACAATATCCAAATAAGGTTGTTTCAAAGGTCATATAATCCTTTTTAAGTATATTTGCAAGGAAAAATGCCATCTATAGTCAGACATATGCATACTATTCTTGTTTCAATCAAATAGTACACACTGTCCAAAATGATATTCCAGTTTCAAGGTTAACTCCTTAAATTCATATTTCAACATACACAAATCCAAATTAAGCAATGACCTATCAAATTCAAAACTTTGAAAATTTTCATAGCTATTGGACACGATTAGATCAGTCAAACACTCGACATAATCGGGCTATCTTTAGAAAATGAATTCTGGTGCTCAACAACTTTGACCCTAATCTTTGAGTTTTCAATCCAATCCTTCTTAAACCATAATCATGACATATTCCCACCCAATTTTTCCTAAGGAATCCATTTATAACTTCAAAAACAGAAAAATCATTCTCCTTCAAACATAAACAGAACTAGCCAATACGTTAGGGCTTTTGGCAAAAAAGTTAGTTTTCTTTATTGATGCTTCCAGGATCATTTTATAACCTTCATCCCACTCAATTTTTCATTTTAAACTTATTGGAAGCATCAAAACTAACAAAATCATACTCCTTCATGCCTAAACAATTCTTGACCGAAATCATGGTAACCACAACAACTGAATAAAACTTCAAACCAATTGGTTCAAAACAAAGCACACGCTTACCTTATCACGATTCCCCAATCAGTTCAAAAATCTGACAGCACTTTGTCCATGTAGACAGTACTAAACACCTCAGATAAAAAATCTAAAACCATAGAAATGTTGCTCTTGATGAGAGGAACAATGTTAGAGAAGGCCTCAAGAGTTAGAAACATCGAATTAGAGGCAAAATTGGCTTGGGTTACTTTCTCTTTCCTCCCTTTCTTTTCCACCACCTTTCCTTCTCCATATTTTACTTTCTCCCCTCTCGTTTCTCAATTTGGAAAACTGAATGGCCTAAAGGAAAAAAGGAAATGAAACAAAAAAATATCCATACACACGTGCGGTCTAAATCGTGCCACGTGCCCTTGTTCAATTGGTGAGTAAGAGAGCTTGTTGAATAAGCCCGAGGAAGAGAGGTGAGATAGTGCAATTTTAAGTAAAGAAGGAGGTAAGGTGGTGCCTTCCCTAACTCTCGGTTCAGTGTTCGAAAAAGTCAAGTCCATGATTGGGTCGGAAACCGATAGATTCACTAGACTTATATGCTATGCGGCGTGTTCTAGTGCTGCTAACACAAAATTGTTTCTGTACTTTGTAATTATAAAGGGACACGTGTCACCAACACAAAAGCAGCTTTATGCTTTGTCATGATAGGGAATGTGTCATGTTTCTACTAGACCAACATAAAAGTAACGTCACCATTAATCATCATGACCTTACTTTATTAAATTACATTAATAAAGCCACTTTATCAGTGCGTAGTCGAGATTCTACTCGGGTTTATGGCATGCACACCGAGACCTACCAAATGACGCCCGTTTAGGATTTGTGTTTGAGTCTCGATATGTTGCCACATACCGGAGTCATTTTACAAAAATGCAAGGCACTCATATCTGCAATAAAAATACCATGTGCAAACCTATACGAAAAAGTTTTAACACGTCCAAACATCACATACCTTATAACTTAGTTCGATGGCATCTTTTTACTAGCTCAATAGCACCGCATACAAGTTTTCTACCTTTTTTCATCGACACTTTAATTCTACCACCTACACATTCTAGGTCTTCTACCCAGTATGACTAAATCCCATGGTCCCCAAGAGCCTTTCCATCTCTCATCATTCTTGGGACTCTTCTCGAACTGGGCTTAGTTATCTTCCTAATACAAGCTTATTCTTAAGTCTCTAGGCCCAAAATTTAGGATATTACACTAAGCAAAGCTTAGTCTTCCTTGATTTTTAGTTCAAACATCCCTCATTATTTAAAGCTTGAATACTCTCATTTTTGGAAGTGTATTTCATGAATAGACTTGACAAGTACCTTAGTACCTGAATTGATCTTGGAAGGAACAAATCCTAATTTTATAATCACGTTATTAATTTCATTGATCAAAGAATTGTTTCTAGGAAGCAGTGTTTATTGTCTCAAGCCTCTTGACTAACTTTGATCAAATCGATTGTTGTGTGGGATAATCTACATGTATTATCTTGTGTGAAGTTGCCTACTTATATCTGTCATCAAAGTGACATGAGGTGGAATAATTTTTTTGGGGTACCAATGAAGACAAGAATAGAATTCATTTGAAAAGCAAGGATTTCATCTTTAGGCACATTTCTGAAGGTGAGTTTGGACTTAAAACAATTGCTTAGGTTAATGAATCCCTTTTAGCCAAACAAGTATATGGAGGATTCTCAATTCTTCTACAGGTGAACTTATGGTAGAAATCATGAAGAACAAGTACATTGATTTAAATAAACCTTCATTAATCAAACAACCATATAACTCCTCCTGGATGTGGAAAGGTATTTAAAGTTGTGCTTCTATCATTTGTGATCACTTAAGTTGGAGAGAAGGATCTGGCCCTTTAATCCCTTTACACCACCCTCTGTAATGGCCCATGCAATGTAGAGCTCAAACGTCTTCTTCATTGAAGGAAGTTAAAGATCTATTACTGCATCTTCCTTCGAGTTGGAGACTAATTAAATGGATGTTCCTCTAGTAAGATCTTTATATTCAAGTGATGTAACTGAAGTCATGGTCAATATTCCTCTCTCACTTAATGATGCATAGGATAGAATTGTTTGGAACCTAAGTTCCTTAAGTGATTACTTAACTAAGCTTGGCTACAAATTGTTATCTTCTAATAGCCTACCTATCTCATGATGGTTTTTGGAAGTTTTTGTTAGTTCTCATATTATTGTGTTTTGATGATAACAAATCTTGATATACAATGCATAACAAAAAGTTGACTTTGTGATTCAAGTCACTTGAGTAAGTTTCTAAGCACTCGAGTGGTAGAATGGTATATGAAGGAAACTTGAATCAACAAGTCACTCAAGTGAATATTTTTCTCTTCAAGTGATCAAAGAAGATCACTCGAGTGGCAATGGATGCACTCAACTGATGTGTCTTGACTTCCAGTATTTATGCAAGTCACTTGATAAAATTATGAAATTATGTAAGATCACTCGAGTGATGAGGTAAGCACTCAAGTAATCATACATCACTTGCAAGCATTTTTAAGTTACTCACAAAGTTTTTGAAAGTTGGAGAAAATCACTCGAGTGATGATTTTAGGCACTCGAGTTATATGCTTAAGATCACTTAAGTGATGTGGTGATCACTCTAATGATGGCATTCACTTGCGAGTCTCAACGAGACATTCACAGGTAAAACAAAAGTGATGTAATCTTCACATAAGATCACTCGAGTTATCTAGAGAATAACTCAAGTGATCCAAGATCACTTGAAAACTCGTGCAAGTAATCCATAAAATCACTTGAGTCACTTGGCAGTGTTAAAGCTTTTTTGAAACAACAGAAGATCACTTGAGTGATAGTTCAAGCACTCAAGTAATAAGTATTTTCACAAAACTTCACCACTAGTGACTACATCACACGGAATTCACCTGGGCACTCAAGTGAAATAACTTGAGTGACAAGGTATCACTTGAGTTAACCTAAGTCCCAATCAAGCGCATGTTCATCATCTTTGAAAAACAAAGTTAGAGTAAAAGCATTATCATTCAATTCAAAATGCCAAATAATCATGTATGCCATTAGAACTAAAATGATTAGAGTATACAATTCAATAACATAACATGTTTTGAAATACAACAATGAAACAAATAACAATCTATTTAAGCATCAGAACTTCCACTATTCTCCCTTTGTTGTCATCAGGAAAAAGGGCAAAAAGAGCAAGAAAAGTGATATCATAAGGTGGAGGAGGGTTGGTTTGGAGAGGTCAGGGTCTCCAATCTTTTGGGCTTCCTCTGAGGCTTGAGCTGAGGTTATGACTCATTGTGATCTCCAAAAGAAAATCTCAATCTCCCTAGCTGCACTTTCCCGAACTTGTCAATTCTCACTACCTTTTCACCGGGAGCAGATACTAGATATTGTGAAGGAAGAGAGGGTTGGAAACCAATTGTGGAAAAGGAATGGTAGTGGTCTTGGTTGAATGAAATATGAATCTTCTCATCTCCTGAAAGATTAGATCACCAACATTGCTCTTCTCCTGAGAGGATAGAAGCCATCATCAAGTAGTCCTTCCTAATGATATGTGAGAAGTTTTTGGCCTTGTTTACTATACTCCAAGAGTAAATATAGAAAATGACTCTAAAGATGTCACTCATAGTCCGAAGCGTAAAGTTGAGAGGCCCCACTGGCTCTCCTGGCTTGAGAAACTCATGAATCTAAGTGGAAGTAAACTCTCTAACTAGCCCAATGGGAGCATCCTCTATCCCAAGGTATGTATTCAGCAGTTATGTACTTAGGGTAATTTGTTGTCCCCTTACTGAAGTCTCAATCCTCTCTTATAAGATTCTTCCCTTATCATCATATTCATCAACAATCACCATATTGCAATAAAATGTTTTAACAATAGTGGGGTAGTAACTAGTCATAATCCCCAACTACGGCTCATACTGTCCTAAGTAGGGATATAAGTCTAAGTTGAAATATTTTTTCATAGTATATAATTCAATAACATAACATATATTGAAATACAACAATTGAAACAAATAACAATCTATCTAAGCATCAGAACTTCCATTGTTCTCCCCCTTATTGTCATCAGGAAAAAGGATAAAAAGAGAGGGAAAAGTGATGTTAGAAGGGGGATGATGGATGGTTCAGAGAGGAGAGGAGAAAATGGTATAATAAGGTTATTAGAGGAAGAGGAAGGTGGATTGTAAACAACCATGGCGCTCATGAGATCAAATTGATGCTTCTGTCACTTTCTCTATGCCCTACTATTCTATTCATTTAATGTATTTGATAGATTTTTGCTTTGTTAGTTTTGATCTTAACTCAACCTTTAAACACCTGAAACTTATACATAAATGAGAATAGTAACATTTAGGAGTAGTATAAGTGATTATAGAGTTGATTAAGATGTTCACCATAGATATTAAAATTATCGAAAGATAATCGCCGAAGTTTCCTTAAGTTGTTGCCTAAGTAACTTAACCCTCTTTTTAGAAGCTACTTTATTAAACTCTGAATATAATGTATTATATTTAGAAATTAGTTCATCATATGAAGGTTCATAGTCATTTACCTCTTCGTCATCAGACTCTTCATGTGCTACTAGATAGCTGTTGGCAATTTCTTCATCTAATGAACTATCTCCCCAAATAGCATAGACATATTCTTTTTTTAAAAAAAAAATTGGTTATTCTTCTTATTTTCTTTGTTTTAAGATAAATAGGACATTCAAATTTGATGTGTCCTTTTTATCACACTCATAGTAGATGATCTGGTCTTTTCCTTCCTTTTTGCTACTCGTACTGGCTTTGTTTAATTTTTTGAACCCTTGATCCTTTTTATAGAACTTTTTAAATCTTCTTACTATCATTACAAGTTCATCTTCTTTGGGTTCTTCCTCCTCCTTTGGTTCTTTTTGTTTGACGGCATTGAGCACTACAACTTTCTTCTTTTTATCATCAATTTCTTCTAGCTCTCTTTTGAATTTCATCTTTTCTTCATACTCAGAAATACTTCCAAATAAAACAGAAACTGATCTCATGATTCACCTCTAACTTCTTCAATTGCCATGACCTTGGCTTCTCATTCCTTATTGAGAATGTTGAGAATTTTTCTTACTGGGGAATTTGATCTTATGTTCTTCCCAATGCTACTAGTTGATTAATTTAGTATGTATATATGAGTTCAAATTCAGCTATACTCTCCAAATTTCATGCAAATCAAGTCATACTCTGTGACCAGAGTGTTGGCTTTGTTTTCCTTAATACCAGAGGTTCCTTCACGAACAATCTCTAGCGCTTCCCACATTTCTTAAGCAAAAGAGAGATTGCATATTCTTTTTTACTCAAGGCATTTTGAATCATTAGAATCACTTTGTTGTTGAGAGTCACTAGCTTCTTATCATTGTTATCAAATTCTATTGGGGCCTTTAGAGCTAGTCTTTCTTCAACTATATTCATCGAGCCATAGTCTCCGTCTTGGATCACTGCCATAGGCCATATTCTGTTGCTAGCATGAAAACTCTTATCTTAACAAGACACTTAAGAAATTTATCAAGGATAGTGAAATGCTTAAAGTGATTTTGAAAGCATAGAGATTTCCAAATGTTAGATCTGGTATAGGATATAATCCAGATTTAGATAAGAAGAAAGGGAAAAGGAAAAAGGGCAATAAAGCATATCTAAATTATTTTCAGCATTATGTACATACATCTAGCCCCTTTATAATTACTATAATAGAAAGGGGCATAGTACATCTTCATGCTTTCATAGAAAGGAGAAACCAATAGGCACCTACAAATGGATACCTAAAGGATCATATGTTCCTCAAATGGTCCACACTAACCACAAAGGACTAAAGAAAAGATGGTATATAAAACTTAATTATCATTATTTGTAGGTATTTCTTAAAGCATCAAAAACCAGCAAATAGTATATTAATAGAAAGGGGCATAGTACATCTTCATGCTTTCATAGAAAGGAGAAACCAATAGGCACCTACAAATGGATACCTAAAGGATCATATGTTCCTCAAATGGTCCACACTAACCACAAAGGACTAAAGAAAAGATGGTATATAAAACTTAATTATCATTGTTTGTAGGTATTTCTTAAAGCATCAAAAACCAGCAAATAGTATATTGATAGTGGATACTCGAGACAAATGACTAGAGATAAGAAAAAGTTTGCCACAATGAGAGAAAAAGAGAACTGGGTCATCTTTGATTTAGAGGAATGTCTCATTGTGTGGAAAAAGGATCTCCAGCTCAAGAAAGAACATTTCAAAGTCAGGATAAGAGTTTCAAGGGATGGTCATTGCTATACTCTTGATATGAGTAATCTTAATACTAGTAATCTTGAAAATTGCTTTCTCAATAATGTTGATGAAAGTTGGTTATGGCGAAAGAGACTTGCTCATATCAACATGCACCAACTAAGCAAATTATTGAAAAATGATTTAGTAATTGGGTCACCCTATCTTCATTTCAAAAATGATTTACTCTATGATACTTGCCAAAAGGGTAAACAAATAAAAGCATCTTTTAAATCCAAAAAGGAAATCATGACAAATAGACAACTTCAACTACTTCATATGGATTTAGTTAGACTAGCAAGAGTTAAGAATCTTGGTGGTAATTTATATACATTGGTCATTGTTGATAACTTTTCTATATTTACATGGATTGTTTTTCTTTCCTCAAAAGATGAAACCTTTAGTGAGTTTGTCATATTTTCCAATAAAGTGCAAAATGAGAAAGGTATGTTCATTGCAGCTATTAGAATAGATCATGGAGGAGAATTTGAGAATCACGCCTTTGGAGATTATTATGACTCAAATGGTATTGATCACAACTTCTTTGTTCCAAGAAATCCTCAACAAAATGAAGTTGTGGAAAGAGAAAACAGAGTTCTTACAGAGATAACCAGAGCTATGCTTAACAAGAAAGATGTCTCACAAGTCTTCTAGGCTGATATAATGAGCACCACTAGCTACATCTCCAACAGAGGCTATATTAGATAAAAGCTTGGCAAAACACCCTATGATATCTATGCTACCTAGTATTATCATAATATCAGCCAATTTCATTCTTTTAACTAACTGAGGAAGAATTTACAAATTGATAAAACCCAAGGAATGAATTTTCCATCTACAAAGGAAGAAAGCCAAATCTTGCTCACCTTCATATATTTGGTTGTAAGTGTTTTATTCATAACAATGGAAAAGACAACTTAGGAAAGTTTGATCTCGATCTAATGAAGGTATATTTTTGGGATACTCTAACAAAAATAAGTCTTATATTAAAAAGTCCATTCGTGTTGTGTTTGCCCAAAACAAACCTCTAGCCAAATCATTAGAAGATGAAAAAACTATTTCAAAAACACCTACCTCATTAGAAAAGAAACTTGAAAATGATTTTGAAGCATTCAACCAAGGTCAATCTAGAGCTTAAAGATACAATAAGAGTCATCCTGTATACCAAATCATAAGTGACCAGGAATAAAACCAGTAATGAAGTAAGCTTCTCTTCCTTTATCTCTGAGTTAGAACCTTCTAACATTGACGAAGACCTATCATACAATGATTGAGTGATAGCAATGCAAGAAGAATTAAATCAATTTTAAAGAAATCAAGTTTTGATTATTCGTTTACTAATTTAAACATTAGAATTCCTAGAAATTTGTTTTGTAGGATCCCCTGTTCTCTCCAATTAGAATCTCCGGCCTCTCCATTTCCATTCTTCAACATTCTCTTGCTCTCTCTCTTTCTTCATTCTCGGCCTTTTCCTTGCCAGAATCCTAACCACTATTCATATATTCTTAAGCCCGAAAGACCTGATTCTAGATAAAGGCTAGAACCAAAAGTTTGACAACGATTCGTCTCCTCCACCACCTTCAAATAAGTCAAAAGTCTCTGAACCTTCCAAACATCTGAAAACTCTGAACTTCTAACCAAAGGTCCAAGGTTTGGGTCCTCTTGAACCAAGGCCAAAGGCAAAGGAGCCGTTATTCGAGAACCAAGTGAAACTCAATCTTCGCCGAAGTTAGTCCTTAAGGAAAGGGTACAGACAAGGAAGTTCCATCGAGAGAGGTCGATGGTCATGATCATCTTTTCTAGGCCAGACTCAACTTTTCTTTCTAGAAATTTGTCTCTTAAAGTTCGATTCCAAAGAAGTCGAGATATGCTCCTTATACATAAACACACGAGGCTACAAACAAGTCAACCTACCCTAGGTCTTTCTGGCTCAATCAGTCCTTCACCCTCTCAATTGGCCGAAGAAGTAGAGACTCTAACTCCTCCTCCTAACTTCAACATAGAGGAGTAACAAGTAGTTGATCAAGCTACTTATGACTCTGCTTTTGCTCATAGATTATTATGTCTTGTAGTCTATGTTGATCTAGCTGCTCTGATACCAAATGTTAGTGTCAACTTTTCATCTAAGAGGAGTAAATTGGGTGATATTAAAAGTTTTTATGGTCTCTTTCTCTACCAATGAAAGATATTCTTTTTGTGTGGAAATTATTGAATGAGGCAATCCCTACAGTTGATGTATTAATCTTTCATCACCTCAATGTTTCAAGTACATGTGTTTCTAGTTTCTCTAAAAGGGAATCACTGGAGCAACTTTTCTTAAATTGCCCTTTCACTAGGGCTATATGGTATGTTGGTTCTTCCATTTGTTTGCCTTCGTTAACCTTTGATAACTTTAATTAAGTAGTGGTTTAAAACAACTATTTTGCAATTACATAAAGATGACCTTTTTATGGAAACTTTGATTGATGATCAAAATTCTCAGTATCATATGGATGAAGAAAAACAAAATTCAGTGCTAGGACCCATAAAACTTGAAGCAATCATTAAGGAAATTCATTGTACAGTTTCTTTATGAAATCTAGCATACTCTTATTTGAGAACTTTAGGAATAACTACAACAATGGCAACTAAGTATTCATCAATCTTTGTAGGTCAAATTCCAAATGCAGGGTGGTCTATCATCATGAAGAAATATAAGGATGGAAGGAAAACTATTTGCAAACCATGGATATACTTTGAAGGACAAGCTATTCAATCTTTCTATTACAGAAATATTTCTGGCAAGCATTTACTTTGTCTCCATTGCTTCAGAGCATCCCTTTTATGGATTTTCAAGGCTCTATTCTTCCAAATAGAATCTAATAAAGGGTTGCAAATCTTCTAGGTTAGAAAGCAATTTTTGCCACCACTGGGGACAAAATCTAACTCGAATAATATTCTTTTCAAGAACATTGAAATTTATCTTTATTTAATTGCTTTTGATGTCAGATAGATAATATTAACCGAACTTTATTTCTTTCTTTGCAATCATGCTCCAACATGATTGTAGAATTGTTATATACAATCATTTTACTTTCAATGATATTGCTATTTATCACCCCAAAAAAAAAAAACAGTGAACTTCTTCCACCAATAAATTAATAAGATTTTCAAAAGATAATACAATGAACTTAAGCCTTTTTTTATAGCTTCACGTTACACATAATTAAATTTTGTTAAGTTGATTTTACTCAGAAACAAAATCAAAAGTATAAAATGACATCTCAATATATATGTTAAATAACAATTGATATACCCACACATATTGATAACAATTTTCACTATTCATCTTAAGTTGTGAATAATATACTTTATTTAGGACTCTATGCAACCAAATTCAAACATATTTATGCAAAAATGTACGGATGATATATCATATATGCACAAAAAAATAAGGAATAAGGGTCTTATTTCTCCTAGAAGTTTTTGCTTAGGAGCACTCAGCATATGGGAGTTTTTTTTGGAGCAAAATTGCCTCAGAAGTTTAAAAATGTAGCAATCATGCCCTTCAGTTAATCTTGACCATTAAATTGTTGCTCCAATTTGTAAACTTCCGGGGCAAAATTGCTTCTAAGGAAAAAAAAAATTCAGGGCGAAATTGCTCCCTTTCGTTAACTTCGAGGGCAATTTTACTCTTAAAAAATCTTCCGGGTACTGAGTGCTCCTAAGTGAAAATTTCTAAGGCCAATAATTAGTCTTTATAATTTTAACTTGATTATAACTTAATCTCTAAAGTTTAACTTATACAACTTAGTTCTTCACAATTTATCCATTTAGTATGCTGGTCCTTACATTTTTAACTAAGCTATGGCTTACTCCATGAACGAATAGGTGATTTTCCGAAAGCTTAACTAATGGATTGAATGATAGAAAACTTAAAGAATTGAATTGAGGGAGCTAAAATTTAGGAATTGAGTTGTAATTTAGTAAAATACAATAAGTGCCCATTTGGCTTAACGGTGGCTAATCGTGATTATAATTTATATAAGTGACATTGGTTAAAAGTGTCGCTGGTCAATTGGAATCAATCATGATTTATGTTTGGATATTTTTTTCCACAAGTGACTTTAAAAATTGTGAGTATGTTTGGATTCCATTTATTTTAAACACATATGAATGTATAATTACTAAAAAATAGTATGAACTTTATAAAGTTACATTCAACGAAGGAAATAAATGAAAATGAAAGTAAAAACAGCATAAAACTTTATTACAAGGTGCATATATAACTAAAAGAAAAATTATACATGTTGGAGTATATTTCCGAGAACATACTACAGCATCTATCCTTATCACGGCACTTAATATTTAAATAGAAAAATAAATTGATTTTTATGATAGCTAATTATTTTTCTAGGATTGCACTAAATTATGTAATCAAGTTTATTTCTTTAATAAAGTTGCTTACAATTTCATGATTTTATTTAATAATCATGATAATTAAATATTTAATAATTATTATCAAATATGATTTAATAAATGACGTGAAATTTAAAAATTAATGTTAAGTAAAGGGCAAAAAAATATTATTTGAACTATTTTGGTTAAGAAATAATGGCGAAGATATGTGGAGAGAATTTTGGGTCTCAAATACGTCTTTTAGAGGAAACAATTGTATTAAAAGGAACATCCTGAATTGGATACCGGATAATAATATCAATTAAAAAAATGGAGAAGGGATTATAAGGTAAATTGAAGTTTTCATTGTGAAATTTCATCAGGATTTTTCAATAGCATAAGCAACCACCTTGTCACTTATACCCAATGTACGGTTAGATGGTGAAATCATGATTCATCGGGGTTGGTAACGATTTTTCAAAAATTATCAAAACAAGACAAACAGGATTTATAAGTATCTTTTGGGTTCAATCGGGCTTATCTGAGATTCCACCACTTAACCAAGCAGGAAATTAAGTGATTAATTTTTCCTCATATTTATTATAATTAATCAATTTTTAAATTAGTCCTTACTATTATATATTTTTCTCAATATTTTGGCCTGTATATGTGAGAAAATTTTATTATTTTTAAGCTTTAAATTTGCAGAAAAAAAAATCATATATATATTTTCCAAATGATTACTGATTAATTATCTTTAATAGAACATTTCAACAATATTATCATTCAACGTACAACTGCGTTAAGTTTTTCAAAAAAAAAAAAGTATAATACCATTGCTTAATAAACATTTAATTAAAAGTGATTAAAAGAATACATTATTTTAATTGTTAAGGAGAATGTTATTTTCATATTTTTTTTATTATAACACTAAATTCATTTGAAAATATCAACATTCTTATTATTAAATAACTTATATGTCATAAGAATAATAGAATTTGCACCAATATATGTGCATACATATCTCATGTTAATCAATTCCCACTCGTTTATACTTTCAAATAAACCTTGTTCAAATTGGTTTCTTGCTTTAGTAGGAAAATTCCAAGTGGGCATGCAGAGTCATCAAAGCATATTTGAATTCAAAATATAAATACTTAGTGGGTGGGTTTAGTGATTGATTGATTTGATTAATTATTTTATCTAATAATAATTCATTACACGTCGGGCTTTGAGATAGAGCATAAGAAAATCATTATTTTCATATTTACTTCAGTTAAAGTAGTTGTGAACTCCACAAACCTTGCTTTTCTCTGGAAAAGTCTCAAGTGCTTTGCTGGTTTATCAACAATTTTTTGTAGACTAATTGTTTTTTAATGAAATAATATAATATTTGGTTCTTATAATTTACCCTTGTTTTGTTTTGGTTTTTGCCTCTGTTATTTTAAATTATAAGTTTTGTGTCCTTTAAAAAGCCAAAAAAAAAAAGGTTCTATTTTTATTAAAATATAAGGGATCGGATACCATTTTCAATAGAAAGAAATTTGAAGAACCAAAACATATGCATGATTTGAAACTATAAAGACTAAAGTCAAAATAAGGCTAAACTACCAAATATTGTGTTAAACTTTTAACACTATTCGGTAGATAGACTACCTTTCTCATCACGTTAATATGAATCGACAAGTTATCCATTTTTATATTGAAGAGATCTCATAGACTACCATAGCTGACCAAGTGGGAGAGAACTCTATGGCAAGTTGCAATGTGATAACATAGTCGTTAATAAATTAAGATTTAAAAAAAGACATTGATTTGAAATGTCTGATAATGCCAAATATATATAATGATATGGATTAAGCGCACTAATGTCACTTTTAATGAATGTGACAACATCAAATTTCCAGGCTAAGTCTGTCCTCCTATTTGTTAGTTTCCCTCTGTAGTTAATTAATCAATCAGAGTTCTAAATTTCTTGGATTCTGAATTTCGAAAAAAATATTAGTTTCTTGTTATTTATCGAAATAAATTGAGTTACATTTTCGAGAAAGAAATGCAATATAATATATTCCCTTAAATTTTCCTTCTTTTTCCAGGTAGAACCATATACTTTTGAAACTATTATTTAAATCTTAAATTGTTCACATCCCAACAAATAAGTTACTTTATATAATTTTAAATTTCAATAATAGTACGGACAAAATATTCATCAACGATTTTGTTAGAAAAAACATACTCATCATCATGGTGTCAATCCAAAGACAATTTTTTATTCATGTAAGCTTCCTCAATTTTTTATAACAATATATATATATATATATATATATATATATATATATATATATATATATTATTGAATACTGATTTAAAGTCAATATTTCCCTAGGCCACTAAGCTCTTAACATTTTAGGCCACGTTTAGTACATGTGAAAGGAGCTGATAGAAGGAGGAAAAATCATTGCCTTTCATGTTGGTATGCTATCTAGATTACTTAGAAAATTCAAACTCCTCTTAAAATAAATTAAGGCTGATCTATTTAAGGTTACGGAAAAAGGGATTTTTTTTGTTAGTTAAATTGAATGAGATGTTGGGAGAATATTGAGGTAAAGGTGGCGGGGAATGTTGGAAATAATCCATTTTCAGCTTATTTTGATAAGCTAAAGCAGAATAGTCTGGAGATTTATTAAACAAGGCTTCATATGGAGACTTATGAAGAATTGGTGTAGGTAGACGATTTATAATGTGAGTAGCCATAGCAAAGGCCTCCCACCAGTAGTGAACAGGCATACTAGCGCATGTGCCAACATACTAAGACCCATTTCCACAATATGATGGTGCTTGCGCTCTACACGACCATTTTGAGCGGAAGTGTAAGGACAAGAATGACAAAAAATGATACCAGAATCAGTAAGAAACTTAGAAAATATTCTGAATTCACCTCCCCAGTCACTTTGGAGAATTTTGATCTTTCGGTCAAATTGATTTTCTGCCATGAGTTTAAAATTTTTGAAAGCACCAAATGCATCACTCTTATTATGAAGTGGATAAATCCAAGAGAAACGAGTACAATCATCAAGAAAACATACGTAGTATTTGTGTCCATGAACTGAAGGTACAGGTGCAGGACCCCAAAGGTCAGCGTGTATAAGACCTAAAGCAACAATAGAGTGTGAACTAGACTTCTGGAAAGGTAGTAAATGAGACTTGCCATATTGACAAGAATTACAAAAAGTAAGTGTCTCGGCAACAGGAAATGACAGATTACAGGATTTAAGAGCTTGTTTCACAGTATTACAAGAAGCATGACCAAGTTTTTGATGCCAAGTATCTAAAACTAAAAGAAAAGCAGAAGCATCAAAGGATTCATCAATGAATTTGGGAGCACAATCTAGCTTGTACAATCCTTTACTCTTTCTGCCAGTCAGAAGTACTTTGTGTGTGGCCTTTTCCTTCACAACACAATTAGCAGAGTCAAACGCAACAATTACATCATTGTCAGCAGTTAGTTCAGTTACACTAACCAATTTCTTCTTCATGGCAGGAACAACCAAAACACGAGGCATTGAAAGACTAGAAGGATTATGACCTAGTCGTGCAGAAGCAGAAGATAGAACATCAAGTCTAGTGCCGCTGCCTACCAGAATTTTGCCTGATTCAATATGGTCCTTAAGAGCTTGTTGATGAGTTTCCTGATGAGTAATATGATTTTTTGCTCCACTATCTATATACCAGTCGGGATCCTCAACTAATTGTGGTGTTGCAACATAAGCAGAGGGCTCAGGAGCTTTATCTAGACCAGAAAAGGAACGATCAAAGAGATGAAAGCATTGTAACACACTGTGACCAACTTTTCCACATAGTTGACACGTTAGTTTGTTGTTGCAAGGATAGCCACGACCACCACCACCACAGCCTCGTCCACCTCTGTGAGAACATTGACCATTGTTGCGCCAAGGAGACCGAGTATACTGCTGTTGTGAACCAGAAGAGCCAGAAGAACCAAAGGCGGAGGAGTTAGGTTTAATCGCAACATTTGCAAACGAATTACTTACGGAATTGATGTTGTTCAGATGTTCAAGGTTCCTCTCAAACGTCAGCAGGCAAGAGTGAACATCAATCCAAGTGATGTTCTCTTTGTCTGAAAGATAGAGAACAATTGGCGTGTATTCTGCATCCAGACCAACGAGAGTTTGAGTAACTAAGTTTGCTTCTGAAATTGGACTTCCAGCCATGGCTAGATTGTCAGCGAGGTTCTTCATTTTTGTCAAATATTCCTCAACCGTACTAGATCCTTTGCGAGTCCGTTGAAGATCATATTTATACATAGTCACACGCGATCGTGAGTGCGCGCTCATCAGATCAGTCACCGCCTTCCAAAGTTGCACTGAACTGGTGCAATGGAGAAGCTGAGAAGCATAAGTATCTATTTAGCCTAGCTTATTTTTAGCTTATCTTCTACTTATAAATATAAGCTAGACCAAACAGGATTTTACAAAAGCTCTTATAATTATAAGAACTTAGTTTATAATGAAGAAAAAAAAAACTTAAAAATAAACTTCTCATAGGAGCTTTTTTATAAGCTCTTTTTTCATAATCTCTTTTTATAAAAAAAAAAGAAAAAAAGAAAAGAGAACCTGTATTCTCTCGATCAAACATTATTGTCATCGCTGCCACTGCCGCAACTGCCACCACCCTATTATAATATACCTCTTATGATAATTTTTATTAGAAAAAGTGTTTATGACAAAAAATTTGTCAAACAGCTTATTTTTAATTTCAGCTTTTAAGTAATTTTTTAGCTAAAAAATTTATATAATAGCCAAACACCTTCTAACTTTTTTTTAAAAGCTCTTTTTTTTTTTTAGCTTTAGCTTAAAAGTAGCTTTTAGCTTAAAAATAAGAGATCCAAACGGGCTCTTAATACTCCCTCTAGTCCTTTTTATAAAAAAAAAACACCTGTCAAAATCACAAATCAAAATGTTAGTTAAAAGTAATAAATGTGTAAAATATATATTTTTCTTTCAATTTCTACCTTATTTATAAATAGAGTATATGGAAGATATAATAAGTGAAAATTTCTTGAGTGACAATTGTGTTGTTTGAAATAGCAATTATAACTTTCAAAAGCAGCTTTTCAATCATAATTGATGGTTTACGAGGTACATATATGATAAAGGTTTTATCTTGATTTACGTGAACAAACACTTTTGAAGATCCCAAACATAATCCCGAATAAGAACAATGAGTTGCATGTATTTAATAAAGTTAAACATGAAAAGGCCAGTTTAAATTTTCAGACAAAAATGATTTATTCCTTATATTAAAGACTAACCCTATAAGGGAAAAAAAAATGTTACGTTCCTTATAAAAGAGAATGGAGGAAGTACTTAGGAAGTGGGAGCAAAACCCAGAAACCAAGGGAGAGAAAAATTGAGTCATGATTTCACAATTTTAACTTGAAACTTTAAAGCTCAATTTCATGAATTTTTTAAATTTCCTTTATTAAATACATTTAGTTTTAAGATCAAATTTATCCAATATAAGACTTTCCGCATAAATTTAAATCCACACATATTTGAACATCCTAGTAAATAATTTCACAAAGGCTAAATCTCTGCCAATGTTGAAAGTGAAGCAAGGTAAGTCCCATTTTTCGGCTTCACACGGTGGTACACACAAGACCCTACTAGTATAACCAAAGGTAGGTTTCATTTTTGGGTTTTAAATGTGTGCAATGACGCACTTCAAACGAAGCCTTTTCATAAGTTCCAAATAAAACTCATGCCACTTACTTGTTAGAAAGTGGGAGTGAATTAAAGTCTAGAAATGAGGAGAGAGAACAAATGGATCAAATCAGTAAAGAGATACACATCTTTAATTATAGATATTAAAATCGGATCGGAATGGTTGGTTTGAGCCGGAAACTAGCAAACTAGTCCAGTTCGATAGCTTTGATTGGTTCAATATTTTTTATTTAAAAGATAACTTAATTCTTTTTTATTATTATTTAGAATTTCATAGTAATAACTATGAAATATTTACTTTCTCACGCGTCTAGTCCTGAGTTAGCTCCAATTTAACTTTAATACAACCCACTGACTAGTTTAGTGACCGGTGCGGGTTTACTAATCTTATTAACTAAAAACCTGAAGACTCAAACTTATGCATCTTTCATTTTTTTTTTTTATATTTATCATTAGAATTTAATGTTTCTGCTTTTGCTGTAGAAATATTTTTCCCACTAATATATTTTTTCATTTCTCTTTATGATGGGACCCACTCAATTTTATATGAATGTGGCAGGAAAAAGAAATCTGTAACAAAAATAAAAACATTAAATACTTATTATTAAGCCTAATTTTATCCGAGGAATATTATCTTATCAAAATAAACAGAAAATATATTATTTCGAAAACATCCCCATGTTTACCTCAAGATTCTTTCCATCCAAAAACTCCCCTCGTATGTAGATAAACTAAAATCACATTTGTTATTGTTGGATTTTAAACAAACTGCCCCCAAATCAAGCATCGTCCACGAGGACCACGATAACAATAAAAATGGCTTGCTTGGCAAAATTCATGATCACTGTTCTCTCACTCTTACTTATACAGTAAAATGACAATTTTGCCCTTTAGTTTGAACCCTGTCATCTCCAAGAAAAGGCAGTTCATCAAACCCTACCACCGCCACCTCTAGCCATGGAAGCCACATCTATCGAAATCCTATGGCTAAACCACCAATAAGAAGAGGACTCTGGTGTGGTCATTGGGGTTCAATAGATGTCACTTCAAATGAAGTGAGATTGAACCCACGACTTAAACATTATTGAGGATAAATGGTGAAATATAATTAAAAACTAATTAAAAAATCATTTTTTCCTGTATATATAGATATTTTTTACCTACAAAAAGGCTCTCATAGAAGTCTATCTCCCTTCTTTCTTTCCTCTTAACTTTCCCTTATACTTCTTACTAACTAATACCACTCTGATTCTATTTATAAGTCCATTTAACAAAAAACAATCTAATCCTATTTATAAGTTCTCTTTGACCAAATAAATGAGATTGTGACAATTTTGCCCATATTAATTGTACCAATAAAAATAGAGAGAGAAGAAAAAGTTGAAAGCACCCAGTCATAAATAAGGGTAAAGTTGAAAATTCACCTCATAATCATTGAGCTAACTACCTCTCTTTGGTATATGTGATTTAGTCAAAATGAGACTTATAAATAGGACCAGAGTGATACGACGTAACTGATGTGTGACTGAATTTTCAAGAGTTACATGGGGTTCTACCAACCCTACGATAAATAAATCGCTCTATAAACAATTGATCCACATGCAACAATAAGAAACTGTTAGGAACATGCTTCAAAAATTCAGCTCTTTATTGTTCCCATGTATATATTATATTGAGTCTACATGTATTTTTAACGTGCGACATGTACAAGTAAATACTATAAATTATTTTATACAAAAAAAATACTATAAATTATTGTATATTTTATTAAAATCAATATTGATTGAGTTACCTTGGCCTTGGTTAATTTTGTAAGAATTAAAGTGAATTTTTAGCATAAATATCCTAAATTTAATTATAGAACAATAACACGCAATTTTTTTAAAAAAGAAAATATTGCTTTTTTGCCAATTCTGACGGTTAATATTATTAAGTAAACCCTAAAAAGTTACACTTTTATATGGCTATTTGACTTGGTCAAATTTAAATATTGTTAGGCCTAATTGATGGTAGCTCTAATATAGTTGTTTTTTGAATTAACATGGACTCGAACTTGAGATTTGTATTTAAATGGTCAAAACATCTTTCATTAGGATCAATACATGTTGGTAATAATACTCCTCTGGTCCTAATTATAAGACGGAGTTGACTTAATTTGGAGAAATTAAGGAAGTTAAGTAAGTTACTTAATCATATCATATGTTGTATATTCTAAGATTATACTACCTCCGGTCCTAATTATAAGGACACTTTTGAAATGTAATTTGTACTATAAAGTGTTCCTATAATTAATTAGAACTGGAGGGAGTATATTAGTTTATTAATTAAACTAGTTAACTTAGCGAAAAAAAAACACAAATACAAATACTCTAAAGTAATTTAATTAGCTTCCTGAATCTAAAAAAAAAAAAAATCAACTTTGTTTTATAATTAAGATCAAAGATAGTAGTTAACTTTGGTTGAGGATTAAAAAGACGATATTACCCCGCTTTTAAAACATTATATGTAACATTATTTCATAATTTTTCTTTTAACTCTCATGATAATACTTAAACAAAATTTCATTTCAACCTTTTGTCTAATTATGATTTAAAAGAAAAAAGGAAAGCATTATCACAGAAAATTGTAATTGTCAAGAACCTCTGGAGTCTCAAGGTTGGAATGATTTGTTTTCAGCAATTACTGTTACGCAACCATTTAAATCTTACATAAATTACGAACACTACAATATAGCTGCATTGATATTTGGATTTGGGTTCGGAATAATAAACGCCCAAACATGTGAGGGACTAAAAAATAATCAAATCACATAAATTTAAAACCACAAACTCTAATGGATCTAACATTAATTGTTAATTAATAAATAAAATACAGAAAGTTCCCTTTTCATTTTAGCTGGCTTTGCCGTTCAAGTTGTTTTTAAGATCATTAAAGTATATGAAAGCATGCTCTAATGATATGAATCATATAAGCAAATATAAACATGCTATGATTAAACTTGATTGTTGGACGAGAATCGAATATTTATTTTACATATGAATAATATATGTTTGATTTCAAATTAAATTATAATGAAATAAATAAATAAATATGCATTTTGGAAGGTAGCATCATCTGACAAAAACATACAGCTGCATAAGTGGATTCTCATTCTATGCATTTCTTTATGTGCTTCTTCGGTGCTTGTCCTCCTAAGAAGCACATAAAGAAATATTGATGACATTTTCTATTTTTATTTTCTATATATTTTATTTATTAAGATTAAATTATATGTTGCATCCTGAAATATTTTTTACATTAAGTATCTCAAATTAATTAATTTCCAATCCTGCATTCAGAAATATTTTTCCTGTAACACTAGTATTCTGGAAATTAATTCATTTGAGATACTAGGTGCAAAAAATATTTTAGGATGTAGCATATAATTTAATCTAAACAAATAAAATATATAAAAATAAAAAATAGAAAAATACCATCAATATTTCTTTATGTGCTTTTTAGGAGGACAACCACCTAAGAAGCACATAAAAAAAAAGCATGGAACGAGGATTTGTTAATTTGTTGTTGAACTAAAGCATCTGATAAATTAAATCGCAAGGCTTGGATGTCAAATGACATCGAATATATATATCTCTATATTTTTTCAAGGATATATTTGTACATTTGCACAAATTTCAAAATAAATTTTACTCTTTGGTAAATAATGCTCCCTCTGGACCTATATGTATGAACAAGTTAGATGTTTATATTTCGATCTTAAATGTAAGAGTTCAATTAACTTTAACCCTTATATTTATAATTTTCAAATCAAACTATCTCAATTGGTTGCATAAACTAAGTGGTTTTCATGGAGAAGCGTTTCTAATATAAATGATTAAATATGATTTTTTTTTAATAAATAACTGAATTCATTAATTTCTTTAATCTTTACAAATTAGTCATTTTGCAATTTAGCTCATACATCAGGAGAATAAGGATTGAACAGAGAAGAATTTTATTGACATTTGAAACCAGTTTAACTAGTTCTTAATCAAATTTTCCCTCATATTTGTCTTGAGTTAGGCCCACGGTCGTAGGGGAATAGCTTTTAACACTATTTTTTTTGTTGTCACATCTCAAACTGAACATGTAGTTAAGAAAGAGTAAGTCCCTTTCTACATACTTGGTATTTTTCCCTCATAATTGAATGAAACACTCTCATTTCAATTGGTATGGGCATCGATTCTCAAAGCATTGGTTAGAGAGCGACTATTTTTAATCAAGGGTTAAATACCTAATTTGCCCCGTAAGTTTTGCTAAGGGGGCGCTCAGCACCCCGAAAGTTTTTTTTAATACCAAATTTGCCCCGAAAGTATTAAAAAGGTATCAAATTTACCCAAAAGTGACGGAAGTCCACGTAGATCGTTAAAAATGTAAGGTGGCATGCTACCTCATCAATCAAAAGTATCATTTTTATCCTGAAAGTTTTCATTGAGGAGCAATTTTGCCCCGGAAGTTTACAAAAGTAGCAATTTTGCCCTTCTTTCACAAGGACTGAAAGGTTTATCGCAAAACCCTGAGGAAGAATCACTTATGATCTAAGCAAATGAAACACAAAACAAGAAATGAATTGTTCCAAAAATTAGTTCAGTAAAACAAATCAATGGTGATAATATTTACGTTTGTATAAACTAATCATTTGCTTAAATCATAAGTGATACTTCCTGTGACCAGTTCGGCTTCACAAATTCTGGCCGCCTTGAGCTCAACATCTCAAGGATCTCCTTCTTTGACTCCAAGTTCGACCTTTTCAAGGCATGACATGTGTGATCTTTGACTGATTTAATAGTCAAATTTAATATTGGAAGAAAGAAGAGCAAACTTGCTACTTTTGTAAACTTCCGAGGCAAAATTGCTCCTAAATGAAAACTTCCGGGGCAAAATTGATACTTAACTTTTATTGGGTTGATGAGGTGGCATGCCACGTGTACACTCAGTTAAAATTAACGGATGAGCGAATTTGCTACCTTTTTCATATTTCCAGGGCAAATTTGGTATCTTTTTCATACTTTCGAGGTAAATTTGGTACCAAAAAAACTTCCGGGTGCTGAACGCCCCCTTAGCAAAACTTCCGGGGCAAATTAGACATTTAACCCTTTAATCAAAATCATGATACTTTCTGTACCCAAAAAAAAAATTTATGACACCTCAAAAAAGCGCATGGCATTAGTTTTAGCTTTGTTAAATACCAATTTCACCATTTTGATGCATAAAACATCAACTATTGGAGGCTTAAATATTATGGGATCATTATCCTAGTATTCTATAACATATATAGGAAATACTTTTTCAGAAAAAAAAAAAAGAAGCCAAATTGACAATAACAAGGTATGAACAACACCCGAAGATATTGGATTGATTTGCCCACCAACTAGGTATAAATCACGTTTGCATCACTAAGATATAATTAAGTCATACTAATGTTACCACGATTCCTCGTAGTGCAGTGGCACTACAAGTAGTATTGAGATGTTTGATATCTCCCTGGTCCTTGGTTCGATACTTTGATTCCCCCCTCCCCGCATCTGTAGCAAAAAAAGGTCATACTAACCTTACTTTTTGTAAGGTTCATAATATATTAGTATGGGAATTAATACTTCCTTTGGTCTTAATTATAGAACATATTTTACCGATTTTGAAAAAATTAAAGAAAGAAGTTAAATTAGTTAATTTTATTCATTTTCCTAAGATACCTTTATATAAATTTAAAATAGGGTTAAGGTGCAAAAATACACATAAACTTTTATCCAAAATGCATCCAGTATCATATACTTTTTGGAGGTTCGAAAATACCCATGAGCTTTCAAAAGTGGGGCAAAAATACCATCTTAGTTAAAATGACTTAACATCTGTTAGTTTTATAGTGGGGCCCACTATATTAAAACAATAAAAAATGTTAAGATGTTGCAATTTCCCTTGCTGCCCCCGTCTTCATTGTGACTCTCTTCCTCCTTCCCCTTACCTCCACCATTTCCTTCTCAGATGTTGAAGGCACAAGCGGCAACCTCGACTAGAGGCGATGGTGGCGAATTGAACCATTGCTTTGAGGGTCAAACCAGCAAATGAATCGCGGCGGCTGTCAACGGAGGACATTTGATCATAAAGAGTCACCCTCCGGCTACCTTGCATTCTCAGTTTCCCAAGAAAACTGATTGAAATCTACAAAGTGCAGAATTAATTCCCAAGAATTCAGCTGAGAAACCGAATCTAGAAAGTGAAAAATTAATTCCCAAGAATTTAGCTGATCCTGGAGAGAAATTTTTCTTTAGCTTGGTGTTCACATGGAAGATTCCTCGAGAAAGTCGCCGAAGAGCATTCAAGAAATGAAAGGTTCGATACATTACCACAGATAGATAACTGGCAGGGAGTCAACATTTTTTTCCTCTGTTTTTATTTTCCTGTAAAATTGTGGTTCTTCGAGAAAATAAAAAAGCAGAACCCAGAAAAGATAACAGAGAAAGATAGGGGAACCAAAGAAAAATTTAACCCAGGCTTATCACAAATTGAGAAGCTAACATATATAAAACTGGAAAAAAAATTAAAAAAAAAATTTCTGTATCTCGTTTTCGGTATTATCCCTCTTCTTCTTATCAGAACTAAGGAGCCTCCTTTCCGATCTTTTAGACTGTGTATTATACCTCTTCTTCTTTTCATTAGCTGAAATAATATGAATGGTAAAAGGAAGAGCAATCTCTCCCATATGCGTCTAAATTTCTTTCATCTGTCCCTCACCCATCGGTCGAATCTAACCTGGTCAACTTCTCTCTCGATTTTGTTGATCGCAAGCAAGCTACCCTACCACAGCGCTCACCTGAATATCTCGTACCAAACTTGCGATTACGACCTGAGCTAGCTTGGATTGACATTGTTGATGATGATGAATTTGGAAGGGAAGAGGGTGAACTTCAGAGACGGTGGCTTTTTTATTAGGGGTTATTTCAGTAATTTCAAATGATAATAAACGGCAGTTATCATTTATCAACGGAGATGGTAATTTTGCCCTAATTTTGAAAGCTCATGGGTATTTTCGCACCTCCGAAAAGCATATGATACTGGATGCAGTATAGGTAAAAGCTCATGTGTATTTTTGTACCTTAACCCTTTAAAATAACATAAATATAAGTGAATCAACAACCCCTACTACGTCTCTCTTCGACCTAAAAATTTCTTTCAACTAGTTATCTAATTGAAATAATGATCTTGCCATATATACATATGTGTGTGTATACATATATATGTGTGCATGTATTTACACACATTTATATGCATACACACACACACATAAAGATACATATATGTGTGTGTGTGAATTGACAGACACATACCCATTCATAGATATATGCATATATGCACACACACATATATATACATACATATACACACACACATATATGTACAGACACATTTGTGTGTGTATTTGTGTGTAGACGCATACATATAAACATATATATATACATACATATGTTTGTGCATTTGTGTGTAGACACACATATATATACACGGACACATAAATAGACACACATATACACATACACAAATATATGTACACACATATGTCTATATATATTTGTGTGTAGACACATATATATACATACATAGATACCCAGACACACACACACACATATATAAGTTTTATTGATTATAAGAGTCTATACACTCATATACATATATTTACAAAAAACCCAAACACACTCTAAAGAAAGTGTTATCCTATAATTAGGATCAAAACCAATTCCCAAATGTTGTTTTATAATTAGGAGCTAAGGAAGTATATGCATGGTTTGGAAGATCATATTTAACGACTCCTCGTTATGCACGCAATCTGCATTATCACGTGATGCGCGAGTTAGACAAAAAAACTGGTAAAATGAAGGAAAAAAAGATTGGTACATATTCCAAGGACAAAATCCATGCTCTGTCGAAATAAAAAGCACAAAAGCATGTTAGAAATTCGATCAATCAGTAATTAGGACAAAGTGATGATTCCATTAAGACATTACCTAGTTCTTTGGGAACAAGAGAAAAGGAAAGAGAAGAGAGAGAGACCATTATACACATCAATATTCCCCACAGCTATCTAGATTATAACCCAATCTTTGTTCTCGAACACAAGGCATCAGTATATGATCGGGATAATCTCAACCTCATCCATGTAATAAAAGGCCTGTGTTATTCATACGCGTCTATATATATTCATTGAAATCTCCATGTACATACTTCATCATCACCAAGGAAAAAAGGCTGGTGAACCCAACGTGTGTCCGTCTCAGCATCAAGCACAATCGATGTCACTGTTGACGTTTGGTGCGGGGCATGAGTGCAAGAAGAATTTTTTTCCTTGGACCCTGCAATTTAAGAATCCTTCATAAGAACACATTAAAAGCCATAGAACCAAGATTGTACACAGCATATTTCTATGCTCTACCTTATCCCTTCAGTAAGCTTACAATACAGATACACAAGAAGCACAAAACAACAGCAGCAATAAATGAAGACAAGCAGAGTACCAGGAACAACACCTTTCACACGGACACATGGTTCAGATCACACAGTTTACAGGTTGTATTATAGCCAGACGAGTCCATGGCTAGAAAAAAATTTCACAAATAGTACAGTTAAAGGATTTAGGACACTCCGCCGATGTTTCAGGTCTCAAGCCCAGGTAAAGAAGGATGGTTGTGTTGGACTCCCGATAACAAACGTAAAACTTTGTCAAATCTATGCCTAGTGAGATAAGGCTTATTATTGTTGTAGCAAAAGTATTTAGGAGTATATCATGAGGCAGAAAATGCAAGAAAAGGCAGAGATTCAATCCAGTACAAGTCATACAGTAAAATGGCAATGAGCAAAAAACAAGTCTATTTAAAGAATCCATGGATAGCACAGCGTATTATGAAATATGAAACCAAATTAGTATATACCGCGAGGACTTTTTGCTGTTTAATGCTTTTTATTTGGTCCTATAGATGGTATCCTGAACAGGGCAGATAACACAGGAGATAACAATTGATAGATCCTTAGATTAGGATCTATTGGAACAATTCAAGAACTAGAATCTGGAGTTCTTGACCAATTACTTAAAGTAATCCAAAATATATTTATCTGCATAATCCCCTCTGTTTACACCATAAGGAAATATATAAGAGAACCTAACTGTCATAAGTAACTACAACTAACTTCTTAAGGATAAGATACACCTAAGTATAACTTCCTAACAAGTCTTATCCAAACACATAAGCATAACCTCCTAATACATAACTTCCTAATAAACAAACTTATGCTATTCCAACTGCCTTTTCCTTCTTGAATAAACCAGCAAGAGTGTACGGTCAAGGGGCTGCGGGCTGCTAGTAGTATCCTATCAAAAATGCAAACATAATGCTGAGAAACCACAAAATAAACCCATGATGCATTTCTCCTTTCTTAGGCATAATGACAGGGCTTCAGTGCAAGCAAAATGAGGTTCGGAACCATCCCAACCTGATTCGAAACACAATCTTAATCATCTATAAGGAAAAATATTCACCCGAAACTCCAAGCTTTATGGGATATCTGATAGCTAGGTTGTAGAGAATTAAGAAATCTGAGGGTTTGAGAAGAGAAAGAGGAGGGGAGAGGAGAGAAACACAGAATCACATCACTGTGCTCTTTCAAGGATGCTCTTATTCATTCATCTTAACAAAAGCATAGCATACAATGAAGGATTATATACCTTATAAAGGCAAGACCTTAAGACCTAATCTCAAGACTCATTATCAATATAACAACTAACTAACTCACAACCAACTAACTCTTAACTTCCTAACTAACTAACTCTAATATTTTCTATGCTTTTAATATCAATATCTAAATAACTGCCATAATTGAAACAGGACAATTACCATGGGAATTCCAAGCTCTTTGAGGTCATTCTCTCCCATCTGCTTCAATGCAGTCATATCCACCTGCATTTGTATGAATGGCTATGGTAAATGCCAAATTATGAACCTAATCAAGACAGGAACAAAAATAAAAATAAAAAAAATCAAAGGCATATTATATTTACATTATTTAATTAATCCATAATTTCATAAAAACACTAATATCGTGATACGATAACCTATAAAGACCCTGCCAACTACTAAGAGAACTTTTTTGTAGTCAAGTTAGTATAAATATATAGATCTTTCTAAATGCCAAACATTGCTGAAGTTTATGAATCATAGTACAAGTCATACTAAAAGAGATAACAAACACTGGGTGTTGCAAAAGAAATTCAGAACTGAGACGTATTTTGAATAAATAGTAAGTCCTTCACGCTATTGTTGTCATTACTCAAAGAACCATATTTCTCAGTCATGTAATCATTGTGATTTACATAATCAACGAAACATTCTACAAGTAATGTTTAGAGACATTTTTTAAACTTAAACAGCAAATCTCATTAAGAATTCAAGAGGTAGTTGATGTAAATATTTAATGCCAATCTAGTAAAGGATCAACTGCACAAAGGAGTCCTTGAATCAAAAAGACATTTTTGTAATCATATTCCAGGGCATAAACATTACTGTTGTTGTTGTAATCCAGAGCATAAACAATCAGTGCATGAATACTTTTGGCCTTTCATTAAACAAATTATGATTTCCATATATCTTGAAAATTTATCAAGATGATCATTGTTTACATAAACATGAGTTTCATACTTCCTCAGCCTTGAAGAGAATAGCATATTTTCCCAGACCGAGAGCATGTAACAGACCATCCACAGTTTGGGGTGTTTGCTGTTCCGTTCCCTACATGATTACCCAGGAAAGCCACATGTTAGAACACACTCTATCAACCTAATCAAAGGCCAATTTGGTATCCAGGAAAGATTTATCAAAGGAATTCAGAAAAATTCACAGGAGAATTGAAATGTCATCCACCTCTGCCATAACATTGAGAAATTCACAGATAAGATTATATAAAAGGTGGTATTAAAAAACACAGCTTCAACAAAAGTAAGAATTTTTTTTTTTAAATGAAATTAGATAAACAAAAGAACATTATTCGACAAAAAATCTTTCAGCAGATTCGAAATATCAAGTATTAGTTCTAAAACAAAGTTGAAGCAATTGTTTGATAGGCAAGCAGAAAGGAAAACACGCAAATAATGAATATTAACAAGGGAAAATTGAGGAGAAGTTCCCCTTGAAATTTGTGGAGGGGAAGGACCTAAATCAGAGTATGGGTACTCTGTATGTACAAAATTTATAGAGTACTGTTACTTTCTATACATAAAAACTTATCTAGTCCTTCTCGCCAAAAAAAAAAAAATTAATGGGAGACTTTTCCCTATTAGTAAAGGCATTATCAAGTCCTCTGTGCAGCTGCTAAAATCCTCATTTACCATGAATGAAGTCCTCTGTGCTGCTGCTGCTGCTGTTGCTCCTGCATTTCTTGGAGGAGGAAGTTGCCCAAGTTGTGGTGCTGTAGGCTTAGCAGTTATTGAAGGCACCGTGGACATTGTAGAATGTGCCATTAAAGATGCAGGACCAGTGCTTGGAAGCTTTGAAGTCTCATGAGCATCCGTGGTTACATAATGAACAAGCCTAGTATTATCGTATGCCCTGTTCAAAGGCCTTCTCTGGGGGTCTTCAACATTAGTTTGAGGGGAAATGCCCCTGGAAGCACCAGGAAATCCATCCGGTGATCTTTGTCTCATATGATTTACTGTCCAAGGCGAATATGAGCTTCTCATAGTTTCAATTCGCATTAAATCGTCAGAACTTCTAGCTGAAGGGATTCGCCCTAGCACACGTGTTTCCCTATCATCCATTTGCTGTTTTAAATTAGAACTTGTCCCTGGATGTTGAACTGTTGTTGACAACTTTTCACGTAGATCCATGAGCCTCTTAGTATCACCATCACCCTTAGTGTGCCTCAGTGCACTTTTACTCATAAGCTTTAGGCGGAGATCATCTCTGCTAATTTGCCCTTCTGAATAAATTGATGTCAATAAATTAGACATATAGTGGCAACAAAATGACATAAAGATGCAAACGTAAATTCACTGCCAGGGCAATTTTAGTACCATCCAGCCGATTTCGCATGCTTATGTCTCCTCTCTGTCTGCAGTAAACATAAATAAAAAATATTATTTGAATTGTCTATTAATGAAACAAAGAACAACATGCAGCATGGTGTGTGTGACACATGAACAAACACAGGATACACAAACGAAATATCAGATGTAGATATCATCATGCCAAGGGCTATTGGCTGAATACTATCGAAACAACAGATGATTAAACAAATAGAAAACACACCGTTTATTGTTGCTGTGATCATTCTCATGCCATAAAGAACTGTCTGAATTAACTCTTATTCTATCTCTCACCGAGCGCTTAGTCCCAGATGTGGGAAGAGAAGAAAAAGAAGCACCCGACGCAGACAGATCCCTCTTCACAACCTAAGTTCAATTACATAGCAAGGTATTAAGGAAAATCCAACCAGTGATGTCTCAATCGAACATTTAAATGGCCAGTGAAAATTAAACTCTACAATGATTTGGTTTCCATCATATGAAACTTAAGCGAAAGAGACAGCCAAGGGACCATGGTGAATGTAAAATTGGACCCCCCCCCCCCCAAAAAAAAAAAAAAAAAGTAGAAGAGCCTAATGGAAAGTGCATATTTCTCCAAAAGCCGACAAGAACAAAAACACAACCAAGTTTAATCGCCATTATTCAGTGAAGCACGTAGAAATGAACCAATTTAAAAGATCAAGCAAATCATTGCCCATACAGCACAAAGTACAAAACTACTAGTACCTCGAATTGAATAAAAAGAAACAAGAAACCTGAATTTCTATGATTGGAAACTATTTTGAATCAAAAGAGATTGCAAGAGTCTCTAGTAAAACTTGTACCTGACCACTACGGCCAAGAGTAATGGTAACTCGACCACTCGAAGTATCGGACATGTCAATAATCAAAACCCTAAATTATAACCTTGGCGCGACCTTCGGTAGCCAAAATCCTCAAACTCGAACACGAGGCATCAATATGCTCGATCCAGAAGCCCACAAAGGCACTCAAATTCCACAGCTAGGAATAGTAACAAACAGACAGATAAATTGACCTTCGCGAAAGCCTTAAAAAAACCGCTGAAGGAGTTACAGAAGTGTCCTGAGATTCAAGTAGAGGATTTTCTCTTCGAACTGGAGTAGAGAGAGTACGGAGTTGAGGAAATGAGCAGCAACGAGCTGGGACGGCGGGCTTGAGAGTGAATTGAGATGGATCGTACAACTGAAGCCGGGCTTCCTGATGAAACAAGAGTCGTTCGATTAATGTTTTGCCCCTCCCGCTCTTCCGCCCTTACTCGTGCGCCTATTTTATTGGACCATATGGTACTAACATTTTTCTTTTTACGGCAAACACTGTTCGACGTTAAAGTTTTTTTGCCACATGATATATATGACACATTAAAGTTACACTTGAATACTTATTACCAACTGTAGTTGTTGAGTCTCATGGTATCACGAATGAATTAATGTTTGAATCCTTATTAAAAGAGTTGCTCACATCTAATGTCTAACAACAGAACAACATCTCAAATAAGATTACTTTCATGTAGAAAATTAACCATATGTAGTAAAAAAAAAGGGGTTACACTTGATCCCATCAAGGCCCAAAACAATCATTATTTTCAATGAAAGTCAAAATGATATTAGTAAACAATAAGTTTACAGAGTCCCCTCATCATAATATGAACACACATAATTAATAACAATATAACTAAAAAGGGATGGGGAGCTAAAGAGGGTGAAATATTAGTAAAATGTGACAACATGGTTCTCAAATCTTGGCAAATGAGCGATCGATGATGACGAAAGGATGTCAAACTAAAGCTCTTGTGTGACGCAAATGATTTTCAAGGAATCCTGAGTGAAGACATGAGTTCCTCTTCTGCTAATAATCCAACAGAAAGCAACAAGCAAACTGACGCACAATAAATAATTGAAAGAAGAAATGCAATACCGATTATCCTAAATTACAAATAATTATATCACATTGCATTTTGGATGAAGGGTCAAAAACACACATGACCTTTTTCCCTAGGATCGCCTAGCACCACGATCTTTCAACTGGATCAAAAATACACTCGATGTTACGTTTTTGGGTCGCCCAGCACCACGACCGTTAGTTGACCGTGGTGCTGGACGACCCAAAAACGTAATGTCGTGTGTATTTTTAATCTAGTTGAAAGGTCGTGGTGCTAGGCGGTCCTGGAGGAAAAGGTCATGTGTATTTTTGACCCTTTACCCTTGCATTTTCTTATGGACTTTGCACTTCTAGATGAATATGGACCAATCTTTCAGCAAAGAAATAATTATTGATGGGTCACTTAGTCTGGGTGATGTAAGCAGTGACCCCGCCTTCTCATTAGAGAAAGCCACAATAAAAATAAAAATAAAAAATAAAATGCTAAGAATTTCTCTAATAACATAATGTATGTAGTGTCTAAGCAACTATGTTTCTCTTATGCCAAATGACATTAAGAAGGATCTCCCTTGCATATAGTGCTCTAAAGACCATCTGAGTGAAGTGCATAAAGAGTCCTTTTCAACCAATTGGACAAGTCAGAAAGAATGCCCTTGGAGCCAAACCAAATGGTCGGCCCTAACATAGGGACATGAGATAAATATGTGTTCAAGAGATTCAACGTCATCAAATGGTCAAGCAGCAGAAGAATTCAGATAATGTGCTCTAAGAACATCTGCAGATGGTATTGCTTGATGCAACAATTTCCACACAAAGAGTAGGCATTTAATAGGTAAAGAAATAGACCATAAGAAGTGCCAAAAAAATAATTTATTGAACCAGCATCAAAAGTGGGCGGATTGTAAAGAAATAGACCAAGAAATGAAATCTTGCCTAGTGTAAAATGGATAATGTAATTCTTAGAATATTATCAACAACATGAAAAGGACATACATATGGATTAGATAAGGGGTAAGTTCCAATGAATAGGATTCTTTTTTCTTTTCTGTAACAGAAGGGCCTAGCCCCATCAGTTACACAACGACACTACATTCATGGCCGGATAGGTAATGACAGCTATATCTTCAGCTAAGATAGCTTTCACTTTATCTGGCAAAGAGCTCCAGAACTGGCCTCAGTCTCTTGCTTCAATTCACACACTTGCTAGCTTGTTTGCACTTTTATTTCACTCCCTGTAGATATGCTTGATTGAAACTTGTCATTCCCATTGCAACATATATATGATCTAGTTTGATGGCAGGACACTTCCACGCATACTCTGACGTGCATTGAGTGCTTGAACTACTAGCTCTGCGTCATGCTCAACTTCCACCTGTCTGAATCCTAATTCCTATAGCAAATTTGTAGTCCCTCCAAGATTTCCTATACCTTTGTTGTTTGGCTTGGGTACTTGATTATCTGATATGAGAATCCTCCTAGCCATTCCTCACACTCGCCTTTGATCACAACACTGCACCCAGAGAAGTTCTAACAAGTTTTCATACCATCCGTATTTAACTTGCACCATTCTTGTTGCGTGCATTTCCAATTTACCCATATTATTTCCTGCCTTTAGTGTGTTGTGTCCCCTCCATCCCACTACTGCCGAAAGTTATCTAGATATTGAGATATAGTCCTTCCTGGATTATATGAAGGTTTGAAGCCATCTTCATGTAGATTTTGATTCCAACATTGTTAGTTAAACTGGCATCTAGTTACAAATGTTTCAAGCCATGAATGATCTCCCTCCTGCAAGCCTCTCTATTCATATTTAGAGCAGGACCATCTATTCACGTCAAGCTTGAAGAACTCTTGTCTCCTGTGACTTGGGATGAGTTGGCTCGAAGTTGCTTTAGCCTTGGGGCAGTCGTGTAGTGCATGCATCTCAGTCTCACAATTAGCTTGACATATTCTACATCTCGACACTTCCCCACTCCATCTACTAGTTACCACTTTTGCAAGTAGCCTATGATGGCTCGCTTGCCATGACATAATTCTATTGATCATTTCAATTAAGCATTTAATATTTTGCAGCACTTGTTTCAATGTACCACCAACTAATTTGGTCATTGACTTTCTAGATCAATTTTGATGGCCATAAGCCCTTCTTCCTCATTGAATGTATCAACTCAATGACAATAATTATGTTGTCTTGGATGTGTCTCCCTGGGACAAAACTTAATTCCTTTGTACGGGGATACTATTGAGGGCATAATACTTTTCAGTCTCTTCACTACAACTCTGGAGAAGAACTTGCAGACTACATTGTACAATCAGATAGGCTTCAATTGAGTAACCCTTCTTGGATTATCAACCTTTCGTATGAGAGTGACCAAGGTTTTATTCACTCCATGAATTGATCTAGCATTGCACCACATCCGCTCTATTAATTTTGCACATACAGTTTTTCCCACATTTTCCCAATTACATTAAAAAAAGATAGCCGAATAACCATCCTCACTCGCCGCTTTCATACCTCTTATATAAAGTGCATAGCTTCATTTATTTCCTCTTTGGTAATGTCTCTGTATATATATTTCCATTTAGAAGTAAAAATAGTTGGCCAAGAGTGGATTGTTTGTATATCTTTCTTCTCTAAACAAACTTTTAAAAATATTCATTGATAAGGGCCCCCACTTCTTCCTTTCCTTCCACCCAAACATTGTCATTGTTTTTTAGCATAGTAACTCAATTCCTACTCCTCCTTATTCTGGTTTTTGTATGTTAGAAAGTAGTATTTCTATATCCATCTAACAACCATTTGGTTTTTGCCATTTAAAACCACAACAACTCTTCATGGGTGAGAATTTCTTCAAGTTCCTGACTTAGTTGTACTTAAGCTCCTCTAGGTGTGATTTTGTTTGTCTTGTAGTTTCCGTTGGATTCTAGCAAGTCTTCTTAGTAACTCTTTCTTTTTCTTAGTGATGTGCCTAAAGGAATTATGGTTCCAAAGTTGTAATTTTCCTTCTAACTCCTTAAGTTCAACATATATGTCTTTCTTGCCGGACCAATTCAGCCTAAGCATGGAATCGAAGTCTTCGTGCAAAAGCCATGTAGCCTTGAAACGAAAGGGCCTTGCCTGTTGTTGCCCTCTTCTAATTTCTAAATAAATAAGAAGGGGATGGTATCTGATTGTAACCCTATGCCCAGTCGCACAAAAGTATCACCAAATTTAGTTCTCCATGAAGCATTACAAAAGGCTCGATCAAGCAATTTAGAGTTTATAGGTTGTTTGTGTTATTAGGCCTTTCAAGGTAAACGATCAATTAACTGAGATCTATCAATATGATCCAAGAAGCACTGCCATTTCCAATAAT
The DNA here is from genome assembly GCA_034222035.1 of Acacia crassicarpa. Lineage (NCBI taxonomy): Eukaryota > Viridiplantae > Streptophyta > Magnoliopsida > Fabales > Fabaceae > Acacia > Acacia crassicarpa. Next base: position 17,807,786 of record JAWXYG010000009.1, on the reverse strand, counting down.
TCATAGATCTTCCTTCTTTCTACTCATTGGTTGCCCTTATATCATTAAAATCACCTTATGAGAGTTCCCAGGGAGCCTCCCACATATCCTTCCATTCTTGCTCATGAGGGCTAGCATACACTGTCGTAAACATCCACTTGTCATTGCCAATTTCTTTTACCTTACAATGTACAAATTGCTTATTCGATTCCAACACATTGATCTTTATATTCCCATCTTCCCAAAACACCCATATTCCGCCTAACATCCCCTGTGCCTCAACCTTAACGTGGTGATGAAATCCATGTGATGAATCACCTTATGGGTTATCTCACCATTACATCTAGTTTTTACAAGAACCACTACCTTTAAATGGAAAGTCTTCATTAATTCCTTAACGGCATTAGAATGCTCTTCCGATAGCCCCCCAACATTCCAGACTAGAATCATGATTGAACATGTAAGGAAGGGGTTAGATACTTTGCTGTGAGCCATAATAATGCCCTACCTATGACCATACTCCTTCGACCCTCAAGTCGCTCTCTCGGTTTTTCTTCCTCTTATTCTTCAAGAAACTTCTCCACTCTAAACAGATCCACCTAGTTGGAGAGTTTGGAGTTTGGCGATTCGATCTCTCCCAGCTCATGCACGTTAATGAAAGGATTTGGTAGACTATTTATGAAGTTCTCAGCTGCATGGTCATCGAAGTTCATTTGTGTTGCTATTATATCACGTTTGGCAATCTCAATATTATTTTCCATATTTTTGTCTTGTATCTCCATGGGTTTCTCTTCTTGAACTAATACAAAACCAAGCACTTGTTCCTCATCAAGACCCACTCCCTTTATTTCCTCTTCCCCACCCATCACTATCTTTGGATTCAAAAACTGTTGGCTTTGAAATGGCCCAATAATTCATCCTCTCCTTCAAGCCAATATTCTTGTGGCCCACTCTTTTTGTTGATCATCCTCAACCTCTCCACTGTTTTTGTCCCTTTCTCTTTTTGTTACTTTCTCATTCATGACCATTTCTAGCCTCCCTTGCTTCACAGGTTGACCTTCTCCCTTCTTTTTTCCCCTCATAATTAATGCTCTGTCCTTTTTTCTTGTCACTAGCGGCTTTTCTATATTCAGTGTGTTTGAGAACCCTAGTGGGTGAGCGTTCAAGGTAGTGGCTTCATTATTATAAAAAAAGAAAAGCTAGATTATTGCCATTTAGGTCAGCATTTAGGTAACAGGGCTTTTCCCATAAAAGCTTAGTACTGCGCAAGTCGAATCTAGGAGCGTTGTTGTAGTGTTGGCCATTTATCGTCCTCTCACACCTCAAAAAGCAAGATCCAAGTTTATTTGCTTTACCCTTTCCTTCCTTATGTTAGATCAGCCAAGTCGAATATGCGTTTATGTATGTTTCATTTGTCTCTCCGTCAACCTTTCCTCTGTTCGCTCACCACGTTCGGCGTCTTCTCTGTTGAACCACCATATCACCACTAGCCCTCCTCTATTACATGTTCTTCATGATTGTAGTTGGAGTTAGTGGAAGAATGGAGGGTAGCAGCGGCTTACGGTGGCTAGGCTTCGAAATCAGACTCGAAAAAGAAAATAAAAATAGAGAAGAAGAGGAAATATTGATTGAAGAAATAAAGTCTTTGGAAATGATGATTGAAGAAGGTTTTTTTTAAAAAGTTAAATTATTATTTAAGGTATTAGAAGGTACAGAGGAGAAGACTCTGGAAATAAAATGATGTTTTTTTTTTAGAGATTAAGAAAGCTAAATAAGATACTTAATCATATTATGTGTGGTGGATATTGGAGCTCTTGACATTCTTATTTCTTTCTCATTTGGTATAGGGATTTTTTTTTGGAAGCTCAATCTATGTATCCTCATTAAGAACAAGTCCATAATTTAATCCAGGATGTAAAATATATTTCATAAAGTTAGCCAAATAAGAAAAATAACTTTATCATAGTGAACAAACTGAAAGTATTAAATAAAGCTCACATCGTACACAGTTTTACTAGACAACTCATCCATCATTATACCCATGCCACTAATTTCTGGGTTTGTAAACACATGTCTCCCTCTTTGATTGGTTGGAAGAGTGACAGTACTTGAGGGGCTGTGGTGTTTGTTTTGACAGTGTACTGCTTTTCCTATTACTATCAACAATACAAGTCGAATCTTAGATGTAGAAATATAAGAAGGCGGCCCCCCTTCTTTATAGAAAGAAATGATAATTTCACGGATTAGTTCTGGACTTTATTGGGAACTTATAGCTAGAAATTGTGGCATTTCTTGAGAATTTGCAGTTGGATTTGGTCATAGTCAACTTTGTGAAGTTTCTTGGGAATTTGCAACTAGATTTAGTGTTTTATTCTTCCTTACAAGATGAGGATTGCTTGAGAGGGTGCCTAAAACAAACAATAAAGTCATACAAGAATGTGGTAATTGGAATATATGACAATGCATAAACATAAAGAAGTTCATTACCTCTTTGCATGTATTTTGTTGTGTCCCTCCTTTCTACAAACATTACATCCACTTGTTAGTAGTGCCTTTTTTGCTTATTCTTTCCACATGAGGTGTTTGTGAAGCATTTATCTCATGATTGTTAGTCATGTCCATAGTTTCGGCAATAGAAACATCCAGTAGTCTTTATGGTTCTTCAATCTTTTTCCTTTTCTTGTGCAGTTTGCCAAGCAGCTTGCATATGTGGTAGGGGTAGCATTGGTAAAATATTTGGATGAATCCTAAATTGTTGTCCCCTAATAGGTTCTATTTTTGTCCTATAGCTTGCAATAAATGTCTCCTTATGGTAATAACGTGAGATTTGTGCAATAGGATCAATCTTGGCATGATACTGTTGGAAATTATGCCATAGGGGCAAGTCATTGTACTTTAAACAGTATTACTATTTAAAGTAATTCTCCATTTAGTTATCATATCGTTTGCATGTTTATTATGATAACTGTATCCTTGGACATATCATAAATATTATCCTAAAAGTCCCTGATTGGTCATCATGCGGAAGCAAAGATGAAATAAGACCAGTATAACTTTAATGAGGTATGTGTTGGTTATGATTAGTTTTGATGATGTCTTATATAGATGTCATTGTTAAAAGCAAAAAGATTGAGTAATATAGTTATCTCCTACTTCGACTAACTATTATGTTTAATGTAGATTAGTCCAAGTTAAATTAAGGAGAATGATCAAGAAGGAGATAAGAGATGAAAGAAAGAAGTATATCTGCAGAGGTTGTCAAGAAAACATAATGTTATCAATGGATTTTGAAGGATAACCAAGAAGAAGAGAAGAGACTAGAGAAAGATGTTATCAAAAGAACTTGCACAATATAATAGGAATATCAACATTCAAGTTCTTGTGATACTGGGAGTCTCTATGATAAGCAAAAGTTGGAATGAAGCTTCATCATGTTCTGAATGTTGAAGAAGGTAGAAGCTGCAAATAATGATGAGCCCAAGCTAATTGATGAAGAATGATCAAGTTGGGAGATGGAAGAATGAATAACTTGTTGAATTTAATGAAGAGATCATTATTCAAGTTCTTATATTGATGCTAGAAGTCTCCAAGGTCATATGGAAGTTGGAATGGCTCAATTCAGAGTTAAATCAAGCAAATATGAGGTCCAGGTCGATAAACCTCGAGGTTTGAGCATAAACCTCGAGGTTTGAGTGTCTTCAGCATTTTTGGTGTCACTGGACCAGCCAACCTCGAGGTTGCAAGTGCAAACTCGAGGTTGCAAGCGCCAACCTCGAGGTTGTAGTCATAACCTCAAGGTTTCAGCACTATCAGCAACTCTGGTGCACTCTGTTCCACGTTCAGCTTCTGGCGACCTTTGGTAATTTGATGATATCTTCCAAACCAGAGATTGGATTGAGACGAAACCAAAAGCATTGGAAACTAGACTCCTAACACGTACTTTTAACAAAGATTCAAGTCCAAAGGAGTTCAGAACAAGGAGATATGAATTTTACAAATTTACACAAACATCACCGTCACAGTCAGAACCAAGCTTCAATGTTTTGGGTGTATCTCACAAACCACAAATCCAATTGAGCTCAAATCGGTGCCATTGGAAAGTAGACACACATATATTTCCAACAAGACTTGAACGGACCAAAACGGATTTCAGACCAGGGAGATATGGTTTTTGGAAGTTGACAATCAGTTCAGGACAATGCAAAAAGGGCTGATCAAGAACAGCCTTCATTCATCCGATCTTAATGGACATAATACAATGAGTTTGGAGCTGACTCTTCTTGCATTGGATTCTTACATCGAGCTTGGACATGTAAAATTGAGTTTGAGGTTGGGTATTCTGTTTTAAACTTGAGATTTCATGAAAATACTTTGAACCTCGAGTATGGAGTTTCAACCTCGAGTATTATGGCTTACAGAGAGCAAACTGGTTTTCAAAATATTGAAAACCTCGAGGTTAAGTTTCCAACCTCGAGGCTAAGCCTTGTTTTCAAAAACTGAACTTTGCATTTTCAAAGGCCAACCTCGAGTATGGATTTCCAACCTCGAGGTTGTCGGGCTCCAGTGAAAAATGAAGGTTTGAAAATAGCTTCCAACCTTGAGGTTCACATTGTAACCTCGAGGTTACATGTTTTAAAACCAGTACTTGCCTGAAACCTTCAGGCTAACCTCGAGGTTGGCCTCAAGGTTTGTGACCGTTGGTGCAATTTCAAATTTGGGAAATCTGCAATACCTTCTTGTTTAATCTCAATGCTTTCCATGATTATTCTATATGGATTCTAGATATGTTTAACCATCTTTCTAGTGAGTTTCAGACAGATTAACGAAGGTTCATTGAAGGATTAGAGCAAAAAGTAAAAAAACTGTCAGAACAATAAATGCACAGCCCAGATAGTTGCTTCCTTTGGTTAATCCACTTGTACACGTCTGCAAAAGGCTAAAAGGAAGATTACTACAACAAGCAAAGTCTTCTCCAACGGGCAAATCCACAGAAAGCCACCTCAGATCAATTATACAACTGGATTAGTTGGAGATTAGAGAAAGAAGCTGACCAAACTTAAAGATAATCAGCTACAACGGTCTGATTGATTCTTCAACGGTCATAAACGGTCACAGACTCTTCTCTACCTATAAAAGACATGGATTGAAGCAGAAAAACGTGGAGACACAAGATTACAATGCCAAAATGCTGAACCTCTGCTTCTTCATCTTTTTCACTCTGTTTTACATGACTAGATAGCTTAGAGAGTGAAATGAATTGTATCTGCACTTCAATGATCATCTATTCATTCCTTTGAGAGGAATCTCATTGTAAACACATTATTCTTCTGAGAGTTACTCAAGATTGGGGAATCTTGAGTGGGAAATACATTGTGTTGATTACAACTTGTAAGGGGGAGTGAATCCTAGCGAGAGGATTATTTCAAGTACAGAGTGTGTAATCAAACAATGTGTTGATTACAGATTGTAAGGGGGAGTGAATCCTAGAGAGAGGATTGCTTCAGTTACAGATCGTGTAATCAAGATTATTGAAGATAGTGGATTGAAAATCCCAAGTGTGGCTTGGGGACTGGACGTAGGTCAAGGAGGGCCGAACCAGTATAAATCTGTTTGCAAGCTCTTCTCCCTTATCTCTTTCATTTCCAGCATTTACATTTGAGTGTTTATCAATTGTTTGTGAACTTACTTCTGTTATTCAAAGATAAAAGCACTGAATTGAAAAAACCTTTTGAGCAAGAACGTTTTTATACTTCACCCAATTCACCCCCCCTCTTGGGTTCAGCCGGAACTTACAGTATGGAGATATGAATCAAAGTCATAAGCACTTGTAAGAGTACAAAGTGCTGGACCGACCCACTATGAGAAAGCTTCATGGATTAAGTCATAAGCTTATCTTATATATAACCGCGGCACAATACCCTTTGACCTAAGACTATCATGGATTCCTACATGAGAGTCGCTAATCTTTGACCTAGTAAAAAGTCACCTTTAATCAGGTGATGATAAAGGCTTTGATTGAGATTGGTGGTTTTCATATAGAGGAATGTGAATGGTTAAGATAGAATTTGTCATTTGTATTTGTAAAGAGATAATACTAGGCCCCTCGACGAGTGAGTTTGAGAAATATATAGCCATACTACGATGAAAGGGAGTTTCCAATTCAATTGTTGGACTACCCAAGAATCGAGAAAGTTATGGTTAAGAACAGGAGGATGACACTATCCATGCTTCATCCTTGACTAAATTATCACGTGACAAAAGGGACATGACATGGTTGTATGATGGCTGTATTGTATCAACGATCTTCATATAAATTGAGTAGTCGCAATGTCTTGCTAAAGACCGCTTGCGACTTGTGGGCTAGTACAGTATTGGCCTGCTACCAATTTTATGTGGGCTTGCAGGGTCACACAAGAATAGCCCAACACAAGCAATAATGTCTGGATTTATTAAATCTTAGATATGTCTAAGATTTAATAAAAACAACATTTAATCTAGGATGGATATATATATATATATATATATATATATATATAATATTTTAATGATATTATATATATATATATAATGACTGGTGATGGGTTTGATAGTTCTTCGGTACTCAATGTAGCTTTTGATGGTGGCTAGCTCTGGTTTATGTTGTATTGTTTTTATGTTGTATTGTTTTTGTTTTCCTTTGTTTTTTTTAGGCTTATTGTTTCCTTCTTTGTGTTGTAGCTCCTTATTCGGATTTGTTGGTTATCATCGATGTATTGGTCTTCCTCTTTAAGGTTATTTTAATGATATCTTCTTTGACCCAAAAAAAAATATATATATATATATAATATTAATTCAAAAATAATAATAATATTTTTTTTGGTCAAAATAATAATAATAATATTATTATAAAGTATTTAATTTATTTGATAAATTAAATAACTAAAACAAATAGATATATTGTATCTCAGATTTAATTTTTGAATAGAAATATCGTATCTCAGATTTAATTTGAATTGAGATATAGTATATTAGATTTAATCAAATAGATAGATATTATATCTCAGATTTAATTTATAAAGATAAATTAAATTAGCAGGCTTTTAATTTGGATTAAATAAATAAATTAGATTAGATCTGTTGGACAGATTTAATTAATATATTATTTTAATCTAAATTCGAATTTCAAGATTAATTAAGATTAATTTTGAATATTTTAATATGGCTTTTTAGGGTTTTAGAAACTCTAAGATAATGATCTAGTCCTATTAAAAGAAGTAAAGACGATCCGCGAAAGAAAAATAAACCTAGAGATAGAAAAGAGATGTAAGATGTTGAAGGCGCTAGCACGCTGCCGTTAATATTGGAGTGTGTTCGGTGTGGATATCGGTAGAAGGAGTGAATTCATTGAGTCCACTCTTGGTGATCATATCGAACAAGATGTTCATGAATACAAAGGTAACTTTCTGACTAACCCGATTTAAACACCATAGATAAACCTTCTTATGGGATTCGTAAAATTTTAATGGATAAATTCCTTCCGCTGCGTGTACAGATCCCAACAAATACATGGCACATATAGCATGTTGACATGGGATTCTAGTTGAATCCCATGCTCTACAAGTCCACATTTTCCTTGTGAGCATCACTTTGTGCTTATCTCTCCCCTCAATCACCTCATATTCATTATCATCATTGAAAAAATCCCTAAAAGTAATAGCCAAGTACCTATATGTCTCAAATAACTCAAGGCATTTTGGGCTATAGTTTACCTTCCAATTATGAACATTTCTCTCATTACCAACCCATTTTTCCATCATCTTAATATTAATGCCATCAAACATTCTCATCACAAGCAAGTACCAATACTCATAAAGTCATGCATTGAAACTCTCACTCACATTATTGTCTACAACCCTGGACAAACTCTCACTCTCACTCATAAAGTCTGCTTCGACTACTACTGCCTCATCAAGTCTTTTCAATCCCTTTAGATTGTCATTGAATTGTTCTTTGAAAGTGCTCCAGACGCAAGAGAAAAACTTCTTTTTCAACTCATTTCATCTCCACTTTTTGCTCCAATTTGCATAAATACGCCTAGCATAAAGCATATGTTCAACCTTTGGTAAGACCTCGCTAATAGCATTTGACAGACCCTACATGTATCATAAAGTCAATGACACATATAGCAGTATGTAATGAATTAAACATAAAGTCACTAATTATACCTTCTGCATGTCAAACATAAATGCGACTTTAGCACCATTATCAAGATCAAGCGAGGACTTAAGCCAATCTAGGAGCTGAGTCCAATTAACTCTAATCTCTTTCTATGTCAACCCAAAAGCTAATGGATACAATGAGTCATTTGCATGTAACCCCACAACAGTTAACAATATGTCTTTGACTTTCTCTTTCAAAAATGTCCTATCATACCCAATAAATGGCTGACAACTAACTTTTCTACCCAACTTAACACATGAAACAAACTTTTAGACTTTTAAAACATCACATACACTTTAATGAATTAAAACAGAGATACATTCTTCTAAATAGCTTCCTCCCTTACTCTAAAGCTTTGGTACCTAACTCAACGCTAACTTCAAATCTTGGATTTGAAACTTTAGCTCATTGCAGTAAGCTTCTAATTTGGAAAATTCATCTACGAAACCCCCATCCATGTCCTGCATTATTATCCTTTTTGGCTTCTTGCGCACTTATGTATGCTGACACACACTTTAAGTTCATGCCAACTTCCTTCTTCATCTCACATATACTTTATTGATGATTCTCTTGTATTTTCTCCTTGAAGTGTTCAACTAGTCACGTCACACTTGCCCTTTAATTCTTATAAACCCTAGCACATATATGCTCATGAACCAGAGTCTTCAACTAGTACTCAATATTGTTCCCATCTCTAGATGCATACAACATAAAAGGGCAGCCCTACAACAAGTGGCTATTACAATCTTCTCACTTCTATCTATTTTCACATTAACCTGATTCTCAATAACATAGTTATCAATAACCCTCCTCAACTCACATTTATCCAAAAATGTCATAGTCAACATGAAGAAGAGCCTATTTTGAGACCCACCCAACTCACTAGGACCAACACTATCTTATGGAGGCCTACCATCATCATTAAGGCCCAAATCTCCTTTATCCTTATCACAAGCATTACCCTCAAAGCCTTGATATATTTCATAATCATGCTCTATACTCTCTTCACTATCAAAACGTTCAGACTCTAACAATGCCATAAAGCTCTCACCCTCACTATCAAAGTCATCTCTACCATCCCTATCACACTCATCACACATCACAGTCACCTTCCCCAACCTCTCCAACATTTTGGTACAAATTATTAGCAAATTCCATAAGCATTGTTCAAAATATCTTCTAACACACCAACATTAACATCAATATCGTCTATGCTACCAACCACCAATGTCATCTAACCCAACTATGTCTTCTATTCACTCAATCACATCTTCATTTTGCCTTGACCCTACATCATTTCAATTTGCCTCTACTGTCTCTCTCCCTCATTTTCAATTTCCCTAGACTGTAATACTAGTATATTGTCCTAGAAGCTTCTAACATATTTCTCTTTACTTTTTACGCACACTTTCTTTTGCAAGAGAAACCACTTCAGCTACCTTCACCAGTTGAGTCACCTAATTCTCTTTAGGTGGCTTGGCGTTTCCTCCCTCCATGACATCTACAGCTACGATCTCATCTTCGATCGGGGATTTCTCATCACCATTTGTTGCCATTATATCTACAACAAGTAAATCAAGAAATCAATCAAGAGCTTCAACAAAAAATACACTATTCTACCCAAAAAACAATCGTTTTTTGGCAATCGATGGTTACTTATCAAGATTCTCCTTTCCCATTTCTCCGATACCCTAGCCAAATTTAGATTCTTTCCTTGCATGCATGAAGTTTGTTTTTGCTTAACCACACTCTCGCTTTCTCACTCTGTCGCTGTTGATCACTCAGTGATTTTGTACTCAAATTTCCACTTAGATTTCGTTTGCCATAACCCAATTTTGAATGTCAACTTGCTCATGGGTATCACATCTTAGTCTCCTTGATTATTCACCTCTTTTCTTTTCAACTTAATAGAGCTATTTTTTAAAACAATTAAAACATAATTACTGGTGACAAAACCCAGCCTTTACATGTATATGCCTTATCACCATTTACTCTTTGTGACATCACCACTTGAAGTCAAACTTCTTTCCCCCACAAACTATTTAACAGTCAAAACCTACCAAGGTTAACGGCATTGGTTGAATTGCCACATTTTAAATTGTTCATTGGTAATTTTACCTCTTTTAAAACTTATTTATGCTGGGTGCTCTTTAGGTAAAACTTCATTGGTAAAATTGTATCTTAACCTTTTGAATTATGTTCAAATAGTTTGTGAAAACTTAAAGAACAAGCGCCTAGGATAAATTTTAAGCGCGGCTTCATTTGATTTCGTTTTTATTTGAAATATATATTTAGTTTACCATAATTGTCAAAGTTTCACATACATGTTTAATAGTACTTATCGTTCTTTTGCAAGAATGACCTCTGCAATTTTTCATTTACTTCTGATCAGCAATGATTTTTAGGGAAGAAATTTTATCTTCTTCTCATACAGGAGTGAAAAAAATTATAAAACAAAATTATTTTTCGATTCCTTGATTTATATATATTTAACTTAATCATTACATTTTAACTTCTTTTAATTCTCTCCCATAAATTGCTCCATTTGAAAACTAGTTATTGTTCATCGTCCATGCTTATACTTATCTTAAATACTATCAACTCCTAATTAATCTAGAGAGTCAGGGCCTTGTAAGTCAAATGACACTAAGCACTTAAAGTTTTCGTAAACATAAGTTTGTGAGTTTGAACTCTGTAAAGGGCATAATGAGTTTGTGAGTGAATTATATCAACCAAAATCTAAAAATCCACTACAAGGCATAATGAGTACGTGAGTGAGTTATTTCAATGTAAAAAGGATAATACCCCTTTTTTTAAAAAAATTGTTACTCAACTATAAATCCACAATAAGAGTCATAGCCATATGTGATGATTAAAACTTGACATAATGAATATGAGGAACTTGACCTAAGTTTTGTCGATATAGTAATTATTTGACTATCTAATAACTACATCCATGCATGTATACATTTATGACTTCATTTTATTATAAATTACAATTCGCATTTTTCATTTTGAGTGCGCATCATATATTCATATATAAAAAACTTGGAAGTAGGGTTCACATCCGGACACGGTGTAGCATGGTTAAGTATTATAGAAGGCTGTTAAAGTTCATTATAAGAATTATCAGTGTAATTTTTTTTATTAATTTAGCTAGCTAACAAACTAATTAATGGATTAATCAAGGCCAAGACAAGTGAATGAAATAATGAAACAAGTTATGGTAAATAATTGCTATGAATGCTAACATTGGTTGATTCAATTGGTGAAAGGGTTGCCTCATAATCACGAGGTTGTAAGTTCACTGATTTAAGCATCTTGTAAGTGGATAATCTGTAAGTATTTATGTAAATGTTCTTTAAGCCTGAAGGCATATTCTGACCCTAGAGATGAGCCTCGGACCCAACTCACCTAAATTTTTCCTTGCCAAAAAAACTAACTGCGTACCTTTTTTATGTTATCTTCAAAACTGACTACGAATATAATAGATCTGTGCGCGATCATTGCAAATAAAGTCATATGGATATATATCCTATTAAGAAAGAACAATACAACCATACATATATATATATACAAGGTATATGTTACGGACATATGTACATACATAGGTACATACAAATTAAACACACACACGTACACACATATATATATTTATCATATTTGGTTCAGTTGACACTTCGCAACTCCTTAAATATTTGAACTTGAGGTTGGATATGTGTTCGACTTTGACCCTGGGTGCGTGTAGTTTCTTTCTACTGAAGAAGGATGGCAAAAAATAAAAATAAAAATGTCATAAACAAAACCCTAGATGAAGCAGAATAAAGTAATTGGCCAAGCAGAAAATATCACGGGTTGAAGTTTGAACAGAGCGAAACTTGTATTCTCCGCAGAGCAAAGAAACATTTTATCATAAAAAATACATATATATACGATCACCACTTATACATCTTAGTTATTTGTGACATACACAAAATATTCAAATGCTCATCTGCAAGAAAATCTAGTAACACACACAGAGAAGATCAATAGTCATCGATCATCACTTTGTCGATACAAACAAGAAGACCAATCTGCTGTATGTAAAGGTACGCCATAAAGTACAATCTTGAATTACTGTAAACCAAACCAAACCTGGAAAAGGCCAACGCAAAGAAGACGAAAAAACCCCATATATATATATCGAGAGAGAGAGAGAGAGAGAGAGAGAGGTAAAAGACTGTGAGGGTAAGACTACATATACATATATATAGTAAAGATTCGGACCATAACGCTTCAATCCCCTGATATAAAGCTGCAAAAGAAGAAAATATACCTTCTTTTTTTATGGGTATGTGTGTATTTCAGAAGAAGAGTAAGAGAGTGGTATGGTGAAGGTAGTAGTGATGGAAGAAGGAGAAGGTATAGGGTTTCTTCTTCTTGTGGGAAGCCATGATCAATGTTGGTCTTCTTCTTCTGAGTCTTTTTCCCTGATAAGTGGCCTTTGTTTTAGAGAGGCTAGCCCTCTAAGGAAGAAGAAGAGAGGTTGGTGGGGAGAGGAAGAAGATAAGGGAAGAAGAAGAGTGGTTGTTGGTGGGATAAAGAAGATACGAAGGGTGATGATGAAAGTGAGGGGAATAATGATGATAGGAACAGGGGTATGAGAGGACATGATCATGACGTGTTTTGCGTGGAAGCAAGAGATTATCAAAAGTCTCTTTTTGTGTATTCTTGCGGTCTCATAATTCCACAGAGAGAGAGAGAGAGGATCCCTTACCATTCTTCCATGGCTTCGTTTACATGAGGTTAATTATCATTTTTTTAATCCACCACGAGACTCTTTCTATCGCACACTCTAGCCCCACACATAAATATTCATAAATACTCGTTTTCTTTTTTGATAAGCATAAATACTCGTTGCCTTTTTTAAAGAAATGCAAGTTCTTTGTTGGGAAAAAAAATGTAAGGTCGCTGACATAATTATCAAATACTTGATATTACCTCGTCAAATGTGAATGTTCTGCATAAAAGACTTTATATAATATAAAGTAACTTTTAACAAGGATTGTACAGTGGTACAAATAAACTTAAAAAAATGTTATATATAAATTATCAAATATTTGATATTCTATCCTATTGCACCCATCTCTAGATCCGTGCATTCTACAACTTAGTTCTCCATCCTCTTTAACTACTTACTATGTGGATATATATTTCTTCAAGCCTCATTCAAATTCTTCTTCTGACATTAATATTACCTGATATGAAATCTTCACTTTTCTTTTTAAATTTTTTCTGTTGTTAGTATTAGGGTTATTCCAAAGTCATTTTATCTTTTTATCAAAAATAATATTTAAGTATAAAATGTGTAGAAAAATAGGGAAAAAAAGATAAAAAATTTTATTCATTTTCTACATTATTTGTAAGCTAAGGTACAACCACTTAAAAAGTTAACTTTCTATATCAATAATACCAATCCCAACTCTTTGACCCAAAAAAAAAAAAAAACCAATCCCAACTATATATTTTTTAAAAGATATATATTTTGATTTTTCTTACATTCACTTTTAATTTTTAAAAATTTCATTTTATTTTCAAATTATTTTCCCTCATGATTACCTATTTAGTTATTTTTCAGTAAATATAAAATAAAATATCATAAATAAATAATTATAATCGAGAAGAATTAATAAGTATATATGGCAAGTAAACATTTTCTAAGACTTAAAGTGTGTATTTTGTACAATTTATAAATAAAATAAAAATAATTGGGACACATACAATCATCTATGTATATATATATACAAAAATATTTGCTCTTCACCTTAGTCTCCATAATGGGGAAGAGAGGATACACTTAGAATCACGAGATAAATTATATACTATCTTCTATTTTACCTCTCAATAAGAAAAGCTGGGTTTGACTTTTTAAGAGAGACGTTCTTTGAGGACTCTAAGGAGGTAATGGAAATTAGCTGTTTTGTATATCATTTTTGTCTCTGAAAAGTCGATCACCATGAAGACAGTAATGTATTTAAAGACAAACAAGAATGATTATATATTTGGAAGCAAATTATAAAAAGGTTAGATTGATTGAAATGAAAGGTAACAAAGTCCACCCTTGATATATATGAAAGCAGTTAACTCCATTCAAAATAAAATCACTTTGATACTCAAGTCAGAACTAACATTGGTTGGGCTCGATTTTCATGGTTCAATCAGTTATAAACTGGCAATCGAACCTATAATGTAACTATTAAATAAAAATTTAATAAAAAATTATATACATATAATATATAAGAAATAAATTTATGATAAGTTTATTTGTCAAGATAATATATAGCAAAAAATATATATAAATTTTTCAAAAAAAAAAAAAACAATACAAATGTTTACAAATGGCCTGAAAATATATTGAACTTTTTTAAGAGGGTCTTTTAAAAAAAAAAAAAAATTCAAGTTCTTTTCATTTTTCAACTTTTTGTTTATCAAGAACACAAAATCCATCTAGCTTTCTAAATATTGCTCTGATTCTCAGTTTAATTTTGGGTTCCAATGTACTCAACTTTAGTCACCTTGTTAACCATAAAGACCATTTTTTTAATCCAAAACGAGCCGCTAGTGAGTCTGGTCGATGATCGGACCGCCCAGTGTGATTTGGATGTTTCATTATAGTAAAGTCATCTAAATATGAGATAGACATACAGAAATTTGAGTTCCAATATATATATACATGCACACACACACATATTGGATGAGTTTTATAAAGAAGGAAACTAATGAAGACCTTCGTCATTAGCCTTGGGGTCCACAATCAACAATTAACCAAGGATTGCGTATAGGCAAACCTAGGATCATTCTCTCTTTTTGAGGAGCCTTTTATTGAATCCTAAGTAATCTAAATGTCATGCAAATACAATGAAAACAAGGGGGATTGGGTTTTGGATTTTTAAATTAATAAATTAAAATAGAAATGCAATTCAAATGAAGCAAAGATAAAATATAATATAAGAAAATGAGAAGAAACAGATTAAAATCGATCAACTCAATATTCAGATTCCAGAGACTTCCATCATTGAACGAAATATAAATAACCCACGTTTGGCTCTGGACGAACCGAGATCTCTGCATTCACCTAGAAAATTCCTTGACTAGACGATCGCCTAGAATATGTCCGAACAACGGCGTCCCACTGTGCGATCGCACAACAAAACTTAAAACCTTGTTTGAACTAAGTCCTTGGGATAAACCAAACCGAATATTAAATCTAATATTCGAATTATTTCCAAAAATCGGATCCGATAGATGAAAATAGAAACGAGTTAAATTACCGATAAAGCATAAGTTCTCTGGATGAATAAAGGAATCCTCAACATTGGGTTAATCAAAGAAGCTTAGCCAAGCATGGCTAGGAAAAACGCAGAAGAAAAGATGAAGAAGAACATGAAGAACAACTAAGAGAAAATAAAAAGCTTCTAATTTTAATCCGAAAAACCCATAAAGGGTAATTGAGAATATGTTTATAGCCACCATCTAATTTTCTTTATATAGGAAAGATGACTAAAAATAGGAAACCTCTAATAAATAGAAAATTTCTAAAAAATAGGAAACCTCTAATAAATAGGAAACCCCTAATCAATAAGAAATCCCTATAAAAAAGGAAACCTCTAAAAATTGGTCTTTTATTACAAAATTCGAGCAAAATAAAAATCCAGAAAAATAGGTTTGTCTTTAGGTCTGATTTCGTCCATCTTCTTGTCCGAATCAGCCTTCCGAGTCTTCATAACAATTGTAGATCTCTGAATCATCTAAAAAAGGAAAGAAGAATCAGGCTAATCGGATATCTAGATCAAAAGTTATGGCAAAAATACTAAATCACTGTAAATTTGGAATTTATTTATAAAAATGAAATCAATTACATTAAAAGTTCAAAACTCAATTAGGTAATAAAACCCATTATTTAATGACTAAACAATCCTAAATTTATTCACCAAGAGATACAATTAAGTGTAATAATATTCAATCATCAGAAACATATAAATGTTTAAAAAAAAACCGATAAAACATATTGACCTAGCATGTGTAAATAACTTGACTGTGAACATCAAGATATCTGAAAACATAGACACTTTTAAAATTAAACTACATATCATAGGCTCTCAATGTGAAGTTAATCTTATGGTAGGCACTCCAGATAATCCATCTTCCATATAACTATTTACTATCCATATGAAAGTTCTTGAAAACTTCTTTGTCAGTTGGGGAAATTCCCAAAGTTCATTATCTTAATGCATCAATCTTATGACCCTTTGTATGTCACATTGAAAAAAAAAAAAAAACTCCTGATCAGAGTAAGCGATTTGGAGCTTTTGGTATTCATAATGATCTAATTTAGCAGCATGGTGTCTTAACCTAGGTAAGAAATATGATTTATTTTCTTTTAAAGGGTAAGAACTCACATTGTGTGAAATAAATTATTTAATTTTCTAAATCTGATTTGGAAGAAAAGAAATCAAGTCATGCACCCCAAATTTTATTTAAATCCTCATTTTATGATAAAAGAATTTTTAGGCATCTCTCATTACGTGAGCTCTGATGGCAAATAGTCATATCCTGTTCCTTATACTACCCCAGCCCTAAAAAATATGACCTTCCCCTCTAATAGGTTCCTGCTTGGATGGACTATTTGGATTACTAGAAATATTAAGAAAAGAAAATCTTCTTCCTACATGGGCGATATTAGATATTATGGAGAATTGATCAGAATATTGTCTGGGTCAAAAATCAGGCTTCCTCATCAAAAAATATTTATCTCATTTCTGCAGAAGATCTTAACTTAGATAATGAACTATCCCACCTTATAGAATTCACCGTGCATGGTCATGGTGCACTACTATAGAAATCGTGATATATAACAATTATTATATGTCATATATAGCAGTTCCAAACTGTCATATATGTGGACGCAACTATATTATGGTTCTAAACCGTTCTTTATTTCAAACCTATTATAATGATTATAATATATATAATACCCATTATATACTAAGGTTTGGTGATGCCATAATATGTCTATTGTTGTGACAATAATTAACGAGCACATGTAGACAATTTTTATAATATATGGTAATGTTTGCATCATGCATAACGGTTCTGCTTTAACAACCATTGTATATGTTGAACATTTATAACAATTATTTTAACAATTGTTATATATAGTTGACATAAATAACGGTTGTTAAATAATAATCGTGATTTATCGAAACTAACATTTTAAAAAACAAATGGGGGGATTTGTGCGTTCGACATCTCCCTGCATATACATTTATACATACAAATTACAAAGTATATTTATAATTATTCATTTACATAACACAAAAAATCAAAATATATTTGCAATCATTCATGTACATATATACACTATTAAAACCAAAACTTTAAAACAAATAAATTATCGGTATCAATAAATTTATAGTCATTCTTTATGTATTTGCTCTCCCACTGATGTTGCATAGATGACACCAACTCTTCCGCCATTTATTCCATGAGTTCTTAAACATTGTGCATGAGGCATTAAAATACAGTGCACAAAAGAAAACCATATATGGAATTAGATTTGTAATATATAGCTGGCTGAATGTATATATGAACGAATTGAGCATATCATATACTTTAGTTTTATCAGCATTTTTAAGATCGTGTGTGATTATCTTTTTCATGTACTGCATCACATAATACCAATAATCGTTGTTGTTGTCCAGTTGCTTTGGGCTCTTTAAATAAATGTTCAGATTTTTTTTTTTTTTTTCAGGAAGTCATACACACACACTCTATATTGTGTGATTCATCAATTTATTAATATTATAGCCATTGGTGAATAATACGCACACATACAAACACACACCTTCGGACACAACCATTGGAAAGGCATATGTAGTTGCTATCAGTGACATTATTTTTAGTGCCCTCAAGACCATTTTAAGTGTGGTAATTGTAGACTGCCCTCAAGACCATTTTAAGTGTGGTAATCGCTACCTTTCCCCAATTTTCCCCGATTTCAAATAATATTTCTTTATTAGAACCATGATGCTCATATTTTATAAAATCGGGGTTTATTATGTTGAATTTATTTTATTTCAAATTATGTATTTTCTTTAAAAAAGAAAAACATTAGGCGCTCCATCTTTTGAGAGAGAGAGAGATTTTGAAACTTGCAAGAGAAACTCTTTTTTCACAAAAATTTGTCATAAAATACGTGACAAAAAATTCAAATTTATCATACATTCCTCACAGAATCCATCACAAAACAATTATTTGTAATAACTTTTTTGGTGGCAAATTAGTTAAATCGATTTAACTAACCCTTGCCTTCAATGATTGTGATTATCGTATCAACTGGAAAATTTTAGCGTACGCATAATTGACAAATCTCCAAACATCGATCTTCCGTACCCACAAGAAACTTTGCCAATCCACAGAACATTCCAAAAAAAAAAAAAATAGATGCAGAAATTCTGTTCGCTATTTTATTTATATGTGTGTATGTGTGTATTTATATGTATGTATGTTCTTCTACATATACTGTACACGTGAATCACGGAAAGGAGATATTGTTCATGGTAATGATGAAGAAAATGACTCTATACAGATATGATTACGTTGATGAAATTTATGAAAGATTATGTCGTTTTGAATAATTGGTTTTAAATAAAGGGCAAAAAGAAATTTGGGTTTAAATGTCTCATTCTCTTTTTTTTTTTTGGTCAAAAAAATTCTGGCATACTTAAATTAAATGTCCCATTCTCGTCGTTTTGTGATTATCAGTCTATATATACCAGATTGATAGATTCTGTGTCATTATCAATCAATATAACACAGACATGCATATTACTGCACTTTTCAACACACTGAATTAATATTCGAAATTAATATGTTGCATGCCCCAAAAAAATCAACCTTCAAGCCGACATACAAAGCAAGCCCAATAAAAAAGAAACAGTCCAACGAAGCCATGAGTCTTGACTAAGCACCCGTACGTCAATCCGCGGGAGACACTCTGTCAAACCGCCAACAAGAGAGAAGATCTAGGTACACCTGTGAATAGGGTAACGGCATATTGTATCACTGGATCATTTAGTTCTTACTCTTTTCTCAACATTTTCTTTGTGTACTTATCCGAGAAGCCATAAATAACATTATCTTCTTTGCTCTTTACCATGTACCATTGTAACTCCTTTCGTTGTTGGTAACCTAATTCGTAAGATCCTAACCAACCAAAATTAGGTCAAACAGTTTGGTGCCGTCCGTGGGGACCAACAACAAATTCTTAGAAAACCGCTGCTCTTTCCTTGCTTTTCCTTTTACTTTTTCCTAGAGTTACTAACCATGGAGAAGCAAATGCTAGTCGCAAAGTGAGCAACACTGAACTAGCAAAGTTGGTAAGGAACCAAAACACACAACTCGCTGCACAGCCTGATTGGTTTCACAACAGGAAGGACAATTTAGCGGTAGCAAGAGCACCTCCAACAACTGGAGGAAGAGAATTCAAGCCTAGGAGACCAAGTCACTTACTGCTCAGGTTATCCGATCCCCACCTCACATTGTTCAAGGCAATTCCCATCCGTGGTCATTCCTCTTGTCCGACCATGGGGCATGCCTTTGGAAGATTCATTAGGTATGGGTACAAATGGTGCCACAAATGTCAATTTGACTAATGGAACTCCTCTTATTGGTACCAACGCAAGCCAGGTTGAACCACCAACATGATAGGACATGCCTTGCCCCACCGAGGATGACCTCCATGCCGACCAAGAAAACCCTAATGTTGGACAAGATCGACGCACCTGTTTGTCAGGAAACTCCTCTTAACACAACGGATGTTAACGATCCAATTAAGGAAGAAACACATAGAACAACCACCAAACACTCAGGTAGCAAACGATCCACCTCATGGTATGTCAGACGACAATAGCTAAAAGTAGAGGTGTCATGAGTTGGAAGTTATGATACTCTAGTTGCCTGGTGTACCATCGCCTATGAAGAAGAGTTCCCTCGATAGTTTAACAGACTCCCCCTTCACAGACAATATAGTATTGATTGACATTCCCAAGAAGTTCACGTTCCCTCTTATTCTCCATTATGATGGAACAACAAACCCAGATGAGCATAAGGCCCAATACCGTGAGAGAATATATACTATGGCAATTCCAAGAAGTTACGGGAAGCCTGCATGCATAAGGGGTTCAAATCAAGCCTAGTTTGATCAACATTAAGATGGTTCACTAACCTGCCTAACAATTCTATAAGTTTGTTCGCTAGTCTAAACTACATGTTCGCCCACCAATTCTCTAGTAGCTGGAAACTCAGGAAAAGTTTGAACGACCTGTACAAAGTAATAATATAGAGGAATCACGAATCATTATGTGAATTTGTGGGTAGATTGAACAAAGAGAAGATCAACATCCCAAGCTATGATACCACTACTACAATTGCATCATTCAAAAAAGGCCTCTTCCCCAACTTTGACTTGTACAAAGAACTTTGCCAAGTACACATGTTATACCATAGACGATGTGTTCGCACGAGCCTGGGCTCAGATCAAGTATGAGGAAGACAAGGTAAATACTGGCCAAACCCACCGCCCAGATAATGAGCCAACAGATATATGGAGCAAGAACCTAAGACATACTAACCATAGTTGGAGGGTGGGGACATACCCTACGACGTACCAGGAGAGGAAACAGGCCAACAGTGTGATGACTCCATCCTACTAAGCACTTCCACTGAGGATAGAGGAGTATAACTTCTCGATCAATCCTGGTGAATTAGTACAAACCCTCACTAAAATGGACAAAATGGTGAAATGGTCCCTCAAGGGAAAAAAACCAACGGACCAGCAAGACAAGTCCAAATGGTGTGAATTCCATTCCAACCATGGCTACCGGATAGTAGACTACATCGCCCTTATGCTGGAACTCCTCAAGGGTAGGCATCTAGCCCATTCGTTAACTGATAAAGGTAAAGCTACTTTATTTAATAATGGAACTAACCATGCAAGTCTAATGCCAGAGGAGCCACCCAAGAATATGTGAACCATCAATTGCATAACAGAAGGATCAATGATCAGTGGTATCATACACTTGGCAACAAAACGCCATGCTAGACTCTTGCCTAAGGGACCTAACCTTGAACAAGTTAAGGATGAACCAACTAGTCAGGAGTGATTAGATTGCATTGTCCAAATAAGTAATGAATGAACTCGACCAACCACACAACGATGTGCAGGTGATCTCTATGTTCCTCCGTAATTTTGACATTAAGCGTTTGTTGGTTAATTCAGGTAGTTCAGTCAACATAAGATGCCTCGAGATGATCAAAGAAATGAGGTTGCAATCCCAAATCATTCACACACCATCCATACTACTCTTCGGTAACAAAGCACTAGATAGGACCATTAAGGAAATTACCCTCATAACCTACTAAGTGGGACTAAACTTACTATTCAAGTACCAAGTGATAGAATATCTGTCAGCCTATAATACATTGTAGGGAAGACCATGGATCAACAAGATGAAAGATCTACCATCCACCTTTCACCAATTGGTAAAGTTCTAGACCCCTTGGGGCGTAGGACAAATAAAAGGAGACTAGAGAATAGCTAGGGAATGTTACCAGGTGACCTTGAAGCCTTCAAACAAACCGTTTGTATAGCAATTACATGACTTGTGCCCTCCAGTAACACAAAATCAACCAATGATGAAAGAACTTGAAGAAGTATACATTGATACCAACCATCTAAAAAGGAGGGTTTACATGGGGGCAGATCTACCACCTAACATACGAGGTACGTTAATCACATTTTTAGCTAACAACAATGATTGCTTTGCTTAGTCCTATGCTAACATGATAAGTATAGACCCAAGGTGATAATGCACCAATTAAATGTCTACTCGTCTTATAAACTAGTCAAGCAAAAGCACCAAAAGTTCACGCCAAAAAGGAATCAGATCATGAAGAAGTACAAAAAAATCCTAAACATCGTTTCAATAAGAGAAGTTCAATACCCAAATTGGCTTCCTAAATTAGTGGTCGTACCAAAGAATAATGGTATGCACCAGGTATGTATAGACTTTCTTTAGTTGACTAAAGCATGCCCAAAGACTCTTTCCTATTGCCATACCTTGATTCTTAGGTAGATTCCACGTCTGGACATGAATTGCTAAGTTTCATGGATGCCTTTTCTAGTTACAATCAAATTTTAATGCACCCTAATGATCAAGAGAAAATAATTTTCATAATAGAATGAGGTATTTATTGTTACAAAGCCATGCCCTACGAACTGAAAAATGCATGAGCAATCTACCAAAGGTTGGTCAATAAGATGTTTGCATGTCAAACAGGCAAGACCATGGAATTCTACATCAAAGACATGCTTGTAAGGTCCCTCCAGGCAGATCAACACGTGACACACTCAGAGAAAACTTTCCACTCACTTCGCAAGTGCAACATGAAGCTAAATCCGAAAAAGTGCTCATTTGGTGTAACCTTTAGAAAATTCTTGTGATACTTGGTATCACAAAGAGGGATCGATGCCAATGCAAATTAGACCAAAGTTGTGGTGGACATACCATCACCTAAGTACTTCAAAGACATCTAAAAGTTGACTGGACGGGTAGCATCCCTTAGTAGGTTCATTTCCCAGTCATCTGAGAAATGCCATGTTTTCTTCGATGACTTGAGGAAGAATTAAAGTTTTAAATGTAGTAAATAATGTGAAAACACTTTAAAATACTTGAAACAAAACCTAACCAATGTGCTTTTTCTTTCAAAGCCAAAGGAAGGAGAAACACTATATGTTTACCTAGTGGTTTCCCCCAGAGCTGTTAGTGCTATCCTAGTTAAGGAAAAGGAAGGTAAGCAACGTCATGTCTACACGAGTAAGGCCCTCCTTGACCGTGAAACCAAGTACTCTTTACTTGAAAAATTGGCATTGTCTCTTATGTCCGCGTCTAAGAAATTACAACCTTATTTCCAATGTCACCCAATAACAATAGTAATTACCTACCCACTCAAAAATGTATTGCATAAACTAGATTTGTCAGGTAGGTTAGTTAAATGGGCAATAGAGTTAAGTGAATTTGACATGACTTACTTACCACATACCAAGATAAAATCACAAGTCTTAGTAGACTTCATAGCTGACTTTAGTACAGAAATGAAAATAAACATAGAAAAAGAACTACTTTGTGTAAGCAACGAGAACCAAAACAAGAAATCGACACTATACGTAGATGGTGTGTCTAACGTAAAAGTTATAGGATTAGGTGTAGTGGTCAAATATCTAAACAATGATATCATACAACAATCTTTATGTTGAGGTATCAAAGCTATTAACAATGAAGTAGAATACAAAGCATTAATTACAGGTTTGCATCTTGCCAAGGAAATCATGGCTAATTGGCTGGAAGTCAAGTGTGCCTCGCAGCTAGTCTCCACGTGATGGATTGTACCAGGAAAAAGCCAATCAGGGGTTTAAAAACTTCCTTGAGTTCTAAATAACCTTGGTAGGTAGGAGGATAATCGAGGGACTGACGCACTAGCCAATCTAAAGTCTTCCA
Organism: Acacia crassicarpa; assembly: GCA_034222035.1. Lineage (NCBI taxonomy): Eukaryota > Viridiplantae > Streptophyta > Magnoliopsida > Fabales > Fabaceae > Acacia > Acacia crassicarpa. The sequence goes on along the minus strand of JAWXYG010000009.1, from coordinate 17,784,012 downwards.
TACGAACTAACTAGACAACTCATTACCAATAGTTCATATGCAATTCCCAGTGATCCACCCAAGCTCAAGTGTGATCCAATCAAATAACCTTACATGGGACTGGAGGTCCCCTATCTTACGATTTCTACAAGATAACATCCTCCCAGAGGGTAAGAATGAGGCATGCAGGATAAAAGTTAGAGCTAACAACATACTACAAAAGATCATATACAGGACCCCTTATTAGGTGCATTATATTAAACCACAAGAAGCCAGTTACATGCGAAGAGAATTTCACAAAGGAGAATGTGGAGACCATATAGGGGGCAGGAGCTTGGTACGCAAAACGCTCAAATCTGGCTATTATTGGCCCACCTTGCAAAAAGATATTGTTACTTTAGTAAAAAAAGTGTGACAAATGTCAAAGGTTTTCTAACCCGACACACCATCCAATAGAAACATTACATGCCGTCGTACTGGCTTGGCCATTCATGAAGTGGGGGGTAAACATAGTCAGGAAATTACCCATGGTTCCCCGGAAGGTCGTGTACATGTTGGTACTTACAAACTATTTTACTAAATAGGTCAAGGCAAAATCATATTCACAAGTGTAGGAACATGAGGTTATCAACTTTGTTTGGAAGAACATCGTCTGCAGGTTCAGACTACTTGAGGAGATCATTTGTGATAATAGATCCTAGTTCATAGGGAGTAATTTCCAAAAATTTTGCCAAAAATGGGGAGTAAAGTTCCATTTTTCATGCCACGCAATCCTAAGTCCAACGGAGAAGACGAATCAACTAACAAGATCATAATCAGGTCACTAAAGAAAAGGCTTGATAAAGCGAAGGCTACATGGCCGAGGAACCTCCTTTAGTCTGTGGACGTATCAGACTACCTCTCGTACGACGACAAGAGAGACACCTTTTTCCCTAGTATATGGGTCTATAGCAATGATCCCAATCGAGGTAGAAATGCCTTCTCTATGTCATAGATAGACAGACAAAGAATCAAATAGTTGGGCCATGATTGATCAATTAGACCTACTCAACGAGCATCGAGAATAAGCTCTAATCAGGCTCGTGACCTACTAACAGAGGATAGCTTGATACTGTGACAAGAAGGTACATTTAAACAAGTCAAACTGGAGGATTGGGTCCTACAAAGGGTCTTCTACAACACTAAAGAGACAAGCGATGGTGAGTTAGGACTGACATAGAATGACCTGACAAGTAACTAAGGTAGTAGGGAAAGGCACCTACCTACTAAGTGATAGGACTGCGAAACCAGTCCATTGAAGCTGGAATGTCATACCCCTCAAAATGTAGAATTTTTGAACTTCTGCCTTATTCTCTATATTTCAACACTTACTAACAATGTGGGCGAGAACATGATAATGCACACCATAAATGCAATCACAACGTAGGACCGATGCTCTAAGCTATAAGGTATGGTTGCACTTGGCAACCTAAAATTAAAGCCCACACATTCTCTCATTTACTATTCTATAGGTTTCTTCAGTAGAAGGTTGTGCCAAACTAAACTATGTCAATCTTCACAATTCTTTGTAGAATATGTTTTTTCTGAATTGTAAAATTGTGCTAATGTTTCAATATGCATAATGTATTTCAACCATTCAATGGAACAAAGCCATGTCTTGAGCCTACAGTCTATACTGCAAGAACGACCTGTTTACCTAATGAACCACACTTGGCTTGTCAAGCCAATACACCAAGCATACTTTTACAGCTAATAACATGATAAACTAGTTCTAAATGCTTTACCCCTGTTAGTTCTCTATGTGTTTTAATGATGATCTCACAATTGCAAACCAAAAAATGCAGTTTTGTCTTGATAAGTTGAAAAACTTACTGTCAAGACAAAACTCGAGTTTTGATTTCAAAACTCGAGTTTTGACCTTGACAGAGAAGTGCTCGTTTTCACTAAACAAGAAAGGAAACTCGAGTTTTGAACCATACAGAAAGCACTCAATTTTCATCTAAAGACAAAACTCGAGTTTCAGTTTGAAAACTCGAGTTTTGACTCCTACAGAGACTTAGACATTTTTCAACTAAAGACAAAACTCGAGTTTTGTTTTGAAAACTCGAGTTTTGGCCATATAGAGAGTCTCTGATTTTAAATCCAGATTTGCGCCAAGACTTAACCTTTTCAACTGCTTCTGAACTTTTCAAAGTTTTCTCTAAGTTAAGAGAAAACTCGAGTTTTGATTTCAAAACTTGAGTTTTGACTTAACAGAGAGTTGTCAAGTTTTCCAACATTTTGAAAACTCAAGTTTCAAAGAGAAAACTCAAGTTTTCAACTTGACCAGACTTTCAAAGTTTTCATCATTAGATGAAAACTCGAGTTTTATTTTCAAAACTCGAGTTTTGACCCAACCCGAGAGCACTGCCAAAGTTCCAAGTTTTCATAACAATATGAAAACTCGAGTTTTGATTTCAAAACTCAAGTTTTGATCAGGCAGAGAGCAATGCATTTTCACGATGAATTCAAAACTTGAAACTCAAGTTTTGGCCTGACATGAACTCTTCAATGTTTTCACAGCTTAAGTGAAAACTCGAGTTTCATTTTGGAAACTCGAGTTTTGGTCAAACAGAGAGCTATGAAGTTTTCCAACATTTTGAAAACTCAAGTTTTGAAAGTAAACTCAAGTTTTGAAAGTAAACTCAAGTTTTGAAGTTTTGGACTTAATCACTCACACTTCATTAAAAGTCCAAAACTCGAGTTTTAGTTTGAAAACTCGAGTTTTGACATTTATTCAAACTATGGTCCAAAAGCTCAAAACACGATATTACTCTCTGGAAATAGAAAACTCGAGTTTCAGTTTTGAAACTCAAGTTTTGTGTTAAGTGTATAGTTGAAAACTCGAGTTTCCATGAACAAAACTCGAGTTTCCATCGTTGAACTGCAGATTTGAATTTAACGATTTTGGAATGCTTTATTATTTGAGCTCAATACTTTCTAGCATTAATCTTCCATATTCCCTGCTATGTTTAACCACTTTACTTGTGAGTTTAAGGCAGATTAACGAAAGTTATTGAAGATCTCAACCAAAATTAAAAAGCATGTCAGCATGATAAATGCTGTCCAGAAAAGAAGCACTCTTTCAGCTAAACCACCTGTGCACGGTTGCAAAGCATTAAAGAATGTTTTCTACAACAAGCAACCTCTTCTCCAACGGACTAATCCACAGAGAGACAGCTTAGAGTCATTATCCACCTGGATTAAGTGGAGAATAGAGAGAGAAGCTGACCAAAGTTGCAACTAAAGACCTCCAACGGTTCAATCATCTTTGCAACGGTCATTTATTGCCTTCTGAGTATAAATAGAAAAGCATTCAAGTCTTCTCAACAACTACAACAACTGAGAGCGAATTTCATTGAAGTTTTCATTCATTTCTTTCAGTTTTCATCTGTGTAGTATCTTTTGATACAAGAGCTTCAGTGTTCATTTATATCTGCTCTTTGAGAGAGTATTATTTCAGACTATTCATTTATTGTAAAGGAATCACAAGTTAAGGGGACTTGGTGATTGGGGGAATCATTGATTACAACTTGTAAGGGGGAGTGAGTTCTAGTGAGAGAATCACTTCTGAGTGCAGAGTGTGTAATCTTTGATGTAGTGGAAATCCCAGTGAGGCTGGGGACAGGACGTAGGTCAGAGGTTAAGACCGAACCAGTATAAATCTTCTTGTGTCTTGCTATTCTTCCCCTACTCTGTTTTACCCTGTTTTTAGTATTAGAAAACAGAGTTTTCAGTAAAATTTTTAAGATACCCAATTCACCCCCCCTCTTGGGTATTTAGCTCCACTTTCATTTGGTATCAGAGCAAGGTCTTCTCTTAAGAGCTTAACATCTCGAGAAGGATCAACAAGGAAGGTATACTACCCGATGGAGCTTCAATCAACAAACCCCCTGGCTTTAATGGAGAGCACTACTCCTTCTGGAAAGCCAAGTTCAAAGTTTTCGTAAATGCTACAGTATATGGGCTCTGGAGAGTATTTGAAAGAGGTGACTATATGCCAACGGTTGTTGAGATGGTGTGAGGGTCATGAAGTTAGAAGAAGATTACGATGACAATGATCGAAGAAATATTACTCTCAACAGTAAAGCAGTACTTCTTCTACAAAGTGCATTAAGCCAACAAGAGTATTTTTGTGTATGCACTTTGCCATCTGCCAAGGCAATGTAGGATGCTCTAGAGATTGCACATGAAGGAACAGCTGGTGTAAAGCAAAACCGAGTCAACACTCTCATGACTGAATATGACCTCATGCGTATGAAGCCTGGAAAATCAATTGGTGAATTTCAACTAAGGTTCACCCATTTGATTAATCAGCTCACTACTCTTGGAAAAGAGTATGATCAGTCAGTGCAAGTGAGGAAGATCTTAAATATTTTCAATAAAGATTGGGAAGCCAAAGTCACTGCCATCGAGGAAGCTAGAGGAGATTCAATGGCCTCAGTGGCTGCACTCTTTGGAAGCCTTTCTAAGTACGAGGCCAAACTTAAGTTCAAGAAAGGACTTGATGAAGTTCATGGCAAAGGCAAAGGGATCGCACTCAAGACTGCAAAAGAGGACAAAGAATCAGAAGAGGAGGATGAGGACGAAGATGAAGAAATTGGGATGCTGGTTCGGCGTTTCAAGAAGTTCTACAAAAAGGATCAAGGCTTCAAAAAGTTCTACAAAGGGAGCTCGAGTTTCGAATCAAAGAAGCCCATCATATACTACGAATGCGAGAAACCCGGACACATCAAATCAGAATGTCCTCAACTGAAGAATCAAGATAAGGAGAAAAAGAAATTCAATAAGTTCAAAAAGAAGGCATATGTTTTAGCCATATGGGGAGATAACTCATCAGATGAAGATGAAGCTGAAGATGAAGAGAAAGCAAACATATGCTTGGTTGCACAAGAACAACAAGATGATGAGGTATATGAAACTCAACCTTCCTATGATGAACTACTTGCTGAATACAATCTTGTGCAATTGGAATTTGAAAAACTTGCAGAAAAGTATCTGATTTTGAAAAAGAAAAATGTTTCTTTAGAATTGCAAGTTGAAAAACTTTCTTCTCCAGAAATCTTAGTCTGTCAAGAGTGCCCAGATTTGAAACAAAAGAATACACATCTTACTAGAGCACTCGAAAAATTCACTAAGGGAAATGAAATGCTTGATGTGATTTTAAAACAACAAAGATTTATTAATGATAGATCTGGCATTGGGTACAGACCAGATTTCGACAAGAAGGCAAAAAGAAGAATGGAGAAAAATCATACATGAATTATTTTAGAAAATCAGTTCATTCTTTTAATCCTTTTGCACATTGTAACTATTGCAATAGGAAAGGTCATTCTACTTCATCTTGCTTCCATAGAAAAGAAAGAAAGGTTAAACCTACTGGTAATTATCAATGGGTACCGAAAGGAACTTATGTTCCCAAGGTCAAATCTAACCCTAAAGGACCCAGGAAAAGATGGGTACCTAAAACTTAATTTTCTGTGATTTGCAGGTGTGTCTTAGAGCATTAAGACCCAACAAATGGTATATTGACAGTGGGTGCTCAAGACATATGACGGGAGACAAATCCAAGTTTCTCACAATCAAACCCAAGGACGGTGGCAAGGTCACCTTTGGAGGAGATCAATCTGGAAAGATAGCTGGCATTGGTGAGATTTGAAGAGTGGAGCTAAATACCCAAGAGGGGGGGTGAATTGGGTATCTTTAAAAATTAAGGATTGAACTCTGTTTTTGACTAATGAAAACAGAGGCTAACAGAGGAGTAGGGAAGGAAAGCTTTACACAATGTGATTTATACTGGTTCGGTCCTTTCTCTGACCTACATCCAGTCCCCAAGCCTCACCTGGGATTTTCAATCCACTATAATCAAATATTGATTACACACTCTGTACTAAGAGTTGTTCTCTCACTAGAACACACTCCCCCTTACAAGTTGTAATCAATGCACCCCAACTACCAAGTCCCCTGACTTGTAGTTATCTCAATCAATAAATGATTTACAAGTATTTGACTCTCTTACAGAGCAGATAAGATAAACACTGAAGAACCAAGTATCAAAATGATACAATACAGATGAAAGCTTGATACAATAAATGACTCAATAAATTTTCGCTCTAAGTAGTTGTATCTCCTTGTAAAGAAGTTAATGCTCTCTATTTATAGGCAGAGAACATTAAATGACCGTTGTAGGATGATTCCAACCGTTGGAATTGATTAGCTTGGGTTCTGGTCATCTTCTTTCTCTAAACTTCTGCTAATCCAAGTCTTAATGAAGTCTGATGTGGATTTCTGAGTTTCTGCCCGTTGGAATTGACTTTACTTGATGTAGTAAACATTCTTTAACGTTAACAAGGCGTGCTCAGATGGATTAGCCGAAAGTAGATGAGGTTGTGCAGGTGCATTAAATGCACTGTTCACTTTTTACTTTTTCTTACAAATCTTCAATAATCTTGATCTGTGCTAACTGAAAAACACTCAACAAACTTGTTAAACATATCTGGGATCATGAGTGAATGATATATGAAAGCAAGTAGATCAATCAACAAGATATAGCAGATTTCACAGATTTGAAAAAGCTTCAACGGTCACTAACCTCGAGGTTAGTTCATCCAACCTCGAGGTTGGCCTGAAATCTTCAGGCAAACCTTTGTTTTAAAATCATTTAACCTCGAGGTTGCACAGTGAACCTCGAGGTTTCACTTGAAGAGAAACCTTCTGATAAATCTCATTAACTTGCAAACCTTGAGGTTCCAAAAGTAACCTCGAGGTTTGAAGTTTGTTACAAACCTTTAGTTTTCACTGGAGCTCGACAACCTCGAGGTTGTACATCTGTACTCGAGGTTGGCTCTTTGAAAGTGCAAAATTCAAAGTTAAACATAAAGTCCAGCCTCGAGGTTACAATGTTAACCTCGAGGTTTTCAATACTTTGAAAACCAGTGTGCTCTCTGTAAGTGATAAAACTCGAGGTTGCAACATCATACTCGAGGTTGGCTCTTTGAAAGTGCAAAGTTCAAAGTTAAACATGAACTCCAGCCTCGAGGTTACAATGTTAACCTCGAGGTTTTCAATACTTTGAAAACCAGTGTGCTCTCTGTAAGTGATAAAACTCGAGGTTGCAACATCATACTCGAGGTCCAAGGTGTTTTCATCGGGCTTAAGTTTCAAAACAAAGTGTCCAACCTCGAGGTGGAAATATGGACCTCGAGGTTCATGTGCTTGATGAACAACATGACCTTTCTGTATGAGTTGAACCTTGAGGTTAGCTTTGCATACTCGAGGTTACAAGTGTTAATGAAGAAACTTGGATTCTCCAACTGAACCAGAACCTCGAGGTTGACTTCTCAACCTCGAGGTTTCACATATAACTTGTGAAACCAAGTTTTGCAACATTCGAACACTTGATTTTTAAAGCTTCTGTAAGGTCAAAACTCGAGGTTACAAACCCAACCTCGAGGTTTGCTCTTAAACAGAGTTTTGACACTTAAGAGCAAAAACCTCTTCAATTGTCTGTAGTTGTTGACAGTCATCAAAACCATCAGAGAACTAACATTCTCCCCCTTTTTGATGATGACAACATCTACAAGCAATACCTCTTAAAACATTTAAAAGATTATCTTTGAGATTATCAGAGAGTTTGAAAAAAAAATTTTTGCACAAGTAAAGAGTCAGAGATAAGCAGAAGCATGAAATTGAGACTGATATTTCAATTGATATTCCATTTTAACAAAGTTATACAGGATACAATGGAATTCAAAAAGGAAAAATACAGACAGCAATAAAAGAAAACAAATACATGTACAGACAGCAATAAAAGAAAACAAATACATTAAAATACATATGCTGCTGCAAAAGAAACAACCCTAAGGACCTCCAATCCTTATTGATTCCTTTCCCCCTTTGACTCCTATAGGTTCCTCATTGCTTATTCCTCTCCCCCTTTGTCATCATCATCCACATATTATGGGTCCAGAACAATAAGAGGAGGCTGGTAAAGCACCATAGCAGTGGTAGGATCAAAGGAGGGATCAAGAAGGGAAGGATGGGTATAGGGAGAAGGTGTGGGAAAGATCTCAGTGGCAGGAGTGGATGGAGATGGAAGTGGGTTAGGAAGAATTTCTGTAGTAGGGGTGACTGGGGAAGGTTGAGACTGAGCAACAGGAGTGGTATGAGGTGGAGAAGAGTGTGGAGGGCTAGGGAATGAGAAGGAGTGAGAGGGAGGTAAGTGATGGGGTGAGAGAGCAGGAGACTCAGCAGGAGAGGGAGGTGAAGATGGGTCAGGAAGTGATGAGCTAGGGCCATCATGAATATCAGGACAAGGATCAGAGGCTGCATCAGCAGAAGGTAAGTCAGAAGCCACATCAGGAACTGGAACTGATGAGGGGCCATGAGTGGATGAGGAGCCAAGGCCAAAATGTCTGAGAAGCATGTTAGCTTTGTCTCTGGCATCAGATGCAGCAGTGAGAGAGACAGCCAAAGAAGAGTTCAAATCAGTAAACCTTTGATCCATTTCCTCCTTTAGCTTGTACAGATGGGACATTGCCTCAGTCTGTGCAACTATGACATCCATAAGTCCCATCTTGATGTCAGCCCGTAATACATCAACTTCAGTCTTCATGATAGCTCGGTGGGAGATTAGGGCTTGATCCACTATCTGTCTGATCTGCCCCATCAGATCATCTGGTATAGGAGCCTGAGAAGATGGAGGAGCTGACTGTGCTTTCTCAGGAGCTTGAGAGGCTTGAGACTGAGCTTCACCCTCTGCACCAAACTTGATACGCATAAGATTCAGCTGATGCTTCCCAAAATATAGGGGATACTCAAGGGTATCAGTGTTCCCCACATACCAAATTCTGTGATAGTAGAGTATCACAGAAACAAGAGAAGGATAGGGTATATGAGTCAATGGCTTTTTGGAAAATTTGAAGGACTTCATCCCCTGAAGAAGCCAATCCCCAATATTAAAGGGCACTCTCCTCACAAAGGCAGTGAATGGTCTATAATCGAGGGAGGTAAAGTGGGTGTAGTTCCCAGCCTTAGGAACAAAGTTCCTTGAATAAACATATCATAGAACTCTGTGTTCTTGAGGCATGTCCCTAGGCTTGAAGGTTAGTTTTATCTGTTGGTCAGGTGGAAAGGGTTTGCCTGGAATAAGAGTTTCATATACCTCTTGATTGGTATAAGAAAACTCTGGAACAGGAGGTGGGTTCTTGATCTTCAAAATTTTATTCAAAATATCAGCAGAAAGTGTAAACTTGACACCCCTCACTGTGGTTGACACTTTTTCCTCTACCAACTCACCCTCAGAGTCCAGTACACTCGCATCTTCCATTTTAAAATAGAACATCCTAACCAGAATAGGAGTGTATGGACAGTAAATGGAGATAAAGGGTTCATACATTTTGATCCAAGGACTGAGATCAAAATTGCACTCTCTATGGAAGTTTTCTAAATTAATGGCAACTAAAGCACAGAAAACCTTAGAGAGATAAGTTTCTCTATACTTATCATTTTCCTCCTTGGTGGAGAAGGTTGAGGCAGCAGTGATGAATCCTTCTGGAGGTGATCTGATATCCCGGATGTCCTCAATTGCATTGACAGCAAATTTCTCCAACTTCTTTTGCAGTGAGGCCTAAGAGGTAGATTGAGCTTGAGGCTTAGAGGGTTTCTTGGTCCTTGCCTTCTTGGCCTTTTCTCCCACCTTTTCTTTCCCCTTACCGGTTGCTTCAGGGACTTTCCTCTTTTTAGGCTCAGCCTGACTGGGCTCTTTGATGGAGATACCCTTTGGCTTGCTCTTCAGAGGAGGAGATGGAGGAGGATCAATGGGCACCCCTGGGATGTGCTTATCAAACTCAGTATTCAAACGAACAGACCGAGTCTTCTTCCTCACAGGCTTGGTTGCTTGAGGTTCAGGGGAAGGTTGACGTTTTGGAGGTGGGGAGGGAGACCAAGATTCTGTCTCATCGTTCGAATGAGAGGAAGATTCTGACTGGGAAGGAGATTTCGAGGCCATTTGTGGACAGAGAGTGGAAGAAATGTGCAGAAAGATGAAGATTGGAAGAGGAAGTGACGAGAGAGAAGGAGTGAACTCGAGGTTAGGGTTCAGTAAAAATGAAATTTCACAGCAGCATATATATAGACACGCTCTCAACCTCGAGGTTGATATCTCAGCCTCGAGGTTAGATGAATAAAAATTCACTAACCTTTGAAATTCTTACCTCCAACCTCGAGGTTGCCTCCAGAACCTCGAGGTTCGATTGTCTGATAGATGAGATGTCCCTTCTGTTTGCCACCAACCTCGAGGTTCTAATCCCATACTCGAGGTTCCAGCTTTTAAGCATTCTCAATTTTGACAGTTTGCCCCGATAACCTCGAGGTTAGCTTTTGAGCCTCGAGGTTCCATCCATCAGATACCTTGAACCTTTTGACACTCTTCCAACCTCGAGGTTGGATACTGAACCTCGAGGTTTGCCCCTTTGACAGCAAACCTAAGTCCTGCATAAGATTGTCTATGTACTCCGATGCTAAAGTTAGTGATCTATAATCATCAAAACCATAATTTAATATAAAAGTAGACAGGAATTACTTACAACTCATTGGGATTTACCATTCCCAATTCTCTTCTTATGAATGTGAATGGGTCCTTGGCTAATGGTTTGGTGAAAATGTCTGCCAATTGAAGATGAGTTGGAATGAACATCACTTTCACATCTCTCTTCTGGACATGATCCCGGATGAAATGATGTCTCACATCAATATGCTTGGTTCTTGTATGTTGCACGGGATTCTTGGCCAAGCTTATTGTGCTAGTGTTATCACATAGTATTGGGATCTCCTTTAAGTGCACTCCTAAATCAGCAAGTTGTTGCTTCAGCCACAACACTTGAGCACAGTAACTTGAGGCAGCCACATATTCAGCTTCTGTTGAGGACACAGCCACGGTAGTTTGCTTCTTGCTAAACCAAGAGACAAGTGAGTTGCCAAAGAATTCGCATTGCCCACTTGTACTCTTTCTATCCGTCTTATACCCAGCATGATCCGAATCTGAATATGCCACAAGATGCTCCGGCTGACCTTTAGGAAACCATAGCCCAAGAGTCTTTGTATCAGATAGATATCTAAATATTCTCTTCACGTGTTCAGCATGAGACTCTTTGGGTGCGGATTGGAACCGAGCACACATTCCAACACTGAATTGAATGTCCGGGCGACTTGCAGTGAGATAGAGCAATGATCCAATCATTCCTCTATACTTGGTGATGTTGAAGTCCTTGCCCTCTTCATCAGCATCCAAAGAAGTAGTTGTGCTCATTGGTGTGTCAGCCCCATTGCACTTGTCCATTCCAAACTTCTTCAGCAAATCATTCAGATACTTTGTTTGAGATATGAATATCCCATCTTTACGTTGCTTGATTTGCAGCCCAAGGAAGTAATTAAGCTCTCCCATCATTGACATCTCAAATTCACCTTTCATAGACTTGGAAAATTCCTCACACAAAGAATCATTAGTAGCACCGAAGATAATATCATCAACATATATCTGTACAATTAAAATCTCATTTAATTTATTTTTCTTGATAAATAATGTTGTATCAGCCTTTCCTCTAATGAATCCTTGATTGAGTAAGAATTGACTCAATCTTTCATACCAAGCTCTAGGAGCTTGCTTAAGACCATACAAGGCTTTCTTAAGTCTAAAAACATGATCCGGAAATTGATCATTTTCAAAACCTGGAGGTTGTTCAACATACACCTCCTCTTGAATGAAGCCATTTAGAAAAGCACTTTTGACATCCATTTGATAGAGTTTAAAGCCTTTTGTGCATGCAAATGCTAGAAGAACTCTTATTGCTTCCAATCTAGCTACTGGAGCATAAGTCTCTTCATAGTCTATTCCTTCTTCTTGATTGTAACCTTTGGCCACTAATCTAGCCTTGTTACGCACAATGATGGCTGACTCATCACGTTTGTTCTTGAATACCCATTTTGTCCCAATTACCGGATGGTCTTTGGGTCTAGGCACCAAGTCCCAAACTTGATTTCTATCAAATTGATGTAGCTCCTCTTGCATAGCAATCACCCAATCATTGTCTGAAAGGGCTTCTTCTATTTTAGAGGGCTCTATATGAGAAATAAATGCAGAAAATGTAACTTCATTCAAGGTACTATTTCTGGTCCTAACTCCTTGATTTACATCACCTATAACTTGGTCTAAAGGATGATTCCTTATAAATCTCCAAGCTCTAGGTTAAGACTGATCAGAATTTTCTAAATTGCTTTCAGGATTAGCCTCAAAAATATTTTCAGAATTTTCAGAAGGAGTAGGAGCATTTTTCGAAAAGAATTTGTTTTTGAAAATAGTCTCCTCTTCATCATCCAAGGATTTATCAGATTCAGATTCACAGAATACAACATGTATAGATTCCTCAACAATCTTAGTTCTAGTATTAAAGACTCTAAATGCTTTACTCCTATTAGAATAACCAATAAAGATAGCTAAATCAGCTTTAGGATCGAATTTACCAAGATTGTCTTTACCGTTATTGTGCACATAGCACTTACAGCCGAAGACTCGAAGGTGGCTTAGGTTTGGCTTTCTTTCCTTGTAGAGTTCGTATGGAGTCTTATTCAGCTTCTTTCTCAAGTATGCTCTGTTGGAGACGTAGCAAGCCGTACTCATGGCATCAGCCCAAAACACTTGCGAAGTGATGTACTCGTTCAACATTGCTCTAGCCATTTCAGTGAGAACTCTATTCTTTCTCTCCACAACACCATTTTGTTGTGGTGTTCTTGGTGCTGAAAAATTGTGATCAATCCCCATACTGTCACAGAACTCAGCAAAGGCTTGATTCTCGAACTCTCCACCATGATCAGTCCGTATTCCTGAAATTGATAACCCTTTCTCGTTTTGGACCTTCTTGGCAAATGAAACAAACTGATCAAAGGTTTCATCTTTAGAAGATAAAAATATTGTCCAAGTAAATCTAGAGAAATCATCAACAATGACCAAAGTGTATAAGTTTCCACCAAGACTTTTCACTCTAGCTGGTCCAACTAGATCCATGTGAAGAAGTTGAAGAGGTCTGTTTGTTGAAATCTCATTTTTAGCTTTAAAAGAAGATTTGGTCTGTTTTCCCTTTTGACAAGCATCACAAATCATATCATTTTTGAAATTCAGTTTGGGAATGCCAATAACCAAATCCTTTTTCAATAACTTGTCAAGTTGATACATATTAACATGAGCTAATCGCTTATGCCATAGCCAACTCTCATTCAAGTTACTTACAAAACAATTTTCAGAAGTAGAAGCATTGCTAGAGAGGTTCAAAGTATAACAGTTTCCATCTCTAGGTGCTCTAAATAAAGCTTTATTTTTCAAATCATTTATGGAGATCAAATCCTTTTTAACAATAAAGCATTCATCAGAGTCAAATATTACCAAGTTACCCTTATCGGTGCTTTGGCTCACACTTAGGAGATTGTGACACAATCCTTCTACAAGGTAGACGTCTTTGATGAGTGGGCCTTCATTGTTGCCTATCTCACCAATGCCAGCGATTTTCCCGGATTGAACACCTCCAAATGTGACTCTACCTCCATCTTTTGGCTTTATTGATAAAAACTTTGATTTGTCTCCAGTCATGTGTCTTGAGCATCCACTATCAATGTACCACTTGTTCGGCCTTGATGCTCTAAGACATACCTGCAGATCACCAGAGGTCAAGTTTTAGGTACCCATCTTTTCTTGGGTCCTTTGGGGTTAGCATGCACCTTGGGAACATATGTTCCTTTTGGTACCCAGACATAATTTCCTACAGGTTTAGCTTTTCTTTCTTTTCGATGAAAACAAGATGAAGTAGAATGACCCTTCCTATTGCAATATGTACAATGTGCAAAAGGGTTTGAGGAATGAACAGATTTAGTGAAATAATTCATATAGGATTTTTGTCCATTCTTTTTCTTTCCTTTCTTCTTATCAAAGTCTGGTCTATAACCAATGCCCGATCTATCGTTTGTAAAACGTTGTTGTTTCAAAATCACATTGAGCATTTCACTTCCCTTAGTAAATTTCTCAAGTGCTTTTGTAAGTTGTGAATTCTTTTTCTCTAGGATAGAGCATTCATCACAAATCAGAGATTGAGGAGAAGAGAGGTTTTCAATTTGCAGTTCAAGAAAAGAATTTTTTCTTTTCAAAGACATATACTTGTCTGCAAGTTTTTCAAACTCCTTTTGAACAACATTGTATTCAGCAAACAGTTCATCATAGGAAGGAAGAGATTCATATACCTCATTTATTTCACTAGGTTGTTCTTCTTCCTCAGCAACCAGGCATATGTTGGCTTTTTCACTTTCATCCTCTTCAGCTTCATCCTCATCCGATGAGCTATCTCCCCATATAGTTGACACATATGCCTTCTTTTTGTATTTCTTGAATTTCTTCTTTTCTTTCTCTTGGTTTTTCAGCTGAGGGCATTCTGCCTTGATGTGTCCGGGCTTCTCGCATTCATAGCAGATGATAGGCTTCTTTGATTCATAGCTCGAACTTCCTTTCTGAAATTTCTTGAAGCCTTGATCTCTTTTATAAAACTTCTTGAATCTCCGGACCATCATGCCAATTTCTTCATCCTCATCCTCATCTTCCTCATCCTTTTCCACATTGAGAGCCACTCCCTTGTTGCGATTGTTGCCACCATTGACATCTTCTAATTCCTTCTTGAACCTCAGTTTGCTTTCGTATTCAGATAAGCTACCAAACAATGCGGCAACTGAAGTCATTGACTCTCCACGAGCTTCTTCAATGGCGGTAACTTTTGCTTCCCAATCCTTTGTCAGAATATTGAGGATTTTCCTCACTTGAGCTCCTTGATCAAAAAGCTTTCCCAAGGCCGCTAGCTGATTGGTCAAATGAGTGTATCTCAACTGAAATTCTCCAATACTCTCGCCTTGCTTCATTCGCAACAAGTCATACTCAGTGGTTAGAATGTTGACGCGATTTTCCTTGATTCCAGATGTTCCTTCATAAGCTATTTCCAGCGCCTTCCACATCTCCTTAGATGTTGACAAATTACAGATAAGAAAGTACTCCTTTTGACTAAGAGCACTCTGAAGCATCAGGATAGCCTTGCTATTGAGAGTGATGTTCTTCTTATCATCATCATTGAACTCGGCTTCTGTCTTGGGAACAGTGATGCCTCCTTCTACCTTGACTGGAACATAGTCTCCAGTCTCAAAGACCCTCCATAGACCATATTCTGTAGCCATCACGAACACATGAAATTTTGCTTTCCAGAAAGAGTAGTGTTCGCCGTCGAAACCGGGAGGTCTGTTGATTGAAGCTCCATCTGGAAGAATTCCTTCCATAGTGATCCTTCTCGAGTGGTAAAACTCTTCTGAGAAGACCTTGCTCTGATACCAAATGAAGAGTGGAGCTAAATACCCAAGAGGGGGGGTGAATTGGGTATCTTTAAAAATTAAGGATTGAACTCTGTTTTTGACTAATGAAAACAGAGGCTAACAGAGGAGTAGGGAAGGAAAGCTTTACACAATGTGATTTATACTGGTTCGGTCCTTTCTCTGACCTACATCCAGTCCCCAAGCCTCACCTGGGATTTTCAATCCACTATAATCAAATATTGATTACACACTCTGTACTAAGAGTTGTTCTCTCACTAGAACACACTCCCCCTTACAAGTTGTAATCAATGCACCCCAACTACCAAGTCCCCTGACTTGTAGTTATCTCAATCAATAAATGATTTACAAGTATTTGACTCTCTTACAGAGCAGATAAGATAAACACTGAAGAACCAAGTATCAAAATGATACAATACAGATGAAAGCTTGATACAATAAATGACTCAATAAATTTTCGCTCTAAGTAGTTGTATCTCCTTGTAAAGAAGTTAATGCTCTCTATTTATAGGCAGAGAACATTAAATGACCGTTGTAGGATGATTCCAACCGTTGGAATTGATTAGCTTGGGTTCTGGTCATCTTCTTTCTCTAAACTTCTGCTAATCCAAGTCTTAATGAAGTCTGATGTGGATTTCTGAGTTTCTGCCCGTTGGAATTGACTTTACTTGATGTAGTAAACATTCTTTAACGTTAACAAGGCGTGCTCAGATGGATTAGCCGAAAGTAGATGAGGTTGTGCAGGTGCATTAAATGCACTGTTCACTTTTTACTTTTTCTTACAAATCTTCAATAATCTTGATCTGTGCTAACTGAAAAACACTCAACAAACTTGTTAAACATATCTGGGATCATGAGTGAATGATATATGAAAGCAAGTAGATCAATCAACAAGATATAGCAGATTTCACAGATTTGAAAAAGCTTCAACGGTCACTAACCTCGAGGTTAGTTCATCCAACCTCGAGGTTGGCCTGAAATCTTCAGGCAAACCTTTGTTTTAAAATCATTTAACCTCGAGGTTGCACAGTGAACCTCGAGGTTTCACTTGAAGAGAAACCTTCTGATAAATCTCATTAACTTGCAAACCTTGAGGTTCCAAAAGTAACCTCGAGGTTTGAAGTTTGTTACAAACCTTTAGTTTTCACTGGAGCTCGACAACCTCGAGGTTGTACATCTGTACTCGAGGTTGGCTCTTTGAAAGTGCAAAATTCAAAGTTAAACATAAAGTCCAGCCTCGAGGTTACAATGTTAACCTCGAGGTTTTCAATACTTTGAAAACCAGTGTGCTCTCTGTAAGTGATAAAACTCGAGGTTGCAACATCATACTCGAGGTTGGCTCTTTGAAAGTGCAAAGTTCAAAGTTAAACATGAACTCCAGCCTCGAGGTTACAATGTTAACCTCGAGGTTTTCAATACTTTGAAAACCAGTGTGCTCTCTGTAAGTGATAAAACTCGAGGTTGCAACATCATACTCGAGGTCCAAGGTGTTTTCATCGGGCTTAAGTTTCAAAACAAAGTGTCCAACCTCGAGGTGGAAATATGGACCTCGAGGTTCATGTGCTTGATGAACAATATGACCTTTCTGTATGAGTTGAACCTTGAGGTTAGCTTTGCATACTCGAGGTTACAAGTGTTAATGAAGAAACTTGGATTCTCCAACTGAACCAGAACCTCGAGGTTGACTTCTCAACCTCGAGGTTTCACATATAACTTGTGAAACCAAGTTTTGCAACATTCGAACACTTGATTTTTAAAGCTTCTGTAAGGTCAAAACTCGAGGTTACAAACCCAACCTCGAGGTTTGCTCTTAAACAGAGTTTTGACACTTAAGAGCAAAAACCTCTTCAATTGTCTGTAGTTGTTGACAGTCATCAAAACCATCAGAGAACTAACAAGATTGGCAACAGTGAAGGTCCACTCATCAAAGATGTATACCTTGTTGAAGGTTTATGCCACAACCTCCTTAGTGTGAGCCAAAGCACTGACAAGGGTAACCTTGTTATTTTTGATTCTAATGAATGTTTGATTGTGAAAAAGGATTTGCTTCCCTTAGAAAATTTGAAATCAAAAGCTTTATTTAGAGCACCTAGAGATGGCAATTGTTACACTCTTAACCTCTCTAGCAATGCTACAATTTCTGAAAATTGTTTCGTAAGCAATTTGAGTGAGAGTTGGCTGTGGCACAAGCGTTTGGCTCATGTCAACATGTTCCAACTTGACAAGTTGCTTAAAAAGGATTTAGTAATTGGCATTCCCAAACTTAGTTTTAAAACTGATTTGACTTGTGAGGCATGTCAAAAGGGAAAGCAAACTAAATCATCTTTTAAAACGAAAAATGAAATCTCTACTAATAGACCACTGCAATTGCTACATATGGATCTTGTGAGTCCAACAAGGGTGAGGAGCCTTGGTGGCAATTTGTATACATTGGTTATTGTAGACGATTATTCAAGATTTTCTTGGACTATTTTCCTATCTACAAAAGATGAAACATTTGATCAGTTTGTTGTGTTCGCCAAGAAGGTCCAGAACGAGAAAGGATTTTCCATTTCAAGTATTAGAATTGATCATGGTGGAGAATTTGAAAACAATGCTTTTGTTGAGTATTGTGACAACATGGGGATAGACCACAACTTCTCAGCTCCAAGGACTCCACAACAAAATGGTGTCGTAGAAAGGAAGAATCGAGTCCTCACCGAGATGGCAAGGGCAATGCTGAATGAGAACAACACTTCTCAAGTGTTCTGGGCTGATGCTATGAGCACCGCTTGCTACATCTCCAACCGAGCATACCTGAGAAAGAAGTTGAACAAGACTCCATATGAACTATACAAAGGAAGGAAATCTAATTTGAGCCATCTACACATTTTTGGGTGTAAGTGCTTTTTGCACAATAATGGTAAGGAAAATCTGGGTAAGTTTGACTCTAAGGCTGATATAGGAATATTTCTTGGATATTCAAATAGAAGCAAAGCCTATAGAGTTTTCAATACTAGAACTAAAGTTGTTGAAGAGTCTATACATGTTGTATTCAGTGAAGAAGAAACTGATAAATCCTTGAATGATGAGGAAGAGAACATTTTCAAAAATCAATTCTTTTTGAAAACTACTCCTTCTTCTACTGAGAATTCTGAAAATGTTTTAGAGATTGATCCTGAAAATAATATTGAAAACCCTTATCAATCTCAACCTAGGGCTTGGAGATTCATTAGAGATCATCCTTTAGACCAAGTCATAGAGGATGTAAATCAAGGAGTAAGAACTCGAAAGAGTACTTTAAATGAAGTCACTTTTTCTGCATTCATATCACACATAGAACCCTCTAAAATAGATGAAGCCCTTTTAGACAATGATTGGGTGTTAGCTATGCAAGAGGAGTTACATCAATTTGACATAAATCAAGTTTGGGACTTAGTATCTAGACCCAAGGACCATCCGGTTATTGGGACTAAATGGGTATTTAAGAACAAGCGTGATGAATCTACAATCATTGTCCGGAATAAGGCAAGATTGGTTGCAAAAGGGTACAATCAAGAAGAAGGAATAGACTATGAAGAAACTTATGCTCCAGTGGCTAGATTGGAAGCTATAAGGGTTCTTCTAGCCTTTGCATGTGTTAAAGGTTTTAAGCTTTTTCAAATGGATGTTAAAAGTGCATTTTTGAATGGTTTTATTCAAGAGGAGGTTTATGTGGAACAACCTCCAGGTTTTGAAAATGAACAGTACCCTAATCATGTTTTCAAACTCAAAAAGGCATTATATGGTCTCAAGCAAGCTCCAAGAGCTTGGTATGAGAGGTTAAGCCAATTTCTCTTAGATCAAGGATTTATCAGAGGAAAGGCTGACACAACATTATTCATCAAAAAGAATAAATTGAATGAAATTTTGATTGTTTAAATTTATATTGATGACATAATCTTTGGATCTACTAATGATGTTTTGTGCGAGGAGTTTGCTAAGATTATGCAGGGATAATTTGAGATGTCAATGATGGGAGAGCTCAACTACTTCCTTGGACTGCAAATCAAGCAAAGAAAGGATGGAATTTTCATCTCCCAAACAAAATATCTCAATGATCTGCTGAAGAAGTTCGGGATGGACCAGTGTAATGGAGCTGACACACCCATGAGTACAACCACTTCACTGGACGCTGATGAGAACAGCAAGGATTTCAACATCACCAAATATAGAGGAATGATTGGATCATTACTTTATCTCACAGCTAGCCGTCCAGACATCCAATTCAGTGTGGGGATGTGTGCAAGATTCCAGTCTGCCCCAAAGGAGTCTCATGCTGAACATGTAAAGAGGATATTCAGATATCTTGCAGATACCAAGACATTGGGGTTATGGTTTCCAAAGGGCCAACCTGAGCACTTGGTAGCGTATTCAGATTCAGAACATGCCGGCTACAAAATTGATAGGAAGAGCACAAGTGGCCAATGTAAGTTCTTTGGCAATTCACTTGTGTCTTGGTTCAGCAAGAAACAAACTAGTGTAGTTGTGTCATCAACGGAGGCTGAGTATGTGGCTGCATCAAGTTGTTGTGCTCAAGTTTTGTGGCTCAAGCAACAACTTGCTAATTTAGGAGTCAATCTGAAAGAGATCCCAATTTTGTGTGACAACACAAGCACTGTTAGTTGTAATTAGTTTTGATGATGTCTTATATTGATGACATTATCTAGAGCAAAAAATTTATATCATATACATTGACTAACTACCTTGTTTATTATAGGTTAGTCCAAATCAAATTTTAGAGAATGATCAAGAATTAAGTTTGAAGAAAGAAGAACTTGTTAAATATCATGAGAATATCAATATCCAAGTCTCCATGATCAAACAGAAGTTGAAACGGCTCAATTCGGAGTTAAAACAAGCAAGTTCAAGCCTCCAAAAGAATACTGGCTTGTTGGAGGGCATTTATGTAATTTCAGCGCTTTGAGTTTGAAGAAAGAAGAATCAGTTGATTATCATGAAAATATCAATATTCAAGTTTCTGTGATCAAATAGAAGTTGGAACGGGTCAATTCGGAGTTAAAATGAGCAAGTTCAAGCTTCCGGAAGAATACTAGTTTGTTTTGGGGTCAAAATGCAATTTCAGCACTTTTCCAAGTACCTTGCTCAAGCATAAATATTTCCATGCTCAAGCAACATGTTTCCAGGCCATTTTTCGCCCAAACAGTACCTTGCTCGAGCAAGGACAGAAGCATACTCGAGCAAGGCATACTTTCAGCCAAAATCAGACCTTACTCAAGCAAAAACGAGAAGTATGCTCATCTCCAGCCTCCTCTGTTCAGCTCTGTTTCTGGCGACCTTCGGTAATTCGACAATATCTCCCAAACCAAGAATTGGATTGACACGAAACCAGCGGCAAATGGAAATAGACACCCAACACGTACTTCTGAAAAAACTTCATGCCCAAAGGAGTTCATATGAATTATCTATGAATTTTACAAGTTGGAACAAGTATCACCGTTACTGTCCAGACCAAGCTTTGGTATTTTGAGCATATCTTACAAACGGAAAATCGGATTGAAATGAAACCAAAGCCATTTGAAACTAGACTCAAATGCCTTTTCAAAAACATCAAGAACACAGAAAAACAAGATCAATTGAGGAAGTTATGATGTTTTGAAGTTGACTGACTGTTCTGGATTCTGGAAAAAACGCTGGATAAGATCAACCTCCATTCATCTAATGTTAATGGACGAAATACAAATAGTTTGGAGCTGATTTCTCTTGCATTAGAAAGAAGAATCAAGAGCTATATGGGGATAAGTGGTTTTCCAAATTCTGAGTTATATCAAGGATGCTACATGCACTAGAAATTGACCCTTGTTTTGATGATATGCTTGCATTCTGAAAGGGAGAGAACAATTCATGTTGAGTTGAATTATTGCCTCAAGTCAAGAAGAAGCATAGAGCAAATTAAGAAGAGCTTTTGCCTCAAGTTCATATGCATTGTGCTTCGAGTCAGACGAAGGTAGAAAGCTTGCTCGAGCAGAGCATATAGACATGCTCGAGCAACGTCGAGTGTCAATGAGAATTCCAACTATGAAGAGTCTTGCCCAAGCAGAGAAGAAGTCTTGCCCGAGCACCATGCTCGAGCAGACCATTTATGATGCCCGAGCATCACCGGGCCCAGAGCATGAAAGGACGTTGCCCGAGCAAATGGTTGGACATGCCCGAGCAACATCAGACTGTAAAAGAAGTAAAGAAATTTGCTCGAGCAAAGACAAAGACTTACTCGAGCACCATGCCCGAGCAGAAGAAAAAGGTTGCCCGAGCAACCATGTATCTGAAGCTATTTTACTCTCTCTGTCAGCGTTGCCCAAGCACGATGCCTTGGTCTGAAGCATGCCCGAGCAGAGTGGTACTCGAGCAAAGGAAGAACCATGCTCGAGCAACATCGATTAAACTGATTTTCTCGCCTCTGCCTGACCCTTGCCCAAGCACCTTCCTACAGCTTGCTCGAGCATCAGCAATGGTAATTGATTTTCAATAGAAGCTTGCCCAAGCAAGCCTGGACTCCTGCTCGAGCATTGGGCAGCCATAAATTAAACAGATACATCTTTTTATTCTTGCCCAAGCACACATATGATCTTGCTCGAGCAAAGTCATCTCAGGTTTCAAAATCACCGTCTCCGAAAGTCCTAATTCATCGTACATGATTACTATTCCTAATTGCTTTTAATCAGTTTGTTAATGAGTTTCAGATGATTAGATCATGGATTAACAACAAATTAGAATAAAGCAATTTGTGTGTCAGAAGAGCATTAAATGCTGTTACCAAAACAGACAAATGGAATAAAGAATGTTTATGAACAACGAAGTCAGCGACGGTGATTGTGACCAGTGAAGCTTCATCTGTCTAACGGCTATATTCATGAGTCACATCGATTACTCTTCAAGCTTCTCCAACGGTCGAATGCTCGCAACGGTCGAAACACAATAACATATAAATTGTGAAGTCTTCAAACCGGAAGAAGGGACGACGATTGATGAATGAATTGACGAAGCCAACGAAATGATTTTACTACTTCACCGTCGATAGTTCAATCCCTCATACACTCTCTGTTTCTCAATGTCTATATAGTATACTGTAAAGAGTGAGGTGATCGGTTATTGTACTTCAGTGTGTATCATTATCTACTCTTAGAGAGAGTCAATTTCCCTGTATATCATTCATTGTAAGAATCTCAAGTCAGGTGACTTAGAGATTGGGAAAAACAGAGTACAACTTGTAAGGGGGAGTGTGTCCTAGGTTGAGGAGCATCCTTCGTTTACAGAGTGTGTATCTGTTGTAAACAATTACAACTTGTAAGGGGGAGTGAGTCCTAGAGTGAGGAGCATCCTTCGTTTACAGAGGGTGTAATTGTTTTTTAGTGATAGTGGAAAATCCCAGAGGTACTGGGGACTGGACGTAGGTCAATGATTCTGGACCGAACCAGTATAAATCACAGTTTGCATATTCTCTTCCCTTATCTTTTATATTTCTAGTATATGCTTATTTGAATATCTAATTGTCGATTTAGAAGTTGCGAAAAGATTTTCAAAATTCCTAAAGTTTTATCTGACACCCAATTCACCCCCCCTCTTGGGTGATAGCCAGGTCTTTCAAGCACAATAAGCTTGGCAAAGAATCCAGTCCAACACACAAGAACCAAGCATATTGATATGCGGCACCATTTCATAAGGGATCATGTTCAAAAGAGAGATGTCAAAGTGATGTTCTTCCCAACTCACCTTCAATTAGCAGACATCTTCACAAAGCCATTAGCTAAAGAACAATTCAATTTCATAAGGAGAGAATTGGGAATGATAAATCCCAATGAGTTGTAAGTTTTCTTTTACCCAATGTTAGTTAAGGTTTTGATGATTGATTGTTACTAATTTAAGCATCAGAGTGTCTAGTTATGTTTTATGCAGGATGTTCTTATGAAACTTGAAGTTTTTGCTGTTAAGAGGTGAAAACTCGAGTTTTGACAAAGTATCGGGGAGAGAGAAGAATGCTTGAGGTTTTGAAGAAGTTCAAAACTCGAGTTTGCAAATTGGAAACTCGAGTTTCCATCAGACAGAGAGCCATGTGTTTTGAAGAAAGCTGAAAACTTGAGTTTTCAAAGTGAAACTCGAGTTTTGGACAAGAAGTTCAAAAGTTCACAGTACACTTTTGAAGTCCAGGTAAGTCATTATTTCTTCAAAACTCTGTTTTTGAAAGCGAAACTCGAGTTTTGGTCGCATCTATAAATCTGATTTAACACTTATTTTTTTCAAAACTCGCTTCAAAACTCAAGTTTTGCCCTAGCTTCTCTCTGTGTCCTCTCGTCTCCTCTCATCTTCTAACCTTAAATTCTTCACATTTCCTGAACAAATGTCCTCATCCACTCCTTCCCAAGCGGCTAAATCCTCTCCAAACCCTAAGGGATCCTCTCTACCGTCGATTACTTCCTCTGATCGTCCTACTCGTCTCAAAACTCGTTCAACGAGACTGCGTTTCGGTGTCGACAAGTCCATCAGAGGAGTTCCAGACGAGATGTCTCCACCGAAATCATCTTCAACTAAGGCAAAGGGTATCACCATCGACGACAGTGGTGAACGAAGAACAAAGAAGAGGCATGACCCAGAAAAGACTCCGAAAGGGAAAGGAAAAACTAATGTGTCTGAGGTTCCTGACATTCCGAAGCCACCTAAGGCCAAACGAGCCAATAAATCTTTAGTTCCAGAAAAGGGGCAAGCATCTTCACCACCCAAATCTCCTACTGAAGAATTCTTCCCGGAAGCCACTGATTTTCTAGAAGACGCGATCACTGAGATTTACAACCACTCCTCTGCTCCTGAAGGTTTCTTTGCTGCCACAACCCAACTGTCAAAGGCCGAAGGAGAAAGGTTTAAAGAATTCTTTGCAAACAAAGCTTTTTGCCCTTTAGTTTCTGTTGATTTGGTTAAATTGAAAGAAGATTTTAATTTGGACCTATTTGCCTGGCTGAAGGATTATGAATCCTTTATCTCTATATCTGCTCCCTATACACCAAACATTGTTAAAGTCTTTTACTTTAACATGGTGACTGATAATTTACTTGACTCAGAGGGATGCCTTGTGGAAGAAAGAGTGACCACAATGGTGAAAGGTGCTGAGTTCACCATTTCTGCCTCCACCATTAACCAAATTCTCAGAATTGCAAACCCACCTTCAACTCCTGATATCAGACTTAGCAATCGAGATATTTTCACCACTCTTTGTCCAAACACCGCTTTTCCTGTCAATCAAACTCATACTCTCACTTTCAAGCCTACAGATATGCCTAGCATAAACAGAATCCTCTGGTATATTTACTCCCGAAACTTCATTCAGAAAGGAGGCAATTACACCCACTTCACCCAGAAGGATTATCCCCTTTTTGCTGCCTTTGTGAGACAGACATGTTAGTTCTCAATGTGTTTTGATGATTATCAACAATTGTAAACATGTTTTGAAGTTTCCAAAATCTGTTAAAAACCATCTGACAGTTGCATACTCGAGTATAGGTATGCAAACTCGAGTATTGGATTGATAGTTGATTGCTCAAATGCATTTTACAAGTCAATACTCAAGTATTGGGAGCAATACTCGAGTATTGAAGTCACAGAGAGCAATCAAGTTTTGAACTCAAGTGCATACTCGAGTATAGCACTAACATACTCGAGTATAGGTCATCCAGAGAGCATCCAAATGTTTCAAACTGAGTCAATACTCAAGTATAGGAAGCTATACTCGAGTATTGGACTTACAGAGAGCAAATGTGCTTTTCGACTTGAGTGCATACTCGAGTATGATAGTTGCATACTCGAGTATAGGCCTTACAGAGAGCAAACAAATTTTTCACCAAGTGTGAATACTCGAGTATGGTATAGGGATACTCGAGTATTGGCCTTATAGAGAGCCCCCAAAATTTTGGCAACAGTTGCATACTTGAATACAGGTTTTCATACTCGAGTATTGGGCTCTTTCAAAGTTTTCAACTTAACACCTGATCTTGAATACTCAAGTATGGAAATGGATACTCAAGTATTGAGCCTTTTTGAACATAATTTTTTTTTTTCACGAACAGTTGCATACTCGAGTAGAGTACTAACATACTCGAGTATAGACTTTGGTTTTCAAGTTCAACTCACGATGGTTTGCCTCTGGAAGCTGCATACTTGAGTATCACATTGGATACTCCAGTATTGACACTTGTACACAGTGCCATACTCGAATATAGAGGAACATACTCGAGTATCCAACGGTAAAAACTGATTTTCAAATCACACGAATTTGCAAAACACTATTGTTTGATCTAATAGCTTCTATTTATCATTCACTTATGTTCCCAGCTATGTTTAATCAGTTTGTTAAGTGAATTTCAGTTAGCACAGATGAAGATTATTGAAGGTCAAAGCCAAAAAGCAAAAAGGTGTCCAGAGCATTAAATGCACTTCAGTAAATTAACCTTCTTTTGGTTAATCCACCTAAACACGCCTTCTCAACGGTAAAGAAGGATTTCTACAACAAGTAAACTCTTCTCCAACGGGCAAATCCACAGAGAGCCACCTCAGATCAATTAATCACCTGGATTAGTTGGAGTTTAGAGAGAGAAGCTGACCAAACTTAATACTAACCACCTACAACGGTTGGAATCATCACACAACGGTCAATTAATGCTCTCTAACTATAAATAGAGTGCATTGAAGTCTTCTCAAGAAGATACACTAACTGAGAGCGAATTCATTAAGTGCACATTCAATACTCTTAGTTTTTCATCTGTATAGTATCATTGTGATACAAGAGCTTCAGTGATTATCTTATCTACTCTTTGAGAGAGTTATTTCTGTTGTAATTCATTGATTGTAAAGAACCACAAGTCAGGGGACTTGGTGGTTGGGATAATTGATTGCAACTTGTAAGGGGGAGTGAGTTCTAGAGAGAGAACTACTCTGAGTACAGAGCTTGTAATCAATTGTTGAGTTATAGTGGATTGAAAATCCCAAGTGAGGCTTGGGGACTGGATGTTGGTCAAGGAAAAGACCGAACCAGTATAAATCGTCTCTTGTAAGGTTTCTCTTCTCTCCATCTCTGTTATACTCTACTCTTACTTGTTCAAAACAGAGCTAAGTCTTTAAATTTTTAAAGATACCCAATTCACCCCCCTCTTGGGTATCAAGCTCCAGTCTTCATTTGGTATCAGAGCAAGGTCTTCTCTAGGAGCTTATCATCTCGAGAAGGATCAACATGGACGGTATTCTACCTGATGGAGCTTCTACCAACAGACCACCCGGTTTCAATGGTGAACACTACTCTTTTTGGAAAGCTAAATTCAAGGTGTTCGTCAATGCAACTGAGTATGGTCTTTAGAGAGTGTTTCGAAAGAGGTGACTACATGCCAACTGTTCTTCAAGATGGAGTGAGAGTTTTGAAGCTAGAAGAAGACTATGATGACAATGATTGAAGAAATATCACTTTGAATAGCAAGGCTGTTCTACTCCTTCAAAGTGCACTGAGTCAACAAGAATATTTTCGTGTTTGCACTTTACCATCTGCTAAAGCCATGTGGGATGCCTTGGAAATCGCTCATGAAGGCACAGCCGGTGTGAAGCAAAATCGTGTAAATACTCTTATGACAGAGTATGATCTTCTTAGAATGAAGCTTGGTGAGTCTATTGGAGAATTTCAACTGAGGTTCACTCATCTCATCAATCAACTCGCTACTTTTGGGAAGGAATATGACCAGCCGGTTCAAGTGAGAAAGATTATGAACATTCTTAACAAAGAATGGGAGGCTAAGGTCACTGCTATAGAAGAAGCGCGAGGAGAATCAATGATGTCTGTTGCTGCTCTCTTTGGAAGCTTGACTGAATATGAAGCCAAGCTAAAATTCAAGAAGGGTCTGGATGAATTGCATGGAAAGAACAAAGGAATAGCCCTCAAGTCAACCAAAGAAAGCAAGGAGTCAGATGATGATGGAGAAGATGAGGATGAAGAGATTGGAATGATGGTTTGGCATTTCAAGAAGTTCTACAAGAAGGATCAAGGCTTCAAGAAGTTCCAAAAGGGTAGCTCCAGCTACGAATCGAAGAAGCCTATCATATGCTACGAATGCGAGAAACCTGGACACATCAAATCAGAATGCCCTCAGCTGAAGAACCAAGAGAAAGAAAAGAAGAAATTCAAAATGTTCAAGAAGAAGGCATATGTTTCAGCCATATGGGGAGACAACTCATCCGATGAAGATGAAGTTGAAGCTGAAGAAGAAGAAGAAAAGGCTAACATTTGCTTAGTTGCTGAAGAAGAAGAGCAACATGATGAAAGCAATGAGGTATATGAATCAAAACCTTCCTATGATGAACTTTTTGATGAATACAATCTTGTGCAAAAGGAATTTGAAAAACTTGCTGAAAAGTATTTTGCTTTGAAAAAGAAAAATACTACTCTTGAATTACAAGTTGAAAGACTTTCTTCTCCTGAAATTCTAGTTTGTGATGAATGCCCTACTTTGGAGAAAAAGAACTTACAATTGACAAAAGCACTTGAGAAATTCACTAAGGGAAGTGAAATGCTCAATGTGATTCTTAAACAACAACGTTTTATAAACGATAGATCGAGCATTGGTTATAGACCAGATTTTGATAAGAAGAAAGGTAAAAAGAAGTGTGGCTAGAAATCTTACATGAACTATTTCACAAAATCTGTTCATTCCTCAAATCCCCTTGCACATTGTAACTATTGCAATAGGAAAGGTCATTCTACCTCTTCTTGTTTTCATAAGAATGAAAGAAAAGCTAAACCTGCTGGAAATTATAAATGGGTACCGAAAGGAACTTATGTTCCCAAGGTCCAAGCTAACCCCAAAGGACCCAAGAAAAGATGGGTACCTAAAACTTGATCCCTTGTGAATTGCAGGTGTGTCTTAAAGCATCAAGACCCAACAAATGGTACATTGATAGTGGGTGCTCGAGACATATGATTGGAGACAAATCCAAATTCCTTTCAATCAGGCCTAAAGATGGTGGTAGAGTCACATTTGAAGGTGATCAATTGGGAAAGATTGCTGGGATTGGTGAGATTGGCAACAATGAAGGACCACTCATCAAAGATGTCTACCTTGTAGAAGGATTGTGTCACAACCTACTAAGTGTGAGCCAAAGCACCGACAAGGGTAACTTAGTTATCTTTGATTCTGATGAATGCCTTATTGTTAAAAAGGATTTGGTCTCCATAAATGATTTGAAAACTAAAGCTTTATTTAGAGCACCTAGAGATGGTAATTGTTATACTCTCAACCTCTCTAGTAATGCTTCTGTTTCTGAAAATTGTTTTGTAAGCAACTTGAATGAGAGTTGGCTATGGCATAAGTGATTAACTCATGTCAATATGTTTCAACTTGACAAGTTGCTAAAAAAGGATTTGGTAATTGGTATTCCTAAATTAAGTTTCAAAAATGATATGATCTGTGATGCTTGTCAAAAAGGAAAACAAACCAAATCTTCTTTTAAAGCAAAAAATGAGATTTCAACAAGTAGACCTCTTCAATTACTTCATATGGATCTAGTTGGACCAGCTAGAGTAAAAAGTCTTGGTGGAAATCTTTACACTTTGGTCATAGTTGATGATTATTCTAGATTTTGTTGGACTATATTTCTCTCATTAAAAGATGAAACGTTTGATCAGTTTGTTGTATTTGCCAAGAAGGTTAAGAACGAGAAAGGTCTTTCAATTTTAGGTATAAGGACTGATCATGGTGGCGAATTCAAGAACAACGCCTTTACTAAGTTCTGTGATAATATGGGGATTGACCACAACTTCTCAGCTCCAAGGACTCCACAACAAAGTGGTGTTGTGGAGAGGAAGAATCGAGTGCTCACTGAGATGGCAAGAGCAATGTTGAATGAGAACAACACTTCACAAGTGTTCTGGGTTGACGCGATAAGTACGGCTTGGTACATCTTCAACAGAGCCTACTTGAGAAAGAAGTTGAGCAAGACTCCATATGAACTCTACAAAGGGAGGAAGCCGAATCTGAGCCACCTCCACATCTTCGGATGCAAGTGCTACGTGCACAGTAATGGTAAAGAGAATTTGGGTAAATTCGATTCCAAAGTAGATGTAGGAATATTTATCGGTTATTCTAATAGAAGTAAAGCATATATAGTCTTTAATACTAGAACTAAGGTTGTAGAAGAGTCTATACATGTTGTGTTTAGTGAAAATGACTCTGATAAATCCTTGGATGATGAGGAAGAGACCATTTTCAAAAATCAATTCTTTTCGAAAACTACTCCTACTTCTATTGTAAATCTTGAAAATGTTTTTGATTCTGATCCTGAAAACAATTTAGAAAATCCTGATCAGTCTCAGCCTAGAGCTTGGAGGTTTATAAGGAATCAACCTTTAGACCAAGTTATAGGTGATGTAAACCAAGGAGTAAGAACTAGAAATAGTGCTTCGAATGAAGTAACCTTTTCAGCATTCATATCGCACATAGAACCCTCTAAAATAGAAGAAGCCCTTTCAGACAATGATTGGGTGATAGCTATGCAAGAGGAGTTACATCAATTTGATAGAAATCAAGTTTGGGACTTAGTACCTAGACCCAAGGACCATCCGGTTATTGGGACAAAATGGGTATTCAAGAACAAACGTGATGAGTCGGCAATCATTGTCCGTAACAAGGCAAGATTGGTTGCCAAAGGTTACAACCAAGAAGAAGGCATAGACTATGAGGAAACTTATGCCCCAGTAGCAAGATTGGAGGCCATAAGAGTCCTACTAGCCTTTGCATGCACTAAAGGTTTTAAACTTTTTCAAATGGATGTGAAAAGTGCATTTTTAAATGGTTTCATTCAAGATGAGGTGTATGTTGAACAACCTTCAGGTTTTGAAAGTGATCAATTTCTGGATCATGTTTTTAAACTAAAGAAAGCATTATATGGTCTTAAGCAAGCTCCTAGAGCTTGGTATGAAAGATTAAGTCAATTCCTACTTGATCAAGGATTTACTAGAGGCAAGGCTGACACAACATTGTTTATCAAGAGAAATAAATTGAATGAAATCTTAATTGTTCAGATTTATGTTGATGATATTATATTTGGTGCTACTAATGATGCCTTGTGTGAAGAGTTTTCCAAGACTATGCAGGGTGAGTTTGAGATGTCAATGATGGGAGAGCTTAATTACTTCCTTGGGCTGCAAATCAAGCAACGAAAAGATGGGATATTCATATCTCAAACCAAATATCTGAATGATTTGCTGAAGAAGTTTGGGATGGACAAATGCAATGGGGCTGACACACCTATGAGCACAACAACCTCATTGGATGCTGATGAAGAGGGCAAGGATTTCAACATCACAAAGTATAGAGGGATGATTGGGTCACTACTCTATCTCACTGCAAGCCGCCCGGACATCCAATTCAGTGTTGGGATGTGTACAATGTTCCAATCCGCTCTAAAGGAGTCCCATGCTAAACATGTGAAGAGGATATTCAGATATCTCTTAGACACAAAGACTCTTGGACTATGGTTTCCTAAAGGTCAACCTGAACATTTGGTGGCATACTCAAATTCAGACCATGCCGGCTACAAGACTGATAGGAAGAGCACAAGTGGCCAATGTGAGTTCTTTGGCAACTCACTTGTGTCTTGGTTCAGGAAGAAGCAAACAACGGTAGCCGTCTCATCAACTGAAGCTGAGTATGTGGCCGCATCAAGCTGCTGTGCACAAGTTTTGTGGCTCAAACAACAACTTGCTGATTTGGGAGTACACTTGAAGGAGATCCCAATATTGTGTGACAACACAAGCACAATAAGCTTGGCCAAGAATCCGGTGCAACATACAAGAACCAAGCATATTGATGTGAGGCACCATTTCATTCGGGATCATGTCCAGAAAAGAGATGTCAAAGTGATGTTCATTCCAACTCATCTCCAACTTGCTGACATCTTCACAAAACCTCTAGCCAAGGAACAATTTACCTTCATAAGGAGAGAATTGGGAATGGTAAATCCCAATGAATTGTAAGCAATTCTGTCTCAATTTAATGTTAGTTATGTTTTTATGATTAATCTTTACTAACTTAAGCATCAGAGTGTATAGTCATTGTTTTGCAGGATGTTTTGAAGTTTCAAAGGTTGCATACTCAAGTATTGGCTATGAGACTCGAGTATGGAAGTGGCAGAGAGCATAAACTGAAGTTCAGAAGAGCTATACTCGAGTATGGGAGTGGATACTCGAGTATCCACAAGGCAGAGAGCAAAGTATTGAGAAAGAGACTCAATACTCGAGTATGTAAGTGGCATACTCGAGTATGGACCAGACAGAGACCAAAGCTGAAAGTATGCAAGAGGCATACTTAAGTATGTTAGTGACATACTCGAGTATGGGTATCGGGATTTTCAAAAGTTCACCTTACACTTTTGAAGTCTAGGTCAGTATACTTCCTTCAATACTCGAGTATATTAGTGAAAGTATGCAATACTCGAGTATGGATTTTACATACTCGAGTACGAGTACGCAGTTATATAAGGTGTGTCTGTTCATGTTCTTCATTACTCGCGCTCATACTCAAGTTTAACGGTTGCGTCTCTTCTTTTTCTCTCTTCCTCTCACTGAAACCGTCGTATCCCTTCCATTTTCTCCTTTAAATCCTCACGAAAACCCTTCCCAATCTCATTTCCGTGCAAACCCTAGCCTCCCAATGTCTTAAGAGCAAAGTCAATCCGATCAACCTATCCCTTCTCAACCTCAGAGGCCTCCTAGGATGAAGTCGATTCCGAAGAGGTTGCAGACCGGCATTGATCGATCGATACAAGGAGTAAGCGAGAATATACCTGAGGCCGGTTCTCCTAACCCCAAGAAGAGGGGTACATCGTCGAAAGAGCCGGTTCCGTCTTCGGCTAGTAAAAGGAAGAAGACTACCGAGCCAAGCAAAGACAAAGGGAAGAGGAAAGTTGTACATCAGAAGACGAGGTCAAAGCGAGCCTCCACTACTATTGTATCTTCTTCGTCCACGGTCGAAGTCACCAGCTCAGTTTCAGAGACCGAGTCTGAGGAAGTGTCTCCGGTTATCGCCAACGCCGTAGAAGAAATCAAATTGCACAAGTCAGCGCCAGAAGGATTCAAGATTGCCCCGGTTCCTCTCCCGCCTGGTCTGAACGCCAAATTCAAAGACCAGTTCACTGATCGTGGCTTTTGTGCAGTCGTCTCGGTTGACTTGGCCCAAGTCCAACAGGAGTGCAATGTGGACTTGTCGCCGTGGTTAGGGCCGTATGAGTCATTTGTGTCGATTGAGGCCGCTTACTACCCGGAGTTAGTAAAGATGTTTTACTTCAACATGGTCACCGACCACATTCTGGACTCTGAGGGTGCATTGGTTGAAGAACGGGTCACTACGTCTGTCAAAGGTGTCCAATTCACCTTATCTGTTGCCATCCTCAACCGGATTCTAAAGGTTGCCAACCCTCCTCCGGCTTTCACTCTGACATACACCAATGAAGAGGTGTATACTACATTGGTGCCTGGGAAGGCAATTCCAGATGATCAGAGAGCACACTTGACATTCAAGCCATCTGACATGTCCCCGCTGAATCGAGTGATTTGGTACATCTACTCGAGGAATTTTGTCCAGAAGGGAGGCAGCTTCACTCACCTTACACAGAAGGACTACCGGTTCTTCATGGCATTTATCAAGAAGCATCCAATCAACATCGGGCAGTGGATCTTCAAGGAGATGAGCCACTTCAAGTTCGTCTCCCGGAAGGGTTCCTATATACCATTTCCTTCCTTGGTTTCACTGATCTTGTTTTATCACAAGATATGGTACGTGGGGCCTCCAGAGTTGATGAAGTATATCCCGGCCTTCGGCAAAACACAATTCAACTTTATGAAGATCCATTTCGAGCCCGAAGGTTTCGGTCAGTCCAGAGCACCTCTACAGAGGTCACAGGCCCGTGCATCTCAGTCGGTTGCGCACGAGACCCAGTCGGCTCCTCCTCCTCCTCCAGTGGACTTTGATCAGAGAGTCAAAGAGATTGTGGATGCTGCTCTTATATCTTACTTTCTCAAGATGCAATTTGAGTTCGGGAAGCTTGGCGCTGATATCAGGATGGGACTAAGTGAGGTGATCACTGGACAAGAGGAGATGAAGACTCAGTTGGCTAAGCTGAAGGATGAGTCTGAGAAGAAGCAAGGAGAGATCTTCGACCAGTGTATCGACTAAGACGCCCGGCTATCCATCACACTGAATGTTGCATCTGAAGCCCGAGACAAGATTGACAAGTTAATCCAGCACTTTGACATTGGAGCCTCTTCATCCACCTTCGGGTTCACTACTGGTCCTTCCCCATCCACCTCTGTTCCAGCAGTCCAGCCATCTTCCGTACCAGAAGCTCAGTCTTCCCCACCTTCCTTACCTTCATTCGCTTTCCCTAGTCCACCTCATACTTCATCATCACCCATATCCACTTCCGCCCCAGCCACTGTGGTTCTTTCCTCACCAGTCACTCCCTCCACAGAGATCTTACCTGATCCACTTCCATCTCCAAAAACCCCCTCGACTGAGATTTTCCATCTTCCTACATCCTCAGTAATTTTGCCTACCACACCAGCTGTCATTTTCCTTCCTCCACCTCCCTCTACCTTTGATATTCCTTCCGAGCCATCTACCTCCACTGATCCTCCCCTCATTGATGATGACAAAAGGGGAGAAGCAGAGAAGGACGCTTAGGACTTAGGGAGTTTGTGTAGTTAGGAAGAACTTGTAGTGTTTTGTATCTTTGATATCAGTAACTTTTAATGTTATCAGTGAATTTGTAGTGCTTTTTCTGATATCAGTAATCTTGAAGCATGTTTTGGTTCAAATTGTATGTATTGTGTTCAATGAATATATCTCAGTTTGTTTATGACTTTGAATGCATTCCTGCTGCCATTCTCTGAGTTTTATGTTTTAATATGCACATTTGATTGGCTTCTGAACACTTTGCACTGATAATTGAAAACTTCATTTCAAAAAGGAATCAATCTTTCAAATTCTTTAAAAAATAGTTTACAAGTGTTGTCATCATCAAAAAGGGGGAGAATGTTAGTTCTCAATGTGTTTTGATGATTATTAACAATTGTAAACATGTTTTGAAGTTTCCAAAATTTGTTAAAAACCATCTGACAGTTGCATACTCGAGTATAGGTATGCAAACTCGAGTATTGGATTGACAGTTGATTGCTCAAATGCATTTTACAAGTCAATACTCAAGTATTGGGAGCAATACTCGAGTATTGAAGTCACAGAGAGCAATCAAGTTTTAAACTTAAGTGCATACTCGAGTATAGCACTAACATACTCGAGTATAGGTCATCCAGAGAGCATCCAAATTTTTCAAACTGAGTCAATACTCAAGTATAGGAAGCTATACTCGAGTATTGGACTTACAGAGAGCAAATGTGCTTTTCGACTTGAGTGCATACTCGAGTATGATAGTTGCATACTCGAGTATAGGTCTTACAGAGAGCAAACAAATTTTTCACCAAGTGTGAATACTCGAGTGTGGTATAGGGATACTCGAGTATTGGCCTTACAGAGAGCCCCCAAAATTTTGGCAACAGTTGCATACTCGAATACAGGTTTTTCATACTCGAGTATTGGGCTCTTTCAAAGTTTTCAACTTAACACCTGATCTTGAATACTCAAGTATGGAAATGGATACTCAAGTATTGAGCCTTTTTGAACTTAATTTATTTTTTTTTTTCACGAACAGTTGCATACTCGAGTAGAGTACTAACATACTCGAGTATAGACTTTGGTTTTCAAGTTCAACTCACGATGGTTTGCCTCTGGAAGCTGCATACTTGAGTATCACATTGGATACTCCAGTATTGACACTTGTACACAGTGCCATACTCGAATATAGAGGAACATACTCGAGTATCCAACAGTAAAAACTGATTTTCAAATCACACGAATTTGCAAAACACTATTGTTTGATCTAATAGCTTCTATTTATCATTCACTTATGTTCCCAGCTATGTTTAATCAGTTTGTTAAGTGAATTTCAGTTAGCACAGATGAATATTATTGAAGGTCAAAGCCAAAAAGCAAAAAGGTGTCCAGAGCATTAAATGCACTTCAGTAAATTAACCTTCTTTTGGTTAATCCACCTAAACACGCCTTCTCAACGGTAAAGAAGGATTTCTACAACAAGTAAACTCTTCTCCAACGGGCAAATCCACAGAGAGCCACCTCAGATCAATTAATCACCTGGATTAGTTGGAGTTTAGAGAGAGAAGCTGACCAAACTTAATACTAACCACCTACAACGGTTGGAATCATCATACAACGGGCAATTAATGCTCTCTAACTATAAATAGAGTGCATTGAAGTCTTCTCAAGAAGATACACTAACTGAGAGCGAATTCATTAAGTGCACATTCAATACTCTTAGTTTTTCATCTGTATAGTATCATTGTGATACAAGAGCTTCAGTGATTATCTTATCTACTCTTTGAGAGGGTTATTTCTATTGTAATTCATTGATTGTAAAGAACCACAAGTCAGGGGACTTGGTGGTTGGGATAATTGATTGCAACTTGTAAGGGGGAGTGAGTTCTAAAGAGAGAACTACTCTGAGTACAGAGCTTGTAATCAATTGTTGAGTTATAGTGGATTGAAAATCCCAAGTGAGGCTTGGGGACTGGATGTTGGTCAAGGATAAGACCGAACCAGTATAAATCGTCTTGTGTAAGCTTTCTCTTCTCTCCATCTCTATTATACTCTACTCTTACTTGTTCAAAATAGAGCTAAGTCTTTAAATTTTTAAAGATACCCAATTCACCCCCCTCTTGGGTATCAAGCTCCAGTCTTCAAGACCAAATTTAACCTTGGTCACTGGATTTTCCAAGAAAGGATCAAGTTCAGATTTGCTTCCAGGCATCCATCACATATTCCCTTTCCTTCTTTGGTGTCAGTAATTCTGTTCTACCATAAGATTTGGCATTTGGGCACTCCCGAGACAATCAAGAGGCCAGCTACATTTGGGAAGACTCAATTGAATTATATGAAGCTCAATTTGGAAGGTGAAGGCTCAGAACATTCCCAGGCTCCCACAAGATCTCACACTCGTACCACTCATTCAAGAGCACAAGAGGCCCAGTCAGCTCCTGCACCAACCTATGCATTACCTCTTGATTTTGAGGATAGGATCAAAGCTATTGTCACAGCGGCAATTGCTTCTCTCTCGATAAGATTGGAGTTTGAAATAGGGAAATTGGTCGCTGAGGTGAGAGACGGGAACCATGAGCTAATGGATGCCCAAGTAGCAATGAAAGCTCAATTGGATGAGTTCAAGATTGAATCAGAGAAGAAGCAGAATGAGCATTTTGATCAAATGATTGTTCTTGATGCGAGATTGTCTACTCAGTCCATCACCACCATGTATCTGGATAACAAGGTGGACAAAATTCTAAGGCATCTGGGCATTGGATCCACATCTACTAATTTTGGCACCACCTCCACACCTACACCTACACCATCATCTCCTCCTTTCTCATTCCCAAGTCCTCTTACATCTTCATCTCCAGCCTCTACTTCTACTCCTGCAACTGTAATTCTGTCATCTCCCTCCACACCTGCCACTAAGGTGCTCCCTTCACCCACTACTCCAGCTACAGTTGTCTTACCATCACCATCAACACCAGCTACTGAAGTATTTCCTCACTCCACTCCCTCTCCAACCACTCTTGCTACCATTGTCCTCCCATCTCCACTCCCTGAAGCTATTCCACCTCCCTATTTTGAAGATGACAAAGGGGGAGAGATATAGGAGAGTTTAGGAGACAAGTTTGGAAGCATTTTTAAAAAAAAATGCTTAAATTGCAGTTCAAATTATGAATGTTCAGATTATGAATGTTTCTATCTTGTTGTGTAAGTTGCAGTTCAGTTCATGAATGATATTTGAAGTTTCTTTAATTCTGTCTAATTCCAGTTCATTCATGAAATCTGTGTTTGTTATTGCTTCTGTTGCTTATCTCTGATATAATGTGTGCAAAAGTTTTGAAAACAAACCAAGAATTGCAAATGAATACTCATGACAGATTTTTAAACTTAGCTTATTTTGAAAAATCCTGTCTTGGCTTGTCAATCCTCTCAAATTCTGTGATTTTTGGTTTACAAATGTTGTCATCATCAAAAAGGGGGAGAATGTTAGTTCTCTATGTGTTTTAATGATGATCTAACAATTGCAAACCCAAAAATGCAGTTTTGTCTTGATAAGTTGAAAAACTTACTGTTAAGACAAAACTTGAGTTTTGATTTCAAAACTCAAGTTTTGACCTTGACAGAGAAGTGCTCGTTTTCACTAAACAAGAACAAAACTCAAGTTTCCTTTGGAAACTCGAGTTTTGAACCATATAGAGAGCACTCAATTTTCATCTCAAGACAAAACTCGAGTTTCAGTTTGAAAACTCTAGTTTTGACTCCTACAGAGACTTAGACATTTTTCAACTAAAGACAAAACTCGAGTTTTGTTTTGAAAACTCGAGTTTTGGCCATATAGAGAGTCTCTGATTTTAAATCCAGATTTGCGCCAAGACTTAACCTTTTCAACTGCTTCTGAACTTTTCAAAGTTTTTTCTAAGTTAAGAGAAAACTCGAATTTTGATTTCAAAACTCGAGTTTTGACTTAACAGAGAGTTGTCAAGTTTTCCAACATTTTGAAAACTCGAGTTTCAAAGAGAAAACTCAAGTTTTCAACTTGAGCAGACTTTAAAAGTTTTCATCATTGGATGAAAACTCGAGTTTTGTTTTCAAAACTCGAGTTTTGACCCAACCCAAGAGCACTGCCAAAGTTCCAAGTTTTCATAACAATATGAAAATTCGAGTTTTGATTTCAAAACTCGAGTTTTGATCAGGCAGAGAGCAATGCATTTTCACGATGAATTGAAAACTTGAAACTCAAGTTTTGGCCTGACATGAACTCTTCAATGTTTTCACAGCTTAAGTGAAAACTCGAGTTTCATTTTGGAAACTCGAGTTTTCGCCAAACAGAGAGCTATGAAGTTTTCCAACATTTTGAAAACTCAAGTTTTGAAAGTAAACTTAAGTTTTGAAGTTTTGGACTTAATCACTCACACTTCATTAAAAGTCCAAAACTCGAGTTTTAGTTTGAAAACTCGAGTTTTGACATTTACTCAAACTATGGTCCAAAAGCTCAAAACACGATATTACTCTCTAGAAACAGAAAACTCAAGTTTCAGTTTTGAAACTCAAGTTTTGTGTTAAGTACACAGTTGAAAACTCGAGTTTCCATGAACAAAACACGAGTTTCCATCGCTGAACTGCAGATTTGAATTTAACGATTTTGGAATGTTTTATTATTTGAGCTCAATACTTTCTAGCATTAATCTTCCATATTCCCTGCTATGTTTAACCACTTTACTTGTGAGTTTAAGGCAGATTAACGAAAGTTATTGAAGATCTCAACCAAAAGCAAAAAGCATGTCAGCACAATAAATGTTGTCCAGAAAAGAAGCACTCTTTCAGCTAAACCACCTGTGCACGGTTGCAAAGCATTAAAGAATGTTTTCTACAACAAGCAACCTCTTCTCCAACAGACTAATCCACAAAGAGACAGCTCAGAGTCATTATCCACCTGGATTAAGTGGAGAATAGAGAGAGAAGCTGACCAAAGTTGCAACTAAAGACCTCCAACGGTTCAATCATCTTTGCAACGGTCATTTATTGCCTTCTGAGTATAAATAGAAAAGCATTCAAGTCTTCTCAACAATTACAACAACTGAGAGCGAATTTCATTGAAGTTTTCATTCATTTCTTTCAGTTTTCATCTGTGTAGTATCTTTTGATACAAGAGCTTCAGTGTTCATTTATATCTGCTCTTTGAGAGAGTATTATTTCAAACTATTCATTTATTGTAAAGGAATCACAAGTCAAGGGGACTTGGTGATTGGGGGAATCATTGATTACAACTTGTAAGGGGGAGTTGTAAGTTCCGGCTATCACCCAAGAGGGGGGGTGAATTGGGTGAAGTATAAAAATTTCCACTCTTTAAAACATTTTCGCAATTCAGTGTTTTCATCTTGAGTAACAAAAGTGAGTTTTCAAACAATTGATAATTGCTCAAATGTAAATGCTGGGAATGCAAAAGATAAGGAAGAAGAGCTTGCAAACAGATTTATACTGGTTCGGCCCTCTCTGACCTACGTCCAGTCCCCAAGCCTCACTTGGGATTTTCAATCCACTATCTCACTCAAGCTTTAATCGGGTACTTGAGAACCGCTACAATCCCACAAGTTTAGCCGGGCACTTGTGCAGCCTTTTACAAATCTCTTACTGAGATACTCCCCCTTACACACCGTAAGGATACACTGCTTGATCACACACTTCGTACTCGAAGTAATCCTCTCTCTCTAGGATTCACTCCCTCTTACAAGTTGTAATCAACACAATGTATAACCCACTCAAGATTACCCAATCTTGAGTTTCTCTCAGAAGGATAATGTGTTTACAATGAATTTCCTCTCAAAGGAATGGATAAATAAACACTGAAGTACAGACACAATTCATTTCACACTCTTAAGCTATTTAGATATGAAAAACAGAGTGAGAATGATGTAGAAGAAGAGCATCAGCATTTTGGCATGGTAATCATATGTCTCCACGTTTTTCTGCTTCAATCCATGTCTTTTATAGGTAGAGAAGAGTCTGTGACCGTTTATGACCGTTGAAGAATCAATCAGACCGTTGTAGCTGATTATCTTTAAGTTTGGTCAGCTTCTTTCTCTAATCTCCAACTAATCCAGTTGTATAATTGATCTGAGGTGGCTTTCTGTGGATTTGCCCGTTGGAGAAGACTTTGCTTGTTGTAGTAATCTTCCTTTTAGCCTTTTGCAGACGTGTACAAGTGGATTAACCAAAGGAAGCAACTATCTGGGCTGTGCATTTATTGTTCTGACAGTTTTTTACTTTTTGCTCTAATCCTTCAATGAACCTTCGTTAATCTGTCTGAAACTCACTAGAAAGATGGTTAAACATATCTAGAATCCATATAGAATAATCATGGAAAGCATTGAGATCAAACAAGAAGGTATTGCAGATTTCCCAAATTTGAAATTGCACCAACGGTCACAAACCTTGAGGCCAACCTCGAGGTTAGCCTGAAGGTTTCAGGCAAGTTCAGTTTCAGAAACTCACAACCTTGAGGTTGAAACAGTAACCTCGAGGTTGGAAACTTGGTTGAAAGAGCATTTTTCCTCTGGAGCCCGATAACCTCGAGGTTGGAAATCCATACTCGAGGTTTGCTTCTGAAATTGCAAAGTTCAGTTCTTGAAAACAAGCCTCAACCTCGAGGTTGCAAACTTGACCTCGAGGTTGTCATTACTTTGACAACCAGTTTGCTCTCTGTAAGTCATAATACTCGAGGTTCAAAACTGATACTCGAGTATGGCTTCTCATACTGCAGTAGAGCAATTTCTGAGGGCCATATCTCTCTGGTCCGAGCTCCGTTTTGGTCCGTTCAACTCTTGATGGAAAGCTCTGTGAGTCTACTTTCATATGCCACTGATTTCAGTCCAATCGGATTTGCAGTTTGTGAGATATACTCAAAATACTAAAGGCTGTTCCTGACTGTGACGCTGATATTTATGTCAACTTGTAAAATTCATCAATAATTCATCTGAACTCCTTTGGACTTGAATCTTTGTCAAAAGTACGTGTTGGGAGTCTAGTTTCCAATGCTTTTGGTTTCGTCTCAATCCGATCTCTGGTTTGGAAGATATCATCAAATTACCAAAAGTCGCCAGAAGCTGAACGTGGAACAGAGTGCACCAGAGTTGCTGATAGTGCTGAAACCTTGAGGTTATGACTACAACCTCGAGGTTTCACTTGCAACCTCGAGGTTGCACTTCCAACCTCGAGGTTGGCTAGTCCAGAGACACCAAAGATGCTGAAAACACTCAAACCTCGAGGTTCATATCCAAACCTCGAGTTGCCTCATCCTAAACCTCATATTTGCTCTGGTTTAACTCTGAAATGACCCATTCCAACTTCCATTTGATCATGGAGACTTCTAGGATCAATTTTAGAACTTGGATAGTGATATCTTCATTCCATTCAACAAGATCTTCCTTCTTCCATCTCCCAACTTGATCATTCTTCATCAATTCTTTCTTTCTTCTCTTCTCTTGATCATTCTTGATAATGCAACTCTTTCTTCAGCCTTGAATGCTTCTTCTTTATTTGGTCTCTTTTCTTCTACTTGGTTATCACCAAAACCCATTGATAACAACTTGCTTTCTTGATAACCTCTGCAGATACTTCTTTCTTTCAACTCTTATCTCCTTCTTGATTAATCTCTATAATTCAACTTGGATTGATCTACATTAAATGCAATAGTTAGTCCAAGTAGGAGATAATTATATTGCTCAATCTTTTTGCTATTAAGAATGGCATCTATATAAGACATCATCAAAACTAATCATAACCAACATTCTCCCCCTTTTTGATGATGGCAAATACTTTAAGAAAAATATGTATGAATATAAGAATACATTAGATGCAACATATTTTTCTTGCCATTCTCTCCCCCTTATTTGTCATTAGCAAAAAGTTGAATTGTAAGTTAACAGAAAATGACCAATTTTGCATTTCAACACAAGTTAATTAGAGGATGGCAGCAGATAAGCATATTAGTATCATAAACAACTAGAAATGTATTCATTGAACAAACTTCATAAACGCAGAATTGATATCAGAAAGGATAAACACTCTGATAATCACTGATATCAGAAATAGTTACTACAAGATTAGCAAAATGCAATGAGATGCAATGAAATACAACACCCAGAGCCTATGCACCTTATGCATGTTAAAAAAAATATGAAACCAGATTAAAGGAGTCAAAGAAACTGATTTTCTCTCCCCGATTGAAAGTGCTGTCATTCTAAATATGAAGCAGCTTAGAATGTTTTTATGAAAACAAATTTGAGAAAATTTGGAGAGGTTTTCAAGACATCTTTCACATTTAAAACATATAGATACCAAACATGTGCAATATAAAAAGTAGAGATTAGAAATGCTCATGTTGGTTTTCCAAATTGATGAACGATCTGTGAAGTCCATTTGATAGCTTTCTTGTTAAAAGAGATCCGTGATGTGCTCTGAACATCCTTTGAGATGTGGAATGAGACCAAAGTACTGACTTCTTGAGTTGTATCTCATATGAATGAATAATATTAGCATTCAGATTCAATCCTTCGTCTTTTCTTCATATAGCTATTTTTCTAGCACATAACATAATCTCCTGCTACAAATTGAAAACATTCTTTCCAAAAGATTTGTTAGTGCAAGCCAAATATCAAAGTTTTCAAGAGCGAAATTAACTCATCATCAAAACTAACAGAAGATAATGAATGCATATGAGTATGCCCCAAAAAAAATTCTTCAAGTAAAGGAAATGAGCTTTTAAAATATCAAACACATGTGAATATGAAGCTCCCCCTTAATGAATGCACGGCTAAAAAGTGAAGTTCCCTTTCATGATGCCAAATAATAATGAGACACCAAATGTTATGAGGTTTGAAAATATCTTTGCTCACAACATGGTACCTTAGAATTGAAAGACTTTCAAACTCAGTTGGGTGGACTTGAAATTGGTATAATCAAATCACTTATGCCTTTTATGATGATAATAGAGTTTAAGGCATAAGGATCATTTTTTTAAAAATGATTTGCTCAGGCTAAAGTTCATGAAAAATTTGAGTGAATAAAATCAAGTTAGCCTGAAGAGTGATATGAAACAGAGAAATGATTATCATATATGAATATTATTGCAGAATACAATACCTCACTCAAGTAATGTCGTAATTACTTGAGTCATAATGGTTTGTAGTCCATAGATGCATCACGGGCTAGCTTTTATCTGATAATGTGATCAATACTGAAGCTTTCCCAGATGTGACTAAGCTTCAAGATGAAGAGTCACATAACCATCAGATGTTCTGAATGCATCTTAGACGTTGAAATCCTGAATGAACTTTGTATAAGATTAGTTTTTGCTCATAGCTTCTCATCAAGTTAACATGCTCCTTATCATCTCGGTTCCTTGAGTGACACTTCCTTCTGGTTGCCCTTTGACATTCATACCTCCAACCTCGAGTTTACCTCTAGAACCTCGAGGTTCCACTGTCTGTTTGGATGAGATGTCTTCTCTGTCTGCCACAAAACTCGAGGTTCCACTTCCATACTCGAGGTTCCATCCTTCAGGAACCTTGAGATTTTGTTTGACACCTCGTCAACCTCGAGGTTGGCTTCTCAACCTCGAGGTTCTGCCTTTGACAGCAAAACCAACACCTGCAATAAAATGAATGTTCTTTGGTACTCAATGATTCTTGAGTCCACACAAGATTAGACATGACAACTCTTACACTCTTATAGGATTAAACCATATGACGTATGAGCAAGAAGTATAACAATCAAAGATCAAAATATAGTTTTACCCAAACAAGATCAAGCCAATTAATTGAATAGGGTAACAACTAAATGATACCAAAAATGTTATTTCTCAATGACAATTTGTGAATACACTAGATGCAGAAAAGATGTCATTGATGAGTATAGAAAACCTTATCTATAATGATAAGCATTTATCAATTTGAAGTTCAAATTTTTCAAGAAAGATAGTGAAATATGCAAAGTATTTCAAATCTTGAATGATCTTTCAAAAAAAATGTGATGACACATTATGAAATCAATATTTTTCATACATGAAAGATTTTTGAAACATGTTTGAAAACAGTGGTCATTATAAATATGATGAAAGTCAATAGGTTTAATGAATATATCAATATGCTTCAGATTTGAAGAACATGTTAAACATTGAAGTTAACATGTTGAAGAATTTTCAGAAAAGCCAAAGTCATGAAAGTAAAGCATTATCAGGACATGCTTAGAACAACATAAATAAGCTTAATGACTTTGCTATTGACCAAGAGATAATCTTGCCTTAGAGAGTAGAGTATCGAACATATGAGAGCATTCAAGGCAAGAATTATGAGAATACAAAACTAGTTACTCTAAACATGAATGTGGACAAATAATTATATATT
The DNA here is from genome assembly GCA_034222035.1 of Acacia crassicarpa. NCBI lineage: Eukaryota > Viridiplantae > Streptophyta > Magnoliopsida > Fabales > Fabaceae > Acacia > Acacia crassicarpa. The sequence goes on along the minus strand of JAWXYG010000009.1, from coordinate 17,739,464 downwards.
AGAGTAACACAAGTAGTACTAGGATTCATAGACTATGAAACACAGATTCTTTAGTCCAAAAGACTAAAGTTCCAAAGAATTATCCTAGAAAGTTATTCCATATAATGGTTAATGCACATGATGCATTAATGAACATTCATAATATTTGGAATAGCTTAATCAATAAGGTTTTATGCAACAAGCATAAGTTTTCACATACTGAATTCATTTCTGGAAATTAGCTTGAAACTCATATATGATTCACTTATTTGACATAAGGTCCTACCATTTAGAGAATGAAACATAAGAGTTCAAGCAAAACATTGAATTCTATAGATCAATATGTGAATGACAGGAAAAACTCAATTGGACACATTTGAAGCATATCTACCATTCAATATACAATGTTAACTTCCAATTTGAAACATTATTTGAATGCAATCAGAGTATGAACATTTTTCAAATCATGCGTATGCATTTTCACAAAACAGAGTGAATTCAAATTCAAACAAGTTTTAGAATCGCGCATAACAAAAGAATAAACTCAGATGGTGAAGCATCAAACTCAAGTTCATCTTTTTCTTCAGACTTTCATTTCTTCTTCGCTTGTTGTGGATTTGAATTTAGCTTGTCAGTGTCAAGTTTGCTTCTCTTGGTAGCAAACTTTAGCAGGATTTCAGAGGATAATAATCATCCTGTATGAAAATCACATCTAGATTCTCCAATACTTAAGTTAGTAACCAATTAATCATCAAAACGCAGAACTAACATTAAGTGGAGGCAATTCACAATCTATTGGGATTAGACATTCCCAAAATTTCTCATTATCCAATCGAATTGCTCGTAGATGAATACGATATTTCCAAAAATATGTATCACAAATAATCTTACAAATTTGAGTAGATACATAAGCGAATATGTGATACCAAGAAATTCAGTGTTCAATGACGATTTGAAAATACATTCATGGAAAATATGTCATTGATATGAACTTTTCATAAACTATGCAAATAGTTTTCAATATCTCAAATATCAATCGTGATAATGTTATATGAGATTGAGATGTTGATGATATGAAAACTCATCTTTGTAGAAGTACTTAGAGAAACAATGCATTTGCAAAGTATGGTGGAAATTGAATTCCAATCTTGAGATATCATTTGAATCAAAACATGCATATTTTTAGAAACATTGGAATGCATTTTCCAAACACAGAATGAATTGTATTTCAAAAAAAAAATTCTTGACTTGTGCATCTCAGAAACTTTCAAGTCAGAAAAATTATGCACAAATTCACTTGTTATCCATTAGCAATCTTGAAAACATTTTTAAGGTCACAAGTAATTGATTGCTTAATGGTATACAGTATTGGACAAGTATACATTACCCAAGAATGAATTTCACATAAACACAATATGGGGTAAGGATTAGATATCACCGTATTTCCCTTTGTCCTCATAGAAACTTGCTTGGTTGAGATGGATTGGTGTAGACAACTCCTTTTTCGGTTGTTCACCATCAACATCAAGCATAGCTTGTTGAGCTTTCTCAAGACTTGAATCATTTCTCTATGTTGCATTCTTGAGAAGCTTTCTTTCGTCCTACAAAACTTTATAAATCTTTGTCTTTCTTGGTATCCAACCTTGGATCCAATCATCGTTAGCTTGTAGGAGCCAAAATTAAATTCACATGCTCCTATGAATATAATCAATTCAGAATAATAAAGTATAGTGAATAAAACATGACTCTTTGCATAAAGGAGATACTTTCTTTTCTAATCATCATGCAAGCATAAAGAATTAAATCATTGAACATTGCAATCTTTTTGAAGAATAAATTAGGATGTGAAAAACTTGATTTTAAAAGTAGTTTGCAATGATCATTTCTAAGGTTACAAAATATAAAACCTCAATGAATATTTCATATGATAACAAAGGAGGTTTTACCATTGTCTACCTTATACCTTAGGCACTTGGAGGATTGGCTTTGCTCACCCATTGCCTCTTCTTATCACATTGACTCGTCATATGTCTTTCAATGGGTGTCTGCAAAGCTCTCCTAGAGGGCATGGACTTCAAGTGTCTTCTGTTTGATACTTGAGAGATTCTCCTCTTCTTGTTCTCCTCAAGATAATTGAATGGTACTCTATGGAGATTTGTTCTTGAGGTAGATGACGCTCTTCTTGCTTGTATCCATTGCTTCTTATAAATCAGCTTTGTAGTTTCAGCAATGGGTGCCATGGGAGTTCTCTTGCTTGATATGGATTCTATGATCTCCTTCTTTGGTGCATGAGGGACTCTTGGCTTCTTCTTCCTCTTCTTTGTACCTTGATGTCCATTGATATTCAAATCATCCTGCACACATAGAGTACTAGATGGACATTTCGGTACCCACTTATACTTGGGTCCTTGACTGTTAGTATTGGACCTTGATTGTCCTTTAGGAACCCAAACCAACTTATTTCTTACATTGAAATTTCTTCTAATACAACATGTGTAAGAAATATGTCCAGATTTTCCACAATAATTGCAAGTAATATAATCATGCTTGTTATGAACAACTTTGCAAGAATTATGTGGTTCTAGTGGATGCAATTTCAAATGACTCATATTTGTGTATTCTTTCTTCCCATATGATTTTCCAGCATCATTTTTGAAATTATTTTTGTTTTTCAAAATAGAATCAGTAAATGGTTGAAAAACACTTCCATGCAATTGTTTGAAAACATTTTTCTTGCCTACACAAGAAGAATTGGAATTGTTTACCTCATGTGCATCTTGAGCTCTAGCTAATGATTGATCACAATCGTCTATGAGTTTATCTTGGAAATTCTCTTCCTCTTGTTCTATTGTGTTGACTAGATCATGGAAGAACTCAATAATTTCTCCTTCTTTATTCTCCACTTCCAATTGTTCATCAATTGTGGATACACAACTTATAGTTTCAGATGAGCTGTCAACACTTTCAACTTCAACAGAATTGTTAGAAGCATATATAGAATCAAGAGTATCCCAAATTTCTTTAGCACTAGAGCAAAACTTGATTTTCTGAAAATCATTTTCAGTTAAAGCAGAATGAAGGATTTTCATTGCTCTAATGTTCAAAGAAAACATCTTCATTTCTTTTTCTGTCCAATCCTTTCTTGGTTTGAAATCAAAAGCATTTGTAAAAACAATCCACATATAAAAATCAGTTGCTTTGATAAAACTAGTCATTCTAGCTTTCCAAAACCAAAAATCAATATCTTTAAAAAGAGGTGGAATGGTAAAATCAAAACCCTCAGAAAACGAAGAACACCCGAAATCAGCCATTGAAACTCTTGAGACGGTTAAGTCCTTTAAACAAGAGCCTAGCTCTGATACCAAATGTAAGTTCCGGCTATCACCCAAGAGGGGGGGTGAATTGGGTGAAGTATAAAAATTTCCACTCTTTAAAACATTTTCGCAATTCAGTGTTTTCATCTTGAGTAACAAAAGTGAGTTTTCAAACAATTGATAATTGCTCAAATGTAAATGCTGGGAATGCAAAAGATAAGGAAGAAGAGCTTGCAAACAGATTTATACTGGTTCGGCCCTCTCTGACCTACGTCCAGTCCCCAAGCCTCACTTGGGATTTTCAATCCACTATCTCACTCAAGCTTTAATCGGGTACTTGAGAACCGCTACAATCCCACAAGTTTAGCCGGGCACTTGTGCAGCCTTTTACAAATCTCTTACTGAGATACTCCCCCTTACACACCGTAAGGATACACTGCTTGATCACACACTTCGTACTCGAAGTAATCCTCTCTCTCTAGGATTCACTCCCTCTTACAAGTTGTAATCAACACAATGTATAACCCACTCAAGATTACCCAATCTTGAGTTTCTCTCAGAAGGATAATGTGTTTACAATGAATTTCCTCTCAAAGGAATGGATAAATAAACACTGAAGTACAGACACAATTCATTTCACACTCTTAAGCTATTTAGATATGAAAAACAGAGTGAGAATGATGTAGAAGAAGAGCATCAGCATTTTGGCATGGTAATCATATGTCTCCACGTTTTTCTGCTTCAATCCATGTCTTTTATAGGTAGAGAAGAGTCTGTGACCGTTTATGACCGTTGAAGAATCAATCAGACCGTTGTAGCTGATTATCTTTAAGTTTGGTCAGCTTCTTTCTCTAATCTCCAACTAATCCAGTTGTATAATTGATCTGAGGTGGCTTTCTGTGGATTTGCCCGTTGGAGAAGACTTTGCTTGTTGTAGTAATCTTCCTTTTAGCCTTTTGCAGACGTGTACAAGTGGATTAACCAAAGGAAGCAACTATCTGGGCTGTGCATTTATTGTTCTGACAGTTTTTTACTTTTTGCTCTAATCCTTCAATGAACCTTCGTTAATCTGTCTGAAACTCACTAGAAAGATGGTTAAACATATCTAGAATCCATATAGAATAATCATGGAAAGCATTGAGATCAAACAAGAAGGTATTGCAGATTTCCCAAATTTGAAATTGCACCAACGGTCACAAACCTTGAGGCCAACCTCGAGGTTAGCCTGAAGGTTTCAGGCAAGTTCAGTTTCAGAAACTCACAACCTTGAGGTTGAAACAGTAACCTCGAGGTTGGAAACTTGGTTGAAAGAGCATTTTTCCTCTGGAGCCCGATAACCTCGAGGTTGGAAATCCATACTCGAGGTTTGCTTCTGAAATTGCAAAGTTCAGTTCTTGAAAACAAGCCTCAACCTCGAGGTTGCAAACTTGACCTCGAGGTTGTCATTACTTTGACAACCAGTTTGCTCTCTGTAAGTCATAATACTCGAGGTTCAAAACTGATACTCGAGTATGGCTTCTCATACTGCAGTAGAGCAATTTCTGAGGGCCATATCTCTCTGGTCCGAGCTCCGTTTTGGTCCGTTCAACTCTTGATGGAAAGCTCTGTGAGTCTACTTTCATATGCCACTGATTTCAGTCCAATCGGATTTGCAGTTTGTGAGATATACTCAAAATACTAAAGGCTGTTCCTGACTGTGACGCTGATATTTATGTCAACTTGTAAAATTCATCAATAATTCATCTGAACTCCTTTGGACTTGAATCTTTGTCAAAAGTACGTGTTGGGAGTCTAGTTTCCAATGCTTTTGGTTTCGGCTCAATCCGATCTCTGGTTTGGAAGATATCATCAAATTACCAAAAGTCGCCAGAAGCTGAACGTGGAACAGAGTGCACCAGAGTTGCTGATAGTGCTGAAACCTTGAGGTTATGACTACAACCTCGAGGTTTCACTTGCAACCTCGAGGTTGCACTTCCAACCTCGAGGTTGGCTAGTCCAGAGACACCAAAGATGCTGAAAACACTCAAACCTCGAGGTTCATATCCAAACCTCGAGTTGCCTCATCCTAAACCTCATATTTGCTCTGGTTTAACTCTGAAATGACCCATTCCAACTTCCATTTGATCATGGAGACTTCTAGGATCAATTTTAGAACTTGGATAGTGATATCTTCATTCCATTCAACAAGATCTTCCTTCTTCCATCTCCCAACTTGATCATTCTTCATCAATTCTTTCTTTCTTCTCTTCTCTTGATCATTCTTGATAATGCAACTCTTTCTTCAGCCTTGAATGCTTCTTCTTTATTTGGTCTCTTTTCTTCTACTTGGTTATCACCAAAACCCATTGATAACAACTTGCTTTCTTGATAACCTCTGCAGATACTTCTTTCTTTCAACTCTTATCTCCTTCTTGATTAATCTCTATAATTCAACTTGGATTGATCTACATTAAATGCAATAGTTAGTCCAAGTAGGAGATAATTATATTGCTCAATCTTTTTGCTATTAAGAATGGCATCTATATAAGACATCATCAAAACTAATCATAACCAACAGGAGTGAGTTCTAGTGAGAGAATCACTTCTGAGTGCAGAGTGTGTAATCTTTGATGTAGTGGAAATCCCAGTGAGGCGGGGGACTGGACGTAGGTCAGAGGTTAAGACCGAACCAGTATAAATCTTCTTGTGTCTTGCTATTCTTCCCCTACTCTGTTTTACCCTATTTTTAGTATTAGAAAACAGAGTTTTTGATAAAATTTTTAAGATACCCAATTCACCCCCCCCCCCCTCTTGGGTATTTGGCTCCACTTTCAACCCCTTATCTCTGAAGGTTGGAAGATCCAACCTAAAGAGCACCATGTGGCGAAATACAAACCAAACCACGAAAATGTAACGTGCATACTTATCAGCTACTATCAAACACTTGGTAAGAATCATATAATAATTATACACTAGCATACCAAATGTTTTGAAAAATAAACAAGATTGATTAGTAAGTCTTGTTCAAACTAAGACTGACATCCTACATGGCCAACCTTGTCAATCTATAAGGAAATACAAAACCTAAAAGCAATAAAGGTCGGAGGCACAAGAACACTCCAAAAAGCCATATATGGCCAAGACGATACCCAAACTGGGCTCTTAATGACCCAAAAAAAGGGAGGAGGTTCTAGGAAGATCCCATCAATGCTCATTGATTCTTGCATCAATCATAGCATTATCATTATTAGCACCAGCCTCTAGACCATGCTGTGAGGACTATCTTCAGCTACAGTCGAGGAGCCACCCTCTTCACCTCCCACGGGGCCATCACCTTCAAGCTTGACGTCAAACATAGTCTCGTACTTTGCAATGGTGACATTGGGTTCCCAATACTGGCCTTACCTTCCTTCAATTCTTTCATAAGTTCAATATAGGTCTTGAAGTAAGCTTCTGTCCCAATGTCCTCTACTTGCAACTTCAAAGCTTTATTCTCCGTATCTCTAACTACTTTAGTTTGGCCTCAGTAAGATTCTTTAAGATGTGTTCCAAGTGTGTCTCTTGCTTCGATGGTATGTCAAGTAAGTGTGTAATATTCTTAGAAATATTTTTTTAAAAAAGAAGGTAATAAAAAAAAAGCAAAAGAAAAAAAAGGGTTAACGTGCTAAAATACACATGTATTTTACTTTAAGGAGCGCCCAACACCATATGTTTTTTTTTTTTTGTGTGCAAAATTACACATGAGCTTTCCAAAACGGTGCAAAACTACCATGACTGTTAAATTTCACAAACAGACGTTACATTTTGATGTGGGCCCACACCATTTAAAATAATGAAAATGCCCAAAATCTGTAATTTACTTTAATTCCCTTCTCTTCTTTCTTTCATCAATCGCCTGCTTCACCTCAGTGCTAAAAGAAGAAAGAGCGTCCGGAAAAACAGAGCTCACTAGCCACAGTGACGAGGGTTTAAACCAGAACAACATTGGACAAGTCAACCGGAGCAAGGAAGGCTTCCAATGTCGGCGACCTCCTCTACCGCAACAATGAGATAAAGAAGTGACAATAATTCATCGAACGCCCAAAAATAATGGATTTGGTTCCAAAAAAACGACAAGGCAACAAAATTCATCGAATTCACATACCTCAAAAGGCTACAACCCTTAGGCTTCCACTTTTATTTCTAATAGTCTTTATCAGGCCTGCCATTCTGAATACAATTGAATTTCTCATCAATCAGACTGCAAGAATCAGGTTTATAAAAAGGATAAGAATCGTCCCTAACCCATTTCCCATCGAATAAATCACATTTCATTAGAGACTCAATCAATTCTTTGTTCAGTCCTGTAAGAGTTGAATTTCTCTGTTTCTTCGCCAAGGAAGCTGTATAATTATTCCATGCAACAACCTTCACTCCCTCGACTGAACTCAGATTCTTCTTCGGGCTAACTGGGATACTTTGGAGAGGAGGAGACGCCAAAACTTTTGGTGAGGCGACAGCATTTGTGGATCAATTTGTCTTCACTGCTTTACTTTCATCAGACTTCACAGGGCTCCAAGTATGATTCACAGCGCTGGATGGTTCCTTCTTCATAATGGGAGGCGGCTTCACTGGCAAAACCGATGTCCGATTTCTTGACGTCTTAGAATTGGAAGAGGGAATTGCGGTCTGATTTGTGGCTGGAGATTTATTTTGAGATGAAGTAACAAAACTTTGGGTTTTGGGCGAGGATTGTTTGGAACTTGAGTTGGGAGATGAACAAGTGACATTAATAGATCTAAAAGTAGAGTTGATGTGGTGGGGAAAGCTTTGAGGATGGTTAGGAGATGAAACATTGGGGAAGAAGTAGGAGAAAAGGGAATTGAAATGAGATTTATACGAGGCATGTATAGAACTTGAAGCAAAAATGTTGATGGACCCAGGAGGAGAAGCATTTGGGGAAGGAGAGAAGGCTAAGAAAACAGTGAAAGCGACAAAAGCGAGCAAGAAGCCATAGGCAAAGGACATTGATCTTTTGGTCTTGAAATGAGAAAGGAAGCTCATAAGGTCTGCGGTGAGGGTTGGCCGTGTTGTCGTTCCTATCTTGAAGCCACAAAGAGAAAGAGATAGATGATGGAGATTGGAGGATTTCTGATAGGGGCATTTTGGTATCTTTACAGTGTACTTAACGTCTATTAAAGCAAGTTAACAGTGATGGTAGTTTTGCACCGTTTTTTAAAGATCATGTGTAATTTTGCACCCAAAAAAAGCATATGGTGTTGGACACTCCTCAAGATAAATCATATGTGTATTTTTACACCTTTACCCAAAAAAAATTCAATCCTCATCCGCCGCCATTACTCTCCTATATATATGTGTATGTGCATTGTGTGTGTGTGCATGTGTTGTGTAAGACTAGGAGAGATATCAGGAGAGACCAAGAAAGAGAAGGAGAGAAAAGAGAAGAAAAAGAGTCTATTTGAGTTTTTAAGGGGATTGATTTCTCTCACGATTAGTGTTGTGTCAAGAACTTGAGGTAACCACTTTCTAATTTATCTTGAATACTTGTCGAGGTGATTATAAGCGTATGTTCATATATTTAAATGATATGAATATGTTATTGTATGTTGCCTATGTAAAGTGTAAATATGTATGAAATATATGTTTGAGGGTAAATTTTTAGTTAAATGGGCATAAATTGCTTATAATGTTATGATTAATTTTTTTATACTGTAATTATGAAAGTTTATGCATGGTGTTGAATATTGAATATAAGTATCAATTGTTGAGTTGACATTGTGATATTGCACTGTATATTAAGGTGTTGTTCGCCTCGCAAGTAATAAAGTGATAAGTAAAATATCATTCTCACGAAGATTTGTTTAACAAATGGATAAAACAAGAGGTTTAATGAATTTAATCAAGTTGAGCTAGAACCAACTCTTGATATGGAATGAGAATTTTTAAAGACTATTTCTAAAACTTAAAATTGATAATGGTAAATGATTCTTTGACTTCAAGGAAAATAGAACCTAGGATTCATTTTCCCCTCTTGCATTTTATAAAACTTGGTTAATTTCCTCTCTAGTACGTAGTATTTCAATACATATATGTGTTAGCCTAAGCTTCTAAAACACTTGACATGCTCTCTCAAGTCAAGATCAAGTTTCCCTTCTCATTAAAATGCACAATCTCTAGCTACAATTAATGAGAACAATCTTTAAGCAACAACCTTAATCTGAGAAAGCAAGATTAATAAATATATCTCTATTTTACCAACAAACTATCCATTTATCAAGTAAACTTCAAGACAAGCATGATTTCAATTAAGTTCTACACCTAGATTAGCTCTCTTAAGTCAAACCTAAGTGAATAAATCATCTAAATGGATGCCAATCACTTAGAAGCATTAAGCAAAGGTTGAAATCAACACATATGTGTTTATCTACCAAAAGAGAACAATATTTCAAGTATTAACCCATACAAAGGGTGAAAAGAACCTTAGAATGAAAGATTTAGCTATTTATGTCCAAATACAAAAAGATTATAAGCAAAACTTGTGAATACATGAAGAAGCTAAGTGGAAAAGAGGAGAAAAGAGGAAGAACCAAGGTGAAAACTCAAAAATCACTCTTAGGTTGAGCACCCAAGCCTCCAAGATTGTCTAAATCTTTCTCTCAAGCTCTTCCCTTTCCTGCTCTAATGGTTCCTTGTGCAGAGAATGTGTTTTTCGGCCCTTTTCTTTAGGGTAAGTAGGGTTTTTCTACTTCTGAAATCAAAACGCATAGCTGTATTGTCACGACTAGCTATGGCTAGTTGGTTAACTTGTTGCAGCCAGTTTATACAGAAAGCTATTTTCTTGACTTGCTATGGCAAGTTTGTCAACTTGTCACGGCCAGTTACACAAGTTCCTTCTAATTTTACACTACTTCACCTCCTTTATTTCTTTCCTTGTTTCTTGGTTCTTAGAAAGCTTCAAAACTTGTATGCGTCCTCTTACAAAAGAGGAAGGAATTCTCAATTCTCAATTCTAATTGAATCACAAACTTTATAGGATATACCAAGAATTTCTTTGATTTTTGCTTGATACTTTGATATGCACATTTTCTTTTATACACTTCATTTCCTAAGCATTTTTTGAACCAAAAATAGGTAATTAGAGAGAGAAAATGTGCTGAAATGTAATCAATTTCTAAGAGTTAATTGCTATACTGGATTGAGATGAGATATGATGATAGGAGATTGATTTTATACCACTAGTATAGCCACCATTAAGCGCGCAGTGGATGACAATGACATTTTCAGGGCCCTTGGTATCATCCTTATCCTGTGACCGGGATTAGGGTCAGCCTTTAGAATAGTGACACCTTTCTACATCCGAAAGAAAGGGAACCCATGGTTCGATATGAGTTCTGTAGCCTTTGGTTGGGCTATACCTCATCATTGGTGATCTTGGTGCAATCTCGTCAAAGAGATTAAACTTATTATATTGTTGCTCATGCGTTCTATCAGAGGTTATAAGGAATAATTTTGAACTATTAATTGGTTTGGTAATCTACTCAAACTTATTGGTATACGATAGCATAATTGGCTCGCTTAACTATATTGTAATTGTTCCCTGTATACTTGTTAAATTGGATATGTGGTTACTGAGTCCTCGTGACTCACGTGGTCATTATTTATTTTTCAGGCGAGAATTCAGGCATTGATACTAAGGGGAAGAAGTCATCTAAGACTTGATCTGAGTAATCAAACCTTGTATGTCATATTTTGTTACATGAGTAGAGTCTGATGTATATTGCCGAACTTTAGGGCCTTTTTGGTACATTGCATAACTTTCCGCTGCAAACTTGAATTTATAATTATAAACAGAACTTGTTGATATAATGTTTAATGTGGAATAATTCATTTTGACCAGACTTAAATATGTTTAGATATAAAATAGTTATTTAAATAGTAATTTTGGAAGGAAGTTACAAAGCGTGCCACCTCATGCTAGAGATTGTGGTTGGCCTTGTAATTCTCAGAAGACTGGGATTATAACTATGAAATTTCACTCGTTAAAAGTAGCAAATCCTGGAAGCCTTGCACGCCAAAGAATGAAGCTAGTAAGCAAGATTATATACAAAGTAGCCAAGAAAACTTAGGTTGTTACCTATGGAACTTGAGTGATACTGGAAGTGATGGAGTTCAACAAATCCTGAGCCTTAACTTTGGATTGATGATTGGGAAAAAGCAGACATCATACCATTGGAAGCGCTTGGGAAGCACCAAAAATCAAAGAGGTGGTGCTTGGAAACTTCAAGTTGATGCCCTTAGATAGCTCCCCTCCTGTGCTCTTACGCTTCCTACTAGGTTCCACCACACTCTTGCCCTTACTTTGAACTTCAGAAACTTCAGGTATATATATGGCTTGACTAGGAGATGATCCAGGATGGGCACCAGCAATAGAGTCAAGACTTGACCTCATCTTCCTCTGAGTCAAGAGCTTGAAAACCTTTGCCTTCATGACTAACCTAACTACAATATGAAATGCATGATTAAGGTGTGATACATAGCATAGAACCATGAAAGAGATGAGTATGGAAACTCACTAGAAGGAGTGTGTCTAGATCCAACAAAATCGAGAAGTCCCTTTCAGCAACGAGAAGAGCCAAGATGCGATTGGTTCTCTCTTTGTCACCACCCTCTGCTACCTTCCTACTCTTACTAACGTTTGTAAAAGATATCAACAGATCATCTAGGAGAATAAAATCTCACCAAAGATGAGTCAAAGGAAGAAAATTACCATCAGGATTCCATCTGGCATGAATCCTTAGACCATCCTCAATTATTTGGGAGGAGTCCACAAACACATAACTTTCCTACCAACCACAATCATTGACCTACTGACCCCCAAAAGGAACGGCATGTCTAGTCCTACCAAACAAGGTAAAGGTCCCTTGGTTCCTCGTAAGAAGGTAGTAGGACTGGAGCAAGTCAAGCACAAAAAATTATATATCTAACTGCTTAATGAAGACCTCTAAAGATAGTGTGACATGCCACATATGTGGCATCAACTAGACAGGAGCAAGTTCGAAATGGCCGCACAAAATTACGATCAAAGGCGGAAGAGGGAGGTAGGATCCGTACCTAAAAGACTCAACGTAAATGGTAGCCCAGCCCTCAGAGTAAAAATCGGCCCTTTCATTTGGTACAAGAACTCTCATGCAAATATCATCGGGAATACCATAAAACCAGCGGATATTACGTAGAGTCCTGTGATCCACCATAGACTAGTGTTCTCAAAAACCACCAATAGATCCTAACCCCTCTCACTACCTATGTCCCACCCTCCACTAGACATAACTTCAACTTCAGAATCTCCCTCGCTACAGTTAGAAATACTTACAAAAGACCTATCCTATCCAAACATAACAAACTACATGAAGCAAAGGAAGCAAACACTCAAAGTTCATAAAACTACCTAATAGGAAAATAAAAGAATGATGCAAACCAAAAAAAAAAAAAGCAAAGAAAAGCACTCAAGCAAAAGGAAAAACCCTAACATTACCAGTGTAACAGAAAAAGTACATCCAAGCAACTTTGAATCATGACCAAAAACCTCAAAAACCAAAGAAAAATGGATCAAGAAAGGGAAAGGAGGTACCTTTGAGAATCAGCCTAGAAGAGAAGATTAAATGAAGAAGCCTCAACCTCACAAAGTCTAACTTGTGCATCGACCAACACAAATGAGGGCGAAAAGACAAGAGAGACACTTAGGGTCTATTTAGTTAGAGGGAATCAGAGGGGAGGGGAGGAGGATGGAGGGATTTTAGCCCCCTTCCCTCGTTTGGCTGATAACATTTTTTAGAAGGGGAGGGGAAATTTTTTTAAAATTTTCCCCTCCCTTCCCTCAGAAACTTCACCCCCCAAATCGGACGGATTAGGAGGGATTATTAAAATGGGTGTATGAGAGGACAAAGTTATCCCTCATCTTTTGCTATTATACCAAAAATACCCTGAAACCTATATAAGACTACTCGATCAGCTCCAATCCTCAATCACACGAATCCTTTCGCGGCAGCTAGCTCATTCCTGACGAGGGGGAAGACCGACGATGATCGAAGGCGGAGAGAGCATCGATAGAGAGCACGATCGAAGTTGTTAATTCTTTCCGGTGAGTATCTCTCGTCCCTGACCCATATTAAGATTCTTCATCATATAAATCCCAATTGAAACAATCCAGTGATGCACCTAAACTGTTTCTACAAATTTGTTTTCTTGTAAGGTTTTTTTGATAGTAACTTTAGGTTTCTTGGTTATTTGTTCTATTCGTGAATGCGTGTTGGATATCGTTCATTCCCTTTTTTTTCGTTGTTTCGTTTGTGACTATGAAAAATAGAGTGAATATGAAAAGCACATATACATAAATATAAGAATATTGTGGGTTCCGATGCCAAGGATTTCAACAATTAGCGATGAAAAATTAGAACGCAGGAAGACGTATTGTGGGTTACCTGGTTAGAAGTATTACTGGGCTGGTAGTAGCGTTGGCGTACTAGGCACAAGTAGCTTGAAATTGTACCTGGTTAGAAGTCTTACTGGGGCTGGTAGTAGCGTTAGCGTACTAGTCTTACTGGCTTACCTAGGATGATGATTAACTAAATCACACAATGCCATTGATCTCTACCAATTACTAACCTTTTATGTTTTATGCTTAATCCAACCAAATATTAGAAGGTGATCAAAGCAATTGTGAAACATTATAATTGAGGTAAGCTACTAAAAGAGAAATTAAGATTACGAAGTGGTTGCCTTCAACAAATTTGGCTACTATGTTGATTTCTTCTCCAATTCTGTCACCTTCAATTCTACCAGTCTCTAGTTTAGGTACTGGTTTAATTTGAAAATATCTAAGTCTACCAATCTCTAGTTTAGGTACTGGCATTATTGCCAATGTGACATTTGCCTAATTTTTTTCCTTTATATTTTCTCTTGCACATCTAAACATAAAAAGTGACATTCAGCCCATTAGTTTGTTCCCAGCTTGAACGTTCATGATAATAGCTCAGGAAATTAGAGATGTTACATGGTTACTAGAATGAAATATTAATAAAAATATTAACGAGAATAACTACAATAATTGGGAGAAATTAGAGCACGTAACAATTGGAATTAATAATTCATGAAGAAGGAAAGGCAGTGGATCTATATGGACTCATTCATATACTTGAATGAAGTGCTGAATTTGTAATTAATCAGAAAGACAGAAACTAACAGAAACACATCAAGCAGACGAGTTTTCCAATGGAGACAGCCTAAAAGGCTACCGCAGAAACTAACAAAAGTGGAAATGAGATGTGTGGTCAAATATATTCTCACTTTCACTTTCCAATATTCAGTCAAAGTGATAAATAAACTCCAACCATAAATCATACTACATCCAGTCCTTATCAAAGTAACCCAATATATGTTCTTATACCATGACAAAGGAAAGAAAACACTATGTGATTTTAAACCAGCTAATGAAACCATGCTACACCTATATACTTTATACTAATAAGACCATGATGTCTCTAAGACCAACACTAGAAAATAACCGATCTCCAATTTCATACTTCCTGTTGAATATCACCAAAGGACAACATAATAATTCACTTCTCACAATTTTTTTTAGAATGAGAAAATGTAAATTTTGCATATCAAATATGTAAGTTAGCTTTAATAGGATTAAAATAAATTGTTGTATGAAGAATGCAGAGACAAGGAGGAATAAGGCTTAGGAAAAAGAGATGGATAATTGCACATTAATTGAGAGGTCTGGACAAACCAACTAGGTTATCATAGTAAAGATTACCAAACCGTGACAGGATAAAAGTAACCTCACCATATACCATCACTGTTAGACCATATTAATGGCTGATTTTATTAAAGACCTACTGGATGCAAATTGGAGACTGAGGCATCAGGCTACCTAATAGAGAAAGTTAAAAAGTATGGTTGATGTACCTTCTTTTTTAGTGCTCGAATTCTTTTATCTATGTTTTGAGTACCCACTAGGTCTGGAAGCTCTTCAGTCTCTAAGTCAGTAGTAACAATGGAAGAATCTCTCGAAACAACTAAGTCATTCAGCTGACAGGTTAATGACGTGAAAGACTCTGATATGTGATCTGAATTGTTGTGGGTACTTCTTCTGGGTTACTACTGTCCTCATCTCCAGTTTGTTCCAAGTTCTTTTCCTTTTCAAGAGTAGCCTGCAAGAGAAAATTAAAGGAAAAATAAGAATTACTTATACATTATGCAACTTTCAATGCAAATCAGTTTTTAACATGTAATAGTTGTATGGAGGTTCCAGATCATTCAATGCTCCACATTGCGACAAGTTAATTCTTGGTCACTTTCTGAATCAGTGCAGCCAGCACTTAGATGTGATTATTATTATTATTACTTTCTGTTATTGAAGCCTTTCCTACTTCAAACAAGCTCCCTGTTTGGTGGTTTTGTTCCTTCTTCAACTCCTGCTACCTTTTGGGAACTATCACCATCCAATATTTTTAGTTCTGCCTCATATAAAACATGAGACTGTGGGATGTGTAATTTGTAATTAATTAAGATATATGATAGTTAAAGTTTGAAGAGAACTACTTAATCAAGGTGATAAGAGTTTTGTTGTGTTGCATGAGTCTGACCTGCTAGTGCTTATTGCATTCATTTCATCATCATCACAATATCCACTTTTATTGCTATCTTGCAAAGACAACCAATGCAATCCCTCATGATCCTCTTTTTAGTTACTGCTCTATGAGTCTGTGTGATAATTAATTTGGGATAATATTGTTTAATTGTTAAATGGATAATGAAGAGGAAGAATTTGTGACACAATGGTTCCTAATGCGTCAGAGACTTGTAGATACCGTTATTTGTCCTGTTGTCCAATATTTTATGGTTAAGAAATATAATAATAAGAAGAGAAGAACTTATAGTATGAATTCTGCTAGAGAGAGGGTACATGAAGAAGTGATGTATAGGATAGCTTATACTTCTAGTAGACGGGATATTGTTAGAATGGGTCCTGAAGCTTTTTTTAGGTTGTGTAATATGTTAGAAAGAGATGGTGGCCTAAAGCCGACCCGAATCTCCAGTGTGGAAGAACAAGTTGCTAAAGCCCTTTACATCTTATCACATAAAACAAAAAACCAGGTGGTTAAGTTTTGGTTTAGGCGCTCTGGTGAGACAGTTAGTCGTCATTTCCATAATGTGCTAAAAGCCATTATTGAATTAGAAGATAAATTATTTTTACAACCAGATGGCTCTAGTATCCCTGCTGAAATTGATGGTAATAACAAATTCTACCCATATTTTAAGGATTGTGTTGGGGCCATAGATGGAACGTGCATTCGTGCCAAAGTACGAATGGTGGATGCACCTCGTTACAGCAAAAGGAAGGACTTCCCTTCACAAAATGTTTTAGCAGCTTGCACCTTTTATTTAAAGTTCATTTATGTGCTTGTTGGATGGGAAGGAACCGCATCTGACTCAAGAATTATAAAGGATGCATTAAGCGAGAGGATTGTCTTAAGATTCCTCAAGGTAAATATTACTTGGTTGATGCTGGATTCATGTTAACAAGTGGTCTTATTACACCATATAGAGGAGTTCGGTACCATTTGAAAGAATATTCAGGCAGAAATCCACCCCAAAACTATAAAGAACTATTTAATCTTCGACATTCATCGCTAGTACTGCTATTGAAAGGGCTTTTGGGGTATTGAAGAAAAGGTTTGTGATTTTATCAAATGCAACAGAGCCAAATTATGGCATTAAGCCACAAAAGTTTATCATTGTTGCATGTTGCATTTTGCATAATTATTTGATGACTGTAGAGCCTGATGCGGAGCTTATCCATCAAGTTGATAATGAACTGGCAGGGGAAGATCACTCTCATGAAGATAGTGCTCCAAGAGCTGATAGAAGTGAGGCAGCTCAGGGCGAGCTTATAAGAGATGCAATAGCTCAACAAATGTGGACTGACTATGCAAATAATGCTGAGAACTAAACTTTGCATGTTCCTTTGTTGTCGTGTCATTTACTTTTATTTCCTTCATTGAATTATTGTAATGTCAAAACTCTGTGCAATGTTATTTGGTTTTATTTCCTTCATTGAATTATTGTAATGTTGAAACTTTGTTATAATTTTATTTGGTTATTTTTGTTGCTTTGTATTAATGATCATAATTATTCATTAAAAATGTTTCTTGTTCATTGAATGTTTACATTTGTCCCTCAATTATTTATCTACATACTTGTTCCTTTATTGTTTATGATTTTATTCATGTTAATTTTCTTAGTATGGCTCCATCAAAGACACCTGATGCAAATGTTCAAACATCTGAAAAGAGCCTTATTTGGACTTCCAACATGGATGATGCGTTGATTGATGCATTTAAGCATGAACTTGATATGGGTAACAAAGTTAGTGGGACTTTTACACCTACAGCATATGATAACATAATTGCATATTTGAGTACGCTATTTGCATTTAAAGTTGACAAGGACAAGGTGAAAAATCGTTGGAAGACTTTGAAGAAGAAATATGGTGAAATTTTTGATATCTTCAAAGGGGTATGAGTGGATTTTCATGGGACCCAATTACTCATACATGGGGAGCTGAGGACCAAGTTTGGGAGCAATTGATAGCCGTGAGAAACATAAACCATCTTATTGCAGGAATTATTTTGGCATTTATTCTATTTTGATTGTTTGAACAAAATAGTATTGCTATTGCATTAAATTCTTGAACTATGATTTTTCAGGCAAAACCAAAAGCTACTTTATGGAGAAATACGCCCATCCCAAATTATGAAAAGATGTTGGCTCTTTATGGAAATGATAGAGCCACTGGAGATGATGGTGACACTCCTTCAAATATGAAGAAAAATATGAAGAAAAGGGATATCTCAATTCCTCCACCAGCACACCCCGGTCCTCCATCACCAGTTGAGAATGAGGTTGATCCACTTCTATCCCAAAATAATTTGACTTTTCAAGATTTTCCTGCCAATTTAGACGATGTGGAAGATGATGATCCTCCTCTTGGAGCGCAAAGTGAGAGCTCAAAGAAGACTAGAAGGGTTGGTGCAAACAAGGCAAAAGACACTTCTTCTGAAGGAGTTTTAATTGCAGACCAAATACAAGGTATGGTAAGTGCTCTGAAGGAAGGAAATCAAGTTTTTCAAGATAGATATGCATCACAAATTTCAAGAGAGGACACTTATAAGCTGATTGAAGAGAGTGGATGTGATGAGGATAAGATCGATGAAATCTACTGCTTCCTCATGAACGATTTGAGCAAACTCAGAGCAATGATTCAATGCCCCCCTCATCGGCACAAGAAAGTCATTATGAGAATGGTTTTCAGTTATTAGATTAGCTCATTTGCTTAGAAAATAAATTTGAGGACATTTTATTTTGCCTATGATGGATGTCTTTTGTTAGATCTTGGTGCTACCTTACTTATTTTAATTTGCTTTATGATGGCATTTGATGCCACTATTCATTTTTTGGTATGAAGAACTTCTTATTTTGGTAAATGACAGTGTTTGGTTTTATTTTGGTATGAAGAACATTTTTACCCATTTTTTTTAAAAAAAAACCCGGGTATATTTTATCTCTGCACTTAATTTGTCAAAATTATGGTATCATATGCATGCCACTGCTTAGCTTGGTGGTTGATTTGTTTAGCTTGATAAAATATTGTCTTAATTTTCAATATATACATATATATGTTTTAAATGTTAATTTTCATTTTAGGGCATAAAAATGTTATTTATAATTAAACATTACAATACATTTAATAAAATTTGAAAAAAAAATCACTTATAATATAAGTAAAGTTGTACGTGTGAAGATAATTTTCCTCCCCTCCCCTTTTGAATTAAATAAGGTAACATTAAAACCCTCTTCCAATATAAGGGTAAAATTGTCAATGTTTAAAAAAATTCTCTCCCCTCCCCTCTGACAGAGATTTGCCGTATCTCCCAAAATAACCAAGTTCAAATAAGATTTTTGCAGAAATAGGGAACCTGGGTCGTTTGCCCGATGAATTCGCTGTGGGTTCGATTGATAATAGTGAAACAAAACAGTAAAATAAGGGGGCTTTTGATGTGAACAGAATAAAATGAAACTAAATAGAGACAAAACGAAACAAGCAGAAACAGAACGAATCAAACAGAGATTAAACAGTTAACAGAGATTAACCCAGGATTACGGATTCACCTTCCTTCCTCAGACGAAACAGATTCACAACCAAACTCGTGATCAACTCTATATAAACCAAGATCTCTGCATTTATCCAGAATTTCCCTCAACTGAACAATCGTTCAGAATCTGTTCGAATCAGTGGCGTATCACTGTACGATCGCACAATAATACTTTAACCTAGTTCAAACTACGTCCTTGGGAAATATTGATCTGGGTTTTTAATCAAAAACCCAATCCAAATCCAAAAATCGAATCCGATCAGAGAATACAGAAACAAGTTAGACGGTTACCGATTAAGCGCGAATCCTCCGGACAGTAGAATCCTTAATCCGTGGGCTAATCACAGAGATTTAGCCAAACATAACTAGGAAAAACGAAGAATAGATGAAGAACGCCAAGAACGCGAAGAACATATGAAGAACAATTGAGAGAAAGTAAAAGCTTCTATTCAGATCCACAAGTTTTACAAAACGTGAATGAATAGGTGTTTCTTGCTACTGCCACACTTAACCCTAAATGGCAAAACAAAAATGGGGCTCTAATCCACAATTCAGGCCCAAAATGGAAAATCCTAAAAATGGGCTTTAATTACAAATAAAAATCCAGAAATAAACATATGACTTCGGCTCCAAAATCAACCGCCCTCTTGTCCGAATTTTCTCTTCATGTCTTCATAACAATTTAAGCTCTCTGAATCATCTGAAATATGAGACAAATATGAGGCAAATCCGATGTCTGGTTCAAGAGTTATGGTGAAAATAGTGAAGCAATGTAAAACTAAAATTTTATTATTAAAAATGGCTAAAATATAATTAAAGGCCCAAGGCCCAAATAAGTATAAAAGCCATTATTTATTAGCTAAAAAGTCCTAAATTATTAATCAAAAGACAAAAAGTAGTATATGAAATATTCAATTATCAAATTCCCCCACACTTATCTTTTTGCACTCCTGAGCAAAATTCAAAGAAAAAGACCTAAAGGAGAAATTCTTCTTTTCTAACAATTGCTAACAATGCAAAAATTGAACAAGGGACACAAAGCTCCAAAAGATCAATCAATCAAGACCACAATCGCTTCATCTCAAATCACAATTCATGGTAATCTCATCAATGATGCTAATCACAAAAGATGGTCTCTCAAATGATGCGCTCAATCAATCAACCTCTCAAGTGTATCTCTTAAGTGTTTAAGGTGTATAAGTGTATCACTCAAATTCTACTCAAGAAAATTGTTCTACCATAAGCTTGCTCAATTTCTACGTCTCCACTACTCATAACACATGCATGCACAAATCAAGAGAGCTTGTTATTAAAGGTTGTAATGGGGTTAGGGTGAAGGTAGGTAAAAGTATGAAATGAGAGGTTAAGCACCAAAGAAATTGAAAAGAGCACTGATTAACACAATCATTCTCTATGTATGAAAACTTTTATTTAACTCATATATTTCCTTTCTTTCTATGTTTTTGTTTTTGTTTTTGTTTTTGTTTTTGTTTTTTTTTCCTTTCTTTCTTTTTTTTCACACTTTTTTTTCCTTTTTTGAGAAACGGTACTATATACATAATCACTATGACAAAATCAAATATCTCCCCCACCCCCCACTTAAATTGTTGCACTCTTGAGCAACCCCCACACTTAAACACAAAACCAAGGTAAACCAATGCTCAATAAATTTTGAAGGTGCGGAATAAAATGGTTTTACGCTTAGGCTTGTAATGTGGCTTAGAAAAGAATGGGCAAAAAGGCACAAAGGGGTTAGAAAAGGAATAATAATGCACAGGAAAGGCTATTTGGCCAAAGTGGAGAAAATAAAAGAAAGAAAACAAGCTTCCATCATACTTATGCACGTAAGTGAAAAATGTAGTTTCAAAAAGAAAAGGAGCAAGTTCTAGAGAACGCAAATCATGAGCAGATGCACACATGAAAGAAAGAATGGCAAAAGATGAATTCCATTCATGCAGGCCCAAAACCTCACAAGGTCACTACCAACTTAGGCAATCAACAACATCAAATAAACCACCAAGACATGTAATCGAAGAGTCAAGAATTGCAGACCAGACAGAATGATCCATTAAAACCAACATGTCCAAGTTCATAATATGTAGCAATCATAGAAAGAGAGACTGTATTATTTCAAAAAGCAAAGTAGAAAAAGGAAAACAAATAAAAGAGAAGGAGGGAGAAGAAAGAAGAATACTCCCCAAGGGTTGGTTTATGGAGGATAAGTGGCATCAATGAGGAGAATCTCTGCTCCCTTAGGCTGCTGCTGGGATCCCTCATGAAAGTGCTTAAGGCGATGCCCATTGACCTTAAAGGTCCGTCCTGTGGCTGGATCACATAGCTCAACAGCACCAAATGAAAATATGTTAGTGATCTCAAAAGGACCATCCCATTTAGATCGAAGCTTACCTGGCATAAACTTCAAACAGGAGTTAAACAGAAGAACTTTTTGGCCCACAGAAAATTCCTTCCTCAGGATATGCTTATCATGGAATGCCTTAGTCTTTTCCTTGTACAAACGTGAACTCTCATAGGCATCCAATCGCAGCTCATCTAACTCTTGCAATTATAGCTTCCTCTCCATCCCAGACTTAGCCAAATCCATGTTACATTGCTTAATGGCCCAATAGGCTTAATGCTCCAACTAAACTGGAAGATGACATGCCTTCCCAAAGACAAGCCGATAAGGAGACATCCCAATCAGAGTCTTGTAGGCGGTGCGATATGCCCACAAAGCATCATCTAGTCGCTTACTCCAATCTTTCCGGGTAGAATTGACAGTCTTCTGAAGGATTTGCTTAATCTTTCTATTCGTCTATTCGAGACTTCAGCTTGACCGTTTGTCTGAGGATGGTATGCTGTGGAGACCTTGTGGAGCACTCCATACTTGTGTAACAAGGCACCCATGCTTCGGTTACAAAACTGAGAACCCTGGTCACTGATAATGGCTCTAGGAATACCAAACCTGCAGAAAATGTTAGACCTAACAAAATCCACCACCACAGAAGAATCATTAGTCCAGGTGGCTTTCGCCTCAACCCATTTCGAGACATAATCAACAGCCAGCAGTATGTAAGTACAACCATATGAAGCAGGAAATGGACCCATAAAATCAATACCCCAAACATCAAAGATCTCACAAAACAATATAGGGTTCTGGGGCATCTCATGCCTACAAGAAATACTCCCTGCTCTCTGACAGTTATCACATGACTTACAAAACAGATGGGAATCATGAAACAAGGAAGGCCGAAATAATCCATTGTCTAACACTTTCCTAGCAGTTATTTAGGGTCCAAAGTGACCACCACAGGTAGAAGCATGAGCAAAATGCAATATAAAGTGAAACTCATGATCAGGCACACATCTCCTAACTACTTGGTCACTACAAAATTTCCACAGATAAGGGTCATCCCAAACATAATATTTAGATTCACTCTTTAATTTAAGTGTTTGGGCTTTAGTGGAATCGATAGGAAAAACACCAGCTACCAAGTAGTTAACCAGATCAGCATACCATGGAAGCTTACCCTGCAGTTGTAGAAGCTGCTCATCAGGGAAATCATCCTGAATAGAAGAGGGGTGAGAGGGGGAATGGGTGATGTGACTCAAGTGGTCAGCTACCCAGTTTTGTGCTCCACTTCGGTCTCGAATCTCAACATCGAACTCTTGGAGCAAGAGCATCCACTAGATGAGCCGTGGCTTAGCATCTGCCTTTTTCAAAAGAAATTTCAACGCTGCATGGTCAGAGAAAACCACTACCCTACTTACTAGCAGATAGGACCTAAATTTATCAAAAGCAAATACAATAGCCAACAACTCCTTTTCAGTAGTGGTGTAATTAGACTGGGTAGGATCCAAAGTCTTAGAGGCATATGCAATCACATGAGATGCTCTATCAACCCGCTGTCCCAAGATAGCACCAACCGCATAGTTGGAAGCATCACACATCAGCTCAAATGGAAGGCACCAATTAGGGGGTTGGATCATTAGAGCTGTAGTTAGGCAACGCTTCAAGTGATCGAAGGCCGCCTTGCACTCATCATCAAATACAAAGTCAGTGTCCTTATGCAGAAGGTTGGACAAGGGTCGGGCAATCTTGCTAAAATCTCGAATGAAACACCGATAGAAGAGATGCTCTGTCAACCTGCTGTCCCAAGATAGCACCAACCGCATAGTTGGAAGCATCACACATCAGCTCAAATGGAAGGCACCAATTAGGGGTTGGATCAGTGGAGTTGTAGTTAGGCAACGCTTCAAGTGATCGAAGGCCGCCTTGCACTCATCATCAAATACAAAGTCAGTGTCCTTATGCAGAAGGTTGGACAAGGGTCGGGCAATCTTGCTGAAATCTCGAATGAAACGCCGATAGAAGAGATGCTCTGTCAACCCGCTGTCCCAAGATAGCACCAACCGCATAGTTGGAAGCATCACACATTAGCTCAAATGGAAGGCACCAATTAGAGGGTTGGATCACTGGAGCTGTAGTTAGGCAACGCTTCAAGTGATCGAAGGCCGCCTTGCACTCATCATCAAATACAAAGTCAGGGTCCTTATGCAGAAGGTTGGACAAGGGTCGGGCAATCTTGCTGAAATCTCGAATGAAACGCAGATAGAAACCTGCATGACCAAGGCAAGAGCAAACTTCCCGCACAGATTCGGGGTAAGGCAAAGCAGTAATTACATCTATCTTAGGAGGTTCTACCTCAATCCCTTTTCTAGACACTATGTGTCCCAAGACTGTACCCAACTCAACCATGAAGTGACACTTCTCATAATTAAGCACAAGATTGGACTCAATGCATTTATGCAAAACTCTAGACAAATTAGCTAAGCATGCATCAAAATCAGAGCCATATATAGTGAAATCATCCATAAAAACCTCCATACAATCCTCTAGAAACTCAGAGAAAATGCTTACCATACAACGCTGAAAGGTGCCAGGTGCGTTGCAAAGGCCAAAAGGCATCCTTCGGTAGGCATATGTTCCAAAAGGGCATGTGAAGGTCGTCTTCTCCTGATCCTCAGGAGCAATATGGATCTGGAAG
Source organism: Acacia crassicarpa (assembly GCA_034222035.1). NCBI lineage: Eukaryota > Viridiplantae > Streptophyta > Magnoliopsida > Fabales > Fabaceae > Acacia > Acacia crassicarpa. The sequence continues at coordinate 17,714,927 of JAWXYG010000009.1, read as the reverse complement.
TATCCGGAGTAGCCATCCAGGAAGCAGTAGTGAGACTTACCAGCCAATCGCTCTAACATCTAATCAATGAAAGGTAGAGGGTAATGATCCTTGCGAGTGGCTTGGTTGAGTCTCCTATAGTCGATGCAAACTCTCCAACTATTCTGAACTCGAGTAGGAATGAGCTCATTCTTCTGATTGGCTACCACAGTGACTCCGGATTTCTTAGGAACCACTTGGACCGGGCTAACCCACTGGCTATCAGATATGGAATAGATGATACCAGCTTGTAGAAGCTTAGTGACCTCCTTCTTCACCACATCAAGGATGAGAGGATTAAGGCGTCTCTGGGGTTGCCTCACCGGCTTAGAGTCCTCTTCCAATAGAATTCGATGCATACACATGGAAGGGCTAATGCCAACAATATCAGCTAATGTCCACCCAATGGCTTTCTTGTTCGCCCTCAATAAGCTTAGCAGCTTCTTCTTGGTTAGGAAGAAGATTATTTGCCACAATGACTGACAACTGTTCATCCACCTCCAGAAATGCATACTTCAGGCGATCTGGAAGGGATTTCAACTCAAGTTTGGGTGGTTGCTCAGTGGAGGGTAGAAGCTTGGGTGGATGTTGCAACAATTCTGATGTCATCACATTAGAGATACCTAAAACCACATTCAAAGAAGCAAAAGAACTGGGTCTATACAGCTCAATGTTAACATCAGAAGTCAACTCATCAAAATCAGAGTTAAGCTCGTCACAATTGAAAATGGAGCTGGATTCCCAAGAGGGGGGGTGAATTGGGTATCTATAAAACTTTTGACAAATGCTTTGTTTTAAACTAGGGAAAACAGGGTATATTAGAGGAAGGGAAGAAAAGCTTGCACAGGAGAATTTATCCTAGTTCGGTCTTATCAACTTGACCTACGTCCAGTCCCCAGACACTCTGGGATTTTCCACTATATCAATGATTACAGCCTCTGCACTCAAGAGTAGTTCTTTCACTAGAACTCACTCCCCTTTACAAGTTGTAATCAAAGCACCCAACCACTAAGTCCACTGACTTGTGGTTCTTTACAATCAATGATCAATAACAGAAATAACTCTCTCAAAAGAGTAGATAGTGATAATCACTGAAGCTCACAATGTCAAAAGACAATTTACAAATGAAAACAGAAGGTAGTTGAGACTATTCAATGCTTGAGCGTTTTCAGATGTTCTTAGTTGTTGAGAAGCCTTGAATGCACTCTATTTATACTTAGAGAACATTAAATGACCATTGTAAGATGAATCAAACCGTTGGAGGTGATTAGTGATAACCTTGGTCAGCTTCTCTCTCTAATCTCCATTAATCCAGATGTTTAATGGCTCTAAGGTGGCTCTCTGTGGATTTGCCCGTTGGAGAAGAGTTTGCTTGTTGTAGAAAGCATTCTTTACCGTTCTGTAGGCGTGCTCAGTTGGATTAACCAAACGGAGGCTAATTTTCTGAAGTGCATTTAATGCTCTGAACATTTTTGCTTTTTGCCTTTGACCTTCATTAATCTTCTTCTAAGTCAATTGAAACTCACTTAGAAAAGTGGTTAAACATAGCTAGGAACATATATGAATGATTAATGGAAGCTTTAAGATCAAAAGAAAGTGTTTCACAGATTCGTCAGATTTGAAAATCAGTTTCAGCGCCCAATACTCGAGTATGTTCTTCAATACTCGAATTTGTCACTGTGTACTTAAGCCAATACTTGAGTATCCAGGGTGATACTCGAGTATGTTCCTTCTAGAGGCAAACCATCGTGACTTGAACTTTGAAAACCAATGTCAATACTCGAGTATGTAAGTCTATACTCGAGTTTTGAACCTTTTGTGAGAGAATCAGTTTAAGTTCAAAAGCTTAATACTTGAGTATTCATTCCAATACTTGAGTATTCAAATCATTGACAAATGGATAACCTCACTGTATGCTCAATACTCGAGTGTGCTAAACCAATACTCGAGTATTGATTCAATTTCAAAATTTGTGAAGTTTTTCCATGTCAATACTTGAGTATTCAAATGAATACTTGAGTATTCATAAACAGGTGTTCAGTTGAAAAACTTTGTAAGGGCCCAATAGTCGAGTATGTAAAACCTATACTCGAGTTTCCAATAGTTATAAAGGTTTGAAGACTCTCTGTAAGACCAATACTCGAGTATTCAAATGCCATACTCGAGTATTCACTCAAGGTGAAAAATTGTTTGCTCTCTGTAAGTCCAATACTCGAGTATTGCTTCCAATACTTGAGTATTGACTTAGCTTGAAAAACTTGAGTACTCTCTGGAAGTCCAATACTCGAGTATGCAAGTCCCATACTCGAGTATGTACTTAAGATCAAAACTTAATTGCTCTCTGTAACTCCAATACTCGAGTATTGCTTCCAATACTTGAGTATTGCTTTGTAAAATGAACTTGAGCAATCCACTGTCAAGTCAATACTCGAGTATTGATTCCAATACTCGAGTTTCCAATTGACAGATGATTTTTAGTAAATGTGGAAACTTCAAAACATGTTTACAATTGTTGATTATCATCAAAACACATAGAGAACTAACAACAATCAGAATCATGATGCACATTGGGATCAGGATGAAGCTCAAACTCAGTATCAATATCAGAATCCACATATAATGCAGAACTAGCAAGCAAGTCATAATCATCAAATAATGCAGCATTGACCAAGTTAGTGCAAACAGGGCACCATTCATTACCAACACATGCACAAATGGCAGAATCACTCTCAGATGATAAATCAGGATAATCAGAACACCAATCAGCAAGAACATCATCCACAACATCATCAATAACATCAATGCAGAAAACAGAATGCTCTTCCCTAGGATGTTTCATAGCATCAAAGATATTGAAATTCACAGATATATCACCAAACTCCATGGAAAGAGTACCAGAATGCACATCTATCTTAGTCCTAGTTGTTTTCATGAAAGGCCTGCCTAGAATGATTGGTGACCTACTACTAGGAGACTCATCCTCCATATCTAAGATGTAAAAATCAACAGGAAATATCAGTTCATTAACCTTGACTAATACATCTTCAACTACCCCAGAAGGATGAACATTACTCCTATTAACTAGCTGAACAACAACACCAGTAGGACGTAAAGGACCAAGACCAAGAGATTTATAAATAGATGTTGGCATGACATTAATAGAAGCACCTAAATCTAGCATGCAATCATCAAATCTATAGCTACCAAAACAGCAAGGGATAGAAAACATTCCTGGATCCTTGCACTTGCGAGGCATTGTAGGCTGGATGAGTGCTGATACATTCTGGTTCAAACTCACTCATTCACTCCCCTTCAGTCACCTCTTGTTGGTGCTCAAATCCTTCAGAAACTTGGCATATTTAGGAATTTGCTTGACTGCATCTAAGAGAGGAATGTTGATCTCTACTCTTCTGAATGTCTCAAGTATATCCTTCTCTTGTGCTTTTTCTGCCATCTTCTTGGATTGAACCTCTCTCTAAGGGAAAGGAAGAGGAATGGGGATGTCTTCCTTTTCACCTTGCTACGTTGCCTTTTTATTTTTAGAGTCAATCTTCTCATTTTCTGACTCTTTTTCTGATGTGGAAGTCACAACTACAGCTGGTTGAGGTTCTTCCCATTGTTTTCCAGACCATAGTGAGATAGCACTCACATTCCCTTTAGGATTGGGAATGGTCTGTGAAGGAAGAGTGTTGAATCCTTGACGTTGAAGTTGATTCAGTGATGTTGCCAATTGGCCAATCTGAGTTTGCAAATTCTGAAGGGAAGTCTCAATTTGCTATTTGAACTGCATAGTGTCTGTGGCAAATTGCTTCATAATATCCTCCAATGAGGAACCACTGCTACTAGCCTGCTGTTGTGTGGCCTGTGAAGGTGCACATATGGCTGGTCGAGGAGGTGGTGCAGGCAAAGGAGGTGCAGATTGTTGTTGGAAATTTTGTGGTCTGTACTGCCTCTACTGGTAATTCCCAGAATTCTGTTGATACTGGTTACTTTGATTCTGATTCTGGTTCCAACTGAAGTTGGGATGATTTCTCCAACCAGGGTTGTAGGTGTTGGAGAAGGCATTGTTCTGCTGGTATTGTGGCTTCCCTGGGAAAACACCCACTGCAGCTACTGACTAGTCTTGATAAGCATGATCATGCAAGGTAGGGCAAGAGTCAGTAGGATGATAAGGGTCAGAACAAAACCCACATGAGTACCCAACCTGAGGAGGAGAAGACTGTACTGTCTGAGTCACTACCAGCTGCCTCACAAGGGAGGTCAGATCATCAAGTCTAGTCTCTAATCTCTGAGAATCATATTGGGTTGGAGGTGTTTGAATCTGATAAACAGGAGTACTATTGGCCCTGGTTCCAAATTGCTGAGAATTAGCAGCCATAGTAGATATCAACTCTCGAGCCTCTTCAGGTGTCTTGTTATCTAAGGCTCCACCGCTAGATGCATCCACAAAACTTTTATCCAATGGTAACAAACCGGAATAGAAATATGTAATCAGAAGCTAGTCTGAAATCAGGTGGTGTGGACAGCTAGCACACAATCGCTTGAACCTCTCCCAATACTCATACATGGTCTCCCCATTGATTTGTTTAACATTAGTGATCTCCTTCTGAATAGCAATGGCCTTTGAGGAAGGAAAGAACCTCACTAAGAATAACTTCTGCATATCATCCCAACTCCCAATAGATGCTGGTTGCAAATTGTATAGCCAATCCTTCTAGGGAAAATGGGAAGGCTCTCAGCTTAATGTGGTCCTCATCAATTGCTTGAGGTTTCATTGTACTACATACCACATGGAACTCCTTTAGATGCCTGTGAGGACATTCACCTGCAAGACCATGAAACTTGGGCAACAAATGGATAAGACCAGATTTCAGTTCAAAGTTAGCAGCAAGTTCAGGATATTGAATACACAAATTTTGATTGCCCACATCAGGGGTGGCTAATTCTTTCAAAGTAGGATGACCTTCTTGTTCTGCCATAATTTCTGAGTTAGCAAAATTGCTACTAGAATCAGTGAAAACAACAAGACTATCAGAAGTACTATCAGAAACACAATCAGAAAGATCAATAGAGTGGACACAATCAGAATGTTCAAGTTCAATGTCCAGTTCAGTATTAATCCCACGACTTAGCTTAACAACTCTTCTAGCAACAAGAATTGTTCTTTCTATTTCAGGATCAAATGGCAACAAGTCTTCTGGATTGACAGTGCTCCTAGTACTCATGCAGCATAAACATAAGGCAGAATTTGCAAAAAATCAGAATTACGAAAATGCCATTGAAAGTGGACGTAATGGGTATTTCAGGACGTAACGGGTATTTTAGAATTTTATGACTTACTCCGATTGGGCTGATTTTAGGTGGGCTGAAGGAAAACCCTATTTTAAGACAAACACAATACCGTTGCAAATACCTACACGGGTAATAAGACCTGGCTTGAGTGATTTGGGTCAGAAAAATTTCTATCCAGCCACCCGAACCACCTAAACTACAAAACGATGCTATTTACACTACTGTTACTAATCAAACCGATGCAAATTCCCCAGCGGCGGCGCCATATTTTGACAGAGATTTGCCGTATCTCCCAAAATAACCAAGTTCAAATAAGATTTTTGCAGAAATAGAGAACCTGGGTCGTTTCCTCGATGAATTCGCAGCGGGTTCGATTGATAACAGTGAAACAGAACAGTAAAATAGGGGGTTTTGATGTGAACAGAATAAAACGAAACTAAACAGAGACAAAACGAAACAAGCAGAAACAGAACGAATCAAACAGAGATTAAACAGTTAACAGAGATTAACCCAGGATTACGGATTCATCTTCCTTCCTCAGACGAAACAGATTCACAACCAAACTCGTGATCAACTCTAGATAAACTGAGATCTATTGATTTATCCAGAATTTCCCTCAACTGAACAATCATTCAGAATCTGTTTGAATCAGTGGCGTATCATTGTACGATCGCACAATAATACTTTAACCTAGTTCGAACTACGTCCTTGGGAAATATTGATATGGGTTTTTAATCAAAAACCCAATACAAATCCAAAAATCGAATCCGATCAGAGAATACGGAAACGAGTTAGACGGTTACCGATTAAGCGCGAATCCTCTGGACAGTAGAATCCTTAATCCGTGGGCTAATCACAGAGATTTAGCCGAACATAACTAGGAAAAACGAAGAATAGATGAAGAACGCCAAGAACACGAAGAACATATGAAGAACAGTTGAGAGAAAATAAAAGCTTCTATTCTGATCCACAAGTTTTACAAAACGTGAATGAATAGGTGTTTCTTGCTGCTGCCACACTTAACCCTAAATGGCAAAACGAAAATGGGGCTCCAATCCACAATTCAAGCCCAAAATGGGAAATCCTAAAAATGGGCTTTAATTACAAATAAAAATCCAGAAATAAACATATGACTTCAGCTCCAAAATCAACTGCCCTCTTGTCCGAATTTTCTCTTCATGTCTTCATAACAATTGTAGCTCTCTGAATCATCTGAAATATAAGACAAAAATGAGGCAAATCCGATGTCTGGTTCAAGAGTTATGGTGAAAATAGTGAAGCAATGTAAAACTAAAATTTTATTATTAAAAATGGCTAAAATATAATTAAAGGCCCAAATAAGTATAAAAGCCATTATTTATTAGCTAAAAAATCTTAAATTATTAATCAAGAGACAAAAAGTAGTGTATGAAATATTCAATTGTCACTCTCCTAAACCAAATAAGGTAACATTAAAATCTCTCCCCTTCCCTTCATTCTGATCAATCCAAACAAGGTAATATTAAAATCCCTCCCTTCCCCTTCTTTCCCCTCCCCTCCCCTCCCCTCCGTTGAACCAAATAGACCCTTAATGATGCCAGAACATGGGAGAAACTGCCCAACAACAGTTTGGTAATTGACGGAAGAGAGGGAGAGTCACCTCGAGAAGGAATGAACAATTCAGAAGGATTCATACTTGGCCGTTGGATCCTGCAGCACATTTCGACGAACAAGATCAAACTTACTTCCTAAGCCAATGGCACAACGGGCTTGAGAAGTAGGGGAGTTAGCGTATGCCCTAAAAAACCAACCTTCAGGCCGATATACGAAGTAAGCCCAATAAGGAAGAAGCAGCCCTATGAAGCTAGGAGTCTTGACTAAGCTCGTCACGCCGCATGAGATGCCTGGTCAAACCACCAACGTGAGAGAAGTTTCAGGCACCCATGAATACGGTAACGGCCGCATCCCCCTGATCTGGAAAGATAAGAATGAACAAATGAAATGAAAGGGATAGAAGAAAGGGGGGACCATTGTAGGAAGGGACGATTTTCTCTATTTTATCACTAGATCACTGAGTTCTCACTCTTTCCTCAACATTTTCTCTGTGTACTTATCCAAGAAGCTATTAATAAAATTATCTCCTTTGCTCTTTACCATTTACCACTGTAACTCCTTTTGTTGTTGGTCACCCTATACTACATAAGATCCTAAACTAACCGAAATTAGGTCAAACAAATATATACTTTTGGAGAAACATTTTTTTTTTCCCAACTATTTACAGGGTTTGTCGCTGCTAGATGGTGCTACTTTTTTCCACTACAATATTGATCATTACGTTTTTCATTTGGGTTTTCTCTTCTGTAACAGCTTTGATCATTACTTTTCCGGTAACACTAAACTGATCAAGGGTTCCCCAGTAATAATAATGCACCTACTTTTTTTTTTTTGGAATTGTTTTAAAATGTTGTTAATAAAATTTGAGTATATAAAATAATTAAATTATTTAGGTATAGGAACCAATCATGTTCTTTTGTCAGCTACGTAACGCAATTAATCTTTAATTTTTCTATTAATCTTAAGCTGGAACTCATTATTTAAAATCTCAAATGATCAAGATGAATGAAGGATAAGAGAGAAGTGAACAATATGGAAATATGGAAGCTTTGAAAGCTACAGCAAATGCAAGACATGGAATATGGGTATGCTCTGGTCAGTGATTTAATTTTATAGTTGGAAGACTTTTGTGCAAAGCCATGGCTTTTGTGGAAAGCCATGCATGTGCTGGATTTTAAGGAACATATTGATATTGATTCCCCACCACCTTTTTTCACTCTTTTTTTTCCCCTTGAAGTTGAGTGGAAGACACTAACAGTTTGAGATTATACAAGTATCTCTCAGTTATAAGAAAGTTCTAATATAATATCACTAGGTTTCAAGATTATTGACGTTAGTTTAACTTTTTGAAGATGGCCGGCTAAAATGATAGTGTTGGCTGTTTTTAATTTCCTGGTTATGCCATTGGTGTCTTGTTCGTATTTGTCTTTAGGTGTTTGCTTTTATGTGTTTTAATTTTGGCTATCTTTTTAACAATCTTGACTAGTCTGGTATGCCAATCCAGGCTATAGACAGGATAGAGTGTTTTTTGTTGGCCCAACCCGGTGTATATGTATGTGCCTTATATGTTTTTTAAAATCTGTTTCTAATTTTAAACGAATACTAATTGATTTCACTAAAGACAGTTTTAATATGTGTTATGCAATAAATTGCCTTTATGCTTGTCGTGAAAAATATTTTAAAATTTTGAATTAATTTCTTAACATGATATCATATATGTATAAACATCGAGTATTCATAATTTGAAAATTGTTTTATATTAGGAAAAGGTAATTATGTTTTTTGTTTTTTCTTTTTTGATATAAAAGAGGGCAGAAAAGCCCAGAAATAAATACAAAAGATTACATAGCAAGAGGAATAAATCCCAAACACTCTTGGTCGACTAAAGACCTCAAAGTTAAAGTACAAATATTGAGGATCCCCAACTTAGAGAGACCCCACTTTGCCAAAGCATCTACAACTCTATTAAAGTCTCTGGGAATATAGCAAATACAAACCTCCCAATTCCTATCCACCAGATTTTTAATCTGTTGAAACAAGAGGCTGCCTGCATTAAAATTTTTTGTTCTATTTTAATTTGGTAGTCTTTTATAAGGGGCAAACTCCTCTCCAAGTGTTTATGGGCTCATGACTTGAAACATGAAGTTTGAAAATTTGTCTCTTAACCAACAAAAATTTATTTAATTGGTAAAGGAGTTGACTCATAACTATAAGATTGTAAGTACAAATCTCACCAATGTAAAGACCTTATTAGTGGATAATCTATAAATAACTCTGTAAATACTCTTTAATTTCAGAGGCATTGTCCAAGCCTTGATAAATCCCTAGAATCAACTCACCTAAACTTTTGTTTTGAAGGAGGGAAAAAGAAAAGAAGTGTGTCTCTTACATTTTCAGTCCATCTTACATGGTCTCAAATGGATCCTGGTTATACTGCGAAGTTCCTTAATTGCACCAGTTCCTTGGAGACGAGATAAATACTCGTACATGTTACATTGAAGAACCTTAACATATCTCATATCCCTTATATGGGTTTGTGTTTACGGCCTTGGCATTCTAATCCATGTCGAGATAAAAGGTCTTTGAATTCTAGTTTTTCTTCCAGTTGGTTAAAAGCCCATTTTATCACCGACAAAACTACTCTATCCAGTGGTCATTGTCTGGGTATACTTGAACGAGTTTGCCATAGATGTTTATGTATTGATCACATAATGACTCAATATCACGAGTCTGTTATTGGGTAATGGACTCCTTTTCTATATGGAGAAAGACCAACTATTTGGAGTCCATTTGAAGATTGAGAGGTCTTATTGGAGGTAGAAGAAGCAGCCATTTGAGAGAGAGAGAGAGAGATATTTAGTTTTTGTCATGTATTTGTTCAATATAATTGTTTACTCAATCATGAGAATATTCTCAAGAGAATAAGTCATCAGCTTAAGTGGTGTTTTTCTCATAATTTGCATCTATGTTTCAACGTTGGTTTTCTTCTCTGTTTTTTTCTTTCTTTCTTTTTTTTTTAAAAAAAAAAAACTAAATAGGTTTTGCCAGAACACACAAGCAGAACCCAACCCGATTACACACATTCCAATATGGACTCGGGTCTTTTGAAACCGCATGAAGCTGCTAGGCACGTACACATGGCGTGATGCAACGCAAAACCGACATGTCATGCTCACATATATCTCCACAAACGTCAAATTTCATTCTATTTAATTTAATAAAATTTATTTACTAGAGGCTATCACACATTAAATTGATGATGATAAAAACCTTATGTGCTATTATATCTATATACACACTATAGCAATATGTTAAAGAAAAAAGAACAATTTATAATACTCAATAAAAAAAATATATAAAGGGTCAATATTATCTTTAATTCCTTAAATTTACCCTCATTTTGATTTTGATCCTTCAAATATCAAACAATAAGTTTTAATCTCTTAAAAAAAAAAAAGCCTCTCTTTGTATTGAATTATAGAGACAATGTTTAAAAAAAAAAAAAGGAAACTTGAGAAACGAAAACATATAGTTTGAAATTTGAGAGACCAAAATTAAAATAAGTGCAAACTTAATAAACTAAATATTATGTTAACCCATATAAAAGTAACACATATGTGACTGCCAGAAAAGAAATATTTCCATTAATTTATCTTTCTATTATATATCCATCATTAGATCAAATTTCAATAGTTGAGATTTAATATTATTTAATGCTATATTTAATAATATTTTTAAATGGTATTAAATCTCAACTATTAAAATTGATCTAATGGTTTCAATGAAGAGAAAATGAAGAGATAAATCAAACACTAGTGTTTTACACGTGTACTTTATTGATAAGTCCAGGTCCCACGGCCCTACGCCCCCGTCCGATAAAACTCAATATAATTGGATTACGTGGTGTATAGTTTCTGAATCTTCTCTAAATCATCTTTTGCAAAGTCCACCTTCCTCTTCCTCGACGGCACAATCAAAGGGTACATAATCGCCTCCTCTATCCCCGAGTGGCTCAGCCCCAACACATGGCCGATCCGGTGCATCACCGCCGACTCCAGGTCCAGTTCGTCGCTCTCCGTCGTGTTGTGGCTCGGTAACACCCAATGCTCGTCGGAGTTCAAAATGATCTTCCTACTTTGATCTGTTGTATTATCCAACCACGCGCCTCCAACAACTCCTAACTCCCCGTCCATCGACGAGAACATGATTTGAATGTCATCGTCGTGGTGGGATCACTGGTAACATCAGGTGAAAAAGCATAAGTAAGCTCTTTCTTCTCCTCCGGCGGGCACGACATCGTCGTGGTGGGATCACTGGTAACATCAGGAAGGGCACATCGCGGCAGCGTGATGAACGAAACGGTGGCGTTGTCGGGTTGGCCTGACGTTGAGGTTGAAAGTCCTCTGGAAGGTTTCAATGGCTGATTCAAGCGCGGCGGAGAATTCGTCGGTGAAGTTTGAATTCAAAGTGGAATTAAGATAACCGAACAAATCAAAATAGTCTTTGATCTTCGATATTCCATCGACGGAGTTCCCTATTCGAATCCGACCTCCATTGGAACGCAGGAATGATCTCAGGTTATTCAATGCGCTGGAAATTTTGCTAAACTTTAGGGTTCTAAATATTTTGATCAGCCAAAACGGTATAGTGGACAATAAACTAGCAGAAGCTGGTCGAAGAAGAATCGAAGATTCATCCACGATTAGAAGGGATAAAATCAAGAACACAATACAAGCTCTTTTAGTCACTCTCATATTTCTGCTGGAAGCTTAAAACAGTTTATGTGGTTTCAATGTTTGGTAGGAGAGAAAATTTGAGTTGCTATCTCTTAAAAAGCCCTGAAAAATGTTTAATTATTAGTTAGTTTAATTTCTGTGATATTTCCATGTTTCGTGCTGGATTGGCACTCATGAGTCATGACTCTTAAGCCTATAGTATAATATAAAACTATCAACAACTGAATTCCTTGGAAATACTCTACTTTCATATATTTTCATGGTGAGAGGGAAGTTATTAATTTTTTATTTATTTTTCCATTGTTTTATATATAATAATGGTACCGTTATTCTAACCATATCTATAATATTGTTATTCAACTAAACAAACGTCATCCGTGACCCCCCCCCCCCCCCCCAAAAAAAAAGAGTAATCAAACGTAATCAGGAAAACGAAATGGCCAGCCAATAATTTATAATGTGGCAATAAATTGAAAGTCTTATCTAAAAGCTCCTTGACTGGGCAGCGATTTAATTTGCATGATGATGGTGGCGAATGTTTTATAGAGAGACACACACAATGACACATACATGTGCATATGCATGCATGATACTTCCTCCGATCCTAAATATTAGAATTTGCACTATAAATTGTTATATATTTAAGACCGGAGGTAGTATAATATTTTCACAGCAAAAAGTATACATTTTTATTCTCTGATTATATAAAAAATTTCAGTTTGGTTCAAAAAAAATTTTTCCAGTCTTTTAATATTAACACCATTAATTTTATTTTATAAAAAAAACACCATTAATTTTAAATAATAATTTTTTGTAATAATCTTATTTTTGAAAATTAAATTTGATAAGACAGTATTTGAGAATATTTTGTCAAACATTTAAAATTTCAAAGTTAGCATTTTTATGAACAATACTATAAATAAATGACTAAAGTGAAACTTTATAAAATGAAAATCTTAAAATAAAATATTGCGTAAAGTTTAAAAACTAAAAAAAAAAAAAAGGCATTTTTGCTACATTTTCACCTTCGGCTTCTTTATAAATTAAGCCCTAAAAATCATTTGAAGATAAACTATAATCCTCATCCTTTAATATAAATTTAAAATCAAGATATCATTCTTTTTCTCTCATCTATAAAGAGAAAAATACGCACATATATAAATATGTAGAAGATGTACTACTCGACTTTTGTTTTAGAGGTATTAAAAATTAAATTAATTAAATTATTTTAAAATATTTAAATTATGTAATTTTTGTTCTTAAAATTATTTTTTTAATTTATAAATTGATATATAATCTAATGATTTACAATATATAATATAGTTAAGTAATTATTTAATTTCATTAATTTCTCTAAAAAATTTAACTCTATCTTATATTTAAAATTGAGAAGAATATTTATTATAGAAATTGAAGTCAAAATTTGATTGACAGCCAAAAACAAGTCAACATTTGTGGAGTCGGCAGAGAAATTCTTGTGGGCACGCAGCTCATCACCACGTAGTTTGTGCAGTGACCACTAAAATCATGACAGGTCATATTTTTATCCTCTGTGTCACTGTCAGCCTATTATTTTAATATTTTTGACTAATGAGCTTCTTTTTGCTGCTCTCTCTCTCTCTCCTCTGCAAATATGATTTTGGGAAAATCTATATGGGGTTCTTTTAATAGAAAAATCTTAAAAAAGGTTCAAAGATTTTGAAAATCCTAGAAAAGGCCCCAGGACCAGGGTAGTTAAAAACTCGTTTTATCACTGCGATTTTACGTTTTTACGATTTTTTTTTTCATTGAAACGATTTTACTAATTTTCCAAACGCTTTTAAGTTTTTACGATTTTACTACGTTACGATTTTATGTTTTACGATTTTTCATTCTTCTTCTGTTTTCATGTAAAATCTACGTTTTCACTACCATGTCCAGGACCTTTTCTGATATAATTTCATTAAAACTTTAGTTGTTAACGGGATTGATATAGTTGTTAACTGGTAGGTCATTAACAACTATATTAGCCCCATTAACAACTATATCCTAACAACTATATCAGTCCCGTTAACAACTATATCAATACCTATTAACAACTATATCAACACTGTTAATAAATAACATTTTAATGAAATTATATCAAAAAATGCCTTGAGGCCTTTGCTAGGATTTTCAAAATCTTTGGGCCTTTTTTAGATTTTTTTCTGTTAAGAGGGCCCTGATATAAATTTTCCCTTTCATTTCCCCCACCCGTTTTCAGCGAACTGGCCCCGTGTAGTAGTGTTTGGAACCAGGATGCGGAGGTTACAGGGATCAGTGTTTCATTGTCATCGGCCATGCTTGATGATAATATGGCAATGAATGGCAAACAATTTTGTACCATCTATTTATACTACCTCCGGTCCTAATTATAGAAACACTTTTATAGTGTAATTTGTATTACAAAAATGTTACTATAATTAGGACCAGAGGGAGTAATATTCAACATAAATATGGGATATTGTGTACGAGCGTACATTGAACTCATTATTTGATTTTGGGAGCATACCCAGTCAAGTCAATGGTACAAATCTCTAAAAGTATGTTATTATGAAAGGGTTAAGTAGTAATTTTGTTCCTGAAGTCCACATTTAGGAACAATTTTATTCTAGAAGTTTTTTTTTTTGGAGCAATGTTGCCCCAGAGTTTAAAAACATAGCAATGTTGCCCTCTTCGTTAACAGTCCTAACGGTCAAACGTTAGTTGACCTCATTATGCTTACGTGGATTATCTACGTGGCATTTTTGTTACTTTTTTAAGTAGCAATTTTGTCTTTGAAGGGTTTTTTTTTTTTTTTTGCCCCTCAATCTTGCCCCAAAGTCTAAAAACCTATGATATGATTAAATAACTTATTTAGCTTCTTTAATCTCTCAAAAACGTCAATCTGGTTTTATAATTAGGATCGAAGGTAGTATGATTAAGTAACTTATTTAGTTTTCTTAATTTCTTCAAAAAAGAAGTCAAACTAGTCTTATAATTATAATCATGACAAGAGGGAGTAGGGTGGTAGTTAATTTTTTTCTTTTTTTTTTTTAAAAAAAAAGTAAACATAGCCTCCTTCTTCCCCCATGGCGTCCTCCATAACAGGCATTCCCCAATCAAACAATAATCAATCGCCTACAGAATTTGTCCAGAAAAAATGTTTCAAACAAATCAAGCAAAAAAATAAGAATGAATTTGTCCAAACAGGAAATCAAACGAGTACGTTGTAGGGAGTTCAAACGAATTTTTCCAAAAAAAAATATCACTCAATTGCAGAATTATCTACACGATGTAACACCCTAAATTTCATACTACCTACTGTGCCCGTTGACACGTAGTATCTAGGAATATGTTGTTGACAGATCAGAGTAATGCAGAACAGAGAGCATGCACTAATGTTTGGACAGTGAGTAACTGATATAAAATGCCCAAGCATAAGCTGGTATATTAAAAATCCTAAAGGAATATTCATATGGTACAATTATTCGGAACTTGTATAATTAAAATTTCATCATAAAAACTATACAATCTTAAACCAAGCCTTAACTAAACTTGTGGCTTGACACCCAATGCAATACAATCAAACCCATTTGGCTAAGTTGGATAAAGTCTAGTGGAAGTCTCCCCGTCTTTCATGGCAACTTATGACTGAACCACATAGACCAACCCTTTCTTAGTCCAAGCCCCAAATAGTTTGAAACAACTCTATCAGATTCATGTCAGAAACTAATCCCTGTTGACCTTCTTCAGGTTCTTGTCCTGATCGATGCCTCTCCATGGCTCCGTCCATCAGTGCCTCTTTCTAACTCCGTCCACGCCGTCTTATTAGATCCTGGTTCCTTTCCTGAACCTTTAGTTAAGGTTGAGATTCAATACCCATTGAATCTCAGGTAACAGTTAACCTCATGCTCAAGTAATAACAGTATATATGACAGATATTTATTACATTTTAGCATGAACCATACATAGCACACAGCAGATGTAAGGTTACATCAATACGTAGCACACATCAAATGTAATATTAACAGCAGAACAATACATAGCACACAGCAAATATAATGTTCGCAACGTTTGCACTTACCAGTGCCACGCCTTCACATGTCCTCAGCACTAGGAAAACAACCCTACGATATTATCATGACTATAACCTGTGTAAAGCTGAATGTATATAAACATATGACCTGAGCCCTATAACTTAGTCACGGTGCATGACTCAAGACCTAGTCTTGTCCATGACTTCATGAATCATTCTATCACATATAAGCATACAAGACACATCAGAATTAAAGTTACAGTACGTGTCTGTAGCTTTCACCGCGTAATTGCCAAAACGCCTATCCTTTGAATCCAACACCTGACTTCCTGGATATCCTATACATTATTGTTGGATTATTTCCTTTTCCATGATATAACAATTAATATCATATTTCCTAGAATAATATCAAAAAGGATATTTTCAGCTATTTTGACATTTCTACCTTTGGTGCATTTATTATTCCACTTTTACCCTTACATTTTATTAAAAACGAAATTTTGGATTTTATTGGCAGGTTTTGCAGAAAATTTGGAAAATCATAATTAATTCTAAAAAACTAAAAATGAGGTGCTGCAAAATTCCTTATGACCCTTGACATGTCTAGTTTCAAGCAAAAATATTTCCAGAAGCCAGAAAATCATGGATCATTCCTAGGTTTAACTTTTTCAAAGATTGTTCATATTCTAATTCAAGAAATAAGGCTTAACTTTAAAAATTAATATCTCCTTGTATGAAATTCAAAACCTTACATATTCTACATATTTAGAAATCCCTACATGTCTACTTTATTCATGTAAAATTTCATGATTTGAGAACTGAAAGTGGAGCCAAATACCCAAGAAGGGGGGTGAATTGGATATTTTACAAATTTCTTGCAAAAGCTCTATTTTCAAGTGTTAAAAACAGAGTAGAACAGAGCAAGGGAAGAATAGCTAGACATGAGAAGATTTATACTGGTTCGGTCTTAACCACTTGACCTACGTCTAGTCCCCAGCCTCACTGGGATTTCCACTATATCAAAGATTACATACTCTGCATTTAAGAAGTGATTCTCTCACTAGAACTCACTCCCCCTTACAAGTTGTAATCAATTATTCCCCAAATCACCAAGTCCCCTGACTTGTGATTCCTTACAATAAATGAATATTCAGAAATATGACTCTCTTAAAGAGCAGATATAAATGAACACTGAAGCTCTTGTATCAAAAGATACTACACAGATGAAAACTGAAAGAAATAAATGTAGACTTCAATGAATTTCACTCTCAGTTCTTGTTCTTGTTGGAAAGACTTGAATTCTCTTCTATTTATACTCAGAGATCAATAAATGATCGTTGCTTTCCAAATAGATCTGTTGGAGAAGTTGCCCAAGTGTTCTAAAGTAGGTTAGACACCTTCTCTCTCTTGTTTACCACTTGACCCAGATGTCCAAGTAAGCACAGTTGACTTTCTGTGTTTTAATCCGTTAGAGAGGAGTTTACTTGTTGCAGTAATCATTCTTTAATGCTTTGTGGTTGTGTGTAGACGAATTAGGTAGAAGAAGCAATTTTCTGGACATAGCAATAAATGCTCTGAGTTGCTTTTTGCTTTATGCTTTAACTTCTCACCAAACATTCTTTAATGCTCTGAAAACCACTAACAAATACGTTAAACATAGCAGGGAATATTAGAGAATAATATTGGAAAGGATTAAGATCAAAAAATATTGATTTCTGAAATCGACAGATTCAAATTTCTGAATCAGCGTCACGAACTCGAGCTTAGTTCTTACAGGCTCGAGTTTGATGCTTCTGTGTTTAAAATCATTTTAGTCTAAAACATGTAAACCTGAGGTTTGTATTCTAAACCTGAGGTTCTTAAGTCATTGAAGAGTCATATTGCTCTCGGGTTGAAATGAACTCGAGCTTACTAATTCTGAACTCGAGTTCGTTTCATCCAGAGAAGAATATCGCGATTTTGAAAACTGGAGACTTTAAGTTTAAATGATGAACTCGAGCTTATTAGTGACAGGCTCGAGTTTAAAGCTGTTTAGAGCAAAACTTAGTTTTAGCTTGTAAGGACAAACCTGAGGTTTGTAGAGCAAACTCTAGAGTTTAAAACATGTTGAAAACTTCTTTGCTCTCTGTAAGAATTGAACTCGAGCTTAACATACTAGGCTCGAGTTTGGCACTATTTTTGCCAATTCTAAGTTTGCTCTTTCAAAGCTCAAACCTGAGGTTTATAAATTGAACTCGAGAGTTCTCTTAAGTTTGGCACTATTTTCCTCTCTGTAAGAATTGAACTCGAGCTTAACATACTAGGCTCGAGTTTGGCACTATTTTTGCCAATTCTAAGTTTGCCCTTTCAAAGCTCAAACCTGAGATTTATAAATTGAACTCGAGAGTTCTCTTAAGTTGAAAACGCATTTGCTGTCGGGAACTTTTAGGCTTGAGTTTAAAAGCTTAGGCTCGAGTTTATTTAACTTTGAAAATTTCTGAAGGCTCTCGGCCAAAAATAGGCTCGAGTTTAAAAGTCTTGTAAACTTTTCAAACTGGAAAGCTTTTCTTTCAATAAAACAGTGCAGAGTATGTAAGTGTCTTGAATTTGAAAAATTTGTCCCGCCAGAGATGAACTCGAGTTTGCCATAACAGGCTCGAGTTCATGATCTTTGTGAAAGCTTTTCTTTGAATCTTGCAAACTTGAAGTCTGAAAAAAAAAAGTGTCGAGTTTAAAGATGTTTTCAAAATACAAACCTCTCTGCCATTGATGAACTCGAGTTTAAAAACTGTAGGCTCGAGTTCACACAAACTTTTGAAAAGCTTTAAGTTCAAACTTCAGGTTTAGTCTTGAGTTTGAAAGTTAGACTGGCAGGTTTGTGCTCTCTGTCAAAATCAGGCTCGAGCTTGAGCATTATAGGCTCGAGTTTGTCTCAGCCAGAATGTTTTTGCTTGAAATTGACAAGTTGAAATCAGTTTACTCTTAAACAAAAACATCCCCATATTGTTTACAATTGTTAGCAATCTTCAAAACTCATAGAGAACTAACAAGAACTTCATTTGATACATAAAATAATAGGCACAATATTCGTTGCTCGTAAAAAGCTTAAAACTGGAAATTTCACAATTTTCACAATCTTGATCCATTGGTTTCAAAACTTATTCATTGACATGTTTTCCACTCCATTTTGCATTTGAAAAGCAATAGAGACTTCCAAACATGAAAAAGAAATTTTCTTAATCATTTCTTCGATTAAACTATAATTTACTAAGAGCTAAAAAGTTAGAACACAGAGACTTACCTTTTGAAGTTCTTACTCCTTCTTCTTGCTCCTATTTATGCCTTTCTCTCTATCTCAATCAATTTGAATTGAGTTTCGGTGTGAAGAAAATGAAGAGGGAAGCCTTCTATTTATAGGGAAATCTCAAACCCAATGTGGACCCCACCATGTGCCTCTTCTTTAATTTCAACCGTTGGATCTAACTTACTTTACAAGAGTTAATCTTCCCCTCCACCTATGCTAGAGGAATTTTGGGCCCTTGTGATGTCATCTTGATGGCATAATCAAAGCTTAGGTGTCCCTTAATGCGACATGTCTATTCCCTATTCATTTGTTAGTTAATCACTACTAGAAAAAGCTAATTAGTGACGGAAATTAGTGACAGAAATTTTCCGTCACAAATTTAGGGGTATTTGCAACGGCATTAAAATTCCGTCGCGGGTTTTGCGACGGAACTGGTTTTCCGTCGCAAAACCCTTGATTTTGCGACGGAAAACCAATTTCGTCGCAAAACCCAAACTGGATTTGCGACAAGCAAATCCTATGTGGGTCTTGCAACGGAATTGGTTTTCTGTCACAAAACCACTTAATATTTAGATTTCTAGTTCAGTTCCTTCTCATTTGCACCGTTCTCTCCCAGTCGCAACTGAGCGCCTAGCCCGAATCTTCTGCACTTGTTACTTCTTTTTCATTTCTATTTTTCTTCGTCTTTGAATTCTAATTTCGTTCTAACCCCTTATTTTCAATTCCGTTAATCCTGGCACGTGATGCTAATTTTTCGCTCTGATTTCTCCTTTCATTCTGATTTATCAGTGTTCGATAACTTTTCTCTATTCTAGTTACCTCCTTTTCTTTTGGGTTCGGTATTTGATTTGATCTCATGTTTTTTGAAGTTTCGCTTCTCAAGAAATATGAAGTTTTTGTTGCATTCATGATATGTTCTCATTTTTTGTTGTTTTTGAGCTGAACTCCTTGTTATATGCCTTTCTGTGTTGCTTCCCTATGCTTTGTTAATGCTAAAAAATTTGTTGTAGGTTGTCGCGGTTATAGATGGCTTTCTTCAGAAGTGTTTATGCACTTTCTAAACTTTGCTCTCGCGTGGAAGTGTGGAGCGGAAGATTCATGACTTCGATTCAAATGATTTTTTTTAAAATTTTTATTGGAAGTATGGATTTTTTTTTTTTTTGGGTCTCGGTTCATTTACATATTAAGCACCTTCATTTATTGTTTAGTGTAAATTCTTGATTATGCATATCCTGTTTTAGAGCAGATGAGGATAAAAAAACAGTATCTAATTTACTTGAAAAAAACAGGATCTAAAATCTAACTTAAGTAATGAGGATAAAAGTTCATGATTCAGCCAAGCGCGTTGTAGTGTGATGGTACTAGGGCTAGCCTTAGGAGTTAGCTTTCCCCCTTGTCCAAGGTTCAAACCCTGCCTCACCCTCCCCCACTGGCTGTATCAAAAAAAAAAAAAGGTTCATGATTCAAAATAATATAATTAAATAAAATCAAATAATGTATTTTTTTTAATGATTCAATGAATATTAATAAATATAGTCTAGATATTTCAGGGGGCGTCGGAGGCATTACGGAATATAGGTGCTCTTTTAATTTTTTTTTTTAAAATCATTTTTAGGTTAATTATAAGCTCACTTTTGATTTTAATTGTAATCTTAAATCTAACTGAATCAGATAATCCAACGACTCAAATACATAATACATTTGCGACGGAATAAGAATTTCGTCGCAAATCCTTTTTAGGATTTGCGACGGAAATGAGTTCCGTTGCAGGATTTGCAACTAAATTTTATTCCGTTGCAAATTTGCGACGGAATTTTTATTCCGTCGTACAATTCGAAATTTGTGACAAAATTTTCATTTTCCGTCACAATTACGACGAGGTTTTTAGCGACGGACTCTTTGCGACGGAAAAATTCCGTCGCAAATCACGATTTTTTTTTTTTTTTGTAGTGAATCGTGATCATTAGTGCTTAACTAATTAAGCTTTAAGCACTTAATCTTTTTTTATTTCTTTTGGTTATAAATTAGCTATCACATTAAATGGCCCTTAAGAGTAGTTTCATAACTAACCATTGGTCGATTAATTTCAAAATGATAAGAATGTAATCAATAGATTATAATCCTTTAAGATACATATTTACCTTTCTATTTTGTTAATTATTTTGCCAAAATACAATGTTTATAAAATCATGAATATTAGGGTATTACACACGAACAATTAATGAACCTCTGGTGAATTATAAGCAGAGATGACTGAGAGAATAAAGCTTGCAAAAAGTGTCAAATACAATTACTTAGGGCTATTAACAGAGGAGCAATATTACTAGTTTTTAGAGTTCCGGAGCAACATTGAGACCCAAAAAAGAAACTTTTAGGGCAAAATTGCTCCTAAGCGTATAGTTCTGGGGCAAAATGATTACTTAACCCAAAAAAAGTGAGAAAGAAGCCACGTAGACAATCCATGTCAACATAATAGGGTCAACTAACGTTTAACCGTAAGGACTGTTAACAGAGGGACAACATTGCTTTGTTTTAAGACTTACAGGGCAACATTGCTATAAAAAAAAAATTCCAGAACAAAATTGCTCCTACGCGTATACTTTAGAAACAAAATTGACTTAACCCTTATAAAAAAGCCTTTTAATGTCTTTTTATAATAATATTCCTTTACAAGGGTACGCTTATATGAGAGAAGTAGTTAAGACGTGAGTTATGCTGTTCCTTTTACTTTGGGACATTGAAAATATTTTATTTTTAAAAAAACAATATTTTTTTTCTGACAATGCTAACAGTACCTCTCATGAACACTTTCCTTCTCCCATGTGCTCCCTCCTCATTCTCCGCCATTCATAGGGAACTTGGTGGTGCAAATCGAGTTGGAAGAAGTTGCTCATGTACAAGCGTACATTAACCACAGTATTAGATTTTGGGATTTGTCTCCCATCCTTCACCCTTCTCATCCACTTTCTATTATCTTCTTCATGTTAACCGTTGAATTGAAATCTAAATGGTTCAGATTTAATCTTTTATAAGAACATTATTTTTAAATATTTCTTAATAATTTAATATTTTATTAATATTTTTATAAAAGATTAAATCTGAACTATCCTGATTTCAATCCAATGGTTGAAATAAAAAAAGAAGATGGGAAGTAGATGGAAAGGGAAAAAGATGAGAGCCAATCCCTAGATTTTGGGAGGATACCCAGTCAAGTCAATGGTACAATTCTCCAAAGACGAGCATTGATTTTTGGAGGTGTGAAAAAGAGTTATGATATAAAAATACTTTTAAACTTTCACTAAAATTATGTTTAGCACTATATGTTCTTTTAAAAGTAAAAATGCACATGAAAATTTAAAATTAGAACAAAAATATCAAAATCGTTAAATATAACTTAAGACTCACACTATATTTTTATGAGAAACCAAAATATCCTTAACCCAAAAATAAAAATCCTCTCTCAACCTCTCATTCATCAATCCTTAACCAAAAAAAAAAAAAACCTCTGATACATCAATCCTTAACCAAAAAAAATTGGCCTCCCTTCTCAACCTCGGATACATCAATCACAGATTCTCTCCCTTCCTCTCTTCATCTCCCTCCCTCTATGTGATTATGACGTCCCAACACGAAGCACTCACAAAAATCCGTGACAAATAACACTAATAACAACAATGAGCTTAAACTACATAGGTTTATTTTACGTTTTCCTCTCCAAAGTGCAAACGTCCCCGTCCCACCTATTTGCTTCGTTGGCTCTCGAACCCTTTTCTAGATTTTATTTTATACTCCCTCCGGTTTTAACTTTTAATTATATGACTATTTGAGAGTTGATCTTAGTCCTAATTATACGACAAAGTTCTAATTTTTGTCAATATCTTCTCAAAATAACCTTGTTGATACTTTCTTTCTCAATAATAATTAAATAAAATTTAGCAACACACATATATATTCTATAAAGTGAGTAATGCTTGCAACTCATTAATGCTACATACACCTCAATTTTACTGCTTTTTATTTCTTAATAAAATAATTTCAAGCAATTTTTTTTCACATTTTTAGTGGGGGTATGTTGGTACTTTAATAAAAATAGCTTGGGAGTTATCATCAAAAGTAACATTGTTGTTAGGTTATATTTGATAGCTAAGACATATTTCTCTTATTTTAAGTGTTCATGAGTATTTTTTTTCACCTCCGAAAAGCACATTGTGTTGGGCACACTTATGATAAAAGCTTTAGGGTATGTTTTAGTGTAATTAAACCTGGACCACTAAAAATTGGCAAACTAGTCGGTAAACCAGTCCAGTCCAGAGGTCAAATTGGTTCGCTATTTAAAAAAAATCAATTTTTTAATTTTCTTTATAATTTCATATTAATAATTCTGAAATTTTCATTTTCTCACTGATTTGATCCCAAGTTAGCTTCAGTTTAACTCTGTTTTGATCTACTGACCCTTAATCCAATACTCCGACCGATTCAATAACCAATTCGGTTTTAATAACCTTGATATTTTTGCATCTTAACCTTACAAAGTCGAGGACTACATTTTAGAGAGAGAGAGTAAATAAAGAAAAGCAGAGTGGTTACAGAATGCTAGCTACCAAAATTTAACCCATTACAAAAAAAAAAAAAAAAAAACAACAACAACAAAGCATCTAAAAGTAAATTCTGACAATCTTTGTTAGGGGGTGTCAAGAACAATAATAATATAAAATAAAAATAATCTCATAATTGTTAGTTTTTCAAACAATAAATTTTTTTATTTTAATATTATCAATTAAAAATTTCAAAACTAAACCGTTGAAACCATATTTGAAAGACGTAGAGTTAACCACACAGTAACTATGTTGTGTAAAGCACAGGTTGTGTTAAAATGCCAACAGATGGCAGGCTAGCCATGTTCTTGATGTGATTCTACATATCTGCTCTATTTTTCCCGCCTACTTCGTCCTGTCGGGCCAGGCCAGCTCATCCTTGAGTCGAGTTTCATGGCCTCCCTCTCTTTCTGAATCCTGAGTTGGTCTCAATTTCTTGCTCCAGCCTCCAGGTTACCAACCGGGCTGGGGGTTACGTCCAGCGGAATGTGTTTGTTCCTCCCAACATAGCAAAATAAGATTGGAGTTTTCGTTGAGAGATGTGCTTTTACTTTTAATACCCCATAGTGTCTTAAATAGAAGTGCATCCAACAAGAGGATACCTAAGTTTGAGGGGGAAAATGACTTGCTAGCAGAGGCGGAACCACTTGCTCGGCCCCAGCCGACCTTCTAAAATTTATTAGTATATATATGTATATATTATATAATATTTTATTTTGGCCAACAATTTGACCCCAAATAATCTCTTATCTTCTCAATAAGAACAATATTTGGTTCAATACTCATTGAGCTGAGAAAGGAAAGTAAAATTTTTGTTAGAAATACCTACATAAAAGGTTAGCATCATCTTATATATTGTTTTAATTTATAATTATCGATTATTATTTATTTGTATGTTTAATATTATGTGATACTATTTAATAAATAGTTCAATATATTTATTTTTTAATCCGGACTAAAAATATTTTCTGGTTCCACCACTATTTGCTAGTTGCTTATTCATGAATAAGGAATGGTGGTGGAGCTACTTCCTTTAATATTTTTATTATTCTCTCCACTCCCTCTACATCTTTTGCTTTATCGCCCTCCAATCCAATCTTCTTCTTGCTATTGCTACAACTATGAATACCTTTCCATATCCGTGAGGAGTTATATGATTGCTTGATTAATGATAGGCTATTCAAATCAATGTACTTGATCTTCATGGTTTTTGCTAAAGTTCACCCACATAAGAATTGAGAATCCTTCATACTTGCTTGGCTGAAAGGGATTCATTAACCTGAGCAACTGATTTAAGTCCTAACCCACCTTCGGAAATGTACCTGAAGATGAAATCCTTGCTTTTCAAATAAATTCTTTTCTTGTCTCCATTTATATCCCCCCAAAAAAAATAGTGCACCTCATGTTAATTTGATGACAGATATAAGCATCTACTTCACAAAAGATAATAAATGTAGATTAACCCCCACAACAACTGATTTGATCAAAGTTAATCTAGAGGCTTGAGACAATAAACACTCCTTCCAAGCAGCAGTTCTTTGATCATGGAATTAATAATTTGATTATAAATTTGGGGTTGATTCCTTCTAAGATCAACCCAAGTACCAAGGTACTTGCCAAGTCTACTCGTGAAATACACTCCCCAAAAACAAGAGTATTCAAGCTTTAGAGAATGAGGGATGTATGGACTGAAAATCAAGGAAAAATTGACTTTGTTTAGCTTTTGTCTAGGCCATTGACTATAAATTTTCCAGAGCTTCTTTAATTTAGTAGATAATTTGATCATTCCCCTCAAAGATTTCAAAATACATAATTTGTCACTTTTGATCCTACTCTCTTTATTTTACGTACGTAGATACATACATACATATACATACACATATATATTAGGAAAAGATAATTATAGTTTTTGTTCTATTTTAATTTGGTAATCTTTATAAGGGGCTGATTCCTCTCCAAGTGTTTATGGGCTCATGACTTGAAACATGAAGTCAGTTTGAAAATCTATCTCTTAACCAATAAAAATTTATTTAGTTGATCAATGGGTTGGCCCATAACCATAAGGTTGTAGGTACAAATTCTACTGATGTAAAGACCTTATTAGTGGACAATTTATAAGTATCTCCATAAACACTCTTTGAGTTCAAAGGCATTGTTCGAGCCCTGATGAAGTCTGAGACCTAACTCACCTAAACTTTTGTTTTTAAGGGGGAAAGAATGTGTCTCTCACATTTTGAATCCATCTTACATGGTCTCAAACGGACCTTGGTTATACTGCTGAGGTCCTTAATTGCACTAGTTCATTGGAGACCCGATAAATACTCGTACATGTTACATTGAAGAGCCTTAACCTATCTCATATTCCTTATATGGGTTTGCGGTTACGGCCTTCCTATTCTAGTCCATGGCAAGATAAAAGGTCTTTGAATTCTTGTTTTTCTTCCAGTTGGTTAAAAGCCCATCTTATCACCCACAAAACTACTTTGAATGAATTTGCCATAAATGTTTTTGTACTGGTTATATAATGACTCCGTATCATGAGTCTGCTGTTGGGTAATGGACTCCCTTTCTATATGCAGAAAGACCAAATATTTGGAGTCCATTTGAAGATTGAGAGATCTTATTGGAGGTAGAAGAAGCAGCCATTTGAGGGAGAGAGAAAGCTATATTTTCGTATATACATAGAACAATTTCTGTAAATTGACGTTTCTGCACTTGTTAATTGCTGGTTCGGATGAAATTTAGTCATTCGGTTTGGAACATACTGTTTATCATTATCAATAATAGTTTTATCATTATTCTCTAATACACACACATATATACATACAAGTTTTATCATGATTCGTTGGATGGTTTGAGCGTTATTTAGTTCACCCAATAGTTTCTGTTTTGGGTATTTTTCAGCTTTTTCTATATTGTTGATGAGTATATATTTTATGATTAAATAGATGTATATTTTATGAGATTTAAATGGAATTATTGATATTATATACCTATTTAATTATCTTTTGTGAACTTTTCCATAATTGAATGAAACTTGGGATCAAAGAATAAATCGATATAAAATCTACTCATATCCTATTTTTATTGTGCAAGAAATATTAGCTGATTTGGAATGAAATAGAAAAAGCAATTAAGAGGATATGCAAACAGCCAAACTCGATGGTCCACCGCAAGAAAAATAGAAACAAAATCAATTGTGTGATCTGATGGAGTGAATTACAAGATATGAGATATCTTTTTAATAAGAAAAAGAGAATCAGTGACCCAAGACCTAAATTATAAATAAGGAGGCAGAGATAAGCAAAAAGGGTACGAAGGAAAAAGATTAGAGAGATGCAAAACAAGAAGGAACGAAGAAGTAGAGGAGCAAAGGCTGAGCGTTTCAATTATCTTCATCATCTCCACGGAAAGACGGAAGGACTGTGGATGCGACGGAGAAATTTTCTTTCTTCTTTCTCATTCTTCTTTGAACCTGAAGTCTTATCTTTTTATTATAGATTTAAATAAAGCCATGTGTGGCTAGTTGGTTTTGCAACCTAGAGAATCTATGAACTTGTTTGGGTTTTAGAGATTATTCCCACTTGTTAGTTTTGCTTAATTTTATTTCAGTTTATTTAATCCTGTGTTCATTGTTATTGCTTATTGATTGATCACCATTAAGCATGTTTTGGGATTTAGGGTTGAACTTGGAAGAGGGAATCCTA
This sequence comes from Acacia crassicarpa, assembly GCA_034222035.1. Classification (NCBI taxonomy): domain Eukaryota; kingdom Viridiplantae; phylum Streptophyta; class Magnoliopsida; order Fabales; family Fabaceae; genus Acacia; species Acacia crassicarpa. The sequence continues at coordinate 17,687,667 of JAWXYG010000009.1, read as the reverse complement.
AATTGACCTTGGAAGTAAATAATGTGGAATTAGGTTTAAATTTAACGTGAAGTTAGGTTTTAATTTAATTTGCGTCTAGGATAGGAATATATCTAGAAGCTCCACATAATCAAATTAGAGTGAGCCCGATTTAAAATGTATCTTATTTAGTTGTGTGAGGTATCACATAATTAATTAAGGTAGGTATATAGGTGGACCAGAAGGCATTTATAGAGATTAATACTCTAGATTAGCTGATCAAGTTAAGTCAAAGTTAATTTAGTGGGGATAAAATCTATGAAACAAATAAGGGATTAGTGACTCTAAGTTACTCGTTTGATTATTTTTGTAGTTAGTTTATTTTAATTTTAGATTTTCTTTTCTTTTCTCTTAATTAAATTCAATCTGATTTGCTCAATTTAAACGAAATTATAAAATCAATACTTAACTGAAGTTTGTGATATTAAATCCTCGTGGGAACGATACTTTTTTTATCACTTTATTACTTGATACGGCCTATATACTTACAGAATTTATAGGCTATAAAGTTTTTTCCTTGTAAGCATATGGCTTTGGTGCTTTGACCTGCTATTTGCACATGTTTTGTGCACTTAAATATATTGAGACTCTTTCGAGCCAAAAAAAAAAAATATATATATATATATATTGAGACTCTTTTGTACCTTTTTTTTTTTTTTTTTGCTCAAATTTTGTACCTTATTTGGAGGACATGTGATTTGTACACTCGTACGTATTGAGAGGTTTTATACAATAATAATTTTGGCGTCTCTATACTTTTTTGCAACTATATATTATTTTGGTCCTATTTATAAGTCTATTTTTACTAAATCACACATAACAATAAATGATAGTTAACTCAATAATTATGAGATAAATTTTTAAATTTACCCTAATTTATGAATGGTATTATATATAATTAATATGGGCAAAATTATCACAATCTCATTTACCACATTAAAACTGAATTTATAAATTGAACAAATTTTTTAGCTAAAGAGGATTTATAGATCAGAGTGGTACTATTCAGTTTTCGTCATATATTTGTTTAGTATGATTGTTTTCTCAATCATGATATATAATTCATGCATATAAGTCATCAGCTTAAGATGTGTTTTTCTCATCATTTGCATTTATGTTTCAACGTTGGTTGCCATCTCTATATTTTTTTAACTATATAGGTTTTGCCAGAACACACAACCAGAACCCAACCCGATTAGACACATTTGAAACCGAATGAAGCTGCTGCGTACGTACACATGGCGTGATGCAAAGCAAAACTAACATGTCAAACATGGCCACATATATCTCCACAAACCGCAAATTTTATTCTATTTAATTTAATACAATTTATTTACTACTAGAGGCTATCACATATTAAATGGATGATGATAAAAACCTTATGTGCTATTATATTTATATATACACACTAAAGCAATATAATAAACAAGGGGAAAAAAAAGAGCAATTTATAATACTCAATAAAAAAATATAAAAGTTTTAATATCATCTTTAGTTCCTGAAGTTTGTTCTCGTTTTGGTTTTGGTCCATCTAAGAAAAATATGGTTTCTTTTCTAATTAAATTATAGGGACTAATGTTTTAAACAAAATGAAATTTGACATATAGTTTGAAATTTGAGAAATCAAAACTAAAATGAGAATAAATTTAATAAACCAAATATTATGTTAACCCATATAAAAGTAACACATATGTGAGGAAAGAAATATTTTCATTGATTTATCTCTCCATTAAATGTATCCACTATTAGATCAAGTTTCAATATAATTGTTGATATTTAATACTATTTAATATTAATTTAATAATATTTTCATATGGTATTAATTAAATCTCAATATTCAAATTTATTAAGAGGGGATACATTCAATGAAAGATAAAATGAGGAGAGAAATCAAACATTAGTGGTTTACACGTGTACTTTATTGATAAGTCAAGGTCCCATATCGGCCCTACGCCACCGTCCGATAAAACTCAATATAATTGGATTACGTGGTGTATAGTTTCTGAATCTTCCCTAAATCATCTTTTGCAAAGTCCACCTTCCTCTTCCTCGACGGCACAATGAAAGGGTACATAATCGCCTCCTCTATCCCCGAGTGGTTCAGCCCCAACACATGGCCGATCTGGTGCATCACCGCCGATTCTGGGTCCAGTTCGTCGCTCTCCTTCGTGTCGTCGCTCCGCAACACCCAATGCTCGTCGGAGTCCAAAATGATCTTCCTACTGTCCGTTGTATTATCCAACCGCGCGCCTCCAACAACTCCCAACTCCCCGTCCATCGACGAGAACATGATTTGAATGTCAGCTTCTTTGAACGACGTCGTCTCTGAAAAGGCCAGCTTCGTCACGTTTGACCACCGGCGGAAGCCATCCGCAAACATACCCTTTAAGGGCGCATCGCAGGAGCGTGATCAAAGAAACAGTGGCGTCGTCGGGTTGGCCGGTGACGTTGAGGTTGAAAGTCCTCTGGAAGCTTTTAATGGCTGATTCAAGCGCGGGGGAGAATTCGTCGGTGAAGTTTGAATTCAAAGTGGAATTAAGGTAACCGAACAATTCAAAATAGTCTTTGATCTTCGATATTCCATCGACGGAGTTCCCTATTCGAATCCGACCTCCATTGGAACGCAGGAATGATCTCAGGTTATTCAATGAGCTAAAAATTTTGCTAAGCTTTAGGGTATTACTGATCAGCCGAAACGCATTGAACAATAAATTAGCAGAAGCTGGTCGAAGAAGAATGGAAGATTCATCAACGATTAGAAGGGATAAAATCAAGAACACAATACAAGCTCTTTTAGTCACTCTCATTTTTCTGCTGGAAGCATAAAACAGTATATGTGGTTTTAATGTTTGGTAGGAGAGAAAATTTGATGAGTTTCTATCGCTCTTAAATAGCCCTGGAAAATGTTTGATTATTAGCTAGTCTAATTTCTGTGATATTTCCTCGTTTCGTGCTGGATTGGCACTCTTGACTCTTAAGCCTATAGTAGTATCACAAACTATCAACAACTGAATTTCTTGGAAATACTCTACCGCCATATATATATTTGCATGGTGAGAGGGAAGTTAATCTTTTTTTTTTCCCCCATTGTGGTATATAATAATAGTACTGTTATTCTAACCATATCTATAATATTGTTATTCAACAAACGTAATCCATGATGCAAAAAAAAAAAAAACAAAAACAAAAGTAATCAAATATAATTAGGAAAACGAAATGGCCAATAATTTATAATGTGGCAATAAATTGAAAGTTTTATCTGGGGCCTGTTTTTAGGGTGTCAAAACTTAGGTTTTATCATAAGTTTGCCAAATATCCATATTTTTGTCTATAATTAAATAATTATTTAACTTCATTAATTTCTCCAAAAAAAAACTTTACTCTATCTTATATATAGAATTGAGAGAAATACTTTTTAGAGAAATTAAAGTCAAAATTTGATTTTCCCCCACCTGTTTTCAGCGAACCAAACGGTTCCGTGTAGTACGTAGTGTGTACGAAGGAAGCAGGACGCGAAGGTTACGGGGATCAGTGTTTCATTGTCACCGGCTATGCTTGGTGATAATATGGCAATGAATGGAAAATAATTTTATATACCATTTATTTATAATATTCAACATAAATATGGGATATTTTGTACGAGCGTACATTGACCGCAGCATTAGATTTTTGAAGCGTTCCAACTTTCCCAGTGAAGTCAATGGAACAAATCTCCAAAGAACGCTATTACAAAAAATATTACTTCCCTTCCCATCCAGGGACGGAACATTGTAGGGACTAGGGGGGCATGCCCCCCAAAAAAAATTATTTAAAAATTTTTAATGGGACTTTTTTATTTTTTAGTGAATAATACCATTTTGGCCCCCCAAATAAAATTAAATTTTGGCCCCTCAACTTCTTCTTCTTTTTTTACATTTTTCTCTCTTTTTATATCTTTGGGCTTATAATTTAATTTTGTTTCATGTGGGGTCTTGTATAATTTATGTTAATCTTGTCATTCTTTTCTATATTTTATTCTAATTACATGAAATTTTTAGCTTATCAATGAAATTTTCTTTTGTGGTGTATCCCTAACTAGCTACTATGCTTTTACCTATTCGATACTACACTTGTAGATGCAGTTAATTGACTTGATCTCATGAATATTTTTTTATTCTTTTTTATTTTTAATGTATTTAAAACTTTCCTTTAAAAAAATTTTCGGGGACGCTGCCCCCGAACCCCCAAATCCCCCCACCACTATTTGGCCCCCTCAAACTTTTCCTCCAAGTTCCGTCACTGTTCCCATCCACTTTCTATCATCAGCTGTTGGATTGAAATCAGAATAGTTCAGATTTAATCTTTTGTAAAAATATTATTTTTAAATATTTTTAATAATTTAATATTTTATTAATATTTTTATAAAAATTAAATATGAACTGTTCTGATTTCAATCCAACAACTAAGATGAAGAAGAGGATAAGAAGGAAAAAGGATGAGAAGTTGTAAAAAACAATTTTTTCAGCTTTTTCTCTCTCCTCTGCCACAATCAGTATTCTTTCAGTATCCTTAGGTATTTTTTTAGTACCCTTTAGTACTCTTAAATATTTTTTCAAGATTAGTCATTACTATAAAATATCTTTTCCAATATCCTAAAAAAAAATTTCGAGATTATAGAGCCTTTTTTAAATATCCTTAAGTATCTTTTTAGTACCTGAAATTTTTTTCAAGATTAGTCAATACCCTGAAATATTTTTTCAATATCATAAAATAAATTTTAAAACCATGAGAAGTATTTTTTTCAATACTAGCCAATATTAAATATCTTTTTAGTATCCCTTAGTACCCTGAAATATTTTTGTAAGATCACTCATTACCCTGAAATATTTTTTTAATATCTTAAAATAAATTTTGAAGATCATGAAGTATTTCAAGGTATTGAAAAAATACTTCATGATCTTAAAAATTTATTCTAGAATATTAAAAAACTATTTCAGGGTACTGACTAATCTTGAAAAAAAATTAGATATCAACGGATACCAAAAGGTACTTAAGGATATTAAAAAAAAAATATTTCATGATCTTTAAAAAATAATTGAGATATTGAAAAAGTATTTCAGGGTACTGAAGGGTATTAAAAAAAATACTTAAGCTATATTGACTCGTATTGTAAAAATACTGATGATTGCAGAGGAGAAAGAACAATCGAAAAAAAAAAAATCTTTTTCCAAAACTAAGGTTTTGGATTTAAAACCTAGAGGTTTTGATGTAAAATAGCTTCTAGAAAAAATAGGGGTGTTTGACAAACTTATTGCAAAACTTAAGTTTTGATAAATAGCTTTTGGAAAAAAAAAAAGTGTTTGGCAGACTTGTGACAAAGTCTAGATTTAGTTTCTAAAACCTAGGTTTTAGAATCCTCCAAAGAAGCTTGGTCTCAATTTCTTACTCCAAGTTCCAGTTTACCAACTAGGTCGAGGGTTAGGTTTAGTGGAATGTGTTTGTTCCTCCCAACGTAGCAAAACAAGATTAGAGTTCTCATTGAGAGAGTTGCCTTTACATTTAATGCCCGATAGTGCCTCAAATAGAACTGCATCCAATAAGAGGATACCTAAGTTTGGGGGGAAATGACTGGCGAGAAAACCACTTGCTGGGCCCCAACTAACCTTATATATATATATATATATATATATATATATATATATATATATATATATATATATATATATATATATGGTATTTATTTAGCTAATAATTTGACCCCAAATAATCTCTTATCTTGTCTCTAAGGATAATATTTGGTTCATTACTCATTGGGATGGGAGAATAAAGTAAAATTCTTGTTTAAGATATTTACTGAAAATGTTAGCATCATCTTATATATTGTTTTAATTTATAATTGTCGGTCATTATTTATTTGTATTTTCAATATTATGTGATACCATTTAGTAAGTAATTCAATATGTTTATTTTTATGGGGGTTAAGGTGCAATTTTACAAATGAACTATATATTAGTCCAGGAGCACCCAACACAATAAACTATGATGTGAATCATAAATACAAATGAACTTTTGAATTGGTTAAATGAACACAATAATGACGTTAGTGACTGTGCAAACATCCGTCTGTTTAACAGCCTCCACCGCATGAATTCTGACATGCTGCTAAAGCTATTCTTTAAAGCTACACAGCACTATCAAATACTGTGCCTGCAAAATTTGTTATAAGAAATAATAATTAAATTAGTAATCCTCAAACCTAGCAAGACATTTGCGAAATACAAGTATAATTTTCTTTTCTCATGATTATTTGAATCTTGAAGTTTACTGTTAACAGTTTACTTGTAATGCGTAAGAAATTGAAGGTTGAGTGATAAGGCATATAGATCCAGAAATCCATGGAGGTTGAAGGAAAAAATTCACAGTTACTGGGAAGTTGTCGAGTTACTAGGAAGTTGTCGAGTTCTTGGCAATCTTGAGGTGAAAGGGAATGAGCATCGATGAGAGGAAGCTGATCGATCGGAGTGGCAACGCGAAGGCAGCCAACATGCGCCACCACAAGCTGCTCACAAAAGAGGATGCGCCACTATCTTTGCCTTCAGCTGCCCTCAGCTCACCGGACGATGACAGTTCTCCGCTCAAAATATGGATTGTTATACACGCGTTAGTGACTTAGCTCACCAGGCCAGCTAGTATCCAAGATTCAAAGTGCTATTGCTTCATCTGGTTGATGGAGCTCCTCCTTCAAGCGTCAGATTCCCAGATCGAAGCTTGGGTTGAAGCTAGCATATGTCCGTTCTGGATTCCATCGGTGATTTGGTTCAAGTTCGAGCATTGCCGTGATCTGCAGTTCCATGGACTCCATTCCATCCGAACAATAGGTGTTGTCACTATTTGCCTCTGATTTGAGGTAAAGGAGCATTTTACGATGATTAGTGCCGTCTGAAAACGTCACCAATATTGAGGGGTTCAGGAAGATTCTACTTCTTGATTAAAATCGACAAAGATTATACGTTGGCTTCCGCGTTTGTGAGTCTCATCGGAGATTCTACCTTGGTGATTTTGCTCTGGTTTGATTGATCCTTTGGTTTGTGTTTCGCCACCTCTTCGAAGGAGTGAATTATTGGATTTGACAATTTGTGATCAAGATTTTACAATTCCTGGTATTGGTTTGTTCAAATGAGGAGATTGATGATTTCAAGTTCGAGTCGTGTTTTCTTTGCTATCAATTGATTTCCCTCAATCCATTTCCCATCAGACGGACGTTTGCATAGTCACTAACGTCATTGTGCTCATTTAATCAATTCAAAAGTTTATTTGTATTTAAGGTTCACTTCATAGTTTATTGTGTTGGGTGCTCTTGGACTAATAGTTCATTAGTAAAATTGCACCTTAACCCTTTTTATGGTAAAAACATTTTTTTGTTCCACCACTACTTGCTTGTTGCATATTCACGAATAAGGAACGGTGGTGGAGCTACTTCCTTTAATATTTTTATTATTCTCTCCACTCCCTCTACATTTTTTACTTTATCTTCTTCTTGCTTTTGCTTTAATTGTTGATTTGGTTAATTGGTTGTATCTACTTGATAGGGCAAAATTTATAGCCTATAGATTGTACAAGTATACGGGCCGTACAAAGTAATAAAATGATAAGAAAATTATCATTCCCACGAGGACTTAGTATCACCAACTTCAGTTAAACATTAACTTTACACTTTCATTTAAGTTGAGCAAAACAAATTGAATTTACTTAAGAGAAAAGAAATTAAAACTAAAATGAAAATAAACAAACTATCACTAATCAAATGAGCAACCTAGAGTCACTAATCCCTTATTTGTTTCTTAGATTTTATCCCCACTAAATTAATTTTGATTTAACTTACTCAGCTAATCTAGAGTATCAATATCTATAAATGTCTTCTAGTCCCTTTATATGCCTATCTTAATTAATTATGTAATGCCTTACACAACTAAATAAGATGCATTTTAGATCTGACTCACTCTAATTTAATTATATGAAGCTTCTAGATATATGCCTATCCTAGACGCAAATTAGATTAAAACCAAATTCCACATTATTTAAACTAAACAGTTAATTTAAGATTCACTCTTCCAAATTCAATCCTAAATCTCCAAAACATATTCAATTATGGCCAATCAAGAAGCAATAACAATAAAGATAAGATTAAATAAATTGAAATAAAATTAATAAAAAAACAATTCATGGGAATAATCTCTAAGTCTCAAACAAGTTCATAGATTATCTAGATCGAAAAGAAAATTTAGCTACACATGGTTATACCAAAATCCATAACAAAAAGATAAGAATTCAGATTCAAAGAATAAAGAGAAAGAGGAAAGAAAACTTCTCTGTCGCCTCCACAGTCCTCTCATCCTTCCATAGAAATAATGAAGATAAACCAAAACACCGCTGCTCCGTGTGTGTCCGAATTCTCTTCTCTGCGTGCATCTCCTTTTCATATATATTGCTTAGGGTTTGCGTGTTGGGCTGTTCTGATCAATCTATAATCCATACCTGATCTCTTTCCTTCTTCCTTCAAAATAGTATCAATCTAATATATTATCCAAGTTATGCGCTATGTCTCTTGACCTTTGCTACTCCTTTAATTCATTGCTGTGGGTCCCACGCCTTCATTCCAATTACTTCTTTTTCTTTGCACAGGTACAGGTACGTCCTTTCTTTTATATATTTTGCGAATTTAATATCATATAATATAATAATTTATTATATTATATCCTTTTCAGTTTAATTTATTGTCCTTATTGCTTTTTCCATATTTTATTCTCTCTTAGATCACATAATATCTCCTACACAAATAAATAGGCTATAAATAAATTCTTTGTTATAATATTCTTTTATCCTATATTTAATTAAAGGGCTAATGAGCAAATTTACCAATAAACTGTTAACCCAAGAGCACCCAACACAATAAACTCTTATTTAGACCTTAAATACCAACCAACTTTTTAAATGTAAACTTAACACAAAAACGTTAAAGGCACACTAACGTCTGTCTCCTCTCTCCTCTCTTATTCGATCCCTCTCTCGTTCATTCACTGTCTCTCTCCCTCTCTCATTCATCAGGTCCAGATCCAGAAATAGAGTAGGAAGAGGATGTACGATTTTTAATAAAAAAAAACTTATTAAAAATATGGCGCTCTTGTTCAATCCCAATTCCTGGGCCAAGATCACAAAAAGCAATTCACATTCCATAGGAAGCCAAAACCCTCCACAATACAAACACGAGCTAAATTCGACCTGGCAGAAATCTTGGGAGGCAGAGGACTGTGCAACGGAGAAATAGGTATTGAAAAAGAGCTATAGAAGCAAGTGGCACAAGAGCAGACACTAGCAGAAAGTGGTTCAGAGCAAGAGAACTTAGATGGGTCTGCCCAATCAACAAGTGTTCTAGAAGATGCATTCAAGAAAGAAATGATGGGATTAACATACAAGGGGATTTCCTGGAGGAGAAAAGGGGCTAGAAAAATTCATCCAGGAAAATCCTCCACCTCCTTAACAGCCATCATCAACAGGTAAAATAATTAACCTTGCACTCTCCAAGAAGCTCGATCTGTGTAGTTCTCTTCGCTAGTGTTGGCCTGATCTTTGTCGCTTCGCTTACGGCTCACACTCGAGATCGTGCTATTCAGAGACGAAATCCCCGCCTCCTCCTCACAATTGACCTCCGATGGCAATCAATTCACGTCGATTCCTCTAAGAGACGGCCCAGCTTCACCTCTGCCTCCTTCAGAACACCTATCTGCATCAATTTTGAAGATTTGCTGGGAAAACATGGAGAATAAGAAATCAGATCTAAGAAAATATATGGATATATGAATAGGCACCTAAAGATTTGTTGGGATCAAAAGCGGAGTGAGGGAAGCTCAAGCTTAGATTTAAGCCAAAATCGTGATTTGAGAGCATGATTTATGAAAATTTTGAAGAAGTGGGGAGTGAGGTTGTGAAGTGATTTCTAGCAATGAATGAGAGAGAGAAGGTGAATGAATGAGAGAGGGATCGAATGAGAGAGGAGAGAGGAGACGGACGTTAGTGTGCCTTTAATGTTTTTGTGTTAAGTTTACATTTTAAAAAGTTGGTTGGTATTTAAGATCCAGATAAGAGTTTATTGTGTTGGGTGCTCCTAGACCAATAGTTTGTTGGTAAATTTGCTCCTTAACCCTTAATTAAAAGATAGATAAATATATAAAAGTTAATTAAATAAGTATAAAATATTAATAAATTCAATTCAATATATCTCAGAATCTATACTTATTTAATTATAAAATATATACTTACCAAACTCTCCTACACTTAAACATTTGCTTGTCCTCAAGCAAAATAAAGAGAATTCATTATCTGAAAGGAATATTGCTTATGAAATTCCTAAACAGAGAGCAATGAATCACCACATTTAGATCATATTATCAAGCTTTATTCAAGTTAATGTCTTATAAGAATGGGCCATTAAGCCAATAGCCTTAAACAATTGTAATAATCTCTTAACATCCCAAGATCAAAGGATCGGCGAATAATAAGTGCAACAATACGATTAGTAGAAAAATATTATGTTACTCAACTTCTCTAGAAAAATTCAAATGCCCCATGAACCAAGCTTTTCATATAATTTAATAAGGATTCTCAGGTGGGCGATAACTCCTTTTTTCTTTTTTTTTTGTTTTTTTTTTGTCTTGAGCTGTTGTAGGTCCCCTTTTGACGCGACCCTGCACATGGGTGATGCACCGGTTACTTAGTTACTCAAACAAACACCTCAAGAGGCTTTTAGCCTAACTCATAACCATCTTTGACTTTACCGTTTGAATAGCATGTAATTATAAAATATATATTTATCATTGCTGATTGAAGAGAACTATATTGATTTTGCACGTGTAAGCTTAACGCTTTTTTTAAAAATAAAAGATAATTTTATTAAAGTTAAAATTAACTTAACACTTACTTTCTCACAAAGTATATAACTTAACATGGTGTGATTTCTCTTCTTTTTTTTGGGGGGGGGGGGGGTTGTTCTGTCCTAAGAACACAAAGATTGGACTTGACTAGGTTGTCAAGCCTAGAGTCTACGTATCCTTTGAAGGGATCAAAGTACACGTAGTTCGCAGTAAACTTGGAGGCGTGAAGCCAGGGGAGTGGGGTGTGTGCTCTGTGTAACAGAAGGTAAATAGAGCATAGGATAGAACGTGTGCACCTGTTTAGGGTTTCCTTGTATTTATAGAGGAGTCTGATGCACGTATCTCTACCCTAATGAGCAATACCTGGGATTGAGCCGTTAGGGGCTGGTTTGTTGGTGTCATGATTGTAGGAGATCCCCTATTAATGAGATCCCCCATTAGTGGGATCTCGTATTGTTTCCTATTAAAGCGCAGGTTCTGTCCCTAGCGTGGTTGGACCGAGCTCCGGACCTGGGCCTATTGGGCCGATCCGTAACAGTTGCCCCCAGCTTGGTTGTTCAGGCTTTTGGACGGCCGAGGTGCTCATTACCCCCGGCCCTTTATATAACCGAGGTCCCTTGTCTGGACTGAGTCGGCTCTTGGGTGCCATATTATCAGTCCGGTTCGGAGTGGTGGTCGGCTCAGTCTGTCCTTGTCCTGCCTAGGACGCCGGGTTCGCTCTGACCGGGCGGTTGTTCGTCCTACCCGGGTTTCCGGCCCTTTTGCCTTTTGGGATTCTCCGGACGCTTCGGGATTCGCCCCTACCATGCCATCATTACGGGCTTACAGCTGTCAGGTCTCCATTGGGTGCGCTCTGCAACCGCCGTGTCTTCTCGCTTTTCGAGGTTAGTGCGCATTTATTGCGCTTGCGTCGTGCTGTGCCAATCCCGTCACGTCTGTACGGGAATAGACCGTTGCACCCTTGCGTTGGGTTTTAAATAGCCCTCTTTCTTCTCTTTTCTACTTTTCCCGCTATTCATCTTCTTCGCAGACACTTTTGGTTTTCTTTTAGAGTCTAGAGAGGTTCCACCCTTGTGCGAAGCTTTCACCGTTTACCAGTGTTCCGGTTTCTCTCATCTTCTTCACACAGGTATTCCGTCTCCTTACTGCCATTTTGTTTGGTATTTCCCTTTACCTTACCGTTTATTTCTGCCTGGGTTACCGTTCTTCTGCATTTCTGGTTTTTCTGGGTTTTTCTTGTGTGACCATACCCAGAGTTCGTCCCCATACTCCCTCATACATTAACTCTTAGTATCCAAGGCTTCCGCTTATGGCGAGAGATGGAAGCGTCCCAAGACCACGGGCGTCACTGACGCCGGAGGAGGAAATGCTCCTCCACGCGCGTCTCCCGCGGATGACTTACTGGGTTCTTGGGGGTGAACCACCTGCTATGGGGATTTTGGATCCTTTGCGCCGAGGTGGCATCGTTCGTCCGGGACGAGCTGGGGCTCGTCCGGCTTCAGCCAGGGTTTCGGTCCCAATTCCTTGCCGTCCTTCCTGGCCACAAGTGCGCGCTCTTCCCCTCGAATCGTCCGGTGGGGCCGGGGTAGGCTCCTCTTCCAGTTCCGGATCCCCGGCGGTCCTGGCTCAACCCCTTAATTTTTATGAGGGCCCTTCCGCTGTCCGCCAGGTGTCTACCCCGGAAGGGTATCTCGGCCCTTGCTGGGATTGCCTGGCGGAGGCTTCTGGGTTGATGGCTCGCGGTGGAGATGCCGCAGCTTCTACCGTTCTCGGCTCATGCAGGCATTGGTCTGCCCCTACGGTCCCTTCTCGCGTTCCCGTTCGTCTGAGTCCGCAGCCCTTTTTTTCTGCTATTATGTCTGTGCCAGGTATTTTTGCTCTTTACTAATACCAGCTTTGTTTATCTTCGTATAGGTTTATTTATGACTCCGAAATCTCGTCCCTCTAAGTCATGTTCTGGGCCGGAAGGTTCGGGCTCTTCTAGCCCGCCAGAGGCCCTGCGTCGGAAATTTGACTGGGTCTCATTGGAGATGCTGACAATTCTGTCCCTCATGTCTGAGGCTGACATCGCTCGGCTAAAGTTGCCCGAGTTGGAGGGTTGCGAGTATGTTCCTGTGGGGGCGGAAGAGCCGGTCTGCTCTGGCCGTGAGGAGGGGACGTCTTCCTTCTTTTACATCTACCGGGATGTGTACACCCGGGTTGAAGTCCGTTTCCCGTTTACGGATTTCCAGATGTCGGCCTTGACCCACCTTCGCCTCGCTCCGTCACAACTTCATCCAAACGGATGAGCCTACTTCGAGAAGCTGTGTGGCTCATTCCCGATTCCCGATTCCTGCTCCACCAACCTTTTCTTATACTATTTCAGCCCTTTCACCCCCGGTCTGCCCAGGGAGGGCGATAAGCTGAAGGGCCTGGTTTCACTTCGGAACGGGTCGGATAGGAAGCTGATGGGGGCCTTCTCGGACTCCTTCAAGCGCTTCAAGAACGCCTTCTTTAAGGTCGTGGCCAAGCCCGGCCAGCAGCCCTGGTTTTTAGATGGGGCTGAGGGTCCGGGCGTGGGGACGAGGTTCCCCCTTTACTGGGACAAGAGCCACTACGACAAGTCACCGACGTCTTATCTGGTGGACGACGACGATCTCCTGCCCGAGTCTGTCCCTTCTATCCCGAGGCTGGGCGCCTTCGTGAAGGAGTACGGGGTCCAGACCGCGGCCTGCTTTATCTCGGGGCCGGCTTCTGAGCCGTTGCCCCCCGCTTGTAGGTCTTCGTGTCTTTACGTTTAACTTTGAATTCTTCTTTCTGAATTTGACTTATTTCGTCTTTCATTGTTTTCAGCTAGGACCATGGATGCCCTGCCCATGTATGCTCGTTTGGCGAGGGCTGCTGCCGCGCCGTCCAGTCGTTAGAAGAAGCGAGCGGCTTCAGCTGATGCCAGTGCCCCTGTTGCGTCGGCACCGAAGAAAGCAAAGGGCTCCGTTGTCGAGAGTCCTTCTTCCGCCACAGTCACCAAGTTCGTCCCAGTGGTGGAGACCCTGGCTCCGGGGGGTCGGGAGGTTGTTGCTGCTGCCAGCCCTTCCCCGGCCACTGAGCCCCGAGCTTCTGAGGGGGGCGAAGTTGTCATTGTGTTTCCGGCTCCTAGGGGGAAGGACGTTGTAATTTCGGATGATGACATTGAAGTGATGCTTTCTCCTTCTGGCTCGCCGTCGCCTTCGTCTTCCCCAGTGCGGTTTCCCCCTCCTCCGCCTCCGCCGACGGGTCCCTCCTCGGTTCTCCCCCGCGGGTTCTTGTGGAAGAAGGGGGTGGCCCCTGAAGTTGACGTTGCATTCCTTTCGCCCCGGCACTTTCTTGAAGGCAGCCGGCCCTTGTCCCCCCCGGCCGTGGATCAACTAGAACTAGCCCAAAGGGAACTCGTTCGGTCCGTGGGGTATCTTCAAGCCCTGAGGATGGTTCAGAACCATTATGCTCGGGTTGAGGCAGAGTGTATCAGGCTGAGGAAGGTGGAGGCCGAGCTAAAACCTGAGGTTCCGGCGGCCGATCAACTGAGGAAGGAGCTAGCCAAAGTCAGAGCCAGGGCCAGTTCCTCCGAGGACGAGCTCATCGCGGCTTGGGCGGAGCGGGATGAAGCCAGGGCCGCGCTCGAAGCGGCCAAGAAGGAGCAGGACCTGGCCAAGGCCGCGGCAGTGAAGGCCGACGGGGAGGCCCAGCTTGCCCAGGAGGAGGCTCTTTAGCAGCAACGGGTTGGCCTTGCTACTGAGAAGGAGGCGCTTGAGAAGGCTCTCTCTGAAGAGAAGGCGGCCCACCAGGAGGTGTCTGACGCGCTGCTACAGACCACCGAGGATTGCTTCAAGCAAGCCTTGGCGCAGATCAGGCACTTCAATCCTGGGATCGAGCTGAACGTGGCCGGGTATGATTACCGTGCCTTCGTTCAGGAGGATGGGACGCTTATCCCTTATGAGTCGCCTGTCGCCGCCAGTCCTGCCGGCGAGGGTCTCGTTGATGCTGAGGCCGATCATCCCGAGGCCGAAGATCCAGAGGCTAGGCCTTCTACTTAGTTTTAGTTGTTTGTCTTGGTTTTCTGATTTCGGGGCGTTGGTGCCCTTGTAACTTTGTTGGAACAATTCTGGCCTAGTGCCATTGTATATAACCTCTTGGAGTAATGAATGACTTTTTTTATCATCCTTTTACTGCAATTTCTCACTCGGTTAGATACCTTAGGCAATGAATGGTTTGATTTGTGCTGTCATCCTTTTGCCTCGGTTGGGGTCTGTGTCGGTTGCATGGGTACAAGCCGTTTAGCTGCTCTAGACAATGGATGACTTATAGTTCTGTCATCCTTTTGTCTCAGCATGAGTGTTGGTCGGCGTATGAGTACCGGCCGTTTGAGCAAACTAGACAATGGATGATTTCATTCTTTTGTCTGAGTCTTAGTGTTCATCGGCCGCGTATGTGCAGGCCGTTTGATACTCTACCACACTTAGTGTGTGGGAGGTTGGGGCAGGGTTGTCTTGTTTCAACCTTGTCAGACGTAACCAACCGCGCTACCTCGGCCCGCCTTTCTAATAGTCGGGCTCCAACTTTCTTATAGTCGGATTAAGTTTTACCGGCATAAGGGCGGGACTACCACATGCCTAACCAAGGCTTCGTCTGCCTCGGGTCGGGCATTTTGACCTATCAGGGTCGGCATGGTAGACTGCTTGCTTAGCCGGGCGAGCGTTGACGCGTCAATTTCACGAAGGGTCACGTATGGCGCCTTCACCGAGCTCTAACCAGTGCCTGTCGGAGTACAACGGCCGGTTTTCGTACATCTAGATGTTTTTTGGTTGTTTTGGCCGGGTACATGACCTCAGGGCTTTTTACCAGTGCCAGGCTTAAAGGCCTCGACTTTCAGTTTCTTGGCTAGGCTTCTTTGCCTCGGTCTTATCGTTTTTGGCCGAGCTTCACGGCTTCGGCTTCATGCTTAAGCAGATTCTGTGCACATCTGTAAATCTCCTCAATGGGATCCTTTATTGATAAGAAATAGCCCTAAGGGGCTTTACATAGCAACAAGATTAGAAATGACATAACTTGGATTTGAAATGAAGAGAACAATTTGAAAGCAAACGTAATGAAACAATCATGAAAGCGAACAAACACTGCCGAAAAAGCGGTCTAGCTATAGTAGATCTTCAGCTTATCGGCATTCCATATTCTTTGGATTGGCTTTCGTGCCAAAGTCTCGAGGATGTATGCTCCTTCGTTGAGCTTCTCTTTAATCCGGTAGGGGCCTTCCCAGTTTGCCGCCAGCTTCCCGTCTTTGGCATTCTTGTTGCCTATGTCGGCCCGTCGGAGTACTAGGTTGCCTCGGTTAAAAGACCTGGGTCGGACCTTTCTATTGTACTTAGCCGCGAGTAGCTGCCTGGCGGCCAGTTCCCGGCAGTGCACCGCAACCCGAATTTCGTCGATCAGATCCAAGTCCGTCCTTAAGGCGTCGTCGTTCGACTCCTGCCCTTCCTGTCTGGCTCTGACCTTTCTCCAGGATGGCTGTCCGATTTCAACCGGGATCATTGCCTCGCATCCATAGGTTAGCCTATAAGGGGTTTCTTGGGTCGAAGACTGCACGCTGGTACGGTATCCCCAGAGGACGCTGTGGAGCTGCTCGGTCCAGTTGGTCTCGGCTTGCAACATTCGTCTTTTAAGCCCGTCTAGGACGACTTTGTTGGCAACTTCGGCTTGGCCATTTGACTGGGGGTGCTCCACGGATGAGAAGTGCTGCTTGATGTCCAGGTTGGACAATAGCGCCTGGAATCGATGGTCCATGAACTGGGTGCCATTGTCCGTGACGACCTCGGTTGGTATCCTGAAGCGAGAGACGATGTTGTGCCGGAAGAACTTAATTACTCTGGCCGAGGTTATTGTGGCGAGTGGCTCGGCTTCGATCCACTTGGTGAAGTAGTCTACCGTGACCATGAGCCATCTGTGTTGCCCCTGTGCCGGTCAGAATGGTCCGAGGATGTCCATGCCCCATTTGTAGAAGGGCCAGGGGGCTGGCATTCCTTTCAACTCTGAGGGCGGCGGCCATATGATCCTGGCATGTCTTTGCTTTCTCCATGGCGTCATGCTTCATGGTAGGTCAGTAGTATCCGGCGCGCAGTGCCTTTCAGGCAAGGGCCTTGCCCCCCATGTGGTGGCCGTTACTTCCTTCGTGTAGCTCGGCCAGCACGTACTTTGCCTCGGACTCGCCGAGACATCGCATCATTGGGCAGTGGAGTCCTTTTCTATATAGTTGGTCATCGACCATCGCGTAGAGAGCAGCTTCTCGGATCAGCTTCTTGGCCTCGGCCGAGTCAGTAGGGACAATTCCCCTTTCGAGGTAGTCTTCTATCGGCTTTCTCCAGTCCTCCCCGGCCGAGATGGCCATGATACAACTTGGCTCGGTGAGGTTCTACTGGATCACCATCCTGTGGTTGTTCGGGCCGTTGGTACTTGCCAGCTTGGAAAGAATGTCGGCCCGGGCGTTCTCCTCTCTTGGGATATGGGAGATGATCACTTCTTCGAACTCGGCCATAAGCTCTTTGGCACGGTTTAGGTACTTAGCCATAAGAGGGCCTTTTGCTTGGTAGCTGCCGTCAATCTGTGCGGCGAGCAACTGCGAGTCGGTTAAGACCTTTACTCGATGTGCGCCGTTCTCCTTTGCTTGGAGCAGTCCGGCTAGGAGAGCCTCATACTCGGCTTGGTTGTTGGAGGTCAGGAACTTTAGTTGGAGAGAGTGTTCCGTAGCGACCCCTTGTGGGCTCTCCACGATGACTCCCGCACCGCTGCCTTTAGCATTGGAGGATCCGTCCACGTATACTTTCCAGGTCCCGTCATTCGTTTATGCCGGGGTGAGTTCCCTGATGAAGTCGGCCAGCGCCTGGGATTTGATTGCCTGCCGGGCTTCGAAAGCGATGTCAAACTCGGACAGTTCTATGGCCCAGTTGGTCATTCTTCCTGCTAGGTCGGGCTTGTGGAGGATCTAGCGGATCGGTTGGCTGGTTCGTACCACAATCCGATGTCCTTGGAAGTAAGGCCGGAGCCTTCGGGCCGCGGTGAGTAGGGCGAAGGCCACTTTCTCCAGTTCCTGGTATCGGAGTTCCGAGGTTTGTAGGGCCTTGCTGATGAAGTATATTGGTTTCTGTCCGGCCTCGGTTTCTCTTACCAGAGCGGCGCTAACGGCTTCATTGCCGATCGACAAATAAAGGAACAAGGTTTCTCCTTGATCTGGCTTAGTTAGTACCAGAGGGGTTGCCAGACACCGATTGACTTCTGTGAAGGCGGCATCGCACTTGGGATTCCACCCGCCCCGGGTTTCCTTCTTCAACAGTTTGAATAGAGGCAGGGCTTTCTCGGCTGACTTCGGGAGAAACCTTGTTATGGCGGCCAGTCGGCCGGTTAGCTGTTGTACCTCTTTCTTGGTCCTTGGGGGCTGCATGTCGAGCACGGCCTTGCACTTATCCGGGTTGGCTTGGATTCCTCGGTTGGTCAACATGAAGCCTAAGAACTTCCCAGCCGGAACTCCAAAAGCACATTTGGCCAGGTTCAACCTGATTCAATGTTTTCTTAGTTTCGCAAACGTCTGTTCAAGGTCCCGGATGTGGTCTTTTGGAAGCTTTGACTTGACGATCATGTCGTCAATGTAGACCTCGATGTTGCGCCCGATCTAATCTTCGAAAACCTTGTTCATCATTCCTTGGTAGGTAGCCCTGGCATTCTTCAGTCCGTATGGCATGACGTTGTAGTAGTAGTTAGCCTTATCCGTCATGAAGGCGGTCTTCTCTTGGTCTTCCGGATGCATTGCAATCTGGTTGTATCCGGAGTAGGCGTCCATGAAGGAGAGGAGCCAGTACCCGGCCGAGTTGTCTACAAGCTTGTCAATACTTGGCATCGAGTAGGAATCCTTTGGGCAGGCCTTGTTGAGGTTGGTGTAGTCGACGCACACTCTCCATTTGCCGCTGGGTTTGAGGATCATCACTACGTTGGAGAGCCAAGTGGTGTACTGCACCTCTCGGATGAAGCCGGCCGCTAGGAGCTCCTCGATATGGTCCTCGAGAGCCTTCTGCCTGTTGTCCGCAATGTTCCTCTTTTTCTGTGCCACGGGTCTTGACCCCGGCCATATGCCGAGCTTGTGGCAGCAGAAGTGGGGGTCGATGCCGGGTACTTCGGCTGAGGTCCAGGCGAAGACGTCTTGGTTCTCCTTTAGGAAGCGGGTCATAAGAGCTTTGAGGTTGTCCTCCATGTCTCGGCCGATCTTGGCGGTCTTGGACGGGTCTGAACCCAACACTATCTCCTCCAGCTCTCCTTCCAGCTCGGGCCTCGGATTATCTTGCTCTCGGAGGTCGAGTTCTACCATGTGGACTTGCTGCCGCGGGCGCTTGCTGGAGCCGGCTTCGGCTACTTGCTCATTGGATCCGAGCCGAGGTGGGGACGAGGGTCCTCCTTCCTTGACCCAGAGAGCTTCGAAGTAGCATTGCCTCGACTCTTTCTGGTCTCCGGATACCACAACTACCTGGTTTTTGTCATTAACCATTTTCAGCTTCTGGTGCTTGGTGGACACCAGTATGTCCCGGTTGTGGATTGTTGGTCTGCCCAGGATGATGTTGTAGGGGGACCGGAAGTCTGCCACTATGAATTTTACGCGTTCAAACTTGAAAGCTTCCTTGGGCCCAAGGGTCAGCTTGAGGTCAATGTAACCTTTTGGAAAGGACTGCTCGCCGTTGAAACCGATCAGGGTGGTTTTGCACGGCTTGAGATCCTCTTTGTCGAGATGCATCTTTTTGTAGGCGTCCCAACTTATGATATCGGCCGAGCTCCCTGCATCAAGAAAAATCCTTTTAACTCGGCAATTGACCAGGGTTCCAGTGATTACCAGTCCATCCAGATGGCCGGGTATGATGTCTTTCAGCTCTTCGTCAGTGAAGGTCAGAGTGGGCAGCCTCGGCTTCTTGGGATCCTCCTTGAACTTTGGGAGGTCTCGGACGGTCAACACTTCGCGGAGGTACTTCTTCCGCTGGCTTACAGTGTCTCCGCCACCTCCAAACCCTCCGCTAACAACGTTACACTGGAAATCCACATCGGGGAATTAATCGTCCGAGGCTGTCTTCTGCTTCTTCCCCTGCTTCCTTGTTTCCTTGGGTGAACTCCTGGTGCGGGCACGGTCATTACGCTTGCTGTTCGTCCTTCCCTGGGTCTTGATAACGTACTGACGTAGCTTCCCATCCCTCACGAATTTTTCAATGGCATCGCGGAGGTCATAGCATTCGTCAGTAGTGTGTCTGTGGCAGTCGTGGAATGTGCAGAATTTGGTACGGTCCGTGTTGGAACGGCCTCTGACCGGTCTGGGCTTATCGGCCCTTTTCATCTCGGTCTAGGCTACCTCTTTCCATACCTGAGACCGAGGGACATTCAACAGGGTATAGCTATCGTATTTGGCTTTCTGGTCGGCTCGGTCAGGTTTGGCTTGGCTCTCATGGTTCCGCCTTCTAGGGTCGGCCTTCGTCCCTCTTAGCCGTTCTTCATCGTTGGGCGGACTTCTCCTAGTCCGTTCGGGTTCATCGGCATTGGCCGCCTCCATCTGCTCTACCTCCAGATACTTCTTTGCCTGGGTGTAGAACTCGGTCAAGGTGTACACTGGGTTCTTACACAGGTGTCGAGCCAGTCGGGATGACGGGTCTAGTCCGTTGACCAGGCAGTGTACGTGAACCTCCTCGGGCAACAACCGCACTTGCATGGCTACATCACGGAACCGATCCAGGTACTTCTGTAGGGCCTCGCCTTTCCTCTGTCGTACCTTACTTAGTGTAAATGTGGTCTTTGGCTGTTTCTTGCTAGTGGCGAAATGCAACTCGAACTTGCGTCCGAGAGCTCCGGACCGAGTTATCCAGGAGGGAGCTCAGCCATCTGTGTGCGGGTCCGTTCAGAGTAGCCACAAAGAGACGCTGGACGATTGAGCCGCTAATCTGTCGCACCCACATGAGCTTTTCGAACACGTCAAGGTGGTTGCGTGGATCTTGGGTTCCGTCGTGCTTCGGAAGGTCGGCCAGATCGAAGTGCTTCGGATAACGGGCCGTGGCCGCCTCCCTCGAGAACGGGGATCTGCCAGAGTCCGACAAGTACGTGACTCGATATTCGCGGGGGGATCCGTGGCGAGGTGATCTATGAGTCCGGGGAGTTCTGTCCTCCACGCGGCGTTCTTGTTGGTTTCGACCCTCGCTGGCCGCCCGATCGGTGCGGTTAGGACCGTCACTGTGGTGTCCGACGTTCTGTTGGAGCTATTGTCGGCCTTGCTCCATATCGGTCCTCCGCTCCGGCTCGCCATTGTCGCGACGTGGGTTCCTCGGCTCAGAGCTGCCCGAGGAACTGCTATCATCTACGGGGTCCCTCCTTCCTCGCCTATGATTCCTCCGGCGGTTTTGCTGACGGCGGTCGTTCTCGAGCGCGTCCTGGATCATTCGACCAAAGGCTTCAAAGTCAGCCCGTCTCTGTAGGTCGTCTCGTTTTTCCTTGTTTTCCAGCCTCTGGAGGAATGACTCCTGCATTCGTTGAAGGATACGGACGTCGGCTTCGATTGCCTGGACGTCTTGCACCGGGGGTTCTGTGCGCGCTTCTTGCAGTGGCTGCTCTTCCGCGGAAGGGGAGGTCGCCGTGTCTATGACATGCCCTTCCGGGGTGTTTTCTCACCGCAGTTGTTCCGGGGGTTGATCTGGTGGAGGCCGGCTTGGCTGGGGGTCCCCACCCACCGGCGACGATGGTGGATTTCTGCTGTGGCTTCGAGTGTTTGTCATCAGTGGTCACGGGGATAGAAGTTTATAGATCCCCATGGACGGCGCCAATGTTCTGTCCTAAGAACACAAAGATTGGACTTGACTAGGTTGTCAAGCCTAGAGCCTACGTACCCTTTGAAGGGATCAAAGTCCACGTAGTTCGCAGTAAACTTGGAGGCGTGAAGCCAGGGGAGTGGGGTGTGTGCTCTGTGTAACAGAAGGTAAATAGAGCATAGGATAGAACGTGTGCACCTGTTTAGGGTTTCCTTGTATTTATAGAGGAGTCTGGTGCGCGTATCTCTGCCCTAATGAACAATATCTGGGATTGAGCCGTTAGGGGTTGGTTTGTTGGTGTCATGATTGTAGGAGATCCCCTATTAATGAGATCCCCCATTATTGGGATCTCGTATTGTTTCCTATTAAAGCAAAGGTTCTGCCCCTAGCGTGGTTGGGCTGAGGTCCGGATCTGGGCCTATTGGGCCGGTCCGTAACAGGTTTACTTATTAAGTTCAGTTTTTATTCATCCTTTTACGCATTTATCATATTTAGAAATAAACGAAGTCACAATCTTATTTAGAAAACGACTTCTCTCTCTCTCTCTCTATATATATATAACAATTATCATTGGAAGTAAAATGATTATACATTACAATTCTACAATCATGTTGGGGCATGAATGCAGAGAAGGAAATAAAATTTTGTTAATATTATCTACCTTACAGATTCTATCAAAAACAAATAAATAAAGATAACTTTCAATGACCTTGAAAAGGATATTAGCCGAGTTAGATTTTGTCTCCAATGGTGGCAAAAATTGCTTTCCAATGTAGATGACTCACAACCCTCTATTATATTCTGGTTGGAAGAACGGAGACTTGGAAATCTATAAAAGGGATGCTTTTAAACCAAAATTTCATAATTAATCTCCATACATTATTCAAACTTAAGAATCTCAAAATTTGGGTTGTTACAGGGGACTTGCGATGAACTATACTCCATCGCAAACTGGCGGAGATTTCTCCACCGATTTACGACGGACCACATTTTCCGTTGCAAAATTATATTTGAGACGGATTTATAAATTAGTCGCAAATTTTCCTGATTTGCGATAGATTTTGTAATTCCGTCGCAAAAACTTCAATTTGGCGACTCAATTTAAATTCCGTTGCAAAAAGCCCAAAATTTGTGATGGGAAAAATTCCGTCACAATTTTACTCTTTTCTAGTAGTGACTTTAGCTACATCACTTGAATATAAAGATCTTACCAAAGGAACATACCATTTAACCGGTCGCCAACTAGATAGAAGATGCAGTAACATATCTCTAACATCCTTCAATGAAGAAGACATTTGAGCTCTAGATTACATGGACTACCACAGAGGGTGGTACAAAGAGATTGAAGTGCCAAATCCTACTCTCTAATTTAAGTGATCACAAATGATAGAAGCACAACTATGAATACCTTTCCATATCCGTGAGGAGTTATATGATTGCTTGATTAATGATAGGCTATTCAAATCAATGTACTTGATCTTCATGGTTTCTGCCAAAAATTCACCCACAAAAAAATTGAGAATCCTTCATACTTGCTTGGCTAAAAGGGATTCATTAACCTAAGAAATTGATTTAAGTCTTAACATACCTTCATAAAGGAACCTAAAAATGAAATCCTTGCTTTTCAAATAAATTATGTTCTTGTCTCCATTTGTACCCCCAAAAAAATTTAGTGCACCTCATGTCAATTTGATGACATATATAAGACGGCAACTTGCCACAAGATAATACATATAGATTAAGCCCTGCAACAACTTATTTGATCAAAGTTAGTCTAGAGGCTTGAGATAATAAATGCTCCTTCCAAGTAGAAGTTCTTTCATCAATGGAATTAATAACCTGATTATAAATTTAGTTGATTCTTTTTGGGGTCAAAGCAGTACCAAGGTACTTCCCAAGTCTATTCATGAAATCCACTCCCAAAAAATGAGAGTATTCAAGCTTTAAAGAATGAGGGATGTTTGGACTAAAAATCAAGGAAGACTTGGTTTTGTGTAGCTTTTGTTTAGACCAGTTACTATACTTTTTCAGAGCTGCTTTCATTGAGTTGATAATTTGATCATTACCCTCAAAGATTTCGAAATACATAAATTTTATCACAATAAAAGGGGGAGAATTTTAGATCCTATGTTTTAATGATAACAGATTTTAGAAAGGTTTTGCATAAGATTTGAATGACAAACAAATTATTTTAAACAAGAAAATATCTTAGTTTTACAAAATTTGTTGGATTACTCAAGTGACAAGAATTCATCGTAAGTCATTGAAAGTTGGAAAAACAGATCACTCAAGTGATGTGATAGATCCTAGATAAATTATTATGGTGATATCTCTGATGAAATAGCTCCATAAAAGAAGATCACTTGAGTAACTACTCGAGTGATGTATTAAAATCCATCACCAACAAATCACCATAGTGATTCATCTAGTGATTATTGTTGCAAAAATTTAAAAAGAGAAATCACTCAAGTGATGTTCCAAGTTCACTCGAGAGATGGGTTAAAATTGATATCTAGAACACCACTTAAGTGATTTGTTCCAGTGATTACACGCTGAAGTACTTTAAAGAAAAAGTCACTCGAATTAATAATCACTCAAGTGATGACTTGAGATCACTCAAGTAACCACTCGAGTGATGAGACAAAAATCATCACTATGACAACATTGCAGTGTTCTTAGAAGTGTTTTGAAACTGAAAAATTTTCTAAGTATAAAATCACTCTAGTGATGTGTTAAAATAACATCCCTAGTGAATACTTCAATTCTATGAACAAGTGATATGCTTTTTTGAAAAATCAAAAGAAACAAAATTACTCAAGTGAACACTCAAGGGACCTTGTAATTCCTCATCACTAGTTGATTACTCAAGTAATCTGAAAAGATAACTTGAGTGACCAATCGAGTGATCCCACATACATCACTAGATCATCACTCAGTGACCTATCTAGTGCTTTGAAATATTTTCAAAATTGTCAAGAGAGGATCATGCGAGTGATGCTTTCTCAAAAAATAGAGCAACAGTTAGGAACTTTTTAAATCATTGGAATTATTATGAAATTTATTCTTCTTGCTTCTAATCATTCTAATTGTTTAATATACTAGTACTGACTCTCTCTCTCTCTTTTATTTTATTTTTTTCAAGTGATCAAACAAGGTTTAATTCACAAACTGGAAAAAACACTTTTTGTCATAAGCATTAAATGTGAAGGATATTCAAACATTGAACATTATCTTTACTTCAATGATTAATTCCTTAGACACAACAAATACTTAGAGACTTCAACAAATATATATTGAAGATTGAGAAAACTCCAACGGATACATTCAACAAGGCAATGGTCATTTATTCACAAGGCAATGGTCATTTATTCACTCTACCAATAAATATTCAAACTATTGAAGATGGAGCAGCGAACTACTGCAAATAACTAATAAGTACATTTATTGCAAAGTCTTAAAGCTTTTATGTTTGAATCTGAAATTTAGTTATTATCATATATATATACTCTTATTAGAGACATTTATTGATTTATTTATTATCTGAGAGACTCAAAATTGTAAAATCTTGAGTGGGCATTAAATTGTAAAGTGTAAGGAAGAGCGTTTGTTCTTGAAAAAAAAAAAAGAAAAAAAAACTAGCTTGTGCTGCGATACCAAGAACGCGACAAATCTTGGAGAATAATGAAAATCTCAGGAGACTTCTAAGGACTCCAGATAGGTTAAATGATTAGGACTGAAGTGATATAAATGTCATGTGCTTAACTTGGTGACATATTTTCAACTCTATTCTATTACTTGCAGTAAAGTCTGATTTCTTTTTTTAATCACATAATTCACCCCTCTTCGGTGGAAGTCTTGTTCTAACAAGAAACACTCTGATTCGGAAAACAGAGACGAAAGGCAGAGGCAATCGGCGACGAATCAGTGACTAACAAAGGGAGAGACGAGAGATCTCTAGTGAAGCCGTCTTCTAGACTCGAAGCATTTGATTTGTGGAATAAAGGGCGGAGGCAAGAAGGTTGTGTTGACAGTGAGTTAGGGTGAATCAGAGATAAAAATCAAAGAGAGACGAGAGCTCTCTAGTGAACTATTGTTCGGCTAATTACCTTCTAGGAAAGTTTATTTCTAATTCTTGAAAAAAGAGATGTTATAATTCTCATTTATTTTAAAACAACTTAAAGGATGTGCTTTGTCTTAGATTCTTTCAATTTAGAAACAATCCTAGTATATTTGATATTTTGTCCGAGATAAAATTAAAACCATAAAAAATGGAAAAAACATAAGATTATTGATAAATACAAAAGTGACCACTAGCCAAAAGATAAAAAGAGAACACACACCGACAAATACACAAAGAAAGGGGAAAAACCTGAAAAAGAAAAAGAACCTGCGCGACTAAGCTTTAGACACGCGTAGTTTACTGATAGGTCCAGCCAGATAGAATTATGGCCTACAAGGGTCGGACTTCAGATCCCGTTTCAGTCAAAACTAGAAAAGCAAGATAATTCCGAGCCATAAAGTTGAAACCGGGCCCCACCTGTGCCCCACGCCGGCGACTACCTTGTCGTCCGGCGACGGAGAATTCGCCGGTGATAACTCACTGGAATTCGATTTCTCACTGTATAGTTTCCGAATCTTCTCCAAATCATCATTCGCGAAATCCACCTTCCTTTTGTTCGACGGCGAAATGAAAGGGTACATAACCGCCTCTTCTACCGCCGAGTGGTTAAGTCCAAGCACGTGACCGATCTGGTGCATAACCACCGACTCCATATCCATTTCGTCGCTCTCCGTCGTGTTATCGCTCCGCCACACCCACTTCTCACTGGAATCCAAAACGACATCCCAGTTTCTTGTCGTATTATCCAACCACGCGCCGCCTACCACTCCTAGATTCCCGTCCAACGACAAGAACATGATTTGAATATCAGATTCATTAAACGACGTCGTTTCCGTGAAGTTCAATCTCGTCACCTCTGACCACCGACGAAAGGCGTCAGCGAACGTATCCTTTAACAGCAATCCTGTTTCATTTTGAGGTGAAAAAGCATAAGTGAGCTCTTTCTTCCCCTCCGGCCACCACTTGGTAAACGACGCCGTCGCCGCCGTGTGATTCATCAGTACATTGGAGGAGCCATTGATGATGTCAGGAAGGCCACATCGCGGCCGCTTGATCAGTGACACGGTAGTGTTGTCCGGCTGGCCGGTGACGTTGAGGTGGAAGGTCTTCTGAAAATATTTGATTGCTGATTCGAGGTCGTCGGAGAATTCATCGGTGAAGTTTGGACTCAAAGTGGATTCAAGGAAACCGAACAAATCAAAGTAGCGTTTAACCGTGGATAAGCCCTTGACGACGGTTCCTGTTCGAATCCGGCCACCATGGGCACTCAAGAATGAGATCAATAAATCTAATACTTTGGAAATAGTGCCAAAATCTAGGAGTTTGAGTATTTCTAGCCCAAGTGGTATAAGGAACAGTAAATTAGCTGAAGCTGGTCGGAGAAGTAACGGGGAAGATTCATTGGCAATTAGAAGGGCTAAGATCAAGACCACAATGTAAGCTTTTCTCACTCTCATTTTTATTCTCTACAGTTTATGAGCTTCGTGTTTGGTAAGAGAAAATTTGAGTGGCTTTTAAATAGACGGGAAGGAGAAAACGATAATTTCTAGGTTACTCTGTGCTGGATTGACTTACTTTAGCAGATGTCGTCAACTGAATTTCTTTGAAAGACTACACGGCCATGTGCTTGCTTGGTCGGGAACGGGAGGTTATCATTTTTTCCCACTTTAGGATAATAAAATACTCTAGGGTTATTAATAAAATGATTTATTTTAGATCTAGATCTTAATTTACTTTATTGTCAAAATTTATAACTTTTTTTTTTTTGGGTTAATTGAACGTAGTAAGGGATTTTTGAGGGAGGAAATGGTTTCCAATGTAAATATTTAGGAGGTACTACTTTCGATTAATTTTAAGATTAACTTGACTTTTTTTTTTGAAAAGGTTAAAAAAGATAAATAAGTTACTTACTTATATGATATGTTGTATATTTTTAGATTATATATTAGTTTATTAATCAAATTAATTAATTTAGAGAAAAAATAAAAATAAAATACTCTAAAGTAATTTAATGAACTTCCTTAATTTCTTAAAAAAAGTTAACTTAATCTTGTAATTAAAACTGGTGGGAGTACTTTAGAAAAATTTGTACACATTTTTCACAAATAATTTAACTAATTTTCTAAATTTCTAGAAATTACTTATACAACACTTGTATTTTTTGTGTGTAAACTTTGAGGGTCTCCAAGTTATTTTAGGCTTGAGACTATTCTCTCTAGTTTGTAGTATAATTGAGGTAGTATAAGAACTCCTTTCAGTTCTAATTATAAGATTAAGTTGATTTTTTAGAAAAATTAATGAAAAAGCTAATTAAATTACTTTAGAGTATTTTTTTTTCTCCTCTAAACTAATTAATTTAACTAATATATTAATATATAATCTAAACATACACAATATATGATATGATTAAGTAACTTATTTAGCTTTTTTAATCTCTTAAAAAAAGTTAACCTAATTTTATAATTTGGAGCGAAGATAATAACAAGGATGGCAGGGATGACTGGAGAATAAATTAAAACTATGGTAAGCAAGAGTGGATTGAGTTCGTGTTTCTGTATTCTGTACAAAGCATTCCACTCCACTAACTCTGCTATATAATATTCGATATTTAGTTAGGAAAGCGAAATGCCAGCATAATTGACCAGTACTTTTCCATGGGCATCAATATTGTTCTGTTCCAAGAACATAAAGATTAGACTTAACTAGATTGTCAAGTCTAGAGCCTACGTACCATTTGAAGGGATCAAAGTCCACGTAGTTCGCAGTAAACTTGGAGGCGTATAGCTAGGGGAGTGGGGTGTATGCTCTGTGTGACAGAAGGTAAAGAGAGCATAGAATAGAATGTGTGCACCTGTTTAGGGTTTCCTTGTATTTATAGAGGAGTTAGGTGCGCGTATCTCTGCCTTAATGAGCAATATCTGGGATTGAGCCGTCAGGGGCTTATTTGTTGGTGTCACGATTGTAGGAGATCCCTTATTAATGAGATCCCTAATTAGGGGGATCCCATATTGTTGCCTATTATAGTGCAGATTCTGTTTTTAGGCGTGGTTGGGCCGAGGTCCGACTTTGGGCCTATTGGGCCGGTCCGTAACAAATATAATTTTATATATCCGTCAAGCATCTCGTAGCGCAATGGCATCAGTGTCAGCCTTAGGAGCTGGCTTTCTCCCTTATCCAGGGTTCAAGCCCGATCTCCCCCTCCTCCACCCCCAACTGGCTGTATATAAAAAAAAAAATTACATTTCCAACAGAAGGATAGTGAAGTATCCTAGGATGCGGCTTAGGTCCGCTGCGTCATTTGGTCCGCTACCCTCCAATACCTAAAGTGGCGTCGTTTTGTAGCAGAATAGTGAGCAAGCCCCCCCTTTTAAAAAAAAAAATACTCCCTCCGGTCCTAATTATAAGGCATAGTTGACTTTTTTGGAGAAATTAAAGAAGCTAATTAAATTACTTTAGACTATTTTTATTTTTATTTTTTTCTTCAAACTAATTAGTTTAACTAATAAACTAATATATAATCTAAAAATACACAACATATGAAATGATTAAGTAACTTATTTAGCTTCCTTAATATCTCCAAAGAAAGTCAACTATGTCTTATAATTAGGACCGGAGGGAGTAATAATCAGGACACTGAATAGTACTAAAAAGATACTTTATGATATTGAATGATATTGAAAAATATTTTATAATCGTGAAAAATTATTTTAGGATCTTTAAAAAATATTTCATGGGACTGATTGGTACTAACAAGATACTTTAGGATACTGAATGGTACTGAAAAAAATACCTCATGATATTGGAAAATTATTTTAGGATCTTTAAAAAATTTACTCAATTATATTTTTAGTACCAATTAGTACCTAAAATATTTTTTGAAGATCCTAAAATAATTTTCCAATATCATGAGGTATTTTTTTCAGTACCATTCAGTATCCTAAAGTATCTTGTTAGTACCAATCAGTCTCATGAAATATTTTTTAAAGATCCTAAAATAATTTTTCACGATTATAAAATATTTTTCAATATCATTCAGTATCATAAAGTATCTTTTTAGTACTATTCAGTGTCCTGATTATTATTATTATT
Organism: Acacia crassicarpa; assembly: GCA_034222035.1. Lineage (NCBI taxonomy): Eukaryota > Viridiplantae > Streptophyta > Magnoliopsida > Fabales > Fabaceae > Acacia > Acacia crassicarpa. The sequence goes on along the minus strand of JAWXYG010000009.1, from coordinate 17,657,707 downwards.
TTTTTAAAGAGGGGACTTGCTCACTATTCTGCTACAAAACGACGCCACTTTAGGTATAGGAGGGCAGCGGACCAAATGACGCAGCGGACCTAAGCCGCATCCAGTATCCTAAGCTCCTTTTTGTTTTTTTAATTTTTATATTATTTAATATTATCATGTCTATGTCGTGTGTGCACACCTCGTTTAGCGGGCCTAGCCATACAGTCAAGTCAACGATAAACTTTCTTGTTAAACTAAATCAAGGAAAAATACTCAGATGGTCTATAATGTTTGTCAAAGTTTATTCATTTAATTGGTAATTAAATAAAGGGGAAAAAATAATGGATTGATACTTATAATTTTACTAATAAATCATTTCAGTTCCTATACTTTATAAATTTACAACTCAGTCCTTATATTTTAATAATATAAGAAACTCAGTTATTATATCGTCCACTGTTTCAAAAGGGGGCTAAAAGAGTACTGACATAGAACCACATTATTCTTGTGAAGTAGGATTAAAAAGCCACAAACACTACCGCACTTGTACCCCTAACTTCAAAAATAATTCAGATCTAAGTCTTTGATAATGAGACTTTGCCTACGTAAAAAGGAATTAAGAGCGTTAAAGTGCTTGCTTCTCCTCCAAAGCTACCTTCTACCACTCCTGCTTCCGGAAAGGATATTGAGAAAGGGGTAACAGGTCAGCAAGAACGGCACCGCCGCCCACTCCGGCTTCATGGCGGTGCGTCATGTGCTGGAAGTGATAGAGTTGGGTCATTCACTCAATAGAATCAGCTTGTTCGTGGACATTAGTAAGGTGGAGAGATTTCTTAATGTGTTCGTAAAATTGTTAGGTTTAAAATGTACTTTTTATACTGGGTTTTTTCCTACAACCGGCTTAAAAAGTATTAAAATAAGTTTTTAAGAAAATAATATTTCCTCTTATCATTAATATAAGATATATTTAAAAAATTAATATTGGTTCTAAACATAAGACGAATTTTATATTTGTCAATCTTTTCATCAGTTACCCTTATTATATTGATACTTCTTTAACAATAACTGGTCAGAACTAGTTCACTTATTGACTGGATCCCCGGTTTAGGGAGCAGGATAATTAAAAATGATAGAGTGGTTGATTATGTTGAATGTAGAGGTGACTAGGATTAGAGTAATGCTACATGTTTTGCCTGATCACTGTGTGATTGAGAGATTTATTCATGCACACCCACCCCATGAGAAAGAGAGAAGAGGATCAATTTATATATAAATTATCCGTACATGGCTTTTTTTTTTTTTTCGGGGGGGGGGGGGGGGGGTAAATCTACATATCGGTAAATCTACATATCATTTTCTTGATGATTCAAAGATGGTATGTAGCAGAACTTTCATATGTTTGGGTAACACCTAAACCACAGTTTCGAAAGCCCTTTTTTCATAAGTTAAGATAAAACTCCTCTCATATATTTAGTTCATAAATTGTTGAAACTATTCTCTAAAAGCTAATCCAAATACACAACCTCAAAATGGGAGGTGTGGTCTATTGGATTCAACAAGCTGCCCGTTTAGATGTGTAGAATACGAGGATTCTATGAGTCTAAGTAGAGATTGCTCCAATTTATTTAGAAAAGAAATTTGAGGGCAGAAAAGTAATTAGAGATTGCTCCATGGGAATTTATAACAAACATGCTACCATGGTTATAAAAAGTCTTACCATATAAACTGGGCATCTCCAAATGTACAATGACCATATACAAGTTAATCCCCTACAACTCTAACACTATAATCAACATAATCTTGCAACTGCGTGCGCGCACACAAGTACGAGTGACAACGATCAATCATACAGTTTTAATACACTTTCTGCTTCGCTAAATTTTTTTACCAAATGTTTTACAAAGCAAGTTTTCCATAATATCAACACACAAATAAATTACAATTTCCAAAATATAAAACATCTTACATAATAAGCATTTAAAATAAATTAATCATAGTTACCACCACAAGCTAGCGAAATAAAATCCACAAGTCACACCTCATGTTACAAATCAATCTACATAATTAATGTGTATATACATATAATTTAATACATACATAAGCTAAATAAATATCTGAATTAACTACCTAAGCATAAAGCTTCCAAATTTCTTTCCCAAGACTCACACTTTAACATCAAACCTTACTTTGATCTCAAATTGTGATATACAAAAAAATTCTAAACTAATTTTAAGTACTCACTGACCTCTCTGCAATCCTATTAATTCTGCTTGTTAAAATTAAATGCTTGCTCTAAGCTCAAAGCTTTAAACTTGCTCTATTATTCATAGAAGTTATTTTATTAGGAAGCTCTCATCACGTACAACAATGTTAACACAGGGACTTTTGTTATTAGAAAAGGTTATGAGTATGTAATCAAGCTTAGAAGTTTTTTAACAGATATAGAAAGTACTATCACAACCCCTCTCTTTCAGCTGACGGTGGTAAATGATTCGACTTGGCTTAGCTCCTTTGCCTTCTAACGCCCGTTACCTTAAAACTATGCTGTTTTGATGCAGTTTTACGCCCCTGATCTCCCTATTTGTGTGTGTACATAAAATTCAGGCAATGCCCGATAGTAAAAAGATAATTCAGGATATTGAATGGGACTAAAACAATTCTTCAAAATCTTGAAAAATTATTTTATGATCTTGAAAGAATATTTTAGGGTATTGACTAGTACTAAAAGGATACTTCAGAATACTGACTGGTACTTAAACAATAATTCATAATTTAAAAAAAATTATTTTAGGATCTTAAAAAAATAATTCAAGTACTGATTGCTACTAAAAATATGCTTTAGGATTTTTTTTAAGATCTTAAAATAATATTTTAAGATCATGATTTATTTTTCAGTATCAATCACTATCCTCAATTATCCTTTTTGTACCAATCAGTACCTTGAAATATTTTTTCACGATTCTAAAATATTTTTTCAAAATCCTAAAATAATTTTTCAAGATTATGAATAATTTTTTCAGTATCAATTAATATCTTTAAGTATCCTTTTAGTACCCGTTAGTACCTTTAAATATTTTTTTAGTACTCTGAAATATTTTTTCACAATCCTAAAATAATTTTTTAAGATGTGAAAAATTGTTTTAGTACCATTCAATATCCTTAATTATCTTTTAACTCTTCGGCTGTGTGCCTGAATTCTTTTCATATATATATATATATAAATATAGAAAAAGGGGGGCAGCGGACGTTAGAAAGCAAAGGACCAAAGACAGGTCCAAATGATTCCCACTCCCCCTCCAACCACCCTTTTTATTTTTTAAATTAACATCTAGTATCCAATTTAGGATTTTGTGGTTGCCCCGTCCAATAGAAGTGTCTACTTTGGAACTCAAACCCAAAATTCAAAAAGATCTAGTAGACCCTTTTTTTTTAAAAAAAAAAGAAAAAATTATCATCCAGTATTTAATTCAGGATTGTATCTACCCCTCCCAACACATGTGTTTATTTTGGGACTCAAATTTGAAACTAAAAAAAGATCTAACTCTTCTTATACCACTAGACCAACTCAGTGTTAGTCTCCCCCAACCTATTTATATTTTATATATAGGGGATTGGATGGATGAGTTGTATCTTAATAATCATAAGTCTTTACTATAAGAACTATTTTACTAATTTGATTTGATTTAGAATTGTTTTTCTAAAATACCCTTGTTTATAACTAGATTTCTCAAAGTCTACATAATTATTGTTTATGTGTTTGATACTAGTTTATATAATGTTTTTTTAATAATAATAATAATAAAATGGATGCCTTTTATTCAGTATTAAATAAAACAAACTATGTCCTACATTTAGAATTTAAAATATAGCAAACATTTAACACGCCAACGTGAAAAACACTCATTTTATGAATTTCATGATCCTCTAAATGCCAATTACCAACTGAATAGCAATGCCAATGTACCTCGTGAATTAACGAACCCAACTAACCAAAGACATGTATAAGCGCATCTCACATTGAATATTGTATCAAACACACTGATGTTGTCATCAAATATTATAATTATACCCGTTCGTCTTCATTCCTATTTTGTACTCGAAATATTAAATAAAATAAGTGTGCAAAAGTATATAAAAAAAGAGCGATATAAAAAGAATTGGGAGAGATAGCATTAAAACCTTAAAAGAGAAGTTTCATTAACACTGAAGAACTGCGTACGTGTGCCTAAGCAACTTGCAAACAAAAACTAGCTAACATTAAACCTATATTTGGATTGAGAACAAGTTAAGGGAAGAAAACTAAGAGAAAAGACTCCCAAAAATAGTTTTTTTTAAAATTTATTATTATCCCATATCACTTTTTTCTTCATCCAAACTTGGCTTAAAATTTTTATCAGTTGCATGTGAGAGAAACAACCATAAATTTCACCTGAAGAGAAAAGCTTCAACAAAATATAGAATTGATAGATGTAGAAGTAAAACACATTTAGAGTTCCTCGGCGAATTCAAAAGTGGTAATACAGATTTTACAAATTAAGATGAAGCTATAGGTCTAGCATAACTCAATTAAGCATTCTGGTATTCAACAATTAGGATTCAGATTTTATGTTGTCAGAACCAGAAAAACAATGTAATCACAAGCCATATGGTTGGAAACAAATCAAACAATCCCCATCCCCGCCTTACGCCGCCTGCTGCTCCACCGTAGAAAGTTGTCGAGGACGAAAACGGTGGTAATGAGACACCGTTATAAGATTCTTTACTGTAGCGATGAATAATCTCGGATTCATCTCTCGTAAAGTCCAACTTCCTTTGCATCCGTGGCATGTAAGGAAACATAACCGCCGTCCGCACCGGCGTGTGGCTGAATCCCAGCATGTGTCCGATTTGGTGCATCGCCAACGACTCTACGTCCACTTGGTCGGCCTCCGTCAAGGCCTCCGTCGGCAACACCCACTTCTCAGCCTCGTCCAAATAGACGCCGCCTCGTGTCGTTGCCGGATCAAACCAGGTGCCGCCTACCACCTTTATCTTCCCGTCACTCTTCACGAACATGATTTGAATGTCAGATTTATTGAACGACGGCGACTCCGTGAAGATCACCTCCGTCACCTTCGACCACCGGTCGAAGGCATCGACGAACGCCACCTTTTTCCCTTTGTCCCATACATTATCATCAGGTGTAAAAGCGTAGGTGAACTCTTTCTTCCCCGCCAGCCACATCCTTTTGAACGATATGGTGCCACCCTTTGGCATGGTGGAGGTGCCATTTAAGAAATCAGGGACGCCGCATCGCGGCTGCGTGATAAGAGACGTGGTGGCCTCGTCGAGCTCACCGGTGACGTTGAGACCGTAGGTGGTCTGAAAGTGACGTAAGGCTGATTGGAGGCCAAGGGAGAAAGTGTCGTAGCCCAAGGAATGAAAATAGGATTCTAACTCGGATAAGCTTATTTGATCCGAGGCAGATGCCTCTACAAAGAGAAGAGATGAGATGAAGATTATAATGTAGGCTCTTCTCCCAGTAACCGTGATTCTCATGGCTTGAGTTTTCAGGTCCTAGAGGACCCAAGTCCGATTACTGGTAACACCTCCAAATACCATCAAAGAAGAATGTAGGCTCTTCTTATAAATCATTCTCTCTCTCTCTCTCTTTTTTTCTTTCTGTTGGTATGTCTGAAAACTGTGCGATGACTTGGTGTGATTGTAGGAGAGAAAGTCTGTAAGAGCTTTAAATAGACAAAAACCGCTCGGATCTATCGTAACTATAACCAAAAAGCAAAATGTGTTCAGTTCAGTTTTTAGTTTGGTTTCGGTTTCATTTTGTTTACCCCTACCTTTTATTAAATATAAATTGATGTTTTGATTGCCATTAAATATTTGGTAATTCAAAACTAATTGGGACATTTTAAAATTTAAAACACTAAATTTTATGACATATTTTTTATGAATAAATGCTTTCAATAATAATAATAATAAAATTGCATGTTAAAAAAAAAAAACTCATTTTTTTCCATAAATATATTATTTATTTTTTATATGTAGGATCAGGTAGGAATACTTTTATGTTTGACCAATGAACAAAAAACAGATCGGAGAGGCCGATGCAACCAAAAAACTGATGAACTAGACCCCAATCTGGTTTGGTTCGATGCCTGAGTCGAGGGAAGAGTCGACTCAACCGATTCAACTTTGACTTGGAAAATTCGCCAAGTCAGGCAGTTTGCTTGAGTCATATATTTTTTATTGGTTAAATAGCAATTTCGCCGTGATTTAAAATCTAAGAGAGATGTTGCCGATATGAATGTCAGCCCCAAAAACTCTTAAATATAGCAATGTTGCCCTTAGCTAAGGCAAAACCAATAGAGGTCTACCATATAAGATAAGTTGACACGTTCGAAGCATGTGGAAGAGCCACGTTGGAGTTCTCATGTGGACCCTGAACCACCACCTCATCATCACACTTCGTCGTCGTCTTCCTTCCCTTCACTTTCCTCCTTCCTTGTCGCTGGACCCATACCACCACCAATCGCACACCTCTTCCTCTCATCCATCCTTCTTATCAAACGCCGCCTATTCTTCGTCCTGGCTGATGTCATCCTCCTTCTCTACCGATCTATGCTTGCTGGAGCACCACTAGCCGCGGCCTCTTTGAAAGTGAAACATAGGCTAGAGGTAATGCTTGCAGAATCCATGGTATAACTTGTTCTGAATGTCAGTCGGGAAAAACGCAAGCACACATAGCAACTTTTTGAGAAATATTTGGGAAACTTCTTGTTCTGATGGATCGATGATGTTAGCTTTCAATGAACCCACATAGATTACCTCCACGTCAGAGGGAAACCTGTCTTTGAGCTGCAAATAGAGACTATTACTATCGAATTTGAAACTCCATTTTCTCATCTCCTTGTCATGAAACGATTTTATCGGTAACTGATTAGCGATAATGATTATTCGCTCTTGCGAAACAGAGGAGACGACATCGTCAGAAGCCACACCAGAATCGGAATCATCATGGACTTCAAAATTGGACACAACTCCAGGGGCGCCATCTCTTTTGGGATCCGACTCAAAGCTTTGTAATCATCAACGGAAACCAAATTTTCGCATCACGTATTTTTGTAGCAAGGCTTCTATATGTGTACACAAATACAATATTGTCAAGTTGCCTAAAAATTTATACTTCCTTCTCTTTCTACAAAACAAACGGAGCATGGACCCAGTCCCCCAGATCTCCTCCGCCACCATTATCTTCTCCTTCCTCACAACCCACTGCTTATCTTTGATTTGATATTTTGATTTATGTTGCTTTTATCTGATGATTGCTTGGTGTTTCTTACCTTAATATATGGTTTTCCTAGTTTTTTATTTCAATGCATTGATGCATATGGTTCAGGAGGCAAGTAATAAGCTCTAGTACGTAATGGTGATTGAGTGGTGAACATGAGGGAGAGTGATTATGTTTTTTCTCAGATGAAACAAGGTTGTGTTTTTTATGTTTGGTCCGTCCAAAGCCGCCGCCGCTAGTGGTGCTTTGGCAAGCCCAGATCTATAGAGAAGAAGGAGAAAAGAGATGATATTAACAAGGAAGAATAGGTGGCATCTGAAAATAAGGATGGATCAGAGGAAGAGTGTGGCGGTGGTGGTGGTACGGGGTCCAGCAATGAGGTAGGAGGAAGAAAGGGAGGGGAAGGAAGAAGATGACGAGGTGTGATGATGAGGTGGGAATACAGGGTCCACTCCAATATGGCTTTCCCATATGACATGTCAACTTATCCTATACGACAAACATATGTTGGTCTCGCCGTTATTAGTTGAGGGCAACGTTGCTATGCTTAAGAAATTCTGCGGCGACATTGTGACAAAAAAAAAAAAAATCTAAGGCAACTTTGCTCCTGATCCTATACTTTCAAGGTAAAATTACTACCTAACCCATTTTTTATTAAAAATGTTCCAAAATGGTGTCATTTTGGGACATTATATTGAAAAAATAAAAAATGAATGTCGAGCAAGTAGCAAAATGAAGCCCCCGATCATGTGCCCTAATTCAAAAACAGAAACTCAGAATCTCAAATTCAGAAATTCTCGATTGACCCTGTGCTCTACCTCGCGACTTCTCTATCTACCGACGACGGTGAACAGCGATTGATGACGAGCGGTGATCTGTCTGGTACGCCTCAACTCTCCATTTAATCATTTATGCTATCCTCATTCTTATTGAGATTTGTAGTTGATTGCAAGGTATTCTTTGCATGACTGTGCATGTAATAGAGTTATATACTGATTTCACTATGATTTCGGATTTGCTTGAAAGTATTTTCTGATTTCACTGTGAGAAAAAATGTCCACGGAGTGTATGAAATACTGATGAAACTCCGTTGTTTTCGCCTTTCTTTTCCTTCTTAGCTTAGTGTATGAGTACCAATCACTAGGGGATTTTGAGGGGACCATGATCCAAACATTCTGCTCCTCCACAATCATGGTGTTATTTTTTTTATCCAATCCTCAATCATGCTCTGAACTTAGCTTGAAAGCACATGCTGTACGTGTTATGATAATATTTGGAGGTAAAGTTTGGATTTTGCATTGAGCCGTCCATAGTTTGAGTGGCTGGATTTTTATGTTGCTGTTTTAAAGTTGATAATCTTAAGTTTTCTTATTTGATATTTTTGTTGCAGGGATAGGTATTTCAAGTTCTAGAAATGAGAATGTCACTTCTAGTCCCAATACCGAAGTTCCCACTCCCAATTCCAACAGTGATCCTAGTCTTACTCCAAATACCTTATTTCGTACCAAATTGATCCAGCATGGGCACATGTTACATACAAAAGAGAGGGGTCACAAAATGTTTGTACATGTCTTTCTAATGCTAATAGATTTAGAGGACTATGAAGAAACATGTGGAAGCTCAATCTATGTACGGATGCCTATTTATAGAATAAATTTTGTAGCAGTTACAGCCTACACTGCTATAAATTGTAACATCTAGTCGCGGTCAAGATGTCGGTTTCTTCTCACCGTGAGAAAACTATGTCGTTTCGAATACATGTTGTAGCGGTTACAGTTGAAACGTTACAAATCTGGTGTCGATGAATTTTTGTAGCGGTTATTTCAACAAAACCGCTACTAAATAACCGCAACAAACTTCGCGCCAAAACGCGTCAAGGCTGGCGCCATATTTGTGGCGGTTTGGTTTTGTGTAACCGCTACAAAAATCGAAGCAAAATGGTCACCATTTGGCGCTAATGTTTCCATTACTAATTTGTGGAGGTTTGGGTTAAAACCGTGACAAATTCGCGCCAAAATGTGTATTTGTAACGGTTTCCTATAACCGCTACAAAGTAACCGCGGCAAATGACCGCTTTTTTTGTAGTGTTCGTTCAGGAAATAAACAGATCTGTAAGATTTGCATTCAAATCCTCTTGGTTAGAAGGCTGTTTGAACGTTTTTAGATCTGATTATCATCTGGTAGCTCGGATCTACGTTTTTGGGGGCAGATCTGAAGAGGATTTGTTTTGTGTGTGGTTAAGGTCACTAGATCTACGTGTTCAGAAAAGCAGAAGTGTTCTTCAGGACATTATAAGTTTCCTTTCTCCGGAGGTTGGCTTTTCTTGGATCTTCACCCCTAGACGGGGTACCTGTATAGTTGCCGTAGTTGTTGCTTATGCTTATAAGGAGGTGTGCCCAATTGGGTGGGTTTTTCAACCCTTACCTTCTTGTTGTCACTTCTAACTTTGAGTGTCCAGGAGACTGCTGTTGTCAATGATTTTCCTTTTGCTCTTATCTTTTTAATGGGTGGTGACTGGTACTTCTTGTTTTTGGTTTGATTTTTTGTATTTGTGTACTGTCTTTATGTTGTTCTTATGTGATGTACTATTTCTTAATATTAATATATTTATCCTTCAATAAAAAAAATGCCTATTTTATATACATGAACCATGACATAGCCAACATCGTACTGAAAAGCTCAGACTATACATCTTTTAATTATGGCAAAAAATGTCAAATGCTTTGATTGTTTATAATTAATAAATGGAGTAATTAATGTACACGCCATCAAAGGCTGTGTGCACCTGACAGTGTGAGAGTTCATTTGAAATGAACTGGGTTGACCCAGTTTTAATATGTCTTAATTGGACCCGCGGGTTGGCCCTATGTTAGCCCCATAAGAGTGGGGGTTATTTTGGGTTAGGGCCAAAAATAACCCTATCATATGAGGGTTAAAGATATGGGGGGTCAAAGATGGGGCTTAATGGGCTAGCCCATACGGTTCAACCTATTTTGACAGCTCTAATAATGAATGCATTGCAAATTCAACAACTCTTGATATGGTTAATGAAGGTTTATATGTCTTATTAATATTCTGTTACTATTTTATTATCTAGTTTTATTATCATTTTTATACATAACCATTGATATTTAACTATTGTCATGCTTATACATATACATAGGTGACTGTTCTGTTACTATTTTATTATCTAGTTTTATGATTATCTTTTATACATAACCATTGATACTAACTATTGTCATGCATATACATAGGTGATGAAGATATATTGCTGATCCCCTTGCTTTGAATGATGACGTTATTACTACTTATGCTTTCCCCAATCTAGCTCCTAATGTCTCACTTCCTACAGATTTCAAAGATATCCTGATGAGTTTGGTGTCAATGATGATTAAATGGAAGAACTAGCTAGGGATGACTGATGAATGATTATTAAAATTGTTATGTTTTGACTATTTTGATGCTCGTTCTTGGTTATGTTTGATTAATGATGATCAAAATTGTTTTGTTTTGACTATTTTGATGTCAGTTATGGGTTACTTTGAAGAACTAACAAGGTATCTTGACTACTTTGATGTTAGCGATGACTTATGAATGATAATTAATATGATTATTTTTTTATTGTCAATTAAATTGTAATATTTTTATACGGCCGGTTCGACTACCGGTTAGACCTCGGTTGATCCTTGAACTAATGCCGCTACTGATTCATTGCCCGGTCAGATTTTTTGTTCTTTGTGTTTGACTGTTGAATGTCTTTTATGAAAGAATGTATAATAACACGTCTAGATATGCCCATGCTCTATTCTTGTTCTTAAGATTTTTTTTTTAAAAAAATAACTTAATCATAAGGATGGATAAAAGTAGGTAAATTAGTTTATATCCTTAATCTTATAAAAACTTGTCATAACATTCTAAGTATTTTTTTTATTGAAGTCTTTAATTTTTACCCCTAAGTCAACTAATCTTGGGAATTACTATGAGATCCCAATAAAAAGACTTAATTACAAATAAGCCTTAATGATAAGTGAGGTGAGGTGTTTTCATTTTTTACCTGGAAACTTTCATTCAATGCTCCTCAATTGTCATTGAGACTTCTTGATAATCAAGCCCCTGCTTGGTAATCCTCCCAATAATCTTCTTTCAAGTAATAAGAGATAAATGAGAGTAATATATATATGTAAGAGTTAAAGCGCTAAAATAGTACACTGCAAAAAAAACCAGATTTTGCGACGGAATTTTTCCGTCGCAAAATAGGGCATTTCCGTCGCAAAACACGTTTTGTGACGGAATTTGCGACGGGTTTGGTCCGTCGCAAAATTCGGCGTAGCAATTTGCGACGGACACTAAAAATCCGTCGCAAATTTGCGACGGAATAAAAATTCCGTCTCAAATTTGCGACAGAATAAAGTTCCGTCGCAAATTTTCTAGATTTGCGACGGAAATTTTATCCGTCGCACGGAAGTTTAATCCGTCGCAAATTTCAGATTTTTTTTAAAAAATAATTTTTTTTATTTTTTAAATTTCGATTTGCTTAAAAAATATTTATTTTTCTTTTTCTTAAAGATTCTAATTTTCATTTTTTTTAAGATTAGTGACTAATTTTAAATTTAAAAAAAAATTTAAATTTTTTATTCCTATCATGAATTTTCATATAGGATTATACTCTACTGATCAGAGGCCGAATTATAAAACAGAAAACCAATTACAAAATCAAATTCTATAATCTACTTATCGTTTAGGCCGATCCTAATATCTAGGAATTATAAAATAGAAAAGCAATTATAAAATTCAAATTCTATACCTAATATCTAGGATTATAAAAGGCAAATCCTAATATCTAAGAATTATAAAAGGGAAATCCTAATATCTAGGAATTTAAATTACAAAATTCTATAGAAATGCAATTACAAAATTCAAATTCCATAATTTGATTAGATCCTAAAATATCTCTAACTACCAAGATTATATATTATACAGAAATTTAACATATAACAAGAAAAAAAATTAAATAAGGTTCCACAGAGTACAAATCAGAACAAATTAAAATAAAACCTCTAAGACAGATCACCTCCAAAGCGCCAAATCCTAGCAAAAAAATAAAACAAATTAAAACCAGAACTCGTATGCGAAAATCACGAAACATGGTTAATTTCGATTAGACCAACCCACCAACTATTGGCGGTTTCAGAATAACCAATAACAATGGGTTTCGGTTAATCTTCACAACAGATTCCCCGAAGGAAAATGAAATGAAAAAAGAAAAGAATAAGAATCAAATCAGAGATAAGGAGAAGAACTGACTGAAAAAGAGGAGACCGCCAAATGCACCGCCTAGTGAAGAATAGATGAAACGGCAGAGGGTGAGATCAAGGCAAGCATCCCATTTGACATCGAGGCGGCCGGAAGGAGGAGTGGTGGTGGCGGCGACCAGAACGACGGACGGTGGTGGCCAGAAGGGAGAGGACGAGTGACGAGGTGGGAAGAGAAGAAAAATTATGACGGTGAGACGGAGGAAATGTCCTAAATTTGGGACTTAAAAGAGATTTTGCGACGGAAATCAACTTCCGTCGCAAAAAGCAAATTTTTTTGCGATGGAATTGAGTTCCGTCGCAAAATAAGGGGAATTGAAGGCCCTTTTTGCCGCTGATTTGCGACAGAATTACATCTTCGTCGCAAAAAGCAATATTTTGCAACAGAAACACTAATCCGTCGCAAAACCAAAAAAGCGATGTAATTCCGTCGCAAAATCCGTCGCTAATTTGCATTTTTCTAGTAGTGGTAGCCATTAACTTATATCAAAAGTGCAAAAGGAACCATAATTTTTTTTGGGTGCCAAATTAACTATGAACTATAAGAGAGACAACAGTGACTATGACATTAATAATCTCAAAAATGCCCTTTATTTTGGACCCTTCAAGGTGCTAAAATACCCATGAACTTACACAAAAAATGTAAAAGTAACTATAAACTTTTTTAGGTGTAAAATTAACTATGAATGTTATATATAAAATTAAATAAACAAAGTGACCATGGTGTCAATAGTCCCAAATACCCGTTACTTTAACCTTTATAATGAAGGGTTAAGGTGCTAAAATAGTTGTTAATTTATTTCAAAAGTGCAAAAGTAACATTAAACATTTTTAGCTGCAGAAGTAACTATAATACAAAATTCAAAGAAAAACTTATGAGTTAATGTTTAAGAATAAGTCACCATTTTTTATTCTAGCAGAGGTGACAATCTAAAAGTAACTTGTTACATCAACTCCAAAAGTTGAAATCCCCAACATAAATCAATGGCCTGAAAAGTACTGTCATTACAATTGTTGAAGCAATCTTATAAACAACCCTGAGAAGATTTTGAGGGTGGATATTTGAGAGGAAAATTGAGAGAAAAGAAAAAGAAGGCGGAAGGATCAAGAAAGAGGAAAAAAAAAAAGCAATCTAATGTCGTCACAACATCTCAAGCTAAGGGATGTGACAACGAGAGGTAGCTGAGAACAAGGTAGAAGAGGAGGAAGGAGAGGTTGCAGCTGAGGGAGGCAATTGATGAAGATCGCATATGTAGATGGTAGGATTAGGAAAATCTATGTTACCACTTGTAATCTTATAATTAAAATTCACTTAAACTTCAGCTGGCACAAGCAATAATAAAAAAATAGTGGATGTTTGTGATTATTAACGCTATGGTCACTTTTTCCCTCTTTGGTATTAAGTTTGTTGCTGCTTTTGGTTTAAATTAATGGCTATTTTATTATCTTAATCTTTCATTAAAAAGGCTCAAAGTAACAAAAGTTTGGGATTATTAACGTTATGATCACTTTGACCCTATTTTATGATGTCTATAATTATTTTCACAAAAAAATATGGTTGCTTTTATATTTTTAATATAAATTAATTGCTATTTTAGCATGTTAAGAGAGCCCAACCCGGCAGTATAAATATGATTTTCCATGCAACTTGCTAAAGTCATTTTACAGTGGTACGGCTGAGGTAGAGAATTGAGTGGATAAGAACTTTTTGTATTGGGATTCTAAGAGAGGTTGAGATTTTTTTGGTTGAAATAAAAAAAAATTGAGATTTATTTTATATAAAGTTACCTGAAATAAAAAAAATTAAATTAGGTTTTTAGACTCAACAAACCCCTAATTAAGTTATTGACCCAATTTAGGATTTTAAAATATAGGTAAAATGACTTTATCACACTCTTATAGTCTGCTTTGTTCCCTTATCTCTTAAAATAGCTTTATTACCATTTATCATAGGTTTTCTATAAATATTAACATTAATATATAATAAAATAAAATGTGATTCCTTTAATTGGGAAGAATCAACAAGAATAATTCAAGGAAAAAAAAAAGAAAAGCATCAACCAAATATTAATTAAAATATTTTTATTTGAGTATCGTGAATAAGAAATTGTATTTTTAGAAAAACTCAACTTAAAATTTTTTAACTTCATTAAATTTTTATTTGAATATTGTAATAGCTACTTTTTTTTTTCCGTTGATGAAACTCTTTTTTAAAGTGCGGCTAATGAAAATATTTGATATATAATTTGAAATATACACACTAATCAGATTTATTTTATTTTTTTTAATTGACATAGTCTAATTTTCTTTTCATCGAAAAAAATCTAGTGAAAAATAAAAATTTTAATTCATAACATTCAACTGAAAATAATTTAATTGATCTTGGGGTTATGTTTTCCTTTTTTTCCTTTAAATTATTCTTGATGATCCTTCCACGACACAAAAATTCTTTGATTTAAGCTAATAATATTTTATTTTATTATATATTGATGTTGTATAGATGCTTATTGAAAAAAGAAAAAATTATAGCTAGTAAAACCCTTTAAGAGGAGAGAGAATACTGGAAGAAGACAATAAAGTCATTTAAGGTACATTTTGAAATATTAAATTGAGTCCATAATTTAATTAGTGATTTTTTAAATTTATCCACTTAATTTAGAATTTTCCTATTTCATACAGCTTTATATAGAATTTTTGCTTTTTTTTTTTCCTTTTCCATTTATTTTGATATCTATATTAGTAAAAATAATTTTGACCTATTTTGAGGGAGCTGAAATTCTGAACCAGTTTGTCCTTATAATTGTTATGATACTTTATTAATGGTTATGGAAAACTAAAAATAAATTTCTTGTTATGAATATATTATGTAGATGATCCATTATAGGCATGAAGGCCCCCACTACTGTTATGATGGGGAGTGGGTAGTCACTTACTATATTCATAGTGAAGATTAGGTAGTCACCCACTACATTCATGGTGGTGAATGGGTATAAGTTACATAAAATTTCCTCACTCTCCAACCACTATAAATAGTCCCCTACCCCCTCACAAATGTACACCGAACAAACTGAATGAGAATCTCTCTCTCTTGAATCTCTCTTACTCTTGTTCTATATCTTTTACTTCTTCTATATCCTTATATTTATAACACGTTATCAGCACGAGAGCTCTAACGAAGGTATGATGATTTCATCTACTTTCTTTAAGGATACACATTTATTTATCCGAGTTCTTTTCTATTATTTATATTGTTATTATAGTATGGCCAGAAGCCATACGCCTCTTGATTTATTATTATAAAATTATATGATCAGAAGTCATATTTCTTTAATTCTTATTTTAATATTATATGGCCAGAAGCCATACCGTTTGATTTATTATTATGAAATTATATGACCAGAAGTCATATTTCTCCAATTCTTATTTTAACATTATATGGCCAGAAGCCATACCCTTTGATTTATTATTATGAAATTATATGACCAGAAGTCATATTTCTTTAATTCTTATTTTAATATTATATGGCCAGAAGCCATACCCTTTGATTTTTTTTTTATTAGGAAATTATATGATCCGAAGTCATATAACTTTCATCTTCTTATTGTATGGCTGGAATCACAGTATTTAACTTTTATTTATCCTGAAGATAAATGGCCAGAAACCATAAAATTTTGATATTATATAGCCAGAAATCATATAGATTTCAACTTATATCTTATGGCTGGAAGCCAAAATATTCAACTTTTATCCCGAAGATAAATGACTAAGATTTGAGATTATTGTTGCTTTTATATGTTACTTTGATTTCCTTTATGAGTTCTTTTATATTATTAGTATTGTTATGATAGTATGGCCAGAAGCCATCTTATATTATATGACCAGAAGTCATATTTTCTTGACTCTTATTTTGTTATTATATAATCAGAAGTCATATAACTTTTATCTTCTATCTTATTACATGGCCGGAAGCCATAACATTTAACTTTTATTTATCTTGAAGATAAATGGCCTGAAGCCATAAAATTTTAATTTTGTTGCAATACTTTATGAGTTATTTTTGTAAATTTCATCTTATTATCATTAGTATTTCATAATATTTGTTTATTCAAGATAAACGACATATAGATTTTATATCTCATGTTTATCCCTGATCCGTCGCTAAAAAGCTGAATCTGGCAGCATTATGGCTGCCTTTTAGCGACGGATCGCTAAAAGGCTGAACTAGCGGCCAAAAAGGCCGCCAGTTAGCGACGGATCTAGAATCCGTCGCTAATCTTAATGACGGATTCAGAATCCGTCGCTAAAACGCGGAACTGGCGGCCTTTTTGGCCGCCAGTTAGCGACGGATTACATATCCGTCGCTAAATTTAGCGACGGATTCACAATCCGTCGCTAATTCCTTAATTTTGCGACGGAATTATATTTCTGTCGCAAATTTTCGTGAATTTGTGACGGAAAATTTTCCGTCGCAAATTCCGTTGCTGTTTGGGATTTTTCTAGTAGTGGTAGCCCATCGGTTCTAAGGATAAAAATCCTCGAAAAAGAAAAGGAGTTAAAAACATAGATGATCAAGTAGAGGATAATTAAGAAAAGTTAGTAGCTCTAGAAAAGTCATCTCTTGAAGAGTTATTATCTCTAGTAGAGATTTTTCTAGAAGAAAATGTTGTAGTCCCAGAAGAGACTCAAGTACCTAAAATATGTAAAAATTATGAGATCTCAAGAAATTATGTTATGAATAGAATCTGATGGGATTAAAAAAGAAGTCAACGTTGACGACATCTTTACTTATAATATAGCATATGATGTAATAAATGAAAATTATGATTATGAGCCATAATCTATTAGTAAGTGCCAGAAGCACAAGTCCCCAAAGGACTTAAGGTGTCAGAAGCACATGTCCCCGAAGGATTTAAGGTGCCAGAAGCACATGTCCTTGAAGGACTCAAGATGTCAGAATCATTTAATTCAAGTTCTCGAGAACAATACTCAATTAAGTTAAATAAGCCTCTGTATGACTTGAAGCAATCAGAGTGCATTTGATATAATCGTTTCAAGAAATATTGTGAAAAGAAGAGTACAAAAATGATTCAATATGCCTATGCATTTTTGTGAAAAGATCTAGAATTGAATTTGTTATAATTGATGTTTATTTTGACGATATCAACTGGAACTCTTGAACATCAATTAATTGTTCGAAGAACTACTTAGTCCAGAAGTACCGTATTTTAGTGATATTGGAGCACTGATTTATCTTGCTTATTAGTAAAATAGTTATTCACCAATACGAGGACATTGGAAGTAATGTTGTCATCAGGGGGAGTAATACTGATGTTGTTAAAAGGGGGAGTCGATACACGCTGTACTCTTTTTCCCTTATCTAGGTTTTGTCCCACTAGGTTTTCTTGGAAAGGTTTTTAATGAGGCAGCATTGGAAAGTGTATCAATGGATGATGTACTCTTTTCTTTGGTTAGGTTTTTATCCCACTGGGTTTTTCCTAGTTAAAGTTTTTAATGAGGCACATTCATAATGGATATCCAAGGAGGAGTGTTATGAATATATTATGTGGATGACCCATTATGGGCATGAAGGCCCCCATTACTGTTATGATGAGGAGTGGGTAGTCACCCACTACATTCATAGTGAGGAGTGGGTAGTCACCCACTACATTCATGGTGGTGAGTGAGTAGAAGCTACATAAAACTTCTTCACTCTCCAACTACTATAAATAGTTCCCTACCGCCTCACAAATGTACACCGAACAAACTAAATGAGAATCTTTCTCGAATCGCTCTTACTCTTGTTCTCTATCTTTTACTTCTTCTATATCCTCATATTTATAACAATTCTCACTCATTTTACTAACTCATAATGCATATTTTATTGAGAGGGATTTAGTTTCTTTTAGTATAGCGGATTATCATTCAATTTTGGTAAAAACTGAAAAAGCCGAATTACGAAATACTGTACTTTTTGACCCCAGAACCAAAACCAAAAGTAGAAAATAAATAAATCAAAATAACGTATTGAGCCTTTTGTTGTTGCGAGTCATACATTAATTTTCAATCCAAAGTCAAGGAAAATGTATCACAAGATGAGTTAACTAAAGTTAATATTGTTAAACTCAGACTAAGTCATTAGGAGCTAAAAATCACGATTTGAAACTATGGACACCGAAATCAAAAGTTGATGGTAAGAAACGCCATTATTAACCGGGAAATATATTTTGTGTCGTCCTGTAGTGGCTCCCATTACTGTGGTCTTGATTCCCCCAAAGTCTGCTCATCGAGGGCAATGGTGTCTCACTGCTCAACATATGCCCTAAGAATATACACTATATGGCTCTTCTTTATTTACTCTCTCTTGTCTCCCTCACAGAAAACTAGAAGATTCGTCAGATAAATGCTGTATCAGCTTTACTACAAAATCAACAATGAACCCTCCTGAAAACTTACTTTGTTGGATTCAGAAGAACTAAATTAGTTCAATAGTTTCTGTCAAGTTATCCAATTAAAACACGACACATCGGTATTTTTTTTCCCAAACAGCCCAAACTTAGGGTGTTGACTTGGATAAAAGATATTCACATGCATGTTTCTATTGGATATATGACTAGGTACCTGACACTTCAAATCCGTATCTAAATTTTGTTTTGCAGAAAACTAAACCAGAACAAAATCAACAAGACATGAAGAAAGGTAGACAATTTCAATGGTCGTTCACTAAAACCTTGTTTGTCATGTCTTCAGAAAATTCAAAACCAAATATGAATTACTTGTAAGAAAAACCATATGAACATATAATTAAACTAAAATACATATGGAATTCCACAATGCCATTGCAGCAGCAGGAGAGAGGGGCTGTTTGGTGTGAACGGAGGGAAGAGAAAAGGAGGGGGACTTTTTGGGTTGGATTTAAAAAAAAAAAAAAATAGAAAGTGGGGTTTAAAGTTTCTTTAAAGTTTAATTATCTTTACTTATTATTTTATCTTACATCATCTCTTATTAAAATTTTATAATTTCACTAGCCCAAATTTTTTTCATAAATCCATCTCATAAAATTTTTCCCTCCCTTCACCATTAAATTTCTCATCCCAAACAGCCCCTTAATTATAAATATATCTCACTCTAACGAACGGTCTGTAGCCGTAATCCACAATGTTCACGATATAAAACAAGGACAATTGAAAACACAAAACACAGTCAGAAAAAAATAAGAATAGCGTCTCTCTGGATACATTATTTATTCAGAAAGCTTCATATAGAATTGATATTAAACCACAAATAATAGCCCACAGAGTGTAGGTCTAATGGATTACACTACAAAGTGATTAAGATAGAAAGCAATAACCAAAGCAGCAGAGGAACCTACTTCCCACATACCACTCATGTTCCACTGATCGCCTTCTCCCCTTCGGCCTTCACCTACTCTCCAATATAGACAATTAATACTCCCTCCGGTCTTTAATATAAGACATATTTAGGGAGAAGGAATAAGAGAATTAAGGAAGATGATTATGATTTTTTTTTTTTAAAAAATCATGTCATATTAATTAACTCAACTAACTTCTTAATCTAATCAAATTACGAAAATATGTTTTATATTAAGGATCAGAGGGGTAATACTTATCTCTCTTGTATTCATACACCTCACACACTTTATGTGACTTACTTTTAGCCCACTCGCCTTAGGTCCAATAAATACTTAAAAAAACAAGGGTCTTTATGGTTCAACGGGAAGTGGAGGGGAGTGATTTTAATATTACCTTATTTGGATAGATCAAAAAGGAAGGAAGACGAGGAAAATATTACCTTGACAACTTCACCTTTTTAATTATAAAATTTATAATTACAATTAAAAAGTCAAGGGTATAATGTTCATCATAACGTAAAATATTGCTCCTCCTCTTCAAATCCCCCGCTTTCAGATGGGAGGGTCATGAGGAGACGGTTGTCCCTACAAATTTATAGAAGCCCAACAAGGGATCCCCTCCCCTTCATTTCGCTCCTAACATAAAAGGGTTCAAAATGACAATTCAAATTAGTATGCATAATTTATCATTTAGACCAAATACATCTATTCCCATGGACTATGGTGGCTGTTAAATTTAGTTACTTTATTGAATGATACTGGCGGCTGTGAGAGATTCCAGTAGAGTAGGGCATGCATGATTTTGTCAATCTATAGTTTGATTCAACTTAATTGGTTTGAAAATCTAAATAATCATTTTGGTTTCTGGTTTCGAATATAATGTTTACAATAATGTCATCTTAATAACAATTTGTTTATATGAATGAAAATTCTCATTACTATAAAACAGCATGTAGTTAAAATAGACCTATGTAGTATATGCCTTTTCTTCTAATCAGCCTTTTAAAAGGAAAATTCCTCTCTATGGATACGACTATCTTCTAGATTATGAATAATCTTTTCTAAGATAATTGACAACATCAATATCAATATATAGGATATTAAATCGCAAGTCTTACTATTCACAAGCCATAGGTGTGCAGCTCATTTGCTTAGATTTATTTGTTCAAAATAGAACAAATTCAACCTGGTAATATTAGAATAAAACTTAGATTAAGTTGCTTACAATTAATAAGTTAAGTTCATTTTAAATTTACAAAAGCACATACGTAGTATTTATATATATATATATATATATATATATATATATATATATATATATATATATAACAAGTGCATATATTAATAGTTAATTAATAGTACTATCTCTGGTCTTAATTATAAGAACACTTTTATATTGTAATTTGCATTACCAAAGTATTCCTATAATTAGAATAAAAGAAAATAGTAAAATAACAAGTGTTAATATGAAAATTTAAAAATTCTAATTTACATTGTAAGGGTTGATACACAAATTTACAAGTACACATACGTATTTTAACAATTAACGATAGTAAAATAACGAGTGCAATCAGAGAGCCTGACCTAACAACTCATTGTTTAGAGTCAAGAACAGCGTGATTCATTCTTTAATCACCGTGTAATGTACAAGATGTCATGATCTGGTTAGACTAAAAAATGGTGAATGTATCAACTAGTAAGAGACCTGACAATTGGTTGCAATATAGAAAAAAGAAATCCATCAATTCTCAAATTGCACAACGATCAGTATATATCCGCCAGGATAAATCACTGTCTAAGTGTCAACTAACATATAATAATATTCCACCTCAAAACATGTGGCATAGGCAAAGGCATCCATTCTTAAAGCTTTATGGTAAAACTGAGTTATCTATGTACCTTCAAGGTGAAGCCATTACAGTAAGAAGTATTGGATTCTCCAACTATAATCACTTTTTCGTTTTCCTTATTGTTAATGGATAAGACAAAATATGCCTTATACTTTACCAGCAACAACAGCTAGTTCCTTAAACAAATTATTGAGTTCAAGTCCTTAAAAAAACTGTCATCTAGAGAGAGTGCACGAGCTTTAAACTCTGGTTTGGAACCTCTAATGCCCCACCTTCTAATACCCCATGTATTTGAAGCCCCTTTAAACCTATATGGTTTGAGACAACTTAATCCAAATTGGTCAGAGTTCAATATAATTACGTTATATCCGGTTGGTATAGATTTCCGTAAAATGATTTATGCTTAATCCTAGAGGAGTAGTAATTAAGAACATTATGAATTGGTTCTCTCTCTCTCTATCCATCACCCCCTTCTCTCTCCCTCCATCCCTCCCTCCTTTCTATTTCTCATATATATATATATATATATATATATATATATATATATATATATTCCCTCATATCACAATTCTCTATCAAAGGAAACCAAGTTTTATTTGTCTTTAGTTCAGTGCATATATATGCACACATGTATGTACATCTCATTGCCATTCATTTCATCATTCAGATTCCTAATGTTGATTCTGATAAGAGATACAAAAGGATATAATTAAAAAAACATATATATTCCATTTGTCTGGCAGCCAGTGTTTTAGGTATGATCTAAGAAGCATATATTATATATGGCATCAAATATGGCGGCACTTTGACTAAAAAGCATTTCAATTATTATACTTCCTATAATAAAAGTATTTTTATATTCCAATTTTGTAA
This sequence comes from Acacia crassicarpa, assembly GCA_034222035.1. Taxonomy (NCBI): domain Eukaryota; kingdom Viridiplantae; phylum Streptophyta; class Magnoliopsida; order Fabales; family Fabaceae; genus Acacia; species Acacia crassicarpa. The sequence continues at coordinate 17,635,039 of JAWXYG010000009.1, read as the reverse complement.
ATAAATTCTCAGGAGCTACACAAGATATATAATATTAATATTAGTTGAGCTTGTGGTTTATATTATTTCTCAACAGACACACGCATATTCATTGTGAGTATTGCTATCTCGGGATTAACACAAATAATTTGAGTTTTTATTGAATCTGAATTCATCAATTGAACTAAGAATTATGGGATTTATCTGACTTTTGATTTTGTGTGTGTGTGTGTGTGTGGGGCTTTTTAAGTCATTTGAAGTTGCATGGATTTTTTTGGTCATTATTAGATACTAATAATGTAGAATAATGAATGCCCACAGAATCTAGCATGTTTTCATTGTGATGTTTCATTTACTTTTCCTGTTTTGTTCTTAACTTACTTTTTTGTGTAGCTTTACTTTATTCGGCACATCAGCTAGCAGAGTACTCATCCCCTCATTCTCCACTGCTTTCATTCTTTGTTTTATTGTAATTATTTGGCAAAAAAATGACACAGCCTATTGCAACAACAGCTTTATATATTAATCATCATCACCCTATTGAGATTTTTATGCCTTTTTCTTCTCACTCAAATTCTTCGTTCAAAATACATATCTGTTTTACCCATCTCATGGTAGACTAGCTAGATTGCAAGTTGAGTGAACTGAATTTGAATATTGCCTATTTAAAAAGGACCATGCTTCGTTGGGAGAGGCATATTGATTGCAAAGTCTCAATTTGAATTAGTTAGTTACTCAGATACTTGGTAACATGATCTAGAAAAAAGTGTTAGATATCACATAACCCAAAGGATTTGTTATTAAAAGAAAAAAAACACTTATTTTCTTTTAGATAGCATAAATTAAAGGTAGGTAAGTTCAACAAGCTCAACAAGATACATGTTTGTCGTCACTGATTCATCTTTATGTGGCGACACCATTGTCGCTGTTGATAGATGTTTCAGCGACGACAATTGTTGCCAACTATACCCACTTTCAATGGCGACTCAAATTATTTTGGCGCCTTTTGATGTACTTTCAGTAGAAACAAAATGTCACCAGTTATTGTCTATTTTCAATAGCCATTTGTACAAAAAAAGGTTTTAAAACCGCCTTATTTATGACCAATGACAGTTTCATAAATATAAAGAACTTTTTAGATTGAATTACAGAAGATCAGGTTTAAAAAGGTATGACCGGTGGTAGTTTGGTAAATATCAAGAACACTTTTTAGACCAGATTATAGAGGATTCGGTTTAAAAACTATAACCGGTGGTAGTTTTGCAAATTTAAAAAACACTTTTTAGACCGGATTATAAAGGATTAAGTCTAAAAAGTATGATCGGTAGCAATTTTATAAAAATAAAGAATACTTTTAAGATTGGATTTAAAATCACTGTTTTAAAAAATGAAACTTTTATGAGCAGTTATTAATAATAACCGGTCTAAACAATAAAAGAAAATATTAAAAAGAAAATTACTTTTAAAACCGGTTATTAAACATAACCGGTCTAAAAATGTTTGTATAATGGCCAAAAGACACAGAGCAATTATGACTGTGAGGTACAGGAATCGTTACCTCTCGCCTTTCCTCTCCATCTTGTGCTAATAAGATTAATATCCTCATACATCTCCCGCAAGAAGAATTCCTAGCCTCTCTCTTCAGATCTCAGCTAAGGTAGAGTAAAGAGAAGACCCATTTGGGTGTCATCGATCGAACTCTCACCACTGCCCATTGTTTGTGCCGATGATAATAGTGGTGGGTTTGAACAGTCATTGACAGTGGAGACGAGGACTGTTTTGTCCAGCCTATCAATTTCGCAATGCTTGATAACGGCATTTTCTGTTCCGGCTTCCCTCAACCCGCCGACTTCTCTTTCCTCAAATCCCTCGGTCTCCACTCCGTCACTTATATGCAATTTTGGATTGATGGATAAGATTAGTTAAGGTTCTTATCTTCTCAGTCATTTGCTTCATTTTGTTTAGGGTTTTGGAATTCTAGTATAATTTTTAGGGAAAAACATTTTTCATGTTATAGGAGAAGTGTTTTCTCATATCACACACACATAAAATGGTGGGACCTACATATATATATATAATGTATATATGTGGGTCCCACTATTTCATATGTGTGTAGGAATCTTCTTCTTTTCACACAATATGAGAAGTTTAAATCCCTAATTTTTATTAATTCATCAATTGAGGTTTATTTGATGTTTAATTTTCATTCTGTAATGTTAATACTATCTTCCTTTTCATCTAACTTTTTTGCGTGTGTGTTTTCCGACTACTCTTTCTCGCCCTCTCGCCATATGAATTGTAAAGTGAATCTGATATTTACAGCGACAGTGACCGTGGAGGGAGGGATAAGGAGGGCCGAAGAGGTGCAAGGAGAAGCATCGCGATCTTCATTGTCTTCAAGTTCACCACCAATGCCATCCTCATCCTCTTTTTGCGGCTCACCCCCGCCCCCCAAGTCCCCCTCTCTCCCCAAATCTAGTCCAATGGTGGGGAGATTTTATTTTATTTTTTTAATTGCCAACTTATTTTTAAGATTGGATGTCTAAAAAGTTCGATTTTTAAGACTTGTCACTCATCCAGTCTTAAAAGTAACAAACTTTTAAGACTTCTAATCCTAGATTCGATCTTATGAGGTGTATTTTGTCCGATCTTAAAAGTCTTTTTTATATTAGTGAATGACATAAAAATGTTGCCGCCAAAAGTATCAGAGACAATCATATCTACAACGGTTGATTGCCGCCACTAAAAACCTTTCGACGACGATTTTTATACTTTCAACCGTGACTTGTCATTTTTTTTGTAGTGCAAATAATCATACATGTAATATATACTAACAAAATACAAAATACCCTTAAAGAAAATGAGCTTATCACATTTTAGTAGGATTTTTTTTTGGGGGGTCGAAACATTTTAGTAGGATATGAATCAACGTTCTTCTACATTTTTGTGATATAAAACATTTATTATTGTTATTATTATTAATAATATTAATATTAGGGAGATCAAACAGTAGTTATGAATGATAATCCATTCATAATGGTTATGATGATCAGATAGTGTATCAAATAAGGTTACCTCCAATACAAAGGTACTTATGCTTAGTGGGGAAAAAAAGTTGATATATATATATACATATATATATATATATATATATATATATATATATATATATATATATATTTTTTTTTGCTTGATACCGTAGTTGCATGAAAATACGCAAATCAAAGCAAAAGGTGAGAGCCGGATAGGAACCTTCTCAGTATAAAGCAAGGTTCCCATGTCACGTACCCAACCAGCTGCTAAGCCTCTCTCTCTCTCGATCACACTCTGCCTGTGCTCGAGAAAGTACAATAGAATCCCTCTAACCTATAAAGTAAACCAACCTACATCAATAATCCTTTGAGTTTGAAGTGAACCGAAAATTCTTGCCTTAGCCCACCAAGCTACCTTCTATCTCTGTCTCTCCCCGCCTCCCCCCCCCCCCCCCTTTTTCCTTCTATTCTCTCTTTCTTTTGTCTTCATATACGCAAACCCCATATCCAAATTCACCCACAACCATATCATGATGCAGTAAAAATATATAACACAAGGCTTATCCTTCTTTCTATGGCAAAAAAGATTGAAAATTTACACATGGGTCTTGGTTGTTCTTTCCTTTTAAGGTTACTTTTAGTGGTTGGGTTTGTCTGCCTTCTATTACTTGGAAGCTTATTAGGGACTGGAGAAGGAAGAAGAATCCAACATAGAGATGAAGAGATTGGCAGAGCCAAGAAGCCTAATATGAACAACCAACAAGAGTTGGATTTCAACTACATGAGCAAAAGAAGAGTCCCAAATGGATCAGATCCTATTCACAACAGGTTAGACTTCCTTTTTCTCAGTACATGCTAGTGTTTCCACTTATTTGTCAAACGTTTGAATTGTACATGTTTGGTGCTTCTACTTATTCTTTTGGGTATAGAGTTCATCTACGTCGTGTAATATATATACCCAGTCTCACTTACTAGGACAAGGTTGTTCTTGTGAAGTTTCATGTTGGCTGAGGAGGGAAACAAATGATGCTTTATAAGGCCTAGATACCTCTTCTCTTGACGTGTTTTAAAACCATGAGAGGTGATAGGTCTTAAAATAGACAATTTCAAGAGCGGAGACGCTGAGATTTTATAGTGGTGCTTTTACTTATTTATATGTTGATTTTATATGTTGTTTAGTTTTGCAATTATTTCTTGCTCTGTTTGATTAATTCAGTTTTTAGTGTTTTCCAACCAAGTTTAACCAAAGTTGATGCTTATAAAGCAGTCAAATAATCTGTTTCATGTTTTAGTACTTTTGTATTTTGTTTCTTGTCTGAAATAGTAATGTATATATAAACTATATGTACCTCATGTAGAAGCCAGATTCGTATCATTTTCTAGTTTCTCAATCCAAATAAAGAGGAACAGCAAGATATGAGAGTGTTTATGCTTTAACTGTTACATTGAATTAGTGCTTTGAGGACTTTTAAGAGGCTTAGCCCCCTTAAAGAAAATAATAAAGTATGTCTAAGCACTTTATTCTATACAAATGTATTTATTAATTAATATGTACACAAGTATTAAACTCGTTTATCACTTCATATGGTTCTCTGCATTTTATGAGACTTCCAAAACCTTTTTGTCCTACTTCTCTCTCCTTTGATCCTCTCTCATAATCACTTTTATCACAATACATAAATAATTAATTATGCATGCATATATATGGATATTGGAGGTACATAGATGATTCAACCTGAAACTATGTGCTGAAGTAATTCATATATTTTTTTAAAACATAGAACAATTCAAGTTCAAATTTTGTTTATCTTTCAGAAATTAAATTGAATTTTCTTTGAAAATAATATATGAAAATTTTGTTCATCAGGAGAGCAGGAAATTCAGGTCGACCCCCCGGCGAAGCCTAGTAGTGTTCTGGGAAGGTGACAAAAGCTTCAGCAACCTTGAAGAGAAACTGAAGCTGACAAAAGTTGATGAGGAAAGATCAACTGATGAACAGGGAAAATGAGGAGGAGGAAAAGAAGAAGAAAGCTTGTCCTCAAAGATAATAAGCTCATCAAAAGAATTCAAAGAGAGATAATTAAGTTTCCGGAGAGACTTCAATTTCGTGACTGAGTACGTACAATATTGTATGTAAATATATATGTATTTTTTGAAAAGATCTTCTTGTTCTTAAAGCTTTTATAGCTGATGGTTACGTATTGACTGACAACATATATCTCTAACGCATGACAAAATAAAAATTATACATCTGATTTGAAATTTGAATAAAAATAATAATAATAATAATAATAATAATAATAATAATAATAATAAAGAATCCTGGACACTTGTCATTGTCGAGTTCAAGCTTTGAGAATGCATCAATGTTAAATATTTGGTAGTAGAGCTTTATCATTCTTGTGCTCTTACCTAGCTCGATTCATATTAATTTGAATTCCTGATAAATCCTCTGAGTTAAAAGGAGGTAGTATAAAATACCGAATGCTCTATGTAAACAAAGACTGTACTACCTCATCAAGTTCAAGCCTCTAAGATAAACAGCCCTACCCCCCCCCCCCCCGGAGTGGGGCCCGGCGGCCCAAAAAAGGAAAAAAAAAAAAGAAAGAAAGAAAGAGGGAGAGAGGGTAACAGCTAGCAAGCTAGCTTTTGGCTTTTTGGTATGTGTTCATCAGTGTGGCGTTGTGTTATGGAATTTGGTTCTTTATTGTTTATTGTACTTAAAGATTAGGCATGAGTTGGTAATAAAGTGAATTCCACCATTTTAAAAGTTTGGTAGTGGTGCTGTTGAAGCACCTGCAAAAGGAGGATGCTTATTGCACCTTGTGTAAGTGATCTTTTTCACTCGATTCCCCTTTTTTTTTTTTTTTAATGGTTGTGGTGAATTATTGGTCTTTGCTCCAATTTCGAACTTTACTAACCCTGTACTATCACATTCTTATTTCATCTCTTCACACTCATAGAATAATGAGTGAAAATATACAAGATAAGGAGATGCTAAATATTAAGAATTTTTTCCTATTATTGGAAAAAAAAAAACAAGTTTAAGTGATTTGGATAGTCAAAACCCTTCAATGTCGTGAAAATCAGCATCTTAATGCAAATAACTTTTATAGGATACTTATTTTATATACGCACACACATATGCATACATACATATACAGAGAGAGAGAGGGGCCAGATTTGGTGATTACGATCATTATAAATGATTTTTCACAAAGTATATTTAAGCAGTCTATATTTAAAATTTTTACATAATAAATTTATTTTCTTAAAAAAATAAATTAAAATGTTATTTTACATTTTATACTTATCAACTAACTCGTGTTTTATGTACCTTGAGAATCGAGCAATCCCAATTAAATCCCGTTAAAATTAAATTCATATCTAAATACTAAAATTTAAATTTAGACCTCAATTCTTAATTAATTTTTAGGATATCTGAATGTTATTAAAAGATCAAAGTACCACTTTGTAGTTGAAAAAAAAAATTGAAGATAGGTATAGGCCTAATTTTGGTCCGTATAATAATAATAATAATAATAATAAGGGAAAAAGACAAGAAAAACAATTTGAAATGACAAAATGTCAAATTAGGTTTGTTACTAAAGAGTTGATAAAAGAATGATGAAACTTAATAAAAAAAATTCACAATTCATCTTTTGGGAAATATTTGATTTAGAATTTTACAAATTTAAATTTCTTTTTCTATATTTTATCCTAATAATAATTACTATATTGATTTTAGGGTTAATGTACTAAAATAACCTTCAAATTTTATGAAAAAATACAACAGTAACCAAAAACTATTTTTTTGAGCAAAAATAACCCTAAACTTTTAAAATTGAGGCAAAGTCGTTAAGGCCAACTAACTTTCATATATTACAATAGGAAAAATTAATCTTTTGGTTCTTAAAGTTTTGACTCACTCATAACTCGGTCTCTAAACTTTTAACTTGCTTGCAACACAATTTCTAATGCTTATGAACCATTATATGTGGCAAAAAATGTTAAAATATTGTTAAAAACTGCTTCGGTGGAGTTTACATAAATTTAAAAAAAATAAAAGATCGACAGGGTTCCCGTCCCTATCAATTCACATCTCCCACCGCCTCTGTTTTCCAGAAAATCCACATACACAATTTTTAACATTATTTTAACATATTTTTGTCTTATAGGATAACTCAGAAACATCAGAGACTGAGTTGCAAGTGAGTTGAAAGTTCAGGAAATGAATTATAAATGAGTCAAAACTTAAAGAGCCAAAAGATTAATTTTTCTCATTATACTAGATGAAAATTAGTTAGGTTTAACCGTTTTGCCATAATTTTGAAAATTTATAGTTACTTTTACGTTTTTAAAAAAATAGTTTGTGGTTACATTTGCATTTTATATATATAAAGAAAAAAATTAAAGGTTATTTTAGCACCTTAAAGCTTAATTTTAATTAAATTTGGGTCAAATCAATTGTCCCTATCTAAAATTTATATTTTTTTTCTTTATAAAGATCTTGAAATTAAATTTCTCATCGCCATTATCTGCTAAAAATTAATTTTAAGAATAAAGATAAAGATATGAAAACTCATAAATCCTAATAATAATAAAAAATCAAAATTCGATTTGTGGGTTCCCCCCCCCCCCCCCTCCCCCCAAAATCAAACCAGATTCAAATACAAACGGTAACTGTTGACTGCACAACCAAAGCAACACAGCACCATTCCTTGATGGTGGCGATTGAGCTAAGAGGGAATAGTCGGAGTCAGCTCCTAGATTCTCATGCAATTCAATTGATCCTTCAACTCCTCCTAGTAGTGTTTTGCATATCTTATCGGCAGTAGCATCTACAAATAAAAATGTATAATCTGAGTCATGTATATCCTTGAGAGCTATTTTTCAACTACGTACCATGAGATAAGAAGCAACACTCCCAAGAATAAAACGGATCCATTTTGCAAGAACTAAGTAAATAGAACAGCAAAATATAGTACAACTCAGCAAGCCTTATGATTGAACTGAATTTTTATATGATTTTTTGTGACTAATTTGAGACTTTTAATACATTTTCTAGGACATTATTGCATGATTAAACACTAAATTGAGTTAGAGACATTTGTATTGAATTAAATATAATTAGGGGTAAAATTGTCATAATTTGTTAATCATTCATGTAAAATATTTTTTAGACTTTTGATACTACTTTATGCATAATCTTACATTGTAAGTCTTTTGGAAGAAAATTGGAGAATTTGGGAAATGTCAATTAGATAAGAATTAACATTTTGAGGAATAGGAAAAATTACAAAAAGCTCCATAATTTCAGGAAATTGCAAATCTGTGAAGCAAATGGACTAGTGAAAATTATAGAAAAGTACCCAAATAGTTGGAAACCACATTACCCTTGTCAACATTTTAAGAATTTTCATTTTAGTTCCTCTACAAAGCTTTGTAGATTGGTCCATGGCTCCTAAGGTCAGAAAATGCAACCTTTTGGTAGAGAGAGGGAGACGCGAAGAGAGAGAAGGATGGAAGACGAGTGAGGCGCCGCAGATTGAAACCGGAGCGAGAGAGATCACAGTAGAGTGCCGCGAGAACTTCCAATACCAGAGAGACCTCTGAACCGTCGACCCTCTTCCTCTCATTACCTCCTCCTTCCTCTTCTTCGTCATTGTAGTGACCACCACTGCAGATCAAGGGGAAACAGAGATGAGCAAAGGCCACGATTTTGAGAGAGGTGAGTTTGGTGCCTCTATTTCAAACCAGGAAGGAGGAGACCAAGCTTCGCCTATTATCTCACCACCACCCCTTCTTACACACATCAACCGTCGTCGGTCTCGTTGTCACTGTCAGAAGAGTTGGAATTTGAGGGCCGTGAGTTGAGATTGGACCTGAAGAGCCCAACGAAGAAAACAGAGAAATGAGCCGCGACACAGAGCATCGAAGACCTTCATTCTCCATCTTGCCGGCGAAGTGCTGTACTTTCCGGCGAGTTCTTTGAGTTTCCTGGCGAAGATGTGCAGATTCTGGTGAGTCTCTGCATTTTCTGGCGAGCTTGTTTCCATGGCTTATTCGGGTGTGCATAGCAACCATTCTGTTGCCCAGCACTGTTTCTGAGATGAAACAGTTTTTTATGATTCTGTGTTTTGGAAGGGTGCTGAGAATCAGAATTACGTTTGTTTACCCATTTTATTTTTACTCCGACAATCAAAATTACGTTTAGTAACACATTTTTCCTCCCTTTGTTTGGGAGTTAAAAAAATAGTAAGGGAGGAAGATTAAGGATTAATGAGTTATTTTTACCATTCTGTCCTTTTTTTAATAATTAATATAATTATTATACTTTACAAATAAATTTAAATTTAAATTTCCTAAAAAAATTATTTATGTAATTTTTATATTCAAAAAATTATTTGTGTGGCGGCGGCGACGACGATGGTGGTGGCGGTGAGGCGGCAGCGGTGGTGGCGGCGGGGGTGGTGGTGGTGGCGAAAGTGGGGTGGTGGCAATGGTGGTGGGGCAGTGGCGGTGGCGGTGGTGGTGGTGGGGCGGCGGTGGTGTTAGGGCGGCGTGGTGTTAGGGGTGCCAATGGCGGTGGTGGTGGTGAACGAGGGTAAATTTCTACTTCAATTGAGGGAAAAATAAATTCTGATTTTTTGCCCTGGATTAGAGCAGCCAAATTTTTTAGCTTCTTTTTTTTACTGCCCAGCACAAAAAATAAACTAGTTCATCCCAGGAGCAAAGAAAAAAACCGGATTTACCAAACACAATTCCCATCCATTTTTGTTCCGGGGCACAGAAATTAAGAAAAAAGTCATTCTGGGAGTGTTAGGGTGTGCATGGTAACACTCCCAGAATGACTTTTTTCTTAATTTCTGTGCCCCGGAACAAAAATGGATGGGAATTGTGTTTGGTAAATCCGGTTTTTTTTCTTGCTCCCGGGATGAACCGGTTTATTTTTTGTGTTGGGGAGTAAAAAAAAGAAGCTAAAAATTTTAGCTTCTCTATTCCAGGGCAAAAAATCAGAATTTATTTTTCCCTCAATCAAAGTAGAAATTTACGCTCGTTCACCACCATCGTCGCTCCACCACCACCTCCATTGCCACCCCCAACACCACCGCTGCCCCACCGCCACCGTCACCGCCGCCACCACCGCCCCACCACCACCACCGTCGCCACCACCACCACCACCACCACCGTCACCGCCCCGCCACCACCACTGCCACCGCCACCACACCATCACCATCGCCACCGCTGCTGCCACCGCTACCACCACCCCACCTCAGCCACCACCGCCACCACCACCGCCACCACTGCCACCGCCCCCACCACCACCACTGCTGCCACCACCACCACCACCGCTGCCACCACCACCGCCACCGCCACCACCACCACCGCCATCGCCCCACCACAACCATCGTCGTCACCACCACCACTGCCATCGCCCCGCCACCACCACCTCCACTGCACCATCACCACCGCCACCGCCGCTGCCACCAACACCACCCCGCCTCAGCCACCACCGCCACCGCCCCACCACCACCGCTGCCGCCCCACCACCGCCGCCCCCGCCACCACCACCACCACCGCCCCCCTCCGCCGCCACCATCACCGCCACCGTCCCCACCACCACCGCCCCCCGCGCTGCCACCACCACCGCCCCCCGCCCCCCGCCACCGCCACCACCATCACCGCCATCATCACATAAATAATTTTTTGAATATAATAATTGCATAAATAATTTTTTTAGAAATTTAAATTTAAGTTTATTTGTAAAGTATAATAATTATATTAATTATTAAAGAAAAGGATAAAATGGCAAAAATAACTCATTGATCCTTCATCTTCCTTCCTTACTATTTTTTTAACTCCCAAATAAGAGGAGGAAAAATGTGTTACCAAACGTAATTCTGATTCTCGGGGTAAAAATAAAATGGGTTAACAAACGTAATTTTGATTCTCATAACTCTTCCAAAGCACAGAATCAGAAAAAACTGTTTCATCTCAGAAACAGTGCTAGGCAACAGAATGGTTGCCATGCACACCCTTCGATTTTGTAGATTATGTTGGATGCTTTTAATGGTTACATGTTATCTTGCTTTTTGTGGGGAGGATGGGTGCTTGATCAATGGGTTACGTGGAGAGTTTTTTTGTGTTAGTCTTGGACTTATATATTTGGATTTCTTAATTTTAGGAATTATCTAATCGGTTTGATATTTGTAGTTGATATTAAATTTTGTAGTGTGAAAATTATATATGTTTGATTTTTTTTTTTTGTGATTGTAATGAGATTATGTTAATTAATATGTTATTATGTAATTAATGTGGTTAATTTGTGTCCTTGAGGAGTTATTTATCTCTCAAATTCAAAAGGACTCATATTGCATTATTCCAATTTCAATTTCCCATTAAGTGGTTTTAAATAATATCTCAAGAGATAGTAGTTATCTATGTTTGTCGAAATTATTATTAATTGAGAATATTGTACGCAAATATTATCTAGAGACTTTTCTTAAGATTTAATAAAGTTTTAACTCCTATAATCTTTTCGAGTAATGATATCAACTTTCTTCATTATCAAAAGCATCTATTATTTATATTTTCACTATCAATTTAAACATTTCTTCATTATTTTTCAAAAATACCAAAAAGAGAAGAAACAATTTTATTTTCATGAATTTTAATTTAGAGAAAACTAATTTTAAAATCCCTTTCTAACCATATTTTTAACACTTAATTCAATTTAGAAAATTTGAAATAAAATATTCATTGATAAGAGAACGATTACGGATTATTTGTACTATATCACATTTTAATTCATGATAAAATTTGTGATTTGATTTTTTGTGATTTGATCCTAATGCTGCTACGTTTGTGTCGAATCACCTTGTATAGGCTTCATGTAGATGGTACTTGTGCAACCTCATAATATCAATTAAGCGTCAGTTTCTAGACTTTAAAAACCTCTGGATTTTCGCTTTGTGGGTGGCATGTTGTTTTGTGCTGACCCACTCCTCCTCTTATCACATTTATCTGTTCAAGCTCAGCTCACATGTTATCATTTGACACTTTGACTCTCATATTTCTAATCGATTTGTTCCATTTGACATGCCGACATTTATATTATAATTCTAATAAGATTTAGTACAAGTCTTTAAGAAGAGAAATAAAATTACAAGTAGGTCCCTTCACTACTACAAAATTATGAATATATAACACTCAAAATTTAACGATTCCAACAAAGAACTGTTAGGTAAGTTGAGGTAAAGTTTGCACAAAAATATATAACACTAACACTTAATAGTTAAATAATAGAAGAACTGTCGTGTATTGAGAGATGAAATCCGTAAAAATAAATGCACAAAAATTATAAATTAATTAACTATAAAGTATGATTCCTAACTACTTGACGATAAAATATGATAACTTTTAAGTCTAAGGAAGTGAGATTTCAAAAAACTTTATTTGATAATACTTGACAATTCTTCACAAAGAATCGTCAAGTATCCTTAAGAATATTTAATAATTAAAAATGATAATCATCAAATATAAGAAGGGAGAATTCTTTTAAAAAAATTATCAACAATACTTGACATTTCTTTAAAAAAAACAAAGAATACTTAACGGTTAAAATTATAAACTTAAATATAAGCAGAGGGATTTTGGGGAAAAAAATTATTTGACAATATTTGATAGTTTTTCACAAAGAACCATAAATTATTAACTTTTAAAAATGACAACAATCATATATGTAAAGGCAGGAATTTTGAGGGGGGAAAACGTATATTTGACAATAATTGATATCTCATCTTAAAGAATTCTTACTTAACGGTTAAAAATGATAATTGCTAAATATAAGGAGGCGATATTTTGAAAAAAAAAAAAAGAAGCTATTTAACAATATTTGACAATTCTTCACAAAGAACCATGACATATTATTTGCATCATATAGGATATTCATGATTCTGCTATTGAGCCTCATCAAAGAATCTCATACGACAGCTTCATCTCAGGCCAGATCGTTCATCAATTTGCAAAACCAACATGAGCATTTCTAATCCCTATCTTTTTATATTCAGTAGAAATTTTGCACATGTTTGATATCTTTATGCTTTATGTGTGAAAGTTGTCTTGAAAACCTCTCCAAATTCTCTCAAATTTGTTTTCATAAAAACATTCTAAATTGCATCATATTTAAAATGAAAGCACTTTCAATCGGGGAGAGAAAATCAGTTTCTTTGACTCATTTAATCTGGTTTCATATGTGTCTCTTTAATCATTTCCTCTTTACTTCAACTTTTTGCTAATGACAAATAAGGGGGAGAGAATGGAAAGAAAAAAATATGTTGCATCTAATGTATTCTCATATTCATACATATTTTTCTTAAGGTATTTGCCATCATCAAAAAGGGGGAGAATGTTGATTATGATTAGTTTTGATGATGTCTAATATAGAAGCAAAAAGTTTATATAATATATCTCCTACATTGACTAACTACTATGTTTAATGTAGATTAGTTCAAGTTGAATTAGAAAGAAGAATAATTAAGAAGGAGATAAGAAATTACAAGAAGAAGAAATTGAATCAAAGAAGATGTGAGTCAAATGATATGGAATGATCAAAAGAAGAGAAGGAAGAAAGAGTTGGATTATGAAGATTAATCAAGATGAGAGATTAAAGAAGGAAGAACTTGTTGAATGGAATGAGAATGGCTCAATTTGGAGTTAAAGTCAGCAAAAATCAGCGGCTAGAAGGCTCCAAGATCATATGCAACGTGATCAGCTCTTCTGCTCCACTCTGTCCACATTCAGCACGGGCAATGTTTGGTAATTCGATGATATCTCACAAACCAGAGATCGGATTGAGAAGAAACCAAAAGCATTGGAAACTAGACATCTAACACGTATTGGTGACAAAAATTCATGCCCAAAGGAGTTCAAATGAATCATTGATGAATTTTACAAGTTGACACAAAGATCAGCGTCACAGTCAGGAACAGCCTTCGGTATTTTGAGTATATCTCACAAACGACAAATCCTATTGAGTTGAAATCAGTGGCATATGAAAGTAGACTCACAGAGCTTTCCATCAAGAGTTGAACGGACCAAAACGGAGCTCGGACCAGAGAGATATGGCCCTCAGAAGTTGATAGTCTGTTCAAGAAGTTGCTCAAATCCATTATAAGTCAATACCGCAGTATAGGGTGCTATACCGCAGTATTGGACTTACAGAGAGCAACCCAATTTTTCAAGTTAAGTCAATACCGCAGTATAGGGTGCTATACCGTAGTATTAGACTTCCAGAGAACAATCAAATTTTTCAAGTTAAGTCAATACCGCAGTATAGGGTGCTATACCGCAGTATTGGACTTCCAGAGAACAATCAAATTTTTCAAGTTAAGTCAATACCGCAGTATAGGGTGCAATACCGCAGTATTGGACTTACAGAGAGCAACCAAATTTTTCAAGTTAAGTCAATACCGCAGTATAGGGTGCTATACCGCAGTATTGGACTTCCAGAGAACAATCAAATTTTTCAAGTTAAGTCAATACCGTAGTATAGGGTGCTATACCGCAGTATTGGACTTCTAGAAAGCAATCAAATTTTTTAAGTCAAGACAATACCGCAGTATAGGTATGTATACTGCAGTATAGGGCCATCTAGAGAGCAACCAAGTTTTTCAAGCAAGTCAATACCGCAGTATGGATATGTATACTGCAGTATAGGCTTATACAGAGAGCTCCCAAAATTTTATAACTATTGCAAACTGCAGTATAGGTTTGCATACTGCAGTATTGAGCTCTTAAACTTGTTTTCAACTTGACACATGTTCTTGCATACTCCAGTATGGAGTTCTATACTCCAGTATTGCATACTTTCACTAACATACTCCAGTATTGACGCAAGTATTGAACGTCAAACTTGAAAATCAAATCTGACGAATTTGCAATGCCTTCTTGTTTGATCTTAATACTTCTTATGATTAATCTCTAATGTTCCTAGATATGTTTAACTACTTTATTGGTGAGTTTCAGATGATTAAAACGAAGGATATTAGATTTGTATACTCCAGTATAGAGGGTTTTTGAACTTAAATTTTTCTCACAAACAGTGCTATACTCGAGTACACAACTTACATACTGCAGTATAGGTTTTGTTTTTCAAACACAAGTCACGATGGTTTGCCTCTGGAAGCTGCATACCGCAGTATGACTTTGGATAATGCAATATGGACACTTATGCACAGTGTCATACTCCAGTATAGAGGAACTTACCGCGGTATACAACGGTCAAAATTGATTTTTGAATTACACGAATTTGCAAATTACTGTTGTTTGATCTTATTGCTTCCATAATTCATTCAATCATATTCCTAGCTATGTTTAACAAGTTTGTTGAGTGAATTTTAGTAAGATCAGATGAAGATTATTGGAGGTCAAAGCCAAAAAGCAAAAAGTGAATAGTGCATTTAATGCACTTCTGCAAATCAACCTACTTTCAGCTAATCCATCTGAGCACGTCTTTTAAACGTTAAAGATTTCTTACTACAACAAGCAAAGTCATCTCCAACGGGCAAATTCTCAGAAAGCCACCTCAGATCAAATTACCACATGGATTAGTTGGAGTTTAGAGAGAGAAGCAGACCATACTTAATGACAATCAACTACAACGGTCTGATTCATCCTACAACGGTCAAAAACGGTCACACATCATTCTCTACTTATAAAAGACATGGACTCAAGCAGAAAAAGAGAGGAGATACAAGTTTACAATGCCAAAATGCTGATACTCTGCTTCTTCATCATTCTCACTCTGTTTTTCATATCTAGATAGCTTGGAGAGTGAAATGAATTGTGTCTGTACTTCAGTGATTATTTATTCATTCCTTTGAGAGGAAACTTATTGTAAACACATTATCTTTCTGAGAGTTACTCAAGATTGGGTAATCTTGAGTGGGATATACATTGTGTTGATTACAACTTGTAAGGGGGAGTGAATCCTAGTGAGAGGATTACTTCGAGTACAGAGTGTGTAATCAAACAGTGTATTGATTACAGATTGTAAGGGGGAGTGAATCCTAGAGAGAGGTTTACTTCAGTTACAGATCGGGTAATCAAGGAAATCAAAGATAGTGGATTGAAAATCCCAAGTGAGGCTTGGGGATTGGACGTAGGTCAAGGATTGGGCCGAACCAATATAAATTTGTTTGCAAGCTCTTCTTCCTTATCTCTTGCATGTCCAGCATTTATATTTGAGTACTTATCAATTGTTTGTGAACTCACTTTTGTTACTCAAGATGAATTCATTGAATTGCGAAAATATTTCGAAGAATGTAAATTTTTATACTTCACCCAATTCACCCCTCCTCTTGGGTTCAGCCAGAACTTACATACCTAAGGTGTAAAAATACAAATTGTTGAAAGTGGTATTGAAGTTGGTAAGCTTTAAAGCACGACATGGATGGAATGACAAGAGTTTTTCAAAAACGCTTGAGGCTTTTAAGGACATACTTCCATATGATAATGTGTTGCCAGGTCAAGAGTATGATGCTAAGAAAATACTATGTCCACTGGAGATAAGTACAAAAAGATCCATGCATGCTTTAATGATTGCATCTTGTATAAAAAAGAGTTTGAAGAGGAACAAAGGTATCTGAATGTGAAACCCCAAGATACAAATCAAATAAGGCTCCTACAAAGTGTTGTGGTATCTTCCATCATACCAAGGTTCAAGCACTTGTTTGCTAATGAAAATAATGCAAAAAATTAGAGTTGGCATGCAGATGAGAAGATTTCTTATGGAAAGCTTCGACATTCGACTAATTCTTCTCAATGTAAGAAAATTGATCAATTTTTTCCTAACTTCGGTGAAGAACCTAGGAAACTTAGGCTTGGCCTTAGCATGGATGGCATGAATCATTATGATAGCCTTAGCACTATACATAGTTCATGACATGTTCTCTTGATTATTTACAACTTATCTCCTTTGTTATGCATGAAACGAGAGTACATTATGTTGTCTATGTTGATTTTGAGACTAAAACAACTCGGAAATGACATTGATATTTACCTAGAACCCTTGATCAAAGATTTGAAAAAGTTGTAGAAAGAATGTGTCAATATTGTTGACTTGAACAAGAATTAGGTTTTAAAATGCAAGACATGATCTTTTATACAATAAATGACTTCTCAGCATATGGAAACTCGTCAGGGTATGCTGTAGAAGGCCATAAAGCATGCCCGATTTGTGAAGAAGGCATATGCTACCATCAACTTTAATATGGAAGAAAGACAATTTATCTTGGTCTAGGAGATTTCTTAGAATGGGCCACCCATATTGTAGATTAAAGAAAGTTTTTTTTGTCGCCAAGAATATCAAGATGATCCGGAAGATTGACTAGGGAGCAAGTTTATGAAAATGTTAAAAATATCAATGTCATCTTTAATAAGACTACAAAGAGTACAAATGAAAAAATAAACATGGAAAAAGAGAACTGTCTTCTTTGATCTTCCATCTTGGGCAATCTTGATCTGAGATAATGTATTGATACCATGCATGTAGAGAAAAACGTATGTGATAGTATTGTTGAGACATTTATCAACATATAAGGTAGTTCTAAGGATGGTGTGAAGGCAATATTAGATTTGCAAGCCATGGAAATATGAGAAGAATTAGGTGCTGGATTGGACGTGGGTAAGAGGAAGAAATAGAGGAGAGACTATGATCAAATTTGCATAGTACAGAGCCAAAGTGGTGATGCCTAATTTAGTTTCCGGCTATGGAAGCAAAGAGACTATGAGATAAATAGGGGACACAATGGTTGATCCCGAAAACAAGCTTAATCCTTGCTAAAATTGTGAAACTTGACCTTACCAATAATGAAACGACGGAATCTAACCTTCTCTTCCATAAAGATATGTCCTTTAAGTCCTTTATCTTTTGGTGGAGGATGAAACCATTGGTGAGAGAGGAAGAAGCTTATGTTCACGTTTCGGAAGAAGGACCTAGGGAATCAAATAAAAAGTTTTAAAGCTCGTGGAAAGGACTATAGTGAGCATTTTTCAAATGTTTGTAGGGCTAACTGTAATTTCCAAAATATCTGGGCCCTTTTTTGTAATTTTCCAATTTTCTCCGCTGCCAGTTGGATGAAATTTAACTAAGTCATCATCCATGTCACCTTAAAAATACAAAAAAAGTCAAACTAACAGTTAGTGAGTACTTTTACTCCACTTTTGTAATAACATAGTCACTTTTGTACCTAAAAAAAACATTTGATGTTGAGTGCACTTTTGAAAACCAAACGTGTATTTTTGCACCTTAGCCTCAATAATAATAGTAATAATTAATATCTATTTCTTGCATTTCCCTTTAGTATTTTTTGGTATCGGATTTAGGGTTCACACTACAGAAAATTTGTCAATCCGTAGCAGTTAGTTTGTAGCAGTTAAAATAAACCACTACAAATATAAGGAACTATATTGGTTTATTCCGAAACTGCTACAAATTTGCAATGGTATGACTTGTACCAAGTGGCGCATTGGTTAGTGAACTATATTTGTAGCGGTTCTAAGAAAAAAACCACCAGAAAATATGGAACCAGCTTGGCACCAAATTTGCAATGGTTTATTTGTAGTGGTTTATTTATACAAATTGACACAAGTGTGGTGCCAGCTAGTCACCTTATGGTGCGAAATTTGTGTTAGTTTATTTGTAACGGTTGATGTTAAAAGAATCGCTAGAAAATGTAAAGATTCTATACCTTTGTAGAGGTTACCCACAGAAACCGCTACATAATGTAAAGAGTCTTGCACATTTGTAGCAGTTTTATGTAACCGCTACAAAGTTTCACTTTGACAAGGTAGGGTTTCTTCATTTATAGTGGTTGACGTAGTGGTTTTTGTTAAACCGCTGCAACTATCAACACTTATAGTGGTTTATTTGTAAAACCACTACAAAGTTCTAGCCTTTAAACACACTGTCACTTAACAGTTTTCTAGTTTCTCAAATTCGTCTCTCACGTGCCCTTTGGAAAATTTTGCTACTTCTTTGAGGTTCTACTCGCGAATTTACAAAGTTAGACACTTCAAGTTAGTAAAATTGAAAGGAGGAATATCACCTAAGAGAGGAGTGAATTCGATGATTTAAAAACTTTTCGATTTACCTCTGAAATTCACACACAGAACAGAGAAGAGAAAGAGAATGGTCGACACAAGAGATTTATACTGATTCAGTCAAAACTCTAGACCAGCTTTCAGTCCCGAGACTATCTGGGTATTTTACTATCTCTTTCAACTTGATTATACACTATGTAATTCTTAAAGTAATCATCTCTCTAGGATTCACTTTCCCTTACAAGTTGTAATCAATACACCCACTCTCAAGGTCCCACTACCTTGAGTTTCTTTATAGAAATGATGAATATAATTTAACTCTATAAAAGAGTAGATAGATAAACACTGAAGATTAGATATCTGAAGATATTACACAATAATGAATGAAATAGTAAATATGTATATTTTGTTTGAGCATTTGTGTTTTCAACAGTTCAACTAAATTGAATGTTTCTACTTATATTTGGTGAAGGCAATTAATGACTGCTGAGTTCAATAAGCCGTTGTGAGTATTAAATGTAGCCATTAGACATTAAGCTTGTTCGTCACTCACAGTCTTCTATTCGACCAATGATCACCGACATTTGCCACTTAGACATTCTTTCTGTTTTGCCCGTTCAATGATATATCCTTTATTAAGGGAGAGGGAACAGAAATGTCTTCTAAATGCTCAGAGAATGGTTGCCTAGATTGTGCTTCGTTTTCTGCAACCGCATTAAATACATCTGACATAATCAAATGCTTTTTGATTAATCTGTATTTAATCTTTCATTTGAAACTTATTACTAAACTGATTAAACATAGTTAGAAACAATAATGAGTGATGATAAGAAGTTATCAAATCAAAATAAAAAATTTAAGTTTTATGGACACGATAATTTGCAAAACCAGAAAGTCCAACTCGAGTTGATTTCAAGCATAGTCGAGTTACTAACTCGAGTCGATCATTTCACACTTGAGTCACAGAGTCATCTTCTTTGAAAATATATTTAAAAGCATAAGTGAAGTTGTCTCTGTATGAACTTGGCTTGAGTTTAAAATGCTCACTTCAAGTTGATGACTCGTGTCACTTATGTTTCACTCGAGTCAATAGTATTTTCTCAAGTGTTTTCTAGTTGAGTTTAGAAAAGCATTTTGAACACAGCCCACACTCGAGTCAACAAGTAATTGCTCGAGTTATCAAAATACATTTTGAAAATAAGTTTCAAAGCGATACTCGAGTTAATCAATACTAACTCGAGTTAGTACTTTAGAATTTTGAAAAAATAAATTTAAGTTCAAGAGTTAACTTGAGGCATATAAAGATCATTCGAGTTAATGCTTTTCATAAAAACATTTCACTAAGTCTTTTAACTCAAGTCACATACATCTAACTTGAGTCAGTCAAGGTTAAATCATACTTGATTGAGGTTTCAATAGTACTTGACTCAAGTTTGTGAACCTCTAACTCGAATCAATTTGACATATACTTAAAACCCGTTACTGATTCAAGTTTAATCAAGTTAAAAAAAAACATTTTTACTTGAACCATTAACTTCCTTTTGCTTATAATTGTCTGTTATCATCAAAACACATATAAAGAAATAATATTCTCCCCCTTTTTAATGATGACAACACTTGTAAACAAAATTGAAAGATTTGAAGGATTCTTTGTGAAACCAAAAGGTAAATATATGACCAACAACTTAGAGAAGCAGTATAAGATCATTTCATTCATTTCAAAATCTAAGTACATGAGGGTAAAAACAGGAAGCAAAGTACATAGCATGAAGGATACATAGCAACTTAGAAATGAAATACATAATAATGAAACTATCAACTATGAAATGAAACAACAAGACTGTCGCTCTCTACTTCTCTTCTCCCCCTTTGTCATCATGCAAAATGGGAAGATCGGAGGAGATGGAAGCAGGTGGAAAAGGCAGAGGGGAGTATAAGGCAAGGGTGAGGCATCGAGAAGAAGAGGAGGATAAGGGTGAAAGTCTCACAATGGATGGCTGAAAGGTAGGTATAAGGATGGTAGCAGGAGTGTTGTGATTATGGGTATAGTAAAAGAGGGAAAAGGTGAGGAAAATGGAATAGGTGAGTGAGATGGAATAAGTGTAGAAGGTGGAGGTGGAGGTGAAGGTATAGGAGAAGAGGTGGGAACACCAAAACTAACATTAGATGAAGGCTTCACCCACTACAAAAAATTTCACTTTCGGTGGCGACAAAAGTCGCCACTGAAAGTCCAAAAGTCGCCACTGAACGTCTTTCAGTGGCGACAAAAATGTCGTTGCTGTAAGTGTCATCGAGAATACTTTCAGCGGCGACATTTTAATGTCGCCGCTGAAAGTAGACAATCAGTGGCGACTTTTTCTCGCCATTGAAAGTTCATTAAAAGCCACGAAGTCAGGTGTCGCTGCTAAAAGTAGGGTTTCAGCGGTGACAATTGTTGCCACACATGACATTTTTGGCGGCGACAAAATTGTCGCCACCAATACTTGTTTCAGCGGCGACACAACTGTCACCGCTGATAGTCTTTTTAGTGGCGACAAATGTACATTTGGCGGTGACAAAAGTCGCTACTGAAAGTCACAAATGTTTTTTTTAAAAAAACTTTCAGTGGCGACAAAATTCGCCACTGAAAGTCACAATTTTTTTTAAAAAAATTAAATGGCAATTTTTTTATATACTCTTGTAGCTAATGTTGTAACCCCTCCCACGGTCATAATAAATGGCAAAAATTCCAAGGCAATTGTATCACAGTGGCAACAATTGCATGGAATGAACTACCCACCTTTGGTTTACTTACCTAAAACATTAAACCCACGAATTCACGACCAAAAAGCATAGGACACTAAACCACAAAGCATCTACACTGGATATGAAATTTTAGCCCTTGAGAAGTCCATCTCCGGATGCTACAAGACATTATTAGAGGTACACATTAAAGATTAATTCAATTATGAAAACCATATGACTTGATTTGAATCAGGTGCTCACCTCCACCATAAATTTCTTCAAAAGTTCATGTTTTTGGAGCTCTTCGCTAGTTGGAGACCCATAGACTTCTACCTCTGATCAAATTGTACAAGAGAATTATTGATCAATAAACCTTAAATGTTATCAAATAGTGAAACTCTGATTTGATTGCTTATAGTGCATTTGAGTTATTTGAAGAACACCAGTCATGTAGAAAACGCATCCTACTCTATTTTTTTAAGGCAATAAGAAGAACCTAACCAAAACCTATTTAATGTAAATATGACTTTGTTTAAGTTTTGACTGCTTGCAATGGAGATATTCAACTACGAAGGATGACATGGAAATGAAAGACGGTAGGGATAGACAAGAGTACTCATCCAAATAGTAATCAATTGATAATAGCTCAATTATAAAAAAGACAACGACAATGAAACATACATGACCCTGGGCAGCCCACCATGTTTCCAAAAGACATAGCCTAAGGATCCTTTCTATTATTGGAAAAGCAAGTAATCCAGTCATGCATCACAAAAATATAACCTAGCGCAGCCCACTATGTCAATTCTATTCAGCTTACTCACTAAATCAGCAAGTAATCTAGTAATGCAGACATGCATCACACTTTCAACTAAACTCTTAAGCTAGAAAATTTTCCAAACTTCTCCAATTGTTTCAAACATCATATTTAAAACTTTGAAACATAATCTGCTGTTTAAAACAATCATTAAGCATCTATGACAGCACCTATAAATATAAACCAGCATCATGAAACCGATTTTACTCAGCAACAATATCATTCTTAAATATAATTTCTCAGCATATAAACAGTAGTATATCACAACAATGATAATCAAATTTCAGGCAAAGACCCATGATTTCCACAACTTAAAATATATTATATTATTGTTTTTTATAACCAAATGATTGAGAGTTCAGTTCATATTGTCTTGTTCGCGGCTAAAATTAAGTCCTAAGGGCAAATTAAAAGTTTAGTTATCAAGCTATTCATGGGATTTTGCTCAAAACTCAAAAGACATAAACTTTTGAAGTGGAGTGGTCCTTCACACAAAACAGTGAGATTTTAGCATAATATGGGTTTGGAAAAGTTGAATATACTCGAGGAAAAAAATTAAATGTTAATCAACAGTTGAGAGCACGCAAGATAGAATCATCAGCTGTAAAAGGTTTCAAGAGATACCTGTGAGAATACACATGCTCTCTTTAGGGAAATCAAATATTTTAACCAGCATCTCTCTCATATTCATAACATCATTGATGGTTCCCTTGAGCTTGTATCTCCTTTTCTTGTAAGTAACTCCACAGAGCAGTGCTCGTTTGTTACATCTTCTAGACAAGGTGGAGGAGGATCCTGTTGAAGAAGAAGAAGATGATGATGATGATTGATGACTCTGCACATCAGCATTTATTAGTTAAACGAGCAGGAAGATGATTATCACAAGTTATTCATAGCATTTATTCATAATATCATTCCATGTTTCGCCTTGAGAGGGACAAAAACAACAGCCTCTTCTAAATGCATGAAAATGACTTGTTTATAGCCTAAAATCAATCAGAAAGTTTGCCAACAATAAGGATGATAGATACAAACCTTTTCTCAGGAGAGTCAGAACAGCAGGATAAAATCTTCCCTAATGTGTTTGTCAGCTATTATAGCAAAAGAAAGGGCAAGCACAAAGGCATGAATTGAATGATACACTTACACAAGGAGATGCAGCACAATAGATATGAAATTAAAAGGCTTAGTTACCCTAAATAATCGAGGAAGAAATATGTTGATTGGGCGTTCAGCTAACCCAGGTATGTCTGAATCAAGTACTTGGGGAATATCCTCACATATCTGCATTGCCTAGAAATACTACAATTGTTAAAAAGTGTCCATATGTGTGTGTAAAATAAAACTTAAAAAAAAATGTCTGTTGGCAGGAGTTGGATTTGGGACATCTTTAACCAGTTACTAAAAAAGTTGGACAAGCAAATGATTTGAGTTCAACACGCCTAAGGACATAATGCCAGAATCTTCAATTTCTTGAAGATGCGATTTGAGTTCATAATCTTTATACTATGAATTAACAGTTGAGATATCACCTGATACCAAGTAAATAAATTGGAAGAAATGGTCATTCAACAATTCAAAGCAAGAGTACTACAAAGATTGCAAAAGTTAGGTACCCAAATTTGCAGAAGCATCGCTGCCTTTAAATCACTAGCTTGATTTTACTGAGGCAATCTACCGTATATGTGAAAGCAGACCTTAATATCTCATTACCAGGAGATAACGTTAAATTTTTCTACCTGAAAGTCTGAAACTAATGTGTATTTTAACCAATCAGAAAACATAACAGAGACCAGCTAGTAAAGACAGAAAATAGTTAGCAGAAATCAAGATAATCTCCTAATATTCCAAGTCCACACAGAGGCATCTGTTAATTCATTCAACACAATGCATTCTCCAGAAAAAGCAACCAGGCTCAGACATATGAAAACTACAAATAAGGCCATAGGCTATTAGATGAAAGAGTACTAGACATTTTTACCTCACAAGACCAACGCAGAGGGCTCCGTTGAAGGTGATTTGTCCCACGGCACACTCTGGAAGTGGTTTTGGTATGAGATTCTTCAACGCTTCAGTCACAAGGCTTAGAAGGTGAGATGTTCGGCTTGCTTCGAAACTAGCCTCCTTGCTTACATCTGATTCGGTACCTAATCCACCATTTTGAGGAATCGGCAAATTATCTTGTAAAAAAAAGATTTCACCTTCCCCCAACCTCCTATATCCATAATTGATTTCAGACTTCACCATCTCCGATTTTGATTTTGTCGATCCCGATCTGTCCAAGCTTCTTGTCCACACCATCCACAGATCGGCCTCCTTCAAAACCCTAGCGGTCATAGTTTCAGATCTCGCCTTTATGCCTCTGCCTCACGCCCAAACCAACCCGAAGAGGAAAGCGAGGTTGAGCAGACGGGGATGCAAGGTCGAGAGGAGACGCTCTAGAATTTTTCGCAAAGGGAAGGGATATGGGAGGGAAACGGAAAAACGCGTTGAACCAGGGGCGCGAGACTGAAAAAGAGGCGAGGCACTGGAATTGGTTTTAGTGATTTAGGTTTTCGGTGGCAACGAAAAGTCGCCACTAAAACACATTTTTAGTGGCGACAAAAGATTGTCGCCATTGAAAATAGAACTTTCGGTGGCGACAAATTTTTGTCGCCACCAAAAGTAAAATTTTGAAAAAATTTTATTTTTAAAGTAACTTAAATTAGTTTTTTGTCAATAAAAAAATGTATTGGAATATTATCAATTTCTAAAAATTAGCAACATTATATCACTCTTTTCCCACTTCTTTCCTTTACTCTTTCATGCACAACACAATATCTTTCAAACTGATAGAGACTGATTCTTTTTATTTTAGGAAAGGTAAAAGAATAAGAGAATAAAAATTAAAAGGATAAATCTTTTATCAAATTATGAAATCAGAATCTAATATCATAATATGATAAAAAATAGAATAAATCTTTAATAGAAAGATGAGCCAAAATCTGTAACCCATCGGATTATTAAAGCCCAAAGAGAATCTCCCATAATTAAAGAAGTAATTCTCTAATAATTTTCCTAAAAAAATAAGAAAATATCCTTAAAAAAAATAAGCAATATCTAAAATTATATTAATAAATATTGATTCCTAAAATCTCTAACTAATCTGTTACTCTATCACAAACTCTCTTTATCTCACAATAATCCAAAAAATTAATTTATTTTTTCACAAGAAATTACACCAATAAACATATTTGTTGTATAAATATCATAAGCAAAAAAAGAAAAAAACTAAATTTTTAAAAAATACTTTTGGTGGCGACACTAAGTCGCCGCTGAAACACTCTTTCGGCGGCGACATATAAGAGTCGCCGCTGAAACTATCACTTTTAGCGGCGACAAAAATTGTCGCCACTGAAAGTCATACTTTCAGCGGCGACAACATAATGTCGCCGCCGAAAGTATGACTTTCAGCGGCGACAACTTTTGTCGCCGCCGAAAGTCATACTTTCGGCGGTGACAACTTTTGTCGCCGCTGAAAGTCATACTTTCGGTGGCGACATTTAAAGTCGCCACGGAAAATCAATTTTTTTGTAGTGACCATCTTGTCTAACTTGTTATTGATGATTTGCAACATTCCATGAAGGCCAGAGATACTTACACTATAATCCTCAAAGTGGCCTCCAAGGTTCTCAAGCTTTTCACCCATTTCGTCAAGTGTCTTGGCTTTGCCTTCTAGTACTTCTACCAACTTGTCATGGCTCCTAATGACCTCAGACACCAATTTTCTAATCTCAATCTCTAGCTTCTTAATTAGCTCATGATATTGAGCAATCATGGCTATATGTAGAGGTCCCACACTCTCAGAAATGGTATTTTCAATAATGGCCTTAGTTGAAGCACTCACAAAGGTAGGTGGCTGGGAGAAAGCTAACTGAGCAGGAGCAGGAGATGACTAAGCCTTATTGACTCTTGACTGAGATGCATGAAACTTAGTAGGTGCTCTGGACTGTTAGTTCTCAATGTGTTTTGATGATTATCAACAATTGTAAACATGTTTTGAAGTTTCCAAATCTATTTAAAAACCATCTGATAATTTCATTCTCGAGTATGGGTATGCATACTCGAGTATGGGATTGACAGAGGACTGCTCAAATGCATTTTACAAGTCAATACTCAAGTATGGAAAGCCATACTCGAGTATTGAAGTCACAGAGAGCAATCAAGTTTTTGAAGCTGAGTCAATACTCAAGTATAGGAAGCTATACTCGAGTATTGGGCTTACAGAGAGCAAATGTGTTTTCAACTTGAGTGCATACTCGAGTATCATATTTGCATACTCGAGTATAGGCTCTTACAGAGAGTAAACAAGGTTTCACTTTGAGTGAATACTCGAGTATGGTATTGGTATACTCGAGTATTGGTCTTACAGAAAGCCCGCAAAATTTTATAACTACTGCATACTCGAGTAAGAGTTTTGCATACTCGAGTATTGGGCTCTTACACTTGTTTTCAACTTGACACCTGATCTTGTATACTCAAGTATTGATTTGTATACTCAAGTATTGACATGGAATAACCTCTCAATTTTTGAAAACAGATGTGCATACTCGAGTATAGACTTTGGTTTTCAAGATCAACTCATGATGGTTTGCATCTGGAAGCTGCATACTCGAGTATCATTTTGGATACTCCAGTATTGACACTTGTACACAATGCCATACTCGATTATAGATGAACATACTCTAGTATACAACGGTAAAAACTGTTTTTCAAATCACACGAATTTGTAAAACACTATTGTTTGATCTTATTGCTTTCATATATCATTCACTTATGTTCCCAGCTATGTTTAACAAGTTTGTTAAGTGAATTTCAGTTAGAACAGATGAAGATTAATGAAGATCAAAGCAAAAAGCAAAAAGGTGCTCAGTGCATTTAATGCACTTCAGTAAATCAACCTCCTTTTGGTTAATCCACCTGAGCACGCATTCTCAACGGTCAAGAATGCTTTCTTCATCAAGTAAACTCTTCTCCAACGGGCAAAACTCCAGAGAGCCACCTCAGACCAACTTAACATCTGGATTAGTTAGAGTTTAGAGAGAGAAGATGACCAGACTTAATGCTAATCACCTACAACGGTTGGATTCATCATACAACGGTCAATTAATGCTCTCTACCTATAAATAGAGTGCATTGAAGTCTTCTTAAGCTGATACACCAACTAAGAGCGAAATTCATTAAGTGTTCATTCAATACTCTTAGTTTTCATCTGTAAAAGTATCTTTTGATACAAGCACTTCAATGATTATCTTATCTACTCTTTGAGAGAGTTATTTCTGTTGTTATTCATTGATTGTAATAACCACAAGTCAGGGGACTTGGTGGTTGGGATAATTGATTGCAACTTGTAAGGGGGAGTGAGTTCTAGTGGGAGAACTACTCTGAGTACAGAGCTTGTAATCAATTGTTGAGTTATAGTAGATTGAAAATCCCAAGTGTGGCTTGAGGACTAGACGTAGGTCAAGGAGAAGACCGAACCAGTATAAATCGATTTGTGCAAAGCTATTCTTCCCTTTTCCTCTGATATACTCTGTTCTTCCTTGTTCAAAACAGAGTTCTTTCTTTAAATTTTTAAAGATACCCAATTCACCCCCCCTTTTGGGTATCAAGCTCCAATCTTCATTTGGTATCAGAGCAAGGTCTTCTCATAAGAGCTTAACATCTTGAGAAGGATCAACATGGAAGGTATTCTACCTGATGAAGCTTCTATCAACCGACCACCAGGTTTCAGTGGGCAACATTATTTATTCTGGAAGGCCAAATTCAAAGTCTTCGTTATGGCCTCTGAATATGGGCTATGGAGAGTATTTGAAGTTGGAGATTATGCACCAACTGTGATGGAAAATGGTCGTAGAGTTCCAAAGCCAGAAGATGCCTATGATGAGAATGATCGAAGAAATGTCACTCTTAACAGCTAAGTCATTCTCATGTTGCAAAGTGCTCTTAGTCAACAAGAGTATTTCAGAATTTGCACTTTGCCATCAGCTAAGGCTATGTGGGATGCACTATAAATTGCTCATGAAGGAACCACCGGAGTCAAGGAGAATAGAGTCAACACTCTCATGACAGAATATGATCTTCTTCGCATGAAGTCTGGTGAATCTATCATCGATTTCCAACTAAGATTCACTCATTTGATCAACCAGCTTGCTGCCTTAGGAAAAACATATGAACAACCTGTTCAAGTGAGGAAAATTCTCAATATTCTTAGCAAAGAATGGGAAGCCAAAGTGACAGCCATTGAGGAAGCACATGGTGAGTCAATGAGCTCTGTAGCTGTTTTGTTTGGAAGCCTATCTGAATATGAAGGGAAGCTCAAGTTCAGAAAAGAGCTTGATGAAGTGAGTGGCAAGAACAAAGGAGTAGCCCTCAAGGCAGTGAAGGAAGCAAAAGAGTCGGATGATGAGGAAGATGAGGATGAAGAGATTGGGATGATGGTTCGGCGTTTCAAGAAGTTCTACAGAAAGGATCAAGGCTTCAAGAAGTTTCAAAAGGGGAGTTCCAGCTATGAATCAAAGAAGCCTATCATATGCTACGAATGCGAGAAGCCCGGACACATCAAATCAGAATGCCCTCAGTTGAAGAACCAAGAGAAAGAAAAGAAAAAGTTCAAAAAGTTCAAGAAGAAGGCCTATGTCTCAGCTATATGGGGAGATAGTTCATCCGATGAAGATGAAGCTGAAGAAGAAGAAGAAAAAGCGAACATATGTCTAGTTGCTGAAGAAGAGCAACATGATACAAGCAATGAGGTATATGAATCTAAACCTTCCTATGATGAACTTTTTGATGAATATAACATTGTGCAAATGGAATTTGAAAAACTTGCTGAAAAATCTTTTGCCTTGAAAAAGAAAAACACTACTCTTGAACTGCAAGTTGAAAGACTTTCTTCTCCTGAAATTCTAGTTTGTGATGAATGCCTTATTTTGGAGAAAAAGAATTCACAATTGACAAAAGCACTTGAGAAATTCACTAAGGGAAGTGAAATGCTCAATGTGATTCTTAAACAACAGCGTTTTATAAACGATAGATCAGGCATTGGTTATAAACCAGATTTTGACAAGAAGAAAGGAAAGAAGAAGAATGGTCAAAAATCGTACATGAACTATTTTACAAAATCAATTCATTCTTCTAATCCCTTTGCACATTGTAACTATTGCAATAGGAAAGGTCATTCTACCTCCTCTTGTTTTCATAAAAATGAAAGAAAAGCTAAACCTACTGGCAATTATCAATGGGTACCAAAAGGAACATATGTTTCCAAGGTACAAGCTAACCTCAAAGGACCCAAGAAAAGATGGGTACCTAAAACTTGATCCCCTATGATTTGTAGATGTGTCTTAGAGCATCAAGGCCCAACAAATGATGCATTGACAGTGGATGCTCAAGACATATGACTGGAGATAAATCCAAATTTGTCTCAATCAAGCCTAAGGATGGTGGCAAGGTGACCTTTGGTGGTGACCAAACCGGGAAAATCGCTGGCATTGGTGAGATTGGAAACAATGAAGGTCCACTCGTCAAGGATGTCTACCTTGTAGAAGGATTATGCCACAACCTCCTTAGTGTGAGTCAAAGCACCGACAAGGGTAACTTAGTTATCTTTGATTCAAACGAATGCTTGATTGTGAAAAAGGATTTAGTTTTCATTGATGATTTGAAAACAAAAGCTTTATTTAGAGCACCTAGAGATGGAAATTGTTATACTCTTAACTTCTCTAGTAATGCTTCAATTTCTGAAAATTGTTTTGTAAGTAACTTGAATGAGAGTTGGCTATGGCATCAGCGATTAGCTCATGTCAACATGTTTCAACTTGACAAGTTGCTGAAAAAGAACTTAGTGTTTGGTATTCCCAAACTCAATTTTAAAAATGATTTGATTTGTGAAGCATGTCAAAAGGGAAAACAAACTAAGTCATCTTTCAAAAACAAGAATGAAATATCTACCAATAGACCATTGCAATTGCTACATATGGATCTTATGGATCCAGCAAGGGTGAGGAGTCTTGGTGGCAATCTATATACATTGGTTATTGTAGATGATTTCTCTAGATTTTGTTGGACTATTTTTCTATCATCTAAAGATGAAACATTTGATCAGTTTGTTGTATTTGCCAAGAAGGTCCAGAACGAGAAAGGGTTTTCAATTTTAGGAATAAGGACTGATCATGGTGGCAAATTCGAGAACAGCGCCTTTGCTGAGTTCTGTGACAATATGGGGATTGACCACAACTTCTCAGCTCCAAGGACTCCACAACAAAATGGTGTTGTAGAGAGGAAGAATAGAGTGCTCACTAAGATGGCAAGAGCAATGTTGAATGAGAACAACACTTCACAAGTGTTTTGGGCTGACGCGATGAGTACGGCATGCTACATCTCAAACTGAGCTTACTTGAGGAAAAAGCTGAACAAGACCCCATACGAGCTCTACAAGGGAAGGAAGCCGAATCTGAGCCACCTACACATCTTTGGATGCAAGTGCTATGTGCACAATAATGGTAAAGATAATCTTGGTAAATTCAACTCCAAAGTAGATGTAGGCATATTTATTGGCTATTCTAATAAAAGCAAAGCATATAGAGTCTTCAACACTAGAACTAAGGTTGTAGAAGAGTCTATACATGTTGTGTTCAGTGAACAAGAAGCTGATAAATCCTTGAATGATGAGGAAGAGACCATTTTCAAAAATCAATTCTTTTCAAAAACTACTTCTTCTTCTGAAAATTCTGAAAATTTTTTTGAGGCTGATCCTGAAAACAATCTTGAAAATCCTGATCAGTCTCAGCCTAGAGTTTGGAAATATATAAGGAATCATCCCTTAGACCAAGTTATAGGTGATGTGAATCAAGGAGTGAGAACTAGGAATAACGTTTTGAATGAAGTAACCTTTTCAGCATTCATTTCGCATATAGAACCCTCTAAAATAGATGAAGCCCTTTTAGACAATGATTGGGTGATAGCCATGCAAGAGGAGTTACATCAATTTGATAGAAATCAGGTTTGGCACTTAGTACCTAGACCCAAGGACCATCCAGTAATTGGGACAAAATGGGCATTTAAGAGCAAATGTGATGAATCTGCAATCATTGTCCGTAACAAGGCAAGATTGGTCGCAAAAGGTTACAATCAAGAGGAAGGCATAGACTATGAAGAAACTTATGCTCCAGTAACAAGATTGGAGGCCATAAGAGTTCTTCTAGCCTTTGCATGCACTAAAGGTTTTAAACTTTTTCAAATGGATGTGAGAAGTGCATTTTTGAATGGTTTTATATAAGAGGAGGTGTATGTTGAACAACCTCCAGGTTTTGAAAATGATCAATTTCCAGATCATGTTTATAAACTTAAGAAAGCATTATATGGTCTTAAGCAAGCTCCTAGAGCTTGGTATGAAAGATTAAGTCAATTCCTACTTAATCAAGGATTTATTAGGGGCAAAGCTGACACAACATTGTTTATTAAGAAAAATAAATTGAATGAGATCTAATTGTTCAAATTTATGTTGATGATATTATCTTCGGTGTTGCTAATGATGCTTTGTGTGAAGAATTTTCAAAGACTATGCAGGGTAAGTTTGAGATGTCCATGATGGGAGAGCTCAACTATTTCCTTAGGCTGTAAATCAAGCAAAGAAAGGATGGGATATTCATATCCGAAACCAAGTATCTAAATGATTTGCTGAAGAAGTTTGGAATGGACAAATGCAATGGGGCTGACACTCCTATGAGCACAACAACTTCATTGGATGCTGATGAAGAGGGCAAAGATTTCAACATCACCAAGTATAGAGGAATGATTGGATCATTGCTCTATCTCACTGCAAGTCGCCCGGACATCCAATTCAGTGTTGGGATGTGTGCAAGGTTCCAATCCGCTCCAAAGGAGTCCCATGCTGAACATGTGAAGAGGATATTCAGATACCTATCAGACACAAAGTCTCTTGGACTATGGTTTCCTAAAGGTTAACCTGAACATTTGGTGGCATACTCAGATTCGAACCATGCCGGCTACAAGACTGATAGAAAGAGCACAAGTGGGCAATGTGAGTTCTTTGGCAACTCACTTGTGTTTTGGTTCAGCAAAAAGCAAACAACGGTAGCCGTCTCATCAACTGAAGCTGAATATGTGGCCGCATCAAGTTGCTATGCACAAGTTTTGTGGCTCAAACAACAACTTGCTGACTTGGGAGTTCACCTCAAAGAGATCCCAATATTGTATGACAACACAAGCACAATAAGCTTGGCCAAGAACCCAGTACAACATACAAGAACCAAGCATATTGATGTGAGGCATCATTTCATTCGGGATCATGTCCAGAAAAGAGATGTCAAAGTGATGTTCATCCCAACTCATCTCCAACTTGCTGACATCTTCACCAAGCCTCTAGCCAAAGAACAATTCAACTTCATAAGGAGAGAATTGGGAATGGTAAATCCCAATGAATTGTAAGCATTTCTCTCTCAATTTTTATGTTTTTGATGATTAATTTCTACTAACTTAAGCATCGGAGTGTATAGCTATAGTTTTTGCAGGATGTTTTGAGGCTTCAGAGGCTGCATACTCAAGTATTGGCCATGATACTCGAGTATGGAAGTTGCAGAGAGCAAAACTGAACCTCAGAAGGGCTATACTCGAGTATGGGAATGGATACTCGAGTATCCAGAAGGCAGAGAGCAAAGTATTGAGTATGTAAGTGACATACTCGAGTATGAACCAGACAGAGGCCAAAGCTGAAGGTATGCCAGAGGCATACTCGAGTATGTAAGTGGCATACTCGAGTATGGTCATCGTGGGTTCAAAAATTCACCTTACATTTTTGAAGTCCAGGTCAGTATACTTCCTTCAATACTCGAGTATGTTAGTGAAAGTATGCAATACTTGAGTATAGATTTTACATACTCGAGTATAGGTGCGTGTCTATATATACTGAGATTGAAATGTTCTTCCATACTCGCGACCTTACTCCAATAAACCCTAGGCTCTCTCTCTTCTTCTCTCAATTTCTCTCTGAAACCGACCTGAACCCTCAACTTTCTTCCTCAAATCCTCACAAAAACACTTCCAAATCTCACTTCTGTGCAAACCCTAGCCTTCCCAATGTCGAAAGAGCAAAGTCAATCCGATCAATGATGATTGAATATTATTACACTTAATTGTATCTCTTGGTGAATAAATTTAGGATTGTTTAGTTAATAAATAATGGATTTTATTACCTAATTGAGCTTTGAGCTTTTAATGTGATTGAATTCATTTTTATGATTAAATTCCAGATTTACAGTGATTTAGTATTTTTGCCATAATTTTTGATCTAGATATCCGATTAGCCTGATTCTTCTTTCCTTTTTTAGATGATTCAGAGAGCTACAATTGTTATGAAGACTCGGAAGGCTGATTCGGACAAGAAGATGGACGAAATTGGAGCTAAAGACAGACCTATTTTTCTAGATTTTTATTTTACTCGAATTTTATAAAAAAAGACCAATTTTTAGAGGTTTCCTTTTTTATAGGGATTTCCTATTGATTAGGGGTTTTCTAGTTATTAGAGGTTTCCTATTTTTTTTAGAGATTTTCTATTTATTAGAGATTTCCTATTTTTAGTCATCTTTCCTATATAAGGAATATTAGATGGTGGCTACAAACATATTCTCAATTACGTTGTAGGAGATTTTTCATATTAAATTAGAAACTTCTTATTTTCTTTGAGTTGTTCTTCATGTTCTTCTTCATCTTTTCTTCTGCGTTTTTCCTAGCCATGCTTGGCTAAGCTTCTTTGATTGATCCAACGTTGAGGATTCCATGATTCGTCTAGAGAACTTGTGCTTTATCGGTAATTTAACTCGTTTCTATTTTCATCTTATCGGATCCGATTTCTGAAAATAGTTCGAATATTAGATTTAATATTCGGTTTGGTTTATCCCAAGGACTTAGTTCGAACTAGGTTTTAAGTTTTGCTGCGCGATCGCACACTGGGACGCCGCTGTTCGGACATATTCTAGGCGATCGTCTAGTCGAGGGATTTTCTAGGCGAATGCAGAGATCTCGGTTCGTCCAGAGCCAAACGTGGATTATTTATATTTTGTTCAATGATGGAAGTCTCTGGAATCTGAATGTTGGGTTAATCGATTTTAATCTGTTTCTTCTCGTTTTCTTATATTCTGTTTTATCTTTGCTTCATTTAAACTGCATTTCTATTTTAGTTTATTAATTCAAAAATCCATAACCCAATCCCCCTTGTTTTCATTGCATTTGCATGACATTTAAATTACTTAGGATTCAATAAAAGGCTCCTCGAAAAGAGAGAACGATCCTAGGTTTGCCTATACACAATCCTTGGTTAATTGTTGATTGTGGACCCCAAGGCTAATGACGAAGGTCTTCATCAAATGGCACCGTTGCCGGGGAGCTAAGTAATTGGCTCCCTAGGTGATTTAATTGTCAAATTCACTTTTGACAAGGGGTTTCTCTTGTGAAGCTGGTTAGATTTGCATTTTTTTTATTTTTTTTAATTGCATATAGTTTAGGATTTTTGCATTTAGGTAGCTTGCATATAATTCATTGCATTGTCTTAACTTGGTAGCTTCTGTGTGATGTGTTTGTATCAAATTTGATATGATTTTGGGCTTATTTGTTTGAATTCACCATGTCTCCAAGTTAATTCATAGCATACTTGCATCTTTAATCATTTTCAAAAAAAAATATCTTTTTTTTTCACTTGCATTTGTATTTTATTAGATTCCTTTTCTTAGTTTTTATAGTTTATAGTTAGACAGTTTTCTTGTAATTCCTTGGAAATTAATTGTATTGAAATTTCATGGCTTGGTTTTATGACAATCATAATCTACCTTTCAATTCTCACTCTTTTGTAGGCAATCAAAAATGTCATGATCCTTTCCACCATCCATTACATGAACCATACCACCAACCTCCATTTCAACAATATCATCAACCCTCTCACTTACCACACCATCCTTCATTCCATCCCACTTCAGGACCATGCCATCCATCTCATGAATCCCAATACCCATTTGAGCCACCTTATGGACCTCATTTTCAACCATGTGTGCCCAACCAAGATCCTTCATTTTGTGAAGTCATTGGAGATTACCAAAATCAAACGGCTTGTGCTGTAAATAAAGAGTGGTCACATAAGGAGAACCTTCATCAACAAATGGAATCTCTTTGTAGAATAATGGAACAACAAGTGAAATGGTCTGAGAGATTAGCAAAGGAAATTAAGCAGGAGGCACAAGTGTTGAAAATGAAGTTTCCTTCTATCATGGGCAGACATGCACAAGAAGTGAGACAATTACAAAAGCGCAATGAAGAGTTCTCTCTCCCATTTGGTAATGATCATATCCTTATAGAAGTAGACTCTCCTACTACTTTGACCAATGAAGCAATTCATGATTTGAGTGATAATGAGGTGGACGAGGAAATCATTGTTGAATCCCCTCAATTGTTTGGAAATGTAATTGCTCAACCAATTGGCTTTAGTAGTAGTGATTCAATTGTACTTGTTGATGAGTGTGTTCCTATTTCTTCATGTGATGCTTTAACTGATGAAAATGCTTTTCTTCATAGTACTAGTGATGATTGCAATAACTTGAATGACATATTTTCATGATGTTGTGAAGAATATCAAATATGTGTAGATTGTTATCATGAAAAATGTCATTTACTTGTTGAGCTTCAAAAGAAAGCATTTAGTGAAGTGGTTGATTCTACCATTGATCAAAATGCACCCTCTTGTACTATTGATGATAGTAAGCATGTCAATTTTGAAAAGGTTGAATTAAGGATGGATGACAATGTTGTTGATGATGTTCTTGCTCAATGGTATGTTGATTATCCAGATTTTGCATGTATGAGTAATGCTACCAATTGTGCATGTTCTGATAATGAATGGTGCCCTATTTGCACTGAGATTAATGCTGCATTATTTGGTGATTCTGACTTGCTTAGTGATTCTACATTACTTGTGGATTCTGTTGTTGATGTGAGTGAGAAAGGTCATAGCCTAGAATACCAAATTCATAAAATTCCCATTGGATTACCCCCTTGTAGTCTTGTTGGTGACAAAGATTCTGAAATTTTGATTGATAAAATCATGCATGTTGATCAATCTTTCCAACAAGCACTTTCTTCTGATTTGCCACCTGATTTAGAAAAACAAGATAATTGTTTTGAATCTTTACACATTCCAGGTGGTGATAATTTGAAAACTGCGCTTCATTCTTCCACTCTTTTCCCTTCCATCTCTTGTGATTGCAACAATGTTGTGGTGTACTCCAACACTAAGTTGGATTCCAAACCTTCCATTTTACAAGCACAAGAGAATTTTCACAATATGACTGGTTGCTTGACTCCTACTGATGGGAGTATCATTGATTTCCTTGGATGTGATAGTTACTTGGAGAGTTTGGAACTTAACATGTCTTTCATTCACTCAAAATCTCTCCATGTCTCTATTTTTGGATGGGATACTGCTATTTGCTTGTCTTATTTGCAGGCACATTCTTGGAAAGGTTGTCGATGGAACCAACATCCACCGTACATTCTTGGACCTCTTCCAATAGATCCTAAGCCACCTCCACCAAGGAAATTCAATGCGGGAGAAGATGTTTCAAAGGAAAAATTCATGATTCTCATCAAAGATGAGAACTTCTCCTTCAAGCGACTCAAGATACTCTAACAAAGGTTGTCTCTTTCCTTACTTATTTTCTTCCTAATTCATATAATTACTTGGGCTTAATTGTTGTATGAAGAAGATAAGTGTGGGGGAGGGACACAATTCAGTAGAAAAATAGAAATAATGTAGTAGTAGGTAAAAAAAAATAGTTTTTATGAATAACACGCTCTCTTTCTATAATTGCTCTACCTATTGTGAACCTTGACATCTTGGTTTTGATGGATCCTTCTTTTTAAGGCTGAATTTCTGGACTCTTGGATTATATTTCTTGGTAGTCAATTTTGGGATGCTGGTTGCATGATTTGGTATTAACCTTTGTGAGATTTTGGGCCTGCATGAATGGAATTCATCTTTTACCATTCTTTCTTTCATCTGTGCATCTGCTCATGATTTGTGTTCTCTAGAACTTGCTCCTTTTCTTTTTGAAGCTAAATTTTTCACTTATGTGCATAAATATGATGGAAGCTTGTTTTCTTTCTTTCATTTTCCCACTCTGGCCAAATAGCCTTTCCCTTATATTATATTTCCTTTGCTAGCCCCTTGTGCCTTTTTGACTCATTCTTTTCTAAGCCACATTACAAGTCTAAGCGTAAAAACATTTTATCCTGCACCTTGGAAATTTATTGAGCATTGGTTTCACCTTAGTTTTGTGCTTAAGTGTGGGGGTTGCCCAGGTGTGCAACATTTTAAGTGTGGGGGGAGTATTTGATTGTGTATCATTCATCATTTGGCATTAATGTTGGTCATTGTGATTCTATACCAAAAAAAAAAGTACAAAAAAAGCAAAAAAAAAAAGAAGGAAAAAAAAAAGAGAAAGAAAAAGAAGAAGGAAAAAAAAAAAGAAAAAAAGGGGAAAGAAAATATAAAGAAATATGAGTGAAGTGAAATAAAAGTTTTCATACATAAAGAATGATTGTGTAATCAGTGCTCTTCTTGATATTTTTTGGTGTTTAGCCTCTCATTCCATACTATTACCTACCTTCACCCTAACCCCATTACAACCTTTCATAACAAGCTCTCTTGATTTGTGCATGCATGTGCTATGAGTAGTGGAGACGTAGAAATTGAGCAAGCTTATGGTAGGACAATTTTCTTGAGTAGAATTTGAGCAATACACTTATTGACCCTATACACTTAAGAGATTGATTGAAGGCATCCTTTGAGAAACCATCTTGTGTGATTAGCATCATTGAATGAGATTGCCAAGATTTGTAATTTGAGATGAAAGGATTTTGGTCTTGATTGATTGGTCTTTAGTCTTTTTCTTTTAATTTTGCCCAAGAGTGCAAAAAGATAAGTGTGGGGGAATTTGATGAGTGAATATTATTACACTTAATTGTATCTCTTGGTGAATAAATTTAGGATTGTTTAGTTAATAAATAATGGATTTCATTACCTAATTGAGCTTTGAGCTTTAAGCTTTTAATGTGATTGAATTCATTTTTATGATTAAATTCCAGATTTACAGTGATTTAGTATTTTTTCCATAACTTTTGATCTAGATATCCGATTAGCCTGATTCTTCTTTCCTTTTTTAGATGATTCAGAGAGCTATAATTGTTATGAAGACTCGGAAGGCTGATTCGGACAAGAAGATGGACGAAATTGGAGCTAAAGACAGACCTATTTTTCTAGATTTTTATTTTACTCGAATTTTGTAATAAAAGACCAATTTTTAGAGGTTTCCTTTTTTATAGGGATTTCCTATTGATTAGGGGTTTTCTAGTTATTAGAGGTTTCCTATTTTTTTAGAGATTTTCTATTTATTAGAGATTTCCTATTTTTAGTCATCTTTCCTATATAAGGAATATTAGATGGTGGCTACAAACATATTCTCAATTACGTTGTAGGAGATTTTTCATATTAAATTAGAAGCTTTTTATTTTCTTTGAGTTGTTCTTCATATTCTTCTTCATCTTTTCTTCTGCGTTTTT
The DNA here is from genome assembly GCA_034222035.1 of Acacia crassicarpa. Classification (NCBI taxonomy): domain Eukaryota; kingdom Viridiplantae; phylum Streptophyta; class Magnoliopsida; order Fabales; family Fabaceae; genus Acacia; species Acacia crassicarpa. The sequence continues at coordinate 17,595,718 of JAWXYG010000009.1, read as the reverse complement.
CCTAGCCATGCTTGGCTAAGCTTCTTTGATTGATCCAACGTTGAGGATTCCATGATTCTTCTAGAGAACTTGTGCTTTATCGGCAATTTAACTCGTTTCTATTTTCATCTTATCGGATCCGATTTCTGAAAATGGTTCGAATATTAGATTTAATATTCGGTTTGGTTTATCCCAAGGACTTAGTTCAAACAAGGTTTTAAGTTTTGTTGTGCGATCGCACAGTGGGACGCCGCTGTTCGGACATATTCTAGGCGATCGTCTAGTCAAGGGATTTTCTGGGCGAATGCAGAGATCTCGGTTCGTCCAGAGCCAAATGTGGGTTATTTATATTTTGTTCAATGATGGAAGTCTCTGGAATCTGAATGTTGGGTTTATCGATTTTAATCTGTTTCTTCTCGTTTTCTTATATTCTATTTTATCTTTGCTTCATTTAAACTGCATTTCTATTTTATTTTATTAATTCAAAAATCCATAACCCAATCCCATTGTTTTCATTGCATTTGCATGACATTTAAATTACTTACGATTCAATAAAAGGCTCCTCGAAAAGAGAGAACGATCTTAGGTTTGCCTATACGCAATCCTTGGTTAATTGTTGATTGTGGACCCCAAGGCTAATGACGAAGGTCTTCATCAATCAACCCGTATCTTCTCAACCTCAGAGGCCACCAAGGATGAAATCGATTCCGAAGAGGTTGCAAACCGGCATTGATCACTCGATACGTGGAGTGAGCGATAATATTCCTGAGGCTACTTCACCAAACCCCAAGAAGAGGGGTGTCTCGATTCCTGAAGCGACACCGTCATCGGCAAGTCAAAGGAAGAAGACCATTGAGCCGAGCAAGGACAAAGGGAAGAGGAAGGTTGTTCACCGGAAGATAAGAACGAAGCGTGCCTTCACCACTGTTGTCTCTTCTCCATCCACCGTCGAGGTCACTGGCTCAGTTTCGGAGACAGAATCTGAGGAAGTTTCTCCAGTGATTGGAAACGTCGTCGACGAGATTAAGTTGCACAAGTCGGCGCCTGAAGGATTCAAGATTGCCCCTGTTCCTCTCCCGCCTGGTCTGAATGCTAAGTTCAAAGACCAGTACACTGATCGTGGCTTTTGTGCAGTCGTCTCGGTTGACTTAGCCCAAGTCCAGCAGGAGTGCAATGTGGACTTGTCACCGTGGTTCGGGTCGTATGAGTCATTCGTGTCGATAGAGGCGGCTTATTATCTGGAGTTGGTCAAGTTATTTTATTTCAATATGGTGACTGACCATATCTTGGATTCTGAGGGTGCATTGGTTGAAGAGCGGGTCATTGCGTCTGTCAAAGGTGTTCAGTTCACCTTATCGGCTGCCATCCTCAACCGGATTCTCAAGGTTGTTAGTCCTCCTCCAGCTTTCACTCCTACATATACCAATGAGGAGGTGTATACTACATTGGTTCCCGGCAAGGACATACCAGATGATTGAAGAGCACATCTGTCATTCAAGCCTTCGGATATGTCGCCATTGAACAGGGTTATTTGGTACATCTATTCAAGGAATTTCGTGCAAAAGGGAGGCAGCTTCACCCACTTGACACAAAAGGACTACCGATTCTTCACGGCATTCATCAGGAAGCATCCAATCAACATCAGCCAGTGGATCTTCAAGGAGATGAGCCACTTCAAATTCGTCTCGCGAAAGGGCTCCTACATACCTTTTCCTTCCTTGGTTTCATTGATCTTGTTTTACCATAAGATCTAGTACGTGGGGCCTCCAAAGTCTATGAAATATATCCCGGCCTTCGGAAAGACGCAATTCAATTTTATGAAGATTCACTTTGAGCCCGAAGGATCCGGTCAGTCTAGGGCCCCTCAGAGGTCTCAGGCCCGTGCATCTCAGTCGGTTGCGCACGAGGCTCAGTCGGCTCCTCCTCCTCCTCCTCCAGTGGTTTTTGATCAGAGAGTGAAGCAGATTGTGGATGCTGCCCTTGTATCTCATTTCCTGAAGATGCAGTTTGAGTTCGGGCGATTGGGAGCTGATATCAGGATGGCCCTAAGCGAGGTGGTCGCTAGTCAGGAGGACATGAGGTCTCAGCTGGCTCAGATGCAGGAGAAGACAGAAAAGAAGCAAGATGAGATATTCGACCAGCTTATCGATTTGGACGCCCGGTTATCCATCACACTGACTACTGCTGCCTCAGCCCGGGACAATGTCGACAAGCTTATCAAACATTTCGACATTGGAGCTTCCTCATCCACATTTGGCTTCACTACTGGTCCTTCCACCTCCACATCTAGACCTGAGGTCCAGCCCTCCACTGTCTCAGAGGATCCACCTTCCTCACCATCCTTCGCCTTCCCTAGCCCACCTCACACCACATCATCTCCCGTCTCATCATCCCCAGCTTCCACATCCACCCCAGCCATAGTTGTTTTATCCTCACCAATCCTTCCCTCCACAGAGGTCCTACCCGATCCACTTCCATCTCCCGTTACCCCCTCCACTGAGATTTTCCATCTACCTTCTCCCATTGCCACCTCTTCTGTACTCTTGCCTACCACACCTACTATTATCCTACTTCCTCCACCTCCCTCTGCCTCTAATATTCCTCCCCACATTGATGATGACAAAGGGGGAGAAGGAGAGAAGGATGCTTAGAGTATTTAGGGAGTTTGAATTAGGAAGAGAATTTGATGTTGTAGTGCTTTATTTTGTTCTTCTGATATCAGTGACTCTTTTGATGTTTTATCTTTCTCTCTGATATCAGTTACTTGTTGTATATGAATGTTTCGATGATGAATATGAATGTTTTTGATAACCTTGATTGTCATTCTGCTGCCAACCTCTGAATCATATCTTTTTAAAATGAACACTTGCACGATTTTGAACTTTTTGAACTGAACTTTTGGAACAATATCAGAGAATTTCTTTTGAAAGGAACCACTTTATCAAATTCTTAAAAAATTGGTTTACAATGTGTTGTCATCATCAAAGAGGGGGAGAATGTTAGTTCTCAATGTGTTTTGATGATTATCAACAATTGTAAACATGTTTTGAAATTTCCAAATCTGTTTAAAAACCATCTGATAATTTCATACTCGAGTATGGGTATGCATACTCGAGTATGGGATTGACAGAGGACTACTCAAATGCATTTTACAAGCCAATACTCAAGTATGGAAAGCCATACTCGAGTATTGAAGTCACAGAGAGCAATCAAGTTTTGAACATAGGTGCATACTCGAGTACATCATTTACATACTCGAGTATAGGTCATCCAGAGAGCATCCAAGTTTTTGAAGCTGAGTCAATACTCAAGTATAGGAAGCTATACTCGAGTATTGGGCTTACAGAGAGCAAATATGTCTTCAACTTGAGTGCATACTCGAGTATCATATTTGCATACTCAAGTATAGGCTCTTATAGAGAGTAAACAAGGTTTCACTTTGAGTGAATACTCAAGTATGGTATTGGTATACTCGAGTATTGGTCTTACAGAAAGCCCACAAAATTTTATAACTATTGCATACTCGAGTAAGAGTTTTGCATACTCGAATATTAGGCTCTTACACTTGTTTTCAACTTAACACCTGATCTTGTATACTCAAATATTGACATGGAATAACCTCTCAATTTTTGAAAACTGAGTTGCATACTCGAGTATAGATGTGCATACTCGAGTATAGGACCACACAGAGAGGATATCCATTTGTCAAGGACTTGCATACTCCAATATAGAAATGGATACTCAAGTATAGAGGCTTTTGAACTTAAAATTTCCACACAAACAGTTGCATACTCGAATAGAGCGCTAACATACTCGAGTATAGACTTTGGTTTTCAAGATCAACTCACGATGGTTTGCCTCTGGAAGCTGCATACTCGAGTATCATTTTGGATACTCCAGTATTGACACTTGTACACAGTGCCATACTCAAGTATAGATGAACATACTCGAGTATACAACGGTAAAAACTGTTTTTCAAATCATACGAATTTGTAAAACACTATTGTTTGATCTTATTGCTTTCATATATCATTCACTTATGTTCCCAGCTATGTTTAACAAGTTTGTTAAGTGAATTTCAGTTAGAACAGATGAAGATTAATGAAGATCAAAGCAAAAAGCAAAAAGGTGCTCAGTGCATTTAATGCACTTCAGTAAATCAACCTCCTTTTGGTTAATCCACCTGAGCACGCATTCTCAACGGTCAAGAATGCTTTCTTCATCAAGTAAACTCTTCTCCAACGGGCAAAACTCCAGAGAGCCACCTCAGACCAACTTAACATCTGGATTAGTTAGAGTTTAGAGAGAGAAGATGACCAGACTTAATGCTAATCACCTACAACGGTTGGATTCATTATAAAACTGTCAATTAATGCTCTCTACCTATAAATAGAGTGCATTGCAGTCTTCTCAAGCTGATACACCAACTAAGAGCGAAATTCATTAAGTGTTCATTCAATACTCTTAGTTTTCATCTGTAAAAGTATCTTTTGATACAAGCACTTCAGTGATTATCTTATCTACTCTTTGAGAGAGTTATTTCTGTTGTTATTCATTGATTGTAATAACCACAAGTCAGGGGACTTGGTGGTTGGGATAATTGATTGCAACTTGTAAGGGGGAGTAAGTTCTAGTGAGAGAACTACTCTGAGTACAGAGCTTGTAATCAATTGTTGAGTTATAGTGGATTGAAAATCCCAAGTGTGGCTTGGGGACTGGACGTAGGTCAAGGATAAGACCAAACCAGTATAAATCGATTTGTGCAAAGCTATTCTTCACTTTTCCTCTGATATACTTTGTTCTTCCTTGTTCAAAACAGAGTTCTTTCTTTAAATTTTTAAAGATACCCAATTCACCCCCCCTCTTGGGTATCAAGCTCCAATCTTCATGGACTGCCTTGACCCTTCTTTGAAAGAGATCCTCATATCATTTAAATGGAATTGACCAAAGAGAAGAGGCTTAACAGGTTTCTCATTCAACTCTAAATACCAAATCTTTTGAGTAAAAAGAAGCAATGACATAAGATTTGGAAAGGGAATTGTTAAATGTAGATTGGAGCCAAATACCCAAGAGGGGAGGGGTGAATTGGGTATCTTTAAAAAAAAAATTGAAGATTCTACTCTGTTTTTGACTAATGAACACAGGGTAAAACAGAGGAGAAAGGAAGAGAAGCGATACACCACAAGATTTATACTGGTTCGGTCCTTTCTCTGACCTACATCCAGTCCCTAAGCCTCACCTGGGATTTTCAATCCACTATAATCAAATATTGATTACACACTCTGTACTAAGAGTTGTTCTCTCTCTAGAACACACTCCCCCTTACAAGTTGTAATCAATACACCCCAACTACCAAGTCCCCTGACTTGTAGTTATCTCAATTAATAAATGATTTACAAGTATTTGACTCTCTTACAGAGCAGATAGAATAAACACTGAAGAACTAGGTATCAAAATGATACAATACAGATGTAAGCTTGATACAATAAATGACTCAATAAATTTTCGCTCTAAGTAGTTGTATCAGCTTGTGAAGAAGTTAATGTTCTCTATTTATAGGTAGAGAACATTAAATGACCGTTGTAGGATGATTCCAACCGTTGGAAGTGATTAGCTTGGGTTCTGGTCATCTTCTCTCTCTAAACTTCTGCTAATCCAAGTTTTAATGAAGACTGATGTGGATCTCTGAGTTTCTGCCCGTTGGAATTGACTTTACTTGATGTAGTAAACATTCTTTAACGTTAACAAGGCGTGCTCAGATGGATTAACCGAAAGTAGATGAGATTGTGCAGGTGCATTAAATGCACTGTTCACCTTTTTGCTTTTTCTTACAAATCTTCAATAATCTTGATCTGTGCTAACTGAAAAACACTCAACAAACTTGTTAAACATATCTGGGATCATGAGTGAATGATATATGAAAGCAAGTAGATCAAACAACAAGATATAACAGATTTCACAAATTTGAAAAAGCTTCAACGGTCACTAACCTCGAGGTTAGTTCATCCAACCTCGAGGTTGGCCTGAAAGCTTCAGGCAAACCTTCGTTTTAAAAACATTCAACCTCGAGGTTGCACAGTGAACCTCGAGGTTTCTCTAGAGGAGAAACCTTCTGATAAATCTCATTAACTTGCAAACCTTGAGGTTCCAAAGGTAACCTCGAGGTTTGAAGTTTGTTACAAACCTTCAGTTTTCACTGGAGCTCGACAACCTCGAGGTTGTACATCTGTACTCGAGGTTGGCTCTTTGAAAGTGCAAAGTTCAAAGTTAAACATAAAGCCCAGCCTCGAGGTTACAATGTTAACCTCGAGGTTTTCAATACTTTGAAAACCAGTGTGCTCTCTGTAAGTGATGAAACTCGAGGTTGCAACATCATACTCGAGGTCCAAGGTGTTTTTATCGAGCTTAAGTTTCAAACCAAAGTGTCCAACCTCGAGGTTGGAACATGAACCTCGAGGTTCATGTGCTTGATGGAAAAACATGACCTTTCTGTATGAGTTAAACCTTGAGGTTTGCTTTGCATACTCGAAGTTGCAAGTGTTAATAAAGAAACTTGGGTTCTCCAAATGAACCAGAACCTCGAGGTTGACTTCTCAACCTCGAGGTTTCACATATAATATGTGAAACCAAGCTTTACAACATTAGAACACTTGATTTTTCCCTTTTTCTTTTTTTTTTAAAGCATCTGTAAGGCCAAACCTCGAGGTTACAAACCCAACCTCGAGGTTTGCTCTTAACCAGAGTCTTGACATTCAAGAGCAAAACCTCTTCAATTGTCTGTAGTTGTTGACAATCATCAAAACCATCAGAGAACTAACATTCTCCCCCTTTTTGATGATGACAACACCTACAAGCAATACTTCTTTAAACATTTAGAAGATTATCAGTGAGATTATCAGAGAGTTTGAAAAACAGATTTTTGCACAAGTAAAGAGTCAGAGATAAGCAGAAGCATGAAATTGAGACTGATATTTCAATTGACATTCCATTTCAACAAAGTTATACAAGATACAATGGAATTAAAAAAAAACAATACAGACAGCAATAAAAGAAAACAAATACATGAAAATACATATGCTGCTGCAAAAGAAACAACCCTAAGGACCTCCAATCCTTATTGATTCCTCTCCCCCTTTGACTCCTATAGGTTCCTCATTGCTTTCCTCTCCCCCTTTGTCATCATCATCCACATATTCTGGGTCAAGAACAATAAGAGGGGGCTGGTAAAGCACCATAGCAGTGGTAGGATCAAAGGAGGGATCAAGAAGAGAAGGATGGGTATAGGGAGAAGATGTGGGAAAGATCTCAGTAGAGGGGGTAGGTGGAGATAGGAATGGTGGAATGAGGACCTCTGTGAAAGGGGTAGTGGGTGAAGGTTGAGTCTCAGAGACTAGAGTGATATGAGATGGAGAAGTGTGTGGAGGACTGGGAAATGAGAAAGAGGGAGAGGGAGGTGAGTGAATGGGAGAGTGAGCAGGAGACTCAGTGAGTGAGGAAGGTGAAGATGGGTCAGGCATAGGAAGTGATGAGCTAGGGCCATCAGCTGGAGCAGGGATAGGATCAGAATCCATCTCAGGAACATGAATAGCAGTGGCAGCCTGGACTGGAATAGAGGATGAACCAGGAGTAGATGAGGAAGCGCCGAGACCAAAATGTCTAAGAAGCATGTCAGCTCTGTTTTTGGCATCAGATGCAGCTGAGAGTGTGACAGCTAAAGAGGAGTCCAATTCAGTAAACTTTTGATCCACTTCCTCCTTTAGCTTGTACAAGTGGGACATTGCCTCAGTCTGTGCAACTATGACATCCATAAGTCCCATCTTGATGTCAGCCTGCAATACATCAACTTCAGTCTTCATGATAGCTCTGTGGGAGATTAGGGCTTGATCCACTATCTGTTTGATCTATCCCATCAGATCATCTGGTAGAGGGGCCTGAGAAGGTGGAGGAGCTGACTGTGCTTCCTCAGGAGCTTGAGAGGCTTGAGACTAAGCTTCACCCTCTGCACCAAACTTGATACGCATAAGATTCAGCTGATGCTTCCCAAAATATAGGGGATACTCAAGGGTATCAGTGTTCCCCACATACCAAATTCTGTGATAGTAGAGTATCACAGAAACAAGAGAAGGGTAGGGTATATGAGTCAATGGCTTCTTGGCAAATTTGAAGGACTTCATCCCCTGAAGTAGCCAATCCCCAATATTAAAAGACACTTTCCTCACAAAGGCAGTGAATGGTCTGTAATCGAGGGAGGTAAAGTGGGTGTAGTTCCCAGCCTTAGGAACAAAGTTCCTTGAATAAACATACCACAGAACTCTGTGTTCTTGAGGCATGTCCCTAGGCTTGAAGGTTAGTTTTATCTGTTGGTCAGGTGGGAAGGGTTTGCCTGGAATAAGAGTTTCATATACCTCTTGATTGGTATAAGAAAACTCAGAAACAGGAGGTGGGTTCTTAATCTTCAAAATTTTGTTCAAAATATCAGCAGAAAGTGTAAACTTGACACCCCTCACTGTGGTTGACACCCTTTCATCTACCAACTCACCCTCAGAGTCCAGTACACTCACATCTTCCATCTTAAAGTAGAACATCCTAACCAGACTAGGAGTGTATGGACAGTAGATGGAGATAAAGGGTTCATACATTTTGATCCAAGGACTGAGATCAAAATTGCATTCCCTATGGAAGGTATCTAAGTTGATGGCTACTGAGGCACAGAAAACTTTAGAGAGATAAGTTTCTCTATACTTATCATTTTCCTCCTTGGTGGAGAAGGTTGAGGCAGCAGTGATGAATCCTTCTGGAGGTGATTTGATATCCCGGATGTCCTCAATAGCATTGACAGCAAATTTCTCCAACTTCTTTTGCTGTGAAGCCTGAGAGGTAGATTGAGCTTGAGGCTTTGAGGGATTCTTGGTTCTTGCCTTTTTGGCCTTTTCTACCACTTTCTCTTTCCCTTTACCGGTTGCTTCAGGGACTTTCCTCTTTTTAGACTCAGCTTGACTGGGCTCTTTGATGGAAATGCCCTTCAGTTTGCTCTTCGGAGGAGGAGATGGAGGAGGATCAATGGACATCCCTGGGATGTGCTTATCAACCCCAGAGCACAAGCGAATAGACCGAGTTTTCTTCCTCACTAGCTTGCTTGGTCGAGGTTCAGGTGAAGGTTGACGTTTTGGAGGTGGAGATGGAGACCAAGATTCTGTCTCATCGTTCGAATGGGAGGAAGATTCTGACTGAGAAGGAGATTTCGAGGCCATTTGGAGACAGAGAATGAAAGAAATTTGCAGAAAAGTGAAGATTGGAAGAGGAAGTGACGAGATGAAAGGAGTGAACTCGAGGTTAGGGTTCAGTAAAATTGAAATTTCACAGCAGCATATATATAGACACGCGCTCAACCTCGAGGTTGACATCCCAGCCTCGAGGTTAGATGAATAAAAATTCACTAATCTCTGCGATCAACCTCGAGGTTGACATCTCAGCCTCGAGGTTAGATGAATAAGACTTTACTAACCTTTGAAATTCTTACCTCCAACCTCGAGGTTGCCTCCAGAACCTCGAGGTTCCACTGTCTGATTGATGAGGTGTTCTCTCTGTCTGCTACAAAACTCGAGGTTCCTCTTCCATACTCAAGGTTCCATTCTTCAGAAAGCTTGAATTCTTTTGGTATCCTGACAACCTCGAGGTTGGCTAGTGAACCTCGAGGTTTTGCCCTTTGTCAGCAAAACCAAGTCCTGCATAAGATTGTCTATGTACTCCGATGCTAAAGTTAGATATCTATAATCATCAAAACCATAATTTAACATAAAAGTAGACAGAAATTACTCACAACTCATTGGGATTTACCATTCCCAATTCTCTTCTTATGAATGTGAATGGGTCCTTGGCTAATGGTTTGGTGAAAATGTCTGCCAATTGAAGATGAGTTGGGATGAACATCACTTTCACATCTCTCTTCTGGACATGATCCCGGATGAAGTGATGTCTCACATCAATATGCTTGGTTCTTGTATGTTGCACGGGATTCTTGGCCAAGCTTATTGTGCTAGTGTTATCACATAGTATTGGGATCTCCTTTAAGTGCACTCCCAAGTCAGCAAGTTGTTGCTTCAGCCACAACACTTGAGCACAGCAACTTGAGGCAGCCACATATTCAGCTTCTGTTGAGGACACAGCCACGGTAGTTTGCTTCTTGCTAAACCAAGAGACAAGTGAGTTGCCAAAGAACTCGCATTGCCCACTTGTGCTCTTTCTATCCGTCTTATAGCCAGCATGGTCAGAATCTGAATATGCCACAAGATGCTCCGGCTGACCTTTGGGAAACCATAGCCCAAGAGTCTTTGTATCAGATAGATATCTGAATATTCTCTTCACGTGTTCAGCATGAGACTCTTTGGGTGAGGATTGGAATCGAGCACACATTCCAACACTGAATTGGATGTCCGGGCGACTTGCGGTGAGATAGAACAATGATCCAATCATTCCTCTATACTTGGTGATGTTGAAATCCTTGCCCTCTTCATCAGCATCCAAGGAAGTAGTTGTGCTCATTGGTGTGGCAGCCCCATTACACTTGTCCATTCCAAACTTCTTCAGCAAATCATTTAAATACTTTGTTTGAGATATGAATATCCCATCTTTACGTTGCTTGATTTGCAGCCCAAGGAAGTAATTAAGCTCTCCCATTATTGACATCTCAAATTCACCTTGCATAGACTTCGAAAATTCCTCACATAAAGAGTCATTAGTAGCACCGAAAATAATATCATCAACATATATCTGTACAATTAAAATCTCATTTAACTTATTTTTCTTGATAAACAATGTTGTATCAGCCTTTCCTCTAATAAATCCTTGATTGAGTAAGAATTGACTCAATCTTTCATACCAAGCTCTAGGAGCTTGCTTAAGACCATACAAGGCTTTCTTAAGTCTAAAAACATGATCAGAAAATTGATCATTTTCAAAGCCTGGAGGTTGTTCAACATACACCTCCTCTTGGATGAAGCCATTTAGAAATGCACTTTTAACATCCATTTGATAGAGTTTAAAACCTTTTGTGCATGCAAATGCTAGAAGAACTCTTGTTGCTTCCAATCTAGCTACTGGAGCATAAGTCTCTTCATAGTCTATTCCTTCTTCTTGATTGTAGCCTTTGGCCACTAATCTAGCCTTGTTACGCACAATGATGGCTGACTCATCACGTTTGTTCTTGAATACCCATTTTGTCCCAATTACCGGATGGTCTTTGGGTCTAGGTACCAAGTCCCAAACTTGATTTCTATCAAATTGATGTAGCTCCTCTTGCATAGCAATCACCCAATCATTGTTTGAAAGGGCTTCTTCTATCTTAGAGGGCTCTATATGTGAAATAAATGCAGAAAATGTGACTTCATTCAAAGTACTATTTCTGGTCCTAACTCCTTGATTCACATCACCTATAACTTGGTCTAAAGGATGATTCCTTATAAATCTCCAAGCTCTAGGTTGAGACTGATCAGAATTTTCTAAATTGTTTTCAGGATTAGCCTCAAAAATATTTTCAGAATTTTCAGAAGGAGTAGGAGCATTTTTCGAAAAGAATTTGTTTTTGACAATAGTCTCCTCTTCATCATCCAAGGATTTATCAGATTCAGATTCGCAGAATACTTGTATAGATTCTTCCACAATCTTAGTTCTAGTATTAAAGACTCTATATGCTTTGCTCCTATTAGAATAACCAATAAAGATAGCTAAATCAGCTTTAGGATCGAATTTACCAAGATTATCTTTACCGTTATTGTGCACATAGCACTTACAGCCAAAGACACGAAGGTGGCTGAGGTTTGGCTTTCTTTCTTTGTAGAGTTCGTATGGAGTCTTATTCAGCTTCTTTCTCAAGTATGCTCTGTTGGAGACGTAGCAAGCCGTACTCATGGCATCAGCCCAAAACACTTGAGAAGTGTTGTACTCGTTCAACATTGCTCTAGCCATTTCAGTGAGTACACGATTCTTTCTCTCCACAACACCATTTTGTTGTGGTGTTCTTGGTGCTGAAAAATTGTGATCAATCCCCATACTGTCACAGAACTCAGCAAAGGCTTGATTCTCGAACTCTCCACCATGATCAGTCCGTATTCCTGAAATTGAGAACCCTTTCTCGTTTTGGACCTTCTTGGCAAATGAAACAAACTGATCAAAGGTTTCATCTTTAGAGGATAAAAATATTGTCCAAGTAAATCTAGAGAAATCATCAACTATGACCAAGGTGTATAAATTTTCACCAAGACTTTTCACTCTAGCTGGTCCAACTAGATCCATGTGAAGAAGTTGAAGGGGTCTGTTTGTTGAAATCTCATTTTTAGCCTTAAAAGAAGATTTGGTCTGTTTTCCCTTTTGACAAGCATCACAAATCGTATCATTTTTGAAATTCAGTTTGGGAATGCCAATAACCAAATCCTTTTTCAATAACTTGTCAAGTTGATACATATTGACATGAGCTAATCGCTTATGCCATAGCCAACTCTCATTCAAGTTACTTACAAAACAATTTTCAGAAGTAGAAGCATTGCTAGAGAGGTTCAAAGTATAACAGTTTCCATCTCTAGGTGCTCTAAATAAAGCTTTATTTTTCAAATCATTTATGAAGATCAAATCCTTTTTAACAATGAAGCACTCATCTGAATCAAATATTACCAAATTACCCTTATCAGTGCTTTGGCTCACACTTAGGAGATTGTGACACAATCCTTCTACAAGGTAGACGTCTTTGATGAGTGGACCTTCATTGTTGCCTATCTCACCAATGCCAGCGATTTTCCCGGATTGATCACCTCCAAATGTGACTCTACCTCCATCTTTTGGCTTTATTGATAGAAACTTTGATTTGTCTCCAGTCATGTGTCTTGAGCATCCACTATCGATATACCACTTGTTTGGCCTTGATGCTCTAAGACAAACCTGCAGATCACAAAGGATCAGGTTTTAGGTACCCATCTTTTCTTGGGTCCTTTGGGGTTAGCATGTACCTTGGGAACATATGTTCCTTTTGGTACCCAGACATAATTCCCTACAGGTTTAGCTTTTCTTTCTTTTCGATGAAAACAAGATGAAGTGGTATGTCCCTTCCTATTACAGTAATTGCAATGAGCAAAAGGATTTGAAGAATGAACAGATTTTGTAAAATAATTCATGTAAGATTTTTGACCATTCTTTTTCTTTCCTTTCTTTTTGTCAAAGTCTGGTCTATATCCAATGCCCGATCTATCATTTATAAACCGCTGTTGTTTTAAAATTACATTGAGCATTTCACTTCCCTTAGTGAACTTCTCAAGTGCTTTTGTTAATTGTAAATTCTTTTTCTCCAAAATAGGGCATTCGTCACAGACTAAAGATTCAGGAGAAGTAAGATTTTCAACATGTAATTCAAGAAAAGAATGTTTCTTTTTTAAACTCATATACTTATCTGCTAATTTTTCAAATTCCTTTTGAACCACATTGTACTCAGTAAATAGTTCATCATAGGAAGGGAGAGATTCATATACCTCACTTGTTTCACTGGGTTGCTCTTCTTCTTCAGCAACAAGGCATATGTTGGCTTTTTCACTTTCATTTTCTTCAGCTTCATCCTCATCTGATGAGCTATCCCCCCATATGGCTGAAACATATGCTTTCTTCTTCTTGAAGTTCTTGAACTTCTTCCTTTCTTTCTCTTGGTTCTTCAGCTGAGGACATTCAGATTTGATGTGTCCGGGCTTCTCGCATTCGTAGCATATGATAGGCTTCTTTGATTCATAGCTGGAGCTACCCTTTTGAAACTTCTTGAAGCCTTGATCCTTTTTGTAGAACTTCTTGAATCTCCGGACCATCATGCCGATTTCTTCATCCTCATCTTCATCTTCTTCATCTTTATCAGCATTGAGAGCAACTCCCTTGTTGCGATTGTTGGTACCGTTGACTTCTTCCAAGTCCTTCTTAAATTTCAATTTGCTCTCATACTCAGATAGACTTCCGAACAATGCAGCAACAGAAGTCATAGACTCACCACGAGCCTCTTCAATAGCAGTAACTTTGGCTTCCCAATCCTTCGTGAGAATATTCACTTGAGACCTTTGATCGAAGATCTTTCCCAGGGCTGCCAACTGATTTGTGAGATGAGTATATCTAAGCTGAAATTCACCGATAGTTTCTCCTTGCTTCATTCGCAACAGGTCGTATTCAGTTGTTAGGATGTTGATGCGGTTCTCTTTGATTCCAGATGTTCCTTCATATGCGATTTCCAGAGCTTTCCACATATCCTTTGCTGTAGACAAGTTGCAAACACGAAAGTACTCCTTTTGACTAAGAGCACTTTGAAGCATCAGAATAGCCTTGCTATTAAGAGTGATATTCTTCTTATCATCATCGTTGAACTCAGCTTCGGTCTTTGGAACAGTGATGCCTCCTTCAACCTTAACTGGAACATAATCTCCAGTTTCAAATACTCTCCACAATCCATATTCTGTGGCCATCACGAACACACGAAACTTTGCTTTCCAGAAAGAGTAGTGTTCGCCATCGAAACCGGGAGGTCTGTTGATTGAAGCTCCATCAGGAAGAATTCCTTCCATAGTGATCCTTCTCGAGTGGTTAAACTCTTCCGAGAAGACCTTGCTCTGATACCAAATGTAGATTGGAGCCAAATACCCAAGAGGGGAGGGGTGAATTGGGTATCTTTAAAAAAAATTGAAGATTCTACTCTGTTTTTAACTAATGAACACAGGGTAAAACAGAGGAGAAAGGAAGAGAAGCGATACACCACAAGATTTATACTGGTTCGGTCCTTTCTCTGACCTACATCCAGTCCCCAAGCCTCACCTGGGATTTTCAATCCACTATAATCAAATATTGATTACACACTCTGTACTAAGAGTTGTTCTCTCTCTAGAACACACTCCCCCTTACAAGTTGTAATCAATACACCCCAACTACCAAGTCCCCTGACTTGTAGTTATCTCAATTAATAAATGATTTACAAGTATTTGACTCTCTTACAGAGCAGATAGAATAAACACTGAAGAACTAGGTATCAAAATGATACAATACAGATGTAAGCTTGATACAATAAATGACTCAATAAATTTTCGCTCTAAGTAGTTGTATCAGCTTGTGAAGAAGTTAATGTTCTCTATTTATAGGTAGAGAACATTAAATGACCGTTGTAGGATGATTCCAACCGTTGGAAGTGATTAGCTTGGGTTCTGGTCATCTTCTCTCTCTAAACTTCTGCTAATCCAAGTTTTAATGAAGACTGATGTGGATCTCTGAGTTTCTGCCCGTTGGAATTGACTTTACTTGATGTAGTAAACATTCTTTAACGTTAACAAGGCGTGCTCAGATGGATTAACCGAAAGTAGATGAGATTGTGCAGGTGCATTAAATGCACTGTTCACCTTTTTGCTTTTTCTTACAAATCTTCAATAATCTTGATCTGTGCTAACTGAAAAACACTCAACAAACTTGTTAAACATATCTGGGATCATGAGTGAATGATATATGAAAGCAAGTAGATCAAACAACAAGATATAACAGATTTCACAAATTTGAAAAAGCTTCAACGGTCACTAACCTCGAGGTTAGTTCATCCAACCTCGAGGTTGGCCTGAAAGCTTCAGGCAAACCTTCGTTTTAAAAACATTCAACCTCGAGGTTGCACAGTGAACCTCGAGGTTTCTCTAGAGGAGAAACCTTCTGATAAATCTCATTAACTTGCAAACCTTGAAGTTCCAAAGGTAACCTCGAGGTTTGAAGTTTGTTACAAACCTTCAGTTTTCACTGGAGCTCGACAACCTCGAGGTTGTACATCTGTACTCGAGGTTGGCTCTTTGAAAGTGCAAAGTTCAAAGTTAAACATAAAGCCCAGCCTCGAGGTTACAATGTTAACCTCGAGGTTTTCAATACTTTGAAAACCAGTGTGCTCTCTGTAAGTGATGAAACTGTTAGTTCTCAGAGTGTTTTGATGATCACTGACAATTGTAAACAATAGTGGAAAGATTTGACAAGTCAAGGATGTTTAAAACTCATGATTTTTCTATCTGTCAAAATAGAACTCGAGCCTATGAGTGATGAACTCGAGCCTGTATTTAACAGAAAGCATGAACTTGCAAAACCAAAGTTCAAACTTGAGACTAAACCTGAAGTTTATAATTAAACCTTTGAAAGTTCGCATGAACTCGAGCCTATAACTGTTGAACTCGAGCCTATGTTTAACAGAAAGCATAAACTTGTCAAACCAAAGATCAAACTTGAGACTGAACCTGAAGTTCAAAATTAAATCCTTGAAAGTTTGAGTGAACTCGAGCCTACCATTTAATGAACTCGAGTTCGCCATTGACAAAGTTTTTTTTTTAACTTTTGAAAACCTATTACAAACTCTAAACCTCTACTCAAACCTCAAGTTTGAAAAAGTTCAAAGAAGATATTAAGTAAAAGAACTCGAGCCTGTCATGATGAACTCGAGTTCATCCTTGGCAGGACAAGTTTGTTTAAACTTGAAAACAGAACATTGTCTATAAACTGGAGCCTAAACTCTTCAGACTCGAGCCTAGTTTTGACCGAGAGCCTTCAGAATATTTTAGAGAGAACTAAACTCGAGCCCAAGCTTCTCAAACTCCAGTTCAAAAGTTCCAGAGAGTAATTAGCCATTTTCAAAAGTTTCAAACTCGAGCCCACTTGTCTTAAACCTCCAGTTTGTTTTATGTTAACCCTTTTTGAAGTTCTCTAAGTAAAGAGAACTCGAGTTCATCATTAATGAACTCGAGTTCGTGTTCTTACAAACCTCAGGTTTACACACAAACCTCCAGTTTGATTTTGACAGAACCGAATTCTCAAAATGAATAAAGGCCGAACTCGAGCCTAACATTATGAACTCGAGTTCAGACCTCCAGAACAGAAAAACGCATTTAAACTCTGATATGTCAAATTTGATTCTTTCTTCATGTTTCAAATTACCCATTGAATCTAATCATTATATCTATCTCTTATATATGTAAGTGATCTGTTCTAACAAGTTTATTTATGAGATAACAGAAAGAATTTGAATTAGACAGAGATTCAATTGGAGCAACACTTTATGCAACTTGGATTATTTTATCTTATCCTTCAAGACAAGATTAAATGCATGACAGGTTGGCATTACAGACAGTACAATCACCTCTGAAGAAAGCCAAACGTGATTATTCTAAAAACAGAATGTCATGGGCCACCAATATTCAAATGCAAAAGCTACAAACACCCAAATCTGGAAAGTAGCAACAGAATATTACCCATCAGCTTCTGCAGTACCTTTACACATGGAAGAACACTCACAACAGTCACATTTTCGAATGGGAACAAGCTTCAGTGGATTATTAACGTTCAAATGGTTCAAACAATTATAAATGACTGAGGAACTTAAGCCAAAGAGACACAACTGATGAACAACTACTCTACTCGAAAATAATCATCCTGAGTTGTTCTTTTCATTAGGCTGTATCTTTGATACATTGTACTTCAGTATTTATCTTATCTACTCTTTGAGAGAGTCTTTCTTGTAATCATTCATTGATTGAGATAACCACAAGTCAGGGGACTTGGTGGTTGGGAGTATTGATTGCATCTTGTAAGGGGGAGTGAGTTCTAGTGAGAGAACTACTCTGAATATAGAGATTGTAATCAAGTCTTGTGAAGTTAGTGGATTGAAAATCCCAAGTGAGGCTTGGGGACTGGATGTAGGTCAGAGAAAAGGCCGAACCAGTATAAATTGATCCGTGCAAAGCTTCTCTACTCCTCTCTTCATTTATCCTCTGCTTTAACTTGCCCAAAACAGAGCCAAGTCTCTAAAATTTTATAGATACCCAATTCACCCCCCCCCTCTTGGGTATCAAGGTCCATTCTTTCATTTGGTATCAGAGCTTGGTCTTCTCAAGAGAGTCTAACAGCTCGAGAAGGATCAATATGGAAGGAATTCTTCCCGATGGAGCCTCTATCAACAGACCACCTGGTTTCAATGGAGAACACTACTCATTCTGGAAAGCCAAGTTCAAAGTTTTTGTCATGGCTACTGAATATGGACTATGGAGAGTATTTGAAAGAGGAGATTACACTCCTACAACTATGGAAGATGGTGTGAGAATTCCAAAACTTGAAGAGGAATATGATGACAATGATCGAAGGAACATCACACTCAACAGTAAGGCAGTTCTACTTCTCCAAAGTGCATTAAGTCAACAAGAATACTTCCGAATTTGCACACTTCCATCTGCAAAGCATATGTGGGATGCACTAGAAATTGCTCATGAAGGGACAGCAGGTGTAAAGCAAAATCGTGTAAACACCCTCATGACAGAATATGATCTCCTTAGAATGAAGTCCGGCGAATCCATTGGTGAATTTCAACTTCGTTTCACTCATCTCATAAATCAACTTGCTGCACTTGGTAAAGACTATGATCAGTCAGTCCAAGTAAGAAAAATTCTCAATGTTCTCAACAAGGAATGGGAGGCCAAAGTCACAGCAATAGAAGAAGCTAGAGGAGAATCAATGACTTCTGTGGCTGCTCTATTTGGTAGCCTCTCAGAATATGAAGCAAAAATCAAGTTCAAGAAAGGACTTGACGAGGTACATGGGAAAAGCAAGGGATTGGCTCTTAAAACAGCCAAGGAAGCAAGAGATTCTGATAATGAAGAAGATGAGAAAGATGAAGATGAAGAAATCGGTATGTTGGTCAGGCGCTTCAAGAAATACTTCAAGAGAGACCAAGGATTCAAAAGGTTTCAGAAAGGAAGCTCAAGTCATGAAACAAAGAAACCAATCATCTGTTATGAGTGCCAAAAGCCTGGACACATCAAGTCTGAATGTCCTTTGCTGAACAACACCAACAAAGAGAAGGACAAAAAGAGCTTCAGCAAGTATAAAAAGAAAGCATACATTTCAAGCATATGGGGTGATAGCTCTTCAGATGAGGATGAAGAGGTTGAAGATGAAAAGGCAAACATATGCCTAGTAGCTCAAGAACAACAAGATGATGATGAGGTATATGACTCAAAACCTTCCTATGATGAACTTGTTGATGAATATTATCTTGTGCAAAAGGAATTTGAGAAACTCGCAGAAAAATACTTAGCTTTGAAAAGGAAAAATATCACTCTTGAACTACAAATTGAAAAACTATCTTCTTCTAAAATTTTGATTTGTCAGGAATGCCCTGAATTAAAACAGAAGAATGTACATCTTACAAAAGCACTTGAAACATTTACTAAGGGCAGTGAAATGCTTAATGTAATTTTGAAACAACAAAGATTTGTAAATGATAGGTCAGGTATTGGTTACAAACCAAATTCTGATAAGAAGAAAGGTAAAAAGAAGAGTGGTCAAAAATCTTACATGAACTACTTTACAAAAACAGTTCACTCCTCAAATCCCTTTGCACATTGTGATTATTGCAATAGGAAGGGCCATTCAACTTCATCTTGTTTTCATAAGAGGGAAGGAAAAATTAAACCTATAGGAAACTATAAATGGGTACCAAAAGGAACTTATGTTCTCAAGGTGCAAGCTAACCCAAAAGGACCCAAGAAAAGTTGGGTACCTAAAACTTGATCCCATTGTGATTTGCAGGTTTGTCTTAGAGCATCAAGACCCAACAAATGGTATATTGATAGTGGATGCTCAAGACACATGACTGGTGATAAAACCAAATTCCTTACAATTAAACCAAAAGATGGTGGTAGAGTCACCTTTGGAGGAGACCAATCAGGAAAGATTGCTGGCATTGGTGAGATTGGAAGTAGTGATGGTCCACTCATCAAGGATGTCTATCTAGTAGAAGGATTGTGTCACAATCTCCTAAGTGTGAGCCAAAGCACTGATAAGGGTAACTTAGTTATCTTTGATTCTGATGAATGCTTTATTGTCAAAAAGGATTTGATTCCCATAGAAAATTTGAAAACTAAAGCCTTGTTTAGAGCACCTAGAGATGGCAATTGTTATACACTTAACCTCTCTAGTAATACCTCCGTGTCAGAAAAATGTTTTGTAAGTAACTTGGATGAAAGTTGGTTATGGCACAAAAGATTAGCTCATGTGAACATGTCTCAACTTGACAAGTTGCTGAAAAAGGATTTGGTTATTGGTATTCCAAAATTGAATTTCAAAAATGATAAGATATGTGATGCTTGCCAAAAAGGAAAACAAACCAAATCATCCTTTAAAACGAAGAATGAGATTTCTACTACCAGACCCCTTCAATTACTTCATATGGACTTAGTTGGACCAGCTAGAGTTAGAAGTCTTGGTGGAAATTTATACACTTTGGTCATAGTTGATGATTATTCTAGATTCACATGGACAATTTTCTTATCATCTAAAGATGAAACATTTGATCAATTTGTTGTATTTGCCAAGAAGGTCCAGAACGAGAAAGGTTTTTCAATTTCAGGTATACGAACCGACCATGGTGGAGAATTTGAGAACAACGCCTTTGCTGAGTTCTGTGACAACACGGGGATTGATCACAACTTTTCAGCACCAAGGACACCACAACAGAATGGTGTTGTGGAGAGAAAGAACAGAATACTCACTGAGATGGCAAGAGCAATGTTGAGTGAAAACAACACATCACAAGTATTTTGGGCTGATGCCATGAGCACTGCATGCTATATCTCCAATAGAGCTTACTTAAGGAAGAAGTTGAACAAGACTCCTTATGAGCTCTACAAAGGGAGAAAGCCAAATCTCAGCCACCTTCACATTTTTGGTTGCAAGTGCTATGTGCACCATAATGGTAAAGAGAATCTTGGTAAATTTGATTCTAAGGCTGACTTAGCGATATTTATTGGTTATTCTAATAGAAGCAAAGCATATAGAGTTTTTAACGCTAGAACTAAAGTTGTAGAAGAATCAATACATGTTGTGTTTTGTGAAAATGATTCTAACAGATCTTTGGATGATGAAGAAGAAAACATTTGCAAAAATCAATTCTTTTCAAAAACTACCCCTTCCTCTGAAAATTATGAAAATGTTTTTGAAGCTGATCCTGAAAACAGTTTAGAAAATCCTGATCAGACTCAGCCTAGAGCTTGGAAATATATAAGGAATCATCCTATAGACCAAGTTATAGGTGATATTAATCAAGGAGTAAGAACCAGAAGAAGCACGTTAAATGAAGTAACCTTCTCTGCATTTATTTCACACATTGAACCCTCTAAAATAGAAGAAGCCCTTTCAGACAATGATTGGGTGATAGCTATGCAAGAGGAATTACATCAATTTGACAGAAATCAAGTTTGGGACTTGGTACCTAGGCCTAAAGACCATCCAGTCATTGGCACTAAATGGGTATTCAAAAACAAACGAGATGAATCTGCAGTCATTGTCCGAAATAAGGCAAGATTGGTTGCCAAAGGCTATAATCAGGAAGAAGGTATTGATTATGAAGAAACTTATGCTCCAGTGGCAAGATTGGAAGCTATAAGAGTTCTTCTAGCCTTTACTTGTGTAAAAGGAATTAAACTTTATCAAATGGATGTTAAAAGTGCATTTTTAAATGGTTTTATTCAAGAGGAAGTTTATGTTGAGCAACCTCCTGGTTTTCGAAATGAAAATTATCCAGATCATGTTTTTCGTCTCAAGAAAGCTTTATATGGTCTTAAGCAAGCTCCTAGAGCTTGGTATGAGCGATTAAGCAAATTTCTTCTTGATCAAGATTTCGTTAGAGGGAAAGCTGATACAACTCTTTTTATTAAAACTAATAAGCTAAATGAAATTTTAGTTGTTCAAATTTATGTGGATGATATCATATTTGGAGCTTCTAATGATACTCTGTGTGAAGAATTTGCAAAGAAAATGCAGGGAGAATTTGAAATGTCAATGATGGGAGAACTAAATTATTTTCTTGGATTGCAAATCAAGCAAAGGAAGGATGGAATTTTCATATCCCAAACCAAGTATCTGAATGATCTCTTAAAGAAGTTTGGAATGGATCAATGCAATGGTGCTGATACTCCCATGAGTGCAACTACTTCTTTGGATGCTGATGAAGAAGGCAAGGACTTTAACATAACAAAGTATAGAGGAATGATTGGGTCATTACTCTATCTTACAGCAAGCCGCCCCAACATTCAATTCAGTGTGGGGATGTGTGCAAGATTCCAATCTGCTCCAAAAGAGACACATGCTGAACATGTGAAAAGAATCTTTAGATATCTTGCTGATACTAAGACTCTTGGCTTATGGTTTCCCAAAGGACAACCAGAACACTTAGTAGCATATTCAGATTCAGATCATGCTGGATACAAGACAGATAGGAAGAGCACAAGTGGACAATGTGAATTCTTTGGTGGCTCACTTGTGTCATGGTTCAGCAAGAAACAAACCACTGTTGCTGTATCATCTACTGAAGCTGAGTATGTGGCTGCCTCAAGTTGCTGTGCTCAAGTGTTATGGTTAAAACAACAACTCGCTGATTTGGGAGTGTACTTGAAAGAAATTCCAATACTATGTGACAACACAAGCACAATAAGCTTGGCCAAGAATCCTGTGCAACATACAAGAACCAAACACATTGATGTGAGACATCATTTCATCAGGGATCATGTTCAGAAGAAGGATGTCAAAGTCATGTTTATCCCAACACATCTCCAACTTGCAGACATTTTCACAAAACCTCTTGCAAAAGAACAATTTAATTTCATAAGAAGAGAATTGGGAATGGTAAACCCCAATGAACTGTAAGTATTTCTCACTCATTTTAATGTTAGTTATGGTTTTGATAATGATTGATTACTGACTTAAGCATCGGAGTATCTAGAAGTGTCTTATGCAGGATGCTCTTATCTCAAATTTGCTGAAGTTATGACCGAACTCGAGCCTGACAAGAAAGAACTCGAGCTCGAGAGAGACTGGAAGTAGTGAAAGGCAAAAACAAGAATGAACTCGAGTTCATTAGTGAATGAACCTCAAGTTCATTTTTGGCAGAGAGCAAGGCTGGATCTCAGGCATGACGAACTCGAGCCCATAAGTGACGAACTCGAGTTCGTAAATCACAGAGAGCAACCTTGGAGGAAAGTCATCCTGAACTCGAGCTCGTAAGTGAGAACCTCAGGTTCACGAGGAAGTTCAAGAGTTCTCAGCACACTCTTGAAGTCCAGGTAAGCAAATTTTAATGACGAACTCGAGCCTGAAAGGTGTGAACTCGAGTTCATCACGAACTCTATATATACTACAGTTACAAACTTTTCACTTCACTCTTCACACACCTCCGGTTTGCCCTAGTCCTCTGCGTCTTTCTCATCATCTTCTTCCTCTGTTTTCTGCGAAAATGGCCTCTCAATCCACAAATCCCAAAGACACAAACCCTAACCCTTCTCAATCTGTTTCTCAAACTCAATCTGAACGCCCTGTCCGCACAAAAAAGCGCTCTTCCCGCCTACAAGATGGAATTGACAAATTCGTTAGAGGAGTTGACGGCGAAAATACTCAAACTCCTCCTTCCAGACCGAAAGGAGTTGTAATTGGAGAAGAGAGAACGAAGAAGAGGCATGATCCCGAGCCTCCTGTCCAAGGAAGAGGTAAAGCCCCTCAGCCAGCTGCTCCTCTGAGGGAAAAACAACCCTTCAAGAGAAAGAAAACCGCGGGTATCCACTCTGTTCCCACTCCCGGTCAAGGTAGTGGTCAAGCTGAACCTCAATCTCAGGAACAAGGGACTCCTCAGGTATCTCAGCCCTTACCTGCAATTTTAGAAATTTACAAGCATAAGAGGTGCCCAGAAGGTTTCAACATAGAACCATGTAGAATGACAGCAGAAGAGGGTGTTTTATTCAAGAAAAAATATGATGAAAAGAAGAAATTCTGTCCTATAGTCTTTGTAGATTTAGCTAAGCTAAAAGAAGAATGTAATTTGGATTTGAGCCCCTGGATGAATCAATTTGAGTCCTTAATTTCAATCAAGGCTGCCTATAGTCCCAAACTTGTGAAAGTCTTTTACTTTCACATGAAATCTGATAATGTGCTAAATTCAGATGGTGATCTGGTAGAAGAAAGAATTGTCACAAAGGTTAGAGGTCAGAAAATCACAATTACTCCTGACTATCTGAACTCTATCCTACAAATCTCAAACCCTCCTAAGCCTGAAACTCACAGATATAAGCAACAGGCTATATTTAGTTTACTCAGACCTGATGAACCTATTCCTAATACCCTTGAGATACTGAATTTCACCCCAGCTGCCATGCCTCTGAGAAACCGAGCCATCTGGTACATTTATTCCAGGAATCTTCTTCAGAAGGGAGGCAACTTTACACACTTTGCCAAGAAAGATTTTAACATCTTCGCCTCCATTCTAGACCAACAACCTCAGAATGTAGGTTACTGGCTCTTTCAAGAAATAGCAAAATTTGCTTTTCACTCACGCCAGTCATCCCAGATTCCCTTTGCCAGCCTGGTTTCAGTAATTCTATTTCATGAGAAGATTTGGCACTTGGCTGAGAATGACTCTCCTCAATTTCCAACTGAATTTGGACAGCACATCATGAACTTGATGCAAACTCACAGGCCTGAGTACTCAGATCAGTCCAGAGCCCCAAAGAGGTCCAAGCCAGCTACATCCAGAGCCACACAGTCCAGAGCTGAAGAAGCTCAGAGTGCTCCTCCACCTCCTTCTGATTTTAATGTCAGAGTTCAAGAAATTGTGGACAAGGTCGTATCTGATCTAATAGAAGGAATTGAACTAGCTGTAGGGAAGCTAGTTGCTGAAGTGAACAAGGGTCACAATAACCTGGTGGATGCTCAAGAAGCCTTCAGAGTTGAACAAGAAGCACTGAAGACTCAAGTCAATGAACAGACCTCTACTATGTCCACCTTATTGGTTACAATGATGAACCTAAGCGATAAGATGGACAAGATCTTAAAGTCTCAGTCTCCGGATGCTTCTACCTCTGTACCTGCCCCAGACTCAGAACCTGCTCACGCTCAGCCTGCACAGACACCTCCTTCTGCTCCTACACCTTCGACCTTCACATCCTATGCTGAGCCACTAGCCATAGTACCCTATGTCCAAATTGAACCTATCTCTTCTTCCCCTCCTTTTGATGATGCCAAAGGGGGAGAAAGTGTGGAGTGAATATTGATTGTTTTGAAGTTTCAGTTATATTTTTTTTGGTCTTAAAGTTTATCTCTGATAATTTGGTTAAGTCTCTGATAATCTGCAAAATTTTTGTTTCACAAAACAAATCCTTGATATTCTGCTTCTGATATATGTTTTCTGTCAATTTGATCACAAGCTGAATTTCAAAATAAATTTCAAACTAAGTTTCCCAATCAATTGTTTACAAGTGTTGTCATCATCAAAAAGGGGGAGAATGTTAGTTCTCAGAGTGTTTTGATGATCACTGACAATTGTAAACAATAGTGGAAAGATTTGACAAGTCAAGGATGTTTAAAACTCATGATTTTTCTATCTGTCAAAATAGAACTCGAGCCTATGAGTGATGAACTCGAGCCTGTATTTAACAGAAAGCATGAACTTGCAAAACCAAAGTTCAAACTTGAGACTAAACCTCAAGTTTATAATTAAACCTTTGAAAGTTCGCATGAACTCGAGCCTATAACTGTTGAACTCGAGCCTATGTTTAACAGAAAGCATAAACTTGTCAAACCAAAGATCAAACTTGAGACTGAACCTGAAGTTCAAAATTAAATCCTTGAAAGTTTGAGTGAACTCGAGCCTACCATTTAATGAACTCGAGTTCGCCATTGACAAAGTTTTTTTTTTAACTTTTGAAAACCTATTACAAACTCTAAACCTCTACTCAAACCTCAAGTTTGAAAAAGTTCAAAGAAGATATTAAGTAAAAGAACTCGAGCCTGTCATGATGAACTCGAGTTCATCCTTGGCAGGACAAGTTTGTTTAAACTTGAAAACAGAACATTGTCTATAAACTGGAGCCTAAACTCTTCAGACTCGAGCCTAGTTTTGACCGAGAGCCTTCAGAATATTTTAGAGAGAACTAAACTCGAGCCCAAGCTTCTCAAACTCCAGTTCAAAAGTTCCAGAGAGTAATTAGCCATTTTCAAAAGTTTCAAACTCGAGCCCACTTGTCTTAAACCTCCAGTTTGTTTTATGTTAACCCTTTTTGAAGTTCTCTAAGTAAAGAGAACTCGAGTTCATCATTAATGAACTCGAGTTCGTGTTCTTACAAACCTCAGGTTTACACACAAACCTCCAGTTTGATTTTGACAGAACCGAATTCTCAAAATGAATAAAGGCCGAACTCGAGCCTAACATTATGAACTCGAGTTCAGACCTCCAGAACAGAAAAACGCATTTAAACTCTGATATGTCAAATTTGATTCTTTCTTCATGTTTCAAATTACCCATTGAATCTAATCATTATATCTATCTCTTATATATGTAAGTGATCTGTTCTAACAAGTTTATTTATGAGATAACAGAAAGAATTTGAATTAGACAGAGATTCAATTGGAGCAACACTTTATGCAACTTGGATTATTTTATCTTATCCTTCAAGACAAGATTAAATGCATGACAGGTTGGCATTACAGACAGTACAATCACCTCTGAAGAAAGCCAAACGTGATTATTCTAAAAACAGAATGTCATGGGCCACCAATATTCAAATGCAAAAGCTACAAACACCCAAATCTGGAAAGTAGCAACAGAATATTACCCATCAGCTTCTGCAGTACCTTTACACATGGAAGAACACTCACAACAGTCACATTTTCGAATGGGAACAAGCTTCAGTGGATTATTAACGTTCAAATGGTTCAAACAATTATAAATGACTGAGGAACTTAAGCCAAAGAGACACAACTGATGAACAACTACTCTACTCGAAAATAATCATCCTGAGTTGTTCTTTTCATTAGGCTGTATCTTTGATACATTGTACTTCAGTATTTATCTTATCTACTCTTTGAGAGAGTCTTTCTTGTAATCATTCATTGATTGAGATAACCACAAGTCAGGGGACTTGGTGGTTGGGAGTATTGATTGCATCTTGTAAGGGGGAGTGAGTTCTAGTGAGAGAACTACTCTGAATATAGAGATTGTAATCAAGTCTTGTGAAGTTAGTGGATTGAAAATCCCAAGTGAGGCTTGGGGACTGGATGTAGGTCAGAGAAAAGGCCGAACCAGTATAAATTGATCCGTGCAAAGCTTCTCTACTCCTCTCTTCATTTATCCTCTGCTTTAACTTGCCCAAAACAGAGCCAAGTCTCTAAAATTTTATAGATACCCAATTCACCCCCCCCTCTTGGGTATCAAGGTCCATTCTTTCAGAAACTCGAGGTTGCAACATCATACTCGAGGTCCAAGGTGTTTTTATCGAGCTTAAGTTTCAAACCAAAGTGTCCAACCTCGAGGTTGGAACATGAACCTCGAGGTTCATGTGCTTGATGGAAAAACATGACCTTTCTGTATGAGTTGAACCTTGAGGTTTGCTTTGCATACTCGAGGTTGCAAGTGTTAATAAAGAAACTTGGGTTCTCCAAATGAACCAGAACCTCGAGGTTGACTTCTCAACCTCGAGGTTTCACATATAATATGTGAAACCAAGCTTTGCAACATTAGAACACTTGATTTTTCCCTTTTTCTTTTTTTTTTTAAAGCATCTGTAAGGCCAAACCTCGAGGTTACAAACCCAACCTCGAGGTTTGCTCTTAACCAGAGTCTTGACACTCAAGAGCAAAACCTCTTCAATTGTCTGTAGTTGTTGACAATCATCAAAACCATCAGAGAACTAACATTAAAGTCCTTTTAGAGTGAAACCTAAATCTTGCTATCTCATTATAAACCCATTGGCCTATGTTATGAGGAACTTTTTCATTTATGGAAGCAAAGAGAGAGTAGCCCCTTTCAGCAAAATGAGTAAAGTTTTTGCCTTTTTGCATAAGGTTTCTGGAGTAAATATGCCAAATAGCCTTCTACACATGAGGCATTGAAATTGAGGGAAAAGACAAAAACCCTGATGGTTCAAGTCACCTTAATGGTTAACTAATAAGCCTTAGAATTTGAAAGATCTCTTCCTTATCATAATTGACCTTAGGGATAGGAGGAGGATTAGAGATCAACAAAAGAGAATTTAAAGATTTGGGAGTAATAGGAATTCTCTTTCCCTTAACATGAGTAATGATTCTTTCTTCTAAGAGATTACCATTGCTATCCAATTGATTGGCAAGGGTCATGTTAAAATAGAAAAATTTTACAATTGAAGGACAATAGAGGGTATTGATGGCCAAAATATTTTCAAATGGTTTAAGCTATGGGGATAAGTCCATATTGCACTCATCCTTAAGCTTAGTCAAGTTGACAGACACAGTAGGACAAAACTCTCTAGACTCATAATGCTCTCAAAACAATTTTGCATCAGAGTCAGAATAGACAATAGGATTGCAAAGAAATTGGTAAGGTGGTCTATTGAGATTAGGGGCCTCAATTAAAGAAGCAGTAGGTCTAGATACCTTAAAAGTGGTTTGACCTTGAGCCTGAGTAGAATGACTCTGAGTAGGGCCTCGAAAATCAGAAGATGACACAGTAGTCTTCTTCTGTCTTTTTGGAGTTACGACCACTTTTTCTTTATCTTTCCTTTTAGCAGCAGCAAGGTCAATTTTCTTCTTCACAGGCTACTCTGGAGGTTCTTGTATCATCATAGTCTTCACCTTTGGTGTAGGTGAAGCTTCATCAGTAGCAACCAATCTCTTTGGAGGTTGCTTTTCTCTCCTAGGTCTTTTCAACAGCGGAGGAGATGATGATTGAGTTGCTTCATATCAGATAAGGATTCCTTGGCCTTGGATAGATTTTTAATGTTCATGGTGAGGGATTGGGCTTGAGTTAGGGTTCGAGTGTTTGAGGTTTTCCATAGAAAAAGTGCAGACAACTCGAGGGTTTGAAAAAGTGAAGAGTAACAGTTGATGCTGATATATATATATATATATATAGAGAGAGAGAGAGAGAGCAACTTGAGGTTTTTCATACTTGGTAGCTGGTGTTTTTCCTGTAGACTCCATTAGGGCCCAAACCCTAAAATTGAAAAGCGAGTCTAAATATTATGTTTGGGATTAACCTTATATATAGAAATTTTGTAGTGACCAGGTAGTTAGGAGATGTGTTCATGATCATGAATTTCACTCCATATTGTATTTTTCTCATGCTTCTGCCTGTGGTGGTCACTTTGGACCCCAAAGAACTACTAGGAAAGTGTTAGAATGTGGTTTATTTTGGCCTTCCCTGCTTTATGATGCCCATCTATTTTGTAAGTCATATGATAATTGTCAGAGGGCAGGGAGTATTTCCCATAGGCATGAGATGCCCTAGAACCTTATACTGTTTTGTGAGATTTTTTATGTTTAGGTTATTGATTTTATGGGCCCGATTCCCACTTCTTTTGGTTACACTTCCGTACTGCTGGCTGTTGATTTTGTCTCGAAATAGGTTAAGATGAAAGCCACCCAAACTAACACTACTACAAAATATGAATACTATTACCCTAAAAGACGTCCTTTAAAAAAAAAAAAAAAGGAAGTAAAAAATGAAGGAGGTGGCATTATCGTAATTATTTACTTGATTTTGAGACTTTAGACATCCTAAATAGAAATTGAGCAAGCTTATGGTAGAACAATTTTCTTAAGTAGAAATTAAGCGATGCACTAATTTATCCTATACACTAAAGAAATTGATTTAGGACATCCTCTGAGAGACCATCTTTTGTGGTTAGCATCATTGATTGAGATTGTCGTGATTTTCAATTTGAGATGAAAGGATTTTGGCATTAATTGATTGATCTTTTAAAGCTTTATGTTCCTTGTTTAATTTTTGCATTGTTAGCAATTATTAGAAAAGAAGAGTTTCTCCTTTTAGTCTTTTTCTTTGAATTTTGCTCAAGAATGCAAAAAGCTAAGTGTAGGGAATTTGATAATTAAATATTCTATATACTTCTGTAATACTCTTGATTAATAATTTAGAACTCTTTAGTTAAAAAAATAATGACTTTTATACTTATTTTGGCTTTAGGCCTTTAATTAGATTTTAGTCATTTTAATGATAAAATTCCAGTTTTACATTGATTCACTATTTTTATCATAACTCTTGAACCAGACATTGGATTTGCCTCATTTTTGTTTCATATTTCAGATAATTCAAAGAGCTACAATTGTTATAAAGACATGAAGGGCAAATTCGGACAAGGGGGTGGTCGATTTTGGAGCTGAAGTCAGATGTATATTTATGGATTTTTATTTGGGCTCGAATTTTGTAATTAAGCCCCTTTTTTCTGTGTTGGGCTAAACCATTGGAGCCCAATCCGTTTTGAAATTAGGTTTTTACCGAAGTCAACCACCAATACTAGGTCATTCACGTTTTTACACATTTTCATATTAAACACAAAAGTTTCATTTTCTCTCCAATGTTCTTCGCATGCTTTATCTGTTCTTCATTTTTTCTAGCCATGCTTGGCTGAGCTTTTGTGATTAACCCAACTTTGAGGATTCCACAATTCGTCCAAAGAGCTTGTGCTTAATCAGTAATTTTACTCATTTCTGTTTTCATCTTATCGAAATCGATTTTTGAAAATAGTTCGAATATTAGATTTAATATTCTGTTTGGTTCATCTCAAGGACTGAGTACGAACTAGGTTCCAGTCGTACTGTGCGATCGCATAGTAAGACACCACTATTAGGATAGATGCTAGGCGATCATTTAGTCGAGGGATTTTTTGGATGAACACAGAGATTTTGGTTCGTCTAGAACCAATCGTGAGTTAGTTCATATTTCGTTCAATGATAAAAATCTCTGGAATCCATATGTTGGGTTGATCGATTTTAATCCGATTATTTTCATTTCGTTCTGTTTATGTTTATTTCATTTTTATTCTGTTTGAACCAAAACCCCACATTTTTACTATTTCTGTTTCACTGTTACTATCCAATCAGACTCACTGCGAATTCATTGGAAAAACGATCTAGATTCCCTATTATTGCAAATCTTTTATTGAATCTAGTTATTTTGAGAGACACGGTAAATCTCTATCAACAGTGAATTAATTAAATCTCATCAAGAACAGTGAGTACCATTCAATTCATGAATCTTAGGTTCCATGAAATTGAATTCCCAAAATTCACTAAGAGCAGGTCACACACATAGTAACAAGATTGCATAGTTAAATCCATTTAATCATTGTAATTAGTACAACCAGAAGAAATCAGGACAAAGTTAAGTACAGAAAGTTAGAACTGAGGTGTTGTGCTAAGAGTTCCCTTACTTTCATGGTGAAATTCATGGAGAAACAGTTTCTAGGAATTTTTTTCCTTTCAACACAGCAGATCCAAATTGCACATGACATCACATCCATCAATTCATATCAACAAATCTTCTTAACAATTCCAAGCACAACAAATTCGGATTTGAAATCCCTATATCCTTCACCAAAGGAGTATGCAATAAGTGATCAAATTTTTTTTACAACAATTCAAGCTCAATTAACTAAACTCAGTGATGAAACTTCTGGCCAAAATAGAAGCAAGTAATGTTCAACGGTTCCCAAAAGTGTAAATTTACACAAATATTCAATAGCAACTCCAATATTAGTTCTTTTTTTTTTTTTTTTTTGCAAATCAAGCATTCATTACCATACTCACACCAAATTTAATTCCAAATACAACCGATGATTCTTACTTAGCCAAAGTCATGCTCTGTGAAACTCAGAGCCTAATGTCATGACAATTCAATGATAAATTCATCAGTTAACTCCCACACAACACTTCTTTTGACAAAACCAAAATATGACAACAAAAAAAGCAAATATGAAGTGCATTAACAAGAGTGCCCACAACTTAACAGTTTCACAAAGATGAAGAATTTTAAGTTGCTTACCACAAAACCAAAATGAATCACACAATGACAGCAAGTTATATTCAGATAGCTTATATCAAACTTTATAGCAGCAGTACTGCATTTTAACAACTCACAAGTATCATGTCTAAGTCATTTTGAAGTTTAAGCCAGAAAAGGTTTTACCTTATGTATTGACAAAGCATTAACATTCACCCTAGATAGAAAATAATACAGAGCAAAGATGATGAAATGCGCAGTGCCAATGGCTTTGGCTCTTGGATTCATTTATAGTCACCAATACACAATTCTAGAAGATCTTTCCAGCTACAAAATCATAACAGCACCAATAGACTAATGACACGTATACAGTAAAGGAATCTTGCAATTACTAAATAATACAAATATACAATTTACTAATAATACATAAATGATTATATTCTAACATTCCCTATTAAACGAGAGGGTGTGACTAATAGCCCGAGTTTGTCTATGAAAAATTCATACTGTGATTGAGATAATGGCTTTGTAAAACAATCTGCAATCTGAAGCAATGAAGGTATATATCTGACGTCAATCATACCAGAAGACACCAAATCCCTTACAAAATGAACATCCACTTCATTGTGCTTACTTCGAGCATGCTGGACCGAATTAGCAGCTAAAGACTTGGCACTCAAATTATCGCACCAAATTACTGAGGGATTCTTGACAAACAGTCCTATTTTAGCCAACAAAGAACTTAACCACTTGAGTTTTGCAGATCCATCAGATAAAGCCCTGTATTCAGATTCAATACTAGACTAGATACAACTTTTTGTTTCTTAAATGACCATGAAACTAAATTCTTTCCCAAGAAAACACAAATACCAGCTATAGAGCGCCTGTCACCTATGTCACATGCCCAATCGGCATCAGTGTATGCAATCAACTGAGGGCTACTAAAAGGCTGAATATGCAATCCCAAATTATAGGTGCCCTTAAGATATCTAAACACTCTCTTTACTGCTTCAAAATAAGTTTTTTCTTGGTTGAGATAAAAATTGACTCAATCTATGTTGTTGTCAAGTATTGTAAAGAACCTATCGCTTGTCTATAGATAGTGGGATTAATCAACAATTCTCCATCCTTAGACGACAACATTCTTCCAGTTACCATGGGAATAGGGATTGGAGCACAATCAGTCATGTCAAACTTAGCAAGCAAATCTACAACATACTTAGTTTGATTCAGGTATATGCCAGACTCATCTCTAAAGACCTCTAAACCCAGAAAATAGTACAGGGGCCCCAAGTCTTTCAAAGCAAAAATTTGATTCAATTTCTTCACAAATTGATTTACATAGGCAGAGTCATTTCCAGTGATCAGAATATCATCCACATAGATTAGGATGAAAACAATTAAACCATGTGATTGCAGCATAAACAACGATATATCAATTCTTAAATTTTAAAATCCCCAACTAATCAGTGTCAAACATAGGCGATCAAACCAGGCTCTCGAAGCCTGTCTGAGATCATAAATGGCTTTAGACAACTTACAGATGTGTTTAGGTTGTTGAGGATCCACGGATCCCTCAGGTTGAGACATGTATACGTCCTCTTTCAGCAGTCCGTTCAAGAAGGCATTGTTGACGTCGAGCTGTCGGATGTCCCATCAGAAAGTGACTGCGATAGCTAAAATCACACGAATAGAGGTTGATTCGATCACTGGGCTGAACGTTTCCCCAAAATCCACACCAAGAATTTGTTGAAAACCTTTAGCAACAAGCCGCACTTTGTGTTTCAGAATTGTGCCGTCGGCTCGGAACTTTGTTTTGAAGATCCATTTATTGTCGATTAGCTTCTGGTCGGTGTAAGGGAAGAGCGACCAAGTCTGATTCCTCATGAGTGCCTGAACCTCATTGCGCATGGCATTTCGCCATTTTGGGGAAGACAGAGCTTCGCGAGCAAGAACTGGATTCGAGGGTGTTGAGGACGCTACGACCAAACCTATGAATGGATGCTTGGGCTTCATAATTCCAGCCTTAGTCCGTGTAGTCATGCCATGTGTGTTAACTGGCCCAGCAGGTGATGGATACTGTTCAGAACATGGACTCATACTAAACTCATCAATTGGACTTGAGCTGCCACTACACCCATCAATTGAACTATCGACTTAGCTAGAAGAGGACAAACTGTGAGTCATAGAGCCACCATTGTTGGCAGCTGATTGTTCTTGAGTGTGAGCAGGTCGAATTAGTAGAGAAATAGGAACTGATGCCTCCTGAGCATCCCTGGGATTGGCAGACTCATCTCTATTGGCAGATTGCTCCGTAAAACCTGTTTTCAAAGGAAAAACACTCGAATCAAAAACCACATGTCGAGATACAAAGATCCTACCTGATTTGTTTAGACATCTATGGCCTTTCTGATTCGATGTCGAGCCTAAGTACACACATTTCTGGCTATGGAACTCAAATTTGTGCTAATTATATGGCTTAAGGCATGGATAGGATGCATGGTTGAAAATTGTTGTACATGGGTTCTGTTTTTGTTAAACGAAACAGAGGTGTCTCATCATCCAAAATTGGGGTTGGCATACAATTAATCAAGCAAACTGCTTGCTGAAACGCATCCACCCAAAAACGAAGAGGCATGCCAGAATGGGCTAATAGTGTAAGTCCAGTTTCGACAATATGTCTATGCTTGTGCTCGGCCCTGCCATTTTGTGCAGACGTGTATGGACAGGAGAAATGCATTAGGATCCCAGCTTCTTGTGCGATGGGAATAAGAGGCTTATGTTCACTTCTGTTATCACATTGAATTGATTTAATTTTCAGATCAAATTGGTTTTCAACTAACGACTTGAAATGTTTAAATGCATGAACTGCTTCTCTTTTGTGCTTCAATGGATACAACCAGGTAAAACGACTAAAATCGTCAATGAAATGTATATAGAACCTATGCCCATTTATAGATGCCACTGGAGCAGGCCCCCAAACATCAGTATGGATCAATTCAAGAGGAGACTTGGAATGAGAAGTAGATACAGAGAATGGCAAATATTTTGATTTCCCTAGCTGACATGCTTCACAAAAGAAATTGTCATAAGCAACAGTACTCAATGCTTTCTTATTACATTTAAGTAAAATTTTCTTTAGAGTTTTGACACTCAGATGTCCTAAAGTGTGATGCCACTGGAAATTATCATTGTGGGAGTCACACTTTGCCAGCAATGCTTGAGGTTCACCATCAGGCTTTCTTACCATTGTAGGAATGGGGTACATGCCGTGCCTTGGAGGACCCCTGAGTAGCGTTTGGCCTGTCTTCAAATCCTTCACATCACAACCACAATCAGTGAAACACACAGACATAGAATTATCATTGATTAAACGATTTACACTCAGCAGATTTTTGGTGGCAGAGGGCACGTATAGAACGTTGCGAAGGAGTAACTTGGAATTGGATGTGTTACAAGGAATGGTAACAGATCCAACACCAATAATTTGATTCTGTTGTCCAGTGCATGTGGTTATGTGAGACTTACCAACTGGTGTCATATCTTCGAGTTGCTCAAAATGAGAAGTGACATGGAAGTTGGCCCCACTATCCATGTACCAAGCTGGGTTTGAAAAGGAAGAGAAATTATTAGCATAATTCGAATTAGCATAAACAGCCTGTGGAGAGGAATGATTGAAGCTGGAACTATCATCACAATAGTAACAAGTCGCGACAGTGTGCCCAAGTCTTTGACAGTGAAAGCAAAAGGGACGTCCATAGCCCCCTCTGTGACCTCCACATAAGCGACCTCTATGTCCGCCAAAACGACCAGCATTGTAGTTTCCTCTGCCGCAAGGGTTCGGAGAGGTATTCTGCCATCCGCGATTGTTGCTGGAATCTGGAGATGCATCGCTGCGCTGAGCAAGATTGATGGACGGCTGGATGCTCAGGTTAGCAAAATGGTTTTGCTGGTTTAGTCGAGATTCGAAAGAGAGTAGTGCAGCTTGTGCTTCGACCCAGGTCAAGTCAGGCTGATTGACAAGCTTAACTGCGACGGCGTTATAGTCTGCATCCAGACCGTTCAGTGTGTGAAGGAGCAGATCATCAATAGCAACGGGAGAGCCGGCAAGAGCTAGTTCGTCGGAGAGAGTGTTCAGTTTGTTCAAATATTCAGTCATGGATAGTGAGTTTTTTCTGATATCATGAAGGTCATTCTTGATGAC
Source organism: Acacia crassicarpa (assembly GCA_034222035.1). NCBI lineage: Eukaryota > Viridiplantae > Streptophyta > Magnoliopsida > Fabales > Fabaceae > Acacia > Acacia crassicarpa. The sequence goes on along the minus strand of JAWXYG010000009.1, from coordinate 17,559,704 downwards.
CATGACTCAGGCCTTGGTAGATGTACTGGTGAGCTCGCGTGCTTCGTTCCACAGTGCTTGGGCAGTCTTGCAATGGAGGAGCTGGGCTCCGATTTTGAGAGTCATAGTGTTTCTTAACCAGCCCACAAGGAGGTGATCGATTGCAAAGATAAGCTGGATTTTGTCTGTTGCCAATGTCGTCGGAGACAACTTTCGCCAGCGCACGGACCAGACCGTTGATGTGTCCTTCAAGGCGATTGCCTTCGATGAGTGGAAGAACAATGGATTCCCAAACAAGGAAATTATAGCGATCCAACTTGATTGCTGTTGTTTGGCTAGACGAGCTAAAAAGGGAATATGACTTCACGACGTTGAGGTCACCGGAATCAGCTGAGGTGGTAGTCCTGGACATGATGGCTTTGATACCAAGATAGAAAATAATACAGAGCAAAGATGATGAAATGCGCAGTGCCAATGGCTCTGGCTCTTGGATTCATTTATAGTCACCAATACACAATTCTGGAAGATCTTTCCAGCTACAAAATCATAACAGCACCTATAGACTAATGACACGTATACAGTAAAGGAATCTTACAGTTACTGAATAATACAAATATACAATTTACTAATAATACATAAATGATTATATTCTAACAACCCTAGATAAATTGAGTTGTGACAAGGACCATAAAAAGGAATTTGAAGTTTGAACTTTCTTGTTGGGATGAGCATAGGAGCAAATCGTAGAGCACAAAATCAGAAAAGTTGATTTACCACTGACTCATAATGGAAGAGGGAACGTTCATTCAAGTTGGATCTTCCTAAAAATTGTAAGAATGTGAGCGTATTAAACTAAAACATACCTTTGGTGGCCAGTGAGTTCAAGAACGAGACCGTAAGTTTCTTAAACCCTAGATCTGAAGACGAGAGTGACCAGCAAGTTAGTAGGAGAACGGGACTAAATAATGTTGATACACTGACCAAGTCGAGTGGGAAAGACTGCTAGAGTGATCGTCAGTCATAGAGATTTCATGGCAACTCGCCGATTGACACAGTCAAGATGCAAAGCAACTTCGAGCGTGAATCTGCAGCAAATCAATCGATACCCCGAAATTGACTTTCTTCCCTTCTATAGTGATCGATTTCCGACTAGATATATTTCTGTCCAAAGTCGGCAATTGACGGTGATGAAGATGAAGAACGCGCGCAAAGGCAAGCCAGGTTCGAATGAGCGAATGAAAATGATTTTTGATTCCTCCTTCCACACTATGTTCATAACCTAAGTTACTTAAGGGCAGTTTCGTCTTTATGCCATAATTTTCATAATCCTCATTGGCCCACATTCCTTCTCTGTCTTTTAGGAATTTTAGTGGACTTCTATGAGTTTAGCAATTTCAACTGGTATTTAAATATAATTTTCTCGATTAATAATCAATGAACTTAATTGATCTGATGACAATTCAGAAATGGGTAAAAAACAAAAAAACAAAAAAAACAACAACATATCAGAAAACAATAAATTACGTATAATGATGATGATTGTGTTAATATATTTCCCTCTTGTTTTACCTCGAAATGAAATAAGCCTCCTTTGACCGTGTCTCTCCTATTTTCTTTTTTCCTGAGAAGAGCACCGAGCGAGGAATGATTCTGGGATTAAAACCAAGCCCATCTCCGAAACGGTCCGTTTTGATTTCTCCGTTTCGGCTCCGAATCCGTACTCCAACGTTCTTCCATCGGTGGTCGCCGATGAGTTTTCCTTTGAATTGAGCTCAAGTTCCGCGTCAATTGCTATTTTCGGCGTTTCTTCTTCAAGATCGTCGATCTGTTTGTTGGGAGGAAGATCTTGGAGCTTTGGATCTGAGGAATATATATATTTTTTTTTTTCAAATTTTTGTGTGCCTGGAGCTAGGAGAGAGATATATTGGTTGTGATAAACGATGCCATCCCACGCGGATCTGGACCATCAGATCGAGCAGCTGATGCAGTGCAAGCCTTTGTCGGAGGCGGAGGTGAAGACACTTTGCGATCAGGCAAGGGCGATACTGGTGGAGGAATGGAACGTGCAACCGGTAAAATGCCCTGTAACGGTGTGTGGGGATATTCATGGCCAGTTTTATGATCTCATCGAGTTGTTTCGGATTGGCGGTAGTGCGCCAGATACCAATTACCTCTTTATGGGCGACTATGTGGGTGAGTGTTTTTCTAAGTTCTACCTTATGTTTGTTATTTTTCTTTCTTTTTGTGTATGTGCATAGTTTTTGGTGGGCGGGTTTGAAGCTTTGATGTGTCGGATTGTTTAGCGTAATTTCCGATGATTGAGGATTTAAAGTTTGTTTTAGTAAGCATTCGTTCATCAAAAGATGCCTTGGTGGTGTTTCTTGATAGGATGTTGTATTTTGGATGACATGGTATAGGATGGAGCCTTAAAACATGATATTCTTGATAGGATGGGGCCTGTAAGGATGAGATCTATAATCGCTATGTGTCTCTTTAGTGTCGTTGAAGTTTTCTGGAAACTTTCTATGAGAGCTTTTACCCGCCAATTATCAGTTTGGGAAAAATAAAGGGTAAGGTTCTGATTGGTTGAATATTGATGTTATTTAGCAGGCTAAGTTTGCAAAGGCTGCAGGATAATCTTTCATGCCTTAATGTATAAAAAAAATATCACATATAGTTCCCCGGCTGTTGTTATTTTTCCACCTTCATGTGTGCTGGATCTAAGGCCTTGTACGAATTAATTATAAGGTTGTTTTACCAGTCATATACTTCTGTTCTTTTTCTTTTTCTTTTTTAGCTAACTGTTTTTGATAAAGATACACATTAGGAAGAAGGCTCTGTACTATAAACGGGTAAGTCCTTTGACAATTGATAGTGGAAGCTTGTGTGCTTCATTCGTTTAAATTAACATATTCAAAAGTAGTGTCTCAGTGATGTTTCCTTACAGAAACTGTCTGACTGAAAATTGTTTGACTTTAGCTGGCTTTAATATAAATTTAGTGTTCAGGATAAAAACTACAACGTTTTGGGGTTGTAAGATGCTTAAACTTCTTTTCTTGTCACTTCTTTTAACACTTTCCAAATTGTAGTCTTAACATCTATGAAATGTGCTATCAATTTCTCATCATCTTGGCTGAATTCATCCAGATCGTGGCTACTATTCCGTGGAGACTGTTACACTTTTGGTGGCCTTAAAAGTTCGTTATAGGGACAGAATCACAATTCTTAGAGGAAATCATGAGAGCCGTCAAATTACCCAAGTGTAAAATGTTTTCTTTGCATACTGTGATTCTCAAATGAATGCCATGAAAACTTGAAAGGAAAGAAGTTGCAAATGAAAAGTTTGATGCTAGTTAGTGACTTCACAATTTAATTTTTACCTTTGGCTTTCTGCTTTCAGGTATGGCTTTTATGATGAATGCTTGAGAAAATATGGAAATGCCAATGTCTGGAAATTCTTCACGGACTTATTTGATTATTTACCTCTGACTGCCCTTATTGAGAGTCAGGTCTGAGTTGAAATGTTGCTCAGAATTTTGTCCTGCTATTTTTACACAATTGTCTAACTTCCATGATTATTTCAGATTTTCTGTTTGCATGGAGGCCTTTCTCCTTCTTTGGATACACTAGATAATATTCGGGCCCTGGATCGCAGGCAGGAGGTATGTGAATTGCCAAATAGCTCGTACAAATGCTCTGCATAGTCTTATGATATGCTTGGAATTGTGATCATTTCTATGTCAATATGCAGCAGTCGGGCTTGTGCCATATATAGATATATGTATGTATGTATCATTGAACTTCCATGTGATAATTTTTTTGTTGCCACATACTATTTAACCATCCTATGATTTTTGTTTTGTATCATTGAACTTCCATGTGATAATTTTTTTGTTACCATATACCATTTAACCATCCCGTGATTTTTGTTTTTGATGTTTTGATTTTAACAAAAATATCATGTGAATGTTAAAATGGTGAACCATAGAAGTATGTTTTAGTTGTGAGTTGAAGGATTTCATGCTCTTTAGGTCTACTATTGATTTTGAAGTTGAAGCATTCCACATGACTCCAAAGATTCAACAAAGAAAAATAACTTTTTATTAACCCGTCCAGGTTATACTTTATAATTTGCCTCTTTTTTGAGGCTTTTATAATGCTTTCTAGGATTCACAATAATGATCCATTTCTCTTGCCCCTTGGACTAATTCCATACGTTTTGTTGTCAACTGTCATATGGCAGCCTTGCCGGGCACAGTGTGAGGAATTTAGGCTGTCTCATCTTTTAGTTATTGGTGGAATGTCTCTTGTTGGACTTTCTTTTATATATAAACCTTCACGGATAAGTTTAATTGGATGAATAGAAACATTTTTGCTATGTAGCATGACCAATGGTACTTCTGCATTGCAGGTTCCGCATGAGGGACCAATGTGTGATCTCCTGTGGTCTGATCCAGATGACCGTTGTGGATGGGGCATATCTCCCCGGGGTGCAGGATATACATTTGGACAGGATATAGCTTCTAATTTCAACCACACGAATGGCCTCTCCTTAATTTCTAGAGCTCATCAGCTTGTCATGGAAGGATATAATTGGTGCCAGGTGCCTGACCTACAAATTTAGGAATATGCATAGTTATATTTTCAACTTTATCCACTCAAGATTTTGATATATTTTATGACTCATAGGAAAAGAATGTCGTGACTGTATTCAGCGCTCCAAATTACTGTTACCGGTGCGGCAACATGGCTGCAATACTGGAAATAGGAGAGAATATGGATCAGAATTTTCTGCAGTTTGATCCAGCCCCCCGGCAAATCGAGCCTGACACTATGCGCAAGACTCCAGATTATTTTTTGTAATTTCTTATATTTCCCAGACACCCATTTTCTTCCTGCTGCCATCATAGATGTGTCTTTTAACGAAAAGAGTTTATCTTCATAATTCTTTCTTCTGGGGTTTGTCGTCGTCCGCTGCTGCTACTGCCTTGTTTGCGCAAGAAAAAGAAACCCATAGGAGAACTGGCAGAAGCCACCAATTGGTGTTGTATATTCTTTTGAAAGGAGGAAGCAGCCTTAACACAAACTTTGTTCTGAAATTATATATATATTTTTCAATCTTAGAGTACAGCCAATTTTTGTGACCTGGCAGTCATGTCCATTGGAGACTACATGGTTGTGCCAACTCCAAGAAAACAAAGTGCAGGCATTCATTTGCATTGCCGAACAGTTTATTAGACCCATGCCTTGTTTTTGTTTTGTTTAATTTAATTGCACAGTTAATAGAAAATTATGATCCCCCAATTTTTGTTGTGAGGTGGTGATAACTTTGGTAGTGTCGAAGAGTTAGGATTGTCACTGAAGTTTGAGAGGTAGGTTCAACTTTTATACGCTGTGTTGGCAATGCTTTTCTATCCTAAAGAGTTAATACAATGTTTGATTAATTATAGTTTGTCCTAATTTTGATTTTGCTCCTTATAGTTTCAGATATAGGTTTTGATCCCTCAATGAGCAAAATGAGCAAAATGATCCAGTTCTTTATTAAATTACAGAGACTAATATTTTAGTCAGAAAGAAACTTGATATATGAAAACCTGTTATTTGAAATTGTAGAATTCAAAACTAAATTGAGGGTGAACACCAAACCATGTATTGTATTGAGGGACAGTGGTAAAGAAACTTGGCATACCAAAACTTACTATTTAAAATCTTAGGAATAAAAACTAAATTGAGTTTGAAACTTTAGGAATCAAAACTAAAATGAGGGTAAACACCAAAAATTATATTAACCCTATCTTAAAAATAAGAATAAAAATATTTATGTGAATTTAAAGGGACCTAAAAAATGATTTTCTATTACTTTGAAAATCTTTTGAATGCAAGCTACTACAAAATCTCCTTGTGAGTTTTTACTCAACTATTGTTTTTTTTTTTCAATAAAAGATCAAAATTCATTAACACAGATAACGATTACATAAACTTAGGCCGCGTTACGTGATATAGAAATACAAAGCCTACAAAGTCGGCAACCCAAGATAGGAAAAACAAACAAAGCAAACAACAACAAAAAGAACCAACAAGCAACAAACAAAAGCATAGCACAGGAAACAAAAGAAACAACATAACAAATTAACAACAAATGACTTTGGCCTTGAAGAAGGTTTGGAGCCATCATAAGAGGGCCACCCATTGCTATCAGCAGCACCAACAGAGTGAGGAAGAGTCAAACAAGAGTGTTTCGTAATGAAACACAGATGTCCAGCCCTTTGAGACTGGTGAGAATTAATGTAGGATCTGTCTGGATATTACTCAAGACTACCTATGGGGGAGATAACCTTGAGTAAGGGGATCACTGAACAACACGTATAGCGGAATGTCGCTTTAGGTGTGGGGTGTGTGCTCAGTGAGAAAGTGTGAATGATGGAAGGAAATTGTGTACCGTTCACCAGGGGAAGTTTCCCTATTTATAGGGGTAGCATACTGGTCCGAGTTCTGTGGGAACGCCTATCCACTGACTGCACGTTCCATGCCCCCATTATGCGCATTATCAAGGACGTGGGTTGGTTGCGGAAAGGCTCTCTGATAGTGGGTCTGGTCGTGGGACAGCTTTTCTTCTATTGGGCCTGGCTCATCAAGGCCCAATTCCCACAGTCCATAACAGTTTCCCTCGAAGTCGGCTGCTCAGGCTTCTGAACGGCCGAGTTTGCTCCAACATTGGATCCCGATTCGCAATGCCTGCCAGTGTCATTCCGATATTGTTTCTGCTGGAACCTTAACCTAACTTAGCACTAACCTTCAGCTTCATGTTGGCAAACTGCCGACTTTGCTTCATACTCCTTCCCCGAGATATCGAACGTAACCGTCAGCACCTTGACGAATATGACTACTCATCTGACCAGGCGTCTCTTCGCTTGCTCACACCTACCGTATAACCATCATTCCCATATTTAAAGCGGCGCATCCTCCAAAGCAGCCTTCAGTTATCGCACCTACTAATACCATACGTCACGCCCTAAGTATCATGATTACCTCTAGGGTTTTAGCTCTAGCCTTCTCGTAACCGGCGAAACGTTTGAGCTACAAACGTTATTCTTCTTTGTTGTTTATAAATACCCCGCGAGATAACCTTGTTAATGCCGACTTTGTAATGAATGCTTCGTTTATATTATATGAGGGAATTGTTATTCGCAATAAATATAATTGTGGGACTGATATGATGCCCAAGATTGATATGGGAAGGTCTGCATTGAATCTCTAGAGTGGGATTAAGAAAACCTGGAGTCACATAAAGGAAGGGATCGAGACTATGGCAAATGGGTGCATACGGCAGAAGTTGACCAAGAATGGCGAGTTTTCTGTTAGATCAGCTTATGAATCCCTCCAGACTGATAGGCAGCTGGCTGACCCTCTATGGGTAAAATTGTGGAAAATCAAGGTGCCGGAAAAATGTAAGATGTTTACTTGGCTTGTAGCATACAAGCGTCTGTTAACAAATGCCTCACAGCACATGCGCGGACTAAGTGATGATGCATGCTGTCCTGTGTGTGGAGCTGCCTGGGAAAACTTGCTCAATTTACTAAGGGATTGTCCGAATACTTTGGAGCTTTGGCGGCAGATGGTTCCTACGAAACTATGGAGCAAATTCAGTACTTTGGACTTCAACTCCTGGCTTCATTAGAATCTTAAATTGAATGATAGGAATAATCAAATAAAGGACTGGCATCAGTCATTCGCAATCATCTGCTAGTGGTTATGGTGTAACATCCCAAAAATTTTTATAGTAATTAAGTATTTTAGGGTTACGATTTATAAGTATTTTTGAGGTTTAGAAGAGATTTATAGGTATGAAAATTTAGAGTTTTTATCTATATTATAAGATAAACCAATTACTATATGTTATTAAGATATTATTTAATTAGAGATAGAAAAGAAAGGAGTCGAAGAAAAAAAAGAGAAAAGTGAGAATAAAAAATAAAATATATATGTATATATTATTATATTAATATATAATATAAAGGGGAGGTGGTGGACGGAGAATGAAAGAAAGAAAAGGAACAAAAGACAAAGAAGGAAAGAAGGAAGAAGACGAAGAAGTTAATATACATAATATTATATTAAGAAAAGGTGAGGAAGGAAGAGACGAAATAGAAAGAAAGAAAGAAAATGAGTGGGCAGCCCCATTTCGTTTGAAAATGGATGAAGGAGGTGCTGAGGCTTTGAAATTGATGAAGGAGGTGCTGAAGCGGTGCCAACTTTTTGACATATGGGCAATCAGTGCAATAAAATATGGGGAACGCCGTTCCCGCCAAAGGAAGAAGTGAGGGGGAGTTTTTAGTATAAATACCCCCCACCAGGCACACCCACGACACACACCAATCACAGACACACCACACACACTTACACGGTCAGATAGAGTGAGAGAAGAGAGAGAAGGAGATTAGGGTGGTAACTATTTGGGAGTTCTGCAGTAGCTTTTTGGTAATTATTTGGGAGCTAAAGGGTAACAGGTAACTCTGAATATTCTTCCATATACTTGTGAATTGTGTATGATTGTAAATTATATTATTTTTATAGACTAAATTATGTGTATATGTATTATAATATTATTTTAATAAAAGATGAATATTACAGTTTTGTGCCCACAAAAATTACAGTTGTGAACCCACGAAAATTACAGTTTTGTACCCAAAAAGAAATTACGATTTTGTACTCATGAAAAATTATAGTTTTGTGTCCAAGAAAATTACAATTTTATGCCCAGGAAAAATTACAGTTTTGCCCCTAAATTTTTAGAAAATGACAGTTTAGTCCCTCGAAATTCAAAAATGACAGAATGATCCGATGAGGTTTTTATGAGATGTTTGGATTACTTTGTGATGATATTTTATTTGAATGGAATTTTATTTTAATACTCTTTATTTTATTGAGTATAATTATCATGGCGGCTGTAAGTATGACGGGTCGAAGTAAGGAGGAACTTGAATAATAAGATTTCTTTATACCACTACTCGGTATACAGTGAATGGTACTTTTCAGGGCCCTATCTTTCATGTTTTTCCTCTGGCCGGGATTTCATTGGAGTTGTGAGACATGTGACACCTCCTTTGTGGTTATTTATAAGGAGGGGAGCCATAGTCCAGACTTAAGCTTTATACCTTTGGCCGGGTGTATCTTAAGTTTTGGTGAGCTTGGAACCATCCAGTCAAATGAATGAATTTCTATTGGACTATGTGTTAGCCTATGGCTCCAGTCAGCGATACAAGGGAGGACGGTGATATAAGGGAGGCTGCATAATGCATTGTATATTTGTATAGTTCACAAATTCGGCATAATGATGATTACTTTTGCAAATAATTTTGAATGAGAAATTATGGTATATACAAATATATATTTGAAATCAGCCCCTGTTTTTTGTCATATATAATTTGCTTATGTACGGTAGAAACTTTCAGTACTTACTGAGACGTGGAATCTCATCCCATATTAACATTTTTCAGGTGAATATCTTAGTAGAGAGCAAGGGTAAGCACCTATGGAGTGAGCTTTGGAGGCTCTTTTGTACTCCTATAGTTTATGATATGTTATTTTATTTGCCATGAACCTAAGACTTCCGCTTTGTATTGAACTCTAAAATATTTTTCTGAAATTTATTTTGATTATGTATTAAGAACTTTATTTGAAATGGTATTGTAATCTAATGATTTGGATATTGATACACCCTATTGGAGGTATTACAAATATTTTGGCCAAGTTTTCGGGTATTGAAATTGAGGCGTTACATATGGCGACGACGCAATGCAGCTATCTTGGAAGGGAAATGCCTTTCGAACTGCTCTCTGCAAGCTCATGCTAGTGCTGCCATAAACAGCCTCCATGACGCTCGAAGTAGGATCCAATGGTACATAGTAGGGCGGATCGGGATGGCCATCAGGAAAAATGGTTGCCGCCACCAGCAGGGTGGGTGAAGATCAACACTGACGATGCTTTCTCGTGTTTCACATCATGTGTCGATAGCGGTGGTGTTATTAGATATTAACATAGTAATTTTATACGGGGCTTTATCTTTAGAGGAGAAGAAGGGGGCAACCTATCTGCTGAGCTGTGGGGATGCTTACATGGCCTCAAGTTGGCATAGGACATGGGACACAAGAGGGTTATATTAGAATCCGATTATGCAGAAGTCGTGGAGCTGATAAGGAATGAGGTAATTGATACTCATGCTAACCGAACACTTATTGAGGCAATTAAGGGCGTGATGAACAGGAACCAGAATATTGAAGTATTGCACATTAAGAGATGGTCAAACTCAGTTGCGGATGATTTGACTAAAGCTAGCCTCTCTTCTTTTCCAAGCTTTCATTTTGTTCTTAGAGCTGATACGGAGCTTGAGGGATTGCTTGCCAAGGATAAGCCTTAGGCTTTTGTAAGGATGCTCAAGTTTATCAAAAAGAAAAGAAAAGAAAAGAAAAAGACCATTGGAAGCCTTTAATGAGCCATTAAGAGTATTGAATGTAGCCGTTGAGCGTTAATCTTCATTCATTACTCATAGGCTTCGATTCTGCAAATGCACATCGTCATTCGCCACATTAACATTCCTTCTGTTCTCTCTGTTGGATGATCTAGCATTTAACAAGGGAAAGAAACAATTAATGCCTTCAGAATGTTTAGAGAGAGATTGCCTAAATCCATGCTTCATTTTCTAGAACCTCATTTAATGCAATTGAAGTAATCAATGCTTTTTTATTAATATGCAATTAATCCTTCATCTAATCATCTGAAACTCATTAACAAACTGATTAAAGATAGTTAGGAACAATAATGAGTGATGATAAAAAGTAATCAAATCATAAGCAAAGATTTAAGATTTACGAACACGATGATTTGCAAAACCAAAAAAATAACTCAAGTTGATTTTCAAGCTAACTCGAGTTGACTATTCTACACTCGAGTCACAGTGTAATCTTCTTTGAAAATTAGTTTGAAAGCATAAGTGACGATGTATCTGTATGAACTTAACTTGAGTCTACAATGTTCACTTGAAGTGTATGACTCAAGTCATATATAACTCAATTCAAGTCAATAGCATTTTCATAAATGTTGTCGAGTTAAGTTTGGAAGAAAAATTTGAACATAGGTCACACTCTAGTCATTAAGTAGTGACTCAAGTTGACAAGATGTGTTTTGAAAATAACATTCAAAAGCTATACTCGAGTAAATCACTACTCACTCGAGTCAGTGCTTTAGTACTTTCAAAATAAATTTAAGTTTCAAAAAGTTTAACCCAAGTCAAGCAAGGTTCACTCGACTTAATGTTTTCATAAAACATTTCATAAATGGCTTCAACTCGAGTCACTAAAGTGTAACTCAAGTCAATAAAAGTTTAAGCATATTTTAACTAAGTTTTCAAAAGGCTTGATTCAAGTTGGACAACTTAAAACTTGAGTCAATTTGACAGCAAGTTGAAGACAGTAACTGATTCAACTTTAATCAAGATAACAACATTTTAAGTTGAATCATTGACTATATTTTTATTTACAATTGTTAGTTATCATCAAAACACATAGAAAACTAACATAGTTGAGGTACTGCTCAATAACTCGCATAGGAGCTTGAAGAGACCAATGGATATATCCATCAAATCTTGGAATTTTGAAGCATGAATACATCCAAGACTTACAATTTTGGAAAAGAGATAATGATTAAGACAATAAGTTCGATGGTGATCTTCACATGTCGACAATCTCATTATTCCAAGAAAAACACAAATACCAAAAGAAAAGCAGGGGAAGGAGGGAAAACCAGAAGAGGAACCAGATTCAAAGGTGTACAAATGGTTTATATAGGCGATCAATGGCAAAGCAAGCAATAGAGAAGTAATCTTCCAGGACAAACCTAAGAGCATCACCTTAGAAAGAGAGAAAACTCTCGACTGACATTATAAGCAAAATATGTTATTGTTTTACAAGGCCTTTTTACTGTACTATTGTTTCATAGCTTGAAACTCAAGAGATAAATGCTAGAATAAAGTATTGCTTGACCCAAAATGACCTCTTGAGCTGATTACATCATGAAACAAGAGTTATTGAATGTTATTCAGATCATTGTTATGCACATTTATTTAAGAGAGTTGACTATTTTTTTAGAACTGGAACTCATGTAATTTTATCTGTTCTTGTGTGAAATACCGTGAGAATGATTATACCTTAATATTTTTATAAGGTTTAAATGAGTAATTTAACTCTGTTAAGTCTCAGATTATGTTGCTTGATCCCCTACTTTCTGTTAATAAGGTTTTTTTATATGCTATTGCAACAAGAACGAGAAATGTTATCTCTTGTTGAACTAACTGTTTTGTTTAACAAAGGACCATTGAAACCTTCTTATTCTGGTTGTGGTTATAATTCTGGTTTTGGATATGGTCATGGTTCTAGTTTGAGAAACAATACTGGTGCTAATGAGAAATTATGTACTTACTGCAATTTGCCTCAGCACATTATTGACACATGTTAAAACATGGATTTCCTCCTAGCTTCAAGTCCCAGAATCAAGCTTCATTATTAGTTCATCATTTCCAGTCTTAGGATTCGATCATCAATTCTGTGCCAGAGCTAAAGAAAGCATCTGATGGTATCTTGCCAACTCCTTCCCCTCAATTCACAAACGAGCAATATTAGAAACTTCTTGCTCTTGTCCAAACTACATTTCTTGCTTCTCCTTAACCAATCTCTCTGCCATTTGTCAAAAACATTCATATTGTTTCATCTACTCATAGTGATCCAGGTATATCCGTCTCTTATCATTTGTTTTCTCCTAAAAAATCTTGGATTATTGACACTAGTGCTACAGATCATGTCTGTCATTCATTGGCTTTTTTTTTTTCTGATTACCATACTATTAATCCTATTCCTATTAAGCTTCCTTATCATAGCTATATCACTTCTACCATTTCTGATACTATATGTCTTTCTAATTCTCTAATTCTACATAATGTCTTCTACATTCCAGAATTTTCCTTTAACATTCTGCTGTCTCTAAACTCACTCATGCTATTCCTTGTTGTTTTATTTTCTTGTCTTCTACTTGTTATATTTAGGATCTTTCACTTTGGAAGATGATTGGTACAGCTATAGTTTTTGAAGGCCTTTTATTTCCTCAATTCTACAATCCCTTCTCCAATTATCACCATGACTACTTCACCAACTCCATCATTCATCAATCTGCCTGAAGCTTCTATCAATATGTTTTTAGCCTCTTTTCATTTGTGGCATCATCGTTTAGGTCACACTTCATCTTATACATTATGAACTTTACAACATCAACTTCCATTTATTTATTATCATACAAGCCCTATTCCATGTGATGTATGCCATGCCATATGGCTAAGAAAAAGCGGTTATCATTCCTGTAAGTAGATCTTCAAGCACTAAAACTTTTTCTTTAATACATACAGACATTTGGGGTCCATTTGCTATTACATCTATTTGAGGTTTTACAAATTTTTTGACTATTGTGGATGATTTTAGTTGTTATACCTAGATTTTTCCTATGAAATCTAAATCTAAGGTCTGGGTGCATCTTTAAAATTTTGTCCTTTTTGTTGAAAATCAATATAATGCCAAAATTCAAATTATAAGATCAGATAATGGTCTAGAATCTTCTATGGAGTCCTTCAATAAATCAAAGGGAATCATTCATCAAACCTCTTGTATTGAAACACCTCAGCAAAATGGTATTATGGAAAGAAAACATCAACATGTTTTGAAAGTATCTTGAGCTCTTTTGTTCCAAGCTAATCTTCCTAAATCTTTTTTGGTGTTGTGCTATTTCTCATGTTGTTTTTCTTATCAATCACTTGCCTTTTCCAATTCTTAATCATTCTACTCCTTTTTTTCTTATTATATCATAAACTTCCTTCTCATTCTAAGTTAAAGGTGTTTGGTTCTTTATGTTATGCATTTGCCATTTCAGAACATCATTCAAAATTTGATCCCAAGGCTTTTAAGTGTGTCTTTCTTAGTTTTCCTAAAAGTACCAAAAAGTTATTTGCTTTTCAATCTTAACTCTAATAAGATTTTCATTTCTCGAGATGTTCTTTTTTATGAATCTTCTTTTCTTTACCATAATGCTACATCACATGATACCCCTCTCCCTCTTCTAGCTAACATCCCCCCTCTTGACTATCCATATTTCTCTCTCTCTCTCTCTCTTTTTTTTTTTTTTGCCCAAATTGACTATCCATATTTCAATTCTCAAGTTGCACATTCTTCTTTTGTACCTATTTCTCCTACCATTAGTTCTTTATCTCCTTTGCCTTCTTCACCTGATTCTGTACCCCCTCTTCCTACACCTTCCTGTGTTCTACTAGATCACACAAACCTCCTACTTATTTACTATTGCTCAGCCTTCACTACTTTATTCTCTTCTTGTGATAAGTATTCCTTTCCCACTGATCTTTCTTCTTCTTTGTCTCCTTTATATAAAACTTTTTGTCTTCATATTTTCACTGATGTCATTCCTACCACCTATCGACAAGCCTATAAATTTAAACCTTGGCGAGATGCTATGGATGTTGAAATTGATGCTCTTGAACAAAATAAGACGTGGATCCTTACCCCTTTGCCTGATGGGAAACAACCCATTGGTTGCAAATGGGTCTTTACCAAGAAATATAAATTTGATGGTACTCTTGATTGGTACAAAGCTTGGAATTAATAGCTAAGGGTTTTGCACAAACAGAATGTATTTGATTATTTTGATATATTTTTTCCTGTTGCTAAGATGACTATTGTTTGATTGTTACTTGCCCTTGCTGCTACAATTATTCATCAACTTGATGTGAATAATGCCTTTTTCCATAGTGATTTAAATGAGGAAGCGTATATGGTTTTACCTCTTGGTTTTTATTCTACTAATTCTTCTCTTGTTTGCCGCCTTCAAAAATCTGTTTATGGCCTCAAACAAGCTAGCCAACAATGGTTTCATAAACTTTCATATTCTCTTATTTCCTATGTCCATGTTGAATCCAAGGCGGATTATACTCTGTTTGTTAAGGCTTCTAGTTCCAATTTTACCGCACTATTGGTGTATGTAGATGATATACTTCTTACTGGCAACGATTTGGCTGAAATTAATCAAGTAAAACCAAGGTTCTGAAACCCAGACTAGTCACTGAATCGGTCGGGATACTGGGTTAAGAGTTAGTAGGTCAGACCGGAGTTAGACCAGAGTCAACCCAGGCCTAGACCAGTGAGGAATAAAAAATCAAATGGGTTTATATTTAAGACAAAAGCTAATAAAAGATTAAATAATTTTAAATAATCTTATTTAATGGTGGGTTAATTATCTTACAAATAATATACTTATGTCACCTCTAATTAAAAACAATGAATGAATTTTTTGTCTATTTGTTAAAAATAATTTAAATATAAAATGTTATTTTTCTAAAAAATGTTTGAAAACCTGACAATTCCCCTTTATTATTTTTAATGGAAAAATAATCCAAAAAAAAAAAGGAGCTGTGAATTCACATGATGGGGCAGAGGTTTAAGAGAAAATCTTGGTAAAAGGGAAGCTTTGGAAAGTGTGAGGACAGTACAATTTCAACTCAGCTACTACAACACATTTTCACAGCTAGCCTTTTCTTATCCTTCCTCTATGCTTCTTCATCTTTTCAATTTTTCTCTTTCCTCTTCACATCTCCCTCCTCCGAGTTCCTCTTCATCTTCTTCGTTTTGCGGTGCTCCTTCCTTTTCTCTTTACAAACTTTCACTGTCCTCTTGATTGTTTTCCCCTACTTCTCTGTTCCGTGATTCCGTTGCTCTCGACGTTAGTGGCAACTCCGCTCTCACGCGTAGCTTGTGTTATTCGTCGCTGCAACCACACGATGACCGCCCTCCTTCACTGCACCTGACTCAGATATCTCTCTCTCTCTCTCTCTCTCTTGCTCTTCCTTTCTCTTTTCTCACCGTCGATTTGACGGCGAGGTTAGTTTCAGACGACTTTTTTGTTTTTTTGGGGAAAAAAAACAGATCTAAGACTTGGTCAACTCGGCTAGTTCAGGCCGAGTTGAATCCGGGTCAACTGGTGACCCCGGTTTAACCGCTAACTCGGACCGGTTTCCCGACCGGTTCGCCAGTTTCCGGTCTGAACCAGCCGATCCAGTCCGGGTTTCAAAACCATGAGTAAGACATAATCTTGATCTCCAGTCCAGGAGCTGCTACTTGTTCTTTATATAACTATTTTTAAATGGACCATATTTTTATTTTATTTCTTTTTAAAGAGTATGTAAGCTTCCAAAAAAAAAAAGAGTTATACACACTACTACAAAAATTTCATTTAATAACATTAATTAACGTCCGATTTTAAAAAAACAGAAGTTAAAAATGAGGCTGTAGCATTTTTGAAATTTCGGCTTAACTTTCAACAATTGTTTCTACATAAATATTAGTTGAAAGTTAACTCTAAATTTTAGAAAATATACATAATTGTGAGTTTCGACAAGTATTTTTGAAAACCAGTCATTGAATGTTTTACTTTCAATGACTATTTTTTTAAAAAAACAAATGCTAAAAATAAATTGGCCTTAGTTTTAAGCTATGTTTTATAAACACAAACATTAAAAATATTTATTAACGTCTATCTTACAAAAAGGACGCCAAAAGTATAAAAAATAGGACTCCGTATCCCTATTTTGTAGTAGTGCAGGAAATGGACAACAAGTATGTTTCTGGACGGACCACTAGGTGGGAAACGATGGCACTCTATGACTCAAACATGTATGAATTATCTATTATAAATAAAGAAATAAATATATATTTTTAGGGAAAAAAACACACACACACAACAACAACAACCTCAAATTCAAGGGGGGCACTTGCCCCCCTTCTCTACAACATGGGTCCGCCCATGACTTACCGTTGCTGGAGAACCATCCTCACTTTCATTATTCTTCTTCAACGTTTGTCACTACTACCACTATCTTTTCTCTTCCAGATTCACCATTACTCGACACAAGAGAGAGAGAAAATATTTTTAAAAAAAGATTAAAATATTTTCAATGTCTTTTTTTTTGGTCAACAGCAGATGTTGAAAGTCATACTATCCACATCTGTTATTTTAGAGGGGAAAAAAGACGTTGAAAGCCATACTATTTATGACTTTTTTTAAAAAAAAAAAAAACATAGACATTGAAAATATGACATCCAACATTCGTTTTTTAGAAAACTGACATCAAAAGTTTGTTGAAAAACATATGTAGATAGATTTTTGGGAAAATTCGTTTCAGGGCCCTTATTAGCCAAAAAATCATAGAAAAGGCCCAAACAATCTGAAAATACCTAGAAAGGCCCAAAAATTCTGACAATACGGAAAAATGCCCAAAAATTCTGACAGAGTTGTTAATGGGGCTGATATAGTTGTTAGTGGGGGGTTGATATAGTTGTTAACCAGGGTGATTTAGTTGTTAGAAAAAAAAATTTTAACAACTAAATCAGCCCGGTTAACAACTATATCAACCCCCCGTTAACAACTATATCAGCCCCATTAACAATTATATCAGCCCCCCGTCAGAATCTTAGGGCCTTTTTGAGTATTGTCAGAATCTCTGGGCCTTTTTCCGTATTGTCAGAATGTTTGGACCTTTTCTAGAATTCTTTGCCTAATAGGGGCCCTGAAACGAATTTTCCCTAGATTTTTTTTTAAAAAAAAAACTTACAACGTTACTCACATAGATAGCTCTAAAAATGGTCGTAGAAAGGTAAAAAAGCATATGTTAAAAGTATTTTCTGCACTACTGACAATATAATTTGCAAATATGTTACAAGTGGAAAGGCTTAATTTACCCTTAATATTGTTACCGATCCTTTGTGAATCTACAACGTTTGCTTCTTTGTCGATAGATATGCTTTCAACCTTGACAGCAACTATTCAGAAAAACCGAGTCTTGTAGGTCTCTACACATCCAAGCTTTTATTCTTTAGCAAAGGGGTTGTAGAAGATGGCATATTCTTCCTCTTCTCCTCATTCACCATCTTTTCTTCTTGAGCCATCCCCCACATCACTGAGTAAAACCCAATTCCTATTATACATATTCCTATCATGCTGCATTAACAAATCAAACTCCACAGTGTTAGGTATTATCCCACTACTTCACCATTCATGCTCAAAGTTTCACAAATGGGTTAAATACCATCATCAATCCTTGATCAAATTTTGATTTTAGTCCCAGTAGTTTCAAATCATTGATTTTGTCAGCCACAGTTCTATATTTTTTGGTCTCAGTTTAACAACCAGTCCCTATATTCTAATCAATTTTAGTTTTTGTCTCTATACATTAAACAAAAATCAAAGTCTTTATAAAATTATAGGGACAAAAACCAACGTTCTGATCAAACCGTAAGGATCAACAGTGATATTGACCCTTCATTACACCTTAGATTGTGTATGTGTGTGTCCCCCCCCCCCCCCCCCCCTTCTCACCTTCCTAGATAAAGAGACTCCCTCAGAAATATGAATCCCATGCCAACTGCAATGACCATCCCTAAAGGGTTAAACATAGCCACATAAATTGGCCCCTTCTTTCGGCCAGCCCATGCATACACAACACTTCGGATTGATATCGTAAATATTGCCTGCAAATCAAATGACCCATCCATCATCCATCACTACATATATAAATCATACCCCTAAGTGTAATTAAGTTTTGCACCAAATTAATTACTCAGTTGATCAGCACTAAGTAGTTAGTTTCTTCTGTTGTTTGTACTTACTGAATAAAATATTGCTACCAATTCCATATCAGGCTTGAGTATCCAAGCTTCTGAAGCTCCCTCTGCAATGAGAGCTACTATGGCAGAAAGAACGACCACAAAACTGCAGCAAATGGTTGTGACCATCAACTCTGCGGGATAGTCCTTGAGAATCCAAACCTGCACATATATTTGAAGATGGAAAGTTTTCAACACAAAATATCATAGTTTCAGCCGACAAAGACTGGTTCAAATATTCAGATTGAGCCTTGATTAGGTCCAGTACTTCAATTAGAATATAAGACCTCATGTCTTTAATTAAAAAAAAAAAACTAGTTGACTAATTTGGATAGGTTGAGGGAGTTCGTTATTTTACTCATTTGTAATAAATATAAGCTAGTTTTTCTAAAATATCATCTTTTATCATCATAACTACCCTTAGATAGAAACTTCTTAATGTGTAAAATTAATAAGGATACTTGAGGGAAACATCATTAATTTGGAAGAAAAAGTATACTCAGGTTTTATATTTAGAACCAAATGTAATTCCCAACTAATTTTTATATTAATGACCGGAAGTAGTATTTCGTAACAACTATTTAGTATATGGTATTATAAAACAAGATAAAGGTGCAAAAATACTCAAACTTTGATCCAAAGGGTGTCAAACATGTTGGTATATTTTTTTGGATATGTAAAAATACCTATGAACAATCATTACTTTTCGTGGTGGGGCCATGCTATTGTTATGAATATATAAAAGGTAAAAGTGTCAAGTTATTTTAATGGTAGTGACGTATTTGCCTTCTTGAGCAAAAAAAAAAAAAAGAAGACATATTTGCTTTCATTTTAAGAGTTTATAAGTAGTTTTGAATCTCCCAAAAAAGTAAATAGTGTTTTGACACACTTTAGGTAAAAATTTATGTGTATTTAATTTATATCGTTACCCTATAAAATAATACAAACTTAAATATTATCAAGTGCTTAATATATAGTTTTCCATTCATAAGAATCAAAATCTTATTGAAAAATATTGGATTCTTTTGACTTTGCACTCAATTCCACTGCTTTAATTAGTAATTACAACAAGAGAAAACTACTAATTAATAGGGAGACAAAAGCGGAGTACTACTTTCTTGATGATGGAATAAGTTTGAATATACCTGGACAACAATTAAGATAGAGAGGCAAAGGCTAGCAATTGAAAGGAGAAAGCCTCCCAATAGCCAATTTGAATACTGTGAGCGCAAAGCCCAATTCATCAGTGGCTTCTCTGGTAAGGGTTGAGGAGTAATTGGAAGGCCCTTATATAGGGTCACGACTAATGCTCCTGTGATTGACACCACTGTTCCAATTGCTTTCGCTTGACCGCTTCGTAATTTCAAATCCAGATTTTCCATACTGAAAATTACAGAACATGGAAGTTCACTGATTTCTCAGTCCTGTACTTCTGCGGGTGAATATAGCAAGGGCAATTCTAATTTCTTAAATCTATCAAAGTTACAGATTTTTATGTATAAATAAAGGGAAAACATTTCTCATGTTATAGGAGAAATGTTTTCTCATGCCACACACACATAAAATGGTGGGACCCACATATATATATAATGTTCATTATATATATATGTGAGTCCTACCATTTTATGTATGTGTAAGAATCTTCTTTCTCTCATGCAACATGAGAAAAGTAAACCTCATAAATAAAATGAAGAAGTAATTTTCTAAGTAATTTTCACGTACTAAGAAATGAAAAAATTGACTACAGTTATTAAAAACTGTATTGAGTAATTTTAATGTATAGGTTGATGCCTCAAACTAAAAATTGCTTACAGTTGGTGCCTTGTACTCCCTCTGATCCTAAATATAAAATAAAGTTGATTTTTTTGGAAAAATTAAGGAAACTAATTAAATTACCCTCAGAGCATTTATATTTTTATCCCCCTAAAAAAAACTAATTAATTTGACTAATAAATAATATATAATCTAAGGATACACAACATATAATATGATTAATTAACTTATTTAGCTTTCTTAATCTCTTCAAAGAAAATCCACTCTATCTTATATTTAAAATCGGAAGAAGTAACAAAGATTATAGGGAGTAATAAAGATAAGTGAATATTTAAAAAAAAAAAAAAGAATCCTGCCATTAAAATTTTTATTGTTGATAACCACCTAGTAAATTATTAGTAGCCTGATTTAGGTAATGTATTTCAAAAGAGACATTTCCCGGACTTTCCTTAATGAAAAAGACTGAGCTGTGACATCTGAATTACTTGAGGTGGCACTTCAAGTGGTGAAGCCAAGGGAGGCAAGGCAATTTGCCACACCAAAAAAACAGAGAGGGTAAGTATACAGAAATGAAAATTATCGGATTTGAATTCTATGAAATCAGAGATTTGTCAGGTTTTGAAACCTGAATTGCCACTAAACCGGTCGAGGTATTGAGTCATGGGTCAATAGGTCAGATCAATATTTAAACTAAAACTAATTTAGGCCAAACCGATAAGAAATTGAAGCTTTCAGGTTAATTAATATGAAATTCTAAAAAAAATTAAACACTTGACCCCACTCTCTTCGTTTCAATACATATAAAACAAAATCTATACAACCATGGGGACTGCTGAAGGTGTGGCTCAAACCAATTGCAACACTATGATGTTACTTGGCACAATTCACGTCCAAGTCCAATTTTCACAAGGAGCAAGTTAAGGTGGGGACGACCCGAGCTCAATGATCAATTGGCTCTCCATTTTTGTCCAGTAGCGTATGGACGACCCGAGCTCAATGATCAATTGGCTATGTGAAATATGCCTGATGCATTATATTACAATATGACCTAGAGGTAAAATTAAAAAATTATTGAATTTTATAATAGAGTTCATACCATTTAAGATTGTTTTAATCTATATAAAACTGTGCCTTATAAATAAGAATTCTGAAATATTTTTCAATAAGGCAAACTTTCCAATATTGAGATTAAAGGTAAAAGTAAAAACATTATTATTATAACCCTCTATATGTGTGTGTTTTGAAAAAAGTGATGCGATTGTTGAACACAAAAAAGTGATGAGAATTATTACTTTAATTTTATATTATGAAGTATTTTTAATTAATTCATAGCTTTAATAATTACTATCTTCGATCCTAAATATAATATTTAGTTGACTTTTTTTAAAGAAATTAAAAAAAACTTATTAAATTACTATAAAATATTTATATTCGTCTATTTCTCTCTAAGCTAATTTCTCTAATTTATAAACTAATATATAAATATTTAATCATACACAATATATGATATAATTAAATAACTTATTTAACTTCTTTAATCTCTTCTAAAAAAAAAGTTAACTGATCTTATACTTCAGACAGGAGGGAGTATTTACGTTTTATGATATTCTAAAAAATAATTTTTTTAAAAAAATTATCCTTTGTTAATTACAGTTAATCCTCTTAACATCTAATCTCAATCATTCATTATTAGGAATGTTTAATAATATTTTAGGTGAAACAATATTAAATGTGAAGCATAGATATCTTATTGATTAAAACGTGGGTCTAAAATCCATACAAGGATCTCATACATAACTGTATGTTTTATTATGTTTTTTACATAACTTTGTATTCAATTTTTCAAAAGCTAGACAGCACAAAATTTTCTGAATTTCAGGTTAGCCATATATGACCTCCCTAATTTTAGAAAGTTTAAATTAAGGACAATTTTTTAATTACATGACTCTAATATTTTGTATTTTCACTATTAACTTCCCTGCCATCAAAATTTTCATTAAAATTACATGTAAAACATCAATGATTATTTTTTTGATGATATGGTATATGATAAAAATTATGAGCAAAACTGGTTACCGTTAAGGCTTTAACATAATTTTTTTTATATAATAAAAATTTTAGGAAAAGGGTTGGATTTACCTACGACCTAAGGGCAGGGCGAAATCTCCCTTCCTCCTAGGTCATACCGATGTTGGATAGGGCGAGCCATCTATTATCCTCAGACGAAATCTCCCTTCTTCCTAGATCATACCGATTTGGATAGAGCGAACCATTTATTATCCTCAAACGTTTACTTAGGCACCTAATAGCTAAGATGTCTTTCCCAGCGCCTTGATTAACTCCAGGATTAAACTCCTTTCCTTTGGTAGGGTGGCTTTAACATAAATTTTTTTTTTTTATACAACCAGTGGGGAGGGGGAGGCAGGGCTCGAACCCTGGATAAGGAGGAAGGGCTGGCCCTAGTGCCATCGCACTTCGAAGCGCTTGGCGGCTTTAACATAAATTTTAAGCACAAGCAAGTTGTCCAACTTAAATAAAAGAGGGAAAATTACACTAAAAATTATATGATATATTTACTATAGTAGGCAATATGGTTGTTAATTTAACTTTTAAAAGTCACGAAAGTTATATTCAAGTGAGCTAAAATTCAGAGATTTGTTTTACCTTTTCAAAGGTAATTTTATTGTAGATGAAGTAAGAATGTTGAAATTAATTATTACTATAGTAGGCAATATGGAGTTTTTTTTAAAAAAAAAAAAATTTGCTTTTCAAAATCTAAAACAAACATGGTAGCCATTTCTAAAATACACAGAAGAAGCCAGGAGGAAGAGGGCGAAGAAAACGAGAGACCTGGAAACAATGGCAATGATGAAGGTGAAAGCAGGAACGAGATCTATCGCAGCGGACGACAAAGTGGGAGAGCTTAATTGAATACCACTATACATCAGTGTCTGCACTGCACAGCTACCGCACCAAACAACGCAAAACAACCGAATCAAATTCCACATTCAGATTCAGAGCATTTAAGACCCCCAAAAATTTGTCAGAAACTTATCATACCTGAGCACGCTCGTCACAAAGATTCTACAGATAATTGACCTTGAGATTTGGGGAGGAGCCAACTTCCTGTGAAAATCGTTAAATCAACGAAAAGCAAAAGAGTCATTCGACCCAAAGCTGAGAAAGAAATTAAACAGTGAATCGGATTTGATATCGAAAATCGACAACAATGATAGCAAATCCAAACGGTAAAAAGACCTAAAAGATGATAGTCGACGGTGAAGAAGATGACGAGGACTCATTAATCGGAAAAACAACTTGAAATCTCTTCTTAAAGTTAGGTCAAGGAATTGATGGATGGAAACCTGTGATAGAGGAAGGTAGAAGGAAGAAGAAAACAGAGGGCTAAGGCATTAGAATACACGATGAACACGAATTTGCTCATGCCATTGGTGGTGGCCGCCTTGACTAGAGTGTTCAAGCCGACATCCAAGAACTGCGCGGCCACCATCGCCATTGTTATGGCCACATTCGCCATTGTTAATTCACTGTCGTGCTCTGCTTCTTGTTTCCTAGACAGTATGAGAGAGAAAGATTGACATGGTTGATTCTGGATAGTGAGCAAGTGGTCCGCACTATTATGGCTCCATCCTGATGAATTTATTGTTGAAAGAGACAAGCATTTGGAATCTCCGTCTCAAGAGTGAAGATAGCTCACGAAAAAAAATGCTGTCCGTATCGAGTTGGACGGAAAATGGCGACGTTGAAATTGGTGTGCATGTGTCGGGGAATTTGGATTCTCTCAGTATCTCTTCTCTCTCTTTTTTTTTTCTCAGTATCTGATCTCCACCTTTAAATTTAAAAAATAGATGGTCTAGATTTAATGTTTTATAAAACTAGTATTTTAAACATGAATAAATAAACTTAAACTATTAAATCATGATCTATACAATTTATACTTGTAATACAAACAAAATTAATAAAAAAAATTAATTTATAAAACACTATTATAATTATTTTAGAAAATATTAAATCTGAACCCTTTATTTTTTCATCCAATGATGGAAATGGGATTCTGAGAAGAAAAAAAGAGAAGAGATTCTGAGGAAATCTGCTCCCGTTGCCGGCACATATCGGGGATTCGGGTACCACGCACGCCACATGGTTAGTTATTTGGGTGAATCCAATGTCCAATCCAACTGTCCAAGTACCAAAATGTTAGAATTACAAAATATAAAGGGTGAAGGTCGAGAAATTTCATAAATGCCATTGAGTAATTTTTCATCATCGTTAATTTTAATGATTACTTGACTAAATATTCTAAACTTATAATAGCTGATATGTCATCCAAATTATTTTATTATAGTTTAAAAATATTATATTAAAAAAATTAAATTTAAACTTTTTTTTTATCAGTTTTAAATTATAAAACCCGCATTTAAATCCATTCAGATAGCTGTCATAAAAGAAATAATTTAGTCAATATGTTTATTGATAAGATTGATTGTCTTAAGAGTAAGAGATTAAAATTATATTTGATTAACTTAAATTAAATAAGTCAACATAAAATATTACAGAATAATTTCAAAATGTTAAGAGTTTTAGTTATAAATATTTTTAGGGAAAAAGATTTCTCCTGTCACTGGAGATAGAGTTATCTCCCGTGAGCTCAAAACTACGTTGTTTTGGATTAATGAAGGGTTTGTTAATAATTTCAGGTGAATTAATGAAGGGTGTTTTGTTAAAATGTATATGATTAAAAAATAAACAGAATTACAGAAACACCCTTCATTAATTCACCTGAAATTACTAACAAACCCTTCATTAATCCAAAACGACGTAATTTTGGGGTCACTGGAGATAACTCTATCTCCAGTGACAGGAGAAATCCTTTACCCATATTTTTATGGTAAAATATTTCTTTAGTCACTAGAGATAAGTTTATCTCAAGTGATCCTAAAACTACGTCGTTTTGAATTAATGAATGGTGTTTTCGTAATTTTGTTTACTTTTTTTTCATATGAATTTTACTGAAACACCCTTCATTAATTCACCTAAAATTACAAACACGACCTTCATTAATTCAAAACAATATAGTTTTAAGGTCATTGGAGATAAACTTATTTGGTCTAAACTCTAACAGTGGATACAAATGGAAAGAAAATTGAGAGAGAAATCAATTGAAACATTCCTTAAATTCATGGCAATTAAAATTACAATAGTGTCCTTATTAAATTTTTAACCCATTTTTCAAATAATTCTGTAAAAAATAAATTCGAATAAAAAGTGAACACCATAAAATTGAAGATTAAAGTTAAATTAAAACGACATTATTTTTTACATTTTCTTTTAGAATCAAGATATTGACAAAAAAAAAAGATATTTACCCACAAACTAAAATAATAAATAGAAATTTATTGTGAAAATAAACATGTCACAATGATAATAATATCCTTATTTCCTGATATATTAAAACCAAAATAAAAATTTATTTAAAAAACTCAAAGTAAATTATTTTATATATAATGTATGATTATAATATAATAATTATTAATTACGTATAATTTATGAGATCTTTACTAATATTAAAAAAAAAAGATAGAACAAGAATTATTGTTATTATTATTATATTGTCCCATTTTTTTGAGTTAAGATGCAACTAATATCCTAAGTATTTTTCTAGGTGCATCTAATGCTCTAAAATATTTTATTATACACCGAGCACCTTAAAATTTTTTCTAGTGCATCTAGTATCTTGAAATACTTTTTCAAGTGCGTCCAGTATAATAAATTATTTTTTTGGTACATCCATCTCACTAAAGGTTTTTTAGGTATATTAAGTTCCCAATATTATTTAAATTTTTAAGTATAAAATTGCACAAGAAAGTATTTTAGAGTGATGGATGCACCTAAAGAATATTTCAGGGTGGTTAGTGAACCATAAAATACTTTAAGTATTCGATGATCTAAAAAAATACTTCAGGATACTGATTGCACCTTAACCTTCCTCTCTCTCTCTCTCTCTCTAAACTGGGTGGAAGATGGCATGAGGGTGAGAATAGTAGCAATAAGGAGATACGAAAATTGAAGGCAAAAAAACAAAATATATCTATATATATTTATGGACTTCGTTTCAGTGCTAAGTAGTGTGCTTTGCTCCCTCTACTCATCAGATCTGAGCCATCTATATCTAATTTTGGACGGTCTATATTTGAGTTTTTTTTA
The DNA here is from genome assembly GCA_034222035.1 of Acacia crassicarpa. Classification (NCBI taxonomy): domain Eukaryota; kingdom Viridiplantae; phylum Streptophyta; class Magnoliopsida; order Fabales; family Fabaceae; genus Acacia; species Acacia crassicarpa. The sequence continues at coordinate 17,532,963 of JAWXYG010000009.1, read as the reverse complement.
ATGATAATTTTTAAATAAAAATCATTTTTTTCAAAGAATATTAATTAAAAACTTATTTTTATTTTAGATTCTATATCCATTAAAACATTTTATTAAAAATATAGATTTTTAAAAATTCAGCTATGGATCATCCAAAATTATATCTGGAATATGAGTTAGGAGACTAAGCATTGTTTTGTCAGCAGAAGCACGTTAAAGTGACGACTGACGATGGGCCCATGGTGCAATTGAGTGGGCGTAAGTAAAGGGCAACAAATCGGTTCTCACTAAAGTGACGATGGGCCCATGGGCAATGGTGCAACTGAGTGGGGGTAAGCAAAGGGCAATGTGGAGAAATCACTTCTCACTACAAAATCTCACCGAATAGAGAAAAAATTGAGAGGAAAAAAGCATGGGGCCCACCACATTTTTTCCTTCCCACTTTTCTCCTCCCTTCTTTCCTTATCTCATCCCCTAATTTTTTTCTCTATCCAAACATACTATTAGGGTGCTTATTTCTTTTTAAAAAACACAAACTTTCAACGATAGACGATAGTTTTAAAATATCAACATTATATTTCTAATTTTCTGCGATACTTTACCAAAGTTGTCACTGAAATTTTTTTTGTACAATGAATTTTAAATCATGATGAAAAGTACAAGTTTGGGAAAATGATAAATAAATATCATTTAAATCTGTAAAACTTTCAGAAGTCTCCCAAATTTGTAAAAAGACTAAGAGGTACTAAGGACTTATGAGAGATATACAAATTCGGGTGAAATTATCATTTTACCCTTATTTTTAAATAAATAAAAAAAATAAAAATACCCTCACCGAAGAGCCGCCGTCGGAGGACCGCTACCAGCTGGGTGCCGGCTGCCGGCCACTAGTAAGGGGGTGGAGTTTTTTTTTTAGGGGGGGGGGGAGGAGGGGTTGGGTTTGCTTTTAAAAATATATATATTATTCATTGAAAGTGTGGGGGGTGGGGTTCGAACCCCCAACCCCCCACACATTCATGGGGCTAGTTGAGTCACTTGGTTCCTTTAATATATATACACTAACAAATATATATATTCTTCCTAGTATTTTTTCAACGATATTTACAAAACTTGCAACAGTATTTACAAATTCAATAACGTCATTTACAACTTTTTTCAAGTTTACATTTTTTTCCTCTTTAATACCACTGAATTGGGGGGGGGGGGGGAAATCAACGGTATTTACAAAATTCACAATGGTATTTACAAAGTTAATAACGCCATTTACAACTTTTTTTCAAGTTTATATTTTTTCCTCTTTAGTGCCTTGGAGTGAAAAAAAATGCACTATTTACAAAACTTATAATGGTATTTACAAATTTAATAACGCCATTTACAACTTTTTTTCAAGTTTACATTTTTTTTCCTCTTTAATGCCTTTGAGTGAAAAAAAATCAACAGTATTTACAAAACTTGCAATGGTATTTACAAATGGGTCAAGGTGCAGATTTGCCAACCAACTATTACCCGATGAGCGTCTAGGCCAAATAACTATTGAGGGGACCAAAATTGCCAATTAACAATTAAAAAGTGAAAAAAAAACCACAATTTGTAGCAAATTCGCCAATGAACTATTACCTCATCACTGTCTTAGTGTCTCTGTCTTCCATTGACTGTCATAGTGTCAGTGACGTCGGCATTTCCAAAGCTTCTATTGTTGCTGGGTGTTCCACTCATCCTTTTGAACTCATCCAGTAGTCCACAATGTTCGACTGGTACGCACCTTGCACTTTGGTTCCATCCCTCCGATGCCACAAGTAGCAACCGCTACTGCCGCAATGCCTGCTCCCATGGGTCCCATCTCTGTTGGTGTTTTCCTTTTCCAACAAGAAGGTTTAACCGCTCTTTTCTCCAGCGTTTCCGCCACCGTCCTAAGCCAGTGCCTCACATTTTAACTTAATTGTGATAGTTGTTTTTTTAATAGTTATTTGGTGTTTTTTTTTCACTTTTTAATTGTTGATTGGCAATTTTGGTCCCTTCAATAGTTATTTGGCCCAGACGCTCCTCGGGTAATAGTTGGTTGGCAAATCTGCACTTTCACCCATTTACAAATTCAATAACGCCATTTACAGATTCAATAACGTCATTTACAACTTTTTTTCAAGTTTACCCTTTTTTTCCCCTCTTTAGTGCCTATGAGTGAGAAAAAAAAATGCACTATTTACAAAATTTGTAACCGTATTTACAAATTCAATAACGCTATTTACAACTTTTTTATAAGTTTACATTTTTTTCCTCTTTAATGCCTCTGAGGTAAAAAAAAAATCAACGGTATTTACAAAACTTACAACGGTATTTACAAATTCAATAACACCATTTATAAATTCAATAATGCCATTTACAATTTTTTTCAAGTTTACATTTTTTTTCACTCAAAGGCAGTAAACTTGAAAAAAAAGGTGTAAATGGCGTTACTAAATTTATAAATGGTATTATTGGATTTGTAAATATTGTTACAAGTTTTGTAACTAATGCATTTTTTTTTTCACTCAGAGGCACTAAAGAGGAAAAAAATGTAAACTTGAAATAAAGTTGTAAATGTCGTTATTGAATTTGTAAATACCGTTATAAGTTTTGTAAATAGTGCATTTTTTTTTCACTCAGAGGCACTAAAGAGGAAAAAAATGGAAACTTGAAAAAAAGTAGTAAATGACGTTATTGAATTTATAAATACCGTTGCAGGTTTTGTAAATACCGTTGATTTTTTTTTTTAACCTCAGAGGCACTAAAGAGGAAAAAATGTAAACTTGGAAAAAAAAAGTTATAAATAGCGTTATTGAATTTGTAAATACCATTACAAGTTTTGTAAATAGTGCATTTTCTTTTTTCACTTAGAGGTATTAAAGAGAAAGAAAAATGTAAACTTGAAAAGAAGTTGTAAATGATGTTATTGAATTTGTAAATGGTGTTATTGAATTTGTAAATACCGTTGATTTTTATTTTTTATTTTTTTTTACTCAGAGGCATTAAAGAGGAAAAAAAGGTAAATTTTTTTTAAAAAGTTGTAAATGGCGTTATTGAATTTATAAATATCGTTGCAAGTTTTGTAAATATCGTTGGAAAAATGTTAAGAATATATATATATATATATATATATATATATATATATATATATATATATATATATATACATATATATATATGTTAGTGTGTGTGTATATGGGGTTTAAACTTCTCATGTTGCATGAGAAGAAGAAGATTCCTACACACATGAAATATTGGGACCCACACATATATATAATGCTAATTATATATATATGTGTGTGTGTGTGGGTCCCACCATTTTATGTGTATGTGACATGAGAAAACGTTTCTCCTACAACATAAGAAGTGTTTTTCCTATATATATTAAAGGAACCAAGTCTTGGCTTTATGGATGTGTGGGGGGTTGGGGGTTCGAACCCCACTCGCTACACTTTCAATGAATAAATTTTTTTTTTTTAAAAAAACAAACTACACCCCTTAAAAAAAAACCTCCACCCCCTCACCGGTGGCCAGCATGGCCCTTCGGTGAGGTTATTTTAAAAAAAAAATTAAAAGTAAGGATAAAAGGGTAATTTCACTCAAATTTGCATATCCCTCATAGGTCTTTGGTATTTCTCAGTCTTTTTACAAATGCCAGAGATTTTTGGGGGTTTTGCAAATTCAAATGGTATTTATTAATCATTTTCCCTATGAATTTCCCTGTCAACTCTAAAAATGGATATGTACAAATGAAATCGAATGAAAGGAAAGAAAAATAAATATATTCGAGGAAAGATACATATTAATAAACTATTTTGAAAAATATAAATAATTTAAAATTAACTTTGAGACATTGTTGACAAGAGATAAAAAGAATGAATTCTATTGGAATTATATTCCTTTTATTTTATCATTATTTCAAGCCTTTTTTAGTGGTGAAAATAGAGTATACTAAGCTTTAGCTAAATAGACCTAGGCCTACTATAGAGATCTAAAACATGAGGTTATATGTAAGGTTTTTTTAGGCTAGAGCCAGAGCCTTTAGAAGATTGAAGATTATTAAATAGGCTTAAAGTCTATGTATATAAATTTATATATAATTTATTAAACCTATTTAAAAAGCATATGTTATATCTTAAAGTTTAGAAAACATCGTGGCAACCATTGTCTGAGCAAATAAGAATCCAATCATTTGTTGACTAATGAGATATATTTTCTAGGGAAAATTATAATAAAGGACCTAAGAAAAATAATATTTATTAAGAAGGACCATAAAAAGTGGTAATTATTTTGAAGGACCAAAACTTAAAACATTAAAATAGAAAGACTAAATTGCCCTTAATCAGATTTTCTATATTATCTCTAATTAAATCAAAATCTGATTGTGTTTTTTTTTATACGTAGAATTTGATTGATTGAAAATAATAAATAGAAAGTTTCAGTATGGGTCTTCATATGCCGCCGATCAATATGACCCTGTTACTCCTGTTGAAATATTAAATAAATTTATATCATTAAGTATTGTACACAATACTTAATGATATAAATTTATTTAATATTTCATTAATTTATTTAATATATCATTTTTTTCAATTCAAAATTATTATATTTAAATTTGAATTTTTATTTTAAATATTAAAATGTAACTTTAATATAAAGTTGGAATATTCTAAGAGTCATGATAATATTTTCTTATTTGTAAAATTTACTTTCTCGGTACCTTTCCACAAGTTCTTGACTTTTTGAGTGAAAATTAAAGGATTCATGACATGTTTGTGGAAGATTTGTTGTGACACTGTTGTTTTTAAATTTATTTAAATGTATCATTTTTTTTCTCTGGTAAAAAAAATAATTAGCATTTTTTTTTTCAAAAGAAAAGGGGATCCCATTCCAAAAGAGTAAACAGCAGGCGGATTTTATAAGGGCAAAAATAGGAGTAACAGGGCCATATTGATCGGCGGCATAGGAAGACCCATACTGAAACTTTCCATTTATTATTTTCAATCAATTAGATTCTACGTATAAAAAAAATTAATCAAATTCTGGTTTAATTAGAGATAATATAGAAAATCTGATTAAAGGCAATTTAGTCTTTCAATTTTAATGTTTTAATTTTTGGTCCTTCAAAATAATTACCACTTTTTATGGTCATTCTTAATAAATATTGTTTTTCGTAGGTCTTTTATTATAATTTTCCCTATTTTCTAAAATCAACCAATCATAACAAATTACATGTAAAACTAGATTTGACCTCTTTTATTTTTTCTTGCAAAAACTGAGACAAACTTCTCTCTTGATCATTTTTATCTGGGCATTACTAAAATAAACTTACCGAGTGCAATTAATATGTTGCTGCAAATGACAAAAATCAAGGAAGGGAGAGTGAGCTAATATTACCATCTTGAGCAATCAAAATGAAGATAGTAGATGTGATCAATTGATGAATGAAAAGGTTGAACTCATGGACAAATGATGAAATATGAAACTTAGGATTAAGACTAAGTTTATAATTTTTAAATAATTTTCAAAATTAATTTATATTAGATTATACATAATAATGCATAATAGTATTTTTTTAAAAAAAAAACTAACTTTTTCAAGTTTGTAGGCTTAGGATGGAAATAAGTAGGTCCCTTCAATCTAGATATTAAAATAAAACGGAATGGACATATACTACTTCAATCTAGACATAGGCAATCAATGAGATAATAAGGCATGTACTTTAATTTCGACCTCATCTTCACCTAAAATTTTATTGCTCTTGTGGAAAATTATTAGATGTGTTCTGGTATAGAACACTGATGTCCAGCCTTGTAGGCTAGTAAGTCGATATTGGATCGATGAGCTCTACCTGAATATCTATGAGATAGTTAATCAAAAGAGCGTGGAATCATTGTACACAAACAAGGCTCCTGCCAAAGGGAGTGGTGTGTGTGCACAGTGTCGACAGTATGTAAATAGTTCAAGGTTTAGAACATGTGAACCTTAGGGTTTGACCTTTGTATTTATAGAGGGTACCTTAGGTTGATGGGCCCCATGTGATCTATGGTATTATAACTGCTATATCATATCTTAAGATCTTCCTTGATTATGGGTGAGTTAGGATCCTCCTTCATTGTAAATAGATCCCGATACTTATTACATTCATTGTTGGACCGTCCGGTTATTGGGCTTGAAATAGGTCCGTAACAGTTTCCCCCAACCCGGTAGTTCAAGCTTTTGAGCTGTCGAGATTTATTTTGCCCTAAGATAAGCTAGTTAGGCAAGGTTGCTGTGAACCTTACCTTCTTGTTTGTTTACTGCTCATTGCCGAGCTTTGTTACGTGGATCCCGACTGTCGATGCCATCCACCCAATGATCTGAGGTCATATCTCAAATATCCGAGGTAATGTCAAGGAATTTTCTTGACTTCGAGGTCGGGATCCTTTTGTATTCTCCATCATTGCCAACTGACACTTGCCTATCCTAGATTTGCGAAGGGTTTCAACCACCACACCTAGCCGCGTGGGATTTCTGTACACATTTAATGCTCCATTGAGTCGCGTACGTCACCCCTGCTTTTTGGGTGAATAGACTCTTTTACCCCTGATGTTTCGATATCGTAACGTTTATTATTCATATTTCCCTCCATCCTTCACACTCTTTCTGCTCTTTGCACTCTCTTTCTTCTCAAAAAACTCTAATCTTCCTTGTAGTGATCTCCTCTCTGTGACCCATGGATCTTGTTGCCTTGTACTTCATCGACTCTCATTCAATCAGGTATATCTTCCACCTCCCATCATTTCTTTGCCTTTATTTTGAAGTTTGCCGGTTCTCTTATTTTTTGTTCTCGTTTTTTCATCCCTATATCGCAAAGACGCTTGTTTTTGGGGTTTTCTGGGTAAGTTTCGTTAGGAATTTCTAGGTAACCTTTAAGTTCAAGCTTCATTCACATGGTTCCCCCTCCTTATCAAGCCTTTTGTACTTCTCTAGGTTTCAATTTCTAGTGGTGATGGATAGGATTAACCATTTGCCCTCTGAGTCAGAACATAACCCCAGAAGAGGAGGAGTCACTACATGCTCTTTATCCTAGAACCAGTTTTTAGTTATTTGGCTCTCCTCTTTTCGAAGAGCAAAGGCTAGCCATCTTGCTCCGAGGTGGGTTTGGTGGGAGGAGTGTTGAGGGATCTCAACCTACCGTTGTTAGGTCCCAAAACTAGAGTCCTGCTAATATTTTGCCTCGCATAGGGAGCCAGGGTGAATCCAATGCCATCCTAGCACTACCTGTCAACTTTTATGAGGTCCCCTCACATGTGAGGTCGGAAACCCATCCAGATGGATACCTCGGCCCATGCTGGGATTGTATTGCCTCAAGCTCCCATTACATCACAAGCAGACAAGACTTGTTGGCCAATGCCACCCTAGGTTCCTGTTGTCATAGGTCTTCCCCTGACCCTATCCCGACTGTTGGGAGTCAAGGTCCTCCTGGTCCAACCAATTCCCCCTCTCCACAGAGTAGCTTGTACATGTCAGGTATACCCCTCCTTGCTGATTTGAGCCTTTTCTGTTTTTGTTATAGGTAAATGGAGTCGCCATCTTCCCCCAGAGTGCCCGATTTAACGCCAGGGAGTCGGACTCTTCTAGTCCTCCAAAGGCTTTGACCGACAAATACCCCTGGGTGACGCACGAAGTATTAAAGACCCATTCATTGATGACCGCTGCCAACATAGGCAAATTGGGTTTGGAGGAATTAGACGGATGTCTCATGAGTCCTCCTAACAACAATAAGCCGATTTGCTCTACTCAGGAGGAAGGATGCACCAACTTCTTCTTCTTCTATAGGGACTACATGTCCCGACTTGGTATTCGTTTTCCGTTTACCAAGTTCCAAATTTCTGTTTTGAACAACCTCCATTAAGCCCCCTCTCAACTCCACCCTAACGGGTGAGCTTTCCTGATAGCCTTCGAGCATTTATGTGCTTCCTTTTTAGAGCCCATACCCTGATTTCTTCACTCCTTTTACTCCTCGCTCGGGTAAAGAGTCCGCTAAGCTGAAAGAGTTGACTTCCATCCGGGGCACTCCCGATAGGAAACTTTTTACCACCTATTCTGAGTCTTTTAAAGACTTCAAGAATAGCTTCTTCAAGGTAGTGGCCAAGCCTGGGGAATAGCCTTGGCTTCTTAAGGGGGCCAAGTCCAAAGATGTGGAATGGAGGTTCCCTTTATACTGGACCATTGATCATCATAAATTGACCTCCACTTCTTATCATGTTGACCGGTTGGTGTCTTATGCTAATGAGCACGACTGTAAAAGCGCGGCCTTCTTTATTAACCGGGCTCGTGCTGAGCTTGAGTCGGGGGCGTGTATGACTTCTTTTGTTGCTTGCCACAGATTCGTATTTATACTTTTTGTTCACGCTATATCTAGCATGATTTCTAGCTTCCATTATTTGTTTTGTAGCTCAAAATTTGGAGGAGTTGCCGCGTTACCTGTCCTACGTGAACTCGAATGCCGGTGCTCCGAGTAAGAACAAAACTAGGAAACGTGCTGCCCCTGACTCCGAGAAAGGAAAGGCCGGAGCGACATCTGAAATAGTAGCGGCCAAGAAAACGAAAGCCTAGGCCCGACACAGAATTTCTTCCTCTCCTCCTATTGGCCATATTTCCCGTCTAGGCTACCTGGGTTCGAAAGGAAAGGAGGTTTCCCCTTCAGATCCTCTAGCTCCTCCTTCTCCCACCAAGATTCCTACTGCTCCGCCTCCTGCTCCTAAGATTGCCTGTGAGCTCCCCTGATTAAAAGTCCTCCTGCTTCCGGATCCAGTAAAACTCGAAGGGTAATTCTTCTTACTGATACCTCCTGATATTCTCATATTACCACTGAATCGGCCATGAGAATCCCTTCTCGCAGATCTCTCAGCAACTTTATACCTTCTGCAGACGTCTCGAATTTTTGCTGTCAACTTCTCAAGAGTTGTGACATCATAAGTACCTATCCTCGTCTTGACCTCATCATTGCATCTCTCAAACATTTGTCTGGCCAGCCAATTATTATGCTGCTCTTCTGTTCTATTTAACTGCGATACATATTTAGCTAGCCCCATGAATTGAGCTATAAAGGTATTATCATCCATCTCCCCTTGTTGAAGTGTGAAGAACTCAGCTTCTTTTTAATATCTCATCTCAATAGGGAAGTAGTAATCATAGAACATTCTCTTAAATTCACTCCAATCCAGTTGATGCCCATCAGCAGGCTTCACCGTATTCCACCAATCCAGTGCACCCCCTTTTAACAGGGTCTTTGCAACGATAACCTTTTTATATTTATCACAGCCAATAGACTCAAATAACATCTCCAACCGATCAATCCAACTCTTAGCCTCTGTTGGTAATCCTCCTGAGAAGGTCTCAGGATGGAAACGATCTAAATGCTTCCATACTGTAAGTATGTTAGGAACAACCCTTCATTCTGCTGACTCTTTCGATTCATAGCTTGATCGATTTGGAATTGTCTCATTAGAATGAACAGTGTTTTCTTCCTCTGATTCTTCGTGAGCTTCTTGAGTATGACTCTTGCTTCCACCACTAGGCCTTTCCTTGGCTCTACCCTCCTCGAGTCTTTTTAATCGTTCTTCTATCGTACGGGTCCATCTATACACATGCCACAACATTTCAGCATCGGATAACTGCTCCTCAGGCTGATCCTGAGGCCTATTAGATTCCTCCTGGCTGTTGTCACCGATATCTGTACGCGGGTTGTCACCGATTTTCGTACACCTGGTATTCCCCATCTCTCCCCACCTAAGGGTAAAACCCACCAGAGATGGAGAATAATAAGAACAAAGAACAAAACAAAACACAACAAGGAAGCAGGTGTGTAAAGATTATATATTGCCATACTCTAAATGCAATGCACAACAGGGCCAGGAAATCATAAACACAGGGCTCTGGATACCAAGTTGAAAAGACCCTTTCTCATAAGATAACAATTACCCATACTGTTTTCTCAAAACCGGTTTAGTAGGTAATTATGGAAAACCTTCCTTTTCAGTACATACACCTTGGGGTCCAGGGCACAAATTCGCCCACAAACCCACAACAGAAAATCCATAACTCAGGGCACAGTTTTCGAACAGGAGATTTTATCGCCCACAAGTCATACAACACGAACCCCACAACAAAGGGTCCTTACAAAACAATGTTCACACAAGATAGGAAAGTGGATCAAATATAATTAGATAATATATAAAATAAGGCCTTCGGAAAATCAACAGTCATCCAAAAGTGGTTAATGTAGTATTTCAAAAATATGAGGGCCTTATGATGACAATATATAAATCAATACAACACTAATACCAAAAAGAGGCCTACAAGTTTCACGACGTCTATGCCTCTGGCTGCTTCCCTTGTCCTCTAGTAGGGTTAGAGATCTCGCCTGAAAATTTTAATAATGACGAGGTAAGACATAAAATCCCTGTAACTGAAATTAATTATCAAATATGCAAGAAATGATTGCAGGTCAAAGAAGCAGGTTTGTTATCGTAATTAAAATATCAATAATAATTAAATAATACATAATAAATAACAACATTTAAACCATCCCCGCTCATCCATCCTGCTCCTCCTTATATCATCTGGACGTAGTATAGCCTATCAGTGCTAGTATACCCGACCAATGTTAGTTAGTCACTTCAAGAATACTGTCCCCTCCTATGTCACCACCAATATACCGTAACAGGGATGTGTCCACCCAAAACACTCAACTCAAATTCCGAGCCAGGAATGAGAGAGCTGATGGACACAATTTCACCCTTAATTTCTTCCACACAACCCAACATATCCCACAACCGAAGAAATAATATAATACTAAAATTTTCAATAACATTTTATTAAATTATAATTCCATACACATCATCTCACAACAAACATTATAATCATCACAACAATAACAATCCCAATAATAATAATAATCACTTAAATACATAGATTGGAAAATACACTGCTTTACTAAAATTATTTCATATTCAAACATACACATAATTTTTCAAAACACATACAATTAGTATATATAAAAGTAAGACTTAGAAAAATACCTCACAGCCCAAAACAAGCATATAAAATAAATTAACCCCGGTTACCTCACTTCCAAGCTTAACCTCAGCTCGAGGAACACAACTCGCACAATTACTGCTTACAAGAAGGCTCTATATTATCACAATTAAAGTTTATAATTTCCTATGACTAAAAAAATACAAATTCTAATAATAATATATTATAATAACAAAAATTGAAAATGACAATTTGGGGTTTAACTTATTTTATTATTTGATTATTTATTTATTCATCATTCATTTTTTTTAAATAATCATTTTGTCCTTCACATACAAGAACTAAACCAATAGAATTTCCTATAGAGTGATAATACATACATATTAATACCCCCCATGTGTGTGCAACGTACTCCCAGTATTAATAGAGATGTATCACTACAAGACAAAAAAAAAAAATTTTCCTTCCTTTTATTTATTTGTTGCATATATATTCTTCCCATGGCTTATACGCAGCCATTTATATATATATATATATATATATATATATATATATATATATATATATCCCATACAGTGAAAGTTCCCATTGATTCTACGCTCAGCGATTATCTATATATATAAATACCTACTTATATATTTTACGACAACACCTAGTTCAACTTCCTTTTCTTCCTTCTGCGTTAATGTATATATATTTATAGGTAATAGCAAAATACAAATGCCTATCAACATCATTTCTCTCTCTCTCTCTGTTTGTTTGTTTGTTTTTGTTTTTGTTTCCAAGACTAACAGTATATATATTTATACACATTTGTATATCACAACACCTGTATCAGCAAAGTTTCCCCCCATTCCCTTATATATACAATGAGATATGTGTGTGTATGTGTGTGAGCATGTATGCCATGTCTATTTCCCTCAAACTATATATATATATATATATATATATATATATATATATATGTATGTATGTATGTATGTATGTATTGACAAAGCCCTGTTTTAATGTTTAGAAAATAGAGCTTCTCATTGCTTCATAACTACATTCACAATGGCTTCATCCTCAAACACTAACGTTGGAAATCATGGGAACTATAATGAAAAGAAACATGAAGAATCACCTTACTAGTTTCGGACTCGCAAGTACAAATGCTCACCGACACTAAACACCCTTGTTTCAAAATCACCACGCAGAGCAACAAGGAAAAGAAACCCTTTCACTCTCGGCCTTACTTCGTACTCGTCTCTCCCTCTCTCAACGTTTCTGTCTTACTGGATGAAGATGAGTAGAGATATATTTAAGGACCAAGAGGTTCCAGTTTGAGAAGAAAAAGAAGGGATCGAAGGGTGTAGACGTGGTTGGGCTCGAGGAGTATGGTTCGAGTCTGCTTGCGTGAACAGTTGGGACTGTGACAAGATATTCTGATGATGCGTGATCTGCTTCTACAGTTTACGCAAGTGACGCCGTGGCCCCTACTAATGACTTCCCAACTATTGCATTTTAGTGGGGATTGTTTCTACTATGCTATCATGTGTTGGGCCAAGGGTTTCAAATGAATTAAGCATTGGGTATTTGGTTGGCCGAAGGACATAAGGGCTGGTGGCTTGTTGTTGTTGGAATAGAGCATAACGAGTTGAATCAACTTTAATGGGTTGGGGGTTCTGTTAGCTTTATGGGCCATATGGTTTTACGTGACTGGAACAACAATTATGCAATTGGAGAGAGTATTAACTTGCCTTGCTAAATGAGTAGGTACATATATGTTGCTTTTTTTTTTTTGAAATATTACAAGGAAAAATAAATTCCTAATTTTCCAATAATTAATTTCATAATCTTACTTAAATCCTAAAGTTAAAAAAAAATTAGGATGTTATAGGCACAGGTGGTGCTTCATTTGAAAAATAAATATGTCAAGGCCGTGGCTGAAATACGACGTATCAAATTAGAGAAGGACGAAGCCTTGGAGGGGAAGAAGAGAATTGACGAAGAGCTTAGCGTATCCAAAGCTGCCACTGGGAAAGCGACCGAGGAGCTTCTGACGACAAAGGATGCTCTAGAAAAGATGAGCTTAGACCTTGCTAGTGTGCAGGTGGCTCATTCCAAGAGCATAAATGCCGTGAAGGCCCTGTAGATCCAATGCAGTGAGCTGGTCACTGAGCTAGATACAACAAAGGCCACCCTTGCGGCTGAGAAGAAAGCTCGTGTTGAGTGTGTGGAAACACTGAAGGAGGCCGCCGCGGATTGCTTCAAAATGGCACTTGCGCAAATCTATCATCTGAACCCCGAGGTGAATATAAACATCGTCGGGTATGATCACCGAGCTTACATTAAGGATGGCATACTGGTCCCGCCACCTTCTTCGCCTGGGAATGACTCAATATCCTTTATGGATGAAGACCAGGGCGGCGAAGAGGACTCTACCGCAGTCCATGGGGGCCAGGTCGGCGAAGAAGCTTCTACCGTTGTCCCGCTCGAAGGGGAGGGAGTTCCACCTGAAGGTGCTGCCCCTCCTAGCTGAGTATCAGAGGTTTCTCTGGCTGTTTTTGTGCCGATGTGTTGTTCTGGTTTTCTTTTGATTGTAATTGTTGCCTTTGGACAAACTAATCATCAATATTAATTTCGCTTACTAAGTCGAGCTTTACTTTTGTGTCTTTTATTCATCGTAGTGACGAATTTACTTTTGTGAATCCCAATGTGTTGGTAATTCTATGATCGGGCCATGGAATGAAAGGTAGGGAGAGCTCATATTTTTATTTGGAAAGTCCAAAATTATTTTTTTTAACTGGTGATTTTTCAATGAAGAAATCATTGTTTTTTTTTAAAAAAAAAATTTAGTTAAAAGATTATCTTTATTTTAGATTCTCTACCTATTAAAATAATTTTTTAAAAAAATCTAAACCGTCTAGAACTCATAAGGATAATTAAATAGACTTTCCCTACTTATCTTTTAGATGGAGAGAGAAACGGGATCCATTTGGGCATTCCGCTTCTTGTTTGAAGCATGATGAAGATATTCTTCTTGATTTTATATGGACATACAAATTCTCACTTCACCATTTTGTCGTTTGCATTAATACGATTGTACCTTACGTTTTAATACGGACATACAAATTAAGATTCTTGGAATGAGAGCTGTTAGATATGATTAGTTTTGATGATGTCTTATATAAATTCCATTATCAAGAGCAAAAAGTTTACACATTTTATTTATCTCCTACATTGTCTAACTACTATATTTAATGTAGATTAATCCAAGTTGAATTATAGAGATTAATCAAGAAGGAGATATTAAAGTTGCAGAGAATGATGAGTCCAAGCTAAATCACGAAGAATGATCAAGATAGGAGATGGAAGAAGGAAGAACTTGATGAATGGAATGAGAATATTATTAGACAAGTTCCAAGATTGATTCTAGAAGTCTCCATGATCAAATGGAAGTTGGAATGACTCAGTTTAAAGTTAAAATAAGCAAAAACGAGCTTCAGGATGATCTAACTCGAGTTAAGCAGTCATAACTCGAGTCAAGCACTTTGCTACAGTATTTCTGGGCTTCTGGACTGGTATAACTCGAGTCATGTATGAGTAACTCAAGTTAAAAGTGTTTTTAGTGTTTCTGGATAGGAGTAACTCGAGTTCACACTAATAACTCGAGTTAACAGTGCTTTTTCAGCACCTCTGTTATACTATGTTTCACGTTTCAGCTGGCGAGGTCTGGTATTTTGATGATATCTCCCAAACCAGAGATCGGATTGAGGTGAAACCAGTGGCATATGAAACTAGACTCCCAATAAGTCATTGTGATATAAAATGCAAGCCCAAAGGAGTTTAGATCAAGGAGCTATGAATTGTAGAAGTTGGGACTGAAATTCACACTACACTGCTGACCAAGCTTCGATGCTTTGAGCGTAACTCACAAACTACAAATCGGATTGAGCTGAAATTGGTGCCATTTGAAAGTAGACTCAAAATGCTTTCCATCAAGATTTGAACCAGCCAAAACGGAGTTTATACCATGGAGATATGACCTTCAAAAGTTACAGTCAGTTCAAGATGGTTCAAAAACGCTCAACATACAATGAGTTTGGAATGAGTTGTTAACTAGGCTTGGATAACTCAAGTTAGGATTGGAAACTTGATTCAACAACAATCAGAGAGGCAAACAGAGAAGAATGAATATTGAGAAGAGATTATAACTCAAATCAACAAAATAGCAGAGCACTATTCACAAGGTCTCTAAGAATTCTGAACTTATTGCTATCAATTGATTACTACTTGCTATACTCTTCAATGTTATTAATAATTTCATCAGCAAGTTTCAGTTGATCAAGGTTGGATTGAGGATCAATGACAATGCTAGCAAGAATGAATGGACTGGTTTAACTCGAGTCAAGAAAAACAACTCGAGTCCCTATTCAGACAGAGAGCAATCAAAACTTTTGGAACTCAGTAGCAACTCGAGTCATGACCACCAACTCGAGTTGTTCAAGAACATAGAGAGCAATTGGAGCACCTGGCAACTCAAGTCACAAAGGATAACTTGAGTTACTCCTAGACAGAGAGGAAATGACATTTGGACAACTCAAGTCACATACGGCAACTTGAGTTAGAATTCACACAGAGATCATCTGACACTTAAAGCAACTCGAGTCATGTGGAATAACTCAAGTCATAATCCAAACAGAAAGCATCTGGTACTCAAAACAACTCAAGTCACGTAGGATAACTCGAGTTACCATCTCTGTATCAGAAAATCACTGTGTCCGAAATCACAAAATCATTGATTGTGATTTCATTACTTCTTATCATTACTCATTACTATTCCTAACCATGTTTAATTAGTTTGTTAATAAGTTTCAGATGATTATATGAAAGATTAATTGCAGATTATCAAAAAGCAGATAATGATGTTAGAAGCTTCAACAGTAATATTTCTCCAACGGTCGAATAGTTCCAACAGTCATATATGCTCACATTGGTCATATTCAAACCTCGAAGAATTGCTCTATGTTCTTCATTGACTATAAAAGGATAACCATTCAAAAATGGAGACGACGAAGAGAAGAGCTTGTACTGTCGAAATGCTAATATTCTGAATCCAGCATCTATCGCTGATATTCTGAATCTAACATCTATCTCATACGCTCTCTATTCTCAATGCTTATATAGTTCAACATAGAGAGTGAAATGATTTGTATTGTACTTTAGTGTTTATTCATTCACTTTTGAGAGAGAAGATTTATCTGTATACATTCTATTTGAGAGTTACTCAAGATTGGGTGATCTTGAGTGGAAAACCCATTGTATTCATTATAGCTTGTAAGAGGGAGTCAATCCTAGTGAGAGGATTACTTCGAATACAGAGTGTGTAATCAAGTGGGTGTATTGATTGCAACTTGTAAGGGGGAGTGAATCCTAGTGAGAGGATTACTTCGAGTACAGAGTGTGTAATCAAGTTGAAAGAAGATAGTGGATTAAAAATCTCAAGTGAAGCTTGAGGATTGGACGTAGGTCAAGGATTGGCCAAACCAGTATAAATCTCAGTTTGCATATTCTCTTCCCTTATCTCTTATATTTCTAGCATATATATTTGAATGTCCATACATGTTTGAATGACTGACTATTGCTTTATCAATTATTAGTCATTCAAATTGTTTTCAGTAAGTTGCGAAAAGATTTTCAAAGTTTCTAAAGTTTTATCAAACACACAATTTACCTCCCTCTTGGGTGATAGCCAGGTCTTTCAAGAGCTAGGCTATAAAATGACAACCTCATCCTTAAAATAGTACTCCCTTCAGTCTTAATTAAAGAATATATTTATTTAATTTTAAAGAGATTAAGGATAATAGTGAAATTAATTAATTATATTTATTTTCTTAAAATGCCCTTATTTAAAACTGTTTCTGCGCTTTCCCCCTCTACCTTAGCATCCCCTCCAGTGTAGCATCCATGTTCAGTGTCTTGTTTTGTTCCACTCTTGCATCCCTTACAAATTTGTAGAACACCCAACCACTATGAAAACAATAGGGGTACTTTAGGAAGAAATTAACAAAAATTAGAACTTTGTCCTATAATTAAGATAAAGATCAACTCCCAAATGTTGTCCTACAATTAGAACCGAAGGAAGTATTATTATTCATTAAACTTATTATGAGTAAATACCCTTTCTAGTCCTTGACAAAAAACATGGACCTCATTTTGGTCCCTTACAAAAAAATCAACCCTTATTCGTCCTTTTTATGGACTAAAAAGGACATTTTTGGAAATTTGTGAGAGATCAAAATGTCAACCAATCGACCCTTATTCGTCCTTTTTATGGACTAAAAAAAACTTTTTTTAAGGGACCAAAATGGGGATCGCGTTTTTTTATCAGGGACCAGAAAGGGTATTTACTTACTTATTATAATGCGTATTATATTGGGGGGTAATTATAACAATAGCCAAACCATCCCCTCCTCAAATTAGAACAAATGTGTTCCTCTGTCTGTCGGGTGGAAAGCAAGAGTGAAAAAAGAGATAGAGGGAGAGCCAAAGTGAGAAGAAGTGGTGAAGATCATTTGGTTGTGCTAAGATAGGTGATTTTACTCCTTCTCATCTTTTACTCTTGATTTCAAATATTATTGATGGTGAGAAATTCTTGGGTTTATAGGATTTTAAATATTTGGGTGTTCCAATATATTATTTAGCTTATAATGGCCAAAATGGAGTTAGAATAATAATGGGTATGGTTTATTTTCTTAGTTTATTGGAGGTTATATTAAGGATTGAATGGATTGGATTTGAGGTTTATAAGGGAATGTGAATATTTGGAATTTTTGGGTGAAACTTTGATTGTAGGGAATTGGGTGTTTTAGATAAATTGAGGATATGACTGTATTTTGATGGTCCTAAAGTGAGAAAATAATTTTTAAAAGAAGGAGATGTGATTGTAATGGTGATTTGAGGAAGATTAGATTTATGGGATTAACATTAAGGATTAAAGTGAGCAATTTTGGGGATTTTAAGGTGATTGGAGGGAAGTATTATTGCTAAGGAACAAATAAATTGTTGTCATTTTTCTAAGAAAACTAAAGTGATCTAATCATGGAAGTTTAATTGCTATATTGTTGTTGTAGTGGTTAGTATTCTTGTTAATTTTATTAACATATTGTAGAGTGAACTTGAATTTGGCTTGTTGAACTTGAATTCTCTCAAGTTTAGTTGTTGTGTCAAGAACTTGATGTAATCACTTTCCAATTTACCTTATATGCTTGTTGAGGTGATTATAAGTGTATGTTCTTATTTTCAAATAATATAAGTATATGTTATAATATTTTACATATGAAAAATGAATGTTTGTGAATAAATTTTGTAGTTATGTGGGCTTGAATTGTTTATCTTGTGATTGTGATGTTGATTACGCATATCATTAAGTATTAAATATGAGGATAAATTATTTATGTGCAAGTTTTTGATGTTGAACTATATATTGAAGTGTACGGGATTGTGATGAGATGTGATTGTGGAAGGTTAATTCTTTTAGACCACGTTGTATGGCCTCCACTGTGTGCACAGTGGATGACTTTGACATTCTCAGGGCCCTTGGTATCATCCTTCCTTTGGTTGGGTTAAGGGGTCAGCTAAAAGGACATGACACCTTTCCATATTCGAAAGAAAGGGAACCCATGGTCTAATATGAGTTCTGTAGCCTTTGGCCAGGTCACACCTCATTATTGAGGAGCTAGGTGAAGCCTTGTCAAAGTGACTAATCCTATTATGTATTGTAGTCCATGATGAAGGTGGAATATCACCTAGAGGGAGGGTGAATAGGTGATTATAAAAATCTTTTCACTGTACGATCAAGAACACTAAAATAGAGACAGAGAAAAGAAATGGACACAGAGAGATTATACTAGTTCGATCTAACTCCTCGACCTACATCCACTCCCCAAGCACCTTGGGATTTTCACTTACTCTTAATCACAAAATACAATTACATACTCTTTACTCGAAGTAATCCTCTCACACTAAGATTCACTCTCCTTACAAGTTGTAATCGTACACCCACACTTAAGGTTCCACTACCTTGAGATTTAATCACTAAACAAATAATCAAATAAGTGTTTATACTCTCTCTTAGATCAGATGAATAATAATCACTGAAGTACACAATGTATCCGAGGATATTAAATGAAACTGATGAAACAATAGATTGTAATAATTTCGAATTAAATGCACAGAGTTTCGGTAGTTGACGAATTCAATGCTTCTAGTATTTATATTAATTGGCATTAATGACTGTTGGAGAAGCTTGAATATTATCCGTTGTGACTCTTTGAAATAGTCGTTAGAGAGATGAACTTTGACAGTCACATTTGTCGTTAATGTTCCAGTGGATTTGTACCGTCACGACATTCTTTCATTCCTTTTGTTTTGCCCATTGTGAAACAACATTTAATGAATGAATGGAATAGTATGAATGTCTTTCGAATGTTTAGAGGTATGGTTGCTGTGATTGTCTCTCGATAAGGCAAGTGCATTAAATGCTCTCTGACATACAAATTGCTTTATGATAATTTATTGTTAATCCATGATATAACCATCTAAAACTCATTAGCAAATTGATTAAAAGCAATTAGAAATATTAATAAGTGATGATATGAAGTAATAAAATCACAAGCAATGATTTTCATTTTACGAAGACAGAGATTTTCAAATCTGATAGATTTAACTTCAAGTTAAAATAATGTTAACTTGAGTCATTTACTCGAGGCAAGAAATATTATAATTGGAGTCACGTTAACTCTTTCATAAAAGACTTGAAATCATAGTTAAAAGATGTCTTTGGAAAAGTTAACTTGAAAGATGAGGAAGTTAATTGGATATAATGACTTGAGGCAATTTCTACTTAGGAAAGTTAAGAATGAAAAGTATAGGAATAGAACACTTAAAGTTAAAAAAATATGCCTTAATTCATTGACTTGATATGCAAGAGTTTTAAAAAAATCATTTTGAAATAGTGCATGACTTGATGTATAGAGGAATTGGCTGGAGTCATTTAGTTTTTAACTTCAAGTAAAAAATGCAAGTTGAGTTTAAAAAGTATGTCTAGAGATATAGGGGCGGAGCCAAGATTTGGAATTTATTGGTGCACAATTATTATAGGGTTTGGGGGCAGCACCCCCGAAATTTTTTTTTTAAAGAAAAGTTTTAAATACATTAAGATTGTATCGTTGACATTTTTGGAAGGAAAAAAGTTTGACAATATTAAAGAACATGTTACAACCTATAAGAAATCAAAAAATGAAGAATTATAATAACTAGAAGGTGGGCAAGCAAACCAAAACAATTCACACTCTGTCAATTTAGTAAGTAATCAAAATAATTACAAGGATATTATATATACATATATCATTACTTCCTTGCTCTTCTATAAATGGATCATTACAAGGATTTCATGAGTGAATGCAAATAATCTTCATGAAGCACATACTTCTATAATAAGTTTGGCAAGCATTCATAGATAAATGGAAGAAACAACAATATAACTAATTACCTTTTTCCCTTGCTTCCAAAATCGCCTAGTGAGCTTTTACAGTGATCCACTTTCCCTCCTTGCTTCCTAAGGAAGATGAGTTTGAGCCATGCACATTAGTAAACATGAATTTACTTTAAAATAACTTCTTTTTAACATATCTCAAAATGCTTACGATTTCCTTACTAATTAAAACGCCCTTTGTAGTGGCCAATACAGTCTGGATCTTTAACAAATTCTAATTTGAATGAAGTCAAATAATTTGAATGGAAGCAAGACAAGTCCCACTATCCCAAACCCCAAGGAAGTGGGAAGTAGTAATAATCAAAGGCTAAGAAAACATGGGCTAATTATGTGAGCTAAGTCAAAAAAAGGAAGATGCCATTAGCACACCAACATACACTCATAAAACAATGGAAAAATCAAAATTAGACTTCAGAATTCAATTTTGAGTGCTCTTTTGGTTCTCCCAAATCCAACCAATTAAACACACAACATTCCAACAACATTTTGTGTTGGATATGACTTTGGTCCAAATCCTATGTCTTCCATTTCTATCCACACGAAATCTTTCAAACCAAAAAACAAAAGTTGTTTCCGATGGCTCTTCACATTCCTTTAAGGACTTGAAAAAATATTTTACAGATCAAGCCATTTGCAAGTTTCATTCTCATAGAATATGTATGGTAAAAAATTATCTCCCAAAGAGGACTAATTTGCTAACGAGCATGGAAGGGACTCATAAATCCCAATTAAGGAATAGAGATAGATAATAAGAAGAAAATGCAACTGAGATGCAAGATCTAAATTTATCTCTTGATTAACCAAAGTTGGGTATATTTGCAGAGTGGAAGGAAGACAAAAGCACCTCAGTAGGTGTAGGGAATGGTGAAGTAAACGTTGATGCAGGAAACGCTGGAGGTGGCGGCACCAATGTGGAAGTTGGAAAAGGAGGCGTTGCTGTAAATGCTCCACACAAGGGAAAACCTGTGTTTGTCAATGTTGGAGATCCATTTAACTATGTTTATGCTACTTCGGAGACTCAATTGCATCATGATCCAAGTGCGGCCTTGTTCTTCTTGGAGAAGGATATGTTTCCTAGCAAACAAATGAACTTACATTTCACAAAGACCACACAAAATGCAGTCAAATTCTTGCCTCAACAAGTTGCTAAAAGAATACCCTTTTCATCAAACAAAATCCGAGAAATATTCAGCAAGCTCTCTGTCAAATCGGGGTCCTTGAAGGCTCAGACAATGAAGAATACCATAAAGGAATGTGAAGAGCCAGGGATAAGAGGTGAGGAAAAGTACCGTGCCACTTCCCTAGAGCGCAAGGACAGATCAAATACAAGTAGGTGAGAGTCGAGAGGTTTGGGGGTAAGACTGTGACAGTGAGAGTCGAGAGGTTTGGGGCTGGGGGGACGGCGATTTGAGGAGGTTTGGGCAACGCCGCGACGGGGATTTGGGGGTGACACCGTGAGAGTCAACAGACAGGTTTCGAGCTGGGGGGACGACGGGTATTTCAGAATTGGGGACGACGGCAGGTTTGGGGCTGGGCCGCTGGGGGGACGACGGCAGGTTTGGGGCTAGGCCGCTGGGGGGACGACGGCAGGTTTGGGGCTGGGGGGACGAGAGATTTCAGAATTGGGGATGGTGAGACGAGAGGAATTTCAGAATTGGGGATGGTAAGAGGGGGACGGGTATTTCAGAATTGGGGATTGAAAAAAAAAATGAAACGCAAGGATCAGGAGGGTTTCGAACCGGGGACTTGTAGCTCACTCTGTATAGCCTTAACCAACTATCCCAATTAGGTAAATTGTAATAAAAGTCCTTTACTAAATATATATATTTCAAAATCTTTATGTCTGCACTTGCCCACATGGGCACTAGTGTGCCTCCATCTCTACAGAGATACATTGCCTTGAGTCGATTATTTTTTAACTTTAAGTTAAAAATGCAACTTGCCTTGAGTCAATTGCTATTTAACTTCAAGTTAAAACTCTCATTTTGAAACAGCGCACATGATGTGATATTGACTGGAGTCATATATATTTTAACTTCAAGTTAAATATGATTTGCCTTGTGTCAATTATCATTTCACTTCAAGTTAAATCAGATTTGCCTTGAATCATTCACTCATTGGCTTGAAGTTAAAAACGATACTCACTCTAAAAAGGAGTCCAAAGAAAAACATTAACTTGAGTCAATTCAATTTTAACTTCAAATTAAACATATTTGCCTTGAATCAAATATGATTTAACTTCAAGTTAGATAGTGTACTGGCGCAAAACATAAAATTTAAATCTTGGAATAGATGACTTGAGGCACAACATAATCTGACTGGAAGTTAAAGTTTTATTTTAAACCTTTCCAAAACATTAACTTGAGGCATTTTTACTATGACTGCAAGTTACTCTGTGACAGAAACTTGACAATGAATTTGAACATAGAATTTGCCTTGAATTCCATTATAATTGTTATCATCAAAACATAGAGAGCTAACACATGAGTTATGTCAACGGTTATAAGGAGGTTATAAAGATGGTTGAGGGAGTTCGATGTATATTGAATTGTTCTCTTGAACTACTAATGTTTTTGGAAAACTATTTAGACTTTATGTCAAATGAACGTAGATTTTGCCCACTTGACTATCTTATAATAATTCTTTACATATTGTTAAATTGGAATTGTGGTTATGGGGTCCGTGTGACTCACCCCATCGTTATGTATTAGTTTTCAAGTTAGAGTTTAGGTGGTGCTACCAAGGGAAGGTGTCCAAGAGTTCATTTGATTTATCAATCATGTATGCCCCGTCTAGTTGTATGAGCATAGTCTAATATATATTGCCAAACTTTAGGGTCTTTTTGGTATATGTTGCATATTTTGAATATTCTGTTATGTACTAGGATCTGTACGTTGGGCGGAGCCTTTTGATACGTTGTTTTATGGTATGGGCTACTTTATTAGAGGCTGGGCCTAAATGTTTTTGTGTGAAATGAATTTAAACATTTAGGCGCATATATATCTTTGTTATAATTGGTTGTGGTGATTATGATTACATTGAGAGTTTCAAATGCCTTATAGCCCATTTGTGAATTGTATTAATTGTGCTTTATATTGTGTCAATTAGATTGTTAAAGATTCTACCATGATAAAGTGTATTTTCTCCCATGGTAAGGTCTTAATTGGTTTGTTACGAAATTGAAGTCACATTAATCATGGTAGGCTTTTATTTGTCTGGTTTTTTGTCTTTCTACTATGGTACTTTTCCAAATTGTTTAGTGAAATTATTCTATCTATGGTAGACTTTTGTATTGGTTTGTTTGTTATCTACCTTTGTACTACTTAATATTTTACTAGATTGTTTAAAATAATTAATTATACGGTAATTATAGGAGGTCATTTTAGTAAAGAAGAAAAAAATAGAGTCACACGTCCGGCGAAAGAAAGGAAGAGGGGTATATGAAATAACGTGAGGGTATATCACACTAAAGTACCCAAAACTTTTCTTTATTGGAAGGCCATGGACATCCTCCTAAATATAACAATTTTTTTTAACGTTTGTCAACGGACTTTTAATTAGGCATTTGAAAAATCCTAATAAATATCCCAACTAATAAAAAGACCAACAATTTATTTTAATATTTATCATATGGAAAATTGGAGGAATTACTGTTTTTTTTTTAGAAAGTTAAAAATATATACTCTTCCAAGGACGAGTCTCTTTCACTCACTGAACACAAACTTTAGTGACCCTTTCGGCATGCCCATAATCCCTCTGTCCTTCCTCTACAGGACATCGACCAATGTCTCATTGGGCTCCTCCTCGTCCGTGTCCCTTATCGCTAGCTGGTTCTCTAACTTCATACAATATTTTAATTTAGTTCTTTAACTTTATAAAGGTTAAGGTTGCACTTTAAGTATCTAGCGGAATTAACATTTGATGGGTGCAATGTGGTAATAAACAATTTTCAAGCTAGTTAAATTGAGAATACCGTTTAGGATGACCACATTGACCATTATAAACAAGGGGAAAATAAATGGGCTCCACATGACGGAAGTTACCTGCAGTTAACGATCAACATAGTTAAACTTAACAACATTATCATTTTTTTTTTAATATATTGAAAAGTTTAGGAAGGGGTGCACATCGGTACCCCACCAAAGTCAGAGTATGCCTCAGAGCGCTTATAGAGGTATTTACAGATCGCCCATCAACAAGGCCTTCACATTGACCAATGGATATCGAACTTCCTCCCTTTTGGGGTGAAAACCAATGTCTTTGCCAATTGTGTCATTCATCATTAGCACAGCATTTTCAATTTAACTACCTTAAAAATTGTTAATTATTAATTTTGCACCCATCAAATGTTTATACTGCTAGGTGTTCAAAGTGTAAAACATTATTACTATTTTACACATTTACCCTTTTATAAAGGAAAAATGCATTTAAGGGCCCTTTTTTGAGAAAAAATCCCAAAAAGGGCCCCAAGATTATGAAAACCCAAAAAGAGCCATTGGGTGGGCTCTTTTTGGGATTTTCAGAATCTTGGTGAGTTGTTAATAGAGCTGATATAGTTGTTAACCGGGGCTGATATTGTTGTTAATGTGACTGATTTAGTTGTTAAAAAATTATTGTTAACGGGGCTGATTTAGTTGTTAACGGGTATTGATTTTGCTGTAAATTTCGCTAATTTAGTTGTTAAATTTTAATGAATTTATCCCATAAAAGGGCCCAAAGGCCCTTTTTGGGATTTTCATAATCTTGTAGCTTTTTTTGGTATTTTTCTCCAAAAATGGCCCCCATATGGATTTTCCCTTTTATAAATTATCCTTCTATTGCTCTAGCCTTATGATGTGTTTGGATTCACGTTTCTTGTCTCAAAACGTGGGATGGAAATATAAAGTCATGTACTCGAAAAAAGGGGGGAAAAAAAAGAGAAGGGAAATATAAAAATTAGAATGGATCTTGTATAAATGTTTGGAAACGTGTTTCCGCAATCTAAATTTAGCCTCAAAACACGCGATGAAAGAGAAGCAACCTTGAGAGTGCGTGTGTGTTTATATTAGCTTTTAAAGAAAAAATGATTTTGTAGAATAGCGTCTGAAAAAAAAAAAAAAGGAAAGTGATTTTGAAGCAAAAGAGGAAAGCATTAGGGAAAATGGAAAAAATGTGATCCCAAAATAGAAGAAGAGACATGGAGAGGGAGGGAATAACGTTAGTTAAAAGAAAAAAAAATTCCACCATCCTAAAGTTAAAAAAATAAAATTATTTTAAAATACCTAATAACGTAATATTCGGAAGAGATAATTAATCTATAGCCCTTATAATTTTATCCAATTTTTAATTAGATCTTTATAGTTTTTATCTTTTTTTCATGCCCTCATATGTTCTATTTATAAGTCCTATTTTGACCAAATCACACATACCAAGGAGAGGTAGTTAGCTCAATGATTATGAGGTGAAATTTCAACTTTACCCTCATTTATGATTGGGTGCTTTCAACTTTTTCTTCTCTCTTTATTTTTATTGGTATAAATATGGGCAAAATTATCACAATCTCATTTATTTGGTCAAATGTGACTTATAACTAGGACCAAATTTTTTTGATTAAAAGGGACTTATAAATAGGACCAGAGTAGTACCTTTATTTATTTTGAAACAAATTTTTTTTTTTGTTAGGTCCCCGTAACTTTTTAGAGGTGCACAGTAAAAATGTCACGTTGGAGCCGCTTTTGATGGAGTTATGATCGGCATAATGATTACGTGATTTTACTTTTGGTCTCTTCACCCTGGGGGGAAGACACTACTACGAATGGGGGAGAGGAAAACACGTTTGCACGCATAACTTATAGAAAATAGTTTTTAAAATTTACGAGGTAAAAATAAGCTTTAGAGAATAATTTTTAGAATTTATAAGATAAAAATGACTTTTAGAAAATAATTTTTGGATAAAAATAATAGTGTTTGGATAACTTCAAAATCTAAGTTTTGACAAAAGTTTGTTAAATACTCCAAAATTATTCAGAAGCTATTTTGCATCAAAACCTAGGTTTTGACAAAAGTTTATTAAACGCTCTAAAATTGCCCAGAAACTATTATGTATCAAAACATAGGTTTTTGACAAAAGTTTACCAAACACTTTAAAATTTGTTTAGAAACTATTTAACGAGTGACCACAAGCTCCGCTTAAGCACTCGACATGCTATTAGCTTAAAACATGTTCATCATGTGGCCGAGCGAAGCGCACCTGTGTGAAGCAGCCTAGCATCACTTTAGATAGGAGCAGAATGGATTACTTACAACTGAAAGTAAGTTCTTCGTATTGATATATCGTACGACGTAATGGAGATCTTGGTCTAGATCCAGTGCTAAAGCTCTGCCAGCTTCTTGTAGACTGAACTCTCTTCTCTTTAGGCTCCGAGTTGTTTTTGGGTAGGATGATAGAATTCTTCTAGGCAGCCAAGATTAGTTTAGTGTTCACAGGCCCGAACCTTCTATTCACGAATGGGTGACTTTAGAATCAGATCCAATTGATCTGGTGGGCTTCATTCATCTCCAACCAGTCGAGCGTCTTCAAACCTCTGAACTCGACTCTCACCCAGACACCTAGGTTTTGGATCCAAAACCTAGGTTTTATTTTTTTAAAAAAAAGAAACTATTTTTTTCAGTTTTTTTTTCTCCTTTGCCATCATCAATATTTTTTCAGTACCAATCAGTATCCTTATGTATTCTTTTAGTACCCTTTAGACCCTACTTTTTCAAGATTAGTCATTACCATAAAATATTTTTTCAATGTCCTAAAAAAATTTTGCAAGATTATGAAGTATTTTTTAATATCCTTAAGTATCTTTTTAGTACCCGTTAGCACCTGAATTTCTTTCTCAAGATTAGTCAATACCCTGAAATATTTTTTCAAAATCATAAAATAAATTAATAAGACCAGGAGAAATATTTTTTCAGTACTAGTCAGTATTAAGTATTTGATCATAAAATAAATGTTTAAGACTATGAGAAGTATTTTTTTCAGTACTAGTTAGTATTAAGTATCTTTTTAGTATCCTGAAATATTTTTTCAAGATCAATCATTACCTTGAAATATTATTTTCATATCCTAAAATAAATTTTTAAGATCATGAAGTATTTCAAGGTACTAAAAAAATACTTCATGATCTTAAAAATTTATTTTATGAAATTAAAACAATATTTCAGGGTACTAACTAATCTTGAAAAATAATTTCAAGTACTAATGGGTATTAAAAAGATACTTAAGGATATTGAAAAAAATACTTCATGATTTTGAAAAAAAAAATTAGTATATTGAAAAAAATATTTCAAGGTAATAACTAATTTTGAGAGAAATATTTCAAGGTATTGAAGGTTACTAAAAAAATATTTAAGGATACTGACCCATATAGAAAAAATATTGATGATGACAAAGGAGAGAGAAAAATATTTTTTTAAAAAATAGCTTTTAAGGTTTTGGATCCGAAACTTAGGTTTTGATGCAAAAAAGTCTCTACAAGGGTGTTTGACAAACTTATTATAAAATCTAGGTTTTGATGTAGAATAGTTTCTGGAAAAAAAAAAAGTGTTTGACAGACTTGTAACAAAACCTAGGTTTTGTTTCCAAAACTTAGATTTTGGAACCCTCCTAGCAAGTACTAAATAAAAAATGATAAGCTTACTTTAAAAGACATAATAATTATAAGTACACAAAACCAATTAAAACATAAATTATAAGTATATATCTGACTTTTATCTAAACTTAACCTAAGTTTGTAAAAGTTAAATAAAATAAAAACCATTTTTATCACTAACAATCCTAACACATCCTAAATAAATTCAGGACCATGCTATGATATGTTCAACCAGTTCGCAGCTTCATTATAATGGCGGAAGTTATGGAAGCACCATTTTTATTCAGCATTAGATATCTATTATTACATGAGAAATATGATAGATCCTCACGCTATAGATGAGTTTTATTACCGCTGTCAAAAAAGCTGACTTTTATTATCTGGCAAAAAAAAAAACAGTTTTATTTATATTTTTGCTAATCTAGACTCAATAAAAGGTCAGGCCCAAATAAAACAGACCAAGGCCCAAAAAAAAAAAAACAGAAACGCAGATGCTAAGAGACGATGTCGTTTAAATGGTCCAAAGGCCAGACCCATTGCTTAAATAATCGATTCGAATTTCGCTAAGCCCGGTCAACATTATGTCCTTAGAGTTAGGTTTTTATTAGATGCTTATATCTCTAATTAGAAGTATAAGCATATTTTTTTTTAATTTTTTAATATATTGTATTTATTTAGATTTAAATTATATGCTGCTTTTTGAGATTTTTTTATACTCAGTATTTCAAATTAATTAATTTTTACAATATTGGTGTTACAGACAAATGTAGAATTGAAAATTAATTAATTTGAGATATTGGGTGTAAAAAAATCTCAGGAAGTAGCATATAATTTAAATATAAATAAATATAATATATATATATATATATATATATATATATATATATATAATTTTAAAAAAATGCTTATATCTTTAATTAGAGATATAAACACCTAATAAGCATCTAACTCTAAGCACATAATGTGGACTCATTGTAACCACAAAAACTCACAACAGCGTCAAAGAGCTTCAGAGTTGCTTCTTAGTCTGGATTTCTGCATTTTGAAGGTATCACTTATCAGGACTACTTAGATAATTCAAATTGTTTTTACTATTTGCTAACTAATATAATCTTTTTATTGTGATGTATTTGATGTTGATCATGGATATCATAATATAACTTATCATTCGCTCATGCATTTCTGTGTTATGTGTATTATTTCTGTAATGCATGTACTCTCTGTATTCTTTTCCTATACACGTGTCATCATCTGTATGGTTCTGTTACAATTGGCATATGATGAGATTCTTCTGTAGTCGTGTATTGCATTGTAATGATCTGCTATAAATGGAAATCAGGCCAGGATGCTTCACACTGTGCCTCATTCATTTTCATACTCTCTGGTTTCATTGCCGCTCTTTCTTAGTATCAGAGCATCCAATATGTCAAGCGCTTCTGCAACTATTCCGACTACTCCTAACTCCGGTGTTCACTCAGGTGCTACCTTCGATGTTGTCTCCAACAGCCGGTCATACTCTCTGTTTAGCTCCTCTAGTCAAACTGCTGCGATCAAGCTAGATCGCACCAACTACTTAGTCTGGGAATCCATTGTCCTTCCCCTCATCAAGGGCAATTGTCTCGAGAGTCACATCGATGGCTCTGTCCAAGCTCCATCGAAGCTTCTCTTTGGCACAGTCGGTACTTCTATCAATCCTGCGTATTAGGCTTGGTTCTCTGCTGATCGTCTCTTGGTCGAGTGGCTGAGGAACACCATGACTCAGGACATCGGCGCTCAGCTCCTCCACTGCAAGACGATGGTGGATCTCTGGCGTGGAGCACAAGAACTGACGTGCGCATCCACGAAGGCACGCGTCATGATCCTCAAAAATGAGCTACATAACACCAGGAAGAACGTTCTCAAAATGAATGATTACCTGAGCAAGATGAAAAACTTATCTGACGAACTTGCTCTAGCCAGATCACCAGTCGCCGGTGATGACCTCATTCTACACACTCTCGATGGTCTTGACAGTGATTACAACGCCATTGTCGTCAAGCTGATGGGTTAACTGGACCTCTCCTAGATTGAGGCCCAAGCTGCTTTGCTCGCTTTTGAATCTCGACTGAACCAGCTCAGCCACTTCACAAATCTCAGCATTCAACCAACGGCAAATGTGGCTCAACGAGCTGAATTACCTGACTCCGGATCCCATCGTTCTGCCCCTTGGACCAGAGGTGGCCGTCAACCAAGAGGCAGAGGTGGACGTCATCGTGGTTTTGGCATCGTGGTGGCCGTCCCTTTTGTGTTCATTGCCAGCGTCCCGGTCACACTATCGCTACATGTTACTATCGTGATGTTTCACCTGGGTATCCTCACTTTGTCTCTCCTTCTCCGAATTATCTTGCTAATTCTGTCTTTGTTACAGATCCCTCGTGGTACATGGATAGTGGGGCCAACTACCACGTTACACCACATTCTGAGT
Organism: Acacia crassicarpa; assembly: GCA_034222035.1. Taxonomy (NCBI): domain Eukaryota; kingdom Viridiplantae; phylum Streptophyta; class Magnoliopsida; order Fabales; family Fabaceae; genus Acacia; species Acacia crassicarpa. The sequence continues at coordinate 17,502,335 of JAWXYG010000009.1, read as the reverse complement.
ATTTAGACGAAGCTGTTTCTGTTGGTAAGTCTCACATGATTACCTGTACTGGATCTCAGAGTCCTATTTTGGGCATTGGCAACTCCATTTTACCTTGTGCACAATCTAACCTCACTCTTCGTGACGTTCTCTATGTGCCCTCAGCTACTAAAAGTTTGTTGAGCATTAATAAATTGATTCAGGATAATTCTGTTTCTGTGAACTTCATTGATAAAGGGTGTGATGTGAAGGATTCCACGACCGGTTAAGTAATTCTCCAAGGCATCCCAAAGGAAGGAATGTATCAGGTGACGGGAAGACGGCTGAATAGCAAACCAATGGCACTGATGGCCGAGCATGATGGAGATCGGGCCTTTTTCCTCAAGTGGCACCATGCCTTAGGATATCCTAGTCTTAGGATTTTAAAACAGATTTTACATTCTTGTAACAAACGAACTTCAAATGCATTTGATGATTATGTATGCGAAGCTTGTCAATTAGGAAAGTCTAAACTCTACCGTTCTCAGTCTCTGTTTCTCAATCGAACTCACCACTTGAATTAATTCATACCAATCTTTGGGCCCTGCTCCAGTGTTATCTACTGGTGGTCATTGCTTTTACATTATCTTTGTCGATGATTTTAGCCGTTTTACATGGCTCTATCTGCTAAAGCATAAAAGTGACACTATACATGCTTATAAGCAGTTCAAGGCCTTTGTTGAAAATCAATTTGACCTCAAAATCAAATCACTCCAGTGTGACAACGGCGGTGAATATAAACCCATAGTTGCTTTAGCACAAGAGGCTGGAATACATGTCCGTTTGACTTGTCCCTACACTTCTGTACAGAATGGCAAAGCTGAACGGAAGCATCGTCATGTGGTTGAGATGGGACTAACATTGCTAGCACACTCTGGTTTACCTCTTAAATATTTGGTTGATGCTTTTCAACAGTCAATTTATCTAATTAACTGTTTGCCGACTCCTATACTAAACGGCAGCACTCCTCTATTTCAACTATGGAAAACAGAACCAGATTACAACGTTTTACAGCCTTTTGGTTGCGCTTGCTTCCCATGCCTTAAACCTTATAACAAGCACAAGTTTCAGTTCCACAGTGAACAATGCGTTTATCTCGGTCCTGCTTCGCCATGTGGTGTTTGATGCATTTTCTTTTCCTTTCAGGAAAGGTTTCACGGAGAGCACTGTGAACACTGACAGACATGAGCACCCCGCGCCTGTACCTCTCATAATTCAACTCCATTGAGTCGCAGATGATGAGCACGACACTGTCCAAACAGGCCCTGTTTCACCTCCATTGTCACCAGGATCACCGTTATGTTCTTTGGACCAAAATTCTGAGTCTCATGTTGATCGCTCAGAGAATGAGTCTGCTGCCGTGAGCTCAGGCCTAATTCCTCCGAGCCTAGAACCAGAGCACCAAGATGATCCAATACGGCCCAATAATTTACATCACATGACCACAAGGGCCAAGGATGGCATTATCAGGCCCAAATATCCCTTTGTCGGGTATACCCAGGCCACTGTGAAGACCATTTCTGAACCTACCAGTATGAAAGATGCCTTATCATCTCAGGTCTGGCGAATGGCGATGTCCGACGAGTTTCAGGCATTGATTCGAAATCGAACTTGGGAATTGGTTCCCTATGCCGGTCAACCACTCATTGACAATAAGTGGGTGTTCAAGACTAAGCTCCGAGCTGACGGATCGATCCTCAAACATAAGGCAAGGCTTGTCGCGAAGGGTTTTCAGCAAATTCCCGGCGTCGACTTTTAGTCCAGTCGTCAAACCCACCACTATTCGGGTGATTCTATCAATTGCCATCACTTTCAACTAGGAAATACGACAACTCGATGTGAACAATGCGTTCCTGAACGGCTTCTTGAAAGATGAGGTTTTCATGCCTCAACCCGATGGATTTGTTGATCAACAACGGCCCACACATGTTTGTAAGTTAATCAAGGCCATTTATGGCCTCCGGCAAGCTCCGAGGGCCTAGTTTGATCAACTCCGTCTTACTCTGATCAACTGGGGTTTTCAGAACTTGCGTAGTGATAATTCCCTGTTCATGCTTCGGACTCACGCCTTAACTGTTTTTATACTCATCTACGTCGATGATATACTGGTAACTGGTAACAACCCTGCCTTTGTGGACAATTTTGTTCTGCGATTGAATCAGGTTTTCTCGTTAAAGGACTTGGGTCCCTTATATTATTTTCTGGGCATCGAGGTGTACAGAGATAAATCTGGTCTGTTCCTAAACCAAACAAAATATGTCGTGGATTTATTAGAGAAGTTTGGTCTGAGTGATTGTGCTCCGGTGACTACACCTATGGTCACTGGCCGACTGATTTCCTCTACCGATGGTGAGCTAATGACCAATCCTACCGAGTATAGGAAAGCCATCGGTTCACTTCAGTATCTAACCACCACACGATCGGATATTGCTTTCGCCGTGAACAAACTTAGTCAATTTCTATCTCAACCTCGAACTACCCATTTTCAAGCCGTTAAGCACATCTTTAGGTACCTCAAGGGTACATATAACCTGGGTTTGTGTCTTAAGCCCTTCAGTCGTCCTCAATTAGTAGCTTACACCGATGCAGATTGGGCCTGTGATCTGGATGATAGGTGATCGATGGCTGGTATGTGCGTCTTTCTGGGCAATAATCTCGTGTCTTGGTCTTCCAGGAAGTATAAGGTTGTATCCAGATCAAGCACTGAGTCTGAGTATCGGTCACTTTCTGATGGTTCTGCAGAAATCAAGTGGCTGTCTTCACTTCTGTCTGAACTTGGTCTATTTGTTAAGAGTCCCTCAATTATTTGGTGCGATAATCAGAGTGCTAAATCTTTAGCAGCCAACCCAGTACAGCATTCACGAAGCAAACACATCGAAGTCGACATCCATTTTATTAGAGATCTTGTTGCATCTGGTTCAATTGACATTCGCTATCTTCCTTCTTCTCTGCAGCTCGCAGATTGTTTTACCAAACCCTTATCTCAGTCCCAATTTGAATTCTTTCGAGACAAACTTGGTCTGTTAGTCACACCCTCTCGTTTGAGGGGGGATGTCAGAATATAACTTATCATTTGCTCATGCATTTCTGTGTTATGTGTATTATTTCTGTAAAGCGTGTATTCTCTGTATTCTTTTCCTATACACGTGTCATCATCTGTATGGTTCTGTTACGATTGGCATATGATGAGATTCTTCTGTAGTCGTGTATTGCATTGTAATGATCTGCTATAAATGGAAATCAGGCCAGGATGCTTCACACTGTGCCTCATTCATTTTCATACTTTCTGGTTTCATTGCCGCTCTTTCTATGGAATGTGAAGCTGAAGTCAAATTCATGGTTTTTGATGATATGATGTGTGCTAATGATGCTTAATTAGAGATTAATCGTGTCTTATTTTGAGTTATTCCATGATTCTCTTGAAAGGAAAAGCGTTTAACACTCAACTTTTATCATATTACTGGGAGGTTGCTTCACTTATTCCTCGTCCTCCTTGGAATCTAACGAGGTCAACGAAATTATGATGCCGGGCATTATTGTATTAATAAACGCCAATTTCTTCTGTTCCTATCGTGATTAGGAATTTATCATTGTCATGAGGCGTATTTGTGAGTTGCGACTATTATCACTGAAAGGTTCACTTGTTGCTAGTACCATCTGCCAAGTTGACCATAAAGCTTTGTACATATGAATAAATGTTTAGAATCCATTGTTGTGGTTGAACAGCCCTATGATGGTTTTGTCTAGCATGATTGTGGATTTAAATAACTTCACACTTAGATATCCTTATATGCTGTGTTGCTCTTTGATTGGCTTGGACTTGGAAGGTGAATTATTTGAAGGGTTAAGGACCATTTTTGCCAACGAACTATTGGGTTAGGTGCACACAACACAATATACTTTTTGTTAGACCTTAAATGCCAACCAACTTTTAAAAACATTAAATTTATACAAAACCGTTAGTTGCATCAAACGGCGTTACACTGCTCAACTCCTCACTTTATTCGATCAAAAAAAAAAACTCTCCCACTCCTCAACTCCTCACTTTATTCGATCAAAAAAAAAAAACTCTCCTACTCCTCAACTCTCCCACTTTATTCAATAAAAAAAAAACTCTCTTACTCTCCCACTTCAGGCTCAGAACCCACTTTATCACTTGGATTCACTTCCATTGGCGTCTTTCTCCCACCCGCTGAGATCTCAACCATCACCCTCATCAACGTCGTCGAAACTCCAGCGAAGCTCGAAATAGACCACCGATCGGAGCTTCTTCCTCCATTGCTGGCACCACACACCATCATCGGATTTGGATCTATCTTCCATTCTCGTCGCCAGCGAGCTAGAATTTCAGATCTCGCAAATCGGTGATGCCAGACCCGAAGTCGTTGAAGGCGAAGACGTCGATGGTGGTGGAAGTATTGGTGGTGGTCGTCCCAGCGGTAGCAGGTTCCTTGCTCCTCGATTTGACTCATCCTCATCAGCTTCCTCTCCTTCTTCTGCTTTTGGTTCCTTTGCCTCTGATCCTTCTCTCCTTCTCTCCAACTTATTTTTTAGCAGCTTAGGGGTCATTCGATTTTCATGGGTTTTCAGTTTGGATATATGCTTAATGCCTTGATTTTATCCGATTAAGTTTTCACAGGTTTTCAGTCTGGATATGTGATGAGGAATTTTGTTCTCTTCTCTTCAAAATCATCACCATAGTTAATTTTCTCATGGTTCCGTCGATTGATGATTTTATGAAACCTGAAACTGGAATTGTATCTTCCATTATTGAATGCTCTTAATCAATTCCATGTTTATGCTTTGAATCTGGATTTTCGCATTTAATTGTTTTGGTTTGGGTTTTCGATTTTGCATTTGAATTCCATCGGGTAAGAAAACGCAAGAAGGAGGCTATAGTTTTTCGATGATGCGTTGCCGTCGGCCTGGGTTTTCCATTTTGCAATTGATTAATAAATCATGACTGGATGGATTGAGTTTTCAAAGAACCCAGAAATCGCATGAACCAAAACAGCATAACGAAACGTCCGTTTGATTTCAACTAACGGTTTTGTGTAAATTTAATATTTTTAAAAGTTGGTTGGCATTTAAGATCCAACAAAAAGTATATTGTGTTGTGTACACCTGACCCAATAGTTCGATGGCAAAAATAGTCCTTAACCCTTATTTGAATCATGTCTGCTCTGTACATAAGAATGCATGAGCCATTAGCAACTACCGTGAGTGCTACTTTGAACCCAGAAGCTATTGTAGGCTTAGCAAGTATAAGTTAGAAGACGAAATAGTAAGTAGAATAATCAAGGAATTTAGCATCTTAATTCTAAGTGTCACATGTGTTACTCTTCTGCCTCCATATATATCATACCTGTTCAGTTATCTTCTGAGGAAGATTATCTGTCCATGCTTGAATTTCTTTAGTGCTGGTTAGAAAATAACAGATTTATGGACAAGGCATACTGAAAAGGGAAACCGGGAAAATGGAAAGCTTTGATTAAGGTGTAAATAATTTTGACAATGCAACACTTTTGATTATGCAACACTTTCTTTTCTTCGAGATAATTCATTCTTCAACTTGAAATTGTTTATGTACTATCCATCACAACACATGATATTAACAATCTAAAGTTTCAGATTGCAACCAGGAATCCATGAGCGCCGAGAATAAAAGAAATTTGATTTATAATCAATTCAAATGCTTTCCTTGGTATTCTTTGACATAAACAAATAAAATAGTTTTTGATTCAATCATCCTTGATTTATGATATTATTGGGGATTGGTATGGTTGACCATATGTTATATATAACTATAAATGATAGGCATAATATTAATAGAGCAAATGACTGAAAAGAAGTTTCTTCAGTCTTCTGTTTCTCAAATGTCCATAAAATGACATCTTATATGAATATATTTTGTCATTTTCTGAAATTTCTTTTGAAAAATTGATGTTCATAACGCCATGGAGTTTTAATTGCAAAAACTCATTCAAATCATTCCTTCATTAGGAAATTAGTGTACTAAAAATGAGCTATACTATTTATGACTTGTGAATAGTGTGGCTTGTTAGAGTTTTTGTTTTTTATATATAGACACACAGATTATTGTAGGAATCTAATCAGAAACACGGAAGCGTATTGAACCACGCGATGTAGGAAAAGATTAAACCGTTCATCGTTTTGATTACCTGGATATTGAAGAGTGATCTGAAAGATTCTCCGCGAACAATTCTTGTCTACGAACAATCCTCGTATACGAACAGTCCTCGCTCTATGATTGATCTTCCAGACTATCTCTCGAGGGGGATGAGGTGGTTGTGTGGGCAACCGTTCAGATGATGAACGTCTGCCTCTAGGTTTTTGTTTCTGATGAGAGACTCCTAACTATTTGTGCGGCCATCATTTTTCAAGCAGGTTAAAGTGGGTTTATATAATGCTCCACCCAAGACCTAACCCTAATCCACATGGGCCTTAGAGTTCTTGGGCTTAAGTGACTAAAGAGCACATTAACCCAACAATCTCCCACTTGCTCTTTAAGACACAAACTTGAGTTCGCAAACCCAAGACCATGTAGCTCATAAGCCATCGTCATCTGATAATATACCTCATCCCTTGTCTCAAGCTAGCCTGGGGACCTACCATTTGTCATTCATCAAGGCTCATGATAATCTACAGAAGATTATCTAGTTCGGTGCTACTCCACTAAAAGCCCGAACGTGATCTCCAAGAATAGTGACACTTATAACAGAAATATGCATTACCCCTTTATAGAATGTCTATAATTGATTGACTAGTTTTCTGTAACCCAATCAATTATTTATTCCCTTGACTTTGACAGTTTCTCTAATGGATTGCATGCACTGGCCAGTGTCTTCAATATCCAGGTACCGAAACATATCAAGGGGACATTTCCTATAAATTCCATGTTGTTTATCTCATAAACACCGATAGCCAAATAGTCTCAATCCCAAAATACCGAGTTGTTGGTCGTCATATAGATCAGACCTCACCCGTTGGTAAATCAAAGAATGAAAAAACTAATTGACTACCTGTTTAAAATAAACTTAGGATTAAGAGCAACTACATAACTATAGTTATCTGGAGATTTGATTCCTGATGACAGAAAGAACAACCTTAATCAAATCTCTCCTTGATCCATTCAATGTAAGCATTAACTCACACCAATGTTTTATAATGATTTGGACAAAACCATTTCAAAAAACATTGCAGCCTAAATAAAGTGCCCAACTTAATTTAATAGCTGTGAACCAATTCATCAATTGTGAGAACCTATGACCATGTCCTCTATGAACGTATTCATATGATCATATACTCCACAATTGATCTGGACCTTCTAGTTTTAAATAGCGTGCGAAATAAATGAAAAAACACTCCATTCATTAATATTCAGAAAAGAAATGCAATGTCATAATGTCTTGCTTAAAAACACAAAATAACAAAGTGAAATAACAACTGCCTAAAGCTGTAGCAAATCTGGAATCCTCCTAAGACCCATAGATGAAACATGCCTCTCGAACACACGCTCAGGCAAACTCTTAGTAAAAGGGTCAGCGAGATTCTCGTCTGATGCTATCTTTGCCACCACTGTATCTCCTCTTTTAATTATTTCTCGGATCAAGTGGTACTTCCTCTCTATGTGTTTTTGTCTCTTGTGACACCTTGGTTCCTTGGACTGTGCTACTGCCCCACTGTTGTCACAGTAAAGTGTGATAGGACAATCAACACCTGGCATCACCTGAAGGTCCGTCAGGAACTTCTTTAACCATGCAGCTTCCTTTGCAACCTCAGAAGCAGCTACATACTCAGCCTCATTGGCAGAGTCAGCGACACATGATTGTTTTACACTTCTCCAACAAATGGCACCGCCATTAAGGGTGTACACATATCTCGAGGTGGACTTTCTTGAGTCAATATCTCCTTGGAAATCTGAGTCCGTATAACCAATGGTTTCAAGACTCCCACTTGAGTAGACCAACATATAATCTCTCGTTCTCCGTATGTACTTGAGTATATGTTTAACCGCTACCCAGTGTTGCTCTCCAGGGTTCGATTGGTACTGGCTTACTACTCCCACTGCATAGCAGATATCTGGTCTAGTACATAGCATAGCATACATGAGACTACCTACTGCTGAAGCATAAGGTATCCTACTCATGCGTTCTCTCTGCTCAGGAGTTTGAGGAGATTGCTTCTCAGATAGATGAATCCCATGTCTGAAGGGTATAATTCCCCTCTTTGAATTCTCCATGCTAAACCTGGCAAGTATTTTGTCAATGTATTGAGCCTGGGATAATGCCAAAACCCTGTTCTTCCGGTCTCGCAGGAGTTTAATACCAAGAACATAATTGGCTTCCCCCAGGTCCTTCATATCAAAATGTTTGCTCAGCCAGGTTTTTATGCCCAACAATACCTCTGTATCATTTCCGATAAGGAGTATATCGTCCATATAAAGTACCAGAAAAGATACCGCATTACCTTGGATTCTTTTATACACACACGGTTCATCAGGAGTTTTCTCAAAACCATAAGACTCAATGGCTTGATCAAATCTGATGTTCCACGACCTGGACACTTGCTTAAGTCCATAAATGGACCTTTGCAACTTGCATACCATTTCTTCTCGCCCTTTGGCTATAAACCCTTTTGGTTGCTGCATATAGATTTCCTCTTCCAAATTTCCATTTAGAAAAGCAGTTTTGACATCCATCTGCCAAATCTCATAATCAAGATTGGCTGCAACAGCTAAGAGAATCCGGATGGACTTGAGCATGGCAACCGGCGAAAAAGTTTCATCATAATCCACTCCTTCTCTTTGGGAGTACCCTTTCGCCACCAATCTAGCTTTGAAGGTTTCAACCTTCCCGTCCGATCCTCTCTTTCTCTTGTAAATCCACTTACACCCAATGGGTCTTACCCCTTTAGGTGCATCTACAAGAGACCAAACTGAGTTGGAATACATAGATTCCATTTCACGATTCATAGCCTCGTGCCATTCCTGAGCATCAACATCTCCTAGTGCTTCGTCATAACTCGTGGGATCACCATCTTCTGCGATGATGTCATCCTGATTTGACTCACCCAACAAGAGATATCTTGCAAGTTTACGAATCAATCTCCCACTACGAATTTGTCGCATTTGATGTCGTGCATCTACAGGGGGGTCCACATTTTGTGGGTTAACAATTTCTAGATGAGGACCCTCATTAGGTATATTAACCAATTCATGATTTTGTTCTTCATTTAGTTCAACATCATGCTGAACTTCTGGTTCTGTCTCATGTTGAACTTCTGGTTTTGTCTCTGGTTCCTGTGTATGTTCAGGTACATTTTCCCCTCTTTGAACAACCACAGGAACAAAAGCTGGAACCCCTTGAGGTTGTGGTGAAACTTGATCTGAGACTAGTTCATCAAGAATAACCTTACTTCTTGGCTTATAGTTTGTCATATAGTCCTCCTCCAAGAAAGTCGCGTGAGTGCTCACTATGACCTTCTTTTCTTTTGGACTATAAAACAACCAACCTCTGGTTCCTTTAGGATAGCCCACAAACATGCATACTTCAGTACGCGAGTCCATCTTGTCTGGTTTCTGTTTCAAGACATGTGCCGGAGCACCCCAAATCCGAATGTGATTCATGGTGGGCTTAGACCCTTTCCACAATTCTATTGGTGTCGTTGAAACTGACTTGGACGGAGCTAAGTTCAATAGATACATAGCTGTTTCTAAGGCATATCCGCAGAATGAATCAGAAAGTGATGAATAATTGAGCATAGATCTTGTCATTTCTAAAAGGGTTCTATTTCTCCTTTCAGCAACTCCATTCTGCTGGGATGTCCCTGGAGAAGATAATTGTGAAACTATCCCCTCTTTGGTCAAGTAAGACCTGAACTTTCCAGATAGGTATTCACCCCCTCGATCAGATCGAAGAGTCTTAATTTGAACACCTAGATGCTTTTCTGCCTCAGCCTTGAACTCTTGGAATTTTCCAAAAGCTTCAGACTTGTGACACATCAGGTATACATATCCAAATCTAGAGTAATCATCAGTAAATGTGATGAAATATTGATACCCGCCTCTGGCTTGGACATTTATTGGTCCACATACATCAGTATGTACCAATTCCAGCTGAAGTGTGGCACGTTTTCCCTTGGCCTTGAAAGATCTCTTGGTCATTTTACCCTCTAAACAGGATTCACACACTGGTATTGGTTCAAAGTTCAGGGATTTTAAAATCCCACTTTTGACCAAACCTTGGATCCTGTTAGAGTTAATATGACCCAATCTCAAATGCCAAAGATAAGTTTCATTGGAAACTTTTCTTTTCTTTGACAAATTGATATGCTCAACATTTTTTAATTCAACATGATTAACTTCACAGGGAACAGGACTAAGGAAATAAAGACCATTAAACTTTACACCAGAACAAATAAAAGAAGATGAACTTCTTATTGAAACTGAGGAATCAAACTGAACTGTCAAACCACGTTTATCTAAACAACTAACAGAAATTAAATTCCTCTTAAAGTCTGGAATATATAAACAGTCTTCTAAAACCAAAGTTCTGTAATTATTAAAAGATAAAACAACTTGTCCCACTGCTAGTGCAGACATAAGCTGCCCTGTTCCAAGCTTCAAATCTCGTTGTCCTCTGCTCACAGGCAAGCTATGTTTGAACCACTGCAAAGAGTAACAAACATGGTTAGTGGCTCCTGAATCAACGATCCATTTATCATCGTGATTCTCCACTAAACAAGCCTCAATCACATTTAAATTACCCATACCTGGTTTATTCATTTTTGGGCAATCTTTCTTCCAATGCCCCTTTTGTCCACACTTGAAGCACTTGCCTTTTGGCTGCTTCATTGCAACTGATTTGGCAACTGGAGTACCTGATTTCTTCTTTTTCTTGTTCTTGTTCTTTCCCTTGGGTTTCCCCTTAGGTTTCACAGAACTTTCACTAAATAATGCACTTCCTTGCTTGACTAGAGTCTGTTCAGCACTCTCAAGCTCGTGCATTAGTTGAGTGATGTCAAGATTCATCTTGTTCATATTGTAATTCATCTTGAATTGGTTGAAGTATTCAGGTAGTGATTGTAAGAGAAGGTCAACTTTTACTTCTTGTTCAAACTTGATACCATGGTCATCAGCCTTCTTGAAGTTTGCTATCATTGTTAGACAATGATCCCGCACACTTCCTCCAGACATTACTGTCTTGGTGACTGCACTCAGCGCATTTTGCCTAGCAGAACTGCTAGGTGTAGCAAACATGGCATCCAGAGTCTGGAGCATGGTTGCTCCACTCTGAATTATGTTCATTTGCTCCTGAAGGTGACTGGCGAGACTGGCCAAAATGTAGCAGCGAACTGACACATTTGCCTTCTCCCATCTATCCTTCTCCTGCTGAAAACGAGTCCGAATTGCATCAGACGCATCCGCAGCAGGCAGCGTTGGCATAGGGGTAGTAAGAACAAAGTTGAGCTTTTCATATTGAAGAACAATATCTAAATTAGTTCTCCATTGTTTGTAATTTGTTCCATCCATAGGTTTTTGGCTCAAGATTGTAGCTAAAGGATTGAAGGAAGACATTTTTCTGAAAAAAAAAAACACACTAATTTCAAACTTTAAAAATTAACAACAAACAGAAAAATTGCTAGTAGATTCTAATAACTACTATTCGTTCATTGTTTAACAATCCATCAGTTATCTTTACAAGACTTACGATGGGCAAGATTCTTGTAAAACTAATATTGTTAATTTGGGCCTTTAGTTCCATTGCCAGAGCCTCGATGGGAGGGTTAACAATTTTACCAAAGTTGAATGTATTTAACCATTGTTTACTTTCAAAAAATTATCTTTAGTATCTAGGTGTTGCCGACGATGGGCCGTACAAAACTTTACTAAAATTTTTGAAAATATTGAGGTTTAATCTAGCGAAATCCGATCATCCTTATCCGATGGGGCTTCAGCGACAACCATTTCACTAATAAACCCATAATGGAGCTCGTAGGTTTTAAAAATTAATTTAAAACCTTCACCCATTCAATATTTTAAATTTAGAATTTTCAATTTCCAAGAATTTGTTCAATTTAGAGTGAATTATTAGGTATCTAAAATCTAGTTATGACCATTCTAAATAACCCTCAAACTACTCTAAAAGGTACAATTCTCTTAGGAAATTACCTGGATTATTCGTCTAGATCTTAATTCTACAATTATTATTCTAGATTTTAATTTAAAATCATAATAATTGATAATTAATGTCTAGATTTTAATTCCACAATTAATTAATCCAATTATTATTCTAGATTCCAAAAATCATAATAAATGATAATTAATGTAGATATTTTAATTTCACAATTAATTAATCCAATTATTATTCTAGATTTCAAAATCATAATAAATGATAATTAATGTAGTGGACAATCCAAAAATTCTCGCATAATAACTATCATACTAGTCGAAAAACATAATAGTTATCATGCATTTATGACATGTGATTATGCAACAGTATGGCATCTTCCTATTCTATATGGCATGTTATTTCAAAATCACGCTAATTGCACATATAATTCATACAATAAAGGCATTAAATTAATTTAAACAAATAACTTTAATCCATGGCTTCCTAAAAAAAAAATTTACAACTTTGGAATTTCTCTTCTGTCCATCCCATAGGATTTATCTGAAGCCCCTTTAGGGTATCTTTGAGCCCAAAAGCCCAAAAACCCAATCCTTGGCTAGAAACCCTAGGACACAAAAGAGGAACCCTAGCCTTCGCCTCTGCCACGCAAGCATCCGAAGTCATCTCAGCACGAAACTCCAGGGGAAGGACCGCCACGGGGAGACGATCAAACGGCCGCCAGAACAACCCCAATCTGAAGCCCCACGCGCCCCCACGCGCCGCCACAAGTGGCTGCGCGTGGCCGTCACGCGCCTGCAAATAACAGGCGCGTGTGGGTGCGTGGCTGAGTTTCTGGGGAAGTTCCGACCGCCACGTTGTTCGTCTTTCCGTCCTCTTTCCATCCATATATGGTTTGTCGAAATCCGAGGTCCAGAGGTCCACGAAAGGTGTCGTACAGTGTTGATCGCTCATATTCTTTGCGTTTCTTGATCTCCAACTTTTACAAGAATTCGAAAAATACATAGAAATTCGAAAAGAAATAATAAAAGAGCAAGGAGGAAACCTAATCATATGGGATTAGCCTCCTTGTTACAACTCAAGAAATACACGATATAAACTATCCATGGATTAAAGTGCTTGTATGATTTATAAACAATTAACCACCAAGAAATCGATAACAAATATAGAAAAAGATGCCATCTTTTCCAAAATTAATTTTCGAAAAACAGTCACATGAAATTTCAAAACTCGGTTCTTTTCCTACATCGCGTGGTTCGATACGCTTCCGCATTTCTGATTAGATTCCTACAATTATATGATATAGAGGATGCATTCCCATTTAAAGATTCCTGTAAATATGTTAAGAAACACAAAAATTATATTTAGGATTGATAAAGGAAGTATGTTCTTCAAGAATGTTCATGGTTTTCTTGCCTCAGTAATTCATGACTAATGTTATGACAGAACCAAAACTTATTCCGTAGATAACACATGTAAAGCTGATAGTAGACATGAATGATGATCTGATTAAGAGTACATTCTGTGGCTTTTTCACAGTTACTTTTAAAACGTAGACAGGGGGGAAGCTTCTCAACGGCCTTCTTCAATCATTATTGAAGAATCTTAGTACCTTTTGTGTTCTAAACGTTCGTGGGTTTTTATTATCGTTCATTGTAATTATTGTACTTCTGTAGTATATGATGGTCCATACATTGTCTCCTTTAATTTTTAGAATCTTTTCCCTAAATGCATTATGTTTTTCACTTTTACTGTCTAGAGAATCAGCTAAACACATTACACATGTGATTTTAGATATCCTTGAGCAATGATTTTCACATAAATGCCATTGGACATATAAGCGACATTGTTGAATGTAAAAGATGTATGCATAGGCCGTCTTGTTTTCACATAAATCTTTGATTCAGATTCTCTTATTACAAATAAAAGAAGTTAATTCTAATAATATGAATCCTTTTGTTGTTACAGAGCTGATCATATTATGAGTTGTTACATATGTAAATCAGCACTAACCCTATATAACTGCAGAAAAGCTAATTCAGCAAGCTTTGACTGCTGAAGCAAAGGAGGAACTAGAAATGGCTACTTTTTGTGATGCACATCATACTTGAAAAAAGTGTAGAGCATTGTTTTTAAAACGTAGAGTTTACGTAGAAACCGTAAAAGTGAGTAAAAACGTAAATGAAATGTAAGAGTTTACTACATACTACAAAAAAAAATAAAATCCAACATATATAAAACCAAAACACACCAATACATTAAAGTCATCACAAATTTAAGTCCAAACACTCAAGTTCAAACTCAGTCATCATAATATATATTTAAATCAAAATACCAAGGCAATAAATTTATAAAAGAGATCAACATATCTCTAATTTAAGTCATTGGAGTCAAAGTTTTTTTTTTTTTTTATATATACATAGTAGGGAAGGGGGGCAGGGTTCAAACCCTGGACATGTGGAAGGAGAACCAAGCTCTCATGTCACTGTGCTACTAAAGCACTAGCATTGGAGTCAAAGTTAATATCTCTAATTTCTGAGAATATTTGATGTTAGATTAATTATTTTGGATTGTAGATGCCTGAAAATATTAGATCAGATTTGAAAATAAAAGTTTGAACCCAAATTGCAAAAGTTTTAATTTAATCCCTCTATAAAAAAAGGTTTAAACTTTGCAAATTGGTCCCTAGTCAAAACTTGGCATTTTGACCTGGAACCAATTAATTAATTAGGTTCAGCTTGCTGATATACACAGGACGGGGAGATATATATGAGAACACAAACAGAGATTGAAAAGAGAGAGTGCCGTGAACACAGCCTTCGACCTTCGACCCTACATCCTTCTTTTCCCTCTTCTTCGTCCTCCCTCGCCGGCGGCATCATTCACCACTATTGGCCGCCGGCGGGCATCATTCTAGCTGCCACGTCTCCTTCATCTTCGGCGGACTAAACCCTAAAAATAGAAAAAGAGAGCCGTGAGACCTGGGAGCATCCCAACGGCCACGTCTCCTTCATTTCTTTTTTTTTTTCAGTGACTCGGTAAACTCGCCGGCATTTCAGCCATTTCTACTCCAATCCTGTTCCTGCATCTGTTTCGACTTGATTTCCAGCCAAAAAAATGTAGAAACGTCCGTTTCTACGTTTCTACACGACATTTTTACTACACTGGGGTAGAGTCAAGTCCATGGATCATGTCAGTGTCAAGTACTTGTATTGCATGAAAGAGCACTTCAAGTAATGAATATTAGTTGGATTTGGGGGGGGGGGGGGGGGGGGAACATCATCTATCAACTATCAAAATTAAAAAAATATATCAAATATTTCCAAAAGAAAATTCAAGAATTTTTTCCCTTTTTTTAAGAAAGCATTCATTTTTCAGTTTTTTTTTTTAAATAAAAAAAAAATACTTCAATTGGTACCCGCGAGAAATAGGCCAATTCTGCCACTTTTATGGCAGTGCTTGTTACATGCATGTTAGAAGGAAGAAGAAAACCTAATTAAGGAAGAAATGTTATCTTCATTAAGGTTGATAAAATTATGTCAGAGTCAAGAGTAATGCATTATATCAGTTGTTTTCTTCTATGCAGAGCCATTCATTGAGGCTTAGGCTTTTTAAAAACCCTTCATAAGTTCTGTTTGCTTTGAGTTTGACATCCTATGCTTAAGTTTATAAATACCATTTGGTAATACTATCTTAATAAAGATGTGCATGTTTGCTTTTTTTTTTTTTTAAAACGTTGCTGCTTGCTGGAGATAGCATATGATGATATGCCTCCTGAGTAGAAAAAGTTATATTTTCCCAGAAATGGCATATATTAGTTACAAAAATTCCGTTAAATAGATTACTTATGATAACAGTGTACCTTTATCTAGCAGTGAAGCTTATAACAAGTTATGTGGCCTGTTATTCAATCTTCAGGCCTCTCCTTGATGGATTCACCTCATGCACTTATTATTGAAGGTAAGAGAAGGTTATAATTAAATTGCTCTTTAGATGTGATACCTCCACTCACTAGACATGTTGCATCGACAAATCTAAGAAATATTTTAATTTTAAAGCTGTAACAGGACTGATATAGGTCATTGTGTATAGCATACCTTGAGAACCAATTTCCTTACTAGATGAGATATAGATGGTCCATATTTAATTTTTCCTTTTTTAACTGGTGATTTTTCAATGAAAAAAATATTTTTTTGACAAAAATGTTAGGTAAGATATTATCTTTATTTTAGATTTTCTATGCAATAAAATAATTTTTTTAAAAAATAAAAAGTAAAAAAAATTAATAAGACTGTCTAATTGATGAGATGAACTCTCTCTTGCTATCCAACTGGTTCCCAAAGTCTTGCTAGAGTTGGAGTGTTTTCTCAGTTAGGAGTAAACAAATCCTGGACCACCGTTTCAAGGTGGTCCATATGTTCCAAGGAGCACCGCTTGAATTTACCAACCTTTGTGTCGGCTGTCGGTCAGTAATTACTAGAACTGGTGCACATCTCTAGTTACTATTTTTTTTTTCTTTTTTCTTTTCTTTTTTCTTTTTTTTAAAAAAAAAACGTACCCACTTGCTCCTTGGGTTTATTTTTAATTCCTTTTCCTTCTCTTTTCCAATGGGAAAAGATAGTGGAGAAAATTGAGAAAATGTTCCAATTGAAAATTGTGTTAGTATCCCTATGTCTAGAGTTCGAACCCTGCCCTTCCCCTTCTATGTGTATAAAAAAAAAAAAAAATTGTGTTAGTATGAAAGACCTAAACTAGAGTACCAGCACTCTTTGTACAAAATTTTTTTGAGTGTTGACATGTATAAAAATTTACCATGTCTTTTCTCATTAATAAAATTTTTAATGAGGGACTTTTCTTCAATGTCACCAATATCATATTCCGAAAATAATTAAGTGGTGTCCAAGTGTTGTATAAATTCGGTGGCTCGGGTTAGGCAATTTTCATGTTCTTGTGTAAATTGAGGGGATCTATCTATAATATTTTTCTTTGGTGTATTGCTTAATAATAACTACAAAAGAGAGTCTCTACTAACCCCTTCTCCACTTAATTTTGCCATCATTCGATTGGGTTTTAATGGTTGATATTTATTCTGTAAAAGTATTTTTATCATTTAATTAATATTCAATACTACAATAATATTTTTAATATGCATAAAATCTCAATCAATAAAAGTTAATCCAAAGAGGAAAAATTAAATGGAGAGCAAGTGGAGAGAGTGGTTAGTAAAAACACTCATTTTCCATAATAAACACATACTAATAATTTTACTGAAATTAAAAAATTCAATTAAAGTTAGTTAATTTTTTAAAATTTCCGTCAGAATATTATTTTGTCAAAAACAAAGAATATTCATGAAAAAAGAATTAAAACTTTTTGACCAAAGGTTTTATATAAAAAGATTGGGAAATACACTTCTCATATTGTAGGAGAAGTATATCCTCATGTCATAGATATAAAAAGATATAGGTCTCACTATTTCCATACTTGAGTTTTGTTTTTTAATAAAAAAAGATGTGGGTCCCACCATTTCATGTGTGTGTAGGAATCTTCTTCTTCTTATGCAATATATAAGAAGTGTAAACCCCACCAAAAAATATTATGGAAAATGTTCTTAAATAAGAACCGGAGGAAGTAATTAATGCAAGTAACATACAATCAAGCCTATTACATACGCGCTTGACTAACAAAGACTAAAACATGATTAAATGTTGAAATTGAAGCACCTACACAACGAACACAAGAGATTTTTTTTCCCCCGGTTCTATGCTATCAATAACTTGGTGCTGTGCCAAGCGCCTTGTAGTACGATGGCACTAAGGCCCTCCTTAGGAGCTGACCATCCCCTTATTCAGGGTTCTTCGAGCCCTGCCTCCCCCTCCCTCTCCCCCACTGGCTGTATCAAAAAAAAAAAAAACTTGGTGCTGTTCGCTGTACCTGTGATTAGGAAATTATCATAAGCATTTTCAGTCAATTCAGCTTGTTGAATTATCCAGAAAAAGTCACAGGCTAGAAAAATTCAATTGCAATTTATAGACTTTACCACCTATGATCTTATGTGAACCTTGTGCGCTGGGAGGTCATAATATATTTTGAACATATGAGTTAATACTTGGAGGCTGGAGCTTTAAGGGGAATGAGATGTAAACCAAACTATCTGTCTCAACAAGCTGGTTACTTGTAAATGGCACTGATTGTGGGACGTTTGTCGTGGAGGAAAAGGGAATAATATTTTCCCACTAGCTAACTTTCTCCTCATTTAATTCAAACCGTTGATTTGACTTAATCTTTAAGAGGGAGGTTATTGATGTGGTTAGTTATATCAAATATATAATCCAGATTTAATGCCAATGAGGGATAATAAAAAAACGCCAATGAGAAAATCTAAACCCGAGAAAAAGCTATTATTACTCTGGACTCGTTAAAAACAAAAACAAAAGAGGTCCATCTTTTATCTTTTTCTTTTTCATCACTGTACCTCTTTAATACATGAAGAGATAGAATTAGCTCTTGAGCTAAACGCTGCTTATTCTTAATATCCCATTTTGTAATCCGCTCTCCCTTCCCCGGTTTTTTATTTATTTATTTTTTTAATAATTACTTTTACTCATTCATTGAAATTTTAATTTATTTTTTATTTTTTGGCATTTCATTCTGTACGCTAAAATGGAGCCCAAACTTTTTTATGTGCAGGATAGAAGTTGAAGTTATAACTGGACATCAGGGTTGAGCTCAAGTAAAATTGGGGATGGTAAGAGATGGCTATTACATGAGCAAGTTTCATAACTTTTTATATAAAAGACATGATATTTAACATTATCGAATTAAAAAAAATTTAAGTATTATTTGGCCTCTCAATATAATATCCCCCCCTTTTTATCTAGAAAGTTTGAAATTTAGCTACCATATTGGTATGTGGTAGGTTCATGCTTTGAATGGCAGTAATACAGCATATTGAATGGTATTCCTCGGCCCCGCTTCTTGAATAGTTCAACTGCAGTACTTGAATAGCTCCTCAATACGATCTCCCTGAAATGAGATTACCAAACAAAACGCTGTCCCTTCGCACACTTGTTTGTCTACTCGAATAATGGAAAAGAGAATGGACATGCTAGTTAGTGCCTGACATGAAATAAGAGCAAGGTACTGTACATCCCAATATAGGGGTGAACTACTTTCTCAAGTCATTGGGTATCTACTTTTCCAATAAAATCCCTGCAGGCCTCTTGGAATGTAAAGTAACGTGTGGCATTAGATTTGATTGATCGATAGATTCCCTCTCGTCACTTGATCTCATCAGCTTAAAAAGATATGGTTGCATTGATTCAGCAGTGTGAATGAGACGGACAGAAAAAAAAAGTGAGGCAATGCCACTGAAATTGTTAACATAGGCCTATACAAAAGCAAAACCAGAGACCCATTAGCATCTTTGCATTTCTAGATAAAGTTGGGAAATGCTAGTGGGATAACTACAGGTTAGGCTTTGGGAGGATTTGATCACCCCAATGATGAGGGGGGGTTTCGTACGGACGGACTGTGGTGGTAGCCATCACTAGCCATGTTGAATTGTTGAGGAGACTCTTAAACGCACAGACAAGGAGGGGTGATATGATTTTTATTGTTATTAACTGCGCAAGCCACCGCAGACACATACCCAGGTTTGGTGGATTGGGTGCAGAAGCAGATTTCTCAATTGAATTGTGACACGTGTAAGTGCCTCCACCAGGAAGTCATGTGGCAGGGGAGTGTGAACGAAGTACCACTCTAGTCATTAATTATAAGCCCGCTTTCATAATAATAAATGACAACGTTAGAGAGAGAAGAAAGAGATGAAATATATAAATAAAGGTAAAATTGAGAAATTTTGTCCATTGGGTCTAGATATATTGAGTTTATCAACTTCCCTTGTGTGAAAATTAAGTAATTTAGACTGATCAGACTAACAGCGAAGTTGTGAAGTGTGCAGTGAAGAAGATGCTTCTGTCCGTCCCGGACTCACAGGGGGAGGTTTGGGACAGTCCTTTAACCTTTGACGTCGCTGGCATAGTTGCAGAAAAGATAGTGACTACTCGGTGCAACCCATTGGCTGCTACTACGAAGTACGTCTTCCTTCTTTTTCCCCTTCACTGACTAGGTCCATATAATGCAAGCAAGGAAAAAAGAGAGAGAAATAGCAACATATGGGACAGCTTTTGATAGTGGCCTAACCTTATGTTCCCACTAACCACCAATTTCCATACACTTGTTTTATTAGTATTATTTTAATTTTTTTTACTCCCTTCCTACGCTATTGGTATTAAGTTATATTACTTCAACTATGCTGCTAGCTAACAATGCGCCAATTATTAGCAACTCCTTGCAGAGATTTTTCTGAAAAAGTGATCATGAAAATTCTCATTTTTTAGTGTGTGTGGGGGTGAGATATTTCATATTTGAGCAACTTGTATTCAATTCCAATAATTGAGAAAAAGGGTGACGGGAGTGGTTATATCCCTTGTTTCTCTTTTTGTTTGCTAATTGAACAGAGAACAGTTCTGCACAATTTTTGAAAGCATTGATCGTAACCTACCACTGAATTACAGTCATGGAGGGCCCATTATTAAGGACAAGAGGTAATACTGTTAAGGATGGAGTGGGGTCGCTTTGCGTTGGGCTATGGCCCACACAACTTAGCAACCTAATTGGATATATGCATCTGAAGGTACGTACCCCCCTAAACTCATAAAACCCCGTAGCATGTACCATATACATCACGTAAGCGTCAACTTACGTCTCATCATCATCATCATCACCATGATCACCAATTTGGAACACAAAGCTTTGATGGGCCTGATAATTGAAAGTTGCAAAAGTTTTCATCGGCACTATGAAAATATGTGCCCCGAGATTGTCATATTTTCAAATGTCCCATTTCTTGTTGGCTCACAGAGAAACAAGGAGTATCTCGCTTACATTATGACCATACCTCCCATGTGCCTTCCATTCTGTAAAGAGATTTTCTTTTCCATTTTTCATTTAAAGGAAAAACAAGATATATGTTAGTGCTATATTGTTTTGACATGAAATGGCTTCACTATTTATATCCCGTTTCTTTGAACAGAATCATCAGTCCGTTTTAGTTGTAGAAAACTGATAACTGTGGTTGTCATGGTATAGAAACCGTAATAATCTTCAATGGTTATTATATGAATGTACGAGTTAATTACTCTAGAAATTGGCACCAGTTGGGGAAATTTGTAAAGGGTCAGATGTTAGCACCGAGGCTGTTAAAAGATTTGGAAGATGAAAAAACAAAGAATGGTTGGCAGTTAGGGGGAAGGTGTGAAAGAGTTCTCAAGGAATATTGATTGTTTGTTTCTTTTAGAAGCATTTTAGTGATAAGGATGCACCCCTAAGTTAGAGGGTAGGAAGTGAGAGAGAGGAGCTTTTCTTGGACCTCCGTTTATATATTGTAAAGGGGGAAGGAGAAGGAGGGTGTGGGACTTTATGAGAGAATGATCAAATGTCTCTATCTTGAGGTGTGCCCCACATATCTCAGTCACGTTGTCCTCAAGCAGAGAGCTATTAGATGCCTATTCCATCTCTCTATCATTGCAAGTCCCTGTCAGTTCTCTGTAGGCTAAAGAAGTTATCATCATCAAGAGAGGTCCTCGTCGTAACCCCACCCCCACAAACCCTCAAGAGTTGCAATCATTTCAATTTTTACTTGGACAACTTCATATGTGATCTAAGCTCCTCTGCTACTACATCAAATCATTAATCTAAACTAAACGTTAACTTTGCTTGATCTGACAATAATATAAAAGAGAACACACTTAATTATTAGGCTAGACGGCTGTCGTTAAAAATGCTGACTTCCTTCTACCGCCTTCGTGTTTCCAAACCTCAAACCTAGCTATCTCCATGTTTCACGGCTGAAAGTAAATCTAAAACCATTGTAAGATGCACAACAAATTGAAATTAGAGAGGCCAGATAATTATTTGAAAGCTTGGGGGGCACTATATGTTTCATGCGGATAATACACCTAACATGTCTAGTTAAAGGTAACATTACAGCCAAGAAGTGGACCTACTTTACTCAACTATTCTGTTTTCTATTTGTCCAAATGGACAATGATGGGTGATGTTTCTGATAAGGCGATAGTGGTTTAGCTAGTGCTCAGTAGTTGAGGGTGATGATGGAGGAAAATATTTGTTAAAGCCTTGAGAGAAAGTTAGGTTTTGATGAGTTGAACATCTGTAACACATTAACAGCGGTGGTACGCCCCTCCTCTTTATCTGATGAATCATCACCCATGCAATAGCTTGACAAATCACTAGTGGTGGTTACATTTTGATACTGAAAGTTTGATCAATCACTTTCTGTTTGACTAACATAAGCAAAAGGGTTTGCTTTTTTGGTTTTTAAAGCAAATGGTGCTAGCTAGTTGCCATGAGTGTGGCCTAATTGGATGGCATAGATTGAATGTAAACTTTGATGTATACCCACATTAGAGATATGCACTATATGTACTGTTTTGAGTGGTGGAGGTTCCAGAAATGTCTGAGCGTGGGAAAGAAGTTGAGGATTCTCTTTTTTAAAAAAAAAAATAATGGGAAAGACTCGGTTTCTACACAGCATTTAAAAAGCTTAAGGAAAAATAAAAAAGAGACTGAATATAATATAAAGAAACTGACTTTCTTTTGGTTATCTTCTTTTTTTCCTGTTGGTTTTAATTTGGATGGCTGCTAGCTTAGTTGGTAGGCAAGGCTTTTCTTAGCCAAGATTGTGACTTGCAAATAGCAATGCCTTCACGTGATTGCCTTGGATCTTTTCTCTCTGAAAAAACTACTGAGTCCCAGATTTTTATTATACATTTGACTGTCTTGGACTTTTCTGTATCTACATTCTTACCCAATTACTTGAAGCTTGATCTAGGAAGAGGTACTTATTAATTTATCCCCTTTTGTAATTAATCCCATTAGTGCTATCCCTTTATGAAAAAACCAGTGTTAAAATTATGCACACACCTAGCTATAGTCATCATCATAAAACGTGCTTCTATATATGCATCAACTAGATTATGTAGTTTATAGTTCTAAAATCAATAATGTTTATTATTACTAAATGCTTTATTTTTTTTAAGGTGGTGGCCTACAAGTTGTGAGCCATAAAAAGTCATGGCATCCAGCTCAATACTTCACAATGGAGTGACTTTCCGCTTTTTGTTTACAGCTTTCCACCAATATTTGTTGGCTGCAAGAACTGGGAAAAATGGTATGCGTTCTAACTCTTTCCAACCCACCCAATGCCCAGTATTAATTATTTATAATTAATTTAAAGAAAATTGAAATCCAAGGCAAAATTAAGGACTTGTTTCTTTCTTGTTTTTAATTTCTGCCGTTTCGATCGGTTACAGCAATATATTCTGTGGCATTTGTTTCATATATTAATGTAATCCTAAAATCCTTTGAAATCTATTCCCAACAATCTCATACATATGGCCATACTTGATAAGGATAGTGAGAGAGTGAAAATTAATACCATAATTTAAATTTTATAATAAATTAAATGATATTAAGTGCTTCTCTTGGTACATGTAAATTAGTTAAAGATGACTTATTTTTAAAATCAAAGAGATTATATGTAATACGCAAAAACAAAGTAAATGTAACACTATTTTGGACTAATAAATAATAATGCATCAAAATCAGACTAGTTATTGAGAAAAGTCACTTATAATGAATGGTAGTTAATTAAGTAAGTAGATTAGAGTCAATTCTCTCTAATAATATCGAAGAAGATTTGAACTTTATAGATGAAAAAAAAATTATATTAAAAGATGTATCTGCAATTAAACTGATTATGCATGAATATAATCTCATAATACTATGATAGATATATAAAAAGAGAAAATCTCATAACACTATTTTGGACTAGCACAGGCGGACAAGCTCTCAACCGTCCAGATCAGATATGGATGGTTCAGATCTAAGTTTTTTACTTTTTTATTTTTTATAAAAAATAATTTTAATGGGTGGAAAACCTAAAATAAAGTTAATCTCTGAATTAACATTTTTTCATGTAGAAAAAAAATTAAAAATGAAAATTAAAGGGAGAAAAAAAAATATGAGCCGTTCAAATCTAGATCTAGATGGTACGGATGAGCTTCTCCTACTCATCTAAAGGACGAGCAGGTAAACTAATTCCTGTTTGTGACACCACATTTACAATTACTCATATTATTTTTTGTTTAGTGCATATATTTTTAGAGTTTGAAGCTTCCATATACATAAATCTAATCTACGCTTTACTACTTTTTTTTTTCACACAGAAACTTTGTTTGGTCAAAGTTTAATTCTTTGAGTGTGTCATTCTTCTTCCTTTATACTGTTATCTACTCACTATTTTCGAAATCTGCCGTATACTTATATATACTACTACTCTTTTCGGAGCAAACATTTGTTTCTTTATTGAACAGTTTCGTTTTTATACTCTCTGTCTCCTTCCTTCATAACTTTATTTTGCTTCCACTTAACGAGGCTTGACCATACAAAAGGAAAAGAGATTTATTTGTCAACTGAAAAAATTGATATTTTAAATTTTATTCTTTGAAATGACTTTGATAATCACGGTTTTGCTATATCTTAGACAAAGTATGTATAATATCTTTTTTATGTCACCATTATTTTCTCTTCATCTAATAATTATTTTTTTTCCCACGGAAAAGAGACAATAATAATAAGAGAGGTTTGCCTTCGCTATATAATCATTTCAAGAAGTTTTTATTTCTATCGTTTAAATTTCTTACTAGATGCGTGAAGGATTTATTATTATATTGATTGAATATAAAAACTAATTTTTATGCCTATAATCAGCTGCATGATTTGAATCCATATTAACTATATTTCTTTGAGCCATGTTTATTTTAAGCCTTGAGACATTAATTACGTTTCATATATATATATATATATATATATATATATATATATATATATATATATATCTGTCTTAAGCTGATCCTTTTTCCCTAAAAAGTTAAACTAAGTTCCAGAAGATTGTATAATATTGATCATTCATGGGTTCTCATTCTATACATATAATTATGTGTCCAATTATGTGCTCATATGAGCATTTTTTTTTATATATTGTATTTATTTATATTTAAATTATATGCTTTTTTCTGGGATTTTTTTGCACCCACTATCTCAAATTAATTAGTTTTCAATTCTGCATTTATCTGTAACACCAGTATCATGGAAACTAATTAATTTGAGATACTGGGTGCAAAAAAAATTCCAGAAAATAGTATATAATTTAAATCTAAATAAATACAATATATAAAAAATTTTTTAAAAAAAATATGTTAATAGAGATATGAGCACATAATTGGGCAAATAAAAATAGACACCAAATGTGAACTCAATCATTCATATAGCTAATCCCATCAAATGATAAACAAGATAAGATATTAATTTCCACATTATATTAAATCTCTTGCAAGACAAATTGAACCCAAACTCTTCAGTGAAACCAAGCCTTCCACACCAAATAAAACATAATAAAATATTTGAACCTGAGCCAGTACGTCTTGAACTGCACAAGGTATAGACGTAGGCAGAGTTTCATTTTTTGAGTATTATAGCAGTGGGTGTGTAGATTTTCCAAAATATATAAATTATTAATAGAATTAATTAGGAGATCAATAATAAGAACAAAAATCGACAATAATGTTGGGAAATGTGGGGTCCCTGTTATCATATTCATAAAATCACAAGGCAGATGCAAATCAGTTAGTTAAGGAGATAAGAAATTCCATCACTTCAAGGAAAACACTGAAATTTAGATAGATATATAGATGTCACGAGATAGCCAATTAACAAAGCAATACGTGTCTGCTTCTTTGATTTAGACAAATAAAGCCATTCTAATGCAATTAATTATCCCATAAAATATGCCACCAAACATTCCAAAAGCAATATCAAATTACAGAACATACTCTTGTTCCTGACCTAGTTCTTTCTAGTATAACATATATATAAATTAAAATATTTGAGCAATGAGCTTGAGGTTGATGAAGATACGGTTCTTTTGCCTGCTTAGAAGTGTGCATTTACTAGATACAATGTTTTATTGTCTGGTTATGTGCTCCTAAAGGACACATTATAGAAATCCCACTTTTTGATTAATTAATTAATTAATTAATGTTTCTTGTTTGTGCTGATCTGATCAAGTATTGGGTTCCTTTTTTTATTAATATTATCAAATTATGGGACATTGGGAAGGATGGGAGGGCACAGAGATTCCAGTTCCTTTAATTGAAGAAAGGGATGGGACATAATCCTTCCAACACCTGTGTACCTTGACCAAGACTCTTGTGCTATTATTTTCTCCCATACCAACTTCGTCTACTTATATATTAATTAATTAATTATTTCCTTTCCTTCTCTCTAAATTGATTATTAATTAAATATATTTCTTTGAGTGGGTTTTTTTATTTTTTATTTTTCCTCTAAAAAGAACAAGATGCCAATATATTGTGTCCACTGGAGGCATCTCTCACCTTCAATAAAATCCAAAGCTCATTCCACTGTAGCCCCAGCACCTTCCTTTTGCTTACATCACCCTCTTCAGAGTCTGTCCCAAACTCTTTACTATCTTTCTCTCCTCAGGGATCGTACATCTTGCATTATGGACAATTTATCTCTCTCCTCTCTCTCTCTTTCTCTCACTCATACATACCCATGTACTCACATACACATACATAGATACGTTCAGGGGCGAGACAGGCACAAGCGTTGTACACTGTATAGAAAGAATCCGTATAGGAAATCATGGAGATAGCAATGTCTGTCACTATCAAGAAACATATTATTAAGAGTCTATTTGAATTGGGGCAGGAAAAACATGTTTACGTAGAGAAAAGGAGAAAAAGCTCCGTTCATAAGCTTTGTCTCGTATACCGTAAATCAAATCGAAAAAATAATTTCTACCATTAATGTAAGAAATGTTGGGTTTTGAGGCAATTCTGCATCGTTAATAACAGCTGGAGATATGTGTGTGTGTGAGGAGAGAGTTTCTTGTTAATGGATGGTCAAAGGTGAAGAGCATTATGGCCTGTCAATCTTTTCTCGTGTGTCAGAGCGGGGAAATAAAAAATAATAATGAACTCTCCTTTTAGTCATTATGTAACTTACAGATTGTGTGCAGACTGAAATTATAGATACCAACTTCTGAAAGAATGAGAGAGAGAGAGTAAGGAGATTGTGTTGTTATTGATCTTTGTTCCTGCAAATGTTGATCATTTCATGATTTCAGTTAGGAAAGTTCACCTGATGATTTAGGTTACCAATTACAATCTGTTTAGTACTATAGTGTCATTTCATGTACCATGGCCATGTCTTCCCGAGCTCCTAATCATTTCTTTTAGTAGGAAATAAAGAGATTGTCGTATAAAGCATATAGCTGAGAAGCTGAGAGGGATATACACACATTCACGATGCATTATTATAAATTAACTTGCAACCTCAGACTTTATTAGTTGTTGTTATTACACTACTGTAGCACCGGATCCAATCATCTGAATCAAAAGTTTACAGCATAATATTGTATGCATATGTAGATGCTTTTAGGTTTAAGAAATAAAAACAGTAAAACTATCCTACAAGAAGTTATGGTGAAGTTAATTAGGTTTATGATTTATTCTTGCTTTCTTGTTTGGTTAAGAAAATAACAGATATTCCTCCTATGGCTAGTGTAAGCTACTTAGATAACCCTTCGTACATTTTAGGTGGCCTGCCTTATATAATATCAACCAAATTTTAGTAAACATGGTGGTTTATATGAGACATAAATTTTTATTCGGTGGCATCCCGAATTCTACTAATATATATGTTGATAATTAACCAAAAATAATAAATCATAATACCTAAAAAAAATTAAACCATAACACTGTACTTTGTGTGTGGGTGTGGGTGGGTGGGTGTTAGCAACAATGGATAATTTACAGTATGTCAAAGTAAAGCAAAGTACCCCTTGTTTCTTTGGCTGATTTAGTAGTTTTATTGCTGCATTATTATTATTACTCGCTAGCTACTGAGGAATTTGTATACAACAGTTATTTGAAGGTTGATCTTTCGCTTTCACCTACGGATATTTTGACAGTATTTGGACCCATTACATATTTTGTTACCTAGCTAGCTGCAGATAATAACCGAAGACCACAATATTATGAAACTAAACCCAGGAAGGAAAAAAAATAAATAAACAAAAAAACAAAACTTTGAATATAAGATATATATATATATATATATAAACATGCGCTGCTAAAATTTATGGCCTGTAAGGTTCTGGTTGAGTTGAATAAATGATAGTGGTATATAGGAAGTTTTCCTGGGACTGGAATCATGAGCACTAATATGTCAGGAAACAGACCGGTAAGCCATGAAAACACACACACACACATTGCTGCATTGGGGTTCAGAGAAAGAAAGATACTAGTCATCAAAGAAATGGGGCTAATTATAAGTACCGCACGATTCATGATGTGGTGCAAGAACATATATATATATATATATATATATATATAACACATTTACGTTAGGCCTTTGTTGGTGATAGAAGGTTCATGAATTTGGGTGAAGTTTAGTAGTCTTCTATGGGAAGACATTGAAAATGAGACTTTGGGAACCGGGAAGGAAAAGGGGGTGGGTCCTTCAGAAAATATTTTTGGAAAATTGGAAACCAGGCCATATGATTCATTATATTAATTTCACCCACCCAAGTGTGTGTGTGTGTGTGAGAGAGAGAGAGAGAGGAGGATATAAATGTGAGTTTCCTTGTCCCTTGTTGGTGGGTTTATATAAAGGAGGATAGGATGTTGCAGTTTGCCCACTATTAAAGATAGCTATAGGTAATTAAGGGTTGAAAGTGAGAGAGAAAGAGATCAGACACACATCAGTCCCTATAATTGATTATTATTGTTGAGAGATTTTTTATGGAAGAACATCTGAGTCCACTTGCTGTTACTCATCTTCTTCAACACACTCTCAGAAGCTTGTGCATTCATGAAAATTCCCAATGGGTTTATGCAGTCTTCTGGAGGATCTTGCCTAGAAACTACCCACCTCCTAAGTAAGGAGACATAGAGGATAGATATCATTGTAGCATCAATTCTTGAGAAAAAAAATCCAAAAAAACGAAGATCACGGAAACAGTTTCTTTTCACTTCAGTCACACAAATCAAACATCCTCATGGGCTAGTGACATGTTTCTTAATACATTTTCCATATGATTTGGATTGTTTATGATGTTCAGTTCTTGTTCCTTCTTGCTAGGTGGGAAGGTCAAGGGGCTTGTGATAGATCAAGAGGAAACAGAAGGAACTGGTATACTTTTCTGTGTTATATAGCTTCGTCGTCGTTTTGTGATATTGTTGTTTGCTTTTGTGAAGCATGTACGATTGCATTGGTTAAGCTTGCACTTTGAACACACACCATTGATGCAGGATTTTGGTCTGGGAAGATGGTTTCTGCAACTTTGCTGCTTCATCAGCGCCTGAAATCAGCTCCGGCGAGTGCCCTGGTTCGTCGGTATACAGCGACTGTGAATTCCAGCACTACCAAGGACTGCAACCAGAGCTTTTCTTCAAGATGTCACATGAGATCTATAACTATGGAGAAGGGTATATTAATTATTATTACCAGTCATCAGAACAACATGAATATCTACATGTAATTTTAATTTATGAGATTTTAAAGCGAAAGAGAGAGGTTAATTTATTAAAGCCTCTATATATGGGTCAGGTTGATAGGAAAAGTTGCTGCAGATCACAGTCACAAATGGATATACAAAGAACCAAATGATCAAGAAATCAACTTCTTGTCAGCGTGGCACAATTCAGCAGACTCGGTTAGGAAAAATCCCATCTTGCTCATGATTTAGTAACACTACTACTGATATTATTGTCTATTT
Source organism: Acacia crassicarpa (assembly GCA_034222035.1). NCBI lineage: Eukaryota > Viridiplantae > Streptophyta > Magnoliopsida > Fabales > Fabaceae > Acacia > Acacia crassicarpa. The sequence goes on along the minus strand of JAWXYG010000009.1, from coordinate 17,472,215 downwards.
GCTTACTGATATCAATCTCTCATAAGCTTGTGATTTCATGTTTAATTTTCTTCATGCTGGGAGGTAAATCCGTGTTTCCTCTATATTATATGATTTCACTCTTCAAAACTTGCTTCCACACAAAGAAAACAAAAGAAAAAAACAGTCTGGCATCCTCATTATATATGTTCTCTTTTACAGCAGCCAAGGACATGGGAAGCCCAGTTCCAGTCTGGTATAAAGGTATGCATATATATAGCCCGCTGATACTCATATTCATATACATAAAACCTCCTTAGCTTTATTTTAGCTAAAAGATATATCTCCTATTCATTATTTGATTCAAATTCAATCATATTATATATATGTCTTGCAGACCATAGCCCTCATCGCCGTAAGAGAAGGTGTTGTTCAACTGGGAGCCGTTCACAAGGTAAAACGAAACACACACTATATATATATCTTGGGATTCACACACGCACACGCACACACTAAAGGTAAACACAAACTATCTCTTGAGAATAGTCTGTCACTTTCTTACACACACACACACTCTAAAGTTTAGTGTATAGTACCGAAGCATCATCATATCGAGTCCATTTTGTTTTTTTCTCTGCTGGTACTGAAGGTGATTGAAGACTTGAGCTACGTGGTACTTCTGAGGAAAAAGTTCAGCTACATTGAGAGCATCCCAGGCGTGCTGTTGCCTCACCCATCATCTTCTGCTGCGTACCCTTACAACAAGGTTGAAGGGTATGGATCAATCCCAATAGAACAATGGCAATTTTTCCAAGGAAGTCCTCTTGCCGCCGCCGCAGCACCCCCACCGCTACCTGAGCTATATGACCACTTCAACCACCACCATCATCAGCCTCTGAAAATCACTCCTTCAATGAGCAGCCTTGAGGCACTTCTCTCTAAGCTTCCCTCAGTGGTACCACCACCACCACAAACAACAACACCACAGAATCTTGTGTTATCCTCCAATCATCATCACCACCACCAAATTAGGCCCTTAGAGTTCATGGGAATGCAAAAAGCAGCAAAAGAAGAGATTGATGATGATCAGGAGGTATATCGGCCTGAGCTTGATGTGGGTGAGAGCAGTAGTTCTCTACCAGAAGGATACAGTCAGCAGCAGCAGCATTTCCAAGATCAGAATTTGACAAGTAATGGAGCCAATCATGGGTTTTGATATGAGTATAATAACAACAACGATGATAATGACAATAATAATCAAAACCCAGATAGGGCATTAATTAGCATATCATGCAGACTTTTTAGACTAGTTTGAGGTGGAAGAAATGAAGATGATCGATCCCGAGTCCTAACAGTATTGTAGCGATCGAGTTTGTTAGGTTCAGCTTTATTATCATGAAGGCTAGCTTTTAATTTCTTTTAAGCTTTAATATAATATGGCTAGGAACTTTGCATTTTAATGCATGCATGCGCATTTGGAGATGCACATGTTTATGGAAGTGTGAGAGATAATGGTGTGTGTTACGCTCACACGCCCAAGTGAAGCACAGATACACAAGTGTAGCACAATGTGGTTCAAAAATCAAAGAACTTGTGCAACCTTGAGCTTATGATTGAGGGGAAGAACTATATTATATTGAAATCGAGTATACGTATGGTCTAAAACGAAGTTACTGTGTGTGCTCGTGATAATACTCGATCTTGAATTATTGAAACGTATAACGTGGCGAATGGAAAAGATAGGAAAAAAACGTAAAAGGACCATTGCCTTGGGTGAGGTGAAAGGAGAGACTTCATAGAGAGACTGTGTATACGTGTGTGTGAGAGAGAGAGGGAGAGAGCACTATATCACCGTTGCGTGCCACATGCAATATAGGAATTGGATTTCTCTCATCATTTTTTTTCTTATCATCCCTCATAATCTTTAAATAACATATGTTAAAATTAAATCAATACAATATTACTTTTACTTTTATCTCATTTTCTCAATTAAGGGTTCAAATTAGGCCGATGAGAGAAAATGAGAAAAAAGATAAGGAAATGATCTCCTTCCGTAATATAGGACTATAGTGGCATATCCTTGTCCAAAAGATGACTCCAATTAGTGCTTTAAATTCAATGACTGGAAATAGAAAATCTCAAATGGTTCATCGGGCTCATGGATAAATAATATATCGTACTTGATGATTAAAGTTCAATTAAGTTATTGATTAACATTAAGAAAATATGCTTATTGCATCAAGAATGGGGTCGTTAAATGGTGGATTTTCCTTTTGTATATATATACAAAATACATGACGCCACAAGTTTAGATTTTTGTGAATGCAAAATACTCTTTAAGAAAGAGTGTGTTTCCTCAATTAGGTGTAATAATGCTCGAATCCACAGTCATACAGTGATATTATGAGGGTTAACTACATATTCCTGATGCATGGTCTGTGGAAGTTGTTGCTATAGCGAGGAAGCTTTGACCAAAAATAAAAGAGGCCAGCCGTGGGAGGTTTTAGAGCATGTCATCTTCATCAAACCTGCTCAAGTTAGATATGACTTTTAAAGATAGAAGAGAGGAACCAGTTGTCCTTGTCCTGGGTTATGGACTAGAAATTATCACAACTAAATCCCATAAAATCATCAAATTACTAAGAAGAAGTTTCAAGAGATCTGTGGGAGATTCATTGGAATTGTGAAAAGGGTAGTTTACACTGATTTGTCATTAATGATATATTAACTTATCAATTGATGCACCATGACAAAATAACAAGTCATTGTTAACTTGTCTTTTCATATTTCTAAGGAATTGCCCACATGTCTTTTGGAATTTCATAATAATTTGATGATTTCATAGGACTAGGTTGTGATAATTTGTCTTCCTTGAGAATTTAATATAAGTCTCCCTATATCTTTCACAATTTAGTTGAAATTGTAGCATTTTTATTTTTTTAAAAAAACTATTCAATTTAGATTTGTGGCAGGAATGGTACAATTAATGAAAAATCATCGAAGTAAAAGAAAAAAAAAAACTTGCATATGATTTTCATTTACATTGAAAAAGCCTATAATCGAGTTCCAATAGAAAACTGCTATAGAAAGCCCTAAAAAAGAAAAGTGTTTAGGATGCATATATGTGTGAGAAGGCAACAACTAATATGAAAACACTTGAAATTGAGACAAATGCCTTCACTAGTAGCATTGATCTACCTTGTTATCATACTTAAGTTCTAAATGCTTTGTTTGAGTTGATTTTAAATGTTTCGACTATGTAATTATACGAGAAAATCTCAAGTGCATGCTCTGCAGATATAGTCCTAATTTCGAAATAATAATTAAAAAAAAAGGATTAACTCTAAATTTGATTTATGAAGCTTTGGGAATCAAAAAAGTTTAGACTCTAGAAGAAAAATAGAATATATGCATTCTATGTTTGAGAAGAAGCAAGTTAAAAATGATTGCATGTCAAAATCAGAGATCAGACTGTCTCAGGGTTATTAACTAAAGTTTAAGTATCTAGGGTCAATAATACAAAATGACAGTGAAATTTATAAGGATGTTAGGCATATAGTAGTTGGTTGGATGGTTAAAATTTAATACTACGTACAAGATATATTTGGTGAGTTATTCTTAGTTTTAAATATAAAACATTTTTCTATACTTGTTAGTTTTTTTTTTTTCCTAATTTTCCGTATTGATGATTCTTCAACAATAATTAAGAAAAAGGAATGATGAAAAATTAAGAAAGATAACTATAATGTTTCTGAAAGTAAATATCATATTAACTAATTTAATTAACTCCTTTAATTTAATCAAATTAGATAAATACGTCTTATATTAGATGCAGTATTTGTGATTTGCATGGTACCTACTAAACTTAGAAGGCAAGTTTTATATAATTGTTCCAAGATTGACAATGTTGTATGCGGTGGCTGTTACGTATTGAAGGGACAATTTTTTTTTTTTTTTGGGGGGGGGGGGGGGGGGCGGAATTGGGATACAAATATAATAACGATTGGATGGATGTGTTGTGATATAAAACAAGATTCTCAATAATTATATTTTGGGTTACAGTTTAAAAATATCCATGAAATTTTAGTTAAAGGGCACTTAATATAAATGCTTTTCCAACGTACAAAAGTGCTTATGAACTTTAAAAATAAGAGAAAAATTGCCATTGCTTAACCTTTTTCCAGCTGGCCAAATTTGTAAGGGACTCTTTTTCTCTCTCTACCACATCGCATCAGTACCAGTACCAGATCTTCAAGCCAAGAAGAGGCCATTGATGTCCTAAGAAGCTTTCGGCCTTCACCTGTGAGAAGACAACAATTTTGAAGCCTTAGGCTTAAAAGACCTCTGGGATGATAGTTGTTGTGGTCCACAGGTAGACGAAGGTGAAGAAGTGAATGAGAGCATATCTCATCATCTATCTTCAACCATCCAAACCAGAAGGCAAATTAGAAATTGACAAGATGACCCCATCAGGTTCTCAATTCAATTTCTTCAAGATTTTGCAACCCCAACTCTGAAATTGATCAGCTAAACGACACAAATTAAATTAATTACTATCAGCACCACACCCTTGTTCCCCTCCACCCAGATCCTCAACAACCTCCAGTGTTGCCTTTCTGTACAATGTCGATAAGCCTCCACAACCTATTCAAACCATGAGCTTTAATGGGCACACCGACCTTGTACCCAGCTCTCACCGGCCTTCTCATATCCCCAACTCCCTTGCCGCAACTTCAGCATCTTTTTCTTTCCCAAAAAAATCGATGCTTATAGCCAACTTCGACCATTAAAAGAACATTTGGATTTGGGTATTTACTCTTCATTTCCGCCACTTGCTGCTTTAACGTCAAAGGAAGGTTCGACCTGGGGAGATTTAACACAGAAAGGTCAAGACACGAGGTCGAGAGAGTGAGCTTAGAGAGGAGAGAGGAGAGCGATGGGGACTGCCACGTGGAAGATTATTAACCCACGTCACTCTTCAGTCAAACCTAGTATTATTAACAGTCAAACGGCAATGGCAATTTTTCCCTCATTTTCAAAGTTTAATAATAATAGCATTTTCAGAATCCTAAAAAATATATTTGGGGTTAGATTTCGTAAAAGTTCATGACTTCCTTTTGTTGGAGTTGGCTTCTCTCCTATGCTATCTCTGTCTGCTGCCGTCCTTTTCATTGAACACAGTCGTTTTTGTTTCAAATAAACCTCATAAGCATTGTAAGGATTGTGTCAGCGTTTCTGTCATTCATTAATAGGAAGGGCAAATTTCATTTGATGGCCCAACTTTACAAGATTTTTTTTTTTGTCAGAAACTTTATGAAATTTATAAAAAAGTAAAATTTTTTAATGTCTGGCCTAAATTTAAGAGTTTTTAATTTTATAATAATTTAAGCAAATGGAAAATTAATCTTTTGTTTTTTATGATTTTGACATAGTTGTAACTTAATTTCTATACTTTGATTTAATCCAATTTGGTTCCTATAGTTTTGACTCATTATAACTCAATTCTTGAACTGACTCACTACAATCCAATTCTTATAGTTTTAATCATTTTATAATTTAGTCCTATAATATATGATTTAGTCCCTATGATATTTTTTAAAATATAGAGACTAAATTATAAAATGGTTTAAATTATAGGAACTAAATTGCAACGAGTCAAAATCATAAGCTGAGTTACAACTGAGTCAAAACTATAAGAACTAAGTTGAATCGAGTTAATATGTAGAGACTTAGTTACAACTGTGTTAAAATTATAAAAATCAAAAGAATAATTTATAGGAACTAAATTGCAATGAGTCAAAATCACAAGCTGAGTTACAACTGAGTCAAAACTATAAGGACTGAGTTGAATCAAGTTAAAATGTAGAGACTTAGTTACAACTATGTTAAATTTATAAAAATCAAAAGAATAATTTTCCCTTTGCTTAAATTATTATAAAATTAAAAATTATTCAATTTAATCCAGACATTAAATTATTGTTGAATTTTAATTGTTTATAAATTTTATAGAGTTTCTGGCAAAAAAATAAATCTTATAAAGTTGGGCCTCAAATGAAATTTTCCCTTCTATTAATGAATGGCATAAAGCCATAAACGCTGACCTAATCCCTATGAGGTTTATTTGAGACAAAAACAACTGTGTTCACTGGAAAAAGGGTGGTAGCTCAGAGAGATATCATAGGAGAGAAGCCAACTCCAGTTTTTTTACACATTAACCCTTAAATTTAGGAAAAAATTTCACATGAACCCCACTGAAAATAATAATAATTATTTAGGGTGATTTAGAAATTTGCAAAGCACTGAAGAGAAAGATTAAGCAAATGGCCTTTAACAAGTTTTTAAATTTTTAAGAGAAGATTATATATATACTTCGAAAAGAGAACAAATTATGATTTACACAACTTGATAGAGATTCTATATAATTTCCTTCATTTTCTTCTGAAAAAAACAAATCATATAAAATGTGAAAATAAGAATGCTTCTATAATTTAACAATTTTAATTAAATAATAATAATTTAGTCTAAAAAATGTAGAAGATGTTCATATAGTTTTAGTAAAATGAATATTGCATGTGCTAACGTTAAGAAGTTGTCTCCAATTCAACAAACGAGACGCCTAATTTTGAATTTCGTGTAAACGTTTCATGATTATTATGGTCAGCTTTGTCAGAGGTTTGGGGTCCTCCTGGACAGTACAAATAGTTTAAAGGATCTTTAAAGAAAGATCTTCAAACCCCATCGCCTGCTGCTGATAGAGAATATGTCGTCTGGTACAAAAGTTTAGATGCAAACTGAAAAGTGGCAAGATTTCAGATTTCCTCTAGGAAATTGGTGTTCAAGCAGCCACAACAAATAGTCTAAAGGAAATTCAACAGTAACAAAAAATAATATTACTTGAAGAATCCTCTCTATTCAATCCTAATAACACAAACACTACAAGACAAAATGCACTGTTTGGTTAAAACAGTTATCTACATCCAAATATGAGGTCTAAAATCAAAAGGCAAAATTGATTTTGGTTGGATTTATGATTAATGTATACAACAGTTTTCAGAAGAAATGATCAATGGAAGGCTGCAACTTCATCACTGAAGAGTTTGAGTAGGTCCTCAATACTCATAACCTTGTGATCTGAGTTATCTCTAATACGTACACTTACCTGGAAAATAAGCCAATGTTTAACTTCCTGATTGTCTAAGGAGTAACAAGAATAAGGATGAAGCAAAGATTGTCACACTATAAATTACCATCAAAATTAATGAAAATAAGCCCTGTTTTTATTCAGGACAGTTTAAAAAACAAAAAGAAACAAAAGGAAGAAAACAGAGAAAAAATCACATATGATAAGGATAACGCTGGAGACTTAATAGTACCTAGGTGGGATGGGGAACCCTACCCCAAAAGTTAGTTGTTGAGTTGGGAAAACCAACCCATTTAAATACCCCGTTAAGGCCTTGTTTGTTATGCTGAACTGAAGCTAGAGAAAGGGAACCTAACAGAGTTCCTTCCAATTTAACACATTTGGCGCTCGTCTCTCGCATGAAGATGAGTTCCCGCCTTGGCCAAAGTTCCCTTAAACATGGGAACCTTCATTCCATCCAAAAGTGGCGGGATAGCTCAAACATTCCTGGGAGAGTGAAATAATGGGACAAAAATGCCCCTGAAAAATAGTGGATCTGTTTTAAACGAGGAGCAAGCGAGGAGGGAGTGAGCGATTGAGGAGCTTGACGAAGCAGTGAAGAAGGTTGGAATGAGAGTCAAAGTTGGAGGCTAAGGAGAAGTTGAACACAGTCGAAGTTGGAGGCAAAACTGAAAGTTGAAAGTTGCAATCGAGGTAAGTGGCAATGGGTATGAATTTTTGACTGATTTGCGGGTTTGTGCATAAAGCTTGCGGATGCCCTGTTTCTTCGATTTGAGTACACAGTGAGAGATAATCCACTGAGAAGCATCAAGGGTGACACTTTTTAATGCATGTCTGGAATGAGTATTTTTGTGGGTTCAGTGATGGTTAGATTTTTAATCACCGAGGGCACTTTTTGTATTTTGCATTATTTTCAAACCTGGTTAATTCTTGCTGTACTGGTTCACGTAACTTTGAACTTGGCTGTGTGGTTTGAACGTAAACTTCAGTGTTTTTTTTTTTTTTGTCGTTGTTTGATGTACTGGTTTCCCTCCTTGTCACATCCGAAAGCCAATCCTTGTCGCAATTTCATATCTTATCGACGTCTACTTCAATTTTACATCTCAACCTTCACACAATTTGGTTTAGGGTTCGTTTATGTCCCACTACGAAAACACAAAAAAAAAATCAGTTATCAGATTTTTTGTTTTTATTTTATTTTAGGGGCATTGTGTGAATTTCACCTCATCTTCCCACTTAACCAATACCTAATTTTTCATATCAAACAATTCATTTTCCTTCAAATTCCATTCCCTGGTATGCCAAACAGCTCGCATTTTTAAGTTCCTTCATAATCTTCCTTTCATCCTCGAATCTTCCCTATACCAAACAGGGCCTAAGTATCACATTCTACCAAGTCTAAGACTTGTATCCCATACTGCCAAGTCATCAATTGGCCCCACTAGAAAGCCGACGTCCCAGCGGCTACACTCTTCAACACTTCACTTGGCCTCCTACAATCAAAACCCTCCTTGGGTAGTCCTCTCTTTGAAGAGGTTGACAACCAAGCTCTAATACAAATTGATGGGTACCTTGAGTGGGATGTAGAACCCCACCTCAAAAGCTAACTGTTGAGGTGACAAAAACCAACCCACTTAAATACCCCTTTGAGCATCACATTCTACTCAATCATCCCATACTACCTAATCTTCGTTAGATATCAGACGGAAATGCATAGTAACTGTGGCCAAGGTAACCTAAAGATGATCATTGGACTACTAGGAGATTGTGTCCATTGAAACTCGATGTTTTTCAAGTTAAGCATCCATCAGTACACGTGACCTCTTTAATTTCACTAGATAGTAACTGTGGCCAAGGTAACCTAAAGATGATCATTGGACTATTAGGAGATTGTGTCCATTGAAACTCGATGTTTTTCAAGTTAAGCATCCATCAGTACACGTGACCTCTTTAATTTCACTAGATACCACTGAACCATCTCCAAGATATATAGCACCCCCAACTAGAGAATAACCCAGCAGAATCTTTGATTCAATATTCAATCAAAACTTGATGCCAAGAACATTCTTCTGTTCCCCAAAGATGACCAAAAGCATTCTATTGAAACAATAAGTTAAACGTGTGGAGAATGTTACAGCATGCTGAAAGAAAATAGCTAGCAAACTCAATTTATACTATCAAAGTATCTATCTATTAGGTAGAATAAGAAATATAAAAACCTGTCCGGTCTTAGCTTCCTCCTCGCCAACCACCAGTATGTAGTTGTACTGTGCTAACTGAGCTTCACGCACCTGAACCAGGCCAGAACTCTACTATCAAACTCAAGTTTCAAAAGTTTAGATTAAATTGTTAAGACAATAAATAATAAAAAATATGCCATTTAGAAAGAAAGGATAGTATCACCAGAAGGTACAGGACATGTAAGCTTCCAAACAAAACCCAAAAGAGGTGGGAAAATCACACCAAGGTTCTAAGGGAACAATAAGGTTACTCTACAACTTAAGCATTATGCCAAATATATCCATTGGTCATAATGACTTTCAAATGCATGGTAGATGCACAATCAATTTGGGACCTAACAAACGAGTACCTTCTTCTGAATCTTCCTATCAGTTGTATCAGCGTCAACATGATAACCTGCTTGATGAATCTTATCTCGCATCTACAAAATTGCAGCAGAAAATGTTAATAAAGAGAACTTGTTTTCTTTCAAACAATCATAAAAAATGAACAAACACGCATCTCCCACCTACTAGAATAGCATGATTATTCCCACATTAAAAATAGAAAAATCGACCCAGTTTAGCACAAACCAACTATTCATGGAAGCTTGGTAAAACTTGTGAGCAAGTCAGAAATGGAAAAATATCAAAACAAGGTCAGGACAGCCACAAATTATTAGAGAAACTAGAACACTAGATTTACACAATGATTTGAACTCAGACTTGGATGAACAGAGCCTTTCCAAAGACATAACGACAGTGATATCAAATTTGAACGAAGAGAATCTCAACATCAATTCAGTCCTATGCCAACTAATAGAAATCTGACTTCATAAATCTAACAAACAAGTACTTCTGATGAGAAATACGAAAATAAAAATGATTCCACATGATACAAGATACAGAAGTGCACAGTGCCTTTCATGTTTCTATGATAAAACTATAAGGCAGAGAGCGAAGCCAAATATTTGCAAAGCCAAGCACCTCAATAGCGTAAGACTGTGATTTCTCTGACACAGGGCAAAGAATCGCTTGACGAGGGCTGAGCCAGAAGGGCCATTTACCCTTGTAATGCTCCAATAATATAGCAAACATGCGCTCAACAGATCCTAGAATGGCTCTGTGTATCATCACAGGTCTTTCAATTTTGGCTTCATCCTCAGCTGAGTATTCCAACTTAAAACGATCAGGAAGCTGGAAGTCAAGCTGCAAGCAACCATATTCATTTAATCATCAACCGATTAGTTATGCAGCCTCAATCAATATACATTAACTCAAACAAAGTGAACCTGCAAAGTTGCACACTGGAATTTCCTGTTCAACGCATCAGACACACTGATATCTATCTTTGGTCCGTAGAATGCACCATCCCCTTCATTTATCTGTGAGATACCCATAGTACTAACATTAACATTGAGATGATAACAATAATAGATGAATAAAAGTTGAAAGAACAGCAGCTGCAATTTGTTCTACTAATCAAGATCAAGAAACCTTCTTGCTACAGCTTTAAGCAGCCAGCTATGCTACTTTTGGCAACCAGGTTTGCAGATCTTAGCTAGTTCTATTTTCCATCCAAATTATTATTTAAGGGCAAAATTCATGGAAATTTCACTATGGAGAATTTCCACTCAGAACAAGTGTCCTGTAGAGTGATCACAACAGAATTCCTCATAACGGAAAGCGAATTAAATAAATAAAGTCAAGAGAAGGCACGGTATGTGTACAAAATATGAACACATAGGGACAAAAGGTTCTATTACAAAAATTACTTTCCAAAGTAATATATCATGAAAATCAACCTAACATATTCGTCCTTTGAAAGAATCAATTACTAAATAATTTCATGGTTAAGAAAAGAAGAAAACCAATTAGTTTTGACATCATGAAAACCAAAGTAGACCCAATTGTAGTTAGTTTTGTTTAGTTTAGTTCAGTTTTGAAAATGCTTTGGTGCAGCTACTTTCAAAAAGTAAGGAAAAAAACATTATTGATTAATGATTGCAAGGATATAAAAAATATATTGCACAAAAAGGATTAAAAGGGATTCTTATTCCATCCTGTAACAAAATGCATCCTAAATGACTTCTAAGAATCCACTATCAAACCAAAGAAAAACCACATTGTAAGTGTTCTAAAAAGAATACAAGAGTATATAATTACCTGCCAAGGCTTCCCAAACTCATCTAAAGCTTCTTTAAGCGCAGTTTCAGCCTTCTCCCACGTTGATAAATCTCCAAGGTATTTCTCCGGCCTCTACTCAGATATTCAACAAACAAAGAACAGTTAATAATTGTTGAATCAAGCCAAAGAGCAATGAAAATAGGTCAGGACCACAAGAAGAAACTTGAATTTGTTGAAGTTGACAAGTCAATGACACTATTTCAATGAAGATGCAATTTGATAGAATATGAAAAGGATGAAAGGACACTTTCATGGAAAGCAGCATCTATCTAATTTTCTTCGGAGCGAGTTTTCTTGATGAATCGCCCCATCAAATATAGGCATGAATTGAAAATTCTTCAAAACTTGAGATATAAACACTATAGTTTCTTTTCGTAGTACATAAACTCCACCTTCACTATCTGCTTCACTAGGCATATTACCATGCACACAATCACCGACCATGTTTTTTTCTCCCTTTTTTTTTTTTTTTTGGGGGGGGGGGGGGGGGCGATTTATTAATTTATTTATATATTAAAATTTGACAACCAATAAAAATGGCCCCTGAGAATTACAAACAAATAACATTATAATCTTGAAAGTTAGAAAACACATAAGATTTGTTAATCATCTAGGACAATTTAATGGAAGAAAAAAGGGGTCACCAATTTACATCAAGACAGAAGTAAAAATACCGCACAATTGAAACATGAAACAATCACATGACTTCTTTACTTTTAAAAAAAAAGGTAAATGATTCTCCCTTTCACTGAGTGATGTCTAGATTACCCTCAGTAATAATGACATACACAAAACCTCCTAGCTAAAATAAGACCAACTTGCCCCCAAGCAAAATATTGATTTCTTGTTAAAAATATATGTCAATATTCTGTTAAACCTTTTAATTCAGTGTTCTTCATTTTGTATTGAAAATCATGATTTATTTCTTAAAATCTATTGGTCAAAGACATTTAACATTTGTAATGTCTAATTGATAGATAATAAAGGTGTTTTGGTCAAAATATAAGTAATTGTTACTTTTCATCGTATGGAAAGTCAATGTAGTGCGTCTTTTCATTTCAAGTGGTGGTGTGCAGGACTTCAAAATAGAGGAAACAGCAGAGTAATTTGAGCACCTCTCAGGATGAGTTATTTACCAAACAAAAAATACTCCGGATAAACATGAGTGGGTGCGTATATTTCACATGAATGAGAAACAGAAAGAGAAAGGGGCGGTCTTCCTAGCAGAGATTATCCAGCACGATTTCAAATTTGTGTCAACTATATCAATATGAAATCCCAAAACGTGAGTTGTTAGCCAAATGCAGTTTTGTCCGAATACAGAGACTTCTTGTCAACCAGATGGCAATTTTGCAAATCAAAAGAAAAAACTATTAAGAGCCCAAGGTTCAACTAAGTACTGCTACCATGGTATTAATGATATTAAAATAGGCCAATGGGAAAATTATGAACAGTAAAGAGAAACAGTATACCGTGGAAAGCTTCAGATCATACGTGAAGCCAAATATGGTGTAGGCATAATTGATAAAATCCAACGCACCTCTTACTTCCTCCTTTACCTGTGAAATGAATCATATTAACAAATCAAAGTTTAGCTCACAATAAACAAACAAACAAAAAATTTGCAGTCTAGCTTTTGAATTTGAACTGACCTGGGACTCCCTACAGAAGATATGGGCATCATCCTGTAAAACATTTGAAGTAAATGATGCTATTAAAGTATTGATATCAGTATTTTAAATGCATGAGTTGAAAGATATGGACCACAGGCTTGCTATAGAACTCCAGGAGCAATTGTCCCGTAGTTACAAGAACAAACCCACAGGCTACAAAGAATGCAGTAATAAATTAATTTACCAATCACAATTTACAATAAGAAATAACCAAGGTACTTTACTTTTTGACAAATCAAATTCACAAAATCTAAATGAAAACTTCAGCATCATAAGCCTAGAATCTCTAGCATACTTCAACCAAAACCTACCAACTCTATGACCCGCCTATGGCTTTCCTAGATAAATTGATGACAACATCAGACTTGGCACTTTATACGTGTGAGTAAGCCAATCAAATTGAAAAGCCTTCTTCAGTCGTGAGTAACGATACAAGCCTTGAAGAGAATAATCAGACTGAATTGATCAGTATACTATTCACACAAGCAAATTACATATATATACACATATGATAAAATTGGCCATTAATTAGGTCCCAATATGATACCATACAAATCAAGTAATAATCAAGATTAATTATCCTAATCACTCCCTATAATTTCGGATCTGAACTTGATCCCTAAGTTTTTGATCTTGCCCCTTAAGTTTTGGGATTCTGCACTCCCCCTCAAGTCAGATTGTAGATATCAATGAAGTTCAACTTACCAATTAGATACTCAAACTTGTCCTTGGGCAGTCCTTTAGTAAGGATGTTTGCAGTCTGTTCTTTAAAGGGTATATACCTAAGATCAACGATACCCTCATCAACTTTTTCCCTTATAAAATGTATGTCTATCCCGACATGCTTGGTTCTATCATGCTAAACCGGATTATGAGCAATATTAATCGCAGCCATATTATCACAATAGTCCTTGATTGGAAAATTTATGCATTTCCTCAAGTCTTCAAGGACACGGTTTATCCATATGCCTTCACAAATTCCCAGTGCTACATCCTTGTATTAAGCTTCAGCACTAGTTTTTGCAACTACACTTTGCTTTTTACTTCTCCATGTGACCAAATTACCCCACACACATGTACAATATCCAAATGTGGACTCCCTATCATCTTGATCACCTGCCCAATCAGCATCTTAAACAAATCTACATTCCGTTTGTCAGTGTTTTTAAATAGCAAACCAAGTCCCAAAGATGCCTTCACATAACTAGGATCCTATAGACTTCATTTACATGTTTCTGTTTAGGAACATGAGAATGCTCGCTGACTATACTTACTGCAAATGCAATGTCTGATATGAGACAAATATATTAGTTTTTCCTACTATCCGTTGATATTTCCCTATGTCCACAGCTTTACCAAGATCTTCTGCTTCATCGATTTTATTAACCCGTATAGATGTGGCATTAAGTCTACAATATATCATTCTTGTTCCCTTTAAAAAGTATAGTAAATACTTCCTTTAGGAGATATAGATTCCAAGGTAGTCAAGATCGCGATTCTACTTAAGATCGGAAGGGGGTAGCAAGATCGTAAATCGTGGGATCGGCACGGATCGTAAAGATCTTACTTTTTTAATTTTAGTAATAATAAAAACTATATATGCATATAAAATAACATTTAACTCACAATTTAATCCTAAAAGACAATTCAATCTTTAAATAAAAATATATAGCATACAAAATAATAATTAATTAGTCCTAAAAACAATTCAAAACATTCCAAATATATATATATATATATAGTCACAGTCATTTGCAAATGCTAAACAGCACTAGAGGAGGCAGCAAAAGAAAGAGACATGGGAATACGCATATCAGAAAGAGTCAAACTTCTGGGATACAGTCAAGTGGCATTTCGGTTATTTGTTTCAAAATGAAGGGCATTTTTTATTTTAGCTCAAAACAAACCTAAATGGCTAAATCCCTAAATCGATATCGCCCGCGTCTGCACTAAGAAATCTGAAATGCGCTCGTCTGAAGTCTCAAATCCCCTCCATCGGCCCACTCTGAAGTCGCCTCCGTTTCCCCGTCTGAGTCGCCTCCATCTTGAGAAATATTTCATTTCTCCAAGATTATTGATCTGGAATTCTCGTGTCAAGGCTGCCTTGATTTGATTAATTTCTACCTCATCATCTCCTATAAGGATTATATCATCAACATACACGAATAGGACAGCCATCATACCCTTATGATGTTAATTGAACAACGTATGGTCGCTCTGCCCTCAAGTATACTCGTGTCTCTTCAGGACCCAAGTGAATCTGTCAAACCAAGCACGTGGAGATTGTTTCAACCTATATTATGACCTCTTTATCTTGCAGACTTGGTCAGCCTTTTTCCCTGGGAACCCTGGAGGTAACTTCATATACAACTCTTGAGTTCTATGTTAAGGAAGGCATTCTTTACATCAAGTTGGTGCAGATCTCAATCTAAATTTACTGCAATAGATAAGAGAATTTTGATGGTATTCAACTAGGCTACCGAAGCAAATGTTTCAGTGTAATCTTCCCCATATATTTGTGAGAAATCTTTTGCAACTAGTCTAGCTTTGTATTTCTCAAGTGTTCCATTTGCTCTATACTTAGGAGTGAATACCCATTTGCATTCAACAGGCTTCTTTCCTCAAGGTAGATCTACTACATCCCACGTCTTATTTCGTTTAAGAGCCTCCATCTCTTCCAAGACAGCTTGCCTCCTCTTTGGTATAGCCATGGCCTCATCAATCGTGTGTAGTACCCTGATACTATCAAGATGAGAGACAAGTGCCCCGTATTTTTATAAAAGGGCCTTATAGAAACAAACCTCTCAATGGGATGTCGAGTGCATGACCTAGGCTTTCATACTGCAATGGGAAGATCAAGATCAAAACCCTTTGTTAACATTGTTTCTCCTAGACCTGTCTCCGGTTCCGACTCCGGGTGAGTGTTAATAGTTTATGCCTCATTACCTTTTTTGTGTCGTCATACGTAGGTATTACCCCCCCTTGTTTGTGTCTCCTCCTGGAACTGGAACGTTATTAGGGGTATCAAGTTATCAGGAGTATCAAAGGTATCAGGATTATCAAAGTTATCAGGAGTATGATTAGGTTCTATTTGGATAGGTGTATAAATGGTGATTGGTCATCTTCTGGTGTCTCTTGTTTGGAATTCACCATCTCTCCCCTTTGAATTGCAGACAAGGAATAATAGGGAGTATTATCATGGAAGGTGACATCAAAGGTGACAAAAACATGTTTGGAGACCAGGTCGTAACACTTGTGTCCATTTTGGAAATTAAAGTAGCCACAAAAGATACAGGGAAGGGCTTTGAGGTCAAGTTTGTTAGTGTGATGGAGGTGAACATAGGATGTGCAGCAAAAACACCCTAAGTAGTGCAGACGGCTTGGCATTCGGTTAATAAGGAATGTGGCAGTAAGGATAGCATCATCCCAATGATATTTAGGAACATTACTAAAAAACATGATGGCTCTAGCAGTTTCAATAATATGGTCATTCTTTCGTCTAGCAATGTCATTCTGTTGGGGTGTATTGGGACAAGTACTTTTGTGAACAATGCCATTTTCGGTTAGGAAGGTGGATAGGGACTAATTGAAGTATTCAGTTCCGTTATCGGTGTGTAGGATCTGGATGTGGGTTTGGAACTAGGTTCAGATCATATTGGGGAAGTTAAGGAAGGTTTGATTCGTCTCTGCTTTATCTTTCAACAAGTAAACTCAACTGACATGTGTATGGCCATTAATGAATGTGATGAACCATTTGGATTTTAATCTGTTTGGTGTGCGTGATGGGCCCCATAAATCACTGTGAATTGTGGAAAAGGGTTTTGATGCTTAGTATGGAATTTTTGAAAATGAAGTACGATGATGTTTAGCCTTTTCACATGAATCACAATGAAAATCGAACGCAATTTTATTAGAAACAAGAGATAGGAACATTTGAGATATGTAATTGAAATTTGGATAACCTAAACGTTTGTATTATAACTCCAAGTCACTAGTTCTAGAAAGAGACTTTATTGCAAGATTTAATCCTACAACTATCACTATCATCAAGGAAATAAAGATTATTGAGCTCTTACGTACTCCGAATCATTGTCCCCCTCGGTAGATCCAAAGAAAGACAGTAAGTAGCAACGAAGTTAGCCTACATAGTTCATCGTTATCTAATTTGCCTACTAATAAGAAATTACACTTCAATTATGGAACATGTAATACATATTGAAGAGTAAGTGCAGCAAAAACTTTGATAGAACCAATTCCAATCACAACCAACTCAGAGTCATCAACAATCCGCATAGTCACTCCATTGGTGATAGGAGCATAAGATGAGAATAGAGTCTTATTATCAGTCATATGATCCAATGATCCAAGGAACCTGAGTTAACAATCCAACCATTTCCTGTACATAGACCTTTAATCACAACCAAGGCTTGAAAGAAATTACCTCTCCTAACTATTGTGGCAGTAGGCAGTTTCATAGTTTGTAGTGTAGCTAGCATTTCCATGATTTTGCTTAGGTGGTCACTTAGGGATGATTCTTGGGAAGCTTTAGCCACATAACCTCTTCTTTTCCCTATCTTCAGCTTCCAGCCCATGGATCCCAACAGGTGTCTTTTATGTGCCCCTGTTTCTTACAAGGATCACAGAATGGTCAACCTTTAGAACCTTTTGATTTCATGGATTGAACAACAAGTGCTGAGGCCTCAGGAGGTGCAAGAGTAGCAGCGGAGTTATTCTGATTCTAAAGCATTGATTTACGCCTATCCTCTTTATTGTGCAAAATGGTGCAAACTTCATGCTCAAAAGGCAAGGGTTCTTGACTAAGAATCCAAGCCTAAACATCATCATAAATCACATTAAGCTTCAGCCAGCGACTCTCTTCTCCTTTCTCTTTGCAATCCTCTTTAGCATCAACACCACAATGATGAGTTTCATTCCTCAAGGCATCAAACTCTTATCAAAGCGCTGATTTTTCAAGATAGTAATTATCAAGTGGCATGTGGTCCTGTTTCAATAGCCACAACTTCTTCTTAACATCAAATATACAAGACCTATTCCTTACAAGACTATATTTCTCATGAAGGGCTTACCAAATTTCCCGGGCTTAAGGATGGTACATAAAATTCTCCTTAATTGAGGATGACATTACATTGATCAACCAAGAGGATAACAATGCATTTTCAGACTTCCATTTTCAAAACTCCTTAGTTTCAGACGTTGGGGGCCTTTTTGCTTCACTAGTTATATATTAAAGTTATCTCGTCCATCGAGAGCAACAATCATGGATTGAGACCATAACCGGTAATTTTCACTAGTAGGTTTCACACGAACAAGGACAGTCGATGTCATTAGAACCAGATCATCGCACAAAGGAAGAGGCGCCAGAGATGATATGCATAGTGACTTGAAAAAATTAGATACGCCCAAACCCAACGACATCCCTTTTTTTTAAATACAATTACAAAAAAGAAGAGAAATGCAGCTAGAGGCTAGAGGCTAGAGGCTAGAGGCTAGAGGCTCGAGGAAGGGATGATAGACCCGGCTGTGTTATGCTCCAGGAAAAAATGAACGATCGACCTGACCTAAGCGATGATGCCAAGAAGATGGTGAGAGTCGATCACAACCAACAAAAGCTGAAGGAAACTCGCCGATGATCATGAACTAAGCGTAACCTGAGACATCGGTGAAATAGAATCGACAACCGAGACCACATGCCGGTGAAGGAATCATTGGAACTGACGATTTGCATAGACAGACAAGTGTGATCATGAAGGAACCACCAAAATTGACGATTTGCACTTGACAAGCCAAGACTGTGTGTGACTAAAGAATGTTGTCAAGATTATGAGGCTGAGAACGAACTGCTCAGACTTGAGGATTAGTTTGAACTTTGCCGAGAATTGACAATGGGGCCGAACACCTTCTGATTCAGATAAGAACACGTCTAATTTAATCTCTTCTTCACTCTAATGCCATGAAGAGAATAATCCAACTAAATTGATCGATATATTATTCACACTAGCAGATTACATATATATACACATATGACAGAATTAGCAATTAATTAGGTCCTGATATGATACTAGACAAATCAAGATCAATTATCCTCATCACTCCCTATAATTTCGGATCTAAACTTGTTCACTAAGTTTTTGATCTTGCTCCTTTAAGTTTTGGGATTCTACAAGCCTACCTCAGTGTGCCTTTACATAGCTAAATAAATATAAAAGGTGATATCGAATTTCCTAGAATAAATACAGCAAGCTACTTTAATTATGAACTGAAATATACAATTATTTTGTCGTTTGTATCTGTTCAGTGTAAGAAACTATACCTGCTGAAATCTCCTAACACGAGTCAATCCACTTAGAGCACCACTAGCCTCATTCCGATGCAAAACACCAAAATCAGCCAATCGAAGAGGAAGTTCTGCATAATCATCAAAAGGATTTAGATGAAAATGGTGATATCTTCCAAAAGCAACCCAATTATAAACAAGTTCTAAGTCATTTGATAATGCTACTCATGGAACAGGGAAATAAACTAACGACAAACATTTTGATCAGATCATAATAAGGCGCAACTCCTAAGGATGATAGAAGGCATATAAACGTAAGCAATCTCAAAAGAAAAGGAAGAAAGGGATCCCCAATTACAATTACATCATAAATTAATAATATAAGCATGAAATTATTCTCATACGGTATCATATCTCTTAAAAATCTCAATTAAGCAAGTCAGAAGGAGAGTATTTCATCCAACCAAAATGAACTCATCAAATCAGCTGAAATCATCAGTAATTCCACTTAAAACATAAGTTAAAATCTTAAAAAAAAAGACCTCGTATGATGTCCATCATAACTACAATGACTTTTCTTAGGTCAAGGCTCGATCATCAAAAGAAAAGGAAGAAAGGGATCCCCAATTACAATTACATCATAAATTAATAAAATAAGCATGAAATTATTCTCATACGGTATCATATCTCTTAAAAATCTCAATTAAGCAAGTCAGAAGGAGAGTATTTCATCCAACCAAAATGAACTCATCAAATCAGCTGAAATCATCAGTAATTCCACTTAAAACATAAGTTAAAATCTTAAAAAAAAGACCTCATATGATGTCCATCATAACTACAATGACTTTTCTTAGGTCAAGGCTCGATCATCTATACCTTCTTTGATTCAATCCTAAATCTAATCTAGACTGCCCAGCCAACTAAGTGAGAATAAAAAAGATTCACTTTCAAGACATTAAACATTAATGCGAGTGGACATCACCTCTGTATGAGCGAACTCTATGCTTAAACATCAAGCAGTGACCTGGGCAATTCATTGGTTTCAACCCAAACTCCTGCTTTTCAATCTAAAATATACCAGATAAATATAACATGATCAGATGTAAATTGATTAGCTTACCCACAAAGATAAGTGTGTTCATGTGAGGCTTATTAAGGATGCATGAAAAGTTCTTGAATTTTATAGTTGGCAATAAAGAATAGAATAGTAAGAATAGTTTTTTCTTGCCAACGAAGAGTTTGTTAGTTAATCAAAGGACTAACTAACTCCCTCTTTTATAGCCATGTATGAGAACACTGAGGAAGTTATAACGGTTGATGAGTTTACTTTCTTAAATATCTTTCTAATTCTATATTCTTCTCTCATTATATTCCTTTTTCTCCCATCATAGCTTTCATGTCTAGGTGTGTATGTGGCATGAAGGCTTACCTCAAAGACAAACATATTCTCCTTGTAGTTTGCAGCATGTCCAGATTGCTCCCACAACTCCATATTATATACATTAGGAGATATAACCTGATGAATCAAGAAACTAAGAACTCTTTCTTGAAGATCATTTGTTGTCACAATAAACAACTAGTAATATAAAACACAACCTCTTGGTAACCTCTTTCTCTATATTGATTACGAATAAATTCCATCAGTTTGTTGTAAATGCGTGTGCCATGTGGAAGAAAAAACCAACTTCCAGGGCTGATATTGGAAAAGACAGCTGAGAGGCATCAGGCAGAGAAGCTTAATTTAAGTCGAAATTACATGAACCTATTATACCTCCACTCATGATGAAGAATAAGTTCCTGTTTTACACCCAACAATCTGTGGTCATACTTTTTAGCTTCCTCCAATCGGTAGATATATTCCTGAACAAGAAAGACATTTTAAAGGATAAAACACAAGACAGATCAATATACATCATATTTCATGAGAACACTCCTACTTTCTTCAATGATGTCATGTTCAGAGGAAAAAAAGTTATCTTAATTCAGAAGATGGAGGTTCAAGGTAACACTCGATTTGTGACAATAGTTTTAGCCTGGGTGCTAGAAGGTACTGTTGCAGATGGTTTGGTCCATCACAACTCTCTTCCAAAGCTGGATACCAATAACGAGTACCCTCATATTATTTTAAAAGTAAACAAAAATACCTTCAAACTCTTCTGATCAGGATAAGATATCCCATAAACTCTTTGTAAACTTTCACGGTCTTTGTCCCCTCTCCAATATGCTGAGGAAGCCTGGAATTGCAGTAACATAATATTTACTTATGATGTAAGTTGCGAAGAAGCAATTTCATGACAGCTCCAAAAAATAGATACCTTTAAACAAGCAAGTGCCTTTACAAAGGATGTGCTAGGTATATGCGGACCACGACAAAGATCAACCAAGGGACCACATCTGTATACAGTAATGGTTTTGTCGGCAGGCAAATCATTGATGATTTCAACCTGATCAGTGATCATGATAGCCAAAATAATTACACTATCATTAATCACCAAAGAAAGAAACTGGGAAATATGGTCTAGATTCATCGGATTATACAATACAAATGATAATATGAGTTGGTGATCTCATCAAAATAGCAACTTTACTTGCCTTAAACTTATTATCAGAAAACATTTCGAGTGCCTGCTCCCTAGATACTTCAATACGTTCAAATGGTTGATTATCCTGAAATTTAGAACTATCACTGATCAGATATTACAGAAAACACTTACAACGGTAAACTATGAACAATATCATACACAAAATCAAAACTAATCAATCATGCAGTAAAAAACGACAGTTTGAGAAGATCAGTGAACACAAGATATTGAGCAAATAAGTACTAAATGACCAATTTAACAAAAAAACTCACAGTTCAAATGGATTGCATTCAATTTTAGTTTCTATGCATCTAGTCCTATCAACCCATTCTTCTCTTTCACCATCCAACCACAAGGGCAATTGAGAACTTTTTCTTATACAAATAAGAAATTCAAGAAAAAATAAGAAATGACAATACTATCAGCAACAATATCCTAATTAAGAATTTCCACTGCAGAAAGATAAGCAAAATTTTTACATTTGCAAAGACCCTTTGTTACTTTGTCACATGCTAGTTTAGCTCTTACGTCTCTGTAATAAAATCAATTGAAAGGGAGAAATAAACACGAGCAGCAAACCTTTTAAAGTGTTAATGACCACAACACAGTAACAACAACAGTAATAATGAACAGGATAAAAGATATGTGAATAAATAGAAATACCTTAACAGCCTTCAAAGCCACAGACTCTATCTGCTTAAAGTGATCATCATTCAAACTCAAGTCACCATAAAAGGCATCATAATAGAATCCCTGCAAGGAACTTTTACATGTCATTATAACCACCAATCAATTTGACAAAATGATACGACATGCCAAAGATGAGAAGGAAAACAAGCATATCATTTCAGTTTGAATATCTCTATATAATACATAATACTAGCTTTTCTTTTTTCTTTTCTTTTTTTGAATAGAAAGAATTAACATCAAATCGAACATCTGAAATTGCATACAAAATTGCCGTTGTTCAAATGGACAGCTTAAAAAGGAAATACTCCGGATCCTTACTAAATTCAAGCATTGAGCTTTTTTCCCCCTTTTCCTTTTTGTATAAAGGAGTAAATTCAAAGATGATTGCTTGACTCTTGAAAAAACATTCAAATAAGTATAGGGAAAACCTTGCACCAGAATCTCAAACACCAAAAAACATGGGTATAATAGTAGGTTTGCAACAAACCTCTCCTCTAGTAGTGCAGGGCCCAATGCAGAGCTTACATCCATACTCCGTCTCAAGAGCCTGCACAATAACGAGGAAATGTCAGTCCATTTCGAGCCAAATATTGAATTTGAAGAGAAACCAAGCCTCAAGGACAGCACCTGCCCCAAAATATGAGCACTGGAATGCCAAAAAGTGTCACGTCCTTCGTCGTCTTTAAAATTGAAAATCTGAAGCTCACAATCACCTTCCAAGGGCCTTGTCATATCCCATAGGACCCCATTAACTTTGGCAATCAAAGCGTTTGCAGCCAAATTCTTTGAAATCTCTCTGGCAATATCAATGGGTGAAGTCACCCACTTCTTCCCTTCCTTGACATTCTTATCCGGCAAAGTTATCCTGGTTATTCAAATTCAACAAAAACAAACAAACAAACAAAAAGCACATCACCCAGTGACAAAAACGGAAGAAAAGTACCAGAACTACCCCTTTGGCAATAAGATACATGTAGAATAATTTACTCGATGGGATCAGCGGGGAGGGATTGGCGATAAGCGAGTTGCTGAGCTTTGATGGACTCGAAGAGTTGGATACGCCTGGGAATGACGGTGTTGAGATAGGCTTCGTCTTTAGCATGAGCCACCATGGCTGCTGATGCTTGAAATGTGGATTGAGATACGGAGGAGAAGGGAACACAGGCAGCAAATGGTAGAGCCTTACGACGCAGAGAAGAAGAAAATGCAGAAGACGAAGAAGCGTAACGGCGGAAGCTTAGTATCGCATAGCGCATAGCACAGCCACCATGTGTGGAGTTGGGACTGCTGTTTTTGACGCCCAACCTGAGGTTTACCGTTTAGGGTTTTTCTCTTTTTCTTTTTTTAAGGAGAAATATATATATATATTCTGCTTCTTGTGTCCATTCTGACTTTGATTCTTTCATTAACATCACTAAAAGGTCCATAGTATCAATAAACAAACTTTTTCTGAGCAAAAAAAAACAAACAAACAAACTTCAACTTTTTACTATTTTAGTTGCTTAGGAGCAACGCTAAATTCACCAAAATGGAGTTGCTCAATGACACACAACGCAATACCAACATGAGTACATTGCTTAGATGATACTATTTGATGAAATTTAACTTATTTAAGGTGTCAATTAAAACCTTTAAAAGTAACTTTTCAATTATGATTTACTAAAATAAGTCTTTGAGATGAGTATTAACAAGTCATGAATCGCAAATTGGACCAGCCAGTTCGGCCCGGACACCGGCGAACCAATGGTTTAACTAGTTTAAATTATAAGGCAAGTTAAAGTCGACTCGATCAACTCAGTGTAACTTGATCCAAGTTGAACAAGTCACCAAGTGAACGTTTTAAATTCTTTTCCCTCTTCAACAACAAAATAGCGTAGTTTGTTTTCTGTCGAATACCATGAAGACAGCAATTGTTGAGAGAGTGAGAAACCCAATGAAATCAAAACTCAAAAGTGCAAAACCTCCATCACTCCCTCGTTCCGTCCAACTTCTTCCTCTCCATTGAGCCATGGCACCAAGTATCAGGAGCTCTGGTGAGCCACAATCTCACCGCGCCTTGGAAGGTCAGAGCTTTTGCTTTGTTCTCCACTTCCTACTCCTTGGTCATTGTTTCCATAGGCGTTTTTGGGTTTGTCTCTTCTAGAGTTCCAGTTGCTTTGCCTTTTTGACTTCAAAGCTTGATCTTTGTAGGTTTTCATTCGATTTGTTGATTTGTTTCTAGATTTCTTCATCTCTCTTTCTTTTCTTTCTTCCTTTCTTGCTCTTTTCTTTTCTTTTCTTTTTGGCTTTCCTTTTTATGTTTTTGTTCCTTTTGAGTCAAAAAGTTTTGAGCTTGATCGTGCTCTATTCTTTCTCCCTCTCAGATTCCAATTCGCCAAGGTATGATATTCGCCCTATTGCCTTGGAAGGTCGAAGCTTCCAGTTTGTTCCTTTGGTCCAGAAGCATTTTTTGGGTATGGGAGAGACTATCAGACGAAATATTGAAGGGAAATAATAGAGGTGCTCTGTTTGGGAATATGTTTGTTTCTTGATTTGCTTTTGGTTTGATATTCATCTTGTTGCCTTAATTGTGTCCTGTTTCTTGATTTGCTTTGGTTTGATATTCGCCATGTTGCCTTGATCATGCTATGTTTGTTTCTTGATTTACTTTTGGTGTCATAGTAGAGGGAAATAATGAAGGTGCTTAGAATACTAATATCCCTGAGTCTAACAATCCTCCCAACAATTGTTTAACGCTATCATAAGCATCAAGGAATGTCAAAAAAAAATAAACCTTGTTTGGAAATATGTTTCTATTAAGAAAGAAGGGAAAGTAAATATGTTTACATGTCTTTTATGTGCTTCAAGTTATAGGGAGGTGGGATAAATAGGTTAAAACAACATTTAGCTACTATGATCTTGAACAAGTCCTCACTACTCTTGCCACCGAACCTATCCTTGAGCCCAAAATAGTGCTTACGCTTGTTCTTGATTCTGACAGCGTTCTTGCATACGATCCTTCTGATGACTTGCCCATTGCCCTTTAAAAAAGTAAATGTATCTGCACTTATCTGTCAGAAATTATGCCCTAAGAGCAAGTCATTATACTTTAAACGTTTGTGTTATTTAAAGTATTCTCCTTAACCTATCATTTCATTTACATGTTTATAGTGATAACTGTATCCTTAGATATATCTTATAGATTATTATAAATGTCCCTGGTCGGTCATCTACAGGGAGCGAAGATGAAATAAGACCAGTATGACTTTGATGAGGTATGGAGATACGAATCAGAGTCATAGGCACTTGTAAAAGTACAAGATGCTAGACCGACCCACTATGAGAAAGCTGCATGGATTTGGTCATAATTTCTCATGTATAACCGCGTCATAATGCCCTTTGACTTGAGATCATCATGGATTCCTATATGATGAGTCGCTGATCTTTGACCTAGTCAAAAGTCACTTTTGACCGGGTGATGATAAATGCTTGGATCGGGATCAGTGTTTTCATGCAAAGAAATGTGAATGGTCAAGATGAAATTTGTCCCTTACATTTGTAGAGAGATAATATTGGGCCCCTCGATGAGTAAGTCTGAGAAACGTATGGGCATACTACGATAGAAAGAAGTTTCTATTTCAATTATTAGACTACTCAAGAATCGAGAAAGTAATGGTCAAGAACAGGAAGTTGACAATATCCATGCACCAAATTATCGCGTGACAAAAGGGACGTGACATGGTTATACAATAGATTGTATCGTATCATCGATCCCCATATGAATTGGGTAGTCGTAATGTCTTGCCAGAGGCCGCTTGCGACTTGTGGGCTGGCACAGTATTGGCCCGCTACCAATCTCATGTGGGCCTGCAGGGTTGCAAACAATAATAGCCAGGTTAGATTAAATGCAGTATTCATTAAATCTTAGACATATCTAATATTCAACGAATCTGGACACTATTATTTGTATTGGGTTTTTTAATTCTTGGGTTATTTCATCTAAATTTGTTTCATTTTGTAAATTTCTTTGTCTTCGCATTTCTTGTTCTCTTGCTCTTCTTTGTATCTCAGGTGGATCTATGTGATTTCTAGATGTTGATGTTTCTTGTTCTTGTTGTGGTTGTTGTTGCTGTTGTTGATCTTGTTGTAGTTCTGATTGAGCTGATTGCATATTAATTTGATTTTCATTTACTATTTTTAAATTTTTTAATTCTTGGGTTATTTCATCTAAATTTATTTCATTTTGACTCATAAATCTTTCTATATCATCTTCTGATTCTAAATCTGAGTTTTCATTACTGGTTTTCATCATGTTTAATCTTCTAGTTTCAGCGTTATTAAATACCATATAAGCGAACAGCCAGGTTATATGCTCAAATATAGAGAAGATATGGGTATGACGATACTATAACCAACCATCAAGCTTCAGGGGTTGACCAAATATGATCCGGGTCATGAAAGGATACCTGTCCTTTTTCATACAGGAATACTTTTACAGAGAGTAACATGTCTCTCAGACCTTCCTCCTTCAGACCATACTCAGCACAGCCTTCCTTCGTTTCCTACTGGAGGCGTAATCTAAAACTTGATTTTATGGCTCTTATATGATCATAACCAAACCTTAGCCTTATTTAAGCAAATAACCATGTGTGTCTTACAGGACCATAACTAATAAATTGCTGATAATATTACTCCCTAATTTGATCCCTAAAGAAAGTTAAAAGCACATACCTTAAATTTGTTCCACAGATATTTGAAGTATTGCTCAAAGAAAGAAATAATTAAACTGCTGGATTTTATTTCTCAAGACAAGTGTGTACAAGAGAATATGAGAGATGTTTCAAGCTCAGTAGGTTTTCCCGTTCATTATTTACAATGAAAGGTTACAAGGATTTTATAGACAGACTTCCTACCGACTGTTCCACTACAAGACACCCAACTTTTACACGTAATGAAATAATTTACAAACACAATTATAATTCCTACTACCTACGGACTCATAGGATAATAATACTTTGAAAGACATCTTGGTTGCATGCGTATGATGCATAATTCAAGCTGATTGCTTTTTCGTCTTTTTGCTTATTT
This sequence comes from Acacia crassicarpa, assembly GCA_034222035.1. Lineage (NCBI taxonomy): Eukaryota > Viridiplantae > Streptophyta > Magnoliopsida > Fabales > Fabaceae > Acacia > Acacia crassicarpa. The sequence continues at coordinate 17,444,403 of JAWXYG010000009.1, read as the reverse complement.
TGTCTTTTTGTGATTTTTTTTTTTTTTACAAAATTTGTACATTGTCAGCATAACTTCCACCGAACACGTTGCTTCTCTTTTTTATACTCTTTTGCTTTTTTAGATGCCACATTATCCTGTCAGCAGTTTGTCAGTGTCGGCAAGCTCTTTTCTTGTCATCTTCCATTTGTCTTCGAATCTTTAGAGAACACTCAGATCTGTTTCTGGATCTTCAATATCTTGCATAGCTTTTTCTCTTTCTTCACAATTCTTACACCTGTGATTAGAATACTCTGCCAAAAGATTACATATCTTCTTCTTCGTCTTTTCTGAATTTTCCATCTTGTTGTTTCTCAGCCTATCATACCATTGTACAAACAGGGGCTGATCATGTGAAGTCTTTCCAAGTGCCACAATTATTGTTGTTACACCGCAGTAATAAACCCATTGCTTCTCAGTGTTAATGGCTCTGGTCATTTCTTGAAAGATAATATGATAATTCTGAGCTCTAATATTACACATCTTGTTCTGAAATTCCTCGTCTTCTTCAAGGTCTTCTTTTACTTCTGCATCAGTTTCTATTGGCTTCTTAGTCGTTCCAAACTTGATTAAAGTGATTGGAGGATAAAACTTTTCTGGTGTAATTTCTGCAACTGTAGAATAAAATCTAATATACACAGTGTATTGTGTTGCAATGCTAACATATACTTTAGTCGCTTCTTGCAAGGCTACTGGCAATTCTTTAATTTCTTGAGGATCATTATTCTTCGGCAAATAAATTGCATGTAACATTCCATACTGATATAAAATCTTTATGAGGTCTGGTGAAGTTCCTGGGTAGGCTACAACTTTGTTAAAGGCAAAATGAGAGGCATATTTAACATTTGGATCTGAAAGTTCCATTTTTCCAGTTTTTCTAACAAGTTTTTTGAAAAATTGATATTTAGAATAGGTGTCAAATGAATTGCTTCGGGTAATTCTAGGTTGTGAAGGTGAAGCTTCTATTTCTTTTCCTTTTTCTTTTCTTCGGGCTTCCTCTTGCATTTGGGCTTTAATAATCTCATTAAAAGGGGTTATAATTTGAAGTGTTTGGGTTGCTGGAGGTGTTTGAACTTCTTTCTGGGCTTCTTGGGCAGTAGGCCCAATAACATTTTCTTGGGTTACTTGGGTAGATGACCCGCTAATATTTCTCTGGGTAGTTTGGGTAGATGACCCGTTTCCTTGAGTTTGGGATTGGGTAGATGACCCATTCTGAGTGTATGACTCATTTACATTTCTTTTTCCATTTCCTTCCAACTTCTCTACTCTTTTAAAAAGAGTATCAACCTGTTGATTTAAATGTGCAATACTAGTTAAAAGATTTTGTATAGTTGAACTGCATTGACTGTTTAACAGACTAACATTCATTTTTAGAATGTTTAAATCTGCTAAAGCTGTCTGGCACCCATTACAAGTCTGATTAGAGTTCATTCCTGAACCACTGGATCCATCGTTAGATTCCATCTGCTCATAAAATCTGCAATAAGATTATTTTTTCCTGGTACATATTCAATAACATAATCATAATAAGCTAAATCTCCTTGCCACTTAAATAACATTTTATTAGCCAATTTTTCAGTTTTTATTCCTTTATCAAACCAAGATTTCACTTGAGTATTGTCAGTCCTAATTATAAATTGTGTATTAACTATAAATAATTCAAATTTTTCAACTGCCTTTACTATTGCTAGTAATTCTTTCCAATTTGAATGATATTTCCATTGTGTTTCTAAGAATTTTCCACTTGCATATCTGGTTATAATTTCTTCTCCTTTCTCATTTTCATGATATAACGCTGCTCCCCAATACTGATCAGAGGCATCAGTATAAATAATCCATTTTACATTTTTATGTAAAGGTATTGTTAATTTTGGTAATTTTTGACAAATTTTCTTCAATTGTTCAATTATTTTACTTGTTTCATTATTCCATTTTTACTCAGTTTTTTCTCCTGCTAATTTAGAAATTTTTGAAGTTAATTTTGCTAAATTTGGAACATAATTTCTTACTTGATTAATCAATCCTAAAAATGCTTGTAAATCTTTCTTATTTGTTATTCTATCAAATTCTAAGACTTTCTAACTTATGTGATCTTGCAATTCTATTCCATTTGTGGTTATTATCTGTCCTAAAAATGGTATTTCTTGCTTTCTTAATATAGATTTCTTAGGTGATATATTCAAACCTTTTTCTTCAATTAAATCTACGAATAAATTTAAATGTTTTTCATGTTCTTTTTCATTTTCTGAAAATATTAAAATGTCATCTATATATATTACAGCAAAATCTCTTAAAGGTAATAACAACTTTGATACGAATTCTTGAAATATGCTGGGACTATTATGATATCCCATAGGTAATACATTCCATTCATACAAACCTTCAGAGGTACTAAAAGCTGTATATTTTTTACTATCTTCTTGCAATTTTACTTGAAAAAATCCTGATTTACAATCAAATTTACTAAATATTTTCTTTCCTCTTATTAAATTAAATAATAATTCCATTTTTGGTATTGGATATCTATTTCTAATTGCTATACTATTCAATTTTTTATAATTTATTACCATTCTACTTTTCCCTCGTCTTTCCTCACTGAGTTTTCTAACAATCATTGCTGGTGATGAATATTTAGATCTACTTTCTCTTATTAAATCATATTTTTTTCATTTCATTTATATGCATTACAAATTCGTCTTTATCTTCAGCTGTCCATGGGTAAGGTTTACAGTTTATTTCTTTACTATAATCTTTCAAATCTATTTTTGCCATCGGTTTAGATTTTTCCCAATGTATTAAAGGATTTTCACTAAAATTTTCTAATATTCTTTGTTCTATAGATTTTTCTTCTCTAATTGTTAATGTTGCTAGCATGTGTTCTATTTTTACTGGCTCATTATTTTGTAAAAATTGTACTTCTTCCTTATGTTTTTTCTTCTGAAATTTTTCATCTTTTCTTTTATATGGACTCGTCATTCTTACTCCTATAGCTTGATGTTTACATGGTGTTGTTAAAACTAAAGCTTTTTCTATAAAAGTAAAAGGATAATATTTTTCTAAAAAGTCTAATCCTAATATTATATCACATTGAGGTTCATTATATTGATTTAATTCTTCGATTTTCAATTCATAATTTCCTATTTGTATCATTACATTTCTTGCTTCTAATTCTAACATATGTATTTCTCTTCCTGCTGATTCCATTCTAATAACTCTATTTTTTCTTTTCCACATTTCAGGCGGTAAAACATTATATTTTGCTACTGTTAAATTTGCTCCTGTATCAACTAATGCATGATATTTTCTAGCTCTGTATCTTTCATAATTAAACTTTATTAATATATAATATAATGGTCTTTCACTCATATTCTGGATAATATTTCCAATTTCTTTTTCATAGTGTTTTTACATAATTCTCTATGATGCATATTTATTCTAACATGGTTTATAACATGGTTATGAAGTCCTGGGAATCTAATATGTAAATCTGGCCTTTTTATGAAAGCTTTCCTCTCTTCATTTGCTTTATTTACTTCTTTTATTAAATATCTCATCATTGATTTATCTGATCCTAAGACTTTGGTTAATTTATCATTATATTTGTAACATATTTGTGATATTATTACTTGTTTTTCTGGTCTTCCAACTATTATTCTTCTCTCAAATATACTAGTCCTCTTTCTTGTCATATCCTGTTGAACAAATAAATTTCTTATTAGACTCTTGATAATACTTCCAATCTTCTTTTAAATATGTTCATTGTTAAAAGTCTTTGTTGCCACAAATCATAAATTTCTTGTATTTCTGCTCCTGCTTGGTTTGCTATTAAGGGATTATTAAATTTTAGTGCTTCTTCATATCTATGATGTACTTCTAAAATTCTTGCATATTCTATCTTATCAATATCTCTTATAAGTTTTATCATTACTCTGTATAAACTTTTATCTATTGCTGGTACTTTTGTCTTATAGTTCTTTGAAACATATATAAATGTTGGGTCTTGATTCATACTCGAGATAATAATTCCAATTTTTCTTTTAAGTGAAGTTTTATAGTTTTACATGAATTCAATCTCCTTAAGTTATGATTAAAATTTATTGGATAATTAATAAAATTTTCAGTGGTTAATCTTGACTTATATAATTGTATTTTCAAATCTAACTTTTTTATTAATATTCTTATTAAGTTTACATTTGCATCTGGAACTAATATAGTTTCATCTATTTCTAATGTTTGATTATATCTTTTATATAAAAATATTATTTTATTTCTATTTTCATCCCAATCAAGTGTTATTTCTTCATAAATCATGATAATTTTGGTATTATAATTGTTTGATGATTTAGGTTTATCATTATTCTTGTATCTTGAATTCTATATGGTTTTACTAATTCTAAAAAATCTTTTCCTAAAATTATCTTATAAATTGGTGATAAATTCTCTCTTACTAACAGGTTTAAATTAATTGTATCTCTGTTATTAAATCTCAATACAACATTAGATTTTGTTTGATTTCCTTCTAATATTAGATTATCTTCCGTGAATGCTATGTCTATTTCACTTTTTTCTATATGTTCATTTACTTTTCCTATAATTTCTTTCCATGATGTATCTGATTTTACTTCTAATCTTATATAATTTTCATCTTGTGGTCTAATCTCTCTTAAACTTGAACTTATTGGTCTTTCTGCTAATAAATTTCTCTGATTAAAATTATCTATAACTTCTTGTGATGTATCAATTGTTCTAAGACTTAAATTTCTATTTAAATTATTACTTGATAATGGTCTATTATATTCTAAACTTCTTCTTGGATTTATATTTGTATTTAATATTGGATTTTCTGATGTACTTACCCTTAAAAACCTTTGTCCTAATGTGTTATTAGTTATCATTCTTCTAGGGGTATTTTCATAATAATTTCTAGTATTGTCTAATTCCAATCTTAACATTTCAGGTATAGTTATTTGTCTTGGATCAGTTTTAATTTCTTTTATTACAGGCATAAAATATTTATTAATTGTAATTTTTCCTTTATTTTTATTATAAATTTTATGTTCATTTGTAAATACTAGTCCTAACATTGCTGTTATACTTATGCTTCTAGATCCTGGTTGCAATCTTACATTGTGTAAATTATGGTATACTAATATTGATTTATCTATGTTTTCTTCCGCTCTACTAATTGCAAAATTTGTATTTAAAGTGAATTTTAATTTCTGATATATTAGATTTCCTGCTATCATTCCTAATATACTATCTTCAACATTACTAATTATTCTTCCATCTGTTATTAACAATTCTAATGGTGAATCTATTCCACTTTGAAAATAAGCTTTTACCATAACTTGCACTCCTGCAATATATATTTCAAATATTTCATCTTTAAAAGGTATTTTTGAAATTTCATGTTCAATTAAAGCTTTGCTTATTAAAGGTATTCTCAATACTCCTTCAGTTAAAGTTGATTCTATTGGATATTTCTTTTCTAATACTACACATTGATATTTCTCTTTTTTCTTATTTTTCAATATTTTACTTACTTTATCTAAGAATTTTTCATCTTTTATGCTATTAACTGTCATATCTAAATGTTTTTCTTTTATTTTATCATATTGTTCTTTGTTAAATGTTATTCTTCTTTCTCTTGAACTTTCTTCAGTATTTATATATTCTTCATATTCTTGAAATTCTTGGTTATTAGTAATTTCATTGTTTTCTATTTCTTCTGCATTCATCATATTTATATAATTTTTACTTTGATCTATATATTCTTTTTCTATATTATTTTTATCTTCTGAACTTTGTGATTCCATTTCCATTTCTTCGGATTCTTCTGTTTCATATACATATGTTAATTTATATATTTCCAATTCATTTTCTATGGGTTCATCAAATTCCATTAAATCTATATCTAAATGTTCTAATTCTAATTCTTCAGCTTTTTCTAAGATATTCATTTTCTTTTTAGATTTTGGTTTATCACAGTTTGTTGCAATATGTCCTAAATCTCCGCAATTATAACATCTGCATTTATAAGGTTTCTTACTTTTATTATTCTTAATATTTTTTCTTCTTTTGAAATATTTATGTGGTTTAAATTTCCTTTTATTTTTAACATTATATTTCCTAAAAAATTTCTTCTTTGGATATTTCCTAAATTTATATACTTTTCTTTTCTTTCTATTTTTTGATAACCATTTATGTTCATTACATCCCCATTTATGTGGTTTTTCTAATTCTGAACACTTTACCATTAATTTATTTAATTTATAATATTTACTGTTTTTCCATGCTTCTTTACATCTATCTGATAAATATTTTCTTAAATATTCTTCTCTTCTTCCCATTGTATCTATTACTCTTACAAAATTTGGGTCATTTTCATTTTCCATTAATTGTGTATAGACTTCTACTAAATCTTCTGATATTAATCTTGGTAATTTTCTATAAAACATATCTAAATAAAATTTTTGTTTTTCTGCTTCCACTATTCTTGCTTCATAAAAATATTTTTATATTCACAAATATATTGATTTATATGTGTTGGATCTAAACTACAAATTTCTATTTCATGTAAATATCTAATTGCTCTTAAAATCTGTGAATATTCTAGACTTGCAACATTTATTCCTACAAATTCATTTTTTAGAACACTTTCATATTTTGATAATATTGATGTATATATTACTTCTCTTCTTTCATAAGCTGTTTCTTCTTCTTACTTCCATTCTAAATTCCATTGTTCTTCCTTCCCACCATTGCAAAACATTTCCTACAAAACTTGCTTCTATTATCATGTTAACTGCTTCTGGGTCAATTCTTCTATTTATTAAAGCTATTAATTGTGATTTTTTCCATTCTTCTATTCTTTTTCCATTATCTAAATTACAATCTAAATCTAACCATATTCCAGAATTTGGGATTTGCCTAGTTTCATATTGTTCTAGTGGAGGGGGTATGAATTCTTTTCCAATTGGTTTAGGTTTATTATAACTAATATCAAAAACTGTACTTGAAATATTACTTAAATCTTCTCTTACTAAATTTCTTTGTCTTCGCATTTCTTGTTCTCTTGCTCTTCTTTGTATCTCAGGTGGATCTATGTGATTTCTAGATGTTGATGTTTCTTGTTCTTGTTGTGGTTGTTGTTGCTGTTGTTGATCTTGTTGTACTTCTGATTGAGCTGATTGCATATTAATTTGATTTTCATTTACTATTTTTTAATTTTTTAATTCTTGGGTTATTTCATCTAAATTTGTTTCATTTTGACTCATAAATCTTTCTATATCATCTTCTGATTCTGAATCTGAGTTTTCATTACTGGTTTTCATCATGTTTAATCTTCTAGTTTCAGCGTTATTAAATATTCTCATTAATTCTTCATATCTATCTTTTGTTTCCACCATTTCTAATAATTTATCTCTTGTTTCTACATTTCTTAATATTTGTTCACTCTTATATTGCGTTTTATATTCATCTTGTATATTTTTTTCTTTGTTTTTATAAAATTGTTCTAATTTTCTTAAACCATCTACAATATCTGTTTTATTTTAATTAACAGTTTCATATATTGTAAATAAATTATTGTTAATTACATTTTGTCCTTTTTTAATTTCTTCTGTTATAATTCTAGTTTGTTCTACATTTGTATTTAGATTTTGGTTTAATATATTTTTTACAGTTGTATCTGAATTTTCCCAATCATATAAAGATCTCATCATATTTATCTGAGGATTATTAATTATTGGTTCTAATTTTTCTTGTATTCCTAAAGCCTTTTTTATTCCTTTAATATCATTTTTCATTTTTTTAAATCTTTTGTATTTTGCCTAATTTCTGCTTTTATTTCATATATTTTTGTTCTAATGGTTTTGCTAATTCTCTTAATCTGTCTCTTTTATTTCTAATATCTTCCTTTTCTAAAATTTCTTTAGTTTCTTCTGGTAAATGTCTTATTATTTCATCTAAATTAAATATTTGTAATAAATCTTCTATATTTAAATTTATATAACTTCCTAATTGTTTCATTAAATACATGTTATTCCAATTCATCTGATTAATTGAATATTCTCCTTGACCTCCTAATATAAAAGGGGTAAAATTACAAGTTTCTATTTCCTTTTCTTGCAATAAATAAGAACTATCTGGTAACTTATCATATTCTATTTCATACATTCTTGGTTCTAATTTTTTAATTATATTCATAATTACAACTAATTAAACACAATAAAATTTTTATTAATAACTACTAAACAAACAATAATAATAAGATCTCTCTTTCTCGTGAAGAAGATCAGTTATTACTGCAACTTCAGAGGATACTTGAGATAATCTTCAAACAACAATATAAAATGCACTAAAATGAACAGAATAAGGTAAACTTTAACAATATCAATACAAAAAGGGATCAAACTTTGGTTTCATATTATCATTAATCCATAGCTTTGATACCATATAAGCGATTATAATATTATTATATAATATTTTGTTTTGTATTTAATTTAGTTGATAAATTAAATATCTAAAACAAATAGAGATATTGTATCTCAGATTTAATTTTTGAATAAAGATATCATATATCTGATTTAATTTTAATTGAGATATGGTCTCTTAGATTTAATTAAATAGATAGATATCATATCTCAGATTTAATTTATAGAGATAAATAAAATCAGAAGACTTTTGATTCAAATTAAATAAATATATTAGATTAGATCTATCGAATAGATTTAATTAATATATTATTTTAATCCAAATTCAAATTTCAAGATTAATAAAGATTAATTTTGAATATATAATACGCATATTGGGTTTTAAAAAACCTACGGGACATTTTGTCAGATGTATTAGAAAAGCCGCAAGAAACCCTGGAGAGAAAAAGAAGAGACGCGAGAATACTGAAAGCGCTAATACGCTGCTGTCAGTGTTGGAGGTCGTTCGTGTGGATATTTGTAGAGGGAGTGAATTCGTAGAGTCAGCTCCTGTTGATCAAGTATGTAGCCCACGAGATCGAATTGAACAAGACGCTTATTAATTTGCATAGGTACGATCCTTTTCTTAACTTGATTTAAACACAGTTGATAGATCTTCCGATAGGATTCATACGTTTTAAAGGATGAAATCCTTCTGTTGCGTTTATGAATACCAACATTATCTTATCTCTTCTTTTGTTTCCTATAATCACATGCCTCCTCCATTATGTTCCTTCACAACGTCCTTAGACTCTATTATCATTCCTACCTCTCTCTATCAAGCCTTGGCCTATCCTAGTTGGCGTGCTACAATAAAGGAAGGAATGATGGCCCTTGATAAGATAGGTACCTAGACTCTCATTGATTTACCTCCTAGAAAGAAGGCTATATGGTGTAAATGGGTGTTCACGATTAAGACAAAAGCTGATGGTACCTTGGAACATCTGGAAGTTTGACTGGCTGCTAAGGGATGTGCTCGAATATTTAGTATTGATTATTTCGAAACCTTCTTCCCTGTGGCAAAACTGTCCTCTGTTCGCTTCTTCATTTCTATAGCTACCACTTATGGTTGGAATCTTTACAAGTTGGATGTTAGAATTAGAAATACTTTCTTGAATGGTAAGCCTCTTGAGGAAGTTTACATAGAGTAACCACCTGGTTTTATTGTTTAGGGGGAGTGTAGGAAAGTATGCCACCTTCAAAAGTATTTATATGTTTTAAAGTAGAGCCCTCGTGCTTGGTTTGATATGTTTAGCTCTATAATTAAGAACTTTGGTATGAATCAGAGTAAGTGCGATCACTTTATGTTTTATCAATGAATGGATGCATGCATGATTCTCTAAACGATATATGTTGATGACATTGTGATCACAGGTAGCAATATACTAAGAATTTCATCACTTAAAGCCTTTCTTAATTCTCATTTTCAAACGAAGGATTTGGATCCGCTAAAGTACTTTCTTGGAATCAAAGTTATGAGAAGCAAAAAGGCATCATCTTTATACAAAGGAAATATGTACTCGATTCTTTCTCTCCACAACACCATTCTGTTGTGGTGTTCTTGGTGCCGAGAAATTATGGTTGATCCCCATACTATCACAAAACTCAGCAAAGGCATTGTTTTCAAATTCTCCACCATGATCGGTCCTTATACCTGAAATTGAAAGACCTTTCTCGTTTTGGACCTTCTTGGCAAAAACAACAAACTGATCATATGTTTCATCTTTTGATGATAAAAATATAGTCCAAGTAAATCTAGAGTAATCATCAACAATGACCAAAGTATATAAGTTTCCACCAAGACTTTTGACTCTAGCTGGTCCAACTAGATCCATGTGAAGAAGTTGTAGAGGTCTATTTGTTGAAATCTCATTTTTGGCTTGAAAAGAAGATTTGGTCTGTTTTCCCTTTTGACAAGCATCACAAATCATATCATTTTTGAAATTCAATTTGGGAATGCCAATAACCAAATCCTTTTTCAATAACTTGTCAAGTTGATACATATTGACATGAGCTAATCTCTTATGCCATAGCCAACTCTCATTCAAGTTACTGACAAAACAATTTTCAGAAACAGAACCATTGCTAGAGAGGTTCAAAGTATAACAGTTTCCATCTCTAGGTGCTCTAAATAAGGCTTTGTTTTTCAAATCATTCATAGAGATCAAATCCTTTTTAACAATAAAGCATTCATCAGAGTCAAATATTACCAAATTACCCTTATCGGTGCTTTGGCTCACACTTAGGAGATTGTGACACAATCCTTCTACAAGGTAGACGTCTTTGATGAGTGGGCCTTCATTGTTGCCTATCTCACCAATGCCAGCGATTTTCCCAGATTGATCACCTCCAAATGTGACTCTACCTCCATCTTTTGGCTTTATTGATAAAAACTTTGATTTGTCTCCAGTCATGTGTCTTGAGCATCCACTATCGATGTACCACTTGTTCGGCCTTGATGCTCTAAGACATACCTGCAGATCACAAGAGATCAAGTTTTAGGTACCCATCTTTTCTTGGGTCCTTTGGGGTTAGCATGTACCTTGGGAACATATGTTCCCTTTGGTACCCAGACATAATTTCCTACAGGTTTAGCTTTTCCTTCTTTTCGATGAAAACAAGATGAAGTAGAATGACCCTTCCTATTGCAATATGTACAATGTGCAAAAGGGTTTGAGGAATGAACAGATTTAGTGAAATAATTCATATAGGATTTTTGTCCATTCTTTTTCTTTCCTTTCTTCTTATCAAAGTCTGGTCTATAACCAATGCCCGATCTATCGTTTGTAAAACGTTGTTGTTTCAAAATCACATTGAGCATTTCACTTCCCTTAGTAAATTTCTCAAGTGCTTTTGTAAGTTGTGAATTCTTTTTCTCTAGGATAGAGCATTCATCACAAATCAGAGATTGAGGAGAAGAGAGGTTTTCAATTTGCAGTTCAAGAAAAGAATTTTTCCTTTTCAAAGACATATACTTGTCTGCAAGTTTTTCAAACTCCTTTTGAACAACATTGTATTCAGCAAACAATTCATCATAGGAAGGAAGAGATTCATATACCTCATTTCTTTCATTGTGTTGCTCTTCTTCCTCAGCGACTAGGCATATGTTGGCTTTTTCGCTTTCGTCTTCTTCAGCTTCATCCTCATCCGATGAGCTATCTCCCCATATTGCTGACACATATGCCTTCTTTTTGAATTTCTTGAACTTCTTCTTTTCTTTCTCTTGATTTTTCAGCTGAGGACATTCCGCCTTGATGTGTCCGGGTTTTTCGCATTCGTAGCAGATAACCGGCTTCTTTGATTCATAGCTTGAATTTCCCTTCTGGAATTTCTTGAAGCCTTGATCTCTTTTGTAAAACTTTTTGAATCTCCGGACCATCATGCCAATTTCTTCATCCTCATCTTCATCTTCCTCATCTTTTTCCACATTCAGAGCCACTCCCTTATTGCGATTGTTGCCACCATTGACATCTTCTAATTCCTTCTTGAACTTCAATTTGCTCTCGTACTCAGATAGACTACCAAACAATGCGGCAACTGAGGTCATTGACTCTCCACGAGCTTCTTCAATGGCGGTGACCTTAGCTTCCCAATCCTTTGTTAGAATATTGAGGATTTTCCTTACTTGAGCTCCTTGATCGAAAAGCTTTCCTAAGGCAGCTAGCTGATTGGTCAGATGAGTATATCTCAACTGAAACTCTCCAATACTCTTGCCTTGCTTCATTCGCAAAAGGTCATACTCAATGGTTAGAATGTTGACTCGGTTCTCCTTGATTCCAGAGGTTCCTTCATAAGCTATTTCCAGAGCCTTCCACATCTCCTTAGCCGTTGACAAATTACAGATACGAAAGTACTCCTTTTGACTAAGAGCACTCTGAAGCATCAGGATAGCCTTGCTATTGAGAGTGATGTTCTTCTTATCGTCATCATTGAACTCAGCTTCTGTCTTGGGAACAGTGATGCCTCCTTCTACCTTGACTGGAACATAGTCTCCAGTCTCAAAGACCCTCCATAAACCATATTCTGTTGCCATCACGAACACACGAAATTTTGCTTTCCAGAAAGAGTAGTGTTCGCCGTCGAAACCTGGAGGTCTGTTGATTGAAGCTCCATCTGGAAGAATTCCTTCCATGGTGATCCTTCTCGAGTGGTTAAACTCTTCTGAGAAGACATTGCTCTGATACCAAATGAAAGAGGAGCTTTATACCCAAGAGGGGGGGTGAATTGGGTATAATAAAAATTTTCGACAACTTGTTCTGTTTTTACACTTTCAGAACAGGGCAGAACAGAGGAGATAGAGAGAAAAGCTTTGCACACAACGATTTATACTGGTTCGGTCCTTTCTCCGACCTACATCCAGTCCCCAAGCCTCACCTGGGATTTTCAATCCACTATAATCAAATATTGATTACACACTCTGTACTAAGAGTTGTTCTCTCACTAGAACACACTCCCCCTTACAAGTTGTAATCAATACACCCTAACTACCAAGTCCCCTGACTTGTAGTTATCACAATCAGTAGATGATTTACAAGATGATAACTCTCTCAAAGAGTAGATAGAATAAACACTGAAGTACAAAGTATCAAATTGATACTATTACAGATGAAAGCTGAACACAATAAATGACACTTAATAAATTTTCGCTCTCAGTTGGTGTATCAGCTTGTGAAGAAGTTAATGAACTCTATTTATAGCTAGAAAACATTAAATGACCGTTGTAGCTTGAATCAGACCGTTGGAGAAGTTGCCCAAGTGTTCTGAAGTGGTTTTTGGGGTCTTCTCTCTCTTGTTTTCCCTTAATCTAGTTGGTCAAGACATCAGGGCTGACTTTCTGCGAATTAATCCGTTGGAGAGGAGTTTTCTTGTTTCAGCTAACATCCTTAAATACTTTGTAAGCGTGTGCAGAAGGATTTGGGTAGAAGGAGTAACTTTTGTGCTTTGCAATAAATGCTCTGAGTTGCTTTTTGCTTTATACTCTAACCTCTCACCAAACATTCTTTAATGCTCTGAAATCCACTAATAAATACGTTAAACATAGCAGGGAATATCAGAGAATAATATTGGAAGAAGATAGGATCAAATAACATTGATTTCTGAAATGCCCAAATTCAAAAATTCTGAACCAGCGTCACGAACTCGAGTTCAGTTCTTACAGGCTCGAGTTCGAGGCTTTAGTGTTCAAAACTGTGCAAGTTCAAAAAGTGTAAACCTGAGGTTTGCTTTATAAACCTGAGGTTTGCAGATCATTGAAAAAACTAAAATGCTCTCGGGTTGAAATGAACTCGAGTTTATTAAAGTTAGGCTCGAGTTCGAGGCTTCAGTGTTTAAAAGCATGTAAGTTCAAAATGAACAAACCTGAGGTTTGTCTTTTAAACTGGAGGTTCTCAAGTCATTGAAAAACTAAGAAGCTCTCGGGTTGAAATGAACTCGAGTTCATTAATGTCAGGCTCGAGTTCGAGACACTTTTGAACAGACTTCGTTTTAGCTTGAAAGCACAAACCTGAGGTTTGCAAAACACACTCTCAAGTTTAAAAACATATCCAAAAGTTCTTTGCTCTCTGGAACTCTTAGGCTCGAGTTCAAAATTATTAGGCTCGAGTTTGAGTATTTGAAACTTTTCAAACTGGAAACTTTTCTTTCAATGGAACAGTGCAGGTTTTGAAAATACCTACAAGTTTTGGAAAACTTATCCCGCCAGAGATGAACTCGAGTTTGCCATGACAGGCTCGAGTTCATGCTCTTAAAACTTTCTTTGGATCCTTTCAAACTTGAGGTTTGAAGAAAGCAAGTGTAAGGTTTAACATGTTCTCAAAGTTCAAAAACTCTCTGGAAAGAATGAACTCGAGTTTGACCTTAGTAGGCTCGAGTTCATGTGAACTTTTCAAAAGTTTAATTTTAAACTTCAGGTTCAGTCTCGAGTTTGGGAATCAACTGGACAAGTTTGTGCTCTCTGTCAAATCCAGGCTCGAGTTCAACACTAACAGGCTCGAGTTTGGTTTTGACAGATTGAAAAATACAAGTTTAAATTATTCTAAACTTTGTCAAACCTTATCAATATTGTTTACAATTGTTAGTAATCATCAAAACACACAGGGAACTAACACTTTCTAGTTAATGTGCTTAGCCAAGTCATGGCAGCCCCGATTTTGGGCTAGTGGGAAGCCTTATAGCATGTCTTACATTACTTAAAGGGTTCACCTACTTGTGGTATACTTTATACAAATCATGACCACACCGAGGTATAATGTTTTTGTAGTGCAAATCATGTAAGGTTAAAGGCTACCAAGAGATTTATCACAAGATATTGTGTGTTTATGGGTAGAGATGTGGTGTCCTGTAAAAGAAAGAAGCAGGATGTAGTGTCTCGGTCTAGTGGGGAAGCTGAGTATAGAGCTATGGCTCAAGCGGTGTAGGAAATTGTGTCGATTCATCTGTTAATGAAGGAGATTGGTTTTGCCACTTCATTGCCCACAAAAGCTTTGGTGTGATAATAAAGCTCCTCTACATATAGCCTCTAATTCTATGTTTCATGAACGTACAAAGCACATTGAAATCAACTATAACTTCGTATATGATAAGATCAATAAGAACTTCTTTTCTACAGGGCATTTGAGGTCTAATATTAGACCAATTGGGTATGGGTCTCGTTTTGATTATCTTTGTAACAAGTTAGGTTTGATTGATATCTATGCTCTAACTCAAAAGGAAATGTTAGGAAATAAATTAATGTAAATATTATAATCAATTAGTATCACACAAAATCAGGATTAGGATTACAATTAAGGAATCATTTATAATAACGAGCTATTAATTATAAGGCTCTCCTCTTGTGTGTGCATACCCTCTTGTATACATGAATAATCAAGCAATTCAAAGTATTCTTTATGTAGTTTCACATCAACTTCCCTTGCATAGAACCTTGATGTCCTTCAAATTGAACTTTGATTCCAACATCAGCTTCCTCTGCTTGTGTATACCTTGAAGGCAAGATGCTGATTTTGAAGCTTTCCTTGGAGTAACACCCTTACTTTGTGCGGCGTCATTCAACTCTAGGTCTTCAAAACCTTCCTTCCCTGTACTTGTCAAGAAAGATTTTATATTTAGAATTCATGCTTCCCCTTTACTTTCCCTTTTTATTTTATTTTTTACATTAGGACTTTGCTCTTTGTCAATTTCCTCCTCAAACTGAGAACATTTTAGAGAAAACACCACAGTGGCAAGTGGATATCCATATTGACTGTTTCTGAGATACTAGATGCATAGTGATTGTTCTTTCAAGCCTACTTTGGATTATCTTTTCCAATTCCTTTTGCTTCTTCAAGAGCACTCGATTTGCCCCACCAACAATCTTTTCCTCTTTGTTGAGATGGAAGGAAGGGATGACTGTAGATTCATCAATGGAGATAAGAGCTTTGAATTTTGTAGGTGACAACAATGATCAGAGGTACATTTGTTGGCCGCTCTCAGTAGCCATGCTATCTTGAGAAACCCTAACAGGGGTTGCATTATCCTGACTTACTTCAATTAATTTTGGTATTATATTTTATTTATACATCATTTAAAATTACAATTTTATCTCCTATTATTTTTAAATTAGTATGCCCTGGATTACTAAAATCAGCTGAAGTACCATAACTTTTAAATTGGGGTGAACTAACAACTTCTATTACTCTCTTTCTCCTATTCTAAACAGAGGTACTGTATACTGTATAGTATATGTCAAGAATATTAATTAAATTAATTATTTATAAAAATATACATGATTTTGTAAAAATACTAGATGGTGTGAATGTCTATAAACTTCCAACTCTTGGCCTTTCACTTTATACACTTCACAACCTCTCTAATGAATACCCCCTTTAATTAAGGCACCAACTGCCAACAATTTTTTATCCTTATTATTCTAAATTTGATTTTTCCCCCATTTTACCCTCATTTTTAATACTGTTCGAACGTGGTGAATTATCATCTGTTACACTCTAAACAATTACTCCCAATGAGCATGTTTCTCTCTCCCCCTATGGGCATTAGAACCCTCCTCGAACATGGAGTAATATTTTTTCATTGACTTTTTCATTCCTAATGAGCATGTTTCTCTCTCCCCCCCAAAATTAAATTTTCATTTCTTTGATGGTTTTGACTCTACGTCTTCCAACATGTTTCTCTTCCCCTCCTCCCCCACCCATTAATTTTTCATTTGTAGATCATTTCGACTTTGTGTCTTGTCTTTCTTTTCTTTTTTTTTTCACTTCTCAACGATCTCTCTCTTTGTACTTAACTCCTATCTAATTTTTACAATGGAAAACGGTGAACTTGATGAATGTACTACTAAATCTCTCCTTTCTCAAAAAGTAAAGGAGAAAAAAGCTGAAGGTTTTGACTGTAATGGCGACTGGTTTAATTTGGTTGTGGAAGAATCTCTTGAGCGTGAAGAGCATCGAACCTGTCCACCTAACTTGAACCAGTTACCAGTGGAAGAGGAAGTGGAGTCGAAGATGACGGATATGGTTGATAGTTCTAGTGAAGCCATTTTAGATGGGAAAGACCACTCTTCATTCGACTCAAACAAATTTCTAGATGATGAATGTGATGAGGATAGCAGTACAAAAAAAAACAAAAACAAAAAAAAACAAAAGCAATTCATAAGGTCAATGTTAAACCCTTTTTTTCTTGATTTTTATTGAATGTATGTCTATGTTGGAATAAAAAAATAGATAAATGGTTTCTAGTATATGATGATGCAGTTTTGCACTAGCTGTTTTTTTTTTTAATTTTCCTTTGTTGAAGTGATCACGTAGTGCAATGAGATAATATGTGTTTCATTGTTTGAATTCTTTTTCATTCCAAATTATCGTTGCCATTAAAAAAATCTGAAAGGGGGAGGGTTTTCATTAGGCTAAGAAACTCGATGAATCCACTCGTACAAATTTTCTTGCACATGCTTGGAAAAATATATTCATGATCGAATATTATATAACAGTGATTAATCATTACAATTACCTAGCTTCCATATATATATATATATATATATATATATATATATATATATATATTAATGACTAGACTGTTGCAGCCGAGTAAGTACTAGAAAGATTGCTAGAAATGAAGGATATGAGTAAAGAGGAGTACCTTACTGCTATAAGAACATAACTTTCGTTTGACTCAATCAATTATCCAGAGAATAAAGCTTGTTAGGTTGAGCCTTTTGTTGATGATAATAATAACAGTGAATGATTAATTAAATCCCAAACTTGATGTACTCAACAGGACAAGTCATGGCGGTAAGGAAAATTTGTTGGCTCGTAAGGTGTTCCCATTTTATTGTGGCGTCTGCAGGTTCACATTTTAAAACTCTCAAGTATGTCCTCCTTTTTATTTATTTTTTGCCCCATCATGTTTCATTCACCTTAAGGAAAAGACATACATTAGGTTGTTACTTTAGTTTTTTATTCATGTAACTTTGAAAGTAAAGGAAATTGCACCAGTTATGATAAAATGTAGATTGAAAAGAGTTTCTTAAAACATATTAAAACAAGGGGCACATCAAGTTTGAAGGCACAAATTAAGGCACCATAAAAAGCGTAATTGCAAATGGTAAGATTGTAGAAGCCTTTAAAAAAAGTTGATCTTTCATTTCCTAATACAACCATATATCAACTTCTCTTAAGTGGGCTAACACAAGCCCAACTATGGATGCATCACACTGCAATTGACTTGGGAGCCCTCCTTCTCTTTGTAGCACATTTTTGTTCCAATATGTAGAGCCAGGAAATTGAGCCCTCCTTCTTTTTTTTTTTTTGGGCCAAAACCAAAGGTGTTTCATATTAGTAGTCTTCTTACTTGTATATTGGTCATCATGTTTATTGTTGTTGTAAACAAATTAACTCCTAGAAATCATGTTTAATGTTTATAATGAGTGCCTATCAAAGTGAAATGATGTAAAAAAAAAAAAAAAGATAAAGGTTCATCTATGTCTCTGTTACTGATGTAAAAGTGAACTGACGGAATTTGGACCTATCTCTTACAAAGATAGTGTCATACCTCTCAGTGAACTGTTAGAGTAGTCTTTGATATATTCAGCTATCTCTGTATATGTGCTTTATTCCTCCTCAAACTCCATTGCACCTTCGTTCAAGTTTGGTATGGGAACAACATCATCACCAGTCTTTGGATTTCATTCAAGTTAGGGAGTGAAACATCGTTGCCATCATCATCATCACACATACCTTCTATGTTCAGATCAAAAAGTAAGTGAGGATTCAAGTTCTCTGTTATTGCTTCACCAAAATTGAGCATGTTTGAATCACCTAACACCAATGCATCTTGATTCTGTGAGCTTGGGCAAATATTTGAGTTCATTATCTCATCCATTTCCTCTTCCCAATATGGAAGTATATTTAAGTCAAAGGATACTTGCGTTTGGTCATTCATGGAGCAATGAATCTATCTTCACTCAACAATGACAATTTGAGGTTTCGTTGCGTTTGATCTACCCAAGTTTAATTCCGTTTTGGGGGTTTGTTTAAAAAATTACTTCACTCACCACCCTTTTTTTTTTTTTGCAAAGTTTTTACAACAAAAAATGGCACCACTATCAATATCAATTGAGAGAAAGAGAACTCCAAAAAAATTTAATACTCCAAAATATGAAAGTTTGAAAAAAAAATTGTGTAAAAAATATACAGTGGTGCCATTGTTAGTATCGTTTGAGAGAAAGAGAGCTTCCAAAATATGGCGCCACTGTTAGTATCGTTTGGACTACCAACTTGTTTCATAGACGTTGCTTCAAAAAAGGAATAGGGAGAGAGAAAGGAGTAGTGAGAGAAGATCCAAACACATAGTAAAGCTGACGAATAATATTTTTAATATTATGAAATCTGCATCATTAAAGTAGGAGTAAAGATGGAAATATTTATCAACTGAACACTAATTTATTGGCTAAACTGCCCTTCCTTGGTCTAAGAGAAATTACAATTGGTGCCTTATAATAACGACCAAAGATAGTAGTCTTTAGGAGTCTTTATGCCCATAACTCAAAGGCTACAATTTGTGTGTAATATCCTAGATTTTTTTAGAAGAAGAAGAAGAAGAAGAATAATAATAATAGTAAATAAATAAATATTAAAAAATAATAAAGAATAAAATATGCCTAAAATTATGGAAATATTATTTTTTAAAAAAGTCAAAAGAAATTTAATTGAGGGAGAGTAAATCCTTAAATAGAATTAAGGATTTAAATTTTAATATTAAAAAGGAAGAAAAGAAAAGGAAAAAAAAAGATTAGATGCTCTAAGATGAGAACGATGTTTATGAGAGAAAGAGATCTCAAAGTTGTTCGCGGGAAAAAAAAAAAAAACATATCACGCAACCACAGTAAATTGATAACGTCGTACTCCAAACTTGCTTTCGGATTCAACAGTACACACTAAACCAGACCCCATGCATCTCGAGCTCCTCACCGAGAGACCCCTGTGTAATCCCTTCCTTGGACCGAAGCCTCCCCTCTCAATATAACCCATGCTCCCTTTGCTTCCATCCATTCATGCTAAGCTTAACAAAACCAGAGACCGAAGTGGAGAGGAACTGAAGCAGGGAGGAAGAGAGAGAGAGAGCAGTTGAGAGAGAGAGCTTCAAAAACTGAAACCATTTTCCCCTCTGCGTAACACTTTAGTAAACAGGGGGTTTTGTTTCCAGCTGAGATTCTATCATACCAACCAGCAAACAGAGGTAAATCATTGGTTCTCTTTTCTTTTCGATTTTCTTCATTCATCAACGCAAGTTTCTGAGGTTGAAGCCATTAGGAGCGTAGCCGTGATTTCCATGTGTTTTCTCTGGTAAAAGAAACTGAAACAAGGTGCATCGTCATTCCTGATCATTATATTTACTTCACACAAATCATTAGAAACTAATAGGTATAGTTATGTCTGAAAGTGGAGCTAAATACCCAAGAGGGGGTGAATTTGGTATTTCAAAAATTTTCGCAAATAACTCTGTTTTCAAGCGGTAAAAACAAAGATGAACAGAGTAGGAAGAGGAGAAGCTGGACACGAGATTTATACTAGTTCAGTCCTAACAACTTGACCTACATCCAATCCCCAGACTCTCTGGGATTTTCCACTATCACAAAGATTACACACTCTGTACTTGGAAGTAGTTCTCTCACTAGAACTCACTTCCCCTTACAAGTTGTAATTAATGAAATCCCAAATCACCAAGTCCCCTTGACTTGTAATTCTTTACAATAAATTATTTGCAGATAAGAACTCTCTCTACGAGTGAATAATGATAAACATTGAAGCTTATATATCAAAAAATACACTACAGTTGAAAACTGAAGGAATAAATGCAAAACTTGAATGATTTTCGTTTTCAGCAGTTGTAGTTGTTGAGAAAACTTGAATGCAACTCTATTTATACTCAAAGTGCATTAATTGACCGTTGGATTCATCAATATAACCGTTGCCTTCATTAACTAAGGTTTTGGTTAAGCTTTGGTCTTCTTCTCTCACTAATCTTCACTTAATCCAGTTGTCCAAGTGTTTAGAGTTGACTTCCTCAAGATTAATCCGTTTGAAAGATAGTTGCTTGTTGTGGAAATCATTCTTTAATGCTTTGCATCCGTGTGCAGATGGATTTCCCAAAAGTATGCAACTTTCTGGGTTTGCATTTAATGTGCTGACGTCACTTTTTGCTTTTGCTTTAAACCTTCAATAAGCATTCTCTAATTCATCTGAAACTCACTAACAAAGTGGTTAAACATAGCTAGGAATAGTAGAAAATAATACTAGAAAGTATTAAGATCAAACAAGAGTGATTTCCAAAATCGTCAAATTTGATTTTTCAAACTTAGCAATGTAAACTCGAGTTTGTTACTCAAAACTCGAGTTTTCAACTGTGCACTTAAGCTAAACTTGAGTTTTAATAATGAAACTCGAGTTTCCTCCATCTAGAGAGGAAAGTCGCGATTTGAGTTTTGAAAACCATTTTGAAACAAACTTCAAAACTCGAGTTTTGGACTTTTAATGAAAACAGTGCACTCAAGTCCAAAACATCAAAACTAGAGTTTTCAATCAAACCTGGAGTTTTCAAAACATTGAAAAAGTTACAGGCTCTTTATTTGGTCAAAAACTCGAGTTTTCAAAGTGAAACTCGAGTTTTCATTTTAATGTGAAAACATTGATAAAACTGAGTCGAGCCAAGACTCAAGTTTTGGAAGAGAAACTCGAGTTTTCAAACCATTGAAAAATGTATTGCTCTCTGCCTGACCAAAACTCGAGTTTTGAAATCAAAACTCGAGTTTTCGTATAATTATGAAAACTTTGAAAAAAAACTATAATGCTCTCAGTTTGGCCAAAACTCGAGTTTCCAAAACAAAACTCGAGTTTTCATTTAAAAATGAAAACTTTGAGAAATCTGGACAAACTCAAAACTTGAGTTTTCTATGTAAACTCGAGTTTTCAAAACTGATGAAAATATGAGATACTCTCTGTCAAATCAAAACTCGAGTTTTGAAATCAAAACTCGAGTTTTCTCTTAATTCAAAGAAAACTTAGGAAAACTCATAGCAAGTTGAAATTCTGGAGTTTTAGCGTGAAACTGAGTTTGCATATGTTCAAAAGTTAGAGACTCTCTGTATGGGCAAAACTCAAGTTTCCAAATCAAGACTCGAGTTTTGTCTTCAGTTGAAAACATTATGAGGTCTCTGTATGATGCAAAACTCAAGTTTTCAAACTGAAACTCGAGTTTTGTCTTGAGGTGAAAAACTGAGTGCTCTCTGTAAGTCCAAAACTCGAGTTTCCAAAAGGAAACTTGAGTTTTGCTTTGTTCATTGAAAATGAGCAACTTCCTGTCAAGCTCAAAACTCGAGTTTTGTCTTTGACAGTAAGTTTTTCAACTTACCAAGACAAAACCTCATTTTGTGTTTACAATTGTCAGTTATCATCAAAACACATAGAGAACTAACAATGTCGCTGCATATCTATATATATAAACAAAAAAACAAAAACTTTGCTTGGCTGATGCATATACAAAGAAAAAGAAAGGAAAAGCTGATGTGTTTGAGTGTGTGTGTGTGTGTGTGTATTACACGTTGCCATAGTGTTTATAAAAGAAAGAGAAGGAAATAAAATATATACATATAGATTATGTGTGGCCAGAGGCGGATCTTTTCGGAGGCCGACCCCAAAAAAAAAATACTGAAAACTTTTTGGGGGTTTGTTTTTTTTTTTTTTTTATACAGATCATTATTCATTTATTTTGCTATTAGGGCATGCCGCACATACACTTCTATTATTCAATTCCCTCCCGTATCACAAATTCGGTTATGATTATTATTGATTGAATCTTTCCCCAAATATAAAATCATTTTAGAATATTATTTAATTTAATAGGACAAAACGCAAAAAGCCACATCTTATTCCCAATCCTAAAGGATTCTATGCGGCGGTTACATAGAAGAATATGCAAAAGAGGTTACGTGCCAACTGCCAAGGAGTCCTTTGAATTGAATGAGTGCCATTGCTAATGCTTCAACCTATATATGAGCCGATTTTGATACACTCTCGCTCAGGCGCTTGCAGACGTTGGGCATGAGAAGAGCAAGGAACGTCCTATTGTTTTTCCAATCTCCCTTGATAACTCATTTGTGATTTTTTGACTCTTGCTCGTTACTGGTAAATTCTCCCATAGTCCCATCTTATTTCTTTGATTTGATTCAATTTCATATTTACTTTGTCTGGTGGTCTTGAAGTTTTCTAATTGCCAATCGGTAAATCTCATTGATTATTTTCTTGTTTATTTTTTTATTTCCTTTTTTCTTTTCATTCTTTCTGATTAGAATTTTGAACCCTAATTAGACAACTCTTTCTGATTAGCACGGTTGCCTTAGGGGCCAAAATTCAAGAATCCATGATTTTTTTTTCTATATTTATATCATGTATGATAATAGTTAATTATATTATTTAAATTGTTTATAGGTTATTTGGAAAGTGACAAAATCAAAGAATAGCTCAATGATGAAGAATAAAACAATTGATTCATTTTTCAAGAGGAAAGCTAGCGATCATATAGAGGAAGGTAACATAGTTTCTACATCTTTACCGGTTGAAAAGACTTGTCATGAAGCTCGAGGGTCTGAATGTGAGGAGCAACCTTCTAAAGTTCCTAAGGTTACTTCCAATGAATTTGCTTACCATGTTTCCTTTTTACTAAACCAATTAGACGTTCTGGAGCAGATGTTTTTACTGTTAAAGGATTTCAAAAGTGGAAAAAAGTCCTTAGCGGAAAAAATTGTGCTTTTCTCAATCATGTAGGAGAAGATTCTTGCTCACCACATAACAAAGCAATGAAGGCTTGTGAAGACTTGTTGAATCAACATGGGCATATTCAGAATGTCTTTAATGTACAAAGTTCAAATCAAATTTTAAAGAACCGACTACATCTTAAGGCTTCTATTGATACAGTACGTTGGTTGACATTGCAAGGCTGCGCATTTAGAGGTCATGATGAAACTTTGGAATCAAAAAATAGGGGTAACTTTCTTGAGATGATAAAGTTGTTAGCATCATACAACGATGAGGTTGCAAAAGTTGTGTTGGAAAATGCTTCCTACAATTCCAAGTATACTTCACCTATAATTCAAAAGGAAATCTTGCATATCCTCTCAAGCAAAGTTCGTAACCACATTCGTCAACAAATTGGAGATTCCAAGTTTTGCATAATTGTTGATGAAGCACGTAATGAATCAAAACGGGAGCAAATGGCACTTGCTTTGAGGTTTGTTGATGAAAGTGGTTGCATACAAGAAAAATTTTTTGATCTTATACATGTTAAAGACACTATGGCATTAACTCTAAAAAAAGAATTGTGTGCTGTATTTTCTAAATATAATCTTGATATCTCTAACATTCGTGGTCAAGGTTATGATGGGGCTAGTAATATGAGAGGGGAATGGAATGGTTTGCAAGCATTATTTCTCAATGATTGGCCTTATGCATACTATGTGCATTGTTATGCTCATCAATTACAACTTGTATTGGTTGCTGCTTCTAAAGAAGTTATTCCTGTCCATCAATTTTTCTCACATTTAACTTTCATTGTTAATATTATATGTTCATCTAGTAAACGACATGATGAGTTACAAGCTGCCAAGTTAGATGAAATTGCACATTTGCTTGAGATTGGTGAACTTGAAACTGGTAAAGGGGCAAATCAAATTGGTACTTTGAAACGGGCTGGAGATACTCGTTGGAGTTCTCATTTTTACTCAATTTGTAGTATGATAAATATGTTTGCAGCAACTTGTTCTATTCTTCAAAAGATTATTGTTGATGGATCAACTTATTCTCAAAGAGGGGATGCTGATGCTGCTTATAATATTTTGACTTCATTTGAGTTCATATTGATCCTGAACTTGATGAAAGAAATCATGGGAATAACAAATGTTCTTTGCCAAGCTTTCCAAGAACAATCCCAAGATATAGTTAATGCTGTGGAAATAGTTGATACTACAAAAGTTCTCATTCAAAAATTGAGAGAAGATGGTTGGTCGGATTTATTGAAAAATGTGACATTATTCTGTGAGCAACATGAAATTGATGTTCCTAACTTTAGTGCTCCATATATAGCACGACAAGGACGCTCTCGTAATCAAAAAGATCATATTACAATGGAGCATCATTATAAAGTGGAAATATTTTTAGTTACAATAGATAAACAGTTGCAAGAGTTGAATATGAGGTTTAAGGACAAAACTTTGGAGCTTTTGACACTTAGCTCTCATTTGATTCCTAAGGATGCTTATAAAGCTTTCAACATTAATAATATTTTCACTCTTGTTGCAAAATACTACCCTGCTGATTTTACCGAGCAAGAGAAGATACTTTTGAAGCCTCAACTTCAACATTTTGTTATTGATGCTTCTAGTCATCCAGATTTGAAGAATCTATCAACTCTACCTGAACTATGTTGTGCTTTGATGAAAACAGGGAAATCTAAGGTGTATTACTTGATTGATCGATTAATTTGCCTCTTATTAACTCTTCCAGTTTCAACAGCTACCACGGAACGTTCGTTTTCAGCAATGAAAATAATTAAGACAAGGTTGCGTAACAAGATGTAAGATGATTTTATTTCAGATAATATGGTAATTCATATTGAAAGAGAAATAGCTAATACTTTCACTACTGATTCAATTATTGATGATTTCAAGTCATTAAAAGAGCGAAGAGCATTACTTTAAGTGAAGGTAATTTTTAATTGTTTCGTTTAGTATATGTTTTATTAATTTTGTATTTAAATTACATTGTTAACTCTTAATATTTTGATATATTATATAACAAATAATCTTCTGGAATTTTATGATATCTTCTCATTTTGTATTGATATGACATCCATACTAGAGAAAGGTATGTTATCTTATACATTAGAATTGTTAAAATACTTTTATTATAACTTTGAATATTTTAAACATGTTATATTCATAAATTTTTTTAATTAATTATGAGTATATATTTGGCCCCCCAAATATTTATCCCAAGATCCGCCACTGCGTGTGGCTATATATATATATATATATATATATATATATATATATATATATATATATATATATATATAGTTAGCTTTGCACATATAACAATAGAAGAATGCTTGTTGTCATCGTGTTGTATATATATAATAATAATAATACGTTGTTGATATTAATGAAAAAGTTGAACCAAATAGACAGATAGACATTGCTTGTTATATCAACGTTGCTGACTTATTGTTTCTTTTATAAATATTTTTTTAATTGTCCATCAAGTCTTAGGGTCTGTTTGGTTGGAGGGAATCGGAGGGGAGGGGAGGAGGATAGAGGGATTTTAGCCCCCTCCCCTTGTTTGGCTAATGAAATTTTTTAGGAGGGGAGGGGAAATTTTTTAAAATTTTCCCTTCTCTCCCCTCCAAACCTTCACCCCCCAAATCGGACGGATTCGGAGGGATTATTAAAATAGATGTATGAGTGGACAAATTTGTCCCTAGTATTTTGCTTTTATACCAAAAATATACCCTGCAACCTATAAGACGGGAGAGAAGACCATTCGCGGCAAACCTATTCGCGGCAAATTTTACTCGATCATCTCACCGCCCTCAATCACAGCAAACCTATTCGCGGCAGCTAGTTTATTCCAGACGGGAGAGAAGACCAACGACGGAGAGAGCACGATCGAAGGCTTAATTCTTTCCGGTGAGTATCTCTCGTCCCTAACCCATATAAAAATCGTTCATCATATAAATCTCTATTGAAACAATCCAGTTATGCATCCAATCTATTTCTACAAATCTGTTTTCTTCTGAGGTTTTCTTGATAGTAACATTAGGTTTATGGGTTATCTTTTCTGTTCACTCTGTTTTTCTTCTGTTTCTGCAAATCGTTCGGTTCCTTTTCTTTTTTTCATTGTTTCGTTTGAGCTAAGGGCCTTCTCTCTGCTGCTCATCGTTTGTTGTTTGCTGCGGCTGTATACCACACTGCCAAGGAATATCAATTTAGTTTCATATTTGATAAATAACTGTTATGCTTCTTCTACTACAAAAAAGCATCAAGTTAAAAACACACAAGACATGGTATGTTTCATTAATAATTGAATTGAATTTCGAAAAATCTAAAGTTCATTGAAGAAAATCACATTGAGAGAGTTTTCCACAAATAAGACCCAACTCCACTCAAATTCCAGATACTAGGTAGTTTGTCCCCAAAAAGCAACTGATTCTGGGAGAATGATGGGAAGTGAGACAAAGGATTTTTCTATAAATTAAACATGGATCAATTAGCCTTGAGTTCTTATTTATTTGACCAGATTTAGGACATTTTGACTGAGCACGTTCATGAGTAAATCTCAAGTGTAGGTTCTTTGCCTTTTTTTCTTGTGATAGTCTGTTTGTTTCATTGTTTCTATTTAGTTTTAGCTTGGGAGAGAGGTTGTGTCTGTAGACTTTGAGTGTTTTGTCCTTTTGATGGCTTTGGAGATTGGTGTCTGTGGTTGCTTTTGGTATTATTAATAATGTAGAAAGGTGTTAGATGATTGTATAGGAATTATCTTTTTTTCTTTTTCTTTTTTTTTTCTAAGCTTGGGTCCATTGGACGTGGATATGATATCTGTGATGATCTGAGACTTAAGTACTGCAAAGGAGAACCCATAATTTCACGTCTCATTGAGATAGATTTAGATTATGGAAGAGAAGTGGTTCTGCCTGATGGGGTATCTATTCCAAATGTTTCAAAATCATACTTATGGTCTGATTTGAGTTATTCTCAGATATGTGAATGTCTCAACTCAAATGCAATGCATTGTACTTGGTGTACAAATAAGACTAGAGGAATGCTTTGGTGAATCATACTTCAAGCTGCTTTGGACTATAGTAGGTAATCATGGGACTGAGGGATGTGTAATTTGTAATTAATTGAGATATATGATGGTGGACCTTGCCTTTTTCCCCATAAACTTTTTGCTGTGTTGACTGTTCAGATTTTCATTCACTCTTGGAATGCTTTTTAGGAGAGGAAAAAGTTTGGTGGCTGACATTTTTAGTTGTGACCGAAATCTCCATTTTCTATGTTGTCTCAATGTGCTTTATCATGCTGCGTTAGTTGGTCACAAGGTCTGAGCATTGCTGTTTCTGCCATATTTGTCAGTATATGTTGAATTACTTCTGAAATTTTAAGAGTTTGCATGGTTGCGTTGTGTAAATTGTTGGATTTGGTTCTGTGAGTGCAACCATTGTCTCATTTTTTTCAAATTTTTTTCAAGATGATAAGAGTTTTGTTGTCTCATTAATTTGGGATGATATTGTTTACTTGTTAGATGGATAATGAAGAGGAAGAATATGTGACACAATGGTTCCTAATGCGTCAGAGACTTGTAGCTGCCCTTATTTGTCTTGTTGTCCAGTATTTTATGGTTAAGAAACGTAATACTAAGAAGAGAAGAACTTACAATATGAATTCTACTAGAGAGAGGGTACGTGAAGAAGTGATGTATAGGATTGCTTATACTTCTAGTGGACGGGATATTGTTAGAATGGGTCCTGAAGCTTTTTTTAGGTTGTGTAATATGTTAGAAAGAGATGGTGGCCTAAAGCCGACCCGATTCTCCAGTGTGGAAGAACAAGTTGCTAAAGCCCTTTACATCTTATCACATAAAACAAAAAACCGGGTGGTTAAGTTTTGGTTTAGGCGCTCTGGTGAGACAGTTAGCCGTCATTTCCATAATGTGCTTAAAGCCATTATTGAATTAGAAGATAAATTCTTTTTACAACCAGATGGCTCTAGTGTCCCTGCTGAAATTGATGGTAATAACAAATTCTACCCATATTTTAAGGATTGTGTTGGGGCTATAGATGGAACACACATTCGTGCCAAAGTACGCATGGTAGATGCACCTCGTTACCGCGAAAGGAAGGACTTCCCTACACAAAATGTTTTGGCAGCTTGCACCTTTGATTTAAAGTTCACTTATGTGCTTGTTGGATGGGAAGGAACCGCATCTGACTCAAGAATTATAAAGGATGCATTAAGCCGAGAGGATTGTCTTAAGATTCCTCAAGGTAAATATTACTTGGTTGATGCTGGGTTCATGTTAACAAGTGGCCTTATTACACCATATAGAGGAGTTCGGTACCATTTGAAAGAATATTCAGGCAGAAATCCACCCCAAAACTATAAAGAACTATTTAATCTTAGACATTCATCACTACGTACTGCTATTGAAAGGGCTTTTGGGGTATTGAAGAAAAGGTTTGTGATTTTATCAAGTGCAGCAGAGCCAAATTATGGCATTAAGCCACAAAAGTTTATCATTGTTGCATGTTGCATTTTGCATAATTATTTGATGACTGTAGAGCCTGATGCGGAGCTTATCCGTCAAGTTGATAATGAACTGGCAGGGGAAGATCATTCTCATGAAGATAGTGCTCCAAGAGGTGATAGAACTGAGGCAGCTCGGGGCGAGCTTATAAGAGATGCAATAGCTCAACAAATGTGGACTGACTATGCAACTAATACTGAGAACTAAACTTTGCATGTTCCTTTGTTGTCGTGTTATTTACTTTTATTTCCTTCATTGAATTATTGTAACGTTGAAACTTTGTGCAATGTTATTTGGTTTTATTTCCTTCATTTGAATTATTGTAATGTTGAAACTTTTGTTAGTTCCCTGTGTGTTTTGATGATTACTAACAATTGTAAATACTACTGATAAGGTGAGACAAAGTTAAACTTGTATCTTTCAATCTGTCAAAACCAAACTCGAGCCTGTTAGTGTTGAACTCGAGCCTGGATTTGACAGAGAACTCAAACTTGTTCAGTTGATTTTCAAACTCGAGAATGAACCTGAAGTTTAAAGTTAAACTTTTGAAAAAGTTCACATGAACTCGAGCCTACTAAGGTCAAACTCGAGTTCATTGTTTCCAGAGAGTTTTTTGAACTTTGAAAAACATGTTAAACCTTACACTTGCTTTCTTCAAACCCCAGGTTTGAAAGAATCCCAAGAAAGTTTTAAGAGCATGAACTCGAGCCTGTCATGGCAAACTCGAGTTCATCTCTGGCGGGACAAGTTGTTTGAAACTTAAAGATATTTTCAAGCTCTGCACTGTTCCATTAAAAGAAAAGTTTTTCGGTTTGAAAAGTTCACCAATGCTCAAACTCGAGCCTAACATATTCAAACTCGAGCCTAGTTTTGGCCAAGAGCAAAGAACTGCTTTTAAGCTATTTAAACTCGAGACTGAGACTTTCAAACTCGAGCCTAAAAGTTCCAGAGAGCAAAGAACTTTTGGATATGTTTTTAAACTCGAGAGTGTGTTTTGCAAACCTCAGGTTTGTGCTTTCAAGCTAAAACGAAGTCTGTTCAAAAGTGTCTCGAACTCGAGCCTGACATTAATGAACTCGAGTTCATTTCAACCCAAGAGCTTCTTAGTTTTTCAATGACTTGAGAACCTCCAGTTTAAAAGACAAACCTCAGGTTTGTTCATTTTGAACTTACATGCTTTTAAACACTGAAGCCTCGAACTCGAGCCTAACTTTAATAAACTCGAGTTCATTTCAACCCGAGAGCATTTTAGTTTTTTCAATGATCTGCAAACCTCAGGTTTATAAAGCAAACCTCAGGTTTACACTTTTTGAACTTGCACAGTTTTGAACACTAAAGCCTCGAACTCGAGCCTGTAAGAACTGAACTCGAGTTCGTGACGCTGGTTCAGAATTTTTGAATTTGGGCATTTCAGAAATCAATGTTATTTGATTCTATCTTCTTCCAATATTATTCTCTGATATTCCCTGCTATGTTTAACGTATTTATTAGTGGATTTCAGAGCATTAAAGAATGTTTGGTGAGAGGTTAGAGTATAAAGCAAAAAGCACCTCAGAGCATTTATTGCAAAGCACAAAAGTTACTCCTTCTACCCAAATCCTTCTGCACACGCTTACAAAGTATTTAAGGATGTTAGCTGAAACAAGAAAACTCCTCTCCAACGGATTAATTCGCAGAAAGTCAGCCCTGATGTCTTGACCAACTAGATTAAGGGAAAACAAGAGAGAGAAGACCCCAAAACCACTTCAGAACACTTGGGCAACTTCTCCAACGGTCTGATTCAAGCTACAACGGTCATTTAATGTTCTCTAGCTATAAATAGAGTTCATTATCATCTTCAGAAGGATATACAACTACTCTGAGCGAATTTCTACTAAATTCATTTATTGTGTATCAGCTTTCACTTATAGAGTATCATACTTGATACAAGTACTTCAGTGTTCATCATATCTACTCTGTAAGAGAGTTAAATACTTGTAAATCATTTATTGATTGAGATAACTACAAGTCAGGGGACTTGGTAGTTGGGTGTATTGATTACAACTTGTAAGGGGGAGTGTGTTCTAGTGAGAGAACAACTCTTAGTACAGAGTGTGTAATCAATAGTTGAACATAGTGGATTGAAAATCCCAAGTGAGGCTTGGGGACTGGATGTAGGTCAGGAAAGGACCGAACCAGTATAAATTGCATTGTGTTTAGCTTCTTCTCCTTATCCTCTCTGTTGTGCTCTGTTTTGAGTAATCGAAAACAGAACCAGTTACGAAAATTTTAAAGATACCCAATTCACCCCCCCTCTTGGGTATAAAGCTCCTGCTTTCAACTTTGTTATAATTTTGTCTGTTTATATTTGCTTCTTTGTATTAATGATCATAATTATTCATGAAAAAAGTTCCTTGTTCATTGAATGTTTACATTTGTCCCTCAATTATTTATATACATACTTGTTTCTTTATTGTTTATGATTTTTTTCATGTTAATTTTCTTAGTATGGCTCCATCAAAGGCACCTAATGCAAATGTTCAAACATCTGAAAAGAGCCTTATTTGGACTTCAAACATGGATGATGCATTGATTGATGCATTTAAGCATGAACTTGATATGGGTAACAGAGTTAATGGGACTTTTACACCTACGGCATATGATAACATAGTTGCATATTTGAGTACGCTATTTGCATTTAAAGTTGACAAGGACAAGGTGAAAAATCGTTGGAAGACTTTGAAGAAGAAATATGGTGAAATTTTTGATATCTTCAAAGGGGGTATGAGTGGATTTTCATGGGACCCAACTACTCATACATGGGAAGCTGAAGACCAAGTTTGGGAGCAATTGATAGCGGTGAGAAACATAAACCATCTTATTGCAGGAATTATTTTGGCATTTATTTTATTTTTATTGTTTGAACAAAATAGTATTGTTATTGCATTAAATTTTTGAACTCTGATTTTTCAGGAAAAACCAAAAGCTGCTTCATGGAGAAATACGCCAATCCCAAATTATCAAAAGATGTTGGCTCTTTATGGAAATGATAGAGCCACTGGAGATAATGGTGACACTCCTAGAAATATGAAGAAAAATATGAAGAAAAGGGGTATCTCAATTACTCCATCAGCACACCCCGGTCCTACGTCACCAGTTGAGAATGAGGTTGATCCACTTCTATCCCAAAATAATTTGACTTTTCAGGATTTTCCTGTCAATTTGGACGATGTGGAAGATGATGATCCTCCTCATGGAGCGCAAAGTGAAAGCTCAAAGAAGACTAGAAGGGTTGGTGCAAACAAGGCAAAAGACACTTCTTCTGAAGGAGTTTTAATTGCAGACCAAATACAAGGAGTGGTAAGTGCTCTGAAAGAAGGAAATCAAGCTTTTCGAGATAGATATACATCACAAATTTCGGGAGAGGACACTTATAAGTTGATTGAAGAGAGTGGATGTGATGAGGACAAGATCGATGATATCTACTGCTTCCTCATGAATGATTTGAGCAAACTCAGAACAGTGATTCAATGCCCCCCTCATCGGCGCAAGAAAGTCATTATGCGAATGGTGTTCAGTGATTAGATTAGCTCATTTGCTTAGAAAATAAATTTGAGGACATTTTATTTTGCCTATGATGGATGTCTTTTGTTAGATTTTGGTGCTACCTACTTCTTTTAATTTGCTTTGTGATGGCAATTGATGCCACTATTCATTTTTGGGAATGAAGAACTTCTTATTTTGGTAAATGACAGTGTTTGATTTTATTTTGGCATGAAGAACATTTTTTACCCATTTAAAAAAAACCCGGGTATATTTTATCTTTACACTTAATTTGTCAAAATTATGGTATCATATGCATGCCACTGCTAAGCTTGGTGGTTGATTTGTATAGCTTGATAAAATATTGTCTTGATTTTCAATATATACATATATATGTTTTAAATGTTACATTTCATTTTAGGCCATAAAAATTTTATTTATAATTAAATGTTACAATACATTTAATAAAATTTGAAAAAAAAATCACTTATAATATAAGTAAAGTAGTACATGTGAAGATAATTTTCCTCCTATCCCCTTTTGAATTAAATAAGGTAACATTCAACCCCTCTTCCAATATAAGGGTAAAATTGTCAATGTTAAAAAAAATTCCCTCCCCTCCCCTCCTAAACCAAACAAGGTAACATTAAAATCCCTCCTCTCCCATTCCTTCTGATCAATCCAAACAAGGTAATATTAAAATCCCTCCCTTCCCCTTCCTTCCCCTTCCCTCCATTAAAATCCCTCCCTTCCCCTCCCCTCCGTTGAACCAAACAGACCCTTAGAAATATATATACATATATATATATATATATATATATATATATATATATATATATAAGAGC
This sequence comes from Acacia crassicarpa, assembly GCA_034222035.1. Classification (NCBI taxonomy): domain Eukaryota; kingdom Viridiplantae; phylum Streptophyta; class Magnoliopsida; order Fabales; family Fabaceae; genus Acacia; species Acacia crassicarpa. Next base: position 17,410,698 of record JAWXYG010000009.1, on the reverse strand, counting down.
ATCGAGGGAATTTGAAATTTAAATAGACAGAATCTGGTACAAATTACTCCTATATAATAGGATCTAATCTAACTAATTCTTATATTATCTCACTTATAATATCATTTACGAAATAAAATAGATAAATAAATAGATAGTTATTATTATTAAGAAAAGGGATTAAATAATAAAAGAAATTATTAAATAATAAATAGTAGAATAATAATAAAGTAAATAAATAATATTATTATTATTAAGAATAGGAATAAATAATAATAATAATAATAATAATAATATTATTATTATTATTATTATTATTAGTAAGAAATGGAATAAATAAATTAAGAAATTTCTAATAAATAATAATAATAATAATAATAATAATAATAATAATAATAATAAAGGGGAGTTATTAATTAATAATAAATCGAAAGAAAAATTAATAATTACAATGGTCTCTCTCAGCCCTATCTTAATTTGCTCACTTCAAGCATTCCAAATTTATTATTAAAAATTTGTATATTTTTAATTTTATTAAATTATAAGTTGTAATTTTATGTAGAGTTTTAGAAGAGTTATTAATAGTTAGTAAATTGGTTGTGGTAAATTGGTTTTTAGCGTGTGTTTGAGCTCTTGGATTAAGAGCAGTATGATAATAGTTAACTTCGGCAAGAGGTAATCACTTTCCACTTGTTATGTGTATTAGTATGTTGTTTGTGAGTATTTTGTGAAATAGTTATGAATATCTTATTATAAATGGCCTTGTGGAACCTTATGATTTGAATTGTGAAATATTTACATATATTTATATATGTATAAGAAATTGAGATTTGAGCTATTATAACATGTATATGGGATTTTTTATTTATTTATTTATATGAACGTGAAAATCTTGAAAAATTCCTATTGAGCTATTTATTGTGATAATTATGATAATGGTTGAATTGGGAATAGATGGAGTAGTTATTCCACCACGTGGTGAGGCCTCCATTGGTGCACGATGGTTGGCTTCCTATTATTCCATCTGTTCAATGAGGGACTAGCCCACTGGTTCGATGAGGGGAAAAGACCAATGGTCTAGGACATGTGCTCTAAGGATTTTGGCCGGTCCTCATCACATGACCAGTGAGCGTTTGAGTAACCAGTAACATGGATGTAACTTAGCCCATGGGTCTAGTCGGAGGAAATAAGGTGGTTCGGTTGGATCGGTGGGAGGCATCTTGGGAATTGTGTTAATGAAAAAGTGTAATACCTAATTTATTATATGAAATTTTGTGATATGGATAATGGTGAATTATATTTTTAATATTTTGTTATATAAATTGTTCCACTTGGCACCTCACTAGCACATATTGGTATTCATAATAAGTTGGATTGATGGTTACCACATTTTTCAGGTAATAGTTTCCGTCTGGGTCCGTCGGGGAAGACCTTGAAAGCTTAGGTTACTTCTGCCAAAAGTAGTGCTTCTGTCTTTTTGGTATATGTTGGATGATTGTATATTGCCATATTATGGCTCATTTTGCATACTCTGGTTTATTTGAATATTTTATTAAACATTGAAGCACTATTAAGTTACTTATTAAACACAAAATATAGTTATTTTGTTAAGTAAAATGAAGGACGTTACATTGTGCACTCATGAGGATTAACTTTGCTGTTTATTTTATGTAACTCTTGATTTGAGTTAAGGGCCTATAAATAGGGCACCATATACTATACTTTGGTTTCATCTAAATGAATAAGATATTGCTCCATCGTTCTGTCCAATTCTCTCTTCATATCTATTCATCAATTTCATCTCAATAAAATCTCTTATATTTTCTTGATTTCATAACACTTTTCATGACACGTTAACAACACGAAGCTCTAATGAAGGTATATTTTTCTCACCGTTGATTAATAATTTCTCCTACCTTCTTTTACCATATATATATTTGATTTATTTGGGATAATCTAATCCAGCATATAGAATTAAAGAGGTCCTTTTACTAATTGTTTTATACATAGAGTTCTATGACTACGATTGAAGATTATTGGTAATTTATTAATCATTTTTCGGAAATCTCTTATTATGAAACATTTATATTTCTTTATTTCATATTTTGGTATTCTTTACATTTTATGTCGTTATATTATGTTATTTCATTTTATTCATGTTCAATTTGTTTACTTACTTATTTTTATATTTCTTTATTTTATTTACATTTTATTGTTTATTTTCTTTATTTTATATTATTTATTTCATCTTGCTATATTGTTATTTTATAGGTTAAGGTCCATTTTTGCCCTGGAAGTACACAACGAGAATCATTGTTGTTAAACTCGCGAGTTCACTATCTAAGTTTACCATTTCTACGTTTTTAGTTTATCAAATCGAGTCGTGTCATTGGGAAACTCGTGACAGTTGTAAACTTGGTTAAACTTATAAGTTTATATACTAAGTTTACCATTTTTACATTTCAAACTTACAAAACCGTATTAACTCATTCTTAAACTCGTATCAACTTTTTTTATTTGACCATACTTAGCAACTTTATATGTGAGTTTTGTAGAAATTTATTTATTAAATATGATAAATTTTGAATATTGATGGACTTAATTTCAATTATTTAGATTTAAAATATATTTAAATTAAATTATTGTCATGTTTTTATATTTTAATTATTTATTATACAGTATTAATACCTATTTAATAATGAAAGTAAACTCTTGCGAGTTTACGATACGAATTTACATCATTGTCACGAGTTTACTTAAACTCGCCATATTGACAACCTTGCCGAGGATCAATTTTGCCTGGAAGTTTTACGTGGAGCCATGTTACCCTTTCGTTAATTGCTCTAACAGTCAAACATTAGTTGACCACATTATGATGACGTGGATTGTCCACGTGGCATCATTGTCACTTTTTAAATGGCAATTTTGCCCTAGAAGTACACGCTCAGGAGAAATTTGGCTCTGGAAGTTTTCCCCCCTTCAATGTTGCCCCGGAAGCATTGTTGTCAAATTCGCGAGTTGACTCTCCGAGTTTACTGTTTTTACGCTTCTAGCTTACAAAAACGAGTCGAGTCAGTGGTAAACTTATGCTAGTTGTAAACTTGGTTAAACTCACGAGTTTATGCACCGAGTTTACCGTTTTTATGCTTCTAGCTTATAAGACCGTGTTAATTTACTCTTAAACTCGTGTTACCTTTTGTTGATTTGATCATGCTCAACAGCTTTATATAGAAATTTCTTTATTAAATATGATAAATGATGAATATTGATGGATATAATTTTAATTATTTGAATTTAAGATATATTTAAATCAAATTGTTCTTATTTTTATATTTTAATTATTTAATTATACACTAGTAATACCTATTTAATAATAAAAGTAAACTTTTACGAGTTCACGATACGAGTTTACGTTGCTGTCACGAGTTTGCTTAAACTCGTAAGTTTGACAACCTTGCCTGGAAGTCTAAAAACATATGATATAATTAAATAACTTATTTAGCTTCCTTAATCTCTCCAAAAAAGTCAGTTTGGTCTTATAATTAGGACCAGAGATAGTATGACTAAGTAACTTATTTAGTTTTCTTAATTTCTTCAAAGAAAGTCAACCTGGTCTTATAATTATAATCATGACAGGAGGGAGTAGGGGTGGCAATTAATTAATCCTTTTTAAAAAAAAAAAAGTACACAAAGGATACTCCTTCTTCCCCCTAGCGTCCTCCATCGCAGGCATTCCCCAATCAAACAATAATCACTGGCCTGCGGAATTTGTCCAAAAAAAATGTTTCGAACAAATCAAACAAAAAACTAAGAACGAATTTGTCCAAACAAAAGATCAAACAAGTATGTTGTAGGCAGTTCAAACGAATTTTTCCAAACAACAATCACTCGTCTACGGAATTATCTACACGAACGATTAACGAACCTCTGGTGCATAAGCAAAGATAACTGAGAAAATAAAGTTTATAAAAAGTGTCAAATATAATTAATTAGGGTTGTTAACCGGGGGGGTCATATTGCTACGTTTTTAGACTTCTAGGGCAACATTAAATTTTTTTTTTTTTTTTAAAAAAAACCTTCCAGGATAACATTGCTCCTTAGAGTGTACTTCCGGGGCAAATTTGCTATTTAACCCAAAAAAGAGTGAGAAAGATGCCACGTGGACAATCCACGTCAGCATAATTGGATCAACTAACGTTTGACTGTTAGGGCAGTTAACAAAGGGGCAACATTGCTATGCTTTTGTACTTCCAGGGCAATATTGCTCCACGAAAAACTTCCAGGGCAAAATTGGTCCTTAGCATGTACTTTCGAGGCAAAAATGGACCTTAACCCTTATTTTATTTACATTTCATTTATTCATATTAATATATTATTATTATATCATTATGCCAATCTTTTATTTTTATTTGTTTATTATTATATTAATATATAATAATATTATGTATGATCATATAGTGTGATGAATTTGATAATGAACTTATCTATTTTTTATATTTGATTATGAATTTGAATTTACTTAATTTATTTTACAATATTATAATTTTATCGAAAGGCTAGAAGCCATAATATTCTTAATTTCATGATTAGATGACCACAAGTCACATCACTTTTGTAATAGTTCTTATATAAAATAACGCTATCGGTTTCACTAAATGGCATGATTGACAAGAAAAAATTTGACACTTTAATGATTTCATTGTTACAAATATCAAAGCCTTGAATGCTAAATGTTCAAATATCAAACTAAACAACAACAACAACAAAACTTTTTAGCTTTTCCAAATTTTTGCTATGGTCCTAAGACCAATATTTATAGAAATTGATGATGTGCTATTTAAAGTAAAGAACATGTCTATAAGAGTGAAAATGAAAATGATCATATTGCATTGGTGGAATTGATAGTTGAGAGCTAAGAATATATTATCTTGGCTATTAAACCACAGTCATGAAAATAATCATATTTCCAAGGCCATAAAAGTTATGAGCAAATGTTATACAATGACTAGAAGTCATATGGATAGAAAAAATGGTATAATATGACCAGAAGTCATGTAGACTAATATGTATCAGTTTATTGAAAGTAAAGATCAAAATGATTGTGAAGTCAAAAAGACCAAAGATATTGTGAAAAATACCAAAAGTAGCTATGATGCTTAAAGCAATAAGTTATGGAGAAACATAATCAAATTGTAAAGCCCAAAAAAAAAAATGTAAGCCCCAAAGACTAAATAATTTTGATTTTGATTAGTGTTTAAATTTAAATTTATTGTGATTAATTTGTGTGAGAGAAATTATTATTTGATATTGTGATGTCGATAAGTGTTTATGAGTGATATATGAAATCAAATAGGCAAAAATGTAATTATTGGTCATTTTAAAATTTCAATATAGTGCCAATTCATTTACAAATTTAAACATTATTGGTAATTTTTGATATTTTGATTTCATAGCCTTTTAGGATTCTACCTCATAATCATTGTCATTATTCCACATAACTCCCAAATGAAATGGTTTATAGTACTCATTCATATAACCTTCAATTATACAATTAAGTTGTTTAATTCTTTTTGATAAATTAAGTTGTTTAATTCTCTTCTTTATGTATAATTATACAATTTATTTGTAACTTTGAGTATATGGTGTATGTGAATATTATTCATACATCAATAGAGTTTACCACGTTAAACCTTCCTCTATTTTCTTTTTGGAACTTGTGCTTCTCTATCATACTATAACTTCCCAACAAACACTCAACTTATATACCTCAATATCAGGATACTTTCTTTTATTATTAGTCCTACTTTTTATTTCATCTATGTCTTCCATCTTTTTTCTCCTCGCGAGCAATATTATGTTGAATTACATATGTGTATAATTTTTCTTATTTCCCAGACATTTTATTATTGAAAGGCATACAAATACTTTGTAATTTGTATTTTATTTTGTTATTGATAAATTATTGTCTTCTCTCCCAACTCATTGTATTGTCATTTCTTCTACTCCTTAGCATTCTCATATCATGTGTGCTAGTTTCATACATTAATCATGATATAATATATAATATGATATATATTGGAATCAAATTAGTTTTATGTGATATTTGTGAAAACAATCATATATCATATTTGAATTAAGAGAATGAGAATTTATTTAATTTTATGAGAAAACTCATTATGAATAGTTTATGATTTGTTAGACAAAACTATTTTTGTAATGCGTGTAGACTATATATAGTGCAAGTCAAATTTATGCATGATCAAATAGTAGAAAATATTTGAAATAAGACTATGTATATCATAATTATTCATTATTTTATATTATAATGCATTTGTCCTATCATTTCTCTCAAATTAATTTTAGCCCCTAAATATCACAAATCATTGCAATAAGATCTTTGTGTATTTTAATTGCGGATCTCCTCATATTTCTTTATGTAGTGAAAAATTCTAAACATTTCATACTTTATATATGCATCAAAAGAGGCAAATTGAAGTATATTATTATTAATGAATAATGAAGTTATATAAAAATGAGATAATATATTTTAGTTCCTTAAGAACATACATGTAACAATATCAATATAGTTCCTAGAGAATTAATATAAATTTTTCTTAATTCTATGGGCTGACAAAGAATTGATCATGAAATGTTATAACCCCATAGATTTAAATAAGAGTTTCACTTTGTTAAAGGGTCTAAGTAATAGCCTAATAAACTGAAATCCATGATTGTATGTGAGTTATGAAGTACTTGAACTTTCAAATGAAAGGGAAATTGTTAGCTTACTATATACTAGTTTGTCTTTGAAATATAGAAATAAAGAAAGTGTATTTATATGACCCATATTTGAGGGATAGATTGTTAAAATACAAATGTAAGTTAATATTAATAATAAGTTCTACTCATATGCTTCCTCACAAAACCTATTGATCTCCCAAAAAAGAATGACATATTGATGTTTTACATCAATATCTTATGAAAATCGAAAAGTTTTTTTGTTGGTTAAGCAACATGTCACAGTAAACTACTAGTTTACTGATCCAAAAAAATCTATTATTGACATGTCTTGTTTAATCATCTGAGTCATATATAAAAGATTACATATGACATCCATTAAAGAACTAGAAGATTCTTCATGAATAACTAACATATTATATATATCAATAATTATCTTGTGCTCTTGTTCTCAAAGAAATTTGACTATGAGAGTATCACAATTTATAATTTGGAATTGATCTCTATATTTTTGGAAATATATCAAACTCATATATGGGCCCACTCAAATAGTATGTAAATCATATTTTATTCAATGAATCTGAGAAATGTATCTATATAAGATGGTTACATGCGTGATTACTATTAATTTGTAATATGAAGTTTGCAAGATTATTTGGATAAATTATTATATTGATTGCACAATTTCAAGATAATATAATCCAGAAATCATTTATTAAAGCCCCCATAAATAGTTAGATCAATACTTTTGAGAATAAATTTTTATTTCGAAGTTGGCATATTAAATCATAGAGTTAAATACCAATTTTGCTATGGAAGTATTGGCTAAGGAGCATTCAGTACCCTGAAGTTTTTTTGGTATCATTTTTATCCCGGAAGTTTACAAAAATTTGCTCTTACAAAAAACTTCCGGGGCATATTTGGTCCTTTTCGTAAACTTTTGGGGCAAAAATGATACCAAAAAAACTTTCACGTGCTAAATGCTTCCTAGCCAATACTTCCGTAGCAAAATTGGTATTTTTTTCCTTTATCATATATTGTGGCACTTATAAATATCAAGCCAACAAAATTCTCCCAATAAAATTGACTTTTGGTCAGGATCCAGAGTATTTCATCTTAAAAAGTTTGAATGTACATTCTTATTGATCCACCAAAATGCACATAGATGGATATTAAAGGAAATTAGGATAAATGTTAGGTAAGAACCTCCTTCTTTTTGTTTGTATTTAAATGAAACAAAATGATGTTTCGATTGGAAACAAATTAATTTAAGAGACTTATGCTGCATGATTAGTCGATTGTCATTTGACAAAGTTTTCCTAACATGAGAGGGAGAAACTGAATAGCTAAAAAAGAGAACAAAAGGAATGCATTGTTACTATCAAATATAGGTCTTCGAATATAGCAATATGAACCAAAAGTTCATTAGGTTTTGCATAAAAATATTGTATAAAACTGTAGGTATAATTACTGACCTAAATGAGAATTACTTAGTCTCATATTCTAGTTGAAAATGCTCTAATTAACATAAATGAAAGTGAGACATGACCGAAGCATGAGAGAATAATTGGTTCTTAAACAAAAAAGAAAGAAGCAAATAATTAAGATGATCATATTGAGGAAGCATGTACTCTAGAAGAGTCCAAGAATTAACTAATTTCAAAAGCTTCAAAAGAGGTCAAGGTACCTAAAAATAATAAAGAGATCTCAATGAATAATGTCACAACGGTTTTGATAATAATTTCATGTGATCAATTGAAGATCTTATGCATAAATCTATCTTTCGAGTAGATAGAATGATGATTGTCCAGAAAGGAAAAGAAAAGGGAAAAGACACGGTGAAAATGAGATTATACATTATTTCACTATGTGAAAATTACAGACCCACAGTCTCAGCTGAAATATGAAATATATAAATATTTAAGTGAAAATACAATTTTCACAAATGCTAATGAAGATTATGATGAGGAATATTATTTTGTGATGGATATAATAATTTTGTATTTCTAGCCGCATATGAAAATAAAATTATGTGTCTATTAGATGTTATTATATACAGCCTATTCATATGACTCATTAAATAGTGAAGTTTATATAAGAATCCTTGAATGATCTAAAATTCCAGAAGTGAAAAGACCTTTCTTTACTAAACAATATTTAACCATAATATTTTCATTAAACCAGATTAACAAGAGATTAAGGAAAACTCTTGTCCTTACATAAATAAGTATATCGGAGTCCAGGGCACAAATTTTAATTTTGCCCACAAACTCACCACACAAAATCCAAAACTCTGGGCACAATTGTCGAGCAAAAGAATACACTGCCCACGAGTTTTACAACACCAAATCCACAACAGAGGTTTATACCGAAACATTTCCACACAAGTTTTGTTAGTGGATCCACTAAAATATTATATCGCATAAAATAAAACCTTTGATTCACAGTAAATAAACAGTCATCCCAAACGGTTGAAATAGTATTCTCAAAACATGTGGGCCCCAGAATGGCAATATAGAAATCATTACAACACCAAAACCAAAAGAGGCTTACAAAGTTCACGACTATTACGCCTCTAGCTGCTTCCCTTTACTACGAGTGGAATTAGGGTCTCGCTTGAAAAATATTAATAATGACGGGATGAGACATAAAGTCTCAGTAACCAAAATTAATTTATCAAATATGCAGGAAAGGATTATAAGTCAGAGAAGCAGATTTACTAACACATTTATAAAAACAACAACAAATAATTAATTAATTCATAATAATTAACTACAAGCCCCGCTCATCCATCCTGCTCCTCCTTATATTGTCTGGACGTGGTACAGTCTATCAGTGCTAATATACCTGGTCAAGGTTAGCTAGTCACTTCAAGAATACTGTCCCCTCCCATGCTACCACCAATCTACCATAACAGGGAGGTGTCCGCCCAAAACACTCAACTCAAATTCCAGGTCAGGAATGAGAGAGTCGATGGGCACAGTTTCGCCTTAAATCTCTTCCACACAACCCAACATATCCATAACAGATAAATAATACGGCACTACAATATCCAAAAACATTGTACAATATATTATTCCATATACAACATCTCATAACAAACATCATAACAACAATATCCAACAAAATTTATTATTCCACATGCAACATTTCACAACAAATGTCATAATTATCACCACAGATACAATTCCAATAACAATATTACTTATATACAAACATATATTGGAAAATACTACTTCTCTGGAACAATTTTATATTCAGATACACGCATAATTTATCAAAACATATGATAGCAATTCAGGTGAGAGTAAGATTTAGAAAACACCTTACAGTTCGAAACAAGCATATAAAATAAATTAACCCCGGTTACCTCAATTTCAAGCTAAACCTATCTCGGGGAGTAAAACGCGAACAGTCACCAGTCACAAATAAACTCTACATCATTACAATTATAATTTTATATATCTTAAATTATACAAATTCAAATAAATATATATTATTACTTTAAAAACTAAAAATAACAGTTTAAATCTTTCAAAATTCAAAACCAACCGATTAAAATATCTGTAATTCCTCTATTAATTCACAACAAAATTTATACAGCTTTTAATCGGTATAAATATTCGGTAGGATATAAATCTTGAATTTCTAGAGTAATCAATTTAAATTCCTACAATAATCAATCAAAAATTCTGAACCAATTAAAACTAGTTATTAATTGGTCTATACATAAATACAGTCATCTATTATCAAAACTCAAAATCTTTCCAAAATCATAACCTCAAAATTTTCCCTAACCAACATGATATTGCCTTTATTTGAAAGAGAAAAATATATAGAATAATTTTCATGAAAGAAGTTTATTAAAAAGAAGTTGATTTAACTATCAAAATGATCTTATAAAATAAACAACATACCTCAAAATATTCCCAACCGTCTTCTCCTCTCTTCTCGCATACTCTGAAACACTCTCTGGCTCATTCTCTCAATTTTACCGCACAGATAATATATATAGAGTAAATACCCTATTTGATCCCTGAAAAAAAACACGGACCCCATTTTGGTCCCTCAAACAACGAAACCCCTTTTTAGTCCCTGAAAAGGATGAATTTCCAAAAAAAGGATCCCACTTTGGTCCCTCAAAAATTTCCAAAAACCCCTTTTTAGTCCATAAAAATGTCTCATTTTAGTCCCTGAGGATAAAAAAGGGGTCCGTGTTTTTTTCCAGGAACCAAATAGGGTATTTACTCTAATATATATATAGCTAAAGAAGAAATGATTCACCCCTCAATTAATGAGGCGGTAATATAATCATTTCTTTTCTTTTCTTTTTTTTAATAAACCCTTTTTTTTTCTTTCCGTCACCACCACGTCTCACCTTTTTTATTTTTTTTTTTTTTTGAAATGGGCTAAACTACCACAAAGAGCCCAAAGCTAATTTTAATAATTATTTTTTCCCACTATTACAATTTACTTAAAATAATCACATATAATTATTTTATAATTACCATTAATTCTTAAAAATAAAAATTAGGATGTTACCAGAAGAATATATGAGAAAATTATTTTATATCAAAAATTTTATGCAAGTTTGAAAATAGTTCAAGCATATATAATTGATTGAAAAATATATTGGAAAATGAGTAATTTTACATTTTACTTAACTTGTAGTTGAGTTATCAAATGCATCAATGATTTCAAAATCACATATTTTTGTTATGGTGAATTTTCTTGCAAAGTTATATTGTCCAGAAGTACCTTATATTTTATGAGAATATTTTGGACCCATTTGAATGGACTTTTAATAAAAGTGTGTTTTTTAAGTGCTTATTTTTTAAGCTCTAAATTGGAGTTTTTAAAAAAGGGAGCAGGCTTTTTTTTTTGTGATTTTTACTTTTTTAAAAAAAATATCATTTAAACACATAAATTAATTAAAAAATATTTTTTTAAAAAAAATAAAAAATGCTTTTTTCTCAAAAAAGACCATCTAAATGAGTCCTCCTAAAAAAGTGAGATTAATTTTTTTTTTGGGAAAATTCTAAATAAATACCAAATGAATTTATAAAACCCCCAGAAGTCCATCGAATTTACAAAAAGACTGAAAGATGATAAGGGCTTTTGCGGGTTTTGCAAATTCGAGCAAAAAGATCATTTTGTTCTTAGTTATAAATAATTTAAATAAAAACAAACAAACAAACACGAAATCCACCCTCCCTCTCTTAAGCTCTGGATCTGGAAATACCCCCTCCTCAAGTTCTCGATCTGACATAATGCCCAGAATCAGTGCAAATCAGAAGAACAAAATATATATATGAAAAGTTCTAAATTTGTCCGTCTTGCACGCCATCTAAAAAAGTTCCAAACCAGAAAATGAACCAAATTTGCAGTGACAATAATTGAAAATTTCATCCAAGTACTGGATGCAGATTCCAAAAGCAACCAATTAAACAAATAAAGACAAATATTCATTCCAAAAATTATTACATTCATCAGAATATGCAAATACTAGCAGAATAATAGAGCAAAATCAATTAGAGAGAAGGGAACCAGTAAAGCGGTGGACCTTTGGTGGAAGCATCCCAACATGCATATACAGAATAGTACACAAGCTGATGCAAAGAGTGTGGATGCCATGGCTTTAGCAATCTTCGAGCCACAAGCTCGCGCCAAAGCTCTCGTGGGTCAGACCATTCGACTCTTTGGAGGATTAATTGCTTCAAAGCTTGATCAAATCTCTAAGCTTCCTCGCTCGTTAAACCAACTTGCACAAAATCTTGCACTTGCAATTCGCTTATGCTCTTTGTTTCCATTTTGATCAAAGTCATTCTGCTTCGTTCTTCCAAATTCCGATTCGGTTTCTTCTCGAAATATGGGTATTCCTTGTTTCTCTCGTCCCCATGAAAGCCGGCGATTTGGGTCAGATGTAATAAAGGGTAGGGAGGTTCATATATGTGTTTTGTTCTTCTGATTTGCGCTGATTCTGGGCATTCTTCAGATCGAGAGCTTGAGGAGGGGGGTATTTCCAGATCCAGAGCTTGAGGGAGAGGGTGGGTTTCGTGTTTGTTTTTTTTTTAAAAAAAAAAATTATTTACAACCAAGGGTAAAATAGTCAATTTGCTCGAATTTGTAAAACCCCCAAAAGTCTTTGTCACCTTTCAGTCTTTTTGCAAATTCGACAGATTTCTGAGAGTTTTGCAAATTCATTTGGTATTTATTTGGAATTTTCCCCCTTTTTGTTTTTTATTTTTACTATTTTATCTTACATATTTTCTTTATTAAAATTTTACAACATATCTTCTCCAATTTTTTCAAATCTAGCTACAATATTTTCCTCCCACTTCTCCAAATTCTTCATATCAAACATTCACTTAAAAAAATTAGACCAATTTATTCCAAGATTTGTTTAAAAATAAGAGCCAAAGGCTTATTTTTCTCTTAAATCTACGTATTCAAGATACGGTACCGTATTGACATAACCTGGATCAAAGTAGAATCCATAGATCTGTCATCAAAATTTAATGACAAAACTTCCGTTCTCATTTTGTAAACCTACAACATTGTTCCCCGCTGCACAGATTCATTCTCTTTAATTCAATTAAAAAATAGCTAAATCTGAAACACCCCTTTATTTCATTTCGTAGATACTACATTCAAATATTCAATTGAATACGTTAAACATCATGCAGAATTGGACATTAACGCTAAGTCGCTAACAACTCACAGATATCTTTGTGATGAGAGAGCTAAAAATAAAATAAAATAAAAATCAAACTAAGCACAGGTTTCCTATGGGACAAAAAAGCCAACAGATGATTTCATATCTCCCACAAATATCAAATAAACTGTGGGGTTGACAATAATAATATTATTCAAAAATTCTCATACAGACCTAAACGAAGATGTCGTGTCATTTCCTCAATATTTTGTATCTGGATTATCACGTAGACCTAGCTTGGAAATCACAAAACAGTAAGAATCCCAGTCAGTTCTTCTGAGGTATTTTAGTAACCTTTTCCTTTTCTGAACCATTGCTATCAATCCTTTACGAGAATGCTTATCCTAAAATGTCATCCAAGAAAATGAATCAGGATAATTCAACATATACTATAGACAGTAGGCACAAAATCTGAGATTAGAATGAACAAAATATAGAACCCTCTTGATGTCCTAATGAAAAAGGAAGAAACCATTATAGAGAGATATTTGTAGGCTCGAAGGGTCTCAAACATTATGACATAATCTCAGTTGTCAGTTTTCATTAATTTATCATTTCTGTTCTTCTGCATCAGAATCTCTCCGTCCCCATAAAGGAATTAAAACGTAGGGCATTAGATTTACAAGAAATGGACTCACCTTCTTGTGTAGAACTGATGATAGATGCTTAATCTTAGTTGTCAGTTGTGCAACTGCGAAGGAATCAAGGGAAAAGCATTAGTTTTACTAAAATGAATGTACACCAATTCTAATATGCATGGGCTCAAAATAACACTTTGAATTCAACTAAAAAAAGGATATATCCTTCACCTTGAACACGAAATGAACCACAATCTGACTCAGAGATTTTAAACACATCCCTAATTCTTGAAAGCTCAATTTTCAACTTTTCTGCTGAAGACATATTATCTGGATGGAAATACTGCATTAAAAATAAAACAACCACTTTTAGGGCATCGAATTATAAAAACCATTTATGATACAAGATTTTAAACTATGGATTTAAGAACCAGATAAACAGAGAACAACTGGACAACAACAACATTCATAAATATCGAAGAGTCTAAAATCTACCGAAAAGGCACCTGATCTGGCCATAATTCTATAATAGTGCCTCATGTCAGAGACCAATAGAAATTCAGCAATTATGTTCACAACACGACTAAGGTAACAACTTTTATTCCCTTTACCCTTTGAAACAGAGAGCACATAGGTTGGACTTTATAACAATTTCAGGCGCTAAAAAGGAAGTTTGCCCAACAATTAAAAAATACTTACCTTTCACCAAAAAAATAAAAAATAAAATAAAACTTACCTTTTCAACAAGATGCTCTTTAGGAGGTTGCAGCATGAAGCTTGGAGTCCGGCCCAGCTCACTCAAGATATCAAGTCTCTGCACTGAACAATTCATATCGTTAGTTCACTTTGGAATAAAACTGTCACTAATTGCATGAACGTAGATTTATGTATTTATTCATTGGGTCAACGATTTGACGAAATCTGATGAAGTATTCTTCATTGAATTCAGGCAATATGAACATGCTTAGAGTACCTCTGCATCACAATAAGAACAAACTCTTACTTGAATGTTTCCTTTCCTTGTTCCCAGAATGCCTCATCTCATTCAAGATATTTCTGAAATCCTTAATAATGCCCAATTTAGGTGACTGCTCCTTCTCCTTCTCTTCAGTATCCCTCAATTTGACCAACCTATCATTCAACTCCCTCAGAGAAAACCAGTCCCCTCCCTTTGCCTGCGGCCTCAATTTCCTCAATTTCTCTCCCAACTCCTCATGCTTATATACCTTCAGCCACTCCATCTTCATTTCTTCGGAGCTCTCCTCCCTCTCTGTCTCCCTTAACTCCTTCCCAAAAATCGAAGTCGGCAATGCACCCGTCCCCCCAATAACCGTCGACTTCCGAGAACCAATGGAGTCTGAAGGCTCCTTTCTTAAACTCTGGGCAAATGCCGATAACGACGATAATTCCCCGACCTTCCTGTCACTCCCTGAGGTCTCAATATTCTGCTTCATATTCCGCATGCTTTCACGAATCGCATCGAAAGAAGGTCTTCCTCCAATTTTCCCAGGCTTCACATCAGAATTTGGCGTCGATTCACCCGGTTTTCGAACCATATTTCTCCTATAGATCTCCTGTAACGAGATTTGATTTGATGAAGGTGAAGACGGAGGCGTCGAATCTGGGTCCGAGTAACGACGCCGAAACTCTGATAGGTTCTTACGGATTTCATCAAAAGGGGCAGATTTGGACGGCGTCGGAGCAGTAGAACCACCAGCAGTGAAAGATGAATTCGAGGAATTTCTTGGCGTAAAAAGAGGGGAAGTGGATTGGCCCTGTTTGAGAACCTTCTTGACATCGCTGAAATAGGAAGAGATGGAAGAGTTAGGGTTTGTAGAAGCAGTATCACAAGTGGAGGTGACGGTAGGTTCGGGTTCATCATCGTTGGAATTGGAGGTAGTGTAGAAATGGAAGAGAGAAGGGTTTTTGAAGGTATTCATTTTGGTTCTGGTTCTGAGCTGGAGAAGGAGAGCCATGGCGGACGATTGAGATTTCAAACTAGGATTTACGAGAAGTTCAGTCAGAGCGGCTACTTCTATGTAGCACTGGGATTCAGATTACTAGATATCAACAGCAAATTCGCAATGAAATTGCTCCCTATCAACACTCACGCGACGACGGTGAGATACATCGGCCACCAGGAAGATGCAGTCGAAGTCACAGCACACAGTGTCACACACACACACAAGAGTTACAGACGATGGAGGTCGGAGACTGGGGGCAGGTCGACGCCGATGAGTCAGCAGCGAGTGACCTGAGAAGGGAGAAAGACGACATTGGATTGGAGTGGCGGAGTCTGTTTAGCCCACTGGGCCCGTTTAGCAGGCCCATTTTTTAGATGGATCAGACAAGACCATTTCAGAAAATGGGTCAAATTCTTCATCTTGGCCAGTCAATTTTTTTTTTTTTTTTGCATAGTACAGGCAAGCCGAAGCTTGATAAGGTAAATTAGGACCTAGAACAACAAAACTAGTCCTAACAACAACACAAAAGGAACAAGACTAGGACCGACAAGCCAATTGGTCCTTCCGCACCATTTCAAGGCACTCCTTAGAAACTGTAGGAATAAGGACCTCGCGCGCATCCAGAGGAACATTATGTCCTTCCTTAGCCAGGTAGTCAGCGCATGCAATGTGCTCTCTGTGAGTATAATGTAGCTCCACACTCCAGTCTCTGAGGAACATATCTCTGATGCTGCCAATAATATCCCTGAGCGGATGATCCTGATATGCCCAGTCTCGTATAAGAATATTGACTGCATCCAGCGAGTCCGAGTAGAGTAGAACTTCCTGGAAGCCCAATTGTTGAGCCACTGTCAGTCCTAGCATGATGGCATGAAGCTCTGCTTCAATAACCGTCCGAAGACCAAGGGATTTGTAAAACCCCATCACCCAGCGACCACGTGAATCCCTGATCACTCCTCCACATGCTGCTTGGAACTGTTTCCAGACCGATCCATCAACGTCAATACGGACTGCATTCCCAGTAGGCGGAGTCCATTTTGGTGAACAAATAAGCTAATCTATCAGCCCCAACCTGTTTTCCAGCTACATCCTCAACTCTTATAGGATCCCGTTTTCTTAAATTGGTATGGGGGTTGGTCTTTCTTATCTTTAGGAAGGGGGTTCGATCCATGCGTTGGTCAAGGCACTGGGGGAGGCATTCTGGAGATCTCGGAAGCCATGGTAACACTGGTAGAAGTGGAGGCAGTACTCTCTGACCAGTATTCCCTGTGGACTGGGCTCCAAGCGTCCTGCCTTTGGACTGTGGGTGAACCCAACCCCTTTCCTAAAAATTTTTTATCAAAAAAAATAATAATAATAATACTCCTTGAAATTTATTTATTTATTTATATTTCTTGGAAAAATTTTCAGAAAAAGACCTCCAAAATTTCAAAATAATGAAACCAATTAAGAAAGTGATTCAAGCCTTCAAGATTCAGATCGAAGTCAACTAGGAGTTAAACTAGTCTTAACTAAAATAATAAAATTTTAAATATATATTAGTTAGTTTAGATAATAACACAAATATAAAGATAAATGTCAAATAATAGTTAAATGTATATGATATATAAATATTTTAAAAAAATATGTGAAAATATATATTGGTTTATTTATAATAATTATATTATGATAATAAATAAAGATGTATATCAAATCCTGTTTATGATTTTTTTTAAATAATAAAAAATGGCATGTGGTTATGGAAATTTTAAAAAAAAATTACTAAAGAATAAAAAAGGACGAGTGAGAGTATAAAATAGGGTGAAAGGTCAAAAATACACATGACCTTATCCTCTAGGATCGCCCAGCACCACGACCTTTCAACTGGATCAAAAATACACACGACGTTACATTTTTGGATCGCCGAGCACCACGGCTGTTAGTCAACCGTTAATTACCGTTAGTTGACCGTGGTGCTGGGCAACCCAAAAACGTAACGTCGTGTGTATTTTTTATCCAGTTGAAAGGTCGTAGTGCTGGGCGATCCGGGGGGAAAATGTCATGTGTATTTTTGACCCTTCACCCTAAATAAGTTGTTGCACTTTCTTCAACGTGTCTCAGATACATTGGTAATTAATCTCTTTTTAACGTTCACTACCATCGCTTTTTCTCTCTACAATCTGCAATGTAGGTGATTCTTGGTAGGTTTTCATAGCTTTTTACCCTTTCTTCTATCATCTTCTACTTATCCATCCCTCATTTATTCCGTTTTCCCCCCCTTCTTTTACAATAATCGTTTTTTAGTTATAATCTTCTTTATCTCTTATTACATTTTTTTCTTTTAAAAAAAAAATGCAGTCAATTCCTAAGTAAGACAAATTATTATTGTAAGGTCTCTTAAAATCTTTAAATTACTATCAAGTCCCAAGGGACCTGAAGGTAAGAGTTTCAAATTATAAAAAAGACGTTATTGCCCCTGCTCTCATTCAGTTGCCATTACCTACACTTTTTAATTCATGCTCTTTCACTTGCCAACTAAAGCAATATCATCTAGTAGTTATGATTCAAAATATAATATAAATCTACCATATAATTTCTTTTTTAATATATTCTAAGCACGAGTCTAAATCAAGAGAAGGTAATTAAAACATATATTGTATTTCAATTGGTTGATAAGTGATGGACAAGTAATGACAACTGAATGAGAGAGTACACGTAAATGTGTCTTTTTACAATTGGAATCTCTTACTCTCAAGTCCTAGAGGACTTGCTAGTAATTTGGAGATTTTAAAGAACCTTATAGTAATAAATTTTCTTTCTTGGAACCTGAGTGCAGTCTTCCCCTCCTCCTACGTCGACTTATCTCCTCTAAGACTTCCTAGTAATTTGGAGATTTTAACTCGTGTATGTTTCATTTTGGGACATTTTAAGGAATCTTATGCTTGTTCTGCTGGCTAAAAAAAATGTCTGATAAATAGAATGTAGCAATCTCTTAAAATAGAACTCCTCACTTTCAATTGAAGAGTCACAAATTGCGTTAGTCATGGAATAAGTTTTCTATGATATTACATTTCAGTATTCTGGAGGAAATAAAGTTTTATCCAATAAAAATCCTGAGATACTCGGAATCTTTTTTATTTTTTTCCTCTCCAGAATCTCATCTCTACCTTTATATTAAAAAACAGATTGTTTTAGCCAAACGCCTTGTAGCGCGTTGGTACTAGTGCTAGACTTAGGAGTCTGCTGAACAAGCATAAGAAGATCAATAGAGACAAAAAATTTATATGATTTATTTTTATTTTAGAAGAAATTTATACGGCTTAAAAAATTCATTTAATGTTAATAAAATAAAATAAAATCTAGAAAGTCTGTTGAAAAATTGAAATGAATTTAGTTTTTATTTTCATAAAAAGTATTTAATTGATGTCAACATTGATACTTGATAATATAAATCTGATAACTTGATAATATTCGAGATGATCTATTGATTATATGAATATAGAACTTGTTGAAAAATAAAAATTTTAAAAATATGAATTTGAACCATAGTTAATTAAAAATATATTGATTTTACATGAGTCTAAAACCTGGTGAAAAAAAAAAAAGATAAGATAAGATGATACTATATTATTTTTAATTTCAACTATGTTTTAATTATGAATACAATACAAGAGATAATAATGTAAAAGGTTTGATTAAGGACAATTTAATAATTTTAAATTTATATTATGATATTGAGTCATTCTAAGTAATTACAACTTCTATAATCCTTCTCAATAACTATCGTTTCATCCAAATCCTTCATTCTAATTTCCCCTTTTTTTCAATCTGACGGTGGACATCAAATTCTAAGAAGAAAAGGAGAGAGAGAGAGAACCCAAAGCCAAATAAGAAGATCAAGTAGAACATAACAGTTATCTAATTCTATAATAAATACCAAATTGCAAGCATTGTTACAAAATGTTTTGTTTCTCTGCTTCCGAATTCTGTACCTGTTTATCTTAATGTTTTCTTTTGCCGGCAAATGGCAATACCGGAAAAGCTTCCCACCTCAGTTTCTCATTATGATACATCAACACTTGAAGCTCAAAGGCAAAATTTGATTTAACATTATTCATACAAGACTATTTTGCAATAATGTACAAAAACCACCTAATTCGGAAGGCAAAAGAAAGGGGGGGAAAGCATATATATGAAATCACCCAGCAGACTTCAAATTTAAGCCAAATACGTGGGTCCCAGGGGCTTTCAACCAAACGACCCTCATTTGAAGAAAAGGCAAAACTGCACCAGTGATAAAATAGTGTAGGAAAAGATAACTATGGGCTCTGTGCATCACCATATCATCACCACTTGGAACTTAACTTGGGCGACTTCATCTTCCTATCGGCTTTGGACCAAAAGAGAGAGAGAAGGAATCCAAAAGAGATCTAGCATTATGCAATCTTTCTAAGAGAATATTAGCCTCCTAACTCACGAGGAAAGTTGTTGATTTGTCCTTCTTCTAGTGTATCCTTGCCATTTACCTTGTACGCTATCCTCATACGCATGATAAGATTTTTCTGAAAATAAGGTATACATATGCTAACTAATCAGTTGTTCTGTAAGAAGCATTGAACATACACACATGCATAGAAAATTGAGAAGATAGTTATTATGCATCATGAGAGTTCTAATGTCATCTCCAGATAACCACACGATTATATTTATGTTTGTTTCTTTAACTGAAATTCAATGACTTCTCAGGTAAACCATCAATAGATGCAAACAGCTGGACCCATATCACTAGCAGTTTTGCAATAGCATGCCACAAGAGCTTACACCAACCTGTTCCTTTATCGGACTAACAATAACAAGTCTTATTCCACTAGGTGCGGGTTAAGGGTTTAGGAAACAATACAACCAAAACAGAAAATTATGAAACAAAAGTACCAACTGTTTTAAGTAACAAAATTTTTTTAGTCCAGATGATTAAATAGTTTACTTGCCACCTGAGTTATATACCACCAATATGTTTCATATAAGATGGGAAGGATTATAGTTTATTGTATAACTAACTACATACTTCCGAATATTCTCTTCCCATTGTTCATCAGTCTTAGATTGTGCTAATATTTGTCCCCAAATATGCATAAGAATGCATCTTCATAAGTGGACATTACTTGAGAAAACACTTTAGCCTCATAAAGTCTAGGAACAGCAGCAATGAGCTAAACAAGAAGGATGAAGCATAGTTAGACTTTACACAGCTTACTGGCCCTGTAATGTAAGCATAACCAGATAGCATTCTGTTTTAGATGCAAAAGGCACATGAAAGAAAACGGGTATCTGATAAAGCTGGAAAATTTATTAAAACATATAAGAGGGAATCAAGGAAGACCAAGAGGGTAGAAGAGCAAAATACTTCTGATTCTGATGTTTATCTGAGAGCACTGTGTTGGGCCGTAGCGTGTTGGAAGTGGTGTGTGTTACTTTTTGGGTTTTTAGAGGCCTTCTGCGTTGTTTTTTTTTTTTTTTTGGGGGGGGGGGGGGGGGGGGTTAGGGTTTTCATCAGAATCCTTTTGTTATACTTTTTCGGTTCCTTTTGACTTTGAAAAAACCTCAGATATTTCCCCTCATTTACTGCTGTAGACCTATAGTACAATTTTCCTGTTCTGGTTGTTGTTGTTTCAGCAAGGTACATCAGTATTCACTATAAATCATAACTAACAAAGAGAAAGTGTAACTAAGCCAGATGGACACATAATATAAAAGAAGAAAACAACAATCACAGGATATAAAAACAGCTACAAATGATAGTGGACCACACATTTCAAATACCTTTCCATGTTGGGTGTTCGTAACTCTCAATGTTTGTGTGATGGAGCCATCACCACTAGCAGGTAGAGCATGGCCACTAGCCGGATCTAAGTGCAATTGAAGAAACTGAAAATTAAATACCCAAATAAGTAAGTTCCGCATAAAGAAAAATATAAAATCTTCTAGAAGTTGAGGTTCCAATGAAAAAACTTGAAAGACAGTTGATGGTTATCATACATCAGAGAATACATAAAACTATTTGTCACAAATATGTCGAGTAGCAAATTGCTGTGCATTCCAATTGTTTGTATCCATCTCTTTAGGAACGTACACCCAATGGATTTTAATCATGTAAGGATTTTACAATCACATGCCAAACAAAGTTAATTTTCAACAATAGCTAGAATTTATGGAACCTTCAAGGAACACAAAAATGATAAAAATCATGACATTGTTAATAGCAATTTTGGAATGAAGCTAAAGTTACACATTCAAGAATGATGGTCAACTGGCAAAAAAAAAAATGATGGTCCAAGAGCAGCATACACATAATGATGAATGCCATGATGAGTGCCGTACCTTAGGAACAGCTGCCTGGAAAATAAAATCTGTATATATATTAGAAGTCAAATTCGTAAAGGCAGCTTGAATAATTGTTGTTTGTGGTTTTCCTGTTTCTTTGGAGAAATTGAATGTCACCCTCAAGGAGCTGCTCTCAAATGCAGTTATAGATGGATAAACCAGTCCATTGTTTTCTATTCAACAATATAGGGACAAGAAAAATCAGTACAACAACTAAATTTAATTTATAGAAAGAAAAATTCAAATGTGAAAAACTGAACAACCTGTTGGAGGACTGGAGGTCAACCCATCCAACAAATCCATCATAGGAGCAGCTCCAGCAGAAAGTGAGAGAGACGTGAGATCATCCAGTGGTGAAGTTGGTGTTTTGTTATTCATACTGGAGGATAAGATGTCTGTTGTAGACGAGAGGCTTAGTGCAGAAGGTGACATAGGAGGCACAGAAGGTGATCCAACAGACAAAAGATCCAAAAGAACATCGGTACCACTTTTTGGAGCTTGACCAGAACCTGAAGTGCAAAATAAAGCTCAGACTAAAAAAAAAAAAAAAACAAGAAGAAGAAGAAGAAAAGTCCATAATTTTCTGTACGTTTAGATTTTACACATCTCCATCTCATCCACAGGAAAAGCAAGCTCCAATACATTTCCAACTTCAACTTCAATAATTTTAACTCCATGGGACTAAGCACCAGTAAATTTATTTGTTATCCAACAATTATCTTTACATATTATCATGCCTCCTACTTTGAATTATCCCTTACGGCACCCCCTAATCAATAATAATTAGGAAATAAGTCAGAACCATCCCTAGTCTTTCAAGAACAGATGTGCCAAGTCTACAACTAGAGAATTTTTTCATTTAAAGAACAAACCTTTTGATATTCTGACAAAGAGGCAAATGAATAAACAGAATGTACTACAAAAAGTTAGTCCAGTCATACATGGAAAATAATTATGCTTTATTGTACTGCGCTAAATCACATTTTGCTAGTACTATCTTCTATCTAAAGCATGTTGGTAACTTTTTTAAAAATTTATTTTTTCATATACAAACATATAGTAAAGTCTTCTATTTTCCACTGCATGAGTTGACCTTCTGGTTCAAGTCTTTTGATATTCTGCAGTCAATTCTCTGATGATGGATAAAACAATAAAAAACCCTTTAATGCCACTAAATTGGATTGGATGGATTGTTAGCATGTACTCATGTGACCACAAGCCCGAGAAGGTTGAAGTTTAACAATTAAGAGGTGTTTACAGATAATTGCTTCCTTGCTTTAAGGAAAATACAGCTATTTATGCTTGTAGTATAAGCCATTAGATAATCAATACTAATACGGGGAAAAAAAATACTAACCCAGCTGTTGTGATGCTGGTGGCAAATCAACACCAAGAAGGTCTTGAAGAAGATCACCACCAGATGGGCTAGGTGCAGGAACATCATCGGAGCTTAAATCAAGCAGATCCACAAGAGGAGCCACAGAAGGTTTAGCAACTCCATTTGGAATATTAACTGAAGGTCCTCTTGGAGTTGAAGCTGTGCCCAGCATAGAACCAGCTTTCCTACCAATGAAAGTTGCCTCATCTAAAACTGGCATCCTTTCTACAAGTGCAGAACTGCATGGCATCATATTAAACCCTCCTGTTAGAGCGAACTAGAAATTCAAGTTTTTCATAAGATAAACTAAATAGATGGTTAAGCTTACCTAATATTTTGATGATTTGCAAGAACTTTATTGAATTCTATAGATCTTTGCTGCAATTCAAGAACCAGGTTTCCTTTATACTGAGTGATTATATTCCTGATACTCCTGTATAAATTATTCAAAACAGGATCATCCTTATTGAATAATCATCCTTTTTCATCAAGAACATCAAACAAACAAACATAAGTGAAATTAAGCCTGTAATGGGTGTAGATACATAGTGGGACATAAATGAAAAGATCTTTTTGATGGAGATGAAATACATATACAAAGGGACCATGTTTTATAATAACTTGAACTTGATCTGGTGAACTTTAACTAGAAAATTGTGTTCCTCAAGAGAAAAGGCAGGAAAATTAGGAACAAAATAATCCTAGGTACAGTGTAATTAACAACTTTTTACACATGACATTAGCTGATATTCAGTAAACTATGACATACTCTGAACAAGATGGAAAACGTGAACTAAGTTTCAACAGAGCAATCAAAGCCATAGCTTTTGTGGTAAGATCTGATGTGTGTTGTTTTATAACCATCTCGAGAATATCCACAGCATCTGATTCAGTCACCTGCTTGCAAAGAGAGAGTTAATTTTGTAAAGGAAGAAATAACAAGCCTCTGCACGCGCACTTTTCTTGGGGAAAGGACAAAAAATGAAATTTAGTTTGCTTTATAACAAGGCATTTCAATGAGCTTTAATACAAAAGCATGTGATACTAAAGCTCCAATAGTTAGTAGATCAATTTCTGCTAAATTGTATTACATCTATGATTTCAGGCTTTCGCCAAGAACATATGCCCACTGGTTGGGAAATAGAAACTCATTAATGCCCATATTTTTTCCAACTCACGAACTACTGCTTGGTTTTGGAGTGATTCTCATTTTCAGACAACATATATAGAAAATATCAAGCAGAAACATAGACTAACCACTATTGGTTCTTCTATGTCAAGCATTCCAACATTCTTAACTAAAATATCTCCATATTCTCCAATGCACCACACTGCAACTCGAACAAGACTTTCCTGATGAAAGTATTAGACAGTGCTATTGTCATTGCTAGCATTAAGAGATAATCAACAGTATATGTAGATTGGGTAGAAGTATAAATGAGCACCTGTTCGGCAGAAGTTTGCAAAGTTCTGTATAATGCTCTTACTGTGTAGCCGTGAAGGTCATAAGCATTGGTTATCACAACAATTAATGCATGCCATACTTCATCCTTTACAAAGTTTCCAGCCTACTAACATCGCATAACAATCAATACTTGCACTCAATATATGACTAAATAACATAGCTCAATATGGATTGCACAAAACACATGCACCAAAACAGCAGTCTCAATCAATAGCAAATAAATTAAGTACTGACAATTTGCAACTAGTACATAGAAGCAGCATGAGTCTCGTGCCAAGATAAAATCATAAATAACATTGGCATATATATTCAGTAATTTGAGCATTCATGTTTGAATAAACAAGTCATTAAATGATAAATAAAATATTTTATGTGAATACAAAAATTTAATTAGCTGACATGGCAATAATTTTTCCTGGGATGAAAGTGGAGACATTTTGAGAAGCAACAAAATTAACATTTAAAAGGGATTCTGAAATAAAGATTAAGCTAAGCAAGAACGGGATTTTTCTGTTTCAAATTTCACATTCTCAATCAACAACAAAGGGTTGTGCATAAATTTATACCTCAGAAAGAACCTTGAGCATCTGATCAATGTACCAGATCTTCTCTGGAGAAAACCTAAAGCGCCAATAAGTAAATCCCAGTCAACCAAATACATTATGTGCGGCTTAAATAAACTTCACAGATAATAATTCTGAACTAATAGTATGGTGACGGAAACAAGGTGAGGCCTGTGTAAACTGGCATTTTAGAGCAAAGAAAAGACTGCAGTGTCCAAAGTACAAAAATTGAAGATTGATGCAGAGAAGATAAAACAGGAATTCCAGCACCTACTTCCCATCAGGCAAAATAGATATAAACAAAAGAAAGAAAAGAATTCAAAATCATCAAAACATTTAAGAATCTAAAGGGGATGTCATTCAAAACCCATATGACTCACTCGGAAACTATAGAGCAAATTTTGGCAGTAAGGTCGGCCCTGAATTCTTGATCACTGACTTCCAGATAGTCAATTAGCTCTTTTGTTAAGGGCTTCACATTACTTTCATTCACCAAAACGTAAACAAGTTCAAGAGCTTTTTTCTGAATTGAAGCATCTGAATCCTGAAACAAAAAGTGAGGTCAATAGCTTTTCAATCTGTAAAAGAAACCCTTTGGATTTTTAATTATATGTTAAAGAGGGAAAGGGAACAAGGCCATCCAACTAATACCTTTACACATTCCAGAATAGTTGCACGATGCCTCTGCACTGCTTGAGCATCAGCTGTTACAGCCTTCATCAGCATGTTTAATGCCACATACCTGAAGAACAAGGGTTGGAAAAGTTAACTAACTCAATAATGGTGGGTAGCAATTAAAAAGAATACGGTACAAAATTATCTATAGGGCCGAGAACACTCAAGGAAGAGGAGACACTAGTCAAATGGATTCCAGAAAGCAACAAGTATAAAAATCACATGGATTTAACCAATCAAGACATCATAACAGGGAGCTAAGATTAACAGGCTGGTTTAAATTCTAAATTTGAAAATTCCCATAAGCAAGATATACAAGTAAATCAACTAGGACTAGAGGTAGTTAGCAAAAAGCGTTCCTGAAAAGCAATTTTTTCCCTGTTTTTTTAATATATGCCAACCTAAAATGCTAGCTTGCTATACAAAAAGAATATATCAAAGTTCCAAGGTTGCCAAAGTTATTTATCATGCACAGGCTAAGTGATAAAAAGACGCAAGCACTCTTGAGTCTTGAGAATTTCACGTCATAGTTTTAGTACAAAATGAGAATCTTCTTTCAATAGAGACAAACAAATTAAACTCTGGTTAGAGAAGAAGCAATCTTTGCATTTCCCGCATGATGTAGCCAAACCTAAATTGCTTCTTACAAACATGACTCTTACAGGAGAAACTTTTGCAACATTACAATTCTCAAAATACATCCAAAGACACGTAGGACCTCCATCTTATGGACAGTAAAGGCTAAATCTTTGATATTGTAACGAGCACTAAATTATATTGTATATGCTACTTATCAAACAACCTTTTGTACTATAATGCATCTATTTCACTTGCACAAATTAGATTGTATAACCAAATACTATAATGTGTTTGTACATGAATCATAGAAGCTGAATATGAAGGTAAAAAGAACTAACTGGACAAATATTTCATTAAATACAATAACAAAAAGCCTTATCTGATACCATAGTTGTAGAAGATTAGAGGATTAGAGAAGAGAAGAGAGGAGGAGAGGGAGAATACACAGAATCACATCACTGTGCATCTTCATTCATTCACATTCATCATTCAACATAAAAGCATAGTATACAATGAAGAGCCATATGCCTTATATAGGCAACCCCTCACCCCATTAATCCAAAGTGGTTACTAACAACTAACTAACTAATCAACCCTCCTAACTAACTAATTAACTAATACAACTAACTTCCTAACTAACTAATATATTCTTTACACCTTACATATCAATACTCCCTCCCCAAAACATCCTTGCCCTCAAGGATGTAAGACAACAAAAACACAAACCTAAAAAACAAAAATTACAAAACTCAAAAACACAAATTTGAATTAATCAAAAACATGTCCTTTGAAAGCCCACTTTCCGACGACTTCACTCCACGATACTTTACGCGGCGCTTTACTCAACCTCTTGCCGATCAGCCCCTCCGGTCAAAACCCTTCGTAGGTAGCCCTCTTCGGTTAGCCGTTTCTCAAAGAACACATCATTGATTTTCTTGGTTTCCTTCAACTGTTGTCCCATACCAACAAGAAGAGGAATCTTTTTTTTTCTTGGTCCCTTAAGCTGTTGTCCCATACCAACAGTAAGAGAATTTCTTTTCTTTCTTTTTTTTTTTCCAACTTTACTCCTTTTTTTTTTTACCAGATCGCAAATCTCACATTTCAAGAAACACTATTTCGACCTTTTCATCTGTAATATCATTTCCAACTTTACAGCTTCGACGTTTTCAAGAATTCCAGAATTTGATGAGACGAAGAACCAAAAAGAACCAAACTTCACAAGAACAGGACCCAAAACCAGGAAAAAAACAGAGGCTGACAGAGAACCAAAAACTAGAAAAAAAATAGAGGCTGACAATAAATCTTGAACCAATGGAACCCATGAGAATTCCGCAGCAGTCAGTCGATGGAATCAGAAACAAGAACCAGACGAACGCGCTGATATCCCAACATAGAATCAACGTGGCAGAAACGCGAAAACTCAGCGATAGTGCACCAATAACAGTTGTAACCTATCGATTGCTCTTAGAATTCCTAACGAGCAGATGATATACGCCTCAAAATACTGAAACAGAGCCCAGACTCAGTCGAAAATGTCTTTTTGTGGGTCAAGAATGGAAGCTTTGCGTTATTCTTGATTTTTCCTTGAATTTTCTGGTGAACCTAGAACTGAAAATGCACCGAAGATGACTGCCAACTAAAGAAACAGATCTGACTTGATTCTTGAACTGAAATTGACAATCTTTTCGATTTTCTTGATGTTTCTTTTTTGGAGTTTCAAGCTGACGCAGATGCCAACTGAACCATTAGGGTCATGACTCCTCCTAGTTCACCTTGCATTTGTGTCAAAATATCTTGAATATCAGAACTGAGCCGTGAGTGAAGAGAAGAATGACTCTGGACTAATTCAAGAACTAGACAAATTCACAGCGGGGGAGCCGAGGATGACTCGCTCTGATACCACTGATACAATAGTTGTAGAAGATTAGAGGATTAGAGAAGAGAAGAGAGGAGGAGAGGGAGAATACACAGAATCACATCACTGTGCATCTTCATTCATTCACATATTCATCATTCAACATAAAAGCATAGTATACAATGAAGAGCCATATGCCTTATATAGGCAACCCCTCACCCCATTAATCCAAAGTGGTTACTAACAACTAACTAACTAATCAACCCTCCTAACTAACTAACTAACTAACTAATACAACTAACTTCCTAACTAACTAACTAACTAATATATTCTTTACACCTTACATATCATTATCCCACTAAGTGGAGTTGACTAGATGGATCACATGTCTCCATTTTACTTTGTTAACAACCAAATCTATAGATAAATTATTAACCAAAAGGTCCCACTCAATAACTTCATCGAGTATTCTATTCAGCCTTCGTTTACTTGTTTTTAGAGGACTTCATACTACTTAAGCTACCCTCTTCATCAGCACATCCAATGGCCTTCTTTGTATGTCCAAATCACCTTAAACTATTTTCTATCATTTTCTCTTCAATAGATACCACCCTAACTCTTCCTCGAATATGTTCATCACGAATCTTATTAATGTCATTTCCATAGTGGGGCAGTTGCAATGGTGATAGTAGTGGCGGTGGCAATGGCGGTAGTAATGACAGTTGTTCGCAGTAGAAGCAGCTTTGATACTCATAAAAGGATAGAATAGAGTAGAACAGTGATAAAGCCCATTACACCCTTCAAGACCCTATTGATAGAGATATTAGACTAATTACCGAAACTATTCTTTTAACCCTAATTACCCTTACTATGCCTAATTCCTATGTATCAAGCTAGGTAATGATGGAGGACAGGGCAATATGAAGGCATCAATGGTGATGGTAGTAGGAAGCAAGTGTATTTTAAAAATTTATTTTTCCAACCTTTTTTTCTGAATGCATGAGTAACCTATCAAAAAGAGCACCCTACTCACGTCAGATGTCTTCCTAAGTTTCCTATCCTATCATCAAACGCCACCACCATGCAACAAGGTGGAGGTTGATCAAAGGTACAAACAGAATTATCAATGACATGAGCTAAATTTGCAAGCCCATCAGCACAATAAACAAAATATCTATACTTCCAATCAAAATGAAAAGTTCAGTTTTAAGTTATGAGCTTCTCGCTTCTGTTCTATATATATGCTTTATAAATGGACTGCAGTCATGTCGTTCATCCTTTCTTATTCAACAGATATATCTTACTCTAGTTACAGTGCTTATTTTTTGTGTTTTTCCTTTCACTTTTATAAGTGTCATTTTGCTTAGCATACATTATAACTAACTGAATTGGTGTTTGTTGCTTTTTAATGATATGACAACTTATTAAGAAAAGGAAAAATAGCAAAGTATAAAGACAAACCTAATATTGTTGTCACTGTTTGACAAGAATCTTCCAAGGATATTGATGGCAAGCACACGCAGGCCACCACTATCTTCAACACTCATGATTGTTTGAACACTTTCATATAAAATGGCATTTCCTGCAACTTTATTTGACTCAGTCTTGGTAGCCACCTAAGAATAAGATCATCAAGTTCAAAAACTATCAAATCTCAAACGTATTACTACCATAACATGGAAACATAAATAGGAGAATCAAGAAACAGAGTCTAAAAATATAGCATAACAAATTATTTGAATATTTATTGCATCAAAATTGAAATGGATAAATTTATTGCTCAAAAAACTTGGCTTAGACCAATAAAAGATTTGAGGTTTGAAGCTTTGACCAACACAGAATCAAGCATACAAAATCACAGTAGGGAAATTTGGCTAGTCCATGCCTTGGATAAAATATGATTTATAAGATTAGAAAGAGCTGTATCAACAAAAAGATTAGAAAGAGTTAACATAAAGAAGCCATCCTTTCTCCTTGCAGCAAAATGCGTCAAAGATTTTGGTTTACTGCTTTTAGAAAAAGGGGTTCAGTTACAAGTATTTGAAGACAAAAGAAAATTCAAGTTCTCCATAGACCAGTACCACCCAAACATGACAAAATCCTCGGAGTATTTCCTACACTGGGTTGAATTTTTCTATCATTTATTAACCTATCCACATTAGTCTGTTTTGGCATGTGAAAAGAAAAAGTGATAATCAAATGTAAGCAAGTGGAAAGGATATCCCAAGAGTAGGTATAGTTTTTTTTTAAAATAAACAGAGTCAACAACAGTATCAGGCAAAATGCCAACTTATCCCATCACTGCAGCATAAGAATATAACAAATTCAATACCATAAAATGACCATGAACACACAGCTGACCTGCGCAAGTATGTCATTCATTAAGTCACTAGCATCAGCATTGCCTTCACCCAGTACTCGCAAAAGCTTAAGCAATCTAATATGGAGGAAAGGATCAGTGATGCCAGCAATGTCATATTCTGGTGCATAAGGACTGTTAACTAGGTCCTTGAGACTTCTGACCACACTCTCTGTGCATTTCTACAATCAATGAAAACTTTTATTATAATATAAAGATGGCACAATCAAGGATCAATTTATCTAAGAACAACCCCCCCCCCCAAAAAAAACAAACAAACAAACAAACAAAAGGCCCTTAAAACCAAGAAGTTATACAAAGTTCGTGCCCATAGTATTCGTTATCTAGTCCATGGCTTTTGCATGCAATAATAGTAGCCCATGAATACAGCTCATGCCTTTTTTTTTTTTTTTTGTGGTTAAAGGAAAAAGAATACTAAAGCATTTCGTGATATTCACTCGTACCTAAATCAAGGATTACTTTCAAACAAAAATTAGATTCCATTAAGTGAGTAAATCAATTTTTTTTGCCAATTCTTAAGCTGGTAAAAGAGATTATACAAGTCTATAGGAAACATAACTACCAAAAAGATGTCAAATTACCATTCTAAAGTATTCAAGGGCTTCTGCACTAACTTTACACAGTTCTGTACAGAGCTGAACCCCGGTGATCAAAACTCCATGATGCTTCTCCCTAAGTAACGCAGCAGCAGAATTAATAAAATTTTCTGCCAAGTCTGGAACCTTCTTTATGATTCTTATTGCACATAATGCTGCCTGCATTCAATCATGTGTACAGCCAATTCATCAGAATCATCAGTGACTGCCAAAGAAGTTAAATATGATAGGCTTCATCAGTAGCTTCAATTTCAAAATTACCATAGCTGTAGCTAACATTGTTAGCCAGGAGAGGGAGGACCAACAAATACTGACAACTCATTGGAGAATGACTAACTCATTTGAGATTGCACACTTTAAAGAACATCAGAAAGCAAACTTCCACAGAGAAAAGAAAGAAAAGTAGTGAAAAGGGACACATACATCTAATATATTTCAAAATGATTAAGCATTTGTGTCTACTTCTTCCATTAACTTTAAGTGGATAGCAAGTAGTTACTGTCATTTAGTGGGGAATAGAGGCCATAAAAGCATTCGCGGCCACTTCCCCCATTAAATATGCATCATTAGATGATATCCTATGTATGCATCATATTTTCCAAACCTGTAAGATGTAAAAAGTCTAAGGAAGGGACATGTAATAAAAAGTCACCTTTTTGCGGACATTTGGGTCTCGAAATTGCAGCAACCTCTCAACCTCTGGTGCAAGATCACGAGCCATTTCTGCTGAACAAATGTTTCCTAAAGCACAAAGTGCAAGTCCAACAATATACTGATTTGTGTGATTAAGATCCCTGGGATTAAGTTAAGTTTTCCCCAAAATATGAGCTTTTTTCCCACTCTCATAATGAATGTTTCAGTAAAAGATCAAAAACAATAAGTTTGTAAATTTTTTTTTAAAAAAAAAAAAAACTAAAAATCCGGACATAAGGAAATAAATAAATTTCAAAATAAAACTGGATACTGTTTCAATGAATTTGTGACCAACATAAGAACCTCTTGTCTTTCATCAAGAAGCAACATAAGGGCAAGATAACCTATTCTCTTCTCTGGAAATCCAGGAGACGCAATCAACTTGAGGCATTCCATTTGACCAAAATGTGTTGGGTAGCCAAGCATGTGTATGAACATAAGCTTAGACAGATTCCGATGCCTATAGTCTCGATCATTTTCATCAATTGCAGCACGAATGGCAGCACACTCTTTTCTCACAACAGCACGTTCTTCTGCTGCTGTTTTGCAGGCACGTATGGCCCGAATCATGTCCCTGCAAATGGGAATATAAATTATTTTGTTCAAATATTGTAGTAGTATTTTTAAAAAGGAAGAAATCGACATAATAACTATGCAGAAATAACCACCAATGTGATATCTGATTATTTGATTTTGCAACAAAATGATACATTGAATTGAAGAGTCAACACCAAAAAAAAAAAAAAAAAGATAAAAGAAAGAAAGATAAAGGTACACATGTAACCAAGAAACATAATATAAATTCTCAAGTCAATGAATGTGCAAGAGTAGTCAATCGCATAAATGTATGTCAGAAAAAAGCTAGTACAGATTCTACAGAAGGTGATGACAAAAGAACCTCCACTATATGTAACAGCAAAACAAAGCCTATGAAAGTCCTTATATGTTACTCCCTCCGGTCCTAATTATAAGAGCTAGTTCACTTTTTTATAGAGATTAAGGAAGCTAATTAAATTACTTTAGAGTGCTTTTATTTTTTATTTTTTTCTTCAAACTAATTAGTTTAACTAATAAACTAATATATAATCTAAGGATACACAACATATGAAATGATTAAGTAACTTATTTAGCTTCCTTAACCTCTCCAAAGAAAGTCAACTAGGGATCAGAGGTAGTATAATATTGTCTCTGTATGGTCATAAAGGAAAACCCATTAAACAGATAACAAAATGAATAACAACACTATGATTTGATGTATAAAATCCTATCCATCTGGTTTGCATTAATTAACAAGATGAATACACTAGAGCCATTTAGCATATACTAGCCAATTACAGCTTCATCTCATAATTATGGATTGTGTAACGCTGAACCTCGCTAAAGCTTTACATTTTCAGTTGCTTAAAATATCGAAACCATATTTCTGCAATATTCAGCAGTTAAGAAATTCATGTCAACACAGGATTTGGTTACCAATAAATGGAGTTACTTTTGCTGTTTAGTTTCATTGTTTTAAAAAGCAGTGACAAAGAAAAGAAACTTCAAAGAAGTACAGGTACAACTTAATTTGTTGTGTTGGTTAGAGTGGACATAGAGAGAAAGTTCTGTTTCCCTGGTGCATTTATGTATCCTTTGCCGTGTTTATGGGCGCTACTATATGTATAGAAATTAGGAGATATCCAACTCTTGGGTTAACACAACAAGAAAAATTAAGGTAAGGTTAACTTTTAAATTTAGACATGCACCGAATACTGTAGGTTATTCTTAGCTCTTCAAAAACCAGCTATGATATAAATTCTTAACAAAGAGTCAATCATCATTAATTCATCTTAACCCCCCCTTACGCCAGCCACAGGATCCTATTTTGCGGCAAGCCAAAATCTTGCAAATATCACTAAAACACAGATTGATAAAAATTGAAAATGCATAGATACACCGCTAGCTAGCCTGTGTGTAGTTATCCGAGGTGATGCGATGTAAACAGCAGGAACAGTCAATCTTATAAAAAAAATTTAGAACAGGGTATTCAAGATTTTGGAACAGTCAATCGATAACTATGATCAGCACAATGCATGCTCTCGTTTAAGAATATGCGGGTTACTCTCCTTGCTCATGATCCCCAGAAAAAAAAAAACGGAAACAGCAGGATCCATTGCTCACCTCAAGCGCGTCCCTGAAGAGAAGGGATTCATAATTGGGTCTCAGAAAGCTCAATCTGATCAAAGCGAACACGCGAACAATCACGAACCACCTTGGGTGACAATCACAAATTTGTTGTTCGAAATATGGTGACCGCGGTCCAACTGCTTTCAGCGATGAATAACAGAGGGAGAATCAGAGCAGATGGCAATACAGATTTGGATCTGAAATGGAGGGAAGTGTGTGTGTATTAGTCTCTGTAAATTCAGGGACTCTTCCTTCTTCTTCTTCAAAGAACGAACGCTCGTGTTTTGTGTTTGCTGTCTGTGAAATCTCAATTTCCTTTTTTTGATTTGATGAAATCTCAATTTCCGAAATGACACAAATTCTCAAAAACAAGTGAGATCGTAAGAGACATTGACACGTTTTCACATAAAATTGTACATTCAGCTGGCTTTTTTACTTGTCAGTTTTTTTCATCATTCTTTTCAACACAGTGTCTCATAATCTCTATATCATATAATTTTGGTCTTATTTATAAGTCTCATTTTAACCGAATTCCTATTCGCCTGTTATAGCTATTTTCCTCACCTAGGGAAAATTGAAGGATATATATTTTTTTAAAGCTTTACTTGAGTCAATTTGAAGTCTATGTTCTTATTGACCACTTTCATTATTTTGATGATCGTTGATTTCTCACGGAAGGTTTGATGAGGCTCACAAGTCACAACTGAATTCAAGGAAGACAGCTAATAAAAAATTTAAATTTTCAAAACTATTTGCAAAGATACATTCATTTTATCCAATTCATCTCTAGCATATAATTGGCCTATTCTTTTTCTTTCTTACATTTTTTTTTCTATAAATTACTCTCTGTTTTTTCCACATAAATCCAACTTATACAAGGATGTGTCATATAGTACTCCCTCCCCTCGACCCAAAAAAAAAAAGTACTCCATCCCCCATTTCTTTTTATAAGAAATATTTAACCAAATCTCATGGTTCAAAATCTAAGTTGAAAACAATAAATATGTTATAATTATAACCATTTTTAATTGAAATACTCTTATTTATGAGGATATAGGGAATAAGAAAGAGAATAAGAAATTTATTATAATAAAAAGATTATAGAGAAGAGAGAATAAGAAAATAAATATAGTAGAAGTAATAGGTCTTTAGGGCTGTGAAAGTTTATTATATTGGCATTGAATAAGGAAA
Source organism: Acacia crassicarpa (assembly GCA_034222035.1). Lineage (NCBI taxonomy): Eukaryota > Viridiplantae > Streptophyta > Magnoliopsida > Fabales > Fabaceae > Acacia > Acacia crassicarpa. The sequence goes on along the minus strand of JAWXYG010000009.1, from coordinate 17,374,823 downwards.
TTAAATAATGGCAAAAATGGAAAAATAAGAAGTAAAAAAATTAATTAAAAAAGTAAAAAATAATACATTATCCGACTGTTTCTTATAAAAAAAAATAATAAGGAATATTTGACTGTATTTTTTATAAGGCTAAAGTATACTTTTAGTCTTTTAAGTTTTACATAAGGTATACTTTTGATCTCTTAACTTCATAAAGTATACTTTTGGTCCTAAAATTCTAACACCGTTAATGTTGCTAACGGAAAACGCTGATGTAGTGAACTCAAGTGATGACTAATAGAACTTAATTACACAAATTTTACATATTCTTCAATTTACCCATATTTTAAATTTAAGCTTAATGGTATTTAATTACAAAATCATCACTTAAATTTACACTGTTATCACTTGAGTTTGCATTTTCCGTTAGCAAAATTAACGGTGTTAAAATCTTAGAACCAAAAGTATACTTTATGAAGTTAAGGGACCAAAAGTATACTTCATGTAAACTTAAAAAACTAAAAGTATACTTTAGCCTTTTTATAAAAAGGGAATGGAGGGAGTAGTAATCAATGATGATATCATAAATAACATTGTCAAATTTAAAATAGGAGAAAATGCGCATTTTTGGGTCTAAGAGGTTGTTTGGATGGCCTTTTTTCCCCCAAAAAAAAAAGTGCTTTTTAGTTATTCTATGTGTTTGGATGGGAACTTTTAAAAAAAAAAAAGCAAAAATAAGAAAAAAGCCTAAAATTCTCCTTTCTTGGGAAGCTACAATTTGGAGCTTTAAAAAAAGTTAAAAGCGGTAGATGAAAGAGAATGTAAAATATGTGGACCTTGACACTCGATACCCTTGTCCTTCGCGCGAATACTCCCTATTTGTATCTCTTTTCCTAGCCTTCGCGCGAATACCCCCTCTCCTTCACCATCGTTCGCGCCGTCTGTTCTCTCCTTTGCGCCTATTCGCACCGTCAAATCGTCGACCTCGCCTCATCGCCAGTATAAGGTGAGCCTTTGAGGCTTTTGACTTCTGTAGTTTGTGTTTTTCTTTGTTGAGTCTCTGATCCTAGCTTCAATTATTGTTGTTCGTCGACGGGAATTTTATAGTTTTTGTTATATTTTCTGATCTATTTATCTATTTTGTTTTATTTTTGATTTTGTCTTCTTTACAAAGTTTTTATAGCAGCCCATTAGTTTTAGATTGTGATTTCGATTTTGGGAACTGTTTGTATTGTTTTACTGCTCGGTTTTATTTCACTTTTTCTAAGCGTTATTGAAGTTTGATAATGTTATGGTAGATTGAAAAGGAGACTAGTCTTGGATGGGACTCTATAAAGAACACTATAATAGCACCTTCAGAGTGGTGGGAAGCCAAGGACAAAGTATGTATTTTTGATTAATTACAATATTGCAATTCTTATAACTGCATTAGTTTATAATTTACTTACTAGTTGGTTATTTATTTTCATTGTAGGAGAATCCAAAATATTTGAATCGGAAGGAACAAGGTCCAAAATTCTTGAGTTTGATGGAAATATGTTTTAAAGATGTAGTGATAATGAAGTTTTAAGATATCTTACATTGTTGTATACTATTTAATTTTTGTTTTTTAATCATTTCAGTATATAAATTAAAAGAAATATTTGATAACAACTTTGATCTATATGAGTGTATGAAAAATTATATCAACAATTTAATTTCAATATTATTAAAATTCAATTATATTATAATTTTAAATTCAATTACTGAGTATAATATTTCTAAAATTTTAACATAAGTGCTTTCTTATCCAAAAGAATGTTAAAAAAAAAGTGATTTTATATGTCAATTTCAGTAATTTTACTAATAAAAAGTGTTTCTCTATTTTAACATCCAAACAGTTTTTTTATTTAAAAGTTCTTTTTAAATTGTGTATTCAAACATAAAATAACTTAATTTCTAATTAAAGCACTTTTTTAAAAAGTAATTAAAAAACACTTTTTTCAAAAACCTATCCAAACGGGCACTAAGACAAAAGTGCAAATATACTTATATAAAGTTTTATTTTAGTTTTTTATTTCTATAAAATTTTATTAAAAAACACAAATATTCAAATTTTAAATATTAACCTATTAAGTTTATTTTTTGGGAAAATAACTATGGTTAGCACAAAAAAATAATTGATTGAAACTAGTGATATTGAAATTAAAAGATTAATAAAATGATACTACCTTCTGTCCTAAATATAGAATATAGTTTGTAGTGCAAATTACACTACAAACTATGTTTTATATTTAATACCAGAAGACTTTATAAAATTAAGGGACCAAACTGAAACCTATACAAAAGTTAACTGAAACTTGTAAAGAGTTAAAAGACTAATTATACACTTCTATTTATGCCACAAATGATGAATTGTTGAGCTCATTCTTTGATATATAATGGGCTTGTTTGGGGAGAGTGTTAGTGAGCTTTAAGTCAAAAAAAGCTCCAAGAAAGAGGGGGGGGGGGGAGGGGGAAAGAAGAAGCCAATGGGAAGTGTTTAGGTTTACTTTTATTCCACTACGCTTTTTTCAAAAAAGCTCCTTTAAGAAGAAGCTCATCGGATAGCTTTTAGGAAAAAGTTTTCAGCTTTTTGATGTGAGTCTTGCCATTTCTCTAACCATCAATCCAAATACAAATCATATTTATAACCTAACTTTTTCTATTGGGCTTTTACAAAAGTCAGATAGAAAATAAGTCACTGTTCCTACCGCCAACCCAAAAAGGCCTAATATGAAACACAATATTTTGGATAATCTAATATCAAATTCTTTGTGTCATCTTTTACTTAAAAAGAGAATTAAAAACACCAAATAAATCACAGAATCCTAGTTCCAAATATGTAAAGGTCTAAAGATATGATGAGCTCAAGGGCTGGGAATGTGAGTCAACTTAGTCCATGTGGGTTGACTTGTGGTGAGCAGAAGGAAAAATAGGCCAAGTTGAACTAACCTACTAGAATTTTTCCAACTCGAGGTGGGCTGGGGGCCTTAATTGATAAAAATTGGGAAAATGTCATCAACGTCCAAATTCCAAGAAAAAAAAATTTTATTGTTTGTCAATAACAAATAAAAAACAATCATTGATAAGTTTTGATACTTTTTGATATTATTCTTTTAAATTGAGACCTTAATGTCATTTTTCTTAAAAGAATTCCCTATACTCTCTGAGGTGTAAAGTTATAAAGCGTGGCTATCTAATTCACACAATTCTATAAATGTTAATTAAGCCATTTAATATGTTTTCAATTGATAGCATTTATCTATTATTTTATATTCTCATTAATAAATGTGATCTTTAAATATGCATTTATTATATATTATATATTTATTGAGAAATACTTATATACTCCAGTTGAATCACCTCAAATGTACTCTAATTAATTAAAATACAGTAACTCATTTTACTTTAATCCTATATGATAGATGAGTCATCTAAATTCTAGAAAAATTCAAATTTTATGATTTAAATAAACATGAATGTCTTAATTTAGAAAAACAAAAAATGAAATTCCATCATCTCTAAAATCATGAAATCATAGAATTTGAATTTCACAAATGACTTATCTACCATGTAAGATTAAAATAAGGTGAATTATTATATTTTAATTAGTAAAAATACAGATGAATTGCTGCTCTTGATGTAAGTATTTCTCTTCTGCAAGGGTAAAGTATAAAACAATTATTAATTACCCTTTCAGCCTCTTACATTTTAGATCAAAATTCTGCTCTATAAGACTTTTTATATTGTGGACCAGAGAGGGAGTACAAACACATCCACTCTGTCTTCCTTTACCCATATAAAAAGATTGGGTTAAATACCAATTTTTGCCATGGAAGTATTGGTAAGGGAGCACTCAGCACCTAAAAATTTTTTGGTATCATTTTTGTCCCAAAAATTTACAAACATAATAATCTTACCCAACAGTTGATCTTAACCATTGGGTCGTTGCTCTCTTTGTAAACTTCCAAGGTAAATTTGCTCCTAAAAAAAACTTTTGGGGCAAGTTTGTTCCTTAAGAAAACTTCCAGGGCATATTTGCTCTCTTTTGTAAACTTCTAGGCAAAAATGATACCAAAAAAACTTCCGGGTGCTAAGTGTCCCCTTACCAATACTTCCGTGGTAAAAATGGTGTTTAACCCCAAAAAGATTTTATTTTTTAAGAATGCCTTGATTTTAGTTATAAGAGATAATGATAACTGTCTAATAAATTTAATATCAATACTTAGCATCATTCTTATGAATAGTTACACTGTTACATCACCCATTTCTTCAAAAAATAAGTCCTACCTTCAACTTGTTGATGTGAATCGGCTTTCTTAATTCACTCCCAAGGTGGATTAAGCTTAATACATCATTCTAGGCTTGAAGCTTGTACAATGCTTTGGAAGCTGAAGCCTACTGAATTCTTCATGATCTTCATATTGCTTGGTCTAAATATTTTAGGATGCTCATTATTGAATTCGATATTGTTAAGTCAAGTTCAGTTGTCATTGAAATCCTTCAATGGAAGTCTCATGCTTGGAATATTTGCTTCTTCTTTTTTGGGTTACAAAAGCAAGCTCATCCATATTGTATATTTCGGATCAATTCCCCACATGTTATTCTTCATTTAATTTACGATATTCATATTTGCTCATTCTCTCTGTCTCTTTCTCTTTCTCTCTCTCTCTCTCTGGGGATTTTTTTTAAGGAATGAGTTGCATTTTTTTACATATTTATTGTATTTAAACAACTCTTTTATCTATGTATTTCAATTGATTTGAGGATAATATAGACACATATATATATATAAATTAATTCCTCATATTACAACATAATCAAATTTGGTGGGAATGCACATTTATAATTTCACATCCTAAATTGATAAATTGGTACAAAATAATCTCACAGCCTTCTAGACTATATTTTGAATGAATGGTAAAAGGCTTATCCAAGAAAAATTTGTTTATTCACTCACATTTATTAAACCAAGGATTATCCATGTCAAGCCAAGTTGAGCATCACCTTGGCCTGATGCCTCATTTAGTAACATCACTAACTAATTATTTTTCAACACGGAATAACTTAACTAGTGATGATTCTTTGAGCCATATCAAGCAACATGTTGGCAAAAAAATTTGGGGGGGGGGGAAGTAGGGTAAAGATGCAGCCAATACCCCAAACTATTTTTAGAGGTGTAATTTTGATCCTAATTACTTTAATTTTGACCCCTAAAGTATTATAATGGGGGCAATTCCACCCTTTTACAGGCAGAGTTATAAAGAACGTTCACATACTGGTCAAATAAGCTTTTTATTTAAAAAATAATGACTCGTACCTGCTTGGTTAGTAGTAGAAATTGTTAATCTCCTCCAAAGATATAACACTATAATATACATATAAGAGAATGAATAATAGTTGATTGATTTGGTAAAATCAAAATACATTTTGATGTGATTTAAATGATATAAACTGCTAAATCTAAAATTGGAATGTAACTAATCAATAATGAGTACGGTTGAGAGTTATTAAGATAAAAAATAGACTAAGCTTTAACTTGCCCCTTCTCTGAAACTTGTAGCCAGAATGATTTAGCAATGCTATAGCAACGCTCTAACAATGTTCTTCAGTTAACCCACATTTTCTGTATACAGAATTTTTCCGACAATCCTGTATATTTACTCCTAACTTTAATTTCCTTATATTCCTATGCGAAACTTGAGGATAGAATACCATAAAACACAAGATTTTGGTTGAGTGAGATAAACCCATGCTTGAAGCTTACGAGCTTAGCTGGAATTACATATTAACTCCTCTAACACACTATTAAATGGAGGTCTAATCTCAATTCCCTTCTAGTAAATTAAGATCACATCTTTTGTTTATTAATAGCCATTGAACAAAAAAGATAATTAAACATCATTAAACAAACTGAATCATAATTATATTAAGCCAAACATTCTAGTTTAAAGATACAGATCATGATTCCATCCAAGCTTAGCCACATAAAGATTGGAGCATATCTTACATTACTTGAAGGGCTCACCTGGTCGTGGTATACTCTATACGAATGATGGCACAATAAGATTAAATACTTTTGTGATACAGATCATGCAAGTTAAAGGCTACTAGAAGATCCACCATATGATATTGTGTATTTGCTGGGTGGAATCTTGGAGGAGTAAGAAGCAAGATCAGGTTTCTCAGTCGAGTGCAGAAGTTGAGTATAGAGTCATGGCTCAGTCAGTACAAAAAATTATATGGATTCACCAGTTAATGAAGGAGGTTGGTCTTGCCACGCCATTGCCTGCAAAATTGTGGTGTGATAACACATAGCCTCCAACTTATGTTTCATGGACGTATAAAACACATTAAAATTGATTGTCACTTTGTATGATATAAGACCAAGAAGAACTTTATTTCTATAGGACATGTGTGATCTAGTGATCAATTTGGCAATCTTCTGACTAAGGCCTTAATTGGAACTCATGTTGACTATCTTTGTATCAAGTTAGGCTTGATTAATATCTACGCTCCAACTTATGGAGGAGTGTTAGGAAATGTGTATTAATTAGGGATTAGATTAAATACTATAGTTTAGAGCTATAAATGCTAGGGCTCATACCTCATGCATATATAGATATTTTTTTACAAATGAGTAGATGTGATTTTCATATTACTTTGCTCTACAGCGTTGGAGGAGAGATAAAACAACCGTGAGATTGAAGTTTACGGGATTGTGCTATTTGCTCCTTTTTAAATTGTTCATTAGTTTTTTTTTTTTTTTGTTCTCATTGTTGATTGGTACTTTTGAAACCCCCCCCCCCCCCCCCCCAAAGACTTATTTGTGTTGGTTGCTCCTAGCGTAAAATTTTGTTGGTCAATATACACCGTAACCCATATATAAGACCTAAATCTCACAAATACATACTTGGACACTATTTGGAGAAAACTCACAAATCTCTCCTCTTGTTGTGCTATTCGATGGCCAAACAAAGAGGGAAATATGAGTGACGAAGGCGTCAGAGGATGAAAGTGACATCATTAGGTCATTTAACAGTCAAAGTAGACTTTGCTAACGAGTGGAGCAAAATTGTTATGTTTGGATTACTTCCCAGATAAAATTAGTCAATAAAAAAATTTCTGAATACCCAAAATCTCTAATAGTTACTTTTGAGGCAAAGATGCACTTTGCCCTACATATTAATTTACTGAAAGAAATTTGTCAATGACATTTAATATATAGAATGTGAATCTTTACAACTTGATGTATAACATCCTGACATTTTTTTTTAGAGAAATTAATTTCTTACTCAGTATGAGAGTACATTTTTCTGAAGTAGAATTTAAGGTTTAATTTTTAATATAGTAATATCCCAATTTTGGAACAAGGAATTAAGAAATAAGATTGAGATAAGAAAGCTACTAGACTCTTGATAATCGGTATTTTCGTTACAATTAGGGTAAAAATCAGATATTAACTTGAGTGTTAGGTGGTTATGTAGTAGATAAGCATGTGATATTTGATCGGAAGATGAGTATTCGGTACTTAGATGGTAGATGGAGATATGTATGATAGTTACATATAAATGGTAGTTAGATTGTAGATGGAGATGTGTAGTTATATGGTAGATGGACATATGAATGGTAGATAAATGGTAAATTAACATGTTTAAGATAGATGGATGGTAGCTAGAAATGTGATTTTTTGAAAAATAGTTGAGACCCAAACTCTATAAATACCTCATCCCTTCACATTTCTTTCACAACTCACAAACACTCAAAACACATAGAAAGGTAGAGAAAGAGAGAGAGAAGGAAAGTATGGAAGCCATATGATAACTTTTCGGGAGCTATAGAGTGATAGGTAACTCTGAATATTCTTCCATATACTTGTGAGTTGTGTATATTACAAATTATCTTTTTATATAGACTAATTTACTGTATATATATTATAATATTATTGAATATTACAGTTTTGTATCCAAGAAAATTACAATTTTGTGCCCAGCAAAAATTACGTTTTTGCCCCCAAATTTCAGAAATGACATTTTAGTCCCGAATTTTAGAACGACAGTTTAGTCCCTTGAATTTCAAAACTAACAGATTGGACCGATGAATTTTTATGAAATGTTTGGTTTATCTTTTTATGATATTTGATATAAATGGAATCATGTTTAATTATACTTTATTTTATTGATATAATTATCATGGCGGCTGTATATGTGATGGGATGGAGTAGGGAGGGATTCGAATGATAAGATTTATTTATGGCACCACTCGGTACACAGTGGATGGTATTTTTCAAGGCCCCATCTTCTATGTTCTCCTCTGGCCGGAAATGCATTGGAGTTGTAGAACATGTGAAACCTCCTTAGTTGTTATTTTTTAAGGAGGGGAGTCATAGTCCATGCTTAAGCTCTATACCTTTGATCGGGTATATCTTAAGTTTTGGTGAACTTGGAACCATCCAGTCAAATGAATGGGTTTCTATTGGACTACATGTTAGCCTATGGCTCCAGTCAGCGGTACAAGGGTAGACGGCGATATAAGGGAGGCTGCATATTACATACTGTATAAATGTATGGTATACAATTCGATCTAATGATGATTGCTTTTGCAAAAGAATTTTGTATGAAAAATTATAGTATATACAAATATATTTGAAATCAACCCTGTTTTTTGTCATATGTAATTTGCTTGTGTACGGTAGAAACTTTCAGTAGTTACTGAGACGTGGAATCTTATACCGTATTAACATTTTTCAGGTGAATATCCTAGTAGAGGGCAAGGGAAGGCACCTATGAAGTGAGCTTTGAAGGCTCTTTTGTACTCCTATAGTCTATGTTATGTTATTTTTATTTGCCATGAACCTAAGACTTCCGCTTTGTATTAAACTCTGAAACATTTTCAGATTTCAAATACATATTATGAATTTTATTCAAAATGGATATGTAATTTAATGATTTGGATATTTATTATTCCTATTTGACGTAATTCAAATATTTTGGCCAAGTCTTCGGGTGTTGAAATTGGGGTGTTACATGATGTGCATTTGTCAAAATAAAAAGTGAATTTATTATTTTATTAAAGCTTATTTATTTTAATTTACTAAAGAGAACTTGTGGACAAGATTTATTTATAGAAAATATGTCTTTATAAGAAATTGACAAGTGAAACCCACTAAAATGATTAATTGAATTAAGGTTTTGACAAATTCAGCTATGGGTGGTGAATGTCAATTTTTTTTTAAAAAAAAAAGTTAAGTGTTGTTTAAAAATTGACCATGAAAATATATAAGTCAGCCAAGTCTCCTGGTGATGTGAAACAGAAAGGAAAAAGGTGAAGAGATAAAGAAATAGAAAGAAAGAGACAGGAAATGGGAAAAAGTAGGAATAATTCAAATATATATTTTAAATCAAATCCTAAAACCTAATCTGATTTGAATTTAGAAGAACCCAAATAGGCATTCCTGCGTAGTTTCAAACATAAAATCACCTCAACAATTATTTTTTGAATGTTGATCTTCTCTGCAATGGAAAAATAATTAACAAGTTGTCACATTCTCTTTATCCTTAAAATTTTGACTTAACTATAATCAAGTCCTTATATTTTGACTCAACACAACTCAATCTCTACATAATTTTAGTTTCGATTATTAACTCAAAGTATAACTTAATATTTTATAATCTCAATTTTCAAAAATAAAATCCTATATTTCTTAGAAACTTTTAAACCATATAAATAGTGTTAAAGTTCATAAATTTAATTTCAAATGAGCCAAACTGTAGAAACTAAGTAACTTTCAGCAAGGCAGGGATGAGAGCTTCCCTTCTGTGTGAAAAATCAGATATCACCATAAGTTTGCGTCATTTTCCACACAAACATTTCACATCATGGCCATATCCGATTTTTGACACCAAGGAGAGAAACTCCCCTCAAACCAAACCCAGCCTTAACAACTAAGTTGCAACTAATTAAAAGTTGATTCTTCTTAAGAATTGAACCTAAAACTTGGATGGATATACATAGAGGGCACCACTTTAGTTACCAGCAGACTGCTATTATGTATTAGGTAGATATTATACTGTAGCTATACAGCTTGTTGGAGCCTGTAAGCAACCAAAAACCCAAAAACAAAAAACAAAAACAAAGACCGAACCCCGAATTCCCTATAGGCATCAATATGGCCTACCAATCTAAAACCCCAGTTAGCGGCCCCAGTAAGTACAGCAAATGAAGTAATCATGTACAAGAATTTCCAAATCACCCTGAACCAGGGACCAAGAGAAAATTCACCTGGCCAACAAAAGCATGTAAACCTGGTTTTGATCTGGACCGGTTCAGGAGACATGAAAGGATCTGATTTTGCAACGGCAATGTCCCAGCACCATCCTTCAGGTTAAAGAATGATAACCAAAACTTGTCTCTGATTCTCCCGGTGCAGGATCTCAACAAGAAGTAAAAACCAGCTTTAATGAATAATTCTTCTGACTTTGCAATTGTCCCAACTCAAGCTGTGCTTTCAAAAGAAACCTTGAAATGGGGTGGATTCCTAGGCATTGGATTTGATGCAGCTGCAAGGCCTTTAAGCAATCTTATAACATCAGTAGTATCATCAAGATAATACTTTGCCTTGCTAGGCTTGCCACCAACAGTGCAAGCAAACACCTCTGGAGCAACTGGCAATGGAGGACAAGACACCCTCGATATGCTCTCAAACATGTCTTCGTCCGACCTGTCATCTCCAATGCACATCACGAAATCTGGCAGGTTCCCACCATCTACCAGCGTCGAGAGAACCTGCTCTGCTACTAAACCCTTGCTTATTCCCTGCAAAAATCAAGGCAAGATTTTGAGACCTCAGTTCGAGGTTGAGACAAGAAGATGAAATTGAGTGTCTGTTTGTCGTAGTTTTTTAGAAGTGATTTACAACATTTGGGGTAAATATGTAAGATGAACTTTGTCTCAACTTATTGAAAAATGCTTCAGAAGGCACTTTGCTGTGCTTCCAAAACGAGTATAAAGGGTTGGGATTCAAACCTGTGGTTTGACTTCCACAATATGATGTCCCCTCGCAACGACAGCTGGTTCATTAGCAAGCACGCTTTCCAGGTGATCCAACAACTCTTTAGCTTGGCAGGATCCAAAATCAGGGTCTGCATCTTGATGATGCCACACCAAACCACTTTCTTTAGTTTCAATGTTAGACCCATCAGTTGCCGCTGTATATGAAGTCATGACAGGCTCCACTATATTTTTCCATTCAAGGTCAGCAGACAAGTGGCTGGTTTCCCATTCTGAGTCTCCATTCCACCTGCACCCCAAAAGAATACACAATACCAAAAATCAATTTGCAAAAATTTGACCTTCGGGAGAATGAAGAGAAACATTTACCAAAAAGATTTTTCTGACGCACCTTAAAAAGTAACCATGTTCAGCTGCAAGTCCCAGCCTCTTGCATGAAGCAAACCACTGACTAAGAGAATCTCTTCCTCTCTCACTAACAATGAACACAATGTTCTTGGCATCATTACACAGGGTATTCAGCACAGATATGACTTCAGAGCTGGGGGTTTTATTTATAGAAGAGTGCGGTACGATTGTACCATCATAATCAAGAAATATGACCCTTTTATGAGTTCTTTTATAAGCTGAAACAACATGGTCAATGGACAACCTCCTAAAACCATGAGAAAGAGAAACAACTCTGAACCGTAGGCCCAAACCAATTCCCCAGCACCCTTTGGTGTAATGATCTACGCATGCCCTCTCTAGGTCCTGCATGAAGCTGCGGGCCCAATAAGCCACATCATGGGAACTGACATATCGATAGTGTTTCCCGTGCCTCAATTGCTTCTCTGAATCAGATGCCGTAATGGCCAAATACATTGCATCAGCAACTGCATCAATATCCCAGGGATTGACCCTAATTGCTCCACTTAGAGAAGGGGAACAGCCAATGAACTCAGAGACCACAAGCATGCCGGTACGAGGGGAATCACTTTTTCTGCCCAATGCTTTGTCCAGTTGAGCAGTTCCTTGCCTGCAGACAACATATTTGTACGGGACTAAATTCATACCATCCCTCACAGCATTGACAATACAACACTCTGCTACAGCATAATAGGCACTCTTTTCAAAACGAGGAACAGGACGGTCGATGAGAACAACTGGCTGATAATGTTTTGAGCCATATGTATCATTGATCCTTCGGGCAATCAAATTTGTTTCCTTCTTTGCTTCTTGAACATCCTTCCCTGAACCCCTTGCAGGATTTATAATTTGAACTAGGACGACCTTTCCCAGCAAGTCTGGGTTCTGCTGCAGCAGCTGCTCCAAGGCTAGAAGTTTCAAATTGAGGCCCTTGAAGATATCCATATCATCAACACCAAGAATCATCTTCCTGCCCTTAAACTCTTCCTGAATCTCTTTTATTTTAGCAGATGTAGAAGGAAGATTTAATACAGATTCAAGCCTGCCCATATGAATGCCAACAGGCAAAATTTTAATATACACAGTGCGGCCAAAGTAATCAAGACCTATATGTCCCCGCTTAGATTCATAGTCCAGACCCAGCATTCTGCTGCAGCAAGAGAGGAAGTGGCGAGCATAATCAAATGTATGAAAACCAATTAAGTCTGAGTTCAACAGTCCCCTCAGAATTTCATCTCGTACTGGCAGAGTTCTGTAAATCTCAGATGAAGGGAAAGGACTGTGAAGGAAGAATCCAAGTTTAACTCGATGAAATCGCTTCCTAAGAAATGTTGGCAAAATCATCAAGTGATAGTCATGAACCCAAACAAAATCATCATCAGGATTGATTATTTCCATGACCTTGTCTGCAAATATTTTGTTTGCAGAAACATAAGCTTGCCAAAGCACACGGTCAAAGCGGTCACCATGATCTGGGCACATAGGCAGCATGTAATGAAAAAGGGGCCAAAGCTGCTGCTTACAAAAGCCAAGATAAAACTTCTTCTGGAGTTCATGTGGTAAAAAGGTAGGTACACAATTGAAATCCTCCAGTAGTTTCTGAGCAACTTCTTCCTGCTCACTGGCATCTATTTCAACTTTCAGAGAACCCACATAGATAACCTCAGTATCTGGAGAAAAACCATCTTTCAATTGTAATAAAATTAAATCCTCATCCAAACTGAAACACCATTTAGCAGATTCTGCATCTCTTTTAGCCTGCAATGGCAGCATGTTTGCCACTATTATTTTCCGCTCCCGACACCCAGACGAGCTAACATCTGAATCCGCATCATTATTACCATGACCATCTAGGTCAGAAATGATTCCAGGAACTGTCATAACTCTTGGAAGAGGTCTTGGGGTGTGAGGAACATCCAATAAACCTCCACTAACCAAGTCTAAGAGATTAGCAAACGATCTTGATGCCATCAAGGGTGAAAGGGTAATTGTTTCCTTGATATTCTTCTTTCTTCTAGCAACTCAAACAGAAAAGGCACCGTTCTTATTAGGATATTACAGACAACAAACAATGGACCATGACCAAACAAAGGACAAGGGCAATATGCTAAGAAAATTTGCAGATATTATCAACTTTTTCTCTCACTATGATTCATTTCAGGCACATTCAATAGCCTGGTTCCACGCAGATGCTTGAACGTTACTCCTATTTCACTAATGTCAAAATGTTTCCTCCTGTTGATAGAGATCAAGCAATAGGCCCCCAAAAAAAAAATAATAATAACAAAAATCATGAAAAAACACCAAAAAATTTTATCACAAAAAATTTCAGATTTATGGCACTCAATAATTCCCACAGAACACAGATAGCAGAAACTCTGCAGAAGAAAAGAGAAAATAAACTTACTTTTAAAATAACAACACCATCATATATTTGCAGGCAACTTTATGCACACCCAATATACAGAATCTATTTCCCAAGGACACAGTTACGCATACATACTCTAATACTTATCTTTTGTCACATAGATATCGAAGTTCAAAGGTGGTATAAGTTGCAAAAATATTAAAATCTTTGAGATTTCTTTGAATGTAATGCTCATGCCGCACAAGCTAAGTTCAAAGCTAGTATGAGAAGTCAAAACCCCTAAGATATAAAAAATCTGCCATTTTTGTCTGCCAATATGGGATAATCTTAATCACGCATAGCTGTCAGAGCTAATAGTTGAAATGGGGGGAAGTAGAAATTGCAAGAAAAATCGTTTGTAGGATAAATGCTCTTTCCTCAGTGCTTTAAGGTGAAAATTTGATGCTCAAGGAATTAGGGGTAAAAGTAAGTTTGAAAATACAAAGAGACTAATGCCATCTCCAAATGAGATTAAACCATCACCTTGAGCAAGAAAACCAAGGAAAATCAATTAATCTCAGTCAACCAAATTTCCTTGTTCAATTTTTTCAAGACATGACATCCTCCTAATCCTAGACCATAGTTATATACATATTCAGTAAGAGTTTCCCGCAGAACTTTTCCAATCGAAACACATCACTGGTAAGTCCGGTAAACACAAATACCACAAAATCCAAAGAAGCACGGAAGAAACTATGATTAGCAAAGGTTTTTTAAACAATAAATCAATACACTAAAATAACAAAGAAATATAGATATCAGATTTAAAGACATTAGATCTCCTGAGACAAACAGAGTATAAGGTATCAGAAAGCACAATTTGAGTCGGAAATCATAACTTCAGCAGATTCAATCTACCATAACGTTACCAAACTTCAACGACGCTCAGAAAAAGTGAAATAAAACCGAGCAGTAAAACAAGAAAAACAGTTCCAAAATCAAAAATCACAATCTAAAACTAATGGGCTGCCATAAAAAACTTCGTAACAGAAGAGAAAATCAAAAAATAGATAAATAAATCAGAAAAATATAACAGAAACTATAAAAATTCCGGGCGACAAACAACAAAAATTCAAGCTGGGATCAGAGACTCAACAAAAAAAAAAACAAAAACAAAAACTAGAGAAGTCAAAAGGCTCAGAGGCTCACTTTATACTGGCGATGAAGAGGATTAGCAAAGTGAGAAACTCCTGGGTCTTGAGCTGAAGTGATGAGAGAGAAATGGGGTTCTTGATCAGGAAAAAAAAAGATGAGAGAGAAATGGGGCGACGAAAATGGAGGCTGCGCTGGATATAGAGAGAGGGGTAAGGAGGGAGAGAAAATCAAAGAACGAGCAAGAAAGTTTCGGCAAATGAACAAGACAAGAATGTCTACAACGAGATTTTTATATCTCGGATTTATTGATGGGTGAATAGAAATTTAATAATTTTTTTTCTAAAATAAATTTTTATATTTTTCTGTCTGCCGAGCCAAATTGGATAGAATCAAAGAACAGAAATGGATAGACTCGGACTGTGCTTATCTGTTTCGCTTTTATTGCAGAATGACTCTTTTTATAACCAGGTGTTTGGTTCTGCGTACCTTTCATGTATCATCCCGCAGTGAATTGACTAACTTACCCTTCTCTTTTTCTGTTTTTTTGGCATGCTTCCGTATACTTGGAATTTTTTTTTTTGGTCAACTCCGTATACTTGGAATTAGAAACTAGAACATACAATAGTTTATAGTTTATAGGAAAAATACTTCTCATGTTATAGGAGAAGTGTATTATTATATTATACATATAAAATAGTAGGACCCATATATATATATAATTCATTTAAATTATATATATGTGTGGGAATTTTTTCTTCTCATGCAATATGAGAAGTTTAAACCTATAGTTTATTACTATTTTATTGGGAAATAACGTGAAAATTGTAATTATTCAAAAAAATTAATAATCAAAATATAAATTTTAAAATAATCAATTCCATTGGTTAACTTTTCACATTCCCTCTCAAAACATCCCTCACTTTCTATTTTTAAAATAATTTAGATTTTATTTTTGACAAAATTAAAACTGCCACAATGAACCTTTTTTTTAACTTTAACTGACATTTACATTATCATACAATCCATATATATCATTTAATTATTCACATAGATTTTGACTCATTTAAATCAGTAAGTTTTTTTTAGTGATTTATATAATCTTATATATAATAAACGCTAAGTAAAATTGTAAAATAGACCAATTTAAAAGATGTTAAATTTTTTATCTAATATCTGAGTCATTAAAAAATCCGTATCTCCACAAAAAATAAACATTATTATTTTTCATTTTATATTGTAGACTTTATTGATTATGTTAAATTTTTTATTACCTTTTTTTGGGGGGAGGTGTTTACACATGGGGAAGGCAATCTTGTATATCATTCTCGAATAAGAAATATAATAAACTATCTAGACTTTTTTTTTTTTTGGTTATTGCACCCAGTTCATCAGAGTTTCATCCTGCCTAGTTCGGATCGTAGACTTTTTTTCTTTCATGTATATTAAGTGGTTTTCAGTCCAAAAAAAAACATTACATGGGCTTTTATTTTTAAAACTCACATAAATCTTTTTTTTTTTTTTTTATGATAGGCGCATTAATCAATTCTGACATAACGCAAACCTCCATCGAATTGTTTACGTTGCAGTTAAAAAAAAAAAAAATGATACACGTAATCTTTCTTTAACATTTATAATAAATTATAGTAAAACATTTTTAGTTTTCTTCAAATTATATAATTTTTATTTTCAATTAAATTTTGCATCAAAATTTATAATTTATATTTTTGACAAAATTAAGAGATTTTTTTTTAATAGATACCTACGCAAGGATAAAAATGAGAGAATTTGCTTTTAATTTAATGAAATTTAAAAATCTATATTAGTTTTAAAAATTGAATATAGAAGGAAATATTAGAGGATTAATTGAGGGCAATTTAATATTTTAAAATTATTATTTTTATAATTAGTCTTTCTAAATAATTACAATTTTATGGAATAAATATCATTGACTCTAAGTCCTTCCTTTCTAATTTTCCTTTAGAAAAACTTCCTCACTATTAATTTTTCCTCACAAGCAACATCAATCAATTTATAAGTTATATATAGTATACGTTTGGGTTTTTTAGGTTTACATTAACTCATTAAGTCTTAATTTTAGTACTAATGGAAAATGCTAACTAAATAAATTTAAATAATGTTTTTGTAAATAAATGCCAATGAAACATGTTTAAATTTTCATTCCTTAATATAATTTTTTTATATTTCAAAATTTTAATATTCTTTGTCAGCATTTAATTTCATAATCACCATTTAAATTTTTTCAAGTTAACATTTTTTGTTAAATAAAACTAACAGAATTAAAACAAAGGACTAAAGTACACTTTAAAAATTCAAACGATTAAACCAAAATTTGATACAAGTTTTAAAAGACCAAATATGTAGCATATGGTACATTTGTTTTTATTTAGAAGGTCAGCATTGAGTTTAAATTGCAACAACAAAACTCGATACTCTAAAACCCTTTTCACCATAAAAACACCCGTAGGTGTAATATATTAAATATTAATCAAAAGAACTCCTTCCAATCCTTTTTATAAGAAAATTCTACTAAGATTACATAGTTTAAAATATTAGTTAAAAATAATGAATGTGTATTTTATATACGTTCTTTTCAATTTTACCTTTAGTTAAAAATCAGCCTCCTCTTAGTCCGAGGACGGCCACGGATTTGTTGCCGATGTGCGTGTGTTTTACTTGAGGCCTTTTTTTCATAGTCTAAGTCAGTTTTTCCAATCACCATACCACATAAGAAAATTTAAGGGGGTTAGTGACACACAAGCAAAATTAACACCATCGTGGATGAACCAACATCAAAGTATTATAACTCCTAAGTGCCTATATCTGAGGGTAATAGACGGCTCGTCCGACCCAACATCGGTATTACTTAGGAGGAAGAGAGATTTCACCCTGTCCTTGGATCGTGGATGAACCCAACTTTTTTCTTAAAATTTCATATTATATATATATATATATATATATATATATATATGGGAAAAATATTTCTCATGTTGTAGAAGAAATGTTTTCTCATGCCACACACACATAAAATGGTGGGACCCGCATATATATATAACTAGCACTATATATATGTGGGTCCTACCATTTTTATGTGTGTGTAGGAATCTTATACCCCTGTATATATAAACGTTTTCAAATCCAAAATAGATCACTAGCGCGTGAGTCATTTTGTTTTGTTTGATTCTTATTAATAATTGATGCTACTAGCTAGGGAGGTCCTCTCCTTTTACTTTTTCTTCTTTTATTTTTAGTATCCACCTCATCTTCACTCTTAAATTAAAAAATTGGCAGTTCAGATATCATATTTTATCAAATTAATATTTTGATGTTTTATTTAAAAAAATTATTTTGACTGCATTACGGTTATTAATTGTGCAAATCAATTTTTTTACAATTTAAATTATTTATTTATATTTATAATAATTTTATAAAATATTAAATTTAAACCACCATTTTTTTAATCAATTTTTTTTTAAATTCACTAAATTGTAAACTCTTGACTTTGCTTTTAAAAAAAATCAAGTGTCTTTTACTTTATATATAGCAAGTACAGTTGGTATTGGTTTGTCATTAGGACATAGATCGGGGTCCATTTTATAGATGGTGAAGATAAGGTTCAAGGAATTGTTTACTAAAAGATGGGCTCCAAGAAAATTATTTTCTTAAAAAAAAAAACAAAACTTTTGATTTGTTAGTAGAAAAAGCCATTGTTGGTTTGTCACAACTCACAACTGAAAATCACAGTACATATAAACTTTTTTTATAACACGTATGCTTTTTACTGAGTAAAATATAAGAAACCTTTTTTTTTTCCCCAATTTCCTCACATTCTAAAGCCCCGTTTGTTACCAAAAAAAAAAAAGTTTGAGGAAGGAAAGGGAGATTTGAAAGATGGAGGAAGATAGTTTGAGTTGTTTGGTAGGAAGAAAATGAAGAGGTGGTAGTTGGTAAAGAATTAGGAAATGTTTATTTTACCTTCAAAAGAAATTAATTCAAAATAAAAAAGAAAAATAATTTTTTTGCTGAAATATATTTTTAAAAAATATATTCTTGTTAAGTTCGAACTTGTGAAAAGAAAATACCAAGTTTGAACTTTCCCGCCCAATTCGAACTTCCCACCAAATTTGAATTTCAGGAGTAAATCTATCCAAAAAAACACTTTCCTGGGAAGATTGAGTTTTCCTTTCATTTTCGGATGGAAATCATCTTCTCTCAAATATGGGAAGATTGGACCTCACTGGAAGATACTGACTAGACTTTCTCTATACCAAACACCCCAAATTCATAGAAAGATTGGGATCTTCCCTTTCCTTCCCCATCAATTCCTAAATGTCTATTCCTTTCCTCCATTTTAATTAGTTTAAATAGTCATTTACTTATAGAGGTTTTTCTTTTCAATTACTATATTGCAAGCAAATCCTTCTAAGATATAACTATTACTAACATTTTCTTAGTAAAGTATAAGTTTGATCCTCTGTATTTATATCTAATTTCAGTCTAGTCAATTAAGTTTAAAAGTGTATTTTTAATCCTTAAATTAGTTAATGGTATTAAGATTAAGGGATTGAAAATGTATTTTATAAATTTAAGGATTAAATTAAAAGTTGATGTAAATTTATAAGACCAATAACATATTTTAGCCTATCATATTTATCAAATCAACTTGGTCTTAAGTGTAAAACTAAACACATTGAAATAAATAATACTTTTAGTGTCTGTTTAACTATGCTTTAAACATAATTACCTTATTTAGATTATACTTATATAGAGAGAAAAATAACACTTTTATCCTCCACCAGAATACTACTTCCAGTCCTAATTATAAGTTATTTAATTATTTCATATGTTGTATATCATTAGATTATATTTATTAGTTAAGCTAATTAATTTGAAGAAAAAAATAAAAATACTCTAAGATAATCTAATTAACTTCCTTAATCGGTCTAAAAAAGTCAATAAAATTTTATAATTAAGATCAGGAGAAGTAATAAAAAAACAAAACAAATTTAAAAGTTGAGATCTGAATGATCACGACAACCTCTTTAGATAATTGTTTATTCGTCCACATATCTGTTTCAATTAAATTATTTTATTTTCATGAAAGAGGTCCGTGTCAATTAAAAAAAAATGCATGCTTCATCATCATTTATGTGCATTCCGTCCATAAGAGTTTTTTTAATATTTTCTTAGTATTTTAACGTAAGTACAGTTCATTTTACCAGAACACCTACTATTATTTTTCTGACAGATACCACGAATTTTAATTTTAATTAATTATTATAGTAGAATAAAAAATATAGAACATTATCCACCATTGGTGAGTTATTTTTATTATTATTTATCTTGTTTAAATAATTGCAAAAAAAAAATGTAGTCAAATACATCGAACCTCTTTTTTCCCCCACAAATTCATCGAACCTAGAAATTGGGGCTTCTCATGGATAAATTAATTAATAGTATTATTTTATTTAGTTTCAAAATTTGTATACTTTAATATAAATAAAAATATAATTTTAAAAATTAAGTAATAATGGTAATTTATTTGAAAAGGGTGAATAAGGAGAAAGACACACAAATACCGACCAAATCTATTGCTCCCAATTCAGAACCCTGAAAATGTTAATATGACGTTCATAGGGATTAATTTGGAATTAAATTTTTTTAGCGAAGGTATATAAATGTCCTTAACTTGCAAAAATGAAATGACAATAACAATTTAACACTAAAGACAATTAAGTCATTCCATAAAAATTTTTAATTCCAGAATAGACCATAAGAACCTAATTAAAAAGTTGATCTCACAAGTAGAGAGGACGGGAGATTTACCTTTTGCATGGCAAAAATGACTGATTTTAAACAAGTGACACATACAACAAGTGATACACATACTTAAAATTGTTTTAAATTTGAGCTGATAATATCAAATATAATATTTTAAAAAATGTTCTCAGCTTTCCCTCTTAAAATTGTTTTAAATTTGAGCTGATAATATCAAATATAATATTTTAAAAAATGTTCTCAGCTTTCCCTCAAGTTCTTTACCTTTTCCCTTTTTCTCAAAATCTCCATCCATTGTTAAATAAAATCATAGATGGTTCAAATTTAATGTTTATAAAATTATTATTATTATAAATATACATGAATAAATTTAAATGGTTAAAATTTGACCTATATAATTCATAACTGAATTACAAAAAATAAAAATATTTAATTTATAAAATAGTGTACCGATAGTGTAATAAAATATTAAATTTGAATAATATATTTTATAATCTATCAATGGATATGAGATATTAAGAAAGGGATAGGATATTGTCACTACCAATTTTATGTCACTACCATTTTTTCACTGTTAGATCATAATCCCATCTATCTTTATCATTTCTTTCCCCTATTGAGACTCTGATCTAACGGTGAAAGGTGCAAAATTGCGGAAACACCCTCCATTAATTCACCTGAAATTACAAACACACACTTTATTAATTCAAAACGACGTAGTTTTAGGATCACTGGAGATAACTCTATCTCCAGACCGGAGAAATACTTTTCCCTAAATTTAAATGGTTAAAATTTGACCTATATAATTCATAACTGAATTACAAAAAATAAAAAATATTTAATTTATAAAATAATGTAGTAATAGTGTAATAAAATATTAAATTTGAATAATATATTTTATGATCTATCAATGGATATGAGATATTAAGAAAAGCAGGGGGAAAAAAAAAAAGAGGAATAGAAGGAAATGATCTGCTTGCTCCAAAAATTCCACCAAACCAAATATGCAAAGCAATCTCATGTATCATTGCATTTAGTTGAACTATTTTTTTAATGGATGGAATCACAAAGGTTATCTCCAATTGAATGATTGATCACCTAACAAAAAAAAGCCCTAATTTGGACTTCTTTGGCTGGTGACATCAACCAATTGTCCCTTCAAAACTAGAATTCTTCGTCACAACGAAAAGCCTCTTTTGTTTTCTAACCACCCGTGAAGGGTAAGCTACCACCCGATTGGTCTGTCTCATTTTAATTTATTTTTATAACTATTGTTTGCTACAATTAATATATCTATCGGGTTTAAACTTGTCATGTTGCATAAGAAAAAGAAGATTCCTACACACACATGAAATATATACGTGGGTCTCACTATTTCATATATGTGTGACATAAGAATACACTTTTCCTACAACATGAGAATTGTTTTTTCTTATAACTATTTGATAAATATATTAATTAATGTTTTAAAAGTTGGCATATTTATTTTTTAGATTAACATCACTTTTAATCTTTTGAATTTTCACCCAATTTTAGTTTTGGTCTCTAAAGTTTTGAAGAGGTGATTTTGGTCTTTCAAGTTTATGTCATTTAAAGCATTTGGTCTTTGAACTTCCAAGAAAACTTAGAGCTGTGTTTGACGGTGTTAAAATTTTACTTGCGTGTTAATAACTCCGTTAAATTTAATTACTTATGTGAAATGCTGATTGGGAAAGCTGGCTTAGTAATTTAATTTTCCTTGCAGTCGCCTTTTTTTTTTTTTTTTAAATTTTGTAATTAAAGTCTAACTTATAACACACATGGCATATTTACTAAGTCAGCTTTCTCAACAACTCCTTATAATTATTGTACGAGCAATCTTTTTAGTTATGCTTTTTTTAAAAAATAAAAAAATAAAAGATCAACAACCTTAATTATTAATTAAATATTTTGCACCCCTTCATTTTGGGTTTAACTAGTAAAAGGGTTAGACACTCTCACCAAAGAGAGAGAATTCGATCCTGAAGTTGGTCAAAGAACTGGGACAAGCATCCTAATTTCTATGTACTTAGATGTCCTTGGATCGTGGGTGAACCCAACTCCTTTTTTGAAATTTTTGTAGCAAAAAATAAAAATAAAATAAATATTTTGCTTCATTTTTTGTGGGTAATAAACAACCTGTTGCTTAGAATGGCTACAACTCCGCGTGAAACGCGTGCTTGATTTTAACAGTGCAACTGTACTATATAGAGCGGGGTCCATTTTATAGATGGTGAAGATAGGGTTCAAGTAATTATCTACTAAAAGATTGGCTCGAAGAAAATTAGTTTAAAAAAATACAAAAATTCTGATTTGTTAGTAGAAAAAGCCATTGTTGGTTTGTCACAAATGAAAATCACATAAAAACTTTTTATATCTGATTCCTGTTTTGAGCAGTAATATAAGCTAAATCATTTAATATGCCTTAAACGAAAACTTTTTACTTATTTTCCCGTATTAAAATATATGATTTTTAAATATGTATTTATTATTTATGATAACTTCCTACTAAACGTTATATTTTGAATCAAAAATTCTTTTTAAAAGACTATTTATATTTTGGATAAAAGAAAATATATGCTTGTTTGATTTGTTTTTAAAAATAGTAAAAAAAAAACAAAATATAGAAGAGGAAACTTTTTTGTTGCCAATCCGGTATCCAGTGTTTCACCCTGACTAATCCGGATTTGACTTGCATCGCGCACTTGACTATGGTGGGAGGGTCTCCCAACAGGGCTTTTCTACATTTACAAAACTTGAACTCGAGACCTTATTTAGAGATACAAGCCACATACTTGTGTCAATCCCTATTAATTATATAAAAACAAACTTGTTTGAAAATCTGTTTTCTATTTTTTTTTTCGGGGTTTGCGAGAATGTAGGCCCATAATGGAAAATCTCTCTACCTCCAACTAAGTATCGTGATTGTAAACGTAACTTACGTAAGGCTTAAACATGAGATTATTAGCGAAGTTAGAATAACACATAACCAGTTGATTCAAACACTTGATACTTTCAATAATTTTTTAAAAAAAGCACATAAAGTTATTTTTCAAGACTAAGAAAAAATTTAGGTAATTTTTTTATTCTTTATTTTCTAAAACCCCACTTGTTCATTATTGACACTACATTATCACTATGACCACGGCCACATCACCAGCAACTACCACATCACTTCAAAACATATTTTTTTTTTAAAAAAAATAATTATCATCAAAAATAATTATTATTTTTAAAACTTATTTGTTAAAAAATTCAAAAATAAAACAGGAAACAGAAACTTTTATTTCTAACAAAATGGGGTGAAAGAGGGCAATAACGTAAATAGAAAGGGGGGGAGGGGGTGAAAAAGGGTGAAGAGAGGATAAGGAGGAATTGGATGAGCTGTGAACAAGTAAATGCCAGCTAGCCGCGTTACAGCATAAAAAGAGGCGCCTTTTGCACAGCACCTCGTGATCTTCTTCCCCCTTTCTCTCTCACCTTTCCCAACCCCGGACCTGTCACAATAACTGCACATATAATAATATCAATAAATAAATATGACCATCTCTTATCCAATCTAGGTCAAAATTAAATGCATAAAAATGCTCCATTCAAATTGTTCATTAAATACATCCGAAAGGAGCCAGGAATCTTTCGAGGAAGAGAGAGAGAGAGAGCAAGTAATCCATCACCTTTTTTGTTTTCAGTGTTTTAGTTTTTTTTTTTTGAGATAATTAATGATGAGATAGTTATATATTTCTATGGCCTTCAATGTACTTTTTTTAAAAAAAAAAAACAAAAAATTATTTTTATCATGAAAGTATTGATTAGAGGTATTTAACACTTGACATTTTTTTTATCATTTCTGCCTTAGAAGTTTACAAAAAAGAAAAAATATGCTTCAAAATTTTTTTTGAGGAATAAATTTACCTCGAAAGTTTTTTTAGGAGTAAATTTTTGTGAATTTTTAAGGTAAAAATGATACAAAAAATGATCAATCCAACGGTTAAGATAAATCAATGGGTAGGATTGCTACGTTTGTAAATTTTCGGGAAAAAATGATACTAAAAAAAACTTTCGGGTTCTAATTGCTCCAAAACCAAAACTTCCATAGTAAAATCGGTATTTATCCCTTTTTTACCATGTTATAAGGCCTACTTTAATTAAATAAAAAAAGGTTAATTAAGCTAATTGATATAACATATTTTTTTTAAACACTTTAATCATGTGTCTTTCTTAATTTCATCCCCTCTCTAGATTATTCCTGAGGAGAGATATCAATATGGAAATTTTAGAAAAGATTAATAAATATAAAATAATATTTATTCGTATGTTTTTATTTTTAAAATTATTTATATGATAATAATATTTTTATTTCTTTGTTAATTATGTTGCATCTATTTAGTTGTTATTTTCTTTTTTAGAATTAAATTTTATAAGAACATATTATATTACAAATCCTAAAAGTTTAAAACTTATAAAAGATATTTCTTTTCATAAGTATTCTTATTAATTTTGTATTTTTTGACTTATTTTCTAGTGATTGTTTTGTTCATATCTTGTGTTGTGTTTTTTTTTTTACTACCTACATTTTTCAAGACATATCTATAAGAAGTATTTTAAATTTTATTAAGTCTTCTCATTAATTATTTGTAATTATGATATGCGGACAATAATTTACCTTTGATTATAACTTAGTGATTGTGTTTGGTTATTGTATAATGCGTATCGTTTAAACCTTAATTTTGACAAAATTTATTTGTTAAATTATGACTTTCATTGTTCTAATTTTATTTTTGGTAAGAAATTGAAAAATAGAAAAAGATTGCTAAAATAACTTTCACCCTGGAGGGCTAACTCGAGCCAGACCTCAAAAAATGATTGTTTTTCTTTAGCCAGGAATAAAAGAGTCGGCCCTTTTAGGCCTAACCCTTTTTACCAGCTCTATCTCTGGCAGCACATTTGGCGTTGGCCAATATCAGAAAGAGCCAAGTTCTTCATGTGGAAAGCTTTTCATGAAATAGTACCTACCAACTTTGTGAGAAAGATGTGAGGTTTGAGTGATCATAATGAATGTCCTTTTGAGTGCTTTTGTGAGGAAACAAAACTACATGCACTAAGATTGTGATACAGCAAACATATGTGCTTGATTTGATTAACCTTATATATTATGGTATTTTTTTAAGCGGTAACTTGAAGGATAGGATATTGTAGAACAACAGACAAGAATCAGGTAGCAAAATAGTGAAGAATTGGACCTAGATTCAGATATTTAGATCAACTTGCTGGCTAATATGAAAGAACAGATGTATGAAGATATTTGAAGGTGTATATATTCATCATCATAGCATCATTTATAGTTGTTTTCACCACCTAATGGAAGGCGTGGAGTAAGGAAGATTTAATCATTGGTCTACTAGGTTCTTGACAGAGTAGTATTAAGTGGACTGTTCTACCTTTTTGGCTATGTTAGGATGGATGTAGATGGATTGGTTAACAACCATAAAGTTGCAATTTATGGTGGCATTGTTCGAGATAGCACCGGGCATTGATGATAGGATTCCAAAAGAGGATTAGATTCTATTGCAACAAAATTACAAGCGATCAAAGCAAGTAGTTGTATCAAGTTCCATAGAGGTGATTCGTCTATTGATATTAAAATATGGGTTGTATCACCCATTGACTCAAGAGATTTCTAAAATTAGATCGTTGATTTTCTTTGACTGGGATATAGAAATAATTCATTCAAACAAAAAAGCACTACAATATGGAGATTTTTTGGCCAAGATGGACAGGATGAGAACATCGAGCTATGTTTATTACAATTTCCACCAGCTTGTTATTTGGATCAAATGTTAGTCAACTTAAGCTAAAATCGGTTAATGATGTTCACTCCTATCTGTGTTTGTAGTGTCGCTATGTCACAATCTAAGAGGTAAACTCTTGTCTTACGTACTCCAAAAAAAAAACATGTATTTTCTAAAATACACTATTCATTTTCCTTAATTCCCTCATTTCCCCTTTCCCTTGATTACTCCCTCAGGTCCTATTTACAAGAGCTTAAGAACCGAATTAGACAGTTTAAGAAAGTAGTTAAATTAGTTTTTTAAAAATAAATATATATGAAATAAACTTTATTTTCCAAGTATATCCTTATTTATGAGAAGGTAAGTATGAGAGATAAATAAAGTGAATATAAGTACTCTGTCTAGTCCTTTTTATTTATAAGAGTATAAAGTTTGAATTGCCTTAGTTCGTTTGATAGTAAGAGCTTGACAAATGTTATCTAAATATTTAATGATTTTTTCTTTCCATTTTTTACCCTTTATTAATTATATATATTGCATTAATTTAAAGGTTGGTGATACTTATATTTGCTTTATTTCTCTCTCATACTAGCCTTTCATATAAGGCATACTTAAAAAACAAAGTCTATTTCAAACATATTTGTTTATTTTAACTAATGTTAATTGCTTCCTTAAACTGCATAATTCGGTTATTGAAATCTTTTGAATAGGACCAAACGAAGTATCACCAACCTTTAATTAATGCAAACATATAATTAATGAAGGGTCAGAATAGGAAAAATTCAGTAAATGTTCATACAACTCTTATTGAGTTCTTATAAAAAAAGATGCCGGTAATTCAAATTTTGGGCTACTATAAAATCGACCAGAGGAAGTATCGTTAAGAGAGCATCAATAGAGTTAAACTAAGAAAAGATTGACAAATATACAAATGAATCTTATATTTAAGGTCAAGATCAATTTCTCACATAGAACCAAAGGTCCGGACAGCCATAGAACCATAATCCAACAGAACCTGACCGAGCCCAGCTGCATAATGACTATCTCGGCAACGACCGGCTGGAGGAAGCTGATTGAAGACTACCTAGAAAGAGGCATTATCTCGACTGACCCTACCGAAGCAAAAAAGTTGATCAGGGAAGCCGCCATCTACACCATGGTCGATGACCAGCTTTACAGAAAAGGGTTGCACTGCCCGATGATGCAATGCCTTGGTGAGTCCGAAGCACAGTACGTGTTGGCCGAACTGCATGAAGGAAGCAACGGCCATCACATGGGGGCAAGGCTCTTGCTAGAAAGGCACTACGCGCCGGTTACTACTGGCCTACCATGAAGCACGACGCCATGGAAGTAGCCAAGAGGTGTGATAGTTGCCAGAAACATGCCAAAATCATATGGCCACCGCCTTCGGAGTTGAAAGGCATGCCAGCCCCTTGGCCCTTTTACAAGTGGGGCATGGACATCCTCGGACCATTCAAATCGGCCCAAGGGCAGTGCAGATGGCTCATCGTCGCGGTCGACTACTTCACCAAATGGATCGAGGCAGAGCCACTGGCTACGATAACCTCGACCGGAGTAATGAGGTTCTTTCGCCACAACATCGTCTCCCGGTTCGGAATACCTGCTGAAATCGTCATGGATAATGGAACCCAGTTCATGGGCCATAGATTCCAGGCGTTAATGTCCAACTTAGACATTAAGCAGCACTTTTCCTCCGTTGAACACCCACAGTCCAATGGCCAGGCCGAGTCGGCCAACAAAATCATCCTAGACGGCCTAAAGAAACGCATGCTACAGCCGACAGCAACTGGACCGAACAACTCCACAGCGTCTTTTGGGGATACAGGACGAGCGTGCAGTCTTCGACTCAAGAAACTCCGTTCCGGTTGACCTATGGCTGTGAAGTAATGATCCCTGTCGAAATTGGACAACCTTCATAGAGGAAGATAAGAGCCGGACACGAAGGACAGATGTCCAATGACGATGCCTTGAAGACAGATTTGGACCTCATTGATGAAGTCCGAGTCACGGCACACTGCCGAGAATTAGCAGCCAAGCAACTCCTAGCAGCTAAGTACAACCGAAAGGTTCGACCACAGTCCTTTAACCGGGGAAACCTAGTACTTCGACGGGCCGACATAGGCAACAAGAACGCCCGGGATGGAAAACTTGCGGCGAATTGGGAAGGTCCGTACCGGATCAAAGAGAAGCTCGATGGAGGGGCGTACATTCTCGAGACCTTGGCAAGGAAGCTGGTCAAAAGAACCTGGAATGCTGACAAATTAAAGATCTACCATAGCTAGATCCCGGCTCGGCTCAGCGGAACTGTACCACTGTTTGCTCTTTTTTTTTTTTTTTAAGTTTTTAAATCTAAGTTGTTTTTAGCTCTTATCAACTTACGTTCATTTGTAAAGCTCTTTAGGGCTATTTTTATCAATAAAGGATCCCACTAAGGAGACTCACGAATGTGTACAAAAACTCGCTTAAGCATGAAACCGAGGCAATAAAGCCCGGTCAAAAATTCAAAGCCGAGGCCAATAAGCTCGGCATGAAAAACGGCTCTGAGGTCGTGTACCTGGCCGCTAACAAAAAACATCTAGATGTATGAAACCGGCCGTTGTACTCCGACAGGCATTGGTTAGAGCTCAGCGAAGGCGCCATACGTGGCCTTTCGCGAAATTGACGCGTCAACGCTCGCCCGACTAAGCAAGCAGACTATCATGCCGACCCTGATCAGATCAAAATGTTTGATTGGAGGTAGTTGAAGCCTCGGTTGAACATGTGGTAGTTTAGCCCTTACGTCGGTTACCATTCATCCGACTAGTGAAAGTTGGACCGAGGTAGTGTGGTTAAAGTTAAGGACCCCCGAGGTACAAAAATAAAACCCTGCCCGAACCTCCCACATGTAAGTGTGGTCGAGTAAAACGACTTATATTCGTTACGGTCAACCAATATCTAAACCAAGTTTGGATCTTATAACATAGGCAAAATGATGATAAAAAAGAAAATCATTCATTGTCTAAAGTTTATATACATAGTGGCCTAAAGGCCAGAATTGTTCAAAAGCAATAAGGGTACAAACGCCCGAAAAAGAAAAAATACAAAGGGCCAAATTAGCTGGATGACTCGGCCTCAGGACCCCGACCCTCGGGGACATCCTCCCCCACTCCATCAGCATGGGACTCCTCGGCGGCAGGAGACTGGTAGGGGATCAAATTCTCGTCCTCCATAAAGGCGCGATAATCATACCCATCAACATTAAGCTCCACGCCGGGGTTAAAAAACCGGATCTGAGCCAAGGCCTGCTCAAAACAATCCTTGGTCGCCTGCAGCAACGCCTCGGACGCCTCCTGATGCGCCGCCTGCTTCGTGGAAAGGGCCGCCTTGGTCGTCTTATGCTCAGCAATCAGGGAAGCCCGCTGCTACTGAAGGACCTTCACGGCAGCCAGACTCTCGGACAACCCCTGTTGAGCCCGGAAGCATTCCTCGGCCAACTTCTTAGCGGAGGCCCGAGAAAGCTGGAGCTCCTGGTCAGCCTTCACCGACGCGGCCTTGGCAGCATCCCGCTCAGCCCTAGCCATATCCCGCTCCTCCTCAGTAGACTTGGCTCTAGCTTTTGCCATGGCCAGAGCCTTAGTCAACTCCTCCGCATATTTGGCCTTTGCCTCTGCCGTGGCCAAAGCCTTCTTCAGCTCCCCCTCGGACGCCCTCAGCTTTCTGCGGTTAGCGTCGGCCTTGACATACTTCTCCCGCACCAAAACCAGGGCTTGAAGAAACCCAACAGACCGGCACAAGTGTTGCTGGGCCGAATGTATCTCGTCCAAGGTTGGCGGAGACATAGGCCGGTTCTCCACAAAATGCCGAGGAGGAAGGAAAGCAACATCCACCTCTGGGACCACCCCTTCTCCCATAGAAAGCCGCGTGGGAACACCGATGACGGACCAGGAGGAGGAGGTAGAGGAGGTGGAGGCGAAGTAGACAACGAGCCTGATGGGGCCTCAGGAGAGATCACAGGCTTGACCTCCTCTACGGTAATCACAGCCTCCTTCCCCTTCGAAGCCTGGGACTCTACCGCTTGGGAAGGCTCGACAACGGCAGTAGGGGTAGATCCTTGGTAGACTGAGGCCTTGGATTTCTTCGCCGCATCGGCCTTGGGCGCAACGGCATCCTCTGGGGCATCTCGCTTCCTAGTTTGTCGGCTCGGGGAGGAAGCGGCAGGATTCGTCTTTTGGAGATAGAGGGGAAGGGCGTTCATGTCTTTGGTTGAAAGAACAAAGATGAAACAAGTTAGTAAAACAGATCCAAAATCCAAATCAATGACAATATGCCAACAAAAGAGAAAACCCTACAAGTAGAAGGAATTGGCTTAGAACCCTCCCCGATTATAAAGAAGCTGGCGGGCTTTAAGCCATACTCCGCCACGAAGGCCTCTAACCGAGGTAGGGCAGAGACTGAGTCCGGCCAGAGGTTCTTGCAAGAGATCTGGAAAGACGAAGGAGAGACCTCATAATGGCTCTCCATCCAATACAAAGGAAAACGCCAACCCACGTCAGCAGCCTCAGGACCTTCTAAGAACCAGGGCTGTTTACCGAACTCAGCGGCAACATTGAAAAACGCCCCTTTGAAGCGCTTGAACGAATCTGAAAATGGCGTCATAAGATTTCGGTCCGAGTTGATGCGGAGGGACACCAATCCCTTCAGCTTATCACCCTCCTTCGGTGAACTAGGAGTAAAGGGGCCGAAGTAGTAGAAGAAAAGGTTTGTGGTGCATGGAATGGGGACAGGGAAAGAATTGCATAGCCGCTCAAAGGCAACAAAATAAGCCCACCCATTCGGATGAAGCTGGGACGGGGCAAGCCTTAAGTACAGCAGAGCCTCCATTTGGAAGGGAGTGAAAGGCAAGGGAACTTTGACCCGGGTCAAGCAATCCCGGTAGAAAAAGAAGAAGTTCGAGTGGCCTACTTCCCGCGTCGCGCAGATGGGCTCATCGGCCCCTGGGCAGCTGATGACACACCCGGGCATAGCCGCAATATTCAACCGAGCAACGTCGACACCCGACATAAGGGACCGAGTCTTCAGCACTTCATGGGACACCCAGCTATACTGCCGACACAAGGCTTCAGACGGACTAGAAGAGTCCGAACCCTCGGCCTCGGACCGTTACTTGGAAGATCGAGATTTGGGAGCCATTAAACCTATAGGCAAATAAATAAAAACTAGTATTAGTAAAGAGCGGGAATACCTGGCACAACAACAGTCGCAGGAGAAAATGACAACGGACTCGGACGAATGGGGGCATTAGAGGAAAGGTCCGTTGAAGGCTGGTGCTGATAGGAGCTGAGGATCGAAGAAGCCCCGGCATCATTGCCACGAGCAATGAGATGGGAGCTCTCTGCCAGGCAATCCCAACAAGGCCCGAGGTACCCTTCGGGTAGAGGATCCGAGGTTTCGGGCCAAGGACCCTCGTGGCCAGCAAAGCAGGAGATCCGGAGCCGATTGAGGTGTCTACCCCGGCCCTAACAGCCAGCGCGAAGGGAAGGGCACCCACCGCGGGGCGGACGGAGGAGGCATCGGAGCTCTAACAACTGCAGGACGGGGCCCAACCTGCCGCGGACGACCAACACCGCCTCGGCGCAAAGGCGCCAATATCTCCGTTGTAGGAGGTTCACCTTCAAGAACCCAGTAGGTGGCTCGGGGGAAGCGTGTACGAAGGAACGTTTCTTCTTCCGGTGACAGTACTGCTCTAGGCCTAGGGAAATTCCTATCTCTAGCCATAACAGGGAAGCCTAAGAACTAAAGGTCTTATGTTAAAGGCGAAAGGGTGGACGAATTTAGGTAAGGCAGTACGAGAAAAACCCAGAAGGTTCGCCAAGCAACCTAGAAAAAGGGAAGAACAATAACACAAACGACAGCCTATGGAGAATGTAAACGGCAAAGTACAGAGTAATACCAAACAAATGTAAAAGGAAGTGCATGGAATACCTGTACGAGTGCAATAAAGGAAGCTTTAATGCTGGAAATGGACGACGGCGAAGTTTTGATCAAAGAAGGTGATCCTCTGAACCCAGAGAGAAACTTAAGAAAAACTGAACGAGCGGGAAAAGTGAAGATGAAGAAAGAGAAAAAGCTACTTAAACCATTGAGGCAAAGTAGCGAAACGACAAGGGTAAAAAGGCCTTTTCAGCATAGACACGACGGATTGGAACAGCGCGACGTGAGCGCATTAAATGCGCACGAACCTCGGGACTCGATCAGGCGCAGCGGTTGTAGGTTACCACCATTCAGGGCATGCCAGGTGTAAAGCTGCAATGATGGTGCACGCATCAGGAATCCCAAACGGCATGTCAGATGCCACCGGGCAAGGAGCGTGGGTCCGAGGTCCCTGGCAGACGTCATGGCCCGGGACGGATTGAGTAGCCATCCCGGTTACTTGGAACATGGCATCCTCGGCAAAGTACTGGGGGTTAAGCTTTCTAGAGACATAAGAAGCCGGACCCCGGATTCAAAGCCACCTAAAAGGCCGCAGTAGCAGCAAAGCCGATCCGATTGAGACAAAGACCCTGGACCCAGACAGAGGCCGGGGCCAACGAACATCTCGGCCGCCCAGAATTCTGGACAACCGAGCTGGGGGGCAACTGTTATGGATCGGGCCAACAGCCCAAAACCATACTACGGCCCAACGTAACTAGGAAGCATAGTCGACATGAGCACAGCTGATATATCAACAGGATCCTACCAAGGTGAGATCTATCCTAACTAACACCCCGAGATACTCGCCCCTGATATCTCGGACCTGGATCTTGCTCACGCTGAGTATCTCGCCAGACTGAGATATCCACCTCGGACACCTCTATAAATACAGAGGAAGGCCAACCAGGTGCACACGTTCTAACTTATGCTCTATTTACTTTCTATCACACAAGCACACACACCACCCCTAGCTAATAGCCTCCAAGTTTACTTTGAACTACATGAACTTTGATCTCTTCAAAGGGTACGTAGGCTCTAGGCTTGACACCTAGTTAAGTTCAATTAAGTCCTGTTCCCAGAACAGAACAACAAGTATCCTTTTATTAGAGACAATCTTATTTGAGACAATGTCTATCACTAAATATAGACACTTCTTTCAACGAGGATTCAAACTTTAATTTACCACGTTATAAAAAACTAAAATTTATGCTAGACCCAACCCTATTAGTTGAAGCATAATCTTCTTACATGAAAATACACAATTTAATAGTTGGGATGATAAAAAACAGAACCAGGAGGAAAAATCCCACTTTTTTCTACCTCATCATCATAGTTTTCATGGTTAATGTACTTATCTAGAGAGAGAGAGGTGACAAGGTAATTTAACATAATTAGTTTATTTCATTGCCGTCCTTTAGAGTGAGTTCAGTGGAGACGTGGCCATTTTGTCCTGCTTCAAAGTCAGCGCGGGAACAACAATGACCTGCATGCCTTCCTTATTATATATATACTCCTATATTTAACTAAAAGGACTAGATGGTTCGGTAGCCATATTATTTTTCTTTCTTATGGACCTCGGAGTAATCCTCCCCTGGGGTAGCAAAGGGAATTGTTGACAACCGGCTGGAAACTGACGGTCAACCACAGTGGCGTGATGAAAGGGCATTTTGGTCATTTACCCTTAAAATATCCTCTCTCTACTCTCCAGTACTACCTCCGGTCCTAATTATAAGAGCTAGTTAGATTTTCTTTGGAGAGATTAAGGAAGCTAAATAAGTTATTTAATCATTTCATATGTGGTATATTTTTAGATTATATATTAGTTTATTAGTTAAATTAATTAGTTTGAAGAAAAAAAATAAAAATAAAAATATTCTAAAGTAATTTAATTAGCTTCCTTACCTTCTCCAAAAATAGTAAACTAATTCTTATAGTTAGGACCGGAGGGAGTATTTGATATAGAATATTTTTAAAGAGTTGATCTTGATTTTTAATATAAGATATATTTTTCCTATTTCTGAATATTTTTATAATTTACTTCTATTAATACTCTTTCGGAATAATTAAGGAAGAGAGGAAATAATGAAATCAATGATGGTGATTAGGGTATTTTAAGAAATATATCATGTTTTTTTTTATGAAAATAGATATCATTTTAACTACTTAACTAATTTTTTTAATTTAATCAAATCAGGTAAATATTTTCTAAAAGAAATACCAATTTTATTTTTATTGCCTAAAATCTTAGAAATTTTTAGGCGAGATTTGAAGTTATATTTACCTGAAATTTTTCCTACCTTTGACTCTTTGAGGCTTTGATAATGATTAGCGCCAAGACGGATGGATTCTACGTCCAATTTTCGTGCCGCCCCACGGCCTAAATTACTGTGGGGGATCCACGTCATGAGGAGGGGAACGCGTGGCCACCACGTGACGGAGGAGGTATTTGTGGGGCCCGCGTTTTATCCAGCCGCCGCGACTCGTGGAGGGAATGCTTGCCTCGGGCGGACCTTATCCGAATGAAGAGAAAAAGCCTTTTCCCCGGCCCCGTGATATTTCCATCGCCCTCGTGGGTCCCACTCTTAGAATGGAATGTTCCAGACGTACCTTTCCCGCCACAGGATAGTCTATAATTGACTAATCCTCTACCTCACGGCCCACATCACAACTTTTTTTTGGGCCCGTACTCACATCACAAGTCATTTTCCCTGATCAAGTAATGGTATAGCCAGTTTCACTCGTAGCTTTGTGGGATGCTCTTTCTCGACGTTCTATGTGTTGCGGGTTCGAGACTTGGCACAGATAATACTACTCTGGTCCTTCAAAAAACAAAGTAATGGTATACCTATCAAAAAAATAAAATAAAAATAAAGTAATATCAAAATAAATAAATAAAGTAATAGTAATAACTTCATCTATATACAACAACAAATATTTAATGTGAGTCCAATCATATTATAAAACACTAGTTAATAATTCTCACAACCAATAAAAAAGTTAGAATCATTAAATTTAGAGAAAATTATATATAAATTTTAAATTTACAAAACCCCCAAAAACCAACTGAATTTGTAAAAGCACAGAGAAGTGACATGGGACAATGAAGGATATGCCAATTGGGGGAAAAAGATGGGAAAAATCCTGTTCAGCATATTTATTATAGTTGTGTCATTAACAGTTATGGTGTTTGGTAAACGCCATTATTAAACTTGTAATTATCATTACAAAATTTGTAAACATTGGGGGTTCTTTCATACTTTAAATAGAAATGTTTGGTGGGTTTGATTTGGTGTAAGCATGACATGAATGTGAGAAAACAATGTTAAAAAAGTATGCCAGCATATTTATTATAATTGTTATTATTAACAATTACGGTGTTTGGTAAATGCCATTATTGAACTTGTAATTACTATTATAGAATTTGTGAAAATCATTATGGACTTTTTGAAAACTATTAATATTGGAAGAAGTAGTAATTATTTAACTTGTAGTTACAATTACTATATTTTTCACTGACAGTTACATTTATGGGAAGGATCATTGGGAAAAACCTAAAGAACACACTGGTAAATACCATTACGAAACTAATAAATCTCATTGAAGAAGTGGTAATTGCTATTAAAAGATTTGTTATAATTGACCTTTATTTGAAGAATGCATTAGTAAATACTATTACAAAATTAGTAAATACTATTGAAAAATTCGTAATTACCATTATAGGATTTGTTATAATTGACATTTGTTTGTTGTTTCATCAGAGACACAAGTGATAAATACTATTACAAAGCTAGTAAATGCCATTGAAGAATTGTAATTGTCATTACAAGATTTATTATAACCGACTTTTATTTGAAGAACGCACTAGTAAATATCATTACAAAACTAATAAATGTCATTAAAAAATTAATAATTGTCATTACAAAATTTGTTATAATTACTATCCATCCATTTATGGAGCACCAGAATACTAAGTACTTAATGATCCACCCGTTTTCAGGCTGCACCATCCATGAACAGTTGCATCCCACTCTAGGCTGACCCATCTTTGTACCTTTTTTTTCTTTGTAATTAAAGCGATGATCCGTGTTTTAACCATACATAAACAACTCATCTTCGGGTTTAGTGCAATTATGTTTGAAAACTGAACAACTAAACCATAATTACGTTTGAAAATTGAAGTTCCTTGGGGATTGATTACGTTAAATGGGGATAAATTCTGAAGTTCAAATTAATTCTCTTTTCTTCCCATTAACATAGGGACATTCTTGACATTTCATAAGATTTTAAAATCCCTAATTGTGCTACATAACATTATCTACAATTTATTAAGTTTAACGACCCATTTTATAATTTAAGTAATTCAACTATCTTATAATTAGATTTTTCATATTATTTAGGTCTCAAGTAAGAGAAATAATATATTGACAAGTCTCATAACTTGTCAGTAATAGATTTTTCACTTATCGATGGTAGCTTTAAACTTGTGGATTTTTTTAATATTATTTTCCTTTTTCAAACCTAAACAATATTCTATCTATTATTAATTAATTTTATATTAAGGGAAAATATTTTCATTAATTTTAAAATAGAAGGAAAATATTTTAAATTTTATCAATAATAAATTATCCTTGTAATTTATCTTATTTTTATATTATCATCTGATATCTGGTTTGGAGTTGGGGTTGCCCCTCCCAACACAGATGTCTTCTCTAGAGCTCGGACTCAAGACCCAAACGGATCTAGCGAGACCTTACACTATTGAACCAACTTTATGTTGGTTCTTTGAAATTTATCTTTCTTTTTTAAAAAAAATTAGAAGTTTCTTTTCCTTATTTTAGGAGACAATTATACACATGAAGAAAAAAAATTCAAACACACTAGTGACACCGCAAACCCCCAAACGATGTATTCACCTTGGGGTAGAACTTACAACCTCCCTCTTTTGATGGAGGTTCATGATGTGATTAGAAAAATGAATAATTTATTTTGGCATCATTTTTTTAATACTTTATGAGCCAAAGGACCTTAAAAAACATAGGAAAAATGACGACAAAATACTATTTGAAATTCTTAAACTCCAAAAAGTTTGTTAATATTTTGAATGGTCATAAAGGTGATAGGGATCAAATTGAAATTTTAAAATGTTGGTGAATTTATCATTTTTTTTATTTATATGATATCAATAAAAAGAGGGAATATTACATTAGTTTTGGTACAACTGTACAAGAACCCATTGTTTTTGACCAAATGTAAATTGTAACGATGAGATGAAGAAAATAGGATGGGGAATATAAGGGAGGGTGAAATCATGTATATTCATATCTTTCTTTTGTTGACTTTTGATTTGGGACGGAGTTGACTTATCCCAAAGAGATCCAAACAGTGTGACACAATGTTGATGGCCTTATCATAATGTCCACTTTGAGTTTGACTCATTGCCCATTCCCACGTTAATTGAACTTGGCCTAGTTGAAATTTTTACGGCTTGTGTAAAAAATAAACCTTTAATACAAACATATAATCTTAAGGGAGAATATTATTTAGGAAAATTTTCTTAAAAGATAGTTGAATTGCATAATTTATAAAATGGGTCACCAAACTTAACAAATTATGGATAAAGTTACAAGGTTATGTGCATGATAGTCAAAATCGCGCTTAAAGCGTAAAAAACGCCGCTTTTATGCTTTTTTTCGGGTAAAACGTGTTACGTGGTGGAAAAAATGCACCAGAGGTAAAAGCATAAAAAGCGCCGCTTTAAAGCGTAAAAGTGTAAAAACGCAACGTTTTTGCAAAAAGTGCCGAGTTTACTAAGGGACTTAAGTGAAAGTTTTAAAAGTTCTGGAGAGGGACTAAAGTGAGAATTTTCAAACTATTTTGGGGCAAAACTGAAATTTCAAAAATATCTGGGTCCTTTTCTGTAATTAATAAATAAAGATCATTTTACCCTTAATTACACTTAATTCAATACAAATGCTCCTAACTCAACTTAGTACTTAATCATACAATAATGTCCCAGAAAATGCATTAAAAATCCCAATTTAATCATGTAAAATCATATAAAAAATATGGTTTGATCAATGACAATATTATACATTTTGATTGATATTGCATTGATCAGTATATGTGTGTATAAAGGCAGGTACCTTATATACATATGCAGGTAAAAACTCCGTTTTATTTTACGATTTTACGTTTTACGATTTTTCATTCTCCTTCCGTTTTTACGTAAAAACTACGCTTTCACTACCATGATTATGTGGCATAATAAGTGGTTTTAAAATCTTATGAAATGTCCAAAAAGCCCTTATGTAAATAGAAAGAAAATAGAATTAATTTGAACTCAAAATTTATCCGCATTTAACGTAATTAATTTTTCTTTTAACACTTCACTTCTATTTTCAAACATAATTGATATTTTCACCAATTTCACTATTGATTCGAGCTATGAGGCTATATGGTAAATAACATGTTTAGTACAATTTTCCGATTGAAAGGAAAATCTATGTTTAGCTATGAGGCTATGAAGCTGGAGAAGATCTAATAAGCAAAAGGTTCAGATATGATACAATGCAAAAACACTACTATACAAACATCATCTTCGATCAACATCAGTAACTGCCATATCCTTCAAAATTAAATTCTGCAATTCTAAAGGGGGTCTTATAAGCCATTTACCTAGTATGACCCACTTAATGAGTTCAAGTCCTTGTGGATGCAGAAAACTCTCTTGAGAGAGGTCACCGCGTATGCGCCTGACAGAACCTCGATCCGGACTAGGCAGGGCGAAGCTCTGATGAATCGGGTGCAATAGCAAAAAAAAAAAAAAAATCACACCCCTAGATACCCATACAAAAGGAAGGTTCAGACCAAGATTCCTTTTAGTAAGGATAGTTTCAAGAATCTGGTTGTCTGATTCAAAAACCACATCTTCCAAAAAAACAATTTTTTGCTCCTGCATATTGGACTGCTTCTTGCATGGCCACACACTCACCATGTATGCTGATTCCCCATGACTTAACTTTGCACTTCAACCAAAATCCACTGGTTTTCAGGCTGCACTATTCATGAACACTAGCAACCTATTCCTCGCTGACCCATCTTTGTATCTCAATGGATGATCCTTGTTCCAACCAGTCATAATAAGCAACTCATCTTCGGGTTTACTTCAATTATGTTTGAAAATTGAAGTTCCTGTGGGAATTGATTACATTAAATAAATGGGGATAAATTCTAAAGCTCAAATTAATTCTCTTTTCTTCCCATTTACATAGGGGCATTTTTGACATTTCATAAGATTTAAAAATTCCTAATTGTGCTACATAATCTTATCTATAATTTGTTAAGTTCAACGACTCATTTTATAATTTAAATAATTCAACTACCTTATAATTGGATTTTCCATATCATTTAGGTCTCAAGCAAGAGAAATAATATATTGATAAGTCTCATAACTTGTCAATAATAAATTTTTCATATATCGATGATAGCTCTATACTTGTGGATTTTTTGATATTATCTTCCTCTTTTGAGACCTAAATAATATTCTCCCTACTATTAATTAATTTTATATTAAGGGAAAACATTTTCATTAATTTTAAAATAGAAGGAAAATATTGTAAATTTTATAAATAATAAATTATCCTTGGAATTTTTGATTTCTAGTTCGAGGTTTGTGGCTGCCCCTCCCAACACAAATGTATTTTTTGAGACTCGAACTCAAGACCTAGAGGGATCTAGTGAGACCTTACATTGTTAGACTAACTTTATGTTAGTTCCTTGTAATTTATCTTTCTTCTTAAGAAAAATTATAAATTTTGTTTCCTTATTTTAGGAGACAATTATACACATAAAGAAAAAAAACTCAGACACACCGGTGAC
Organism: Acacia crassicarpa; assembly: GCA_034222035.1. NCBI lineage: Eukaryota > Viridiplantae > Streptophyta > Magnoliopsida > Fabales > Fabaceae > Acacia > Acacia crassicarpa. The sequence continues at coordinate 17,334,452 of JAWXYG010000009.1, read as the reverse complement.
ACCATACACCCCCAAAGGATGTATTCACCTGGGAGTAGAACTTACAACCTTCATCTTTTGATGGAGGTTCATGATGTGATTATCGCTAGACAAAAAGATTTGAAACTAAAGTACATTTACACATAATTTGGATAAATTATTAGAAAAATGAATAATTTATTTTTGGTATTATTTTTTAATACTTTATGAGCCAAAGGACCTGGAAAAACATAGGGAAAATAACGATAAAATACCTTTTGAAATTCTTAAACTTTGAAAAGTCTGTTAACATTTTGAAAAGATATAAAGATGATATGGATCAAATTGAAATTTTAAAATGTTGTTGAATTACCATTTTCTTATTTATAGGATATTAATAAAAAGTCGGAATATTACATTAATTTTGGTCAAAGAATCCAATTGTTTTTGACCAAATGTGAATTGTAATGATGAGAGGAAGAAAATAGGATGGGGAATATAAGGAGGGTGAAATCATATATACTCATACCTTTGTCTCCGTTGACTTTTGATTTAGGATGTAGTTGACTAATCTCCAAAAGACCCAAACAGTGTGCAACAATGTTGATGCCCCTATCATTATTTCCACTTTGAGTTTGACGCATTGCCCATTCCTATGTTAATTGAACTTGGTCTAGTTGAAACTTATACGGCTTGTGGAAAAGATAAACCTTTAATACAAACATATAATTTTAATGGAGAATATTATTTAGAGAAAATTCCATTAAAAGATAGTTGAATTGTCTAAATTATAAAAATAAGTAACTAAACTTAACATGTTATAGATAAGGTTATGTGGCAAAATTATAATCTTATGAAGTGTCCAAAATGCCCTTATGTAAATAGAAAGAAAATAGAATTAATTTGAAATTAAAACTTATCCGCATTTAATGTAATTAATTTTTCTTCACTTCACTTCTATTTTCAAACATCATTGATATTTTCACAAATTTCACAATTTGATTCGAGCTATGGGGTTATATGGTAAATAACAAGTTTATTGCAATTAATTTTCCGATTGAAAGGAAATGGGAACACATGTTCTAACCACCTAAATCTAATTTAAGAACATTCACTTCACTTCACTTGTTGTATGAGTCCGGATCTTCTCATCATCATCTTTCTGTCCATCCCTCATCATTAGCAAATCTTGACTGTTAAAATCTTGATCCAAGGGTCCAGAATGAATTTTAGAAAAACCGTGTGCAGTTTTTTTTACCGCGCACGGTTTTTCTAAAAATCATTCTGCATCATTGGATAAAGATTTCAATGGCCAGAATTAGCCTGTGAGAGATAATGAGAGAGTTGATAATGAGGAAATCCTCTTCCCTTGCTCTATGGCTGACCATTTGTCGAAACAAGTATCAGAATGCATGATAACCCCGTCGGTGAACGGTGGTGGTGATGGGGCCAATCCTTGTTTATTAGGAGTAGCATCTAAAAAGAAGAACATGTCGTCCTCAGCAATGCACAAATCCTCCTTTTTAAGAGTGTCGACATCGCCTTTGACATTCAGGCAGGCTGCAACATTCATGAACGGTTGCATCCCATTCTTGGCTGACCCCATCTTTGTATCTCAAGGGATGATCCTTATTCCAACCAGTCGTAAGCAACTCATCTTCGGGTTTACTGCAATTATATATATTTGAAAATTGAACAACTAAACCTACAATTATGTTTGAAAACTGAAGCTCCTATGGGAATTAATTATTTTTTATGTTAAATAGGGATAAATTCTAAAGTTGAAATTAATTCTCTTTTTTTTCCCCATTTTCATATGGGCATTTTGGACATATCATAAGATTTTAAAATCCTTAATTGTGCTAAATAATAGTATCTATAATTTGTTAAGTTCAACGATCCATTTTATAATCTAAGTAATTCAACTGTCTTTTAATTGGATTTTTCATATCATTTAGGTCTCAAATAAGATAAATAATATATTGACAAGTCTCATAACTTATTAATAATAAATTTCCACATATGATGGTAACTTTATACTTGTGGATTTTTCTAATATTATTTTCTTTTTTTGGGACCTAATTAATATTCTCCCTATTATTAATAAAAGAAGGTGGGATCCATTATTTTTTCTTCATGAGGTATTTAATTTCTTTTCTCTCAATGATTTAAACTTTTTCTCTCTCTCGCTAATAGAAAAGCCGAAAACATGAAATTTTGACTTATAGCTTAAAATTCTATTAGCAAAAAACATGAAATTTTGACTTATAACTTAAAACAACTTTTTTCCTTAAAAACCCAGTTGAAAAAATACTTATTGAAACATCACAAAAAGCCGAAAAGTCACTTTTTTGCTATTGAAATGCATGTTTGGGCTTTCAAACATGATTCCAAACACACCAAATCATATTGAATTAGAGAGATATAGTATACCAACGGGGGTTAGCTCAAGTGGTAAGCGATTTGTGTCGCTTAAGCAAGGTTTCGGGTTCGAGCCTTGTTAATGCAAAAAACCTCTGCTGGGAGACTCTCCCACCATAGCCAGGTGCGCAACGCAGGTTGGATTCGGATTAATCGGGGTGGAGCTTCAGTGAACCGGGTAGGTAACAAAAAAAATAAGACAGCCAGAGAGATAGAGTATGAACAAGGTTTGAAGTAAAATTGAGCATGTAGCCTCATATTTTTAAAGAGCTTTTATATCACTAGGATGTAAATAACATGTTTTTTTTCCCCCTAAATAAGATGATCAAATAATTAGTACTACCTTCGGTCCTAGTTATAGGAATATTTTTGTAGTGCAATTTACACTACAAAAATATTCCTATAATTAAGACCGAAGAGAATATAAAACATTAGTGCAATACAAAAGGATTACGAAAACATAAAAGAGAAGACGACCTCTCACACTAAAAACCAAATTATAAGAAAGTATCCGAGACTAAACATAAAAGTTACATATACAACTACTATAACCGTTCAAATTAACAACTGAATTAAAACATCAAGCATAGTAAGGATACAATAACCTACAATTAGAATGTCCAATCACAAACACAAAGACAAAGATCCATCGGCATAAAATGAGCAAGTAATACTCCATCTGATTTATTCTCGTATTATAAGGCCACAAATCGAAATTTCACTCTTGAAAGAGGAAAAACGAGCATATACCCAAATTGGCTTTGAATGGCATGAAACCAACTATGTGTTTAGAGTCCCATATAAATAATACAAACACTTGTAATACTCAGAAATCGCATCAAAGTTATGCTTGATTACGCTATTGTGTTGAAATCTTTGATTAGATTGCAGGACAACTATAGTGGCCCCTATTCAACTTCATTTAATTTTCAGGCGGGCATCTGGTATCTAGTTCGAGATTCGTGGCTGTGCCTTCTAATATAAGTTTCTCCTTTGAGATCTAGAGAGACCTAACGGAGGCCTTATATCAGTAGATCAACTCTATATTGGTCTTCGTTAATTATATATAAATATAAAATCATCTGATGAAACAAGTGCTGTGTTTCGTGGGCTACATGATTTGTGTTTTTTTTTTTCCCAGAATCTCTGTGTGACTTTGAATTTGTGTGGAGTCCGAAACGTGATCATTTTTTAATGACAACCTGGTCTACATTTTATTGGTAAAGCAATCCTTTTTATGGAAAACACAATCTTGGCTGGATTTTTCTCCTTTATCATCATCTTAGAGTCACCTAATTGGGCTCGGATTTGTTAGGGATGGGCCCAACTATCTTTTTGTGAGGAAAATAAGGCTTTTTTTTTTTTTGAGTTTTGTAGTGAAAATTACCAATTCATTATATTTACATACAATTTTTAAAAATAGTCACCATCCTCCTCAATAATACTCCTTCTGATCCTAACTACAAAAACTACTAAAGATTTTTACTTTGATCATAATGTAAAACGTTAATCGTTTTATCTCTCAAATTTGTAACTTTTGACAAATAATTATCTAAACTAATTTTCTTAATATATACAAATTCCTATATTTTAAAATAGAGAGAATGCTTTTTTGATTTCACTTGTTTTAGGTAATTTTATGTTATACGAGGTTTTAAGTAATTTTATGTTACATCAGCTACATATGTGAGATTAATTTTATCATGTGAAACAAAACAAAAAATACTTGAAATAAGCCAATCCAAACTAGATCAGAGTAATACAAAATATTTTTGGGTATCATAAGCTATTTTTCACTACTAAACATTATTAAATACTACCTCCGGTCTAATTATAAGACATAGTTAACTTTGTTTGGAGAAATTAAAGAAGCTAAATAAGTTACTTAATCATTTTATATGTTGTGTATCTTTAGACTATATATTAGTTTATTAGTCAAACTAATTACTTTGAAGAAAAAAATAAAAATAAAAATAATGTAAAGTAATTTAATTAGCTTCATTAATTTCTTCAAAAAAGTCAACTATGTCTTATAATTAGGACCGGAGGGAGTAATAAAATTCTCCTTCACACATTATAACTTTATCATTGTACCTCAAGAGTTACATATTTATATCACAGCACAACCTGGGATCCAATACTATATTTATTTTTGCGCCATCCCAGCCTATAAAATGGATGGGAAACTAAGAAAAACAAATCTGCTAAATTATTATTATTATTTTGGGCAGAAATAAATATTCTAATCTAGTTGAAGGAAAAAAGGAACAAAATTTGTATTCATATCAAACATCGCGGTGGCTGTAAACATGAATTATATCTTCTACACCTAACCTATACATGCTATGGCGTTTGTGAAACCAAAATTTCAAATTTGGTACATCATTCCAACTTCCAAAGATGATGCATGAGGCATGTCAGGGACATAAGGGGGTGCCCTAGAGTTCTTCCTCAAGAATTCATACCCAACATTGATCACTAACTTCTTCAGCAAGCTAGACCCTGCTTTAGCCTTCATATAAGCTTGCCCTGTAATGTAAACCACGCCGGCTTCCTTTGCTTCCATGAGCTCATTTAGTTCTTCTCTAGCGTCGTTGTCAATCCTCGGACTCCCTGGTACAACAAATCTCACCCTTTTCTTGGGTTGGATCTCTGATGTCTCGGCTAAATCTGTGTCGTTATGATTCTTAGTGTCCTCGCTCATTGTCATGGTATGCGTGGAACATGTCCCTACAACCGTCATGGTATGTGTGGAACATGTCCCTACAACCGCGATTTTCTCATCTTGTTCGAGCTCTTTGCTTGGAGAAGCAGAGTTGGACTCAGGACAAGTATTTCTGTTTCCTGTGCGGATGAACTCTGCTATGCTGCACATGAGATCTTTATCAAACTCCATGTCGTCTTTGTGGACATTGCGGTAGCCATAGCGCACAATGCACCGGTAGAGTCTGAACTCTCTTGGCCCTATCCGGCCAACTAGGAACCGTTCCTTGGGTGAGACATGAGGAACCGGGACATGTTTGATGCAGAGAAAGACTACAACTTGGTGGAATGCTGGAAGGTTGGTCACAAAGTGGGAGAAGATTGCAGGGATTCCAGAAACAAGATCAGTCTGAATTAGGCTGATCCCTTGCACCCGGACAATGCCTATGCTGGGACTTAGGCCGAGGAGCCAGTCGATGGAGACCTTGTTTTGGACATCAAATTCATACTTCTTGAGGGTGCCATAGTGCCAGATATACATGACCGTGAGAAATACGAAGGCCAAAGCAATTGAAACCCATGCTCCTTCATGGAACTTGAAAAGAGAAGCTGAGAAGAAGATAGCCTCAATAGTGCCAAATACTGCAACAAAACCAAGAGCAAGGAGAAATCTCTGCTTCCAGCACACTGCTATAACCAGTGACATCAAAATAGTGGTGACCAGCATAACTGTTATAACTGCCAAACCTATTTTGCAAAACACGGCGCGTCAGTTTCTTGCCAGAAACCACAGATATTAATACTTCTAGAACCTACCCCCACCACAACAGATTTTAAGTTCATAAAGCCATTCACCTTAAGAAAGTGAGGGTATAAGCACCAGACAACATCTTTTCCAAACTAAAATTTGTTGCAAAATGCACCCTCTAATTTTCACTTAGCTACTTAATAATCATATTGCTGTTGTATTGCCTATAGCTAGAGATAATAACACTATTTAGAAGCCTTCTCTCAACAACTTGGGCTTGAGTTATTAAATAATCCTTAACAAGGAATTAATTTTCCATGATCAAGATATTAGAAGTGAAACTTCAGCACAGGATAGACTTTTGTTTGAGGAAGAATGTGAAAGATTATAATGAAACTGTAATGATTTGTCAAATACCTGCTGCATTTCCCAAGTGCTTGGCGTCCCTGAAACCGATAGTCACTGCCAAGCACAATAGCATCAACAGCCAGTTGATCTCGGGGATATATATTTGGCCATGAATTGTGGATGACGTATGTACCACTTTAACTCTGGGGAAGCAGCTTAACGCAACGCATTGCCTGATGATTGAGAAAGTCGCAGTGATGATGGCTTGGCTTCCCACAACTGCAGCAAGTATGGCTATTACCAGAACAGGCCATCTCAGTTTATCTGTTGAGGAGTAATGAAAGTGTTATTTAAGAACCTGTTTATCTCAATTTCAAAAAACCCCCCACCCCGGTGAAGAACATGTTAGTCTACCTACCCGGTACAGATGCATAAAACCCGAAATGATAGCCATGGGTGATGTTGTGATGTTTAGATAGATAAGCAGCATGCCCCATATATGCAAGAACTATAGATGGATAAACCACAGAGGTGAATGCAAGCTGCAGAAGATAAACAGGATATTTCCAAAACTACGTAAGAAATAGAAATCAAATGTGGCAACTTTTATAAGGAACATATCTTTTCTATAAGCGTCTAGGAAACAAATAAATAATGGAAAACAGCTTAGGAACGGAAAGGAAAAGAATTTGTAGTCAGCAACATTTAGGAAATGCAATTGGTTCTTCACACATAAGTTTGACAAACTATGAATAATATGCAGAAACAAGTATATGGCCTTTTAATTCCATCTTTGGCTATTTTATAAAGAGATTTATCAAATTATATTTAGGAATTTATAGTTGAATATGGAAATGAGTTACTCTCTCTATATTTAATCTTCACGGTTCACTAACTGCTCATTTAATTTAATCACTGCGCATTTATTGGTGAACTTACATATGTGTGTATAAAAAAAGGGTGGCTCAATGTATAAAGCTCCCACCAAGTGGGATCTAGAGAGGGTTAAATGTACGCAGCCTTACCTCATAATTGAAGAGTCTGTTTCCGTGTGTATGTGTGGGTCAAATGTACACAGCTTTAGCCCCAAAAGTGGAGAGACTGTTTTCATGTGTGTGTGTGTGTGTGAAACTTTTTAAGGTTCCTAAGAACTCAGAAGGTATAACAAACGGCACAACAAAATATACAGAGAGAAAACACAAAACTTCACAAAGAACGTTAAACTGCATCGCAGGAATTTAGACAAGAGAGTATCGGAACACTATATTGTATTCACTTCATCAATTCCCACTATATTCAAATTTTTAATTAAAAAAATACCTTGATTGATAAATGTGAAAAGTGGCCCAGATCAGCAAACATGGCTTCAGATCCTGTGAAATTGAAAAAAATGCATTTTAAAGACCATGTGATTATCAGCATAAAATCAGAGCTAGCCATGAACTAAATAAACAAACCTGTTACGCACAACAAAATTCCACCAAGGGACACCCATTTTTCTCCTCGGGTTTTCCTCAAAAATTGGTAAACATAATACGGAGAGAGTGCTACATATACTTGAGGATTCCAGTAAAATATATTATAAACACCGATAGCACTGATGCAGAAAAGCCATGTGATAATTATTGGAGCAAACAAGAAACCAACCCTGTGAGTGCCATAATGTTGAAGAGCAAACAAGCCTATCAGTATGATGCATATGGCCGGAACTTCTACATCTGTTGGGCAATAAGTTCTTGTGAGTGCAACGACGGAAATGTGCCACGATGTTTTGGATAAAGTAGAATGGCGGTATCACAAGTATAAATGCAGATAAAAACAAGAAGATGTGTCATGGACGAACAGCAGAGACAGAATCCCAATTTTGGTACTTCAAAGTGAGCCTAATATCATATGGTTAAACTCTCATTTTTGGTACCCCTACCATCTTTAATATAAGATCTACTTCATTGAAGAAAATGAACAACGAACTGGATTTTATATTAAAGACGGGGGAGTATCACTGCTTCAAAATTTATTTTCTTTCAATTCAATAAATTCTTAAAATTCTACAGTGCTCATCCGGTCCTTAATATAGGACCTAACTGGGAGTTGATATTACTCCTAAATATAAGACCTATTTCATATGTTTATCAATTTTTTTTCCAAATCAATCATATTGATATTCCTCAACAATAATAATAATAAATAAATAAGAGGGAATGAGGGAATCAAAGAAGATAATTAAGGTGTTTTAGGAGGAAAAAAAAAAATCATATTTACTAATTTAACCAACATCCTTAATCTACTCAAATTAGTTAGTTGTGTCTCACATCAAGGTAAGGGCCAGGGGAGCATCATTCTAGCATCTCTCAAACGCTAAGTTGCCAAGTTAGAACAAAACCATACTTATAAGTCTCAAGATGATGATACCGCAATCTTCCAGGGAGGCAAATGATTGTGAGGCACGTTTGGATGATCAAAATAGGATTTTTTGTGCAAAAGACTAAGTATATTGGTGAACTTACATATGTGATGCTCCTTGGACATTGAAAGCTCAAGACCAGACACAGCAGAGAAAACTGCACTTATTCAAACAACCAAGAGATTAAAATATGATCCCATAAAAAACTCACGATCAAACTAACAACCATATAGAAAGTTAAGTCATAATAATCACCAGAAAGAGATGGTGTAAAGACCCCATCACCAATCACCATGCTAGCACCAATCAAAGCCAGAACCAGCAAAATCTTCTGTAAAACCTTATGTTTCTCCAAAGCCATCTTCATCCTCGAGGCAAATCGTCTCTCTGGCGTTACATTACAATCTCCATTCTTGTACCCTGTGAGCTCTTCGTCTGCCAATTGTTGATTGTGCAGTGAGCTGACTCGGGCATGGCGACACAGCAACGAGTACAGAGCAAATGTGCCTCCTTCTCCATTATCGTCAGCTTTGAGCACTATAAACACGTATTTGATTAGAGGAACCAATGTAAGAGCCCAGAAAACCAAAGAGAAAACACCGTAAATCTCTTCGTTGTTCTCTGTGTGTTGGATATCACCAGCAAATGTGCTTCGATATACGTATAGTGGTGAAATGCTTAAATCTCCATAGACAACTCCAAGGCTCTGATATGCCAGAGTCAGAACCGTCTTCCATGGTAGTTTCTACAATGGAACGAAAAAAAACCAAAAAAATCCAACATTCTGATTTAAGACTGAAATTATTCTACCAGAATAGAAATCTCAATCATCGAAACAGAAAAAAAAAAAAAAAAAGATTGAAACTTTGATCAAAAACGAATATTCCCAACTTACCTTTATAGATTTTTCACGAATCCCACAGTCTAGATCCATGGTAAATGCTGTTAGAAATCAATTTAGAGCCATTTTACTGAAACCAAAAGCTTTCTGAAGACAGAGAGGTATAAAATGTATTGGTATTAATATATTGACGACAAGTTGATTTTCCTTTTTATTTATCTTTATCGAGTTTTTCGAATTCTGTAAAGGTAGCACCTTTCCAGATTTATGATGGGGCTATAAACAAATGCAAGGAACCCATTATTTTTCTCAGTAAAATATGACTTCAATGGGGAAGCAGCTGTGAAAAAGACCTGTTCCAGCTTTCATGTTAAGATTTGGTTTGAATATTTTAAAATAGATAGTGATGTGAGGACGAATCGCATGCATCCCATGAACAACCATCAGCGGCTACGAAGGGTGAACAGACTCGAAACCTCAAAAAGCCAGAAATACTGACGTCGACCCTTTTGGACCCCATTCCCGCACGATTAAAAGGAGTTAAAAGGTATATAAAAAAAAAGGATTTAAAAGGAAGGGGGGAAATCAGAGAGCGTCATTGTTTAAGATTTACGATTTACCACCTCTGGTACTAATTAATTAGAGGGTTAAAGAGGAAATTTACCCCAAAAGATTTTACTCTCCGAATGCTCTAAATTTTTTTTTTTTTTTTGTAGTTCAAGATCTCCAGTGTAAGCCAATGGATTGTTCGGGTCTCATGTTGGTTGATTAAAAGGAACAATTCCCTCACCACATGTCATAGGTTCAAATGACATTGTAAAGATTGTCTCGGAAGTATTAAAATTCAGCGATGTTAATCTTTACCATTAAATATTTAATAGTCAGCATCAATTTTCAACATTAGTTTTTTAAATGGGGTATTACTTTTTTGAAACTTTTACGCAATATTAAATATAAGAAAACTTTTAGATCATTACTGCTACTGAGCGAAAACTTTCTGAGTAAAAATTTGTACTTGAACCCTTAATTAGATGTCTTTCCATAAGAGTTGTATAATATGGAGTAACATGTTATGTAATACTTTCTCCAATTAGTTATTTTAATGAGTTAAGATGCAAAAATACTCATAAATTTATATCAAATATATAAAAATACACATAAACTTCAGTTACTATTTATAGAAGAAAACCGTGAGTCCTTCGACCAAAACTAACAGACTTTAGATGTGTTTAGAGATTAGGTCATTTTTACTTCGATTTTTAATTTTGTAGGTATTTTTGCATCTTTACTTTATTTTAATAAATGTGTGTTCATTTCCCTAATACAATCATGTACATTGGGACTATCTTTTTATAGAACCCTCACTTATAAATCAATATGAATACTTTAAAGTAAAAATTATAAATTTAAGAAATAAACTAAATTGAGGTGTTTTTGTGTAGGACCAAAATTTTATATATATATATATATATATATATATATATATATATATATATATATATATATATATATATATATCTAACTCTTATCGTGATAGGAATAAGAACGAGCAACATCAAGGTTTTTAATTTGTTTTGTTAATTTTCACATCTTGGACTTTCAATAAGTGTTTTGTTAAATTGTCTCAAGACAAGGAGGGAAGGCATTATGACAAATATCTTCATCAAATAGCGCCTATAATTTCCCTGTTTTCATTCTTATAACTTCCTTTTATTTTGGTGTTAGCTCCTATAATTTCAAACGACTGATTTTGGTCACTCAAATTTATTTCCATCTAAAACATGAATCCCCATATTTTAATTAAAAACTAGACTATTTTGCCCATTGAGGGACAAAAACATATTGTTTAAAACTCTATGGATAAAAGCCAAAATGAATATATATATATATATATAAGAATCAATTATTGCATTGAAAAAAGAAAAAAAAGGAAAGAAAGAAGAAGAGTAATTTGTTTGAGCTTACTACGCAGCATGAATCACTCGGTATTACACACCTAGGGAAGGGTGAATCCTATTCACAACAAGAGGGGGGGGGGGGGTGTTGAGATTAAAATAGAGTGAGAGTGAGCCTTATTATTATTATTTTTCTGTTAGTGCATCGATGTCCCAGGACAGGCTATCTTTCAAGTACATTAAAGGCCCCAGACTAATCCGGACCGAGACCGAGTTCAAGTTAGCCATTTTCGGGGGGAAAGTATTAAAATTTTAAATGTATCCCCCTCCTTCTTTAACGTCTTATCGGCAACTTCAATAAACCATGTCCTAAGTCCACAGCCAATGTCTCCAATGCAAACTTGGAAACTGATGTTCTTGATATATTCCATGGCATATCCTCTTGTACTGCTAAATGTTGTGATTAGGACTTCGGTTTCTTTTCTAAAAGAATATCCTTACGTTTTATGTTGTCTATTCTAATATGTCTATTTTTCCATTATATTATTTGCAAGAGTAATTTAGCTACTAACTTTACTATAACAAGTATGTGTAAAAGGATGTAACCACATCGGAGACTCATAATACCTCATTCTCTAATGGCTTTTACAATGTTTTAATCTCCTAAATGATTTTTCTTTTTTCTTTATATAATTAAATGTTACCTAAATTATGTCACATTTTGATATCTTATTTATACAAAATGGAGCAGTTTTGAATTTTTACAATTTTATTTTAAAAATAAGCTAAAATTTCACATTTTAAAAGTTTTTAAAAACAAATCGTAAAAAAATTAAAATTTCACCATTTTATATTCATAAAATATATAAAAATATCACTCAGAATTTGGTGACTAAAAAAAAAAATATATATTTGATAGGTTAAGACATTAGAGGCCCTTAATTCCAAGATTTACCTAAATAAGTTTGGGCCTGCAGCCGATATTTAAAGCTTAAGCCTATATGTAGGTTGTTTTAGGCCTGAGTATGGACCTTCAAACAGGGCCTCATGCCTATTTAATGCAGGCCTTTAAATAGCCTTTAGAGTATATACCTCCAAATTCATATTCGAGCTGTGGTAACGCACTTGTAATCCGCCTTGTATGAAGCTATCACTGTTGGGAGGGTCGTCCTTACTACTACTGCAGAACCCAAATCCGGATTAGTCACAACCAAAGGTTTTGATGAACCAGGTAGGATACCAAAAAACTCTTCAAGCCTATACCCTTCATCTTTGGACTCAACTAGCAAAGTGGTCTGACACTTTCACTAAAGGGAAGGGATTCGATCTTGGAGTCGGTCAAGGCGCTGAGGGAGGCATCATAACTCCTAGGTGCCTAGGTTAATGCTGGAGGGTAATAAACGGCTTGCCCTACCCAACATCAGTATCACCTAAGAGGAAGGGAGATTTCGCCCTGCCCTTGGACCGTGAGTAAACCCAACCCCTTTCCTAAAAGTTTTTACCCCAAAAAAAAAAAAAACTCTTCAAGCCTATTTGCAATCTTACGTTATGTATTATAAGGCTAACATCTATTCTCGTTATAATATAAAGACCAAATAAGAAAAAGAAAAGAAAACCTAGTGATAATAGTTGTTCGAGCAAGTAGGAATAAGAAAAATTATTCACCTGTTAACTAATAAAATGAATCTTCTAAAATTAATAAAGTATAATAAGCAGCATGTAAAACCAAATTTTACCACTTTTACTCAAAAATTAGTATAAACTTTTGTTTATTAGGATTATAATATTTTATTTGGTATTAAAATAAGCTCGTAAGAATTATTATCTTTAGTAAACGACACAAATTAGGAAAAAGAATCGTGTGATTCTATATTACTACATATATCCAATTAATGCACATGCTTCCTCCACCTGCTTCTTTCAGAGCAACGAATAATTTTGTGAATTCATGGGGGTGTGGCCGCATGGAAGGATCAAATCACACGAAACCTAAGTCATGTCGTACTTTCATGTATATATATGTGATAAACATGTGGCTGCAAATGATTAAAATGTCTGATTACTTTGTACTACCTCCGGTCCTAATTATAAGAGCTAGTTGACTTTTTTTGGAGAGATTAAGGAAGCTAAATAAGTTAGTTAATCATTTTATATGTTAAATATTATTAGATTATATATTAGTTTATTAGTCAAACTAATAAGTTTGAAGGAAAAAATAAAAATAAAAATATTTTAAAGTAATTTAATTAGCTTCCTTAATCTCTAAAAAAAAAACAACTAACTCTTATAATTAGGACCGGAGGGAGTATTATATACTCCTTTAAATAAAATATTATTCACCAAAAAGTTAGCCGCCACTAACCCTTGAAATTTAAACATAAATTTTTCGAACATTAGTGGTCACTACTCAAGGCTTTTTTTTTTAAAAAAAAAAATCATATCATTACAATTGTTATTTCTTTCGTACACATGTATCATCTTCTTATAGACAATTCTATTCAAAGCACTGTCAAATACTAAATGTAGGTAATTTTCTTAATGAGGATGTGAAAAAAGAGAGAAACTATATCATTTTGTGATCCTAATGTTGGGATTTGCATATTTTAAAAGGAAATTTCATTAAAACCTGCAAAATAATTTTGTGTTGAGTTTTTTTATATTAATATCCGATATGAGGTTTGTGGCTGCCCCTTGATGGCCATAAACAGAGGCGGACCTATGTGTTCCCCAAAAAATTTGAGACTTAAAAAAAAAAAAAAGGGCTCATATAGGAATAGCTGCCAAATGTGTATATTCAGCATATTCAGGAATAATACATGTTTTTCATTCTGAAGGTGTAGCATTTCTATATTTGGCAGCTATTCCTATATGCTGGATTTCCATTAGTATTAATATTATTTGTCTACTTTCCTTGAATTAATACATGTTTTCCTATATTTGATAGCTATTCCTATATGTTGGATTTCCATTAACATTAGTATTATTTGTCTACTTTCCTTAAATTAATACATGTTTAAATAATTGTCTACTTTCCTTGATTGTTTAGTGTCTTATATTGAAAAATATATATTTGATAGCATTGGTAATAAAGCAATTATGATAGAATTCTAAAACATAAGGCCTAGAAGGATGACATTGTAATTATTTTTATTGTAATATACTTTTTTTATTAAAATTTATGTACTTGAACTTACATTATCAATATTTACTTGATTTCATAAATTTTTTTCTTATTTATATTCTTTTATTTTTAATGCATTTAAAACTTTCCTTAAAAAAAAATTTTGGGGACGTTGCCCCCGAACCTCCAAATCCCCCCGCCACTTGTGCCCCCCATCTATAATTTCCTGGGTCCACCACTGGCCATAACCGCTTGACTAAACTGTTATTTATCTTTGCTAATGGTGCCCTAAAGTTTAAACTAATGGTTCATATGACAATTTCTGCTACATGTTATAACTATAAGTGGTATTTAAGTGTGGTATAGAGTCAGGTCGAACTTTGGCCCAATAGATACCTCCTATAACATACACCACCCCACCCTCAAAATTGTCTGCTTTGAAAAGCAGGAGGTATCCAACTCTTTATTAGCGTTCTTTGTTCCCCTCCCCTTTGAAGGACTCTTCAAGTTGAACCTAGTGAGGACGTTGAGCCCTTATTGATGAATTGTGAAGTCTCACATCTGCTTGATGCGGAAATAAAGGACAACCCAAAAAAGACAATTTTGAGAGAAAGCAAAGCACTAGGATGTTATAACTAATATCAAAGCTAGTGCGAAATATTACGGGTAGTATCAGAAATAGATACGTTGAGATGTTATATATAGTATTAAAGTCATATTTGGGTTGATGTGCCATTGAGATGAGTTTTAAGGTAGTGAAAGAGCACCTTGAGGTTAAGCATCTTCTTTGGGTAACGTTGGATTTAGACGGTGTAATGGAAGAATTTTCCCTTGGCATGTTCTTGGAAAGACCATGCCTAGAGGGTCAAGATTGACGTCCTAGTTTTAAAAAGAATGCTAGTATGCAAATATTACCGTAAGGACCTCAAGAACCAGCTGGTATATATTCCCTCGCCAGGAAAGTCTATCTGTGTTCGGGTTGCTCTCCAGTCTTTATTTATTAGTGAAGAGTGGCTACGAAATGAAGATCTGGCCTATGAGTGGGCAAAGTGTGGAACAAAGCTGCAGCTTCACAATATTATTTTTTTCCCAAGAAAAAAGAAAAAAATTGAGATTAAAATTTTAAAAAAAGGGTTGGGTTTACCCACGATCCAAGTGCATGACGAAATCTTTCTTCCTTCTAGGTAATACCGATGTTGGGCAGGTCGAGTCATTTATTACCCTCAGGCGTTAACCTAGGCCCTTAGGAGTTAGAATGTCTTCCCCAACGCCTTGACCAACTCCAGGATTAAACCCTTCTCTTTGGTGAGAATGTCCAAGCCCTTTACCAATTAAGACCAAGGACAAAGGGTAAAAAAAATAAAATAAAATAACATTCTTATAGCTCTTAAGAATCTTTCAGGGTAAAATTATAATTTAACCTTACTTCCGGGGAGAAAAAAAAGAGAAAAAGACAATTTGGTCACCATCTACTCTAGTAGTTGAATTGTTTATTATTATTATTTTTTTCAAATCGTAGTATCTTTTTTTGGGCTCAAACAAATGGTAGTATCTAGATAGACATATTTGTCGTTATGAAGTGTCTCGTAAAGTCCATCATGATGATGATGATGATGATGATGATGCGTTTCTATAACTTATCTATAGAGAGTAAAAAAAAGGCTAACGGATATAAGTTTGGTCTTTTACTTTTTTATATATATTAAATTTGAGATTAGTTTCTTAAGTTTATTTATAAAATGTATTTTTTTTCCTCTAATTTTAACACTACTAGTTTTATTCAACAAAATTTGTTCATTTAACAACAACAAAAAGTTACTCTTCCATTAAATTTTTTTTATAAATAAGCTTAAATTAAAAAATAT
Organism: Acacia crassicarpa; assembly: GCA_034222035.1. Classification (NCBI taxonomy): domain Eukaryota; kingdom Viridiplantae; phylum Streptophyta; class Magnoliopsida; order Fabales; family Fabaceae; genus Acacia; species Acacia crassicarpa. The sequence goes on along the minus strand of JAWXYG010000009.1, from coordinate 17,318,148 downwards.
ATAAATGATTATAATAAAGAATTAAAATTAAAATATATTTCAAGTCAAAACGGTCAAAATATAAATGAAATTTGAAAATACACACACACTTGTTTAAATGGGTGAGCCCTTGGTACTAAAGGGCCAGCTTTTGATGGACTCAGGTCTAAAAAGGTTACCTTAAAAACCCAGTTACAAAAAAAATATTGTCCCCCAATATTTACACGGCTTAAATGGAATTGGCCAATTTTTGCCATCTCCATTTTAATACAAGTCACTTTTGCATAATGCATTTTTAAAGCTTCAATCTCAACCGCCCATTTAACTTTGGTCAAAAAGAGCCCAAATTTGTTGACTATTTGTTTCCCCTTTTGGGGTTAAAACAATGTTCGATTGTTACGTAACACCCTAAACACGATGCTCCAACAATTCATTCTATGCATGTTGAAATGATCTTCGAGGCCTTATTTTGTTGAACCATATTTTTGGGCCACATGCGTTCAAACATAACTAATCTTTCTAATCCTTTATGCATGGTATTTTCGACAAGATTTTTTTAAACCCTACATAAGGTATTTGTATTGTTTAGGGACCCGGATGAGATCGGCTGGTTTAGACAAAAAACCGACGAAATAGTTAGAAAACTAGTTTAAGTTAAGGGGAAAATCCGGATTCTGAGTTGACCGAATCACAGAATCAGTTCTTTTTTTTTTTTCCTCCTCTCGACAAAATAACATCGTTTTGTTGGTTTCTTTTTTAAAAAAGAAAAAAGAAAGTCGACTAAAGCAAGAAAGACTGAAACTTTGAGTCTTTGACTTGTTTAAGCTAAAGTTGAAGTTCATTTTCAACTTCAAAGTCAGACTTGTTAGAGATAGAAAGACTCGAATAAAACCCTCTCCCTCTGACTTCAAGTTCATTTTTGCCAAACCCTCTCCCTCCGACTTCGTCCACCTTGTTCAGCAGCTCCACCTATGGCGTCAAGTTTCATTCAGGAGATTCAGGTGTCAGTGTTCGTAACCGTCAATCAGACCTCCTCTATGTGAGAGACCTCGTCTTTGTTGATGGCAGTGTCGACGGAGGTTGGTTTGTCCACATTGAAGGTCTTGGTGGTGGTGGCTGCCATAAAGTTTACAGAGAGAGATGGAGAGAGAAAATGGAGGCACATTAGGAAGAGATGAGAGAGGTATTTATGATTGAAGATGAAGGAAGAAATGATTTAAGTTGAGTGGGTTGGAGGCAGCTCAGTTTAGTTCTAGCTTAACTACAATCTAACCCACTAACCCTTGACTCAATATCTCGGCCGGTTTTGTGGTCGGTCCAGATTTCAAAAACTTGGGTATTTGATAATTTTAAGGAGTATTATTTTTTTTAAAAAAAAATATACCCCTATTTAATTAGGATAGTGAGAGATAGTATAATGGGTTAAGGTGCAATATTACCAACGAACTATTGGTCCAGGTGCGGCCAACACAATAAACTATTTTTTTGACCAAAAATACCAATCAACTCTTTAAAATATAAAATAGGCACAATGACGTTAGTTTCAGATTTAACGTCGTCTCCTTCTCTCATTCGTTCACCATATTCTCCAGTTTTACAATCCTAATACAAAATGCAAAAACCAAAGCCAATTTGAATCAGTATTTCTTCGTTGATTCGGCCTAAAAGTTCAAGCTTTGAAGCTCCTAACAACAACAGGACCCATTCTACGCAAACCCAAAAGCCGAATCACGAGAAAAATGGTTCCAACAAAGCAAAGTTCAAAGCTTTGAAGATCTTATATGGCGACTTGAAAAAATCGAAGCAACCCATTTCTCCAGGCGCCAGATTCACTAGCTTTCTCCATTCACTCTTCAATTCGAGTGGGAACACAAAAAATACAATCATCACCAGACATTGATAGATCATTAAGCTCAGTCTTGCAACAAAAAATTCAATATTCACCTACTTGAGCGACGCTAAGCGATCAAAAATGCAGATGAAGAAAATACGAGAAGGTACACCTTAACTTCAAATTCAGACAGAACCCAATTGGAGCTTCGATCAGAAACGAAGTGGGTTTTGTCAAAGTCGATCTACTAGCATCGGATCTTTCGCGCATCAATCAAAAGAAGAACAGGATTGTGTGGAATCAGAAAAAGGGAGAGAAAAAACAAAGCAAATGAATTATTATGGATCAAAGAAGAAACTTGAAAGGGTCAAGAGATCGATGAAAAATGAAGCAAGCCCAGATATGAATGAGAGAGGGAGACGGCGTTAAATCTGAATCTAACGTCATTGTGCCCATTTTACATTTTAAAGAGTTGATTGGTATTTCTGGTTCAAAAAATAGTTTATTGTGTTGGCTGCACCTAGACCAATAGTTCGTTGGTAATATTGCACCTTAACCCTAGTATAATTAATGCTTCATTTAATCAAATGAAATGCAGGTGTTTTTGTCATCCTTGAGCGAGGTCGCTGACATGAATGCCTTCTTTAGGCTAAAACCTACAAAATCTCTTGAATTTTATATCAATTACATATAACTTTCTTGACACTTTTAGGTTTAAATCTTACTCTCTCTTTTTTTGGATTACAAGTTTAGATCTTACTTTTTTTTTATGACAAGATATATGAAAAAGATGATAAGATCATCCAATATGTGAAAGCAATGATATCTCGGCCTTGATAAGTACTACCTCCGTCCTAATATAAGATAAAATTTGTAATATAAATTTAGATAAGGAAAAAAAGGGTAACCTATGGGGTTTAATGTTAAAAATTAAAAATTTAATGAGTTTAAATTTAAATTTTAAAATGTCTAAATATTATGTGCAATTGGCTTAAAATAAGCCTAAATTTTTAATCCATGTCAAATGTCACACCATCCTCATTAATCTAATGTGACAATTTCCGTTAGTAATGTAATGACAAATGGTTATATACAACTGACTTTATTAGTTTGGTAGATTTTAACCCTTTTTTCCCTATCTCCCGTATCAACGGAAGAGGATTTTCTGCCCCGCGCCCCCTCTCCCCATCCCTCATTGTCTCAATCGTGGTCGTCCAAATCTTGATCCAAGGGCCCAGAATGGTTTTTTTAAAAATCGCATGCGGTATTTTAAAAATTCATTCTGGGCCCTTAGATTAAGATTTGAACGGCCAAGATGCGACTATGAGGGATGAGGAGAGGGTACGCCGGACAGAGTAATAGTACCCCCGTATCAACATCTCTCTTGTCCCATTAAGCATTTTTATCAAGGGAAGATGATTAATGGTATGACAACACATGGTTGGTCTTTTTTGAATTTGAGGCTTGAATTAAGTTAATACTTTTTACCAATAGAGTTGAGTCTCGTGGAAGGAGCTAGTCTCTCATAATATAGTAAACTAATATTTGAATCTCCACTGAGAGAAGTATTCACATGTAGTACCCGATAAAGCTTCAAACATAATTGCCTCCAATAGGAGAATATTTGTGCCTATAAAAAAGGTTAAGACCTTTTCAAGGATGGCCATCTAATTCAATCAAGGGCCGATTTGGATTTAGCTTTTTGATATTAGTTTTTTGAGATTCACGAGGTAAAATGGATTTTTTTAAAAAAATAACTTTTTGCAGAGTATATTATTGAAAAAAGTGATTTTGATAAAATGATTGTGTTTGGATATTGTTATTAGAATAGCTTTTTAAGGTCAAATTTACCAAAAAAAAAAGACATTAGCTTTGGTATAATTGCATATAAAGGATAAGGTTGTATTTTAAATATTTTTAACATTAAATTTCATAATAATTACAAAAAAATTACATAAATTTGTGTACAAAATTAAAATACTTCAGGATACAGACTAGTATTAATAAGATACTTTATAATCTTGAAAAATTATTTTAGTATCTTAAAAAAAATATTTTAAGGTACTAACTGATCATGAAAAAATTTTCAGGGTAGTAACGGGAATTAAAAAGATATTTAAGAGTACAGACTAATACTGAAAAAATATTTCTTGATCTTGAAAATTTATTTTATAATCTTGAAAAAATATTTTAGGGTATTGACTAATCTTGAAAAATATTTCAAGGTACTGATAGGTTCTAAAAAGATATTTAAAGTTATTTATTGTACTGAAAAAAATACTCATAATAGCAAAGGAAAGAAAAAAAAAATCCCCAAAAAAAATTTTTTTCCCAAACCTAGGTTTTGAGTTCAGAATTGATTCTGACTTTTTTATTGTTTTTTTTATATATAAAACTTTTTTATTGTTGTTTGGCAAAATTTTGGTCAAACCTTGAGTTTGTTTACATCCAGCTCTTTTCAAGTATGGCCATCAATTCAGCCATGAGTTGTGGGGTCCATTCAAACCAAGGAAGAATCCAATTTGTAGTTTAAATCTCTTTGGACAGATCCAATGGTCCGTTTTATTGCCAATGTTTTGAACTAGGCCTGGCTCTTCAGCCCAAATAATTTGCTTCAAACCCAATATGGTTTTATTAATTGTGGAGCCCAGCCTTGATTTATCGGAGGAAACAGAATTGAAAAAATACAAAAAAGATACAGCCAGCCCACCATAGATTGTTTAAATTAAAATTGTATAAAAAGAAAATAAGGCTATCAAAAAAAGAAAACTATTGGCGATAAGAATCTTAAAAAATAAATAAATAATACAACCCGCTCATAAAATAATGTTTAAATAACAAATGATAGTAATTGTCTAAATAAGATTGTTTTTAATAAAAAGATACATATATACATAAAGAAAAAAAAAAGATAAGAATGGAATTATCCTATATTCGTGAAACTGTTGGGGGATGAAAACTTAAAAAACAAAAAAAAAAAAACAAAAAATACAACCCACTCATAAGAGAATTTTTAAGTTAAAATCGTCTTTAAAAATATGGTAACTTTCTTCTGAAAAAAACCAATGGCTAAGAATGGACTTATACTTTTTTTTTCCCCTTTTTTTAAATAAGGATCAAATGAAGGCACACAATAAATATCACAAAGGCACAAGTTGTATGGTATAGTTGGCTAAGATGTTGACCTTTATCTTGAAAAAGTTGGGGTTTAATATCCGCTGGTCAATGTAAGGTTTTATTGATAAACGATCTGTAAGTATCTTTATAAATGTTCTTTGAGCCTAGAGGCATACTCTAATCCTAGTGGGTTACCTTACCGGTGTCTACTCCCACTTAAACTTTTTTATATAAAAAACAAAAACAAAGGCACAAGTTGAACCGGTGGACCCCCTTCAACCTCAATAATTCAAACCATAAAATGAGCTAAATTATAAGCTTTGACACAATTTATAACAAGGTTGCAGTTTTTTAGCAGCAATATTTATTGAGGTTGTGTTTGAAATAAACAAGTGATTTTTCTAATGAAAAATTTTGTAGGGTAAATATCTTTTGTGCTACAATTAATTATCAATTGTAAGAATTAAATAACAGATTCAATGATATTAATGTTAAATTATTTGCTTTAGGCATGAGTTTAGATCCAAGAACATGTACAAATTATTTAATAATGATGAAATTTGCAAACCTATTGCTAAAATTTATTCTAGAAATTTCACAGAATAAGAAAAATTGCATTTGAACATAGAGTTACAACATTTTAAGCTTAACATTCATAAATATCTAGATTTGATTAATTTATCAACTTTATCTAAATTATGTCAAGAGCTAGCAAGAAGTGGAAAGTCCATCATTTACCCTCTTATTGATAGAGTGATTAGGCTTACACCAACTCTTCCTGTTTATACTGCAACTACTGAAAGATCTTTCTCAGCTATGAAGAGAATCAAGAACAGACTTCAAAATAGAATGGAAGATCAATTTTTTTGATGATTCCTTGATTGCATACATCGAAAAAGAAATTGTTTTGAGTTTTAGCACATATTCAATTATAGATGAGTTTAATACTATGAAAACATGTAAACCAATGGAGGCTAAGGGTGGCCCGCCCACTAAAATTACAGAATTGAACCTAGTGGTTTAGGAAATTATATTTTAGACTCATAAAAATTTTAATATTTTCACTTTAGTTCTCACTAAAAGTTTTATGGAGGAACTAAAATGAAAATATTAAAATAATTATGGGGAATAAATGTAATTTTATGAACACTGGGTTCTGTAATTTTCGCCCCGTATAATTTCAAATCCTCGCTCTGCCTCTAACATAGAGTAAGATTCAAATGAACTAATCTTAATTTAATTTCTATAATAGATATTTTTTAAATTTTTATATATTAGGTGTATATTATATTTTAAATATTTTTATTTAGGATATATTTTTTATTTTCAACTTATCATTAAAATTCATGAATCTACCACTCCATACAAAACTGTTGGGGGCTGTACGAAGTGGGACAGCCGGACAGGTAAGGATGCTTCTCCCATGACCACGAGAATTCCTAGATGCATATCACTTTGGTTCTATTTATAAGTTTTTTTTATTAAAAAAATTTGGTTCTATTTATAAGTCCCCTTTGACCAAATAAATAAGATTGTGACAATTTTGTCCATATTAATTGTACTAATAAAAATAGAGAGAGAAGAAAAAGTTGAAAGTACCCAATCATAAATGAGGGTAAAATTGAAAATTCATCTCATAATAATTAAGCTAACTACCTCTGCTTGGTATGTGTGATTTAGTCAAAATAAAACTTATAAATAAAATCAGAGTGGTATGCATGTAGCATGCCACCACCAGATACAAATCCCAGGCTGATTACACTTGGATTTTTAAGATATGAAAGGATTTTGCATTGACCGTGGATGTAATATCACAATCTATTTGGTCCCCCTAGATTTATATCTTTTCTTATGCCTTCTTTTACACATAAAAGGATTTTTCATCAATGAGATAATTTTAATATAAATAATTATAATTACGATGAATTAGTTATTTAACCCTTATATTTATATTTATATTTAAAAGCTAATGGCCTTTGCCTAGCCGTATGAGAATCCCTCTGGAAAGTTGTTGGTTTGATCGCCTGTAATTTCATACTATTATTAATATTTACCTTTTAATTTCTGTTTTTCATAAGAAATGTTACATCTACCTAGAAGATTAGAAATTTAGAACAGCATTTTTATTTATTTCAACAAAACAGATGTGCACTATGATTGGTGCAAATGTTCTATTTATTGTGATTCGTGCGAAGTCTTGCGTGATTACTTTTTTGACCAATATAAGAAAAAAAAATTACTAGATTAAAGTAGTTGGGAAACATTTTACCAAAGTAATGTAGTTGGTAGTGTGATGTCAGGGTGCGCCTGACATATAATTTTTTTTTTTTAAATGCTGAATGGAAGGGCCTAATTGATCCACGCCAGCTAGTGACGTGACGTGGCATGAAACAGGTCTACGTCGGCCCTCCCTACGCTACCAGTGACGTAAACCTTACTCTAATAAATAATTTTAACTATGCATTAATCTGATAATTTTATTTTTGCCATCACCATCACCATCTTGTTCTTTTTCAGTTGAAAACTTAATATATTGTCTGCTTTGTCCCTCTCAGCATTTAAAGCCCATCAAATCACCAGTAAATGAGATTCACGGGCACAATATCCAATACAGCAATAGAACCAGAACATCACATCACACACATGTAGAAGCTAAATTTCCTCAGCACAGTGGGAAAGTTTTAGAAAATATCTAAGAAAATATCATTTAAATTTAAGTAAGTGTTGGAGTTGTCAATTGTTTAATTTTTTAAATTAATTTTATTACTGTTGTTATTAACATGATTTTAAAATTTAAATGATGCTTTCCTATCATTTTCCCAAAATTTTACATCTATTGTATCTAATTTCAAGTTTAGTGGATTTATTTAAATTATCATTAGTAAGAGTAGCTTTGATTATAAATAGTTTTCACAAATGGTAGTAGGGATAAAAATCAAGTATAATGTGATTAATATTTAGATTATTTGTTTTAAAAAAATGCCAAGCAGTTTTTTCACAGTAATTTTTATTGGGGTATTTTAGAGCAATTTTAGCTTCTCTCTATAGTGTCTCCCTTCTCTCATTAGTGACAACTGAGCTTTTAAGTTTTGTGTTGTTTCACTTTTAACGTAAAATAGCTTTTGAAATAGAAAAAGGTTAGTCTGTGACTGTCAATCCCTTTAATTAAAAAAAGATGACTTCTGGAAGTTTTTTTGTCTATCTCTCTAGTCTCTACCGTTGAAATATCTGTATTGTTCATCTGGAAGATGATGACTCAATCCATCCCTGCATGTGATATACAGGTAAGTGTTTGTTTGGATGTGATAATTGGGAAGATCTTCATGATTTATTCTGTTCATTCAAGTCCCTTTTCAAGAACTGTATGGTATGATTGCTTATCTCTCCATATGGATATGGTAAACCTATCTGGTTTTTTGAATTGGTTTCAGAGTACATTGATGGAATTAAAAAAGGATGGCCAAAAAGAAATTCGATTCTACATGAAGGAAGGAACAAGATTGGATCCTCTACACCTTGCACTTTCAATCAAGTTCATGATCCAATTATATGAATTTGGTGTGACATCTTGGAGTATTCTAATTCAACATGTTGCTGCTCTACTTGCTTCTTTCAATCCCGAAAATTTATTTTTGTCTAATTATTCGGATCACAAGGACAAGAGCATGCTTACTTCTTTACTTCCTCCTCCGCTCTTAATTATAAGAGTTAGTTGACTTTTTTGGAAAGATTAAGGAAGCTAATTAAACTACTTTAAAGTATTTTTATTTTTATTTTTTTCTTCAAACTTATTAATTTGACTAATAAACTAATATATAATCTAAGAATATTTAACATATGAAATGATTAAATAACTTATTTAGTTTCCTTAATCTCTCCAAAGAAAGTCAACCAGCTCTTATAATTAGGACCAGAGGTAATATAATTTAGGTTGCTCAATATTGTACTTGTAGTTCAATTATCTTTTATTAGTCGTTTTACCCAAATTAAGAAAAAAATCCGATTCTGTAATGCTCAATTTCCATGCTCTTTTAGAGCCATATTAGTAAAGATAAGCAGATTTTAGATGCATTCTAGTTTGATACCAAATACTAGTATAAATTAGATGTGAGCCAATTGATGTAAGAATTATGCATCCTTCATTTAACGGGAAAAAGCAGAAACTATCATTTCTTTTTTGGCACATTTAAATAGTTAATCTTCTTTTAATTCCCTTCCTTACCCCTATTAACCTAATTTAATTAAACGTGATCTATAATTCCCAACTTACGCTAGCAAAATTTATTTCCTATTTAGACCTAATAATTGTCATATCTAGATCACAAAACCATAGATTATTTAATTTTAACTACAGGATCAGTAGGACACCAGATAACTGAAAGAAGCGGTTGATGTAAAACTCCTGTATTGCAATAGAATGATAAACAAAACCAGTATTATGAACGTCATACTGGTTTGGCTTCAGAAGAATCGGATCCACCACTAAGCATGCAATTACTTGGTTACAACATATTTAGAGTTTGGGATACATTTGGGCCTAACATGATAGATACATTTTATCCAAAAAGTGAGGAGATTGGGTAGGCACCATCCCTAGTAATTGCATAAAGTTTCCTATCAAACACAGCCATCAATGTGGATACAGTTGTTGATTTGGACTATTTGAGAATATACCTAACTTATATCCCTTACAACCAATTCGATAAAATCTCAACCCTTGTCATTTACTTAAATATGATGGACTATAACAATATTTATGATAAAATTCAAGTGTTGAGACTTGATTGAAGATTGGTTATAGTGGACATGAGCAAATAGACCTAAGTTTTGTCTAACTAAAAGTACCTCTCAAGTAAAAACAAAAGAGGCCCACAAATATCTGAATCCATTGGTAATGATTAATGGTCTGATGACAAATGAAGAGGACTTGCTGGTGAATCATTTCCATCATCCTCAGCCTTTTTAGTTTTGCCACGTTTGGGAGAAACTCCTTTGGCATCGGCTCTCTTTCTTTTGCAATTATCTTTGGCTGCACAATTGGTCACTCCGCCTTTCTTTGTCTCTTCAGATTCCTCCGCTGAATCATTGAGCTTCTCAACCGAAGTATCCTTATCTCCATCCATTGAAGCCTCAGCATCATCCTTGTCTTCCTCTGCTCCATTTTCATCCTCACTTCCATTTCCGTTTTCTTCAGCCGCCTCAGCCTTCAGTGATTCAATTAAGCCCAACAATTCTGTATTGACCTGTCACACAAGCATGCCACCAGAGGGACTAGGCAATGAATTTAAAAATTCTTATATTTAAAAAATCATACAGATCAAGCATAACAAAAGTACAACTTAGGAGCAAATTATGCATAATTCACCTGAACGTTCTGAAGAAAATCAGAAATGTCAGTAGGGCAACAAGGGCAATTCATTATGTTCTTTTGGGACCGCAGAGATCTTCCACCCTTGCTTCTTTCTCTCACGAAAGACTTACCCGCAAAGGCACCCTCCAAACATGACTTACAAAAGTTATGTGCACAAGGTGTTGTCACAGGAGCAGCCATAACCTCTTTACAGATAAGGCAACCGAATCCTGCATATGGAAAACATAAGTAAAAGCAGATCATATTAAATGATATCACTGAAGATTTAAGACGGAGCAAATAACCCATTTAATTGGACAGGAATAGGGACAAACTAAAGCTATAGTAATGAATAAATTGACCAACATAAAAGCAAAGCATAATGATCATACCTTTGAGCAGTCTTTCCTTGATTGAAAGATTTTGGGCCTTCCTGATTTCCCGCCTCGATCTTTTTACCTCATCAGGGTCAGCACTTTTTACATGCTTTTGACTGGGAGGATGTGGTATTTTCCACTTCCAACAAGATTCTTTCACCTAAAGAAAACATCAATTCATTATACATTTACCAAAACTATACTTCTAAAACAGTGACGTTTAAAAACAATTTAAGAAAGAAAGTAGTTTTATATTGACAGCAAAATAAATAGGGTATTTTAAGATGTATAATCCTAAAATATCACTCACATCAAAATCCCATGATGGATTCCCCTTCCTTTCAACCAAGTCTGTGGCCTTTTTCAGCTCAGGAATTACTGGCAATTCTCGGAGTCGATCTCCATGTTCATCACTATGGCACGTGCAGAATAAATTACCCGAAAGATTTTCAAATAGGATCAACACAACACATATTAAGTGAGCTACATAATACACACCTTGTCCATGGGGCAGGTTCATTGTCACATCTAACAAATAAGTAGCGACAAACTTTGAAGCCCTAATTAAGTATAAGCCTTTAGAAAAGTTGCATGAAATAAAGAACCAAAACATGGGTAATAAAAGAATAAAGGAATGTCACGTCTACCTGCATTCCTTGTTTCCGCCAACACTTTTCAATTCTGTATACACCATCATAACGCAATCCTTTCTCAGGGGCATACGAGGATCGCTTCTCCTTGTGAGATCTGCTCATTTAGATTTAGGTTACACATAAAGCTTTGTAAGTATGGATTGAGGCTCAAGTGCTCAACAAATCCTATCTGAAACTCTCAAGGCTAAGCACACTCTAAACAAGCATGTAAATGATATAACAACTTCAACATCATAAATAGATGATTTTTTTTTTTAATTTGGGGGGGGGGGGGGGGAAATCAAATTGCATGATCCACAATTCGAAAGATCACTTTGCCAAATGTCACTAGTGTAAGAACTTGAAAAGATATACATGAAAGAAAACCAATATTGAGATTGCAATGAAAGAAGAATATGTAAGAAAAAAAAAATTAAGCTTCATTCATCATTAAATCTGACTTTCTGGCTAACCTTTCCCCTACTTATACACTTTATTTGTACAACTAACTCACTAAACCAACTACATAGCTCTTCATATTGTACTAACTAATAAAGATCAAGTAAACAAAAGAACTTACACCAGGTCAGAAGCATTTTTTCAAGTATAAGCTTCAAAAGATAGATGAACAAAGAAGTGATTTTTAGAACATAGATGCTTACCTTACAACTCGAACTGGATAACCTTTTAAACAGCTAACTTTTAAGGCTAAGTTGTACTTTTCAAACTTCTGATCAAATGATTGTAATTTGTTTGTTCGCTTGTTTCCACTTAAATCTCTACCACCGCTGCAACAAGGGATATGTTAGCTATTTCAACAAGAATCCAATAGAAACAAGGAAAGATGAATCAGAAGCATTAAAGGTAAAAGAAAGAAAAGAAAATCAAAAGACAGAAGGAAAAAATTGGGGAAACGACCTTGGCAACAGAACATAACATTAATTCAGAGAGAACCAAAATCAAATGAGAGCTTAGCAAATGTGCATTATAAGGAAACTAAACGGAAGCAACACGCGAGCTTAGCATACATTAGCAGAACAACAATAAACAATCGGCAAAAACTAAAACTAGTGGGAAAATTCACCCCAAACTCATGTTAAGACAGCACAACTAAACAGGTTACTGGGCAAACAGTTTAGATACAGACATCCATGTCATGATGGAAAACCGAAAATATCATAGCAATTCAACAACCTTTTACAAACCTTCCAGTATAAAGGAAATACTCTCCATGATCCTCATCATCTTCATAACCGCCCGAAAGAACTACTGATTGTGCACCATAGTTTGATTGTCCAGCAATACCACTAACATGAGGGAAGTGAACGCCCCATTGCCGGCATTCAAGTCTATCTTCCCAGCATTCACCAACCAGCACACCTTGATTCCTCACTGGATCATTCTCAGCTGGGATTGGACCAAAGTGATCCTGAGGCACAGTTACAAAAATCTTTCCACTGCAAGCATTTGATTTGCCCTTCCTTTGGGCCCGCTCTGACATATAAGCCTTGTCTGGCCTATCTTGGTTATGCACAAAATGATAAACTCTAGAGGTTTCTCCTGTACCTATGTTTTTTGATATTTTGGCCATACGGATAGCAGTAACGAGTGAAGCATTTATACGTGGTTGACTTGCCATTTTGGAAGGGATAGCACTGCGGCACTTGGCACATGTTAGTTTTCCTTGCCCAATCCACTTTTGAAAGCACTTCAAGCAGAAGTTGTGGCCACATGGAGTCTGAAGAAGACCAATGAATTAGATCCCTTGTTTAATCGAACTATTATAGTATGCAAATCACAATCATTCCTTTAGAGAATGGTAAAACATGATAGAATATAAAATGAATGCAAGGAAACTAAGCTGGCCACAAGAATCTTAAGAAAACTTGCCTTCTTTGATGAAAAATCCCAAATGTAAACCGATGTGATGACTAATAGGCATACAACAAAGTCAACTTTATCATGAAATATAATTGCTTTCAAAATAAGTGAAATCTGAGAAAAAGGCAGACTACGTGTTTAAAAATAAGAACCTGCTGACAAGAACAGAAGCAGTGTGAAAGCCACAGGACAATGTCTAAAAAAGAAAAACTCATTTTTAAGTTGCGCAGTTGAATTAAAATCTCATAACAATTTACAACTGAAATGATTAATATTTAATCAACTAACAATTGAATAGGTGAACTTCAAGCAATACAAGTAATCACGTCAAAATATGAGGCAAAAAAGGGAATGGTGGAAGGGTTATTTTGAATGCCCGCGATATATATTCACTATCAAATCGTTCAAATGAAAATGACAAATAAAATACCCCCACACACCCTAAAGATAAAATGTTTAGTTCAGGTTAAATGGATCAAGAAAGAATAGGCAAATAAAAGAGTAAACAATTGACAACAGCAATTTTGTCGAATTAAACATGACAGAGAAAACTGAAAAATCCAAATCGATGCTTGTATTGAACAAAAACAGAATTAGATCTTGCTCGTCTAGTATCAGAGTGAAGTCAGAGTTACCGTGACCGGCCTCTCGGGTAGCTGCATACAGAAGGAGCAATTCAGAGTCCCGCTAAGAATATCCAACACATCCTTCCCTCCACCTTCCACCGTCTTCTTCCCACCACTTTCGTCTCCCTCCAGGCCAGCCTTTCCACTCAAGAGTTCTTGGCGCTTCTTAGCCTTTTCAAGCTCACTCAAAGAATCATCGGCCTCAATCGCACGGATCTTCACCATCAAGTCACCGGCACCATCAAGGACGACTTTGCCAACGGTCGCCGAGGGGAAATCGGAAGGTGGGGAAGAACAATCAGGGCATTCCCACTGAAGCGTCTCCGCCATCGTCTCCGGACGGTGAGAGAGGCAGTTGACATGCCATTGAGAAACACAGGTTTTGCATGTCAGTTTTTCTTCCTCTGCGGGCTTTGCCTTGCAGATCATACAGACACCGTCACAATCGCAGGGGAGTCGAGCAGCGTGCGCCATTGGAGGAAGCAGAACGAAGCTTGAGTATGGCGAGATTGACGAGGAAGAAGAGGAACTAGCGAGGTGACAGTGAAGCCATTGAGTGGTCTGATTGGTTGATATATAGTGTTGAAAACAGAGAGAGGGAAGGAACCGCGGGGTCTGAAATGAATACAAGGGATTTGAATTTTGGCAGTAATCCAGTGCGGACGGGTACATCGTGTGCTGCGCACGTCCTTTCGTGGGTTGTCACGTCAATCCATCAATCTATGCCATTTATCAAAAATCATATATTTAAAATATTATTTAAGGGAAAACGTTCTTAAACAGCTGTTTTGCAACGCAAGTTCAAATACGAGGAGATGCAAAAATTATTTGCATTCAAAATTTTTAAAAAAATTATATTCTATCAAATAAAAAAGTTTTCAAAATAATTCAATAATTTCTGTATATAAAACATATTAAGTATTTGTAAGAAATAAAATTTTAGCTAAAGTATATTTTTAGTTCTTTAAATTTACATTAAATATACTTTTGGTCCCTTAATTTTATAAAGTATATTTTTAGTCTTATAATTCTAATACCGTTAATTTTACTAACAGAAAACGCAAACTTAAGTGATAACGATGTAAACTTAAGTGATAACTATGTAATTAAATGTTATTAGGTTTAAATTTAAAATATGGGTAAATTAAAGAATATATAAAATTTGTGTAACTAAATGTGGTTAGTCATTACTTCAGTTAGGTGCATTTCACATTACCAATATTAACGGTGTTAGAATTTTAAGACAAAAAGTATACTTTATAAAGTTAAGGGATGAAAAATATGTCTTATATAAAACTTCAAGGATTAAAAATATGCTTTAACCTAAAAATTTTAAGCGGTATTTATGAAAAATTTTGCTAATATATAATAAAATGATGAATGACATTGATAAATGAAAATTGAAAAACATGTAAGAAAATTAGAGTAAAAAATTAAATTTTTTTCTTTTTAGTTTTCATCTAGTCTTTAATTATTTTCACATAAAAAATATTTTTTTTTATACAACACATAAAAAATATATTAGTTTAGAGTTAAAAAATTTAAAAGGAGAAATCAATAAAAGGCTTGTTTTAAACTTTTATAAGTCAAAAAGGACAATTTTTGTATCAAATTAATGCTTGTTTGAAATATGAATTGAAATCTTTAAAAACTGCTTTTTGATAATCATTTATGATATACGAGATACATATATAATCGTAATTAAACACTCTTAAAAACTCTAAAATAATCCCAAATTAGCTTATGCATTGTGTGCGACTATGACAGTGGCACTTTAAAACATATTTGATTCTTCCATAAAATTTTAAAACAGAGACATTAATAAGAAAAATTATAAAATAGTAACATTAGACATAAATTATAATTAATATGAAATTTCGTGTGAATCATATCCGATTTGAGGAAATTTTATGACAAGATTTGTTTTAATTTATTTCAAGGGAAAAGATAAATAAATAAATACCTTCTATATTTTCTAAACTTAAAATCAATGGCCTAAATCTTACAAATCCCAAGTCTCTAGGGATGCTAAATTGAGATTTTGTTGATGCTTTTTTTTTTTTTTAAATTTCTTACCAATAGTGTTATGACTTATGAGCAACTGATTAACGCAGATTGTTTTTTTTCCCCGTAATGTATCCGGTGTCTTAAGATAGATTATTTTTCAAGCACATCAATAGTTCTAAATTAATCGAGACCAAGATCGGGTTGGTTCCTTTCGGGAGGAAGCCTCTAACACCTACACACGTTACATTTCCACATCTTGAACTTAATACCTGTGGTTAAACTAAAAACAGCCCGTCACCACCCAACTGATTGATGATAAACGCAGATTTATTTTTAGGAAAGTTCATTAAAGTGGAATTTGATCTTATGGCCTTTTGGATCCTAAAAAAATTTGTAATTATTGAGTCATTAAAGCCTACCTACTCATTGAATTGAATTAATATTAGTAAAATGGTACAGACTACAGAGAAATGGTCCTACGTTCTAGCAGCCTCGATCTCATCCTCATCTTACCGTACTCAACGCAACGACACAGGGGACGAAGACTTCGAGTTATTCATATGCTTGATTTCATATCTGAAAAACAAAAAACGCAAAGCCGAATCAATTGGGAGATGCCGTCTTTGTCGTTGGCGGAGGACGCCGCCGTTGCCGCCACTGGTTTAGGTCATCTGAGAAGAAAATGGGAAGATGAAGGGGGAAGGGGGAAGGGGAAGGGTCATGGATAGGGAGCCGGATGGGGGCTCGTTAGACCGTTTAGAAAAGATTTACACGGTTTAAATTTAATTTTTTTTTTTTTTTTTTTTTTATAAAATTATTTTAGTTAGTGAAAAATCTAAAATAAAGACAATTTCCTTACTAATATTTTTTAGAAAACTAATTTTTTAATTTAAGGATTATTAAATAAAAAATATTAAATATGGACTGTCTAAATTTTATTTAGATGGTACGGATAAGATAAACTTCTCCTGCCTATCTAAAAAATAAACCCAAAAACCGATTCCATCAACTGATGGAATGGTTTCCGTATAGAAGGATATTAGAAAATGGTGACATTATTATTTTTTAAATAGCTTAGACCCCACAAATAGATAGAGTTAGGCAAATAAACTTTCGACCAAAAAAAAAAAGGCAAATAAACTAACATTTTTGTTTTTATTTTAAAAGTTTTACTTTCTAAAAAGGAAAAAAAGACAAATAAATATCATATGAATTTGTAAAACCCCTAGAAGTTTATCGAATTTGTAAAAGGACTAAGAAGTGACAATGACCTATGAGGAATATGCAAATTCGAGTGAAATTACCCTTTAACCCTTAATTTTAAATAAATTTAAAAAAATAAAAAAATCTTCGTCGAAGGGCCGTTGGCGACTGGCCGCCGGAGGGCTGGCAGCAATTGGGTGTCACCCACCGGCCACTGGCAAGGGGGGTGGGGTTTTGTTTTTTTTAAAAAATATATTCATCACAACGCTCGTTCTTCATCGTCTTCCTTGTGATGCCGTGAATCCCTTAAGAAAAATCTGGTTTGATTTTTTGAAATTTTAATCGTTTGGGATGTGGTGGTTCTTGGGCTGGACTTCATTGTTAGAAGGTGAAGGAGGAAGAAATAAAGAAAAAGGTGAATAGTAAAACGAGTTTAGGAGGTTGAAAAATCCAGTAATAAACAGTGAATTGCGTTTGTGGAAGAAGATGAACAGTAAATGTGGGCTTTTGAAAAAACAGTCATAAAAAACATACTTTTAACGACTGTTTTTGAGAAAACAGTCCTTAAAAGTATTGTTTTCGATGACTGTTTTTGCAAAAACAGTCGTTACAAGTATGTTTTTTATGACTGTTTTTGAAAAAACAGTCGTTAAAAGTATTGTTGTAAATGTCGTTTGTGGAATAGTAATTCTCGTTTGTGGAATGGTAATTCTCGTTTTAGGATTTGTAAAAGTGCATTTTTAAAAAATGCGAGAATTATCATTCCACAAACTAGAATTACCATTCCAAGAACGAAAATTACCATTCCACAAACGGCATTTACAACAGTACTTTTAACGACTGTTTTTGAAAAACAGTCATTAAAAACAATACTTTTAACGACTGTTTTTTCAAAAACAGTCATACAAAACAGTATTTTTAACGACTGTTTTTTCAAAAACAATCGTTAAAAGTACTGTTTTGTATGACTGTTTTTGAAAAAACAGTCGTCAAAAGCACAAATTTACTGTTCACCTTCTTCCCCAAACGCAATTCACTGTTCATTATTGGATTTTTCAACCTTCTAAGCTTATTTTACTATTCACCTTTTTCTTTATTTCTCCCTCCTTCACCTTCCAACAATGGAGTCCAGCCCCAAAAACCACCATATCCCAAACGATTAAAATTTCAAAAAATCAAACCAAATTTTTCTTAAGGAATTCATGGCATCACAAGTAAGACGATGAAGAACGAGCGTTGTGATAAATATATTTTTTAAAAAAAACAAAGCCCCACCCCCTCGCCGATGGCCGACGCCTAGCTGCCGCTAGCCCTCCGGCGGCCGGTCGCTAGCGGCCCTTCGACGAGGATTTTTTTAAAAAAAATTTATTTTAAATTAAGGGCTAAAGGATAATTTCACCCGAATTTGCAAATCCCTCATAGGTCTTTGTCACTTCTCAGTCCTTTTACAAATTCAATAGGCTTCTGGGGGTTTTGCAAATTCATATGGTATTTATTTGTCTTTTTCCCTTTCAAAAATATATCGTGTTAAACGTAATTTGAGTAAAAGCTCATTGATATTTTTATCCCTCAATCTTGATTTAAAAAAAAAAGTTTTTGTCCCTCAACCCCCTAATATATTCTTTTTATTTTTTATTTTTTGCTCAGAAACATATTCTTTTTATTTTTACTCTCACTAAATGTGTACTTGTACAGTTTTTTTTTTTTGTCTCACAGTACTTGTACAGTTTTGACAAAAAGAAGATACATGCATGAACATTAATTATCCATTCATTTATATTTGGAAACAAAATCACACCTCAAACATATATTTATCGATTTTAACTAATTTGAATTAATAATTTAATTCGCGGGATTTGCTTAGGTGTATCTTATACTAAACATAGGATCCGAGTAGGTATATAAGATAACTATAAACTTTTTTCTCGAATCAACAACAAATCAATTTATTCTCTTTAAAAAGAAATAACTACCATTATGACTTGTTCTTTTTTTTAAAAAAAAAAAAAACCATTCAAAAGTTGTTTCAAATTCTCCATAATGACTTTCTTAAACTAATTGGCGAACAGAGTTGGTAATCGCTAATAATAAATTAGGGATTACCCACTTTATTCACCAAATTAATTTACGTAAACATGGGTTTGCATGAAACAATTGTTATTAGTACTTATTACTATCTCTGTCCCTTGCGTTGAGTCCCAATTTTGATTTTCCTCGATATTTATGTTAAGAGACAAGACAAATCTAAAAATTGAGACATATAATAAGAGATCAGATTGAAGGAGTGTTTAATGTTATTGATTTATATTAACAATTACTAAAACATGTGCAATGAATTTTATAGATCAGAAGGTCAATTAAATGAATCATAAATTGATTCATATTAAGAAAAACTAAAACATGTGAAATCATTCGTTTGCTAAAATTGGACATGATATATGGTGAAAATATTGTTGTCAAACTCGTAAGTTGACTCTCCGAGTTTACCGTTTTTACGCTTCTAACTTACAAAAACGAGTTGAGTCGGTGGTAAACTCGTGCTAGTTGTAAACTCGGTTAAACTCACGAGTTTATGCACGGAGTTTACTCTTTTTACGTTTATAGCTTACAAAACCGTGTTAACTTACTTTTAAATTCATGTTAATTTACTTTTAAATTCGTGTTAACTTTTTTGATTTGATCATGCTCAACAGCTTTATATATAAGTTTTAAAAGAAATTTATTCATTAAATATAATAAATGATGAATGTGGATGGATTTAACATCAATTATTTAGATTTAGAATATATTTAAATCAAATTCTTGTAATTCTTATATTTTA
Source organism: Acacia crassicarpa (assembly GCA_034222035.1). Lineage (NCBI taxonomy): Eukaryota > Viridiplantae > Streptophyta > Magnoliopsida > Fabales > Fabaceae > Acacia > Acacia crassicarpa. Next base: position 17,298,324 of record JAWXYG010000009.1, on the reverse strand, counting down.
ATTATTTAATGATATACTAGTAATACCTATTTAATAATAAAAATAAACCCTTATGAATTTACGATTCGAGTTCACGGTACGAGTTTATGTCACTGTCACGAGTTTACTTAAACTCGTGAGTTTGACAACCTTAGGTGAAAATGACTAACCCCAATCCGGTGTAGTCTGTTTTGTATATTCAAGTGTTTTTTCTAGTTAGGTTAGACCGGGTTTTCTTCGACTAGACTAGACTAACTAGGTTGCGGGTTTATTGAGCAGCCCTAGTCAGATTGACGAGGATTGATGATAAACATGAGAATTGTAATGAAGATAAGGAAGGAAGTAGTGAAGAGAGTGATGGAGGGGACTAATTAAGAAGATATGATTCCCATGACAATATGCATTTGGAGGAAGATAGAGTGACCAACTTTTTTTTCTTATGCTATACATGACTTTTCCTAACACTGTTGAGGTTAGGAAAGCTCTAGATAAGTATGCTATCCATTTTAAATGTAAAATTGAGGTTTATTAATAGTGAATCAAATAACCACCGAGGACAGCAGTACAGTGGCACAGCTGGTGGTATTGAGATGCCTTATATCTCCCTCCAGGTCCCGTGTTCGAATCCCCCCTCCCCTCACCTTGTACCCAAAAAAAAAAAAAAAAAGTGAATCAAATAGTTAAGAGTAGCCATTGCTCAAAAGTTAGACTTTATGAGCACAAAGGACTAGGAATCGACTATAGGCTAAGTTCAAAACACCCAAAAATAGACCAAAAAATGGACCCGACAAAAGGGATAAAAAGTCAATAAAAACTCATCTAAAAGTGGGCTTTCTTTTCTTCTTCTTCTTCTTGTTTTTTTTTCCCCCAAATCGCTATAACCCGAAATTGTGTTTTTATATATTTGTCTTTCAGTTGTTCTTTTTTTGTGTTATTCATATTTTGAGATTTATTAGTTGTTATGGTTGATCATGAAAGTTTATCATGAATGAATATGAATAACAAAGATATGAATAAATATTATCTAAGACATTTTTATTTTTCATAATTATTTTTAAAATCATATTAATTTAATTAAAGCTTATCCGATCACAATTTTATCACAATTCAACCATTAACCTTGATCAAGTGCCTTCATTACTGCTATAACATTGTATATTGCCAATACTCACTGGGAGGTTCTAAAACATCGTATCAAGGATACCACATACTCCCTCTAATTTTTATTATAAGGTACTAGCTAACAATTCTCACGCATTAATAAAAACGGTTAAAGTTAATAAAGTTTTCATAAAATTTAAATAATTTTCAATGCTACTCTTACTAATTGCACTAAATTTTAATATTATATTAATTATTATTCTTACCTATTGCCCTTATTAATTATAGGCATACAAAAAAAATAATTAATACTCCTTAAAAACAAGTAAGTATCTTATAAAAAGGATCAAATGCACTTATTAGTTAGTACTCCCTCCGGTTCTAATTATAAAACCTAATTGGCTTTTTTGGAGAGATTAAAAAAACTAATTAAATTACTTTAGAGCATTTGTATTTGTATTTTTTTTCTTCAAACTAATTGATTTGATTAATAAATTAATATATAATTTAAGGATATACAATTTAATTTCTTTAATCTCTAAAAAAACAAATCAATTAGTTTTTTTAATTAGTACCAAACCGCCAATGTAAGCGCGTGTTCTTATAGGCACATATAGACCAATATATTCTCTCCTTTTGGCGCCAAACGTGAGGGGCATGAAAAGAATATATAGTAGTTTAATATAATAAAGACAAAGGGTTGTTATGTTTCAGATCATGCCATAATGGCAAAGGAATATTCATTATTACTTAATTTGCCTCAAACATAGTGCTTACTTCTTAATAGCCTGTCGCGCAACAAGGTAAAGTAGAGAGAGAGAGGCCATTGTTTACGTTATTTTGAGTATTATTATAAGATACCAATTAATAATTTTCACAAATCAATAAAAACAACTAAAATTGTAACATCCTGAATTTTGGACCTAAAGACTAGAAAATTAGCCTATTTTTGGAGGACTATTAGACCCTATTTTTGAAAATGAATTTAGAATCAGTATTTTATTGGACATGAATAGTGTTTACTATTCACAAATACGTATATGAATAGTATTCACTATTCACAAATACGTATTCACTTTTTATAAATACAGTATTTAATCGATATTTTGAGAAATATGAAAAGTATTTACTATTTACAAATACGTATTCACTATTCAAAAATACGGTATTCACTATTCCTAAATACGTATTCACTATTTGAAAATACGTATTTACTATTCATGCGGGACCCACGTCAAATTATTTCTCCTCTGCCAACACCCGTGAAGTTTGAAAAATTTTGCGCGCGGGACCCACTCAATAATAATAATATTGTAATATAATATCTTATACTTTGGAAAACAATAGAAATAAAATTATTTCCAATAAACCGTGAATTAGGTTTTTAAAGTAAGGGTATATTATAAACAAGTGAATTTCTATCTCAGAGTGGGTTATCTCCAAAGTCATTTCCGTAATCGGCGGAATGATTATTGAGATAGGTTGAAACCGATATTTTGAAGCAGGACAGATAGTGGAATCTGTAGGAAATAAATCATAACTCAAACTCCTTGAATTAAGTAGTAAACAACTGGACATATTATGAATCAGTGAATTTTTGTCTAGAAGATGGTGTCACCCGAAGTAATTTCTGTAACCGTCAGTGTCCGACTTAAAATCTTCGGCAGGTTACGAAATACCCTAAATAGGATCAAAAATTTAGTTGACCCAGATATTTCTAAAGAGGAAAAATAGAACTTCAAGGCTGTGCTTCCGGATTCTTGAGAATTTCTAATATAACGCGATTAGAACACCGATCAGGGAATCTTTATAGGATAAATGCAAAAGAGTAAGAAAGTGTCATCGTCATGATGACGTCATCGATGACGTAAGCATCTTGATGACGTCATCGATGACGTAAGCAAATGGATTGGACGGTTGAGATGAAGCCATGTTTAAAGTCAAGATCCAACGGCCAAAATCTGACCTGATAAAGTATGAATAGTGTCATGCTTTTTCACTATAAATAGAGGCTTCATTTCTTCATTTTCTTCACACCAAACTCAGAGAACAACAGTTGAGTTTAAGAGAAGAGTGAGAATTCTTAGAGTTAGAGAGAGAGTTTAGAGTAAAGTTCTTGAAGCTGGAGAGAATGAGCAGGAACTTCAAGAGTAAGTTCTTTGGTCTCTAGTCTTAATATTTGGTAGTTTCTTTTGGTAATTATAGTAGAAATGCCAGATAGAGTTTTTCTGAGTATGCTCTGTGGCTGCAGCTTAGTCTGATCTGTCACATCAGAAAAGAATTATCCTTGGACAGTAAATATTATTTACTGGCACAGTAAAAAATATTTACCGGCACGGTAAAAATATTTTTACTGGTACTATTCACATGAATAGTGAATATCCAACATAGTTTCCGCAAATGCTGAAAATTAATGGTCACTGATAAAAATGATATTATAGGATGTCCGAAGATTCCGGAGTCAGATTCGAAGGAAGTCCGTATACGTGAATAGTGCCGTATACGTGAATAGTACCGTATACATGAATAGTGCCGTATACATGAATAGTAAATTACTATTCACACTGAACGGAGGTACGGACGCGTATTGTAACCTTAACTCTGATGCTTATGGTATGCTTATATGTGATAGATAGTCTAAAATTCTGTTTTTAAAAATTGATCATACACATACAATTTAATACGGGTTATAGTCTTGATAACGCCGTTATGTTTTCCTAGCGCTGAGGACACGGATGTACACCGTGGCACTGGTGAATAGTGCAGACTATAATAACATGCATATTGCAGTGGCTGTGTTATGTTATTATGTGAATATATGAATAATGTATGTGATTATTGCTGTTTTGACATGAATATCTGTCATACATATTTGATACATAAGCATGAGGTTAACCGTTACCTGAGGTTCAATGGGTATTGAACCTCAGCTCTTACTGTAGCTTCAGGATTTTCGGAGTGAACAGAAACAGAAACAAGGGTAAGCAGCAGGCAGAAGGACTAGCTGGAGAAAGTCCTGTAGATATGTATAGTCTTTCGAACTCTTTGTATCAACAAACCAGTACACTACAGTGGTTGAATATCAGTTACTTTGTATTTAAAATCATTTCGTTGCTCAACTCTGGTTAAATTATTTTGAACTCTGATCAAATAATTTCGAAAATGCTTTAGAAAAGTTGGGGTGTTACATTTTGGTATCAGAGCAGACATCCTGGCACGGAGTTAACTAAGTTACTCCAAACAGTCTGATATCTAGAAAGGGGTTTTGTGGTTGGCAATCAGTTTCCTTGAATTCGTCGAGCCTTCCACAAAAACACCTGCCTAGTCGGATTGTCTGAGTAGCGGAGTTAGGTTCTAAGCTTTCAAAAGTGTTTTATCTGGTATGAACCCGACTCAGTTACAGTAAACCATTGGTGCCGAAGGTAGGGCCGAGTCTATGTGGATCAGCCAATCAGTCACCCTAGCACGGTGAGGCTCCCATGATAGACGCCTACCTGGCCAATCGGTTTGACTAACTAAGTTAGGCTCTAAGCCATGGTTTTAAAAGTATTTCGAAAAAAAAAAAACAAGTACAAGTACTGATACAATACTGGTGTTGTGATACAAAAAGGACGTACATCCTAAGGAAAAGGGTTAGGCTCGGGAGGCCTTGATATAGAGTAGATGGCACAGAATATGGTTTCTGTTGTTAAACTTTAAGACTGTTGATATGGGAATCGGAATCTAAGTTAAATCCCCACTCAGAGTTTCAAGGGAAGTGGTACAGAGAAGTCGGTACGACTTAAGTTTTCCGGTAGACAGTAACCTACTGTTTAGGTTTCCCTTGGATAGTAACCAATCGATTTAATGTCCTTGTCAAAATAATAACTTGTTAAGGTACCCTGAGAAGAAAATCCCTACCTTGTAGAGGCCAGACACCATGCGTGCAAAGGGGCGTGGCTCCGGGGACGAAGATCTTTTGATTAAGTCCTTGACGGTGGTGATCAATTGACAGAAGAGGGAAAGTACCCAGTAATTCTGGGGAGACAGTTATGTCATACTAGTGCCTATGAGAGTTGTAGGTACCCAGTAGTAAGTATACCAATATTAGTACCAAGAATCAATAGACATTATGAAGTTAATATTGCTTAGGCGAGAGAAATCTCAGAACTATGACCCCTGTGAGAGTAGGAACCCTGAGAAAATATGAGTGAGTTTTGCCTAGGTTCCAAATACCTAAAAGTTAGTTCCTTAACAGAACCATACGAAAGCTGGAAACCTCAAGTAGTCACCTGTTATGGTCTCAAGGTGGGACCAAGAACCATAGAGATGTTAGTGGCTAATAGATTCCCTATAAAGTAAGTGGCTACCCGATATGGAAAATTGAGTTAAGAATTATGCTTGGAGCTAAATAGAAAGTGAAAGTCCACAAATAGAATGACCCTAGATAAGATGGCAGACATAGAAACAACGGTTTATGAAACTACTAAAGGATAGGAACCTGTTAAGATTTGAGTTCTCATTATAATGATTCAAAGACGATCACTGGCGCTACTTATGGAAAGTTTGTCGGAGAAGGATACCTACGGGGAGTTCTGATCAAGGAGGTTTACCTACAGAGGATGCTAACCGGAAAAGCTGACTGGTCTGAGAAGACTAAGTGAAGCGCCGAGTAATGTGCCGTAGAGCAGAGCCACCGTGACGACGAACCGTAGAGTGGAGCCGCCGTGACAACGAACCATAAAGTAGAGTTACCAGTGCATCGGTTCTTAAGGTAAGTACATTATAATGAATCTCACATTGAATAGGTTCCCTAGAGAAAAGACTGTTGTAACTTAGTATATCGTCATGGTTTGCTCCAGTGCTATACAGCATATATTGTGTTTATAGGCTAGCAGAAGCCCATAGTTGTCAGACAACGAATATGAGAAGTGTCCAGAAAATTTTGTGAGATCCGAGGATAGCGAACGATGTTTGAAATAGCTGGAAGATTAAAGTAGAACAAACTAAGTATTTTATGGATAATTTGAGTAGCCAAGGACAGAGGTTCCAATGCGTGTAGTTAGTGATGACCTTCTAATGTTAGTTGTCTGATTCCTAAGTAAGGTTTTAAAATTGAATTTTTGAACTTGCCAATACACCTGCTGTATTAGAAATTTTGAAATTTATTCGAACATGTGGATTTTTTTTGAAGCTGAGTTTTCAAATGAAATATTTTTCAACAGAATTTGAGACCACAGTGATGGTTATGATGTTGTCTTGTACAAACGATTTTGTTAGAACCCAGAGTTTGAAACTGAGTTTTTAACTATGTTGTGGTAAAGTCAGTACAAAACTGGAAGGACAGAAGCTGTTGTAGATGTACACAGTTTGCTGGGTCTTGCTAGATGTTTTAAAATGTTTGAAATCGCTAGCCTTTGATAAATGTTCTCTTTGAACAAAAAGTTTTTGGAGGGATTTTGTTTGAGAAAATGGAAATCGCACCAACAGTGAACGCACCCAATCCATAACACTTTGCCGAGGGCATATGTTTTGTTTAGTACAACCTGACTGTCTATGACTGGACTGAGTTCCGCTAGATAGGGTTGCTACTTTATGTGCCAGTGTGAACACTGGGTCTCCTGAGAGAGGGGCGGAGGTTCTCCCACATTGTTGATAGTACTGTTGAGACTGGATTTGAGGATTGGGGTAAGGCGCTCACTGTACCAAATGGTTAAAATGATGGTGTGTACTCTCAATTGTAAAATTTTGTGAAATAAATTAGCTCCCTCAAAGATATGTGCCGGTAATAAAAGTTTTTGAAAATGATCCGGCAGTGAAAAATGTTTTCACGAATTTGTGATGGCAGCGATTAAGTTTAAAAATGTTATAGCACTATTACTTTGTGGTATAGTGCAGATTGAGAAATGTACTGAAACCACGGAAAATTTTTCATGTTTGAAAATTTGAAAATGAGACAAGAAAATAATTTTGGGTAGCAATGACATGAATGTCGACGCTATCGTGTTGAAAAGAAAAGCAGTGTAATTGGGAATTATGGTACAGGAACAGCAACTATTAGAAAGGTCTGGAATACTAAACTAGTTAAGTCAATTAATAGCTGTCAGCTATAGTGTTGAGTAAGTGAAGGTAATTCGAGAACTTGAATGGGAAAGACTCAGATGAAATTGATGAGCAGATGCGGAAGGCCAATATGTGTTAAGCCGATAGGCTAAATAAATCAGGCAGTGAGGCCTGTGTAACCGAATATTGTGAGAATAGACCAGCAAGTCCTGTAATTTAGTACTATACCTGGGTATAAGATTGAGACATTGAATAGTAGGATGCGTGCTATTTAAGTTTGCATAAGGAAGGAATAGACTAGAGGTCTAGATAACCTTTTGGTTTTATATTGTCAAATTTCGAGGACGAAATTTATTGAACGGGGGGAGAATTGTAACATCCTGAATTTTGGACCTAAAGACTAGAAAATTAGCCTATTTTTGGAGGACTATTAGACCCTATTTTTGAAAATGAATTTAGAATCAGTATTTTATTGGACATGAATAGTGTTTACTATTCACAAATACGTATATGAATAGTATTTACTATTCACAAATACGTATTCACTTTTTATAAATACAGTATTTAATCGATATTTTGAGAAATATGAAAAGTATTTACTATTTACAAATACGTATTCACTATTCAAAAATACGGTATTCACTATTCCTAAATACGTATTCACTATTTGAAAATACGTATTTACTATTCATGCGGGACCCACGTCAAATTATTTCTCCTCTGCCAACACCCGTGAAGTTTGAAAAATTTTGCGCGCGGGACCCACTCAATAATAATAATATTGTAATATAATATCTTATACTTTGGAAAACAATAGAAATAAAATTATTTCCAATAAACCGTGAATTAGGTTTTTAAAGTAAGGGTATATTATAAACAAGTGAATTTCTATCTCAGAGTGGGTTATCTCCAAAGTCATTTCCGTAATCGGCGGAATGATTATTGAGATAGGTTGAAACCGATATTTTGAAGCAGGACAGATAGTGGAATCTGTAGGAAATAAATCATAACTCAAACTCCTTGAATTAAGTAGTAAACAACTGGACATATTATGAATCAGTGAATTTTTGTCTAGAAGATGGTGTCACCCGAAGTAATTTCTGTAACCGTCAGTGTCCGACTTAAAATCTTCGGCAGGTTACGAAATACCCTAAATAGGATCAAAAATTTAGTTGACCCAGATATTTCTAAAGAGGAAAAATAGAACTTCAAGGCTGTGCTTCCGGATTCTTGAGAATTTCTAATATAACGCGATTAGAACACCGATCAGGGAATCTTTATAGGATAAATGCAAAAGAGTAAGAAAGTGTCATCGTCATGATGACGTCATCGATGACGTAAGCATCTTGATGACGTCATCGATGACGTAAGCAAATGGATTGGACGGTTGAGATGAAGCCATGTTTAAAGTCAAGATCCAACGGCCAAAATCTGACCTGATAAAGTATGAATAGTGTCATGCTTTTTCACTATAAATAGAGGCTTCATTTCTTCATTTTCTTCACACCAAACTCAGAGAACAACAGTTGAGTTTAAGAGAAGAGTGAGAATTCTTAGAGTTAGAGAGAGAGTTTAGAGTAAAGTTCTTGAAGCTGGAGAGAATGAGCAGGAACTTCAAGAGTAAGTTCTTTGGTCTCTAGTCTTAATATTTGGTAGTTTCTTTTGGTAATTATAGTAGAAATGCCAGATAGAGTTTTTCTGAGTATGCTCTGTGGCTGCAGCTTAGTCTGATCTGTCACATCAGAAAAGAATTATCCTTGGACAGTAAATATTATTTACTGGCACAGTAAAAAATATTTACCGGCACGGTAAAAATATTTTTACTGGTACTATTCACATGAATAGTGAATATCCAACATAGTTTCCGCAAATGCTGAAAATTAATGGTCACTGATAAAAATGATATTATAGGATGTCCGAAGATTCCGGAGTCAGATTCGAAGGAAGTCCGTATACGTGAATAGTGCCGTATACGTGAATAGTACCGTATACATGAATAGTGCCGTATACATGAATAGTAAATTACTATTCACACTGAACGGAGGTACGGACGCGTATTGTAACCTTAACTCTGATGCTTATGGTATGCTTATATGTGATAGATAGTCTAAAATTCTGTTTTTAAAAATTGATCATACACATACAATTTAATACGGGTTATAGTCTTGATAACGCCGTTATGTTTTCCTAGCGCTGAGGACACGGATGTACACCGTGGCACTGGTGAATAGTGCAGACTATAATAACATGCATATTGCAGTGGCTGTGTTATGTTATTATGTGAATATATGAATAATGTATGTGATTATTGCTGTTTTGACATGAATATCTGTCATACATATTTGATACATAAGCATGAGGTTAACCGTTACCTGAGGTTCAATGGGTATTGAACCTCAGCTCTTACTGTAGCTTCAGGATTTTCGGAGTGAACAGAAACAGAAACAAGGGTAAGCAGCAGGCAGAAGGACTAGCTGGAGAAAGTCCTGTAGATATGTATAGTCTTTCGAACTCTTTGTATCAACAAACCAGTACACTACAGTGGTTGAATATCAGTTACTTTGTATTTAAAATCATTTCGTTGCTCAACTCTGGTTAAATTATTTTGAACTCTGATCAAATAATTTCGAAAATGCTTTAGAAAAGTTGGGGTGTTACAAAAATCATTAAATTTCTCCTAAAATTTAAGTAGTTTTTAATATTATATCTATTAATTACACTAAACTCTAATATCATATTAATTGTTAGGGTTAAGGTGCAAAAATACACATGTACTTTTCTCTGAGGAGCATCCAGTAGCAAATGCTTTTTTTGGGTGCAAAAGTGCACACGTGGTTACAAATTAGATACAAAAATACCGTTTGACCGTTAAGTTTGACTTTGACCACAAGCGATGGAGAGGAACCTGAAGATCGCTGAACTTAAAGATCTGGATTCACAAAATTCCCAAGACGTAAAGATCGTTGGTGCCTCGCCGTCCTATACGATGATGGAGAGGGAGGCCACAGCAGCGAAGGAGCAAGGTCACCAAGGGAGGTCACTATGAAGAAGGTCCGAGAGCAAGTTCTTCGCGCAATGAGAAGTTTAGAGAGAAGACGCATGGAGGAAAAAACCAGAGGAATGTGATTATGTTACAGCTGTAGTGCAAAAGAAGAATGGAAACAATTATAAGGTATATGTGATTAAATTCCCAAATTGGCCACCTGAATTAAATTCAGGTTGCCAAAGTTCATAAATTGGCGACATGAATTTATTTCAGGTCGCCAAAATTCCCAGATTGTAAAAAAATTTTGGCGCTATTTAAGAATTCTTTTGGTGCCCAAGAGAAATTTCAGGAATTAAGGCGACCTGAATTTATTTTAGATCACCAAAATTTCCAAATTGGTGACCTAAATTTATTTTAGGTTGTCAAAATTGCCAAATTATAAAAAAAAATTTGGTGCTATTTAAGAATTTTTTTGGCACCCAAGAGAAATTTCAGGAATTAAGGCGACTTGAATTTATTTTAGGTCGCCCAAATTCTCAAATTGGCGACCTGAATTTATTTCAGGTCGCCAAAATTCTTAAATAGCGCCAAAAAAATTCTTAAATAACGCCAAAAATTACATTTTAGACGTGCTAAAATATATTTAGGATGTCAAAAAAAAATTTAGATATCCTAAATTTATATTTGGGTTGTCTAAAGTCTAAAACTCGAGTATATAATTACAACTAACAATGCCACTGCCTTCATTTTTTACTTCTTTTTTTTTTAAAAAGGACGTCTTTTAGGATAGTAATATTTATATTTTGTAGTAGTGTCGTTAGATTTGGATTGCATGTTGATTGTAAAATTGATGCGAAATTTTCTTATACTAGATTAGACGAAATTATCATAAATATCAATATCTATACTTATTATACCTGTAATACCAGATTGATGCTTAATGTAATACTCCCTCCTATCCTTTTTATAAAAATCTAAAATTTAAATTTTCTTGACATTTTTTCATAAAAGTCCGATAAAAAGTATCTCAATATTTAATGATTTTTTTGTTTCCATCTTTATTCCTAATTATATATATATATATATTTATATTGTATTAATTAAAATGTTATAGATACCTATATTTACTCTATTTCTTTCTCTTTCTTACCCCTGATAGATAAGGAAATACTTTTTAAAAAATATATTTCAAGATGTAATTTTCTTTTTTATTTAATTTTAATTGGTATCTTAAACCATATACCACTCTGGTCCTATTTATAAGTCTCATTTTGACCAAATCACATATATCAAGGAGAGGTAGTTAGCTCACTGATTATGAGGTGAATTTTCAACTTTACCCTCATTTATGATTAGGTGCTTTCAATTTTTTCTTCTCTCTCTATTTTCATTGGTATAATTAATATGGGCAAAATTATCACAATCTCATTTATTTGGTCAAAGGGGATTTATAAATAGGACCAAATTTTTTTGGTCAAAAGGAATTTATAAATAAGACCAGAGTGATAATTTTGTTATTAAACTCTTATAAATAGTTGGGGAGGGAGCATTACCAGACGCCAGTCATATAGGAGTATTACTCATATTCAATGCCAATGCCAATGTCATACTCGCTTCGATCTTAATTATAATTAGGACGATAATTATGTGCCATTTATTATGTAGTCATCATTATCTTGAAAAATAGAGCGAATGACTTACTTCAATTTTGTGTGTAATTTTTAATGGTTTCCCATGCAATGAATTCGGGTGGGATATTAAATGATTTGTCATTGATTGGCATCAATTATGCCATTTTATAATTACCAGTATTTATGATTTACCATTTATCATTTAGCCAACATTATTTTGAGAAAAGAGTGAATGACTTGCTTTGATTTGTGTGTGATTTTGAGTTGTCCCCTATACATGCAATGAATTTGGGTGGGATATTAATTTAAACCTTTTGATTTGTCATTGATTGGGCCTTCTTAATGCCATTTTATTTTGAAAAATAAAGTGAATTGGTGAATGACCACGAGACCTTCTTTATACACACCATCAATGGTCAAACCTCTAACTAAATAACTTTAATGAATGACTTACTTTGATTTGTTTGTGATTTTGAATGGTTTCCCTATGTAATGAAGTTGGGTGAGATGTTAATTGATTTGTTATTGATTGTATAACATCCTAAAATTTATTAAGAAAAATGATATGATAGATTAATGGTAATTAATTTACCAAAAATATTTAGTATAAGAGTAAAACTTTCTAAAAGATTATATAAAAAGAATAAAAGTTTAAATATCGTGAAGTATACCTATTAAAAGAGTTGAAGTATATCGTGAAGTATACCTATTTAGTGGGTTTTCTTTTCTTTTTCTTCTTTTTTTTTTTAAAAAAATCGCTATAACCCGAAATTGTGTTTTTATTTGTCTTTTAGTTGCTCTTTTTTGTGTTATTTATATTTTGTGATTTATTAGTTGTTATGGTTAATCATGAAAGTTTATCATGAATAAATATGAATAACAAAGATATGAATAAATATTTTCTAAGATATTTTTTTAATTTTTCATACTTATTTTTAAAATCCATATTAATTTAATTAAAGCTTATCCGATCACAATTCAACCATTAACCTTGATCAAGTGCCTTCATTACTGCTATAACATTGTATATTGCCAATGCTCAATGAGAGGTTCTAAAACATTGTATTAAGGATACCACATATATAACATTTTCCTATCTAACTAATCCGCCAATGCAAGCGCGTGTTGTTATAGGCATAAACCAATATTCTGTCTCCTTTTGGCGCCAAACGTGAGGACCATGAAAAGAATATAGAGTAGTTTAATATAATTTAGACAAGGCGTTGTCATCTTTCAGATCATGCCATAATGGCAAAGGAATATTCATTATTCCTTCATTTGCCTCAAATATAGTGCTTACTGCCTAATAGTCTGTCGCGCAATAAGGTAAAGTACAGAGAGAAAGACCATTGTTTACATTTTTCTTTTTTTGTTACATAAAGGTAGGCATGGATGGAAATAGGTCAAGTTAGGCCAGATTTTGGTTAAACAGGTCTGAGGCTGTAATGGGGTTAAAAGGTCTGAACCTGGGTCTGAACTTGAATGCAGGCTTTTTTTTAGGTTCAGGTCTAAGCCTTCATAAGGCCTGGTCAGGCCTGAAGCCTTTTTAAAGGCCTACTTACAATGTAAGCCTTTAAAAAGGCCTCATATTGTAGGCCTTGAAAGCCATAAGTAGGCTTCATACACTTTGAGCCTATCAAAATCTATATAAATATAAAAATAAAAAAAATAAATATTTTATTATTATATGGTATAAATATATATATATATATATAATATATAATATATAAACAGGCCAGGCCTTAACAAAATAGGCTTGGCCTATTTACACATATAGGCCTTTAAATAGGCCTTGACTTAGCCTTTTTAACAAACAGGTCAGGCCGTAGGCCGCTTGATAGGGGTCTGGCCTATTTCCACCCCTACATAAAGGCAAGCCGAAGCTTGAAGAGTTATCAAACAAAATAAGCCAATAGATACTGGCCAATTGGTCTTTAAAGACCATATTGAGGCACTCTCTTGGAATTGATGAAACTAAAATCACATCAACACTACTAGATATAACATGGCCTTGTTTAGCCATGAAGTTGGCATAGGAGATATTGTCTCTTGGAGTATAGTAAAGCTCCACATTTCAATCTCGAAAAAAAAGATCCCGAGTCTCCCCAATGATGTCATTTAGCGCATGATTAGCATAAGAATCCCTTATAAGGATGTTGACGGCGTCCAAAGAATCTGAGTAGAGGACAATTTCCTGGAAACCCATTTGAAGAGCTACTTTAAGGCCATTCTAATAAACAACTTTGCTCTGCTGTGGTTGGTTTATTCTATAACCCTTTTTTTTAGACTTAAAATTTAAACTTTTTTTTTTATTTTTTTAAATATATTTATCCTTATATTAATTATCTCCAACTTACTATTAATTCTCTTTCATTTACTTCTTTATTATACACTCCCTCTCATATTTTATACCCATACATCCTCTCTTATACTTATTACTCATTCTCTATTTTATGTTGTTTTCATAAATAAAGGCATATTTAGAAGAAATATGATTTTTTTTTTTACACATTTATTGTTGGAAGAATATCATATAAAGACAGTTGAAATATAAAAAAGTTATATAAGGCTGGCAAATTCAACAAATCTTAAATTAGGTCAATGATCTAATCTAGAATATTTAAATATTGGCTATTTTCTATTAATACCCTAGTTTAAAACCCTTTAACCTATCACCAAATCTCCGCTAGGAAGACACACAAAATCCTTTCTATAATCAAAACTATTGGAATCATGGGATCTCTTTTGAACCAAGCAAGAGCCTTTCTGATCCTCATCCATCGTTCAATTCAAATTGGATGTGTATATCTTTTGGATAAACTTTTCTTTTTTGGTCGAATCTTTTTTATAAACTTGAGAAAGTGAAGGATGGGAACTATTTCAACTCTTCTTTAAATTTGGACTCCATGTTCATTGTAAAATTAATGCGAAATTTTATCATACTAAAACAAGGCAGTTCATTGATTAAACGAAATTATCATAAATATCAATATCTATACTTATACAGTTATACTTGTAATACCCGATTGATGTTTAATGCAATACTGCCCCTGGTTTGTTTTATAAAAGTTAAAATGTGAATTGTCTTAATACTTTTTATATGAGTCTTATAAGAATTATTTCAACACTTAATAAGTGTTTTTTTACCCCTCATTAATTATATATATTACAATAATTAAAAGATTGGAGATGCTAATACTTACTCTATTTCTTTTTATTACTTACCTCTTCATTAAGCAGTTGAGTCTTACACGTTAGGCTCTAACTCTACATGAAGACAGCTGGTACCTAGAGAGAAAGACTAATACTTCGACATTTATATCATGTTTTTTTCACCACCGCACAAAGAAAATATTTTGTTGCGAATGAACAAGATATTAAAGAATTGTCCATCTAGGTATCAGATCGACGAACACCCAGTAGTTGTTCACAGATACCCTTACTTGGAGTAAGGTCTTTCTTGCATGCACCCCCATCTACATCCAACCATAACAATGATCCTAGGGTTCCACCATCCACACAATCCTGTTTACCCTACAGTAAGAAGTTGGCTTCTGATATTGGAATGAAAGGCGGTAACGTCCTGGAGATAGATGTTATATCTTCACTTTCATCGTAACCTTGCGTAACACATGGTTTGAATTAGGGGAGAAATAGTCCGACATAATTTTTTAAAAAATTATTTTAAGACATATTTTTTATTTATTTTAACCATTTTTTTAATCCGTCTTATTTGATTATTAAGCTATTATTATAGGAGGGTACAGACTACAGAGGATTACCAGACGCCGGTCATATAGGAGTAGTACTCATATTCAAATGTTAATGTCATAGAGTACTGTTTATTATGTAGTCATCACTATTTTGAAAATTAGAGTGAATGACTTAGGTCTTTTTGGATCGAAGAAAATATAAGAATAGAAAGGAATGGAATGGGAGGGAAAATATTTACCCTCGATGCTTTTGTTTTACAATAGAAAAGAAAATAGATTGATAGGAAAATTTTTATTTGGTTGGATGAAAATAAGGTAAGAAAATGACGCAAAATAACATTTTACCCCTGAATATAAAATATTATTTTAAACCACACAACATCAACGGCTTTTCGCTAATCACAACTTAAGCATTTGTTAATCAACTGAAAATCATTTAAAAAGATTATTAGAAATAATATAAATGAGTTTGAGTAAAATTAAATAAGAATAGATAATAACCTAGAGTGATTAAGATATAGAAATTAAAGTTACAGCGAAGCACTCTAATATTCTAAAGATCCTTACTTGAAGTAACTCATCTCATTACTTGAGGTAACGTTGTGATGTTTTAAATTAGGAAGCTTGCTGGAACACTAGATTTTCAAAGTTATTTGATATTACTTTCGGACATTACTCGAGTAATATATACAGGCTTGGCAAATAATGTCGTTTCACTCAATAGAGCTTTTTTTTTTGGGAATATTTTCGATATTACTCAAGTAACATGAGTTGTTACTCAAGTAATTAGAAACAATCGCCCATTTAACCATCCGATATTATTTTCGTCTTTTACTCAAGTAATATTTTATTGCTCCACAAGTAATTTTGTTACCTTCATGCGTTACTCGAGTAATGAGTATTTACTCCACAAGTAATTTAGAAATTGTTGCTCATTTTCAAAGTTAGTCGATATTAATTTCGGACATTACTCGAGAAATATATACAGACTTCACAAGTAATGTTGTTTTACTCTACAGAGCTTTCTATTTTTTTTTGAATATTTTCGATATTACTCAAGTAACATAAGTTGTTACTCAAGTAATTAGAAACAGTCACCCATTTTCAAAGAACCATCCGATATTACTTTCGTCTTTTACTCAAGTAATATGTTTTTACTCCACAAGTAATTTGGTTACTTTTAGGTGTTACTCGAGTAATGAGTATTTGCTCCGCAAGTAATTTAGAAATTGTCGCTCATTTTCAAGTTATTTGATATTACTTTCGGACATTACTCGAGTAATATATACAGGCTTCACAAGTAATGTTATTTTACTCTACTTTTTAATAATTCCAATATATACCTAGTGACTAATTCATGTGACAAACAGCAAAAGAAAAGATTTTTCATGCTGATGAAAACTTCTAGCCTGCATCACCGTCCGTCCATGACAAGATGAAATTACAATTTCACAATTAATAATTTGTGCCACCAAATATTTATGTATTCCCAATGTCATGTTTATGTACGTACGAACCAGCAAAAGAAACCATTTGTGACTAACTCTTGCTCAACCGCGCTGCCTCCTTCTATTCCTTGTTCTTTCAGTTTTTCTAATTTTTGCCCTCTCTGTCTCTAAGGCCGTACGATTCCTATTTTCCAGCCAATCACGTCTATACTATTAGCCTTTCGTTCGATTTGGATAATTGCCCTTGGCTGTGGGTAGAGCCGATGGTTACTCGGGTAATTAATGGCGTTACTCGAGTAACTTCAGGAAAAAAAAAATAGAGAACGAAGCACAAAAAAAAAAAGATCAGGACGCGCACTGCTTTTTAAATGAATGGAACTGTGATTACTCGGGTAACCACTGATGTTACTCAAGTATCCAAAAAATATATATATATATATATATATATATATATTGGAAATAAAACATCACGCACTTAAATTAACAAGCAGTTAGGTCCGTCGTTACTCGGGTAATGTCGAAGAGAATGAAATTCCAAAAACAATGCTGCAAGTAAGATTTATATTACTTGAGTAATTTCTTCCTCTATTAACCTTTGGTTTTACTCAAGGGAACAGAATATATTGTAAAACTACTTTCTAGATACTCCCATATTTAAGTCAGTAATTATAACTCAATTAAATCTTAAAAATAAATTGTGAGAAGAATTAGTTACTCGTAAGTTACGTCGCAAGAAAGTAGTAAGGAAATGAAACAGACTATGGCTACTCAAGTATGTTTAGAGATTACTTGAATTCCTTTAATTGAGGGGCAAATTGGACTTTGGTCCATTTTTAGAGGTGCTGAAAAATGGCTTCCCACCATTTTTTATGGGAAGCCATTTTCATTTAAAAGTGGGAAAATGAAGCGCGGCGGGAAAATATTTTCTAAGGAAAATTCGAATCAAATGGCCCTGTTACTGGAAAATTTGAATTTTTTTTCCCTCCTTTGATTTTTTTTTTAAAATTCAAACGGGGCTTTACTAGGTTTGGATGTAGAATAGTTTTTGGAAAAAATAGGGGTGTTGGGTAAGGTTATGATAAAATCTAAGTTTTGATGTCTAAAAAAAAAAAAAAAAAAGAGTGTTTGACAAACTTTTACTAAAACTTAGGTTTTGATGAGAATAGTTTCTGGACAATTTTGGGGATTTTGGTAAACTTTTCTCAAAACTTAGGTTTTGAAGTTATCCAAACACTCATATTTTATCCAAAAGCTATTTTTCAAAAATTATTTTTACTTCATAAATTTCAAAAACTATTCCCTAAAAGCTATTTTTACCTCGTAAATTGTAAAAATCATTTTTTAAAAGCTACATTCAAACGGGCTCTACTTCAATTTTGTATGTACTCTTTTTGATTTTTATTATAAGGCACAAACTAATAAGTGTATTTGGTCTTTTTTATAAGATACTTGTTTGTTCCTAAGGAATATTAATTATTATTATTTATTTATGTCAATAATTAATAAGAGTAGTGGGTGAGAGTAGTAATTAATATGATATTAGAGTTTAGTATAATTAGTAGGGGTAATATTGAAAATTATTTAAATTTTAGGATAATTTTATTGACTTTGATTGTTTTTATTAGTTTATGAAAATTATTAGTTGGCTCTTTATAATAAATAACAATAAAGCAATTTTTAATGGTTTCCGATGCAATGAATTCGGGTGGAAGATTTAATGATTTGTCATTGATTGGCAGCAATTATGCCATTTTATAATTATTTATGATTTACCATTTATTATTTAGCCAAAGCTATTTCTTTTTTTTTTTTTCTGTGTATAAAAAAGTTTAGGTGGGGTAGACACCGGTACCCCATTAGGGTTAAAGCATGCCTCTAGGTTTAGAGAGAGTTTATAGAGATACTTACAGATCGCTCACCAACGAGGTCCTCACATCGATCAGGAGTCCACATACCATGCTAATACTTATATGCTTATTACATGCTTATACCTCTAATGAGAGGTATAAGCATATTTTTTTAAATTTTTTAATTTTTTTTTATACATTGCGTTTGTTTAGATTTAAATTATATGTTGCTTTCTGAGATATTTTTGGCACCCAGTATCTCAAATTAATTATTTTCTATAATACTGGTGTTACAGACACATGCAGAACTGGAAATTAATTAATTTGAGATACTGGGTGCCAAAAACATCTCAGGAAGCACGCAACATATAATTTAAATTTAAACAAATACAATGTATAAAAAATAAAATAAAAATAAAAAAAAAGTTTATACCTCTAATTAGAGGTATAAGCATAAAATAAGCATATAAGTATTAGCATGGTATGTGAACTCCATCGATCAATGGGTATCAAACCTCTTCCCTTTTAGGATGAAGGCTGATACTTTAGCCAACTGTACACTCTTCATTGGCTAGCCAACGCTATTTTGAGAAAAGAGTAAATGACTTACTTTGATTTTTGTGTTATTTTGAGTTGTCCCCCGTACATACAATGAATTTGGGGGGATATTATTATTATTATTATTATTATTATTATTATTATTATTATTTATCAAAGGGGGATATTAATTAAAACCTTTTCATTTGTCATTGATTGGGCCTCGTTAATGCCATTTTATTTTGAAAAATAAAGTGAATTAGTGAATGATTTACCTTATTTTAGGCCCAGGTATCCATTGTCGGTAATAGTGACTAATATCCTCATACCATAGACTTTTCAAAGAGGTTTTACTTAGTGTTTGGAATAGCGGTAAAAACTATTTTTCCAATATGATTTACGATATATGAGGTAAATTTGTGAGAAAAGTTTTGTTTCGACTTACTTAAACATGCATTTTCATCACCAATTCAAACAAACTCTTGGTGCTGCTCACGAAACCCTTTCCATACACGGAAGGAGATACTCTTCTTATCCTTCTTCTCATTGTCTCTCATTGGCCACATCTTGGCCATTGATTTCGGAAAATGAGAGAAAAATGAAAGTAGTACTGTGTTGATTGGATAGATGTGATTTAGAGATTATGAGAGATAATAAGAAAATGATGATGAGAAAAACCTAACCTTTCCATACACACTGCCAATAATTAAACATATGACTAAATGATTAAGGAACCAAGCTTTAGTGAATGACTTACTTTGATCTGTGTGTAATTTCGAATGGTTTCCCTATGAAAAATGAATTTGGGTGACATATTAATTGATTTGTCATTGATTGGCCATTGGGAAATTTACCAAAATAATAATGTTTAAAAAAAGGTACCAGATTACAATATTTTGGAAAATATTTTTTAATGTAAGACAGTCAAACTCGCTGTCAAAGATATTATTATCAAAGATATTGTTTTTTTAATACAACTTTATTTTCAAATGAAATTATATGAAAATTTAATGTCCTTTTTAGTAAATTTGACTCTCAAAAAGCTATTCTGATAAAAATATCTAAACACTATCATATTTTTTTTTTTAGAATTATTCTCCAAAAGCTAGTTTCCAAGAATCATTTTTACCTTGTAAATAGTGAAAATTATTTTCCAAAAGTGACTTCTAAATGGACTCTATCTACTTGTATCATACTTTAAGTTTAAAATGTCAGGAACTCTTCACATAATACTTCATGAATATTTCTGCCTTTGATCCTATATCGTTTTAATAAGAAGCAAAAAGAGAAGTGTGGTAGTTCATAAAGAAGTAGATAAGAGATAGGGATGACAAAAAGTCAATGATTTTCATTACAATCACGTGCATATGTTTATATTGCTTTCAAAAGGATATCTTCAATACCAAACCACCAGGATTTAGGGGAGTTGTTTTCTTGTCTGATGCAATAAAGTAAAGTTCGACCACAACTCACAAGTCATAACTATCCATCAATATGCAAATATTTAATTAAATAATCATGCACATAGCTTTTGCATCCACTACTAGTTAGTTATATATAGTAATCAATATAAAAAAGGATTACACTCCGGTCCTTATTATAGGAGCAAATTACTAAAATTTAAAAGGATTAAGGAAGAAAGTTAAATTAGTTAATTATATATATTTTCCTAAAATACCCCTACTTAAAATCTAAAATGACATTAAAGAGTAAGCAGTATTACGTATTAACCAATCAAGTTGTATAGTAAAATAGATGCCCCTTGTGCCTGTAGCGTCCATGAAATAAATCATTTGTGTTTATGACTGCTATCTCCATCCAGTCTTAGAATTCGAGTTGGCAATTACAGCGCCAAGATCACAAGTTTATTTTTTGATTGTTGGAAAACAGATAATGAAATTAATGTTTTATTTGGTTATTTTAGGGGGAAAAATTAATCACTTTGGACGGTTAGTTAAAAAAATATTTTTAATCGAATATTTCAATTATTTTATTTAAAAATAAAAAATAAAGTAGAATATTTCACTTGATAGAATATAAACGTGTTGTTAAATTAATTATTGTGGAAGGAGTATTAATAGGGGTGATATGGGAAAAATATGACAAAAATTACTCAAAATTATTTTAAAAAAAAAGGTATAATTTTAAGTGTATATAACATTAATGAGTTGCAAACATTATTTACTTTATAAAATATATAAGTGTATTATTAAATTATTATTGAAAAGTATAAATAGGGGTATTATAGAAAAAAATTGACAAAAGTTAAAACTTGCTCTTATAATTAGGACCAAAACCAACTCAAAAATTTGCTCTTATAATTAGGACCAGAAGGAGTAATATATATGTGTGCCTGAACTTTTCTTCGACGGATATTAGTTATTTTAAACTATTATTCGATAAACAATATTGTCTTCCAAGTATCAAAATCGTTGTGATGTCTCTCCTTAAATAACATATATAAATGTTGATTCTTGTCTTCATATAAACATTTCGAGTCAAAGAGCATTCTTATCATTAAAAGTATTATTCATGGAGGAATAAATAATACCTTAAAGTTCAATAATGAGGAGTATGTTCGAGCAAAAAAGAAAAAAAGTGTAGTATGCTTTTTTCTTTTTCTTCTTTTGACTAGGTAAAATGATTTTTCATCAATAAACCAATGTTCGAATTTTCACTGAAAGATGCTTCCAATGCTTAATAATGTTTCAAAATGCTTTCAATGAGAAAGTATTTATACTTAACAAAGGAAAAACAAAAAAAATACGAAGCCCAAGTTCATGAAAAAGATGATGGGCTTGACGGTAGTCTAACCCTCGTAAACAGCTACCGTCAAGCCCATCATCTTTTTGGCTAGAGTATGTGGTGAGGAAGTTGTCGATGACGACATCAACGCCCAAGCAAAGGGTGGGGATTTAAAAAATTATATGCCCGTTTAGGTTAGTGGTGAAACTGTTTTTCTAACATGATTTACCAGTTATAAGATAAGTGTGTGAAATAAATTTTATCTCGACTTATGTAAACATGTTTTTTATATACCAACTCAAACATAAACTATCCCAAAGGACCCATCCCTCTTGCAGGCTAAAAACTAACCATTTATGGTTAAACAAGCAACAACCGGGAAACCCATACAAGCTCCATGAAAGGAATGGAACTCACCGGCAATGTGTAGTAATTGATACCCCTGTTTTTTAAAAACTAAAACATATTGCATAATGGTTAGGGTGATTAGATTTTCATTAGTAAACAATGTTTATCAGATTGTATTAATGATTAATTAAGAGTACTATCACACGTTATATCTGTCTATATTGTGACATGTTTTGTAGGCATTTATTGGTTGGAAAATGGAGGGTTAGTTTTTTTTTTGGGTTCATATACTCTTTTTGTTTATTTTTATTTGTTTTAATTTTTACCACATAGATTAGGAAATACAATTAATATGTTAGAATTCTTTGTTAAATTTTCTTACACGTTTATGATTTTTTAGTAATTGATGTTGTATTAGATTTTTTAAAAAGGTTGATGATATACCACTCTGGTCCTATTTATAAGTCCCTTTTGACCAAATCACACATACCAAAGAGAGGTAGTTAGGTTAATGATTATAAGGTGAATTTTCAACTTTACCCTTATTTATGATTGGGTACCTTTCAACTCTTTCTTCTCTCTTTATTTTTATTGGTACAATTAATATGAGTAAAATTGTCACAATCTCATTTATTTGATCAAAAGGAACTTATAAATAGGACCACATTTTTTAGTCAAAAGGGATTTATAAATAGGACTAGAGTGGTAATAATTAACATTAGTTTAAAATTTTCAAAAAGATAACTATCAATAGCTTGGTTCAACTTACGTAATAGTTCTTAATATAAGATTTATTTATTTAACTTAATTGAATTAAGAAAGTTAGTTAAGTTATTGAATATAATATATTTTTTTTAATTGAACTTCCTAATCATATTCATTGATTCCTTCAACCACTTTCTTACTTAAGCATTAATATGGATCAATTAGAAGAATAGTGATAAATATTTAGAATTAAAATTAACCCTTTAATTATATCCTATATTAAGGACCAAATGAAATATTAGTTGTCAAGTTATATGTTAGGACCATGGAGTTTACTTAATTAGGATGATTTGTTTAGCATTCTAGAAAAATTGAATCATTTCTACTTTTTGTTTTTGTTTCTATCGAGAGCCTGCTTAGTAAGTGTCAAAACTTAGGTTTTAACAAAAGTTTGCCCAATACTACAAAAAATATCTAAAAGCTATTCTGTACCAAAACCATGGTTTTGGAAAAAAAATATTTTTAGGTTTTTCTCTCTTCTCTACTATCATCAATATTTTTTCAGTATAAGTTAATATCCTTAAGTATATTTTAGTACTCGTCAGTACCAAAAAAATATTTTTTTAAGATCAGTCATTACCCTAAAATATTTTTTTAATATCATAAAATAAGTTTTTAAGACTATGAGAAGTATTTTTCAATATCATTCAGTACTCTTAACTATCTTTTTAGTACCCATTATTATCTTGAAATATTTTTTTAAAATTTGTCATCACCCTGAAATATTTTTTTAAAATCCTAAAATAAATTTTTAAGATCATGAAGTATTTTTAGCACCAGTTAGTACTTGTTCTGTTCTGGAAATAGGACTGGTTGGAGGTTCGGAATTGACCTAGGAATGATTCCTAGGGCCTACGTACCCAGGGAAGGGATCAAAGTCCACGTAGTTCGAGACACTTGGGGGCGTTAGCCAGAGGAGTGGGGTGTGCTCTGTGTGGCAGAAAGTAAAGGAGTGGAGAGTTAGAACCCGTACACCTGGTTAATTGACCTCTGTCTTTATAGAGGTTACCGTGGAGGATATCTCGGCTGTGCATGATATCCTGGGCGAGTATCTAGGGGAGTATATCATGTAGATATAATCCGGATACTCCTATGATGTCGATAGCTAGGATCCGCTATAATATCAGTGGGATCCAATACAGGATACATTCCACATTGGACCATACCTCCAATATGGGCCTTGGGCCGGTCCGTAACAGATGCCCCCCAACCCGGTAGTTTAGGCGTCTGAGCTGCTGGGATGTATTTTGCCCCTAGTCGGCTTTATTAGCCGAGCTTTGCTGTCGCGGGCCTTACCTTGCAGAGTTGACTTACGTTGGTCTTGGCCGTCAAGGCGGCTTACTTCGAAGATCCGAGGTCTTGTCTCAAAGATCCTGAGTAGCGCCGAGATGGTTTGGCTGCATTTGAATCTAGGTGTTGATCTTGGTTATTGAAGTCGTCTTCTCCAAAGATCCGAGGTAATATCTCTAGGATCTGGGATAATGCCGAGGCGTTTTGCCTGACTTCAAGGTTGGAATCCTTCTTCAGGTTACCCGGGCTAGATTGTTGTGAATCTATACCTTTTTGCCTATCTACCACGCATTGTCTGGTTGTGTCATATTGACCCCGGTTACCGATGTCCTTTGCTCAAAGATCCGAGGTAATGTCTCAAGGATCCGAGGTAAAGTCAAGGAGTTTGCCTTTTGGACTTAGAAGTCTCTAGGCTGCAGAGGCGCATTTATTTGCTTTTGTCCGAGTCTTGACGAATTCAGTCGTATTCTGCTACCGATGTGCCTGTTTAGGAGATAGGTTTTTTCTCGAGGCGGGACCTATTTGCCTTTCCCTCATTCTTTGTTTTTGCTTGCCTCGGCCTCGGTTGATGGCGAACCTGCATTTGAAAGGTCAAAAATAACCCGTGAGGGCTTCCGTTAGTTCTTCTCACACCGTTGACAACTGTATAATTGTTGCCCCCCAGCCTGGCAGTCAAGGGCTCAGGGCTACCGGGGTGGATCTACTATTGAACCCGGACATCGTTTCCATATTGCTGCAACTTGTTGGATTTTGATGAAATTTCTATCCGAGTTTTAACGATCGCCGGATTTACTTGAACTCTGATTGAATTGTCCCCAGACACTACCGACTCGTTGAAGGAGACTGCCTCCGATTGCTTCGACATGGCCTTAGATCAGGTCAGTCACTTCATTCCGAACGTATCCCTGAGCCTTGCCGGGTATGACTACCGAGCTTATGCGAAGGATGTTGTCCTGGTTCCATCCCCTCTGACGCCCGATGGCGGGTCCTTGTCTTTTGAGGAGGACGGACTGGAAGAGTAAGGCGATGATGAGGCCGGGGAAGGAGCTCCAGAGGCTGGGCAGTCCAACGAGGTGGTGCCTTCTGGTGATGCTGCTTCCCCGAGTTTGGGCGCCTGTGCCCTGTAACTTTAAATTGCTTTCTTCTTGGGGCGTCTGTGCCCTTTTGGATATTTCTGGCGTCTGTGCCCTTTTGGATATTTCTGGCGTCTGTGCCGTTTTGGATATTTTCGGCGTCTGTGCCGTTTTGGATATTTTCGGCGTCTGTGCCGTTTAACATCTTGACAATGAATGACTTCAATTTTATCATCCATTTGCCGGTTTACGAATTCCAACATAGTTAGAAATTCGTTGACTGTAGTAGATACAAGTCTGTTTGCTCGACCAACACATATGTGTGGGAGGATGGGGCAGGGTTTTCTGTTAACCCCGCGGGGTGTTAACTTAACAGCACTACCTCGTCCCAACTTTGAATAGTCAGATTAATGTAACCGTGTAACACCCCCAATTTCTAACGGTTTTAATCACAAAGAAATTTAAATAATTTTTTTATAAATAAACTAATAAATTTCAAAATAACAATCCTGGGGAGTGTTACCGCCGCACTTGTATTGGGACAAGCGCAAGGCTACTTATTACATTAATATAAATCAAAACTTAAATAAAAATGTATTATCCAAAGCGTAAAATAAAATAAGGAAAATTAGCTAGCATTCTCATTGTTCTTCCTTACTTCTCACTGCTAGCCCCAACAGCCCCAACTTCGAGACCTGTTTCACTGAAAATCTGCTCCCCCGAAGGATCGTCGCAGCCCATGAACACATACATCAGCAAAAGCTGGTAATTCTAATTAACAAAGATAATACAAAAATAACAATAAAATATTCAGATGTTATAAAAAGAAAAAAATATATATTTATATATAGTCTAAAATATTTGTTTCATATCAACTGTCATTCATTAATTTTTATTAAATTTTATTTGGACCCGGAAACCTGCCAGTCCATTTAGTTTAGTGGGAAGAGAACCATGGTAGACTCGGAAACCTGCCAGTCTACCCTGTGACCCGGAAACCTGCCAGTCACAATCATCAATTGGCCATAAACATATAATCATATCTTCCTAGTGTACACACCTCTTCCCAAAGTTGCTACTAGTGTCCCGGAAACCTGCCAGACACCACTTTGGGAAGAACGGATACTATCATTTTCACATCAGTGACATAAAGCCCAAAAGTTGTGTTCATCACTTTGGGAGGTACCATCCCAAAGCTATCTTTCCACTATTAAATTGTTTTAAAACCCACACATTATAATCTCCTAAATTATCTCTATTATTTATTTATTTTATATATATATATATATATATTAGTTTTTATTAAATATAAATATAAAGATATTTTGACCAAGAATCTGTTCATGTTTTATTTTATTGTGTCGAAGATATTATAAAAAAATCATTATTAAATAAGTAATTAAAAGAAACGTAACCCCACAAAATAAGCACAGTTGCATATATATATATATACACACACACACAGATTTATTAATTGAAGCACTTCGTCTGTAGATGTTTCAATCCAAGGAAAAACGAGAAAATGGTTCTGAAACCCGGACCGGTCATTGAACCGGTGGGGGTATTGGGTCAAGGGTCAGTGGGTCAGACCGGAGTCAAACCGGAGTCAGACCGGTAGTAGTTAAAAAATATAATTTAATTAAAATAGGTAAAAAAATATTTATATTTTAATAATAAAAAAATATTTCATAATTAAAATATGAGAAGATATAATGTGATAATAGATAATATGTGAGGATGTGGAATATTATATTTATTATATTGATTTTTTATTTTAATTATCCCCATCGTCATTGTGCACAACGTACAGAGAGAGTTGGACCAAATCCAATAGTATCAAATCAAATCCTGTGGCAAAGTTGTGAAAAGATGGGCCAGCTGTGATTTCAACATAGGAAAAATAAAAGCTTCAGAGGCACAGACGAGAAATCATTACCTTCTTCTCAACTCTAATATTTTTCTCTCTCAAACGCGTCTCTCTTCCATTACCAACCATGAAAAATTACAGCTCTGCTTATAACTCTTCCCATGGCAGTTCCAGTGGTGTCTCCACCACCGGTCCACATTCTTCTGATCTCCATTGCCGGCGTCTTCCCCACGGGTGGAGAGCCTCCACATTAAGAAACACTTCAGATCTCTCCCTCCTCTCTACTCCTTCTCGTTCTGTGTCTCGGCCATATACAAACTCGCCGCCAGCCACCGCTAACATCCACGGTGCTTCCCTTCGGACCTTCACCTTCTTCGCCGGCAGTCATTGCTGACCTTCTCCCCTCCTTCTCGTTCTGTTTTTTTTTCAATCGATTTTTTTTTCAAGAAAAAAGCCATCTTTTTAATCTAACTCGGCCAACTCGGCCGGTTCAGGCCGAGTTGACCGAGTTGAATCGGGGTCAACTCGTGACCCCGGTTTCACCCCTCACTCGGACCGGTTTTCCGGCCGGTTCTCCGGTTTCCGGTTTGAACCGGCCGGTCTGGTCCGAGTTTCAAAACCATGAGAAAATCTCAAAGTCTGATTCAATCATTCACATTTGCAACTCTATCACGAAAACCGAGAACATTATTCAATATATATAAAAACGCACAGGTAGCAATTGAATTCAAATCAATTCAATATAATATAAAAAAAAATGCACGGTAGTAATTGAATTCAATCAGGGACGCGCATATGGATTTAGTTCAGGCACGCAGGTCGAGGCAACACAATCACATTCATTATGTATATATGTGTGTGTGTGTATATATATATATATATATATATATCTGTACGAAACTCAAACAACAATTGGTTTCTATAATCTAGGGATCAAGATTACCTATCAGGATATAAAATTTAGCCTAAGAGTCATGAGGATTAGGATTACCTATCAAGATTTACATAAACTAACATAGTCTTATGGGAATTAGAATTACCTGGCCTCCGTTCTTGCTAGTGACCTAATTTTGATTTGATGCGATGAAAGTACAGAAAGAGGGTTTGAGAAGAAAACAACGGAAGAGGAAAAGTATCGTGTGTTTTTAGGTTTTGACGGCTAGACCTAGGTTTATAATAAAAAATTAAGGTTTTAGTTATGGGTTGGGCCCTTTAATTATTCCCAATTAATAAATTAACAACACAAACAGTATAGATTTCTAAATTCTAATATATTATTATTATTATTATTTTTTAATATGTTATTATTAATTCTATTATTAATCAGGGGTATTACAACTATAAAATAAACAGATATATATTCTATATAATAAATAGAATATATAATAAGATTTTCTAATATAAATAAATAATATAATATAATATGAAATAATAATATAATTAATATATTCCTATTACAATTTATCACGATACAATAATATTTCAATTACATTTTATACTTTTATTTATTCTAGCTAAAAATCTAGGATCATAGCTAATATCTAGGATCACTAATATCACTACCCAACAGTAAGGTAAATTAAAATGACTCAATTATATATTTAATAGAAATGGATTATATTATATAATCTTATTAATATATTCCCAATTAATAAATTCTTAAACCATACAATTAAATTCTAAACTTTTATTATTACTATAATTATTTCCAAATAATACATTATAGAATAATATAAACATTATTAAATTCTAAATCTTTATTTACTATATTGTTATTATTATTAAATTTCATTATTACTTTATTATTTTTATTATTATTAGTATCATTATCATTATCATTATTATTGATAAAAATCCGGGGTATTACAAACCGAAATAAGGCGAGACTACCACATGTTCAACCAAGGTTTCACTTACCTCAAATCAAACATTTTGACCTGATCAGGGTCGGAATGACAGTCTGCTTACTTAGATTGGGTGAGCGTTGACGCGTCAATTTCACGAAGGCCACGTATGGCACTTTCGCCGAGCTCTAACC
The DNA here is from genome assembly GCA_034222035.1 of Acacia crassicarpa. Lineage (NCBI taxonomy): Eukaryota > Viridiplantae > Streptophyta > Magnoliopsida > Fabales > Fabaceae > Acacia > Acacia crassicarpa. The sequence goes on along the minus strand of JAWXYG010000009.1, from coordinate 17,268,914 downwards.
AATGCCTGTCGGAGTACAACGATTAGTTTCGTACATCTAGATGGTTTTTGTTAGCGATCGGGTGTGACGACCTCGGAGTCGGTTTTTGTACCGGGCTTGATGGCCTTGGTTTAGAGTTTTTGACCGGGCTTAATGGCCTCGGTGTCAAGTATTTGACCGGGCTTAGTGGCCTCGGTGTATTTTATTTCTGACCAGGTGTAATGACCTCGGTGCAATGCTGGGTTTATCGACCTCGGCGTCATGCCTTTTTCAGTGTCCTCGGCTTCATGCCGGGTTTATAGATCGCGGCTTCATGTCGGGTTTAGGGACCTCGGCTTCATGTTTATTACCGGGTGTAATGACTTCGGTGTAGTATCTTCGACTATCGATAGTAAAGCAAATGAATTGCTATTGAGGAATTCTTTATCTGGGGTCCTTTTAAGGAGTGCGTGCGGAGTCAATTATATGTTACACGAGGCCCGGATTTTAACTGGAATTCAGTGTAACCGCGGTCCGCGTTCAAAAATTCACACGGAGCCGGGATTTTAACCAGATTCGGTGTAACCGGTCTGCCTTCAAAAATTCACATGGAGCTCGAGCTTTAACCAGATTCGGTGTAGCCGGGGTCCGCCTTCAAGAATTCACACGGAGCCCGGGTGTTAACCAGATTCAGCGTAGCCGGGGTCCATTCAAAAAGTCACACGGAGCCGGGAGTTTACCCAGATTCGGTGTAACCGGTCCGTCTTCAAAAATTCACGCGGAGCCAGGATTTCAACCAGATTCGGTGTAGCCGGTCCGCCTTCAAAAACTCACACGGAGCCTGGACTTTAACTAGATTCGGTGTAGTCGGGGTCCGCCTTCAAAAATTCGCGCGGAGCCGGGATTTCAACCAAATTCGGTGTAACCGATCCGGCTTCAAAAACTCACACGGAGCCCGGGCGTTAACCAGATTCGGCATAGCCGGGGTCCGCCTTCAAAAATTCGCGCGGAGCCGGGATTTCAACCAGATTCGGTGTAACCGGTCTGGCTTCAAAAACTCACACGGAGCCCGGGCGTTAACCAGATTCGGCACAGCCGGGGTCCGCCTTCAAAAATTCGGAGTCCGGCTTAAAAAATTCACATGGAGCTGGGATTTTACCCAGATTCGGCGTAGCCGGTCCGCCTTCAAAAATTCGCAGGGATCCTAGAGTTTAACCATATTTGGTGTAACCGAGTCCTTCTCATAAACAAGCTTCCTTGAAAAATTCACAGGGATCCCAGAGTTTAACCATATTTGGTGTAACCGAGTCCTCACAAACAAGCTTATAGATAATTGATAATAAGCAAAGATTGAGCATCTATGAGAGGGTGATACTTATCTGGATGTAGCTTGATGGAGTTCTCCATTTGCTCGTTTGCCTTGCCGGGAAACAACTAGATCCAGAAAAGGGAAATATCAATCCCAGCCGAGAGTACATACTCAGAATATATCCTGGCGTGGATTTGCTCCATATTGTAGCAACTACGGAATTTCAACTAAATGCATGTTTGACACTCTTGATTCCATATCTGCCCATGAGGCATCCAATGCCACAAGCTAGCATTACCAAGCTTGGCATCTAGCAATCTCGGTTTACCTCGGCGCCTCGGCACCTCCTCATCTCGGAGTATCATCTACCTCGGCTATCGCGATGGAGTTAAGATGCGTTGAATTAGCGTCGGCTTAACAACAACCTTGGCTATCTCGATTTGTTTGTTTACCCTGCTTCAAAACAATTTTGATAGAAGAAAGAATAGGTCAATGAGATTAAACGCTATTGCTATATGTTTAGAGGGTTTTAGTGATCCGTTAACTCTTTCTAATGTGAATAACACAAAGCAGATATAGCAAAGGCAAACATAAAGAAGACTTCCCTGCATCACCGAATCGTAAAAATAACTCATTTGGGATTGAATCAGCCTCGGGTTACCAACAACATTGGCTATCTCAATTTGCTCTTTTGGTATTCTCGAGTGGGTATTGAACCCGCAGTTGTATCAATTCCTAGATCTCATCCTTTGTCTAGTGGCTGTTGTTGCGCGGTGGGCCCAGAGGCTGCTGTGCCGACGGCTATTGGCACGATGATAGGAGGATCTAAAGTTGCCGAACAAGATCCTCTAAGTCTGCTAGTTTTTTTATTAAGGCCATCAAAGACTTCTCCCAAAACCTTTGCTCAAATCCGGGTTCCCAAGAAAGGAGGCCTGGGTTCCCAAAGAGAGGGGATGAGGAAAGAGGCCTGGGTTCCCAAGGAGAGAGGAGGAGGAAAGAGGCCTGGGTTCCCAAGGAGAGAGGATAACAATCCTAGGTTCTCGAGGAGAGATGATGATGATCTTCATGTTATCTTCTCATCATGCGGACACATGGAGAGTTCAAATGCTGTGGTTGCTTATGATCCAAATATAGCATCTAAATTTATGCCAGAGTTGAAAGGTGTTGCTCGTTAAAGGACTAAGCATATGGTTTATGTGCTTCCTGATACACATCCCTTTCTTCAAAGAATTCCCAAAGAGAGAACCTGGCGATTCTTCCAACTATTTTCTCATCATCATTCAAACCCAGGATTTTTGAGGAATCTCAGCATGTACTTGGACGGGAGAGAGCAGAGGGCGGCGTTTCATAATCATATCGGCAAGCAGACCTGAACGCTAGGATCTCTGACCGCTGCTTCTGGGAAAAGGACCTCGGCTCCATTGTTATGCCGGGTTACATTATCTCTGTTCCATAGTGGTGCCGACTTCATTCATCTCAGCTTCGTTATCTATGAAGATCGATGGAAATTCCTGTTTGCCGGGGGATCATCGTGGCAGGCTCCATAAGAGCCGTCGGAGAGATCTTTTAAATTGAATTTGACGATTCTTCGGTTCGATTTCTTTGTCTCGTCGCTCCTAGAGTAGTCCTGGGAATCAAAATTTATGGGTCCCCACGGTCGGCGCCAATGTTCTGTTCTGGGAACAGGGCTAGTTGGAGGTTCGGACTTGACCTAGGAATGATTTCTAGGGCCTACGTACCCAGGGAAGGGATCAAAGTCCACGTAGTTCGAGACACTTGGGGGCGTTAGTCAGAGGAGTGGGGTGTGTGCTCTATGTGGCAGAAAGTAAAGGAGTGGAGAGTTAGAACCCGTGCACCTGGTTAATTGACCTCTGTCTTTATAGAGGTTACCGTGGAGGATATCTCGGCTGTGCATGATATCCGGGGTGAGTATCTAGGGGAGTATATCACGTAGATATAGTCCGGATACTCCTATGATGTCGATAGATAGGATCCGCTATAATATCGGTGGGATCCGATAAAGGATATATTCCACATTGGGCCATACCTCGAATATGGGCCTTGGGCCGGTCCGTAACAGTACTCATAAATATTTTAATTTTGTACACAAATTTATGTAATTTTGTATTTATTATGAAAGTTAATGTTAAAAATATTTAAAATACAATCTTATCCTTTATATGTAATTATACCAAAAACTAATGTTATTGTTGGTAAATTTGATTTTTAAAAAAACTATTCTGATAACAATATCTAAACACTATTATTTTATAAAAATCACTTTTTTTCAATAATGTATTCAGCAAAAAGTTATTCTAAAAACGTCATCTTACCTCTTAAATTTCAAAAACTATTGTCTAAAAACTCAATCCAAACGGGGTTCATATTAGGTGCTATTCTCTTATGTGCTTCTTAGGTGCTATTCTCTCTAATTAGAGGGATTAGACATTTTTTTAAATTTTTTAATATATTTTATTTATTTAGACTAGATTATATGCTGCATTTTGAATTTTTTTTCACCCATTATTTCAAATTAATAAATATCCAGAATATTGGGGTTACAGAAAAATATTTTTGAATGCAGAACTGAAATTTAATTAGTTTGAGATATTGGGTGCAAAAAAAATTTCAGGATCCAGCATATAATCTAATCGAAATAAAAAGAATATATAAAAAAATTAAAAAAAAGCCCAATCCCTCCAATTAGAGGAAATAGCACCTAAGAAGTACATAGGAGAATAAAACTCATCCAAACGGGTTAGCCTATCACTTAAGCATTTTTGTTAATTTTTTTTTTTCCCTCCGTCACGCATACGCGTCAGCCAGTTTGGTTGGAAGAATCAACTACGATGGAAAATAATGTAATGAGAATGACTTGAAAAATTATTACCATCGACACGTTTAATATGTACTTGATTGAAAAATGGTTTGATTTAAAAATTTATATTTGGTTGGTTGAAAATAATAAAAAGATAGATAGAAAAATGAGCAAATGACCCTCCTCTTGCCTTTAATAAGGATTTATTAATCAAATTTGAATTGAAAATAAATAATAAATGATAAATTTATTAAATAAATATTTAATAGAAATATAAAAAACACTACACACACATATGAATTGATTAAAAATAATTAAATAAAAGTTCAAGTAGCAAATCTGTTCTAGAAATATACGTTTAAGAACAATATTGCTATGAAAGTTTTTTTGGCTTCAATATTTTTGGAAGTTTAAAAATATAGTAATGTTATATTTTTTTATCAAAAAGTTAACGGTCAACCAGGGACGGAACATACAAGGGACTAGGGGGGGCCATGGCCCCCCCCCAAAAAATAAATTATTTAAAAATTTTTAATAGGACTTTTTATTTTTTAGTGAATAATACCACTTTGGCCCCAAGTAAAATTAAATTTTGGCCCCTCAACTTCTTGTTCTTTTTTTTTTAAAAATATTTTTTCCTCTTTTTATATCTTTGGGCCTATAATTTAATTTTATTTCATGTGGGGTCTTGTATGATTTATGTTAATCTTGTCATTCTTTTCTATATTTCATTCTAATTACCTGAAATTTTTAGCTTATCAGTGAAATTTTCTTTTGTGGTGTATCCCTAACTAGTTACTATGTTTTTGCCTATTCTATACTACACTTGTAGATGCAGTTAATTGACTTGATTTCATGAATATTTTTTTTATTATTTTTATTTTTAATGCATTTAAAACTTTCCTTTAAAAATATTTCTCCCCTCACCACTATTTGGCCCCCTCAAACTTTTCCTCCAAGTTCCGTCACTGCGGTCAACGTTAGTCTTTTAACAATATTAAGGCCACAGTGCAATGTTTTAAAACTTGGGAAAATCTCATATAAAGACGGTTGTATTACCTAAATTTTAATTTGGGTCACTAAATTTAAAAAATTATTAATTAGGTTATGTGACACAATTAAAGATTTATAATTTGGACTAAATTACTTATATATCCCTTAATTATTAAAAACAAAAAAGCATTTTCTGTCGTTGGTCATTAGATCCTCAATCGTTAGCTCTATGTCTTCGACTCACCATCATCAAGCATTAAGACCTTCAACTGAATTTGCATCAATATCCCCACAGTTAGGGTCTTCAACAATTTGGCCCTTCTTTGAAGAACTCTTCAAAGATCTGACCTTATAACTATCCTTTTTCTTCTTGTCCGTTTGTGTAGCATTATCACCGCTGCTTGCATACTGTTTGTTTAACCTTCTTCTTCTCTTAACTCTGCATTCTGAATGCGAAAAAAAAAAAAGAAAAAAACTTTTCATCCTACATTAAAGCATGAGTTCGTCCTTAAAGTTTCCCTTTTAAGACCTGCTCCTACTTTCTTCGGTGCAATTTCAGCATTTTCAGGAGCTTCAACTATAGCTTCTTTCTCTGAAGTACATTTTTTTTTCAGCACCGACAGAATTGTGCACGAGGTGGCAGCGGCTGCCACCTTCGGTAGCATCCATGATAGTAAATTCCATTTACTTGCATTCTCAGAGGTAACTCTGACAATTTCTTTCTCCGAATTATGATTATCATACATCCCATCGATAAGGATCAGAAGCATTTTGAAGTTACCCTTTGAGAGAAAAATTTGAAAAGCTAAAAAGACTCGAAATTGGTTGATTCAATCAATTGAATGATCTAATAAGGAATTCTATCACACAGAACTCACAAACCAAATGTTCATTGTTTTAAATTCGAAGAACAACCCCAACATAGTATCGAGAATGACCCTTCTCATGTTGATTCGAAGCTATACAGGAACACGAGGGCAACGATTTATGATGACCACTGGCCGCAACGCGGAAATTTAACCGCACAATATGCGAAGATAAGATTAAGGCGACAATAGCAACTTTCTTATAGCGGCTTCTGCCCTCTTTTCTTAGAATAGGGGTATTATTGAAAACTAATCAACATTTGAATATTATACATTGAGTCATTGACCCAATTTAAGATTTGTTGAATTTACTAGCCTTATATAGAATTTGTTTATTTCAACCGTCTTTATATGAGATTTTCCCTTAAAACTTTGAGTGACATTGAATCTGAAATTTTTTTTAAAGCAACCTTACTCTTAGGCAAAATTTTAACCTTTAAATAAAAATAAATAACAAAGGGGCCCTTGGAGCTATTTTTCGTTTGGGCCATTTGGATAGCCTTTTTCGGCCGTTTTTATTTAAAAAAACGTGGCCATAATATAATGCTTTTTTTTTTGGTACAGGCCATAATTACTTTTTTTGGGGCCAAAAACAGGCCATAATTATCAGGAGAGGCATATATGCATTGCGTTTTGCAACGTGGGCTAAGCTAAAATATTGGAAAACGTTTTTAAAAAATGCGGACAAGTGCAACGGTGCGTTTCGATGCCATACGTCACCGGGCAATTCTTCGCATCGTCTTCCACCTCGAACTCGATCGTGCTAGGGTTTGCAGATTGACAGGTTATCGTCATCTCTTCTCGCAGGGCATTAACGCCGAAGGCCATTATCGAATGTGTGAAAACAGCGGTTTGTAGAGAAAATACACTATAGGTTATCTCAATTCCTTATTTCTTTGATTTCGTTTGCTTGTGAGATCCAGAAACATCAATCATACCATGCGAAACGGTGAGTTCTGCATTCTCCGTTTAGGTATCAAGCATAGCATTTTTATCCTGCTGTAGTGTATTTTGAATGTGTTTATTTGGTAAATGAAAGGAAAGCCGTTGTTTTCAGAATTTGTTTATTTTTATTTATGATGGACGGACGTTTTTGGCCGGTGGCATTATAATCGTAGACACTTAATCACTTCTGCTAAAGGTTTAGTTGGCTGGATATGTTTCGTTCTTGAGTTCCCCGTATGACAAAATCTGTGAATGGTATCAATGTAAGTATTATAAACAAGTTCCTCTGTCAAAATCTGTCATTAAATTGCTTAAGAAGCATTCCTAGTTATGGCTTACGCTTTCCAGATTTTTTTCAATGGTTTAAACAGATAGTTTTATTCTCTTCTTTATTCAGGAGTATTCTAAGCTAGAATCAGAAGCTACTATGTATGCTCTGATGAGGATTGTGATAAGTTAGGAATCTTAGGTTCAAACCTTTGTTATGTCTTATAACGGAAAGAGGAATATACGTTAGAATTGCGTCATATAATAATTTATATTTCATGTTTCAGATAATATCAGTGGGAAAGATGTTATTTCTTCTGATTCTGTCAACGAAGCTGTTCCAGGGTCAACATTGGAGGGGAAACAGGAAGAGACTGGTGAGAATTTGGGGCATTTTATCTTCATTTTTCATGTTCAATCAATGTGCGGCTATTCTTCTGTATTGTCTACTTTCATCAAGGAATTGACGTTTATGGTTGTGAATAAACTTTTTATCATGCACTTTGTCTTGCCAGAAATAAAGGCCCAAGTTGATGCCATGTGGAATAACATGAACAAAGGAGTATCTAGCAAGATCCTCAGAAGTATTGTAAGCAAGCATAATTCCACTGCCAAGAAAACTGCGAAGAAGAAATCTACTGTAAGTTCTTCTTTTTGGCACATAATCCACCCCTTGGAAGCCTCTGATTTGTAGGTAGCTTGGTGTTTCTGAAAGAACATGTTTCCTTGGCTATTAGCTTGAGGTTGGTTTCTGCTTATTTATTTATTGTTTGATTTCTCTTCACTTAATATTTTTGGTCATAGAACTGGATGTCTTATTTGGGCATGTCACCAAAGGCAACTGAATCCCTTGGGCAAGATGCATCCCATAAGGGAACTGTCACTATGGAGATCAACACAGGTGATGAAGCCAAGAAACTTGCAGCTGCCGCTCTGGCAGCAGTTAAAGATGATGCTGCTGCTGCCGCCTCAGGCAGAGGGAAAATTGCGGTAAGCATTCCTTCATGTCACCTGTGTATTTTCTGGCGGTTTGCAGATGGTATTTATGGGTATCAACGCATATTTATTTAGCTAAAGTGAGATGTAGGCTTTGCAATATTGTTCATCCAACAAATAAAGAAACAGAGAAGATGTGTAAGTGGTAATGCTAGACTTTTACTCTATGTTCAGAGTCAGAGCAGACCACCTGAATTATATGAAGTAGTGTTTGACATAGATCTCACTTAATCTGTGCATTGGGGTTCCAATATCTTTCTGGTAGTTAGAATAAGGAATTCTTCTATTTTTTAATCTGGTATTAGTTTGGGTACATGTTGGTGTGTTTTTCATTGAAGTGCTTTGAATTTTAAGGCGGTCTATGTCATTGACTGCCATGCATGACATCTATAAGCAAGTCATTTCTGTATCAATTTTTTTCCCCCCTTGGATAGATTACAGAAGTTCGGGACTTTGCCGGTAAAGACATTGAAGTTAAAAAGCTTGTTGATGCTGATTCAAAAGAGGCAATAGAAAAAACGAAAGCTCCTGTGGCTTCAGCTGTGGATGTTGTGCTTGAACAAATTAAGAAAAAACAGAAGCTCAGTGTACTTGACAAGACCAAAATGGACTGGGGAGAATTTAAGGAAGAAAATAAAGGACTGGAAGATGAGCTTGATGCGTACAAGAAGAGTTCAAACCAATATCTGGAGCGGGTTTCCTTCTTGCAGCGAGCAGATTACCGTGAGTTTGAACGTGAGAGAGATGCACGCCTGGCTTTGCAGTCCAGGAGGCGGCCAGACATGCGAGAAGATCCAGATGATTGAAGGATGCATGGAGTTGCTACATTTTAAGGATCATGGATGGATTTGGCTGGAAGTTGATTTTCAAGGGGCGAGATACAGTCCCATGATTGTTCCTAATCCTGGTCCTGGTGTCCTATGATGATGAAATGGTAACACAGATGCTCCATAGTGGCTTTACTTGAAGCATGGAGAGATGTAGACATGATTGCAAAATGGTCAGGTCTGAGATTGCAAAATGTTCTTAAATTAAGTGCTGCATGATTTGGATCTTTGGAAGGAAAGCCAGGAATATTTAACTCAATTTTTTCCTTTTTGACAATTTCATGTGTGCGTTGGTTGCTAGTTGCTCCACGTGATAAGGTATTAAATATATATTTTTTGTTACAACAAAAGTTTAGATGAGTTGGGTTTGGAGGCTTACCAGGGTTGAGGTATGCTTGCAGGCTCTAATAGTGTCTACAGAGTACATCGATGGGATTTGGACTTGTAATTTTATGGTTATGAGCTCTTTTACCATCGACTTTCATATGCATACATGTTTAGGTGATCTTATATACATCCTTTGGGCCAAAACAAATAAGTGTCTTTCTTTCTCAAGAACACGGGGCTGGGGATAGACAAATGCCTCTTTTCATCTCTTATATCAAGTTCTTAACTTTCTTATATGTATTACTGAAGCAAGAAGAGAATATGAATCTGAATATTATTCCACAAATATTTCCAGTAGGTACAAGTCCTTATATAGATAAAATAGCTCACTACTTATGTATAAATGTATGTATACACGGTTATAACAAACTACAACTACAAGTAAATGTAACAAACTAACAAAATCAACTAAGTTTTGTCGAGTAATAATACACTAATAATTTGAATTTGGATAATCTTCAATTTCACACTAGAATTAATTAAGCAAATGAAATTGCGGGGTCACACACAGGAGGACTTCCCCGTATGAATTACCATTCGTGAATACCATCATTTTTCAGAGTTTATATATTATATTGATACAAAAGTAACAAAAAAGTAAGCGCAAAACAATCTAAAAGTACGTAGTGAGAAGACCATGTAAGATCATTAATTTGAAATAAAGATGTTTAAATTATAAATTTGAATAACCAGGCAAGGCCAAGTAACTGCTTCAGCTTTTCGACGTTCCTTCTTAGTTCTCATCAAGTAAATGTCTTTTTTCTTTTGGAAATCCTAACTATTCTTAGCATGATGTTGTGGAATCTCATTGCTATTACATAAACAAGCATGAAATGTAAGTTTGTGTATTCATCCATATGTCAGATCAGATATGTAATTATTGGAATGATTGAATCAAACATTTGCAATAAATACTTTCAATCAATATCAGTAAGATTTAACAGCTTTTTCCTTTTCAAGTAAATACAAGCTCTCAGTGTGATAATGAAACACTACTATTTTTTATAGCTCCTTCAAAGGAATACAGTGGCAGAATCAGAAAATATTTTTAGCCCGAGCTAAAAAAAAATAAATATATTGAACTATTTACTAAATAATATCGCATAACATTGAAAATGCAAATAAATAAGTATCAGTGTTAATTAGTATCTTTTGTCACTAAATATGAATTCTTATAGTACTACTCAATTCGCAAAACTAACACTTAAATGCACATGCTATCTACCTCAAAACAAAATGATTGGAGAAAATAAAAGAAATATAATATGAACCCAAAAAATATTTATAAAAAACATACCGATGTGATTCAATTTCAGCTAAGTAAATAACTTATTATAATTTATTTATTTAAAGAGAAATTCATTATAAAATCATAAAATAACCAAATAATAAATCCAAACTGATTAAAATTAGTCATTAGTCATCTTCTTTCTACATATATATAATTATCTATTATCAAAACTCAAAACTCTCCCAAAATTATAACCCCAAAATTTTCACTAAGCAACATAATATTACCCTCATTATAAAGAGAAAAATACGTAGAATAACTTTTATAAAATAAGTGAGGTGAAAAGAAGTTATTTTGGGTACCTATTTAGTCTTTAAAATGAAGATGAACAGCACCTGAATCTGAAAGTGGAAGAAGTTTGGCACCTTTAGACCGTCTCATGAGCACGAAGAAAATGACAAAGGAGGGTGGCGTGTATTTGATTTAATACCACCTTCCACATGCAAGCTAAAGGGCCACGGGCCCTTCAATTATTATTATCATTATGTTTTTTTAATAGGCCATAGTTCTTTTTTTCTTAAAAAAAAATAAAATAAAAGATGATACTAATCTTTTTGGTAAGTATCTTAAATAAGAATTTTACTTTTCTCTCACAGCCCAATGAGTAATGAACCAAATATTGTCATAAAAAAAAGGAGTATAATTAAAAAGAAGATAAAAGATTAGCTAAGACCAAATTATTGACAAAAATAAAATATTATATAATACGTATAAATAAATATATAAGATAAGAGAAGATCAACTAGGACCAAAGCGCCAGTTGGCCAACACACCCTTCCGCCATTTAAGGCATATGTTAGAGTTGTTGGATTGTACTTATGAGTTCACCCACATCCTATGCCTAGTATGAGGTACCATTTTTTCTTGCCCCTAACAATAACATCAAAAGTAGGTTCTATCTTGGTGGTGGTTGAGGATATAATTGTCCATGACTCATGGTCCCCAAATTGTTTAGTAATCCAAATGAAAAAAAAGGGAGAAAATTACACTCAGGTCCCAAAGAACAAATATTTTTACATTTAGGTCCCTTGAATTTATGAAATTACACAGAAGTCCCTTATTTATGTAAGCAAAATTACTTTTTTGCCCAAAGGAGAAATAGCCTCTGAACCTCATAATTAAAAAATCTAGATTTTCAAAAGTTGTTGTTAAAATAGGAATTTGCTGTTGTAGATATAGAATTTCTTGTTGCAAATGGCCTCTGGACCTCAGAATTGAAAAAATCCAGGTTTTCAAAAGTTGTTGTTAAAATAGGAATTGACTGTTGTAAATATAGAATTTCTTATTGCAAATGGCCTCTGGACCTTATAATTGAAAAAATTCAGGTTTCAAAAGTTGTTGTTAAAATAGGAATTGACTGTTGTAAATATAGAATTTTTTGTTACAAATGGTCTCTGGACCTCAGAATTAAAAAATCCAGGTGTTCAAAAGTTGTTGTTAAAATAGGAATTTGTTGTTGTAAATATAGAATTTCTTGTTGCAAACCTAGATTTTTTCAATTATGAGGTCCAGAGGCGTTTTCTCCTTTGGGCAAAAAAGTAATTTTGCTTCCACAAATAATTACACAGAAGTCCCTAGGGACTTCTGTGTAATTTCATGAATTTAAGGGACTTAAATGTAAATATCTCTGTACCTTAGGACTTGAGTGTAATTCTCCAAAAAAAAAAAAAGGTTAGATACTACTTCATGATAGGGCAAAATTTAAAGCCTAAAAAAACTCCGCAAGTGCACGGGCCGTATGAAGTAATAAAGTGATAAGAAAAGTATCGTTCCCACGAAGACTTGGTATCACAACTTTAGTTAAGCATTAATCTCACAATTACGTTTAATTTGAGTAAAACAAATTGAATTTAATTAAGATAAAGAAAAAGAAATCAAAACTAAAATAAAAATAAGAAAACTACCACAATAATCAAATGAGCAACCTAGAGTCACTAATCCCTTATTTGATTCTTAGATTTTATCCCCACTAAATTAACTTTGACTTAATCTAATCAGCTAATCTAGAGTATTAATGTCTATAAATGCCTTCCGGTCCATTTATATACCTATCTTAATTAATTATGTAATGCCTCACACAATTAAGTAAGACGCGTTTTAAATCGGGCTCACTTTAATTTGATTATGCGGAGCTTCTAGGTATATTCCTATCCTAGACGCAAATTAGATTAAAACCTAACTTCACGTTAAATTAAAACCTAATTCCACATTATTTATTCCCAAGGTCAATTTATGATTCCCTCTTCCAAGTCCAACCCTAAATCCCCAAAACATGCCCAATGGTGGCCACTCACTAAGCAATAGCGATAAACACAGGATTAAATAAACTGAATAAAATTAATCAAAACTAAAAAGTGGGAATAATCTCTAAAACCCAAACAAGTTCATAGATTCTCTAGGTTGCAAAACCAACTAGCCACACATGGCTTTATTCAAATCCATTAAAAAAAAAATGAAAATTCAGGTTCAAAGAAGAAGAAGAAGAGAGAGGAAAGAAAATTTCTTCGTCGCCTCCACAGTCCTTCCGTCCTTCCGTGGAAATGATGAAGACCGAAACACTCAGCCTCTACTTCTCTGCTTCTTTGTCCCTTCTTTCTGCGTCTCCCGATCTTTCTGCTCTGTCCTCCTTTTGCTTGTCTCTGCTTCCTTATTTATAATAATTTAGATCTTGGGTCATTGATTCTCTTTTACTTATTACAAAGATATCTCATATCTTGTAATTTACTCCATCAGATCAAACAATTGATTTTGTTTCTATTTTCTTGCAGTGAGCCATTAAGTTTGGCTGATTGCATATCCTCTTATTGCCTTTTCTACTTCTTTCCAAATCAGCTAATATTTCCTACACAATAAAAATAGGATATGGGTAGATTTTATGTCGATTTATTCTTTGATCCCAAGTTTGATTCAATTATGGAAACGTTCTTAAAAGATAATTAAATAGGTATATAATATCAATAATTCCAATTAAATCTCATAAAATATACACCTATTTAATCATAAAATATATACTCATCACTTCATCTTCATGATCTCCAGTCTCCACCATCTTCATCTATTTCACCATCATTTACATACTTCTCTTGTATAAAGAGAAGACAATCCCCCTTTGTCAATAGAATTCAAACAATCAGGTCTTGCGTCATTAGGAAATAACATTTGTCAAATTACTTCATGTGTCAAATCAAATATAAGTATAAAGTTATATACATGTCCATCATCTTCCCTATGATGAGCAATCCAATAAAGCACACTATTCAAAAAATGAACCGTGAAGGAGGGATACTTAGCTTATTTGGGATTACATTTAAGATCTTCAAAAATGTTTGTTTAAGTAAATTAAGACAAAACTCATCTTACATACTTACCTCGTATATCGTAAATTAATCTTAAAGGGTAGTTTTGTACTCCCATTGCTTACATTTATCACTTTTGTGCCTTTAAAATCATCTATGGGAGGACTCTCCAATCTCCATTGTGCAGAACAAATCGAAATGATCATTATCCTAATGCAGTGAAGGTTGCTAGCGATGAGCAATATGGAATATGATAAAGTTCTATGGAAATTCATTGAGTCACTCCGCCAAGAACTTTAAGAAAAATGGTTTGGTTTCTGGAATCACAAGTTCAGCTTAAGTTGCGGGACATGAAATATCTGTTAATAACATTAATTATAATTCTATTTTATTTTATTTTTTATTACTAAAACATCAATTTTTTACAAATACACACACACACACACACACCTAGGGATAGGATATTGTTACAACTTTTTTTTGTTACAACCAATGTTACTACCACTTTTCTACCGTTAGATCAGAATCTCATTTACCTATATAATTTCTCTCTCCTATTAAGATTCTGATCTAACGGTGGAAAAGTGGTAGTAACATTGGTTGTAACAAAAAAAAAGTTGTAACAATATCCTATCCCATATACCTATTACTAAATCTGGTCCAAATTATAGTACAATTTGGATATCTTGATTCCATATAATATCCTATAATCTGTTTTTCAAAAGCATCTTATCATATTCATAATTGTTTAACCGCGGGAAAAGTGTGTTTGTGTATATATATATATTTTATACAAAAAGTATATATATTTGAATGGCTAATTTCATTCAATATTTGAAGAATTGAAGGACAAATAAACTCGGGTGATGCATATGTACAGTGGCATATAAGTAACTTTACATGTTTGATAAATAAAATTAGAGTAAATACCCTATTTGGTCCTTGAAAAAAAACACGGACCCCTTTTTTGTCTCTAGGGACTAAAATGAGACATTTTTATGGACTAAGGGGTTTTTGGGAATTTTCGAGGGACCATAATGGGGTCCTTTTTTTTTTTTGAAATTCATCATTTTCAAGGACTAAAAAGGGGTTTGTTGTTTGAGGAACCAAAATGGGATCAGTGTTTTTTTTTAAGGGATTAAATAGGATATTTACTCATAAGATGAAAAACGCTTTAAGAATCATATAATAAACCATGTTTGGCATTCACGGGCCAAAGTATCCCAAAATGATTCAAGATTCTCTTCCAAGTTCATTGCTTTCTTCTTTGAATTTTGATAATCTTCAATTTCATCCTTTAAATTTCAGGGTCACGTACACACAGGAGGACTTTCCCATATAAATTACCATTTGTGAATAATACGCATATTTGAGATTTTATATATTATATTGATCTATAAATAATGAAAAATAAGCGCAAAAATTTTAAAAGTAATTAAAATTAAAGGGAGAAGGATGGTTAAAAACCTTGAAAAAGAATTAATTTGAAATAAATACATTTAAATTATAAATTTGAATAACCAAGAAAATAGCAAACATTTCATTCTCCTTGTATAACTGAATCAAACTTTAACTTTTGCAATGAATACTTTCAAAAGTTAGTAAGATTTAACCGTAACGATCACAAGCCTAAAAGGAGAGTCTACCCCAAAAGACTAGCCTATTAAGAGGGAAAGCCACTTGGCTTATAAGCCACACTACAGTTGTGAGACTTCCCGACGTAGGACTCATAACATAAGCACCGATGTCACAATCACAAATTCAAATGGAGAGTTCATTTCAAAAGACTAGTTTATTAAAAGGGAGAGCCCCTTAGAGGGTATGTTATGAAAAATGCACCATGAAATATGAAAATATTCCCTGAAAATACCTTGAGTCGCATCGCTAAGAACTTCAAGAAAGATAGTTTGATTTTTGAAATCAGAAGTTAATAATGAGTGGCGAGATATGAAATTGAGACCTGTAATAAGTATATTCAAGTCTTTGTTCAGGCACATTGAAATAGAGTTTGGGTGTCTACTCTTAATATAATCTCTTCACAGAAGTGGAGAGGAATAAAATGACTTTTGTTGCCATTTGAGGCTATTGCGTTCTTGTGACTCAGTATTGCTTCCAGGAAACTTGTAATGTGTTCAAAGACTAGAGGATGAAAAGAAAACATATTGATGAGTCTGTAGGGTGAGGCTCCCAGGATTTAGAGTTCATGGAGGGTTCAACCTGATATGTATATTATATTTTACTATTAATACATACTTTCTCATGTTCTAATTTAATTATATGACAACATTTGACACTTAATTTTAGTCCTAATTATAGGATAACATTATATTTTTTATCAAATTTTTTTCCTAAAATATTGATATTTTTTCAATAATAATTAAACACATTAATAATTTAATAACACACCTATATTTTATCAAGTGAGATTTTAAGATTTCTTTAAAAATATTTTCTTGTAGCTATCCATCCAAAGTGATTGATTTTTCCCTACAAATAACCTAATAAAATATTAATTTCTTACTTGTTTGCATGACTAAAAAAAATAACCTTGCATTTATATATAAAAAAATATTTCTATACATTTAAAATTGTAAAATTAACTACAAAATTTTATGAATTTATCCATTTGAGACTATGAAATACAGCATATACGGTGGGGCCCTTCTTCCTACAAAATAGGCGTGCGCAGGGACTAGCCGCTAGCGTTTCAAAAAACTTTTCCTTGATGTCGTTTTAAATTCTAAGCAAGGGTTTTTTTAGAAAATTAATAAAATTAACTAATTTAACTTATCTCATTAATCTTCCCAAATTCTAGTAATTATGGTCTATAATTAGCATCGGAGGGAGTATTAATTAACTTTGCATGGCTTTGAATCAATATATATATTTTTCATCAGGTTGCATATTAATTATCCCTTATTTTTTTGTACCATATAACAATGTAAGAGACTTCCTTTCCTGCCCCCAATAATAAAAGATCCTGACTATCATTGGAAAGAGAAGTAATAGAATACCAAATAGCAGGAACATTTTAATTCTAATTTGAAGTGACAATACATACTAAATATTTACTATAAATCCTCAGAGCTCTTCCCTTCACTGACAAAGTTTAAGATGAATCAATTTGAGTTGGTCTGAAAAGAAACTTTTATTCCTCAAGTAGATTAAGTTCAATTCCCAACCTTCATAGAAGAAGCAACTTATAAGTTTCTATGATTCGGGATCCAGGTTGCACTTGGATGTGCCACCCCAAGTAAAGCTTTCGTACATAGTCAGAAAAATGTTGTATTAAGAGAATATAATCAACACAGTTACTCATGTTATTATGAATATCACAAAAATTATTACGAATATAAGCAAATGAAGAGCCAATCAGGACCTACACACCTGAACCTGCTTCGAGCACAAGGTATGGTAGGGCAAAATGGAAACCAAGAACTGAGGTGCGATCAAACGTGAATGGGCTTGTCAAAAGTGGCCATTGCAGCTTCTTTCACAGCCTCGCTCATTGTTGGATGTGCATGGCAGACACGAGCTATGTCCTCACTGGATGCGCCATAGTGCAAGGCTATGGCTGCCTCATGAATGAGCTCTCCTGCATTGGGTGCCATAATATGCACTCCCAAAATCTTGTCTGTCTCCTTTTCAGCCAATATCTTTACCAGTCCTTCAGCGTCATCGATTGCCTTAGCCCTGCTATTAGCCAGGAAAGGGAACTTCCCCACGCGATATGCAACGCCAAGTGCCTTCACCTGCTCTTCGGTCTTCCCAACGTACGCGACCTCAGGGTGCGTATAGACAACCCCCGGGACATTGTCATAATCAACATGGCCAACCTTACCAGCAATGTACTCTACACAAGCTACCCCATCCTCTTCTGCTTTATGTGCCAACATTGGACCTGGAATCACATCTCCAATTGCATAAACTCCAGGCACATTTGTCATAAATCTTTCATTGACTAAAATCCTTCCCACCTTGTCGGTTTCAACTCCTATCTTGTCCAATCCAAGTCCAGCTGTGAATGGAGTCCTACCAGCAGATACAAGAACAACATCTGCTTCAACAATGCTCTGGTCACCTCCATCTGCTGGTTCAATTGTCAGCTTCACACCGTCACCAGAAGCGTCCACTCCTACCACCTTAGTTTTCAGCTTGAATTTCATTCCTTGCTTCTCAAGAGAACGCTGAAACTGCTTACGAACTTCTGCATCCATGGTTGGAACAATATCTGGGGCAAACTCAACAACAGTTACCTCAGAACCGAGTCGGCCCCATACTGATCCCATTTCCAGCCCAATATAGCCTGCCCCGATGACCACAAGTCTCTTGGGGATTTCCGACAAAGCAAGAGCACCAGTTGATGATACAATTTTCTTTTCATCAATGGGGACGCCAGGCAGAGATTTCACATCAGAACCAGTTGCAATTATAATATTCTTGCCTTTTACAACAGTATTCCCACCATCGATGGTGTCCACAGAGACTTCAGATGGGGAAGTAAGTTTGCCATATCCTTTCACATAGGTTACCTTGTTTTTCTTGAATAAACCTTCAATACCACGAGTAAGATTAGACACAGCTTTATTTTTCTGGGCCATCATGGCCGGCAAATCTACCTCAACGGATTGAAATTTCACCCCATGGTTAGCAAATGCATGTTTTGCCTCATGGTACATATGGGAAGAATGCAGCAGTGCCTGAACCAAACCATAAAAATCACCTCCAATAAATGAGCATTGTCTAAAAATAAGACTTTATACATTATCTTTTCAAGTCCACACCTTCAATGTTCAGTTCATGATATGAAGATGAAAAAGGTTTCTCCACCACAATTTTACATTTGGAAATGAAATAATTTGCTGAAACTTCAAAATGAGCCTATAGATGCAAAATGAATTGGTATGACAAATCATGTAAAGTACAGTTATAAAAATAGTTGCAGCTCAGATTATTAAGTAAGCAGGTAAGGGTCTAAAGGGCTCATGTCCTTTTCTTAATCTGTTTAAGATGCCAATTTTGCTTCAGTCTATGCGGTGCCCATATCCAAATTTCGGTAATGATATATGTGATAAACTCATTCTTGCAATAAGGAGTATGATATATAAACTCCAGATATACAGCTGAGGAGAAAAATGAATCATCCAAAATTGACACAGAACTAGCCAACTAGGACAAGTCAAAAAAGGTTCATCAAAACGCAGACAAGAGACACAAAATCCATATCCACTCTTCTTCAACCTTTTTCCATATCTCCGTATTACTAAATTTCTCCCTTCTTAGGCAAATGAGACTGCCCATAATGTAAGGAGCCGGTGTCCAAAGGTTGGAAGTAGCATAATTCACATCTGAAAATACTAATACTCGCGGAACTCCAATTAAGCTGTTTGTACCAAAACAAAAATTCTTCTCCAGAAAATTCATTCCAAAAACAGGATGCAACAATTTAATATCAAGAAGTTAATTCCATGACATTGCATTAGTCAAACAAGGGAAAAGGGTCATAAAAAGGCAGGATTCAACTAAAAGAAACTGGACAGGACACTCCCATCAGGTTCAACCGCGTGACAGGGAAATTCAGACACAAGAACATTTTTGTATCAAAAAAGGTTACCTTGGAGGGGATGCAGCCAACGTTGAGGCAGGTGCCACCAAGGGCGCCACGCTTCTCGATACAAGTAGTCTTGAGACCAAGCTGAGCAGCTTTAATGGCAGCGACATAGCCGCCGGGGCCACCACCAATGACGACGACGTCGTTTTCGTCAGATCCTGAAGCGAATCCCCTGGAGAAAGAAGCTAGAGATAGGGAATACCTGAGAGTCTCTGGGGAGAAATTCCTCGACAGAAGGTAAGCCTTCCGTCTAGCGAAGCTTGCCATAGCCATAATTGCTCGTCGCTTTCTTCTTCTTCTCTGGTCTATGACCACTCAGTGTAAGATTTAAAACAAAACCCTCGCTTGTCTTTCTTGAAGACGAACAGTGACCAGAGAATTGTTCTTTGGTCCGTGTGCATTCATCATCCTTCTCTCCTCATCTGATTATCAATCAATATTAGGGCCTAATTATGAGCGCTAGTTGATTTTTTTTAGAGATTAAGGAAGATAATTAAATTACTTTAAAATATTTTTATTTTTATTTTTTTCTTCAAACCTATTAGTTTGACTAATAAACTAATATATAATATAAGAATATTTAAAATATGAAATGATTAAGTAACTTATTTAGCTTTCTTAATCTCTCTAAAGAAAGTCAACTAACTCTTACAATTAGGAACGGGGGTAATATTAATTAATTAATAATAATTGAATATTGCTAACAATCTTTATCAATGTAAAATATAAGGTTAAGTATCATTTTTACTCTGAAAAATTTTATTTTTGAGCATTGAACACCTAGAAGCTTTTTTTTTTTTTTTGGGGAGTAAAGTTGCTCGGAAAGTTAACAAAACATAGCAATTTGCTTCAGAAGTTTTGGCTAAGGAGTAGTAAATATCTGAAAGTTTGTTTTATGAGTATTTTTACCTGAAAGTTTACAAAACATAGTAGAAACTTATCGGTAAAGAATAATGCTTTTTAAACTTCCGGGAAAAATATAATCCAAAAAGAACTTCTGGATGCCCTGTACTCCTAAAGCAAAACTTTCAAGACAAAAATAATACTTAACCTTAAAATGTAAATGAACATTGTAATAATTTTATCTTAAGCTATGCAATAAACTAGTAACTTAATAAGAAATAGAATTATGATTACAGAGGAGAGAGATTAAATATAACAAAATTAAAAGAGTCTTATGTTATTATATTATTTTATAACTCAATACAAATGAAATGTTTTATTTGTAGGTGGTACAGAAGCTCCTTGTAAAGTAAAGGATTGCTGGCTTGATAAGGATTGTAACTTCATGCCTCTACTATTTATCCTTCTAAATTAAAAAGGCTTCACACGCAATAACAGTGTAGCATTTAGTGAAAATGTTTGGTTTCCACAACATGATGAAGTATCGTCTGAATTTTTGTTAGAAGATGCTTACACATTTAGTGTTTGACAGTATATATTACTCCCTTCAGTTCTAATTACTTCTTCCAATTCTAATTATAAGACATGGTTGACTTTTTTGGCAAAATTAAGGAAGTTAATTAAATTATTTTAAAGTATTTTTGTTTTTATTTTTTTTCTTCAAAGTAATTAGTTTGACTAATAAACTAATATATAATTTAAAGATACACAACATACAAAATGATTAAGTAACTTATTTAGCTTCCTTAATCTTTTCAAACAAAGTCGACTATGTCTTATAATTAGGACCAGAGGTAGTATAAGATCATGTTGACTTTTTTAGAGAGATAAAGAAAACTAAATTAATTACTTAATTATATTATATGTTGTGTATCTTTACATTAATATTAGTTTATAAGTCAAGCTAATTAGTTTGGAAAAAAAAAACATAAAAATAAAAATACGTTAAAGTAATTTAATTAGCTTCTTTAATCTTTT
Organism: Acacia crassicarpa; assembly: GCA_034222035.1. NCBI lineage: Eukaryota > Viridiplantae > Streptophyta > Magnoliopsida > Fabales > Fabaceae > Acacia > Acacia crassicarpa. The sequence continues at coordinate 17,247,469 of JAWXYG010000009.1, read as the reverse complement.
CAAAAAAGTCAACTTGGTTTATACTACCTCCGATCATAATTATAAGACATAATTGACTATGTTTGGGGAGATTAATGAAGCTAAATAAGTTACTTAATTATTTTGTATGTTGTGTATCTTTAGATTATATATTAGTATGTTAGTCAAACTAATTACTTTGAAGAAAAAAAATAAAAACAAAAATACTTAAAAATAACTTAATTAGCTTCCTTCATTTCTCTAAAAAAAACAACTATATCTTATAATTAGAATTGGAGGGAGTAATTAGGATCAAAGGCAGTATCTTGAATAAAAAAGATTGCCAACAATTAATTTAAAAAAAAAAAAACCCAAGTCTGAAAAAGCTTTACACATCTAGCGTCCCTTACTATAAGATTAGTGGTGGGATAATAAAGTTAGTCCAGAAATGATTATGTAAATAAGAGATCAACATCCTACAAAAACTCTTGATACTCATAACATCTTATACATTGAGATAAAAAAAAATACTCCATCCGGTCCTAATTATAAGAGCTAGTTGACTTTTTTAGAGAAATTAAGGAAGCTAATTAAATTACTTTAGAGTATTTTTATTTTTATTTTTTTTCAAACTAATTAGTTTAACTAATATACTAATATATAATCTAAGGATATACAATATATGACATGATTAAGTAACTTATTTAGTTTCTTTAACATTTCTAAAGAGAATTAACTAGCTCTTATAATTAAGACCAGATATAGTATATTTTAAACACAGACAGTGAGACAATTAACTTCCTCCCCGTTTTGTGACAAACATATTAGAAAAAGGATTTAAGGTGTAGTTTTAATACTAAGGTTTTTTTTTAATCATAAGTGTCTGACATAATTAAAGTTTTATAGTGTACAAAAGTAGACACAATACTTTAAGAAATATGTAATTTTAGCAATTCGGTTAAATTGACTTCAAATGTCCATGATAAAGCTTAAAGAAGAACAATTAGGTTTCACATCAGAAAAGAAATTGATGTTTGGACCAGTTTAACAGAATTGGTAATATTGCATCCTTTTTAAAATATTGTGTTTACTTTTATACCTTTTTAAAAATTAGTTGTGTCATGCACTTATAGCAAAAAATTACCTTGTTAAAATTGCACCTAAACCTTTATTAAAATGAATGTTGATGTTTTTATCTTTATAATTATTTAGTTTTTGAGTAAAGTATCTTGATCTCTTTTATATTGCAGTTTGATTGAAAAGGTTTCTCCCATGGAGGCCTCCTTCAAAATTAAAAAGGGTTAAGGTGCATTTTTGCCAACAAACTATTACAGAAAGAGCATACAGCACAAATATTAATTAAACGTACCTTAAATACCAACAAACAATTAAAAATGAGCAAATTTGCCAACGAACTTTTACACAGGTGCAGTCAGCACAACGCCGTTAGAAAAAGTTAACTGAACATTATCTAAGGTGCAGATTGACCAATGAACTTTTACTTTAGGAGCACCCAGCACAAAAAAGTTTTACTCTGGAGCCCCCACCACAAAATTCTTAATTTTACTAAATTAAATACTTTTTTTTTTCTCAATTGTCATTATTCAAAACTACTTGTATAGATATCTATGGACAAAAATTACTCATTTGCTAAAATAAACAAAATTTTTAATTAACAATATAATTATATGATTTAAATAAAACTCAAGGTGTCTTATAATTTATTATATATGTAAACAAAAAAAATTATATGATTTATTTTTATTTTAGAAGAAATTTATGTGAGTTAAGAAATTCATTTAATGTTAATAAGATTTAAAAATCTAAAAAGTCTATTATATCTAGAAAGAAATGAAATGAGTTTAATTTTTATTTTTATAAAAAGAGCTTAATGGATATCAATATTGACACTTAATAATATAAATCCGGCAACTTGATGATATTTTTGTTAATTAAACTATCTATTGATTAAGTATGTATGGGACTTGTTGAAAAATATTGTCATTAATTAAGTATCTTGAAATAGCCTCAACAAATTATTTATGGGACTTTTTAAATTTTTTTTCAACAAGTCTCTTATTCATATAATCAATAGATCATTTAATTAATAAAAATATCATCAAGTTGCCCGTTTTATATTATTAAGTGTCAACGTTGATATCCATTAAGCTCTTTTTATAAAAGTAAAAATTAAACTTATTCCATTTCTTTCCGGATATAATAGATTTTTTTAGATTTTTAAATCTTATTAACATTAAATGAATTTCTTAACTCACATAAATTTCTTCTAAAATAAAAATAAATCATATTTTTTTTGTTTAACATATATAATATATAAGAAATTATAAAACACCTTGAGTTTTATTTAAATCATATAATTATATTTTTAATTAAAATTTTTGTTTATTTTAGCAAATGAGTAATTTTTGTCCATAGATATCTATACTAGTAGTTTTGAATAATGATAATTGAGAAAAAAATTATTTAATTTAGTGAAATTAAGAATTTTGTGCTGGGTGCTCCTGAAGTAAAAGTTCATTGGTCAATCTGCACCTTAGATAATGGTCAGTTAACTTTTTCTAACGGCGTTGTGCTAACTGCACCTGTGTAAAAGTTCGTTGGCAAATCTGCTCATTTTTAATTGTTTATTGGTATTTAAGGTACGCTTAATTAATATTTGTGCTGGATGCTCTTTATGTAATAATTTATTGGCAAATATGCACCTTAACCCAATTAAAAATTACTTCAGACCAACTCTTTTCTCAACTTCGAAAACTTCATTATCTTAACTCACCAAATTTAACATTCTTTCTTAATATAAATATTTATTTAGAAATATTTTCAAGTTATTTTGTTTCCAACCTTTTAACTTTCAGTTTGTCACTTTTTAAATTTTATTGTAAAGTATATCAGTTTTAATCTGGTCTTCTAAGACTTCTTCTTCTTCTTCTTCTTCTTTTTTATTTTATTTTATTTTATTTTATTTTATTTTAAATACTACTATATAATATCATTTGAAATTGTTCAAATTAGATTGCTTAATACAAAAGTATTTCAATATCCTCAATGAAATATTTTTTAATTGTATTGAAAATTAGACTAAATTATAGATTTTAAAAAATATGGGAGAGGTTTATATAGTTTTACTAAATTTGAAGGGAAAAAAATATTTTTACTCTTAATTTTCTTTCTGGACGGGTTAAACTGGCCAACTCATCCACTATCTTTATTTGATATGTTGTCATTTTAAATGTTTCTGAAAAGAAACTAAACAATTGTTATCTTCTGCAGCAGCATTCTGATTTTCGGATAACATGAATGAAGAAAACATTTCCACAAGAATGTGACATTAAGAAAAAAAAGTATGAAACAATCTGGGGTTTACAGAGATAATTGTACAGCAGGAAAATACAATCTGGGGGGCAAAAAATATGAAAGAACCCATTTCTGTTCAATACTTGCATAGTAGTAGGCAATACAATCTTTTGCAGAGATAATTTACAACAAGGAGCCAAACAGTAACCTAAAAATTTCCCAGGATGCGTTTCACTACAGAGAAATATCAGACCATGTGAGTCATCCCCACTTGAATGATGTTGGTATGAGGAACTCTCATGTTTGCTGTACCTCCTCTGCAGTTATTTCTCAGAAATGCATAGAAATAATTGATTACCAGTTTCTTGATGAAAATGGAGTTCTTCCTTGCCTTCACATTCCCATGTCCAAGCAAATAGGTGAATCCTGACTCCGTTGCTTCCCTTAGAGCGGCAAGCTCATATTCGAGACTAGGGTCTTCATCTGATGACATGACGCTAGCTGGCAGCAAGATCGAGGCTTGCTTAGAGGTAGAAGCTTCTGTTTCATCGTCTGGGATTTGACCCTGCATCAATGGAATCCTTAGGTCCTCAGACACATTCCCACTGAGAAGGTCAGAGTCCTTTGATTTAACTGAGACACTATCCATGTCTCCATTCTTATTGACCTCCCAGGCACTATCATGAGCCTCCTTTCTCAAGAATTTCTCCAGGCTTTCAATAAGAAGCTGCTCGAATGCACGGTGATCTTCCTTCCTCACGTCTTTGTAGCCATACCTGGCAACACAGCGAAACATGTGGTAATCTTTTGGTCCGACTCTTCGGAATAGGAATCTTTCCTCCAGAGGAACCACTGGGACTGGGACATATTTAATGCAAACAAAAACTATAGTGGAGTGAACAGCGGGGAGGTTCAAGAGGAACTGAGCAAAAATAGAGGGAATGCCGTGGACAAGTTCGTTGTATAACAATCCGATTCCTGGTACTCTTACAGTTCCAAGATTGGAGCCAAGATCAGCCATGAGGTCCATGGAGATCTTCTCCCTGACTTCACTTTGGTATTTCAGAACACTTCCATAGTTCCATGTGTACATTATAGAGAGGAAAAAGCAAGCAAAAGCAAGTGGAAGCCAGCCACCCTCTGCGATTTTTGATAGGACAGAAGACATGTAGAGGAGCTCTACTGATCCAAATACGAGTAAAAAACCAAAAACTAGGAACAAGTGGGTCTGCCAGATCAGAAGCATTACGAGACTAACCAAGGTTGTGCTAACCATCATGACACCTACTTCAGCAATGCCTGCAACAATGATATGAATTACACGAGTAGATAAATTAAATATGGCAAAAATGCATTTGAGAGAGCTGCCCTCAATTGGGCCAAGTAATACTCAAATCTGACCCAGTCAAGTATTTTACAGTACTAGGCATGTAAGCCGTATGCTGAACATGGTATCAGTTATTACAAAACTAGGCAAGTGAGTCGTTTGCTGAACAACCTAATTTTGTACCTTCAATTTGTGCAATCACAAGATTTTTATTGAAGTCAACAAGTAAAATGCACTTATATGGACGCAGAACATGCATTTGAGTACAAAAATGGAATTAAATAAATTACTTTTTATCTAAAATCAAAGAAAAAAGCGTCACATCAAGTTATTCCATAGTGGGGGCATATGCTTTATTATTACTGGTATCAGAAAATACTAAATAAAGAAAATATTCAGGAACTATGCTCAAATGTTATTACACAAAGGGAATAAACAGTGTGATTCATGCTGCTGTATTTTCCCCTACTGTAATAAAAAACACCCATGAAATTTAGTTTTGGACTGCAGTGAAAGTTTTATTTATATAACAATATTGATGCAATTAGATAATTTTTTTAACACATCAACTTGCAATCATGACCAACGTCAAACATAGATGTCAAACCTGGGATAAGAAAATTATGTTAGTAGAATTCATTCCTGGGTCATTCTTGAATCAGAAAAGAGAAAATAGCACTTCTAGAGGCTTGAGAAAGGGGATACTTTACCATATGCATTTGCAATACTAGTAGTGCTCCGGAAGATGGAAACAACTACTATGCACATGACCAACAGAAAGTAGTTGATAACAGGGATGTATATTTGACCCATAAATCTCTTTGAGGTGTGAATAATCTTGAGCCTTGGAAAGCAGCCCAAAGCCATAGATTGCTTTACACATGAAAATGTAGCAGATATCATTGCTTGGCTGGCAATCATAGCAGCCAGTGTGGCTATCACAAACACTGGCCAGAACAGACTCTCTGCATTACACAAAGAAGAAACAGCAGGTACCAAAATGATTACAGTATAATATGCACCTCTTGTCTATAGCTTGAAGGATAATACTCTTATGTAAGACCAGTAGTTATGTCGGCAACATACCTGGGACAGATTCATAGAATATTCTTGAATAAGAATAAGGGTGCTTCATTAGATAAGCAGCTTGGCCCATATAAGCAAGGAGGAGACATGGAAATACCACAAAAGAAAAGGCAATCTGCATGAGCAATGAAATGAAACTTAAACCGACCTTACAAGGATTAACAAACTTATCTTATGGATTAAATCTTTATAGATATAAAGATAAATATGATTTGAATTTCATATGTTATTCATTCTGAGGAAGAGGATATATATACAAGAGAGAGGAGCCTAGGCTGTAATAGCTCATAATGATACTACCTCCGGTCTTAATTATAAGACATAGTTGACTTTCTTTGAAGATATTAAGAAAGCTAAATAAGTTACTTAATCATTTCATATGTTGTGCATCTTTAGATTATATATTAGTTTATTAGTTAAATTAATTAGTTTGAAGGAAAAAATAAAAATAGTCTAAAGTGATTTAATTAGCTTCCTTAATTTCTCCAAAAAAGTCAACTATGTCTTATAATTAGGATTTAGGACCGGAGGGAGTAGGATAATGCCTTATCCCAATGATTATGGTCCATGTTACAACATCTACACACTAATGAGTAAATCCTCTAAATATCCTTACAGTCTTTAGGAAAGAAATTGAGGAATCACAAACCTGAATTGATCGTACAGAAAAGTGACCCAGATCAGCAAACATTGCTTCGGCACCTGCAAAAGAAAATGCAAGATAGATACAAGCTACTGGTTTAACATATCACAATTTTCTCATTTTCACAGAAAAGATAATCAATTGATTGCAAGAGTATAAGAATAGTCTTTAGATCATTCACATTTTGTGGTATATCCTAGCAAATATGTGGTTTCTGCATCATACCATAGCTAGTAGCAAGAACCAATTCGTCAGCAAACTCAATGCCAAGTATATCATCTTTGAAAGAAATAAAAAACCTTCATTGCTTTGTCATAGAGGCAATGTGACGTGGTACAAATTAAGTCAAACTAAAAATTATCAATTTTGAGACATTTTCCTTTTAGCAAAAATTTTTGAAATGTTGTTGACCACTGTCTTAAGGTGTGATGGTCATCAACTCATCACCCTTGTTGCTCTGCAGAAGTGCAAGCGTGAGAGGAAAGAGTAGGATAGTTTCAGCAAGTCTCAGATTGTGTCTTCCATCCCATTGCTTATCCTAGTAGCATCTAAAATTAATCACCTAAATTTATATAATCACCTCATCTCCTAGCTCAAAATTCAAAATATTAAACAACGGCACCAAGTGATTATACAAGGGAGATGAGAGAAGCAATGATCGTAATCGTGGGCTATAAGAAAGATAAAAACCTAGATAGCAAAGTCAATCACATGACAGAGAATTATGTACCTGTAATGCACAAAACACAACCGCCAAGAGATGACCATGCAGATTTGGAGTTCTTCATAAAGAAATAGTAAATATAAGCTGGGTTGAAGGCTCTCAGAACACTTATCTCATGCTTGAATATATTGTAAATTCCAATCAACGCCAGAGAAGAGAACCATAAAGCAAGCACAGGAGCAAACATGAAACCCACTTTACCAGTTCCAATCTGTTGTATGCTGAACAAAACCACAAGGACTACAATTGAAACAATAACTACCCCCTCTGCAAGTAATAAGAAGGGAATAAAGAAATAAGCTTTGTTGTTGAAATACCAGCATTGCTGCTGCTCACCACACCACAAGACAGCCTTCTCAAGAAAACCAAAACCTTAGTTGTCAAAAATTCAAAAAGCCATTTTAACAGGAAGAAAAAATTTGTACCACAATAGGTAGATCCATCTAACCAGTCCTTAACAAAAGGCCACAGGTTTATTTCTTTAAAGATATGCCAAGACTTTGACCATAATAGTATATATTCTAAGGAAAAAATAGAAGGAAGCAGGCAGCACAAGAATTTTGATATAAATTAAAACTTCTACAATTAACACATGACATGGAAAGATTATTCATAATCTTGTACAATTCACACTCCTAAATTCTATACTTATTCATCTCCGCCTTCATTCCTTGTTGGGATTTTTTTTTTTTTTTTAAAATCCAAATTAAGAAAAGTAAGATTCTTAGAAAGAAATGGAAAATATACTCACTTGTATCAAATCCATTAATCTGACCTTGCAAACCACTTATAGCAGACATCACTGTGACAGAGACAAAGAACCATCAAAATCCCAAATAAGTAGTAACAAAAGCAAACTTTTCTAAACATCATCTCAAAAATATAATAGCAAATATTAAACAAAATAACAAGAAATTTTAAATTGATATTCTAGTAAAAATGAAAGCCAATTCAGTGAAATTAACAAAGTTCAGCCCCAGACTTTGATGGACCACTGCTGCAAGGCCCCAAGATGGCACCAAATATATGTAGGTCATGCTATATACAATAAAAAACTTGATTCAATTAAGTAGGCAGGTTATTGTATAATATTAGCCTTTCCTGTGATACAAGTATAATTAATTAGTTTGATCAGCAAGATAGCATCTTTAAGATCAGAATGCTAAAGTTTTTAGTTCCAGCAAAATTAGTCCTCTTTATGTCAAACAGGAAATAAATATTAAACAGTTCCTTTAAATTAGATGGGGATCTCATTTGAGTATACAGAGGAAGATAAATCTGATAGGAAACACATGAGGTTGCTAGTTCTCCCCTCTCCTTGAAACTGATGACGCTAGTTAAATAATGAATTCGTACAGCAATCTGTCGCTGGTAAACAGGATTTCCACAGTCTCTTGATTAATAGTCATGTGACTGCCATTCCATAGTATATTAAAGAGTTAAAAACATTCACTGAGATATTCCATATTCATATCATAATGTTCAGAGATGATGATACGATCTTTGAACGTTCAGCAGATTTCAAGCAGAGCAGGGTAACTAAAGCCACTTCTTTTGGTGTATGTCTCTAGGATTTCACTAAATGAAAATACTCAAAATAGCATAATTATGTACCTGATATTGCTGGGGTCAGAATACCATCTCCAATAATCATGGAAGTTCCCATGAGAACCAACAGTAACAGAAGGGTTTTCAGAGATGACTTTCTTTCCAGAGTTTCCTTTATGGTCAATGCCCTTGCCAACTCTGGAGTGGGTAGTTTAAGCTTAAAGCTAGAGATATACTCATCAGCTCGCTGACGATTAGGAAGAAGACTCACATTTGCATACCTGCAAATCAGTGAGTACAGTGCAAATGTTCCACCTACAATTGAGTCCATTAAATGCACAAAAGACTTGGTTTACATTATTGATAAATGAGTCAAAGTAACAACTTAACAATGAAATTGTAAATTTATTACCTTCTCCATTATCATTTGCCTTGAGGACTATAAAGACATATTTTGCCAAGGGTATAATTGCTATTGTGTACATCACTAATGATAAGGCCCCCAAGATATCGATTTCTGACTCAATTGGAACCTTGCTGAACACATCAGAGAAAACATATAGAGGACTTGTTCCCATATCACCATATACCACACCGAGAGTCTGAAATGCTAGTGCTAGTGTGGTCCAAAAGGAAGGCTCCTGATTGAGGTAAGTACTGAAGATTAAAAAAGAGAGAGATGCCTTTGTACCCACCATCATAGGGTCAAAAGGAAGTTATCACAACTGATTCACTGTCTGGAGTGGTGTAATGTGCATTCAAATTCTCCATGAATTACATTTCAATACTGCAGTTATAGATACACTAAAATACAGTTCTTCAACCTTCAGCTGCTCCCAAAGAAATGGATCATTTTAAATGTAAACTAATAAGATTTAATGGTTCTTTTCCTCCTTTTCTATCATTTGAATGGGGAAAGGACAATTCTAGTGCAGCATTTTAACGTAATTTTGATCTCTCATGAACTAATGATTGAACAATAAACAAGTTTGGTGTTTTATCCAAGACCCCAGTCCTGGATGTAGAGTTTCACCTCAATTACACAGGCTCAAACATTTCAATCCCTATGTTGGCAAAAATACAAACCCAGTTTTGGTCTTTTAAACTTCAATTTATTTGCTGTTAGTCACTGGAGTATGTATAGTAAGAAATATATCATAAAATCAAGAACTTCGAAGAAACTACCTTGGAATGGTGATCGGGTCTCCCAAAAATCTCCATGGCTTCTACATCAAGTGAGTCAACTCTCTTGGGCTTTTTCACAAGCCTTCTTCGAATTGAGCTCAATCTTTCATTCTCATTCTCCTTCGTCCACTGGACGACCTCCCACTCCACTTCACTCCCATCGACCCACCTAGATCCGCTGCTTCCACCGCTGCTGCTAGCAGCCAACGATCTCCCACTGATCTCTTCAATTGTATCCACTCCCATTCTCCACAGAACAAAGAACCGTGAAAAAAAAAAAACCCCACTCACCCAAAACCTCAAATTTGTCTATCGCAGTCGCAGTATTAGCTCTTGAAAGTGTGAAACGTTATTAGTAAATTGCGATCGTTTTTTAGGAAAAATCTCATGCTCTAGCTTAATCATTGAGACCAATTGTAGGATTTGCAAAGCAGGAACAGCAGGAAAGGCTGATTTCGCCGCAAAAAGTCAAGGACAATCCACGAAGCATTTCCGTCACGAGGAGATCATGCCCAATGATATTTTTTATTTCGAAAAAAAAGACAAAATCACTATTCATTGATTGGGAAGAGAATATGGCCGGAAGATAATTTAGATAATAGACAGCGTGGTTGATGGGGACCCGGCTTTGGTACGCTACTTCCTCTCATCCGCTGCCTTCTTTTGAGCCAAAACGTTTGCGGTTTTGGTGTGATGGAGGGCGATTGTGTCTTTTTCTTTTAATATTTTAAGGTACTTATGATACTAAAATGATACTACTAAAAGAAAAATACTCCATGATTTTAAAAAATTATTTTAGAATTGTAGAAAAATATTTTAAGGTACTGTTAGTCTTAAAAAATACTTAATGATATTAAATGGTACTGAAAAATACTCCATAATCTTAAAAAATTATTTTAGGATTTTAAAAATATATTTTAAGATATTGATTGATATTAAAAGGATATTTATTATTTTAAGATTTTAAAAAAAAATTTCATGGTACTACTAAAAATATACTTTAAGTTATTTTTCAGGCTTCTAAAATAATTTTTTAAGATTATAAAATATTTTTCTAACCCAATTTAATGATCTAAAATATTTTTTTAAAAAAAGATAATCGGAGCAAAGCCTTGAGGGGGTCCAGGAAGAGGAATTCTATACGGAAGCGGAAGCAGTGTCAGATTTTGCATGTGCCCGGGATTGCGTGATTGATTGATTATGCACGGACATTGGTCGAAGACATCGCGGGTAAGGTGTACCATTTTACTTGGCCGTAATTTTCCAACCACACGAGTTTTTATTTTCCTGCGTGTTGCCCGGGAGAATGTTATTAAGAAAAAAACTTATTTTTTTTTTATTGAAATGAATTAATTGTACTAATATTAGTTGAACACATTATATTCAATATAATCATGAGAGAAAACAATTAATTGAATTAAAAGGCAGAAATAAAATATGACTAACTCAATTGATATGGAACATCAATAGAACAATATAATATAACTTATATAAGTTATGAGAGACAAATATATATGAATAGATTTTAATTGTTCGAGTATAATGTTTTTGAAGATAAGCAATTGTTTATAATTGTTTTAGGATGGATTACTCTTCCGAATAAGCAATTGATTATAATTATTTAAGTATAATTTCAACTTTTCCTGATGCATGCATCAATATAATTTGACTTCCATATTTAGAGCCTCATTTCCACTAAATCTTAAATAATTATTTGTAGTCATTTGGAGTTATTTCAATTTAATTCAATCAAATTTAAAATTACATTTTAGTTCAAAAAAGTGGTACACTACAATACTACAAATCTCTTTCAATAACCAACTTTTAATATGAATGGAGATTATGAACAAAAAAACCTCAGGATCAATCTCATATTGATTTATTTGGGTAACAAAGTGTTTTCATATTGAAGCTATTAACTTATAGCCTTCTGATTTTATAGCTTAAAATCAAATTAATGCATCAACTATAAATATTGCCTTCTAATTTTTTTTTTCCTGGTGAAATTTCCCATATTAATTATAACTACTATTTTTTACCTGAAAAAATATCTCCTAAAAAATACTATTAGACATAGCATATAAATATAGCAATCACTCTCCCTTGCATGTCTGGTTGTATATGATTGTTGTTCATGTTAATGCTGATTCTAGGGAAAATGCTTCAAGCATATGATGGCAAAATGCTGCTTGAAAAATAAGTATGCTAGACCAAAATGCTGTGGTAACTGTAGTTCCTGTTGCACCAATACCACAAAAGAAGGAAACTGGTGCAGCAAGAGTTTAGGTAGACAAGAAGATACATGTCGTTCAATTTTTAATTTTGTATAAAAATCTTTACATGAAATTAAGACAAATTATTATTGAAAAATTTGAGAGATTTCTAGGAGTTTAGCAAACCATTGCAATGTTCTAAATATATAGCTTATTCAACAACTTCCACTGCATTTAAAACATAATCGAACAGATGAACAATTTCAACTTCCCATACCTAACCAACTTGCAAATGCAAAATAACAGCATGTTGTATCACTAATAACAGCTTGTCCTTTTTTTTTTCAAAGTATTTATGTCCCCTCAATAAACACAGCACCTAAATGTTTTTGTATATAAAAGATAAGTTAAGAAGGATGTAATCTCTATCCTAGGAAATCCAATATAAACTTATATTGTCAGCTTTACACTTCTAATTGCTCTTAAAAAAAAAAAAAACAGTGCATTGTCTTTTTGAATCAACAATTTTTTCCCCATATACATGTTCTTTTCCGGAGGCTGACTCTTCAGCTTTAATTCTTTCACTCCCAATGCAACTTGCAACAGATATTTTGGACACATTACTGTACAATGAAAAAGAACAAATATAATGTAGGATATGATAAAGGCAAAAATGAAGGCTCAACTTAATTTCAACAAAATATAATGTGCATATGATGAGATGAAGGGAATTTCAGTCAAGATCAATTTTTTTTAGCTCCTTAGGCATGTGAAATTTTCCAATAGATGGATGGTCTTGGAAATATAACTTGGATGGTGATTAATAGTCTCCATCAGCAGTGTCCTTTCATCATGGGGCTCACATCTCCACTTGGTGGGAGTTGATGGTTTTTCTTGCTCGACTTGGTGCTTTCAACTTTAGGTAAATATGTTTCAAGATGTTTTATTGAAAAGGAAGACGACATTTTCTTCAGTTCATTAAAAATGACATTTTCTTCATATCGAGGTTTTCTGGACTTCAAAATACTGGAGATCATTCATGTTCAAACATAACCTACAAGAGAAAAAACAAACAACTTTATAATCTAGCTTTCATTTAGTAGGAAAAGGAAAGATTTTAAAAAATAAGAGTATGTTTATTAAATCAGGTTGTTAGGAAATAAAAGCAAAAGGTAATGAGGAGCATCCTATACATTCAAAAGGTAATGAGGATCAAGTTCCTAGGCATAATTTCATATTTTGGGTGCTCCATAGTCAAATTTTGAATGATCCATAGCCAAGTTAAAAGGCACTATATGCACATGGAGCTCTCTTGGACAAACATAAGAAGAGGAGAAATGCATACCCGTGAAGAAAACAATTTAATGTAGAAAACCAATAGAAGAGGCAGAAACTTAGTAGTGTCTAGTAATGAGGCATTGCTGCGAAAAGGAAAACAACGCAGAAGGAAATACATGTCCAAACTTACTTTAATTCAGGAAATTCATTTTTTTATTTAGGAAATTTATTGCTGCTTTTATGCCTTCTCCTTTCTCACCTTTACACTTTTGATACACAAAGAGCACACAAATACTCACCAATAAAACAGCCTCTCAATACTCTGAAATTGTTTTTGAAGAAAGTAAGTTTTCTCTTACAGATATTAAACTGCTAACATATGTTTCTATTCAGAGTAGAAAAGTAAGAGAATTGAAGGATGAGAATAAAGTACCTTACACATGTTTCTGCAGAAATGTGAGAAGGCTACTGAAGTGCGATTAGATGGTAGAAAGCAAATCCTTAAGCAAATACTCAGTTCCATTTGTCAAATATTGCTGCAATTAAAAAGGAGAGCTGTAAATCCTCAACCTTCCTTCTTCATTAACATAGCCAGGATATTGAAAGAAATGGTTTGGGACAGGAATCACAGCAGATCCGGTGGAGAGCTGGTGCTAAGCCATGTTTATGTAGAAAAGCCATGTTGTAACCTCGACAAGAGCCAGAAATGAGTTTAGAATATGGGGAGAGGGTGGTCTAAGAAGAATGATATATATTAATAATAGATATCAGATCTATAAAAGAAGATTGCTCATATGGGTACTTCATTTTGCAATAGTATTATTCATATAGGACAATGAATCAGAGCAGTGATAAAACGCTATGAACCTCCTTTAATAATTTACTACCATGTTTATTTAGATTTGTTATGTTTTACCATATGCAACTGTTCTTCCAATTTTGCACGCATAGTTTTGTCCCTTCGAACTATTTACATTTCTAGTATTATATAGCATGGAGCCACAAGTTTCCTATATTGTAGGGAAAACCATAATAAAAAGGACGTCATGACAAAATTAAGGAAATATAATAAAATTCTGATCTGTCAGTGGTAGATTCTGAGAATGATAAAGCATGCAGAAATTTGCCATTAAAGTGAATAGTTTGAAGAATGTTAGGCCATTAGACACGCATAAAATGAAACTGTCTGCACTGAATAAAAACAAAACGACCACATGAAAAGGAAAGTAATGATTCACCATAAGCAATAAAAGGTCTTACCAGAAACATTATAAGGTCAACGATGTCTGAGACAAATGGTTAATTACCATGTCCACAGTTAATATTTCCCTGTATGCAACTACTTGACCAAAGCAAAAGCAAGATATTATGCTTGAAATACTTGTGTACAGAACATACTTGCATACAAAACTAAATGACAACACTTTCACAAAAGAAGGGAAAAAAAAAACCCATGCATCCACATGTAAAAATGTTATTTAACTTGAAAGTAAGCAAAAAGAGCTTAAAAACATTTGAAGGTTCAACTAAGATTTAATTGTATAACATCAGCTGTTCCATCCACTGAACTTTAGTAGGGTTGCAATCTCCTGGCTAGTGCTTAGGCCCGTGAAGAAATTTTGGGAATGAAAGAGCAGAGAGGTTGCTTCTTCCCGTGACTTTGGCAAAGGTTGCTTTGGCCAGAGGTTAATGTTAGAAGACATGTCAGAGGTGAAAGCAGTAAAGCACCTTTTCCTTAATGACTCATAGTTAGCTAAGTTCCATAAACCAAAGGTGGCCTTAAGCGCTGGAGGGCTCTAGCCTCCAAGGGCATCCAATGTTTCTTATTTTTCTTATTTTTAAACATGGGGAATCAGAGCATCCTATACAGAAAAAATCACAGCTGTCCAATCCTTGTGAACAATATTGATTGGATCAGACTGGTTAGGAAATAAAAAAAAAAGGTAATGAGAATGAGAGCATCATATACAGAAAAAAGGTAATGAGGAAAAACTTCCTATGCTCACAATAATATGTTTCTTGCTCTAATAAAAAAGTGAACAAAACAGAATTTATGCAACCCCGGAATTCACTGTTGCTTCAAAATTCAAAACCTTCCACCAAAGAAACTAAACCAATATCAACAAACAACTCAATATTTTAGTGAAGCACAACGCAAAAATCAAAACCTTCCACCCACGAAACAACTGAATATTTTTTTACCAGCTGGTGTGCTATGATGCATCCTCAGGTACAAAAAAATTAAATAACTGCTAAAATAAAAGAGAATGGTAGGAAGTTTGACAATAATATGCACCATATTCACAAGTAAGGTTGTCTAAAAAGTTATCTTACCTAAAGTTTATACCAAGCATATCACCAACGTAGCCAAAACTACAGTTGAGGAAGAAGAGACCTTGATGAAACAGACTGGCTTGGCAAAATCTTCGATTTGTAATAAGATGAATCTTCATTCTGGCATAAAAAAAAAAGAAAGATGAACCTTGATGAAACAGACTGGCTTGGCAGCAGCTTTTTGTTAAGAGAAAGCTGCAGACCACTCAAATCCACAACTATAAGTAAGTATTGTGACATACGAAGTTGCTAAAACTACAGTTCTGAAAATAAGAATGATGACAATCTGATGTTGAACCAACAAATATAGAGGAAGGATGAATTCACACCTTGGGTTGAGATCAGACTGGACTAGACCACCTTGGATTAGACTAGATCATCAAGTTTTTACATACCCCCACTTAGGATTATTGGATTTTTAGATCATATATATAAGGTTTGTCTTTCTATTAAAAAAAAAGGTATAAACTATTTTGATGGGACTCACCTAGTATTATATACCTTCAATCTCTCTCTTTTTTTTTGCCAATTAGTCAACATGGGACTTTTCTTAATATTCTAATAGGGATTAGTTGTTTTGAAGTGCTTTGAACATGTGGGCTGGTAGTAGTATCATTGACATAGTTTCAATCACAATTTTGGTGGGTATGCAGAATCCTTATGTATTATCTACAGATCCATGTGGGTCAAGCAGTGGATCAGCTATCTCGACTGCTACTAATATGGTTGCAGTGTCACTTGGAACAGAAACGGATGGATCACTCTTGTGTCTAGCAAGTTTTAATTCTATAGTAGCCATCAAGCCAACCGTTGGCCTCACTAGTCGAGATCAGGTTATTCCTGTTTCTCCCAGACAGGACACTGTTAGGTAAGAGTAATACTCTGACCTTATAATTTTTGCAAGAGATAGTACTAAATGTTATGAACTTGAGTTTGATATTTCAAGAGAATGATGTGTAGATTGAGATGAAGTTAGGCTTTAAACTTCTGCTGAAAACCTAAGCACTATTTGACATACTAACATCTAGTTTTTATTTGGCAGGTCCCTTGCCAGGACTGTATCAGATGCTGTATATGTTCTTGATGCAATTGTAGGGCCAGACCATAATGATCCTGAAACTATACCTGGGTCTAAATATATTCCACATGGTGGCTTTAAGCAATATCTTAACTGTTATGGGCTAAAAGGGAAGAGATTGGGAATAGTAAGAAACCCATTCTTTGGTCTTTTGAATAACACCAATATTACTCTCATTTTTCAGAAGCATTTTCAAACCCTAAGGTGACCAACCATCCCTTTAAGCTTATATACACATTGTATTTCATTCTTATGCAGTACTATTAACATCATATATAACTTTCTAAGAATTTCAGGGAAGAAGGAGCAACCATAGTAGATAATCTTGAAATAGCAAGCATAAATACCATATTAAATCCAAACGCAAGTGGGGAATCAGAAGCACTATTTGCCGAGTTCAAACTATCCCTTAATGCATATCTCAAGAACTTGGTTGTCTCACCAGTAAGATCATTGTCAGATATCATTGCCTTCAACATCAAGAATGCAAGATAAAGTTTATAGGTGAATTTTAAATGTACATATGTATTTTAACAACTAACAATAGCAAAAATAAGTGACTGGAGAACTTGACCTAATAATAGCTACAAACACACCAAGTTTTGTCCCACAAAGGATATATATGATTTAAAATATTTTCTAAATTGAATGTGTATTATGCAGGAAAAGATCAAGGAGTTTGGTTAGGATATATTCTTGGCATCTGAGGCAACAAATGGAATTGGAAAAATTGAGAAAGTAGCATTGGGCAATTTGACTAGTTTATCTCAGCAAGGGTTTGAAAAGCTAATGAGAGATTATAAACTTGATGCATTGGTGACTCCTGGATCAAGTGTGGCTCCTGTTCTGGCGATTGGAGGATTCCCAGGAGTGAATGTGCCAGCAGGATATGACAGTGAAGGAGTTCCATTTGGCATTAACTTTGGAGGGTTGAAGGGTTCTGAAGCAAAGCTTATTGAGACTGCTTATGGGTTTGAGCAAGCAACTAAGATCAAGAAGCCTCCTACTTTCAAACCTTGAAACTCTTGTGATCCAACTCTGTGGACTCCTTTTGCTCTCCTTGCGAGTTCAAATACCAAATAATACAACAATTGAGCAACGCGATCTGAGTCGTGTTTATTTTATGGAGTTGAAAATAAAAATGATTCCTAAATAAACTGAGTATAAAAAATTAACCGAAAGGATGGGTTTATTCTATTTAGCTATAAACTACTTTCGCAAATGGAATTAAAATCGCTCCTAAACTACTACTTTTTGAGATTTTAATTTATAAAAATTGAATGGATGAATATGAATGAATTGAATGGTGAAAATCAACAAGTGATAACAATGAAATGGTAATCTTCTAGCACAATGGTTCAAGCCGTCATCACTTCAATTAATCCACAACTATAAGTAAGTATTGTGGCATACGAAGTTGTTAAAACTACAGTTCTAAAAATAAGAATGATGACAATCTGATGTTGAACCAACAAATATAGAGGAAGGATGAATTCACACCATATTATGAGGCAAGCTTACAGAAAATCATCACTGTCCCTCCCTCGAATGAATCTCCTTGATAAAAGGTAGTGGATAAAGACTAATCTTCAAAACTAACAATTATTTAAATACCTTCCATTTAAAATAGATTAAAAAAATCCTTCCATGCCTCATTGTAGGAGGAAGAGGAAGTCTAAAAAATAGAGGTTCTTACCATATGAATGTTGGTGTTTGACAGTCGGATCCCTTCTTTCTCTGTGTTTCCATAGCATCCCTTCTTTCTTTGTTTCCTTACCATTACAAATGACTGCTCTGGATTTCTGTTCAAATGAATCACAAAAGAAATTGTCAGCAGAAAAGACGTTCAGGTTTTAGAATGTTTCAATGATTACCAGAAAAGTAGATCTGTGAAGATGAAAAGTGAAGAATAGGAGAGATGAAAGCCAAAGGGAAGAATGCAGAAGAGTACAAACCTTCTTAGTAGGGATCACAGAGCTTGAGTTCAGTGAGGAGATCCCTTACCCTTTGGAGCAGATGACGGGGAGAGAGAATCGGGGAAGAAGAAATTTTCATCTTCACAGATCCTCGAAGTCGGTTGCCTAAGCCAGCAAGGAAAAAATTTGCATCTCCCTTTCCCGGAAGAGTGACAGAGAAAATTTTGAAACCCTTGGCTACGGAGATGAGAAGCTATATGAGAGTCTGAGGAAGATGTGAGAAGAGGAGGAAAAGCTATCGGGTAAGGAAAAAGGGGGAGAGAGAGGAAGGGATTGCAGAGCTTGAGTTCGGTGAGGAGATGCCTTACCCTTCGGAGAAGATGACTGAGAGAGAGAGAGAGAGAGTCAGGGAAGAAGAAATTCGGATCTTCACAGAGAGAAGATGAGCAGAGGGATGCGATGAGAGAGGCAGTGAATCTCATCCTCCTCAGATCTTGATGGGTTGTAGGATGATATGCTGCTTCTTCCAGCCGGTGGCTCTCCCACGTGAATGAGAGAGGGGTGTGATGAGAGAGGGGTCTTCACCGAGCAAGGGTTTGTGAATCTCGTGAATGAGCCGTGTGAAGCCAGAGGAATGAATGATGACGTCATCGACTTATGAATAGTGTTTTGTGAGAGAAACCACAAATGTGACGACTTTGTGAGATATGTTATTATATATATATATTGATAATAGCATGTTCACTATGTTTAATGCTTCCCTTTCCTATATAGGTAACTCTTTTTTTTTTTTTTAAATTGTATTGGTTAAAATGAATTAAATATATTGGTCCTAAATATAAGACAAAATTTATAGTATTTAAAACTATAAGAGTAAATATGTTGAAATTATCATTCTTATTTCTAATATACTCCTTCGTATGAAAAGAGCATAAGAGAGAGGATGAGTAATATATAATTTAAATTAGTGGTGAGTAGGGAATAATTAATCTAAAGATATGGGATTATCATTTCTGCTTTTAAAGCAGATAATTTTATTTGCATTAAGTTGAAACGACGTCGTAGTGCAGTGGAACCCTAGACAACCTCACTTTTTCTTAACCTGCCATGAAGAAAGAAAAGCAAGAGTCATTCTTTTGATTTCTTTGTCCTGAAGGCGCGGCGCAGGGATTCATCTCGGAGAGCTCGGGAGTCCTCATTTACGAGTTGCTCTTGAACAGCACTGAAGATTTAGCATGACACAGGGCGCAACTCAATTGTGTCTGAATTTGAACTTTTTGAATACTTTTTTCTTCTTAAGAATTATTACTTCTGCTTCTTATTGTTTCTTGTCTTGGATGCTTGTTCTTTCGGTGGTAGACTTAGCAGGGATTTGAGACTGCGTCTGTTGTGGCCAGCTCTGATCTTCTCTCCCTTCCATGGAATCTCATCGCCGATCTGAGTGCAGAAGCCTGTGCAAACGAGAATCTATTCTGAAAAAAGCGCAGCCATGGGTCAGATCTGACAATTATAGCATTCGGGACTACCTAAAATCACGTTCAACCATATTTGCTTTTCTTTCTTCACGCCTGGTTAAGAAACAGTGAGGTTGTATATATACATATCGGTTTCTACTGCGCCCCGCAACGTCGTTTTAACTTAATGTAGATAAAATTATCTGCCTTAAAAGCAGAAATGATAATCCCTAAAGATATATATTTGAATTTTGAGATTAAAAAAAAGTTGTTTATATTAAAAAATAAGGAATAGCCCAAAAATGAGAAAGTTGATAGGATGGAGTACTTTCACAATATAAGATTTTTGTTAACTAATTCACAATAAATAAAAAATGTTAACTAAGTTATTTAATTTAATGGATATTTAATTAACAAAATTTACCTATTTTCCCGTTATTAAAAAAACGTGAATTTCAAATGCACTACATTCGTGTCACCTCGCTCTCTTTGCTACATGGGGTAAAATTGGAAAATAATCATTAATTACCTTGTCAGCCTATTATATTTTGGACCAAATTTTTTTTTTTAAAAAAGACTTTTTATATTATGGATTGGAGGGAGTACTTGCTCCCTAGCTCAGTTCCTTTTTGTCATTGAATAAAATTAGTTAGAAGTCATTATACGTAAAAAAAGGTGTAATTTTTTTTAAAAAAAGAATAAGATACAAAAATATTTATGAGCTTTTATGAAAAATGCGTCTAACATATATATTTCAATCTCTGAGGTATAAAAGTATCTATGAACATTAAAAATGAGAAAAAAATGTCAACATCGTTGAATATAGCCTAACATCATTACATATGTTTATGGAAAAAGAACACTGCTCCACTGCAAAAAGTAATGACGTTAGGTTAAATTAAACGGTGTTCCCATTTTCACTCTTATTATTTTTGCACATTCAAAAAGTATATGATACTAAATGCACTTTGGGTAAAAGTTCATGGACATATTTGTAACTTCACCTTTTTTTTTTTAAACACCTTTATTTATAGGGAGATGGTGTAAGAGATAATAAGTAGACCACTTTACACTAAAAAAGGGGTGTGTGGAAGAAATAAAATAAGTAATTAATATAATTAGTGATTAGACATAGGAAAATGAGAAAATTAGCACACAAAGAAACAAGAGATGAGAATGGAGAGGAATGGAGGGAAAATTTTAGGAGTCCAGCTTAAAAGAAATTGATGTTAGGGGAGGGGGGTTAAAAATTTTCAATAATTATCTATCCCCTCCCGTTTTTCTTTTCATTGAACTCTTTAAAATTATTACTCCAGTCTTTTTCCCTCGTGCCTTTGGTACGAGGGGAAGGTAGGGAAATTTTTTACCAAATTACCCATGGACTGACTCAGCTGTCTTACTTGCCTAGCCCATATCCTTCAGTTTTTTTTTTTTTTTTACATTATGACGGCACCTTCATCATCGATCTTGTTGGGGAGAAGGTCGCGGGTCCAAATTTGTGGGATAGGAATTTTATTTAGATTAAAAATATAAACTTTAGTCTAATTATTTTTTTAAAAAAGAAATAATTATAATATATAATATATTATAATAATAATAATATTATAATATTAATCATACATATATATTATACATGGGGTGTGTGCATGGTGAGAACGAGGAATGAAAGAGAGACACAGTGAAGTGGAGAATATATTGGGTTGTAAGGTAAGTTATTTATCTTATAAAATCATTTAGATAACTAAAATTAACTTTTTTTCAACAAACTTTCTTATGAAAATATTCTACGTATTTTTATATTTCTAATAATATAGTACTGATTAGTAAAATTTTTAGAGTTAGAATTCTGGAAAAGTTTTGATTTTTGATAATACATGACTGTATATATGTAGGACATAATTAATAAATAATTTTAATCGGTTTAGATTTATTAGTTTGTTGTTGTAGGAATTTAAATTTCTATTTAAAAGAAGTTAAGATTTATACATAGGGGTTTACACTTCTCATATTGCATGAGAAGAAAAAAATTCCCATACACACATGAAATGGTGGAACCCACATCTTTTTTATAAAAAAATAAAAAATAAAATCAAGCATGGAAATCTTTGTATCTATGACATGAAGATATACTTCTCCTACAAAATGAAAAGTGTATTTTCCTTATACATAATGTATGGCCACTTCTCCTAGTAATTTATAACTTACCTCCCTGATTGGGTACGAAACACAAGTTTATGATGCTTTTTATGCTTTGTATTCCACGCTGCCACCAATTATTAATTTTTTAAATATATTTTATTATTATTATTTTAGTTATATTTTGTTAATTTACTTTTTTTTTTCAATTCCCCTTCTTAATTTTTTTTAATTAAATCTTAAAAATAAAATTAGGATATTATATCAAATGTGATAAACTCAAGCTCTTATGCAAATAAAGTGCCAGCTTGGGATAGCAGTGGCAAAAATGATTTATTTTTAATGTGACTTTTACAAACGTAAGATAGGAGAAAAGTCTATTTATAAATGTAATTTTTGTTTGCAATGACTGTGAGAGAAGTGATTTTTCTTTCAAATAGTCTATTTGAAAAGTCAGTTCAAATGGAAAATGACTTAAAAGTGTATAAATCTTATTAAATACCACACACATATATATTAGTTGTATATATGTAATAATTGAAGATAAAAATTTAAATTTAATAAAAAAAAGAGAGTTATTCATATTTCTATGTAAAAAATAGGCAAGTTAACACAAACATATGTAAATTTATCATTTAAAAACAGTAGGTAAATGAAAGAATTTAATTAAAAAAACAAAGGAAAATGCCAGAAAAAACGAGGTTCTTCAAAAAGGCCCCAAGATTATGAAAATCCTAAAAAAAGCCGCCCTTTTTGGGATTTTTAGAATCTTGGTGAGTTGTTAATGGAGCTGATATAGTTGTTAACCGGGGCTGATATTGTTGTTAATGTGATTGATTTAGTTGTTAAAAAATTGTTGTTAATGTGGCTGATTTAGTTGTTAACGGGTATTGATTTTGTTGTAAATTTGGCTGATTTAGTTATTAAATTTTAATGAATTTATCCCAGAAAGAGTCCAAGGGTACTTTTTGGGATTTTCAAAATATTGGGGCTCTTTTTAGGATTTTTTTTCTCCAAAAAAGGCTCCCATATGGATTTTCCCAAGGAACTAAAGGTGTGTGAATAGGTTAGACTCCTATTATACGATTTACAGCTTGGTCTACTTCTGTTTAGGGCCGCCTGGCTTATTTGTTAAAAATGTTAGGCCAAGGCCTACCAATTGTGTAAATAGGCGAAGCCTATTTTGTTAAGGCCTGGCCTATAAGACTTTAGACCTGATTTTTTTACACATTAAATAAATTTAAATAAATTTATATCATATAAATTACATAATATTTATTATTTTTATTCTTATATTATAATTTTGAGTTATATTTATGTAGGTTTCGATAGGTTTAAAGTGTACAAAGTCTATTATAGCTTCCAAAGCCTGCAATATGAGGACTTTTAAAAGCTTATATTATACTCCTATATAGACTTTTAAAAAGACTTTAGGTTCGACCAGGTTTTATGAAAGCTAGGACCTAAGTCTACAAAAAAGCCTAAATTCAAATTTAGGCCCAAGCTTAGACATTTTGCCCTTATTACATACTTAAGCCTATTTAGCCAAAATCTGCAATCTGGCTTAGCATGATGCCTATACATCGAGCTTTTCATGCCCTTCTTGATTAGGGCATGGCCTTTATTGAAAACTCTAAGTTATTACTTTTTTAAGAATCAATCAAATTAATTAATAAATTTAAAGTATGCATCGAACAAATTGTACAGATTTTAGATGATAGAACTTGCACATTAAATTCTCAGCATCTCTGAATTGAATCATTTTTGTTTTTATCTTTATCCCTTCTTTATAATCGTTTTTCACTATTTGAAATTTTCACCATAATTTTTGTTCAAATTGAAATAAAAAATTATTTGGTTATTTTTTTCTAGCATAATTTTTATGAATGTTTTATTTATAATTTTGGGTTGGAAAAAATATAGAACAAATATGCCAAAACTTGAAGATTTAAAATATATGGACATCAACATACATAAGTTAAATAAACATTGTTGATATTGTCAAAATGAAATGCAAATAGTGAAAGTACTTTACAATAATGACTAGAATAGGGGTCACCGTTTGGAACAAAACAATGAACTTTTCTTTGTTTGGGTCGCCAATTTCTTTTGTCACAAGTCATAAATACAGGTAAGGAAAAATATCAAGTCGTTACCTCAAATTTGGTTTCTCAAGTCAACACAAGTCTTGTCCCAAAAAGGAAGAAACAAAGGAAGGTACCAGTTTGTATGATTCTGAACTTAGCATTAAGCTTCGTTTCTTAGAACATCATCAGGAGTTGGGTTTTGGAATTTGAATGAAGTCTCAAAGAGATATGGAGAGTGAAAACAAACAAGTCATGCAGCAGGAGAAGCAGAAGAAGAAGCTTGAGGTCTTCGATATCCTAAAGGAAGCGTTTGGAATCTTTCTTCAGAACATCAACTTCTTCATCTTGACCTTCCTCAGTTCCCTTCCACTCTTCTATTTCATGGTTTACTTTGAAACTTCACTCCAAGAAACTCTAGCTGAAACCTTAGAAATTTTCAATGGACGTCCAGATTATCCGCGATATTATCATCGTTCAAATCCAAACGAATTCATTGGAAGATTCAGAAAAAATAAAATTCTCTATGCAGATCCAGATTATCCGCTATATTATCATCGTTCAAATCCAGACGAATTCATTGGAAGATTAAGCAAAAATTTTGCTCTTAAGCTGATTCATCTTGGATTAATCTACTTGGGGCCTCTCCATGTCTTAGATCTCTGCTCTGCAATTGTTACTATTTATTTGGCATCAAAGCTACGTTCAGGAGAGAAGCACATGGCTCTCAAGGACATGTTTCAAAAATTTGTTGACATGTCCTACTTGAGAGGCACGTTTATAACTTCTATATTTGTCCAATTCTTGACTAACTGCCATCTACTTGGATTACTATTTATAGTCATCAATTTCTTTGTTGTGCTGAGATACATCAGTTCCTATGGGCTATTCGCAGTAATTTGCTGTCTGGGTTTTGAAAAACTGTTGAGAATGTACTTAGAATGGAGTGCTATGTGGAACATGAGTATTGTAATCTCAGTATTAGAGGGGATGCATGGGATTGATGCATTAGTACTTTCTGGTTATTTCAACAGAGGATGTCAGAGAAGAGGGTTGTTTCTGATGCTTTTTTTCTTTGCTTGGGGACAGTTTTTAAGGATTCCATGTCTGTACATTGGATGCTACAAAAGAGGGAATGGAATCTTAGTGCAGGCAGGTTTGTTCTGTGTGGTGAATCTGCTGAAATGGGTGGCCTGTATGATCTATTTCTATGACTGCAAGGAGAGGAACTTGAAGAAGAAGGTTGATGATGAGGAAATGGGCAGGGATATTGCGGCTGTTCATGAATGAAAAAGCTAATTGGTGGTCACAAAGTTGATGAGAGAGGTGAATTATCTTTTTTATTTATTTTTATTTCGGGCCAACTAGAATAATGAGTAATCTGTATTGTTATAAATACATGAGACCACATTAGTTGTTTCTCTCTTTATTTGTCCTTGAAGGCAAAAGAAGAATTGAACTTGGTATGTAAAAACATGTTTGTATGATTGGTTTAAACAATATCATTAGTAACTGTGTTTCCTTTCTTTCTGCCCTTTCCATTTGCATGTTGTATTTATTGGTATGTAAAAACTAGTTCGTATGATTGGTTTAAACAATATTGTTGAATTTAGAGAAATAAAACATATTATATTTATTTGTAAATAAAAGGAAGTACATATGGACCTTTATATATCTAAATCTAAAGCTAACCCGAGAATCAAATTAAATCAAATTAAATAAATAAATCAAATCAAAATAATTAAGATATAATATCCTAAGATATTATATATCCATATATTAAAATATAATAAATATCAAACTTAATAATAAGACAATGATTAACCTATAATATTCTAACACTCCCCTTCAAGCTAGAGAGTATATGTTGATCATTCCTAGCTTGCCTCGAAATCCTTCAAACTTTGACTTTCTTTATGTCTCGTCTCTTTCTATGGCGCTTGGATTAACAGCGGTGGTGACAAATATGGATCACCTCTGGCTTGTTCAAATCAAGCTCACGGTTCCTTACCTCTGGCTTGTTCGAATCAAGCTCACAGTGGTCTCTCTCTCCTTAATTATGGCTCGTCACTCCTTTCATTTTTGGGATGGCTCTGATCTAGTATTATGAGCTTGTACTTAGTTGTTAAGTCTCAGAGGCCCTATATATATAATTTTTTCCTTGGGCTTGTACTTCTTTTTGAGGTCTTAGAGGCCCTTCTTGCATAGCAGAACACACCCAAAGAGGTCTCAATCGTCCTCCTCATTTTAAATCTGATACCATATTCACACTGGAATTGTAGAGTTTGACTTATTCTGCTTTTCAAGTATCATGCGAAGCATATGTAATTCTTCCTTACTTAGGTGATCATCATTCTCAACCGTTGGTTTAGTTGGGGTAAGGTGACTTTGGAAGTTCGAGATTCTATTGGAAGGTTTTCCATGGAGTTTCCAACATTCTTCTCTATTATGACCCTTCTTCTTGCAATAGTTGCACCATTTGGTAGTCTTTCCTTCCCCGTGTGGTCCTTTAACTGCAAGAGTTGAGCTTTCAATTTTGGGCCACTTTGATTCAGAAGTTTTCTTCTTTCCTCAAACTGCATGTAGTTAACAACATCAAAGAGATGTGGTAGTGACTTCAACCCCATGATTCTGCCTCCTTATCTCTTCAAAAGAGTCATTCAAGCCTAGGAGGAAATCATAATGTATCCTTCCTTCTTCGACGATCCTCTTGTACAATTGAGCATCATCGATGTTTTTCCAGCATGAACCTCAAACAAATCTTGTTGCTGCCACAACTTTAGCAAAGAATTATAATATTCAGTCACTAACTTGTTACCTTGTCTTAAATCACAGAGTTGTCGTTTTAGGTAGATCAAGGCAATGGTGCTATCAAGTGAAGAGTAGGTTCTTTGAGCAGCTTCACATATTTTCTTTTTTGTGTGGGCAAGTAGATAGCCTTCATTGATCTCCACAATTATCTAGTTACACAACCAAGTCATAACTTGGTTATTTTTAGCAAACATGTGTCAAAATTTGAGTCATCAGGAGCTGGTTGAAGGGCTGCCCCATTAATATATTTCTCTTTTCTCTTACCACTAATATACCTCAGCACATTTGGGATCATTAGAAATAATTTTTAGTATTAAACCTATGGTTAATAGCCATACTATGATTTTCTAAGAAATCTAGTACCATCACTGTGGTTTTGTAGGTACTGTTAAGTTTAGTTGTTCTGATGCTAAAGAGTCTTGGGTTTGAGAATCTGTACCTAACATAAAAGCCATGGGATAAACTTTAGTTAGACTGAAATTGTGAGGTATTGAAATCGAATAAAGGAGGGTCCATGGTTCTGGTCAGAAGAGGTCGACAGATGTCATTGTTCACGACGGTGGAGCATGGTGGTCACGCATCAGGACTGTGAGTGGAGTGTGTGTGTTACGCGCTACTTGGACGACCATCGTCTCTGTTGATCGGCAGCCTTTGGTTTCGTTTATGGCGACAGTGTAGCTCTGCGCATGCCTCCTCACCGTAGAGTTGGAAGTTGCGCATTCTGTGCTCTCTGTCGTTCTTTGTCAGGGTCCTTTCCATTCTGTGCTCTACATCGCTCTCTCTAAAGTCCTCGTGTCTTCCCCTCTCTCTTTCTCAGGCTCGCGTCTCCCTCTATCTCTTTCACCTCTCAGGTCTTCTCTATTATGCGAGGAGTAACTGTGAAGGTCGGACAAAGGATCTGTTATGCTTGGGCTTTGAAGATAAGAGGAAGACTATTTACTATAGGTCTAAAAAGTAGATCTAGCTCTAATAGAATTAGTGGGATGGTTACGGCACAGTGATCGGACTCATTGTGTCGGACAGAAGAGTCGTTGTTGCCTTTATGCCTTCAAATATAAAGCTCTAGTTTTGATACAATGTTGAATTTAGAGGGATAAAGCATATTTTATTTATTTGTAAATAAAAGAGAGTATAAATGGATCTTTATATAGGCAAACTTAGAATTAATTGTAGAATCAAATCTAATCTAATTAATCAAAATAATTAAGATATAATATGCTAAAATATTATATATCCATATCTAATCCTAAGATATAATAACTATCAAACTTAATAATAAGATAATGATTAATCCATAATATTCTAACAAATATAAATCTCTCTCTCTCCCCCTGTGATAAATTCGGCGGTGATTTAGAGATTGAAGCAATCGAACATTGAAGAAGAAGGGAAAAACGAAAGGGAAAGTAACTGAGAGAAATGAGAAAGATGTTCACATTGAAACTGGAGAAAAGAAAATGTATTATTTCGTATTTCTCACTGTACAAGTGGTCCTTATATAGGACAAAATGACAAGTAACTAAGTAACCAAATTGAAACTGATACACAACCAGCTGGCAAGTTAATAACTGATTACAATAACCAATTAACAAATTAACAAATGTACTAAACTACCCTTTTTCATTTGCTTTACAATCTGTTAGCCCCCCACAAGCTGGAGCAGGAACATCAATCATGCCCAGCTTGGATATTAAGGAGTGAAAGGGAGCAGAAGGTAGAGGCTTGGTAAAAGGATCGGCCAACTGATGCTGAGACCGAATAGGCAATAAGCGAATCACACCATCCTGAACCTTATCACGAACAAGATGACAATCGAGCTCAATATGTTTAGTGCGAGCATGAAATGTAGGATTAGAAGCTAGCTGAATGGCGGACTGATTATCACAGTATAAGACAGCAGTACGAGCACGTGAAATACGTAAATCATCAAGCAAATACAGCAGCCATTGAATGTCACAAGTAGTCATAGCAAGAGCACGGTATTCAGCTTCACAAGAAGACAAAGAAACAGTATTTTGCTTCTTGGATTTCCATGAAATAAGAGCATTGTCAAGAAAAATGCAATAACCAGTAATAGAACGTCGAGAGTCAACACAAGCAGCCCAATCACTATCACTAAAGCCTTTGAGGGAAAAATCAGAAACAGATGGAAAGAAAAGACCTTTAGAAGGAGTAGATTTCAAATACCGAAGGACCCGATGGGCAGCCGCAAGATGCTTATCAGTGGGGGCAGACATAAATTGGCTGAGTTGTTGAGTAACAAATGATATATCAGGGCGAGTAGTAGTCAAATATAAGAAACGCCCAATTAATTGACGATAGGCAGTACCATCAGAAAGAGGAGTACCTGATGTAGCACTCAATTTATCAAGGTTGCCCATAGGAGTGGAAGCAGGTTTACAATCTAAATATCCTGTTTCAGCAAGAAGATCTGCAACAAATTTTCGCTGACAAAGTGAAATACCAGAGGAATTACGAGCAACCTCTAAACCGAGAAAATAGCGAACAGTACCAAGATCCTTAATCTTAAACATACGATCCAGATTCTGCTTAACAATATTAATCTCATGCAAGTCATTGCCAGTGAGAATGATATCATCGACATAAACCAAAAGTGCTGTAAAGCTAGAATCAGAGGCTTTAACAAACAGTGAATAATCAGCCTTAGACTCTATGTACCCATAAGAAAGGAGAGCTGAAGACAATTTACGAAACCACTGGCGGCTAGCTTGCTTCAACCCGTAAAGTGACTTAGTTAGTCGACAAACCAAGGAGGAATCAGAAGAATAAAATCCAGGGGGTAAAACCATATAGACCTCCTCATGAAGGTCACCATGAAGAAAAGCATTATTGACGTCAAGTTGGTGAAGATGCCATTTGTTAGCGGAAGCAAGAGCAAGTAAAAGACGTACAGTAGTCATCTTAGCAACCGGAGAAAAAGTATCAAAGTAATCAATACCTTCAGTTTGAGTAAAACCCTTGGCAACAAGCCGAGCCTTATACCGATCAAGAGTACCATCCGACTTATACTTCTTGGTGAAAACCCATTTGCAACCAATAGGATGCTTCCCATGAGGCAAAGGAGTAAGAAACCAAGTCTTATTCTGTTCTAGAGCAGAAATTTCAGAGTCCATAGCATCACGCCAATGTTTAAATTTGGAAGCTTGACGATAAGAAGTAGGAATATCATCGGAAGAAAGAGCAAGACAAAAATTTTTGTAAGAAGGAGACAAATAATCAGGAAGAGAAGGAGAGAAAGGATATTTGTTACCAGAAGAGAAAGATGCAGCTGAAGCAGTAAAGGCGGAACAGTAGTAATCCTGCAAATATGTGGGAGGTTTATGTGGTCTAAGAGATTTTCGGGGAGAGATTGGAATAGCTGAGGTAGGGAAAGGTGCAGAATCAGAAACAGGGGGCAAAGAAGTATGAGAAGAAGGTGATGAATCAGAAGAAACCGAGGGAGGAGAAGTAGGCGATGGTAAAGGAGAAGGAAAATTAGTAGCCAAAGGTGTAGACAAAGGAAAATCAGAAAAATCAGTGGAATGTGTATCAGCAACCATGGGAAAAGATGATGAATTAGCAGCAAGTGATGTATGTGTGGAATAAGGGAAAACAGATTCATAGAATATAACATCTCTAGAAATGAAAATCTGATTTGTAAGAAGATTTAACAACAAATACCCTTTTGTATGATCTGGAAAACCAAGAAAAAGACATTTAGAGGCCCTTGGATCAAATTTGGATCTGTGGGCTGAAATAGTAGAAGCATAACAAAGGGAACCAAAAACTCGTAAATCAGAATAAGAAGGAGATTTGTGATATAATAAAGTAAAAGGAGTCTCGTTTTGAATTATAGGAGAAGGTAATCGATTAATGAGAAAAATAGCATGAGAAACTGCAAAACACCAATAAAGTTTTGGAAGTTTAGCTTGAAATAAAAGAGCACGAGCAACATTCAAAACATGTTGGTGTTTTCTTTCAACAACACCATTTTGCTGTGGGGTTTCAATACAAGAGGTTTGATGAACAATGCCCTTAGTTTTATAAAAAGAATCCATAGAAAATTCAAGACCATTGTCAGAACGAATAACTTGAACCTTAGTGTGATGGTGAGTTTCAGCAAAAGTAATAAAATTTTGTAAATGTATTCGAACCTCTGATTTGGCCTTCATAGGGAAAATCCAAGTATAACGACTAAAATCATCAACAATGGTCAAAAAGTATTTGAAACCACGAATGGACTGTATTGAAAATGGACCCCAAATATCAACATGTAGTAGTGAAAAAACTGCATTACTAGAAGATGTACTGATTGGAAACTTTAACCGTTTCTGTTTAGCCATATGGCATACATCACATGGAGCTAATTCAGAATTACATGAAATAAAGGAAAATTGCTTATGTAAAATGCGCAAAACAGAAGGGGAAACATGACCTAAACGATGATGCCACAATTCAACTGAAGCTGATGGTAGTGATGAGGAATGAAGAATTTGTGGAGTTACTACTTTGTGGGTGTAATTTGCAGGATTAAGAAAATAAAGTCCTTCAAAAGCTTCAGCTGTACCAATCGTCCTCCAATGAGAAAGATCCTGTATATAGCACAAAGAGGGCAGAAAAATGAAACAGCAAGGAAGGGCACGAGTTAACTTTGAAACAGAAAGAATGTTAAAAGCAAAATCTGGTATGAAAAAGACATTATGGAGTACAAGTGAATTAGAAAGACAAATGGTACCAGAAATTTTGCTTACAACAGAACTTTGATTAGGGAGTTTGATTGGTACAGGATCAATAGTGGAATAGGAAGAAAAACAATCAAGAGAATGACAAACGTGATCAGTAGCACCAGTATCTAAAATCCAGGATAATTTGGAAGAAAAGGAATTAAAAGGGAACGAGCTACCTGGATCCTGATGGGAAGAAGAAACGGATTGAAGATTGTTGACCAAAGGCATTGAAGTAGCAGAAGATGTGGAATTCTGCTGTACAAGGGCAAGCAACTTTTGATATTGGTCTGGAGTAAACTGTGGAATTGGCGTTGATTTAGGATCAGACGATGCAAGTGAACCAGTAGAAGCAGATGTATGCTCTATCACAGAATTAATGACACGGTCCTTCGCCTGAGGAGCAGCAAATCCTTGATTGCGGAACTTAAAACCAGGTGGAAAACCATGCTTACGATAACACGTATCAATAGTATGTCTAGGCCGATTGCAATAGGTACAAAACTTGGTATTATTAGAACCGACTGAACCAGAGCTCTTGGACGTATAACTAGAGGAAGAAAAATTCAGAGGAGGACGCTGTGGTCCTTTATTGAACAAAATAACAGACTCAGTAGCACCAGAAGGTAAGTGCAGTTCGCGTTCTTGTTGAAGAAGCAAGGAAAACACCTTATGTGCTGAAGGCAAGGGTTCTAACAGCATGATTTGAGATTTAACAGAGGCAAACCGATCATTCAAACCCTTTAAAAACCTCAGTGTGTAATCATTTTCAAGGTATGCAGTACAGGAACAGATGAAATTGCAAGAACAACGAGTAATAGGGCGTAAAATCATATACTCATCCCAAAGGATTTTTAGCTTAGTGTAATACTCACTAATTGAGAGATCACCTTGCCGGAAAGCATAGATCTCATCCTGAAGTTCAGCGACGCGAAACACATCGCTCACGGCAAACCGAGCCTTCAAATCGTTCCAGATATCATAAGCTTTGTCAAGCCACAGTATACTCTGAGCAATCGTTGGTGAAAGTGATCGGGTGATCCATGTACATACCATCGTATTACATCGCAACCAGGTGGAGTAATTTGAGTCAGATATCGCCGGCATCAAGATAGTTCCATCAACGAAACCTAACTTATTCTTTGATTGAAGAGCAACCTTCATAGCACGCGACCAAGTATGATAATTCGATCCAGTCAAGACCGAAGTAACTAAGACGAGACCTGGATTCTCACTTGGATGAAGATAATATGGACTGGAGACGTTCAAATTGTGATCTGTAGGAGCACCGACAGCAATTCCGGCAGTACCTGTAGTAGCTCTGGTGTCGATAGAGGATGAATCAGCCATGGCAGCAGTTTCTCGCTCTGATACCATGATAAATTCGGCGGTGATTTAGAGATTGAAGCAATCGAACATTGAAGAAGAAGGGAAAAACGAAAGGGAAAGTAACTGAGAGAAATGAGAAAGATGTTCACATTGAAACTGGAGAAAAGAAAATGTATTATTTCGTATTTCTCACTGTACAAGTGGTCCTTATATAGGACAAAATGACAAGTAACTAAGTAACCAAATTGAAACTGATACACAACCAGCTGGCAAGTTAATAACTGATTACAATAACCAATTAACAAATTAACAAATGTACTAAACTACCCTTTTTCATTTGCTTTACAATCTGTTACCCTGTGTCTGCTGAACACTCTATGGTAGAAGTTAACATCCATATTTGATTTTGCTGACAAGTTTAAGGTTATATTTATATGTAGCTTATTAAATGCTTAAATATTAGAACTCCCAATCAAAATACGACATCTGCATGATTTTCTGTAATACCATAATAGGTGTATGATTTAATTGGTGAACCATAAATTGGTTTAGTTTTAATTACAGAGATAACAGGCTGCATATAAATTTTCCCTTTATTTATCAGTTAGCTCAGTTCATCTATCATTTTATGGAAGAAGTCTGCAATGAAATTCGTAAGTTTTACAGCAGAACTCTGTAAGTGAAAGCAAAAAGAATTTTTTCTCCTAAAGAAATCAGACTGATAGATAATAAACAGAATACAAAAATTGATTAGCCATAATGTTCATAACCCAATAGCAAGCAAGACAGATAGCAAATAATAAGAATGCATTTTTATTTGAATAAGAAGGATAACAATTGGCATGAAACAAGAAAGTTTCTTAATAGCTCAACTAATTCCTACATCATCAATCATTTTTTCATGAAGAAACAGCTACACATGCGCTTCCAAGTATCCGCTGGCATAAAGTCTTACTCGCTGATGTTGAATTCAGGCCCTAAATTATTTGGTAATTCATTGATAGATAAACAGCTACACATGCTCTTCCAGATTATGGAAAATTATTCTCAATTCGCTTTAGAATCAATCACTCTCCTGGCAAACGATGGAAGGCAAAATGCCGCCTCATGAATCTGAAAAAAGAAACCAGACGACTTATGAATAAAGATTGTGTGGCAGTAAGACAAAATACAAATATGAATAAGAGAAAATGGTTGAAACAGAACCATACCTCAGAGTTGTAAAACTTCAGTGGCCTTACTGATTTCTGATTACTATCATTTGCATCTATGGAGTTCAGTGGATGCTTGAAATCAACAGGAGGTCCTTCGGTCGAGCAAAGCATAAAACCGATTACCCCACTGATAAAAAAAGAATAGAAGCAACATCAACATGGATACTTGTCTTAAAGGTGAGTAAAAAGAGTCCTTTTGCAATGCAACATACAGATTGAGACAAGCCAAATTTTAGAATGACCTTTTGCTAGAAAAATTAAGTGAGAGTAAAACATCATCACTTGGGTCCTTAAAAACATGAATAATGTAGTAGTTTGCCTTACTCTCTATTTCCTCTCTATTCCCTCTGACTCCTTATCCTCTGTTTCCGTCTCTACCTTTCTTGATTCCCTCTATTCTCTCTCTTTCCTATCTTTATTCTATAACAGACTCAAAACTAGTTAAGTCTAGAGGAAAAAAAAAAGTACCTAGGGTATGTGGGAACTGAAGTCCAAGCATATTCAACGGAGCCTTTAAATATCTGGCGACAGTTATCGACAATGCCCTCAATAATATGCATATGAAGCCATATACTTTCAGCTTGAGTGCTCACAACTCCTCCAGGACGAAGAGCCTTAGCAACCAACTCAAAAAAGGGTTTTTCAAAAAGCTCCTGAGCAGGACCTGAAGAATAGTATCTCATGTGTTTAGAAAATAAATCGTATGGATTGCTATTGAAGAACCAAAAGTTTACAAGACACACACACAAACACACACAAATATATACCTATAGGGTCGGAAGAGTCAACTATGATTGCATCATAAGTTCCTGTTGGAACATCTCTCAAAAAAGCGACTCCTAAATCATTGAGACAAGTGACAATGAGATAAATTCTCCAAAAAGAGAAAGTATTTATGAAAAATAATACGTTGCTGATCATACCATCACCGATGTGAAGCGCCACACGTGGATCATCAAAGCCTACAGCTACTTCAGGGAAAAATTGTTTGGAGACCTGAAATTATGAGATCTTTATTTAACACTAAGCATGCTGCAGCCAGAAGCCTCTGAGATCAACAATATAATCACTTCTAGACCAAGTAAAAAGAATCAGCATGTTACAAGTAGTATTTCTTTAGTAAAATATGCGACTCAGCTGACAAAATACATTGATGAGTGAAGTAATGCATGAAAAAATAGAGTAGGAGCCTCAGATGTTACTCACATCAACAACCATTTTGTCAATTTCGCAAATGTCTATCTTCTCAACTAAAGAATGCCGTGCGACTTCCCGCAAGACTCCGCCATCTCCTCCACCAATAACCAAAACCTAAGAAAGAAAATTACAGTGAGGGAAATAATATTTTAAGCAATATAACCAGCTAATCATTCCCCAACAGCAAATTTGAATCCCTATTTGACTTCTCAAACATGTCTCTGTTTATTATCCCCGTCAAATTTTATTTTAGAAGAACCAAAACCGGTTCTGACAAGTCATATGCTAGAAGTTCTCTCTAATTCCATTAGTGTGAACCTCAAATCAAACTATTGCCATTCAGTAAACTTTCTGTGAAAGGATACAGTCAACTCAGGCACAAATCGATAGAAAATGAAACTAATGTCGCCAATCTAAATATAACAAGTGATGCTGCAATAAGATAACTTTGTCACAATTCTTCTAAACCTCTGGATTAATTCATATACTACTTCACAATACTTTGAGCAACTTGTCGAACAAAAAAGATTAGGTGACAAAAGAAAAAAAAAAAAAAAGCAATACATGTAGTATAATTTTGTAATTATTGGAGGACCTTTTTGGGATTTGGAATTGAGCACAGAGGAAGATGTGTGATCATTTCCTGGTAGGCACATTCATCTCTTTCAGTGAGCTGAATTACACCGTCCAAAACAAGAACCTTTCCGTACGATGATGACTGTGAAAAGGTTGACAGTATTGCATTGTAAACACAGTAAAAAACCCTGATGAAAAGGGAATAGAGAAAAAAAAAGACTTAATATGCTGAAGAAGCTGAAGCCTCCTGTACCTGGAAGACCATCACATTCTGGTAGTCAGACTTCCCTTGAAATAATATCTTTTCAACTTTTAAAGAGTGCGCCTCTCCTGCAAAATAACAACCAAGTTCCAAACCATAAATATAATCACAAAGATAGCTACATAAGATCTGGCTTACATCCCTGAATATGTCAGTAATGCTATGATAAGATCTTTTCAACTTTTAACTTCTTGCCACCGAGTTCTCATATGTAAAGACATCAAAAGCAAAGCAACACAACAACGAATCTGGTTAGCAGACAAGGGAGAAAGAAAACTTGGAAACTGTAAGGTTTGGGGGAAATCATTGATGACTCAATAGCAGTAGCTGTACTTTCGTGCATAGTC
The DNA here is from genome assembly GCA_034222035.1 of Acacia crassicarpa. Classification (NCBI taxonomy): domain Eukaryota; kingdom Viridiplantae; phylum Streptophyta; class Magnoliopsida; order Fabales; family Fabaceae; genus Acacia; species Acacia crassicarpa. The sequence continues at coordinate 17,210,730 of JAWXYG010000009.1, read as the reverse complement.
ACATAACCAATTATTATCAATCCTAAAAAGTTCAGAATTATCTTTTTTTTTTTTTTTTTGCGCCCCCCGCCCGCCAGGGGGGGGGGGGGGGGGGGGACAAAAGATTGCAAATTTGACAGAAATCTAGAGAAAAATCGTGGCCAACCAACACCAAAGCAAATAATCAATTAAACCACCTAAAAATAGTATGTGTTTTTCACATAGGCACGAACCTACAAGAGCTGGAACCCAGGAATCATTGTTAATGATTGGTATCAACTATTAATGAGTAATGGTCTATCTTCATATTCTCATGAGAGGAAGAATGGTAATATTTTCTTGTATTAGCAACCAAACAGGGGAAAGGAGGCAGCTTCTGAAAACCACATAGTAAAGGGTTTTGAGAGAGAACTAACCAGGCCACATTGAGCTAATTTCAGAGAACCATCCAGGAATCACTGGAGACATAAAATTAGGAAGCTTGCCACCATTAATGTCGGTCTCCATGGAAACAGGAGAAGCAGAAACCCCATTCTCTTCTTCTTCTTCCCTCTGCCTCTTCACCGGTAAATCGCAAGACTCAACGGCGCTATCTTCGGCCATGGATTCCCCACCTAGATGACTCAAAGAAAACCTCAATTATTGAGCCTGATTTTGATAGGCTTCACTACAGGGGGACGACCCAAAACAGCCTCAATTATAGCATGTGATTACATGAAGCGAGTTGAAATAGAATCACAAAAAGAGGAAGTGGGGTACGTTGGAAAGTAAAAGAATCTGCTTTATAGGGAAAGCGTTTGATTAGTGCGGAAATGGGGCTGAAGAATGAAAGGGAAGAAAAATTTCTGTCCAAACAATGCCTTAAACAAATGCATGTTACGTGTTACTTATTGCCAAGTACAATCAAAATGATTAGAGCTCTTGACCCCCCGCGGCCTTGGGGGGCGGGGGGCCTGGGGGATTTGGTGTTCTTTGCTATTTGCACCATTTGTGTTCCTTTGATTTTGTGGTTGATCAGGGACGGGGGGCCTGGGGATATGGAAATGTACCGTTTTGAATTTTTTTTCCTTCAAATTTATTCTTGAAGTGTAAGCACATATTGAGGTTTGAGTTGTCTGCATGACAATATTAAACAATTAAGGAGAGACATAATGTGGTGGTTAGTCAATCACCCGTTGAATTCATGTTGTGAGACTACTTTGGAGCTCATGCCACGTCCAAAAAACACTACCCAAAGACGTGGTTGATTTGTCCTAGTTGTTATTGAGGGGAAGAGTAAAGGGTGAAGTCTTCTTCTTTATTATGTAAACACTTGTTATGATGTTTTATGTGTATTCTGATGTTAGAAGAGTCATATTTTTGCACCATTATAAGATTTATGATGCTTGTAATTGTAAAAATTGGTGATTTCTGAACATCTAAAATGTGTTTTCCAAGTTATGATAAACGTTTGTCAAGTAAGGATTTGGTTTTTGTAAGTTGTCACAATAATTTCCCAGATTCCTTCAATAATTTCACTACTTGCAAATTTATCGTTTGTCATTTTAGGATTAGATTTTTGCAAGTTCTGATAAGAATTTCACAAGTTACTTGGCTAATTTCTTAACTTGCAATTCAAATTTCCTAGACATTAAACTGGTTTTCCTAAATTTAAATAAGTGTTTGTCAGCTTAGGATTATTTTTTTTTAAGTTATGATAAGAATTTCCCAAGTTGCTTCATTAATTTCTCAACTTGCAATTCCCCAAACATTAAAATGGCTTTCTCAAATTTAGGTAAGTGTTTGTCAATTTAGGATTATATTTTCACAAGTTATAATAAGAATTTCATAGGTTGCTTCACTAATTTTCAACTTGCAATCCAAATTCCACATACATTAAACTGGTTTTTCTAAATTCAGATGAGCGTTTCTCAATTTCGGATTATATTTTCGCAAGTTATAATAAAAATTTCACAAATTATTTCAGTAATTTTCAACTTGCAATCCAAATTTCTCACACACTAAACTGATTTTCTTGAATTCAAATAAGCGTTTGTCAATTTATGATTATATTTTCTTTAGTCCTAATAAGAATTTCATAGGTTGCTTCACAAATTTTCAACTTGTTAATCTAAATTCACAACACATTAAACTAATTTTCCCAAATTTATATAAGCTTTTGTCAATTTAGAATTATATTTTCGCAAGTTCTGATAAGAAATTCATAAGTTGCTTCACTAATTTCTCAACTTGGAATCCAAATTCCCCATACCTAAAACTAGTTTTACCAAATTCAAATGAGCATGTTAGTTCTGGATTAGATTTTTGAAAGTTCCGATATGAATATCACAAGTCTCACAACTTTCTTATCTAAATAGCAACAGGCCATGACAGTATAATTGTATTATCATATTCAATGATAAGTGGACAATATTGTTGTTATTCCACCCTATACATTAAGGCCATGGTAATACCCAAAAACTAGTAAGTAGTAAGATTGTTCTATTATTTTCAATGACAAGTAGACACTATAAGAAAGTGGTTCCTCTTAATATTCCCTTGTCATTGACATCACCCTATATATTACTTACCCCATCCCTTCAACCAAACAAACATAGAGGTAAAACCAAAATATATATACACCAAAATATTAGGCCTTATAGTAATGTCACAACTACTCCCTGTCCATCCAGTTTCAAGCTCAATCCGCATGTTACAATATATTGTGTCCTTTCCAGTTTCCAGCTCAATCCGCATGTTACAAACAACCAGTATGGTTTCTGAATATAAAGTAATTTGATTCCAAGAATAATATTGATGTCAGAAAATATTGCAGTAAAACAGTTTACAAATAAAAACTTCAGCTTTCAGTGATTGATGATATAAACTTTTGATACATTTATATTATATATCAACGGATATTGGATGATTTGAAAGTGGAAGCAAGATAAATTCTTTATTTAAAAAAAATAAAAAATCTCTGCTGTGTGTAAGAGATAAAGGGCAAAAAATTCTATGGTTATGACATATTTTTAGTTATCTTGATTAATATTATTTACTAATTATAAAAATAAAAAATAGATCTATATGTATATAATTACTCTATTTTTAGAAGGATACTAACATTACAATTTGTATAAAAATATTAATTTATACAGTATGAATATTAAATATTACTTTTTTTTAAAAAAAAATAAATGATGGGTTTAACAACTTAACATTATTGATTACTAACTTATAAATAATGTATTTCCTTTATATTATTTCCTTTCATTACCTAAATTAAATCCAACTCCACAAAGAGTTTGTTTTCTTCTATTTCAATATACTAGATCCTTTTAGATGAAATTAAATCTATTACTATCTCAGAACCTATATGTAAGACCTATTAACTTAATTTGTAATATAAATTACACAATAAAAGATGTCATATATTTAGAACATGAGTAGTATTATTGTTTCCTTTCACAAAAATTAAGTTCAAAACTTTTTTAAAACACAAAAAAAGTACTGTTGTCTTAATTATTTAATCCCACGACGATTGTTAAAAATTTTAATTTTAGAAAACGTCTTGTCAAACTTTATTTGAAATGGTTTTAGACATGGAACCGGTTTCCCTACCCATCTTGGGATGAATAGGAAGAGCATGTCTTGATCTGGACCGTCCAGATTAAATCTGGACGGTCCAGATTTGATTTTTTTTTTACTTTCTATTTTTTGAAAAAAATTATTTTAATGGGTACAGAATTTAAAATAAAGATAATCTTTTAACTAATATATTTTAAAAAAATGATTTTTTCATTTAAAAATTAACAATTTAAAAAAATTAAATCTGGACTGTCCAGATTTGATCTGGACGGTCCAGATCAAGACAAGCTCTCCCTACCCATCTTGGGATGGGTAGGAAACTGGATCCCTTTAGACATGTCTTTACAAATTGAACAAGATGCTAAAAGTGATGACTTAGATCTTACATTTCACTTTTTTTTTTTCATCCAAGGCTTCTATATCAAGTTGGTTCATGCCCCATTCAACCTTGTTTTAGCAAAGTGTTGATATTATTCCTTTTAGATTTATTAAAGGGGATCACTTTAATTTTCCAGGATAATGGTACAATATTTAAGGATTAGTAATAGTCAAAAAACAATATTCTAAACATGATATTATACTTTTGTCTTGCCAATTAATCAATCAGAGAAAATGGGCATCTTTTCCTTTTCTAAAACATGATTTCTAGGTCAACTGAATTTAATAAATAAGAATATTATCTTCATTATAGTTAAATTTAAATATATCTTTTTCACATGTTTTTGTCTTACCTTTGCTAGCAACTCTGCTTTTTAGGGCTCATACCTATGTTTTTCCTTTTTAAATAATGAAACCACTTACTATATCAACTAACAGTTTTTTGATTATGGAATATCTTATTTTATCTCTTATAAAAAAAAAGTTTGGAAAATCATTTACATAAAGAAATACATTTTTCACTTAATTAAACTTCCAAGATGGACGCCCCCTAATTAATGTCAGTAACCAAGATTTGAAAGGAATAATCTTGATATATCTTGCCCTGCAAGTTGAGCTTATTGCTTTGCTTAATACACTTTCTTGAGTCATTTAAGATTTAAACTGTTGCACCAACAAGAGTTAATCCTAGTAAAATGGGTTAGTTCCTTACATTATGGCTAATAAGGTTTAAAAATTCCTATAGGAAGAGGTGTACATTCAATAATTAACCATGTTCTCAACAAGGTTGACTCTAATAGAAAGAAAAATGTACCTTTTTTTTTTTTGGGATTTCTCAATAGTATGCTGCTCAACTAGCAACCGACTAATTCAACTTGTGAGAATGTAGACCTACAATGGAGGGAACCCCACTGCCTCTAAGTAGTTGTTGCAGATTAAAAGTTGGCAAGGACAAAGACCAAAATATATAGTGTACTATATAGACCTATTATTTTTCATGATAATAGAATATTCCCTTTTTTAATTTCCTTCGCTGAATTTGATATACTTCAGTTTCAAGCTTGTGACTTTGGAACATAGTGGGAAATCCCCTTTAATTAGTTTTACATATGTGAGGATATATGCTGATGTACATGAGGCACTTTGCATTATTCTTTATATTTTCCTCTTTTTATTATGTTCCCCTTTTCATTATTCTTCATACAAAACCAAATGAACGAGACAAAAAAAAAAAAATCAATCTATCAATACAGAGTTAGTCTAATAATATAAAATCCTACTATATCCCTCTAGGTCTTAAATTTAAGTCCTAAAAAAGACATTTGTGTTGGGAAAAGAAGTCATAAACTTCGAAATTAGAGTAGTTGATTGCTCAGATACTTAATAAAAAGAATTAGAAAAGGCTTTAGATATCTGTTGAAAGTATTAAAAAAAGACCAACCTATCATATAAAAAACAGTAAATCATTTGGATGCACCGTATAAAACAAATAGTAAGTTGCACTAATTATAAGTTACAATGAAGAAGTTGACAAAATTCTGTCCTCTTTAATTTCACCTCTATATATTCAGTTTTCCTTTTCTCTTGTCTAACAGAAAAATCACATGTTTCTCTTTAATGCTATAAATGATGGTATAATTTGATTTTTTTTTTTTTTTGGGGATGAAAATGATAATTTGAATACTTCTTGCAACTTTGGTGACTCAAACTCATTAATATAACTACTTGAAATCTTATAAAAGAAAATTAAAAGTTGCACTCCTCTTGTCCTTAATATAAGAGATATTTAGAGAGTTGATTATAATTTTAAATATAAGACATAATTTTAATATTTGTTAATTATTTTCTAATTTTTTTCCTATTGATGCTCTATCGACAATAATTAAGGAGGAAAGAGAAGAGGGGAATTAAAAAAGACGAGTAGGGTATTTTAGAAAATACATACTATAATATCTAACTTAATGAACTCCCTCAATCTAATCAAATTAGGTGAATATATCTTATAAAAGTACCATATAAAGATAGAGAGAAATACGGTTAAAATTTATGATGTATTTCATAATGTTGGGACTCAAGAATGGAACATAGACGCACATTGACACACATATAGAGTAAAATAGATTAACTACCTCTATGTTTTACCTAAATCACAGAAACCTTCTATCTATTTTGAAAACATGTATAGACCTCCTTTGAAATTAAAATACACCTTACAAAAGTCTCTCTTATATATTTGAGATTGGGATAAGGGTCTTAAATGTCATGGAAGTTTTCGCTTAGGAGCACTGGTAAGACGGAAGTTTTTTTTGGATAAAAAATGCCATGGAAGTTCACAAAACGTAGCAATTTTGCCCTTCCGTTAATTTTGACTGTTAAGTTTAATTGAGTGCACACGTGGCATGTCACCTCATCACACGTGGCATGCCACCTTATCAATCAAATTAGTCAAGTATTATTTTTGTCTCAGAAGTTTTCATTAAGGATAAATTTTGCCCCGAAAATTTACAAAACATAGCAATTTTGTCCTTTTTTTTTCCCTAATATTAAATTTGACTATTAAATCAGTCAAAGACCACACATAAGGTGATGCCTTGAAAAGGTCAAACTTGGAGCCAGAGAATGAGATCCTTGAGATGTTAAGCTCAAGGCGGCCAGAATTTGTGAAGCCGAACTGGTTAAAGGAACTAAAAGGTCTGTTGTAAAATTCAGAGGAAGCATCACTTATGATCTAAGCAAATGAAACATAAAACGAGAAATGAATTGTTCCAAAAATTGGTTCAGTAAAACAAATTAATAGTGATAATATTTACGTTTGTATAGAATGATCATTTGCTTAGATCATAAGTGATGCTTCCTCTGGGTTTTGCGACAGACCTTTCAGTACCTTTGACCAGTTCGGCTTCACAAATTCTGGCTGCCTTGAGCTCAACATTTCAAAGATCTCCTTCTCAAACTCCAAGTTCAACCTTTTTAAGGCATGATATATGTGGTCTTTGACTGATTTAATAGTTAAATTTAATATTGGGGGAAAGAAGGGCAAAACTTCTACGTTTTGTAAACTTTCAGGGCAAACTTGCTCCTTAGTGAAAACTTTCGAGGCAAAATTACTCTTTAATGAAAACTTTTGGGGCAAAAATGATATTTATGATTGATGAGGTGGCATACCACGTGTGCACTCAATTAAGCTTAACGGTCAAAATTAACGGAGGGGCAAAATTGCTACTTTTGTGAACTTCCGTGGTATTTTTTGTCCAAAAAAAAAACTTTCGTCTTACCAGTGCTCCTGAGCGAAAACTTACATGACATTTAAGACCCTTATCCCTTTGAGATTCCTTTTTCATTCACCTAACCTTTAGTTGATTATTAAGTTTGATTATCAAACACTTGCTTTGACCAAAATACCTCTCTTTCAATAAATGAAAAAAATAATTCTAATACATATGCTCAAAATTTCCAATATATTATAAATTTTATTTATTTTTATTATACTATAATTTTTTTTAATTTTATATCATATTTATTGAAACTTATTTATTTAGTTTTTTTAAATGATTAAAAACCACGGTTGAAAACATATTTCAAATGCATACTTTTATTCATCATATCTTATTACTGATGTAAATTTGAGATATTATATAACTTGTATTAATTTTATATTTTCAAATCCTTTTTTGCACAACATTTGCAAATACATTTATTTAAGTATGCCTTCCTTAAAATAATCAATCATATTTTTAATATATCTACATTAATTAAATTAGTTAAGCCTTTATATCAATATTATGAAAAAATTTAATAGAAAACTATTTGTAAAAGTAACAAAAAAATAATGATAAGAAAATAACTATTAAATTGTTCAAACAATTTTAACCAAAATTAAGGAATTAATAATGATGAAGGGTAAGTTAGTAAATAAAATTTATATTAACAAAATTTTGAATTAAAAAATAAAATCCTCAATGGAGTTAAAGATTTAGAATTAAGTTTATGTTTTTAAAATAGATGTCAGGTCTATATAACTAAGGGAAAATATAAGGGAGTTTAGAGTATTTTATTTGTATTTCTATACACAAAAGTGAGTACCCTCAATATTAATTGCTCTTAATGACAAAAAAAATATCCTAACACAATAATATCTCGTCCTATAATAATTATACACATCACACTATTTAATTAACGAGAGAATATTCTAATATTTTCACAAGAGGCGCTGAAAGAAAGAGGTACTTTTATATTACTTAGGAGGCAAGTATATCATTGACGATATACTTCAATTGAATGCTTTCATAATGCAGCATTTTTCATCATAAACACTAGTACGCATAGATGTAGATGGATCAGTTCGACATCAGCACCAGGCAGCATGCGGAGGCGTAGTTCGGAATTCTCAAGGCTATTGGCTGATGGGGTTCCATAAATTCCTTGGAACTCATACTGTTGTCGAAGCAGAGTTATATGCTATCATGACAGGATTAATGACGGGCCGACAAATGGGGCTTCAAAATATCCTCTACTTGGATTCCCTTGACGCCATCAACATTATCATGAGAGACTGCTACACTGATCATCCGCTCCGTGCGGTCATTGCAGAGATTCGAGATCTTCTTTTTCAGGACTGGGACGTAGAGATACGCTATTCTCCAAGAGACAACATTGCTTGTGTGGACTATATGGCCAAGCAAGGCCACGAGACACCGAATGATGCTAATGTGGTTCTTATTCCCACAATTCCACAAGGATGTCTTCATATAGCATTGAAAGACCAATTGGCTTGTAATAATTAGCTTCTCTCTAGCTGTTGTATTGGGGCTTGGACTCTTCAGTTCAGGCCTTATCTCATATTTCTCAAGCTTTGGCTTGCCTTCTTATTCAAAAAAATAAATAAAAATACTTTCTTTTAAATGAACTTTATACTGTATTGGTTTCATACCCCACATCTTGATCCCCAAAAAGAAAAGAACTCACAACAATCATTGTCTCTAAGAGAGTGAGCGTATAGAAACAACTGTAAATGTTATTGTTACATTACCAAATAAGTCAGGAGATCAAATCTTGAAAACAGCCTTTTCGTTTGTAGGGTAAAATTGCATACATCTGACTCTCCTTAGACTTCACCTAGTAGAAAGCTTGAGCATTGGGTGGCCCCTCTTTTCTAACAACAATTATTTTTCCCGCCTGTTATAGACAAGGAGGGAAAATAATAATAGGAAAGCAAAGGTAAATATTTTAAAGTAGCTTATACATGCACTTTAGTGACATTCTGGTGGTAGAACTTTAAACCTGGGTCTGTCATTACAGTATGAGTAAAACATTAATTTCCTTCTTGCCCAATCCATGGCTTCAACCTGCTGCTGTGAAAGCTTCATAAACTCTGGTCCATTAACCGGGTCTAATAACAAGCTTGAAGAAAGGGACTTGCCACAAGAAGAGGGCACTGGGGTTTCTGTGGGATTGGATTTGCAGCCACTGAGTTCCATGTCTATGAATGAAACAACAAAAGGGGCATACTTGTAATTTACCGGGTATTTTCCTCCATGAGTGGCCCATTCCGAACCATCCCATATTGTGGCATATAGTGACATTGGCTTTGATGGGTAAATAGAAGGGTATTGTGTGAACTCTCTAACTGGTATGTTGTCCACTAAGAACCTGCAACATTCAGAGTCATCAAGATAAGTACTCTTTCCGATCCTTAATGTAGGAGTTGAGATTAAAAAAATTAGATAAGTTAGTCAATTATATATATATATATAAAATGTGTCAAATCTCTAAAATAACTTCTTTAATCATTTGTATTAAAACTACTTCTTGATGGAAATCCTCTTAATAAGTGCAATCAATTGAGATAATTTGGAGAAAAAATTATATATTTATGAGACAAAGTGGATTGAGGTCTTACATTTAGAACTAAAATAGACCCCCTGATTAGCTCCTATATTTAGGATTGGGTATATAAATTCTATAGTAAACTTTGTTGTCCACAAACAAACAAAATAGCATGACTCATTTCTCACTCTGTAAAGCATGAAAAAATGTGTCTAGTTCTAGTTATCAAAAAGATTCTCATCTCATCATTTTGTTTGATTACCTCTGTTTGGTTCTCAAAGTCTTGCTCAAATTTTAACTCTGTTTCTCAAGTTTAAAAGCTTGAACTTGAAGTCTTGAACCTAATATAGTCTTGAAAAAAATAACTTGGAGTTGTTATTGAACTCCTGTCAATGTCCCATTTCAATGTACATTATGAATATGGCTAGTCATTTACCATATTTTCAACCCAATATGGATGATTGAAACCAACATTTTGATTATTTGGTATCTGCATATAATATAAATTGCCTAAAAATCACATGGTTGGTCATATCAGCAAAATCTATCAAAACAGTGAAGGACTTTTATTGACAATAACACTGAATTAAGAGAAAAAATTTGAGAATCTAGGGATTGATAGAATAAATTTAACATTTTTCCCGTCTTTTTTTAAGATTTGAGACATGATTTTTTGGCCTTACACTGTGTGATAGTTGTTCCAAAGGATGCTGTAATGGTGAAACTTCTCTGTTGGGTTAAACCAGAGATAGAATTTCTCTTCCCTTCCAGTGCTGACACTGCCATTGGCATAAATATTTGTCTGAATGACCCAATCGTTGCTCTTATCATGGCCAAGCAATTCAATGTCTATCTCATCATGGTTGTGAGGGAATACATCTGCATTAGACATCTGAGATTTCCTCTTGTTAATTTCTTGAAGAGCCATAGCTTCACAAATATTTCATGTGTACGTACGTACGTACGTGTATGTACATATTTATATATGTAAGTATTCACTGTCATAGCATACTCATCAAAATAAGAAAATTCTCATCAATCCACGTTATCTCCCAAATTTATAATTTTTCTTTAAAATATTTTTATTAATTGTATATATCAAAGGGGCTCCTATCAAGGGTTATTCCAATACACATGATTAAAAATTTTTAAGAAAACAAATATATATTTATTACAAATAACTCATTTAAATAATTTTTTTGAATATCCATAAATTAGTTATATAACTAATTTACAGATATTAAATGCTAGAGGGAGTATATTGTAACTAGCTATTCAAAAATTCAATGAAAACATGCTGGTTTAAAGAGTGTGTCTATATGTGTAGAAGAATATCAGTGTCAGTGTTGGACATATCATGCTTTCAAAACTCAAGGGATAAATTAACAATTGTATAAAAAAAGTCATTGGGTTTATTGAGCTTTTTGGCCCTGAAATTTAAAGAATATACAAGTTTGTACTTGGGAAAAACAAACTTGTTGCATGTTAGTCCCTAACATCCCTGATTGCTTGACAGAAAATTTTATGGAGACTAACGAAGGCACTTTACTAAGAGATATTAGAGAAGAGAAGCTTACATAGAAGGCTACTACAACTCCAGAAGACAGACCAGAAGGTAACTTGATTGCAGCACTGAAGAATCCAAAGTAGTATCTGCTTCGAGAGACCAAACCAGAGCCTGTGGAACAACAGGAATTCAAATGGGTATCACAAAAATATCTCAAAGATCAAAACTTTATACATCGATTTGAGCAAGAAGCATCATCATTATTGTACTTAACCTGAGTTTTTGTCCAGAGCCAGAGTGGCCATGGAGCCATTACTCAGAAACTGGATATTTGAGGCACCAAAAGATTTAGAAAACCCAAGATCAACTTGAACATGTGGAAAAGAATCAGTTAAAGGAGTAACAATTGGAGCAGTATAAAAATGGTTTTCATGAGAAGAAACAAAATTTACTAAGCAAAGGATTATCAGAAGAAGAACAGAGAGAACTTGCTTTTGCTGCCATAATGCCATGTTTTTAGTGAAGTGATAATGATGAAGAGGAAATATGGCAGGTTGGTGAATTATATAATGCAAAGAGGACTAGTGATGATCTTAATCTCTCTGCTTAGTTGTTTACTAGCTGGCTACCTCTTTTCTTTCTTAGGGTCTTGTTTGGGGTAGGTGTTTGTTTTAGACCTATAGTAGGAAATGTGCATGTGTGTGTTGGCTCTAACTGATGAAATGATAGAAGGAAGTTGGGTCAAGAAGACTACTATTCTACATTCTTTTGTATCAAGTTAATAATGATGATTGTCATTAGTGGTAATCATATAAAGACAAGTATTAAATGAATAGCAAGCCAAGTAAACTCAAGTAGGTTGTTAAATTAACTTGGGTCAAGTCTTTGTATTTTTCATAGCCAGTAAAGTTTGAAATTCAATTTTAAACCTGTAATTCTGGGTTTATGTTTGTAACTAGGATCCTCTGTAATTTAGGAGGTGTGTAATTTAAGGTCCTTTTGTTTATTACTACTTTAGAATGTTAGGTATGCCCCTGACACTTCAGTGAAAGATATACTAAAGTGAGCTTTTTTTTTTCTTGGTTAGATTATGAAAACAGAGTCAATGAATCAATGGGAAGGAGATTTCATGGGAAGAGAGACTCAGTACAATTACATAATAATGTTCGTTTTGGTCTTACTCCTCAGTTGGAAAATAGGTTCCTACTAAAATAGGTGGGAACCGATTTTCCCATGTATAAGGGAAAATGTTCAGCCGCCGGAAATAATCCTCCAGGGAAAATGCAAACCAAATATCGGCCGTTGACGAAAAATACCTATTTTCCATTTCCTTTCCCCAATTTTCTTTGAACCAAATAGGCCCTTATACTTGACCTTACCTTGAACATGATTGCCTCCAATAGGTATAAAGAGAAAATTGTTGAAAAATCTCTTATTACAAAATTTACTATATGAAGGTACTTGAAATTTGTGTGGGGATTGAGGTGTAACACGTATGAAATGTGTACAACTCTTCTTCAGCTATATCTAACCAATCTTTAATTATAAGTGTGATCGAAAAGATTTGCTCATTAAGGATGAAATTCATCCTCAAAGACTTGGTTATTAGATATTTTTGGGCAATAAATTTAATAATATGGGAATTTTTTTAAACAATTTTTCCTTTTATAAAGGTGGGTCCTTCAGTGCTATTTTTTATTTATTTATTATTCCTTCAGTGCTATGTTTTAGAAAGAAAACATGTGCTTTTTTTTTTTTTTTTCCTACACAGTATGCTGCGCTACTAGTAACTGACTAATTTAACTTGTGAGAATGTAGACCTACAATGGAGGGAACCCCACTGCCTCCAAGTAGTTGTTGTCGATTAAAAGGTAGCAAGGACAAAGACCAAAATATATAGTGTACTATATAGACCTATTATTTGTCATGATAATAGAATATTCCCTTTTTTAATTTCCATCGCTGAATTTGATATACTTCAGTTTCAAGCTTGTGACTTTGGAACTTAGTGGGAAATCCCCTTTAATTAGTTTTACATATGTGAGGATATATGCTGAGGTGCATGAGGCACTTTGCATTATTCTTTAAATTTTTCTCTTTTTATTATGTTCCCCTTTTCATTATTCTTCATACAAAACCAAATGAATGAGGCAAAAAAAAAAAAAAAAAAACTACTAATATAGAGTTGGTCTAACGATATAAAATCCTACTATATCCCTTTAGGTTTTAAATTTAAGTTCTAAAGAAGATATTTGTGTTTGGAAAGGAAGTCATAAACTTCGAAATTAGAGTAGTTGGTTGTTCAGATACCTGATAAAAAGAATTAGAAAAGGCTTTAGATATTTGTTGAATGTATTAAAAAAAGACCAACCTATCATATAAAACCTATAATAATAAGCCGTGTAATTCACAAGTTAAAAACAGTAAATCATTCGGATGCACCGTGTAAAACAAATAGTAAGTTGCACTAATTATAATTTACAATGAAGAAGTTGACAAAATTCTGTCCTCTTTGATTTCACCTCTATATATTCAGTTTTCCTTTTCTAACAGAAAAGTCACATGTTTCTCTTTAATGCTATAAATGATGGTATAATTTGAAATTTTTTTTGGGGATGAAAATGATAATTTGAATACTTCTTGCAACTTTGGTGACTCAAACTCATTAATATAACTACTTGAAATCTTATAAAAGAAAATTAAAAGTGGTACTCCTCTTGTTCTTAATATAAGACATATTTAGAGAGTTGATCATAATTTTAAATATATATGTTAACTATTTTCTAATTTTTTTCTATTGATGCTCAATCGACAATAATTAAGGAAGAAAGAGAATAGGGAAATTAAGAAAGATGAGTAAGGTATTTTAGAAAATACATGTCATAATATCTAACTTAATTAACTTCCTCAATCTAATCAACTTGGGTGAACATATCTTATAAAAGTACCATATAAAGATATAGAGAAATATGGTTAAAATTTATGATGTATTTCATAATCGTCAAGACTCAAGAATGGAACATAGACACACACATTAGAGTAAAAAAGGTTACCTACCTCTATGTTTTACCTTAATCACAGAAACCTCCTATCTGTTTTGAAAACGTGTATAGATCTCCGTTGAAATTAAAATACATTTTACAAAAGCCTCTCTTATATATTTGAGTTTCCACTTTCATTCACCCAACCTTCAGTTGATTATTAAGTTTGATCATCAAACACTTGCTTTGACCAAAATACCCCTCTTTCAATAAATGAATAAACATTTATATTTGCCTAAAAATAATTTTTTTTACAATAAAAAAAATAATTCTAATACATATGCTCAAAATTTCCAATATATTATAAAATTTATTTAGTTTTATTATATTATAATTATTTTAATTTTGTATCATATTTATTGAAACTTATCTATTTAGTTTTTTTTAAATGACTAAAAACCACGGTTGAACACATATTTCGAAGGCATGCTTTTATTCATCATATCTTATTACAATGTAAATTTGAGATATTATATAACTTATATTAATTTTATATTTTCAAATCCTTTTTTGCACAACATTTGCAAATACATTTATTTAAGTATGCCTCCCTTAAAATAATTAATCATATTTTTAATTAATTTTTCTATATCTACATTAATTAAATTAGTTAAGCCTTTATCTCAATATTATAAAAGAATTTAATAGAAAACTATTTGTAAAAGTAACAGAAAAATAATGATAAGAAAATAACTATTAAATTGTTCAAACAATTTTAACCAAAATTAAGGAATTAATAATAATGAAGGGTAAGTTAGTAAATAAAATTTATATTAATATAATTTTAAAATAAAAAAAAATCCTCAATGGAGTTAAAGATTTAGAATTAAGTTTATGTTTTAACTAAGGGAAAATATAAGGGAGTTTAGAGTATTTTATTCGTACATCTATACACAAAATTGAGTACCCTCAATATTAATTACTCTTTGTTACGGACCGGCCTAATAGGCCCAGGTCCGGACCTTGGCCCAACTGCGCTGGAAACAGAATCCGCGCTATAATGAGCAATAATGAAGGATCCCACCAATTTAGGACCTGATTAATGGAGATTCTCCCTCAATCATGATCCCAACAAATAAATCCTGATTCCCCAATCAAGGATATGGCTCATCAATGCAGAGAGATACTCGCACCAGACTCCTCTATAAATAGAAGGAAACCCTAAACAGGTGCACGGGTTCTAACTCTAAACTCCTTTACTTTCTGCCACACAGAGCACACACCCCACCCCCTTGGCTATACGCCTGTGTGTGTCTCGAACTACGTGGACTTTGATCCCTTTACAGGGTACGTAGGCTCTAGGCTTGACAACCTAGTCAAGTCCAATATATCTGTGTTCTTAGAACAGAACATTGGCGCCGTCCGTGGGGAATAGGTAAATTTTTATTTGATTCCCGCGACCTAGGATAGTCGCAATGAAGAAGTCGAAGGAATTTCCTCTTTAATCAACTGGCAATAGAAAGCATGGAGAACCTCAGGATCGACATCCCCTCTCTCCAAGATCCTCAGGATCCTCTTCCTCTCTCCTTGGGAACTCATGCCCTCGTTAGAGGACCCAAAACTTGAGTCTGGCGCCTTAGACCACTCGACCGTCCTGACACTTGGGAACCTAGATAGTTGGAAGGATCGTCAGATTTTCTCTTTGGGAATGCTTTTAAGAAGAAGGATCATTATCCTCTCTCCTTGGGAACCCAGACTTTTTAATTCTGGCGTGCTCTATTTGGATCATAAACAACCACAACATTTGAACTCTCCATGCCATCCCAAAGGAGTTATTTTTACTACTCGGTGAGAATTGTTTTGAGGCAGGGCAAACAGACAAATCGTGGTTGCTGAGGGCGTTGTTAGGCCGATGCTGATTCAACGCATCTCGACTCTATCGCGATAGCCGAGGTTGATAATACGCCGAGATGAGGAGGAGTCGAGACGCCGAGATCACATCCTCGTTCTCAAGGATGATTATGAAGGCGCTCCCCAACGGCTCCGAGCAGGCTGATATCAACCATTAGTCTCACTAGCTTCGACAATTCCGCATAACTGCATAAATTTGTCCTCATCAACACTATCCACCAACCGTTTCCCATCAATATGAAGATAGGGACAATCACTTGCATTAGTGTTCGTGCTGCAAAAGCCGCAACCCCTCATGGGCAGATTCGGAAGCAAGAGTGTCAACCTTGCATTCAGTTGAGCGAATCCACGCCGGCTATAATTGTTTGTGAGAAGGACTCGGTTACACCAAATATGGGTACAACCTCAGATCCCACAGAATCCTTGATAATGGACCCCGGCTACGCCAAGCTGTTTAAAGCCCGGGCTCCGTGTGAATTATTAAAGCCGGACCCCAGTTACACAGAATCTGGTCAAAATCCCAGCTCTGTGATAACTTTTGAAGGTGGACCCCGGCCACACCGAATCTGGTTAAACCCCCGGCTTCGTGTGAATTTTCGAAGGCGGACCCAGTCACACCAAATCTGGTTAAACACCACTGATGGCAAGCACCAGAAGCCACAGCAGAAACCCACCGTAACTGGTTGTTGGCGGAGACCCCCAAGCAAGCCGACCGCCGATCGAACCCGACCAGTCACAGGGGCCGCCGCAACGGAAAAAAACTCCTGAAGGACACGCGACCGATGCGGCGACTTCCCCTTAGGCAGACGAGCCGCCGCTGTAAGAAGCGAGCCCAGAACAACCAACGCGAGACGTCCAGGCGGTCGAAGCCGACGTCCGCATCTGACGGAAGACGCAAGAGTCGTCCCTTAAAAGACTCGAAAATAAAGAAAAACGAGAAACACACGCCGGGACAACGGCGAACTGGATGGTAGGACGAGCGCAGTACGAGGCCGCCTACCGTCCCCAGAAAATACCCATGACTCGGGAAACCAGGGTGACGGTGTTAACCGCACCAACCGGATCGCCACGGAGGGCCGAGGTCGAGAGGGCAGAGACCGAGAAGAACACCGCGTGGAGGACAGAACTCCCCGGACTCGTAGATCACCTCGCCATTGAGCTACCACAATTCGACATAGCATTCGAGGCTCGGCAAGCGATCAAGTCACAAGCATTGGCGGACTTCATTAGGGATCTCAAGCCGGCAATAACAAGCGACGAGGCTTGGAAAGTTTTCGGGGACGGATCCTCCAATGCTAAGTGCAGCGGTGCATGAGTCATCGTTAAAAGCCCCCAAGGGGTCGCCACTGAACACTCCCTCCATCTGAAGTTCCCGACCTCCAACAACCAAACAGAGTACGAAGCTCTATTGGCTGGGCTGCAGTAAAGGTCTTAACCGACTCGCAACTCGTTGCCGCCCAGATCAACGGCAGCTATCAACCAAAAGGCCCTCTTATGGCGGAATACCTAAGCCACGCCAAAGAGCTCATGGCCGAGTTCGAGGAAATGCCCGATTCCCATATTCCAAGAGAGGAGAACGAGAGAGCCGACATCCTCTCCAAGCTGGCAAACACTAAGGGACCGGACAATCACGGGACCGTGATCTAGTAGAGCCTGACCGAGCCGAGCTGTATCATGACCATCTCAGGACTCGACCGGAGGAAGTCGATAGAAGACTACCTAGAAAGGGGAATTATCCCTACCGACTCGACCGCGGCCAAACAAAAAAAAAACGATTAGAGAAGCCGCTCTCTACGCAATGGTGGATGATCAGCTCTACAGAAAGGGACTGCATTGCCCGATGATGCGATACCTCGGCGAAAGGGACTGCATTGCCCGATGATGCGATACCTCGGCGAAAGGGACTGCATTGCCCGATGATGCGATACCTCGGCGAAACCGAGGTAAAATACGTGCTAGCCGAACTTCACGAAGGCAACAACGGCCACCACATGGGGGGCAAGGCACTCGCCAGGAAAGCGCTACGCGCCGGCTACTACTGGCCCACTATGAAGCATGACGCCATGAAGAAGGCCAAGACGTGCGACAGTTGTCAGAAACACGTTAGGATCATACGGCCGCCCCCCTCAGAATTGAAAGGAATGCCAGCCCCCTGGCCCTTCTGCAAAGGGGGCACGGACATCCTCGGACCATTCCGACCGGCGCAGGGGCAATGCAGATGACTCATAGTCGCAGTAGACTACTTCACCAAGTAGATCGAGGCAGAGCTACTCGCCACAATAACCTTGGCTAGAGTAATAAAGTTTTTCCGGCACAAAATCGTCTACGTCACCGACAATGGGACCCAGTTCATGGACCATAGATTCCAAGCATTAATGTCCAACCTAGACATTGAACAACACTTCTCACCCGTAGAATACCCACAGTCAAACGGCCAGGCCGAATCTGCCAACAAGATCATCCTGGACGGACTGATGAGGCGCATGCTGCAAGCGGACACCAGCTGGACCGAGCAGCTACACAGCGTTCTTTGGGGATACCAGACAAGCGTACAGTCTTCGACCCAGGAAACCCCATTCAGGTTAACCTATGGATGCGAAGCGATGATCCCGGTCAAAATCGGGCAACCATCCTGGAGAAAGGTTAGAGCCAAACAAGAAGGGCAGGAGTTGAACGACGACGCCTTGAAGACCGACCTGGGCCTCATAGACGAAATCCGAGTCAAGGCTCGCTGCCGGGAATTAGCCGTCAAGCAGCTACTCACGGCTAAGTACAATAGGAAGGTAAGACCGCGGTCATTCAACCGGGGGAACCTCGTACTTCGACGGGCCTACATAGGCAGTAAGAATGGTAAGAACGGAAAGCTTGCGGCGAACTGGGAAGGCCCCTACCGGATCAAGGAGAAGCTCGACGGAGGGCATACATCCTGGAAACCCTGGCACGGAAGCCGGTCAAAAGAACCTGGAACGCTGACAAGCTAAAGATCTACCATAGCTAGACCCCGTCCCGGTTCCAAATGACTTATTATTTACAGCTTCAAAGTTCGAGTTATTTCATTTTTCACTCATGTTTCTTTGTGAAGCCTCTTAGGGCTACTTTTTATCAATAAAGGATCCCACCGAGGAGATTCACCAATGTGCACAAGCACTTGCCTAAGCATGAAGCCGAGGTCCCTAAACCCGGCATAAATTAAACCAGGGCCAACAAACCCAGGACAAGAAGCTCGGTGAAAGAGCCATATAGAATGGACTCCGCGTGCGGATCCCTGACAAAGAATTCCTCAGTGGAAATTTCCAAGACGTGCACGAATGACTGCTTAAGCATTACACCGAGGCCATTAAGCCTGGTCAAAAACTTGACGCTGAGGCCATTAAGCCCGGCCGAGTCCCGACACCGAGGCCATTAAGCCCGGTCAAAAACTTGACGCTGAGGCCATTAAGCCCGGTCAAGTCCCGACACCGAGGCCATTAAGCAAGGTCAACACTTGACACTGAGGCCATGAAGCCCGGTCCAAAAACTGAAGACGAGGTCAATAAACCTGGCATGAAGCCGAGGTTAGTAAACCCGGCATGAAGCTGAGATCAATAAAGCCCAGCGTGAAGCCGAGGTCAATAAACCCGGCATGAAGCTGAGATCAGTAAACCTGGCATGAAGCTGAGATCAATAAAGCCTAGCGTGAAGCCGAGGTCCATAAACCAGGCATGAAGCCGAGGTCCTGAAACCCGGCATGGAACCAAGGCTAATAAGCCCGGTCCAACACACGGCTCCGAGGTCATGTACCCGGTCGAAAACTAAAAACATCTAGATGTACGAAAACCGGCCGTTGTACTCTGACAGGCATTGGTTAGAGCTCGAAGAAGGCGCCATACGTGGCCTTTCGTGAAATTGACGCGTCAACGCTCCCTCGGGTAAGCAAGCAGCCTACCATGCCGACCCTGATCAGGTCAAAATGTCCGACCCTAGGCGAACGAAGCCTCGGTTAGACACGTGATAGTCCTGCCCTTACGCCGGTTACACTTAATCCGACTATGTGAAAGTTGGAGCTCGACTGATAGAAAGTCGGGCCGAGGCAGTACGGTTAGTTATGCCTGACGAGGATGAAACAAGACAACCTTGCCCCAATCTCCCACACACTAAGTGTGGTAGAGAGCAGACGGCCTGCACCCATGCGGCCGAGAAACACTAAAACTTAGATAAAAGAGTGATTTACCCATTATCTAAGCCATCCGAACGGCTCGTATCCATTACAGCCGACAAGTATCTAAACTCCCAGACGTAAACGATGGTCGAGTATATAGACCTGTACTTAATGCGGTCGATAAACTAAACTCCCGAACGTAACCGCTGGTCGAGTATATAGACCTGTACTTAATACGGTCAATAAACTCCCGGACGTAAACGCCGGTCGAGCACATAGAAGAGTGATAGGGCACAGGCACCCTAGCTCGGAAAAGCAGCATCACTAGAGAGCACCACCTCTTTAGACAGACTAGCCTCAGGAGCTCCTAACCCGGCCTCATCACCTCCTTGCAAGACGGAGCGGAACCCGGACACCGTCTTTCACGTAAGCCCGGTAGGCATACCCGGCAAGGTTCAGGGGTACGGCCGATTCAAGTGCTTGGTTCGATCGAAGGCCGTGTCAAGGCAGCCGGAGGCAGTCTGTTTCAAACAAGGAAGTCGTGTCAGAATGGGCTTGATGCACAACCCGGAGAGCACCTTTGGCCAGGACCAACTCGAGGGAACCACCTCGATGGAGGGAATGAAGACCTCGGACATGAGATCCAGGGTAAGTGGCCAACGCACCCCGGCAGCCCAGAGCCCTCGACTGCCAGGCTGGGGGGCAACAAGACGGGAGTGGCACCGTTAGGCTGTCAGTAACACAAAGCAACTTTGAAAAGCATGGGCCAAGGCCAGCTAAGACAAAGAACCGAGGCTGAGGCATACCTCGGATCAACATTTAATGTCAGACCCGATTAAGCAAAAGCAAAGTGCAAAGGGAAGATAAAAGACCGGGCCTCGGGAGAAAAACCCGGCGCTACGAATCCGAGCTAACGAATGAGTAGAAGGTTATGAATCCAAACTAATCGAAGACTCGGACAAAAGCGTGTCAAAGATGGAACAATTCGGATACGAAATCTGGAATATGGAGCAATTCGGATACGAAATCTGGAATAAAACAGTAAAAGCGCCTCGGCAGCCTAGAGACCTCTAAGCCCGGAAGGAAGGGCTGAAGTACGTGACATGACGGACACATCAAGTCCGCGCAGAACTCACAAGTCGCCAGATGCCAGTAGACGGTAATGGCGAATGCATAAGGATCCTGACCCCAAAGTCGAGCAAACTCCTTGACATCACCTTGGATCCTTGAGGCATACCTCGGATCTTTGAGCAAAAGGCATCGGTAACCGGGGTCAACATGACACAACCCCACACTATGCAGTAGATGGGCAAGAGGGTATAGATTCACAGCAATCTAACCCGGGTAACCTAAAGGAGGATTCCAGCCTCAAAGAAAGGCGAACCGCTTCAGCTTTATCCCAAATCCTAGAGACATCACCTCGGATCTGTGGGGTAGACGACTGAGATCAACACCTGGATTCAAATGTAGGTACCTGCTCACTGCTACGCACCCCGGACCGATCCAGGTTGGGTAATCACCCCGGCTACTTGACGCAGGGCATTCTGGGCGAGATGACGAGAGTTGAACCTCTCAAAGTCATGAGAAGCCAGGCCCCAGACTTAAAGACACCTTATGGGCCGTGGCAGTTATAGGCCGGTCCAGTGAGAGAAGAAAGAAGGCTATTTAAAACCAAATGCAAGGGTGCGATGGTCTATTCCTGTACAGACGTGACGGGATTGAGACAGCACGACGCCAGCGCAATAAATGCGTGCAGACCTTGAAAAACGGAGAGGCGCGGCGGTTGCAGAACGCACCCAATAAAAGCCCGACAACTGTAAGTCCACAATAATGACGTGCGGGAAGCAAATCCCAAAGCGTCCGGAGAATCCCAAAAGACAAGAGGCGCGAGACCGAGGCCACCAACGGGCACTGGAAGCTTGAGAAGCGTAAACGACCGTTCGAACAAGACAAACTCAGCGTTCCAGGCAGGATGAGTATACTACCAGCCGACCACCGATACGGTACGGACAAAGGGTCACGGCAGCCAGGAGCCGACTTAGTCCGAACAACGGACCTCGGCCATACAGAGGACCGGGGGCAATAAACACCTTGGCCGTCCAGAAGCCTGAACAACCAAGCTGGGGGGCAACTGTTACGGACCGGCCTAATAGGCCCAGGTCCAGACCTTGGCCCAACTGCGCTGGAAACAGAATCCGCGCTATAATGAGCAATAATGAAGGATCCCACCAATTTAGGACCTGATTAATGGAGATTCTCCCTCAATCATGATCCCAACAAATAAATCCTGATTCCCCAATCAAGGATATGGCTCATCAATGCAGAGAGATACTCGCACCAGACTCCTCTATAAATAGAAGGAAACCCTAAACAGGTGCACGGGTTCTAACTCTAAACTCCTTTACTTTCTGCCACACAGAGCACACACCCCACCCCCTTGGCTATACGCCTGTGTGTGTCTCGAACTACGTGGACTTTGATCCCTTTACAGGGTACGTAGGCTCTAGGCTTGACAACCTAGTCAAGTCCAATATATCTGTGTTCTTAGAACAGAACACTCTTAATGACAAAAAAATATCCTAACACAATAACATCCCGCCCTATAATAATTATACACATTACACTATTTACATTAACAAGAGAATATTCTAATATTTTCACAAGAGGCGCTGAAAGAAAGCGGTACTTTTATATTACTTAGGAGGCAAGTATATCATTGATGATATACATCAATTGAATGCTTTCATGATGCAGCATTTTTCATTATAAACACTAGTACTAATGAATTATGGCAGATACATAAATAAAAATACTTTCTTTTAAATGAACTTTATACTGTATTACTGGTTTCATAACCCACATCTTGATCCGCAAAAAGAAAAGAACTTACAGCAATTATTGTCTCTAACTGTGTTTAGTTTGAGGGTAAGGTAGGGGAGGGGAGGGTACCTTCCATGGTTTGGTTTGAATTTTAGGAGGGAGGGATGGCTAACTTTTGAGGTAAGGCACCCTCCCCTCTTTCTCCCCCCTCATAAAATTCAAACCAAACTAGGTAAGACATCCTCCCCTCCCTCCCTACCTTACCCTCAAACCAAACATAGAGACTCGTAAGCTTATAGGAACAACTGTAAATGTTATTATTACATGGCCAAAGAAGTCATAAGTTCAAATCTTGTTTTGTAAGATAGAATTGCATACATCTCTAACCTCACCTAGTAGAAAGCTTGAACATTGGGCCACCCTTCTTTTTTTAACAACAATCATTTTTCCCGCCTGTTATAGACAAGGAGGGAAAATAATACTCCCGGTCACCAGCGGGAGTTGGCTCAAGTGGAAGGGACTTGGGCCGCTTAAGCAGGGGTCTCGAGTTCGAGTCCTTGTGAATGCAGAAAACTCCCCTGGGAGAGGTCCCCGTGTATGCGCCTGACAGAACCTCGATCCGGACTAGGCAGGGCAAAGCTCTGGTGAACCGGGTGCAATAGCAAAAAAATACTCCCTCCGGTCCTAAGTATAGGACATATTTAACTAACTTTGGGGAGATTAAGGAGATGAGTTAAATTAGTTAATTTTACTCATTTTCCTAAAATACCCTTATATAAATTTAAAATAACAAAAGTAAAAGTGAATGAACAACTTTTACCACATACCTCTCTGACTTAGAATTTTCTTTTCTATACGTTTTCTAATTGAAATAATGGTTTTGCTATATATACATATATATGTGTATATATGTACAGGGACGGACCCAGCAATTGAAATTAGGAGGGGCAAAAATTACAGAAATGAACCCATAGTTTTAGAAAATCACATTTATACCTCATAAAAAAGTTTCAATTTTAGTTTAGTCCCTCCATGAAACTATATAGAGGGGGACTAAAGTGAAAATACTAAAACTTTATGAAGCTAAAATGTTATTTCCTAAAATTTTGGGTTATTTTCTGTAATTTTCTCCCCTCCTAATTTCAATTTTAGATTTTTTAATGCAGTTTTAGGGGGGGCCCCCCTAGCCCCTCCTAATTTCGTCCGTCTATATGTATACATATAGACACACACACATATATACATAGACGCACACACATACATATATCTACACACCCACACACACACACACACATATATGTGTGTGTTTATATATGTACACAGACACATATATGTTGACAACACACACAAATATATATACACACACACTCACGCAGATATATGTGTGTGTGTGTTATATATGTGTGTGTGTATATATGTAGATATATTTGTGTATAAACATACATATAAACACACACACACACACACGCACACATCTCTGTGTGTGTGTGTGCGCGCGCGCACGGACGCGTGTGTGTATTGGCAAATTAATGATAAATAAATTAAAATCTAATAATTTAAAAGTTTCAATGATTGAAAGAGTCTACATACGCACATACATATAATCACTATTTACTAAAAACTAAACACACTTGAGAGAATAAAATAGGGGTATTTTAAGAATAAATTGAAAAAATTAGAATGTTGTCCTATAATTAGGACCAAAACCAATTTCTAAATGTTGTCTTATAATTAGGACCGGAGGGAGTAATAAGAAAGAAAAGGTAAATATTTTAAAGTAGCTTATACATGCACTTTAGTGACATTCTGGTGGTAGAACTTTAAACCTGGGTCTGTCATTACAGTATGAGTAAAACATTAATTTCCTTCTTGCCCAATCCATGGCTTCAATCTGCTGCTGTGAAAGCTTCATAAACTCTGGTCCATTAACCGGGTCTAATAACAAGCTTGAAGAAAGGGACTTACCACAAGAAGAGGGCACTGGGGTTTCTGTGGGATTGGATTTGCTGCCACTGAGTTCCATGTCTGTGAATGAAACAACAAAAGGGGCATACTTGTAATTTACCGGGTATTTTCCTCCATGAGTGGCCCATTCCGAACCATCCCATATTGTGGCATATAGTGACATTGGCTTTGATGGGTAAATAGAAGGGTATTTACTGTTGTGTGTGAACTCTCTAACTGGTATGTTGTCCACTAAGAACCTGCAACATTCAGCGTCATCAAGATAAGTACTCTTTCTGATCCTTAATGTAGGAGCTGAGATTAAAAAAATTAATTAGGTTAGTCATTTATTAAAAAAAAAATGTGTCAGTTTCCTAAAATAACTTCTTTAATCATTTGTATTAAAATTATTTCTTGATGGAAATCCTCGTAATAAGCGCAATCAATTGAGATAGTTTGGAGAAAATATTATAAATTTATGAGATAAAGTGGATTGAGGTCTTACATTTACATTTAGAACTAAAATAGACCTCTTGATTATATTAGGATGGGGTATATAAATTCTATAGCAAACTTCGTTGTTTACAAACGAACAAAATAGCATGACTCATTTCTCAGTCACTGTAAAGCATGAAAAAATATGTCTAGTTCTAGTTATATCAAAAAGATTCTCATCTCATCTTGTTTGATTGCCTCTGTCGGTTCTCAAAATCTTGCTCAAATTTTAACTCTGTTTCTCAAGTTTAAAAGCTTGTACTTGAATCTAATATAGTCTTGAAAAAAATAACTTGGAATTTTTATTTAACTCCTGTCAATGTCCCATTAATATGGCTAGTCATTTGCTATATTTTCAACCTAATATGGATGATTGAAACCAACATTTTGATTATTTGGAATCTGCATATAACATTAATTGCCTAACAATCACATGGTTGGTCATATCAGCAAAATCTATCAAAAGAGTAAAGGACTTTTATTGACAATATAACTGAAGTAAGGAAAAAACTTGAGTAAGAATCTAGGGATTGATAGAATAAATTTAACATTTTTCCCGTCTTTTTTAAGATTTTAAACATGATTTTTTGGCCTTACACTGTGTGATAGTTGTTCCAAAGGATGCTGTAATGGTGAAACTTCTCTGTTGGGTTAAACCAGAGGTAGAACTTCTCTTCCCTTCCAGTGCTGACACTGCCATTGGCATATATATTTGTTTGAATGACCCAATCGTTGCTCTTATCATGGCCAAGCAATTCAATGTCTATCTCATCATGGTTGTGAGGGAATACATCTGCATTAGACATCTGAGATTTCCTCTAGTTAATTTCTTGAAGAGCCATGGCGTCACAAATATTTCATGCGTGTGTGCATACGTATGTATATTGTGTCGTAGCATACTTGTCAAAATAAGAAAATTCTTGTAAATCCACTTTATCTCCCAAATTTATAATTTTCCCCAAAGTATTGTTATTAATTGCATATATTAAAGAGGATTCTATCAAGGGGTAGGCTTCTATAAGGGTGTGTAGAAGAATATTAGTGTCAGTGTTGGACATATCAGGCTTACTGAAGGGATAAATTAACAATTGTATAAAAAAAGTCATTGGGTATATTGAGCTTTTTGGCACTTAAATTTAAAGAATATACAAGTTTGTACTTGAGAACAACAAACTTGTTGCAAGTTAGTCCCTAACATCCCTGATTGCTTGACAGAAAATTTTATAGACGCAGGCACTTTAGAAAGAGAGATTAGAGAAGAGAAGCTTACATAGAAGGCTACTACAACTCCAGAAGACAGACCAGAAGGTAACTTGATTGCAGCACTGAAGAATCCATAGTAGTATCTGCTTCGAGAGACCAAACCAGAGCCTGTGGAACAACAGGAATTCAAATGGGTATCACAAAAATCTCTCAAAGATCAAAACTTTATACATCGATTTGAGCAAGAAGCATCATCATTATTGTACTTAACCTGAGTTTTTGTCCAGAGCCAGAGTGGCCATGGAGCCATTACTCAGAAACTGGATATTTGAGGCACCAAAAGATTTAGAAAACCCAAGATCAACTTGAACATGTGGAAAAGAATCAGTTAAAGGAGTAACAATTGGAGCAGTATAAAAATGGTTTTCATGAGAAGAAACAAAATTTACTAAGCAAAGGATTATCAGAAGAAGAACAGAGAGAACTTGCTTCTGCTGCCATAATGCCATGTTTTTAGTGAAGTGATAATGATGAAGAGGAAATATGGCAGGTTGGTGAATTATATAATGCAAAGAGGACTAGTGATGATCTTAATCTCTCTGCTTAGTTGTTTACTAGCTGGCTACCTCTTTTCTTTTTTAGTGACTTGTTTGGGGTAGGTGTTTGTTTTAGACCTATAGTAGGAAATGTGCATGTGTGTGTTGGCTCTAACTGATGAAATGATAGAAGGAAGTTGGGTCAAGAAGACTACTATTCTACATTCTTTTGTATCAAGTTAATAATAATGATTGTCATTAGTGGTAATCATATAAAGACAAGTATTAAATGAATGGCAAGCCAAGTAAACTCAAGTAGGTTGTTAAATTAACTTGGGTCAAGTCTTTGTATTTTTCATAGCCAGTAAAGTTTGAAATTCAATTTTAAACCTGTAATTCTGGGTTTATGTTTGTAACTAGGATCCTCTGTAATTTAGGAGGAGTTTAATTTAAGGTCCTTTTGTTTATTACTACTTTAGAATGTTAGGTATGTCCCTGACACTTCAGTGAAAGATATACTAAAGTGAGCTCCCCCCCCCCCCTTCCTCTTGGTTAGATTATGAAAACAGAGTCAATGAATCGATGGGAAGGAGATTTCATGGGAAGAGAGGCTCAGTACAATTACATAATAATGTTCATTTTGGTACAAGGAAATATTATTTTTTTTCTCTTGGGAAATGGTAGGAAGAAGATAACTAAATCAAAATAAGAAAATGAATGGAAGTGCATTTAGAAGATATGTTTGATACTCCCTCCATTTTTTAATATAAGACATATTTAAAAGGTTGATTTTGATTTTAAATATAAGACATAACTTTTATATTTGTTAATATTTTTCTAATTTATCTTTTTCAATAGTCCTTCAACAATAATAAAAAAAGGAGAGGGAAAGAGATAATTAAGAAAAATGGCTAAAGTGTTTTAGAACATACATATCATATTAATTATCTTAGCTAACTTTCTTAATATAATCAAAACTAGGTAAATATGTCTTATATTAATGACTGAAGAGAGTATATCACAAAAAATAAATAAAGTTTATAACAAATTTATAATCAATATTTTGATACTTATAAATGAGCTTTCAAAATTTATATTTTAACATCGCAAACTATGATAGAATATTGTTGTCTAACCACTAACAAGGTTGAGTCTAACGGAATGAGTTGATCTTTTATAGAACCAGTGTTCGACTCTCAACTAGAAAATGTGCCCACATTTTAGGTCCCATTTGGATCAAAAAAAAGGTGGGAATGAAAAGGAATGGAAATGAAAAGAATGGAATGAAATAGAAAATATTTTGCCTTGATGCGTTTGGTTAGTACTGGAAAAGAAAATGGGTTAATAGGAAAATTTTTGTTTGGTTAGAAGAAAATAAGGTAGGAAAATGAGGCAAAATACCATTTTACCCTTACAAATAAAATATTTTTTTTATACCACACAAAACTAACCACACAGTGCACAGTACACACTCGAGAATACCTTACCAATTCTCGAGAATTGGTACGGTATTCTCTCACTCTTAGTGGTTTTTTCCCATTTCTGACACACACAGTGGAGGATGCTTCACTTATTTAGCCTATGGATCTCAAGATATTCAAATTGGGACCAGAGAGCATGTTACCCTGTTAGATTACTACTCTATCCCTGCTTAGGTTGCGATAGGTAGAATTACATGGGTCACACATGCACACACCTATATGAAGCTTGTGGTTACGACTCTGTCCCTGTTTAGGTTACGACTCTTTTTGTATCAGCAATGGCACAAATATATATATATATATATATATATATATATATATATATATATATATATATAAATAGCAACGTTAATGGCAGCAAAATGATTTTCGCCTAAGATTTTTGCCTTCTCCTTCCTTCTTCTTCGCCGCCACCTCTCTCGCACTCTCTCTCTTCCTGCCCTTCAATCTCACTGATAAAGGTTGTACCCCTCATGAATATCATAATCGAAATCTTCATCTTGTAGGGATGAATGGAAGGTCGCGTTCTCGTCCGAAGCCATGGATCACTTTGTTCAATAAAAGAAACAAAGAAAAAGAAAGTAAGAAGCGATTGAGCGAGAGAAGCAGAGACGACAACAACGCTAAAAAGGATAAGTTGGTCTTCTTCCTCACTCGGAAAATAGGTTCCCACTAAAATAGGTGGGAACCGATTTTCCCATGTATAAGGGAAAATGCCCAGCCGCCGGAAAATATTCTTTAGGGAAAATGCCCAGCCGCCAGAAAATATTCTTCAGGGAAAATGCAAACCAAACATCGGCCGTTGACGGAAAATGCCTATTTTCCATTTCCTTTCCCCAATTTTCTTTGACCCAAACAGGCCCTTATACTTGACCTTACTTTGAACATGATTGCCTCCAATAGGTATAAAGAGAAAATTGTTGAAAAATCTCTCATTCCAAAATTTACTATATGAAGGTACTTGAAATTTGTGTGGGGATTGAGGTGTAACACATATGAAATGTATACAACTCTTCTTCAGCTATATCTAACCAATCTTTAATTATAAGTGAAATCGAAAAGATTTGCTCATTAAGTATGAAATTCATCCTCAAAGACTTGGTTATTAGATATTTTTGGGCAATAAATTTAATAATATGGGAATTTTTTAAACAATTTTTCCTTTTATAAAGGTGGGTCCTTCAGTGCTATTTTTTTTAAAAAATTATTCCATGGTCTGTTTATGTCATTTTTCCTAAGATATTTTCTACGGCACAGCATTAAAAGCTAACAAGTAGAGTGATTCCAAATCCAGATGCATGAGAATGGGCACAATTAGTGGGACTGCTTTAAAAAGTCAGGGGGCATTGAAAAGGACAATGTTAGTTGTTGGTTGAGGACTTTGATGGGAAATCTCACCTGGAATATCTTTGAGTATTATTTTTCACCTGAATCATAATGGGTTCACATTTCATATTTCTTTTTTATATATTTTTTAGATGCTTGTCCCTCATTGAAACATTTTTTTTAAATTTTTTTATATTCTATTTATTTAGATTAAACTATATGTTGTATCCTGAAATTTTGTTTGCACCTAATATCTCAAATTAATTAATTTTTAATCCTGTATTCAGAAATATTTTCCCTGTAATACCAGTATCATGAAAATTAATTAATTTGATATATTAGGTGTAAAAAAAATTTCAGAATGTAACATATAGTTTAATATAAAAAAATAGAATATATAAAAAATTTTAAAAAGAATAAAAAAATGTTTCAACCCTCTAATTAAAGGGACAAGCACTTAATAAGCATGTAAGAGAGAAACATGTGATGTAAATTCAATCAGAATATGTTCAAAACGCGTAAGCTTTAATTAGGAATTTGACTCAAGTCAACTAACCATATGTAACCAACTAATTAAGAGGCCATTCTTGATCTCTGTAAAAGATATGGACATGAAATGAATTAAAGAAATACAAGGAAGAAACAAAATAAAAGAAAACTCAATACATATGGCTCCATCAAGTAGGTTCTAAGGAAAGATAGTGTACACAGCCTTAACCCATAATCAGAGAAGGTATTTTTAGGATTTAAATCTGTGACTTTCAGATCATATGACAGCAACTTGCTGGGCCAAAACTCACCCTCAAGTTCACATGAAATAAAGGCAAAAAGAAAATAATTAAAGTATGTAAAAGATTTAAGGACAATCGATTAAGGATAAGTAATTTAAGCTAGGGTGTTCTTTTAACCACAACGGTCATAATTTTTTTTAAAAAAAAAAAAATCCCAAGGAGATAGAATATTTTTCTTAAACTATCATATTGCACACAGTAAAAGGGATTTTATAATTAAGGTGATGCTTAAATGTAGTACTGCCTACCTATAATTCTAAAATATGACATAATTTATAGTGTAAATTGAAGGAGTATCTTTTAAAAACAAATATGTATTTATTATGAATAATTAAGTTAATTAATTTTGTTATTATCTACTGTATGAATTAATTTCTTTTCGTCATATATCTAAGACCGGAGCAAATAACATCTTATAATATGAATAAAAAATATCTTCAAGAGTAATTTTTCAATTGTTTTTGCTAAAGAGTAATTTTTCAATTTGTTTCATCAAAGAAGAGTACTTTTTCGTTGAAGGGAGTAATAAACTTGAGTTTTATAAAATGCGTGCTCACAAAGATAATGTTGAAGAAAAAGATGTCACGGATGGAATAGTAAGGTAGGTGAACCACATAAATGGACATTATTAGACAGTGAATGAGAATCCGTGAAATTTGGATTTATATGGGATTTGTTTGTTATTTTGGAGACAGTCACAAAATGTTCTTTTAATTTTTGGAGGCTTTTTTTTTTTTTGTCCACCTAGTTTACCAGAGTTTCGCTTCGACTAATCTGGATTCGACTCACGTCGCGCACCTGGATTTGGTGGGATAGTCTCCCAGCAAGATTTTTTTACATCTACAAGACGATTTATTTTTGGAGTTGAAGGTGAAGAATATGGTACTTTTCTAAGGGGAAAGGAAGGAAATAATATAAAATGCCATTTTAGTCCTTATCACTCTCTCCCGCCTTAATTATAAGATTGAGTTGGTTTTTTTAAAGATATTAATAAAACTAAATAAGTTACTTTAATTATATCATATGTTGTGTATCTTTAGATTATAATATTAGTCTATCAGTCAAACTAATTAGTTTAAAGAAAAAATAAAAATACTCTAAAGTAATTTAATTAGTTTCCTTAATTTTTCAAAAAAATCAATTTAGTCTTATAATTAGCACCAGAAGTAGTATAAGTTTAGTTTGACTAAATTTCATATAGTAAGAAATGAAAGTTAAGACATTTAATATGTCTTAAATTAATTGATTTTTCCAAACTTACCCTTACTTAATGAATATAAAAATAAAAAAAGATTTTATGCATTTTATTTGACATTTTTCTTATATTCAATAAGGGTAAAATTGGAAAAAAGTTATTAATGATTCTCATTATGAACTTGTATTTAGAATCAACAAATTTTGACCAATTAGACTTATAATAAGGATCAAAGTGGTATCTTATACTTTCCTTTAAGTTTCAATTTGTTGCATGTTGGTTTTATTCTTTTAATTAAATTATTTAATTTTGCTTTGTTAATGCCCGATAATCTACCAATAAGGGTTAACGGTGCGAACAGAAAAATATTAAAAGATATAATTAAGAAATATATAATAACTAAATTAAAAATTGACGAAAAATATATGGATCTATAAAATGATTTTAAACCTGAGGTGTCAAAATGGACAAATGTGCGAGGTGTTACTTAGCTGGCATGGTCACCAACCACATTCATTGATTCCTCACGAAAGTACTAAACACGCGACGACGCCGTACTATTTCTTTAGCTCCTTTCATCATTCCCTCTTTCATATTTTCACACACTAGTCCTTAATTGTTTTTTTTTAAAAAAAAAAATTATGGAAGACAAAATGCTATTTTTTTTTTGGGGGTCAAAAAGACAAAATGTTATTAAAGGCATAAGAAGGTTATATTTATAAGACACAATAAGCCTTGGGAAAATTTACGTCAGGTCGCTTTTCACAGAAAAAAAAAAAATCTAAAAAAGATCTCAAGATTATGAAAATCCTAAAAAAGGTCTCAGGGCCTTTTCCAGGGATTTTCAGAATCGGGGCCTTTTCTGGGGATTTTCAGAATCTACTTGAGTATTTAATGGGGTTGATATAGTTGTTAACGAATAAGTCATTAACAATTAAATCAATACCATTAACAATAATTTGTTAATAACTAAATCAGCTCCGTCAACAATTATATCGGTACTCACTTAACAACTATATCAGCCCCTTTAACAACTCAAATAGATTCTAACAATCCCAGAAAAGACCCCGTGATTTTCAAAAATTTGGGGTGTTTTTGGATTTTTTCTAGAAAAAGGGTCTTGATGTGAATTTTCCCATAAGTCTTTGCTACTGAAATCGTTGTAAAGGAGATCTTCTTAATATAAAGCATACTTTATAATTCAATGTAAATTATAAAATGGGTTTTATATTGAGAACCAAATGAGCAGTACTATATAACAAAATATATACATGTTCTTTTTGCATTTTCTTTTAAAAAATCAAATGGGCATATACTAATGATCTAAGGTTATAAGGGGATTGAATTCACGACATCCCTTTTAAATTAGAGGGGACTAACTGAAATTTTCGAAAATATAAATGAGAAGCATTGGCGCCAAAAATAAAACAAATAACAGAAAATGGGGAGTTTATAGTATATAGGGTTTGGGCATCCTATTTCAGTGATTCAAGAAAGATTAAGATCAACGTCATGTATTCATTTAGCCTTCACTCATCATCTCCCACAAAATGATAAATTACTTGCTTATGTTATCATTTGTTGTCTTATTCCCCTCAAGTTTTTTAAAACTTCACTGCAACCTATAATTAAAATAAAATTAATTTTTCTAAGTGAAAATATAATGATACTTTTACTTTATTTATCTTATAAATTATCTTATTTGTCATGTAAATACCCATATTTATCTTATAAATTTTCATATTTGTCTTTTAAATGGCCAAAATGTTTTTAAATCCCTAGAACAATTCCTTTATTTATCTTGTGAATAACCAAAATATTTTTAATTGCACAATTCTTTTGAATCCCTTTATTTATTTTGTAAATCTCTTTATTTGTTTTGTAAATGTTCATCTGAAAAAAAAAATAAAAATAAAAGAAGGTTATCATTGTTTTTTTATCCACAAAAATTAATTTCATTTTGTGCATGGGGTGCAATGATGTTTTAGAAAGTTTTGAGGTTGACTGAATTAATTTGTTATAGAGGGGGATGACTGAAATTTTGCCTTAGTCCCTCCTATCCTATATACTCCTCTGGTCCTTATTATAAGACATTAATTAGCAATTGTATTTGGTCTTTTTTATAAGACACTTGTTTGTTTCCAAAGCATACCTTTTTTTTTTTTTTTTTTTTTGCATATATGCCCATAATTAATAAGAGTAGTGGGTGAAAGTAATAACTAATATAATATTAGAGTTTAGTGCAATTAATAGGGGTAGTATAGAAAGTTACTTAAATTGTAGGACAACTTTATTGACTTTAACAGTTTTTATTAGTTTGTGAGAATTGTTAGTTGGTGTTTTATAATAAAAATCAGAGGAAGTATTATATTAAAGACAATTTTAGATTTAAAAAAAAAACTTAGTTCTCCAGTCATATATGATCATATATCCTGTTTTTTCCATGTAGATACATCATTAAACAATGATATTTTAAGAATAAGAAATATGATCAAGTGTGATTGTAGAAACTCCACATATTATTCTTTTAGATATCATCTATCTTATTTATAAGATACACTCGAAGGATGGTTGAAATTCTAACCAACTTTTTATTTCTATTTTTATCCCATTAGTGACATATTATATCACTACATTAATTATCACATGTTTCCACACTCTCCATAAATAAAAGTATTTTGAAAAATAAAAATATATTTTTACATATTTATTATATTATACAATATTTTGCATCAAGTTAAAGATTAATTAATGTATATGGAACATGCTACCTATAAATAAAAAAATTACTTAACCTATGGAGTCAATAAAATGGTATATTTAGAAATATTGTAGGGACCTTAACTAATTGTATTGGTGTGTTTAAAGTAGTTAAAAATATCTTATAATATCCATTTTATTCCAAATTATAATGTACAATCTTGGAAGTGATGATGTTTTATATGAGACATTTTACAAAATTTTAGTACTAGTAATTAATTATCATTATTATTTAAATATCCCTGTATAACTTGGCTTTATTGATAAATAAATGAACCGTATTTCCCATGAGTAAGTTATGCAAATGAGTAGCATGAATCAAGAGCCAAAGGTTAATAGATGAAATAAGTTCTTATAACAAGGAATGAAGAGAGTAAATTTTAAGTCTTTTTCTTCCGAGCAACAAACTTATCTTGACATTGATTAATCTTTATGAATCAACTTACCTACATTTCTCAAAGGAAATATAATGAAGTTAACTAGAGTATATAAAACTAGCTACATTTTGTTACTTGATTATATGAAACTACCTTAAACTTTGATATATACACAAATTGAACTTCTTAAATATAATTTTATGCAAATAATCATCTCCCTGCCAATTATTTCACCTGTGAAATATAATGTTTTATTAACTATTTATCTCATGAAACTTTATTTTTTTCCTTGTGCCGGTCCATCACTAATAATATTTACGTGTGTGTGTTTATAAGGCTTAATAAATAACGGTTACGATGAATAAATGTTATATATGTCGAGGTGGAGGTCGCACAAAAATATATAATGTTAAACCTAACAGTTAAATATATTTACCATCATATATTGAGAGACAAAAATTTTTTTAAAAAAACAAAAATATAACGGTTGTAATTATTAACCGTCATGTATTTACTAACAAAAATAACTATTCTTATAAAATAACTATCATATAACACTTTCAAACTATTTGTCTTTACAATTTTATGTTAGTGAAAACGAATATAAAATGGTTATAATAATTAACTATAAAGTATGATTCCTAAATACTTGTTTTTTTAAGAATACTTACAGTTAAAAATGATAACTGTTATATATCAGAAGACCATATTTTGAAAAAAATTTATTTGTTAATATTTGAAAGTACTTAACAATGAACTGTTATATATTCTTCAAGAATACTTAATAAAAAAATTATTTGACAATACATTCCAGTTATTTACAAATAACCGTTAAATATTATTTAATATAAATAAAGGTAGAATTATGAAAGATATCATATATAAGAGAGAAGGATCCTGAACAATACAATTTGATAATATATTACGGTTAAATATTCCTTAATATAAATAAAAGTTAAATTCTTAAAGATATCATATATAATGAGGCAGGATCCTGTCAAAAAAACATTTTGACAATACATTAGGGTTCTTTACAAAGAGCTGTTAAGTATCATTTAGAGTAAATACCCTATTTGGTCCCTAAAAAAAAACACGGACTCCATTTTGGTCTCTCAAACAACGAAACCCTTTTGTAGTCCATGAAAAGGATGAATTTCCAAAAAAAGAACCCCATTTTGGTCCCTCAAAAATTCCCAAAAACCCCTTAAAGTTCATAAAAATGTCTCATTTTAGTCCTTGGGGACGAAAAAAGGGTCCGTGTTTTTTTTCAGGGACCAAATAGGGTATTTACTCTATTCTTTAATATAAATAAAGGTAAGATTCTTACAGATATTAAATATAAAATGTGGGATCTGGGAAAAAAATTATTCAACAATACATTACGGGCGTTCTAAGTATTCTTTAATATAAACAAAGGCGCGGTTCTAAAAAAAATTATTTGACAATATGTTATAGTTCTTCACTAAGAAACCATCAAGTATTTTTTTAATAAAAAGGCGGGATTCTAAAAAAACATCAAATATAAAGAAGCGGGATTCAAAAACCAAAAAAAAAAAAAAAAATTGATGCAACTCTTTAAACTCGTTCTCAAACTTTTTTGACTTTCTCTAGTGGATCTTATACTCTTTTCCTGTAAGTTTTGTTTTAGCACTATAGATCTTGTCCTACACCACTATCATGGGTTTTCACTTTGCAACTCTTCCTTACTCTTGTGATTATTCCTTGTGTAAGCTTTTTTTTCCCCCTTCTTTTTTTTAGTTCACATTTTTAGTTTGATTTTATTATTTTATATAATCAAAGCTCGTTAGTTGATGCTCAAGGTTGTCAGTTAGGATTACAATATCTAATCTAATAATGGCCATTGGATTGAAGATTAAAAGAGAAAAGAAATGCAAGAGAAAATAAAGAGCAAAAAAGGAATGACGAGGTAAAATATTGAATTTGTTATGAATATAGTATGTGGATGACCCATTATGGGCATGAAGGCCCCCACTACTGTTATGGTGGGGAGTGGATAGTCACCCACTACCTTCATGGTGGAAAGTGGGTAGTCACCTACTACATTTATGGTGGTGAGTGGGTTGAAGCTACATAAAACTTCCCCTCTCTCCAACCACTATAAATAGACCCCTATCCCCTCACAAATGTATACCGAACAAACTGAATGAGAATCTCTCTCTCTTGAATCTCTCTTGCTCTTGTCTTTTATTTTCTACTTCTTCTATATCTTTATTTTTATAATACGTTATCAGCACGAGAGCTCTAACGAAGGTATGATGATTTTATCTACTTTCTTTTACAATATACATTTATTTATCTGAGTTCTTTTCTATTATTTATTTGTTATTATAGTATGGCTAGAAGTCATACGTCCCTTGATTTCTTATTATGAAATTATATGACTAGAAGTCATATTTCTTTAATTCTTATTTTAATATTATATGGCCAGAAGCCATATCCTTTGATTTTTTTTTAATTATGAAATTATATGATCCGAAGTCATATAACTTTCATCTTATTATTTTATGGCTAGAAGCCATAGTATTTAACTTTTATTTATCCTGAAGATAAATGGCCAGAAGTCATAAAATTTTGATACTATATAGCCAGAAGCCATATAGATTTCAACTTATATCTTATGGCTGGAAGCCATAATATTTATCCCGAAGATAAATGACTAAAATTTGAGATTATTGTTGCTTTTATATGTTACTTTGAATCCCTTTATGAGTTCTTTTATATTATTAGTATTGTGATGATAGTATGGCCAGAAGCCATCTTATTATATGACCAGAAGTCATATTTCCTTGATTCTGATTTTGACATTATATGGCCAGAAGTCATATAACTTTTATCTTATTTCTTATTGAATGGCCGGAAGCCATAATATTCAACTTTTATTTATCTTGAAGATAAATGGCTTGAAGCCATAAAATTTTAATTTTGTTGCAATACTTTATGAATTATTTTTTGTGAGTTTCCTATTATTATCATTAGTGATTTTTATATTCAATATTCTAATAATTTCCATTTATTTCTTTAATTAGTCTGAACCATGTCAAACCTTGCAAAACTTGAATTTGTGGCTCTTGATATTACCGGGAAGAACTATTTATCTTGGATGTTGGATGCGGAAATCCATCTGAATGCCCATGGTCTGGAAGACACAATTAAAGTAGGAAATGAGGCATCTAATCAAGATAAAGCCAAATCCATGATTTTTCTACGCCGTCATTTGCATGAAGGTCTGAAAATTGAATATTTGACAGTGAAAGACCCACTTGTTCTTTGGAACAATTTAAAATATAGATATGACCACCAGAAGATGGTCATCCTCCCAAAAGCTCATTATGAATGGATTCATTTGCGTTTGCAAGATTTTAAAACTGTGAGCGAGTACAACTCAGCCATGTTCAGAATTACTTCTCAGTTAAAATTGTGTGGAGAGAATGTTACTGATGAAGATATGTTAGAAAAAACATTCTCCACATTTCATGCATCTAATTTGCTCCTGTAGCAGCAATATCGTGAAAAGGGTTTCAGGAAATATGCTGAATTAATTTTTTGTCTCCTGGTGGCTGAACAAAACAATGAACTTTTATTGAAAAATCATGAATCCTGTCCAACAGGCTCAATTCCATTCCCAGAAGCGAATGCAGTAACTAATGAATCCTTTAATAAGCGAGGACGTGGACGTAAAGGTGGCTACAACCGTGGGCGTGGGCGTGATCTAAATCGTGGTGGATCAAATTTCTGAAACCCAAAGTGGGGAAAGACTGATAAGCACCACAAAAGGGAAACTAGTGGAACTAGTGGGCATAACAAACATACTGAAAATGCATGCTATCGTTGTGGTGGCAAAGGTCATTGGTCCCGTACCTGTCGTACGCCAAGACACTTAGTTGAACTTTACCAAGAATCACTAAAAAGTAAGGGCAAAGGGTCAAAGATTGAAGTAAATCATGTTGAGAATTCCAAGTTTGAAGATGTTGATTTTACTCATTTGAATATTGATAAGGCTGAGAATTCTAAGTTTGATGATCTTGATTTTACTCATTTGGATGTTGCAGATTTCTTAGCATA
The DNA here is from genome assembly GCA_034222035.1 of Acacia crassicarpa. Lineage (NCBI taxonomy): Eukaryota > Viridiplantae > Streptophyta > Magnoliopsida > Fabales > Fabaceae > Acacia > Acacia crassicarpa. The sequence continues at coordinate 17,171,432 of JAWXYG010000009.1, read as the reverse complement.
GATTATCTTTTTCCATTTGAAATTGTTATGTTTCAGTATGTTTAAGCTTTCTTCCATCATATGTATTCCTTTTAATTATGTTTTATTTATTTTCATGTATCCTTTAATGAAGAATGAATCTTATCAATCCTGAAGATTTGTGTCTCGTTGATAGCGCAACAACCCACACCATACTAAAAAGTGATAAATATTTTTCTTCCTTGGTAATGCAAGAAGCCAATGTTCAAACTATATCTGGTAATATAAATTTGATTGAAGGCTCCAGAAGAGCTAATATTTTGTTACCTGGAGGAACAAAATTATGTATTGGTAATACATTTTTTTCTATCAAATCTAAGAGAAACTTATTGAGTTTCAAAGATATCTGCAGAAATGGATACCATACAGAAACAACAACTAAAAGGAATCAGGAATGTCTTGCTATCACAAATATAGTTTCTGGTAGAAAATGCATATTAGAAAGTTTTCCTGCCTTTTCTTCTGGTTTGTATTATACATTTATAAGCACAATTGAAACGCATGCTATTGTAAACCAAAAGTTTACCAATACAGACCAGAAGTTCGCCAATGTAAACCAGAAGTTTACTAATGAATTTAATGTTTGGCATGACTGGTTAGGCCATCCAGCGTCAACCATGATGCGACAAATAATTGAGAATTCATCTGGACATACCCTGAAGTGTAAACAAATACCACAATCCCATGATTTCTCATGTGCTGCATGTTCCAAGGGAAAGTTAATTATTCGGCCCTCACCAAGCAAAGTGGAAAGTGAGTCCCTCACATTTCTAGAACGAATACATGGAGATATTTGTGGGCCAATACATCCACCATGCGGACCATTTAGATACTATATGGTTTTGATTGATGCATCAACCAAATGGTCGCATGTTTGCTTACTATCTTCTCGCAACCTGGCGTTTGCGAGATTACTTGCTCAATTGATTAGATTAAGAGCACATCACAGTGATTATCCTATCAAGAAAATACGTCTTGATAATGCTGGTGAATTTACTTCACAAGCTTTTAATGAATATTGTATGTCCATTGGAATTGATGTTGAACATCCTGTAGCTCATGTTCATACGCAAAATGGGCTAGCAGAATCATTAATTAAACGATTGCAACTCATTGCAAGACCTTTACTTATGAGATCTAATCTCTCAATTCTGCTTGGGGTCATGCCATTTTGCATGCAGCAATGTTAATTCGTATCAGGCCAAATAGTTACTTAAAGGTTTCCTCCTTACAGATGGTTTTTGGTCAACAACATAATATTTCCCATACAAGAATTTTTGGGTGTACAGTATATGTGCCAATAGCACCACCTCAATGTACTAAAATGGGTCCACAAAGAATAAGGGGAATATATGTTGGGTATGAATCTCCTTCAATTATACAATATTTAGAACCATCTACAGGAGATTTATTTACGGCACGATTTGCCGATTGTCATTTTAATGATTCAGTTTTCCCAACATTAGGGGGAGAAAATAAGCAGTTGGGTAAAGAGATTAGTTGGAATGAATTATCATTGGCTCATTTTGATCCTCGTACAAAGCAATGTGAACTAGAAGTTCAAAAGATAATTCATTTACAGAATTTAGCTAATCGAATGCTAGAAGCATTTACTGACCCAAAGAAAGTGACAAAGTCACATGTCCTAGCTGCCAATGCTCCTATTCGAATTGATGTCCCTGAAGGACAATATATTATAAATGAATCTAAAGCACGCCTGAAGCGTGGCAGGCCCATCGATTCCAAAGATAAAAATCCTCGAATGAGAAAAGGAGCTAAAAATATAGATGGTCAAGTCGAGGGTAATCGAGAAAAGTTAGTAGCTCTAGAAGAGCCATCTCCTAAAGAGTTACTATCTCTAGTAGAGATGTCTCCAGAAGAGAATGTTATAGTCCCAGAAGAGACACAGGTACCTAAAATATGTGAAAACAATGAAATCTCAATAAACTATGTTATGAATGGTATCCGATGGGATCGAAATGAAGTCAACGTTGACGACATCTTTGCTTATCATATGGCATATGATGTAATGAATGATAATGAGGCTCAAGAGCCAAAATCCATTAGCGAGTGCCAACAATGAAATGATTGGCCTTTATGGAAAGATGCTATTAATGCATAATTGAAATCACTAGAAAAACGGAAAGTATTTGGACCTGTAGTCCATACACCTGAAGATGTAAAGCCAGTTGGATACAAATGGGTCTTTGTAAGAAAAAGAAATGAAAAGGGTGAAATTACAAGATATAAGGCACGTCTTGTAGCCTAAGGCTTTACACAAAGACCTGGCATTGATTTTGAAGAAATGTATTCACCAGTAGTGGATGCAACTACTTTTCGTTATTTGATTAGCTTGGCAGTAAATGAAGGACTTGATTTGCGTTTAATGGACGTTGTGACTGCCTATTTGTATGGCTCACTTGACAACGATATTTATATGAAAGTCCCTGAAGGACTCAAGGTGCCAGAAGCATCTAATTCAAATTCTCGAGAACAATACTCAATTAAGTTAAATAAGTCTCTGTATGGCTTGAAGCAATCAGGGCACATGTGGTATAATTGTCTTAAAGAATATATGTTGAAAGAAGGGTACAAAAATGACCCAATATGCCCATGCATTTTTATTAAAAGATCTAGAAACGAATTTGCTATAATTGCTGTTTATGTGGATGATATTAACATCATTGGAACTCCTGAAGAGCTTCAAAGGGTAATTAATTGTTTGAAGAAGGAATTTGAAATGAAAGACTTGGGTAGAACGAAATTTTGTCTTGGACTACAGATCGAGTACCTAAAGAATGAGATCTTTGTATATCAAGAAACTTATACAAAGAAGGTCCTGGAGCGATTTTATATGGATAAGTCACATCCATTATGTACTCCAATGATTGTAAGGTCTTTACAAGTGGATAAAGATCCATTTTGACCTAGAGTAATTAATGACAAAGGTAAAGAAGAACTACTTGGTCCAGAAGTACTATACCTCAGTGCTATTGGAGCATTAATGTATCTTGCCAATCACACACGGCCTGATATATCATTTGCTATTAATTTATTAGCAAGATATAGTTCTTCACCAACACGAAGGCATTGTAATGGAATAAAACACATTCTTCGTTACCTCAGAGGCACTATGGACATGGGGTTATATTACTCAACTGTATCAAAGCATGAACTGGTTGGTTATGCAGATGCTGGATTTTTGTCTGATCCTCACGATGGTAAATCACAAACAGGCTATTTGTTTACATGTGGAGGTACAGCTATTTCATGGCGATCTATGAAACAAACTATATCAGCCACATCATCTAACCATGCAAAAATTCTAGCAATGCATGAAGCAAGTCGAGAATGTATATGGTTGAGATCAGTAATACATCACATACGAACAACTTGTCATTTATCTTCAGGTAAATTGGTTCCAACAGTTCTACATGAAGATAATACTGCATGTATTACTCAACTTAAAGAAGGTTATATCAAAGGTGATAGAACGAAGCATATTTCACCAAAATTCTTCTTCACTCGTGATCTTCTAAAGGATGGTGAAATAAATATCCAACAAATCAGTTCAAGTGAAATTTAGCAGATTTATTTACCAAATCACTTCCAGAAGCAACCTTTGAAAAGCTTGTCAATGGAATCGGCCTTCGAAGACTTAAAGATCTCAACTGATGTTGTCAAAAGGGGGAGTCAATACACGCTGTGCCCTTTTTTCCTTATCTAGGTTTTGTCCCACTGGGTTTTCCTGAAAAGGTTTTTAATGAGGCAGCATTAGAAAGTGTATTAGTGGATGATGTACTCTTTTCTTTGGCTAGGTTTTTATCCCATTGGGTTTTTCCTAGTTAAAGTTTTTAATGAGGCACATTCATAATGGACATCCAAGGGGGAGTGTTATGAATATAGTATGTGGATGACCCATTATGGGCATGAAGGCCCCCACTACTGTTATGGTGGGGAGTGGATAGTCACTCACTACCTTCATGGTGGAAAGTGGGTAGTCACCCACTACATTCATGGTGGTGAGTGGGTTGAAGCTACATAAAACTTCCCCTCTCTCCAACCACTATAAATAGACCCCTACCCCCTCACAAATGTATACCGAACAAACTGAATGAGAATCTCTCTCTCTTGAATCTCTCTTGCTCTTGTCTTTTATTTTCTACTTCTTCTATATCTTTATTTTTATAACAGAATTTTTTTTATTGTTGAGCATCTCACATTTCTAAACCTTCATTATATTCTGATTTTCAAAGTTATATTTTGAGATTTGTTTAAGTTTTATATTTGTCTATTTTTATTATATATATATATTTATATATATATATATATATATATATATATATTCTTATTTTATATTTATATTATCCTTTTGCAGTTGAATGATATATGACCGGAATTCTTGAAGTACACTGATGCATGATGTGGGGACAATATACAAAACAGACATTGAAGAATATTTGTGGAATTTGTTATTAATTGACTTTATTTTAGAATTCAAAACATTATAAAATAAGGTGTTATTGTGGGAGTGTTTAAGACATAGACATAAAGTGGGGTACCTGAGATGAGGATATTGAGGTAGATGTGTGCTCATACAATGAAAGATAATCTTCATAATGATCATATGCGCAAACGACATGAAATGACACCTATGGAGGAGAATATGGTAGAAAATCATTTGAGGTGTTTTGGACATATTCAAAGAAAGGCACTGAGTGTGTTAGTGAGATGAGTTAATCAAACAGTATGAAGTCCTCTAAAAAAAGGTCGAGAAAGACCAAAACAAATATTTAATAAAGTTCTAGAGCAGGATCTTTTTAATAAATAATCTATCTAAAGATATGATTTTTAATAGAACACAATGACGTCGTGTGATGTATGTAGCCGACTATAGGACTTTGTTGTTGTTGTAAGTTTAGTAGAAAATAGCTGTTTTTTTAATACATTCTTTTTCTCTTTTCATATTCCATAAAGTACAAATCAATTTTGTTGTCTGTTTTTTCTGATTCACTAGGTGCCTTGAATCTCCTCATGAGAGAATGTGCAGCAGATACCCTTACAAAATGTTGTTACCGATGTTAGGGAGCTACTTTTTCAGAATGGGCGAGGTGGGATTGACACGCGCGAAGGAACAACATTAGATGCTCGAATTTCTTGCAAGAAAAGGATACCAGGATACTTTGAGTTATATTACTATCAGACATATTGGCCAGGTGTTTAGGGATGTACTTAGAGGATTTGCTAGGTTGTTCTTAACTTGTGAGTTGTCTGTTCTATGAGAAGTACCTAGGAAACTGTCTTAGCTCTAGTTAATTCAAGTTTTAGCTTGCCTTTGTATCTCACAAAAACAGGGGAGATGACAACCAAATCCTATGCAAGAGAAATAATCACAAACAGCGACTAGGTTCTTTGAGATCATTAAATTACAGTGAAGTCCCTCAAAACTTAGGTGACATTAATTCTAATTGTGAAAGTATCTTTTACCCTCTTTTATTTGAAATGAGAACTTAAAAGCTTTAGGGTTCGGGCATTTCAAATGAAAGGGTAAAATGGTATTTTCACAATTAGAACTAATGTCACTCACGTGCATACCCTACTGTTCTCATTTTGGTACCTGTTGTTTCTTCTTTGTGTAATACAGAGAGTCTGTTCTGGCCAGTGTTTGTGATAGCCACACTTGCTGCTATGATTGCCAGCCAAGCAATGATATCTGCTACTTTTCATGTGTAAAGCACTCTATGGCTTTGGGCTGCTTTCCGAGGCTCAAGATTATCCACAACTCAAAGAGGTTTATGGGTCAAATATACATCTCTCAAATCAACTACTTTCTTTTGGTCATGTGCATAGTAGTTGTCTGCAAATCCTTATGGTAAAGTATCCCCCCTCTCTCTGTCTTCTTGAAGTGACCCTGGAATGGATTCTATTAATTTTGTTATCCCAGGTTTGAAGTTGGTTCTGATTGCAATTTGATGTGTTAAAAAATTATATAATTGCTTTGATATGATATCCCTATATGAATAAAACTTTCACTGCAGTCCAAAATTAAATTCATGGGTGCTTTTGAATACAGTAAGATATAATACAGCAGTATGATAGAATCACACTGTTTATTCCCTCTGTGTAATAACATTTGGGCATAGTTCCTGAATAAATTTTCTTTATTTAGTATTTTCTGATACCAGTAATAATAAAGCATAGGTCCCCACTATGGATTAACATGAAATCACGTTTTTTCCTTGATTTTAGATAAAAATAATCTATTGAATTTCATTTTTTGTACTCAAATCATGTCCTGCGTCCATATAAGTGCGTTTTATACTTGTTGACTTGCATAAAAATTATGTCATTGTAAAACTTGAAGGGGCAAAATTAGCTTGTTCAGCATACAGCTTTCATGCCTAGTACTGTAATACTTGATACCATATTTGCTTTTTTAATATGACTATCTGATTGGGTTAGATTTAGGTATTATCGAACCTAATTGAAGGTAGCTCTCCTAAAAGCGTTTTTGCTGTAGTTAATTTATCTATTCTTACAATTCATAATTCATAAGAGAATGAGTTTTGGCATAACTATAAGGTTGTTGCCATGTGATCTAGAGGTTACAAGTTCAAATCTTGAAAATAGCCTATTCGATCAAAAAATTAAGGTTGCGTACATCTATCTCTGGAAACCCCACCCCACTGTGCCACAATTCATATCATTGTTGCAGGCATTGCTGAAGTAGGTGTCATTATGTTTAGCACCACTTCGGTGAGTCTTGTAATGCTTCTGATCTGGCAGACACTTGTTCATAGTTTTTGGTTTCCTATACGTATTTGGATTTGGATCAGTAGAGCTCGTTCACATGGCTTCCGGCCTATCAAAAATCATCGAGGGTGGCTGGCTTCCACTGGCTTTTGATTTCTTTTTCCTCTCTACAATGTCCACTATAGTTTTTGTTTTCATTAAATTAAGAGTAAAATACTCTAACCACCCTTCTGTTTTGCCTTAAATATATACTTTTGTTTTGCCTTATTAACACCGTTAAAGAATATTCTAAAAAGATTCTTCAAGTATATTTTTAAATTAAAAACCATATTAAAAGAAATGTTGTTTACTAATTTACCCCTCATTATACCAATTCCCTAATTTATCTTTTAATATTAATGTTCATTAATTATCTATTTAATATTTTTAATAAATTTAATTTAGAACAAGTTCTAGTAATCTGTTTATGTGGTAAATATCGTTAACGGGTTCAAAATTTGAGTAATTATTTTTAAGAATATATGTTTAATGAAATATTCTTTCAATTTTAAAATTACAACATATTAATTTTCGAATATCATAATAATATCATTTTATAATTATCTAACTTAATTGAATATATGTATGCATTGTTGTCAAACTCGCAAGTTGACTCTTCGAGTTTACCGTTTTTACGTTTCTACCTTAAAAAAACGATTTGAGTTAGTAGTAAACTCGTGTTAGTTATAAACTCAATTAAATTCATGAGTTTATATACCGATTTTACCGTTTTTACGTTTCTAGCTTACAAAACCGTGCTAACTTATTCTTAAATTCATGTTAATTTTTTTGATGTAATCATGCTCAACGGCTTTATATAGAAATTTTGTAGAAATTTCTTTGTTAAATATGATAAATGATGAATGTTAATGGATTTAATTTTAATTATTTTAATTTAAAATATATTTAAATCAAATTATTGTCATTTTTATATTTTAATTATTTAATTATACACTAATAATACCTATTTATTAATAAAAGAAAACTCTTACGAGTTTACGATTCGAGTTCACTATACGAGTTTACGTCACTATCACGAGTTTGCTTAAACTCGTGAGTTTGACAACCTTGTATGTATGTATGTATTATTGCAAAACATCATCATGCTATTTAAAAATTACATGATAAGTTTAACAAATAAAAGAGATTAAACATTTAATTTTATCAAAAAATTAAAATGTATAATATAATGATAAAATTAATTAACTTTATGAGATGATAAATTTAAAAGTATGACAAAAATATAAAAATACATACTAATTTTTTTTTAACAACTTTGAATAAATATTTGTGATTATATGGTTATTATTGTTGTTGTTGCTGCTGCCAAATATTACATGACAAGTAGTAATATTTATTTTAAGGGGGGCATTTTGGTTAAAATAATGAGTCAATGTTGTGATTTAACGGTAAACTAACGGTTTGATAGATGGAAATTGAATCTTGAAACTAAAGGGGAAATTTGTGCAATATATATTTTGATTTTGAGGGAGGTTCATATAGATTTTAAAATAGAATGGAGGTCTTTGTAATTTAGAGTAAATAGAGGGGAGGTTGATGTATTTTACTCTTAAATTAAAGGAAAATGCTGATTAGCGAACTATAGTTGTTTCTACGGAAAATGACAGAAAAATAAAACTTAAACTTTAAAATCTTGTTAACAATAATAATAATAATAGGATTGACGAGAACATTAAAGTAATTGATAATTTGTTTGGTTGGGAAATCATCTAATTGATAATAATAGGATTGATGAGAACATTAAAGTAATTGATAACTTCCATTTGATCATAGAAGCTTATAATATCAAATCTAGGAGACTAAATATTGATATTCCTATTATATTTTGTAATATATTCTTTTTTTAGTCTCTTCTCTTGATCATTCTCTATAATTTAACTTAGATTAATTGTAGGTCAAAAATCACTAATCATGGTGAAGCTTTGAAATATCTTATTCTAACTTCAAATTGAGCCGTTCCAATTTTTATTTGATCATAAGAACTTGAATATTGATATTCCTATTATATTTTGCAAGTTCTTCTTTATTTAATTTCTTCTCTTGATCTATAATTCAACTTAGAATAATTTATATTAAACATAATAGTAGTCAATATAGAATATAAATATATTATGCAAATTCTTTATTCTTAATATGTGGCATTCATATTTGATTTGACATCTATCAATACTAGTTATATCTAACACTTCCTTCTCTCTCCATATTTCACCTTTGCTTTTGAAGTTTGAAGAATCTTCACTGTCTCTAATTCTTGAAATAGTGTCTTCAGTATTTTTTTTTTTAAAAAAAATTTGTCTCTCATGTAAATATTTATATATATATATATATATATTCAAGCGCTGCTCTCCCTAAATTGCATACTCAGTCAGTGTTCCAATTGTCAGTTTGAAGTTTCCAAACTGTTTGTTCCTTTCCCCCCCCCCCCCCCCCCCCCTTTTTTGAGTTGAAGGGCTTCAAAGGATGTTAAACAGCCGTTGTATTTCAAGTTATTTTTCCTGGAATCAAGCGATGAGCGTTTTGAATTTGTCGACACCAGCAATTATTTTTCTTGGAATCAAGCGATGAGGGTTTTGAATTTTTCGGGTTCGCATCTCTATCTGCCAGAGATTCAGAAACAGAGTGAGTTCATGGTTCTAAATAGAGAGGTTAGATAAACTTTTAATTAGGGTTAAGGTTTTAAATTGCACATTGTTTTTTTTTAGGAGTGTCTAATACCAATTTTTTTTTTTAGGTGTAAAAGTGACTAAGTGGTTATATATTATATGCAAAAATATCATTTGACCGTTAAGTTTGACTTTTTATACGAACTAGACGATGAAATGGCTTTCAATGGTACAAAAATACACATATGATTTGGTCAAAAGAATGGGTAACACCAAGTGGTTTTTTAAGTATAAAAATATACATTTGATTTGGCCAAAAATATCGTTCAACATTTAGTTTTACCTTTTTTGTTGACTAGACGGTGAAATGGCTTTCAAAACAATTGTGTGTGAAAAAAACATGCTAACTAGTCGTAAGTTTGATTTGGGAAGAATTAATATCATCATCTCTATCTCTTTGTTCGCTCTTATAACAACACTGTACTTGAAAATCACAACACGTCCAATATGGATATATTTTTCGTCCACACGCCACTTTAGTTGTATGAGTTTCATGGGGCTATTTTTGAGGCAACGGCGAATATGCGTCATATGATGTGTACTTTCTCCAGCCGATGCAACGATGATTCAATTTTAATGGTTTTTTTTTCCAGACACAGTTGCTTTGAAAGCCACGTTATCGTCTAGTCAGCAAAAAAAGTTAAACTAGTAGTCAAACATTATTTTTGATCAAACCATATATGTATTTTTGTACCTAAAAAAAATACTTGGTGTTGGACATTCTTTTGACTAAACTATATGTGTATTTTTTGCATCTTTAAAAGCCATGTCATCGTGCAGTAATTAAAAAAAAAAAAGCAAACTTAACTGTCAAACAACATTTTTTGCACATAATTTGTGATGTAGTCACTTTTGCACTTAAACAAACACTTGGTATTGGGTGCTCTTAAAAAAAACACATATACATTTTTACAGCTTAACCCTTAAATTAAATTTGTACCTTTTTGGAGTGCTAGATGTACTTTAATCTTTATTGCAAACCAGTAGAACTTCAAACTGTGAGTAATTTTGGAGAACAATTTTTTATTTTTTACTTTTAAGAAGGATGGCTATAAGCCCATATTAGAACTAAAAAAATTACATCAAAGGAGAAACTAATCCCAAACATACTCCTATTCCACTCAAGATCTCAACTGAGATACCTAACTTTAATAGAGCATTAGTTACTCTATTTGTAACTCTAAGAATGACTTGCAGAGAAATCTGCCAATTCCATCTCAACAGGTCTCTAATCTCCAGTATGACTGAGCTACCCGAACTCGGCATCCCTTCCAAAATCCGCTTAATGACCTCCGCGGCATCAGATTCCACCACCAGCTTCCTAATCTTTGGAGAACAATGTTAAAGTCAGCGTTCATATGGAAGATTCTAGATTCAACAAAAAAAAAAAAAGGGACAAAAAGTTACAAGTGAAACCCTCTCTCATATGCAGAAAAGACCATGGGAAAAGAGTAGAAAGCCCTCCATTGATTCATAAATATAAAAAATTTGTCTTATATTTAGAATCAAGATCAATTTTATAAATAGATCTTATATTAAGGACAAAAATAAAATATTAATATGGATAAATTAAAAAAAATTGACAAATATATATATATATATATTTTTTGTGTGCTAGGGGTTACCCCCTCTAGGCTATATACAATGGAAGAATTTTTTGCTACAATTTTTCTCGTATCTTTGAATTTATTATCCAAAACATGAAAGGATTTGTTGGCCTACTGTACAATTAGTTTATTAGAGCTCCTTTTTTTCTTTACCGTTATCTTTTCCATTCAATTTCGGTCTTTTTCTTCACTTTCACCATCACAACACCAAGAAACCAGTTTCCAACAAAGTTTTGCAGTTTCTGACGAGCGAGTATGAGATCGATTAAAATAGTAAAGACTATGACAAAATTCATAAGTACTGATAATATGTGTAAAAGTATTGACAAATATTTTTAGGTTGTGATCAATTGAGTAATGAGATTGACTAGAATAGTAATAGTTTTGACAAAATCCGTAATGGTTTTGACAAAAGTAGTAAATACGGACAATATGTGTAAAAGAATGGGTTAAGGTACAAATTTACCTATAAACTATTGGTCTAGAAGCGTTCAACACAATTAACTATTAAGTGGACCAAAAATACCAAAAAAAGTTTTACTTAGGAGCGTCTTGCACAACGCCGTTAGACAAAAGTTAACGTCCGTTATCTAAGGTGCAAATTGGCCAACGAACTTTTACTCTAAGAGCGCCCGGCAAAAAATTTTAAATTTTACTAAATTAAATAAGTTTTTTCTCAATTATCATTATTCAAAACTACTTGTATAGATATGTATGGTCTATAGACAAAAATTGAATAAAATAGTAATGGTTTTAATAAAATCCAAAAATTGGTAAGTAAGGATAATATGTGTAAAATGATTGATCAAAAGTTTCACGTTGTGACCAATTGAGTAATGATTTTGATAAATATCATGCTTTGAACCCTGTCACATTTTTAAATTATTTAAAAATTGAGAACTTAATGCTAAATTTATCAACATTTAAAATCTCAATTTGATCCATATCACATTTATGTCTTTTCTGAATGTTAATAGACCTTTTTGGGGTTTAAAAATTCAAATGGTATTTAAATGAAAATTTTCCTTTAATTTATCAAACTATCTTGTGGCGCTCAAACTCCAAATGAAAGCAACTATGTAATTTGTTCACAGAAGTTTGCTTTCCCATATCCCTTCTACTCTGTTTTCCTGCCCTCACTTTCGCTGATTCAAATTACCACCAAGTCCTGATCTGGTTTTGCTTTAATGCTGGCACAGAAGAATGCCAATGAGTTATAACCAAGGTTGTCAAACTCACGAGTCTATGCAAATTCGTGACAATGATGTAAACTCGTATCGTAAACTCGAATCGGTAAACTCGTAAGAATTTACTTTTATTATTAAACATGTATTAACAGGGTATAATTAAATAATTATAATATAAAAATAACAACAATTTAATTTAAATATATTTTAAATCCAAATAATTAAAATTAAATATATCAACATTTATAATTTATTATACCTAATAAATAAATTTCTATAAAATTCATATATAAAGTTGTTGAGGATGACAAAATTGAAAAAAATTAACACAATTTTGTAAGCTACAAACGTAAAAACGGTAAATTCGGTCTGTAAACCCATGAGTTTATATGAGTTTACAATTGACACGAGTTTGCTAGAGACTTGACTCGATTTAGTAAGGTAGAAACGTAAAGACGGTAAACTCGGAGAGTCAACTCGCGAGTTTGATAACAATGGTTATAACTATACCAACATAATTTAGGGCTAGTTTATTTTTTTTTAAATAAAAAATTGATTTTAGTTAGGTGAGTAAGGACGAATTCATGGAAACTGTGATAAATAATTTACTTTGTTTTCATACCCACGCTCGTTCACTATAATCAACAAAGTGGCTGTGCTTCAATGCAGGCATACAATACCAAAGGTGAGACAAATATATCAAACATAATTTGGGGTTGTTTTTAAATTAAAAAATAATTAATTTTAGTTGGCAGAATTAGAGTATAGTTTGAGCAAAATAATTTAAATAAGCTATAAATTGTTGAAGTTGTGACGTATAAGCTGTAAATAGTTAATATTTTCCCCCCTCCACATAAGTATAAAAGCTCCTTTTACATCGGTTATTTAATTTTATCATATTTACATTAGTCAGTTATGCAATTACAACAATAATAATATATAAAACATGACTTCAAGCCAACATTCACATTGTCATGTTTTGAAAAGCAAACTAATGTCACCCACACTAATATGCATTTAGCAGTCGTCGTAGTCTGAGCACGCCTCATCAAAACAAAGGAAAGAGTCTGACCACTGACCACATTTCCCTAATGAAGTTGATTTCTTCTTGCGTATAGCATTCCAGATTCTTGAAATGCTACAATTTTGAAACACATCATAAGCAATAATAATAGCTCATAAACGTCAATTAGAATAAGAAAACTAGAATGGTAAAAATATAATTACCGTGTCTAGTAAGTGAACTTGGTTAAGATTAATAATGTCATACATATATCGTATGACGTAATATCCACATTCTTTATCTCCAAGTTGACGATGACACTACAAATCAAGAAATAAGAGTAACCAAAATTTAAAAGAGCAAGAATGAGATACACTAACAATCTATACATTAATGTTTGAATTTGTTTGCTTACATTTGGGCGTAGCCATTTGGTGTTCTTTTCTCCAATGATATGACACCTATCAAGGGCTCTGTTATTAAATACATGTAAGAAATTAGATTATTGATTAATAGCACAGCTAGACAACATTTTACCAAAAAAATATACTTACTCAGTGAATATTTTCTCAATATCATCACTTTGTTCTCTTCCCAATGAATCAAACCAATAAATGATATTCGACTCTGGGCAAATAGCACATAGACTCCAATGTTTCCTACAAATGATATCAATTAACGATTATAATATCATATTAATTATTCACATTTTAATAATGAAGGAACTTCTTACTCTTCACAAATAGGTACAAGCCAACATTGCTTATTGCCTTCTTTGATAGTACTTCCAATGTAAGATATTCTATCTTCTCGCGTGTTGCCTATGCTTTGAACAGCATTTGGACACAAAAATCCAAATCTATCATCAATTTCTCTATAGCAGCAAAGGTCGTAGGCAAACCTATCAAATTGCATGCCATGCATAGAGTTGTAAGAGAGAGAGCTAAATGCATAGATATGTTAGGTGTAGAAATAAAACTAAAGTTACATACATGACAAAGCATTGGATAATGGTTATGCACATGTCTTGCATGCTTAGGAATTCCATGACATCTTGCTTGGTAATAATGATATTATATTCTAGTTTAGAGCCCACAATCCCAGGATCCATATGAATTGAGATAGGAAAGGTAAGTCTCCTACATGCTTCAAATAGTTGTCCTAACTCCTCAATATCCGGAACAACATGTGAGTGTGTATGTTGCTTCTCACTTTGGGATGGGACGAAAGGGTCATTTGTAGCAGTAGTGTCACCTTCTACAGTACAACCTAAGCAAAGTGTAATATAATATTAAATAATATTAAGTTAGATTAAAAAAGAATGGGGATAACACTATACCTTGGTCATTAGTCAAGAGATCTGAACATTGAAAAGGATCAACGAATTGAATATTTTCCATATTGGTTTTGTTATCTCTGGCTACATAGATTCCAATCTCTTTTATTGCATCACCTTTGGATGGACATAAACAAATCTTTGCATGTTTCCACTGACCTTGCGCAAATAATTGATTGATATCGAATTCAAAAATATAATCCACAATTATATGATCCTCATCATATCCTATGCTCACACTTGTGTTCTGATCAATATATGCCTTTTCATTTATGAACAATTTTCTTTTGACCTTTACATAATCCCCTTTTGCTTCAACAATAACACACAAAATAAGATGAGTTGGGAAATGGTCAAGAAACCAAAAAGAAATGGATGGGCCTTTGCTACAGTGATCGAACCATTCTGGGACGCTTCCTCTTGGCACACAAAAATGTGGTCTTTGGCCTTTGCTACGGTGATTGAACCGTTTTGCGACGCTTCCTCTTGGCACACAATAATGTGGTCTTTCAAGCGTAAATTCAATGTTGTTCAGTGCTACAAATGCAAGTAATTCCTGTGAATCAAAAGAAATATTAAGAAACAAAACAAATGAAGTCATATATACTCAATAAATGTGATTAATGGAAGAAAACCAGAGAGTGAAATCAACCTTACTCAATATCAACTTTCTCGACTCTGAACTCAATGATGTGCAATCTCCTGCAGTCAATTTCATTATCCTAGGTGGGACCTTTTCAACCCCTATTAGATGCTTGCATGCATCTAACACAAGCACTTCCAAGACTCGGCAATTTTCTATGCATGCGGGCAAAATTGTGAAATCACTACCTGTCAAGTTCAATGCATGAACATTGCAGAATACAGCAAGACAAATACGAAGGTTCTCATTGGATATGTTACAAAATCGGATTTCAAGGTACCCTATTTTTATTATTGACTTTATTGACTCCACTTCCATAATAAGCTCCTCCTTGAATCCTTCAACTTTTATACTTTCAAGTTTTGGAGACAAAAAAGTGCTACTAGGTAGCTTCATTGACCTGACTCTAGAGTTTGTTCTAATTTCCACCGTGCAAATTCTGCTAAGATTTTCAACTGATGGAGGCAACTGATCTATACCAGTTCCTTTCAATGACAAAGAAGATATTTTCATTTCCCTTGTTACTATTTCTGGAAAGAAATTCAGATTCTTGCAGTAGCTAAGATCCAAATGAACAAGGGAGGGTGTATTCAATTCACTTGGAAAAGTCCTAAGCTTGATACAGCCTCTTACATCCAAGGTCTCAAGTTTTGGTAATTGCCCAACTGAATTATCAATCTCAATCAGATTTTTGCAATACTTAAGCTGTAACTTTTTTAAACTTGTGAGGCTAGATAAATTAGGTATCTTCTCAATAAATTTGAACCATGAAAGGTTCAAAACAGATATTTTCATTTCCCTTGTTACTATTTCTGGAAAGTAATTCAGATTCCTGCAAGAGCCAAGACCCAAATGAACAAGGGAGGGTGTATTCAATTCACTTGGAAGAGTTCTAAGCTTGGTACAGCCACTTACATCCAAGATTTCAAGTTTTGGTAACTGTCCAATTGAATTATCAATCTCAATCAGATTTGTGCAATCCCTAAGCAATAACTGCATTAAACTTAGGAGGCCAGATAAATTAGGTATCTTCTCAATAGATTTGCACCATGAAAGGTTCAAAACAAATATTTTCATTTCCCTTGCTATTATTTTTGGAAAAAAATTCAGATTCCTGCAACATCTAAGATCCAAATCAACAAGGGAGGGTGTATTCAACTCACTTGGAAGAGTCCTAAGCTTGGTACAACCGCTTACATCCAAGGTTTCAAGTTTTGGTAACTGCCCAATTGGATTATCAATCTCAATCAGATTTGAGCAATCCCTAAGCTGTAACTTCTTTAAACTTGGGAGGCCAGATAAGTTTGGTATATTCTCAATAGATTTGCAATATCTAAGATCCAAATCAACAAGAGAGGGTGTATTCAACTCACTTGGAAGAGTCCTAAGCTTGGTACAGCCGCTTACATCCAAGGTTTCAAGTTTTGGTAACTGTCCAACTGAATTATCAATCTCAATCAGATTTGTGCAATCCTTAAGCTGTAACTTCTTTAAACTTAGGAGGCCAGATAAATTTGGTATCTTCTCAATAGATTTGCAATATCTAAGATCCAAATCAACAAGAGAGGGTGTATTCAACTCACTTGGAAGAGTCCTAACCTTGGTACAGCCGCTTACATCCAAGGTTTCAAGTTTTGGTAACTGTCCAACTGAATTATCAATCTCAATCAGATTTGTGCAATCCCTAAGCAGTAATTTCTTTAAACTTGGGAGGCCAAATAAATTTGGTATCTTCTCAATAGATTTGCACCCTAAAAGGTTCAAAACAGATAATTTCATTTCCCTTGTTACCATTTCTGGAAACAAATTCAGATTCCTGCAGTAGCTAAGATCCAAATGAACAAGAGAGGGTGTATTCAATCCACTTGGAAGAGTCCTAAGCTTGGTACAACCGCTTACATCCAAGGTTTCAAGTTTTGGTAACTGTCCAACTGAATTATCAACCTCAATCAGATTTGTGCAGTCCTTAAGCTGTAACTTCTTTAAACTTGGGAGGCCAGACAAATTCGGTACCTTCTCAATAGATTTGCACCCTAAAAGGTTTAAAACAGATATTTTCATTTCCCTTGTTACTATTTCTGGAAAGAAATTCAAATTCCTGCAATAGCTAAGATCCAAACGAACAAGGGAGGGTGTATTCAATTCACTTGGAAGAGTCCTAAGCTTGGTACAACCGCTTACATCCAAGACTTCAAGTTTTGGTAACTGTCCAACTGAATTATCAATCTCAATCAGATTTGTGCAATCCTTAAGCTGTAACTTCTTTAAACTCGGGAGGCTAGATAAATTAGGTACCTTCTTAATAGATTTGCACCCTAAAAGGTTCAAAACAGATATTTTCATTTCCCTTGTTACTATTTCTGGAAAGACATTCAGATTCCTGCAATAGCTAAGATCCAAATGAACAAGGGAGGGTGTATTCAATTCACTTGGAAGAGTCCTAAGCTTGGTACATCCACTTACATCCAAGGTTTCAAGTTTTGATAACTGCCCAACTGAATTATCAATCTCAACCAGATTTGTGCAATCCTTAAGCTGTAACTTCTTTAAACTTGGGAGGCCAGATAAATTCGGTACCTTCTCAATAGATTTGCACCCTAAAAGGTTCAAAATAGATATTTTCATTTCCCTAATTACTATTTCTGGAAAGAAATTTAGATTGTTGCAATAGCTAAGATCCAAATGAACAAGGGAGGGTGTATTCAATTCACTTGGAAGAGTCCTAAGCTTGGTACAGCCACTTACATCCAAGGTTTCAAGTTTTGGTAACTGTCCAACTGAATTATCAATCTCAATCAGATTTGTGCAATCCTTAAGCAGTAACCACATTAAACTCCTAAGGCCAGATAAATTAGGTATCTTCTCAATAGATTTGCACCAAGAAAGGTTCAAAACAGATATTTTCATTTCCCTTGTTACCATTTCTGGAAAGAAATTCATATTCTTGCAATAGCTAAGATCCAAATGAACAAGAGAGGGTGTATTCAATTCACTTGGAAGAGTCCTAAGCTCGGTACAGCCGCTTACATCCAAGGTTTCAAGTTTTGGTAATTGTCCAACTGAATTATCAATCTCAATCAAATTTTTGCAATAACTAAGCCATAACTCCTTTAAACATGGGAGGCCAGATAAATTAGGCATCTTCTCAATATATTTGCACCATGAAAAGTTCAAAACACTCACATTTGCCTTTTGCAATATCATCTGCAATAACCAAAACTATATTAGAAGTCTAATTAATTAAACAAATGATCAAAATACAAGCTAAAAAGCCAAAAAAAGAAAAAATACACATAAGATTTGGGGTGCTTGCCTTATTAACTGCTTCCATTGTTGACTTGAAATTACTATCTCTCACATCAAATTCAACAAGATTCTTTGGACGAAAACCATCAGGCAAACTTGATGAAGGATACCCTCTCCATCTCAGTACTGCCAAACTATTAGGGAGGTCTTCGGGATCTTTTGAAAATTTTGCATTCTCTAGAATAAGAATTTTGAGATTCTTCATACTCTCGAAGGCTTTCCCATCCCAAACAATTTCTATGCATTTGAACTTTTCAACTTGAATTATGGCAATAACTTCACTTGTTCCCTTTTAGACCAAAAATTAAAGGAAAAAAAAAAATTAGCTATTTGATATATGTATAATAGTAAATAGGAAAAAAAATTTCAAATATTCAAAGCCACTGATATGATAAAGATCTTCATGCTATAGTTGTATGAATAATAAATAATGATAAACATATTGTAATACAAAACGATGAATACTTTCCTAATCAAAATCAAAACCACGCTACTAAAAGACTAAAAGCACATAGCAAACCATTCAAATAGATCAAGCCATGCAATATTACTTAAGTCTTTATTTTATATACATATATATATATATATATATTTCTCTCGTGTATATACTAATCAATGAGTTCAACTATATGCATTCAATACTTTAGGCCAAAAGCATTAGTTGATAACCTTTGGTAACATTTCAAAATTAAATGAAAATATCAATAATAAGTATGTGTCACAACTATATCAAATAACTAACACAATTACCAAACAAAAACATAACAAACGAGGACAAACCTAGAAGGGGGCCACATTGCAAACATAATATGGGATGAGGGTTAAAATCTATTTTGTAAACTTCTAAGTTCCAATGAACAAAGAGTTGATTTTGAACAAAAAGTAGTTCGTTGGAATCTTTGATAATCTTAAAGGCTTCTCAGTCACCATTTATTTTAGAAAAAACTTAGGCATTTAAACTTATTTAATTGATGTATTTAGATTTTTAAGAGTAGATTTTATACATTGATAGTCTTGGTAACAAAAATGAGTAACAAAGTTAAAGAAATAATTGTTTCTAATTTGATTAGACAAAAATACCATAAACTACTGATATTCTGACGCTAACTTCGCTTCATTTGTACCCTTATAAACTACAGGATAAATGAAAACAAAATTTTATCAATCATTGATTGGAAAAAAAAAAGTCGTGATGAGAAGCAATGTTACAGTAGCAGCAAACAAACTCTAATCAAAGCTTATGCATAGCTATATGTCATTTCATATCTTTATTTATATATTATTATTTTGGTTTATCAAATTTAGACCAATTTGGCATATTTTGAATCAACCTTTTAGGAACAATTTTTCCTTTAAACTGATGACTTTTTTTTTCCCCCCGGTTATGCTTTAGCCAATTTATATTTAATCATAAAGTAAACATTGAAACTATTATATTCTAGAACCATAGAACTAGTGAAAAATCCTTATTCAAGATTAAAAACACGCAATATTAAACAAATCAAACCAAACTTAAGAAATCAATCAAGTCTAGATTTGGGTTGATCTTATTAAAGGTTTCTTTCATCTCGCCCTGTCTTGTTTTGAACTCTATGCATTATCTTTCCATAAAATAACCAAATAAATATGCATCTCATCAATTTTAAAACCACCAAGAAATTATGTGGAACAAGATAAAATTACGAGGCAAACAAGAAAAAGTAGATAATTTCAGTAAGCGCTTGACTTACTTCACTTTCTTCCAAAACGTGACGAATATCTTTACTTGACCATAACCTACTACGTTTTCTAGGGTCTTTTCGTGATTCTTGATGAACGATCTCTCTTCCCATATCTTGTACTAGATCATGCATGTTAATACAATCATCCTCTTGCATACCAGAACGTTTTTCAATCTTTATGAGGCATTTGTCTACCAACACTCCAATAGGATAGTCTGCTGGATCATAATCATGGACAATTCCCAACATCTTTTTGACATATTTCAATTCACATCCATTGTAGAAGCAAGCAATATCAAGAAAAACTTCTTTTTCGGGCTGTTGCAAGCCATCATAGCTTACTTTTAATATCTGTTGTATCTTATCATGAGGGGTTCTTTTACGTCCATTTAACATAGATTCCCACACCGTTACATTCTTACCATACAATTCAGAGCCTATTAATTCAAGGGCTAAGGGAAGACCTCTAGCATAACGAATCACATGCTCCACAACATCCTTGTATCTTGGATCATCAACTTGCTTCTTTCTAAAGGCCATCCAACTTAACAATTCAAGACATTCTTTATGGTTTAATCCCTCCATGTCATATATTCTTTCAACCCCATAAAACTTAAGTAAATGTAAATCCCTTGTTGTTATAATGATCCTGCTCCCAGAACCAAACCATTCACATGTCCCAGCTAACTTTTGCAATTGCTTTCGTTCATCTACATTATCAAGAATCAAAAGAGTTTTCTTGCCTTTGAGTGTTCGTTTCATGAGTCCAACTCCTTCATCAATGTCTTCAATCTCTATCTTCTGCCGTAAAAGTTTTGAAAGCATTTTGGCTTGCTGTTGTTGTAGGCCATGTTTCGCAGATTCTCCTTTAATATCACCGAGAAAGCACAAATAATCAAAATGATCAGCAATTACATTATACAGAGCACGTGCTATTGTTGTTTTTCCCATTCCTCCAGTTCCACAAATTCCTACCATGAAGACCTTATCATTTGACCCAAGTTGCAATAGAGAGTTTATTTTTGCAATGCGAGAAGTTAAACCAACCGGATATTCGGCAACATCGAGGGGTTCCCTTTCTTTGATTATCCTAACGACGTGGTTCACAATCTCTTTAATGATTTCACCTTCATAATCTTTCCTGTGAAAGCAAATAGAAATTTCACTCAATTCTAATTAAATCCATGTGTTTCATGTTTCATATGCATGCATAGTAACTGAAATAAAGTTCTTCTACCCAAACTAACTAGTAAGGAAAAACAC
Organism: Acacia crassicarpa; assembly: GCA_034222035.1. Classification (NCBI taxonomy): domain Eukaryota; kingdom Viridiplantae; phylum Streptophyta; class Magnoliopsida; order Fabales; family Fabaceae; genus Acacia; species Acacia crassicarpa. Next base: position 17,149,872 of record JAWXYG010000009.1, on the reverse strand, counting down.
ATTAAGGGTCCATTTGGATATGGGCTTTTTTGAGGAAAAAAGCACCTTTTTAATGCAAAAAAAATGCTTTTTAAAATAATTTGTGTGTTCAAATGATATTTTTTTTAAAAAAAAGTAAAAGTCACAAAAAAAGTCAAAGTGCTCCTTTTTTTAAAAGCTCTAATTTGGAATTGAAAAAATAAGCACTAAAAAAAAGCACTTTTTTTAAAAGCCTATCCAAATGGGCCCTATTAGAAGGGAAAAAAAGGTGAAAGTTGTGAATAACCTTGTATCACATGGCGACCCCTTAAGATTAGCTACTTCACGTAGTGTGTGCTTCCATTTTTTTATCTTTTCTTCATCAGCCCTTGAGTTTTGTTCATGTGTAACTAGTGCTTGTCCATATTTCCCTCTTTGATGTCTTACTTCAGAAGGCTCCACATTATAAAAAATCGGCCAAACCAGTCGACCATTTCCATTGATACATTGATGGATTTGGACTAGTTCGTCCAAGCAAAACGTTGAGGAAGCATACTCCTCAGAAAATACAGTAATGGCCATTCTAGATTCTTGGATTGCTTTGAGAAGCGTTGGTGTAATTTCATCCCCGATTCTTATTTCCTTGTCATCGAAGAAAGTGCAAATTCCCATTTTATTGAGAGCATCATACAGATGTCCTGTGAATCCATGACGAGTATCTTCACCTCTAAAATTGAGGAATACATCGTACGTCCAATGAGAGTGTATAGAAGATGTTTTTGCTTGCTGAGCTGTCATGATTGCTTGTACTGAAAGATAGAAATGAAGATATCAGAGTAAATTTACAGTAACAAATTATAGCGTGATAATAACTCACAGAGAATAAAAATTAGTTTATCCGCTCGTATGTAGTATGCTAATGAAAAATTCTCAGTCTAATTATTGCTTTGACAAAAGAAAAAAGCTATTTCGTTGCATCAGCTTTTTAGATTCATAGTTGTTTTTATTAAGAGACTAAATACAGCCAAAAAAGAAAAGAAAAAAGATAACAGTTAATAACATTGTTTTTACTTACAGTTTGATGGAATTCTAATGTTAGTTCCTATGATTTTAAATCATGATGTTAGTCCATGCAATTTTATAAGAATCATTAAGTACAGTGTCCACAACTAAAACACATTAAAAATATATGAATCAAAATCAAAACTCGTGGGTTCCAATGTACTCTCTCTGTCCCTATATAAGGTCTTTTTAACAAAATTGCGGTGTTCAATAAAACAGTTCAAATTAGTTAAAACAATAAATACGTAGGAAATGTACTTTCTTCTTAAAGATTTCCTTATTTATAAATGAGTAAGAAAGAAAGAGTAATAATAAAAAAATCACGAAAAATAATGTATGATAGAAAGATCACGAGAGAGAATATAAGACTAAAGCAACATTTTAATTAAAGCAATGCATAAAATTAATTGAGGCTATAGGTTAAAATGTATTTATTAGTCAAACAAATTCAAGTGGGACTTCAGTAATCTTGACTTTATAAAAGGGGATAAGCCTATCAAAAAATGTGACCTGTTAAATAGGGAGTATTAGCAAGGTGAGGCACCCATTGTTTCTTTATTCCCAATAATGTGCTAAACAATCTTCGAATAAGAAAGCCTGAGACTTGAGTATCATATAAAAATTGGTGCAGGTGAGTATTTTCTTTATTCACAAGACCAGAAATTACCAACAACCACACACTTTACAAAGAAGATTGACTTGATTCGCTTACTTATATCGGACGATTATTTTGAGTATACTCGCCGAAATGAAATCACCAACAATTTTGGAGCTGAGCTGTACTGGAAATAGTCCAAATAGCACAAGAACGGATCAAGATCAGATCTGGGTTTAATTTATTTACCTATTATCCTACTCTCCCAATTCTTTATGAGTATTTGAATCCAATTCCTGAGTGACAACTCAATTCATAAAAAGATGAAAACAAAACAGCAGTTGCCATGTCCAACACAGATCTAACCCGTATCAGAGTAAAAAGGACAAGAACAAGAAAAAACAGAGAGAGAAATTACCAGACAGGAGGCAGAGAGCGATGGACCATAAAATTGTTAGAAAACCTCAGCTTCCTTGGATGAGAGTTGCAGAGGAGAGTTTTCTTTTCGCAGATTTACTGTTCCGCGTCAAGGAACTGATGCCTGTGCAGTTTCTTCAGTAATACTACCGAGTTGCAGAGGAGAGTTTTCTTTTCGCAGATCTAGTGTTCCGCGTCAATGAACTGATGCCTGTGAAGTTTCTTCAGTAATACTGCCTCCGGTCCTACATAGTTGGTAGTGCATTGTATAAAGCCACAATTATTCCTACTATTTCTTACCACGTTCGTATCTCTTCCCTATCTTCTGAGCAAAAATCTCTTTCCTATCTTAAAATTTGTACAGTATAAGAAATATGTCCCACTAAAAGTCTTCCAAAATTGACTCACCGACAAGTTGACTATAAAGTAAAACGCAGAACATTTAAAAAAGAAATTTCTATTCGTGGTGGCTTTTTTTTTTTTTTTTTTTGAGAATCACACACAGGTCTCAAGAAGCAGACATAATTACGCACAGGTTCCTTCAAATAACAAAATTACATAGAGTAATTATTTGTAAAAATAAAATTACTAATCTAACCTTCTTCTTCCTTCTCCTATCTCTCTCCTCTCTCTATTTTCTTCGCTTTGGACAAACACATCAGATCAAGCTTGCACCACCAAAAGAGAAAGAAATTGAGACATACTAAACTAGAAATTTGCAACATCCACCTAACTCTAGCAAACATACCTGAAGAACAAATTTTCTAGGAAAAATCCGAAGTTTTCGAGACAAAAAGCCAGCCGAGAATTATCTCCAGTCACAACACTAAAATTTACCACTACAGAATAAAGCAGTTCAGGTTTCTAGAGCTCTCTTTTCAGTGGAGAAGAAAACCACTGTCCAACAGATTTTTTTTTTTTTTTTTTACTTTTTTCAATTCTAAGGTTTAGAGGCGATTTACAACAAGAAATTCTATATTTACAACAGCAAATTCCTATTTTAACAACAACTTTTGAAAACCTGGATTTTTTCAATTCTGAGGTCCAGAGGCGATTTACAACAAGAAATTGTATATTTACAACAGCAAATTTCTTAACAACAAGTTTTGAAAGCCTGGATTTTTTCAATTCTGAGGTCCAGAGGCCATTTGCAACAAGAGATTCTATATTTACAACAGCAAATTCTTATTTTAACAACAAGTTTTGAAAGCTTGAATTTTGTCATTTCTGAGGTCCAAAGACCATTTGCAACAAGAAATTCTATATTTACAACAGAAAATTCCTATTTTAACAACAAGTTTTGAAAGCTTGGATTTTTTTCAATCAGAAACTAATAAAACAGAGTAGTCCCTTTGTTATTCCTCTGTTTCCTTCCCAAAAAACAGAGTACCATGTCATTAACCCTACCCAATAGCATGAAACCCCAACTTCAATAATTTAATGTTGTAAATATAAAATTTCTTGTTGCAAATGGCCTTTGGACCTCAGAAATGACAAAATTCAGGCTTTCAAAACTTGTTGTTAAAATAGGAATTTGCTATTGTAAATGTAGAATTTCTTATTGTAAATAGCCTTTGGACCTCATAATTGAAAAAATCCAAGTTTTCAAAAGTTGTTGTTAAAATAGGAATTTGTTGTTGTAAATATAGAATTCCTTATTGTAAATCGCCTTTAGACCTCAGAATTAAAAAAGTCAAAAAAAAAATTCTGCTGGACACTGGTTTTCTTCTCTGCTGAAAAGAGAGCTCTAGAAACCTGAACTGCTTTCTTCTATAGTGGTGAATTTCAGTGTTGTGATTGGAGATAATTCTCGGCTAGCTTTTTGTCTCGGGAACTTCAGATTTTTCCCAGAAAATTTGTTCTTCAGGTATGTTTGCTGGAGTTAGGTGGATGTTGCAGATTTCTAGTTTAGTATTTCTCAATTTCTTCCTCTTTTGGTGGTGCAAGCTTGATCTGGTGTGTTTGTCGAAAGAAAAGAAAATGGAAAGAGGAGAGAGATAGGAGAAGGAAGAAGAAGATTAGATTAGTAATTTTATTTTCACAAATAATAACACAGAAGTCCTTATGTGTAATTTTATCATTTGAAGGGATCTGTGCGTAATTATGTCTGCTCCTTGAGACCTGTGTGTAATTCTCCCTTTTTTATCCTTTGATAAGACATGGAGGCGTATGTGGTAAAAGGCTTAGATACCCCTCTCTCTTCTTGCTTTACCTTTGCTTAAAAGTGAGTGTTTGACCAAAGGTAAAGTGAGTGTTTGTTTGTATCCCAAAAAAAAAAAGCAAAAAAAAAAAAAAAGTGAGTAGAAACACAAGCCAAATAGGGCCTTAGAGTAGAAACACACACTTTGAACAATCTTCCCTCATCTTTCAAATCTTCTTTTCCCTCTTTTAAGTTCCTTTCTCTCCTCAAAAGTTCCCTGTACCAAATAGGGCCTTAGAGTAGAAACACACACTTTGAGCCAAGAAGAGGGTTGTTTTGATGGATGTAGCTTTGGCCCTTTACGGGTTCCCCTTCGTTGCGTCATTTTCTTAAAATTGGGATAAATGTTAGATAAGAACCTCCTTCTTCTTGTTTGTTTTTAAATGAAACAAAAGAATTTTTCTAATGGAAACAAATGGATTTAGGAAACTTATGCTTCATGATTAGTTGATTGTCATTTGACAAAATTTTCCTAACATGAGGGGAAAAATTGAGTAGCTAGAAAAAGAACAAAAGAAATGCATTATTACTATCAAGTATAGATCCTGAATTATAGCAATATGAACCAAAAGTTCATTAGGTTTGCATTCATGAAATATTGCATAAAATATGTCAGATGCAATTATTGACCTAAATAAGAATTACAAAATCTCATATTCTAGTTTAAAAAACTCTAATCAACATAAATGAAAGTGAGGCATACCGGAAGCATGAGAGAATGATCGATTCCAAAAGAAAAGAGAAAGAAACAAATAATCAAGATGATCATATTGAGGAGGTATGTATTCCAGAAGAGAACAAAATATAACTAATTGCAAAAACTTCAAAAGAGTTCTAGGTACTTGAAAGTAATAAAGAGATCCCAATGAATTATGTCATAGGAAAAATGAAACTGAAAAAATTGAAAGTGGAGCTGGATACCCAAGAGGGGGGTGAATTGGGTATCTTGAAAAATTTTCGTTATTGCTCTGTTTTGGACTTTGAAAAACAGGGTAAATCAGAGATAAGGGAAGAAAAGCTTGGACACAAGAATTTATTCTGGTTCGGTCTTATCTGAAAGTGGAGCTGGATACCCAAGAGGAGGGTGAATTGGGTATCTTGAAAATTTTTCGTTTTGGCTCTGTTTTGGACTATGAAAAACAGGGTAAATCACAGGTAAGGGAAGAAAAGCTTGCACATAAGAATTTATCCTGGTTCGGTCTTATCAACTGACCTACATCCAGTCCCCAGACACTCTGGGATTTTCCACTATATCGATGATTACACACTCTGCACTCAAGAGTAATTCTCTCACTAGAATTTACTCCCCCTTACAAGTTGTAATCAAAGACCCCAACCACCAAGTCTCCTGACTTGTGGTTCTTTACAATCGATGATCAATAATCAAATAAAACTCTCTCAAAGCGTGGATAATGATAAACACTGAAGCTCACTATGTCAAAAGACAAAATACAAGTGAAAACTGAAGGTAGTTGAGACAATTGAATGCTTGTGCGTTTTCAGATGTTCTAGGTTGTTGAGAAGACTTGAATGCATCTCTATTTATACTTAGAGAGCATTAAATGACCGTTGTAAAGTGAATCAAACCGTTGGAGGTGATTAGTGATAACTTTGGTCAGCTTCTCTCTCTAATCTCCACTTAATCCAGATGAATAATCACTCTGAGCTGTCTCTCTGTGGATTAGTCCGTTGGAGAAGAGTTTTCTTGATGTAGAAACCATGCTTTACCGTTATGAAGGCGTGTTCAGGTGGATTAGTCAAAAAGGCTACTTTCTGAGGTGCATTTAATGTTCTGAACAACTTTATGCTTTTTGCCTTGACTTTCATTAATCATCCTCTAAGTCAACTGAAACTCACTTAGCAAAGTGGTTAAACATAGCTAAGAACATATAAGAATGATAAATGGAAGCATTAAGATCAAAAGAAAGTGTTTCACAAATTTGACAAATTTGAAATTCAGTTTCAGCGTTCAATACTCGAGTATGTTCTTCAATACTCGAGTTTGTCACTGTGCACTTAAGTCAATACTGGAGTATTCATTCTGATACTCGAGTATGCTTCTGCCAGAGAGGAACCATCGTGACTTGAACTTTGAAAACAAAGGTCAATACTCGAGTATGTAAGTCAATACTCGAGTTTTGCTCCTTCTAGTGAGAAAATGAGTTTAAGTTCTAAACCTCAATACTTGAGTATTCTTTTCATTACTTGAGTATTCAAATCATTGACAAGTGGATAACCTCTCTGTATGCCCAATACTCGAGTTTCCAGAACCAATACTCGAGTATTGATTCTTTTAAGAAAAATTGTGAAGTTTTTCCATGTCAATACTTGAGTATTCAAGAGAATACTTGAGTATTCATAAACAGGTGGTAACTTGAAAATCTTTGTGAAAACTCAATACTCGAGTATGTAAAACCAATACTCGAGTTTTCATAAGATGTAAAAGTTTGAAGGCTCTCTGTAAGTTCAATACTCGAGTTTCCAGATTCAATACTCGAGTATTCACTCAAGGTGAAAACTTGATTACTCTTTGTAAGTCCAATACTCGAGTATTACTTCCAATACTTGAGTATTGACTCAGGCTGAAAAACTTGAGTGCTCTCTGTAAGTTCAATACTCGAGTATCCAAATCCAATACCCGAGTATTCACTCAAGGTGAAAACTTGATTGCTCTCTGTAAATCCAATACTCGAGTATTGCTTCCAATACTTGAGTATTGCTTTGTCAAGCATGATTTGAGCAATTCACTGTCAAGTCAATACTCGAGTATTCATACCAATACTCGAGTTTCCATTTGACAGTTGATTTTTTAGCAAATGCAGAAACTTCAAAACATGTTTACAATTGTTGATTATCATCAAAACACATAGAGAACTAACAAAAATTAAGTTGTCGATAACGGTCTTGATAATAATTTCACATAATCAAGTGAGGATCTTATGCATAAGTTCATCTTCCAAGTAGACAGAATGATGATTAGCTAAAAGGAAAAGTAAAAGGAAAAAATGCAGTGAAAATGGGATTACATTATTTCAATATGTTAAAATTATGGATCTGCACTCCCAGCTGAAATATGAAATATATAAATATTTAAGTGAAGATAAAGATTTTAACAAATGTTAATAAGACTATGATGGAGCATACTATTTTGTGGTGGATACAATATTTTGTATTTTTGGCAACATATGAAAAACAAAAATTTATGTGTCTGTTAGATGTTGTCATATACAACCATTTCATATAGCTCATTAAACAGTGAAATCTATGTAAGAATCTTTGAATGATCTAAAATGCTAGAAGCATATATAAGAAATTCGTTGAATATAAAAAATGTTATGCGAGTTTGAAAATAATTCGATCATATATAATTTATTGAAAAATATATTAGAAAATGAGTAATTTTAAATTTTACTTGACTTGTAGATCAAATTATCGAATATGTCAATGATTTCAAAATCACATATTTTTTACATGATAAATTTTCTTGTGAAGATGTATTGAATTTAATCGTCTAAATGTACCTTATATTTTAGAAGAATATTTTATATGTCATGCTAATATTGTATTTATCATGATTCTTTTGATAAAAATTAGTTCTTGCAGGTGCACAATGGAAACAAAAATGAGATTTGGTGTGATAGTCCTATGAACATATTATATGATACTATTTTGTTTAGAACAAACTAAATGTGTGGATGCAAGATATATTATATGGGTTTTCAGAATAATTTTTCTTTATTGTTTCCACAATGAATAAGATAAAGGTAGAATATATTGATATTTTAATATATCCAAAACATATGTTAGAGGACTACATTTCAACAAGATTTTTAGTGACAATGCATCATTCATAGTTTGGAAGCTAAAAAAAAAAAAAAAAAGAGATGCTCAAAAATACATTGGAAGTGATGTTGTCATCAAGAGGAGTTAAACTAATGTTGTTATCAAGAAGAGTAAGTACGATATTATCATCAAGGGCAGTAGAGACCGTGTTGTACTCTTTTCCTTAACCAAGGTTTTGCCCCACTAGGTTTCCTAGTAAGATTTTTAACGAGGCAATTTCAATATATATTGTATACTCTTTTTCTTTTACTATGTTTTTGTCCCATTGGGTTTTTTATAGTAAACGTTTTAATGAGGCACAATAATTGCTTACAAATAGGGGGAGTGTTATGAATACTGTGGTAGTGGATGTTCATAGTCTCATAGGATTCCATAATGCCTATAACCTCCAATGATTTTATGTTGTTTTATAATATAGATTAATTCTTATGTTTATGACATTGTAACTCCATCAGAGCTAATTCTTATTTTTATGATATTGTAACTCTTGGGAGGATTGAAGCCCTACACACACACATATACTTAACACAAAGGACTGAATATTAATTCTTATTTTCATGACATTGTAACTCTTGAGAGGATTGAAGCCCTACACACACACATACTTAATACAAAGGATTGAATGTCCAAAATGCTATGTGGATAAAAGTTCTCCTCCATTCTTTATCTGTATAATTCTCTCTTGTCTTTCTTCATCCTTTCATCTCAATCTCTTATATTTTCTTGATTTCATAATATTTTTTTTCCTGTATTTTGATTTTTCTTAAAAAAATTCTAGACCCTGAAGCTGATGAAATGAAATAGCTTTAAAAAAATAAATTAAACTGACACTTTTGTTTATTAATGGGTTAAGGTGCAAAAATGCACATATGTTTTACTCAAAGGAGTACCCAGCACCAAGTACTTATTTTGGTGCAAAAGTGACTACATTGTTACGAATTATGTGAAAAAAAATATTGTTTGACTTTGACGGTTAAATTTGATTTTTTTTGCTGACTGGATGATGACATAGCTTTCAAATGTGCAAAAATATACATATGGTTTGGGCTAAATAGCTTCTAACACCAAGTACTTTTTTAAAATTTAGGAATTTTATTTCAATTAAAGGAAAATTATTATTTCTCTAGGTATAATTTTTGGGAAATCAAATTTTTTCTCTAATTTATCATTTTGAGAAGGAGGATTTATTCAATGGATAAAAATAGTAAAATTTTTGTTTCCATAATTTATTTTCTTCTTTAAAAAAATTTCTTATCAAATTTTCTAATTAATAATTAATAAATAAGTTCTTGTGCATCTGAAATTATAAATAATATATTTACTTTAAAATAATTTTAATTTTTTGAAAAATAAATAGTTAAAGAAAAAATTCATTTATTCTATAAAAAAGATAATAATGCATTTACTTTGAAAAAGTCAACTTTATAACTATAAATAATAAATCTATTTGATTTACTTTTATTCATCATATAAATAGCAATAACTCATTCAGAGGTACAAACGTTTATATTACATATTTCTTAATGCAATAAAAAATAAATAATATTATTCGATTTTGATTGAAAAATTATTTAAATAATTTTGGTTCAATTTGTTAGATCAAAAAATTAAAATTATTTTTAAGTAAATATATTATTTATAATATCAAATTCCAAATGCATAAATACTCATTTATTAATTATTAATTAGAAAATTTAATAAGGATTTTTTAAAAAACAAGAAAATAAATTATGGAGATAAAAATTTTACCTTTTTTACCCATTGAAAAATACTCCATCCCAAAATGATAAATCAAGAGAAAAAATTTGGCCTATCAAGAATTATATCTAAAGAAATAATAATTTTCCTTCAATTGAAAAAAATTATTAAATTAAAAAAAAAGGACTTGGTGTTAGACATTCTTTTGACCAAATCCTATATATATTTTTGCACCTTTGAGAGCCACGTTATAATTCAACCAACAAAAAAAAAAGAAAAAGGAAACAAAATCAAACTTAACGATCACACAGTAGTTTTGTACCTAATTTGTAACCAAATAGTTACTTTTGCACTTTTAAAAAATATTTGGTGTTGGGCGCTCATCAGGGTAAAACACATATTCAAATATTTTGCATTTATAAATTCATATAATCATTCACACACAATGCAATTAAAAAGAGGTAAACAAATATTAAAAAAAAACGAGATAAAGACTATAGAAAAAAATAACTTTTTTTGCTACTATAAAAAACATAACCAAGAGAATAGCACAACAGACTTTTGAGGAAAAGAAATATGAAAATGGGAAATATTTAATTTTATCATAGCAGCTTGGAAATAGTTTTTCTCCCTTCCGGAGTCATTTATACACTGAAAACCTAATATAATAACTGGATCTTTTTTGACCTGAATATATTTACTTGATCAAACAATAATCATTAATATAAATTGATAGGAAGTCAAAAATTGCACAAATTTGGAACCCATTTTTAAATCCCAACCTACCTACACTAGAGTTGGAAATCAGGGTTGGCCCGGCCCTACAGGGCCTGGAGCAAGGAAAACATCAATTTTCCAAAGCCCAGCCCGATAGTATTAGGGCCAGGGCCGGCCCTACAAAGCCTGAAAATTACTATTCTAAATTTTAACTATTTTTCCTTTGATTTTTTCAAAGAAATATATAATTAGTAAATTACAACCATTAAAGTTCTAATCTATCAAATAAATGTTATTAACATTAATATCTAAATAATATAAAGGGAAAATCATTTGTCCAGTGACTGGACCTAACAATCTATCATGTGAATCGAAACTACACCATTTGGGTTAGTGAAGGTGCACCTTAAATTAAAAAACAAAACAAAAAACAAAAGAAAAAACAAAACACTCATTCCTCAATTTCTGATCCAGCGCTATCGTGAAGGAAAAATAGGAATAAAACATATCCCAGGATAAAAATACAAACCGATAGAATCAATAGGAAATTGTAGAGAGAATTACTTCCAGCGAATGGATTAAAACCTTATATCTAAATTTAGAAATCAAATCGCTGATGGAAGATAGAAGAATCTGATTCTCCAATCTTTCTCTCAATGTCACGGATTCGCTTGCTGTAACTTCCTAGGTATTTCGTCTATCCGGCTTTCTTGTGCGTAATCTCGATGATTCTAAACTAATTTGATTCAAAAACCTAGTCATTTATTCAAATTTTGCAAGAAATTGTTAGTGGCAGCCTAGAAGATGCAATGGGAAACGTCTTTATTCAAATTTTGTGAGAAATTGTTAATGGAAAACCTAGCCATTTGATTCTCCATACGATGATTTTAAGCGATTTTTTTTTTAAAAAAAATTAAGGCACCCCATCACTATACTTAACCAAACGACGTAGTTTTAGCGGTTAACAGCAAAATTTCCTAGGTCCAGTCACTGGACAAATGATTTTCCCTAATATAAATCATTTAACAAATAAACACATTCATTAATTCGTAATAAAAAACAAATAAACACAAAGAATATGTTTTTTCCTTTTTTTTTTTCAAAAAATATTAAACAAAGGAATTACTTTATATATGCCCACGACAAAATACTTTTCCCTCTTGTAATTTTGTGTGTGTTTGCAGATTTCTTCCGTTCATGCATGATTTTATTGACAGGTAAAAACAATTATACTTATTTTATATAAAATATATTTATAATTTATTATTTATATAATATTGTAATACCAAAGTAAATGTTTATTTAATATGAAAACATCCATTCTTTAAAATTTATAATAACTAATTATGCGTTTTAATACAAAATAATAATAAACATAAAAAAAGGGGTTATAGTTTAAACCAAAAAAATCTAAGTAATTACAATATATATATATATATATATATATATATATATATATATATATATATATATATTCATTAGGTAGAAGTTTAAGTAATTATTTATTTTTTTTAAAAAAAAACTACAGTTAAACGGGCGTAAAGAGCCAACCTGAGGCCCTACAGGACCGGCTCGATTAAGCCCGAGGCCCTACAAGGCCGATCCTGCAGGGTCAATTTCAAATTTCTAGTTTTTTTTTAAGAGCGAGCCCTACAGGGCCAAGGCTTAAACAGGCCGGCCTGATGGGCTTTGTCCGATTTCCCGGCTCTAACCCACACTATCAAAAAAAAGAAAAGAAAAGAAAAGAATATCCGATAGAATCTAACATGAAATCACCTTTTCTTATGGTATTTGTGACGGAAATGGATTTCCAATGACATGATCCACCGCTATAGGATGAATCACAAACGAATTTCCAACGGAATTTCAATTTTGTCATAAAATACCAATAGAATTCCATTGAGATTTGCCACGGAATCGAATTCTGTTGCTAAATTATTTCTTTATTTCTTTTATTTCAAAATGCCACGTGGACCTCCTCAAGCTCGTAGGAGGCCACCTCATCACCAGCCCATTACTTGAGCCGCCACATCTCACCTTCAATGTCTGCCACATCACCATTGGCTGCACCGCCTGTATAGAAGATTGTCAATACTTAGTTAAACTTGTGCTGGACGAATGCAAGCATCTAATAGAAGTTGAAAACGTTCCTACCTAGCATAATACAATTGATAGCAGGAGATTGCACATCGTTGAGTTGAGAGTTGAAAAGTTATTCACTACAAAATATATATATATATATATATATATATATATATATATATATATATATATATATATATCACAATTTATGACAGACAAAATCCATCACAAAATAGGGTTTTTTCATTGTAAAAACGATTAAAAAATCCCATCACAAAATATTTTTTTACGATGAAAGAAAAAGTTCCATTGCAAAATTCAAGATTTGTAATGGAAATCGAATTCCGTCACATTCACAAAAATTGAAAGTTGCAACATAATTCGTTTTCCATCGCAAAAATTGAGATTTGCGATAGAATTCATTTTTCGTTGCAAATCTAAATTTTACGATGGAATCCGTTTTACGTCACAAATCTCAATTTCTAAAAAATTAAAAATTATATAAAAAATATAAAAATTAGAAAATAAAAAAGAAAAGTATATCATGAAACATATATTTATAAGAAAGCTAATTAGGAAATAATTATATAATAAGATATAAATGACCTAAAAGCAATAAACTAATATTAACAACAGTGATCCTCCAACATGAGCAACTTTTCAAGAATAGCACGATGCTATTAGATATCCATAGAGAAACAAAATATTCCAAGCATTTTGAACATCAGAAAAAGAAAAAAACATAGTAAAATGAAGACAGCATTTACGCTATGAATCCTATTTTTGAACCTTAGACAAAGAAGTTCCCTCCCCCTTCTTATCCCCTCCAATCTCAAAGTGCTGCATTTAATTAGAAGTGTTTACATGTCAAATAGCAACATAAATAAAGCACTTCAAATTTCAAAAATGGGAACAGTTTCAAACTACAAAACTATCAGGATCGTAAGTTCCCCCCTATCTGAAATATGACCACAATCAAGTTAAGATATCACATATCTTGCACGATAAAGAAACAAAATAGTCCACGGTTCATGCCAGATTTTCCCTCTACAGTGTCATTCAATCTCCATGCTCTTCTTTTCATTCGTCCTTCCCCTCCTTTAAATCTTGAATATTCGTTTACATTACCCCCTCCTTTTATGAGTAGGTAACATTATCTTTACAGAGAAGATAAAAAATCAATTGGGTCAAATTATTGGCTAAATAAAATATCATATAATAAATACATATATATACTAACAAATTTTATAAGATCAGCCGATGCCAAGACTCCAACTGGCCATAACTATGTTTGACTTGAATTAATTGCATGAAAGCTGAACTTGTTTACTGGATTAACTTAAAATTTTTATGAAATCCGTCCATTTTTGTTGCTACATGATCTAAGTGACTAATTCTCAATCAAATCATAATTTTTGTGATGTTCATTGTATCCAAGAAAAGTTTGGCTGGATATTTGTAATAGAACTTGAACCATTGAGTCTAGTTTGGGCCATTTGAATTAGCAACACTGAATTCCTGGTTATGGTGTGTTTAAATGCTCAACTTCTGGCTGTATCAAAAAAAAAAAAAAAGCTCAACTTCTAAAGTTTAACCATTTTGCTAAACACTGAAACTTTGTTGCTATTTGCTATACTCTGAAACTTTGTTGCTGCATTTGCCGCATTGGATTCAGTTAAGAGCTGAAATTTTGGCATTTATTTGCTACTTTATGTCAGATAATTGTGAGATTTGAGATTCTGACATTGAGAGACGAAGTAACAAAACTTTAAGTAGAGTTTTGTGCGTGCAATATACTTGTTCTGGAATTGTATACTGTGCTGTGCTCAGTCATTTGCTCTAAAATTTTTTTACAATTAATTAAAAATTTCTAAAGTTGAACCACAAAATTGGAAATGTGGAATATATAGTAACCTGAGGATAGATATGCAAGTTTTAATTCATAGGCCTTAATTATTAATTATTATTATTATTTTTTTGGATTAAGAAAGGCAAGCCGAAGCTTGAAGAGTTTGAGAAGGTAACTAGACCAAAAAGTCTAGCCCTCAATACAATCAAAATTAACTAACAACTACAAGCCAACTGGTCACTCAAGACCATATGGAGACAGCCTATAGGAGTCGTTGGAAAAAGAACTACATCAACAACATTTGTAGCCTCATGGCCTTGCTTGGCCATATAATCTGTGTAAGCAATGTTGTCCCTTGGCGTATGGCGGTTCTCTACATTCCAGTCCTGGAAGAGAAGGTCATGAATGTTGCCCACAACGTCTCTAAACGGGTGATCAGTGTGGTGATCTCTCATAATACAATTGAGCGCATCAAGAGAGTCGAAGTATAAGATGATGTCGTGAAGACCCATCTCCTAGCCTATAGTTAACCCAGTCATGATAGCATGCAGCTCCGCTTCAATAACAGAACAGGTTCCAAGGAACTTGTGGAATCCCATCAACCAATGTCCCCGGGAGTCCCTAATTACCCCCCCGCATGCGGCTTGATATTGATGACGCACTGATCCGTCAACGTCCATGCAAACCACGTTCGTAGGAGGGGGGGTCCAAGATCTTTCCTCATACCTGTCCAGATGGAAAATTTGATGGGTTAAGGATTGGTTAGTTGTAATTTCCATCAAGAGATAATTACACAAGTGAAGCAGTTTCCGGGTATTCATGCTCTTGCCTTGGAACAGGAATTTGCATCTAGTAGTCCAAAGAATCCAGCTTCCCAAGCTGAAGATTCTTGGCCAAGAGAAGTTCCGAAATCTTCCTTTGCCAGGGTTGTGGTTTGCATTCCAATTAAGCCAAGTCTGCAAGTCACCTGCAAGTAACCTTAATTATTAATTATTGATTCGCTTGAATCATAGCGCTTCCGAATACTTAGTAAAAATTGTAAAATGATGTATGTGACAATTTTACTTAAAATGTAATTAATGCTTGTGATAATGTTATTTAATATGATTAGACTGTTATTTTTGTTTATCTTCACGATAATTTTTCCCCCCAATGTTTTACCTTCACAATTTATTGTCCCATAAAGCTGGGTGGACTTTTTGATGTCTTATTAGATTTTTTTTTTTTTGTTGGGCCCACGATATCTTGTAAGATAGTAAAAGCGACCAATGACACGTCATTTTTTTTAAATATGAAAATTATAGTAAAAGGTTTTGGCTCATCCACGATCTAAAAGTAAGGCAAAGTCTCTCTTCCTCCTCGGTAATATTAATGTTGGACATATGAGCCGTTTATTACTCTCAGACGATTACCTATACATCCAAAAGTTAGGATGTCTCCCTCAATACCTAGACAATTTCAAGATTGAACCAAGGTAATTAAACCCGGACCGGTCAGTGAACCGGTCGGGGTACTGGGTTAAGGGTCAGTGGGTCAGATCGGAGTCAACCCGAGACCAGACCGGGACCAAACCGGTGAGGATTAAAAAAAAAGAGAAATAATTTAATTTCTTATCACATAATCCATAATTCCAAATACTATATATTATTTCAAGATTTTAAATCACTAGTTTTGTAATTATATACTTGTCAAATATTCTTTACATTTTTCTTTACAAATTGATATCAAAGCATCATATACCATCCAATGACACCTGAATTTGTAATGGAATCACAAACATTCATCATAACAAAATATCAAAAACCAAGTATGTGACAACAAAATATTCCCACCTACATCATAACAAAATATTCTCACCTTCAATCACTAAACTAATAATCATCAACATGATAATCATCATTAAGATCAATAAACTCCCTTGGAGTTGAGACATTAGGAGGTGGAACTGAAGGAGGAAAAGTAAAAGAAGTAGGAGCAACATGATCATCATTTAAAGATGAAGCCCCAACAACATCACCATCACCTATATATGAAATATGAAAAGAAAGTATTCATATGCTCGTCAAATACACAATGAAGTATGATAAAATAAAATAGAAACGCTTGAGAAGAATAGGAATATTACCAGCAGACAATGCTTAAAACTTAAATCAGATGAGAGCTGCACACTAAAGTTCAACAATGCTCCAATCGGATGAGACCTGCACAATAAACTGATAAAGTCATACTAAAATCACGAGATGTGAAGAAGAACAAAAAAGGTTTGACAATGCTCAAATCAGAACAAAGGTGAGGTTCGACAATGATCAAATCAGAACAAAGGTGAATAAGAATAAAAAAGGTCCGACCTTTAACAAAAAGAGACGATAGGTGAAGAAGAACCAAAGGCCCCAACCACCCACGACGAACGACGACGAAAACGACTGTAGCAGCAACAAAAGGCAACGAGAGGTCAAAAGGTTCTACCTTTAACCCACGTGACTGCGATTTCGCCTGAACCGATCACCTGTGTCGTGAAGGAGGGAGAAGAGCAGAGCAAGGGATTTGATTTTTCAGTTGGAGAGAATCAGAAAACCAAAACCGATTTGATTGCCTTTTGTTTTTTGGCTTTTTGCCTTTTTGGCTGATTCAGCATTTTGTTTTTTTGAATGCAACGAGGCCGTTTCATCATTCTGTGGGAACAAAACAAAATACAAAACCGGTTTGCTCAGCGGGTTAGGACCGGTTTACCCGGTTCATACCGGTTCCACCGGGTTAGCCCCGGTTCAGGGGCTTAACCCCGGTTTCTGATCAATGTCAGACCGGTTCCAGGACCGGCTGGACGGTTCCCGGTCAGAACCGGCCGGTCCGGTCCGGTTCTGATAACATTGGATTGAACCCTCGCTTGAGTGAGAGTGTCCTACATCAAATACTACTCTTTTATTGCATTCAATGCATCAATGCTTCATCGACCAAACACAAATTCAGTGCTTTCCACCTGCCATGCTCCTTTATATAAACACAAACCCAGACATATTACCTCCGGTAAAATATATGATAAAATTAAATTTTTTTTTAGATTAATAAAACTAATTAAATTACTTTTAAATATTTATATTTATCATTTTTTTCTCTAAACTATTTTACCTAACTTATAAATTGAAATATAATCTAAGCATACCTTACATAGGATATGATTAAGCTTCTTTAATCTCTATATAAAAAAAGTCAACCCTACCTTATGTTTAGGACGGGAGTAAGTAGTTATTAATATTCTTTTTAGTTAGAATTACAATAGCTAGGCTAGTGCCTTAATAGCGCAGTGACATGGGAGTTAGTCTCCCTTTCCTATGTTTAGGGTTCGAACCCTACCCCTCCCTTACTATATGTGTATATATATATATATAAAAGAATTATAGCTTGAGTACCTGAGCATGTGCCCTTGCTTTCTCCTGCTTCTCTTCCAGGTTTATTTCTGCAAATTCTTACTTAATGTTTAATGTTTTCGTCTAGGTTGATGCTCCATGTTAAGTTCTAACGTTAACGATCAAGATCTTGGTTTGGAAATTAATCATACTTATCCTGTTCGCAGGTAATGCAGTTTCTCCCCAACTATATTTTTAAAACTATTATAATTTTTTAAATTTCACTAAATTAAACCTAATTTCTCCCATTTTCATCACTTACCTAGATATCTTTAGAAAATAATATATAATAAAATGAGTTTGCCACTTGTTTGGTTCATTTAGATTGAAAGACAGGTTTTGCCACTTGTTGTATGTGTTTTAGACAATTTGCTATATAAGAATCCATCAATAGAGACTACGGCCATGAGAGAATTACCAGCAATTTGCGACTACGGTCATGAGAGAATTACCAGCAATTTGGAAAAAATTCATCATGTCCTGTGTTTGATGCAAAAGTATGGTCATTCGTCATTTCGTTGCAAAACTCGATTCCTAAAAAAAATAAATAAAAAATAAAAAATTATGAAATTAAAAAGAAATGTATAAAATCCTTTGAATTTTTTATTTTTGTTATTCACATGCCTTCACGATTTTAATACATGTAGATACTCTAGGCTGATCCTAATACATAGAAATTATAAAAGGCATATCCTAATATCTAGTAATTATAAAACGAAAAAACAATTACAAAATTCAAATTCTATAATCTATTGATTGATTTAAGCCGATCGTAATATCTAGTATTATAAAAGACGTATAGATTCTAATATCTAAAAATTATAAAGGTAGATCCTAATATCTAACAATTATGAAAGGAAAAAAAAGATGCTAATATCTAGGAATTATAAAAGAAAAAAGGAATTACAAAATTCAAATTCCATAATCCTATCAGATCCTAAAATATCTCTAATTACCAAGATTATATATTATACAGAAATTTAATATCTGCTGTTTATAAGCAAATATAATATAATAGAAAATATTTATTATAATTTTCTCTCTTCTAATAATAAATTAAGTTTGTAAATAATAATAATAATATCTTAAATTCTACAATATGGCTTCCCTAGTTCACATCTATAATTCTATATAATTTAATTATGGCCAAAGGTAACCAAGCAACAAGAACTTTTTGTGGCAATGGAATTTTAATTCACATGCTTTCTACATCGATGAAACTAGTTACCTTACCTTTGACAAATTTCAACTATGTATATTTCTTTTACAAACACTTTTTATATTATTGGCGAATTGAATTTAACCAAAAAAAGAAGAAACAAAATTAATATTCAAGATAGAAAACCTTGCATCAAACAGATTTTTTTTTTAAAAAAGGAAGAAATATAATGAAGGAACCACAACACACGGATTCTTTTATTGTAGAAAGAGGAATACATGAACATCTTCAATTGTACAGTGAGTGATGAATGCCTACCAACAGTCACTTCAAATAAAAAAATTAGATAACAGGAGAGGGAGGGAGGGAGAGGGACGTTATCGGAGGAAACGACGAGGAATTGGAGGACATTGGAGGAGGCGGAGGGCCAACGTCGGAGGAAGCGCAGGATGGCGAGGGGCTGAGGTGATGAGGAGGACCGACGAAATGACTAAGAGATGGAGAGGAGATTGAAATGGCGGAAGTCTAAATGATTTTAGAGGGCATTAAAGCCCGATTTGCGACGGAAACTCACTTCCGTCACAAAAAGCAAAATTTTTTTTTTGCAACGGAAATGAGTTCTGTCACAAAAAAAATTTGCTTTTTGCAATGGAAGTGAATTTCCATCGCAAAAAGGAGCAATCCAGTGCAATTTGTGACGGAATTAAAATTCCGTTGCAAAAAGAAATTTTTTTTGCGACAGAATTATTTTTCCGTCGCAAATTGGCCATCAGACTTTTTTTTTTTTGTGGAGTTTTGCTACAGATTTATTTTCCTGTAGCAAAATTTTGTGACGGAAAAATAAATCTGTAGCAAATTGCGACGGAAAAATAAACCCGTAGCAAAATTTTACGACGGAAAAGTAAATCTGTAGCAAATTGGTGGGCTTTTCCCTTCAAGACATCGGATTATTTTATTTTATTTTATTTTGAGTTTTGCGACGGAAAAATAAATCCTTAGCAAATTGGCGGGCTTTTTCCCTCCAAGACATCAGTTTTTTTTTTGAGTTTTCCTACGGATTTATTTTTTCGTAACAAAATTTTGCAACGGAAAAGTAAATTTGTAGCAAATTGCGACGAAAAAATAAATCCGTAGCATAATTTTGCGACGGAAAAATTAATCCATAGCAAATTGGCGGGCTTTTTCCCTCCAGGACATCGGATTTTTTTTTTTTTGAGTTTTGCGACAGATTCATTTTTTCGTAGCAAAAGTTTGCGACGGAAAAATAAATTTGTAGCAAATTGGCGGGCTTTTTCCCCTAGGATATCAGATTTTTTTTTTGGGGAGTTTTGCAACGGATTTATTTTTTTGTAGCAAAATCTTGCGACGGAAAAGTAAATCCGTAGCAAATTGCGACGGAAAAATAAATCCGTAGCAAAATTTTGCGACAGAAAATTAAATCCGTAGCAAATTGCGACGGAAAAATAAATTCGTAGCAAAATTGTGCGATGGAAAAATAAATCCATCGCAAATTGCGACGGATTTCAATTTCGTCGCAAATTGCAACGGATTTTTTTCCATCACAAATTCCGTCGCTGTTTTGGCTTTTTGTAGTAGTGATGACCATTGTTGGAGAATACGACAAACTGAAGGGCATATAGAACAAGAATAAATATTTCTGGGCTAGTTGCTTGATCATACTGGAGCATTCTGGCTGGAACTGACTTGCCATCATCATCTTCCTACAAGTTCAAGCTACTTTAGGTTGTGTAGCTCCGTCCTTCTTATCTCCATAGTTAATCCTAGAATTAGGAATATTTCTCACCCTGATGGCATATGCTCCACAAACTCTGGAAGAAACTATAAAAATTTATGGGATTAACTTTCTCCCTGTATATTTTAACAATGCGTCATCTTTTATGAAGATAATGGCTTAAAATTGAGTTGTCATGAGAGCTCTCCTATTAGTGTGGAAGTTGCAAGATTGTAGCCTTAAGTTAATGTCTAGCTACCTCTCTAATTTAAAATAAAATAAAGGACGAAAAAGAGCGATTTTACACCTGAAGTTTTCCCCCAGGAGCGTCCAGCACCATGAAGTTTTTTGAGGAGAAAAAAGCACACGAAGTTACGTTTTGGTAGCGTCTAGCACCACAGCCGTTAGTCAACTGTTAGTTGACTGTCAACTTGCTGACGTGGCGTTGACTTGGGCTGACTCGCTGACGTGGACGATGACGTGGAATAAAAAAAATTTAGAAAACAATTTTAAAGATTAGAAAAAATTTAAAACAATTCGAAAAAATTTTAAAAATTCAAAAAATGAGAAAATAATTAGAAAAAAATTAAAATAATTAGAAAAAAATAAAATAATTATAATAAAGATTAAAATAATTCAAAAATTAAAAAACTTAAAACAAGTAGAAATAAATTTTTAAAAAAATTAAAAAATCTGAAAAAAATTTGAAAAAATCGGAAAAATAATTCAAAAAATGAGGAAAAATAAAATAATTTGAAAAAATTTGAAAAATTTGAAAAATTTGAAAAAAATTAGCAAAAATTCAAAAAAATAAGGAAAAAATTATAATAATTGGAAAAGATATTAAAATAATTATTAAAAAAATTCAAAAAATTAGGAAAACCCATCCTTTAGTCCAAAAGATTTAATCCTTTTTTCTTTTTCCTTTATTTTGATTTAATGGGCCTTGTCAAATTCTCCTCCTTTAGTCCATCGTTTCTTTTGAAAACCCATCCTTTGTCCAACCATTTATATAATAAAGGGCAACAGATCGTCGATGAAAGGGTGGTCACTGGCAGGGGTATTTTAATTTATTTCTAATTATTATAATTTTTTGAATTATCCTAATTTTTTGAATTTTTTTATATTTATTTTAATATCATTTCTAATTATTTTAATTTTTTCCTAATTATTTTAATTTTTTCCTTATTTTTTAAATTTTTTTGAAACTTTTTTCAAAATTTTTAAATTTTTTTCTAATTATTTTATTTCTTTCCTCATTTTTTGAAATATTTTTCTATATTTTTCAAATTTTTTTAATTTTTTTAAAAATTTATTTCTAATTGTTTTAAGTTTTTGAATTTTTTGAATTATTTTAATCTTCATTATAATTATTTTAACATTTATTCTAATTACTTTAATTTTTTTAAAATTTTTCTAATTATTTTAATTGTTTTCTCATTTTTTATTTTTTTTCTAATTTTTTCGAATTTTTTAAAAATTTTTTCTAACTTTTAAAAGTTTTTTTCTAAATTTTTTGATTTTTTTATTCCACGTCAGCGGCTACGTCATCATCCACGTCAGCGCGTCAGCCCAAGTAAACGCCACGTCAGCAAGTTGACGGTGCTTCCAAAACGTAACTTCGTGTGTATTTTTGCTTCTAAAAAAACTTCGTGGTGCTGGGCACTCCTAGGAAAACTTCGTATGTAAAATCGCTCCTTCGCCCTAAAATAAACCATGTCATCCCAAGATTATCAGTATTTAATTTAATTTAATTATTTTTTAACCACATAAAATGATGGCGGGGAGAGAGACGCTACTTTGATAAAGAAAAGAAGAAGACTGTCTAAACAAGAGGGTGAGTGAAAAAAATAAAGAGCAATCGCACAAAGGGCAAAAAAGGCACAAAAGTTAACCTGAACCACATTTTGGTTCTGGTTCTTTTTAAGATTAGAGAGAGATACATAATTGTGTGCCATGTTGTTCGATCGGAGAGGAGATAGCGGGATATGAAAAAGGTAGCGTGTGCGCATGTGTGTGGTACGTAAAAGAGAAGCATGGTTTTGATTTTTAAAATGTGAGGCCTGAAAATTGAATTACATGGCTCGGAGAGTTATGTAATATTTTATCTTTTTTTCCCCCTTTTATGATAGTAGTTAAATTAAAAAACACAACATTTTTAATTTATCTAGGAGTTTTTGTTAGATATTTTAGATTTAAAATTATTTTAATTTATATATTTATAATTTAATATCTTTTTTATTCCAAAAAAATATCTTTACAGATTTTTTTAGTGTTGAAAATAGTGCCTTGAACAAATAAACAAAAGTTTCAAGGGCTACGATGATTTTAACTTCCTATATAATACTATTATTTAAATTAAGAATTTAAAAGGTATAAAAGATTCTAAGTTCATAACTCATGGTCAATGTTTCAATTTAAATTACTTGAAGCTTTAATAAATATATATATCATATAATTGGGTAGTACCGTGGTTAGCAGTCATGGATACTAACCCGATACCCAGTCTTATCCAGATTACAGGTCAGATCCGCTCATGCCCGAATCTGTTTGGGCACTTTTCCTTTTATCAAGCTGAATCGGGTTAGTTTCGGGTTGGGCTAGGCCGGATTTTCAGGTTCTATGTAAAGGCCTAATTCCATGACGTAGGTGTAGAGATGATCTAAAGTATTTTGATTATCTAGCAAAGTACCGGCATAACTTGATAAAGAATTTCTATATCCTTGATCAACCTCTAGTTATATATAGCTCAAGAGGTAGATGCTTATTCACTACTACAAAAAATGCTTACTACTTTTCCCTTTGTTCTCGATATTATCCGTTTTGAAATCTTTCAACCCTCACAATTTTAAAACGTGTTGAAAGAGAGATATTCAAATCCTTATAATGTGTATTTTATTATCCTTTTTAACTAATGTGTACTTCACAAGCAATTCTTTGACAAAATGGTCGAGTAGGAGTTCTCTACTTGAGAATGCTTTACTTTTTTGCTCAGGAGAGAATGCGTTACTTAATGGTTCTAAGTAATTAAAATAAGCCATAAATTTGTAAAAAAGAACTGTAAAGTAAAGTACCGTTACTTAATAGTTCCTCCCAAAAAACCATGTCTTCTTAAAAAATATTTGCATTATATATAATATTATATGAATAGAAATACCATTTTTCTTAAATAAATTATGGAAAAGCCAAAAATTTTGCAATCATCAAACTATTATTGATTATGAAAAGAATTACCATCACTAATATAAATTATTTATACTCACTAATTATACAAAATACAACATTTTTATGTCTATTAATCCCTAGCAAATGTAGATATAAAAGCAAAGGAAGAAAGAGCAATTTCTCAAGGCCTTTAGTTATTATACTAGCCGTATCAATGATCTACAAGAATTTAGTAAAGGATTCAAATAATTTGTTGGCATTATTTGAGTCAACCAAAAGTGAGGTTTACTTCTTCTTCTTCTTCCCCTTTTTTTAAAAACAAACTGAGAGATGAAAGCTTCAGTACTTTTATTTGTTTACCTGGAGGGGAGTAGAGAGTAGGGCTGAGCAACGGGCGGGCGGGGCTGCCCCGTGGCCTAACCCGTATCCCGCCCGTTTATAATACACGGGTACGGGTTAGCCCGTACCCGCACCATAACCCGTTTAAACCCGTGCAAAACGGGTAGGGGAAAAACGGGCTATTTTGGACAGGGTATGGGGGAACCCGTTTATGTCTCAATCTTTTTAAAAGAATCGAAGAGCCTCCCCAAAGAAAATCAGAAAACAACAGAAAAAATCAGAAGACTGTAGATCTGAGATGATAAGGTAAAATAAAAAGAACAGATCCGAGATGGAAGAAAAGATGCGAGAAAAATCTGAGATGGAGGAAATCTGAGATGCTCGGAGACTCGGAGTTAATGGTGAGGTGCAGAAACAACAGATTTAGAGTCGACGGCGAGATGTAAACAGTCGTCGAGATTGACGATGTGAAGATCGGAGAGCTGCTTGTTTGCCGACGTGGGGAGACGCTGGGAGGGTGAGAATCTGAGACGATGAGACTTGAGCAAGTGATTGAGATGGAATCTTTCTTCGGCCGCTCACCACAGCTCAAGGCAAAAGTTAGACTTTTATGAATTTAGAATTTTAGGGTTAGTAATGGATTATGTTTGTAAAAAAAAAAAAAAAAAATCATGTGGGTGTCTTTGCGAGAATCGAACAGGCATTCAAAAAGTAAATCAAGTTTCCACCTTTGCCACTGAACCAAGTGGAGATTTGTAGCTAGTAGTGAAATATTATTATTATATTTATAAATTACACATATGAAAAAATATATACATATACAAACGGGTAACGGGTTAGCACGGGTGCCCCGTAGCCTAACCCGTACCCCGCCCGTTTATTATAAACGGGTACGGGCAGCCCGTTACCCGTTATGGGTCTAATATGGGCGGGTTTAAAACGGGTAAAATTACACGGGTCGCGGGCGGACGGGCGGGTCGCGGGCTCTTTGCTCACCCCTAGTAGAGAGAAATGATAGGAGAGAATCTTTGATCCAATGTGTTAGGAAGCGCGTAAAAAAAAAAATCTTTTCCCAAAAAACATTCTATTCAATTAATGAATTATCAGATAAGTGATATAAGAATTGTTGGATTTTAGGATCTAAATCCCATAGGTTATGAATAAGAAGTCCCACTGGTTCGCCACTGCTAGTCGCGTCGGTTTGCCACAGTCGCGTGGGTTCGCCAACGGGTGTCCATCTGATCAGTTTTGTCATCTATAAATAGGATGTGCTAGTGACATAAAATCGAAGAGAATAGATAGAAAAACTAGATCTAAAATTAATCTCAAACATTCCTCTCTGCATATTACATTCTGTAGACATAGTGTGTGCGATTCTGAAAGCAGACTCGTTGGATTCGCTAAGGCTTCAGACAGACAGAGCCATCTTTCTGGAGACGAATAATCCGCTCTATCCTGGGATACAATTGCTCAGAAAACCTTCGGCATCCGTATTGAGGGAGCAAAATTGTCTTAAGGACACAACGAAAGTTGGGCCCGGATTTCTGCATTTTTCCATTCCATGTCGGCAGTCTTGTGAGTTCATTTTATAGTTTTTTTTTATATTGTACAGACTCTGTATGTTCTATTTAATTAATACAGATTCTTGTTATGATATTCGGTTTACTGTATATTCAATTTCTACCTACTCAATACATTAGAAACAACAAGAATAAAAAAAATCCCACTAGTCCACTGGGCCTACCACCTAATACATATTTACAATATGAATCACAATCATGGCTCACACATGCATATAAAGTCACACATAGTATGTAAGAGGAAAGTTACTATCGGGACGCTTTACCTATTCCCGCTTTGGTTCCCTAATTCTTTGGTCATCCTGGGCAACCGTCGGATGCTATAGTTACACATTTGCGAACTGCAGATTATTACTTATTGAAACACCTCACATTCTTAAAGTGTTAGAGTTGGTTATCTTTAATACTACCACACTATACTCAACATAAGGTTAAAAGAGCCTACACTAACCCCAAGAGCTCATATTAACCCTTGAAGGTTAGATTAATTATTATTATGGTCTTTATTTTTCTCATTTTCGCCACTTGACCAAATCTGCCATAATTTTGATCTAACTTTGAATATTCATCACCTTATGACTGGGTTCATTTGTAGGATTCCTCTTCTTTCCTCTCTCATAAAAATGCAACAACGTACACTATTAGCTCTCGCCTTGCGTTATGTTTTTCTGGGATCCCTTTTATTAAGAGAGATACGTAAACTGCATGCAGCATTATATCTCTGCACGTTATATAGTACGCGATCGAAACGTAAATATTAGTTTAGATGTTCTCATTCACTTGTATTGATCGAAATAAAACATTGGAAGTCATCAGAACTTGTGCGTTATTGTCATAATTGTTATAGTTAATTAATATTATTACATTGCAGTGAATATAGAAAGTGTTGTTGTTATTTTTTTGGTAGAAAAGTGTTGTTGTTATTTATTGCAACTTTGAGGATGTTAAATTTTGTAAGTGAAGTTAGTGATTTAATTATGTTTTTTTTTTTGGATAGAAACCAATTATTGGATTACTTGGTGTTTAAAATGTCAGTTAAAAGTAATAAATATAAAAAATAAATACTTTTCGTTTCAATTATATCCTTATTTAATTATAAAAATGTTACGTGAAAGATAATGGGTAGACATTTACAGTAGAGATATTAAGTGGCCTATATTTACTAGGGGCAAAGGCAAAAGGACCAATTTAAAATTTGAAGTAAAAAGATATATATGTTGCTCCTTATATTAAGGACAACCCCTATGAGAGCAATTAAGATTAGTCTAATTGGTAAAGGGGTTGGTTCACAATCATAAGATTATATGTTCAAATCCCAATGTAAGGACTTTGTTAGTTATTGATATGTAAATATCTTTATAAGTGTTTTTTAAACTTGGAGGCATACCCATTCCTGATAAGCCACCCCTCTAAGAGATAATGTTCTTTATAAAAAAGACTGAAAGAACTATTATTAATAGGGAAGTGGCTGCGGTCCTCTGCCTTTAACGTCCACTGTTGTCTATTTCAGCTTATCTATCGACGGATAAGCCGAAGCGGAAGCATTGGTCCCTTTTTCTTTAAAAAAAAAAATAGGCGAAAGAACTACCATTGTGTCTACTTTGGCTTAATTATCCATCGATGGATAAGCCGAAGTGAACAGCAGTGGACGCTAAGGCAGAGTACCGTAGCCGCTTTCTATTAATAGGCATACGGTGAATATATACTAATTAAAAGCATTTTTGTTATTCCCTTCATCAACTTTGGGAATATAATGTTAAAACTTTGTGAATGAAGAAAAAACCTGTTAAGCCTCAATAATTATTGTTAATAGTCCCTGTGTACTGTTGTGATGTAAATAAAACAAGAAAGTGTTGTAAAGAAAACGTGAACCGTGCACAACCTTCTTCGACGGGAACGGAATACACTCATACACTCGTCATGACTCTGGATGGAAGGATGAATGAGGAAGCTGATTTCTTCGGGACAAAGGCGCTATCCATGGCGATGGCAATTCAAATTAGAAAAAAAAAAAATTCCGCTTAATATATATTTTATCCTGTTTATATATATTGAATATCTTAAGAAATATATATCTTGTGGAATGCCGTTTAATATATTCAAAATAAAAATGATAGGAGCATTTTTCTTAATACATTTTTAGATATCTACAAAAGTAAACTACAAATTGTTCTGATTAAATTCAAATCATTTTGAGTTTTGGATAATTTTATTTTAAAGATGATCTATCAATTATTATTCAATTTTATCGTATTCTGATAATGTAAGTTTTTTTTTTGTTAAAATATATATTTATCTCTCAGTTCTAATATCTTTTTAAAAAATGATGACTCTTTTTGTTTTGATAAAAAGAAATAATATCTTTTTATCAAAATAATATATCTATCTATCCTGAAAAATAAAAAATCTCTCTTCCTCAATCCTGCAAAAAAAAACCCTCCTCTCCCATCCTTCTATATATTCAAGAAAAGGCCTCTCTCTACTGTCACTGACTCAAACGCTTAGGACGAGCAACTTAAATACTATGGCGCTCTATATAATACTCTTGGCTCTCTTGGGAATAATAGTAATTGCCTCTTTGTTCTGGCAATTTTACACATGCTATTATCTCAGCAGACCCTCCCATCAAAGCCGTTCCTTTACCCATCACATTCTCCATCCTCCTTTTTCTCTCGTCTGTTCTCCCCTCCATCCTTCGCTTTTCGATCTCCTTCCCACCTCCACCTACTCCTCCTCCCCCGGAGCAGACGAACACAGTCAAGCTCGGCCGGAGTGTGCCATCTGCTTGGACAAGTTCAAAGAAGGAGACACAGGTCGAGTGCTCCCGAACTGCGACCACTTCTTTCACCTCAATTGCATCGATGAGTGGCTCCGAACAAACAAGACTTGCCCATTGTGCCGAGAGGTCGTCAAGCCACCCCCGAGAATCATGTCGCCGCATAAAAATGCAGAAGAGTCTGCTGGAGAGGAAGGTCAGTTGGAGAATTCTTCGAATGTAAATCTTCATCCGCCAATTTGGTGCCCCAGTAACACAAACACAAGGCAGCAAGTTATAGAATCAGAGCAAGTGATAATAGATATTCCTGAGGAAGACCATCGCCGTCAGGGGCGGAGCTTAGGACAAAAATTTGGGGGTCAAATATATCCTAGATTTTAGAGACCTTAAACTTAATCCCTACAAAACCTATAAACTTCAAAGTCGACGTGGAAGAGGCAATCAAAGTACCTGCCACCAAAAAAGTTGAATCGTATACCAGAATCATGAGATCATAATCATCAAGTAAGACCAAAACCCAGTCTGAGAACACACTTATTTCTTTCATATTTCTAAACCAAAGGAATTAGAAATATGATTTTTCCCCAAGAATATAATAATTTGAGTAAATAAAGTGATCTAGTTATCTAAAAATCATGAACTTCCTCAAATCCCCTCTATGATAAGTTGTTCCATCTTATCCCCTCTTATGTCTTCATACAGGTTGAATTGTTATGCATTACCAATGGATGCATCTGAACTCAAAATTTAAATACTTAATTCAAAAATTGAAAATAAAAGGAAGACACTAATTCAAAAGAAAGATCAAACAGGACAAAAACCGCCACCTGGAAAGAAAGACACTATGTTTGAGACTTTGAGCCACCACCTGGAAACCCTTCATGGCTGGTATCAGGGACGGACCCAGAATTTTTACTTACGGGGGGCGAAAATAAGAAATGCTATATCATGAATAAAAATACTTTAAATACAATAAAAACCTAATATACCAAAAATTGAAAGAAATATATTACAAAAATTAAGCTTTTTTCACTTGACTTTTACTCTAAGTATTTTCATATTGTTAAATTCATCTTTAATTGAATCAGTGCTAAAACTCAAAACAATTTCTCTCTTTTAATGTATGTAATCAAAAAATCATAAAAAAAAAATTGGTCTTCCATTCTATTTCGAAGTCTGTTCTTGATTATCTTCATAGCAGAGAAAGATCTTTCATAGTTACTATAAAAATTGAAAGAGTGAGTACAAGTTTAATCACTCTATCATTAATATTCTCATAACCATCGGTTAACAAAACTCAAAACTTGTCTAAAATAATAATCTTAAAATATTCTTTAATCAATATACATGTATAAAAAAGTTTATGAAAAGAAATTATTTTAAATATCTTATTGATTTTTTGGAAAAAATTTTGGACAAGCCACCAATGAGAGGAAGAAACAAGTAAGGTTGGGAATATATATTAAAGTTGTAGGCCCCACCTCTTTACTTTTTATTAAGTGGAGTATAGTAAACCTACGAATGAAACCAAACGGTCCGTGAAACTGTGAAAGGAAACCCCCAACTCAGTGAATAACTGAATATACATGGAAGCAATAACTAATAGGCAAGCTATGGTTATATTTTTTTTAAAAAAAAAAATTAGGGGGGGGGGGGGGGGGCGGGGGCCACCCCTAGCCCCCCTGTGTCTGTCATTGGCTGGTATTGACCTTCTTCTTCAGGCGCCCATATAAAAACCGCCACCACAGCTTCTGCTCTCATTCCCGTCGTCAGCGCCGAATTATCCTCCCTTCTCAAATCTCTTCTGAACCACACTATGCTACATCCCCCACCAGACATTTCCAACAACAACAACAGATCTGTTATTACCTGTGAATACTACCCACATTCGTTCTGAGCTAGATGACGGTATTGCTATTTTCCACTCTCTATCTGATTGACGGACCAACATGCCACATAAAAATTCTAAACAATTTTCTTTTCTTTTTTTTGGAGGGGCCATGGCCCCCCTTCTATCAGTGAAGCTCCGTCCCTGATCGCCGTAGTCACAGGCCGAGCACGTGTTAGCGCAGTTTACGTACCTTTTTTTCCTACTATAAAATCTAATTTTTGGTCCTTTTTCGGCATGAAATACCGAAGCATACATTTTTGTTATGTAATTATACGTACAACCTCACAATATATACTGTTTGCAGCAGAATTTAAAATTTATAATTGTTACTCATGGTACTTATGAGAATCCGTAACTAACTTACGGTATTCTTGAGTTAATTAAATAAGTTAATACATGAGAACCCGTACACGAAACTAAAGGCCTTTTGGATGGGCTTTTTTGGAAAAAAAAACTTTTTTAATGCAAAAAAAAAGCTTTTTTAATTAATTTATGTGTTTAGATGATATTTTTTTAAAAAAGCAAAAGTAAAAAAAAAAAAAAACTAAAGTGCTGATTTTTTTAAAAGCTCCAATTTGAAGTTTAAAAAATAAGCACTTAAAAAAAACTTTTTTAAAAAGCCTATCTAAACGGGTCCTAATTAAATATCATAAACACAAGAGCTGTGACTTTTTATAAGCGCTTATGAGAACCCGTAACTCTTAAAGGAGAGCATGAATCTAAATATCATGATAAATATAATTATTATCAGATATATGATTTTTAATGGGCACTCATCAGAACCCATAACTTTTATGGTACTCATAAGTTATAACTCATATTACTTATGGTACTCATGAGAACCCGTAACTATTTACCGTACTCAATGAGTTATCATTACATAATTTTTATATATATTTCAAGTGATTAAGTGATCAAGTGATCTACTTTTTTTAATTTTGATACCGTGTTAGCATCATCCTCACATCGTTATTTACATTTAATCAAAAACATAGATAGAGTATCATCTCGACTAAATATAGCTTTTCACATAATTAGAAATCTTCTTCTATTGACTCAAACATTTAGGACGAGCAATTTACTTCCCATGGCCATCTATATAATGCTCTTTGCTCTCTTGGGAATAATAATAGGGAGAATTCTATATAAAGACGGTTGAAATAGAAAAATTCTTATTTGGGCTGGTAAACTTAACAAATTATTAATTAGGTTATATGACACAATTAGGGATTTAGAATTTCGGTCAAAGTACCTTTATAACCTTTAGTTATTAAAAAAAGAAGAAGCAAAGATTGAAGACAGAATAATATTATTTACACACTATATAAAAGCCCTAACAACAAAAAATTCATTGGCTCAAATTTAATCTTTAGTTCTAAACCCAAGATCTTTCATTTCACCTGGTAGAAAGCAGGATTCTTATGCGAAAAACTCTGTTCATCTTTATGTCTTGGCCCCCATTTCTGGATTTCACTCTTTTCAGTTATGAAATCAGAAGCAGAAGAGATGCACAGACCGTTCAATTCTGAAATCAAAAGCAGAAGAGATGCACAGACCGTTCCTTCAAAACCGATTTCGCTCTTTTTTTTTTTTCCAACAAAAACATGGCGGGGGATAATTTGATAGAAAATATCAGCAATTTGTCCAAGGTAAAATACTTTAACTGACCTAAATAGAGTACAAGTGAATTCTTACTTCAAAAAAGAGAAGCAGCAACCTCGTTAATTTCTGATACAACCTGATCGTAATTAGACTTTAGTTTTTCTTGTTCCCCTTTATCTAATTCCCCCTTAGCAAGCTTGGTCATCACTAAAACGCAACAAGTTGCCCTCTTGGTCACTCCTGCACTTGCAAGGTCTTCTTTCGAAGGGACATATATGTATGGGATTTCAGATTCTTCTCATAAGTTAGGAAGATGAGTGATCACATCAATTGGTGATATATTGCCAGCTATAACACATCCCTTTATGACCACGCCTCATACTTTTAACCACTTCCTTTACTCCTCTCTTTAAGCACTTGTGTTCAGAAGCTCGACGAACAAGTTTAAGGGTACGCTTGCAGAGCTTCTTCCCAGCCAAAGTCTTGGCAATAGGAGACAGGCCTAGTTTCTTCTTCTTTTCCTTCTCCTTTTGCACCGACTTTTCGGCTTCACTATCGATCCCCATCTCTTCCTGGAAGTGAAAGAATCACGGTCGTGGAACGCGCCAAGGGTTTAGTGTAGGGTTTCCCAATTTCGCTCTTTTCAATTCTGAAATCAGACGCAGAAGGGATCTGTATGCCTCCATCGATGTAACAGGATAGGATTACTCAAATCGATTAAGGAATAAAGATTAAATTCGAGCCTCCAATGAATTTTCTGTAATTAGAGTTTTTATATAGCGTGTAAACACTATTATTGTGTCTTCAATTTTATTTTTTTTAAAAAATTAACTAAATGATATAGAGGTAATTTGGCCCAAATTTTAAATCCTTAATTATATTATATAACCTAATTAATAATTTATTAAGTTTACTAACCTAAATCAAAATTTCCCTATTTCAGCCGTCTTTATATGAGATTTTTTCATAATAATAATTGCCTCTTTGTTCTGGCAATTTTACACATAGAATTATGGTCTTTTAAGTCTCAGACTTCAGATCTCATTCTAGTCAAAACTAGAAAAGCAAGATAATTCCGAACCATAAAGTTGAAACCAGACCCCACCTGTGCCTCATGCCGGCAGCTACACCGTCGTCCGACAATGGAGACTTCGCCGGTGATAACTCACTGGAATTCGATTTCTCACTGTAGAGTTTCCGAATCTTCTCCAAATCATCATTCGCGAAATCCACCTTCCTTTTATTCGACGGCGAAATGAAAGGGTACATAACCGCCTCTTCTACCGCCGAGTGCTTAAGTCCAAGCATGTGACCAATCTGGTGCATCGCCACCGACTCCAGATTCATTTCGTCGCTCTCCGTCGTGTTATCGCTCCGCCACACCCACTTCTCACCGGAATCCAAAATGACATCCCAGTTCTTCATCGTATTATCCAACCACGTGCCACCTACCACTCCTAGATTCCCGTCCAACGACAAGAACATGATTTGAATATCAGATTCGTTAAAAGACGTCGTTTCTGTGCTGGATTGGCTTACATTATTAGCAGATGCTATCAACTGAATGTTTTAGAAATGCTACACTCCCATGTGTTTGCTTGCTCGGGAATGGAAGGTAATCATTTTCCTCACTTTAGTATAATAAAATACTCCTTGCCTGCTACATATAAGGGTTAATAATAAAATTATTTATCTTAGATCTTCACAAATGTAGCTAGTGCTGTGGTTTATTTGTAGCAGTTTATATATATATATATATATATATATAAAATGTAACATCCATCATTTATGGTGTATTCTCTTACATTTCATTATTGTGGGACAAGAAGGTT
This sequence comes from Acacia crassicarpa, assembly GCA_034222035.1. NCBI lineage: Eukaryota > Viridiplantae > Streptophyta > Magnoliopsida > Fabales > Fabaceae > Acacia > Acacia crassicarpa. The sequence goes on along the minus strand of JAWXYG010000009.1, from coordinate 17,115,971 downwards.
TTCTCAATATGATAAACTAATACCCACTTATTTTCATTTGTCTCCCACTTTATTGAATTATTCTTGGATACAACATTATTTTCCAATTCATTCGGATATGCCACACCGACAACATTTCTCATTCTTTAATTTGTTTATTTGGCAATAAAGATGATACGCATACCACATGATCCATTAGGTAGAAAGCTTTGATTATTAAATCTTTTGTGGACAAGGGAAAGAGACAAGAGTGGGTATGGTGTCAAGCAAATGGATTAAATAAAATAGTGGAGTTGTTGGACATCATCCGTAAAGCACAAGCTCACCATATTTAATATTTCACTCTCTTCCCAATTAGCTAAAGTAAGGAGACACTCAACCCCACATACCCTCAATTTCTTCATTTTATTTAGTCAATCATTCTCCCTAATTCCACTCACGGACAACATAATATATATTCAATGATAAATGATGGAGGAATTATTTGCAAATGGATCCAAAACTCTCTTTCAATCTTCTAAATTATTCTGTCTCGTGAATGAACAAGGCTAACCCGTGGCATTCATTCTTTCTCTTTGATAATAATAATTTATACATTATGCAACTGCTGATTCACGGAAGCGCACATGAAGGATTTATTTATTAGGTTATGATTGCAACCTCCTCTTTCTTCATAAAAAGTGTATGCAAGTGTGCGCCTTTCATTTATACCCTTTCGTCCATAAATGAAAACGCAAAGTGACAGAGGCAGAGAGTGAGAGAGAGCCTCGTGTGTGAGACCTTAGAATATTTTGGGAGTGAGTTCAGGCGTGTTGAGAGGCAATAAGGAAGGAGAGGTTGCACAAGTTCTAGGGATCAAGACAAGTAAGTAAAGGTATTAACTTGTCTTATGTTATTTTGTGAAGAAGGTTTGAAGATGGTGTTTCTCTATATTATTTTGGGTTAATTAAGAAGTGGTAATTTCATAAGGTTTTTGATGATTTTAAGGTTACCAAAGTGTTTACCACGAACAATGGAGTAAGAATAAGGTTGGAAATGATTTTTAGAATCAAAAGAATTAAATTATAAACGTTACCAAAACTGCCAGATTTTACGGTTTGGAAGGCAGTCGAATTTAACATGGTTTTTGGTCAAGTTAATGATGTCTAAAAATCATGAAATTTTCCAGATTTGAAGTAGACATCCAGAGCTTTCTTTTGATATATAATATGTAATTTTTAGAGCTCTGTACAAGGAGTTATGGATTTTACAAAATGGCTTAAAATACTGAAAGTTCAATCTGGACAGCAAAATGATTTATTTAAACTGAGAATGGTTTATAATTTTATGGCTGGAGGGAATATTTTTCGGTGAAAATAGACTCATCAAAGGACATTTAGGATTTGGAAGCACATCATTTGGAGTTTTGTACAATTAGTTATGAATTTTCAAAGATTAATGAAAATTCTGGACAGAAAAGGGATTTAATCCGAAAATTGTTGTAATAAGAATTTTAAATGGGTGATTTACCATTTATGGATTACAAGGATTCTAAATGATGAAAAGAACCCTCTTGGATATTTTAGGAGAAATGGGAATTAATATTTATGATGATACTATTTTAGGAGTTGACTGTCAAGTGGTTCGAGCACCGGTGAATTTCTTTTAGCTATTCGGAGTTGAGGTAGTAACTTTTCTCTCACATACTCTGTGTGCCTTTATATGCATGTACGTACCATTGTGATATTTGAATTGTGAATTTCTAACCTTATCGCCGGTATAAGCTGGGAGGTAGTGCCCTTGAATGTGGGGTAACCCTGGATGCCATCACGGTTGAGGCCGGGGGTGGTACTCCGATAAGTGAATTTTTATGCAGAAGGGTGAAAGCCCATTTGAGTATTTGAATTATCCAGTACTGTGCGTATGAACCGGTAGGTTCTTGAATATTGTTGAACTGCATATTTGAATTTTGTGTTTGAAATTATTGTGAATTATATTTATTGCAACTGGTTGTCTACCATGTACTGTGCATGCATCTTATGTGAGTGATTAACGTTACTACTGGGATTCACTTGTAATATCCCGAATTTTGGGTCTAAAGATTTGGAAATTGGTCTATATTTGGAAGACTACTAGACCCAGTATTTAAATGTGACAAATTTGGAATCAGTATATTTTGGGACTATGAATAGTAATTTACTATTCACATGTACGTTTTTACTATTCACGTATACATTATGAAATTTGGTCTGAAGGACTATATGAGTAATTATTGGAATTAAGGATTTAATTTCCAATACTTATTTAATATTTGCAAATAAATATTAAATGGTAGTTGGATATTGGTAAATAAGTATAAAGTGGTTGAAGTATGAAATGGTATTTGATTTCCTCATACACAACATCTACCACCCTCTTACAATGACCTTTGGCCAACATATGGAAAATTGGAGAATGTGTATGGAAAATTGGAGAATGTGTGCCGTAGGAATTCAAGAATTAGTGTAGGATGGGTATTATTTTAATTAGTCATCTTTCCACATCATTTTTCCATCTTTACACCTCAATTAAAGAGGAAGCAAATTGGTACATGATGTACACATATACTCCCTACCTTCTTGCCAAACGCACAGCATACACACACACAAATTCTTCACCCACTTTTATATTTATTCTCCAACCTTCCACCAAACATACCAACACTCCACCAAATGATACGTATACCACACCTTCTCATTTTTTGGCAATTATAAATAGAGGACACACTTTCCCATTGTTGTATGCATGTCGTCCAACAAAGAAAGAAAATATTGGAAAGCCGAAAGAGAGAAAAATAGTGGAGAAACCAAAAGAGAGAGAGAGGACAATGGAAATTGAGAAAGTATTCGGTGAAGACAAGAAGGTTAAATGCAATTGACTTTTGGGCTTAGGTAAGGATTTTAATACCTCTCCCATATTTATTTCAGTTGTTTAATGTTATTTTTGAGGATTAAAAGCTTACCGGAAAATAAGAGTTTTCATAAGAATTTTCTGTCACCGTATAAGACAGTGTTATTTTGAGATGTTTTTCTGGACAGTGTTCACATTTTTAAAATCTGGGAATAAACGGCATGTGATAAAATTATGAAATTTTCCAGATATAAAGTAGACATCCAGGGCTTTCCGTTGATATATAATTTGTAACGTTTTGAGCTCTGGACAAGGAGATCATAATTTTTGAAGTTAAGCTTTGTTTACTGGATTTAAATCTGAGCAGTGTTTGGAAACGGAAAATCTGGGAATGACTCATGAATTTCGAGTTAAAGCCGTTATTTTTCCTTGAAAATAGACATATCAAGGGTTATGTGGAATTTTACAGCACCTCATTCGGAGTTTTGTAGAATTAATTATGATTTTTCAAAGTTAGAGAAAAATCTGGGCAAAATGCTGGAAATTCCGTTTTTGGAGAAATGTAAGGGTAAAATGGTCAATGCTGATATAAATAACCCTTAGAGCATTATTCTAAGTGATACGGTGATATGTTAGGATGTCCGGGAAGTTTGGAGTCGGATTCAAAGGACGGGCATATTACTATTCATGAATAGTGACGTATACATGAATAGTAAACTACTATTCACGTGGAAGGAAGGTACGTTCGCGTACAGTAACATTAACTCTTATTAGCATGTATGTATGTAATCATGTATGACTGAACATGTTTGCTAGATGATTTACATGTTTATTTCCTAGCTATGGATTTGAGGCTGCGGTCTCATAGGGCTGCGTGTCCTAAAGGGCTGAGGTCCTTGGCCGTTAACTGCGGTTACGGTGCGACTTGTTTACTGTAAATTATTCTATGCTTTTACATGTGTTATACTGCATTTACATTTCATATTTGCAAATAAGGTTATCTGTTACCTGAGATTCAATGTGTATTGAATCTTAGATTTGGCAAAAGCTTCAAGAAGAGAAGCTGGATGAAAGAAGGAACTATTCAAGGAAGTACGTGAAATGTCACCAGACAGAACGAAGTTCGGAAGAAAGACTAGTTCTGGAAAGAATATTCGTTCGAGATTTTTAATATGCCAGCTTAAGTTTGGGCATTGTATCGGATACTCATTATCCAAACGATAATGTATGCTCTATCATCCGCATTACTCTGATTTGACAATACCGTATTCCTCAGTACTATGTGTTTATGAACACAATAAGTGGTATGGAAATTGGGGTGTTACAATTTTGGTATCAGAGCAGAGATTCTGGCATTTGGCTAGTATGCTCGAGTGAATAGTGAATAATACGTATACGTGAATAGTACCGTATACGTGAATAGTAACTAATTCTTAGAAAATCCTGAGTGACAAGAGTGAAAATTATGGAAATTATCTACTCAAAATTTAGAAGTCCAATCTTTATACTGGTCCTAACAATAAGTTAGAATGACTTGCTTAAGTTTGAATTTAATAGATAAAGTTGAGTTTGGCAGAAAAGCTTGAAAATCCTTATGAATCCTAGAATAGAGATTACAAACATTAGCAAGAAGGCTAAGAAGAGTAGACTATATTAATTCAAGCATCAAGAACAACAGTTGGTACAATCCCACCGCAAGCTTCGACTATCTCAAGTTTAAGTCTATTAATTTCTTCCTGAGCGGCTGCTCTTGAGAGAGGACCATCAGGAGACATTGTTCTTCTCAATCTAGCTATTTGTTTTATAGTGCTTCGAATTTTTACATAAGGCCAATGCTTTATTCCTCCCCTATGGCATATTTTCATTAGAACATTTTTGCATAGACGAACTTGTTGAGCCGCTTCTTGTTGACGTAAATGGAAGAAGTCTCTAAGATCATCTATTGACATTGATGCACCCCTAATATTTTGTTCAGCTCTTGATCGGTATGGATCACTAGGTATGGGGACTGAAGGATTATTATTTACAACCACGAGCTCTTTTCCTTTATTGGATATATTTGTTGTATTGGTTGGAAATGAACTATTAGGGAGTTCATTTTGATTTTTAGTCCATTCCAAACCAACACAAAGGGCCTCATAGTAGGCTGATAGGGGATCTGACACCAGGACATACCCTAAAGAATTTTGATTCAAACAATAATTTTCTAGAAAATGTTTGACATCTTCTAAATTTTTCTTACCAAAGTCAAATACTTGAGGATTGGAAGAACCTCCTTGTACGTCCTGGTGAAAGACAGCGTGGCATATCATACCAATCCTCCCATGAACTTCAAGTTTATGGTATTGAAGTCCATTGGTATGAATGATCTCTCGTAGAACATGGCAGCAACCACATGAAAATGGATTAGTAGTCTCAGTCAAGCTAGAACCAGTATTCCTTGGTTGAGAAGGTACCGTGGACTCCATAAGATCTGCCCTATTACGACATCTTTGGACAGGTCGCCTTGATGGACCTGCTTCAGATTCCTTTCTGTTAGTAGTCGTAAAAATAGAATCTTGTATCCTTGTTGGAGGAGTAGGAACGTTAATCATTGGGGTAGATGAATGAACGTTCACACTTACGGGATTTTGGGGAAGTAAAGAAGAATAAGGGTATGATACATTGTTTGACAAGTCAGACAACATGTTAGTCTGATAGTCATGAAGTAAAGTTTCAAGAAAGAAAGGGTTGTATGAATCGGAAACTGGAATGAAGTTGCTTGAACCGGCCATGTTTAAAGATAATGTGGAAGAATATAGAGAAAGTTACGATGGAGAAGAAATGTGTATGTTGATGTGAAGCTTGAGAGGATGTGAAGCCTGAGAGAATGTGAAACAATTACTCTTGCTTTACTCGGTTTATAGCTGGGCTAGTAACGTCTAGATTTTGCTAAGCAGCATTGGATTCTCATCTGTCGCTGGCTCATAATTGTGCAGACTTTGTTGTTATGCGGAAATTTTATGGCACCGCACCCTAATACAACCTAATGCACCCTAACCACCCTTATAGGTCGAAACCTTTTTGAATTTTGGTGCAGGCGGTAATCGACACAACATTTATTGTTAGTCATGTCTCAAGGAAATTAAGTTTGGACGTTTATACGTCACATGGTGATTACTTAATGACCAAATCTCCAGGAAATCCGATTTAGTTATGCAGCTGATTTGAGATGTCGGGACAGACATTTGAAAATGGGATTCTGAGTGTAAGCGTGCTAAGGCGATAGTAATCTCGGATAAGGTGATTGTTGACAGAGTTTGAAATTTGAAACTTTTTGATTAAAGGTCGAGTACCTTGTAGAGAGAAAAATTGGTGATTGTTAGGGATGCTAAGAAAATGCTGATATGAATTCGTATAATTGAGGATATATTTGAATATGGTCTAAGTTGAAATGTGACTAATGATTGCCTTTGAGGTAGTATTAGAACTTTGTGATAATATTGACATTGTGAGAAGAGCCTTTGTATGTTTTGAGGATCAGATTAAGAATTGTGAATCACAATCCTAATATGTACAATAGGCAATATGATTTCTCAACTCAGTTGATATTGAGGTTCTAAAAGTCAAAATTGTGAATTTGATGATTGTTATTTTGGGAATATCTGAGGATAATATTTGATTGTTGTAAGCTATGAATCTTGATAATTCTAGCATGTGTATTGAGTATGGTCGAGATTTCAAAAAATGGATTGGTGAGCCTAAGAATTGTTTGGGTATCCAAAAGGTTGCCACCAACTGAATTTTTATCTAAGAATCAAACTTGATGATTGAGTGATTCTATAGGTGTGTGAATCGACCAAAATAAAATGAGCTACTAGAATGTAGTACCAATGTATATGAATGGTTTGTGTAGCCAAGGATAAGGTTTGTTAGTGTTGACCATCTAAGAAATTAGTTGTCTGGTTCCTGGATATGTTTAAAGGTTGAATTCTTAAACTTGCCAATACACCCGCTAATTTTGTTGAAATTTGAACTTGTGAACTTTCGAAATTGAGTTTTCGAATGAAATGTTTTTCAACAAAATTTGAGACCAGTTTGAATGGTTGATTTGTGAAACATGTTGTCTCATTTAAAAAGGGTTTTGTTAGAACCTAAAATTTGAAATTGAGTTTTCAAATATGTTGTGGTAAAGGCAGTACGCAAAAATTGGAAGAGTTCGAAAACTGTTGTAGATGTACACGGTTTATTGGATCTTACCAGATGATTTATAATGTTTGAAATTGCTGGCCATTATTGAAAGTTCTTTCGAGGGGATTAGTTTTTGAAAAGCTGATTTTCGCACCAGCAGTGTATGCATCCAATCTGAGAAGTTTCGCCTTGTAGGGGCGTGTGTTTTGCCTTGTTTGGTTGGGACCCATGCAGACGTTTGGAGCAGGGCTCCTGGACATTGTCCTTTTTCCCGAGGAGGGATTCTGGTGGGGTGGCCCATTAATGTGCCAGTGCAAACACTGGGTCTCTTATGGGGGGGACGGAAATTTTCCCACATTGACCAACAAGTGCATTACCACTGCGGTGGTTTGTGTATGAAAGGATTGCGATATGCTGCTACACCGAAAGGTTGAAGTGGTGACGAGAGCTTTCAAATGTTGAATTTGTGAAAAGAATAATCCTACTCATAAATGTGTGTCGGTAGTAAAGTTCTTTTGAAACCGAACCGGCAGTGAATGTGTTTTCACTAATTTTTGTTGGCAGCAATTATGTTTGAAAATGTGATAGCACTATTACTTTTTGGTTTAGTGCGGATTGTGAAATGTACTGAGACCACAGAAAATTTTCAATGTGTGAAAATTTGAAAACGAGACAACAAAATAGTTTTTGGTAGCAATGACATGATTGTCGATGCTATTGTATTGAAAAGAAAAGCGGTGTAGTTGGAGTTTAAGATATAGGAACAGAAACTAATAGAGAATTTAAACCAGATGGGTCAGATAGTAGTGGTCAGCTACAATACTTTGAGAGCTTGAATGAAAGAAGCTCAGATGAAACAGATGAGCAGAGACTCAAGGCAATAAGACTCGGTATGCAAGTTTGCATGGGGCAGAGTCCCTGAGCCGTAAGACCTATATGCCAAGTGTGGTATTTGTTGCTTTGCATGGTGACTTTAGGCCAGTGTTGTGTCTGAAGTAAATTTTGAGACTGGCAAAATATTTAGACTGTACAGAGTTGTAGTTGAGATGTCTATGAATGAGGGTGATTCCCTAAGCAGTAAGATCAGAATATCCAGTGCTGTGATAATTGAATGAGCCGGAAGGCTAGAATGAGATAAGCTGAGAGGCAAAATGTATCAGGTCGTGATGCCTGTGTAACCAAGCACTTGGAGAATGGACCAGAGGGTCATATATTTGAAAACTACATACTGGGATAGGATGAATGATTGTGTTACGTGAATAGTAAGCATGCATATGGAAGAATAGACTGAAAGTCTAAGGTGTTTTCTCTCAGATTGTACGTTCAAATTTTGAGGACGAAATTTATTGAACAGGGGGAGAAATGTAATATCCCGAATTTTGGGTCTAAAGATTTGGAAATTGGTCTATATTTGGAAGACTACTAGACCTAGTATTTAAATGTGACAAATTTGGAATCAGTATATTTTGGGACTATGAATAGTAATTTACTATTCACATGTACGTTTTTACTATTCACGTATACATTATGAAATTTGGTCTGAAGGACTATATGAGTAATTATTGGAATTAAGGATTTAATTTCCAATACTTATTTAATATTTGCAAATAAATATTAAATGGTAGTTGGATATTGGTAAATAAGTATAAAGTGGTTGAAGTATGAAATGGTATTTGATTTCCTCATACACAACATCTACCACCCTCTTACAATGACCTTTGGCCAACATATGGAAAATTGGAGAATGTGTATGGAAAATTGGAGAATGTGTGCCGTAGGAATTCAAGAATTAGTGTAGGATGGGTATTATTTTAATTAGTCATCTTTCCACATCATTTTTCCATCTTTACACCTCAATTAAAGAGGAAGCAAATTGGTACATGATGTACACATATACTCCCTACCTTCTTGCCAAACGCACAGCATACACACACACAAATTCTTCACCCACTTTTATATTTATTCTCCAACCTTCCACCAAACATACCAACACTCCACCAAATGATACGTATACCACACCTTCTCATTTTTTGGCAATTATAAATAGAGGACACACTTTCCCATTGTTGTATGCATGTCGTCCAACAAAGAAAGAAAATATTGGAAAGCCGAAAGAGAGAAAAATAGTGGAGAAACCAAAAGAGAGAGAGAGGACAATGGAAATTGAGAAAGTATTCGGTGAAGACAAGAAGGTTAAATGCAATTGACTTTTGGGCTTAGGTAAGGATTTTAATACCTCTCCCATATTTATTTCAGTTGTTTAATGTTATTTTTGAGGATTAAAAGCTTACCGGAAAATAAGAGTTTTCATAAGAATTTTCTGTCACCGTATAAGACAGTGTTATTTTGAGATGTTTTTCTGGACAGTGTTCACATTTTTAAAATCTGGGAATAAACGGCATGTGATAAAATTATGAAATTTTCCAGATATAAAGTAGACATCCAGGGCTTTCCGTTGATATATAATTTGTAACGTTTTGAGCTCTGGACAAGGAGATCATAATTTTTGAAGTTAAGCTTTGTTTACTGGATTTAAATCTGAGCAGTGTTTGGAAACGGAAAATCTGGGAATGACTCATGAATTTCGAGTTAAAGCCGTTATTTTTCCTTGAAAATAGACATATCAAGGGTTATGTGGAATTTTACAGCACCTCATTCGGAGTTTTGTAGAATTAATTATGATTTTTCAAAGTTAGAGAAAAATCTGGGCAAAATGCTGGAAATTCCGTTTTTGGAGAAATGTAAGGGTAAAATGGTCAATGCTGATATAAATAACCCTTAGAGCATTATTCTAAGTGATACGGTGATATGTTAGGATGTCCGGGAAGTTTGGAGTCGGATTCAAAGGACGGGCATATTACTATTCATGAATAGTGACGTATACATGAATAGTAAACTACTATTCACGTGGAAGGAAGGTACGTTCGCGTACAGTAACATTAACTCTTATTAGCATGTATGTATGTAATCATGTATGACTGAACATGTTTGCTAGATGATTTACATGTTTATTTCCTAGCTATGGATTTGAGGCTGCGGTCTCATAGGGCTGCGTGTCCTAAAGGGCTGAGGTCCTTGGCCGTTAACTGCGGTTACGGTGCGACTTGTTTACTGTAAATTATTCTATGCTTTTACATATGTTATACTGCATTTACATTTCATATTTGCAAATAAGGTTATCTGTTACCTGAGATTCAATGTGTATTGAATCTTAGATTTGGCAAAAGCTTCAAGAAGAGAAGCTGGATGAAAGAAGGAACTATTCAAGGAAGTACGTGAAATGTCACCAGACAGAACGAAGTTCGGAAGAAAGACTAGTTCTGGAAAGAATATTCGTTCGAGATTTTTAATATGCCAGCTTAAGTTTGGGCATTGTATCGGATACTCATTATCCAAACGATAATGTATGCTCTATCATCCGCATTACTCTGATTTGACAATACCGTATTCCTCAGTACTATGTGTTTATGAACACAATAAGTGGTATGGAAATTGGGGTGTTACACACTTGAATCCCAGACAATCCCCAAAGTTCAGGACGGAAACCTAACAGCGGTCGTGGCTCACGTGATAAGGCGGTGGATATGGATAACTGACGGTGCTTGATGGAGCAGAGATCTGATTTATTTTCCCTCATTGTGTTTGAAATATTATGTACTTGTTAAATTCTGTACGAACCTTTTTATGAATTTTGGTTATGTACCAGACTTCAATATCAGTATTACTATGCTAGAACTAGTTTATCCTTTAAGCTGTGCATATTTACTCTTGCGAATGTCGATATACCGAAGGGGTGTGACATTCGTGGTATCAGAGCCTTAGTTCCGGCAATGTCAGGATAGTATACTGATAAAGTCTTGGATAGATAGAAGTGTGTAGTGGTATATATAGAATGGCATGTGTATGTCATTATTTGAGGATTTTGAATTAAATTGATATTAACAAGAATATGCACTTGAATAGTGAAAAGACATTATGGTGAATGTTCGAGGAGGTAGCAGTAGCAGAGGCAGAGGCAGAGGTCGTGGTAGAGGCAGACCACGTAAGCAAGTGCAGGCTCAAGAGCGGCCAAATGAACAAGAACAGGAGCGAGAACAATCACATGAACAAGAGCGGGCACAAGAGGAGAATATACCAGAACAAGATCCTCTTCACTATGTGCAACAAATGATGGAGATGATAAATAAACTACAGGAGGAAATACGTGAAGTAAAGGCTAGGCAGAACGAGGGTGGACAGCGAGCTGCAACTGCGGAAGGGGAAAGATCCACTCAACCCGAGATTCAGCAGAATGAACCTGTAGCTGACAGGATGCAACTGGAGGAGGATGAACAGTATTGGATCACCAAATTCTGTAAGCATCAACCACCAGCTTTTCGCGGGAGTTTTGATCCCCAAGTAGCTGAGAATTGGGAGCTTAGATTGGAGAAGATTTTTCGAGTAATGCGGTGCCCTACAGAAAGGAAAGTTGAATTGGCAATCTACAAATTGGAAGGTGATGCTGATCGATGGTGGAAGAACACGGAATTAATTCTGCGGGCTCAGAATATCCCCATCACTTGGGAAACCTTCAAAGATAACTTTGATGCAGAGTATTTTCCTGAATCCACCAGGGACGAGAAGGAGTTAGAATTTCTGGCTATACAGCAGGGTAAAGAAGAGTCCTTTAATGAATATCTGAGTCGTTTCAACCGACTAGCTCGTTACTCTTCAACTCTGAAAATCAGTAATGACGAGAAGTGGAAGTCAGGAAGATTGATTTGGGGGTTAAAATATGAACTGAGAAAAGAGCTGGTCTCCCGTAAATTCCAAAAATTTAGTCTTGCAATTGAGGAATGCAGGATGGTTGAGAGGAATCTGAGGGATTTGCAGCTGCCTGAGGTTACTACGAATCAAGGTGAGTCCAGCCGAAGGAATTCTTCCCAGAAAAGAAAAGGGGCAGGGACCAAATTCCAAGGAAGTAATAAGAAACCTGTTCAGTCTAGCGAACGTAACAATCAAAAGCCAGCAGAGCCTAGACCATGTCCTCAATGTAATATCCCAAATTTTGGGTCTAAAGATTTGGAAATTGGTCTATATTTGGAAGACTACTAGACCCAGTATTTGAATGTGACAAATTTGGAATTAGTATATTTTGGGACTATGAATAGTAATTTACTATTCATATGTACGTATTTACTATTCACGTATACATTATGAAAATTTGGTCTGAAAGACTATATGAATAATTATTGAAAATAAGGAAATTTTATTGGAGGATTACAATTAGGAAATTCCAAATGCTTATATGGATATATTTTATTGATCAATAAAGTAGGCTATAGAATATTTTTATGATAGCCACATCAATATTCACGTAGCTTCCATGCATGCCCATTTGATTTATTAAGCAGTATCTTTCCAGCGTCATACTTCACTTTAAATGGAAGAATGTTTGTACTAGACACACACACTCCATCCTCTTGCCAAACCCACGGCACACACATTTACAATATCCATGATAATTATTTTTGGCCAACCTACATGGAAAATTGGAAGAAGTGTGCCGTAGGAAAAGAAAGTTTGGTGAAGTATGAAATGGAGGAAAATTCAATCTACATAAAACACCTACCACTATCTTACAAGATGCACTACATACACATACAACATATTTCACCTACTTTGGAATTAACCACCAAACTTCCTACGTATGCTCCACCATCCCTTCTTCACTCTTGGCCTATATATAGAGGACATTCACACCTCCCCATTTCTATATGTATGTCGTCCAAAAGAGAAAGAGAAGAATAGTGAAGAGGAAAAGAATAGTGGAGATACCAAGAGAGTATAAGAGAATAATAGAAACTGAGAAAGTGTTCGGTGAAGACAAGAAGATTTTATGCAATTGACTTTTGGGCTTAGGTAAGGATTTTAATACCTCTCCCATATTTATTTCAGTTGTTTAATGTTTTTTTTGAGGATTAAAAGCTTACTGGAAAATAAGAGTTTTCATAAGAATTTTCTGTCACCGTATAAGACAGTGTTATTTTGAGATGTTTTTCTGGACAGTGTTCACATTTTTAAAATCTGGGAATAAACGGCATGTGATAAAATTATGAAATTTTCCAGATATAAAGTAGACATCCAGGGCTTTTCGTTGATATATAATTTGTAACGTTTTGAGCTCTGGACAAGGAGATCATAATTTTTGAAGTTAAGCTTTGTTTACTGGATTTAAATCCGAGCAGTGTTTGGAAACGGAAAATCTGGGAATGACTCATGAATTTCGAGTTAAAGCCGTTATTTTTCCTTGAAAATAGACATATCAAGGATTATGTGGAATTTTACAGCACCTCATTTGGAGTTTTGTAGAATTAATTATGATTTTTCAAAGTTAGAGAAAAATCTGGGCAAAATGCTGGAAATTCCGTTTTTGGAGAAATGTAAGGGTAAAATGGTCAATGCTGATATAAATAACCCTTAGAGCATTATTCTAAGTGATACGGTGATATGTTAGGATGTCCGGGAAGTTTGGAGTCGGATTCAAAGGACGGGCATATTACTATTCATGAATAGTGACGTATACATGAATAGTAAACTACTATTCACGTGGAAGGAAGGTACGTTCGCGTACAGTAACATTAACTCTTATTAGCATGTATGTATGTAATCATGTATGACTGATCATGTTTGCTAGATGATTTACATGTTTATTTCCTAGCTATGGATTTGAGGCTGCGGTCTCATAGGGCTGCGTGTCCTAAAGGGCTGAGGTCCTTGGCCGTTAACTGCGGTTACGGTGCGACTTGTTTACTGTAAATTATTCTATGCTTTTACATGTGTTATACTGCATTTACATTTCATATTTGCAAATAAGGTTATCTGTTACCTGAGATTCAATGTGTATTGAATCTTAGATTTGGCAAAAGCTTCAAGAAGAGAAGCTAGATGAAAGAAGGAACTATTCAAGGAAGTACGTGAAATGTCACCAGACAGAACGACGTTCGGAAGAAAGACTAGTTCTGGAAAGAATATTCGTTCGAGATTTTTAATATGCCAGCTTAAGTTTGGGCATTGTATCGGATACTCATTATCCAAATGATAATGTATGCTCTATCATCCGCATTACTCTGATTTGACAATACCGTATTCCTCAGTATTATGTGTTTATGAACACAATAAGTGGTATGGAAATTGGGGTGTTACAATTTTGGTATCAGAGCAGAGATTCTGGCATTTGGCTAGTATGCTCGAGTGAATAGTGAATAATACGTATACGTGAATAGTACCGTATACGTGAATAGTAACTAATTCTTAGAAAATCCTGAGTGACAAGAGTGAAAATTATGGAAATTATCTACTCAAAATTTAGAAGTCCAATCTTTATACTGGTCCTAACAATAAGTTAGAATGACTTGCTTAAGTTTGAATTTAATAGATAAAGTTGAGTTTGGCGGGAAAGCTTGAAAATCCTTATGAATCCTAGAATAGAGATTACAAACATTAGCAAGAAGGCTAAGAAGAGTAGACTATATTAATTCAAGCATCAAGAACAACAGTTGGTACAATCCCACCGCAAGCTTCGACTATCTCAAGTTTAAGTCTATTAATTTCTTCCTGAGCGGCTGCTCTTGAGAGAGGACCATCAGGAGACATTGTTCTTCTCAATCTAGCTATTTGCTTCATAGTGCTTCGAATTTTTACATAAGGCCAATGCTTTATTCCTCCCCTATGGCATATTTTCATTAGAACATTTTTGCATAGACGAACTTGTTGAGCCGCTTCTTGTTGACGTAAATGGAAGAAGTCTCTAAGATCATCTATTGACATTGATGCACCCCTAATATTTTGTTCAGCTCTTGATCGGTATGGATCACTAGGTATGGGGACTGAAGGATTATTATTTACAACCACGAGCTCTTTTCCTTTATTGGATATATTTGTTGTATTGGTTGGAAATGAACTATTAGGGAGTTCATTTTGATTTTTAGTCCATTCCAAACCAACACAAAGGGCCTCATAGTAGGCTGATAGGGGATCTGACACCAGGACATACCCTAAAGAATTTTGATTCAAACAATAATTTTCTAGAAAATGTTTGACATCTTCTAAATTTTTCTTACCAAAGTCAAATACTTGAGGATTGGAAGAACCTCCTTGTACGTCCTGGTGAAAGACAGCGTGGCATATCATACCAATCCTCCCATGAACTTCAAGTTTATGGTATTGAAGTCCATTGGTATGAATGATCTCTCGTAGAACATGGCAACAACCACATGAGAATGGATTAGTAGTCTCAGTCAAGCTAGAACCAGGATTCCTTGGTTGAGAAGGTACCGTGGACTCCATAAGATCTGCCATATTACGACATCTTTGGACAGGTCGCCTTGATGGACCTGCTTCAGATTTCTTTCTGTTAGTAGTCGTAAAAATAGAATCTTGTATCCTTGTTGGAGGAGTAGGAACGTTAATCATTGGGGTAGATGAATGAACGTTCACACTTACGGGATTTTGGGGAAGTAAAGAAGAATAAGGGTATGATACATTGTTTGTCAAGTCAGACAACATGTTAGTCTGATAGTCATGAAGTAAAGTTTCAAGAAAGAAATGGTTGTATGAATCGGAAACTGGAATGAAGTTGCTTGAACCGGCCATGTATAAAGATAATATGGAAGAATATAGGGAAAGTTACGATCGGAGAGGAAATGTGTATGTTGATGTGAAGCTTGAGAGGATGTGAAGCCTGAGAGAATGTGAAACAATTACTCTTGCTTTACTCGGTTTATAGCTGGGCTAGTAACGTCTAGATTTTGTTAAGCAGCATTGGATTCTCATCTGTCGCTGACTCATAATTGTGCAGACTTTGTTGTTATGCGGAAATTTTATGGCACCGCACCTTAATACAACCTAATGCACCCTAACCACCCTTATAGGTCGAAACCTTTTTGAATTTTGGTGCAGGCGGTAATCGACACAACATTTATTGTTAGTCATGTCTCAAGGAAATTAAGTTTGGACGTTTATAAGTCACATGGTGATTACTTAATGACCAAATCTCCAGGAAATCCGATTTAGGTATGCAGCTGATTTGAGATGTCGGGACAGACATTTGAAAATGGGATTCTGAGTGTAAGCGTGCTAAGGCGATAGTAATCTCGGATAAGGTGATTGTTGACAGAGTTTGAAATTTGAAACTTTTTGTTTAAAGGTCGAGTACCTTGTAGAGAGAAAAATTGGTGATCTTTAGGGATGCTAAGAAAATGCTGATATGAATTCGTATAATTGAGGATATATTTGAATATGGTCTAAGTTGAAATGTGACTAATGATTACTTTTGAGGTAGTATTAGAACTTTGTGGTAATATTGACATTGTGAGAAGAGCCTTTGTATGTTTTGAGGATCAGATTAAGAATTGTGAATCACAGTCCTAATATGTACAATAGGCAATATGATTTCTTAGCTCAGTTGATATTGAGGTTCTAAAAGTCAAATTGTGAATTTGATGATTGTTATTTTGGGAATATCTGAGGATAATATTTGATTGTTGTAAGCTATGAATCTTGATAATTCTAGCATGTGTATTGAGTATGGTCGAGATTTCAAAAATGGATTGGTGAGCCTAAGAATTGTTTGGGTATCCAGAAGGTTGCCACCAACTGAATTTTTATCTAAGAATCAAACTTGATGATTGAGTGATTCAATAGGTGTGTGAATCGACCAAAATAAAATGAGCTACTAGAATGTAGTACCAATGTATATGAATGGTTTGTGTAGCCAAGGATAAGGTTTGTTAGTGTTGACCATCTAAGAAATTAGTTGTCTGGTTCCTGGATATGTTTAAAGGTTGAATTCTTTAACTTGCCAATACACCCGCTAATTTTGTTGAAATTTGAACTTGTGAACTTTCGAAATTGAGTTTTCGAATGAAATGTTTTTCAACAAAATTTGAGACCAGTTTGAATGGTTGATTTGTGAAACATGTTGTCTCATTTAAAAAGGGTTTTGTTAGAACCTAAAATTTGAAATTGAGTTTTCAAATATGTTGTGGTAAAGGCAGTACGCAAAAATTGGAAGAGTTTGAAAACTGTTGTAGATGTACACGGTTTATTGGATCTTACCAGATGATTTATAATGTTTGAAATTGCTGGCCATTATTGAAAGTTCTTTCGAGGGGATTAGTTTTTGAAAAGCTTATTTTCACACCAGCAGTGTATGCATCCAATCTGAGAAGTTTCGCCTTGTAGGGGCGTGTGTTTTGCCTTGTTTGGTTGGGACCCATGCAGACGTTTGGAGCAGGGCTCCTGGACATTGTCCTTTTTCCCGAGGAGGGATTCTGGTGGGGTGGCCCATTAATGTGCCAGTGCAGACACTGGGTCTCTTATGGGGGGGACGGAAATTTTCCCACATTGACCAACAAGTGCATTACCACTGCGGTGGTTTGTGTATGAAAGGATTGCGATATGCTGCTATACCGAAAGGTTGAAGTGGTGACGAGAGCTTTCAAATGTTGAATTTGTGAAAAGAATAATCCCACTCATAAATGTGTGTCGGTAGTAAAGTTCTTTTGAAACCGAACTGGCAGTGAATGTGTTTTCACTAATTTTTGTTGGCAGCAATTATGTTTGAAAATGTGATAGCACTATTACTTTTTGGTTTAGTGCGGATTGTGAAATGTACTGAGACCACAGAAAATTTTCGATGTGTGAAAATTTGTAAATGAGACAACAAAATAGTTTTTGGTAGCAATGACATGATTGTCGATGCTATTGTATTGAAAAGAAAAGCGGTGTAGTTGGAGTTTAAGATATAGGAACAGAAACTAATAGAGAATTTAAACCAGATGGGTCAGATAGTAGTGGTTAGCTACATTACTTTGAGAGCTTGAATGAAAGAAGCTCAGATGAAACAGATGAGCAGAGGCTTAAGACAGTAAGATTTGGTATGCAAGTTTGCATGGGGCAGAGTCCCTGGGTTGTAAGACCTATATGCCAAGTGTGGTATTTGTTGCTTTGCTTGGTGACTTTAGGCCAGTGTTGTATCTGGAGTAAATTTTGAGACTGACAAAATATTTAGACTGTACAGAGTTGTAGTTGAGATGTCTATGGCTGAGGGTGATTCCCTAAGTAGTAAGGTTAGAATATCCAGTGCTGTGATGATTGAATGAGCCGGAAGGCTAGAATGAGATGAGTTGAGAGGCAAAATGTATCAGGTCGTGATGCCTGTGTAACCAAGCACTTGGAGAATGGACCAGAGAGTCATATATTTGAAAACTACATACTGGGATAGGATGAATGATTGTGTTACGTGAATAGTAAGCATGCATATAGAAGAATAGACTGAAAGTCTAAAGTGTTTTCTCTCAAGTTATACGTTCAAATTTCGAGGACGAAATTTATTGAACGGGGGGAGAAATGTAATATCCCAAATTTTGGGTCTAAAGATTTGGAAATTGGTCTATATTTGGAAGACTACTAGACCCAGTATTTGAATGTGACAAATTTGGAATTAGTATATTTTGGGACTATGAATAGTAATTTACTATTCATATGTACGTATTTACTATTCACGTATACATTATGAAAATTTGGTCTGAAAGACTATATGAATAATTATTGAAAATAAGGAAATTTTATTGGAGGATTACAATTAGGAAATTCCAAATGCTTATATGGATATATTTTATTGATCAATAAAGTAGGCTATAGAATATTTTTATGATAGCCACATCAATATTCACGTAGCTTCCATGCATGCCCATTTGATTTATTAAGCAGTATCTTTCCAGCGTCATACTTCACTTTAAATGGAAGAATGTTTGTACTAGACACACACACTCCATCCTCTTGCCAAACCCACGGCACACACATTTACAATATCCATGATAATTATTTTTGGCCAACCTACATGGAAAATTGGAAGAAGTGTGCCGTAGGAAAAGAAAGTTTGGTGAAGTATGAAATGGAGGAAAATTCAATCTACATAAAACACCTACCACTATCTTACAAGATGCACTACATACACATACAACATATTTCACCTACTTTGGAATTAACCACCAAACTTCCTACGTATGCTCCACCATCCCTTCTTCACTCTTGGCCTATATATAGAGGACATTCACACCTCCCCATTTCTATATGTATGTCGTCCAAAAGAGAAAGAGAAGAATAGTGAAGAGGAAAAGAATAGTGGAGATACCAAGAGAGTATAAGAGAATAATAGAAACTGAGAAAGTGTTCGGTGAAGACAAGAAGATTTTATGCAATTGACTTTTGGGCTTAGGTAAGGATTTTAATACCTCTCCCATATTTATTTCAGTTGTTTAATGTTTTTTTTGAGGATTAAAAGCTTACTGGAAAATAAGAGTTTTCATAAGAATTTTCTGTCACCGTATAAGACAGTGTTATTTTGAGATGTTTTTCTGGACAGTGTTCACATTTTTAAAATCTGGGAATAAACGGCATGTGATAAAATTATGAAATTTTCCAGATATAAAGTAGACATCCAGGGCTTTTCGTTGATATATAATTTGTAACGTTTTGAGCTCTGGACAAGGAGATCATAATTTTTGAAGTTAAGCTTTGTTTACTGGATTTAAATCCGAGCAGTGTTTGGAAACGGAAAATCTGGGAATGACTCATGAATTTCGAGTTAAAGCCGTTATTTTTCCTTGAAAATAGACATATCAAGGATTATGTGGAATTTTACAGCACCTCATTTGGAGTTTTGTAGAATTAATTATGATTTTTCAAAGTTAGAGAAAAATCTGGGCAAAATGCTGGAAATTCCGTTTTTGGAGAAATGTAAGGGTAAAATGGTCAATGCTGATATAAATAACCCTTAGAGCATTATTCTAAGTGATACGGTGATATGTTAGGATGTCCGGGAAGTTTGGAGTCGGATTCAAAGGACGGGCATATTACTATTCATGAATAGTGACGTATACATGAATAGTAAACTACTATTCACGTGGAAGGAAGGTACGTTCGCGTACAGTAACATTAACTCTTATTAGCATGTATGTATGTAATCATGTATGACTGATCATGTTTGCTAGATGATTTACATGTTTATTTCCTAGCTATGGATTTGAGGCTGCGGTCTCATAGGGCTGCGTGTCCTAAAGGGCTGAGGTCCTTGGCCGTTAACTGCGGTTACGGTGCGACTTGTTTACTGTAAATTATTCTATGCTTTTACATGTGTTATACTGCATTTACATTTCATATTTGCAAATAAGGTTATCTGTTACCTGAGATTCAATGTGTATTGAATCTTAGATTTGGCAAAAGCTTCAAGAAGAGAAGCTAGATGAAAGAAGGAACTATTCAAGGAAGTACGTGAAATGTCACCAGACAGAACGAAGTTCGGAAGAAAGACTAGTTCTGGAAAGAATATTCGTTCGAGATTTTTAATATGCCAGCTTAAGTTTGGGCATTGTATCGGATACTCATTATCCAAATGATAATGTATGCTCTATCATCCGCATTACTCTGATTTGACAATACCGTATTCCTCAGTATTATGTGTTTATGAACACAATAAGTGGTATGGAAATTGGGGTGTTACACTCAATGCGGTAAATTCCATCAAGGCAGGAATTGTAGCGGGCAGATCATTTGTTATAATTGTCGCAAGACGGGTCACTATAGCTTGGATTGCCCACAGCGTGCCACAGAGAGGAGGCCACAGAATTTTGGAAGAATATTTGCTATGACGCATGAGGAGGCTAGAAAGTCTCCGGAGATGATTCAAGGTACCATTCTTCTTCATGGAAATACATTACAAACATTGTTTGATACGGGTGCTAGTCATTCTTTTATATCATATGATTGTGTTAGTCGACTAAGATTGGTTATCCACAAACTGCCTTATGATCTTGTTGTGACGACACCACTTGGTGTTAAATCTTTGACTGCTGATGTCTGTTTGAATTGCATTGTAAATGTGGACGGCCATGATTCTGTGGTAGATTTGATATGTTTGCCACTTCATCGTATAGATGTTATACTTGGTTTAAATTGGTTGACAGCAAATAATGTGCTGTTAGACTGCGGAAATAAAAGGATTGTATATCCAAATCCGCAGAGAGATATTAGTAAAGATGTAAATATGAATTTCCTCTCAGTAGATGAAGCTGAGAAGTGTTTGAGAAAGGGTTGCCAAGGGTATGTTGTGTTTTTCTCAGTACAAACAGAAACTGGGACTGCACTTGAAAATATTCCAGTTGTGAATGAATTTCCTGAGGTATTTCCGGAAGACATTAGTGGATTACCTCCGGAAAGAGAAGTAGAATTCGGCATCGAAATTATGCCTGGAGCTGGACCAATATCTAAAGCACCATATCGAATGGCACCTAACGAGATGGCGGAGCTGAAGAAACAAATTGAAGAATTACTAGAGAAAGGGTTTATACGACCCAGTGTTTCACCATGGGGAGCTCCAGTGTTATTTGTAAAGAAGAAAGACGGGAGCCTGAGATTGTGTATCGATTATCGAGAATTAAACAAGGTGACCGTCAAGAATAAGTATCCTCTCCCCAGAATAGATGATTTGCTTGATCAGTTAGCTGGTTCTAGCGTATTTTCAAAAATCGATTTGCGTTCGGGTTATCATCAACTACGAGTAAAAGCTGAAGATGTTCCAAAGACAGCTTTTAGAACCAGATACGGACATTACGAATTTTTAGTAATGCCGTTTGGTTTGACCAATGCACCTGCCGTGTTTATGGACTACATGAACCGAATCTTCCGTCAATACCTAGATCAGTTTGTGGTAGTCTTTATCAACGACATCCTAATCTACTCAAAGAGCAGCAAAGAGCATGAGAATCATCTGAGGATCGTGTTGAATATTTTGAAAAACAAGCGACTTTACGCTAAGTTGAGCAAGTGTGAGTTTTGGCTTCAAGAAGTTAGATTTCTTGGCCATGTCATCTCACAAGAAGGGGTCTCTGTAGATCCCAGTAAAGTGGAAGCAGTACTGAATTGGAAAAGGCCAGAGACTGTGACTGAAGTACGCAGTTTTCTGGGTCTTGCTGGTTATTACCGACGATTTATATTGAATTTTTCCCGAATTGCCTTGCCATTGACAAAGCTTACAAAAAAGAACCAGTCATTCGTGTGGGATGAGCGTTGTGAAGAAAGCTTTAAGCAGCTGAAAGAGAGATTGACGTCCGCACCAGTTTTGATTATCCCAGATCCCGGTAAAACCTATGTGGTTTATAGCGATGCTAGTAAGCAAGGATTGGGATGTGTCCTGATGCAGCAGGGCAGAGTGGTGGCGTATGCCTCTCGACAGCTGAAACCTCATGAATTGAATTATCCCACTCATGACTTGGAACTTGCAGCAATTGTGTTTGCTTTAAAGATATGGCGGCATTATCTGTATGGTACTAATGTTGAATTATACTGCGACCACAAAAGTCTCAAGTATCTTTTTGATCAGAAAGAATTGAATATGAGACAGCGTAGATGGATGGAGTTGTTGAAAGATTTCAACTTGGAAATCAAATATCATCCAGGAAAAGCTAATGTTGTTGCAGATGCTCTGAGTAGAAAGGCGGTGCAGGTAGCATATATGATGGTTCAAGAACAGAATTTGCTAGGAAATTTTCGAGATTTGAATTTGTTAAATCGGGTAATTTTAAACTCGAGAAGGCGCAAAGAAGTGATACTTGCTAACCTTAGTGTTAGTCAAGGAGAAAGTGATCTACGAGCAGAAATTGTAGAAGCTCAAAGGCAAGACGAACTAGCAAGCTCCATTCGAGAAAAGATCTCACGTGGAGAAGCTCAGGATTTTGATCTTTCTCCAAGTGGACTAATCAGATTCAGGAAGCGTATTTATGTACCACCGAAACCTAAGTTGAGACTAAAGATTCTGGATGAAGCACACAAAAGCAAGTATACCCTTCATCCAGGGGTGGTCAAGATGTACCATAATTTGAAGTCTGAATTTTGGTGGCCAGGACTGAAGAGTGACGTGACTAAATACGTAACCCGTTGTCTTACTTGTCAAAAGGTTAAAATTGAACACAAGCGACCACCAGGACTTCTTCAAAGTTTGGAGATTCCTGAATGGAAATGGGAAAGCGTTACGATGGATCTAGTAGTGGGATTGCCCAGGATCAGGAATCATGATGCGATCTGGGTAATTGTTGATCGTCTCACCAAATCGGCACATTTTCTTCCCATTGGTGTCAACTATTCTCCTGCAAAGTTGGCAGAAATTTATGTAAAAGAGATAGTAAGACTTCATGGTGTACCAAAGATTATTATCTCCGATAGAGATCCTCGTTTTACTTCTCGATTTTGGAAAGCTTTACAAAAAGCCATGGGTACAAAAGTGAGATACAGTACGGCTTATCATCCTCAGACAGATGGACAATCGGAAAGAACTATACAGACGTTGGAAGACATGCTAAGGGCGTGTGCATTAGACTTTAAGGGTAATTGGGACCGTAACCTTCCACTGGCTGAATTTGCTTACAACAACAGCTATCATGCAAGCATTCAAATGGCTCCATATGAAGCACTGTATGGAAGGAAGTGTCAATCACCCTTGTGTTGGACAGAATTGTCTGAAAGAAAACTGCATGGAACAGATTATGTGGATAAAACATCAGAACATATCAAGCTTATAAGAAAGAGGCTCCTAGCAGCACAAAGTCGACAGAAAAGTTATGCTGACAAACGGAGAAGACCTCTAGAATTTGAAGTTGGAGATCATGTGTTCCTGAAAGTGTCACCAGTAACTGGAATTGGAAGAGCGATCAAGAGAAAGAAACTAAGTCCTCGTTACATTGGTCCATTTCAAATCTTGGCAAGATTTGGATCAGTGGCATACCAAATAGCCTTACCTCCAAATTTGAGTAGGCTTCATAATGTCTTTCATGTATCACAGTTGAAGAAGTATATACCAAGCCCTGATCATGTTATCGAGTACGAAGATGTTGATGTACAAGATAACCATACATATGCGGTTGAGCCTGAGAGAATCATTGATCGACTTCAGAAGCGGCTTAGAAATAAAAGTTTTTGGATGGTGAAAGTGGTATGGAAAGGATTATCCCCTGAGGAAGCAACCTGGGAAACGGAAGAAGATATGAAGAATCATTATCCAGAGTTTATGGCTCGGTACACAAGGGATGAAGTAAATTTCGAGGACGAAATTTCTTTTACGGGGGGAGAATTGTAACATCCATCATTTATGGTGTATTCTCTTACATTTCATTATTGTGGGACAAGAAGGTTTTCTCAATATGATAAACTAATACCCACTTATTTTCATTTGTCTCCCACTTTATTGAATTATTCTTGGATACAACATTATTTTCCAATTCATTCGGATATGCCACACCGACAACATTTCTCATTCTTTAATTTGTTTATTTGGCAATAAAGATGATACGCATACCACATGATCCATTAGGTAGAAAGCTTTGATTATTAAATCTTTTGTGGACAAGGGAAAGAGACAAGAGTGGGTATGGTGTCAAGCAAATGGATTAAATAAAATAGTGGAGTTGTTGGACATCATCCGTAAAGCACAAGCTCACCATATTTAATATTTCACTCTCTTCCCAATTAGCTAAAGTAAGGAGACACTCAACCCCACATACCCTCAATTTCTTCATTTTATTTAGTCAATCATTCTCCCTAATTCCACTCACGGACAACATAATATATATTCAATGATAAATGATGGAGGAATTATTTGCAAATGGATCCAAAACTCTCTTTCAATCTTCTAAATTATTCTGTCTCGTGAATGAACAAGGCTAACCCGTGGCATTCATTCTTTCTCTTTGATAATAATAATTTATACATTATGCAACTGCTGATTCACGGAAGCGCACATGAAGGATTTATTTATTAGGTTATGATTGCAACCTCCTCTTTCTTCATAAAAAGTGTATGCAAGTGTGCGCCTTTCATTTATACCCTTTCGTCTATAAATGAAAACGCAAAGTGACAGAGGCAGAGAGTGAGAGAGAGCCTCGTGTGTGAGACCTTAGAATATTTTGGGAGTGAGTTCAGGCGTGTTGAGAGGCAATAAGGAAGGAGAGGTTGCACAAGTTCTAGGGATCAAGACAAGTAAGTAAAGGTATTAACTTGTCTTATGTTATTTTGTGAAGAAGGTTTGAAGATGGTGTTTCTCTATATTATTTTGGGTTAATTAAGAAGTGGTAATTTCATAAGGTTTTTGATGATTTTAAGGTTACCAAAGTGTTTACCACGAACAATGGAGTAAGAATAAGGTTGGAAATGATTTTTAGAATCAAAAGAATTAAATTATAAACGTTACCAAAACTGCCAGATTTTACAGTTTGGAAGGCAGTCGAATTTAACATGGTTTTTGGTCAAGTTAATGATGTCTAAAAATCATGAAATTTTCCAGATTTGAAGTAGACATCCAGAGCTTTCTTTTGATATATAATATGTAATTTTTAGAGCTCTGTACAAGGAGTTATGGATTTTACAAAATGGCTTAAAATACTGAAAGTTCAATCTGGACAGCGAAATGATTTATTTAAACTGAGAATGGTTTATAATTTTA
Organism: Acacia crassicarpa; assembly: GCA_034222035.1. Lineage (NCBI taxonomy): Eukaryota > Viridiplantae > Streptophyta > Magnoliopsida > Fabales > Fabaceae > Acacia > Acacia crassicarpa. Next base: position 17,090,419 of record JAWXYG010000009.1, on the reverse strand, counting down.
TGGCTGGAGGGAATATTTTTCGGTGAAAATAGACTCATCAAAGGACATTTAGGATTTGGAAGCACATCATTTGGAGTTTTGTACAATTAGTTATGAATTTTCAAAGATTAATGAAAATTCTGGACAGAAAAGGGATTTAATCCGAAAATTGTTGTAATAAGAATTTTAAATGGGTGATTTACCATTTACGGATTACAAGGATTCTAAATGATGAAAAGAACCCTCTTGGATATTTTAGGAGAAATGGGAATTAATATTTATGATGATACTATTTTAGGAGTTGACTGTCAAGTGGTTCGAGCACCGGTGAATTTCTTTTAGCTATTCGGAGTTGAGGTAGTAACTTTTCTCTCACATACTCTGTGTGCCTTTATATGCATGTACGTACCATTGTGATATTTGAATTGTGAATTTCTAACCTTATCGCCGGTATAAGCTGGGAGGTAGTGCCCTTGAATGTGGGGTAACCCTGGATGCCATCACGGTTGAGGCCGGGGGTGGTACTCCGATAAGTGAATTTTTATGCAGAAGGGTGAAAGCCCATTTGAGTATTTGAATTATCCAGTACTGTGCGTATGAACCGGTAGGTTCTTGAATATTGTTGAACTGCATATTTGAATTTTGTGTTTGAAATTATTGTGAATTATATTTATTGCAACTGGTTGTCTACCATGTACTGTGCATGCATCTTATGTGAGTGATTAACGTTACTACTGGGATTCACTTGAATCCCAGACAATCCCCAAAGTTCAGGACGGAAACCTAACAGCGGTCGTGGCTCACGTGATAAGGCGGTGGATATGGATAACTGACGGTGCTTGATGGAGCAGAGATCTGATTTATTTTCCCTCATTGTGTTTGAAATATTATGTACTTGTTAAATTCTGTACGAACCTTTTTATGAATTTTGGTTATGTACCAGACTTCAATATCAGTATTACTATGCTGGAACTAGTTTATCCTTTAAGCTGTGCATATTTACTCTTGCGAATGTCGATATACCGAAGGGGTGTGACATAAAAGCTACAAAATACAAAGAGTCCATACATATATAGCAATTAGACATAAAAACCGCAATTGGATACTCACTATAAATAAATAAATAAATAAATAAAAGACATCTTGTAGAGGTTAAAATTACGTAGATATTAGTAGCGGTTCAAAAAACCGCTACAAAATACACCGTTGTAAGATTTTTTATAGTGGTTTTCTAAAACTGCTATTCATGTAATAAAACCGCTACTGTATTAGTGGTGGTTTTAAGTTACCACTACAAGATGATGAATTTCAAAAAAATTGGCACCAAAATTTTGTAGCGATTGTAAAAACGCTATAAATATTAGATAAAATTTCATAAATTGCGCCAAATATTTAAGCCGAATTTGACTTAAAATTTGTAGTGGTTGTAATATTGCAAAATTGAATATATATATATATATATATATATATATATATATATATATATATATATATAAAATTTGAATCTATTGTTACAATATTATGTTGAATATTTTTATTATTTAAGTGACAAATTAAATTATAATAGTTAATATTTTAAAAAATGATTAATTTAAATTAGATAAGTATAAGTATTATGTAGGTATAATATTGAGAATGTGTAGATAGTAAGGACTTATTGTGTTGTCCACCTCCGAGAAAAAAATTATATTGTTCATTAAATGATATTTGATTATGGAAAAAGTGTTGATGATGATAGAAGAAATATTGAGGATATATCCTTAAAATTTTGGATAAGAAAAAAATTAATACCAATATTATAAGAAGAAAAAAAATAAAACATTAAAATCAAAGATTTTGTAAGGGGTGAGAAGAGATGAGAGAAAACGAAAGAGAAGGGGGTGGGAAGAAATGAATGAGAGTCTGTAAAATGATGTGTGGTGGGGGTATTTATAAGGATATGTGTAACATTAGTAGCAATTAATGTGACAGTTTTTGTAGCAGTTTAACATTTGTAATGGTTCTTTTTCATTTTGTAGTGGTTACAAAACATCTACAAAAATTCATTGGTATTTTTTAAAAAAGAAATAAATTTCAAAATATGACATTTGTAGTGGTTATACTAAAAACCGGTACAAATTAATGAACGTTGGTAGGATTCAAAATATTCAAATTTTAATATTACACACTTTGTAGTGGTTTATGCGATGGTTTTTGTAGCGGTTACAAAACTTCTACAAAAATTAATTAGTATTTTTTAAAAAATAAATAAATTTCAAAATATCACATTTTGTAGTAGTTATACTAAAAACCGCTACAAATCAATGAACGTTGGCGGGATTCGAAATATTCAAATTTTAATATTACATACTTTGTAGCGGTTTATGCGACGGTTTAATATTTGTAGCGGTTTTTTCCCCCTCCCGTTTTGTAGCAGTTACAAAACCTCTACAAAAATTCGTTGATTTTTTTTTTAAAAAAACAAATAGATTTTAAAATATCACATTTTGTATTAGTTTAGTTATATAACCGCTACAAATATGAACGTATTCTTTAAAAGATATTTTTTACATAACTTCTATTTGCAACGTGTTTAAGGACTTTACATTTGTAGCGGTTTAACTAAAAAAATTGATACAAACTGTTCACCGCTACCCCAACCGCTACAAATGAAGAAACCATACCTCGTGCGTCATGAAAATTTGTAGCGGTTTTCTGTAATCGCTACAAAAGTTTAAACTCTTAGCATTTTGTAGTAGGTTTTTGATATAAACCACTACAAATAGACTGCCACTAATAGCGCGCCATTAGGCGCCAAACTAGTGTCATATTTGTAGTGGTTAAACCACTACAAAATAATTTTTTAAAAAAAACCGTCACAAATTTGATGCGAACTTGGGGCCATATTTTGTAATAGTTATTTTATGATAATCATTACAAATGTCGTTCACGAACTAGGCGTGAGTCATACCACTACAAATTGAAAGAGCAGCTAAATCACCAAGAGGGGGGGTGAATTGGGGATTTTAAAATTCTTTTCGAGTATGCTCTGTTTTTGTCAAAAACCAAAACTCGATGAAACAGAATTGAGAAGAGTATTATGAAGAGAAGAAGAGCAGGACACAAAGAAATTATCCTGGTTCGGTCCAATCTAATGACCTACATCCAGTCCCCAGTCACTCTGGGATTTTCACTAACTCTCTTGACGATTACAGACTCTGCAAACGAAGGATGTTTCACAACCTTGAACACACTCCCCCTTACAAGTTGTAATCGAATAACCCAATCTCAAAGTTCCACAACTTTGAGATCCTTACATAAACAAAATTACAATGAAAGAACTCTCTTTGAAGAGTGGATTACAATGATTACTGAAGCACAATGTGTCTAAGTTACAATCAAATGATAGAAACAGCTCTTTTTCGAGTAGAATAGTGGTAACTCAGTTCTGTGTATTTCCAGGTTGAATTCTTCAGCTATTTATCCTGGTTTGAGGCTTGTGAACGTTATAGATCCGTTGGGTCTTTTTCCAAATAAAAAATATAGGTGTTGCTGGAGTTATATCATGAATTAATTAGCTTAAATTGCTCCTTGTCTGAAATATAGCCGTTGGTCAAGTTAATTTGCAGATTTGCTTGATTCTGGATTTCTTTTAAAGAATTCATCCATTGGAGATATTGTATAACGCCCAAATGATTCTGTATAACGGCTAGATGACTTTGCATAAGGGCTCTCCATGATTTCAGCAAGTTTCCTAAAATGACTCCTTATTTGAATTTTAATCAAATTCAAGAATCTTTTGTAATCTCAGGAATAAACACATTAGAACAGCTCAGTTACAATGATAAACGATGTATATAACGTTCACGATCAATGGGTAACTTAAACTTGAAGTGTAGATTGAATTTGGCAGTTCTGGAACAAATCAGCATTTTTCTGTCGATGTACCAGAACTCGAGTTTTGATCTTCAAAACTCAAGTTATGAACTGTGCCAAGTTCATAACTGGCGGTGTTCAAAGCAAAACTGGCAGTGTAGAAAGTTTGAAAAAATTAATCCTCTCGGGTTGCCCAAAACTCGAGTTTTGACATCCAAAACTCGAGTTTTGAACTATTCATGGCAAAACATGATTTAGTTCAAAACATCAAAACTTGAGGTGTTGGTGTGAAAACTGGCAGTGTTCAGTTTGGCAAAACTTCATTGTTCTCGGGTCTGTCAAAACTCGAGTTTTGATTCTCAAAACTCGAGTTTTGAACTTTTGGTACAAAGTTCAAAACTTTGAAAACTGGAGTTTTGATTCATAACTGGCGGTTTTCAACTGGGTAAAGTTTGAAGGCTCTCTGCCTTGCCAAAACTCAAGTTTTGGATTCCAAAACTCGAGTTTTCACTTTTTGTGAAAACTTGGAAAGTACATGTTTAGTTGAAAACTGGCGGTGATGATCTCAAAACTGGCGGTGATGAACTGGAAAAACTCATATGCTCTCTGTGTCTCCAAAACTCGAGTTTTGGTTCCCAAAACTCGAGTTTTGAACTTTCTTCAAAGGTAAGAAATGTTCAAAACTGGCAGTGATGAGTGAATAACCGGAGGTTTTGAAACTTGAAAAACTTTGAGAATTTGGAACCTCTCTGCCAGGCCAAAACTCGAGTTTTGGTTCCCAAAACTCGAGTTTTGAACTATTCAACAGTTCAAAACTTGCAGTGATCATGAAAACTGGTGGTGATCACTTTTGAGTATTTTGCCAAAGACCAAAACTCGAGTTTTGGAACCCAAAACTCGAGTTTTCCTCAAATAGCAAGGAAAACTGATTTGATCATTATAAAACACATATTTTTGGTTTTCAAGGCTTTCCAATTGTTCAATCATCATCAAAACTCATCGAGAACTAACACAAATTAGTAGCGATTTCAATATAAACCGCTACAAATTCACATATTTGTAGTGTTTATTTTAACCACTGCAAATAAACTGCTACAAATTGACTTTTTTTTTTGTTTGTAGTGACTAAGGGATCTGAACTTTTCTAGCGGTTTTAGAAAACCACTAGAAAATTTTATGATAGCCGACATAGAGTTTCTTCATTTAAATGGTTTTAAACCACTGCAAGTCTTTTTCCGCAATCGAATTCAACAGAGATGAGTTGAGCTTAAGGAGTATCAGGGTTTTTTTTTTGATACAGCCAATGGGGGAGTGGGAGGCAGGACTCGAACCTTGGACAAGGGGGAAGGCCAGCTCCTAAGGCTGGCCCTAATGCCATCGCGCTATGAGACGCTTAGCTAAGGAGTCTCAGGGTTCAACAGCCTAAAGTGACCTAGGTTTCCTAAACGGGTCCATAGCTAGCCTCATTTTTTTGTGCCAAACTGAGTGTGGAACCAGTTTTGCTGCCTATTTTTTGGATAGATGCCATTTTAACTATCCCATCTGGACCGTCCAGATGAGATTTGGACGGTTCAAATTTGATTTTTTTAAACTGGTCATTTTTAAATAAGAAAATCATTTTTTGAAAAAAATATTAGTTAAGAAATTATTTTTATTTTAGATTCTCTACCTATTAAAATATTTTTTTTAAAAAAAATATAAAGTAAAAAAAAATCAAATCTGAAGGATCCGAACAGTCTAGATGAGATAGGAAAATGGTGCCTATTTAAGATAGGTACCAAAACTAAATCCGATCGAGTGTAGTCTATGACAAGAAAGTGACAATGTGTACAACTTTCAGATGCTTGATCGAGAGGTCCACACAAACCAAAGCACATGAGGTGTTTCTTCCTTATGTGCTTGTTACGTGTTTATCTCTCTAATTAGAGGGATGAAGCGATTTTTATTTTTATATATTTTATTTATTTAGATTAAATTATATGCTACTTTTTAAAATACTTTTTTTTGCATTCCATATCTCAAATTAATTAGTTTCCAGTCTTGTATTTAGAAAATATTTGTCCTGTAACACCAGTATCTTGAAAACTAATTAATTGGAGATATTGAGTGCCAAAAAAAAAAAATTCAGAGAACAATATATAATTTAGTCTAAATAAATAAAATATTAAAAAAAGTCTCATCCCTCTAATTACAGGGACAAGCATGTAAGAGGCATATAAGGAAAAAGCACCTAACGTGAACCCCCACACAAACACAACTTTTTTTATGATTGAACTCATTGTTTCTTTTTTTTAAAAAAATATATATATATATATATATTTCATGTGACAAAATTTTTAGTAACAACAACATTTTAATAATATTTTTTACTTAATTTATGAAATAATTTCATATTTTAATTTTTTTTTGAAAAAATAACTTATTAACTAACCATTAAGTTTATTAAATGAAATATTTAATTCATGTTTTAAGTAAACAAGTTTGTAGCAGTTTTAGTTGTGTAGCTTTAAAATTTGAATGTTTTAGAACCCGCCAACGTTCATGAAATTTGTAGCAGTTTTTGGCAAATAAACGGTACAAAGTGTGATCATATTAAAATTTGAATATTTTAAATCCCACAAACGGTCATGAAGTTTGTAGTAGTTTTAGTAGATAAACCACTACAAAATATTTCATTTTGTATATTTCATATACCGCTAATGTTTATAAATTTGTATCAGTTTTTATTATAACTGTGTGAAATTTTGACATTTATTTTTTTAAAAAAATACCAATGAATTTTTGTAACGGTTTTATAACCACTACAAACAAAAAGAAATTGCTACAAAAATTGTCACATATAACACTACATATAAAAAAAAAAGATGTTACAAAATTTGTCACATCAACCGCTACAAAAGTTACGTATATCTCTATAAATACTCTCACCAAACTTCATTTTACACACTTTTTCATTTCTTCCCACCCCTTTTTCTCTCATTTTCTCTCATTTATAAAAGTTTTCTAAAGAGATTAAGTGTTGAGCAAGCTCATCAAATATGATAAATTTTTTTTAAAAAAAAATATGCGATTTCTTTTCCTTATTTAATACTCATACTAATTATTATTATTTTTATCCTAAACTTTAAGGACATTCTATAATTATCAACATTCATATCATCTAGTGGACAACATAATAAGTCCTTATTATCTACACATTTTCAGTATTGTACTGACATAATATTTATATTTATCTAACTTAAATTAATCATATTTTTCAAATATTAATATCACCATTTAATTTGTCACTTAAATAATAAAATATTCAACAAAACTATAACAATGGATTCAAATTATGGGGGTTTTTTTTAAACAATATTTTGTAGCAATTTTAAAACCACTACAAATTTTAATTCAAATTCGGCTTAAATATTTAAAACTTCATCCAATATTTGTGACGGTTTTACAACTACCACGAAATTTTAGTGCCAATTTTTTTGACATTCTTCATCTCAATCGTATCTTATAACAGTGACTTAAAACCGCTACTAATATAGTAGCAATTTTATTACATGTGTAGTAGTTTTAGAAGACCGCTACAAATTATTTTGCAATAGTGTATTTTGGGGTGGTTCTTTGAACCACTGCTACTATCATTTGTAGTGGTTACAACCGCTATAAATACACAATTTTGACTGTTACAAAATGTCTTTTTTTTTTCTTTTAATAGTGAAAGTGCATAGTTGAGAGTATTTTTGTGATCTTAATAATTTCAGTAGTCATAATATGTTTAGCAATTGATATGTTATATTTAATTAGAGCCATTGGATGTTATGGAAGTGGAATTGGAGGCTTGGACAATGAAACACCAAGTATGGAAAAAGAGGAAAACAAACAAAGTAAGAGAAATTAAAGCTTAAAGGTAACCAACTTTACCTTACTCTCATACGCTTGGTTATTGCTTGCATGAATTGCATGTTTGTATGCTTTTGTTATTATGTTTAATCATGCATTCATATATGTGATTATGCTTGAGACATTTCATAGGCCTATGTGTTTTTCAATTAACATATGGTAGTTTTAAACATGTATGTCATTACATGATGAAGTTGTTAAGTTTCAAGCATGTTATAATGCCTTTGCCATGTATGTTATTTGAGTGGTGAATGTTTGTTATTGAGATTCTTTGAATCTCACCCCAATAACTAACCATACTAGATTATGAGACTCCAAAGGAAAAGCTAGAGCAAGAAGCAAGGGCAACTATATTTGTGAATGAAGATTGAAAATTTCATGACATTATTGTGCCATGAGTAGTAAAATGTGTAATAAATCCCATAATCAGTATATGGCCTTGGAATGGATATTTAATATGTAATGATGTGAATAATAGGCAATTATATTTGTAAGAATGGCCTTGAAGGCATGATTTTCACTTGCATGAACATGACTGTCCAAATTAAGCTGTTTTCATATTATGGTCAATGTTTGGGTGAATAAAGCATAGTAAACTTATAATTTTAATATATGAACTAGGCATCCTAAGATTTCCAAAAAGTCATAAATGAGGACAACTGACTATATAAAATGTGAGTTAGATTTGAGATTAAGGGGGCGAAAATTACAAAATAGGAAACAGTGGAGTCAACATTTGAAATTAGAGGACAAAAATTATAAAATTCGACCCAAAATTTTAGAAAATTATATTTTAGCCTCATAAATATTTCAATATTTTCATTTTAGTCTCTCTATGAAACTGTCAGTAGAGACTAAAGTGAAAATATTGAAACTTTTATAAAACTAAAATATAATTTTCTAAATTTTTTGTTACAATTCTGTAATTTTGGGGGCCACCTGTAGCCCCCCTATTCCGTTCCTGCCCTCATGTGAATTTTTAACAATTAGTTATGAATTTCTAAAGTTAGACTACAAAATTGGAAATGTCAAATAGATAGTAACCTAGATGTGCAAGTTTTAATTTATACGCCTTAATTTATTGATTCGCTTAAATCATAGCGCTTCTGAATGCATAGTAAAAATTGTAAAATGCTGTTACGTAACGGTTTTACTTAAAATGTAATTAGTGCTTGATATAATATTATTTAATATGATTAGACTGTCATTTTTGTCTATCTTCACGTTATATATATATATATATATATATATATATATATATATATATATATATATATATTTCAGCCTTTACCTTCTCGATTTAGTAAGAGCGTTCAATACAACGTCAAATACAACTCTTTCACCCACAGTTTTTCCAGTGTTTCTTTAATACGCAGTTACGGGATTGGTTCCATCTCATTCAATTGGGATCTTCTATTTGGGGTAGGAGTGTGGATGCTATGGAATTGGAGGAATAAGTCATTATTTGCAGAAGATTTTATCAGACCAACAAGTAACTCTGCCTCGGTCATTTTACTGAGCTTCAATGTAACACCCCGTTTTCTAAAGCGTTTTCGTAATAAAATTATCAGAGTTCAAAAAAAAAAAAGGTTTATCAGAGTAGAGCACCGGAATAGTCGTGAAAATGAGTAACTGAATAACATTCAATAATGATGTATTTGTGTACTGTTACAGTCATCCAAAATATCCGAATATTCAAAAGACGGTAAAATAAAAATTTTGACAGAATCTCCTCGTTTGCTCCGCACTACTACAAAAAACATAAAAAACGACCTGAATTTGACCCATTTAACGTCCTTTTTTTCAAGGACGTCTCGTGAGGGGTAGTAAAAAAAAAATAGTTTGGACTACCTGAATTTAATTCAGGTAGTCTAATGTAAGACGACTTGAATTTAATTCAGGTAGTCTAATGTAAGACGACCTGAACTAAATTCAAGTCGTCTTACAAAAGACTACCTGAATTAAATTCAGGTAGTCTAATGTAATACAAAAGACTACCTGAATTTAATTCAGGTAGTCTAATGTAAAACAAAAGACTAGTCTTTTGTATTACATTCTTTAAGACTACCTGAATTTAATTCAGGTAGTCTAATGTAAGTCAAAAGACTACCTGAATTAAATTCAGGTCGTCTTACTGCTTACAAAAGACTACCTGAAATTATTCAGGTAGTCTTTTGTATTACATTAGACTACCTGAATTAAATTCAGGTCGTCTTACTGCTTTTTTTTTTTAAAAAAAAAACCCATGAGGTTGGCCACGAACAAATCAAAAATTAAATTCCAGAACCAGCAAGAACAAGAACAAGAACAAGAAAAGAACAAAAAGAGAGTAATCGAAACAGAGAAAACAAGGAAGATACAATGAAAAAAAGAAAAAAAAAACCTAACAAGTAACTAATAACTCGCATTCTAATCCCCTAAAATAGAAGGAATAAGGAACAATAATGCAAAAAACAGATTAATTTCAGATCTGCAAGAGACTTGGTGTTCATAATATCGTCTTGGTTTAGGAGATTTCCAGATTTGCAAAAATTAGTGCCCTCTCAGATCTAAAAAATCAACAAGAGTCAGATCTGGAAACACACTTACTGGCGGCAGTGTTTTGGATGAAATCGATGGTGACTTTTATTCTGAATGCAGATTCTAGCATCTTGTTGCTCGGTCTCCTCGCCGCCATCTTCTTGTCTAGCCAGATCGAAGAGTGTTGAAGGAGTAGGAATAGATTGACAGAGAAGATGGGGTGTAGAGGAAAGAAGAGGAAGGCGTATAGTATGTGTAGATCGAAAATGAGAAGTAAAGGGCGCATGTGGGGGAATTAAATAGTGTGCAGAGGAGAGAAGGCATAAATGAAATTAAAAAATTTCATTTTAGACTACCTAAATTATATTTAGGTTGTCTAAAGTCAATTTTAGACGACCTGAATACTATTTAGGTTGTCTAAAATCAATTTTAGACGACCTGAATACTATTAAGGTTGTCTAAAGTCTCATTTTCAAACGAATTTTGGAGCCAAAAAAATCTGAAATGGCGCCAAAAATTTCATTTTAGACTACCTGAATTGTATTTAGGTTGTCTAAAGTCAATTTTAGACAACCTGAATACTATTTAGGTTGTCTAAAATCTCATTTTCAAAAGAATTTTGGAGCCAAAAATATCTGAAATGGCGCCAAAAATTTCATTTTAAACTACCTAAATTGTATTTAGGTTGTCTAAATTCAATTTTAAACGACCTGAATACTATTTAGGTTGTCTAAAATCAATTTTAGACGACCTGAATACCATTAAGGTTGTCTAAAGTCTCATTTTCAAAAGAATTTTGGAGCCAAAAAAATCTGAAATGCCAAAAATTTCATTTTAGACTACCTAAATTGTATTTAGGTTGTCTAAAGTCAAATCTGAAATGCCAAAAATTTCATTTTAGACTACCTAAATTGTATTTAGGTTGTCTAAAGTCAATTTTAGACAACCTGAATACTATTTAGGTTGTCTAAAGTCTCATTTTCAAAAGAATTTTGGAGCCAAAAATATCTGAAATGGCGCCAAAAATTTCATTTTAAACTACCTAAATTGTATTTAGGTTGTCTAAATTCAATTTTAAACGACCAGAATACTATTTAGGTTGTCTAAAATCAATTTTAGACGACCTGAATACCATCAAGGTTGTCTAAAGTCTCATTTTCAAAAGAATTTTGGAGCCAAAAAAATCTGAAATGCCAAAAATTTCATTTTAGACTACCTAAATTGTATTTAGGTTGTCTAAAGTCAAATCTGAAATGCCAAAAATTTCATTTTAGACTACCTAAATTGTATTTAGGTTGTCTAAAGTCAATTTTAGACAACCTGAATACTATTTAGGTTGTCTAAAGTCTCATTTTCAAAAGAATTTTGGAGCTAAAATTATCTGAAATGGCCCCAAAAATTTCATTTTACACTACCTAAATTGTATTTAGGTTGTCTAAAGTCAATTTTAGACAACCTGAATACTATTTAGGTTGTCTAAAGTCTCATTTTCAAAAGAATTTTGGAGCCAAAAATATCTAAAATGTTTCATTTTAGACTACCTAAATTGTATTTAGGTTGTCTAAAGTCCATTTTAGACTACCTAAATTGTATTTAGGTTGTCTAAAGTGAATTTTAGACGACCTGAATAGTACTTAGGTTGTCTAAAGTGAATTTTAGACGACCTGAATAGTACTTAGGTTGTCTAAAGTTAATTTTAGACAACCTGAATACTATTTAAGTTGTCTAAAGTCTCATTTTCAAAAGAATTTTGGAGCCAAAAAAATCTGAAATGCCAAAAATTTCATTTTAGACTACCTAAATTGTATTTAGGTTGTCTAAAGTCAATTTTAGACAACCTGAATACTATTTAGGTTGTCTAAAGTCTCATTTTCAAAAGAATTTTGGAGCCAAAATTATCTGAAATGGCGCCAAAAATTTCATTTTACACTACCTAAATTGTATTTAGGTTGTCTAAAGTCAATTTTAGACAACCTGAATACTATTTAGGTTGTCTAAAGTCTCATTTTCAAAAGAATTTTGGAGCCAAAAATATCTAAAATGTTTTATTTTAGACTACCTAAATTGTATTTAGGTTGTCTAAAGTGAATTTTAGACGACCTGAATAGTATTTAGGTTGTCTAAAGAATCTTTTAGGCGACTTGAATTAAATTCAGGTCACCTAAATTCAAATTTTGGCGACCTGAATTCTATTCAGGTCGCCTAAATTCACGCCTAAAGGATTTTTACTCTATATATTTACAAGAATGCCACTGCCTTCATTTTTTACTTCCTATTTTTAAATAAGGACGTTTTTTAGGGTAGTGATATCCCATTTTTGTAGTAGTGCCGTCATGCTATCTGCTTACCCTTCTCTTCGGTCAGACCACCTGAGGGTCCTGGGCCTAAAGTCAGAGCTGAGGTTCAATTACCATTGAACCTCAGGTAACGGTTAACCTCATGCTTATGTATCAAATATGTATGACAGATATCCATGGCAAAACAGCATTTAATCACATACAATATTCATATATTCACATAATAACATTACACAGCCACTGCAATATGTATGTTATTACAGTCTGCACTATCTTCCAGTGCCACGGTGTACATCCGTGTCCTCAGCGCTAGGAAAACATAACGGCATTATCACGACTATAACCCGTATTAAGATGTATGTGTATGATCAATTTTCAAAAACAATATTTCAGACTATCTATCACATATAAGCATACCATAAGCATCAGAGTTAAGGTTACAATACGCGTCCGTACCTGAGTTGATAATTCTGGTATTTCGGTGATCGGTACACGTTTGCAGATGTCCTATCATAGGAATATTGCGTTTATTAATTGTAGGTAATATTCTTGAATATATTTTGGCCACTACTAAATATTCTATCCTTGGTATACTTAAATCATTATTTTATTTCTCCAAAATTCGTGGAAAAACGCTGGGCAATATTGGGCAGAATTTCGCCTATCTTTGAAAAATCATAACTAATTGTACAAAACTCCAAATGATGTGCTTCCAAAACCTAAATGTCCTTTGGTATGTCTATTTTCACCGAAAAATATTCTCAATAGCCAAAAATATCCATACCATTCCCAGTTCAAATAAATCACTTCGCTGTCCAGTTTATACTTCCAGTATTTTAGGCCAGTTTGTAAAATCCATAATTCCTTGTACAGAGCTCTAAAAATTACATATTATATATCAAAAGAAAGCTCTGGATGTCTATTTCAAATCTGGAAAATTTCATGATTTTTAGACATCATTCACTTGACCAAAAACCATTTACAATTCGACTGCCTTCAAAAATGTTAAAACTGGCAGTTTTGGTAGCTTGCTTAAATAGTTCTTTTTGATTCTAAAAATCATTTCCAACCTTATTCTTACTCCACTTTCCGTAATAAACACTATGGTAACCTTAAAATCATCAAAATCCTTTTGATTTCACCACTTCTTAATTAACCCCAAAAATAATATATAAGAAGTGATAAACCACGTCTTAAAACCAACTTCACAAAATAACACAAGTAAAGTTAAAACCTTACTTACTTAACTTACTTCTTGAGACTTCAGCTATTCCTTCCTTGTTGCCTCTCACAACTTCCGAACTTCACTCTCAAAATATTCTAAAGTCTCTCACACACGAAGCTCTCTCACACTCTCGGCCTCTTGCTATGCTTCTATTTCTCTTACCGTCAGAAATGAATAAGAGAGAGGCATACGTTTGAATATATTTAACATGCTTCCAATGAATGTGATACTCGTGACTGAACAGGATAATGCTGATTTTGCCCACAAATGATTTAACAATCACTCATAATACGCATGTATTCGTCCGGATATGGAAATGAGAAATAAGTGGGATCAACCTTTTTGACCATTTGTTTCTATAATTAAAGTAGTTGATGCCACCTCAATGCTCATATTAATATTTAATTAAAGGCACAATTGAATTATGGGAGTCACGGATTACACACGAATAACTACGTGGGAATGGAAAACAAGTTGTCTTCATAATGGAATAAATCATTCATTTTTTTCTATCCATAGCAATCACGTGTTGTACATGAATGGAAAAAGAAGATTGATTAATCCATAAGTGGAGGGAGCAAATTAATGGAGTAGGCACTTGGATATATTAAAATAATATATGGAACAAGGAGTAGGTGGTTGATTTATTGAAGTGGACAATATTGTCTTGCGCATGTGAATGAATAGATAACAAAAAGCATGAAGATATTGAACCAATCATGCATAATTCATACGGACCATTTAACAATTTGTGATTGAATGAAGAATAGGTGGGGAAAAGGTGTTTTCTTACTTAACATTTATACATCAGAATTTTAGAGCCAATATTTATTCTCCAACTATTTTCCACTTTCAAAAAAATATGGCCTAGTAGTCTTCCAAAAATAGACTAATTTTCAAGTCTTTAAGCCTAAAATTCGGGATATTACATTCAAGGCCTTAACTCTTTGTCCACACCTAGCAGTCACAGGTCATGACAGCCCCCTATGCATGGCTGGACCAAGCTTAACGTTGATGGAGCAGTTTCCTTGTCTCTACATAGAGCAAGCTAGGGTGGAGTGTTATGTGACTCCTCTGGTTTTTGGATTGCAGGTTTTTCTTCTTATCTTGGCTGTTGTGGTCTTTATGGAGCTGACGAATGGGCTCTCCTCAAAGGTCTTTAATTAGCCTGGAATATGGGCTATCAGAAGATTATTGCAGAATCAGATTTTCAGAATTTAGTTAATGTGTTACCGGACTGTGGAGGGGTTTCTACATTGAGTTTAGTAGCTAAGGCTTATATGAATCGTCCATGGGAGATGAAAGTTGTTCACATTTCAAGGGTTTAGAACCGGGTTGCTGATCGGTTAGTGAGAGATTTTGATTGAGTTACATTCTACTTTCATAGAACATTGTCCTGTTGCATTAAGGGCTTTGATCCTACAATATTGTTATGGGATTAAATTCCCCTACTGTTTCTCTTTAATTTAATGGCTATGCCTCTTTAGTATATATATATATATATATATATATATATATATATAAACTCTTTAATTGCATCCAATGCACCGATGCTTCTTCGACCAACCACACATTCAGTGCTTTCCACCTGCCATGCTCCTTCATATAAACACAAACCCTCACACATATTACCTTTGGTCCTAAATATAAAACAATATTAACTTTTTTTTTTAGATTATTGATGCTAATTAAATTACTTTAAAATATTTATCTTTGTCATTTTTTCATCAAATTATTTTAATTAACTTATAAACTGATATATAATTTCGGGATAGTATATAACATATGATATAATTAAGTAACTTATTTAGCTTCTTTAATCTCTATAAAAAAAATCAACTTTGTCTTCTGTTGAGGACCAAATGAGTACTTATTAGTATTCTTTTTAGTCAGAATTAGTCAATTAGAGTAGCACTAGCCTTCCTGAGTACCAGAGCATGTGCCCTTGCTTTCTCCTAACCTTCCCGGTTTATTTCTGCAAATTCTCCCTCAATGTTTAATGTTTTCGTCTAGGTTGATGCTCCTGATTCTACACGTTGTCATTATTGCCGAAGGTGTATTTTGAGAGGTTAAGTTCTAACGTTAACGATCAAGATCTTGCTTTGGAAATTAATCGTACTTATCCTCTTCTCAGGTAATGCAGTTTCTCCCTAATTATATTTTAAAAACTATCATGAATTTTTAAATTGCACTAAATTAAACCTAATTCCTCTCATTTTTATCACTTACTTAGATATCTTTAGAAAATAATAATACAATGAGTTTGCCACTTGTTTGGTTCATTTAGGATATAATTTGTTGAAAGACAGGTTTTTACCACTTATTGTATGTGCATTTAAGATATAGTTTGTTGGAAGACAATGGTTTTGCCACTTGTTGTATGTGTTTTAGACAATTTGCTATATAAGAATCCATCATCAATAGAAACGACTATGGAGATAAGAGGGAAATAAACCATGGTGGCAGTTGGGATAGATGAGTTCCCCTGTCTCACCGAAGGTGGAAGAAAGACCCCACATGTAAGACTGGACATGGACAATTTTGTTTCAAAATGTTCTAATCCCAGTATTGCTTCACTAATACCAGAGATTAGGTGGGTATTCAGTAATCCCACATACTTAATATTCTAAATTCCTTCTCTTGTACAAGACATCATATAAAGAGCCATATTAGTGTTTGGTTGGTTGCTTTAGGAGCCAATAGTGATACCCTTGCAAGTCACAAAGTACATTTCTTTTCGGTTCATATTCAAAGAGAGTATATTACGATGGCATTCCTTCTACGTATTGAAACAAGGTAATATGTCCCCGCGTAATTGTGTTTTGGGTATTAGTTTTGCTCCTTCATTCGTTGTTCTGATTACTCTCCCATTTGGGGAGTAATGACCATCGTTGGAGGAAACCACAAACCGTTCTAGAGGGCGTATAGGACAAGGATAAATATTTCTGGGCTAGTTGCTTGATCATACTGGAGCATTCTGGCAGGAACTGACTTGCCATCATCATCTTCCTACCAGTCCAAGTTACTTTATGTTGTGTAGCTCTGTCCTTCTTATCTCCATAGTTAATCCTAGAATTAGGAATACTTCTCACCCTGATGGCATATGCTCTGCAAACTCTTGAGGAAACTATAAGAATGTCGGGATTAATTTTCTCCCTATATATTTTAACAATGCGTCATCTTTTATGAAGACAATGGCTTAAAATTGAGTTGTCATGAGAGCTCTCCTATTTATGTGGAAGTTGCAAGATTGTAGCCGTAAGTTGTTAATGTCTAGCTACCTCTCTAATTTTAAATAAAATAAACTCATCCCAAGATTGTCAATATTTAATTTCTACCTACTTTCCTTTTAAATTATTATTATTATTATTATTATTATTATGTGAATTTAATTATTTTTAACAACCTAAAATGATGGCGGGAGAGAGACGCTACTTTGATAAAGAAAGGAAGAAGACTGTCTAAACAAGAGGGTGAGTGAAAAAATAAATAGCAATCGCACACAGGGCAAAAAAAGGCACAAAAGTTAACCTGAACCACATTTTGGTTCTGGTTCTTTTTAAGATTAAAGAGAGATAAATAATTGTGTGTCACATTAATTGTGTGCCATGTTGTTCGGTAGGAGAGGAGATAGCGGGATATGAAAAAGGGAGCGTGTGCGCATGTGTGTGGTAAAAGGGAAGCATGGTTTTGATTTTTAAAATGTGAGGCCTGAAAATTGAATTACATGGGAGAGTTATGTAATATGTTGTCTTCCTTTTTTTTTCTTTTATGATAGTTGTTAAATTAAAAAAACACAACATTTTTAATTTATCTAGGAATTTTTGTTAGATATTTTAGATTTAAAATTATTTTAATTTATATATTTATAATTTAATATCTTTTTTATTCCAAAAAAATATCTTTACAGATTTTTTTAGTGTCTAAAATAGTGCCTTGAACAAATAAACAAAAATTTCAAGGGAGTTACGATGATTTTAACTTCCTATATACATACTATTATTTAAATTTAGAATTTAAAAGGTATAAAAGATTCTAATTAAGTTCCTAACTCATGGTCAATGATTTCAATTTAAATTACTTGAAGCTTTAATAAATATATATCATATGATTGGGTACGACCGTGGTTAGCGGTCATGGATACTAACCCGATACCCAGTCTTATCCAGACTACAGGTCAGATCTATAGATTCGGGCACTTTGCCTTTTATCAAGCTGAACCAGGTTAGGTTTGGGCTGAGCCAGGTCGGATTTTCGAGTTCTATGTAAAGGTCTAATTCTAAGACGTAGGTGTAGAGATGATCTGAAGTATTTTGATTATCTAGCAAAGTACTAGCATAACTTGATAAAGAATTTCTATATCCTTGATCAACCTCCACTTATATATAGCACAAGAGGTAGATCTCTATTGAGAAAGTTATGTGATTTTGATCGATGTAGCAAGCTTGCCCTCTGCTATCTTCGAGTGCTTGCCCTCTGCTATCTTCGAGTGCCTTTTTCATCGGTAGAATTTACCTTGTTAATAATTTTATGGTTTTTAATGAATAACATATCTATTATCTATTTATTGATTGAAAATACACTTCTCATGTTGTAAGAGAAATATACCCTCATGTCATAGATATAAAAAGATGTAAGTCACACTATTTCTGTACTTGAGTTTATATATATATATATATATATATATATATATATATATATATATAAGATATGGGTCCCACCATTTCATGTGTGTAGGAATTTTACACTTCTTATGCAATATATGAGAAGTGTAAACCCCTTTATTGATTATGTAAAAGGAAGGACGATGAGAAGGTATAATTCAACGAAATCAATAAAGATTTGGATCTGAAATTTTTTCGCTAATAATTTGAATCTATAAATTTGAATGTTTTAAATTAAGCCCTGTGTTCTTCAATAATTGCTATTGTTTTATCATAATGTTGCTTCAAATATTTTACTCTACACTCATGATACGATGGTGGCTAGAAACTAATCCACGTCTTAAAATAGAGTCACACATCTTCTTAAATTCATCATAATTTAACACATTGAAAGGAATGACATTCTAAATAAAAGAACATATGTCAAAACATGCATCCTCTCTCACATTCTTCTTAAGTATGGTGTTAATAGTTGTCTGAGTAGTTATTCTACTTTTCTTGAAAATATTAGACCCACTTCCACCTTCATCCCGTTTTCTTTTTTCAACTTCACAACCAGTCTCTTCATCTTCTAGTTGAGTGAGAGTCCTAGTATTTTTTCAATAATTTCACTTTCAATTTGGCTATAATATTCAACATTTCTTTCTGTACTTCTTCCGACACCGCTCTACATGCTCCCACATCTTTTTCTGTTCCTGCTAAAAGATGCTTCAATCGGTAAATACCTCCTATCACTACTTTCTCACAGTATTTGCATTTTACTTTTCTTACATCTCCTTCAATTGGAAAGCCATGTTTCCATCCAATATCTAATCTATTCCCATGAGCATTTTGGTGTAATTGAGTTCCTAAACTAGAGCTAGGAGCTGCTTGAACATTGCTATTACTAATAGCATCACTTGAAGCCATACTTAATAAACAACAAAATCAATATTTTATATACCAACTAGTGACCCACAACTGTTAGTTCTCTATGTGTTTTGATGATAATTGACAATTGTAAACTCAAGAGAAAGTTTGTCTTTGATAAATTGAAAGACTTACAATCTAAGACAAACTTGAGTTTTGGATAGAAAAATCGAGTTTAGACTTGACAGAGAGTAGCTCAATTTTAATGAACGAAGAAAACTTCAGATTGTACAAGCAAACTCGAGTTTGTAAAATATAGAGAGCACTCCAAGTTTTTCACATTAAGACAAACTCAAGTTTAGTTTTCAAAACTTGAGTTTGCACCATACAGAGACTCTTCAATGTTTTTTAAGGTAAACAAAACTCCAGTTTACGAGAGTAAACTCGAGTTTTGGTTATACAGAAAGCCTTCAATGTTTTGAACTTAAGCAAACTCCATTTTTGATATGGAAACTCCAGTTTGCACCTAGTCAAGAGTTTTCTAAGTTTTTCCAAAGTTTTGAGAAAACTCGAGTTTGTGTTTGACAGAGAACTTTCATGTTTTACCCACTTTGAGAAAACTTTAGTTTGTTTAGAAAACTCTAGTTTTCACTTGGCATAGAGTTTTCAAAGGTTTTCAATTTTAAAGAAAACTCGAGTTTATATTTCCTAACTCGAGTTTAGGCCAAATAGAAAACTTTGCTCATTTCAGTGATTTGAAAACTTCAGTTGAGTTATGAAAACTCCAGTTTTGAGCTTTTGGACTTAAACATGTTTTTCACTATAAAAAGTCCAAAACTTGAGTTAGTCACTAATGAACTCGAGTTTTGCTCATATTTAAAAATGTGCTTCAAAGATAAAATCGCGACATTCCTCTCTGGATAAAGTAAACTCTAGTTTTAGTTGGAAACTCTAGTTTAGGTTTCTGAAGGAAAGTTACAAACTCCAGTTTAGATTAACAAACTCGAATTTGTGTCGCAGAGTTTGAAAAGCAAATTACTCGAATTTGTGAAATCTTCATGTTTGATCTTAATACTTCATATCATCACTCATTACTATTCTTAACTATGTTTAATCAGTTTGTTAGTGAGTTTTAGATGGTTTAGAGGACATTAAATGAAGATTTGAACAAAAGCAAAAAGTGACGTCAGTACATTAAATGCAAAGTCCAGAAAGCTTGTACCCTTTTGGATAATCATTTTACACACATTGCAAAGAGATTAATGTTTCCTTTCCACATCCAATAGCTGCTCTTCCAATGGATTAAAATTCAAAAAGTCAACTATAAACTTTTGTGCAACTGGATTAACCAAAGAGTAGAGAGAGAAGAAGATCAAAACTCAACCTAATCCTTTCTTAATGCTGGCAACAATCACATTAAACGAAAATCATTCAAGTTTCCAACTACTCTTTAAGTTTTCTTGTGTAAAGTATCTTTTGATACATTTGTACTTCAGTGCTTATCTTTATTCACTTTTAAACGGAGTTTCATTTATTGAAATCATTCATTATAAGAATCTCAAGTCACGGGACTTGGAGATTGGGATATTTGATTGCAACTTGTAAGGGGGAGTATCCTTCTTGAGCGACGGAGGCGCTCGTGATCTCGAATCATCTCTGGTGGTAGCGGCGCTTTTGATTGAGGCAAAAAGAGCGTTGAAAGCATAGCAGCAACAGGGTTCTAATTTCTGAAAGCAGCAACAGGGCTCGTGTGGTTCCTGAAATTAGGGTTTTGAATTTTCTTTTATTCAATTTTGGGTTATGGCCTCATGATTTGGGCTTTTTTCTTGATTTAAGAAGCACAACAGGATCGTACGATCAAAGATTTCTACGATTTCCTGTCGATCCTATCGTTCCAACTCCATCTACGTTTTCTTTACCCAGCTGGATTGTATGGGCTCCTGAAAATCGTGATTTTGGGTGATCCTGGAGTTAGATCGCGATTTTCTTAACAGTGCTGGTGGTATCCCTTTTCTCAGTGCAGCACATCCTTCCCAACACAAAACAAAAACAACAAGCTAGAAATAAATTTAAGGTTAAGATTCAGAGGTTCAAGAAGATCTAAAATGAGAACCAACCATATAAGGTTAAGATTCAGAGGGGTTCAAGAACATCTGAAATAAGAACCAACCATATTCGAACTTGAAATTAAAGAGGTAAAAAGATAGGCAACAATGGTAATAGGGCTTGAGTGGGCATTTTTACCAAAATATTGTTTTTTTTAAAAAAAAAATTACCAAATTAGAGAACTTTTGAAACTATTTACCGGGATAGGGTTGTTTTGGTTAAGTGCCACTGGACAGTACAACGCCACTTGCTATTGCGTCAGACAGTCTGACGGTACTGGGTGTCGCGTCAGGCTGTCTGACGCGAGCCACACTTAGTGGCGTCAACCATGTTGACGCCACTAAGTGCGGCATTTAATAATTAATGGATGCCACTTAAAAGTGGCGTCCATTTATTAAAAAAAAAAAATTAATGGATGCCACTTTAAAAAAGTGGCATCCATCACCCAGATCTCACAGGGTGAGGTAAGTCTCACAGGTTTAAAATACATTTTAAATATTTTAATTCTCTTAATTATTAATTAAAATTATTATTTATTCTTTTTATTATTTATAATTAATTAGAATTATTATTTATAATTTTATTTATAATTATACTTTTTTTAATTATAATTATAATAATTATTTTTTTAAATAAATGGACGCCATTTTTAGGTGGCATCCATTAATTATTAAATGACACACTTAGTGGCGTCAACATGATTGAGGCCACTAAGTGTGGCTCGCGTCAAACAGTCTGACGTGACACCCAGTACTGTCAAATTGTTTGACGCGATATCAAGTGGCGTCGTACTGCCCAGCGTCACTTAACCAAAACAACTCTATTCCGGTAAATAGTTTCAAAAGTGCTCCAGTTTGGTAATTTTTTAAAAAAAAACATTATTTTGGTAAAAATGCCGAATATTGACTCGTTGTGTTGTTTTTGTTCGCGGGGGAAATTTTGATGATTATTTTTTTTTTTAGGTAGACCAAGCTGACTGCTGTTGAATGCTTGACTCATTTGAGCATATATGCATGACTCATTTGAGCATATTAAGATAATTAATTTTCATTAGATTAAAAGGGTTTGATGATTTTTTTTTTTTGGGCATAAAAAACCTCCTCTACATAAGTCCGACTAATAACAAAGCACAAGTGTGCTTCTCCACACAAACAACTCTCGAACTAGCCATCTTACTAGTTCTTAACCATGTCCCTTCACTTACTTGTTTTCTTTATTTTCATCTTTCTGTCTTGCAAATCTGCTTCATCACTTGGCAATGAAACCGATCATTTATCTTTGATCAAATTCAAGCAATCAATATCTAGCGATCCATATCGGATCATGGACTCTTGGAATTCATCCACACACTTCTGCAATTGGCATGGAATCTCTTGTGGTCACAAGCATGACAGAGTTACAAAATTGGTGTTAAAAGGATATCAATTTTCTGGAACAATATCACCTTTCATTGGTAATCTCTCCTTCCTAAGACTCATCGTTCTTGACAACAATCATTTCCATGGAGAAATTCCGCAAGAGTTGGGTCTTTTGTTCCGACTACAGGAACTTGACATCCAAAATAATACATTGACGGGAGAGTTTCCAATCAACGTCTCAAGTTGCTCTAACCTTGAGATCATAGCAATTGGAGGGAATCATCTCATAGGGAAAATTCCAATGCAGATTGGCTCTCTCCATATGCTTGAAGGTTTGTATCTACCTCTTAACAATTTCACTGGAGAAATCCCAACTTCCTTATGGAATCTTACCTCTCTCAGTATTCTTTCTTTAAGTTATAATAACTTGGAAGGGAGCATACCGGAAGATATAGGCCGGTTGAAAAATTTGACATCGTTTGAGATAGGTGCGAACAAGCTTTCAGGTGCAATTCCTTCGGTTCTTTACAATTTGTCATGTCTCACTCAAATCGTACTTGCAATAAACCAATTCAGCGGCTCTCTCCCAACCCATATGTTCTCAAACCTCCCTAATCTACAGCTCTTTGAATTTGGAGGAAATCAATTCTCAGGTCCTATCCCAACATCCATTGCAAACGCAACTAAGCTTGTAATGATCTCTATGGCAGGAAATAACTTTGTAGGGAAAATTCCAAATCTTGGAAAGTTGCATGGCCTCTCACTTCTAGAGTTAGATGTTAATAGTTTGGGAAGTAATTCTTCAAAAGACTGGGAGTTTCTAACTTCTTTGAGCAACTGCAGCAAGTTAGAATTGCTAGCCTTGGAATGAAATAATTTTGGGGGCAATTTACCAAATACTATAGGCAATTTGTCAACCGATCTCATAAATCTCTGGCTTGGAGAAAATCAAATATGTGGTAAAATTCCTATGGAATTAGGAAACCTAATTAGCCTGACGATGCTACACATGGAAATGAATTATTTCACAGACAGCATCCCAGTGACTTTTGGGAAGTTTCGAAACATGCAATACTTGTCTTTGTGGGGAAATAAACTGTCTGGAGAAATAACACATGTCATAGGCAATCTCACTCGGTTGTTTCACCTAGATTTGTCACACAATATGTTAGAAGGAAAAGTTCCTGCAAGCATTGTGAATTGTGAAAGTTTACAATATCTTGATCTGTCACAAAATAATTTTAGCGGAGCCATACCAATCCAATTGATTTCTCTTTCATCTCTATCAATTTTACTGAACTTGTCACATAACTCTCTTGGGGGTGATATCCCTAATGAGTTTGGAAACTTGAAAAATATTGGACAAATGGATGTCTCTCATAATCAATTTTTTGGAAAAATTCCTCCAACTATTGGAGATTGCCAAAGCTTAGAGTTCCTCTTTTTGCAAGGGAATTTCTTTCAAGAAAACATCCCCATATCTTTGGCTTCATTGAAGGGTCTATGATATTTAGACTTGTCACAAAATAACTTGTCTGGAACAATTCCAAAAGGCCTACAAGATGTTGCTTCTTTGCGGTACCTAAATATTTCCTTTAACATGCTTGAAGGGGAGGTACCAAGTAAAGGTGTCTTTAGCAATGCAAGTACAATATTACTTATGGGGAATAACAAGCTTTGTGGAGGCATATCAAAGTTGGAGTTGCCACCATGCCCTATCAAATTTCCTAGACAAAGAAAACATCAAAACTTCAAGTTGATCGTATCAATATGTTGTGTGATTGCTTTTCTTCTTCTGACATCCGTTGTTGTTGCTATTTATCGTAGGAGCAAGAGAAGCAATAAATCTTCTTTAAGTTCACCAACAATTGACATGATTCCTAGAGTATCATATCAAAGTTTGCACAATGCTACAAATGGATTCTCTGCTAACAACTTGATAGGATCTGGGAGTTTTGGCTCTGTATATAAGGGAAGTTTCAAGTCTAATGAAGTTGTTGCGGTAAAGGTCATCAACCTTCAAATGAGGGGAGCCAACATCAACCTTCAAATGAGGGGAGCCAACAGAAGTTTTGTTGCTGAATGTAATGCTCTTAGAAATGCAAGGCATCGAAATTTGGTAAAAATTATATCCTGTTGTTCTAGCATAGATTACAAGGGTTGTGAATTTAAAGCTTTAATTTATGAGTACATGGTGAATGGAAGCTTGGAAAATTGGTTATATCCTAGAACAGTGAATGAAAATCATCATCCAATAGTTTTGCTGCTTGATCAAGTAGTAAATATTCTTATCGATGTTGCATACGCATTATGTTATCTCCACCATGAATGTGAGCAACCACTTGTTCATTGTGATTTGAAGCCAAGCAATGTCCTTCTTAATGACAACATGGTTGCTCATTTGAGTGATTTTGGATTGGCTAGACTACTCTCAACCGTTGAAGTCATCAATGAACAAAGTAGCTCAATCATTGTAAAGGGAACTATTGGCTATGTTCCTCCAGGTATCATTTTAATATTTTTTTACCGCAAGGTCCTTAGAATTAATTATGCTGTTAAACTCACAATTTTTTTTTCCATTTTAATTTAGTGATAATTTTTATAACTAATTAAGAAAATTAATACGCTTACAATATTTTAGAATATGGAATGGGTTCTCCAACATCAATACAAGGTGACATGTATAGCTTCGGCATTCTCGTCTTAGAGATGTTAACTAAAAGAAGACCCATCGAAGATATGCTTAAAGATGGTCACAATCTTCAAAAATATGTGAAAGTTGCATTTCCAAAGAAGCTTTTGGAAATTGTGAGCCCAACCATTCTTCCACAACAATTAGAACATATAGTGGGAGCTTCAAGAGACTTATCGATCCATCCAAATATCGAGAAATGCTTACGTTGTTTGTTTGAGATTGGACTTACATGTTCAATGGAATTACCTCATGAAAGATTGAGTGCAGCTAATGTCCTCAGGGAGCTAAATTCTATCAAAAGTTTTTTCCCTTTATGGTGAGTAAATAATCGCTTAAATACAATACTTTTGGTTCGATTTGATTTGCTATTTACGAAAACAAACCATGTTTCAATTCAATGCTCAATTCATTCTATACATATTTAATTAATTGGTTACATTGTCTTAACATTTAACTAGCTAGAATATGGTAATTAAAGGATTTTTTTTTTTATAAATATAAACCATTTCAACTGTCCCCAAAATATATCATTATTGTAAACAAAAAGATTGTTCTTGATTGTAATTATTCTTATTGTATATCTTATATTGTTGTATCTCATTTTAGGATCTGTTTGTTGCAGGTAAGGAAATCGTGTTTGATCAATTTCCTTGAAATAATGGAATTATGATTGGGATAAGGCAAACATTGTTACCTTAGACATGTTTTTTCCCACTTGATAATCTTAGACATGTTTATTTTGTGGTCATATGTGATATGTGTGCATGTTTTGTATTATTTAGTGTAATATCCCGAATTTTGGGCCTATAGACTTGAAATTAGTCTATTTTTGGAAGACTACTAGGCCATATTTTTGAAAGTCTTAAATAATACACTCATTGCCTTCAGTATTATTATATACATATTCATTATTAGTCATTCTTCCTCCCGTGAATGCAAAAAGACAAGCTATTTTAATCAAGCACTCCACTAGTCTCATCATAATTGCTAATCAAATATCTACCCAATATTTTAATCTTCTTCTCTCATTTATGCGGATGGACAGCATGATGGATTCCTTCACATTACCTATCTTTGAATAATTAAGGGATCCGATTGGCAAGATTTCCTTCATTATAATCCAAATGAAATGCCAACTCACATTCCATTCTAATCAATCACCCACTACCTTTCGGATTGTCTCCCACCTTGTTTAATAATTCTTGGATATAATACTATCTTCCTTTGTATTTGGTTATTCCATATGACATATGCCCTACCATTCAATCAAAAGGACGGTAGGCAAGGAAAATGATTTATAATTTAGGCAATTGTTGATTCATGGACCGGTGCACGATGGATTTATTTATTCATGAGTGTAACCTCCACTTCTCATGATTAATATATGCAAGTGTATCCTTCTCATTTATACACTTCCGTCGGTAAGAGAAACGAGAGAGAGAGAGAGCTGGAGAAAAGAATATGAAAGAAAAGAAAGAGGTCATCGGAAGAGGAAGAAGGAACCAGTGTCACTTATGGAAAATCTGTGGAGTCAGTCGGGCTCAAGTGACAGTTTAACTAGGCAAATGATATCCTCTGACCGTGAAATTTGGTAAGATGAAAGTACACTTCTTAAGCTTTCAAATGAGTGCTAGAACGTATTAATCCGACGTCTAGAACTCTAGTTATGAATTTTCAAAGTTTGTTCAGAAAAACTGGAAATTCATGTTTTCATATTCAAATAACGTTGTTTTTACGAATTTCTGGGAATTATACAGTCATTAATTGTCTTGATGAATATTTTTCTCATAAACTAGACTTATAGAACTTCAAATAGAATTTTGAATCACCTTAATCGGAGTTCTATAGAATTAGTTATGATTTTTCAAAGTTAGAAGTTGAACACTGAAAAACGCTGGTTTCCAGAAATGAACAGTGAATTTCGGATTCACTTTTAAAATAGTAAACATTTGAGTTTTTCTATGAAAATTTCCAGAATAAAAGTAGACTTATCAAGCTTTAATTTGATAGGTCACAAGCCTTATTTGGATTTATATTCAAGGAGTTATGAATTTTTGAAGTCATGTATGAAATCTGGGACGTTTTCTGAAACATCTTCTGAACAGTGTTTACATTTTTGAAATCTGGGAATTATTAGCATATGATTAAATGTTGAAACCAATTTTTCTAGAAACTAGACTTAACAAGGAGTTCATGGATTTTTGAAACACCTGATTTGGACACCTAGAACTCCAGATATGGATTTTTCAAGTTCAGCATTAAACCTGGACGTTTTTCTGGAACAGTGATGATGAATGAAAATTCTGGGAATAGTTTACATATATTTGACAGTCGAATGTATTTTCCTCTGAAAATAGACATAATGAGGAACACGTGATTTTTGGAAGCACATCAATTGAAGTTTTGTGTAATTAAATATGAATTTTCAAATTTAATTGGAAATTCTGTCAGATTATGGAGTTTATTTGGAAATAAGAGAAATAGAGAATTTGGACAAGTAGTAACTTGCCAACCATGAATATTTAATTATAGGATTCGGTATTTATCTGAGATGACCAGAGGATAGAGAACCGGATCAGGATTTGGAAAGGCTATCAGGTAGTAACTCTAATCTTGCATTCTTTGTATGTCTTTATATGATTGTATGTACCATTCAATATGTATAAATATGTACTGTATGAATTGTTTGTGCTGTATGTGCTGAATGTATATGTGATGGTTATCTGTCATATACTGATCTATGCTTAGAATGTAAGATTAACATGTTACTCTGGGAACCTTCGGGGTCCCAGTATTTGTTGCTACCTGTGGATTGTTCAGTTTAGAGAACGTGGCTCACAAGGCAAGGCGGTACTCACTGTTGAATAGTGATGCTGGGACGAACCGAGAAATGCTATAGGTTATTTTTATTAGCCTATTTTAGAGACTAGAAATTTATTTGTATAGCCCTATGTGGATTTTGTTATGTAATCAGAATTTAATATCAGTATTACTATGCTAGAATGACTATGCTCATTAGGCTATGCGCTACAACTCTGATAATAATTGATATATCAAGGGGTGTTACATTTAGTCTCCATGTTAATGTTCTTGTTATTTGTGATTGAGACTTTGAAAATTAAAGCAAAGCTTCCTTTTTTTTTTTTTTTGGTAAAAAGCTTCCTTTTCATTGTCAATTATATGTTTATATTCATGTGCAAAGATTGAAGAGTAAAATAACGCAAAGCCATGCAGATTAATATTGTTTATTTGAATAGTGGCACACGCTTAAATTTTCTAAATTTATTATGACATTTGAATTCATTGATGAAAAATGTAAATTAATATACTTTAGAGTTCGTATTTAATGAACTACATTTCTCTTTTTTTGGGGCCCATTAATGAACTACATTTCAACTCTTAGGTTATGGTACGTTAAAAAAAAAAAAAAAAAAGACAGATACTGAATATGTAAAAAACAAATTAGAATGTTTAGCCAAACATTATACACCAAATTCAAACCAAAATAACATTGGATTGGTGTCAACAGATGAAGAAGAAAGCCAGAACCGACAAGTTAAGGCCTGATAGGATTGGAGTCAATAGTAAAGACTAGAAAATTACATTATATACACTATTGAGGCTATTAATTTATGTTAAGGATCAAATTAAAATAAAATGACATTGAAAAGTAACTGGAAAAATATATTTTAGACTAGATCTTTGCCTAAGACGAGATGTCTTGCTAGAGGATGTTCTCACAACCATCCCTGGGTCCGTCCCTGGGTCCCACCATTTTTATACTTGGGTTTTTTTTAATAAAAAAAAATGTGGGTCCCACCATTTCATATATGTGTAAGAATCTTTTTCTTCTCATGCAATATGAGAAGTGTAAACCCCTAATTTAAAACTTGCATATTTATTTTTGGGTTAATATTCATTTGACATTTTCAGTTTTGTGGCCCAAATATGATAAATCGTAACTAATTTTAGAAAACTCTTATAAGGAAGATCTAAAATTCTATGGAAAGCTCTTGAAGTCTTTTATTTTAGAACAAAATCGTTCTTGACTGATCCAATTGGAAAAAAATACGTACAGTTTGTTGATTTTTCATACCTGCTTTGTTTTTGGACATGAATCAGACCTTTACTTCAAAAATTCATAACTTGTACATTACTAATCCAATTGACTTGAATTAGGACATTTTGGAAAGTTCTATGCATATAATATAATATGCACATACAAATTCTCATGAGCATTGAATTTCGTTTGCCATCAATTATGCAATGAAACATTGACCACACCCTAAAAAGAGCTAAAACTGGACAGTCAAGAACATACATGATGAATTCATGGTTCCAAGGCTAGTCCATGGCTCTTTTTTTTTTTTTTTTTTTGATCTATATTAACATATCAATTATACATGCCAAGGCCTTGCAATGAATTTACACAGCTCATGGAATTTGTTATGCATATGACAACTTATAGCAAATTAATGCGTTGACAAATCCCTATTTTATTCATATTTTCATACTTTATTTGAGGATTTTGTGATAGTTATTGAGCTTAAAAATGTCTTTCTTATGATAAATTGGGATTAAGAGTAAATGTATTGAATTAAAGCTAAAAAAAAGGGGAAAAAAAAGGTCATAATAATTGTAAGTGTTCTTAATCATTAATGTTTGAGAAGATTTAATGTTGGATTAATTTTTTTCTTAATGTACATGCTTGAAGATTTTGGATTAAACTTAAAAATGAAAGTTTGAGCTTAAATTATAAAATTACAGTTAGCGCCACATAATTTTAAATTTTACACTTTAGTCTCCGGCCAAAACTGCAGTGTTTTTTGTGCCAAGGACTTAGGTCAGACATCAAAGCTTCATATCAGTTTCAGCAAACTAGAATAGAGGCAGCCGATATTCATCACCCACGCACCATCAACTCTAACAAATCCTTATTTTTATGATATATTTTTATACTTTATTTAGAGATTTTGTCATAGTTAAATTGAGCTTAAAATAGTTAGTAATAAATTGAGATTAAGAATAAATAAATTAAATTAGAACTAAAAAATGAAAAATTGTCAAAATAATTATAATTACTCTTAATCATTGATTTTTTTTAGAATATTTGATGTTGGATTTTTTTTCTTTAATTTTAGGTGCTTGAATAAATTGGATCAAATTTGAAAATGTAAGTTTGGGCCAGAATTGCAGAAATATAGTTTTGTACCACGAATTTTTTTTTTCGGTCACGAAAAAGTTTTGGAGGGTTTGGCATCAGTCTCTTTACTAAGGCCAGGGCACGGCCCCGGGCTCTATGAGCACTTACTGGGGACTTACGAGATCGCCTACGAAAGGAGTCCCAGCGACGGTAGAGGGGATCGAACCCATGACCCAAGGACCTAGTCCTAAATCCCTTACCATCATGCCAACTCATATTGGCGTACCACAAATTTTTAAAAAGTGTAGTTTAGTCCCTTTTCATAAAATCGTAGTGTTTTGAGTCAATTAGGTCAGAAAAATTAACGGTTTCAAGAGAGTTGGAGCCCAGAAAAACAAAGCACTGTGCCGCGGAGAACCTGGAAGACCAGAACCTCCAATGGCAATCAATTGGCTTCCATTCACTAGTCACGAATGCAGAGATTGACTCATAGAAAAATGTTGAGATTGCATCATCGACGCGAAATTGCCATGAAGTTTTTGTTTCTAGTGCATATCCATAGCATAATCTGCATTACCGCCTGATTCAGTTGACTAATTTAAGGATACTCAGAAAACTAAATAAAAAGTAAGATAAATAAATAAATAAAGTAATTTAAAATATTTATATTTATCTTTTTTTTTTCCCCTAAACTAATTTATTTGAATTGACTGATATATAATCTAATGATATGAATAAATATTTCAGATAGATAATGTAACATAAATTATAATTAGATAATTTATTTAGCTACATTAACCTCCCCAAATTAGTCATGAATAAACCCAATATGATCAAAAGAAATTCTGAAGCATCTTTCTACACATTACAAGCAAAATTTCTTAAGCGAACCTAATAAGAAATAATACGATTGAGCATAAAACCTGTAACCTAGTGTAATTGGGCTATTTTGAGTCAACCCAAAAAAGCCTATAACAAGGCGAGTTAATTAAATGCCCCTATGGGCACACCTTTGTGTTGCTTTTGCCCACCCATTTAGTGTAATTTTTTATTAACTACCCTAACCCTAATAGCCATCGACTCTCTTTCTCTCTAGATCTACCTAGCTATTCGAAGTACGTAGTGAGTTGTCGTGACTGACCAGAACTAGAGTGTCAGCGTTTGTATTCTTCGTGGGTCGGCGTTTGTATACGTCTTCTTCATCCCCTGAAACAAAACGAGAGAGCAAGGTCGTGCCAATATCTGAATGCTATTTCTCTTTGTGCATGTTACATATGTCCTCAAGACAGACGAGATCAAACTCTCAAAGGTTTGTTTGTCCTCTTTTCCAGATATACTTGTTTTGTTTGGTTAATTTATTTTGTGGGAGGTTTTGCAATTGCCAAATATGTTTTTGTGTTATTTTTCGACCTCATTGTTGTTGTGAAGGTTTCTTCCCATGAGTGAATGAATGGTTTTATCCAAAGAGAGGAGAAGAGGGACAATAGTACAATACTAGCAATATATACTTATCATGAGATATATAGAATATGACCATAAATGGCACAAACGTATTGTCGTCATTTTTATAATGTTTGTTTTTTTTTCATCTGCAATTACATTGAATGCTTCCCTTTCTTATTGGTAGATAAAGCGTGGAGGTGGATACATTAATTGCAAATGTAAGATGTTCATTAAGGTGTAACAGGTACTGAAAGATTCTCGTATAACCTTCAATAGTGCTGCTTTATTCTTTCTGGTGATGGGGTTTAATTTGTTTTTCCTCTACATTTTTATATTTAATATTTATGCTTTCCTATTTTCATATTGAATCATTTATAATATTGTTAAGTTTGATTTGGTTTGAGTAGGCAAATGCAAGGGTTATAAACATAATATATGCTTTCCAGATGTACTCATCATTCTTTGTGTCACACTACCAAAAACAAAAAGTTATTATTAACAATTACATGAGCAACCTTAACAATTTTAGAGCATTGTATTGACAATTACACATTTTGAAATTTCATAATAAGGGTTATAAACACATAAACCTTCATCATTTCCATTTATCATTGTCTAAGCACACAAAAACAAAACACAATCTCCACAGTAGAAATTCATACCCTGCCCCATGCTCAATGAAACAACAACATAAATCAGTTAATTGGGACCTGATTGTAATTTTTTCAATAAAAAATTAGGGTTAATTAAGTGAACGTGGAATATATATAATTCTGAAAAACCAAAATATAATTGAGAGAAAGGGAATAACACTAAAAAAAACAAGGGATTAGTAACGGAATTAACGAGGGAATTTCATTTTGTCACTAATCTGTCACTAAAATTAGCAATGGAATTTAGTGATGAAATTTTTGTCATTAAATTAATGATAGATTAGCGATGGCATAACATTCCATCACTAATCTGTCCCTAATTCCATAACAAAAAGATTAGCAACGAAAAATAGTGACTAAAAAATTCTGTCACTAATTCTTATCCCTAATCCGACAAAATTCACTAATACTGCACAACTGGTATGGAATAAAGAAGTAGAAATGATGGGAAAAGTTAGCTAACATACCTGTAATGGAATTATATTAATTACAGGTTGAAGACAGTCTTCAACAGGTGGAACTTCTATTACCCTACAAGATTCACCAGGAGACACCAAAGCAGCATCCCCTTTTGAACACATAACCATAAGACGGCCTTTGCGAGCATGAAGTTGCTGAATGACAGACTGCTGCTTGCTGTGTACAATTAAAAATATTAATGCAACTTTCTAATTGATCGCAACAAACCTGAAGCAAGCATCTCTAGTAGCTAAAACAATAATTGGAAGATTTTCATCCACCAAGGCCAGAGGACCATGCTTCATTTCACCAGCAAGTATTCCTTCGCTGTGCTTAAGAGACACTTCCTTTACTTTCAAAGCTCCCTCCAGAGCTGTAGCGTAGTTATATCCTCTTCCAAAGAGAAGAAGAGACTGCTCAGACATTAACAACTTTGCCAGATCCTTCATCTCCTGGTCTAGCTTCAGCATCTCCCTGGCTTTATCTGCAACACACCATACAATTCACATCAACTACTATAACATCTTACAAGGTTATGTTCATAAAACGGTGGCATGTAGTACAAAATATCAAGACAAATTCCTAAAGTCATGTCTGTAAATTCAAGATTAGGATTTTGCTAAGTTTTCAACAAGCATTCCTAAAGATTGTAAATTCCACTGAGAACTAAATTTCATGAAATGCAAGAACCCACGAATTACAAACTTTCACCTCTATTAATGCCATAAAAATTCCTGGAATAAAATATTTTTAGGTCACTAATGCCATCACTACCACCTGTATTAACGTCCTGTTATGTAAACATAGATAAATAATCTAATGGTTGTTAGGTAGTTGGTTAAGCAGCCATTAGGGACAAATTAGATATTAAACCGCCAGTGGTGATTAGGAAGGATAAGCAATAAATACCCCTAAGTCTATTGTATTAGTTTAGTTGTTTAGTCTTGTTGTTAATGAGCATTCCAGATATTCAGTTCTATCTCCTCTGTTCTCTCTGTTTCTCTCCTTCTCTTTCTCTTTTCTCTCCAATGCCATAACACATCCTTGCTCTAGTAATTGTTGGTGTTGCTATAACTGAATTACTTCAATAGTTGTTGCTCTAGCACTACTCTTATGACTAATATCGTTGCCACCATCGTGTTTATTCTAACAAAGTAAATTTCCTGACATTGTCACTAATAAATCAATAAGAATGATAGATACACAGCAACAATTTGGGAATTATTGACCAACTAGAGCATAGCAGTCATATTCACCCCCACATGGCATCTGACAGTAGAGATTTCTGAAAGAATTTATACCATTAGGACATTTTCATTAATGAGATGCCAAGAAGGTACCAGACCAATTATAGTATGATGATCAGTCAATAGAAGCTCACTTGGCAAGTCGAAGAGCCCATCACTAATTGCTTCTCTCCTAGCTTGATTAGAAATTGTGTCACCTCCTATTGCAAGTGCCAGCATGGCCATCACTACTATTTGACTTGTGTAAGGGCCCGTTTGGGGGTTGCTTTTGGAAAATGATTTTCACCATTTACGAGGCAAAACCTAGGTTTTGGAGAATAGCTTTTAGAGAATGATTTTGGAAAAAACTGATAGTGTTTGGATGTTTTCATCAAAATAGCTTTACCTACTCCTACTTTACCTACCTCTGCCTACCTCCCTTAGAGCCCTTAGATTATGAGATTATCCAACGGTACAGATTTGCCATATAAAACCCACATTTTACCCCTTCTCTCTCCCACACTCTTTCTCTCCCCTCTCTCTACCCCTCGGTGCGACGGCTTTCCTCTTGTCATCTTCTTTTCCCGTTGATTCTCTTTCAGCGAACCAATTTCATCTGCACACTTCTAATTTCTATCGGAATCTTCTCCTCTCGCAGGTATCGCCTCTTCCTCTTCAAAAACCCTCCACTACTTTTGAGTTCTAGGTTTAAACCTTAGAGGTATATACACAGATTTATGCACAATCACAGTTTGGGCGAACCTATAGGTTAAATCTCATGCTATTTTGGGTAATCGACTATATATTGCAATAATCTTGTTTGTGATGTATGTAAAATAATGTTACAAACTATTTGCTGGAGCATCAAGAAGGCGAATGAATGCGATATATAATCTCTAGAGGCTTCTTTAGGATATTCATAACTTGCGAATTCCAATTCTTTGGGAGCGCGATGATTTCTGCTTGTTTAAATTTTGAAGATTTATTTGACAATGGATAATCTAATTTTGTTATAACCTTACACTATTCTTCACCTTGTTTTGAACTCCTTGCATTGGTTAAGCTTTCTATGAAGACTGTGATTGTTTTGCTCTTGAAAGATGTTCCTGTATTAGATTGAGATTTGGATGTAATGACGGTGTATTCTTAGATTTAAAGTAAACTTGGATTGCATTCTTAAATCTGATTAGATGTAAGTTGTGATTCAGTTTATTGACATATGATGGTGTTCAGTTGATAATATCTTAGGAACTATCGTTGCATACAAATTGAAAGGCTAGGATGTTTGAAATGTAGTAAGCTTGTTTTCCATTGTTTACCAAGACCTTGTGCTTGTTCACTCATTGTTCCAAATTTTCTTTCTTTGTTTCTTTTTTTTTTCCCAGACCTTGTTCTCATTTTTCAAGTCAATCTTGTTTTGTTGTTTTCCACATATAAGCTACTCTTCAAAAACCCCAAAAAAAAATTGTCAGTCATATACCCATTAAAATCTTTTAAAAAAAAATTGTGTGAACATTTTTTCTTGCTGTTCATCTTCTACATTATATTGTAACAATTATGTTGCTTTTCATTATCATCGATCTTGTCAAAAAATCCCAAAAAGTCTCTTCTTCATTGTCTTCTATTTCTACGTCTTTTTACTTGGGCATTGTTTACATCTTGTTGTCGGAGATCATCTTATATTCATGGCTTCCTATTTCTCAATCTGCTTATTAGCACTCTCTGTTTTCCAAACTTCCTCTGTTTCCTTCAAGCTTTAGAAGGAATCTTTCCAAATCAAACATTCATCCACTCCTTTTTAGTTTTCAGATCAAACTTGTTTTGCTGTTTTCCACATACAAGCTACTTTTCAAAAAACAAAAAAAATGGTCATTTTCCTGCATCAGCTTTGTCGTTTCCTTGTCAATCATTTGCCTATAAAAATCTCAATATATTTTTTTTCCCAGATGGATGATACAGGGAGCAATTTTACACAACTTAGAGATATTGATGAGGATCCAATAGATTGCATTGACTTTAGTGATAAGACTAAGTATGACATGCCTCATGAAATGGAAGAGCACTTGCAGAATGACTTAATTAATAGTATGCTGAATGACATTCTGTTGACACCGACAAAGAATATCGATATTTCAATTGAGGTTGGAATGGAATTTTTTGAAAGGAAAGATGTAATAGACTTGTACAAAGCATTTGGCATGACAAAGGGTTTCAGAGTCCGAGCACGGCAAACCAAGAAGAAATACATCAAGCTAACATGTGCTAGAGAAGGTTATCTAACACCGAAGACAATCAATGTTGGTGAAGTATGTGAAATCAAATTGTGGAATACGTCATCATCACGCATAGGGTGTAAAGCTTATCTTAAGGCTTCTATCAATGGAAAAACAAACATGTGGACAATTACATGCTTTGACGACAACCATAATCATGCTTTGGTTACTTCGAAGAGTGTTCCATATATAAGATCATATAGGCAAATGCCTAGTGTTGCTAAATTATTAGTTGAAAAATTCAGTAAGTCAGGCTTGCCCACTGGAAAGGTGGCCACCATCTTTAGAGGCCATGATTTATTGTTTGATAGTCGAGTTTGTTATAATCATATGAAAAATGTTAGGAGGAAAATATATGACACTGGAGATGCACAAGCTGTGGTACATTATTGTAATAGACAACAATCAACGAATCCAAATTTCTTTTATAATCAATGAATCCACAATTGAGATGAAGTTGGAAAGTAGAGAAGCTAAGTGTTCATGTCTTTATTTTGAGTTCATTGGAATCCTATGTCGGCATGTTCTTGCTATTTTTTTGTTGAAAATGTTGAGCAGATACCGCTACACTTCATTTTGCGACGTTGGTGCAAGGATGGAAATGATGTGCTAAGTAAAGACAAAGAAATGTGTTCATTTAATGGAGATAGATTGGTTCACAGCCTTCATCTAAGCTCTAAATGTCAAAGACTTATTGAGCTTGTACAGAGGTCAGATGAACCATTTAAATTTATTTTTGATGGTCTTGATGCTCTTACTACATTTGCAGAAAAGTTTCCAACATATGGAGAGAGTACACAACTTGAGGATATTGACGTTCAACACTTGAATTCTCAACTCGAAGAGTCTTCTATGATGAATTTGAAGGATCCCAACATGTCTCAAAGAAAGGCCGAAAAAGGATTCGTAGCGGAATTGAAGAAGCGTCAAAGCAAACCAATATTTGCGGACAGTGCAAAAAACGAGGACATAATAAGCGCACCTGCAAAGAAATTAATATGCATTGATTATAGTTTTTTTTTTTTTGTGGATTTTAATACAGTTTAAATTAAAGGGTGGATTATAATACCGTTCCACTTTTTTTTTTTTTTTTTGTGGATTAAGTTCTTTATTTATAAAATTTGTATCATGGTTCCTGTTATTTATTTATAGATTTTTTTGTTATGGCTAATACAAGAATACAATTATTGAAAGAAAATAATCAATTTTATTGATATGACAATTGTTCTGTTACAAGTCTGTCATGATTACAATGAGATAGATACATTGAACTAAAGGAAAATTACAAGTGAGACCTGTAACCAAAAGTTGATTTTCCAGACTTATTAGTACTATCATTCTTCAAAGAGCACGTTTCAGCACCTATACATAAGGCAGTTCCAAGTCTTGTAGAAGGAGACACATGTGAAAGAGTTGTTGAATTGTCAAATGCAGCTTGCATAATAACCAACTATACCCAACACTGTCACTAAACTGTTCCTTCTACCTATACAAAACGATCCCAAAAGAAAACAGGATAAAAATCAGAAATTAAGTATGAAAAAACACATGAATATAACACATAGGCAAAGACTTCCAAATAAATTGAGACATTTCAACTCAATGAGTTCAAGTGGACAAGAAAAATAAATTAGCATACCTTAGGCAAATATGGCTTCTGATCATCATCAAATGCATTGAGATATAAATATGGCCCCCAGCATTGCTCCAATGGTTAACCTTTACCTAGGAAAATAATACATTGCGAGATAGTAAAGCTGTCTCGATTCCACATAAAGCCATCAAAGCAACAAATGAGAGGCAATAGCATTACATCCTTCCACCAAAATTATTATAGCAAAATCCATTTGAAACAGAAAACATGTCATTTCCTATGAAGCATAACAATGTAATAATTATTATCAAAGAAAAG
Organism: Acacia crassicarpa; assembly: GCA_034222035.1. Classification (NCBI taxonomy): domain Eukaryota; kingdom Viridiplantae; phylum Streptophyta; class Magnoliopsida; order Fabales; family Fabaceae; genus Acacia; species Acacia crassicarpa. The sequence continues at coordinate 17,051,868 of JAWXYG010000009.1, read as the reverse complement.
ATCTGTGTCATCTTATTAACATACCAGTGCAGCATTGCCTACATAGATTCCAAAATTCAATGTCACTATGTAGAATGACCCCTTTTCACTTCAATGTAATCTTTTCGATTAAACCAACAAGAACCCTGCTTCACATTCAGTGACTCAGCGGACCTCCCACGCAGGTAATAGAAAGAAAGTAAACAAATAATTTTTTCTTTAAAAAAACAAACTTATGGCCAAACTCAAACATCAGCAAATTCGCCGGGCCCCAGACACTGTCCAGCTAAGTCCCACCACCCCACTATCAAAAGGTCTGGTTAATTGCCCATTCCATGAATCAATGATGAGAGAAAATAACAAGAAAACTGAGAAATCACTAGAAGCATCTACGAGAGCGTAAGTGTACCAAATCAAAACGCGTGACTTTTGAAGAGAGTTAAATAGCGGAGATAAACATGCAAGAGAGTGCAGGGGCTGCAAACCAAACCGAGATGACTTTCTGTTTTAGCATAGCCATGACCCACACAGAGAGAGAGATTTAAGTAGCCGATAGAAAGACCGATCACGATTGCCACAAGGACCCCTCCGTTAAAGGACATGACGGCCAGCATCAACAAATACCCGATTGCCGAATTAAACCCAAACAGAAACGCTCCGGCGAGGTTCGATCCCTAATTTGGCCTTGGAGAAGAGCGATCTGATGGTGCGAGGGATAGATAGAGAAAGAGGGTGGGAGGGAGAAAGGGGAAAACAATAGGGTTTTATTTCTAAAATCTCTACCTCTCATAATCTAAGGGCTCTGAGGGAGATAGGCAGAGATAGGCAAAGTAGGAGTAGGTAGAATAACATATTCCCAATAGGGTTTTTATGTAACATGATAAAAAAATAGTAAATTATATAGAAAAAATATTTTTAACATAAAACATTTAGTTTTTGGCATCATATTTTTAACATATAAAAACAGTGGAGTTGTTATGGCCATTTTTGATTCGTTTGTGAATTTTTTTAAAAAAAAAATTCAATGGAGAGGGAAATACTGGAGTTGTTGAAGCGTGTGTATGAAAGGAAGAGGGTTATGAAGATGAGAACGTGAAATGGTGCCTGATATAAATTGAGGGTATTAACGGATATAAATTGAGGGTATTTTAAGGTTTCTTCAATTATGGTGGGACACACAATCTGCAAAATGAGTTTTCAAAAGTAAAAAGTGAAAAAAAGTTGGATTTGGCAAAACCTAAGTTTTGAGTCCAAAACCTAGGCTTTCGGTGAAAAATGATTTTGAAGAAAATTGAGGGTGTTTGGCTAAACTTTGATAAAACCTAGGTTTTGTTTCCAAAACCTAGCTTTTGGAAGTTGCCAAACAGGCACTAAGCCTAATACAAATATCAATATAAATAAAGCCACTGATGGTGATGTACATTAAAGTCCACTTACTGATCATAGAAACAAACATATATCCATATTCAGGCATGCACGTAAGCACATGTGTGTGGATATATCTCTTCTCTAAATGTAACTTTTTACCTTGGTACTTGCCACACCTATCTCAACACCAGCATTTAAATGTACACCACAATGTGTATTCCTTGCTATTGCACTACCAACAGTATTTGTTATGCCAACACATAATGCACCATTGCCTGCAGCATACCGCAGTGCGAGTAAAGTATCTGAAGTTTCACCAGATTGACTAACAAAAACAGCAGTGTCTTCTCTGTATATTGGTCTCTGCCGATCCAATAGATCACTAGCAATTTCCATGGTAACGGGGATTCCTACAATTTCATGTGTAAATAGTACAAAGTAAGGATGAAAACAATTTTTCATTCCAAAAAAGATCAAAGTCGCATGGCACTAACCAGTAAGTTCTTCCAATATCGGCCTAGCTGCCAAAGCTGCATTGTAACTGGTACCACAACCGATGAAAACAATCCTTCTACTTCTTCGGATCGTTTTAAGGTGATCCTTCAATCCACCCAACAATACGGTTTTTGATTTACTCAATCCTCCCCGAATAAGCCTCCCCCTCATTGTGGTTGTTAGAGATTCAGGTTGCTCATAAATTTCTTTCTGCATGTAATGCTCATAATGTCCTTTATTAATTTGCTCAACCTCCATCTCAAGAACTGATAAAGCCCGTTGCACTGAAGCAGGTCTAGAAAGGGAGCCACCATTTTCATCATTTTCAAACTTCAAAACTGGATATGCATCATCCTGTAAGAATACTTGTAAATATGGTATAATTCCATACAAAGTGACATAACAACTCAATAGAGCAATTTGGCATGATAAACGATGAAACATATAGTTAGACTAGAAAGATGATTCAATACAAAGACAATTATTCATACAAAGTGATATAATGCCATACAAAGTTAAGCATTCATCTCATCATGTTAAACTAGAAAGATGGGAAGAATATGAATAGCTTCTCTCGAAAGAAGACTGTTGATGTATCAAAAATTATTTACAAGCACACTGCATAATGTATAGAACAACCTGCATTTGAGAAGCACTACAAATAGCCAACAATCCACTGCAACATTATGCTTCTTCATCACTAGGATTGACAATTCATGAAACATAAGTCATTCATTTGCCTACATGGCTATATCTTTTTTTCAAAAAAAAAAAAAAAGAAAAGAAAAAAAAGAAACATTGCTCAGCTCATAGAGCGAAGCAATTAACAAGCATGATGAACTTTGAAAGATAAATTGCCAGGATAAAGAGATAATATGTTGCTAGCATTCTCAGGAAGCTATTTATACACTTTCACTCGAAGAAACTTTAGCGAAATCAAGGAGATTCATAAAATAATAAAAAATGACTATGCATCTAGATCTGTCACTATGTTTTTAGAAGCTGAAACTTCACCAAATTGCGTTTTGCTTACCTTTACACCTAGGAGTAGTGGGCTGCCACGCTTGCAAGCAACCAACTCATTTGGATAATGTCGGCTTTTGAAAATAAGGGCATATGCTCCATCTAGATGCCTCATAACTTCCAGACTGAAGGTAAAAACTTCGCTGCCTGCAGCATGAATGGGAAAATACTTCAATCCAACATCAGCAATAGCCAACAGAGTTCATGGAAACAAGATCATGATGAACTGGAAGTAAAACTGCAACACAGATTCCCTAATGTGACAGTTAGGCAGTTGTGAAAATCATAGATGATGCTTTACAGTCCACATAATGTGGACAATTTAGGGTGTTTGGATATCGGTCGTAAAAAATGATGTTGGGAAAATTCAGTTTAGAAAATATTCATATTAATTTCACCATCTTGTTGTATAATTGATCACAAATATCTAAACTTTACCTCTTGTTGAATGACTTACTATTCCATTCAATGAAAATCTTTTTTCATTAGTACTGCAAAACTAAATTGCAACTGAGTAGAGTTTTCCTCATCCAATTCAAAATAAGATGCCACTGTGTGTGTAAGTGATTATATAACGTAACTTAACATAATAAATAACAAAAAGTAGTTCTAAGTATTTTTTTAAATTTTTAAATACTTTTCCTCATTTTTTTTACATATATATTTATCTTATATTCTTAGTTCTAAAAGGATATAATATCTTTAAAAAGTTTAAAAGATATATCCATTCTCGAAAGTGTAAAATCCCTGCCTCACTCAATTCCCGTATATACATGCATATTCATAAAAAGGATGCTCGTTTTCTTTTCAACTAGACGTATGCATGGGATTATTACGCTCCTTACATAGAATATCTCTCAATTCTAATGATTTACTTCCTATGTCTGCCCTTCCCCTCGGCGAACATATCTTTGCCGATAATTCTAATTGCGGCCTTGCTTTACCATATTTTCTATTTCATTTATCAAATCCGCGTCAGCCGCCTCCGCCACCACTATTCTCCTGCTCCCGCCAACTTTCCCCTTGAATCTTGGATTTTCGAGCGCCTTCCCACCTCCACTTACTCCTCCTCCTCCACCGTCGAAGCAGGCGAACACAATGACCCCCCGCTGGAGTGTGTCGTCTGCTCGGACGAGTTCAATGAAGGAGACTTACTACGAGTGCTCCCGAACTGCGACCACTTCTTTCACCTCAATTGCATCGATGAGTGGCTCCGAACGAACAAGACTTGCCCACTGTGTCGAGAGGTCGTCAAGCCGCCGCCGATAATCATGTCACGGCATGAAAATACAGAAGCGTCAACTGGAGAAGAAAGTCAGTTGGAGAATTCGTCGAATGTAGATTTTCTTCAGCAAATTTGGTGCTCCAGGAACTCATGTCCGGTGATAGACTTAGAGCAAGTGATAATAGAGATTCCTGCTGAAGACCATCGCCAGAGTTAAAGACAGAGCACGTCGTTGAGCAATTTGGAGACTTAGCTGGTTTTAGGATTGTTTGTGGCTTTTTATTTTTCCCCTGTTTTTTCCTATTGTAAAATAGAATTTTGGCCCTTTTTGCTAGAAAACCCAAACACCTACTATTTTGCCAATATATACTCAAGAAAAATCCATAATTAACAGTTATATTTGCTTATATATGGAGATGTTATATATTCTATGAGCAAGTACATGATAATTCTTAGCGGTTGAATATTTTGCATATCATACTTAACAATGTAACATCCCAACATGTGGTCCGTTTTGGGCACCATTAGTCCCATGGTTTTTTGGGCTCGTCACCTTTCACAGTTTAAAACATGTTGAGAGGAGATGTATCTAGACCCTTACAAAAGCTAATATGGGACTTCATATTTCACCCACGGTCACTCTCGAATATTGTCTGCTTTAAGTCCCGTCACATCTCATAGTTTCTTTGGGCATGGTCACTCCTCACAGTTTTAAAAGGGGAGATGTACAAACCCTTACAAAAGCTGTATCCAAACTTTATAAGAGTCTAAGTGGGACTTTATATCCCACTCATCTTTGAGCCAAGCAATGCCTGAGCTTGACTCAGAAACCATGTATAACATCTCGGCATCACTTTGTTGTCGATATTATCCGTTTTGAAATCTTTCAATCCTCACAATTTTAAAACGTGTTGTAAAGGAGATATTTAAATCATGTCTTTTATTCTTCTTTCTAACTAATGTGTACTTCACAAACAATTCTTTGACAAAATGGTCGAGTACGAGTACTCTACTTGAGAATATGCTTTACTTAATGGTTCTAAGTAATTAAAATAAGCCATAAATTTGTAAAAAAGAACTGAAAAGTAAAGTACCATTACTTAATAGTTCCTCCGAAAAAACCATGTCTTCTTAAAAAATATTTGCATTATAACATTATAATATTATATGAATAGAAATACCAATTTTCTTAAATAAATTAATTATGGAAAAGCCACAAATTTTGCAATCATCAAACTATTATTGATTATGAAAAAAATTACCATCACTAATATAAATTATTTATACTCACTAATTATACAAAATACAACATTTTTATGTCTATTAATCCCTAGCAAATGTAGATTATAAAAGCAAAGGAAAAAAGAGCAATTTCTCAAAGCCTTTAGTTATTACTAGCCGTATCAATGATCTACAAGGATTTAGTAAAGGATTCAAATAATTTGTTGGCATTATTTGAGTCAACCAAAAGTGAGGTTTACTTCTTCTTCTTCTTCCCCTTTTTTTAAAAAACAAACTGAGAGATGAAAGCTTCAGTACTTTACATTATTTGTTTATCTGGCCGGAGGGGAGTAGACAGAAATGATAGGAGAAAATCTTGATCCAATGTGTTGGGAAGCACGTAAAAAAAAAAAAATCTTTTTCCAAAAAACATTCGATTCAATTAATGAATTATCAGATAAGTGATATAAGAATTTAAAAAAAAATCCCACTAGTCCACTGGGCCTACTGCCTAATGCGTATTCACAATACGAGTCACAATTATGGCTCACACATGCATATAAAGTCACACATAGTATGTAAAAGAAGAGTTACTATCTGGACATTTTACCAATTCCCGCTTTGGTTCCCCAATTCTTTGGTCATCCTGGGCAATCGTCGGATCCTATAGTTACACATTTGCGAACTGTGGATTATTACTTATTCAAACACCTCACATTCTTAAAGTATTAGAGTTGGTTATCTTTAATACTACCACACTATACTCAACATAAGGTTAAAAGAGCCTACACTAACCCCAAGAGCTCATATTAACCCTTGACGGTTAGATTAATTGTTATTATGGTTTTTATTTTTCTCATTTTCGCCCCTTGACCAAATCTGCCGTAATTTTGATCTAACTTTGAATATTCATCACCTTATGACTGGGTTCATATGTAGGATTCCTCTTCTTTCCTCTCATAAAAATGCAACAACGTACACTATTAGCTCTTGCCTTGCGTTAAGTTTTTCTGGGATCCCTTTTATTAAGAGAGATACGTACACTGCATGCAGCATTATATCTCTGCACGTTATATAGTACGCGATCGAAACGTAAATATTAGTTTAGATCTTCTCATTCACTTGTATTGATCGAAATAAAACATTGGAAGCAGGGACGAAGCTACATTTGTGCTAATGGGGGCAAGTGCAACCATAAAAAAAATATACATAACTTGAGAGAACTTAGCAACAATATGTATGGGTAGTATAGTTGGTTAAGACTTTATACTTTTACTACAGGTCACCAGTTCGAACCTCCATCTTCTTTTATTTCCTTTTTTTCCCCTTTCCCCATTTCATCGTATATCACTATATCCCGTTCTCTCACGCTCTGTCACTCTCCATCCTTTTTTTTCCCACTCAAATCAACCACCGATCATCTCTCGTTCTCTCACTCCGTTCTCGGCTCCAAAACCTCCGCCGTCACTCGCCGTCTCCGCTCTTGTTCTCTCACTTCATTTTCGGCTCCAAAACCTCCGACGTCACTCTCCGTCTCCGCTCTCGTCCACCGTCAATACTTCCAGTCCCAGATCCCCCCTCTCCGTTCTAGATCCCGCCATCAATTACTCTCCGCTCTCAGCCTCTTGTCCACCATCAGTGCTTCTAGATCCCCCCTCTGGCCCTCTCCGTTCCAAAATCCAGATGCCGCCATAAATTCTGTCGCTTTTCTTCCATGGAGGTTAGGGTTTTCAGTCTGTGTCTTTAAGAAAATTTGGCATTGTTAATCATGGAGCACTGAATCCATTTTAGTCCTATTCTGATTTTGGAATTTTGTGGTATGAGTTATTGTAGGTTTTGGCTGGCAAAAATTGAAAATCTTTTGTGTCAATTGAAGGAAATTGTTTGAGCAAACTATAGGTAAGTTTTTCTCCCAAATTCTTGAAATTTAATGCAGAAAACTAGTGCCGAATATTCAGAGCTATATGGAATAATATTGGTTCTGGCTAGTTTTGCTATGGTTTTTGTTTTATGTGAATTTGTCCCCATTGTGGTTGACCTGAGGCAATAAAATAAGTTGAAACTGAGTTCTACTGTTTGTATGGTGAGTCTGATATTTCAAAGCCATTGTCTTATAATTTGTAATTTGTGTATATGCACCTCTTTGAAAGAAGGAGCAGTTAATTTGTTTGTTAGTATAGTGTTGGAGATTAATTTGTTTGTTGCTCTTTTATTGTTGGACTTATTCCCTTTTGTGTCAGTTTGGGAGTTCTGTTTCGCTGTGTATCTGTTTGCAGTTGTATTCTGCTGCTTTGTTTTCTTCGTTATTCTGCTGTTTCTATTTATGTATCTGGTTGATGCGCCACTGTGTTGGTAATAGAAGTATATCTCCTTTGAGCAAAAAAAATAGAAAGAAGGAGCAGTTGTTCCTTAAAAAAAAATCAGGGGCACTACCCCCGAACCCCCAAACCCCTACATTAATTGTGCACCCATTAATTCCAAATACTGACTTCGTCCCTGATTGGAAGTCAGAACTTATGTGTTATTGTCATAATTGTTATACTACATCCAGATCTAATTATAAGAGTTAGTTGACTTTTTTTTTTTGGAGAAGTTAAGGAAGCTAAATAAGTTACTTAATCATTTCATATGTTGTGTATAATTAGATTATATATTATTTAAACTAATTAGTTTGAAGAAAGAAATAAAAATAAAAATATTTTAAAGTAATTTAATTAGCTTCCTTAATTTCTCCAAAAAAGTCAACTAACTCTTATAATTAGGACCGGAGAGAGTAGTTAATATTATTACATTGCAGTGAATATAGAAAGTGTTGTTGTTATTTTTTTGGTAGAAAAGTGTTGTTGTTATTTACTGCAACTTTGAGGATGTTAAATTTTGTAAGTGAAGGGAGAACTTGTTAGTGATTTAATTATCAGTCCTTTGCTTTTGTTTTTTTTTAATAGAAACCAATTATTGGATTACTTGGTGTTTAAAATGTTGGTTAAAAGTAATAAATATGAAAAACAAATACTTTTCGTTTCAATTATATCCTTATTTAATTATAAAAATGTTACGTGAAAGATAATGGGTAGACATTTACAGTAGAGATACTAAGTGGCCTATATTTACTAGGGGCAAAAGCAAAAGGACCAATTTAAAATTTGAAGTAAAAAGATATATATGTTGCTCCTTATATTAAGGACAATCCCTATGAGAGCAATCAAGATTAGTCTAATTGGTAAAGGGGTTGGCTTACAATCATAAGGTTATATGTTTAAATCCCAATGTGACTTTGTTAGCTATTGATATGTAAATATCTTTATAAATGTTCTTTAAACTTGGAGATATACTCATTCCTGATAAGCCACCTCTCTAAGAGATAATGTTCTTTATAAAAAAGACTGAAAGAACTATTATTAATAGGTAAGTGGCTACGGCCCTCTACCTTTAACGTCCACTGCTGTCCACTTCGGCTTATCTATCGACGAATAAGCCGAAGTGGACGTATTAGTCCCTTTTTTTAAAAAAAAAAAAATATAGGCGAAAAAACGACCATTGCATCCACTTTGGTTTATCTGTTGATGGATAAGCTGAAGTGGACAGCAGTGGACACTAAGGCAGAAGACCATAGCCGCTTCCTATTAATAGGCATTGCACTGCGGTATGGTGAATATATACTAATTAAAAGCATTTTTGTTATTCCCTTCATCAACATCGGGAATATAATGTTAACTTTGTGAATAAAGAAAAAACTTGTTAATGCCTCAATAATTATTGTTAATAGTCCCTGTGTGTACTGTTGTGATGTAATATAAAACAAGAAAGTGTTGTAAAGAAAACGTGAACCGTGCACAACCTTCTTCGACGGGAACGGAATACACTCATACACTCGTCATGACTATGGATGGAAGGACGAATGAGGAAGCTGATTTCTTCGCGACAAAGGCGCTATCCATGGCGATGGCAATTCAAATTAGGGGGGAAAAAAAAAAATTCCCGCTTAATATATATTTTATCCTGTTTATAAATATCTTTTAAAAAAATGATGACTCTTTTTGTTTTGATAAAAAAAAAAGGGATAAAATATTGTTACAACCTTTTTTTTGTTACAACCAATGTTACTACCACTTTTCCACCGTTAGATCATAATCTCATTTACCTATATAATTTTTCTCTCCTATTAAGATTCTGATCTAACGGTGGAAAAGTGGTAGTAACATTGGTTGTAACAAAAAAAAGGTTGTAACAATATCCTATCCAAAAAGAAATAATATCTTTTTATTAAAATAATATATCTATCCTGAAAAATCTAAAATCTCTCTTCCTCAATCCTGCAAAAAACCCCTCCTCTCCAATCCTTCTATATATTCAAGAAAAGGCCTCTCTCTACTGTCACTGACTCAAACGCTTAGGACGAGCAAAAAAAATTAATTACTACGGCTGTCTATATAATACTCTTCGCTCTCTTGGGAATAATAATAATTGCCTCTTTGTTCTGGCAATTTTACACATGCTATTATCTCAGCCGACCCTCCTATCAAAACCGTTCCTTTACCCATCACATTCTCCATCCTCCTTTTTCTCTCGTCTGTTCTCCCCTCCATCCTTCGCTTTTCGATCTCCTTCCCACCTCCACCTACTCCTCCTCCCCCGGAGCAGACGAACACAGTCAAGCTCGGCTGGAGTGTGCCATCTGCTTGGACAAGTTCAAAGAAGGAGACACAGGTCGAGTGCTCCCGAACTGCGACCACTTCTTTCACCTCAATTGTATCGATGAGTGGCTCCGAACAAACAAGACTTGCCCATTATGCCGAGAGGTCGTCAAGCCGCCCCCGAGAATCATGCCGCCGCATAAAAATGCAGAAGCGTCTGCTGGAGAGGAAGGTCAGTTGGAGAATTCTTCGAATGAAAATCTTCCTCCGCCAATTTGTTGTCCCAGAAACACAAACACAAGGCAGCAGGTGATAGAATCAGAGCATGTGGTAATAGATATTCCTGAGGAAGACCATCGCCGGAGTCACAGGCCGAGCACGTGTTAGCGCAGTTTTGGTATCTTTTTTTCCTACTAGAAAATCTAATTTTTAGTCCTTTTTCGGCATGAAATACCGAAGCATACATTTTTGTTATGTAATTATACGTACAACCTCATAATATATTTTATTCCTCACGGGGGAATAGCAGTATTATTCTGTACTGTTTGCAGCAGAATTTATAATTCATAGCTGTAATTCTTTATGATACTTATAAGAATCCGTAACTTACGGTATTCTTGAGTTAGTTAAATAAATTAATACATGAGAACCTGTATATGAAACTAAGGATCCTTTTGAATGGGTTTTTTTGAAAAAAAAAAATCTTTTTTAATGTAAGAAAATGTTTTTTTAATTAATTTATGTGTTTAGATGATATTTTTTAAAAAAGCAAAAGTAAAAAAAAAAGTCAAGGTACTGCTTTTTTAAAAAGCTCCAATTTAGAGCTTAAAAAAATAAGCACTTAAAAAAAACTTTTTTTAAAAGCTCATTCAAACGGGTCCTAAATATCATAAACACAAGAACTGTGACTTTTTATAAGCGCTTATGAGAATCCATAACTCTTAAAGGAGAGCATGAATCTAAATATCATGATAAATATAATTGTTATCAGATATATGATTTTTAATGGGCGCTTATAAGAACTCATAATTTTTATGGTATTCATAAGTTATAACCCATATTACTCATAGTACTCATGAGAACCCGTAATTATTTACCGTTCTCAATAAGTTATCATTACATAATTTTCATATATATTTCAAGTGATTAAGTGATCAACTGATCTACTTTTTTTAATTTTGATACCGTGTTAGTATCATCCTCACATCGTCATTTACATTTAATCAAAAATAAAGATAAAGTATCATCTCAGTTTATTGACTAAACGTAGTTTTTCACATAGTTAGAAATCTTCTTCTATTGACTCAAACATTTAGGACGAGCGATTTACTTCCCATGGCCGTCTATATAATGCTCTTTGCTCTCTGGGGAATAATAATAATTGCCTCTTTGTTCTGGCAATTTTACACATAGAATTGTGGTCTTTAAGTCTCAGACTTCAGATCTCATTTTAGTCAAAACTAGAAAAGCAAGATAATTCCGAACCATAAAGTTGAAACCAGACCCCACCTGTGCCTCATGCCGGCGGCTACACCGTCGTCTGACAATGGAGACTTCGCCGGTGATAAGTCACTGGAATTCGATTTCTCACTGTAGAGTTTCCGAATCTTCTCCAAATCATCATTCGCGAAATCCACCTTCCTTTTATTCGACGGCGAAATGAAACGGTACATAACCGCCTCTTCTACCGCCGAGTGGTTAAGTCCAAGCATGTGACCGATCCGATCTGGTGCATCGCCACCGACTCCAGATTCATTTCGTCGCCCTCCGTCGTGTTATCTCTCCGCCACACCGACTTCTCACCGGAATCCCAAACGAGATCCCAGTTCTTCATCGTATTATCCAACCACGCGCCGCCTACCACTCCTAGATTCCCGTCCAACGACAAGAACATGATTTGAATATCAGATTCGTTAAAAGACGTCGTTTCTGTGAAGTTCAATGTCGTCACCTCCAACCACCGGCGAAAGGCGACCGCGAACATATCCTCCAACAACAATCCTGTTTCATTTTGAGGTGAAAAAGCATAAGTGAGCTCTTTCTTCCCTTCCGGCCACCACTTGATAAACGACTCCGTCACCGCCGTCTGATTCACCAGCACAGTGGAGGAGCCATTGATGATGTCAGGAAGACCACATCTCGGCCGCATGATCAGTGACACGGTGGTGTTGTCGGGCTCGCCGGTGACGTTGACGTGGAAGGTCTTATGAAAGAATTTGATTGCTGATTCGAGGTCGTCGGAGAGTTCATCGGTGAAGTTTGAACTCAAAGTGGATTCAAGGAAACCGAACAAATCAAAGTAGCGTTTAATCATGGATAGGCCGTCGACGAAGGTTCCTGTTCAAATCCGACCACCATGGGAACTCAAGAATGAGATCAATATATCCAATGCTTCAGAAATAGTGCTAACATTTAGGAGTTTGAGTATTTCTAGCCCAAATGGTATAAGGAACAGTAAATTAGCTGAAACTGGTCGGAGAAGAAACGGGGAAGACTCATTGGCAATTAGAAGGGATAAGATCAAGACCACAAAATACTACACTCCCATGTGTTTGCTTGGTCGGGAATGAAAGGTAATCATTTTCTCCTCTTTAGTATAACAAAATACTCCTTACCTGCTACATATAAGGATTAATAATAAAATGATTTATTTTAGATCTTCACAAATATAGTTGGTGAGGCAGTTTACTTGTAGCGATTTATATGGAAAAAAACAAAAAAAAAAACAGTTACAAAATACAAAGAGTCCACACATTTATAGCAATTAGACATAAAAACCACAATAGGATACTCGGGGATTTGAACTTTTCTAGCGGTTTTAGAAAACCACTAGAAAATTTTATAATAGCAGAGATAGAGTTTCTTCATTTAAATGGCTTTAAACCGCTGCAAGTATTTTTCCGCAATCGAATTCAACAGAGATGAGTTGAGCTTAAGGAGTCTCAGGATTCAACAGCCTAAAGTGACCTAGGTTTCCTAAACGGGTTCATAGCTAGCCTCATTTATCTATCGTCCAGATGGGATTTAGACGATCCAAATTTGATTTTTTTAAAAAAACTTGCTATTTTTAAATTAAATAAAAAAATCATTTTTTAAAAAAATATTAGTTAAAAAATTATTTTTATTTTAGATTCTCTACTTATTAAAATAATTTTTTAAAAAAAAAATAGAAAGTAGAAAAAATCAAATTTGGATTGTCTAGATCCTATGTAACGCCTCAATTTTAACACCCAAAAACTTGGCCAAAGATACAAATTCATTTATACAGGGCCAAAATAAATCCAAAATAATATCAGAGTTTTCAAAATGCGGAAGTCTTATGGTCATGGCAAATAAAATAACATAGCATGAGCTTTCCATATGTGCCTTCCCTGATTTCCCTACTAAATCATTTACCTGAAAAAAAATAAACAAAGTAACCGTAAGATCCAAAGATCCCCGTAACCATAGGTTATTCAGAAATATACATGCAAACCAAGAACGAGAACATATTTATAAATTCACAATAATTAAAATATATGCCTTTATATAAAAACCTTTCACAAAATAGTTCTCGACTCGGTTACCAAAACTCCCTCCCAAAAAGGGTTCCAAAAACATCATAATTTATTTTCCAATAATTCACAAGAGATCTCACAATATAAAATATGTCAATGATGAATAGATCACCCTTATTACCCTGACCGCCTCTTATAACCGTTGACTGGAGCAATCTAACACATAACTCATCATAACATATCCAATACTCATAACTTCAACATGGCTCCCCTCCTGGTAAAATCACAACCAAGGAGGTGTCATATTTGACCCGGTTAAAAGAAAAGTGATACCAAGGGCTCCAAGAATATCCACTCTCATCAAAACAACATTATCAGATTCCAAATCAAGCCTTCTATAGGCACAATAAATCCCAAAACAGTAAATAAATATACACATATAAATATTTGACAAGTATATAAAAGAATAACCAAGGTTACCTCAATTCCAAGCTTATTTTACCAATACTTCAATACTCTCAATTTACCATCACCAAATAATTCAACCTCAGATCATACCATCATTCTTCATTCCTTCCTTCTCTCTCTCTCTCTTCCTCTCTCTAAGTAGCTCTAGGAATTGTGAAGAATGAAATGAAATGGAACGTCTATTTATAGTTGGAAAATGGGTCCTTAGGCGTAATTTTCACAAAATTATAAAATTATATAATATAAAAATATTCCTCGTGGGCTGCTGCGCTTCTGCCGTTTCAAAATTTTCTTTATTATTTTAATATTTTAATATAATATAATATATATTATTTTATTATTATAATATAATATTATTATTTAAATAATAAATTATTATTGAGTGGGTCCCGCGTGAATTTATAAAACAACCCACGAGAATTGCAAGGCAGGCGAGGGGGAAGAAGTTTAAATGTGACGTGGGTCCCACCGAATACGTATTTATAAATAGTAAATACCGTATTTTTAAATAGTAAATACGTATTTGTAAATAGTAAATACTTTTCATATTTCTCAAAATATCGATTAAATACCGTATTTATAAAAAGTGAATACGTATTTGTGAATAGTGAATACTATTCATGTACGTATTTGTGAATAGTAAACACTATTCATGTCCAATAAAATACTGATTCTAAATTCATTTTCAAAAATAGGGTCTAATAGTCCTCCAAAAATAGGCTAATTTTCTAGTCTGTAGACTCAAAAATCAGGATGCTACATCCTATCTGAATGATTTAGATGAGATAGGCAAATGGGGCTTATCCAAAGGATAGGTACCGAAACTAAATCCGATAGAGTGTAGTGTATGACAAGATAGTGACCATGTGTAAAGCTCTCAGATGCTTGATTGAGAGACCCACACAAACCGAAGCACATGAAGTGCTTCTTCCTTATGTGTTTGTTACGTGTTTATCTCTCTTGGAGGGATAAAGCAATTTTTTTTATTTTTATTTATTTTATTTATTTCGATTAAATTATATGCTACTTTTTGAAATATGTTTTTGCATTCAGAAAATATTTGTCCTGTAACACGAGTATCTTGAAAATTAATTAATTGGAGACATTGGATGCAAAAAAATTTCAAAAAGCAGTATATAATTTAGTCTAAATAAATAAAATATAAAAAAAAGTCTCCCCTTTAATTACAGGGACAAACATATAAGAAGCACATAAGGGAAAAGTACCTAATGTGAACCCCACACAAACACAACTTTTTTTTATGATTGGTGAGATCATTGTTTCTTTATATATATATATATTTATATTTCATGTGACAACATTTTTAGTAACAACAACATTTTAATAATATTTTTTTACTTAATTTATGAAATAATTTCATATTTTAAAATGTTTTTTTTTGTAAAATAACTTATTAACTAAGCTTTAAGTTTATTACATGAAATATTTAATTCACATTTTAAGTAAACAAGATTGTAGCAGTTTTAGTAAATAAACTGCTACAAAGTGTGTAGCTTTAAAATTTGAATATTTTAGAACCCGCTAATATATGGTCATGAAATTTGTAGCGGTTTTTGGCAAATAAACGGTACAAAGTGTGATAATGTTAAAATTTAAATATTTTGAATCCCACCAACGATCATGAAATTTGTAGCAGTTTTACTAGATAAGCCGCTACAAAATATTTCACTTTGAATATTTCATATCCTACTAATGTTTATAAATTTGTATCAGTTTTTATTATAACTGTGTGAAATTTTGAAATTTATTTTTGTTAAAAAAATACCAATGAATTTTTGTAATGGTTTTATAACCACTACAAAACAAAAAGAAACTGCTACAAAAATTGTCACATATATCACTATAAATAAAAGCTATTACAAAATTTGTCGTATCAACCGCTACAAAAGTTACGCATATCTTTATAAATACTTTCACCAAACCTCATTTAACACACTTCTTCATTTCTTCTCATCCCCCTTTTCTCTGATTTTCTCTCATATGTAAAAGTTTTCTGAAGAGGTTAAATGTTGAGCAAGCTTATCAAATATGATAATCTTTTTTAAAAAAAATATTTGATTTCTTTTCCTTATTGTAATGCTCATACTTATTATTATTATTATTATTATCCTGAACTTTAAGAACATTATATAATTATCAACATTTTTTCCATAATTAAATATCATCTAGTGGATAATATAATAAGTCCTTATTATCTACACACTTTTAGTATTGTACTGACATACTCCCTCCGGTCCTAATTATAAGGCATAGTTGACTTTGTTTGGAGAGATTAAGGAAGCTAAATAAGTTACTTAATCATTTTATATATTGTGTATCTTTAGATTATATATTAGTTTATTAATCAAACTAATTACTTTGTAGAAAAAAATAGAAAGAAAAATACTCTAAGGTAATTTAATTAGCTTCCTTAAGTTCTCCAAAAAAGTCAACTATGTCTTATAATTAGGACCGGAGGGAGTAATATTTATATTTATCTAACTTAAATTAATCATATTTTTCAAATATTAACTATCATCATTTAATTTGTCACTTAAATAATAAAATATTCAACAAAACTATAACAATGGACTCAAATTATGGTTTTTATTTTCTTCTAATCTTGCAATATTTTGTAGCAATTTTAAAACTACTACAAATTTTAATTCAAATTCGGCTTAAATATTTAAAATTTCATCCAATATTTGCAATGGTTTTACAACCATTACAAAATTTTGGCGCCAATTTTTTTGACATTCATTATCTCGATCGTATCTTATAACAGTGACTCAAAACCGCTACTAATATAGTAGCGATTTTATTACATGTGTAGCAGTTTAGAGGACCGCTACGCCAAAATATTTTGCAACAGTGTATTTTGTGGTGGTTCTTTGAACCATTATTACTATCATTTTTTAACAGTTACAACCGCTATAAATACACAATTTTAACAGTTACAAAATGTTATTTTTTTTATAGTGAAAATGCATAGTTGAGAGTATTTTTGAGATCTTAATAATTTCAGTGGTCATAATATGTTTAGCAATTGATATGTTATATTTAATTAGAGCCATTGGATGTTATGGAAGTGGAATTGGAGGCTTGGACAATGAAACACCAAGTATGGAAAAAGAGGAAAACAAACAAAGTAAGAGAAGTTAAAGCTTAAAGGTAGCCAATTTACCTTCCTCTGATACGCTTGGTTATTGCTTGCATGAATTGCATTTTTGTATGCTTTGTTATTATGTTAAATCATGCATTTATATATGTGATTATGCTTGAGACATTTCATAGGCCTATGTGTTTTTCAATTAATGTATGGTAGTTTTAAACATGTGTATGTCATTACATGATGAAGTTGTTAAGTTTCAAGCATAGTTATAATGCCAAACTTTGCCATGTATGTTATTTGAGTGATGGTGAATGTTTGTTACTGAGATTCTTTGAATCTCACCCCAATAACTAACCATGCTAGATTATGAGACTCCAAAGGAAAAGCTAGAGCAAGAAGCAAGGGCAAGTGAATGAAGATTGAAAATGTCATGACATTATTGTGCCATGAGTAGTAAAATGTGTAATAAATCCCATGAGTAGTTGTGTAAAATCAGTATTAGGCCTTGGAATGGATATTTAATATGTAATGATGAATAATAGGCAATTATATTTGTAAGAATGGCCTTGAAGGCATGATTTTCACTTGCATGAACATGACTGTCCAAATTAAGTTGGTTTCATATTATGGTCAATGTTTGGGTGAATAAAGCATAGTAAACAATGTTTAATGCCATTGTAATTTTAATATATGAACTAGGCATATCCTAAGATTTCCAATTAAAAAGTCATAAATGAGGACAACTGAATATATAAAACGTGAGTTATAAATTGTTAAAGTTGAGGCATGGAATTTGTGCGAAAACAAAGCAGGGTGAGAAAAACAACAAACTGTATTAGTCCCGATGGAATCAGTGAAAAATGATGTTTTTGTCAAATAAAGGGCTTCAAGAACTTTCAATAGAATTTTGGAGCACCCTCATAGGGGTGGAGCCACGATTTGAGATTAAGGGGGCGAAAATTACAGAATAAGATATAGTGGAGTCAGCATTTGAAATTAGAAGGCAAAAATTATAAAATTCGACCCAAAATTTTAGGAAATTATATTTTAGCCTCATAAATATTTCAATATTTTCATTTTAGTCTCTATATGAAACTGTCAGTACTCAGTATGGACTAAAGTGAAAATGTTCAAACTTTCATGAGAATAAAATATAATTTTCTAAATTTTTGAGTACAATTCTGTAATTTTTTGGGCCACCTGTAGCCCCCCTATTCTGCCGCTGCCCTCATGTGAATTTTTAACAATTAATTATGAATTTCTAAAGTTAGAGTACAAAATTGGAAATGTCATATAAATAGTAACCTGAGGATAGATGTGCAAGTTTTAATTTATACGCCTTAATTTATTGATTCGCTTAAATCATAGCGCTTCTGAATGCATAGTAAAAATTGTAAAATGCTGTTACGTGACAATTTTACTTAAAATGTAATTAATGCTTGATATAATATTATTTAATATGATTAGACTGTCATTTTTGTCTATCTATATATATATATAGGGGAAATGATTTGTCCAGTGATAGGACCTAAGTGTTTATCCTATGAACCCAAACTACATCGTTTTGTTTAGTGAAAAAATTATTTATAAGATTTTTTTGTTGTTTTTTATTTAAAATCAAAATTTCTTATTTCATGAATTTATTTTTATTTTTGTAAATAATTATTATATGACTAAAATATATTTATTTTAATATAGCCCATTTGATTAATTCCAATAAAAAACAATTCAATTGATTGGAAGTCATTCAAACTTTGTATTTGGATAGAGTTGATAATCGATCTTTCAATACTTGCAATTAATATTTCAACACTGGCAATATAATTTCCATAGTTTTTAAATAATCTAGGCTTAATTAAACTTTCATAATTGAAATAATCTTTTAGTCATTCAAAAGTATAGGTCTTGACCTATATATGTGAATAATTTATTTTACATTTACTTCCTTTAAATTTAAAAACTTATTTTCAAATACTTTATGTTAATCTTATAAAAAGATAGTTTATCACCATGTCACCAACAAATTATTATAATATCATATCCTAATATATTAGGAGTATGATTATTCCATTTGGATATAAAAAATGATATCATTTTAGGGGAAATCATTTCTGCTGTTGCTGCAGAAAATTTTTTCTGCAGCAAGTAGGAAACGACATCGTTTCATTAAGTTTTTTTTTTTTTTGGAAAAGGACGAAGGGTGGAGCAACAGTGCAACACAGACTGTTAGACGTAACTCCTCAAATGTCTTGCTGTAGTCAAAGTTTGTGTCTGGGATATCTTTGAGACCATCATGGTGGGCCTGCAGCTGCCGTTCTCTTCCACACACATCATCGCTATCTTGAACATGTGAATGACGCCGGTCAGAGGATACCCTGTGAGCCTGGTGTCCACCACCACCATCACCATGCTGGCAGCCGACGGCGGAGGAGGCGGCTCCGAAGTGGTCTTCTTCACCCACCCCACAATGTCCACGCCATCCCCAAACTCACCCACCGGTTTCCTCCCCACTATCAACTCCAGCAGCACCACTCCGAAGCTGTATACGTCGCTCTTCTCGTCCACTTTCAATGTGTATGCGTACTCTGCATCGTCCACTTTCAGTCACAAGGCATTGCATGCATGAAGATGATGACGACCTTTTAGTAGACATGTTTTATATATATGCACGTAGTTTAATATTAAATTGAAACCAGAAATGAGTAATTCACTATGAAATTTCTATATGATGAGAGAATAGAAATATGTGTATGATCCAAATAATGATTATTAAAATAATATAATGTCAATTTACGTGAGAATGATGAGAGAAGATGAAGAGAAGCAGAACCTGGAGCGATGTAGCCATAAGAGCCAGCAATGGAGGACATGGATTGAGAAGCACCAGGATCAAGAAGAAACTTAGCCAATCCAAAATCAGTCCTGTCCTGTCATGTTGCCTTCCGTTCCGTAGCTTCATCTTCCACATTTTTAACTTTTCTCATTTGTATTTTAATATACAATTCCTCCTCCTCCCCCCCCCCCCCCTCCTCCTCCTCCTTCTTGATACAAGCATCCTCATTCCTATCCTATGCTTCTTTTATTCATTTAACAACTAGAGACTTCTGACACTATTCTTGGAGGCTTGCAAAATTCTTGAAAGCAACTGAGGTAACAACTAGAGACTTCTGACACTATTCTTGGAGGCTTGCAAAATTCTTGAAAGCAACTGAGATCCTCTCAGCAATCGCAGACTTCACATCTGCAGCATCCGTTGCAAGCTTAGCTACAACCAAGCTTAAATTATGCTCCTCCTCATCGAACCACCCAACTTCATTCCTCAATATTACGGCGGTTTTGATGAAGGTGCGTTAATATTTGGTTCTCTCTTTGCCTTCGTCTTCACTCTAACACCATTACACCATGATGATTCGCTTTTGCTTTCTATGGCTGCTGCTGCTTCTTTCTCTGGATGCTGCCGAGGACCATTACAGATTGAGAGGCTTCGTTTCTGGTTGCAGAGCCCAAAGCAGTGGCTGAGGCAGAGAAGAAGAAGGAGCAGAGTTTACCCTTTTATCAGCTATTCTCTTTTACAGATAAGTATGACTGGTTGCCTGGAGGAAGTTGCAGGCCGATGAAGGTGCTTTGGAAGAACAAAGAGGGTCCCCGGCGGTTTTGATGCTGAAGCTCCCGGTGCTGTCGGTGTTCACTGGAATCTTCCTCAACCACCGTTCACCACCGTAGGGTGCCGCGTGGGAGATAGAGCTGCGATCTTCCTTCCTTCCATCTTCATCTAGCTCTTGCCGGTGAGCTTCGTCAGTGGAAAGATAAAAAAGAACCTGCATACCAAAGAAAAAACATGGCGCAGAGAGAGTGAGCAAAGAAGATAATAAGAGGAGGAAAAAAAAAAAAAGAAAGAAAGAAAGAAAGAAACGACACCGTTGCCTTGTGGCAGAAAAACTTTTCTGCAGCAACAACAGCAGAAATGTTAATCCCATCATTTTAAGCATTAAATCAATATAACATAGCATTACTTAATTGAATATTCTTAAATATAAAATATTTTATGAATAAACTTTTGATTTCCGAATGAAATTAAAATTTAAACAATCAAATCTTTAAGATTTTTTTTTCGTTATTATCGATTTAAATATTTATAAATTATTTTTTAAAAAAAATTATTTGTTATCCCGGTTAAACTCTCTTCCAAATTATTATTATAAATAGGGGAGCTAACACAAAACAAAGAGTATCTAATTCAATATATATATATAAACTACGGAACTGTCTGTGAAGTTCATTTGCTCATTACCGATGCATTAGCGATTTGATTTCTAAATTTAGATATAAAGTTTTAATTCATGCTGGAAGTTCAGATCCGCAATTTCTAATTGATTCTCACGACTAATGCTTGATCAGAATTTCAAGAATCAATTAGAAAAATGGCAACACTCTGTTTGTATTTTTTTTTTAATTTATCTTTGGCGCGCCCTCACTAAACAAAACGATATAGTTTGGGTTCATAAGAGAAACTTTTAGGTCTTGTCACTTGACAAATCATTTACCCATATATATATATATATATATATATATATATATATATATATATTCAGCGTTTACCTTCACGATTTAGTAAGAGCGTTCATAACGTCAAATACAACTCTTTCACCCACAGTTTTTCCAGTGTTTCTTTAATGCACAGTTACGGGATTGGTTTCATCTCAATCTCAAGAAGAATATTGGCCAATCAGTAGCATTCAATTGGGATCTTCTATTTGGGTTAGGAGTGTGGATGCTATGGAATTGGAGGAATAAGTCGTTATTCACCGAAGATTTTATCATACCAAGTAACCCTTCCCTCGGTCATTTTGAATACTGCTAATCTTTAGGTGCTTACTGAGCTTCAAGGCCTTAACCCTTTGTCTACACCTAAGAGTCACAGGTCATGGCAGCCCCCTATGCATGGCTGGACCAAGCTTAACGTTGATGGAGCAGTTTACTTGTCTCAACAAAGAACAAAGAGCAAGTTGCGGTGCAGTGTTACGTGACTCCTCTGGTTTTTGGATTGCATGTTTTTCTTCTTATCTTGGCTGTTGTGGTCTTTATGGAGCTGAAGAATGGGCTCTCCTCAAAGGTCTTAAATTAGCCTGGAATATGGGCTTTCGGAAGATTATTGCAGAATCAGATTTTCAGAATTTAGTTAATGTGTTACCGGACTGTGGAGGGTTTCTACATTGAGTTTAGTAGCCTATAAGATTAAGGCTTATATGAATCGTCCATTCAGAACCGGGTTGCTGATCGGTTAGTGAGAGATTTTGATTGAGTTACATTCTACTTTCATAGAACATTGTCCTGTTGCATTAAGGGCTTTGGTCCTACAAGATTGTTATGGGATTAATTTAATGGCTATGCCTCTTTAGTATAAAATAAAAAATAAAAATACAACTCTTTTATTGCATCCAATGCACCGATGCTTCTTCGACCAACCACACATTCAGTGCTTTCCACCTGCCATGCTCCTTCATAAACACAATCCCTCACAAATATTACCTTTGGTCCTTAATATAAAACAATATTAACTTTTTTTAAAAAGATTATTGAAGCTAATTAAATTACTTTAAAATATTTATATTTGTCGTTTTTTCTCCAAATCATTTTAATTAACTTATAAACTGATATATAATTTCAAGGTAGCATACAACATATGATATGATTAAGTAACTTATTTAGTTTCTTTAATCTCTATAAAAAAAATCAAGTTTGTCTTTTGTTGAGGACCAGAATGAGTACTTATTAGTTTTCTTTTTAGTCAGAATTAGTCAATTGGAGTAGCACTAGCCTTCCTGAGTACCAGAGCATGTGCTCTTGCTTTCTCCTAACCATTTGCTTCTCTTCCAGGTTTATTTCTGCAAATTCTCCTTCAATGTCTAATGTTTTCGTCTAGGTTGATGCTCCTGATTCTACACGTTGTCATTATTGCCGAAGGTGTATTTTGAGAGGTTAAGCTCTAACGTTAACGATCAAGATGTTGGTTTGGAAATTAATCATACTTATCCTCTTCCCAGGTAATGCAGTTTCTCCCGAATTATATTTTAAAAACTATCATGAATTTTTAAATTGCACTAAATTAAACCTAATTTCTCTCATTTTTATCACTTACTTAGATATCTTTAGAAAATAATAATACAATGAGTTTGCCACTTGTTTGGTTCATTTAGGATATAATTTGTTGAAAGACAGGCTTTTGCCACTTATTGTATGTGCATTTAAGATATAGTTTGTTGGAAGACAATGGTTTTGCCACTTGTTGTATGTGTTTTAGACAATTTGCTCTATAAGAATCCATGATCAATAGAAACGACTATGGAGATAAGAGGGAAATAAACTATGGTGGCAGTTGGGATAGATGAGTTCCCCTGTCGTCACCGAAGGTGGAAGAAAGACGCCACATGTAAGACTGGACATGGACAATTTTGTTTCAAAATGTTCTAATCCCAGTATTGCTTCACTAATACCAGAGATTAGGTGGGTATTCAGTAATCCCACATACTTAATATTCTAAATTCCTTCTCTTGTACAAGACATCATATAAAGAGCCATATTAGTGTTTGGTTGGTTGCTTTAGGAGCCAATAGTGATACCCTTGCAAGTCACAAAGTACATTTCTTTTCGGTTCATATTCAAAGAGAGTATATTACGATGGCATTCCTTCTACGTATTGAAACAAAGGTAATATGTCCCCGCGTAATTGTGTTTTGGGTATTAGTTTTGCTCCTTCATTCGTTGTTCTGATTATTCTCCCATTTGGGGAGTAATGACCATCGTTGGAGGAAACCACAAACCGTTCTGGAGGGCGTATAGGACAAGGATAAATATTTCTGGGCTAGTTGCTTGATCATACTGGAGCATTCTGGCAGGAACTGACTTGCCATCATCATCTTCCTACCAGTCCAAGTTACTTTATGTTGTGTAGCTCTGTCCTTCTTATCTCCATAGTTAATCCTAGAATTAGGAATACTTCTCACCCTGATGGCATATGCTCTGCAAACTCTTGAGGAAACTATAAGAATGTCGGGATTAATTTTCTCCCTATATATTTTAACAATGCGTCATCTTTTATGAAGACAATGGCTTAAAATTGAGTTGTCATGAGAGCTCTCCTATTGGTGTGGAAGTTGCAAGATTGTAGCCGTAAGTTGTTAATGTCTAGCTACCTCTCTAATTTTAAATAAAATAAACTCATCCCAAGATTGTCAATATTTAATTTCTACCTACTTTCCTTTTAAATTATTATTATTATTATTATTATGTGAATTTAATTATTTTTAACAACCTAAAATGATGGCGGGAGAGGGACGCTACTCTGATAAAGAAAGGAAGAAGACTGTCTAAACAAGAGGGTGAGTGAAAAAATAAATAGCAATCGCACAAAGGGCAAAAAAAAAAGGCACAAAAGTTAACCTGAACCACATTTTAGTTCTGGTTCTTTTTAAGATTAAAGAGAGATAAATAATTGTGTGTCACATTAATTGTGTGCCATGTTGTTCGGTAGGAGAGGAGATAGCGGGATATGAAAAAGGGAGCGTGTGCGCATGTGTGTGGTAAAAGGGAAGCATGGTTTTGATTTTTAAAATGTGAGGCCTGAGAATTGAATTACATGGGAGAGTTATGTAATATGTTGTCTTCCTTTTTTTTCTTTTATGATAGTTGTTAAATTAAAAAAACACAACATTTTTAATTTATCTAGGAATTTTTGTTAGATATTTTAGATTTAAAATTATTTTAATTTATATATTTATAATTTAATATCTTTTTTATTCCAAAAAAATATCTTTACAGATTTTTTTAGTGTCTAAAATAGTGCCTTGAACAAATAAACAAAAATTTCAAGGGAGTTACGATGATTTTAACTTCCTATATACATACTATTATTTAAATTTAGAATTTAAAAGGTATTAAAGATTCTAATTAAGTTCCTAACTCATGGTCAATGATTTCAATTTAAATTACTTGAAGCTTTAATAAATATATATCATATGATTGGTTAGGACCGTGGTTACCGGTCATGGATACTAACCCGATACCCAGTCTTATCCAGACTACAGGTCAGATCTATAGATTCGGGCACTTTGCCTTTTATCAAGCTGAACCAGGTTAGGTTTGGGCTGAGCCAGGTCGGATTTTCGAGTTCTATGTAAAGGTCTAATTCTAAGACGTAGGTGTAGAGATGATCTGAAGTATTTTGATTATCTAGCAAAGTACTAGCATAACATGATAAAGAATTTCTATATCCTTGATCAACCTCCACTTATATATAGCACAAGAGGTAGATCTTTATTGAGAAAGTTATGTGATTTTGATCGATGTAGCAAGCTTGCCCTCTGCTATCTTCGAGTGCTTGCCCTCTGCTATCTTCGAGTGCCTTTTTCATCGGTAGAATTTACCTTGTTAATAATTTTATGGTTTTTAATGAATAACATATCTATTATCTATTTATTGATTGAAAATACATTTCTCATGTTGTAAGAGAAATGTACTCTCATGTCATAGATATAAAAAGATGTAAGTCACACTATTTCTGTACTTGAGTTTATATATATATATATATATATATAAGATATGGGTCCCACCATTTCATGTGTGTAGGAATTTTACACTTCTTATGCAATATATGAGAAGTGTAAACCCCTTTATTGATTATGTAAAAGGAAGGACGATGAGAAGGTTTTTCAACGAAATCAATAAAGATTTGGATCTGAAATTTTTTCGCTAATAATTTGAATCTATAAATTTGAATGTTTTAAATTAAGCCCTGTGTTCTTCAATAATTGCTATTGTTTTATCATAATGTTGCTTCAAATATTTTACTCTACACTCATGATACGATGGTGGCTAGAAACTAATCCACGTCTTAAAATAGAGTCACACATCTTCTTAAATTCATCATAATTTAACACATTGAAAGGAATGACATTCTAAATAAAAGAACATATGTCAAAACATGCATCCTCTCTCACATTCTTCTTAAGTATGGTGTTGATAGTTGTCTGAGTAGTTATTCTACTTTTCTTGAAAATATTAGACCCACTTCCACCTTCATCCCGTTTTCTTTTTTCAACTTCACAACCAGTCTCTTCATCTTCTAGTTGAGTGAGAGTCCTAGTATTTTTCAATAATTTCACTTTCAATTTGGCTATAATATTCAACATTTCTTTCTGTACTTCTTCCGACACCGCTCTACATGCTCCCACATCTTGTTCTGTTCCTGCTAAAAGATGCTTCAATCGGTAAATACCTCCTATCACTACTTTCTCACAGTATTTGCATTTTACTTTTCTTACATCTCCTTCAATTGGAAAGCCATGTTTCCATCCAATATCTAATCTATTCCCATGAGCATTTTGGTGTAATTGAGTTCCTAAACTAGAGCTAGGAGCTGCTTGAACATTGCTATTACTAATAGCATCACTTGAAGCCATACTTAATAAACAACAAAATCAATATTTTATATACCAACTAGTGACCCACAACTGTTAGTTCTCTATGTGTTTTGATGATAATTGACAATTGTAAACTCAAGAGAAAGTTTGTCTTTGATAAATTGAAAGACTTACAATCTAAGACAAACTTGAGTTTTGGATAGAAAAATCGAGTTTAGACTTGACAGAGAGTAGCTCAATTTTAATGAACGAAGAAAACTTCAGATTGTACACGCAAACTCGAGTTTGTAAAATATAGAGAGCACTCCAAGTTTTTCACATTAAGACAAACTCAAGTTTAGTTTTCAAAACTTGAGTTTGCACCATACAGAGACTCTTCAATGTTTTTTAAGGTAAACAAAACTTCAGTTTACGAGAGTAAACTCGAGTTTTGGTTATACAGAAAGCCTTCAATGTTTTGAACTTAAGCAAACTCCATTTTTGATATGGAAACTCCAGTTTGCACCTAGTCAAGAGTTTTCTAAGTTTTTCCAAAGTTTTGAGAAAACTCGAGTTTGTGTTTGACAGAGAACTTTCATGTTTTACCCACTTTGAGAAAACTTTAGTTTGTTTAGAAAACTCCAGTTTTCACTTGGCATAGAGTTTTCAAAGGTTTTCAATTTTAAAGAAAACTCGAGTTTATATTTCCTAACTCGAGTTTAGGCCAAATAGAAAACTTTGCTCATTTCAGTGATTTGAAAACTTCAATTGAGTTATGAAAACTCCAGTTTTGAGCTTTTGGACTTAAACATGTTTTTCACTATAAAAAGTCCAAAACTTGAGTTAGTCACTAATGAACTCGAGTTTTGCTCATATTTAAAAATGTGCTTCAAAGATGAAATCGCGACATTCCTCTCTGGATAAAGTAAACTCTAGTTTTAGTTGGAAACTCTAGTTTAGGTTTCTGAAGGAAAGTTACAAACTCCAGTTTAGATTAACAAACTCGAATTTGTGTCGCAGAGTTTGAAAAGCAAATTACTCGAATTTGTGAAATCTTCATGTTTGATCTTAATACTTCATATCATCACTCATTACTATTCTTAACTATGTTTAATCAGTTTGTTAGTGAGTTTTAGATGGTTTAGAGGACATTAAATGAAGATTTGAACAAAAGCAAAAAGTGACGTCAGTACATTAAATGCAAAGTCCAGAAAGCTTGTACCCTTTTGGATAATCATTTTACACACATTGCAAAGAGATTAATGTTTCCTTTCCACATCCAATAGCTGCTCTTCCAATGGATTAAAATTCAAAAAGTCAACTATAAACTTTTGTGCAACTGGATTAACCAAAGAGTAGAGAGAGAAGAAGAACAAAACTCAACCTAATCCTTTCTTAATGCTGGCAACAATCACATTAAACGAAAATCATTCAAGTTTCCAACTACTCTTTAAGTTTTCTTGTGTAAAGTATCTTTTAATACATTTGTACTTCAGTGCTTATCTTTATTCACTTTTAAACGGAGTTTCATTTATTGAAATCATTCATTATAAGAATCTCAAGTCACGGGACTTGGAGATTGGGATATTTGATTGCAACTTGTAAGGGGGAGTATCCTTCTTGAGCGACGGAGGCGCTCGTGATCTCGAATCATCTCTGGTGGTAGCGGCGCTTTTGATTGAGGCAAAAAGAGCGTTGAAAGCATAGCAGCAACAGGGTTCTAATTTCTGAAAGCAGCAACAGGGCTCGTGTGGTTCCTGAAATTAGGGTTTTGAATTTTCTTTTATTCAATTTTGGGTTATGGCCTCATGATTTGGGCTTTTTTCTTGATTTAAGAAGCACAACAGGATCGTACGATCAAAGATTTCTACGATTTCCTGTCGATCCTATCGTTCCAACTCCATCTACGTTTTCTTTGCCCAGCTGGATTGTATGGGCTCCTGAAAATCGTGATTTTGGGTGATCCTGGAGTTAGATCGCGATTTTCTTAACAGTGCTGGTGGTATCCCTTTTCTCAGTGCAGCATATCCTTCCCAACACAAAACAAAAACAACAAGCTAGAAATAAATTTAAGGTTAAGATTAAGAGGTTCAAGAAGATCTAAAATGAGAACCAACCATATAAGGTTAAGATTCAGAGGGGTTCAAGAACATCTGAAATAAGAACCAACCATATTCGAACTTGAAATTAAAGAGGTAAAAAGATAGGCAACAATGGTAATAGGGCTTGAGTGGGCATTTTTACCAAAATATTGTTTTTTTTAAAAAAAATTACCAAATTAGAGCACTTTTGAAACTATTTACCGGGATAGGGTTGTTTTGGTTAAGTGCCGTTGGACAGTACGACGCCACTTGCTATGGCGTCAGACAATCTGACGGTACTGGGTGTCACGTCAGGCTGTCTGACGCGAGCCACACTTAGTGGCGTCAACCATGTTGACGCCACTAAGTGTGGCATTTGATAATTAATTGGATGCCACATAAAAGTGGCGTCCAATTATTAAAAAAAAAAAATAATGGATGCCACTTTTTTAAAGTGGCATCCATTTATTAAAAAAAAGGTATAATTATAATTAAAATTATAAATAATAATTTTAATTAATTATAAATAATAATTTTAATTAATAATTAAGAGAATTAAAATATTTAAAATTTATTTTAAACCCATGAAACTCGCCTCATCCTGTGAGATTTGGGTGATGGAGATCACCCAAAAATCTCTGTGAGCCTCGTTTCACCCTCAAAGATTTACAATCTCCTGTGTTCCTCACAATTTGTGATCGGTATGACTGTTGCACCTTCTCTATTCACATTTTAATAAGTTTGACTTCACATTTCTACTACACCAGTCATCCAGGGAAAAACATTAATAGATATATATATATATATATATATATATAATGTTTATTCGGATTGTTAAAAAATTAAAAATAAAACCCATGGGAATTATATAAACCATCCTCACGTATCACAAGGACTGGCTGCATAGCTTGGGAAGTTATAAGGTATATTTGAAGGTATAATAATGGTGATGATAATAATAATAATAATAGATTAAATAGTTTAATTTAACCCGTACAGGACGCTGTCATGTGGCCCACAGGTGTGCCTACAACGTGTCACAAAGCAAGCCTACCAACGTCTCTCCTTTTATATAAATAATAGAGTAATATAGAGATAGATTTTCATTTTCAATCCTTGAACTTATAAATAGATTAAAAATATAAGACACCATTTATTTTTATTAGTAATGAATAAGAAGAGGAATATATTTGAACATTTTCCTTCATATTGACATATAAAAATTGTAGAAGATTTATAAAGTAGAGCTAACTTCATACATATTACTATTAAAGGACAAATCATCATCAATATATACTAAAAAGGAATAGTAAGATAAGCCATTTACTGTAGTTTGACTTTTTCTCTCTGGAATTAACTGTTGATAACAACAGTAACGGCTTGAAACCGCAAGCCGTTTTTGCTTCAAACTGGTTCAATTAATCTCCGCTTTCAATTTTCAAATTTGAATGTCCCTCTCTAATAGCCATCGTTTCTCTCTCTCTCTTTCCCCAAAAAGAAACAATTAACGCAGATTAATGCTTCTTTTTTGAGTTTTCCCCTCTCAAGCTTCAGATTGATGTGGATAAAGACAAATTTTTTAACCTTTTTGGAATGATCTCTAATTTTGTGTGGTTCGAATTGCAGACGATCGTGTAGTACTGGCTTTCCTTGGCGAGAGTCAAGCATTATAGGACTACTCTTCGACGTTGAAGGTGGCCCAAAAGAAAGGCTACGAAAGTGGTTTAGCAAAGTGTATGGGATTTGGAGCCACATACTTGGTCATTTTCTGCTGTTATGCACTCTTGTTACGGTACGACGGCTACCTGTGACATTCTAATTTTATTTTTAAGATTTAATTGTAATTATAAAATAATTATATTTGATTATTTTAAGTAAATTGTAATAGTGGAAAAAAATTAAAATAATATTAAAATAAACTTGGGGCTTTTGTGGTAATTTTAATTTTTTTCAAAAAAAAAAAAAGAAGAGAAAGAAAGAGGCGTTGTATTTAAGAAGAAGAAGGGAATAATAAAATAAGTTGTCAAACGGCTAGGGCTCTGCTAGGGCTCACTTTTCGGCAGTGTCTACGGTGAGCTCCGTCGCCCACTGCGACGGAGAAAATGAGTGGCTCCTCTGCTCGTGATTTGTGAGGAGGGGAAAGTGAGGAATTGATGGAGGAGGATCGTGAGGAATGGCTTCGACGTAAACACAAGGTGCGTTTTGATGATGCAAGATTCTCTGGTGATGAGACCCAGGTCCCTCGAGAGGAGGTGTGGATGCAGGCTGAGAATAAAACGTCTTCCCCTAAGTCATACAGGGAATCACTACTGAGGAATGTGAATTCGAGCGTCTGTTGGTGGGAATGGTCCAAGAAGGATGAAGAGGAAGCTGTGGAGGACTATGGTGTAGGCACCGACTTCGCTAAGGTCCTTAATCCAAATGACGGTATTTGTGTTGATGCTTCGAATCCGTTATGTCCGAAATTCAGTTTTGAGGAGGCAGAGAAGGAGCGATTGATGAAGCCTTTCGGTAGTACGTTGGTGGTCAAATTGCTAGGGAGGCAACCATCTTATGGCTTTATGGAGAAGAAGCTAAGGCAAATCTGGTCAAGAAAAGGTAACATTGATGTCTTTGATCTGGCCAATGATTTTTACTTGGTTAGTTTTCAAAATGCTGAGGATTATATGGAGGCCTTAACGGGGGGGCCTTGGGTGATCAATGACACGTATTTGAATGTGGCAAGATGGAGGCCTGAGTTCAATCCGAAGAACGCAATAATTGAATCAGTGGTTGCTTGGGTCCGGTTTCCTGATCTTCCAGCGCCGTTATTTGATAAAAAATTTCTCCTTAATTTAGGAAATCTTATCGGGAAGGCTATCAAATTGGATATCCATACTGCCCAACGAGCTAGGGGCAAATTTGCTAGGATGTGCGTTGAGCTTGATTTGACTAAACCTTTAGTGTCGGAGTTTGAGGTAGAAGGACAGGTGCTAAGTGTAGTATATGAGAGTCTAGGGATTCTTTGCAATAAATGTGGCAGGGTTGGTCACTCCAAGGAAGCTTGTGAGGATTTACAGAAAAAGAAAATGGAGGGGAGAATGGACGTTGAGGTTTCAGGGAATAAGCAGACTGGAGCTGATAGGAATGGTATACAGAAGGAATTATGGAAGACAATGCAAAGGCCTAGGAAACCGAGAAACAACATCGTGCCAACTCATAATCAACTGAGTGGGTCGAGATTTGCAGTATTAGAGGGTGAAATGGAAGAGGAGGTTGGTATGGTTAAGGGTGAAGGAGCTCAGGCGCCTTTGAGGGCGAAAGGCAGACAGGGGAAAGTGCAGGGGGAGGATTCTAAACCCGAGCAAAAAAGGCAGGGCAGGTCTGGAAGTTTAAGTGAGGGTAAAAAAAGTGATGAAGTGGTGAAATCAAGGAGGATGGGGGTGTCAGGGTCTGTAATCAGAACTGATAAGGAAAAAGGGCAATTGAAAAGCAAGGTACGAGATGCACATGCTGTTTTAAAAGATTCTCAAAATGTGATGAACAGCAGTGAATTCGTGCCGGAAAGTAACAAGGAGATAGCCAGAAACAAAGGAGTGTCAACTGTTGAAAAGGAGAATTTGAAGCTAGGTGAACAAGTGAGAAGGAGAGGGGAAAAGAGTGATAAGATTATGGGAGAGAGGGATGACAAGGATGAAGCTCTGATTGAATCTAGTGACATGAGCATAGAACCTATCTATGCCACAGCTGTGCTTGCTGATCCGAGGTAATTAGTGTTTTTTTTTATAGCACTATGTCTATGATGATGAAGATACTAGTATGGAATTGTAGGGGAGCAGCTAGCAAGGGTGTTGCGGCTGTTGTTAGAGACATGAAAAGATGATATAAGCCTGAGTTAGTTGTAATTCTGGAACCTAGAATAAGTGGTGCTCATGCCACCAAGGTTATCAGAAGTTGGGGATTTACTTTCTCAAGGAGAGTGGAAGCAAAAGGGTTTTCCGAGGGTATATGGATCTTGTGGGAGGTGGAGGGATTAATGGTGGACATAATTAGGAGAGATGAACAGTTCATCCATTGCAAAGTAGGGTTGGGGGGTGACTCAATGAACTTTACAGCAGTTTATGCAAGCCCGTGTGAGCAAAGAAGAGGCAGAGTTTGGAATGTTTTGCAAAATATAGCTAGCAACATGATGGAGCCGTGGCTTTTAGCTGGGGGCTTCAATGAAATAAAGTCCCCTTTGGAGAAAAAAGGGAGTTGGAGAGTGAATGAAACGCGGTGTGCAAGATTCAATGATTGGATCCAAGACTGCAACCTAATGGACATTGAAGCAAATGGGCCTTTCTTTACATGGAAGGGACCTAAATGGGAGGGGTTGGATAGGGTATACAAGAGATTGGATAGGTGTCTATGCAATGCTCAATGGCAAGGGGTGTTTCACAGTGCGGAAGTGAGGGTCATCCCACGGCTTAGCTCGGACCATCATCCTTTGTTGATTAGTCTATGTGCAGATGTGAGAGGAAGGATGGCGAGTTATTTTAAGTTTGAAGCTATGTGGTTGATGCATGACCAGTTTGAGCCGCTGGTGCAACATAGCTGGATGGGGAGAGAGGATGCACATGTTAAACTGAATGGCTTGCAGCAGGAACTGATACGATGGAACCGGGAGGTTTTTGGAAGAATTGAAGTTCGAAAAAGGAATCTCTTGAACAGATTAAATGGGGTGCAAAGGAGCATTGATCGCAGAAGCAACCCCTTCCTTGTTCAACTTGAGAAGGAACTAGAAGAGGAACTTTTGTGTACAATGAGGCAAGAGGAAGTCCTACGGTTTCAAAAATCAAGGGGGAGGTGGTTAGAGGAGGGTGATCGGAATACAAGATATTACCACACCAAAACTCTCGTAAGAAGAAGGCGAAATAAAAAAGTATGATTAAAAATGACTTGGGTGAATGGATAGATGACGTGGAGGAAATAGGGGTCTTGTTCCAGGAATTTTATGGGTCTCTATTTAAGGAGGACAGAAATGATAGAAGTTGGTACCTTACTGAACAAAGATGGGGGGCTGTGAGCCAAGGGAAGCTGAATAATGTGGGCCGAGGGGTTAGCATGTCTGAGGTGCGAAGTGCTTTTTTCCAAATGGGCCCATTTAAGGCTTCGGGCAGCGACGGATTCCCTGCAGTATTTTTCCAGAAAAATTGGTCAGTGGTGGGAGCATCGGTGTTTGCTTTGATGAATGAGATGTGGCGTAATCTGGAGCGAATTGCGGAAATAAATGATACAGTTGTGGTCCTAATTCCAAAGGTGGATCACTCAGAAACAGTAAGTCATTTTAGGCCTATCTCATTGTGTAATGTTTGATACAAAGGTTTGACTAAACTAGTTGTTAATCGCCTAAAACCTCTTATGAACTATTTGGTGTCTCCTTTCCAAACGAGTTTTGTCCTAAAGCGTAGTATACATGATAATATAATTGTTGCAAAGGAAATTGTGCACTCATTGAGCAAATTACAAGGGAGAAAGGGTTACATGATCATTAAAATTGATCTTGAAAAGGCATATGATAGGATGAGTTGGAGTTTTATTGGGAGAGTTTTAGAGGAAATCGGTCTAGATGAACGTTTGAGGCGTGTAATCAGAAGTTGCATCAGCTCATCCTCAATGTCGTTGATGTGGAATGGGGTTAGGAGAGAGCGGTTTAAGCCTTCAAGAGGCTTAAGGCAAGGAGATCCTCTTTCTCCGTACCTTTTTGTTTTGAGTATGGAAAAATTGACACATCTTATTATGGATTGCGTAAGCAAAAAGACATGGAAGCCATTGACTCTCGGAAGAAATGGTCCTGCAGTCTCACATCTTTTGTTTGCTGATGATCTCTTATTAGTGTGTGAGGCTGACTTGGATCAAATGGGTATAGTGCTAAAAGTATTGGATGAGTTTGGAGACTGTTCTGGGCAGAAAATAAATGCTCAGAAAACTAGCATTTTCTTCTCTAGAAATGTTGACAGAAGAGTTCAAAGAGACATTTGTGAGTTTTCGGGATTTAAGAAAATGGAGGAGTTAGGGAGGTACTTGGGGGCGTACATGTTCAAGGGGGGTGGAAGTACGAAAAGGTTTCAGCACATAATTGATAAGATGCAAGGTAAATTGAGTAGTTGGAAAAAGAAATCTTTGTCCTTATCTGGGAGACTTACTTTAGTCCAGTCAGTAACAAATCAACTGGCTGTGTATAGCATGCAACATTCACATATTCCTGTGAGTGTTAGACAGCAAATGGAAAAGCTGCAACGTGATTTTATTTGGAAGAATGAAGAAGGGAAGAGGAAAATACATGCTGTGAGTTGGGACTTGCTTTGTCAAGAGAAAAGGAGAGGTGGTTTTGGCTTAAAAAACCTAGAGGTAACGAATGATGCTATGTTGGGAAAGGTTGTGTGGAACACTATTGCTAAACCTGGAAGCCTGTGCTTAAAGGTGCTGTATGGTAAATATGGGAGGCAAAAGGATATAAAGCAAGGTGTGGTGTGGAGGAAAACTGATTCAGAAATGTGGAAGAATTTGGCTAGATTATGGCCTAGTGTGGTGAGGAAAGTATGTTGGGAAGTGGGGAATGGTAAAGGGGTAAACTTTTGGTCTGATGTATGGGTGAGAGATGGAAGGCAATTGATTGAGAAGTGTGTTAAGCCGTTAGAAAGCCGGGAAGTAAATTTAATGGTTAGTGATATGGTACTTAGAGACGGTCAATGGGATATGGCACGGATTGGGGGGTTGGTTAATGCAGATGGCATTGATCTGATAATGGCTGTGATGCCGCCAAGTGATTTGAATGGGGAGGACTCCATAAAATGGGGAACTGGGCTACACAATCAGTATGTTGCTGCTGAGTTGTATCATGATATTAGAGCTGAACAGGGAAGGGAGGAAAATGTGTGGAATAAGGTCTGGAGGTGGAGGGGACCGAGGAGAGTGCAAGTCTTTCTCTGGCTTGCAATGCATGAAAGGCTCCTTACAGGAGTGAGGAGAAGCCGAATTATGGGAGGGAATAGTAGCTGCCATCGATGCATAGTTCAGGTAGTGACTATAATGCATGTCTTAAGAGATTGTAGTGTGGCAAGGGAGCTGTGGTTGAAATTAAGGCATGTAAGATCTGATCCTGAATTTTTTTCGCTACAGGGGAGGGTCTGGTTTACACGGAATTTGAGTAGTGTAGCTAATGACTGGGCCTTAATGTTTGGTGTGGTCTGCTGGTTTCTGTGGGGTTGGAGGAATAGGGTGTTGTTTGAGGAAGGTTTTTCCTTGCCAGAGAATCAGGTAGCTGTTGTTTTAAAATATGTTGCGAGTATTAAAGCTGCAAGGGTTGAATTCGGGAGGGTCATTGGACCTAAACAAGAGCAATATATAAGATGGGTAGCTCCTCCTGTGGGTTGGGTGAAGATCAACGTGGATGGGGCTTCAAGAGGAGTGAAACAAGCAGCCAGTTGTGGGGGATTGATTCGAGGGAGCAGTGGTGAATGGCTGGGTGGCTTTGCCAGGAAACTAGGTTGCTGTACAGCCATCAGAGCTGAGATGTGGGCTGTCTTAACAGGCCTGGAGTTAGCCTGCAGTTATAACTTTCAAAATATTATAGTGGAATGTGATTCACTATCTGTGGTGGCTGTTCTGTCTGATTTACAGGTGGTCGAGGATGCTGGGTCAAGTCTGGTGCTGGCCATTTGCAGACTATTGAGGAAATTTGCTGATTTTAGGATTACACATGTCTATAGGGAGGGAAACATGTGTGCTGATGCGTTAGATAATTTTAGTTTCTGTGTGGAGGATGTTAAAGTTATTTTTAGTACACCTCCTGCTGCTGTCATGCGTTTTTTGTTTCAGGATGAAGTGGGTGTTGCTCATCCACGTGTAGTTGTAATGCAGAACTGAGTGTTTGGGCATTTCTGCCCCGTATTGATATCAAAAAAAAAAAAAAAGAAGAAGGGAAAAAAAAGTGATGATACATGGCAAAAGAGAAATGGACAAAAAATAAATTTAATTAGATCACCGCCTCATTGCGGTGACTCATGACTTATTGGCGTGCGTGCATACACACATATATTATATGTTGCACGGTGAGAATGAGAAGGATGCAGAGAATGAGAAGGAAACCCCCCAAAAAAAAATTGAGAGAGTGAGACAAACCGACGAGAGAAGAGAAAAAGGAGAATATTATGGGAGTTTTTGAGGTAGGATATTTATTTTATAAGATCATTTTGATAATTAAATTAATTTCTTTTCAATAAATTTTTTCATGAAAGTTGTTCTATATATTTTTCTCCTTCCAATGAATTTAATATTATGTTGGTTAGTGAAAATTTTGAGGTTATAATTTTGGAAAGGTTTTGAGTTTTTATAATAGATGACTGTATATATATATAGAATAATTAATAACTAATTTTAATCAGTTTAGAATTTTTAATTGATGGTTGTAGGAATTTAAATTAATTTTTCTGCTCAAGAAATTCAGGATTTATATCCTACCAAATATTTTTACCGATTAAAAGTATAAATTTTATTTTGGGTTAGTAAAGGAATTATTGAGATTTTAATCGGTTAGTTTTGGGATTTGAAGGATTAAAGTATCATTTTAGTTTTTTTTTAATTATGATAAATATATTTATTTGAATTTGTGTAATTTAAGGTATATCAAATTATAATTGTGATAATGTAGAGTTTATTTGTAACCGGTGATTGTTTGCGTTTTACTCCTTGAAATAATGTTTAACTTAGAGTTGAGGTAACCGGGGTTAATTTATTTTATATGCTTGTTTTGGACTGTAAAGTGTTTTCTAAATCTTACTCTCACATGAATTCTTGTCATGTGTTTTGAAAAATTATGCGTGTATCTAAATATAGAATTGTTTTAGTGAAGCAATGTATTTTCCAATATATATATATATATACATAAGTAATATTGTTGTTGGGATTGTGTCTACGGTGATAGTTATGACGTTTGTTGTGAAATGTTGCATGTAAAATAATAAATTTTGTTAAATATTGATGTTATGATGTTTGTTATGGGATGTTGTATATGGAAGAATATATTGTACAATGTTTTTGGGTAATTGTAGTGCCGTATTGTTTATTTGTTATAGATATGTTAGGTTGTGTGGAAAAGATTTAGGGTTAAACTATATCCATTAGCTCTCTGATTCCTGGCCTGGAATTTGAGTTGGGTGTTTTGGGCGGACATCTCCCTGTTATGGTATATTGGTGGTAGCATGGGAGGGGACAGTATTCTTGAAGTGACTAGTTAACTTTGGTCAGGTGTACCACGTCCAGAAGTTATAAGGAGGAACAAGATAGTTGAGTAGGGAATGATTCTAATTATTGTTGATTATTACGTATTAATTAATTATTACCTGTTGATCTTATAACCATGTTAGCAAACATTCTTTTCTGACTTGCAATCCTTTTTTGTATATTTTATAAATTAATTTTGGTTATTAGAACTTTATGTCTCACCCTGTAATTATCAATATTTTTCAGGGAAGACCTCTAATTCTACTAAAAATCAAGGGAAACAGCCAGAGGCATAATAAGTTGCAAACTGTGTAAGCCTCTTTTGGGTATTAATGATGTAATGATTTCTATATTACCATTTTAGGGCCCACATGTTTTGGAAATACTATTCTAACTATTTGAACTGACTGTTTATTTACGGTTAAACCAAAGGTTTTATTTTATACATTAATATATTTTGGTGGATTCACTATCAAAACTTGTGTGGAAAATGTTATGGTGTAGACCCTTTGCTATGGAATTGGTGTTGTAAGACTCGTGGGTTGTGCATTCTTCTATTTGATAATTGTGCCCAAAGTTATAGATTTTTTATAATGAGTTTGTGGGCAAAATCTGTGCCCTAAACTCCGATGTATTTATTTTTTAAATGAAAAAGATTTTCCTTAATCACTTGTTACTCTGGTTTTATAAAAACATTTTGGTTAATTATTGTTTAGTGGGGAAGAGTCCTTTCATCAAGCACCACTACACCAATGGCAGACTCACCATTTCCACCATGTTCACTATTATGATTGGCGGTTTGTGAGTATTTATTATTATTTATTGCGTAAAATTCTATTTTTCCATTTGTTTTGGGAGAGTCTTTGATTCAAGTAATTTACCTTTGGCTAAAGTATACTTTTAATCCTTTAAGTTTTATATAAGGTATACTTTTGATCCCTTAACTTTATAAAGTATACTTTTTGTCCTAAAATTCTAACACCGCTAATGTTGCTATCGGAAAACGCTGATGCAATGAAGTCAATTGATGACTAATAGCACTTAATTACACAAATTTTACATATTCTTCAATTTACCCATATTTTAAATTTAAGCCTAATAGTATTTAATTACAAAATCATCACTTAAATTTACACCGTTATCACTTAAGTTTATATTTTCCATTAGCAAAACTAACGGTGTTAAAATCTTAGGACCAAAAGTATACTTTATGAAGTTAAGGGACTAAAAGTATACTTCATGTAAACTTAAAGGACTAAAAGTATATTTTAGCCTTTACCTTTTCATTGTTTTTAATTACACCAGGGGTTTAGGGCAATCTGTTCCGAGTATCGTTGCATTTACAAATGCCAGAGTTTCTGCCGCAAAAATTTTCCGAATCATCGATCACAAACCGAGTATAGATCGACTAGAATACTAATTCGGGTTTGGAATTAGAGTCTGTGACCGGGTTAGTTGAGCTAAAAAAATGTAGATTTCTCATACCCGTCAAGGTGAGATGTTCAGATCCTCAATAATTTCTCTTTGAATCTACCGGTTGGCAAGTTGACAAAGTTGTCGTAGAAAGTCAAGAATCTGAAGAAAAATTGACTCTCTGTGTCACTAGCCGCGACAAGTTGACAAACTTGATGTAGCAAGTCCTAAAAAAGTACAACTGCATGTTTTGATTTCAGAAGCTACAAAATGCTATCTAACTTAGGGAAAAGCACGTAAATAGACACTTTGGACTTGGGAACCTTGGAGCACAAAAAGAAAGAACTTGGGAGAAAGTTCTTGAACAGTTTGGAGGGTTGGGTGATCATCCTAAGAGATTTTTTGGGAGTTTTACCTTGGTTTTTCTACTTTTCTCCCCTTCTCTACTTAATTTTTCATTTGTTTTGTAGTTTGGCTTAGTTTTTCTGAATATTTGGACATGAGTAGTTAAGTATCTATTCTTCTAGGATTCTTTGTATGGAGTGAAACTTGAATATTCCTCTCTTTTGGTAGATAATGATATATATGTGTTGATTTTATGCTTTGCTTAATACTTCTAAGTGATTGGCCACCATTTAGATTGATTTGTTCACTTGGGTTTAACTAAAAAGGTCTAATCTAGGTGTAGAACTTTGTTAAAATCATGCTTGTCTTGAAGTTTACTTAATAAATAGATGATTTATTGTAAAAGAAAGATATACTTACTAACCTTGTATTTATCACATTAAGTTGTTGTTTAAAGATTGATTTTCATTAAGTGTAAAGAGAGATTGGGCATTTTAATGAGTAGAAAAACTTGATTTTGATTTGAGAGAGCTTGTTAAGTGCTTTTGAATTTTAAACTAACACATATATGCATTGAAATACTAATAGAGAGGAAGTTAATTAAGTTTTATGAAATACAAAGGGGAGAAAGAATCCTAGGTTTCATTAAATCCTTAAAGTTAAAGAATCATTTGCTTTTATTACTTTCTAAACTTAAAAGTACTTTTCAAAAATTCTCTTTCCTTATCAAAACTTGTTTTAGTTCAACTTAATTGAATTCACTAAACATCTTACTTGACCAATTTGTTGACCAAATCACCATGGGAATGATATCTACTTATCACTTTATTACTTGATGGGACCCGTACACTTGCGGTGCGAATAAATTTTTGGCATTGTTGCCAGGGATCAAACCCTGGTCGCCCGTGTGACAGGCGAGAATACTCACCACTATACTACAACAACAAGTGGGACTTAATTATTAATTGAATTTGGATAGGTAGATACCCTATTGTTTGATTAAGTGTGATTCTTGAAGCTTAATCATGCCTTTTCAACCTTATCTCTTGTTCTAGTGTTGAGTTTAATGTTTTCCCCAGGAGTGCAAAAGCTTAAATGTGGAGGAATTGATAGAGCTCAATATTTATATATTTTTAGTAATTAATCTTAGGCTTTTGTGGACGTAATTGAATATTTTGGGCATGATTAAGTGTTAATGTGAGATTTTAGTGAAAGTATAATTTGGGAATTATAGTGATTAAATTGTTATATTTTTAACTAATACGTGTTATTCCCATTATTCCTTTATTGTGAGCACAAGATATTATCTTTGTGGATTTAATTTCGTAGTTGATGATGTGGCACAACCTTTGTCAATTGGTCAAGGTCAAAGATGTCACTTTGGAGCTTAATGAAGAAAAGAGGAACTTCACAAGTTCATAATTTATTTTCATATTTTTTCTAAGAGGATATTAAATGAGTAAGGGCCTTGTTTGGTGGTTGCAATTTTGTGCCTAATCTCCTATTTATATAGATTACCTCTGGGGTTTCAGTCATTGGCTCTGTGCACCTCACATCCCTGCTCCACTAACGATCATGCTTGCTCCATTACCTGTACTTTCCTAGATTATAGGCATGGTTATAGGATGATTAGCATTTTACCTGATTATGGAGGGATTCTGTCATAAAGAGCTCTTATTGGGCCGCATATCTGTCAGGCCATTATATGAATCCATAACAATTATCTTCAAAACAAATGAATCATGTTGTGATAGAATCAAAGACCAACTTGTTAGGGAAATGTGATCCAATAAGCAATGTTCTATTATTTTCTATCAACTTGTTCATATACATTTGTATGCATTCTAATTTATATATGATTTTATCCATTAAATATATTTAATTAAACATTTTACTGTGTTTTTTTTTGTTTAATAATATTTTACATTTTAAATTTTATCTTCAATTATCACAATATATACAACTAATATATATATATATATATATATATATATATATATATATATATATATATAATATTCAATAAGATTCATGCATTTTTTAGTCACTTTTCTGCTCAACTGACTTTTCAAATAATAATCCAAACACATTTTAGTGAGAAAAAAACCACTTCTACCACCGTAAATCCAAATACAAATCACATTTACAATTCGACTTTTATCTTATCTTACTTTTATAAAATTCATATTTAAAAAAGAAATCTTTTCTGCCACCCCTAATTTAAAACGGCCCTAAATGTATATCAACGGGCTTTATTTTTTTGGGCCTCCGTATATCCAGAGTTCAACACTCGTTGCTGTTGCCATTATTGTTTTATATCCGTCAATAATTATATTGGATAACGTACATTTGGCTAGACTGCCCAAGACATTTTTATTCTATATCTTTCCTTATGTACGCAATATAAGTCACTTACAGAATAGTTAATATTTTTAATAAATTTTATCCTGATGGTTAATGTTAAGATATTATTTATTATATTTTTCTCTCTCAATAAACTTCATTTTATATGTGTAAAGTTATTTTAAAAAAATTAATTTAGGAAAAATTTAAAAAGACATAACTGAAGGGAGTAATAATAATAATAGTGTTGCCGTATGACGTGAAACATGGTTCTTAGACTCGCGGATTCATTAAAATATCCATTGGGATTCTTTGAATTTTCCAAAAGACCAGAGGAACTACAGTTTCTATGCATAGACTTTTATTTAAGTTTGTCTGCCTGGTGAAGACATTTTTTTTTTTGGTCAAATAAGACATTTTTTTCCATGCTTAGTACATGTATGCATAGACTTTTATTTGAGTTTGTCTGCCTGGGGAAGACTTTTTTCTTTTTCTTTTTTGCCCACAGCTTCTTTGAATTTTTCAACCTATAAAACATCATCATTCATGTAAGAGTGTGATTTACACATCATTGTGGTCCATATACATATAACAGCATTACGTGCAATATCATTCTTAGACTCGCTTGTTCATTAGAATGATGCTTTGGGATACTTTGAATTTTCCAAAAGGCATTGAGTGGGACGTACGTTTCCGTGTTACACATGTGCAATAACTCCCATTTACGCTTGTGTACCTGACCAAGACTTTTGATTCCTCCCATGCATTTAATTATTTAGCAAACACTAATTTCAAATATTATTATTATTATTACCAAATCTTATTTACAACGTTTGTATGAATCACTACCAAAAAAAAAAAATACGGATTACCTATAAAATCACCGACGAAAAAAATTCAATTGGAAATTATCCATAGATTTCCATAGGTAATTTTTGTGGGTAAAAATTACCGGCGGAATTACCCACAGAATTCCACCGGTAACTAAAATTATTGACGGAAAAGCTGTGGGAAAAATCAATTTTATTCTACTACGGCTTTGTAAGACGGAATTCTATAGGTAATTCTGTCGATAATTTTAGTTACCGACGGAGTTCCGTAGTTAATTTCGTCAGTAATTTTTACCCACGGAATTCTGTGGGTAATTTTTGACGAAATTTTTTCCGTCTGTAATTCCGTAAGTGATTCACTTTTTTTTTTGGTAGTGAATAGTACCAAATTAAATCTTATTCCATAGTTACATGCATATATAGAAGTCGTCCATGGAGGATATGCAAGGATAGAATATGAATATTGACGGCATTTTTACCAAAATAATGTTTTTTTTAAAAAAAATTTACCAAACTGGAGCACTTTTGAAACTATTTACCAGAATAGGGTTGTTTTGGTTAAATGCCGCTGGACAGTACGACGCCACTGGATGTCGTGTCAGACAGTCTAACGGTACTGGGTGTACGCAAGCCACACTTAGTGGTTGACGCCACTAAGTGCGGCATTTAATAATTAATGGATGCCACTTAAAAGTGGCGTCCATTTATTAAAAAAAAAATTAATGGATGCCACTTTAAAAAAGTGGCATCCATCACCCAGATCTCACAGGGTGAGGTAAGTCTCACAGGTTTAAAATAAATTTTAAATATTTTAATTCTCTTAATTATTAATTAAAATTATTATTTATAATTAATTAGAATTATTATTTATAACTTTAATTATAATTATACTTTTTTTAATTATAATTATAATTATAATTATAATAATTATTTTTTTAAATAAATGGACGCCATTTTTAGGTGGCATCCATTAATTATTAAATGACACACTTAGTGGC
Organism: Acacia crassicarpa; assembly: GCA_034222035.1. Taxonomy (NCBI): domain Eukaryota; kingdom Viridiplantae; phylum Streptophyta; class Magnoliopsida; order Fabales; family Fabaceae; genus Acacia; species Acacia crassicarpa. The sequence goes on along the minus strand of JAWXYG010000009.1, from coordinate 17,008,195 downwards.
GTCAACATGATTGAGGCCACTAAGTGTGGCTCGCGTCAGACAGTCTGACGTGACACCCAGTACTGTCAAATTGTTTGACGCGATATCAAGTGGCGTCGTACTGCCCAGCGTCACTTAACCAAAACAACTCTATTCCGGTAAATAGTTTCAAAAGTGCTCCAGTTTGGTAATTTTTTTTTTAAAAAAAACATTATTTTGGTAAAAATGCCGAATATTGACTCGTTGTGTTGTTTTTGTTTGCGGGGGAAATTTTGATGATTTTTTTTTTTTTTTTTTTTAGGTAGACCAAGCTGACTGCTGTTGAATGCTTGACTCATTTGAGCATATATGCATGACTCATTTGAGCATATTAAGATAATTAATTTTCATTAGATTAAAAGGGTTTGATGATTTTTTTTTTTTGGGCATAAAAAACCTCCTCTACATAAGTCCGACTAATAACAAAGCACAAGTGTGCTTCTCCACACAAACAACTCTCGAACTAGCCATCTTACTAGTTCTTAACCATGTCCCTTCACTTGTTTTCTTTATTTTCATCTTTCTGTCTTGCAAATCTGCTTCATCACTTGGCAATGAAACTGATCATTTATCTTTGATCAAATTCAAGCAATCAATATCTAGCGATCCATATCGGATCATGGACTCTTGGAATTCATCCACACACTTCTGCAATTGGCATGGAATCTCTTGTGGTCACAAGCATGACAGAGTTACAAAATTGGTGTTAAAAGGATATCAATTTTCTGGAACAATATCACCTTTCATTGGTAATCTCTCCTTCCTAAGACTCATCGTTCTTGACAACAATCATTTCCATGGAGAAATTCCGCAAGATTTGGGTCTTTTGTTCCGACTACAGGAACTTGACATCCAAAATAATACATTGACGGGAGAGTTTCCAATCAACGTCTCAAGTTGCTCTAACCTTGAGATCATAGCAATTGGAGGGAATCATCTCATAGGGAAAATTCCAATGCAGATTGGCTCTCTCCATATGCTTGAAGGTTTGTATCTACCTCTTAACAATTTCACTGGAGAAATCCCAACCTCCTTATGGAATCTTACCTCTCTCAGTATTCTTTCTTTAAGTTATAATAACTTGGAAGGGAGCATACCGGAAGATATAGGCCGGTTGAAAAATTTGACATCGTTTGAGATAGGTGCGAACAAGCTTTCAGGTGCAATTCCTTCGGTTCTTTACAATTTGTCATGTCTCACTCAAATCGTACTTGCAATAAACCAATTCAGCGGCTCTCTCCCAACCCATATGTTCTCAAACCTCCCTAATCTACAGCTCTTTGAATTTGGAGGAAATCAATTCTCAGGTCCTATCCCAACATCCATTGCAAACGCAACTAAGCTTGTAATGATCTCTATGGCAGGAAATAAATTTGTAGGGAAAATTCCAAATCTTGGAAAGTTGCATGGCCTCTCACTTCTAGAGTTAGATGTTAATAGTTTGGGAAGTAATTCTTCAAAAGACTGGGAGTTTCTAACTTCTTTGAGCAACTGCAGCAAGTTAGAATTGCTAGCCTTGGAACGAAATAATTTTGGGGGCAATTTACCAAATACTATAGGCAATTTGTCAACCGATCTCATAAATCTCTGGCTTGGAGAAAATCAAATATGTGGTAAAATTCCTATGGAATTAGGAAACCTAATTAGCCTGACGATGCTACACATGGAAATGAATTATTTCACAGACAGCATCCCAGTGACTTTTGGGAAGTTTCGAAACATGCAATACTTGTCTTTGTGGGGAAATAAACTGTCTGGAGAAATAACACATGTCATAGGCAATCTCACTCGGTTGTTTCACCTAGATTTGTCACACAATATGTTAGAAGGAAAAGTTCCTGCAAGCATTGTGAATTGTGAAAGTTTACAATATCTTGATCTGTCACAAAATAATTTTAGCGGAGCCATACCAATCCAATTGATTTCGCTTTCATCTCTATCAATTTTACTGAACTTGTCACATAACTCTCTTGGGGGTGATATCCCTAATGAGTTTGGAAACTTGAAAAATATTGGACAAATGGATGTCTCTCATAATCAATTTTTTGGAAAAATTCCTCCAACTATTGGAGATTGCCAAAGCTTAGAGTTCCTCTTTTTGCAAGGGAATTTCTTTCAAGAAAACATCCCCATATCTTTGGCTTCATTGAAGGGTCTACGATATTTAGACTTATCACAAAATAACTTGTCTGGAACAATTCCAAAAGGCCTACAAGATGTTGCTTCTTTGCAGTACCTAAATATTTCCTTTAACATGCTTGAAGGGGAGGTACCAAGTAAAGGTGTCTTTAGCAATGCAAGTGCAATATTACTTATGGGGAATAACAAGCTTTGTGGAGGCATATCAAAGTTGGAGTTGCCACCATGCCCTATCAAATTTCCTAGACAAAGAAAACATCAAAACTTCAAGTTGATCGTATCAATATGTTGTGTGATTGCTTTTCTTCTTCTGACATCCGTTGTTGTTGCTATTTATCGTAGGAGCAAGAGAAGCAATAAATCTTCTTTAAGTTCACCAACAATTGACATGATTCCTAGAGTATCATATCAAAGTTTGCACAATGCTACAAATGGATTCTCTGCTAACAACTTGATAGGATCTGGGAGTTTTGGCTCTGTATATAAGGGAAGTTTCAATTCTAATGAAGTTGTTGCGGTAAAGGTCATCAACCTTCAAATGAGGGGAGCCAACAGAAGTTTTGTTGCTGAATGTAATGCTCTTAGAAATGCAAGGCATCGAAATTTGGTAAAAATTATATCCTGTTGTTCTAGCATAGATTACAAGGGTTGTGAATTTAAAGCTTTAATTTATGAGTACATGGTGAATGGAAGCTTGGAAAATTGGTTATATCCTAGAACAGTGAATGAAAATCATCATCCAATAGTTTTGCTGCTTGATCAAGTAGTAAATATTCTTATCGATGTTGCATACGCATTATGTTATCTCCACCATGAATGTGAGCAACCACTTGTTCATTGTGATTTGAAGCCAAGCAATGTCCTTCTTAATGACAACATGGTTGCTCATTTGAGTGATTTTGGATTGGCTAAACTACTCTCAACCGTTGAAGTCATTAATGAACAAAGTAGCTCAATCATTGTAAAGGGAACTATTGGCTATGTTCCTCCAGGTATCATTTTAATATTTTTTTACCGCAAGGTCCTTAGAATTAATTATGCTGTTAAACTCACAATTTTTTTTCCATTTTAATTTAGTGATAATTTTTATAACTAATTAAGAAAATTAATACGCTTACAATATTTTAGAATATGGAATGGGTTCTCCAACATCAATCCAAGGTGACATGTATAGCTTCGGCATTCTCGTCTTAGAGATGTTAACTAAAAGAAGACCCATCGAAGATATGTTTAAAGATGGTCACAATCTTCAAAAATATGTGAAAGTTGCATTTCCAAAGAAGCTTTTGGAAATTGTGAGCCCAACCATTCTTCCACAACAATTAGAACATATAGTGGGAGCTTCAAGAGACTTATCGATCCATCCAAATATCGAGAAATGCTTACGTTGTTTGTTTGAGATTGGACTTACATGTTCAATGGAATTACCTCATGAAAGATTGAGTGCAGCTAATGTCCTCAGGGAGCTAAATTCTATCAAAAGTTTTTTCCCTTTATGGTGAGTAAATAATCGCTTAAATACAATACTTTTGGTTCGATTTGATTTGCTATTTACGAAAACAAACCATGTTTCAATTCAATGCTCAATTCATTCTATACATATTTAATTGGTTACATTGTCTTAACATTTAACTAGCTAGAATATGGTAATTAAAGGATTTTTTTTTTTAAATATAAACCATTTCAACTGTCCCCAAAATATATCATTATTGTAAACAAAAAGATTGGTTCTTGATTGTAATTATTCTTATTGTATATCTTATATTGTTGTATCTCATTTTAGGATCTGTTTGTTGCAGGTAAGGAAATCGTGTTTGATCAATTTCCTTGAAATAATGGAATTATGATTGGGATAAGGCAAACATTGTTACTTTAGACATGTTTATTTTGTGGTCATATGTGATATGTGTGCATGTTTTGTATTATTTAGTCTCCATGTTAATTTTCTTGTTATTTGTGATTGAGACTTTGAAAATTAAAGCAAAGCTTCCTTTTTTTTTTTTTTGGTAAAAAGCTTCCTTTTCATTGTCAATTATATGTTTATATTCATGTGCAAAGATTGAAGAGTAAAATAACGCAAAGCCATGCAGATTAATATTGTTTATTTGAATAGTGGCACACGCTTAAATTTTCTAAATTTATTATGACATTTGAATTCATTGATGAAAAATGTAAATTAATATACTTTAGAGTTCGTATTTAATGAACTACATTTCTTTCTTTTTTTGGGGCCCATTAATGAACTACATTTCAACTCTTAGGTTATGGTACGTTTAAAAAAAAAAAAAAGACAGATACAGAATATGTAAAAAACAAACTAGAATGTTTAGCCAAGCATTGTACACCAAATTCAAACTAAAATAACATTGGATTGGTGTCAACAGATGAAGAAGAAAGAACCGACAAGTTAAGGCCTGATAGGATTGGAGTCAATGTAGTAAAGACTAGAAAATTACATTATATACACTATTGAGGCTATTAATTTATGTTAAGGATCAAATTAAAATAAAATAACATTGAAAAGTAACTGGAAAAATATATTTTAGACTTGATCTTTGCCTAAGACGAGATGTCTTGCTAGAGGATGTTCTCACAACCATCCCTTCAAGGATGTCATAGAGGATGCAAGATTGATTCTTCATAGGGATTGGAACGTTCTAATTATACATACTTTTAGAGAAAATATTGCAATGTTTGATTATCTAGCTAAATTAGCCCACAGATTAGATAGCCCTTTTTTAACCTTTTGATCAACCGCCACCTTAACAGGATGAGGTTGAGATTGATGAAGGAAACTAGAATGTTTAAGTTTTATTTTTTTCAGTTAATACATTTTTTTTTTGGTCGAATTTTCAGTTAATACATGACTCTAGTATTTACAAACACAAAGTTGTAATGTTGTGGCCAAGCATCAAAGTTTGCGTCAATACATCTCTTCATTTCTAAGTTGACCTCAGGTCTTGGGCCACGGGTAAAAGACTGCCATTTTAGAGTTTTGAAGCCTTATTTCCTTTGTTTACTTTTAAACCTACATGGTCCCTGTAACATCCGACATTTTAACACGTTTAGTGTGCATTCAGAAGCACTATGGTTCAGGTAAATCGATAATTAAAGCCTATAATCTAAAGGGAAATACATTTCTTATATTGTAAGTGTATCTTCATGTCATAGATACAAAAAAAATGTGAGTCCCACCAAGGATGGACAGAGGGGGGGCTAGGGGTGGCCCCCGCCCCCCCCCCCCCTAATTTTTTTTTTTTTTTAAATGCTGGACCAGAGAAAGCACGATGACATTCGCGTAGGAGGTTTGTTATTTCATCTTGATAGTTTTATCTCAATTCCAAACAATCGTGATTGCATTGACATTGGGCCCACAGGTTTGCTTTCACTGACTGTTCCTTCCATATATATATATTTTAAGAAATAGTAAAGAGGTGGGGCCCACACCATTAATATATATTCACAACATTACTTGTTTTGCGTCTCTTCTTCTTCATACTCACTGGCGGCTCGTCCAACAATTTTTCAATAGCTTATACATAAATTTTGAAAACCAATAAGGCACTTAAAATCACTTTTTTTTTTATTAAATTTTTCTTATAAGATTTATTATACATGATTTTATCTTTTTTATTATACTACTTTTATAAGGCTCGTCCAGCAATTTTTCAATAGCTTATACGTAAATTTATTTATGATTTAGCATTTTTAATTTTCGCCCCCTGTGGGTAAAATTCCTGGGTCCGTCCCTGGGTCCCACCATTTTTATACTTGAGTTTTTTTTAATAAAAAAAATGTGGGTCCCACCATTTCATATATGTGTAAGAATCTTTTTCTTCTCATGCAATATGAGAAGTGTAAACCCCTAATTTAAAACTTGCATATTTATTTTTGGGTTAATATTCATTTGACATTTTCAGTTTTGTGGCCCAAATATGATAAATCGTAACTAATTTTAGAAAACTCTTATGAGGAAGATCTAAAATTCTATGGAAAGCTCTTGAAGTCTTTTATTTTAGAACAAAATCGTTCTTGACTGATCCAATTGGAAAAAAATACGTACAGTTTGTTGATTTTTCATACCTGCTTTGTTTTTGGACATGAATCAGACCTTTACTTCAAAAATTCATAACTTGTACATTACTAATCCAATTGACTTGAATTAGGACATTTTGGAAAGTTCTATGCATATAATATAATATGCACATACAAATTCTCATGAGCATTGAATTTCGTTTGCCATCAATTATGCAATGAAACATTGACCACACCCTAAAAAGAGCTAAAACTGGACAGTCAAGAACATACATGATGAATTCATGGTTCCAAGGCTAGTCCATGGCTCTTAATTGGCCACAATCTATATTAACATATCAATTATACATGCCAAGGCCTTGCAATGAATTTACACAGCTCATGGAATTTGTTATGCATATGACAACTTATAGCAAATTAATGCTATAGGAAGGTAACTTCTCCGTTGACAAATCCCTATTTTATTCATATTTTCATACTTTATTTGAGGATTTTGTGATAGTTATTGAGCTTAAAAATGTCTTTCTTATGATAAATTGAGATTAAGAGTAAATGCATTGAATTAGAGCTAAAAAAAAGGGGAAAAAAAAAGGTCATAATAATTGTAAGTGTTCTTAATCATTAATGTTTGAGAAGATTTAATGCTGGATTAATTTTTTTCTTAATGTACATGCTTGAAGATTTTGGATCAAACTTAAAAATGAAAGTTTGAGCTTAAATTATAAAATTACAGTTAGCGCCACATAATTTTAAATTTTACACTTTAGTCTCCGGCCAAAACTGCAGTGTTTTTTGTGCCAAGGACTTAGGTCAGACATCAAAGCTTCATATCAGTTTCAGCAAACTAGAATAGAGGCAGCCGATATTCATCACCCACGCACCATCAACTCTAACAAATCCTTATTTTTATGATATATTTTTATACTTTATTTAGAGATTTTGTCATAGTTAAATTGAGCTTAAAATAGTTAGTAATAAATTGAGATTAAGAATAAATAAATTAAATTAGAACTAAAAAATGAAAAATTGTCAAAATAATTATAATTACTCTTAATCATTGATTTTTTTTAGAATATTTGATGTTGGGTTTTTTTTCTTTAATTTTAGGTGCTTGAATAAATTGGATCAAATTTGAAAATGTAAGTTTGGGCTAGAATTGTAGAAATATAGTTTTGTACCACGAAATTTTTTTTTTTTCGGTCGCGAAAAAGTTTTGGAGGGTTTGGGATCAGTCTCTTTACTAAGGCCAGGGCACGGCCCCGGGCTCTATGAGCACTTATTGGGGACTTACGAGATCGCCTACCAAAGGAGTCCCAGCGACGGTAGAGGGGATCGAACCCACGACCCAAGGATCTAGTCCTAGATCTCTTACCATCTATGCCAACTCATATTGGCGTACCACAAATTTTTAAAAAGTGTAGTTTAGTCCCTTTTCAAAAAATCGGAGTGTTTTGAGTCAATTAGGTCAGAAAAATTAACGGTTTCAAGAGAGTTGGAGCCCAGAAAAACAAAGCACTGTGCCGCGGAGAACCTGGAAGACCAGAACCTCCAATGGCAATCAATTGGCTTCCATTCACTAGTCACGAATGCAGAGATTGACTCATAGAAAAATGTTGAGATTGCATCATCGACGCGAAATTGCCATGAAGTTTTTGTTTCTAGTGCATATCCATAGCATAATCTGCATTACCGCCTGATTCAGTTGACTAATTTAAGGATACTCAGAAAACTAAATAAAAAGTAAAATAAATAAATAAACAAAGTAATTTAAAATATTTATATTTATCTTTTTTTTTCCTAAACTAATTTATTTGAATTGACTGATATATAATCTAATGATATGAATAAATATTTCGGATAGATAATGTAACATAAATTATAATTAGATAATTTATTTAGCTACATTAACCTCCCCAAATTAGTCATGAATAAACCCAATATGATCAAAAGAAATTCTGAAGCATCTTTCTGCACATTACAAGCAAAATTTCTTAAGCGAACCTAATAAAAAATAATACGACTGAGTATAAAACCCGTAACCTAGTGTAATTGGGCTATTTTGAGTCAACCCAAAAAAGCCTATAACAGGGCAGGTTAATTAAATGCCCCTATGGGCACACCTTTGTGTTGCTTGTACCCACCCATTTAGTGTAATTTTTTATTAACTACCCTAACCCTAATAGCCATTGACTCTCTTTCTCTCTAGATCTACCTAGCTATTCGAAGTACGTAGTGAGTTGTCGTGACTGACCAGAACTAGAGTGTCAGCGTTTGTATTCTTCGTGGGTCGGCGTTTGTATACGTCTTCTTCATCCCCTGAAACAAAACGAGAGAGCAAGGTCGTGCCAATATCTGAATGCTATTTCTCTTTGTGTATGTTACATATGTCCTCAGGACAGACGAGATCAAACTCTCAAAGGTTTGTTTGTCCTCTTTTCCAGATATACTTGTTTTTTTTGGTTAATTTATTTTGTGGGAGGTTTTGCAATTGCCAAATATGTTTGTGTTATTTTTCGACCTCATTGTTGTTGTGAAGGTTTCTTCCCATGAGTGAATGAATGGTTTTATCCAAAGAGAGGAGAAGAGGGACAATACTAGCAATATATACTTATCATGAGATATATAGAATATGACCATAAATGGCACAAACGTATTGTCGTCATTTTTATAATGTTTGTTTTTTTTTCATCTGCAATTACATTGAATGCTTCCCTTTCTTATTGGTAGATAAAGCGTGGAGGTGGATACATTAATTGCAAATGTAAGATGTTCATTAAGGTGTAACAGGTACTGAAAGATTCTCGTATAACCTTCAATAGTGCTGCTTTATTCTTTCTGGTGATGGGGTTTAATTTGTTTTTCCTCTACATTTTTATATTTAATATTTATGCTTTCCTATTTTTATATTGTTAAGTTTGATTTGGTTTGAGTAGGCAAATGCAAGGGTTATAAACATAATATATGCTTTCCAGATGTAGACATCATTCTTTCTGTCACACTACCAAAAAAAAAAAAAGTTATTATTAACAATTACATGAGCAACCTTAACAATTTTAGAGCATTGTATTGACAATTACACATTTTGAAATTTCATAATAAGGGTTATAAACACATAAACCTTCATCATTTCCATTTATCATTGTCTAAGCACACAAAAACAAAACACAATCTCCACAGTAGAAATTCATACCCTGCCCCATACTCAATGAAACAACAACATAAATCAGTTAATTGGGACCTGATTGTAATTTTTTCAATAAAAAATTAGGGTTAATTAAGTGAACGAGGAATATATATAATTCTGAAAAACCAAAATATAATTGAGAGAAAGGGAATAACACTAAAAAAAAAACAAGGGACTAGTAACGGAATTAATGAGGGAATTTCATTTCGTCACTAACCTGTCACTAAAATTAGCAATGGAATATAGTGACGAAATTTTTGTCATTAAATTAATGATAGATTAGCGATGGAATAAAGAAATTCACTACTGCACAACTGGTATGGAATAAAGAAGTAGAAATGATGGGAAAAGTTAGCTAACATACCTGTAATGGAATTATATTAATTACAGGTTGAAGACAGTCTTCAACAGGTGGAACTTCTATTACCCTACAAGATTCACCAGGAGACACCAAAGCAGCATCCCCTTTTGAACACATAACTATAAGACGGCCTTTGCGAGCATGAAGTTGCTGAATGACAGACTGCTGCTTGCTGTGTAAAATTAAAAATATTAATGTCACTTTCTAATTGATCGCAACAAACCTGAAGCAAGCATCTCTAGTAGCTAAAACAATAATTGGAAGATTTTCATCCACCAAGGCCAGAGGACCATGCTTCATTATTTCACCAGCAAGTATTCCTTCGCTGTGCGTAAGAGACACTTCCTTTACTTTTAAAGCTCCCTCCAGAGCTGTAGCGTAGTTACCTCTTCCAAAGAGAAGAAGAGACTGCTCAGACATTAACAACTTCGCCAGATATTCAGTTCTATCTCCTCTGTTCTCTCTGTTTCTCTCCTTCTCTTTCTCTTTTCTCTCCAATGCCATAACACATCCTTGCTCTAGTAATTGTTGGTGTTGCTATAACTGAATTACTTCAATCGTTGTTGCTCTAGCACTACTCTTATGACTAATATCGTTACCACCATCGTGTTTATTCTAACAAAGTAAATTTCCTGACATTGTCACTGATAAATCAATAAGAATGATAGATACACAGCAACAATTTGGGAATTATTGACCAACTAAAGCATAGCAGTCATATTCACCCCCACGTGGCATCTAACAGTAGAGATTTCTGAAAGAATTTATACCATTAGGGCATTGTCATTAATGAGATGCCATAGAAGGTACCAGACCAATTATAGTATGATGGCCAGTCAATAGAAACTCACTTGGCAAGTCGAAGAGCCCATCAATAATTGTTTCTCTCCTAGCTTGATTAGAAATTGTGTCACCTCCTATTGCAAGTGCCAGCATGGCCATCACTACTATTTGACTTGTGTAAGCCTAATACAAATATCAATATAAATAAAGCGACTGATGATGATATACAATAATGTCCACTTACTGAATAGAAACAAACATAAATCCATATCCAGGCATGCACGTAAGCACATGTGTGTGGCTATATCTCTTCTCTAAATGTAACTTTTTACCTTGGTAGTTGCCACACCTATCTCAACACCAGCATTTATATGTACACCACAATGTGTATTCCTTGCTATTGCACTACCAACAATATTTGTTATGCCAACACATAATGCACCATTGTCTGCAGCATACCGCAGTGCGAGTAAAGTATCTGCAGTTTCACCGGATTGACTAACAAAAACAGCAGTGTCTTCTCTGTATATTGGTCCCTGCCGATCCAATAGATCACTAGCAATTTCCATGGTAACGGGGATTCCTACAATTTCATGTGTAAATAGTACAAAGGGCCTGTTTGGGAGTTGCTTTTGGAAAATGATTTTCACCATTTACTAGGTTTTTTGGAGAATAGCATCACAAATCTCTTGATCCTTCGCTTCATATGCCATGTGCCCGAGCAGAGTGTAAGTCTTCTCGAGCATGGGTAAGTAGCTTGCACAAGCAGTATCATAAGTTACCTGATCATCACTTCTGTTTGCCTTGTGCTCGAGCAGGATAATTGTTGGGATTCGTACATGTAGCGGATTAAAAATTTCTTACGAATCCTTCCGAAGGATCACTCAACGACGTTTAAATCAGAGTTAAGGAAACCGAATCATACCTTGTGTTGAACTAGTCTGCGTTCCGTTCCTTTGATCAGGTGGGCTACCTTCTCGAACAACACGTCCGCGTCTCGTTCCTTTGATCAAGTGGGCGATCAACACGTCCGCGTCTCGTTCTTTCGATCAGCAGAAGTCAACTCTTGGATCGGCTTCCTCTACTGGTATCCACACGAACAATCCCCAAACACGGTTGCGGTAGCGTGCTAGCGCTTCTTGTGCGTCTCTCTCTCTCAAGTTGCTCTAGGGTTTCTCGCGGCTTTTCTGAATACGCTCGACTGAAAATCCCGTAGGTTTTTCTAAATCCGATAGGCGTATTATATAACCAAAATTAATCCTTTATTAATTTTGGAAATTCGGATTTTTGAATCTGGTCAACATATCAATCACATCTATCTCATAAATGTAATTGAATATATTAAAAGCCAAATTTGGAAATTCGAATTTTGAATTTAAATCAAATCTAAATTTAAAGCCTTTTGATTTAATTTATCATCATAAATTAAATCCGAGATATGATATCTATCTATTTAATTAACTCTGAGATACCATATCTCAATTTAATATTAAACAGATATACGATATCTTTATTCGAAATTAAATGAGATACAATATCTCTATTTGTTTCAGATATTTAATTTATCAAATAAATTAAATACTAAACAAATATCATATATAATATTATAATCTCAATTTATAATATATATATTAATTTCGAATTATATATATATATATATATATATATATATATAAATCCTAGATCAAATTTAGTATTCATTTAATCTCAGATTAATCTGAGATTCAATGAACCTGGACACTTTCACCCGTGTTGGATTATTCTTGTGTGCGACCCTGCAGGCCCATATGAGATTGGCAGTGGGCCACCACTGTATCAGCCTATAAGTCGCAAGCGGCCTCTAGCAAGACATTGCAACTACCCAATTCACATGGGGATCGATGACACGATACTACCTATCGTACAACCATGTCACGTCCCTTTTGTCACGCGATAATTTGGTCAAGGATGAGGCATGGATAATGTCAACTTCCTTTTCTTGACCATTGCTTTCTCGATTCTCGAGTAGTCTAATAAGTGAAATGGAAACTCCTTTCCATCACAGTATGGCCATACATTTCTTAGACTCACTCATTGAGGGGCCCAGCATTATCTCTCTACATATGTGAGGGACAAATCCCATCTTGACCACTCACATTCCTCCGCATGAAAACCACTGATCCTGATCCTAGCCTTTATCATCACCCGGTCAAAGGTGACTTTTGACCAGGTCAAAGATCAGTGACTCATCATGTAGGAATCCATGATGATCTCAGGTCATAGAGCGTCGTGACGCGGTTATACATGAGATAAGCTTATGACTTAATCCATGCAGCTTTCTCATAGTGGGTCGGTCAAGCACCTTGTACTCTTACAAGTGCCCATGACTTTGACTCGTATCTCCATACCTCATCAAAGTCATACTGGTCTTATTTCATCTTCATTCCCATGTAGATGACCGACCAGGGACATTTAGGATAATCTATAAGATTACCCAGGGATGCAGTTATCAATACGAACATGCAAACGAAAATGATAACAAAAGAGAATACTTTAAATAACTTAAATATCAAAAGTACAATGAATTGCCCCTAGGGCATAATTTCCAACAATAATATCATGCCCGAGCAGCATGCTCGAGCAAGAGTAAAAGGTTGCCCGAGAAAGCATGCGTCTAAACTCACATTGCTCTCTGTCTCAGTGTTGCCCGAGCACGATAACTAGCATGATTGAGCATCAGCGTTAATTGGAGTATCTTCAAGCCTTGATTTGAAGCATGCCCGAGTAAGCAAATTCAAATGCTCAAGCATGGTGCTCGAGCAATAGCTCAACATTGCTCGAGTATAGGTTGTTCCTCTCTACTTCTAAGTTCATTTTTCCTTAGTTGCCCGAGCACACCAATATTCATGCTTGAGCAGGAGCGACAAAATCCATTTTCCAAAATGCTTCAGAATTGCTTGCGTGAGCATATTGTTAAGTGATGCTCGAGCATTGACGATAAGTGACCATTTTTAGGAAGCTTGCCCAAGCAAGCTTGAACTCTTACTGGAAGCACTGTGCAATTCCAATATTTTTCAAACACATCTTCTATACTGTTGCCCGAGCATATTTATGGTCTTGCTCAAGCATGATCCTCATGTTTTCAAAATCACCGTCTTCGTAAAATCTTAAATCATCGAATATAATTTCATTTCCATATATCATTACTCATTACTATTGCTAATTGTGTTTAATCAGTTTGCTAATGAGTTTCAGATGATTTTATCATGGATTAACAACAATTTGCATAAAGCAATTTGTGTGTCAGAAGCATTAAATGCTACGTCAGAAAATAGAGGAAAGCTTCTGAGTCTAACAAATAGTTTGAACATTCTCACGAAAAGCTTAAATCTTTACAATGGCTATTATTACAACACTCAAAATGGAGCATTAATGAAGTCAATGTTAAACATTTTGTGATTAAAGTTGGATTAGAGCTCAACGAGCAAAGAGCAACATAAGCTTCAACGACTACTTCCAACTGATCTCCAAAAGTCGAATGCTCGCAACGGTCAAAACACAACAACCTATAAATTGTGAAGTTTTCAAACCGGAAGGAGTGACGATGATTGATGAATGACTCGACGAACCCATTGAAATGATTTTACTACTTCACCGTCGATAGTTCAATATCTCATATACACTCTGTTTCTCAATATTATATAGTTTTCAATAGAGAGTGTGATAATCGATTATGTACTTCAGTGATTATTATTTATCTACTCTGTGAGAGAGTCTAAACACTCATTTAATTATTTGTTTAGTGATCAAATCTCAAGGTTGAGGAACCTTTGAGTGTGGGTGTACAGTTACAACTTGTAAGGGGAGTGAGTCCGAGAGTGAAAGGATCATCTTTTGTTTACAGAGTGCGTAATTGTATCCCTACAGTGTGTAAGGGGAATATCTCGGTAAGAGATTGTAAAGGCTGCACAAGTGCCCAACTAAACTTGTGAGGTTGTAAAGGGTTTTCTCTTGTGCCCGGTTAAACAAGAGGATAGTGGATTGAAAATCTCAAGTGGAGTTTGGGGACTGAACGTAGGTCAAGGATTGGGCCGAACCAATATAAATCACAGTTTGCATATTATCTTCCCTTATCTCTTATATTTCCAGTATATGCTTATTTGAATATCTAACTGTTGATTTAGAAGACGCGAAAAGATCTTCAAAGTTTGAAGTTTTTAATCTTCACCCAATTGAATGAAACAACATATGCTGATATGTGGGATTTCCACTGCAAACTCAACTGCCTCACACTGCTTGATGCCTCTGCTCCTTGATGACGCCATTTTTTCTTTATTTCAACTTTTAAGCTTCAACCTCATTGACTCTTCACTACCCTTCTATCTGACACGAAACCATTGCCTCCGTCCAACACTCCCTTCGTCGTCATAAGGTTGCAAAGCGTCCGAAGAAGCGTTGCTGTCGCTAGTAACCAGTAAGTTGCATTTTTTTTGTTTTAGGTTTGTCGTTAATAAGCGTCGCTATTGTTTTTTTAGGTTTCTTTTTGTTGAAATTTTGCCTCACACTACCGTTAATTTCTTCAGATGAAAGAGCTTCGTTCATCTCGATTTTGCAAAGCTTCGTTCTGTTCAGAGCATCAGGTTTATTATTTTTGAATATTTTATTTTGCTTTTAGTTCTTCATTCTTCATTCGTGCTCTGAGTTTTATTTTTTTACGTTTGGATGTCATACTAGATTGAATTGGGTTTGTTTTTTGTTTTCCTGAAGCTGTCATGGTTGCTCTTTTGTCGGTTGGCTCTGCTTATTTTTGAATATTGGCTTTGATTTGCTTTTTGGTTAGGTTTGGTTTGCTTTTGGGTTTGTGAGGTTCGGGTCTGTGAATATCTGTGTTTTCCTGAATCTGTGTTAATGGAGGGAAATATGAATGATGAAGATGCCCAAAATACTACGACCCCTAATCCCAAGTCAAGCAATCCTCCTATACATTCTAATGTTAAAAAAACAGATCCTGCTTGGGAATATCTGAATATGTCACAAGTATTAAAGTATATGGTTATTTTGCTACTGATTTAAAGTATTGAAATGATATATAATATGTCAAACTTAGGTTGGTGTGATGAGAAATTAATTATTTTCCAATTTTCTATACCTCACCGATCTTTGACCCAAAAAAAAAAACTCACCGGTCTAACCTGGGCTGACTCCAGCCTGAACCATTAACCTTTAACCCAGTATCCCGACCGATTCAGTGACCGGTATGGGCTTCAGAACCTTGATAAAAGCTGCTTTTATAATGTGATTTACGGTATATGAAGCAAGTATCTGAAATGAGTTTTGTTGCCACATACTTCTCAAACGTCAACTTAAACATGTCCTAAATGTAATACAAATTGAATTTTATATTTACAACTAGAGAATACATTACTAATTTATTGGGTGTGTTTCTTTTGGTCATCATTTATTCCTTTTTATAGGACTCAATTGTCTATTCTACCTTTTATTAGTACTTTTAATGACTTTCTTTGCACATGTTTTAATCATTTTATAAATAATTTTTCTACCATTATTTTTTACAAAAGATAAAAATAAAAATATTCATTGCAAGTAAAGCAAGAAATTTGGGCCGAAATCGTTTCCTCCATAGTTTAATTAGAGCCCTGTTTAGAAAATTAGTGGGAAAAGAGAAAATGGGCTTTTGGGATCAAATTTAAAAGCCCTTTAAAACAAAAAAAGCTAGGCCTGAGCCACCCGTTCAACAGGCTCATCCAGCAACTGCTGCATTCTTCGTCTTTCTTTCTGCCTCTAGATGGCATTACAGTGGTCCATATCCTCTTGCATAAGTCAGATATCCTCTTGCCTTTGAAGTCGATTACGGGTCTCCATCTCCTCCATCCGCTATAACAATGAACCCAGTGTGTTATGCAGCATGCGGATATCAGTATTCTCAATTTGTAACTCGAGAGGAGGGATTTGTGGCTAGACTATTGGTTGGACTGGCTGGATAACCCGGTTACGAAGAGCTAGAGAGGTTGCAGTGTTGGTTGCCTCCGCCTCCATCTCCACCCTGACTTGGTTAGGATCTGGAGCAACCAAGTCCTCATATTGGATCATTTGTTCTTGATTCTGCTAAGGTTGTGGTTGTTTTTCCGGCAACTGGTCCTGTCGAAGACCCAGCTTTCACTTTTGGTGTTTGCAGCCATTACCAGTGGTTTAGGAATCGAAGTTTATGGATCCCCATAGACGGCGCCAATGTTCTATAATAGAACACAAGTGTCTAGCCTCAATGGACTAGTGAATGATTTATATAGGATCAAATGTGCTCTCCAAGACATCTAGGGATTAAACACCGAGGAGAGGAAGATTACTCAATGATACCTATAAGGAACATATCACAAAATGTTCAATGATCACTGTACTACACGAGTATGGCAATGACCAAAAGGAGTGGGGTGTGTGCATAGTGAGACTGAATATTAGAATAGATGAATCGAGAGTGTGCACCTTATGGGTGATCTCCTATTTATAGAGACTACCTCTAGGATTTCAGTCCTTGGCTCTACGCGCCGAACGTCCTTGCTCCACTAACGATCATGTCTGCTCTACTACTTGTACTTTCCTGGATTATATGCATAGTTATAGGATGATTAGCGTTTTACCTGATTATGGAGGGATTCTGCCATAAAGAGCTCTTCTTGGGCCACATATCTTTCAGGCCCATTATGTGAATCCATAACAATTATCTTCAAAATAAATGAATCATGTTGTGACAGAATCAAAGACCAACTTGTTAGGGAAATGTGATCCAATAAGCAATGTTCTATTATTTTCTATCAACTCGTTTATATACATTTGTATGCATTCTAATTTATATATGATTTTATCCATTATATATATTTAATTAAACATTTTAGTGTGTTTTTATTTGTTTAATAATAATTTAAATGTAAAATTTTATCTTCAATTATCATAATATATACAACTAATATATATAGTATTCAATAAGATTCATACATTTTTTAGTTATTTTTCTTTTCAACTGACTTTTCAAATAATAATTCAAACACGTTTCAGTGAGAGAAAAAAACCACTTCTACCACCGTAAATCCAAACACAAATCACATTTACAATTCGACTTTTATCTTATTTTACTTTTATAAAATTCATATTAAAAAAAAATCATTTTTGCCACCACTAATTTAAAACGGCCCTAAATGTATATCAACAGGCTTTATTTTTTTGGGCCTCCGTATATCCACAGTTCAACACTCGTTCCTGTGGCCATTATTGTTTTATATTCGTCAATAATTATATTGGATAACGTACATTCGGCTAGACTGACCAAGACATTTTGTTCAATATCTTTCCTGATGTACACAACATAAGTCACTTACCAAATAATTAATATTCTTAATAAATTTTATCCTCATTATTAATGTTTATATATTACTTATTATATTTTTCTCTCTCATTAAACTTCATTTTATATGTGTAAAGTTATAAAAAAAAATAATTTAGGAAAAAATTTAAAAAGACATAACTGAAGGGAGTAATAATTGGAAGATGATTCTCTCATTAGTAAACTTTCTCCTCATCTCTCATCATCCAATCCCAGTCATTGATTTGACTTAATAAGGTTGTTGATGTGGACAATTTTATCAAATATATGGTCCAAATTTAAAGCTAATAAAAAATAATGAGAAAATGTCAATGAAAGAATTCAGACCCGTAATAATCATAGTAGTGTTGCCATATGACGTGAAACATGGTTCTTAGACTCACGGATTCATTAAAATATCCATTGGGATTCTTTGAATTTTCCAAAAGATAGAGAGGGAACTACAGTCTCTATGCATAGACTTTTATTTAAGTTTGTCTGCCTGGTGAAGACATTTTTTTCCATGCTTAGTACAGACTCAATGAAAACAGTTGAAACAGCAAATGTTGTTTTAATTCGAATTGATTGCGCAGCGTTTCGGTAGTTGACGGATTGAATGCTTCGGCTATTTATAAGTGTCTCCATTAATGACCGTTGTTGAAGCTCATGAAATAGCCGTTGTGACTCCTCAATATGTCCGTTAGACAGATGATGCATTTACTGAGGATTTTGCCATCTTGGGTGGAATGTTCAAACCAAACATTTTCTTTCATTCTTTCTGTTGTATCAGTTGTGAAATAGCATTAATTGCGAAGCGGAGAATCTCAGAGCTAGCTTTACTTTGCTCAGTATATCGGTCTCTGAGAATATAACGATTTAGGTAGTAGCATTTAATGCATCTGACTGTCCAAATTGATTAATCCAAATTCACCGCTAATTTATGTCTAAATGATCTAAAACTCATGAACAAATTGGTTAATAGCATTTGGTAATCAAGAATAAGGATAATCAGAAGAAGATTTAGTCCATTCGATAATTCATGAATTTCGAACACGGTGATTTGAAAAACAGAGAATGGTTGCTTGAGCAATGATTCAATCTTGCTCAAGCAAACTCCTTTGACAAGCTGAAGAATACACACTTGCTCGTTGATGCTCGAGCAGGGCAATTCCTTTGCTCAAGCATATTGCTCGAGCATGATCATAATCATGCTTGAGCAAGCCCCTTGAAATCGTGTTTGCAACATTGATACTCAAGTATAGATTATGGTTTGCTTGAGCAACCTCTTTATGCTTTAGTTGAAGGCACTTGAAACTTCCTGATGCTCGAGCATGCTTTTCGTATTTGCTCGAGCATGTTGCTTGAGCATGAATATTTTCATGCTCGGGCAAGCTGTTTAATTCTAGTTCAGCTTCGCTGTTGCTCGAGCATACTAAGTTTCTTGCTCGAGCAAGCCTTCAAGAGCTTAGTAGAGAAGACTTGATCCTTACTGTTGCTCGAGCATGATGAAAATCTTGCTCGGGCAACCCTTTCAGATTAGAGAAAGGCGCTTTGCTGCTCGATCTTGCTCGAGCATCATTTTGTGCTTGCTCGAGCATGCTGCTCGAGCAACGTATTTTCTTTGCTCGAGAAAGGACTTCAGCAGAGCAAAGCACATATGTTGCTCGATGTTGCTCGAGCAACCTTTGAAGCTTGCTCAAGCAGAGTGCTCGAGCATGATTTTTCTTATGCCCAAGTATGCCTTCCCTTTTTGGTTTGTTTTAGCCTAGCCCGACGTTGCTCGAGCAAGACCATATGGTATGCTCGAGCAAAGTCTTATCATCAAATTACACCTGATGCACTTTGCCCACGATGTTGCTCGCGCAATCTTAGCCCTTTGCTCGAGTATCATTCTAAGGAGCAGATTCTTGAATTCTTTGCACTTTCTTTGCTTAATTAATTTCATAACTTGGAAATTGTAATCATCAAAACACAAGAACTAACATAGAATTCTGTAGGTAATTTCTGTGGATAAAAACTACCGACGGAATAACCCACGAAATTCCACCGGTAACTAAAATTACAGACGGAAAAGCTATGGGAAAAATCAATTTTATTCTACTATGGCTTTTTTTGAGATGGAATTCCATAGGTAATTCCGTCGATAATTTTAATTACCCACAGAATTTCATCTGTAATTTTAGTTACCAACAGAATTCAGTGGGCAATTTCGTCGTTAATTTTTACCCACGAAATTTCTAACAAATTTTTTCCATTGGTAATTCCATAAGTAATTTGTTTTTGTTTTTTTGTAGTGAATAGTACCAAATTAAATCGTATTCCATAGTTACATGCATATATAGAAGTCGTCCATGGAGGATATGCAATCATAGAATATGAATATTGACTCGTTGTTTTTGTTCGAGGGGGAAATTTTGATGAATTTTTTTTTTTTTAGATAGACCAAGCTGACTGCTGTTGAATGCTTGACTCATTTGAGCATATATGCATGACTCATTTGAGCATATTAAGATAATTAATTTTCATTAGATTAAAAGGGTTTGATGATTTTTTTTTTTTTTTTTGGGCATAAAAAACCTCCTCTACATAAGTCCGACTAATAACAAAGCACAAGTGTGCTTCTCCACACAAACAACTCTCGAACTAGCCATCTTACTAGTTCTTAACCGTCCCTTCACTTACTTGTTTTCTTTATTTTCATCTTTCTGTCTTGCAAATCTGCTTCATCACTTGGCAATGAAACCGATCATTTATCTTTGATCAAATTCAAGCAATCAATATCTAGCGATCCATATCGGATCATGGACTCTTGGAATTCATCCACACACTTCTGCAATTGGCATGGAATCTCTTGTGGTCACAAGCATGACAGAGTTACACAATTGGTGTTAAAAGGATATCAATTTTCTGGAACAATATCACCTTTCATTGGTAATCTCTCCTTCCTAAGACGCATCATTCTTGACAAAAATCATTTCCATGGGGAAATTCCGCAAGAGTTGGGTCTTTTGTTCCGACTACAGAAACTTGTCATCCAAAATAATACATTGACGGGAGTGTTTCCAGTCAACGTCTCAAGTTGCTCTAACCTTGAGATCATAGCAATTGCAGGGAATCATCTCATAGGGAAAATACCAATGCAGATTGGCTCTCTCCATAAGCTTGAAGGTTTGTATCTAAATCTTAACAATTTCACTGGAGAAATCCCAACTTCCTTATGGAATCTTACTTCTCTCAGTATTCTTTCTTTAAGTGATAATAACTTGGAAGGGAGCATACCTGAAGATATAGGCCGGTTGAAAAATTTGACAAAGTTTTTGGTAGGTGTGAGCAACCTTTCAGGTGCAATTCCTTCGGTTCTTTACAATTTGTCATCTCTCACTCAATTCGATCTTGGAGAAAACCAATTCAACGGCTCTCTCCCAACCTATATGTTCTCAAACCTCCCTAATCTACAGGCCTTTGCACTTGGAGAAATCAATTCTCAGGTCCTATCCCAACATCCATTGCAAACGCAACTAAGCTTGTAGTGATCTCTATGGAAGTAAATAACTTTGTAGGGAAAGTCCCAAATCTTGGAAAGTTGTATGGCCTCTCATTTCTATTTTTCGGTGGTAATAGTTTAGGAAGTAATTCTTCAAAAGACTGGGAGTTTCTAACTTCTTTAAGCAACTGCAACAAGTTAGAATGGCTAGCCTTGGAACGAAATAATTTTGGGGGCAATTTACCAAATACTATAGGCAATTTGTCAACCCATCTCATAAATCTCTGGCTTGGAGAAAATCAAATATGTGGTAAAATTCCTATGGAATTAGGAAACCTAATTAACCTGACGATGCTACACATGGAAATGAATTATTTCATAGACAGCATCCCAGTGACTTTTGGGAAGTTTCGAAACATGCAATACTTGTCTTTGTGGGGAAATAAACTGTCTGGAGAAATAACACATGTCATAGGCAATCTCACTCGGTTGTTTCACCTAGATTTGTCACACAATATGTTAGAAGGAAAAGTTCCTGCAAGCATTGTGAATTGTGAAAGTTTACAATATCTTGATTTGTCACAAAATAATTTTAGCGGAGCCATACCAATCCAATTGATTTCTCTTTCATCTCTATCAATTTTACTGAACTTGTCACATAACTCTCTTGGCGGTGATATCCCTAATGAGTTTGGAAACTTGAAAAATATTGGACAAATGGATGTCTCTCATAATCAATTTTTTGGAAAAATTCCTCCAACTATTGGAGATTGCCAAAGCTTAGAGTTCCTCTTTTTGCAAGGGAATTTCTTTCAAGAAAACATCCCCATATCTTTGGCTTCATTGAAGTGTCTACGATATTTAGACTTGTCACAAAATAACTTGTCTGGAACAATTCCAAAAGGCCTACAAGATGTTGCTTCTTTGGAGTACCTAAATATTTCCTTCAACATGCTAGAAGGGGAGGTACCAAGCAAAGGTGTGTTTCACAATGCAAGTGCAATATTACTTATGGGGAATATCAAGCTTTGTGGAGGCATATCAAAGTTGGAGTTGCCACCATGCCGTATCAAATTTCCTAGACAAAGAAAACATCAAAACTTCAAGTTGATCATATCAATATGTTGTGTGATTGCTTTTCTTCTTCTGGCATCCGTTGTTGCGGCTATTTATTGTGGGAGCAAAAGAAGCAATAAATCTTCTTCAAGTACACCAACAATTGACATGATTTCTAGAGTATCATATCAAAGTTTGCACAATGCTACAGATGGATTCTCCATCAACAACTTGATAGGATCTGGGAGTTTTGGCTCTGTATATAAGGGAAGTTTTAAGTCTAATGAAATTGTTGCGATAAAGATCATCAACCTTCAAATGAGGGGAGCTAACAAGAGTTTTATTGCTGAATGTAATGCTCTTAGAAATGCAAGGCATCGAAATTTGGTAAAAATTATATCATGTTGTTCTAGCATAGATTACAAGGGTTGTGAATTTAAAACTTTAATTCATGAGTACATGGTGAATGGAAGCTTGGAAAATTGGTTATATCCTATAACAGTGAATGAAAATCATCATCCAACAGTTTTGCTACTTGATCAAGTAGTAAATATTCTTATCGATGTTGCATCCGCATTATGTTATCTTCACCATGAATGTGAGCAACCACTTGTTCATTGTGATTTGAAGCCAAGCAATGTCCTTCTTGATGACAATATGGTTGCTCATTTGAGTGATTTTGGATTGGCTAGACTACTCTCAACCGATGAAGTCATCAATGAACAAAGCAGTTCAATCGGTGTAAAGGGCACTATTGGCTATGTTCCTCCAGGTACCATTTTAATATTTTTTTACCACAAGGTCCTTAGAATTCATTATGCTGTTAAACTCAATTTTTTTTTCATTTTAATTTAATGATAATTTATATAACTAATTAAGAAAAATAATACGCTTATAATATTTTAGAATATGGAATGAGTTCTCCAACATCAATACAAGGTGACATGTATAGTTTTGGCATTCTCCTCTTAGAGATGTTAACTAAAAGAAGACCTACTAAAGATATGTTTAAAGATGGTCACAATCTTCAAACATATGTGAAAGTTACATTTCCAGACAAGCTTTTAAAAGCTGTGAGCCCAACCATTCTTCCACAAGAATTAGAACATATAGTGGGAGCCTCAAGAGACTTATCGATCCATCCAAATATCGAGAAATGCTTACGCTGTTTGTTTGAGATTGGACTTGCATGTTCAGTGGAATTACCTCATGAAAGAATGAGTGCACCTAAAGTCCTCAGGGAGCTAAATTCTATCAAAAGGTTTTTCCCTTTATGGTGAGTAAATAATCGCTTAAATACAATACTTCTGGTTCGATTTGATTTGCTATTTACGAAAACAAACCATGTTTCAATTCAATGCTTAATTCATTCTATACATATTGTTTACGTTCTCTTAACATTTAACTAGCTAGAATACGGTAATTAACCGAGATTTTTAAAAAAAAAAAAAAAACCATTTCAACCGTGCCCAAAATTTTTTAGGTCCCTTTTCCTATCAAAATATATCATTATTGTAAACAAAAAGGTTGGTGCTTGATTGTAATTATATTTATTATATATTTTATCTTATATTTATTGATTGTTGTATCTCATTTTAAGATTTATTTGTTGCAGGTAAGGAAATCGTGTTTGATCAATTTCCTTGAAATAATGGAATTGTAATTGGGATGAGGCAAACATTGTAACCTTAGACATGTCCTCTCTTTTTTTTATTTGTTTTTTTAATTTTTATGATAACCTTAGACATGTTTATTTTGTGGTCATATGTGAAATGTGTGCATGTTTTGTATTATTTAGTCTCCATGTTGATGTTCTTGTTATTTGTGAGACTGTGAAAATTAAAGCAAAGCTTCCTTTTTATTGTCAATCATATGTTCATATTCATTATGACATTTGAATTCATTGATGACAAATGTAAAGTAATATACTTTAGAGTCCATATTTAATGAACTACATTTTTTTTTTTTTTTGGCCAATTAATGAACTACATTCAACTCTATTAGGTCATGGTACGTTTAAAAAAAAAAAAAAACAGACATAGAATATGTAAATAACAAACAAGAATGTTTAACTAAACATTGTACACCAAATTCAAACCAAAATAACATTGGATTGGTGTCAACAGATGAAGAAGAAAGTCAGAACCGACAAGTTAAGGCCTGGTAGGATTGGAGTCAATGTAGTAAAGACTAGAAAATTACATTATATACATTAGTGAGGCTATTAATTTATGTTAAGGATCAAATTAAAATAAAATAACATTGAAAAATAACTGGAAAAATATATTTTAGACTTGATCTTTGCCTAGAAGGAGATGTCTTGCTAGAGGATGTTCAGACAACCATCCCTTCAAGGATGTCATAGAGGATGCAAGATTGATTTTTCATAGGGATTGGAACGTTCTAATTATATATACTTTTAGAGAAAATATTGCAATGGCTGATTATCTAGCTAAATTAGCCCATGGATTAGATAGCCCTTTTTTAACCTTTTGATCAACCGCCACCTTACCAGGATGAGGTGGAGATTGATGAAGGAAACTAGAATGTTTTAGTTTTTTCTTTTTTCTTTTTTTTTAAATTTTTTTTCCAGTTAATACATGACTCTAGTATTTACACACACCAAGTTGTAATTTTAGGCATGTTTGGGATAACGATGACAGAAGTGATTTTTTTCCAAGTTGGCTTTTTCAGATGGAATTTCTTCTAAAAGTCAGACTATAGATGTGATTTGTGTTTGGAATAGTAGTGTCAAAAGTAACTTTTTTCTAAATGGACTCTTATTTGACATAGTGTTTAAAAAATCAGTTTAGATAATAAAAAATTAAATGATTGAAAAAAGCATGAATTTCATGTATATGTGAGAATTGAAGATAAAAAAATTACATTTAAATGTAAATTTGTTAAAACATATTAGAATTACCATTAAAAAAATTTAAAAACACAAGTGCTTAATTAATGGTAGAGCTGAACCCAAATCCTATAGAATACTCCTGAAACTCATGATTGTTGAGAGATTGGGCACTTGTCTGAGTGCCCTAATATAAGTGCCAATGATTAGATTGAGAGATAATACAATCGACAACAAGTAAAGAGTTTTGCTGAGTGGAATGGTGGAGTTGTTCTTCCATGAAAGCAACAGGTAAGAAAGTGAAATTAACATTTTTATGCATCTAATACTAACTCTTCAGGGAACTCTAGAAATAATTTTGATCAAATTAGAACCATTAGCAGCATGGAGGGCATGCTTTATCAAAGTATTAAAGTAATCTCACCAGGCAACTACGTCATAAATGCTATCCATATAATTCCTAACCTTAAAAACTGTAAGAAAAAAAATTAAAGTTGCAAAGTTTAATTTTATCAAGTAATCTCACAACTACGTCATAAATGCTATCCATATATTTTAGCAGAAAAAATGCATTACAGCAGTTGCAAAGTTTTAATTAAATTGAAGGCAAACAACGGAAACAAGAATCAATTCAAATAATAGTAGTACCAGTTGCAAAATACTAGATAAAGAGAGTATATTAATTACCAAACGGAGAGCACAATGAACAGCGTCATAATAGCGTAGTAGCATAGGAGCGTAGTAGCATAGGAGCTTGACTCCTCTCCTCTATGTCCAGGATTTAAAACATGCCCTCTTCTCCTAGTGTATAAAAAAAATAAAATAAAATAATAATAAAAAAAAAGATCGGCGTAAGCTTCGTCTGCCTTAGGAATCTCAGACTCGGCCTCCTCACTGGTTGGGTTGCCCGGGGCGGCGTTCGCATCAGCAGCAGCCTTGGTGATGGTGGCGGTGGTGGCTAGTACGGCGGCAGAGGCTTTGTCTAATGCCACAACAGGTGATTGGGATTCCGACGCCGTAGTGGCGCAGTTCTTGGTGGCTTCGGCGGTGGTCATAATCGAGGTCGGAGATAGAAATGGGTCAAGCTAGGCCTTGAGCGTGAGCAAGAAAGAGGGTTTATTGATGGTTGAGGTTTGGTTCAGGAACGGGGTGGAAGATGACACTGCGCAACGGTCCATCTTGATGGAGAAGCTGAAATGGCTTCAACATTGGGCCTGAGAGACCATTAGGTGAGTTTTTTTAAATAATAGAGTAATAATAATAATAATAATCAGAAAAGAGTAACAATAGAAAGAAAAATTTTATTCTGGTTTTTTTCATTCTACTTTTTTTCTTAAAAAGTGGCTTCTTTTGAAAAGCCACTCCCAAAGCTTTTGGTAGCTTTTGCCTGTTTGCGCGTAGCCTGGTACACGTCTGGGATGTCTTTTTGCCATCCCTTCACTCTTGTAGGGCCCATCCTTCATGCATTATTTCTTTGTTTTTCTATTTCTTTTCTTTCAATTATAAATTCTATTTTTCCTAACAAATAAATTTAGGGAAAAAAATATGTCAAATCAGTTAAATTGGTATAATTTAGGGAGAAAAAAACATTTCTACACGTTCTAATTTATATGCAAACTTTTACATTAAAATATTTACTTAAGGGATTTATTGTTTATTAATTTTTTAAATGATAATTTAACTTTCTTTCTCAAATTTAAATTTATATTTAAATTATTTTTCTTCAATTATCGCAATATATACAACTAATATTAATATGTGTAGTATTCAGTAAGATTCACACATGTTTTTTGGTCATTTTATATCTCAACTGACTTTTCAACCGCTAACCCAAGCACTTCTTCATTTGGGGGAAATTTTTTTTTATTTTTGTCATCGTCAATCCAAACACAAATCATTTTTGTAACCTAATTTCTTTTTTTTTTCCTATTAGGCTTCTGCAAAAGTAGATAAAAAAATAAATCACTACTCTCACCGCTAACCTAAACAAACCCATCAAAACTTTAAAGTTACTTATTTTAAAAGAAGTCTATCTTTTTTTGATACAAGGCGATAGGGGAGGGGGGATCGAACCCAGAACCGGGAGCGGGGAAATTAATTCCAATACCACTGTACTACTAGTAGTGCTGGTAAAAGAAGTCTATCAAATGTGAAAATCATACCAAACAGTCTAATTAATCTACTTTTTTTTTTTTACTGGGCTTATTGCCTTATTCTTTTTTTTGCACTGGGCTTTTCATGGCAGCCACTGCCATGCTTAGCATCAAAGTTTGCGTCAAAACGAGGCCATGATATCCCTGTTGACGTTGATGTGGTCCTAATTCCAATGGTTCCCAGAGGATGCTGGGACATGGTTTTGAAGGATCAACTGGCATGTTGTTCCTAGTTCTTATCTAGCTTGATATATTAGGGATTAGTCTTCCTAGCCTAGTCCTTTTTTCAACTTTTCAAGCTTCGGCTTGCCTATAGCCTAGTCATTTTTTCAACTTTTCAAGCTTTGACTTGCCTATATTAATTTTTTTAAAAAAAAGTTTGCGTCAAAAGATCTCTTCTTTTCTAAGTTGACCTCAGGTCTTGGCCACGGCTAAATGACTTCCATTTTAGAGTTTTGAAGCCTTGTTTCCTTTTTTGCCCTTTTAAGCACCCATTTGGGATAACGAGTTTAGAAATGATTTTTTTTTCTCCTGCTGGAAGCTTTTTTCTAAAAGTTAGATTGTAGATGTAATTTGTGTTTGAAATAGCGATGACAAAAATGACTTTTTTTCCAGATGGACTCTTATTTGTTTTAGCATTTAAAAAGTCAATTGAGATGAAAAATAATTGAAAAGGGCATAAATTGATATTTGATTTTTTCTTCTTCTAAATTTCTTTAAAAACTCTTGAAAAATATTTTTTTATATTTGATTTTTTTATTAAAAATAGATATTTCTAAAAAATTTTGTTTGTTACAATATTCATAGTAAAACAAAGAATCAAAGGTGAAATGATGTTGGAAATATAAAATAAAATTCTTTTAAAAAAAAATCAGATGGTTTTTTGGAAAAATTCTAATAAAATAATTCTTAAAAATTTCAAAAATCCAAAAAAGTGAGTTTATAGTCTGTGTGTTGCAACGGTCTAAATAATCTACTAGAAGTAATTATTAATGAGTAAAAGCCTGTATGTGTCGTGTGTCCTGCATGGTCATTTGGTTCAAAAAGGTAAGAAGCCACTGTGATTGTGATTGGACTAAAAGCTTTAAAAAGTGGCTTCACTCATAAGCCACTTTTTTTATTTAAAAAAAAAAAATTTTCCATCACTACTATTCCAAACATGCTCTAAACCTACATGGTCCCTATAACATCAGACATTTTAACATCTTTAGTGTGCATTTAGAGGCGCTATGGTTTAATCAGTGTTTGAAGATAATTTTACTATGCCTTTAGATCCAGCCTTGGTAATCTGCAGCGGTTTGGCTGATATGTTAGCTAAAAAGGCGCTAAATGGACCATTTGGGCTATTGCTGTTTGGATTTTCTTGTCTTGCTTTCCTTTGTAAAAAACCTCTATATATATATATATATATATATATATATATATATATAATTTAGAATAATTGATTTAACTTACTTAATTTTTTCAAAAAAGTCAACCTAGTCTTACATTAAAGAGCAAATGTAGTAGTATCTTACTAGCTTCATTAATCTTTCCAATATAAGCCAAATATCTCTTATATTAAGTACTAGAGTAGCATATGTATGCTGCTTTACCTTTTTTTTCAAACTGAATCTAATGAATTAGCTTTGAGTTTTTGGGGGTGCAATATTCTGATGATATGAGGATGGTGCTTTCTATAATTAAGTTAATTAATTTGATGCCAAATGCGTTATTTTGTTTTTTGTCAAATGCGTTAATTAAATAAGTTACCCCCTTCACGTTGCAAATAGAATCCAAATGTTTTTATCAACTCCAACTCTTCATTATATTCCCCTTCCCAGTTCCCTCCCAACTACAACTTTCCTAGGTAGCCTTAATGTATGTTTGAGTTAACGATAAAAACCATGGTTTGTGAAATCGGACTGGACCGGCCGGTTCAGACCTAAAACCGGAAAACCGATCTAGTTAGGCTGAACCAAGGTCAACCCGGTTAACTCGGTGTAACCCGGATGGGTTACAAGGGTCACCAAGTCAGGTTCCTTTTTTTTTTTTTTCCTCCATCCAATTCGAAACGACACCGTTTGCAATATTGTTTTTAAAAACAAAAAACAAAAAAAGACAATCTGATTTGATCATTTGGATCGCCATATGCTGATATGCGGGATTTCCACTGCAAACTCAACTACCTCACACTGCTCGGTGCCTCCACTCCTTGATGACACCATTTTTTCTTTGTTTCAACTTTCAAGCTTTAACCTCATAGACTCTTCACTACCCTTCTGTTCGACACGAAACCGCTGCCTCCATCCAACACTCCCTTCGCCGTCACAAAGCTGCAGAGCTTGCGAAGAAGCATTGCTGTCGTTGGTAACCAGTAAGTTGTATTTTTTTTTAGGGTTGCTATCAATAAGCTTCGCCGTCGTTTTCTTTAAGGTTTCTTTTTGTTGAAATTTTGCCCCACACTGTCGTTAATTTCTTTAGGTGAAAGAGCTTTGTTCATCTCGATTTTGCAAAGCTTTGTTCTATTCAGAGCGTCAGGTTTATTATTTTTGAATGTTTTATTTTCCTTTTAGTTCTTCATTCTTCATTCTACTGGTGCTCTGAGTTTTATTTTTTTTACTTTTGGATGTCATATTGGTTTGAGTTGGGTTCGTTTTTTGTTTTCCTAAAGCTATCATGGTTGCTCTTTTGCCGGTTGGCTTTGTTTAGTGGTTGGCTCTACTTATTTTTGAATATTGGCTTTGATTTGCTTTTTGGTTTGGTTTGGATTCCTGAAGGTTTGGTTTGCTTTTGGGTTTGTGACGTTCTGGTCTGTGAATATCTGTGTTTTCTTGAATCTTTGTTTTCCTGAATTTGTGTTAATGGAGGGAAATATGAATGATGAAGGTGCCCAGAATACTACAACCCCTAATCTCGAGTCTAGCAATCCTCCTATACATTCTAGTGTTAAAAAAATAGATTCTGCTTGGGAATATCTAAATATGTGACAAGTATTGAAATATATGGTTATTTTACTATTGATCTAAAGCATTAAAATGATATATAGTATATCAAATTTAGGTTGGTGTGATGAAAAAATAATTATTTTCCAATTTTCTGTACCTCACTGATCTAGCCCAGGCTGACTTCAGCCTGACCCATTAACTTTTAACCTAGTACCCCGATCGGTCCGGATTTCAGAACTTTGATAAAAACTGCTTTTATAATGTGATTTATGGTATATGAGGCAAGTATCTGAAATGAGTTTTGTTGCCACATGCTTCTCAAACGCTAACTTAAATAAGTCCTAAATGTAATACAAATTGAATTTTATATTTACGACTGGGCAATACATTACTAATTTATTACGCGTGTTTCTTTTGGTCATCATTCTTTTTATAGGACTCTTCTAATGATTTTCTTTGCACATGTTTTAATCATTTTATAAATAATTTTTCTACCATTATTTTTTACAAAAAAATAAAAATAAAAATATTCATTGCAAGTAAAGCAAGGAATTTGGGCCAAACCTGTTTTCCCCATGGTTTAATTAGGGCCCTGTTTAGAAAATTAGTGGGAAAAGAAAATGGGCTTTTGGAATCAAGTTTAAAAGCCCTTTTAAACCCAAAAAAAAAAATCTAGGCCTGAGCTACCCCAAAGCCTTTTATTATTATTATTATTTTTATTTTTAAATAAATCGGCTAACCTACTTTTGCTTTTTCTATATCGTATTATTCAATTTGGATTGAACATTTTTTTTTTTTTGATACATATGAGAATCCATACATTAACTAAGTAATATCTTCTTCAATGATTTCTCTAAGAACCCTATCAGCATGCGAAATTACATGGAAACCTGGCATACTAGATAAACTTGCTTTAGCTAGCCGGTCAGCAGCACTGTTCACCCATCGACTGATGAGTTGTATCTCAACGTTCCAATCTCGGTCAATTACATCTTTAATCTCTTCAACCACTCGTCTATCTTCATGTGTTTCATTGATGGGGTTCTTTAGCAATGCAATTGCATCTGTAGAATCAGTCTCCCAAATGACGTTCCTGAATCCCATGTCCCACGCAAGTTTGAGACCGTGAAGGCATCCCCAAATCTCAGCAGTCAAACTGTCTCCCTCCTCCCCTTTAAACATGAAGGCTTTTAGAAAGGCACCATGAGCGTCCCGTAGGATTCCTCCACTAGCAATGCCAGGAGTTAAGTAAGAAAAAGCTCCATCAGTGTTGACCTTAACCCATCCAGTTGGTGGTGGTCGCCAGTGTTCTCTATGCTCACTAGCTAGCCTCTTTTGACCATTTCTAAGACAAAACCGGTTTTGGGCTTCATTTAGACTACAAATGGTGGCAGTAACACTGGATGTTACAGCAAGATTCGAAATCTTCTTGCCTTCAAATACTGCTATATTCCTGCGCCTCCATAACCACCAGCATATGATAACAAAAGATTGGCTCCAATCTTTAGTGTGCTGTTTCCCACCACGGTAGTTGAGATTCCAGCGGATCCACTGATCAAATTGCAGGGAGTGGAAGTCACGCCACAGGTTCGGAGGAACAATGTGACGCCATAGGTCAAGTGTTGCTGGGCAATCCCTTAACACGTGCTGTAAGGTTTCCGGTTCCACATGACAAACTGGACATTGAGTATCGAGACTCAAACCTCGTTTATATCTAGATACATTCGTTAAGATCCGCTTATGTAGAACGAGCCACACAAACATTTTGCATCTCTCCGGTACTGTTAGTTTCCAAATTTTACCCCATAAAGGGTCTGGAGGCCGCCTATCTTGGTTAATGGCGTCATAGGCGGATTTCACGGTGAAAGCACCACTCTTGTTCCATTTCCATCTCAGATTCCCGGCTGGCAATTCCTCAATCCCTTCCTGAACTTTATTCCATGTACGCTTGATCCCACTCCACAGATTTGATCCGGATCTCTTCATGTTGATTGTAGGAAGTACGTCTAAGCCACATTTATATTTGTTCCGGAGGACTTTGACCCAAAAATCATCTCTTCTGGCTGCTAGATTCCAACCAATCTTCATAAGATAAGCTTGATTGTATTGGCTAGTATGTCGAAGTCCCAGTCCACCTCTAGACTTAGGTTTACAAACGACATCCCAAGCAACTAGTGGTATTTTCTTTTGTTCCTCGGTACTACCCCATAGGAATTGTCTATTACATTGATCCAGATTCTCACACGTGCTAGCTGGGAGTACAGATGTTTGCATGACATAGCCTGGAATCGCCGATGTTACCGATGAAACAAGGGTAGCTCTTCCTGCAGATGAAAGTGATTTGGTTTTCCAATTTGATAATCTTGTCTTCACTTTATCCACCACAAAGTGAAAAGATTCTTTGGTTACACGCTTATGATGTAGAGGAACACCCAAATACTTGCCCAAATCGCTGGTAATGGAGAAGCCAAGTGATGCACACATCTCACTCCTTCTAACGTGGTGGACATTCTTGGAGAAAAACACTCGGGTTTTCTGTTGGTTAATTTTTAGTCCTGAACTTTCGCAGAAAGTCTTAAGACATCTATTTATCATAGTTACTTGATCCATTGAGGCCTCCGCAAACAGGATGATGTCGTCTGCGAAAAACAAGTGTGAGATGGGAGGTCCAGTTTTTGTGAGACAAATCGGCTTCCATCTACCATCTTTACAAGCCGCCTGAATAAGGTGTGCTAATTTCTCCATACATAAGACAAATAAGTATGGTGATAGCGGGTCCCCCTGTCGCACTCCCCGAGATGGTTGAAAAATCTCAGCTTTATCCCCGTTCCATAAAAGTTGCATACTAGAGCTAGAAACACACTGACCAATTACCTCAATAAAGTGGTTTGGAAGATTAATTTCCTGGAGGCAGCCCAGTAGGAATTTCCAGTTAACTCGATCGTAAGCTTTTTCTAAGTCAATTTTGATGGCCAAATATCCCTTCTTCTGTTTCAGGTTTCTCATGGTGTGTATGGCCTCCTGAGCCACAATGATGTTATCACTACTATGTCTTCCTGGTACAAAACTGCATTGGTTTGGGGCAATCACCTGCGGCAAAATAGGCTTTAGTCTGTTCACAATAATTTTTGAGAGGGCTTTGTAGATGACGTTGCAGAGGCTGATCGGTCTGAAATCCCCCATAGATTCTGGATGATCTTTCTTAGGGATGAGGACAATTAAAGTACCGTTTACCTCCTTGATAGCCTGCGGGTTAGAAAATAAATATCTAACATAATTCACAACAGATGGACATACCGTGCTCCATTGGTTTTGGTAGAAGAGGGCATTTAACCCATCAGGTCCCGGGGATTTTAGTGCACCCATACTGAAAATAGCTTCCTTGATTTCATTGTCTGAGATTTCTCTGTTGCACCATCTTAATAATCCCTCCTCGACACAAGGGTAAGTCATATGGCCTTAGAGCTTAGAGCTTGGATTTGTATTATACACGTGAAGAACCGAAACTCTCTAAATTTTGTATGCAACGAATGCCGGCACTCTGACTTAGGTCCTTCCTACCAACAAAATTCTCAACAAGGATTTTTTCTTAATGTTTTAATTTTTGACATAAAACCCCTTGCTATTAATTTTACCCTTAAATTGCTGAGGTTTGATGGAAACTATCACCTTAGATCAATGAAGATAACTCTGACCAAAAAAAAAAAATGAAGATGACATGAAATTTGACACGCATTAAAAAATCTAGACCATTATATATCTTAGGTCAATTGTTTATAACTCATAGTGTTTTGAAGTTTAAATATAACTTCATTGATGTTTTAATGAAGATGATATAACATCTAACGTGAAATAGGCTAAAATCGACAAAATCCTTTGAATTTTATGTCAATTGTATATAACCTTATAACATTTCAAAATTTAAACTTAACCTCTTTGATTTTTTTTTAAATTTTGTAAAAATTGCAAAAAATATATATATATCTTCAAAATATCCAAATCTAAAATCAGTTTTGTTTCATACTATATGTTAGGTATTGACATTAAACTAAACTGTTAATTTTGACGTTAAGTTACTAATGGAAACTACCATATCAGATGAATGAAGATGACACGAATACAAGATATCTCACATGATTTTAAAATGTAACTTATAATATGCAAAAATTATGCATATTTGGATTGTTTAACTTTTTATTTCTCATGAACTAAAATTAATTTCTTAAATAGACACATTATTTACTTAAGTACTTAAAGGAAATTTCAAACAAATTACAATGCACAGTAAAGGAAAATTTTGGAGAGATTCTTGTGTGAATTGGAAGTGCCATCTTATTTATAGTCTCTCCAAATCTCCACTAATAAAAATGTAACAAGTCATATGATTTTAATCACATGTGGCAGCTATCTAACTTTTTGTTATTATACTGTTTAAGAAGAAATGTGCAATGTTGTGCCCCTTTACACTTTTTAGTAACATCCCTCCGACGACGCCACATCCGCTCCTCTCCATTTACAGATGTCTCCTCTTTATCTTCGGCGAGTTCCTCCTATTGAGAGACACCCATTTCATAGATCTCCCTTCCTCTCCATTCATGGCTCCCTTCCTCTCTTCTTTCTCGAGCTATCTACGCCCTAATTTGAAGACAACAAACTTTTACAAATCCTTGAGTGTGGGACACTGTGTTATCACATATGGTATGAAATCCGATTCATCGGTGGTATTAAAGTCAGGTGCAAGTTGATTGTACCAAAGCCATCGCCCTTAAGGGTGAGTATGTTGTGTGATGGAATGTCACTGGTGGTCTCAAAGCCAAGCCTCTTAGGGATGGGTACATTGTGACATTGTGTGTTGAGTATTAGAAGTGGTATCAGAGCTAGGGTCCTTAGAACCCTAAGGGTGTGTTTAGTTTGAAACGAGGGGAGGAAATGAGAGGATAGAGAAAATTTTTATCTTATCTTGACTAAATTACCTATGAAAATTAACAAATTGAGCAAATTGCCCATGACATTGCCACCAAGTACAAATTATCGCTTGTGAATAGTGTCATTAGATTGAGAAACACAGTCTGCAATGTCAACGACCCTAAGACGGTGACCGCCAAACCATAAATCCAAATCCTGAGGCCTAACCAGGGGTAGCACCTTCCAAGTAAAGCACAAGAACCAAAACCCATACGAAACCCCAAAAGCAGCAAACACAATGTTATTCAATAGGGGTAAGCACATACCACTGTCTGGGTGCCAGACTGATCGATTGTCAGAACGATAGAAGTCTGATAGAAAGAAGGGGGGAAACAAAGCTCACAGGGATGGAGAAGGATTGAGAAGAGGTGGAGGATTGCGATGGGAATACAAATAAGGAGGACGAAGGAGATGGC
Organism: Acacia crassicarpa; assembly: GCA_034222035.1. NCBI lineage: Eukaryota > Viridiplantae > Streptophyta > Magnoliopsida > Fabales > Fabaceae > Acacia > Acacia crassicarpa. The sequence continues at coordinate 16,972,469 of JAWXYG010000009.1, read as the reverse complement.
CCAAGTGTTCGTAGGGGTCTTATTGTAGAGGGAGGCATTGAGGAGGGAGACGAGGGTGATGAGGAAGGTGGGCTATGAAGGTGGAATATCACCTAGAGGGGGGTGAATAGGTGATGTTAAAATTCTTTTCGTTAATTGCTCAAGAATGCTTAGAACAGAGATAGAGAGAAGAGCAATGAACACAAGAGGTTATACTGGTTCGGACCAACTCTTGACCTACATCCAGTCCCCAGAAACACTCTGGGATTTCACTATCTCCAAACTTGATTACAAACACTGTAACTCTCGAGTAATCCTCTCACTAGGACTTACTCCTCTTTACAAGTTGTAACCAAATAACCATAGACACAATTACACACTCTGTAAATGAAGGATGATCCTTACACTCTCGGACTCACTCCCCCTTACAAGTTGTAATTGATACACCCACACTCAAGATACCTCTATCTTGAGATTTGAATGAATGTAATACAGTTGATAAAACTCTCTCACAGAGTGGATAAATGATGAACACTGAAGCTCAGTAATATCCTAAGATATAGAAGTTGAACTCTATGTATGCTTTGTCTGTGTATGCGTTTTTTCTATCGATGAGTTCAAACCTTCAAGCATTTATACTAGTTGAAGCTTGAGGACCGTTGAAAGATTTGATTCTGTCTGTTTGAATGTTTGAATATGTCTGTTGATGAAGCATGAAGAATAATCATTGTGACTCATGAATATAGCCGTTAGACAGATGAAGCTCCACTGGTCACATTCGTCATCGCTGACTTCGTTCTTCATAAACATTCTTTATTACATTTGTCTTGACTGTTGAGAGATAGAGTTTATTATGCAGATGGAATATCAGAAGTTGCTTTACTTTGATCAGAGCATTGGTCTCCGAGAATATCACGGTTTAGGTGGGAGCATTTAATGTTCTGACAGCTGAGATCGAATCATTCAAATTCACCGGTAACTTATGCGTAAATGATCTGAAACTCATGAACAAATTGGTTAATAGCATTTGGTAATTGAAAATAATAATAATAATAAGAAGAAGAATTAATTCATTCGATAATTCATGAATTTCGAGCACGGTGATTTTGAAATCAGGATGAAGTTGCTCGAGCATGGATCTGTGCTTGCTCGAGCAAGCTGCTTTGAAAAGCTGAGAAAAAAGCACTTTGCTCGTTGATGCTCGAGAAGGAAAATTTCCTTGCTCGAGTATGATGCTCGAGCATGAACATTTCATGCTCGGGCAAGCTCTTGGAAATCAGTTTAAAAACTCCTTTGCTTCGCTGTTGCTCGAGCATACTTTCAGCTTGCTCGAGCATGATCAAATCATGCTCGGGCAAGCTCTTTCTCAAACTGGAACAATTGCACTATACTTGTTGTTGCTCGGGCAATGTTTAGAGGTGTGCTCGCGCAAGCTCCACTGGTCACTTATGAAAAAGCCATTTGTATTGCTTGTGCTCGAGCAGCCCAGATATTGTGCTCGGGCAATGTTGAGACAGAGAGAAAAGATGGATTCAGGCACATGCTTGCTCGGGCACATTTTTCCTCTGCTCGAGCATGCCTTTGTTTCTACTCGAGCAAGACTTCCCAACTCAATGAAAATGTTGCTGCCTACGCTGTTGCTCGAGCAAACTTCATTCTCTGCTCGAGCATGACTATCCATCTTACTTTTTTCTGCTATGAGCTCAATGATGCTTGGACATTACAAATACCTTGCTTAAGCATGATTCTAGTTATAATGATGTTGCTTGAGCATGCTTTTATAATCAGTTCGGGCATGACTCTTCAACTTGCAATTTTGTCAATCTCACGATGATACTCGGGCATGCCAATTGTTCTACTCGAGCATGGCTGGAAAATATTGAGATTTTGCTCGGGCATCATGTTCTTTGAAGCTCCTGATCATATGTGAATAAGCATGATATTCTCCAGTACAAAGCTTCAACTTCCAGAGTATAGAGACTTTCAAGAAGCAATCACATTGGCAGCAATTTTCAGCGAGGATAACGTCTTCGGTAAAAATCCAAATTTAGCCAATCACCCCATCTCAAAAAGCTCTTCAAATATTCCTTCCATTTTAATAAGAATCAACTCCAAACTAGTTGTATTTCACCCATTAATCATTAGATGAATGAAGGTTGTTCTTATCTAGCGTTTTTCCAGCATCCAGAACAGACTGTCAACTTCAAAACATCACAACTTCTTCAATTGATCTTATTTTTCTGTGTTCTTGATGTTTTTGAAAAGGTATTTGAGTCTAGTTTCCAATGACACTGATTTCAGCTCAATCGGATTTATCGTTTGTGAGATATCCTCAAAATACCGAAGGTTAGTCTGGATTGTGACGGTGACTCTTGTGGCAACTTGTAAAATTCATAGATAATTCATCTGAACTCCTTTGGGCATGAATTTTTGTCACCAATACGTGTTGGGAGTCTAGTTTCCAATGCCACTGGTTTCGTGTCAATTTGATTCCTGGTTTGAGACATATCGTTGAATTACCGAAGGTCGCCAGAAACAGAGCTAAACAGAGGAAGCTGATGGGATCACTTTGCTCGAGCATGCTTCTGTTCTTGCTCGAGCAAAGACGGATTTTGGCCTAAAAATGGCTGAAATCATCCCTTGCTCGAGTATACTTTCCAACTCCTGCAAGCATGCTTCTGCTCGAGCATGAAATTAGGTGTGCTCGAGCAATGTCCTATTCATGTGAGAGAAAATGCTGAAATTGCACAAATGCCCCAAAATAAATTAGTATTCTTCCGGAAGCTTGAACTTGCTCATTTTAACTCCGAATTGACCCGTTCCAACTTCTATTTGATCTCAGAAACTTGAACATTGATATTTTCATTATAATTAACAGATTCTTCTTTCTTCAAACTCCATTTTTGATCAAACTTCATTGTATTAAACTTTATATCTACATTAAATATAAGAATTAGTCAAAGTATAAGATAAATGTAGTATACTAACTTTTTACTCTAGATAATGACATAAATATAAGACATCATCAAAACTAATCAGAACTAACAGGCAAGAATAAGCCGAGGGAGAAGACAATGTGGATGCGACAAAGGGTGGCGTGTTGGGTGGCAGAGGCACAAATATTTTCATGGGCAAATTGGTCAGAATTTTCTCTCCCATCCCTTCCCCTCACCTCAAACCAAATACACTAAAAGCATAGGTATATCTTGCATGAGATATCACAAGTAGTATCAAAAGTGATATCAGAGCTAGGACCCATTGGCCTCTGAAGGTACGTATATGGTGTGCTAGGATTATATTTGAAGAACTTACTAGTTAATACTATGTGTCTTAGATCTTTTTAAGATTTTTTTTTTTAAAAAATCATTCTTACTTTATACTATTTACACATCAAATTGAAGAAGTCTCTGTAACCATGGAAATCAATATTGATCTATTGGATCAGCAGGGAACAAGATATAGAGAAGACACCGTTGTCTTTTTGGTAAGGGATAAGGGTCTTAAATGCCATGAAAGTTTTCGTTCAGGAGCACTAATAAGACGAAAGTTTTTTTTGGACCAAAAATGCCACGGAAGTTTTCGCTTAGTAGCAATTTTACCCCGGAAGTTTTCACTAAGGAGCAATTTTGCCCTGGAAGTTTTCACTAAGGAGCAATTTTGCCCTTCTGTCCCCAAATATTAAATTTGACTATTAAATCAGTCAAAGACCACACATGTTATGCCTTGAAAAGGTCGAACTTGGAGCCAGAGAAGGAGATCCTTGAGATGTTGAGCTCAAGGCAGCCAGAATTTGTGAAGCCGAACTGGTCAAAGGGACTGAAAGGTCGACTGTCACAAAACCCAAAGGAAGCATCACTTATGATCTAAGCAAATGATCAGTTTATACAAACGTAAATATTATCACTATTGATTTGTTTTACTGAACCAATTTTTGGAACAATTCATTTCTTATTTTGTGTTTCATTTGCATTTTATGACAGACCTTTCAGTCCCTTTGACCAGTTCGGCTTTACAAATTATGGCTTCCTTGAGATCAACATCTGAAGGATCTCCTTCTCTGGCTCCAAGTTTGACCTTTTCAAGGCAAGACATGTGTGGTCTTTGACTGATTTAGTAGTCAAATTTAATATTTGGGGATAGAAGGGCAAAATTGCTAGGAAAATTGCTACATTTTGTAAACTTCCGGGGCAAAATTGCTCTTTACTGAAAACTTCCGGGGCAAAATTGCTCCTCAGCAAAAACTTCCGTGGCAAAAATGATACTTCCGGGGCAAAATTGATACTTCTTGTGAACTTCCGTGGCATTTTTGGTCCAAAAAAAACTTCCGTCTTACCAGTGCTCCTGAGCGAAAACTTCCATGGCATTTAAGACCCTTATCCCTTTTGGTAAATAGATACCTCTGTTTTTATTAGTCAATCGGGTGAAACTGCATATACTGTACTTGCAATATGATATACAGTAAACAATGGTATATTATGTGTTGGCATAACAAATACCGTTGGTAGTGCAATAGCAAATAGCAATAAATACACATTGTGGTGAGTGTCGAGATAGATGTGGAAATACTAAGGAACAAAAAAAGGGACAAGACATTCAATCTTTAGGTACTAGTTTAAAGGTCAATATATTAATTTAGGGTCAATTTGGAGTCAAAACTAAATATAACAATGACCCCCTCAAAAATACATTTAAAATATATTTTTGATATATTTGGGGAATTATGAATCCTAAATTTGGGGATTTACTCGAGTTTTTACTGGAAGGATTAATCTTTTGCATTATTTAAAATATTTTATTGTAAATATCATAAGTTAAATATAGAAATAGTTTAAAGAGGATCATAAATAACAGTAGCAAAAATTTAAAGTCTTCTGAAATTAATTCAAAAAAGGACTTTCGTTTTCTTATTATTATTATCTTCTGTGTATTTTCTTTTCTTTTTGGTATTATTGTTTTTTTCTCTTCTTTCGAGCCACACCGTTTTGAAAGGTTTTTTTTTTTTTTTTGATATAAGAGATGTCGGAACGCCTACATTACAATAAAAAGCTTATACATAACAGGAATTTAATCCTAAACTCTCCTGACCCATGACCTAAGGAAACTAGGATATGCGTCTAAAAGAGAAGACTTAGAAATGCTCGATTTAGTCAAGACATCAGCAAGGTGGTGGCCTATCTTAACGATTATTCTCCTTCTTCCCAAGCAAAGAAAGTTCTTCTTCTTCAAGAACATGCGTGAGCAAATGAGGAAGAAAGCAATGGATGCCATTCTTTAAAGTTGTTTTCGACTCTGTTCTGTTTCTTCAACAAAAGAAGAGACACTTGGCTAATTATTCATGAGTTTCAATTTTGTCTATTTAATTTACTATAAAAAGTGTACCATACTTCGTCTATGTATCTCAGTAAGAGGACACACTCAACTTTTAAGAGGGTTACAATTTACAGGTAAAAAAGGAGGAGTACAATTTAATTAATGAGGAGCATTCTACTTTTTTTTTGATACAGTCAGTGAGGGGAGGGGGAGACAGAGCTCGAACCTTAGATAAAGGGGAATACCAACTCCTAAGGCTAGTCCTAGTGCCTTCGCGCTATGAGACGCTTGGCTGAGGAGCATTCTACTCAGTTTAAGTTTTCTTTATACTTTTTGAAATGTTCGAAGAGCTTCAATTAATTTTAACAAATTCATTTGGTCTATGCAAAATTATTAAAAATATTTTTTTAAAAATTTCAAAATAATTTACGATATAAAAGCTCTTAAATGCTGATTTATTAATCATAATGGTGGAAGTAAATAAAAGTGTCTCAAATATAAAATTTAAAAAAGTAAAAGTTTTAATACTCAACTCCCTTTTGTTACTATTTAAGAAAAGATTTTTAATGTCTGTTTAAAAAAAAAAAAAAAGGTTCCAAATCCATCTAAGGAGCACATCTATGTAAGTTTTGAATTGATGTCCATTTTGTAACAACAAACGTGGATAGTATGACTGAACAATGACCAGAGTGCAAGTGAACTTCAACAGTGGCTATGGCTTCCGTCTAGTGGCCACCTTCTGCCCTTTTTTATTTTATAAAAAAGCCTAGGTGATGCTTAGTTGGAAGCAATTATATGGGTATTATTAACCATTTGTAAATGATAAGTATAATAATATAAAAAACTGAAACTATAGGTATTGAGTCATAGGTCAGTCAAAAATTTAGAAATTAAGTCATACCGAGTCATAATTGAGGAATTGAGTCATGACTAAATTAAAAGTTGAATGATTAAAAGATTAATTTTTCCAACATAATAAATCAAAGCATATTACTAAAAAATACAAATAGATAATAAAACATTGCAACTTCATTAAAAAAAAAAAAAGAAGATAATATAACATTGCATACAATTGTAATGTTGCATTAAAAAAAAAAAAAGTTATCTTTCTATATAAAATAGTAGGACTTGGCTTCCCTTTCATACTCTTACCATCATCTTCTCCTCTTCTCTCTCACTACTTATCTTAACCTTTAAGTTGAAATTTAAATACGTCAGATTTAATGTTTTATAAAAATAATAAATTTGTACCATATAAATTTCAATTTAAAGGTTGAAACTTGCAGTAAGAGAGTAGATGATGGTATGAGAGTATGCCCGAACCAAATTAAAAATTGAGTAAAGAGTATAGGTACCTACAATATAGTTTTCCTGATGCCCCTATTATCTCTCTTTACTTACTATACACTTATTATGAGAAAAGTTGATTTAATAAATTTATTTTATTTTGTGTTCTGAACTTGACACTGCGCTTATGGGTCTGACTGCTTTGCTTTTATATTTTCTTGTTTTCAACCCTCATCTTTAATTTCTTTTAGTACTAAAAATATTAAAATTAAGTATTGAAGACACTAAAATAATAAATTCTGAATATACTAAAAATAAGTGAAACTACTTGTTACGGACCGGTCCAAAAGGCCCATATCCAGGCCACGGCCCAACCATGCCTAAGGCAGAATTAGCGCCATAATGGGCAAGGATATGTGATCCCAGTATTCCACCAATTTAGGATCTCATCAATCAAGGATCTCCCCCAATCGTAATCACAAGATATCAGCCCCTGATATCTCAATCCCGGATATCGCTCATTAATCCAGGGATAGTCGCACCAGACTCCTCTATAAATACAAGGAAACCCTAAACAGGTGCACACATTCTAATCTATGTTCTCTTTACTTCCTGTCACACAGAGCACACACACCACCCCCTAGCTTCACGCCTTTACGTATACTACGAACTACGTGGACTTTGATCCCTTCAAAGGGTACGTAGGCTCTAGGCTAGAAAACCTAGTCAAGTCCAATCTTTCTGTATTCTTAGGACAGAACACTACTAAACTAAATACCGAAAATGGTAAAAATGAATAAGGAAAAAAATCAAATAAAAATTTAATTTAAATTAAGTACCATAGTTCTTTTTTGAAATTTCAAAAATTCAAAATCTTTAATTATAATAAATGTTTCTCTAGGTCCTTAGTTGTCATTTGACCAAAAGTAAAATTGAGATGTACTACCTCCAGTTCAAAATATAAGCATCAAAGAAACTAAATTACACAATTTTAAGAGCCTGTTTGGGTCCTCTTATTTTTAGTTTAAAAGTTACTTTTAAGCTAAAGCTTAAAAAAAAAATAAACTTTTAAAAAATGCTAAAAACTATTTGGTGGTTATACAAATTTTTTAGCTTAAAAGTTACTTAAAAGCTGAAATTAAAAATAAACTGTTTGACAAAATTTTTGTCATAAGCACTTTTTCTAATAAAAATTATCATAGAAGGTATAATATAAAGGAGGGTGGTGGTTGTGGTGGCGGCGGCGACGGTGGTGGTGGTGGCGGCGGCGACGGTGGTGGTGGCGGTGGCAGCACTGGCAGTGGTGGTGGCAGTGGCGGCGGCGGCGGTGGCAACAACGGTGGTGGTGGCGGCAATGGTGGTGACGGCGACGGCGGTGGTGGTAGTGGCGGTGGCGGCGACAGTGGTGGTGGCAGCGACGACGGTGGTGGTGGCGGCGGCGGCGATGGTAGTAGTGTTAGATTATAAGTTGTCTTTTCTTTTTCTTTTTCTTTTTTTTTTAAAAAGAGCTTATAAAAAAAGAGCTTAAAAATAAACTCCTCATATAAGCTTATTTTTAAGCTCTTTTTTTTCCATTATAAAATAAGCTCTTGTACTTATAAAAGCTTTTATAAAATCTTGTTTAGCCTAGCTAATGCTTATAAGTAGAAGATAAGCTAAAAATAAGCTAGGCCAAACAGGTACTAAAAGTTAATTAAAATTTGATAAAGACAATAAATATGTAAAAAAATATAAATTACATTCCTTAAAAAACCCTAGTTATGGAGAAGATGAGTTGGATAGAAATGAGAGAAGGTGTATCTTATACAAAAAATTACAACCTTCAAGTTTGATTCTTACCTTTTAAACTAGAGGAGTACCCATCTATCCCTAAAAACAAAGATACGAATGCCAAATAGACACGTGAGAATCTCAATCATTACAACTTCATAGGGTTGTGACACTCTTGGCGAGATTCCGAGGCTGGTCAACATTTAATCCTTTAAGTACAGTGAGATGATATGCCAGTAACTACATCAGTAAGAAAGATGACGTATTGTTATAATATATAAGCAGAAACCTTCCCAATTAAAATCCATAATAAAAACTGAGAAGCTTTCAGGGAAATCAAACAGCAAGACTGGCATATAAGAATATTTACAAATGCTTTACCAATACATCTTTTACCATAGAAGCACATGAAATAGATACAGACTAAAAAACGGTTTAAAATGTATTTTCGCTCTGAAAGTATTCCCAGAGAAGTTGTTGGCATCCTAAAGAAAATTGTGGAGCAAAACACACAATCTTTCAAAATTGATATAAAGTTCACATATTTTAGCAATCAACATTAAGTCAACCGTTAACATAGGCTAAGAGTTTTTTTTTTTTTTGGATGTTGACTGTTGAAAAAGAGCTACATTTCTCTAGTTCAGGAATATTGGGTTACATTACTGCATAATCTTTTTAAGGTGCCCAAAGCCCCTCCAAAAATATTTTGGGAACGAAAACACACTTAAAGTAGGGGAAAATGCAGCTGAAAATTTACCCAATTTTTAGCACAAGAATCGTTCACATACTAAAGTTCACATCCCCCTAAATTCACTGGTACTGCACAACTGGTATGGAATAAAAAAGTAAAAAGGATGGGAAAAGTTACTTAACATACCTGTAATGGAATTATATTAATTACAGGTTGAAGACAGTCTTCAACAGGTGGAACTTCTATTACCCTACAAGATTCACCAGGAGACACCAAAGTAGCATCCCCTTTTGAACACATAACTATAAGACGGCCTTTGCGAGCATGAAGTTGCTGAATGACGGACTGCTGCTTGCTGTGTAAAATTAAAAATATTAATGTCACTTTCTAATCCAGACATTATATAGCCACTCCTAATTGATCGCAACAAACCTGAAGCAAGCATCTCGCGTGGCTAAAACAATAATTGGAAGATTTTCATCCACCAAGGCTAAAGGACCATGCTTCATTTCACCAGCAAGTATTCCTTCGCTGTGCGTAAGAGACACTTCCTTTACTTTCAAAGCTCCCTCCAGAGCCGTAGCGTAGTTATATCCTCTTCCAAAGAGAAGAAGAGACTGTTCAGACATTAACAACTTCGCCAGATCCTTCATCTCCTCGTCTAGCTTCAGCACCTCCCCGGCTTTATCTGCAACACACCATACAAGTCACATCAACTACTATAACATCGTACAAGGTTATGTTCATAAAACGGTGGCATGTGGTACAAAATACGAAGACAAATTCCTAAAAATCATGGCTGTAAATTTAAGATTAGGATTTTGCTAAGTTTTCAACAAGCATTCCTAAAGATTGTAAATTCTACTGAGAACTAAATTTCATAAAATGAAAGAACCCATGAATTCCAAACTTTCACCTCTATTAATGCTATAAAAATTCCTGGAATAAAATATTTTTAGGTCACTAATGCCATCACTACCACCTGTGTTAACATCCTGTTATGTAAACATAGATAAGTAATCTAATGGTTGTTAGGTAGTTGGTTAAGTAGCCATTAGGGACAAATTAGATATTAAACCGCCAGCGGTGATTGGGAAGGATAAGCAATAAACACCCCTAAGTCTATTGTATTAGTTTAGTTGTTTAGTCTTGTTGTTAATGAGCATTCCAGATATTCAGTTCTATCTACTCTGTTCTCTCTGTTTCCCTCCTTCTCTTTCTCTTTTCTCTCCAATACCATAACACATCCTTGCTCTAGTAATCAATGTTGGCGTTGCTACTTGCTATAACTGAATTACTTCAATTTGCTCTAGCACTACTCTTATGACTAATATCGTTACCACCATCATATTTATTCTAAGAAAGTAAATTTCCTGACATTATCACTGATATATCAATAAGAATGATAGATACACAGCAACAACTTGGGAATTATTGACCAACTAAAGCATAGCAGTCATATTCACCCCCACATAGCATCTAACAGTAGAGATTTCTGAAAGAATTTATACCGTTAGGACATTGTCATTAATGAGATGCCACAGAAGGCACCAGACCAATTATAGTATGATGATCAATCAATAGAAACTCACTTGGCAAGTCGAAGAGCCCATCGATAATTGCTTCTCTCCTAGCTTGATTAGAAATTGTGTCACCTCCTATTGCAAGTGCCAGCATGGCCATCACTACTATTTGACTTGTGTAAGCCTAATACAAATATCAATATGAATAAAGCGACTGATGGTGATATACAACAATGTCCACTTACTGAACAGAAACAAACATACATACATATTCAGGCATGCACGTAAGCACATGTGTGTGGATATATCTCTTCTCTAAATGTAACTTTTTACCTTGGTACTTGCCACACCTATCTCAACGCCAGCATTTATATGTACACCACAATGTGTATTCCTTGCTATTGCACTACCAACGGTATTTGTTATGCCAACACATAATGCACCATTGTCTGCAGCATACCGCAGTGCGAGTAAAGTATCTGCAGTTTCACCTGATTGACTAACAAAAACAGCAGTGTCTTCTCTGTATATTGGTCCCTGCCGATCCAATAGATCACTAGCAATTTCCATGGTAACGGGGATTCCTACAATTTTATGTGCGAATAGTACAAAGTAAGGATGAAAACAATTTTTTATTCCAAAAAGATCAAAGTCGCATGGCGCTAACCAGTAAGTTCTTCCAATATCGGCCTAGCTGCCAGAGCTGCATTGTAACTGGTACCACAACCGATGAAAACAATCCTTCTACTTCTTCGGATCGTTTTAAGGTGATCCTTCAACCCACCCAACAATACGGTTTTTGATTTACTCAATCCTCCCCTAATAAGCCTCCCCCTCATTGTGGTTGTAAGAGATTCAGGTTGCTCATAAATTTCCTTCTGCATGTAATGCTCATAATGTCCTTTATTAATTTGCTCAACCTCCATCTCAAGAACTGATAAAGCCCGTTGCACTGAAGCAGGTCTAGAAAGGGAGCCACCATTTTTTCCTTTATCATTTTCAAACTTCAAAACTGGATATGCACCGTCCTGTAAGAATACTTGTATATGGTATAATTCCAAGCAAAGTGACATAGCAACTCAATAGAGCAATTTGGCATGATAAACAATGAAACATATAGTAAGACTAGAAAGATGATTCAATACAAGGTTTGTGAGAATATTATGCATTTATTATGATTATTATCTGATTATTATGATTAGATATAGGTATATTTCTATCTTAGGATATTTCCTATTATATCTCAATTAGTTTGATTTACTTTGATTTGATTAGATTTTATGAGATTCTAGGTTTAGCTCTAGGTTTGCCTATATAAAGGCCTATATGTATTCTTTCAGATTCAGAGATTAAATAAGAATTATATTTTTTCTCTCAAAGTTCACATGGTACCAAAGCCTGGTTAGTTCTTGGCCAATTTGAGTTTCCCAGTGGCCGCTGTCATTGTAGCGTGAACCGTGCGTGAACAGTGACAGTGGCCAGGTAGAGTGTTTGTGTCCATGAGGTTGCTTTTCTGTGAGGTTTTCACTTCCTGCAAGATTTTCAGATTCCGGCAACATCATCGTTTTCTAATTATGGAGTACAGCTAATATTCAATCCTAGTAATGTTTGCGGCACAGTTCTTCATCAATATCATTGTTGGTGGTAGTTCCTTTGTCATCGTGCCACTCATCTCGTCCGACGATTGGTCCCGTCGTCGTTTCTGGCACAGCTAGTAATGTTTGGGGCACAGTTCTTCATCAACATCATCGTTGGTGGTAGTTCTACTGTCATCGTGCCTCTCATCTCGTTCGACGACTGCACCCGTCGTCATTTCCGGCACAGTTCTTCATCAACATCATCTGTTGGTGGTAGTTCCTCTGTGATCGTGCCTCTCATCTCATTAGACGACTGGTCCCGTCGTCCTCAACTCGTGAGCACAGTTCTTCATTAACAACCCATCTCCTCTTCGACGCTGTCATCGTTGTCGAGCCTTTCATCATTGTTGGTGATAGTTCCTTTGTCATCGTGCTCCTCAACTTGTCAGACGACTGGTCCCGTCGTCTTCAACTCGTCCAACGACTGGTTGCAGTTGCTGCCCGTCAAACTTGTCGCAGTTGCTGCCCGTATCTGCTGCTCTCCAAATAGGCCTCTGAGACTCAAGAAGTACAAGCTTAAGAGGGAGTGTTAGTAGTATAAAGTTGTATAAGCAAGTTGGACATGATTAACATCCATGATCCAATTTGAGGGAGAGTGTGATAATATTATGCATTTATTATGATTATTATCTTATTATTATGATTAAATATAGGTATATTTCTATCTTAGGATATTTCCTATTATATCTCAATTATTTTGATTTACTTTGATTTGATTAGATTTTATGAGATTCTAGGTTTAGCTCTAGGTTTGTTTATATAAAGGCTTATATGTATTCTTTTAGATTCAGAGATTAAATAAGAATTATATTTTTTCTCTCAAAGTTCACAAGGTTAATTATTCATACAAAGTGATATAATGCCATACAAAGTTAAGGATTCATCTCATCATGTTAAACTAGAAAGATGGGAAGAATATGAATCAGATTATCCACAAAGTACTTTGCAAAGATTCTTTTTTCCTTATATCAACATTACCCAGTCAAATTTTATAACTTCCGCTAATTAGAAATATGCTACAAACACACTAGCTCGGAAGTGCCACAATGGAAAGAGAGGCACATGTACCTTGAGGTGAACAACTTCATCTTCCTTGATTTCCAAATACCTATCTGTATGTTCTGCCACAGCAATAGGATCACTAGATAAAAAGAACTCCTTGGGATTGTCATTCTTTAATAGCGAGTTATTATCCTCAAATGCCGAACCAGCAACCATATTTTCTTTTGATTCCTGAAACCATAGAAGTCTCTTCAGTCCTCATCAACCAAACAACATAAATCAGTGCTACTCAATATCAATCAAGTGGGAAAAATAGATGAGCTGGGGGGATGCCACAAAATATTCCACAGGACATAGTTCAACCATGGTAAATGGTTAAAACATGGGAAAGAAAGGAAAGAAAAAATAAAATAATCTTCAGATGTAGACTTGGTATATTGGTTTTCATTTCCTTCAGTTTCAAAAATAAAGAAAACTTCAACTCATTCAACAGATATTATTTATATGAATAGCTTCTCTCAAAAGAAGACTTTTGTTGTTTCAAAAATTATTTACAAGTACACTGCATATAACAACCTGCATTTGAGAAGCACTACAAATAGCCAACAATCCACTGCAACATTATGCTTCTTCATCACTAGGATTGACAATTCATGAAACATAACTCATTCATTTGCCTATATGGCTATATCTTGAAAAAAAAAACATTGCTCAGCTCATACAGCGAAGCAATTAACAAGCATCATGAACTTAGAAAGATAAATTGCCAGGATAAAGAGATAACATGTTGCTAGTATTCTCAAGAAGCTATTTATACACTTTCACTCGAAGAAACTTTAGCGAAATCAAGGAGATTCATAAAATAATAAAAAATGACAATGCATATAGATCTGTCACTATGTTTTTAGAAGCTGAAACTTCTCCAAATTGCGTTTTGCTTACCTTTACACCTAGGAGTAGTGGGCTGCCACGCTTGCAAGCAACTAACTCATTTGGATAATGTCGGCTTTTGAAAATAAGGGCATATGCTCCATCTAGATGCCTCATAACTTCCAGAACAACTTGACTGAAGGTAACAACTTGGTCGCCTGCAGCATGAATGGGAAAATACTTCAATCCAACATCAGCAATAGCCAACAGAGTTCATGGAAAAAAGATCATGATGAACTGGAAGTAAAACTCCAACACAGATTCCCTAATGTGACAGTTAGGCAGTTGTGAAAATCATAGATGATGCTTTATAGTCCACATGTGGACAATTTAGGGTGTTTGGATATTGGTTGTAAAAAATGATGTTGGGAAAATTCAGTTTAAAATTTAAATAAAAATTTCACCATCTTGTTGTATTATTGATCACAAATATCAAAACTTTGCCACTTGTTGAATGACTTACTATTCCATTCAATGAAAATCTGTTTTCATTAATACTGCAAAACTAAATTGCAACTGAGGAGAGTTTTCCTCATCCAATTCAATATTGCCAATACCATATACGAAAGAACTGGGTTGTTGTCGCAGTCACAAACCAGAAGAGAGGGTCACTATTTGGTGGTTAGAGAGCCAAACACAATGCTAAAAGCAAGAAAGCTTAACCAAATGTCACACCACGGACATTCAACACTTATATCCATTTTGTCCTTAACATAAACATAATATCATTATTTGCATCCTTTTGTCCATATGAAGCAACAGTCAAGCACATTTCTACCAAAGAAGTCATGCAAGTAATAACATCTTTGTGCAATAATGCCTTAACATTCATGTATTTCTAATCTATAATCAAAACTGAAGTCACCCCTGATTACCTTCTAAAGCGTCTGCATTAAACTTACATGTAGCAAATATAAAAAATTGATCAAAATCTGCATTTATATCTTGAGCAAGTATAAAGAAACATCCTTGTCTCAAAAAAGTAAAAATCAAAAGCACCATTACCAATAAAATTTACCTTCTGCCTCATTTGCTTTATCAAAAACAAGCTTTGCAAGTTTTGGAATGACTTCTGTGTCAGTTTCAGATTCAAAAGTGAACCCATGCCGGATCAGCATTTCCTTCAAAACCTGAATATGTAACCAAACTACAATGAGACTTAGCAACACCGTCCAGAAAAATGAAGGGGGAATGGATAATGTGAATCATGATTTTGTTGTGAGCAAAGAATTTTGATTCTGGAGCAAAATGTCCATATTGAATTACATGAGTTAGCAGTAATATATAAAACAAGCTATAGAGACTATCTTGAATTAAATGAGTTAGCAGTAACATATAAAACGAGATAATTAGCTTGCTTTTATTCATTAGTGCATCTGCAAATAAATTCCCACATATTACCGTGCTCATTACAGTCATAGCAACCTTGAAAAGAAATCAAGAGAGAAAGGAAGTCATAGAAAGGTCAAAATAATCACGATTGGTCACACCTCATAATTAGTAATAACCCCATTGTGAACAACCAAAAATTCATCTTCAGCGCCAGAGCTCTGAGGATGACTATTCCTTGAAGAAGGCTCTCCGTGAGTTGCCCATCGTGTATGCGCGATTGCAGCGTGGGTGGAGAAAGATTCCTCCAAATTTAATTCCACTTCAGAAACTTCTGATTTTTTTCAATATTGGTGTTAGATCTCAAAACTCACGATGACGAACCACGCTCAGCAATAGACAAAAACTAACTTAGATTTAAAATATACAGAGAAAGAGAAGTGACCTTTGTAGACGGAATTGACAAGGGATTCAATGTTGCCCTCTTGACGGAAGATAAGAGGAGGAGAAGCGGTGGTGGAAATTGACGAGCATTGAGGAGTGTTTGGATCCAGATCGAGTGCAGGTGAGGAGGAGTCGATGGCGATGCCGGCGGAATCATAGCCACGATATTCCAATCGCCGGAGGCCATTGAAAAGTACCTGAAGGATGTAACTCCTTTTTCTGTCGACGTTATAGTTAAGATAAGCAAATATGCCACACATTCTTCCTCCTTCCCTTGCTGTTGACTCTGAAGAAACACACCGGCCGGCCGACGCAATTCACCCAGTTTTGGCCCAGACAAATGTTGATTCTGTTTTTAGATTTTCTGTACTTGGGAGTTTGCGTCAAACGTGCTTACGTGGAGCAACGTGATTGGATGTTGGTTCTCTTTTTGGAATTTTAGTAATTGGGAGGTTGCGTCAGACTTGCTTACTCGGAGCAACGTTATTAGATGGCCCCGACAAAGTCAAAGGTGCCCCATATTATAGTCAAATGATGGTAAAACCCCAGGGGCCTGGGGTGGATTTCTAGCCTCCAAACAGGACCACGGGCATACTATTCGAGGAGTTCCATTTAGGACCCGTTCGTTACGCTGAAAGTAGGCGGAAGGAAAGAGAAGATTACATATCTTCCATCACAAAACGTGTTTGGTAGCGGCATCTTCCCGGAAACCATCTTCCAGCAACGTTTGATCTTCCCTTAAACGTAAAAACCTCTATTCCATCCGAAAATGGAGGGAAAGTTCAAATCTTCCCAGGAGACTAAAAAATTGGACAGAAATGCCCTATAAAAAATCACATCTCTTGCGCCACTGCTGTTCTTCTTCTTCCTGCTTCTTCTTCATTAAATATAGCAGACTAAGATTGGCAATTTCATGACCGCTTGCTTCGATGCTTCAACTCTCTGAAATTTTGTTGACCCTCTTGCTCCGATCGTGTCTCTGATGTGCCCAGTTGCAAAACCCAACCCAAAACTCAAAACACCCACCACAAAGTTCTTGAGAAAATCAACGAGAATGACCGTGAAGAGGAAGTGGAACAACATGAGCAAGAACAAGAAGACGATGTGTGGGTCTGTGTTGTGGTTTTTTACTGTCTTGCATTTATATTACTTTTGTTTCTATCAAAAAAAGCCTACTTCTGTTTCTGTCATTTTATTGTTCCTCAAATGTTCTGATATAAACAGCTGCACAAGTTTGGTTACTGTCCAATTTTTTGTTCGAACCGTGTTGTCCCTTTAGTGCTTTACGTTCAAACCAGACGCCAACGTTCGAACGGTTTAAGGGCATTATGGGAATTTCACCTAATCTTCCCACTTAACAAACACCCAATTCTTCATATCAAACATATCATCTTCCCTCAACTAACTTCCTTTCCTTAGGACCCGTTTGTTTCAACGAAAGACGGCGGTGGAAAGGGAAAATAAGGCAATTCCAACGAAAAATACACGTTTGGTTCTCCCATTTTCCCGCGAGTGGCTTTCCCGCGAGTTTGAATTTTCCCTCCTCGGCTGGAATGTGCTTTCCATTAAAAAGAGGAGGCGGGAATGTAAAAAAGGTGCCGGGAGAGTTACATTGTCGGACAAAAAGGCCCCTAAAACACTGTACCTATAATCATATTGCATTTAAGGCGAGAGCTGGAGGTGGACGAAGCTGTCCCTGAAAAATCTTGGAGCTCGACAAAGCTGTCGGTTGAAGAAGGTTGGAAAATAGTAGCGTTTTTGGTGAAGGAGAACAGAGCTGCGCTTGAGGTCAGTATACATCAGAAAGGTTAATGTGTGATTTACCGGTAGTTGCAATTTGGGAAGGGTTGTTCAATGGAGCTGGGGGGGCGACACACACACCTGAAATGAAAGCAATTTTACACATACACTATTTATGCTTGCACGTTGGGGGCAGAGAGAGAGAGAGAGAGACGAGTGTGAATGGTCTTTATATTATTGTATATTAATGAGTCGCACACACTGTTTTAAACGATCTACACAGTTTGGAAATTGCTTGTTTGTGTGTGTACAATGTGCTGCTGTTCTGTTTAATTATGAAATGTGGGGAAAAAAGCAAATTAACATTACGTTCGAACGAGACTTCCCAGTTCGAACGTATGATGTGGGATGTTTCTACCAGAGTGAGTTGCATGTTGGGTCATAGGCAGTCGTTTAAATTCAGGTGATGGGATGAAAGTTACCAATTTATGAATGTTAAACAATGGTAGTTTGTAAACAGGAGTAGTGGATTACTAGTGTCTTTGATAATTGTGTAGGTATGGAGCCACGTAGACGGGAAATGGTTGGATTGATGGCCGGGTGCTTAGCATTGCTACTAGCAATGAGGAGCATGGTTGTGGCGATGATAGTAGCTGTGGGAGCAGGTAGACCGAGGCACTTACCAGATAGGACTTTTAGACTAGATTTCCATACCAAGAGAGCGAACTTGAGGGCGATGATATATAGTAGTGACACCACTTGCTTCAACCAAATTAGGATGTACCGAGCAACGTTTGATAAATTGTGTCACATGTTAGACACAATTGGGGGATTGAGAGCGACCAGACATATGCTAGTTGATGAGCAAGTGGCTATGTTCTTTCACATATTGGCCCATCATGTGAAGAACAGAGTAATTTAGTTTGAGTTTGGAAGGTCAGGAGAAACCATAAGTAGATATTTCAAACTAGTGCTCAATGCAACCATTAGACTTCAATCATTGCTTTTGAAGAAACCAGAGGCAATTCCGGAGGACTCAAATGATCATCGTTGGAAGTGGTTCAAGGTATGTACATCATGTTCATGTTTGAGAAGTTTAACTGAGTATTTAAAGTATGGTTTGACCTTAAGGGGGAAACCCTTTTTTCCCATTTCAGGGGTGCCTCGGTGCATTGGATGGTACGCACATACGGGTTCAAGTCCCTGCAGCACACAAGGGGAGGTACCGAAATAGAAAAGGAGACATAACAACCAATGTTCTTGGGGTATGCTCACCGGATGGGCAATTCATTTTTGTTTTCCCCGGGTGGGAAGGCTCAGCTGCGGATGGGAGGGTTCTGAGAGATGCTACAACGAGATCACATGGTCTACGAGTACCGCTAGGTATTGATGTAAGGGTGCATTTGTGGGTTGAAATTATTTTATGATACTATTCCTTAACTTTTTTTGTTTTCGCAGGGAACTACTACTTGGTGGATGCAGGGTACAGTAATTGCCAAGGTTTTTTGGCTCCTTATAGAGGTCAAAGGTACCACCTAAATGATTGGCGACAAGGACATCAACCGCAAACTACACATGAGTGCTTCAACATGCGACATTCTGCAGCCCGAAATGTCATAGAAAGGTGCTTTGGCATAACTAAAGTTAAGGTGGGCAATATTGAGGAGCCCATCTTTTTATCCAGTGAGGCTGCAGAACAGATATATCGTCGCTTGCTGTTTGCTCCATAATCTCATTCGTCGGGAGGGTGTTCAAGATCCCCTTGATGAGCAGCTTGAGTCCTTTGACATTGAACCTGCAACGGACGAGAACACGCCTATAGTTCCTTTGGAAACTACAGATGTGTGGACTAATTATAGGGAACAAATTGCAAATGAGATGTTTGCTGACTTTGTGGCACAGAGATAAATGACAATGTAGTATATGAGTATTGCTAGGCGCACGAACAATTTTATTGCATAAGTTTATGTATTAAAGAACATCATGTTGCTATGTCATTCAGTGTTTGAATTATTATCTTATCCTATGTGCGTGTTGTGGTGTGGTTTGTTGTGACTTGATTGTTATGTTATTCCGTTCCTTTAGTTGCAATATTTTTTTTAATCTGTGTTTTTGTAGATGGATCAATCTCAGCAAGCAGGTGGTTCGAGGATGAAGATCTGGAGTGCTGTTGAGGATAGAGTCTTGGTCGAATGCCTTGTTGGTATGAGGTTGGAGCAAACGTTCATGGCGGACAATGGCTTCAAGCCCGGATATGCGAATGCTTTGCAGACCATGATGGAGGCCAAGCTCCCTGGATGTGGCATAAAAGCAACGCCCCACATCACCTCCCGACTGAAGACATTGAAGCGCCTGTGGCAAACAGCGTATGACATCATTTACGGGCCCAACACCTCTGGATTTGGTTGGGATCCAGACACAAAACTTGTCACTGCAGATGCTGATGTTTGGGAAGAGTATCTGAAGGTATGTGATCTCACAATTGTGTTCAAATTGTTCAACTTTAGGACTGCAATTTTGCATGGATGTCTTCAACTGAATAAACTCAACTTACCTTCCAGGCTCATCCTAAGCACAAGGAATTTCGGACAAAACCTTTGCCCAACTTTGACTCTCTATGCATCGTTTGGGGAAAGGACCGGGCCATCGGTGATGAAGGAGAGTGTCCTGGGGAAATGGAGGAACAAGTTAATCTTGAAGATGACGACCTTCCGGATACACCACAAGATGTTCCGGATGAATCGGAGTTTTCACAAACAAATAATGACCATGTTACCCCACCAACAACTGCAACTGATGCATCATTAGCGCCAAAGAAGAAGCGCAAATTGAACAACGCAGAGGTCATAGCCGAAGCATTGCGAGATACCGTCACACAGTTGGACAAGACCATGAGTACTGCGTTTGACAAGCTAGGCAACATGATGTCAACTCAAGATAAGCAAGCTGAACTTTCCAAAGAAGCTGAACTTTCTGCCAAAGAAGATGCCTTGTTCATGGAGCTACTGCAAGTTGAGGAGCTGACTTGGAATGAGAGGAACATTGCCCATATGAAGATCCTTGCATCCTACAAGGGTGTGAAGGCATTTGGATCAATACCTCCAGAGTTTAAGCTGTCATGGATCCGTTCCTTGCTCAATCAGCATAGCATCTAGCAGCTGTGCACAGTATTGTAGTGTTTGAATGTTGAGTACGTTGCTGGGCTTTTATGTTTTTGTTGTTGTTGGCTTGTGTAGGGGTAACGCAGATGTGTCACTATTTTTTGGACACCCATCTGTCTTTTGTGTATGTAATACCCCGCACACATTTGTTTATATTTGTATTCTGTACAGGCCTGTCTTACATGCAGTATCGCAAACTTTGTACCATGTTCAAAGGTTCAATTTAAACTGAACATGGTATAAAGTATGTGTGCAGCATCATGTTATAGGTGATATCAGTCAATGTATTGTGATGCAGGCCAACAAGACTATGCCTGGGTTAGCATATGTACTCACTTTTGCTAATTTATAAAAGTTCTTCACTATTTATGTATATGTTCTTTGTAACAATTTCATTCAGACAAACTTTGATGCTGGATCAATTTTGACAAGCTGTATGTATTTACCTTGTGGTAACATAACTCAGGAAATGTCCATAATATTGTATCTGCTTCTTGTAACAAAAGAAAAAAAAAACAGGGCAACCACTTATTGAACCTGCTTATTGTCACCAAAAAACTGATGGTAACAATTTACTGATCTGCCCATCTGTGAATAGGTTGCACTGACAGATGCAACTGATATGGCTACTATTTTTTTTTTCGTTCGAACCCACAAGTTGTTCGATATCTTTCGTTCGAACGTTTCCATTTAGTTCGAACTAACCACGACATCAGTTTATTCATGGGAAGCGTTTTGGGCAATGTTTTTGTTTGAACCAAATGTTTTAGTTCGAACAGTGGTCCTGACAGCGCTTCAAATGGTTTGGTCCGAAAGTGATGAAATTGTCCAATCTACCCTTAGCCCTAATGTTAAGGGAGTTCGAACGACACCGAGATTTTTTTTTTTTAATCTCTTCCCCGCCTTCGTCTCTGTGCATTCCCCATTTTCTTACCCTGGTTTTTAAATTTTCAAAACGGTTAACCCACCCCCATGATCCTCTACTCTGACAACTATCTGTAACCTCCACCCCATCGACAGAACTGCAATTTTTTCGTCACATTGTGTTTAAGTTACTCGGTGGACGGTTAAGGAAAACCCATAGTGTGTTTCGGCCGCGAACGCATCCACATTTCTGGTTTCCTTACACTTGAAGTGCTTAGGCAATGGCAAGGGTGAAGATGCCGGGCGATCGCTTCTCGGCGTTGGGAATAACGAGGGATGACTTGAACAAGTACAGAGAACACAAGGCGAAGCTTCGTCATGGCAGAAGAGCAGCTAGTTCGAAGTACAAGTCTGAAGAAGAAGGAGACGAATTGGAGGCAGCGGCGAAGTGGAAACACGACCTTGAGGCAAAGGAAGAGATGAAAAAACGGAGAGCATCACAACGGAAGCAAACCGCTAGTTCTTCCGTAGGGGCAACGACAGCTTCTGATAGTAACGCCTCTGCATCCCCTCATTCTTCTAAAGAATCTTCCCCCAAACAGAAAAAACAGAGGCGGGAAGAGATAAAAAGGGGGAAGCAAACCGTGGTGGCTATTGAAGAGGAGGAAGATAAGTCTGACCACTCAGCAGATGGGGAAGAAGATGAGCAGGATGAACAAGAACATCAGAAGGAGGCAAATGTCTCAGATACGTCGTCTGAACAACAGGAAGATGAAGAGGATGAACATGAGACAGATAACTCATCAAATGATAAGGAAGATAAACAAGAGGACAGTGAGGAGGTTGAGTCTTCTAATGAAGAAGAAGATGCAGGGGATGATAACGTGTCAGATAAGACATCCATTGGGGATGAAGAACAAGAGGAGGATAATGAAGAAGTTGATCATGTTTGGGCCAAATTGTACAAGGACCTCAAGAAACAGCATATGACAAAGCTTCCTGAGGCAAAGCATGATTACAACTGCTCAAAACTGGAAGAGTATGACATCAGGTTAGTTGGGAAAAGCATATGTAGAATGAGTAGGATCAACTTTGAGACATTCGAGAGTGAGTTTGGTTTTGGCATAAGTGACATTCTTAGGCCTTATAGGGGACTGCTTGAGCTATCGTTGCCATACTGTGATAGTGTTGTGAAAGTGTTCTACTCTAATCTAAAAATGTCTAGAAGTGGAGTTGTGTCAACCTGCGTGAGGGGGCAAACCATAGAGATCAACGAGAAGCAGATACTGAAGTGGTTAAACATTAAAAAACCACAGTCCAAAGACACAACCTTCACAGGAGAAGAGATGGACAGAATCCTGCTTGAGGGTGGGGGTACAGAGGATGATGAAGGACTCTTCAGGCTTGCACAAATGTCTGTTAGGTTTAGGGTGCTGCATTACCTATACAGTAGGAACTTTGTAAATAAGGGCAGGCACTACACTACTTTGAGCACTGAGGACAAGACCATCATGACATGTTTGATCAAGGGGAAGCCGTTCAGAATGGGGAAGAGGATTGTGGACACCATGCTTAAAGGTGCGAGGTTTGGGGTGAAAAACACAGAACTACCATACCCAACACTTGTGTCTCTTATTTTGGACAAGAACAAAGTGTGGTATTTGCATGAGGGTGAAGCACCAATTTGGACCCCTCAGTTTGATGATCAGTGTTTGCGCCGAATGCGAATTTCTGTTCTAGCAAAGCAGGCTTCATTATCAGACCATGAGGAGGAAATTCATACCAAGAAGGCATCCCCTGGCATGCCATCAGCTCCAACTGGCCCATCTGATTCACAACCCACTGATATTCATCATAATTCAGCAGATATGGGTGCAGTAGTTCGAAGAATTGTGAAGGAGGAGCTTGACATAATAGAGTCAAAGCTGAAGTCACAGCTTGACATAATGGACTCAAAGGTTCAGTCATAGCTTGGTGAGATGGAGAGCACTATAAGGAGTATTGCCCTTGACTGGACATATTTGAGGGATTTTATCCACCTATATGCCACGGAGTTGAAGGAGTTTGCTGCTTACAAGGGCTATGAAAGGGCCCCTACTGATGAGTTTAAAGACAAGGCGGGTCCTTCTTCTCATGGTGGAAATGAAGTTCAGTTCGAACAACAAGAAATTCCCCCACCCAACACTGCTGAGGCTAAAGTAGATGACCATAATATTGTGGATGGCCACAGGGACCATGATGAATCACCTCTGGGGTCCAAGCAGTCGCCCACCATTGAACCACATGAGACACATGATACAGGTGCTGAGTCACAAGTGCCTGAGTCAGTTGGTCCCCATGATGAACATGTGCAGCAGCCATCAACTGAAGAGACAGTCGCACCCTCCCCACACCAATCCCCAACCCTTCATTCCCCTAAGCAACAACATGTGCATCAACCCACAACAGAAGCTACCGATGATGATCTTGAACCAGTCACACCTCTGTCACTTGTGCCTCTGCTTGAACCTGTTCAGCCTCTTGCTGCACCTTCCAGGCCAATAACAGACGCAGTCCCTTTGAGGTTCATTCCACCGACCTCTTTCAGATCTGTCCTTGCAGCAGAAAATTTGCCACATATATTTTCATCTGACCCAAGCTTTGCTGATCCACCTGCAAGGTCTGTTTCCCCCATGTATATCCCTGTGGACCTCCCTGGTTCAACCACAGCTTCAACTCCCAAGCCTGCTAGAAGGTCCCCAGCTAAGAGAAGGAAGAAGAATTAGGGAGACTTTATTTTTAAATGTTTTTGGGTTGTATGCATGGCTGAGGTGTATTTTTGTAGATTGCATTGTCGGTTTGACACCTGCTAAACCATTGCTGTACTGGTTTTTTTGCTGTGACTTCCGTTCGAACTGGGACATTTGGTTCGAACGTAATATGTAGTTGTTTCTTTGCTATTTCAGTATTATCCTCTCATGAACTTTTATGCTCCATTACGGTGATCTTTTAGCTATAGTTGCTTCACATGTTTAAGCAGCATTTGAGAAGGCCAAATGCCTTCAATTTATTTCCTTTCACCCTACTGTGATTTTGGAATCATCTATGTTCATTTATGTCACTGTGCATTATAGAGCTTTCATGTCCAGCCTTCTATTTCATAGGGTGAAGCATTTTATTGGGCAAATTTCCTTCTGGTTATTTCCTTGTAAACAGAATAGATACATCTGCATTTTATGTGCCTCTGCATTCTGCTGCTCTCAGTTATGTGCTGATATTCGTGCATTTTGTTCTCCTTCTTTATTCAAAAATTTAATACAGTGTTAAACATATTGTGAACCTATTACTCTTCTTATTCACCCTCAGAACGAGACTTTTTTGCAGTTGGAAGCGTCATTTTTACTGATCTAACTTTCATTTTAATCAAATCGCTGCTACTTTGTTGTCGTTATTACATGAAGCGATCAGTTTTTTCAATCCACTCTCTCACGTTACGCAGAACCTCCATCGGCATCCTCTGATCAATTCACACGTTGTTCTTTTGGCCTCTGGATGCCAATCGTGATTGCAATTTCATATCCCATACACTGCAATTCGATTGTTCCTCTCGCCGTGTTCACGATTTCGGTAGGGTTCAATGGGCGCACTGTTCACACAACATCAATTCATCTTTTTTCTCTCTTTTTTTTAAAAGGGCATTTGTGGAAATTCACCTAATCTTCCCACTTAACAAACACCCAATTCTCCATACCAAACATATTATTTTCCCTCAACTAACTTCCTTTCCCTAGTGTACCAAACGGCTCACATTTTTAAAGTTCCCTCCCAATCTTTCTTTCCTTTCCATTCCATTCCTTTCCTTTCCTTTTCCTTCCCCAACATTCAGTGAAACAAACGGGGCCTTAGTGTATCAAACTGCTCACATTTTTAAACTTCCCTCATAATCTTTCATTCCTTTTCTTTCCATTCCTTTCCTTTCCTTTCCCAAACCTTCTGTGTAACAAACGGGGCCTTAGTACTAGGACGAGCTATTAATTCTAATAAATCAATAAAAATAATTAAAGTAAATAAAATTATCTTATAATTTAAGTAACTTTCAATATTACCTTTATTAATTACACTAAACTCTAATATTTATTAATTTTTACTCTCACTCACTACCCTTATTAATCATGGGCATATAATCTTTTTTTAAAAAAAATCATTAATGTGCCTTGGAAATAACCAAATACCTTATAAAAAAAAAACCAAATACAATTACTAATTTGTATCTTATAACAAAAACTAGAGGGAATACATGTTTGAAGCAGTGTTAGAAAAGTATATTCATGCGAGTCAAAATAAAACTCATTTTACAATCACATTCAAAAAATAATTGGGAAAATTAAAATAAAGGACCTAGAAAAAATAATATTTACTATAAATGGCCATAAAAATTGTAATTACTTAGAAGGACCAAAAATCATAATATAAATTTAAAATCACTAAATTGCCCCTAATTAAACTCTAATATTATCTCTTACTGTATATTTATAATTTAAGAAATAATTAATATTAAAACTAAAACCAAACATCATGATATAATTGATTCTTTTTTTCAATATATTATTTAATTAACAACCGATAAACTTATATTTTTTATTTTTAATCAATTTATATAATTAAATTGACCATTTATATTATCAACGTTGGAATTAATTAAGCTCTTTTTATGAAAAATAAGAACTAAACTCATTATTATTTAAATTTTTTAATTTTATTAGCATTAAATGAATTTCTTAACCCACATAACTTTCTTCTAAAACAAAAATAAATTATATAAATTTTCTTGGTTTGGCATATATAACAAATTGTAAAATACCTGGAGTTTCATTAAAATTAGATAATTCCATCTTTACTTACAATTTTTGTTGATTTAAAAAAAATATAACTTTTATAAAAATTGAAGAATGTATAACTTTTCCCCATAGATGTCTCATAGCTATCCAAGTTTTGAAAAACGAAGAGAGAGAACTCTTCTTTAATTTAGTGAAACTTATAATTCTACACTGGTTTTAAAAATAGAATGTGAAAGAGAGTTTCAGAGAAAATGCAGATAATTTTTTTAGGGTCATTTAAGTATTTTAATTTTATATTTTTATATTTGGTCCTTCTAAATAATTATAATTTTTATGGTCCTTCTCTATAAATATATTTTCCTACAGGTCCTTCATTCTAATTTTTCCAAAATAATTTTACCACTAATCCAAATAAACACTTACTCCCTCCAGTTCTTATTATAAGGCAATAACTAACTATTTGCACAAACCAATAAAAACAGTTAAAGTCAATAAATTTGTTTTAGAATTTAAGTAATTTCTAATATTAATCATACTAATTGCACTAAACTCTAATATTATATTAATTATTACTTTCACCCATTATCTTTATTAATGATGGGCATACATAAAATAATAATAATAATAATAATAATAATAATAATAATAATAATAATAATAATAATAATAATAATAATAATGCTTCTTGGGAATAAGCAAATACTTTATAAAAAGGATTAAATAAACTTATTAATTGGTACCTTATAATAAAAATCAAAGAAAGTATATCCTAAATTTAATGAAGAAGAAATACTAGCTCACGAAGATTTCTCTTTGTTCGACTTGAATTTTAAATGATATGAAAGGGATATTTATAACCCCGACTCCAATTAGGACTCTTGAAGAAATATTAATCTAACCCTAAAAGCTCAAAAAGATAAGTAATGACAAATATGGAGAATATGTCTGGCAGATATTTTGATTAGATTATTTGTAATTGTTGATAAAGGTTTAATGTGGTTAGTGGACAACTATGAAGCACTAATTTCGACACGGCGTTTCTGATATAAGATGTCGATATGTTACTTCAAATAATATTGGCTTGGTTCTTATGCTTCATTTCGATACGGTGTTTCTAATATATTCTCGATATTCATGTCCGAGACATTGGGAAAAAAATTTTAGGCATATCAGTGCTTCATAGGTGGACAAATGATATTGAAGGATACTGAAAAATAAGGTTTATTTAAAGATTGGGGTGGAAAAGTTATTATATTAAGATAAGGGAAAATTCTATCAAAAAAGGGATTGAACTAACAAAATTTAATTTGATCACTAAATTTAATAAATCATTAATTAAGTTATAATACATATAGGAATTCAGAAAAAATTACCTCCATGGCTTAGTCCCATATCTTTCTACATTTTTAATATTTTAATCATTTTCATAAATAAATTACTTTGAATCATCAATTTATTATCGTATCTATATTCAATGAAAAAATTAAGGGGAAAAAGGCATCAGCACAGGTTTTGCCCTTTCATTTTTCATGTCATTATAAAAAAATAAAAATAAAAAAATCATCTTTTTTTGCCCCCATTTCTTTATCGTTCAACATCTTTTGTCTTCCTTTGTGTTTTTCGCTTTTTTAAAAAAAATTAAAAATCTGCACCTTTCTCACCAATTCTGTTTAACTCTTACATCAAAAATGGATCTTTCACCTGGTGCAACACTCTACTTGATGTATTACTCCCTCCGGTTCTAATTATAAGACAACATTTAGAAGTTAGTTTTGGTCCTAATTATAAGACAACATTCTAAATTTTGTCAATTTCTTCCTAAAATACCCTTATTTTATTCTCTCAAGTGTGTTTGGTTTTTAGTGAATGTAATTATATGTATGTAGATGTGTAGACTCTTCCAATCATTGAAATTTTTAAATCGTTAGATTTTAATCTGTTTATCGATTAATTATCATTAATTTGCCTATATATATATATATAATATAGACACACACATATATACATATTCATACATATAGAGATATATGTTGTATGTGTGTATGTTTTTATATTTGTGTTTACACACAAACATACATACATAGACACATATATAAACCCACACACACACATATATCTATGAGTGTGTGTGTTGTCAATATATATGTGTATGTTATATGTGTGTGTGTGTGTGTGTGTATGAGTGTATGTGTAGATATGTGTGGGTGTGGGTGTGTGTGTGTGTTTTTATGTGTGTCTACACACACATCTGTGAGTGTGTGTGTTGTCAATATATATATGTATGTGTACATATATAAACACACACACACATATATACACACATGTATTCATATATATATATATGTGTGTGTGTGTGTGTGTGTACCTATACATATATACACATATATGTGTATATAACAATATCATTATTTCAATTAAAAAGCATGTAGGAAAGAAAATCTTAGGTCGAAGAGGTATGTGGTATGAGTTGTTATTTACTTTTACTTTTATCATTTTAAATGTATATAAAAACATTTTAGGAAAATAAATAAAATTAACTAGTTTAACTTCTCTCCTTAATCTCCCCAAAGTTAGTTAAATATATTATATAATTAGGACCGAAGGGAGTAATATTTAAGAAATACCCACGTTGCCACCTCGAGCAACACACCCCTTGATATATTAATATTTAAGACACACATTTTACACTTGCTTTTTTTTTTTTTTTTGATTAAAAAACAAGTTTTGGAGGGTTCAGCATCAGTCCCTCTACCAAGGCCAGGGCACGGCTCCGGACTCCATGAGCACTTACTAGGGACTTACGAGATCGCCTACCAAAGGAGTCCCAGCGACGGTAGAGGGGATCGAACCTACGACCCAAGGACCTAGTCTTAGATCCCTTACTATCTATGCCAACTCACATTGGCCATTTTACACTTGCTTTCTTTATTCATTAGGCCTCACACTACTGTACTCTTGAAACTTTCATTTTCAAGGAATTTTTTAGGTACAAATAATCCAAACGAAAGTTTGGATCCTCAATATCGCAAAACATCCCTTTTCCCCATCAATTTTTATTGAATACGCATACGACAATTAATTAATGATTGAAAGTAATTTATTTATGAGAAGATTACATTATTAAAAACGTGTAAAGATTAGGGATGGGCTTGAATGTAATTTAACCTAATTTCTTAATCCCCTCTATACTTCAGATGATTTAGTTAAGAATTTGTTAAGTTTAGTCATCAAAATTAAAATTTGGGTAATTCAATCATTTTTTTATAAAATTTTTCCTTAAAATAAGAGAAAATCCCATATAAAAACAGTTAAAATAAGAAAATTCTGTATAAAGTTAGTAAACCGGACAAATCTTAAATTGGGTCAATGACCCAGTTCATAATATTTAAATGTTGGTTTTATTCCAAAAATGCCCCGGCCAAAATATTTGACCCACCATCAAATCTCCACCACAACACACACTGCCTGTCGCTTCGAAAAATCCCTCGTAGATAAAAACTCTCCCACCTCTGCGGCAAACCTCTATCCCTCAAGCTCTTTACCCAATTTATATTGTTTAGGTGTACATATTCAAAGTTCATCTTATTTTAATTGTAAATATAAGAGCCGAAATTTCTTGATACTATCAATTTAAACAACAACATTCCATAAAATGTCTACAGTCCCATATACCCACTAAATAAGAAAATCCTTCAGGTCTTACTCTTACTATTCCTCTTGGTTTTGCTTTAGTCTATGTTGATCCCGCAAGGGGGAAAACAAAATCTTTCCTAATTTTTCCAACACTTTCTCGATAAATTCAATACTACCTCCGGTCCTAATTATAAGAGCTAGTTGACTTTCTTTGGAGAAATTAAGGAAGCTAAATAAGTTACTTAATCATTTCATATGTTGTGTTTTCATAGATTATATATTAGTTTATTGGTCAAACTATTTAATTTGAAAGAAAAAATAAAAAGAAAAATATTCTAAGCTAATTTAATTAGCTTCCTTAATCTCTCCAAAAAAGTCAACTAGCTCATATAATTAGGACCGGAGGGAGTAATATGGAGAGGACGAGAGGCACCAGATCTTCAAGAACAAATCAAAAGGTTGACTTGGTATTTGATTTACATGAAGTGGCTCATAGCCTTTGGAAAAATACAGGGATTAACTCAAAGGAATTAAGAAATGAAGATTTAGTATTAGAATCATCTTATTGTAGCCTTTTTTGTCAATTTTTTGACGGTGGTGAGGCCTCAAATGATTTTCTTGTTGTCAGGGTTCTTTCGTAGTGTATAAACAATAATATTTTGTCTCTAATTTTGTTTATTCTTTTTTAAATTAACTAAGGGATATAAAGTTAATTTGGTTTAAATTCTAAATCTCTAATTGTGTCACATAACCTAATTCATAATTTGTTTTGTTTAGTAACCCTAATTATAATTTACATAATTCAATCATCTTTTTATATGGGATTCTTCTTCTTCTTCTTTTCTTTTTTCTTTTTTTTTTTATCGGAATATGGGATTCTTCTTTAAAATAACCTAGTATAATTGGATGTTGAATATATCTAATCATGAATGACAATCTGATTATTATAAGCATTGAATAAGATTCTAAGCTTTATAGAATATTCCTAATAATTAATGAACACAAATAAAATACAAAAACAAGAAATAAAAACGTCCAAAAATACCTACTCGAGCTTAAGCACTAATTTAAATGTCCAGCCTAAGGAAATACATCAAAGAAACAACCTAAATAGAAAACTTAATAACTTGGACCTTGAATGGGCCGCTTATGAAAGCTTTCCCCCCCCCCCCCCCCCCCCTTTTGATACAAAGAAGGAGGCCTGCACCTAAATTACAAGGAAAAGAAATTACATAAAGGAGAAATTAATCCCATACAATTTTGATCAATCCAAGATCTCAAAAAGAAAGGGCACTCTCCCAAAACACTCGACTTAGAGATACCAATTTTTGCAAGCGCATCTGCAACTCTATTTGCATCCTGAGGAATACATCTGAAATGAATTTGCCAATCCAAACAAGTCAGTTCTCTAATCCTCATAATAGTAAGGCTGACCGATCCACAATTAACATTAGCAACCAACTTAATGACTTCCTCAGCATCAGATTTGACCAGGACATGACTGAGCCCCCATTCTTTAGGCAAACGAAGTCCCTTCAGCAGCACCCATTCCTCAGCAACATGAGCTGTGCAGTCTCCAATAGACTTAGAAAACCCCACAACCCATTTTCCAAAATCATCACGAAGCAAATCTCCCACTAGGAGGCCTCTCCCAATGAATGGAGAGAGAAGGCCAAACATTCTCAAAGGCACAACCGGCATCAAGATTAGAAACAAATCTATGCTAATACCTTAGAATCATAGTAGCCAGGTTAGAAGGTCTAGAGAAGGAGCTATCAAAGACACATAAGTTCCTCCAATCCCACAATCTCTAGATAGTTACCCCAAACAATAAGTCCCAAGGAATACTATTACTACTGCCCAAAGACTATTTCAGATTTAAATACAACCATTCCCTAAGATTAGA
Organism: Acacia crassicarpa; assembly: GCA_034222035.1. Classification (NCBI taxonomy): domain Eukaryota; kingdom Viridiplantae; phylum Streptophyta; class Magnoliopsida; order Fabales; family Fabaceae; genus Acacia; species Acacia crassicarpa. The sequence continues at coordinate 16,940,446 of JAWXYG010000009.1, read as the reverse complement.
GGAAAAAAACACCATCACATACCTGGGCTTAATGAGATTAAGCCACAAATTTCTAGCAACATGTCAGTCTCGTAGAATATGGAGAATGTCTTCCACACCCGACGAGCATGAACCACAAACCGCCGACACCTGAGACTATGAACTACGCCAAAGGTTGGTTGGAAGCCTATTCAGGGAAGATCTCCACATAAAAACTTTTATCCTTTCAACACCCCTCCAATTCCAAATAACATTATACAAATGGTCCTTAGGATAATAATCGTTTGGCACAATCAGAAAGTAGGTACTACGCAAGGAAAAAATCCCATTAGGCGTTTCCCCTTAAGCCATTAAATCATTGCCAACCGCCACTCTAGGAGGAAGAACAGAACATATCTGACGAAGGCCTGTAAGGCACAAAATATCCCCCAAAAGCCGCAAATTCCAAGAACCATCCTCAACCCAATTAATGACATGAGAAGAAACCTCCTTTGTCAAAAGTGGCCTAATGCAATAATCTTTTAACTTAACACCCAACAATCATTGAAAAAACTCACCTCCTTACCACCCCTGATCATCCACTTGGTACCCCGATCAACCACCTCTTTTTGAGAACAAATAAACCTCCATAGCCTCGAATTCCCTGATCTAAAAGTCAAAAGATTCTCATCCTCTCTCCACATATACCTGTGAGAAAGGACATTAGCCCATAGCCCCTTGGAACCACTAATCAGATTCCATGCAAGCTTCACCCCAAAAGCTTGATTCACAGCAGTCAATCTTCTAAAACCAAGACCCCCAAAGTCCTTAAGGCTTGTAATCTGATTCCAAGCAATAGGATGGTAACTCCTATCACTCTTATTATGACCCCAAATAAAGTTTCTTTGCAATCGCTCCACTTCATGGCCATGAGACCATGCCTAGTCCTATTCTTACTCATGATATGAAGAATCTCTTGGCCTACAATAATGTTATCTTGAATATGCCTTCCTCTAATGAAACTAGCTTGGAAAGGGGAAATTAACTTATCCATAACCCCTCTTAGCCGCAAAGCAATTACCTTAGCCACACACTTATAGTGAACCTTACATAGTGAAATCAGCCTAAAATGACTAACCACTTCAATACGGTCCTTCTTAAGAATTAAAGAAATAAGAGTTTTATTAGCTTCAGTGAGCGACATTTTACCTTGGAAAATTTGCTTCACAAAATCACACAAAGCAGGGCCAACTATGCTCCAATTGGACTTGTAGAAAATTGGGGGGAAGCCATCAGCCCTTGGAGCCTTGAAGTTGCCCATAGAGAACAGAGCCACTCTGATTTCCTCATCCGTCCGGGTAGCCGACAAATTCGTCAGAATAGCCAGATCAATGTAGGGAAATTTGGTCGTGGTACATAATGGCAAAGCATCCTGATTCGCTAAACAATAAAGACCTTTGAAGTACTCCACAACCATACCTCTAAGCCGATCATCATCCTCAATCCAAACACCCCTTTCATTCTTTAACATCATCACCTTATTTCTTTGTCTTCTAATTTTTGTTTTCAGGTGATAGTATCTAGTGTTGCGGTCCCCCATAGAAATCCACTCTGACCGGGATTTTTGAAACCATTTTATCTCTTCAATATCCATCAGTCTCTCCAATTCATCATGTACCTTCGCCTCCAAATAACATAGAAAAGGAGACCGAGGTAATTAGGAGCTCCCTGGATGCCTTCCAGCCGTTTCATGATTAAATGTTTCTTGTGCTCAACTGACCCAAACACAGACTTATTCCAAGACACCAAGGAAGATTGCAAACTACTAAGGGAATTGTTAATATCACCTTCCAGAGCCCATGCTCCTTCTAAGAACTCCTTATACTAAGCATGCTTGAGCCACATCACTTCAAAACGGAAGGGACGATCCCATCTACGGAACCCATCATTCCCCCATTTAAGGCAAATGGGATTATGATCAGACAACTGGGTCCTAGACAGGACCTTAAGGAAACAATTCTCAAAAGAGAAGAGGAAGCCATCATTAATAACGGCATGGTCCAACCTCTCAAAAATCCTGCGACCACCCACCGAAACAGGCCCCTTCCACGTAAATCTAGGGCCACAGAAGCCCAAATCCGATAGCCTACAATGACGGAGACGATCTGTGAAGAGATGCATCTACGATTCGATCCCTCCACTGCCACCAGATTTTTCAACGGACGAAGCTATATCATTGAAATCGCCCATCACCACCCAGGGGCTGAGCATATCAGATGCGTACTCTTCCAGCTTATGCCACAAGAGCTGTTTATGCAGATGATCAGGAATGGAATAAATCAAGGTCAAGAAGAAGCAGGGCCCACCATTGCAGGAGCATTTGAGGTGGATGAGCTGCTGATCGAGGCCAATGACTACAACGTCAACTCGATCAGAGCACTAGACTGCCACTAAGCCGCTGGACCGATCGACACTAGGCACAAAAGCCATCCCATCGAAACCCAGCGACTGAAGACATTTTGAGCTTCATTTTCAACTTTAATTTTAGAGAGGATAATCAAAACAGGCCGATCTCTCTAACCAACTAACCTTAGATTTTGGACCATCTTTTTCCCATGGGACCAACGAACGTTCCAATACGAAAAAGCAAACATTAAAATAATCCAATCAAAATACAATAAAAAGGCTCCAACCACAGACCTCAACTATCGTGGGCTTTAAGGCCCTTAGCACCCTCAACTAAGTCCAAAGGCATTTCCTCGACAAACTTATCGTCAGGCTCCATTATATCATTGTGGGCCCAAAATTTTCCTGGCAAGCCTTGGGCCAGGCCCAAAGACTCAATATTCGGTGAGGCTTCCATAAAGACCTCTTGATCCATTTTGTCCTGATCGAAAGTGTTTTCAACAAAAGACTCATTCCCTGTCGAGGCTGCCATCTTGTCATCACTAGTTTTCTGAACTTCGTACGTTAGACATAGAACCCCTTTTGCATCCTCCACCTTTTAAACCGTCTCCCTTATACGCTTTACTAACCTCGGCTCCTGCCTGTCCACTCGATTAGCCACCTTTTCACCAAAGAGGGTTTCTTTTTATGTTGTTTCTTCTGCTCAGACCCCTTTTTCACCTTACTAGGATACGCCTTGAGAGGAACCACCACAATGGGAGACACCTGCACAACCGCATCACCTGCATTCTCTGCTACCCCTACTCCTTTCTTTTCCTCTAGGTTGACTTCTTTTTTTTCCCTTCATCCTCAACAGAAAGAATACCGAAATGAGATCCCTTGTTATGCGTTTGGTTAGAACTAGACTGGACATCCTTCTCGGTTCGTTTCTTCCGGTTAGGTTTTTGGACCACCTTCCAAATATCATGCTCGTTCTTTTTGACTACCGGAGAACTTGCTTCACCTCGAAGATTCTGGGCATGAGCTATGTTCCCTGAACTCTCGGTTGTTCCCTCATTTTTCCCCATCTTACATGATTTAGTCAAATGACCATAGACTCCACAGCAAAGATAGAGAGCATGTAAACCCTCGTACTCTAAATGAAAATCCTTTCCACCTAAAGGAAAGCCAGACGTAAGTTGCTTACTCAAATTCACTAACACATAGATGCACGCGTAATGACCCTAGAGATGGCCTGCAGTGTTAAAGTCGATCTTTAAAGTCTCACCTATCTTGTCTCCTATCCAACCCAATGCTTCTTTATTGTAATATTCCAGAGGAATATTTGGAACACGGACCCACACCGCAACCTTATTAATAGTGGCACGTTTAGGATGAAATAATGGTTCCCATGGGTGCACCGTCAAATAGTGATCAAACACCATCCAAGGGCCACTAGTGAGAGCATCGAGACAGTCATCTTTGTTGGTGAACTTAACAACAAAGAAACCATTTCCAATGTTAATCAAACTAAGAACACCTTTCTTGGCCCACATGGACTGGAGGATAGAGAGCAGTAACTTGTAGCCTATACTTCGACCCAAGAGCTTGACAATGACTACATTTTTCCAAGGTTTATAGAGTCTCTTTTTCATCCTCTTCGAGAAAAAGAAGGAAGGGAAGTTTCTGACTAGGTCCTCCACAATACGACATAACGGTTCACAATCCTCCTTATTAGATTCACTCTTCGAAATGGTATCATCAGACAACATGTTATCATTCATCTCAGCATCACCACTCATCTTTTTATTACTAGTGCCCTTTAGTGTATCTACAAAGGGCATAGCATTTTCTGATCCTTGCCTTGACAACCCAAAGTAGGCCACTCCTCGTTAGTTCCCAGACTATCACCATTTTTAACTTTCTTGGAGCTTCTTCGTAGCAGCTCGTCATCTTCAGCAGAAGTCGATACCCCAGAGGACTTTTTTCCAATGACTATGAGAGCCATTTCTTTGAGAATCCATATCCTCAAACACTATTCGAGCTTATGAAAGCTTTTACATCTCTTTCAAGATGGAAAGTATTGTGGGCCTTGTTTTTATATCTTTAGATTGGGTATCCATATTAAATATGTCGTTTTTTCTGTTGTCCACCTGATTCATCGAACTTTCAGTTTCGACTAATTTAGATTCGCCCTGAATTGGGCCCATAGTCGTGTGGGGAGAGCTTCCAACACTATTTTCTCTATTCTCATGCCCTGACTGATTTGATGCCTTATGTGTCATTTTTTTCTTTTTTTTTATATAAAAAAGTTTAGGTGGGGGTAGACATCGGTACCCCACCAGGGCCAGGGCATGGCTCCAGGCTCAGAGAAAGCTTATAGAGGTACTTACAGATCACCCATCAACGAGGCCCTTACATCGACCAGTGGGTACGAACCTCCTCCTTTTGAGGTGAAGGTCGACGCCTTATATGTCATTTTATCAAAGCTTGCAAAGTCTCCTTCATACTTTTACTCCTTGAATGCGTCACCGGGCTCACAATGTATTACAAGGAATTGAAAGAATCGGCTGAACCCAAGAGGGGGGGTGAATTGGGTGAAGTATAAAAATTTAGGAACTTTGAAAATCTTTTTGCAACTCAGTAAAACCAGTTTGTATGATAGTAAAGAGTTATAAAGCAATAGACAGTCATTCAAACATATATGCTAGAAACATAAGAGATAAAGGGAAGATAATATGCAAACTGTGATTTATCTTGGTTCGGTCCTATTCTTGACCTACGTCCAATCCTCAAGCTCCACTTGAGATTTTCAATCCACTATCTTCTTTTAACTTGATTACACATTCTGTACTTGGAGAAATCCTCTCACTAGGATTCACTCCCCCTTACAAACTGTTATCAATACACCCACTTGATTACACACTCTGTACTAGAAGTAATTCTCTCACTAGAACTTACTCCCCTTCCAAATCAATACAATGGGTTTCCCACTCAAAATCACCCAATCTTGAGTAACGCTCAAATAGAATGATAGGATGATTACAATAAACCTTCTCTCTTAGAAGTGAATGAGTAAATACTGAAGAACAATACAAATCACTTCACTCTCTATGATAAGCTATCTAAACATGAAAAACAGAGAGTAAATGATATGAAGGTCAGAGTATTAGTATGTTGAAGATGTAAGCTTGTGTCTCTGCACTTCCTTTCTTGAATCTGTCTTCTTTTATAGGTAGAGATCAATATATGACCATTGTAATCTTCAATATAACCGTTGCCTTCATTAGACAAGGTTTAGATTAAGCTCTGGTCTTCTTCTCTCTCTAATCTTCACTTAATCCAGCTGTGCAGAAGTTCAGAGTTAACTTCCTCAAGATAAATCCATTGGAATGGCAGCTGCTGGATGTAGAAAGCATTCTTTAATTCTTTGTAAACGTGTGCAGAAGGATTACCCAAAAGTATGCAAATTTTTCGGGTCTTGCTTTTAATGTGCTGACGTCACTTTTTGCTTTTGCTTTAAACTTTCACTAAACATCTTCTAAATCATCTGACACTCACTAACAAATTGATTAAACATATCTAGGAACATAAAAGAATGATAATAAGAAGCATTATGATCAAGCAAGAAGGTTTCACAAATTCATCAGATTTGAATTCAAACTCTGCGACACAAACTCGAGTTTTATTCTTATAAACTCAAGTTTTCAACTGTGCACTTGAGGCAAAACTCGAGCTTCCATATCAAGACTCGAGTTTCCTCCATCCAGAGAGGAAAATCGCGATTTGAGCTTTGGAACATATTTTTTAATGAAACTCAAAACTCGAGTTTCCAAAATCAAAGTCGAGTTTTGGACTTTTAATAAAAACCAAGTGTTTTAGTCCAAAACATCCAAACTGGAGTTTTCATCCAAAACTTGAGTTTTCAAAACATTGAAAAAGTTCAAAGCTCTCGGCTTGGCCAAAACTTGAGTTTTCATTTAAGTACGAAAGCATTGAGAAATCTAAGCCCAGTCAAAACTTGAGTTTTCAAAAACTAAGTAAAACGTGAAAACTCTCTACCAGGTAAAAACTCGAGTTTCCAAACCGAAACTCGAGTTTTCTCTCAATTCTGAGAAAACTTAGAAAACTCATGGCAAAGTGAAATCCTGGAGAATTAAGTTCAAACTGAGTTTGCACATGTTCAAATTGTTAGAGACTCTCTGTAAGGCGCAAACTCGAGTTTAACATCTTAAACTCGAGTTTTCTTAATTAAGAAAACCTTTGAAAAACTCTCGGCCAGACGCAAACTGGAGTCTAAACAAGTAACCTCGAGTTTGCTTAAATTATTAAACATTGAAAGCTCTTGGCCAAGAGGAAACTCTTGCAAACTCGAGTTTACAAGTTTTGCAAACTCTTGTAGATTTTTCAACAGGTGATAAACTTTACATGAAAATGAAAGTCTCGAGTTTATGAAATGTTTTCAATTTGAAAATTCTTCCCGCCAGAGGCAAGCTCGAGTTTGTCACCACAAACTCGAGTTTACAAGTTTTGTAAACTCTTTGAAGATTTTCTTTGGAGGTTGCAAACTTGAGGTTTAGAAACAACAGTCTCGAGTTTAAAAGTGTTTTCTAATCAAAATGCTCTCGGTCTCTCGCAAACTCGAGTTACCAAGTGTAAACTCGAGTTTACTCAAAATATGAGAAAACTTTGTAAAAACTCTCAAGTTCAAGTTTAAGGTCCAGTCTCGAGTTTAAAAAGCAAACTGGCGAGTTTTACTCTTTGTCAGTGGAAAACTTGAGTTTGCCAGTCTAGGCTCGAGTTTGGCGCTGATAGAATGTTTTTGGTTGAAATCAATAAGTTTTATCAATCAAATAGCTTACCCAAAAACATCCATACATGTTTACAATTGTCAGTTATCATCAAAACACATAGAAAACTAACAAGAATCATGGGCTCTAAATGTAGGATTTGAAGTTGGCTTCTGATTCCTATCACTTTCTCTAACTTCATGTATGGGAAATAGAGACGTTGATAATATTATAATAAAATATTTGTATTTTACGAAATTCCATTATTTTACCATGAAAAAAAAGGGAGAAAAGTAACATAAAACAACAAAACCATATTAAAATATAGATTTAAAACAGGTTCAAATTCTCAAAAGGAGGACAAATGGGTTATCAAATGCTTCCAGCAGGCTGCAAGGCCAAATTTGAACCCTAAATTGAGGATCTTTAGGCTTCTGCCATTCATCTCAAGTGACCCTTCTCCCATTGTGAGTCATAAGTATAAGGAAGGTGATAATAAAAATAAACTACATCACCAAAAAATAATACAAAGCACGACACATGACACCGACATGTCAATAAAAGTTCTCCAAAAGTAGATATATTTGCGGTCCATATTTCCACCAGATTTTAAATTCTTAAAAATTATTCTTGAGAAATAGTAATTGGCTAAAGCTTCCAAACAGTAATGCAGTAAATATCTATATGGATTTATAAAATAACAGAAGTTCAAGGCAAGGTAATTCGACTATAATAAATCAAATTGTAAATTAATTAATATACTCAATTAATTTAATGCAAAAGGTATCTGTTAATGATAAAAGCCCCTCGATACAGTAAGGCAATGGAGATTTGAAAATTTCTAGGAATGTGTCCAACTCTTTAAAGGCCACTATCCTTTGCTCCTACATATCAACAACCATGGCTAGAGAAGATGAACAAGGGAAAAGAAAATTAAAAAGGGGAGAGGTTATTAGAGAAAAAGCGTGCCTGGTGCTTGAGAAGAAGTCACAAATAAAGAGGGAGAGAGCAAGTCGCATCACAAAGGCTAATGAGGAAGTTGGTCAGGCTACAGAGGGCACACACGAGGTATCTCAAAGATTTGATTCACAGAGGGTGAAGGCGCAACACGCATCACAAAGAATTGCAGTGGATCGTACTACAAAAAAGGTGAAAAATGCAGTTTGGTGGTGGAGAAAGAACCTCACTCTAACAAGGAGGACCACAGTGTTTCACAAACTGCAAACATACCTAAGACGATATCTCGTGGTGAGAAGAAATCAAGAGAAATAAAAAAGGGTGAATTGAAAATTGAAAGTGAAGCTAAATCACCAAGAGGGGGGTGAATTGGGGATTTTAAAAATCTTTTCTAATTGCTCTATAATTTAACACTAAAAATAGAGTTGAGTAGAGTATAGGGAAGAAGAGCAAGACACACGAAATTTATATTGGTTCGGTCCAACCTCTTGACCTACGTCCAGTCCCCAAACACTCTAGGATTTCACTATATCAAATGATTACACACTTTGTAACTCAAGAGTAATTCTCTTTGTAGAACTTACTCCCCCTTACAAGTTGCAATCAATATCCCAATCTCCAAGTCCCCTAACTTAAGATTCTTACAATGAATGATTTACAATAAATGAACTCTCTCTAAGAGTGGATAAATATAAACACTGAAGATCAATGTATCAAAAGATACTTTACAAGTGAAAACTGAAAGAGTAGTTGGTAAGCTTGAATGCAATTTGTTTTCAGCAGATTGGTTGTTGAGAAGACTTGAATGTCACTCTATTTATACTAAGAGAGCATTAAATAACGGTTGAAATCCCTAATGTGATCGTTGGAGACATTCAAGAAAGATTAGGGTGAGCTTAGGTCTTCTTCTCTCTCTATTCTTTGGTTAATCCAGTTGCACAAAAGTTTATGGTCGATTTCATGAATATTAATCCGTTGGAAGAGCAGCTACTGGATGTGGAAAGGAAACATGAATCCTTTGCAACGTGTGGAGAATGATTGTCTAAAAAGATGCAAGTTTTCTAGACTTTGCATTTAATGTGCTGACGTCATTTTTTGCTTTTGCTTTTAACCTTCAATTAACATCATCTAAATCATCTGAAACTCAATAACAAAGTGGTTAAACATAGCTAGGAACATTAATGAATGATGATAGCAAGTATTAAGATCAAACAAGAAGGTTTTACAAATTTGTCAGACTTGAATTTCAAATTCTACGACACAAACTCGAGTTTGTTCACCAAAACTGGAGTTTGCCACTGTGCACTAATAGCAAAACTCGAGTTTTCAAATCATAACTCAAGTTTCCTTTGTCCAGAGAGGAATGTCACGATTTGAGCTTTGGAACATATTTTTGAATGGAACTCAAAACTCGAGTTTTGGACTCTTAACATGAAATATGGATTTTAGTCCAAAACATCAAAACTGGAGTTTTCATTCTAAACTGGAGTTTTAAAAAAGATTGAAAAAGAGCAAAGCTCTTGGCTTGGCCAAAACTCGAGTTTCCAAAGCCAAACTCGAGTTTTCATTTAAGTATAAAAACCTTTGAGAAATCTATACCAAGTCAAAACTAGAGTTTTTTTTTTTAAAAAAAAAACTGAGGAAAACTTGAAAACTCTTTGCCAAGTGTAAACTCGAGTTTCCAAACCAAAACTCGAGTTTTCTCAAAACTTTGGAAAACTTAGAAAAATCATGGCAAACTAAAAACTGGAGTTTCCATATCAAAAACTGGAGTTTGCATAAGTTCAAAATTGTTAGCTCCTATGTTTTGATGATTACAATTTCCAAGTTGTTAAATTGAATAAGTAAAGAACATTGGAATTAAATCTGATAATTGAATGTTACTCGAGCAAAGAATCAAGTTTGCTCGAGTAACATCGTGTGCAAGGAAAATCAGATGTGATCTAAGGGAACCTTGCTCGAGCAGACCATGTGGTCTTGCTCGAGCAATATCAAGTAAAGCAGAACAAAGCAACGGTAGAAAGCATGCTCGACCAGAAGGCAAAAGCATGCTCGAGCAAGCTTAGAAGCATGCTCAAGCAACGTCGAGCAACCTGCATATTCTGGTTTGCTGAAGTCCCTACTCGAGCAAAGGAAAAAAGCTGCTCGAGCAACATGCTCAAGCAAGCACAAAATGTTGCTCGAGCAAGGTTGAGCAGCATATGTTTTCTCACTGATTGAAAAAGGTTGCTCGAGCATGATTTATATCTTGCTCGAGCAAGCAGGAAAGCATGCTCGAGCATCAGTGTGTTCCAAGCACTTTCAACTGAATCAAAGAAGCTTGATCAAGCAAGCTTTGGGAGCATGCTCGAGCAACAGCGATACAGATACATTTTCACCAGTTTCAGAAGGAGCTTGCCCGAGCATGATATATTCATGCTCGAGCATCATACTCGAGCAAGGAAATTTTCCTGCTCAAGCATCAGCGACCAAAGAACACTTTCCTGAGCTTTTCAAAGGAACTTGCTCGAGCAAGCATGAAACAATGCTCGAGCAATATAACCTCTGTTTTCAAATCACCGTATATGAGATTCATGAATCATTGAATGGATTAATAATTATTTTAATTATTACTGATTATAATTACCAAATGTTATTAACCAATTTGTTCATGAGTTTCAGATCATTTTGACATAAATTACCAAAAAATTTAAATGAATCAATCTCACCTGTCAGAGCATTAAATGCAGCTACCTAAATCGTCATATTCTCGGAGACCGATATACTGAGCAAAGTAAAGCTAACTCTGATATTCTCCAACTTCGCATTTAATGCCATCTCACAACGGATACAACAGAAAGAATGAAAGAGAATGTTCGTTTTGCACAATCTTCCTAAGATGGCGAAATTCTCAAACGGATGTATCATCTGTCTAACGGACATATTAAGGAATCACAACGGCTACTTCATGAGCTTCAACAACGGTCATTAATGGAGACAACTATAAATAGCCGAAGCATTCAATTTGCCAACTACCGAAACGCTGCGCAATCAATTCGAGATTAATTTCATTTGCTGTTTCATCTGTATTATTAAATGAACTTCAATGTTCATATCTTTATCAACTCGTGAGGAGTATTTAAACACTTATTTCATTGTTAAGTTTGTATCTTAAGGTTGAGGAACCTTAAGAGTAGGTGTATAGATCACAACTTGTAAGGGGCAGTGGAGTCTGAGAGTAAGCCGACCATCCTTCGTTTACACAGTTTGTAATTGTTCTGAAAAGTAGTGAAATCTCAGGTGTTCTAGGGACTGGACGTAGGTCGAAGTTTTAGACCGAACCAAGATAAATTCTCTTGTGCTCATTTATCTTATTGGTCTCTATTTCGCTTACAATTTGAAAAGAAGTTCAAAATTTCTAAGATCACCTATTCACCCCCCCTCTAGGTGATATTCCATCTTCAAAAATGTTGAAGTTCCATCTTCAAAAATGTTGAAGACTTTCTGTGTGACCAAAACTCGAGTTTCTAAATGGAAACTAGAGTTTTGTCTTCTTCAGAAAATATTGAGGAGTCTCAGTATAGTCCAAACTCGAGTTGGCCAGTCAAAACTCAAGTTTGTCTCCAGATGAAAAACTTGGAGTACTCTCTGTAAGACCAAAACTCAAGTTTTCCATGCAAACTGGAGTTTTGCTTAGTTCATTAAGATTGAGCTACTCTCTATTAAGTCAAAACTCGAGTTTTGAAACCAAAACTCGAGTTTGCCTTTGACAGTAAGTTTTTGAACTTACCAAAGACCAACTTCACCTTGCGTTTACAATTGTCAGTTATCATCAAAACACATAAAAAAACTAACAAAAATGATTAAAAAGGGGGACATTATTGCGAGAGGGGAGGATACCGTGGAGGTTAACAATGAACCTATCAATGGAGGGAATTCTGAACAATTTTTATCACGGGCCGAAGATGCAATGAATTTAAACAAAGTCCATTTAGTTGATAGGATACTAGACCCAGGGGATGGTCAGTTAAATGGTGTTTTCCCTTAGGGTACTAACATTGGGCCAGTGTTAGAGGGCCCAGCGGATACATGTATGAGCAATGAAGAGGAGGATGTGTCCCTAGTACCAGAGACACAACTTATCCATTAACGAATCTGAGGTGCGTTATTTTTCTATCAGATATTTTTTATGGATAAAATTGTGTTTTGGAACATTAGAAGAGCTAGGAATAAGGCCCTCCTAAGAAATTTAAAGCCTATTTGTGAGGGTCCCAAACTTGGTATTATTATTTTAGCTGAAACTAAGTCCAACTCTGGAACCCCATTCAAACCATTGAGGAAATGGGGATATGATGCTATGGAGGTTATTTCCAATGAAGGCAGATCGGGGGGTATCATCATGCTATGGCAGAGCTTTCTGGTTCGAGTGACTACCCTTTGCACAGATCGTCAATTTATACATGTCTCTTGTAGTTTTGATAACCACCCTATGTTTCTGGTGACTAGTGTATACGCAATTCCTCATTCTGATATGCGTTCTATCCTATGGTCAAAATTAAAGAATTTGGCTCTGTCAATCTCTCAACCATGGGTTTTACTGGGTGATTTTAATGATATCCTGACTCCTAGGGAATGCATTGAAGGAGCTCGATGCAATTTTCGACGAATTCAGTGGTTTAATGATCAAGTTATGGAGTGTGGCCTTTCGGACCCTGGTTTTAAGGGACCAAGATTCACATGGAAGGTCCTATGATTGCTGGCTGCTCTCGTCTTTTCGAACATTTAGATCGGGGTTTTGGAAATGCACAATTTCTTGATGTGATGTCTGAGGCGTATATTAAGGTACTTTCGAGAACCTTATTCTCTGATCACAACCCTCTTCAGTTAATTTTAAAAAGCCCAAATAGCAGGGTCTTATCTCCCCCATTTTGATTTGAAGCCATGTGGCTTGATCATGAATCTTTTGATGGATTTCTTATTAGAATTGGAAGGCAGATGGTGATATTTTGGATGCACTGAATAGCCTAAAGGTAGATTTGCATAAGTGGAACAAAAATTGTTTTGGTTTTATTGAGAAAAGGAAAAGGATCCTTCTTGCTAGACCGAGGGGTGTCCAAGATTCCTTAGATATCCTGCCTCTACCTTCCTTTGCAATTTAGAGGAGGAATTACAATCAATATTAGTTGAAGTAATGAAAAGAGAGGAAATCAAGTGGTTTCAAAAAGCTAGGACGGTTTGCGTTGCCAAGGCTGACAAGAACTCTAGATATTATCACTTGAAAACTTCTGTGAGGAGAAGGAAGAATAAGATTTAGATGCTAAAGAATGCTGATAGAGTTTGGGTTGAAGATGAGAAGCAACTAAATGAAATGGTTATTAATTTTTTTCCAAGAATAGTATAGAGCTGAGGACAGCCATCAAAGGAAGCTTTTCACTAACATAACCTTTCCTTCATTAGGTAGGGAGTCTTTGGTGAATCTGGGTACAATACCGATAGATGAAGAAATCAAAAGAGCTATCTTCTCTTTAGGTCCATATAAGGCCCCCGGATTTGATGGGTTTCCCCCAATTTTCTTTCAATCTAAGTGGAAGATTGTGGGGCCACATATTTTCAAATTTGTTAAAGCTGTATTTGCTGGAAGTCTTGATCTTTCTGAACATAACAAGACTTCGATTTCTCTCATTCCTAAAAGAGATAAACTAGAGGTTGTGGGGCATTTCCGTCCTATATCCTTATGTTCCATTCACTATAAGTGCATCACTAAAATTATTGCTGCAAGACTTAGGTTGCATATGGATTCCTTAATTTTTCCCTTCCAATCAAGTTTCATTAAAGGAAGGCAAATCCATGATAATATTATAGTGGGACAGGAAATAATGCATACTATGAGGAAGGCAAGGGGAAAGAAGGGGTTATTGGCAATGAAGATTGATTTTGAAAAAGCATACGATCATATTCATTGGGATTTCTTACAACAAGTTCTGAAGGAAGTGGGATTTGAAGCTAATTTTATCAGGCTTGTGATGCAATGTGTCACTTATGTGTCATACAACATTCTTTGGAATGGTTCTACTACAGATTACTTCACGGCCAAAAGAGGACTTAAACAAGGTGATCCTATCTCTCCTCTTTTATTTTGTTTTGTATGTTGATAAATTTTCTCATCTTATATATGATGAAGTTTGTTCTGGTGATTGGAAGCCTATTCTGGTCTCCACGAATGGCCCTGCTATTTCACATCTTATGTTTGTAGATGATCTTCTTTTATTCGGGGAGGCTTCGGAGGTTCAGGTTAAGCGTATGCTTGCTGTATTAGATAGATTTTGTGAGGCTTCAGGAGAAAAGATCAACAAAGACAAGTCATCAATTTTCTTCTATCCCAGAATTTCTAGTTCTCAAAAGAAGTGTATTGTAGATATAGCTGGAATGAGGGTATCCATTGAAATTGGACGCTATTTGGGCTTTCCTCTTTCTCGGAAGAAGAAACTAACGGAGACTTATCATTATATAGTGGAGAAAGTAAGAGCTAAGTTATCTTCTTAGCAAGGTAACTGCCTCTCATTTGCAAGACGAGTAACATTGGCTAGATCAGTGCTTGCTTCCATCCCTTTATATCCCATGCAGGTAGCAAGAATTCCTAAGGCAGTTTCCTGGAAGTAGAGAAGATCCAACGTAATTTTATTTGGGGACATCACAATTCATGTAGGGGCTTTCACCCTATTGGCTGGCAACAACTCACTTTACCACTTTCTCAAGGGGGTCTTGGTTTTAAGAATCTCTCCTCCCTAAATCAGGCGTATGGAGCGAAGGTGGCATGGAGACTCATTACAGGTTCCAAAGGTTTGTGGACAAAAGTTCTTCTTGGTAAATATATGCTTAGAGATGAGAATAATTTGCTGAATGTACAGAATGTTGATTCACTATGTTGGAAGTTTCTGGTGTGTAGTCATCATCTATTGGATTCAGGTTCCAGATGGATTATTAGGAATGGTAAGACGGTGAAGTTCTTTGAGGATCCTTGGCTTCTGTAGAATGGTTTATTATAGATGTGTGCCTCAGAAACTTGACAGATGCTGAAGAGCATAGTAAAGTATCAGACTTGGTGGTAAATGATACTTGGGATGTTTGAAAACTAGTGGCTATACTTCCCCCTCAGGTCATACAAAGATTACAAAATGTTCTTACTCCAAGAGTAGGTGCAGGGGATGATGTTCTTGCATGGAAATATACTAATAGTGGAGTCTTCACTATTAAGAGTGCGTACGATCTATTAGAAAATATTAATAATCAGGAGAATGATGGTTTGTTTAAATCTATTTGGAGATGGAAGGGAGCGGAGCGTATTCAAGCTTTTTTATGGATTGCCTGTCATAACAGGTTACCCACAAACCTATGGTGTCGTCGATGGTCACATACTTCTCCTCTATGTGATTACTGCAATCAGGATACTGAATCGATGATACACATCCTACGTGATTGTATCTTTGCGAAGGAAATGTGGCAGAGAATGGTACATCCTATATTTTTATCTCATTTCTTTTCTGCCTCATTGAAGGATTGGGGTCTTCTCAATCTGAAAAAAGATCTATGTCTAAACCAATCAGGGGAATGGAGCTTGATGTGGGGTATTGCAGTTTGGAGGCTATAGACCTGGAGAAATAGGTTTATTTTTGAAGAGGGTTTCCAGAAACCTATGAATCCTTCAGAAATCATCCTTAGAAGTTGGCGATATTTTACTGTGTATTAGGAGAATACAGAGTTTCCCCAGCCGGTGATTGTTAGTAACTCTAGTTGGTCTTTTAATACAAATGATTATGTTAGAGTCAATGTTGATGGGGCGGTCACAAGGCTACAGGGTCGTGTTGGTTGTGGAGGGGTAATTAGAAACCAGGACGGTCGACGGATTGCTGGATTCTCACATTTTCTGGGATCTTGCAATGTCTTGGAGGCTGAGCAATGGGCAATATTAAAAGGCTTGAATTTGGCCTGGGGCTTGGGGTTTCGAAGAGTACTATTAGAATCTGATGCAAAGGAGCTGATATCCTTAATTGAGAATAATGATGCTAAGAGATTTGGCAACCTGTTGTTTTGGAGAATCAAAGAGTTATTCAACCGTAATTGGGAGCTGTGCTTGCATTTTATCCCCAGAGAGGCGAACAAAGTAGCAGACTCTGGGGTAAAAAGGGGTCTTTCTTCTTCTGAGTTCTATGATATGTGCCCTGTATTTTTGTACATGGTGATGAATCATGATTGTCTAGGATCTATCCCACTGTCTGTATGTAGCTTTTAATTTTGTTTCTCACTAGTAGCGGGGAAAAAAAGTTTTGGTTTTAATATTTATACATGTACATGAATAACTGTAAATATATTCTGATTTGTTTTATTGTTTTATATATGAGTAAATGTAAATATATATTGTAATTCGTTCTGTACAAATGTATATTCCGGATATCGAAAGCAAAAACCCCTTTCAATTTTTTCTTTTTAAAGTTAGTTCCAATAAATCACGGTTGTTAACTAAAAATTGTTATTTATGTCAACTTTATAATGGTTGTTAAAGTAAAACCGTTATGTATGACACCATAAATCACAATTGTTATCTAATAGGTTATATTTATGTCAACTATATATAATAATTGTTAAAGTGGAATCGTTATATATGATGCAAGCATTACCATATATTATAAGGGCCCGTTTGATACGCTGAATTTGCGTGAGGGAATGGGAAGATAGTTATCTTCCCACTAAAAAAACCATTTGGTGCGCCTCTCTCCCGGGAATGTTGATTTCCCACCTACCCCATCTTCCCACAAAGCTGGGAAAATTGAATCCCTCAAAAACTGGCGAGATAGTGTGAAGTTCCGGGAGAATGAATTTTGTTGACAAAAAAGCCCTGTAAACAGCAGTAGAGCAAATTATGAAGAGGTTAAACCAGAGCACCATGGATTCAGATCTGATCCTTCCTTCTTTTGCCTTCCTTCTCCATTTCGATCACCGGCGACTCTTACCTTCTTCATCATCGTCGCCGCCAACATTCCTTTCTTCCCCTCACACTCCACCACAGTCGCGACAGACCCAATGTCAGAAGCAGAACCAGAGTGCCGAGGAGAACAGAGAGCTTCGACTCTCTTCCATCATCTTCGCCTTCTTCTTCCTTTCTACCAAGCACCGTCACAGGAGAGAGGCAATTGGAACAGACCCGACAATTTTCAAAAATTTTCATTGAGAATTCGTGGGGAATTCTCATTGAATTCTCGAGAATTCAATCAATTGAATTCATAGAGTATTCAATTGAATTCTGGAGAATTCAATGAGAATTCTCGAGAATTGTCTGGGGTCAGATTTTTTTTAAAATTAAATTACGTCGCATACAAAACTTGAAGTTGACGACGGTGGCGACGTCCACGACGGCAGGTGCGATGTCGACGGTGGTGGGAGTAGCGCCCAAGGCGGGGGAGTGGCGGCAACGCGATGGGTCACGACTTCGAACAAGACGTAAGGCGAATTTGTTTTTTTAATTTAGGGGTATTTTTGATATTTCACCTCATATTCCCATTTAACTAACACCCAATTCTTCATACCAAACCATTCATTTTCCCTCAACTTAAGTTACCTTCCCATGTCTACTAAACAACTCAACTTTTTAATTTCCCTTACAATCTTCCCTTCTATTCCTTTCCCTCCTTTAAATTCCTTTCCCTCTTTAAATCTTCCACGTACCAAACGGGCCCTAACGGTTGTTGATGTGTACCTGTAAATTCCTATCACAACAATGGATATATTAGGGCCTTACCAAGCATCAATATATAACGGATGTTATATTATAATCGTTATAATAGTTATGAAATAAATAATGGTTCCAAACCGTAATATATTTACGTCGATCTTTTATAGCCTCTGCATATATGAAGATTTGAACTAGTGATGTATGATCGTTAATAACTATTATATATCGTAATTTTTATAGTAGTGATTGCCTCATAGGCTCACTATCGCAAGTCCTGGTTCGCTGCTTACATATGAGTTCCTCTTGATTCCTTCATCGTAGTTAGTGTTTCACTGCTCCTTCTTCGCTCGTTCAGTCGTATTAAGAGAGAGCCCGAAAGAGATGAAGATAATGGAGTTGTTGTGGATTTAAAAATCATTTAAGGTAGCATCATAAAAAGTATGCTAGGGTATATATTTGGGATAAGGAGCAAAAATACACATGGGTTTTTCCCCAGGAGCGCCCAGCACCACGTGATTATTTCTGGAGCAAAAATACACATCAAATTTCAAAACCAGAGCAAAAATACCACCACAGTTAAATTGATTTAACATCTGTTAAGTACCTTGTGAAAATACTAAAATACCCCTCACCAACACCCTCTCCCTCTCAACTCTCATCTCTGCGACTGTCATCTCTACAACTCTTCATAAACGAAGAACAGTGATGATTTAAGCACAGTGACGATTCCCAGATTTGTGACTAACACCATAAAGTTTAGAAACATTGCATTTATCTGCGAATCACAAGCAATCTGATAAGCATGCATGTCCTTCGCTCGAATTTTCATATGGGTATTTAAAACTGTTTGTATTCTAACAACCTTGTTCGAAAATGAAAATGCTTGTTTTTAGAAAATGAGGTCTTTATGTGAAAATAATCAGTGACCAACAACTTTAGACTTCAGGGTCATTGTCGCAAAGATTTGAAACACCCCAAGGGACCATAGAACACAAGAAAGCATATGAAACACAAAGATGAGAGTTGTGAGATAAAGATGCAAAAGACGGAGCGGAAAGAAAAAAGGAAGAATGAAATTTTAAAGCAAAGGAACCAACTTTCCAGTTTCCATCATGAATCTGGAGAGAAATCAAAATCACAAACCCAGATTTGGAAGGAAATCGAAATCGCAAACCCAGATTTGGAAAGAAATCGAAATCGCAAACCCAGATTTGAAAGAAATTGAAATCGCAAATCTGATCGAAATCACAAACCCAGATTTGGAGAGAAATCAAAATCGCAAACCCAGATTTGGAAAGAAATCGAAATCGCAAACCCAGATTTGGAGAGAAATCAAAATCTCAAATCTGATCAAAATCGCAAACCCAGATTTGGAGGAATCGGATCAAAATCCCAAATCTGATCAAAATCGCAAACCCCGTTTCCTTACCTGAGAATTCCTTCGGCTCGCAATCCTCCGCGATCGGATCAACGCCGAAACTAAGGTTGAAACTACCCGGAGGAATCGGATGAACGCCGAAACTAAGGTTGAAACTACCAAGAGGAATTGGATCAACGCCGACTGGTGGAGGGTGCGCCTTCTGCATCGGATCTGAAATCTAAGAACAAAATCGCGTGAAGGAAGAAGGGAAAACAGCTGATCTGAAGAAGGGCAATGAGGGAAATTTCAAAAACCTAGGATTTTTTTTTTAATAAAGTAGGGCCCACCACAAAGATAATAGCAGTTACACTATTTTAACGGTGGTGGTATTTTTGCTCTGTTTTTTAAATTTGATGTGTATTTTTGCTCTAAAAATAATCACGTGGTGCTAGGCACTCCTGAGGGAAAAACCCATGTGTACTTTTTCTCCTTATCCCTATATATTTGATCCTTTATATTTGCATTAAGTTTCATTGTAATCCTTAATTTTATAAAGTTCATTTTTTGTCCCTTAAACCCAATAATACCGTTAATTTTGGTTAACAAAAAATGCTGATTAAGCAAATTGAAGCGGTGACTAGCTCTGCCATTAAATGTTAACAAAGCATAATACTTTTATATTTAAAATTAAAGAAAATTAAACTGCAAAAATTGGAAACCCTTCTCGCCAAACTCGGAAGATCTGAAAACAATCCTTGGATTTCAATCCGATCGAGGGGAAAGATTGAAGCACTGTTTCAAATTTCATTCAAAAGCGAAGTCCATGAAGTAATAATCTTCTCAAACGGGTACCTTTGAGCAATTTTCCCAAGATAATGTTTTATCTTAGTTTATCTTTCACAAATTTATTATTAAAAAGTGAGATAATCTATTTTATTATTTTATGACTAAATGTCATAACATCACCAATAATATTTTGGGGAAATTATAATTATTTATCTTTTTTAAAATGGGATGGTATATTAAAGAATTTTACAGTATGAAATTGTCATACAAAGTATTTTGTGGAGAAATCATTTTAACTGGATCCTTTTTTACGGGAATTTTAATTGGAATTGAATGTTTCAAAGAGATTTAAATTAAGACATGAAGTGAGACTAACACTTTTTTAAAAAATAAGTTTGGCCAGGAAAGGAATATAACCAATAATATACTCATATAAACTTAAAATAATTAGCCCTCTCGTTGGCAAAAAGAAATAATAATTAGCCATCTCAATAATTCTCGTATGAAAAAGAAACCTCGCACAAATATGTCGGCTGCGACACCCCACGCAACTTCATAAGCACGTGGCACTTCCACATTTATCGCGCCACGTGTCACTCTCCCCGTCTTTCAGCCTCAACCGGAAACAATGTACGAAGCAGCCTTTCCTCACTCTCATGATCCAAAACCTCAAAAATCCAGAACCAACGAATCCCACGCTGACGCGTGTTACGTTCGTCCCTTTACTATAAATATTCCAAACCCCCCGCGTCCGTATCCCAATCACAACCAAACAAACACACAGATCCAAGTCCGTTTCATTTTTCGTCTTCTTCCTTTTTAAAGTTTCGATCTTTTCTATTTTTCTGTCTTATTCTTTCTCATGATCCGAAAATCAAATGAGTCCGATCGCCGGATTCTGACTTTCCCGGCGGTTCATCCTTATGAGGGTGTTTCTCTTCCCACGCTCATCACTTCTCTATTCACCATTTCTCGTCGGATTTGCAGTTTCAAATCCAAAGTTTTCTCCAGTAACAAGAAAAATGCCAGAAAAGCCATTCGTATGATCGAGGTTCTTCAGATTTTTCTGGAAGAGATCCGATACCAACAATGGAGTTTTCCGGATTCTGTAATCCTGAGCTTGTCGGAGCTCCATTTGACTTTCCAGAAGCTTCAGTTCCTCCTTGAAGACTGCACTCAAGAAGACTCTCGGCTATATATGCTCATGGAGTCGGATTGGGTCGCGACCCATTTCCAGGTCCTATCCAGATCCATAGTCACAGCTCTGGATGTCTTCCCTTTCAATTCCACAGAAATTTCGGAAGAAGTTAAAGAACACGTTGATCTGATGCTGAAGCAAGCAAGAAAGTGCAACTTTGAAGTTGAGCCTGAAGATAAACGAGCAATGATGGGTGTTCTATCAATTTTGAATCAATTTGAGAACTCTGTCACCCCAAGTGAGAGTGATCTCAGATGGATTCTTGATCATATTGGGGTTCAAAGATGGAGTGAGTGTAACAAAGAGATCAAATTTTTGGATGCAGAGATTGGGTATGAGCGAATGAAGGAAGAGAAAAGAAAGCTGGCTTTTTTATGTAGTTTAATGGGGTTCATAAGTTATTGCAGATGCGTGGTGATCGGGGTGGTCGATGATGGAGAAGATGAATCAAAATCTGATTATGGTAAAGAAAGTGAGATTCAGACTGGGTTCTTCAACCCAGATGATTTTCGATGTCCAATCTCTCTAGAAATCATGAATGATCCAGTGACGATAGAGACGGGTCATACTTATGATCGATCTTCGATTCTCAGATGGTTCAGCAGCAGTGGAAGTCTCAAATGCCCCAAGACAGGGAGAAACCTTAGTAGCATCGAACTGGTCCCTAATTTGGTGCTTCGAAGGCTAATTCATCAATACTGCTCTAAACCAGGTGTTCCCGTGACTGATCTGGGTCAAAGAAATCGTGGTGATCGTGACAACAGAACAACCTGTCAGCCTGGAAGTTTGGCAGCTCAAGAAGCCATGAGAATGCTGGCGAGTTTCCTCACTGACAAGCTTCAAAGCAAAGCCGAGGTTGAGAGAAACAGAGCTGCTTACGAGATTCGGGTTCTTGCGAAAAGAAACATCTTCAACAGGTCTTGTTTGGCGGAATCTGGTACAATATCGTGTCTGTTAAGGTTGTTGTCCTCAAAGAATCCAACAACACAAGAAAATGCCATAGCAGCTCTTATGAACCTCTCAAAACACCCCAAGAGCCGAAGCATTATGGTTCTGAATGGAGGTTTGGAACTGATAGTGAGTGTTTGTAAGAAAGGAATGAAGTTAGAATCTCACCGTCACGCTGCTGCCACGATGTATTACCTCGCTTCCGACGAGGAGAATCGGAAATTGATCGGGAAAGAGCCAGAAGCAATCCCATCTTTGATCAAACTACTCAAAGATGGCTCTGATAGAGGCAAAAAGAATGGCCTGGTTGCTATATATGGCCTCCTTTTCCACTCTGAAAATCACAAGAGAGTCCTTGAAGCTAAGGAAATTCTTCCATTACTAGTTAGCATCATAAAAACCTGTGAAAGAGAAGAGCTAGTCACAGATTCACTAGCAGTACTGGCAACTCTAGCAGAGAAAAGCGTTGGAGCAATGGCAATACTTAAAAATGGAGAAGCTTTAAATCCAGCCATGGAAATTTTGAACTCTTCTTCAACTTCAAGAGTTGGCAAAGAGCAATGTGTGGCTTTATTGCTTTCTCTAGCAGCAAATGGAGGGGAAAATGTGATTGCTCTTCTAGTGAAAAGCCCTTCTTTAATGGGATCCTTATATTCCTTACTCAGTGAAGGCACGTTTAGAGCAAGCAAGAAGGCCAGTGCTCTCATTAGGGTCCTCCATGATTTTTGTGAAAGGAGGCACTCTGGATTCAAAGTTCCAGTTCTTCCACAAGAACAATTTATTCATGTTTGGTAAAATAGCCCAGTTTGCTCCTTTTTATCTGCATCTGGGTATTGTAGATACAATTGTAAAAAAAGGGGTGTGCTGCTGATTCATGATATGAGCTCATGTTTTAAAGAGCTAATATCTGTATCGGCATAAGCTTCTGTTTTAGTTATGAAGCTTGTATAGAGAGTCTTACAATTCATTTGTTTATCAAATAAGACTGTACTGTGATGTGTTTTGTAATTTGCAAATGCAATTTATGTAATAAGATTGAGATTCTTTCACTTTTTTCTTGTCTCCACAACAAAATTGTTCATTCTTACTTACACTGTGAAAGATGTGAATTGTGCTGTGATTTCCAGAGCCTTCTCTAGGCTGCGTAGCACTTGCTCTATCGATGGCCGTTGCTGCTTAAGCCCTATGCATGAGACGGCGAGCTTTAGTGTGACGCTAAATGCTTCTGCAGAGTATTCCCCTCTGAGTTTAGGATCAGCAAACTCTGATATATTCCCATCTCTAGCAAAATTTCTTGCCTAAAATCACAAAGTCATAAAAACAAGTTTTTTGAGCTATTCCACTTTATACTTATAAGCCTGTCCACTATTAGTGTGTGTGTGTGTGTGTTTACTTTAGCATTGACCATTAGGCTCTCACCATTTTATATAGGGACATTGGTCTCTGGAAATCGAAGTTCATGACCTTCTGTCCCGAAAGAAGTTGCAGCAAAACTACTCCGAAACTGTAGACATCTCCGGAGGCTTTTACGTGGCGGTTTTTCCGGTATTCAGGATCGATGTAACCTAATGTTCCTCTCACCTCGGAGCTCACAAAAGATTGGTCGAGGTCCATTACCTTGGACAGTCCAAAGTCTGAAAGCTTTGCTTGCATGTTGGTGTCAATTAGAATGTTTGATGGCTGACAATACCATACCACATATCACAAGAGACATCGGAGACAGAGAATGGAATTAGACTATAATGGAGGGACTTAGAGAAAAAGAAGAACACGCAGTGTTTCACCTTAATGTCACGGTGAATAATGCAGCCACCTGGATAGGTGTGGAGAAACATTAGACCTCTTGCACAATCAACTGCAATCTTAAGTCTCTGAACCCATGAAAGAACTTTATCTTTGCCTGTCATAGAGTAAGGGAAAAATTAATCCTTTTGATCATATAATTTTGATTAGGTTACAACACGGTTCTTAAATTTTAAATCCATGTAACTCAATCCTTATAGTTTTAACCATCTATAAAATATCGACCTTTTAGAAAATAAAATTATGTATTTCATAAAACTTAAGAACTAAAAGTTTAAATGATTAAAATTATAGAGACTAAGTTATGTGAGTTAAAGTTTAGGGATTGAGTTTTAATTGATTTTAAAATATAACAATTGAGTTGCATTAAATCAAAATCTGGAGATTGACATCAAAACTATAAAGACCTATAGATAAATTTCCCCCCTAGAGAAACTATGTATAAGAGAATTTACATGGAAAAAAAAAGGTTAGAACTTGGAAGGATTTCTATAAATATGAGGATAAAAAAGTATACCAAATAGCGAATCTGAGAGGTTCCCTCCATGGCATAGCTCATACACCAGGAAGCATTCACCTTCATCGTCACAGTATCCAACCAAAGATACTAAATTTTGATGTCTGACATGAGAAAGGCTAGTCACTTCTCTAACAAATGTCTCTAAATATGCTTCGCCGACGATATGCTTGATGGCTACATGCTGACCGTTGGAAAGTATGCCTTTGTATACTTTTCCTATAATAACTCCAAACAAGTTTAATTCAGTTGAAAGATTTTGTATAAATACTATGTTGAAAATTAAAACCAGTGTTAAATAGCTTTGTGGTTTTCATTGACTTGCCAGTAGAATGTGCTAACAAGGTTTGATTCTTCTAAAGCCTGCTGCTTGTAATATCAGCTAATAAGCTATCTTGTGGATTTTGTCTCAGTCATCTCTTTTGGTTTTGTTGTGTTGTTTTGAGACATTAAACCGTAATAAACAGATATCAGAAAACACATTTCCAGAAACAGATATTCTTACCAGCTATGCCTTGACCAATATAATTTGAAGCATTAAGATTGCCGGTCGCCATATAAACTTCCTTGATAGTTATCTTAAGAGGGCTTGAATTCTCTGGCTCTAAATAATTAAAAGCATTCAAGTAAGACAAAATACACAAACAGACATATGTTCTAGACCTATAAAAAAGGAAAATTGGTAAAAAGCCCCTTTGTAAAAGGACCTGAAGAGTACCGATACTTTCTGATTATGAAATTCTATAGTATTTTTTTGTGTATAAAGACATATTAGATCCTTCTAGCTAATAAAATTTTCAGACAGAGACATTTCACTGATTTTCCCAAAGAAAATGGTAAAGGCTTTTAAGTCACCTTGTTTTGTTGGGGGACTTCTAGTCCTTCTTCTATTCAAAGTCCATGCTACAAGAAAGCCTATGACTATGATTCCAATTATGCCAAAAGGTAATATCCAGAGACCTGTTGCCATCATATTTTCCACAACTTCATTATTCATCAAAAGTGATTCAAACTGTTAAACTTGCACAAGAAAAACCTTAATTTTTTCCTATCCTCACAACAAAGAATATATTGTAGGACTAAGATTTGGAAGAGAACTTACCTGAGATGAGCTTAGAATTGCCATCAGTTTGTCCTACTTGCTGATCTGTAACAGTCAGTGGATTAAACAAGTGAATTACTTCAAGTTCCACAAGATTCACTCCAATTTCCATATTGAATTGACTGTAAAAAAGAAACAGAAAAGAAATTTACTTTTCTCTAGGCTGTAGGTTCCAAGGCATTCATAAACTGCCTGAATTGACACCCTATCATAAAGTCTGATGCTTGTAAGTGAGATTAGTACCGCAAACCTACAAAGATTAGCATCAAAATCTGCAGATCCCGACTCCATTTTAGCGTCTGACATCGCGCCAATCTCCTCCCACCTGCTCAAACAGGCCGTACAAGTCTCGTTTTCTCTTCCATTCTTGCTCAAAGGCATACAATCTTCATCTAATCTTCTCAAGTTGTCTCCAAGTTTGTCCCTAACATCTATGATAGAGAATTCAGAGCAACCACCAGCTGCAGTACTTAGCTTCTCCACACCACATCCTTCAATATTCATCGATGCGAGGCAAGTTTCTTGATCTGATGAATTCAAATATATTTTTCCAGATAGATTGGCATGCATGCCTAATGCATAAAGGTAACCATTAAAATCTAATGCACAACAGCTATTTATAAACCCTCCCCAGCTGTGTGATTCACAATCAGAGCTTCTATTATTTAAGGATGTAGAAGACTGGATGTCAAGGATGCAACCAGAAGCTGAAGAAGTTTGAGAACAAGCTTGATCAAGTGTAATGCATAAAAGAAATAGTATGAAGCAGTTTCTCCTTTGAAACTTCATTGTATCAGAGCTAAAAAAACAAAAGCTAATATGAGACCAGATAATAGTAAGAGCTTCAGGCGTTTTAATGTTGAAAATAGTTTTTGATTGATATAAGCATAATTCTAATTTGGTCATTATGTCACTATCAGACCACTTTTTGATGAATCCAATATGGAAATAAATGTTCATTTGGACTTGAACTCTAAGGGACATTTTGACAAATGGCTGATGAAGATCAGTTATATACTATCCACCTCTCTCTGGTTTTTTCATCCTTGTTGGCAAAATAAAATATTGTTGCCAGTTCAAACCTGCCGCTTTAAATGAAAGTGACCTACACGGCCCTAATTACTTCATAGAATATTACCCATGAAGGAAGGACAAGGGCCGGATTGTAGGCTCTGATTCAGAATAAAACAAGTATGAAAAACTGAAGCAAACTCTAATGAGATGTTACCTCGCTGTCCGTCTCATATATTTATGTATGTGTGGATTGACGGTGACAACAGATGTAACTTTTAAAAACTCTAGGGTGAAGGGTAAAAAATACCTATGACCTTTTTCCTAGGATCGCCCAGCACCACGACCTTTCAACTGGATCAAAAATACATACGACGTTACGTTTTTGGGTCGCCCAACACCACGGTCAACTTACGGTAATTAACAGTTGACTAACGGCCGTGGTGCTGAGCGACCCAAAAATGTAACGTTGTATATATTTTTAATCCAGTTGAAAGGTCGTGCTACTAGGCGATCTTGGGGGAAAAGATCATGTGTATTTTTGACCCTTCACCCAAAACTCTAAATCAGTTAGAAATTAACTGAAATGACTTTTTTCGAACTAAAATTTATTTAGATAATTATTTTAGAAAACAAGTTTAGATGAAAAACAACTGAAAATGATATTAAATCTTGAAGCATGGAAATTGTGGCTTATAACTTTAAACAACTTTTTCCCTTAAAAGCACAATAGGAAAAAAGCTTATCCAAACAATCCGGCCGGTGTTTTCTAATTTTCATCGCACAATTTGATGCATAAACGCTCTCTCAAAGACGTTAAAATAGAATTTTACAATTCAATGGTGTGCAACGGCAGGAAGATCCATTTAATTTGGTTTTGAAACATTGTTGATTGTGTTAGAGTATAAATGTATAAAAGATGAAAATAGAAAATTCTGTTATGAATAATATATATGGATTACCATCTCCCTATTATTTTGCTATCAATATTATATAATCTCATTCATTGTATTATAAAGTTATGTTTATAAATAGAAGACCTATATTATATAGGGGATATGATCTATACTGTCACTGCAGATAACATTAGGTGCAATGAGGCCTTTAGCCTCGTTTCAATTGGAAAATACGCATGAGTTATACTTGATCAAAGATTGAATTATTTAATAAGGATCTGATTCTGTAGCAATCACGATTCACACCTAAATAGGAAGGTTTGTTGTTAATCAAATTCAATGTTCTCCTTGTGGTCTATAAATTTTTTTTTACGGTACATAAAAAAAAATTCTTGTTTCCAACATTTATTTTATCTTTCTCTTCTTGTTTCCCGTGCGTCCAATATTTTGAAATAAATGGGAATATGAGAAATAGTTTTTTTTTAAAAAAAAAACAAATATGAGAAATAGTTTTTTTTAAAAAAAAACAAATTTGGTCAAAATATTGGATGCATGGGAAACAAGAAGAGAAAGATAAAATAAATGTTGGAAACAAGATTGAGAACAGTGAATTTAACTAACCTCAAACCTTCCTATTTGAGCGTGAATCGTGATTGCTACAGAATCATATCCTCATTAACTAATTAAATTGAAGCATTAAATAATTCAATCTTTGACCAAGTGTACAAAAATAATTCAGTCAGCCATGATTGTCACTAATACAAACTCATACGCATTTTCTAATTGAAACGATACAGTAAATGCCTCACTACACTTGATATTATATGCAGTGACAATATAGATCGTATCCCCTATTATCATTGTTGTCAAACTCGCGAGTTGACTCTCCGAGTTTACCGTCTTTACGTTTCTACTTTACTAAATCGAGTCAAGTCTCTAGCAAACTCGTGTCAACTGTAAACTCATATAAACTCACGAGTTTACAGACCGAATTTACCGTTTTTACGTTTGTAGCTTACAAAATTGTGTTAATTTTTTTCAATTTTGTCATTTTCAACAACTTTATATATGAATTTTATAGAAATTTCTTTATTAGGTATAATAAATTATGAATGTTGATATATTTGATTTTAATTATTTGGATTTAAAATATATTTAAATCAAATTGTTGTTATTTTTATATTATAATTATTTAATTATATACTGTTAATACATGTTTAATTATAAAAGTAAACTCTTACGAGTTTACCGATTCGAGTTTACGATACGAGTTTACATCATTGTCACGAGTTTGTATAGACTCGTGAGTTTGACAACCTTGCCTATTATATATTATAGACACGTCTAAATAATGAATAAAATTGATCTCTCTTCTTTTATTATTCTCTCAATCTTTTATTTAATAACAAATTCTTATATCTTTATTGCCACCAATTCTGCTTCTCTCAATCTTTTATTTAATAACAAATTCTTATATCTTTCTCGCCACCAATTCTGTTTCAGATCTATTTGAGTTGGTGTTGGAAAAACATATTCATGCAAATTAAGACAAAACTCATTTTATAAACTTGCGTCGTATACTGTAAATCAAATTAAAAAAATAGTTTCTATAGCTAATCCAAACAAGCACACTATACATCTTAATTTCTTAGGGTGAATAGTGTAGTTACTCTCTTGTGAACTTCGTCAAGCATAAGTTTCCTTTAATATCTCATTCTTACAATCACATCTTTACCAATCTCAAATTTTGATATTTTCTTAATTTCCTTCTAGATTGCACTTTTATTTGTTGGTACTTCCATATACATTAGCTAGCGGTTAAACATGGCATCATATGAATAGGTGTATTTCACACATCCACTAACAATTTCTAGAATGCTACTTTAACTTGTAGTGATAATCCTTGAGCAAGGTCATCCATCATCTCAGTCTCATGTTAGATTCCTCTATGTCAAACAAGGGAAGAGTGCTTCAAATTTCAAATGCCTGATTGTCCTATATGATAGATTTGAATAGAGACAAACTTTTTTTTTTTTTTAAAAAAAAGGTAAGTTTAACCAGTTAATCGCTCTTCTTTTATTTAATAAAATAATTAAAAGTGACCTATATGCATTAAAAATTAGCTTAGGATATTGTATGCTATTAAAAAAATATTTTACAGTGTGAGGTGCTAGATAATGGGTGAGCTAAAAAATATTTTAGGTACTAAGTGGATCAAAAATTATTTTAGGATAGGGCTAAATATTGGGTTATACTGAAAAAAATACTTCAAAATGTTAAATACTTTTTTTTTAAAAAAAAAAAAGTGACCTCATGAGTATTTTACCCAAAATCGGCATAGTTCAAGGAAAATGAGGGATCAAATTTTAAACCCTTTAAATTTATATATGCATATTATTTTACATATTTTTTTATATATAAAGTAAGAATAATATTTTTATAAAATATTAAATGTTAACAATTAAGATTTTAATCCAATGGTGTTTGATGAAGAGAAAAAGAGGGTGGAGGAGAGATTCTCTCCCCCACAATCATAGTGTAATTGAATCAAGGGAGAATTATAATAAAGGACCTAAGAAAAATAATATTTATTTAGAATAACCATAAAAATGGTAATTATTTTGAAGGACAAAAAATTAAAACATTAATATAAAGAGACTAAATTGTTTTTGGTCAAATTTCCTATATTATCTCTAATTAAATCAGAATCTGAAGTAATTGATTGATTGAAAATGATAAATAAAGATCAAATCAGAATCTGGAATATGCAAATTAGAGTCTTTATTAATAACTTTTTATCTCTTTATGAAGACTGAAGAAAAAATCGTAGGTTTTTTCATCCACAAAGATCTCCCAGGTGTTCTCTCCTCTGTTCTATGATCTTCAAGTTCTTCTTCCTGATTATTTTTTATCTTGTTTTCCTTTAATTCGGTTCTTGTTATAATCATTAAAATTTGATTAATCATTGCCCCTTTAGTATTATATATTTTTCAAACTTTTGTTTTGAATCACCGAAGCCAATTCGCATGGTCTATCACTTTTCTTTCTTTATGTGGAAGGAAAGGTTGCTATATATTATTGTTCCAAAAAAAAATCGCAAACATTGATTTGTAGGTTTTTTTTTTGGTTAATTATATATTTCATTTTAGGTTTTTTGTTTGTTAATTAGATATTTTATTCCAAAAAAAGGTTGCCATATATTATTGTTCCAAAACGTTTTTTTTCATTTCTCACCTTTATGTAAAAATTGTAGAACCAAGGGTAATTTAGTCTCTTTATATTAATGTTTTAATTTTTGGTCCTTTAAAATAATTATTATTTTTATGGTCCTTCTTAATAATTATTATTTTTCTTAGGTCCTTTATTATAATTCTCCCTTGAATCAATGCAACTGGATCTCAGTCAAAAACCAATTTATTGAAAAGTAGAAAAAAGAAGATTTAATATTTTAAATATTATAGTAGCATAAATATTAATAGAGTTAAGTAGTAAATCTACCCCGGAAATACACGTCCACGAACAATTTTACCCTGGAAGTTTTTTTTTGGCTTAATGTAACCCCTGGAAGTCTAAAAATGTAACAATGTTACCCTTTTTGCATAAAAAAGTTAACTGTCAATGTTATTTTTTAACGGTCAACATTAATTTTTTTTAATGAATTAAAAAGGACAAGATTGCTATATTTTTAGACTTCTGAAGCTACGTTGAGGTAAAAAAAATTCTAAGACAAAATTACTCCTAAATATATACTTTTAAAACAGATTTACTACTTAACCCATATCAATACAAACTAATGATTAAAATATAAACTCACACAAGCCATTGAAATTGTCAATGAAAATCAGTGGCTCCTTGTATACATCTATACATTGCTGCCTGGTGAATCCACCGTTGAGTCATTAGGAGACAAAATTGTCAGTCACTTGTCATGAGTCATAAGAAAAGAAGAAATTGCCATTTGTAATAAAAAGAAAATAGTGTCTTGTAATTTTATTCTTTATCATGTCAATCAACAAAAAAGTCCGGACAATTATTGCATAATATATTGACTTTGCGTGATTGTAAACGAATTCAATCCTCATCCACACAAACAACTTTAATTATTTGACTCTCTCAAAATAAGAAATATTTACCGCTTGAAAATTATGATTTATTATTAAAAAGAACACCTAAATTAGTCAACATTGTTTTATGGTAAAGTGATTTATCTTTAATACTAATAAGTTCTAACAATGTCAGCATTGTTGTTGTAGAGAACTTGTATTTCTACAGCTTTGTTAGATTTTTTAATGTTCTAACCAATAGTTAATGATTCTTATTTTTTTTTGATACAGCCAGTGGGGGGAGGGGGAGGCAGGGCTTGAACCCTAGACAAGAGGGAAAGCCAGCTCCTAAGGCTGGCCCTAGTGCCATCGCACTACGAGGCACTTGGCAATAGTTAATGATTCTAGTTGAAGGGATTATGACCACTTAAATCTGATGTCTAACTATGTTTGAATTTGACTCACTCAGATAGTTATATGATAAATCACGATTTTATTTAATTCTTGCAGAATAAAGAAAAACATGTTAAAAAACTACTACGATGCACAATTGACTTTGGAAGCTAAAAGAAGATCTAATGGTGAAATTTTGTTGGGCTTCTTAAATTTTATTGGGTTTAAGTTGATATCCAAAATACTCCCCTCCTTAAATAAAAAGTAACCTAGCTGCGTAGAAGGACCCAGTTTCAGGGCTCGTCCGTAGGACGAGCAGAGAGAGCTCGTCCGCACGAACGAGCTCTGGACCGTCCAGATTTGATCTAGACGGTCCAAATTTGATTTTTTTTTACTTTTATATTTTTTATCGAAAATAATTTTAATAGATAGAAGATCTAAAATAAAGATAATCTCTCAACTAACACTTCTTAAAAAAATGATTTTTTCTTATAGAAAAAAAAATAAAAACGAAAAAAAAAAGATCTGGGCCGTCCAGTTAGATATCGTTGATAAGTTGAATAATGACAACAATAACTTATGTATAGACCAGCGGGAGTTGGCTCAAGTGGAAAGGACTTGGGCCACTTAAGCAGGAGTCTCGAGTTCGAGTCCTTGTGGATGCAGAAAACTCCCCTGGGAGAGGTCCCTGCGTATGCACCCGACAGAACCTCGATCCGAACTAGGCAGGGCGAAGCTCTGGTGAACTGGGTGCAATAGCAAAATAATAATAATAATAATAACTTATGTATAGCAATTCACAATTATGACATAAAGAATGACAACCTGAGAGCTCAAGTTGTCAATCTTTATACTCAAATTGTCATTTCTTTTATTCAACTTGTTAACGACACCTAATGTGGCTTATGGAACTAAAGTTGTCAATTTTTATACTCAAGTAGTTAGTCACATTATTCAAGTTCTTACTGGAGCTTTGGCGTCAGAGCTCTAGCCGTAGCAAGGGCAGGGCAATAGTGGTCCAGCAACGAGGGGGATTTGCCTTTTTTAAAAGAAAAAAGAAAAAAGTGAAAGGCATTTGGGTTAAAAAAAACAATATTTCAAAATTTCTGATTCCTCCCTAATAACCTATGTGTCATTTTCATGTGTCAATAGATTTTTTGAGATTTTCCAAGTTGAAATGGTATTTTAAATGGAATTTTCCCAATTATGAGATTCATTCAACATCGTACATGTACAGCTATATTTTTAAATTATTAATTTCGTAGGTACCATTAAAAAAATTAATGCACATGCAAATGTAGGGACGAATTGATAATTGAAATGGTATTATTTTTTATTAAAAAATCTTGGGACAATCCACCTTTTGGTCCTTATAGTTTGGGTCAATTTTGATAAAGGTCCTTGCAATTTGATTTTGAAGCAATAGGTCCCTCAAGTTTGAAACAGTTAAACCACTGGTCCTACTGTTTATTAACGGTGCTAACGTGGATTAACAGGGGTGTGGCCAAAAATAATGAGTTGTCATTTTTTGGGCTAAATGACTTGACTTTTTAATTTTTTTTTTTATAAAAAAACTATTGGAAAGAGAGAAAGAAATAGAACCGAGCACACGGGGCATGCCACCAGCCACCAGAGAGGTTGATCGGCAAAGAAGAGTGACGAGTTCAGCAAGTGAGAAGAGGTAAAGGAGATCGGCGGGGGAGAGAGTAGAGGTCTACCAACGAATTGATTGATTTTGCCTCTGGTAAAAATCAACATCTCGTTCCCATTTTCTCTCATACATTCCTTTCTTTTGTGACTCAATCACACTCACATCTCTCCCTTTCTCTCTTCAATCAAGCTTTAAATTTTCCACTGCTCCTAAATCTTTTCTTTTTAAAGTATGTTTGATTTGAAAGGAGGAGATGAATTCCTAGAAAAGGTATTGACCAAATTGTCATTAATGAAAAAAATATTCATTTTTATTGAGAATGTATTTTTTGAATATTGAAAATTTTCCATGGGCTATTTAATAAAGATGAGAGGAAAAAATTTCTCTCTCATCTTTCCCTCCCTCTCCTTCCTCTCAAATCAAACAAGCTCTAAGATTTAAACCTACTTAGTGCTTGCTTGCTTAATTATTTTTCCTTCTTTTGGTTTCTATGTGTTCTGTTGTGGAGAATTTGCTTTTGGCCGAAAAATGTCGCCACAGGGGCGGAGGAAGGGGATGCTAGGGGTGGCCTTTGTCCCCCTAAAATTACAGATAATGACCCAGAGTTTTTTTAAAATTATATTTTAGCCTTATAAAAATTTTAATATTTTTACTTCAGTCTCTATTATTTCTATAGTAAAGGGACTAAATAGAAATATTGAAATGTTTGTGGGGCTCAAGTGTAATTTTATAAACATTTGGGTTCTATTCTATAAAATTCGCCCCCCAAACTGCAATTTCTGGCTCCGCCTCTGTCGCCAAAGTGTCTTCGGCGTTGGAGCAACAAATATCATATCCAAAGACTCATCATGATGGTTCAAGCGCGAGTTGATTCGGATAAATGCATCAGCACTTCGATGAAGAATTCGACCAACCCAATTTATTGTTTGAATGTATTCGGGATCCATTCGGATCAATGGTGATAGAAGCTACTCACACCCAATAGGAAGAGTGAATTGAATGTAAAATAAAAACTTTAAAAATCTTTTCGCATATTATTATTGAAAAGAAGAAGCACGAAGATATTGAGTCAGAAGTCAACAGTTAATTATTCAAATAATATATGTTGGAAATTTAAAAAGATAAGGGAAAGGAGTATACAAAATATGATTTGTCCTAGTTTGGTCCGATCTTTGATAATCTACATCCAGTCCCAGTCTCCTAATGAGATTTCAATTCACTGTCTCTCTCAAGTTTAAATCGGGCACTTGAAAACCATTACAATCTCACAGATTTAATCTGGGCATTTGTGAAGCCAATTACAACCTTCTCACCAATATAACAACTTCCTCGTACACATCATAAGGTTACAGTCTCTCTTAATGATGAATGATTACAATCAATTTTCTCTCTCAAAGGTGAATAAGATGAACACTGAAGCACAATACCAATAATCTCTCCATTTTTCTAAAGTAGATTATATGAACATTGAGAAGACAAAGAGCATATGAGATAAACGTTAGAGTCAGAGTGTTGGCATTTTGACGGTGAAGATGCAAGCTCTACAATTTGGCTTTGAATTCTTTAATTTCAATTTAAAGTTGATATAGCTCTAATGAACATTAGAGATGTTGAAGTATCCATTAGACATGTTCATATTGTCGTTCCATTAGACAAAAAAATGAAAACTTTACATCTCTGTTGAATGCACTATGTTCCTTTTTTTTATATGGATAACAATCTTGAATTAGCTATGGAAATTGTCCATTTGCTTCCTAAGAGCTCTTTAGCCAACTGATAAGAATGCTTTGCTTTACTCGTCTTTTTCAAAAGACGAGTGAGGATGCAAACCAATGTAGCAACAAGTACCTGCTATTGTATAGTCTAAGTAAAATGGGAACAAATCTTTCATGAATCTCTCTCAAATCGCATGGAATGTGACATCAAATTAAATTGTCCCTTAATCTACTGAGTAAAAAATATTCTTTCATTTTGCGAGATAACATTAGCACAGCTTAGATTAAAACGGTAACATATACCTTTTATAACAATGTTAAGCACAAGCACCATGGCTAATCAAAACTGAATTGGCACCCTGAAATATAAATTTTACTGTTACTACATCAATTTTAAGACTAAAACAATCAAGGCTGTACCACATGAATACTGCTTTGCACTGCAGAGTGCAATTAATTGTTCAATGGTCACGTGACAGATAGAAACTCTTAATACAAACAAAGCATTTGCTTCCATACGTTAAAGTCACTCCTCAACAACATTGACTAATTCGTATTCCACTAAAGAAAGATTAAAACAAAGCTAATTTTTTGAAATTGTAGAGTTAAATATATATGAATTTTTTGATCTAGGCAGATTAAAACAAAGCTAATTTCATTGAAGAACTTGCCTTAGAACTTGGACTTGATCCTTCTTTTTCCATCTGAGTTGTGTTGATGACGGCTTAGCATTCTTTAGTTAATCAAATTGTTACAGGTGTATTAGCCTAAATCTTGACTCTTGAGAAGGTAAATCAAAAGGCACACAACCGGATTCCTGGGTATACTGAAATTTGTTTATTATTTGTGGTGCAATAATCATATATATGTTAGCTGTAGGGTAGCCGTTGAAATTTAACAACATCAGAACATGTGCAAGAAGTCATCACTTTGCATAAAATCATATATATGTTAGCTTGGCCTTTCTCATTTTTTATGATGTATTTTAGATTATTAGGAATAATTTATGTAAAACATATTTAAAGTAGGCTTGTTTTTGGCCTGTTTAAACTAGACCTGTTTTCAACCTATTTACAATGAGCCTATTTTCGGCCTGTTTTCTATCGAGGCCTGTGTGGCCTGTTAGCCTAAGTACAATATTTTAAAAAATGCAGGCTACAGATCAGGCTCAGGCCAAAAAATAAGCCTATAATAGGCCACAGGCCAAGCTCAAACCACTTCCTTACATAACAGGTCAGGCCTGTTAAAGGTGAAGCCTAGCCTGGCCTGTTTCCACACCTAATCATGGCTTCACACCCAAATGGTAGATAGATGAATGTTTTGCCAAACAAGTAATTAAGGGGGGTTTTTTTTTTTTTCCCCCTTCTACCCCAAATGGGCTTTTGAGGTTGGGAAAAGTGATCCTAAACAGACTCTTAAAAGGCCAAGTCATTTAGCCCAAAAAATGACAACTTATTACATCTAACCACATAATGACCCATGATTTTTTTTTTTTTTGATTAAACCCATGATTATT
Organism: Acacia crassicarpa; assembly: GCA_034222035.1. NCBI lineage: Eukaryota > Viridiplantae > Streptophyta > Magnoliopsida > Fabales > Fabaceae > Acacia > Acacia crassicarpa. The sequence continues at coordinate 16,903,711 of JAWXYG010000009.1, read as the reverse complement.
ATTGCCACTGTTATTCCACTTCACCACCGTTAATAAAGAGGAAGACCTATTCCCTCAAAATCAAATTGTAGGGACCTTCACGAAAATCGACCCAAACCACATTGACCAAAAGGTGGGTTTTCCCAAAAATCTTCGTAGTCTATGCATTATTGAGCAGATTGTAATAGAGATCCTTGCGTCCAAGTAAGTCGTAGAGGTTGGTGGGTGTCATGTTGCACAACATTTAATTTTCGTCTGCTATTTTTAATCAGTTCGACCAAATTCGGTACCATTACGTGATGTGTTTATATACTATTATTTACGGTCTCATGTAATACTTTCAGTATGATTATATTTAGTGAGAAATCTTTGTCTAAAAATTTTATTAATTAGTAGGACATGAACTCAAGTCTGATATTTTTGTTTTTTGGGTATGAAATCATGCAAAATACAAGTACTTTTCTTGTAGAAAAATTTATTATATTCTTATGGTCAATAAAACTTTGAAATAGGGATTTTTCGCCAATTTTTTTTATATTTAACAAATAAATACTTTTGAGCAAAAAAAAGTTTATTTAGATTTTAGCAAAAAAAAAAAAGAAGAATTTTTTAAACACTTTTATTCTTGCTCTGTGATTAAAAAAACATAAAAATCCATCATTTTTAATGATAATATTCTACGTGCACAACTTAAGACAACTTATGTATTTGACAAAAATTTATATTTTCACGTTCTAATTAAAAACCTCAATAAATCTAGAATAAATTAGAATTTAGAAAGAAATTTTTTGTTTTCGGCCGACAGAAAGAGTGTTTTAGTTGAATTAAATTGTATGGAGATTTAAATTTTATTGAATGGTCATTATATAATATAGTATACTTTTAAGAGAAATATTTATATACTACAAGAATGTAACCTTATTTGTATTTTGATTAATTAAAATACAACAACTCTTCTTATTTTAATCCTACATGACAGATGAGTCATCCGCAGCAATTCAAATTTTATTATTTTTTAAAAAACATAAACTTCTTAATTTAGAAAAACTAAAAACACAATTTCCTCCCATCATCCCTATAATCATAAAATTTGAATTTCGACATATGACTTATCTTCCATGTAGGATTAAAATAAGATGAGTTTTTATATTTTAATTAGTCAGAGTTCATATGAGGTGGCGCTTAGAGCTATATAAATTATGAGAGATTCTTGTATGAACCGGGTTCACCATATCATTTGTGCACTATCCAATAAAATCATACCAAATCACTCTCATTAAATGACATAAATGAGAAAAGATAAGAGAAACTAAAATATAGGATTTAATGAGAGTGATGTGGTATAATTTTATTGGGTGGTGCACAAATAAAATGTAACTCCGGTTCATGCAAGAGTTTCTTTTATTTTTATTTTTTATCAATAGAATTTCTTTTAGATTATAGAGATTGTTACTTGTTAGTATCCCTTTCTTGTAATTTTAATGTACCTGCTGCTAACATGAAATTTTGAATGAATATGCTCATAAAATAAAATAAACCTATGAAAATAACCAAAGATATTTAAATTCCGCATTACCACGTGGAAAGTGAATCTTGATTTCATATTAAATTAATTAAAGATCAGTGAGCGTCTCTATCAAACAATTAGAGATTAGGGATATTTTAATTACCATGTGAATCTTTCCTTGATTTGAATGGCTATTGGTCAAACCAAAAAAGGGGAATTACTCTAAAATTTTAAAGTAGTTTAATCATATAAAAGCCTAATAACAACTAATATGAAATAATAATAGATTTATACTTCTCACTTATAATTAAAACTTTTTGATAATTAAATATCTTTCCTATTGAAATCAATAGCCCAACATAACTAGTTTTCTAGTACTATGCCTAATATGAGATAAAATGTTTATGCAATAATATAAAATACTAATTATTTATTCCTAAACAGGATCATCTCTTATAAACAAGATTTACCTCAGCCAAACCCATACCTCACCCAAAAACAATATTGAAATTTCAACGGTTTAGATTTAATGTTTTATTAAAATATTAAATTATTAAAAAATATTTAAAAATAATATTTTTATAAAGCATTAAATCTGAATCGTTGAGATTTCAATCTAACGATTGAAATGATGAAGAAGGTAAGAAGAGAATGGAAAGAAAAGTGGATGGTAGCCAAACCCATACCTCACCCAAAAATAAAAGAGGGTCCAAATAAAAACTTAAAGATATAGATAATTTTGCTTCACCAACATCTTAGTAGTACAGTGACATGAGAGCCACTATTATTAACGGGCTTTCTTCCCCCATGTCCCCTCTTCCCCTATCATGATATATCAAAAAAATAATAATTTTGCTTCTGTGTGATTTGCTTTCTCTTTTTATATTTATTTCATGTATATTAGATCATGTATAATTATTTTATATTTGACTCATATCATGTGATCAAATATGGGGTTTAAACTTCTCATGTTGCATGAAAAAAAAATTCCTACATACATGAAATAGTGGGACCCACATATATATATAATGAGTAAAAAAATATGTAGGTCCCGTCATTTCATATATGTTACATGAGAATATACTTCTCTTACAACATGAGAAGTGTTTTTCCCATCAAATATAGGTACAAATAAAGTAAAAAAATCTTTGGATAATGAGTAAAAAAAATTGCTAGTCTTGCACTCTTTTCACAGTTATGACTTATGAGTTCAAATTCTCGGTAAATGGTATAATAACATGTCTAATATTGCATTGTTTTAAAATTTAAAAATGAAAATATTGTTGAAAAATCCTTCATTATGAAATTTATTGACATAAGGAGGAAGCATCAATCTTCAACCTTGTGCTGTAACTTGCCTTTAGCTATAGGCCGTACGTAAATATATCTGTTGTAAAAGTGGACTTTCTTTTCGGCAATTTTTATAAATAAATTGTGAGAGAAATTAAATAATTAAAATAAATAAAATTTTGGATATAACTGAAGTTTCTTGGACGGCGCTATTACTTTCAGCTTGAAGAATCTCCGGACGCCGAAAGCCTTAACCGGTTAATCTTTCGCCGGATTCATACCAAATCCCTCGGAAAACCCGTAAATTCTTAGCTTCCGACCCAGATCCAAGGTTTTCCGATGGGTCTTCCCGGCTCCGAGCCTGACTCTGACACCTCTCGTCTCCTCAACAATGCCGAAATCCCGCCCAACAAGACCCCTGAAGACAAGTGGCATTTAGCCTACATCATCTACTTCACACTCGGCCTTGGCTACCTTCTTCCATGGAATGCCTTCATCACCGCCGTCGATTACTTCTCCTACCTCTACCCTGAAGCCAGCGTTGACCGCATCTTCGCTGTCGCTTACATGCTCGTCGGTGTTGTCTCTCTCTTCCTCATCATCCTTTACAGTCACAGATCCCATGTCTATGTGCGAATAAATGTTGGTCTAGGCCTGCTTACGTTGGCCTTGCTCATAGTTCCCATCGTCGATGCAGTGTACATTAAGGGTCGGGTCGGGTTGTATGATGGGTTCTATGTGACGGTTGGAGCAGTGGGGCTTTCGGGTTTAGGTGACGCTCTAGTTCAAGGTGGAATCGTAGGGTCTGCCGGTGAGTTGCCTGAAAGGTACATGCAAGCTACTATTGCTGGCACCGCCGCTTCTGGTATACTTTCCTTTTCTATCTCCTCCTCTGCTATGCTATATATGTACTATTTTCGGCTCAATTGCAAATTCACTTTAGGAATTCTGTCGCCAATTGGATATGCTATGCCCATGGATTTTGAGATGCCCATTTGATTGTTAAAATCTGTGTTCATAATGATGTGTGAAAAAATCATTTGTGTTTAATGCAATTTTTTTCTTTTTTTTTTTCTATTGGGTTTTTTATGATATATTTCTGTTTGCCATTATGGAGTCATCCTCTTTAGGCATCTGATGAATTTCTTAGAAGGGCAGAATCAACTTTTTGTTTGATTTGTGTATGATACTGATGCGTGAAAGAGGCGTGTGTGTGCTTGATGGTCTTTTTTTGTTGTTGTATTCTATGATATTTTCTGTCTGTCATTATGGATCTTTCCTTGTTAGGCATCTGATGAATTTGCTTGTGAGAGCTGGATCAACTGTGTGATTGTTGTATGATAATCTGAACGATTATGAACAGTTTTGAGACCATATTATGTGTGGGAAACTCGGATACTCAACCATTCTTGTACACAAATTCAATGCACCTTAAATAATTATTTTTTAGATCACATCAGTGCAGGGAATTTTGAATTCTTATGCATTTTGTGTATCAAGGTATTTAGGCATAAGGAGTCTATTACTTGTGTGTCCAAGATTCTCCGTGTTCTGAACCCTGCAATATAGTTTAGTTATGAAAATTCAGACTCAGAAGCAAGTTATTCTTTCCTTTTATGTACTTTTTTGTACTTTGAGGTAATATTAGATCTCAAAGAATAGCTCTTGCTTCTAGGTTGAAACTTCATAAGGAATGTCAAAGGATGTCTTGCATCGACAATCAAATTATTGTAGTATGCTGATATTGGGATGATTTCATTTCATTATCCCATCTGTAATTTGTCATATCTGAAGCATTCTTTAGCATGCTGGTACATGGTTTTTATACGAACTAAATTGTGTAATATTGGTAAGAAATCCGTCTTATATTTCCTTGCCTGATGAATTTCAAGTGTGTAAATTGTTTCTTGTTCTCATAGACGTGTCTTGTTTTTTCCATATACATGTAGGTGTACTTATTTCTTTCCTGAGAATAGTCACGAAGGCTGTTTACTCTCAAGATGCTGCTGGCCTGCAAAAAAGTGCAAACCTATACTTTTCTGTAGGTATTGTAGTTATGTTTGTATGCATGGTCTTGTACAATGTAGCGCACAAGCTTCCTGTTATGAAATACTATAGTGAACTCAAGGTTCTGGCTGTCACTGAAGAAGAAGAAGTTCAAGGTCCTCTGACTGGTTCTGTTTGGAGGGCAACTCTAAGGGATATTGTGGGAAGAGTGAAATGGTATGGATTTGGCCTTCTTCTTATATATGTTGTGACTCTTGCCATATTTCCTGGGTACATTACAGAGGATGTGAGCTCTGAACTTCTCAAGGACTGGTACCCGATTATCCTAATTACATGCTTCAATGTATTTGATCTTGTTGGCAAGAGTTTAACTGCTGTGTATCTACTAGAGAATCCAAAAATTGCAGTTGGAAGTTGCATAGCAAGATTGCTTTTTTTCCCTCTCTTCCTTGGGATCTTGCACGGTCCAAAATTCTTCCGAACAGAGATTCCTGTGATAATACTGACCAGCTTGTTAGGGCTTACTAATGGGTACCTAACCAGTGTATTGATGATCTTGGCGCCTAAAGCGGTGAAGTTGCAGCACTCAGAGGCTGCAGGCACTGTGATGGTATTATTCCTGGTGTTTGGTCTGGCTTCTGGATCTGTTTTAGCTTGGTTTTGGGTCATTTGATCTATCAGTTTGAATGGATTTGTGGCTTCCAACAATCAGAAGTCTGAACCGGGTTAAATGTTCGAATGATGTAATTTGTAAATTATGAATTTGTAAATTATGTCTATTCAATGTAGTATTGCTGTTTCACTGCAGTCAGTGCTTCCTTGATCAACGTTATTTCATGTACTTAATGATTCACCAGAGTAATTTATGAACTGCTTGAAGTTTTACTTCATGTTACACTTCTATCGGCCTCACCTTTTCAGATGGCTGGTAGAGTGGCTTTAACTTTCAAACAGATTTAATACGTATCAGAATATCTACGCAATAGAGTAATGAGAATATTTTGGAAAATATGATGCTGATAAAGTAAATAAGCAATTAAAAGAACAAGTCTCTCCAAAGGTTAATATACAATCATCTAAATAAATTTCAAAATACAGTCATCCAAACGGAGATGTAATATCAAAAAGCTTTCTCCATCCTTCATAAGACTTCAATCGTGCCCCCTGGTCTTATCTCTGATCTTCTGCTCCATTTTATATGCACTTCTTGTATTCTTATAATAGCCTGAAATTCATAGATGAGTCTCAGAGTAACCATTAATTTCATTTACAGTATATGTACAAGGTATACAAGAAAACCATAAAAACATACCGCATTCAACAGGTCGCACATAACAAGGCATACAGTCTAAACCGAAACAAGCAGTCACACATACAGTCTAAACCGAAAAACCAGTCACACATAACGTATACTGCTCAATAAGGCACATAATCATGCTAGGGGTCGCACACAACGGTTCTGGTATCCAAAGCGTTTAGAACACCTAACATCTAATGCATAATTAATCATGGTAAGTCATACATACAAAGTCACACAAAATACATAAAATTAAGGTTACTTACCTGCAAGTAGTCAATTAGTAAAATAGCAAACACCCAGCTACTAAATAAGAATGATAGACCTAAAATAAAATATATAACGATGTCACTGTCAATATAACTCCATCCCTTAAGTCATGTAATTATACACTTGCATAAAGGGTCTTTCTACTTTTGAAACTGATTAATTTCCTTTATTAATAAGTATTTCTTCTTTGGTAAATTTCCTTTTATTTTCGCACAAGATGCTGTAAATTTCTAAAATTTGACCCAACTTCAAAAATTCATAATTAATTGTAAAAAGCTCTGATTGGGGTTTTTTAAAAAAATCTGTGTGACTCTTGACATGCCTATTTTTGACTAAAAATACTTGCTTAGTTTAGAAACACGTAAATATTTCTCAGTTTCCGAAAATGCCCTTGTTGGTTTTTCAGCTTCTCTATTTGCATATTTTCATACTTTATGCTTTCAAAATTGTACCCCATACTCTTTCTCATACAAAATTCCATTTTGAACACTTTCAAAATATCAAAATCACCAAAATAAAATCATATCATCAAGTTCTAGCTATTGACCAAAATTTTCTTAAACTTTTGCAAAATTTCAAGAAGTTAGAGAAAAGAACTTACATGCTTGAAGTTCCAACTTCTTTAACTATTTCACCTTGATCTTCGATATGGTTATAGCTAGAACTTCCATAAGATTATACAAGATTACTATTGAAATCTCAAACATACTTGTATGAATTTGAAAATAAGATAATTTTCATAACTTCCTTACCTCTTTTTTCTTAAAATTCTCCTTGCTTGTAATCCTCACATCACTCTCCTATCTCTCTTTTCTTTAGTGTGGGTGGTGACTCTTGCTTGCCAAAAAATGAAGAAAAGTGTGGTCCTATTTATACAGATAAGGCACCCCAACAATATCCTCTTGTATTTTTACTAATTTGCCCTTCCAATGCTTCTTGAAATTCTCTAGATTCTTCTTATTTTCTTGAGAAAAATCTGATTTTCCCTTCTTCTCCCATGTCACGCCACATGCCTTCTTTTTGAGCCAAATATGTCTTCCAATCACATGCCTTATTCTTGTGGTTATTATGCTTTGCTTAATGTGTAAGATGGTTATGTGGCATAAGTTGTCCATAAAATATATCCAAGTGTCCTCATGCTTTTCTCTTTACCACCTTAGTAGTTTAGGTATCCCCTTAATTAATTAACTATGCATATGTGTTCACAACTTTTCTTCTTTGAATATTGAATTGCCACACAGTGCTTAGGTGTCCTTCCACCTTTCCACGCGTCCTCTTAAGTGTCCATTTCTTTAATTGTGTGGTTAATGAATATGTCCAAGTGCCCTTTTTAATAAATCTTTAATTAATAAGAGGACGAGTGAATTTCTTCTAAACATCTCCTTAATAATCATGTGATAAATCTTTATCTTCCCATTTTCTTTCCTGTGTATGCGCCATGATCAAGAAGCAAAGGAGAAATCTGTTCTTTTCCTCATATCTTAAAATTATACCCATGAGTCAATTGGTAATAGCATCATCAATAAAGTTATTATCCCCAAAGTCAAAGATATTTCACTAATGATGATCTTAGTCTTGCCATGTGTATATGTCATTTTTAAAGTCAAAAGTGTTTTTTGCTAATAATCTCTTTAATCTTGCCATGTGTCCATGTTCTTGAATTATCTCTTGCCTTCTTATGCCATCTCATATTAGTAATCCCTTATTCGCCAATTAGATAGAAACAAATATCTCTTGCCTTAGGTTTAATGGAAATTCCATATATCTCAACAATATAATCGTAATTAGCTTCACACAATAATTTACATGAAAGTTGGGTTATTACACTTTAGACTCCATGCAATGCACACGCCTTGCTTTCTAGTTATAGATATATTATTGTTATTTTACATGCCACCCAAAAAGAGGCTGGCAAAAATGGGCTGATCAGTGGCATTATTTGCTGTTATAATAATCTGAGTAACCAAATACATTACTGTGTTTCATTTCTCTCAGATATTGGGAATTTTCTGCTGTTTGATTGGACTGTTTCATATTCACCTTGCGGGTAGACAGAAATCTGCCCGCATCTTATGATGTTTGATTTTTTGTACTGCCTATGGGGCCACCCCTTGAGTATTTCGATTCCCCTTCTATGTAAATAGTAGGAGTAGAATTAGAAAGATCAAGTAGTTAAATTAGTTACTACTTACTAGAGATTAAGATGGATGTAAAAAGATTGGTCAAATATAGGCATCTACTTTTGGATCTCACTCCTGGCTTTTTAGTCACCTTTAGTGGTGGCTCCTGCATTTCAAATCCCCCACCATTGTTAATACTGTAGGGGATCATATTATATGGAAGTATATGGCAGGCGGAACATCGAGTTGCTGTGATGATAATATGATAAAGAGACTGTCAATCAGATTTCCATTTCGCCCTTCTCAACCACTGATATGAAGATCGGCTAGAATGCAAGGATTTGGTAGGTAGAACATTTAGTTACTGTGATTATAAAGTGGCAGATGGATACGAGTTATTATGATCTTCATCAGATGGCTGCATTTGGCCTCAAGTAAACTATTCAAATGTTAGGAAATTGCCTCTGGTTCCTATAATTCAGATGTTTATCTGGGAATTCTTCAGAAATATTTTGCCTACCTCTTCTAACTTGAGGCATCATTATCTTATGGTTTCCTGGCGTTACTTTCTTTAACTACTCTGTTCAGATTGCTATCATGATCTGTTTCTTTGTTGTGTTGTAAAATTTTTGCCCTAAGGGCTTGTGGTCCCTACAAGACAGATCATAAACTTGGCTAATTTTTCAGTAATCTCTGTAATATTGTGCAGTCTCGGGTAATAACTAATAACAGAGATGGATTGGGTTATCAGGATCAATGGAGTGAACAAGAAGAGGACGACAAAGAGGTTACAGTGAAGGGTTCACTGAGAATAATGCGAGCTTTAACTTCAGACTGCTCAGTTTGTCCTCAGAAACAGTACCATTGGGCAATGGGCATGGATATCTAATCTGCAGGATGTCTCCTCTGCACCAATCTTCCATTGGCACTTTTGTCTTACACGCTACTTCCAATCTTTTTTAAAAGGGTAAACTTGAAAAACTTTAAATATATTTAATGATTTATTTAACAATTTTTGGTATGTCGGTTAACATTGACTTATAACAAGCACCAGTACCTTCAAGACATCATAGGCTCTCATTTGATTCCTTAATCTTCTGCGCCAATCCAATTTTCTGGTTTTAGGAGCTTATTTTCAGTTAATCTTTATCCATATTCCTTTCGGATCCCTCGGAAAACCTGTAAACCTTCCGACCCGGATACAAGGTTTTTCCGATGGGTCTAGCCGGCGCTGATACCTCTCGTCTCCTCAACAAACCCGAAATCCCGCCGCCGAACAAGATCCCCGAAGACAAGTGGCATTTATCCTACATCATCTTCTTCACCCTCGGCCTCGGCTACGTTCTTCCATGGAACGCTTTCATCACCGCCGTCGATTACTTCTCCTACCTATACCCTGAAGCCAGCGTTGACCGCATCTTCGCCGTTGCTAACATGTTCTTCATTCTCGTCGTCCTCTTCATCATCATCCTCTATAGCCACAGATCCAATGTATATGTTCAAATCAATGTTGGTCTTGGCCTAGTTACATTGGCCTTGCTCATAGTTCCCATCATCGATGCAGTGTACATTAAGGGTCGGGTCGGGTTGTATGATGGGTTCTATGTGACGGTCGGAGCAGTTGCGCTTTCAGCTTTGGGTAATGCTCTGGTTCAAGGTGGAATCGTTGGGTCTGCTGGTGAGTTGCCGGATAGGTACATGCAAGCTACTCTTGCAGGCACTGCTGCTTCCGGTAAACTTCCCTCTGAATTGCTCCATCCAGTGTGTAATTTTTTTTTTCAAGTGTGTAAATTGTTTCTTGTTCTTATAGACGTGTCTTGGTTTTTCCATATACATGTAGGCGTGCTTATTTCTTTCCTGAGAATATTCACGAAAGCTGTTTACTCTCAAGATGCTGCTGGCCTGCGAAAAAGTGCAAACCTATACTTTTCTGTAGGTATTGTAGTTATGTTTGTATGCATGGTCTTGTACAATGTAGCGCACAAGCTTCCTGTTATGAAATACTATAGTGAACTCAAGGTTCTGGCTGTCACTGAAGATGAAGAAGTTCAAGGTCCTCTGACTGGTTCTGTTTGGAGGGCAACTCTAAGGGATATTGTGGGAAGAGTGAAATGGTATGGATTTGGCCTTTTTCTTATATATGTTATGACTCTTGCCATATTTCCTGGGTACATTACGGAGGATGTGAGCTCTGAACTTCTCAAGGACTGGTACCCGATTATCCTAATTACATGCTTCAATGTATTTGATCTTGTTGGCAAGAGTTTAACTGCGGTGTATCTACTAGAGAATCCAAAAATTGCAGTTGGAAGTTGCATAGCAAGATTGCTTTTTTTCCCTCTCTTCTTTGGGATCTTGCACGGTCCAAGATTCTTCCGAACAGAGATTCCTGTGATGATACTGACCAGCTTGTTAGGGCTTACTAATGGGTACCTAACCAGTGTATTGATGATCTTGGCGCCTAAAGTGGTGAAGTTGCAGCATGCAGAGGCTGCAGGCACTGTGATGGTATTATTCCTAGTTTTTGGTCTGGCTTCTGGATCTGTTTTAGCTTGGTTTTGGGTCATTTGATCTATCAGTTTGAATGGATTTGTGGCTTCAACAGTCAGGAGTCCGAACTGGGTTAAATGTTCAGTATGATGTAATAATTTGTAAATTATGTCTATTCAATGTAGTATTGCTGTTTCACACTGTTGTTATTGTTTCCTTAATCAACGTTGTTTCAACGTTATTGCATGTGCTTATGATGGACGAGAGTAGACAGAAAGAAAGTGAAAGCCAAAGCTGGTTGACATGGTAATTTATGGGCTGCTTGAAGTGTTACTTCAGACTCCATGCAATGCACAAGCCTTGCTTTCTAGTTATAAATAAGATTATTTTTATTTTACATGCCACCCAGAAAAGAGGCTGCCAAACATGGGCTGATCAGTGGCATTATTTGCTGTTATAATGATCTGAGTAACCAAATACATTGCTGTGTTTTATTTCTCAATTGAAGCAATAGAAGCTTAAGCTCACTCTAAAAAGCTTCAGCTTTATTGTGAATCCAGTGAGGCGATTAATCTGATTCTCATTTTGTTTAAATTGCCTCTCCTCATTGATTACCAGTAAATTAGAAAGATTAAGAAATATGAACATTATGTTTTATATTTAGGATTAAGATTAACTCCTGAAATATGTTTTATATTAAGGACGTGAGGGAGTAATACTAAAATTGATTACTAATCAAGGATAATACAGAAAGACATCTGGCAATCTCAGAGTATATCACAAGATTTGTTGCTATAATATTGCAATAATCATGGGAAGTTATTTGATTTAACTAGCCCCACGATGCATGGGTGAGAGAACAAGTATTTATTAATGTGTTGTTATATAAAAAATCACTTAGATCTCTAAGGGAATAATCAAAATATTAAATTAAATATTTACTAAATATTTTGTACATTCCTCTCCCATTATAAGTTAAAAAAATATTGTGTAACTACATTCTTCATTATCCATATTTTATAACTGCCCTTTTCTTATTATTATTATTCTAGTATTTTGAGCCTGCTATTTTGTTGATGTATTGGCTAGGGAGACGCTTACTATTCTGGTTAAGATTTGTAAATCAACTCAACTCAATGAAGTTTTGTTGTGTGACTGCTGTTGGTGTGTAGACTGAGAGAAAATGAAAGTCAAAAGCTGGCTGGTGTGTTAATTTTATGAGCTGCTTTTAGAAGTCATACTTTAGACTCCATGCAAAGCACTAGCCTTGCAATCTAGTTTTTTTTTTTAAAAAAAATAAAATAAAATATCAAAATACATTAATAAAAGTGCCAATAAATAGTGAGACTTTACAAAATGAAAGAAAAAGATGGCACGAATTTAAAACATAAAATAACCTAGGATTTATAGTAGGTACTACATGTTACAAAAGATAAATTAGATCTTGGTGGATAATATTTGCAGAAAGTCAGAAAGAAGGGGATTTTCACCGTACTACTGTACTTTTTGAAAAAAATTTCCATTCTGAAGCACTGTGCAAACATTTTACCATTATAACGCTTGCGTCATCGAAGGCGTGGGGGATAGAGGCGTTACTGTGCTGTGGCGCGTGGGGAACAGACGCCTTTGATTGCGTGGGAGAGTGTCACGCCTCCTGTGGCGTGAACACGTGTTACGCCTACGTGGAGGCGTGAACACGTGGCACGCCACAGGAGGCGTGCCTGACGTTCACGCCACAGAAGGCGTGAACGTTGTCCACGCCTCCCTGCAGGCGTGGCAGGGAATCTCGCCTGCAGGGAATCTCTGAACCCTATGCCTGACCCTGAACCCTCCCCCCCCCCCCACCGACGGTTTTATCTTTAAACCCCCCCTTCGTTTACAGCCCTCATTTCTTCAGCGGTTTTTCCCTCTCATTTTCTTGTTTCATTCATCTCCATCATCCTCTTTTTCACTCTCTCATTTTCTTCTTTGTTTTATCTTCCTCATCCGCACAGCCACACCTCTTCATTTTTTTAGTTTTGTCACTCTCAACCTTCACTCCTTCCCTCTCTCCCTCATCATCCGAAAACTTCATCTTCTCCATTCTTGTTCACTCTTTTCCCTCTGCCACATTCACGCAAACATACCTCCTTAACCTTCAAATTTCTACCTCATTTGGACAAACACGAAGAGAGGCTAAGGAACGTTAAGACACGGAGAAGGGGAAGAAAAGCGAGGCTTAAACACGTCTACAGCACAGGTAAAATTTATTTATTTTTTGTTATATATATTTTTTCATTAGTGAATTATCTTTTATTTAATTTTCTGTCATTTATTATAGATACTAAATTTAAAAGTTGGATAGATGCAGAACATTTACATTTTTGTAGTTATGTTTAATGTTTAATTAAAGAAATTTAACTTTTAATTATATACATTAAATGCTTAACTTCCATATGAATAGGTAGAGATGTTTAATCACTCATAAAAATATCTGGCCAAAAAAAAAATCACTCATAAAATATGAATAATTATAATAGTAGGGATAGAGATACTTAATCACTCAGAAAATATTATTAACTCTAAATAATAAAAAGTGTAAATAATAATTGAAATAAATAATTTTAATGAATTAAAATATTTTAAATTTCTAATTAACCATAGGATAGAAAACTAACAAATATTGGTAAAGTAACTTAATTAGTCAAGTAAATATTTATTTTGTATGTGCAAATTATAAACCTTAAGAGGGACAACTTATTTTGTTTTTATGTTTATTGGTTAATAATAAAATTTAAATTTTAATTATATACATTAAATGCTTAATATACATATGAATAGGTAGAGATGTTTAATTACTCATAAAAATATCTTGCCAAAAAAAAAATCACTCATAAAATATGAATAATTATAATGGTAGGGATAGAGATAATTAATCACTCATAAAAGATTATTAACTTTAAATAATAAAAAGTGTAAATAATAATTCAAATCAATAATTTTAATGAATTAAAATTTTTTAAATTTCTAATTAACCTTAGGATAGAAAACTAACAAATATTGGTAAAGTAATTAGTGAAGTTATTAATATTTATTTTGTATGTGCAAATTATAAACCTTAAGAGGGACAACTAATTATTTCATATTTTGTATAAGAATAATTTGTTAGATAAAATGTAAAATGTTTTTATTATATAAAATTGATTTAAGAAATTTGTGAATTAAGATAAGATAGAAAACTAACAAATATTGGTAATGTAACTTAATTAGTCAATTAAATATTTCAACATGTATGTGCAAATTATAAACCTTAAGAGGGACAACTAATTATTTCATATTTTGTATAAGAATAATTTGTTAGATAAAATGTAAAATTTTTTTATTATATAAAATTGATTTAAGAAATTTGTGAATTAAGATAAGATAGAAAACTAACAAATATTGGTAATGTAACTTAATTAGTCAATTAAATATTTCAACATGTATGTGCAAATTATAAACCTTATGAGGGACAACTAATTATTTCATATTTTGTATAAGAATAATTTGTTAGATAAAATGTAAAATGTTTTTATTATATAAAATTGATTTAAGAAATTTGTGAATTAAGATAAGCTTAAATACGTTGTATATTGTTATTTATAGTATCTGACGATAAATAAGATAAGCTTAAATGGAGAATAATAATTACTCAAATAATTAATTCAATAAATAATTATTGTTTGAATAATAGGTAGTGACTTAATATTCTGTTGTCTTATTGTATATTGTTGTTAGTGAAATGGATGACCAACGCGCGCTTAGTATTGAGCCTGGCCCGAAAGAGTGGGGAGTTATAAATGAGGAGGTCCAACTGTCACACCGATCACAAGTGGTGTGGAACACCGGAGATTGGAATGTGTTGCGGGTGAGGCGAGCCTCACAGGGGTCTGCTGCAGATATCCAAGACCCAGATCTCATCCCAATACAGTTGCAGGACCACCTTATGCGTGCAGGTTTCTGGCACGTGACTCGCATGAAAAAACCCCCAGTAAGTTTTAAAATTCATTATTTATTTCATTATACAAATTTATTTCTGATTACATGAGACGGATAATAAAAGACGCTGACATATCTGTTATTTACTTTTATGTTGGTGCAGATTGACAAATACCTTATTTGTGCTTTGGTTGAGAGGTGGAGGCCAGAGACTCACACATTCCATATGCCGGTTGGTGAGATGACTATTACTCTACAGGATGTAGAGGGCATTTTAGGTCTGTCAACTGAGGGTCGAGTAGTCTCCGGTCGAACGCATGGCAACTGGGCAGCAATTATGCGGCAATACATGGGTGTGACTCCACTCCCATCCGAATTGATTGGCAGAAACGTCAAGATGGGCTGGTTTGACCGTCACTGGGGACACTGGGACGAGCACTCAGAGTCGATTGAGGGTCAGCTTTTGTACACACGTGCTTACCTCATGCGCTTATTCGGTGGATTTTTGTTGTGTGATAAGTCTAGCCACGAGGTCCCTTGCCGATATATACAATTGCTGGGTGGTGACTTCTCGGAGACTGCCACATACAGTTGGGGGTCAGCTGTACTCGCCACACTGTTTCGTGAGCTATGTCAGGCCACGTCTGCTTCAGCGAAAGACATGGGGGGTTGTTTGTTGTTGCTGCAGATATGGGCGTGGTCCAGATTTCCTGCCATAGCACCTGAGATTCCACCACCCATTGACGCAGGCGATCATTATGGACGCAGGTATGCAAGAATTATGATATAATAAATTCTTTGAATTGCTTTGAGTAGCTGAGCGATTATCACCTCGTTTGACTAGGTCACTTTACCAATCTTATTGAGTAACGTATTGCAGGTTTAACAATGTCGAGCTACGGTTATTGCGACGGCATTTAAAGACATATCGGATAGAGCTTGACCAGATGGGTCGAGACGATGTATGTATAATAAATTTGAGGTTATGGAACTAAAAGTATAAACTAATTCGCGTTTGTTTATATGTACAGGTGAAGTGGGAGCCATATAAGGACGCCGAATATGACTTTATGGGTGTAGAGGATGAAGTCCAGGACAGGTGGAGGGCGGTGACACCCATACTTTGTTTTCACATTGTCGAGATGCACCAGCCAGATCGGTGCATGCGGCAATTTGGTATGCAGCAACACATCCCTGCACATGCTGCACAGCTTCAGGTTGCACACGACCTGACCTTACGTGGTAAGATTGCTGAAGATTGGGAGGCCAAGATGGATGAATTTATTCAACTGTGGAACACACGACATGAGAGGATCGTGACTACAGATCCTGACGAGGGGCCGATTTCCCCAAACTCGGAGTACATGACCTGGTACTTCACACACACCAGACGATATATGACTAGGCAGGTCGCCAGGATAGGGCACGTGGTACATACCGTTATTGCTTCCACTTTGCATCTTTCATACTTCATTTTATCATCCGTAACCTAATAAATTACTCCATTTTCTTTATATCAACTCGGTAAATGCAGATAGACGGTGTAGAATGGATCTGGTGGATGAATTCTCCTCAATTTGATGCTCAGTTCAGCAAGGCGCAGGTTCAGGAGGTTTGTGACCAGCTACTGAGAGCACTTAGAGAGTTCGAAAGAGTTGCGGAGCCTGGTCCTAGCGCACCAACTGGACTCTTAGTCAGCATACCGGATCCTGCGCTGGATGTCCCGCCCCGTGCGAAAGAAGGACGGGGATTAGGTCATCGACGACCACGGCACGAGATGGAGGCATATCAGATACCCCAGCCTGGCCCACGGGGCGGAGGTGTATATCGACCACTCATGTGGCCCACACACACTTATACTGAGGTTCCATGGCACCCAGAGGGTGTGACAGCAACGGTCTCTCCCGAGATGCCATCACCGGTCCGTCCGGAGATACATGTTCCGATACCTTCTTATCCACTGCCACATACGATGCTGGCTCCGCCGGCACAGGTTCCTTACTCGTATGAGTGGTCATCACACAGCTCCCAGACTGGCTTTGCTCCTTCCAGTTCTTACTTTCCTGCTCAAGGTTTGGTGGGATTCGCTGGCTATCGGCCACCATACGGCTACCCTGGCTTTAGTGCTTTTCAGCAGCCACAGGGGTTTGTCCCGGCTTGTTCGTCCCAGCCCGGACTGAGTTGGACATCGGTAGGTTCAAGTAACAGCCCGTACCAGAGTGGTCACCGCACATCCGATGACTCGGATCAGCACATCGATGACTTCTTACGATCAACCACCGAGGATTTCAACTTCACGCAGCATCTTCAGGGACAGGGTGGCGTTCGTAGGAACCCAGACCGTGATGCTCGTGCCCGACCGTGGCCCAATTACACTCCACCTTGAGCGTGTCGTTTGATTCGGTCTTATGTTACGTACTGCATGGATGACTTATTCGGTCTTATGTTACGTATTGAATGGATGACTGTGTTTTTGTATGATGCCATGGTCAAGTTTGCTATGTCTGTTTCTAAATATTAACTCAATAAGTATTGTATAAGTAATATAATAGGCATATAAGTATGAAAACCTTTTACAAATAAATATGTGAAGGAGAAAGTTCATAGGTCAAGATCAAAAACAAGCGAGACGGATAATAAATGATTATTGTAGAACATAACTATACAAATGAATACATGGTCTACTCATTCGCTATGCGTGTAGGACACGAACGCCTATTATGTCCGAGCTGTCCACATATACCACATCTCAATCGGCTAGAGTTAGGTTGGACCTCCACCTCATCAATTTCATTGCGAATGCGTGAAGCTCTAGGCCGCCCCTTACCACGCAATTTCCATTTATCAGGGATAAGCTTTGGGACGGAGGTGGGCGGTATTCCTAGTTCACTTCCGATGGGCTGGAACGATGAAGAGTAAACATTCATGATGTGGTAGATTGAGAAAGCGGGATCCACATACTGTGCAGCATTAAGTGATACCGCCGAACATGCAGCAATTACGTGACTACATGGGAATTTGAATGCTTGGAACTTGCCACACTGGCATCTCCGTTGGGTCAGGTGCACCGAGTATGTGTCATCCAGATCATCCACTTCAAACGTGGTATGTGCTACATCAAACTCTCGAACACGCATCGATGTCGCACGCTCTCCATTCTTTGTCATAACTTCTCCAATAACATCTGAAAAAAGCTTCCCGGATTGTGCATCTTGTTGTGCTTTGGTCCCTCGGTTGACCTAATAGCGAACCAGTCGACTATACGTGCATTTTACCAACGATGTGATAGGCATGTTGCGCGCTCCCCTGAAAACCTTATTGATGGACTCGGACAAGTTGGTGGTCATATGACCATATCTTCGGCCATCCTCATCGTAACTCCGACACCACTGCCATTTTGGAATTCGTTCAATCCATGCAGCAACTTCATCACTGTAGCTACAGAACTCGGCATACAATTGGTCGAAGTGAATTTTGCTAGGCACATATCCTGTTACAACGGGGGGGAAGAAAAAACACAACGGTGTAAGGTAATGAAAAGAATGAATGTAACTGTACTTCAGTTGGAGAATATTACCTAATCTCATTAATTTTTTCTTCAACCTCTGGTCCTTGAAGCGGGTATTGAAATTGCTGGCAACATGACGGATGCAAAAAACATGGTACGCATTGGGAGGCTGCCAACCAAGAGACGTATTGCCGACAGCTGATATTATGCTGGTGTGACGATCAGAAATGAGACACAGACCAACTGTATTTGTAACATACAGTCGTATGGAAGCCAAAAAATACTCCCATGCCTCCTTCGTTTCACTTTCGACGATTGCAAATGCAATCGGCAGGATCTCATTGTTTCCATCCTGGGCGGTGGCAATCAACAATGTGCCCTTGTACTTACCGTATAAATGTGTGCCATCCACTTGTATCACTGGTTTGCACCATTGGAACGCTGCACGACATTGACTGAAGGTCCAGAATGTACGTTGAAAAACACGAACACCATTAACAACCTGCCGATTTACAATATACGCTTCATGTTGAATATGATAAATAGATCCCGGGGAAAAATGCAACATGTACTCGAACCATCTTGGCAGGAGCGCATATGACTCCTCCCAGTCACCGTAAATCTTAGCGACTGCTTTTTGTTTTCCCTTCCATGCCTTCCTGTACGATACATTATAACCATACGTTCCAGTCACCCTTTCTTGTATCAACTTCACTGGTACGGAAGGTGTTTCCTTGACCATGTCTGCAAAACAATTCATAAAAAGTGTACACTGGGAGTGTTATTTATGTTCACTCACAAACACAAAAAAAATTCACTATTTATCAAATAGTATTGTGCATCATACCTAATATGAGCTGAGAAATAGTTTCAGAATCCAGTTGTGTGTGGTCTTGGGATAGATTTTGGTTCACACAACTATGATCTCCCACCCATTTGGTTACCACCCAGGCGTTGCTATATTTCGGTTTAATGGCTCGTACCCTCCATTGGCAACCTTGTTCTTTATTCCGACATTTCATTGCGTAGATGGACGTAGTGCTCTCAACTACTTGAGCTTCATGATGTTGCTTCATGCAAAAGTGTGTTATTGCGGCTTTCAAATCATTCTTGGACTCGAACTCTTGTTTCAAATATAATTCATCTCCTCTTGCCCACGGACCCCGACCCAAGCCTTCCACATCAAGTATATCCTCGGGCGGGTAATCTTCGTTTACAGCCTCATAATGTGGAATGTCGTTCCAAAACGGTGTAATATCTACATGTTCAAACATAAGTCAATTTTTTGCGAAAATATGGTAACCAGTAAAAAATAAATTATATAATAATTACCTCGATGTTCATCATCTGCATCACTATCATTTTGATCATGGTCATTTGCCAACAAAATGTCTTCATCTTCTTCCGCTTGCTCCTCCTCCTGATTGTCAAGTTCATCTAGCATATACTCGTCGTTATCTTCTCCCACTGAGACGGTGGATTGTCTTGGTTGATGAGAGGTACTAGCCATATTCTGTGACTGACGGAGTTCATGGGTCAGTATTGGTACGCCCCCCTCTGATGTCTCAATATCCGCATACAACTCAGCGATTTGGGATGTACGGTTTTCTATGAATGTTTGAACGAAAAAATCCACATCCTCATTATCGGAAATCTCAAAACCCACATATTTCCGGTTACCACAGGGCAGTCTACCCGTCACTGAAGATATTATCTGATTTTGTTGAAGCTTTAACTTTCGCCGGATCTTTGCATGTAAATCTTCAGCGGACATGCCTGGTCCTATAAACATTCCTCTTTTTTCACCATCAAAGCTTAGCCCGCTTGGACCTATTTTTTTAGAACCATTGAAATATACAAATGACCTAATATCACTCATTTTTCTTTATGTAATATTATGAAAAAGAAGCTTAAACTACAAATAAAACAAAAATAATAAGAACACAAATTGTAATTGAACAAAAGAAGAAACACAGTATAAATGGAACTAAACAGAACAAAAAACTATTCAAGAAATAGAATGAAGGAGATGGTGAGTCTGCAGATTGTTGAAGGAAGAAGAGAAAGAATCACAGATGTGGTTGAAGGCAAAGAGTGAAGTGAAGCTACGGGTGTGATGATGGAAGCCAAACAATGAATTTTATAAGCTGTATATGGGGGTGAAATAAACGTGTGTGAAAAGGAAAGGAAAAAACAAACAGCAGAGATCACAGAGTTCACGGGAAAGGCTGGGGCTTCACGGGAAAGGCTGGGGCTTCACGTGGAAGTGGGTGCCTGGCAGGTGGAGGCGTGGGGGCCAGCCACGCCATCAGAGGCGTGGGCAAGCCCCACGCCACCAGCCAGCTGGTGGCGTGTGGGTCCCTCACGCTACTGATGGCGTGGGGGACCCACACGCCACCAGGTGTGCTGGCGTGAGCAACGCTCACGCCAGCAATGCGTGGCGCAGGCCCCACCAGCGAATCTGATTGCGCAACTCTGTCTTACGTCTCCTGTAGCCTTATTTTGGTTAATACTTTCAACAGTGCATCATTTTGGTAAATTTTTTTACAAAGGTTATTATAATGGTGAAAAAGCCCAGAAAGAAGTGCACCTTTTTCCCTTTCTAAGGAGCATTTCTCCTTTTCATATACAACTCCTTGTAATGTCTTTCCTGGTTCGCTCATTTTGGTGGAAGAAATTGTTTTTTGAAACAAAAGACAGCCATCGACCGACGACGGCGATGCGATTTATGGCCTCCGACGACACCCACACTCAACATAGATTTCACTATTTGCATGCAAGGACTAACATGTTGAGATCTGAAAGGTTTTCGTGAGAAAAGGAAAATAGAGTGAGGCATACATGCAAAAGACGATAGAGAATTTCAATTGCATTTAACACTCTATAATAACGGTTTCCACCATTAAGCCTAAATGTACTATCAAAGCAAGTCTAAGTGGCTTTTTTTCAAAAGCAGCTTTTGGCTTAAAAACTCATTTAGAAAAACGTCATCCTAAACACTCTAAAATACTCTGAGAGTCCTTTTTTCTGTTAGATTGTGTGTTTCCAGCCCCACCATCATCTCAAATAGACTCTTAATCAATGAAGAATGGAAAAGTGTCTCCAAAGTGGACAAGTGTGAATGAAAAATTTTCAATAATTAATATTCCCTCCGGTCCTAATTATAAGAGTTGGTTGACTTTTTTGGAGAGATTAAGAAAACTAACTAAATTACTTCAAAGTATTTTTATTTTTATTTTTTTTTCTTCAAACTTATTAGTTTGACTAATGAACTAATATATAATTTAAGAATATTTGACATATGAAATGATTAAGTACCACTCTGGTCCTATTTATAAGTCCAGTTTGACCAAAAAAATTTGGTCCTATTTATAAGTCCGGTTTTAGAAATAAATGAGATTGTATCAATTTTACCCATATAAATTGCACCCATAAAGATAGAGAGAGAAGAAATAGTAAAAAAGTACCCAATCATAAATGAGGGCAAAGTTGAAAATTTACCTCATAATCATTGTGTCAACTAACTTTTCTTGGTATATGAGATTTGGTTAAACTGGACTTATAAATAGGACCAGAGTGGTAACTTATTTAGCTTCCTTAATCTCTCCAAAAAAAGTCAACTAACTCTTATAATTAGGACCGGAGGTAGTATCCAATTTGGGCCTCTAAAAATTCATGATATAAAGCAACTTTATTGATGATTTAAATATAAATTTCAATTTTAACGGCGATAACTCTAGAATGAAAAGTTATAATGTGTTTATTTGAAATAGTAATTGAAGTTTTGAAAAATATTTTTTTTTTCAATAGTGATTTATGGTATACAAAGTAAATATATGAGATGAATGTTATTTCGATTTATGTAAATAAATACCTTTATGACCCTAAAAGTGATCACAAACAAATTTTATAATTGAAACAATACAATTACACACACAAGTATCTATATAACTGACGACCTCGGGGTGGGGAAGGCCGAGGAGGTTTCAGAGAAGCAATATTTTAGGAGGAGTGACAAAATTACTCCAATTTACTATTTTTATTCTACTTATAAATCCTCTTTTATCAAAAAATTTGGTCATGTTTATAAGTTCCCTTTCAAGGTAATAAATGATATTGTGACAAATTTACCCATATTAATTGTACCAATGAAAATAGAGAGAAAATAAAAAGTTGAAAGATACTCATTCATAAATAAAGATAAAATTGAAAATTTATATCATAGTCATTAAGGCTGTCTATGACAACCATTCTCTTCCCCAGCACTGTTTCTGGGATGAAACAGTTTTTTCTCATTCTGTGCCATGGAAGAGTTTTGAGAATGAGAATGACGTTTGTTAACTCATTTCATTTTTACTCCGAGAATCAGAAATTCGTTTGGTAACACTTTTTTTTCATTCTGGGAATCAAAATTACTTTTGCTAACACATTTTTATTTTTATTCCAATAATTAGAATTATACAATACACATTTATTTTTTCATTTTTTGTTTACAGGTTTCATCAACGGTATAAAATAATAAATAGGGGTAAATTTCAACTAAAATGCCAACATTTCATGTCTAAAAGAATAATCTATTTATTTACGTTTGTTCTCATTTTTTAATTCTATATTATTACCTTAATTTTAATTATACAAATGAATAAATAAATAAATATATTTACATTAGTCACATGACTCAACTAAATTTTCACGATACCATAATAATTTAAAGCAAAAATAATTGATGTTGAATTGAACAAAAAAATATGACACATCTCCAATATACTTCGAATAGAAATACAATGAAACCTTCAGACAAGAAACCTTCGAATAGAAATACAGCTATAGACAAGCCATCAGACAAGAAACCTTGTATAAAAGCATTTCCCCATGCTCACACCGTTCGTTCTCAGGAGGATAATAATCTTCTAAGGTACCTTCATATGCTTCCAGAATTTCAACTGCCTTGGACGCACTGTTGCATAATTAAATGCAGAACATTAAAGAAATTATTATAATGATAATTATTAGCAGGAAATCCAGGGTAATGACATGTCTGAGGCTTGGACTGATCGAGTGCAATATGTAAAGAAATATGAAAATGAGAGATCTCTTAAATCACATCACATAAATCTACCTATTTACACTGGCAAAGGATCATTCAGGCGTATTCAAAATTGGATTGATTTATAAAAGCAAGTCCACCACCCAATCCCTCACAATAAGCAATGAATCAGAGGGGAAAATATTCCTTAGCATTTCATCTGAATCACAATTTTTCCTATTTACCTTTCAACAAAACAATTCTGGCAAAGTAAAAATGTAAGATTGGGTTGGGGTGATGACCAGGGTTCAAACGTTACTAAATATAACCAAAAAAATAAAAGTTAGAAAGGTGTAAAGCTTCAAACTAAAAAAAGAAACATAATAGACATAAACCAAGTAGAATAACAACCAAAAAGAAGATTATCTTAGTTACCTTACAGCAGGCAACTAATTCTGAGAGAAAAAAGTGCCAAGAATAAACAACTACCAGATACAAACAACTAAATCCATTATACAAATCATACTTAGAATTCAAATGATGGGCAACTGCAAAGCCATGCGATGATTAGGTTTAACAATCAGGAGTTTTTGTCTTGTCTCAACAAAGCCTGTTAAATCTCGCATCTGAGCCTGTGAGATATAACAAAAATTGTCATGAGTACAAATTTTTCTCACACTCACTCTCTCTCACACACAAGATGAAACAAGATACAAAGTCCATAGCCTAAAAGAAAATCTACTCTCTCCCTAGAACATTGGATATCTAAGTCATAGAAATTCGCTACAATAATCTTGGCAAACATGGGTTCCTCCTAATAAAAGCAATGATAGCATGTATTAATAGGAGATGTTCTATATATAGCCACTTATGCTTAGTTTCTTGTATCTCAAAATGCAATGATAGCGTGTATTAATAGGATTGCTGCATCAATTCTTGACATCAAATGCTGGTGTATCTAACACATTATAGCCTAAATGGGTATAGCCTAACACTGATAATTTTTCCACCCATTTATTTATCTATTCTTGACATTATAGCCTAACACTGAGGATTATTCCAGCTGCATGTGTATCTAAGAACATATGCACTTGAGCAAACAGTCCAAGCTGCAAACTCATCTATATGCAGTCATGAAAATGCCCTGTGCCATTTATATTCAAATCTTATAGCCTAAATGGGTATAAGGTCTCTCATTGAGGTTTTCCCACAACTTTCCCAGAAGCCAAGAAACAGATGGACAAGGCATAAAGAAAGGCAAAAAGATTAACAACATAACACAGTTATCAGTGTAGTGCAGTGCAATGACCGTCAAAGCGAAAGGCAAAACCAAATTAAATTAGTTCCATTGGCGCAACAAATTCATTACATATACGAATGACTTGAATTAGTTCCATTAGCCCTAATCAGTATGTCCAAATTAGTTCCATTAGCGCAACTAACTACTGAGAAAGTCTTGCACAGGGAGAAGGTCAAAACATCGAACCTAGGTCAAAACATTACATATACATGACAAATTTCCAGAAACAGAACAAAAATTCCATGAAAAACGAACCAAATTGAATTCGATTAAAATAGGATTAAGGGAAATCAAAACATGACCGTCAAACCCAAGGCCAAAACCACCCCAAAGCCGTATTCAGAGAAGCAAGCAAGAGCCGACTGGAGGAGAAACAAGCAAAGCAAAGGAAGAGTAGAGTAGAGTACCTCAGTAGTTAGTTCCTGGGATGGAAGAGAATCTGACGGCCTGAGACGGAGCCACGGAGGAGACGACTGATGAGATGAGGTTTGAGAAGGAGCCGAGTTTGGAGGAAGAGGAGGCCACGAGAGAATTAACCAGGAAGGGCTTGGTGGCCGCGAGAGAACCAGGTGGGAAGGGGTTCTCATTTGGTGCACATAATTAGGTGCCCAATTATGTGTTTATACCTCTATTAGAGGTATGAGCATATTTTTTTAATTTTTTTATATATTGTATTTATTTAGATTTAAATTATATGCTGCTTTCTGGATTTTTTTTTATATCCAGTATCTCAAATTAATTAGTTTCCAATCCTGCATTCATTTATAACACCAATATCATGGAAACTAATTAATTTGAGATACTGGATGTAAAAAAAATTCCAGAAAGCAGCATATAATTTAAATCTAAATAAATACAATATATAAAAAAATTAAAAAAGAATATGCTCATACCTCTATGAGCACATAATTGGGCACATAATTATGTGCACCAAATGTGAACTCGTGGGAAGGATGCCGAAATCGCGAGAGAGACCCACGCGAGAGAGAAGAGAATAGCTTTTGATTTTTTTGGCTCGAGAAAAGCTAAAATTTTTAACTTCTTTTTTTTACTCCCCAGCACAAAAAATAAATCGGTTCATCCCAGGAGTAAAAAAAAACCGGATTTACCAAACACAATTCTCATCCATTTTTGTTCCGAGATACAGAAATGAAGAAAGAAGTCATTCCGGGAGCGTTACCATGCACAGCCTAAACTAACTACTTCTCCTTGACATGTATAATTTAGTTAAATGGGACTTATAAATGGGACCTAAAATTATGGGATAGGATAGAATCTAACGGTGAAAAAAATGGTAGTGATCAAAATTAGTAGTGACAATTTCTTATCCCAAAAATTATACCCTTAAATATTTTAGGCTAATTACTCCTTGCTCCTTAAAAAGTACTACCTCCGACTCTAATTATAGAAATACTTTTATAATACAAATTACGTTACAAAAGTGTTCCTATAATCAGGATAGGACTAGTTCGGTCTTAGCTAAACATTAATTTGATATAAAAAAATAAAATAAAATAAACAAAATATGACACATGACAAAAGCCCACACACATTCTACCAGTCCGCATTAGGAAACCCTGTGACCATGGAAGTTATTATCCCAATCTTGAGCTATCGTTGACGAATTGGATGCGAAGCATGGGATTAGGAGCATCAGGCACTGCTCTGCTCTCCAGGCCTTCCATGGCCTCTCTCTTCTCCTCTGCCTATCAAAAACCCTTATCCCTCACTTCTCTCAGAACGCCTCTCTATCTCTTCTCTTTTCTCCCTCGTCCTCATCGCACACTTTCAGCTCCGGCAGCTTCTTTCTCTTCCGTTACTTCTCTAAATGATAACGACGACATCTCCGATTTCGGTGAGCAGTCTTTTACTCTCATATTTACATTCAGATTATTTCCCTTTTAAGTTATTTTCTTTAACAAAATCTCTTTGCTCGTTCATTTATTTTTTTGGGCAGGGGACGGTCACTGGACTACTGTTTCCAGAAATGGTTCCAAGTTGCTTCTTAAAGGGATGACTTACGCTGAGCTTGAAGTATGGTTTGTTTTTCGAAGTTGATTATTTTTATTTTGTTGATAGTTTTAATTAACTGGAATTTGATTTCTTTAGTGTGCTTGTATGCTGCTTTTCACGTGTAAACATTAAAAGTTTTCTAGTTTTAGAATTTTCCTATTCTTAATAATGGAAAAATCGTGAAAAATTTGTAGCTACTGATGATGAGCTATAACTCTGACCCTTCTTGAACAGAAATGGGTCCAGTCTTATGGATACAGGCCTGGGCAGGCTATGATGTTATGGAAACGCTTGTATGGAAACAACATTTGGGCACATCATAGTGATGAATTGGAAGGTTCTTCCCTTACCCATCTTTTTCTTTTTTTGAACTAGACTTTGGAAATTACTATATTTTCTCTTGTATTGGACAATCATATTTGTGAGCTGGTTCCTCATATCCTCAAAGTGACTCTATGCATAGACTATTTTGCATATTCTGAATTTACTAATAATTGCTATTATTTCAAATCAATCGTATGATTAGGGTTGAACAAAGATTTCAAGAAGATGTTGAGTGAAAATGCTGAGTTCAGGGCCCTTAGTCTGAAAGAAATTCACGCAGCATCTGATGGAACTAGGAAGGTTGAACTTATCTTCCTTCATTTCCTTCTCAGATATTGTATTGATAAATTTTGGTCTTTTAGATTTCTGTTGCTGTAAGTTCACCTAGAAACTTTGTTGCATTTCTGGAGAGTTGTTGACTATCATACTCACAGGATGTTGCAGATTCTGTTCACATTGGATGACGGACTTGTCATAGAAACAGTTGTAATTCCTTGTAATAGAGGCAGGAATACTGTGTGTGTTTCAAGTCAAGTAGGATGTGCAATGAACTGCCAATTTTGCTATACCGGAAGGCAAGCCTTCTTTTTTCTGTTGAGGGCAATTTAGTGGGACCATTCAGTTTCTTCTTGTATTTAGATTTCTCGTTTATCATACTTGCAATTATTTTGCAGAATGGGCCTTACAAGACATTTAACTGCAGCAGAAATTGTAGAGCAGGCTGTTTTTGCTCAACGTCTACTTACAAATGAAGTTGGCTCAATCACAAATGTTGTCTTTATGGTAGGTCCACAGTAGCAACGAGAATTCTAAATCATACTTTGCATATAGATTTTTCTCAGCTCAATTTTTTTTCCCCATTTTTCTATTGAGCTGATAAGATGCTACTTTTATCTTGAACGCCTTTGAATTTGTTCAGTTTGCTATTCATGCTCTGGCATGTCAATGTAGTGACTGATATGGCTTTTATTCTCAGAACAAAGTTAACTTTAAATGTATAGATATGTGTTACAATACATGAGCAAATAGTTTTTTCACATGATGCTATAATCATATCTTACATTGGTGATATGCTTAATTTTACTGTGCCTTCAATTCATTTGTAGCTACAAGTTGTAACTCATGATACATCTGCTTCAGCAATTATTTGCACTATTTACACATATGAAGTCATGTAAGATGTAATTATGTATTAATTTTTTTTCCCAACTTCTGCACCATTCATTTCCTACCTCTTTTTTCTTATATTTTTATTCTTCCAGTTACTTTTCCATGTTTATGTTTTACAGTTTTGTACAATCTTATCTAGCACTCCTATGAATCTATTGATGCTAACATAATTTGTACATTAGATTAGAGCTGGGGAAGTGTAGATAAGGATGAGAAAGAAGTGAAATCTTTAACTTCTTGCAGACTGATAAGAGTTACGCATTTATTTTAGGGCATGGGAGAACCACTTCATAACATTGATAATGTGATTAAAGCTGCAGATATTATGGTGCATGAGCAAGGGCTTCATTTCAGCCCTCGCAAGGTCACTGTTTCAACCAGTGGTCTTGTTCCGCAGCTCAGACGTTTTCTTAATGAATCTAACTGTGCATTAGCTGTTAGTTTGAATGCGACGACCGATGAGGTACGTCATTGCTTAAATAATTTGGCCGGTTACCATAACATTAGGAGAAATGATGTGTGAAGAAGATAGGGAAGATTGATCATTGCTGCAATCTCACTTGGCAGGTAAGAAACTGGATCATGCCAATAAACCGCAAGTACAAATTGGACTTGCTCCTTCAAACTCTCCGGGAGGAACTATGCTTCAAACATAATTATAAAGTTCTATTCGAATATGTGATGCTCGCTGGAGTTAATGACAGGTTTCATGAACTTCTTTCGCTTATTGTTTGGTATAAAAATCTGAGATTGTTCACGATTTATGTGATGCTTCCAATACCCTGCAGTATTATGTTGAACAATTTCTTATTTTCCCACAAAATCCTTACTAATATGGAATTTGTCATGAATTGGACTGGTATCATATGCATAAAGTGGTCTTGCCTGTTAATGAACTTGTAGTACAGCATTGTTCTCCTTCTCCTTTTTTCCCCCCCTCATCATTGGTATCTCTATTTTCCATGGCAATTTACTTTAATTAAAATTTGAGTTGCAATGACGCAATGAATTTGAAATCGCATGCTGGCTCTATATTGGCCTTTTTAGATTGTGTTTGAGAAGGAATTTTCTTTCGGAAAAATTACTACGAGATCCCAATGAAAAAATGTAATCACCAAAAAGTCCCGCAATAACTGAGTAGCATGCAGTGACAAGTTTAAATATAGGAAATGACAATAGGTCTATGATACTCACTTGTTAATAAGACTTTGTTGTGATTACATTTTTTCCTTGGGACCTCACAATTATTTCCCCTTATATTTTTCCTCGTTTACATTCATTATTTCCTGATACTGCAGTGTCCTGTTTTAGGCTTCATCTTTTATGCAGTTAAAGAAAAATGCCTATAAGTATGACTTTTTTTGGTTGCATCCATATATGGATATTACTAGTATATGCTTAAAATAGTGAACACTGCCTGTCAATGCTTAATGCAGTGACGAGGATGCAGAGAGGCTTATTGATCTTGTAAAGGGCATTCCTTGCAAGATTAACCTCATATCATTCAATCCGCATGGCGGATCACTGTTCAGACCAACTAAGGAGGAAAGGATCATCGAGTTCCGAAACAAACTGGCTGAAGCTGGCTGCACAGTCTTTTTGCGACTAAGTAGAGGGGATGATCAGATGGCCGCCTGTGGTCAGCTTGGTAAGCCCGGCACATTTCAGGCTCCCTTGCTCCGAGTACCTCAGCAATTCCAAATGGCACTTGGAAGTTCAACTTGAATCTTAAATGGCATTTTAGACTGTAGATTATAGTTTATTGATTCATAAATTCAGGTCAGCAACAAAATATTTAACTTTGATGTTTAGGAACTTGTATATTTGTTTGAGCGAGATCTAATGTGGCAAGCAATGCTACTTGAGAATGCTTTGTTGGACTTGGGAGCTATATATGTATTTGACGATGTCCAATTCATTGTTGTAACTCCCAATTTTAGGATGAATTTATTTTTATTGTCAGGAGGCCAAATTTTTCTTTAGGGTAAGGTGTAAAAATACACATATACTTTATCCTTAGAAGCATCCAATACCATATGTTTTTTTTAGGTGCAAAAATACACATGTGCTTACAAATTAGGTGCAAAAGTCACATGTGTTAACAGGGTTAGATAACTGCTGTTAAACTGACGCGAATGGTGAAACTCCTTTCACTTTGAGCTCTCTGTTTCCATCCAAACATGAACTTCATCGCGCTCAAATCCTTTGTCGGTCTTCGGCAAGTGTCGTTGGAGAAGACCCAGCTCACCGGCAAACTAAGCCCATTACTTTCCGCCATCAGAAGCTCAAAATCGTCGACTATAAATACAGCCCCCTCATCTCTGGTCGGGATCTCCATGTGGCAATCATCGGTGGTGGTCCTAAATTGCTTGGGTTCGATTTTTCCTTGTTTCTTATTTTGCAGAGAGTATTTTACCCCTGAATGAGTTTTTCAAATACCAATTTTTATTTTGCTCTGTCTCTGATGCAATTGATTTAAAATTTTGCTTCATTTCCCCCCTCCATTCCAACATTCACAAATAAAGGGAAGTTTCTCTTAGCAGCTAGGAGATATAGGTGTGGTGCTAATACTGAATATATCATATCACTTGATGTTGAGGATTTTTCCCAAGGAAGCAATGCTTATGTTGGAAAGTTAAGGTAAAACATTCTTACTGCATGAATGATTGAACAAAAAACTTTTACAAATAAAATGGGAGAAAGGTCTCTTTTTGTCCATGTTGATGTCTAGGTTAATGATAAGTGAGATCTAGCTCCCTTCATCATCAACCACAGATTTATGTGACTTTTTGTTTATAAAGTTATTTGACTGAAGTGCTTTCACCCTTGCATTTTATTTATAAATAGGAAGCTTTTACTTGTAACAGCAGAAAAACGTCATTGTTGGTCTTTGTATCTAATTGAAAATCTTAAACTCTCTAATCGTCGTCCAGATCATAAAGTTGTGAATCTGTGGCCAAAACTTTGTTACTTGTATTGACACTTGATTGCTGAAATATTTTTGCAACTCGAATTTTCTTGGCACCAACTTCGCTATCTATGACAGCAAGCCACCCCATAATGGCACGGAGCCATCGAGCTGCAGGGCAAGTCATAGATTTACGAGCAAGCAGATATGCCCATAGGTTCCTGTAGGTAACTTTGAGGTGGGACATGTCTCATACAAGTTCAACATTTTGAAATCGAGGGGGCCAAGAAGGACGGCTTGCACAATGAAGTGCCCCTTTCCTCTTCCAGGAGAAAGCTCAGATGACATAAATCTTGATGCTGTGGATAAGACAAACGATAAAGAACATGTTGTCGCTCCTAGCTACTCAATATTGAAGAACAAAGCTCCAAGATGGCATGTACATTTGCAGTGTTGGTGCTTGAATTTCCATGGCCGTGTGACTGGCGTCAGTGAAAAATTTTCAGCTGGTTGCCACAGTAGATCAGAGCCAACCAAGCGGAAAAGGAGACGGGGAAACAGTTCTCCTGTAGTTTGGGAATGTTGCGGATGATACCTTCACCATGGATTATAGGTAGGCCTTATCAGCCTTCTAGACTTTTGCTATTTGCCTAAGAACTTTCCAGGGGGTCACCCATCCTGAGATTTTCCTGGACCGAGCACGCTTAACTGCAAGGAGCGCTAACCACCATGCCAAAAGCTTAAGCTGATAGCAGAGGCGCACTCCATATTATTTATGTCCCAGAAACGTCCATCCTGCCCGATGTAGGACTCGTCACGGTGAGACCGTGACAAGCTCCCCCACCCATCCCGGTGATGCCCCCATCACCAGTAGGGGTCCCCCATCCACGGGGAAGGCGGCCCACCCCTTACCACACAGGGGGGCCTACCACGGGGCCCACCCCCTACCACACAGGAGGGGCCCACCACCACTGCCCATCACCGAGTGAGGGTCCACCTCCATTCCATCCACGGAGGGGCCACCACACTGGGGCGAGGCGAGGTCGGCTTTGATACCACTCTTTACGCTTGGAAGCACACCAGCACAAGAACTTTCCAGGGGGTCACCCATCCTGAGATTTTCCTGGGCCGAGCACGCTTAACTGCAAGGAGCGCTAACCACCATGCCAAAAACTTAAGCTGATAGCAGAGGCGCACTCCATATTATTTATGTCCCAGAAACGTCCCTCATCCTGCCCGATGTAGGACTCGTCACGGTGAGACTGTGACATTTGGCACTAAACTGGCGTGTGAGTGATATATATATATGGGGAAAACACTTCTCATGTTGTAGGAGAAGTGTATTCTCATGTCACATACACATGAAATGGTGGGACCCACATATATATATACCCACACATATATATATGTGGGTCCCACTATTTCATGTGTGTGTAGGAATCTTCTTCTTCTCATACAACATGAGAAGTTTAAACCCCTATATATATATATATATATATAATATCGGTCATTTTGCTTATTTATTCTGTGTATGTTGTTGAATGAGTAGTTTTTTTTGTTTGCCCCCATAATTTTCAGCCTAAAATTTTATTGGAAGAACTGCTTGTAATTGTGGTTCTTGTATCAGTAAAGATATATGTTCCATGATTAACAACTTTACGGGCCAACCCTCACAGTTTATTCATATCACCAACACAATCACCGCTCACAAGCCAAGTTCTTTCCGTTAACTAATAGGTAGCTTCAGAAGTTCATGTTTTAAAATGATACCCCTTGTCTAATGTCTGGCCCTGCCTGATAGTTAGCCCAGCCCAAAGATACCCAAGTTTTTTTAGGCAACTTTTTCTTCAATTGGGCAAGGCAATTTGTTATTGGTCTCTAGTGGGCATATACAACGTATAATATGATTAATAATTTATTTAGCTTCTTTAGTTTCTCCAAAAAAATCAACTATATCTTATATTTAAGATTGGAGGGAGTACTTAATTAATTTAAGTGGATCTAGTGGATTAAGAAAATGAGATAAGTCACTTAATTAGTTAAAAAAGAAAAGATCTAATCTCATAAAATACATCCGTATAACCAAGACCATGAAGTAACCAACTAAAGAATTTCATATAATATATAGCTCATGTTAATATGTCGCCATTTTTCAAAATATTAGTAATCACTAATTTGTTGAGTTCAAGACGGTTGAACTTTGGTGCTGGAAATCATCAACCGAATTTTCTCAAAAGTTTATCTCAAGAAAATTTTACAAGACTGATAATTAGAGCCAGAAAATCGGACTAAGCCCGTTTGCTCTGACCTTTTAAAGACCAGGCTTATAAAATGGAGCTTCCAAATGAAATTGGGTTTAAAAGAGCCAGCCGTAGAGCAGTGGGCTTAAAAGGGCGGCCCTACAAGGCCAAGGGCTGACCCTGTTATGCCCATTATTTATTATTATTCTTTTTTTAACTTACCCAGTTGGCAGTTACCTACTTACCCCGTTAAGTAAGTATGACTATTAAGGAAGCTACTTGCCTGCCCTGTTGCCTAGTACTCACTCACTTAGTCACTCTCAGAGTCTCACTCATTTCTGTCATTCACTTTACGCCTTTCGCCTCTATCTCGCTGTCTTGGCCGACAATAGTTTACTTTTGATTATGAATTAGTAATTATGTTTATTTGTTGTATGATACGTGTTGTTTAGACCTTGATGTTGACAACATTTATTTGATAAATTAGAACTTTAATTGTTGTTGTTCTGTCCTAAGAACACAAAGATTGGACTTGACTAGGTTGTCAAGCCTAGAGCCTACGTACCCTTTGAAGGGATCAAAGTCCACGTAGTTCGCAGTAAACTTGGAGGTGTGAAGCCAGGGGAGTGGGGTGTGTGCTCTGTGTAACAGAAGGTAAATAGAGCATGAGATAGAACGTGTGTACCTGTTTAGGGTTTCCTTTTATTTATAGAGGAGTTTGATGCGAGTGTCTCTGCAGTAATGACCGATATCCGTGATAGAGGAATCAAGGGCTAATTGGTTGGGATCATGATTGGGGAGGGTCTCCTTTAATGAGATCCTAAATCAGTGGGATCCCAGATCCTTGCCCGTTATGGCGCAAGTTGGTCAAAGATCTTTCCCAATGCAGCTAGCTGATTTGTGAGGTGAGTATATCTAAGCTGAAACTCTCCAATACTTTCTCCTTGTTTCATCCTCAACAAATCATGTTCAGTGGTCAGAATATTAATCCGGTTCTCCTTGATCCCAGAAGTTCCTTCGTATGCGATCTCCAACGCCTTCCACATTTCTTTTGCAGATGACAGATTGCAGACACGAAAGTACTCCTTTTGGCTAAGAGCACTCTGAAGCATTAGGATGGCCTTGCTGTTGAGAGTGATATTCTTTTTATCGTCATCGTTGAACTCAGCTTCGGTCTTTGGAACAGTGATCCCCTCTTCGACTTTGACCGGAACATAATCTCCTGTCTCGAAGATTCTCCACAAGCCATATTCGGTAGCCATGACAAACACACGAAATTTTGCCTTCCAGAAAGAATAGTGTTCGCCATCGAAACCGGGAGGTCTGTTGATTGAAGCTCCACCTGGAAGAATTCCTTCCATAGTGATCCTTCTCGAGCTGTTAGACTCTTCTGAGAAGACCTTGCTCTGATACCAAATGAAAGCAGGAGCTTTATACCCAAAAGGGGGGGTGAATTGGGTATCTTTAAAATTTTCGAAACTTGTTCTGTTTTTGATCACTCAGAACAGGGCACAATAGAGAGGATAAGGAGAAGAAACTAAACACAATGCAATTTATACTGGTTCGGTCCTTTCCTGACCTACATCCAGTCCCCAAGCCTCACTTGGGATTTTCAATCCTCTAACTCAACAATCTTGATTACACACTCTGCACTAAGAGTTGTTCTCTCACTAGAACATACTCCCCCTTACAAGTTGTAATCAATACACCTCAACTACCAAGTCCCCTGACTTGTAGTTATCTCAATCAATAAGTGATTTACAAGTATTTGACTCTCTTACAGAGTAGATATGATGAACACTGAAGTGCTTGTGTCAAGTATGATACTTTACAAATGAAAGCTAATACACAATAAATGAACTTAGTAGAATTTCGCTCAGAGTAGTTGTGTCCCTGTAAATGGAGTTAATGCTCTCTATTTATAGGTAGAGAACATTAAATGACCGTTGAGAAATAATTTTAGCCGTTGGAGATCATTTGCGGAACATTGGTGCAAGTTTAAGCTTCTTCTCTCTCTATATCTTCTGCTAATCCAAGTGCTAATGATGTCTGATGTGTCTCTCTGAGTTTTTGCCCGTTGGAATTGACTTTACTTGATATAGTAAACTTCCTTTAACGTTCATTAGGCGTGCTCAGAAGGATTAGCTGAAAGTAGGTGAGATTGTGCAGATGCATTAAATGCACTGTTCACCCTTTTGCTTTTTCTTTCAATTCTTCATTAATCTTGATCTGTGCTAACTGAAATCACTCAACAAACTTTGTTAAACATATCTAGGATCATAAGTGAATGATGTATGAAAGCAATTAGATTAAATAACAAGATATAGCAGAGTTCACAAATTTGAAAAAGTACCAACGGTCACTAACCTTGAGGTCAGTTCATCCAACCTCGAGGTTAGCTTGAAAGGTTCAGACAATTTGTTGATTTTAAAACGTCCAGCCTCGAGGTTGCAATATGAACCTCGAGGTTTCCCTTAAAAAGAAACCTTTTCAAACCTTTCATAAACTCACAAACCCTGAGGTTCCAGAGGTAACCTCGAGGTTTGAAGTTATTTTCAAACCTTCAGTTTTTCATAGTAACTCGACAACCTCGAGGTCAGAAAACCATACTCGAGGTTAGCCTTTGAGAAAATGAAGTTCAGTGTTCAATCATAAATCTTAGCCTCGAGGTTACAACCTTGACCTCGAGGTTTTCATAAAGACTTGAAAACCTGTTGCTCTCTGTAAGTTATAATACTTGAGGTTGATAACTCATACTCGAGGTCAATGTGTTTTTCTTCAAGCTTAAGTTTTAAACCAAAGTGTCCAACCTCGAGGTTGAAACATGAACCTCGAGGTTTCCATGCTTGATGAAAACCATGACTTCTCTGGATGGATCAAAACTCGAGGTTAACTCTTGATACTTGAGGTTATAAGTCTAAATGTAAAACTTGGGGTTTTCAATAAGGCCTGAACCTCGAGGTTATCTTTCCAACCTCGAGGTTTCACGTATTTCTTTTGTGAAACCGAGTTTTGACACTTAACCTTAAAACCATTTGTAAGGCCCAACCTCGAGGTTGAAAAAGCCAACCTCGAGGTTTGCTCTTCAACAAGATTTTATCACTTAAGAGCAAAACCTCTTTAATTGTTTGTAGTTGTTGGCAATCATCAAAACCATCAGAGAACTAACATTCTCCCCCTTTTTGATGATGACAACATCTACAAGCAATCTCTTTATCAACACTCAAGAGATTATTAGAAACATTATCAAAGGATTTTGAAAAAACTTTGAAAAATTTTCTAAAACATTGAAACACTGAAGAGGGCGGTCGCTTCCCTTTGTACTGGGTGGAGGGTCATTACAAGGCCAAGGCTATCTCCTTCCAGGTTCCGCGTAAGAGTCTTCTGCCGGAATCGGCTTCTGCTCTGCCACGGCTGGAGGCTCTTGTGGCTGAATACGGTGTAAGGCCGGCTGGTTATTTTATAACCGGGGATGGGGCCGAGCCACTACCTCCTACCAGTAGGGTTTATAGTATTGTATTGTTTATGTTCTTGTCTAGGTTTTTTGGATTCATGAATCTGACCTGTTTTCCTTTTCTTTTTTCAGGCTGAGATATGAGCTCGCTTCCTCTCTACCTTCGCGCGGCGAATCTAGTTGCTGCTTTGCCCCGCCGCCCCAAGAAGCGGAGTGTTTCTGAAGGCGCCAGTGCCGCTGAGGCCCCAAAAAAGGCAAAGAAGGGCTCGGCTAGTCAGGGTCCTTCAACCGCTGAGGTCGCCCCAACTTCCCCAGTGAATGCCCAATCTTCCCCTGCAGCCAGGCCCCTGGCTTCTGAGAGGCAAGAGGCCGCTACCACATCTCCGGCTTTCTAGGGGAAGGAAGTCTTGATTTTTGACGAGGAGATCAAGGCCGAATTCTTCCTTGATGAGCCGACTGGCTCCCTGCCGGGTCCGCCCTCGCCTTCTTCACATCCTCCTCCTCCTCCTCCAACAAGGCCAAAATCTGTTCTTCCCCGTGGCCATTTATGGAATGAGGGGGTGGTTCCAAAGATAGACGTGGCATTCCTTCCTCCCCGGTACTTCATGAGTAGTGCTGCACTGACTCGACCGGCCCTGGACCCTCGCCTTCTTCACATCCTCCTCCTCCTCCTCCAACGAGGCCAAAATCTGTTCTTCCCCGTGGCCATTTATGGAATGAGGGGTGGTTCCGGAGATAGACGTGGCATTCCTTCCTCCCCGGTACTTCATGAGTAGTGCTGCACTGACTCGACTGGCCCTGGACCCTCGCCTTCTTCACATCCTCCTCCTCCTCCTCAAACGAGGCCAAAATCTGTTCTTCCCCGTGGCCATTTATGGAATGAGGGGTGGTTCCGGAGATAGACGTGGCATTTCTTCCTCCCCAGTACTTCATGAGTAGTGCTGCACTACTCGACCGGCCCTGGATGAGCTGCATTTGAACCAGAGGGAGCTTTGCTGGTCAGTGGGGTACGTCCAGGCTCTGATCCTGGTTCAAGAGCAGTACGCCCGGGTTAGTGCTGAAGTTTAGAGGTTGAGGGCGGAGAGGGAGGAGCTGACGAAAAGCCTGTCTGCGGCAGAGGCTAAGGCCGCGTCTGCTGGCGACCTCAGGGAGGAGTTGGAGGTGGCTGAGGCCAAGGCCAGGTTGGCTGAAGAGGAGCTCGTGAAGGCCTGGGCCGAGCGGGATGTGGTCCGGGCGGAGCTGGATGCTGCTCGGGTGGAGCGAGATGTTGCGAAGGCTGCGGCGGTGAAGGCTGATCAGGAGCTCCATCTCTCCCAGGCGGGTGCCGAGAAGGTGGCTGAGGAGTGCGCCCGGGCCCAGAATGGGATGTCGGAGGGCCTTGCTGCGTTGAAGGTCCTTCAGCAGCAGTGTGCCTCCTTGGCGGAGGAGAAGGATGGGCTTCAGAAGGCTCTCGACGCCGAGAAGGTGGGTCGGCAGGAGGCCCTGCATGCTCTGGTGGAGATCGCCGCAGAGTGCTTCAAGCAGGCTCTGGCGCAGATCCGGTACTTCAACCCGGGTGTCGACCTGAACGTGGACGGGTATGACTACCGTGCCTTCGTTCAGGAAGATGGGACTCTGATCCCCTATGAGTCTCCTGCCGCTGAGGGTCCTGCCAATGCTTCTCCTGCCACTAAGGGTCCGGCTGGTGCTGAAGACGAGCCTTAGCTTTTGTTTTGCTTGTTCCTTTTCTATTTTGGGGCGTTGGTGCCCTTGTAATTTGTCGAATGACTTTGGCCTTTGCGCCGTTTTGTACAGACCTTTCTGAGTAATGAATGATTTCAATTTTTACCATCCTTTTACCGCAATTCCGAGCTTGTTTGGTTACCTTAGGCAATGAATGGTTTGTTTTCCGTCATCATCCTTTTGCCTTGGTTCAAATGTGTGTTGACTGTATAGGCCGTCTAGACGTCTCAGACAATGGGTAATTTTATCACTCTTTTGTCTAAGTTTAAGTGTTTGTTGGCCGCATGTGTACAGGCCGTTTTGATGCCTTAGACAATGAGTGTTTTATGCTCCGATCCTCTTTTGCCTAGGCTTAGATGTGTGCCGGCTGTGTGTGCACAGGCCGTTTGTACTCTACCACACTTTGCGCGTGGGAGGTGGGGCAAGGTTGTCTTGTTTCAGCCTCGTCAGGCATAACTAACCGTACTGCCTCGGCCCGGCTTTCAAATAGCCGGGCTCCAACTTTCTCTTAGTCGGATTAGATTCTACCGGTGTAAGGGTAGGACTATCACATGTCTAACCGAGGCTTCGTTTGCCTCGGGTCGGACATTTTGACCTGATCAGGGTCGGCATGGTAGATTGCTTGCTTAGTCGAGCGAGCGTTGACGCGTCAATTTCACGAAGGGCCACGTGTGGCTCCTTCGCCGAGCTCTAACCAGTGCCTGTTGGAGTACAATGACCAGTTTTCGTACATCTAGATGTTTTTTAGTTTTGTCGGCCGGGTACGTGACCTCAGGGCCTTTTACTGGTGCCGGGCTTCATGGCCTCGACTTTCGGTTTCTTGGCTGGGCTTAATGGCCTCGGTCTTATCGTTTTTGGCTGAGCTTCATGGTTCCGGCTTAATGCTTAGGCGAATTTCATGCATATTCGTAAATCTCCTCAATGGGATCCTTTATTGATAAGAAATAGCCCTAAGGGGCTTTACAAAGCAACTTGATTAGAAAATGTCATAACTTGAGAATAGAAGAAATAACATGAACACAAATGAAAGCAATGAAAGCAAACACTGCCGAAAGGGGATCTAGCTATAGTAGATTTTCAGTTTGTCGGCATTCCATGTTCTTTTGACCGGCTTTCGTGCCAAGGTTTCGAGGATGTATGCTCCTCCGTTGAGCTTCTCTTTGATCCGATAGGGGCCCTCCCAGTTTGCCGCTAGCTTCCCGTCCTTGGCATTCTTGTTGCCTATATCGGCCCGTCGGAGTACTAGGTTCCCACGGTTGAATGACTGGGGTCTGACCTTTCTGTTGTACTTAGCCGCGAGTAACTACTTGGCGGCTAATTCTCGGCAGTGCGCTGTGACTCGGATTTTGTCTATGAGGTCCAAATCAGTTTTCAAGGCATCGTCTTTCGACTCCTGCCCTTCTTGTCTGGCTCTGACCTTTCTCCAGGATGACTGTCTGATTTCAACCGGGATCATTGTCTCGCATCCATAGGTTAGCCTGTAGGGGGTTTCCAGGGTCGAAGACTGTACGCTGGTTCGATATCCCCAAAGAACGCTGTGGAGCTGCTCGATCTAGTTAGTGTCGGCTTGCAACATCTGCCTCTTGAGTCCGTCCAAGACGACTTTATTGGCGGCTTTGGCCTGGCCATTCGACTGCGGGTGTTCTATGGACGAGAAGTGCTGCTTGATGTCCAGGTTGGACATTAGCGCTTGGAATCGATGGTCCGTGAACTGGGTGCCGTTGTCCGTGACGACTTCGGCTGGTATCCCGAAGCGGGAGACAATGTTGTGCCAGAAAAACTTTATCACTCTGGCCGAGGTTATCGTGGCGAGTGGCTCTGCTTCGATCCACTTGGTGAAGTAGTCTACCGCGACTATGAGCCATCTGCAATGCCCTTGGGCCGGTTGGAACGGTCCGAGGATGTCCATGCCCCATTTGTAGAAAGGCCAGGGGGCTGGCATTCCTTTTAATTTAGAGGGT
Source organism: Acacia crassicarpa (assembly GCA_034222035.1). Classification (NCBI taxonomy): domain Eukaryota; kingdom Viridiplantae; phylum Streptophyta; class Magnoliopsida; order Fabales; family Fabaceae; genus Acacia; species Acacia crassicarpa. Next base: position 16,863,168 of record JAWXYG010000009.1, on the reverse strand, counting down.
GGCAGCCATATGATCCTGGCGTGTTTCTGGCAACTGTCGCACGTCTTTGCTTTTTCTATGGCGTCATGCTTCATGGTAGGCCAATAATACCCAGCGCGCAGTGCCTTTCTGGCGAGGGCCTTGCCCCCCATGTGGTGGCCGTTGCTGCCTTCATGCAGTTCGGCCAGCACGTATGTTGCTTCAGACTCTCCAAGGCACCGCATCATCGGACAGTGGAGTCCTTTTCTATACAGTTGGTCATCAACCATAGCGTAGAGAGTGGCTTCTCTGATCAGCTTCTTGGCCTCGGTCGAGTCGGTAGGGACAATTCCCCTTTCAAGGTAGTCTTCTATCGGTTTCCTCCAGTCCACCCCGGCCGAGATTGCCATAACACAGCTTGGCTCGGTGAGGTTCTGCTGAATCACCGTCCCGTGATTGTCCGGTCCGTTGGTACTTGCCAGCTTGGAGAGGATGTCGGCCCGGGCGTTCTCCTCTCTTGGGATATGTGAGACGGCGACTTCTTCGAACTCGGCTATGAGCTCTTTGGCGCGGTTCAGGTACTTAGCCATAAGAGGGCCTTTTGCTTGGTAGCTGCCGTCGATCTGCGCGACTAATAACTGCGAGTCGGTTAAGACCTTTACTCGTTGAGCGCCGTTCTCTTTTGCTTGTAGTAGTCCGGCCAAAAGAGCCTCATACTCGGCTTGGTTGTTGGAGGTCGGGAACTTCAGTTGGAGAGAGTGTTCCGTAGCGACCCCTTGTGGGCTCTCCACGATAACTCCTGCGCCGCTGCCTTTAGCGTTGGAGGATCCGTCCACATAGACTTTCCAGGTCCCGTCATTCGTCACTGCCGGGGTGAGTTCCCTGATGAAGTCTGCCAACGCCTGGGACTTGATTGCCTGCTGGGCTTCAAAAGCAATGTCAAACTCGGACAGTTCTATGGCCCAGTTGGTCATTCTTCCCGCCAGGTCGAGCTTGTGGAGTATCTTTCGGATCGGCTGGCTAGTTCGTACCACTATCCGATGTCCTTGAAAGTAAGGCCGAAGCCTTCTAGCCGCGGTGAGTAGGGCGAATGCCACTTTCTCCAGTTTCTGGTACCGGAGTTCAGAGCTTTGCAGGGCCTTACTGATGAAGTAGATCGGTTTCTGTCCGGCCCCGGTTTCTCTTACCAGGGCGGCACTGACAGCTTCATTGCCGATGGGCAGGTAAAGGAATAGGGTTTCTCCTGGACTCGGCTTGGTTAGCACCGGGGGGGTTGCCAGACATCGTTTAATTTCCGCGAAGGCAACATCACACTCGGGATTCCAGCCGCCTTGGGTTTCTTTCTTCAGTAATCTGAATAGCGGTAGGGCCTTCTCGGCTGACTTCGGGAGAAACTTTGTCAGGGCAGCCAATCGGCCGGTCAGCTGTTGTACCTCCTTCTTGGTTCTCGGGGGCTGCATATCGAGGACGGCCTTGCACTTGTCCGGGTTGGCTTCGATCCCTTGGTTAGTCAGCATGAAGCCCAAAAATTTCCCAGCTGGAACTCCGAAGGCACATTTGGCTGGGTTCAACTTGATTTGATGTCTTCTTAGTTTCTCAAACGTCTGTTCTAGGTCCCGGATGCGGTCTTCTAGAAGTTTCGACTTGACGATCATGTTGTCGATGTAGACCTCTATGTTGCGCCCAATCTGGTCCTCGAAAACTCGGTTCATCATCCTATGATACGTGGCTCTGGCATTCTTCAGTCCGAATGGCATGACGTTGTAGCAGTAATTTGCCTTATCCGTCATAAAGGCGGTCTTTTCTTGGTCGTCGGGATGCATGGCAATCTGGTTGTAGCTGTAGTAAGCATCCATGAAGGAGAGGAGTTGGTACCCGGCTGAGTTGTCCACAAGCTTGTCGATATTAGGCATCGGGTAGGAGTCCTTTGGGCAGGCCTTGTTGAGGTTGGTGTAGTCGACGCACACTCTCCATTTGCCACTTGGTTTAAGGACCATCACTACGTTGGAGAGCCAGGTGGTGTATTGCACCTCTGGGATGAAGCCGGCCGCTAGGAGCTCCTCGATATGGTCCTCGAGGGCCTTCTGCCTGTTGTCTGCGATGTTCCTCTTCTTCTGTGCCACGGGTCTTGAACCCGGCCACATGCCGAGTTTGTGGCAGCAGAAGTAGGGGTCGATGCCGGGTACTTCGGCCGAGGTCCAGGCGAAGACGTCTTGGTTCTGCCTTAGAAAGCGGGTCATAAGAGCTTTTAGGTCGTCCTCCATATCTCGGCCGATTTTGGCGATCTTCGAAGGGTCCTCGCCTAGCACTATCTCCTCCAGTTCTCCTTCCGGCTCAGGCCTCGAATTATCCTATTCTCGGAGGTCGAGCTCTACCATGTTGATCGGCTGCCGCGGGCGCGTGTCAGAGTCGGCTTCGGCTACTTGCTCGGTGGATCCAAGTCGAGGTGGAGATGAGGGTCCTCCTTCCTCGACCCAGAGAGCTTCGAAGTAGCATTGCCTCGACTCTTTCTGGTCTCCAGATACCACAACTATATGGTTTTTGTTATTAACCATCTTCAGCTTCTGGTGCTTGGTGGACACTAGTATGTCCGAGTTGTGGATTGTCGGCCGTCCTAGGATGATGTTGTACGGGGACCGGAAATCAGCGACAATGAACCTCACTCGTTCGGATTTGAAGGCTTCTTTGGTCCCGAGGGTCAACCTCAGGTCAATGTAACCTTTGGGGAAGGACTGCTCGCCGTTGAATCTAATCAGGGTGGTCTTGCACGGCTTGAGACCCTCTTTGTCGAGGTGCATCCTTTTGTAGGCATCCCAGCTTATAATGTCGGCCGAGCTTCCTGTTTCAACAAAGATTCTTTTAACTCGGCAATTAACCAAGGTTCCAGTGATTACCAGTCCATCCAGATGGCCGGGTATGACGTCTTTCAGCTCTTCGTCAGTGAAGGTCAGGGTGGGCGGCCTCCACTTCTTGGGATCCTCCTTGAACTTTGGGAGGTCTCGGACAGTCAGCACCTCGCGGAGGTACTTCTTCCGCTGGCTTACAGTGTCTCCACCGCCTTCAAACCCTCCGCTGACGATGTTTCACTGGAAATCCACATCGGGAAATTCGTCGGCAGAGGCGGTCTTCTGCTTTTTTCCCGTCTTTCGAACTTCCCTGGGCGGACTTCTAGTGCGGCCGCGGTCATTGCGCTTGCCGTTTGTCCTTCCCTGGGTCTTGATAACATACTGACGCAGCTTCCCGTCCCTTACAAATTTTTCGATAGCGTCGCGGAGGTCATAGCATTCGTCAGTAGTGTGTCTGTGGCAATCGTGGAACGTGCAGAATTTGGTACGGTCCGTGTTGGAGCGGCCTCTGATCGGCCTCGGCTTGTCAACCCTTTTCATCTCGGCCTGGGCTACTTCTTTCCATACCTGAGACCGAGGGACATTCAGGGGGTGTAGCTATCGTACTTGGCCTTCTGCTCGGCCCAATCAGGTTTGGCTCGACTCTCATGGTTCCGCCTTCATGGTTCGGCCCTTGACCTTCTCGGCCGTTCATCGTCGCTGAGCGTGGTGTTCCTCGTCCGTTCTGGCTCATCGGCGTTGGCCGCTTCCATCTGCTCCACCTCCAGATACTTCTTTGCCTGGGTGTAGAACTCAGTCAAGGTGTACACTGGGTTCTTACATAGGTGTCGAGCCAGCCGGGATGACGGGTCTAGTCCGTTGACCAGGCAGTGTACATGAACCTCCTCGGGCAGCGACCGCACCTGCATGGCTACATCGCGAAACCGATCCAGGTACTTCTGTAGGGCCTTGCCTTTCCTCTGTCGTACCTTACTTAGTGTGAATGTGGTCTTTGGCTGTTTCTTGCTAGTGGCAAAATGCAACTCGAACTTGCGTCCCAGGTCTTCATAGCTCCGGACCGAGTTATCCGGGAGGGAGCTCAGCCATCTGTGTGCGGGTCCGTTCAGAGTAGCCACGAAGAGACGCTGGACGACTGGGCCGCTAATCTGTCAAACCCACATGAGCTTTTCGAACATGTCAAGGTGGTTGCGTGGATCTTGGGTTCCATCGTACTTCGGAAGGTCGGCCAGATCGAAGTGCTTCGGATAACGAGCCGTGGCCGCCTCCCTCGAGAACGGCGATCTACCGGAGTCCGACAGGTACGTGACTCGATATTCGTGGGGGGATCCGTGGCGAGGTGATCTATGAGTCCGGGGAGTTTTGTCCTCCACGCGACGTTCTTCTCGGTCTCGGCCCTCACTGGCCGCCCGATCGGTGCGGTTAGGACCGTTGTCGTGGTTTCCGACGTTCTCTAGGAGCTGTTGTCGGCCTTGCTCCATATTCGTCCTCCGCTCCGGCTCGCCATTGTCGCGGCGTGGGTTCCTCGGCTCGAAGCTGCTCGAGGAATTGCTGTCATCCACGGGGGCCCTCCTTCCTCTCCTATGATTCCTCCGGCGGTTTTCCTGCCGGCGATCGTTCTCGAGCACGCCCTGGATCATTCGGCCAAAGGCTTCAAAGTCAGCCCGTCTCTGTAGGTCGTCTCGTTTCTCCTTGTTTTCCAGCCTCTGGAGGAATGACTCCTGCGTCCGTCGAAGGATGCGGACGTCGGCTTTGACTGCCTGGACGTCTTGCATCGGGGGTTCTGTGCGTGCTTCTTGCAGTGGCTGCTCTTCTGCGGAAGGGGAGGTCGCCGTGTCTGTGACATGCCCTTCCGGGGTGTTTTCTCGTCGCGGTTGTTCCGGGGGTTGATCTGGTGGAGGCCGGCTTGGTTGGGGGTCCCCACCCACCGGCGGCGGTGGTGGATTTCTGCTGTGGCTTCGAGTGTTTGTCATCAGTGGTCACGGGGATAGAAGTTTATGGTTCCCCACGGACGGCGCCAATGTTCTGTCCTAAGAACACAAAGATTGGACTTGACTAGGTTGTCAAGCCTAGAGCCTACGTACCCTTTGAAGGGATCAAAGTCCACGTCGTTCGCAGTAAACTTGGAGGCGTGAAGCCAGGGGAGTGGGGTGTGTGCTCTGTGTAACAGAAGGTAAATAGAGCATGAGATAGAACGTGTGCACCTGTTTAGGGTTTCCTTCTATTTATAGAGGAGTTTGATGCGAGTATCTCTGCAGTAATGACCGATATCCGTGATAGAGGAATCAAGGGCTAATTGGTTGGGATCATGATTAGGGAGGGTCTCCTTTAATGAGATCCTAAATCAGTGGGATCCCAGATCCTTGCCCGTTATGGCGCAGGTTCTGTTCCAGGCGTTGTTGGGCCGAGGTCCGGATATGGGCCTGTTGGGCCGGTCCGTAACAATTGTAATTTACTAATTATATTTCCTTAAAAAAAATACAGTTAAAATAGTTAAAATTTAGAAAAATAGCTTCTGACCCTTGAGGGTCAGCCTTGGCCCGCATGCTCTTAGGCCAAGCCTAGAAAAATAGAAGTTTTTCTTACCCCACATGCTCTTAGGTAGGCCCTGATTCCGAACTCTACTAATAATCCATGTTAACGAATTATTAAATCTCACACGAATTCATTTTAATTATATAAAATGTATATGTATGAGTGTTTTTGTGTGTGTGTTTGAAAAAGGGAACAACGGTGAAAAAAACCATGTTATAGGAATTCTTTCCACCTTGCCATAGTTCTAGGCAGGGGTGTTCAATGTCCGGACAGGGATGGGATTGCCTATTCCCAAGTCCTATCCCGGTAAGAGGTTGAGATCGGGAAACTACTCCTGGTCCCAAGAAAGTCCCTGTATCATTGGGACCGAGAATTCCCAGTTCGTCCGAGTATCTCTTTAAAAAAAAAAAAAAATGCATTACAATTAGGATTAGGAACAACCAAGAAGAAGACTCATGATTGTTCATACAATTTTGCACCTATATGAATTTTGCAACCAGCACAAGAGCATTAAAAAAACAGAAGAAGGAAAGGTTCCAAGACACCATAAATGTCACTCAGCAGGAAACACGGCATGGGGCTTCATCTTCGTCTGTTTCTTAATCCTTTTTTCAGTTACTAAGTTCTAGAGTCTGATTTTTGCGTTCAGTCTCTATATGGGTTTTTGCATAATAAGCAGATTCTCATCACAATCCATTTCTTCATCTGCGTCAGAGTTCCTTTATTACAGTCATGGCCTCTGAACAACATCATATACTTATTTATATCATCCATGTCCTTTGTCAGCGTGCTCGCTCTTAGATTCTCCCAACAATTTGACTTCTGGGATATTTGGGTATTAAAGATAAAATTAAAAAAAGAAATGGCCACAACCCACATTCCACATAATTATACTTTAAGGGAAAAAAAGAAAAAAGAAAATTAAGATACCGGGACCAGGACCGAGACTCCCAAAGGCCTGCCCAGACTCCGGTCCTGTTTCCAGTATATTGTACTACCAGTCTTGGGATGGCCGGGACCTTTGGGTCCAGTTGTTACCAGGACCACATGAACACCCCACTAAGGCACTAACACACAAACACACTTGAATTCTCTAAAATAAATAAAACAAGTAAATTTTAAACCGGACTAAAGCAACGAATAAGAATGTACCTTAAACATCCAGAATGGAATTTAGTTTTGAACAAGGCTTACCTTTGACAGTAGTGCCAAATAAAAATCCTAATGCTTGATAAAAAATTACCCTTTTTAGTCTTTAATATAAGACATTTTTTACATTTGTGGAATTTATCTTAATCCTACATATACGGTATTTGGTGTTTGTCAATATTTTTCTAATTTACTTGTATTAATACTCTCTTAATAATAATCAAGGAGGGAAGGGAATAGGAGAATTAAAAAAGATGATTAGAGTGTTTTAAAAAATACACGTCATACTAACTTAACTAATTTCTTTAATTAGGTAAATATGTCTTATATTAAGAGCCAGAAAGAGTAAAAACTAAACAGACACAAATAATTTCCTCACGAGTGTAACTAGCTAGATTAGTTGTAGTTGCTAAAAAAAAAGGAAGAAAGATCAGTGTTACAAGTAGAAGCCATCTAGGAAATAACAAAGTGGCAAAGTGCCAGGAATTCTCAGCCACCCCACAAACAAGGGATGGGGCACATCAGCACATGTAAGGGTTGTTGAATATTATTGTGATTCTGTAAATCCTCATTCTCAGGGACAAGCCTAACCTAAGCTAAGTGAAATTGACATATCCTATACATTTGGTATCTAAAGATTTCCTTAACCACATGAAAGAGTGAGAAACTGGACAAGTTAGCTCCATTTTTATCAACAACCTTTTCCCTTTTCAAGCCCATTGGATATACTCTGATTTCTACCAATTCCCTGCAAAACAGTCGTCTGTACTTGTAAATTATGCACAGAACAGATTGTTCACACAGTGAAATGAGGATTGCGATGCGTGGGTCCCAGACCAGGGTCAAGAATCCTTGTCTGTGTTGTTGGTACTTTCAGCAGATGATATGTTCTTGCATGAATTTTGAAACTCTTCTTTGAGCAAATTATGAATCTTCACTCTCAAACTCGATGCCTCTTCTGGTTTAAACCACTTCTTGCCAAACTGCAAATTGAAATGCATCAACCGACAAAACATCCATTGCTTGATAACAAGTTTTCATACTAAAGAAAGATTTAAATCAGTTACCATGTTTAAATCTTTCTTCTTCAGTCGTTCAGGGGCTTCTTCTATGAAACGCTCGATGAAGTACAGTACAAATAGACCACAGTCGTATTCGTTTTTCTGTTGGGGAACCTGGTGCAAAAGACAATACTTATAAAAAAACAATTATATGAAAACTAACATGAGTACATGCAGCTTTAATTCCAATCCCAATAATTAACTTAAATGAGCAATAAAAACATGCTGCTTGAAGCTGTTATTCAGGGTTCGATTATTATGCAGAATGGAAAGGAATAGAAAGAGGAATGAATTGAAAAATGATTTTTTTATATGTGAAATGGCATCTATGTACCTAAATATAAATTAATAATGAAAAGAAATAATTGTATTGTAATTGAGAAATAATTATAGGGATGTTATAGATATTAAATATCTCGACTTTCAGGCATTGGAATTTGAAAAAGGACCCCTTCACCCTTGTGCATGCCAAACACAAAAATGTTGGAGAATAAATCTAAAAGTAACAAAAAATGATGAGCATATAAGCTTGTGGTAATCCTAATCAGGCAGCTCCAGCAACTTTAGTTATATGAACAAGCCAACGAAGACTAAAAGTTAACATAGCATCCCCACCCCCCAAAAAAACGGAAAATTAAAATCTTAACCACAAGGTTTAAGATCCTAAAAAAATACTGAACCAAAGGCCTTTGAGGTACAACAGTACAGGCCTAGGTAATAAAGAATGCTGTGACCCAAGGCCTCTTAGACTCCAAAAATGCGAGTTTGAGCAAATATAATTGAGCCCCAAATAATAATTGGACTAAAAAAAAAGCAAGTCTAGTTACATTTGAGGGGGAGCGTTCGAGTTGGAGAACAGAAACCTCACATCTAAAAGCAACAAGAACAAAAAGAAAGAAATCTAACCTATAGCTTGTCAGCAAGTAGTTTATGCTATTTTGATGAATGGACGAGCCTAAAGTGTAAACGGCATCCACAAATGTGAACAAAAACTTACCGCAAGTATTTTATCTTCAATTCTACGTGGAAGATACTTCCATATCTTGTCAGCAATTGGAATATCTGAAGACACACATTCCTGGTCCACATATTTCCATTCCTCTTTCAAAAAGCTGCATATAATAATTTTACAAAATCCTTAGTTCGTTGCTCACATTAAAGATAAATGGGGAAACAACCAGCCAATCAAAAGATGACGATAGGATGCAGGGGCCAACAAACTCTCATTAAAACTTTCTTCCAAAGAATAGAAGCAACTACATCAAGAAGTTAAACAATGTCCAAGACTTTCATCATCGAATCAAAATACATAGAGAAATATCGAATGCTTTTCAAAACACAATGCTGCTACATGTGACAAATGACGGGCAAAAAACATCTTTCTGTCCCTTGTTCATTCCCGTCCCTTAAGGTTTGTTAGGTCCATTATTTTCCTAAAAGGATAGATTTGATCAGAGTTTTCTTTTCTATTAACCCTGTTATTACTTCTCTCTCAATTGATTTTATTCATCTTGGGTTCTGAACACTAGTCTCTGTTAGGAAATAAATCAGTGTAAATATATTATAATTAATTAGTATCGCATATGATAAGGAATTATACGAATTATGAGTGTTAGGGAATCAATCATCATAATGAGTCATTATTCTTTTGTCTTCTCTCTTATGTATAAATACCCTATTGAGCATATGAATAAACACATTCATTTGAGAGTATATTTTCTCTATCTTTCTCTCTGTTATTTCACTACATGGTATCAAAGCTTGGTTAGTTCTTGGCCAATTTGAGTTTTCTGGTGATTGCTATCACTGTACAGTGACAGTGGCCCGCCTCCTGACTCTAGCGTGTGTGTTCGTGCCATTTCAGTTTCCGTCCATTTTTTGGCTATCCTTTGGTGGTGCTCCTTTTCCGTTTGTGTCGATTTGCTGTCTTTTTGGTACTGTTCCGTCTATTGTTTCGTGAACAGTGAACCATGTTGTCAATGTTCACAAGGGGAGAGAGAAAGTGTGTACCTCATTGTATGGTTGTCGTTGTACGGTTGTTGTTTAGTTGTTATGACCATTTTCTAGTCGTGCTTCATTATCCGACGTCGAGCCTTCATTCCCGGTATGTATAGGCCAGATATTTGCTTCGAAGGTTGCATTGTGAGACTAGGTTTCTACTATTTCAGCACAGTCGACATTTTGTTTCGTGCACATTCACTTGTCTCTAATGGCAGGGTTCTTCGTTTGTTACGTTTTCCAGCACGTTTGTGAAGTACTATTTTGTCTTGAATGTCATGCTTGTGGTTGGGTAATTTCGTTGGCATCTGCTATGCTTAGTCTCCTCTGGTGATGAGTTTGGTGGTCCTTGTGTGACCCATCTGTTCTTTGCCTCTGGTGAGGTGTTTCTTTGGTGTTTGTCTTTGTTGAGATGTTTGGAGTATTGTTTGGTCGCTTGTGACACCGTTTGCTACAGCCTCTACTTTGGTTTGGTATTCTTTGTTATTCAAACTCTTGGTGAAGGTGTTTGGATTGTTTCTTTTGAATGTCCTCAGTGTGACATTTGGTTGAACTATTCTTAGATGTGGCCGAACTTGTTGGTGGATTCAAGATCTCATGAAGAAGAAAATTATTTTGTTTGGATTTATTTATATTATGTTTTCTTGTACAAGTTGAGCATGATTAACATCTATGCTTCAATTTGAGGGGAAGTGTTACGAAATAAATCAGTGTAAATATATTATAATTAATTAGTATCGCATATGATAAGGGATTATAGGAATTATGAGTGATTAAGGAATCAATCATCATAATGAGTCATTACTCTTTTGTCTTCTCTCTTATGTATAAATACCTTATTGAGCATATGAATAAACACATTCATTTGAGAGTATATTTTCTCTATCTATCTCTCTATTATTTCACTACAGTCTCATTTAATATCAACATTCAACAATTGACTCATGTCTCTTAAATTCCATTGGCATAAATATAAGATATTTTCCAATACTTCCTGATAAGCTGTAAACCAAGATACAACATGAGAAGATTACAATTAACTATACTGATATTTATTTGACCACACTCCTAACTAACAATAATAAATTAAAAAATAAAAAACAAAGAATAATGATACTGTAACATGTCCTTGCAGGAAAGATTGTTTAAGAGCTGAAACAAAGGGCAGAGCATATAAATAATGGTATGAACTACAAAGTTCTCCCGTCTCACCTTTTTATGTTCTCAAAAACTGATCTACTAGGGTGAAGACTCAGAGAATCTAAATGAAGTATGATTGGCCCGGATTCATCTTTTTTCTCTGGGAAAGAAATAATGACCAAACTCCAGTGAAGACTGCAAGGATGAAACATAAATAAGTAACAGCCATAAAAGAAAAAAAACCAGTGGACGTTATACAAGTTATAACAATGACCCCATTTTTAAAGCACTTATATAATATATAATATATACACATCAAGCACCGTCAAAAGCCGAAAAGTCTCAATCATAAATTAGCGCCATTAAGATTCTGAAAGCATGGGTGAACGGATGAGAAAACTGTATTTTGTATTATTATTGATAGTGTGGTTTAGTAAAGTGGTTAGTGTAACAGATATAGTTGTATCTGAACTAAGTTGTCACCTAGCCGAGAACTAAGTTGTAACAGATATAGTTGTATTACTACTCTCTGTCAATAACAGATCATCACACTATTCCCTCATCTTCTCTACTCTGTCTCGATCTCTCTTTAACTTTAAATTATGAATATGTAGAGCGCAAAATCCCCACCTGGAGGGATAAGGCTGTGTGTTGTTGTGCAGAGTACAGAACATATACACAAGGGCAATAATAAAAAGCCCAAGAAACCAGGGATACAAAATAAGGGAAATAAACCAGATCCTAATTCAACTCCCGTGACTATGGCTATATACATAATAATAAATAACAAATGTTCTAACATTAATTACTGGGACTTCCACAAAGCCTGAGCAACACAAGCACCAAGAATTTTGATTTAAATTACTCAAAACCTTATTTTACACTTCTAGCCAACTATTTGATATCCAATAACGTTTTTTTCTATAGGATGTGAAAAACATCTTTACACACAAGGAGGAAGACGGATTATGAAAGGACCCTATTCAGTGATAAGGTCTATGCTAGGAGATCTAGGCATACAAAGTTAGCACCAACAAAGGACCGACATGCCTTTTAAGGTTGCAGGTTTGACTTTGCTATTTTGATATAATCTTAGGACACATAGCCACTGCATAGAGTGGGCTTGGTTATTTAGTCTTGTAGCTTTTTGCACACTTTTTGGGCACTGTGCAAGATGCTTTTTGCTTATATTAACCGTAGGAAGGATGGGGTATGGGTATGTTGTAATTTATGTGAGAGTTGTAGGAGAAGGGAGTCTGGTTCTATGTGTCAGAACAACTACCATCTTGGCTGTGGGAGTCTTAGTGCGTCAACAGATAATTGTATTTAGCTGTATTGTAGCTGTGTTCTTGAATTATTAAGCATTTCAGATATTAATTTCTTGGTTCCTAACAATTTGGTATCAAAGCAATGAGATTCTAGGGAATTAGAAGCAAGCCAGAATGAAGGAGAGAGACTTGAGTGTGCTTGGTTTTAAAGAACTAATGCAGATGTTGAATGCAACTCTATTACTGTTGCAGAAACATAAGGTAGAGTCTCAAATGCATAAGCATGGGACCAAAGACGCTTTAGAGAGCAGCAGAGTAGCAGAGAAGGAGAAGAAATCAAAGATACAGGTTGAGGCAAAATATGTTGCAGTAGATAAGGATGCAAAAGAGGTGACGAAATTGAAGTGGAGGAAATACTAGAAGATGAGTTGGCTGAAGTTGAAGAGAAAGAACATGTAGCAACTGGAAAACGATTATGTTAGTTTCTATATTTTGATGATCACAATTTCTAAGTTATTGAATTAAAGTAATCTAATTAATCCATACCTATGCTCAGGTCATCTGATAAAATGCTAAAAGAGTTTCAGGGTAGGTTGCTCAAGTAAAGCTCTTTCATGCTCGAGCAATATCGAATGCAAGGCAAAACCAAGTGTTACACAAAAGTCTTGCTCAAGCAAAGGATATAGTCATGCTCGAGCAACATCAAGTTCAAGGCAAAGTCAAGTGTTCCAGGAAAGGTTTGCTCAAGCAAAGTATATAGACATGCTCGAGCAACATCGATCCAAGACAAATATCTCTTGACTAGAACATCACACTCAAGTAGAGTATATAGGATTGCCCGAGCAACTACATATAAAGAGATTATGGCTACTTTGAAGCCTTGCTCGAGCAGGAGCGTCAATTTGCTCGAGCAACGTCGATCTAATCAAAGAAAGAGTAGTCATACTTGAGCAGGTCATGAAAGCATGCTCGAGCACCATGCTCGAGCAAGCGAAAAGTGGCTGCTTGAGCAGAGTCGAGCAACCTGCCATCTAGTCTCTATGTGAAGGTTGCCCAAGCAAGCACTAATAAGTTGCTCGAGCATCGACAAGACTTGCTCGAGCATGGGTTTTCATTTGCTTGAGTATCATCGGTAAACACCTTCTTCCATAGCTTCTCAAAAGGCTTACCGAGCATTCACCTGCACTTTGCCCAAGCATCGACAATGTTTGTCATTCATTAGAATAGGTTGCTCGACCAAACCATGCATCTTGCTCGAGCATAGAAGAGAAGCAACCATTCTTAGGAAGCTTGCCCGAGCAAGCTTGAACTCTTGCTGGAAGCACTATGCAATTCTAATATTGTTGCTCGAGCATACATATGAACTTGCTCGAGCAAGATTACCTCTGTTTTTTGAAATCTCCGACAACGGAAATTTTAAATCTTGCCATATCATTTTATTACCTTAGATTATTATACATTGCTATTCCCAAATGCTATTAACGAGTTTGTTCATGAGTTTCAGATTGTTTAGGCATGAATTAGCAACAGATTTGAATAAAGCAAATCGTGTGTCAGAAACATTAAATGCAGCTACCTAAACCGGTAATAATCTCGGAAACCAATATTCTGCCTTAAATAAAGCAACCTCTGATATTCCAACTGCGCAATAAATACTATTTCACAACGGGCAAAACAAAAGGAATTTCGTGACGGCAAATCCACCTGGATCATTAACGGCGAAAGTAAACTTCATCTCTCTAACGGCTATATTCAATAGTCACAATGGATAATCTTCAAGCTTCTTCAACGGTCATTAATGGCATCAACTATAAATACCGGAAGCATTGAATTCGCCAACTACCGAAACGCTGTGCAATCAATTTGATTTATTGTTATTCGCTGTTTCAACTGTTTCATTAACTTGTACTTCAGTGTTTATCATTTTATCTACTCGTGAGGAGTTATTTAAACATTCATTTCATTCTGTTAACTTAAGGTTGAGGAACCTTAAGTGAGGGTGTATCAATTACAGTTTGTAAGAGGGAGTGTGAGGAATATCCTTCGTTTACCGAGTGTGTAATTGTTCTTGGAAAATAGTGGAATCCCAAGTGTTTAGGAGACTGGACGTAGGTTAGTGATTTTAGACCGAACCAGTATAAACTCTCTCGTGTATACTTCACTTTTCTGTCTCATTTCTCTGTTTTTGTTTTACTTGTCTTCGTGTGTGTTTTGCGAAAAGAATTTGAGATCACCTATTCACCCCCCTTTCTAGGTGATATTCCATCTTCAAATTAAAGCTACAACCTTTTTCAGCAAAAGAAAATATTGACGAAAATTTTGGTGACATCTTGAAAGAAAAGGTAAAGGCTGAAGCTTTTCAAGTTGAAGATGCCGTAGATATCCGGCCTACATATGTTGCTATAGAAGCAACCAGTAAAGCAATGAGTAGAGGATGGGAAGCTGAGAGGGTTCGGGCACGACGATGGGAAATTGATAAGCAAGGGATAGATTGGGTAAAGAGTGAATCACCTGCTCAAGAACACTTATTTTCATCTTTTTCATCAGAAGAGAAACTAGTAGTTTTTGGTTACAACCCAAGAGAAAAGATAGAAGCTGAAGCTTTCCAAGTCATGGAAGCAACCAAAACAGCGTCAAACAGTCCTAGAGAAGCTCATCAAATAAATGTTGTTGTAGATGAAGTGAGAATGGGGATGAAGAGAAGCGGGAATGTCGAGGAGACTGGAGCTAAACATGGGGAATATGATGAGCAGAAAAAAGGAGAAAAAGCAAAAGCCAACGCTGGAAAAGAAGAGAAGCAAGACTGGGTGGTGAACCTGGTCAAAAAAATCAAATGGGGATGGGGTAGAAGACCAAAACTTATTGAGAAATTGAAGGAAAAAGAGGAAAATGTAACCCAACAATCTGGGCCCAAGTATTTTTGGCCCAACCCTACTTACTACCTACAAGTGAGACATTTGGATGAAGGCAGCCAGGGCATCGTTTCTGTGATCACGACCTCTGAAAGCTCGACAAAGACAAAAGTGCACAGTGACACAACATAGTCTTCCTCTGCTGTGTATGCGAGCGACAACCTGAGGAAAATAGATGCGACGGCATTAGAGACGAAGACGATTAGCAAGCAAGCGGAGCTTCCTTACTCCTTCAATGACAACACCACCAGAAGCAATGAGTTCAAGGTTGCTTTCTTTAATGGTTGGGTTCTGGGTTCAAAGGTTTGTGCACTAGTTGGTTCTCCATTCATAAGTTTTGGTTCGCATGGAGAAATTTTATGGATCACTACCACTCTTGAAGAAATACACCGGAGGGGCATTAAAGCTCTGCGTTGGGTACCCAGTTCGAGTTTTTGCACAGTTTTGTGTCATCTAGGACAATTTTCTTGGCTTTTGACTGCTGAAACCATGAGAAGACAAGAGAGGACAAAGGCATCACTCTTTCTAGTAGCATCAAGTGAGCCAGCCATAAAAGACAGCAAGAATGAGTGCAGAAAGGCCAATAGAGTTTTTAAGAGTGCCTTAAAAAGGCAATTCCTGCAGCAAATAAGAGTCCTATCTATCCAGAAATCTTTGAGGGGGATGGCTTATGGAATTGTTGCTGCAGTAGGCAGAGGGATGTTAACATCTTTTATCACTATTTTAAGAACCTCTTTGATGCCTGGAGCATTGGGATTCCAGTTTCTACTAGGCCTCTAGATTCTATCAACACCTACCCTAGTACTTTAATATTATCAAAGTTGCACTCAATGGATTATAGGGGAACAAATGGTGTTATTTATTATATATTGAAGGGTGGTCCAACATGCATTTTGAAAGATAATGAGAATCCGCATAAGGTTGTAAGAGAGCGCATGAAAAGAACCTTAAAAAAATTATTATTGCTCTCTCTTGTGATGCACAATGGAAGGGAGAAAGTGTACTGAGTCCAGAATAGGCTATCTTTCCTCTCCTAAGAAGCAAAACGGAGGTTCTAATGCTGAAGCCACCATTGAAATTACAACCCAAGATTTTATCGTTGCAACAAACATACTTCATGTGATTCTCAATGAAGAAGAGAATTTGCTTGGTGTGACTACAGCAAGATGGGGATTGGAGGTCAATGCAAATGCTGAAGATTTCAAGAAATCAACAATCACTAATTTGCATAGAACATCCAACGTTCACATGGCAAGCTTACTTGATTTCACTATTAATGGAGCACTGACAGCCACACTTATGGTGGCAAGAATGGAATGGACATACATACTGCCATTGTTGTCTATTTTGAAATAATGGGACTTAGTCACCTTGGTTCTCAAAAGATCCTTTAGCGAACACTTATTGAAGGGATATCACCATTTTTTATTTTCAGTTTTCACCTTGACGACAAGGTGAAGCTCTTAGGGGAATGAAATGAAAGGACCCTATTCAGTGATACGATCTAGGATAGGAGATCTAGGCATACAAAGTTAGCACCAACAAAGGACCAACATGCCTTTTAAGGTTGCAAGTTTGACTTTGCTATTTTGATATAATCTTAGGACACATAGCATAGAGTGGCTTTGGTTATTTAGTCTTGTAGCTTTCTGCACACTTTTTGGGCACTGTGCAAGATACTTTTTGCTTATATTAATTGTAGGAAGGATGGGGTATGGGTATGTTGTAATTTTTGTGAGAGTTGTAGGAGAAGGGAGTCTAGTTCTGTGTATCAAAACAGCTACCATCTTAGCTATGGGAGTCTTAGCGCTTCAACAGATAATTGTATTTAGCTGTATTGTAGCTGTGTTCTTGAATTATTAAGCATTTCAGATATTAATTTCTTGGTTCCTAACAGATTACAATAAGGAAAATCAATATTCTCTAGGCATCAACAGCAATAACAACAATAACAAGCTTTATCCTACTAAATGAGGTCACCAGCAGAAGAAACAGGAGACGGAAAAGAAAAAACCAAAAGAAACAGAAATCAGAACAAAGCATCACCTTTGAGCATCCACAAATGGAACATCCTTAAAAAATTATGAGCTGTACATGTGGGAATATTATATAATATTATTATATTATATTATTCTTTTTAGGTTGTTGTAACCTCTCCTCTATTCTTCCCTAGATTTTCTCCATTAGTTACTCCTTTATTTTCTCCTGAATTTGTTTAGTTTTATCTCTTTACTTGTTATATAAGTAGGTATTGTATCACAACATTAATTAGAAGAAATAAGAATACCTTTTCTTTTAATTGTCCACATGGTATCAGAGCATAGCCTTAGGGTTCGACTGTTATTTTTTGCGTTATGGTTTGGTACTGTTCACGGTGAACAGTGACAGAGAGAGCAGTTCCGGCGAGCCTCCCACAGTGTCCGACAAGTCTCACTGCCTAGCCCACCGTCTTACCCATCCGCCGATCGGCATGTTCCCGGCATCAAGTGGTCCGTTCGCCGGTGCGTGGGGGCGCGTGATCTCTTCGTTCAAGCTGCGCTTTGGTTCTCCAACATCAACTTCTTCTTCCCGTCACTTGTGTGGTGGTTTCAAGTTCATTCACATGTGTTTGGTGATTGGGTCATTTCATTCAATACGGTTTTGACTTCGTTTGGCTCTGGTTTGTGTGTTTTTTGATTATGAAGCACAACTAATATTCAACCCTAGTAATGTTTGGGGCACAGTTCTTCATCAACATCATCGTTGGTGGTAGTTTCTCTGTCATCGTGCCTCTCATCTCATCCGACGACTGGTCCCGTTGTCGTTTCCGACACAGTTCTTCATCAACATCATCGTTGGTGGTAGTTCTTCTGTCATCGTGCCTCTCAACTTGTTCGACGACTAGTCCCGTCATCCTCAACTTGTTCAACGACTAGTCCCGTCATCCTCAACTTGTTCAACGACTGATCTCATCGTCCTAAACTCAACATATTTTTGAAGATTGAAGTGTCACAATCGTTGCCCATCGATCTTGTCGTAGCCGTTGCCCGTTCATCTTGTCGAGTATCTGGTGCCCGTTCATCTTGTCGCAGCCAGTAACTCCCAATGTTGTCAAGTATCTGTTCCTCTCTGAATGGGCTGCTGAGACTCAAGAAGTACAAGCCTAAGGGGGAGTGTCAGTAGTATAAAGTTGTATATGCAAGTTGGATCATGGTTGTTGTGTGGGAATATTATATAATATTATTATATTATATTATTCTTTCTAGGTTGTTGCAACCTCTCCTATATTCTCTCCTAGATTTTTTCCATTAGTTACTCCTTCATTTTCTCCTGAATTTTGTTTAGTTTTATCTCTCTACTTATTATATAAGTAGGTACTGTATCACAACATTAATTAGAAGAAATAAGAATAATTTTTCTCTCAATTGTCCACAGTACATCAAAAAGATACTAAACTAAATAGCAACTTAAAGTTCCATTATAACCAATTGCTACTTAACATTTGATTCAATTTATTAAAAAAATTTAATTTAGAAAATTAAGTATCTCCCTCTTCTCTCTAGTCTTTAATGGGCAGCTCAAAATCCCGTTTTGTCTTGTCCTCATCTTAAGATGAAGAGGATCCATCATACCTCAAGAATTGCTGAGAGACTTTATTCTCTTGTGACAGGCATTGTCCATAAAATAATCTAATTCAAAAGAAAGAACAATGCAAACTTTCTACCATTCATGAATAACTTCAATGCTAATGAAAAATCTTACTCCTCATGAATTGGAATTAGAAGATATGCCTTCTTAAAAATATTTGTGCCCTTCCACCACCTTCTAAACTTTGCAAAGAATGTGTCTCTGTCACTCCGCTGGATATTGCAATGGAATGAGTTAAGTACGCACTGAATAAAAGCCAGAAAAAGGAATGGGGGTAAAACAGAAAGAAATTAAATCCAGAGACAAAAAATTATTTCTACTAACGAGAACTCCCTCTGATGAGAGTACTGCCTCTTCCATTTTTGCCCAAACTTAGATTCTTTGTTAACAACGTGCCAATATCCACTTTCTATTTTTAAAACATATTTTGCTAAACTATGTGGTAATCCACTTTCTAGTTTTCAACTTACTCCTAAACACATGTCCAGTATATTCCTTACCCCACTTTTTGTCTGTCAAGCTTAGAAAAATGTAGTCCTTATATAACTGTAAGACAAGTGTTTCAAAAAAAGAGAGATGAGAAACCTGCTACAAAACTACAATATGATGATATTTCTACATAAACGACTATTTTCCAGGTACCTAAAGAGACCAAGAATGTCACCAAGAAAATCAATAGTTGATAGAATTAAGTCAAAGAAAATAAGCCATAGCACCTACAACTCAACAAGAAGTACTGCACAGTTGAGCAGCAAGAAGCTTAAAAGTCTTTAAACGGAAAACTCTATTTTATCAGAAAAGGTAGAGTCCACTCACTAAAATATGAAACCCTTAATGCACAAGCACGTAAACTCATTATGCAAGAAAGAAGAAAATTAACTACCTTGTAGGAAACAGCCTCTTTAAGCTTCTTGTAGAAATATGTATTGAAAAAATGGTAGTCAGATATTGATCTCTCAGTTATAGATGCTTGTTGTTGCAGGTATCTAGTCAAATAAAAACAGGTCAGACATTTCGAGCTTAGAAACAAGAAAAGCATGCCACATCAAAAGAATAGTAGCCAGCATGATTGACAAGTATAGCAGTAATCCCATGATGACTAGGACAAATGACTCTCTGCTTCTTGAGAGATGCCCAATTTATACAATTCTCTCTCTCTTTTTTTTTTTTCTTTTTTTTCTTTTTTTTTGCTCGAAATACAATTCTTTCCTCTATATAAAAACATACACTGTAAGAACTCTATTTTTTGCTGGTCAAACATATGAAAGAAGACCTAGAAAGACTCACCTAGCACAAACAAGGGAGCAAGGTGCTTTTTATGGTTGCAGGGTTGACTTTCTATTTTTGAGTAGACTTAGGATCCTAGCTGTCATGTAGGGCGGTTTTGGGGTACTATGAAAGTTGTTTTGTTGGCATATATTAGCCGTTAGGAACAGGGGACAAGCAGGGAATACTTTTGTGGGTAGTTTGGGAGAGGGAACTGGCTTGGTCTAAGCCTGGTTTTCTTTTGGCTGGAGGGTATCTTCATACTTTCCAGAGGCTATTGTAATTCATTTCGATCATTTTAGTCAGTAGTTTTACTGGTTTGGTGTGATCTTGAGTTCAATAGATTTGGTTCCTAACATTTGGTATCAGAGCAGAACGACTCCTGGGAAATGGCAGACGAAATCAAAAGTTTAAGGAAGACTGTGGTCAACCTGGCCAAGAAGGTAGACGAGCTTTCTGGGTTGGCTAGGCAGGTGAACGAGTTAACGGATGGAATGAAGGTGATGAGAGAGGTGTTGCTGAGGATGGAATGAAGGTGAATGAAGGACGCAGAGGATTCACGTTCAGAGGCCGACGCTCATAACCAAGATGAAGTGGAGAGAGAAACAATGAAGTTCAGGAAATTAGAGCTACCTGTTTTCGATGGTGATGATCCCATCGGATGGTTTTGTAGAGTCGAGAGGTACTTCCACATCAATGGCGTTCCAGAAGCCGACAAAATGGAGGCTGCCGTGGTTTGTCTCGAAGATCGAGCTCTTCACTGGTACCAGTGGAAAGACGCTCGCGGCACCATAAGAAGCTGGCCGGAGTTCAAACAAAAAATATTGGAGCGATTCCATACGTTTCAAAGAGGTGGGGAGTACAAAATTCTCTTTGAAAACCGACAAGAGGGGACGGTAATCGAGTATATAGAGGAGTTTGAACAGCTTTCCTTTCCATTGAAGGATGCATCGGAGGAATGCTTGATGGGGGCCTTCCTATATGGGTTGAAGACTGAGATTCAGGCAGAGTTGGTGCTGGCCGAGTAAAGTGATTTGGAGGGACTGGTGCGTATGGCTATTCGCGTGGATGGAAAACGAAGGTTGCTGGAACGAGACAAAGGGATCCGAAGCTTAAACCCACCTAGAAGTACCGGGTTTAAAAAATACCCAGTCCAAACTTTTCAAACTTGGGCCTCTAATTTCGTTGAGCCCACTCGCCATATTAACCCAACGACCCTCCAACCCGAAACCGACCCTAAGCCATCAGAAACGAAGACGGACAGCACTACGACAGCTCTGTCCACGACGCAAAAAAACAGGGTGGAGTCGCCGGCTCCCTGACTCCGAGATAACTCGCCGGCGAGAACTGGGTTTGTGTTATAAATGTGGCGAGAAATATAGCCCTACGCACACATGCTAGGACAAACACCTACAAGTTTTCTTGATCGATGTTGAGACGGAGGACAGCGAACATAGGGCACTGGAAACAGGGGAAATACTGCAAGAGTGTTTTGGCTCTGAAAACAGAGCAAACCGAACGAAGTTCTCTCTGAACTCACTAGCAAGCTGCGGAGATCATGGCCACACAATTCCCCAATTTTCACCTTGAGGACAAGGTGAAACTTTTAGGGGAAGGTAATGTAAGAACTCTATTTTTTGCTGGTCAAACATATGAAAGAAGACCTAGAAAGACTCACATAGCACAAACAAGGGAGCAAGGTGCTTTTTATGGTTGCGGGGTTGACTTTCTATTTTTGAGTAAACTTAGGATCCTAGTTGTCATGTAGGGTGGTTTTGGGGTACTGTGAAAGTTGTTTTGTTGGCATATATTAGCTGTTAGGAACAGGGGACAAGCAGGGAATACTTTTGTGGGTAGTTTGGGAGAGGGAACTGGCTTGGTCTAAGCCTGGTTTTCTTTTGGCTGGAGGGTATCTTCATACTTTCCAGAGGCTATTGTAATTCATTTTGATCATTTCAGTCAGTAGTTTTACTGGTTTGGTGTGATCTTGAGTTCAATAGATTTGGTTCCTAACATACACAAATATCATGTAAAGTTAAAAGATAACTAACATAATGAAAGGACCCCATTCACGAAAAAAACACCTAGCAAGACAACTTAGGCAGCTACCAACAAGGCCAACAGAAGGAAAGGGTACTTTTTAAGTGGCAGGGCTGACTTTCCTATTTTGGTGTAATTGCTAGACACTTAGCCGCTGCATAGAGTGGCTCTAGGATTTAGCATTGTAGCATTTTGAATACTGTGCACAAATGCTTTTTTGACTATATTAGGCGTAGGAAGGAATGGTAGTGGTATGCTGATTTTTGAGTGAAGATTGTAGGAGAGGGAAACTGATTTTGGGTAACAGAACAAGACTTTCTTGGTTGTGGGAGTAGTTTTGCTCTTGACAGATTGTAGGAGAGGGGGGGACAAGTTTGTTAGCACAGATTTGCCTTTGTTCTTGGCTGTGAGAGTCTCTTGACTCTTGACAGATTTGTGTTACTCAGTGTATTCCTGTTTTTTTGTGCTGAAATATATCACTGTTTAGGTTCCTATTTTGCTGGTTCCTAACAATTTGGTATCAGAGCGGTTGACCTTGGGAAGTATAGCGGACGAGGTTAGAGAGTTGAGGGAGTCGGTGAACAAGCTGGCAAGGAGAGTGGATGATCTTATAGGACTGTCACACCAAGTGACAGAACTCACGGAGGGTATGAAATTGATGAGGAAGATATTGATGAGGATGGACCAGAGTTCAAGCAAGAAAAATGATGAACACAGATGCAAGGAAGTCTCATTCAGAAGCAGAGACTGACAGTAATGATGATGTTGAGAAAGAAATGATGAAGTTTAGGAAACTAGAGTTATCTATTTTTTATGGAGATGATCCCATCGGTTGGTTCTGTCATGTGGAGAGGTATTTCACATCAACGGCGTCTCTGATTCAGAAAAACTGGAAGCGGCGGTGGTATGTCTCGAGGATCGAGCACTTCACTGGTACTAGTGGAAGGAAGCTCGAGGTACTATAAGGGGATGGCTGGAGTTCAAACAGAAAATTCTTCAGAGATTCCATTCTTTCCAAAGAGGAGGGGATTACAAAATACTCTTTGAAAACAAACAGGAAGGATCTAGGATGGAGTACCTAGAGGATTTTGAACGGCTTTCTTTCCCACTAAAGGACGCGACGGAGGAATGCTTGATGAGAGCTTTCCTATATGGGTTGAAAGCCGAGGTACAAGCGAAGTTGGAGCTGGCTGAGGAGAACGATTTGGAGGGACTGGTTTGGATGGCAATTTGCGTGGATAGGAAGAAGATGCTCGAACGTGATAAAGGGATCCGGAGTTACACCCAACCCGTTAGTGTCGGGTTTAAGAAGTACTCAATCTAAACTTCTCCGACTCGGGCCCCCAACTATTCTAAGCCCATTCGCCACACCAACCCAATAACCCACCAACCTAGAAACGATCCGAAAACTATAGATACAAAAACAGGAAGTTCCTCGACCCCGATCTCGACTACGCAAGGGACTAGATGGAGTCACCAGCTGCCGGATGCAGAGATGGCACGCCGGCGAGAGCTCGGTCTCTACTACAAATGTGGCGAGAAGTACGGTCCAGCTCACACTTGCCGAGAAAAGCACCTGCAAGTGTTTTTGGTCGACATTGAGGCCAAACACAAAGAACAGCAAGCGGCGGAAACAGGGGAGGGTACTGACGAACATACCAAGGTTGAAGAGGACACAGTTCCCAAACTTTCACCTTGAGGACAAGGTGAAGCTTTTAGGGGGAGGTAATGAAAGGACCCCATTCACGAGAAAACACCTAGGCAAGACAACTTAGGCAGCTACCAACAAGGCCAACAGAAGGAAAGGGTACTTTTTAAGTGGCAGGGCTGACTTTCCTATTTTGGTGTAATTGCTAGACACTTAGCCACTGCATAGAGTGGCTCTAGGATTTAGCACTGTAGCATTTTGAATACTGTGCAGCATTTTGAATACTGTGCACAGATGCTTTTTTGACTATATTGGCGTAGGAAGGAATGGTAGTGGTATGCTGATTTTTGAGTGAAGATTGTAGGAGAGGGAAACTGGTTCTGGGTAACAGAACAAGGACTTTCTTGGCTGTGGGAGTAGTTTTGCTCATAACAGATTGTAGGAGAGGGGGGGACAAGTTTGTTAGCACAGATTTGCCTTTGTTCTTGGCTGTGAGAGTCTCTTGACTCTTGACAGATTTGTGTTACTCTGATAGAACTCAAAGAATATCTTATTGATAGAACTTAGAGAAAGTAAAAGAGAAGTAGAAAAAAGGGAAATCTAGAACCAGGATCTACACTCTAGCCAACACAACACAATTTTGAAATATCATATATTCATTCATAATCTTCTAAGAAGAGAATACAATATATTTATAGAGTCTTTGCCTAACTATAACTTCCTATCATAACTTCCCTAAAAGATAAGATAGAATAATTTCCCTACACAGATTATAACAAACAAATTTTCTAAACAGATAATGACTAAAAACTACTCCTAACTACTCATGCGTTGACATATGGAACCCTAACAATACCCTCCCCTTGAAAATCAGCCTTGTCCTCAAGGCGGGAATAAGGAAATCTCAGCCAATTTTGCGTTGGCCAGCTGCTCAGATTCCGAGAATTCAGGCATCTTCGCTGTATCGTCGATAATCTCCATTATTTGCAAAGTCGATGATCTGCAACGATGTCCAGGTGTAAATTTTTCTCCACAACGGAAACAGAGACCCTTATCTCGGCGGTGTTGCTTCTCAGTTTCCGAAAGTCTGGGCGTATATGGTTGTGACGTGAAATTCTGCGAGTTGGCCGATGAGAATTTTTGGAAATTTAAATTATGAGAATTTAAATTTCGTTGGTATGCCGAAGACGCCGCAACAATCGGATTCATTGAATTGGAATTTGGATTCGTTTCCTGATTTCGGCATTAGCGGTTGCATGAGATCCTGAAATTGCGGCATTATAGTAACCGAGTGGATTACGATATTGAGTTTGGTAATCTCGGTCATTTTGCTCGCTGCCACGTGGATTATTATAACGCTGACTGGAACGCAGGTTTCCCTGAGATTGCGTCTTCGCTTCAAATTCCAACGCAAGGCTCACCGCTTTATAGACTGTGCGTGGTTTATGTATTTTCACGTCAGATTGCAATTCCTCCTTAAGGCCATTGATAAATACTCCTAGAAGGCAATGCTCCGGCCATCCCTGAACGCGCGACTGACGGCGAACAAATTCTTGCTTGTATTCTCCTACCGTGCCTATCTGTTTAATGCCATAGAGATGTACATCAGGATTTTGGAACTCTGCAAGACCAAATTGTTCCTGAAAGACTTGCACCAGTTCCTCCCAATATCGCACGGTTCTTCCAGATGACACCCAAGTAAACGTATCTAAAGCGTCTCCCTCCAGATTGATTGCGGCTATGTCAACTTTTAAGTCTTCAGGCGTCTGGTAATAACGGAAGTATTTTTCAGCCCTTAAAATCCAGCCTCTAGGGTCTCCTCCTTCATATTTAGGGAACTCGATTTTCGAATAGGGCCGTTTCGAGGAGTTTCGGTGCCAATAATGATCATCTTCTTCATCAATCTCATTATGAGTTTCCCTGTTGATCTGACTTGACTCACCTTGAACAAATATGGGCACCTTCTGCTTTCTTAAGTTGTTGATTTCTGCGTTCATCTGATTTAATTGTGCCATGATGGCTGCCAATTGGGAATTATCTGTGTTCTGTGGTGTTTGAGATTGGGGTTGCAACATAATTATTGCTGGATCGTTATGAGGATTGGAAGTGGGTGGTATTTCTGGGTTTTGGGGATTTTCCTCATATGAAGAATTTCGAGTATTCACCATTGTATCCAACAGGCCCTAAGAACGACCGCTCTGATACCAATTGATAGACCTCAAAGAATACCTTATTGATAGAACTTAAAGAAAGTAAAAGAGAAGTAGAAAAAAGGGAAATCTAGAGCTAGGATCTACACTCTAGCCAACACAACACAACTCTGAAATATCATATATTCATTCATAATCTTCTAAGAAGAGAATACAATATATTTATAGAGTCTTTGCCTAACTATAACTTCCTATCATAACTTCCCTAAAAGATAAGATAGAATAACTTCCCTACACAGATTATAACAAACAGATTTTCTAAACAGATAATGACTAAAAACCACTCCTAACTACCCATGCGTTGACACATGGAACCCTAACATACTCAGTGTATTCCTGTTTTTTGTGCTGAAATATATCACTGTTTAGGTTCCTATTTTGCTGGTTCCTAACACAACCTTAAAAACGATATTTATTTCTTTTACTAAAGATATAACTTTTATGAAAATGTATATCCTACACTTTTTTTATATTAATGTCATTGAAAAACCCATAAATTTAATTTATTCGGAGTTACATAAGTAACTAATTGTGGTCAAATGCATATTTAATACTTGCTAGTTGTTATATTACATAAGCGATAACTATTATGGTATTTTGGTCTACAACTGTGCAATTTCAGCTTATTTTTTGTTGCAAAGGAGGTTAATGCAGTTCATCTATTAATGTCAAGAGACAAGTGTACTTCTTCAAAGTAGAGGGAAAGTTCATGAGCTTTCGGCATCTCACTGGGAAGAAAGCGCAATTTATCCTGATAAACAGTAACTGTTCATCAGTTTCAGAAACAAAATGTGACAAAAAACGTAATAGCAAACGTATTGGCAGGCACACAAATCTAGTTTGGCATGCTCAACACCAGGCCAGGTTTGAATAACCTATATTTTATCCCATATGATTGAACATGATATCCAGTAAAATTAAAGTCTAAAATAATGTTGGTACTTAAAAGAAGAAAGGAAAAGTCCAATGAAAGCGAGGAAGTACTTGCAAGCAAAAGGATATGATAAACATCTAGGACAACAATACGTTGATTTCCACGTAAGACTTGATGAAAATGCTATGGGGAAGGTGTCAAATGAAAAATAATTTCGGGAAAATTAATCTGTCAATCACTACAGTGAGATCAAATTTTGAATTAAGTCCCTATAGTTTTTTTCCTTTTTATTCAATACTTATTGTTTGCTCAATTATTAGTGCCAGCCCTTCTGTTAACGAAACTTCCAAATGCCATTGAATTAAGTTAACATGGGTGATGTGGTGTTGAATAAGGTGTGACAAAGCACACAAACTGACAAAGATTGCAACCTAGATTAAACACGCATGAAGTTTGTGAACTTTGAGAGAAAAAATATAATTCTTATTTAATCTCTGAATCTGAAAAAATACATATAAGCCTTTATATAAGCAAACCTAGAGCTAAACCTAGAATCTCATAAAATCTAATCAAATCAAAGTAAATCAAACTAATTGAGATATAATAGGAAATATCCTAAGATAGAAATATACCTATATCTAATCATAATAATAAGATAATAATCATAATAAATGCATAATATTCTCACACTCCCCCTCAAGTTGGATCATGGATGTTAATCATGTCCAACTTGCTTATACAACTTTATACTACTAAAACTCCCCCTTAAGCTTGTACTTCTTGAGTCTCAGAGGCCTATTTAAAGAGTAGCAAATACGGGTAGCAACTGCGACAAGTTTGACGGGCAGCAACTGCAACCAGTCATTGGACGAGTTGATGACGACGGGACTAGTCGTCTGACAAGTTGAGGAGCACGATGACAAAGGAACTACCACCAACAACGATGAAAGGCTCGACAACGATGACAACGTCGAAGAGGAGATGGGTTGTTGATGAAGAACTGTGCTCACGAGTTAAGGACGATGGGACCAGTCGTCTAACAAGATGAGAGGCACGATGACAGAGGAACTACCACCAACAAATGATGCTGATGAAGAACTGTGCCGGAAACGACAACGGGACCCGTCGTCGGACGAGATGAGAGGCACGATGACAGAGGAACTACCACCAACGATGATGTTGATGAAGAACTGTGCCGCAAAATTACTAGGGTTGAATATTAGCTGTACTCCATAATTAGAAAACGATGATGTCGCCAGAATCTAAAAATCTTACAGGAAGTGAAAACCTCACAGAAAAGCAACCTCACGGACACAAATACTCTATCTGGCCACTGTCACTGTTCACGCGACGATACGGTTCATGCTACAGTGACAGCGGCCACCGGAAAACTCAAATTGGCCAAGAACTAACTAAGCTCTGATACCATGTAAACTTTGAGAGAAAAATATAATTCTTATTTAATCTCTGAATCTGAAAAAGTACATATAAGCCTTTATATAAGCAAACCTAGAGCTAAACCTAGAATCTCATAAAATCTAATCAAATTAAAGTAAATCAAACTAATTGAGATATAATAGGAAATATCCTAAAATAGAAATATACCTATATCTAATCATAATAATAAGATAATAATCATAATAAATGCATAATATTCTCACAAAGTTTGTGTTGCCTTCCTGCTCGTGAAGCAAACTGCTGAGCCTACTCATTTACACAGCAAAATCTGACATAGTTGACCCTCCAACCCAACAGATATCATAAATTCCTCTTGCAGAGCCACTCGCTACCCTGTTCTTTGCCTTCAATGCAAGGTTTTAAAACCCATACCAAACCGGACGGTAAACCGGTCTGATTTGGGCATCAACCCAGTTCACTATTTTTTATTTTTTAAAAAAAAAAATCACTTATTTTATAATATCATATTAATAACCCTAAAATCTTCAATTTCTAACCGATCTGACCCATTAACCCTTGTCTCAGTACCTCGACCGGTTCAGTGGCCTGTCCAAGTTTAATAATGTTGCTTCAATGCCTATCAAGCTACGCAAGCGTGATTCATCAAAGCCAACAAAAACTAGCCATTAAATAATGACTACAAGAATTATTATTCTTTCCTCCTCAACAACAAAAAAGTAGTTTATCTCCTCTCAGTTTTGAAGAAGCCATTAAGATGAAATTAAGTTTAGAGGATCCATATCACTTACTAATAGATATCCATATCACTTACTAATAGATCCTGACAATTTAGGATCTAATGGAACAATTTAAGAACTAGAATCTGAAGTTCTTGACCAAATTCACAATACAATTCTGTATATATTTATCTGCATAATCATCTGTTTACACAATAGGGAAATATATAGGGATACATAACTGTCATAACAAACTAAAAATAACTTCCTAAGTTATAAGACAACATAACTTCCTAAGGATAAGATAATATAATTTCCTAAGGATAAGATAATATAACTTCCTAAAAATCATACACAACTTCCCCCTAACTAAGTAACCTTATCCAAACGCCTCTTCCGACTTGGTATCCTATCATTACCCTCCCCTTGAAAATGAGCCTTGTCCTCAAGGCGAAAATGAGGAAATTTTGTAGCAATTGCATCATAGGGTCCCCAACTAGATTCGTCAGGTGGTTGAGTAATTCCTTGAAGCTTATACCATTTGCCATTAACCCAGAAGATCATGAATAATTGCTGCCAATTAGCTTCAACAGTGTTTAAGGAGGCGAACCATTTGATTCCAAGCACCATATCTATGCCACCAAGAGAAAAATGGAAAAATCATCATGGATAATCAAACTTTGCACCTGAACTTCTAAGTTTCTGTAGATGGCATTACAAGAGATCATTGAACCATCCTCAACTCGAACTCCAAATGGCGTTAGTTGCTGCGTTTTAATTCCCAGGTCTTTAATCAAGTGGTTGGAGATGAATTTGTATGTTGACCCACTATCGATCAAGATGAGAATTTCTTTGGACAAAATCAGTCCCTTAACTTTCATCGTGGTTGCCGAGTCTTTTCCCAAAATCGTGTGTAGCGAAATTTCAGCCATAGGAGCATTATCGATAATTTTCTCGTCAAGTGTCGGAATGGGCTCGTCATCAGCACTGTCTGTGACCTCCATTATCTGAAGCAAGGATGATTTACAACGGTGTCTAGGGGAGAAATTTTTGCCGCAACGGTAACATAACCCCTTTTCACTCCGTAGTTGACAATCAGCATCGGAAAGAGATGGAGATTGTGCGAAGATTGGATTTGCAGCGCTGTTGGAAATCCCAGTCGTAATTGGTGGTCAATTTCGATTGGAAAATCCCGTTGCAATATTCTGATTAGAGAATCCCGTTGCAATCGGTGAGCAATTCTAATCCTGATCTTGCGCAGAATTGAAATACCAATGCTGACGTGGCGCTGCAGTTTTAATATCTTTATAATTAATGCCCCATTTTTCACCACGAAAAGAGGAAAATTGTTGTGGAGGCCACTGCGTTTGTTGACCCTGCAATTTGGATTCAAAGTCTAAAGCCAAACTTGCGGCTTTATGTACCGTTCTGGGTTTTTGAATTTTAACATCAGCCTTCAATTCTTCCTTCAACCCATGAATAAAAATTGCCAATAAACAATGTTCTGGCCAGCCTTGAACCCTCAACAAACGCTGAATAAATTCTTTTCTATATTCTTCCACCGTATCAGATTGTATGATGCCACACAAAAAGATATCGGGATTTTGGAATTCTTTGCTTTCTTGTTCTTCAATAAAAATTGGTTTCTTCTATTGCTTCATCTCCTTCATCTCAGTGTCAATATTCTGGATTTTAATCACAAGAAATGCCATTTGTTGAGCCAAATTATTTGGTGGAGGCGGCTTCTCCTGGTCCTTCAATGATTCGGCTTCCAAACTCATATTTGGATGATCCATTGACTGCTGTTTCGTATGATTGCTACCCATAACGAACAAAAATTGGACCAGAGATTGAGCATGCTCTGATACCAAATTGATAGATCCTGAAGATTAGGATCTAATAGAACAATTCAAGAACCAGAATCTGAAGTTCTTGACCAAATTCACAATACAATTCTGTATCTATTTATCTGCATAATCATCTGTTTACACAATAGGGAAATATATAGAAATACATAACTGTCATAACAAACTGAAAATAACTTCCTAAGTGATAAGACAACATAACTTCCTAAGGATAAGATAATATAACATCCTAAGGATAAAATAATATAACTTCCTAAAAATCATATACAACTTCCCCCTAACTAAGTAACCTTATCCAAACGCCTCTTCCGACTTGGTATCCTATCACTTACTGTCATTAAATGAAAGTTTTGGTAATTGCCATTCTCCCTAAAGAGTTTTTCTTTAGCTTGTGACACCAAGTGTCAAAATTATGAGTACTCTCGCAAGAACAAAGAATAGTTGTCATGGATCATTAATGGTCAAGAGAAAGGCCACAGACATTAATAGTTTTATTTATATCTCTAACACGCCTTCCTCAAAGAAATTCCTTTAAGCTTGATTTTTGAACAGAAAACAAGCCCATTATACCTTATATTAAAATTAATTTAATAATGACGAATCAGGTAACGACTAACAAGAATCAAATTCTTAACCCCTTGGTCAGATGCCATATCAAGTGCCCCCCATCCCAAGGATCAAGATATTAGAAGACCCATCCATCAATCATTTCATTGATAATGGAGCAATAAGAAAATTGAAGGGAAGAGAAAGGCCCAAACACACTAACCGAATGTAGAAGTTCATAATAGTTGATGTTAGATAGCCTTCAGGAGCGAGACAATCTTTGTCTCCATAGCAAATTTCAACACAATGTGGATCATCACTGAGCCATCGCACAAAAACAATGAAAAT
This sequence comes from Acacia crassicarpa, assembly GCA_034222035.1. Classification (NCBI taxonomy): domain Eukaryota; kingdom Viridiplantae; phylum Streptophyta; class Magnoliopsida; order Fabales; family Fabaceae; genus Acacia; species Acacia crassicarpa. Next base: position 16,831,745 of record JAWXYG010000009.1, on the reverse strand, counting down.
GTCATGCAACAGAGAATAGATCAAACAAAACATTACAGTTAAATCCTTTGGCATTATTCTTTTTGCTGTACCTTGATGGAAAATATATCTTGGCTTCCTTCAGGCTGAAAAGAGAATGAAATTTATAAGATTTAACGGGCAAAATGTCACAACTGAAAATGAGATTAATTAGATAAAAACACCATAGAGATGAACTTCTCATACCATTCATCAAGTTTGTTCTCTTGACATTCTTTCTCCAAAATAGAAGCTTCATCCTCATCATCAAGAACAATGGCCTGACCCTGTTTAAGTTTTGTCAGATATCAGTTCTTGATGGATCATTAACACACTTATAATCAAATTGTGACTTATATCACCAGTAATCTGCTTTAGTTTGGGATATAAAAGATGCTATAGATGTACCTTCCTGGATCTTGAATCATCCAATCGAGTGCCCTGAGATGCATTCTTCCTACCAGGTGGGGAAAATAACAACATGATGAATTAATTCATTCAAAAAATCCAATTAGAAACAAGAACTACTATATATACTTGCCCCAACTATAGCTCAAATGGAAAGAGGTACAGAAAAAGAAATCTTAGTAATGATTTCATGTGAAAGCGATGATGGTTAACCTTAGCCTGAGAGGAGTGGCCATGTAAGCAATGGGAGGAGAAATTAACCACCCTTAGATCACAAATCAAGGGTCACTATTAACCAAGAAAATAAAAGGGAAGATATGACCAGACCCTGTTTGCATTTGTGACTAAAATATGATTATTTCCACCTCTCACTTGAAAAGCCATGTACTCACATTACCAACCCCTTGTGTAGCCCATATTACAATTGGAAATTAGTAGAGTTGAGGACAGAACTTGTACTCAATACCAGTGAAGTGAGTATTATTAGATGAATCAAAAAAATATAAGTTGAACCATTTTCACAATTACTTTATTTTTCTTGATATCCTTTTTAAGGAACAAAATTTTAAACAGCTCGTGCATATGTGCACTGGAAGACTTTGATTTAACTTGAAAATTGGTGTATAGCGAGAGATAAGGGCATTAGTTATGTAACAAAACACAATTGCCCGGTGAACTAAAAGAGCCAAAATCCCTAGGAACAAAAACTAAAAGCAAGACATTTATGCTCACATTTCTGCTAAGCAGCCAGACATTTTCTCAATGTCACGAAGAGACCGAGTTGAAGTTCGTCCACGCCTTTTATCTTTTTTAGGGGTATTGAGTTTGGAAAGATTGCTGGCACATTGATGTCTCTTTCGTCCTTTCCGTAAAAAGTCTCCATTGTCTCTAATTTTCTGACTGTCACAATGCTTAATAAGTGACAAATTTTTCTTGGATGTGTTGGCTGTCCCATTATCATTCTGCTTAATAAATTATAGCTAGTTCAGCAACAGCACAAAGTTAAAGGGGAAGCATAGACAATATTGCCTGCAATGCAAAGGATCTTACCTCTTCAATTTTTTTACGGAACATAGATGCAAATGAGGGTTCAGACTGTGCTTGAGATGGTAAATTCTCTTGTCTCGAGCCATCAGACACATCTACAAAACAATTCAGTTTCCTCAGATAGGTATGATGATAATACAGCATGCTTCAAAGATCAGGTGTGCAAATGCTCACATTCATAATCTGATCCTGCCCCTTTTTCCTCTCCATCCACTAAATAACAAAATGATCACACAAGGTACATCAAAATCAATATGCCTTCCCTTTCCTTTTCCAAAGAATCATTATATAGTATGATCCATGGCCCAAGCCACAAATACCATTACTTATCAACAAGCCAAAACGTATTAATGAATTATAATAAAATCTATAACAAGTTGTATTATTTACAAGCCATAAAAAATGCAGCTCATTCCTTAGTATTCATGTAAAACACAAAAATAAAACGTATTTTTGGAATAGGATTTTGGAAAGACTTATTCATCAATGCAGTTCCCAATTAGCCACTTTTTGGTAGGCATCTTCTTTAGGTTCCTATTGGCAGCATTTAACAAGCTTGGCTAACAAGCAATCCCTTCTTTTGCTTACAGTTAATACAACCTGTAATAGATAAATACATACTAAAGGGAAAACTTATATGCAGTTCTTTACGCATTTGCTATCAAGTTTCCCAATTAAAACATGATGAGCTTATGCTTTTAACAACTTCCCAGAACACAACTGGGTTTTTTAAAAGAAAAAAAATACATTTTATAATTTTAATGGAGAAACTTAATAGCAAAGATATAAAGAATTGCATATGAGTGTAGTCTAATACTAAATGCTCCAACACCCTCAAGAATATAGACATGCACAATGAGCATTGCCACATGATGACAAATAATGAATACCAGAACCTCACCGATGGTGGTTGAGGTTGGAGCTTTTTGGGACTCCTCACACTCATCAACTTCCTGTTCTACAGAGGCAAAGGTATTAAAGCATAAGTAATTATGACAAAAAAATGCAAGGTGAAGTATATGCATAGATTAATAATGACTTGTAGCTGTATAATAAAATCGACGAAAATATAGTATACACTAAAAATTCTACAAAGGGATCAAAGGAATTGCCTAACATACTATTTTCTCACTTGAAAGTTCGTGTACTCTACCTTTTTCTCTACATAACAAGTAAATCAATCTTTTTGGTGGTCTTAAAGGGATAGAAAACATGCAACATAATGATTGTCAACAAGTAAATGCAATACCAAAAAAATAATGAAGTCCCTGAATGAAAACAAAAAAGCCATCCAATATAATAATTGCAGTGTCTAACATAATTAATTGAAGAATATGTGGTTTTCTAAACCAACTTAAGCTAATACTGTATCAATCAACCAAAATCTTATCTCCAAGAATGGATATTTTTTTATCCAATTTTATTGTATGTCCCTCAGGGGCTAAGGTTAAGATAGCATGCAATTTTTGTTATCATAGGACTAATTTTTAGGCAAAGCCTGACTTCATAGCATAGAGTCTTGGTCCTTGATATGTTTGTTAAGGGTCAAAAACAAAAAATCTGACAAGTTATAAACCGAAATATCAAGTGATGGCAGCTCAGGGGTGAGAAACAGCTAACTGTTAAAGAAAATTATTGGAAGAATGTGACTGAGAAACACAAGGAAATGCCAAACTCATGTGGTATGAGATGGCCACGTGGATTAGGATGGTTGGTACAATAGTCATGGATGAATCAAAAGGTTTTGAACCTAGAGATAAAGAATCTTGGCAGCAAAATGAGAGTGGAAAAATTGACATTACATCTATTGAGGAGAAAATAATAGAAAATTAGTTAAGGGGGTTTAGAAATATGCAAAGAAAGATTCTTAGAGGCACCAATACAGGGAGTTATGTAAATGGTCTTTAGCTCTATGAAAAATAAGGAAAATCGAAGAAGAACACATATGGAAGTTATCGAGTGGGATCTCATGATGAATAATATATCTAAAGCGTTAGCTATTGGAAGGACCTAATGGTATCATGTGATCCATGCTGCTGACTTCACTTAGAAGAATAAGTCTTCTTGTTGTTAATGACTTGTTGTAATATAAGAGTACTTTAAGTAATGATAATGAAGATTGAATGTGCTACCCATAATACATTATAGAATAGCAGATAGGTGTTCAAAGAAACAACATATCCATGAAGAGATGAAAATGATAAGGAGCAAAATGAAAAGAAGGAAGTTGAAGGCAAGAAAATTGGGTGCGGGAAAATCACCAAGGAGCACAAAAATCTAATTATACACTGATGGAGACATAACCAATGCAGTTTTGTGAAAAACAACATTAATAAGCATTTGATATTCATCAAATTGCAGTGTTAAACTTCAGGCTCCCCGTTTAAGAAATAGCATGAACTATCAACAACAACAAAAAGCATAAAGCACCATTACACAAAAATAAAATCCGGTGAAATGCTTGATCCTCATGGACTACGACATTTGCAGTGTCGAAGGCAACTCCCAGTCTGCCACATGTTAAAAATAGAGAAGGCACTAAACTAAAGCTTAGTGCCTGGACTTAAATGTATAAATGTAGCGAGCCAAAATGCCTCCTGATAGTGCACGTTTGCCCCAGAAAGCAGATTAAAAATCTTTATTCCCCTTCAAGGGGTAAAAAATAAGATGGAACAGCTAACTCAGTAGAGCACTAGAACACACTTTTTATCCGAATCAATCCCATGCTTATATTTATACACTAGGACAACAAAATTTGATTTCCCCCACTCTGTTTGCTTTGCAATTCTATTTCCTACATTCTCAGCTCAACATAAAGGAGGGAAGCTTTGGAAATAACAGGCACTTCTTACGACAAGAATGCGAAAAAATACACGAATAAAGTAAGCAGACCTTCTCAGGGCGTCTCCGTTCTCTGCGACGGCGCAGTTCGTCTCCAAGATGCTTGATGATGGCTCGAAGTTTCTCACCTTTATCCGGCAAATTCTGAGCAAAGGCCTCGAGGGTGCGTAGTTTGCTCTGATACGACTCTTCAAGCTGGTGATCGTTTAGATGCGGTAGTTCTTCAGCGGGAGGTTCAGCTTCCGTCGCTCGGAGTTCAGAACCGGTGACGAGAATAGGTGATGGAGATCTGTTATCGTGGATGGGCAAGAGTTTGTCCCACTCAAGGTCCAGACGACGCCCCTTCGCGTTGCCTCCCTCCATCCATCAAACGCAGAGATGTCTCGGTTCCCTAAACCGCTGATATCACACGAGTCACAGACTGTTCTGCTGTTTTTTTGCTTTTTGGGTTTCAATGTGTGAACTTGAACTCGTGAAGGTGTGAGCCTCAACGATTTTGACTGCCTGTTTGGTACTCCCTCCCTCCAATTCTATTTTTTCCACTGTGTTGATCCGTTACATTTATTTGAGGTATTTATGAGGTATGTGGAAGAGTTTTGTTTTGGCTTGCGGAAAATAGTTTCAAAATTATGGTTTTATTGTTTCTTAAACATACACTAATATAATATTCTCTTTAGAGTTGTTTGCCTGTTTGGCACAAAGAAGATATGAGGAGAGAAATAAAGAGAAGGGAATATTTTAAGTATGATTTAGAAACTTGGACCAAACCGGTCGCCTCGAATCGAAAATAGGCGAACCAGCCAAAAAACTAGCTCGAGTTAGGGGAAACCGGGTTGAGAGGTGACTCTGAGTCAACTTAGCCTAACCTGGTCAAGTTGTGTGAGTCACCGAGACACCTCTGAGTTTGATTTTGCAGAAACAGGGAGAAGAAGAAGGATGAACAATGAAAGGAGCAAGCTTCAAAGCTACGACAATGCCGCGGGCAAGATTAGCGACGTGAGTCGCACGAAAGGGTAAGGATCGATGGAGGCAAGGAAGCACAATGAAGAAGGAAGGTCAGAAAAGGGAAGAGAGAGAGAAGAGATTTGACGGAGTGCAAATGGCAGAATAAAACGAGGGAGAGAAGAGCGATAGGGTTGGAACTTGGAAGAGTTCCTTGTCAATTCATGATTTTCCATGCAATTTCTTTCCACACTCCATTCGTAGGGTCTCTTCCAAAGCTCACTTTATTGCCTAAGAAGAAGATCAAGAGGGGAACTTGAGAAGGAACGGAGCAAGGGAGGTATATGATAGCAAATGGCTAAGTGAAGTTGGAGCACCAACAGAGATAGCTGTCACCAGTAGAAGAGGGGAAAGAAATGTTGATATTATTCTGTGATTACTAATTACATATTTAGGTGTTATTAGGTGAGATATGATACTGTGATGTCAATTTGTAATTTTAAAAAAAAATTGTAAAGAATATGTGACGCGTATTGGAGTATATGATTATTTTGACAGTGATTCAAGGTATTACAATGATATATAGTATATTCAAATTTTGGATGGTGTGATGAAAAATTAAATTATTTTTCAATTTTTTATACCTCATGGTCTAGATCCCGAGTTGACTTCAGTTTAACTCTAGTTTAACCCACTAACCTTTGATTTAGTATTCCAACCAATTCAGTGGCTAGTTCGGATTTCAGAACCTTGATTTTGAGGGATGATGGAAAATAGTTTAAATAAATATAAGTTGTTTGGTAGGAAAATAGAGGAGTGACCGTTGATAAAGAATCGGAAATACTTAATTTTACTTTTAAAAGTAATTAATTCAAAATAAAAAGATTTTTTTTCTTTTCTTTTATGAATTGAAGATGAATGCCTTGGCTTTGAATCGTAGTAGCGAAATAAATCAATTCCATCCGTGAAAAAGATTAAAAAGTATATAACAATATATTGTTGGGCATAAAAAAAGTAAATTTAAATAAATAGATATAAATATTCAAAATAGATATAAAAAGCATGGTAGATTTAGATATTTGATTGATCACCGATAGTTATGAGATAATAGATAATATCGAGAGTTGAAGAAATATTAAGAATACGTATTTAACTATTTATTTAGATTCCCAACTTCAAAATTATAAAATTTTTTTGAATGGTTCTTATTTCATTAGAAACTTGATTCAAAGAGCTTTATAACAATAGGATATTTACTGAATTTGGATTTAAATTAACAAATTTATATTTAATTTTAACATAATAAGGAAAAGAACAAGAAAATTAAATGTGAATTTTATGAATTTTCTTGCATCAAATTTGAATTTGATGACGAAGCGTTTTTTCATGACAAAAAAAAAAATTCTTGATTTTTCAGCAGTAAAGCAAGGGAAATAGGAGATCACTTTTATTGCCTTCCATGATTTTCGTTGTCCACAGAAATGGCAACGACCCCTCTATTATGTATCGATGAAGAAAAAAGTGAATAGTGCACTGCACCTCCCTCTTCTTGAACACTCACCAGATCACTAAGGCCCCGTTTGGTAGAGAGAAAGTATGGGGAGGGAAAGGGAAAATTGAGATCTTCCCATGGATTTGAGGTGTTTGTTACAGAGAAAGTCCAGTCAGCATCTTCCAGTGAAGTCCAATCTTCCCTCATTTGAGGGAAGATGCTTTCCATCCAAAAATGGAAGGAAAGCTCCATCTTCCCAGGAAAGTTGGGAAATTGACAGATTTACCCCTGAAATTCAAATTTGACGGGAAGTTCAGATTTTGGCGGGAAGCTTGAATTTAGCTTTTTTTTTTTCACAAGTTCAAACTTAACAAGAATATATTTTTTTAAATATATTTTAGAAAGAAAATATTTTTCTTTTTTATTTTGAATTATTTTCTTTTGAGGGTAAAATAGACATTTCCTAATTCCTTACCAACTACCACCTCTTCATTTTCTTCCTACCAAACAACTCAAATTATCTTCCCTCATCTTTCAAATCTTCCTTTCCATTCCTTTCCTCCTCCAAACTTTCTTTGTAACAAACGGGGCCTAAAGAACAAGAAGGAATAAGGAAACTTTATTATAGTTCAGTGAAGTAGAAATCAATTGCGTGGTAGTTATCTTTTCTCCTAAACCCAATGAACCCGTGGTTGCTCTAGTTAGTCGCGTTCTTCATATCCCTCCTCTTTCTATTCTCTTCAATGATGAAATTAATCAGAGAAGAAACAGTTTCCTTTGGTTCAACTCCAATCAACCACTCTGATTTCTTGTGCTCAAATGATAATGAAGAATCATTGTGATATTCCACAATGTGTTGATGATGAAGAAGCGAGTTTGTCCAAAACTTTCACTATTCACTGAGGGAACTTGAGATCCCACTATTTTTTATGGAATCACATCTTCCCACCTTTAAAGGAAGATTGGTGGGTTTGGAAAGTTGAGTTCTTGAGAAGATTGGCTAAAGATTAGGAGCCAAACAAGGGAACTAACTTATTTTCCCTTCCCTTTCCATTTCTTCTGTGAACCAAACAAACTCTAAGGCTTTAGCATTTTTCTTAATGGTGTTCCTAATTAATTTGCCTCATATGTTCTTTTTCATCATTTTTCTCATTAGTTCTCTCTCATATTTTTTTTCTTAATAATGCAAAATGATGTTATTGAAGTATAAATACTACTACCTCTTGCTTTAAATATAAGACTCAGTTGATATTTTTTGAAGAAATTAAAGGTAAATATGTTATTTAATTATATCATATATTGTATATGATTAAATTAGATATAAATACCTTAAAACATTTTAATTAATTTCATTAATCTCCCAAAAAAATTTAACTATATTTTTATATTTAGGTTCAAAACTAATACAAAATACTGGTTGTAGACATGGGAGAAAATCTTGATAATAGAATTCATGTCAGTCCACACCAGATTTTTTGTAGTAGAAAGAGGGAGCAGGTTGATTCTTCTTCCATTGATGCAAAGAATTTCTAGTGAGTCACTCCCAGATATTAGGATACCTTTTCTAGTAAACATCCAATAGAAAAGCTGCCTGAAACGAGAGAAGAATAAAGGGACTTGAACTCTGGATGTACTTGGTCCAGCAGAAAAGTCTAACTAAAAAACCTTTGTGACAAAGTAGAGTACAACAGTAATTCTATTTCGGTGAAACTTATGCAGAACATAAGAGATACAGACTTGATTTGACAATTGAGAGGTGAGGGAAAAACAAGGAAAGAGAAATTGATTAGGCCTGTGATTTCCTGAATTACTCTTCATGGCTGTCATATCACCACTCAATGCGATGCAACATTTGCTTATACCAAACTGGACTCAAGGGGATAATTATACCGGAAGAAGATCTTCTCATCAGTATTTTTTCTCATCATCCCTCTCCATTATATCTAAGCCGTTGATTGAAAAAAAGAGAGAAAAATTAAAGTAATATTGTGATATTTTAAATTGATTGGATGAATATGATTTAGAGATAATGAGAAATAATAAGAAAAAGATAATGAAAGAAACCTGACCTAATTATACCGTGCAGGATTTAAAAGGGCAATTTTGAGCCAAGATTTGGAGGAAGAAAAGTCTATTACGACACACTCTCTCTCTTTCACCCTCATATTATAAATAAGTGCATATTTAAAAATATATATATTTTTTCCACATTTATATTACTTTTAATTAATTTTAAATATTTTTTCCCAACTCAATTCGGTTAATAGAATCTTTTAAATAAGGGCAAAGGGAATATGTACCAGAAAATGGAATTAGTGTTATATTCTAATAAAATAATGCCCTTATCTTCTTCATCTTCCTTGCAGAATTTTTCTAGAAACCAGATATCCAGTAATCTAACAAAATAAATAAATAGACTAACTATTTTTTACTGACACAAAACCAACAAATTTGAGTGTAAAATCAAATATTGATTAAAAAATGGCCATATGAAAGCATCAGAAGGCGCCATGACCTATATTTGCAGCTAGAAGCTATTATGTGAACCAAACCCATCAATAACTACCATGAACAAAACCAAACCTACATGTCACATGTTCGTCTACAAATGGATCATGTGGCACTGTACTTGATAAGGGAGATCTATGTTGTCTGAGAAGCACTAGTGAAAAAATCATTTTTTAGACATGATAAAAATCATTTTTTAGACATACTCTAGAACTAGTCTAAAAATCTGATACTTTTTATATCAGTTGAAAAGTACTTTTTAGACCGATTTCTTAAGATGAGGTCAGAAAAATCTAATGTTTTTGACGTCAATTGGCTTATATCATATTTAAAACGTGTGACTTTTTATGCTGATTGTTTACAAATCAGGTCTAACAAATCATTTTTAGACCTCATATTTAGTACATCAAGTCTAAAAAATATACTTTTTAGACCTCATATTTCTTTCAATTGGTTTAATTTTTTAAAAATATCTACCATATTTCTTCCTGTAACCCACTATCTAAACCAACACCTAAAAGAAACTCGTGTCTAAAAGAAAATTGTTCAATCTACAAGGATTCAACAACTCAATATGAGTTACAAATTGAATTCTCACAATTTAAAAGCTTCAAAATGAAATATAAGACCAACAATATTTCAATTGAACTGTGAACTAATTTAATCAAAAAATTATTCATCGTTTAAAGATTCATGAACTACATACATGAACGAAGATGAGTTAGAATACATATAAAATGAAAATGAAATAAATAACAATATGTGTTTTAACAATTACAACACAAGACCTAAACTCACTATTGTTGTAATAGCTCAATAATGAATCCAAAGTGTTCGCAAATAAAGTCAACATCTTCTTCAAGAAATGAATCAATAAGATCAAACATTTGTAATATCAAAGCTAGAGAAATCATTTGCTTTATAACTTTAAAAAATAAAAATAGTACAAAAATTTTGAAATATACATGTAAATCTTGAGTAAATTTAGTCATGTCTAAGGTGCTAATATTAATTGTGTCTTAGCACATAAATGTTAGATATGGTTAGTTTTGATGATGTCAAATATTAAAAGCAAAAAGTTTGCTTAGTACATTTATCTCCTATGTAGACTAATTCATATTTTTAATATAGATTCAAAGATTAGAAGATATGAAGTTCAATTATAGAGAATGATCAAGAAGAAGATGAATAAAGAAGTTATTGAATTGAATTGATTAAGAGGAAAAAGCATAAAGAAATTGGTTCGGGCTCAAATGTAAAAAATGACAGTTTGGTACCATGAATTTTAGAAATGACAGTTTGGTACCAACACTCGAGTGCAATACTATTCCACCTACTATGTTCGCCCCTGTTCAGTGTTCTACTTGAGCGAGCTTCGGTTATTTGATGAAATCTCTCAAACCAGAGATCTGATTGAAGTAAAACCAATTTCATATGAAAGTAGACTCCCAATGCATCATATAGGCACCAAATCCAAGCTAAAAAGAGTTTATATGAAGGAGATATGATATTTCGAAATAGCCACTGCAATTCATGCCACACAGTAAACACATCTTCGATAATTTGGGTCTATCTCACAAACTACACACCCAAATAAAACCAGTGGCATATGAAACTAGACTCAAATACCTTTTCAAAAACATAATATCATAGAAAAAAGATCAACTGGGAGAGATATAATTTTTTGAAGTTCACAATCAAATCAGGACATTGCAAAAACGTTGGTCTAGAATTGTTATCGTTAATCTGATCGTAACAGTCAGATTATAATGAGTTTGGAGCTAATTCTTTTTACATTGGAAAGAAGACTTAAAGAGCTGTCTAGGGATAGGTGTATAAAACTAGACTCAAATACCTTTTCAAAAACATAATATCATAGAAAAAATATCAACTGAGAGAGATAAAGTTTTTTGAAGTTCACAATCAAATCAGGACACTGCAAAAATGCTGGTCTAGAATTGTTGTCGTTAATCTGATCGTAACAGTCAGATTATAATAAGTTTGGAGCTGATTCTTTTTGTATTGGAAAGAAGACTTAAAGAACTTTCTATGGATAGGTGATTTGTAAAATTTGGAGATATATCAAAGACGTTATACTTACTGGAGTTTGACCTTCGTGCTGCCAATGTTCTTGTATTTTGAAAGTCACTGGATTCTGGAAATTGACCTTCAATCAAGTGAAAATGGTTGCCCCAAAACTTGCAATATCAATGCCTAACACTCTTATTCATTATGGAATCAACAAGAATGACACTTGAGTATTCTCATCAACACTTGAGTGTCAAGGTAATTTCTCTCAAGGTCAGTATATGATACTCGATGATGGACTAAGGCTTTGTGGCATACTTGAAGTGTCATTATTGACATTCGTGTGTGATTTAGCAACACTTGAGTGTCTGGTAGAAATCAATACTTCTTCCTTTTTAACTCTATCTTTTGAACAGTATCTATTAGACACACAAGCACCAACACTAAAGTATCGATAAAAGACACTCGAGTATGGATATCCAACACTAGAGTGTGTGGAAGAAAACACATATTTTCAACTGAGTTTCATTTTAAACAAGTCTACTTCCGGTGCAAGTTTATCAACACTCGAGTGTCATCTATCTCTGCACTAATTCTTCATCTTTATAAATTCAAATTCACTTATTATCATCTTATTACTTCTAATTATTACTCATTATTGTTCTTAATGCTTCTAAACTTGTTTATTAATGAGTTTCAGATGATTAAATAAAGGATTATTTGGAAATCCTCAATGTCAGATTTGTGTCAGAAACATTAAATGCAAACAGAGCATATGCAAGGAAACACAAAGTAAGTCAATATGTAGTGTCTGAAGTGGCAATTGCTACAAAGAAAAAGTGACATGACCTTAGAAATCCTAAAGTTGACTAAAAGGATGTTGCGTGGAGATACGTTGTAGTGAAACGAAAACGAACGAACCTCAAATTCTGTCAACAACTCCAATATGGATCTAACGGAAAGCTTCATCTCTCTAACGAAAAGTTTGAACATTCACAACGGTCATTTAACGAATTTAAATGGTGGAAAAAACAGAGAGAATGCACAGACGCTCTAGCAACTACTTCTAACAATCATATATCAATACACACAACGGGAAGAATTTACTCAAAGATCATATGATCCTCGTCAACTATAAATAGAGACTCATTCAAGATAGAAAGATTGAGCGAAGAACATCGACAAAGCCAATGACAAGAGTTTGTTCCTTTACTGTCAAAATGCTAATATTGTGACGCTTATATCACTTACTCTCTGTTATCTCAATGATCATATAGTTTCCATAGAGAGTGAAATTATTTGCAATGTACTTCAATGTTTACCTTATTCACTTCTGAGAGAGAATATTAATCGTAATCATTCATCACAAAGGTTGAATCCTTACGGTGTGTAAGGGGGAGTATCTCGGTGAGAGATTTGTAAACGGTTTCATAAGTGCCCGACTAAATTTGTGGGATTGTAGAGGCTTCTCTTATGCCTAAATTAAATAAGAAGATAATGGATTGAAAATCTTAAGTGGAGTTTGGAGACTGACCGTAGGTCAACAAGGATTGGGCCGAACTAGTATAAATCACTGCTTATTCTCTTCTCTTATCTCTTATGTTTCCAACACATACGTTTTGAATAACTGATTATGAATTTATAATTCATTACTTTCATAAATATTGCTTTTACAAATATGCGAAAAGATTTTCAAAGTTTTTAAGTTTTTATCATAAACTCAATTCGCCTCCTCTTAGGCGTTAGCCGGTTCTAACATTTTGTATCAAAGCCTAATTCTTGTTTAAAAGGACTTAACTGTCCCAAGAATTATCAATGGTTTTGATTTTGGGTATTGCTTATTTTCAGAAGGCTTTGATCATACTGATCCACCGTTTTTAAAAGATATTGATTTTTGGTTCTAGAAAGCTAGAATGACAACGTTTACAAAATCTTTTGATTGTGATATGTGAAATATTTTTACAAATGCTTTTGATTTCAAATCGAGAAAGGATTGGACAGAAAAAGAAAACAAAATGTTTTCGCTGAACATTAGAGAAATGAAAATCGTATACAGTGCTTTAACCAAAAATGATTTTGAGAAAATCAAATTTTGCTCTAGTGCTAAAAATATCTGGAATATGAAAGTGGAGCCTAATACCCAAGAGGGGGGGTGAATTGGGTATTTTAAAAATTCTTGCAAACAACTCTATTTTCTAATAATAAAAACAGGGTAAAACAGAGTAAGGGAAGAGTAGCAAGACACAAGAAGATTTATACTGGTTCGGTCTTAACCACCGACCTACGTCCAGTCCCCAGTCCTCACTGGGATTTCCACTATATCAAAGATTACACACTCTGCACTCAAGAAGTGATTCTCTCACTAGAACTCACTCCCCCTTACAAGTTGTAATCAATGATTCCCCAAATGACCAAGTCCCCTTGACTTGTGATTTCTTTATAATAAATGAATAATCTGAAATAATACTCTCTCAAAGAGCATATATAAATGAACACTGAAGCTCTTGTATCAAAAGATACTACACAGATGAAAAACTGAAAGAAATGAATGAAAACTTCAATGAAATTCGCTCTCAGTTATTGTAGTTGTTGGAAAGACTTGAATGCTCTTTTATTTATACTCAGAGATCATTAAATGACCGTTGCTTTCCAAATAGATCAGTTGGAGAGGTTGTCCAAGTGTTCTGAAGTGGTTTTTGCACTTTCTCTCTCAGGTTTACTCTTAATCCAGTTGGCCATGTCATTATAGTTGACTTTCTGCGAATTAATCCATTAGAGAGGATGTTTCTTGTTGTAGCAATCACTCTTAAATGCTTTGTTGTAAGACTTTTCTCCAAATTTCTTTTTCCTTTCTTTTTATCAAGATCAGGTTTGTAACCAATTCCTGATTTGTCATTTGTAAACCTTTGTTGTTTCGAAATGACATTGAGCATTTCACTACCTCTAGTGAATTTCTCAAGTGCCTTTGTGAGATGTAAATTCTTTTTCTTCAAATCAATGCAATCATCACAAATAAGATTTTCAGGTGAAGAGAGATTTTCTACTTGCTGTTCAAGAGTTGCATTTTCTTTTTCAGAGTGAAATATTTATCAGCAAGTTTTTCAAATTCAGATTGCACAACAATGTATTTAGCGAATAACTCATCATAAGATGGTTTCAAATCATATACCTCATCATTGTTGTTATGTTGCTCTTCTTTTTCAGCAACTAAGCAGATATTTGATTTTTCTTCCTCATCAGCTTCATCTTCATCAAATAAGCTATCTCCCCAAATAGCTAAAACATAAGCTTTCTTTTTGAATTTGTTAAATTTCTTCTTTTCTTTTTCCTTGTTGTTTAGCTAGGGGCACTCTGACTTGATGTGGCCCGGTTTTTCATACTCGTAGCAGATGATTGGCTTTTTTGCCTCACAGCTGGAGCTACCCTTGTGAAGTTTCTTGAATCCTTGGTCCTTCTTGTAGAATTTCTTGAATCTCCGGACCATCATACCTATTTCCTCATATTCGTCTTCATCATCATCATCTGACTCTTTAGCTTCTCTGGTAGCTTTGAGAGCAATTCCCTTGTTCTTGCCATGTGCTTCATCAAGTCCCTTCTTGAACTTGAGCTTTGCCTCATATTCAGAGAGGCTGCCAAAGAGGGCTACTACAGATGCCATAGAATCTCCACGAGCTTCTTCAATGGCAGTGACTTTGGCTTCTCATTCCTTGTTGAGGATATTGAGAATTTTCCTCACTTGGACAGGTTGCTCATACTCTTTCCCCAATACAGCAAGCTGATTAATCAGATGAGTGAATCTCAGTTGGAATTCAGCAATGGATTCATCAGGCTTCATACGAAGAAGATCATACTCAGTCATAATAGTATTGACTCTATTTTGCTTAACCCCAACTGGTCCCACATGAGCTATTTCTAGTGTATCCCACATAGCTTTAGTAGTTGGTAATGCGCAGACATGAAAATACTCTTGTTGACTCAGAGCATTTTGTAGTAAGAGAACAACTTTACTGTTGAGTGTGACATTTCTTCCGTCATTCTCATCATATTCTTCTTCTAGCTTGGGAGTTCTAACACCGTCTTCAATAGAGGCAGGTTCATAGTCTCCTCTTTCGAATACTCTCCATAGACCATATTTAGTAGCCATTACAAAAACCTTGAACTTGGCTTTCCAGAAGGAGTAATGCTTGAAGGTTGGAGCTAAATACCCAAGAGGGGGGTGAATTGGGTATCTTTAACAATTTAAATATTCTACTCTGTTTTTGACTTAGTAACACAGGGTAAGACAGAGGAGAGAAGAAGAGAAGCAATACACCACAAGATTTATACTGGTTCGGTCCTTTCTCTGACCTACATCCAGTCCCCAAGCCTCACCTGGGATTTTCAATCCACTATAATTAAATATTGATTACACACTCTGTATTAAGAGTTGTTCTTTCACTAGAACACACTCCCCCTTACAAGTTGTAATAAATACACCCTAACTACCAAGTCCCCTGACTTGTAGTTATCACAATCAGTAAATGATTTACAAGGTAAGACTCTCTCACAGAGCAGATAGGATAATCACTGAAGTACAAAGTATCAAAATGATACAATACAGATGAAAGCTTGATACAATAAATGACTCAATAAATTTTTGCTCTAGGTTGTTGTTTCAGCTTGAGAAGAAGTTAATGCACTCTATTTATAGGTAGAGAACATTAAATGACCGTTGAAGATGATTCCAACCGTTGGAAGTGATTAGCTTGGGTTCTGGTCATCTTCTCTCTCTAAACTTCTGCTTATCCAAGTGTTAATGTGATCTGATGTGGCTCTCTGAGAATTTGTCTGTTGGAGATGACTTTACTTGTTGAAGTAAGCATTCTTTAACGTTTAGAAGGCATGCTCAGATGGATTAGCTGAAAATAGGTTGATTTGCAGAAGTGCATTTAATGCACTGTACACTTTTTGCTTTATGGCTTTGACCTTCATTGATCTTCATCTATGATTGCTGAAATTTACTCAACAAACTTGTTAAACATAGCTAGGAATATGATTGAATGAATTATGGAAGCAATAAGATCAAACAATAGTGATTTGCAAATTCGCGTAATTCAAAAATCAATTTTGACCGTTGTATACCGCGGTAAGTTCCTCTATACTGGAGTATGGCACTGTGCATAAGTGTCCATACTGCAGTATCCAAAGTCATACTGCGGTATGAAACTTCCAGAGGCAGAACATCGTGAATTGGTTTTGAAAGCTATGTCCTATATTGCGGTATGTAAGTAACGTACTGCAGTATGCGAGTTTTCGACAAAATTGAGAGTCAGCTTAATTGCCCAATACTGCAGTATGAAAACCTATACTGCAGTATGTAATAGTCATAAAACTTGAGAGCTTTCTGTATAAGCCTATACTGCAGTTTCCATATCCATACTGCGGTATTGGCTTGACTTGAAAATTTTGTTGCTCTCTGGATGGCCCTATACTGCAGTATACATACCTATACTGCGGTATTGGCTTGACTTGAAAATTTTGTTGCTCTCTGGATGGCCCTATACTTCAGTATACATACCTATACTGCGGTATTGGCTTGACTTGAAAATTTTGTTGCTCTCTGGATGGCCCTATACTGCAGTATACATACCTATACTGCGATATTGGCTTGACTTGAAAATTTTGTTGCTCTCTGGATGGCCCTATACTGCAGTATACATACCTATACTGCGGTATTGGCTTGACTTGAAAAATTTGTTGCTCTCTGTATGGCCCTATACTGCAGTATACATACCTATACTGCGGTATTGGCTTGACTTGAAAATTTTGTTGCTCTCTGGATGGCCCTATACTGCAGTATACATACCTATACTGCGGTATTGGCTTAGCTCAAAAATTTTGATTACTTTCTGTAAGTCCAATACTGCGGTATAGCACCCTATACTGCGGTATTGACTTAACTCGAAAGATTGGATTGTTCTTTGGAAGTCCAATACTGCAGTATAGGGTATAGCACCCTATACTGCAGTATTGAGTTAACTTGAAAAATTATTGCCTTCTGAATGACCCTTTACTGCAGTATGCAGACCCATACTGCGGTATGCAACTATCAGATGATTTTAAAAGATCTTGGAAACTTCAACACATGTTTTACACTTGTTGTTAATCATCAAAACACATTGAGAACTAACATTCTCCCCCTTTTTGATGATGACAACACTTGTAAACTTTCTTTTTAAAGAATTTGAAAGATGTAATCTGTTTTGAATTGAAGTTTTCAGAAGGCAATGTGAAGTTATCAGAAAACAATCAGTTTTGCATTTTCAAACATAAAAGTCAGAGATTGTCATCAGATATGTATTTGAGAGCATAAACAGTTTGAAATATATTCATAAAACATGATGCATACCAGCGGAGCAGATATCAGAAAAGATGAACACACTGATAATGACTGATATCAGAACACACAACTACATACATATCAAAATACAGATGAAATCTAAACTTCCTAGACCTAAACAATATACATCTACACTATAGATCTACATCTTTCTCTCCTTCTCCCCCTTTGTCATCAACAAACTCGGGGTCAAGGACAAAGACAGGAGGAGAGTAGAGCACCATGGCTGTATTTGGATCAAAGGAGGGATCATGGGGCTCTGCATAAGGAGAAGGTGTGGGAAAAATGTCAGTGGATGGAGTAGGTGGAGATGGGAATGGGCCAGGAAGGACCTCAGTGGTAGGGGTGATAGGAGAAGATGGTATGACTGTGGCTGGAGTGGAAATGGAGGCTGGGGATGAGGAGGCAGGCGGTGAAGTAGAGTGCGGTGGGCTAGGAAAAACGAAAGATGGTGATGAAGGTGGGGAAATGTGAGTCTCAGTAGAAGAGGAAGAGGGCTGAGGAACAGGAATGGATGGCTGGACCTCTGGGATAGGAGAAGAGGAGGAAGGGCCAGTAGTGAACCCTAAGGTTGACGAAGAAGCACCGACATCAAAATGCTTGATCAGGCGATCAACCTTATCCCGGGTATCAGATGCAACTGTCAGTGTGATAGCCAGCCGGGAGTCCAAGTCAATACACTGATCGAAGATCTCTTGATGCTTCTTATCAAATTCTTCCGTGAGCTTTGCCACTTCCACGTTCATCTTGAGTCTCATATCAGCAGCCAATCATCCAAACTCTAACTGCATCTTCACAAAGAGAGATGCAATAGCAGCATCCACAATCCTCTTGATCCTATCATCAAAGTCCAATGGTGGAGGAGGCGGAGCCGACTGGGCCTCATGTGCGACTGACTGTGATGCACGTGTCTGTGACCTTGGTGGAGCCCTCGACTGCCCAGATCCTTCCGGCTCAAACTGAATCTTCATCAAGTTAAGCTGAGACTTGCCGAAGGCCGGGATAAACTTCATCTGCTCAGGAGGACCCACGTACCATATCTTATGGTAGTACATAATTAAGGAAACCAAAGATGCAAAAGGCATGTAGGATCCTTTACGGGACACAAACTTGAAGTGGCTAATTTCCTTGAATAGCCACTGTCCAATATTGAGCGGATGCTTGCGAATGAAGGCAGTGAAGAATCGGTAGTCCTTCTGCGTGAAGTGCGTGTAGCTTCCGCCCTTTTGCATAAAATTACGTGAATACACGTACCAAATTACTCAGTGCAAATGTGGCATCTCCGAGGGCTTGAAGGTTAAGTGGACTCTCTGATCATCCGATATGTCTTGACCAGGCAATAGTGTGGCATACACCTCCTCGTTTGAATATTTCGGTGTGGATGCCTCTGGAGGATTAACCACTTTGAGAATCTTGTTGAGGATGGCGGCAGACAGTGTGAATCGTACTCCTCTGACTGATGTTGAGATCCTTTCTTCAACCAGTCTTCCTTCCGAGTCCAAGATGTGATTGGTCGCCATATTGAAGTAGAACATCTTGACCAACTCAGGACAGTAAGCAGCATCGATGGAAACAAGCGTAGCATATGCCCCGAACCATGGCGAAAGATCCACGTTGCACTCCCGGTAAACTTGTTCCAGATCGACAGAGGTGACAGTGCAGAATCCTCGGCTCCCAAAATGATCTTTGAATTTGGCATTTAAGCTGGGAGGAAGTAGGACAGGATTAACCTTGAATCCCTCTGGAGCATTCTTGTGAATCTTGATCTCTTCAACAGCATTCACTATTATGTGTGAGGAATCTTGCTCAGACTCGGTCTCTGACGAAGAACCAGAAACCTCAACAGTCGAGGGAGAGGATATGACAGTCGTGGAAGCTCTCTTGGACCTTGCTTTTTGCGGAACAATGGTCCTCTTTCCTTGTTCCTTGCTTGGCTCTCCAGTCTTCTTCTTCTTGGCAGCTGAAGATGGGATTGATACTCTAGACGAAGTACCCCTCTTCTTGGGGTTCGGTGAAGAAGCCTCTGGGATAGTTATACCGATTCCGGGAATATGACGATCAATGCCGGTATCTAATCTCCTTGGAATTGATTTCGTCCTCGG
Organism: Acacia crassicarpa; assembly: GCA_034222035.1. Classification (NCBI taxonomy): domain Eukaryota; kingdom Viridiplantae; phylum Streptophyta; class Magnoliopsida; order Fabales; family Fabaceae; genus Acacia; species Acacia crassicarpa. Next base: position 16,812,001 of record JAWXYG010000009.1, on the reverse strand, counting down.
TGCTCTGAGTGGAAGAGAAGAAGTGGGTTGTTTGGAGTGAGATTGATCTTTGGACATTTTGTCGATAGGGTTTCGGTGAGAATGAGAGTGGGAAGGGATTGAGAGAGATTTGGTGAGGATTTATGGGGTTTTAATGAGGGATTGAGACGGTTTCAGAGTGAGATAAGAGAGAAAGACGCGATACTGCTAGGGCTTACTGGAGTATAGACGCAAGTATGAAAGAACACGACAGTTCAGTATATATAGGCAGACCTCTATACTGCAGTAAGGTTCTTGCATACTGCAGTATAGAATATTTTCATTTACATACTGCAGTATAGATGAAAGTATACTGACCTGTACTTCAAAATTTTTGAAAAACCGATGGCCATACTGCAGTATAGCACTTACATACTGCAGTATGCCTCTTGCATACCTGAAGTTTTGGTCTTTGTCTGACTCCATACTGCAGTATACCACTTACATACTGCAGTATGCATTTTGCATATCTGAGGCTTTGAAACCCGATGGCCATACTGCAGTATAGTACTTACATACTGCAGTATTCCTCTTGCACACATGGAGATTTGGCCTCTGACACACCCTATACTGCGGTATAGTACTTGCATACCGCGGTATAGCTCTTCTGAACCATTAAAACTTCCTGCAAAACAAAGGCTAAACACTCCGATGCTTAAGTTAGTAAAGATTAATCATCAATAACACATCTAACATTAAATTGAAAGAGAATTGCTTACAATTCATTGGGATTTACCATTCCCAATTCTCTCCTAATGAAAGTGAATTGTTCCTTGGCTAGAGGCTTGGTGAAGATGTCAGCTAGTTGAAGATGGGTTGGAATGAACATCACTTTGACATCTCGCTTCTGGACATGATCTCGAATGAAATGGTGCCTCACATCAATATGCTTGGTTCTTGTATGTTGCACTGGATTCTTGGCCAAGCTTATTGTGCTAGTGTTGTCACACAATATTGGGATCTCCTTCAAGTGGACTCCCAAATCAGCAAGTTGTTGCTTTAACCATAGCACTTGAGCACAGCAACTTGAGGCAGCCACATATTCAGCTTTGGTTGATGACACAGCCACAGTTGTTTGCTTCTTACTGAACCATGACACAAGTGAGTTCCCAAAGAACTCGCATTGGCCACTTGTGCTCTTTCTATCCGTCTTGTAGCCAGCGTGGTCAGAATCCGAATATGCCACTAAGTGCTCCGGATGACCTTTGGGAAACCATAGTCCAAGAGTCTTCGAATCAGAGAGATATCTGAATATCCTCTTCACATTTTCAGCATGTGACTCTTTAGGAGCGGATTGGAACCGAGCACACATTCCAACACTGAATTGGATGTCCGGGCGGCTTGCAGTGAGATAGAGCAATGATCCAATCATTCCTCTATACTTGGTGATGTTGAAATCCTTGCCCTCTTCATCAGCATCCAATGAAGTAGTTGTGCTCATTGGTGTGTCAGCCCCATTGCACTTGTCCATTCCAAACTTCTTCAGCAAATCATTCAAATACTTGGTTTGAGATATAAATATCCCATCTTTACGTTGTTTGATTTGCAGCCCAAGGAAGTAATTGAGCTCTCCCATCATTGACATCTCAAATTCCTCACACAAGAAGTCATTAGTAGCACCGAAAATAATATCATTGACATATATCTGTACAATTAAAATTTCATTCAATTTGTTTTTCTTGATAAACAATGTCGTATCAGCCTTTCCTCTAATAAATCCTTGATTGAGTAAGAATTGACTCAATCTTTCATACCAAGCTCTAGGAGCTTGCTTAAGACCATACAAAGCTTTCTTAAGTCTGAAAACATGATTTGGAAATTGATCATTTTCAAAACCTGGAGGTTGTTCAACATATACCTCCTCTTGAATGAAACCATTTAGGAAAGCACTTTTGACATCCATTTGATAGAGTTTAAAACCTTTTGTGCATGCAAATGCTAGAAGAACTCTTATTGCCTCCAATCTCGCTACTGGAGCATAAGTCTCTTCATAGTCTATTCCTTCTTCTTGATTGTAACCTTTGGCTACTAATCTAGCCTTGTTATGCACAATGATGGCTGACTCATCACATTTGTTCTTAAATACCCATTTTGTCCCTATTACTGGATGGTCTTTGGGTCTAGGTACCAAGTCCCAAACTTGATTTCTATCAAATTGATGTAGCTCCTCTTGCATAGCAATCACCCAATCATTGTCTGAAAGGGCTTCTTCTATCTTAGAGGGCTCTATATGTGAAATAAATGCAGAGAATGTGACTTCATTCAAAGTACTATTTCTGGTCCTAACTCCTTGATTTAAATCACCTATGACTTGGTCTAAAGGATGATTCCTTATAAATCTCCAAGCTATAGGTTGAGACTGACCAGGATTTTCTAAATTGTTTTCAGGATCAGCCTCAAAAACATTTTCAGAAGAAGTAGGAGCATTTTTCGAAAAGAATTTGTTTTTGAAAATAGTCTCTTCTTCATCATCCAAGGATTTATCAGATTCAGATTCACAAAATACAACATGTATAGATTCTTCAACAATCTTAGTCCTAGTATTAAACACCCTATATGCCTTACTTCTATTTGAATAACCAATAAAGATAGCTAAATCAGCTTTAGGATCGAATTTACCAAGATTGTCTTTACCATTATTGTGCACATAGCACTTACAACCGAAGACATGTAGGTGACTGAGGTTTGGCTTTCTTTCTTTGTAGAGTTCGTATGGAGTCTTATTCAGCTTCTTTCTCAAGTATGCTCTGTTGGAGATGTAGCAAGCCGTACTCATGGCATCAGCCCAGAACACTTGCGAAGTGTTGTACTCGTTCAACATCGCTCTAGCCATTTCAGTGAGTACTCTATTCTTTCTCTCCACAACACCATTTTGTTGTGGTGTTCTTGGTGCTGAAAAGTTGTGATCAATCCCCATACTATCACAAAATTTAGCAAAGGCGTTGTTTTCGAACTCTCCACCATGATCGGTCCTTATACCTGAAATTGAGAAACCTTTCTCGTTCTGGACCTTCTTGGCAAAAGCAACAAACTGATCATATGTTTCATCTTTTGATGATAAGAATATAGTCCAAGTAAATCTAGAGTAATCATCAACAATGACCAAAGTATAAAGGTTTCCACCAAGACTTTTTACTCTAGTTGGTCTAACTAGATCCATAAGAAGTAATTGAAGAGGTCTGCTAGTTGAAATCTCATTTTTAGTTTTAAAGGAAGATTTGGTTTGTTTTCCTCTTTGGCAAGCATCACAAATCATATCATTTTTAAAATTCAATCTAGGAATACCAATGACCAAATCCTTTTTCAATAACTTGTCAAGTTGATACATATTGACATGAGCTGATCGCTTATGCCAAAGCCAACTCTCATTTGAGTTACTAACAAAACAATTTTCAGAACCAGAAGTATTGCTAGAGAGGTTAAGAGTATAACAATTTCCTTTTCTAGGTGCTCTAAACAAAGCTTTAGTTTTCAAATCATTTATGGAGACCAAATCCTTTTTAACAATAAGGCATTCATTTGAATCAAAGATAACTAAGTTACCCTTGTCGGTGCTCTGGCTCACACTTAGGAGATTGTGACACAATCCTTCTACCAAGTAGACATCTTTGATGAGAGGACCTTCATAGTTGCCTATCTCACCAATCCCAGCAATTTTACCCGATTGGTCACCTCCAAATGTGACTCTACCACCATCTTTTGGCTTAATTGAGATGAATTTGGATTTGTCTCCAGTCATATGTCTTGAGCATCCACTGTCAATATACCATTTGTTGGGCCTTGATGCTCTAAGACACACCTGCACTTCACAAGGGATCAAGTTTTAGGTACCCATCTTTTCTTGGGTCCTTTGGGGTTAGTTTTGACCTTGGGAACATAAGTTCCTTTAGGTACCCATTGATAATTTCCTACAGGTTTAAGTTTTTTTTCATTCTTATGAAAACAAGAAGAGGTAGAATGGCCTTTCCTATTGCAATAATTACAATGTGCAAATGGATTCGAAGAGTGAACCGATTTTGTAAAATAGTTCATATAGGATTTTTGACCACTCTTCTTCTTTCCTTTCTTCTTGTCAAAATCTGGTTTGTAACCAATGCCCGATCTATCGTTTATAAATCGCTGTTGTTTAAGAATCACATTGAGCATTTCACTTCCTTTAGTGAATTTCTCAAGGGCTTTTGTCAATTGTAAATTCTTTTTCTCTAAAATAGGGCATTCATCACAAACTAAAATTTCAGGAGAAGAAAGTCTTTCAACTTGCAATTCAAGAGTAGTATTTTTCCTTTTTAGAGCAAAATATTTATTTGCAAGTTTTTCAAATTCCTTTTGCACAAGATTGTATTCATCAAAAAGTTCATCATAGGAAGGTTTTGATTCATATACCTCATTGTTTTCATCATGTTGCTCTTCTTCCTCAGCAACTAAGCAAATGTTAGCATTTTCTTCTTCTTCTTCAGCTTTATCTTCATCGGATGAGCTATCTCCCCATATGGCTGAAACATATGCCTTCTTTTTGAACTTTTTGAACCTCTTCCTTTCTTTCTCTTGGTTCTTCAGCTGAGGACATTCTGATTTGATGTGTCCGGGCTTCTCGCATTCGTAGCATATGATAGGCTTCTTTGATTCATAGCTGGAGCTACCCTTTTGAAATTTCTTGAAGCCTTGATCCTTTTTGTAGAACTTCTTAAATCTCCGGACCATCATCCCAATCTCTTCATCCTCATCTTCGTCATCATCATCTGATTCCTTGTTTTCTTTGGTGGTTTTGAGGGCTATTCCTTTGTTCTTCCCATGTACTTCATCCAAGCCCTTCTTGAACTTTAGCTTGGCTTCATACTCAGACAAGCTTCCAAAGAGAGCAGCCACAGAAGTCATTGATTCTCCTCGCGCTTCCTCTATTGCTGTGACCTTGGCCTCCCATTCTTTGTTAAGAATGTTCAAAATCTTTCTCACTTGAACTGGCTGGTCATATTCCTTTCCAAGAGCAGCGAGTTGATTGATGAGATGAGTGAACCTCAGTTGAAATTCTCCAATAGACTCACCGGGCTTCATTCTAAGAAGATCATACTCTGTCATAAGAGTATTTACACGATTTTGCTTCACACCGGCTGTCCCTTCATGAGCAACTTCTAAAGCATCCCACATGGCTTTAGCATATGGTAAAGTGCAGATATGAAAATATTCTTGTTGACTTAGTGCACTTTGAAGGAGTAGAACCACCTTGCTGTTGAGAGTAACGTTCCTTCGATCATTTTCATCATATTCCTCTTCCAGCTTTGGGACTCTCACACCATCTTCCACAGTTGAAGGTTCATAATTACCTCTTTCAAATACTCTCTAGAGCCCATACTCAGTAGCTATGACGAATACTTTGAGTTTAGCTTTCCAAAATGAGTAGTGTTCACCATTGAAACTGGGTGGCCTGTTAATAGAAGCTCCATCGGGTAGAATACCTTCCATGCTAATCCTTCTCGAGCTGTTAAACTCTTCTGAGAAGACCTTGCTCTGATACCAAATGAAATTCTGTAGCGGTACCTCCTCTGTGGCATTTCATGGTATCTCAGCCGCTAATTTTACGCACCGCCTCACGGCCAATGCAACCAGCGACAGTCACTCCATCCACTGGCCATGTCGGGGTAAGAGCCAATGCTTCGCCACAGATCACACTGTGAGAACCCCCGATCATGGTTACCGTTAACTAGCTCTGATACCAAATGAAGGTTGGAGCTAAATACCCAAGAGGGGGGGTGAATTGGGTATCTTTAACAATTTAAATATTCTACTTTGTTTTTGACTTAGTAACATAGGGTAAGACAGAGGAGAGAAGAAGAGAAGCAATACACCACAAGATTTATACTGGTTCGGTCCTTTCTCTGACCTACATCCAGTCCCCAAGCCTCATCTGGGATTTTCAATCCACTATAATTAAATATTGATTACACACTCTGTACTAAGAGTTGTTCTCTCACTAGAACACACTCCCCCTTACAAGTTGTAATCAATACACCCTAACTACCAAGTCCCCTGACTTGTAGTTATCACAATCAGTAAATGATTTACAAGGTAAGACTCTCTCACAGAGCAAATAGGATAATCACTGAAGTACAAAGTATCAAAATGATACAATACAGATGAAAGCTTGATACAATAAATGACTCAATAAATTTTCGCTCTAGGTTGTTGTTTCAGCTTGAGAAGAAGTTAATGCACTCTATTTATAGGTAGAGAACATTAAATGACCGTTGAAGATGATTCCAACCGTTGGAAGTGATTAGCTTGGGTTCTGGTCATCTTCTCTCTCTAAACTTCTGCTTATCCAAGTGTTAATGTGATCTGATATGGCTCTCTGAGAATTTGCCTGTTGGAGATGACTTTACTTGTTGAAGTAAGCATTCTTTAATGTTTAGAAGGCGTGCTCAGATGGATTAGCTGAAAATAGGTTGATTTGCAAAAGTGCATTTAATGCACTGTACACTTTTTGCTTTATGGCTTTGACCTTCATTGATCTTCATCTGTGATTGCTGAAATTTGAAAGAGAAGGAAATCACCAAGAGGGGGGGTGAATTGGGGATTTCAAAATTCTTTTCGGTTCACCCACACAACAGATAAAATCAAGGCACAGTGGAGATAGAGAAGAAAAGCTTGACACAGATGATTTATACTGGTTCGGTCTAATTCCTTGACCTACGTCCAGTCCCCAGTACCTCTGGGATTTTTCACTATCACTCAAGAACAATTACACCCTTTGTAAACTAAGGACACTCCCAACCTAGGACTCACTCCCCCTTACAAGTTGTAATTGTATACAACAGATACACACTCTGTAAACGAAGGATGCTCTCGACCTAGGACACACTCCCCCTTACAAGTTGTACTCTGATTTTCCCAATCTCCAAGTCACCTGACTTGAGACTATTACAATGAATGATATACAGTGAAAAAGACTCTCTCTAAGAGTAGATAATGATACACACTGAAGCTCAATGTATCAAAGATACAATCAAATGACTATACAGAGAAATAGATGATATTTTCGTGCAAAACTTCTGTGTCTGTCTTTTCTTCCTTGAAACTTCAAATCTTCACTCTTTTATAGAGATTTGAGGCTTGTGAACGTTATAGATCCGTTGGAGCTTTTACCAATTCGAAAATATAGCTGTTGTAGGTGTTTTCCTAATATATCTCTTCCTGAAATCTCTCCCTGTTTGTTTTTAGCCGTTGGAAGGATTTTTACAAATCTGGATATTTTGATTTCTGTATCTTCTCCATGTTGATCTAGTATGAAGAATACTTATTCTTGATTCGTGGAGATATCGCATAACGGCTATCAAAAGATTCTGCATAACGGCTCTCCATGAATTCAGCAAGTTTCCTAAAATGACTCTTCTTTTCGAATCTCAATCAAATTCAAGAATCTTTCTGAAATCTCATGAATAAACTTGTTAGGACTGGTTAGAAACATAGATATGAATCATATAAATCATAGAAGACCATATCTCCCTGGTCTGAACTCCGTTTTGGTTCGTTCTACTCTTGATGGAAAGCTCTGTGTGTCTAGTTTCCAATGGCACTGATTTGAGCTCAATTGGATTTGTATTTTGTGAGTTATACCCAAAATACTGAAGGTGGGTCTGGACTGTGACGTTGATTATTGGGTCAACTTGTAAAAATCATATCTCCTTGATCTGAACTCCTTTTGGCTTGAATTATATATCAAAATGACGCATTGGAAGTCTAGTTTCATATGCTTTTGGTTTCGTCTCAATCCGATTTCAGGTTTGTGAGATATCATCGAAACATCAGAGGTCGCCCGTGCTGAACGTGAGACAGTGTGGAGCTGATGTGCTGATAACAGTCCAAAACTCGAGTTTTCAACTTCAAAACTCGAGTTTTGGTTCTCCAATTTTCCAAAACTCGCGTTTTGCCCTGAGAACTGATTCCAATGTTCCAAAATTCAAGTTTTCACCCCAAAACTCGAGTTTTGATAGTCCAGAGACCCCAGAGACGTTGTAGACACTTCATAACTCGAGTTTTGCCTCAAAACTTGAGTTTTCTCCTCTCAGATGAATAAATTACAGCAGCAAGGTAGAAAACTTATGTTTAATACTTGGAGACTCAAGTTTGCTAATTCAAAACCTCATTCTTGCTTGTTTTAACTCTGAATTGAATCATTCCAACTCCCATATGATCTTGGAGGCTTCTAGCATCAATATAAGAACTTGGATGATAAAATCTTCACTCCATATATCAAGTTCTTCTTTATTTGGTCTCTTCTCTTCTTTCTTTCAACTCTTATCTCCTTCTTGATTAATCTCTATAATTCAACTTGGATTAATCTACATTAAATACAACAATTCGTCAATGTAGGAGATAATTATATTATTCAATCTTTTTGCTTATAACAATGGCATCTATATAAGACATCATCAAAACTAATCATAACTAACAAAATTTACTCAACAAACTTGTTAAACATAGCTAGGAATATGATTGAATGAATTATGGAAGCAATAAGATCAAACAATAGTGATTTGCAAATTCGCGTAATTCAAAAATCAATTTTGACCGTTGTATACCGCGGTAAGTTCCTCTATACTGGAGTATGGCACTGTGCATAAGTGTCCATACTGCAGTATCCAAAGTCATACTGCGGTATGAAACTTCCAGAGGCAGAACATCGTGAATTGGTTTTGAAAGCTATGTCCTATACTGAGGTATGTAAGTAACGTACTGCAGTATGCGAGTTTTCGACAAAATTGAGAGTCAGCTTAATTGCCCAATACTGCAGTATGAAAACCTATACTGCAGTATGTAATAGTCATAAAACTTGAGAGCTTTCTGTGTAAGCCTATACTGCAGTTTCCATATCCATACTGCGGTATTGACTTGGGTGAGAAAACTTGGTTGCTCTCTGGATTGCCCTATACTGCAGTATACATACCTATACTGCGGTATTGGCTTGACTTGAAAATGTTGTTGCTCTCTGGATGGCCCTATACTGCAGTATACATACCTATACTACGGTATTGGCTTGACTTGAAAATTTTGTTGCTCTCTGGATGGCCCTATACTGCAGTATACATACCTATACTGCGGTATTGGCTTGACTTGAAAATTTTGTTGCTCTCTGGATGGCCCAATACTGCAGTATACATACCTATACTGCGGTATTGGCTTAGCTCAAAAATTTTGATTACTTTCTGTAAGTCCAATACTGCGGTATAGCACCCTATACTGCGGTATTGACTTAACTCGAAAGATTGGATTGTTCTTTGGAAGTCCAATACTGCGGTATAGCACCCTATACTGCAGTATTGAGTTAAATTGAAAAATTATTGCCTTCTGAATGACCCTTTACTGCAGTATGCAGACCCATACTGCGGTATGCAACTATCAGATGATTTTAAAAGATCTTGGAAACTTCAACACATGTTTTACACTTGTTGTTAATCATCAAAACACATTGAGAACTAACAATGCTCTCCATTGAATCCCGGTAGTCGGTTGATCGAAGCTCCATTTGGTAGAATGCCATCCATAGTGATCCTTCTCGAGATGTTAAGCTCTTCAGAGAAGACATTGCTTTGATACCAAATGAAAGTGGAGCTAAATCACCAAGAGGGGGATGAATTGGGGATTTTAACAATTTTTCGAAATGCTCTGTTTTTGAACATTAAAACAGGGATGAACATAGAGTAAAGAAGAAGAGCAAGACACATGGATTTATACTGGTTCGGTCCAACCTCTTGACCTACGTCCAGTGCCCAGACTTTCCAGGATTTTCACTATCTCAATTGATTACACACTCTGTATTCAAGAGTAATTCTCTCACTAGACTTACTCCCCCTTACAAGTTGCAACCAATAAACCCAATCACCAAGTCCCCTAACTTGTGATTTCTTACAATAAATGATTTACAATCAATGAACCCTCTCTAAGAGTGGATAAGAATAAACACTGAAGCTCAATATATCAAAAGATACTTTACAAGTGAAAATTGAAAGAATAAGTGTAAGACTTGAATGCAATTCATTTTCCACAAATGTGTTGGTTGAGAAGATTGTTAGTTCTCTATGTGTTTTGATGATAATCAACAATGGTAAACATGTTTTGAAGTTTCCAAACTTGTTAAAAATCATCTGTCAATTGAAAACTCGAGTATAGGATTGCATACTCGAGTATTGGAGTTACAGAGAGCAATCAAGTTTTGAACTTAAGCTCATACTCGAGTATAGAACTTGCATACTCGAGTATAGGTCATCCAGAGAGCATTCAAGTTTTTCAAGCTGAGTCAATACTCAAGTATAGGAAGCTATACTCGAGTATTGGACTTACAGAGAGTAAACAATTTTTCACCTTGAGTGAATACTCGAGTATGGTTTTGGTATACTCAAGTATTGGTCTTACAGAGAGCCTTCAAACTTTTATAACTACTGGAAACTCGAGTATAGGTTTTGGATACTCGAGTATTGGGCTCTTACACTGGTTTTCAACTGAACACCTGTTTATGAATACTCAAGTATTGACATGGAAAAACTTCACAATTTTTGAAAGATGAATCAATACTCGAGTATTGATATGCAAACTCGAGTATTGGCCATACAGAGAGGTTATCCATTTGTCAATGATTTGAATACTCAAGTATAGGAATGAATACTCAAGTATTGAGGTTTTGAACTTAAACAAATTTTCACATTAAACAGTTCAAAACTCGAGTATGGACTTACATACTCGAGTATTGACTTTGGTTTCAAAGTTTCAGTCACGATGTTTTGCCTCTGGAAGCAGTATACTCGAGTATCAGTTTGGATACTCAAGTATTGACTCAAGTACACAGTGACATACTCGAGTATAGAAGAACATACTCGAGTATTGAACGCTAAAAACTGATTTTCAAATCACACGAATTTGTGAAACATTCTCTTTTGATCTCATTGCTTCCAATTATCATTCACTTATGTTCCCAGTTATGTCTAACCAATTTGCTAAGTGAATTTCAGTTGACATAGTGGGAGATTAATGAAGGTCAAAGGCAAAAAGCATAAAGTGTTCAGAGCATTTAATGCACTTTAGAAAATTAACCTCTTTTTGGCTAATCCACCTGAGCACGCCTTCTCAACGGTAAAGAATGATTACTACATCAAGCAAACTCTTCTCCAACGGGCAAATCCACAGAGAGCCACCTCAGATCATTTAAACACCTGGATTAGTTGGAGATTAGAGAGAGAAGCTGACCAGATTATCACTAATCACTTACAACGGTTGGATTCATCTTACAACAGTCAATTAATGCTCTCTAACTATAAATAAAGTGCATTCAAGGCTTCTCAACAACCAACAACAACTGAGAGCGAAATTCATTAAGTGTTCATTCAATTCTTTCAGTTTTTCATCTGTATTGTACCTTGTGATACTTGTGCTTCAGTATGTATCATTATCTACTCTTTTGAGAGAGTTATTCTTATTGCTTATTGATTGTAAAGAATCACAAGTCAGAGGACTTGGTGGTTGGGATATTTGATTACAACTTGTAAGGGAGACTGAGTTCTAGAGAGAGAACTACTCTTGAGTGCAGAGTTTGTAATCAAGTTGAAAGAGTTAGTGGATTGAAAATCCCAAGTGAGGCTTGGGGACAGGACGTAGGTCAAGGATAAGACCAAACCAGGATAAACTCTTGTGTGCAAGTTTTTCCTCCCTTCATCTCTATTATACCCTGTTTTTAATAGCTTAAAATAGAGCATCTTCTAAAAAATTTAAAGATACCCAATTCACCCCCCCTCTTGGGTATCAAGCTCCACTTTCAAAGACTTGAATGCAGCTCTATTTATATCAAGAGAGTATTAAATGATTGTTGTAATCTTCAATATAACCGTTGTCTTCATTAGACAAGGATTAGGGTAAGCTCTAATCTTCTTCTCTCTCTACTCTTCATTTAATCTAGTTGCATAGAACTCTAGGGTTGACTTCTTGAATATTAATTCGTTGGAATAGTAGCTACTGGATGTGGAAAGCAGACATTAATCCTTTGTTAACGTGTGCAGAAGGATTACCCAAAAGTATGCAAGCTTTCTGGGTTTTGCATTTAATGTGCTGATGTCACTTTTTGCTTTTGTTTTAAACCTTCAATAAACATCCTCTAAATCATCTAAAACTCACTAACAAAGTGGTTAAACATAGCTAGGAATATTAGAGAATGATACTAGGAAGTATTAAGATCAAACAAGAAGGTTTTACATATTCGTCATATTTGAATTTCAAGCTTTATGATGAAAACTCCAGTTTGTTCTTCTAAACTCAAGTTTTCCACTGTGCACTTATAGCAAAACTAGAGTTTCCATAACAAACCTCGAGTTTCCTCCATCTAGAGAAGAAAGTTGCGATTTGAGCTTTGGAACACACTTTTGAACATGAACTCAAAACTCGAGTTTCCATTTCTAAACTCGAGTTTTGAACTTCTGACATGTTAAATCAATTTTAGTCCAAAACTTCAAAACTGGAGGTTTCAAAACATTGAAAAAGAGCAAAGCTTTCGGCTTGGCCAAAACTCAAGTTTCCAAACCAAAACTTGAGTTTTCATTTAAGCATGAAAACTTGAGGAATCTTTGCCAAGTCAAAACTGGAGTTTTCTATGAAAACTGGCGGCTTCAAAATCTGAGAAAAACATGAATGTTCTCTGCCAAGTCGAAACTCGAGTTTTCAAACCAAAACTTGAGTTTTCACAAAACTTAGGAAAACATAGAAAAACTCTTGACAAACTGAAAACTAGAGTTTCCATATCAAACCTACAGTTTTGATTGGTTCAAAGTGTCGGAGACTCTCTGTATGACCAAAACTCGAGTTTCCAAATGGAAACTAGAGTTTTGTCTTTCCCAGAAAATATTGAGAAGTCTATGTATGATGAAAACTGGAGTTTTCTCTTAAAACTGACGGTTTTTCATAGTTCATTAAAATTGAGAAACTTTCTATATGGACAAAACTCAAGTTTTGAAACCAAAACTCGAGTTTTCCTTTGATAATAAGTTTTTCAACTTACTAAAGAAAAACTTCACATCTTGTTTACAATTGTCAGTTATCATCAAAACACATAGAGAGCTAACATGCTTAACTAGGGTTCCCATTCGTGCCTCCACGACCTGCATTACTTTCGCTCCACTACCTGTAATATCCAAGATTGTAGGCATGATCATGGGATAATTTATATTTACCTGATTGAGGACAATCCTGCCATGAAGTGCCCTTGTTGGGCCTAAACTCAGTCGAGCCCATTGCACAGGTCCACAACACACAGATTTAGCTTCTGAAAATAAGGAGCTTCTTTTGAGAAGCTGAGTGTGTGAAAGCTCACCTAAACACCATACAACTGGTTTATTTTCTTTTACCAAGCTTTTTTCCTTCTCCAACTGGGCTTTTAAGCCACCTAACTATCACGTGCTAGAAGGAACACCATATATTTTGTGTGCATAAACACTCCCTATTAAAAGAGAGGTTTAGACTGCAAGCATGCACAAGTCTAGAAACTTCTTGAATGTTGTAAATATATGTAAATAGAGGTAGGATTGTGTAGATAATTCTAGAATCTCTTATAATTGTGTAAACATTTAAATATTGGGTAAAGGAGCAAAAATAAACATGTGCTTTACCTTGAGAGCGTCCAGCACCATATGCCTTTTTTTTTTTGGAGAAAAAATACACACGTGGTTATCATTTTAGAGCAAAAGTCACATCCCACTATTAATTCACCAACGTTCGTCAAAAAAATTCAACTATCGTTCGTAATTTTTTTTTAATCGGCTCCTGTCTTTGGAGGAGAATTCTAGACGAGAGCACTAGGCGCGTTTTCGAAGGAGAATCTCTTCCTCCGCCTTCGCCACGACCTGGAATTTCCCGTCTTATCCTTCCACCTTGTCCTCCAACAAAGAGCTCGCTGCCAATCATAGTGACACCTTTCAGAAGATCCAGCAACCTTTGCAGGTGAGCCCAATTGTTCTTTCATTGATTTACGAACTCTTTTCAATCTTCAATTTATGATCAAGTTAGGACTGGGATTCCAAATTGGTTTCACTTTTTCTGTATTGCTTCACTGGTTTAATCAGCTCACTAGTCTAACTTAAAATTGGTTTCACTTTTTAGTGTTACCAGTATTTTGCCGGTTCAAGCACTTAACCTCCAGTTTTTTTATGTTCGATTTTTCGCACACTAGTGAACATGTTTCAATCTAAAAGGTCATCTTTGGACATTAGGACCTAAGTACACATCCACTATCAATTTGTTTTGCTCATATCTCATGGTCAATCGTGTGTTTGCTCTGTTCTATAGTCGTTATTGCGGTTATGATTTATGATCTATTTTTGGTTCATCACTTGGTTTTACACACCCACGAAGATGTCAGCAAGTCGTGGCTTCATTGTGTGTCTCATATAGGTGCCACAGTCAACACGCCTTAGATTTTTTTCGCACTGTTTTTCTTTCATGCTTCTGAGTTATGTGTCCATGCCTTTATTTGAAATTCTTGGATGCAGTTGGTCCGAGATTTTGATGTTTATTGCCAGATGAGATGTCTGAACTTGGTTATATTCTACTGAGCCATGGGATCATTCTAATTAGTTAACTCTTGATAATCGTATCATGATGCGGTGTCTTTTAATACTTGGAACATTAAACCCCTACATGTTTCCCCTATTTTAATTGTCCTTTCAGTGCAATATCTTTGTTTTTGTATCAGTTGGTTGCTTGATGAATGGCATATTCATTAGTATTTCCAACATCAAAATGAGGGATTGAAGATGCCTGTTGGCTTACTTGATGGCGGATTTGCAATGTATGCTAGGCCTGGGATTAATTATTGCGTAGTAGGAAGGGGAGGGTTTTGAACCACAACACGTTGAATTTTTTGACGAACGTTGGTGAATTAACAGTGGGATGTGACTTTTGTTCCAAAATGGTAACCATGTGTTTATTTTTGCTTCCAAAAAAGCATATGGTGTTGGGCGCTCCCGAGGGTAAAGCATATGTGTATTTTTGCTCCTTTGCCCTTAGATATTTTAGGAGAAGGTTCTGGAGAATCCTTCTCAACCCTAGGATGATTTTAATTTTGACCATTCATTGAGGAGGTGGTGAGTTATAAATAGAGGTGCCCTCTTCATTTGTAAACCATCCAAGGGAAACTAAGCAATTGTCATCCAAGAGCTTCTCTCTTTAGATTTCTCTTTCTCTCTCTAAAGTTCTCTAAGTCTGTGTTTTTTGCCTACTTGTGAGACTTCGGCTGACTTAACAAAGATCAAGAAGGGTGATCAAGCTAAGGCCAACACAGTATTTAAGAGATCAAGTTCAAGGCCGTGACACAACATTTACCAAGACGCACCCACTTAGTGAGGTTTTATTAGAACTTGGTTGAATATAGAAAGAACGATGGAAAATATCAAATAAGGAGTTGTGTGGATAGGATATAAGCTCAGGTGCTTCATGATTGGAGAATACTAGTATTGTACTTCCTTTAATCCTTATTATAAGATATCAACTAACAATTCTCATAAATCAATAAAAATATTTAAAGTCAATAAAGTTATCCTACAATCATAACCTTCAATATTATCCTTATTAACCGCACACTAGTGCAAAAAAAGGCTTTAAGACCGGACGAAAGAGGTATGTAAGACCGGATTTGCGACCAGTCTTGCTCCAAGCAGTCTTAAAAGTGTAACTTTTAAAACCGGATGAACGACCGGTCTTAAAAATTTAGACCGAACTTTTGAAATATCCAGTCTTAAAAGTGTTTCAAAATAAAAAACAAAACCCAAATGAAACAATCGGTCCCAAATCACCAATCTAGTAACATTTTGAATATTCCTCCATCATCAGTGACGGAGAACCAAGAGAAGGTTGGAAGCAACATTAATAAGAAAAACAAAAAAGAAGAGAAGATTGAAAGCAACACCAACAAGAAAAACAAAAAAAGATGAATACAAAGTCCAGAAATAAGAAAATATAAGAAGAAATAGAAATTATTCACCATGGAAATCGAATTTGAATCAATATAAAATCAGAAGTGAAATTGAAGTCCAGATCTACAAAAAAATCACAAACTTAAAGCAACCAAATCTGAGCAGGATCCTCTTGTCGATGCTGGCAAAGCTTCAAGCAACCAAAATCAAAGTCTAGATCTGAGCAGGAGCAGTCAAGGTAGGAGGAAACAAACTTAAGCAAGAAGAGATTTGGGTTTGATTTTAAGTCAGATATGTGCAAAGATGGTGTGAGAGGAGCCATAGATTGAAGAGGAAGGAGCCGTCGTCATCCAGAATCCTCGAAGCAGTACGCTTGCGCCGTTGCTGAGGATTGGAGTTGATGCCATCGCTAAACCCTCGAAGCATCTCACTGCCAACGTTGCCAAGGATTTGATTGTGTGGCTCTTAGGATGACTTACGAAGATTGCGAGTAGATTAGAGGAAGAGGATGTCATTCTTGCTGAGGATTTGACTCGTTAGGTTCTTGGTACACTTGTTGAATCTATAACTAAGCAAATGTTATATCACTAAGAAGACAAGCACGCTCACGGACTTAACGAGTTTAGCGAATTTAGTTTTTTTTTTAATAAAAAAACACTTTTAAGACCGGATGTTTGTAAAAATAGGTCTTAAAAGTTTATTTTTAAGACTGGATCCTTTATAATCCGGTCTTAAAAGTATATTTTTAAGACCGAACTATAAAGGATCTGGTCTTTAAAATATACTTTTAAGACCTATTTTTACAAACATCCGGTCTTAAAAGTGTTTTATATATTTGTTGGAAATTCAGATTTAATTAGTTAGCATATACGATTATATTGTGCAATTATCTTAATTCGGTTGTTAGAGAGATTTTAGGAATTAAATGAGCAGATCATGGTTTTTTGAATTTTGTAATTATATTCCTGATTGTAATCATCTTAATTAAGTTGTTAAAGAGATTTTAGGAATTAAGTTAGCAGATCATGGTTTTTTGAATTTCATAATTATATTCCTGTAATCCTTAGATTATAGGAACTGTTTAGGTAAGAAGATTATTTATTTATTAGCATCTGTATATAATTCCAATTAAGTGAATGAATAAATCATCGCATTCTCGGACTCATCGGCGTCTTCTCACAATATTTACGAAATTGCCACCGGTCATACTTTTAAGACCGTATATTTTATAGTCCGGTCTTAAAAGTATTCTATATATTTACGAAATTACCACTGGTCATACTTTTAAAACCGGATCTTTTATAATCCGATCTTAAAATTGTTCTATATATTTACGAAAGTGACACCGGTCATACCGAAAAGTTCTTTATATTTACAAAACTGCCACTGGTCATACTTTTAAGACCTGATTTTCTATAGTCTGGTCTAAATGAGGCGGTCTTAAAACTCTTTTTTGCACTAGTGGCGCTAAACTTTAGTATTATATTAATTATTATTCTCACCTACTACCATTATTAATTATGGGTATATATAAAAAAAAAATTTAACGCGCTTTGAAAACAAGTAAGTGGCTTATAGAAAAGACCACACATAATTGTTAGTTGGTACTTTATAATAAGAATTAGAGGAAGTATAAGTTGTGGAAATGTGAAAAAAAAGAAAAAGAAAAAAAGAAGTGAGATATAGTTTCTAAAATGAACTATTTGACCTTTCCATTAAAAAAATACTTTTTGCTGCATACAGTAGTTTGATAAAAATGTCCATAATTTGTGATTTGTTGCGTCTCTCTCTCTCCCCGCCAATGCCAAGCACATGTAGAACGACAAAATTCATAATTGCTCACGTATTCGAGAGTATAGTAGTAAAAATCTCGATTTATCATTGCGATTTTACGTTTTTACGGTTTTTTTTCATTAAAACAATTTTATTAATTTTCCAAACGCTTTTACGTTTTTATGACTTTTTTACGTTACGATTTTATGTTTTACTATTTTTCATTCTCCTTCCGTTTTCAGATAAAATCTACGTTTTTACTATTATGTTTGAGAAGGAAAGGAAACGTGTCCAATTTGTAGGGTTTAAAGAATAAACTGCGAAGCAGGAGATTCCTAACCCCATCATACCCGTACTCTCCATCCCTGCTTACAAAATACAGAGCACCGAAACAAAACCTCTAGGGCACAAAACAATCCGATTAACTTCCGCAATCATCAATCAAGAATCAGTTGCAGGAAGACGACCTCAATTTCACTGATCTCCATTTTCTTTCACCGACTTCTTCCATGGCGGATTCCGCCGCTTCCCCTGCCATTCCAGAAGCCAACCCGCAGAAAGCTGATTCGGGTGCTCCCAATTCTCATCAGAACCAACCCGATCCGGTTCATCACTCCGCTGCCTCGGCAATACAACCTCCGCCATCACCTTCTGCGCCCGTCGGGGCGGTAAACCCTAACTCGAAGCCATCAGTAATGCCCATGCCACCTCCGCCACCTCCTTCTATTTCGTATGGGGCGGCACCTCAAGTCTCAGGTGGTGCCGTTGCCCCTCCGGTCGTGCCATCCTTCAGGCCAGTAGCTCCACAGACTCCCCAGTTTTCTCCCATGCCTAACGCCATTAACTATCAAAATCCAGCTGTTCAGCCGCCCGGTGTAAGCTCTGCCTCCCCAATGACTCATGGTGTGGCTAGTGGTGCCGGGGCGGTTCCAGTGCCAGCGCAGATGCAGCCAATGATGGTTCCTTATCAAATTCCTCCTGGTCAGCCTGCTAATCCGGCCTTGAGACCCTTTGCACCGATGCCCAATGGTTATACAGCCTTTCCAGGAGCTCCGCAAGGGACCATGCCTCCACCGGGTGGGTTACGTTATATTCATCATCCGTATATTACGGTTGTTTTTCCTTTGCTTTTACCTCTGTTTACATATTCAGACTGGTTTTGACATTATAAATTTTGCATTTTATCCCCCTCGTTTCTCGGACGCTTATTTTAGTGTTATGAAAAATTAAGAGAGGTGAAAGAACAGAGAAAGAGAGAGTTTTTGGACAAATAGAGTATCCGTTAACTAACATACCTGTTTTCCTCTCCCTCGGAACATTGGTGGACTTAGAGAAAGTGGCTAGGCTAGAAAATCCAATTAACTACCACATCTCGTCTATCAAAAGCAGAGCCCAAGTGTGCCTGCCTGGCTGACATACGTTACTCTCTTCCTGAAGCCTTGGATGCTCTATGAACTTATCAAGATTATTGTGTATTAGCTAAACAAAATAAATGGACGCCTTGTTAAAATGCTTTTGTCTTTGTAATAACTTTTAGGAATGTCATGTAGTGGGGAAGAGTTTGTTTTAGTTGAATTCGGAGATTTAGAAACTTCATGTTGGTTAGATAAGGGGTATCGATGACAGGATGTTTTCTCCTACAGTGTCTTGATTGAATACATTGAGAAAGGTGGGAAGGCTTCATATTGCTTAAAGATCTCCCTCTACAACTCTTTCTTGGTATGCACGTATTTGCTTGGTTTCTTGCCTGTTTTTTTACTAAAGTTGGGAACAAAGCTCACACAGAGATATTAACAGTGGAAAAATTATGTTATCTTGTCATTCCAAACCATATATGGTTGTGTCATGCTCATAGTGGGCTACTTTATGCTAGTTGTAAGAGTACTTTTCCTTCAATGATTTTATGAATTCCAGAAGCCGACCGTATTTGCAACTGAATGCACGTTGGCCTTGTGTCTCAAGGTATTGCAATCTTTTCAATTCTCTTTTTCTCTATCGCGGTTTCTTTTCTTTCTATTTGTTGGTGCATCATGGGTTGCTGACAACTGATATGTATAAAAAGAATAATTAATTCAACTAGAATTTCATCTTATTAAAATTCTGCGTGCATGAGATGTTGGAAGTCTCATGTTACTTGCAATTGGTGGATGGGATAGTTTGAAGAGGCTGCAAATAATCAGACAAAGGTAAGCGCCTTATACATAACTGTGAATTTCAAACTCGTTGGTACTTCTTAATTTCTGCTTCAGGTGTCATATCAGAAGGTGATTTTTGGATGTGCTACCGTCTATATTATGCTTTTGATGTGTGGTAACGACATTCATTTGTTATTGTTGCTATTTTTGAACACATTTTTATTGCCATTCGTGATATTTGTTGGTACATTACCCCTCATGAGCATGCTCTGACAGATCTGCATGGTTGTCTGTTTGAATTTGTGCAGGAATGCCTCGGTATCCACCTCCTTATGGAACTATGGTTCGTCCTTCATTTCCTCCACGCCCACCTGGAGCTGTTAATGTGCTTCCGGCTGTATCGCGCCCTTCTGTTGCTGGGATCCCTTCTGTTCGCCCTGTCATTCCACCTGTGGTTAGACCAGTGGTTGCTCCTAGTATTACACCAGCTGATAAACCGCAAACTACAGTTTATATTGGAAAAATTGCATCAACAGTGGAAAATGAATTTATGCTTTCATTACTTCAGGTAAATTTCAACATTTTTTTTGGTTTCCTGTTCAAGAGCTGGTTTGTTTGGGCCTACTCCTATAATTCTCATCCCAAATCTACTTAAATGCTCTTGAAAATCTGGCTTAAAATCTTTGATTTTTGATGTGTAGATTATGTTGTTTCTTGTAGTTATGCGGACCTATCAAGAGTTGGAAACGCCCTCAAAATCCAACAAGTGGAACTCCTTTAAGCTTTGGATTTTGGGAGTTTGAGTCTGCTGAAGGTGTCCTCCGTGCATTGCGTCTGCTCAATAAATTGAATATTGATGGGCAAGAATTAACGGTATCTTCAATTACGTTTCCTAGAAATCTATGTATTAAGTTATCTTCACTTACCTGTTCTTCTATGCATAGTAGTCAATCCCAGATAGTAGCGTGTAGCTGCTGGCCCAAAAAACACTATAGCTATGTAGCGCAGTGCGGGATGGCCACTACTCCGAAGATATATACATAAATAGTCAACAATAAACATGTACTTAAAATGTAAACATATTCATCATAAATAATAAACCATTCAAGTCTCTAAAAGCATAAACAAAACATGAACATATAACAAAATAATCATAATTAAATTAGTCTTTAAAAGCCATAAAATAAATATAAACAAAAATTCTCTTTAATCTTCCATGAAAATTCTCTTTAGTCTTTATAAACATAAACTAAATTAAAATTGATCAAAAAATTTAAATTATATTAAAAAGTAATTTTATATTGTCAATTATACAAGAATCAGAAGTCACAGACTGAAAAAGCAGACTCACAGGCGTCGAACTGTTTTTTTTTCCCACGAAGTCACGAAGTGAACACGTCGAACTGGTTAAAACAAGAAAAAACAGAGGCGTCGAACTGCAAAAAGGAATTGAGTTGTCTTCTCCTTTAAACATGTCAGATCAGAAATCACAAATCAGAGGCGCCGAAATCTGATGAGGTTAGATCTCGCTCTTGCCCTTTGAACTCGGAGGCGTCGATCGTGATTGATTTGTTTCGAATGGACTGGTTTTGTAAGTCTTTCGGGTTGGGCTTTTTTACTGTTCTGGCCTAACCTAATCGCATGACCCACCGTGCGATTTGCGTGCACCGCAACAGGCGCGCTACATGTGCGACCTTTAAACACTTTGCAATGGAGCTTTCATGGCGGCAAGGTTATGTTCTGCGACGCTCCAGCGCTATCGCGCCGCTAAAGCACGCGATTCACTACTCTGCTTCTATGAGATGTAAAATTTATGAACATAATTTTTCATGTTATAGACATGATTTTAGTGACGTTAATTCTGGTGGTTGAATTACTTGATAATTAAGTTCTTGGTTGAATTACTTGATAATTAAGTTCTTTAGATATAACTAGCATATTTGGTCTTTGTGATGAGGCCTTTAAGTTTGGGGTCCTGAGTTCAAATGCTGGTATGAGATGTTATAAACTGTTTGCTGCCTTCGTTGTTTTGATTTAGTGCTATTTGAAATTAAAAATTGAAATCCTTTTGACTTGATAAGAGGAATTTTGCATGATTAGGGGTTCTTCCTTTTCTTTTTCGAAAAAAATCATGCTATGTAAGGTAAGTTATTAGTGTAAGTGCATGTTTGACAAACCACAAAACCGTGGTTTTAGAAGTCCTTCTTCACAAGTCAAGACATAACACCTCTTACGTACTTATCTCGTAAATTGTAAAAGCTATTCTCTAAAAGCTAATCCAAATATGTAGTTAAGGCACATTGAGTAGTGCTAGTATTGTGTAAGCCATTCATCCTAACTTTTTTTTATCTTTGTGTGTTATCATGTCAATGTATAAAATAATGGACTGTGTAACATATGATTACAAGCATGTGTTGATGAGAATTATGTACAACATTAAAATCTTTAAATTAATGCTAAAGCAGTGCAGTGACCTGCCGCGGCAGGTTGAAAACAAAAAAGAAAACTCTTATTGGACCTCCTTATATCATTTGAGCTTTTTCTGTTTGCTATGGGTTGTGGTATGCACTACAGTGACTGCTTAAAGAACACCTCGGCTGAATAAGGCTATGCAATTTGTTGTGGATGGAAAATGTCAAGTGAAATTGTCTCAGCATATACTGTATGGCACATTCTTACACAGCATGTCAGATAATTAAACACGATAGTATCTGTTAAAACCGGGTGCAAAATAGCCTGCACTAGTTTCTTATGGCTATTTCTTCCTTGCTTTTATCAATTCCTGTATATCCAACGTGGTCTTTTTTTTTTTTTTTTTTAATGGGTTACAGGAATGGATGTCTTTTTTTTAACCATTTTTGTAAGTGCTTCTTCATCGTACTTTGTGCATACGTTTAATACAGGATTGAGATGAAATTTTCATTGAAAAATTGTTTTTTAGAGCTGTTTCACTCATCTTTTCTTCATCAATAATTTTGTATTGGCGTTAGTTTTGTACGTTATTGAATTTATCATTTAGTTAATAATGGTGTAATAGGAGCTTATCCTTAGAGTTGGATGTACAGAACATTATCTTCCATTAAAGAATCCATTAAATTACTTTGATCTAATTGCATGTGACTAACAGGTCAATCCTAATGACGCGACAAAAGAATATCTGGAGAAGTATGTTAAGAAGAAAAATGAGAACTTGCAAAATGATACTCAAGCTGTTGGATCTGAGAAAGATGATGAGGGTGCCAAACCTTCCAATGCAAAAGAGGAGGGAAAGCCTGATGACTCGAAGAAAGAGGATAGTAAGTCAGGGAACAAGGAAAATCATAATGTGACAAATCTCAGTATCATTAGTGATGAAGACAAGGAAGCTGATAGAGAGGCCTTAGAGAAGATTACAAACATGATAGAAGAGAGACTGAAGACAAGACCTTTACCTCCACCTCCTGCACAGGCAGCTCCTGATGGCCCTGCAAACTCAGCTTTGGAACAACCTTCAAAAGGAAGAGATGGAGACTCTGATGCAGATACGGTGAATAATGGTGAGTTAGAAATTGGTCAGAAGGAAGTTTCGTTTTGCTATACTTGTCATCCATTGACTTTTTCTGCATACTTGTATAGCAGTTTATTTATTTATTTATTTTATTTCTGGATACATATTATCCTTGGAGGAATACCCTTTCTCATCATCCAATGTTGTTCAAATAGTCTAACCAACAACTTTATCTTTTAAGTTGCAGAAGCAGGTGATGATAAAAATGACAAGGAGGCAAATAGTGAGAACAAAGCAACCAGTGAACATGATAGGCCTGAGACCCCTGATAGAAGGCATGATAGGAGGAGCAAAGAAAGAGATCGAGATAGAGAACTAAAACGAGAAAAGGATAGGGAACTTGAAAGATATGAAAGAGAAGCAGAGCGGGAACGCATTAGGAAAGAGAGGGAACAAAGGAGGAGGATTGAGGAGGCTGAGCGCCAATATGAAGCATGCTTGAAGGATTGGGAGTATAGAGAAAGAGAGAAAGAGAAAGAACGTCAATATGAGAAGGAGAAGGAGAAAGAACGGGAGCGCAAACGTAGAAAGGAGATACTTTATGATGAAGACGAAGAGGACGATGATTCAAGGAAGAGGTGGCGCAGAAGTATGTTAGATGAGAAACGAAAGAAAAGATTGCGCGAAAAGGAAGAGGACTTGGCTGACAGACAAAAGGAAGAGGAAGAAATTGCTGAGGCCAAAAGGAGGGCCGAAGAGGATCAACAGTTGAAGCAGCAGAGGGATGCGCTGAGGCTACTTTCTGAGCATGTGAATGGTGGTGAAAAAAGTATGGCCACTGAGGATATGACTAATCTAGCCAAAAATATAGTTTCTGAACAAGACACTATAGCTGACCATGGTTATGAAGGCCTTACAGGTTATTCTTGAAGTTATTTTTTCATTTTATTCATTTTTTATACTTTATCTTGTACTGAAGATTAGGTTGCCTTTGCATGAAAGGTGATGGTAATGCACTGAATGGCATCAATGATGAAACCATGGCATCAATTGCTGTTTCTGATGCAAGACAGAGTGGCAATGCCCCTTCTAAGAAGTTGGGTTTTGGTTTGGTTGGTTCTGGGAAAAGAACTACTGTTCCTTCTGTCTTCCATGAGGAGGAGGATGATGATGCACACAAGGATAAAAAGATGAGGCCTCTGGTTCCAATTGATTACTCAACTGAAGAACTGCAGGCTGTTCAACCAACTGTTTCTGGGGCCCCACCTGCAAATTTGGCTGCAGCTGCGGAATTTGCTAAGCGTTTATCCACTGCTAACATCAAGGAAGATAAGGTAGATGGAGAGTGGAATAGAAGTAGGCGTTTTAATGAGAAGGCTAACCACCGAAATAGGGACAGGAATGATGAAGATGGCTCTCACAACAAAGATGAAAGCAGGGAAAAGATTTCTGATCGTGAAAGGGATCGAGATCGTGGGTCAGAGAAACTGAAGACATCAGACAACAAAAAGCTATTTGATGCGAAACAGTTGATTGATATGATACCAAAGACCAAAGATGAGCTCTTTTCACATGAGATAAATTGGGCAGTGTATGATGAGGTAAATAATCTTAATCTGGAAAATTCAGTTGTGCAATTTATACTCCTAATGTGATGAAAGCTGATTGAATAAATCCTGAAATCCTGACCAGTGATTTGATTAGCAAATGGTGCCAGATGATATGTGGGGATCTTTTTGTGACTGGTTAGTTGTTGGTATGGAATAGACTTGGAGCATGCAGTATATAGGGGCACTGTCTTGTGGAGCTAATAGAGCAAAATATTTTTTCTTATTAGTTTTTTCAGAAACCATAGAAAGTCTTGATAATGAAGGATATGGAGGAATCTCATTAAACTTCTTTAAAGTTAGCATGCACTTTGAAATTGAGTGGAGATTAAGTTGGATGACAAATGCTAAATGTATGGTGTTTTAATTTATATCTTTAAATATTTATTGAAAATATAATTTCAACAAGTATAGCCTTTACTTTCTATTATAATGACTGCATGTAACAATTGAGTTGAGCTGCTATTACATACACATATTGACTTATAGATTATTGATGCTCACATTGCTTTTCGTCTTTAGAAGGTTTTGATATTAGGGTTGGGTTACATGAAAAGTTGAGAATTCAGCTTTGAATATGATCATACCTTTTTGGCATGTGCTGATATGCTGTATTTGTTTTTTGGGCCCTTGCCCTCCTCAGCCCATCTGATTTTTTAATTATTTTCAATTAATTAAAATAAAGCTTGTTCTTGACTATTTCAATCTGATGGAAATTGTTAATGTCATATCATTTGCTCTTGCAGCACCGGCTGCATGAAAGAATGAGACCTTGGATATCAAAGAAGATTACAGAGTTCTTGGGGGAAGAAGAAAAGACACTGGTAGATTACATAGTTTCAAGTACGCAGGACCATGTGAAAGCAACCCAGATGCTGGAGCTGCTTCAATCCATTTTAGATGAAGAAGCTGAAATGTTCGTTCTCAAGATGTGGAGGATGCTTATTTTTGAAATAAAGAAGGTAGAGACAGGCCTTGCTTTGAGATCTAAATCTTGATTTTATGTTTTCTTTTTCCTTTTAATCATATGCTCTACTTTTTCTTCTGGACTGAGATTTTTTCCCCACCATACCCTAAGTTGGTTATGTCTTTAACCCAAAAGTGTACATTGGAATGCTGATCATTATCGTATTAATGCAATATTCTATTCGGTATTGGTTCAAGATTCCATCGCATGTCTAGGCACTTCTAATTTTGCAATGGCAGTGATTTCTTAGCCATTGATGATCTGGTGTATGTAGATTAGGTTAACTTTTGTAGGTTTTATCTTCTAAGTTGTGAATAGTGTAAGTACTTTGATATGTGCCCATGTCCAAGTGTATTTCTTAGTACGAAATTAAATTCTATTGCGACATAATTGTCCTTTGAGAATAGGGAGATAGATTGAAGATAGCTTTGTAAACTATTATGGAATTATTGATAATGCATTTATAGGCCTGTATTGTTAGGTGGGTTGCAGTAGCCAGCAGTTTTTCGTTTTTCTTGTTTTGGTTTGGCTGGCCCTTGATTTAATTAATTAATCGATTATTGATTATTTAGTTTTTAGAATTAATTATTAATAATGTGTCTTACTTGTGGCCGTTAATTGGAATGATCGAATTAGATCTGTACAAACATTACTTTTTTCAGTAACTTCAAAACAAATTTGGATTACTCTTCAAAATTAAAGTTGCCAATTTGTCTTTCTTACCCAAAAAAAAAAAAAAAAAAAAGTAGCCAATTGGCCACTTAACAAACAAGTTGCTGGTTGGGATGGAAACTTAGGGAGTGCATTATTAAGAAAGACAAAAGTTCTTTGCGGTTTAAATATTTGAATGAGGAATTGTTGATTAGATTAAACAGAGTATAAGGCTACTAGAAGTTTTGTCTCGTCTAGCTGCTTTTATAAAGTTGTTCATCGAAGTAAGATTGTGTTTGTGCAAGTGCAAGTTGTGACAAAACTTCATTTATGTGCTTGTCTTATACGGTTGAAAATGTGTTTTTCAATCATCATTTCAAATACGCAATAATTTTTTGATACAGAAGTACTATATTTCCATTAGCCACTGTTGATGGGCCTTGCCTCTGTGACTCCATACTACCCAAATATTTAACAAATTTCAATTTATTCCTATATAAACTACATCATATGAGAATAACGTTTATACAATACTAAATGAAAATTTTAATGATGTGATTTATAAATAAGATCAAATAAATTCTTCTATGTTATAAATAGGACTAGAGGAGTAGAGTATTTCTTATGCTTGTGTAACTCAACATGCATGTTACAATCTTCAATAAATAATTTTATAGTTGCATCACAGAAAATGAACTTTCTGAGTTTTCAAGTATGCGTAAATAATGATTAACTATCAATTATATATAATTTAAATTTTATTTTTGTATTTATAATTTTTCAAATTTTGATTGATAAGTAGATAACTCGACTTTAAATTGTGCGGATAAATAATTGTAAAATTAATTGTATGGAAGTTTTTTTTTTGAAACA
Source organism: Acacia crassicarpa (assembly GCA_034222035.1). Lineage (NCBI taxonomy): Eukaryota > Viridiplantae > Streptophyta > Magnoliopsida > Fabales > Fabaceae > Acacia > Acacia crassicarpa. The sequence goes on along the minus strand of JAWXYG010000009.1, from coordinate 16,784,549 downwards.
TAAAAGCTTAAATGAGTTAGGTTTCAAGGGCTAAGGGTGGGCAAAAATTTGGTGGTCCAGTCCAGTTTGGTCCAACCTAAGCTAGTCAGGTCGGGTCTAGTATAGTCTAAATAAGTAACATAATGAAATTAGACTAAACTGGCAGGTTGGGTTAGATCGATTTTCGGACTGGACAAGACCACTTGAACTAGTTTAGTTTGGTCTATGTGAATATTTTTAAAAATATTTTTGCAATTTAGAAGTTACATTTTTATTTATTTAATGTTGTTGGATTTTTTAAGGATTTATAATTAAATTCTATTTTTTATGTTGATTTCTAATGGTTATAGGTATTTTTATTCTCTTAATTGTATTTATCATGTTTAAATCTTTTTTCCAACATATTTTTCTTTTATTGTTATTGGATGTTCTTATAGATTTATGATGTTTTAATTTTATGTGATGTGTTTGACATTATTATTGGTATTTTTATGGTCTTAATTGGGTTCAATAGGTTCAAATTTTGCCTTTCAAAGTGACCCCAAGTAGTCCACCAAACCCAATCTAGTCTAACCCAGCCTCTAGTTGGTGCTGGACTAGATTAGACTAGACCATGGGCTACCTTATACAACTTGAGGTCCCCTTTAGGCCATACCTCAGGTTGATATCAAACTTGATATAATTCAGTCCATGCTCATCCCTATTAAGGGCTCACTTGGGCCAAAGCATAAATTGTGAGAGTTTTCAACATAAATATATACATTTAAAAATTTAAGAGGGTTTATTGTGAAGTTTCAAAAGTTAAGATGATTAGCAAGGTGATAAAATTTCAAATAATCATTTGTACTGTGTACATAGTCCAAAATTCAAGAAGTTACTCACTTATAAAACTCTTCAACTAACTCATCGGAAGCAAGAAATGGTAGTCCATTTATTAAATATGTCTTAGATTGAAATTTTTTCCCCCAACTTTACCCATATTAAATTTGGCTTTAAATGAAAGAGAACATACAAAATGTCGCATTTAAACCTTAAAAATATGTAAAAAATTTAAAAATAAGCATTAAGCACTCGCCATAATTTAGTCTTGAATTTATACACATTAGCAATATGGTAGTGAAAGGCATGGTCGGTGTATATAGAGCTCTAGGGTATATAGAGAACAAATTCAAGAAATAGACTAAGAAATCCGGATACTTCCTTGCAAGAGAACCATCAAGAATCTTAACCTTTTTGCTATTGGCACATGAGACATAAGTTGTGAATGGTTGATGGCAATTAGTCATGTGATTTGATGCTCTACAATCAACTATCAATACCTGTTTATCCCATGAGGTTTTGAGGGCTTGAAAAAAGTTACCCTTTTTTAGCTAGCAACACTGAAGCTCCTACTGTCTACTGCCTTGGACATGTATCCCACACCTGCTTCAGCTTTAGCTAAAAAACCAAAAATGGCAGTTTGGAGTAAAAATTTCAAAATGTTTAGGCCTTCTAATTTCATAAATGATAGTTCAGTTCTGCGAATTGTCAATATTTCAGTTCAGTTTACGAATTGGTCATAGTCCACAAGTGAAAGTGCCAATGAGACGATTTTCTTCAGTCTCACTCGGCTACGAGAATATATTGAGATTGCCAGCGATCGATGACCCTGATTCAAGAGGTCGACGTTGATCGGCGTTTCAATAGAGGTTGATGTTGTGAAAGGAGGGCCGACAGTGAGCCCGACAAAGATGTGGAGGTCGACGCTGTGAAAGGAGGTCGACACTAAGCAGATTCGATCAGTCACAGAGAACCTAGGGAAACTCCTTGACAATCGCAAACTGAGGGTGTGAACTGAGATTCGGACGAGGAGAGCTTCGACTATGATTCGACAGTAATACCGATCAGACCACCTTGAAGAAGATCGAGCAGCAGTTGGCGTCTCGATGCGTCGGTAACCTTCGATACGGACCTCTATGGCATCTCGATGCGTCGGTGAGCTCTCAGAAGCCGCAAAGGATTATCCATCGAGAAGATGATTACAGGAATCACAGGCCCGTTGGAGAACAGTGGATACTCACCAACGATCTCCAGCTGAGACAAGATTGTGGAGAGATGCTTATAAAAGATATGTTTCTAAATTGGATGCAGTGTGAAACATCCAGGCTGTTTTCTGAGAGCAATGGGCAAATCAAGGTATTGTTCACTAACCTTTTCAGATACTACCGTTTCTACCTTTCATGATAATGCAGGAACTACCACCGATTAATAATATATATCATTTGCATCTTAAAGTAGCAACACTATGCTTTTAAATGGGCAGCTGGTAGATAGGTAGAACATAACATAATTTAACAAAGAGATTAAGATATCTCACATTCTTACTCTAATTTAACAAAGGTATAACATATTCATTAATAACACACTGTTTTTGGGCAATGATATTTAGGTTGGATAGAACAGAGCGTTTTGTCAATGAGCAGAAGTAAACTAAGAGATTAGGATATCAATCATCATCATCATCATCCATAGTTGACGAAATATTATTCGTATTTATTGCACTTTCTTACTCTAATCCATATTCACAAACACTACTCTTTTTTTGACTCAAAGCAGAAGCTCTGGGCTCTTTAGATTTAATTATTTGAATGTAATATATAATTAGTTGTTGAGTTTTAAGGCAAAGTTATTAAATTTCAAGGTTTTTCTTAGCACGTGTGAAACAAATTAACATAGAAGTGTTTTATAAATAAGACATATAATTGGGTTATTCTGACTAAAAAAAATTCAAAAATGAAATTTTCACTCATTTTGCAAAGAAAAGAACAAAGATAGGAATATCCAGGGACTTTAGTCCTTTGAACAAGTAAAAAATAATAGATCCTAAATACTCATTGCATGATGCATAACGAAATACAGGTTTATACCAAAACTACTCTTCTAGTTCTATATAAGATATAGTTTATAGTGTAAATCACACTATAAATATATGTAGTTATTTAGAATGAGAGGCAATAATTTATGAGACTGGACGTCTTCTTCTTTTACCGTGTTCTTTTCCCCTCCTCTTCCCTTCCAGTATTCATCTCAACTTTAAGATTGAAATTTGAACGGCTCAGATTTAATGTTTTATCTAATATATTCTTTTTAAATTTTTTTTACTGCAGTTTTAAATCATCATAACTAAGATTTAGCGGTTTTTGAATTTATTTATTTATTTATTAATAATTTGATATTTTATTAATATTTTTATTAAACATCAAATCTAAACCTCTCAAATTTCAATTTGGCTAAGATAAGTAGTAAAAAGACAAGAGAACGGTAAGACCATAACCAAACCCGTAATTTATTCAGTAAGTAAGAGGTAATCAATATAATAGGAAGCTGACATTATTTCTCAATCTTGTTTGTCCAATAAACACAACAAAACACATATATGAATTAAAAAAACATACAGTCTGTTTTCCCCCCCCTAATTTTCAAGGATTCCTTGCGAGAAATCTGTGCTGCTTTTGGATGAAGAGGCTAGGATCGGAGGCAGTAGTTTATTCAATAAGAGGTAACCAATATAATAGGAAGCTGACATTATCACTCATCTCAATCTTGTTTGTCCAATAGACACAACACAACACATATGAATTAAAAACACGCAGTCTGTTTTTCCCCCTATTTTCAAGGATTCTTCATTTTGATCCTTAACTTGCGAGAAATCTGTGCTGCTTTTGGATGAAGAGGCCTCTTGTTGCTATCACACTGATTTACCTCAATCCAGTTTATCACTTTGAGAATAAGTGACTGAGCAACATTTCTTTCTCCTTTCCCTTTTACTTTCTTCATTCCCTTCTCCAAGCTCTTTTCTATGAACTCCATAAACCAGTTTCCTGCTTCTGTCTCTATCTGCTTTCCCAGCTTTATTGTATTGCTTATGCTGCATGAAGAAGAAGAAAAAGAAGATGTTTGTTTCTTGTTCTCGTCATTTTCACCAATTGGGTCAAGTGGGAATTTCACAAAGGTTGGGCCTTTTCTCTCCAAAATCTCCTTTTGGTTGTTAGTACTTGACCTTAAAAGTTTTCCCATGTTTGCTGAAGAGACTGACTTGTACAAACCACACTTTCTCTTGGACAGTGAATTGTGTGAGATTTCGTTTAAAACTGAGGATTCTTCATCATCTTGCTCACATTGTTTCTGAGCCATTTCTGAAGCTGAAGTAGCTGCTTCAATGGACACCATTTCATTAACTGCTTGTACAATCTGGCTATGGAATTCTAAGAACTGCTCAAAACAGGTCGCGGGAGCTTCAGCTTGAGATGATTTGCATAAACTCGAAAACATCCTTTGACAAAACAAAAAGAAAACAATTTCATCAGCCAAAATTGAGCTTTCAAAAGTTCTTATTTTTACTACTCTACAGAAGTTGATAACTGCATCATTAACGTAATGCCAAAATTTCAAACGAGTCTAATAAGTAATAATAATAATCAAGAGACTGAATAATAGTTATTTGGACAGAAAAATTTCTGATTAAGTGTTTTCATACTTGAGACTCCGGACTAATGATTCTGTAGCTGAAGCATCTCTTAATGCTTTAAGGGCAATTTTTTGAGAAACTTCTCTTTGCTGCATAGCTTCCTGCCATAACAACACAAGAAATATTACTTTCTGTACGATTATATAGAAGCTTGAATTGGTAGTCAAACTTAAGGTCAGGGACATGGAAAAGTTTGAAGAACTTGAGAGACCAAGGCACACTAATTTGTAGTAAGAAGGAAAGCACAGGAATAGTTGAGATGAGAGAATTTTACCTTTCCCAATGAGCCAAGTTTTCCAGGTAAATTAATGGAGAGGCCAAGATTGTTGCTATTGCTACTATCAAAAGCAGAATTGGTAGACTGAATTTGCATTTGAGGAGTTATATTTGAGTCTTGATTCTTTGCATCTCCACTCCTTAACCTTGGTGGTGGAGTCGCACTTTTCTTCTCCTGAAAAGAAAACAACAACCTCAGAAATCTAACATAGCATTCAAAATTTTGACGAGAATTTTGAGAGAACCAATTAATTATTACTAATTCCAAATTCATATTTGAAGCACTAAAGTTCCTACCTTTCAATTTCCATAACCCTTTTGAATAGTTGCTACTATAAAAACCATGAAACACCAAGAATGTACAAGAATTCAATTATGTCCACATGTTATTATTCTGATGGAACAAAATCATAAAGAGGAAGGAACAATGTACCTACAGATGACTTGAAGGGGATTATGGGCATCCTAGGTTCTCGTCCGCACACACTTCTGCTCCTCGGGAACTTCGAAGAAGAACTCACCACACAGCTTTTCCTAAGCAAGGCTGGACTTTCTAACTTAGCATCTGTCATCTTCGCCAAAAGCCCGCCACCCACTGAGCTTCTCACGCCGGAAACAGGGGTGGTTTTACCCGACGTCATTGTCATCGGAGACATCATCTTTGCCTGGAAGTTGCAATTTTTCGCCGAACTTCTCGGTTCTTTCACCGGCGTGCACTGATCAAAGTCCAAATTCACAGGCTTAAACACCATCGGAGACGAAATTTTTTCTCCATCATTCCCCCCTGTTTCCCAAGACCCTCTTCTTGGACGAGCTGAATCGGGAGGCCTCTGTTCGCTCCTCACTCCCTTTTGTCTCAGACCCATCAACGGCTCTGGTGTTCCGACTAGTGGGTGCCGTCCGGGGAGTGGTTTTGCACCTTTCACGACAGGAACAGGGGACCCCGGCTCTAATCTGTCGACATATATGAACTGACCCAGCTGCATTTTGTTGCTAAGAACGAAATCATCTTGATCGGAGGGAAGACTGACGTAAATGGAGTGAGATGAATCGGATACTTTTATGTAGAACCCATGCTTCGGCCAGAGGTTCTTCTCGTCCAGGTCGGCCGGAACAATGTCAGTGACCTGAAGAAGCGAGCTCCGGTGCTCTCCGGTGGGTTTAACTCCGGTGTTAATCCCATCGAGGAGCTTCTGAAGAATCCCAGGTGCTAGTGTCGCCATTGAAGGACACAAGAATCGGATAAACCCACGATAACCAAAAAGAGGAAATTGATTATGTCAACAGAAGCATAGAAGGTAAAGAAATCAAAGAATCGGAATCAAGAACTGAGAGCTTTGATCTTTATTCCAATTCTATCGAGCGAGAGAGCTTATTAATGTTGATAGGGTTTTCAGGGTCTTTTTCACGAGTGTAGCAACTTCCCGTTGGTAACGGTAAGTGAGGGAGCCTTTTTTCGAATTTTATATTTTGTTCTTCATTTTTTGTGGATATTAGAACTAACGGTCAAAATTTGCCGTAGCATCGCATAAAATGGGTTTTGAACTGGGCCGGCCCATTTTCCCTTGCCACATAGCCAATTGGCCCAACATGAGTTCCTTAGGTGAAAAGATGTTTAGCTGCCAAATGTCCTCGAAACTCAAGTTCCCACCTATTTCAAAGTTCTCTTAGATATAAAAAGATCAGTTTCAATAAAAATTGGTGGTAACTCATCTTCCATCACAGACAGAAAAATACAAAAGACAAATTTCCCCCATTTAAATTAAGGGGTTTAAACTTCTCATGTTGCATGAGAAGAAGAAGAATCTTACACACACATGAAATAGTGGGACCCACATATATATATAATTAGCATTATATATGTGTGTGTGTGGGTTCCACCATTTTATGTGTGTGTGACATGAGAAAACACTTCTCCTACAACATGAACATGAGAAATGTTTTTCCCTTAAATTAAAACATCAAAATCAAACAAAGTTTGGACAATCGAGTAATAGAGGATGGTTGACATCTTAAGCAAGTTCTAGTGTCGCTCAATCTTCTCCACAACATAGGCCCATGCCTCCTGGATGGAGAAAGTTAAGGGTGTCTTCACAAATAAAAAGACTACTTCTGATTCCAATGAATCAAAAATCAACTTTGATTCGTTCACGCTCCTCCGTTTGCTAATGAAATGAGAAAAGAAAGAAGTGGGGACGAACAATTTATGTATTTTTTTTTTAAAAAAAAGATGAAAGTAATGTTATATATATATATATATATATATTTTAAGGACATATTCAATGTCGCGACATCAAAGATATTAAGAGGTGGGAAATAAATGTAAGCATGGGTCTATTAAGGGGTGGGAAATAAATGTAAGCATGAGTCCAAAGATGAGAAATGAGAATGGAGAGAGAAGAAATTGCCAGGTTTCTTTCACGGGGAGGTCTTAAACACCTTAAACGAAGAACATATCATTTTTCCGTTGACATTAATTAAAGTGTCAAAAGCATAGAACAGTGTAAGTTTAAGTTTATGACTTAGTATGCTTTACTTTGGATTGCTCTGTTTCAGTAATGATAAGACATGTTCAAATTTGAATTTATTTAGAAAATTCAGATTTTATTAATATATTAAAATTTCATTCCGTAAAAAAATCTCAATAAAAAAAATTCTAAATTTCGTTAATTATTAAAATATATTTGATTCAATATCTCAACAAAAAGTAAGGTGCATTTTGGAATTTGAAGAATGAAGATAGGGCAAAAGAATATGGGAGACTTGGGATAAACTCACTTTTGTATAGTATCTATAGCTTTATATATATATATATATATATATTGAATATTCACATTTATTTAATTATTTTTTATTTTTTAAAATCTTTGAAAGTAGTTGCAAAGTGGGTAGAGAGTTGCTGGAGAGATTTTTTTGATACATTCATCATGGTTGAAGACGCAAAACTCGCATGATCAATTTAGATATTTTTGTTAATTATTTCATTTTATTATTGTTAATTACCCCTATAAGTCTATAACCCCATTAGTTGTTTTGAAATATAATAGATTTAATTCAATATCTTAACAAAACATAATATAGTCTTCTATTGCAATTTATATTATTTATTATTATTATTATTTAATTTTTTAATCACTTAGTCAACATGTCCCATGTTTACATGCCCACCTAAAACACAATATAATTTATATTATTATTTATTATATATTTGATTTCTGTCTTTCCCCAACACTTAGGCGACACAGGGTTTGCCTATGTGATTACATGTCCAACGTTGTGTCTTCAAAACTCATATACTACCTTCAGTCCTAATTATAAGACCTAGTTGACTTTTTTTAGAGAGATTAAGGAAACTAAATAAGTTATTTAATCATTTTTATATGTTGTGTATCTTTAGATTATATATTAGTTTGTTAGTTAAACTAATGAGTTTGAAAATAAAATAAAAATAAAAATACTCTAAAGTAATTTAATTAGTTCCTTAATCTCTCCAAAAAAAAAAATCAACTAAGTCTTATAATTAGGACCGGAGAAAGTATTAATTTTCCCTGCTCCTCTCAAAACTCACCTTTGGAATGAATAAAGGTAGTGGTGCAGCCCTCATTATTTGTCCCATCTCTGTCGTCCTTCCCACCTTCGTTTGCCATACTACTCATCATCGTCGAACATCTGATCCACCACTTCTTCGATTTTCATTCTTTCTCGACACAGGCGACTTCTGGGTATGTGATTCCATGCCCACGGTTTTCTTTAGAAATAAATTTTTTTAAAAAAGTTTTCCCCCATTTTTACATTACATTATTTTAGGGGTATTATGGGTATTTCATAAATTCTTCTCACTTCCACCACTCCATTTCTTCCTATCAAACATCTAATTTTCCCCTCAATCTATATTTCTTTCCCATATCTACCAAACAACACACTTCTTTAAGTTTCCTCCAAATATGGCCTTCGTTTCCTTTCCTTCATTACAAGTTAAGTTCCTTGCACCAAACGGCCCCCAACCATTTTTCCCATGGGAAGACTTTTTTTTTTTTTTTGCTATTGCATCCGGTTCACCAGAGCTTCGCCCTGCCTAGTCCGGATCGAGGTTCTGTCGGGCGCATATGCGGGGATCTCTCCTAGGGGAGTTTTCTGCATCCACAAGGACTCGAACTCGAGACCCCTGCTTAAGGGCATGGGAAGACATTTTCACTTACAGAATGGAAAATCGGCTCTTTCCACATAGCATGGGAAGCCTATATTCCTAAAAGGACCGAAAAAGCCCCAAAGCATCTTTGTTTTTGTTTGGAGAGCCAAGTGGAGAGTTTTTGGGTAGCATTGGAAGCCCAATAGAGTAGAAGCCCAGTAGAGTAAACTTTGGTCCATTTGGCTCAACTTTTTTTCAATTCTACTTTTCCCGAAAAAGCAGCTTTTTTCGTATTATCTTGTCCAGGTTAAAGGGCATTCAAAATTCTCCTTATTATCCATACTCTGCTTTCCTTTGTAATCTTGAAGTGGAGCTCCACTTTGAATTGGATTGTCTACTGAAGTTGGAGGAGATAAAGTGGTTTCAAAAGTCAAAGTCTATGTGGATTTTTGGAGGGGATAGGAATACCAAGTACTACCACCTTAAAACCAAGATGAGGAGGCAAAGGAATATGATTCTATCTCTGAAGAATGGTAATGGAATCTGGACTGAGAATGAGATGGAAGTAAAGGAGTTAGTGCTCAACTATTTCAAAGCCCTGTATTGCGCTGGTAATTAGTGCCTGTCTCACCTCACGACGCATGCCTGATTTCCTCTTCTGGAACCTCATCTAGTAGAAGGATTGGCTGACCCTCCTGGTGATGAGGAGATCAAGAATGCGATTTTCTCAATGGGGTGTTTCAAAGCCCCGGGGTTTGATGGGTTTCCTCCCTATTTTTACAAGGCAAACTAGAACTCAGTTGGACCAGCCCTCTACTCTTTTTTCAAGAAAGTGTTTCAGGGGTTTATGTCGCTTGAGGAGTCCATTTTTGACTTTAATCTCCCTGATTCCTAAGAGGGACAACATTGAATTTGTGTCGCACCTTCACCCTATCTCCCTGTACTCCGACCATTATAAATGTGTGACTAAAGTCCTTGCTACTAGACTGAAGGAGGTTGTTGATAAGCTTGTTTCCCCTTTCCAGTCTAGCTTCATTAAGGGGAGACATATTCAAGACAACATCATTGTGGAATAGGAGATACTACATATTATGAGCAATAATAGAAGTAAGAAGGGATTATTGGCAATGAAGATTGACTTAGAGAAGGCCTATAATAGCATATGTTGGGAGTTTTTGCATCAAGTGTTATTAGAAGCAGGGTTTAATAATGATTTTATTCAACTTGTTATGCACTGTATTTCTTCGGTGTCCTATAATATTTTATGGAATGGGTCTAAAACTGACAATTTTGTGCCTACCAGGGGTCTTAGGCAAGGGGACCCAATCTCCCCCTTGCTTTTTGTGTTGTGCATGGATAAGATGTCCCATATCATCTGTGATGCAGTGGAGGAAGGGAGCTAGAAGCCTATCTATGTGACTAAGGAAGGCCCTAATGTTTCTCACCTCCTCTTTGCTGATGATCTGCTCTTATTTGGGGTGGCTACAGAGCGGCAAGCCAATTGTATGCTCAAGTGTTTGGGTTCTTTTATGAGTGCTTCAGGGGATAAAATCAACTACGCCAAGTCATCCATATTTTTTCCCCAAAGTTCCTTCACTCACCAAGAATAGAATTCAAGCGGTCTCAAGGATGCGAATAACCAGTGAGATAGGGAGATACTTAGGGTTTCCTCTCTCTCGAAGGAAAAGAACGAAGGAAACTTTCCAATACATCATTGATCGTGTTAGATCTAAGCTGGCAGCTTGGAAAGTTAGTTGTTTGTCAATGGCAGGAAGGATAATGCAAGCTAAGTCGGTTTTGAGTTCTATACCACTATACCCCATGCAAGTTTCTAGACTTCCCTCTAGTATTTGTAACGAGATTGAACACTTTGCAGCGTAATTTCATTTGGGGCCATGGCGAGTTGGCTAGTCATTACTATCCTATTGGGTGGGATCAATTGACAAAGCCAAAGGAGTTTGGAGGGCTGGGTTTCCAGAGACTACATTTGATGAATAGGGTGTGTGGAGCCAAACTCTCTTGGAAACTGACTTTGGGTGATTCTACATTATGGGCGCAAATTCTCTAGCAAAGATATATGTTGAGAGATGAGGGATCTTTGTTTACCATTTGTGCAGGAGACTCTAAAATATGGAAGTTTATTTGCTCACAGAGCAGTATTGTTTCCTTGGTAGCAAAATGGCAACTGGATTAACTTTTTCAATGATCCATGGCTGTTTGGAATCTAAAGGGTGAGAGATGTTTGTATTAGACCTTTATCTGATGAGGAGAATTCCTCAACTGTGGCAGAGTGGGCCCTTGGTGGAGTATGGAATCTTAGCGCTTTATCGAGCATCCTTCAACTTGATGCGCTATTGAGACTGGTCTCCCAACTTCCCCCGAGAGAGGAGGCAAGCGAAGACTTGATGGTTTGGGGAGCCACTAGTGATGGGGTGTTTACCATCAAGAGTGCTTATTTTCTTATTGAGCATAATAGTACTCGAGTGAGCCATAAAATATTCAAAACAATCTGGAAGTGGGAGGGGGCGGAAAGAATTAGAGTTTTTATGTGGAGAGTGGCTTTAAATAAACTCCCAACTAATTTATGGCGTAGCTCTTGGTCCCAGACTTCTGCTGCTTGTGGAGTTTGATCAGATGGTATTGAGGATCTTTTACATGTCTTGAGAGATTGCCCTTATGCCAAGAACATGTGGCTAAAGATTTTGCACCCAAGGTATGTGGATGTATTTTTCAGGGTCGGTTTGAGGGATTGGTTGACCCTAAACCTGAAAGGGAAGCTCGGGAGAGATGGGAGCTCTTGCTGGAAGATCATCTTTGGGGTGGCGATTTGGAGTCTTTGGGGTTGGCGTAACAAGTCCATCTTTGAAGAAAATTTTTCTAGACCACAAAATCCTGATGATATTATTCTACACTCTTGGAGATTTTTCTCCCTTTTTACTGATTCTGCACCGATAGCAGTGCTCCCAAGGGAACAGATCAAATTGAAGTGGGAGAAGCCAGGTAGGGGATGGACAAAACTTAATGTAGATGGGGCGGTGGTGGTGGGATCATCTAACGCCGGCTGTGGAGGAGTTTTGAGGGATGAGGTTGGTGTATGGCTCGCTGGTTTTTCAAGATGTATAGGGGTCTGTGACACTGTAAATGTTGAACTTTGGGCGATGGCAAAGGGGTTGGCGCTAGCGCGGGATTTGGGCATTAGGAGATTGATCCTCGAATATGATGCTGCTGAGGCAGTTAACTTAATTCAGAGGAGCGAGCTGGTTTGTGACAGTTTGCTGGTTGGTAGGGTTAAGGAATTGTTGTCATTAACTTGGGAGGTGTTGGTCTCTCTAGTCCCTAGAGATATTAATAGGATAGTTGATGTTTTGGCTAAAACAAGCTTATCTAAGTTGTCTTTCTTTGTTGATTGTCCTAATTTCTTAAGGGCTTGGGTTGATCAGGAAAGCTTGGGGTTCATTTCCCCCGTTATGTAATTCTGTGTTAATTTCTTAGGCTTTTAAGCCTTCTTTTATATCCCAAAAAAAAAAGTAGCTTTTTATTAGATGCTAGGGAGGGGAGCTTCTAGGCAGCATTGGGAGCTTCTGGGCAGCGTTAGGGTCTTCTGGGTTGACTTTTCTGCTTTTTTTTGCATCATATGGGGGGAGAGAGAATAATAAGAGAGGGGGAGAGAGAGGGAAGGGACAATTTTCCCCCAAAAAATTTATTTCTTTTGTTAATTAAGGACTTTTATTATTTATTTATAATAATTTATTTTTTAAAACAATTTAAATTTAAATTTTTATCTTCAATTACCACAATATATACAATTAATATTAATATGTATAGTTTTCAATAAAATTCATGCTATTTTCAATCATTTTTTTCGTCTCAACTAACTTTTTAAATAATAATCCAAACATGTCTTTGTTTGGAAAAAAACCATTTCTACCACTATCAATCCAAATACAAATTACATTTACAACTTAATTTTTTTCCTATTGGGCTTCTCCAAAAATCAAATAGAAAAAAAGTCATTACTCCCACCATCAACCTAAACAGGCCCTTTGTCTTGTTTCTTCCTTGCTTTTATCATACTATGTGAGTAGATTCATGTTCATCGCCAGCACTGGGTCGTCACTGCCATTGGAGGATTATGCCATTAAGCTACTCAAATATGCTTGTTTAAGCTACGCCATCTCAAATATGATTTTTCCTATCAACTTTATCATCATCTCCCCTCTTGAAGTCTTCGTTTCAATTTAAAAAAAAAAAAAAATCAGTTCCAAATTCATTCATTATATTCTAAAAGTTTGGATCAAATTCGTAGTAGCTAGTTGGCATAGTATCTTTATACAATTGTGAAATTCTAAAATTTATATCTCTTCTAGTTGTTCTCTTTTGAGCATGATATTGATGTCATTGAAATACATCTTGAGTTTGTTTTATATGCCACAAGTTTCAATCCTAAGCTCATTATCTTCTAAAAGTTATGATCTGAAGAATGACAACTGTTATAGAACACCGTGAGAACATTGATCATCAACTTTCAAAATCTATATTTCTTTCATCTGATATCAACTTCTGTGAAACAAAGTTTGAGCTCCTTTTCATAAGAAACAATTTTCACTTCAATTGTATGTGTATTTTTTGAGATACATTCAAATTACTGAATCTATTCTTGAATGACGTGAGAAATTCTAGTGTCAAGTTTCAAATATAAAATATCTTTCATATGAACTCCATTGAGCTTGACCATGGTGTGTGTGTTGTATTGGGAGTCTAGTTTCATATCAAACAAGTTTCAACTCAATTGGATTTGTGGTTTTAGAAATATGACCAAATTGCCTAACCTCTATCATGTTAAACGAAAACAAAGCTGAACAAAGTATGCTGAAACTTGATAATCACTCGAGTGATAGTAAAGAGTTAATGTAAAAGATAAATATATTATGAAAACATTTTGCTTTTAATGTTTGGGATCCATATTTGACATATCAAAACTAATCATATTTAACAATATATTTATTTAATCCTTTGATTTCCCTCTTTCCCCGATACTCAGGCAAGACAAGGTATGCCTATGCAATTATATGCCCTGCTTTGTGTCTTCCAAACTCATATATTAATTCCATGCCCATGGTTTTCTTTCGAAATAAATAAAAAAAAATGTTTCCCCTCTTTCTTACATTACATTATTTAAGGGGTATTATGAGTAGTTCATGTAAAACCCCAAATTTAACACTTGAAAACTTGGCTAAAATATGTGGAATACCTCAAATGTAGACGATTAACATCCAAATCATCAAATTACATAACTATTTCAAATAAAATTCATATTACAAAGTCATAATAAATTCCTAAAATTTTTCAAAGTCAAATATAATGTGGAAGTCTTAGGGTTATAGCAAATAAAAATAACATAACATAAGCTATAGGAGTACAAAAGAGCCTTCAAAGCTTACTTCATAGGTGTCTTCCCTTACTCCCTACTAGAATATTCACTTAAAAAATGTTAATATAGGATGAGATTTCACATCTCGATAACTACTGAAAGTTTCTGTTGTACACACAAAAATTACATATAAAAAACAGGGGCTAATTTCAAATATGTTTGTATATACGGTAACATCTTGAAATTTATTTAGAATAATGATAGGATAGAATAATGGTAATTAATTGACCAATAAAAATATAGTATAGGAGTAAGATTTTTTGTTAGTTAAAATAATAATAATAATAATAATAATAATAATAATATTTTATTATTATAATATGTTAATATATTGTAGAAATATATTATAGTATGTGTGTGTGTATATATATATATGCATATTAGAAACGTGGTCAACAAGGGAGGGGGTAATAAAATTCACCTCCAAACTTCACCCCCAACTAACCCACATTTCACCTCAAGTACCCCCAATTTCACCCAATTACCCTCTCCTCAACCACTATAAATACGCACATACGGGTGCGTATTCGGGCAGAACAACCGAGTGTTAGAAAAATAAAGAGAGGAAAGAAAGAAGGAGAGGGGAAAAGCGTAGAGATAATTATATGGGGAGACTGGTAGTAGCTTTTTTGGTGATTACTTAGGAATTAAGGAGTAACAGGTAACTTTGAATATTCTTTCATATACTTTTGATTTTGTATGATTATAAATTATTATTTTTATAGATTGAATCATATGTATATGTATTATAATATTATTATAATAAAACTGAAAATTAAAATTTTGTGCCCATCAAAAATTACAGATTTGCCCCTGAATTTCGGAAATTACAGTTTAGTCCCAAATTTAAAAATGACAGTTTAGTTCTTCAAATTTCAAGAATGACAAATTGGCCTGAGGAGGTTTTATGAGATGCTTAGTTTACCTTGTGATGATATTTTATATAAATGAAAGCTTATTTTAATATACTTTATTTTTATTGAATATAACTATTATAGCAACTGCATTTGTGATGAGTTAGAATAAGGAGAAATTTGAGTGATAAGATTTCTTTATACCATCACTCAGTGCACAGAAGATGGTACTTGTCAGGGGCCCATTTTCCATGTTTTCCTCTGGCCGGGATTACAATGGAGTTGTGGGACACGTGACACCTTCTTAGTTGTTATTTTTAAGGAGTGGAGCCATAGTCTATACTTAAGCTCTATACCTTTGGCCGGATGTATCTTAGGTTTTGATGAGCCTGGAACCATCTAGTCAAATGAATGAGTTTCTTTCAGACTATATGTTAGCCTATGGCTCCAGTCAGTGGTAAAAGGGTGGACGGTGATATAAGGGAGGCTGCATATTATATATTGTATAATTGTGTAATTCACAATTTAACATAATAATGATTACTTTTGCGAAAGAGTTTTGTATGAGAAATTGTTGTATGTACAAATAATATATATACATACATACATACATACATACATACATACATACATACATACATATAGAGCCGGGAAATCGGGCCAGGCCCGTCGGGCTGGCCCTTTTAAGTCCTGGCCCTGTAGGGCTCGGGCTTAAAAAATATGCCTGAAATTTGAATTTGGCCCTGTAGGGCCTCGGGCTTTATCGGGCCGGCCCTGCAGGCCCTGTTACTGTAGCATTTTCAGTTTTTTTAGAAAAAAATTAGTCAAAGAGTGCCAAGAGGAAAAGGCTAGGAGGCACATATATAAATATATAATAACTATACTCTGATTTTATGATTTGGTATATTATTTGTTGCAAATAATGATTATGGATGTGTTCATGATGCGGGAGAAGAAATTCATGACATTTTTACTCCTGAAGCACAGCCTTCTGCTCAAAGTGAAGCACAATCAAATATCTATGAAATTGATGAGAGTGATAAAGAAGGTGACAATTGACAATGATAGTAGTATGCTTTTATATTTTATGTGAGTTATCTAATGTTGTTTAGTTTAATACTTCTTAAGTTTTATGTGAGTTAATTGTAGACAATGGTTTGTTTTTTATTACGAATTAATGAATGTGTTTATTTGTTGGATAATTTGTATTGTTTAGATATTAATGTTGATAATATTTATTTGATAGATTAGAACTTTAATGGTTGCAATTTACTAATTATATTTCTTTGGAAAAAACCTAGAAAAAAATAATTAAAATTTGGAATAGTAATTTTCAGGCCCTGTAGGGCCGGCCCTGGCCCTGGTACTATCGGGCCGGGCTTTGAAAAACAGATGTTTTCCTTATCTCAGGCCCTGTAGGGCCGGCCCTGTAGGGCCCAAGCCCTGGAGGGCCAGGCCCTGTAGGGCCGGGCCGGCCCTGATTCCCAGCTCTACATACATACATACATACATACATACATATATATATATATATATATATATATATATATATATATATATGTAATAAACTTATACTTTTTGTCATATATAATTTGCTTGTGTACGGTAGAAATTTTCATCAGTTACTGAGACGTGAAATCTCATCCTATATTAACATTTTTCAGGTGAACATTCTAGTAGGGAGCAAGGGAAGGCACCTATGGAGTGAGCTTTGAAGATCATTTGTACTCCTGTAGCTTATGTGTTATTTTTATTTGTCATGACCCTAGAACTTCCGCATTGTATTTAACTTTGAAATATTTTGGAAACTTATCAACTTCGGATTATGAATTTTATTTGAAATGGTTATGTAATTTAATGATTTGGATAATGATCATCCCTGTTGGAGATATTTCAAAAATTTTGGCCAAGTTTTTGAGTGTTGAATTTGGGTGTTACATATACCATAATTTCTCATACAAATTTATTTTGCAAAAATAATCATCATTATGTCAAATTGTGAATTATAAAATTATGCAATATACAGCCTCCCTTATATCACCGTCCAACCTTGTACTGCTGACTGGAGCCATAGGCTAACACATAGTCCAACAGAAACTTATTCATTTGACGGGATGGTTCTAAACTCACCAAAACTTAAGATACACCTGGCGAAAGGTATAGAGCTTAAGTCTGGACTATGGCTCCCATCCTTAAAATAATAACTAAGGAAGTGTCACATGTCCCACAACTCCAATGCAATCCCAGTCAGAGGAAAACATGGAAGAAGGAGCCCTGACAAGTATCATCCACTATGCGTTGAGTGATGGCATAAATAAATCTTATCAATCAAATTCCTCCTTACTCCAGCCATCACACATACAGTCATTATGATAATTATATAAATAAAATAAAGTATATTAAAACATGCTTCTATTTATATCCAATATCATCACAAGGTAATCCAAACATCTCATAAAAACATCGTCGGACCAATTTGTCATTTTTAAAATTTTAGGGACAAAACTGTAATTTACTCGGGGACAAGACCGTAATTTATTCGGGAACAAAACCACAATTTTTAGTTTTTTTTAATAATAAATATACATATCCATAAAAAGTAATAATTCATAATCATACAAAATTCACAAGTATATGGAAGAATATTCAGAGTTATTTGTTATATCCTAGCCTACAAGTTATCCTCAAAAATTACTCCAAATCTCTCAATAAGAGTTTTCTAGCACCCTAAATAATCTTCTCTACACTATTGCTCCCCCTCTCTTTCTCTCACGCTCTCCTCAGGCCGAATGATGAAAGTGTGTGAGTGCAGGTGTGTGTTTTTGTGTGTGTATATGTGTGTGGTGGGGGTATTTATACAAAAATCTTCCATCGTATTGTATCTAACACCCCCCCCCTTTTCTTCTTAAAATGGGGGCGCAATTTTCTAATGAATGGGGTGCTACCCCCCATTCAGAACGTGGGCGACGCCCCATTTTTAAATGGACTTTAAAAATAATTTTATTATATATTTTTCTTCTTTTTTTCCTTGCTTTCTTTCTTTTCTCTCTTTCCTTCGGTTATTCCGTCCTCTAATTTCTCAATATAATATATTAATATAATAGTAATAATAATATAATAATAATATATTTTTAAAAAAATAAAATAAAAAATAACTTTATGTTATACCTCTAAGTCTCCTCTAAACCTTATAATACTTGATATATCACACCTAAAAAAAGAAATACTCAATTACTATAAAAATTTGGGGTGTTATAGTTCACAAATTCTTCCCACTTGCACGGTTACTTTTTCTTTCTACCAAACATTTTATTTTCCCTCAACCTATGTTCTCTTCTCATATCTACCAAACAACAAATTTCGTTAAATTCCTTTATGTTAGTATTTAAGTGTCTTAGAGACAATCTGTCATGACAGATGAACAACTTTTTACATTGGAGTATTTCATGGTTTATATAAATGAGCACATTTTATCTTTATCACATTTATGTCTCACATTTATTTTAAGGTAAATATGCATTTAAAGATAAAAGCTTTAGGAATAGAATATGTGTTCACTCAAAGATTTATGGTAGAGATCTTGATCATGAGGATTCGAGCACACTGCATATCTATTACCTGAAACTTGTTCTTAATCTTGAATCACTAAGAAAGTGTTGGAAATTATGCCCTAGGGGCAAGTCATTGCACTTTAAACGTTAATGTCATTTAAAGTATTATCCATTTAGTTATTATTTCATTTGCATGTTTATAGTGATAATTGTATCCTTGGATGTATCTTATAGATTACCCTAAATGTCCCTGGTCGGTCATCTACGCGAGAGCGAAGATGAAATAAGACCAGTATGACTTTGATGAGGTATGGAGATACGAATCAAAGTTATATGCACTTGTAAGAGTACAAAGTGTTGGACTAACCCATTGTCACCTTTGACCAGGTGATGATAAAGACTTTGATCGATATTAGTAGTTTTCATGCAGAGGAATGTGAATAGTCAAGATGGAATTTGTCTCTCACATTTGTAGAGAGATAATATTGGACCCCTCGATGAGTGAGTCTGAGAAATGTATGGCTATACTACGATGGAAAGGAGTTTCCATTTCATAGACTACTCGAGAATCGAGAAAGTAATGGTCAAGAACAAGAGGTTGACATCATCCATGCCTCATACTTGACCAGATTATCGCGTGACAAAAGGGACATAACATGGTTGTATGATAGGTAGTATCATACCAACAATCCCCTTATGAACTGGGTAATCGCAATGTCTTGCTAGAGGCCGCTTGTGACTTGTGGGCTAGTACAGTATTAGCCCGCTACAAATCTCATGTGGGCCTCTAAGGTCGCATACAAATATAGTCCAACACAAGCAATAGTGTCCAGATTCAATGAATCTTAAATATGTCTAAAATTTAATGGATATATCGTTTAATCTAGGATGGATAATTCACTTAAAATTGTTGAGTCAATATTTTCCGTTAAGTGAGACTAACGGTGTTAACATTAAGAGACCAAACATGTACTTTACAAACTTAAGGGACTAAAATGATACCAGAAGCAAACATAAAGAACCAAATGTATACTTTAATCAAACTTTAAAGATTTAAAGTATTGAGGCCCAATTATGTAAACAAAAAAAAAAGTATGGGGCCCAATTAAAACAAGGCTGAAACTATCAGGACCAACTAATTAGGTTTGCCTCTCTTTTATCCAAAAAAAAACTAATTAGGTTTTCCTTATTGGTGGTTCTCTGGCTTGCTTTCAATGACCGTCTGCCTATGCTAGAAAGGAGGAGCAGATGGTCTAATGAATCACCCATTTGCCCTTATTGTTATGCAGGAATTGAAGATGAGCTGCATATACTCCGGGACTGCGCATATGCTGCTCAGGTATGGCTTTGTCTATTGAGTCCAGGATATGTCTCGTCTTTCTTCTCCTATTCACTTCTGGACTGGATTGCCTTTAATGTCAAGGAAGATGTCGGCCTTCAGGGGGTATTAATTGGAATCTATTGTGGGGTGTTACTTGCTGGTTCCTATGGAATTGGAGGAATAAGGATTTATTTGATGAAGAATTCCAAAGACCACCCAACCCGATAATGATCATCCTAGATAAGTGGAAGAGTTTTTGTGGAGAAACTACCCGGGAGGCTGAGAGCATGAGCCGTACATCTGGAATTCATTCTAAATGGATCCCTCCCCCCTTACATTGGGTTAAACTGAATGTGGATGGTGTGGTGATGCAAAGCAGTGAACTAGTTGGCTGTGGAGGAGTCCTTAGAGACTGCAGTAGCAGATGGCTGTCGGGGTTTACTCATATGTTGGGACAATGCGAAGCATATGAAGCAGAAGGATGGGCCATGCTACTTGGTCTGAATCTGGCTTGGGATGAAGGTTTTAGGCGTGTCTTAGTGGAGTCTGACTCAAGAATTCTGGTTACTAAGATTTTGCAAAGGAACCATGACAGATGCAGTACTATGGTTTATCAGCAAATTATAGGCATCTTAGCTAGGGATTGGGAAGTCAAGATTGCTCATATTCCCAGGTTTCAGAACGCCCTTGCTGATGGCTTAGCAAAGGAAGGATTAAAGAGTTCTTCTATTTTGAGTAATTGTCCAAGAAATATGTGGACTGTGCTTTCTAATAAGTGTATGGGACTAGTTCCCCAACTTAGTTTATCTAATATATAAGGATTGTTAGCCTGTTTTCTACCAAAAAAAAAAAACATACAAAGTTTTTAATAATTGATAAATGTTTAAAATGAATAAAAAATGGATAATATAATCATAGAATCCCTTACATTATATAATTTTCTCTTTAAGATTTGTCAATTCTAAAAAAAGAAACTTTTGTGATTCAGTATTGAAATGTCTGTGTCATATATGCTCTTGAACAAGGCCAGGCTACTAATTGGAGAAATAATTAATTGCGACTATAAAAAAAACTACTTATGATTTATACGTGGATCCTAATTTTCAAGGTTAGCCCTATGCTAATGTCCTATGGCCGAAAAAACACCTATGATAACATCCCTGATATTATTATTATTATTATTATTATTATTATTATTATTATTATTTGATATTATGTCCTATGATATATATATTTTGATATTATTATTTGGTATCGGGTTCAAAGTTTGTGGTTGGCTCTTTCAATAAATATCTCCTCTGGGACTCAAACTCTATGTTGATATATCCCTAACATTACTTTATATATATATATATATATATATATATATATATATATATATATATATTAGAAGAGGGGTTGGGCTCATTTACAGTCCAAGGACAGGACACGATGACTTTATTCCTCAGGGAGTATAGGTTTAAGAGTATCCATGCATCCACCTCAATGGACATTTTTTAGCCCATTTGAGTGTTTGAAACCCATTTAATTATTGGGCCCTCAAATAATTAGGCCACTAGTTTTTAACCCAAGATCTGACTAACCCAGCCTGTGCCTAAGTTCCTGAAGGCTTATCACATATGGTTACTTTTGTTTCTACTTCATGTTTTCCTCGAAGTTTTAACTATACTTAAAGTGCATCTATTGCCTTTTCATGCAAATAATGAGTCCCTCTAGTCATTTTCAATTCTAGAACTACCATAATTGGGGAAAATTTGTTAGAGAACCCCCTAAAAGTATAATTTTCCTAATAAAATTGTGGTATTAAAATTTAACCTTGATACACCAATTAGACCAATGACCTCTTGGCCGGTCTAGTCAAAGGTTTTGAATAGGTAGACTGGGTTTAATTTCACTTTTTTTCCTTTTCTTTATTGAATTTAAAATGACATCATGTTTTTTCCCCCACACTGAAATGACATCATGTTGAGTTTTAAAAAAATAACAGTCCATTAAATTTGTATTTTAGTAACTATATTTTATTGAACTACATATGATTTATAAATGCATATCCTATATACTTGAATTAATACTTTTATTCAAATAATATTTTAATCATGATAGTTTTAATCCCCGAGTTGCCTTAATTTGAACCATTGACCTTTTAAATTAGTGCATCAACCAATATTGACCAATCTGATTTTCAGTGTCTTGGATAAAATGTAGATATTACCTCCATTTTTTTCCCCAATGTAAACATTTTCTAGTATGTTTTTGGCATGTTTTTCCGCTCATGGGAAATTCTTAAAACTTCTAACAACTAACAAGTATACTATAATTTGTTATATATATTTATATATATATAGGGATAGGATATTGTCACTATCATTTTTTGTTACAACCACTTTTACATCGTTAGATCAGAATCTCAATAGGAGAGAAAAATGATAAAGATAGATGAGATTCTGATCTAACGATGAAAAAATGGTAATAACAAAAAATGATAGTAACAATATATATCAAACCCCATATATATATAAAACTTTTAAATTCCTAATAGATGATTAATGAATTAAATTTATTTACTTTTCATGAGGAACATATAAATTTTTACAATAGTAGAGTGATAAATGATAAGGACGAGCATTTTTATGTCATATGACGAATCCAACTTGAAATGCCCCATGCCCATGAATTGAGTAATATAAAATAAAAAATTATAAAAAATTCATTTTGTAAGATGTGAATAGTAAAGACTTGTTTGGAAAGATGATTTTTTTTAAAAAAATTCTGCAAGACAAAACTCTTTATATATATTTACCTTACACGTTACATCTTTTTTTGCAATCTACCTTATTTTTGTTCAAGAGTTCAATAGAAAACTTGGGCCAGGCCCAAAAGCTGAGGCTTGCAAACAAAACTTTCAACTAAGGCGTCAGCCTTCACCCAAAAAGAAGGAGGTTTGATTCCCACTGGTTGATTTAAGAGTCTCATTGGTGGGCGATCTGTAAGTACGTCTATAAGCGCTCTTTAAGCCTAAAGGCATGCCCTGACCTTGGTGGGGTACTGGTGTCTACACCCACCTAAACTTTTATGTATATTTAAAACAAAAAAACTAAAATCAATCCAACGTTCAAATCCATGCTCGAGAAGGTATCCCTATTTGGTGCATGACAATGCCTTAAATATGATTGTCTTTAGTAAAAGGATATCTATACTTCGCAAAAACATTATTCACATAAAAATTCTTAATGGTTTCTTTGTTTTTTAAGGGTTAATAATTTTTGGTCTCTCAAGTTTACCTTAATTTAAGTTTTAGTTCCTCAAATTTCAATCCATTGGTTTTCGTTTTTTAAGTTTCATTGCATTTAATACATTGGTCCCTATATGTTAATAAAACCTTGTCTATTTTGCCTCTTGATGGACCAGAATCTAAAACTTGAAGGACCAAATCAAAATGAGAGTAAACTTAAAGAGCTAATGATTATATTAACCCTTTTTTTTCGTTCTAATGAATCCTCTAAATGGAACCTTCTTTTTCTCTAGGGTATGAGGGAAAAACTTCACTTTGTATGAAAATTGTATCTCTAAGAATAAAAATGGAAATATTTATTTAAAATGGTGACATTAATAAACAGTTGATAATCCAACCACACCATGGCTATTTGGACTAGTGATATGAGCTATTTTGGACTAGTGATATGAGCTATTTTTTAACATGATTTATAGTATATAGGGTAAATATGTGTGAGAAGTTTTGCCTTGGTCTATGTAAATGTATTTTACAAACACTAACTACTCAAACTACCTGGTCCAATTCGATTCTCTTCATATTAATGAAGAGTGTGACTCGTATTTCGAATCCCCTGCAACACACGCAAGACTAACAATACTTGTACATGAATACTAATATGAAAATATGCAATATAAAGGTTGTAATAAATCACATTCTTTACATATTATAAGTAATAAAATTCATTTTATGAATAAACAAGTGAATGTATAAAAATATTTTAAATGGATTGAAGGTAAATATTTCATTCTATATTTATATACCATTCTGGTTCTATTTATAAATCCTTTTTTACCAATAAATTTGGTCATATTTATAAGTCATCTTTCAGGTAATAAATAAGATTGTGACAATTTTACCCATATTAATTGTACCAATGAAAATAGAAAGAGAATAAAGAGTTGAAAGATATTCATTTATAAATGAGTATAAAGTTGAAAATTTATCTTATAATCATTGAGCTAACTATCTCTTGTTGGCATGTGTGATGTGTTAGAAATTTAGGCGATCTTAACATGCTGAACAACCGAATAGCATAAGATCAAAGCGGAAAAACAATAGAGATCACAAATACCTCCCGCCATTGATTTGTCTCTTGAAGCAAATAGGGACGAACTTCGAGTCTCCAGACACAAACAGTCCACGCCAGCAACCAGGAACAATCACCGAGTCTTTTCCTTCTGACCCTTCTCTCTGAATCTGCAGATGATGTGCTTCTCAAAGGTTAGAGCAGGTTCAGGGGACCAAACAGAGTTTCAGCGCGTCGTTTCCACTCCGGCCATCACAGAGTCACAAAAAGGAAACAATTTGAATACGCACTTATTGCGTATTAACTGTGGATTAATTGGGCCGTTACAGTATTAATGGACGGTTACAAAACCGGCAATAATTTGGGTTATAAATAGAAAAACGGAAAATTAATTGCTGAATTAAATATATTCCAACATGATGTAGTTAAAAGGAACTTATAAATAGGATCAGAGTGGTACTACTTACTCCTGATCTGGTCTATTTTATAAGAAGTCTTCTAGAAGACAATTTTTATCCTTTTTATAAGATGTTTTTATAGTTTCAATGAGAATAAAATGTTTTTCCCCATGTGATGAACATATTTAAAAAGCAGAGTGTGAAAGTGGAAATTAATAAAATGTTAGAGTTTGGTGTGATTAATAATAAGAGTATTATTAAAAATTATTTGAATTTTATAACAAATTTAATGTTTTTAATTATTTTTATAATAAGAGTTTGGTGTGATTAATTATGTGCGAATTAGTTCTAAATATTATGGTTATTAAAATCGGATTGGACCAGCTAATTCGATCAGGAAATCGGCAAACTAGTCACCTAACCAATTTGGTCTAGCTGGTTTGACTAGTTTAATGTTTATTCAACCTTTTTATGACTTCAAAAATTTATATCTAATGCTACATATTTCCAAAAAGTATAAATTAAGACTCTATGGAAAGCTTGAGATATCTACTTTCTAATGCAAAAAGAATCACTAAAAAATATTATCATTTGATTCTAACAAATTCTCAAATTTCAAAACTATTCCAAAAAATATTATTATTCAAGTTCACTTCCTCACCGGTCTGACCCTGATCTGACCCTGAGTTATCTCTAGTTTGACTTCGATTTGACACAGACCCTTGAACCGCAATCCAGATCGATTCAGTGGCCAGTCTGGGTTTAATAATTTTGGTAAATATTATAATTTGGACCAAAAAATTTCTCTCTAATCCTTTTTATAAGCAAAATTCTCTTATACAAGATAGATTCTATATATAAGCAACAATTGTGTTGATCTAAAAATTTCATGCTTTTTATTTTTTTCATTTTTACCCTAATTAATTTCATGTTTCTTTCATATTTTTTTTCTCATTCATTCTCTCTTTTTTTTTCTCTCTCATCCATTATCATTTTTCTCTCACCCCCTCACTTACATGTTCATAAATAAGAGTATATTTAGAAAAATAATTATATTTATGATATATGTATTATTTTAAACTAATTTTAACCGACAATCTGATTTATGTTATTTTGTTAGTTGTTGCTTATAAAAAGAACACAAGGAAAATACTACTCCTTCCAATCTTTAATATAAAATCCACATTAATATATAAATTGAACTAAAAAGTAGATCTTATATTTTTTTAAAAAAAATGAGAGCTAATATAAAGACTCTAGGAAATTAAGAATAATACGACAATAGGACATGAAAATATAGGAATGGAGGGAAAGAAGAGGGTCTTGTTCCTCTCCTTAGCACCCCCCTCCCCATCCCTCATCAGCGCGATCCTGGCCATCCAATCCAAAATCCAACGGTCCAGATTTTAAAAAAATATTTTTTTTTGTTTTTTTGTCTTTTTCGAAGAAGACAAAAAAACAAAAAAATATTTTTTTTTAATCTGGACCGTTGGATTTTGGATTGGACAGCCAAGATCGCGCTGATGAAGAATGGGGAGAAAAATTGATGGGGAGAGGATCCAGTTCCAAAAGAAGAGTGGGGGTTTGGTGAGGGAAGTTAATAGAATTAATTGTGAGAAGTAATATTGTCTTGTGAACAGCATTGAACTGCCTCTGTTACAGGAAGTAGTCCTCCATCTTCTAGGACACCACACCCTTCTTTGTTAATTTACGACAACCTCTCTCTCTATTTAGTACTCTCATTTATGGCTCATCTTGTCTCCCTTCAACCGCAAAACCCTCCTCCTTTAATTTACATGCATGAACAACCATATTCATTAATGTTTCTGTATGCTAGTACTATTTCCTTCCGTTTTTAAATACTGCTATAAAGCATGGTTAACTAAATCATGGAGATTTAAAAAAATTGGTCCAGTTGATTATCGTTTTGCCCAAAAATCTCTCTCTCTTTTTTAATGATATTATTAAATGTGAGAGAAAATGAAGTGAAAAATTTGTTCAATCAACAAGGGTAATCTAAAAAAAATATTAAGTGAGGGAGAGAAATACTAAATGAGGTTGGTTTTGTCATTTGAAAGTGTAGCTAATGAGGGAGTTTGTTTCCTTATAGGGTTTCTCACCCAAAATTAAAAAAGTGAAGGTAGTTGTTTAGTTATTGTTCAAAAAAAAAAAAAGGTAGTTGTTTAGATGAGATGAGAACGTTATTACCTCCGGTCCTAATTATAGAAATACTTTTGTAATACAAATTACACTACAAAAGTGTTCCAATAATTAGCACCGGAGAGAGTACTAGGGCAATGGACCAATGAATGTAATGTCACACATGAAAAGATAGAATTCGTAATTAATGAAAAAGTATGAGAAAGATTTAGAGTATCATCTATTGAAGAGAAAAATGATTTTTTTTTTTTAAAAAAAAAGATACTTGAGGTTGTCCGGACACAAATTAAAAAAGTTATTAAATGTGCTGATGAAGAGGATAGATTAAGTAGCTAGTATGGAATCTTCTGAAAGGGGTTAGAAGAAAATCAAAGAGAATACTATCTCTGATCATAATTATAAGACCTAGTTGACTTTTTTTTAGAGAGATTAAGGAAGCTAAATCAATTACTTAATCATTTCATATGTTGTGTATATTTAAATTATATATTAATTTATTAATCAAACTAATTAATTTGAAGAATAAGTTTAAAATTTAAAAAAAAATTCTAAAGTGATTTAATTAGCTTTCTTAAAATCTCCAAAAAAGTCAACTAGGTTTTATAATTAAGACTGGAGGGAGTACTTAATAAAGCTATTAAGCCGGGCTACTTGACTAACAATTTATTTAAAAATTTGATTGTTGATAGAGCTCAATCACATAAACGTCATGCGATCCATGTAATCAACATCACATAATGAGAGATAAAACCTGTTATATGTTGGATTATTTAGATTAATTATTATTTTATTATTAGATTTGATTATTTCATATTTGTTATGCCTGAGGATTATATATGAATATTATATCTTAAGATTATATCTTATGTATTTTGCTTAAATTAGATTTTTGGGTTAGTTTTAGATTTGTCTATAGAAATGGTCATATATGCTCTGTTTTTCTTCAGGATTTATAATATTACTTCAAAGGTTCTTGTTTTACTTCTGCATCTATATAATCCTTCAAATGTCAACGTTATAAAATATTAGTAATAAAACACAACTTGATAGCCAGCGCCTTAGTAGCGCAGTGGCATGAGAGTTTGGCTCCCCTCTCTCATATCTAGGGTTCGAACCCTGTTCCCCTCCCCTACCATGTGTATAAAAAAAAACACAACTTGATACAAATCAAACATATCTTAAACTGCATACTATGATGTATGAGGTAATTAGTTTGATTCATTTATTGTGATAGGTGTTATATGTGGGGGTCAATCAAGATTCAGAGGAGTACGTATATATGGTTACTATATATTTCTGAGACCACATCATTAATATTAATGGCTAGGTGTAAATTTGTACCTAGAATAGTTGAAATGTTGTACCACGGTACCAGATTTTAATTGTGAAAGAGATGTTGTCCTGTTCTAAAAATGACAACTTAAATTAACCCAAAAATTTCAGGTAAAAAAAAATTAGGAAAATCCTATTGTTAGCAGGGTATTGATATAGTTGTTAATGGAGCTGATATAGTTGTTAGCCGGGTATTAATATAGTTGTTAACTGGATTGATTTAGTTGTTAAAAATATATTTTGAGATTTCGGAAAAGGCCCAAGGTAAGTTGTTAATAGGGCTGATATAGTTGTTAGTGGGGTACTGATATAGTTGTTAACTTGGCTGATTTAGTTGTTAAAAATACCATTAATAACTCACCTTGGGCCTTTTCCGAAATTTCAGAATCTTAGACATTTTTTTAAATTTTCAGAGTCTTTAAGTTTTTTTTCGCAATTTTTTTATAATATGGGTCCTGAACAAGATTTTCCCAAAAAATTTACACAAAAATATGTTGGGAGCAAGTTTTGAGACGTGTATATATGTAGTTGAATAACAAGACTTTTGATTTGAATACTATCATGTTTTCAAATTAAATAACAAATTCGTAAATCTAAGTACCATGAAAGATGAAATCCAAACCTCAAAAATAACAAATTCATACTACCAAATTCCCCCTTACAGCTACGAATGTGACGGAAGTTTTTGGAAAAAAATTTTTGTAGACAACATTTACTATAGTAGTACTGTACTCATTGAACTCATTTAATATTAATATTTTCAAACTATTGAAACTCTTTACCCTAAATAGAGCAACATAAAATTGTCTATGTGAGAAAATTGGGTTTGGTAAGTAAAGACTTACATTTGACATTGATTGTCCATGACTATTCTTAATCGTCATTGTAAATAAAATAATGATTGAAAATTATCTTCTTGTCATCTTGAAAGACAATTTAGATTCAGATGGGTTCATATCTATTATATGTATTAAAATATCTTTGCCTACGCTTGTATCATTCAACGTTTTAGTCTTAATAACGTTCTTGCCAAGGTATATAATTTGAAGGTTTGTACCGTTGCACAATTCTAACACCTGGTCAATGTTCCTTATTAATATAACTGAGACTCTAACCTTCACATTGAAGCCCTAATCCTTTCCACGCATGCGCACGTCACCTTGGATTGAACTTTATTATGTTTGTTTAATTTGTTTGTTCATTAACGACAGAGAAGTGTACACGGATGCTTTGTTTTTAAATTATAATCCTAATGGGGGTATGTGACGCTTTTCTACGTCTTACTTTAATGTATCTGAGCAATTGATTTATCTAAAATCAATACTCTCTCCGGTCCTTATTATAAGGCACCAACTAATTTTTTTCACAAACCAATAAAAGTAGTTAAAATCAATAAAGTTACCCTACAATTTAAGTAACTTCCAATATTGCCCCTACTAATTGCACTAAACTCTAATATTATAGTATTAATTATTACTCTCACTCACAACCCTCATTAATTAAGGATAGACATGGAAACAAATAATTAATGCTCATTGAAAACATGCAAGTGCCTTATAAAAAGGACCAAATAAACTTGTTAGTTAGTGCTTTATAATAAAGACTAGAGGGAGTAGAACATCTATCTAGACTAAATGCCCTTGGATAGGTACACTGATGTTTTTTTAATTAGTTAAAAAGTCATGATAATAAACCTTTAAACAATCTAGTCGATTGTTGCACTGGTGACATAGAAATACTACAAGAGTAAGTATCTACGCTCTAAAAGAGAATCTTCGATATAAAATGACTTCAACATTCAATTAATGACCATAACGAGAGCCATCAGCTGGTCAACCTAGCGATTTGCTTCCCTAGGTAAGCAGTCTATAGTGTTGAACCATTCTTGCATTAATATATTTTGAATTTGTTGAATACAACTGCTTAGAATTGGTAGATGATTATGAGAATGATCACAATTAATTAGACATGGAGTTTCACTTGAATCAATAAAGATAAAAATTTTTCAGTGGCATTGGTTCCAGCAGCTAAGTTTTAAAACTTCCAATATAATGCCGATGATTAGGGAGCCAAGCTGCTGCTTCTTCTTCTTCTTCTTTTTTTTTAAAAAATGTAGGAGCCAGGCCTTTTTGGTAAACCCTAAAATGATCACTTGCCTTGTGTATATCATATTGAATAAACCTCCACACATTATTGTCAAACTTAGTTTACTTTCTGAATTTGCCATTTTAATTATTTAATTATGTAGTATCAATATCTATTTAATGATAAAAGTAAATTAATACAAGTTTATAATTTTAGTTCACAATATGAGTTTATATCACCGTCACGAGTTTGTATAAACTCGTGAGTTTGACAACCTTTATTGCCTCCACATATTATGGGCCTATTTGGTATGATGGAATTGAGGGGTGTCAAAATGAATTTGGGTCTCAATTCCATGAGAGGTTTGTTTGATAGGAAGGAATTGGAGGTGGAAGCCAAATCTCTCCAATTCCATCAAATTGGCTTCCACCCAAAAAGTAAAGATTTGCAATTCCATGTAGCCAAATTCTTTGGAAAAACACCCCTCAAGGATGAAGTAACCAAAAAATTGTTAAAAAAAAAAAAAAGAAACCCAGAAAAAGTCACATGTAAAAAAAATTATAGGGCATTTTCTAGTATAATTTCATAAATGTTAATAACTATATCTACAACATTAACAATTAAATCAGTAGACGTTAACAACAATATCCCAACTACTAAATCAATATACATTGACAACTAAATCAATGCACTTAAATAATATCATAAAAGGCTTTTTTGACAATTTTTTGGTTACTTGGATCGGGGAATTTTCCCAAATTCTTTTTGGCCCTTCCAAACTTCACAGCTCTCATCTCATCCCACTACCTTATGAGCATTACGTTCATGCATAACTTCCATACCAATGTTAGCTCGGTTAATAATATCAGCCCAGGTATTAATTACATGACTTTGACTATCAACTACGGATTGGTTGAAATTGAAACCATTTAAATTGAAAGCCATAGTACTGATACCTAACGCGGTAAACCAGATATCTACTACAGGCCAAGCAGCCAAGAAGAAATGTAAAGAACGAGAATTGTTGAAACTAGCATATTGGAAGATCAATTGGCCAAAATAACCATGAGCAGCTACAATGATAGCAGTGGACAAGCTGGCGACCGGCGACGGCTTCCTATGGCAACCCAATTTTGTGGTCTTTTAACACAAAAATCATGTCTCATTTCCATGACATACCAAACACTAAATTAAACCCTATCTCCATCTCGATTTCTATTTTCATCAAAATCATTTCCAGCATACCAAATGGCCCGCCATAGTTTCACCATCTTGGATCATAGAAGTATCAGTTTTTTTATCTAATCCAACCTTCTTGCGAAGAATTCCAATTAATTAGTTCTGAAAAACCGGCACTACTAATAGTACAGTGGTATTGGGAGTAGTCTCCCCACCCCCCTGTACTAGGTTCGATCCCCCCATCCTCTATCGCCTATGTATCAAAAAAAAATTAGTTCTGAAAAAAAAAAAAAGATTGTTTGTAAAAACAAACCCAGATTCACTTAACACTTGAAATTATATATATAACGGATTCTTTCTAACTCGTGAAGTTAGTTAGACATATAATCAATCATTTGACCTGACACTTATATATTGGATATATATCGGATACCTTTTTTTTTTTTTTTGGGGTCGAAATATCGGATACTTTAAAACATCTTACAATACAGATTCTCTTCTTCTAGAATTAAACCGTTGTGTAATAATGTGAAATGTAAAAACCGTTAACCATTTCCTGTTATTAAATTAATTATATATATATAAAATTAAACCGTTAGCCTTTTTTGTATTAGATTAAATTAATTATATATAAAATGTGAGAGTTTTCATGATCGATGAAGCTAGCTAGTAGAATTGGGAACCGTTGTGATTCCGTTTTCAACATTGCACATGCACGTTGCGTAAAGTCAGTGTTCATAATTTCAACGTTTTCAAACGGCAAAACGCGCGAGCAGGTCAAATATAGCATCAATAATATAAACTATAATATCATAACGTTATACAACTCCTACTATATCCAACAATAACAATAATTTATTTATAAAACTATACTTAAATAACATGATACTATAATCTATTTGTGTGTCTTCGTTTTAATTAAACGGTGTCACTTATAGCGTACATGTGTTATTATTGAACCACATGCGGAGAAAATTTCAATGCCTTTCTGAGATGCCGGCCAAATATTTCTTGTTAAATGAGTTTTAAGAATGCGAGAATTATAACCAATGGAGTCGGGTCTAGTGGAATGAGCTGATTCCTCACAATATGGTGAACCAAGTTCATATCTTTGCTGAGAAATATTTCCACATTTAGTGCCTAACAGTGCTTTGAATAAGATTGTCTTTAATAAGAAGATACATATACTTAGCACACAAAAAGAAAAAAAGCGAGGATTATATATAAATACACACTTTTTTCTGTGTATTTTTTGTCCTTATTTGGATTTTAATTGTATCATTAAATATATGTCATGTTTAAGAGTTCATGATATAAGTATTATTTATTTTCAACAATGGCCATGTTATATAGAGGGCATTGAACCAGGGTAAATAAGATTTAAAATAATGTGGCATTAAATTAAATGGAGGGTAAAA
The DNA here is from genome assembly GCA_034222035.1 of Acacia crassicarpa. Classification (NCBI taxonomy): domain Eukaryota; kingdom Viridiplantae; phylum Streptophyta; class Magnoliopsida; order Fabales; family Fabaceae; genus Acacia; species Acacia crassicarpa. The sequence goes on along the minus strand of JAWXYG010000009.1, from coordinate 16,751,628 downwards.
TTTGAAGGGGGGAAATACTCCCTCCAATCCACCCTATAAGTTACTTGTAAATAATTTATTAAAACAAAAAAAAATTAGTTGCATAATTAAAGTTGTCTACAAATGTTAACCCCAAAAAAAAAAAAGGTCTAAAAATTGTTCTCTTTCCGTTCACAAAAAAAAAATAGAAAAAAAAAAAAGAGTGTTCTCTTTTCTATCTTTACCGTTAACAACTACCATAATTTTTTAAAAATAAATATACACTCTCTGTTCCTTATCGACAATTGAAAAGGAACTTTTTTTATTATTATTATTTGTAATTAAAAAACTTGATGTCACAAGTCACACAAACTCTTGTAAGTGACTTATATTTAGGATTAGGACCCCAAAATGTTTTTAGATTATATCTTATATATATAAATTATACTCTCCACTCTCCAGTTTAAAAAATATGACATTTCCACTTACCCAACAAAAATATTAAAAATAATTATTTAACTCGCTAAATCTGTATTAAATTAAATATTTTTACATGGTACTCCTTGGATCCAAAATAATTATTACATAGTTTTGGTCTCAGTGGTTTTTTAATGAGGACAATTAAATTAAATTAAATAGGGACGACAGGGGGAAAATATATTGGAGAGGGTTGGGGTTAATAGAATAAGACAAAAGGGAAACCAAACACATGATGGGCATCTTTACCAACGACGATTAAAAAGATTAAAGAAGGCTTATGATTTCTGGAATACGAGACAAATGTTAATCATGTTTTAACGAATCCAAGATCATCAGGTAGTTGATGCATATTCATTTCATCATCCTTCTTATTATTAATTCCTGTACTAATAATCCAAAGTTATGTTCCTTTTTTTAACGGTTATATTTTTAAAATTATTGCAAAATCCAGGAAAAAAAAACTTTTAATATTTTTTTTTTGGGGGGGGGGGGGGACATGATAAATTTTTAATTTCAAGGTTTTGTTAGAGAAAATGAAGAAAAAGATTCAATATTCGGATTCAAGCACACTAAACTAGATTACCTCTTTGATTTTCTCTCTTCATTGAACAATATGTTTTTACCTCTTTGATCTTTCTCCAATCATTCATATAGGATGCATTCTTTTTAAAAAAATAAAAATAAAAAATCCTTATTTATAAATCTAACTTGGAAAAAAAATAAAGTGGATGACAAATGGATTGGCCAGATAAGCAGATTCGGCCAACTAACAGGCAAACTTAACATGGATAATAGTTGAGGTGAAATTGTTACAATTTGGAAGCTGTTTAGGCAGTATAGCTCTTTGATGAAAACTTTCTAGGCAACTTTACACTTAAACCCAAAACATAAATGACGTTAATGACACATAGACCTATCAGCTCAGCATATTTGGTCAACTAACGGTCAAACTTAACCCAGATAATATAGTCAGGAAAAATTGTTATGATTTGGAAAATTCTAAGGTAATATTGCTTCAAAAAAACACTTCTATGGAAAAATTGGGATTTTGTGACGCCTTCCGGATAAAAATACCCAATTTAATTTTCAGAAACATAAGCCCAAAAAAAAATGAAGCGAGGTGGTGTGTATTTTGAGATTTTCACTTTTAAAAATAGAAGAAATTAGAATAAATATATTGTCTTAATGTAAATCTAAAAGTAAATTAATGGTTTGGTTTTATATTTAGATGAATGCCAACCAATAACTTGGAATAAAATAATCTATTTAGGGTAAATTCTTAGTTAAGAGTTTTTCTTTTTCTTTTTCTTTTTTCCCGTTTTTGTCTTCCAAATAATGTGATGGAATATCAATGGATGAATTTAAATACTCTTTATTTTTATCTGATAAAATGAAACAATAATGTTGTTGAAATTAAAATTATATCCTATATTTTTGGCTAAAAATGTACTAAAAAGTAGCTTTAGTCCTTAAAAAGACCACTTCTCTTTCAAACTAATTATCTAAATAAAAATACCAGTCAATTGAATCTTGAAAACGATTGAAATCATTTTGCCTTATTTTTCAAAATCCCCCAAGTGTAATAAGATGTTATAAATTAGGAAAATGATATTATTTAAGAGAAAATGACAACAACACACCAACTAATAATCACATGAACTCTTATTTGTATTATTTTAATTAGATACAATTGCATGCTTTATTTTTTTAAAAAAAATCGCATGTTAATTGATTGAATCTAACATTAATTGATATGAAGAAATGTTCTGATTGAGATATATAATAAATGGACTAAATTAAAAGAATTTTTTGAGAGAAAAAATTAGGAAAAAAATATTTCAAAGATAAAGACATTAATTTATTCTTCATAAAAAAGAAAACAATGACAGTAAGAGTATAGTTTGTCCAATAAAGAACATGTGTGTGTGTGCGCGCTGAATTGTTCACAATCACATCTATCTCAGCCCCTTCTTATTCAATCATTTGTGGATCACTACTTTTTTGTTTGTTTGTTTGGCTTATCATCAACACTCTGTACTTCATATCAAAAAAAAAAAAAAAATCAACACTCTGTACTTCACTATTCACTTTCAACATAGGGTGTGAATTCTATTTTATTTACACCATTTTGTAATAATTGGAATATATTGTAGCAAGATTTTATTATGGAGAGTCTGCTTGTGCATTATTCAGTGCCTTTTATATGCTAGTCCTATTTATAGGTAAGAAAGAGAAATTTTATTTTGGTTTTATTTATAAGTCACTTTATTAATTTTTTTATATATAAATGTATAATTATACTCTTCATTCATTTTTATGTTGATATATTAAATAGGGGTAAAGTTGGAAAGTTAATAAATATTAATTAGTCCGTGTAAAACATGTCAGAGGTGACTTATAGACCAGATTAGAGAAGTAATTAATGTGATCCCATAATGAATTGGGAGACTAATTGATGTTCTAGATTAAAATTATTAATAAAATAATTATTTTAAAAAATTAATACCAAAAACAAAGAATGTAATATTAGACATGGATAGCCATATTTAAACACTAATTACTGAGATAAAATTAGTATATAAATATTAATTACTCTCTAATAACTTATATTTTCTCATACAGATTCCAATTACCATTCATGTTAACAACAGAAACTAATCTTTCTTAAACCATTTGATTTTTCATCTAAATTTGTGCTCAATACAAGAGTTAGAAATCAAAATAACTCAGCCATTTGCTTAATTGTTTAAAGAATGAGAACCTAGATCACATATGCTAAACTTGAGTTGGTTCATTTTCAATTATTAACCACAATTTGAATGATTACTCTTGACTAAATAAATCATATTGGGATAATTTAATAACAAATTTCTAAATAATTTATCAAATTAATTAAATTTTCTCCTGTGAGAGATATTAATTAGTTAATGGCAACTTATTATGCAATTATCCTCATGTATATAAGTACCACTATAATCTTATTTATAAGTTCCTTTTGAATAAATCATACATATCAATGAGAGGTAATTAACTCAATGATTATAGAGTAATGAGAGGTAGTTAGCTCAATGATTATAGAGTAAATTCCTACTTTGCCTTCATTTCTGAAGGTATATCTTTCAACTCTTTCTTCTTCTTCTTCTTCTTTTTAGGAAAGGGTTTGGGTTTACCCATGATCTAAAGGTAAGACGAAATCTCCCTTTCTCTTAGATGATACCAATGTTGGGCAGGGTGAGCTGTTTATTACTATCAGGCGTTAACCTAACCACCTAAGAGCTAGGATGCCTCTCCCAATGCAACCCCCTCCCTTTGGTGAGAGTGTTCGACCCCGACCCTTTTGCCAGTTGAGCCCAAGAATGAGGGGTTTCAACTCTTTCTTCTCTCTGTATTTTTATTGGTATAATTATTGGTATAATTAATATAGACAAAATTATCACAATCTTATTTATTACCTAAAAGAGGATTTATAAATAAAGCCAATTCTTTTAAATTAAAATATACTTATAAATAAGATGAGAATGATAAATTGAAGAGGGGGTTTTGATTAGACATGTGTTGAAAGGCAACAAAGTCAGCAATCTGCCCTCAATTTTTGAGTTCATAAAAGAACTGAAGCCAATGCAACTGAACATATTTAATTTAATTTATTTATTCATATATTATATAATAATAATAATAATAGAAAAATACTTTTTGGACATTGGCCAACAATAGCTGTCTCGTGAACCTTCTCACACCAATACAAGAGAGCATAAATTTGGTGGTTTAAGGACCACCTCATCCTTTTGTTCACATGGCTTTGTATATTTGTGGAAAATCCAATTCTCTGTTAGCTAATGTTCCCTCCTCTCCCTCTCCTCACTCTCTCTCTATAACTATATTTTTCTTTCTCTTCTCATGACATTTTTCTCAGCCCATAGAATCTCCATTATCTTTCTCACTTTTTGTCTCATCGTTCACAGAGTGCATTCTCGTGTGTGTTTTTATGTGAGTCTAATCACTTCACACAATTATTGAACACAAACTAACACAAACAAAAAACCATACATTCATTATGAATCTGAAAAAATAATAATAATAATAATAATAACGAATATTGTGATCAAATCCATTATTCCAATTATTAGGGAACCCATTAGATAAAAGGGGAAAAAAAAAAGAAAAAGAAAAAAAAAAGATGACACTTTTACAGAGAAATCCAGGCTCATGTATGATCATCATCTGAGCAATTATATCATGAAAATATATATAGTAATGATAATGTAAATATTACCCCCTGACTTGACTTCTTACTTTTCTATGGAGAAAAAAAAAACTAATAATAAAAATTAGAAATTACTTAAAATATTTGGGATTTAAATTAAAATTTCAGAGCCTTGCCTTCTGCTAAGTTTCTTAGCCTAAGGAGCGAACCGACCGACCCGAACTTGATGACTTAATCGGCAATAGTCCAGGTCATGTCATTTTCGAAGATCCAGTGGCAGACTTCGATACGACCCGGACCTGACCCGAGTGAGAGGAATGCGCCATGTGTGGGGCTCCACGCGGTGGTGTCCAGGTGACAGATGGCAACACCATGATTGATCTTGGATTTGGTTTTCGGGTCCAGGAGGTCCGCTTCGTACACCCGAACCTTGGGGACGGAGTGGCAGTAGTAAAGCAAGTATGGGAAGAGGCTCTGGTGGCACGATACTGACTGGGTGACTCGACCCCCGTTTATCTTCCCGACCCGACCCACCATGACGTTCTTCTTCGACCCGTTCACGTTCTGGGTGGTTCGAACGACGACGTTGCGTCCCAGCACCGAGGTTGCGAAGTCGATCATGTCCTCGACGGAGCCGACGCAGCGTTTGGTCTCACCGGCGCTCGGAGCTCTCTCGCACTCACTGAGGGAGCTCGATAGCATCTTGTCCATGGAGGAATTATCAGAGACTTTGAAAATCTGCTTAAGCTCAGAGATTTTCGAGGTCGAGAATGGTAATTTTGAGAGAATAGATCGGGGCAAGAACGACCTCTTGGGCATTTTATCTCTCACATCCGGGAAAGGCATCACCTTCCCTTGCTTCAGCATCGATTCTCGGAAGAATTTGCCTGGTTCTACCCACCTTTTTACCAAATTGCCATTGATGGCTGTACCAGATTTCGCCAGGGAAGAACTCAGAGGGGTGCTCACATTGGTGTAGCCTGTGAATGTGATGCCGTCTTTGGCATAATCCTTGAAGGTATTGTTCACTCCATAGCCTTTGAAGCCAATTTTATGCTCATTACCGTCTCTTCCGTAGCCAGTGAATTTGTCAGTACCTTCGTTGAACGATTTGCCGTAGTTCTTGAAATCGACTTCTGCTGCGTTTCCGCTTTTAGCATATGATTGGAATGAATCGGCTCCGACATTGGCTTGGTCTCTGTAATTAGCGAAGCTCTCAGCGGCTCCATTGCCGCCATTGGCGTAGTTCTTGAAGTTATTGGTAGGGTTGTTCATATTCACACCGTAGTTCGTGAATGTTTCATTCCCGGCATTCGCAGTCTCGCCGTAATTCGAGAATCCCGACCCGGCGACGTTCGAATTCGTCCCGTAGCTTGAGAAATCGCTCACCGCCCCATTCCCGTGTTTTCCATAGTTGGAGAAGGATTGGTCACCGGCATTCCCGTTCTCGGAGTAGCTAGCGAACGATTGCTCTCTCCCGTTGGCATCATCAGAGTAAGACATGAATTGAAGGTTTGGAACATTGGTGGAATCGGCGTACTTCTTGAAATCGCCGACGCCGCCTGTTGCTCCGGTGCCGTAGGTGTGGAAGCTCTGGTCCACCACGTTGCCATCATTAGCGTAGCTTTGGAAATTGTCCTTGTGGCCAGTGGAATCCCGGCTATACCGCCGGAAATCGTTCACCGGGATATTTTCCCCTTCTGAATATTTCTGAAAAGAGTCCGTCCCACCGAGCCGATCCGTCCCATAGTTGGTGAAGTTCTTGTCCTGATACACAGCAAAGTTCACATCCTTAGAGTGCTTCTCCAGACTTTGACCCAAATCGGGAAAACAGAGTAGATTAGCAGCGGAGCAGAATTCGGGTAGGCGCGTGGAAAGAGCGTTGCCAGCGGCGAGCTTTGCAAACGCCGCTGAATCCACAGCAGTCAATGGGGACGCCTTGGAGAGCAAGAACTCAGGTTTAGGCAGACCGTTCCGGATCTCCTTATCCCAATACCGATTCAAGAATGCCTTAGGAGTAAATGGGTTTTTATCCCGAACCACATCGCCACCAACGGCTCCGGCGAAGCCAACCTGCATCAGCGAATAATAACAGCACCCATAAACACAATGGGAAAGATAAAAAAACAGAAAATAGCAGAGAGATCATTGGAGAGGCAGAAGAAGATGGAGCGTGAAAAGTAATGGCGTGTGAACACTTACAGAGAAGGAAGAGAAGAGGATAAAGAGAAGGAAGAAGAAGATCCTCATATGGTTTGAGTTTGGTTTTGTGTACTAGTTTTTGTGTGAGTGTGTGAGAAAGGAGAGAAGAGAGGGTCGAGAATGTTGGTGGATTTGTTGGGTTGTAAGCGCAAATTTATACTGTGAGGAGAATGAAGCAAATTACGATTTCATATGAGATTCAATCTTCTCACACACGATGCTTTTCTGCTAAATACTGTGGTTTGAAGAGTTTATTTATTTATTTATTTTAATTATCGCTGGTTAAAATATAAGGGAATTGATTTCTTGAAGTTTAATTAATATTATAATTTATAACATATTATTATTTTTAATCCATTAATATCATTGCTCATTCTAATGATAACAACTATATTGTCCAAATTAAGGTGGGATAGTCAAAATTTAATTTTTTACAATTAATTAGTTTTGAACCATAAATTAAATTTTTTTACAGGGTGACAAACTGAAATAAAATATCATTTTTTTAGATTATTTATAATTAATATATATATATATATATGGCAAGAAAAGGAGGGGGAGTAGGTGGTTAATAATGGAGAAAAAAAACCAAAAAGGCAATAAAACAGATGAGAGGAGTGACTCATAGCATATTAGCATATTACCAAAACATATTGTGCTCACTTGTAAATTTATAAAATAGGCCCTTCATGCCCTAATAAGTAATAACGCGTTTTCGTCTGCCATACATTCTCAGTCAATATCAATACTCCGATTTATCATAACCCAAAAAAAAAAAAAAAATCCAATTTATTTCCCAAAAAAAAAAAACAATACTTCAATTAAGTAATTACAAAAACAATATCTCTCACCAATAAAATATTTAATGGGGGTATTTTTCTCCAATTTTCTGAAATAACAAAAAGTAATACCTCCAATCTAAACTTAGAAACAAATCGAGAGATATAAATTTTCTAAATTTATAAGACATTTTTCAAATTATTCTTATTGATTATTGATTGTATATATTAAAAAAGATTTTGTACTAATTTTTTTAAACCAAAGTACTAAATTGGGAATTTTAAGGGAAAAACACACATTTATTAAAAATAACTAAATTAATTAATTTTGATATTTATAAATTAGTTATCTAATTCTTGTATTTAAGACATGTTGGAATATTTTAAAAACGAAGAAATGTGTTTTGGTAAAATCATATCCTTAAAAATTAAGAATTTTATATGATGAGTTGAATGTAGAGTTATAACTGCATTTTGACCAAAAAAAAAAAAGTTATAACTGAATTAAAAGTCATTAAGATCATGTTCTTTAATTCCTAAAAATACGTATAAAAAGTTATAACTAAAGGTGTGGTAACAACCACCTATTGTGTTGTTTTTTAAAAAGAAAACCCTATTATTATAAAAAAGTGTTACTCTTTATGAAAAAGTTTCTAGTAAAAAAAACTCTTCATTGAAAAGTTATTTTTAAAAAGCATTAGTTATTAGGTGTGATTCATGAATCTAACGTATAATTACGATTTTTTAATAAAAAAGATGTTACTTCAAAACACACTGCTTTTCATTGCCTTCATCTTCAATTACACATAAAGATATAATCAAATTATCACTTTATAAATATCTTATTGTTGTCTTGGCTTAAATATCACTTTATAAAGGTCATGTCTCTTTAGTTCGTAAAAATACATATGAAAAGTTATAACTAAAAGTGTGGTAGCAATCACTCTATGAAAGGTTATGTTTTTTTAAAAAGAAAAAAGAAAACCTTAATATTGAAAGAGTGTAACTTTTCATAAAAAAGATTTTAGTAAGGAAAAAACTCTTTATGAACAATTATTTTAGTTGGTTATTTAAGTTTGAGTCATGAATAAGCACACGAGATTCATAAATCTAACATATAGTTATGACATTTTAATTAAAAATGCATTACTAAGAGGTGCTACTTTTAATTGTTCAAAAAAAAAAAAAAAGAGGTGCTACTTTTCATTGCTCATTGAGTGTACACAGAGATAAAATATCACTTAATAAATATTTTATTTTTATCTTGACTTGAATGTTCAAGGGTTTTCACTATGTTTTGTGGGAAATTTTCTGGTGAACCTAACTTGTGGCTCATAAAATAAGAATTGACCGGGTTAAAAGAAAAATCTTGCTTACATCTTGAAGAGGTTGTGCATAATACCAATGAGGATTAACACAGTTGGTTAAGGCATCAGCCTTTACCCAAAAAGGGAGGAAGTTCGATACTCGCTGGTCAATGTGAGGGCCTCATTGATGAGCGATTTGTAAGTATCTCTGTAAGCGCTCTTTGAGCCTGGAGGTATGCCCTGACTATGGTGGGGTATCGGTGTTTACCCCCCACTTAAACTTTTTCTTATTAAAAAAAAAAGAGGTTGTGCATACCCTTCTTCTTTACCTCTTCTCCTCTTCTCCTTATACTCTTTAACTAAACCGTGCCCTCCATATGGACCAACAAAATCAACAGGAGTAATCAGTTACTTGGAATAACAAATACTACATTCAGTTTTAATTATAAGGCTTAGTTGATTTTTTTAGAGAGATTAAAAATGCTAAATAAGTTACTTAATCATTGCATATATTGTGTATCCTTAGATTATATATTAGTTTGTTAGTTAAACTAATTAGTTTGAAAAAAATAAAAATATTCTATAGTAATTTAATTAGCTTCCTTAACCTCTTCAAAAAAGTTAATTAAGTTTTATAATTAGGACCGGAGCCAAGAACAACAACAACAACAACAACAACAATAATAAGTACTACATCCAGTCCTAATTATAAGACCTAGTTGACTTTTTTTTAAAAGATTAAGGAAGCTAAATAAGTTATTTAATTATTTCATATGTTGTGTATCCTTAGATTATATATTAGTTTATTAGTGAAACTAAATAGTTTGAAGAAAAATAAAAATACTTTAAAGTAATTTAATTAGTTTACTTAATCTCTCTAAAAAAAAGTCAAGTAGGTCTTATAATTAATTATATAGAGTTGCGACCATGTAGGATGTTTTGCATAAATAAATAAATAAATTGGACATGTCCATAAGCAATTAAGGATAGTATAACAAGTCAGAGAGTTCGGCCGAAAATAAAATGTGAGAACGAAAAGGGTTCTTTTAATAGGAATAGGCTCTGCCAAGTGTGAAACCTGACGACGCGTTTTCAACTGGATCAGGATTCTCTCCAATTCTAGTTACCCTCCTCTACCATGAAACGCACTGTTTTTTTGTGCAAAAAGAGAGGTGATGTACCGTGAAAGCTATGGGTGAAAACATTTCCATGAGTTAAAAGGTTGAGGTAACATTTTTACTTAAAAATATTAAAAAACTGTTCATGTGAAAATTATTATTTTTAAAATAATTGTATTTGAATTTAAAATAGGTTAAAGTATATATTTGGTATTCTAAAGGAAAAGTACCAATATATGAACTTTTTGCAAAAATTGTACTCAATTAGAGTAGATGGAAAAAGATTTACTGAAGTAGAACAGTGTCGTCAGGGTGTTTGACGCCACCGAGGGAGTGGCGTCATGGGTACTAACGCCACTAGAGTGGCGTCGTTTAAATTGACGCCACTAGTGGCGTTAACGGACACAACGCCACTAATATGCATGACGCCACTACCTCAGTGGCATTAGACATTCTGACGTCACTGATGGTGGTGTCGCCTGACACAACGTCACTAACTGTCCTACTTCAATAAATCTTTTTCCATATGCTCTAATTGGATAGAATTTTTGCAAAAAAATTCCTATATTGGTGTTTTTCCTGGTATTCTAAGTATACACCATCTCTTAGTTTAATCCCTTAAACTTATAAACTGCATTTTAAGTCCCTTAATCTTGAGATCATTTTTAATCTTTCTATTAAATATGACTAGTAAACTAAAGATTAAAAATAATTCAAAAGATTAAGAGACTAAAAACACACTTTATAAGTTCGAGATATTAAACTAAAAGTTGATGTATATTTAGAATACCAAACATATACTCTAACATGTTTTAAATCTAAATATAAATGTTTTTTAAAAAACTAATTTTCACGTGAACAATTTTTTAATATTTTTAAGTAAGAATTTTACGTCAACCTATAACTCATGGAAATTAAATGTCTTCACCCATAGCTCTCACAGCAGCCTCACCTCATAGTCTCACACTATCTCTCTCTTTAACAAATTAAAGTGCGCAAGTTCATTTGCACAAAAAAATGGTGCATTTCATGGTAAAGTAGGGCAGTGGGTGGAAGCTCACAAATTAGCCTGGATTACAATTTTTAACATTCACATTTATTGTAATTTTACTTTTAATCCCTTGAGTTTTAAACTATAAGTTTTGATCTTTTAAATTTTATTCCATTTTAAATATTATTTTCTGTAATTAAAAAAAAAGTTGGATCATTTTGCCCATTGAGGGACCAAAACCAAAATGAATCAACTGTACATGTATCTATCAAAACCTTTGTGGCTTGCTTAGTGATATAAAAACTTTCCTACAAGTGGTAGGTAACAAATTTGAATATTTGATCCCATTTATGATATTAAGTGATTAGTATTGGCCCTTTAATTCACAAAAAGGAAAAAAAAAAAAACAATACATTTGCTCAAATATCAAGGGATTAAGGACTTGAAAATCGTTTGTAAATATAAGAGCTAACTAAGTACTCTACTGTCCTTAATATAACAGTTAATGAATTTTTTGCATGGAAAAAATTATAGAAGATAAATAAATTATTTAAGCTTATACGTTATGTATCATTATATTATATTATATATCAGTTTAAATTTTAGAAAAATTTGTTTGGAGAAAAATGTTAAATATGAATACTCTAATATAACTTATTTAGTTTCCTTAATCTCTTCCAAAAAAAAAAAAACTCTTATATCATAGGTAGTAAACTTTTTTTTTTCCCTAATGTAATACCTTAATCTATATTTTTTGTCTCTTAAATCTATAAGTTTTTTTTCTTCTTAATATTATTCCTATTGATTGTATATATTAATGATGATAAGAGGGTTCTCAACTTTTCATCAAAGTTAATAATGATTAAATTTTAAAGAAACTAAAACACATTTTTAATAGGGAAAATCTCATATAAAGCTACTTAAAATAAAAAAAAATTCTAAATCGGGTTAGTAAATTTAATAAATCTTTAATTGAGTCATTAACCCAATTTAAGATTTTAAAATATGGGTAAAATAACTTTAATACTCTCACTTCTCTCCTCATTAATGAGTTTTATTACTCCCTAACTTATGTTTCCCATATATATATCAAAATTAATTTTAATACAATAAAATATGATTCGTTCAAATATATTCATCATAAGAATACAAACCTACAATATTTTGAGCAAAAAGTTCATTTTATTAAAATCAACAATTTTTTAAAGAAAACTTATAATATATGTCACTATAAAAAGGACATATTTTGGTAAATATATTAAGTATGAATTTTTCTATATTTTTCACACCCATATATATAGGTTTTTTTTTTTGGAAATTTTTATATTGATGTAAACCATTTTATGAAATTTTAAGTGCTTTTTTCCAAAATATTCATAGAAGTATATGAAATTTAAACTTCACTTTTTAAAAGAAGATAAAAAAAATATTACTGATTTATATTAAAGAATTAAAAATTAAAAATAAAATATTAACTAAATTACTATCTAAAAACTCACATTTATGTGTAAAGGAAAATTATTTTGGTTTAAGTTAATATTGGTAAAATTGACTTTTATTTCAATTCAATTTTGAAAAGGGTGAAGTTGGCATGGAATGTGTTTTTTTTTCTTTTATCTCACCCGATAAAAATAAAATCTTTTTTCTTTAAAAAAAAACCTCACATTTATTTTTTTATGATTAATACAATTAATTGACTTTCAATTAAAATATATTTAATTGATATCAATGATACTATTATGGCATGGTATACTGGAATTATTCTTGATTATATTTTTTATATAAAGTCATAAAACAATAATACTCTTTTAAGAGGGGAGAGAAGAAAAGCTAGCAGAAAAGAGAAGGGTGACATTAAAGTTATTTTACACAGATTTTGAAATCTTAAATTGAATTGATGACTTAATTAATGATTTGTTGAATTTACCAACCCGATTTAGAATTTTTCTATTTTAAGTAACTTTATATGAGATTTTCCCTTTTTAATAAACAATAACTAAATTAATTATCTCTTCAGTATATGTAAATTAATTATCTAGATCGCTACAGGATCCAGGAATCAATGAAAAAGTTAACAATACTTATGACCTATTTTTAAAGACTTGGATCTGGTTTTGATTAGCAGTAATTGGAATTGATTTTGGAAATGTTTGATGAGTAGATTGATTTTGAGAAAAATCAGGTATTATTTTAGTTATTTTGGCAAACAATAATTGATTTTAAAATCAATCCAATTAAACCGATACTTCTTTTATTTTTTCTGTCTGTTTTACAATGAATGATAAAATAATTAAAATTATCATTATTTGATGTAGCTCTTGATGAAGGTGACAGTTGACACTATACAGTATACACTCATTTTACTGACCTATTCGAAAATAGATAGCTTATAAACTTAGACAACAAGTAATTCCCAAGTACATAAATATTGTCAACCAAAGAATATCGTACAAGTAAAAAAAGTCAATATATATGATAATAATTTTAACTTAGACCCCAAGTAATTTAATTTTTAATAGTATATATTAATTTAGATTTAGATTCCTCATTATTTGAAATTACGTACTTTTTGTAAAATTTTACATCTTCAATAATGCGTACTATTAAATCTTATCAAATGAAAAATAAAAAAAAATAAAAACTTATTAAATCTTAATATAATAAAGGGAAAATGACAAAAAATAATTTTGAAATTGTAAAATTTTAAATCAAATATTTTTTTTTAAAAAATAAGTTGTAAATTGCTTATCAAGTTCCATCATTTTCTTATCAACTCTCAATAACAAACTTGATTTAGCATTTTTCAGTTTTAAAATTCCTTTTTTTTTTTTGGTTAATCATTTTCCTTATAGTAAAAGCACAAACGAATGCACGAGGGAGTTGTATCTTAGAGACATTAAACCTAGCTTGGGGCGCTTAACAACTCATCTAGACTTTTTCTTTGGTGAGTGTTCATTTTGTGATTTTTTTTTTCTCAAACATTTTTTTGACAAAGGAAACTCATAAATAATCTATAATTAACAAAATTGGGATGCACGCACATATATATTAATATATTATATCTCTGGTTCTAAATATGAGACATAGTTTGTAGTACATTTTGCACTATAAATTATCCCATATTTACTGCCAAAGGAGTATTAAATAAATATAGCAATTTCCTTAATGGTGGGAAAAACTATTTTGATATAGAACTTAATTCTCATTTTCCTACTAAAAGAAATAAGCGAAACTTGATTTGAAAATTTGAGTATTAATTTCAAATAAATTTGAATATCCTTTCCTAATGTTATAAAAATGTGAATTTAAAAATTTTAACAAGTGGAACTTTATTTCACATGTCTATATTTCTCTTTGTAGCATTATTTTAATTTTTTTAGAATAATATTATTTGAGTTTATAAAAATATTTTTCTTGATTTTATTAGAATATATTATCTTATGCAACAAACTGACTTTGTTTTTATCATGGAGCTAGATTTCTAAGAATTCAATATTTTACACGTATTTAAAATTTTAAATTGATTTCTTATGTTAATACTATTATATAAAAAAATGCATATGTTTTGAGTTTTTTATAGTTTTCGAAACAAATTACTTTTAATCATAGTATCACTAGTGTAAAAAAGGCTTTTAAGACCAGATAAAAAAGGCTCCGTAAGATTGGACCCGCGACTGGTTTTGTTCCAGGTGGTATTAAAAGTCTAACATTTAAGACAGGACATGAATCGATCTTAAAGAAACTCTTTTAAACCGGACATTTAAAACAATAGGTCTTAAAAGTCGTACTAAATAAACCTGAAATATTTTTTGTTTGATCCTAAAACTCAACTTTTAAAACCGGACACAAACTTTAGGGCTGCTCTTCAAAGGAACGAAATTTTAAGACTGGACAAAAATAATTAAGACCGGTCATATAAATACATCCAGTCTTTAACAGTTGAACATTTAAGACCGACGTATTTATTCCGGTCTAAATTTTCCTGAATTTTTTTTCCTGTTCTGTTCTTCCTGATCAACACACACACACACACACAAAACCACTACCCAATCCAGCACATAAAAGTCGATACTTAAGCTACAAGCTATGACAATTATGAATAAATTGAATTGAGATAAAGAATATAAATATTATTCACGATGAGTTATTGAGTTATGTGGCCTCTTAATTAATGATTATACTATGACTACAACACCTAAATTAATTTATACTATAAGATAACTTATTTACAAATACAATGAGCTGAGTTACAAACACAACAGGTAAATCAACATACATGTCCAATATAATATTCACCATGCCTTTATTTGATTCCCACCCAATAACGTAACATCCTCTTTTCACTATTAAAAAAAAAAATCATTTTTTGCGATGGAACAATTCCGTCACAAAAAAAAGCATTTTCCGTCGCAAAAAAATTTTGCGACGGAAATGGTCTGTCGCTAAATATGGCGTCACAATTGTGACAAAAGACACAAAATCCATCACAAAATTTGAAATTTGCGATGGAAAATTATTTCCATCGCAAATTTCAGGATTTGCGACGGAAGTTAATTCCGTCGCAAAATTAATTTTAATTTTTTTTAAAAAAAATATTTTTTAAAAAATATAAAAATTCATAAAAAAATATTTTTTTAAAAAAATGGCTGTTTGTTTTTGCTGTTGTGGAAGACTGTGAAGAAATTTACACCTTTCTCCATATTCTCCATATTGGCAGCTGAAAGATGAATCACAAGAAACAAAATATGATTAATATATAATATCAATATCGTGTGAGACATATAAAATACTTCTAAAATTATAAGTCAATAGTAACTTGACGGCAAATTCTGCAACCCAACAAAAACATGAGTCTATATGAATGCATAGAATATGGAAATGAATCTGTTTAGTAAACAAATCAACAAATTTCTAAAAAATTCAGAAAATCAAAGCAGGGAGAAAAGAAATCAATAGTTCTTAATTGACAAATAGCTCCAAGAAAACTTTGACCCTCTTTCCATTAGTGGCCCCCTAAACTTTTCCCAATCATCCTCTTTGATCCAAGCCACTGACAAAGTGATACAACTCAAGTGTTCGACCTACTTCTCATGAATAGCAGTTGCTCTTCATAACATGGATTTCCCACCAAACAAATGTCATGTAAATGGAACCACATCCCAAAAAAGAAAAAAAAACATACTTGATTGAGGACGATGAGGAGGCTGGAGAACGGAACCGAAGGATGAGAGCTGGAGGATGGCAGACGATGGAGGGATGATGAGGCCAAGGAGGCGGAGGACGGACTGGGTTGGAGCAGGAGAGGGATAGACAATGTGCACGAGGGGGAGGAGAGGAAGAAGAAAACTAAATGACGGTGGAAATATCCCAAATTTGAGACTTAAGTCGAAATTTGCGACGGAACAAACTTCTGTCGCAAATCAATCAGAGATTTGCGACGAAACTCTAACCGAGATTCCGTCACAAATTGGAGCCAAAACTGGTGGCCAAATGCCAGTTTTAAAAAATAATTTTGCGACGGATTTTTTAAATTTGTAGCAAAAAAGGAAGTTTTGCGACGGATTTTTGAAATTTGTAGCAAAAAAGGAAGTTTTGCGACGAAATTTGTTTCGGTTGCAAAACCCAATGCGATGGAGTGTGATTTCCGTCACAAATCCCCTTTTGGGTTTTGCGCCAAAGGGGATTTGCGATGGAAAATAATTCCATCGCAAAACTTCTTTTTTTGCAACGGAATTTAAATTCCATCGCAAATACCCCTAAATTTGCGACGAAAAGAATTCCGTCACAAATTCCGTCGCTAATAAGCTATTTTCTAGTAGTGTTTATAACATGGCCCTTTGGATCAGATCCTGCCACAAAAATAAAACAAGAACAAACTTCATAGTTAGTGACATTGTTTAAGAACATAGAAGAAAGGAATATCATAGTATCGATGCGGCAACACATTATCATCCGGAAGCATGTGCTTAAAAGTCTCAAGCATTTCAGAAAAACTCTTGTCGCTCCATCATGACGTGCCTTTAAGCTTACCAATTTCAATACAGCGTTCAACAATTGATATTTTTTACACCTAGGTATAGTGAGGTCTTTGCATCACTGCACATATTACCATATGCATGTAATTGATAAAAAGTCTCTTCTCCTACCACGAATAATGACCTCTATGCGATCATCCATATCTGTGTCATTATCATCAAAGGCCACTTCCCCATGTTGAGACCCACTTGGCATTTTTTCACCATGCCATACCCGTACTGTATAAGTCTTACAAAATCCTTCACAAATTAAATGTGTGTGTATAACTTCAGGACTTAATCACCTCTCATTCAAACATTTTACACAAGGGCAATAAAACTTCCCACTATCATCATGGGCATTTTGTTTAACAAATTCTATAAATTCTCTCGCCCCATTCTGATATTCAACACTCGTCTGTAAAGCATTTATCCAACTGTGATCCATAGTAGAATTCCTATAGACGGAAAGATTTAACATACATAATTTGAAAAAAATTGAAAATTGAATATAAAATAAGCTAACTCAAAATGCATATTTATGCTCAATGTTGGTTAGGTCTTCTATTTTTTTTTTTGTTTTACGGAGAAACTTTCCTATTAAATGCATAACGAAGAATCACTTTTGATAATAAATGTATCACAGTGAATCCAAGAAGCAAAATAAATGCATGACAAGGAAATTAAATGCATCGCATGAAGGTCTTGTGGAGTCACCTGTAGCATATAAATTCAAATGCATTTGCTGAGTCTTTCTTCTCCGGTCACGAATGTTAATGTTGTAAACAACAAGAGTAACCTAAAAACACTTGTTGGTTAGTTGAGTTGGTCTAAAGTGCAAATGTAATCTTCAAAATAAAATATTCATTAACAACAAAGGAACCCACAAGAACATTTCATTGATTTCATTAAACTCATGAAAAACCCATAACGATAAGCAGGAAAATCATAGAGTTATATAACCGAAACAACTCATACAGCTTGGTCTATAGACGTTTAACTAAGAAACCAGAAAGTGATTGTTGAGGGAGCGATATGAAGCAGCGACGAAGCAACACACAAACACTGGAGACAGAGACTGAGCAATCACTTTAAGCGCGACAAGAGAAGTTCAGAGAAGGAAATCTAATTTTCCGCGCGACAGAGACATGTTTTAGTATTTTGGATTTTATTAAGACCGATTAATTATAACGTATCCGGTCCTAAATATAAGCATTTTATTAATTTAATTTTTAAGCTCGGAGGTTTAGAAGACTCCGATCCTAAGTTTTTATTAATTTTTAGACCGGATATTTATAAAACATCCGGTCCTAAAAGTCAAATACTTTTTAGATCAATTACTTATAAAGTATTTGGTCCTGACGGTTCTCATTTATTAACAAAAAAAAAAAGAGAGAGGATTGGCTTTGGCGAGCGTAGCAGCAACTGAATAAATAAAATAAAGGAAAACTGGAAAAATAATAAGCTTCTTTAATTACTGGAGAATATGAACAAAAAAAAGACACAAGCTTAGTTTTTAATGCTTTATACATTACTGGAGAATATGCACGTACATAAGAAAAAAAACAAAAGAAAAACAAGCTAAAGATTATCAAAAACAAGAATCTAACTGAACATCTGAAAGCTTATTATCATCCAATGCCTTGTCGATATCGGCGTGAACATCATTAATTTCCCGCTGGAGATAAGCAAGTTCCTCCCTTTTTTGCATTAGCCACAATGCACCATTAGAGGAAATAGGAGAGAGGTCAGAGGTAGGCGCTCTGGGGCCAACAAGTTGGACAGGGGGAATTGGAACTTTAGCATAGACAAGGTTGGTAGAAGGATGGGGGGTGCGGCAATCTCTTCATCATCCGAAATAACAATGGGTCTAACGACCCGAGACTCTTCGGTCACAATAGAATGCACTCTCGCTGGAAGAGGGCCACCGTATAACGATATAAGGATGGCAAGAGCTTCAGGTGTAAGAGCACCCCTATGATGAGTTCTCTTGTATCTAACCATGGTTTGAGGCTTTGAGCAATTGGGGCAGAGAGCTAGGTAGTGAAGAGTTAGGAAGCAGTGAGGAGTTAATAAGGATAGAGAAGTAGTGTGAGGAGTTAATAAGGGCAGAGAGTAGGAGAGATACGTAATTGATGATGAATTTAGTGTTTTTCTACTTTAAGAGCTCATTTTATAAATATCCGGTTCTAAAAGTCTATTATTTATTTTTTTCAATTCAATTACTTTTAAGATCTACATTTTATAATATATACGGTCCTAAATTTCTATTATTTATTTTTTCAATCAATTCAATTACTTTTAAGACTAACATTTTATCTTGTATTCGGTTCTAAAATTAGTTTATTTTTTTTAAATCAATTTTTTATTTTTTCTTAAAACTATTACTTTTAAGAACGGATCTTTTACAATATCCGGTATTAAAAGTTCATTCTTTCAGATAGCAGAGTCGTATCCTTACACTCTATTCAAATGAATGATTCATAATCATTTCGGCTTCCAGATAAACTTCTCAACTAGGCGTCTCCTCGTATACTAAGGAACAATGTGGCTCCTCGTTAAAGTTTCAGGCGTTTTACATTGTTCAGGATGGGTTTTCTATTTAAACCCGTTGTTACTTTACTTTCTTTACATTCTTTTCCATCACTTCTACAACCTCCACTGTAATGGCTGCTCCACCGCCACTAGGTCCTCCTTTTCCTCGTCCTCCTCTTCACAATATGTACCCTCCTCCGTTGCTTCCGAACCAGTCATTCTACCAGATGATGCAGCACCTCCTGGCCCACGTCGATTATGTAGATCGACGCTTGGGCCAACTGTTTTAGATCTATCACGCCATCAACAACAAGCTGACTGCAGTACTCGACGCCCATGACGTTGAGTACCGTCTTTTTGATGACGACGTGTCCGACCTCTCCGATGACTCCCTCCCCTCTGACAACGATGGGGAGGATTAGATATTTTTATTTTTATTTATGTACTACTACTGCTCCTGACAGGGCAGCATAAAAAAATATGATAAATAAAATTTTTATTTCAATTTCTATATGTTTTTCTATTTCTCATTGCAAGTTAACTTCAAAGACCTTAGCATCTCTTCAATGGATGATAAAGTCAAAGGAGGATCACATTCATAGGAAATCTTTGGTGGAAATTTTAATTGCTTTTTTGAGGAGAAAGGGGGATATAATTTTTTTAAAGAAACAAAAAGGAAATTCACAAGTAGTATTGATGCATTTCTTGAAGGCAAAGAAACGATATCGATCGCCTTGTCCTTTTCATTCTGTTCTTTTTCTTTCCGATAAAAAGGAAACAAACAAAACATTGTCTTCATGTGATCAACATTAAAAATTCGCAGAATACAGTTAAGACCATACATAAAAAAAACTCGTCTACCTTATTCGAATAAAAACAAAACAGTGACAATTCTTCTCGAGGTTGGACTGTTGTTGTCGTCAGTTTTACCTCACCCTGATTTGAATATTTTCAGTGTCCTTTTCATTATCTTCATTCTTTTTCCCACAAAAGAAAAAAGACAAAGAAAATAAGGCAGACCGATAATGCTGCTCAACATCAGGAGAGGTAAAATTGACGACAACGAAGGTCCTAGCTTGAGGAGAACGCTAGAACCTCGGTGACAAGCGAGGTATTTAAAGGCAGACTATTAAGATCGGATATTCAACAATTACACGGTTCCAAAGGTTAAGTCACGTTGGACTTTTAGAAGTGGACATTTTATAAATATACGATCCTAAAAGTCTCGGGACTTTTAAGACCGCACTTTTAACTAACATACAGTCCTAAAAGTCTATCAAATAAAACTTTTAAGATTGGACAAATTAGTACCCGGTCTTAAACATTAACCCTTAAGACCGATCAATATATAAATCAAGTCTTAAAATTAATAAATTTTTTATTTAATATTTTTTATATTTTGTATCGGCCGCATTTTATGTCCGGTTTTAAAAGAATAACTTTTAAGACTAGCTATTAAATATGTTCGGTCTTAAAACATCAATACCTTTATTTTTAAATTTTTCCTTATTATTTTTGGACTGCAGAAAATATAATTCCGACTGTATGAGATTTCTCGATAAAGTAATTGATATTTAAATTTTTTTTACTAACATTTTAAAGACGGGTTGTTTTTTTAATGGGTCAAAATAATATATTTAAGACCTATGAAAAAATGATCCGGTATAAGAAGTTCTTTATATTTACAAAACTGCCACTGGTTATACCTTTAAGACCGGAGCGTCAATAGTCTGATCTAAATGTGGTAGTCTTAAAAGCATTTTTTGCACTAGTGTATTATTTTAAGAGAACTTCATAACTGAAGATAATTGTAATAAAATTAGATTATTACTTTGTGTTTTTTTAATTCCTTATTTTTTTTTATAATTATAATAAAATGGTCAAGATGAAAAATTCTATTTATTTTTAAATTTTTTATATGAAAAACAAGTTTTCCCACCTTTTTTATAGAATACAATAACGCTGTATTATTATATAGTTGGCTACACTTATTATATTGTAGTAGTGATAATAGCAAATTAATTACTCCGTATCAAATACAAACTTAGATAAAATTAATTTTAAATTTTATGGTACAGTTATATAAATCTAAAATTAAATTAAAATGATTTCAAGATTATAAAATCGTTCTCATATTGTTATTTAAAAAATATTTTAAACTGAATATATATTAATTATAAATAATTGCCTTAAAATTTATTAATACTCTATCCATTTATATAAAAGGACTTTATATTCATGGCAAAAAAATACTTATATTTAATAGCAGAGGGACTGGCACATAAAGAGAAAGCATATAGTAGTGTAATATATAACAAACGGACCTTATCAATAACTGAAAATTTGGCATTCAACTTTACGTGCCTTGAACGGGGATGTGGGATTCTGATTAAAAAACAAAAAAACAAAAAACTGGGATGTGGGATGAATGGATGATCAAGAGAATGGACTAACACTACTCACTCAATTTTTATTTTGATTTGAACATGGTTATATATATAAGGAATAATTAATTTGTAGGTCTGTATAGTTTTAAATATTTTAATCAGGTCCTTATAAATTCTTTATCAAGTCCTTACAATTTTTTTTATTATGTCCTTATACTTTCATTTATTTTTAATTAAGTCCCTGTAGTTTCATCTAATTTTTAATTAAGTCCTCATAGTTTTTTAAGTCTTCATTCGGTATATTCTAATACTAATATTCTTCTGTAAATATAAAATATAATATTATTAAATGTAATTTTTTTAGTATATTTAATATTATTTTAAATTTTTTAATAAACATATATTTATATTTCTAATTTTATATAATAATTATGAAATCCGAATCATGATAAAAAAATTTCTAAAAATATAATATAATTATAGTTAATTATTTATATAAAATTTATTTTATTAATTATTTTTCTAATTATATAATTATAAATTTTAATTTATTATTAATATTTATACATTAATGATATTATTTTATTTTAAATTCAATTGATAAATAAAAAACCTTAGGGATATGATTAGAAGTAATTAACGGGAAACTACAAGGGCATACAATTAACATAGAGTTGGTTTTAGCTGTATAAGATCATGCTAGACTCTTCTGAGTCTTGAGTTCATCCTCTAGATGAGACACTTGTGTTAGGAGCAGCAACCACAAATCTCGAATCGGATATTGGATGATAATATGAAAAAACTATAAGGACATGCAAATTAATTATCCCCATATAATAATAAACAAAAGTTTACAAGATTCGTCCATTGTTTTTTTTTGGTTGTCTATCCGGTATCTAGAGCTTCACCCTGACTAATCCGAATCCAACCTGGGTCTATTGTTTTAATTAGTATTATGTATATTATGCTGATTAAATTTATCAATCATAAGGCTTAGATCACAGCACTTACAGAATCAAATGGAAACACGAGTTTATTCTAAAAAAAAAAAAACACTTCATGTTTATTATATACATCAGGATCCAGTCCTAAATGTAAGATATTTTTTCCATTTTATCTATTATAATAATTATTTTTAAAAATTAATTTTTCTAACTAGGACAGGTCTCATCTGCCGCATATAATTAATGGCATCAATAAATCGTAATCCCCACACATCCTATAGAGTTTCATTAAAGCTCTTATCTTATTGTACCTTCGCTTCAAAATAGTTATCATATTATTTCACAAAATTTGATGATAAAATACTTTATTAAGAATTTAGGACTTTTAATCTATTTAAGGTGATAATTAACATCCTTGTGTGTGTGTGTTATTTAATATTAATCGCACCTCGATCACTTGTCTCTTGTTTTTACACGCTTCACCTTTACCGATTTTATTAGTATTTTTTCACATTATTGACCTATCATCAATTATTTAATCATTTAAATTTAAAGTATATATAATAATGCATGTACGTGCTGAGTCATTTGTCTGTGAATCCTTCACAAAATTTCGTCTGTGATTAATATAAATACCAACTTTGATTTCTATAACAGATGTGATACTCATACCAAACTATGTCATATTCTCACAATCATCCACATCGAAACTACATACTTGTAGCCTCCTGATTCGAATGAATAGTTGTTGTTATTATTATTATTAGTTGTTGATATTATTATTATTATTATTATTATTATTATTTGGTGAATGATTCGAATGACGAGTTAGTACAAATGCATATTTGCATTATTCTCAATATATACTCCCTCGAATTCCAAATATTTTTAGAAGAAATTCTTAATCTATGATATAAGTCATTTGTTGGGTCATTAATAAATTTTTTTTCTTCTAAATATTACTTTTATAACAATTTATTAGAAAAAAAAATACTTGAAGTCTAATATAAAAGACTTAAAATCTAATACGGTGTTACTATAATATAGGTAAAATTGAAAAATAAATATTTCATCTTTAAACATAGTTTTAGTCAACCAATTTTCATTAATCCTCGTGATCATTGAGATAGTTGAAAATGACTTTAAAAAAAAGGATCAAATGAATATATACTCTAGGAAGTTTCTTTCCCCTTTTTGTGAACCTCTAGGAGGTTTTCTTGATTTTTCAATAAGGTATTTGTTAGTTTCAGGAAGTATTAATTAAATATTTTCTCATTTATAATCATATTTAATAAGGATAGTAAGAACATGATAACAATTAATAGTATACTGTTAGAGTTTAGTGTAATTAAAATTAGTAATATTTGGAATTGCTTAAAATATATGAAAAATTAAGTATTTATAATTGTTTTTATTGATGCATATGAATTACTCCATCTAGTCCATAATATTAATAATATAATACATATTTATATAGTTTAATTATATTAAGGATGCTAGTTAAATTAGTTAATATGACATGTATTTTTTAAAACATTCTAGTCACCATCTTTCTTAATTCTCTCATTCCCATTTCTCTTAATTTATAAATTCTTATTCTCATAAATTAGTTAAAATGCCATATATTATACTCCATTCGGTTCTAATTGTAGGAACGCTTTTGTAATGTAATTTACATTACAAAAGTGTTCTTATAAGTAGGATCAGAGATAGTAAATAATAAAAGGAATACTGTCGTCTTATGAGGCTATAGTTACTTTGTGGTATGAGATGTCGCTATAGGCCACGTGTCAGGTGGGGAATGGTGAGAGGGTTGTACTTAGTACAGTTTGAAACGCGTTTAACCGCTAATGATTTGGTTTTGTAACCACTAATACTAATCTTTTTCGTGATACATAGCTATTTTCAACGAGGCTTTCATTATCGTGAGGGACAAGGACAAGGCTCGTGATAATGGCACAACCCGTAATTTCACCCCTCGCATTGAGGTTAGTTTCGGCATTTCATCTGGCTGCGTTTTTGTGGCTTTGGGTCAATTACCTGCATGATATGTTTGTGTGTGATTGTGTGTTTTGTTTGAATTCCGCTGCCTACGATTGTGACCAAACCTTCATCTTCATTGCTTCTTTAATAATTACTCATATGCTTTTAGTAAAAAGTATTGTTTAAAAAACAAAGTACAAAAGCTACATAACTAATTTACTAATATTAAAGTTTAATTAGCTATCTATAATAATGTTTTTTTTAATATAGTCTTTAATTATGTGTATGTACACTATTTTCGATAGAAATTTCATCATTATATACAATTAATAGGGGCATTTAGGAAAAAGTTATAAAATTGGGGGACAAAGTAAATTGATGTTTTATACTTTCTCTGTTTTTATTTATAACAGTTCAATAATAAAACTACGTGTTTTAAGAAAGCAATTATATATAAACTCATAATTAATTAAAAATAACAAGTATGTCTAAAATAAATTTTAATTTTTAAGTATAATCATATTTATAAGGGATAAATATGAGAGAGAAATGAATTAAATATAAGTATTACTAATATTTTAATTAATACAATATATATAATTAATTAAGAGTAAAAATTGAAAAAAAAAACTCATTAAATATTTAGATAACTTTTATCAGACTCTTATAAAAAAGATAATGAAAATTCGAATTTCGGACTCTTAGAAAATGGACCAGAGGAAGTATTTAGAATCAAAACAAACCTCTTATATAACTATCGGGAGGTGATACATTATATTGATAAAATAAAATTTACCTATTAGTTTAGTCGATCTTGAGTTTCTAACCCTTTAATGTAAGACTTTTGTATACTTTGTCTTCGAAAACTTATATATATATATATTCTTATAATATCGCTATTGATTGTGTTACTGCATAATTATTTGTAAGTTACTTCCATTGTTATTCACTGGAATTATGAAAAACCTTCAATCTAATTAAATTTGAATTAAAATTTAATATATCTATGTAATATATATACGCTCTATCCAAAGAATATAAAGTCTAAAGAATAATAAATAAAATATAAAATTGTATATTCATATAAAAAATTTAATATTGTAACTAGAACAATTGCTTGTAGAAAGAACTTATAAATAGACCAAAAACAAACTTCTCTCCTTAACTTATAAATAGAACAAGAAGATTACATATTAAAATGGTTTCCACCTAGAGTAGGTCCAATATAAATGAATAAAGAGGGCATTTCAAGAAAACTTTACATATAATAATTTTATCTAATTTCTCTTATATGTGTAAACTAATTATTTGACTGTTTTATTCAGGATAGAACTTAGAAGAAACAGTAAGTTATTTTAAATTCAGAAGATCAGAGTGAGAATATGACTTTAAATAATTATACATAATTAAGAAGCTAAACAGATCAGAGGTTGGGGTTGAGCCTCACTAATCCAAACATTTTGAGCATAGTTAGGTCAAAATTAAATCAAGTTCAAATTTAGGACAATAAATTGGGCAAAAAACTAATTTATTGAGTTAAGATGGAAAAAATATGTAACTAGAAATATATTTTTAATAATAAAAATTATTAGAAGATAAGATGAATAAAAACATATTATTCTAAGAGGCACCAAGATTAGCACGTACTTATGTAAGAATTATTTTGATTTGTTATCTATTGATAATCTCCATTGACGTGATTATTGATTCAACATATTTTTTAAATTTTAAATGAGCGATTTACTTTTTTAAATTAATAATGAATTTAGAAATAAATTATTATTCTTAGGTATATGTAGAGGAGTTGAGGTTAGCTTTATGTGAAAAAAATTGGAATAAATATGAGAAGGAAGATGACAAAGGGGATGGCACAAAAGGAAAAGATTATGATTGGGAAAATTTTGTTTTGACATTGATTTCATGAATTCATTGAGGACACATGTGAGATGGAGTCCTTTAACTTTAGTCAAATTTATTAGGTAATTTTTTACTTAATAATCTAAATTTGATGCTAATATAAAAAAGAGTGTTGAAAATTAAATTGCATATATACCAAAGATTCAAATGTTTAAATACTTAATATGGATGATAATTAATTAAATAGTCCGCCGATTGTCTATTTTTACAAGCATGAACGCATGCATTCTTTTATGTTGGAATTTTTACGAGTATTTCTCGAAGTTATTACTTTATATATATATATATATATATATATATATATAGATTATTACTTGTATTCTTTAAAGTCATAGAAGTAAAGGAAAAATTAATTTGCCTATCTTTATAGTCTTATACAATTTCTAATTATGTCTTTATAGTTTTCTTTCTTTGTATTTCGTTCTATAATTAAGTTTCTTCAATTATAGGCATTGGAGTATATATTCAATTTTGTTAATTGGTATGAGAAATTAGATATTAAGGAGACATTTTCAAATAACATTTCTCTAATATGCAATGTTGGTACGTAGCTATAATTAATGTGGCTCAACGTATGCATGAATTATTTTTGCCACAGTGGATCTCAATAAAATAAAAATCAATCAAATGTTAGATTATACATAGATGTAAGGAGACGATTATTAGTACAATAATTTTTATTATGGTGACAATAAATAAAGTTTATTCTTGTAAAATTTATTTATTTATTTATTTGTATTTTTGTGGTAACTTACGTGTCGTTTGGTTAGAATCCCTATCAACTATATACTCTTATGATCCTATTTATTAGGCAAAGAGAAAAGATTTTTTGTTTTGTCATATATATAAGACACCCCATTTAATTTTTGAGTTAAATGTTCAATCTAACTCTTTATTTATTATTGTGCTGACTTTATTTTTATTTGATATTAAGTAGGAACAAAGTTGAAACTTTGTTGAATTTAATGGAAGAGTTAATGAGGTTTACGATTTTCTTTGATCTATATGAATAATGTTGGAAGTACTTTATAAATAAGACTAGAGAAATAATTAATAGATCATGAGTCTAGGGATCAGTGCCAATATTTGAGAAAATTGTAAGGGCTCAATGAAAAGGGAAAAAATACATAGACTTGATTATAGATTAGGTGATAACATAAAGGCCTACGTAACAATTAAATTTATTTTTATAAAATTAATTATATTTTATTAATTTACTAACAACGTACGTGACTTCATATAATTGCGTGACAAACACAAAAGGCAATAATAGGAAGATATGAGGAGTTAATTTAATTGCATGATTTGGCGAATAAGACACCAAACTTCATGTTCATTCATGAGCTTCCTTTACTTTTTGTGCACATTTTGTTCTTTTTCTGCCCACCTTTCTTTCACTTTGTTCCCTAGTGCTTATTTTACTTGAAATTCTGTCAAGATTTATCGTGTTGTATGTAAGAATCAATACTAAAATATACTCTCCGGTTTTAAGACATCTTTAACCTATTTTGGGAAGATTGAGGAAAAAAGTTAAATTAGTTAATTTTACTTATTTTTCTAAAATGTTGTTCTATAAATTTAAAATGGCATAAATAAAAGTAAATTAACAGTTCATGCCACATATATATACACTTCTCTGATCTAAAATTTTCCTTTCCACACATTATCTAATTGAAATAATATTTTTACTATATATACATATATGTATGTGTATATATGTGCGCGCGCGCACACACATATGTATATATATGTGTGTACATATGTCTACACACACATATATATGCATACCGACACACCCACAAAGATATATATGTGTGCGTGTGTTTATATATGTACATATATATAGACACACATAAATATATTGACAGGTGGTGTATTTGTGTGTAGATACACATATACATACATACATATAAGTACACACATATGTTTGTGTGTCTATATATATTTGTGTGTAGATACATACGTATATACATACATAGATACGCACAAACATGTATATATATAAATATATATATCTCAAAATTTCATTGACTAGAAGAGTTTACACACCACATACATATACTTATAAAAAACCAAATACACTTAATAGAATAAAATGGAGGTATTTTTAGAAGAAATTGACAAAAATTAGAATGATGTCTTATAATTAGGACTAAAAATAACTCCTAGATGTTGTCCTATAATTAGGACTGGAGGGAGTATAACTTTGGTATATATATATTTTTTAAACCAATAGTAAAATATATAACTTTGCTATATATATTTTTTTAGAAAAAAAAACAGATGAAAAATTTATTTTTATTATATTTATAAAGTAATGAATTAATCAATACTGTTGTGTATATAAATTTTTTTGGATCAGAAGTTGTATTAAGAATGACACACTCTCCAATTTTTATTATTATTTTTTGTCACAAGTCACAACACTCTACTAGTTTTAGAATATATATATATATATAAAGCTGTGCAGAATTAAATTTTTTTATGGGTCATGGTTTTTACATGAGATAGCTCGTTAACTGTGCACGAAGTCTCTCTGTCTCTCCCCAACCTTTATAAATAATAATTATAATAATAAAATATTACTCTTCCCATCCTTTTTTTTTTCCCGATACAATCTTCCATTAATCCTTAATATAAAAATACTTAATTAACTGATTAAGAAAAATGAGCTAACTTAATTATATAATTGATGTGAATCATTCTCTGTAAAATTTCTCGGTATCATTAAAGGGATATGATATTGTTACTATCAATGTCATTACCATTTTTTCACCGTTAGATTAAAATATCATATACCTTTATCATTTCTCTTTGCTTTTGAGATTCTGATTAAATGGTAAAAAAGTAGTAGTGACCAAACTTAGTAGTGACAATATTTTATCCCATCATTAAATTATATATTAATTTATATGAAATAAACTAGTTTTAGAGAAAATGATTAATGTTAGATATAAAAAAAAATTAATGCAACCTCCTAACAGGCTCTTCAATTTATTACAGAGGGGTAATTATTATTATATTCATATTTTTTTAAAAAATAATCATTATATTCTTATTCATATCATATGTGGTTTTTGCTATAAGGGTTTGAAAATATAGTATATATATATATGCCAAATATAAGCACATATTTAGCATAGAATTTGATTAAAATTTGGTCTCCCTCTCCTTATTTAAGAGATTAGATAAATTGAAAATATTAAGAAAATAAAGAGTGCTTAGTATATTTATGTGTTCAATTATTCATAATTAATCTTATATAAATAATTACAAAAAATAATCACACTATTCACAAGTATCAATAGCGTGACTCTCACGCACATCATATACAATACACAAGAAAATGCCTCTCTCTCACTCTCTCACACACACATACACACATATATTATAAATTGGGTCTCGTTAAATTTTAAAGTAATATTTTTTTAATAAAAAAGAATTCAAAGTGGTTGACTTTTGGACTAATTCAGAGAAAGTTAGTTGAGGTTCATAATGGAAGACATTAATATTAAGAACGCAAATCCCTCACAAAAATGACCCTCCATGCATGACCTAATTAATCTCTCCAGGCTCTTTTTTCTTCCTTAAATTTATAGTACTTCTTCATCTTTATATTATCTCACTCTCACCTAGTATGATGATGATAAAGATAATTCTGTTATATATATATATGTCCTCGCAAAGAGATGAATCCATCACAAATTTTCTTAGTAGAAGCATATAATCTCTTCCTTTGATACACACACATAACAAATGTTTCAGTTTAATGCATGTTTGGGAAACTCCAAACTAAATTTTAGAATCATTTTTACATAAGTCAGATAAAACTCTTCTCACATGCATAAATTACGATTTTCCTGTTAACCAACTTCTGTCATCAACTATAACTTCTATTCTCAATATATTTTACCATCAGAAACAGAGACATCTCATGGAATATTTTCCTCAAACCAAATCTCAATTTTAAGGACGAAAAACTATAAACCAACACAAAGAGATTGAAGACGACTTTTAATGTATCATCATCGTAGATTGGTTTAACATGTTTTTCCTTAAGCTTTCAATTGAAGACGACTTTTAATGTATCATCATCGTCAGGAAACCCTCCATATATCAAAGGACAGTATATATAATTATAACAACCTTTATGTATTGTGGAGTCACCAATCAATTAATGCTTCACATGGATGAATATAAATGGGCACTGATTCTGTTTTCAAGTCTAAATGCGGTCCCATGCTCGTCATCATTATATAAGAATCCTCTAAACTTTGTCTAAAAATGAAATGTATTTTCAACTTTACACATATAAGCTCACAGAAACACTATATTAGATTTCAATTATTCTCCTAATAAATTGTAATAAGGGGTAATATTTGGGGAAAAAAATTATTAATGACCCACTAAGTGACTTATATATTGAATTAAGAATTCTTTCTAGAAGAAGCTCTCTATTTGGGACTAGAGGGAGTGTACACACACACACACACAAAGCTTTGAGATATTAATATCTTATTGTGTCTTTGTTAATTAAGAGCGGATGCTAATAATAAATTGGATCCATATATATTTGATTGTTGCTAGGTGCAGGATTGTGATTTTGTTTGCATTCAAAAGGTAGTTCGTTCTACCTGATATTCTCGTCTTCTTCTATTTATTGGCCATTTACTGCATACGTACCTCTGATCTGATTTTTTTCGAGAAAAAGAGAAATTATGTACAGAAAATAACAAAAGGTTTGATATGTTTAACCAAAACCCACTCAGATTATAGTAACCATAAAATTATCTTTTCAAATGATAGATCATATATATAGTTGATGATCCTATTGTGGTAAGGGGAAGAGTTTGCAACCTTATAGTTGATGGTGAATGGAATTGCACTCCTATTAGCTGATATCTATAGGTAAAATCAAGTGAGCTATATATGAAATCCCTATTTCCACCAACGGGTTGGAAGACATGTTGGTATGGACCAATGCCAAGAATGGAGAGTATAAGATGAAGTTGAGATACCATTATAGACATAGGCGGACCTATGTATAAGAGAAGGGGGGCAAGTGCCCCCCTTGAATTTTGGATTTTTTTTAATAGAAAAAAAATTAATATATGTTTGAATGATTGTTCACTCTTAATACATTAAGATTATACTTCGTAATCGGATGAGGGATGAATGATTGTTTAGTGCCTTATATTGAAAAAGATGTATTTGATAGAATTGATAATAAGACAATTATGATGAAATTTTAAAAAATAAGGTCTAAAAAGATAACATTGTAATTATTTTTATTGTAATATACTTTTGTTATTAAAATATATGTACTTGAACTTATTGAGTGCCCACCCTTCATTGTAATTTATGTAGATGTATTTCTAACAGCGCTTAGTCTTGATTTTCTAAATAACAGGTTTGTAAAATAATTATTTTTCTTATTACATCATCAGTATTCACTTGATTTCATGAATACTTTTTTTGATATTCTTTTCTTATTTATATTCTTTTGTTCTTTAATGCATTTAAAACTTTCCTTAAAAAAAAAATTTCGGGGGCAGCCCCTCGGATCCCCTACCACTGGTGCCCACCCTTCATTTATTTTCTGTATCTACCCCTTATTTACAGAAGAGCTAGAAATTCTACTAATGTGAATAAAGCGGGGTTCTTGAAGGTCATACCCACTACATGTTGGAATACGATCTGGAAGATTAAGATAATCCTGCAAGTATAACAATTTATTTGGCGTCTCTTGAGTGATGCCTTTGCTACTAATTCAGACCTGTTTTGGAGAAGGTACCCAAATAGATAGTGTCTAGTTTGTGCAGGAGAGGAGGAGACTATTGAACACTTATTTTTCCATTGCTTGTGGACTCGATGCATTTGGTTTGGTTGCTAGCTGAGTGTTAGATTTGATGCTTCCATAATCTCTAATTTTAATGCATGGTGAATTTTGATGACATGTACACCCTCTCTAACTAAGTAGGATTTGTCTTTGATTTGTTGGATTCTGTGGTTTATAGGGAAAAATAGAAATAAAATGGTTTTTGATTATAAACAAGCGAATCCTGTTGATGTTACTGAATTGACTAGGAAAAATAATTTTGAATTTTGGATCAATTATGACATGGTGCATATGGGTTCTATTTTACTGAGGGGTTGTGATAGTCCTAGCATTAAACGGTTCCCTTCTGTATAAGGTAGCCTTAGAATTAATTGTGGTGAGGCCTTTTCACCTATTGAGACTGATGCTACTATTGGGATACTATGTCGTGATCATTTTGATTTGTTTAGATAGGGATATGTGGATAAAATTAAATCAATTTCCACTTTCATGGCTGAAGCCTTGGGTTTGAAAAGGGCTATATACTACTAGCTGTGGATCTAGTACATGATAAAGTGGTTTTTAAAACTAATTACCTCCCTTTGTGTACTTGTGTTGATAAAAAGTCACCGAATTTATTTGACTGTAGGAGTAGATGTATTGTCAAGACTCAAGGATATCATTTATCTTCTGTCTTTTAAAGTTGGGTTCTATATCTCCTTTATCCCAAGTCAGGGAAATTATATTGCGGATCTTCTTATAGCTGATGATTATAAAGGGGTGTGCCCTATTGGGTGAGTTTCACAACCAACACCTGTTTTGTTGTCACTTCTAACTTTGGAGGCTCAAGAGACTAGGCCCTCATTGGGTAGTGGCTAGTTGTTTTCTTGTTGTTTTTTTCTTATTTGCAGGCTAGTTGTTTCATTTTGTATCTGTTGTTTTTTTGTCATATTGTCATTCTGTTTTGTTTCCTATTTTGTGAAGTTATTAATGCAAGTACCTTTTGAGAAAAAAATAAATAAATAACAACCTTTATGTATTGTGGAGTCACCAATCAATTAATGTCTATCAATAAGTATGTGCTTCACATGGATGAATTGAATATAAATGGTCACTGATCCTGTTATCAAGTTTTAAATGCGGTCCCATGCTCGTCATCATTATATAATAGACCTCAACTTTGTCTACAAATGAAATATATTTTCAACTTTACGTACATATGAGCACAGAAAAACACTACATTAGATTTCAAGTATTCTCCTAATAAATTGTAATAACCTATTAAATTCTAGAAGACGCTCTCTATTTGGGACCAGAGGGAGTGTGTACACACACACAAAGCTTTGAGATATTACTCTCTTGTTGTGTCTTTGTTAAGAGCTGATGGTAATAATAAATTAGATCCATATTTATTTGATTGTTGCTAGGTGCAGGATTGTGTTTTTGTTTTCATTCAAAAGGTGGTTCGTTCTACCTGATATTCTCGTCTTCTTCTATTTATTGCCATTTACTGCATACGTACCCCTGATATGATTTTTTCAAGAAAAAGAGAAATTCTGTACAGAAAATAACAAAAGGTTAAGTTTCATATGTTTAACCAAAACCCACTCAGATTATATTAACCCTAAAATTATCTTTTCAAATGACAGATCATATATATATCATCATCATCATCTTGAAAGATTTTTGTGTTTGACAGACACATAAACACACCCCTAAAGACTAAAGTGTTCTTCTTTTACCCTAAGTCTGAAATCAAATATTGACTGTGTGTGTGTGTGGATCCCCAACCACTCTACGTACTGTGATTCAGTCAATATCAAAGTTATGGTAATTCAATTCAAACTTACTATTATTGGTGTGGGACACATAATAATAATAATAATACACAAACAATAATGTGATCACTGCAAGCGTAAGGATTACTCTCTCAAGTGCACAGAACTTAGGATATTGTATGTGGGGCCACCATCATGCTTCAAGCTCGCTGCTTCATTATATTTCTGATGCATTATTGATTTCCACGTTTTTCAGAAAGATATAACTCCTTTCTTTCTTTTTTCCTTTTCAAATAATTAATATCTAAATGGTCCATATTGCTTCCATTGTGTTTCCCCATACGAAAAGAAAGAAAGAAAGAAAATTAAAGGAGCTACCTTTGAAGATAAACATCAATGATAGTACCTTCCCATGCTTGTTTTTTGCATAAATATATAAAATTTGGAAATGTGAAAATCCCCACATACCAAACATGTTTGAGATTGAAGGAGATAATATAATAGAGAATCACATTATTTGTGATGACTTTTGAGTTTTGAATACACACACAATGTGAAAATGAAGGCATCTTCTGTGTCTAGCATTGGACCACACATACATATTGTTGAGGAAAAAATATTATTGCTTTAATTAGTTGCCGCATATATATTGATATTGATGTTAATTCAGATCTTCTTTATATATAGGGGCTTTCATGAATCAAGCAAGTTAATCACGCAATCCTAGAGAGCTAGCCGTGTTAGGCTATTATAATCCCCAGAAACTCATACTCATTATGTGAAAAAGGAAAGCTATTCATGAATCTTTTGACCGCACATGCAATAATTAATGCATTTTCTAGTTAAAGATGTTACAAGTCAATTAGTATTGAATGGCGGAGAATTATTAGGTTCTAGATTTGGATATAATTAAATTCATAAGATAATGTACTAATTATATATATATTTCAAGAGTATATATGCATGATAGTACTTCATATAGTGTTATTGTTCATGTTCATTCATTTTAGTGAAATTTCGATTCGAATCTAAAAAGACGTAAAGAAAGTTAAGAGACATATGTAAGGCTCAATATTTGACTAATTGCCATTCATTGATAAGATGTTAAAGTTTGTGACTCTTTATTAGACAATTATGTCTTTTAGAATATATTAATTAATTAGATTGCTTTGATTTTTTATTTACTTTTGGGGGATTCGCCTTTATTTATTTGTAGAGTCTTAGGTGTACTCACCTTAATTTAAATCTAAATTAAACTTGTAAGCCCATTTTTCTTTATCTCAACATACTCTTAAATTGTTTGTTTCGAATGAATATACAAGTTTTGAACAAATTTAACTGGATCAAAAAAGAGAGGATAATTACTGTGAGATCTCAAAGAAGATATTTAATTACGTATTAAAAATTTTCAATAACAAGTGAGCCGTAAAAATTAAACTTGATATCATTTACTATACATTAGAATTTGTCATTACATGTTTTTTCGTAGTTAATGGGCTTTTGGGATCTTATATATAGTAATTTCCCTCAAATTGAATAATGAGTGAAATTAAAACGATGAATATGAGTAAACCTAATTAATGCCAAATTTAGGTCAAGAGACGACTGTCATTTATTTGTTTAAAACTGAAATTCTTCAAGATACTCCCGCCTAAAAAGCAAAGTCAAATTTAAATTTCTAATAAACAAATGTGCATACACACACATACGCATATATATAAGTGTGTGTGTACATATGTATATACACATGTATGTGTGTGTGTATGTATTCTGTCAGTGAATGATAATAAAATGGCCAATAATATTCTTTAACTGATCATAAAATCATCAAACTTGTGGTCGTGTTAATTATTAGTATTATTATCAATAAGAAACACATAGGCGTGTGAAGGATAATGATGATGTATGTTTCTTTTCTGCAACTGACTGCTCGCTATAATTCTCCATGTGGCTGCCTCTTAATGTTTTCGTTATATTTATGTATGTGTGTGTGTATTACAGACGTCACATGCATTGTCTTTTTTCTAGGTCAATTACAAATTACAGGTTACACATATTTCATCATCTTATATTAGCGTCTTGCTTATACAACAAGGAACGAAATATTTAATTATCTGTAAACCCTAGCTAGAGGGTGACCTTTCAATATTCTTACTATTAACTAGCTAGAAGCATTTTTCTTCGACATATTTTTCTTCTTTTAGCTAGTATGTATGATTCCTTCATGAATAAAATCATTTGTTAAAATCTTAAACAGTGCTAAAAAGCAGAAAATATATTATCAAGTTCTCTCAGAATTCAAAATATAAAAGCCGTTAGAGTATATTATCAGAGAAAACAAAAGCTGTTAGATTATATTCACTCGTCACCTTTTTCTTTTCATGTTCTATATGTGCCTTCTTTATCTGACTTACCGTTATCTCGCATCGAGAAGCTTCATTTTATTCGCAAATGATAAAGAAGAGAAAGTTGCAGACATCAGAAAAAGAAAAGAAAAGAAAAAAAAAAAGGATAAAGCAAAAGAAAGAAAGAAAGAAAAAACTATGGAATCGTCAGATTTTTGAAGCGTGACGATGTTTTACAAGTCACACTTCTCAATGTTGGGACTTGGGAAGTTCAGTGATTAATATTGTACTCTGTGACATTTCATGTGCTGCCTCCTTCACGCCGTTGTTTAAAATGAATGATTAAGTTTGGTATATATGGACCACATACAAGAACGTTCTTTTGTATTGATTCTATATTTTCTACCTTATATATTATTGGTCTCTTAGAGCTGCAAAATTAATTTACAGATATTAATGAAATTAGTTAAGGTAGTGATTCAATACAAATATGCATTGATTTTCTTAAAATAACTCATTTAATGATCATCCCTGTAAAAGAAAATCCCATCAATATATATGTAATTAGAAGGTGTGATTTGAGAAAAAAAAATCATAAATTTGAGATACAACAGTGGAATGAACTCAATGAATTTGTTAAATTGATGGCCAAAACAAACCCATCAATTAACTCATATATACATCTAGGACTTGAAGGAGTAATTGGATAAGTGTGAATTGGGATTAATTAATGGGGTTTAATTTTCTCATGTTACATAAGAAAAAGAAGATTCCTACACACACATAAAATGATGGAACCCACACACATATATATAATGTTCATTATATGTATATGTGGGTCCCACAATTTTATGTGTGTGTAACATGAGAAAACATTTCTCCTACAACATGAGAAATGTTTTTCCCTTAATTAATTAGTCTAATTGTTTCGGGTGCCATATTTTAATGGTTTTTTTATTTTATTTTTCTTTGTTGGATTTATTTTCTATGTTTCCCCTTTATATTTTAATTTGTTGGTTAGATTTTTGTTATCTTTTCACGGCTTTTTTTTCTTTTTTATTTTTTGTCTCACCTCTTTGTATCTATCTTATAATCTTACTTTTCGTTTACCGCACGAATACTATTTAATAAAATTTCGGAGGTGCAATGTCCTCTTTTTTTTGGTTGTCCACTCAGTTTATCGAAGCTTGGCCCCGATTAATCTGGATCTGACCCGCGTCGCGCACCTGATTATGGTGGGAAAGTCTCCCAGTGGATTTTTTTTTTTTTTCATTCACAAAGTCCTCTTTTTATTAATGGAATGAATAAAAAGGAAAAGGAAAGTACCAAAGTTTATAACCCAAAGAAAAAGGACATGATAATTTAGTAGTAATTAATTATGTTCCCCAAAGGAAATTGATTTACATCATGAACCACACAATAAAATGTACATTGTTGGAGCATTTGAAATTGGCATTGAATGTTGACTAATCCGATCAAATAGAATCACAATATTAATTAAGCATACCCAATGAGTTTTTAATCCATACATTTATTTTATAACCATATGTTATATTCCTTCAAACCAAATATTACAAGTCTTCTCTCAGCTATATGAATCGCACAATATTAT
The DNA here is from genome assembly GCA_034222035.1 of Acacia crassicarpa. NCBI lineage: Eukaryota > Viridiplantae > Streptophyta > Magnoliopsida > Fabales > Fabaceae > Acacia > Acacia crassicarpa. The sequence continues at coordinate 16,713,256 of JAWXYG010000009.1, read as the reverse complement.
TACGATGTCATATCGACAACTATCCATACCAAATATTATTTACTAAAATTTTGGAGGTGTTATCATTCTTTCCTTATTATTATTATTATTTTAAAAAAAAGAGCTGAGATTAGTTTAATAGACAATGGAAAGGATAAAATATAAAGGAAAGTACAGATTTAGCAGTAATTGTGTTTCCCAAAGTGTTGGCCATTTGTTATTATGAAATCTCAATGCTAAAATAAGGATTAGACCCGGATAAAACATATGGCATCTATAAAGTTGATTATATATTCTTTAATATTTTCACTAGATAAGTATGAATTACGAATAATTAAGAACACATTGTTAAAGAAAGGTGCCTCTAATTTATACTTTAGAGGATTTTATTTCCTTCATTAAATGAAAGTATCGAGTTTCCTTTTGAAATTTACTCCATTAAACGATATTCCCAGCGCACCATTAACATTTAAGAGAAAAAAAGTAATGCATCTAAAAATTTAATTTAAACAAAGATCGAGAATTGAGGACTATTTATAGTGTATATATATATATATGGGAAAATAATTTGTCTAGTGACTGGACCTAAGAAATTTTCTTGTGAACCACTAAAACTATGTCGTTTGGTTAAGTATAGTGATGGGGTGCCTTAATTTTTTTTTTTTTTAAAAAACGCTTAGAATCATCGAATGGAGAATCAAATGGCTAGGTTTCCCAGTAACAATTTCTCACAAAATTTGAATAAAGACGTTTCCCATCGCATCTTCCAGACTACCACTAACAATTTCTTGCAAAATTTGAATAAATGACTAGGTTTTTGAATCAAATTAGTTTAGAATCATCGAGATTACGCATAAGAAAGCCGGATAAACGAAATAAATATGAAGTTACAGCAAGCGAATCCGTGACATTGAAAGAAAGAATGAAGAATCAGATTCTTTTATCTTTCATTAGCGATTTGATTTCTAAATTTAGATATAAGGTTTTAATTCATTTGCTGGAAGTAATTCTCTCTACAATTTCCTATTGATTCTGTCGGTTTGTATTTTTATCTTGGGATATGTTTTATTCCTATTTCTTCTTCACGATAGCACTGGATCAGAAATTGAGTCATGGGTGTTTTGTTTTGCTTTTTTTAAATTTAAGACGTGCCTTCACTAACCCAAACGATGTAATTTTGATTCACAGGATAGATTGTTAGGTCCAGTCACTGGACAAATGATTTTTCCTATATATATATATGTATGTATGTATGTATGTATAGAGAGAGAGAGAGAGAGATCACAAAATTAAGAGGATTTTATAAAGTTAATTAATAATTAATTGTGTGCAACTTGTAGAAGTAGGGGTCGAAATGATAAAAAGAAAAAAAAGTATAAAGTGATGAGAGACTAGTGCTGCAATCAGGATTCAATAGAATGATGATTTTCAAAGATTCCACCAAATGCGTATGAAACTTATTGTGCTGTGAAAAAAGATATTAAACTAAAGAGAAATTATATAAAGTTAATCATTTCAAAATAAAGGGGGCTTCTTTAGCAATAATACGTATTCGTAAAGACTTTAACATTAAAGTTATCACTTTGTCATTATGAACTTACTTTACGAGTGATTATTCTTATACTCATAATACATAATTTTTAAGGTGTCTCCTCAACGACTATAATTATATATGTCAAACTCATGAATTGACTCTTTAAATTTATTATTTTTTATGTTTTTAATTTATAAATTTGTATTAATTTACTCTTAAACTTGTGTTAATTATAAACTCAATTGAATTCGTGAGTTTACTTATTGCGTTTTCCGTTTCTACCAAGTTGAGCAAGTCAAAGATCAATATAAATTATGAATCTTTCTCCTTATATTTCTTTATTTTCAGGGGTTCTCCTTTAAACTCATGAACTTGTTTTTCAAACAATTCATATTTTACTTTATAATATAATTGCCTTTCATAAAAATTCAGTAATATAAATTTGAAATATGTATAAAACATTTTTTTTCATTTTTAACTATTTATTGATTAAGGTAACACACATCTTTATCACGTATTTACTTAAACTCATAATTTTAACAATATCTAAATTATAATATTTAAGAATTAAATTAGCCTAATGACCTTATACCCAAAAAAATTATCCTAATTACGAACCAACACTTTTCATTAAATAATGATTTGATGATTAATCTTAATTTGGTATTCTACATTTTTATTTCAATTTATATAATCATCTGAATTAGATTCAGATATATATTATTGGGGGTACGTAGTGTTTTGAAATTGTCTTTGACATATTTTATGGAGAATTATTGCACCAAAATGCTCAAGATCATAAATATTATTATTATTTACATACTAATATTTGTTCATAAGTCTTGCAAATAAATAGTGCCACCGACAAATATTTACACCCCACACACATATATATATATATATGACTTTTTTTAGCCGACATATATATAAATATGTATGATTCTGATTGATGATGAGAGGCAAATATATTCTCATACATATCCATTATATAAAGTGAATGAATCTGATTCCACCAATAGAAGGAGCCTGATGATGAAATTTGGAAAAATGATGAAAAGAGGGGGAAAAAGAAAGAAATAAAGAGAAACAATAATAAATTTCTGGTTTTAATTGACCTTTTGATATAAAGTCATAACTGGAAACACACTAGCTCGTCCTTTAGTAGAATTTATACACAATACTATCTCCGGTCCTAATTATAAGAGTTAGTTGACTTTTTTTAGAGAAATTAAGGAAACTAAATAAATTACTTAATCATTTCATATGTTGTGAATATTTAGATTATATGTTAGTTTATTAGTCAAATTAATTAGATTGAAGAAAAAAAAATGAAAATACAAATGCTCTAAAGTAATTTAATTAGCTTCCTTAATCGCTCTAAAAAAAGTCAACTAACTCTTACAATTAGGATCCGAAAGAGTAATATTAATATTACCTGAACAACTGTCTCACGCAAAATTCACATGACTACTTACTTTTATACTGTAATAAAAGCTTATGGCAATTTTTTTTAAAATTAAAAACACTAACATTATCCGGAAAATTAAATACTGACATGTTAAATAAATATAGGTAGTTACATCTTATATTAAAAGTTGTAGTTAAAGGTTCCATTTGAGTTAGGTGGAACCAATATAATAAGACAAGCAGAACAAGCAAAACCATCATCAGTTCAATATTCCTTTTGTCCTCTCCTTCTTAAGAATATTTACTGCAAAGTTCTCTCACACACACACACACAATAATGTTCTTATTAGTTTCAATCATCATGCTTAGATAATCCACTTCTCTTTTAAATTTCTACAATATAATGTTTAATTATAGGGTTAAGTAACAAATTCATCCTGGAAATATACGCTGCGGAGTAATGTTATTCTGAAAGTTTTTTCAGGTTTAATATCACCTTCAAAGTTTTAAAATATAGTAATGTTGCCATTTTACGTTAAAAAGTTAGCAATCAACGTCAATTTTTTAATGGTCAATGTTAGTTTTTTAACAATATTGAACAACATTGCTACGTTTTAAAACTTTTGAGGTGACATTGAACCTAAAAAAACTTCAAAAGCAATATTACTCCTCGGTGAAAACTTCCGAAACGAATTTGTTACACCCTTAATTATATCAGTTTATAATTGAAGGGATATTCGGGTAATTACCATCTACATGTGCAAGTTTAGTCCACTAAAGTTGTAACTTGGAAGACTTATCCTAACTCTTGTAAGACTTTTGTTAAAATTGATTTTTTCCCCCAATCTTTCTTCAATAATGAGAATGATTATTTTGGTCGTGTTGAAAAGGAGGTTTGGACTCTTGTATCATAATCTCAGACTCTGTTGTTCATTTTTCTTTCCTTATCTTAAGGAAACCGACACATAAATTAATATGCAAGTGTGCCCAATGGATTTTAAAATAAAATTATTCTATTTAATAATCATCGGTTAATACGTACATATACTAACTACCAACCAGAACAAGGCTCCAAAAAATACATATATTAATACGATACACAAGTTTCGAGCAAAAAAAAAAAAAAACGATACACAAGCTGTTATCAACTCAAAATTCAAAATAAGTCAAACACCTAGATAAGGAATTCAAACATCTTAGTTTAATCTTATTATTATTATTTCTTCCGTACTAAATACAAGATAGGGTTAACTTTTTTTAAAAAAGAAATTAAGGAAGTTAAATAAGTTATTTAATCACATAGTATGTTATATATCTTTAGATTATATATTAGTTTAAGGGAAAAACATTTATCATGTTATAGGAGAAGTGTTTTCTCATTTCACACACACATAAAATGGTGGGACTCACATATACATATAATTATCATTATATAATATATGTGGATCCCACTATTTTATATGTGTGTAGGAATCTTTTTCTTTTCATGCAACATGAAAAGTTTAAACCCCTTAATTTATTAGGCAAACTAATTAGTTTGGAGGAAAAAAAATTAAAATACTATAAATTAATTTAATTAGTTTCCTTATTCTCTTCAAAAAAATCAATTTTCTTTTATATTGAGGACTAAAAGAAGTATTATATATATATATATATATAGGTAAAGGATTTCTCCTGTCACTGAAGTAAGAGTTATTTTCAATGATCCCAAAATTATGTCGTTTTTAATTAATAAACGGTGTTTTTGTAATGTTGTTTATTTTTTAATCATATAAATTTTACCGAAACACCATTCATTAATCACTTAAAATTACTCACACACCCTTTATTAATCCAAAACGACGTAATTTTGAGGTCACGGGAGATAACTCTATCTCCAATGACTGAAGAAATATTTTTCCCACATACATATGGGTGTATGCAAGAAGCTTGCACGTTCTCGCCGACATGATCAATTTGAACTGAAACGCTCTCATGACGGGGATCATTCGTCATAATTTATAGAATAAAGTAATAAATCAATAAATTATAGTATTTGGGTTGATGCATAATGATCGTGTCTTTTGAAAGCATCAAGCATGGAGTCTCATTTTCCGTTATGCGATGGGTTGTGAGTGGTCCTTTCTGCTTTGTTCAGAGGCGAATGGGAATTCATGATTATAGAAGATGAGCATGGCAGCTTGAAGATACGCTTTTTTCCAAATATCTTTGAAATCCTTTGAAGAATTTAGCCATTCTCAAACATCTACAAGTGCTTAATCTCATTTCTAGCACCCAAAAAAAAAAAAATCACAAAATTAATCATCCTCGATTAGAGGTGTCACCATGAGAGATTGCTCCATCTCACTTGATTGGCTTGCCAATTATTCAAGTATTAGAATTCTCCATCTCACTAGTAGTGCAGTGGTATTGGGATTCATTTTTCCTCTCTCGGTCCTAAGTTCGATCCCCCCTTTCCTCTATCGCCTTACATCAAAAAAAAAAAAAAAATCTTAACGACTCACCTACAAGTTGTAAAGATTTATTAATGTTAAATTTGATATAATCCTATTTTCATATGTATGATTTTAACTGTAGCCTTGGGAGATGTCAATGGCCTTACAACCTAGTGACATAGAAGTTTCTTACAAAAAAGATCACATATTCAATCATACTAATTACACAAACACGTTATTGCCTGCTTCTTTAATTAAAAAAGGGGTGTAGAGCGCACAAAACTCCTATCAATTGAGGTCTAAAGAGGAATAAATGTACACAACTTTCCTTTAACATTTTCAACATTTTCAGGCATACCCCTTTGAAAAGATTGATCTTATGATGAGTAAGGCCATTCTAAGTCCTAGCCTATTATTATACCTAACTCGCCACCATAAATCCACTCATGTTGTGTGTGTGTGTACAACTAAGCAGGTATGGTATGCATCTACCGATGGATAAGCCAGTTTTTGTTCTTGGGATTTTGTCTTTGTCATCAAATGGCTGTATAAAGAACCATAAGCACTGTTCAAATATTATTATTCCTAATATTATAATCATACACTTTTACTGACTTATCTACCTGCTTCTCCCAGCTAGACCCACTTATTATTAAGAAACTACGTTTGTGAGATCAACTGGGTTTTATTTCCATTATTCATGCAGTGCTTAAATAACATGCAATTATTGTTAATGTCAACAAAAATTCAAGTCAATTAGGGCAAGCTAAACAGATCCAATAATAGAAAACTCATTAAGTGCACTTAAGGTAGTTCTGAAACAAAACTCATCTAAGACAACTAATTGCTTTGCATGCTGAAACAAGAACCAGTTCAATCTCTCAAGTTCAAGTTGCTACTTTGCATTACTCATAAATATACATATATTCAGAAAGTTAAACCGCTAGCACTAATATTCTGTGTTTAAACTCATCAATTCAAGAGATTCTCAATGTTAGATGGCGCAAATCCATAAATGTTGCACTACAGATTTATGATATCATAATGGATCAGAGTTATCATCTACAAAATGATTCCTTACTAGAAGAACAACAATGGAGGTGGTCATCAATTCACATGGTTTGGCAAGAACCAAAGGTCCCATTGACATAATTACAGTCATGAATGGTCCCTCCATATGTAAATAAAATCTATATAACAAGCCAGACTCTCAATTGAACAGTATGCTGTTGTGTAAATAACAGTTCTAATTTGATATATAGGGGCTACCAGGTTGAGTGTATCACTGTTACCTAATATAAATAAAGGAAAGAATACAACAGGGTCCAAACTCCCTCGCGCTGTTGTGTAAATACGTGATCTACATTGAGTTACACAGAGGAATGTCTCCTGATGAAATCATTAATTCAGTACAGTGGGTAACAACCCGTCTGTGACAAGGTGCACATGTTCGACACTACGCATTTCTAGAGCACAAGTTTGTGAATCAAGTTGAGTGGCACAAGATTGATTCATAAACCAATATTATAAAGTACCATAATTTATCTAATAAAAATTGATCTGTACTATGCCCTCACCAAATGGTTGCTTCAATCTGTTGTACTAGCGTCAACTAGAATTCACCCATTTGGAACACACAATCCCTAGCATGTTTAACGATTATTCTTATGTTGTACTGTTTCCATCTTTTTATTAAGATTTTTTTTTTTTAAAAAAAAAAACCTAGTTCCACGTTCAGTAAAGTTCGCTAGAATTTTGTAACTTCCATATAAATTTTCTTTCCATTTTTCCATATGCAAAACATGTTTAATCTCTATTCAGTTGTTTTTGACAAGTGGTCACATTTCATTCCATCCAAATAAATTGAATGAAATAGGAGTGTAAGCATTCGTCTACTAGTTCCAAATGAAGATTCCATTGAAAAATCATCTATAACCCGTGTCAATATGAAGAAACAGACAAAAAGCAAACAAAGAAACTAAACTTTAACATGATGGTGGGGAAGAAGATTTAGGTAAGCGCCACTATACCTGTTTCAATGCGTGCACTTAGAGGCATTTCCATGTGCATTGAGGAACAAGAAAAGTTATATGGCAGGCAGCAGGTAATGGAAAATTATTGAGTCAGAAGATAGGACCACATTAAGTATAGACACTGACCTTCCATACATATTATATTCTGATAAGTATGATCTAAGGCAGAAGAAATTAAAAATACACAGAATTCAAAAATAAATAGACAGTAAAACAAGAAGACAAGATCTGGAAGGCAGTCCCTTATTTTGTCTCACTAAATACTATTAACCTGTTTCAGTGGTTCAAGCAAAAGGATCCATCAACAAGCTGCAGCAGTATGAACAACCAGTATCCCAAATCCCTTTTCCTAAAGTGAAGTTTCCAAGAGCATGAACAGATGTCCATAGATAGAAGTAGATTACCCTGCTCGCTTTGTTTTATTCTCATTAGAAGACAGTGGAAATCACAAATTCAGTCCACAACGACATTCACCAGTTCGTATTCGATCAACGACAAGTTGTTATCCTCCTTAACAGTGAAGCTTGCAGGCTCTGCAACTTCTACACGACCCCACTTGTCCACAGCAAGCCTCATGGATCCTCTGTACATGTCAATTTTAGCATTGCGCAGGGTGACAGTAGAGCCTTCTTTCATCATATCCACTGAACAATAGCAACATTAAAGCAAAGCTATTTATCAAGAGGATTTATAATTTGCAAATCAACATTTTAAGAATTATGAGTACACAACTATGTAGAATCAAACAAATTTAAAATTTAAAACAGGATCATGAGAAAGTATTACTAAAATCCTCACTATATAAACTAATATTGATTGTCACACATAATTTAATAATAAATAAGGGATATCAGCAGTCATCAAAATAGCATTTATGTTTTAGGGTGTAAAAATTGGGCCAGGCTTGGACACGTCAACATTTTAAAAAATTTCCTCACTGGTATAATAGGAGGTAAAAGAATCTCATTAGTACCGATGAGACACTGATTTCACTTCGGATGGTGTGGTAAGAATGACCAGTGTTTTAAAATCAAACTGCCTGGTTGGTTTGGTCTGTGCTTGGAGATGTTAACATTCTGGATTGGACCAAGAAATTGTCTGTGGTGCTCAAGGGCCCAAACTCAGGTGAATCAAAAAGTTAGTCAGAGATAATAACGATGCCCTCATTTAAGTGGAAGAGAGAGTGTGTGGTGGAGAGAGTGTGTAGGAATCAAATATAATGATATTGGTAATATGACTGATGAGTAATTAAATGATGATAAAAAGGAAAATCAACAAAAAAATTTTGAGACTACCTCTAATAGTTTCTTTTAAATAGAAGCCACAGGTGGTAGTTGTTTCATATAGAAACGAACGGAGGGAGTATTGGCACCAGTTTTCAATAAGGCAATGACTAGCCAGCTCTCATTTTGGACTTATATTTAGGATCTGGCGCCTTTTGAACAAATAAGAGATAAATGGAAATCAAATTTTATATGCCAACGAGGTAATTGGAGAAGTAAATGTAAAATGATAGATTATTACCCAAAAATGAAAACCATTTGTTGGAGTCCAAAATTTCTTGTTAGGACTTCATCAATATCACGAATTGACTATTATCAAAAATAGTTAATTAACCAAGTAACCCCCTTTCTTTTCAATTTCCTTTCCCTAACCAGTGAACCCTAAAACATAATTTTTCAAAATCATTGAAACAAAAAATACAGAACAAATAGAAAATGGAGATAAACTTAGAGTCAAATCCACCACTATCGGCTCTTTCAGACATGCATAAATAAAAAAGAATAATTGACTTTTTTTTTTTTTGGGGGGGGGGGGGGGGGGGAGGGGTATTCAATTCAATTTTTAACAGCAAGCAACTTTCTTGCCTCAAAAAAGGTGCAGAAGATGCAGCTAGGAGAAGGTGCCTGGCTGGGTCATAAAGAGGCAAGGATCCCTACTGGCACCAGACTCAGTGGCTTGGTGCATCAGGAATGACTTAATATGCCATAAGCTTCATTAGCTAAGGGTTTGACCAATTTCAATTTTCTTTTGATCCTAAACGACCGAAGATGATAGAAGCCGCAAGAAAGCCCAAAATGACAAGTATAACAGGTTTAGTACAATTATAAAGTTCAAGATCTTATATTTATACTAATAATGAGATCCTGGTTAAATTCTAAAAGACTACAAATTTTCAAAAGATTGGGGTCATGTGGTCAATTGGAATTGTTGGATAATTTGATCAGAAGGTGTAGATGTAAACTTAAATCCACTCATCATTAGTGTTGTTGAAATCACACAGTTTACAATTCAGGTCATGCAATTTACATACAATAGTTCGCTCTTCCAGAAATTCAGATCACGGGAAGAATTGGAGTAGCTATCAATTGAAGAAAAAATAGTCCAAAAGAATGGCTGAGAAGGACAAATACCACAAGGAATAAATATCCAAACGAGCAAACTATGCCTACAAAAATACTTCTAGCAAGAAATAAAATTCATCAGTTCAAAAATAAAAGACTCCTGCATTCCTCCAGATAAAATCCAATATATAAAATAAGCAGCATAGCAATAACATGCCAAAGTAAGGCAAACTAAAATAGGCAGGATAAAATCAATTCAATGATATATATACCTTGGTCATTTCTTGCAGTAAATATGATCATTCCTGTCTCGTCACCCACCAAACATTCAGCAATTCGCATTTGACGAGGTTGGGGGCCATCAGGACGACCTTTCTGTAGCACCATCTTAGTGCTGACCACCTTCACAGTTAGAGTGTGCCCACTGGTGCCTGGGCGAAGTTGGTCAACTTTGGTGAAGACTGGCTTCCTCAATCCTGGTTTTGCTTCTGCCATATTTTTTAACCTAAAAAACCCAAAATCAATTTAAAAGGGAAAAAAAGAAGGAAAATAAAACTGGGGGAATTCACAACTTTTAGAAGTAGAGGAAAATTTATCAGAAAGAGCAATTTCTTTAAACTGGCTCAATCACTTCTCACTTGCTTTGCTTTCATGATTAGCATGACTTTCTTGAGCATGATCTTGTACCCCTCAGAATTGAACACATCATTGACCAAATGGTTAAACTTGGAACAAGGAAGAATATTGATATGGAGAATTCATTGAAATGTCACTATGCATTGTAGTAATGTTTCATCACTTCAATGGACTAAATAGACAGTAACAGAAACATAGTGACCTAGTCATATTGCCTCTTTTCCATCTCAATACTCCCTATTGTCATGCATACAATTCTAAGAACAAGAAGTCGTCATGCTCAAGGAAGTTTAAAGAAATTCCCCTTCAAGTTGCAACGTAACTCCATGCTGATCATCTGAATCATTGCATATAAGCAACGTGGCAACTAGGTGACCTTGTAGCCTTTAGCAACATTATCCACTGATAAATATTTCATTCATGCTAAGATAATCCACTAAGTAATAAGCTTAGACATCCAAAAAAAATATTTTCAATGCAATTTCCATAAGCATCGGGTTACCAAAACCAAAGATTAGAAGACCTCCTTTTCAGCCAAGAAAAATGCCACTCCATCTGGTCCTAATTATAAGGCACTCCCCTTAGCAACTTAGGCAGATATGAATTTTTTTTCCCAATACACCCTTCATTGGAAACAGAATTTTTGAATTTATGGGCGGAAAAAGAGAGCCGCACACACCACGTAATGCCTTTGATTAAAAGTAATTTCAAAATATTCTGGCAACTTCTCAAAAATCAAGACCGTCATCAAATTTAACCAACACACACACACACACAAAAATAGGACCAAAAGGAGTGCAAAACTGACAGAAGGAACAATGGAAACCAAAGACTTTCTTCCCAATAAATATCGGTAATGAAACGTAGACACTAAAACCATAAGAAATGTAGACTTTGACGCATAATGGACAACTAGAGTCCTTGCGCATTTTGGGGGCGTTGTGCCACATCATAAATGTGTTTAGCACAGACATAACTCCTTTTTGGAAGTAATTATGCCTCATTATAGTTTATAACACTTCTTATGTCTATTTTCTTCCTCACAAGTTTCTGTCTAATAAAAATCCAACTTTAGTCATTATTATGAGCATTGATGTCAATTGTCAAAGACACTCCCTTAAGCAACTTAGGCATGAAGGTGATTCGACATTCATGGTTAAGAACCCTACACCATGAGAGGCACGGCCTTCAGGTGTTGTAACCTGAGTGTCATACTTTATCCTTCGTACTTGTTCCAGGTGTATGCCTTAGGTGTTCTTTGCTTATAATAAGAGTAATAAGATATACTAGACGCCCTAGAACCTCAACCTAGCCTTAGAGATATAAAGAATAAGATGAAACAATTATTTAGGCCACAGGCTTTTTAAGTGTTAGTGACCAAACACATAAATCAAACCCACAAGGGGCCTCAGCTACAGTATATCACATTTGATCAGCAAAACAGATAAACTCGTTATCATAGTTTGACTAAAGCCTAATAGAAACACCATAATCATCCGTTACTTTAGCAACTCGCTTAGCTCGGATGCATTCCTTTCTAACAGCTCTCGCTTAAGGCATCTTAAAAATCCAGCGCCCTATGGACACTTTCACCTTGGACTATCTCGATGAAATTTACCAATAAGGAACATAAAATCAAGAATAATGGAGTGGAACTCATAACGTTCCAACTAGCCTATGGGGCCAAAAATTTACATTTTCCGACATCATCTGGATAACCGGGAAAGCCAAAATGATTATTCGGAAATTCCACCAAACTTATTAAAGAATCCTATTATTCTTTGGGACGGAACGACAGAAAACATTTGGTGTTTGAAATTCGTCTTCTAAACTTAAGCATAGACTCACGATTTCCTACGCGAACTAGTGAATCCAAAATTCAAAAATTCAAAATCAACAAAATGACAAAAAATCAAAAGATTTAAAACTGGGATTGATACGGTAAAAACAGTGACAGAGTATATCAACACACCAAAGAGAAAAGTTAATTAACCCGGTGAGAAACAAAATAAGGATATAAAGAAGGCAGTTTGAGATGTTTAACAGCGAATAAGAGAGAATCTAAAAGCGCCAACAATAAATCAAATTCTGAAATTCACCTTGTACTGCCTAGATGGAGACACTGTTGTCGAATCAGAGTGGAAGAGGAGATCTGAAAGTTAAAGTGCGACGCGATGCCGCCGAGGTCAGCTTTTAAGGAAGAAAAAACCGGTACCACTTTTTCCTGGGTATATTATGACCCGATCCGAACCCGCATTACTTCCCGTGCCAATATTTACAATTTACAAGTTACAAATGTTTATAGTAAAACAAACATTTTAATCCAAATAGTTTTTTTTTTCCATATTTAATCGAAATATTTCAATATCATCATCATCATTAATCAATATATACTTAATAGGAATAACAAAACAAGCCATGCATTATTTTTCTCCTCACAAGTTACTATTCTTAACAGTAACAATGTGGTGAGTATGTTCGTTTTTCAATTTTGAAATTTCCACCTGTGTCCACATGTGCCCTCTCTTTCAATTTATGGTTTGTATCCCCCTCCCTTTCATTTCTCATCTCTCTCCTCCTTTTATTTTACTTTCTCACATGCTCTTTCAGATTTGCAGAGGCTGTCGTTTGCTTAAAAGTTCTCTACTTTCCTTCTTCCTCTGAGCAAAGCCAAAGATGAGAACATCTTACTATCTAGGTCGAAGATTGGGACATTGTGCGAAGTCGAAGATCAGGAGGGAAGATAAGTTAAGAGTGAGAAGCCGAGTTGACAATAGATCAGGAAGGAAGTTGCAAGTTGGGCCATATGTGATTTTTTTTTTTTAAAAAAAAAAAGCTCTCTGCAATGTGAGTGGTCATTACAAGTTTAGCTCCTACTCTACCAGTAGTTATACAAAGTCCAAAGCACGAATAGTTACTACTGGAAATAAGAAGCAACACAACTAGGAAAGAACAGAAAGCTTTGGTTTTTATTTAGTTTTGGTTTAGTCAAATGGAAAGCTTTGGCTATTTTATTTAGTTTTTTGCATTTTTCTGTTTTTTGTTTCAATTATATTCTTCCGCTGGTGATCTCGGAAAGCTTTCATTTTTATACTTTTCAACGAACTCTCATAAAGGCAAGGTAGTTTTAATTTAGCGGGCGAAGAAGATAAAGAGAATATGATGAAGATAGTTAACGAATTCAAGAATAAAACAAGTACTATGATGAGTATATATTTTATGATTAAATAGGTGTATATTTTATAAGAATTAATTGGAGTTATTGATATTATATACCTATTTAATGATCTTTTATTGATTTTTCCATCATTGAATCAAACTTAGGATCAAAGAATAAATTGACATAAAATTTACTCATATCCTATTTTTATTGTACAGGAAATATTAGCTGATTTGGAATGAAGTAGAAAAAATAATTAAGAGGATATGCAATTAGCTAAACGCAATGGTCCAACGCAACAAAAATAGAAGCAAAATCAATTGTGTCATCTGATGGAATAAATTACAAGATATAAGATATCTTTGTAATAATAATAATAATAAAAAGAATCGGTGAGCCAAGACCTAAATTATAAATAGGGAGACAGAGACAAGCAAAAGGGGAGCAGATCGAGAGACACAGAACAAGAAAGAACAAAGAAGCAGAGGAGTAACGGCTGAGCGTTTCGGTTCGGTTCTCTTCATCATCTCCACGGAAGGACGAAAGGACTGTGAGAGCGACAGAGAATCTTTCTTTCATCTCTTTCCTTTATTCTTTCAATCTAAGTTTCATCTTTTTGTTCTAGATTTTATTAGAGCCATGTGTGGCTAGTTGGTTTTACAACCTAGAGGACCTATGAACTTATGGGTGAATTGGATTTTGTTTTCATTATTTAGTTAAATTTGATATTAATTTTGGTTATTTAATCTTGTTTAATTTTATCTATTTAGTGATTGGCCATCATTGGATATGATTTTGAGCATTAGGATTTACCTTGACGAAGAAGATTTTAATTAGGCTCTGAGATTAAGTAATATGGGATTAAATTACGATTTAATTTGCGATTATGATAGACATATACCTAATGGCCTCATATAATTGTTGAAGAGTGTGTTCGATTTTTGTTGCTTCTTGAGTAACTATGTTAGACATAACAAGTTATATTCAAAATAGGGTTGTAAGTGTACTGACAGGCACTTATAGCTATTTATACTCGAGATTAACAAAATTGATATTAAAGCTAATTAAATTAGTGAAAACAATGTTTATGAAACTAATAAGGGATTAGTGACTCTGGGTTGCTTATTTAATTATTGTGGTAGTTTTCTTATTTTTATTTTATTGATTTTCTTTTCCTTTATCTTAATTAAATTCAATTTGTTTTGCTCAACTTAAATGAAATTGTGAAATTAATACTTAACTAAAATTGTGATATTAAGTTCTCGTGGGAACGATACTTTTATTATCACTTTATTACTTGATACGGCCCGTACACTTGTAGAGTTTATAGGCTATAAAGTTTTGCCCTATCATACTAACATGGTTGTGGTCCATGTTGTGGTTTTGGGTAATGATACAACTTATATTTTATGTTTGTAGATTTGAAATCTAATTATTTACTTTATGTTTCTCTGTGTTTTTTCAATTCCTTAATCATTTGGATGAGTGGGAGGATGTGCTTTAATATTACATAATTGTTATACCCACGCGGGGTTTTTTCTTGCGCGGATGAAAAGAAGGCAATTTTCTATTGCTTTGTCTTTTGCAATGACAATTAACAACAGTAATCATTACCAAATGTTGGCTTATTTTTATCGAAGCCATGTTCACACACACACACACACATATATATTGCTTTATTATCATCAGTAGTTAATAATATCGCAGGTTTGAAGATTTTTATATAAGACAGTAATAATTATGGAAAGCGTATAACTACCAATGTCGTTTATAGATAGACCTTTAGAAATGTCTAGCAACATAAGTGAGAATTTCTTTGTTCACCTTACATATAGGAATATTTGTGTATAATGATGGGTAGAATTTTGGTGTAATTTTAGGTCACTTTTGAGCTAATGCAAATGTTGCTTAACATGTAAGTATACAACTACTAATGTTGTTGTGATATATGTTGTATTTTTGGTCAGTGCTGCAACTTCTGTTTTTGGTTGGTAGATTTCAAATACAATTCATTCATTTTATGATACTTTATTTTTTTATTCAATTCCTTAATCCTTAATAATTTGGCTGAATAGAAAGTGAAGGTGGGTATTATACAACTAATAATTTTGCTTAACACGAGAAGTTGGTGCTTGTTTTCTCAATGGACTCTAGTAATGAATAATACTCAGTTTGAACATTCAATATTAGAACATCAATTTCAGATAATTGTGTGCTGCCCCAATCTGAAGTGAATACTTCATCTGCAGAAACAATCCAAATGGTGTCATTTTAGAGTGCTGTGGAACTTTCTAATAGGTACTCTATTTTTTAATTTGCAAGCGTACGTTTTTAGGAAAGAGATAAAACTAACCAGTTGACATAGACAATGTCCGCGCAACGGCAGGTTGCTGCTTTTGTTTGACGAACCATTTAAAGAACATCGACAACATACGGGCAGCAATGCCTAGCTACTGCTCCTCTAGACGCCATTGATGATTATTTTCATTTATGTCCACCATCAATCTTCTTCTCTGTTTAAATAGTTCTTGGTTGCTTTGATAAATTGCAAGTTCTCTGAGAAGGTCATGCTGCATGATGAAGTGGTTGCTGTAGTTACTGAATAAATCACTTTCAACGTAATTCCCTGCTAAATAAGCAGAGTCGAAACTTAGAAAAAAATCCAGACAAGAAAAAAGCATGTGCCTTCTGTCTGATATTATGTTAGTTTCAAGCTTATGTTCTCTATTTGAAGCTCAATAGAACAGAACTCATGTAATCATATGAAGCAGTATCAGTTATCTTCGATAATATATATTGTAGCCATTAAGCATTAAGAGGCCATGGGAAAAAGAAGAAGAGGTAATGTACCATGTAACAAGGAGATTTGCCAGATTGAGAGAGACTAATTTATTGACTATGTTCATTGCTTCTTTGCCATCATCATCTTGTAGGAATCTCACCAGAAACGCGGAAGCATATCGTACCACGCGATATAGGAAAAGTTAAAACCTTCATCGTTTTGGTTACCTGGAAAGATGCAGCGATCTGAAGCAGCGATCTAAAAGCCTATCCACGAACAGTCCTCTTATCTGAAGAGCGATCTGAAAGCCTCTCCACGAACAGTCCTCGTCCGCTTTATGATCGATCTTCCAGATTATCTCTCGAGGGGAATAGGATGGTTGTGTGGGCAACCGTTCAGATAATGAACGTCTGCCTCTAGGGTTTGTTTCTGATGAGAGCCTCCTTATGTGTGTATTCTCTCAAGCAGGTGAAAGTAGGTTTATTTGCTACTACACCCAAGACCTAACCCTAAACCACATGGGCCATAGAGTTCTTGGGCTGTAGTCTCAATTAAGTCTTATTGGGCTTAAGTGACTAAAGAGCACATTAACCCAACAATCTCCCACTTGCTCTTTAAGAAACAAACTTGAGTTCGTAAACCCAAGACCATGTAGCCCATAAGCTATCATCATCTGATAATATACACCATCCCTTGTCTCGAGCTAGCCTGGGGATCTACCATTTGTCATTCATCAAGGCTCATGATAATCTACAGAAGATTATCTAGTTCGGTGCCATTCCACTAAGAGCCCGAACGTGATCTCCAAGAATAATGACACTTATAACAAGAATATGAATTACCCCTTTATAGAATGTCTATAACTTGATTGACTAGTTTTCTGTAATCCAATCAATTATTTATTCCCTTGACTTTAATAGTTTCTCTAATGGATTACATGCACTGGCCAGTGTCTTCAATATCCAGGTACCGAAACATATTAAGGGGACATTTCCTATAAATTCCATTTTGTTTATCTCATAAACATCGATAACCAGATGGTCTCAATCCCAAAATACCGAGTTATTGGCCGTCATATAGATCAAACCTTACCCGTTGGTAAATCAAAGAATGAAAACTATTCGACTACCTGTTTAAAATAAACTCAGGATTAAGAGCAACTACATGACTATAGTTATCTGGAGATTTGATTCCTTATGACAGAAAGAACAGCTTTAATTAAATCTCTCCTTGATCCATTCAATGTAAGTATTAACACACACCAATATTTCATAATGATTCGGACAAAATCATTTCATAAAATATTGCAGCCTAAATAAAGTGCCCAATTTAATTTAATAGCTGTGAACCAATTCATCAATTGTGAGAACTTATGACCATGTCCTCTATGAACGTATCCATATGATCATATACTCCACAATTGATCCGGACCTTAGAGTTTGTAAATAGTGTGTGAAATAAATGAAAAAAAACACCTCATTTATTAATATTCAGAAAAAAATGTAATGTCATAATGTCTTGCTCAAAAAGCACAAAATAACAAAGTGAAATAACAACTACCTAAAGCTATAGCAAATCTAGAATCCTCCTAAGACATAAATGAAACATGCCTCTCGAACACACGTTCAGGCAAACTCTTAGTAAAAGGGTCAGCAAGGTTCTCGTCTGATGCTATCTTTACATTTCTCCAACAAATGGCACCACCATTAAGGGTGTATACATATCCCGAGGTGGACTTACTTGAGTCAATATCTCTATGGAAATCTAAGTCCGTGTAACCAATGGTTTCAAGACTCCCACTCGAGTAGACCAACATATAATCTCTCGTTCTCCGTAGGTACTTGAGTATATGTTTAACCGCTACCCAGTGTTTCTCTCTAGGGTCCGATTGGTACCGGCTTACTACTCCCACTGCATAGCAGATATCTGGTTTGGTACATAGCATAGCATACATGAGACTACCTATTGCTGAAGCATAATGTATCCTACTCATTCATTCTCTCTGCTCAGGAGTTTTAGGAGATTGCTTCTTAGAGAGATAAATCTCATGCCTGAAGGGTATAATTCCCCTCTTGGAATTCTCTATGCTAAACCTGGCAAGTATCTTGTCAATGTATTTAGCCTAAGATAATGCTAAAACCCTATTCTTCCGGTCTCGCAAGAGTTTAATACCAAGAATATAATTGGCTTCCCCCAGGTCCTTCATATCAAAATGCTTGCTCAGCCAGGTTTTTATGCCTAACAATACCTCTGTATCATTTCCGATAAGGATAATATCATCCACATAAAGTACCAGAAAAGATACTGCATTACCTTGGATCCTTTTATACACACACGGCTCATCAGGACTTTTCTCAAAACCATAAGACTCAATGGCTTGATCAAATCTGATGTTCCATGATCTGGACGCTTGCTTAAGTCCATAAATGGACCTTTGCAACTTGCATACCATTTCTTCTTGCCATTTGGCTATAAACCCTTTTGGTTGCTGCATATAGATTTCCTCTTCCAAATTTCCATTTAGAAAATTAGTTTTGACATCCATTTGCCAAATCTCATAATCAAGATTTGCTGCAACAGCCAAGAGAATCCGGATGGACTTGAGCATGGCAACCGGCGAAAAAGTTTCATCATAATCCACACCTTCCTTTTGGGAGTACCATTTCGCCACCAATCTAGCTTTGAAGGTTTCAACCTTCCCGTCTGATCCTCTCTTTCTCTTGTAAATCCACTTACACCCAATGGGTTTTACCCCTTTAGGTGCATCTACAAGAGACCAAACTGTGTTGGAATACATAGAATCCATTTCACGATTCATAGCCTTAAGCCATTCCTGAGCATCAACATCTCCTAGTGCTTCGTCATAACTCGTGGGATCACCATTTTCTGCAGTGATGTTATCCTGATTTGACTCACCCAACAAGAGATATCTTGCAAGTTTACGAATCAATCTCTCACTACGACTTTGTCGCACTTGATGTTGTGCATCTTCAGGGGGTCCACATTTTGTGGGTTAATAATTTCTAGATGAGAACCCTCATTAAGTGGATTAACCAATTCATAATTTTGTTCTTCATTAAGTTCATCATCATGTTGAACTTCATCATTATGCTGAACTTCTGGTTCTGTCTCTGGTTCCTGTGTATGTTCAGGTACATTTTCCCCTCTTTGAACAACCACAGGAACAAAAGCTGGAACCCCTTGAGGTTGTGGTGAAACTTGATCTGAGACTAGCTCATCAAAAATAACCTTACTCCTTGGCTTATAATTTGTCATATAGTTCTGCTCTAAGAAAGTCGCGTGAGTGCTCACTATGACCTTCTTTTCTTTTGGACTATAAAACAACCAACCTCTAGTTCCTTTAGGATAGCCTATAAATATGCATACTTTAGTACGCGAGTCCATCTTATCTGGTTTTTGTTGCAAGACATGTGCCGGAGCACCCCAAATCCGAATATGGTTCATGGTGGGCTTACACCCTTCCACAATTCTATTGGTGTCTTTGAAACCGACTTGGACGGAGCTAAGTTCAATAGATACATAGCTGTTTCTAAAGCATATCTCCAGAATGAATCAGAAAGAGATGAATAACTGAGCATAGATCTTGTCATTTCTAAAAGGGTTTTATTTCTCCTTTCAGCAACTCCATTCTGCTGGGGTGTCCTTGGAGAAGATAATTGTGAAACTATCCCCTCTTTGGTTAGGTAAGACCTGAACTCTCCAGATAGGTATTCACCCCCTCGATCAGATCAAAGAGTCTTAATTTGAACACCTAGATGCTTTTCTGCCTCAGCTTTGAACTCTTGGAATTTTCCAAAAGCTTCAGACTTGTAACGCATCAGATACACATGTCCAAATCTAGAGTAATCATCAGTAAATGTGATGAAATACTGATACCCGCCTCTGGCTTGGACATTTATTGGTCCACATACATCAGTATGTACCAATTCCAGCTGAAGTGTGACACGTTTTCCCTTGGCCTTGAAACATCTCTTGGTCATTTTACCCTCTAAACAGGATTCACATACTGGTATCGGTTCAAAGTTCAGGGATTTCAAAATCCCACTTTTGACTAAACCTTGTATCCTGTTAGAGTTAATATGACCCAATCTCAAATGCCAAAGATAAGTTTCATTGGAAACTTTTCTTTTCTTTGATGAATTAATATGCTCAACATCTTTTAATTCAACATGATTAACTTCACGGGGAACAAGATTAAGGAAATAAAGACCATTAAGCTTTACACCAGAACAAATAAAAGAAGATGAACTTCTTATTGAAACTAAGGAATTAAACTGAACTGTCAAACCATGTTTATCCAAACAACTAACAGAAATTAAATTCCTCTTAAAATCTGGAATAAATAAACAGTCTTCTAAAACCAAAGTCCTGCAATTATCAAAAGATAAAATAACTTGTCCTACTGCTAGTGCAAACACAAGCTCCCCAGTTCCAAGCTTCAAATCTCTTTGTCCTTTACTTACAGGCAAGCTATGTTTGAACCACTGCAAAGAGTAACAAACATGGTTAGTGGCTCCTGAATCAACGATCCATTTATCATCGTGATTCTCCACTAAACAAGCCTCAATCACATGTAAACCTGGTTTATTCATACGTGGGCAATTTTTCTTCCAATACCCCTTTTGTCCGCACTTGAAGCACTTGCCTTTTGGCTGCTTCATTGCAACTGTTTTGGCAACTGGAGTACCTGATTTCTTCTTTTTCTTGTTTTTGTTCTTTCCCTTGGGTTTCCCCTTAGGTTTCACAGAACTTTCACCAGCAAAAAATGCGCTTCCCTGCTTGACTAGAGACTGAACAACACTCTCAAGCTCGTGCATCAGTTGAGTGAGGTCAAGATTCATCTTGTTCATGTTATAATTCATCTTGAATTGATTGAAGTACTCAGGTAGTGATTGTAAGAGAAGGTCAATTTTTACTTCTTGTTCAAACTTGATACCATGGTCATCAGCCTTCTTGAAGTTCGCTATCATTGTTAGACAATGATCCCGCACACTTCCTCTAGACATCACTGTCTTGGTGACTGAATTCAGCGCATTTTGCCTAGCAGAGCTGCTAGGCGTAGCAAACATGCCATCAAGAGTCTGGAGCATTGTTGCTCCACTCTCAATCATGCTTACTTGCTCCTGAAGGTGATTGGCGAGACTGGCCAAAATGTAGCAGCGAACTGACACATTTGCCTTCTCCCATCTTTCCTTCTCCTGCTGAAATTGAGTTCGAATTGCATCAGACGCGTCTGTAGCAGGCTGCGCTAGTATAGGGGTAGTGAGAACAAAGTTGAGCTTTTCATATTGAAGAACAATATCCAAATTAGTTTTCCATTGTTTGTAGTTTGTACCATCCATAGGTTTTTGGCTCAAGATTGTAGCTAAAGGATTGAATGAAGACATTTTTCTGAAAATAAGGAAAAAGCACACTAATTACAAACTATAATTGTAACACCCCCAATTTCTAATCGTTATAATAACAAAAATTTAAATGATTTTCATAAATAAATTAATAAAATTCGAAATAAACAACATTGGGAGTGTTACCGCCGCACTTGTACTGGGACAAGTGCAAGGCTACTTATTACAAATAAGGTAAATTCAAACTTAAACAAAATATATGTGTTTTTAATTAGAACAAAATAAAGTAAAATAAACAGCTGACTGTGCTCCTCACTTCTCACTGCTAGCCCCAACCCTCGGCACCTGTTTCACTGAAATTCTGCTCCCCCGAAGGATCATCGCAGCCCATGAACACAAACATTAGCAATTGCTGGTAATTCTAATAAAACACAATCAAATATAATCAAATCCAATATACGTAGTAATTGAATCAAATATCAATTTCTATATTCATAATATAGATACACGTCAAATCAAATGTTATTCATTATCTTTATTAAATTCATGATAGACCCGGGAAACCCTGCCAGTTTACCCTGTGACCCGGGAAACCCTGCCAGTCACAAATCATCAAATTGGCCATAAAACATTTTTTCCTAGTGTGCACACCTCTTCCCAAAGTTGCTACTAGTATCCCGGGAAACCCTGCCAGACACCACTTTGGGAAGAACGGATACTATCATTTTCACATCAAATAAATATCGAGGGCATAAAGCCCATAAGTTGTGTTCATCACTTAGAAGGTACCGTCCCAAGCTATCCTCCCACTATTAATTCATTACAATCACACACAATCAGGAAATTCAATCTTGTCATAATTATCAATTTCTTCATTGAATATATCAATTACTCAAGGGCATCATGACTTTCCAAATTATTCAAGAGTATAATAATTCAAATATTCGATATAAGAGCTAACACATATTATAACTCAAATACCTATCTGAGTAAAGTCTAATTATTTAAAACACACACATAATAAAATTCCTAAATTATTTCTATTATTTAATTATCTTTTTTTTATATACTTTTCTATCATTTAATTAAATGTAGGATACGAGGATATCTTGATATCAAATATAAGCATGTCCTATTTCATTATGCAGCGGATATTATCTAAAGAATGAAAGAATATTAATTAATATAGCATCAGACACAACTAGCATAAACATTAAAATTATTGTGCTTCCTTTATTGATAAATAATGAATCGCTTCGCATGGTATGTGATCAAAATATGTAAAATATAAAATAAATAGATATATATTCTATATAATAAATAGAATATATAATAAAATTTTCTAATATAAATAATATAATAAAAAAGATATATAATATGAAATATTAATATAATTACTATAAATAGAAATCAATTATACTATATAATCTAATTAATAATAATAAAATCAATATATTCGATATATATTATAAATAGAATATATAATAAGATTTTCTAATATAAATAATATAATAAAAAAAGATGTATAATACGAAATATTAATATAATTACTATAAATAGAAATCAATTATATTATATAATCTAATTAATAATAATAAAATCAATATATTCGATATATATTCTATATAATAAATAGAATATACAATAAGATTTTCTAATATAAATAATATAATAAAAAAAAGATATATAATATAAGATATTAATAGAAATCGATTATATTATATAATCTAATTAATAATAATAAAATCAATATATTCCTATTATAGTTTATTACGGTACAATATATTTAATATTTTAATTACATTTTATATTTCTATTTATTCTAACTAAAATCTAAGATCATATAGCTAATATCTAGGATTACTAATATCACTACCCAACAGACTCGGTAAGGTAAATTGAAATGACTCCACTACTCCCAAAAAATAGTTAACCACATGGTTTTAATAATATAAAAAAAAATCAGCACACAATAAATATTTAAAAAAAACTAAAAGAGGAATTGGTGCCGCAAGCTATACGCACAATTGAAAGATGTAGTTAGACGCACAAAGTGACTTTGCAAAAAGCTACTCCAAAAGAAATATATATCATTCGATTACCAAAGTCCCAAATACCAAAATCTAAAACGTATGGGGATTTTATGTTAAAGGGTATGTGACTTTTG
The DNA here is from genome assembly GCA_034222035.1 of Acacia crassicarpa. Lineage (NCBI taxonomy): Eukaryota > Viridiplantae > Streptophyta > Magnoliopsida > Fabales > Fabaceae > Acacia > Acacia crassicarpa. The sequence continues at coordinate 16,689,412 of JAWXYG010000009.1, read as the reverse complement.
CAAAAAAACAAGTTTTCACGCAAAGCGAGAAAAAGAAATATATGTATATTCAATTGCCAAAGCCTAAAACACTCAAGGCCAAAACGCACATAATCAATACTTATGGCTAGTGAAAATCAACCAGAATTATATCCTAAGATGAAAACATCTTTCTCATAGAGGAAGACAAACACAAGATTTATGTACTGAATGAAAATCACGAGAAAGAATGAGACGACAATTTTGTGGATTTAAAAGAATCATGCTCTGTAGCAACAGATTCCTATTGTTCTAGGGATTAGGATTTCCTATCAAAATTTACATAAATCTAACCTAAACCTCATGGGATTAGAATTACCTGGTCTCCGCTTTTGCTAGCCCCCTAGAAGAACGAGAGTATAGTGGCAGAGAAAAGTATCGGGTGTTTTTCTATGTTTAAGCGGTCAGACCTAAATTTATAATTAAAATCTAGGGTTTTAGCTATGGGTTGGGCTTTTTACTTATTCCCGATAAATGAATTAAAACAAATGGTAGAGTTTTATTATTAAATATATTTTAAGTCCGACGATGAATTAAAAAAAATAAAAATATAATCTGATCTAACTAACTCCTAGATTCTTGGATCTAATCTTAAATAATCTAATAATACTATTTACAAAATAATATGATTACGACACAAACAATACAATATTATTAATTTTTACTATATTATTATTATTATTACTACTACTATTTCTATTATTAATCATTATTATTTTATTAGTATTATTTTACTCTATCATTATCTTTACTATTTCTATTATTATTATTATTAATAAAAATCCGGGGTATTACAATAATTAACAACAAACAGATATAGCGCTAGTAGATTCTAATAACTACTATTCGTTTATTATTTAACAATCCATTAGTTATCTTTACAAGGCTTACGATAGGCAAGATTCTTGTAAAACTAATATTGTTAATTTGGGCCTTCAGTTCCATTGCCAGAGCCTCGATGGGAGGGTTAACAATTTTACCAAAGTTGAATGTATTTAACCATTGTTTACTTTCAAAATTATCTTTAGTGTCTAAGTGTTGCCGACGATGGGCCGCACAAAATTTTACTAAAATTTTGAAAATATTAGGCTTTAATCTAGCGAAATCCGATTATCCTTATCTGATGGGGCTTCAGCGATAACCATTTCACTAATAAATCCACAATTGGGGCTCGTAGGTTTTAAAATTAAATGCTTAATTTAAAACCTTCACCCATTCAATATTTTAAATTTAGAATTTTCAATTTCCAAGAATTTGTTCACTTTAGAGTAAATTATTAGGTATCTAAAAACTAGTCATGATTTGGCAGAGTATGTGTCACATGACCATTTTAAATAACCCACAAATTACTCCAAAAGGTACAATTCTCTTAGGAAATTTCCTAGATTATTTGTCTAGATTTTAATTCCACAATTATTATTCTAGATTTTAATTTAAAATCATAATAATTGATAATTAATGTCTAGATTCTAATCCCACAATTAATTAATGCAATTATTATTCTAGATTTTAATTTAAAATCATAATAATTGATAATTAATGTCTAGATTCTAATTCCACAATTAATTAACCCAATTATTATTCTAGATTTTAATTTAAAATCATAATAATTGATAATTAATGTGTAGATTCTAATTCCACAATTAATTAATCCAATTATTATTCTAAATTTTAATTTAAAATCATAATAATTGATAATTAATTTAGTGGGCAATCTAAATAATCTCGCATAATAACTATCATACTAGTGGATTTAAGGCATAATATCTACTATGCAATTATGACATGTGATTATGCAACAATATGGCATCTTCCTATTCTATATGACATGTTATTTACCAACATCATGTTAATCGCAAATATAATTCATACAATTTAACAAAGGCATTATATAATTAAACAAATAACTTTAATCCATGGCTTTCCTAAAAAAATAGGAATAAAAAAAATTACAACTTTGGAATTCCTCTTTTGTCCAGCCCATAGTATTTGTCTCTAGTCAATTTAGGGCATCTATGGGCCCAAAAGCCCAAAGACCCATACTTTAGCTAGAAACCCTAGGACACACAAAAGGAACCCTAGCCGTCACTTCTGCCAACGCCTTCAGCCGAAGTCATTTCATCTTCTTCGCAGTTTCTTGATCTCCATCTTTTACAAAAATTCGAAAAATACATAGAAATTCCAAAATAAAATTAAAAACAGCAAGGAGGAAACCTAATCATATGGGATTAGCCTCCTTGTTACAAATCAAGAAATACACGAGAAAATCTAACCATAGATTAAAGCGATTAATCGATTGAAATTAAAACTAATACCAAATATGAATTATAAACGAATAGCTACCATGAAATAAATAACAAATATAGATAAAGATGCCATATTTTTGAAAAATAATTTTCGAAAAGAATCACATGAAATATAAATTAACATCAAAACTCGGTTCTTTTCCTCATCGCTATTGGCTCTGATACCAATTGTAGGAATCTCACCAGAAACGCGGAAGCATATCGTACCACGCAATATAGGAAAAGTTAAAACCTTCATCGTTTTGATTACCTGGAAAGATGCAGCGATCTGAAGCAGCGATCTAAAAGCCTCTCCATGAACAGTCCTCTTATCTGAAGAGCAATCTGAAAGCCTCTCCACGAACAGTCCTCGTTCGCTCTATGATCGATCTTCCAGACTATCTCTCGAGGGGAATAGGATGGTTGTGTGGGCAACCGTTCAAATGATGAACGTCTGCCTCTAGGGTTTGTTTCTGATGAGAGCCTCCTTATGCGTGTATTCTCTCAAGCAGGTGAAAGTAGGTTTATTTGCTACTACACCTAAGACCTAACCCTAAACCACATAGGCCATAGAGTTCTTGGGCTGTAGTCTCAATTAAGTCTTATTGGGCTTAAGTGACTAAAGAGCACATTAACCCAACACATGTAGCTTATATGGTTCCACCCACATATCAATGATAGCTGTAGCAGGAATTCTTTGGTCTTCTCGAGAAATAAGCCTAGGTCCTTGAAGCATTCCATGATGATAGGCTCACCTTCCAAAACACTCAAGCTTCGTTGGAAGAAATTAAGTAAATTCGAATTGGAATCAAGAATAGAATGACCTTGCGACCATACCTTTATAATCTTTTGCCACGTTTCTTGAGGCTGTTGACACAGTGATCTAGCGATTACTTTAATAGCCAAAGGTTCGCCCTTACAACTTCTCACAACCTGCATCTCATTGCAAACAATCAGTCAGTGAAAATAACGACTTAAGCAATTTGTTATGACCTAAGCTAGCATAGCAGGGCTACTAGTGATCCAATCAAATGGTCACTTTTCAGAGGCAAAATATGTCTTTTTTAGCTTGCGAAATTCCAAAATTCATTATATCTATGCATCGAATGTAGAAAGAGAAGAAAGTGGGATAATTTCCACGTATCAAAAAGTAAGGAAAACCTGGCCTCTTCGACAGGAATCTCGCTGGGAATGTCCGAGCACAGCAGCCTTTGTATTTTGCGAGAACGGCGTGATGGAAAAGTGTTAGTGCATCTTCATAACAAAGTGGTTTCAAGTGGATTTGAGATTTAATTGTTGGGAATGTAACCGTAGAAGTGACCAAAATCTTATAATCTGGAACTTGAAGTTCTGAATCAGGGACGTCATCCAGCACCAGCAATATTGGACTTCCCAATATTTTTCTCAACAGAAGTCCCAATTCTTTAGCTACTTCTTCGTCGCTATGAAACTCTGAAACCTTCCCATAGGATTGAATCAATTTTTGGACGGTCAGAATGTATGATACTGAAGGATACTCAAGGGAGAGATTCTGAATCCAAAATTTCATATATCCCATATTCTTTTGAGTTGTTAATTAAACTTCTTGGATACCGTCTGGTGCAAATGTTCATGCATAGAACTTTTTTCATACCTCTTCAATTATTAAATTCTTAACTTTTGGTTTGCCGTAAGTCTACAACAAATTATTACTAGGTTCAATTTTATATTTCTAATACATGCTGGAACTCAAAAGGCAGAAACACAAATGAAATATAGTGATTTATAAAAACAAAATGACATTTTTAGTAGCTAAAAATTTTACAAGGGCAATTTATCCAATCAAACTGTATTAGTTCATTTGAACGACTTTTTTTTTTTTTGTCGAGAAAAATAAAAGACTTTAATTTAACCAAACACCCAAAATGGCCTCCCTTCATTAGTTCATTTGCCAAAAAAAAAAACTTTAACCAAACACATTTTGGGCCTTATTTGGGCAGAAGCATCAATGAGGAGCATTAGCAAATACTGGGCCTGATTTGAGTTAAGGGCCGATCACCAATAGAAAAATAAAGAAAAAAAAGAGTGTTGTTATACCAGCACTACTAGTAGTACAGTGGTATTGGGATTAATTTCCCCCCTCCCAGTCCTGGGTTCGATCCCCTCCCCTATCGCCTTGTATAAAAAAAAAAAGAGTGTTGTTATGACTTGGTCATCCGAACAGACCTTCTACCCAACGTGGTTTCCGGATCCTGGAAGCCCCGTCAACCCAAGAGTGGATGTTCCATCCTTGAGGACTTCCATCTTCAACCTCAACCAGGGCTCCTCCATTCTGATAACGATTTCTATCTTCTGAAGAGACGAGCACGTAATTTCGTGCTCAGAATTGTCTTTGCTCATCGTTTTGAGAATTTCTCTCACCTCCTTCAAGGTCTCCTTTACATCCCTTACCATATTAAAAGAGAGGTATTTAACAAAGAATTTCCAGAAACGAATTTTCCGGGCCTTACCAACGAGCTCATCCTAGCACGACAACGAAGAGTAGAGAAGAAAAGAAATCTTCTCATTAATTGAATTTACACTATACTGCATGTTCTATTTATACATACTTGACAACTCATTACATAACCAAAGTAATTGGAACTGAACTTTGTATACATTAACTAATAATCTAACTAATTAAGTTACAATCTAACTGAATTCAATTAAGTAACAGACTCTGTTACCCCCTACAAGCTGGACTGTATATATTGATGATGCCAAGCCTAGAGATGAAGCCATGAAAAGGTTGAGGATTAAGAGGCTTAGGGAAAATGTCAACAAGTTGATAAATACTACGAACATGAAGAAGTCAGATGAGCCCAGCTTGAACCTTTTCTTGAACATAGTGACAATCAAGCTCAAGATGCTTAGTACATTCATGAAACATCGGATTAAAAGCAATATGAATGGTTGACTGGTTATCATAGTACAAAACAGTAGGAGAAGGATGTATGATAAACATGAAAATCAGCAAGCAAATAAAGAAGCCATTGAATTTCACAAGCTACACGGCCCATGGCTTGATATTCAACCTTAGAGGAAGAAAGAAAAATTGTGGTTTGCTTTTTAGGTTGCCAAGAAACCAGAGAACTACCCATAAATATGCAATAACTAGACAAAGATCTACATGTATTAAGGCATCCAGCGCAATCTAAATCACAAAAGGCCTTCAATTGTAAAGAAGAAGATGCTGGGAAAAAAATACCTTTGCCTGGCTAGCATTTAATGTACCTTAGCACCTGTAAAGCTGCTTGAAAATGCACAGTGGTAGGAGCATGACTAAACTGACAGAGTTACTGAACAACATAAGAAATATCAGGTCTTGTGGTAGTGAGGTAAAGGAGACGGCCATCCAAACGTCTATAAGGAGCAATGTCCATGAATAAGGTACCACCATCTTGAGACAACCAAGTATGACGAGCCATAGGAGTAAAAAGAGGCATAAAGCCCAGGTAGCCTACATCTAGAAGAATATCAAGAGCAAATTTACATTGATTTAAAGATATGCCAGACAATGATCGAGCAACTTCAAGACCAAGCAAAAATTTGAGTTTGAACATTAGAAAATCGATCATTTTGCACTTTTAAAAACTTATGGCATAAGCTTGAAGAAAATACTCTTTCAATGAGCAAGAACAATCAACAGTCAGCCGAAATTTGAGAAACTCATCCCCAATGATTTTGATTTTAGTAAAATAATTTGATATAGATAGATCATCTTGTTTAATTTAAAAAATCTCATCTTGAAGCTCCGCCATTCGAAAGGCGTCAGTTTAGCTGAATCGCTCCTTCAAGTCATTCCATACATCAATGACACGGTTGAGCCAGATTACACTTTGACCAATGGAAGGAGAAAAGGAACAAAATAACCAAGTCTGAACCAAAGTGTTACAACGTTGCCACATCAAAAACAGGGGATCGTTGAAGGCCGGAATCTTCAAGGATCCATCTACAAATTAGTGTTTGTTCTTGCTCATTAGGGCAATCATCATGGCATGTGCCCAATGGTGGTAGTTAGAGCGGATGAGAACCGGTGAAACAAGAAACAAATACAGGTTTTCGTTTGGATGCAAGAAATAGCAACTGGTTAGGTCTTGCGTTAGGGCTAACGGCGAGGTTGATATGGTGTGTAACACCCCAAATCCAACACCCAAAATCTTGGCCAAAAAACTTAAAATATCTCCAACAAGGATGATCAACATCCAAATCATTAAAGTACACAACTAATTCAAATCAAAATATATTTTTAGAGTCAACATAAATTCCTAAAATTTTTCATAATAAAATACAAAATGGAAGTCTTAGAGTCATGAAAAATAAATCGACATAACATAAGTTCTAGGAGCACAACCGAGCTTTCAAGGCTTACTCCATAGGTCCTTTTCCTTGCTCCCTACTAGAACAATCACCTCAAAATTGTTAATATAGGGTTGGATTCAACATCTCAGTAACTACTGAAAGTTTTAACCGTACACAAGCAAATCACATATGATAAAAAGTAGGAACTGATTACATATATATTTATATATATATACCATAATTTCATACAACATTAATTATCATGATGTTAATAAGAAACGTACAATTATACAATATGCAATGTACAACCTACCTTATATCACCGTTCATCTTTAGCCGCTAACTGGAACCATAGGCTAACACATAGTCCAATAGCAACTCATCCATTTGACTGGATTGTCCGAAGCTCACCAAAACTTAAGATACACCTGGCCAAAGGTATAGAGCTTAAATATGGACTGTGACTCCCCTCCTTAAAAGAACAAAACTAAGGAGGTGTCGCATGTCCCACAGCTCGAATGCAATTTCAGCCAAAGGAAAACATGGAAGAAGGGGCCCTAATAAGTGTCATCCATTGTACACCGAGTGATGGCATACCACGTGGTAAAAGATCTCAACATACAAATCCCTCTTTACTCTAACCTATCACATATGCATCCGCTATGTCAAACATATATTAAATCACCAATAATATAATTAAAGAGTTAAGGAACAATTTGGCCAACAAACTATTGGTTTAGGAGCGCCCAACACAATAAACTTTTAACTGGACCGAAAATACCAACAAACTTTTAAAATTGTAAAGTTGGCACAATCCGTTAGAAAAGCAAATTAACGTCCATTAGTTCTACTGGAATTGTTGCAGATCTGGATACACGCGTCAACAGTTGATCATCTACCCTATTCACTCTCTCACCCACCTCTTATCTTTTTAGTTGTTCCCATTCTCTTTCTGCCTGCAGAAACCGAAGAGAAGAAGAGGGTGTGGAAGCCAATTCGGTGAGCATGTTGAAGGGAATAAAGGAGTACTAGAATATAAGAGGGCACCAGAGATTAAATCGGTCGGGTTGTCGTCGGAGGATCTGTGTAGTCGAACTCAACAATCAGAATCACGGCTAGGTCTCCAACAACACATATCTGAGATGGCATTGGAAATCCAAGAATGAGGTAATCAAGGAGGAAGCCGGTCGATGGTGGCCGGAGATGAGAACGGATCTAGTTCTTGAATCATGAACAGAGCGGAAGCTATGAACTGTGGTGTTTGGCTTGGTTCAAGAACTGGGATCTTGAAGATCAATCGGCTTTACACAAAGTGGAATAACGAACTTAAGAACTTCGATGGGGACAAGGCGCGATGGAGAACGAGCATGATTCAAGATCCGAGCGCGAGCAAGGTTGAAACCCAGACATATGCATCGATGTGCAGGTAATTTATGCATCAATGTGTAGGTAATTCCCGAAATTGCTGCTGATCCGTACTTAAGTGTTCAAAATCCAAAATCCCACTTCAAAATTGCTACTGATTCGAAATTGCTGCTGATCCGTACTAGTAATGCTCCCAACAATCCCACTTCAAAATCCAAAATCCACAGTTGGTTACCCCAAATTTGGAAACCCAAACCGTATGAATCATCAAAGCTCGACTTTTCTTTCCCTTCAGCTGCTCTGCAACGAATGGGTACAGAGGAGAGGAACCAGAGCCATGAGTGATCTCGTTGTGGCTCACGTGGTTGAAGACACCACCGACGATGAACTCCGCTTGTTTCTCAGAGTTTTGCACTGGTATGATCTCACCGATAGTGCCGATGTCGTTTTCAGACCTAATGTGAATCTAGAACAGAGGAAGCTATGGGTTTTGGACAAAACTAGAACGGGATGAACAGGAAAAGGGCTGGCAGTGGTGTGTGGTCAAGTTGACGGCAATGGAGGTCTCATCTTCTCAGGCGTTGGGAAAGGAAGGTCGAGAGAGAGGAAGGAAGGTGACTAACGGATGAATAACGGTTTTGTGCTACCTTCACTTTTTAAAAAGTTTGTTGGTATTTAAGGTCCATTGATTAGTTGTTTGTGTTGAACGCTCCTGGACTAATAGTTTGTTGGCTAATTCGCTCCTTAACCCTATAATTAAATGTCAAGGTACAATAAATCATGCTTCAGTTCATATAAAATATCAATTTTATAATACACACACACACACACACATATAATTCAGTCTTTTAATTTTAAATAAAAGATAGTTACTCACAATCACACACAATTTACAAGTATACGGAAGAATATTCAGAGTTACCTGTTACTCCCTAGCTCATAAGTAAATCACACAAAGAACTACTCCAAAGCTCTCAATTAAAGTATACAAAATTACACATAATTGTCTATTAATACACTAATTAAAACTATTCTAAAGTCTTAAAACTAACTTCTAAAAGTTAATATTATTCATATTAGTTGTGCATGATGAAGCCCTTCTTATTAGAATTTTACACTGGCTAAAGGTAGAAATTAACTTTTTGCCTATAAATGATTTAAATATAAAAACCATATTACATATAAATGCACACTATATATATATATATATTAAGAGCAATGGGTGATTGGTAGTAATAGTTAAGGTAGGGCTCAGTGGAAACAAGACACAACAAAGAGAAAAATGACACAAGACACAAGGTTATTATTATATTTATGAAGACAGGAAAGAGATGACAGTAGGTGGTGAAAAGAGGAAGGACAAAAGATTGATGGAATTAAATAGATTCAAACTTAATTGAATTCTTATATACTTTTTTCTGCTCGAATTGAATTCTTATATACACTATGTGCCTGTTTCGTAAAGCAGTGAACACCACAATAAGTGCAACAAACGCACAGTGACAACAGAAGCAAAATTTTTGGGCGTTTGGATGAAATAAAAATTTGATGTGATTCAAAGTTGATGCTGTGTTTTTTTTTTTTTGAAGCAAGCTGAGGCTACTTCTCACCGCATCATGCTTCATGCTTCTCATTTTTTAACTGTTGGACCCCACCTTTCCAAAAAGTCATACAAATTTTTTGCTTTTCGAACTACTCTCCTCTCTCTTGCATTTGAAAAATTTCCTTTTGCCATTGATGAATAGTGAAATATTGGGGGTTGATATTGATTTACGATAATGAAATGATTTTTTAATTTTGACAAAAAATGATTTTTAATTCTATGTATATATTTTGCATATTTTTAAAATTGTGCAGATATTTTTTTTCAACATAAAAATAATATAGATAGGTAAAAATTTACATATTGTTCAATTCATTAGTTCAAAATTTAATTTTTTAATTTTTAATTTTTATCTCAAATTATCATATTTTGTACAAATATATATATATATATATATATATATATATATATATATATATATGATTCATACCCTTTTCAATCATTTTCCATTTCATTAGAAAAAAAAAGTCACTTCTACCGCTGCTATACCAAACACAAATCACATCATAAAAAGGTTACTTCTGCTACCGCTATTCCAAACACAAATCACATCAGAAAAAAAGTCCAGCAAGAAAAGCACATCAGGAAAAAAAAAACCACTTTTACCATCGCTATCCCAAACAGGCTCTATATTTTGAGGCTGGAATTGAGAGAGGGAAAGTGGTCTGACCAAAAAAAAAAACAAAGAGAGAGAGAGGGGGGGGGGAAGTGGGCTCCAATGTATGTGGGTCCGTTACATACACACATTGAAGGAAAAAATAAGCCATTTAGGTTGAGTGAAAGTTGGTAGAACGAAGAACCTGACATCTGCTCATATTTTGAGCAAAAAAAAAGACATCTGCTCATATGAATGAGAGAGAAATGCCAAAATCATTGTATGCTAAAAGCCATTTAAATTCGTTGCTGGGAAAGTAATAGAAGGGAAAAAAAAGAAAAAAGAAAAGAGTTTTAAGTCTCCCTACACACGCATAGAATTTATATGGAGTGATTCCCTTGTTTTTTTAAAGAATAAATATGCATGTGAACCCGTGCACACACACAAAAAAGATAAAGTTTTCAATCATATGGATCCAAACCCCTTTATTGCAGAAGAGTAATAGTGACTTTTGGTTTTGCTCGGAGAATTCGAATATGAAGCCGAACTGTCCAAATGAGCCGTCTACTGCTCATTCATATTGGCACCCACCTGAGCCTGAATCCCTGAAAATTAACTCTGATGGGGCCTTTGTGGCGGGAAGGGAATTTGTTGCTATTGGGGTAGTCTGTCGTGACTACCTAGGCCACTTTAGGTGGGGGTTTTGTGGATAAAGTGAAATCTATCTTTGCTTTTATGACGGAAGCTTTGGCTCTTAAGAAGGCACTATTGTTAGCTGTTGATTTAGGTCATGATAAAGTCATTTTTTAAACTAATTGTCTTTCTCTACTATCTTGTATTGAATCTAAATCCCCTGCTCTATGTGATTGGAGAAGTAGGGGTATTATTCATGATATTATTTGTCTTTTTGAATGACAGGGTTGGGTTCTCTTTATCATTTACTTTGCGAAAGGGCAATTCTCTTGCAGCAAATGCTTTTAAGGAGGTGTACCTTATAGGGTGGGTTCCAGAACCAACACTTTCTTTGTCTTCTCTGCTAACTTTGGACATTCAGGAGGCTTTTGGTGTTATGGTGATACATATTTTAGTCATGTAATGGTTGGGGAGTAATTAGTTTGTTTCCCTTGTTTTGTATGTTGGCTATGTTATTAGGGATTCTCATTCCATGCACATAATTATGTGCCCAATTATGTGCTCATACCTAGGGGGTTCTCATTCCATGCACATAATTATGTACCCAATTATGTGCTCATACCTCTATTAGAGGTATGAGCATATTTTTTTTTTAAATTTTTTTTTAATATTGTATTTATTTAGATTTAAATTATATGCTGTTTTTTGGGTTTTTTTTTTTTGCAATCAGTATCTCAAATTAATTAGTTTCCAATCCTGCATTTATCTGTAACAGCAGTATCATGGAAACTAATTAATTTGATATACTGGGTGCAAAAAAAATCTCAGAAAGCAGCATATAATTTAAATTTAAATAAATACAATATATAAAAAAATTTAAAAAAATATGTTTATACCTTTAATAGAGGTATGAGCACATAATTGGGTACATAAGAATGGGCACCAAATATAAACTTGTTATTAGGTAGATTATTCCTATTTTGTTATTGGCTTTCCTTTGTTTTCGATTACTCTTATCTACTCTTATCTCTAGTGTAATTGGTGGACTGCTGGTTCTATTATGGTAATGCAAGTACTTCTTTGAAGGAAAAAAAGAAAGAAAGAAGAGAGAAGTGGCATTGAAGGATGTTCGTGTGTGGATTATGTCTGTCTGGATTATGGCTTGAACTAGGAACTATGCCTAGGGCCTACGTACCCTAAGTCAGGGATCAAAGCCAACGTAGTTCGAATAGAATTCCGGCGTTTAGCCACTGGGTGTGGGGTGTGTGCTTAGTGAGGAAGGAAGTGAGTTGATACAGCATACCGTTCACCAGTGGAGTGATCTTCTATTTATAGGGAATGGTAGTTAGGATTCGTGTCCGAGATACGCGACTATTTGTGGGTCGTAATCCGGGGATATGCTGTCAGTAGCGATTTTAGTGGGGGTAGTTGCCGCAGATGATGGCATAGTGGATTGGGCTTCGTGGCCCATGTTCCTAGGTCCATAACAGTTGCCCCCCCAGTCCGGTAGTTTAGGTTTACGAACTGCCGGGATGTATTGGTTGCTCGACTGAGACCTGCATGAAATCCGAGTTGTTGTTTGCTTTAACAGCCATTTTTCGAGACTTAATCTCGACTATCGATAACACGTCTTTCAGTTTTGCAAATGACTTATCATCCGCCCAGTTGCCCCCCAGCCCGATAACACCAGTGCCTGGGGTGTCGGGGTGCGTCGCTAATTATTCCCGACTTAGTGTCATCTTAGCTAACTCGGTCTGATTCTTATTGTCCGATCTCTCTAGTACGCCTCCCAGCCGATGTGGATATCTGGCCTTGCATGTTATGGAGTTGACAATTCTTTTTTGCGAATTACCGAGTTTGTCTCGTGATATATGCCGAGTTCACCAAAAACTCGGTGGTTTGTACCAAAATTTGCCTCTGCCAAGGTGTGTCGCTAACCGAGATACCTTCTGTCAGGAAGCTCGTGGTCATACCCATCGTCATGACCGCCTATTTACTTATCCTTGAAAGTTTAGGGTGTTGTTTCATGTAGCCACTTCCTTCGAATCTGCAATGTCGCGTTTTCCGAAAAGCCACCATCGGTTATCGCGCCCATTAATGTTCTATGTCATTTCCTATCAATCATGATTACTTTTTAGGGTTTTAATAGGGCTTAACCCTATCCCCGTCGATTCGTCTCAACTTATATTTTTGAAATCTGTACCGTCGCCTTCCCTGGCACCTCGTAACCGGTGAGACCCCTGGGTAGTGAACCGCCATACGTCTTGATTTCCTTATAAGTATAGGTGCCTTGTTACTCTCTTCCGTTCTTCCCATTCGCGTTCTCCAATCTGGTGAAGTTTTCTTTGGCAGAGCAATTCTCTCTACCCTTTCTTGCTCGGATTTTATCCTTCTACGGATTTGCAAGTAAGCTTTCCTGGCATTTTCAATTTGTTCATTTTTGTTGATCGTAATGATCTTGGAATGCCTTCTTTAAATTCCTGTTTCGTTCTTTAACTTTATTGCATCATTTTGTGCTTTTTTCAAGTTCTTGATTTCATTCTTGTCTGCTTAATAATCCCAACTGCATGCGACTTAGTATTTTAGTCGTTTTTCAAAAGATGGATCCCCAGCCACCACTACTAGACATGTATGGTCGGCCCATCCCCGAGGAGGATAGAGAACTACTAAGAAGAGTTCCTGGCCGAACTAAACTCTGGTTGTGGTCAATTCTTCCTGGTGAAAAAGAAAAGATGGAAGATTTGCTTCGTCCCTCATATGGCAGTGGATCCTCCCGGGGAGGGAGCCCTTCCCGAGGAGTGAGCTCCTCCCGGGGTGCTACTGTTTCCCGGGGTGATCATTATTCCCAAGGTTCCAGTTTCTCCCCAGATAGCAGAGGCCGAAGATCCAATCAAGGTCGGGTGGTTGAGCCTTCATCTGCTACCTCGCCAGGCCATTTGGTTACTCGACATGTGGCCCTTAACAGTTCCGCCCGGGGTCGCCCGGCCGAGGCTACCACTCCTTGCGAGGAATGTATGTATAAAGCCATTGACCTTTCTAATCGAGGACTTGACCGAGAAGCCGAGCAGACTTTGGACTGTTGCCGCTGTAAACAAAGGCTTTGGAGATTTGCTGCCGCTTACTCTCCTTTATTGCCTTTGGCGTCTCAAACTCCTGAAAATCTTAAGACTTCAAGTACTCCCGAGTTTTGACTCAGTATTTTTTTTATAGGTATTTATGTCTTCTTCCACTCATCAAACCAACCAATCGGAGACTGGCGAGTCCGTTCGCTCTGGTACTTCCCAAATGGCGACTATCAACCGATATGCCGTCAGTGAAGTCGTTACCGATATGAGGAATAAATCTTCGACTAAGACAATCGCTAAAGTAATCCGGGGTGGGGATTGTTATACCATGTCCCGGCCTTCAACTAGCGAGTCAGTGGCCTCGGGATGTTGGGTGGATGAAACTCCTTTCTTTTTCTTCTACAGACACGTTATTTCCCGACTTGGGATGGAATTTCCTTTTTCCAACTTCCAAATGCAACTTCTCCGCCACTTTCACGTAGCTCCTTCCCAACTTCATCCTAATGGCTGGGCCTTTGCCGTTGCCTTTGAAAGTTTTTGTCATAATTATGACCTAGTCTGCTCTGTGCCCGTGTTCTGCTACTTCTTTGTTCCATTAGAGAACAACCTTTCAATGGACGGAGATTTGTTAGAGTTTGGATGGACTTCTCTCCGGGCTTCACTTGGTCGTAAGTTTCTCAAGCCTTTCACGGATTCGTGGAAAGGCTTCAAGAACTCCTTTTTTAAGGTTTCTGCTAAGCCTGGTAAGGTTCCGTGGTTTCTTCAGACTTCTGCCTCTGGGGAACTTGAAGGTCGTTTTCCCTTGTATTGGACCGGAGAGCACCACCGATTTGAGGCCAAGGATTTTTTTTACCCCTCTTTCTCATATGACTGCACAGGAGAAAGATGCCGTCGCTTTCATTTCCACCTTTGTCAATAAAGAGCCCTTAGAGGACTCGGTCGATTACATATTTTGTTTTGTACAGAAATCACCCACTACGGGTATGATAATTGCTTTATTTGTTCTTGCAGTATATTCTTGATGAATTTTATATAACTCGTCTCTCGTTTCTCTGTCTTTTAGGTGATCCCATGGGTAAGAGGCCCGATTACCTTAACGTCACCGCCCGTCTTCCAGACGCAGCCACGTCATCTCGGCCTATGACTCCTGCTACCAAGAGGGCGGCTTCTATTCCCGAATCTTTTGATCCTCCTCCGGCGAAGAAAACCAAGAGATTGAGGAAGAAGAAAACCCTCGAGGCTGAGCCGGAGGAAGAGGCTGAGGACGACATTCCTTTGGCCCTTCGTGTTGTTGAGCCCGAGAGGGCGGCCTCTGATGATCCGGTTTCCTCAGCTGGACCCGTAGTGAAGCTGCCGAAGTCATATCTTTGGGGAAACATAATTCCTGCGGGCCTTCGTGCGGGTCTCCAAGCTCCCTCTCATTTCTTTGACAGGAAGAGGATTTCAACTCGGGAGGTAAAAGAGCTCAGGGAGTTGGAGCACCTGAACATGAAGAATGCCAGTGTTTGTCATCTGGCTGCACAACTTAAGGACTGGGTTGGAGAACAGGCAGAAGAAATAAAGTTTTTAAAGGCCAATCAGCAGACCGCCGATGATCGGGTAGCTCAAGCCCAAGAAGAGCTTCATGTGGCTCAAGCCGAGAAGGCAAGCCTGTCGGACGAGATTATTGGGCTGCGTGACAAGCTCCACAAGGCAGAATCCGAAGTCACCCATCACATCGAGTAGCTCAAGCCCAAGAAGAGCTTCATATGGCTCAAGCCGAGAAGGCAAGCCTGTCGGACGAGATTATTGGGCTGCGTGACAAGCTCCACAAGGCAGAATCCGAAGTCACCCATCACCTTCAAATCCACGAACAAGATTTGGCAATATTGGCAACGTACAAGGATGAGGTGGCGAAGTACCAGAACGAGGCTACGAAGTACAAGGACGAGGTTGCGAAGCTGACGTCGTCTCTTGAAACTAGCCAGACCGCCCTCGAACATGCCAATAAGGACGTAGAGATGCTAAGGACGGGGGTGATGGACGCCTTTGACAACGCCTTGGAGCAAGCACGGTTTTTGAATCCCCAGTTTTCCCTGGACTTGACACAAGCGCACGTTAACGCCTATGTTGAAGGCGGGATTTTTCACCCGGCTCCTTTTCTGGATGCTCCTTCAACTGATTTAGGTCCTGAGGAAACTACTGGGGATAAACAGGCTCTGGATGGCCCGAATAGTTCTTGACTTATCTAATTTGTAGCCCCGTTTTTCTTTTTTATTTTGTAAACTCTGTGCCCGTGTTGGGCTTATTTTGTAATGAACAGGTGACTTATGTAAATAGGATTTTCCGCGTTTATCTCTATTTCTGTCAAACTGTTTCTCTTTGTCAAGGCAACCACTCGACGTGATCAAGGTCGATTGAAGTGCCTTCGTTTTATTTTCAGCATTTAAATTGCCGAGTTACATGATTCACGAAATTATGCGTTTGCAACATTCGCGCATGTCTTTTTTATTATGGCCATTTAGGACAATACGGTAACCGCGGATCATCCAACCCGAGTTCCCGTCCGTCTATTTTTGGCGGCTTTGCCGCTATACGGTCAAGCTTAGACTCGTATTTAGCGGATTATCCCGCTGGCGTTTTACTCGCTTCATGATTTACGAATCACTCGTGATTCATACATGTTTTTAGTGGCATGATTTATGAACTAACTCGGGGTTCACACATGATCTTTTAGTATCATGATAAATGAACCAACTCGGGGTTCATATATGCGTTGATAGCCTTAATAAGACTGAACTCGGCTAAATAGCCTATTATTTCATTAATTGAAATCTTTACAATAAAAAGCAAGTTTTAAACTTGCAATTAAATTGTCTGAACAAAGAAACGAACAAACGAGAATTGAACATAATCATATTACTTTAACTGTAGTAAGCCCTAAGCTTATTAGCATTCCAAGTTCTTTTCAGCGCCTTTTCGTTGAGAGTCTCCAGAACGTAAGCGCTTGCCCCGAGTTTCTCCTTGATCCTGTAAGGACCTTCCCAGTTGGCTGCTAACTTTCCCTCTCAGGCCTTTTTATTGCCTATGTCTGCTCTTCGGAGGACCAAGTCGTCCTTCTCAAAGGAGCGAGGCTTTACCTTCCTGTTATAGCGGGCCATGATCAGCCGTTTTGTAGCCACATCCCTTAGGTGCGTAGTGGTGCGAACCTCATCAATCATATCCAACTCGGCTGCAATTGCCTCATTATTAACTAGCTCCTGAGAAACTTGTAACTTCCTTAAGGAAGGTTCTCCAATTTCCACTGGTATCATGGCCTCGCAACCATAAGTAAGCCTGAAAGGGGTTTCCCCCGTAGATGTCTGCACAGTTGTTCGATATGCCCATAGTACCGAGTAGAGGTGCTCAACCCAGTCACCCTGGGCCTCTTCCATTCGCTTCTTCAACCCATTCACAATGATCTTGTTTGCCGCCTCTGCCTGCCCATTGGACTGCGGATGTTCTACCGAAGCGAAGTGATGCTTAATTTGAAACTCGGACATCATTTTCCGGAACCCCTGGTCTGCAAACTGTGTACCATTGTCCGTGACTATCTCGGCCGGAATCCCAAATCGGGAGATGATGTTCCTTTGGAAAAACTTCTGCGTTTTGGCCGAGGTTATTGTCGCCAGCGGTTCCGCCTCCACCCACTTAGTGAAGTAATCTACTGCCACTATGAGCCACTTCAACTGACCGGGAGCTGGTTTGAAGGGTCCTAGTAAGTCCATGCCCCATTTGAAAAATGGCCATGGTGCCGTGATTGCCTGTAAGTCGGATGGTGGCATTCTAATGATCTTTCCATGCTTCTGACAGCTTTCACATTTTTGGACATGGTCCTTGGCATCTTGAGCCATAGTGGGCCAATAATACCCTGCCCGAATAGCCTTTCGCGCAAGTGCCTTGGCCCCCATGTGTTGCCCGTTGATGCCTTCATGTATTTCTGCCAAGACATATTGTGCTTGGTCGCTCCCGAGACATTTTGCCAGAGGTGCATGTATACCCTTCCGGTAAAGCTGGTCGTCCACCATCGTGTAAGCAGCTGCTGCTTTTACCAAGTTCCTTGCCCGCGCGTCATCATCGGGAATAATTCCTCGCTCCAAGTAGTCCGCAATTGGTTTCCTCCAGTCTTCCGAGTTCGTAATCAACATTACACAACTTGGTACCGGGAGGTTTTGTTTGACGACGGTTCTCAGGTTTCCCGGGCACTTAGTGCTTGCCAATTTGGACAATATGTCAGCCCTTGTATTTTCCGCCCTTGGGATATGTGCCACTGTCACCTCATCAAATTGGGCCATGATTTCCTTTACCTTGGCTAAATATTTAGCCAACAACGATCCCTTTACCTGGTATGACCCTTGAATTTGGGAGGCTACTAGTTGTGAATCCGTTGAGACATGGACTTTCTGAGCTCCGCTTTCTTTTGCCTGAGACAATCCTGCCAACAAGGCTTCGTACTCGGCCTGATTGTTGGACGTCGGGAATTCCAACCGAAGAGATAATTCTACGGCGACGCCCTCGGGGTTTTCAACAATAACCCCGGCGCCACCTCCTTGTAAATTGGAAGAGCCATCCACAAAGACTCTCCAAGGTTCTGTTCTCACTCCTTGTCCTTGGATGAAAGATGACTCCACTAGGAAGTCGGCCAACGCCTGTGATTTGATCGCTTGTCGAGCCTCGTACGTGATATCAAATTCGGACAATTCGATTGCCCAATTTGTCATCCTACCTGCTAAGTCCGGCTTATGCAGGATTTGCCGTAGTGGTTGGTTCGTCCGGACTACAATAGAATGGCTGTGAAAATAATGCCTTAGCCGCCGCGCCGCTGTTAGTAAGGCGAACGCCATCTTCTCCAGCTTTTGGTATCTTACCTCGGGCCCCTGCAAGACCCGACTCACAAAATATACCGACTTTTGTTCCTGAACGGTTTCCCTTATCAAAACCGCACTTACTACTTCTTCCTCCACTGATAAGTAAAGAATCAATTTCTCACTAGGCTCTGGTCTTGACAGCACTGGGGGGAGGATAAGCAATGCTTAATCTTGTCGAAGGCATCCTCACAGTCCAAGTTCCATCCTCCCGACGCTTGCTTCTTTAACAGCTTGAAAAAGGGGAGTGACTTTTCGGCCGACTTGGGCAAGAATCTAGTCAAGGCCGCTAGTCTTCCAGTTAACTGCTGTACTTCTTTCTTGTTTGTCGGGGCCTTCATGTCCAGGATTGCTCTGCATTTCTCTGGGTTGGCTTCTATGCCCCGGCTTGTTAACAAGAAACCCAAAAACTTTCCCGAGGGTACTCCGAAGGCGCACTTCGCCGGGTTCAATCGGATCCTATGCCTCCTTAACTTCTCAAAGGTCTGGTCGAGGTCTTGGACATGGCCGCTTTGCTCTTTTGACTTGACTATCATGTCGTCAATATATACCTCGACGTTTTTCCTGAGCTGGTCTTTGAACACTTTAGTCATCATCCTCTGATACGTTGCCCCTGCATTTTTGAGACCAAAAGGCATTACATTATAGTAGTAATTAGCACTATTTGTGATGAAATCGGTCTTATCCTGGTCCTCAGGGTGCATGGCGATCTGGTTATATCCCGAGTACGCATCCATGAATGAAAGCAACTGAAATCCGGATGGTTGGTCTACTAGCTGGTCTATGTTTGACATAGGAAACGCGTCCTTTGGGCATACTCTATTCAGATCCTTGTAGTCAACGCATACCCGCCATTTGCCGCTTGGTTTTTTCACCATGACGACATTGGACAGCCACGTGGTGTACTGTACTTCCCTTATAAATCCAGCCTCGAGCAATTCTTGGGCATGGTCGTCCAAAGCCTTCCCATGATCGGAACCGATGTTCCTTTTCTTCTGCGCTACTGGCGCTGATCCTGGTGGAATAGCCAACCTATGACAACAAAACTCGAGGTCAATCCCCGGTATCTCGGACGGTCTCCAGGCGAACACGTCCCTGTTACTCTTCAAAAATTTCTGCAACTCTGTACAAACTTCGGGATTCAACGTTTTCCCTATTTTCGTGACCTGTTCCGGATCTTCTCCTAGGACGAGGTCTTCTAACTCTTCGCCGGGCTCTGCTCTGCGTACCTTGTCCTCCTCCCTCAGGTCCAACTCAACCACTTGTACCGCGCTGCTACGCGCTTTTCCTTTACTTGCCGATTTGCCTTCTTGGACTGCCTTGAAATAGCATTTACGGGAGTCCTTCTGATCTCCTTTGATCGTTACCACTTGATTCTTTTTGTTGATGAACTTTAATTTTTGGTGGTTTGATGACACCAGCATGTTCTAGGAGTGAATAGTCGGCCTCCCCAAAATCATATTATAAGGTGAGGGGAAATCCGCTACCACAAATCGAACCATCTCGGTCCTGAAAGCCTCTTTGGTTCCCAGAGTCAACTTCAAATCAATAAACCCTTTAGGGCGGGTATCTTCGCCGTTGAACCCAGTCAACGTGGTCCTACATGGTTTCAGATCCTTAAAGTCTAGCCACATTCGCTTGAATACATCCCATAAGATGATATCTACTGCACTCCCGTTGTCGACAAACACCTTCTTAACTTGGCAGTCGTCGATCACCCCCGTGATCACCAGGCCGTCATTATGCCCGGGTATGACATCATCAAAGTCTTCCTGCGAAAATCCCAATATTGGATCATCTGTTTTCTTTCCTCTTTTGAACTTGGGTCGATCTGCAATTGACATGACTTCCTCAAGATACTTCTTTCGCTGGTTGGAAGAGTCTCCTCCTCCTCCAAAACCACCCACGATCGCATTGCAGACAAACTTCGACTCTGGAAATTCGTCCCCATCGCTGCACTTATCGTTGTCCCCATGTTGCTTTTTTCGCCCTTCTTGCGGGCTCCTACTTCTGTTCGACCGTTTGTTTTGTCGGCCTTGAGTTTGTATTACGTATCGACGAAGTTTTCCTTCCCGGACAAATTTTTCAATCGCATCCCTTAAATCCCAACAAGCTTCGGTCGTGTGGCCATTTTGGTCGTGAAATTCACAATATCGGGACTTGTCTAAGGGTTGGTTCATCCGCATTGGCCGTGGTCGTTCTACGTGCTTCATTTCAGTTGAGGAGACTTCTTTCCAAATTTGGGCTCGCGGCACCTTCAGCGGCGCATATGTTTCGTATTTTCCTTCTGCTCGACTTCCTCGAGGTCTTCTGTCCCTACCTCGGTCGCGTTGCCTGTTGGCATTGTACCGATCCTTCCCCTGGGGGGGGATCTTTTCGAGGGTTCTCCGGCTGGTGTATGATTCGTTGCCTCCATCTGCTCCATTTCTATATACTGCTTCGTGCGATCTCTGAACTCGGTCAATGACGTCGGGCGGCGCTTCATGATCGACTTTTTCAACGGTGAACTCTTGTCTAAGCCCGCCATCACATAGTGTAATTGCACATCGTCCTTCAACCCGGGAACTTGCAAAGCAGTACTATTAAATCGCTCCAAATATGGTGCTCTCCGGGTCCCTATCGTATCTGGTCGAGTTGAAACTCTGTCTTGGGTTGTTTCCTACTAGGGGCGAAATGAAGCAGAAATTTGCTTTCTAGATCTTTGAGGTCTGGTATTGAGCCGGCTGGTAAACTATTAAACCATATTTGTGCTGGCCCTCGGAGAGTTCCTGCAAACAGACGCGGCATGACCGGTCCTGAGTATCCCTTCACCATGATTATCATCTTGAAATCTCCGAGATGGATCTGTGGGTCTTGGCTGCCATCGTATTTGGGGAAGTCTTTCGTGTCGAGGTGTTTCGGATAAGGTGCTGTCATAATCTTGTCGGTAAAGGGTGTCACCACCTTGTCATTATCATCCGATGAAGATATAATCCGATCCCTTGATGAACTCAGATTTCTGCCCTGCTGTTGATCCCCCTGCTGCGTCCTAGTTGACGCTGGATCTCGTCTATCAGTTTCTTCATTAGTGCCGACAGTCCGGCCTTGTCTTCTGCGATGGCCATTATCGCCTGACTGTCTGTTTTGCTCATCTCGGTCATTTTCCCGTGATTGCCCTCGTTCTCTACTTCGGTCTCTGTCGCGCCCGTTACTCGGCTTTTCTTCATGAGAGTGGGAGCCATGCCGACTTGGCCCCGCCTCATCTTTGTTGGTTGCAGAATTCCTTTTGTCAGTTTGCTCAGCGTATTGCTGGAAGAAATTCCTCGTCACGTCAGACCATCTCTTCCTGGTGCGCTCGAGCGCTTTCTTGAATTTGCAGGTTGTGGCGGGTTTCCATTCCTTCCATTCTGTTTAGGATGGAACCTATTGTATTCTGCAACAAGAGAATGTCCGGGTTTATAACCTGAACTTCCCCCTGTGCACCGCCTTCAGGGGCTTGAGTTTCCTCATGCTCTAACACGTTATTTTGTGGGATGTCGGAGTCGGCCGCGTTCGATTCTTCTTCCGTCTCGACGATAACCTGATCCATGTCGGGGTCGGTACGATCATGTTGCTCCACTTGCACCATTTGCTGTCCGTGTTCCTCCGGCTCCTGAGTATTCGGAGCTGTTAAAGTCCTCTTTGACCTTGCCATTGATACGTGACCTTAAAACCTTGTGGTCGACCTTTTTAGGGTCCCCACGGACGGCGCCAAATGTTCGTGTGTGGATTATGTCTGTCTGGATTATGGCTTGAACTAGGAACTATGCCTAGGGCCTACGTACCCTAAGTTAGGGATCAAAGCCAACGTAGTTCGAATAGAATTCCGGCGTTTAGCCACTGGGTGTGGGGTGTGTGCTCAGTGAGGAAGGAAGTAAGTTGATACAGCGTACCGTTCACCAGTGGAGTGATCTTCTATTTATAGGGAATGGTAGTTAGGATTCGTGTCTGAGATACGCGGCTTTTCGTGGGTCGTAATCCGGGGATATGCTGTCAGTAGCGATTTTAGTGGGGGTAGTTGCCGCAGATGATGGAATAGTGGATTGGGCTTCGTGGCCCATGTTCCTAGGTCCATAACAAAGGAAAAGCTTGAGATGTAGAACAAAGTAGGATAATGCGCTGGTCAAGGAATATTATTAAATTTCAGATATACAGTAACCTATCTACGGTAGCTATGTGATGGCAAGAGAAAAATAAAAAAAAGTTTACAACCTTGGACTGATGAAAGAATACCCAAAAAAAAAAAGTCAATGATAAGGTGATAAGACATCTATCAGTCCATTTAGAAAATGAGAGAATGAATAGGAAGAGTGAAATGAAGAAAGAAGAACCTATTTTAGAACGGATTAGGTTTCTCTCATTATCATTTTTTTTATTATTCCTTATCATCTCTAAATCATATCCATCTAATCAATCACAATACCACTTTAACTATTCTCTCACCTTCCCAATCAATAATCCAAATGAATTAATGAGAGAAAATAAGAAAAATGATACACAGAGTATCCTCTTCCGTTTTAGAACTGCGGCGCCTAGGAGTTTACCGAAAAGTAAGATCAAGGAAGGAGAACCTAGGGTTGTTTGAGAGCTGCGGCACCTACGGATCTACAAGGCAAATGAGATAGGGTATTTAACTATTTATAATAGAGAGTTAGGGTTTTTAATAAATATTTTTTAAAAAAAGGAAAATAAAATAATAATATTAGTAATATTCCGAGAGCATTTTGTTGTTTTTATATTATTTATTCTCATACTCATATATATTTACATACACAACCATATATATTTAGAAGAATTATTCTAAAGAGGTATTTCATTTCATTTTATTTTTCTTTGAATCTTGAATCTTCGTTTTAAATTGTTAATTTATTCTAACTTTTTGACCAAATAAAACTTAAGCTACAATTAACTCTAAGCCTTAAAATTTAAGGATGTTACACGGTGGAGGAACTCTCGGTAGCCATCAAAAATTACAGGAATTGAGTTTTTCAGGAAGAGATCGAAGCGAGAAAGCAAGGTTGAAGATGGCAATTCTTCACAAAAAAAAGCCATGTCAGGTGTGGAGACAAGGAACAGGCTTTCCTCCAATTCTGGTACTATCCACCGCTCTCTGTTCTTTCAAACGGTGTTGTTTTGGTGCCAAAATGGTACTGTTCATTTTTTTTTAAAAAAAAATAGCCACCCTAAAGTATTTTTTTTAGCACTAGTCAGTACTTTAAAATATTTTTTTTGGCATCGTCAATACTCTGAAGTTTTTTTTTTTTTTTTACATTAGTCAGTACTCTGAATTATTTTCTTTAGTACTTGTCAGTATCTTGAAATACTTTTTCAGTATTAGTTATTATCCTGAAGTATCCTTTTAGTACCAGTCAGTATCCTAAAATATCCCAGTTAGTATCTTGAAAAAATATTTTAAGATACTGACTGGTAGGAGGGGTGAAAACAAGTCAGGGGCCTATAGCCTAGTTTGTCAGGCTAAAAGGCCAGACCTAGACCTTTTTTAAGGCCTGTTTATCTAATCAAGCTAGGCCTAAGCCTCCCTATGAGCCTGTTAGGCCGGCCTATGATAGAGGTATAATTATAAATTCATATTTAAATAGTAATTATTATTTGAAATAAGCAATAACTACTATTTTTTAAAATTTTATCATATCATATATTTACAAATAAAATACACGAACACTAGTTCACCAAAAAAAAAAAACTTTTAAGATACTGACCAATAGGGGTGGACATAGGTCAAGGCCTATGGCCTGGTTTGTCAGATTAAAAGGCTAGGCCTAAGCCTTTTTTAAGGCATGTTTATCTAAACAGTCTAGGCCTAGGCCTCCCTATGAGCCTGTTAGGCCGGCCTATAATAGGGTATAATTGTAAATTCCTCATGAAAATTTAAACTTTAATTCACGGTCATTCTAGACCTTATTGGTAAGTCCCATATGATAAAACGTCACATATCAAAGAAATTGAAATTGAGATATTTAGTATATTTTAAAGGGAAAATTATAATAAAGGACCTAAAAAATAATATTTATTAAGAAGGACCGTAAAATATAATAATTATTTTAAAGGACCAAAAATTAAAACATTAAAATAGAAAGACTAAATTGCTCTTGGTTAGATTTCCTATATCATATCTAATTAAATCAGAATCTAAAGTGATTGATTAAAAATGATAAATAGAGATAAAATCAAAATCTGGAATATGTAAGTTAGAATCTCTACTGGTAATTTTTTATCTCTCCGTGGAGGAACCATAGGTTATTCCATTGACAAAGATCTCCCAGGCCTCCTCCCCTTGTGTTCTATGAATTTATGAATTTTTATGAAATTATTTCTTTTCAAGACCTAAGGCAGTATACAGTAAGCACAAAAACTTGGAATTGTAAAAGTAAATGTTTTTTTTTTTTTGGATTTCTTACTTTTACACAAAAATTGTAGAACCAAGGGCAATTTAGTCTTTTTATTTTAATGTTTTAAGTTTTAGTCCTTCAAAATAATTACTATTTTTATGGTCCTTCTTAATAAATATTATTTTTCTTAGGTCCTTTATTATAATTTTTCGTATTTTAAATTGATTAATTATTCTAAATTTACCTCTATTTAACAATAAGTATTTAAAAAGATGCTATACATTTTTTCTTGTATATATTTTTACCAGGATAAAATTAGAAAATAATCATTGATTACTCTCATCAAAGTGAATCTACACTTAGGACAATTTTTTGTTTTTTAAGAAACTCAAATTAATAAGGACCAAAGTGATACCTTGTAAGCTCACAGGTCTTAACAGGCCACAGGCCCAATCAGACCTTTATATATATAGGCTTGACTCAGGCTGAGAAAAGAAGAAGCCTGTAACAGGCTACAGGCCAAGCTCATGCCACTTTATTGTAAAATAGGCTTGACCTGTTAAAGGTGAAGCCTGACCTGGTTTGGTCTGTTTCCACTTCTCCTAACTGGTACTAAAATGACTGGTACTAAAAAGATACTTGAGGATACTGGTTAGTACTAAAAGAAAATACTTCATGATCTTGAAAAAATATTTTAGAATTTTTAAAAAATATTTTATGGTACTGACTGATATTAAAAAGATATTTTAGGATACTGACTGGTAATAAAAAATATTTCATGATCTTGACAAAATATTTTAAGATACTGACTAATACTAAAAAAAATATTTTAAGATATTGATCAATATTAAAAAAAAATACTTAAAAGTACTGACTAGCATGATAAATGCTATTTTTTTAAAAAAATTGAACCGTGCCATTTTGGCGCCAAAACGGCACTTTTGAAAGAAAAGCACACCATATTAATAGAATCGGAGGAAAGCA
This sequence comes from Acacia crassicarpa, assembly GCA_034222035.1. NCBI lineage: Eukaryota > Viridiplantae > Streptophyta > Magnoliopsida > Fabales > Fabaceae > Acacia > Acacia crassicarpa. The sequence goes on along the minus strand of JAWXYG010000009.1, from coordinate 16,663,293 downwards.
TGGTCCGTGGGGACAAATGAGAAAAGTGAGAGGAGAAAAATGGCCACACGGTAAACCCAACACGGAGAGAGAAAGAGTATGCAGAAGTCAACACAAAGAGCAAAAATTACGCTGTGATATCATTACACGACAACGAAGAGCAGAGAAGAAAAGAAATATTCTTATTGAATTGAATTTAGTATGTTCTATTTATACGCACTTTTTTTTTTCCTTATATACATGACTATTCATACACACTTGACAACTCAATTAAATCACCAAAGTACTTTGTATACACTAATAATCTAACTAATGAACTTACATCTAACTGAATTCAATCAATTAACAGACTCCGTTACATCCCCTGGATCAGCTTTTCGATTTCTTCTCTTGGCTGATCCCAGTGATCATTCAAGTTTTTGATATCTTCCACCAACAAGTGGAATCCTTCAGAGTCAACCTGAATTTTTGGAGTCTGGATCTACTCTTGTAGGCTCAATTGCTTTAGTACCTCCTCATTGATGTCTTCAACGCCCGATATTTCGATTCGAGTTTCATTCGGAGCATCATCTAATGTTGGACTGCTAGAACCAAACTGTACTCCTCCTAACTGAGTAGTAGCGAAGAATGATGATGAGGGAGCAGAAAACTAAAGCAATGGCCAAGAGGAACCTCTTTATTTTGAAAAGCTGTGAGGCAAACAATTGAAGGAAAAAAACAGAGAAGCAAGTTTCAAATCCAAGCTCTAAGTTCCTTGACACAGATAGCGACATCAACGCAAATGAACCATACGATATAATGCTTAATGCATCTAATTTTCGAGTCACAAGTTTGTCATCATGTAGGACGCTGATCACACAGATGACAACAAATATCAGAGCTGCCATAACAGCTTGAACTCTCTCTGAAACTCGAATTCTCTTGGCCACCACGATGGGGAGACATATGATTAAACAGACCAATGGTAAAACAAAGTAGCTTACATGACCCAACTCCCCAAATGACATGTCGTAGGAGGAGCTCAGAGCAAAGCAAACCAGACCAGTTATGGCTGACACACCTCCCACAAATTTCCAAATCGTGGACTGAGTGGTCTTTCCAGATCCCGGAAGACCCGTCAACTCAAGAGTGGATGCTCCATCCTTGAGGACTTCCATCTTCAACCTCAACCAGGGCTCTTCCATCCCGATAGCGATTTCTGTGTTCTGAGCAGGCGAGCACGTAATTTCGTGCCTAGAATTGTCTTTGAGAATTTCTCTCACCTCCTTCAGAGTCTCCTTCACAGCCCTTACCATATTAAAAGAGAGGCATTTAACGAGGAATTTCCAGAAACGGATTTTCCGGGACTGACTACCAACGAGCTCATGCCCTGCTTTCTTTTCCTGGATCAGCTTTTCGATTTCTTCTCTTGGCTGATCAAAGTGATCATTCAAATGTTTTATATCTTCCACCAACGAAGTGGAATCCTTCAGAATCAACCTGAATATTTGGAGTCTGAATCTACTCTTCTGAGCCTTCTTGATCATCTCGATGATCTTCTTCAACAGCTCTTGAAACGAAACTGCCAGATCAGCTCCTTCAATTAGTTTTGCTCCCTCTGCCATGGCTAATTTCTCTCAATCTATAATATCAAGATCAAATCAGTTGGCAAAAAAGAAACAAGAGCAAGTCAGATCTCCCTTATTCATGCCATAAACAAGCATATTTATTCCTATTTATAATAATAACTATGGACTGATGCAGCTTCGCCGAACCCGTAGTCACGAACACGGGAGAGATATTTCCACCGCTCTGCGGCCCTGCCTCGCAATTTCCTTCCTATCCGCGAAAAATAAAATACTCCCATCCGTTTTAGTTTCAATTATAGTGTAAAATTTGACTTTTTTTTTAATTAAAAAAGTTTAATAAATTATTTAATTATATTATATGGGCTAAAATATACTTTTAATCCTTTAAATTTACATGAAGTATAATTTTAATCCCTTAATTTCATAAAGTATACTTTTGGTCCTAAGATTTTAACACCGTTAGTTTTGCTAACGGAAAATGCAATAGGTAAATTGAAAAATATATAAAATTTGTGTAATTAAGTTATATTAGTCATCACTTGAGTTCGTTGTATCAGCGTTTTTCATTAACAACATTAACGATGTTAGAATTTTAGGACCAAAAGTATACTTTATGAAGTTAAGGGACTAAAAGTATACCTTATGTAAAACTTAAAGGACTAAAAATATACATTAGCCTATTATATGTTATATATTTTAGATTATATATTAATTTATCAGTTAAATTAATTAATTTAAAAAAATAAAAATATTCTAAAATAATTTTATTAACTTCTTTAATTTTTTTTAAAAAATCAATTTTAGTTTATAATTAATAGAGAAGATATGAAAAAGGCGAAATTATTTCGCTGGTTTCCGTATTATTTTAATCACAGGGGATTCGCATCTACACCTGCTTGTCTTCTTCTCTTTTTTTTTTTTTTTCTTTTCCAAATTATTTATTTATTTTCGGGAAATTAGTTATACGGCAACATAAGTTTATAAAAAAGTGTTGTTAGTCGTTGGAAGAGACGTTATGAAACTGACTATTTGATTGATACACAGCGTGCAGGTAAAGTCTAGGAAATTTCCGTACGCGTATTTGGCCGGAACATCTTTAAAAGGGGAGTTTAACCTTATTTGTTATCTGGTCCTAATTATGAGAAATTTTTTACAGTGTAGATCACATTGTAAAAATGTTTCTATAATTAAGATCGGAGATGGTAATATATAATAATAATACTATTAAAATTACATACTAGTCTAGAAATATTCTAAAAATATATTTTTAATTTAAAATATATATTCTTACAATTTATTTAATCAAATTTATAATTGATAATATGATCAAAATTAATCAAGGGAAAATCCTATTAAATCTTTCTGAATTTCAAAATCTAAAATGAGACCTACACTTTTAAAAAATCCATGATAATAAAGAAATTATATGACTTCATCCATAAATATGTATATTAGAATATACAACTCACTTTAATGAAAAAATTGAACTATAATGTTGATCTTATATTAACTTATTAAGTATGAGAGGGATTAATATTTTTGTTAAGGAAGGACATTGAAGTAAAAAAAAAAAAAAAAAAGCTATGATTGAAGTTAGGAGAGGTAAAAGTGAAATTTCAAAACTACAAAAAGAGGGTTAATAACAAGGTTATTAAACTTGGATCGGCCACTGAATCGATCTAGGTAGTGAGTCAAACTAGAGCTAACCCAAGGCAAGATTGATGAAGAAATGATCTTGAATGATAATATTTTTTAGAATATTTTAGAATTTGATAATTTCTTAGTGTCAAAGGACAATATTATCGAGTGATTATGTTTGCATTAGAAATAGACATATCAAGCTTTTTCCAGAGATTGAATTTACAATTTTTGGAAATATATAAAATTAGATATAAATTTTAAAATCAAGAAATTTTAAATAAATATTGAACTGTTTAAACTGGTTGGACTGGACCGTTTAGATAATTAGTTCAATAGTTTTGTTGTCAAACTGGCTAGTCCAGCCCAGTTTTAATAACAGGGGTTAGCACATTTTGATTTCAAATCAAGTTAATATAAGTTTTTAAATAAAAGGATAGTCTTTATATATATATATATATATATATATATATATATATATATATATATATATATTTATTTATTTATTTATTTATTTAACATAGAATCTTTATACTTCATATGATGTTTAATGTATGACTTAAATGTGGGGTGGGTTAACACCTATATATCATATTTTTAATTTACCTGTATTAATGCTCTTTCAACAATAATCAAGTTAACAAAATATGAAGAGAATTAAGGAAGATAGTCAGTATTCTGTATGAGAACACAGATGTCTAGCCTGATGGGCTAGTAGGTTGGTATTGGATCAGGTTACTCAACCTAGGAATCTATGAGGTAGATAACTAGAAGAACGTGGAATCACTGTACACAGACGAGGCTTGCGCCAAAGGGATGGGATGTGTGCACGGTGATTACCATATATAAATAGTCTAAGGTTAGAACGTGTGTACCTTTGGATTTGACCTTTGTACTTATAGAGTATACCTTAGGTTGAGGTCCATGGCCCCTGTGTGATAAGTATCATAACTGCCAGATCTATGTTAAGATCTCCCTTGATTATAGATAAGATAGGATTCCCCATTATTATAGGTGGATCCTAATAAGCAGAATATCCCTTGCTGGTTGTCCTGCTATTGAGCCTGATATAGGTCCATAACAGTTGCCCCCAGCTTGGTAGTTCAAGCTCTTGAGTTACCGGGATGTATTTTGCTCCCGGATAGATTATCCTAGCTAAGTTGCCGTGAACCTTACCCTCTTGTCTATCTACCGTACATTGCGTGGTTGAGTTACATTGATCTCGGCTATCGAAGTCACTTGCCCCAAAAAACCGAGTAATGCCTCAAAGATCCGGGGTAATATCAAGGAGTTTGCCTGGCTTCAAGGTTGGGATCCTTATGTAATCGACATCATTGCCAATTGACACTTGGCTACCTTGGATTCGCGAAGGGTTTCGGTAGTTGCGCTTAGCCGCTTGCGATTTCCATGGGCATTTAATGCACCCAATGCGTCGCGTACATCACCCCCGCTTTGTGGGTGAATTACCTCTCTTACCCTTGACGTTTCAGTATCGCAGCGTTTATCATTCATATTTCCCCCCATTTTCCATCCTTCATCTACTCTCTACATTTTCTTTCTCCTCAGAAACCTCTATCTTTTTGCAGCGATCATCTCTTTACAACCCTCAGTTCTTGCTACTTCGTACTCCTCCGACTCTTATTTAATCAAGTTTGTTCACCACTTTTGCCATTTCCTTGCTTTCTTTTCACAATTGGGCTGCCTATGTTCAATTTCTGACCGTTTGTATTTTTGATATGCAGCCCAGCATATGGAGGGATTACTGCGCTGCCTGTCTTATGTGAACTCAGAGGCGGGAGGTCTAAATCAGAATCGGAGCAAGAAAAGTGCCGCCCCTGAATCCGGGAAGGAGCAAGCGGGGCCGAGATCCCAAGCGGCTACAACAAAGAAGACGAAGGCCTCGCCTCAACATGGACCATCCTCCTCTCCTTCTGCCAGCTGAACTTCCCCTCAAAAAGGCAAGGAGATCTCCCCATCTGATGTTCTAGCTCCTCCTTCAACCGATCTGGCTCCTCCTCCTCCTGTTTTCAAGGTCCCCCGTTGGCTCGCATGGGATAAGGGGGTAATAGAGGAACTTAGTGTTGGCTTTTTGCCTCCCCAGTGCTACTTAGATGCCATTCCGTTCTTTGACACCTAGAAGCATGCAATTCATGACATTGAGAATAATCTTTTAAGGGGCGTAGGATTGGCACAGGTTGTGATCCATTTGAAGCATAAGTATGTTGGGGCCGTTGCTGAAATATGGCGTATGAAGTTGGCAAAGGATGAGGCCGTGGAGGGAGAAGGAGGATGGAAGAAGAGTTTGGTGTTGCCAAGGTCGTCGCTGGGAAAGCTACCGAGGAGCTTCTAATGACGAAGGATGCTCTAAAGAAGACGAATTCGGAGCTTGTGAGTGTACAAGAAGCTCATTCCTAAGGCTTACAGGTCATTAAGGCTTTGCAGGCCCAATGCAACGACCTGGTTTCAGAGCTGAGTACAACGAAGGCCACCCTTGCCGATGAAAAAAGAGCCCACGCTGATTGCGTAGAGATGCTAAAGGAGGCTGCTGCGGATTGTTTCACCATGGCTTTAGCACAAATTCGCCATCTAAACTCAAGGTGAATCTGAACACCACCAGATATCATTACCAAGCCTTTGTCAAGGACGGTGTACTAGTCCCGCCACCTTCATTGCCTAAGGACGGCTCAGTATCTCTTCAGGATGGAGACCAAGCTGTTGATGATGAGCAAGAGGCCTCTACCACTATCTATCCCGAAGGAGAGGGAGTTCCACAGGAAGAAACAGGCCCCCAGCTGAGGTCCGTCCCTTTGTTTGTGATCGGCACAACTATGGAAAGCATAGAATTTGAATCTCCACTGAGGAATTCTTTATTAATTTGAAAATTAATTTGCTCCTAAGAGCTAACAACTTCAAGGAAGGAAATCGCATAAGCAGAAATACGAAATGAAAATCGAAATACTGAACAACTCCTGGCTATATACGAGAAACAACCCCTCAGGATCATTAATATGACAATCATCCAGAACAGAATTCCATTACTATCTAACATCTCCCATCCAAACTAAATAATACAAACAATTATAATACAAATAATTTCTCTAGATTCACCACCTACCAGTCCTCATATATACTCTCTGTCCACCAACTTGCCTCGAGAGCCCTATTCTCCACTATGGCCCCTTCCTAAACTTTTAGGGACATATGAGATTCAAGTTGAATCCCAGAATAACAACTTAATCTCATATTCAAAGTATATTAAGTATATCTTTACCACAATCATGAAAACAACAAACCATATAACATTAAGCATAAATCACATGCAATCACATAATACACGCAACTTGACTGCAAAGTACAACACACAACAGGGCTCGAATCCACAACGCTGAGAACAAGAACAACTAGGCCTCGAACCTAGAACAATTGAATGCAATAAACATATGTCCCAAACACGGATCACAACTATGGTACAAACATGCATACATAGATATACAAGGCATATGAGATTAAAGTTACTACCTTAATCCCATACAACTTTTCGTTTTAAAGACATTAGATACATCAAAATAGATAAAATCCCACTACTTTCCCATGCTTTGGTCTAACCGAAAGTATGTAATGAAAAAGACACAACTAATTTTCTAGATTCACTTCACAAATTCTATGATTTTATGCTCTAGGTTGCCTTTTAACTCCTTATTTAAACTTAATACATTATTTAATCCATTTTAATAATCTTGGGCAAAATCTCCTCTTAGAGTTTATAACCTCCAAATCTACAAAAAAAAAAAAAACATAAGGAAATTAATCCAAGATCAACCAACATCACAAACAAGTGCAAGGGGGTTATAGGTATTACTTACTTGACTTATGCTTGCACTTGTTGAAATCTTCTTCCTTCTTGATCTTTCCTAAGCTTTCGGTCTTCCTTCAAAATACCATACAAATTGGCCTTTTCAATACTTGAAGTTTACATAAGGATTGAAGAAGAGAAGTTGGAACTTATATCATGATTACTTACCTTGGTACTATGATATTTCCTTCTGTTTAATCCAAACTCACCTATTAGTATTCTTTTGAGTGTTTGGACGAAATCTTGCATGGAAAAAGGGGTGAGAGGTGGTTTATAAATGGTTGAGGAGTCACCCTAGGGTCCCTCTTAATAATTGACAAAAATACCCTTACATTTATTTCTCAAATGTGACCAATTGTGACCTGCTTCTTAAGTTTTCTTCCTCTTTCTTGACTTGGCCGACATATGCTCATGTTTGAGCTCTTTTAATTGCCTTGAACATGTGTCAAATTATTACGATTCATTCCCTTCCTTTGTCTCCTTTCGTTGTCCGAAAGTTACAAGTTTGATAAGAGGATTGTACTTGACTCATATTAGTTCCTTTCTCTTATCTTTTTGTCTTATGTTCACACCTCTTCCTCTTGTCCCTTGGTTGGTAGAATTCATAAACGGAGCATATGTGTCTCCATTTTAATCTTTAATTTTTCATGCTTAGGTGCCCTCTAACAACTCAACTTAATTCCCTAACAAGACATGTGGCAAGAGGATTTAATTATGTTGACTTTTCCTTTTGTACCTTGTTTTTAAATGTCAAGACTCAAGACTTCATTAATCCACTTCTCCTCCTCCTTGGCTGAACACATCATCCACTTTGGCTTATTGTTTGTTTGCAAGACTTGTCATTTCCCTTGCCTTACACTTGGCACAATTCATGATCATTCAAATGGTAACTTCTAATTCACCTCTTAACTTGTATTGTTGTCTTATTTCTTTACATTTCCTTCTTATCTTGGGATGGCATAGGGCCTTGTAGGAGGATTATATTTCCTTCTCATCTTAGAGACACATATGCATGTAATTTAATACAAAGTCACCCTTTTTACCCTAGTATGACAAGTGGTAAAAATTCAAGAAAAAAGGAATTTAATTGGCTTGACTTTTATATGGACATTTGGCATGTTCTTGCACCAAATTTCATTTATCCATTTTTATCTCCTTGTTGGCCGAAAATACATCATACATATAGGGATCAATATTTGCTTTTAGAATCTTGTCATTTTCTTGTCATTCTTGCCTTATCTTGTCTACACTTGACACTAATCAAAGTCATGCACTTGTGACTTCTTTAATATCCTCTTGACTTTGTTCCATACATATTTTACACATTGAATATTCCATAGTCCTTCCCTCAATCTCTTGGCCGAAACATGGCCCCGGTTCAATAGTCTTCCAAGTTGTTTTTATTATCCCTTAGTGCATATATGTCCATGACAAAGATATATTGCCATTTATGTTCAAAAATTGCATGAGAATAAACATTCTTCTTGCCAATCATTCTCCTAGTCGAAAATCGCTTAAGAAAGCGACTTCCATGTGACACTTCCCAACCATTTAAATGTAGTCACACAATTATTAAATTTCCCTTGTTAGTCAAATATGGCAAGTGACTCAATTTAAATAAGAGTCATTATTTTCGTTTTATTCCTTTAACATACTTATTAATGAAAAATTCCACATGACTTCCTTTTAATTTCATTTAGTCGAAATTATGTTCCAAAATAATCAATGGAACATCAATTCAAAGTCAAATATCTTTATTTTACAATAAATTTTAAAATTAAAATTTTAGGAAAATTCGGATATTCAAGTAACATTTCACTGATACACTTCGTACAAGGAATTTTCAATAGAGCAAAAACTAGGATATTACACTAACCATGTAATCACTTTTGTAGTATTGGGGCAATTTTGAAAAAATTACATGTGTATTTTTGTTGGGCGATGTTCACACTCACCTCTCACCTAACTTGGGGAAAATTTCAGCCCCCTTCCTCACTAGCATGATGGGATCCATTTCTTCTTATGTAACATTCAAACATTGACACTATCATTTATGTCCCCTGTTTCCACTCTCAAACACAGAGCAAGTCTGGATCCCGAAAGTCCACAAGCTAAGGAGCTTAAATCAACATTAATAATGGGCCTGTTTAGGTTGGTGGTGAAAGAACCGGCTGTCACCCAAGAGGGGGGTGAATTGGGTGTTAGATAAAAACTTTAGTTACTTTGAAAATCTTTTTGTAACTTACTAAAATCAGTTTATAAAGCAATAATTAGTCATTCAAATATATGTATACACATTCAAAGATATATGCTAGAAATGTAAAAGATAAGGAAAGAGAATATGCAAACTGATTTATACTAGTTCGGCCCAATCCTTGACCTACATCCAGTCCCCAAGCACCGCTTGAGATTTTCAATCCACTATCTTCTTTCAACTCAATTACACGTTCTGTACTTGAGGCAATCCTCTCACTAGGATTCACTCCCTTTTATAAACTGTAATCACCACATCGCTTGATTACACACTCTGTACTCGAAGTAATCCTCTCACTAAGATTCACTCCCCCCTTACAAGTTGTAATCAACACAATGTGTTTCCAGCTCAAGATCACCCAATCTTGAGTAACTCTCAGATAGATAGAATGATTACAATAAATCTTCTCTCTCAGAAGTGAATGAATAAATACTGAAAAACAATACAAATCACTTTACTCTCTAAGCTATCTAAACATGTAAAACAGAGAGCAAATGATGTGAATAACAGAGTATCAACATGTTGAAAGTGTAAGCTTGTATCTCTGCGTTTTTCTGCTTGAATTTGTCCTCTTTTATATGTAGAGATCAATATATGACCGTTGTAGACTTCAATATAACTGTTGGAAATGTTCAGCAAGGATTAGGGAGTGGTTTTGTCTTCTTCTCTCTCTATTCTTCACTTAATCCAATTGTGCAAAAGTTCAGAGTTGACTTCTTGAAGATTAATCTGTTGGGATAGCAGTTGCTGGATGTGGAAATCATTCTTTAATTCTTTTCTAGACGTGTGCAGAAGGATTACCCAAAAGAATGCAACTTTCTAGGTTTTATATTTAATGTGTTGACGTTACTTTTTGCTTTTGCTTTAAATCTTCAATAAACATTCTCTAATTTATCTGAAACTCATCAACGAAGTGGTTATACACATCTAGGAACATTAGAGAATAATGATAGGAAGTATTAAGATCAAACACGAAGGTTTTACAAATTCGTCAAATCTGAATTTCTAGATCTACGATGAAACCTTGAGGTTTGTGTCCAAACCTCGATTTTTGGGCTGTAACATGCAAAGTTGATTTATGTCCAAAACATCAAAACTGGAGGTTTCTATCCAAAACTGGAGGTTTTCAAAATATTAAAAACTTCAGAGCTCTCGGGTTAGCCAAACCTCGAGGTTTTATCAGAAACCTCAAGTTTTCATTTAAATATGAAAGTTTTGAAAAATCACGCCAAAGGCAAAACCTGGAGGTTTTCTTGAAACCTGGAGTTTTTCAAATCAGAGAAAAGTTGTGTGCTCTCTAGTTGCCAAAACCTCAAGTTTTCTCACCAAAACTCGAGTTTTGTTCAAATATGAAATCTTTGAGTTTTTGCGCAAAAACAGAAAACTGGAGGTTTCAAAGTAAAACTGGAGGTTTTGAAAAACTGGCTAAAACATGAGTTTTCTTTGGCAAGTCAAAACCTCGAGGTTTCACAAATTTTGTGAAACCTAGAATTTTCATATTAAAACAGAAACTTGAGGTTTTAGAAAAAAACTGGAGGTTTTCAAGTGTTCAAAACTCGGGAGACTCTCTATGAGGCCAAACCTCGAGGTTTTACTAGAAACCTCGAGTTTTGTATTTTCCAGGACATGTTGAGAAGTCTCTGTGTGATGAAACCTCGAGTTTTCTCTGAAACCTCGAGTTTTGCTCAGTTCAGAAACCTTGAATTCTTCTCTGTAAGGCCAAACCTCGAGGTTTTACCAAAAACCTCGAGTTTTGCATTTTCCAGAAAATGTTGAGAAGTCTCTGTGTGATGAAACCTTGAGTTTTCTCTGAAAACCGGCGATGTTGCTCAGTTCAAAAACCTTGAGTTCTTCTCTGTAAATCAACACTTGGAAAAACTCTTGGCCAACCTCAAACTCAAATGTCCATGTCCAGGCTTGAGGTAAGAATCCAATGCAAGAAGAATCAACTTCAAACTCATTGTATTATGTCCGTTATGATCCGATGAATGAAGACTGTTCTTGACCAGCATTTTTACAACGTCCTGAACTGACTATCAACTTTCGAAGGCCATATCTCATTGGTCTGAGCTCCGTTTTGGTCCGTTCAACTCTTGATGGAAATCTCTGTGATTCTACTTTCATATGTCACCAATTTCAGCTCAATTGGATTTGTAGTTTGTGAGATACACTCAAAACATTGAAGCTTGGTTTGCTGTATGGTGTGGATTTCATTGTCAACTTCCACAATTCATAGCTCCTTGATCTGAACTTCTTTGGGCTTGAATTTTATATCAAAATGACGCATTGGAATTTTATTTTCATATGCCACTGGTTTCACCTCAATCCGATCTCTAGTTTGGAAGATATCATCAAATTACCAGACCTCGCCCAAGCTGAACGTGAAATAGAGTTGACCAAAGTTGCTGATCAATGCTGAAAACTTGAGTTTTCACTTGGAACCTTGAGGTTTCCTAGTCTAGAAATGCTGAAGACACTCCAAACTTGAGTTTTGAGTCCTTAACTCGAGTTTTCTCATCCAGAACCTCATTTTTTCTTGTTTTAATTCTGAATTGAGTGATTCGAACTTCCATATGATCTTGGAGCATACTAGCATCAATATAAGAATTTGAATAATTATATTCTCATTCCATTCAACAAGTTCTTCCTTCTTTAATCTCCCATCTTGATTATTCTTCATAATCCAACTATTTCTTTCTTCTCTTCTCTTGATCATTCTTTATCATTCAACTTGGACTCATCATTCTTAGCAAGTTATATCTTCACTATCTCCTCTTCTTGATTATTCCCAAAATACTCTGATAACTTCTTGCTTCCTTGATATTCTCTCCTTCTTGATTAATCTCTATAATTCAACTCGAACTAAACCACATTAAATATAGTAGTTAGTCAATGTAGGAGATAAATATATTATACAAGCTTTTGCTCTTACTAATGGCATCTATATAAGACATCATCAAAACTAATCATATCCAACAGGTGGTAGGAATGGTAGCTTAAAAGCTATCTGACTTTTATAAAAGCTCAGTAGGAAAAAAGTCAAGTTATAAATGTGATTTGTGTTTGGATTGCCCGTTAGGCTTTTATAGAAGTGGCTTTTTTAAAACTGATGAGTGTTTGGATTATTATTTCAAAAGTTAGTTGATATAAAAAATGGCTAAAAAGGGTATGAATCATAGTGAATACTACATGTATAACATATGATATGATTAAGTATCTTATTTTGATTCCTTAATCCCTCTAAAAAAATCCACATCAGTTTAGAAAAATCTCTGTATGAGATTATGTATAATAAACTAATATATAATCACTCTAAAAATATCAACTATATCTTATATTTAGACTCGGAAAGTTTAAATATAAATTTGATAAAAAAAGTTAAATTGTTATTAAAAAAATTGATATAACATGATTTATTTAATATAACATATTTTCGCCACATCAACATAAATTAATTGCCAGAGCCTCCTCTTTTTGGCCTTTTGTCTGATTCTCTCTCCCTCCACACTCATTCATGTGTGGTACAGGAGCTATGAATTTCTTCTCAAGAAGATATAACTCCTTAATTAGGAAGACAAAGTGAGGTTGACTCTGATACCACTTATAATGCCCAAAGCACCTCAGCATAAGAAACTTCTTCTTAGGAGATTGCTCATCCTAAGATTTCCCCATAAGGTGAGGTTGACTCTGATACCACTTATAATGCCCGAAGCACCTCAGCATAAGAAACTTCTTCTTAGGAGATTCCCCGTTCCCCATTTCCCGTCTGAGAACGTTTAACTTTGTGAGGTACTAACTTCATCTTTCCTCATTTCCCGTCTGAGCACGTTTAACTTTGTGAGGCACTAACTTCTTCTTAGGAGGTTGCTTATCCTAAGATTTCCCCCTAAGATTTCCCCATTTCCCGTCTGGGCACGTTTAACTTTGTGAGGCACTAACCATCATGATAAAAGCTCAAGCTAATAGCAGAAACACACCACATATTATATATATCCCATAAACCTTCGTCATCCTAACTAATGTGGGACTCGTTACCGTTAGACCGTGATAGAGCGCTCATTTAGCTAGATATTTGGCGACAACATTCAAGCCAGTCTTATTGTAGCATATGGTAACTCTAGAATCAAATCCCAATAATCATGCATATCATTTTTCCTGTCTCTAGTCAACTTAATTGCATCCATGAATTACTTACCAGAAGCAAATTGAAAGTCGGTGTCCCTTAGCCCACTCTATACTTTTATCTATTTCTTTGAGCAATTTTCTTTCTTTGTAGCACAGTAGCTTGTTTCACATCAATGTCACAAAAGTCTTGAACATGTCTTTATTTTTTGGTAGTCATAAACTATCCCAAATATTTTTTTTATGTTTCTTTTGATAATTAGATTTTACATAAAATGAGTAATATTTTGATATATTATGGTCTAAAAAAGGGTGTTGGCTTTTTATGTTTTATTATTTTATCAATGATTATATACCACAGAGGCTATAGAGATCCCCTTCTCGTTGCCTCTATATTTTTTAGGATCAGTTGAAGAAAAATTATAGTGTAGAAGTCCTGAAAATCAATAGAGGGTTGACACGTACCTCTGAGAATAGTAATAAGGAGACTGCACTCAATCTCTTTGATGCAATTGCATATACAATACTAGATGAGGACTTTACTAATACGATGGGAATATTAAAAATGTTCAATACACAAATATAATGATACAATGGGTTGAGACTGTTGTGGATGTTGATTGATGAGCTCTTAGCTAGTTTTCTTTCAAGAGGTGGGATATTGTGGATGTTGATTGATGAGCTCTTAGCTAGTTTTCTTTCAAGAGGTGGGATAACATAACCATTAATATTGCAGAGTCATTCAATGTATGGATTGTGAAAGTGAGGAAGCACACCGTGTCTGTTTTAAACACTTGGTTTCTTTAGATGCCATCCATTTGTTTGGGTGGTATAGAACAATGTTTATCACTTTTATTTTTTTAACTTATAAAAAAACTAAGGCTAAAATGGATATAATGTCCCTCTGCCCTTCCCCTATCGTTAATATGAAATTTTTTTTCTTTACCTTGTATATTACGAACAGAGGCCTATGTACATAAATTTCAGTTTTTCCTTCTTTTAAATTTTCTCTTGCCTTGGACCTTGAATCTGGTGTATAAGGATGATTTTTGAATGTGAATGAGATGGGAAGTATAAGAATGATTTTTCGAATGAAGATTTTTTAAAAGCTCGCAGCGACGTTGCAGATAAGGAGAAGAGAAAAATGGAGAAAGACGGCAATGACATCGCAGACCATGGGAATTACTCCCTCTAATTTTTAATATAATTAAGAGTCATTTTTTATATATAAAAAAAAGATTAAGGAAGCTAAATAATATGATAATACACAACATACATTATAGTTAAATTATTTTTCTCCAAACTAATTTGTCTGATTATAAATTATACATAATATGATAATACACAACATATATTATAGTTAAATAATTTATTTAATTTCCTTAAACTCTCAAATGCTTTTATATTAATGACCGGAGGTGGTATCAATTAAGGATTGTTATTAGTAGAATTACATATATGCCCATTTAGTAAAGTTTTGAATTTTAATTCAGGATAAATTATTAAAATATAAGAAATTACATGCCTTCTTCCAGGTAATTTTAAATAAACAATGATAGGGCCTTAATGGTTAAGATTTGAAAGATAAGGGTATGATTTTTAAATTTTTAAAAACGAGGGACGGTATATGCAATAGAGTTAAGGTTAAGGGGTTATATGTATTTTGAAGTTTGATTCGAAAGCTCGTGTGCCTAGTTTTGAGGAAGGTGAAGTTGCTACTCATAGGGCAACTGGAAGTTCAAGACCACTGATTCTCTAATGGCAAATAATCATGAATCAATAAGTTTGGATAAAAGTACACCATGTTATAATAAAAGTATGGTATTAATCGCTTTCTTTACTTATAAAAAAAACTAATGAGAAAAAACCTAAATTCTTAGAGAAAGAAAATGGGGAAAAAAACGATAGGATTATTTCAAATGCAATGCAAAGGTAAGAGTCAAAGATCTAACGACACAAGTACGTACAATTAAAGAATCCTCATATTTTTTTTTTAAAAGCATGAAAACATATAACTTGATGTGAAAAATAAAGGAATATGCATAACCGTTAAATTTGCGCAAATAAGGAAATATAATATAATTATATATATATATATATATATATATATATATTCATTATAATATATATATATTCATTATAATATATGAGGCCCTTTAAAACGCGTCGAGAGGGAAAGGTATATAAAGCCTCATTCATTTCTCTCCTCAATCGATGTTGTAATTGAATACTTTGAATATTATTTAATCTTCAGAATTAAAAGAGAGTACAAGGAAGCCTTTATATAAACAAACTAATAAGTTAACCATAATTCCTAAATATAGATCGACTATAATTTCTAATTATATGGATCTAACTATAATCCCTAATATATTTTCTAATATTCTCCCTCAAGTTGGAGCATATATATTAATTATGCCCAACTTGTTACAAAGATACTCAATCTTTGAGCCCTAAAATCTATTATAATATAATCTAATTAAATCATAATATTTTAAGATATATTCCTAATAATAATTAATTAATATTCATAAACTTGATGTTCTCAACACTCCTCCTTAAGCTTAAAGTGGCTTGCACATGCAGCAACTGATCTTCAAGAAAATAAATATTTATAGTTGAGAACTCAAAAAAGGTAATAATCCACTAGCTTCACAAGAGAAAACCAAATTAGAGTAGAAGCTGCAATAACGAATGATCTCACAAGGGACCATACAATACTCCAAACGTCTCACCAGAGACAAACATCAAACGGTCTCACTTGCGACCAAATAATACTTCAAATGTCTCATCAGAGACAAACAACAAATAGGTCATAAAAGGACCCCCAAACAGCAAATAATTGCCAAACACGTTACTGGAGGCAAAGAACGAACAGGTCATACAAGGACTACCAAACAACAAATGATTGCCCAAAATAACCAACTAACAGAAGTGGCAAAGCACAACAAATACCAACACAAGAAAACCAACCTAAATCAAGAAGAACCATAGAAGCCAACCATGTAACGAGATGGCAATACAACAATCTGTGGCAAGAGCAACAAAGAGGGAAGGATCGCCTCCAGGAATTAATGTGCACCCTCTCCTCCATAGGCAAGAAAGGACATTGAGGAGCTCCGATGGGTGCAAACGAGTTCTCCATTCTCACTGTCTTCGTCTGTGGTTCTTCCATATCAAATCGATTAATCTTACTCTTGCACTTATCGCAAAAAGAACAACATATCATCTCCATTGACATATCGAGAGCAACACATGTGCACCCACACACCACACTCGTCACAATTCACCATCTCCTCCCCATCGTTAAAATTCCCACCACATACGCAATCCACAATCCAAGAACCATCAATTCAGTCTTACAATGGCCCAAAAATTCTTCAGCAAAAAATAAACCGAAAACCTAAATTCTACTACCACAAATTATTCCATGCCAAAGCAACCGAACGGCAACAATCAGCAGCCTTGGGGAATTAAGATCCTTTTTTTTCTCAAATTTTTTTATCATCATGCAACACACACAATCTCTCTATGAATAGTGACGAGTCACGATCACTATTCATAGAACAGTACTAGACTCATTACCAGATAATCGAATAAAGGAATCCAAAGCTCTGATACCATGTAATTGAATAATCTGAATATTATTTGATCTTCAGAATTTAAAAAGAGTACAAGGAAGCCTTTATATAGATAAACTAATAAGGCCTTTATATAGATAAACCACTAAGCTAACCATAATTCCTAAATATGGATCGACCGTAATTTCTAATTATATGGATCTAACTATAATCCCTAATATATTTTCAAATAGATTTTATAGTTGAAAAATGGCTTTGCAATTGCAAATCCAAGTTGCTCTTGAAGCCTTTCATCGAGCCATCTAAAGGACCATAATTGCAGTTCATCACCCTTCTTGAAATTATTAGATTGCACAACGTTTCTCCATCCATGAGTGAGATTATATATAACACAATTTTTCATTCCCCACCTCTTCAGAATTAATTTAAACTCTTGAAGACTTGAATCCAACACCAACACTTCTATGCCTTGAGGCTTCTTGTTATCAAGAGTTGAATTCAAGACCTCAATTTCTTGAGGTTTTAGAAAATCTTTGTCGACTATCTTATTCTCTAGGATTGAGAAACAATTATTGTTTGCATGCACATCACTTTTGCAAAGCTTCTTTTGTATTATCTTTCTGATATCATGCCCTCTCATATCCTCTATTTTCTTCTTCAGCCTCCTTGGCAGCGACATTATTGATAGAGTCAAATCCAGTTCTTGAGGTTCAAAGACGAATTCATCATTAGAATCATCATGATTACCAAGTTGATCATCATCATTATTCCTTCTAGCAATTTGATTCTCATCATCATATTCTTGATCCATGGCATCTTCTGGTGTTTGATCCTCTGTAAGAGGCGCTATAGTGACACCAAAAATTTTGAAGACGAAATCATCATTACCCTATTGATCGTCGTCGTCGTTCCTTCTGGTAATTTGATTCTCATCATTATTTTCTTGATCCATGGCATCTTCTGGTGTTTGATCCTCTGTAGGAGGCACTATAGTGACACCAAGAAGTTTAAATCCTTTTCTTTGAGACATTGTCAATCAGTTTATTGGCTTGATGGTTTAAGGCTCAACTCTCTTACTTAAAGAGAGACTTCTCTCACCAACGTTGCCTCCCAGTTCTACTCTCTTGATGAATTGAATTATGTCTCATCAAGATTTAGAATATAGCATGAGACTTCTCTAATATATAGAGAAAACCTTTTCTGTTCATAGTAGGAATATTTAAGAGATTTGTTTTTAGATACTGATAGATCATATAACTTTAACGTTATCTGATTGTGATATATTGTTAAATAATAAACAAAAACAATTATTTATTTGATATATGATACATAAATGTTAAATAATGTTATGTTTAAGCAGATACACATCATCAAAAAATAAATTACATTAGTAAAATCAACTCTACATCGTAATATTTCAAGATTAAATTTATAAGTAGTTGAAAAAAGCTTTAATTATTTTCAAAAATTAATAATAAAAACAATAATCAATAATATTAATGTACGAATATCAAACTTATTATCTTATGAAAAATGATAAACTTATATACTTTAAAGATATACTATCTGAATGTAGATAACAAATTATATAGTTTTCGATAAACATAAACAAAAGGATATACTATTTGAATGGATTTTAAACAATTTATATCTATTTAATTCTCATATAGGCAAATAATATTTCTCCTGTGGAAAAAATAATACCCCTGGCCCTAATTATAAAACTTAATAAATTAATATGGCTTTTGTGTTGGGAAAAAAAAGGTAATAGATATAGCCTTTTGAACGGGCTACGTTTTCTTTTAGCGGATTAAATTAAATAACAATAGTAATATTGTTGTCTTTTATTATTATCCCCAATCTTTTTTAAATATCAATATATACAATTGAAATATTTTCTATTTTGTTCTGTCGTAGAACATAAATGTCTAACCAAACAAGGTTGGAGGTGTTACTGTTGGATCAAATAGTGTTAGTTCTCTATGTGTTTTGATGATAACTGTCAATTGTAAATAATGTATAGATGTTTTTGGATAAGCTAAATGTATTTTGAAACATGTTGATTTCCACCCAAAAACATTCTGTCAGCGTCAAACTTGAGCCTAGATTTGACAAACTCGAGTTTGCCACTGACAGGGAGCTAAACTCGCCAGTTTGCACTTTAAACTCGAGACTGGGCCTTAGAAATGAACTTGAGAGTTTTTCCAAAGTTTTCTCATATTTTGAGTAAGCTCGAGTTTACTCTTGGAACCTCAAGTTTGCGAGAGACCGAGAGTATTTTGATTTGAAAACACTTTCAAACTCGAGACTCCTATTTCTAAACCTCAAGTTTGCAACCTCCAGAGAAAATCTTCAAAGAGTTTACAAAACTTGTAAACTCGAGTTTGTGATGACAAACTCGAGTTTGCCTCTGGCGGGAAAAATTTTCAAATTAAGAGATTTTCATAAACTCTACACTGCTTCTCTCTGAGTAAACTTCTATTGTTTTTGAAAATCACAAGAGTTTTCAAATAGTTAAGAAAACTCGAGTTTAAGATGTTAAACTCGAGTTTGGGCCTTACAGAGAGTCATCTGAATTCTGAACAATTGAAAACCTCCAGTTTTAGAGAAAACCTCCAGTTTTGGTTTTTGAACAGTTTTCTCAAAGTTTTCACAGTTAAGTGAAAACTCGAGTTTTTATTATAAAACTCGAGCTTTGGCTTGGTAGAGATTATTCATGTTTTCTTAGTTTTTGAAAACCTCCGGTTTACATGAAAACCTCCAGTTTGGTCTTTGGCTCAGATTTCTCAATGTTTTCATATAAACTGAAAACTCGAGTTTCACTTTGAAACCTTGAGTTTTGGGAAAACCGAGAGCAATGTGATTTTAACTTAAGAAAACTTTAGAGTTCACACTGAAAATCTCAGGTTTACACTTTGAGAACTAAAACTGATTTTTGACATAAACAGTGACAAACTCGAGGCTACTCACTAATAGACTCGAGTTTACATTTCAAAATGTGTCCCAAAGCTCAAATCGCAACTTTCCTCTCTGGATGGAGGAAACTCGAGTTTTGATATGGAAACTCGAGTTTTGGTCAAGCCGAGAGCTTTGATGTTTCTCAATATTTTCAAAACCTCCAATTTTGAGTTTGACAATTTTCACAAAGTTTTCACAACAAGTGAAAACTCGAGGTTTGAGGACAAACCTCGAGTTTTGGTCTGGCAGAGAGCACACCTGTTTTTCTCAGATTTTGAAAGCCTCCAGTTTCCGGGAAAAACCTCCGGTTTTGGTTTGAGGCAAAGTCGTCAAGTTTTCACATTTAAGTGAAAACTCAAGGTTTGCACAGAAACCTCGAGTTTTGGCCAACTCGAGAACACTGCAATTCTTCATGTGTTGAAAACCTCCAGTTTTGGATGAAAAACTCCGGTTTTGATGTTTTGGACTAAGATCAACTTTTCACATCAATGTCCAAACTCGAGTTTAGATAATCCAAACTCGAGTTTACATCGCTGGTTTTGAAATTCAAATCTGACGAATTCTAAAAACCTTCTTGTTTGATTTTAATACTTTCCATTATGATTCTCTGATATTCCCAACTATGTTTAACCACTTTGATAGTGAATTTTAGATGAATTAAAGAATGTTTATTTAAGGTTTAAAGCAAAAGCAAAAAGTAACGTCAGCACTTTTAAAAGCAAGACTCAGAAAAGTTACATACTTTTGGGTAATCCTTCTGCACACGTCTACAAGGAATTAAAGAATGCTTTCTACATCCAGCAGTTGCCATTCCAATGGATCTATTGTCAAGAAGTCAACTCTGAACATTCTGCACAGCTGGATTAAGCAGAAACTAGAGAGAGAAGAAAACCAAAGCTAACCTGAAGCTTGTCTGATATAGGCAATGGTCATAAACGGTCATATACTCTTCTCTACCTATAAAAGAGAACAGATTCAAGCAAAAAAACGTAGAGAAACAAGCTTACACTTCCAACATGCTGATACTCTACTCTCACATCATTTGCACTCTGTTTTTCATGTTTAGATAACTTAGAGAGTGAAGTGATTTGTATTTGATCTTCAGTGTTTATCTATTCACTTCTAAGAGAGAAGATTTATTATAATCATTCTATTCTTCTGAGAGTTACTCAAGATTGGGTGATCTTAAGTGGGAAACACATTGTGTTGATTACAACTTATAAGGGGGAGTGAATCCTAGTGAGAGGATGGGGAGTGAATCCTAGTGAGAGGATTACTTCGAGTACAGAGTGTGTAATCAAGCGGTGTGTTGATTACAGTTTGTAAGGGGAAGTGAATCCTAGTGACAGGATTACTTCAGTTACAGAACGTGTAATCAAGTTGAAAGAAGATAGTGGATTGAAAATTCCAAGTGAGGCTTGGGGACTGGACGTAGGTCAAGGATTAGGCCGAACCAGTATAAATCAGTTTGCACATTCTCTTCCCTTATCTCTTACATTTCCAGCATATATGTTTGAAGGTATGGTTATTGCTTTATAAATTAATTTCAGTGAGTTACAAAAATAATTTCAAAGTTTCTAAAGTTTTATACTTCACCTAATTCATCCCCCCTCTTGGGTTTAGCCGGTTCTTACAAATAGCTCTCTAAAGATGCTAAGGTAATGTGGCACCCTTCAATAGAGGAATACTCAACGGTTACTATAAGGAAGACACTGACGAGCAATCCTTGATCACTGTGCTACAGGGTGGTGTGTGTGCATAGTGAGGTTGAATCATAAAAATGTAATAAAGAATGTAGAGACTGTACCTAATGGGTAACCTCCTATTTATAGGGATTATTACCTAGGGTTTCCCTCCTAGTCACAGTGAATCCGTTACACCAGCAGGGTGTGCCTCCCCACGTTCTGCAAATCTCTGCTCCACTACCTGTACGGTTCTGAGTCGCAGACACAATAAGGGGGAGTGACTCACCTATTATCCAACTGTTAAATATTCCGTAGTCTCCTTGGGCCGCATATCTACCAAGCCCAAAATATGGGTGCATAACATATTTTATCATAAATAAATTTATGTTTATTTGGTTGTGCTCTCTTAGCGTTATATTTGCCAAAATTCTTTATATAAATATCCAAAATTGTTGTTTGATCACTTAAAATAAATAAATAAAGTTCATTAAGGATATAAATAGATTTTAGTTTCATATAATAATCTAAGGCTAAAATACATATAATATCTCTCAATTTTAACTCTGCTACTACTCTTTAAAAATTTAAAAATCAAACTCTTAACCTTCTAATGTTAACCATCTGGCCCCTGATTCATGGGAACAAAAAAACAAAGGTAGCTTACTTGTTAGATTTGTTTTAAATTTTTTTTTTAAAAAGTCAACTTTACCCAAGTCATATTTAAACAATTAAACATTATTTACAATGAAAAAAATTAATACTCCTCGTATGTTTTATATAAAATATATTTACCTAGTTTAATTATATTAAAGAATTAATAAAATTAATTAATATGATATATAATTTTTAAATAAATAAGCATAAATCACTTAGATAGATGCCGATGTACCGGGGGTTGGCTATAGTCCATTTCTCTTCCTATCCTCTTCTTGTCTTCTTCCTCATTTCATCTGTTGGATTGAAATCTTAACCGTTCAGATTTAATATTTTATATAAAATTGATGAGCTGCTTCTGTCGCTAAAGCAATCAATTAAACTAGGTTCTAATTAATTATGCAATATAGGATCAACCTAGGTCATTCTCCCAAAGAAGGTTTTTCATTAAGTTGAATTTAGGTGATGAAAAAAACATGCAATGAAATAAAACTAAACTAACTAAATGCAAAATGATAATGACTCTAAAATCTATATGAGAATGAAACTAATCTAGATAAATTCGAATGCAATTTGGGGGGGGTTTGTTGTGAGAAAAATAATCAAAATCCTAAGAAAAGAAATTAACTAACTATTAAGAAAATCAAATAAGAAAAGACACAAAAGGTTTACTTCAGGTACGGTGGAGGGGACAACTTAAAAATTGCTTGGAGTTAACTTTTGAGCCCAAACCAATTAATTAGATCAAGGGGAGATTAGTGAAATATTGGAATTAATAAATTTAATTAACTAATTGAAACATGGGAAACCGTCAAGTTCAATAACACCTAATCCACTAGAAAACTCATAATGGAACGAGGGCTAGTTAATTAAACTCATTAAAAACCAATCACAAAATAATCTTGGAAATCTTGTTTACAATTATCCAATTAAACAACTAGATAATTTATCGACTCAATTAAACAATCAAATCGATAAACCCAATTGACAATTAAATTAATAACGAAAACCAATTATTAATTCAATTGACAATCTAAAGGTTGCAAACAAGAATAAAAACTTCAAATTATCAATCTAATCCGAAAGAAATAAGTTTACAATCTAAAACTAGATTGTTCTCCATTGACACAACTCGAAATCCTTTAAAACTAAATAACCTCAAGTTTGAATTAAAAAGATAAAAAGAAAGACACTCCCTTGTGATCTTAAAGTGTAAGTTCTAGGCTCTAGCTTGCTTCATGCTCATCCTAAGTTGCCTTACCAAGAATTTAAGCTTCCATGACGCTATTCCCTCCTTCACACCCCAAGCAGTAATTCACAACCAGCATATTAAATCGTGAAATAGTAGTCGATGGTTGTTTGATGACCGTGGGACCCTACATAGAATTAGCAATAATTGAATGATCTCAAATCTTCAAGCTGGTGGCGTTCCTTATGTGTGCGGCTGCGTCTTTGTGCGTCTGTCCTCGCGGCTCTCTCAGAGAGCGTATGCAATCTGTGGCAGTTAGGTTAATTTTATAGGAGGAAGAGAGGGCTTTTAGGGTATCAACTTGAGCCCTTTAAAATAGGGTGAATGAGCAAATTGGCCAACCGACTTTTAGCTCAGGAGCGATCAACACAAAAAACTTTTAAATGTGAAATTTATACCAACAGACTTTTAGTTCAGGAGTGATCAACACAAAATCGTTATCTGGGCAGTAACACTCCGTTAGTGGGTCACATTTTTGAGAAATAATAAGCTGAAATAAAAAATAAAATGCAGAAAAAACTGGTGGCACGGGTTCTAGTGAGTTTGAGAAGGGTCTTTTAGACCTCATTGCTTCCACTCTTGGACAAACTAGTATCTTATTATTCAGTTTCAGGACCCCCTGCAAAGCTACGATTTTTACCGTTGGTTCACTTATCCCAACAAACTCGATAACTCCCATTCGCCTACAAAAGATTACGGCAACTACGAACACTTGGAATATGGAAACTAAAGGAAAACAGCAAGAGAACCTGGTGAAATAAAAACAATTTCTAGACGCAAATTGCAAGACTTGTTTCTAGACGCAAATTGCAATGATCCCGTTGATGAAGATGGTGGTTTCGCTCAACCTCGATCTCGCTCCTCCTTTTCTTCTTTCAAAACCAGGTTGGAGCCACGTTTTTGATTAGGTTGTGACCACTTTTTTTTCTACTCTGCATTTTAATTTTTATTTCAGCTCATTATTTTCCCAAAAATGTGACCTACTAATGGAGTGTTACTGCCCAGATAACAATTTTGTGTTGATCGCTCCTGAACTAAAAGTCTGTTGGCCAATTTGCTCCTGAGCTAAAAGTCTGTTGGTATAAATTTCACATTTAAAAGTTTTTTGTGTTAATTGCTCCTGAGCTAAAAGTCTGTTGGCCAATTTGCTCCTTCACCCTTTAAAATATAAAAAGCCCAATAAAATGCCACCATTGGATTTCCTTTTAGCTTCCCGAAAAATTCTGCACAAATCTTCTAATATGATAAAATCGTGATCTATCATATATTAAGAAATATTATTTAATCACAAGATGTTAATCAGTATATTAATAATTTAAGCCTAATATCTTATAATTAATTTAGATTTATATTATTTCTTAAAATTGGCTAACAATCCAAATATTATCTAATATATCCAAATTAGCCTAAAATAATCCCCAAAATAAATGGATAAGGTGAGATAAAATATATTAAAATTGGATAAAATATAGATTTAATATTTTATAAAAATATTAAATCTATATTTTTTAATAATTTAATATTTTATTAATATAAAATAAATTTTTATAAAACATTAAATCTGAACCGTCCAGTCCAACGGCTGAGATGAGGAAGAGGATGGGAAGAGAAGTGGGCAGTAGCCAAATCCGGTACACTGTGTGTTGGAAGGATTATGCGTTGATGTACAAACTTACACATTACACTTTTTTTGAGTTTTGCTATGGTCTTCTTCCCTTACTATCTTCTTCCTGATCCTTGAAATTTGAAATGAATTTAGTTGTATTTAACGGCGTTAATTAATTCTTTTTTTTTTAATAGAATAGGCAAGCCAAAGTTTGAAAAGGAGAACAGGGATTAGATTATAAGACTCTACCCCTTAATACAACATAATAGAAGAAACTAGGAATGGCAAGATTGCTGATTCTTTAAAACTATATTAAGGCATCCTCTAGGGATCGTTAGAATCATAACCACCTCGGCACCGACAGCAACACCGTGACCTTTCTTGGCCATGTGAGGCTGGGTGAGCCTCAAGAAGTATGGTGGAGGTATGGCTTGATGATCTCAATTATCTTGTGGAAGTCGCTGAATAAATCTCCTTTTCTGCATTTATGTGATTTAGCTGATATAAGCAAAGCTGTCAAACTCACGAGTTTAAATATATCTTAATGACAACAATTTGATTTAAATATATCTTAAATTCAAATAATTAAAATTATATCCATCAACATTTATCATTTATCATATTTAATAAAGAAATTTCTATAAAATTTCTATATAAAGCCGCTGAGCATGATCAAATCAAAAAAAGTTAACATGAGTTTAAGAGTAAGTTAACATGGTCTTGTAAGCTAGAAACGTAAAAACAGTAAACTCGGTGTATAAACTCGTAAGTTTAACCGAGTTTACAACTAGCACGAGTTTATCATTGACTCGACTCGTTTTTATAAGCTAGAAGCATAAAAATTGTAAACTTGGAGAGTCAACTCATGAGTTTGACAACAATAGATATAGGAGCTGTGATCCGATTATGCTAAATGTGTTCTCTGCGTTTTTTATTTTTTTTACATGTTCAGGCCAAATATGATATGAGTTAGAAATATCTATATTTCCTTGCTTGTTGTGTCTTAGGTTCTGATATATGGTTGGGCCAAAGTCACATATGGGTTTATGTTGTGATATCTTATTCTCATTTATTTCTTTGTTTCTCGTGTTGGGCCATTGGAAAAGGAATGGAGTGATTTAATTAGTTGCATGGGCCACATGATTAAATGGGCTGATGTGTAGTATATAAGCCAATAACCATAGAAGGGCATATATATTTAACTTGCTGATATATGTGGCATCACGTGTTGGGCTTTGAGTTACTTGAGTTTTATTCCAAAACTATTCTTGCAGATATTTATTTCTAAATATAACAAGGAAAATAAATTCTTAATTTTCCAAATAATTTTTTAAATCATTTGTCCATATAATATTGATTCCAAGAATTTTAAGCCACAAATTATCTCTTATTTATTCTTTTCCTGAAAAGTCAAGGAATATAGGCCTTAACTTCCAATCATTATTTTATGCCATAAGTTATCCCTTCCAAATATTCTTTGACTTTATAATTTCCTCAATTAATTTATTTTGGCTATAAAATATCACTTCCAACTAGATTATCCTTAATTTACAGAAAAATATGCCTTAAATTTCTAATTATTAACTTTATAATAATTAAGGCCAAATCTTTCCATAATTAATTTCCTCATATTAACTCTAATTTCCAAATCCAAAAACTTGGGATGTTACATTAATCACCAATTCCTTTTGTGCAGTAAGAAAAAAAGTTGCTTATAAAAAAGACAGAAGGAAATATATAACTAAGATATCTATATTCCAATATATGCTTATCTCATATATATACACCTTTAACAGCAAGCAAGTTAGATAAAATGAAAAGTCTCATCCTATCATAAGAAAATAGTTAGAGTTGCATTTTCATTAATGAATTATTATTGTAAAATTAAATATTAAATATAAAAAAAGGTTAAATAGTATTTTTGCCCCTTAAGTATATGACTAGGAGTAATTTTGCCATAAAAATTTTTTAAAAAAGCAATGTTGCCCCTCCATTTATAACCGGTCATGTTGCATATAACCCTTTACCTTTAAAAGTTGATAAATCACACCCTAATTTTTAAATCTTGACCATCAAAGCCCTACTATCAAATTTAATGGAATGTAAGTCACCTCATATTATTTAAACTTATTTGGCCAATGACATGTATTTTTTTATTTTATTAATTTATCCTAAATTAATTAAAACAAAGACTTTACTAAAAAGGTCGATTTTGTGATTCCCTAATTGCCATAATCTCCATCACCTTGTTTCACTCCATCCTCTTAAACTTGTTCCCTATGTCACTCAATCAGTCATTGCCTCTTTAATTTTCTTTTCCCTATATGTTAATTTGAGCGGGCGTTGATTCCCTCTCCCCCTCCCCTATCTTTTACCTTGTATATTACGAACAGAGGCCTATATACATAAATTTCAGTTTTTTCTTCTTTTAAATTTTCTCTTGCCTTGGAACTTGAATCTGGTGTATCAGGATGATTTTTGAATGTGAATGAGATGGTAAGTATATGAATGATTTTTCGAATGAAGATTTTCAAAAGCTCACAGCGAGGTTGCAGATAAGGAGAGGAGAAAAATGGAGAAAGACGGCAATGACATCGGAGACTATGGAAATTACTCATCTAATTTTTAATATAAGAGTTATTTTTTTATTTAAAAAAAAAGATTAAGGAAACTAAAAAAGATACGTTAAAGTATTTATATTTATTGTTTTTCTCTAAGTTAATTTTTCTGATTATAAATAATATATAATATAATAATACACAACATATATTATAGTTAAATAACTTATTTAATTTCCTTAAACTCTCAAATGCTTTTATATTAATGACCGGAGGTGGTATCAATTATGGATTGTTATTAGTAGAATTACATATATGCCCTTTTAGTAAAGTTTTGAATTTTAATTTAAGATAAAATATTAAAATATAAGAAATTACATGCCTTCTTCCAGGTCATTTTAAATAAGCAATGATAGGGTCTTGATGGTCAAGATTTGAAAGATAAGGGTGTGATTTTTAAATTTTTTAAAACGAAGGACGGTATATGCAATAGAGTTAAAGTTGAGGGGTTATATGTATTTTGAAGTTTGATTCGAAAGCTCGTGTGCCTAGTTTTGAGGAAGGTGAAGTTGCTGCTCACAGGGCAACTGGAAGTTCAAGACCACTGATTCTCTAATGGGAATTAATCATGAATCAATAAGTTTGGATAAAAGTACACTATGTTATAATAAAAATATGGTATTAATCGCTTTCTTTACTTATAAAAAAACTACTAAGAAAAAATCTAAATTCTCAGAGAAAGAAAAAGGGGGGAAAACGATAGGATTATTTCTAACTGAAAATGCAATACAAAGGTAAGAGTTAAAGATCTAACGACACAAGTACGTACAATTAAAGAATCCTCATAATAATTTTTTTTATAAAAATCATGAAAACATATAACTTGATGTGAAAATTAAAGGAATATACTTAACCATTAAATTTGCGCAAATAAGGTAATATAATATAGGGTTAAATACCAAATTTACCCTGGAAGTTTTGATAAGGGGGCGCTCAGCACCCGGAAGTTTTTTTGGTACCAAATATACCTTGGAAGTTTTAAAAAGGTATCAAATTTACCCAAACGTTACGGAAGTCCACGTAGACCGTTAAAATCTGACGTGGCATGCCACCTCAGCACACGTGGCATGCCACCTCATCAATAAAAAAGTATTATTTTTGCCCCAGAAGTTTTCATTAAGGAGCAATTTTGCCCCGGAAGTTTTCATGAAGGAGCAATTTTGCCCCGGAAGTTTACAAAAGTAGCAATTTTGCCCTTCTTTTTCCCAATATTAAATTTGACTATTAAATCAGTTAAAAACCATACATATCTTGCCTTGAAAAAGTCAAACTTGGAGTCAAAGAATGAGATCCTTGAGATGTTGAGCTCAAGGCGGCCAAAATTTGTGAAGTTTAACTGGTCACAGGGACTGAAAGGTCTGTCGCAACGCTCAGAGGAAGCATCACTTATGATCTAAGCAAATGAAACGCAAAACGAGAAATGAATTATTCTAAAAATTGGTTCAGTAAAACAAATCAATAGTGATAATATTTACGTTTGTATAGACTGATCATTTGCTTAGATCATAAGTAGAGCCGGGAAATCGAGCCGGGTCCATCGGGCCGGCCCGTTTAAGCCCTGGTCCTGTAGGGCTCGGGCTTAAAAAATATGTTTTAAATTTGAAATTGGTCTCTCCAGTTGCTACTCACCGTTGGCAGTCACTAGCCACCGCATCGTCGGACAATGGTTTTTTTTTATTACGAATTAATAAATGTGTTTATTTGTTAAATGATTTGTATTGTTTAGATATTAATGTTGATAATATTTATTTGATAGATTAGAACTTTAATGGTTGCAATTTACTAATTATATTTCTTTGGAAAAACCCAAAAGAAAAATAATTAAAATTTGGAATAGTAATTTCTAGGCCCTGTAGGGCCGGCCCTGGCCCTAGTACTATTGGGCCGGGCTTTGAAAAACAAATATTTTCCTTATTTCAGGCCCTGGAGGGCCGGCCCGGCTCTGATTCTCATCTCTAATCATAAGTGATGCTTCCTATGATTAGTTTGACTTCACAAATTCTGACTGCCTTGAGCTCAACATCTCAAGGATCTCCTTCTTTGACTCCAAGTTCGACCTTTTCAAGGCATGACATGTGTGGTCTTTGACTGATTTAATAGTCAAATTTAATATTGGGAGAAAGAATGGCAAAATTGCTACTTTTGTAAACTTCCGGGACAAAATCGCTCATCAATGAAAACTTCTGGGGCAAAATTGCTCCTCAATGAAAACTTCCGGGGCAAAATTGCTCCTTAATGAAAACTTCCAGGGCAAAAATGATACTTAATTCTTATTGGGTTGATGAGGTGACATGCCACGTGGACAGTTAGTCAAACTTAACGGTCAAAATCCACGGATGGGCAAATTTGCTACCTTTTTTATACTTCCGGGGCAAATTTGGTACTTTTTGAATACTTCTCGGGCAAATTTGGTACCAAAAAAACTTCCGGGTGCTGAGCGCCCCCTTATCAAAACTTCCGGGGTAAATTTGGTATTTAACCCTATAATATAATATGATATATATGCTATTATAATAATATATATGAGGTCCTTTAAAACGCGTCAAGAGGAAAAGGTATATAAGACCTCATTCATTTCTCTCCTCAATCGATGTTATAGTTGAAAAATGGCTTTGCAATTGCAAATCCAAGTTGCTCCTGAAGCCTTTCATCGAGCCATCTAAAGGACCATAATTGCAACTCATCACCCTTATCAAAATTATTAGATTGCACAACGTTTCTCCATCCATGAGTGAGATTATATATAACACAATTTTTCATAATTTGCCACCTCTTTAGAAATAATTTAAACTCTTGAAGACTTGAATCCAACACCAACACTTCTATGCCTTGAGGTTTCTTGTTATCAATAGTTGAATTCAAGACCTCAATTTCTTGAGGTTTTAGAAAATCTTTGTCGACTATCTTATTCATTAGGATTGAGAAACGATTATTGTTTGCATGCACATCACTTTTGCAAAGCGTCTTTTGTATTATCTTTCTGATATTATGGCCAACCATATCCTCTATTTTCTTCTTCAGACTCCATGGCAGCGACATTGATAGAATCAAATCCAATTCTGGAGGTTCAAAGACGAATTCATCATTAGAATTATCATGATTACCATGTTGACCATCATTATCGTTGCTTCTAATAATTTGATTCTCATTATTATTTTCTTGATCCATGGCATCTTCTGGTGTTTGATCCTCTGTAAGAGGAACTATAGTGACACCAAGAAGTTTAAACCCTTTTCTTTGAGACATTGTTAATCACTTTATCGACTTGATGGTTTAAAGCTCTCAACTCTCTTACTTGTAGAGAGACTTCCCTCTCCAACGTTGCCTCGCAGTTCTGATCTCTTGATGAATTTTATTCTGTATCACCAAGATGTAAGATATAGCATGAGACTTCTCTAATATATAGAGAAAATCTTTTCGGTTCATAGAAGGAATATTAAAGATTTGTTTTTTGATAATGATAGATTGTATAACATTGACGTTATCTGATCGTGATATATTGTTAAAATAATAATAATAATAATAAGAGCAATTATCTATTTGATATATGATATATATAAATGTTAAATATTGTTATGTTTAAGGAGATAGGCATCATCAAAAAATAAATTACATAAGTAGAATCAACTCTACATCGAAATATTTCAAGATTAAATTTATAAGTAGTTGAAAAAAGCTTTCATTATTTTCAACAATTAATAATAAAAATAAGGGTTAAATTCCAAATTTACCCCGGAAGTTTTGATAAGGGGGCGCTCAGCACCCGGAAGTTTTTTTGGTACCAAATATACCCTAAAAGTTTTAAAAAGGTATCAAATTTACCCAAACGTTACGGAAGTCCACGTAGACCGTTAAAATCTGACGTGGCATGCCACCTCATCAATCAAAAAATATCATTTTTGCCCCGGAAGTTTTCATTAAAGAGCAATTTTGCCCCGGAAGTTTTCATGAAGGAGCAATTTTGCCCCGGAAGTTTTCATTGAGGAGCAATTTTGCCCCGGAAGTTTACAAAAGTAGCAATTTTGCCCTTCTTTTTCCCAATATTAAATTTGACTATTAAATCAGTCAAAAACCATACATATCTTACCTTGAAAAAGTCAAACTTGGAGTCAAAGAAGGAGATCCTTGAGTTGTTGAGCTCAAGGCGGCCAAAATTTGTGAAGTTTAACTGGTCACAGGGACTGAAAGGTCTGTCGCAACGCTCAGAGGAAGCATCACTTATAATCTAAGCAAATGAAACGCAAAACGAGAAATGAATTATTCTAAAAATTGGTTCAGTAAAACAAATCAATAGTGATAATATTTACGTTTGTATAGACTGATCATTTGCTTAGATCATAAGTAGAGCCGGGAAATCGAGCCGGGTCCATCGGGCCGGCCCGTTTAAGCCCTGGTCCTGTAGGACTCGGGCTTAAAAAATATGTTTTAAATTTGAAATCGGTCTCTCCAGTTGCTACTCACCGTCGGCAGTCACTAGCCACCGCATCGTCGGACAATGGTTTTTTTTTTTATTACGAATTAATAAATGTGTTTATTTGTTAGATGATTTGTATTGTTTAGATATTAATGTTGATAATATTTATTTGATAGATTAGAATTTTAATGGTTGCAATTTACTAATTATATTTCTTTGGAAAAACCCAAAAGAAAAATAATTAAAATTTGGAATAGTAATTTCTAGGCCCTGTAGGGCCTGCCCTGGCCCTAGTACTATTGGGCCGGGCTTTGAAAAACAAATGTTTTCCTTATTTCAGGCCCTGGAGGGCCGGCCCGGCTCTGATTCTCATCTCTAATCATAAGTGATGCTTCCTATGATTAGTTTGGCTTCACAAATTCTGACTGCCTTGAGCTCAACATCTCAAGGATCTCCTTCTTTGACTCCAAGTTCGACCTTTTCAAGGCATGACATGTGTGGTCTTTGACTGATTTAATAGTCAAATTTAATATTGGGAGAAAGAATGGCAAAATTGCTACTTTTGTAAACTTCCGGGACAAAATCGCTCCTCAATGAAAACTTCCGAGGCAAAATTGCTCCTTAATGAAAACTTCCAAGGCAAAAATGATACTTAATTCTTATTGGGTTGATGAGGTGGCATGCCACATGTCATGAGGTGGCATGCCACGTGGACAGTTAGTCAAACTTAACGGTCAAAATCCACGGATGGGCAAATTTGCTACCTTTTTTATACTTCCGGGGCAAATTTGGTACTTTTTGAATACTTCTCGGGCAAATTTGGTACCAAAAAAACTTCCGGGTGCTGAGCGCCCCCTTATCAAAACTTCCGGGGTAAATTTGGTATTTAACCCTAAAAATAATAATCAACAATATTAATGTAAGAATATCAAACTTATTATCTTATAAAAAATTATAAACTTATATAAATTAAAGATATACTATCTTAATGTTGACAAAAAAAAAATACTTTTCGATAAACATAAACAAAAGGATATACTGGATTTTAAATAATTTATATCTATTTAATACCCATATCGGCGAATAATATAGCTCTTGAGGAAAAATATAATCTCAAAAAACGATAAATAACGATATTAAGATTGTGGTTTTTATTTACCCAAAAAAAAAAATTTATTGTTGTCTTTCATTATTATCGCCAAATATTATTTGGTTGTGCTCTCTTAATGTTATAATTGCCAAAAAGCTTTATATAAATATCCAAAATTGTTGTTTCACTTAAAATAAATCAATCAATTTCATTAAAGATATATGGGAAAAGTATTTCTCCAGTCACTGGAGATAAAGTTATCTCCAAACTACATCATTTTGGATTAATGAATGGTGCGTTCGTAATTTTAGGTGAATTAATGAGGGATGTTTCTGTAATTTTGTTTATCTTTTTATCATATGAATTTTACCGAAACACCCCTCATTAATTCACCTAAAATTACTAACAAACCCTTCATTAATTCAAAACGACGTAATTTTAAGATCACTGGAGATAACTCTATCTCCATGAGATATACTTTTCCCTAGGGAAAAGTATTTCTCCTGTCACTGGAGATAAAGTTATCTCCAATCACCCCAAAACTACGTCGTTTTGGATTAATGAAGGGTGCGTTTGTAATTTTAGGTAAATTAATGAGGGGTGTTTCTGTAAAATTCATATGATAAAAAGATAAACAAAATTACAGAAACAACATTCATTAATTCACTTAAAATTACTAACAAACCCTTCATTAATCCAAAACGACATAGTTTTGGAGTCACTAGAGATAACTCTATCTCCAGTGACAGGAGAAATACTTTTCCCAATATATATATTATCTGGAGATAACTCTATTTCCAGTGACCAGAGAAATACTTTTTTCAATATATATATATATATAATATATATTATTTTCATCTAATAATCTTAGGCTAAAAAAGATATAATTTATGGCAATTTTAACTCAGTTGCATGTAACCCCTATTCTTTAAAAATTTAAAAAATCAAACTCTTAAATTTTTAATCTTAACTATCAGGCCCCTAATTCATGGGAACCAAAAACAATGGTAGTTAACTAAACTCATAGATTTGTTTTAAATTTAAGAAGAAAATAAACTTTATCCATGTTATATTATCTAGGTTTTAAATGGGAGAGAAAAATAGGTGATATTTAAAAGTTATTTATAATGAAAAAAATTAATGCTCCTCTAATCATTAATATAAAAATATTTATCTAATTTGATTATATTGATGAAATTAATGGAATTAATTGATTATATGACATGTATTTTTTAAAATACCAATTCATCTTCCTTAATTAGTTCCTTTATTTTTTCTCTTCCTTGATTATTGTTAAGAAAAATTTAATAGAAATAAATAAAAAAAATTGATAGATATAAAAATTAACCCTTCAAATATTTTTTATATTATAAATAAGCGTAAACAAGCGTCAACGGCTATACTAATGACAGAAACGATGGGAAGGATTATTTACGCGCTGATGTACAAACTTACACATTACACTTCTTTTTTCCCCCAAAAACGAATTTAATTTAATGCTCGCAATTTTGGCAGCATCGTGGCCTCGTTCATCATAAAAACGCATAAATAAATATTAAAAAAGCATGGAGATATTATCTATACTGTCACTGTATGTAACATTAGGTACAATGAGGCTTTACGTCGTTTCAATTGAAAAATGCGCATGAGTTATACTTAGTTAAAGATTGAATTATTTAATGCTTCAATTGAATTATTTAATAAGGATCTGATTCTGTAGCAATCATGATTCACGCCCAAATAAGAAGGTTTGAGGTTAGTCAAATTCACTGTTCTCCTTGTGATCTATAAATTTTTTTTTTTTTTTTACGGTGTATAAAAAAAGATTCTTATTTCCAACCTTTATTTTATCTTTCTTTGTTTTTTTTACGATGTATAAAAAAAAATTCTTACTTCCAATATTTATTTTATCTTTCTCTTCTTGTTCCCCGTGTGCCCAATATTTGGAAATAAATGGGAATACGGGAAATAGTTAAAAAAAACAAATTTGGTCAAAATATTGGATGCATAAGGAAACAAGAAGAGAAAGATAAAATAAACGTTGGAAACAGGAATTTTTTTTTATGCACCGTAAAAAAAAAATTTATAGATAACAAGGAGAACAGTGAATTTGACTAACCTCAAACCTTCCTATTTGGGAATGAATCGTGATTGCTACAAAATCAGATCCTCATTAAATAATTCAATATTTGACTAAGTATACAAAAATAATTCAGTCGGCCGTGATTGTCGCTAATACAAATTCATGCACATTTTCCAATTGAAACGGGGCAGTGAGGCCTCATTGCACTTAATATTGCAATGACAGTATAGATCATATCCCAAAAAGCATAATAAAATCACACGAAAGATAAAATAAACGTTGGAAACAAGAAATTTTTTTTATGCACCGTAAAAAAAATTATAGATAACAAGAAGAACAGTGAATTTGACTAACCTCAAACCTTCCTATTTGGGCGTGAATCGTGATTGCTACAGAATCAGATCCTCATTAAATAATTCAATCTTTGACTAAGTATACAAAAATAATTTAGTCGGCCGTGATTGTCGCTAATACAAACTCATGCGCATTTTCCAATTGAAACGACGCAAGATTGTCGCTAATACAAATTCATGCGCAGACGCAGTAAAGGCCTTTGCACGCAGTGATAGTATAGATCATATCCCAAAAAGCATAATAAAATCACACGAAAAATAAATAATATTATATATAGTGATAGTATAGATCATATCCCAAAAAACATAATAAAATCACACAAAAAATAAATAATAATAAAAATTCATGCTTTCACACTTTCACTTTTCATCCCCGCCACATCTTTCTTCTATCCAGAGACTGTTATTTATCTTGTTGATGCACAAACCAGCACCATGCACGCACGCCCATTGTACCGAAGCTTGAGAGCGCCTTCAGAAAACATGTCTGCTTCTGCTTCATTCTCCTCCACAACAACTTCCCACCTCAGAACCCTTCCCTCTCCTCCTCCTCCTCCTCCTTCTCTCCGATTTACCCCAACTCTCCGGGAAAATCGAAAACAGGTCACACCCACAAGCACCTTAATTCGGAAAAGTAATCTTTGTTCATGGAGGTCTGGTAGATTTGTGGTGAAATCCCAGACCACTAGTGCTCCTGCTTCTTCTGAATCTGTCACGGTCACACCCGTACCTTCCCAAATGAAGGCATGGGTTTATGGAGAGTATGGGCGTGTTGATATTTTGAAGTTCGATTTGAATGAGAAAAAACCTAAATTCTCAGAGAAAGAAAAAGGGGGAAAAACGATAGGATTATTTCTAATTAAAAATGCAATACAAAGGTAAATCTGCGCAAATAATATAATATAATATATATGCTATTTATAATATATATATATATGTGTGTGTGTGTGTGCGCCCTTTATTTCTCTCTTCAATCGATGTTATAATTGAAAAATGGTTTTGCAATTGCAAATCCAAGTTGTTCCTGAAGCCTTTCATCAAGCCATCTAAAGGACCACAATTGCAGTTCATCACCCTTTTCAAAATTATTAGATTGCACAATGTTTCTCCATCCATGAGTGAGATTATATATAACACAATTTTTCATTCGCCACCTCTTCAGAATTAATTTAAACTCTTGAAGACTTGAATCCAAGACCAACACTTCTATGCCTTGAGGCTTCTTGTTATCAAGAATTGAATTCAAGATTTCAATTTCTTGAGGTTTTAGAAAATCTTTGTCGATTATCTTATTATGTGGGATTGAGAAACGATTATTGTTTGCATTCACATCACTTTTGCAAAGCGTCTTTTGTATTATCTTTCTGATATCATGGCCTCCCATATCCTCTATTTTCTTCTTCAGACTCCATGGCAGCGACATTGGTAGAGTCAAATCCAATTCTGGAGGTTCAAAGACGAATTCATCATTAGAATTATCATGATTACCATGTTGATCATCATCATCGTTGCTTCTAATAATTTGATTCTCATCATTATTTTCTTGATCCATGGCATCTTCTGGTGTTTGATCCTCTGTATGAGGAACTATAGTGACACCAAAAAGTTTAAATCCTTTTCTTTGAGACATTGTTGATCACTTTATCAGGTTGATGATTTAAAGCTCAACTCTCTTACTTAGAGACTTCTCTCGCCAATGTCTCCCAGTTCTTCTCTCTCAATGAATTGAATTCTGTATCACCAGTATGTAGGAAAGATATAGCCCGAGACTTCTTTAATATATAGAGAAAACTCTTTCAGATCATAGTAGGAATATTAAAGATTTGCTTTTAGATAATGATAGATCATATAACTTTGACTGATCGTGATATATTGTTAAATAATAAACAAAAGCAATTATCTATTTGATATATGATACATAAATGTTAAATAATGTTATGTTTAAGTAGTTACACATTATCGAAAAATAATTTAATAAGTAAAATCAACCCTATCGTAATATTTCAAGATTAAATTTATAAGTAGTTGAAAAAGGCTTTAAATATTTTCAACAATAAATAATAAAAATAATAATCAATAATATTAATGTGAGAATATCACACTTATTATCTTATGAAAAATGATAAAATTATATAAATTAAAGATATACTATTTGAATGTTGACAAAAAAAAAATTATATACTTTTCGATAAACATAAACAAAAGGATATACTATTTGAATGGATTTTAAATAATTTATATATATTTAGTACTCATAGGCGAATAATATAGCTCTTGTGGGAAAATATAATATCAAATATGGAAAGGTAAATAGTAATATAACTTTTGTGTTGGCAAGAAAAAAAAAAAAAAAAGTGCCTTTGGAACGGGATTTTATACGTTTTCTTTTATACGTGTAGCGGATTAAATAACGATAGTAATATGGTGGTTTTTATTTACCAAAAAAAAAATTGTTGTCTTTTATTATTATCGCCAATCTTTTTTAAATATCAATATTTAAATTGAAATATTCTCTATTTTATCATAAATAAATTTATGTTTATTTGGTTGGGTGCTCTCTTAATGTTATATTTGCCAAAAGGCTTTATATAAATATCCAGAATTGTTGTTTCACTTAAAATAAATCAATCAATTTCATTAAAGATATATATATATATATAGATAGATAGATTTTATTTTCATCTAATAATCTTAGGCTAAAATACATATAATTTATCGCAATTTTAACTCAGTTGCATATAACCCCTATTCTTTAAAAATTTTAAAACCAAACTCTTAACTTTTTAATCTTAACCATCAGGCCCTAATTCATGGGAACCAAAAACAATGGTAGTTAACTTAACTCATTAGATTTGTTTTAAATTTAAAAAGAAAATAAACTTTATCCATGTTATCTGGGTTTTAAATGAGAGAGAAAAATAGGTGATATTTAAAAGGGTTAAAATATATTTTTAATTCTTTAAGTTTTATATAAGGTATACTTTTGGTTCTTTAACTTTATAAAGTATATTTTTGATCCTAAAATCCTAACACCATTAATTTTGCTAACGGAAAACGTTAATGCAACGAACGACTAATAGTATTTAATTACACAAATTTTATATATTCCTTAATGGGAAAAACACTTATCATGTTATATAAGAAGTGTTTTCTTATGTCATACACACATAAAATGGTGAGACCCGCATATATATATATAATTAGTATTATATATATGTGGGTCCCACTACTTCATGTATATGTAACATGAGAGGTTTAAACCTCTTCTTTAATTTACCCTTATTTTAAATTTAAACTTAATAACATTTAATTACACAATTATCATTTGAGTTTACATTTTTCGTTAGTAAAATTAACGGTGTTAGAGTTATAGAACTAAAAGTATACTTTATAAAGTTAAAGGACCAAAAGTATACCTCATGTAAACTTAAAGGACTAAAAGTATATTTTAACTTATTTAAAAGTTATTTTTAATGAAAAAAAAAAATCAATGCTCCTCTTCATCATTAATATAAGAATATTTATTTAATTTGATTAGATTGAGAAAATTAATAGAATTAATTAATATGATATACATTTTCTAAAACACCGAGCCATTTTTCTTAATTAATTCCTTCATTCTTTTTCTCTTTGATTATTGTTAAGAAAACTTCCATAGAGATGAATTAACAAAAATGATAGAAATAAAAATTATGTCTCATATATAAGATCAAATTAATTCTTCAGATATTTTTTATATTATAAATAAGCGTAAATAAGCGTCAACGGCTATACTAATGATAGAAGCGATTGGAAGGACTGCGCGCTGATGTACAAACTTACACATTATACCCTTTTTTTTTTTCCAAAAACGAATTTAATTTAAGGCTGGCAATTTTGGCAGCATCGTGGCCTCATTCATCATAAAAACGCATAAATAAATATTAAAAAAACATAATAAAATCACACGAAAAATAAATAATAATAAAAATTCATGCTTTCACACTTTCACTTTTCATCCCCGCCACATCTTTCTTCTATCCAGAGACTGTTATTTATCTTGTTGATGCACAAACCAGCACCATGCACGCACGCCCATTGTACCGAAGCTTGAGAGCGCCTTCAGAAAACATGTCTGCTTCTGCTTCTGCTTCATTCTCCTCCACAACAACTTCCCACCTCAGAACCCTTCCCTCTCCTCCTCCTCCTCCTTCTCTCCGATTTACCCCAACTCTCCGGGAAAATCGAAAACAGGTCACACCCACAAGCACCTTAATTCGGAAAAGTAATCTTTGTTCATGGAGGTCTGGTAGATTTGTGGTGAAATCCCAGACCACTAGTGCTCCTGCTTCTTCTGACTCTGTCACGGTCACACCCGTACCTTCCCAAATGAAGGCATGGGTTTATGGAGAGTATGGGCGTGTTGATGTTTTGAAGTTCGATTTGAATGAGAAAAAACCTAAATTCTCAGAGAAAGAAAAAGGGGGAAAAACGATAGGATTATTTCTAATAAAAAATGCAATGCAAAGGTAAATCTGCGCAAATAATATAATATAATATATATGCTATTTATTTTATATATATATATATATATATATATATATATATATATATATGCCCTTTATTTCTCTCTTCAATCGATATTATAATTGAAAAATGGTTTTGCAATTGCAAATCCAAGTTGCTCCTGAAGCCTTTCATCGAGCCATCTAAAGGACCACAATTGCAGCTCATCACCCTTTTCAAAATTATTAGATTGCACAATGTTTCTCCATCCATGAGTGAGATTATATATAACACAATTTTTCATTCGCCACCTCTTCAGAATTAATTTAAACTCTTGAAGACTTGAATCCAACACCAACGCTTCTATGCCTTGAGGCTTCTTGTTATCAAGAATTGAATTCAAGATTTCAATTTCTTGAGGTTTTAGAAAATCTTTGTCGATTATCTTATTCTGTGGGATTGAGAAACGATTATTGTTTGCATTCACATCACTTTTGCAAAGCGTCTTTTGTATTATCTTTCTGATATCATGGCCTCCCATATCCTCTATTTTCTTCTTCAGACTCCATGGCAGCGACATTGATAGAGTCAAATCCAATTCTGGAGGTTCAAAGACGAATTCATCATTAGAATTATCATGATTACCATGTTGATCATCATCATCGTTGCTTCTAATAATTTGATTCTCATCATTATTTTCTTGATCCATGGCATCTTCTGGTGTTTGATCCTCTGTATGAGGAACTATAGTGACACCAAAAAGTTTAAATCCTTTTCTTTGAGACATTGTTGATCACTTTATCAGGTTGATGATTTAAAGCTCAACTCTCTTACTTAAAGAGAGACTTCTCTCGTATCGTCAATGTCTCCCAGTTCTTCTCTCTCAATGAATTGAATTCTGTATCACCAGTATATAAGAGAGATATTGCCTGAGACTTCTTTAATATATAGAGAAAACTCTTTCAGATCATAGTAGGAATATTAAAGATTTGTTTTTAGATAATGATAGATCATATAACTTTGACATTATCTGATCGTGATATATTGTTAAATAATAAACAAAAGCAATTATCTATTTGATATATGATACATAAATGTTAAATAATGTTATGTTTAAGTAGTTACACATTATCGAAAAATAATTTAATAAGTAAAATCAACCCTATCGTAATATTTCAAGATTAAATTTATAAGTAGTTGAAAAAAGCTTTAAATATTTTCAACAATAAATAATAAAAATAATAATCAATAATATTAATGTGAGAATATCACACTTATTATCTTATGAAAAATGATAAAATTATATAAATTAAAGATATACTATTTGAATGTTGACAAAAAAAATTATATACTTTTCGATAAACATAAACAAAAGGATATACTATTTGAATGGATTTTAAATAATTTATATATATTTAGTACTCATAGGCGAATAATATAGCTCTTGTGGGAAAATATAATATCAAATATGGAAAGGTAAATAGTAATATAACTTTTGTGTTGGCAAGGAAAAAAAAAAAGTGCCTTTGTAACGGGATTTTATACGTTTTCTTTTATACGTGTAGCGGATTAAATAACGATAGTAATATGGTGGTTTTTATTTACCAAAAAAAAATTGTTGTCTTTTATTATTATCGCCAATCTTTTTTAAATATCAATATATAAATTGAAATATTTTCTATTATATCATAAATAAATTTATGTTTATTTGGTCGTGCTCTCTTAATGTTATATTTGCCAAAAGGTTTTATATAAATATCCAGAATTGTTGTTTCACTTAAAATAAATCAATCAATTTCATTATATATATATATATATATATATATATATATATATTTTATTTTCATCTAATAATCTTAGGCTAAAAAACATATAATTTATCTCAATTTTAACTTCTTTTTTTTGGTCGAAATCTCAATTTTAACTCAGTTGCATATAACCCCTATTCTTTAAAAATTTTAAAACCAAACTCTTAACTTTTTAATCTTAACCATCAGGCCCTAATTCATCGGAACCAAAAACAATGGTAGTTAACTTAACTCATTAGATTTGTTTTAAATTTAAAAAGAAAATAAACTTTATCCATGTTATCTGGGTTTTAAATGAGAGAGAAAAATAGGTGATATTTAAAAGGGTTAAAATATACTTTTAATCCTTTAAGTTTTACATAAGATATACTTTTGGTCCCTTAACTTTATAAAGTATACTTTTAATCCTAAAATCCTAACACCATTAATTTTGCTAACGGAAAACGTTAATGCAACGAACGACTAATACTATTTAATTACATAAATTTTATATATTCCTTAATGAGAAAAACACTTATCATGTTATATGAGAAGTGTTTTCTTATGTCATACACACATAAAATGGTGAGATCCTCTACTACTTCATATATATGTAACATGAGAGGTTTAAACCTCTTCTTTAATTTACCCATATTTTAAATTTAAACTTAATAATATTTAATATTTTAATTACACAATTATCATTTGAGTTTACATTCTTCGTTAGTAAAATTAACGATGTTAGAGTTATAGAACTAAAAGTATACTTTATAAAGTTAAAGGACCAAAAATATACCTCATGTAAACTTAAAGGACTAAAAGTATATTTTACCTTATTTAAAAGTTATTTTTAATGAAAAAAAATCAATGCTCCTCTTCATCATTAATATAAGAATATTTATTTAATTTGATTAGATTGAGAAAATTAATAGAATTAATTAATATGACATACATTTTCTAAAACACCGAGCCATCTTTCTTAATCAATTCTTTCATTCTTTTTCTCTTGGATTATTGTTTAGAAAACTTTAATAGGGATAAATTAAAAAAAAATGATAGAAATAAGAATTATGTCTTATATACAAGATCAAATTAATTCTTCAGATATTTTTTATATTATAAATAAGCGTCAACGGCTATACTAATGATAGAAGCGATTGGAGGGACTGCGTGCTGATGTACAAACTTACACATTATACTTTTTTTTTTTTTCCAAAAACGAATTTAATTTAACGCTGGCAATTTTGGCAGCATCGTGGCCTCATTCATCATAAAACGCATAAATAAATATTAAAAAAGCATAATAAAATCACACGAAAAATAAATAATAATAAAAATTCATGGTTTCACACTTTCACTTTTCATCCCCGCCACATCTTTCTTCCATCCAGAGACTGTTATTTATCTTGTTGATGCACAAACCGGCACCATGCACGCCCATTGTACCGAAGCTTGAGAGCGCCTTCAGAAAACATGTCTGCTTCATTCTCCTCCACAACAACTTCCCACCTCAGAACCCTTCCCTCTCCTCCTCCTCCTTCTCCTTCTCTCCGATTTACCCCAACTTTCCGGGAAAATCGAAAACAGGTCACACCCACAAGCACCTTAATCCGGAAAAGTAATCTTTGTTCATGGAGGTCTGGTAGATTTGTGGTGAAATCCCAGACCACTAGTGCTCCTGCTTCTTCTGAATCTGTCACGGTCACACCCGTACCTTCCCAAATGAAGGCATGGGTTTATGGAGAGTATGGGGGTGTTGATGTTTTGAAGTTCGATTCGAATGTTGGTGTGCCTGATTTTAAGGAAGATGAAGTTCTCGTTAAGGTTGTCGCTGCTGCTCTTAACCCCGTCGACGCCAAGAGGAGACAGGGCAAGTTCAAGGCCACTGATTCTCCACTTCCGGTAATGTTTCTTTGAATTCAATTCCTTATTTTTTTTGTTTACACTTATTTACAGGAACGCAGAAAATGTATTTATAAATTTGATTTGTTTTAGTATCAAACATAGCATGTGTTGTTGTTGTTGTTGTTTTTTTAATGGAATTAATCATGAAGCTATGAATTGGAGAAAAGTACACTTGTCATTTTGTAATAAGAAAAATTAATGGCAAACGGTAAGCCCCAAGGTTGCCTTGAAATAGGGGATTATAACGTCTTGAGCTAACTTTAATGGCCAGCTTTTGGGGTGTAGTTTTCCTAAAGCCGTGCGCTCGTTACACAAAATTCTTAAGTGTATACATAAGTTTTGTCAATTGTAAGAAATGGCATTGAAATTTGTATTTTCTTTTCTTTCCAGTTACTGGATGTAAGATTTAGAACTGGGTTTATATAGAGTTAAATTTATAGGACATTGTAAAGTTCCATATAACTGAAGCTACAAGCAGGGTAATTTTAACGGTGGGGCAAATCTGCCTGAATTGATAGATGTGAATGTGCAATAGAATACGAAGAAAGACAAGACTGAGGTAATGGTTTCTAGCTTCTTCCATAAAAAATTATGACATGCAGACACT
Organism: Acacia crassicarpa; assembly: GCA_034222035.1. NCBI lineage: Eukaryota > Viridiplantae > Streptophyta > Magnoliopsida > Fabales > Fabaceae > Acacia > Acacia crassicarpa. The sequence continues at coordinate 16,618,804 of JAWXYG010000009.1, read as the reverse complement.
TTTTTACTATTCATATGTCTTGATCCTACTCTGCAACTTGATAACAACCACCTATAAACTATTTTTTTAAAGTTTTTTCCCCATGTCGAACCTAATAGGGTAGAAATAAAGAGGGACAATTTGAACTAATTTCTTGACTCTGCATTTTCCGATGTAGAAATGAAATCATTTGTGACTTGTTTGGACTGTAGACTGTTCCAGGTTATGATGTTGCTGGGGTAGTGGCGAAGGTTGGTAGTCAAGTGAAAGACTTCAAAGTGGGTGATGAAGTCTATGGGGATATAAATGAGAAAGCCCTTGAGGGACCTAGGCAGTTTGGAACTCTGGCAGAGTATACCGCTGTTGAAGCAAAATTGTTAGCTCCAAAGCCTAAGAACCTGGATTTCGCTCAGGCTGCTGGTCTCCCTCTTGCAATTGAGACAGCATATGAGGGTCTGGAGAGGACTGGCTTTTCTGCTGGCAAATCCATTCTTGTTCTGAATGGTTCTGGTGGAGTTGGAAGCCTAGTGATTCAGGTATTTACTTTAGACTACGTCACCAGAATATCTTATTTGCGTCAAGTTTCTAAGATTAGTTAGAGAATCTGCCTGAGACAATGAACCAGTTGTTGAATCCTTTCCCTAAGGATTCAGTCTGCTGAGTTCATTCAATCTTTTCTGCTATCAATGACTGATGACTCAAACACAATTGTATTTATTGGCAAATGGTGGCGCTTGATGGTTTATTAGTCATTCTAACATCTTGATTCTTCTACACTGCATTGATATTTTGTATGAAACTCAGCTTCTCTATAGCTTGTTTCAAGCAACCCACTATATGTTAACGGCTTTATTATGGCAGTTAATGGATTTCTTTTTTCTTAACTATCGATGGTTTTTTGGTGTAGCTTATAGTTCACAAATGATATAAGAGTAATGTGAATGTCCTGCTTCTTATCATTTTCTTTATTTATACCGTATGAATCATGCCCTTTGTAAAGAAATAAAGATAGAAAATTCTAACTGACTAGAATTCCATAGAAGTTCTCTGCTGATTTTGGATCCCCGCCTATTTCTGGTAACTTGATAATAATTTTATTTTCTCTACTGACTCTCAGCTAGCTAAGCAAGTTTTTGGTGCTTCGAGAGTTGCTGCCACAGCAAGCACTAGAAATCTGGATCTGCTAAAGAGCTTGGGTGCTGATTTGGCTATTGACTACACAAAGGAGAACTTTGAAGATTTGCCCGAAAAATTTGATGTAGTTTATGATGCCATTGGTAAGATTTTGTTCACAAACTTTTCCTATAACTTGTTCCTTGTTCCATACAAGATTGTCAAAGAAACTTGGACAAGAATTCATGGGCAATACTTCAGTTGATGTAGCATTGATCTCAATTTCTTCTATTCTCCCTCCGATCCTTATTACAAAACATTTTCTGGGCAAAAAAAAAAAAAAGTTGTCTTTGTTATAAGTCACCAAGTGGGGCATTAATTACTTTTTTCCAATATTGCCTCTATTCAAAGTTTGATGCAATTTTCCTTTTATGTTTTTTAAGATGTAATTCATGTTTTAAATTATTTTTCAATAAATTTAATGACTTAACCACCTCTTATTGGTTCTGATAAGTGGTTGGGGATGTGAGGCACACATTTTATTAGGATTTATCTTAGTCCACTCCAAGTTTGCTTAATAATCTCTCTTTCTCTGTTGCTGTGGATTTGAAGGGCAATGCGACCGAGCGGTGAAGGCCATGAAAGAAGGAGGTAGCGTGGTGGCACTGACCGGCGCGGTGACACCGCCTGGCTTCAGATTTGTGGTGACATCGAATGGAGAAGTTCTGAAGAAACTGAACCCTTATTTGGAGAGTGGGAAGGTAAAGGCAGTTGTGGACCCCAAAGGTACATTCTCGTTTGCTCAGGTTGCTGATGCCTTCTCTTACCTTGAAACCAATAGAGCAACTGGCAAAGTTATTATTCATCCAATCCCTTAAGGAGGAAGGAGGGGAAAAAATAATGAAAGAGAGATATGGCATTTTGGTGTGTAATGTATCTTGTAATGTTCATAGTTGAGATCAGAAAAAAAAAAAAAAAAAAAGGGATGTGCCTAACAAAACTGTTACTATTCAAGAGAAATATATGGGGAAAATGGAGAAGTGTGCTCCGTGCCTAATTTATAAGGGAATATTGCCAACAGGTCCTAACGAAGGGGCTTATTCACAAGTAAGAGTGGCGAGTTTTGAAAAACTTTTGTGAGATCCTTGGGCTTATTCATGTTTGTTTGGAATACCGGTTGAAGCCTTTAAAAACAACTTTTTAATTATGGCTAAAAGTACATAAAGTAACTATATGAAATGAGTTTTATTTTGATTTCATGAATAAGCACTTTTGAGTTCTAAACGTGATCCTAAACAAGCACAAGTTTGCAGGGTTTTTTACCATTATAATATAAAATTAGAAAAAAATTACCGGAATGCTACGTGTCAGAAACTATTTCCCGAAATACTACGGTCAATGGCGTGCTTGAACGCACGCTATTTAATTCGCCAACCATCACCCGCCACCTGGACGTGGCGGGTGATTTCACACGCCACCTGGAAGGTGGCGTGCGGTCAGACACGCCACCCATAAAGTGGCGTGCAGAAAAGCACGCCACAAATGTGGCGTGCTTTTCTTATTTTTTTAATTAAAATAATATAATTATATTTAAAAATATAAATAATAATTATATATAATTATAAATATAATTATTATAGGATAAACTTAGTTAGAGAATAATTAATTAGTTAGTTAGAGAAAAAATCTCTAACTAATAATTAGTTAGAGAATTTTTTTCTAAAAAATATTTATTCTAACTATTTAACATAATAATTAATTAGAAAAATATTTTTAGTTAGGATAAACTTAGTTTAGAGTAAAATAATAATTCAAAAAGCAGAAAATAAAGTTGAAAAGAAACAGGTTGCTTCAATTGACAAACTCTAAAACAGAAGCCGAACTCCAAATCTTTTTGTTTTTTCAGAAGAACTAGAACATCAAAAGCTTTATGTGAATTGAAGAGAGAAATGATAGCGAAAAAGCAAGAGCACTGAGAATGCAGAAACTGGCTCGTGTGGAGAATGAGAGGGGGGATTGGCAAGAATAGAGTAATCAGCCCTAGTTGATTCATACATTATTTGTTTATTTGTTGTTCACTTTGTTTTTTAAATTCATTAATTGATTTTGTGTGTAACCACCTATGACAGACTGTGCCTTTATTAATTATTCTATTTTGTGCCTTTATCCTAACTAAAAATATTTTTCTAATTAATTATTATGTTAAATAGTTAGAATAAATATTTTTAAGAAAAAAATTCTCTAACTAATTATTAGTTAGAGATTTTTTCTCTAACTAACTAATTAATTATTCTCTAACTAAGTTTATCCTATAATAATTATATTTATAATTATATATAATTATTATTTATATTTTTAAATATAATTATATTATTTTAATTAAAAAAAATAAGAAAAGCACGCCACATTTGTGGTGTGCTTTTCTGCACGCCACTTTATGGGTGGCGTGTCTGACCGCACGCCACCTTCCAGGTGGCGTGTGAAATCACCCGCCACGTCCTGGTGGCGAGTGATGGTTGGCGAATTAAATGGCGTGCGTTCAAGCACGCCACTGACCGTAGTACTTTAGGAAATAGTTTCTGACACGTAGCATTCCGGTAATTCTTTTCTAATTTTATATTATAATGGTAAAAAACCCCAAGTTTGCATGCAAATGTCCAAAATGCTCTTCACCACGCCTTTGACTAGACATTGATAGGCTGTTGACCAATGACTGTGTTGACCATTGACCAGATAATTGGCGACCATAATTTCCACTTTCCTTTTTTTCCTCTTTACCTTTGGGCCTTTGTCCATTTGTATTGTTTCTTACTGCCGGTGATAATTTGCTTAAAGACCCTTGTTAGTGTTGGGCTGTACGCCATGGACCTAAGAAATAATGATATGGCTTCGCAAGAATGAGATGTCCCTATTTCACTGAAGTGCACACCTATTATGCCTAGGCATGTCTATGGACCAGACCAGACTGAGTTGGGGGTCAGCTCGGGGTCTGGTCTAGGGGGGACCTCGGGCTGGACCAGACCAGTCCAGGGAGACTGCTTGGACCAATCCAAATAGTCTAGAACTAGTTTTTTTTCTAAAAAAAAAAAAAATTGCCACTTCCAGAACAATAATTAAATTAATGAACCATCTGTGGGACAATAAATAAACATGCAAACATCTTAAATCCAATCTTAAACCCATAATAATCTCCAACAACATGTCATTGAATAAGAATACAATAGAAAATATAGCTAGTGGTTTTTTTAAAAAAAACTAAAAAACATTTTCGGGCCAAACCAAACCAGTCCATAGGATCTGAATCCCTGGACCGAAGTCCAGTCCAGCCCGACCAGACTAGACCAGATTGGTCTGGGTGACGGTCTTAGATCGGGCCGGGCCGGGCCAGGCCACCTAGACTACCGGGTTTTTGGACATCCCTAATTATGCCTAACAAAAATAAATAAAAAGGTTAATATTATGGTTGTTTAAGTTTTACTCACTTCTAGTCTTGGTCTGTTAAATTTGTACCTTGTGGTTTTGGTCCTTCAAGTTTATTCTATTTATAACAACTAATTCTTAAAATCTGAAAAGAACTTGGAGTTGGTTAATTTATTCTATGTGACACTAATTACGTTAACTTTGCTTGGGTGGCATGCTAATTGGAAAAGCTGACGTAGTTTTGAGAAAAAAAGATAGCTGACGTAGTAATTATATTATGTGTTATGAGCTGGACATTTTATTGTTTACTTTTTCAAAAAAAGACCTCAACCTGAAACCGGCAACAGTAGCAACCCGTCAGAAGAAATCAAAAAGAAAGGGGGAAATGGTTAGGTCAAGAGGACTCCCTTGTGCCGGTGAAGTGTGATGTGGTCGTCGCCGGTTTAAGAGGAGGCTGATTTGCCGCTTTAGCCACTGAAATTTGGGGTAAAAATTCATGTAGCCAAGTTTGCTGGTTCAATAGAAGCAAAACAAGGAATGGATGAACGATTCAGCAACTTGGAAGAAAAGTACATGTCAGCAACTTGGATTCGAACTGATGTTACAAGGGGTTGCTTGGAGGCATGGACTTTTGAGACCTGTCAAAAGTGGTTTTCAATTAGTTGACTAGTGAGAGGCTCTTTCATATATATATATATATATATATATATATATATCTATCAGAAGTTTATGCCTCCAATATTTTTGGTTCAATTTTAGGTTTTTGTAAGGTGTGTGGAGGGTGAAAGTTCATACTTCAGTCCTCTGCAGGGAACCCACTAGAGTTCATACATTCATGCCAACAATACTATTCCGGCGATAGCCACTTTGTCGGCACAAGGGGGTCCTTTTGTCGGCCACTTCAATCCGCTGCTGTCCTATACTTAAAACTGCGTTGTTTTGGCACAGTTTAAGTGAACCTTGGATTTTTTTTCTTTTTTTTTTTTTAAACTTCAGGGTACTGATGAGTACTAAAAAGATATTTCAGGCTATTAACCGATACTGAAAAAATATTTCATGATCTTGAAAAATTATTGTATGATCTTGAAAAAATATTTTAGGGTACTGATAGGTATTAAAAATATGCTTCAAGATACTGACTGATACTAAAAATATACTTCAGGATACTGACTGACAGTAAAAATATATTTCATGATCTTGAAGAATTATTTTAGAATCTTGAAAAAAATTTTCAGGGTGGTACTAAAATTATACTACGATCATAAAATAATTTTTCAATACTGGTTGGTAGCCTGAGGAATCTTTTTAATACCCCCAGACTTTTTTATGGTTCCCTTAAAGCTGTGCCAAAATGGCGCAGTTTTAAGTATAGGATGGTAGCGGACACCAGCTAAGTCTCCTTTTAACCTAAACCCTAAACCCTAAACCCAACAACTTAACTAGAGGTAGATATGATGTACAAATTGGCATAATAATTTTTTTTGGGGGGGGGGGTATTTTTTTTAAGAAAATGGAAAACCATTTTGTAAATACTTATACTTTCTCTAAATTTTTAATTTAGTACCTGTGTGTTTTTTTCCTTTAGGGAAATCCTTTAATTTTGTTTTGTTTAACCCGTTAGCTCCTATAACTTTGTTCTGTTAGTACCAGTCTATATAGAAGGTAATAGTGATAATAATATAAAAAGACGGCCTAATGCATAAGGCTCCCGCTAAGATTATGGTGATAATAATATAAACAGACGGCCTAATGCATAAGGCTCCCACCAAGATTATGGTGATAATAAAGTAAAGCTAAATGATTTAGGGTTTAATTAAGAGAGGAAAAAATAATTTCTCAAGAGGAAAAAAATTTAAGAGAAAGCATAAGTACTTAAAAAATAGATTTCTCAAAAGAAAAACATAACTCTTATACCTGAAATTGATAAGCCAGGAACTGTGAGCCACTTTTGGCCGATTGGCCTTTGTAATGTGGCATGTAAGAGTATTGCAAAAATTCTTGCTTTGAGATTAAAGAGATTGATGAATAGGATTATCACCCCACATCAAGGAGGTTTTATTGCTGGAAGGTTAATTCAAGATAATGTCATTACTACTCATGAAGCCTTTCATTACTTTAAAAAATAAAAAGAAGGAAAGAAGTGGGAAGTGGCTTTTTTTTTTTTGGTATAAACGTAGGCATAGCCTTTTAATTAAAACACACAGAGCGAGGAATAAATTCCCAAACAATCATGTAACGCAAGTGCCCTTAAAAAGGAGGGGCAAGAATCAAAAAGGCATGAATGAGATAATCCTTCCTTAGCTAGTCTATCCGCCACACAATTCTGGTCTCTGGTGATGTGAAACATCTGCACTTCCCAATCCATTGCAAGCAGCTGCCTAATCTAGAAGATTATAAGGCTCTGCCTGGAATTATCCGATGTCTGCGAGAGGGAGTTAATCAGTTCCAGCGAGTCTGATTCAATGATCACTTTCCTGAATCCCCTTCTTCTTGCAAGCATGAGACCTTTCCAAAAAGTCCATTCCTCAGCTTCCAATGGGTTACAAATACCCAACTGATAAGAAAACCCTGCAACACAAATTTCGATAGAATCTCTCAAGATTCCACCACATCCTGCATTACTCCTTGATGATGTAACTGCTCCATCAACATTCACTTTTAACCATTTTGAAGGTGGTGGCTTCCAGCACTTGTTCCCCGAGTCCTCTTTAGAATCCATTAAATCTCGACCACAGTTCACAAAGAGCCGCCACTGGTTAATAATGACTTCAGTTGGGAACGTCGGTTTCTGGTAATCCTGTTCAAAGGCAAGTTTATTCCTCCAGTTCCATAATTTCCAGACACCTACTCCAAATATGAGAGTCCAATTGTCATTCGAAAATCTTCCCAATTCCCTCTTGAGATTCATACAGATCCAATCTCTCAGGGAGGCAGTAAAAAAGTTGGTGAAGTACCTTGGATGAATCAACTCCACCCACATTCTTTTAGCGAAAGTACAGTCATGAAGGATGTGAATAGCAGATTCAACTTCAGCATTACAGTAGGAACAGAGGGGCGATGAGCTAGACCATTTGCTTCGCCATTCGTTAGTAGGCAATCGATTATGAAAGACAAGCTATACGAACGCTCTTATTCTTTCCACTCCTTGCCATTTCCATATGAGTTTAAACCCAGCATGGTATAAGCTAGGGTCAGGTTCCTCAATCATATGGTAAGCTGATTTGGTTGTAAACTGACCAGTTGAGGAAGCACACCAAATAAGCACGTCGTCGCCAGCCCCATTCAAAGGAGGAGGGGATGCTCGCAGTCTCCGAATTATGTCACTAGAGACAACAACATTTAGCTTATTAAAGATAAAGTTTGCTATTTGAGGAAAGATTTCTGTAAAAGGCGCACAATATATTGTAGCCTTTGCTGTGTATTTATATTGAATATGCATTAAGGTTACAATAGGATTACAATGTATTAAACAGAACAAGGCTTCATGGGCCTCAGCCCTTTGGGCCTGTCAGCATATGCAATTGTACACAATTGGACCCTATACTATTTTGCTTCACAGCCCCCCTCAAACAAGTGTCGGCCAAAACTTGCAGACCGAGTTTGTCCTTGAAGCCTTGAAACTTGGAATGAGATAAAGCCTTTGTAAAGATGTTTGCGATTTGCTCAGAAGAAGGTATGTACTTCACAGCCAGCTGTCTTGCAAGTACACGATCTCTCACATAATGGACATCAAGCTCGATGTGCTTCGTTCGAGCGTGGAAGACGGGATTAGAAGCTAGGGTTGCCGCGCTAAGATTGTCACACCAAGCAATAGGGATCGATCGAAGATACAGACCAAGCTCACCGATGAAGGATTGAAGCCAGGCGAGTTCTGAGGACAAATTAGAGAGTGCCCGGTATTTGGATTCAGCGCTGGAGCGTGAGACAACGACCTGTTTTCTCGCAGACCAAGAGACCAGTGAGTCGCCAAGAAAGACACAGTAGCCACCCATTGAGCGGCGATCATCAGGACAGACGGCCCAATCGACATCAGAAAAGCCTTGCAAGGTAAGATGACTACTAGGTTTCAGATGTAGAGATAGATTTGCGGTGCCCTTGAGATATCGAAGCACTCGTTTGAGTGCCTGCCAGTGTACGTTAGTAGGGGAACTGAGAAATTGACTTAACTTGTTCACAGCAAACATTATATCTGGTCTTGTGTTGATTAGGTACTGTAGGGCTCCAATGATTTGCCTGTACAGAGTGGGATTTTCTAGTGGCGTGCCTTCATCTTTAGTGTAGTGACGGTTTACAACCATAGGCGTAGGAACCGGTGAAGAATGTTGCATTCCACTTCTAGTTAGGATGCTTGAGATGTATCTCTCTTGTTTGAGATATAGCCCAGTGTCATCTCTGTAAGCCTCTAGTCCCAGAAAGTGATGGAGATTTCCGAGATCCTTGAGAGCAAATTTAGAGTTGAGATGCTGAATGAATAAACTGATGAGCTTGGCACAGTTACCTGTGACAATAATGTCATCTACATAGATAAGTACAAACAAAACATATCTTTCCATCTTGAGAAAAAATAGAGATGAGTCACTTTTCGAGTGTATGAATCCCCATCTTATGAGTGTTGTCTTCAGTTTCTCAAACCAGGCTCTAGGCGCTTGTTTCAACCCATAGATTGCTTTCTTTAACAAACATACATGATTAGGAAACTTAGGATTAATAAATCCTTCAGGCTGCTTCATCAGTACTATCTCCTACAGATCACCATTTAGGAAGGCATTGTTTATGTCCATTTGTCTTATTTGCCAATTTAGAGTGACATCAACAGTAAGAATAAATCTGAGTGTGGAGGCCTTTAGAACAGGACTGAAAGTTTCTCCAAAGTCTATGCCAGGACTTTGTTGGAAGCCCTTAGCAACAAGTCTGGCTTTGTGTTTCTGTAGAGAGCCATCAGCATTAAATTTCTTCTTAAGAACCCACTTGCAAACAACTACATTCCCTTGACCAGTGTAGGGAACTAATTCCCACGTGTTGTTTCTCATGAGAGCTCTAAACTCATCTTGCATTGCTTTCCTCCAGTCACTGCACCTTAGTGCTATTTGGACACTGTGAGGAATAGAATCTGCATCTTTTTCAGCAGCTATAATTCCCACATAGGGTGTTTTATGTTTAGTGATACCAGCTTTGCTTCTGGTTACCATCTGGTGCTGACCTTGACTGATGTTCTGTTGTTGATGCGCATTCTGATCATTTTTGTCAGTGTTGGTTGACTGTACAACATAGGGAATTATATCTTGCTGAGATTGAGTGTGATTTTTACTGCTAGTTGATGAACTACTCGCTGTGTTAACAGGTGAGGAGTGATCTGATGAGTCAGAGATGGGCTGATCATTCAGAGTTGAGTCAGAAACTGGTTCAGATGAGATAGTGGAGCTCTCTTGCACCAGTGAGGGAAGTGTAGCTCTGAAAAATGCTTCTGAATGAACTTGTTCTTCAGGTACATCTCTTTTGTTTATGAAACCTGATGCAAAGGGAAACTCATTTTCATTAAAAACAACATGTCTTGATACATAGACTCTTCCTATTGAACTTAGGCATTTGTATCCTTTGTGATTGTTGCTGTAGCCTAGAAAAACACATTTGGTAGTTCTAAATTGTAACTTGTGCTCATTATATGGTCTAAGGCATGGATAGCATGCAGAACCAAAAATCCTCAGTCTGGAATAATCAAGATGTGCATGAAACAGTTTGTAAAAGGGTGACAAACCATTCAAAATAGCAGAGGGTAATTGATTAATCAAAGTGGTAGATGTGCTGAAAGCTTCCCACCAATAGTGTAAGGGCATCTTAGCTTGTGCAAGAAGAGTTAAACCAATCTCAACTATATGCTTGTGTTTTCTTTCTGCCCTTCCATTTTGAGCATATGTGTGAGGACAAGAGTGTCTAAAATGTATACCTGCTTCTTGAAGGGTTTTTGAGAAACTTCGATACTCTCCTCCCCAATCACTTTGAAGTATTTTTATTTTACTGTCAAACTGATTTTCTGCATAAGTTTTGAATTGCACAAACATTGGTAATGCTTCATCTTTGGTTTTAAGAGGAAAAACCCATGAGTAACGGCTATAATCATCAAGAAACAAGACATAGTTCCTAAAGCCATTAATAGATGTCTTTGGTGCAGGACCCCACAGATCTGTGTGTATCAATTCAAGGGGTTTGGAAGCATGAGATTGGGATGTGTTGAAAGGGAGTGAGTGAGACTTGCCAAATTTGCATGATTCACAAAAGGTAAAATCTGTATTTTTTGTACTAATTTTCAAATTACAGTCACTAATAACTTGATTTAGTACTTTGTCATTAGGATGACCAAGTCTACAATGTCATAGATTCCTATTGGAAGTAAAATATTGTGACTGTACTGAGTAATCAGCTTCTTCTTTAGCAACAAAAACTAGGTCCATGCTTCCATCTGCTCCCTGTTTTGAGACTTTAAACATTCCTCCTTGGGTTGGCACTCCCTTCAGTATTATCTGGCCTGTTTCTTGTTCCTTCACAGTAAAGCCATGTTTATTGAACACAACATCAGCATTATTGTCATCAGCAACTCTATAAACACTAAGCAAATTCTTAGTAATTCCAGGAGTGTACAAGACATCATTCAGTTTAACTGTTTTGTTGGGAACATTAGAGATTGTAGATGAACCTACTTGGTCAACATTAACTTTATCACCATTACCAACTGTAATTTTGATCTTACTAGTAGGCTGAGTATAGTTCTCAATTCGGTTTGCATCATTAGTCACATGACAAGTAGCTCCACTGTCCATGTACCATGCATCATCATCAATAGTTTCAGGTGTAGCCCAGAAAGCTGCAAAATCAGATGTAGAGCTAGATGCATGATTAATTTTCTTGTTGGTTTTCACAAAATTTTTGTCAAATCGATGAAAACATGTTTCAACAGTATGTCCAACACGATCACATAGTTGGCATTTAGGAGGAGGAGAACGAGAAGCATCCTCATTGTGAGTGTAGTTGTTGCGACCATTGTTGAAATAACCCCGCCTGCCTCTGTTAGTGCGATTCCAGTGACCACCTCTTCGGTTTCCACGCCAGCTTCCTCGTGGTGAGTAGGTTTCAGCCTTTGTGTAGTTGACAAAATTTGTGGAGACTGACAGATTGGCAAGCTGACTCAATTGATCCATTCTGCTTTCAAATGTCAACAGAGATGATTGAAATTCAATCCAGGTAAGGTTAGTTGCTTCTCTGCTGAGTTGAACCACAATAGGGTTGTAATCAGCATCTAACCCAACAAGAACTTGTATGATCAGATCAGAAAGAGGAACTGCGCATCCAGCTACAGCAAGTTGTTTAGATAGACTTTTCATTTTTGAAAGGTAGTCACTCATCTTAGAGTTTCCTTTTCTGGTTCTTTGGAAATCTGATTTCAGCAAAAGAACTCTCGATTTGGTTTAAGCTCCAGCTATTTGTTTTGCAGCTTCCCAGAGCCCAGCCGAGGTTGAAACAGCAACCATTTGTGATGAAACTTCTAAGCTCATAGTGTTAAGGAGCTAACCGAACAGCAGCTGATCTGTTGCAACCCAGTCTTCAAGGGCTGGATTTGGCTTCTGCTGACCATTTACTGTGATGAAAGAGCTTGGCCATGCTTTTGTCCCATTTATAAAGCCTTCAAGTTTATGGCCTTTAATGATGGGAAGAACATGAGTCTGCCAGATGAGAAAGTTGGTTCCATCCAGCTTGATGGAGCAAACTTGATTGATGCCATTGTTGTTGTTGGAAACCTTTGGCAAAAGAGCAGCAGAGGCAAGGGATTCAGAGAGAGGCGGAATTTGCTGTGGATTGTTCAGCCATGGCTATTTGCCTTTGATGGCTCTGATACCAAGATATAGTTTGCTATTTGAGGAAAGATTTCTGTAAAATGCGCGCAATATATTGCAGCCTTTGCTGTGTATTTATATTGAATATGCATTAGGGTTACAATAGGGTTACAATGTATTAAACAGAACAAGGCTTCATGGGCCTTAGCCCTTTGGGCCTGTCAGCATATGCAATTGTACACAATTGGACCCTATACTATTTTGCTTCACAATTAAAATCCCAGGAGCCAGAGGTACTCCTGTCTCTTATTGTGCTTGTTTGTTCTGCCATAGAAAGAGGCCTGAGACAATAATCTTTAATCTGCAGTCCATTAGAGAGCCAGGTATCATCAAAAAACAGACAGTAAGCCCATTTCGAACACGCCATAGCAGGCCTTGATCGAGATGCTTTTTATGACGGCAAATGAATTGCCACAAGGTAGAGCCACCAGTTTTTTTAACCAACAAATCAAAATCATTCCTAATCATATATTTATGCAGCATAACCTCAGTCTACAAACCACCAGAACCAACAATTAGCTGCCAAGCCAATTTACAACCAAATGCTTGATTCATTGAGCTTAATCGTTTACATCCAACACCCCCAAAATTCTTGGGTAAGGTCAAGGTCTGCCAACTTAGATTATGGAAGCCGTGACCATTATATCTGCCCCAAATAAAATTAAACTGCAATCTTTCAATTTCCTTACGGATGGAACAAGCTAATTGAGAAACTTGCATTGGCTACAAAGGAACTGAGCTCAAAATTGACTTTGCAAGGGTAATTCTCCCTGCCGTTGAGAGAGTATTAGACTTCCAAGAAGCAAGCTTCGAATTAACTCTGTCAACTATATACTGAAAAGTTTCTTTAGGCTTTCTATTCTTGGACAAAGGAAATCCTAAGTATTTACCTACTTCACTTGAGATTTTCATGTTGGTCACCTCCTGAATCTTTGCTTTTAGAGTCTCAAAAACTTTGGGGGAAAAGAACATGGACGATTTCGCTGTGCTAACTCTCTCCCCTGAAGCTTTACAAAATTTCCCCAAGCACTCCATCATACATCTCGCTCGCGCAATTGTTGCTTCTTCAAATAAAAGGAGGTCATTGGCAAACATTAAATGAGAAATTGCCGGCCTTGTTTTAGATGTTTTGATAGGAGTCCACTTCCCATAATTCACTGCATCACATATAAGATGTGATAGCCGATCAATGCAAAGGACAAACAAATAAGGTGAAATGGGGTCTCCTTGTTGAAGGCCATGTTTAAGAACAAAATATTCATTCTTTTCGCTATTCTAAAGGACATTATATGAAGTAGAGGAGACAAAAGTTAATATCAAATTAACCAACTGAGTTTCAAATCCCACGTCTATAAGAGTTTGCTGTAGAAACTTCCAACTTAGACGGTCATAGGCCTTTTCTAGGTCTATCTTCAAAGCAACAAATCCTTTCCTGCCTCTAGCCTTCCTCATCATGTGCATAATTTCTTGCCCAATGACTATATTATACTGAATTTGCCTGCCTGTGATGAAGCTCACTTGGTAGGGAGAGACTAACTCGTTCATTACACTTTTTAATCTGCTAGTGAGGACTTTCGTCACACACTTATAATGTACTGAGCACAAGGAAATGGGCCTGAAATGGCTAACAACCTCTGGATTATTTCTCTTAGGAATTAGGGAAATCAGAGTTTTATTTGCCTCTATTAAAGGAATAGACCCTTCAAACACTTTCCTTACAAACATGCATACCTCTGAACCTACTTTATTCCAGTTTGATTGGAAGAAAATAGGTGGAAAACCATCATAACTCAGGGATTTATAAGGACCTATTGAGAAAATTGTTGCCTTAATTTCCTCATCTATAGGTGCAAGTCCAAGGTTGCTTAAAACTAACCCTTCAATTTTCGGAAAAGACGCTTCAATATATAGAGGCCTCTCATATACCTCTTCCTCCTGGAACAAGTCCTTGAAGAAACCCAAGACCAGCGACTTCACATCTGCTTCATTCTCCACCCATTGACCACAATCATCCTTCAAAGCTAATACTTTGTTCCTCCTCCTTCAAATGTTGGTGTTAAGGTGATAATACCTCCTGTTCCGGTCTCCCTTGGAAATCCATATAGATCTAGATTTTTGGAACCATTTGAGTTTCTCTGCTCTAAGAACTCCCTCTAATTCTTGTTGAAGTTGCAATTCTAGATTACACAGGAACTTGGAGAAAGGGTAAGCACTGGAGTTTTGTATACCATTAAGGCGAGCCAGCAGTTCATATTTCTTTCTTTCCACTAAGCCGAACACGTCTCTATTCCAAGTACCTAGTTTATTCTGTAAATACTTAAGACTAGTCTCAAGATTATCCTGGCCTGACCAATTATCATTCATAAAAGATTTAAAATCATCATATAGCAACCACATAGCTTCAAATCTAAAGGGTCTGTCAAGACGTTTATCAAAGAGATTAAATCTAGTAAATAAAACAATAGGACTATGATCAGAGAATTTGGTTCTTGGAAGAACCTTCAAGTATGAGTCCGGCATTATCTGGAGAAGACTGCAATTTGCCAATGCTCTATCGAGTCGTTTGTAGAGTCTAGGACAACCAGCGATCCTAGGGCCTTTCCATGTCATTTTTCGGGCCTGTAGCTCCCAAATCCGTTAGTCCACATTCATTAATTCTGTCTCAAAACCACTGCATCAATACAGATTCCCATTTCTTCTGCCAATTCGTTCGTTAGTCGAACAAATATTGTTGAAGTCACCTAAAATGCTCCAGGGGCTTGAAATCCCGTTCGACAATCTCTGAAGATTTTCCCAAAGCAAGGCTCAATTATTTGAGTGGGGAGTTGCATATATTGCAGTGTGAAGGAGAGGAGGACAATTGGAACTTGGACAAAGCATATGGAAGTACAAGTTATTATCCTCAAGAATTGAGATTGAAATTCTCGACGATATCCAGGCAACGGCTAACCCGCCAGATCGCTCAACACTAGGAACAATCCGGATAGAGTCGTAGCCCAACTTGTTTAACACTTTAAACCAGCCTATATCATCTGTCTTGGTTTCAGAAAGCACTAACTCACTGGGCTTCGGCCCATGGCATAATAACTTAATATTTCTAAGGAGACCTTTACCGCAGGCCCCCCTAGTATTCTAATAAAGAAAACAATCCATAAAACCATACATAGATAGGTCCAAATGGATCAGTAGAGTTGGGTCTCAGGAACCAGGACGACATCCACGTCCAGATTCTCCTCTCTTGTTAACAACTAGGCTGTCCAATAAAGGCCCATCAGTAGGCTGGCTACAATCCATAGCAACATCCATCCCTTCATTATTGGGGCTAGCCCAAAATTTCCCTATAGGCCCATCAAAATCGCCCTTTTCCCCCGGATCACTAGGGAAAGAAGTCAAACCTGGATCATCCTCCCAAACCATATTGAGAGGGCCTACCTCCTGAGCTTTATTGACCACCGAGTTGTCCACCTCAGGTTCCCTAATATAGTTCCTTTAGAATGACGGTTTCCCCTCCTCCTGTTTTTTCTCCGAAACGAGGTACTTTTCTCTCAAGAATTTATCCTTTTTTTGAACCAGGCGGCCAGTCTTCTTTGCATTAAAATCCTTGTACAATACCTTACTCTTGTTTTGTCTCTTATGATTCGCCACTTTTTTTCTTCTCTGCTAGACTCGATATTCTTACTGCTTCTTGGTTCACCCGATGCCTTGCCACTGACAACAACAACGTTTTTGAAAATTGATATGATAGGGTAGGGTGGAATGGGATTTCTTGGAAGGAGTAGTGAGAAATATGGGCTTTTGCGACACACGGATAAATTGGACGATGAAATGTGCTTCTTCGGTTGATTTTGAACCTTCAAGTTTCAGATATAAGTGGTGCTAGTTTTAATCCTCATAGTGGTGTTAAGGCAAAGTGACCCAATTTCACTTTATCCATTCATACTTGTTACGGAATTACCATCTGTTATGAAACAATATTATGTCAATATGCCAATGAGGATTAGTACAGTTGGCTAAGGCGTTGGTCTTCACCCCAAAAGGAAGGAGGTTCGATATCTACTTGTCGATGTAATGGCTTCATTGGTGGGCGATCTGTAAGTACCGCTATAAGTGTTCTTTGAGCCTAGAGACATGCCCTGACCCTGGTGGGACACCGGTATCTACCCCGCTTAAACTTTTTTGTATAAAAAAAATATATATCATGTCAATAAGAAGTAGTTACACGAGATTAATTATAAGTCGTCTAATAACTTTTCAATTATCTCTCAATGTTTTTTTTTTTTCCGGATGATGCTTTGTTCTATATGAAGGCTCATCCTTGTAATTGTTTGGCCTTAAAGAAAATTTTCAGGTGTATTGCAATATGGCTTCAGGACAAGAGGTGAACTTCGAAAAATCTTGCATGGTTTTTTATTTGCAAATACGCCTATGAGAATGAGAGATGAAATATCTGCAGTAAGGGGTATTAAACATATGAATTAGCCTGGAAAATATTTAGGACCAGCAATTATATATGGGGAAGGCCAAAATCTTCTGCTCTAGACTTTGTGAGGGATAAGGGAGGGCTGAAGCTACCTTTGGAATAACTCATGCTATGCTATGTAATAAATTACAACTCAAAGTAGAGCCCAAATTATTCTACAACAATAGGGAAGACTTTAAGAGATATCTCTTGTTATTGCTAATCTTTGATCTTTGGAAAAAATTCACGAACTCTGAAAAGGAGCACTGCAAAATAGAAGATGTCAAAGGATAAATAGTCAAGTCACTTCTTCTGACGGACTGCAAGGCTCTTTTGATTGACTTGATTGCAAGGCTTTGAGAGCCGTCACGAACCTCAAAGAGAAGTCTGTTTTCTAACACTCCTATTTAGTTGGTTCTAAACTCAAATGTGTTATTCTACTGTCAGAAATATGGACGTGGCTTCACTCCACTTCTTCCTAATGCGCTCCACTTTCTAAAACATCACCGTTTTGGCGCACAAAAAGCACTGATGATCTTTTTTTTTTTTTAATCCATATTTCAAGGGACCGTAGGTACTAAAAGGATACTTCAGGATACTGACCCATACTGAAAAAATATTTCATGATGTTGAAAAATTAGTTTATGATGTTGAAAAAATATTTCAGAGTACTAACTGTTACTAAAAAGATACTTCAGGATACTGGCTGGTACCGAAAAAATACTTCTTGATCTTGAAAAATTATTTTAGAATACTAAAAAAATATTTTAGATCCTAAAATAATTTTTCAAGGTCATGATGTGTTTTTTCAGTACCAGCCAATATCCTTAGTCAGTATCATGAAGCATCTTTTTAGTAACAGTCACTACCCTGAAATATTTTTTCAACATCCTAAACTAATTTTTCAACATCATGAAGTATCAGTCAATATTTTTTCAGTACCAGTCAGTATTTTTTCAGTACCAGTCAGTATCTTGAACTCTCTTTTTAATACCTACAATCCCCTGAAATATGGATTTTTTTTCTTTTTTTCTTTTTTAAAGAAAAGGAGCATTAGTGCTTTTTATGCGCCAAAATGGCGCTGTTTTAGGAAGTGGAGCGCAGAGGATATTAGACAGAAGTGGACTGAAGCCGTGTCCCAGAAATATCACATAAATAGCCAGTCGTGAAGTTGGGCTTGGATCTCACTTATAGAATTGAAAAGCGAGATTTATAAAACCCATATTTAAATACAATCGAAATTACATGACGGCTGTCAATGAAGATTAACATAGTTGGCTAAGGCGTCAGTCTTCATTCCAAAAGAGAGGAGGTTTGATACCGCTGGTCGATATGAGGGCCTTATTGGTGGGCGATCTATAAGTACCTCTATAAGCACTCTTTGAGTCTGGAGGCATGCCTTGACCCTAGTAGGATACCGGTGTCTACCCTCACCTAAACTTTTCTTTTATAAAAAAGAAATTACATGCCGCTGTGAACCAAAACAAGAGAGAACCCAGATTTGATAAAACATAATGAAAACATATTCGAGTACATATCAGATTTGTCTAGGAGCACAAAACAATAATTCCACAGTCTCGAAAAGCATTGAAAAAGGGGATAAAAAAGATAGCAAGTCTCAGTTCGAATAATTGCAGAAGCAAAGCACAATCAGATCCTTCGAATCTGTATGAGGTCGGTGATGATCCCTTGGATAAAATTGATCATCCTCTCATCCCATTAATCTGAAAAGAAAATAAGTAATTTAATATAATAATCAATTTATTAAAATAAATTGCAAGTAGTAAATGAATTCGACCTATGAGATGGAACCTACATGAAATTACTACGATAAACTCAATTCAATTCCATACTTAGATCATTCCCTACTAAAGAGTTAAAAGACAAAGGATTAGAGAACTTACCTCTGATACCACATGTTGGAATAACTCATGTTATACAATAAATAATAAATTACAAGAGCACAAATTATTCTACGAAGACTGCAAAATAGAAGACGTTAGAAGATAAATAGCCAGGCGATGGCAATTTCGACCAAAAAAAAGGCGATGGCAATTTCGACCAAAAAAAAAGGTGATGGCAATGGATTTGAGAGTCGTCGCCTGTCAGGGAATCTTAAAGTGTAGTCTAGGTTTTCTAATGCTCCTATTAGTCGGTGGTAAACTTAAGTGGGTTATTCCAACATCAGAAATAAATAACTAGTAAGTAAATTACCCTGATATTGAAGTTGGGCCTGGAACCTGGGTACACTTGGGATATTTTTAATTAAGGGGATATCATTTTTGCAGTTGTTGCAGAAAAAATTTTCTACATCAAGTAAGAAACAACGCCGTTCATTAAATTTTTTTTTTCAACTTCTTGTTCAATCGCACAAGCTTCTTGTTTCCTCTTATTTCTTTCTCTTCTTCATCCAGAACACAAAGTATCACTTTGCCTTTAACTTATTGCTCAGCCATCTCTGTTCTCCTCCATGTCCCTTTGAATTTCCTGATGGTTGTTCACTTCCAGATGGGCGTTGCTGGTGTGGCGATAGTCATGGTTTGGACTAACCTTAATCTCTTCCTCTTAGTATTGATCGTCTCAAGGGCTGGTCTTCTCTTCTTGCTCTTGCGATTCCAACCTGCATTTTTGTGTGCCTTGAGTGGTGGTGGTACGAGCTCATGATAATACTGTGTGGCCTTCTGGGTAATCCCAAAGCCACCATTGCATCAATGGGGATTCTGATTTAAACAACCTCACTAGTCTATGTCTTCCCATCTTCCTTAAGTCTTGGTGTTTCCACAGGAGTGGGGAACGACGCGAACCGACCTGGAAAAGCTCGCCTTTCCATGATTGTCTCGCTCTTCTGTGCTGTTGGCTTGGGCCTAGGGGCTATGGGCTTCACCACCGTAATGAGGCACCAGTTGGGGAGATTCTTCACCAATGATGAAGAAATCCTCAAGCTCACGGCCATCACATTGGTTTATGTTTGGTGTGAATATTTATCCTTTTCTTCTCTGCCATGCAAGGCATATTAGGTATATGTTTGGTGTGAATATTTATCCTTTTCTTTAGCACTTCTTGCCAATAACTATCCTTTCTTCTAATGTTTTTGTTTTTTATGAACTGAGTGCATATCTAAAGCATGGATGCAAACAAGGATGGTTCTGTGCTTCCTTTCCTGTTGATATCTTCAAATCTTTTGCATAGAGGCTAAGGCATCTAAGATTAACTGACATTTCTAGACCCTGGGGTATTTTTATAATTGCAGTATAGGATAGATCCAACATTTTTAAGGCCTGTAGCTTCGTTAGGGAAGGCAAGTGTAAACCAGCAACACTCATGCTTCTCGAGACCCAAACCCACGTCATTAATTCTTCTCGGAGCAGTCCCTTGGAGTATTATTTAATCTTAGCTTCCTTGAACTTCCTTCCATTCACCTTGCTTCAACCAAGCCGAGAGCAAAGAGTGTGTGTGTGTACGCGCGCGCTTTGTTTTAATCCCCAAAGAACAGAGAAAGAAAATAGAAACACGCTGAGAGTGAGTCCGAGAACGTAAGAGAGGAAGACAAGGAAAGAAAAGAAAGAGGCTCAACCTATGATCATTCTCACCCATTCTTGCTCTGCTTTAGAATGAGAAAAACAGAGGTAAGCCATCGGGTTCAGTTTGCGTTGGCGTT
Organism: Acacia crassicarpa; assembly: GCA_034222035.1. Classification (NCBI taxonomy): domain Eukaryota; kingdom Viridiplantae; phylum Streptophyta; class Magnoliopsida; order Fabales; family Fabaceae; genus Acacia; species Acacia crassicarpa. The sequence goes on along the minus strand of JAWXYG010000009.1, from coordinate 16,598,289 downwards.
TCAAGTTTTGTTTTTCCTTCACTGCTGATAGTTTATATGTATAAAAACCAACTTAAAACTTTGCCTACTGATGCTACATGGATATGTTTGAATAAGATATATTAAGTGGAGTAAAAAAAAAAAGAGATAAGGCTTGAAAACGTAAAGGTTGGAAGGAAAGGAAACCTTAATGTTGCCACAGAGGTATTTCAAGTGGCACCTTCTCTTCACATGGTTGAGATGAGGAAAGCAAAAGGTGACCACCTTCTCTTGTGGGGGCCAGTGGTGGTGACCTCCATGTAGTTGCAATACCATCCGTGATGGGAATCGATGCCGTCGGAGGTGACATTGGCGGCGCAGACGAGGGAGTTGAGGCAAGGACCCCTGCCGCTGAAGATGTCGAGGTTGCAAAGGAAGAGGAGAGTAAGAGAGGGTGGTGTAGTTTTTTAATTAAGAGCGAGAAGGCTGGAGAAGTTGGAAAAAAAATTAATGAAACCCTATCGTTTTTTACTTGCAGCAAAGAAATTTTTCTGCACCAACTATAGAAATGATATCCCCTTTAATTATTCACTTAAATAATAATAACTACTCCCTCTAGTTCTAATTATAACACCTAGTTGACTTTTTTGAAGAGATTAAGGAAGCTAATTAAACTAATTTAGAGTATTTTTATTTTTATTTTTCTTCAAACTTAGTAATTTAACTAATAAATTAATATATAATCCAAGGATACATAACATATAAAATGATTAAGTAACTTATTTAATTTCCTTAATCTCTCCAAAAAAAGTTAATTAGCTCTTATAATTAAGAATATATATTATAATAAATGGAGAATGATTTGTAGGTCTCAGCCAAGAGAAATACTCCCTCTGGTCCTAATTATAGGAGCTATTTACCAGAATTTGGAGAGATTAAGGAAAGAAGTTAAATTAGTTAATTATAATTATTTTCCAAAAATACCCCTCTGAAAATTGAAAATTACAAAAGTCAACATTAGATGGAATGGAAAACCTTGCAGTGTATGGTTATGGAAGCGTACGTTGGAAAGACCGGATGGAAGATTGGAAGAAAAGGCAAGGTGAGAAACTTCAGGTGGTGAAGCATGAAGGGCATGACGGAGGAAACTTTGGTGGAGATGACTTGGATGACTCTGATTTTCACATTATTTTTTAGGGAATATTAAAATTATTTTATTTAAAAATAAAAAATAAAGTAGAATCTTTCACTTGTTGTTAGAATATAAGCATGCTGTTAAATTAATTATTGCGGAAGAAGCATTAGTAGGGGTAATATGGGAAAAATATGACAAACATTATTGAGGTGTATATAACATTAATGAGTTGCAAACATTATTTACTTCATAAAATATATAGGTGTATTATTAAATTATTATTATCTTTAATTATTGTAGAGAAAGTATAAATAGGGGTATTTTAGGAAAAAATTGACAAAAGTTAAAACTTGCTTTTATAATTAGGACCAAAGCCAACTCCAAAAAGTGTTCTTATAATTAGGACCGGAGGGAATAATATATAAGAAAATCCTTATTGACAAGTGAATAGGGGTTTAACAAGTACCACCCTGATCCTATTTATAAGTCTCTTTTTGACCAAATCACACATACCAAAGAGAGGCAAGTAGCTCAATGATTATGGGATAAATTTTCAACTTTACCCTCATTTATAAATGAATACCTTTCAACTTTTTTTTCTCTCTTTATTTTCATTGATACAATAATATGGCCAAAATTGTCACAATCTTATTTATTTGATCAAAATGGACTTATAAATAGGACCAGATTTTTTTGGTCAAAAGAGACTTATAAATAGGACCAGAGTGGTAAATCGGTTACCATTAACAATTTATGGGACTTATCGATGTATTATTTCATCATTCACCCTATAATAAATTAAAATATCTCACATTCTACGAGGTTGGAAGCACAGAGATTTTTAATTTCTACAGGAACAGAAGTTCCAATTAAGACTATAGCAAATTCCATTCCAATTTACCCCATCATAACATGTTTTTCTTTTCCTAAGAAAACTTGCCCCGAGATTGATAGGTTGGTGGCAAAATTTTGGTGATGGGGAGAAAAGGAGGAGAATAAGGGTTGTATTCATTGGAAAAAAATGGAATTTGCTAGCTGAAGCAAAAAAAAAAAACGGGGTATGGGCTTTAGAGATTTGCTATGCTTAAATAAATCTCTTTTGGCTAAAACAGCTTGGCGCCTAATTCGACAACCACAAGATTTATGGGGCAAAGTGTTTTAGGGAATAGATTTTCCCAAATCTGATTTTCTTGGAAGGGCGTGAGCTGTTGAATCAGAAAGGAGGAGATGGGAGATCCATTAATGTATGGAAGGATTGGTGGATTCTTGAGTTATGTACCAATAACTTATCTGCTGTAAACTTAGATGAGCAGAGGAAGGAATTGAAAGTAGCAGCCTTAATTCGTAATGGTAAATGGGATCCATCAAGTATATAGCAGATAAACTCCTACTGAGGCACAGTTGATTCAGAGGATCAGTTTACCTGAGCTTACGGCTAAAGATTCATGAAACATTGTTCCTACACTGTAAACTCTGGATATTTTGTGGTATGAGAAGAGAATAATCAAGAGAAAAAGAAACATCCTAGTATCTCATATCAGATGCAAAAAGAGCTATGGAAAGCTAGATGCAACAGGGTTTTCAAGGAATGAGAGGTGAATCCTGGTTTGGTTATTAGGAATTTAGGATGACTCATGCTCTAGTGGGAAAAGTCTGGAATAATAGAGGAAGGTAACAGCATGTTCTGCATTAATGGCAGAATGCATAGCACTTAAAGAGGCTTTTGTGGTAAGGAAGAAATTTGCAGCCTCTCGTGTGTGTTTTGAAATGGATTGTAGTGAGTTGTATGATATGATGATAAATGCAGAGTTCAGTGGCTGTGATTGGAGGTGCAGAAGTTTATTACATGAACTTCTTGTTTCTAAAGAATCCTTATCTGATATTTCTTTTGGTTAAGGTGTAAATTTGTTTTGGAAGTTTTCACTAAAAAACAATATTACCCTGAAATATTTTTAGGATTCAATGTCACCCCAAAAGTTTTAAAACGTAGTAATGTTGTTATATATATACCAATAAAAACTAATGTTGATTGCTAACTTTTTAACAAAAAAATGCAACCTTACTCCATTTTAACACTTTGGGGTAATATTAATCATACAAAAACTTTTAGATATTACCCAATGCTGGTTGGCCTGGCAGTAGTTGGCTAGGTCCCAGGACGTTCCCCCACCAATGAAGTGGGAAAGGCTCGATTCCTGGAGTCACTCGTTTGAGGAGGGCTTTACTGTTAACAACTCCCGACCTGGAGTGGTTGCACACTTTGCCACTATTTTAACAACAAAAACTTTCAGATATTGCTTTTTAGTAGAAACTTATGGGATAAATTTGAACCTTAACTCATATTTGTTTTTCCTTGATGAACTGCCAAGGGAACAAAGTTGCAGATTATATTGCTATAGAGGCTTATAAGGGTGTGTACCATATATAGTGATTGGATGATGGTTACAACATTCCCTATGTCTGCCATGCTTCATGAGGATTCTTTAAGAAGAAAGGCATTGGTTGATACTACATGGATTGTATGAATCAGTTATTACGCTTTTATAGACTATTTCCTTCATATGCTAGATTTGTTTGTGAGATATGTGTTAGTTTGCATCTTAGACTGTTGTTTTTAGTGCTTTTTTTTTTTTTACTTCCTGCTATTAGTGGTTGTACTCTACCTTTTTTGTGATTAATAAAACTGACTCTTTTTAGCTAAAAAAAAAAAAAGAATTAAGAGAAAGCATAATAAGCACTTACAAGATAGATTTCTCTAGAGAAAAACAAATTTTTTTTTTTTTTAGATAAAGCTAGTTAAGCACTCTTTAAACCTAATATAAAAAATTAATAATATAGAATTATTGAAAGTAACATTTGAACCATATGATATGTTGTTAAAATCGAGATTCTATATAAGATCGGGAGGGGATGTGAAAATCGTAAATCATGGGATCGACACAGATCGTAAGATCCTATTACCTAAGATATATATACCAAACAAAAGTTTTTTTTAAGAAAAAAGAGAAAAAGAAAAAGAAATATAGCTACAGTGAGAACAATGAAAGAACAATGAGAACAGTAGTGGGCTAGTAGCTATTAGACTATTAAACTATAAAATCAGATTAGTCAACACTCAACCGTGAGAACGCTCGTGACTTTTGGATGGAAACTTGGAAACTATTAAACTATTGACTATTTGACTATTAAATGAATTTTTTTGGGTTTTCGTGTTGCTTTGTTTTTATCTGGTTATCTGACTATCTCTTTAGATAGAGCGAACAGTGAGAAACTGAGAAGAACACGCATCCAGCGAGAAGAGGAAATATATCTACAGTGCTACACCGAGTATTTTAGCTCTCCTCCAGTCCTCCTAAATCTTAATATTTGTTCTTACCATAAAGTCGAATTGTGGAAGTTCGTCCCCCTTGGGCGGCAGAGGGGCTCGTGATCTGGAATCATCCCCGGCAGCGACGGCGCTTCTGACTGAGGCAGATATAGCGTTGAAAGCACAGCAGCAATAGGGTTTTGATTTCTGAAAACTTCCTGAAGTTAGGGTTCTGAATTTTCTTTTATTCAAATTTGCGTCAATGGCCTCATGATTTGGGCTTTTTTCCAGATTTAGGAAGCGCAAGAGGATCGTATGATTAGCGATTTTTATGATTTCCCGTCGATCTTATCGTGCCAACCCCATCTGCGTTTTCTTTGCCCAGCTGGATCGTAGGGGCTCCTGAAAATCGCGATTTTAGCGATCATACGAGTTAGATCGCGATTTTCTTAACAATTGTAAACTCTTTTAACAATATTTTTTTTTATAAAAACATAATTTAGTATTCCGAAATTTGAATATATTCCTTAATGATTTGGAAGAGATTAAAAATATGGAAGAAAAGATAACTGATTGATCAAACATTATTTGCTGGCCAAAATGATGTTCAAGGTTACAAGCACTAGTACAAAGATCTAAACATACGGACTTGGATCCACTGCATTGGGAGTAGCACATGTGAGGCGAAGAAACAACGTCGTTTTTTAGCATATTAGACGAAAGGGCATCGTTCAGTCTACTGGAACGCTACTATCATGCACGGAATCCTAACCCAACGTGATAGACTACATGTACTCACAAGAAACCGCAGGTATACGAAACACTGAAAATGAAGCTCTTGGAAGGAAGGTATTTTCAGACACAGATAGAAGGATTAATCTTGAAGTCAAGATCCCACAGCTCAAAGGTTCCATTAATGAAATCGTAGTGAGCTCCCTTCAAACTTAGTTTTTTCTTCAACACCCCTTCTCTCACAAATGGATACGTCAACAAGTTCCCCAGAGATACATTCACTGCTTCCTGCATTCATTCAGATTCATCACTTTAATTTGGCTATTGACTCACTTATCTGTTTTTCAAAATGTATGTGTATATATATACACCATACCAATGAGATCTTATATTTAAGATCAAAGTAGTGTGTGTGTAGGTGTATGTAGGTACCTTCTCACAGTTGGTGCACTGGTCTTCGAAACTTGATTTGTTGCCGTCTGCTTTAATTCTGGACCTTGCTGGATTACAGATTTGGACCCATTGCTCTATGAACTCACTGCAACCAAACCTCACACAATTATACAACACTGATGATTTTCTAGTATTGTGGTTGAAAGTGGTCCTCCCTCTTGTATTTAATATAAGATGTATATAGGTGTTAATCATGGTCATAAATATAATACATAGTTTTTATATTTATCAATTTTTTTCTAATTTACTTCTATTAATATTCCTTCTACAAGAATCAAGAAAGAAAAGGAATGAGTTAATTAAGGAAGGCGATTAAGGTTGTTTTAAGAAATACATGTCATATTAATCTAATCAAATTAGATAAATATGCCGTATATTAATAACCACAGGAGTAATAAAGAAAGATATTCCTCAATGCATGTTTGATAAAGTTTATTGTTGGGTCCTAAATGTAAGACTTCAATATAATTTATCTATCCCATTTTATCCAAACTAGTACCTTTGTTCATGCGTCCTCTCATAACAATAGTAGAAACCAAATTCAAATACTTACCAGACATTAATTTGTTATGCAAGAGTATTATTTTAGGGAAGATTAGGTCATGCTCCTTTGGTCTTTAATGTTAAACATATGTACCTAAGTTGATTATATCAAAGAAGTTGGTTAAATTAGTTAATATGATATGTATTTTCTAAAACACTCTACTCACATTCCTTAATTTCTTAATTTCCTCTCCTCCTTAATTATTGTTGAGAGAGAATTAATAGAAGTAAATTAGAAAAAGATTGACAAATATAAACAAAAAATTGTGTTACATTTAGAATAAAGATAAACCTTCCAAATATGTTTTTTTATATATTAAGGACATGAGAGAGTAATAAATAACTAATTTTACTAACTTCCTTAGTATATGCAACTTAATTAAATACTCGTCCAATCCTAAATATAAAACAAAGTTTATAGTACGCATTATAAATTTTATCTTATATTTAGGATCAGAACTAACTCTAAGTTGAATATGGGAATGACTTACGAGGAAGTGGTGCCGTCATCAGGGATAGACATGAGTCCTTTTATCCCTCCACAGCAGCTATGTCCCATCACCACAATTGTCTCCACCTACATATATATCCACGTTTTTAGAATAATTAATAATCTTCACAATAAAACAAGGGTGTATATATGTGCATGCGTAATTCATGATGAGATTCTTTGTGTTTGCATAATGCTTGTTTTAATTATAAAAATGTTAGTTAAATTTAATTATATGATTTTTAAAATTTCATGTATTATTCATTAAGTGTACATACCATTCTCAAAAACTAATGCTTCTTGTACTCTGCCCCTAAATTTCATATATATATATAGAGGACCAAAGGAAGAGAGAAGTGTATATATATATACATACCTTTAAATGTAAGACTGCGTATTCAATGGCTGCTCCTGCTCCTGCATGCTTTATCTGCAATATTCATAAAAATTTGTAATTAATTTCAAACTGTTTTACTTTTGAAGATGCAGTGAATTGAAACCCTAGCAGCAAGAGGTAGAAGACGACCTTGTCATAAGGTGGGACCATGTTGGCGATATTCCTGACGACAAAGGCTTCGCCTGGTTGAAAATCCAGAACATGCGACGGACACACTCTTGAGTCTGAGCATGCAAATACCATAAACTGCCATTTATCCAAAATTCAGTAATGTTACTCATGCCCGGTTTTGTTCCATTGAATGAAAAGGGAATTACATAACCAACCAGTCCCTCATCACAATATGACAAAGCAAGGTTTAAATTATCATAGGATGCCTTAAATAAGACTGCCAGTGGCGAAACCAGAAAATTTTTTTAGCCCGGGCCAAAAAATAAACATATTGAACTACTCCTTTTAGTTCTTATTATAAAGCATCAACTAATAAGTATATTTGGTCCTTTTTATAAGACACTTGCTGCTTGTTTCTAAATAGCATTAAATATTTTTATGTATATCCATAATTAAAAAGTTAGTGAGTGAGAGTAATGATTAATAAAAATTAATTATTTCTCTTTTTTCGAGCAAAAAAAGAGTAATAATTAATATGATATTGGAGTTTAGTATAATTAATAAGGATAATATGGAAAATTACTTAAATTTTAGGACAAATTTAATGACTTTAACTGTTTTTATTGACATGTGAGAATTGTTAGTCGGTTCTTTAAATGAAGACCAGAGGGAGTATTTACTAAATAGTGTCAAATAACCTTGAAAATACAAATAAATAATAACTGATAATTATAAATCAAAACAATATGTAAGATGATACTAACTTTTTCGGTATCTCAAATAAGAATTTTACTTTCTTCTCACAGCCCAATGAGTAATGAAACAAACATTATCTTTACCGATAAAAAATTAGCTTGGGCCAAATTTGTGACCAAATAAAATATCATATGATAAATACATATATATTTTTATAAATTTTATAAGATCAACCGGGACCAGCTGGGGCCAAGGCCCCAACTGGCCATAAAAGCCTTCCGCCACTGAGTAGACTGCCCTCTAATAGAAGGATATATGTACTTAACAAAAAAGGAATTCTATATACTCATTTAAAGGGTTGATTCCGATTGCTCGGTTTGCCTTTTAAAAGACGACCTTGTCATAAGGAATTCTATATATGTTATTTTCTTAAGTAGATGCAATAGGATTACAGTAATGGACATATCCCTCCTCCACTTAACCACCAATTTACCATTACGAACCATAAAAAGGATTTTTATTTTTATTTTTTGTTAATTTAATAAAATATAAATAATATATCTGCTTCTCTTGCTCTTAAATGTCATATACGTTGTATTACGTTACATTTCCATCCATTATATTCCCACTAATTACACAAAACAAAACGGGCTAACCATTACAATCTCTCTTCATTTTATTCATTCAATCGCATACAATTAATAATTGCATTTTTTTAGGGAAAATTATATTTTTAGTCACTGAGATAAGTTATCTCCAGTTACCTCTAAAACTATATCGTTTTGAATTAATGAAGTGTGTGTTTGTAATTTTACGTAAATAGGTGAATTAGTGAAAGGTACAAAATTACGGAAACATCCTTCATTAATCTAAAACAACATAGTTTTCGGGGTCAATGAAATAACTTATCTCAAGTGACTAGAGAAATCCTTTACTTTTTTTAAATATATACACACACACGCACATGAAAAAAAGGTTGGTCTGAATGCGAAATATTGCGTACATTTGCCAAAAGAAACAGAACAATTATGATGTGAAACTATTGGGACCAGGTAGAGTGATATAGATATGCGTGCATGTGGATGTGGTGGCTTTGATACAAACAATGCATGGAGAATTGCTCACCTTTGGACTCTGCCCCTTCGCAAGTTGCTCAAATAAACCTCTATTCTTCCTGCCAATTCACAAATATCAATCCCATTCATTTCTCACCCAAATAAAGTTTACTTTGTTTCCTTTTATATTTTTTAATAATTATTTCAACATCTACATAAGCTAAAATAGAGATAATCTTAAATAAGAAAAATCTTTTAATTAGCTGTGACTTTTTCCCCAAAAAAAAAAATCATTTAGAGAAAATTAATTTTTTTGGTCCTTAGTGTTTTGTACCGGTTCTAACTCAATTTCTATACATTGACTTTGTGAAATTTAATTTTTATTTAGTTATTTTTCTTTAATTATAACTCAATTTCTATAATTTTAATTATTTTATAATTTATTCCCTCACTTTTATTATAATGATTTTTTTTCTAAAACATAGGGATTAATTATAAACTGAATTGTAGTTAGTCAAAATTCAGGACTTAATTACAATCAAGGGACCAAAAAAAGTTAATTTTACCATGATTTTACTTAAAGTTTTGAAACATGGACCGGACTAGCTAATTCATCCCGGAAAGTACGGTTAAAATTTTAAATAGGAACAATCTTCTAAAGAAAAAAAAAATGTAGTGAATGAAAATTATTACCCAGGATAAAAAAGAAGGAAAAATAAACGTACTCAAATTTTTCTTTCTTGAAATAATTGAAGCCGGTTTTGATCCTGGGCTCTGGATAAAACGGGTTGTCGCCCATGGCCTCTAGCTCCGCCGTCAACTGCCTGATCCTTGCGGCGGCCATGCATCCCAATTCAGCTTTCTCACTGAACCAATTTTTGCCAACAAAAACAAAGCATTAAGGCACAAAAAAAAAACCAGCGGAGTGAGGTTCAGTGGGCCCATGAACCTATCTTAGGAATGAAACGATGCTAATTTAAAGAAAAAGGACAAGATTTGAGAGAGCTAAACTACTAGACAAATCACAGCAATACAATAGAATAAAAATATAGTAATCAATGATCTCACCTGAGAAGCTTGCTCAACCCAGCAATGGCGTCGGATGACTCTTGCGATGCCATGTCTTCCTTCTGCTATTTCACCCAGCAATTAATTAATAAATAATCAATCCAAACACATTCAATATATATATATATATATATGAATTCCGCAGATATTGATTCTTGCATGTTAGTAATATACCAGGCAAACAGATTTATGTAGTTAAGGTGGGGAAGGAGAAGAAGCAGATCAGAAAGATACAGATCACACGGATAGAAGAAAGAAAAGAAGATCAAATAGAGACGTTAATTAATATGTGAACAAAATAATAACAGACAATTAACAGTGAAGAAGAAGGGACCTTGTGATTGCGATTGTGATTGTGATTGTGGAGAGAAGAGAAATGGTGAGTGAGAAATGAGGAATGAGGGAGGGAAGGGAAGGGATTACATAGAGAGAGAAAGGAGAAACGAGGAGTTACGTATACTGAGGCACACAAGGCGGGTAACACTGAAAAATCACCGTTTTCAGTGCCTTTTGTATTCTTGTCATTAATGCATTCGGATTCTTACTTTCCATTTTTTATTTTTTAAGAATCTCCTTTAATTTATTTCATTATTTGTCCTTCTAAACTAGTAATCAATATCATCATCTTCAACACCTGGCCAAAAAAAAAAATCATCATCTTCAACATGTCACGCATGAATAATTGAAACTTGGGAGATGCATACCAATTATCATACCATTCATTCATATGGTTTCTATAAATTGGAATTCAAGTGTCCACTTTTCCATTGTCCACTTTTCCATACGTTTTAAATTACATACTTATACTTATTGGGATATGATATTGTCACTACCAATTTTATGTCACTATCAAGTCACTACCACTTTTTCACCGTTAGATCAGAATCTCATGTGGTAGTGACATAAAATTAGTAGTGATAATATCCTATCCCATACTTATTTGGGCCAAGTCAATTGGAGGGTATATTAATACTTATTTATCAATTTGACCCTTATAATTAATGCTTCAACATGATTTATTGTATTTATTTTCTTTTCATTCATAACCCCATTTAATAAGGACAAAGTTGAAAAAACATTCAATTTAAGACAATTCTAATGAGTTCACTGCTCCATCCATCCTTCTATATCAGGTCATTGCATTGTTCAAAAAAAGCTAAAATTAGTTAAAAGTAATACATATGTAAAAAATATATTTTTTTTCCCGCAAGCATACCCTTTTTTATGAATAAGTAAGAGAAAGTAATAATGAAAAAAATGATGAAAGAAAATGTATGAAGGAAAGACACCAATATTTTAATTAATTCGATCTATGAAATGAATTAAGAGTAAAATAGGTGAAAAATGTATTTATTAGTCGGATAAAAGAAACAAGCCAACTTAAAAAATGAAACCTATAAATAGGGACGAAGGAGGAGAGGGGCATTTATTGATCTTTATCTACATTTTTTTCAATTCTCCATTTAAAATTGGGGTAAACTATACTATATAAAAACTGAAACACACGCGCCAAGCGCCTCGTAGCGCGATGGCACTAGGGTCAGCCTTAGGAGCTGGCTTTCAATATGTTTCACACAAAATATGAAAAACATTAAACCTCATCTAACACCGCTTTAAAATTTAACTATCATAAATATTGTGGTGATGGATGTTCATAAGCATCTTAGGATTCCATTTAATGATTAATACGCATAACTACCCAGATTTTATGTAGTTCTATGTTGTAGATTAATTGTTATGTTTATGACATTGTAGCTGCACTATAATGTGGGTTACTTCTTATGGTTGTGACATTGTAATTAGAAGGATTGGAACCTTATATATAGGGACTTGACACAAATGATTGGATATAGATGAAAATCTTATATAAAATAGAGTTTTCCTCCATTCTTCATCTCTACAATGCTCTCTTATTTTTCTTCATCCCCTCATCTCATCTTTTTATTTTCTTTTTCTTTTAACACGTTATCAACATGAGTTCGCTCTAAAGGCTCATAGTCTAGTTTTCTATTTATTCTATTCTCTAACTTTCTCACTTTCATACTATATATACTTTATGTTGTTTATTCTTTATTTATCTTTCTAGTTTACATTATTTGTTATTCCATATTACTTTCATTATTTTTCTTTTACGCAATCTATAAAATTAACGTTAGTTGCTTATATCTTTCTATTTATATTATGTTATTTAATGTTTTCTTATTTTAATTCAGTTTCTTATATATATAATTTGCTTTAATATTAAATTATTTATACTTTTTGTATCTTTATGATGTTTTAATTATGTTGTTTATAGGGAAAATTAAAATGAAGGACCTGAAGAAAAAAAAATATTTAATAAAAAGGATTATAAAAATTGTAATTACTTAGAAGGACCAAATATCATAATATAGATTAAAAACTATTAAATTGTCCCTAATCAAGCTTCTAAATTATCTCTTGCATTCATAATATTAAAAAAAAATTAACCAAAATTAAAAGTAAAACCGCTCATCATTCACATGTAATATCATCGTACATTCTTTTTTTTTTTTTTTCTTTCAGGTTTCAGACTCCTGTAAAATCAATATATTTTTTAATCATCTACGGTTCGAACTCTTTTTTTTTTTTTTTCAACAAGTTCCATATTCATACAATGGATAAATCATATAATTAACAAATATAAGATCGAGTTTTCGAATTTATATAGTTTTTTTTTTACATTGGACTTATATAGTTAAGTATTAATGTTGATATCCATTAAGCTTTTTTTATTATTATAAAAATAAAAATTATTTTCATTTCACTTTTTTTGGGATATAATAGTTTTTTTTTATATTTTTTCAAAGTTAATTAACTTTAAATGAATTTTTAACCCACATAAAGTTTTCTAAAAAAAATTAAATCATATAAATGTTTTTGCTTTAATAAATTATAAAACACCTTGAGTTTTATTAAAATAATATAATAATATTTTTAATTAAAAATTTTGTTTATTTTAGAAAATTATAATTTTGAAAAAATTGAAGAATGTGATTTTTTTTTCAATCGATATCTATACAATTTCTAAAAAATGAAAATTGAGAAAAATTTTATTTAGTTTATTGAAATTTAAAATTTTTTCTTTGTTTTCAAAATAGAGTGTGGAAAGAATGTAGGAGGGAATGAAGAAGATTTCTTTAAGGGTAGTTTAGTATTATTAATTTTATATTTTTGTATTTAGTCTTTCTAAATAATTACAATTTTTATGGTCTTTCTCAATAAATATCTTTTTCTTTAGGTGCTTCATTTTAATTTTCCTTTGTTTATATTGTTTATGTCATTTATATTTTGTCGTTTTATTTGTTCTTTTAATGTTGTTGTTATTATGTTGTTTATTACGTCATTCATATTGTTTTTTTTTAATCTTTCTTTATATTATTATTTATAGCCTTTTTTTTCATACACACACATATGTATGATAGTTGTTTATTTAATAATAGTATTATATATAATTACATAGATCACACTCTATAATTATATATTTCACTATGAATATGAATTTAGTTAATTTATTTTGCTATAGTATTCTTTTAATTTTATTAAATGGCTAGAAACCATAATATTCTTAATTTTGTTATTAGATGACCAGAAGTGATATCACTTTTATAATGATTCTTAAGGATCTACCAATTTTGTATTGATTGTTACGTAAAAGAACACTGTTGGTTTTGGTAAATGATGCGATATGAAAAATTTTGGCACTTTGATGATACAATTGTTCCAAATATCAATAAAAGTTCAAACATTAAATGATATAAAAGGCGTTTGTAGCTTTTGAAAGGTGTTTTTACAGTGTGTGTATATATATATATATATCGTCCTGAAGGCAAATAATTTATAGAGAATTGTGTCACTTTAAAGTAAAAGTCCTGAAGACTAGTAAGCATATTTTGATACAATCTAATATGCTCACTGACCAAAATGACCATTAGAGGCTTTCTAATACACATTGTAAACAAAATGACTTTTTATTTTTGTGATCAAAAGAAATTATACTACTTTTAATTTGGTTACTTTGTAGGTGGTCACTTGGTGATATTAATAAATGGCACATATTTGCAAAAGAACTCTACATAATTTGATAGACAACATTTTTACCACTTCTTGAAGGCCAATAACTTAATAATTTTATCCTAGTCCTGAAGACTAGTATATGATGGAACTCATGCCTACGAAAAAAAAAAGGGGGGGGGGGGGGACACACATGAGCAAGGTACAAATTGGCTATTAAAATTCAATAATAAAAATGTATGGCTTTTGAAGAAAATAATGTATTGTCATGTTGAAGTGCATATTTTGCCATGGTCATAAATAGAATTATTAGTAAAGGTTAGATAAATGACCATAAATTTATTGAAAGTGAAAACAAATGGTTATGAAACCATAAATGACCATGAGAACATGTCAAGAGTGGTTATGAAATCAAACGGGCAAAAAGGTGGCCATAATATTGATGTATTTTATTCTGCCATTTGTTTGCAAATTAAAGGGATGATATCAACAAGGTCCCAATGGGAATCCCTCGTTGGACTCCTCCAAAACAGTGAGGGCATAATGTTATTATGATACCCTATGACTCCCAAATTGAAGGGTTCTTAGTATTTATTAATATAACCTTAAAAAGCACAATTAAATTTTTTAATTTTATTATTTATGTATAATTGTACAATTTATTTGTGAATTAAACTTATGGTCAGTGTGAGCATTATTCATATATTAATCATGATATCATACAATATCATATATACATATATTGGAATTATGATTGTTGATCTTGTAATTGATAAAGTTCGTCATGTCAAGCTCCAAACCCGCCATTTTATCTTGTTGGGATTCCTGCTTCTTGTTTCTTTGAAGATTTTACACAAACTCTCAACTCATATGCCCTAATATGAAGGTACTTTTTTCCATTATTGGCCTCTACTTTTTCATTTTAGGTCTGTCTCCCATCTCTACTTTTCAAGTATAATCATCATATTGATCTCTTTTCCCCTTCTTATTCTTAGTTTTGCATAAGTTTCATATTTTAATTATGATATGATATTTTAACCCCCCAAAAAAAATTATGATATGATATATATTAGAATTTGATAAACCATTTACCATATATGTCACGTTTGAATTGGGAAAACGATAAGTTATTCAAATTTTTTTTTTTAAAAAAATACTTATGTTGATTTTTATTTGTTGGATAAAATTGGTTTTGTAATGTGTGTGAACTATATATATATATATATATATATATATATATATATGTCATTAGGGCTAAGCAAGTGACCCGCCGAACCACCCACACCCCACAGATATTTCCCGAGATTAAACCTGTTCAGATTGGGCCCATCACAGGTACGGGCCTTCCCCCGTATCTTTTTCCATTATATAGGCGGGGCACGAGTTGAGGGGCGGGGCACTCGTGCCCACCCGTGACCCGTTTAATGTTTATTTTATTTTTTTTCCCTCACTCAAGTCTCAACCTCAACCCTAATCGACTCATCCATCATTATTCACCTTCATTGTCACGACTCACGATTCGAACGCAAAGGCCGCAGAATAGAAGCAAAGCGCTCTCAAACCCTCGCACGTCACTGTCACACCACACACAGGCCACAGCCAGCGCCTCAGCCTGAGTATCGCCGCCTCATTCAAAGTCTGCCTCATCTCGCCACCTCTCTAAGTTGTCGTCGCCACATCTCGACATCTCCCTCTCCCTTTTGCCCTCATCGACCTCCCACTCTCGGCCTCACCCAGTAAGTCTTCTTGAATATTGCTTCCTTCTTGTCTGTATCTAAATGAAATTTCATGATTATAAGTTTTCTTGTCTGTATCTTGCTTCCTTCGGCATATATAGAAATTGATTGTGAGATTGACTAGCTCTCACTCTCGGCCCCACCCCCACTTGTATGTGTTTGTGAATAGTTGTGCCTGTGTGTGTAAAATTTAATGGTGTCGAGTCTGCCAACTGCTGAACAGAGTATTTTTAATGGTTTGTGTGCATAAAAAGAGATAGTCCCACTTGTCGAGTTTTTTAACTCCACAACCCAGCTATAGTCCCACGGTCCCACCATATCAGTGACAATGAGCACCATTAAATCTATTATCAAGGCAATGGAGTGCTTCTATAGGGAGTTTTATAAAGTAAATGGAATTACATGGTCCCACCAATTACTAATATGGTCCTGCATTCTATCATTTCCCTTTATATTGATGTGTTAATCTTCCTTAACTTAATTTTTTGTTGTTGTTAATTTCTTCCTTAAATCTGACCTTTTTTTCCTTTGTACTATTTTTCTATAATCATCACTGCCAATGTCAATGATGTGACTAGCTCTCTTTATTTGTCCTTTTCATTCTTGATTTGTTATTTTGTCTGAGCATCAAATATATGTACTAGATGATGAGAATTTTTATCTTATTATGTGTTTTTATCTTGAAATTAGCATGGCACATATACCAGATAATGTGCAAGGGCAAGCTCCAAGTGTTATAGGGGAAGCTACTAACGAAGATGTAGTCCCAACAGTACAACGTATTGCTACTCATGTTGAGAATGAGATGACGAATGAGGGACAAGATAATGATTCCCAACCTAGGGAAAAAAAAAGAAGGAAAGAGTCATATGATATATGGAACCATTTTACTAGGCTGCCACTTGCTGAAACTAAAGGAAAACATGGGTCAAAGTGCAACTATTGTGTAGCAACTAATGCAAGCATCCTTCGCAAGATGGCACTAAACAATTATGAAGACATTTTGGTAAGTGTCCAAACAATCTTAACAAAGCAAGCAAGGGGTCAAAGCTTGTTCATATTGGTGAATCTTCTTCTCAACCAACATTGGAGCAAGGAGATCACGTTGAGTTAGAACTTGAAGTGCCCTTGGCATCTGGTGATGCTACATTCCAAAAGTTTTTGGCCTAGGCAGATGCAGAGAGTAATGCTGAGAAAATTTCAGAAGTGGATGAATACCTTCAAGCTGAATTGGTTGGTTATCGTGATTCAAAATTCGACCTCTTGGCATGGTGGAAAGGCAATGCTTGTAAGTATAAAGTGTTAAGCTTGATTGCACGTAATATATTGGTTGTTCCAGTCTCTACTGTCTCTTCAAAAGCAGCTTTTAGCACTGGGGGTCGAGTATTAGATGCATTCAAGAGCTCTTTATCCTCAAAGATGGTTAAGGCACTCATATATGCACAGAATTGGCTATCAGTGAAACCACCCAACTTCAACGACTTTGATTGTGATAATTTTGATGAGACTGAAGCTATTGTTATTGGTATATTAATTTGCATTTTCTATTTTCAATTATTAATGTTTCATTTCTATTTTCGTATTGATTAGGATTTATCTTCTTTCATTTTGTAGAGGAAGATGCAGCAGCAGGAGGCGTTTCCAACACATAGTGAATATTAATATTGAACTCTTACTTGAATTTCTTATGTTTCAAGTCATCAAATTTGAATTTGAATTATTAATATGGGAAAAGTATTTCTCCAGTAAGCCCAAAACTACGTCGTTTTTATTGTTTTATCATATGAATTTTACCGAAACACCCTTCATTAATTCACCTAAAATTACAAACACACCCTTCATTAATACAAAACGACGTAATTTTTGAGTCACTGGATATAACTTTATCTCCAGTGACTGGAGAAATACTTTTCCCTATTAATATTGTTCTATTTTTATGTTTAAATTGTGAAGTTGTGATGATTGAAGGTTGAATTGATGAATCTGTCATTATTGTGTGTTTGAAATCTGAATTGATGAATATTAATATTGTTCCGTTGGTGAATTTTTGATGTTTGAAGTCATTAATTCATTATATGTGTTTGAATCTATCATTATTGTGTCATTATAGTTAATACACAAATGTTTTGAATTTTGTGTATGTTTGAATTGTGAAATTGTCATTATTGAGCAAATATTGTCATTATTGAGCAGGTATTGTTTTTTTTAAAAAATAAATAGATAAATAAAGCAGGTATTATTATTATTGAGCAGAAATTGTAAAAAAATGCAACCAAAAAAAAATTGGAGCAGGAATTGTAAAAAAACCAATAAACAAAAAACTGTTCTGGGCCAAAAAAACGTAACAAAAAATCTGTTCTGGGCCCAAAATTGTTCTTGACAAAAAGGCTTTCGGGGCTAAAAAAACTTGTTAAAATAAAGACCAGATCTGTAAACGGGTTCTCTGGACCCGTTTGTTAAAACCCGTTTAACTCGTACCCGTTTTTATACGGGTTACACAGGTTTGGCCACGGGCACGGGCTGCTTCGTACCCATGTAATAGAAACGGACGGGTCGCGGGTTACCCCCTGAGGCAGCCCCGCCTGCTCATTGCTCACCCAATGTCATGTTAAATTTATGAAATAGTTGGGATAATTTAAAAGAATGGAAAATTAAAATAAAGGACCTAGAGAAAATAATATTTATTATAAAGGACTATAAAAATTATAATTATTTAGAAAGACCATACATCATAATATAAATTTTAAATTACTAAATTACCCTTAATCAAAACTCATGTATTATCTCTTGCATTCATAATTAAAAAAATAACTAAAATTAAAACTAAAATTGCCTATCATGATATATCATATCTTTTTTTATTTTTAATATATTATTTAATTAACAACTGTTACACTCATATTTTTCTTGATTTATGTTTTCACCAATTTATTATCTAGTTGCCCGATTTATATTATCAATAATAATATCAATTAAGCCTTTTTTATAAAAATAAAAAATAAACTTATTTCATATTTTTTTAGGATATAATAATTTAATTAGATTTTTTTCTTAATTTTATTAACATTATATGAAATTTTTATCTCATTAAATTGCTTCTAAAACAAAAATAAATCATACAAATTTTCTTGGTTTAACATATATGATAAATTATAAAAGAGCTTAACTTTTATTAAAATTTTATAATTCCATTTTAATTAAGATTTTTGTTAATTTTTTAAAAAGTATAATTTTTACTAATTGAAGAATGCATAATTTTTTTTTTCATAGATATATATTTAAGTTGTAAAAATTAAAATCGAGAAAACTATTTAAATCTAATGAAACTTAAAATTTTGTATTAGTTTTAAAAATAGAATGGGGAAGAGAATATAGGAGGGATTGCAAAACATTTTGTTAGGGGCATTTTAGTACTTTTAATTTTATATTTTTATATTTGGTCCTTCTAAACAATTACAATTTTTATGATTCTTCTCCATAAATATCTTTTCCTATAGGTCCTTCATTCTAATTTTCCCTTACAAGAATGTCATAAATATTATAATTATTCATTATTCCACTGTACAATGTTAATGATATGTCATATATTATTTCCCAAAATAGTGAGCTTGGCTTCATAGTCCACTCAAACTATCCTTGATTTACCTCTTGATCATATGTAAACAACACATATCATTATATTGTAATATTTATGTACTTTTATTTTAATCTTTTTAGATATCTTCAAATTTCACTTGAATTTCTTTGTAAATTCAATAAATATGCTTTGAGATGTTTACAAAATATATTTAAAAATGAGTAGTGTTTCTAAGAAAATTTTAATGACATGTTTCAGAAATAAAACCAAAAATTTTCTTCTCTCGATCTCTGCCTTATAAATAAGATTAAAGCAGTGCATAAGTCAACAACCGCCTCATTAATTAATTAATTTTTCTCATTTTATTATTATTATTAATTAAGGTTCAAAATTGAAAATGTTGTGAAAATACAAGATGATGTGGATGTTTTTAAACTCCTAACTCTTGAGCTTTCATTTTCTACTACATAACCTCCCTAATGAATAATCTTTAAGAGTTTTTATTCTCATAACTCGAAGGTTACATATTGTATATTTATGATAATTCATTTTCTTATTCATTATATGTAACTCTTAGTTATTGAACAGAAAAAATATGTAACTCTTAGTTGAGGCTAGAGATCTATAAATAGAGGCTTTATTGTGATAAATGTTGAAAGAATTTCAATGAATAAGATATCACTTCCTCTTTCTCTCCAATTGTTGTCTCTCTTAATCTCTTTTATCTCATTTTTTATTATTTTTTATTTTCATAACATGTTATCAGTATAATGGAAGATACATATGAAACAAGAAAGTTGAGAATATAATGATATCCAACATGTCCAAAAGATATGGTAGATGAATATGTTGCAATATATGATTCGTTGACAATACATCATGTATAGTTCAAACTAAAAAAGATTATCTGCTTGAGAAATTGTTGATGATAGTCGCATTTGAGAAATCAGTATACTCTCTAGTAGGGGTGGGCATGGGCAGGGCGAGACCCCTGTCCGATGCTCAGCCCGAAAAATGAATGGGCTGCAAACCCTACTCGATAAAAGCCCTAACTATTTTTGGGCTGAGCAAGGGTGGACTGGGCAGGGCGGGCTTCTCTTGCCCAAGTAGTGACGCCTTGCCCTGCTCCTTGAAGATTTTAGTTCACAATTCATAGAATTTCAAAACTTTGGAGATAGCTGAAGTATAATATAATATATTTATAATATGTTTAGACATAATAATATAATATATTTTAAATAAAATAATATATAGAACAATATTTATTAAAATATATTTAATTTTTCGGGCAGGGTCAAATGGGCAGGGCAGGGCCCCTTGCCTGATGCTCGGCCCTGCGCAGTTACTGGCCTAACCCAAAACTACCCAAAAATTTTTCAGGCCACTTTTTTAGGGTAGGACTAGGCAATTTTTTGCTGGGTTTGGACGAGCGTACTGGGCATTTGGGCGCCATGCTCACCGCTCTTGACATATAATAATGACAATAAGTGATATTATAATCAGGGAGAGAAAGAGTATTGTTACTATACCTGGGGAATAAAGATGATGTTGTACTTTTTTCTTTAATTAATGTTTTGTTCCACCCGTTTTTCTGGTAAGTTTTTTAATGAGATGACTTTGATTTGTATTGTGTACCCTTTTTCCTTCACTAGTAGGTTTTTATCCCACTGAGTTTTTTCTAGCAAAGTTTTAATGAAGCACAATATTTATTTATAGACATCTAAAAAGAGTGTTGTAAAAAATATTAGATGATGTGAATAACTATAAATTTTCAATTTTTGGCCTTTCATTTTCTACTCCATAACCTTCCTAATTAATAGTCTTTAGGATTTTTTATCTTATAACTCAAAGGTTACATATTGTATACTTGTGAGAATTCATTTTGTTATTCGCTCTACGTAACTCCCAATTAAGGTTGGAGGTCTATAAATAGAAGTTTTGTGATACATGTTAAAGGTAAATGAATAAGATGTCACTCCCTCTTTCTCTCTAATTATCTCTTGTCTCTCTCATTTCAATCTCTTATGGCTTTCTTATTTTCATAACAGAAAAAATTAAGTCACATTATTTATCAATTTAGAATAAATTTAAT
This sequence comes from Acacia crassicarpa, assembly GCA_034222035.1. Taxonomy (NCBI): domain Eukaryota; kingdom Viridiplantae; phylum Streptophyta; class Magnoliopsida; order Fabales; family Fabaceae; genus Acacia; species Acacia crassicarpa. The sequence continues at coordinate 16,576,907 of JAWXYG010000009.1, read as the reverse complement.
AACTCAACTGTCATTTGACTCATTTCTTGGTAAATGAGAAATGAGAGGAATGACTATATAAAACTTGTGAATGAATTGAATGTGTGGATTTATTACTTGATAAATAAATGTTGATAATATAGCAAATGAATGTATGAATGACTACACAAAACTTGTAAATGAGCCGAATGTGTGGATTTGTTACTTAATGAATGAAAATTAATGAAATGTGGGGAAGACAATACAAAACATGTGAATGAGTTTAGTCAAAATTAAGGAGGTACTTATTTGGTCATACTTATAAGGCGCTTCTTGCATGTTTCACCAGTGGCGGAGACAGAAATATTAATGAGGGGGACGAAAATTTTTCGGTAGAAAAATCACCTTGTTAATTTCGAGCACAACATATCATTCACACTCATATCTAAAATGTTAATATTATGTTTTATACAAAATTCTTGAATATGAATCAAGAAAGCATTCTAACCTATCCCTCTTAATTTTTTTAAGTAATTCATTCCTAGTTGAAACCATATGTAAAGTATTTAAAATATCTTAAGATTCTCATTGCAAAGCTTGACAAAAGATTTCATTAGTACTCATAATTTTTTTTCATAATTTAAGATACAATATGATGACAAAATCAAAAGATGTCAATAATAAATATGCATTATCTACATCTCCACAATAAATAAATTCCACAACACAAATGGTGCTTCTTGGTGAGGTAACTCGAAGGTCTAAAAATTATAAATTGAAGACCAGTTTTCCCCGTAAGGCCATAACACGAGTTGAAACTCCATTCTTAATTGATAGGGTCGCAAATGACTCTTCACGGCAAGGAGAAAAAGAAATGAAGCTTGGGTTTCCAAGTAAGACAAGAACAAGCAAAAACATATTAATAAAATTTAATTGAAGACGCAATAAATTCTTTATTGAGTTAAACCTACCAGGTCAAGTAGACAGAGTAGGTAAATTCTTTGGAGTTGGCTTTCCTCCTTCGTCTTTTATCTTTGTTGTCCTCCACTACTCTGGAACGCTGCCGTTTTGGGTTTAAAAAAAAAAAAAAAAGAGCTGATGCCTCTTCTTCTTCTTCTTTTTTTTTTCTTAAAAAAATATTTCAGGGTAGTGACTGGTGCTAAAAAAATATTTTATGATACTAACTATTACTAAAAAAATACGTTATGATTTTGAAAAATTTATTTTGTGATCTTAAAAAAATATTTTAGAGTACTGAATAGTACTAAAAAGATACTTAATGATACTAACTGGTACTGAAAAAATACCTCATGATCTTGAAAAATCATTTTAGGATTCTGGAAAAATATTTCAGAATACTGAATAATATTAAAAGGATACTCACTGGTACTGAAAAAATACTTCATGATGTTGAAAAAATATTTTAGGATCTTGAAAAAATATTTTAGAGTACTTATTGATACTAAAAATATATTGCAGGATTTTTTTAAGACCCCAAAATAATTTTCCAAGATTATGAAGTATTTTTGAGTAATAGTTAGTATCATGAAGCATCTTTTTAGTATCATAGCTTGGAATACATTTTTTTATTTAAAAAAAAAAAAAGAGGCACCATCTGTTTTTCTCGCCAAAACGACGGCAGAGCAGCGGAGGCCAATGGAATAAAAGGCAAAGGAGGAAAGTCAGCTCCAAATTCTTTACGTAATAAATTCCAACTAAAAGGCCAATGAGCTCCCCCCATTTCTCTCTTCTTCTTCTTCTTTTTCTTTTTTATTTTTAAATGTTAGGGGCGCCCCCCCCCCCCAAAAAAAAACTCTCCACTGTATTTTACACAAATTAACAAAAACTTTTAAACTTTACTGACTCTTTTATAAAATAAAAATTTCTCTATATGCCCTACAAATAGAACAAAAAATTTCTTCGCCTTCTGCCCTATAAATAGGAGCATATGAGTAACTTATACTACCTTTAGTGTATGATATTGGGCACTTTAATTGACTCACGAGAAATAAAAAATGACAGTTAACTCATTAAATAGAACATAAATTGAAAATTTTTACACTTTTACCCTTATTGAAAACTATGTATGAAAATTTAGTGACTGGGAAAAATAGAAATGAGCATTAATTACTATTAAAAATAAAAAATAAGTATTAATTATCTTACAAATAATTTATATTTTGGACTAGGGACGTAGCCAAGATTTGAAAATAGGGGGACAAAAATTACAGAATAAAATCTAAGAGAGTTAGTATTTAAAATTAGGGGTGAAAATTATAGAATTTATAGTACGGAGGGAGTATAATATTCAGCATATTACGTAGTGAGAGTCGTGGATGGCCACCCATATTTTTGGCATGCAAGTGGTGATGGGGTCAAATCCCACCCCCACCACTTTACCCAAAAAACACCTTTAGACTTAGTTATGGTCATTTACTCTTACCATTTTTTTCACCTCTATTCTCATTTCAACTTTTAGAGTTCCCATTAAGATTTGAGTGGTTTAAATTTAATATTTTATAAAAATATTGTTTAAAATATTCTTTATTGCAGTTTCAAATCACCATCACTAAAATTTAACAGTTTTAATTTTTTTTTAATTTGATATCTTATCAATATTTTTATAAAACATTAAAATCTCAATCATATTTAATATGTATGAGTAGTGGAGTAAAAGCGGACAGTAAAAGTAAAAAATTATAGCCAAGTCCAAAATCCTCTTACCATACATGGCAAGGAGTTGTTAAAGGAAATATGAGGGTATTTGTATCTTTTTCACGGTATAGGTTATTTTACCTACTCCTATTTTACCTACCTCTGCCTACTCCTCTCAATACCGTTATCCAACGGTGGAGATTTGAGGCATAAAATAAACATTTTACCCCAATCTCCCACCCTCCCAAACCCCCCCCCCCCTATCAGCGCCACCGTAACCTAATAGCCCGGCACGGTGCTGAAAGGCGCTATAAGGGTTTGAGTTCTGGTGATCTTTAAAATCTCTTCAATAGCGCTCATCTTCTTCGCATCAGGAAGCCAACCAATCGCACTAAATAAACTTTGCATCTGTAGTCGTGGTTGTAGAATCGAGTTGGGGCTTTGAGCCTCTGAGACGAAGCACTGGTTTGATCAAGGGGATGAAAGGGGTGGCTTTGTCTTCGCTGTTGTTTTTTGGGTTCTTTGTTGTAATTATGGTTTGGAGCAGTTGGATTTTGACGATGGGATCTGATACTACCGCAAATGATATGTGGAGCAATTGGGCTTTTGTGGCGCAAATTGTAGTAACTTCTACTTTTCTGATGTTAATTCTGCTTTACAACACAGCAGCAAACACTATTTTGTACTTGAATTGCAAGGCTATTCATGGTGAGCTTGCTCTTAAGATTGCTGAGGAATTTGCTAGAGAGTTTGTTAGTTTGCCTTTTGATGAAAGGAAGGTTCCTCACGTTGTTTCTGCTGTTCCATGAATAATGTCTCTTTGTAAACTTACGTACGTCTTATACAGTTTATAAGGACTCAGTGTATACAATTAAAGACAATTAGTCCAAGCCAAGAATGTGGTTTAGATGTATCGTATATTCATATTGTCATTGAAAGAAGGAAAGATGAAAATTGTTCAAAGATAGCTGGTCGCCTTCATTTTGAATTTTTGGGTTCATTCCACCATGCTATTTTGGCTTATATATAGTGACGAAGTTTCGAGAGAGTTAACTGAAACCAATGAAAATTGGTTTTAGTATCTGCTGTGAGCCTGCATAAATGATAAATCTCATCCATCTTGTATCAAATTAAGAGACAGTTGCACTTTCTTGGTTCTATATATTTCTTTTAGTAATTAGCTTGATTATCTGATTCCTCCTTGGAACCAGATTGGGGAGAAGATCACACGGGAAGATTGTTCAAATTTTTATGTAGGTTGTTGCAGTGTAATGGTTGTATAAGAATTAACATACTGACGCCACTAGCACACACCTATGCTTTTCAACAGTCTGTATTTGCTGAGATCGCTTGTGGTTCATCGAATGACTCACTAAGACATGAACTCCTTTTTTGTTGTGGGTTCTTGATATCGACATTCATATTCATGGTATGGTGTCTCGATGCATTCGCCACGATAATGTTTTGGGAAAAATAATCGAACATGATTAACCCATGTTGCTTATAGTGTCTTTGGATTAGCTTTATGAAAATGATTTTACTGTGTACAATATAAATATGCGAGACAAGTCATGTATCCCTTAGACTTACGGCGAATCGAGCAAATTCTGGATTGATGACGTGCAACCTTCAAATTTGGCCATTTGGAAAAGATTTCCTAAAAACACATCCTTTGGAAAATTTCTCCTCTCACAAAAATGAACTTGCTATTTAAGTCAAACTTCTTTCCATGAAACAAACAAGGCCTCAAAGCATTCCTATTTTGTGTAATGTTTTCAAGCGACCATATCCTTAAAGAGATTAATTTTATGAATCACGAAGTTTAAAAAGAAATCAAATGTCTCACAATAGTTAGCAGTCTCTCTTTCTAGAATGTTAAAAAAGGACATTCAGTAAAAACCAACTCAGGATATTTGCTTGATGAACATTTTGAAATACAACAGCCAGCTAGTGCTTCCAAAGCTGGTGGTATGTTCTAGCCTAAAAGACTTGTCCTGTCGTGTTACAGGCTGCAGGATTTTGGACTTTTTTCTTGCCTCCGCGGCAGCCTTTGAGACATCTTCTGCATTCAACCATGCCAAAGTCCATGGACTGATTTTCACTGCTCTGGGATTATTCTTTTTCATCTCTCACTGTCTTCGTTCCTCGTGAACTGACAGAACCTGCTTCTGGTGGCACCACATCAAACTACCACCGCCCCTGCACAAGAGTAAAACAGAAACAAGTGCTGGTAAGTATAGAATAAAGTAGGTAATCGTAAATAAGACATAAAATCATACTTCAACTTCCTTTATGCAACGATTATTCCCCTCGTGACAGAACAAGGTTGTCATTCAACAATTGAGACACTGTTAATCATGGGATACTGTGGGTTTTATAAGAACAATAACACGGCAGTTTAGTTTATGCAGAAAAAGTCCTATCATAAAATACAGAAGCAAAGGACATTAATATAAATCCCATGAAGAAAACAAGTTCAGAAAGTCACCTGATCTTCAAGGAACATGCGTGGAAGCGTGCACCACGGTGGAAAGTAGTAAATGAACTTGCACTGCTCAATCCTGTAAGTGAGCTGACGGTAGACATTAGGGGGCTTTGCTGACCTCCAACTCCTTGCAGGTCTTGCTCCTGCTCCCTTGGAGCTATGATGTAATCATAAGTGCTGATTCCTAAGTTGTCAATCATGTGATAATATTCATATGGGTAATAAGGTCATTGTTATGTATAACAACAGACTTTGTGTAAGACCAAAAAAACAAGATCAACGAAACAAACACATTTATGTTAATGCATGTAAATTGATGTGGTAGGATTGGGCTCAAATACCACGTTAAATTCTAATCTAAAACCAGCAGAATTGCCCAACGACTACATAAAACATGCTCAAAAGACGAGTAAGCAATGTGGGACTTTTAACAAATTAACAACCAGATTATTAAAGCAATATGAAAATTTCAAGCTTCCCTTTCTAATGAGAAGGATATGAAAGAAGAAAAGTTGAGCAAGGGGCAATGTAGCAAGGACAGCGAATATTGACCAAACAGCCTGTGGTAAGGGGGAAAACAGTTCTGTAGGATTGAGAATAGTTGCTAGAAATAGCAGTAGCAATTTTCACAAACTATAAATTGCTCTTTCATTTATTAAAATTGAAGAAGGGAGAAAATTAAAGATCAAGCAAAGAGAACCCAAGGGGAAAACATTCACTGTGCAGACAATCAAAGCAGTACAGTAACAAATGTACATCATACACCAAAAAAGGTAAGAAATAAAGAAAGAAATAGTGCCCACCAACACAATAACAAAAGGTGCCAGAGAGAAATTGCTTCCCAACTTGGCAAAGATATCCACTGAAAATTCCTTTCTCTCTATAAAACAGCAGATGAGGACAAATATCCCAGTAAAATTTCAATGTACAAGAACAATTTCTGATAAATACCAACTAATTTTTAACACAATCCCTGGTTAAAATTTCTAATACTGATTTTGGACATTACTGTCTACTCTAAAAGCAAGAAAACAAGCAGCCTTTCTCCCGAACAAGTCATCTATATATGATTTTTCTTTAAAACTTGCATAAAACCAATATATTGACTTTATGCCTCTCTATATAGCTTGAAGTAACAAACTTCTACCAAGATGGGAACGCCATCACCGAAAATTACAATTAAAGAAGTTAGCGCCCGTTATCATAATCAAACGACGTCGAACTAAACTACAATAAAAAGCCATGATCGAACTGCAAGGCTCCAAACTCTACTGATATTCTTCGAACAACAGCCACCGAGATATATACAGTAAATTAACCCCAAAAAAAGATAGTATTTAAAATTCAGGTATCTACAAGGCATCAGTTACTTGCATCAGGATGAAGAAAACAAGAAAAACAGAGTGATCATCAGAAAAGCGACCGAAAATCTAAAAAAATTTAAAAATATATTGGGGCTATTGCTCTCAATTTAAAAATTCTGGTATCTACAAGGCATCAGTTACTCGCATCAATTTAAATTTGGTGATTGTGCTTGAAAAGGTGAATAACAGAACAAGCACCGAAAATTATAGAATAAATAGAAGCAAAATCAAACTGTCAGCAAAAAAATTTACAAAATCAAGTGAGTTTGAAACATTATAATAAAGATAAAGAATGAGAGACAAAATGCGATACCGGCGATGCAAGAAGTGGGCGGATCCTTCTGCAAATCCTTGAGTTCCTTCAAGATCCGCTTCGATGCCATGTTGAAACCTAACGAAGAGACCGGATTATCTCAGATCAAAACAAAAACACACACAACGTGCACGCATAGATATGCACATGCATCGGAATAACCAGTAGTAAAAGGGCAACACAGATATAGATCATACCGAAGAGAAAATTGAGAGAGGCCCTCGATTCGGAAGGAGAAGACAAGTTGAAACAGGAAACTGATTGATTTGAGATGGCAGATATGTCTTATAAAAATGCCTAGGGCTGGGTACAGGATCGATCCAGCCCCTTTCTTTGAAATTGGTTAGAAGTCTGTGAATGAAGATATATTTAGTGCGATTGGTTGGCTTCCTAATGCGAAGAAGATGAACGCTATTGAAGAGATTTTCAAGATCACCAGACCCTCAAACCCTTATAGCGCTTTTCAGCACCGTGCCGGGCTATTAGGTTACGGTGGGGTTCTCATTTGGTGCACATAATTATGTGCCCAATTATATGCTCATACCTCTATTAGAGGTATGAGCATATTTTTTTTAATTTTTTTAATTTTTTTATATATTATATTTATTTAGATTTAAATTATATGCTACTTTCTGGAATTTTTTTTGCACCCAGTATCTCAAATTAATTAGTTTCCAATCCTGCATTTATCTGTAACACTAGTATCATGGAAACTAATTAATTTGAGATACTGAGTGCAAAAAAAATTCCAAAAAGTAACATATAATATAAATCTAAATAAATACAATATATAAAAAATTAAAAAAAAATAAAAAAAAATATGCTCATACCTCTAAAAGAGGTATGAGCACATAATTGGGCACATAACTATGTGCACCAAATGTGAACTCGGTTACGGTGGCGCTAACAGGGGAGAGACAGAGAGAGGGTGAGAGGGTGGGAGAGAGATGGGGTAAAATGTTTCTTTTATGTCTCAAATATCTACCGTTAGATAGGATCATAATCTAACGATATTAAGAGAGGTAGGCAGGGGTAGATAAAATAGGAGTAGGCAGAATAACCTATCCTCTTTTTCACATGCATTTTGAAAATCTCATTTTTAGATTTACATCTTATAAAAATTATTGAATGGGAGCATCTCTATGGGATTTTGCTTTTTTCATGTTGTTTATTTGTCTTTTTCCTAAATTGTAATTTTAATGTCATAAAATATTACGATTCTTATATATTAGCGAGCAAGTATACAACTGACATAAAAAGTTCAAGAGATTGTGTATTTTAGTCTAAATTTAATTAGAAGCATTTCTGTCAACATTTGTTTTCTTAATCCGGAAGGCTGCATCATCACGCAAACTCAAATCTTTTGCATATAGCAGTGCATTGGCACAGCTGGTGGTATTGAGATGTTTTATATCTCTCCTCAAGTCCCGTGTTCGAATCCCCCCTCCCCTCGCCTTGTACCAAAAAAAAAAAATCTTTTGCATATAATGACAATTAATTTATGAGATAGGATATTATTACTATCAATTTTATGTCACTACCAAGTCATTATCACTTTTTCACCATTGGATCAGAATTTTAATAAGAGGGAGAAATGATAAATATAGATAAGATTCTGATGCAACGATGAAAAAGTGGCAGACTTAGTAATGATATAAAATTTGTAGTGACAATATCCTATCCTTTAATTTATTGTCTATGATACGCTAATAAAAAAAATATTAGTTCAAATATGAAATTCGATTTGGAACAAAAAAAAATATGAAGTAGATGAGCATAGTCCGAGTGATGTGGCAAGCCTTGTTGCGCCATCAGCACGGTACTTCCAGTTCGTACCTAATTCAATAATTGCATTTTGCTTTAATCGTTCGTGATTTTCTCTCAATTCACACTATACCATAATCAGCTTCATCATCATCAGGCAAGCTCTTCCTCTTTCGCTCATTACTATACTTCTTGTTTTGCTTGCTTATAGCTCTTAAGTTTTTCCTCCTTACTCGTTCAATTGTGTAGTTGATTCCCCCCCCCCCCCCCTCAGAGGAACTCTCTCTCTCTCTCTAGCGCTGAAAAACTGTGACTTTCTGATTGGGGTGTTATCTTGTATAATAATCATTTTCTGCATGATTTGATTAGTGATTTGTTGATTTATGGATTCTTATACTGCTAAATTCTTGCTTTGGTTGCTATTTGATGAGCATGGGATTCCTTTTCCCTTTCCTCGAGACGATAGAGGCTGATAAAATTCTTTTGATTTTTCCGTTTGAAGGTTTATCTCTGCAGCAGATTATTTAGTCTTGGGCAGGAATAGACACAGGCCTCACTGTAACACGTTCACATATGCACCTGCGTCGTTCCTGTTCTCTAATTTTGTCTCTTATGATATAGGGCGATGGCAAGGAAAGCCTTCAAGATGACGCCTATAAAGGACAAATAATTGAGAAGAACTATGCATGTGGATCACCATCTTCTTCTTGTTTTATTAGTCCAGTGTGGATCAGATAATCTTCGTTAATTAAGAAATTTACAAACTCTATTTCATTCCAAAATAGAATGGTCTGAACAATGGATTGTGTATGTATACCTATAGGTCCAGAGGGCTAATCCCTTATTATAATTTCTGGTTGGGGGGCATGAGCTTACTTCTTTTATTAAAGGTCTGGTTGATATTGCTATTGTAGCTAGAAATATTGCTGAATTTCATGGCAGTCTCGTAATAGGATTTATTTATCTGTATTTCATGTAAGAATTGCATCTATTTGGGCCAGTAATGCTGATTCTTTGAAACAATGAACTTGATTTCATGTAGGAGGAATTGCGAGCTAAATCGTGAAGTTTATCTCTCCTTTTGAGCTTCTGTACCTTTGAAAACTACACAAGAATTACTCAATTGTCAATCTCCCAGATGTGAATGGAGTCTGTTGAAGAGTGTAACTGGTGTTAGGGTAATATCACACTTATTCCTTGGCAATAGAGGAAAACCTTTCCTTGCCTCCTCCTTGCCCTGTAAATGGTGGATTTAGTAATTGTTTGAGCATTGCCTCTAGGTTGATTTTCATAAAATAGAAAGGTCCATTATGTCCGTCAAGATTTTTATGTGAATAGTGTCTGAATCTGATGATATAAATTATCTCATAATATAGCTGCAGTGGTATTAACATTATTTTTTTTCCTATGCCTGACGCCTACATTTAGATTGTCTCTGCCCTTTGATGTTATGGAAGTTTATGTTACAGGTTAGAAATTGTGATGCATATTTATTCTAGGATTTCTAGAACAATTTGCACAGGCTATCCATGTATAATAAGATTTTTGGTTTTTGTTTGCTATGCAAAAATTCGATCTGTATATTTGCGATGCAGCATAATGAACTCTGATGAAAAAGCAGCTGGGATTTTATCTTCCAAAATTGTTGATTCAAGGAGTAGTGGGTGTCAGCTGGAAACTTGTTGTCCAGTTTCTATGAAGCAAGCTAGCCAGTACTCCATAGTTCATAAAGTTACTCAGTGTTCACCTTCTCCTGTGCTTTCTTTTGTGGAGAGAGAGCCTCAAGATACAGAAACTTCTCATGTAATAGCTGTTGATTCAGATCATGAATGCCCAAAGTCAGGAAATTTGTCAACTTCATCTAATACCATGCGAGACATACATATTGTAAGAACTGAGACTGCATGTCTATGTCCGACATTATAAATATAGATTTACTATTTTGCGATACTGAAGGGCTCTATCTGTAAATAATTAGCAGATCCTACCCTTTTAAGTGCATGACTATTGCTGGGTATGGGTAGCTAATATGTGCTCATTTTATATTTTTCAGTCAATGAGGTTGATGGAGCACTTTCTTGAGCTTGCTAAAGAAAATACAGAGAAGGATCTGGAAACATGTGGTATACTAGGTGCCTTCCTTGTAAGAGTCAATATAAATCCTTAATTTACTGTCTCTCTTGTCAGGAATGCTGGCAGCCTTTAATAAAAGGTTTAAACTGCAGTGTTCATATCTGGTTAATTACTATATTTGGAAAATTTATTTCTTACATATTTGGATATAATAATGCCATTCATTAATCTGCATTATGCTGAAATCTCTCTTGCTTTCTCTCGCACTCTCATTTTTTATTTTCATGTGTATTTTTATTGTTAAGATGTATGCCACCTGAAAATTACAATGCTGGTAGGATGTTGTGTCGTTCTATACTGCATGGTTAGTTGCACTGAAATGTACGCTGTGATATTTTACAAACTGAAGCCAGCTAGTATTTTTTTTTAAAAAAAATGTAGAAACTAAATTGATGAATGCTGTTTCAAATATTGGATTGACACTAATTATTACTTTCACTCATCTAGGATAAGGGAACCCTCTACATGACCACTCTGATTATACCGAAACAAGAATCAACTTCCAGCTCTGTGAGCATCTTGGAGCTACTTTTACACTGTTATTTTATTTTACTTAATGGGTTATGGTTTCACTACTGCTTCTTGCTGACCAACTGCACTAAACAGTGTCAGGCTACAAATGAGGAGGAAGTTTTTGCAATTCTAAATGAAAGATCCCTTTTGCCTGTGGGATGGATCCATGTATCTCCCTGTTCTTTTTGCTATTTAATTAATTTTTGTATGTTGATAACAGTGTTTCTTTTCTTTCTTTCCTTTTCATTTTTTTTTGGGGCCCAATGTTGATCAAAATTTTCTTAAACTCTATTCCATGCTGTTCTTTTGAAATCATTTGCCATCTCTGATTTCGTTTACTTCCTCTGGAACCATCTTGGTGTCCAAACCTACTGTTTTAAAGCTTTGTACGGGCTATGGCACTCTGCAAGTTTAGATTCATTAGAATCCCCTAAATTTTTTCTATCTCATCAAGATCAATTAATTTTATTAAACATGGATAAATTCCAGTGAAGATTTGTTAAATTTCTGTTAGCATCAGAGCTCAACTTTTCCAGCGTCATATTTCTTTACAAAAGGCATTGTATTATCTGATTCTTTTGAACTAATTACCATATGAATGTGAGGCAGCGTGGCGATTCTTTTTTTAAAATCTAATTAACCTTTTCATTTTGTATATTTCTCATTATAAAGTTTCTTTACATGTGCTTAACAATATCTGTTGACTTCATAATTCTAACCCCTATGTTTATTCTGCAAACTTTTAGACCCATCCTTCTCAAAATTGTTTCATGTCATCAGTGGATCTGCATACTCAATATTCTTATCAGGTGACTGACGTTAATGCTTCTGACTTGTTTGTTGTAATAGTTTTTGTAGTGTCCTGCTATTCAGTTTAATATGACTCAGAATTCAGAAGCATTACCTCCTTTCTGAATGCTACCAGCTCAATTACAAAATCCCATATTGGTAGAATTAAAACAAATTTATCGTTAACACCGCTGAAGGAGCTGTTTTGAGCGTTGTGACTCACTGGCTCTGGTGATTGAGCAGAAATTAGGGCCATCTGAAACATCAATAAGATGATAATAGTATGTGGGAAATACATGCTTTCTCAGTTGTCTTCTGCTTCAGTTAATGATTAAAGTTATTTTTTGATCTTTCGGTTAGGGTTTGTGTGAAATCTAAAACTGTGCCTTATAATCTGATGGCATGCTATTGCAACTCATTTCCTTTTTGGTTTAACGAGATAATGGATTGCTGAAGATCATTTGACACCAATATTCAAAATCCAAACAACAGAAAATATAACATTTATAACAAGCCTCACTATTTAGAAGTCATGAACAGTATAATTGATTTCCCTTTGTAATGTTTGAGACCAAAGTCTGGTGAAATATTAGTAATGAAAGCAACCTTCCCCAAAATGGTTCAAAATTTTGAATTATATGTTTACCGGAAAAAGAAAAATGATGAATTTCACCTTCGAAATCAAGTATGATGGCTTTTTGTTATATGTTCAGGTAATGGTTCCTGAGGCTTTTGCCATTGTACTGGCTCCTACAGATACCTCAAGGTCTGATCATTTTCTACTATGATTCATCTTAGTCCAAAATTTCACTAGTCGCTTTAATCTTTTTGGCACACATGAATTGTAGAACATAAAAACTAGATATCTAAAGCACAGTTAACACCCATCCAGTTGGGAAAAATGTGGTAAATTTTTAACAAAACTAGCTGCATTTGTTTCTTAAATCTGATTGGTAATTTGGACCCACTATAAATAGTGAAGTGGTTGTTGTAGTTTCTCTTGAACCGTTGCAAACCTCTTAACTGTACCTGTGATTTTATACCAAGATTATGTTCCTTTCAATAGCACAAATAGATCAGTTTTGAATTTTTTACTATTCTTTTCTTTCAATAAATAAGTTACACACAACCATCATGTGACATTTGCTCAGGAGCTGTGGATTGTTTCGGATAACTGACCCTGATGGAATGAGTATTCTACAAGGTTGCCCAGAGACAGGATTTCATCCACACAAAGACCCAGATAATGGGAGTCCCATGTATGAGCGATGCTCCAATGTCTACAAGAACTCCAATCTGAGGTTTGAAATCTTTGACTTGCGCTGAAAATGGCTTTGTTCATAACACAGGTCTCCTATTCACTGAAAGAACTTGACTTTCTAAACATGTTCAGTAACATATAATATTTGGGCACATAGAATTTATTACATGGAGACAATAAAAAAGCTCATCAAGGCATCCCTTTTGAGAGGGCATTTATTGGCCCCTTGTAAAGCCAGCGGCCAGCAGGTACTAGGTAGTGTAAAACAAAACTGTCAGTTCACTGGTTGAAGTAATGTGGGGGTTTAGTACTTATGTTCATAGTCTTTGTCTGTATTGTGTTGTGACACCGGGGAACTAACTTGAACTTTAGTTGTAAGAAGCAGAAAATAAGGGTTTCTTTTACATCTCCTTGTATCAGCATTGTGGCTCCTAATATGAGAGAAATAGTAATTGGGATCCCTAATGACGGCCTGACGGTTGGGAGGGTGGGAGGGAGAGGTATATGATAGTGGGCACTATTTTTGTACTCATATGTTAGACTTAACCCTTTCGAAGCGTAAAGGGTTTTCACCTCTCCCAATAAGTGTAGAATTTGAATTTGTGTTCCTCTTCTTGTAGGACGAGACCGTTTATCACTTCTACTAATAGCTTATTGGTTTCTCTACACACACACATGTGCGTCTGTGTTTTTTTCCACTGGAAAAAATTCTAGGGTTCTTGTAACATATTTCTTCTAACACCTATTATAAGGCACCCCCAAACACCTCACCAAAGCCATAAAAATAAATCACCATAACTAAAGAGATGTAGTTAAGTTATTAAATTTATTTCAGAATAATTTTTTTCCCTCAAATTTACTCATGTTTGAAACCACAAATTTCAATTTGAGAAGAGGAAAAAAAATTGTATCAAACTTTAAAAAGCAATAATCTTAAAAAATATATATATAATACCTCATTTAGTAGTAACTTATAATAAGAATATTCTTCTAGAGAGTTGATTATGATAGGGATCAAAATAGTACATGTTTGTGAGATGGAGGGGAAAGGAAAAGGGTGATGCAGGGTCCCTTTATTCTTGTTGGTTTGCATGGATAGGAAGCAAAAGAAGAGGACTGGAAGGGAGAAAAACATGTGGGACCCTTGCCATTTGGGTACGATGTATTATTGGTTGAATGATGAAATGAAAGAAAGCTGAAATATGGGAAGCAGATACTGTTACATGCTACTTTTCATTATCTCTCATTATCTTTAGATCTAGATCATCTAACTGTATGCGGTAATTTGAAATAGAAGATGTGTCTCCTTCTAAATGCTTAGATCCAAATTGGACAGTCCAAATCTAAAGATAATGAGAGATAATGAAAAAGTGGCATGTGAGAGAAACTGGATGTGGAAATATGACATGCCATTGAATTATTTGTTGCTCATGATATCACTCACCAAGATGAATAACAACTAAAAATTATACAAAAATATCTTTGAAAATAGAAATAAAAATAAGTAAATGTGAATGCATATGAATATAAAGGACTTTTTGTTTTTGTTTTGTTTTGTTTTTTTTTTTTAAATTTTGGTATCTCTCATCATACTCAACAAAGGTGAAGGCCAAAAAATCATACTCAACAAAGGATATCATCATGTACAGGTGTACAATAACTATTGAGGAACATCAACCTCATTACTTATGTGATTTAAATCATTTAAGACCTGTATGACAGCTCAAGGGAACTGATACCAGGAAAATAATTTGTTTTAAAATAAATTTTAATGAGTCATGCCGTGTGAATATAGTATATGGACATAGCCATAAACTTGCAATTTCAATATAAATAAAGATTTTCCTTTTTTTAATATATATATATATATATATATATATATATATATATAAACATGGAATGTCAAGCCCCACTGTTAGAACATTCATTGTTTATGAAATTTCCTACTACTCAGAAGAGCAGAGATGAAGAATTTAAATTGTTCCAAATAATGGGAATGATACCTCTAATTAATTACATAAAATAAACAGAAACTTTAATCGTTTTTATTATAATGGTACAAAAAACAAAGCCATGAGACTACAAAGTTGTTATTATAGATGAGTTGAAAGCCTCGTATAATAAGGACATTAAATGTAGGGAAAATTTATTTAAGGGCCTTTTTTATAGAAAAAATCTTAAAAAATACTCTAAGATTCTAAAAATCTCATAAAAGATCTAAAGGTCTTTTCTGGAATTTCTAGAATCTACGTGAGTTGTTAACGGGGTTGATATAGTTGTTAACGGGTAGATCATTAGCAACTAAATCAGGCTCATTAACAACGATTTGCTAACAACTAAATCAACCACATTAACAACTATATCAGTACCCCTTTAACAACTATATCAGCCCTGTTAACAACTCACGTAGATTTTGAAAATATCAGAAAATGCCTTAGGATTTTCAAAATCTTGGAACCTTTGTTAGGATTTTTTCCCCCTGTAATAGAGGCCCTTATGTGAAATTTCCCTTAAATGTAAAGAGCTGTGAATAAACTGCAATAAGCGTAAGAAGTTTAGAGGATGTGTCTTGTGAGGGAACCTTCTCATCTTTATATATTGGGAAAAGCTTAGAAGGGCGGCCCCTTTGTGAATTTGGTCGGTGTACGTCATTCATACTTTATTCCACATTTGCAGTTCAAATTTTGAAGTTCATATTACATCCAAATTTCTCAAACTTTGATCGTTTAATGTTTTTATGAGAAAAAGGTACTAGTAATATATTATACTCTCTCCGGTCATAAATATAGGATAAAGTTAACTTTTTTTGAAAAGATTAAGGAAGTTAATTAAATTATTTCAGCTTACTTTTATTTTTATTTTCTTCAAACTAATTAATTTGACTAATAAACTAATATATAATTTAAGAATACACAACATATTATATGATTAATTAACTTATTTAGTTTTCTTAATCTCTTTAAGAAAAATCAATTTTGTCTTATATTTAAGACCAGAGAAAATAATTTGAATCGGATTGGGTGAGATAACGTGGCGTAAGATGGGATTCTAGAGGTGAGTTCCAAGCAGCGTTCTATGTTTGAAAATTAATATTAGTCCTATGTTAAATGTAGGAACTAGATAGTTAATCCTTATAGATTTTTTTTTTAAAAAAAATCAGTTAAACACGTTATTCATGATAAAGTTTGTTGGTTTCTAAAATACTCTTTTGATTTATTTTTTTTTTATGGGAAACTATGTCCTAACAGATTTTTTTTTTTTAAGCTCAATTAATATGCATAATTTGAAGAACACGAGGTAAAGTAGATAAATATCTTATACTTCTTCTATCCCTTATTATAAACATCAAATAACGGAGATGCATATATCATGAAAAAATTTAAAATTAAATAAATGCAGTAAATATATACAACTATTGTTTTCAATTATGCTCTTATATCGGCTATGTGCATAGAGGATAAGGGTATGTTTGGTTAGGGGAGGGGAGGGGAGGGAAAATGGGGAGAGAAAAGTTATTTGTGGTGGGGCCACAAAAGTTTTCTTCCTTTTTATCATTTTCCCTCCATTTCCCCTCCTCTTTCCCCCAACCAAACATACCCTAAGTGAAAGAGAAGAGAATACATGTAATAAAAAATGGTCAACAATAAATGTTTATATGAACATAACATAAAGTTTATATTTTGGAATAACTCTTTCACAAATTTAAAACTTATAATAAGAAATGGACCGATATTTATAATCATAACAAATATTTTCACTAGCTCTTACATTCAAGGCCAAAGAAATTTGTTGGTTTACTAGTTCTTACATATTAAGTCATTTAAAAAAATGGTTTTAAAATTTAATTCATTTTCCATATATATATATATATATATATATATATATATATATATATATATATAATATTGCACGGTTACTTGTCAAACCCTTAGGCTGTGTTTGGTTGGAGGTGAGGGAGGGAGGGAAGGTGCCCATCACTAGTGTGAGAAGTCAAATATAACTCTAATGTGATATGTTTCTAAAGTCAATGTGCGGAAAACGATGCAAAAAACTATTCCCTCCGGTCCTTATTATAAGGCACCAACTAACAAATCTCACAAACCAATAAAAGTAGTTAAAGTCAATAAAGTTACCCTACACTTTAAGTAACTTCCAATATTCACTCTACTGATAGTTGGTGCCTTATAATAAAAACCGGACGGAGTATATAATTTTAAAAATTTTCCATGGGTAATTTGGGAAAATTTTTTGCTCCCCTCCCCTCAAACCATATATAGCCTTGAAGTATGATCTAATTGAGGAGGTGATATTAACTTTGAATATAAAATCTATTTCACATACTAATTTATTTGGTTCCTAAATTAACTATATTGACATTCACGCAATAATAATCAAGTGAGAGAGGAAAATAAATTAAAAAAGATTATTAGTGTTTATATATATATATATATATAGGGAAAATTATTTGTCCAGTGACTGGACCTAAGAAATTTTCCTGTTAACCACTAAAACTATGTCGTTTGGTTAAGTATAGTGATGGGTGCCTTAATTTAAAAAAAAAAAAAAAATCGCTTAGAATCATCGAATGGAGAATCAAATGACTAGGTTTCCCAGTAACAATTTTTCACAAAATTTGAATAAAGACGTTTTCCATCGCATCTTCCAGACTACCGCTAACAATTTCTCGTAAAATTTGAATAAATGGCTAGGTTTTTGAATCAAATTAGTTTAGAATCATTGAGATTACGCATAAGAAAGCCGGATAAACGAAATACCTAGGAAGTTACAGCAAGTGAATCCGTGACATTGAGAGAAAGAATGGAGAATCAGATTCTTTTATCTTCCATTAGCGATTTGATTTCTAAATTTAGAAATAAGGTTTTAATTCATTCGCTAGAAGTAATTCTCTCTACAATTTCCTATTGATTCTGTCAGTTTGTATTCTTATCCTGGGATATGTTTTATTCCTATTTCTTTTTCACGATAGCGCTGGATCGGAAATTGAGTCATGGATGTTTTGTTTTTTCTTTTGTTTTTTGTTTTTTTTTTAAAATTTAAGGCGCGCCTTCACTAACCCAAACGATGTAGTTTCAATTCACAGGATAGATTATTAGGTTCAGTCACTAGACAAATGATTTTTCCATATATATATATATATATATATATCATGTTAGTTAATTTAGTTAAATTATTTAATATAATTTAATTAATTAATTAGGTCTTACATAAAACATTTTATGTTACTAAAGTAAAATTAAATTACAACTGCCCTACCAGTGCTATAGCTCTCTTTTGGTCTTAACTTTTAAGTGCAACGGTCGGCTTCTTGCTAATGTATCTAATCAATTACTATTAAAAAAAAATTATAAAGAAAAAGGTTGGGACAAATCGCTAAAAAATCGGGGTCAAAAAATGTATCATCCAAAAATATTGGGTGGGGGCCCTTTTTAAAGAAAAAAAAATCCCAAAAAGAGCCCCAAGATTAGGCCTTTTTTGGTATAAATTCATTAAAATTTAACAACTAAATCAGCCAAATTAACAATAAAATCAATACCTGTTAATAACTAAATCAGTTGTATTAACAATATTTTAACAACAAAACCAGTTACATTAACAACAATATCAGCTCCGGTTAACAACTATATCAGTTTCATTAACAATTCACGTAGATTCTGAAAATTCTAGAAAAGACCCTTGGGCCTTTTTTGAAATTTTCAGAATCTTGGTGCTTTTTTTGAGATTTTTTCTCCAAAAAAGGCCTTTAAATATATTTTCCCAAAAATATTCAAGTACTCATATTCTTGGAAAGATGAAACTACTTCTTTAATTGTGTGCGATATATTTTTATGCCTGTGCAAATGTTTTGCATTTTTTTTTAAAGTTGTCAAACTTATGTTATGAGTTTAAGTAAATTTATGATAATGAGGTAAATTCATATGTAAACTCGAGTCATAAACTCATAAAAGTTCATTTTTATTATTAAATGGATTTAATAGTGTATAATTAAATAGTTAAAAAAAATCGACTTAAATATTTTTTACATCCAAATAATTAAAATTAAATCTATCAACATTCAAATGTATCATATTTAATAATGAAATTTATATAAAATTTACATTAATTTCCGCTAAGCATGATCAAATCAAAGAAATTAACATGAGTTTAAGGATAAGTAAACACGGTGTTATAAGTTAGAAACATCAAAACGGTGAACTTAATATATAAACTTGTGAATTTAACCGAGTTTCGAAATACTAGTAACTCGACTGGATTTTGTAAATTAGAGATGTAAAAACATTAAACTCAGAGAGTCAACTCATAAGTTTGATAACAATAATTACATCCCCTCAAGATAACGAAGCTACTTTTGAGTCCTTAAATAAATTTTAAATACCTATGAGTAATAAATTTTGTAACAGAAAATTTTCATCAAATTTCTCAAAAAAAAAAATTAAAATTTTCAAAATTATTTAACACCAAGTAGCACAAATTATGAATGGTTAGATTTCTCTCATCATAATTTTCTCATCAGTTATAATCCATTTATGTCTAATCAACTTGAAAAATCACAATACTTTTCTCTCTTCCTCCCTATCAACAACTAAGATAAACTCATGAGACGATCCCTTCCAATTATGGACCTTTTAAACTTGTTTTCCTTTCCCTGATTTGACGTTAAAAAATTTCATGATCAGTACATGTTAATATAGTTCAGGAGAACTGAATTTACATGATCATTGAGAAGATTACAAACTCTAATTCAAGAGCCAAAAAAATCCATCTCAGTTCTTCTACAGGATTCAATTCCCTCGCCTAAAGATTCATCTCCCTAACTCAAAAGTTAGATTCCTGTGCCTGAAGAAAAATAAAAACTAATTACTTACAAAAAAAAAGCTAATCAGTTTTCCAGTTTTTTCTTTTCTCGATTCGATAACGAAATCTCAGAATGGATGAACATTTCTGGTAAATCCTTTTACATTGGTGAAGAACCCTACCAGATCTTGCCTGTACGGTAAGTAAGATCTTCTTTTATCACTCTCCTTCCTCGCTCTGATCATCACGTAGTGCTTCTCTGGTCCCCACGACGCCATTTTGCTCTTTGATTTCCTTACGGCGTCGTTTTTCACCTCACCGGAGTTCGCCTTCTCTGCCGTTTCCTTAATGTTCGCGGCGTTTTCGGCCTCCGCTGTGGCGGAGCTAGTCCGCTTCTTGGAAATCGCTGTCAAGAACAGGAAAGCGTCCTTCCCATCGCTATTGCTCCGGAGCTTCAAGTCTCGGAACCTCCAGAGCTTGGAGAATCCCGTGGAACTGCTCTTCTCGCACCTCCGATTCAAAACCTCCGTCGTCTTCTTGTTCGACCACCTATAGAACGATCCCACCTGCGGAGGCGCTCTGTTCCATTCGACGGATTCACAGACATTCAACGCCGGCGACGAAATGTCCTGCCGCTCCACAAAGAGTTTCTTCAACGGCGGCCGGAGAGGAGAATCGCCGCCGCACTCTTGAACAAAGAGAGGGAACTTAGGACGGATCTGGCCGTTGTGAAATAGCTCATCAGCAGAAGCGAAATTCTGAGAGACATCACCACAAACAAAGCTAAACTCGTCCTCTTCATCCGCATTATTCAAATCGAGCCCGTCAATCCTGAGCTTGGCGCTAAAATCGAGCGCAAATTCTGCAGAATCATCAAGGGAATCACGTAATGTAGGAGAAGCAGATGCCAAAACGGAAGCCATTGATTGTTGGTGCTAGTGAAGGTTAGATTAGTTTGAGTCTGTGATACAAAACCCAGAATCTCGGTGTGTTTTGTGAGAAAGTGAAGATTGAAATGAATTGAATTGAAGAGTGAGAGAAATGTCGGAGGGTATATATATAGAGAGAGAGATAAAGCTGGGGCCTTGGGGGGTATTTTTGAATTTAGTTGGGAGGGTTAAGGAGGTGGTTGTGATTTTGGGGAAGGGAGTAATTAAGAAGGCTAATAATAGAGGAATGAGTAACAAAGAGAGGTGAGAGGTCAGAGAGGAGGAGGATGGTGATGGCTGCGTTCACTCACTCGCAACACGTGTTTAACTGTTCATGCGGCAGCTTCGTCACCCATCTTCTTAATTAGCTGCAACTCATCCTAACCTTTCTCTAAACTCTCTCCGCTCCACTCCAACCCTCCGGTGCTCTAATATAACAACTTTTTAAGTTACCATTTATAAATAAATAAAGATAGGATATTGTTACTACCATTTTTTGTTACTATCACTTTTTCATCATTAGATCTCAGAATCTCATCTACCTTTATAATTTCTCTCTCCTATTAAGATTGTGATCTAACGGTAGAAAAATGTAGTAACATTGCTAGTAACAAAAAAATAGTAGTAACAATATCCTATCCCAAATAAATATAGGACAAAATGTATAGTATAAATTGCATTATAAATTTTGTCGTATATTTAGAACTGAATCTAGTATTTACTTGTTTTATCCTTTTGGAATATACTTACTCCAACTTTGATGGATTAAGGCTCAAACTCAATTCAGGAGGGAGGGGTTGTTATGTATGAAAGATCTGACTATCACCCAAGAGGGGGTGAATTGGGTGTAGGATAAAACTTTAGGAACTTTGAAAATCTTTTCAAAACTTCTAAATCGACAGTTGGATAATCAAATAAGCATATGCTGGAAATATAAAAGATAAGGGAGAAGAATATGCAAACTATGATTTATACTGGTTCGATCAAATCCTTGACCTACGTCCAGTCCCCAGAAACACTCTAGGATTTCCAATCCACTGTCTCCTTGTTTAACCGGGCACAAGAGAAAAGCATTTACAGTTTCTTACCGAGATACTCTCCCTTACAGGGATACAATTACACACTCTGTAAACGAAGGATGGTCCTCTCACTCAGACTCCACTCCCCCTTACAAGTTGTAATTGATACACCCTCACTCAGGATACCTCTATCCTGAGATTTGAGCAAATTGTAAAATGATTGATAAGACTCTCTTACAGAGTAGATGAATGATAATCACTGAAGTACATAATCGATCATCACACTCTCTACTGAAAACTATCTGAACATTGTGAAACAGAGAGTATATGAGTTGAGCGTTGGATTCATAATATCAGCATTTCGACAGTGCAAATTCATGTGTCTTTCTGTCTATTTTGAATCCTTCTCCTTTTATAGTTGATCGTCCTTAATGACCGTTGAGAAGCTTTGTAAACTAGTCGTTGTGTCTCTTCGTATTTCCGTTAGGCACAAATGATTTCTGTTGAAGTTAATTGATCGTTGCTTCATAAATACGTTCGCCGTCGACTGTGTTTGTGCAGAGAGTGGCTCAGAGTGATAGCTAGATTAAGTAATCCTTAAAAGAATAATTTCGTCTGCTTCATACTTTAATTCCGATTGTGGCTCTGCTTTTCTGAACGAGCATTTAATGTGTGTGCCACGTCGGATCGCCTTTTCGGCCAATCTTGAATTAAATAGGATTAATCAACTGAAACTCAATCAAAAAGATGATTAAATGTGATATAAATGAGTTTGAGTATGATTAACACATAATAGAAAATGACCCAGTTAATTTCGAGCAGATGATCGGCGATACTGGAAGATAATGGAAATGAGAGGAACATATTCTCGAGGATTCCTTAAACTGGAATCCTTTTGTAAAAGCAACTCCTCGTCAATACTCGAGAAGCCATTCTTCAATACTCGAGTATCCAAGTGCTTCAGATATACCAGATGCTTTGCTCTTCAACATAGTAGAGTATCCAATCTCAATCCTTGAGTATCACCTATTCTGTGAAAATGCTTTTGATCCATGAATTGGTTATACAATGTTTAACTCAAGTTAATATGCAACTCACTCAAGAATATAATTAGTAATAAGATTGAGTGATGTAGGAGAAAAATTAATTGAGTAATCAAAAGATTCATATAATGTTGCAGAGAGGATTTGTGTTAGCTGATCGAGTATACTTCCTGATTAGTTTCTGAATACTTTCGTCAATACTTTCGGAATACTTCCTGAATAGATAGTAATCGAGTATCTACAGAACTTCTTCACAGATGCGTTTAATCATTCTCGAGAATCAGTTCATTCATACTCGAGAATCATGTCCTCAAATCAAAGTTGTGAATAATAGAATTGGACCATGTATTCTCGAGAATCATGTTGCTACTCTCGAGAATCAGCAAAGAAAGAATATAACATCATTAAATTTTCACCGCGTAATCTCGAGAATCAACTTACGCATTCTCGAGAATCACTTACCCATTCTCGAGAATCACTTATCATTCTGGAGAATTGCTCTGAAGGATATTGAAAGAGAAACTACGCACATACTCGAGAGTCAAGGAACCATTCCTGAGAATCTCAAGTACATTCTTGAGAATCACAAGCTCACTCGAGAATCAATTACACATGGAGATGCAAGTGAGTTGATTTTGATTCTAATACTTAAACTCTTTAAATCCTTCTTTCCAATTCAAGAAGAATCAGCTCCAAACTAGTTGTATTTCATCCATTAACATCAGAATAATGGAGGTTGTTCTTAATCAGCGTTTTCTGCAGCATCCTGAACTGACTGTCAACTTCAAAACATCATATCTTCTTCATTTGATCTTTGTTTTTCATGAGCTTGATGTTTTCGAAAAGGTATTTGAGTCTAGTTTCAAATGGCACTGGTCTCAACTTATTTGGATTTGTCATTTGTGATATACACCGAAAATACCGAAGCTTGCTTTGCTGTATGACGCTGATTGATGTGGTAACTTCAAAAATTCATATTTATTTCATATTAACTACTTTGGGCTTGAATATTTGTCAAAAAGACGTGTTGGGTGTCTAGTTTTATATGCCACTGGTTTCACCTCAATCCGATCTCTGGTTTGAGAGATATCATCAAATTACCAGAGGTCGCCAGGAACAGAGCAGAACAGAGTAGCTGAAGACTATGACCATTCTTGAGAATTACAATGCCATTCTTAAGAATTGATGTTGAAACATTGGATTCTCGAGAATTAAAGTCTGATTCTCGAGAATTACTTGAAATGAACAATACCATACTTGAGAATGACTTCAGGAAGCTTATTTTAACTCCGAATTGAACCGTTCCAACTTCTATTTGATCACAGAGACTTGAATATTGATATTTTCATGATATTTAACAAGTTTTCCTTTCTTCAAACTCCATTCATGATCATTCTTCTTTGTATTAAACTTCACATATCTACAATAAATATAAGAATTAGTCAAAGTAAAGATAAATGTAGTATGCAAGCTTTTTGCTTTGGATAATGACATCTATATAAAACATCATCAAAACTAATCATAACCAACAATGTAAGTATAAAAAGATATGAGTGTATTTTTTTTTAAAAAAAATCCTCTATAATTTAAGAGTTACTCCCTCTGGTCGTTATTATAAGGGACTAACTAACAATTCTCGTAAATCAATAAAAACAGTTAAAATCAATAAAGTTATCTTATAATTTAAGTAACCTCTAATACTACCCCTACTAATTGTACTAAATTCTAAAGGTAACATATTTTTAAGACTGCCTGATTTAATACCGATTCCAGATTCGGTCTTACGAGGTGTTTTTTGTCCGGTCTTAAAAGGCTTTTTTATACTAGTAGGATCTCCCCTTACCAGACTTAATAAAGGGCGAATGAGCGATTTTACACACAAAGTTTTCCTCTAGGAGCGTCCAGCACCACGAAGTTTTTTTAGGAGCAAAACTACACACGAAGTTACGTTTTGGGAGCGCCCAGCACCACGGCCGTTAGTCAATCGTTAGTTGACCGTCAATTTGGATGGAACGCTGACTTGGACTGACATGCTGATATGGACAATGACGTGGAATAAAAATAAATAAAAAATTCAAAAAAAAATTCAAAAAATTTTAAAAAAAATTCAAAAAATTAGAAAAAAAAATTAAACAATAAGGAAAAAATTAAAATAATTATAAAAAAATAGAAAAAAATAAGATAATTTTTTTGAATTTTTTTCTAATTATTTTTTTAAAAAAAATTAATTTTTTGAATTTTTTCCTAATTTTTGAATTTTTTTCTAATTATTTTAAATTTTTTCTAATTATTTTAATTTTTTTTCCTAATTATTTTAATTTTTTCCTCATTTTTAATTTTTTCCGAATTGTTTCAAATTTTTTTCTAATTATTTTAATTTTTTCCTCATTTTTTGATTTTTTTTTATTTTTTCAAATTATTTTTATTTTTTAAAAATTTATTTCTAATTATTTTAATTATTTGATTTTTTTAATAATTATTTTAATATTTATTCTAATTATTTTAATTTTTTATAATTATTTTCTAATTTTCTAATTTTTGAATTTTTTCCTCATTTTTTGAATTTTTTCCAAATTTTTTGCTAATTTTTTTTAATTCCACGTCAGCGTCCACATCAACTTCCATGTCAGTGTATCAGTCCAAGTAAGCGCCACGTCAGCGTTCCATCCATGTTGATGGTCAACTAACGGTTGACTAACGGCCGTGGTGCTGAGTGCTCCCAAAATGTAACTTCGTGTGTACTTTTACTCCTCAAAAAACTTCGTGGTGCTGGGCGCTCCTATGGGAAAACTTCGTGTGTAAAATCGTTCCTTCGCCCTTTAATAAATTCTCTTTTACCCCCAAGAACTTGTAAAATATAAGCATGAGGCTTCTCTAACATGTAGAGAAATCCTTCTTCGTTTATGGGAGGATAACAGATTCATTTTTTTAAAAAAAAAAACTTGGAGGTGATAGATTATTCAAATTTGATGTTATTTGCTGATGATATTTGATTACATCATAATAAATTAAAAAAAGCAATCGACAATTTGATATACAATATTGGAATTTCTTTTTAAGTCATAATAAACAGATAGTTAATTTTTAATCAATATAGTTAAATTATTTTATGCTGAAGTGATGTATCACATCTTATTTTAAAAATAAACTACATCAAAAAAATTATTAATTATCTTATTGCCATCGCATAAAAAAAATCTTATACATATATTAAAATTTGTTATTATTTAGTAGTAAAAAATTGTGGATTAATGTTTTTTTTTTTGTTTAAATACTATTTTAATTATGATTAGTCTGATCCCGTCTTGACCTCCCATTCAAATAATTGTCTTGACTAGTTTAATAACCAATGCAGTTTCAAGAGCTTGGTGAGGAATGTCATTGATTCCATGCCCTAAAATTTAAACTTAGAAAAAGGGGGGGGGGGGGGACAGAGAAGAGCTTTGATTCTAGGGAAAAGGGCAAAAAAGGAATTTTAAAATCATAAAATTTTAAATCAGGTTTATTATCTTGATAAAATAATAATGAGACTTATTAAGCAATTCACAACTCATTTTATAAGAAATAACTTATTTCAAATTTTGTCATTTCAAAGTTTTTTTTTTTCCTACCGTTCTGCTTAGTTCTAACATCACCTCATAGAGAGCTGTCAGCCAATTGTTTTAATGGGCCATGAAGCCCACTGTAAATTACATTCATCGGCAAAGGATGGCCCAACTTAATAGCCTTGTAATTGTAATACTGAAATTATACGAAGAACTTTACTGAGAATTAGTCATTGGTGAAGGAAAAATGGCGATGGTACTCTCACGAAAAAAATCTACAACGGTTCCTTCTTCTTTGGAGGAGGATGATCTGCTCAATAGGAGTTCTAAGAAGATCAAGAATGGTGAGGCTCAGAAAAATGCTGAAGATTGGCCTCAGCTCGGTAGTAATCTGAAGAATCAGTGGGAGGCTGGTCCGTCTTTTGCTGACAAATTAAAAGGCATTACAGTGAAGGATAAGGAGGAACTCATGCCAGAGGAGGTCAATGCTCTATCGGATGATCCCATTTCAGATTCTGACAATGAAGATTCAGAACCACTTTGCAAGATTACTGAAGACCCAGCTAGGAATTTTCCCACTTTCTCTTTCCCGGAAAAAATGAAGAAAAGACTCTACAAAGCTTGGAATAGAGCTCTCATAGTGAAATTGCTTGGTAAAGAGATTGGATATAAGTTGCTTCTCTCCATCCTTCAAACACTTTGGGCAAAAAAGGGTGTTATCACACTGATCAATATTGGTAATGGTTTGTTCATTGTCAAATTCTCAAACAAAGAAGATTGCTCTAATGCTCTAACAGGGGGGCCGTGGATGATCTTTGACCACTACTTAACAGTGAGGCCATGGGAGCCCCTCTTTCACCCTTGGAGGGCAACTATTGACAAAGTAGCAATATGGGTGAGAATGCCAAAGATTTGTCTGGAATACTATGATAAGGAGGCTCTAAAGTGGATTGGAGACAGAATAGGGGACATTATCAAGATAGATTTCAATACTTCTTGCCATCTTAGAGGTCATTATGCTAGAATTTGTGTGCTTGTAGACTTAAGCAAACAACTCATGGCTGGTTTCTCGCTTGATGGTCAAGATTTTTATGTGGAATATGAGGGTCTCCACTGTTTGTGCACTAATTGTGGCATCTATGGCCATAAAACTGAAGAGTGCAAGACAGGGGAAATAAAAAAGAAAGCAGAGTTAGGAGAGGGGGAAAAAATTGCGGAGGCGGGTGTTGGTGATTCAACTATGGTGGAGGCTAAGTCACACGATCAAGATGTCTGGAAAGTTGTTCTCAAACCCAAACGCCAGAAACGTGCCGGAAAAGGGAACCAGGGCGGTGATCTTCGACAACCTAATGGTGGTTCACGCTTCAGTATTCTCGCCGATAATCTGGTGGGGGAGACTGTACGACAAGAGCAGAAAGTTACTGAAATAGCCGTTGCGCAGCCAGTCGTGGTTATACAGGATAATATGCATAGCATGCCCAGGGTTCAGAAAAGTAGAGACAAGAAGGGGAAAAAACAGATCAAAAATCTTCCTAAGCATAAAGGCGTGACCAAATCTTCCGAAATCAGGTCAGATGATAAGGAAGAGCAGAGAAACGACAAGAGGTCCAGAGAGTCAACGCAGGTGATAGCAGTAATCGAGGAACAGCAGAGCGTACCTGAGGAAATCACGAACGAGGTCGTCACGGTAGAGCAGGCGGAGAACGCGATGTTTCATCAGGGAAGGAATTTGGAGATCTCGATGGTTGGGGAGGAAAGAGACGGTCCTGAGCCAAATTTGGAAGTGGGGGTGGATCTTTTCAAAACAAAACCCCATGACCTAGGCGAAGGTGGGCCTCCAAATGGACCTTCGGGCAGATTTTGGGTTGGTCCTGAGCCTAATGAGGCCAAGTGTGACATGGAGGAACAATCTCCCTTGGGTCAGCAAATGACTTTGGACGAGGACAATGAAATGATTCCTGAGACTGAGCCAGAGAAAATGGGTATTGATGTTGGGTCTCCCAACAAATATTTGATTTAAATTGGTTGCGTTCTCTTGGGCTATTTTTGTTTCACATATCATTTTGTCTTTAACCCTTGCCTGTTTTTTAACTGTTTTAATTAAGATTATTTGGTCCTTTTTGCCTTGATGTTTAATATTATTTTTTGGAATGTTAGAGGAGCTTGTGGCAGAAACACATTTCGGAATATTAAGCTTTTGTGTTCCAAGTATAACCCTGTTATGATTCTCCTTGCCGAAACTAAATGTGAATCTGATGGGCGCCTTAAGTGTCTGAGGAGCCTGGGTTTCGATGGGCTCTTATCTGTCCCTAGTGTTGGGCGGTCTGGAGGTATTGCAGCAGCCTGGAAGTCCAATATTCTTAATGTTTCTGCTCTCGGTTCCCATCGTCAGTATCTTCACCTAAAGTGCAGTGGGGGAGGGCTTCCTCCTTTTGTCCTAACGGGAGTGTATGCTTTGCCTAAGGCCAATCATAAATTTGTGCTTTGGGAAGATTTGAGGGGCTTGTCTTCTTCAATTGTTGAACCTTGGGTTGTGATGGGAGATTTTAATGATATTTCTGATGCGTCTGAAAGGACGGGAGGAAGTGGTGTCAATGAAGCTAAATACAACTTGTTTAATAATCGGTTGCGGCATTGTAATCTTTCTGATTTAGGAGCGATTGGGCCGAAGTTTACTTGGAGAGGTCCACGGTTGAGGGATGGTAGAAGGTTGTTTGAACGGCTTGATTGGGCGGTGGCCAACCAATCCTTTCTCACCAATCTCTCGGATTGTATTGTTCAGGTGCTTCCTCGGTCCCGTTTCTCGGACCATAACCCGATTTGCCTTAAATGTGGGTATGCTCCCGCTTCTACACTTGGGAATCGTCCTTTTAGATTTGAAGCGATGTGGATACAACATGATAATTATAGTGACTTCCTTTCGAAAGCTTGGACTAACCATAATGATTTCAATTACTCCCTTGATAATCTTAGACAGTAGCTTGGCCCCTGGAATAGGGAAGTGCTTGGTTTGGTTGAGCAGAAGAAGAGGAGAATCCTGTCAAGGCTGGATGGTATCCAAAAATCTAATGGGTACCCTTACTCTAATTTTTTACTGAATCTTGAAAGTCAACTTCAAGATGAGCTTGAGGATCTTTTGAAATTGGAAGAGGTTAAATGGTTTCAAAAGTCTAGGGGTGATTGGATTTCAAAAGGTGATAGGAATACTAAGTACTATCATTTAAAGTCCAAAATGCGTAGCAGGAGAAATCGTATTGTTGCTCTTAAGGATGATCAAGGGAGTTGGGTGGAGGGTGACAATGATCTAAAATCTCTTGTTGTTGGGCATTTCAAGTCTATTTATTGCTCTTATCCGCTTGAGGAGTCTTATATGGTCACCAGATCTCGGTTCCCTACTATTGATGCTTATTTGGTTCATAATCTTTCCACTGTTCCTTCGGATGAAGAGATTAAAGCTTCCTTATTTTCCATGGAGAGTTATAAGGCGCCAGGAATTGACGGCTTCCCTCCTATTTTTTATAAATCTAATTGGGACATTGTCGGCCCGTCTCTTTGTGAGTTTGTGAAGAAAGCTTTTAATGGGGAGGTGTCTCTTGATGAAGCTAATAGGACCCTCATCTCGCTTATTCCCAAAAGGGATAATGTGGAATTAGTCTCTCACTTTAGACCTATTTCCTTATGCACTGTGCATTATAAATGTGTCACTAAGGTGATAGCTAATAGATTGAGGGGGATTATGAATAAAGTGGTGTCTCCTTTCCAGTCTAGCTTTGTACAGTGAAGATGCATTCAAGATAATATCATTGTGGGCCAAGAGATTCTTCACATCATGGGGAAGAATAGGAGTAGGAAAGGGCTTATGGTGGTTAAGATTGATATGGAAAAGGCATATGACAGAATCAGTTGGCTCTTCTTAAAAAAGGTTTTGTTGGAGGTTGGGTTTGTGGATAAATTTGTTGATATTGTTATTAACTGTGTCTCTTCAGCTTCTTTTAACGTCTTGTGGAATGGTTCTCAGACTGAATTTTTTTCGCCGGTCCGAGGGATTCGACAAGGGGATCCCCTCTCCTCTTTGTTATTTGTTTTATGTATGGATAAATTGTCTCATATGATCTGTGATGCTGTTCAGGAGGGCCGCTGGAAGGCCGTTTATGTGTCCACAGGTGGTCCCAATGTTTCACATCTTATGTTTGCAGATGATATTCTCCTTTTCGGTGAGGCTACGGAGGAACAGGCATCATGTATGATGAAAATCATCCATGAGTTTATGAAGGGATCCGGGGGAAAAGTTAGCTACAACAAATCCTCCATTTCTTCTCTCCAAAGGTCCCTATTCATACTAAGCTACGGATTAAGGAGATTACTCAGATGAATATCTCTAGTGAGATTGGAAGGTATCTGGGCTTTCCTTTAACCCGCAACAGGTATTCTAAGACTGAATTTCAATATATCGTTGACAGGGTGAAGTCTAAATTGAGTGTGTGGAAAGCGAATAGTCTTTCTATGGCTGGTAGGATTACGCTTGCAAAATCAGTTATTAGTTCTATTCCTCTATATCCTATGCTTGTTGCCAAATTGCCTAAACAAATTTGTCAAGAAGTGGAGAGACTTCAAAGGAACTTCATATGGGGCCATGATGAGTCTAATAGAAGCTATCATGCAGTTGGGTGGGAGTCTATTACGAGATCTAAGGAGTATGGAGGTCTGGGGTTTAAGAGGCTTGCCTCGGTTAATCAAGCTTGTGGGGCGAAGCTGGCTTGGAAGCTGATTGTGGGTGAGAGGGGCCTCTGGGCTGATGTCCTTTTCCACCGATACATGATTAGGGAGGAGGATTCTCTTCTGTCTTCTAGACCGGGAGATTCCAAAATCTGGAAATTTATATGTGACCAGGAAGACCTGATCTCGAGAGGGTCTAAATGGCAAATCCGAAATGGACTTGGGGTTAATTTTTTTTACGATTGTTGGATTGGTGACGGGGTATACCTTCATGATTTCTGTCATCGTGATCTTACTGACGAGGAGGGGAGTTCGGTGGTGGCAGATTGGACTATTGGGGGTATGTGGGATATCAACAAAATCTCCACAGTTGTCAACCCTGCAGGTATTAATCGAATTGCAGCTGTTTTGCCTCCTAGAACTGATGCTAGCTTTGATTGTCTGGTGTGGGGTGCCTCGAGTAATGGTAGGTTCTCTATTAGGAGTGCCTACTTCCTCATCAAGCCTGACCCACCAATGCTTAAAGACAGGTTGTTCAAGATTATTTGGAGGTGGGGTGGGGCCGAGAGAATCAGAGTCTTTATGTGGAAAGTTGCTTTAAACAAGCTTCCAACCAATGTTTGGAGAAGCTCGTGGTCTCAGTCTTCTGCTCTATGTGGGTATTGTAATTCACAACCGGAGGACGTTCTTCATATTTTGCGGGACTGTGAGTATGCCAAGCAGATTTGGTCTGTTTCCATTAAGCGGAGGTATGTCTCCTCCTTTTCTTTGAACCTTAGAGATTGGCTGTTGTTTAATCTCAATAGTCAGGTTGGTTGTATATGGGAGGATTACTGGGACTTATTCTTTGGGGTTGTTATATGGAAGCTTTGGGATTGGAGGAACCAGCGTGCTTTTGATTGTACTTTTAGCAAGCCATGTAATCCCGTCTCTGTTCTTTCGGCTGTTTGGCCTACATTTGTTCTGAATGGTCCCAGGAAGGGACGGTCCGGTTTGGTGATGGGGAGTCCTGTTAGCGGCTGGTTAAAACCTCCTCTTGGATGGATCAAGTTGAATATAGATGGAGCTATGTCTCATTTGTTGACTACGGCAGGTTGTGGGGGAGTATTGCGTGACTGTTCTGGGAGCTGGATTATGGGGTTTTGCAGGTCCCTGGGTGTCTGTTCTGCGAACTCTGCTGAGGAGTGGGCTGTGGTTAACAGCCTACAATTAGCTTGGGATCTTGGCTTTAGAAAGCTCATTCTAAAATCTGATGCTAGTGAGGTTATTAATCTTATTTCAGATAGCTCGTGCACCTCTTGTAGTAACCTTGTTTTAAAGGCTAGGGAGTTGCTAAGTTTCAATTGGCGAATGGAAGTCAGGGTTATCTCTCGGGAGTTTAATAGAGTAGCTGATGCCTTGGCCAAGAAAGGTCTTACTTCTTCGAGTATCTTTGACGAATGTCCCAGTTTCCTTAGGAACATGGTTGACAGTGAGTGTCTGGGATTTGTTTCCCCTACTGTGTAATGTTTGGTTGGTAATTTAGGCTATATGCCTCCTTTTTAGCCAAAAAAAAAAAAAAAAAAGAACTCAACGACGATAGCAGGTGAGATACTTTTTCAGTTTTTCAGATAAAAGACTATGATATATTAATTTATGATTTATAAATAAGAAATGCACTCTAGTTAAGTTATAAATTTTGCAGGTTTTGTATATCTTGAAAGCTGACTTATAAAACATATGTGAATTATTTAAAGGACTAAACTTAGGTCAAGTTGATTATATTCATTATATCACGTTCATGGATGAATATATATATATATATATATATATATATATATATATATATATATATATATATATATATATGCACACACACATTTTAATTACTAACAATGTCAAAGTAACATGTGACTATATAAAAATATACAAATTTTATTTTTAAGCATTAAAAAAAAACAAAATAACAAGTGTACATATGAAAATTTATAAATTTTAGTTTATATTAAAAAATTTACAAGTGTTCCATAGGTAAATTTACGAGTGCATATCCTATCAAAAAAAAATTTACAAGTGCATATATACATTTTAACAACTAACAATATCAAAATAACACATGTCTATATAAACATTTACCAATTTTAATTTTAACCATTAACAAAGGTAAAACAACAAGTTCATATAAAAACTAAAAAATTTTAATTTAGCTGTTACATAAATTTACAAGAGTTCTATAAGTGAATTTTTTTTGAATGAATAGCCACCTATTTCATTCCAAAAAGACTGTGCAAGTACAAACTATGATTCTATGATTTATATGAGAAACTTAAAAAAAAGAGTAATGTTGGACTGTATAAATTACTAGTGTTGTACAAATTTTAACTAAAATACTATCAACACTATAATTATGGAAAAACCACCTATTCCAAAGGATAATGCAAAAACCAATCTTCTAGATGGAGTCAAGGCTCTCTATTTCATGCCTTTATCATGGTGAAAAAACAGTACCTTTTTTTTAAAAAATCAAAGATATATATATTAATACTCCAAAACGATACAATACATAAAAGTAACCACAAACGGATCTAAAACAAATACAACCAACATAACAACAATAACAAAATACACTGGATACAATAATAGCCAAGCACCGTACATTAAAAATATAAGAGTAGAAGTAGAATCATGAACATCATCGGCCTCCTCGAAACCCAAGGTTAGAAGTGACGAACAAGAGAGTGTTGGTTAAAAAACCCACCCTAAAGGGCACAAATCTTAAAAAAATTATTAATTATTATCTTATTTCCATCTCATTAAAAAAATTATCTTACTCCCTTCGGTCCTAATTATAAAAGCACTTTTGTAGTACAATTTACATTACAAAAGTCCTCCTATAAAGTTTTTTTCCCCGAATGATTCATTTAAGTTAACCATATAGCTTTGCAGCTAAAAAAATAATAAAGAAAATCTCACGTCATATAAAGTTAATTAAAAGGGAAAAGTATTTCTCCAGTCACTGGAGATAAGTTTATCTTCAGTGACGCTAAAACTACGTCGTTTTGAATTAATGAAGGGTGTATTTGTAATTTCAAATGAATTAATAAAGGGTATTTCAGTAAAATTCATATGAAAAAAAAGTATATAAAATTCGAAAACACCCCTCATTAATTCAAAACGACATAGTTTTAAGGTCACTGGAGATAAACTTATCTCCCGTGACTGGAAAAATACTTTACCCTAATTAAAATAATTAAATATAATATTATTAATTATTAACTTATACTTCGAAAACTATATATTATATTTATAAAAAATTATTTAAGATTTATTTTAAGTTAACCATATAGCTTTTCGGGTACGAAATAATAAAGAAAATGGTAAAGGATTTCTCCAGTCACTGGAGATAGAGTTATCTTCAGTGACCCTAAAACTATGTCGTTTTAAATTAATGAAGGGTGTGTTTATAATTTTAAGTAAATTAATGAAGATGCAAAATTACAGAAATACCCTTTATTAATTCACTTAAAATTACAAACACACATTTCATTAATTCAAAACGATGTAGTTTTAGAGTCACTGGAGATAACTCTATCTTCAATGGCAGGAGAAATATTTTTCCCTAAAGAAAATCTCGAAAGTTAATTAAAATACTTAAATCTAAAATCTCGATGTGAGATTTCAAAATCCTATGAATTTACGTTAGTGCCCTTGTCTTTCTCCTCCCTCCTACCATCCGCATTGGTCCTTAAATTTCTTGGAGCACCTTCTTCACCTAGTTGCTTTTCAAAGGGTTAAGTGGTAAATCTATCCCAGAAGTATACGTTCAAGAACAATTTTGCCTTGAAAGAGCCCTACGCTCTCTTATACGGCCCCCTCTACTACTACTAGCCTTTATAGGCACTTTACCCCGCACAACGTCTTTTCCTTTTCCCTTATCCTTAGAAACCATAATATATAAGTTTTACGCTACATGTAAAAAAAATTAAAAGTTAAAAGACGAGAAATCAAAACCTTGTGTGATTCAAAATGAGGGGAGACTGTTTAAAAACTGCGTCATTTTTTCGCAGTTCTCAACAATAACCGCTACAAAATTCAGCACTATGTTGCAGTTATCAATAAACCCGCTTCATCAACCGCGACAAATCTGTCTCGTTCTTTGTGATATTTTGCAGCGGTTATTGAACCACTACAAATTGATTGACCTTTGAGATTTTGTAACGGTTATAGAGATAAACCACTACAAATTGATTGGCTTTGATTCTGTAGCGGTTATTGGAGCAAACTGCTACAAATTTAATTTTTTGGCAAAAAAATTTCAAACTAATTAGTTTATTAGTCAAACTAATTAGTTTGGTAAATAAAAAAAAAACTCTCAAATAATTTAATTAGCTTTTTTAATTTCTCCAAAAAAGTCCAGAGTAATAAATTAAAAATAATAAGTTTACTGAAAATAGTCCAATATGCCTGTGAAGATTTGGATTTTGTATAGCTATCGATCTCCCACGAAAAACTCACTGACTCATTTTGACTCATTTTGATCAAAGATATTTTCATAAGACAAAGGTGGCTATATTGGAATCCAATCTTCGGTCGCATGTTGGACTAACTTCAGAAGAGTAGAAGTCTTCACGTCAAAGAAATAATTAAATCTGGATTGTCCCTGAAGGAACTGCCTCAGCTTCAAGGATGAGAGAGGCAAATATCTGCAGCTCTCATCTACTGAGATAAGCGATCAGAACTGCAGATATCTGCATATCTTAGACTTCCAAGTCAGGAAAGTTCGTTTAGTGATAATGTAGATTTAGTAATTTCTAAATATTTATAATTGATGTGCAGACAGAGTCACCTATATATAACGTAAATATTTATAGCAATTAAGGTAAAAACCGCTATAAAATTATAGGATTTGACGCGGTCAAAGCGTCGCTTAACTTTGACTGTGACAAAACTGTCATTTCATCTTTTGTAGCGGTTATTCCCAAAAACCGATACAAATTCACTGCGACAAACATTCACACCATTACGTGCTAAGCTAGCGCCACCTTTGTAGCGGTGTATTTTACGGTAACCGTTACAAAGATCATTGCAAACAAGCCCAAGCTTTGGCGCCAATACTGCCATTACGAATTGGTTGCAGTTTTTTTTTTCTTTTTTTGCATTTTCCTTATTAATTTCCGGCATGAAATCAAGCCAGGTTTTACTAGAGAGGGGGTGTCTCCTGCTCTTTTGGTGGTGAGCCCACCCACTGTGCCTCAAATGTTTCCATTGGTTTTTAATTTCTTTTTGTACATTATATTCTATTTAAGATGAGTGACATTTTAATATCTTATTAAAAAAATGGTGAAGTTTTCAATTTTTTCTCAAAAATTTAATACTCTAAAATTATGTAGTTTCTTCTTTTATTTAGAGCATTAAATCCTTAAAAAATTATGAAATTTTGAATATACTTCACTATTTTTTCGGTAAATATCAAAATGTC
This sequence comes from Acacia crassicarpa, assembly GCA_034222035.1. Classification (NCBI taxonomy): domain Eukaryota; kingdom Viridiplantae; phylum Streptophyta; class Magnoliopsida; order Fabales; family Fabaceae; genus Acacia; species Acacia crassicarpa. The sequence goes on along the minus strand of JAWXYG010000009.1, from coordinate 16,540,149 downwards.
ATTTAATTTATATAGAACCTAACAATTAAAGAGGAAAAAAAAATTGGAATGAGAGCAAAATTTGGGCGTAGCACCAAAAGGTAGCACACACCCCTGCCCGTTTTATTGATGGGTTTTTCTTCTCTCTTAAATCTCTTGAATCAAATCATTCTCCCTACTTTTATTCCTTTGAATCGGATAGCAGTCACAACAGTGACAAATAAATTTAGAGAAGCATGGTCGAAGAAGGGGAAGGAGTTTTTCCCCCACATAGTTTATTTTAATTTTAAAATATAAAAATATTATATTAAAATGTAAGCATACTTTGTTAGTGTTTAATTGCAGAGTCAATTACTTGAGTTTGTAGCTAGCATTTTTAGTTAAATGAGGCTACCAGTGTTAAGGTTAAAAGACTAAAGATTGAAAGATGGAATATTACTAAGAAGGGGGGTGAATTGGGTTATCTAAAATTTTCTTCGAAAAACCTCTGAAACTGACTAACAAAATAGACTATAACAGAGAGGGATAGAGAAAGATTAGACACACGAGATTTATACTGGTTCGATCCAAATCCTTGACCTACGTCCAATTCCTAGATTTTATAGGATTTCACTAATTCAAATGATTACACACTCTATAACTCTCGGAGTAATTCTCTCATTAGAACTTATTCCCCCTTACAAGTTGTAATCAAATGTCATAATCCCGAAGTCCTAATACTTTCAGATTTTTACAAAGATTGATAATCAATGATGAACTCTCTAAAAGAGTAAATGTATAAATACTGAAGATTTAAATATCTGAAGATATTATATGATTGAGTAGAAATAGTAAATACTTATATCACTAATTGAATGCTTGAGCCGTTGAGTGTAATGAATATATCCGTTGAAGTCGAATGTTACTTTGTCTCTGCGTATTCTTCCAATGTTAGCTATTATTCATCGTTGACATTCTTCATTCTATTTGACTGTTGAGACTTAGTTAGAATGATGAATGAAAATGGCTGGAATACTTTATGGTTGCTCAGAAGATCAATTTCCACTTTTGTGCTTCGTCTCTGCTAAGCATTTAATGCACCTGACACAAAATTGCTTTAGAGTAATTTGATGTTTAAACCATGTTAAATTTATCTGAAACTCATTAGCAGATTGATTAAACTTTAATTTGTTAGGAATAACAAGAATCAATAATATGAATTACCCAAAGTAAAATCAAAGATTTACAAATTACGAGAACGAGGATTTCAAAAGCTGAGAATACTAACTCGAGTCATCCATTGTTGACTCGAGCCATACTCATTTGACTCGAGTCACTGATTCATTTTCAAATTAGAGAAGAGTTTTAGAGATAACTTGACTGGAGTCATCCTTTTCAAAAATTCATTTGGAGCTCTCTGTAACTCACTTGATTCGAGTTAAATCATATTTGACTTGAGTCATATCAGTTTCTCAAAAAGCTACTATCGGGTTTTAGACTTGGAGAAACTTGAAAACAGGCCATGACTCGAGTCATTAAATGACTGACTCGAGTCATTTTTGAACAACGAATATTATTTGAAAAGCTGAGACAACGTTAACAAACTCGAGTTACAAATGCTTGACTTGAGTCAAAAACTTTTTACAACTTGATTTTACGAAACTGTAACTCGATTCATATGACCTTGACTCGTGTCACTTTTTTTTTTTTGGACAAAGACTCGTGTCACTTCATTCAAAGATTATTTGGCTTTTGATTCAGAGAGGTATGACTCGAGTCATATTAGCACAAAGAGTTATATTGTTATTGTACCAAATTATCTTTCAAATTAAAACATTTTGGATTGAATCAATAATAATTTTTTGGATTTATAATTGTCAGTTATCATCAAAACATATAGAGAACTAACAAAGATCTATGTATTTTATAAACTTAAACAGAATGAAATAAAACTTAATACAAACCTAAAGGACTAAATATACATCCCTTTGTCTGATCATAGTTTGAAACAATGTTTCTTTTTTTTTTTTTCATACAGTAATAAGGCATAAATTTTTCACTTTTAAGCACACCTCATTCCACAAAAAACTGTTTACCTTTGTCCGTTAGTTAAATAAAAAAACCAAACATATTCAAATTTAATTTAATGTGTTCATAAAAAGAGGTCAGCGACTAAAAAATATACAAGTATTCATTTAGAATTGTAAGAGACAGTAAGGAAAAAAATGCCTTCATTATGGACTCTTTTTTTTTTTTTTGGAAAATACCTACATCAAGTTATTTATATCCATTTCGTTAAGTTCTCCAATCACATATGACTACTCATATAAATGTTGACCTATTTGAAAAGAATATAACATAATCATGTGTGGTTAGAGAACTAGAGAGGTTTGCTTCTTCAATGGTGGCTGAGTTGTGCTAGGGCGAGATTTATTCCAAGAGAGCACAAAGATTGGAAAGTGGTGATCTGACCGTCTTCACCACCGACTTGGCATCATTGGTCGGAAGGGAGGAAGGCAATGAGGTGCGGCAAGGGACGCAACTGCGAGATGGTGGTTGGGAAGGAGGTTGAATAGAAGGAGGGAGAGTTTGTGGCCGAAGGGATGACGGCGTAGAGGGGAGATCTGCAACTCCTCGCCGGAAATGAAGAAGATGGTGACAGAGGTCGATGGTTCTTAGCTCTTCGTTAATGATTCTCGTTCCCTCCAACGTCGCCTCTGGTTCGATGATTCCAGAGTCTAGTGACACTGGTGTGGTCTCGACCTCTGATCGAATAAAGCTCTACACCTCAACGTGTTGCTTTCCTACTCAGCAATTGGGCTTACATGTGGCTTCTTCACACTCCACTTCAGCGTACACGTAAGCACTTTTGGTCAAACCTTCCAAGTTCATGGTCATCGTCTTCTCCCTTAACATAGTCACTGTTGCACCTAAAAAAACATTTGGTGTTAGGAGCTTCTCTTAATACAACATGTATATTTTTATACATTAACCCTACTAAAATTATACGAAGCCAACTCAACGACAGAGGTGAAATACTTTTTCAATTTTTCTGATAAAAGACTATGATCTATTGATTTATGATTTATGAATAAGAAACGCACTCTAGTTATATTATAAATTTATGCAGGTTTTTTATATCTCAAAAGCTGACTTATAAAATATATGTGAATAATTTAAAGGATAAAACTTAGGTCAAGTTGATTATATCCATTATATCAAGTCCATAGGTGAATTTATACGTTTAAATGTATATTTTAACTTCTAAAAATATCAAAATAACATGTTTCTAAAAAAAATAAAAATCTTAATTTTAACCACTAACAAAAGAAAAAAAAAACAAGCGTGCGTATGAAAATTTACAAATTTTAATTTATATTAAAAAAAGCTTATACAAAAATTTACAAGTGTCCCGTAGGAAAATTTACAAGTGCATATATACATTTTAACAATTAACAATATCAAAATAACACATGTCTATATAAAAATTTACAAATTTTAATTTTAACCATTAACAAAAGTAAAAGCAAAATAACAAGTGTTCATATGAAAATTTATAAATTTTAATTTAGCTGGTAGATAAATTTACAAGGGTTCTATAAGTGATTTTTTTTTGAATGAAAAGTTAGGTATTTCATTCCCAAAACACACTGTACAACTACAAACTATGATTCCATGATTTACATGAGAAAATTGAAAAAGGAGTAATACTGGAGTGCTGTATAAACGACTAGTGTTGCGTAAATTGTAACTAAGATGCTATCAACACTGCAATTCTCATTTTCAGATGAAAAAATGCAGCAGTTTCGAGCTTCCTTTCCAAAGGATAATGCAAAAACCACCTGTTTTAAAGGATAATGCAAAAACCAACCTTCCAGGTGGAGTGATGCTCTCTAGTCTCTATATCATGCCTTGATAATGGTGAAAAAACAGTACTTTCTATAACAAAATAAATCAGGGAGGTGATAGATTATATAAATTTGACGTTATTCGGGGCTTGGAAGTGGGGGGTTTCGACTGATTGCGGAGATTAAACTTGTCAGCCAGCTTGTAAATTCTAAGTTAACTAAATAACCCAATTAAAAATTTGAAAATTGGGTAATTTATAAAGGATAAAGTATATACTCTCCCCGGTTCTAATTATAGAAGCACTTTTGTAATACAATTTACACTATAAAAGTGCTCCTATAAATAGGACCGGAAGTAATTGATCGTTTAAGCTTAAATCAAGTATTAGTTTAATCTTTTAAATTTACAACGTGTATTTCTGGTAAAACCATTTATTCTCTAATGCAAAATGTTCACCCGTGACATTTAAATATTTAACGTTGACTGACCTATAAACCTATAAATGATTTATTTTTTTAAAAAAAATTTAAAACTAAAACTGAAAATATATCTTCTCTTTTATTGTTGGGCAACCGTAAATAACATCACGATAATCCCAAAAAATCTTATCTTATCAAATAAACCTACCCAATTTTTCACAAGTAGAAAGTAGCCTACTGAAAGTAAAACCATCGAGGCAATACCACTAGGCTCGCTATATAGAAACATCAAACTTGATTGGGTCATTACTGTTTTGAATAAAACCTAATTAAATGATTGGGTCCAGGAACTTAATTTCCATGACTTAAGATATTGATGAAGAACTGTGAAAGAAGACATGGAAAATGGGGAAAATGTAAAGCGTATGGATTAATGAGTCTAGAGATGAGACGCCATTGTTGTGAGGAGGATATGCATGCATTTTCGGGTTTTGACAAATTTTAATTTAAAAATATAAAATTATTGTATTAAAAAATTAAAATTTCTGTATGGTTTGACAATTTTTATATTTAAAAAACTAAATTAAAACTTGATGTAAATTTAAAGAACCAAATGTATACTTGACCTTTTGTAAATGAGACTAGGTATTGAAGATGAATAGAAAATGAGCAAGAGGGCATATGGGTAAAATCATTCAATTCTGAAATTCTGAATTGGACCACTTTGTTCTAACTTAAATTTGTTGAATTTAGACCCTTAATTCATGATTTGGGTATTTCAAAAGACTCTTAATGGTATTTCCTCCCAAATTTTATTGAAGATCGAGCTTGTTTGCTAAAATGACAAATCTACTTTACTATTGGTAAGTAGCCGCTATTGAAATAACAACATTACTTAAGCCATCGTGATGGTAATGAATGGATTTTCTTTTTTTCAAAAAAAAAAAATCAGAATATATGTTGATCCAATTTGTAAATGTATATTTTTAGAGGTTTTTTCCCTTGAAATTCTCCCTTTTAGTTAACAAGCCACACGTTCCATAACCATTTGCCCATGAACAAAACAACGATACTCTCCCATAGGCTGACTCGTAGTTGCTATGGTGTACAATTGAAAAATAAAAAATAAACGATTATGCATGTATTCATGGGACATCGAAGTGAACATCTGTGAAAGAGTTTTTGTACTAAAAAATAATTAAAATCATAAAGATATATAACTTAAATAAATCTTGATGAGATAAGTTATAAGTTTTGGCCTTTGTCTTTTTCCACCTTTCAAAACTAAGTTAAATTCTTCAAGATTTGGATCCAACACCAACACAAAAATACCTCTGAGCTTATTGGTATTCTCATCTTTTCTCATTAATAATTCAGCCTCTTGAGTTTTGAGAAAATCTCTAGCTCCCATCAAAATCTGGTTCTTTGGAATTGAGCAACTATAATTGGTTGTACTCAAATCACTCTTGTAGACAATAGTGTAAAAATCACCTTTTAGTGGCTGAAAATCACTTTTTAAATTGATTCTGAATCAGGTCTTGATACAACTAGTCTAAAATGTATGCTACTTTATAGACCAGTTGCTCAAAATATCAGTTCTAAAAAGTCAGATATTTTATATTGGTTTCGTAAAATATCATGTCTAAAATGTAGGACTTTTTAAACTGGTTGTGTAAGATAATAAAAAATATGGCTTTTTAGACCAGTTACGTAAAATATGAGATCTAAAAGTAGTTTTTAAGACCGGTTGTTTTAAAAACACATCTTAAAAATAGTTTTTAGACATAATATTTTTAAAATTGGTCTTAAAAATTAAAATTTTAAGACACCATATTTTATACTTCACATCTAAATTAGTTTTAGACATGATATTTACAACATTCAGTCTAATTTTTTATCTGTGTGTGTGTGTGTTTTTTTTTTCCACATATACATTTAATTTCTTCCTCTTACCCACCATCCAATTCTGTACCGAAAAGACAGTTTAAGTTACAAGCTTTACAAATTGAATTATTGGAAATGAATATACAAATTGAATTATTGCAAATGAATATAATGCCAATAATATTTTAATTAAAGTGGGAATAAAATTGAGCTAGTAACTATTATTCATTACAAATCACAATATTTCACAACCTTCAAATACTGAATACATAAATGATGAAAAACACAAGACATAAACTCACTAGTGTTCAAATAGCTCATAAATGAATTCACAACAACTTTTGCGAATGAAGTCAATATCTTTTTCAGGAAAGGGATTACCAAGATCAAACATCTACAACATTAAAGTCAGGCAAATCATTAACTTGCTAAGTTTAAAAAAAAAATTAAAAGTATAGTAGTACAAAATTGCTGAAATGTACATTTAGCTTGTGAGTGAATTCAGTCATGCCTAAGGTGATAATGTTAAATATGTGTCTCAACACATAAAAGCCACATAAGTTGGATCCCGATGGTTGCCTACGAGAGTCTAAAAAAGAATATGGCATAATGAAAACTGTATAGAGCATAGCTTATCAAACAAGTTTATAAAGCAAACAAATATATACTAACCTTTGGTATGATCTATTTAGATCTTTTACCGCATGCTGCCATGCACATGCTTACCACCAGTGGCGTGTCAGTATGTCCTCATTGCCCTACCATTAAAATTACAAAGCCTACTTATTTTCCACAAATTCCACAAACTTCCAAAAATTGGTAATGCAAGAAAAGTGATGATTTTCTTGTTGCATAGTATTCAACTTAGGTTGTGAAACTCGTTTAGTGGATGGAGCTACAATTAGGGTTGTGCTTGGAATTTCCTCACCTCGAATAGAAACAAGGTTCTGTGGCCTCAAGATGAAGGTACTCTTGACATTACTCGCAATCTTCAAATCACTAGTAGGGATAGGGACATGAGCATCTGCAATCATCTCCTCTTCAACTAACATTCTAACTAGATCATCTTGTATTTGTTGTTGGTGTACCAGTGAGAGCTCCTTTTCTATGATCATTTTGATATCATGGCCTCCAATGTCATCGATTTTCTTCTTCGTCGTCCCTGGCAACATTATTGAGACACTGTCATATGATGATTCTTGTTACACCCCTACTGGCCTCGCCCTTTCGGGTGACAGGTTAAAGGGATCCTTTTCGCTTATTACCTTTCCTTTGTTAATTTATCACTTTAAACATATATTAGAGTGTGCACGATAGAGCATATGATCAGTTTGGATAACTCCAATATACTAGTAAAGGTACAAACAATTACATAAAGTAAGTACTGGGCATTAAGTAAGTTCATACAGTCATAAAAATATACAAAATGAGATAAGGCCTTCAATACGTCTTCAATCTTCATCTTTATTGCTCTTACCCTTATCTTTTCCACAGTCCAACCGGCCTACCGCCTTACACCTTTATCTTTAAAACCAGTCTGGAGTTCAAAGTTGAACCCTAAAGTAACTGTTAAAATCAAGTACAATATATATACAGTGCATGCAAGTAACCATAATTAGGAAATCAAATAACATATCATAAATGTATTCAGAATCACATCACAACCGAATCGACGTACTGCCGAGCTGCCTTACCAAGGCAGGCCCTAGACGCCCGTATACCATCGAGCTACCTTACCAAGGTAAGCCCCGAAAGCCCGCGTACCGTCGATTCTCCCCCGCGTACTGTCAAGTCGACCCACAGGTAAACTCCGAACGCCTGCGTACCGTCAAGTCGGCACTCACAATCGACCCCGGACACACAAATCCTCAGCGCTAGGATCAACACATTAGCTAAGGAGTTTAACCCCAACTACCCTGAATGCATCTTAGGCTCGGTAGTGACCTAAGGACACACAGTCCACTAGGCCCTATAGCCCTGCATCCTCAATCATGGAAGATAGACATACAACAACAACATAGAATACGTGAGTTAACAATTACTATATGGCACTCCTCGAAAATAGTAAACTCTTCTCTTGGTGTTGAAAATATGTCCCACACGTACTATACCCTATGATGTGATTCCCGAAGGAAACGGACGATCGGATCAACTAGGAGTGGAATCTCGCACTAGAACAGCCTCTGACGCGTCCTAAAGAACGGAATGGATCTCACGCTACAGACCTCGGAATTGAGTGCTTCCAAAACGAGCTGAAAGATCACGTTCTGAACTACGAGTTTGACTTAGAAAACACCGAAAAACGATAAGGGAAACTCGAGATACGAAATGAACAAATCTAGCACGAAAACTGGGTAGGCGCCACAATTCCAAAGAATTGATAAGCCCAAGAACGCCACAAGGATCGATACCCTTGATAAGTTCAGAGATTCTCAAAAGAATCCTAGAGAAGCTTGTCTCTCACCAAAAGGTTAAAATCTCAATTCAAAATCTTCCGTTCTCATGGCCATGGTATGCCTTATACATATCAAGCTTAATCTAATTCTGCTTACACACAAATGAAAAACAAGAAAGCCCAATAAGTGAGCCCAATAAGCGAGCCCAATAATCCTTATTACAAAAGTTCAACTAAATGTAAGAAAAATAAAACTAAGGGTAGAATTTGGGCCAAGGCCCAATGAAGCCTCCATGCATATCCATTGGGGCTTATTCTTCAAGGTCTTCAATCTGGAGCCTTTTCAGTTTTTGCTCTTATCATTGGATCTCCAAGACCTTGTATGTCCTCCAAGTTTGTTGCCTTGGTCATACCGCCTCCTATGTCCTCATCATTCTCTCCTTCTTTAGAAGAATTTGTCCTCAAATTGCAATCCTCATCTCCGTCTTTATGCACTTCCTTGAAGAACAAATCTGCAATGTGGGTTGCATCATCAACCTCTTTAGGAAAAACACCTTTAAATTCCTGCAACAAATTAGAAACCTCATTTGGAAGACAATTAGTAAGACTTGCACCTGTAAAATTATTCTCTTTACTCAAAAGCAAGAGCATTGGCTTTTTCAAATGCATTGCCTTTTTCACCTCTTTTTCTTTTATAAGCAAGTTTGGTGTTTTTCTCTTTTCCTTTCCTTTTTTTTCTTGCTCTCTTCCACTCTCTTTTCTCTCTTGCTTTCTTGGCATGACCAAGGCAACAAACTTGGAGGACATACAAGGTCTTGGAGATCCAATGATAAGAGCAAAAACTGAAAAGGCTCCAGATTGAAGACCTTGAAGAATAAGCCCCAATGGATATGCATGGAGGCTTCATTGGGCCTTGGCCCAAATTCTACCCTTAGTTTTATTTTTCTTACATTTAGTTGAACTTTTGTAATAAGGATTATTGGGCTCGCTTATTGGGCTCACTTATTGGGCTTTCTTGTTTTTCATTTGTGTGTAAGCAGAATTAGATTAAGCTTGATATGTATAAGGCACACCATGGCCATGAGAACGACAGATTTTGAATTGAGATTTTAACCTTTTGGTGAGAGACAAGCTTCTCTAGGATTCTTTTGAGAATCTCTGAACTTATCAAGGGTATCGATCCTTGTGGCGTTCTTGGGCTTATCAATTCTTTGGAATTGTGGCGCCTACCCAGTTTTCGTGCTAGATTTGTTCGTTTCGTATATCGAGTTTCCCTTATCGTTTTTTGGTGTTTTCTGAGTCAAACTCGTAGTTCAGAACGTGATCTTTCAGCTCGTTTTGGAAGCACTCAATTCCGAGGTCTGTAGTGCGAGATCCATTCCATTCTTTAGGATGCATCAGAGGCTGTTCTGGTGCGAGATTCCACTCCTAGTTGATCCGATCGTCCGTTTCCTTCGGGAATCACATCATTTGGTATCAGAGCACGGTTCTAGGATTGGAATTGGGTTATATTTTCTTGATTGCTTACATCCCAATCTGGTAACCCTAATCCCTAAATTTGTGTTTTTGATTTTTTGAATTGTGCAATTTTGTTTTAGCCGTCGTTCTTTGTTCTTAGTTTGTCTTTCAATCTTCTGGTTGTTTTTCCTTTCAATTTCTTGTTCAGTTCACATATTTCTGCACTTTGTTCTTGGTGTTCATCCCTTGTTCATCATTGTTCTTGAATTTTAATCCTTTTGAATCATGTTTCTTGAGTAGTGTGTTGTTAGTGTGTTAAGTAATAGCTCTGATATACAACAAAATATCACACTTTCAATCACATATACAAACTTCACCTTAAGTTTTATGTATTTCGCCTACCCCAAGATTTTTCCAGAAATGCTGATCCAACTTTTTCGATTTCTAATAAATTCTAGAAAAATCATATTGACGTGAAATCAGCGGCCATTGGACCCTTAGAATGTCTAGTTTACCATAAAAATAATTCCCAAGGTCTTATGGTTTCATATCCTTTTATTATTTGCAAAACTAAGCCATTGGTCTAGAGAAAAGTCCAAGTTTTTAGGTCATGTTCAACAATAAATATCGCTCGGTTTGAAAATCCAAATGACACAAAATATTATATCAAAATCATCCTCAGGATGTCTACTTTTACCATGTAAAAGTTCAAAGCATTCAGACTTCATTTACTACTTCAAAACCATCAATTTCTCTTCTCTTCCCAGAAACCGTAAAGGTTGGCAGATTTTTATATATTAAAGACTCAAGCTTTTTGGGTTTGGAAAAAGGTGATCCCACTTGTCCCCACACAAAAACATTTTTTGGACTCAATGAGAACCTCAAAAACATGAACATCCTACTGCAAACTCATGAAAAAACACCATAGGGCAGAAGCAAGAATTTCCAAGTTGTTGGTTAGGGGCTTACCTTGGAATTTCAGTTGCGTATGACTTCCTTCACCTCTTGAACCAATAGCTTCAGCTGGAGACTCTCCCTCTTCACCTTGAACTTGTCTTTGGCAGGTGGAAATGAGGGGAGGAAGTGTCCTTATATAAACCCCAAGGGTAAGGGCTTTTACCCAAGTTTAGTTATTATCCATTAGTCAAAAGAGTGCTTTGGATTTAAATATAATTTCTTGACTTAACTCTCGAGAATTCTATAGAATTCTTGGTAGATGAGTGGCACATTCCAAGCCCAAAAATAAGATTCCAAAATTTCCCTTGAAGGTGGTTTTCAAAGTTGATAGGTGTAGGTTTTTGGCCCAGGGTAAAACGGTCATTTTGTGCTGCTCTTCTTCCAAGTCAGTGGGACCCACCAAATCTACCCAAGATTGCGTCATTAATGATCTTGTAGGGTCATAATTGCTTGTTATTCAACTGTCATATCAGATGTAAATTGTGTGGTCCAAATTAATCCAGATTATTTTATTTTCTCTCTCCTCATTTTACTTGATGTGACCTTTTTCTTGCCCTCCAAGTCACTTTCTCTCTCTTGTGGCCCACCAAAATTGTGCCCTCTCTCTGTGTCCAGGGGTCTGAGCCCAGCTCTGGAAAACCCTAATCGGTCCCGCTCAGCTACTTTTTGCCAGTTACACCTTTCCTCGTAATTCAGGCTACTCAACTAGACTTGTGTGGGCTCGGATCATCAGACTCTTCTCCTTGACCACAGGTGGTCGAAATTCAATGCCTTGGGGAGCAACAAATCCATATTTCAGCATCTCATATCTACCTCGTACTACATGCTACCCAAAAATCTAACTTTTGACCCTGTAATGCCACGTGTCCAACGAATCATCACTACCACTGACTTTTGCTTGACTTCTTGAATACTCTTTCCTTCTTGTTGCCTCAAAAGCATAGGACATCCATGACTAACTTGAAAATGCCATACACTCACTTATACTAGCATATTTTCACTCAACTAATTGTCCTACACCTTAGAACATAGTTAGGTGGCATCTTTTCCGTCGAATTTACACTGTAAAGGTCTTTTGTGCCCCCCTTTTTGTATTGGCACTTAATTCCACGGCTTATACATACTAGGTCCATTGACCCTTCTAGTCGAGTTACTTAGTCTCAGACAGGCTTCCTAACTCTCGACATTCTTGGGACTATTCCCGAACTGAGCTTAATCGTACGCCTACTTTAGGCTTGGGGTGTTACAATTCTTTTGATGAAGACATTTTTTAATTATCAATTTTTCTCTTTTTGTTGTTCCTCTGTCTATCTGACGCTCCTTTTCTATGATCATTTTGATATCATGGCCTCCAATGTCATCGATTTTCTTCTTCGTCGTCCTTGGTAACATTATTGAGACACAGTCATACGATGATTCTTTTGATGAAGACGTTTTTTTATCATCAATTTTTCTCTTTTTGTTGTTCCTCTATTTATCTGACGCTCCTCCTCCTCCTCCTCCTCCTCCTCCTTCCGTTAACTGGATTATTGTATAAATTCTGTTTCATACAATAATCCAATTAATATCAGAGAAAAACAATTATCATCAGGATATTACAACTACAAAGTCTCCTAACCAATTTCTTGAAAATCCTCCTCCTCCTTCTTCCGTTAATTGGATTATTGTATGAATTCTGTTTCAGCATAAAGAGGGAAAAAAAATCATCATCAGGATATTACAACTGTAAAGTCTCCTAACCAATTTCTTCAAAATCTATTCATGTTTACATACTAGGGACTAGTTTATCTATATACATATGTATAGATATGTATATGTATATGTATGTATGTACATACATACATACACATATCTATGTATCTTTATGTATGTAGGTATCTACATATACATATATACATATATGTATATGTGTATGTATGTAGGTACATACATACATATACATACAAACAAACTAAACAGCTCAAACACTTCAAACTATGACCCCTTTTAATGAGATTATAAAAGCCCAAATGCAAGAGGAAGCTCGAAAAAAAGAAAAAGGAAAAGCCATTGAAGCCTCAATCTCACAACCACAAATTACCAAAAGCAATTCATTTGATAATTATTCTAAATATCAATTTTTCAAAACCCTTGTTAGAAAAACAAGAAACATGGAAATATCTTATCCATCTGTTAAATATGCCTCTTATTTTGCTTTTAACAAAGTTGTAGCTTACTCAGGAACTTCACCAAACCTGATAAGAATTGTATACCAATATGGAATGTTACATGCTATTTATTTACCCAATAATCTTGATCCCAAAGGAATTAAAGAATTACCATCAGCCTTGCAAGAAGCAGCCAAAATATATATTGGAGTTATAACACAACACAGTGTATATATTATATTTTATTCCACAGTTGTAGAAGAGAAGTTTTATCCTCCAGTTACTTTAATCAAGTTTGGAACGACAAAGAAACCCATAGAGATGGATGCAGAAATAAAAGAAGACATTGAAGATGACGAGGAATTTTAGAATAAGATGTCTAATATTAGAGCTCAGAATTATCATATTATTTTTCAAGAAAAGACCATAGCGATTAATACTGAAAAGCAATGGGTATATTATTGTAGATTAACAACAATAATTATAGCACTTAGAAAAACTTCACATAATCAGCCTCTATTCGTACAATGATATGATCGGCTGAGAAACAACAAAATGGAAAATTAAGAAAAAACAAAGAAGAAGATATGTAATCTCTTGACAGAGTACTCTAATCACAAGTGTAAGAATTGTGAAGAAAGAGAAAAATCCATGCAAGATATTGCAAATCCGGAAGTAGATCTCAGTGTCCTTTGAAATTCGAAGACAAATGGAAGAAGACAAGGAAAGAAGCTTGCCGACATTGACAAAGTGCTGACAGGCTAATTGGAAAGCAAATGAGTGTAAGAATAGGTATGCAACGTGTTCGGTGAAAGTTTTGCCGGCAATGTACAAAGCTCATACCTTAAACTTGTTCCACATCAATTTGAAATATGCTTTAAAGAAAGAAATAATTAAACTGTTGGAATTTTATTTCTCAGAAAAACAATGGTGTCTGAATTTTCTCATTCATATAAAGATACTTCACTGTTGAAGATCTGGTTTACTTGCTTTGCTGGTAGTTCGAACTTTGTCTTTTAGTTCGAACTTCAGCTGTTGTTTCTCGTTTTTGTTCAGGGGCAATCTTGAAATTTCACTCAATCTTTCCACTTAACCTACACCCAATTCTTCATATCAAACATTTTATTTTCTCTCAACTAACTTCCTTTCCCTTGTATACCAAACAACTCACATTTTTAAAATTCCCTCCTAATCTTCCTTTCCTTTCCTTCCTCAAATCTTCTTTGTAATAAACGGGGCCTCAAAGTTTTGCAATATGAATGAAAATTAGTACTTTTACATTTTATGGGGGGAAAAATCTTCTTACATATTTTTCATATTTTTCATGTGGATTGCAAAATCATTTAAAATAAGTTAATCCAATTAAGCACTCAAGAGCTCTCCTAGAGTTTTCAACCTTGATACATTTTTAGGATAAAATCAGCATGATTCAGAGTTTATCCCTTTCTTTTCTTTCTACATAAATCCTTTTGACAGGAAAAATAAACAGAGAAGGTGCAGAAATCACCGTCTCAATATTTTTCGTTTCGAATTAAGCATGCCTAAACTCAGAATTGATTTTTGAAAGTTAATATTCTACAATTGTTGTGTCCCTTTTTGCCTGTCACCTGGATGATTTCAGAAATAGGATTTCTTGTTAGGTTTTTATTTTGGTATTGCTTCTGCGTGCTATTTTGCCTTCTTGCATTCACTTTCAGGAGAGTCCTGAACGTCATTTCCAAAGTTTGGAGCACTCTCTTGATAACTTATAAAGGAAATAGTGAGATCATTTTTGCGCAATGGAAGGAAAGGATACACTTGGCCAATTTTGTTTTTGGAATGTGAATTATTAAAATTGAGATAAGTATGTGAAAAAAATTGTATTTAAATTTACAACAAAGTGCTTAAAAAACTTTTTTTTAAGGCTTTTCAAACAAAGACTATATGCTTGTTAGTTAGATTAAAATGGAATGACTTAGGGCCTGTTTGGTAAACTATCTGATGAACTTAGAATAATAAGTCCATCAAAAAAAATTTTGAGTGTTTGAGTTAGCTATTTATTTGATGGACTTCATGCTTTGATGGGTTTTTTTTTTTTTTTTAAAGCTACATCATGGAGCTTATTGTCTCATCAACCTCTTCTCCATCAATTTCACATGTGGACCCCATTTGTTAAATGACCACCCCACCTGTCCCCAAACTTATGGTATATCTGTTTTAACAATCTTTTCTAGGCTTTGTTTTTGTTTCTTTTCCTCCTTTTTATATTATTACATGCATTATATCATTATTTGCTAATTATAATCGCTTTTGCCATTGTTCCCATGTAATTAACTCGCTGCCCAACCAACTCATATGCCCTATACATTATCCTTCTTGTCATATAATACTAATCTAGTTCTTAATATCGTGTAAAATAAGATTTTATATTAAAACCCGAGGTGGCTCTATTATATACTTAATCCATAACAATGAATTACAGAGGAATTCACTGATTAAAAACAAAGTATTTTGTCCATTTCAAACTAATTTTTTTCTACCAAGTTTTTATTAATTTTTGCGTCTATATGAATCTAAATTTTTAATTCAGATATTATAGCCCGGTAACACCTTAATTTTACATCAACAAATCATATCCCCACCTTAATTTTTGTGTGATTAAATCAGAAATGAACTTGTAAGGATTAGGTTTATTTAAGCACTTCATTGTGTTGTAATTTTTTTTATGGTAATTTTACTATTTTATTTAACAAATTTATATTTATTTTTAATTTTTTATCCCAAACTATCACATTTTATACAACACGTATGTGAATTTGATTCAGGCTTTTTTATTCATTTTTCATCTCATTTATCTTTTTAAAAGTTATGCCAAACAAGTTCCCATCACAAATAAAATTCACTTTTGTTGCTGCTATCCCAAACACAAATCATATCAAAAAAAATATCAAGAAAAGTCCATCAAGAACAAAAGTCACTTCTCCCACCACTATCCCAAACAAACCCTTATTTCTTTCTGTTTAGGTAGTTAGTACAGAGGCGGAGTCACACTTGCACACTCTGCTTGTGCAGACACAAATTTTGGGTGTTTTGTTTTTTTTTGAAAAAAATAAAATAAATGAAAAAAACGAAGTTCTGGTTCTTCAAGCCTTCGGTGGTCACTCTCGCTGTTCTTCGATTTTCGGTCTTCGGTAGTCGCAAGTTTCCTGTCTCTCCTCAACTTCGTCTTCACTCTTTGGTGGTCGCTGTTCTTCGTCTGAAGTCGTGTTCAGTGGTCGCTCGCTCTGGCTGTTCTTCGGTCTCGCCCGTCAATTTGAGGATATTGTTTTTAATCTTTTGGCAGTTTGGGTGATTGGGCTTCTCTTATAATTTGCAGGTAATGCAGAGGAATTATCAAGTTTTATTAGGTATTTGAATTATGTTTGTTTGTTCGATTTTCTTAATTATGAATGAGGAAGGAAGTGGGAAGGACTTTAGTTGTTATTTTACTAAACGAATAATTTTGATTTTGTAACAGTGAGTCAATTTACCTTGTACGGATTCCTGAAGGGCAACAAGCCAGATTTTCATGTGGCAATGCCCCTTCAAAAAGCGAAGCCGTTTTATGCTTCTTTGGTTGATAGATTCAAGAATGCCTATAACAATGATGCAATAAAAGGTAAGCTTCAATTGTGTTTCATTTATCAGCTGAAGGTATCCATTTCTGAAATGATAAAATATAGCAGAGGCAATTTTGTTTTGTTTCTTTGGTAAAGAAATAGCACTTCAGCATTTACCCTTGTTGACTTAAACATACGCTTTTACATATTGAGTATGATGATTCATGGATTGGGTACTGGGCACATTCTATAAGATTGAACACATTTATAGCTTATTCCTAATATCTATTTGTTATAATTCAATGAAAAAGCCAACTTGAGTTGTGATCCGATGCCTAAGGAGCGTAAAATTGCCATGTGTGGAATACCACGAGTCTCTCACCCTTTTCTGATTTAGAACATGGGGTCTTTCTATCGCTCAAACAATTGATATTACCGTCATTACCCATTGCATTCACAAAATTCTGCTAGTGGTGGAGATTAGCATAGCTTAATATAGCCACCATGAATCCCAATACATAGTTAGCAGTCTCATTGTTTAGAAAACTGATGCTGTGTTATTTCACTTTTCCTTCTTTTCCACTCACTACAGAGGATTTTAGCTCCAGCCTAGCCAACTAGCCCCATCAAAAATGAAAGAATCTGTCTGATGCAGGTTGGGAATCGGCAGAGAGATTTGGGGGGACAGTTCAATTTCTCTGTAATGATGCATTTGTTGGGTTGTAATGTTTAATGGCTACATACGTTAACCATCGTCGCACTTTTGATGGTGAGAAGGTCAGTTTGGTTAATGATGGACCAGTTACAATGCAGCTTGATTCACAATCTCCAAAGTGAGTTCAATCTTGTCTAAAAATGTTTGTGTAAAATTAATGACTCCATTGACAATTCCATCACATTCAGGAATTCAGTTGATGCAGCAGAATCTTGATATAGTGGTTGGCCTGCCTTAATGAGAAAAGGTATGAATTTTGACCCTTGCAATATGAAGGTAGAAATTGTATCCTTTTTTGAAAAATAATATTTCTTTCTCATTGCACAGAAGAGCATTACTTTTTTTTTCTTTCTTTTCCCTGGTGGTTCTCTTGGTTTTGGCAATACCATCTTCTGGCATTAATATGGAGTCATGTTCCAATGGTGTTGTGGGCACATAGAATCCGGAACACTACGTTAAGAGATCTGCTTGTTGTAGCTGTATCCTTTAGTTACACCTTTTTTTTTTGGTCAAATATCCTTTAGTTACACCTGAACTATTTTCATTACTCTAATGCCTCATCATTCATAGAGTTTTTGCACTAAAATCCCTCAGTATGCCCTTAACTGAAAATCTGAAATTTTGACCACTTCTCAGTTGCAAAATACCCTTCATTTTGAAAGAAATCACCGAACTGCCCTTCACTGAAAATCTGAAATTTCACTCTATATGTATTGTAACTGACTAGCCCTAGTGATTTTTAATGTATTTAAAAATTTTCTTAAAAAAATTTGGGGGCTCTGCCCTCGAATCCCCCCTAATTGTGCGGAACTGCATACAGATTACTTGGTGCTTTGGATACACCTAAGAATTTCTCCATATTCATGTGGAAAAGATTACCCTATTAATTAGCATTTTAGATTTTAGATTGAATTACATTCTCAACAATTTTTATGGCAATTTAATCTAAAAATTGACTGCATAAACAACACTTTGCACTTGGAAATTTGGAAGACGAAGAAGCTAATTAACATTAACCGTGTAAAAGTAATTATACATAATCAACGTATGCTACAAGCATTCTTCAAGTGAAAATTTAATTCTAATCAAAATCATTATGTTAAACAGAATGATACATCTTTGAAACATTTTATATACTTTCTACATAAGAGGGCTGAAAAAATGCCAATTCGAGTCATGAAAATCACCACCACGTGTATGACGATTAAGTATATTATCCTTGGAATCTTCATAATAATCTTTGAAATTTGTCTTCAACTTGAACTCATTGGTAAATGTTGCAGCAAGCAGAATATACTTCATCAGATATAGCGGACATAACCCCAGATGAAATATAATTAGCAAAAATGCTCCCTAATATGACAATGTTGCCCAACAAACTAGATTTATAATTGGCTTGTAAGAGGTTGTTGTATAACAATATTGGACAACGTGGCATGAAAAACATTGAGTTCTCTTGCCGTATTCATTATGTTCTAAAACCGAACGAGCTTTCAAAATTTGGCACTCATTCAGTAAAAGAGCTAGATCAAATACTTCAATGTCTCCAATCCATTTAAAGTCTCTTTGCATCAAAATTGCAAGGCCAAGTTGATATTTTAGATTCTCATATGATTCAAATTTACCAATACCATAAATTACCATTTTCATCATCGAATCTGACCTCAAAAACATATGTAAGCCCTCATAAATTTGTGGAGTTTGTAGTTGATCTTTGAAGTCATGATAAAATTGAGAGCTCTCAATTTTATCCATACATCTTTTTTTTTCTCCATTAAAATTGTTTTTTCCTTGTTGTAATCCATGGACGAGTCAGCCCTTGGTTCTAGTCTTTCCTTCAGTATTTCTTCCTTAAGGTGATTCATTTCTTCAGGAAAAACTTCGGAGTATTTAGCCTGTACCTAATAAAATTGAAAAGCAAAAAAATTAGAGTAAGATCATATATAAAATCTAGTTAAAGATATTATATATAGGATATAAATTTTTTTTTTTGAAAAAAAAAATTAGTTACATATCACCAATCTTCGTCATTTAAATTCAAAATCATTTTTAAACGCCTATAAGAGGGAGGTATTCTAATCCTTAAGGTTAGCTCTACGGGACCTTCACGGCATCTAAGCTCTTGGCATGTGCTTCATTATAGTGTTGATAGCATCTTACTTAAAATTCGTGTAACATTAGTAGTTTATACAATCCAACAATACTCTTTTTTCAATTTTCTCATGTAAATCGTAGAATCATAATTTGTATTTGTATAGGGTTTTCGGAATGAAATACGTAGCTTTTCATTAAAAAAAAATTCACCTGTAGAACCCTTGTAAATTTATGTCCCAGCTAAATTAAAATTTGTAAATTTTCATCTGAACACTTTTTATTTTGCTCTTGTCAATGGTTAAAATTAAAATTTGTAGTGTTTTATATAGACGTGTTATTTTGATATGGTTAGTTGTTAAAATGTATATATGCACTTGTAAATTTAGCTATGGAACACTTGTAAATTTAGTTATGGAACACTTGTAAATTTTTGTACAAGCTTTTTTTAAAATGTAAATTAAAATTTGTAAACTTTTATATGTGCACTTGTTTTTTTTTTTTGGTTAATGGTTAAAAATTAAAATGTTTATATCTTCATATAGACACATGTTATTTTGATATTGTTAGTAGTTTATATATATATACACCCCCCCCCCCCATGAAATATAATCAACTTGACCTAAGAAGTCACATATATTTTATAAGTCAGTTAAAACACACAAACACACACACAAAAACAATTTACTTCATGAAATTACGGGAAGAATGACACACACACACAACAAAAAACAAAAAACAAAACAAACAAAAAATCCTGAAATTACGAAATCTTAAGTAAGATATTTATCATAAAATAAGTCATGAATTACTTCATGAGTTTTATCATTACTTTATCAATTTTTAGTAATAAACATAATTTGAAATTTTACAATTTCAAAATTCTTTTTCTATCATTTTTCCAAGGATCAAAGTTTTTCTCTGTTTTAATTTTTTAAATTTTAAATTTAGGCCAGGGAATCATTGACAAACAGCACTGGTTATTGAACTGAAGACAATGATTTGAATGGGAGGTGAACCTGGGATCAAACTATTAATAATTAAAATAATATTTGAATAAAAAAACATTAATCCACAATTTTTTTACTACTAAACAATAAAATTCTTTAATATACTTTTTTATCTGATTTTTCCACACAAAAAAGCCTCTGAAAGAAAAATCAGAACATAGTTCTTGAATTACTACAGGATACCGACTTCATCAGCTTCAAGCGACCAAATAATCTCATACTGCCTTTTAATTATATAAGTTTGGATTAGCTTAAAATTAGTCTTTTTACATTTTACTCTTCTCACATATTTTTAATGTGCATTACAAAATCATTTAAAATAAGTTAATTCAAACAAGAGAAAAGTTTCACTCTCCTAGGGTTTTCAACCTTGATACATTTTTTTAGGATAAAATCAGCATGATACAGATTTATCCTTAAAATTTTCGAATTGATATTATCTGTGCATGCTTGTGATTCATTATGTTCCTTTAATTAATTAGCACCCAACCCTTAAAGGGAAATAAATAATATTGTTCTTCTGCATAATTTAAAAAAATCAACTGGGTGAAGAAGGTGCTCCAACAAATTTAAGGACCAACCTAAAAAAAGGATCTAAATTTCAACCCAATCATGAAGCATGTGTGCAGACAAGACAAGCTAACAAATGCTTCACCAAGTTATGCATAAGTATTTTAGCAAAAAGTTATGCAAAAGTAAAAAATATCATGGTAAAGAGAATCCAAACTACCAAAATGACAATCATGAAGGGTTGAGAGCATAAAGGATTAGCCAAAATATTTATGCTCAGAGAAGAACTAACCTGTGATTAGAGAATGATTCGTCTCGTGATTATGACTAAAGATCCTTTCAGTGTTAAGAGCATGAATAAGTATTTTTCCACCATCTCTATTGCCAGCATAGAAGACATGTTCAGAAGGATGAGATGAAATGTCATCAATTGTTGAAGGGAATACTACATTTCTTTGTAGTGTTCGTCTAGATAAGCTTCAAGCCTTAAAATATATATATATAGATAGATAGCAGTAGTGCCATATCAGAAAACAATATTTAAGACGAAAAATATGGATGCCAAGAGTCATAGCCAATTAATGTGAGAACACACCAAACAACAAAGAAAGCAAAAACATAAATATGTGTGGGTGTGTATTATGAAATAACCATAACATTTACCATTACAAATCCCTAATATCAACTTTGATAAATATAGGGAACAAGGGACACAAATCTAACAGCAAATTAGAGTACCTTTGAAGTGTAGTTTATACAGGTAATTCTTGGAACAATATTAGTCACCAATCCCTCACCTTTGAAAGGAAAAAACAAAAATATTATGATAAATTTCTTAACTAACATGCTACCATAAAATAGACACCATAAAATTATGTTGAGATAGGGAGTTGGAATTCGAGATGGGGTATCAGAATTTGAGATAGTGTGTTGGTATCAAAGTCCGAGATAGTGTGTCGATATCAGAATACGGGGTAGTGTGTCGGAATCTGAAATAGTGTATTGAAATCTGAGATGAGTTATCAGAATCCAAAATAGGATATAGATGTGATGTGATATATATATACAGACATTATACACACGCATTACCTAAATATGTCGACCTCTATATAGATGGAAACCCAATAGTTGTTGTTGGAAGGGATTGAGTTTATGGCTTCTTAGATGGTGGTGAAGTTGCTGGTGCTGGCAGGGTCGATGATAATCTTTTTGTAAAGGACAAGTTTATCTCTGACTTTCTGATAAAACTAGGCATGTGCTAGTTCTGATCCTAATAAACCCAGACACATCAAAAAGATTAAGCAAGAAAGAAAATGGTGATGAGGATGATGAAGAGAAAACATGATGAATATTGCTATGATCCAATTATTCATCATCCAGGGATGGAATGCTATTAATATCAAATCAAAAATTTATGAAGATTGATAATTAAGAGATAGGCCAGGTCAAAAATTTATCAAAATTGGATTCAGGGATGGGAAAATTAAGAGATAGGCCAGGTCAAAGGTTTGTAAAAGGAAAATATCATTTTTTATTTCCAATGTGATTGTTGTGTTACGTATATAATAGGAACATGCTACTAATAACTTCAATCCAGGGGATGAAATGTTATTAATATTAAATCAAAAATTTATGAAGATTGAAAACTGTGATATTAGTAGAGGAAAATTTTCCTACTGAAGAGGGTCGAAGAAAGAAATTTAAAGGGTATAATCAGTTTTTTTGGTGAGTGTTGAATCTTTCATATTATGGGTTTCATGAAAAAAAATAATAATTAAAGAATACTATATTGTTTATTATTAATTAAGGACGGTACAAAGCCATTGATTATGAGGTTGTGATATTCAAAAGTGGAAGAATGATGTAGTGTTAGGTAATAATCATTCATATATTTGACTTTCCAGGTTGAGGGGGTTCTGGGTTAAGGGGTTTCAGGTTGGGGTTGTTGGGATGGGGTGCTGGAATCTGAGATAGGGTATCAGAATCCAAGATTGGGTATCAGAATCCGCAATAGTACGTTGGTATCAGAGTCCGAGGTAGTGTGTGAGTATCGGAGTCTGGGGTAGTGTGTTGGTATTAGAGTCCTAGGTAATGTGTCGGTAACAGAGTCTGGGGTAGTGTGTCGATATCAGAGTCTGGGGTAGTGTGTTGAAATCTAAGATGAGATATCAGAATCCGAGATAGGGTATCAAAATCCAAGTTAAGGGGTGAGTGGTTGAGGGTGGAGGGGTAAAGTATCCGGGATCCGAGATTTGGGATGGCTAGTCCGAAGGGTCCGGTTTCTCTCCTTAGCGGGGTTTCTCCTCATCCCTCCTTATCTCTCATTTTTTGGTATCAATCAGTATCCTAAAATATGTTTTTAGTACCACTCAATATTTTAAAATATTTTTTTAAGATCCTAAAATAATTTCTTAAGATCTTAAAGTATTTTTTTAGTACCAGTTAGTATCTTGAAGTACTTTTTGGTACCAGTCAGTATCTTGAAATATTTTTTTAGTACCAGTTAGTACAGTGAAATTTTTTTTTAAGATCCTAAATTTTAGGATCTTGAAAAAATATTTCAGAATACTAACTGATATTAAAAAGTACTTCAAGATGGGACAGTCTCAAATCAATGGTCTAAATTTGTTGATGAGAGAAATGAGAGGTTGTGATTTGATGAGGAGGGATGAGGAGAATGTTTGATGAGGAGAGGATCCAATTTCCTAGTCCGAATTCCTGGTTGATACCAAGTTTTTCCCTACACTTAAACACATTAAGTACCATATATATATATATATATATATATATATATATATATATACTCCGACATACTGTCCAGAAAAACTCTAGATTTGATAGGTCAATTTCAAAAATTCATATCTCTCTAGATACAACTCCAAATAAGGCGTGTGATCTATCAAATTAAACCTTGTTGTGTCCTCTTTATTTATGAAAAATTTCAAGACAAGAAGTTTTTAAATCATCTCAATTTCATTTTGGAATCAACCATGTCAAATTTGGTGGAAGAAGTGAAAGAATATATAAATATGGAGGACGACAATTAAATATTAATTTAAGTCGATTTGAATGAGTAAGATCTGAAAGGATACTAATTTCCATAAATTAGGTACTTAAATTTCATTAAAATTAATAGTGCGCAAATTAATATTTTTGATAGGTCACACGCTTTATTTAGAGTTGTATCAAGAGAGATATGAATTTTTGAAATTGACCTGTTAAATCTGGAATTTTTCTGAACTGTATCTTGGATTCTGATACCACAAACTATCCCAGACTCTGATACCAACGCACTATGCCGGATTCTGATACCCCATCTCCAATACCGACCCACTATCCTGGACTCTAATACCAACCTACTATCTCGAACTCTAATACCAACTCTATCCCTGATACCGACACACTAGTTCGAACTGTGATATCACACACTAACCCGGAGTCTGATACCACACATTACCTCGGACTCTGCTACCCCACTACCTCACACACACACACACACACATATATATATATATACATACATACATTTATGTGTGTGTTATAAGTTTATAAATGTATGTGTGTGCATACACACACAAACAATCATGAAAAGAAACATATAGAAGGTAAATTAGAATTAAAAAATGCAGAAGGTAGTAACTCTTCTCCTCTCAACTTATTCTATATTGGTTGCCACATGTTTGGTTGTGTCATTTTGCTAGAGTTAAGTATGAGAACATATAAATTATCCTTATATAGATATTTGTTGTGGCCATATGTGGCAGATAAATAGGTGGAGAAGTTATCTGCTTAGTATATGTGCACCAGTTATTTATTCATTTTATCTATCTTCAAAATGAATGTACACTAGTTATTTATACAATATATCTATCTGCAAAGAGATAGTGCACCAGTTAGTTATTCAGTTCACTTATTAACAAGATATATGTGCACCAGTTAACTATTCATCTCAAATTGCTTGTAAGGTCTTGTTTTCTATAGTTTATTTTTACATGCATAGTTATTAACCTTGTATGATTAGCATGATGAAAAGTGATTTCTATTAAGATTCCCCCAAATCTAACCCCTTTTTTCCATGATACACAGTAAAGGCAAGTACTACTAAGGACAAGGGCTTAATGGTTGGTGAAGATTGAAGGTGGATAGAGATGAAGAAACATGCTATATTTTGTTGTATATTAGCTCTGGTATATGGTTTCTTATATTTATTTTTATAGTAAAGTTAGATATGTACATATCATATATTTGGGCATGTAAATAACCTCTATAAGGAGGAGAATTAAGGCTATATCAGCCTAGAGGTAGGTGTTTTAATAGAGATGGCAAGTGTATTATATAGTCATGGTGATATAATAGTAGTAGATGTTTTTATTTGATTAATTTGCAGATATAATTCTGTTTAAAATCAAGGCAAGTGTACAATTTAAGCCTTGATGATTTACATGCTGAAACTACCGGTTTTAATCTTTAGAAATAATAGTTAGTTTAGAACTCATTATTGAGTACATTGATAGTTATGATTATATGAAATAAGACCTTGTGACCTTTTCATTTTTTGCCTTCGAAATAAGAGCTTATAACTTGAAGAGTTAAGTGAAAGCTTAATGTTGTTAGTGAGTGTTTTGGATTCATAAAATAGTATTGAACTTGAGTCTTATTTCTTTATCAGAAAGTTTCATAGAAGTTGAACATAGAGTGTGAACTGCTGAATTCAGATTCAGAGAGTTTTGTCAAGTGTTATTAGAGTATGATATTATAAAAAAATGTTAAGCCCACAAATATAAAATGCCGACTCAGTAAATTTCAAATCTTGACATGTGTTTCCAAAATATTGATTTTAAAATTAAAATCAAAATTAATTATTTAAAAATTAAAATTTGGACATGCTAAAATTTTAACAAATTTCCACACATGATATAAATACTATAATACATTATATTACTTCCGGTCCTAAATGTAGAATTTAGTTTGTAGTATAATTTATTACACCACGTACAAACTATAGGTTCTATATTTAGAATGAGTACTATTTATAAGCTGTGAATAATATAGGTTATTTCTTAAGCTCAATGCAATATACGAAAATCATATCTAATTTAATTTTAAAAAATAGACCTTGTACAGGAAGTGATGATTTATGTTTCATGAAAATGACCAACCAATCGTCACCAAAAAGAAAATAACCAAAAACAAAACTATAAAATGCCAATAGAACGTTGAAACTCCAAATTAATTATAAATAGTTCGTAATTACGAATGAAACAGAATCAAAAAAGTTGATTCTGAAGCCATCCCTCAGAATCAATGAAGCTCAGATTAGCCATTTGCTCCACAAACATGGAATCAAGATTATTCTTGGACCAGCTCACTCGTTGGGAAGTGTTGGACCCAGGCCCAAAACACTCATACTCTGCAAATGTTACCCGTTTCCTGCACATTTTAATTCAAAATAATTATCAAAACTTCAAACTTGTCACTAAGGATTGATACAGTTGGCTAAGGAGTCGACCTTCACCCCAAAAGGGAAGAGGTTTGATACCCGCTGGTCGATGCGAGGGCTTCATTGGTGGGCGATCTGTAAATACCTCTATAAGCGCTCTTTGAGCCTGGAGGTATGTCCTGGCCCGATGGGTTACCGGTGTCTACCCCACCAAAACTTTATTTTACCAAAAAAAAAAACTTCAAACTTTATGATTTTCATAGCCTTACAAACAAATTCCAAGAATTTTCATAAAATAATATTTTTCTCAATTTTATTTGAATATTAATAAAAGTATTTTTCCAATTTATATTGAAAATATTACTTCCACTAACCTACACAAATGTACTTAAAAAAATAAGTTTTGTTTTTTCCTTTAAAAATTATATATACCTTACTTTATTTTTTCAGAATATACACAAATTTCTCTTCGAAAAATAAAAAAGAGCAACTGTAATTTATTATTTCTTTTGAGAAAGCATCTGTATAATTTCATAAATTACAATGAAGGTTTATGTAGTTGTTAAAAAAAGGTTAAAGAGACATTGTAAGAGAGGTCTATATATATATATATAGTACTAAATTTGTATATTTTATAACAAAATTCAAGGAAAACCTCTATAATACACTATAAATTTCAAGGATGATTCATGAATTTTCTCAATTTTTTTAACTGTTATACTTTGAATGGGGGGAAAAACTAAAAAATTGGGAACTTACACATTAGTAGAAAAATTCCAAGGCTGCCAGCCCTCAGGTTCAACAACTTGAGACATATTGGTTTTGTAGAAGAGAACTCTTGAATAGCTTCTCCAAGGCCTTCCCAAGTAAGTTGTGCCATTCCCAAACACATGACAGTCTTTAAACACAAACCCATTTGCATCATTTGGATTTGTTCTTCCTTGTGCTGTTATAAACCCTGGAAGCCCTCTAGGGCTCCTGCAATCACTGATATCGAACATCTCTACACCACAAATTAAACACACATTTAATTACATATAAATACTCATATTATACTTGATTTAAGTATATCAATATAATAATATAAGGTTTCGTGCATCTTTTGCTTCTAAACTATTCTCACTGCAGCATAAGGTATCCTAAACAATCAAGTGGTGCAATGTTACTATCAAACTTTTAAAAAATGTTGCAATGCCACCCTTGCTATTTAAGGAGGCGCGAGATAATAGTGTGGTATTTCTGAGCAAAAAAAAGAGATAATAGTGTGGTATGGGCCCATATATATATATATATATATATATATTATGCTTGTTTTCAACAAGAAATTGCATACACATACAATGGTTTTTTATATGGGTTTAACGTTTGTCATGTGATTTAATATAAAGTTTTGTCAAGTCACTCCAAAACTACGTCGTTTTGGGAGTTTATTAATTCCCCTAACCCCAAAACTACGTCGTTTTGGGAGTTAGGGGAATTAATGAATGGTATTTTGGTATTTTTTGATTTTACGTTTATTATATGAATTTTACCAAAACACCTTTCATTAATTCCCCTAACTCTCAAAACCACATAGTTTTGGGGTTAGGGGAATTAATGAAATTCTAAAACGACGTAGTTTTGAGGTGACTTGACAAAACCTTATGTCAAATCACATGACAAACATTAAACCCTTTTCATATTTAAGAGTAACATTGCATTAATTAATAGTTTGGAATACTCGGTGCCATGTGAGAATATATTAAAAGCAAAAATGTTTTTTTAAAACATAATATAAATATCAACGAACAGAGAAAAAATGATCTATATTAATATAAACTAAATATAAAATTCATACCAATCCCACTATATACAAGTCTTGTGCAATTTATTTCTTAAATTCAATGTCAAAAACAAGGCTAGCTATAGGTGTTTAGTTAAATATTAAGAAGAGGATACTCTCATTGTTCTTTTTTTCATTATCTTCTCATAATCTTATCATCACCCTTAGGTCATAAAATGAATGGTTTAGATTTAATATTTTATAAAATTATTATTATTATATTTTATAAACGAAAATTTATTAATTTTTTACAGATTGCAGATATGAATGATATATATCAAATATTAAAAGTTTAAATTTATTTATTTATGTTTATAGAAATAATTTTATAAAAGATTGAATCTAAATCATATATTGTTTTAATATAATTGTGGATATAAGATTATGAGAAGAAAATTTGGGGGGGGGGGGGGGGGAAAGACCATGAGAGAAACCCAACTCTAAATATTCTCTCAAAGCTAGCCCTCCCCAAGTTCTAGCAGTTACTTATTTATTTAAACATTCTATGCACAAGTAGTTATTTTATTCCTTGTCAATTATTGAAGTTTTGGAATAAATTTACTCAGAATATGACTATATATATAGGGTATAATTTTTATTTATTAAAAAAATTCAAAAATAAATATTATTATAGTACACAAGTGTTTCCTAATTGTACTTTGTTAATATCAGAGATTCACATAAAAACTAATTGCAATTATATCTTGAGGGAAAGTCTATAAAATTGGAAAAATAAAAAGAAAAGTACATACAATCACAACTAAGCTTAATGCAAATTTGTTAGTTAATTTTTGTGTGACAAAAAGATAATGTTTTAAACAATGTTCACAACAAGTGGAAGAATTTTACCTCAAACATAGATTGACCTGCACCAAAAATAAAATCAACAGCACCTTGAATGGTGCACAGTTTGTAGTAATGCCTTCCTTGATCATCTCACAATGTGTCTTGTAAACCATAGAACCCAACTTTGTAGAAGGAAGCCTTGTCTTCTGCCACCATCGCTGCCACCGCCGCTTTCCTTGGATTGCGGTTAATTGGATTGTTGTATAAATTCTGTTTCAAAATAGAGAGGGGAAAAAAAAATATCATCATCATTACAACTGTAAAGTCTCCTAACCAATTTCTTTTTTAAATTAATTCAACATTTTTTTATATTTAAACTAGATTTTGTGTTTGTGCAGGCCACATTGTTCAAGAATTTTTTATAATTGCAACTTTGTGTACTTTTTTATTAGGTTTAATGTTTTTTTTTACTGTAGAAATATTTTTTTTGCTATACTCATATAAAAGTGAGTGGGTCCCACTAATTTTTTTCTTTCTTTTTTTTTATAATTTTTATAATGAGACCCAATCCAATTACTTTTATGTGAGTGTGATAGAAAAAATATTTATGCAGCAAAACCACCCGTCCTGAAACTAATACAAATTATCTGAATCTGGTCTTACGTTGATCATCATTTCATTTATGAAAAGAACCTAAAATGGTGGGGTCACGCATAGAACAAAGCCACAAAACGTGTCACTATTATTTTATTTGAAATTTGAAACAATTTTTTTTTTTGGTGCAAAACAATTTATTTTCTTGTAGATGGGGTTGACAGAATGGCAAGTTTTGATCATCATTTCATTCATGAAAAAAACCTAAAATGGTGGGGTCACGCATAGAACAAAGCCACAAAACGTGTGATTATTATTTTATTTGAAACTTTTTTTTTTTGGGGTGCAAAACAATTTATTTTCTTGTAGATGGGGTTGACAGAATGGCACTGAAGTTAGGCCTCAATGATCAAATCTTAAAATGAAATTGACAAAGTTAGGCCTGAATGATCAAATCTTAAAATGAAATTGACATGGTTGATCCCAAAATGAAATTGAGATGATTTAAAAAAGTTCTTGGCAATTGACATTTTTAATTTTGGGAGTAAAAACTTGCTGTAAATATAAACTTTTTCTTCTTAAAAAAAATTATAGAAATTAATGGTTGTGTGTAAATTAAAGGGTTAAGTATCAATTTTGCCCCGGAAGTATCTCACCAGGAGCAATTTTGCCCCGGAAGTTTTTTTTGGAGCAATGTTGCCTCTGAAGTTTTTTTTGGGAGCAATGTTGACCCTCCGTCAACGGTCAACTAACCGTTGACCGTTAGGGTTGCTAACGGAGGGGCAAAATTGCTCCTAAATAAAAACTTCCGGGCAACATTGCTCCCAAGAAAAACTTACGGGGCAAAACTGCTCCAAAAAAAAAAAAACTTCCAGGGCAAAATTACTACTTAGCCCCAAAAAAATGTTAAAAATATTATTTATGATATCATATATTTTTAATTCTTATGTATATAATATCTAGAGATGGAAATAGGTTAGACCAGCCTAGGCTTCACCCTCCAATTCAAATTTTAAATATAAAAATTAAATAACTAATTTATAAAATTAAAAACTTAATTAAAGTATCTTTTATTAAAAAATTTTATTTTTCTGAAATATTCCTTTTAATCATTTATACAGTGGGACTTTACTGAAATTTTGATCCCTATTATAAAATGGTTGTGTGTGTGCATGACTGAATCCTTCTATGAGAATAAAATATATTTAAAATATAATACAATATTAATACTGAACAAATGAATGTCAACATTTCTACCAAAATATCTCTATGGGTTAAACATGTTTCAGGAAAATTAAAATTTATATCCATTACAATACATTTCTTATATATAAAAAAAGAAGTTCAAAGGAAAAAGAAAACGACTTACAAGTCACAGGAAAAATAATTAAATAGAAAGATAATAAATGTATAGAAAAATTATAAGATTCACATAGCGTTTTTCACAGAAAGATCAAATTTAATAATAACAAAAAGAGAAATACAAAAATTACTCTCTTAAGTTTTAATTCAATTCCTTTCTTTTAGCATTTTTTAAAAACATGTTAAAAATTGAAAGTGCCCTTTATTTATTTTTTAAAAAAAAGTAAAATATTTTACATAAAAATTCCCTTTTAATTCTTTATAAATATATAATCTTATATAATTCTTTATAAAAGTAAAATTCTTTAATTCTATAAATTAGTTATTTAATTTTTATATTTAAAATTTGAATTGGAGGGTGAAGCCTAGGCTGGTCTAACCTGTTTCTACCCCTAGATATTATATAAATAAGAATTAAAAATATATGATATCATAAATAATATTTTTAACTTTTTTTTTTGTTAAATAGCAATTTTGCCCCGGAAGTTTTTTTTTGGAGCAATTTTGTCCCGGAAGTTTTTTTTTGGAGCAATGTTACCCCTCGGTCAATGGTCAACTACCGTTAGTTGACCGTTGATGAAGGGGCAACATTGCTCCAAAAAAAACTTCCGGGGCAACATTGATCCAAAAAAAAACTTCCAGGGTATAATTGCTCATGGCGAGATACTTCCGGGGCAAAATTGATACTTAACCCTAAATTAAACATAAAGAGATTGTTTTTGTCTTTATGTTAATTGCAACAATGTTGAAATATTTTATGAACAGTGAAGACTAGTTTGAATTTTTTAAAAAAATAAAAATAATAAAAATAAAAGAAAGGATAGAAACTATAAGGAGAGAAATGGAACCAACATATAAACTTTTCGTACTAATGGAAGAAAAAGGATAAATTATAAAGGATGTTCATAGATTAAACAGGAAAAAAGACCCTTTTGTTTGGGTTTTTTACCTATATAATACAGAATCAGAAAGAATTTACCAGAATGCGTTGTGTCAGAAACTATTTCCCTATATAATGTGGTCAATGGCGTGGGTCATTTCGCCAACCAATGCCCGTCACCTGGACGTGGCGGGTAGAATCACCCGCCACCTTTCCAAGTGGCGTGCTAATACGCCCGCCACCTGTGTGTGGCGTGCTAATACGCCCGCCACCTATGTGTGGCGTGCTCTCATGCACGCCACCACGGGTGGCTTTTTCCCCATATATGTGGCGTGCTACCAGGCACGCCACCAGTTAGTCAGGAATCCTCTTGGATTCCTGACTTGCCCCCTCCCCTGACCCCCACCCCCTTCCCCAACGCACGCCCTGTCTCCCCAGCTGACACTGTCCCCCTCCAACCGACACTCCCCCCTTCCCCCAAACACCCGTGACCCCCACCCGTGAACCCCCAACCTCCTTTACTCTCCTATTTATCTCTCTCTCACGACTCCTTCTTCTTTGCCTACCACATTCCCTCATTCACTCCTTCTTATCATTCACACATTCCCTTATCTGCAAAATTCCCTCAATCGTTCATCTCCCTTACTTTGTCTCTTCATTTATTTTTTTTGTGAAAAATGAACCAACTTCGTTCATTTATATATTATAATGGTTCTAAAAATATTGTTGCAGACGGATTGAGCTTTGAAGGTGAAAAAAAAGCAATGTATATTATTCGAGGCATGTCCGCAGAAGAATTATATCAAAAGATCCGTCAAAAGTTAAAGCTGCAACAAAATCAGGCAATATCAAAGGTAACGGGTAAGGTGCCTTATGGAGACCACTATGCGGGTTTTGAGAT
The DNA here is from genome assembly GCA_034222035.1 of Acacia crassicarpa. Classification (NCBI taxonomy): domain Eukaryota; kingdom Viridiplantae; phylum Streptophyta; class Magnoliopsida; order Fabales; family Fabaceae; genus Acacia; species Acacia crassicarpa. The sequence continues at coordinate 16,507,393 of JAWXYG010000009.1, read as the reverse complement.
ATCTGATGATGAGGATGTGGATGTTTTTTTTTCAAACATTCAAGGAAAGCTCAGGGTCCCAATTTGCTGAGTTGTATGTGGATATTGAGATGTTAGAGGAGGAGGGTGTACCAACACAATCAACCGTTGTGCATGGAGAAGAAAATGACTATATGCTAGATGAAGAACCTGAAAATGAGGAAGAGGAAGAGGAAGAAGATGAAGACACATTACTGTCTAGTAACCATGATCAGAACGATAGTGATACAGACGACGAAGATCATCATAATCCCATGTCGCAACAGACTGGTATGTTATCATTAGGCTGGTTACGGAGTTGTATTATTACTTTAAATTATTTTTTATTAGTTACCATGCTTTCGCATAAACTGTATTACGTGGGAATATACAGATGTTACACCGTTTTGGAACGACATCCCGCATTATGAGGCTGTTCATGAAGATTACCGTATGAGGATATATTGGATGTAGGAGGCTTGGGCCGGCGTCCGTGGGCAAGGGGAGATGCACTATATCTGAAACAAGAGTTTGGGACCAAGAATGATGTCCAAGCCGCAATAAAACATTATTGCATGAAAGAAAATCATGAGGCTCAAGTGGTTGAGAGCACTACAGTCCTGTACACAATGAGATGTCAGAATCATGTACAAGGTTGTGATTGGAGAGTAAGAGCAATTAAACCAAAACATGGCAACACTTAGGTGGTAACTAAATGGGTTGGAAATCGTAGTTGTGTTAGCCAGGTTCTATCCCAAGATCACAAACAACTTGATTCGGATTTTATTTCTGAGGCAATATTAGGTATGATACACAATACCTAATTGTAGTTGTGAATTTATTTTTGTGTGTCATCGAACATAGATAACATTCCTAACGTGTAATTTTGGCGAATCGTCTTGCAGACATGGTCAAGGAAACATCTTCGGTCCCAGTGGCCCTGATACAAGAAAGGGTGACTGGAAGCTTTGGGTATAATGTTTCTTACAAGAAGGTATGGAAGGCAAAACAAAAGGCAATTGCTAAGATTTACAGTGATTGGGAAGAGTCATATGCGTTCCTGCCGAGATGGTTCGAGCACATGTTGAAATTTTCCCCAGGATCTATTTATCATATTCAACATGGACCATATACTGTTGATCGACAGGTTGTTGACGGGATTCGGGTTTTTCAACGTACGTTTTGGACATTCAGTCAATGTCGTGAGGCGTTCCAATGGTGCAAACCAGTCATACAAGTGGACGGTACGCACCTATACGGTAAGTATAAGGGGATATTATTGATTGCAACAGCCCAAGATGGAAATAACGAGATCCTTCCCATAGCATTTGCAATTGTGGAAAGTGAAACCAAGGAAGCATGGGAGTATTTTTTGTGTTTCATACGAATGCATGTTACAAACAAGGTTGGTCTATGTCTTATTTCTGATTGTCATAAGAGCATAATATCAGCAGTCGACAATGAGATGATTGGTTGGCAGCCACCTAATGTGTACCATGTATTTTGCATTCGTCACGTTGCGAGCAATTTTAATACTCGCTTCAAGGACAAGGAGTTGAAGAAAAGGTTAATGAGATTAGGTAATATACTGCAATTGATGTGCCTTGACGTTCATTATTTTGGTTACATACACCTTATAATGTTGTGTATTTCTGTCTTTTTTACAGGATACGAACCAAACAAAATAACCTTCGATGCTTTGTATGCCGAATTCTGCAGTTACAGCCGTGAAGCGGCAGCATGGCTTGAAAGAATTCCAAAAGAGAAATGGTGCAGGAGTTATGACGAAGATGGACGAAGATACGGTCACATGACAACCAATTTGTCTGAATCAATCAATAAGGTTTTTAGAGGGGCGAGGAACATGCCTATAGCTGCGTTAGTGAAATGCACCTACAGTCGGCTTGTTCGTTATTGGGTAAAAAGGGGTCTCAAAGCACAAAATGATGCCATGTCCGGAAAGTATTTTACGAGTGTTATTGGAGAGGCTATGGCAAAGAATGCAGAGCGTGCTACATCGATGCGTGTTCGGGAGTTTGATGTGGCAAGTACAACGTTTGAAGTTGACGATCATGAGGATACATACTCGGTGAACTTGACCCAAGGGAAATGCCAGTGTGGCAAGTTTCAGGCATTCAAATTCCCTTGTAGGCATGTATTTGCTGCATGTGCGGCGGTATCCCATAATGCGTACCAGTACGTGGATCCAGTATTCTCCACCTACAATATTATGCATGTTTACTCCACACCATTTCAGCCGATCGGTAGCGAACAAGGAATACCGTCCTCGTCCGTACCAAAGATTATCCCCGACGTCTCAAAATTGCGTGGTACGGGTCGCCCTAAGTCTACACACATTCGTAATGAAATGGATGAGGAGGAGGTCCAACCTAACTCCAGTCGAATTAGATGTAGGATATGTAAACAGTTCGGACATAATAGGCGTTCATGTCCTACGACACGATCAGCTAATTAACCTTTATGTTCTCATAACTTTATTTTATGTATATTACACTTATGTGTTTCTGTTGTGTACATCGTTTTCAATTATATTTTTATCAGTGAGGTTCAAGAACATCATCAATTATAATACAGTAACCTGTGGGAATATGACCTAATATAGTAGTAATCCATGCAAGTATGACATAATACAGTAATCCAACCAAATAAAAATTACATAATACAATAATCCAAGTACATATGACACCATCAGGGGGGAGTAAATTTAGGCCATCGCCTCAAACGTGCACCCCGCTGAGGGTTCCTACGGATGCCATCAGGTGGGCGATCATAATTGAAACCATCTACTGCTGCATGTAAAAAGTCATCAGACTGGTCATGTCCGTCGTCACCCGTGTGGTCTCCTGTCTGGTATGCGCCACTACTAGATCCGGCCTCGGTACAACCCTGTCCACGATGGGATGAACGGAAGGCAGCAAATCCACCCTGTGCTGACTGAAACGAACTGAACGAAGGAAGGCCAGGAACGCCATATGCAGGCTGAGATGCACAAAAACCCTGTCCAGGCTGGTAAGGGGGCACCGAAGGAAAGACAGTCTGGCAAGTGTTAGAAGTCCACTGATATGAGGACGGGAGCTGTGTCTCCGGAGCGTACATTGTCTCTGGCTGTGGGTAAGTCGGGATTGGTGCATGTACCTGAGGATTGACTGGTGGTGGCATCCCCTCTGGGTACCACGGGACCGCAATATAGGTCATATCTGGCCATATAAGAGGTCTATATATACCTCCGCCCCGTGGACCAACCGGGGATATCTGATATGGCTGCGCTTGATGCCGCGGTCGTCGTTGGCCCAGTCCACGTCCCTCCCTCGCATGTGGCGGGACCGGTAGAGCAGGATCTGGTAAACTTACTAATAGCCCAGTCGGTGCGCTTGGCCCAGGCTCAGCAACTCGGCCAAACTCTTTTAGTGCCGTGAGTAACTAGTCAAGCACCTTCTGCACCTCCCTATAGCTGTATTGGGCACTAAACTGTGGAGAAATCATCCACCAGACCCACTCGACACCATCTACCTGCATTTATCTAGTTGTATAAATAAGCGCATTTAAACTACATTCTGGATAGTAAATGGAAGTATTAGGAGAGATAACGATATCAAGATCAATATGTACCATGTGGCCAATCTGGGCGACTTGCCTCGTCATGTACCGTCTGGTGTGGGTAAAATACCAGGTCATGTACTCAGAGTTCGGGGAAATCGACCCAACCGATGGATCAGTTGTCTCGATACGCTCTTGTCGCGTGTTCCACAACTGAATAAATGGATCCATCTTCAGCTCCCAATCCTCTGTCATCTTACCACGTAAGGTAAGATCGTGGGCCCCATGAAGCTGTGGTGCTGGGTTGGTGATGTGTTGCTGCATGCCAAATTGTCGCATACAACGATCGGGCTGGTGCATCTCGACGACATGGAAAGCAAGAATGGGTGTGACCGCCCTCCACAAGTCATGCATGTGAACATCTGCCCCAAAAAACTCATAGCCGGCATCCGTATACGGTTCCCAAATCACCTATACATGTAAACAAATGCGAATTAGTTTACTTTTATATTTCTTTAATATCAACTTTATCATACATACATTGTCTCGACCCATCTGGTCAAGCTCCACCCGATATGTTTTTAGATCCCGCAGCAATAACCGCACGTTGACTTTATTGAACCTGCAATTTGTAACTCCATAACATTAGTGAACTCCAAGGATCAAAATATGGAAACATATCAAACTTCTTTCATACCTGAGTCCGTAATGATCACCATGGTCAATGGGCAGTGGAATGGGAGGTGATATGGTAGGAAATCTGGACCATGCCCATATCTGCAATAATATCAAACAACCCCCAACGTCTTTAGCTGAAGCCGACATGGCCTGACATAGCTCACGAAACAATATAGCCAGTACAGCAGACCCCCAACTGTATGTAGCAGCCTCCGCAAGGTCACCATCCAATAAATTTATATATCGGCAAGGGACCTCTGCACCGGACTTATCACACAACAAAAATCCACCGAATAGGCGCATCAGGTAAGCACGTGTGTAACAGAGTTGACCCTCAATAGTAGCTGAGTGCTCGTCCCAGTGGGCCCAATTAGTTTCAAACCAGGACAACCTGATGTTTCCGCCAATGATATGAGTTGGGAGTGGACTCCGACCCATGTAATGTTGAATAACTGCAGTCCAGTTGGCATGCGTCCGACCGGAAACTACTCGACCCTCAGTGGACAAACCTAAAATGGCATCTACATCCTGTAGAGTAATAGTCATCTCACCAACCGGCATATGGAAGGTATGAGTCTCAGGCCTCCACCGCTCAACCAACGCAGAAATAAGTTGTTTATCAATCTGCACCCATGTACTGAGTAAATTAGAATATGTACGGGTTTTATATTATTCATACCATGGACAAAGAACTAAATTCGTATAATTAATTACAGAAAATATCTTAAGACATACCGGGAGTCTCTTCATGCGAGACACGTGCCAGAAACCTGAACGCATAAGGTGCTGCTGCAACTCAACAGGAATGAGATTTGGGTCCTCGATATCTCCCAAAGACACGTGTGAGGCTCGCCTCACCCTCAAACAATTACAGTCTCCTGTGTTCCACACAAGTTGTGATCGGTGTGACTGCTGCACCTCTTCATTAAGAACTCCCCACTCTTTGGGGCCAGGCTCAATATTGCGACCGCGTTGGTCATCCATTTGCCTACCACAAATTTACAACAACACAACATACTTAGGACACTGATTATTATTCTGTAAATCATTAATTACTGAATTAATTATTTTTCTTTTTTTTCCTATTTAAACTTATCTTATCTATCTTAGGTTACTATAAATAATAATATACAACTTATTTCAAAGTATCTTTTTACTGTTGACTAATTGTTATTCTCACAAATTTCTAAAATCTAACTTAGCAAAGCAAAATATTTTACATTGTATATATGAAATTATTGTTTTACAAAATATTAAACAATTAGTGATGTATCTTAAGGTATATTAACATACAAGATAAATAATTATTTCACTAAGTAATTTAAAATATTTCTCACTAATTAATAATTATTTCACTAATTTATAATTACAAGATAAATTACTATGTTAAGGTTTATAATTAACATACAAGATAAATAATTATTTCACTAATTAATTTAAAATATTTGTAATTTTAACTATTAACATAAAAGATAAATTACTATCTTAAGGTTTATAATTAACAAACTATTTTGTCTTCTACTAAGCTTAATATTAAATTTTAAATATTCTAATTGCCTAAAGCAATAATTATGATTATTATTTATACTTTTAATTATTTTTACTTATTAGTAATTTGTATGTACTTAAACATCTATCCTATCCTACCGTTAACCATGTATTAAGCAACTATAATAAATAAAAGTAAACAATTAAAAGTTAAATCAACTTATGAAACAATATCTATAATAAATAAATACAATTAAGAGTTCAATCAAATTTATGTTACTTGTTGTTTCTTGAAGATGTGATCGGTTGCCTCCTCTTCCTTCTTCCTTCTAGTGATTCTCCCTTTCTTTTTTGATTTTTCTCAGAGTTTCACGGGAAGAGTTTCTAGGTTGAAGAAAATGTGAAAGAAGGAAGTTTGATGATAAATGGAGGATAATGGAAAAGGGAAGGGAAGTGTGTGTGTATATGCTCGGTTGAGGAAAAAGATAGGAATACGAAATATATTTGAAAAGGAAAAGGGAATGGGGGTGGGGGGCAGACAAAAAAAAATTTATAAAGGGAATGGGGGTGGCCGGCGGGAGAAGAAGAAAGGAAAAGGGAAGGGGGTGGTGGCCGGCCGGAGAAGAAGAAAGGAAGAGGGAAGGGGGTGGTGGCCGGACAAAAGGAAAGGAAAAGGGAAGGGGGTGGGGGCGGGGAAGGGGGCCGGACTGGAAAGGAAAAGGGAAGGTGGTGGGGGCGGGGAAGGGGACCGGCGAGTAGGAAAGGAAAAGGGAAGGGGGTGGGGGCCGGGGGGGTCGAACTGGTTCAGAAATGGGGGTGGGGGGTCGGGGAAAAGGGAAAAGGGAAAAGGGAAGGGGGTGGGGGGGAGTCAGGAATCCTGGCTGGATTCCTGACTCATCAGGAATCCAGTCAGGATTCCTGACGGCTGGTGGCGTGCCTGACTGCACGCCACCTGTCACGGGCACAAAGCCACCCGTGGTCGCGTGCATAGGAGCACGCCACACACAGGTGGCGGGTGATTCTACCTGCCACGTCCAGGTGGCGGGCATTGTTTGGCGAAATCAATGGCGTGGGTCATCCCACGCCATTGACCACATTATATAGGGAAATAGTTTCTGCCACAACGCATTCTAGTAAATTATTTCTGATTCTGTATTATATAGGTAAAAAACCCCTTTTGTTTTTTTTTTTTTTTACTTTTTTGCCCTTACCCGAAAGCTCAAACATTTGACGATGACATTATCAGCCAGCAACGAAAACGTAGGACTCTCTACCACTGGTTCATGATCATCACAAACAACAATAGTACTCTCCTTCCCTGCTCCTTTCAACACTATATAAGGCTTATCATCAGGAATCCTCACTTTTTCCCTACAAACAAACACATATATATTTCCAGAGAAAGATTACTAAAGAAGTACATAGACAACAATTTAGGATCAATGCGAGTTTTGTGTGTGGGAAATGAATCATCTCTAAGAGAAAGAACGATCCAAAGTTCGAAACCCTAAATGATGTGATGTATATAATGACATTACACACACGCATTACCTAGCATTACCTATATATGCCGGCCTTTATATAGATGGAAATCCAATAGTTGTTGTTGGAAGGGACTGAGTTTATGGCTTCTTAGAGGGTGGTGAAGTTGCCGGTGCCAGCAGGGTCGACAATAATCTTTCTGGGCATGTTCTAATTCTAATCCCAATAAACTCAAGCACATCAAAAGCAAAAAAGATAAACCATGAAAGAAAATGGCGATGATGAAGAGAAATCATGATGAATATTGCTATGATGCATTATTTTCCCGATGGAATGAAAGCCTCCTCGTCTGTGTATATATAACTGAATAGGGAATTATTTTCATGAGATTTGGTAGGAAAATTAGGGGATAGGTCAAAGGTGTGTATATATAACTGAATAGGGAATTATTTTTGGTAGGAAAATTAGGGGATAGGTCAAAGGTTTGTAAAAGGAAAATATCATTTTTGATTTCCAATGTGATTGCTATGTTATTAAACTTTGAAGATATTGATTGATTGACCGGCCAAAAAAACTTTGAATGTATTGAGGAAAATGAACCAAACAATATTAGTGTTCAAAAAAAACCAAACAATATTGTTTTATCTAAAATTTAATGTCTTCTAATGAGAGGTTTAATTTCAGTTAATTGCTGCCCGAATTTATTGTAAAGAGAATTTTCTTTTTCTTTTTATCAAGGGTTTTTCTATCGAAGTTTAGAAGGTAAAGAGTTCTAACATCTCCCAACAAATACGTTTTTGATATTCGAACTTGTGTTATTCTTTTTATAAGTGAGGCCCTTTGAAATCAAACCAATAGCTTGCTATTTTAAAATCTTAATTATGTCTCTAAATAATCTTATATCAAATTTTTATGTGATGAGTAATAGGGCTAATCCAGAATCCTGGAAACGGATTCCCAAAAAAAAAAAAAAAATCCTGGAAACGGAGTCTTAAGAGATTTTTCTTTAAAAAAATATTTCTTAGTTTGTTTTAGCCAGTATTGCTTAGTTGAATTTTCTAGACTAATTAAATATAATTTGAATAACATGCTGATTTTTTTTGGTTAAGTTTCGATTGTTACAAATTTCAATTCATAACTTAAATTATTTTATTCATTCCTAAATTAAGAATAAAAAATTTTAAATAATTAAAATAAAAATTAATTAGTTTCAAAATTGTACCATAGATAGATTCTTGAGATGGCTAATGTATAAACTCACAATTCATTTTCTTTCTAATTTGTTTACTCTCCAAAATTCACAATTCATTTTTATAATAGATATACACATGTTAACTAGCATTACCTAGTTTCAATGCATTGGGTTTCATTTTAAGCATAAACAAGGGAAAGACAAATTTATAAAAATTGTGGTATGAAAAATAAGAAATTTATTTTATTGTAAATTTTCTTTTTATGATATACTCCCTCCGATTCTAATTATAAGAGTTAGTTGACTTTTTTGTAGAAATTAAGGAAGCTAATTAAATTACTTTAAATTTTTTTTTATTTTTATTTTTTCTTCAAACGTATTAGTTTGATTAATAAACTAATATATAATTTAAGAATATTTAACAAATGAAATGATTAAATAACTTATTTAGCTTCCTTAATCTCTCCAAAGAAAGTTAACTAACTTTTATAATTAAGACCGGAGAGGTAGTACCAATTTAAGAAGTTGATTATGATGAAAATTCTTGTCTTTGCCTAGTTTCAGTGCATTTTTTGTGTGTGAACATCCAGTCCAATTTATTACTCTTAATATAACTTAACTAATTATTTTTATATTATAATTTGGATTAATCCACACTAATTTTCCCAAATTACATGCCATGACCGTCATTTATGGATTACAAGTCTTAAATTAATGTGTCACTCTCTAATACTCCCTAATGTCCTTTAAAATGTCTCAACCTCCTAGCGGTTCTGATTTTTTTTTTAACAATTTTTTAATAAAATAAATAAAAATGCACATTTTAAAAGTATTTTTTTCCTTTAAAAATTGTTTAAAAAATATTCAAAAATCATCATTTTAGGCCAATAAGATTCCCAATCAAGGTTTTTAAACTCACAAGTTTAAGCAAACTCATGACAATGACGTAAACTCATATCGTGAACTTGAATCGTAAACTCGTAAAAATTTACTTTTATTATTAAATAGGTATTACTAATGTATAATTAAATAATTAAGATTTAAAAATGAAAACAATTTCATTTAAATATATTTTAAATCGAAATAATTGAATTACATCCATCAACATTCATCATTTATTATATTTAATAAAGAAATTTCTATAAAATTCCTATATCAAACTGCTGAGCTTGATCAAATAAAAAAAGTTAACATGAGTTTAAGAATAAGTTAATACGATTTTGTAAGTTAGAAACGTAAAAATGGTAACCTCGGTGCATAAACTCGTGAATTTAATCGAGTTTACAACTAGCACGAGTTTACCAATGACTCGATTCATTTTTATAAACTAGAAACGTAAAAACGGTAAACTCGAAGAATCAACTCACGAGTTTGACAACAATGTTCCCAATACTATTAGAAAACATTCATTTTGGGCATATTACGAAGAAACGCACACTAAAGGCCCAATACTATTAGATCTGAGGAAGATAGATCCCAAGAGAAATTAACAGTAAACACTTCACAGTTGTTTGAACTACCCGCCGGAAGCTACCCTATAACATCCTAGTGTACAAGTCGTCAAGTCAAAGGAATGATACAACCCTATCCTAAAACACTTTAGTTTGTGTTATAGTATAAACAAGACTTCAGACCTGTGCGTTGCACGGAGTATTGAGTTCTATTATGTTTTAAATATGAATAACAAAGGCGCAAATGTAATAACCAAATTGTTTTGTTAATTAATAGGTTAAATTCAACACTGAAGAAATACACAAATGAAAGTAATAAATGTTGAATTCAATTAAATATGAAATTCAAACCACAACAATAACAAAGTCAAACAAAGTTTCTCCTTACAACTATGAATGTAATAAAATGTTTGGAAAAACTGTATACAACATCAACTATATTGTCAATACACTAACTAAATTCATTCAAAATCATTATTTTCAAACCATAAAAACTCTTTATCCTTGATAAAGCAACATAAAGTTGCCCATTTGAAAAAACTAGACTTGGTAGGGAAAGACCTACATTTGACATTGATTGTCCTTGGCTCTTGTTAATGGTCATTGCAAATGAAATTATGATTGGAAACTACCTTCTCGTCATCTTGAATGGAAGTTTAGATTCACATGGGTTCATGTCCATTTTGTGTATCAAAATGTCTTCGCCTGCGCTAGTGCCATTCAACGCCTTTGCCTTAATGACGTTGTAATATCCCAGATTATTATTAATAGTGATGATATTATTATTATTATTAGTTATTATTAATAGCAATAACTCATTTATTTTATTTTATATAACCTTGGTGGATCAAATACTCCTAACCCTAATTGCCTTAGGAATTTTCTGCTTATGTAATAAGAAGAACCAAGTCACATTAATTCAAATCATGATTGATTGAATTAATGTGATATACTCTATTACATGAAATTCACACCATGATTGATTGATGACTATGATTGTTTTTAAGTAATAAGTTCATTACTTGCCAACAAGTCACATTAATTTATATCATGATCGATTGAATTAATGTGATATACCCTATCACATTAAATTCACACCATGATTGATTGATGACCATGATTGTTTTTTGGTAATAAGTCCATTACTGCCAACCAAGTCACATTAATTCATATCATGATTGATTGAATTGATGTGATATACCCTATCATATTGAATCCATACCATAATTGATTGATTGAATTTAATACACCCTATTAATGAGTTGACAATAGTAGAAGAGCCCAAAGCTAAACCCTAATTTTAAGTTATAAATAGAAGCCTAGCCTAACCTTGAATATTCTTCTTTTCTCCTCTTATTCTCTTCTACTACTTCTTCTATTCTTTCTCTGTGTCAATTATTTTTCTAAGAGGCTAGCAAAATGGAGACCAGGTAATCCTAATTCCCATGAGTTTTAGTTTGTTTTATATAAGTTTTGATATGGTTGTTATATATGAAATATATTATATATAATCCTAATCCCTAGAACAACCTTGCGTCTCGTGCTTATTCTTTTTCTCTACATCATATTTTGCTAATCTTAAACTTATTTTTTCTCCACATCCTATTTTGCTAATCCTAATCCCATGAGTCTTAAGTTAGTTTTATATAAATTTTGATAGGATGGTCATATATAAAGTATATTATATGTAATCCTAATCCCCATGAGTCGTAAGTTAGTTTTGTATAAATTTTTAATAGGATTGTCATATATAGAATATATTATATGTAATCATAATCCTAAAACAATAGAAATTAATATTGAATATGTATACAAATACATTCTCTTCTTCTCGGTCGGCATGAGTAGTTCTTTGCAAAGTCCATTAATATTGATTTTAGTTGCCTTTGCGTTGCTCTGATTGACTTTAAGTAATTGAATATATATATATATATATGTATGTATGTATGTATGTATGTATGTATGTATGTATGTATGTAAATAATTATATATAATTCCTTTTCTCGTTTTGCTTATTTGATTTCTCTCTCTCTCTCTCTTGCTTTTGCAAAGCTATTTGTGTAAGTACGTGTTGTTGCTCTAGATTCTCTGGACATGATCAATTACAATATACTATGATAGTAAACTATATCATATTATGATAGTTATGCCTCTTGCTTTATTATTTGATATTTCTTTTATTTATTCTTTCTCTATAGAATTTTTCCTCACAATAAAATGGGACATGAACATATTATAGGTAAAATATCATCTTATTCTATATTTAATTAAATAATAGAAAAGTGTGTGAAAGATAATTAAATAAGTATAAAATATTAGTGAATTCAATTGGGGCACTTTAGTGCATAGAAATAATTCAAGAATTTTATTATGTGTGTATTTTAAAATAATTAGACTTTACTCAGATAGGTATTTGAGTTATAATATGTGTTGGCTCTTATATCGGTTATTTGAATTATTATATTCTTGAATAATTTGGAAAGTCATTATGCCCTTGAGTAATTGATATGTTCAATGAAGAAATTGATAATTGTGACAAGATTGAATTTCCTGATTGTGTGTGATTGAAATGAATTAATAGTGGGAGGATAGCTTGGGACGGTACCTCCCAAAGTGATGAACACAACTTTTGGGCTTTATGCCACCGATGTAAAAAGATAGTATCCGTTCTTCCCAAAGTGGTGTTTGGCAGGTTTCCGGGACACTAGTAGCAACTTTGGAAAGAGGTGTGCACATTAGGAAGATATGTTTTATGGCCAATTTGATGATTTGTGACTAGCAGGTTTCCGGGTCACAGGGTAGACTGGCAAGTCTGGGTTTACCATGGTTCTCTTCCCACTAAATAGACTGGCAGGTTTCCGGGTCTATATGAAATTAATAAAGATAATGAATAATATTTGATTCAATGTGAATATTTGCATGTGTATGTATACACGATGAATATTGGAATGGATAGTTGATTCAATCACTGTGTGATTATATATATATGATTTAATTAATATATATGAGTTGTATAAACTGTGTTTTAATTAGGATTATCAGCTTTTGCTGATGTTTGTGTTCATGGGCTGCGACGATCCTTCGAGGGAGCAAATTTTCAGTGAAACAGGTTTCAAAGTTGGGCTGTTGGGGCTAGTAGTGAGAAGTAAGGAAGAACAATGAGCAATTCTAGCTAGTTTTTCTTATTTTATTTTACGCTTTGAATAAGACTTTTTATTTAAGTGTGTGGGTTCATATTATTGTAATAAGGTAGCCTTGTACTTGTCTCGGTACAAGTGCGGTGGTAACACTTCTCAAACTTGGTTATTTTGAATTTCAGTATTTATTCATAAAAATTCTAGCAAATTTTATGTTAATATAATTGTTAGAAATTTGGGGTGTTACAAACGTTCTTGCCAAGTTGTGTAATTTGGGGTGTTACATCGTTTATACCATTGCACAATCCTGATGTCTGGTCAATATTCCTTATTAACATAATTGATACTACCACCTTTAATACCAATTTATGATGAGAAATCCCACAACATTTAATTGAATTTAAAACTCTGTGTGATATAGATCATCAAAACTGTCATTTGTATAATCTATACTATTTATAAATTCGCACTAAAGTACTCTACCTCATCTCCTGGCAACAAAGAACAAATGTACTCATTCAATAAATCGACATGTTCCGTTATTGGCGTTAAAATGGACTTATTGTTTAGGTAATCTTCGTCGAATAAATGCTCCACTAAATTTACGTAAATTCAATGATGCACTTTATTGGATTATCATCATCAAAAAGCATCAAATTTGATGGTAATGTTATATTTGCAATACCATTGTATGGTAATCCAATGACACCATTGCCTACAAGCATCATCCATTCAGAGAATGATTTAATTTTTTCTTGCTCATTTGAATTGATGGAAGACTTCTCATATTTTTTGTTAATTGCAATAACTAACATTCATTCCACAAAGGAGAAGCATTAATAGATGCATCTACAATCTCAGCTCATCCACTTTTAGGAATGATCGGAAGGATCTATCTAAAATCTTCACCCATGATGACACATTTTCCTCCATATATGCTATTGGTCTTCATTAAGTCCCTCAAAGTTTGGTCAAAATCCTCTACACAATGCCTCTTCACCATTGGAGCTTCATCCCAAATAATTAATTGAGCGGCCTTGATCAAGTTTGCAATTAGCGAATTTTGAGTAATTGAACACATAGAATCTTTATTGATGTCGATAGTTATTAAAAACCTTGAATGCGCAGTTCTGTATAATGGTAGTAGAGTAACTGCAATTCCACTAGATGATACGTTCAGTATAATACCCCCATTAGATCTTATAGAAGCTATCAATACATTCCATGTGAACGTTTTTCCAAATCCATGCAAAAGAAAATAAAAAAAAAAACCACCTTTATGTGCAGAAATAGAGGAAAGAATTTTATACAAAGAAACCACCTTTATATGCAAGGGAAAAAAAAGAACATTGATTTCTTTAACTCTAGGATTGTTGACAAGCGAGGACATCGTTTGAGTTTGAGAGTAATAAACACTTTGTTGGTCATGAAGATGAAAATTTAGTCTCTCAATAGCTGGATGTCTATGGTGTACAACCATTCCAAAAATTCTCCATGATGCCTCACATGAAGATACATACTGACAATCGAGGTAGTGAGAAATTTCATCAAATGCTTGTTGAAAGGCTAGACTATCTTTGGTGTTATATATACCCACGATTACACGGTCATTTCCTTTACTTATATATTTGAATAGGTACTTGACAGCTCGTGATTGATTTGTCTTCTCAATGTTCAAATGATCAGAAAATAATTTTAGCAACCTAGCATTGCAAGGGACAATGAATCTGTTATCAAGATAAACACCCTTCCTAGACACCATACGTCCATCATCTCTCTTTCAATATGTTGGATAACCATTTTAATCCAACATGGTACATGTACTATAACTTTTTGGAAAATACTTTGAACACTTACCATCCTTCATGCAAGATGCATTGCTTGACCAGTGGCGGAATTAGGGGGCTAGGGGTGGCCCCCGCCCCCCTAAAATTACAGAAGTGGACCCAGAATTCTTGGAAATTATAATTTAGCCTCATAAAAACTTTAAAAATTTCACTTTAGTCCTAATTAAAAAGGCTTATGGAGGGATTAAAATGAAAAGATTGAAATATTTATGAGGCTAAAGCATAATTTCCTAAAATTTTGGGTCCAATCTATAATTTTGCCCCATAATTTCAAATACTAACTCCACTGGATTCTTATTCTGTAATTTTCGGCCCCCCTAATTTCCATTCTTGGCTCCGCCCTTGTGCTTGACGATAAACTGCATGGACCATGAACCATATAACTGGAAACTAATTCATATAATTCAAGGTCTACATCTTTTTTTGGTATCTCTACATATATTAAGTCATCAACACCAAATGGTGTTTTAATTTTGTCCATATCTAACAATAGTAGTATGATATGTGTGTGTGGTAGTCCTCTTTTTTGAAACTCAATAGTGTAAACCTCTGGAATTACACATATATAAGTTAATTCTACAGTTAACTTATAAATTGTTTTCCTAGTGTGAGATTATGTATGGTAGAAAAATTAAAGTATATGGTCATGCAAAGTATGGCGTAAAAGAAAGACAATCAAATTAGATTTTCTAATCAAAATATCTCTACATCTAGAGAGATAGGGGTTTGATTATACACACACACACACAGGGACAGAGCTTGAGAAAAATATTTGGGGAGGCCAAATGTGTACTCATTAACTAATTAAAAAGAAAAAATATTTGGGGGGGGCCAATGTATAATTTTTTGGGACAAATGTATTTTTTTAAAAAAACTTTCATTCAATTTTTAAGGTTTTTTTTTTTTGTGGGGGGGGGGGGATGGTCCCCCTTGTATCTTAAAAGCTCCGTCTCTATATGTGTGTGTGTGTGTGTGTAGGGATAGGATATTATCACTGCTAATGTCACTACCACTTTTTCACCGTTAGATCAAAATATCAATAGGAGAGAAAAATAATAAAGGTAAATGAGATTCCGATCTAACGGTAAAAGTGGTAGTAACATTGGTAGTGATAAAAAACGGTAGTAACAATATCATATCTCATATATATATATGTATGTATGTATGTATGTATGTATGTACACATATAACATGACAAACAACCCCATATGTTGGGCATAATTATGTTTTCTATGATTGCCTTAATCAATGCAAGGGCATTTTAAATTCATCCATTCTATATCGAGTTCTTAAAATATCACTCTATAGACTACATTGGTTATCTAATTTAAATATTTATTTTATCAAATAATAATAAATAAAAATGTTTATATATATATAATGAAAATTTGTCAACATACAAATTTAAAATTAACTAAAACCATGCATCTTCTTAGGGGATTGAATATAGATTAAGATTTATATCTTTTCTTATTTTGATAAAAGACCTTCAAAATCTCCTCAAAAAAGTCCACTATTAACCTTTAGTATTACAACTCATTTTAATCAGGTTCAATCTCAAATCTCAATTCATACCCATACTAAGCTAAATCAATGCATTAATACAGGCATAATAAATACAATCATTTGAATTCAGTAGAATAATCCTTTAAATCTCGTAATTTTCAGTGATCCCTAATCAATTCTTTTATATTGAAATTCAAATTTTAAATCTCCTAATCAATTCAATATCATTATCAATATAAAAATGTGATACCATTATCTATATAATAATGATTGTAAATCAATGAGCTATAAATAAATATTAATAATAAGTATAATTATAGGGAAAAACATTTCTCATGTTGTAGGAGAAATGTTTTCTCATGCCACACACACATAAAATGGTGGGACCCGCATATATATATAATTAGCACTATATATATATGTGTGTGGGTCCCACTATTTTATGTGTGTGTAGGAATTTTATTTCTCTCCTGCAACATGAAAAAAGTAAACCCCATAATTATAATCCTCTTATTGTCACAAAAATAATAATCATCTAGATTCCATAAATGATAATACTGAATTTATGGATAACGATTATGAACACTTTATAATTTCCTTCTTTTTTTTTACAAAATTACTTTTTTAATTCCCCATATTATATAAGATCATTAAATCGGAATAAAAGAAATTTGAAATTTGAAATCACCACCCGGAAAAAAAATATTTTTTGGTTCCGCCACTAAGCATATGAGAATCCAAAGTATCAACTTGGCCTTACAATTTGATGCAAAGAGATTTTAAATTTGATTCAGCTTTTTTGTTGAAGGAGTGCCAAATTTTAGAAGCCCTTGGTTGTTCAATTTTACAATATAATGAATACGGCAAGAGGAAGGCTCTAAAACCAACAAAATGTTTTTCATGCCACGTCCGATAACATTATACAACAACCTCTTACAAGCAAATTGTAAATCTAGTTTGTTGGGCAACATCATTATATTAGGGAACAGTTTTGATAATTATATTTCATTTGGGTTTCTGCTACATTTAATGAAGTATATTATGCTTACTGCAACATTCACCAATGAGTTCAAGTTGAAGACAAATTTCAAAGACAATTATGAAGATTCCAAGGATAATATACTTAATCATTGTGGGGTGCTTTTCATAATTCGAGTTGGCATTTTTTCAACCCTCTTATGTAGAAAGTATATAGAATGTTTTAAAGATGTATCATTCTGTTTAGCATAATGATTTTGATTAGAATCAAGTTTTCACTTGAAGAATGCTTATAATTTCCCGAATGTAAAGTGTTGTTTATGCAGTCAATGTAAATTAAATTGCCATAAAAATTGTTGAGAATGTACACTACTACAAAAAACGTCTTAAATAAGACCCAATTAACTTCCTTTTTTAGAAGGACGTCTCTACGGGGGGAGTTAAAAAAATCACATTTTTGGCGTCCTACATAAAATTCAGGACGCCTTATGTAAGGCGTCCTGAAATTTTTTCAGGACGCCTTATGTAAGGCGTCCTGAAATTTTTTCAGGACGCCTTATAAGGCAACCTGAAAAAAAAAAAAATTTTTGCTTTAAAATGTTCAAACAAGAATCTGCATCTTTAAAGGGCACATTAATGCCTCTGGATTTTCAGATCGAGCGAGCAGCTGATACATAAAAAAAATGGCATAAAGGGCTACATTCTGGAAAAGTGTACTTCCTTACTACATTTAAATTAAAATTATCATAAAGCGTCACAATGCATCAAACAACCATGCTCAATGATATATCAATCACATGCACAGAAACAACTCATACACACATTGCATTAAAAAAAAAACTCATACGCACATTGACAAAAGGTGCTGCCTGTACAAATGATACAAAAGAAAATTTACTTATGGGTAGCTTCTCGTGAAAACACCACACATTTTATGCAGCTAATGTATTCACCTTTTCTGTACAACAATTAGGATCACAACTATGATTAATGAAACACCCCAGATTTCCTTTTGAACTTGCATCAATCACCTGAAAATTTATAAATGTAAACAAAAAGCAGAAGTGAAAAACTCACAGGTTGACTAAAAATATCATATTTATGAAAAACCAACAAATATATGTTTCTAGCCATAGAAACTACTCAGCAGCAGTAAAAGCAACAAAATTCATTCCATTGAAATTGAATTAAGCAACATAGGTTAAATTCATACCTCACTACTATTCAAGGTCATGAAATAGAAATGTCTACACGACCCTTCAAAGCATATTTACTTTGTCGTGCCTCATAGGCATGCATATCAAGCACTTGTTTAAACCATAAATCAGATACATAGCCAAAGGTAAACTATGCAGAGACAAATACAACTTGCATCAATGTGCCTTAATAGAACAGGGCCAATGCTGATTATATAAGAAATGACATAATCCATTTAAAATAATTCTAATGCATTTATATTACCCTTGACAGCCTCAACTATCCCTAAAACCATAAGGACATTTTTGTAAATAAATTACCTTAGACCAGCAACAGCACTCTTTGCACTCAAGAGCTTGCCAATTTCATCACTTAAATCTGAGTTCCCATCTACCTTGACTCCCTTAAGCAAACAAAGAAGGAATCAAAATTTGATTTCAAACTTCAATATCAAACTTGGCCATGGGATGTTGCAGCCACATGATGATACCAAAGTAATAAATTTAAACCGTGAAAGCTTTTATAACTGAAAAGAAAATAGACAAAGAAAGTGCATGGCACAAATATGAATACAGATTATGTAAAGTTAGGTTAAGTAAGGACATGGTCAATGAATTAATTAGAAACTTCTATAAAGAACTAACAACATAATGAAGATTAAATCTTGGAATACTACCCGACACTCATAAAATCCTTTACCCAGCCGAACCCTGAAAACTTTTCCCAGCAATTTATTTGCATCATTCTGGCGGGTAAAGATCTAGGTTTGCTTTAGCAATTAAATCTTTAGAAGTTAACTCCAGCAACTGTGACAGATTTTTCGATAGTGAGAGAAAAGTTCAGCAACAATATGATTACAAGAGTTGAAGTTGGAACTATTTTGAGTATGAAAAGCAACAAAGTATATTTCCAAAATAATACACAGCGAAGCAAATTGTGCTATAGTCGGAAAAGCTGCAATACTTAGAAGTGTAAATGCAGCATATAAACTCTTGACATTGAGTGTCAAGTAACCAGAATTCCAATTCTTTGTGAGACACATCTCTAACTAAAGAATTTATTCACTGTGCCCAATTCAATATGAATTAAATTCATATTACAAACCTACGATCGTGTCACTGCTCTCAACCTCGAGAGTGAAACGTTGATTCCTTTTGGATGTTATAATCAGCAAGTGTACGACCATCTTCCAGCTGCTTACCAGCAAAAATCAACCTCTGCTGGTCAGGAGGAATACCTTCCTTGTCCTGAAAATAAATGTTCCACCAACAGTTAGAAACCAACCCGCAACTTCAAAAATTGAAGACAGTTTCATGAATCTCATGACTAATGAATCTCCTGTGAAGTTAGTAGCATTGCATGATGTCATATAAAACACACAAATATATCACGGACAAGGCAGAATTAATCTACTATACAACGATTTCCGACACACGATAACCTACTATACAAGAGGAAACCACTGTTTGAAACCCCTAAAATGGCATGATTTTGGCGAGGGCACAAAGTGGAGCTTCAGCACAAAGCCCATGGCCCAAGCTTTTGCTCAATCCAAAAAATGATTCTAAGATAACGATTTTCGCTACAAAGAAAGGTTTTAGTTGCAGGAACTATGCATTAAAAACCAGATTAATTCCTTATTGATCAGGCAGCATTGTGTATGAGTGGGGAATCAAAATAGGAATAAAATATCAACCAAATCAGTCAACGTGCAGCAAAATCCCACTCAAAAGCAAACGTAAGAAAACTCTATCCAGAAAAATAAATGGCAATAGGCGTGGGAAAAGCAAAGGAGAACCTGAATCTTGGCCTTGACATTGTCGATCGTGTAACTGCTCTCAACCTCGAGAGTGATGGTCTTTCCCATCAAAGTCTTCACGAAGATCTGCATCTTGTTGCTGTTAATTATTGTTTGCGAAGAGGAGGAACTGCTACACCAGACACAATTTAGATAAGTGTGAGAGAACGACGAAGAATTTTGTGAAGGCCAAGGGGAAGAGTACTTGCAGATTCGTTAAGAGGCACGGCCTAGGTAGGTTTGGGAATTTATGCCTCCATTGACGAAATTCTTGGGCCTTTGAAGGTACAAACGACGAGACCGGGTTCGACTCGATCCACGTGGATGCCTCTAAGGATAAATTGCTTGTAGAAACATAAATTTGAGTCAGGTGTGAGAGGAGGAAGGTGTTGTGACAGAGATTGCGATTCTACAGGGGTGATTTGCAGAAATTCCTTCGCCTTCTCCATCTTTGGCACCGTCAATGGTTAAAGCATCTCCGAGAAGGGGAAAAATAAAAGAAGTATGTGTAAACTTTGCATTCTCTTCTTTCACATTACCGCGCACAATGTGATGGAGGATTTCGGGAAGTCGACTGACTAAAGTTTGAGAGCGTCTGGGAGGATTTGGGGTTCAAGCGACTAGAAGTGGGAAGATTTGAGGTTTGAGATCGACTAAGAGTGGAAGGATTTGGGGTTCAAGCGACTGGAAGTGGGAGGATTTGGGGTTTGAGGTCGACTGAGAGTAGAAGGATTTAGGGTTCCAGATCGACTGGGTGTGAGAGCCTCCAGATCACTGAAGAAGACGCGTGTTCACCTTCAATGCGAGAAGTTTTGGGCCGGGATTGGATGTTAGGGCATTTTGGCGTCCTGAAAAATATCTCTGGGCGTCAAAAAATTCTATTAAGACGCCCTCAACTTTATTCAGGTCGTGCCAATGTGAGTTGGCATAGATGGTAAGGGATCCAGGACTAGGCCCTTGAGTCGTGGGTTCGATCCCCTCTGCCGTCGCTGGGACTCCTTTGGTAGGCGATCTCATAAGTCCCCAGTAAGTGCTCATAGAGCCCGGGGCCGTGCCCTGGCCTTGGTAGGGGGACTAATGCCGAACCCTCCAAAACTTTTTTTTTAGCCAAAAAAAAAACTTTATTCAGGTCGTCAGAAAAAGTTAAAAAAAAATTAAAAATAGCTAGCGCCAAAAAAGTTATTTTTTAAACGTCCTTAAAGTTCTTTAGGGCACCTAAATTGCAAAAAATTATATTTTAGGCGTTCTAAACTTTATTTAGGACGCTAAAATCCCAAAAAATTCTCAAAATGGCGCTAAACAATTAATTTTGGTGCTAGATTATTAATTTTAGGCATCCTGAAAGTATTTTAGGACACCTTAATTAATTTGAGGCATCCTAAAATATATTTTAGGATGCCAAATACTCATAATTCAAGTAAATAATTACAAGA
The DNA here is from genome assembly GCA_034222035.1 of Acacia crassicarpa. Classification (NCBI taxonomy): domain Eukaryota; kingdom Viridiplantae; phylum Streptophyta; class Magnoliopsida; order Fabales; family Fabaceae; genus Acacia; species Acacia crassicarpa. The sequence continues at coordinate 16,485,651 of JAWXYG010000009.1, read as the reverse complement.
ATGTCGTTACATTCACTCTTTACTTCCTTTTTTCAAATAAGGATGTCTTTTTGGAAAGTAGTAGTCTCTTTTTGTAGTAGTGGTAATTAAATCTAAAGTCTAAATTGCTAATCAATAGGGTATAAATTAATTACATTTCCACATGAATATGGGGAAATTCTTGGCTGTATCCAAAGCACCAAGTAATGTGTGTGTGCTCCCTAAACAGAAAGAAATAAGTGAGATTCCATTTTAATCTAACTATCACCCACATAGTCTTTGTTTAAAAAGTGCCAAGAGAGAGAGAGTTTTTCAAGCACTTTCCTATCAATTCAAATAAAATTAATCTCTCATACTTAGCTCAATTTTAATAATTAATAATTCACAATCCAAAAACAAAATTGGCCTAGCGTCCTGTTTCCTCCCATTGCGCTAAAACAATCACAATATTTCAATTAAAAGTTATCAAGAGAGTGCTTCTATGTACTTAATGTGTTTTAATACATGTTCTACCAATTTGAAGCATAAATGAAAGTAAGACATTTTTTTCAACTCGAAAATTTTTATAACATACTATATCATAGCCTTGCAAATCCTCCTGCACCTACATTGCTCATGTTCACTTTCGAGAAGCAGGCGGAAGTTGGAGAAGGTGAAGCTTGGCTTTTTGAGAGCAACAGATCGCCCTGAGAGAAGGTGGTGCTTGGGGTTTTGGGAGGAGACGTCGAGGCAGCTTAGGTCATGGAGAAGTTGAGATTCGAAGGTTGTAGTTTGTTGGTGGAGCCGTCAAACAAAGGAAAAGCCTGGTGTATGTGTGGAGGAAGAGGATTCACAAGTGACAGAAACTCAGACAGTTTAAAGTAATTCTTTTTCTATATATATAAGTTAAAGTAATTCTTTTGAATGAAGGAATGGGGTAAGTTGCCAAGCACTTCGTAGTGCGATGGTACTAGGGCCAGCCTTAGGAGCTGGCCTTCCTCTTTGTCTAGGGTTCGAGCCTTGCCTCCTCCTCCCCCTCCCCCATTGGCTGTATCAAAAAAAAAAAAGGAATGGGGTAAGCTAAAAAAAGGCCCTAGGAAAAATGGCAGGAGCTGCGAAATTTTTGGGCGGAAAATATTTTTTAATCTTTATGGAGGGAATGCATATGCAAATGTTTTTGGGGCATGGTTTTTTCAGACATCTAGATAAAAAAAACTAATCAGTTAATGATAAATTCCAATTTTATATATTTTATCCCACTTTATTCATTTATTTTGCTATTATTTTAGGCTAATTATTTGGATATATTAGATAATATTTGAATTGTTAGTCAATTTTAAGAAATAATATAAATCTGAATTAATTATGAGATATTGGGTTTGAATTATTAATATCTTAATTGTTATCTTGTGATTAAATAATATCTCTTAATATATGATAGATCATGACTTTATCATATTAGAAGATCCTATAGTGCAGAATTTTTCAGGAAGCTAAAAGAAAATCTAATTGTGGAATTTTATTGGGCTTCTTATATTTTAATGTTTTTAAGTTGAAACCTTAAAAACCCTCTCTTCATCCCACTAAATAAACTTAGCGCCGCAAGGAACGGGAACGCTGAGAGAGCCGCCAAAAATTCATTGAGTTCGTTCACGCTGGACGGAGAGAGACGCAGCCGCACGAAGGATTCATTCTCTCACGTAAGCTCATTGAAGCCACTCACGCATAGCTGATTGTTATATTCATCAATTCTTTCTCATCCTTCCAATCACGGGACCCACGTTGCTTTCCTTAAATCTATTATATTCATCAATTCATCTATTCTTCATGGCCGTGGCTAGTCTGATACTTGGAGAAGGAATGATTTCCATGGCAGCTTGAGATCTTTAGGAGGCGACTTGGGAGGAATATGGAGGAAGCTGGGGCCTAGAACTTACACTTGAAGATCATAAGGAAGTGTTGTTCTTTTTATCTTTTTAATTCGAGACTTGAGATAGTTTAGTTTTAAATGATTTCAAGTTATGTTAATTGAGAATAATCTAGTTTTAGATTGTAAACTTATTTCTTTTGGATTAGACTGATAATTTGAAGTTTTTAGGCTTATCGCTGGATTCTTGTTTGCAACCTTCGGATTGTCGATTAAATTAATAATTGAGTTTTCGTTATTAATTTAATTGTTAATTTGGTTGATCATCTTAATTGTTTAATTAGGTTGATAAATTATCTAGTTGTTTAATTGGATAATTGTAAACCAGATTTCCAAGATTATTTTGTGATTGGTTTTTAATGAGTTTAATTAGCGCCGCTTATTTCATTATGAGTTTTCTAATGGAATATGTATTATTGAGTTAGAGGGTTTCTCATGTTCAATTAGGTAATTAAATTTATTAATGTCTCTTTGATCTAATTGATAGAATTGGGCTCAGAAGTTAACTTCATGCAATTCCTAAGTTGTCCCCTTCATCATCATAACTGAATTAAATCTTTGTTATTTGATTTGCTTTTATTTAATATTCTTCTTAGGATTTTGATTATTTTTCTCACAACGAAAACCCCTCAAATTTGCATTCACATCTCGATTAGTTTCATTCTCATATAGGTTTTAGAGTCATTTTCATCCTGCATTTAGTTAGTTTCTTTTCATTTCATTTAGTAGCTAAAGCAATCAATTAAACTAGGTCCTCCTAATTAATTATGCAGTTTAAGGTCTAACACATATTCCACCAAAAAACTCATAATGAAATAAGCGGCGGCTAATTAAACTTATTAAAAACCAATCACAAAATAATCTTGGAATTCTTATTTACAATTATCCAATTAAACAACTAGATAATTTATCAACCTAATTAAACAATTAAGATGATCAACCAAATTAACAATTAAATTAATAACGAAAACTCCATTATTAATTTAATCGACAATCCGAAGGTTGCAAATAAGAATCCAGCGATAAGCCTAAAAACTTCAAATTACTAGTCTAATCCAAAAGAAATAAGTTTACAATTTAAAACTAGATTGTTCTCAATTAACATAACTTGAAATCATTTAAAACAAAATTATCCCAAGTCTCGAATTAAAAAGATAAAAAGAACAACACTCCCTTATGATCTTCAAGTGTAAGTTCTAGGCCCAAGCTTCCTCCATGCTCCTCCCAACTCGCCTCCTAAAGATCTCAAGCTGTCATGGAAATCATTCCTCCTCCAAGCATTAGACTAGCCACGGCCATGAAGAATAGATGAATAGATGAATATAATAGATTTAAGGAAAACAACGTGGTCCCGTGATTGGAAGGATGAGAAAGAATTGATGAATATAACAATCAGCTATAAATGAAACGAATAGAATTATTAATTCTTATGTAAAAAACATAGTTATATTATTTTGTGTAGGAATATAATCTTATATAATAGAAAAGATAGTTAGTAACCTCCAAAATCCCTTGCCATTTCTTCAAGTTGAAGATTTGTCGCATCTACATCATCAAATTCAAGAGTTGATTCTTCCTCAAGCACCTAAAAGTCTACTTTATCAATTGATTCATAATCGATGGGATCATAATTATCTTTCTTCTTCTTCAATTGATTCCTATAATACCAACATTATAGAATACCAACATTAATAAAGTGTAGATATGTCAATATGTAATCAAAGTATAAAACTATACAACAAGTAATCAAAAGTCAAGTTTACATAAACTTTAACCTCAGATTGTAGTTAGTGAAAACCAAGTCATCAAGCCTTTGAAACCTAAGGTGACCTTACTCATCTTGTCTCAGGGTTCCTACTCTTAGGTACTGGAACTTAGGCAATGCTTAGTCATACTTTGACGTAAGCACTGTCTCTGCTTCAAGCTTATCATCACTCTATATGTTCTAATGGTATCCCAAAGGATCACTATGTTTCATATCACACGGTATTCAGGCTTTAGCTCAAGGGATCTGAAATCCTCAAGCTACCTTACAAGGATCATTTTCTGAGGTTTCTCTCGCCTAAACATACTTAACTTCATAGTGTCAATCGGATCTAAGGTACAAATACTGATACCACTGCGCACCGATAACTCCCATAGGTACTAGTACATCATAAATGCCTCCCTAGAATATACTTCCCCTTTTCTATCAACTACACCCTTTTTATGTAACGGACCACCACCGTTAGGGAATCAGTCAAAGACTTCATCCTCGGAATCACACTCCATTGCACGCATGGTGTCCAGCCTCTACTAGACAGGGATTGTCCCCTCACGGAATCTTAGTCTATAGGTTACTGTCTACTAGGAAACTTACATAGTAAGCTACTGTCCACAGGGGAATCTAAACAGCTTTGTCATCTTAGTACATCTATCGTTTTGAATTTGTTTCGAGAATTTAATTCAGACTTCGATTTCCATATCAGAAGTCTTTAGAGTTTACCCAAACCCTAACCCTTTTCCTTAGGGTACACGTCCTTTCTGTATCACAATACCAGTATTATATCAGTACTCCTAACCTATATATCCAAACCATGCTCTGAAACTAGCTCTGAAGCTAGCTTTGATACCAAAATGTAACACCCCAAATTTCATACTTGAAATCATGTAGTTTGACACATAGTTTTAGAAAAATCGACAACATTTGAGGTGCTACAATTTAGAGTAATGCGGAAACGGAGAGCATGCACTATCATTTGGACATTGAGTATCTGATATAAAATGCCCAGACATATGCCGATGCCCTGACATAAGCCGATATATTAAAAATTTCCCAAAGGAATATTCATGTGATACATTAGTACAAAGCTTTGCATAATTATAATTCTTAATGATAACTATACAATCTTAAACCAAGCCTTAGGTAGACTTGGGACAATGAACCTAACTCAGTTAATCAAACAATTTGGCCAGGTCGGTATCTAGTGGAAGTCTCACCGAGTTCACGGTGACTGATTGACTGAACCACATAGACGAACCCTTTCAAGACACCAAATGGTTTAAAATAACTTCGTTAAATCCATGCCAGAAAGAATGCTCTGTTAACGCTCTTCCAGCATTTGCTTTGACCGGTGTCTCTTATCGGCTTCTCCCTTCGGTGCCTTTTCACGGATCCATCTACTGGTGCCTTCTCTAATCCTGGTTCCTTTCCTAAACCTTAGACAAATCTGAGATTCAATCGGATTAAATCTCAGGTAATAGTTAACCTCTATAGCAGATATAACAATATATGACATATATTCATTACATATCAGCATCAATCACATATGAAAGATAATAACAGAACACAGTCACTGCATATGTATGTTATTATGGTCTGCACTATTCACCAGTGCCACGACAGCCTATCGTGTCCTCAGCGCTAGGAAAACTCAACGGCATTATCAAGACTATAACCCGTGTAAAGCTGAATGTATCAACAGGTGATCTAAGCCCCATAAACTTAGTCACAGTGCATGACCCAAGACCTAGTCTTACCCATCACTTCATGAATCAATCAATCATATATAATCATACAAGATATAGACGATTAAAGTTATTAGTACGTGAACATACCTTTCACCGGGCATTTGACAATTCCCCGACCTTTGAATCCGGCCCCAGACTTTCTGGATATCCTAACATATCACCGTATCACTTAGAATAATATCCTAGGAGATATTTCCATCTCTATTTACCTCTCTACCTTTAGTGGATTTGCTATTTACAATTTTGCCCTTACATTTTATTAAAAACGCTACTTCAACATTTCTGGGCAGAATTTTCGGTAACTTTGAAAAATCATAATTAATTCCACAAAAATCGAAATGAGGTTCCGTAAAATTCCTTGGAATCCTTAGCATGTCTAGTTTTGAGGAAAAATACTGGTTTTCACCCAAAATTAGTGAATCACTCCCAGTTTTAACGTTTCTAAACGCTGCCCAGATTTTCGTCCAAAAAAATAGCTTAACTTCAAAAATTCATATCTCCTTGACCGGAGATCAAAACATACATATTTTATACATTTGGAAAGCCATACATGTCTACTTTATTCATGTAAAATTTCATAATTAAATGACTGTTAGTTCTCAATGTGTTTTGATGATTAACAACAATTGTAAACATGTTTTGAAGTTTCCAAAATCCTTTAAAAACCATATGATAGTTGCATACTCGAGTATAGGTATTCATACTCGAGTATAGGACTGTTAAAGGACTGCTCAATTGCATTTTATAAGTCAATACCGCAATATAGGTATATATACTACAGTATAGGCCATCCAGAGAGCAACCAAATTTTTCAAGATAAGTCAATACCGCAATATAGGTATATATACTACAGTATAGGCCATCCAGAGAGCAACCAAACTTTTCAACTTGAGTATTGGACTTACAGAGAGCAAATAAGTTTTTCAACTTGAGTTGCATACTGCAGTATAGGTATGCATACTCAAGTATAGGCTTATACAGAGAGCTCCCAAATTTTATAACTATTGCAAACTGCAGTATAGGTTTGTATACTGCAATATTGGCCTCTTAAACTGATTTTCAACTTGACACATATTCTTGCATACTTCAGTATGGATTTGTATACTCCAGTATAGACAAGAGAAGACTTCACACTTTTTGAAATTAGAGTTGCATACTCGAGTATGGGACCATACAAAGAGGTCACTCAACTTGTCAAGACTTGCTTACTCCAGTATACAGATGCTTACTCCAGTATAGAGGCATTTTGAACTTAAAATTTTTCTCACAAACAGTGTCATACTCGAGTACACTACTAACATACTGCAGTATAGGTCTTGTTCTTCAAACACAAGTCACGATGGTTTGCCTCTGGAAGCTGCATACTCCAGTATGACTTTGGATACTGTAGTATGGACACTTATGCACAGTGCCATACTCCAGTATGGATGAACTTACTCCAGTATACAACGGTCAAAACTGATTTTTGAATTACGCGAATTTGCAAATCTCTGTTGTTTGATCTTATTGCTTTCATAATTCATTTACTTATGTTCCTAGCTATATTTAACAAGTTTGTTAAGTGAATTTCAGCTAGATTAGATGAAGATTAATGAAGGTTAAAGCCAATAAAGCAAAAAGTGTACAGTGCATTAAATGCACTTCTGCAAATCAACCTACTTTCAGCAAATCCATCTGAGCACGCCTTCTAAACGTTAAAGAATGCTTACTACAACAAGCAAAGTCATTTCCAACGGGCAAAATCTCAGAGAGCCACATCAAATCAAATTAACACTTGGATTAGTAGAAGTTTAGAGAGAGAAGATGACCAAACTTAATGCTAACCACCTACAATGGTTGGAATCATCCTACAACGGTCATAAACGGTCACACATCATTCTCTACCTATAAAAGACATGGATCCAAGCAGAAAAACAAGGAGATACAAGTTTGCAATGCCAAAATGCTGATACTCTGCTTCTACATCATTCTCACTCTATTTTCCATTTCTAAATAGCTTAGAGAGTGAAATGATTTGTACTTGTACTTCAGTGATTATCTATCCATTCCTTTGAGAGGAAACTTATTGTAAACACATTATCTTTCTGAGAGCAACTCAAGATTGGGTAATCTTGAGTGGGATATACATTGTGTTGATTACAACTTGTAAGGGGGAGTGAATCCTAGTGAGAGGATTACTTCAAGTATAGAGTGTGTAATCAAGCAGTGTATTGATTACAGATTGTAAGGGGGAGTGAATCCTAGAGAGAGGGTTGCTTCAGTTACAGATCGTGTAATCAAGAAGATTAAAGATAGTGGATTGAAAATCCCAAGTGAGGCTTAGGGACTGGACGTAGGTCAAGGATTGGGCCGAACCAGTATAAATCTGTTTGCAAGCTCTTCTTCCTTATCTCTTGCATGTCCAGCATTTATATTTGAGTACTTATCTATTGTTTGTGAACTCACTTTTGTTACTCAAGATGAATTCACTGAATTGCGAAAATATTTCAAAGAATGAAAATTTTTATACTTCACCCAATTCACCCCCCCCTCTTGGGTTTAGCCAGAACTTACAATGACTCCATCTCATACATAAAATAATAGCATTGATTTCGCTGCCTCCAGAAAAACAGCAAACCGAAATTTTGCCAACAATTTGCTACTTTGATCTTCAACTTCCAAGAATTTTGCTCCACCATATTTTCCATCAAATTTTCGAAATAAACTCATTTTTAATCACAAAAACATGATTAAAAAAAACTACTCTTGGAAATTAAAGATCAAAACACCTTTTAACTATGAATTTAAAGACTATAGCTTAAGAACTTACTTGAACCTTGCTTCTACTCCTTCAAGCTCATTCAAGCTACTCCTCACTCACTCTCTACTCTTTATAATCAGATGTTGCTATTGATTTTGGTGTGAAGAATTGAAGAGGTGAGCTTCTCTATTTATAGGGAAAAATCCAAGCCCTTACTTACCTTACAAGTTGTCTCTACTTCCTCAACAAGTTCTCTCCCTTCTTCAACAAGTTCTCCCCCTTTTTCAACAAGTTTCCTCCCTTCCTCAACAAGTTTCCTCCTACTTCAACAAGTTTATGATGTCATAGATGACTTTTAGGGCAGCCTTGATTAAGCTTAATTACTCCCTTAATCAAGTTGCTTATATGCTTCTTGATTGCATTTGTCATTAGTTAATTGATTTGTTAACTAACCATGAAAATTAGTGCTTCATTAGACAAGCATAATTCTTCATTTTTATTGGCTTAATTATGCTCATGTATATATAATTAGCCTTTAATTTTTGAAAATTATTGCATCCCTTAGATATCTCTAATTTGCCTTTAATCATTTTAAAATTAAGTATATGAATTGGGTAAAATCAATGTGATATTTATCCCAAGGTTTAATATGTGTATTTTGTGGCATAAATTTAATAAATATTAGGTACTTTATTCCCTTTAATTGGTTTAGGTATTTTCATAACATTTTAGGCTCCCTAATATTGGTCTTATATCTAGCCCTTTGTTAATTTAATTCCAAGGAAAAATTGCTTAAAATTATAATTAACAGACTACAAAATTTTGAGACACATATTCATCTTTATTTTAAATATGTGTTATTTATCAAAATATAGTATTTATGATAAATAAAAATGTTAGGGTATTACAACCAGTAACTAAGATTGTAATTGGTACGTACATATGATAGGATCCGTAAGATTTGGTTTACTTTTTTGTGTGTCTGTTTTTATTGTATCATGTTAGGTAAGAAATTCATCATAATATTTTTGTTCTTTTCCTTTCAGAAGTTGTGAGAGGTTATAAACTATAGTTCGAAGGGACTCTAATTTGCTGTTAGATTTGTGTCCATTGTTCTCTGTGTTTATCAAAGTTGATATTGGGGATTTTCAATTGTAAATATTATGGTTATTTCAAAATACACACACCCACACATATTTATATTGTTGCTTTCTTTAATTTGTTGTTCGGTGTGGTCTCACATTAATTGGCTGTGACTCTTGGCATCTTTCCTTTTCCTTTTAAATTTTGTTTTCTGATATAGCACTACTGCTATCTATCTATATATTTTTTCAAGATTTGAAGCTTATCTAGAGAAACACTACTAAGAAATTTAGTATTCCCATCAACAATTGATGACATTTCATTCGGTCCTTCTAAACATGTCTTTTATGCTGAAAATGGAGATGGTGGAAAAATACTTATTGCTGCTCTTATCACTGAAAGGATCTTTAGTCATAATCACGAGACGATTCATTCTCTAATCACAGGTTAGTTCTTCTCTTAGCATAAATATTTTGGTTAATCCTTCATTCTCTCAACCCTTCATGATTGTCGTTTTGGTAGTTCGTTTTCTCTTTGCCATGATATTTTTTACATATGCATATCTTGGTGAAGCATTTGCTAGCTTGTCTTGTCTGCAAAAGTGCTTCATGATTGGGCTGAAATTTATATTCTTTTTCTTAGGACGGTCCTTAAATTTCATGGAGCACCTTCTTCATCCAGTCGATTTTTTAAATTATGTAGAAGAACGTACAATATTATTCAATTCCCTTTAAGGGTTAGACTAACTAGCATGCATAACATTATTGAAGCAGTTCTAATATTCTTAATGGTGTTGACCCTCGGTCCTAATTAATTAAAGGAACATAATGAATCACAGGCTGACAGGCATGCAAATAATATCAATTTAAAAATTGTAAGGATAAAAAAGGTATTAAGGTTGAAAACCCTAGGAGAGCGAAACTTTTCTCTTTAGTGCTGGTTTGGATTAACTTATTTTACGTGATTTTGTAATACACATGAAAAATATGTGAAAAGAGTTTTGTTTAGTAAAATGTAAAAGTACTAATTTTTAGCTAATCCAAACTCATAAAATTCAAAGGCGGTTTGGTCTCTAAGCTTATGCTCTTTGTGATCAGCAAGTGGCGCTTTATTTTCTACCACTCAGGTTCTATTTATAAATCATTTTTTGACTAAATCACACATATCAAGGAGAGGTAGGTGGCTCAATGATTATGGAATACATTTCCAACTTTACTCTCATTTATAAATGGGTAACTTTCAACTCTTTATTTTCTTTCTATTTTTATTGGTTCAATAATATGAGCAAGATTGTCACAATCTCATTTATTTGGTTAAAAGGGATTTATAAATATGACCAAATTTTTTTAATCAAAAAAGATTTATAAATAGAACCAGAGTGATATGCGAGAGTCATTTTTTCCCCAAGATAAATTGCAAAACTTCAGTCTCTTTGACTATTTTTTATTGATGAGGTAAAGCTGATGAGGTCGGTATCATGTAGCAATTCGAGAACCATGTTCTGATTTTTCTTTCGGAGATTTTTTTTTTTTTTTTTGAAAAATCAGATAAAAAAGTTTACTAAAAAAATTTATTGTCTAGTAGTAAAAAATTGTGGATTAATTTTTTTTATTCAAATATTATTCTAATTATGATCAGTCTTATCCGGGTTGAGGAATGTCATTGATTCCCTGTCCCAAATTTAAAATTTAAAAAAAAAATTGAGAAGAGTCTTGATTCTAAGAAAAATGATAGAAAAAGAATTTTGAATTTACTCATATTTTATGAGAAATAACTAATTTGATATTTTATAATTTCGAAGTTCTTTTATGTTTTATATATATATATATATATTGTGTATAAGTATTCCATAGTTAAATTTATAAGCGCATATTTACATTCTAACAACTAACCATATCAAAATAACGCATCTATATAAAAATTTACAAATTTTAATTTTAACTATTAATCAAAGAAAAATAACAATTATTCGTATAAAAATTTACAAATTTTAATTTCCGTTAAAAAAGTTGATTCATAAAGGGATAAATATAATAAAGGACCTAAGAAAAATAATATTTATTTAGAATGACCATAAAAATAGTAATTATTTTGAAGGACAAAAAATTAAAACATTAATATAAAGAGACTAAATTGCCCTTGATCAAATTTCCTATATTATCTCTAATTAAATCAAAATCTGAAGTGATTGATTGAAAATAATAAATAGAGATCAAATCAGAATCTGAAAAATGCAAGTTAGAGTCTCTATTGGTAACTTTTTATCTCTCTATAAAGATTGAAGAAGAAATATAGGTTCTTTCATCCAAAAAGATCTATCAGACGTCCTCCCCTCCGTTCTATGATCTTCAAGTTCTTCCTCCTGATAATTTTTTATCTCGTTTTCCTTTAGATCGGTTCTTGTTATAATCATTAAAATCTGATTAATCCTTGCCCCTTTGGTATTGTATATTTTTCAAACTTTTGTTTTGAATCACCGAAGCCAATTCACATGGTCTGTTACTTTTCTTTCTTTATGTGGAAGAGAAGGTTGCCATATATTATTGTTCCAAAAAAAAACAAAGTTTCACAAACATTGACCTATAGGTTTTTTTTTATTTGGTTAATTAGATATTTCATTGTAGGTTTTTTTTTTTGTTAATTAGATATTTCATTCCAAAAAAAGTTGTCATATATTATTGTTCCAAAACGTTTTTTTTCATTTCTCACCTTTATGTAAAAATTGTAGAACCAAGGACAATTTAGTCTCTTTATATTAATGTTTTAATTTTTTGTCCTTCAAAATAATTACTATTTTTATGGTCCTTCTTAATAAATATTATTTTTCTTAGGTCCTTTATTATAATTCTCCCATTCATAAATTTACAAATGTTCCGCAAGTGATGAAAAGCGACCTATTTTATTTCCAAATTACTGTATAAGTACGAAATATGATTCTATAATTTACCTGAGAGTAATGCTGGATTGTATAAAGTGTTGTGTGAATTTTAACTAAGATGCTATAAACACTGTAATTCTCAATGCAAAAATACGGCAGTTTGGAACTTCTCATGAGTTTCCAAAGGATAATGCAAAAGCCAATCTTCCAAGTAGAGTTGAGGCTTTCTACAGGTGAATTTAGAAATCTACATCTACATTTTAATACAAACCATGACAAAATAACAAGACAGTTTATTACAGATATCATGCCTTGATGATGGTCAAAAACTGTACTTTCCATAACATAAATAAAATAGATCAAAAAAAGATTACAATATAAAAAACTCAACATGCTATATCATATCTGTTTTTTTATCAGCAAACACATTGTTATACATATTTTGAAATACACACCCTTGAGACAACTGCAATAAAACAAAGCTGCCAATTTCTTGGGAATAAGGACGGACACCCCTAGCCTCCCCTAATTTTTTTTTTAAAAAAAATATAAACATGGTTTGGCTTTCATATATATTCACTGCCCACATTTTCGTTTTGCTTCACATATATTCACCAACTGACGGACACAATTTGCTTTCATATATATTTAGAAAAAGTAAATAGGTAGGACCCACAACTTTAATTTATACTTCAAACGGTCAAACCTTACATTTTTTGCACTTTTCGTTTGGTTTTGTATGGAAATTCCCAGCTTTTCATGCGGCTAGTCCAACGTTTTTTTTTAAATAGCTTGGTATGTTTTGAGAATTACTTTTTTTTATTAAAATTTTTTCATAAAATTTATTATATATGATTTTATCTTTTTAATGATACTATTTTTATACCAATTATAAAATACGAAAATACATAGAGTAAGAGTCAATTAAAATAAACTTAATTTCTGTAATATATTTCTTTCAATTTTTTGAATATAAGGTTTTTATGGCATTTTAAGTACTTTATTCATGAAGTAGTTTTTTTATTTTCGCCCCTGTAAGTGAAATTCCTGGCTGCTTGGGGAGAGACCAGAAGGAACCGCTGAGCATGTTGAACATGTTGATGTTCCATCCGTTGGATTCTTTTCCTTCTATTTTTTCTTGCTTCTTTTTGTCGAGTCAATATTTTAGAATCTGCATCCTAATGAGCTATACAAATCAGGGTTTCCCCTTTCCATTTCACCTCTACCAACAAAATGATTTTGAATTTAGATGATAAATTGGAGTCCCACATTAACTGGAAGGGGAACATAGGACCATTTTAAGGGTCAGAATACCTCCTATCTTGATGCATTTTAAAATGATTTTGAATTTAGATAATAATGATTAGGGTTGTGAAATCACACATTAACTAGAGAGGAGAAATATATGACTCATTTAAGGGTTAGAATACCTCCCCTCCTAATGCGTTTTAAAATGATTTTGGATTTAAGTGATAAATATTATTATTGCGAAGTGTTACATTAACTTGAGAAGAGAACAGAGGACCTATTTAAGAGTCAAAATACCTACTCTCTTAGTGCGTTTTAAAATTATTTTGAATTTAGATGATTTAGATTAGTATTGTGAGGTCTCACATTAATTGGAGACTAGAGAAGCGAACAAAGGGATCCTTTTAAGGGTTAGAATACCTCCCTTATTATACGTGCTTTAAAATGATTTTGAATCTAGATAATAAAGATTAGTGATATATAACTAAATTTTTAAATTTTATACCTTATATAATATCTTTAACTAGATTTTATATATGATCTTACTCTAATTTTGCTTTTTAATTTTTTAACACAGAGGTTAAATACTTCCAAAATTCTTCATAAAGAAATGACTCACCGTAAAGAAGAAATACGGAAGGAAAGACTAGAACTACAGCCTGACTCATCCATGGATCACAACAAAGAAAAAACAATATTAATGGAGAAAATAAAAAGATGTGTAGATAAAATTGAGAGCTCTCAGTTTTATCATGACTTCAAAAGATCAACTATAAACCCCACAAATTTATGAATGGTTACATAGAGCTTTGAGGTCAGATTCGACAATGAAAATGGTAATTTTATGGTATTGGTAAATTTAAATCATTTGAGAATCCAAAGTATCAACTTGGCCTTACAATTTTGATGCAAAGAGATTTTAAATGGATTGGAGATATTGAAGTATTTGATCCAGCTCTTTCGTTGAATGAGTGCCAAATTTTAGAAGCTCTTGGTGGTTCAGTTCTACAATATAATGAATACAAGAGAAGGCTCCCAAACCAATAATATTTGTTATGTCACATCCAATAACGTTATACTACTTCCGGTCTCAATTATAAGACCTAGTTGACTTTTTGTTGAGAGATTAAGGAACCTAAATAAGGTACTTAATCATTTCATTTGCTGTGCATCTTTAGATTATATATTAGTTTATTAGTCAAACTAATTAGATTTGAAGAAAAATAAAAATACTCTAAAATAATTTAATTAGCTTCCTTAATTCCTCCAAAAAAAGTTAACTCGATCTTATAATTAGGAGCGGATGGAGTATAACAACCTCTTACAAGCAAATTGTAAATCTAGTTTGTTGGGCAACATTATTATATTAGGGAACAGTTTTGATAATTATATTTCATTTGGGTTATGTCTTCTACATCTGATGAAGTACATTCTGCTTACTGCAACATTCACCAATGAGTTTGAGGTGAAGAAAAATTTCAAAAATTGTTATGAAGATTCCAAGGATAATATACTTAATCTTCGTGGGGTTTTTTTTTAATAATTCGAATTGGCATTTTTTCAGCCCTCTTAGGTAGAAAGTATATAAAATGTCTTGAAGATGTATCATTCTGTTTAACACAGTGATTTTGATTAGAATTAAGTTTTCACTTGAAGAATGTTTGTGGCATACACTGATGAAGTATGATTACTTTTATAATTTCCCGAATGTATAGTGTTGTTCATGCCTTCATGATAGTGAAAATGTAGTTTTTACCTAAAAACGGAATAAGAATGAAAAATCGTAAAATAAAATGGAGTTTTTACTTGCATATGTATATTTTTAAAAAAATCGAGAAAAGTAAGGTACCTGTCATCATACACACATATACTGATCAATGTAATATCAATCAAAATGTCCAACATTGTCATTGATCAAACCATATTTTTTTATATGATTTTACATGATTAAATTGGGATTTTTAATACATTTTCTGAGACACTATTGTATGATTAAGTACTAAGTTGAGTTAGGAACATTTGTATTGAATTAAGTGTAATTAGGGGTAAAATGATTTTTATTTATTAATTACAAAAAAGGACCCAGATTTTTTAAAATTTCAGTTCTACCCCAAAATAGTTT
Organism: Acacia crassicarpa; assembly: GCA_034222035.1. Taxonomy (NCBI): domain Eukaryota; kingdom Viridiplantae; phylum Streptophyta; class Magnoliopsida; order Fabales; family Fabaceae; genus Acacia; species Acacia crassicarpa. The sequence continues at coordinate 16,470,185 of JAWXYG010000009.1, read as the reverse complement.
GAAAATGCTCACTTTAGTCCCTCTCCAGAACTTCTAAAACTTTCACTTAAGTCCCTTAGTAAAAACTGCGTTTTTTGCAAAAACTCGTCATTTTTACGCTTTTACGTTTTTTCGCGGTACTTTTTACTTTTTTACCCCTGGAGCGTTTTTTCCACCATGTAACACATTTTGCCCGAAAAAAAAAAGTAAAAACGGCATTTTTTGCGCTTAAAGCGTGATTTTAACTACCATAGTGTTGTTTATGCAGTCAATTTTTAAATTAAATTGCCATAAAAATTGTTGAGAACGTAATTAAATATAAAATCTAAATTGCTAATCAATAAGGTATAAATTTATTACATTTCCACATGAATATGGGGAAATTCTTGGTGTATCCAAAGCACCTTTAATATGTGTGTACTACCTAAACAAAAAGAAAAAAGTGAGATTCCATTTTAATCTGACTATCACCCATATAGTCGTTGACAAGCACAAACAAAATGTTTTTCAAGCACTTTCCTATAAATTTAGATAAAATTCATCCTCCATACTTACTTCAATTTTAATAATTAATAGTTCACATTCCAAAAACAAAATTGGCCTAGCGTCTCCTTTCCTCCCATTGTGCAAAAACGATCACACCATTTCAATTAAAAGTTATCAAGAGAGTGCTCCTAATGTGTCAGAATACATGTTCTACCAATTTAGAGCATAAATAAAAGAAGATATGTTTTTCAACTCAAATTTTTATAACATTACATATCATGGCACTGCAAAACCTCCTACACTCATATTACTCATGTATATTACTCATGTTTGTTTACTAGTTCTACATGACTTTTTGCAAGCATAATGCATCATATATTGAGCCATCAAGACACCAACTTGCTTGTACTCTGTAATCTCTTCATCTATAAGAGAAATTAGTAGGGACTTTTTTTGTTTACGAGACAATTCTTTCTTTGTTCCCTCCAAAATAACCTTATCATTGTTGTAGATCTTTTTAAGGGCATCTGCTCTATCCTTAGATGTGATAGCTATCATACTAAGAGCATCTGCTATTTGTTTCAAGGGTGGAATTTTTTCCTCTTTTGATGCATCTGACCCTTCACCCCTCTTTCTCTTCCCAATGTTTCTTAAACCACTAGGTGCACTACATTGAGTGTTTGTTGTCAATGTTATGCCTTTCAAATCTATTGGCACCTGCACACTACCTCCCATATTAGTACGTTGAAGCTCTTCCTCATTATCACCTAAGCTTTCTTCTAGGTCCATTGTGGGTCGGTACACATCATCACCCAATGACATCTGTTGTGTTGAAGATGGTGTGAACATTTTCTCTCTCAATGTCATAACATCCTTGAATAATATCTGTAATTCTTTGACAAATTTCATACCATTGTACCTATACTTTGCATATGCCAAATTCTCCTGCATGCCAAAAAAACAACAAAAATCAAAGTCTTATCTAAAATAATGATAATAATAATAACAATACATGCTTAACAGTTTTATACCTTTGTTTTCCTCTCCCACCACTTATCTTCTGCAATCACCATATTCCTTGCATAGTCAAATACTATATCAGTCTCTTTTGAGAATAGCTTGTCCCATGCTTTCCATTCTTTCTTCAAGCTACCAAACTTATTTTTCAGTTGTTTATTGTCATAAGATTTTCCTGCTTTTTCATTAAATCCAGCCAAAATGTTGTTCCACCCTTCCTTTGTAAATGATGATCCTTTTCGTTGTGTCTTGTATATTTGCTCAATGCATTCTTGGATGAAAATCTCTGTGCAACTTACATCCCAAGTTGCTCTACCTCTGTCCGCGCTCATATTTCTATGTTAATAATGGGCAAGTTAACACAAACATATATTTTATCATTTAAAAAAAGTAGCTAAATGTAATAATTTAATAATAAAAAATAAGCTGTCGGGGCATTGATATGATTAAAAAAACAGAACAAATTGGCAGACTTGAAACTTCTGATAAGAAACACCCCAAAAAATAATTATGGTGTCACGTGACTAAAACCAGAACTTATAAAGCACGAACAAACGGCAATAGGTCATGCCAACCGGGATAAAATTTATTTCCATTCAGTTCTGGGAATAAATAACATGAAAAACGGGGCAAAAAGCCAAATAAACCCACAAGTTCTTCACTGGGTATATGAAGAGAAGAAATCAGAGATTTTTTCAAAAGCCGAATACCAAAAAAAAAACTGGATACTGGATGACGAAGACCCGGATTTATACGAGCTGGGTTCTTTCGGATTTATGTGAGTTGGGTCCATGATGACACCAGATTTATTCGAGCTGGATTCTTTCTCACTATCATCCTCTTCTCGAACAACCCAAATCGTAAATTGCTCATCAAACCAAAAGGGAAGTGTTAGGAAATCAGGAAATATATTAGAATCCCTATAAATCAGGGATTATGGAATAATCCTCATTAACCGTTATTAAGAGCCATTATGATTGAGGCTCTCATCTCTTGTATATATATGTTTCGTGTTTAGAAGACTACATTTAACGATTGAGTTTCGTTGTTTTGCTGGATTTTGGTGTTTTGCACTTCCTCAGTTTATGTCGATTTGCTGTTTTTTGGTTTTATCCGTGTTGCTGGTTCATGAACAGTGACATTACTTGTCATTGTTCACAAAGGGGAGAGAAAGTGTTTGTCGATTCCTCTGCTGTTTGGTTGTTGCATTTTCTAGTGTTCTTCGACGTTTAGCCTTCATTCTCAGGGTGTGTAGGCTGGTTCTTTGCTTTGAAGGTTGCGTTGTGAGACTCAGTTCAGTTGTTTTAGAACAAACAGCATTTTGTTCTGTGCACGTTCACTTGTTTCTAATGGCTAGATTCTTCATTTGTTATAATTTCCTATACGTTCATGAAGTGCTCTTTTATTTTGAATACCATGCTTGTGATTAGGTAATTTCGTTGGCATTTGTTGTACTTTGCGTCCTCTGATGAGGAGTTTGGTGATCCTTGTGTGACCCATTCGTTGTTTTGCCTCCAATGAGGTGTTTGGTCTCTGGTGAGACATTTTGGAGTATTATTTGGTCCCTAGCGAGACCATTTGCTATTTGCTTCAAGATTTCATGAAAAAGCACATTATTGGTAATTAGTTTCTGCTCACATTCAAGCTGCTTTCACCTTGAGGGTGAATGTGTGAAAATTGGATGAAAAGGTTCTTAGGAAGAAAATTATTTTGTTTGGATTTATGTTTTCTTGTAACAAGTTGAACATGATTAACATTTATGTTCCAACTTGAAGGGGAGTGTTAGAAAATATATTAATGTAAATATATTATAATTAATTAGTATCACATATAATCAGGGATTATAAGAATTGAGTGATTAGAGAATCAATCATTATAATGAGTCATTACTCTCTTGTCTTCTCTTTTATGTATAAATACCCTATTGAGCATATGAATAAACATATTCATTTGAGAGTATATTTTCTCTATTTCTCTCTATTATTTCACTACAAGAAGAAATAACGAGAAGAAGAAAGGACAAATTACAAGAAGCAAATTGCACAACCCAAAAGCACATCGAACAAGTAGAAGCAAACAAAATAAAGGAGCAAGGACAACTGCCTAAAGAAGGACTGCTGAACGACAGACCAAGAGGACGTGAACACTAAAGATCCGGCGAACTAAAACTTTCCCAGTATCACAATAGGTCTGACAACACAGATCACATATCAAAGCTGACACCACAAATCACCTATCAGAGCCGACACCACAAACACCGACGAGTTTAGGATCAAAGAAGGAGAGCCAACACCACAAATGCCAACGGCAAAGATCAAAGAATGACCACCTCCCACCGGCGAACCACGAACAAACAATGACAAGTTTCAACGATGACTCAACACTCTCTCAATGCATGGAAGAGACGAGTAGGCAGTGCTCCAGGCAATCAGAAACGCGCACGACCCTCCGCGCCCATTCCTAGCGATAGTCCTGTATTGTGCCTGTTTGTCAGATGGAGTAGAGGTGCTCGTTGGGGTTGAGAAATTCAGGAGGTCCAAAGTATTCCTGTAATGCATGCGTGAGGTCTGTCCAGTAACGCACGGGGTTCTGGGAGTTCAACCAGGAGAACAAGTCTAGTGCATCCCCTTCAAGATAAAGGGCTACCACGTCAACCTCTTTTCTTCTGGTGTATTGTAATTGCGAAAAAAATTCTCGACTTTGAGAATCCAGCCCTGCAAGTCACCTCCGTCAAATATCAGGAAATCAACCTTTGCTTATGAGCGACGTGATTGCCACGGTGGATCAGGCTCGTCATGGTTGTCCCCTATATAACGGTGGGCTTTGTCTCTGTGTTGAGTGTGACGATGAGTTTGGGCCTCTAAGGCATTAACTTTATCCCTTAGTTCTTCAATGATGTCGAGGCGTGCGGCAATAGTGGCGAGGGGGTCTGAGTTCGCAGAAGCAATACGTTCGTCCGGTCTTTCTATGGGTCGTGAAGTTTGGAGCTCAGATCGTGTAATGGGTGCGTCAGGTTGCTCCATTTGTCGAGACGTGTGGTGCCCAGATCGTGTTTCGACCATGAGAAGGAAGAAAGAATGGCTCTGATGCCAATTGTTGGAGTTGGCGCAGGTAACTGAAATATTAAACTTTGATCCTAGAGAAATAGCATGAATCTCACTACTTCAATAAGAACAGCCAATCTCTGATCTTATTAAATAAGAACAACCAATCTTTAATAATTAGGAATTCCACTAAATAATAAAGCCCAAGGAGAATCTCCCATTTCAATTTACTCTCTGAAATATTTGACACTTTATTGATGAAGCACTAAGCCTATTTATAATAATTTACAAAGAGTAGACTCTATTCAAGATTCAAATACAAAATCTAAAACTATATCTAAATCTAAGATTTAGATAACTAATAATCCTAAGATATTCCTAAAGATATAATAAAATATAATTAAACAGACTAACTAAAAATCTTAACAATTATATCTTATCTAATAAGATATTCCTAAAATAATATAATTAAAACAGACTCGATTAAATAAAAGATAAAAGATAATCAAAACAATAAATTAATTCCTAATATTAATGCATAGCGAGTTGGATCGCTATCAGATACTCGGCAAGAAAGGATGAAATGAAGATGTGGGAATTAATCTCTAATTCAATGCTTCATAAACGAAATGAAGAAGAGAAGAGGAGGTCACCTCATATGGCAGGAAAGGACAAAATGAAGGTGTGGGAATTAATTTCCCATTCAATGCTGCAAACTAAACCCAGTATGATTCAAATACAAAATGCAGAGAAGAGGAGCTCGTATGGCAGGAAAGAACAATGAGAAGGTGTGGGAATTTTAATTTCCCGTTAAATGCTAAACGGTCGGCGGTCGGCCAACGCTCGGGAGAAGCAGGAATTTTCGGCTTCTGATCAGAAGGAGTTTTTTTGGAGAAGGCCAGTGACTCACAAGCTAACCCAAACACTACACAACTGGACTTTTTTTGCCAACTGAGTTTTTTCCCTTAACCAGCTAGGCTTTTAGGCTTTCTGACGCCTTCCCAAACATGGTTCATGTCTATAGCCTGCCCAATGACATAAATGATGCAGGCAAGGGTTGCTCTACCAACAAGAACCTAAAAGGTCAAGAATATGCTAGTTTCAAAGCAGAAAAATTATCCAGTAAATTAGCAAAGTGAAGAAAATGACTTGCACGAATCAAGTAAAAAGTGAAGAACAGGAAAAAATAGACAGCTGACATTTTGCAAAGAACTAACAGTTTCCTTCTCAGGCAAATAGACTCAATTTTTCCACCAAAAGATGTGCAAATCAAATTATAGGCAGATGTCTCACTTGCCTTTTGCAATCGATCATCTTCCCTATGAGTTCTTCAGGCTGCATATTGTCCATCGGAATCTTTAATCTTATCCTGCTTCTGGAAGACATTACTGTATGCAAAGGGTGAAAATATTTACAAACTGATTATTCTAAAAAAATTTAAATAGAACGATGTGATGTTCAATCAAAAAATTGAAGAACTCGGTAGACAAATACATAAATCAAATCATATGTCTCCCCTGCGGAAAAGAGTAGGGGCTCTATAGACTAGAAAGTTGTGCACTGGAAGCATCGGGGAGGTATAATATTGGAACACAAATGTAAAACAGATCATAGGAACCCAAAGATAACAAAAAAATTTCTCATAAATAACAGTCCTTTCATCAATCATCGGTATACAATTACAATTTCTTCCCCCAGAGGAATCAAGTTACTAACTTGCAAGCAAGCAACGCACTATAATTGTTAGCCAAAAAACAAAAACCAGTAAAGTTAAAAACAAGAGGTCGAGAAACCAAGTCCGATAAAATAATGTTCACACTGATTTCTTGAAGTGTTTCTGCTTTCTTTTCTTCATTTCCTTTCTCCATATTTTTCCATTCCTTTTCATATCATCTGAGGTAGTTTTTCTATTTTCTTTCCCAAAAAAACGGAAAAAATATGAAAGAAACTACACACCGAAAGCCAGTATTGCACCCAATGATCTTATACCTTACTTAAAAGAGAACCTTGAAGAAACTGAGTTATTGTCATTGGTGAACACTCTGCTCAGGGGGTGAGCCACCCGAAAACAGGTCGCATGACACCATTATCAAATTTTCGCCAATACTGGTGGACGCCTCTGGTAGGTAAGCTCAGAAGCAGCAGATTGAAGTACGAGAAGCAGGCGGAAGTCGGAGAAGGTGAAGCTTGGCTTTTTGAGAACAGCAGATCGATCTGAGAGAAGGTGGAGCTTGGGGTTTTGGGAGGAGACGTCGAGGCAGCTTTAGGTCATGGAGAAGTCGAGATTCGAAAGTTGGGGTTTGTTGGGGAGCCGTCGAACAAAGGAAAAGTCGGGTGTGTGGAGGATTCACAAGTGAAAGAAAGGTTAAAGTAACTTTTTTGAACGAAGGAATGGGGTAAGCTGAAAAAGACCCTAGAAAAAAATGGAGGGAGGTGCGAAATTTTTGGAGGGAAAATATTATTTAATCTTTTTTTTTTTTTTGGATACAAGACGATAGGGGAAGGGGATAGAACTCAGAATCAGGAGGAGGGAAATTAATCCCAATACCACTACACTACTAGTAGTGCTGGTAAATATTATTTAATCTTTATAAGCGGAGGGAATGTATATGCCAATGTTTTTGGTAGAGTAGAGTAATGGGCGGGTCGAGCAATCCGAAGCCAAACACATAGCCCGCTCATTTAATTTTAAATGAATATGTGTTAGCCCATATCCGTATTTCAACTCATTTCAACCCATGTAAATGGACTAGCACATAAATGAGCGGGCTAACCGAGTCTTGAGTAACCCATTTACATTTGACTTGTTTATTTTTCTTTAAAAAAAACATACATAAGCATTAACCATCCATCTAAATTCATCATTCCAATTTTATCAAAGTTCCATAATTACAATTCACACAAAACAATATAAATTCAAACAAGCACCATCATTATATAATCTTGAGAGTTGATGGCCATTATGGTTATAGATTAGAGGTGGTTGAATACTCGAATAGAAAGGAATTCAAGGAATGCTTTAAGTGGAATGTGGAATGGGATGAGTAGTTAATAAAAAAATTACACTAAATGGGCGTGTGTGGGCAGCCCATAGGTGTGCCCATAGCCCATCCATTTAAATCTTAAATAAGCAGGTTTTAACCTAACTCGTTATAAAAATTTTTTGGGTGGGCTCAATATGACCCAATTATATTGGGTTTTGGTCAGGTTCATGAGTTTTGAGTTGCATGCTCAGCCTTAGTTTTTGGGTATCTTGATATAAAAGCTAATTAAACCAAATTTTTTGTATAAAAATAATAACTTTAAGGGAAAATTCCATAAAAATACCACTTGAATTTGCAAAACCCCCAAAAGTCCGTCGAATTTACAAAAAGACTGAGAGGTGACAAGGACTTTTGAGAGATATACAAATTCAAGCCAAATGACCATTTTGCCCTTAGTTATAAATAATTTTTTAAAAAAAGAAGAAAATACCCCCCCCCCCCGGGTAGGCCGGCTGCCGCCGGTGACCTGCGGTGGTCGCCAGCCACGGCTGAGGTGGTGGCCACCGGTCACCGGCCGGCGGCCAGGGTGGTGGCCGCTGTCGGGGGGCCCGGGGGTATTTTCTTTTTTCTTTTTTAATTATTTATAACTAAGGGCAAAATGGTCATTTGTCTCGAATTTGCATATCTTCCAAAAGTCCTTGTCACCTCTCAGTCTTTTTACAAATTCGACGGACTTCTGAGGGTTTTGTAAATTCGAGTGTCATTTATTTGGAATTTTCCCTAACTTTAATAATATAACTTCGATAAATTTAAGAAAAATAATGTGAAGCACATAATTATGAAGTGTCCATATATTATCAACTCAAAATCAAATTAGTTAGAGATGGGGTTCTAATTCTCATTTTTTTAACTCATCAAATACATTTTACTTTACTTTTCTAAATTAGAGTGGAACTTTCAAATTGTATAACTTAAATATTGGATAAAAGATTATGAGATGGCATGATTTCTTTTAATAGATATTGGAAAGATGCTGATTTGGCCATTGATATCTAGAGAGGTAATGATACTTTTGTTTTTCTCTGGATATATTTATGGAATATAATTTATTTTAATTCTTAACAGATAAAAAGATATACTCTCTGAGGTCCTAATTATACGACATATTTAACCAATTTTGTGGAGATTAAAGAAAGAAGTTAAATTAGTTAATTTTACTCATTTTCCTAAAGTGTCATTATATAAATTTAAAATGACATAAGTAAAAGTAAATTAATAGCTCCTACCATATACCTTTCCAACCTAAAATTTTCTTTTCCACACGTTATCTAATTGAAATAATGATCTTGCTACATGTGTGTGTACATATATCTATACAAATATATATGCGCGCGCGCACACCATATACAAACACACACAGATATACATATATGTCTACACACCCACATATATGTGTGTATGTCTATATATATTTGTGTGTAAACACAACACATATATACAAGGGCAAAGCTAGAAAATGACATTAAGGGGGGGGCAAATATTATAGAAAATAACCCAAATTTTTAAGGAATCATACTTCAGCCTATAAAAATTTAAATATGTTCATTTAGCCCCTGGATGAAACCTTTATTAATTATTATGGACTAAAGTAAAAATATTAAAACTTTTATAAGACTGAAATACAATTCCTTGAAATTTTGGATCTTTATCTATGATTTTAGGGGGACGGGGGCCACCCCTAGCCCCCCTAAATCCGCCCTTACATATATATACATACACACACTCACACACGCATATATATGTACGTGTGTGTGTCTATATATTTTTGTGTAGACACATACACGTGGACACACCCACACACACATATATATGCATGGGTGTGTGTCTATATATATTTGTGTTTAGACACACACACATATATACATATGTAGATACACATATACATACACATAGTGGCGGAGCCACACTTGTGTCTATGGGTGCAAGTGCAGGCACAAAATTTTAAAATATATATATTATTTAGCTGTAATGTATTAACATCAATGGACTCATAGCTCAATGGTAGAGCATTTCATGATTGATCATGAAATCATCGGTTCGAATGCGATTGGGTGCTTTTTATTTCTTATTCTTTTCCCAAGTTTTACTCCCAATAAAAACCACCCCCTTTTCTAAAACCACTCTCCCTCGCAGCCTTCTGGGTCATTCTTCATTGATTCTTGGGGGTTGCGAGTTCGAGCCTGGTATTTATACTCCCTCGTCCCTAAACCAAAAAAAAAAAAACCCCTTTTCATTTCTTATTATTTTCCCAAGTTTTTACTCCTTATGAAAAACACATGTAGCAATAGTTTTATATATGATTTTAAAACAGCAAAAAGATATATTTTTTATAATTAGCCACTATAAACCGTAGAGAGATTTTTGTGATTTGGTTAAATTGCCAAGAATAGTTTCTTTAATTCAGAAATGATTAAGTAGTCTAATTTCATTTATTACCTTTATTTGAAATTGTAATGAGTTTGGTGGTTGAAACTTTGGTTTTATGTAAAATTCTCCAATTTTTGTCTTATAGAAATGTGATGGATAGTTTGTACCTCTTGACATAGGATGAAATTTGTTAGGATTTAGAAAATTCATAGTTTACTGTTGATTTGATGGTAGATGATCCTATGTTATGCACATCTAATTTGTTTAGAACCCATTGAAAGGAGTTTTTTTTTTTTCTTTTCTTATCTATATTCATTTGATTTTTAATGCATTTAAAACTTTCCTTAAAAAAAAAAAATTCAGGGGCGCTGTCTTCAAACCCCCGAATCCCTTTATAAATTATGCACCCACAAATATAAATTTCTGGCTTCGCCACTGCATACACATGTATATCTAAAAGTTTTACTGATTCAAAGAGTTTACGCATCTATATATATATACTTACCAAAAATCAAACACACCTAAGAAAATAAGATAGGGGTATTTTAGGAAAAAAAAATTGATAAAAATTAGAATGTTGTTTCATAATTAGGACCAAAAGCAACTCTCAAATGTTGTCTTATAATTAGGATGGAGGGAGTAATAATTTGATCTTGATCCCCCTAAATTATAATTAATTTTATCCTTCAAGATTATGAGGACATGTGGCATCAAACATAAATTACCCCGAATTGATTTTCATGGCAACTTGGGGTGCAAGGCTAGGCTTGGAACCCCTCCTCTTCCATTTTCATCCATTAGATCAACATTTATAAATGATTTAGATTTGATCTTTTATAAATTTATTATTACAATGTTAAATTAAAAAAATATAAATAATTGATTAAATATAAATTGTTAAATTTTGATATGAATAATTTAATACTACAATAAAGAAATTAAAAATTATATTTTGAATAGAATTTAATATGTACCATTTAAATATTGATCTAGTGGTTAGAAAAGAAAAGATGATCGAGAATGGGAAGGGAAGATGAGCATTTCCAAGCAGAGCCTCACGTGCAAGATTTGTTCTTTATCATTTTAAGGGCCCGTTTAGATGGACTTTTTTTAAAAAAATGTTTTTTTGTATTTTTTTTAGCTCCAAATTGGAGCTTAAGAAAAACTGTATTTTAGCCTTTTTTTAATGATTTTTTTTGTTTAAAAAAAACATCTAAACACATAAACTAATTATTAAAAAAGCATTTTTTGGTATTAAAAAAGTGTATTTTTATCCCCCAAAAAAAAAAGCCTATCCAAATAGGCTCTAAGTAGCTCCATATTGTTGGAGAGGAAACTATGAAAAAAGGCCCTCATGCGAGAGAGATAGAGATTTCGAAAAAAATTCTGATAGGGAGAAGAGAATTTGCCTCATTTTTATGGGAAAATCTCCGGGTGATGGAAGGACGGAGGGCGACGGGAAGCCTCTGGGCGATGGGAGGTTGGAGGAGGACGGTGGAAGGAAAGCGGTGGATGGCGGTGGAACTAGACTGAAACCGGTGAGGAGCACGGGTTGCGATGAGCGGGAGAAGAAGGGGCTAAATCAGTTCGTGACGTTTCGGAGTGGGTTCACTGGGAAGCCAAAGACGACTGGGATACTGTGAGAGATCTGTTTCCACTAAAGGACTCCAACCTGACGTATAAGGATAAACCTTTGTGCTTGGGGGAGTCTGGGCTTCTGGAACCTCATTTCTCTGCTTCCAAAGCCTTGTCTGGATGGATGGACTATTTTACAAGCGCCAATGAGAAACAGAGTTCTCAGGAGATTGAAGAGACTGATGAGGGGGTGGAGCAGGAGGAAGATGCAGTGGCCATGTGGCGCCGAACTGGTAAACTCCCGAAACTCCAAGTTAGTGCTGAAGAGTATGATGCTTGGTGCAAACCATACAGGAATTCGCTTATTGTTAAGCTCCTTGGAAAAACTATTAATGTTGGATTTATGAGGTTTCGAATGGAGCGCATGTGGGCATCAAGAGGGCTATTGAGAGTAACACCACTGAATAACGGGTACTTTCTTGTATCCTTCAGTTCAACGGAGGACAGGGATTATGCTCTGCAAGAAGGACCATGGATGATTGCTGATCACTACGTTTTGGTTCAGCGTTGGTGGTCGAATTTTAACCCCTGGAAAGCAGATAAACAGAAAAGAGTGGCGGTGTGGGTTCGGATACCCGACCTTCCCCACGAATTGTATAACGTCGAATCGATTAGGAGGATTGGTAACATGATTGGGAAGACTCTGAAAATAGATCGCACCACTGCGTTCTCGGAAAAAGGTGGCTTTGCTAGGATGTGTGTTGAAGTTGACCTTCAGAGACCGCTGTTACCGGGTTTCAGCCATTTTGGAGAGGAGCGACGGTTTGAATTTGAAGGGCTTCATCTTGTTTGTTTTTCATGTGGAAAATATGGGCATCGTATGGATCAGTGTACCGCTAATACCGTTAGCCAAGAACCTGACAGCAAGGTAACGGAGAGTCCGACGGTGACCACGGCGGTGCCGGAGAATTCAACACGAAAGGAGGAGGTTACGCCAGATTCTGAGAAAAGAAATAATTTACGCGTTGATTTAGGACCCCAAATGTTGGTTAAGCGAGATTTTGGGAAGAGATCTCCTAAGACAGATTTGACAACTCCTATTCCGGGGAAGGCGAAGCTGAAGGCGGGGAAGGTGCAGGAAGGTATTAATGGTTCCCGGGATTTGAGGGAACGGGCGAATAAGGGGGTTGACTTAGAAGGAAAGAAGACGTGTGTTGTGGAGGTGGCTCGTGTATTTGGTGAGGAGGTTCAAAATACAATTAAGGGTGATAAACAAGAATGGATCTTGGTGGGGTCCAAGAGGAAAACAGGGTCTAAAGTCAAGGCACGTGGGAAAGAGAATAAAATAGGTATTAAAAGTCAATCAAGTGAAATGGGAAAGGGATGTATTGTACATAAGGAAATCACGGGTTCTGTGATTCCGAAAACAAATGGGCCGATGGTGGTAGATGCAAACAAGGTTAAAGGTGAGTGTAGTGGGTCCACGGATTTGGTGATGATTGCATCAAATTTAATGAATAATGAAGATGGTGGACCTTTAAATAATCAAGTTGATCAAGTACGACCGGCTGGAGAATTAATTACTCAGTGTGCAAATGAGAATATTGTTGATACTGTTATGGTACCAGAGAGCGATCAGGGGGATAGTCTCCCCATGCAACACACTGTGTCCTCATGAACTATCTCCTATGGAATGTAAGGGGAGCTGGGGCTCGGTCTCTACCTTCCTTAATTCGAGGAATAGTTTGGTCTTTTGGGGTGGAATTTGTAGCTTTGTTTGAAACGAGGTGTAGCGGTTTAAAAGCTCAACAGATTGCAGCGTCAATGGGGTTTCCTCATTTTAAAATAGTTGGTGCGGATGGTTTTAAAGGTGGCATTTGGTGCCTATGGTCTGACAGATTTAGGCATGTGGAGGTGTTGGAATCAACAAATCAATATGTGCATGTTCAATTTACCAGTCAACGTTTGCAAGTTTGGGAAATGTCATTTGTGTATGGAAGTCCCCATATTGTTCTCCGTCGGACGCTGTGGCGTGACCTCTTGCGTTTGGCTCTATCAATACAAGCTCCTTGGTGTGTGGGAGGTGACTTCAATGCGACTTTGGCTAATGACGAACGCTGCTCATGGAGGTCTCCAGGATGTTCGGATAGGGAGTTTTGTCGGTTTGTTGATGATGCTAATCTAAATGATCTAGGTTTCGTTGGACCACCTTTTACTTGGAAACGAACTGGGGTGGAAAGCAGGATAGATCGAGTCTTGGGGTCCAATACTTGGCAAGAAACCTTTCCTGACGCTCTGGTGACGCACCTTAACTGGTATAAAAGCGACCATCGGCCCCTCCTCCTGCAAACTGAAGGTTTTGCCATGAAGCGCCGAGTGGACAGGCCATTTCGCTTTTTAGCAGCTTGGGTTCTGGATGAGCGGTTCTCTCCTTTTGTTTCTGACAGCTGGAGAAATGACATCCCTTGGTCTGAAAATGTTGGTAATTTTACTACAGCCTGCGAGCAATGGAATGCGAAGGTCTTTGGTCACACAAATGCAAGAAAACACCAACTCCTTAGAAGATTGAACGGAATCACCAGAACCGAGGCTCGCTTTGGGCTCTCAGTAGAGTTGGAAGAGCTCCAACGTGCACTTTGGAAACAGTTGGAGGAAGTCCTCTTACAGGAATCACTGATTTGGGCTCAAAAAGCAAGAAGTAACTGGGCGGTGGAGGGCGATCGGAACACTTGGTACTTCCACTCACGCGCTAATGGGAGGAGAAAGAGGAACTTTATTGGTGCGTTAAGAGGAGGTGATGATTCATGGGTCTATGATAGCGGGGCAATTAAGCAAATGACGGCAGAATATTTCTTAACGGTGTTTACGGAAGATCAAGTCAGGCGGCCTTCCCTCAACTGTAGCATTTCTTATCCAAGGATTGATTCGACAGAGTTAAGCAGTCTGGGGAGAAGCATCACTGACACCGAGATTAAGCATGCCTTGTTTAGTATGGGTGCACTGAAGGCGCCCGGACTTGACGGTTTAAATGCTTTATTTTATCAGAGCCAGTGGCAGGTGGTGGGGGGTTCGGTCTATGATTGCATTAGTAAATTTTGGACCAACCCTTCATCAATTCAGGAAATTAATGATACTCTATTGGTGCTTATCCCTAAAAAGGACCACCCAGAAGTTGTCAAAGATTTTCGCCCGATCAGTCTATGCAATGTGATCTTTAAGATTATTACGAAAGTTATTGCAAACAGGATTAAGGTGGTATTACCGAGTGTGATTAGCCCTCATCAATGTAGTTTTGTTCCTGGTAGACATAGCTCAGACAATATTATTGTTGCTCAGGAGGTTATTCATTCCATGCGTCAGTTACGGGGTAAACGTGGGTATATGGCCATTAAAATAGACTTGGAGAAAGCCTATGATCGGGTGAACTGGCTTTTTCTCAGGGATTGTCTACAGGATCTTAACTTGCCAGAATCCTTGATTGATATTATTTTTGCTTGTGTTTCTACTCCTACTATGCAGCTGCTATGGAATGGCAAGAAAGCAGGGTCTTTCTCCCCCTCTAGAGGTGTCCGTCAGGGGGATCCGCTCTCTCCATACCTGTTTGTTATGTGTATGAAACGACTGGCACACCTAATTCAGGAGTGTATTGAGAAAGGGGTTTGGAGGCCCATCTGCCTTTCTAAGGGTGGCCCTCCCATATCTCATTTGTTTTTTGCGGACGATATCGTGCTGTTTGTTGAAGCTTCTATGTCTCAAGCTGCTGTGGTTAAATCTTGTCTGGACACTTTCTGTATGGCCTTAGGTTTGAAGGTAAGCGAGGCTAAAACTCGTGTGTTCTTCTCCAAGAACGTGAATCACTTACGAAGGACGAAGATTTGTGGATTGTTGGGGTTTCAAGTTACTCCCGACCTTGGGAAATATCTGGGGGTACCTCTTCATCATAAGTGGGTTACAAAGGGGAGCTATCAAAGCATAGTTGATAAGGTGCGTGGCCGACTAGCTAGTTGGAAGTCGTCTTCACTATCCTTGGCTGGCAGGTCTACGCTGGTAGCGTCTGTTACTTCGGCCATTCCGGGGTACACGATGCAAACTGTTTCTTTGCCTACAGGAACGTGTGAGGATATTGAGCAGCTTAACAGGAGTTTTCTTTGGGGGTCTACTCCTGATAAAAGGAAAACTCATCTGGTGGCTTGGGACACCGTCTGTCAACCAAAGAAGATTGGGGGGCTTGGCTTGAAACATCTTCACCGTCAGAACCAAGCCTACATGATGAAGCTAGGATGGAATCTGATCCAAAGGAGGGATGACTTATGGGTTAAAGTAGTGAGAAGTAAGTATAAGTGTGGGGACGATCTAATACCACTCATTAACCCAAAGCGACAGGGATCTAATACATGGTCAGGAATTAAGAAGTCCTGGGAGAGAGTATCTGCAGGAACAGCGGTTATTAATGACTTGGGGGCTGTTCGTTGGACCCATGATCGTAATGGGGCATTTAGTGTTAGGTCCGCATATCAAGTCTTGTCTGAAGGGATGGTGAGGGAGGATCGATCGTGGCAATATCTCTGGAAGTTACAAACATTACCTCGGTGCAAAACGTTCCTATGGCTTGCTCTCCATAACAAGCTGCTAACTAATATGGAGCATGTCCGGAGAGGGTTGAGTGGGGATGGGAGTTGTTCCTGGTGTGGGGCAGCGGTAGAAAGCCTCACTCATGTGCTCCGTGATTGCACGGATACAAGGAAGCTATGGGTAGCAGTGGTGGATCCAATGACTGCTAATTCTTTCTTTCACTCCGAGCCACAATCATGGATTAGAAATAATATCCATCGGGTCCATGATTGAGGTAAGGGAGGATGGAGTGCGTTCTTCACGACAACCTGCTGGCTGTTATGGCAACGACGAAACTCCAGAATTTTTGAGAATAAGTCCAATAGCAATGAGTCTATTATCTGTAGAGCTCAGTCCATTAGTTCTATTGTTGCAAATGCGAAAGGTTTACTGAAGGGCGTCAATCTCCAAGGCAGACCGGCCCATTCTAGTCATGCAAAGTGGGAGCCACCAGGTATAGGTTGGACCAAGATTAACGTGGATGGGGCTTGTGCTCACGATCAGGTTGCAACCTGTGGAGGTGTTCTACGTGACGCAAGCGGCTCGTTCATGCATGGCTTTATGTTCAGAGCTGGGGAACCTGCGGATTGCATGTTGGCTGAGCTATGGGCCGTGCTATTTGGCCTGAAGATGTGCTGGGATTGTGGCGAGCGTAGAGTGTGCATGGAATCCGACGCTGAGATGGTCGTGTCTCTGATTAATAAGCCTCTTCTGATGAGTCACCCAGATGTTGATGTGATCCGAGAGATTAAGGCTATGTTAGGACGGAACTGGGAGGTGCAAGTGCGATGGATCCCACGCGAAGCCAACATGGCCGCTGACTATGTTGCAAAGCAAGCTTTTGACGCTTGGCCGGGCTTGCATCAGTTTCACACCGCTTTTGATGGGTTAAATGCTGTTCTGGACAAGGACAAAGGAGACGTAGTGTCTTGTAGTGGTGTTGCTTGAGGGCCTCCCCTCCTCTTTTTGTATCAAAAAAAAAAGGCCCTCATGCCCTTCATTAATGAGGTGATATTTTCTTATGACTTGAGGTGACTCAAAAAAACCTTCCTATCCTTTATTAATTATATATATATCCATGACCCAATGCAGGTTGGCCTGGTAGTAAGTTTCCTTTATTAATTATATATATCCATGACCCAATGCGGGTTGGCTTGACAGTAAGTTGGCTAGGCTCCAGAACGTTTCCCCACCAATGAAATGAAAAAGTTTCGAGTCGTTCGTTTGGGGAGAGCTTTGCCGTTAATAACTCTTTGGTTCGGAATGGTTGCACACTTTGCCACCATTTTTATTATAAAAAATTATATATATCCATGTGTCATGAAAGACTTGAATGTGAGCTTAAACGATAGTTCTAAGGCCCATTTAAGTTTTTTTTTTTTTTTTTGGATATGAAGGATTGTGAAATTATACTAAAAACGTAGAGTTGGAGAATAGGATCCCAGACAATCGTTAAACACAAGAGTCCTTAGATGAGAAGGACACACATCAAAGAAAGAGTAATTGGATAAACCATCTTTAGTTAGCTGATCCGCCACTCCATTCTGGCCATGACAGATATGATTGATTTGTAATCTCCACTGAAGAAGCATGAAGTACCTGATTTGATATACCACCAGAGTCTGAGAATCAGACCCTTCCTTCTCCATAAGTTCTTTTTTTTTTTTTTGTTACAAAAATTTTAGGAGAGGGGTTGGGCTCACCCACAATCCAAGGACAGGGCTTTTGAAGCCCAGTCCACAGGAAATACTGGCCAGAGAGAACACATGCCTCCACCTCTACCAGCGTTACAACTACTTCCTAAACACTTATAATGCATCTTCCAACGTCTTGACCAACGCTGGGATCTTCTCCATAACCATATTAATAAGGTTACTTGAATTTAGATTCACAAATAACTTGTTTAAATCCCTTCTCCCACGCTAGCTCCAGGCCAATTTAAGTTAACATATATAATCTGTAACCATGCTGTAATTTGGCCCAAAGACATTCTTAATGTCTTGCTCTCCATTAAACCTTCCATCTATGCGGATTTTCACATTTTCCATGGTTTATCATCCTCTTTGTAGGCTTGATTTTCTTTTTTGTTTTGATTCCTTAATTTTTCTACAATAAATGTACAACCAAAAATACTTTCCTCCTAATCACTTTAATATGGGAAAACCCCTTTTTGCATTTATTTTATGCAACATCTTTTAATCCAGAATAATCATAACAGTTACATTTAACACAATAATAGTGATCAAATCACATAAATAGATATAAAAATGGGAGAAAGACCAAAAAAAAAAAACAGTTGAACTTCAAAGTCATGATGCCAATAAGAATAATGGGATTAACAACAAAAATAAAACAATTAACAACTATTTTATTGCGAAATGGCTTATTTAAGATTTTGAAATTCAAGTGGTATTTTCTTGTCTTTTTTTTAAATAAAAAATATATAATAAAATAGAGACATATCACTTATCTACTTAATTTGATTAGATTAACGAAGTTGGTTAAATTAATGAATATAACATACATTTTTAAAAATACTTTAGAACCCGTTTGGATGAGTTTTTTTTTAATAAAAATGGTGTTTTTTAAAAAATAAAGCACTTTTTGTATTAATAAATATGTTTAGATGAGAGCTTAAAATAAAACCAAAAGTAACATAAAAAATCCAAAATTCTGCTCTTTTTAAAGCTTTAATTTGTATCTCAAAAAAAAAAAAAAAGCAAGTATGAAAGAAGAGAGAGAATGAAAAAAATGATGGACTCTTCTTTAGTGATTTGTTTTGACACCAATTAACATTGATTTTCAATAAAATGACAACCCTGTTCCCAGGGTTTGATTTCGCCTCTAGTTGAAAAAATCTTAAGAGTTTGATTTTGCAAACTAGTTGAAGAACACAATCTCAAAAAATGATTTTATTATGTCCATTTTAGTAATTTTACTAATAAAAAGTATTTCTCTATTTTAACGTTCACATAGATTTTTTATTTAAAAATTTTTCTTAAATAATGTATTCAAAAGTAAAATAGCTTTAATTTTTAATTAAAGTAATTTTTTTTAAAGCAATGTAAAAAAAGTGTATTTTCTTGTGGATACTTGTCTTTCTCTAATTTTCTCTGTTCTCTATCTTTTTTCTATTCATATTCTCTACACCGTTCCATTTCACAGCATAAAGGGTTGGGTTCAAATCCCAGGTATACAACCATTTAAGGTATGAGTTAGGAGAATTTTATTCTTTATATCGTCCTACCCAACCCAATCCAAATTAGTTAGCTACATTGATTTATCATATTAAATTGTTCTTTGGGAAAATCCTTTTTAGGGCCTTTTTTTACCAAAAAAATTTCAGAAAAGGCCCTAAAATTCTGAAAATTCTAGAAAAGGCCTCAAGATTTTGAAAATTTCAAAAAAAACCCTTCAGAATTTACGGAATTGTTAACGGGGCTGATATAGTTGTTAGCGGGTATTGATATAGTTGTTAGCGGGGCTGATTAAAATCAGCCCCGCTAACAACTATATCTCACTGACAACTATATTAACTCCGTTAACAACTCACGTTGGCCCTTTTCTGAAATTTTCAGAATCTTGGGGCGTTTTTTAGGATTCTTTTTAGTAATATGGGCCTTAAAAAGGATTTTACCTTGTTCTTTGCTTCGCACTCATTCATTGATCTTCTTATATCTATTCTATTGAGATTAGTGATATTCAAGTTTACCTTACACTCATCTATTCATCCTAGATCTATTTCATACTCAATTGATTGGAGTTAATCACAATCAATAAGTAATAATATTGAAAACTACAAATTTTTTAATCAAAATAAATAGTTTATTTGACTACGTTTACATATTTTTATTGTTTCATATATTTAGAAGAAGAAGAAGATATTTTGATATTTATTTTTCTCTGACCTATTTAGATAGGGTTCTAATTTTTATACTTCTTAATTCATTAAATATAATCTATTTTTTTAACAACTACACTAAAACACTCAAATTATATGACTTGAACTCATTATCTAATTAAAGTGATAAGTACACACACACACAAGTATATTTCAAACGGGTAAAAGAATAATCACGTCTTATAAGACTGAAATTATTAAATTTCTAATTATAACATTTTAGAAGAAAAAAATTACAAAATATTAATTGGGTAATTTTTTCAAAATTATTTGATATTTGCGGCGAGCTATCTCCCTAACTCAACAACCATAACAATTTACTGACAATTATATGAATAAATATGATGATACTTAAAAAAAAAAATTGAAAGACTTTTAGTAGCGACAAAAAGGTTGCCGTAGAAATTGTCGCTGCTGATAATGGGTCCGTTTGGCAGCACTTATTTTTCAGCTTTTTAGGCAAAAAAATCCAGTAGCTTTTAAGCTACTGGACCAGGGAAAAAAAAATCCATTATACTCATGTTTGGCAGACCAGTACATTAGTTGGGCTTAATCCATTACACTTAACGCAGCCGGGCTTTTAGAACGCCCCAATTCCAAGCTTCGGTTGTAACGCACTGGATGATTGTTTCTCCATTTCATTTTGCTCAGCTTGACCTCCAGTCCCAATCTCACCACACTGGATGATTATTTATTAACTTTTTTTAATAATCATTTAACTTTTTTCTAAATTAAAATTAAAATTAAAATTTTTATTATCCTAATATATACAACTAATAAGTATAGTAGTACTCAATATGACTCATACCCTTTTCAGTCATTTTCTATCTTAACTGACTTTTCAAATAATAATCCAAACACTCATCAGTTAAGAAAAAAGCTACTTCTGCAAAAAGCCACACTAACAATCCAAACACAACTCACCATTTACAACTTGACTTTTTTCCTATCGGGTTTAAAAAAAAGTCAAATAGCTTTTAAGCCACCACTCCTACCGCCAACCCAAACAGACCCAATAATACCTTTGGCGACAACGTTTTGTAGCACTGCTGAAAGTTATATTTTCAGCAGCAACTTGTAATATTGTTGCTGAATGTCATATTTTTAACAGCGATTTAAACGTCACTACTAAAAGTTGATTTTTTTTTAGTGACATTAGAAATATTTGGGTGCAGTGGCCAAACAGAAAGAAGCAACTCATTGCCTATTAATTTAGCTATGAGCCTTATAGTCTCATTATTAATTATTAAGTTAACTAATAATTATAATTTTAATAATCAATAATTCACCTTCCTAGAAGATACCTTATCCACTTTGTTCCCAACAAGCATCTTGATGCATTTCCCGTACTGAGTGTTGAATTTGAGATGTAAAAAAACAAAAAACAAAAAGAAGAAGAATTGTACCCAACAATGAAACTCACAAATTAATCATAAAGAATATGCTTCGTTGGAAAAAAAGAAAAAAGAAAAGAAGAAGAGTATCCTCAAATGCACTATTCTTTTGAAAAGCTCGACCCGGTGTCCGTTGCGCGGTAACCCGTTAGTGAAGGAGAGAGTGAATTGAAATAAAGCAAGCCAGAGCGACCATTTGGCTAGCTTCACAGAAGCAAGAAATAAAAACGCGCCAAAATTATGAAAACAAACAACCTTCCTACCTTCTTATATTTAGAAATACGAGAAATTTTCGGCTGCCCAAATGGCTTCTCGTTTTCATAATTCCGGCTGCTTTTCCAGCTACCTCATTAGTTTTGTGCTCTGTTTTTCTTGTTCTTTCTGTTTTAATTCGCAGAACCCGATTTTGGTTCTACATGAACTGTTTTTATTGGAATTTAGATTTAGATCTTTTTTTTTTTAAACCTTATTTTCAGATCTGTTTGCCTCTGTTAGGGATGGATGCCGAATCAAGGTAGGTTTGGATTGGCCGGTTGTTCTCGAAATTGCGTTGGGAAATCTCTGATCTCAGTATCAGAAATGGCTTCCCGAAGATCCAATGTCGATTCTAATTCGAAATCGAGCGAGATTTCGTATTCTCCTAAATTGTCCGCTGAAGATGCGGCTGCGGCTCCATCTCCAGATTCTACCTCATCGTCAAATAGTACGGATTCTACGCCTCCAATTTCTCCATCGACCTCTCCGCCGTCGGGTTCTCCGCCTCCTACGATTCCTCCACTGCCTTCACCAAGCCCGTCTCCATCACCACCACATTCTTCGCCACCTCCACCATCGTCTCCTGCCCCTGAACAGTCACCACCACCACCGTCTCTTCCCCCACCGTCGTCTCCTCCCCCAGAGTCACCGTCACAGTCACCTCCACCACAATCACAATCCCCACCTCCACCCCGTCAATCTTCTCCGCTTCCATCCTCTCCTCCAACTCCACCTTCACCTCCAACTCCACCTTCACCTCCGCCTCTATCGCAGAATTCGTCCACACCACTGACACCAGGATCCCCAAATAATTCGTCAGCCACCGGCAACCCACTACCACCTCCTTCAACTGCCGTTCTCCCTGCAGTTGCCATTGTCCCGCCAAATACACCCAGCCCTCCTCTGCCACCAAGGGTGTGGGCCCCTCCTCCGCTGCCGCAATCACCTTCCACCACAAGCTCAAGCGGTTCTTCGGGTGGCTCCTCGTCGTCAAGAGATAGCAGCGGCGGTGGTAATTTAAATAATTACATTGGTTATGCCGTGGCTGGAGTGTTTGGTTTTACTCTGCTCGCCATATTGATTGTTTTCGTGGTAAGGAGGAAGAGAAAAGGAAAAGTGGCCCATGTCACACATTTTGGCGCTGCCAATAACTTACATAATAAACCAGGTATTATGTTTGTGACAAATTAATTTCCGTTTGACACTTGAAGATTGTAATAACATCATTCATGAGCTTTTATTTAACAGATTAAGCTTTTGGGTAAAAGTTTGTTTCGTTTACATTCAGTTTCAATTAATTTTATGTTTGAAGAGAAGTTTTAGATATTTTGAACTGCGAAGCTTTTACTTCACCTTCTGAGTTGGAGTTGAAATGGTCTTCAACACTTGCTATCTAAGATTTTGGTCATCAGGTACGGAAGGCTTTTACCATGCTCAGCAGTCTGGGAGCGCAAATTATTCACAAGAGGGCTATTATACTTCCCAATCTCTAACCTCTCCCAACAATGGAACTGGGAATCAAGCAGGAGCTGTACAACATTTTGTGAGTCCAGACTCGCCCTGGAATGGTCAGATATCTTTTAGCTATGAGCAGATTATGGAGATGACTAAGAGATTTTCTAGTGAAAATATTTTAGGGGAGGGGGGATTTGGATGTGTGCACAAGGGTTGGCTTTCAGATGGAAAAGAAGTTGCTGTGAAGCAGCTTAAAGCGGGCAGCGGCCAAGGTGAACGGGAATTTAGGGCGGAGGTTGAGATTATCAGCCGTGTTCATCATCGGCATTTGGTATCTTTAGTCGGCTATTGCATAGCTGATCACCGGAGAGTGCTTATCTATGAGTTTCTTCCAAATAAAACTCTCGAATATCACTTGCATGGTAATGTGAGTTCTCTTTTTCTTTCTTGTCTACTCCATAGAAATTTTTTCCACTATTTCCTTTATTTATAACATGATTCTCATTTCCGGAATTGCATGTATCTACGGACAGCCAGAGGAGTGAAAGTCTTAGATTGGGACATGAGGATGAAGATTGCAATTGGCTCTGCAAAAGGCTTAGCATATTTGCATGAAGACTGTAAGTCAATGTTGCATTCAATTTATTGGAATATATGCTCAAATTTCTTGCAGTGAATCACAAATTATACTTTTATGTATTGCCGTTTCATTAGAACGACTCTTTATGCTGGTAAGATTCAGGAAACTTCTCTGCGTCTGCTGAATTCTTTTGCCAGATGTCAACTAGCACAAAAAAAAACTTATCCCTGTAAACAATTTCACACACACACACACACGCGTGCCTGACCGTAAACAATTATATTTTCATGAATTTGTATTGTCTGAAAGCACTCGGGCTCTAACCTCTATGTAATTCGGTGCAATCGATTTGATAACTTGAATACAACAATGTCATCTCTTAGTTGGGCAAGATGTTTGATGACATTTACAGAAATATGTTGGCATTAACAGAATAGCAATTTTATACTAACATACATTCTGTTATACGAAAATGTCTTGCTCCATTTTAAAATTTTCATTTTACGTTTCAGCAGTTCATTGTTGGTTGTGCTATGTATATATATTCATTGTGTATTTAATTAAAACAAGAGCAGAGAGAAACTGGGCTGTGCTATGTACATGTATTCCACGCACAAGTTAAATAATCAGTAATCTTGCATGTTTTATTACCTCAGTTTTTCCCATGGCAACTATGAGCTTTTTGAAGTTGCTAAATATCTTATCTATTTCCAGGCACCCCAAAAATTATCCACAGAGATATTAAATCAGCGAACATACTTTTGGATAATGCGTACGAGGCAAAGGTATGTTTGTGAATACTTTTATTTTTACCAAAAATGTGCTGCTCTGGATTCTAGTTTGACGTTCTCTTAACACAGGTTGCAGACTTTGGACTTGCTAGGCTACACGATGATGCTAACACGCACGTATCAACTCGGGTTATGGGGACTTTTGGGTAGGTTTTATTTGTCTGAACTCTGAACACAAAGCGGTAAATTCCGGCACTAGCTTTCAGTAGGAAAATGCCTTCCAGGACAAAAGAAAGAAAAAAGGTCCCCTCATTTATGATGAGATGGAACAAAATTGTTGGGACTTTTTTTAGCATAGGTCTGGACATGTTCGTTACTCACATGCCAGAGTTATATTATATTATAGTCATGGTTTATATATGATCACAATTGATTAATTCGTCACTGTCACTGTAAACCAACTGGCTTGTCTCAACGTGTTTTGAAATTACCTCGTGTATTTTCTGAGAAAATTTCCTATCTGCGAATGGGTGTGTAGTGTATAGAAAATGTACTTTAGTAATGCCTAAGCAGGGAAAATTGCCGGATACATCTAATGTTTTCTCCTTCACTTGGCAGGTACTTGGCCCCAGAGTACGCTTTTAGTGGAAAATTGACGGATAGATCAGATGTTTTCTCCTTTGGAGTTGTCCTCCTTGAACTTATAACAGGGAGGAAGCCTGTCGATCAAACTCGGCCTTTGGGAGAAGAGAGTTTGGTTGAGTGGGTATGCATGGACGTTCTACTTACTTTTAGCAAGTAAACGTTGACATGTTTACTTTCACATTCTTTTTCCCTGTCTCTCTGCCTACCCATTTGGTACCTAAGTCTGTTTTCTGGGAATGAAATGAATCTCTTTTGTATCGTCTTTTTTCAACCATTGTCCTGGAGTTGTGATCATTTGGTTCTAGAACATATTAGTTATGTGTGAAATAAGCGAAGAGTAACCCGTATAATATGGCCATTATCACAAGCTTAATTCTGGTGGAAACCCTGTTTCAATTTCGATATAGGCGATGCTTTATTCATGACTTGAGACAAACTGATGCTATTGTTTGTAAAAGTATGTTGAAGGAAACACCTTCAAATCCAATCCAATCACCTATTAGATCTAGTAAAAATATATATTTCTGTTGATTCAATTTATCAAAAATATATCTAAGTAATCTTCCCCCTTTTTTATGGAATTTATATTCGGGAGACCAATTGAAAATCTGGACTCTCTTAAATTTTGCTTTCAAAAAGCAATAGAAAGGAGGTCTAGCAACTCAGACATGTCCATCATTCTTATTGTTGGTTGAAATTACAATGTTCACGTATTGCATTCAACCCAATATGTTATTCTAGAGTTTCTTGTGCCAAGGGAATCAATTTGAGTTTTTTATTCTCCTTGTTTGCTTTTGAAGACCTCCAGGAATACATCGTATTCAACTTTGGATGCAGTTATGTTTTCTTTTGATCCAGATTAACATGCCCTGAAATTTAATATTCTTATCATCTGCAGGCCCGTCCACTTCTCCATCGTGCCATTGAGACCCGAGACTTCAGTGAATTTGCGGACGAAAGGCTTAACATGCAATTTGTGGAGAGCGAGATGAGCAGCATGATTGCAGCTGCCGCAGCTTGTGTGCGCTATTCTGCTCCAAATCGGCCTCGTATGGTTCAGGTAATACCAAGAAACACTAAATTTTGGTGCACATGAACTGTATTTTGACATAATTACTTATTTGTGCGGTACTCCTTCCGTCCCTATGTATAACTATATAAGGTCCCATGTTTTTAACAGGCTTGTACTCTTTTTTATAAGATCTCATTTGAATCGGTCTGAATAATAAAGGTTTCCCCCCCCCCCCCCCCCCCCTAATTTTACCCTCAATTAATTTCATACAATGCATTAATTAAAATGTTGGCTTATTTCATTTATTCTCTCTCATTCGCTTTATACTCTCACATCATCTTTTTCCATACTTTCTCTTTCTTCATATACCCTCTCACTCACCCCTTCATAAATAAGGGCATTTTTGAGAAAAGAAAGTTACATTTCCTACGTATACTTTTAATGAATGATAACTATTTTCTAGATCTCTGCAACCTCTGTTAAAAGGGCCTTGGGACAGATGGAGTATTTCTATGTCAAACTAACCTCTCTATTGGTTCTTATCAGGTGGTTAGAGCATTGGATAGTCGAAATGGATCATGTGATTTATCAAATGGTGTTAAATATGGTCAGAGCACTATTTATGATTCCGGCAACTACAGTGAAGACGCTATCATGGAGTTCAGGAAGATGGCCATAGATAGCTGTAGGGAATTTGAATTTGATAGTTACAGTAGAGAAAGCTCTTCTTCAGTAGAGCTTTCTCGACAACAACATTCATGGCTCAAGGGCGCTTCAAGTGGCGAGTCAGAGTCCCGGGCTTTCAATGCAAGAAGAAGGACTTAGCAGGGGCAAATATGTGGGCACACACATATTAGCCATACTGGGTATATTCATGTGAGGGAATGGATGTTGGAAGCATTCAAAGTACTGAAAAGGCTGAAACTCTTTCTGTGCTTTTTCAAAAAGCCAAAATTTTCATATTCTCTGGGAGCACATTATTTTTCAATTTGGAAAAGCATTTTCTTCACCCAGAAGAAGAAAAGGGTGGCCAATGGAACGTAAGACTGCCTTTGCTTGAACTCGAACCATCACTTGGTTCTTTGCTCACTTTCAGCAAATGTCATTTCTCCCCTTTTTTTAAAAAAAAAAATACAGGGGATATTCAGAGGCTTGTAAAAACACAAACTTTTTGTGGTTACCTTTTTTTTTTTTGGTGAAATACGGGGCTAAATGCCCATCTTCATTACTAAGACAAAATAGATCTTGGGTGAGCACATGGTACACCCAAAAAAGCTTGATCAATTTTGTTGTGGTTACCTTTTTATTACCTGTATCATTAGATATCTCTCATATATTGGGACCTCCTTAATTTTCTCGATATTATGATATATCGTGGTACTAGATCAGGCTGATTAATCATTTTGTAATCTTGCTATTATATTCAATATAGAGAAAGGTCTGTAAGTCATATTAGTATTATGTAATATTTCTTCATGAAATTCTAATAAAGTACTTACAAGTTGTTGCCCAACTCCATCAGAACAAAATTCTTAGCTGCCAGTTGCCACCACAACAAAAAGTGAGTATACTATCATACATGCTTTGATTTCAACCTTTTCATTACACTATAGCATGTATGGTGATTTACAGATAAGTAACTAGGTGTTAACTAGCTGTAACTTTCATGCAGGAGGCATTGGCCATTGTTTAAAGGATCTCTAAGCTTTCTTGACCTCAACATCAACTCCTCTTTCTTGAGAATCAGCTTGCTGAGTTAAATACTCTCTCAATATGTCTGGGTGAATATCAAGCTTGTTTGCCTGTGTATTGGAAAAAAAAGCCTATTCAAATGTGTGATTAAGTGTTTTTAACAACCAATCCTTTGATTAATATAGCAGAAGATATACTAATTACTGTTGGCTTTGATTTCTTTGACCCTCACCTTAACAGTCAGAATATTCATGACTTTGTCACCAAATGTGTTCACATTAGCATCAGTTACCTGCAGTCCAAACAAATCAATAGCCTCCATCAATCTTGCAAACCCTCCTCTCTTCTGCTCACAACGCATCTTCACAAGAAACTCTATTTTCCCAATCTGGTTCACTTCAACCTGCACCTGAAAACACGTTAGCAAAAAAATTAATCAAGGCTCTAAGATATAGTTTCATTCATGTCTTTGAAAAAACAGTGAAGCAGAGTTCATTTTATTTCTCTCTTTTCTACCTCCATCTGGGTCCTTTTGGTGGAATCAGAGGAACTTTGGATGAGATGATCAAGATGCAAACTTCTGGTTCCTCCTTGTGCCTTTAATATTGACCTCCTTGACTGTGGTTTGTCCTTTTCACAATTCTCTTCTTCCAAAGCTGTCAACTCATCTCTAAGTCCTTTTTCTTGTTCCTGCAGTTCCTTTATATAATCAATGGCATCTCCAACAATGGATGCCCTATCCATCTGCCATAAAGAAGTCATCAGATTAAATACTGAACTAGATGAAAGAGATTCTATCATTTGGTGCGCGCGCACACACAGAGTTCAGAGTCACAATTTTATATTTGTACCTTGGTTATCTTTGGGACCAAAGCTCGTAGAGTGTAAAGCCCATCTTTGATCTTGTTCCTCCTATTCCTCTCTGTGACAAGATTTTTAGATGTATAGCCTTCCCTTTGAGGTCTCTTGACCAACTCTGGTTTATCTTCTTCCAGAGTGCCACACTGGAAATCGAAACCTGTTTGATGCTCTTTTGAAGTCTCATTTGAAGGATTTGATCCACTGGAGGATCCTTCAATGCTTGGATGAGACAGCTCTACTGCCGGTGCCTGTATGCTAGAAATTAAGCTTTGTGGATAGCATGAATCTAGTGGTGGATGTTCAGAGATGGCCTCATTTTTCATAGAGAGACAACAATGTGCAGTTATCGACTCTATGATCCTTGAATCTTTTGGCACCTGTGAAGCGTGAAGGTTTAATTGCATAAAGTTGAAAATTTCAGATAGAGATGATGACAGTTAAGCAAGAAGATACATGGTAGAACTTACAATCTTTGCTGAGAAGAGCTCTATAATACCACCAATAATAGGGATCAAAATTTGAGTTCCTGTTGAACCCTGTCACAATATTGCTTTCTCAGATTTTGCATAATATATGAATACATATCATATAGCAATGCAAGTTGCATCACTTTAACAATTTCAGGTGAAAAAGAAGAGCAATTTTCGAGAGGGGAAGAAAATCAAACAGGTTATCTTCTTCTTATATAGGTCAACATCTTACTCACCTGGATAAGCCATTGAGGTTGTTTTGATATTGCCACATCTCCATGAACACTGGACCAAAATCACTATCCACATTAGTGATTATACTTTGCTTATCTAGAGTATAAGCAAACCCAGAATCAAAATTTCAGAAAGAATTATATACCCAGAATAAAGTGGTATTGTATAAGGAAGTAGAGCAAGAGCCTCACAACCCTTGGTTCTCACTGGATGCTGAAAGTGACTATCCCTACATCTGCGACTCAATTTATATTCTTCCTCCTTTTCCTCTTCATTTTTGCTCCCATTACATGCCCCAACACAGCAACAGCCCATCCACTCGATAAATCTACAGAAGAAGAAGAAAGATCGGATTTTTCAATCAAATAGAATGATATAAGAAATTGGTTTGTGTCACTTTTTTTTCTGAGAGTATTTATTTACTTATTTACCTTGTTGGGTCATCGCCATACTTCCATACTACCACATAGTCCCAAGCTTTAGTCTCAGTCAAGGTTCTGAATCCCTCCACTGCTGCTACCTCCAGGCCTGCCATTTCTGTGTCTCTTCCTAATACTGCAAATTTGCTTTCTGTGAAGCTAGCTTTTTGAGGTTTTTCTGTGTGTTTATGTGTGTGTGTCTATATATATATATATATATATATATATATATATCAGTGTGTGTGTAATGTAGGAGCAATTTGGAGCACATGGTACACGACAAGGCTAACCAATTTGTCCTTTTGCAATATTTGGCTGGGAAAGAAAAAGGGTAAGCCAGAATTGTATCATTCTAATCAGAATCATATCTTTTGCAGTGGGAATCTTACTCTTGCAGCCCAGAAAAAAACAGTTTTGACTATCTTACGCTTTTTTTGCTCCTAAAGTCCAAAATGCTCACCGGTCCAGAGTCTGCAGAGACAGCAACCCTTGACAGCTCAATCCTCATCGACATTCATTTATTATTATTTTTTCCATTTTCTTTCAATGAAAATCTATTTGTATGATACTTTTTTTTTTGGCCAAATATTTGTATGATACCTTAAACACGAGGGTAGGGGAAAAACTGGGATATGCAATCAGTAAAAGTTTTTGAACATGAACACATCAAGAAAAATCACACCTTTAATTAATACTCTCATCTGTCCCTGGTATAAAACATAAACGAGGGGTTTACTTTCGCATTATATAAGATTACGATTCCCTTTGTCTCTAAAATTATAATTTTTTTTAAGTATCCATATTGATTGCATATATTAAGAGAGTTTTCATCGAAATGTGGTTTCAATGCATATGATTAAATATCAAATGTTTTTTAAAAAACCATCACTCATTTACTAAACATGATTTATTTAATTAATTAATTAGTTCTTATATTACCTTATAGAGATAATATAATGTTTGTGTCTATAATATGGTCAGTCCAATTGATGAAGGGTAAAAATGTGCAACTAAATGAAAGCGTCATGTGTCACTGGCCTTTTATAAGATTCATATTTCGATTTCCACTGGCGTTTTGAAGAATGGTGATCGTACAGAGAAGGAAGGGTACGGAGCATATATTCTTGAAAACTAACAAGAGGGAATATTTTGTGAGCACCGTAGGAGTGCCGTTACAATCATTGACAGAGAAAGAGAATAATCGTTATAGGCATGAGGTTTTACCTCATTATTATTATTATTTTTATTCTTAATATAAGATATATTTAATTAATTTGATTAAATTAAAAAAGTTAATTAAGATGACATATATTTTCTAAAATATCATACTCATCTTCCTTAATATCTCCATCCTTTTTATTATTGATTATTTTGAGAAAATATCAATAAAGATAAATTAGGAAAAAATTAACAAATATAAAAACTGTGTTTTATATTTAAGATAAAAATGAACTCCTTAAATATATCTTATATTTAGGAGTAAGGACCATAGTAGTATACAAAAACCTACATGTTTTTTTAATAAAAATCAATTCTATAAAATTTAAAAGGCAAATATATACATTTGGTCCCCACTTTATATACCATTATAGTTTGAATCCTTAACTTTAAAAATGTATTGTTAGTCCTTTAACCTTAATATCCATAGATAATTTTTTTTTCTAACAGTCATTATTATCTTGAAAGTTAAACTTTAAATGCTAGCATTTAATGATTTTTGTCAACATTAAAAATTTTATTATCAGCATTTTTTTAATAAAAAACATTTAATGATGTTTTGTCAACATTAAAAATTTTATTATCAGCATTTTTTTAAAAATAAAAACCATTAGGGATAATGAACTTAAAAGAACATTTTTTAAAATCAGGGGTGAAACTGACCTTATATAAAATTAAATGACTAAAAGTAAGTTTAGTTATGCCAATTTGAAAGCTATACAGCTAAAATTAGTATAATGGAATCCATGAGACGATGAATTATTAGAATATCAGTTTTATAATTAAACAGGGTGACTAGAAAAACATTGAAACAACTAATGGATATCTTTACTTTGTAGATGCCGTTAGAATTAAAATAGACAAGCAGACTATTGAATAAATTCTTCTTGCATGCGATGACATTGTTGTTCAAGGATTCAAAAAAAGTTGAGGCAATTTGGATATTTTAGTGCAGCATCAGTTTTAGACAAGATGTGCATATTTCATGTTTAAAGTCATTTGTGTGTAGCATGTGTCTCCATATCGAGGATTAAGGTGTAAAAATACTCACATGTATTTTATATATGCGTGTTTAGCATCATATACATTACTTCAGTGCAAAAGTGCTCATGAACATCTCTAAATAACTCAAAAATATTAGCTTTATTAACCAAGTCAAATGTTCGTTAACTTTTGGTTTTGTGGGCTTACACTAATTATTTTTAATAGTTAAGGTGCAAAAATGTCTATATACTTTTTCCGAATGTGTATTTGGCACTACATACATTTCTTGGGTGCAAAAATACACACCAACTTCTTCAAACAAGGCAATAATGCCATATGAAAGGGAACCAACTCTAACCATCATACAAGCCTGTTAACACCAATTGATCCATTTTCCCATTCACTAATTGTGGGAAGCAAAAAAAAAAAAAAAGAAGAAGAAGAAGAAGAAGAAGAAGAAGATATTTTTAGCCTATTAACACTATAATAATAAACCTAGTCAATAAGTTTGAATTTGATTTAATTTTTTTGAACGATTAATGTCTCTTCTAGTTAATTTTTTTAATAGATGGTCTGCTACAATGTTGGCTTATCTACATAAAGAGAGACATCTCCCTCCTTTACCAACAAAATTGTGCCATATGAATCTGATTCAATAATA
Organism: Acacia crassicarpa; assembly: GCA_034222035.1. Lineage (NCBI taxonomy): Eukaryota > Viridiplantae > Streptophyta > Magnoliopsida > Fabales > Fabaceae > Acacia > Acacia crassicarpa. The sequence continues at coordinate 16,437,550 of JAWXYG010000009.1, read as the reverse complement.
ATCTTACGGCAACCAAAGCAAGAACTAAAACAACAATTTAGTGGTGTCAGGCGATAGAGTGAGAGAGAGGGCAAATAGAGAGAATGAGAGATGAAGGGTAAGTGAGAGGATAAAGAATTCATAGAGATGAGAGAACATGGAAGAAGGATGGATTGACACGTGGATAAGTGTGGATTAAGACAAAAAGTAACTTCCATTTAAGACGTCAGCCAATATGGCCCTATTTGAAGTTGGTGTGTATTTTCGCACCTAAGAAATGTATATGGTGCCAGATGCACATTTGGTAAAAGTACCGAGTAATTTTACACCTTACTGAATTGACACCGATACAACAATGTGAAGCTCAACACTAAAAAATAACTATTGTTAGCTCAAACATACAAAGCTGGCATTTTCTCAACATTTTGTAATATTTTCGTAAGGGTAAGGCTGCATACATTTATCCTTCCCCAAACCCTACCAAGTGGAAGCCTTACATATTGGGCCATTCTTTTTTTTTTTTATAACATTCATAGGAATTTTTACACCTAAAAATTGTATATAATGTCAAGTACACATTTAAGAAAAGTTCATCGGTATTTTTGTCCCTTAACCCTTCTCTTTATTTGAATTGTAAATCTCTAGCCATATTTTTCACTCCAATTTTTTAAGGGTGAAGGCGTAAAAGACCCATCTACATTTTCCATATGTTCGTCAAGAATCATATAGAAAACTTGGGCGTAAAATTTCCTGTTATTATTATAAAAGGGTGGTCCAATAACAGGGCCTTAGCTAAATGCTTAGCTTAGACACAGAAGACATATTTCATCACTTTCAAGGAACAGGACGGGCTGAGAGAACGGAGACCTAGATTTCAGCTAAACCCTTCATTTCTGTTTTCTTTACATGAGCTTAAGGGCATTTTAGTCTTTTTGCCAAAATATGCAAAACTCAGATTCCCACCCCCATCATTCTCTATCCCTTCCAAGTTTTTAAGGTCTTTTTTAAATTGGAGAAGTTCATGTGATATTTAAATGTCATTTTTCCTTATTTTTAACATACAAAAAATACAATATTTAATATTAATACTATAATTATAGTTTGAGATGTAGTGCCATTATTTTATTATTTTATTTTACCTCTAAATTAACCCCAAAGCAAAAAGATTCGCACAAACATATTACTTAAAGTTGAAAGTGGAAGGAAAGAATCCTAACTTTAATCAAATCCTGTAAATATTACACCATATTTGGAATTTCTTTTTGAGGTCTAACCCAAAAGACCTTGAAAGAACTATTGTATTTATATTTCTTAATTTAAGATCTAATTGATTTTTTTAAAAAAGAGATTAAAAAAGTCAAGTAAATTACTTAATCATAAATACGTGATGTATTGTTAGACTATATATCAATTTATAAGTCAGATAAATTAATTTAGAAAAATAAATATAAATATTTTAAAGTAATTCATTAGCTTCATTAATCTCTACAAAAACGGTCGATTGGGTCATATATTAAGAATTGAAGGTAGTAATTAATATTAATATATTATGAATATTTTAAAAAAGTGTGAAGAAGCCTTGAGCATTATAACTGGCAATGCTACTAATTTCAAATTATTCTTCAAATTTAGTTTCTTACATTTTTCTTTAGCATTTTTACCCTTCCATTAGGTCCATTGATGCTTGCTTATTATTTATTTTCTCAATCATATATATGCCATTTTATTCTAATTAAAGTTCATTAAATTCTTTGGAGATGTTAGTTTTCATTTTCACGTTAAATTACATGTTATACTTAATTATGTTCACGGAAATTGTGGTGAAAGTCTATAAAGGTACTCATATAACATATTTGTTTGTTTCAATAGTACTTAATCACAAGGGAAAATCTCATATAAAGCTGGTTAAAATAGAAAAATTCTAAATTAGGTTGATAAATTCAATAAATCCTAAATTAAGTTATCGACTCAATTAAAGATTTCAAAATTTAGATTAAATGACGTTACTACCCTTTCATAATCTCCTCTCTTATCTTAAAAGGTTTCAATACTTTTTAACCTATTTTTACCATTAGTGTAAATATATATATATATATATATATATATATATATATATATATATATATATAAACATTAATATATAATAAAATAAAGGAAAAAACATTTATCATATTGTAGGAGAAATGTTTTCTCATGCCATACACACATAAAATGACGGGACCCGTATATATATAAATATATATAATTAGCATTATATATATATGTGGGTCCCACCATTTTATGTGTGTGTAGGAATCTTCTTTCCCTCATGCAACATGAGAAAAGTAAACCCCTAAAATAAAATATGAGTAACTTAGATCAAATAATTTTTTGTGTGTGAAAGAATGATCAGGAATAATTTTTAAAAAAAGTATCAACCCCAATATTCATTAAATGTTTTCTAGTTGAACATTAGAATAAAAAAATTATTTTTTACTTGATTTTTTGTTCATTGAGAAAAAATGTTGATATAAAAAATAACTTGATATAGTAAACTGCATATTAAAAATTTTCATTAATGACTTTTTTGAATAAAAGATATTTATTAACGTTAAAAAAAAACAACCTATATATCACATAAGTAAAATTGCATGATTAATGAAGATTTATTTATTTTTATTGCTAAAAAACAAATTTGAATTCTTTAAAAAATAAAATTTTATTCAAAATATTTAATAAAAACATTTAATTGTTAACGGTTTATACATTTTTTTTCACTCAAATGAATAATTCATTCTTCCTGAATACAAAAACACCTTTAATCTAAATGAATCATATTTTATTTTATTATGTATTAATCTTAATATATATGCACACTTATTAAAAGACAAAATTAAAGAGCAATTAAATTCTGTAAAGAGGAAAGATGATAGAGAAAATTAGGAGGAGAGTGTATTAAAGTCAATTTACCTATATTTTAAAATCCTAAATTGAGTCTATAACTTAATTAGAGAATTGCTGGGTTTAACAACTTGATTTAGAATTTCTCCATTTTAAATAATTTTATATGAGATTTTTCCTTTTTTTTTACGTTAATAAATATCTTTTCTTTTAAAAAATCATTAATGAAAATCTTTGATATGTAGTTTGCTATATCAAACAATTTATTTTTTATATTAACATTTTTTCTCAATGCACAAAAAATCAAGTAAAAAATAATTTTTTATTCTAATGTTCAACTAGAAAACATTTAATTAATATTGGAGTTGATACTTTTTTTTTTGAATTATTCCTGATCATTCTTCCACACACAAAAAATTATTTGATCTAAGTTAATCATATTGTATTTTATTATATATTAATGTTTACATATATTTACACTTATTGTAAAAATAAGTTAAAAAGTATTGAAACTCTTTTAAGATGAGGGAGGAGACTATGAGAGGGCAGTAACGTCTTTTAATCTAAATTTTAAAATTCTAAATTGGGTCGATAATTGAATTAGAGATTTATTGAATTTACCAACCTAATTTAAAATTTTTCTATTTCAAGTAGCTTTATATGGGATTTTCCCTAATCACAATGTTTCATGCGTGTTTTTTAGAGTCATTCAATAAACCAAAAGATTTTTTTTTTTAAACCCCTCCAACTGCGTTAAATTCAAAACATACAAATACTACTCTTCCAATTTTAAATATAGGACATAGTTTGTTGTGCATTGGAGGTAATACTAAGTTTTGGTCTAAACTCATTTTCATCTCATCCCTTGCCAACTTTTATAACGGTGCCTTGTGAACCTGAGAGACAAATATGAATACTTTGCATTTCCGTAAAGAATAAAGTGGTAAAACCTCATATGATGTCGTTTTTTTTTTTTTAATATGGGTCAATAGTCTCATAATACAATGACTATATAATATAAATCATCCTCTTTATCAAATCAAAAAAATTGATTTATATTCTTTTGTGTATAAGACAAAGCCAAAACACACAGTGCACAATACATCGCATGTTTATCACACCATATACAATTATATATATTTGGTAAACTGTTGAGTTCTCTTTACATTTTGGTCCTAAACTATTTAAATACACATAAAATAACCTTACTTTATGCATATTTAAACAACATAGGACCATGTCATTTAAAGAGAATCTAAACCACTTACATCTAAAACACCATATATAAGAAGTAAAGAATATCATAAACAGAAAAATACAGAGCTATAATAGGAATGGTTGCGTTATTCACAAGGTAAACTTATAAGGAGCATCACGTCCATTATGCCCCTGCTCTCTCATACTTCTTTCTCCTCCATTTTTCATCTCATAACCTCTCTCTTCACCACCACCGTTGCCCCTGCCACCACCATAGACTATGGGCCTTGGGCCTCGGCCTCCATACCCGAGCCCACGCCCACGCCCAGGCCCCTGCTCTCTCGTACTCCCTTCTCCTCCGTTCTTCATCTCAAAGCCCTCCTCTCCGCCACTACTAACACCACTGTTGCCTCCACTGCCGTAGGCCAGTGGCCTGGACCCTTGGCCTCCATACCCAAGTCCATGCCCATTGGGTTTGGTAGTTGGGATTCTCTTGTCAAGTCCTAGCTCAATATCACTCCCTTCTTTGGGTCGGAAATGATCGTTTTGGTTTGGGAAGTGATCGTTTTGGTTCAGGTTATGGTTCATGTTTTGCTGCTTGAATGGCTTATGGCCATGACCACCACCACCACCACCACCGTGGCTATCAGAGCGGCCACGGCGGCTGCAGAGGCGACCAAGAAAGCAAGCAACAAGAGAAATGACTAAAATCACAGCCAGCACAATAAAAACAGTCCCAAAAGATCCATTGGAATAATGATGGGAAGGTGGCTGCTGGTTGGTGACAGTGGTGGTAGGGTAAACCTGAACCGGCTGTTGAGGCTGTGCTTGAGGAAGAACTTGAAAAGACATCTTCTTCAAGAGAAGAGGAATGAGGTGGGCTAGTGAGAATGGAAGAAGACAGAGGATTATTTGAGTATAAAAGTTTGAGAAGTGCTTTGTTCTTTGAGTGCAGAGAAAGGGAAAGAAATACGGGTTTGGGTTAAGTGGTGAAGCGATCCCAGGTGAATTTGATTTGATATTTACTTTGTGAAATGAGGCTACTTAATTCAAGAGACACACAAAAGGAGGGATCGACTTTCTTTCGTAAAGAGTCGACACCAAGTAAAGATATATATTTATTCCGAGAAGAAGAAGAAGAACACAGAGAGAGAGAGATTTGGAGCTTTTGTTACATATCGGGAGCGACATGAGAGATAAGCTACTCGGTTTATCAAAGAAAATAATATGACATACCACTCTGGTCCTATTTATAAGTCTCTTTTGACTAAAAAAATTTGGTCCTATTTATAAGTCCCCTTTGAGCAAATAAATGAGATTGTGACATTTTTGCCCATATTAATTGTACCAATGAAAGTAGAGAGAGAAGAAAAAGTTGAAGGTAATCAATCATAAACGAGGGTAACGTTGAAAATTCACCCCATAATCATTGAGCTAGCCACCTCTCATTGGTATGTGTAATTTGGTCAAAATAAGACTTATAAATAGGATCAGAGTGGTATGGCTTAATTCCTTGCTTCAGCAGATAAAGCCTCTCTGCAATGCGTGTACGTAACAACACTCAACTTCAGTTTCTCTTCCTCCGCAATTTTAAGCATCTACTTTTTTTTGTTAACTGTGCAGAAAGCCAAGTCTATGTGAATTGGATTTTTGTATTTGTAACTAACTTTTAAATATATTCTTACATTTAAAATCGGAGAGAATAATATTTTTGTAGGTTAGCCGCTAATGTTGGCATGAGTGGCAAGAATTCTCATTATTCTATAAACAAATAGTTGATATTTTGATTTCTAATAACTAAGGTTGGTAAACTTATGAGTTTAATACAAACATAAACTCGAATAGTGAATTTCTAAATCCTCATTCCATAAACAAATAGCTGGTATTTTAATAGTTATTTATTTATAAAGATAAATTCTTTATCAATAAATAGCTATTAATTAAAAGTATATTATTACTTAAGTAAATGTATTTCAAATACAAATAGTTAAAATCAAATCAATCAATATTAATAATTTATCATATTTTTTTAAAAAAATTTTTATGAAGTTTAATATTTTATTGGTGAAGTCAGTGAACAAGTTTAAAAGTGATTTGACATGATTTTCTAAGATAAAAACATTTAAAAAAAAATTGATGTGTGAACTCATGAGTTTCATTAAGTTTACATCTACCACTAGAATTTAAGAGCAAGTTAGCATAATTTTATTAGCTGCAAATGTGAAACAACAAATATGAAGAGTCAACTCACAGTTTTTTTTAAAAAATATTATTATCCATTACTGGGTTTAAGATTCGCAGCTGCCTCTTCCAATACAACCAGGGACGGAATCAGGGGGGTTAGGGGTTACCCCCCCCCTAAAATTAGAGAAAAGAACCCAAAGTTTTGGGGAATCACATTTCAGCCTTATAAAAATTTTAGTATTTTCACTTTAGTTCCCTTTAATAGTTTCATAGAGGAACTAAAGTGAAAATATTTAAAAATTTTATGAGGTTGAAATGCAATTTCCCAAAGCTCTGGGTTTATTTTTGTAATTTTCGCCCCTCCTAATTATAATTACTGGGTCTGTCCCTAAATACAACTATCTCCTCTGATATTTGAATTCGATACCTAAATAGATTTAGCATGGCTTTACACCACTAGACCAATATAATCACAAAAGATTTGTTATATTTTATACCAGAGTAGTCAATCACACGCTATAGCGTTGGAGCGGCGCAGAACAGGCCATTGACGCAACAAAAGCTCCATGGCGGAGCGTTTCAAGGTCATGCACGTCGTGCAAGTCGCGGTGCGCAAAATCTCGCGATTCGTCATGTGATTACAGTAAAAAAAAAAAGTCTGTTACCTGAAGCCCGGAGACCACACTGGTCCATTCCGTAAAATCCGAAAGACCGAAACCCTAAACCGTTCACGATTGGCACTTGTGAGTTCAAATGACGAGAGCAAGATCTAATCACGATCAGGGCCTCTGATTTCTGCTTGCTACAGTCAAAGTTTGACGCGTTCAAGGCAGAGTGTGAGACGAGCTCTCCTCTGTTTTGTCGGTTCGAGTTTTGACTTTTAACACGTTCCAACTCTACAATTCGAGCAAAAAGATAAGTGTAAGGCTGCGACGCGTGCGTTATATCCAATTCTGATTTCTGCTTGCATTGTCCATTCAAGTGTGCGACATGTGCGTTATATTTCTACAGTAACAGAGTTTAATATTCAATGCTTAGTTCTAATATTCGACGCCAAGACCAGTTCTAATTTTTTTATTCCTACTACAGTTAAAAAAAAGAGGAAGCTACTACAGTAAAAACAAGGAAGCTGGTACAGGAAAAATGGCCACATCATCCAAGTCAAAGCAACCACAAACTTTAGCCACAGTCTCTTCTTGTACAATGGTAAAACCTACTAGTGAAAATATTGATATAGCATGGCAGTGGAATAGCTTGAGTGATATAAATAATAGGAAGAGTGTGACATGTGATTTCTGTAAAAAGGTGACTACGGGTGTGATTACTCAAGCAAAAAAGCACCAAATGGGAATTAGAGGAGATGTGAATGCTTGTTCCAAATGTTCACCTGAAGTTAAAAACCTACTTAAGGAAGCTGTTGAGAAAAAGAAGGTTACTCAAGCTTACAATGAGTTGCAAGATGATAATGAGGAAGAAGAGATGGAAGAAATTCATACCTTAAAAAGTGGAAAAAGGCCAGCAACACCAAGTGGTCCATCTACCAAAAAAGCCAAAAGTGTGAAAGGCCCTATGGATTTACTTCTTTTTAAAAATCCTAAAGCAACTATCAAATTGGGAAAGAACAAGAAGCAAACAAGTATAAATGATGCTTGTGATAAAGAAGTAAGAGATAGAACTTGTCAATACATAGCTCAATTCTTTTATAGGAATGGAATAGCTTTCAATGTTGCTCGTACAAAAAGCTTCAAGTTGATGGTTGAAGCTATTGGCAACTATGGTAAACATTTAAAGGCTCCAAATTATCATGAATTGAGAGTTCCATTCCTTAAGAAAGAGATTAAGCGAACAAACGAAATGTTAAAGAGTCACAAGGAAGAATGGGTGGAATTTGGATGTTCAATTATGTCGGATGCATGGACTGATAAGAAGAATAGGACCTTGATCAATTTCATGGTGAATTGTCCATCTGCGACTATTTGTGAGGAGTGTTGATGCTTCATCATATATGAAGACCGGGGAGAAGATATTTCAGCTGTTGGATGATTTTGTGGAGGAGATTGAGGAAAAGAATGTGGTTCAAGTGGTAACTGACAATGACTGCAACTATGTGTTAGCTGGTAAATTGTTAACAGCCAAAAGAACCAATCTTTATTGGACTCCATGTGCTGCTCGTTGCTTGAACTTTATGTTAGAAGACATTGGGAAGCTTCCTAAAGTTAAAACGACTATACAAAAAGGCATTAGTCTAGTAGGATTTATTTATAACCACTCACTGGCCTTGAACACGATGAGGAAGTACACAAAGAAGATTAAATTGGTTAGGTATGGAGTCATAAGGTTTGCTACAACCTTCCTTACACTACAAAGGTTGCACAAATTTAAAAACAACCTTAGAATGATGGTCACTTCAGATGAATGGTCCAAGTCTAAGACTGTTAAAGATGCTAAGGGGAAAAAGGTAACTAACACTATACTTTCGCCTACATTTTGGAATGGTGTTGTTTATTCTCTTAAGGCTATGGGGCCTCTTGTGCGTGTTCTTAGGCTTGTTGATAATGAAAAAATAAGTGCAATGGGTTACATATATGAAGCTATGGATAGGGCTAAAGAAGCTATTCAAAGATCCTTTACTGGAAATGAAAACAAGTACAAGGAGATCTTGGCAATTGTTGACAGAAGATGGGAGAACCAACTTCATCATCCATTGCATGCAACAACTCATTTTCTAAACTCAGAGTTGTATTATAGAAATCTAGAAATTGAATTTGATGAAGAAGTGACTTCAAGACTTTATAAATGCATTAAGAGGTTAATATCGACCGAAGAAGAGGCAGATAAGATTATAAATGAGTTGTCATTATATAAAAGAGCTAGAGGCAACTTTGGTATAAGGTCAGCAATAAGACAAAGGACCACTGTGGCTCCTGGTAAGTAAAAGCACATTCGTTGATAAAATTAATTACATTATAAAATAATTTAAACTAGTGGTTTTGCTAAATTGCTAATTAGTTCACTCATTACAGCTGAGTGGTGGAGGCTATATGGAGCATTTACTCAAAGTTTGCAAAAACTTGCCATCAAAGTGTTAAGCTTGACTTGTAGTGCATCTGGATGTGAGCGTGATTGGAATACTTTTGAGCATGTAAGTATTCATTTAAAGGATTCTACTTTATAGAATTTCAAGTAGTACTTGTGAAATAAACATTCTTTTGTTGTAAATTATACAACAGATTCATTCTAAGAAGAGAAGCAAGCTTGAGCATCAAAAGTTGCAAGACTTGGTTTGTGTCAAGTATAACCAAGCTCTTAAAGAACGCTTTGACTGTCGTGATATGATTGATCCCATTCTCCTAAATGACATTGATGATAGTAATGAGTGGTTGGTGTTGAAGAAGTTGTTGAGGACGAGTTAGTTTTTGAAAATGACACTTTGACTTGGGGAGATGTTGCTGATATAGTTGGGGCTGGTGACCCTAGAACATACACTAGGCAGCAAAGCAAATTAAAGAATAAACAGATTGCAACTTCAACTTCAAGGCCTTCAATTAGCAATAATGGAAAGCGTATCATGGAAGACGAAGAGGAAGAGGTAAATGATGAAGAAAGTAACAATGAGGAGGAAGAGATCTACAAGTCTAGTAGTGGTGAAAGCAACAATGATGAAGAGAACTTGGATGAAGATTTCATGGAAAACTAAAGAGAATTTTTGCTTTTATTTATAGCATTTAAAGACTAATTTAATTATGATTTTTTTCATATGTTAAATGTTTTTTTATGGCTTTTAGAAATTTAGATTATTTATTGTTTAATGATGAATATGTCTTAAATTTTGAGTACATGTTTATCTTTGAGTATTTATGTCTGTTCCTTCGATGGAGTGGCGATCCTGTAATGCGCTATACCACTATAACATTTTTTGGTTCAGCCGCTACATGCCGCTATCTGAGATTAACTACTATGCTTTATATCTCACAGATAAGATTGGTTAGTCTTGCCCTACATGATGGTTCCCTTTTTGCCTTTTCTGAGTTGGTAACTTGGTATCTGAGTTTACGTACGTGCGTTGATGATTAGAAAGCTTAATCACACTTTAATCGTAACATTAATTATTAGTAATCTGTTTCGTGTTTTAAACTACCAACAAGACCTGACACGTTGTGGAAATGTGGATTGACAAGTGCAAGTCCCGCTTTTGTGTTGCTTGCTTGTAAAATATAAATTGTTGCTTATATTATACTCCTCCGGTCCTAATTATAATAAAAGTGTTTTTGTAATTAGGATATGAGGTAGTAGTATATATTATTATTAATCTTTTTTATAAGATATATTTATATATAAAGTTAATTTTGATTATAAATATGAGACATATTTCATATTTTTCAATTTTTTTTCTAATTCGCTCACATTGATGCTTCCGCAATAATAATCAATGAAAAGAGGGAATTGAGAAAAATGGTTATAGTGTTTTAAAAAGAGGAAAAACATTTCTCATGTTGTAAGAGAAGTGTTTTCTCATGTCACACACACATAAAATGGTGAGACCTATATATATATAATTAGCATTATATATATGTGTGGGTCCCACTATTTTATGTTTGTAGGAATCTTCCTCTTCTCATGCAACATGAGACTTTTAAACCCCTTTAAAAAATACTTATCATATTAACTAATTTAACTAATTTTTTAATAAATTAAATTAAATTAATATATCTTATATTAAATATAAGAGAAAGAGAGAGTATTATTTTGCGAACAGCTGGCAGTATTTTATCAGCTGGAAGTATTTTATTATTATATTGATAGAGAAAGAAGAATAAAAGCATAAATGCGAGAACACTCCAAGAAGGAACAAAGATTCCCAATTATGTTTCATAAGGTACGTACGACACCTCAAAAGTTGTTTCATTTAATATCAACGATCTAGATATAGGGAGAGAAAATTATATATATATATTTTTAAATATATGAAACCGAAAGTTAATTATTATTGTAGTTGTTATCATTATTACATATACACCTGGAATATTTTAATTCTCATCATAAACGTGCGCGTGCACAATTGGAATAGAAATTCAACTTCTCCAAAAACAAAAAAAGGAGAAGAAATTTTATAGTATCGTTTAATCAAGGAAAAAAAAATTGTGCTTAACTATTTTTTTTTGTTGTCGTTTAATATAAAACATATTTATCTAATTTAATTAGATTAATGAAATTAACTAGGTTAATTAATGAGTATAATATGACATATATTTTTTAAAATATGTTAATCAATTTTCTTAATTACCACATTTCCTCTTCATCTTGATTATTATTGAGGAAAAAAATAATAGGGGTAAATTAAAAAAATATTAATAAATATAAAAATTATGTTTTATATTTAAAACTAAGATTAACTCTCCAAATATATCTTATATTAAGTAACAAGAGGAGTACAAAATATTGCTCATTAAGAATTTTGAAACTTTTTTTTAAAGAAAGTTTAATTGACACGAGTGCAATCCCTCTTTTCTATTTTGTTCTTGTTATTATTTTATTATAAAAACTTTTGGGTAATTTGGTAAATAGGAGTTTATTGCTATTGTGATAACAGCAGAGGGAAGCGACTAAAAGGTAAAAGCAAAAATGCTAGAACACCCCAAGAAGGCACACAGATTCCACACAAGCGTATGAATATTGTGCTCGTACTATTCCCCATTATTTTTTTAATGCCATATACCTTCCAGTTAATTATTTTTTAATCTAACCACAACCTCGTTTCTTACTTTTATTATCTAAACATATTAAAATAAAACAATTTGATAATAAAATTTAAAAAGTAAACTTCTGAATATTATTTCAATCTATATTATCAATCTAAAAGGTAAAGATGAGAAATTATTGATCTCTTCTCTCAAACCAAACAGGCCAGACGGCTCATGGTCATCTTTGTATTTAAAAGATTTCTCATAAGCCCAATTGAAAGTCTTCGGCCCATTCTACAAAATTTTCCTTATAGTCCAAGTCTATGTTGAAATGGGCCTTGTTCTTGAGGTCAAGTGGGAAAGAAACTAAGCCTATATAATTTAGGCGGATCAAGGCCCTTCCCGCAGGCCACAAACGAACGGACCCAAGAAAAGCCAATTGGAATGGGTGTGTCAAAAGTGTTATGGTTTACCGAGGATAGTAGTGTAATGGCACAGCTGGTGATATTGATATACCTTATATCTCTCCTCAGGTCCCGTTTTCGAATCCCCCCTCCCCTCCTCTCGTACCAAAAAAAAAAGTGTTATGGTTTGACACCTCGTCTTTGGGTTTAATTGGCAGAGGCTGGAGGGGTTGGATACTCTCACTAGAAAAGAAGGGATTCGATTCTGGAATCAGTTAAGGCTGAGGGAAGACATTTTAGGGGTCTATAGAGCAACGGTAACCCAGGCTAAAGTGAAGACGTGTACTCTTAGTCCTAAATTCTTTATAAAGTGTGTTCCAAACGCCCTGCTCTTAGATTGTGGGTGAGTCTAACCCATCTTTTAAAAAAAAAATATATATATATAGGTACGCCAATTTGAATGCAAAGTATCCATATGAAAATAGTGTTTATATTGTTAAAAAAAATAACTTCATTCTGGCAAACAATCATCAGACTATAAAGATAACAAATCAAAGAAAAAAATGATATACTCTTAAAAATTTGTATTGATATGCCAAATCCTCTTCCTTTTTATAATACCATTCATTATTTCGATGTGCATTCCTGTTTATAAGATATCATTTAGAGATGATTAAACATTTGATGCATTTTTTTAATTTTTATCCTTACTTAATTATATATAGTTTTCTTCTCACTTTTTGGACTCATTTTTTCTCACATCCTCCTTCTTTATAAATAAGAGTATTCTTAAAAAATGAGTTACATTTTTTTTTATATATATTCATTGTTTTAAACTAATTTTAACTATATGTAAATCGATTATTAGTATTATATAAAAAAGAAACAAGGAGCACATGCCTTGGCTTAGACACTAATTATCGTTAGTCAATGACTGGCAAAATTAAAAATTCACGGATGTTTCATTAAGTTTTTAAATCAATATCTGAAAAGAGACGGTTGAATTATATAAAATTTAAATTAAGTCGTTAAATTCAAAAAATTCTGAATTGGGTCAGATGTCCTGAAATAAGATTTTAGAATTCAATAATTTTATCTCAAAACCTTTTTTTTTTTTAATTTCAACTCAGTAATAAATACTCTCACGTGTAATCAATATGTTACCCTTCCATGTTTATTATTTTAATTTTTTTTACAAAAATAAGAACTTATTAATTACTCGCTCTTATAGAATTAGAGAAGGATAATTTAGTAATTAATATAATGGCAAGTCAGTTCCTTCCTTGGTCATTCCGTGAAATTTGAGAATTTATGTTGGATCCAAATTGTAATTATATACTTTTAGTGGGGTTTTTTTTTTTTTAACTGAGAAATTATTTTGAGTGTGAACTCTCTGTTAGATTCTGTTTATAATATATTCTTTCATTGCCGAGCTCAAAGGTATTATTTTAAACAATTGTGCATGTGTATTCATGTTTAGTACTTAATGGGAATAAAGTTGGATTTATTTTTGTGATGTTTGTAACGAACAGGATCCCTTGTAGGTCATAGGCATAAGCGAATTTTGAGGGGCTGGGGTGGCCCCCGCTCCCCTAAACTTTTTTTAATATATATATTCAAGGAGATATTTTTCTTTGTCTGTGGTTTATTTTAGTATTTTAACTACACACAAACAAATTCACACGCAAGAGAAACATATTTTAATATTTTTCTTTGTTTGTGGCTTATATTTAGGATAAAAATCAACTCTTTAAATATGTTTTATATTATGGATCGGAGGGAGTTATTTGTTGGAATATGCATAGTCCATTTTTAGTAGATTAGAGTCGCTTAAGCCCAATGCAAGTGAGACTATTATGTAATAGATTTCTTTCAACTTTTTTATATATTATGTGTAGGTTTTTATTTTTGCTCCCTGTTATTAAAATTCCTAGCTCCGCCATTGCTCTCATACGGTTGTACGTAACCCGTGTGAGTTCCTCCATTATCGGAGGAAGAAGAGAAATCTAATTAAAGAATACCAAAAGAAATAAGATGCATACGTTTGTGATGGTAATTTCTTCTCTAAATTCTAAATAAGAGTGTAGATGGTTCGTTGCAGGATCCGGATTGTCTCAGTATCCCTCAATATCGTTCCATCTGGGCCGTCCAAAAGTTGATCTAAGGGTTCAGAATCATTATGTAAAAAACCGTGCGCAGTAAAAACTACCGCAAGCGGTTTTTATAAAAATTTTAAAAATCCTTCTCTAACCGTTAGATTCATTTTTGAATGGCTCAGATTTGCTTCTGAGGGATATTGAGGCACTTGCTTCTGAGGAAATCTGCTTCTTTCGTTGCATTCAAGTTGACGAAATTCTATTTAAAAAAAGTAAATAATATATTTTCCAATCCAAAATATAAGAAACAATATAAATGATGTAACATTAAACTGGAACATCTCTAAATGAGTTTTTGCACTAAAAAATAATTAAAAATCCTAAATACATAATAATATATATAACTAAACCCTGACTAATGCAAATCCAAGTTGATCATCAAGTCCTCTGAATGACCATAATTGCAGCACATCGCCAACTTGAAAATTATTGCACTTCACAACATCATACCAACGACTAGTCAAATTATAAGTAAACGAAGTTGTCATTTGCCACCTTTTCAAAACTAAGTTGAACTCTTTAAGATTTGGATCCAACACCAACACAGGAATACCGTTGAGCTTATTAGTTTTTGGATCTTTTGTCATTAATAAATTAAGCTCTTCAGGTTTAAGAAAATCTTCAGCTTTCAGCAAAATCATCTTCTCTGAAATTGATAAACGATCGTTGGTTTTACACAAATCACTCTGATAAACCTTCTTTTCTAGGATCTTTATGATATTACGGCCTCCAATCTCATCGATCTTCTTCTTTGTCATCTCTGGCAACATTAACGAGATAGGATCAGATGATGATTCTTTTGATGAGGAAGTATTTTTATCATTGATCTTTCTCTTATGGTTCGTCCTCCTTCTTTTTACTAATGGTTCTTCTTCTTCTTTGGCCGCCTCTCCTGATATTTGATTGATCTCTGTACTTCGTTTTGTTTCTTGATCATGATCTTTATTTTCTTGAATCTGCTTCTTTTTACTGCTGGTTCTTTCTTGATCCACAACCTCTTTTGATATTTGTTCCTTAGCAGGAAGCGCCATTATAACACCAAAAGTTTAAATTCGCTTATCTGAGAAGTGGTTGATCTTTCTACACGTATCTGATCATGATGATCTTTATTTTCTTGAATTTCATTATTGGTTGTCCTCATTTCTTCATTGATAGCCTCTTCTGATATTTGATTTTGAGCGGGAAGCACTATAGTTACACCAAACCGTTTAAATTCATTTATTTGAGACATCATCACTTACTTTCAGACTTAATGAATTCTCTTTTATCTCAAGAAAATGTGAAATAGAATCATAAGACTTCACTAATATATATAGAGAAAACCTGTTTTATTCCAGGTAGGATAAAAGATTCAATTTGAAATAAATCTATGCTAGATTATTCAATATATCTAAAATGTTTGAAGTGATTAAATTTTATCTTATACTTCGACTAATATATATATATATATATATTTCTTTCCGGGTAAAAAATAATATCAAATAGAAAAAGCTAAAATAATTGAAGTTTGCTCTATCTACATTTTAAGTTAACTCAAATTCAATTGAAGTTTTTAATCTACATCGAAAAAATTAGATAGTTATTTTCGTTTATGTATAAAATTCTAGTATTTAAATCAGATGTATTACATGGTACATAAAGGCCAATTAATATCTTATATTTTGATAATTTGAAATTAGTTTAGTTTAATTTAATATTTTTTCGATATATTATTTTAGGATATCAAACTTCCCGTCTTTTTTTTTCCATATTTTTCTCTATATCTATTACAAAATTCTTGAAAAATTAATTTTTTTAAAAAAATTATCCGATAATTCTAAATAATGTTAGTGGCTTTTAATTGAGGCTAAATTAACATATTTCTTGCATCTATCTTGTATATAAACTAAATTATTTTGTAAAATATTAGATTACATGGTGGGAAGTGTGTGTGTATATATATATATATACCAAATGAATTTACAAAACCCTCAGAAGTCCGTCGAATTTGCAAAAAGACTGAGAGGTGATAAGGACTTTTTGGGGGATATACAAATTCGAGTGAAATGACCATTTTGCCCGTAGTTGTAAATAATTTTTTTAAAAAGTAAATACTCCCTACGGTGGGCCCCACCACCGACGGCCACCACCGCCGGCGACCATCGCTACCGGCTGGCGGAGGTGGTGGCCGCTCGCTGCCCGCCGGCGACCACCCCCGGCAACCATTTTGTCAATTTCTTGTAATGACTCATATTCTCTATGATAAATCTTGTTTGCAAATTCCATTAAGTAAATAAAGACAAGCATGCCTTAATAAAATAACAAGTTCACGTTTTCATTTTGGCAAATAAAATGCAAGTTATAAAGAATCCATTCTACATAATCCATCAGATCTTTAACATAACACATTTTTCTAATTTGATTAGATTAACAATCAGTTCTCTCCTGCGTGAGAGCTATGTTCTCTCTCTGAGAGTTGTGTGTGAGGCTTCGTCCTCTCCGGTTATCTTTGCATACATCAGTGGTGTAGGGTTGTGTGGTGGTGGTCTCTAATATCATGGAGGTGGGAATGGCGAGTGAAGCAAGGAGGCAGAAGAATGTACTGCTGAGATCATCTCAGAATCAAGGGAGAAGGAAAAAAGCACTTGTAGGAAAGATCCATACCCAGAAAAACTTAAACTATCCTACGGTGGTTTCTATGATCAATAAGGCGTGGCAAGTGGAGGACGGTGTGGATATACTTGATCTAGACAGGAATAACTTTATATTTCTGTTTCGTTTCAACAATGCTGAGGACTACTTTCGTATTCTTAGAGGGAGACCGTGGAATATTCTGGGACACCTCTTGAACCTTCAAGAATGGGAAGATGATATGGTTATTGAAGAAGTGAGTTTTGACTCTGCGCCATTTTGGGTCCAGTTTCACGGCTTGCCTATGGATGTTTTTGGCAGTGTTAATGCAAAAATTCTGGGAGACGCTGTGGGGGAAGCGGTGATGGTAGAAGATCCCATGGTTGACGGTAGGATGCGTAGGACATTCATTAGAGTTCGTTCTCTTCTTCGGTTGAATGAGCCCTTAGTCTCTGGCTTTTGGGTCCCAAGAGAGTCTAAAAAACCAGTGTGGGTGAAGGTCAGGTATGAGAGATTGCAGAACTTTTGTTACAAATGTGGATGCCTGGTTCATGTTGGAAAGGGGTGCAAAGTAGAGGTGCCGTCAGAGGTGTTTGAAGATAACCGGGAATTTGGCCCTTGGTTGAGTACTCAAAGTGTGCGTACCTTCGATGATGTGCTTGTGATCTGCAGAAAGGGGTGGCCGGAAGTGCGGTTTTTGGGTTCTACGTCTCAGTCCGGCGGGTTGTTATCGGGTGTGCACTCTGTGAAGGGGAAGGTTGCTGGTGAGGGTGACGGGGTGGAGCCTTCGCACACTCCTCCGGCAAGAACTTCATCTCCGGCGAAGATGTGCACTCAGTCGATGGCTCTCTGCTCCGTACGTCAAGGTAACGGTCCATTAAAGTCAATGGCTACTGGTGTGGTGGTTCAATCGATGACGCCACCTGTTGCTGTTCCAGCGCCGAAAGTAGCCGGAGGGATGGTGACAGGTGATGGTCAGGGTGACGTTGGGAGACTGAACACTTTTCACGGCTTAGGGGTTGAAGACAATGGTGACGTGGATTATGGGGAAGTGGGGATGAATCACGTGTTGGCTTTGTGTAGACCTTCTTGTGGACCGCCTACGCAAAAAGAAGGGAAGGCTCATGTTGGGCCTGATGGATTTGAAGTGGGCTGTGGGGTGCAAATTCTTGAAGATGTGCATTGGGCTAGTAAGGATTTGGGTCTGTCGAATCTCAATGGGCTGGAAAGTATGGATTGTATTAAGGAGAGGGATGCTAACATGAATGAATTGGGTTTAGCTGGTGGACCGATGACTAGTATAAGAAACGGAACTGAGGTGGAGTGTCATCCAATCAAGAATATATCTAGTGCAGGGCTTAGTGTTCTCTCGCCAAGGCTTAACAATGATAATATTGAAGTTAAGGATTCTGTGCAGTCATATATTGTGGACTTTCCCAGGGATGATGAAGGGCAAAATCAAGCTCTTATTCCCTTTAATGGTGGTTCTCCAGTAGCGGAGATTTCCACTGGTTTGCAGAGAATTAATCTTAAGCGTCCCTTTCAAGAGGAAGTGGATTCCTATGTTACTCCCAAGTGTAGACGGCTGGATTTTCAACCGGAAGAAGAAAAACAAAAGGCAAAAATTCCAGTGGGCAGGTCAATGAGGGGTAAACGTAGAAGCTTTCGGGCAATCAAAAATATCCTTACACACTCCAGTTCTGGTAGTGCTTCAGGATCATCAGGTATGGCTATGAACTCAATTAATATTGATTATCCTGACGGTGGGCTGTGTGCAGGTTATGAGACTCAAAACGCCGGTGGTTGGATGAGACCAACCACCGGTTCGCCATGAATATGTTAGCTTGGAACTGTCAAGGTTTGGGGGTTGCCTTGACAGCTAGAAATCTGAAGTAGGAATGCATCCAGAAGAAACCCCACTTAGTCTTTTTGATGGAGACTAAGCAGAAGGCTGGTTATGTTAGGAAGATTAAACGTAGATGTGGTTTTGATGAAGAATGGGTGGTTGATCCTGTGGGGCGAAGTGGCGGACTGGCTTTATGGTGGTCTGAGGCTCTTACGGTTAATATTTTGTACTCGTCACCAAATATTATTCATACTAGTGTGATGTTGTCCACATTATCTACTCCATCATATATTACATTTATTTATGGTCCCACTGATGAAGAAGATAGAAGGTTATGTTGGCAAGAGGTTAAAAAAATTAGCAGCAACATCAGAATAGCTTGGCTTTGTCTGGGGGATTTTAATGAGATTCTAACTCAGAATGAGAAATGTGGAGGTCTGCCCAGAGCATGGAGGAAAATTCTTAATTTTCAAAGTTTCTTGACTGACTGTAAGTTGGAGGATTTGGGTTACAATGGTCCCACGTTCACCTGGTGTAATAATCGGGAAAGCCCGGACACAATTAGCGAGCGTATTGACAGAGCACTGGGCAATATGCAGTTGAGAGAGGAGTTTCCTACCCTTCAGGTCTTCAATGTTGATCCGGCGAGATCATCTGATCATCATCTCTTATTTATTCAGTGTCAGTACGAGAGGTATAATCGTAACAGGCCTTTTCGATTTGAAGCTGCTTGGGCATCTCATGAGTACTTCCTTGAAGTAATCAAACATAGTTGGCAAGATCTATCTGAGCATGAATTGTCGCGGTTGGACTCATTTCTGACCAATCTCAAGAAGTGTGAGCTCAATTTAATTTCCTGGAGTAAGCAGGAGTTTCCTAATAGTGCGTATCGCATTCATTTGTTAAAGACCCGCATGGCTGAGTTGGCCAGTCAGGATCGTTCGCATTATATTTCTAAGGAGATAATGGAGGTTAAAGGAGAGTTGGACAGGTTAATGGAAATGGAAGAACAGTACTGGTGGCAACGCTCTCGGATCAACTGGTTAACCGCTGGTGACAAAAATTCCCGTTTCTTTCATGTATCAACTATTAAAAGGAGACAAAGGAACCGGATTTCTTGTATTAAGGATGATATGGGTAATTGGTTAATGGAAAAGGATGCCATCTCTCAGAATATTGCCAGTTTCTTTCAAAATCTCTTTACTTCCTCTGGTTCCTCTTCAATGAATGCTGCATTGAACTACATTGACCCGAAAATCTCGGAGGATATGAACGAAAAGCTTATGCTACTAGTCTCAAGAGAGGAGATTAAAGCTGCGGCATTCAGTCTGGGGAGTACAAAGGCACTGGGACCTGATGGCTTCTCTGGTAAATTCTATCATTCTGCGTGGCCTGAAATTGGTGATTCTGTCTGCTCTATGGTTTGTGAGTTTTTTGTAGGTAACTCTGTTTTAGAGGGGATTAATATGACTAACATCACGTTAATTCCCAAGGTTCATAAACCTGAGCATGTCTTTCAGTTTCGGCCTATTGGTCTGTGTAATTTCTCTTATAAAATTATTTCAAAGATCATGGCCAATAGGATGCGTCCTTTCCTTGATGCTTGTATTTCCCAAAATCAAAGTGCATTTGTTCCCGGTCGTTGCATACATGATAATATCATTATTGCGCATGAGGTGTACCATTATCTTCATCGTAAAAGATCTGGAGGTAAGTATGAATTCTCCCTCAAAATGGATATGAGTAAGGCCTACGACCAGGTTGAGTGGGACTTCATTGAAAATGTTTTATTGCGATTTGGTTTCTGCTCGGAGTGGGTTTCTCTTATTATGAAATGTGTGCGCTCTGTTAGCTTGAATATTTGTTTATCTGGTGAAAAAGTAAAATCCTTCATTCCTAGCAGAGGGATTAGACAGGGAGACCCCCTATCTCCATACTTGTTCATTTTAGTTGTAGAGGTCCTTTCAATCATGATCAGTAAGAGTGTGGATAATAGGCGGCTTAAGGGTGTTAAACTGAGTAATGGGTGCCCAACTCTGACTCACAGTTTCTTTGCGGATGATGCCCTTTTATATATGCATGCTAGTCGTCATAATTGCACGTATTTGGCTAACATTCTGAATTTGTATTGTGCAGCTTCAGGTCAGGTCATTAATCTAGATAAGTCTAGTTTATTTTTTTCTACTAACACTCCTCCTGCAGTGATGAACATGGTGAGTGGGCTTCTGAAAATCCCGATCACAGCGGACCCGGGAACCTATCTGGGGATTCCTAGTATCTGGGGAAAAACGAAGCATCAGGCTGTGGCTTATATCAGAGAACGGGTTGCGAGTAAAATCCAGGGGTGGAGCCAATCACTCCTTTCTTTTGCAGGTCGGGAAGTTATGATCAAGGTAGTCCTCCAGGCGATTCCAATCTATCCCATGAACTGCTTCAAGTTCCCCGTTAAAACATGTAAAGAGATCAATAGCCTGATAGCTAAATTCTGGTGGGATGGTAGCGTGGTGGGTGGTAGAACTCATTGGAAAGCTTGGGACACTATGACTAGAAGCAAGAGTGAAGGGGGCATGGGTTTCTGGGATTTGTTGACAATGAATGAGGCCCTTCTTGCAAAGACGGCGTGGAGAATTTTACAGAGACCAGAGGATTTGTGGGTCAGGGTACTTAAGAGTGTGTATTTTCCTGAAGATAATTTCCTTGATGCAGTGAAAGGTTAGAAGGCATCATGGTGCTGGTCTAGCATCCTTGAAGGCAGAGATTTCCTTAGAAAGGACCTCCGGTGGGACATTGGAGATGGTACGAAAATCAGAATTTGGGGTGATCCCTGGGTTCCTGGTGATGTTTTTCCTGCGAGACCTCGGACTACTGATATTCCGATTATCGCTGAGGGTAGGGTCTGTGACCTGATTGTGGGGGGACGATGGAATCTTGCTCCTATTCAGCAGTATGTATCCTCGGAAGTCAAGGAAGCAATATAGAAAATTCCCATTCCTTCTAATGGGCTTGAAGATAAATTGGTATGGACTACTGCCAAGAATGGTGTTTATACGGTGAAGCTGGGTTACCATGGTCGGAAAGAATGCAATTCTGTTTACAGGGATAGGGCCGGCTCTTCTACTGTCATCCATTCATCAGGCTGGAAGCTGATTTGGAAGATAAAAGTTATCCCCCGGGTACAACATTTCATATGGCGACTTCTAAGCAGAGCTATTGCTACCACAGCCGCCTTGTTCCGGTGGAAACGATCTCAGGACAACATATGCCCTATTTGCGTTGGTGATGAGGAAACTATTGAGCATGTTTTTTTCCACTGCCCTTGGACCCGCTGTGTATGGTTCGGTTGCTCGCTCGGAGTAAGACTTGATACCTCCAGTATAGTCAACTTCAATACCTGGTGGAATTCGATAATAGGTTCACCCCTTCTGAATAAGCATGATCTGTCCTTGATTTGTTGGCTCCTATGGTTTATCTGGAAAGCTAGGAATAGCATGGCCTTTGATCATATTCAACCAAATCCTCTCAGAGTGATTGATTTGGCTTGGAAGAGTAATGCTGATTTTTGGGCTGTCGGTGCAAAAGGTGTGAGGGAACCTTTAGAGTCGAGGGGCTGTAATAGTCCTGGCACTAAATGGTTCCCCCTGATAGTGATAGCCTTAAATTTAACTGTGATGGAGCTTTCTCATCGTTTAGGAATGAGGCTGCCATTGGGGTCGTTTGTCGTGACTATACTGGCTCTTTTAAATGGGGTTTTGTGGATAAAGTTAAATCTATTTCTGCCTTCATGACCGAAGCCTTAGCGTTGAAGAGGGCTCTGCTTTTGGCTCTGGACCTTGGTCGGGATAAGGTAGTCTTTGAAACTGATTGTCTTCCTTTGCTTTCTTGTGTTGAAGCTAAGACACCGGATTCGTATGATTGGAGGTGTAGAGCAATTATCAAGGATATCATTTGTCTTTTGTCCTTAAGAGTTGGGTTTTCCTTATCTTTTTCCCCGCGAGGGGGTAATAGTGCTGCTCACATTCTGGCAGCGGATGCTTATAAAGGGGTGTGCCCTCCTGGGTGGGTTTGGCGACCAACACCCACTTTGTCTTCTCTGCTAACTCTTGAGGCTCGAATGATTAGTGATGTGCTCGACAGTTCTTCATGCTCCACTTATATTGTAGATGGTGGCTAACTTCTTTCCATTGTAATTCTGCTTATTATGTTGTTTTCTAGCCTAGGTAGTTGTTATCTTTTGTCTTGCTTGTGGTACTTTTACCTTTACGGTCGATGGACTCTCTGTAGTTGTACTCTTTAAGCTAGTTCAATGAATGCATCTTTGACCAAAAAAAAAAAATTGATTAGATTAAGAATGTTAGTTAAGTTGATGAATTTGACATGTATTTTTTAAAACTCCTTAGAATATGTAGGTGAGCAGTATTTTCTGAAAATGTTTATTGGAATTTTAGTATGAAAGTTGACAGCAACTCTACAAGTATAGTGACTCAATGTGAAAGAGAGAGAGAAAAAAAAAGCTTTGATATTGCAAACAATCATCATAAGAGATGGTACACATCAAACAATTCGTAAATGATGCTCTTTTCAAATAATTATAAAAAATGAGGCTGTTTTGAAAACTTCATTGAGATGCCAAATATTAGCGTATAACACCTTATTGCGAGTCAATGAAGGGAAAAATTAAAAGATCGCACATTTTTATATAAAGTTTTGAAATTAACTCTCAATAATCAATTATCAATTTTTTTTTCTTGGTGTAAAAATTTTAGGAAAGGGATTGGGCTCACTCACAGTTTAAGGGTAGAGCGCTTTGAGCCCAGTCCACAGGGGATACTGGCCAGAGAGTACACATGTCTCTATCTCTACTAGCATTACCACTACTTCCTAGACCCCAGGGATGCCTCCCCCAGCGCCTTGGCCAACATAGGGATCGAACCTCCTCCATTAATACCTGATCATAAGAAACGGGTTGGTTCGGATCCATTAATCAATAAACACAATTTATTATTGATTATTTCATAATTTTCTTTTTAAATTATTTCCCCATAATTCTATGATTAATTAATCATATTTCCTTCCAGCCTAAATTTTAGGGAAGTAATTTATTCAAATCCTTGACTATGTGCATTGCTTTCTTTATGTGATTTTTCTTTAGGAATGGGAGGGTTACAAAATGTTCTTCCAATTTTACTATTATTGAATTATAACATACATCGTACACAAAGTAAACATAGGTTAGATGCATGGAGGGTAAAGGCTTGTTGCTTCTTAAAGTTTGCGAATTTAGTCCTCCATTTAGCATATATATCACTCCTTAAAAATTTTGAAATTATTAATTAACTTTATCATATAATTAGTGAAGATGACATCAGGATATCTTAGTGAAGAAGTTGGGTTGCATTTAGTTGCCGGATTGTGAAATTAGCAGACACCTCAATGAATGGCTTATCAGCATAAGCTTGTGTTTAGTCGTTGGATTGTGAAAATTGTGACGAAGAGGGTCACAAATGCCCATATTGTTGTTGTGATGGGGTGTGACATTGATTTCCAACAAAAATGTGAAATACCAACATACACACACACATATATATAAATGTGAATACACACACATGTATATATGTGTGTGTTTATATATGTACACATATACATATATATTGACAACACACACTCACAGATTCACAGATATATATGTGTGTGTGTGTGTGTGGTTATATATGTGTCTATATATATACGTATGTATATTTGTGTATAGACACATATATAAAAACACACATACACACATATATCTTTCTATGTGTATGAATATGTAGGTATATATGTGTGTGTCTATATATATATATTGGCAAATTAATGACAATTGATTAATAAACAGATTAAAAATCTAACAATTCAAAAGTTTCCATGATTGAAAGAGTCTACACATACACACAGTGGTGGACCCAGAAAATTATTGGAGGGGCACCATTATTGGGGGATCCAGGGGTGCTGCCGCCGAATTTTTTTTTTTTTTTTTAAGCAAAATTTTAAATGCATTAAAAAAACAAAAGAATATAAAGGGAAAAACAAGGCCAAGTATATTACAATAAAAATAATTACAATGTCATTCTTCTAGACCTATTTTTTTGGAATTCTATCATAATTGCCTCGTTATCAATGCTATTAAATACTTCTTTTTCAATATAAGGCACTAGACAATCATTCAACCATTCATCTCATATCCTATTACGAAGTGCAGTCTTGATGTATTTCATAGCTGAAAATGCTCTTTCCACATATGTAGTTGCTATAGACAAAGTTAATGCTAACTTTACAAGTAAATAAATCAAAATTTCATAGCTAAAAATGCTCTTTCCACATAACATGTTTGTTGGCGCATGTTCATTTATTACAATAATGAACACTCATTTACGACTAACTAGTTAACTACTACACCAATAATACATATAATTCCTTCCCACTCAATCAATACAGTAATGAGTATACAAAATTAACATGAGTTGGTACAATGCGAGTAGCACAAGAACAAAAAAGAGGAAGAAGAAGAGAAAGCCAGCGTGTGAGACGGAAGGTATAGAAGGGATTTTTTAAAAAAATAAAATTAAAAATTAAAAAAAAGTAATTTCAAGGGGCACGTGGCCCCCTTCTTTAATACCTCGGTCCGCCTCTACATACACATACATATAATCACATTCACCAAAAACCAAACACACTTGAGAGAATAAAATAAGGGTGTTTTAGGAAGAAATTGACAAAAATTATAATGTTGTCCTATAATTAGGACCAAAACTAACTCTTAAATGTTGTCTTATAATTAGAATCGGAGGGAGTATAATATAATATGTTGGATTTTTTATATTGTAATATTTTTTAAAATCTATTTTATTGTGTTATGGGAAGTACTCTTTTTTTTTTTTTTCACAATTATTAAGGTATGATCTCTGCATTAAACTTCTTATATATTTTTCACAATTATCAAGGCATGATCTCTGCATTAAACTTCTTATATATTTACTCTATGATCTCTATAATATTCTGTAAAAATCATATATACAATAAGTCATATTTAAATTGGAGAAAACTTAGGTTAAGTTTCTTATATATACTAATTAAGCTAACTTTTTGAATTACACTTGTTATTTTATCATGGTTTGGTGTTAAAATGTGTATGTATTAACTTTTCAAATGTAAATTAAATTTTTAAATTTTCATAGGAACACATGTTGTTTTGGTTTTGTTAATGGTTAAAAATATAATTCTTAAATTTTTATATGGACATGTGTTATTTTGATATGGTTAGTTGTTAAAATGTACACTTGCACTTGTAAATTCACCCATGGATCACTTGTAAATTTATATATAAGCTTTTCTAATGCAAACTAAAATTTTTAAATTTTCATATGGACAATTTTTTTTTTAAGGATGAAAATTAAAATTTGAAATTTTTATATAGACCCGTACTTATCTTGATAATGTTAATTGTTAAAATGTACATGTATGCTTTTTTTTTTTTTTTTAAACTAGTGCATTTCTTATTCATAAATTAATACTAGTATATCATATTATTTTATCAGAAAAACTGAGAAAGTATCTCTTCCCGCTGAGATGGCTATGTACAATTTCCATATATATATATATATTTTGGTTGCCCACCCGGTTCAACAGAGCACCTCGCTTGGGCGCCTGACAGAATCTCAGAGTGGTTGCACACTTTACCACCATTTTGATGGCTCGCCGTGCCCAACATTGATATTACCTAGGAGGAAGGGAGATTCCGCCCTGCCTTTGGATTGTGAGTGAGCCCAACCCCTTCTTAAAATTATTTTATTAAAAAAAAAATTAGATAGCAAATTCCACACCTCCAACTAATGACGCTGTCATCTTTGGCCAAAAGAAAAAAATTTGATGGCTTTGTAGTCTAGTGCAGCTTACTCATATAAGTGAAAAGTTACGTGTTCACTTAGAGCCTGTTTGGTTTGAGGGGATAGTAGGGGAAGAGCTTTTAAGAAGGATATTGACCAAATTGTCATTAATGAGAAGAATATTTCTTTTTGTTGAGAGTGTGTTTTTGAAATATTTAAAGTTTTTCATGGGGTATTCAATAAAGATGAGAAAAAATTTATCTCTTCTCTCAAACCAAACAAGCCAAACGCTCAAGGTCATCTTTGTATTTAAAAGATTTCTCATAAGCCCAATTGAAAGTGTTCGGCCCATTCTACAAAATTTTCCTTATAGTCCAAGTCTATGTTGAAATGGGCCTTGTTCTTGAGGTCGAGTGGGAAAAATATCATATCTGGGAAAGAAACTAAGCCTATATACATTAGGCGGATCAAGGCCCTTCCCGCAGGCCACAAACGAACGGACCCAAGAAAAACCAATTGGAATGGGTGTGTGAAAAGTGTTAGGGTGGGGACACCTCGTCTTTAGGTTTAATTGGCTGAGGCCTGGTCGGAGGAGTTGGACACTTTCACTAAAAAAGAAGGAATTCGATCCTGGAGTTAGTTAAGGCCTGAGAAAAACATTTTAGGGGTCTATAAAGCAACGGTAACCCAGACTATGGTGGAGACGTGTAATCTTAGTCCTAAATTCCCTATAAAGTGTGTTCCAAGAGCCCTGCCCTTAGATTGTGGGTGAGCTTAACCCATCTTCTAAAATTTCTTTCTTTCTTTCTTTCTTTTTTTTTTTTTTTTAAACAGTATTATAGGGACCCCTATTTGAATGCAAAGTATCCATATGAAAATAGTGTTTATATTGTTAAAAAAAAAACTTTATTCTTGCAAACAATCATCAGACTATAAAGATAACAAATCACAGAAAAAAAATGATGTACTCTTAAAATTTTTATTGAGATGCCAAATCCTCCCCAAATCACAGAAAAAAAAAAAGATATACTCTTAAAATTTTTATTGAGATGCCAAATCCTCCCTTTGTTTCTTTTTATAATACCATTCATTATTTCGATGTGCATTCCTGTTTATAAGATATCATTTAGAGATGATTAAACATTTGATGCATTTTTTTAATTTTTATCCTTACTTAATTATATATTTTTCTTGTCACTTTTTGAACTCATTTTTTCTCACATCCTCCTTCTTTATAAATAAGGGTATTTTAAAAAAATGAGTTACATTTTTTATATATATTCATTGTTTTAAACTAATTTTAACTATATGTAAATTGGTTATTAGTATTACATAAAAAATAAACAAGGAGCACATGCCTTGGCTTAGACACTAATTATCGTGAGTCAATGACTGGCAAAATTAAAAATTCACGGATGTTTCATTAAGTTTTTAAATCAATATATTACTTCTTAATAGGGAAAATCCATTAAAAGAGACGGTTGAATTATATAAAATTTAAATTAAGTCGTTAAATTCAAAAAATTCTGAATTGGGTCAGATGTCCTAAAAAAAGATTTTAGAATTCAATAATTTTATCTCAAAACCATTTTTTTAAATTTCAACTCAGTAATAAATACTCTCACGTGTAATCAATATGTTACTCTTCCATGTTTATTATTTTAATTTTTTTTACAAAAATAAGAACTTATTAATTACCCGCTCTTATAGAATTAGAGAAGGATAATTTAGTAATTGAGTAAAAAAAATATAATGGCAAGTCAGTTCCTTCCTTGGTCATTCCGTGAAATTTGAGAATTTATGTTGGACCCAAATTGTAATTATATATTTTTAGTGGGTTTTTTTTAAAAAAAAAAAACTGAGAAATTATTTCGGGTGTGAATTCTCTGTTAGATTCTGCTTATAATATATTCTTTCATTGCCGAGCTCAAAGGTATTATTTTAAACAATTGTGCATGTATATTCATGTTTAGTGCTTAATGAGAACAAAGTTGGATTTATTTTTGTGATGTTTGTGACGAACAGGATCCCTTGTAGGTCATAGGCATAGGCAGATTTAGTGGGTTAGGGGTGGCCCCCACCCCCCTAAACTTTTTTTAATATATATATATATATATATTTAAGGAGATATTTTTCTTTATCTATGGTTTATTTTAGTATTTTAACTACACACAAACAAATTCACGTGCAAGAGAAACATATTTTAATATTTTTCTTTGTTTGTGGCTTATATTTAGGATAAAAATCAACTCTTTAAATATGTTTTATATTATGAGTAATTTGTTGGAATATGCATAGTCCATTCTTAGTAGATTAGAGTCGCTTAAGCCCAATGCAAGTGAGGCTATTATGTGTAGGTTTTTATTTTTCTCCCTGTCATCAAAATTCCTAGCTCCGCCATTGCTCTCATACGGTTGTACGTAACCCATGTGAGTTCCTCCATTATTGGAGGAAGAAGAGAAATCTAATTAAAGAATACCAAAAGAAATAAGATGCATACGTTTGTGATGGTAATTTCTTTTCTAAAGTCCAAATAAGAGTGTAGATGGTTCATTGCAGGATCTAGATTGTCTCAGTATTGGATCCCTCAGTATCTCTCAAAATCGTTCCATCTGGGCCGTCCAAAAATTGATCTAAGGATTCAGAATCATTATGTCAAAAACTGCGCGCGGTGAAAACTACCGCGTGCGGTTTTTATAAAAATTTTAAAAATCCCTCTAGCTGTTAAATTTATTTTTGGATGGCTCAAATTATCTTCCGAGGGATACTGAGGCACTTGCTTCTGAGGAAATCTGCTTCCTTCGTTGCATTCAAGTTGATGAAATTTTATTTAAACGACTGTTGGTTTTACACAAATCACTCTCATAAACCTTCTTTTCTAGGATCTTTATGATATTACGGCCTCCAATCTCCTCGATCTTCTTCTTTGTCATCTCTGGCAACATTAACGAGATAGGATCAGATGATGATTCTTTTGATGAGGAAGTATTTTTATCATTGATCTTTCTCTTTTGGTTAGTCATCCTTCTTTTTACTGATGGTTCTTCTTCTTCTTTGGCCGCCTTTCTTAATATTTGATTGATCTCTGTACTAAGTAGTGTTTCTTGATCATGATCTTTATTTTCTTGAATCTCATCTCTTCTTCCATTATTGTTGGATGTACTCCTTTCTTGATCCACAACCTCTTCTGATATTTGTTCCTTAGCAGGAAGTGCCATTATAACACCAAAAAGTTTAAATTCGCTTATTCGAGACGTGGTTGATCTTTCTACCTGTATTTGATTATGGTGATCTTTATTTTCTTGAATTTTATTGTCCTTGCTCTCATTGTTGGTTGTCCTCCTTTCTTGATCCATAACCTCTTCTACTATTTGATTCTCAGCGGGAAGCACTGTAGTTGCACCAAAAAGTTTAAACTCCTTTATTTGAGACATCATCGCTTACTTTCAAACTTAATGAATTCTCTTTTATCTCAAGAAAATATGAAATAGAATCATAAGACTTCACTAATATATATAGAGAAAAACTGTTTTTGTCCGGATAGGATAGCAGATTCAATTTGAAAAAAATCAAATAAATCTATGATAGATTATTCAATCTATTTGAAATGCTTGAAGTGATTAAATTTTATCTTATACTTTGATATATATATATATATCTTTCTGGGTAAAAAATAATATCAAATAGAAAAAGATAAAATAACTGAAGTTTGCTCTATCTACATTTTAAATTAACTCAAGTTCAATTTAAGTTTTTAATCTACATCGAAAAAATTTGATAGTTAGTTTCGTTTACCTATAAGATTATAGTATTTAAATAAGATGTATTACATAGTACATAAAGGCCAATTAATATCTTATATTTTGATATTTTCAAATTAGTTTAGTTTAATTTAATATTTTTTCGATATATTATTTTAGGATATCAAACTTCCCATCTTTTTTTTTTCTCACCTTTTTCTCTATACTCTATTATAAAATTCTTGAAAAATTGATTTTTTTAAATTATCCGATTATTCTAAATAATGTTAATGGTATTTAATTGAGGCTAAATTAACATATTTCTTGCATCTATCTTGTATATAAACTAAATTGTTTTGTAAAATATTAGATTACATGGTGGGAAGTGTGTGTGTATATATATATATATAGATGAACTAACCTGGAAGGCTTTGGCAACTGAAAAATATTCAATTAATTTAATTTGGTCAATATATGGGAAATAATACAATAGAGAAATAACAAAAGAGTGTCACAAATATCATGATGCGCTTACGTTCTGGTAGAGGCAATAACGGAAATAACAACAACCGCAATCGTTAACGCGCATTAAGAATTTCCAACTGGACATGCCTGTTTGGATCCTTTTAAATTTAAATTATTTAGTTTAACTTATCCAAAATAATTCATTAGTTTACAATTTTATTTAAACTATTAATTTGAATTATTATTCTTTTACTTGGGCTCCTTTTGGGGGGGGGGGGGTTTCCTGTCTCTTCATAGTTTACGATTTAATTTCAAGTTGTTACGGATTTGAATAGGGCCCATACTCAATGTAAGGTTAAAGAGGAAATATATTGTATATCTATCGGAATCTATCTTTAGGATAAAAATCAACTCCTTAAATATGTTTTATATTATGGATCGGAGGGAGTAATTTGTTGGAATATGCATAGTCCATTCTTAGTAGATTAGAGTTGTTCAAGCCCAATATATGCAAGTGAAGCTATTATGTAATTGATTTCTTTCAACTTTTTTATATATTATGTGTAGGTTTTTATTTTTGCTCCCTATCATTAAAATTCCTAGCTCTACCATTGCACTCATACCTATCATTAAAATTCCTAGTTCTGCCATTGCTCTCATACGGTTGTACGTAACCCGTGTGAGTTCCTCTATTATTGGAGGAAGAAGAGAAATCTAATTAAAGAATACCAAAAGAAATAAGATGCTTATGTTTGTGATGGTAATTTCTTCTCTAAAGTCTAAATAAGAGTGTAGATGGTTCGTTGCATTCAAGTTAACGAAATTCTATTTTTTTAAAAAAGGAAATAATATATTTTCCAATCCAAAATATAAGAAACAATATAAATGATGTAACATTAAACTGGAACATCCCTAAATGAGTTTTTGCACTAAAAAATAATTAAAAATCCTAAATACATAATAATATATATAACTAAACCCTGACTAATGCAAATCCAAGTTGATCATCAAGTCCTCTGAATGACCATAATTGCAGCACATCGCCAACTTGAAAATTATTGTACTTCACAACATCATACCAACGACTAGTCAAATTATAAGTAATGGAAGTTGTCATTTGCCACCTTTTCAAAACTAAGTAGAACTCTTTAAGATTTGGATCCAACACCAACACAGGAATACCGTTGAGCTTATTAGTTTTTGGATCTTTTGTCATTAATAAATTAATCTCTGCAGGTTTAAGAAAATCTTCAGCTTTCAGCAAAATCATCTTCTCTGGAATTGAGAAACGATCGTTGGTTTTACACAAATCACTCTGATAAACCTTCTTTTCTAGGATCTTTATGATATTACGGCCTCCAATCTCATCGATCTTCTTCTTTGTCATCTCTGGCAACATTAACGAGATAGGATCAGATGATGATTCTTTTGATGAAGAAGTGTTTTTATCATTGATCTTTCTCTTTTTGTTGGTACTCCTTCTTTTTATTGATGGTTCTTCTTCTTCTTCTTTGCCCGCCTCTCTTGATATTTGATTGATCTCTGTACTAAGTAGTGTTTCTTGATCATGATCTTTATTTTCTTGAATCTCATCTCTTCTGCCATTATTGTTGGATGTACTCCTTTCTTGATCCACAACCTCTTTTGATATTTGTTCTTTAGCAGGAAGTGCCATTATAACACCAAAAGGTTTAAATTCGCTTATCTGAGACGTGGTTGATCTTTCTACACGTATCTGATCATGATGATCTTTATTTTCTTGAATTTCATTGTTGGTTGTCCTCCTTTCTTCATCGATAGCCTCTTCTCCTATTTGATTCTCAGCAGGAAGCACTATAGTTACACCAAAAAGTTTAAACTCCATTTTTTGAGACATCATCGCTTACTTTCAGACTTAATGAATTCTCTTCTATCTCTAGAAAATGTGAAATAGAATCATAAGAGTTAACTAATATATATAGAGAAAACCTGTTTTATTCCGAGTAGGATAGAAGATTCAATTTGAAAAAAAATCAAATAAATATATGATAGATTATTCAATCTATTTGAAATGTTTGAAGTGATTAAATTTTATCTTATGCTTCGATATATATATATATATCTTTCCGGGTAAAAAATAATATCAAATAGAAAAAGATAAAATAACTGAAGTTTGCTCTATCTACATTTTAAATTAACTCAAGTTCAATTTAAGTTTTTAATCTACATCGAAAAAATTTGATAGTTATTTTCGTTTACCTATAAGATTATAGTATTTAAATAAGATGTATTACATAGTACATAAAGGCCAATTAATATCTTATATTTTGATATTTTCAAATTAGTTTAGTTTAATTTAATATTTTTTCGATATATTATTTTAGGATATCAAACTTCCCGTCCTCTCTTTTTTTTTTTTTCATATTTTTCTCTATACTCTATCACAAAATTCTTGAAAAATTGAATTTTTTCTTTAAAAATTATCCGATTATTCTAAATAATGTTAATGGCATTTAATTGAGGCTAAATTAACATATATCTTGCATCTATCTTGTATATAAACTAAATTATTTTGTAAAATATTAGATTACATGGTGGGAAGTGTGTGTGTCTATATATATATATATGAACTAACTCTTTGGTAACTGGAAAATATTCAATTAATTTAATTTGGTCAATATGTGGGAAATAATACAATAGAGAAATAACAAAAGAGTGTCACAAATATCATGATGCGCTTATGTTGTGGTAGAGGCAATAACGGAAATAACAACAACCGCAATCGTTAACGCGCATTAAGAATTTCCAACTGGAATGCCTGTTTGGATCCTTTTGAATTTAGATTATTTAGTTTAACTTATCCAAAATAATTCATTAGTTTACAATTTTATTTAAACTATTAATTTGAATTATTATTCTTTTACTTGGACTCCTTTTTTTTGGGGGGGGGGGGGCTTTTCCTGTCTCTTCATAGTTTACATTTGGTTTAATTAAAGTATTAATTTGAATTTTGTAGAAGGAATTTAACTGTAGAGGAAGAGCAGTCTTGCGTAGCTGATTGGACTGTTGGGGGTGGTTGGGATTTCCAGAAGCTTGCTGGTTATTTTGATTCTGCCATAATCCAACGGTTTATAGCCTGTATTCCTCCTCGAGCAGACGCTGAGAATGATCTGTTAACATGGGGTGCTTCAAATTCGGGGATCTTTTCGATAAGAAGCGCCTACCTGCTTATTGAACAGAGTCGAGGAAATGTCAATCAGAAAACCTTCAAGAAGATCTGGAAATGGGATGGAGTAGAGAGAATTAGAATTTTTTTATGGAGGGCAATGCTTAATAAATTACCCATTGGGCTGCAAGATTGGATACTTTTGAATCTGAATGACCAATTGGGAAGAATGAAGGAATTAAACTAGGAAATCATCTTTGGTGTTGCTGTTTGGCTATTATGGAGGTGGAGGAATCAGCTGATTTTCGAAGAACACTTTGTGAAACCTATTAATCCCGCATTGACAGTGCTCCATATATGGAGGCGATATTCTTCAAATAGGAACCACTCCCCTGGGTCGTTGAATTCTACTGGGCCGAATACCTCATTGTGGAAAAAACCAGCGAATGGATGGTGGAAGATAAATGTGGATGG
Organism: Acacia crassicarpa; assembly: GCA_034222035.1. NCBI lineage: Eukaryota > Viridiplantae > Streptophyta > Magnoliopsida > Fabales > Fabaceae > Acacia > Acacia crassicarpa. The sequence continues at coordinate 16,402,936 of JAWXYG010000009.1, read as the reverse complement.
AGCGGTTAATTCACATTCATTCAAGGCTGGCTGTGGAGGTGCAATACGCGATGATCAAGGCTCATGGGTCGCTGGCTTCACCAAGCAGATTGGAGTTTGTGACGCCTGGAATGCAGAGCTTTGGGCTATCTTTGAAGGTTTGTCTTTATCTTGGGATTTAGGAATCAGAAGGCTAGAAGTAGAGTCTGATGCTGCAGAAGCAATTGGGTTATTCCAATCTGGTAATAGTGCTAGTGGAAATCTGTTATGTGATAAAATCCAGGATTTAAAGAATAGGAATTGGGAGGTGATCTTCAAATATACACCCAGGGAAATCAACCGGGTTGTTGATGCATTGGCAAAATAGGGTATCTTGAAGTCTACCATTTTAGATGAGTGTCCTACCCATCTAAGGACTTGGGTTGTGCATGAGAGTTTGGGGTTATGTTTTCCGGCTTTTTTTTTTTTTTTCTTATTTGCCATTTTTTAAATAACTAATTAACATTTTGCCACTGTTTCCAAACTATTTCTCAATGTGCCATTATTTAGTCGACTAAAACACGGGACGTGAATTTTTTTGACTGCCCCGTGATTTAGTCGACTAAGCCACAGTGCTTAGTCGACTAAATCGCGACTGGGGTTTTTTTAAAAACCCAATCACGGCATTTGAAACCCTAATCGACTATAAAACCTCCCCAAACTTCTCCCCTTCTGTTTTGTTTTTTTCACCAAATCCTTGCTAAATCCGTTCGTGGTTAGCGAAGGAAACTTCATTCTAGCGTCATTTGCGTCGATTTTAGTATGTTCTTATCTCCATTTCGAATTTCTGCTGTTGTTCTTTTGTTTATGCGGGGCTTTTACCTTTCCTTCGTCCGATTATTTATTTATTTATTAATATTATTAATATTTTAGTATAAATTATAGGGTTAAACGTGAAACTCTTTATTATGTTCATGTGTGTACACGCTCGATAATATTATGGGACCCGTTAGATAATCAACTCATTTGTCATGCAGTTCAGATCCTATTGGCGCGTAGAGCTATAAAACAACCCTAAAATTAATTTTTTCTTATTAAGTTTTTATATTGAGGATTTTTCTATTACGATTCTTAGTTATGTCCACAATCCTCACTGAACTTTGGAACCTTGTAAAACTCATTTTTATTTTTAATTATTTGTCTACCTTCATAAATTTAAACTTTTAAAACTTGATCTATACCCTTCATAATTGCAATCTATAATAAATAGAGAAATTTTAAATTATAAAATATTATAATAATAATTTTATGAAATATTAAATCTAAAATATACATTTCATTATCTAAGGATGGAGATGAGATGATGATATAAAAGAGGGTAATGAGGATATCATTTTCCTATATTTTGATATAGTAAATTTTTGTATCCTCTATAGTCTCATATACTAATATAATATTATAGCTAAGTAGAAAGATCGTATTTTGAGGGGCTTCCCTTCCTACAGGGGGAATCATATGGCATATTTTATAATATTTTTTTTAAATATAAGACATATTTATTTAATTTAATTTAATTCGGAGAGTATTAATAGAGGTAAATTATGAAAAGATTGACAAACATGAAAATTATGTCTTATATTTAAGATTAAAATCAACAAAGAAGACATTTTCAGGTTTAAAACTTATATAATTGCCTGAAAATGAAGATGAATACATCATTAGAGATTTTCATATATATTTTAAATCAATATCTTAACTAATATAAGTACCTCAAGAAGTTGTTGTTGATGAGTTTGAAAATGAAGACATCATTAGAGATTTTCATATATATTTTAAATCAGTATCTTAACTAATCAATTTGATATTTTGAATGTAATCAATATAAATTATAAATTTTGAACATATTCAGGTTTAAGAAACCATAAAATTAATTTTTTTAATTAAGATTTTATATTGGAGATATTTCTGTTAGGATTCTTAGTTATGTCCTCGATCCTCACTGATCTTGGATGAATTTTGATTTTACATATAAAACTCATTTTTACTTTTAATTAATTTGTCTACCTTCTAAGGAAATAGGTTCGTATAAACGAAAGAACAATGACGAAAATTTGAAATGGAGACGACGCAAATGACGCTAGAATGAAGTTTCCTTCGCTATCCACCAATGGATTCAGCAAGGATTTGGTGAAAAAAACATAAGGGGAGAGATTTGAGGAGGTTTTGTAGTCGATTAGGGCTCCAAATGCCGCGATTGGGGTTTCTAAAAAACCCTGTTGCGATTTAGTCGACTAAGCACTGTGGCTTAGTCGACTAAATCACGGGGGTAGTCAGAAAAATCCAGGTCTGCGTTTTAGTCGACTAAACCTTGGTTTAGTCGACTAAATAGGGGCATATTGGGAAATAGTTTAGAAACAGTGGCAAAATGGTAATTAGTTATTTAAAAAGTGGCAAATAGGGAAAAAAAACCTATGTTTTCCCCACTTGTAAGTTTCTTATTACTTTAGACGTATAGCCTCTTCTTTATATCCAAAAAAATTTGAATTATTATTATTTTAGTTTTATGACTCTTTTGTAAGAAATGTCTTATGTGGTAGTGATAAATATATATAATTTAATAATTAATGAAGGGGCTGAATGACTGTTGGTATCTTGACTGCTTGATGGGAGCAATTATATCTATAGGATGTACATGTCTTTTGGATACATAAGTTATTTAAAGGATAGAAACTTGTTCGTTCATTCCCTGACCATAAGGGACGCCTCTAGTTTTTCATCAAGAAGAGAGAGTGTGTAATAAAGGGTAAAGAGAATGATAAAAGTTTTAATTATTCTGCTGTAAATCATATATTATGAAGTATCGATTCTGCAATTATGAATAGAGGTTAGTGCATCTTGACTTAAATATATAGTGTTGTGGACATCATGAGTTCTTAAGATCCTTGTTCATGTTCTTATTACGTGTTGTTTGAGCATAAAATTACAGAAAAACTTACATCTTTTCCCTTGGTTTTTCCTATCTCTTCCTTCCTCTTTCTCACTCTTACCTTTTAGTTCTTCGTCTAGTTACTAAGAGACCTATTTGACAGTACATTTTCATGGTCAATTATTATCGAATTACTCTTCACTAATTAAAATTTTTTGTCATTCAGAACCCATCATTGAATTTATTCAAACCTCTTTTTTTTTTGGTCAGCAAATCTCAATTGAACTTAACAGGTTAGGAGGTTTGATTTGTCAATTTCTTGTAATGACTCATATTCTCTATGATAAATCTTGTTTGCAAATTCTATTAAGTAAATAAAGACAAGCATGCCTTAATAAAATAACAAGTTCACGTTTTCATTTTGGCAAATAAAATGCAAGTTATAAAGAATCCATTCTACATAATCCATAAGATCTTTAACATAACACATTTTTCTAATTTGATTAGATTAAGAATGTTGTTAAGTTGATTAATATGACATGTATTTTTTAAAACACCTTAGAATATGTAGGTGAGCAGTATTTTATGGAAATATTTTTTGGAATTTTAGTATGAAAGTTGACAGCAACTCTGCAAGTATAGTGACTCCATTTGAATGCAAAATATCCGTATAATAAAAGTGTTTATTTTGTGAAAGGAAAAAAAAAAAGCTTTGATATTGCAAACAATCATCATAAGAGATGGTACACATCAAACAATTCGTAAATGATGCTCTTTTAAAATAATTATAAAAAATGAGGCTGTTTTAAAAACTTCGTTGAGATGCCAAATACTAGCGTATAACACCCTATTGCGAGTCAATGAAGGGAAAAATTAAAAGATCGCACATTTTTATATAAAGTTTTGAAATTAACTCTCAATAATCAATTATCAACTTTATTTATTCTTAAACACTTATAATACCTGTTCATAAGAAACGGGTTGGTCCAGATCCATTAATCAATAAACACAATTTATTATTGATTCTTTCATAATTTTATTTTTTAAATATTTCCCCATAATTCTATGATTAATTAATCATATTTCCTTCCAGCCTAAATTTTAGGGAAGTAATTTATTCAAATCCTTGACCATGTATATTACTTTCTTTATGTGATTTTTGGGAGGGTTACAAAATGTTATTCCAATTTTACTATTATTGAATTATATTCATCTCGTACATCGTACATAGAGTAAACATAGGTTAGATGTGTTGGTTCTTAAGCTTTTGATGATTACAATTTCAAACAAGAATTGATCAAGCAAGAACCTAAGTCTGATAATCTGATCTATTACATGTTACTCGAGCAAGGGTTGGTTCATGCTCAAGCAACATCAAGAGCTAAGTATATCAAGTTGCTTCCGATAAAGACTGTGCTCGAGCAGACCTAAAAAGTGTACTCGAGCAACGTTGAGAAAAGGCTCAAGTAGGAGCCTACCCGAGCAAAGCCATATGTTTGCCCAAGTAGGGTCATTCGAGCAAGCGTACCCGAGCAAGACAGGAATCTTGCTCGAGCAAGCATGCTCGAGCAAGCTAAGGTGCTTGCCCAAGTAAAGTCAGTCTTTGTCTCAGAGAAGTCTTGCCCAAGCATAGAATCATTCATGCTTGAGCAACATCGTTTATCAGAAGAAAAAGAAGGCTTGCTCAAGTATGAAATTTGTCATACTCGAGCAACATACCCAAGCAGGCATATTTTCATACCCGAGCAACGTTGTCTTCCGTGTCTTGATTATCATCAGAAGAAGTCTTGCCCAAGCATAGAATCATTCATGCTTGAGCAACATCGTCTATCAGTATGAAATAGAAAGCATGCCCAAGTACATATTAGTCCATGCTTGAGCATCATACTCAAGTATGATATTTTTCATACTCGGGCATCAGCGAGTAGAAGTAAATTCTTCACCATTTCAATATGCTTGCTCGGGCAACCCTTAAACTCTGCTCAAGCAAAGTAGTCCCTGTTTTTCAAATCATCATCTGCGATTTACCGTTGAGCTTGAATCGATTAATTACTCATCTGATTACTTGTGATTAAGATTACCAAATGTTATTAACCAGTTTGTTCATGAGTTTCAGATTATTTAGACAGAAATTACCAGTGGATTTTGATATTAACCACCGGACCATTGAACGCATTTAATGCAACTACTGTAACCGTTGTATTCTCCGTAACCGATGCACTGGACGAAGTAAAGCAAAACTCTGATACACTCAATCCAGCATTTAATGAAATCTCACAACGGCTACAACAGAAAGAATGTAAGAGAATGCCAGATCGAATATTCAAACCGAAAGAGCAAATCCTCAGAAAATATTCTATCTGTCTAATGGGCATTTTGCGAAGACTCAACGGCTAGCTCTGTGCTTCAACAACGGTCATCAATGAAGATATCTATAAATAGTCGAAGCATTTATTTTGCCAACCTACCGAAACGCTGTGCAATTAACTTGACATTAATCTCTTCTGTGTTTCAAATTTATTGCTGAGTTCCTGTTCTTCAGTGTTCATCATTATTCAACTCGTGAGGAGTATTTAAACATTTACCTTCTTCTGATTGTAACTTAAGGTTGTGGAACCTTAAGAGTGGGTGTAAAAGATTACAACTTGTAAGGGGGAGTGTTGTCCGAGAGTGAGGGAAACCTCCTTCGTTTGCAGAGTCTGTAATTCTTCTGGATATAGTGAAATCCCAGGTGTTCTGGGGACTGGACGTAGGTCGAGATTTTAGACCGAACCAGTATAAATTGCTTTGTGTTCCATTACCTTACAAGTCTTTCGATTATATTTGTATTGGTCAGAAAGAAATTTCTTTTTAAACAAAATTTTAGATCACCTATTCACCCCCCCTCTAGGTGATATTCCACCTTCATTTGGTATCAGAGCCTGGTTGCTCAGTTGGGCTTAACATCCCGAGCTAAGATCATGGAAGGAATATTACCTGACGGAGCTTCAATCAACCGTCCCCCAGGCTTCAATGGGGAGCATTATTCTTTTTGGAAAACAAAGTTTCGTGTGTTCGTTATGGCTACAGAGTATGGACTCTGGAGAGTCTTTGAATCGGGAGACTATGTGCCAGTCAAGATAGAAGGAGGAATTACCGTTCCAAAGACTGAAGCCGAGTTTGACGAAGGTGATAAAAAGAACATCACCCTCAATAGCAAGGCTATCCTAATGCTTCAGAGTGCTCTCAGTCAAAAGGAGTACTTTCGAATTTGCAATCTGTCTACGGCAAAGGAAATGTGGAAGGCGTTGGAAATAGCCTATGAAGGAACCTCGGGCATTAAAGAAAATCGCATCAACATATTAACCACCGAATACGACTTGCTGCGGATGAAACAAGGAGAAAGCATTGCGGAATTCCAACTCCGATATACTCACCTGACGAATCAATTAGCAGCCTTGGGAAAGATCTATGACCAAGGACCTCAAGTGAGAAAAATTCTTAATGTTCTGACAAAGGAGTGGGAAGCAAAAGTCACAGCAATCAAGGAGGCTCGTGGAGAGTCAATGACATCAGTTGTTGCATTGTTCGGAAGCTTATCAGAGTACGAGAGCAAATTGAAATTCAAGAAGGATCTAGAAGATGTAAATGATGGTAACAACCGTAACAAGGGAGTTGCTCTCAATACAATAAAAGAAAAGGAAGAGAAAGAGGATGCTGAGGAAGATGATGATGAGATGGCAATGTTCGTGCGAAGATTTAAAAAATTCTATAAGATAGATCGAGGCTTCAGAAACAAGCTTCAAAAGGGCGGCACAAGTAGCAAGCGAGAGTCAAGAGATAAAGACCAGATCATTTGCTACGAATGCGAGAAGCCGGGTCATTACAAATCCGAATGTCCCCAACTTAAAGAAGGAGAAAAAGAGAAGAAGAAGAAGTCATATCAATCCAAAAAGAAAGCTTATGTATCAGCTATATGGGGTGATGGCTCCTCAGATGAAGAGGATGAAGAAGAGAAAGAAATAACCAACGTCTGTCTGGTTGCTGAAGAAGAACAGATGGATAACGACAATGAGGTGTGCTTGAGAGCATCAAGAGCCAACAGATGGTATATTGACAGTGGATGCTCGAGGCACATGACGGGAGATCCTGACAAATTTGTTGCATTAAAAACAAAAGATGGTGGAAAGGTTACCTTTGGAGGGAACCAATCCGGCAAGATCACTGGAATAGGAGAAATTGGGGCGAAAGACGGACCACAAATCAAGGATGTCTATCTCGTGGAAGGTCTCTGTCATAATCTTCTAAGTGTAAGCCAGAGTGCTGACAAGAACAACTGGATCATCTTTGACTCAGAAGAATGCCTCATTGTCAACAAAGATGATCTCCCTATAGATAAAGGTAAACTAAAGGTATTGTTCAAAGCCCCTCGGGAAGGAAATTGTTATACCATGGATTTACCAAAAATGAACTCCGAAAAATGCTTTGTTAGCAACTTAGATGAAAGCTGGCTGTGGCATAAAAGATTGGCTCATGTCAACATGTATCAGTTAGATAAGTTGCAAAGAAAGGATTTAGTGATTGGCTTACCAAAATTATCTTTTAAAAATAATATGGTCTGTGATGCATGTCAAAAGGGTAAACAAACCAAATCATCCTTCAAAAACAAACCAGAAATTTCGACAAATCGTCCCCTTCAATTACTTCACATGGATTTAATTGGTCCTGCCAGAGTGAGGAGTCTAGGTGGAAACTTATATACACTTGTAATTGTCGATGACTTCTCACGATTTACTTGGACTATTTTCTTATCCTCTAAAGATGAAACTTTTGATCTGTTTGTTGTGTTTGCCAATAAGGTGCAAAACGAGAAAGGTATTTGTATTGCAGCCATTCGAACGGACCATGGTGGTGAGTTTGAGAATCAGGCATTTGGAGAATTCTGTGATACTCACGGGATCGATCACAACTTCTCAGCACCAAGGACACCTCAACAAAATGGAGTGGTTGAGAGAAAGAATCGTGTGCTGACTGAGATGGCTCGTGCCATGTTGAATGAAAATCAAACATCCCAAGTTTTCTGGGCAGACGCTATGAGCACGGCAAGCTACATTTCAAACAAAGCCTATCTCCGGAAAAAGCTCAACAAGACTCCTTATGAGCTTTACAAAGGAAGGAAACCAAATCTGGCTCATCTACACATCTTCGGCTGTAAGTGTTTCATTCATAATAATGGCAAAGACAATTTAGGAAAATTTGACCCTAAGTCGGATGAAGGTATCTTTCTTGGCTATTCTAATAGAAGTAGGGCTTATAGAGTTTTCAATAAACGCACGCGAATAGTTGAAGAGTCCATACATGTTGTTTTCTGTGAGTCAAGCGTAGATAAGAGTCTGGATGATGATGAAGAAAATGTATTCAAAAATCAGTTCTTTTCAAAAACCACCCCTGCATCTGTTGAAAATCCTGGAGATGTTTTTGAAATTGATTCTCAAAACAATTTTGAAAATCCTGATCAGTCTCAACCCAAAGCTTGGAAGTTTATAAGGAATCATCCCTTAGACCAAGTGATTGGTGATGTTAATCAGGGAGTGAGAACTAGAACCAATACTTTGAATGAAGTTACCTTCTCAGCTTTTATATCTCAAGTTGAACCCTCTAAGATCGATGAAGCCCTATCAGACAATGATTGGGTGATAGCGATGCAAGAGGAATTACATCAATTTGATAGAAATCAAGTTTGGGATTTGGTACCTAGGCCTAAAGACCATTCAGTCATTGGCACCAAATGGGTATTCAAAAACAAACGAGATGAATCCGCAATTATAGTCCGTAACAAGGCTAGACTGGTTGCCAAAGGGTATAATCAAGAAGAAGGAATTGATTATGAGGAAACGTTTGCTCCAGTGGCTAGATTGGAAGCAATATGCGTACTCTTAGCCTTTGCGTGTATCAAAGGATTCAAATTGTATCAAATGGATGTAAAAAGTGCTTTTCTAAACGGTTTTATTCAAGAAGAAGTTTACGTTGAACAACCCCCTGGCTTTGAAAATGATCACCATCCAGATCATGTCTACCGACTCAAGAAGGCTCTGTATGGTCTCAAGCAAGCTCCCAGAGCTTGGTATGAACGTTTGAGCAAATTTTTAATGGACCAAGATTTTGTTAGAGGCAAGGCAGATACAACTTTATTTATTAAAACAAATAAGCTTAATGAACTCTTAGTAGTGCAAATCTATGTGGACGATATTATCTTCGGTGCTACTAATGACTCTCTCTGTGAGGAATTTTCCAAGAAAATGCAGGGGGAATTCGAGATGTCTATGATGGGTGAACTGAATTACTTTCTCGGCCTACAAATCAAACAACGAAAGGATGGCATATTTATTTCACAAACAAAGTACCTTCGTGATTTACTCAAGAAGTATGGGATGGAACATTGCAATGGAGTAGACACCCCAATGAGTTCAACGACGTCGCTGGATGCGGACGAAGAAAAAGGCAAAAATTTTGACATAACCAAATATCGAGGAATGATAGGATCTCTGCTCTACCTAACTGCCAGCCGACCAGATATACAATTTAGTGTAGGGATGTGTGCGAGATTTCAATCAGCACCCAAAGAATCACACGCTGAACATGTCAAAAGAATTTTTCGATATCTCTCAAACACGAAGGAATTGGGTCTCTGGTTTCCCAAGGAACAGCAAGAACATCTAGTTGCTTACTCAGACGCTGATCATGCTGGGTATAAGACTGATAGAAAAAGTACCAGTGGGCAATGTGAATTCCTTGGAGGCTCCCTAGTATCGTGGTTTAGTAAGAAGCAGACTACGGTGGCTGTATCATCTACTGAAGCTGAGTACGTTGCTGCTTCAAGCTGCTGTGCACAAGTTTTGTGGCTAAAACAACAATTATCCGATCTGGGAATTCATTTGAAGGAGATTCCAATTCTCTGTGATAATACAAGCACGATCAGTTTAGCAAAGAACCCAGTGCAACACACAAGGACTAAACATATCGACGTTAGACATCACTTTATTCGAGATCACGTGAAAAGAAAAGATATTAAAGTGATGTTCATACCCACACACCTGCAACTAGCCGATATTTTTACCAAGCCATTAGCAAAAGAACAATTCTTATTCATACGAAGAGAATTGGGGATGGCAAACCCCAATGAACTGTAAGTTTTCATTTCCTAATTAAATCATATTCATCGGATTATCACTGACTTTGGCATCGGAGTGCCTTTCGTTTGTTTGCAGGATGTTCTGTTTACAAATGTCAAAACAGAGGCAAACAGAGAAAAACCTGCTCAAGCACATTACAAGACCTTGCCCAAGCAACATCAGGAAGAGAGAGAAAAATAAGTACAAATCTAATCTAAGGTTTGGATATATCAAATATTCATCATACATATTTGATTTGAGGTTAGACTCATATCATATGTTTATTCTGATCCTACCTCAGTAAGTTTAAAAATATATATATATTTTTTAAAAAAACTGTGTGTGATCATTTTGCCCAAGCAAGAATTAGTTATACCTGAGCAATAACGGGAAGTAATGTTGTATACCTACTGTCTTTACCCAAGCAAGGGGCAAAAATTTCCAAAAGCAGAACCCTGCCCGAGCAAGAAAATGTCTTGCCCAAGCAAAGTCGGGCAACAAAGTGCTTTTGGAAAGCATACTTGTTGGTCTCTGCCCAAGCAAGGAAGAAAAATGGCAAAAGTATGACCGTGCCCGAGCAAGAAAAATCCTTGCTCGAGCAAAGTTGGAGGTTGAAGAGTATTAAGAAGGCATACTCGCTGTCTCCTGCCCAAGCAAGGCTAAAAATTCCCAAAAGTATAACCTTGCCCGAGCAAGAAAAATCCTTGCTCGAGCAAAGTCGGGTGTTGAAAAGAAGCATACTCGTTGTCTCCTGCCCAAGCAAGGCTAAAAATTCCCAAAAGTATAACCTTGCCCGAGCAAGAAAAATCCTTGCTCGAGCAAAGTCGGGTGTTGAAAAGTATTAAAGAAGCATACTCGTTGTCTCCTGCCCAAGCACAACTGAAAATCCCCAAGAGTATAGCCTTGCCCAAGCAAGAAATAACTCCTGCTCGAGCAAAGTCGTGATTTTAGGAAGGTATGCTTGCTGATTCTTGCCCAAGCAGAGTTAAGAACCTCCAAAAGTATGCTCTTGTCCAAGCAAAAGGAAACCTCTGCTCGAGCAATCTCGTGTGCCGAGAATTTTTTTTCCCTTCCTACTCGATGATCTTGCCCAAGCACGCCCTCAAAACACAAAAGTACGCACTTTGCCCAAGCACAAGTACACCTCTGCTCGAGCAAAATCGCGAAATCAATGTTAAAAAGATAAAACGACGGTTCATTTTCACAGATTTCATTTCATTTCCGTCAAACCCTAACGCCACTACTCCTAAAATTCTTCCAATCCGTTACGTCTGTTTGCGAATCGATTCATCAAAATCATCCGTTACAACTCTTCAACTCATCATTCCCACCGTTTCAACCGATTGATTTTGCTTAAAAGCCCCCATTACTCTTCATCCCTCTTACTCTTCACTCCTCACTTTTCGAGAATTTTCAAATCAACTCGAAATGGCTGATTCGGGAGATAAACCTTCTTCTACTCACTCTTCTAAGTCCATTTCGAAGAAATCTCGTTTCTACAAGCCCAAAGTCGCTGTTTCGGACCAACCGTCGAAGTCATCAAAGGCAAAATCTTCGGCAAAACCGTTGTCGTCTTCAAAATCAGCAAGCAAGTCTCAGAAGAGTGAGAAGCCGAAGAAACAAACCTCTCCTACAACAAGAATGAAGACGGGTTCTCCTTCTTCCGGCAAACGACAAAGGTCACCATCACCACCTACTTCGAAATCCGCCGGCACCGAGAAATCCTTTGACGAAGCTAGTAGCAAATTCAAAGAAGATCAACCCAAGCCTCTAAAGCCTTCTCTGAGTCAAAAATCACAAGGGTCAGGAAGCAAGAAGTTGAAGGTCTCATTTTCACTTCAGTCCGAGGATTCAGGAAACAAAGGCGAAAGCAAAAGCCAACAATCTCCGAGAAGTCGTCCTCCGGATGGTAAGCTACCTGAACCATCACCAAACATGAACATTGGGGATATTGGAATAGATGATTATGCTCTGTTTAAGCGATACTATGAGACAAGGCCATTCTGTCCAATTGTTTGGGTTGATTTAGAGTATTTCAAGAAGAAGTTTAATTTTGATATGACTAATTGGCTGGAACAATTTATGCCTCTTTTGAGTGTCAACATGCCATACTCTCCTGAGGTTGTGAGAATTTTTTATCACAACATGGTGGTCCAAGAAAAGGAAGACATATCCGATGACGATGTTCTGGTTACGAAAGTCAGAGGTCAAGAAATCAAACTCTCAGCCTATGATCTTAATGTTCTCTTAGGAGTAATAGACGTGCCTGAGGATCCTCCTAAGTTATCTCTGGTTGAATGTCAATAGATTCTCTTCCTGGATAGTCATCCTCCTGAAGGATCAAAGACTAATGTGACTCCTCCGATGATGAAAGATGAATATAGGGTTCTGTGGTACGTATACAGTCGCAGTCTGGTTCAGAAGGGTCAAAGCTTTACTCATTTTGTCAAAAAGGATTTCGAGCGTTTTGCCTCTCTCATTGCAATGGAACCACGAGACTTGGGAAAATGGATCCTAGAGGAGATGATGACCTTTATCTCAGAGGCTAAGGTCAGATTGCGTGCTACAATTCCATATCCTTCGTTGGTCTCTCGGATACTGGAGATCAACAATATCTGGTACCTCTCGGACGATCAAGAAGTGTACCCTCTGGTATTTGGCAAGGAACATATGAAGAACATGAGGATCACTTTTACCAAGGGATCTTCAAAGCCAGGAAAAGGAAAGGAGCCTGCTTCAGTGTCTAAGCCATCTGCCTCTGTTCCTATGGATGAAGCAGAGTCTTCTCAAGCCGGTCCTTCATCACATCCTCCGGGTCCATCTTTCACTCAGGCTACCATTCAGACAATTGTTGAGTCATCAGTTCAGAAGATTGTTGATGCGTCCATCCAGAAGGCCATGGCTCCAGTTCTTCATTCGCTATCCGTTATTGAGAAGATTGTTCCGGATATGATCAAAGCTTTTGGTAACGATATGGTCAATCTCAAGAACAGTGTTGGCTTGCGGATGATGACAGACTTGACTGACTTTCAGACCAACATGGACAATCGATTCTCTGTTCTCTATGACCAGCAACAAGAGATCAAGACATCTATTGAGTTTCTCACCACTCAGTACAAGAATGTCGATACCACCTTGGATGCAGTTGCTGGTACTCTTGGTGTTTCTGTTCCTCCTCCTCCACCTGCTCCTCCTGTTTCATCTTCTCCGACTGTTGATCCAGTTATTCCACCTCCAGTGGTTGATCCATCCACGGTTCCTCTGCCATCCTCTTCGTCCTCTGATTTTCAGGATCCTCCCTCGTCTCCTGTTGTTCAGTCCTCCCTTTTTGTTGATGACAAAGGGGGAGAGTAGTTGAGTAGTGCTTGTGCTGTTAAGTTTATATGGTTACATAGTTTGAACGCTATTTATATAGCTCGCTATTTATAAAGCTTTTATTTGATCATATTTCTGAGCTGTAACTGTTATGAAAATGTTAAGTATAAAGGTGTTAAGAACTTTTCCGTTTAAAGATGTGGTTACAAGCCTTTGTGAAATGACAGTTTTTTTTTTAACGAATGTTGAAATTGTCATCATCAAAAAGGGGGAGAATGTTGGTTCTTAAGCTTTTGATGATTACAATTTCAAACAAGAATTGATCAAGCAAGAACCTAAGTCTGATAATCTGATCTATTACATGTTACTCGAGCAAGGGTTGGTTCATGCTCAAGCAACATCAAGAGCTAAGTATATCAGGTTGCTTCCGATAAAGACTGTGCTCGAGCAGACCTAAAAAGTGTACTCGAGCAACGTTGAGAAAAGGCTCAAGTAGGAGCCTACCCGAGCAAAGCCATATGTTTGCCCAAGTAGGGTCATTCGAGCAATCGTACCCGAGCAAGACAGGAATCTTGCTCGAGCAAGCATGCTCGAGCAAGCTAAGGTGCTTGCCCAAGTAAAGTCAGTCTTTGTCTCAGAGAAGTCTTGCCCAAGCATAGAATCATTCATGCTTGAGCAACATCGTTTATCAGAAGAAAAAGAAGGCTTGCTCAAGTATGAAATTTGTCATACTCGAGCAACATACCCAAGCAGGCATATTTTCATACCCGAGCAACGTTGTCTTCCGTGTCTTGATTATCATCAGAAGAAGTCTTGCCCAAGCATAGAATCATTCATGCTTGAGCAACATCGTCTATCAGTATGAAATAGAAAGCATGCCCAAGTACATATTAGTCCATGCTTGAGCATCATACTCAAGTATGATATTTTTCATACTCGGGCATCAGCGAGTAGAAGTAAATTCTTCACCATTTCAATATGCTTGCTCGGGCAACCCTTAAACTCTGCTCAAGCAAAGTAGTCCCTGTTTTTCAAATCATCATCTGCGATTTACCGTTGAGCTTGAATCGATTAATTACTCATCTGATTACTTGTGATTAAGATTACCAAATGTTATTAACCAGTTTGTTCATGAGTTTCAGATTATTTAGACAGAAATTACCAGTGGATTTTGATATTAACCACCGGACCATTGAACGCATTTAATGCAACTACTGTAACCGTTGTATTCTCCGTAACCGATGCACTGGACGAAGTAAAGCAAAACTCTGATACACTCAATCCAGCATTTAATGAAATCTCACAACGGCTACAACAGAAAGAATGTAAGAGAATGCCAGATCGAATATTCAAACCGAAAGAGCAAATCCTCAGAAAATATTCTATCTGTCTAATGGGCATTTTGCGAAGACTCAACGGCTAGCTCTGTGCTTCAACAACGGTCATCAATGAAGATATCTATAAATAGTCGAAGCATTTATTTTGCCAACCTACCGAAACGCTGTGCAATTAACTTGACATTAATCTCTTCTGTGTTTCAAATTTATTGCTGAGTTCCTGTTCTTCAGTGTTCATCATTATTCAACTCGTGAGGAGTATTTAAACATTTACCTTCTTCTGATTGTAACTTAAGGTTGTGGAACCTTAAGAGTGGGTGTAAAAGATTACAACTTGTAAGGGGGAGTGTTGTCCGAGAGTGAGGGAAACCTCCTTCGTTTGCAGAGTCTGTAATTCTTCTGGATATAGTGAAATCCCAGGTGTTCTGGGGACTGGACGTAGGTCGAGATTTTAGACCGAACCAGTATAAATTGCTTTGTGTTCCATTACCTTACAAGTCTTTCGATTATATTTGTATTGGTCAGAAAGAAATTTCTTTTTAAACAAAATTTTAGATCACCTATTCACCCCCCCTCTAGGTGATATTCCACCTTCAAGATGCATGGAAGGTAAAGGCTTGTTGCTTCTTAAGGTTTGCGAAATTAGTTAATTTAGTCCTATATTTAGCATATATATCACTCCTTAAAAATTTTGAAATTATTAATTAATTTTATCATATAATTAGTGAAGAAGACATCAAGATATCTTAGTGAAGAAGTTGGGTTGCATTTAGTTGCCGGATTGTGAAATTAGCAGACACCTCAATGAATGGCTTATCAGCATGAGCTTGTGTTTAGTCACTCGATTGTGAAGATTGTGACGAAGAGGGTTACAAATGCCCATATTGTTGTTGTGATGGGGTGTGACATTGATTTCCAACAAAAATGTGAAATATCAACACACACACACACACATATATATCTGTGTGTGTGTTTATATATGTGTCTATGAATATACGTATGTATATTTGTGTATAGACACATATATAAAAGCGCACACATATATCTCTATGTGTATGAATATGTATGTATATACTTATGTGTTTATATATATATATTGGAAAATTAATGACAATTGATTAATAAACAGATTAAAAATCTAACAATTTAAAAGTTTCAATGATTGAAAGAGTCTACACATATACACAGTGGCGGACCCATAAAATTATTAGAGGGGCACCATTGGTAGGGGATACGGGGCAACGCCCCCGATTTTATTTTATTTTATTTTATTTTTTTTGCAAAATTTTAAATGCATTAAAAAAACAAAAGAATATAAAGGGAAAACAAGGCTAAGTATATTACAATAAAAATAATTACAATGTCATTCTTCTAGACCTAATTTTTTGGAATTCTATGATAATTGCCTCGTTATCAATGCTATCAAATACATCTTTTTCAATATAAGGCACTAGGCAATCATTCAACCACTCATCTCATATCTTATTACGAAGTGCAGTCTTGATGTATTTTATAGCTGAAAATGCTCTTTCCACAGATGCAGTTGCTACAGACAAAGTTAATGTTAACTTTACAAATAAATAAACCAAAGGATACACAATATATATTTTCTTTTCAACCATCCTCTTGACACAACGTTATCAATAGAGAACATGTTTGTTGGCGCATGCTCATTTATTACAATAATGAACACTCATTTACGACTAACTAGTTAACTACTACACCAATAATACATATAATTTCTTCCCACTCAATCAATACAGTAATCAGTATACAAAATTAACATGAGTTGGTACAATATTTCTTCCCACTCAATCAATACAGTAATCAGTATACAAAATTAACATTAGTTGGTACAATGCGAGTAACACAAGAACAAAAAAGAAGAAGAAGAAGAAGAGAAAACCGGCGTATGAGACGGAAGGCATAGAAGGGAATTTTTTTTAAAAATAAAAATAAAAATTAAAAAAAAATTCAAGGGGCACTTGCCTCTCTTTAATACCTCATCCACCTCTGCATACACATACATATAATCACATTCACCAAAAACCAAACACACTTGAGAAAATAAAATAGGGATATTTTATGAAGAAATTGACAAAAATTAGAATATTGTCCTATAATTAGACCAAAACTAACTCTCAAATGTTGTCTTATAATTAGGACCAAAAGGAGTATAATATAATATGTTGGATTTTTATATTGTAATATTTTTTTAAATCTATTTTATTGTGTTATGGGAAGTACTCTTTTTTTCACAATTATCAAGGCATGATCTCTGCATTAAACTTCTTATATATTTACCTATGATCCCTTTAATATTCTGTAAAAATCATATACAATAAGTCATATTTAAATTGGGGAAACTTAGATTAAGTTTCTTATATATACTAAGCTAACTTTTTGAATTACACTTGTTATTTTATCATGGTTTGGTGTTAAAATGTGTATGTATTAACTTTTCAAATGTAAATTAAATTTTTAAATTTTCATAGGAACACATGTTATTTTTTTTTGTTAATGGTTAAAAATAAAATTCTTAAATTTTTACATGGACATGTGTTATTTTGATATGGTTAGTTGTTAAAATGTACACTTGCACTTGTAAATTCACCCATGGATCACTTGTAAATTTATGTATAAGCTTTTCTAATGCAAAATAAAATTTTAAATTTTCATATGGACAATTTTTATTTTTTTAAGGATGAAAAGTAAAATTTGAAATTTTTATATAGACCCGTATTTATCTTGATAATGTTAATTGTTAAAATGTACATGTATGCTTTTTTTTTTTTTTTAAACTAGTGCATTTCTTATTCATAAATTAATACTATTATATCATATTATTTTATCAGAAAAACTGAAAAAGTATATCTTCCCGCTGAGATGGCTATGTATAATTTCAATATATATATATATATATATATATATATATATATATATATATATATATATATATTCTTGGTAAAATGTATAATTTCAATATTACAATTACAAGGCTATTAACTTGGGTCATTCTTTGCCGATGAATGTAAATTACAGTGGGCTTCCTGGCCCATTTAAAAAATTTGCTGGCCTACATTACATAAAATATTAATAATATAAGGAGCCGCTAGATCCCGACAATACTATTTTTGAAAATGGCAGCCACATTCTCAAACTCAATACTGGATAAGATAATTAAAAAAAAGGGGGGGAAAAAATCTAATGTTAAAATCAGACTGGTTATGAGTAAAATAATATTTGAATAGAAAACAGTAACCCACAATTATATAGAATATTCATGTATAATCGATATATAAATTCAACAAAACGATTCCTAAAGTAAAAATCTAATGCACTGTTGTTTTTATTAAATTTATAATGATGTTGTTTCAAGTTCAACAAAAGAAAGAAAAATAAATAAATAAAACTGTTATGGATTCAAATATTAGGCTCAACCAAGGTGTGACTCAACAAGAGGCAAGCAAATCCTAACCTTAAAGTACCCTCTATAAATAGATGGTAAATACTAAAGATATACGGATTCTCTACACTCTACTTCTTTACAATTTTGCCGCGCAGAGCACACACCCCACTCCATTGGGTGAAAACTCTCATGTTTGTGCTTTGTGATCCTTTATCCTTTTAGGTATCTCATCCATGGATATTTAGGAGGAAGCTATCTGATCCTACATCAATATATTAGCACACCTAGGGCTAGACATCTATGTGCTACAAACTGAACAAAAACCAAACCCAATACTAATTCATATGTTTAATGGTTAAACCAGCCAAACCCGAATGGGGTTTTAATGCCAGTTTAGATCCTTTTATTTTTAATTTATTTTCTCCTTAATACCATATTCTTCACTATTAGGAATCACGGTGGATAATTGATATGTGTGTGTCTTTATTGTAAACTCACTGAACACACAAAATCTCAGTGGCCCTAATAACTATATTGTTGGCTGTAGTTGTTCATTAAAAGTAAAAGGGAAAAACAAATAGAATTATTAGATATATATTTGTAATATAAGTAGATATAAAGTATTGTATTTAGGTATTAGATATATAGTTGTATTCAGGTATTATTGTATTTAGGTATTTAGGCATTATTGTAGTTATTACCTAACATGCATCTGTAGCATTATAGGACCTTGACGTTGCTTACCATTATTAGGCTGTTTGGCCCAATGCATCTTGTTGTGTTTTATTGATTGTATAAATTGGATCCTTAATCCAATAGACGTATGAATCTTTCTCATTTATAGCAAAAAAAAAAAAAAAAAATCTTCCTCATTAATACAGCATAATATTCGATATTTTCAAGATTCATCATGATCATCATTCAAGATTACGTTTATTGGAAAAACGCCAACGTCGTCGTATTATAGAAACATCAGGACTGGTAGGCAACGAAAATTATTCGACATAGAGGAAGGCTATGTGCATCGCCCTCCGCGGCAAGTATAACTTGGGGTTTATTATTGATGGATCTTGCACTAAAGAATCTTAGGAATCACACCTCCAAAAAAAAATTTCTGTCTGCTCAGTGTTCCTCAGTTAAAAATAAGAGTGTAGATGCTTTGTTGCATTCAAATTGACGAAATTCTATTTAAAAAAAAGTAAATAAAATATTTTCCAATCCAAAATATAAGAAACAATATAAATGATGTAACACTAAACTGGAACATCCCTAAATGAGTTTTTGCACTAAAAAATAATTAAAATCCTAAATACATAATAATATATATAACTAAACCATGATTAATGCAAATCCAAGTTGATCATCGAGTCCTCTAAATGACCATAATTGCAGCACATCGCCATCTTGAAAATTATTGTACTTCACAACATCATACCAACGATGAGTCAAATTATAAGTAATGGAAGTTGTCATTTGCCACCTTTTCAAAACTAAGTTGAACTCTTTAAGATTTGGATCCAAAACCAACACAGGAATACCGTTGAGCTTATTAGTTTTTGGATCTTTTGTCATTAATAAATTAAGCTCTTTAGGTTTAAGAAAATCTTCAGCTTTCAGCAAAATCATCTTCTCTAGAATTGATAAACGATCGTTGGTTTTACACAAATCACTCTAATAAACCTTCTTTTCTAGGATCTTTATGATATTACGGCCTCCAATCTCATCGATCTTCTTCTTTGTCATCTCTGGCAACATTAACGAGATAGGATCTGATGATGATTCTTTTGATGAAGAAGTATTTTTATCATTGATCTTTCTCTTTTTGTTGGTCCTCCTTCTTTTTATTGATGGTTCTTCTTCTTCTTTGGCCGCCTCTCTTGATATTTGATTGATCTCTGTACTAAGTAGTGTTTCTTGATCATGATCTTTATTTTCTTGAATCTCATCTCTTCTTCCATTATTGTTGGATGTACTCCTTTCTTGATCCACAACCTCTTCTGATATTTGTTCTCTAGCAGGAAGCGCCATTATAACACCAAAAAGTTTAAATTCGCTTATCTGAGACGTGGTTGATCTTTCTACACGTATGATCATGATGATCTTTATTTTCTTGAATTTCATTGTTGGTTGTCCTCCTTTCTTCATCGATAGCCTCTTCTGATATTTGATTCTGAGCGGGAAGTGCTATAGTTACACCAAAAAGTTTAAATTCCTTTATTTGAGACATCATCACTTACTTTCGGACTTAATGAATTCTCTTGTATCTCAAGAAAATGTGAAATAGAATCATAAGAGTTAACTAATATATATAGAGAAAACCTGTTTTATTTCGGGTAGGATAAAAGATTCAATTTGAAATAAATCTATGATAGATTATTCAATATATCTAAAATGTTTGAAATGATTAACTTTTATCTTATACTTCGACTAATATATATATATATATATCTTTCCGGGTGAAAAATAATATCAAATGGAAAAACATAAAATAATTGAAGTTTGCTCTATCTACATTTTAAATTAACTGAAATTCAATTTAAGTTTTCAATCTACATTGAAAAAATTAGATAGCTATTTTCGTTTACCTATAAAATTATAGTATTTAAATAAGATGTATTACATAGTACATAAAGGCCAATTAATATCTTATATTTTGATAATTTAAAATTAGTTTAGTTTAATTTAATATTTTTTCGATATATTATTTTAGGATATCAAACTTCCCGTCTTTTTTTTTTCATATTTTCCTCTATACTCTATTACAAAATTCTTGAAAAATTGTTTTTTTTTTTAAAAAAATTATCCAATAATTCTGAATGATGTTAATGGCATTTAATTGAGGCTAAATTAACATATTTCTTGCATCTATCTTGTATATAAACTAAATTATTTTGTAAAATATTAGATTACATGGTGGGAAGAGAGAGTGTGTGTATATATATATATACATGGTGAGAAAATTATATATATTTTTAAATATATGAAACCGAAAGTTAATTATTATTATTGTAGTTGTTATCATTATTACATATGCACCTGGAATAGTTTAATTCTCATCATAAACGTGCGCGTGCACAATTGGAATAGAAATTCAACGTCTCCAAAAACAAAAAAGAAGAAATTTTATAATATCGTTTAATCAAGGAAAAAAAGTGTGCTTAACTATTTTTTTTGGTCTTGTCGTTTAATATAAAATATATTTATCTAATTTAATTAGATTAATGAAATTAATTAGGTTAGTTAATGAGTATAATATGACATATATTTTTTAAAATATGTTAATCAATTTTCTTAATTACCACATTTCCTCTTCATCTTGATTATTATTGAGGAAAAAAATAATAGGGGTAAATTAAAAAAATATTAATAAATATAAAAATTTTGTTTTATATTTAAAATTAAGATTAACTCTCCAAATATATCTTATATTAAATAACAAGAGGGAGTACAAAATATTGCTCATTAAGAATTTTCTATTTTGTTCTTGTTATTATTTTATTATAAAAACTTTTGGGTAATTTGGTAAATATATTGCTATTGTGATAACAGCAGAGGGAAGCGACTAAAAGGTAAAAGCAAAAATGCTACAACACCCCAAGAAGGCACACAGATTCCACACAAGCGTATGAATATTGTGCTCGTGCTATTCCCCATTATTTTTTTTAATGTCATATACCTTCCAGTTAATTATTTTTTAATCTAACCACAACCTCGTTTCTTACTTTTATTATCTAAACATACTAAAATAAAAAAATTTGATAAAAAAATTTAAAAAGTAAACTTCTGAATATTATTTCAATCTATATTATCAATCTAAATTTTAATGCTTAATTTACAAATTTTGAGCAACTTAAGATTCATATTCTAGATTAAGGCTTATTTTATTTCATGTTATCCAGCAAAATTTCATGGTTACCCTAGAAATAGAATTTGTCAAAAATAGAGGGAATAATATTAGATAGCAAATACCAGTGGATATTAGCATGAGTAGAAGGAGCTCTGGTTGTTTAAGCAAGAGGTCTCAGTTTCAAGTCTTTATGAATGTAAAAAATTTCTCTGGGAGAGCACTCCGCTTCGGTATCTGACAGAATTTCAGAGTGGTTGCACACTTTACCACCATTTTGACGGCTCGCCCTGCCCAACATTGGTATTACCTAGGAAGAGGAGAGATTCCATCCTGCCTTTGGATTGTGGGTGAGCCCAACTCCTTCTTAAAATTTTTTTATTAAAAAAAAAAATAGATAGCAAATTCCACACCTCCAACTAATGACATTGTCGTCTTTGGCCAAAAGAAAAAAACTTGATGACTTTGTAGTCCAGTGCAGCTTACTCATAGATAGGTGAAAAGTTACGTGTTCAATCTTATTTACGTGTATAGCCCACTAACTCAAACAAGAAAAAATCTCCCATGCCCTAACATAGAGCTTATTTGGTTTGACGGGATGGTAAGGGAAGAACTTCTAAGGAGGATATTGACTAAATTGTCATTAATGAGAAGAATATATATATATATATATATATATATATATATATATATATATATATTTTGTTGAAAGTGTGTTTTTAAAATATTAAAAATTTTTCACAGGATATTCAATAAAGATGAGAAAAAAATTTCTCGCTCATGGTCATCTTTGTATTTAAAACATTTCTCATGAGCCCCAATTGAAAGTCTTCGGTCCATTCTACAAAATTTTCCTGATAGTCCAAATCTATGTTGAAATGGCCTTGTTCTTGAGGTCTAGTGGGAAAAATATCATATCTGGGAAAGAAACTAAGCCTATAACATTAGGGCCCTTCCCGCATGCCACAAACGAACGGACCCAAGAAAAACCAGTTGGAATGGGTGTGTCCAAAAAAAAAAAAAGTGTTATGGGGACACCTCTTATCTTTGGGTTTAATTGGGGAGGGGTTGGACACTCAAAAAAAAAAAAAAAAAAAGATTCAATCCTGGAGTTAGTTAAGGTACTGGAGGAAATATCTTAGGGGTCTATAAAGCAACGGTAACTCAGGCTAAGGTGGAGACGTGTACTCTTAGTCCTAAATTCCCTATAAAGTGGGTTCTAAGTACCGTGCCCTTAGATTGTGGGTGAGCCTAACCAATCTTCTAAAATTTCTTTCTTTCTTTTTTTTTTTTTAAAACAGTATTATAGGGACCCCTATTTGAATGCAAAGTATCCATATGAAAATAGTGTTTATATTGTTTTTTTTAAAAAAAACTTTATTCTTGCAAACAATCATCAAACTATAAAGATAAAAAATCACAGAAAAAAAAATGATATACTCTTAAAATTTTTATTGAGATGCCAAATCCTCCCTTTGCTCCTTTTTATAATACCATTCATTATTTCGATGTGCATTCCTGTTTATAAGATATCATTTAGAGATGATTCAACATTTGACGCATTTTTTTAATTTTTATCCTTCCTTAATTATATATTTTTCTTCTCAATTTTTGGACTCATTTTTTCTCACATCCTCCTTCTTTATAAATAAGGGTATTTTTAAAAAATGAGTTACATTTTTCATATATATTCATTGTTTTAAACTAATTTTAACTATATGTAAATTGATTATTAGTATTACATAAAAAAGAAACAAGGAGCACATGCCTTGGCTTAGACACTAATTATCGTGAGTCAATGACTGGCAAAATTAAAAATTCACGGATGTTTCATTAAGTTTTTAAATCAATATATTACTTCTTAATAGGGAAAATCCATTAAAAGAGACGGTTGAATTACATAAATTTTAAATTAAGTCATTAAATTCAAAAAATTCTGAATTGGGTTAGATGTTCTAAAATAAGATTTTAGAATTCAATAATTTTATCTCAAATTTTCTTTTTTAATTTCAACTCAGTAATAAATACTCTCACGTGTAATCAATATGTTACTCTTCCATGTTTATTATTTTAATTTTTTTTTTTACAAAAATAAGAACTTATTAATTACTCTCTCTTATAGAATTAGAGAAGGATAATTTAGTAATTGAGCAAAAAAATATAATGGCAAGTCAGTTCCTTCCTTGGTCATTCCGTGAAATTTGAGAATTTATGCTGGATTCAAATTGTAATTTTATACTTTTAGTTTTGGGGGGGGGGGGGGTTTAAACTGAGAAATTATTTTGAGTGTGAACTTTCTGTTAGATTTTGTTTATAATATATTCTTTCATTGCCGAGCTCAAAGGTATTATTTTAAACAATTGTGCATGTGTATTCATGTTAATTTAGTGCTTAATGGGAACAAAGTTGGATTTATTTTTGTGATGTTTGTGATGAACAGGATCCCTTGTAGGTTATAGGCATAGGTGGATTTAGAGAGGGTTAGGGGTGGCCCCCGCTCCCCAAAACTTTTTTTAATATATATATTTAAGGATATAGTTTTCTTTGTCTGTGGTTTACTTTAGTATTTTAACTACACACAAACAAATTCACGCGCAAGAGAAACATATTTTAATATTTTCCTTTGCTTGTGGCTTATATTTAGGATAAAAATCAACTCCTTAAATATGTTTTATATTATGGATCGGCAGGGGTGGATCCAGAAAAATATGGAAGGGGGGCACTATAGTGGCAAAGATATTCGGGGTTCGGGGGCTTTTTTTATAGAAAATTTTAAATGTATTAAAAAACAAAAAAAAGAATATAAAAAAAATATTCATGAAATCAAGTGAATATTGATTATGTAATAAGAGATGCAATTGTTTTACAAACCAATCATTTAGAAAAGTAAAGCTAAGTATTGTTAGAAATACAGCTACATAAATTATAATGAAGGATGGACACTCAATAGGTTCAAGTACATATATTTTAATAACAAAAGTATATTACAATAAAAATAATTACAATGTCATTCTTCTGAGCCTTATTTTTTGGAATTCCATTCTAATTGCCTTATTATCAATGCTATCAAATACATCTTTTTTAATATAATGCACTAAACAAACATTCAAACATTCATCTCTCATCCGATTACGAAGTGTAGTCTTGATATATTAAGGATTGATACTTAATTTAAGGAGGGCAATTATTTAAACATGTATTAATTATAAATTAATTGATTAAATTTTAAAAAAAAAATTCAAAGGGGGGGGAGGGACTTGCCCACCCAATCCAACACTTGGGTCCGCCCATGTGGATCGGAGGGAGTAATTTGTTGGAAGATGTATAGTCCATTCTTAGTAGATTAGAGTCGTTCAAACCCAATGCAAGTTAGGCTATTATGTAATAGATTTCTTTCAACTTTATATATTATGTGTAGGTTTTTATTTTTGCTCTCTGTCATTAAAATTCCTAGCTCCACCATTGCACTCATACGGTTTGTACGTAACCCATGTGAGTTCCTCTATTATTGGAGGAAGAAGAGAAATCTAATTAAAGAATATCAAAAGAAATAAGATGCGTACGTTTGTGATGGTAATTTCTTCTCTGAAGTCTAAATAAGAGTGTAGATGGTTCGTTGCATTCAAGTTGACGAAATTCTATTTAAAAAAAGTAAATAATATATTTTCCAATCCAAAATATAAGAAACAATATAAATGATGTAACACTAAACTGGAACATCCCTAAATGAGTTTTTGAACTGAAAAATAATTAAAATCCTAAAAACATAATAATATATATAACTAAACCCTGACTAATGCAAATCCAAGTTGATCATCGAGTTCTCTAAATGACCATAATTGCAACACATCGCCAACTTGAAAATTATTGCACTTCAACACATCATACCAACGACGAGTCAAATTATAAGTAATGGAAGTTGTCATTTGCCACCTTTTCAATACTAAGTTGAACTCTTTAAGATTTGGATCCAAAACCAACACAGGAATACCGTTGAGCTTATTAGTTTTTGGATCTTTTGTCATTAATAAATTAATCTCTTCAGGTTTAATAAAATCTTCAGCTTTCAGCAAAATCATCTTCTCTGGAATTGATAAACGATCATTAGTTTTACCCAAATCACTCTGATAAACCTTCTTTTCTAGGATCTTTACGATATTATGGCCTCCAATCTCATTGATCTTCTTCTCTGTCATCTCTGGCAACATTAACGAGATAGGATCAGATGATGATTCTTTTGATGAAGAAGTATTTATCATTGATCTTTCTCTTTTTGTTGGTCCTCCTTCTTTTTACTGATGGTTCTTCTTCTTCTTCTTTGGCCGCCTCTCTTGATATTTGATTGATCTCTTTACTTAGTAGTGTTTCTTGATCATGATCTTTATTTTCTTGAATCTCCTTCTTTTTACTGATGGTTCTTTCTTGATCCACAACCTCTTCTGATATTTGTTCCTTAGCAGGAAGCGCCATTATAACACCAAAAAGTTTAAATTTGCTTATCTGAGACGTGGTTGATCTTTCTACACGTATCTAATCATGATGATCTTTATTTTCTTGAATTTCATTGTTGGTTGTCCTCCTTTCTTCATCGATAGCCTCTTCTGATATTTGATTCTGAGCGGGAAGCGCTATATTTACACCAAAAAGTTTAAATTCCTTTATTTGAGACATCATCACTTACTTTCAAACTTAATGAATTCTCTTTTATCTCAAGAAAATGTGAAATAGAATCATAAGACTTCAATAATATATATAGAGAAAACCTGTTTTATTCCGGGTAGGATAAAAGATTCAAATTGAAATAAATCTATGATAGATTATTCAATATATCTAAAATGTTTGAAGTGATTAAATTTTATCTTATACTTCGACTAATATATATATATATATATATATATATATATATATATATATATATATATATACAGTGGCGGATCTTGGAGGAAAAGTTTGAGGGGGCCAAATAGTGGCGGGGGTGCTGCCCCGAAAATTTTTTTAAGGAAAGTTTTAAATGCATTAAAAATAAAAAGAATAAAAAAAATATTCATGAAATTAAGTCAATTAACTTCATCTACAAGTGTAGTATAAAATAAATAGAAGCATAATAACTAGTAAGGGATACATCACAAAAGAAAATTTCACTGATAAGATAAAAATTTCAGGTGATTAGAATGAAATATAGAAAAGAATGACAAGATTAACATAAATCATACAAGACCCCACATGAAACAAAATTAAATTATAAGCCCAAATATATAAAAAGATGGAAAAAAAAAGAAGAAGAAGAAGAAGTTGAGGGGCCAAAATTTAATTTTACTTTGGGGGCCAAAGTGGTATTATTCACTAAAAAATAAAAAGTCCCATTAAAAATTTTAAATTTTTTTTTTTTGGGGCCATGGCTCCTCATAGCCCCTTATAAGTTCCGCCAGTGTATATATATATATGGGAAAAATATTTCTCCTGTCACTGGAGATAGAGTTATCTCCAGTGATCCTAAAACTACGTCGTTTTGAATTAATGAAGGGTGTGTTTGTAATTTTAAGTGTATTAATGAAGAGTGTTTCTGTATTTGCACTCTTCATTAATTCACTTGAAATTACAAATACACCCTTCATTAATTCACCTGAAATTATAAATACACCCTTCATTAATTCAAAACGACGTAGTTTTAGGGTTACTGGAGATAACTTTATCTCCAGTGACAGGAGAAATTATTTACTATATATATATATATATATATATATATATATATATATATATATATATATATATATATATATCTGGATAAAAAATAATATGAAATAGAAAAGGATAAAATAACTGAAGTTTGCTCTGCTATCTACATTTTAAATTAACTCAAATTCAATTTAAGTTTTTAATCTACATCAAAAAAATTTGATAGTTATTTTCGTTTACCTATAAGATTATAGAATTTAAATAAGATGTATTACATAGTACATAAAGGCCAATTAGTACCTTAAATTTTGATAATTTGAAATTAGTTTAGTTTAATTTAATATTTTTTCGATATGTTATTTTAGGATATCAAACTTCCCGTCTTTTTTTTCCCATATTTTTCTCTATATCTATTACAAAATTCTTGAAAAATTGATTTTTTTTAAAAAAAAATTATCCGATAATTCTAAATAATGTTAATGGCATTTAATTGAGGCTAAATTAACATATTTCTTGCATCTATCTTGTATATAAACTAAATTATTTTGTAAAATATTAGATTACATGGTGGGAAGTGTGTGTGTCTATATATATATATATATGAACTAACCTGGAAGGCTTTGGCAACTGAAAAATATTCAATTAATTTAATTTGGTCAATATATGGGAAATAATACAATAGAGAAATAACAAAAGAGTGTCACAAATATCATGATGCGCTTACGTTCTGGTAGAGGCAATAATGGAAATAACAACAACCGCAATCGTTAACGCGCATTAAGAATTTCCAACTGGAATGCCTTTTTGGATCCTTTTAAATTTAAATTATTTAGTTTAACTTATCCAAAATAATTCATTAGTTTACAATTTTATTTAAACTATTAATTTGAATTATTATTCTTTTACTTGGACTCTTTTTTTTTTTGGGCTTTTCCTGTCTCTTCATAGTTTACGATTTGATTTAAAGTTGTTACGGATTTGAACAGGACCTATACTCAATGTAAGGCCTAAGAGGAGATATATTGCATATCTATCGAAATCTATCTATAGTAGGTAAATATCCTAAAATAAAGAGGTATCTTCATATAAGATATAGCGGCCTGGATACTCGCATCGGAGATCACGCAAGGTCCGATATATCCTACCTAAGGTAAACTTTATAAATGCAAAGGTCAAACCTAAGGTACACATATTACAGGTCGTTCTAACTTTAGACTATTTACATACAGTCACACAAAGCACACACCCTACCCCCTTGGCTACACGCCTATATGTGTCTCGAATTACGTGGACTTTGATCCCTTTACAGGGTATGTAGGCCTTAGGCTTGGCTCCTAGTCAAGTCCGATAAATCTTGTTCTTAGAACAAAACATTGGCGCCGTCCGTGGGGAACCGTAAATTTTGATTCCTGTGACCAAAGATGGTCAACACCAGAAGCAACAGTCAGATGCCTTTCCACAGGCAGTTCCTGAAAATCCACAGCAACAAAATCAAGAAACGTAGCAGCCTGCGAAGGATTCAGAGAAACGATTGTTGTTTGAGCAACGGCTTTGGTTTTGAGCTGCTTCACATGGGTTTTCTTATAATTCTCCTTGTATCCACATAACAAGAAGATAGTTGGAAGGATCACCAGGTTCTCTCTTTGGGAATTCTTTTAAGAAGGGGTGTGTATTAGGAAGTACATAAACCATATGTTTAGTCCCTAAACGAGCCACACTTTTCAACTCTGGCATAAATGTAGATGCTCTATTTGGATCATAAGCTCCCATGATGAGAATATAGCATGAAGATCATCATCATCTCTCCTTGAGAACCTAGGATCATTATCCTCTCTCCTTGAGAACCCAAACTTTTCAACTCTGGCTTAAATTTAGATGCTTTATTTGGATCATAAGCTTCCACATGACGAGAAGATAGTTGAAAGGATCACCAGGAAGAACTCAGAAGAGTCTTTGATGGCCTTAATAAAAAACTAGCAAACCTAGTTGATCTCGTTCGACAATTTCAGATCCTCCTATCATTGTGCCAGCAGCTGCCGCATAGCAACCTCCGGGCCCACCACGCAACAATAGCCACTGGACAGAGGATGAGATCTAGGAATTGATACAGCTGCGGGTTCAATACCCATTTGAGAATCCCAAAACAAACAAATTGAGATATCCACGGTTGTTGGAAAGCCGAGGCTAATTCAATGCCAAAGGAGTTATTTTCACAACTTGGGGAAGTAGGGAAGTCTACTTTATGTTTGCCTTTGCTATACCTACTTTGTGTTCATCTTTTCTATATTATTCACATTAGAAAGAGTTAGCGGATTACTAAAACCCTCCAAACATATAACAATAGCATATGATCTCATTGACCTATTATTTCTTCAATCAAAATTGTTTTGAGGCAGGGCAAACGAGCAAATTGAGATAGCCAAGGCTGATTCAACGCCTATGGCGTCTCGACTCCATCACGATTGTCGAGGCTGATGATACGTCGAGATAAGAAGGTGCCGAAACACCGAGGTACATTGAGATTGTTACCGACCTCAAAGTCGAGCGAATTCCTTGATATTACTTTGGATCCTTGAGACCTTACCTCGGATCTTTGAGCAAATGACATTGGTAACCGGGGTCAATATGCAACAACCCGACGATGCGCGGTAGATAGGCAGGAGGGTAAGATTCAGGCTTTTTTTCCTATTTGCCACTTTTTAAATAACTAATTACAATTTTGCCACTGTTTCCAAACTATTTCTCAATGTGCCACTATTTAGTCGACTAAACCAAGGTTTAGTTGACTAAAACGCGGGACTTGGATTTTTTTTGACTGCCCCCGTGATTTAGTCGACTAAGTCATAGTGCTTAGTCGACTAAATCGCGACAGGGGTTTTTTAAAAACCCCAATCGCGATATTTGGAACCCTAATCGACTACAAAACCTCCACAAACCTCTCCCCTCTATTTTTTTTCACCAAATCCTTGTTGAATTTGTTGGTGGATAGCGAAGGAAACTTCATTCTAGCGTCATTTGCGTCGATTTTGGTATGTTCTCATCTCCATTTTGAATTTCTGCCGTTGTTCTTTCGTTTATGCGGGGCTTGTAAAACTCATTTTTATTTTTAATTATTTGTCTACCTTCATAAATTTAAACTTTTAAAATTTGATCTATACCTTTCATAATTGCAATCTATAATAAATAAAGAAATTTTAAATTATAAAATATTATAATAATAATTTATAAAATATTAAATCTAAAATATACATTTCATTATCTAAGGATGGAGATGAGATGATGATATAAAAGAGGGTAATGAGGATATCATTTTCCTATATTTTGATATAGTAAATTTTTGTATCCTCTATAATCTCATATACTAATATAATATTATAGCTAAGTAGAAAGATCGTATTTTGAGGGGCTTCCCTTCCTATAGAGGGAATCATATGACATATTTTATAATATACTTTTTTAATATAAGACATATTAATTTAATTTAATTCGGAGAGTATTAATAGAGGTAAATTATGAAAAGATTGACAAACATGAAAATTATATCTTATATTTAAGATTAAAATCAACAAAGAAGACATTTTCAGGTTTAAAACTTATATAATTGCCTGAAAATGAAGATGAATACATCATTAGAGATTTTTATATCTATTTTAAATCAGTATCTTAACTAATATAAGTACCTCAAGAAGTTGTTGTTGATGAGTTTGAAAATGAAGACATCATTAGATATTTTCATATCTATTTTAAATCAATATATTAACTAATCAATTTAATATTTTGAATGTAATCAATATAAATTATAAATTTTGAAAAATATTTCTTCATATTCAGGTTTAAGAAACCATAAAATTAATTTTTTATTAAGATTTTATATTGGGGATTTTTCTGTTAGGATTCTTAGTCATGTCCTCGATCTAATCTTTGATGAACTTTGATTTTAAATATAAAACTCATTTTTACTTTTGATCAATTTATCTAATTCTAGGGAAATGGGTTCGTATAAACGAAAGAATAACGACGAAAATTCAAAATGGGGATGAGAACATACCGAAATCGACGCAAATGACGCTAGAATGAAGTTTCCTTCGCTACCCACCAACAGATTCAGTAAGGATTTGGTGAAAAAAAACAGAGGGGAGAGGTTTGGGAGGTTTTGTAGTCGATTAAGGTTCAAAATTCCGCAATTGGGGTTTTTAAAAAACCCCTATCGCGATTTAGTCGACTAAGCATTGTGGCTTAGTCGACTAAATCACGGGGCAGTCAAAAAAATCCAAGTCCCGCGTTTTAGTCGAATAAACCTTCGTTTAATCGACTAAATAGTGGCACATTGGGAAATAGTTTGAAAACAATGGCAAAATTGCGATTAGTTATTTAAAAAGTGGCAAATAGGGAAAAAAAGCCTAAGATTCACAGCAATCTAGCCCTGATAACTCAGATACGAAAGATCTTGACCTTGAAGTCAAGCAAACCGCCTCGACATTACCCTGGATCTTTGAGACATTACCTCGGATCTTTGGGGTAGACGACTTCGATAGCCGGGATCAACATCTGGATTCAAATGCAGGCGAATCATCTAGCACTACTTAGGATCTTTGAGACAAGACCTCGGATCTTTGAAGTAAGCCGCCTTGATAGCTACAATCAACGTAATTCAGCTCAACACTTCGATAGTTAGGATCAACATAATTCAGCTCGGCAATGTAAGGCTCACGACAGCAAAGCGGGCAAAATACATCCCGGCAGCTCAGAAGCCTGAACTACTGGGCTGGGGGGCATCTGTTACGGAGCTGAACAGGGCCCATACTCAATGTAAGGCCCAAGAGGAGATATATCGCATATCTATCGGAATCTATCTATAGCAGATAAATATCCTAAAATAAAGGGGTATCTTCATACAAGATATAGCGGCTTGGATACTCGCATCGGAGATTACGCAAGGTCCGACATATCCTACCTAAGGTAAACTCTATAAATACAGAGGTCAAACCCTAAGGTACACACATTACAGGTTCTACGTTCTAACCCTAGACTATTTACATACAGTCACACAGAGCACACACCTCACCTCCTTGGCTACACGCCTGTGTGTGTCTCGAACTACGTGGACTTTGATCCCTTTACAGGGTACGTAGGCCCTAGGCTTGGCTACTAGTCAAGTCCGATAAATCTTATTCTCAGAACAGAACAAAAGTACTCATTTGAATTATTATTATTTTAGTTTTACGACTCTTTTGTAAGAAATGTCTTATGTGGTAGTGATAAATATATATAATTTAATAATTAATGAAGGGGCTGAATCACTATTGGTATCTTGACTGCTTGATGGGAACAATTATATCTATAGGATGTACATGTCTTTTGGATATATAAGTTATTTAAAGGATAAAAACTTGTTCGTTCATTCCTGACCATAAGGGACGCCTCTAGTTTTTTATCCAGAAGAGAGAGCATGTAATGAAGGGTGAAGATAATGATAAAAGTTTTAATTATCATGCTGCAAGTCACATATTATGAAGTATCAATTCCGTAATTATGAATAGAGGTTAGTGCATCTTGACTTAAATATATAGTGTTGTGGAAATCATGAGTTCTTAAGAACCTTGTTCATATTCTTATCACTTGTTGTTTGAGCATGAAATTATAGAAAGACTTACATCTTTTCCCTTGAGTTTTCCTGTCTCTTCCTTTCTCTTTCTCACTCTTACCTTTTAGTTCTTCTTCCAGTTACTAAGAGACCTATTGGACAGTACATTTTCATGGTCAATTAATCGAATTACTCTTCATTGATTAAAATTTTTTGTCATTCAGAACCCATCATTGAATTTATTCAAACCTCAAAAAAATTTTTTTGTGGTCAGCAAATCTGAATTGAACTTAAACAAGTTAGGAGGTTTGATTTGTCAATTTCTTGTAATGACTCATATTCTCTATGATAAATCTTGTTTGCAAATTCTATTAAGTAAATAAAGACAAGCATGCCTTAATAAAATAACAAGTTCACGTTTTCATTTTGGCAAATAAAATGCAAGTTATAAACAATCCATTCTACATAATCCATCAGATCTTTAACATAACACATTTTTCTAATTTGATTAGATTAAGAATGTTAATTAAGTTGATTAATATGACATGCATTTTTTAAAACGCCTTAGAATATGTAGGTGATCAGTATTTTCTGGAAATATTTTTTGGAATTTTAGTATGAAAGTTGACAGCAACTTTGCAAGTATAGTGACTCCATTTGAATGCAAAATATCCGTATATAATAAAAGTGTTTATTTTGTGAAAGAAAAAAAGCTTTGATATTGCAAACAATCATCATAAGAGATGGTACACATCAAACAATTCGTAAATGATGCTCTTTTAAAATAATTATAAAAAATGAGGTTGTTTTAAAAATTTACACCCTATTGCGAGTCAATGAAGGGAAAACTTAAAAGATCGCACATTTTTATATAAAGTTTTGAAATTAACTCTCAATAATCAATTATCAACTTTATTTATTCTTAAAAACTTATAATACCTGTATTAAGAAACGGGTTGGTCTGGATCCATTAATCAATAAACACAATTTATTATTGATTATTTCATAATTTTCTTTTTTAAATATTTCCCCATAATTCTATGATTAATTAATCATATTTTCCTTCTAGCCTAAATTTTAGGGAAGTAATTTATTCAAATCCTTGACCATGTGCATTACTTTCTTTATGTGATTTTTCTTTAGGAATGGGAGGGTTACAAAATGTTCTTCCAATTTTACTATTATTGAATTATATTCATCTCGTACGTACATCGTACACAGAGTAAACATAGGTTAGATGCATGGAGGGTAAGGGCTTGTTGCTTCTTAAAGTTTGCATAATTAGTTAATTTTAGTCCTACATTTAGCATATATATCACTCCTTAAAAATTTTGAAATTATTAATTAATTTTATCATATAATTAGTGAAGAAGACGTTCAGGATATCTTAGTGAAGAAGTTGGGTTGCATTTAGTTGCTGGATTGTGAAATTAGAAGACACCTTAATGAATGGCTTATCAGCATGAGCTTGTGTTTAGTCGTCGGATTGTGAAGATTGTGACGAAGAGGGTCACAAATGCCCATATTGTTGTTGTGATGGGGTGTGACATTGATTTCCAACAAAAATGTGAAATACCAACCAAAAAAAAAAAAGAAAATAGGTGGGTTTGTGATTTAGAAGTAACTTCTAAAACCTACTTAAGATTGAATATACATGTTTTGTTGAAGTTGTCTTAAGTGCGTGTATTTCAAAATATGTATAATAATGTGTTTGCTGAAAAAAAAATCGTATATAATATGTTGGATTTTTATATTGTAATATTTTTATTTTATTTTATTGTGTTATGGGAAGTACTCTTTTTTTTTTCCTCACAATTATCAAGGCATGATCTCTGCATTAAACTTCTTATATATTAAAATCTCTATAATATTCTGTAAAAATCATATATACAATAAGTCATATTTAAATTGGAGAAAACTTAGGTTAAGTTTCTTATATATACTAAGCTAATTTTTTGAATTACAGTAGTTATTTTATCATGGTTAATGTGTATGTATTAACTTTTCAAATCTAAATTAAATTTTTAAATTTTCATAGGAACACATGTTATTTTGTTTTTGTTAATAGTTAAAAATAAAATTCTTCAATTTTTATATGGACATGTGTTATTTTGATATGGTTAGTTGTTAAAATGTACACTTGCATTTGTAAATTCACCCATGGATCACTTGTAAATTTATGTATAAGCTTTTGTAATGCAAACTAAAATTTTTAAATTTTCATATGGACAATTTTTATTTTTTTAAGGATGAAAATTAAAATTTGAAATTTTTATATAGACCCGTATTTATATTGATAATGTTAATTGCTAAAATGTGCATGTATGCCTTTTTTTTTTTTTTTTAACTAGTGCATTTCTTATTCATAAATTAATACTAGTATATCATATTATTTTATCAGAAACTGAAAAAGTATCTCTTCCCGCTGAGATGGCTATGTATAATTTCAATATATTTTTTTTTTTGGGTAAAATGTATGATTTCAATAGTACAATTACAAGGCTATTAACTTGGGTCATTCTTTGCCGATGAATGTAAATTACAGTGGGCTTCTTGGCCCATTTAAAAAATTTGCTGGCCTACATTACATAAAATATTAATAATATAAGGAGCTGCTCGATCCCGACAATACTATTATTGAAAATGGTAGCCACGTTCTCAAACTCAATACTGGATGAGATAATTAAAAAAAGAAAAAAAAAATCTAATGTTAGAATCAGACTGGTTATGAGTAAAATAATATTTGAATAGAAAACATTAACCCACAATTATATAGAATATTCATGTATAATCCATATATAAATTCAACAAAACGATTCCTAAAGTAAAAATCTAATGCACTGTTGTTTTTATTAAATTTATAATGATGTTGTTTCAAGTTCAACAAAAGAAAGAAAAATGAATAAATAAAACTTTTATGGATTCAAATATTAGGCTCAACTAAGGTGTAGCTCAACAAGTGGCAAGCAAACCCTAACCCTAAGGTACCCTCTATAAATAAATGGTAAATCTTAGGGCCCGTTTGGTTCAGGGAACATTTAAGGAGAGAAATGAACTTAAAGAAGGGAAAGGAATTGAAGGGAAGATTGAGAGGGAACTTTAAAAAGTTGGGCTATTTGGTAGACATGGGAACTTAATTAAGTTGAGGGAAGATAAATTGTTTGGTATGAAGAATTTGGTGTTGGTTAAGTGGGAAAGTTAGGTAAAATTCCCTTAATGCCCCCAGAAAAAAAACCCAGATAATGTTTTTTTTTTTTTGGGTTGGTGTTGCGATTTGTACAATTCAAGTGCCAACCTAAGAGTAAAGTTCGAACCAAACTGTCAAGTTCGAACGCAGCTGCCATAATGTGAACCAGAACAGTAAAGCAAAACGACTATCCCGAATCGTTTCAAAAAACATTTAAACAGATAAGCAGGAGTAATGACTCATCATGTTAGCCAACCTAGTTTACTGAATCATCTGAAAAAAGAAAAACATAGAAGTGAAGAAGAATAATTTCCCCCACTGTACAGCAAAGCACCCAAATTGCTTCCCCGCTGATTGCGTCGAAGGCAGTCCACAACCAGGCCATCGCCATTGTTCACCAGCACAGCGCACAAAAAGTTTTCAAAAAAAAAAAAAAGCCATTCACTTACCTTGATTCGATCTTGCTTGCCAACTCCTTCGCACGATGTAGTCTCAACCTTCATCTGCTCCTTCTTCTAGCTCCAGTCGCGATTCTACTTTTTTATGATCTTACAGGGGCTTTTTAGTCCTCCAAATTCACTTTCCCGGGGGAATTTTCAAGATCCCGCCATTTTGTGAAGGAGCCCACTTTCCTTCGTTTGTGGGAGCTTCAGCGACGACGGGAATGTCAATTCCCAGGAACAAGGTGTGCAAAATAGCTTCTCACCCACGGAACTGGGTTAAGTTCCCAGGAACAAGGCCGAATTCTGTTAACCAAACGGGCCCCTAAAGGTACACGGATTCTCTACACTCTACCTCTTTACAATTCTGCCGCACAAAGCACACACTTCACTCCATTTGGTGAAAACTCTCATGTTTGTGCTTTGTGATCCTTTATCCTTTTAGGTATCTCATCCATGGATATCTAGGAGGAAGCTATCTGATCCTACATCAATATATTAGCCCACCTAAGGCTAGACATTTATGTTCTACATACTGAACAAAAACCAAACCCAATACTAATTCATATGTTTAATGGTTAAACCAGCCAAACCCGAATGGGGTTTTAATGCCTGTTTGGATCCTTTTATTTTTAATTTATTTTCTCTTTAATACCATATTCTTCACTATTAGGAATCTCGGTGGATGATTCATATGTGTGTGTCTTTATTGTAAACTCACTGAACACACAAAATCCCAATGGCCCTAATAACTATATTGTTGGCTGTAGTTGTTCTTTAAAAGTAAAAGGGAAAAACAAATAAAATTATTAGATATACAGTTGTAATATAAGTAGATATAAAGTATTGTATTTAGGTATTATTGTAGTTATTAGCTAACATACATCTGTAGCATTATAGGACCTTGACGTTGCTTACCAGCTTTAGGCTGTTTGGCCCAATGCATCTTGTTGTGTTTTAATTTTTTTTTTCTTGATTAAAAAATTTTAGGAAAGGGGTTGGGTTCACACACAGTTCAGTGTTACCACTGCTTCCTAGACCTCTATAATGCCTCTCCCAGCGCCTTGACCAACACAAGTATCGAATCCCCTCCCTAAAGGTAAGAAAGACTGATCCCCATATTAGTTGAACCTAAAGACGAGGGGTTCTTGTTGTGTTTTATTGATTGTATAAATTGGATCCTTAATCCAATAGACGTATGAATCTTTCTCATTTATTAGCAAAAAAAAAAAAAAAAATCTCTCTCATTAATGCAGCATAATATTCGATATTTTCCCCCGGGTCTGTATGCAACTTATCATGGCATCAGAGCCATAGGATTTTCAAGATTCATCATCATCATCATTCAAGATTACGTTTATTGGAAAAACGCCAACGTCGTCATATTATAGAAACATCAGGACTGGTCGGCAACGAAAATTATTCGACAAAGAGGAAGGCTATGTGCGTCGCCCTTCGCGGCAAGTATAACTTGGGGGTTTATTGATGGATCTTGCACTAAAGAATCTTTGGAATCACACCTCAAAAAAAAACTTCTGTCTGCTCAGTGTTCCTCAGTTAAAACTTTTAAGGTAAAAATTAAAAAAAAAGTAAATAATATATTTAAAAAAGTATTGATGGATCTTGCTTCTGAGGAAATCTGCTTCCTTCGTTGCATTCAAGTTGACGAAATTCTATTTAAAAAAAGTAAATAATATATTTTCCAATCCAAAATATAAGAAACAATATAAATAATGTAACACTAAATTGGAACATCCCTAAATGAGTTTTTGCACTAAAAAATAATTAAAATCCTAAATACATAATAATATATATAACTAAACCTTGACTAATGCAAATCCAAGTTGATCATCGAGTCTTCTAAATGACCATAATTGCAGCACATCGCCAACTTGAAAATTATTGCACTTCACAACATCATACCAACGATGAGTCAAATTATAAGTAATGGAAGTTGTCATTTGCCACCTTTTCAAAACTAAATTGAACTCTTTAAGATTTGGATCCAAAACCAACACAGGAATACCGTTGAGCTTATTAGTTTTTGGATCTTTTGTCATTAATAAATTAATCTCTTCAGGTTTAATAAAATCTTCAGCTTTCAGCAAAATCATCTTCTCTGGAATTGATAAACGATCGTTGGTTTTACACAAATCACTCTGATAAACCTTCTTTTCTAGGATCTTTATGATATTACGGCCTCCAATCTCATCGATCTTCTTCTTTGTCATCTCTGGCAACATTAACGAGATAGGATCTGATGATGATTCTTTTGATGAAGAAGTATTTTTATCATTGATCTTTCTCTTTTTGTTGGTCCTCCTTCTTTTTATTGATTGTTCTTCTTCTTCTTTGGCCTCCTCTCTTGATATTTGATTGATCTCTGTACTAAGTAGTGTTTCTTGATCATGATCTTTATTTTCTTGAATCTCATCTCTTCTTCCATTATTGTTGGATGTACTCCTTTCTTGATCCACAACCTCTTCTGATATTTGTTCCTTAGCCGGAAGCGCCATTATAACACCAAAAAGTTTAAATTCGCTTATCTGAGACGTGGTTGATCTTTCTACACGTATCTGATCATGATGATCTTTATTTTCTTGAATTTCATTGTTGGTTGTCCTCCTTTCTTCATCGATAGCCTCTTCTGATATTTGATTCTGAGCGGGAAGCGCTATAGTTACACCAAAAAGTTTAAATTCCTTTATTTGAGACATCATCACTTACTTTCAGACTTAATGAATTCTTTTGTATCTCAAGAAAATGTGAAATAGAATCATAAGAGTTCACTAATATATATAGAGAAAACTTGTTTTATTCCGGGTAGGATAAAAGATTCAATTTGAAATAAATCTATGATAGATTATTCAATATATCTAAAATGTTTGAAGTGATTAAATTTTATCTTATACTTCGACTAATATATATATATATATATATATATATATATATTTCCAGGTAAAAAATAATATCAAATGGAAAAAGATAAAATAATTGAAGTTTGCTCTATCTACATTTTAAATTAACTCAAATTCAATTTAAGTTTTCAATCTACATTGAAAAAATTAGATAGTTATTTTCGTTTACCTATAAAATTATAGTATTTAAATAAGATGTATCACATAGTACATAAAGGCCAATTAATATCTTATATTTTGATAATTTGAAATTAGTTTAGTTTAATTTAATATTTTTTCGATATATTATTTTAGGATATCAAACTTCCCGTCTTTTCTTTTTTTTTTTTTCATTTTTTCCTCTATACTCTATTACAAAATTCTTGAAAAATTGTTTTTTTTTAAAAATATATCCGATAATTCTGAATGATGTTAATGGCATTTAACTGAGGCTAAATTAACATATTTCTTGCATCTATCTTATATATAACCTAAATTATTTTGTAAAATATTAGATTACATGTTGGGAATTGTGTGTGTGTATAATGTATATGTATATATATATATATATATGAACTAACCTGGAAGGCTTTGGCAACTGAAAAATATTCAATTAATTTGGTCAATATATGGGAAATAATACAATAGAGAAAATAACAAAAGAATGTCACAAATATCATGATGCGCTTACGTTGTGATAGCGGCAATAACGGAAATAACAATAACCGCAATCGTTAATGCGCATTAAAAATTTCCAACTGGAATGCCTGTTTGGATCCTTTTAAATTTAAATTATTTAGTTTAATTTATCCAAAATAATTCATTAGTTTACAATTTTATTTAAACTATTAATTTGAATCATTATTCTTTTACTTGGGCTCCTTTTTTTTGGGAGGGGGGGCCTTTTCCTATCTCTTCATAGTCAACGATTTGATCTAAAGTATTAATTTGAATTATTATTATTTTAGTTTTATGACTCTTTTCAGTCTTTTGTAAGAAATATCTTATGTGGTAGTGATAAATATATATAATTTAATAATTAATGAAGGGGCTGAATGACTATTGGTATCTTAAATGCTTGATGGGAGCATTTATATCTATAGGATGTACATGTTTTTTGGATGCATAAGTTATTTAAAGGATTGAAACTTGTCCGTTTATTCCTGACCATAAGGGACGCCTTTAGTTTTCCATCAAGAAGAGAGAATGTGTAATAAAGGGTAAAGAGAATGATAAAAGTTTCAATTATTGTGCTGCAAATCACATATTATGAAGTATCAATTCCGCAATTATGAATATAGAAGTTAGTGCATCTTGACTTAAATATATAGTGTTGTCGAAATCATGAGTTCTTAAGATCCTTATTCATGTTCTTATTACTTATTGTTTGAGCATGAAATTATAAAAAAACTTACATCTTTTCCCTTGGGTTTTTACTGTCTCTTCCTTTCTCTTTCTCACTCTTACCTTTTAGTTCTTCTTCCAGTCACTAAGAGACCTATTTGGCAATACATTTTCATGGTCAATTATTATCAAATTACTATTCACTGATTAAAATTTTTGGTCATTCAGAACCCATCATTGAATTTATTCAAACCTCAATTTTTTTTTTTTTTGATCAGCAAATCTCAATTGAACTTAACAGGTTAGAAGGTTTGATTTGTCAATTTCTTGTAATGACTTGATGAGATGCTTTCGTCGCTAAAGCAATCAATTAAACTAGAAACAACTAATAATGCAATATAGTGGCAACCTAGGTCATTCTTCTAAGTAGCAAGTTATGGGTTTTCTTTAGGGTGAATTTAGGTAATAAAAAAATGCAAATAAAATAAAACTAAACTAACTAAATGCATAATGATAATTACTCTAAAATCTATATGGGAATGAAACTAATCTAGATGAATTTGAATGCAATTTTTGGGGGTTTTCGTTGTGAGAAAAATAATCAAAATCCTAAGAAGAATATTAAATAAAAGCAAATAAAACAATCTAGTTCAGTTTTGATGATAAAGGGGACAACTTAAGAATTGCATGGAGTTAACTTCTGAGCCCAATTTTATTAATTAGATCAAAGGGAGATTAATAAATTTAACTATCTAATTAAAGATGGGAAACCCTCTAGTTCAATAACGTCTAATCCACTAGAGAACTCATAATGAAATCAACGGTGGCTAATTAAACTCATTAAAAACCAATCACAAAATAATCTTGGAAATCTTGTTTACAATTATCCAATTGAACAACTAGATAATTTATCAACCCTAATTAAACAATTAATTAAACTCATTAAAAACCAATCACAAAATAATCTTGGAAATCTTGTTTACAATTATCCAATTGAACAACTAGATAATTTATCAACCTAATTAAACAATTAAATCGATAAACCCAATTGACAATTAAATTAATAGCGAAAACTCAATTATTAATTTAATTGACAATCCGAAGGTTGTAAACAAGAATCCATCAATAAGCCTAAACTTCAATCAGTCTAATCTAAAAAAAATAAGTTTACAATCTAAAACTAGATTGTTCTTTATTAAAAGAACTTGAAATTTAAAACTAAACTATCTCAAGTCTCGAATTAAAAAGATAAAAAGAACAACACTCCCTTATGATCTTTAAGTGTAAGCTCCTAAGCTTCGTAAAGATCTCAAGCTGCCATGGAAAATCATTCCTCCCCTAAGCATTAGATTAGCCTCGGCCATGAAAAGGATTTGAGAGGTAATAATTGATAGTTGAGTAATGGCCGTGGGACCCGTATGGAGAAATAAAGATAATTGAATGAGGTCAATTCTCCAACGGAGTGGTGCGCTGGGTCGGTGAATGAAAAAGAGGAATGGAATGGATATATAATGATGACGGCTTCTTTTATTCCTCCAGTTTCCGGCGTTCTTCAATGTTTCCAGTGACTGCGTCTACGTCCGCTTGTGTGCTCTCAATTTCTCCGTGTGCGTCTCAACGTCTCTGCGTGAATGTGGGGCTCTCAAAGAGAGCGTACCTTCATGTTGGCGGTTTATTTAATGGGATGAAGAGAAGGCTTTTAGGGTATCAATTTAAACCCATTAAAATATAAGGAGCCCAATAAAATTCCACCATTAAATTTTCTTTTAGCTTCTCTGAAAAATTTTGCACTATAGGATCTTCTAATATGATAAAATCGTAATCTATCATATCTTAAAGAAATATTATTTAATCACAAGATAACAATTAGGATATTAATAATTTAAGCACATTAATCTCATAATTGATTCAGATTTATATTATTTCCTAAAATTGGCTAACAATTCAAATATTATCTAATATATCCAAATTAGCCTAAAATAATCCCAAAATAAATGGATAAGGTGGGATAAAATATATTAAAATTGGGATTTATTATGACTCATATTCTCTATGATAAATCTTGTTTGCAAATTCTATTAAGCAAATAAAGACAAGCATGCCTTAATAAAATAACAAGTTCACGATTTCATTTTGGCAAATAAAATGCAAGTTATAAAGAATCCATTCTACATAATCCATTAGATCTTTAACATAACACATTTTTCTAATTTGATTAGATTAAGGCACTCATACGGTTGTACGTAACCCATGTGAGTTCCTCCATTATTGGAGGAAGAAGAGAAATTTAATTAAAGAATACCAAAAGAAATAAGATGTGTACGTTTGTGATGGTAATTTCTTCTCTAAAGTCTAAATAAGAGTGTAGATGGTTCGTTGCATTCAAGTTGACGAAATTCTATTTAAAAAAAGTAAATAATATATTTTTCGATCCAAAATATAAGAAACAATATAAATGATGTAACACTAAACTGGAACATCCCTAAATGAGTTTTTGCACTAAAAAATAATTAAAATCCTAAATACATAATAATATATATAACTAAACCCTGACTAATGCAAATCCAAGTTGATCATCGAGTCCTCTAAATGACCATAATTGCAGCACATTGCCAACTTGAAAATTATTGCACTTCACAACTTCATACCAACGATGAGTCAAATTATAAGTAATGGAAGTTGTCATTTGCCACCTTTTCAAAACTAAGTTGAACTCTTTAAGATTTGGATCCAAAACCAACACAGGAATACCGTTGAGCTTATTAGTTTTTGGATCTTTTGTCATTAATAAATTAAGCTCTTCAGGTTTAAGAAAATCTTCAGCTTTCAGCAAAATCATCTTCTCTGGAATTGATAAACGATCATTGGTTTTACACAAATCACTCTGATAAACCTTCTTTTCTAGGATCTTTATGATATTACGGCCTCCAATCTCATCGATCTTCTTCTTTGTCATCTCTGGCAACATTAACGAGATAGGATCAGATGATGATTCTTTTGATGAAGAAGTATTTTTATCATTGATCTTTCTCTTTTTGTTGGTCCTCCTTCTTTTTACTGATGGTTCTTCTTCTTCTTTGGCCTCCTCTCTTGATATTTGATTGATCTCTG
The DNA here is from genome assembly GCA_034222035.1 of Acacia crassicarpa. Classification (NCBI taxonomy): domain Eukaryota; kingdom Viridiplantae; phylum Streptophyta; class Magnoliopsida; order Fabales; family Fabaceae; genus Acacia; species Acacia crassicarpa. Next base: position 16,358,757 of record JAWXYG010000009.1, on the reverse strand, counting down.
TACTAAGTAGTGTTTCTTGATCATGATCTTTATTTTCTTGAATCTCATCTCTTCTTCCATTATTGTTGGATGTACTCCTTTCTTGATCCACAACCTCTTCTGATATTTGTTCCTTAGCCGGAAGCGCCATTATAACACCAAAAAGTTTAAATTCGCTTATTTGAGACGTGGTTGATCTTTCTACACGTATCTGATCATGATGATCTTTATTTTCTTGAATTTCATTGTTGGTTGTCCTCCTTTCTTCATCGATAGCCTCTTCTGATATTTGATTCTGAGCGGGAAGCGCTATAGTTACACCAAAAAGTTTAAATTCCTTTATTTGAGACATCATCACTTACTTTCAGACTTAATGAATTCTTTTGTATCTCAAGAAAATGTGAAATAGAATCATAAGAGTTCACTAATATATATAAAGAAAACTTGTTTTATTCCGGGTAGGATAAAAGATTCAATTTGAAATAAATCTATGATAGATTATTCAATATATCTAAAATGTTTGAAGTGATTAAATTTTATCTTATACTTCGACATATGTATATATCTTTCCGGGTAAAAAATAATATCAAATGGAAAAAAGATAAAATAATTGAAGTTTGCTCTATCTACATTTTAAATTAACTCAAATTCAATTTAAGTTTTCAATCTACATTGAAAAAATTATGTAGTTATTTTCGTTTACCTATAAAATTATAATATTTAAATAAGATGTATTACATAGTACATAAAAGGCCAATTAATATCTTATATTTTTATAATTTGAAATTAGTTTAATTTAATTTAATATTTTTTCGATATATTATTTTAGGATATCAAACTTCCCGTCTTTTTTTTCCCATATTTTTCTCTATATTCTATTTCAAAATTCTTGAAAAATTGATTTTTTTTTAAATTATCCGATAATTCTAAATAATGGTAATGACATTTAATTGAGGCTAAATTAACATACTTCTTGCATCTATCTTGTATATAAACTAAATTATTTTGTAAAATATTAGATTACATGGTGGGAAGAGTGTGTGTATATATATATACATGGTGAGAAAATTATATATTTTTTTAAATATATGAAACCGAAAGTTAATTATTATTATTGTAGTTGTTATCATTATTACATATACACCTGGAATATTTTAATTCTCATCATAAACGTGCGCGTGCACAATTGGAATAGAAATTCAACTTCTCCAAAAACAAAAAAGAAGAAATTTTATAATATCGTTTAATCAAGGAAAAAAAAGTGTGCTTAACTATTTTTTTTTGGTCTTGTCATTTAATATAAAATATATTTATCTAATTTAATTAGATTAATGAAATTAATTAAGTTAGTTAATGAGTATAATATGACATATATTTTTTTAAAATGTTAATCAATTTTCTTAATTACCACATTTCCCCTTCATCTTGATTATTATTGAGGAAAAAAAATAATAGGGGTAAATTAAAAAAATATTAATAAATATAAAAATTTTGTTTTATATTTAAAATTAAGATTAACTCTCCAAATATATCTTATATTAAATAACAAGAAGGAGTACAAAATATTGCTCATTAAGAATTTTGAAACTTTTTTTAAAAGAAAGTTTAATTGACACGAGTGCAATCCCTCTTTTCTATTTTGTTCTTGTTATTATTTTATTATAAAAACTTTTGGGTAATTTGGTAAATATATTGCTATTGTGATAACAGCAGAGGGAAGCGACTAAAAGGTAAAAGCAAAAATGCTACAACACCCCAAGAAGGCACACAGATTCCACACAAGCGTATGAATATTGTGCTCGTACTATTCCCCATTATTTTTTTTAATGCCATATACCTTCCAGTTAATTATTTTTTAATCTAACCACAACCTCGTTTCTTACTTTTATTATCTAAACATATTAAAATAAAAAAAAATTTGATAAAAAAATTTAAAAAGTAAACTTCTGAATATTATTTCAATCTATATTATCAATCTAAATTTTAATGCTTAATTTACAAATTTTGAGCAGCTTAAGATTCATATTCTAGATTAAGGCTTATTTTATTTCATGTTACCCAGCAAAATTTCATGGTTACCCTAGAAATAGAATTTGTCAAAAATAGAGGGAATAATATTAGATAGCAAATACCAGTGGATATTAGCATGAGTAGAAAGAGTTCTGGTTGTTTAAGCAAGAGGTTTCAGTTTCAAGTTTTTATGAATGTAAAGAACTTCCCTGGGAGAGCACCCCGTTTCGGCGTCTGACAGAATTTTCAGAGTGGTTGCACATTTTGCCACTATTTTGACGGCTCGCCCTACCCAACATTAGTATTACCTAGAAAGAAGGGAGATTCCACCCTACCTTTGGATCGTGGGTGAGCTAAACCCCTTCTTAAAATTTTTTTATCAAAAAAAAAAAAGATAGCAAATTCCACACCTCCAACTAATGACACTGTCGTCTTTGGCCAAAAGGAAAAAACTTGATGACTTTGTAGTCTAGTGCAGCTTACTCATATAAGTGAAAAGATACGCGTTCAATCTTATTTATAACTCCAAACGTTAGTGTATAGCCCCCTAACTCAAACAAGAAAAAATCTCCCATGCCCTCACTTAGAGCCTGTTTGATTTGAGCGGATGGTAGGGAAAGAGCTTCGAAAGAGGATATTGACTAAATTGTCATTAATGAGAAAAATATTCCTTTTTTGTTGAGAGTGTATTTTTGAAATATTAAAAATTTGTCATAGGCTATTTAGTAAAGATGAGAAAAAATTTATCTCTTCTCTTAAAACAAACAGGGCGAGACCCTCATGGGCATCTTTGTATTTAAAAGATTTCTCATATGTCCAATTGAAAGTCTTTGGCCCATTCTACAAAATTTTCCTGATAGTCCAAATCTTTGTTGAAATGGGCCTTGTCCTTGAGGTCTAGTGAAATATCATATCTGGGAAAGAAACTAAGCCTATATACATTAGGCGGATCAAGGCCCTTCCCGCATGCCACAAACAAACGGACCCAAGAAAAACCAATTGGAGTGGGTGTGTGAAAAAAAAGAAGAAAAAAAGAAAGTGTTATTGGGACACCTCTCGTTGTTGGGTTTAATTGCCGGAGGAATTGAACACTTTCACCAAAAAAGAAGGGATTCAATCCTGAAGTTGGTTAAGACGCTGAGGGAAGCATCTTAGGGGTCTATAAAGTAATAGTAACCCAGACTAAGGGGGAGACATATACTCTTAGTCCTAAATTTTCTATAAAGTGGGTTCTAAGTGCCCTGCCCTTAGATTGTGGGTAAGCCTAACCGATCTTCTAAAATTTCTTTTTTTCTTTTTTTAAACCAGTATTATAGGGACCCCTATTTGAATGCAAAGTATCCATATGAAAAAAGTGTTTATATTGTTAAAAAAATAACTTTATTCTTGCAAACAATCATGAGAATGATTCAACATTTTATAATACTCTTAAAATTTTTATTGAGATGCCAAATCCTCCCTTTGTTCCCTTTTATAATACCATTCATTATTTGTTCCTTTTTATAATACCATTCATTATTTCGATGTGCATTCCTGTTTATAAGATATCATTAAGAGATGATTCAACATTTGACGCATTTTTTTAATTTTTATCCTTCCTTAATTATATATTTTTCTTCTCAATTTTTGGACTCATTTTTTCTCACATCCTCCTTCTTTATAAATAAGGGTATTTTTAAAAAATGAGTTACATTTTTATATATATATTCATTGTTTTAAACTAATTTTAACTGTATGTAAATCGATTATTAGTATTACATAAAAAAAGAAACAAGGAGCACATGCCTTGGACACTAATTATCGTGAGTCAATGACTGGCAAAATTAAAAATTCACGGATGTTTCATTAAATTTTTAAATCAATATATTACTTCTTAATAGGGAAAATCCATTAAAAGAGACGGTTGAATTACATAAATTTTAAATTAAGTCGTTAAATTCAAAAAATTCTGAATTGGGTTAGATGTGCTAAAATAAGATTTTGGAATTCAATAATTTTATCTCAAAACAATTTTTTTTAATTTCAACTCAGTAATAAATACTCTCACGTGTAATCAATATGTTACTCTTCTATGTTTATTATTTTAATTTTTTTTTAAAAATAAGAACTTATTAATTACTCTCTCTTACAGAATAAGAGAAGGATAATTTAGTAATTGAGCAAAAAAATATAATGGCAAGTCAGTTCCTTCCTTGGTCATTCCGTGAAATTTGAGAATTTATGCTGGATCCAAATTGTAATTTTATACTTTTAGTTTGGGGGGGGGGGGGGGGGGGGGGTTAAACTGAGAAATTATTTTGAGTGTGAACTCTCTGTTAGATTCTGCTTATAATATATTCTTTCATTGCCGAGCTCAAAGGTATTATTTTAAACAATTGTGTATGTGTATTCATGTTAATTTAGTGCTTAATGGGAACAAAGTTGGATTTATTTTTGTGATGTTTGTGATGAACAGGATCCCTTGTAGGTCATAGGCATAGACGGATTTAGAGAGGGCTAGGGGTGGCCCCCGCTCCCCAAAACTTTTTTTTAATATATATATATTTAAGGATATATTTTTCTTTGTCTGTGGTTTATTTTAGTATTTTAACTACACAAACAAATTCACGCGCAAGAGAAACATATTTTAATATTTTCCTTTCCTTGTGGCTTATATTTAGGATAAAAATTAACTCCTTAAATATGTTTTATATTATGGATCGGAGGGAGTAATTTGTTGGAATATGCATAGTCCATTCTTAGTAGATTAGAGTCGCTCAAACCCAATGCAAGTGAGGCTATTATGTAATAGATTTCTTTCAACTTTATATATTATGTGTAGGTTTTTATTTTTGCTCTCTATCATTAAAATTCCTAGCTTCGCCATTGCACTCATACGGTTTGTACGTAACCCGTGTGAGTTCCTCCATTATTGGTGGAAGAAGAGAAATCTAATTAAAGAATACCAAAAGAAATAAGATGCGTACGTTTGTGATGGTAATTTCTTCTCTAAAGTCTAAATAAGAGTGTAGATGGTTCGTTGCATTCAAGTTGACGAAATTCTATTTAAAAAAAGTAAATAATATATTTTCCAATCCAAAATATAAGAAACAATATAAATGATGTAACACTAAATTGGAACATCCCTAAATGAGTTTTTGAACTAAAAAATAATTAAAATCCTAAATACACAATAATATATATAACTAAACCCTGAATAATGCAAATCCAAGTTGATCATCGAGTCCTCTAAATGACCATAATTGCAACACATCACTAACTTGAAAATTATTGCACTTCACAACATCATACCAACACGAGTCAAATTATAAGTAATGGAAGTTGTCATTTGCCACCTTTTCAATACTAAGTTGAATTCTTTAAGATTTGGATCCAAAACCAACACAGGAATATCGTTGAGCTTATTAGTTTTTGGATCTTTTGTCATTAATAAATTAATCTCTTCAGGTTTAATAAAATCTTCAGCTTTCAGCAAAATCATCTTCTCTGGAATTGATAAACGATCATTGGTTTTACCCAAATCACTCTGATAAACCTTCTTTTCTAGGATCTTTACGATATTATGGCCTCCAATCTCATTGATCTTCTTCTTTGTCATCTTGGGCAACATTAACGAGATAGGATCAGATGATGATTCTTTTGATGAAGAAGTATTTTCATCACTATATTGATCTTTCTCTTTTTGTTCGTCCTTCTTCTTTTTACTGATGGTTCTTCTTCTTCTTCTTTGGCCGCCTCTCTTGATATTTGATTGATCTCTGTACTTAGTAGTGTTTCTTGATCATGATCTTTATTTTCTTGAATCTCCTTCTTTTTACTGATGGTTCTTTCTTGATCCACAACCTCTTCTAATATTTGTTCCTTAGCAGGAAGCGCCATTATAACACCAAAAAGTTTAAATTCGCTTATCTGAGACGTGGTTGATCTTTCTACACGTATCTGATCATGATGATCTTTATTTTCTTGAATTTCATTGTTGGTTGTCCTCCTTTCTTCATCGATAGCCTCTTCTGATATTTGATTCTGAGCGGGAAGCGCTATAGTTACACCAAAAAGTTTAAATTCCTTTATTTGAGACATCATCACTTACTTTCAGACTTAATGAATTCTCTTTTATCTCAAGAAAATGTGAAATAGAATCATAAGAGTTAACTAATATATATAGAGAAAACCTGTTTTATTCCGGGTAGGATAAAAGATTCAATTTGAAATAAATCTATGATAGATTATTCAATATATCTAAAATGTTTGAAGTGATTAAATTTTATCTTATATTTCGACTAATATATATATATATATATTTCTGGGTAAAAAATAATATCAAATAGAAAAAGATAAAATAACTGAAGTTTGCTCTGCTACCTACATTTTAAATTAACTCAAATTCAATTTAAGTTTTTAATCTACATCGAAAAAATTTGATAGTTATTTTTGTTTACCTATAAGATTATAGTATTTAAATAAGACCAGAAGTTATTTTTGATTTATTATTATGAAATTATATGACCAGAAGTCATATTTCTTTAACTCTTATTTTAATATTATATGGCCAGAAGCCATACCCTTTGATTTATTATTATGAAATTATATGACCAGAAGTCATATTTCTTTAATTCTTATTTTAATATTATATGGTCAGAAGCCATACCATTTGATTTTTTTTTTATTATGAAATTATATGATCCGAAGTCATATAACTTTCATCTTCTTATTGTATGGCTGGAAACCACAGTATTTAACTTTTATTTATCCTGAAGATAAATGGCCAGAAACCATAAAATTTTGATATTATATAGCCAGAAATCATATAGATTTCAACTTATATCTTATGGCTGGAAGCCATAATATTCAACTTTTATCCTGAAGATAAATGACTAAGATTTGAGATTATTGTTGCTTTTATATGTTACTTTGATTTCTTTTATGAGTTCTTTTATATTATTAGTATTGTTATGATAGTATGGCCAGAAGCCATCTTATTATATGACCAGAAGTCATATTTTCTTGACTCTTATTTTGATATTATATGGCCAGAAATCATATAACTTTTATTTTCTATCTTATTGCATGGCCGAAAGCCATAATATTCAACTTTTATTTATCTTGAATTATGGCTGGAAGCCATAATTTATCTTCTATCTTATTGCAATACTTTATGAATTATTTTTGTAAATTTCATCTTATTATCATTAGTGTTTCATAATATTTGTTTATTCAAGATAAACGACATATAGATTTTATGTCTCATGTTTATCCTGAAAATAAACGATGAGAAGTTATATAGATTTAATTTCTTATGAAAAGATAAACTAGCATGAAGCCAGGAGATACAAAATGGCTAAAAGCCATATTCATTTGATTTCCTATTGTATGACCTGAAGTTATATACTTTTTATCATTTATTTTATTGGATGGCTAGAAACAGATATTTAATTTTTGTCTATCCTGAATATAAAAGGTCAAAAACCATATAATTCTAAATTCTCATCATTTGCCCGAAGCCATGAGACTAATTAGCTTAAAGGTATGAGAATTAAATAGCCTGAAACTATTAAAACTGAATGGCCTGAAGCCATAAATTTTTATTTTCGTAATTTATGGATTATTTGTTGTCTTTATGAATTTATTATTCATGTTATTATATTGTGTGTTATATCTCATAAATTTATTTTTATAATGAAATTTAAATTTGTGTTTCATGAAGCATCAAAATTGTATATTTGGCTTTATAAGACCCTCTTGTTCTTTAGAACAAATTAAAGGAGTTGTATTACTATCAAAAGATGGTTGTTCTTTCAAAAGCTTATTATAAATGGGTATATTCATTTTGCTCCTGCAGTAACAAAATTGTGAAAAAGATTTTGAGAAATATGTTGAATTAATTTCTTGATTTTATATGGCCAAACAAAACAATGCGTTTTTGTTGCAAACATCTTGAATCCAGGCTCAACTTCATTCCCAGAAGTGAATGAAATTGCAAATGAATCTAATTATGGCCGTAGATATAAGAGTGAACATGTCTACAGTCTTGGGCATGATCAAGATTGTAATCATATTGGTTCAAATTCTCACTTGAAGTGGAGAAAAATTATTGAAAAAAACCACAAAAGGGATACCATTGGGCATAATAAATATGTTGTAAATTCATCATATTGCAATGGTATCTTGCACCCCACTATTTTATGGTTTATAAGATTTTGATATTTTCTATAGGATCTTTAATTCGGTCCGAAATGCACTTCATACACTGATTTTACTATTGTGTACAATGATTTTACTATTTTGCATAGTAATATTGTATAATAATTTACTATTTCGCATAGTAATATTGTATAGTGATTTATTATTTTGCACTGTGATATATACTTATGAGTTAATTGGTGTTCTAAAGAGGTAAACGCTTGTTCACACCCAGAAATGAAGGGTGTACAAGAATGTGACATTTGTTTGTTATTAATATTAAGGCCCTGGAGGCTTATGTTTCAAATATTGTATGATACAATAAGATTTTAGTAGCCTTGGAAAAGTATTGTCTAGAAGATAATAACTTACAGAGATTTATGTCATAATAAGTATAGAGGCTAATAGTCTTGAGGACTAATTAGCATATTTTGCCCAACTCTGTAAGAGAGGCTAATGTTTAGACTATATATATGACAGTGTAAATTTGATAGAAGTCTCCGGAAGAGCTAATATTTTGTTACCTGAATCTCGTATAAAAGAAACTTATTAAGTTTTAAAGATATCTACAAAAATAGATATCATATAAAAACACATGTTATTATAAACCAGAAGTTTTCATATAACAATACAAATTGGAAGTTTGGTGTAAACTAGAAGTTTATAAATAATAATGTAAGAGATTGTAATTGTAAACCAGAAGTTTACAAATATAGCAAATCAAATGTCTGCTAATGATGCCAATGAAATATTAAAGAGGCAATGAGCTGCAGAGAAATATATCCATATTTATTTTGAAGCCAAGGCTCAAGAAAAATAAATAAGCCCAGAAGGTAACATGTTGTTTACTTTTTATTGTTATTGTTATTTAAATTTATTGTGATCACATATCATAAATCTGTTGCTATGAGAATTTTCTGCTGAAAAAAATTTTACTATGTGATTATAAATTATTTTGATTATGACTATTTTCATATGTGGTGGACTATATATTTTACATATAAGTAAATTGAAGTATATTATTAATGAGATTATCTAGTAATGTAATATTATATGGTAGTTTTTGAAGAACTAATATATATTTTTATTTTGAGCTTAAAAGAGAGTGAAAGTGATTTTAAATACAGATATAAAGAAAGTATATTTGTATGACTCACACTTGAGGGGGAGATTGTTAGAATACAAGTGTGAGCTAATTTTTGAAAAGTTATATACTTCTCACACAAAGTCTAAATAAATCTCCCAAAATAGATGTCAAATTATGATTTAATTCATAATTTTATGGAAATTGAAAAGCTTATGATTGGTTGAGATATATGTTACAGTAAACTAGAAGTTTACTGATTCAAACAAATTCTCTGTTGGCATGACTTGTTTGATCATCCAAGTCACATATATGATAAAATTATGTATTGACATCCATTGAAGAACCAGAAGATTCTTCATAAATAACCAACATATTATTTATGAATTATGTGCTGCTTGTTCTCATTGATCATGATGGATATCAGTATTTATGGAAATATATCAAACAGTATTATATGGGCCCATTGAAATAGCATGTAAACCATATAAATTTGAAAAATGCATCTATAATATGGTTACATGTGAGACTATTAGTTTGCAACCTGAAGTTTGTAAGAATGTTTATAACCTAAAGTTTGCAACAATGTTTGCAACCTGAAGTTTGCAATAATGTTTGAATAAATTGAAGCACACTATTTCCAGATTATACGATCCAAGAATCATGTATTAAAGCATCCAGAAATAGCTAGATCAATGCTTATGAGAATAAAATTTCTATGTTGGTTTATTTGATTTTATATATTGCAACATTTATATAAGCCAACAAAATTCTCCCTGTATAATTGGCTTTTGATCAGGAGCTAGAAACATTCCACCTTAAAAGGTTTGAATATGCACGACAATGCACATAGATGGATAAATGTTGTGTAAGGACCTCATTCTTCTTGTTTGTCTCTAAATGAAACAAAATGATGTTTCTAAAGGAAACAAATGGATTTAGAAGACTTATACTGTATGATTAGTCAATTGTTCTTTAACATTTTTTTTTCTCAACACGAGGTATAACACCCGTCCTTTATACGCCTTTATTTATCAGAGTTATTGTAACACCCCGTTTTCTAAAGCGTTTTCGTAATAAAATTATCAGAGTTCAAAAAGGGTTTATCAGAGTAGAGCACCGGAATAGTCGTGAAAATGAGTAACTGAATAATATTCAATAATGATGTATTTGTGTACTGTTACAGTCATCCAAAATACCCGAATATTCAAAAGACGGTAAAATAAAAATTTTGACAGAATCTCCTCGTTTGCTCCGTCATGCTATCTGCTTACCCTTCTCTTCGGTCTGACCACCTGAGGGTCCTGGGCCTAAAGTCAGAGTTGAGGTTCAATTACCATTGAACCTCAGGTAACGGTTAACCTCATGCTTATGTATCAAATATGTATGACAGATATCCATGGCAAAACAGCATTTAATCACATACAATATTCATATATTCACATAATAACATTACACAGCCACTGCAATATGTATGTTATTACAGTCTGCACTATCTTCCAGTGCCATGGTGTACATCCGTGTCCTCAGCGCTAGGAAAACATAACGGCATTATCACGACTATAACCCGTATTAAGATGTATGTGTATGATCAATTTTCAAAAACAATATTTCAGACTATCTATCACATATAAGCATACCATAAGCATCAGAGTTAAGGTTACAATACGCGTCCGTACCTGAGTTGATAATTCTGGTATTTCGGTGATCGGTACACGTTTGCAGATGTCCTATCATAGGAATATTGCGTTTATTAATTGTAGGTAATATTCTTGAATATATTTTGGCCACTACTAAATATTCTATCCTTGGTATACTTAAATCATTATTTTATTTCTCCAAAATTCGTGGAAAAACGCTGGGCAATATTGGGCAGAATTTCGCCTATCTTTGAAAAATCATAACTAATTGTACAAAACTCCAAATGATGTGCTTCCAAAACCTAAATGTCCTTTGGTATGTATATTTTCACCGAAAAATATTCTCAATAGCCAAAAATATCCATACCATTCCCAGTTCAAATAAATCACTTCGCTGTCCAGTTTATACTTCCAGTATTTTAGGCCAGTTTGTAAAATCCATAATTCCTTGTACAGAGCTCTAAAAATTACATATTATATATCAAAAGAAAGCTCTGGATGTCTATTTCAAATCTGGAAAATTTCATGATTTTTAGGTACCTCAGCCGCTAGTTTTACGCACCGCCTCACGGCTCAGGGTACGCCCATACGTCCCAGTGCAACCAGGTCCACGCCTGGCCATGTCGGGGTAAGAGCCAATGCTTCGCCACAGATCACACTGTGAGAACCCCCAATCATGGTTAACTTTAACTAGCTCTGATACCATAAATTGTAACACCCCTTGATATATCAATTATTATCAGAGTTGTAGCGCATAGCCTAATGAGCATAGTATTCTAGCATAGTAATACTGATATTAAATTCTGATTACATAACAAAATTCACATAGGGCTATACAAATAAATTTCTAGTCTCTAAAATAGGCTAATAAAAATAACCTATAGCATTTCTCGGTCCGTCCCAGCATCACTATTCAACAGTGAGTACCGCCTTGCCTTGTGAGCCACGTTCTCTAAACTGAACAATCCACAGTTAGCAACAAATACTGGGACCCCGAAGGTTCCCAGAGTAACATGTTAATCTTACATTCAAAGTATAATACAGTATATGACAGATAACCATCGATTATACATTTAAATTCAAGTTCAATTGAACACCATTCAGATTCAAAATTCAATTCAAAAGCATTTCGGTACAATTCATTCAAGTGCACATTCATTCAGATTCAAAATTCATTCAAGTGCACATACATTCAAATTCAAATTCATTCAGATTCATTCAAAGGACCTACAAGTCCATTCCTTCAGCGCTGGGTATTCAAATGGGCAACAACCCTTCTTTCCCAAATGTACCGAATTCCCTTATCGAACAAGCACTCTGGCTTATACTGTCGATAAGGTTAGGTGTTCAAAAATTCAAGTATCACAATGGTTCAAACATGCATATAAAGACATACAAAGAATGCAAGATTAGAGTTACTACCTGGACGCTTTACCAATCCTCACTATGGCTCCCCAACCCTTTGACCATTCCGGACAACTGTCAAGTCCTATAAACATATATTTATGGACTACGGATTATTACTTATCCAAATCTCTATTTTCTCACAAAACTTATTTTCGTGCACCGTATATGTGAATAGTAACCCTACTATTGTACAACGTATACACAAAAAGTGTCGTTGTGTAGTTACAATTACATCACATATATGATTTTTCTCTTTTCCAACAAAATACGTTCAGATGCTACAATACCGTATACATGAATAGTACTGTATTCATGAATAGTGCCGTATTCATGAATAGTACCGTATACATGAATAGTAATTTACTATTGTTTTACTGACCCAGTAAATAATATTTACTATACCGGTAAATAATTTTTACTGTGCCGGTAAATAATATTTACTGTACCGGTAAATAAATATTTACTGCGTTAGTAAATAAATTCACTATAGCGAATTACTATTATTTTCAAACACGTACATTATTGTAGCAACCGATTTTGATGGATAATAACTTGCATTTTCCGTCCAATTTCCATCATATATACACTTTTATCCTCAGAAAAATATATAATACTAAGTTAGAAAGAGGATTATAAACCTTACCTTAATTCTTTTTCAATAAATCCTGTAGATTTTCCTCTTCCTTATCTTCTTTATCCTTTGGCCAGAGCTCTCAGAAATACTAAACATAGGAGCTATTCACAATTAGGAAGTAGAAATAGAGAAGAACTAGGGATTAAAAATCCTTAGCTTAAGAGATTACCTCAATTTTCATGAATCTCTACTTCATCTTCTTCCATTTGGCCTTCTTTCCTTCTTTTCTCTTTCCTTCTTTCTTTCTCTCTCCCTCTCTTTCCTCTCTCTTCCCCGCGCGCACGTCGCTCCTCGCGACCTCTGCGTGCGTTTGTATAGAAAAAGGAAATGGGTCCTTAAGCGTAATTTTCACCTCTGGGTCATTCTACGTAATTTTCCCCGTGACAAATTTTCAAACCTCCCGTGACTCTTGATTGCGGAAATAATTTCCCGTGGGTCCCACATGAATAGTAAATAATATTATATTATAATAATATAATATTATTATTCAAATAGTAAATTACTATTGAGTGGGTCCCGCATGCCACTTTTTCAAAACTCACGAGACTTCTGTCGGCAGAGGAGAAATAATTTGACGTGGGTCCCGCATGAATAGTAAATACCGTATTTTTGAATAGTAAACACTATTCATGTCCCACAAAATACCGATTCTAAATTCGCCATTTTCAAAAATAGGGGCTAGTAGCCTTCCAAAATAGGTTTATTCTCAAGACTTTAGGTCCAAAATTCAGGATATTACATTTCTCCCCCTGTTCAATAAATTTCGTCCTCGAAATTTGAACGTATGACCTCAGAGAAATCATCTAGACACGCGGTCTAATTCTTTCTGAGATATGCTAATTGGCATAAATCATACTCTTACAACATCTCATTCTTACTATTTTCAGGTATAGTATTCAAACACTAGACCCACCGGTCTATCCACACAGTGCCAGTATTCACAGTCAACATATTCTTCTTTCATTTCGTTCCATCCTCATAGCGCTAGACATTCCGACCTTACTGTTCAAGGATTCACCTTTGAACTTTAGCCATTTCAATTATATCCTAGTAGAATCTGAATATTCTGTAAACCTCAAGATATACTTTAAACACGTTGGTCTAAAGTCATCATGTCAATCAGTATTCCATACTGTACTAATTATCACAGGTGTTATGGCCCAAAGACACCACCACATGCACACTTGCAAACCAGGTTTTACATCCTTGACTTCTGCTCATCTATCCTATGTCTGAGCTTTTTCAATAAAAGCTTCCAGACTATTTCCTTTTCCGCAGCACTACAGTTGGCTAATACTATCTGACCTTCTTAGTTCAGATCTCTAGACCATTCTAACAGTTTCTGTTCCGGTATTATTACAAATACCAACTGCACCGCTTTAATTTCAACACATCAGCAATGTTAATTACATCACTGCTTTTCGTTCATCTATGTTGTCTCAATTTCAAATTTTCACACTTTGAAAATTTTTGTGGTTGCAATACATTTCATAATTCACATTATACCAAAAAGTAATAGTGCTATCACATTTTCAAACTTCATCGCTGCCAGATCCAATATTCATGAAAAACACATCTTCTGCCGGATTGGTTTCCGAAAACATTTACTACCGGCACACATTTTTGATCGGGATAACTTATTTCAAAAAGTTTTCACAATCGAGAGCACATGGCACCATTTCAACCTTTCAGTACAGCGACACATCCCAATCCTTTCATACGCAAACCACTGAAGTGGTGACATACCTGTCGGTCAATGTGGGAGAGTTTCCGTCCCTACCTGGTGTGTAGCATTCATTCATAGGACTCATTAGTCCATTCTCACAGCGCTTGGTTACTCAGGCTTCACTGCCTGATACATTCTGGCCTTTCGGCTTATTTCATTCTAGTACCACAGTACTGGATATTCTTGCCTTATTGCCCAAGGAATTACCTTCAAGTCATAGGCATCACAACTACAACTTGGTACAATCCGATTGTTCTTTCAATCTCAAGATATACTCTAGTCACATTGATCTAATGTCACCTTGATAGGTAACAAATACAGTGCTAAGCTTCTTCAATTCCAGTTCTCAAACTACTTCCTCTTGACTAGCTCGGTGGCTAACAAGTACTATCTGGCTTAACCAGTTCATTCTTCCTAGACCATTCTATCAGTTTCTGTTCCTGTAACAACATAGTCACCCAATGCACCGCTTTTCAATTCAAAACATCAATGAAGACAATTACGTCAACGATTTTCAATTCAAAATATTAGTAATGATAATCACATCATTACTTTTCAATATTGCTTCTATGTTGTCTCATATTCAAAATTCTGATTTTCAAATTCAAATATTCAAAATTCTGTGGTAGCAGTACATTTTCAAAATCGCACTATAAAAAGTAGTGCTTTCACATTTTCAAGGAAAACAAAATCACTGCCAGCTCAAATTCAAGAAAATACTTTCATTCTATTGCAGACCATGATGGTCGCTTCATTTCAAACTGTAATATTCCCTTGCCGAAGTACCACACCCGGCCTAAACCACCGTGGCATTCAGGGTTACCCCAAATTCTAGGGCACTACCTCCCGGATTGACCGGCGACAAGATTACAGCATTCAAATTCCCTCATCGTATTACCACTCTCGGCTTAACCGTGATGGCATACAGGGTTACCCCACATTCTAGGGCATTACTCCTCGGCTTTAACTAGAGTTGAGTTTTCTTTCATTCTCAGAATGAAATATACAATTCTCGTGTGCACAATTCTTTCTTTCAATTCTCAATTCAAGATATTCAATTTCGTTGTGCACAATTCTTTCATTCAATTCTCAGTTCTGTGAGCTTTTTCAATGGCAAGCGTTTCAAAACATTCTAAACATGTCTGGCAAGATCCAGTAAACTGAGTACTTTTACAACAGTTTCTGACCTTTCCAGTTCTGTACTGCTTTCACAACCACATAATTCAAAATTCAATTTCAAATTCAGGGTTCAAACCCATTCTTTGAGACAACATCATTTCAAAAGTGACCATTACCTTGGTCTCAAATTCTACTAGAAACATTTCATTCAAAACTTCAGTTCATAAAATTCAAAAATTCAATTCCAATTCTGGGTTCCACAAGGATCCCTTCTGTGAAACAATATTGTTCAAAAGTGACCACAAAACAGGTCTCAAATTCTATTCAAAATATTTCATTTAGAAAATTCATTTCAGAAATTTCACAATTCTGCAGGTGCATTGGCAAATTCAAAATTCAAAATTTCAAACTTAGGAACTAGACAACTGCTATAGAAGGTCATCAATTCTACATTTCAAATTTCCTTTCGTGGCTACTCAAGCCATTCATAGGACATTTAGTCCATTCTATTCCTTTTGTGCTCACCACGATTCCGCTGCGCACTCTGATTGGTTAGAATTCTCCAGTTAGAATTCTCCATTGGTGGCCTTCATACACATTGGTACCATATTCTAGTGCCTTAATTCATTTAAATCAATCGGTACCACATTCTAGTACCTTTGTTCATTTTGGTCGATTCAATGCCTAAAGAATTAGTTCCATTACCAAATTTCATTCTCAAGCCTCAATTCAGTTGGTAACATGCTTTAGTTGTCTCTCCAACATTCAGGTTTATCAACCTAATTCTAAAAATCCGACCATATTCCATAAACCTGCTAACATTTCCAAGATTCATATCTTACAATATTCAGGCACTATCCTCAAACATTCAAATAAAATTCAGCAATTTCTACGAGGTTCTACCTCTACCTCATTTCTCAATATCATCAAAACATGTTTTAAATATCATTCTTATACCTCAGAGGTAATAACCATTCATACACAAAACATTGTTGACAATGCAGCACTAATCACAAGGTTCACAAGATTTACTTTATCACACACTGACCTAAACATTGTTTCGGCTCAGAACAAATTCAAACTTATCTTTAATCATACCGCATTCGTTCTTATATTTTCTTAGCATTTGAAAAATTCACCATTTTCATACTTCAAGATATTCAGATCTTACACCGAGATATTTCAAATTCCCAATACTGCCAGAGAGTCTCCTTTCTCGAGATGGCTTCAACTGATCAGACTTCCATTTTCAAATGCCAGTCTGACATCTCGAACCAACTACACGCTCCAAGACAAATTTCTAAGAGACACGATCTTGAAATAATCATCATGCAACGTGTATTCGTCAAACTAAATTTCTTGAAGATACAACCGGCAATAAATGCTACACCGTCTTCTGTTTGGACCGAAAGTCTATAAGACTTCGACCTATAGGGGTGGCTAGGGCGTGTCAGATTGTATTAGGGTGAGGTGCCATAAAATTTCCACATAATAACAAAGTCTGCACTATTCTGAGCCAACGACAGATGAGAATCCGATGCTGCTTAACAAAATCTAGACGTTACTAGCCCAGCTATAAATCGAGTGAAGAAAGAGTAAATGTTTCACGTTCTCTCAAGCTTCACAAAACTTCCACATATTCATTTCCTCTCCGATTGTAACCTTCACTATAACCTTTCACATTATCCTTAAACATGGCCGGTTCAAGTAACTCTATTCCAGTCTCCGATTCATTCAACCCTTTCTTTCTTGAAGCTTTACTTCATGACTATCAGACTAACATATTGTCTGACTTGTCAAACAATGTATCATACCCTTATTCTTCTTTACTTCCCCAAAATCCCGTAAGTATGAACGTTCATTCATCTGCCTCAACGATTAACATTCCTACTCCTCCTCCAAGGATACAAGATTCTATTTTTACAACTACTAACAGAAAGGAATCTGAAGCAGGTCCATCAAGGCGACCTGTCCAAAGGTGTCGTAATGTGGCAGAACTTATGGAGTCTACGGTACCTTCTCAACCAAGGAATCCTGCTTCTACCTTGACTGAGACTACTAATCCATTTTCATGTGGTTGCTGCCATGTTCTACGAGAGATCATTCATACCAATGGACTTCAATACCATAAACTTGAAGTTCATGGGAGGATTGGTATGATATGCCACGCTGTCTTTCACCAGGACGTACAAGGAGGTTCTTCCAGTCCTCAAGTATTTGACTTTGGTAAGAAAAATTTAGATGATGTCAAACATTTTCTAGAAAATTATTGTTTGAATCAAAAATCTTTAGGGTATGTCCTGGTGTCAGATCCCCTATCAGCCTACTATGAGGCCCTTTGTGTTGGTTTGGAATGGGCTAAAAATCAAAATGAACTTCCTAATAGTTCATTTCCAACCAATACAAAAAATATATCCAATAAAGGAAAAGAGCTCGTAGTTGTAAATAATGATCCTTCAGTCCCTATACCTAGTGATCCATACCGATCAAGAGCTGAACAGAATATTAGGGGTGAATCAATGTCAATAGATGATCTTAGAGACTTATTCCACTTACCTCAACAAGAAGCGGCTAAACAAGTTCGTCTATGCAAAAATGTCTTAATGAAAATATGCCATAGGGAAGGAATAAGGCATTGGCCTTATGTAAAAATTCGAAGCACTATGAGGCAAATAGCTAGATTGAGAAAAACAATGTCTTCTGATGGTCCTCTCTCAAGTGCAGCCGCTCAGGAAGAAATTAATAGACTTAAACTTGAGATGGTCAAAGCTTGTGGTGCGATTATGCCGACTGTTGCTCTCAATGCTTGAATTCATCTTGTCTTTTCTTCTTAGCATTCTAATTTCTGCTTGTACTTTTATACTAAGATTCACGGGAATTTTCAAGTTTGAATATTTTTCTCACCCATTTTCAATTAATCACATAAGTTCAAGCTCCAGCAGATCAATCTAACCTATTGTCAGAACTTATGTCCTAACCGGACTTCGAAATTCTGAGTTGATAATTCTATCATCAAAATTTATATTCTAATTCCAACTTGTCACTCAGAATTATCTAACTTTCAATACAGATACTTTTCATATCATCAGAGCATTCTAGCCAAATGCCAGAACTTCAGCTCATATATTATTATTTTTAAACTGGGAACATTTCACAAATGCTCCATTTCATTTTCTATAATTCAACCTCTTCCTTTGTACTAGCATGCCAACTAGTGATCAGGGAAAAATTCTATTTTCTGGGTTTGTCTATCACTCTAATTCTCTTAATCCTGGTACCAATCAGGATTATCCAAGTATCAACATAGATACTATTCACATCATAAATCAAGAGACTTCAAATTCTTACAATACTACTCAGGGTTTACCTTCTTGAAAATCTTCTCGCCTAAGCAAGCTTAACCTCAAAGTTTCAATAAAATCTGGCGATCCAAATCACAATCTAACTCAACATCCCTACGGTTATTTGTCCCAATCATAAGACATAACCTGTAGTTACCAAGGTGCTAGCTATCACTCGGTTTCACCAAGGAACTACTTCTCAATTACACACTCTAAGGGAATATTCTATAATCAAGATCTTTCCCTTAAGATAGAACAGTAGCTTAAAACCTCGAAATTTATTGTACAGGGGGAGAATTGTAACATCCGTCTCTTATTATTGTGGAGAAATATATTATCAGATACTTGGTGGAATTATGACTTATTTCTTATCATCAAAAATTTTCCCTATGCATCACGGATGCAATGCTTCCCATGTGTTTCTCATATCTTCATGCTTCTTGTTATTTACTCATTCACATGCGCAAGACAATATGGTCCACTTGAATAAATCAACCACCCACTCCTTCTTCCATATATTATTTTAATATATCCATATGCCTACCACCATCCAAATAACTTTGTCTACTTGATTGACTCCATTACGCAAGGGTTGCATTATCCATTTAATTATTTGCAAGGTGGGTTCAGCACTTCCATCTTTTCTTTTAATATTTCTTCACATGTCTATATACTATTCTTCTCTTGATTGCAAGACGACGGCCAACGTGTAGCACATTTGCACCAAATTCCCTTTCATTCTTTCAATCAATTAGGCAATCTTATCCGACATTATTTCTTTAATAATTCTCGGGTGCAAGCAGTGGAGGCTACTCCTTATTGTTTTGTCGGGTAGCACAATCATTGGAAGCATGTTAAATATTCAAACGTATGCCTCTCTCTTATTCATTTCTGACGGCAAGAGAAATAGAAGCATAGCAAGAGGCCGAGAGTGTGAGAGAGCTTCGTGTGTGAGAGACTTTAGAATATTTTGAGAGTGAAGTTCGGAAGTTGTGAGAGGCAACAAGGAAGGAATAGCTGAAGTCTCAAGAAGTAAGTTAAGTAAGTAAGGTTTTAACTTTACTTGTGTTATTTTGTGAAGTTGGTTTTAAGACGTGGTTTATCACTTCTTATATATTATTTTTGGGGTTAATTAAGAAGTGGTGAAATCAAAAGGATTTTGATGATTTTAAGGTTACCATAGTGTTTATTACGGAAAGTGGAGTAAGAATAAGGTTGGAAATGATTTTTAGAATCAAAAAGAACTATTTAAGCAAGCTACCAAAACTGCCAGTTTTAACATTTTTGAAGGCAGTCGAATTGTAAATGGTTTTTGGTCAAGTGAATGATGTCTAAAAATCATTTCCAACCTTATTCTTACTCCACTTTCCGTAATAAACACTATGGTAACCTTAAAATCATCAAAATCCTTTTGATTTCACCACTTCTTAATTAACCCCAAAAATAATATATAAGAAGTGATAAACCACGTCTTAAAACCAACTTCACAAAATAACACAAGTAAAGTTAAAACCTTACTTACTTAACTTACTTCTTGAGACTTCAGCTATTCCTTCCTTGTTGCCTCTCACAACTTCCGAACTTCACTCTCAAAATATTCTAAAGTCTCTCACACACGAAGCTCTCTCACACTCTCGGCCTCTTGCTATGCTTCTATTTCTCTTGCCGTCAGAAATGAATAAGAGAGAGGCATACGTTTGAATATTTAACATGCTTCCAATGATTGTGCTACCCGACAAAACAATAAGGAGTAGCCTCCACTGCTTGCACCCGAGAATTATTAAAGAAATAATGTCGGATAAGATTGCCTAATTGATTGAAAGAATGAAAGGGAATTTGGTGCAAATGTGCTACACGTTGGCCGTCGTCTTGCAATCAAGAGAAGAATAGTATATAGACATGTGAAGAAATATTAAAAGAAAAGATGGAAGTGCTGAACCCACCTTGCAAATAATTAAATGGATAATGCAACCCTTGCGTAATGGAGTCAATCAAGTAGACAAAGTTATTTGGATGGTGGTAGGCATATGGATATATTAAAATAATATATGGAAGAAGGAGTGGGTGGTTGATTTATTCAAGTGGACCATATTGTCTTGCGCATGTGAATGAGTAAATAACAAGAAGCATGAAGATATGAGAAACACATGGGAAGCATTGCATCCGTGATGCATAGGGAAAATTTTTGATGATAAGAAATAAGTCATAATTCCACCAAGTATCTGATAATATATTTCTCCACAATAATAAGAGACGGATGTTACAGTTATAGCGCACAGGCATCGAAATGATTTGGACGACTTAATTGTGGAATAAAACTTTCATAAAATAACTTAGTTTGAAAATACGAGGATAAATTTTTTGCGAGCTATATCTTCCCATAGAGGTATCTTAATACAATAATCCAAAATAGACAAATGATAAACGTTAAAGTATAGGCTAACTACTCATATTTTCCAAAAAGTTCCATCTGCTGTAACCCTTACAGTTGCATCTTGCCTCTTGATCCCGAACCACTACTTGTCTCTTTCATGCGGTCTGGAGTTCAAATGAATGAACCCCAGGGGTAACAGTTAATCTCATATGCAGGTATGAAGTATAAATCACAGTATAACACATATATAAGCATAGAATAATTCACAGTAAACAAGTCGTATCATAATCGCAGTTAACGACCAAGGACCGCAGCCCTTATGGAACACGCAGCTTCATTCTTAGGACACGCAGCCCTATGGGACACGCAGCCCCAATCCATAGCTAAGATACACATATGCAAATTATCTAGCAACCATGATCAGTCATACATGCAATACATACATACAAGCTAATAAGATAACAGTTACCCACCTCAAGTTTGGATCCTTAATTCGTCCGAAAGTGTTGGGATCAGAAGAGGTGTCAGAGTATGCCTATAAATGTTTATCATTGTCATTAGTCACTTCTTGAGTCGCAAAGTAACTAACTACGCGAATTAATTTTTAGAGGATTAAAAATGGATTAACCCTTAAAAATTTCCTTACTAATAATACCCTTTTTAATTATCATTAATTAATAATAACACCTTTTCATTTATTATTAATTAATAATTCCCTTTTCACTAATAATAATAATACTAATTTTTATTTATTTATTTAATTTATTATTATTGTTTGTTTATTTAATTCATTATTTTTATTTTTCATCTACAATTGTTAGGCTATCCTAACACTTTAAATTATGAGCTTATAAATATCAAACATTATAGGAATTATGCTTTAATGCATTACATTTGATGTTTCTTATGGTTTTCCAATCCATCAACATTTTTCCAATGCACATGAATTGGCATATCATATAATACAGCAATTTTGACGTGGCAATTTTAAATTTCTTTAGGTTTACCACTATATCGTTGTAAGCACGCATGCAAAGTTGAACCTATTATCTTCCACATGCACTAATATATATATATGTCACGTCAACAAAACCTCCTTTTTGTATGTGTCAGCAAAGTTTTCTTATATCTTCCAAACCATCAAAACCGCGTGACAAGCTTTAACCATATAAAACAACATCTTATATGTTAATGTATATATATACATGATATCATGTTAACATGGTCTTTCTATCCTTTCCAGATGCAACGTGTGGCTACATATATAAAGATTAAAACTTTGTATATTCTCTCCTTTTTAAAAAATATATATATACATAGATCAGTAAATTATGACAGCAAGCTAAACTTTATATACATGTATTTTATATGACAATAAAACCGATATCAGCAAACTTTGGTTTCTAATTCTTATATCTTTTTCCTTCTCTTTATTCTATTTCTCTTTGTGCAGAGACACATATATACCTATATCAGCATCAGCAAGCTTTTATTCTCCATTTTCCTAACATACATCGATATGACATCAAAAGTCTTTTACGGTTTGGCTTCATATGTGCAGCAACAAACCATCTATGTTTATATCAATAAGTCTATATATATATACACACAGTGATCATGCATGCATGTAGTGATCATGATTTCTCTTCTCTTCATGTATGTGCGGCGACACATGTTCAACAACAATATATATATATATATCTATGTTTCTCTTTCATTTGCAGTAGCTTCGGTTTCATATGAGCAAGGTTTGTGTGTGTGTGTGTGTGTATATATATATATAGCATTTATAAACCACTCTTCCTATCATTTTATGGCAGCAAACTCTGAACCATATAACATCCCATTTTTGTTTGGGTTTTCAAATGTAGACGCAACACCTATATCAATTAAAGTCCCTGTTTTAGTTTCATTTTTTTTTCTTTGCCGAGAACTCACATGGGAATCAGACTACGTTTTAACAGCTTCAAACTCAACGACTTGGGATGGGGAAATAACGAAAAATCCAAAGGAGAAGAGACCCGATGATTTACCTTTGGTTTCGGTTTGAGCGATGAGGAATCCCGTTGAAGAACAAACACCCCTGTTTCGGTGTTATTTTGCAGAGGAAGATCAACACAGTTTTTAACCTCTCTCTTTCACCTACGCTCTCAGCTTTCTCGTGCTCACTCTCTCGGATTCACTTGGCTGGAGGGTGTTGGATGTGAATGGGGATTAAGGAAGACCATATATAAGGACCCAAGGGTTCTGGTCCGAGAAAGAAAACCAATGGTCCGAGAGATTTTCCAACGTTGTGAGGCTCGAGATAACCTGGAAGAGCATGGGTGTTGTTGTTACGACCTTGCGTGAATGGTTGTTGGTGTAGTCTACTCGGCGCTGTTATTTTTGTTGCAGGTGGCGTGTTGCAGATGTATGGAGTGGGGATTTGTTTTTGCTAACCATGTTCTTGCATTTCAACGTAATTGGGTGGTTGAGGTTAATGGAATGGATTAGGTTTGGTGTAGTTTGGTTTGGGTTTGGTTTGGGCCGAAGGGATGGATCTGGTAAATTGGATGATGGGTATGGGTCATGAGGTTTGATGGTGTTTCGTTTATAATATATCTGATATGTTTTTTTTTTTCAATTATTTAATAATTAATTATTCCCTTGTCTCTTTATCATTTCCTAATTACCAAATAAATGCTCAAAACGAATCCTTGATGTTTTATAAGGATTTTCTTCCTTAATTAACTTCTTTAGCCCTTAAAGTAATTTTTATGAAAATCTTGGGCTATAAATCATCCTCTAATTATTTTCTTTGAATTTCGCAAGAAAATGGGTCCTTAAATCCAAATAATTAATTTCATAATTATTTTATGCTAAAATTTTCACAATAAATTTCCAACTATTTAACCTTAATTTACGGGAAAATATGCCTTAAATTTCAATAATTACTTTTTAAAATAATTAAGACGTAATTTTCCGTAATCAATCCCATAACTTATTTTAATTCCCAAGATCCAAAATTTGGAATGTTACACGAGTGGGAAAAAAAAAAAGCAATTGGGTAAATAAATTAGCTAGAATGAATTATTATTGGCTCATTTTGATCCTAGGACAAAACAATGTGAACCAGAAGTTCAAAAGATAATTAATTTACAGAACTGAGCTAATCGAATGCCAGAAGCATTTACTGACCCAAAGAAAGTGACAAAGTCACATATCCCAGCTGCTAATGCTCCTATTGATGTCTCTAAAGGACAACCTACTATAAATGAATTTAAAGCACACCTGAAGCGTGGTAGCCCATCGGTTCTTAAGATAAAAATCCTCGAAAAAGAAAAGGAGCTAAGAACATAGATGATCAAGTAGAGGATAATTAAGAAAAGTTAGTAGCTCCAGAAGAGTCATCTCTTGAAGAGTTATTATCTCTAGTAGAGATTTTTCTAGAAGAGACTCAAGTACCTGAAATATGTAAAAATTATGAGATCTCAAGAAATTATGTTATGAATAGAATCTGATGGGATTAAAAAAGAAGTCAACGTTAACGACATCTTTGCTTATAATATAGCATATGATGTAATAAATGAAAATGATGATCATGAGCCATAATCTATTAGTAAGTGCCAGAAGCACAAGTCTCCAAAGGACTTAAGGTGCCAGAAGCACATATCCCTGAAGGACTCAAGATGTCAGAATCATTTAATTCAAGTTCTCGAGAACAATATTCGATTAAGTTAAATAAGCCTCTGTATGACTTGAAGCAATCAGAGTGCATTTGATATAATCGTTGCAAGAAATATTGTGAAAAGAAGAGTACAAAAATGATTCAATATGCCTATGCATTTTTGTGAAAAGATCTAAAATTGAATTTGTTATAATTGATGTTTATTTTGATAATATCAATTGGAACTGTTAAAGAGCAATTAATTGTTCGAAGAACTACTTAGTCCAGAAGTACCGTATTTTAGTGATATTTGAGCACTGATTTATCTTGCTTATTAGTAAAATAGTTATTCCCCAGTACGAGGACATTGGAAGTAATGTTATCATTAGGAGGAGTAATACTGACGTTGTCAAAAAGGGGAGTCGATACACGCTGTACTCTTTTTCCCTTATCTAGGTTTTGTCCCACTGGGTTTTCCTGGAAAGGTTTTTAATGAGGCAGCATTGGAAAGTGTATCAATGGATGATGTACTCTTTTCATTAACTAAGTTTTTATCCCACTGGGTTTTTCCTAATTAAAGTTTTTAATGAGGCACATTCATAATGGACATCCAAGGGGGAGTGTTATGAATATATTACGTGGATGATCCATTATGGGCATGAAGGCTCCCACTACCGTTATGGTGGGGAGTGGGTAGTCACCACTACATTCATGGTGAGGAGTGGGTAGTCACCCACTACATTCATGGTAGTGAGTGGGTAGAAGCTACATAAAACTTCCCCACTCTCCAACCACTATAAATAGTCCCCTATCCCCTCACAAATGTACACCGAACAAACTAAATGAGAATATCTCTCTCTTGGATCTCTTTTACTCTTGTTCTCTATTTTTTACTTCTTCTATATCTTTATATTTATAACATATATAATATAATATGTTGGATTTTTATATTGTAATATTTTTTTTTATTTTATTGTGTTATGGGAAGTACTCTTTTTTTTTCTTCTCACAATTATCAACGCATGATCTCTGCATTAAACTTCTTATATAGTTAAATCTCTATAATATTCTCTAAAAATCATATATACAATAAGTCATATTTAAATTGGAGAAAACTTAGGTTAAGTTTCTTATATATACTAAGCTAATTTTTTGAATTACAGTGGTTGTTTTATCATGGTTAATGTGTATGTATTAACTTTTCAAATGTAAATTAAATTTTTAAATTTTCATAGGAACACATGTTATTTTGTTTTTGTTAATAGTTAAAAATAAAATTCTTCAATTTTTATATGGACATGTGTTATTTTGATATTGTTAGTTGTTAAAATGTACACTTGCACTTGTAAATTCACCCATGGATCACTTGTAAATTTATGTATAAGCTTTTCTAATGCAAACTAAAATTTTTAAATGGACAATTTTTATTTTTTTAAGGATGAAAGTTAAAATTTGAAATTTTTATATAGACCCGTATTTATCTTGATAATGTTAATTGTTAAAATGTACATGTATGTTTTTTTTTTTTTTAACTAGTGCATTTCTTATTCATAAATTAATACTAGTATATCATATTATTTTATCAAAAAAACTGAAAAAGTATCTCTTCCCGCTGAGATGGCTATGTATAATTTCAATATTTTTTTTTTGGTAAAATGTATAATTTCAATATTACAATTACAAGGCTATTAACTTGGCTCATTCTTTGCCCATGTCTGTAAATTACAGTGGGCTTCTTGGCCCATTTAAAAAATTTGCTGGCCTACATTACATAAAATATTAATAATATAAGGAGCCGCTAGATCCCGACAATACTATTATTGAAAATGGTAGCCACGTTCTCAAACTCAATACTGGATGAGATAATTAAAAAAAGAAAAAAAAAATTCTAATGTTAGAATCAGACTGGTTATGAGTAACATAATATTTGAATAGAAAACATTAACCCACAATTATATAGAATATTCATTTATAATCCATATATAAATTCAACAAAACGATTCCTAAAGTAAAAATCTAATACAATGTTGTTTTTATTAAATTTATAATGATGTTGTTTCAAGTTCAACAAAAGAAAGAAAAATAAATAAATAAAACTGTTATAGATTCAAATATTAGACTCAACTAAGGTGTGGCTCAATAAGAGGCAAGCAAACCCTAACCCTAAGGTACCCTTTATAAATAGATGGTAAATCCTAGGGCCTGTTTGGTTCAGGAACATTTATGGAAGGAAAAGAACTTAAAGAAAGGAAAGGAATTAAAGGGAAGATTGAGAAGGAACTTTAAAAAGTTGGGCTGTTTGGTAAACATGGGAACTTAATTAAGTTGAGGGAAGATAAATTGTTTGGTATGAAGAATTGGGTGTTGGTTAAGTGGGAAAGTTAGGTAAAATTCCCTTAATGCCCCCAGAAAAAAACCCAGATAATGTTTTTTTTTTGGTTGGTGTTGCGATTTGTATAGTTCAAGTGCCAACCTAAGAGTAAAGTTCGAACCAAACTGTTTCAAAAGTAGCTGCCATAATGTGAACCAGTACAGTAAAGCAAAACGACTATCCTGAATCATTTCAAAAAACATTTAAACAGATAAGCAAGAGTAATGACTCATTATGTTAGCCAATCTAGTTTATTGAATCATCTGAAAAAAGAAAAACATAAAAGTGAAGAAGAATAATTTTCCCCCACTATACAGCAAAGCACCCAAATTGCTTCCCCGCTGATTGCGTCGAAGGCAGTCCATAACCAGGCCATTGCCATTGTTCATCAGCACAGCGCACAAAAAGTTTTCGGAAAAAAAAAAAACAAAAAGCCATTCACTTACCTCGATTCAATCTTGCTTGCCAACTCCTTCGCACAATGTTGTCTCAACCTTCATCTGCTCCTTCTTCTAGCTCCAGCCGCGATTCTGCTTTTTTATGATCTTATAGGGGCTTTTTAGTCCTCCAAATTCACTTTCCAGGGGGAATTTTCAAGATCCCGCCATTTTGTGAAGGAGCCCGCTTTCCTTCGTTTGTGGGAGCTTCAGTGATGGCGGGAATGTCAATTCCCAAGAACAAGGCGTGCAAAACAGCTTCTCACCCACGGAACTGGGTTAAGTTCCCAAGAACAAGGCCGAATTCTGTTAACCAAACGGGCCCCTAAAGGTACACGGATTCTCTACACTCTATCTCTTTACAATTCTGCCGCACAGAGCACACACCTCACTCCATTGGGTGAAAACTCTCATGTTTGTGCTTTGTGATCCTTTATCCTTTTAGGTATCTCATCCATGGATATCTAGGAGGAAGCTATCTGATCCTACATCAATATATTAGCCCACCTAGGGCTAGACATCTATGTTCTACAAACTGAACAAAAACCAAACCCAATACTAATTCATATGTTTAATGGTTAAACCAGCCAAACCCGAATAGGGTTTTAATGCCTGTTTGAATCCTTTTATTTTTAATTTATTTTCTCCTTAATACCATATTCTTCACTATTAGGAATCTCGGTGGATAATTGATATGTGTGTGTCTTTATTGTAAACTCACTGAACACACAAAATCTCAGTGGCCCTAATAACTATATTGTTGACTGTAGTTGTTCATTAAAAGTAAAAGGGAAAAACAAATAGAATTATTAGATATATATTTGTAATATAAGTAGATATAAAGTATTGTATTTAGGTATTAGATATATAGTTGTATTCAGGTATTATTGTATTTAGGTATTTAGGTATTATTGTAGTTATTAGCTAACATACATCTGTAGCATTATAGGACCTTGACGTTGCTTACCATTATTAGGCTGTTTGGCCCAATGCATCTTGTTGTGTTTTATTGATTGTATAAATTGGATCCTTAATCCAATAGACGTATGAATCTTTCTCATTTATAGCCAAAAAAAAAAAAAAAAAAATCTCTCTCATTAATATTCGATATTTTCAAGATTCATCATGATCATCATTCAAGATTACGTTTATTGGAAAAACGCCAACGTCGTCGTATTATAGAAACATCAGGACTGGTCGGCAACAAAAATTATTCGACATAGAGGAAGGCTTTGTGCATCGCCCTTCGCGGCAAGTATAACTTGGGGTTTATTATTGATGGATCTTGCACTAAAGAATCTTAGGAATCACACCTCCAAAAAAAACTTCTGTCTGCTCAGTGTTCCTCAGTTAAAACTTTTAAGATAAAAATCATACTTATTCTTAGAATATTGCACCCGGAAGCAGCGTGAAGATGGATGATTTTCTGTGGAGAATTAAATGCATGAGGCGGATTAAATACGCAGAAAACAGTGAAAAATCTTCAACAAAAAAGCGATCTCTCAATCATATGTGATATGTTATACAGGAGGGCCCCATGTAGTCATTGTTTTGTTTGTATCAAAGCTATTAAAACTGGATGGTTATTGAACTAGTCAGAGTACTAGGTTAAGAGTCAATGGGTCAGACTGAAGTTAAATTGGAGTTAATTGGGTTCCAAATAGGTAAAAAAAGTGGTTATTATAATGAAATTATAAAAAAGTTTAAAAAAATCCATTAAAAAAAAAAAGACCGGGTTAATGCCCATACCAGATCTGTTTATTGGCTGGTTTGTTTTGTTTCTGGGCCTAATAGGCAGGTCTTGTACGGTCTAGGTTTAATCATTTTGGTTTATATTCCTATATAGTTCTGCAAAAAGCATAAATTTCAACCTTGATAAAATTGGGACATGATAGAAGGAAGAAAAAACTATTGCAAATTGAAAATTGAAACTATAGGGACTTGAAGATTAATTATCCCTTAATTAATATATAAAGATAATAGAATAAAGAAATAACAAAAAGTCTCAAGTATCGTGATGCAATTACGTTGTAATGGAGGCAGAAGATAACAAAAATAACAAGAGTGTCTCATAATAACTGCGATCGTTCAACTGCCCCAAGCTAGCAACAACCAGCAAGAATATCAGGCATAGATGCTTGTTTGGGTTCTTTCAAACTCAAATTAATTAATTTAGGATTTGATTTAAGGAAAATATTATTAAAAACCTTTTGAAATACTCAAATCATGATTCGATCTTTTAAATTTGACAAATTCCAAGTCATGACAAACAGTTCAATTTAGAATTTCACAATTGAGTAGTGATTTTACCCATGCACCATCTTGCTCATTCTCTGTTGAACTTTTATCAAATATACACATGACACCATATACATTTCTTAGATACATAAATACCTATAAAGATTACAAAAAGTTACAACAGTGTCAACTCTGTTTGTTTGAGCTAACATCTGTTACTTTTTAGTGGTAGACCCTACATTGTTTTACAATGTCAAACTAGTAAGGAGTAAAAATGCCCATATACTTTTATCAAATATACGTTTTGCACCATATACATTTCTTTGGTGTAAAAATACACACCAACACTTATCCACCTGTCAATCCCTCCTTCTTCCATGTTTTCTCATCTTTGTCAATTCTCTATCCTCTTACTCACCATTCCTCTCTTTGTTTGCCTTCCCTCTCTCACACGTGATGCCACCAGATTATTATTTTGGTTCTTGCTTTAGTAATCGAAGGATTATTGTTGAATTGGATTTCCATTATGTAAGCAACACTCTAGTGGACCATCTAGTTCACCAAGCTCTAGAATCAAAACACGGTTTGAATGAGATATTGACTCATGGTGAGGATTTATAAGCTTTAATGTAAGCTGATTGTAATGATCTAGGCATGTACTATGTTTATAGCTTGTTATCATTGAATATTTAAAAAAGAAAGGAAGTTAACGGGAAGAGATAATATCTGGGTTTCTTATAGTGTTATAGACTAAAAATATCTTCTTTATTTCTTCCCTCAATTATTGAATGGGAAAATGGATCAATTATAGTTAACTGGCATGTGCGGTGGTACATTCGATATGAAATTTTTGCTCTATTTGAAGAAGTTGATGTATATATTTGCACAAAAGAAATATATAAGGTGTTAGATGCACATTTGACAAAAGTATATGGACATTTTTGCATTTTTACCCTTAAAATTAAGGGTTAAAGGTCATTTTTGCCATGGAAGTTTTGCTAAGGGAGCGCCCAGCACCCGAAAATTTTTTGGGTATCAAATTTGCTCCGGAAGTATAAAAAAGGTAGCAAATTTGCCACTCTGTTAATTTTAACCGTTAAGTGCCACCTCATCACACGTGGCATGTCACCTCATGACATGTGGCATGCCACCTCATCAATCAAAAGTATCATTTTTGCCCTGGAAGTTTCATTAAGGAGCAATTTTGCCCCAGAAGTCTTCATTGAGGAGCAATTTTGCCCCGGAAGTTTTCATTGAGGAGCAATTTTACCATTCTTTCTCCCAATATTAAATTTGACTATTAAATTGGTCAAAGACCACATATGTCATGCCTTGAAAAGGTGGAACTTGGAGTCAGAGAAGGATATCCTTGAGACGTTGAGCTCAAGGAAGCATCACTTACGTTTGTATCAATATTTTGAAAACTGGACCGGACCGGCCGGTTCAGACTGGAAATCAACATACCTTTTTCCCCCTCAAGAGGTACCCAACATACTTTAACTCATTATTTAATGGGTATATGAGTGCAGTGAAACGTGTTTTTTTATCGAAGGGTGGTATTAAAAAAAGATTTTTTTTAATGATTTCATATTAATAACATGAAATTTTTATTCTCACCGGTTTGCCTCGGTTTGCCTCGGTTTAACTCCGGTCTGACCCACTGACCTTTGACCTAGTACCTTAACCGGTTCAACGACCGGTCTGGTTTTAAGAATCTTGGTTTGCATAAACTGATCATTTACTTAAATCATAAGTGGTACTTCCTGTGACCAGTTCGGCTTCGCAAATTCTGGCTGCTTTGAGGTCAATATCTCAAGGATCTCCTTCTCTGACTCCAAGTTCGACCTTTTCAAAGCATGACATATGTGGTCTTTGACTGATTTAAAAGGGCAAAATTGACACATTTTGTAAACTTCCGGGGTAAAATTGACACATTTTGTAAACTTTCGGGGTAAAATTGCTCCTTAGTAAAAACTTCCGGGGCAAAATTGCTCTCATTGAAAACTTCCGGGGCAAAAATGATACTTAACTCTTATTGGTTGATGAGGTGGCATGCCACGTGTCATGAGGTGGCATGCCACATGGACAGTTAGTCAAACTTAACAGTCAAAATTAACGGATGGGCAAATTTGGTACCTTTTTCATACTTCCGGGGCAAATTTGGTACCTTTTTCATACTTCTAGGGCAAATTTGGTACTCAAAAAACTTCCGGGTGCTGGACGCTCCCTTAGCAATACTTCCATGACAAAAATGACCTTTAACCCTAAAATTAATTAGTATGAGGCTCAAAAAATCAAAAGTTATAATGGACGTTTGACTTAGTTTTCACCCCATTTAAACATGTTCATGGACATTTTTGTACCCATATAATATATATGGTGCCACATGCACATAAGAAAAAAGTGCATGAGTAATTTTTAGTCCTAACCCTTAAAAAATTTTAGTCATTCACCTATTCTCACAGGTTTTGTTAAAACTTTAATTGAACTTATCATTTTAGTTGGTTTGGCTTGTCAATTTCTTATAAAGGCTCGCATTCTTTAATATTGATTGATAGTATATTGAAACGAAACAAGGTTTAGGTACCATACTTATTCATAATTTCTATTTTTTTTTTCATATTTTACCTTCTATGAAGTTTCTTTCTTTTTCTTTACTACAGCTGATAAAAATCATTGCCTAGACTATATATATGTGTATATATATATTATTTATATACACACTTTTTTCTTTTTTCTTTCTATAGTGGAGATAATCTCATGTAATGACAGATCAGACATGGTGGTTCTAATCGATGGATTTTTGCAAAAAAAAAAAAAAAAAAAAAGAAAAGAAAAAGAAAAGAAAAGAAAAAAAAAAAAGAGAGAAGGATAATCTAGTAATTGAGCACAAAATATAATTGACGTAACATTAAATTGGAACATCTCTAAATGAGTTTTTGCACTAAAAATTAACTAAAATCCTAAACACACACAACATGTATAATTAGAGCTTGACTATTGCAAATCCAAGTTGATCACTGAGTCTTCTAAATGACCATAACTGCACCACATCACCAACTTGAAAATTATTGCACTTCACAACATCATACCAACGGTGAGTCAAATTATAAGTAATGGAATTTGACATCTCCCACCTTTTCAAAACTAAGTTGAACTCTTTAAGATTTGGATCCAACACTAACACAGGAATACCTTTGAACTTGTTAGTTTTTGCATCTTTTGTCATTAATAAATCAAGCTCTTCAGGTTTAAGAAATTCTTTAGCTTTCAGCAAAATCTTCTTCTCTAGAATTGATAAACGATCCCTATAGTTTTATGCAAATCACTCTCATAAACCTTCTTTTCTATTATCTTTATGATATTACAGCCTCCAACCTCATCAATCTTCTTCTTCATCATCCCTGGCAATGTTAATGAGACATGATCAGATGATGATTCTTTTGATGAAGTATTTTTATCATTGATCTTTCCCTTTTTGTTTGTCCTCCTTCTTTTTGCTAATGGTTCTTCTTCTTCTTTAGCTGCCTCTCTTGATATTTGATTGACCTTTGTACTAAGTAGTGTTTCTTGATCATGATCTTTATTTTCTTGAATTTCATCTCTTCTTCTAGTATTATTGGATGTACTCCTATTTTGATCCGCAACCTCTTCTGATATTTGGTCCTTTATAGGAAGCACTATTGTAACACCAAAAAGTTTAAATTCTCTTATTTGAGACATGACTAATCTCTCTACCAGT
The DNA here is from genome assembly GCA_034222035.1 of Acacia crassicarpa. NCBI lineage: Eukaryota > Viridiplantae > Streptophyta > Magnoliopsida > Fabales > Fabaceae > Acacia > Acacia crassicarpa. Next base: position 16,324,829 of record JAWXYG010000009.1, on the reverse strand, counting down.
ATCTGATCATGGTGATCTTTATTTTCTTCAATCTCATTTCCATTTCTCTCATCGTTGGTTGTCCTCCTTTCTTGATCCACAGCTTCTTCTGATATTTGGTCCTTTGCAGGAAGCATTATTGTAACACCAAAAAGTTTAAATTCGCTTATTTGAGACGTGGCTGATCTCTCTACCAGTCTGATCATGGTGATCTTTATTTTCTTGAATCTCATTTCCCTTTCTCTCATCGTCGGTTGTCCTCCTTTCTTGATCCACAGCTTCTTCTGATACTTGATTCTCAGCGGGAAGCACTATATTTGCACCAATTAGTTTAAATTCCTTTAGTTGAGACATCGCTGATCTCTTTATCAGTTGATGGCTTGAAACTTTCTCCTTTCTTTCGGACTTGATGAATTCTCTTTTATCTCAAGAAAATGTAAAATAGAATGACCAGACTTCACTAATATATATAGCGAAAGCATGTTTCATTCAGGGTAGGATAAAAGATTCATTTTGAAAAATCTACGATAGATTATTCAATTTATGTAAAAAGTTTGAAGTGATTAATTTTTATTTTATACTTCCACTAATACATACATATATATGTACATACACTATATTCAGTTAAGTAAACCATGTATATATATATATATATATCTTACCAGCTAAAAAATAATATCAAATAGAAAAAGATAAAATAATTTAAGTTTTCTCTATCTACATTTTAAATTAAATCAAAGTAAATTTAAGTTTTTTTTAATCTATAATGTAAAAATTAGACAGTTATTTTCGTTCACATACAAAATTATGGTATTTAAATAAGATGTAGTATTACATAGTACATAAAGGTCAATTAATATCTTAAAATTTGAGAATTTGAAATTAGTTTAGTTTAGTTTAATATATTTTTTCCGATATATTATTTTAGGATCACAAACTTTGTGTGTTTTTTCTTCTTCATATTTTTCTCTGAACTTTATTAAAAAATGATTGAAAAATTCATTTTTTTTAAATTTATTCGATAATTCTAAATAATGCTAATAATATTTAATTGAGGCTAAATTAACATATTTCTTGCATCTATCTTGTATATAAACTAAATGATTTTGTAAAATGTTAGATTACATAGTGGGAAGTGAAGTTCTCTTTATATATTAAACTATATATTTGAACAAACCTGGAACGCTTTGACAACTAAAAAATATTCAATTTATTTGATTAATATATGAAAAATAATATAATGGAGAAATATAAAAGAGTCGCACAAGATCATGATGCAGTTACGTTGTGCTAGAGGCAGATAACGGAAATAACAAAAGAGCCTCACATCAAGAATTTCCGGCTGGAATGCTTGTCTGGATTCTTTTAAACTTTTAAAGTAATCAGTTTAAGTTTTCCAAATTAAAATCCATTAATTTACGATTTGATTTAAAGTATTAATTTGAATTATTGTTATTTTAATTTTAGGCTCTTTTTTCTTGGGTTTTCCATTTTCTTCCTTTCTCTTTCTCTTTCCATTTTACAGTCAATTTTCTTGGTCAATTATTATCGAATTGCTCTTCACTAATTAAAAGATGTTGTCATTCAGCACCCATCATTGAATTTGTTCAAACCTCAATTTTTTTTTTTGGTGCCAGCAAACCTCAATTGAACTTATCTACAGGTTAGGAGGTTTGATTTGTCAATTTCTTGCAAGGACTCATATTCTCTATGATAAAGCTTGTTTGAAAATCCTCTCAAGTAAATAAAGACAAGCATGAGTTTATAAAATAACAAGTCCACGTTTTTTTTTTTTTGGGTAATAAAAGGGGGGCATTCAGCCCATACTCATTCCTGCATCACTATACAACGTGGGTATGAAAAACCCATAGAGTCCCTGTACAGCAATTTCCTAACTATTGTCGGGGGGTTTGCCATACCAGCACTCCTTGTAGTGCGATGGTATTGGGATGTGTATCCCCCTTAGATCCTTAGTTCAAATCCCCCTCCCCTCGCCTTGTAATTAAAAAAAAAAAAAGTCCACGTTTTTATTTTGGCAAACAAAATGCAAGTTATAAATCCATTCTACATAATCCATCTGGTCTTTAATGTAAGATGTATGTGTGTATGTGTGTGTATATATATATATATTTAATTAGGTTAAGAAAGTTAATTAAGTTGGTTAACATGATATGTATTTTCTAAAATACCATAATATTTTTCCTTAATTCATTCCTTTCATCTCTTCTTTAATTATTGTTGAGAGAGTATTTGATCAGTATAAAAAATATGTCTTATATTTAGTACCAAAACATTTTCCAAATATGTTTTATAGTTAGTACCAAGACACTCTCCAAGACATATAAAAAATATGTCTTATAATTAAAAAAGGGTAAAGGTGCAAAAGCACACATGTGTTTTACCTTGAGGAGTGCTCAACACCGAATGTTTCTTTTTAGGTGCAAAAGTACACATGAACTTCCAAAACTAGAGCAAATATATCATCTCCATTAATTTGAGTTACATTGACCAAAAACGTTGACATGGAAGTTGATTTGGCTATCATAATATCCAAGTTGGCTGTGAAAAAAATAAATAAAATTAAGAATATTCCATATAGACCCACAAATATTATTTTAAGAAATAAAAATGTCAAAGCCTAAGGTTATGTGATGACGGAACCTATAATTAGTTCATACTCCTCCAGGAGTCCAAGTTGAAAAGTAAAATCAGCCACATGGTTTTAATAAAATCCACCATAACAAAATCAACAACCAGACTCCAAGACATAAGGGGGTGAAAAGAATTTGGAAAACAAATCAACTTTTGAAGGGAATAAGCTAAAGGAAAGAAATCTCCAACTCTAGTTATGTGATGACAGAAGTAGATAAGGACTAGTACAACTACAACCAGCCTCCCCCTTCTCTGCCACTTCTACCTCTGTGCTTCCAAAACCCTCTGGTTCTTCATTCGCTCACTCCAGTCGCCTCCTCCAGTTCAGCTCCTATTGGTCAAAAAAGAGGAACAATGGTCATCAACAGCTTCTCTCTATCTGGTCCTAATGTTCCCTGGTCCGAAAAAGGGAAAGATGAATAGTGGCCCACCTCCCTGTGATGGTCTACTCTCTCGTCCACTTTGGCGATGGTGGCGTCGAAGTTAACCTCTGCCTCACCTCACCAATCTCTTAAGCTTACGGCTCCCTTTGGTTCAGTTGGTCAAGAAGGAAGATGATAAACCGTGTCACCTCTATTGGCACAGTTCCACTTGACACCTCACAAGCACATATTATCATTTATAATGAGCTGGATTGATGGTTACAAATATTTTTCAGGTAATAGTTCTCGAGTGGGTCTATCAGAGAAGGCTTTAGAAGCTTAAATTAATTTTGTGAACAACAATGCTTCTACTTTTTTAGGTACATGTTGAATTATTGTATATTGTCATATTATAGCTCACTTGGTGTACTCTAGTATATTTTGGTTATTTTGGCAAATTTTAAAGTAATATTTAGTTAAAAAGTATGATCCTGGTAAAATCCAAAGCTCAACGGTTTGCATAAAATATATTGATAAATGGTTTAACCAACTTATTAATTAATAATTATAATTTTAAAAAATGGATGATGTTACAACAGTTTGAAGGGAAGAACTTTAGATTTTGGCAAGAATATGTCTACACTGTTCTCGACATGCATGGAGTTGCTAATGCACTTACATAGCCTGTACCTTCTACAGAGGCTGACTAAGCCCAGCAGAAGAATGCTTGGGCCTATGTTAACAAGGTTTGCAGACACATTCCCATTACTACTTTATTTAACTATTTGTTTGATGTGTACCATATCTATAAAAGCAACAAATGAGATATAGCGATCGCTTATCCGCAAGTATACTGTTGATGATACTGAGAAGCATAAGTTTGTGATACGAGACTTTTACCAGTGGGAGATGACATCAAGCCCTAGATCAACGAGTACCACAAACTGAATGAGGAGCTTCGAGTTGAGAAGATCAATCTCCCATATTAGTTCGTAGCTAGTATACTGATTGAGAAGCTTCCTAACTAGTGGAATGACTACAAGCAACATCTACAACAAAACAAAAAAACAAAAAAGCAACTGTCTTTGAATGACCTGATCACACTAGTCATTATTGAAGATACCAATCGAAAGGTGATGCAAGATGCAAAAGGCAAAGAAATGGCTGCTAAAGCAAACCTAGTTGAGGAAAAGTTGAACAAGAGGTACAACAACCCCCAAAACAAAAAGAATTTAAAAAAAAAAAACCCTACTACAAGCCTACGGATACTAACCTAAAAAAGAAGAAGAGTAGTTGTTTTGCTTATGGACAACCTGGTCATTATGCAGCGTAGTGCAGGCAAAGACCTAAGGTAGATAACTCTCAAAGGGGTGGAAATCCTTCTAAGCCAAATGTGAATTTGGTGAAGGAGATGATAGCAAAGATGAAGAAATCATCATTGTTGTTGTGTCACATGTCCCTATTGTCTCCGATGTGAAGAAATCGGTAGTAGACTCAAGAGCTACTAGGCACATCTGCGCAAACAAAGAGATGTTTAACTTCTTTGATAAAGGGGAAGACTTCATTTATTTGGCTGACTCCCAAACTTCTAAAGTTCAAGGAAAAGGGAAAGTAGTATTGGAGCTCACATTTGGAAAGATATTGGCATTGAACAACGTGTTGTATGTACATGAAGTTAGACCTAATTTTAGTCTTCGTGGCCCTATTTGGGAAACCTGGAGTTAGGGTGTGTTTTTATTCTAACAAGATTGTCATGACCAAGAACAATGTTCTCATTAGGAAGGGCTGTAATATGACTGCTTATTCTAAGTGTAGTTTTTTTTTGGCTCAAAATTCTAAGTGTAGTTGAAATAAATGGTAATGCACCTTATTCTTCTTACTTGGTTGATTCTTTTGATATGTGGCATGCTAGATTAGGGCATGTTCATAAATCTTATATTAAAAGACCCCAAAATCTTGGGCTGATTTCTGAAACTAAAAGTGATTTTCAAAAGTGTGAAATTTGTGTAGAAACTGAGCAAGCTAAAAAATTGTATTTTTCTACTTAAAGAAAAACTGAGTTTTTAGCTTTAATTCATACTGATTTGAGATATTTAAAAGAAACTGAGACTAAAGGTGGTAACAAATATTAAATTACTTTTATTGATTATTTTTCAAAATATACCAATATATTTTATGAGGAATAAAGACAAGACTTTTGAAAAATTTCTCTTGTACAAGGCAGAAGTAGAAAGCGAGTTGAATAAATGATCAAACGGGTCAAGTCGGATAGAGGAGGAGAATATTTATTATCAAAAAAATTTTAAGAAAAAGAAGGGATAATTCATGAAGTGAATCTAATGGTGTGGCAAAAAGAAATTGTGAGTTATGCAGCACCAAATAACTTGTGGGGTAAAGCCTTGTTATCTGCTTGTTCTTTTACAAAACATAGTACCCAACAGAAAAACTAAAAAGACGCCTTATGAGTTATGGAATGGTTTTGTACCTAACCTTCAATATTTGAAAGTATGGAGGTGTCTTGCTAAAGTTTTACCACCTGATTCTAAAAAGATGAAAATTGGTTCAAAAACTTCTGATTGCTTGTTTATTAGATATGCTCAACAAAATGCTGCTTATCATTTTTTGGTTCTGAAAAGTGATGTGTTGTATCATGATACAATTATTGAAACAAAAGATGCAGAGTTTTTTGAACATATATTTCTTATGAAGGTTGAGCATATTCCTAAAAGAATTCAAAATTCTTCTTCCTCTCTTGAATAAAATTCAAACAAAGTTTTGGTTGAGGATTTAAGGAAAAGTAAAAGAAAAAGAAAACAAACATTTCTTGGAGATAATTATTATACTTATTTGGGACAAGAAGAATCCAAAAATTTTCATGAAGCTATTTCTTCTCCCGATGCATCTTTCTTGGAAAGAAGCAACAAAAGTTGAAATTAATTCTTTGAATCAAAATAAAATATGGGCTTTTGTAGACTTGCCTCGAAGATTAGAGCCTATTGATTGTAAATGGGTTTCTAGAAATATATATATATATATATATATATATACCTATGGAGCTATTGATAAATATAAGGCTAGGTTAGTAGCCAAAGGGTATAATCAAAAAGAAAATGTTGACTATTTTGATGCATTCTCTCATGTAACTAGGATTTCTTCTATTTATAAACTTTTCATTCATCAAATGGATGTTAAAACAACTTTTTAAATGGTGATTTAGAAGAGGAGATTTATATGGTGCAACCTGAAGGTTGTTTTGTTTTTGGGCAATAAAACAAAGTTTGCAAACCTTTTTAAATCTTTGTATGGTTTGAAAAAATCGCCCAAACAATGACATGAAAAAATGGATCAAGTTTTGTTAAGTGGTGGTTACCCTCTTGTTGAAGTAGAAATATGTGTTTATACAAAACTTGTAAATAGTTATTGTGTGATTATTTGTCTGTACATGGATGACATGCTTATATTTGGTACTAGCATGGGTATTGTACTTGAGACAAAATGCTTTCCTTCTTCTAATTTTCATATGAAAGATTTAGGTGAAGAAAAAGTTATTTTGGGTGTTAAGTTCATAAGGAATAAAAATAACATAATACTTTCTTCAGAACATTATGGTGAGAAAATTCTCAAAAAATTTGAACTATATGTTTGATGAGTCTCCTCTAAGCACTCATGTTAGCTGTCTAGCGTAACCGCAGGCACATGGATTGTCATGAGTAGTATAATAATATCGTTCCCATGAGGAAAAAGACAAAAATGAGTTAATTATATCAATTAAGTTCTCAATTAGGTTGAGTAAGAATATTTTAAGAATTAATTTATTTAAGGAAAAGTATAATTGAGAATTTTAAAGTGAAGATTTTCCTTCAAGATAAGAGGAGCCTATGATTATTATCCCCCTTGTATTTCAATAGTACTTGATACGATTCCCTTTTTTTTTTATTGCTTCATAAAGTCAATTATGCTAACTCATGACACTATCAATAAATATATCATTCTAAACCTCTAACTCCTTCATTCATTGGTCCACATATTATACTATGATTAGTGCCACGTCCACACACTTTTCTGATCTCTCAATCATCTTCCCTCCCCCATTGTAGTGGGACAGATTTTTTTTTTTTTTTTATAAAATCATTCCTAATCCATTATAGTATAACTTTTTCCATTTTTTTGAATTGAAATTATAAAATTTCCTTTATAAAATACCTAATGGATTAGCTCAAGTCCTATTTATCATATATGATTCCTAAACAGTAATTGGCCAGGGTCATTTACAAACGTAAGTCAATACAGTTTTTTTTTTTTTCATAAGAAGCCAACATTTTTCATGTACACTATGATAGATGACATGTCCACACAATTTTCTGATCTCTCAATCATACGTCTTCCCTCCCTCCATTTTTTTGAATTCAAACTTAAGATTTTCCTTTATGAAATCTTTCCCTCCCTCCAATTTCGTGAATTCAAATTTTAAATTTTCTTTTATAAAATCACTTAATGGATCAGCTCATGCTCGCCGTACTCTAAACAAGCTTTCCTTTGTTTTACAACAACAAACAGGCAATGATCGAGACGTACTTATCTGAAGTCGATGATAGCAATGACACATGGTCGATTGTTGCAAAAGTTCTCCGGAAGTGGGTTGTCAAGAAAAAGGCTGCACCATACCCGATATGGAAGATAGGGATGATACTGGTTGATGAAATGGTTAGTTGTTATAAAGATTTATAGATCTACATAGTACTCATTTTGATAATCTTTTTTTTAATAGTTATTTCCTTACAACTGAAATTTTGTACTATCAGCCAATTTGTTTTTCGTTTTTGGTTTTTGTGCCAGGAGACAAGAATGGAAGTTTTCGTGACACAAAAAAATGCCATTCCAAAATTGATTGATGATCCGAAAGAAGGGATGGTGTACAACTTCCAAAACTTTGAGGTAGTCAAGAATGATGATAAGTATAGAGCAACTACAAACCCTTGGAGATTGAACTTCCATACTCACACGTTCATAGAAGAATCTGACGTTGTCATTAACCAACAAGTTTATAACTTTAAGTCCATTGTAGACATCAAGCATGGAAATAACCCAGACCCAGGGTTATTAGGTTTGTCTTTTTTGGACCCATTTTGTTAAATCAACTAACCTTTTATGCTTTAAGACGGAGTGCATTCCAATTAATTTAACAATGCATGACATACAAACAACTGCAGACGTAATTGGGTTTTTGCAAGCTTTCAGACGTTTACTGGATCAAAGAAGGGAAAATGATATTACCAGGAGGCTAAACTTTAGCATTGCTGATGAGAAGTAATTTTTTTTTTATCTATCTTTGTAGCTCACTAAAAATCTGGTGTTCAATTTTTATTATTATTATTTTTTAACTTAAGTATAACAAAGAGTATTGAATATAATCATTTTTCAACATCTCTTAGTGAAAACATTATAAATATCACTCTTTGGGGTGAGTGTGCTGAGGAGACTTATACAATGCTCTGAATTATGAGTCATTGGGAGAGGACAAAAAACAGAAATCACTCTTTCATTTGTTCGGCCACTTTTTACCTACCCAGCCACCTTCTCTCACTCTTTCTCTCATAATTATTTTATTCTTTATAATTACATGTCATAAATTGGTTAAAAAAAAGAAAGAAAGAAAGAAAGAAGATTTGTATATTACGTCAGAGAAGCAAAGTCATTATGTAGACAAAACTCATGAGACATCACTATCAACACGGATCCGTTTTTAACTATTTAGGGTAATAAACTTGTCTAAATTAAGGAAAAGACAAAATATTTGGTGCATGAGGATACCTAAAATCAACCATGATAAAGATGTTAATATTATTGAGTAGATAATAAAGCTTGGTCCTATTTAAATTTTTTATAAATTCACCCCTATTTACCTTTATTTAAATAATAATTTTATATTTTTATAATATAACACAATATAAAATTATTATAATACAATAATATAATTTTTTTCCTATGTGTCCAAAGTAGTAGGTATAGGTCTCTAATATTTTTATTTCCAACGTTATTGGATTCTCGATAATTTCCTATCATGTCCGTTCCTATAAAACATATTTTGAAGTTGGTTTTAATAAGTTTTAAGTTTTGTCAATTTTTTTTTCCTATAATACACATTTTTATACTTTCTCAATAATAATTAAAGACAAAAATAATTTAATAATACACCTATTAATTCTATATAGTAAATAATGTTTGCAACTCATTGTATCATATACACCTCAACTATACATTTTTTATTAAATAATGTTGAGCAAAATTTATCTTTTTTTTTTTTTTCATATCACCCCTACTAATACTTTTTCTACAATAATTTATTTAACAACACTCTTGTATTTCATCAAGTAATATATTCTACTTTATTTTTAAATTTTTTATAAAATTATTTCAATAGGTTGCTAAAAATATTTTTTGTAATATAGCATTTTAAGGCAATTTAAGGCCATTTAACTTTTTCTGTTGGACAACCCATTCTCCAATTACCAAATTCAGAGAGATTGGAATATTAGGCACGATTACATCTCAATATAAAATAAAATATTACTACGTTGAGAAAATTTTTAACTAATACATTCAATTAGTACATATTACAGATATTAACATCAGTTCAACCTATATCTATATGCTATCCATTATGCCTCAAACTCATCCCTAATTTTTTGCTCATAAGGAAATCAACCCTAATTTTTTGTGGGTCAAGATGGACTATTTTAAGTTTGAAATTTCATTTCCAATTAACTTTTGGAGCGCATCACCAATAGCATTAATCACTCATTTTCATATATACTGATGTTGAATCTATTTATCATATATGATTCCTAAACAGTAATTGGCCAGGGTCATTTACAAACATAAGTCAATACAGTTTTTTCCCCCATAAGAAGCCAACATTTTTTCTAAAGAGTAAAATTTTTTTGAATTCAAATTATAAAATTTGCTTTATAAAATTTCCTTAATCCACGGTAATACTTACTCATGACTCATCAATCTAAATTAATTTCATAGTGATGATATTGTCAATTTTACCGTCATATCGTTTGGAATGAAGTGGTTTTCTTTGCCGACTTTGGAAATTTTTTTCCAAGTTACTTCAGTGCTGACTCTATAAATCGTTTAGATCGTGTAAATGATAGTATCAATGATTTGTATGATACAGAGTTCCTCAATTCAATTAAATGCTCTGGGATTCCTCATCATAAATTGGTTTTGAAGGTCGGCGTACCTGTTATGTTAATAAGGAACATTGATTAAGCATCATGATTGTGCAATGGTACGAGGCTTCAAATTACAAAACTAGGGAAGAACGTCATTAAGGCGAAAGCGTTGAATGGCAACAGCGCAGGGCAAGATATTTTGATACATAGGATGAACATGAATCCATGTGAATCTAAACTTCCTTTCAAGATGACTAGAAGACAATTTCCAATCATCGTTTCATTCGCCATGACAATTAATAAAAGTCAATGACAATCAATGTCAAATGTTGGTCTTTACCTACCAAGACCAGTTTTTTCACATGGACAACTTTATGTTGCTTTATTTAGGGTAAAGAGTTCCAAGGGTCTAAAAATACTGATTTTGGATGAGTTTAATAAGCGTATCGATAACACAATTAATGTGGTATATAGAGAGGTTTTCCAAAACATTTTACCACATTAATAGTTGTCAAGCGAAAATTTCTTCCAATTTGTTATTGTTGTGCTTTCAATGTAATGGTTATATGAATTCAGCTTTTTCATATTTTCATTTGAGTTTATTGTTATACTACAATTAATCTATTTATTAATAAAACTATATTGTTATTACATTAATACTTTAGTTGTCCGATTTAAAAACCAAATAAAACAACACACTTTGTGCAACGCACGGGTCTAAGGTCTTGTTATACCTATAAGTGCTCCCTCAAATCTTCAAATAGGTGTTTAATTCCATTAATATATTAATCTCTTAATAAATTAATTAAACCCAATTTCTAAATCAAGTCCCTTTTTTTTGGCTATGTGAGGCTAATAAGTGTATCTCTACCTTATCAACAAAACTATTCATTCATCTTTCAAATTTCAATTTCTCACACCATTAAACTCAATTTCTATATTCAACCTAGCCCCTCTCAAGCATCAATCAAGTAAACTAATCAATCTTTTTGGTGACCAATCAACAAGAAGCATTAAGCATAAAGTAAAATCAACATAGAAAGAACTGTAATCACAAATAAAAGGAGGGAAATAAAGTACTCAATCCATATAAGGGTTCAAATAATCCTAGAGAAAAAATGTTTAGCTACTCAAGTTCAAAATCAAACCAAAACCAGAGATAATAATTTGATTCATAACAGAAGTTAGGTAAAGGAGAAAAGAAAATCAATGAAAGAACCAAAATTAAAACTCCAAATATCTTTCAATCTTCAACCTCCACCTCTCCAATAGCTAAATCTTCTCTAGCTTTGATGCTCTCCTTGCTCTCTGTATTTGAAGGTGTCTCCTCCTCTCCTTGGAAGACAAAGAACCTCTATATGTAAGTTAGGTTCCCAAATCCTCTTTAAAAAATTTTCAATATCCCTCTAGCAAAATAAAATCAAACAAAAAGATAGAAAGATAAAGGGTTAATGTGCAAAAATACACATGTGCTTTTCTCTAAGGAGTGCCTAGTAGCAAGTGTTTTTTTTAGGTGCAAAAGTAACTATGTGGCTACAAATTAGGTGCAAAAATATGTTTGACCATTAAGTTTGACTTTGACCGTTAAGTTTGACTTTTTTTGCTGACTGGACGATGACGTGGATTTCAAAGGTGCAAAAATACACATGTGCTTTGTCAAAAAGAGTGTCGAACACCAATTTTTTTTTAATTTAATAATTTTATTTAATTACTACTGAGTACTGATTAGTACTAAAAAGATACTTTGAGAATACTGCCTAATACAGATGAAATATTTCATGATCTGAAAAATTATTTTAGAATCTAAAAAAATAAGCTGAAGTATATTTTTAGTACCAGTTAGTTTTTTGAAATATTTTTTAGTACCATTCGATATCCTTTTAGTACCATTCAATAGCTTGAAATATTTTTTCAAGATCCTAAAATAATTTTTTCAAGATTATGAAGTATTTTTTCTGTACCAGTCAGTATTCTAAAAATATTTTTTAGTACCAGTCAGTACCCTGAAATATTTTTTTTTTCAGTATCAGTCCGTATCCTTTTAGTACTGGTCAATACCTGAAATATTTTTTCAAGATCCTAAAATAATTTTTCAAGATTATGAAGTTTTTTTTTTGGGGTACTAGTTAGTATCCTAAAAGTACTTTTTAGTACCAGTCAGTGCCCTGAAATATTTTTTCCAGTATCAGTCAGTATCTTTTTAATACCGGTGAATACCTGAAATATTTTTTCAAAATCCTAAAATAATTTTAATTGAAGTAAAATTATTAAATTTTAAAAAAATAATTTGGTGTTGGGTGCTCTTCTTGACAAAGTACATGTGTATTTTTACACCTTTGAAATGCCACGTCATCGTCCAGTCAGCAAAAAAAGTCAAACTTAATGGTCAAAGTCAAATTTAACGGTCAAACGGTAATTTTGCACCTAATTTGTAACCATGTGTGCACTTTTGCATCTAAAAAAGCACTTGCTACTGGGCACTCCTCGGAAAAAAGCACATGTATATTTTTGCACCTTAACCCAAAGATAAAAATAGATAGTGATAATAATAAATGATGATGATAATGAACTGAAATATCTTTTCCTTTCTTATCTTAAATTATGATCTTCATCATCGTCGTCGTCGTCGTCATCATCAACATCATCATCGTTAATATTAAAATCATTATATTTATCCTAAACTTTGATATTTATGATGAAATCCCATAAATCATGCACCAAATCGATATCTTATCAAAATTTGACTCAAACTTCTTTAATTTAGCATAAATCATGCACTGAATATATTAAAATATATCTTAAATTTATATAAAAGTAGGAAGTCATCAACTCCTTATGATTCTAACGTGCATTTAAAGAAAAACATAGGAGGTTCAATAGCTCAATCTAAATATTCACATATTATTGGGATTCTATTGCATTTAATGAATTATATCAGGCCAAACATAACATGTGCCATGTGTAGATTTAGCAGATATTCTCACTGTCCAGGCAATGAACATTAGAAGGCTTTGGTACTATTGTTGACATATCTAAGAGGTACCATGAACTATGATATTCATTATAGTGGATTTCCCGTTGTATGATAAGGATACAATGATTCTAATTGGATCTCAAATTCAAAGGAGACAAAATCCACTAATAGCTATGTTTTCACTCTTTGTGGTGGTACCATAACGTGGAAGTCAGTCAAACAAACTATTCTAAATGTTTAGGAAAAATTACATTTTAGCCTCATAAAAAATTCAATATTTTTACTTTAGTCCCCACTAAAAGTTTCATAGAGGGACTAAAGTGAAAATATTAAAAGTTTATGGGGTTTAAATGTAATTTCATAAACTTCTGGGCTCTATTATGTAATTTTCACCCTCTAATTACAATTCTTGGCTTTGCTTCTTGTTACAAGGTGCATTAACTAGATTTTATTTTGTGTTAATTGGACATCATTACCAACGTTCATGTTGCAAGCCATTATCTTTAGATTTTCAAAACTTATTAAGAAAATATTTTTATGGCCTTCAACATTTAGAAACCGCTAGTTTAGTTTTGTTTTTTGCCATTGTTTTTTGCCCAACATTCGAGTGCATGACGGACCTAGGGGGCTAGGGGTGGCCCCCGCCCCCCTAAAATTACAGCATTCAACCCAAATTTTTTGGAAATTATAATTCAACCTCGTAAAACTTTCATTTTTTTCACTTTAATCCTCATTGAGTGTTTGATAAAAGGACTAAAATGAAAACATTGAAATTATTACAGGGCTGAAGTACAATTTTATAAACACCTGGTTCTATTTTATAAATTTCGCCCCTCCTAATTTTAATTCCTGGTTCCGTCCCTGTGCATGAGTTTCCTATAAAAGGCATTTCCTGTAAGAGGTTCAGGCATCCCACTTTGGAAAGCTCAACAACTCTCTTCATCCTCTAAGTTTTCTCTTTGTCTTTGTATTCTTTGCTTGTTGGTTGTTGTTATATTTCGCTGTTTTGCTCACTCCATGTTTGTAGGAAGAATTTGTTTTATTCTGGGAAGTACCACTACCTATCAGTCGTTGTAGTGGAATAGCTCTTAAGAAGAGTGTTCGTGTACTTGACTCGGATCACACACTTCATTTGCAGGAACCATGCCAACAAAAGAAGCACATTGGGAATTTGTATTAAAAAAAAAAAGAAAAAAAAAGCACATTGGGAATTTGTATTTAAAAAAAAAGAAGCACATTGGGAACTTAAGGGCGTTTGAGTTAGCATTTGTATTAGTGGGCTTATAGCCCAAAATCATTTTTTTTTAAATAAAAAAAAGAAGCCATGGATAGGATAGGGTTGTACAGTGGGAAAGCATTAAATGCCATTAAAATTTTTCCAACTGACCCTTGCATGATTGCATTTGTGTTTATAACCCAGATAAATTCTACCCTCCTTTTATTCTATATGATGATGAGATACGAAGGAGTTGGGCCTGTGCTTCTAGGCAGCAAGCACTAACCAAAAGCTTGAATCATGACGGGGCCACCAGAATCCTTTTGTCAGAAAAATTGTTTCCAAGTTTGACAAAGACGTGACATGGGTAGCTCTTCAAGCTTGTTGAGGTAGTCATGTTCCTCCGATTTGAGCGATGAGATGTTCTTGAGCTGAGAATTACAGAGGGACTCTTTCTCTAAGTGAGGATCTATCCTCTCTTGTGTTTTCTCAAGGTTAGATTTGAAAATATAATTGCATAGATTTTTGAGATATATATATATATTTTTGATAATAAAAAGTTTTGGATGGGTTTGACATCAGTCCCCCATCAAGGCTAGGGTACGGCCCCGGGCTCTATGAGCACTTACTGGGGACTTACGAGATCGCCTACCAAAGGAGTCCCAGCGACGGCAGAGGAGATCGAACCCACGACCCAAGGGCCTAGATTTTTGAGATATTTAACACACACAAACATATTCGAGAATGAACAAAAAGGAAAATACAAAAATAAAAAATTACTCTGTGTTATTTTTTTAATAAGCAAGTCTTTTTTTTTTTTGAGTATTTAAAAATGACTTGTACACATATAATATATATGTATTTCTTTAATGGAAATGAGTTGTATTAACTAAATATGTACATAAATTACAAGAGCAACCAGCTAAGTAGAAGGGTCCACCAATCGAATGATTGGCCTTACTCTTGTGTTGTGGGAAATAAGATTACTGAAGGTGGAGTATCACCTAGAGGTGAATATGTGATTTTAAAATTTTCTTCGCTAAATTCACACAAGACCAAAATGGCAATGGAGACTGAGAAATAAAGCAGAAAGCAGAGAAGTAGAAATTGACATGAGGCAATTTATACTGGTTCGGTCCAAAACTCTGAGCCACATCTAGTCCCCAGAACTCCGGGGATTTCACTATCTTTCAAGAACAATTACACTGTACTCGGATGATTCTCACACTAGGACTCACTCCCCCTTACTAGTTGTAATTGTACATCCACTCTTAAGGTTCCACAACCTTAATATTTAAAACAAGAATGAAATAGATGTTTAAGCAAAACTCCTCACGAGTAGATAAGTGTTAATCACTGAAGTACAATTTATCCGAAGATATTAATGAAGCATGTGAAACTGCAGATTGCAATAAGTTCGAATTGAATGCACAGTGTTTCGGTAGTTGGCAAATTCAATGCTTCGACTATTTATAGATGTTGCAATTAATGACCGTTGATGAAGCTTGAGGAATAGCCGTTGAGAGTCTTGAATGTATCCATTAGACCAATAAAGCTTTCGTTAAGACTTTTGCCGTTTGAATATTTCAGGTGGACTTTGCAGCGACAACATTCTCTTCATTCTTTTTGTTTTGCCCGTTGTGAAATAGTGTTTAATGCGCAGGCGGAATAACAGAGGAAGCTTTACATTGATCAGGGTATTGGTTACCGAGATTATCACTGGTTTCGGCAACTGCATTTAATGCTTCTGACACATAAATTGCTTTATGCAAATTTGCGGTTAATCCTTGACGAAAGCATCTGAAACTCATTAGTAAACTGATTAAAAATGTTTAGAAGTAGTAATGAGTGATAGTAAAAAGCAATGAGTTGATACAGAAAGATTTAAGATTTATGGAGCCGGAGATTTAAAGAACAGGGTTGACCTTGCTCGAGCATGATCAAGATGTGTGCTCGAGCAAGAGATGTGAAAGAGCAATTTTTAAAAGGATGAGTCACCCATTGCTCGAGCAAAGGACAAAGTCTGCTCGGGCAAGCTACTTTGAAAATTAATCACTTTTGTCAATGCTCGGGTAAGGAACAGTGGTATGCTTAGGCAAGCGTCTTTGAAGGTTTTTGAAAGTGATCTTTATTGACGTTGCTTGAGCAAGCAAGATCCCACGCTCGAGCAAGCCCATCGCCAATGCTTGAGTAAACCACCAGAGCTTGCTCAGGCAAGGGCCATACACAGGCGAGGAGACAGGTTGTTTGACTCTACTCGAGCAACCCTTATATGCCTGCTCGAGCATGCTTTCTTACCTTGCTTGAGTATGACTACTTTACCTTCCTGTTTCTTTGTTCAAATCGATGGTGCTCAAGCATGTTGAACTCCTGCTCGAGCAGGACTCCAATGTGCCCACAATGCTCGGGCAACCTTATCTATTGTACTCGAGTATGGTGTCAGAAGGATTTTCCCTTGAGCCCGATGTTTATACTCTGCTCGAGCATGCTTCTCTGAAACACAGTCTATCAGTTGGAATCATCAAACACAGATTAAGCAATCCTCATTTCAAAACTAGATTACTTAAATCAATAACTCAGAAATTGTAATCATCAAAATACAGGAGTTAACAATTACAAACTCTAGAAAGAAGAGATTCAGCAGTCATTAATTCATTTGTAACAATGCAACTATTCCTACGATTCCATAATTTCCAAACTAAATAACCAAAAAAGCATGTTGCTTTAAACAGTTTTAAGTCACACTTAGTGATGTATAGAATTGACAAGAGTTATACCTGTTGGACAAAACATAGGGAGCTAGATGTGGGTTAGCTAACTTTGGAAAAGTATGAATCACTTAGCTTCAACACAAATACATTTAAGGTTGATCATCTTCAAGATATGGCCAATGCCATTGACGCAGAATTCAATAAATGCTTAGAAAAGTTTGAGAGAATGAAGAACAATGCAGAGAATCCTTTGTATGAAAATTGTACTGAGTTCACATTGTTATCTGCAGTGTTGAACTTGTACAACTTGAAAGCAAAACGCTAACATGGGTGGAGAGACTCAAGCTTCACATAATTGCTTGCACTTTTGAGAAGAATGCTACGATCAAGAAACGATATGCCAACCAACACTTATGATGCAAAACAAGTGATGCGCACCACTAGATTAAGCTATGAAAAGATACATATTTGCCCCAGTAATTGTATTTTGTTTACAAAAGAATATGAATCGTTAACTGAGTGTCCTCAATGTTGTGCCTCACGCTACCAAAAGAATGGGAAGAGTCCAAAGAAGGTGTTATGGTATTTTCCAATTATACCTAGATTTAAACACTTATATAACAATGCACATGATGCAAAACTTTTAAGGTGACATACAAATGAAAGGATTCAAGACAACATGCTTCAGCATCCTGTTGATTCTACAGAATGGATTGAGTTTGACTTTAAGTATCTTAAATTTGCTAAAGAATTGAGAAACCTCTATCTAGCATTGGCTACTGATGGGATAAACCCATATAAGATGTGGAGCAATTCTATAGTACATGGCCGGTTTTTTTGTTTATATATAACCTCCCTCCATTGCTCTCGAGGAAATGAAAGTATATGATGTTCTCAATTTTAATCTCAGTGCCAAGGCCATCAGTGAATAATATAGATTTATACCTTATGGCTTGTGTCACTTATTGAAGACATGAAAAAGTTGTTGGATAAAGGAAAGCCTGTATATGATACTCATGAGAAAGAAGCATTCAACATGAAGGCCATGATACTTGGCACAATCAATGACTTTCCATGAAAGACTTTGACTAGTGAGGAGGTTTTTCAAAAAAACTATACATGTGAATTTAAATTTGGGAAGCCATTTAGGAAATATGTTGGGACAAGTGGGTGGAAGAAAATGTCTATTTTCTTTGATGTACCATAATGGAGTTCATTAAATGTTAGACATTTTCTAGATGCCATGCATATTGAAAAAAATGTGTGTGTGAGTTTTTTTGGGTCATTACTCCATATTCTTGGGAAGACGAACATAAATGCAAGATTAAACATGCTTGAGATGGAAATAAGGGAGGAATTGGCTTCGAAGGAGATGGAATATCGTAAAGGGATTCGTACACGCAGCGGATTAAAATTTTCTTACGAATCCTTCCGAAGGATTACTCAACAACGTTTAAATCAGAGTTAAGGAAACCGAATCATACCTTGTGTTGAACTAGTCCGCGTTCCGTTCCTTTGATCAGGTGGGCTACCTTCTCAAACAACACGTTCATGTCTTGTTCCTTTGATCAGGTGGGCGATCAACACGTCCGCGTCTCGTTCTTTCGATCAACAGAAGTCGACTCTTGGATCGGCTTCCTCTACTGGTATCCACACGAACAATCCCCAAACACGGTTGCGGCAGCGTGCTAGCGCTTCTTGTGCGTCTCTCTCTCTCAAGTTGCTCTAGGGTTTCTCGCGGCTTTTCTGAATACCCTCGATTGAAAAAACCCGTAGGTTTTTCTAAACCCGATAGCCGTATTATATAACCAAAATTAATCCTTTATTAATTTTGGAAATTCGGATTTTTTGAATCTGGTCAATATATCAATCACATCTATCTCATAAATGTAATTGAATATATTAAAAGCCAGATTTGGAAATTCGAATTTTGAATTTAAATCAAATCTAAATTTAAAGCCTTTTGATTTAATTTATCATCATAAATTAAATCCGAGATATGATATCTATCTATTTAATTAAATCTGAGATACCATATCTCAATTTAATATTAAACAGATATACGATATCTTTATTCGAAATTAAATGAGATACAATATCTCTATTTGTTTCAGATATTTAATTTATCAAATAAATTAAATACTAAACAAATATCATATATAATATTATAATCTCAATTTATAATATACGTATTAATTTCAAATTATATATATATATATATATATATATATATATATATATATATATATCCTAGATCAAATTTAGTATTCATTTAATCTCAGATTAATCTGAGATTCAATGAACCTGGACACTTTCACCCGTGTTGGATTATTCTTGTGTGCGACTCTGCAGGCCCATATGAGATTGGCAGTGGGCCAACACTGTATCAGCCCACAAGTCGCAAGCGGCCTCTAGCAAGACATTGCAACTACCCAATTCACATGGGGATAGATGACACGATACTACCTATCGTACAACCATGTCACATCCCTTTTGTCACGCGATAATTTGGTCAAGGATGAGGCATGGATAATGTCAACTTCCTTTTCTTGACCATTGCTTTCTCGATTCTCGAGTAGTCTAATAAGTGAAATGGAAACTCCTTTCCATCACAGTATGGCCATACATTTCTTAGACTCACTCATCGAGGGGCCCAGCATTATCTCTCTACATATGTGAGGGACAAATCCCATCTTGACCACTCACATTCCTCCACATGAAAACCACTGATCCTGATCCTAGCCTTTATCATCACCCGGTCAAAGGTGACTTTTGACCAGGTCAAAGATCAGTGACTCATCATGTAGGAATCCATGATGATCTCAGGTCATAGAGCGTCGTGACGCGGTTATACATGAGATAAGCTTATGACTTAATCCATGCAGCTTTCTCATAGTGGGTCGGTCGAGCACCTTGTACTCTTACAAGTGCCCATGACTTTGACTCGTGTCTCCATACCTCATCAAAGTCATACTGGTCTTATTTCATCTTCACTCCCGTGTAGATGACCGACCAGGGACATTTAGGATAATCTATGAGATTACCCAGGGATGCAGTTATCAATACGAACATGCAAACGAAAATGATAACAAAAGAGAATACTTTAAATAACTTAAATATCCAAAGTACAATGAATTGCCCCTAGGGCATAATTTCCAACAGACTCCCACTTGCACTAGGTGCAATCATTGATTACTCTAATTCCCATTGCCCTAACATGACGCTCATGTGCCACTTGTGCAAGCGGCTTAGTGAGAGGATCTGCTACATTGTCTTCTCCTGGTACTTTGCATATGTTTATATCACCTCGTTCATTGATTTCTCTGATGAGATGAAAACGCTTGAGTATGTGCTTGGTCCTTTGATGTGACCTAGGCTCCTTTGTTTGTTCAATGACGCCGTTATTGTCACAGAACAAGTCTATTGGATCTGAGATGGTAGGAACCACCCCCAGTTCAGTGATGAACTTTCTGATCCAAACGGCTTCCTTAGCTGTATCCGATGCTGCTATATACTCAGCTTCCATTGCAGAATCAGCTACAGTGCTCTGCTTAGAGCTCTTCCAACTCACCGCACCACCATTCAATAGGAACACATATCCTGATTGCGATCTTGAATCATCCTGGTCAGTCTGGAAACTCGCATCTGTGTAACCAGTCACACAGAGCTCGTCCTCCAAGCCACCATATACCAAGAATAAGTCCTTAGTCCTTATTAAGTACTTAAGGATATTCTTGATAGCAGTCCAATGACCCTCACCGGGATCTTGTTGATATCTGCTGGTCATACTTAAGGCAAATGACACATCCGGTCGAGTACATAACATGGCATACATGATAGATCCAATGGCAGAGGCATATGGAATCTTACTCATGCGGTCTCTTTGATCTTGTGTACTAGGACACAGATCCTTACTGAGATGAATGCCATGAGACATGGGCACGTTACCCCTTTTGGAATCCTGCATACTGAATCTATTCAGTATCTTGTCTATGTATGTGCTCTGACTTAGGCCCAACAGCCTCTTGGATCTATCTCTATAGATCCTTATCCCAAGGATATAAGTGGCTTCACCTAAATATTTCATTGAGAAAGACTTTCCTAACCAAGACTT
This sequence comes from Acacia crassicarpa, assembly GCA_034222035.1. NCBI lineage: Eukaryota > Viridiplantae > Streptophyta > Magnoliopsida > Fabales > Fabaceae > Acacia > Acacia crassicarpa. The sequence goes on along the minus strand of JAWXYG010000009.1, from coordinate 16,303,640 downwards.
GACCTTCTGCAAGGTAGGAATGTCATTCCCAATGAGTAGGATGTCATCAACATAAAGCATTAGAAATACAACTGTGCTCCCGCTAACCTTCTTGTAAACACAAGGTTCATCCATGTTCTGAATGAAGCCAAACTCTTTGACTACTTCATCAAAACGATGATTCCAGCTCCGAGATGCCTGCTTCAATCCATAAATGGATCTTTGAAGCTTACATACTTTACCAGTGTCCTCTGGATGCACAAAACCCTCAGGTTGTGTCATGTACACATCCTCAAGAAGCTTTCCGTTAAGGAAGGTCGTTTTGACATCCATTTGCCATATCTCATAGTCATAATATGATGCAATGGCAAGAAGGATTCTGATTGACTTGGCCATTGCAACTGGGGAAAAGGTCTCATCATAGTCCACACCATGAGTTTGAGTGAATCCTTTTGCAACCAGCCGTGCCTTGAAGACACTTACTTTGCCATCCATGTCGGTTTTCTCTTTGAAAACCCACTTGCACCCAATGGTTTTTACACCCTCAGGTGGATCAACTAAGGTCCATACCTTATTGTCGTACATGGATTGCATTTCAGACTTCATGGCATCAAGCCATTTTTCGGAGTTAGGTCCCACTAAAGCGTCTCGATAGGTTGTTGGCTCATTCTGCTCAATGAGCAAAATATCACGACTTCCAGTAATCAGAAATCCATATCTCTGAGGCTGTAGCCGTGATCTATCAGACCTTCGTGGGCCTTGTGTTACTTGAGTAGGCTCAACAACTTGTTGTGAGTCTTCTCTAGTTTCCATCTGTGGTTTTACATAATCCTGTGACTCTCGAACTTCTTCGAGGTTCACCTTACTTCCACTGGTTCTTTTAGAGATAAACTCCTTTTCCAGAAAGACACCATTCCGAATGACAAACACCTTGTGATCGGTGGGATTGTAGACATAGTATCCTTTAGTTTCCTTAGGATACCCCACAAAAAGGCATTTTGAGGATCTAGATGATAATTTATCAGAGGCTTGTTGTTTAACATAAACCTCACATCTCCAAATCTTAAGAAATGACAAACTGGGTTTCTTCCCTGTCCATATCTCATATGGTGTCTTCTCAACTGCCTTTGACGGAACACGATTTAGTGTGAACGTAGCTGTTTCCAGGGCATGGCCCCAAAAGGAAGGTGGAAGGTCTGTTTGACTCATCATAGATCGAACCATATCCAGTAGAGTTCGATTCCTCCGTTCAGAAACACCATTCCATAGAGGTGTTCCTGGAGGAGTAAGTTGTGAGATAATCCCACAACTCCTAAGATGGTCAATGAACTCTTGGCTCAAATATTCACCACCTCGATCAGATCGAAGTGCCTTAATTGTTTGGCCAAGTTGGTTTTGTACTTCATTCTGGAATATTTTGAACATTTCAAAAGATTCAGACTTATGCTTCATTAGATAGATATAGCTATATCTACTAAAATCGTCTATGAATATAATGAAGTACAAATGACCTCCTCTGGCAGAGATATTCATTGGTCCATATACATCAGTATGAATGAGGCCCAATAAATCAGTGACCCTTTCACTGTGTCCAGTAAAAGGAGCCTTTGTCATCTTGCCCAATAAACAAGACTCACATGTATCAAATGAATTCAGAAATCCATCTTGATGGAGTTTCGAAATGCGTTTCTCATTTATATGGCCTAGACGACAATGCCATAGGTAGGTTGGATTCAAGTCATTTGACTTGAACCTTTTAGTAGTTATGTCATAGATTCGTCCATTATTAGGATGTTCTAAATTTAATACATAATGACCAGTATGCAAATCTCCATGAGCATAAAAAACATCATTAAGATAAATTGAACATTTACGGGTCCCAGTAATGGAAGTGAAACCTTCCTTATCCAAATAAGAAAGTGAAATAATGTTACTACTCAAAGCAGGAACATAAAAGCAATTGTTCAAAATTAACAAAAGCCCATTGGGCAGAACTAATTCATAAGTGCCTACGACTAAAGCAGCAACTCTTACTCGGTTTCCAACTCGTAGGTCAACTTCGCCCTTCTTCAATCTTCTACTTTCCTTGAGACCCTGCACATTGGTACAAATGTGAGATCCACATGCAGTATCTAATACCCATGTAGAGGAAGTAGAAAAATGAATATCTATGACATAGATACCTGAAGCGATAGCCTCGCTATCCTTCTTGTTCTTTTTCAGACCTTCTAGATAGAGTTTGCAGTTCCTCTTCCAATGACCCGGTTCATTGTAGAAATAGCAGACCCCATCCTTTGGAGGCTTTGCCTTCTTGGCTGCAGGCTTAGATTCAGGTTTGTTCGACTCTTTGGTCTTACCAGCTGAGCCTTTACCCCATTTCTTGCCCTTGCCTTTCTTTTTCATACCCTTTCCTTTCTGAACCATCAAAACAGTGCTAGGCTTTTTCTTAATGCTTTGCTCAATTGTTTTAAGCATCCCATGCAGTTCAGAAATTGATTTCTCCATGTTGTTCATGTTATAGTTCATGACAAACTGGTCATAACTATCCAGGAGTGAGTTTAAGATCATATCTGTGGCTAACTCCGAAATCATGGGAAATCCGAGCCTCTCAAGGTGATCAATGTAGCCTTTCATCTTCAAAACATGAGGGCTAACTGACGCACCTTCAGCCATCTTGCAGGAATTTAAGGCCTTCATGGTTTCATACCTTTCTTGCCTTGCTTGTTGCTGGAAAATTTCCTTGAGATGAGCAATCATCTCAAAAGCCTCCACATGTTCCAGATCTCTTTGGAGCTCTGGAACCATGGTGCCAAGCATCAAACATCCTACATCCACAGAGTCACGAGTATGCTTCGTGTAAGCATCTTTCTCAGCTCTTGGAGCATTGGCTGCAGGCTCCTCAGGAATGGGTCGATCAAGGACATATTGCTTTCCTTCCTGCTTGAGAACAATTCTCAAGTTTCTAAACCAGTCAAGAAAGTTTGTCCCATTCAGTTTTTCCTTCTCAAGGAGTGATCGCATTGATGTTGTTGCAGTGTTAGTGGTCGACATGATTCTACAATTAAAAGATATGCAAAGTCAATTAATATTCTCCCACTAAATTAACAACCCTTATTATAATTAGTGGGCTAAGATCCATATTTGGCTTAAATTTAAGTCCGCTTTGGCAGGACGCTTAAAATAAGTTATTTAGGTAGGCAACTGCTTTGCCAATTACATCACATGTAACTCTTAGATCTTTATGGGATTCGATCATCATATGATCTGGAATGTTTAATCCCATCCAATGCCTTGAGATCCAAAACTGTTTTGATGATCTCAATTAAGTCAAGACAACAATGAATGTTGAGTATCACCATTACTATCTTGCCTCATCAAGATTGTAAGTTCTGGCTGAACCCAAGAGGGGGTGAATTGGGTGAAGTATAAAAATTTTTATTCTTCGAAATACTTTTGCAATTCAGAAAATTCATATTGATCATCAAAGGTAAGTTCACAATCAATTTGTTAATACTCAAATGTAAATGCTGGAAATGTAAGAGATGAGGGAGAAGAGCTTGCAAACAGATTTATACTGGTTCGGTCTTTCCCTGACCTACATCCAGTCCCCAAGCCGCACTTGGGATTTTCAATCCACTATCTTCAATAAGCTTGATTACACGATCTGTAACTGAAGTAATCCTCTCTCTAGGATTCACTCCCCCTTACAATCTGTAATCAATACACTGCTTGATTACACACTCTGTACTCGAAGTAATCCTCTCACTAGGATTCACTCCCCCTTACAAGTTGTAATCAACACAATGTTTGTCCCACTCAAGATTACCCAATCTTGAGTAACTCTCAGAAAGATAATGTGTTTACAATAAGTTTCCTCTCAAAGGAATGGATAAGTAATCACTGAAGTACAGATACAATTCATTTCACTCTCTAAGCTATCTAGATATGAAAAACAGAGTGAGAATGATGAAGAAGCAGAGCATCAGCATTTTGGCATTGTAAACTTGTATCTCTTCTTTTTTCTGCTTGAGTCCATGTCTTTTATAGGTAGAGAATGATGTGTGACTGTTTTTGACCGTTGTAGGATGAATCAGACCGTTGTAGTTGATTGTCATTAAGTGTGGTCTGCTTCTCTCTCTAAACTCCAACTAATCCATGTGATAATTTGATCTGAGGTGGCTCTCTGAGAATTTGCCCGTTGGAGATGACTTTACTTGTTGTAGTAAGCATTCTTTAACGTTTAGAAGGCGTGTTCAGATGGATTAGCTGAAAGTAGGTTGATTTGCAGAAGTGCATTTAATGCACTATTCACTTTTTGCTTTTTGGCTTTGACCTCCAATAATCTTCATCTGATCTTACTGAAATTCACTCAACAAACTTGTTAAACATAGCTAGGAATATGATTGAATGAATTATGGAAGCAATAAGATCAAACAACAGTGATTTGTAAATTCTTGTAATTCAAAAATCAATTTTGACCGTTGTATACCGCGGTAAGTTCCTCTATACTGGAGTATGGCACTGTGCATAAGTGTCCATACTGCAGTATCCAAAGTCATACTGCGGTATGCAGCTTCCAGAGACAAAAACATCGTGAATTGATTTTGAAAGATATGCTCTATACTGCGGTATGCAACTAACATACTGCAGTATGCGAGTTTTTGTCAAAGTTGAGAGTCCCTGTGATTGCCCAATACTGCAGTATGAAAACCTATACTGCAGTATGCAATAGTTATAAAATTTGAGAGCTTTCTGTATGAGCCTATACTGCAGTATCCAAATACATACTGCGGTATTGACTTGGGTGAGAAAATTTGATTGCTCTCGGGTTGGCCCTATACTGCAGTATACATACCTATACTGCGGTATTGGCTTGACTTAGAAATTTAGTTGCTCTCTGGATGGCCCTATACTGCAGTATACATACCTATACTGCGGTATTGGCTTGTTTTGAAAACACAGTTGCTCTCTGGAAGTCCAATACTGCGGTATGTCATCCTATACTGCAGTATTGACTTTACTTCAAAAAATTTGCTTGCTCTCTGGAAGTCCAATACTGCGGTATAGCACCCTATACTGCGGTATTGACTTTACTAAAAAAATTTGATAGCTCTCTGGAAGTCCAATACTGCGGTATAGCATCCTATACTACGGTATTGACTTAACTGAAAAAATTTGATTGTTCTCTGGAAGTCCAATACTGCGGTATAGCACCCTATACTGCGGTATTGAAGTCCAATACTGCGGTATAGCACCCTATACTGCGGTATTGACTTATAAAATGCAATTGAGCAATACTTGAACTGACTATCAACTTCTGAGGGCCATATCTCTCTGGTCTGAGCTCCGTTTTGGTCTGTTCAACTCTTGATGGAAAGCTCTGTGAGTCTACTTTCATATGCCACTGATTTCAGCTCAATCGGATTTGTCGTTTGTGAGATATACTCAAAATACCAAAGGCTGTTCTTGACTGTGACGCTGATCTTTCTGTCAACTTGTAAAATTCATCAATGATTCATCTGAACTCCTTTGGGCATGAATTTTTGTCACCAATACGTGTTAGATGTCTAGTTTCCAATGCTTTTGGTTTCGTCTCAATCCGATCTCTGGTTTGTGAGATATCATCGAATTACCAGACGTCGCCCGTGCTGAACGTGAACAGAGTAGAACAAAGTTGCTGATCACGTTGCATATGATCTTGGAGCCTTCTAGCCGCTGATTTTTGCTGACTTTAACTCCAAGTTGAGCCATTTGAACTTCCATATGATCTTGGAGGCTTCTAGCTTCAATATAAGAACTTGAATAATTGTATCTTCATTCCATTTAGCAAGTTCTTCTTTCTTTCTTCTCCTCTTGATCATTTTCCATAACTCAACTCTTTCTTCCTTCTCTTCTCTTGATCACTCCATATCATTTGACTTCACATCTTCTTTGATTCAATTTCTTCTTCTTGTAATCTCTTATCTCCTTCTTGTTTATTTTCCATAACTAAACTTGGATTAATCTACATTAAATACAACAATTAGTCAATGTAGGAGATAACTATATTACTCAATCTTTTTGCTTATAACAATGGCATCTACATAAGACATCATCAAAACTAATCATAACTAACAAAGATTACTCAAATGCATCCACTTTGGTGGAACATACAAATGGGTGATCGAGATTTTGGCAAGTATTCATTAATTGACGGCATTGTGACTTAAGATTTTATTTTGAGGGTATTATTTCATTTGTGAACTAAATCTCCCATTATTCCTTCCTATATGAATGCAATCATTTATTGTATATCATATAAGGTCTAAACTAATCATGCGATGATCATATCAAAACATAATTAAAACTCGTGAACAACATGGCTCATCTAACCTGTAGTCCCCTCAAGCCAATGAAAGGACTTCTCTAAATAATATAAAAGAAAGTACATAATTAGAAACCTCGTTTCACATACGAGGGGAGTGAGATGAGAAGAGAATGTACATCAAGAATATTTAGAGAGAGGCATGGCACGCAGGCCATATACAAAACTTCCAATCCTAGAGCCATCTTGTTCACCATACCCAAACAACACTTTGAAAGGTAAATTAAAACCATATTTTAATTCATACATTTATGAAATAAAATATTACTCATGATAAAATTCTCTAATTTATATCACTTTGATTTGATTACTCGCGCTACGACAATCAGCCGGTCCCTACGGCGGTCCCGCTAGCCGGTTAGCGGGCGGGGTCAAGGGGCAGCGCCCGTGCGGGGGGTGCAGGGGGGCAGCGCCCCCTAGAACTTTTGAAAACAACATATTTTTAAAAGAAAATTTCTTTCATAAAATCAAATTTTAACCCCCAAAAGCGATGTCCGAATCGAATTCTTCCATCCGCCGTCATGAACGTCCGAGTCGTCATAGGTCTCTGATGCGTAATCGACGTTCGAACCTTTCAGAACGTGATCTATGCGACTAGAAACATATGACGTCTCCGATCGTGATTGACCCCTGTGTTATCGTCTTCTGATCTCATCAAGATCATCCGACCTCTTCGATTCAGAACCACAAGAATAACGGCCGTGAAACCCTAACGCGAATTATCAAAATAGAGCATTCAAGATTTAATTTCTTGATTCAAAATTAGGTTTATTACATACATATCACATATATCGGCATGTAGAGAAACCCAATTTAAACGTACGCTGAGTTGGCTCTGATACCACTAAAGGGATTCGTACACGCAGCGGATTAAAATTTTCTTACGAATCCTTCCGAAGGATCACTCAACGACGTTTAAATCAGAGTTAAGGAAACCAAATCATACCTTGTGTTGAACTAGTCCGCGTTCCGTTCCTTTGATCAGGTGGGCTACCTTCTCGAACAACACGTCCGCGTCTCGTTCCTTTGATCAGGTGGGCGATCAACACGTCCGCGTCTCGTTCTTTCGATCAGCAGAAGTCGACTCTTGGATCGGCTTCCTCTACTGGTATCCACACGAACAATCCCCAAACACGGTTGCGGCAGCGTGCTAGCACTTCTTGTGCGTCTCTCTCTCTCAAGTTGCTCTAGGGTTTCTCTCTCTCTCAAGTTGCAGAGTGAAATGCAAATTAGGCATTTAACCCTAGATCCAAACACGGTTGCGGCAGCGTGCTAGCGCTTCCTTTTCTTGACCATTACAAGTGCCCATGACTTTGACTCGTATCTCCATACCTCATCAAAGTCATATTGGTCTTATTTCATCTTCACTCCCGTGTAGATGATCGACCAGGGACATTTAGGATAATCTATGAGATTACCCAGGGATGCAGTTATCAATACGAACATGCAAACGAAAATGATAACAAAAGAGAATACTTTAAATAACTTAAATATCCAAAGTACAATGAATTGCCCCTAGGGCATAATTTCCAACATATCGTACATTCCTTCAGCTAGCGTCTTTCACGCTATTTAAAGGAGAAACAGAAGTTTTTGCGAGTTTCTTGCTACAGTGAAAGTGTACGTTACTCCTCTAACATTAGAAACCTTATGTCAAAGAAAGACTTAAAGCTAAAGGGTTTGAAATCACATGATTGCCATGTATTGATGAAATAATTTATTTCATTAGCAACACGGGGTATTTTACTTGATAAGGTGTGAACTATAATCACGAAGCTATATTTCTTGTTTTGATCCCAATAAATTGTCATGGTTACAAACCCAAATTATGACTACGTTGTATGAGTTGGAGATGTTTTTTCCTCCCGTTTTCTTTGACATAATAGTGCACCTAACTATTTACTTGGTTAGAGAGGTATAATTGTGTAACCTAGTTTATATGAGATAGATGTACCGAGTCAAGTGCAAGATGAAGGACCTAAAGGTGTATGTGAAGAATAGAGCCGACCAAAGGGTTGCATTGTTGAATAGTACATTTGTGAAAAGGCTACTAGATTCTATACTAATTACTTGAAAGATGCATATGATATTAGTCTTCTAGTGTCTCGGCATGAAGGAAGGATATCTGGATAAGGGTTGGTAGGAAATAAAGTTATCTCTATCTCAAACCAATAGTGGGAGCATGCATACTTATACGTACTGCACAACTTCAAAGAGATTAACAAGTATGAGGTATTCATATGGATGAGCTTCGGAGGTAAAACCCCAACAAAGTACAAAGTTGGTATGCCAAAGAACATAATAAAAAATTCATGTCATGGTTGAAGCAGTATGTGGATGACAAGTACAATGTTGATAATAATTTAGTTCCTGAGAAAGTAATGTTCTTGGCATATGGTTTGAATAGACATGTGCCTTCATGCTCAAGCTACGTCATCAATGAATACACCTTCTACACTAAAGAGTAGGATGCCCTTGAGCAAAATGCAAAATAATGCGGTAATTGCTGCTGCTAACACCACGCATCTATAAAGTGCAAAAGATAATAATTCTATCTATGTGAATATGTCATACTTTGGAGTAGTTGAGCACATTTGGGAGTTGGATTATGTAAGATTTCAGGTTTTGATATCCAAGTGCAAGTGGGTTGACAATAATAGTTCTTTGAAAGTGGATGAGTTAGTGTTGATACAATTGAATTTGAATAAACAAGGGTACAAAGAAGAGTCTTCAATTTTGGCTTCTCAAGCTAAACATGTGTTTTATGTTCTTGATCTTACTAATAAAGAATGGTATATTGTTTTATTATCAAACAAAACAAATATGAAGATGCAGGAGGTGAAGACAATACGGCTGAGGATGCATAATCCTTTCCAAGGGACATCACTTGAAACACAATTCAATGAGGATGATACTTTTTGTTAGGCATGACCACAATGAAGGAATTTGGATTTCAAAGAGGGAGACGTTACACTACAAATTAAAGAGAAAAATTGTTACTAACAAGAGCGCTAAAATTATGGAGAATGACTTTTAAGTCACAATCAAAGAAAATAATACCATAAAAGTCCTTATTGGCAAGTGAGCATGGGGGATTAACAAGTGAATCAGTGACCATTAACAACTTATGGGACTTGTCAATGTATTATTTCCCTTGATTGGAACCTATATGTCATTCTCCCTTAAAATTATTGACTAAAAAAAAGAGGGGCACTTGGTCATATAAATTCCCTTACCTTTGTTGCTTTATTTAATTATGGTTTGTGTTCATGATTGTTTGATTTAAATAATCTTAATGATGATCTTTTGTTTTGTTTGTCAACTTGTTAAGATAATCTTCCTTTTGATACATAGTTTCAGTAGTGATCGTAATTCGCTACTCGATCGGTATATAGATCTATGCAGCTCCTTATGTACATGCACTTCATTCGTACTGTTATTGATGTTCTCAATATTGTATAGATAGTATTATATTGGATTATCTGTTTTAATTTGTTGGCATTTATTGGAATTGATTATTTTATATATTGTGATACCTCTAGCCATAATTGGATCTAGGGTTAAATGTCTAATTTGCCCTGGAAGTTTTGCTAAGGGGGCGCTCAGCAACCGGAAGTTTTTTTGGTACCAAATTTGCCTTGGAAGTATTCAAAAAATACCAAATTTGCTCCGGAAGTTTGAAAGAGGTAGCAAATTTACCCCTCCGTTAATTTTAACCGTTAAGTTTAACTGAGTGTACACGTGGCATGCCACCTCATCAACTTAATAAGAATTAAGTATCATTTTTACCCTGGAAGTTTTCATTAAGGAGCAATTTTGCCCCGGAAGTTTTCACTCAAGAGCAATTCTGCCTCGGAAGTTTTCACTCAAGAGCAATTTTGCCCTGGAAGTTTACAAAAATAGCAATTTTGCCCTTCTTTCTCCTAATATTAAATTTGACTATTAAATCAGTCAAAGACCACACATGTCATGCCTTGAAAAAGTCGAATTTGGAGTCAGAGAAGGAGATCCTTGAGATGTTGAACTCATTAAGATGTTGAGCTTAAGGCGGCCAGAATTTGTGAAGCTGAACTGGTCAAGGAAGCATCACTTATGATCTAAGCAAATGATCAGTCTGTACAAACATAAATATTATCACTATTGATTTGTTTTACTGAACCAATTTTTGGAATAATTTATTTCTTGTTTTGCGTTTCATTTGCTTAGATCATAAGTGATGCTTCATCTGGGTTTTGCGACAGACCTTTCAATCCCTGTGACCAGTTCGGCTTCACAAATTCTAGCCGCCTTGAGCTCAACATCTCAAAGATCTCATTCTCTGACTCCAAGTTTGACCTTTTCAAGGGATGACATGTGTGGTCTTTGACTGATTTAATAGTTAATTGGGAGAAAGAAGGGCAAAATTGTTACTTTCGTAAACTTCCGGGGCAAAATTGCTCCTTAATGAAAACTTACGGGGCAAAAATGATACTTTTTGATTGATGAGGTGGCTTGCCACGTGTGCTGAGGGGGCATGCCACGTGTGATGTGGTGGCATTTTAACGATCTACGTGGACTTCCGTCATGTTTGGGTAAATTTGATACCTTTTTAATACTTCCGGGGCAATTTGGTACCAAAAAAACTTCCGGGTGTTGAGCGCCCCCTTATCAAAACTTCCGAGGTAAATTTGGTATTTAACCCTTGGATCTATTTGGGTGTTTGGTGTATATATATGTTGTTTATGTAGATAATTTTTGCAGTGGAGGATTGAAAGTGAGCCCCTAACATTTTTTTAAAAAAGTTGGTCTCGCATATTTCACGGTTATTTGCCAATAACCATCAAGTATTACAACCAGCACTACTTGTAGTGCAGTGGTATTGAGATTTATTTTTCCCCTCCCGGTCCTAGGTTCAATCCCCCCTCCCCTATCACCTTGTAAAAAAAAAAAAAAACCATCAAGTATTACAAATAATATGTCATGGTTATTCTAAATAACTGTCAAGTATATGTTATATTCTATGGTTAAAGACCAACAACTATTAAATAAACTTCTTTCAACTAGTGACAAATACTTTACCTTTTACCATATTATCTGCAAAACATTGTACAAAATATTTTAAGGTTTTAGTAGATAACCATTGAACATTGTTTACTATATTTAACTGTCATTATATTGACAAAGAACCGTGAGATATAGTGACCTATAAATAATGGTTGTATTACACAATCAAGAAATATATGACCCTATATATTTAACGGTTTAAAATCAATATTTAGCGCCCGACCATTAAATATAAGTAAAAAAAATCATAAATATATATAGACAAATCTGTAGTAGTGTTTTATAAAACAAAGGTCGCTTTCAATTTTTTTTAAAAACTATACGCTCGGTAAATTATTGATAAAATGTTAAATTATTAAAAAAGATAATACACAAAATCAAAAGTACTAAATTTTAATCAGGAAAATTGTCATGTGAAACTGAAACGAGTATATTTTGTCATAGGGAGGTCACAACGGTCTTTGAAAGAAAAATTTCTGAAATAGTTCTTGAGTTGATCCATGATACGAACTTCATCAGCTCTACCTCATCAATAAAGATTAATCAAAGAGATGGAAGTTTTTGCAATATGAATATATAACGATAATCCAATATCTTGGGAAAAGGATAAAGATTATTGAATGGAAAATAAAGCTACTCTTGCGTAATGAGAAAGAGAAAAAGCTTAATTCGTGACCAAATTAAAGAACCTTATACCGCCATTTAATTAATTAATTATGAGTTTGGATTAGTTTTGAATAAGCATTTTTATGATTTATGTACATTGCAAAATAACATAAATAAGTTAATCCGAACAAGAATCAAATAAAAAAGAAAAGTTTCGCTCTCCTAAGGTTTTCAACCTTTATCTATTCATACCTTTTTAAGGATAAAATTAGCAATGATACATAGGGTTTATCTTCGAAAAATTGATATTATATGCATGCTCGTGATTCATTATGTTCCTTTAATTGACCCAAGGTGTCACAGTTCACAAATTAATAATAGTTAGTCAACACCCTCGAAGGGAATGAAATAATATTAAATGATAAGAGAATCACATCAGATGTGCCACAGTTCATAAATTAATAATAGTTTTTCTGCGTAATTTAAAAAACGTATGACACCAATAATAAGAAAATACGAAAAAATCGTTTAATGTTTATTAAAACCTTTTACTGATTAGAATGATTCGATGTCCTTTCGTATTTGGAAAGTGCCAGCACTAGTCTGTATAATTTTTTTTCCCCCCAAATGTACTTTGGAGCATTTCATATCCAAAAAGTATCTTAACTCCAATTTTGATCATTCGAGCGAGAAAAGAAATTCATTGATTTTCTTTTAAAAAAAACTAAACACGGCCATTTTATTTTGTATTTGTTAGTGACTTATTCAACCTTATGTTTTCATGGTCAATTACTAAGATGCCTTAATAATTAAATAGTGTAAATCCAATTTTATAGTGTAAATCCTATATATTAATTTTGCACACATGTAAGAAGTAGTTTACCATCCATTTTACTTACAAGTCACCTAGGCATGACCTTGTAGCCTTGTATTGAGTCGCCAGAGGATTTATTACTGTGACGGCTGTGACGATGAGGGTCACGCATAGTCATACTATATATTGTGATGTTTGTGACTTCGATCTCCTTCCTAAAAGTGCATTATTATCGGGAGAAATGAAACCTACAGAAAATAGTATTCTTTCTAGTCCTTAATATAAGATATATTTAAAGAGTTGATCTTCGTCATAAATATAAGACATAATTGTCACATTTGTCAATATTTTCTTAATTTAGTCATGATCTCTTGATAGCGACTTCAGCAAGTGCACCGGTCGTTATAAGTAATAAAGTAGTGAGAAAAAGATCGTCCCACGAGGAATAGTACTCCAATAACTAATTTTGCTATTTTTTTGCTTTAGTTGGATGAATTGAGTAATATGGGGTTAACAGAATTTAAAGAATTAAATTAAAAAAAAATCTAAAATCAAGAATTCAAGAACAGTTGAAAAAGATAAGTAATTAAGAAAAACACAGCTAGGGATGAGAATCCCCTATGTTCCTCCAAATATTTGAATTAAATCCCTAATTGATTATTATTCCCATGATTGACGATCAATTCTCTAAAGTTAGACTAAGTCCCAATGTCTTGATGCTATCTTAGTCCGTTATCTTTGAAAACAACCTAATGTCTTAGTATTGTTTGGAAAGATCCTGCTTTTACCAGAATTTTGAGATCGCATAAACTCGTAAGCCTATGTCTAGGTCATACAACTTTACGATGAATTAACGGTTCCAGTTAAATGCACCAACATCTCTATTGTCATACACCAACCTATGAACAATCTAAAAGGTGATCAGTCCTTAAGAAAGCTTTAAGCAAAGATAATCATTCAATCAAGAAAATAAAGAATCAATAAAGAATCCAAACAAATATTTTAGATTCGCATAGGGTTCATCCCCGTCCTAACTACAAAAGAAAACTAGCCAAGCATGGCTAGGTTAACAAAAGAAAAGAGATGAAATCAAACCCCTTCTTGCGTCTGCGCTTTTCTTTTCGTCCGTGCGTGGTCTTCTCCTCTTGATGTGCGTTTTTCTTGATTCCGTTTTTGAATTGTAATTCGCCCCCTGATGCATGGTGTGCCTCCTTAATATATAGAATTTTTGTTTTATCCGTGCTGGGCCATGGGAGCTAATAGCTAATTGGATCCAAAATAATATCTACCAGATCTCATATCCTTTAAACCACGTGGGGTCCACGTCTTTTCCAATTGCTTTTTTTTTTTTTTTCATTCTTCATCAGATTATCCTCCATCACGTGGATTCCTTCCTTTTAACATATTATATTATTTAATATAATATGTCATATCCTCTTTAATTGAATTTCTTGCTCAAAAATATTGCGCCCTTCCTATCTTTTCTCATCTCTTAGATCAGATAATATCTCCTGCACAAATAAATAGGATATTAATAGATTTTCTGTTATAATATTCTGTTATCCTATATTTAATTAAAAGATAGATAAGTACATAAAAGATAATTAAATAAGTATAAGATATTAGTAAAATCAATCAATATATTCTAGAATCTCTACTTATTTAATTATAAAATATTTACTTATCAAACTCCCCCACACTTAAACATTTACTTGTCCTCAAGCAAAAGAAATAAAATTCATCATCTTAAATGAGAACAACATTGTTCATGAGATCCCTAAATAAAGAGCCGTAACCACCACACTTAGATCATGTTATCAAGTTTTATTTAAGTTAATGTCTTATAAGAATAAATTACTAAGCCAATAGTCTTAAACAATTATAACAATCTTTTAACATCCCATGATCAAAAGATCTGTACGCAATAAGTTCAACAATAAGATTAATAAAAGAATATTATGCTACCCAATTTTTCCAGAAAAATTCAAATTCCCCTCCTAACCAAGCTTTTCATTTAATAAGGATCCTCAGGTAGGATTTTTGTTTTGTTTTGTTTTTTGTTTTTTTTGTTTTTTTTTGTTTTTTTACCTTGAGCCGTTGTAGGTCCCCTTTTTACGCGACCCTGCACATGGGTGATGCAGTATCGGTTACTCAGTTACTCCAACAGGCACCTCAAGAGGCTTTTAGCCTAACTCATAACCCCCTTTGACTTTACCGTTTGACGCGAGTGCCAACATTGGTGATGAAGTGCCCCCGGTTACTAAGTAAGGTTTAGAGAAGTCATTGGAGTTATGTGCACGTGTGTGTGTGATTTTTTTTTTTAAGCAACCTGAGTCATTTCCCAAAACACCAGTTTTACGTAGCTGGCAAAGGTCATCCTCTAATTTTCCAAAGAAATCATGTAGCAAACTATTCATAAACTAATAATCTGTTGATCATATTACAAACTAATATCTATTCTTATAGTTAATCTCAAGATTGAAAAAAAATTCAAGACTTTAGAGGCTTAATTAGAATATTTTTTTTTCTTTAATTTTTATTTATTTATTTATACTTGATAATATTCTCTAAGATGGGGAAAGCTCAAGATTAAGGTCAATCCTAAACAATATCAAATGAAAAAAAATTCTTTTCAATTGCATAAAGACAAGCATAACCAAAGAAATTATATCCATCCCCCACACTTAAATCAAACATTGTCTGCAATGTTGCAAAATATAAATAGGGAAAGGAACTAGTTCTCCCCTGGTTTTAGGTCTTTAACTCTGATGTGGAGTGCTTCATCTGGTACCATCCATGATGTTTCAAATTTTAAGAGAGAAAAGAGTGCCCCAGCAAGACTTGGCAGCCACAAGAGGAGTGATCATTTTTAAACCTAGAAAAAATGAAAGAGAAAGAAAAAAAACAAAAAACAAGAAAAACAAAATAATAAAAAATAATAATAACTGCAAGGAAAACTTATTGGGTTGCCTTCCAATCAGCCTTGTTTACCGTCCCGTGCCTGACGGATGTCACCTTAATTCTCAACTTTCAATGCCACAGAGGTTCTTCCTCTGTCAATGTCTCCACCATGATAAGGCTTTAATCTCTTCCCATTCACCTTAAAAGATTCATCTGAACCTATTGGTGCAATGGCAATTGCACCAAAAGGTGTGACTTCTTTGACTACAAAAGGTCCTGACCATCTAGACTTCAATTTTCCTAGAAAGAGTTTCAAACGAGAATTATAAAGTAGCATCTGCTGTCCAATATGAAACTCTTTAGGAATAATCCTCCTGTCATGCCATCTCTTGATCCTTTCCTTATAGAGGCTAGCATTCTCATATGCAAAAATTATGAATTCATCAAGCTCGTTTAACTGAAGTAACCTCTTTTCATCAGCAGATTTAGCATCAAAATTTAGCAGCTTAGTTGCCCAAAACGCCTTATGCTCAAGCTCCACCGGAAGGTGGCAAGACTTACCATATAGCAGCTGAAACGGTGACATGCCAATAGGAGTTTTGAATGCCGTTCGGTACGCCCACAAAGCATCATCAAGCTTCTTAAACCAATCCTTCCTTGACCTCCCAACAGTCTTCTCCAGAATTTGCTTCAATTCCTTGTTAGACATCTCCACTTGCCCACTAGTTTGTGGGTGATATGGAGTAGTGACACGATGAGTGACACCATATTTGCTAACAGGGAACCTTATTGCAGTCTTGTGGGTAGTCAAAACTTTCAGTAACTTCTCTTCGTCGATAGGTGACAACTCAGCACTAATAATAATGGGATACGTGTCATCCGTCCCTAGAAAAGCATACTTTAGATTAGAAGGGTGCTCCTTTAGTTTCACCTTAGAAGGGACAGGTGGCGCATCATAATCCTTCTTTTTCAAATCCTCAACCTGTATGTCAAAATTCTGATTTGCAGAAACCTCTTCTTCCACTTGTAACAATTGCGCAAGATCATCCTTCATAGACTCATCTAAACCTTCTTGAAAAAGATCTTCATGAATGGCCTCATCAACTACATCAATTCTGAAGCAGTCACTATTATCAGCTGGGTATTTCATGGATTGAAACACATTGTAAGTGACTTTCTCATCATTCATTTGGAACTCCATTTTTCCTGCAGCCACATCAATTACCGCTCTAGCAGTAGCCAAGAAGGGTCTTCCCAAAAGTAAAGGAAGTTCAGCATCTTCCTCCATATTAAGAACCACAAAATCCACCGGGAAGATGAATTTTTCTACTTTCACAAGCACATCCTCAATGACAGCTTCTGGCTTCTTAATGGACCTATCTACCAATTGTAACGTCATCATAGTAGGCTTCATCTCTTTAATGCCGAGAGCTTTTGAAACAGATAAGGGCATTAAATTTATACTAGCTCCCAGATCACAAAGTGCTCTGCCCATATTGACGTTCCCTATTGCACAAGGAATGCTAAAGCTGCCCGGATCTTTAAGCTTTGGTGGCAACTTTGTTTGAATAATGGCACTACACTGCTGAGTCAATGCCACTGTTTCAGCCTCTTGCAACTTATGCTTCTTGGAAAGCAAATCTTTCATGAACTTTGCATAGTTAGGCATATTTTCAAAAGCTTCTGCAAAAGGAATGTTGATCTGCAGTTTCTTAAAAATATCCAAGAACCTGGCATACTGTTGCTTCTGAATCTGCTGCTTTAACCTTTGGGGGTAAGGAGGTTTTGCATAAGAAGGAGTGGGAGACTTCTTTGTAGCTGTTTCCTTTGGAACCTGCTGCACATCATCATTCTCAGCCTCTTTCTCCTCTTTCTCTAAAGCTTTTTCATGTTCTTCCAACCCTTTTTCAAATTTTTCCTTCACCTGAACAGATTTCTCAACTGGCTGAATCACTATACCACTTCTTGTAGATATGGCCTTACAATGCTCCTTTGGATTGACCACAGTATCACTAGGGAAGGACCCTTGGCTCCTCTCTTCTATTTGCTTTGCTAACTGACCAATCTGATTCTCCAAGTTCCGGATTGAAGACTTTGTTTCATTCTGGAAAGCTTCTGAACTTTGTATGTATTCAGTGCTGGTAAGGGTTAACTGTGTCAAAGCTTTTTCCAGATCAGTTATGGTGGTGGTGGTTTGGTGGGATTGCTGAGGTGCTGCTTGGGGTTTATAAGAAAAGTTTGAGTGTGATTGCCATCCAGGATTGTACGTGTTGCTATACGGATTAAACTGATTCCTGGGAGGATTGATCATGTAATTAACCTCAGCTGTTTCTTCAGTACTACCAGCTTCACAATCTCCATTAGCATGTTCCCCTTTGCAAAAATCACAAAGCAAAGGAGGCTGAGAAGTGATGGATGAAACCTGAGAAGAGGCAAGCTGTTTGGTGAGGGCAGCTAACTGCTGTTGGATCACCTTGTTTTGTTGGGAAATGTTCTCATTGTAGGCCAAAATTGTATTATAAGAGTCTAGATGAAGAACTCCCCTCTTTGGTTGTGGAGTGACAGTTTCATTCTCAAGGGACCCCATAGCCTCAAACAACTCAAATGCTTCTTCTGGAGTTTTGTTTTTCAGTTTACCACCTGCTGCAGCATTAATCATCATCCTAGAAGACGGAAGCATCCCATTGTAGAATATTCTCGCCTGCTCATAGTCTTGCAGCTCATGTTGTGGACACTTCCTAAGCAACTCCTTAAACCTTTCCCAAGCTTCACAGAATGATTCCCCATTGCCTTGAGTAAAGCAACTAATATCTGACATCAGCTTTGTATACTTAGAAGAAGGGAAAAAATTTTCAAGGAACTTTGTGGTGATAATGTCCCAAGTGGAGAGACTTCCAGTAGGACAAGAACGAAGCCAAGCTCTTGCTTTCCCCGTCAGAGAGAAAGGAAACAGTCTCACACGGAGAGCATCTTCAGGAACCCCATTCATCTTGATGGTATCACAAATTTGTAGAAAAGTCTCAATATGCTGATTAGGATCCTCTAAATCACTCCCACTAAAAGAACTTTGTTGGACCAAGCTTATGAGGGATGGCTTGATTTCAAAATTATTCGCATTCACAGCAGGATTGACAATGCTAGTTGCAGTCCTGGCTTAAGTGTCATGTAGTCGCCCATGGTCCTTTTTGGAGGAGGACGGGGAGGATCTGCACCATCTTCTGCCATTTTAACCAGTTCAGTCCCAGTACTAGAGCTAACAACCTTTCCTTTTCTCTGTTTAGCAAGTTTCCGGTTTCTCCTTGCTGTCTTTTCGATTTCGGGATCAAACTGCAGCAAATTTTTGTCAGTAATACCTTGCATAAACAAAGTAAAAAAAATAAAAAATAATAATAATTAAAAAAAATCCAATCTAGAGTTTCAATAACTAACCTTAGTGTTGAAATAAAACTATTCCCCGGCAACGGCGCCAAAAACTTGATAGCGACTTCGGCAAGTACACCGATCGTTATAAGTAATAAAGTAGTGAGAAAAAGATCGTCCCACGAGGAATAGTACTCCAATCACTAATTTTGCTATTTTTTGCTTTAACAGAATTTAAAGAATTAAATTTTTTAAAAAAAATCTAAAATCAAGAATTCAAGAACAGTTGAAAAAGATAAGTAATTAAGAAAAACACAGTTAGGGATGAGAATCCCCCTATGTTCCTCCAAATATTTGAATTAAATCCCTAATTGATTATTATTCCCATGATTGACGATCAATTCTCTAAAGTTAGACTAAGTCCCAATGTCTTGATGCTACCTTAGTCCGTTATCTTTGAAAACAACCTAATGTCTTAGTATTGTTTGGAAAGATCCTGCTTTTACCAGAATTTTGAGATCGCGTAAACTCGTAAGCCTATGTCTAGGTCATACAACTTTACGATGAATTAACGGTTCCAGTTAAATGCACCAACATCTCTATTGTCATACACCAACCTATGAACAATCTAAAAGGTGATCAGTCTTTAAGAAAGCTTTAAGCAAAGATAATCATTCAATCAAGAAAATAAAGAATCAATAAAGAATCCAAACAAATATTTTAGATTCGCATAGGGTTCATCCCCGTCCTCACTACAAAAGAAAACTAGCCAAGCATGGCTAGGTTAACAAAAGAAAAGAGATGAAATCAAACCCCTTCTTGCGTCTGCGCTTTTCTTTTCGTCCGTGCGTGGTCTTCTCCTCTTGATGTGCGTTTTTCTTGATTCCGTTTTTGAATTGTAATTCGCCCCCTGATGCATGGTGTGCCTCCTTAATATATAGAATTTTTGTTTTATCCGTGCTGGGCCATGGGAGCTAATAGCTAATTGGATCCAAAATAATATCTACCAGATCTCATATCCTTTCAACCACGTGGGGTCCACGTCTTTTCCAATTGCTTTTTTTTTTTTTTCATTCTTCATCAGATTATCCTCCATCACGTGGATTCCTTCCTTTTAACATATTATATTATTTAATATAATATGTCATATCCTCTTTAATTGAATTTCTTGCTCAAAAATATTGCGCCCTTCCTATCTTTTCTCATCTCTTAGATCAGATAATATCTCCTGCATAAATAAATAGGATATTAATAGATTTTTTTGTTATAATATTCTGTTATCCTATATTTAATTAAAAGATAGATAAGTACATAAAAGATAATTAAATAAGTATAAGATATTAGTAAAATCAATCAATATATTCCAGAATTCCTACTTATTTAATTATAAAATATTTACTTATCATCCCTCAACATAAGAAATTAATGAAGATGATTTAAATGTTTCAGAAAATATATGTCATATTAACTAACCTAATTAACTTCCTTAATCTTATTAAATTATGTATATGTGTCTCATATTAAAAACCAGAGGGAGTACCAACAAAGAAGAAGAGAATAATGAACAAGATGGGTGGGTCTTTGTGATGGAGAATTATACTATAAAGCCTAAACAAGAGTGTAGTTTGTTCGTTGAATTCAAGTTATAAATCTCAAGGCTTCTTATTGCGGTATGTCAAATTATGTATATATAATGGAAGCATTAATTCTTATATGGAACAAGTTTTGGTGCTCATTGTTGCGGTGAGATATGTACAACCCAAGCATACCTTATTATAGATTTGGCCATAGATGAGCTCTAATATATAGCGGGTATAATTAATAAACATTATATATATCAATTCGAAGGTCGCGTAAGGATACATGAGGCTTAAAAGTAACAGTCAATTATGGCACCGTCATCTATTGTGAAGCGAAATGGGAGAAAATCCAAAATAATTGTTGTAGTTAATAATGGTCATTTATTTAGTGACAAAAGTGATGATTCTTTTGAAACAACCGTCATGTACTACTAACAAATAATTCGGTTTCCAACCTTAGATAAACAAAAACAGAAATTTAACAGTTATGTCAATATGCCATAAAGTATGAATGACGAAAACAACATTTCATAATAAACAACTGTCATGAAAATTACAAATCTAAAAAACACATTTTTAAAATCTCATTTGATCCGACACCATATATCAGTTCTCACAAAGTTAAATACTTTAGAATGACGTATTCATTTTGTTCATAATATTTTTCTAAAAAACTCTTTTTCATAACCTCGTCATTCTCTCCCTCAGCATAGTCAAATGCTAGAAAGCTTTTTCTATTCCCATCCTCAAATGGTGTGACACACATTCTTCATTACCTTGAAGGCACTATAGACATGGGGTTATTCTACTCAAATGTATCCTAGTATGAACTAATCGGTTATGCAGATGTTAGATTTTTGTTTAATTCATATGATGGTTAATCACAAATAGGCTATTTGTTTACATGTGGAAGTACAGATATTTCATGACGATCTATGAAGGAGATTATATCAGCTACATCATCTAACCATGTAGAAATTCTAGCAATACATGAAGCAAGTCAAGAATGTGTATAATTGAGGTTAGTAATACATCACATATGAACCGCTTGTGGTTTAACTTTAGGCAAAATGATCCCATCAATAATATATAAGGATAATGGTGCATGTATTGCCCAACTAAAGAAAGGGTATATCAAGGTGATAGAACGAAGCATATTTTAGCAAAATTACTCTTCACTCGTGACCTTCAAAAGGATTATGAAATAGATATTCAGTAAATCCATTCAAGTGAAAATCTAGTAGATTTATTCATCAAGTCACTTCCATGTACCATCTTTGAAAATCTTGTCCATAATGTTGGTCTTCAAAAACACGAAGATCTCAACTAATATTGTCAAGAGGGGGAGTCGATACATATTGTACACTTTTTCCCTTATTTAGGTTTTGTCCCAGTGGATTTTCCTAAAAAAGATTTTAATGAGGCAATATTGGACAGTATATCAATAAGTGGTGTACTCTTTTCTTTGGCCAGATTTTGATCCAACTGAGTTTTTTCTAGTTAAAGTTTTTAATGAGACACATTCATAACAGGCATTTAAGGGGTAATATTATT
Organism: Acacia crassicarpa; assembly: GCA_034222035.1. NCBI lineage: Eukaryota > Viridiplantae > Streptophyta > Magnoliopsida > Fabales > Fabaceae > Acacia > Acacia crassicarpa. The sequence continues at coordinate 16,281,439 of JAWXYG010000009.1, read as the reverse complement.
AATATTAATTGTGTAGATATCAATTGGCACATATCCTAGTCATCATCTATCTAATTGGCTACCTTTAATACTTTCTTATCTTTATTCTTATCTTTTTTTTTTTTGGAGCACTTTCTTATCTTTATTCTACTTGCTCTCCAATCCAACAAGACTTGCCCTACAAGTTTAACAAGGCTTATTCTCCAATTTTCCTATAAATTGTGACTTCTAATGCAAAACTCTTTAAAGACTATAAATGGAGGCCATTTACTAAGGATCAAAACCAAAAAAGAAAATGAATGAGAATTGCTCCCCACTTTGGCTCTCGATTTTCTCTTCTTTCATCTCTTTCTTGTTGGATTTTTGTTTAAATCCATGGGTTATAAATAAGAAGTCGCGTCAGTTCACCACCGCCGGTCGCGTCGGTTTGCCGAGGAGACTCCATCTAATCATTTCATTGTCTATAAATAGACATGCGTATGACAGAAAAACAATCTCGTTTTTCTAATACATACACTCTCTCTGCATACTGTATATACATTCTGTGCGTTCCGAAAGCAGACTTGTTGGATTCGCTTGGGCTTCAGACAGATAGATCCATCTTTCTGGACATGAATAATCCGCTCTATCCTGGGAGACAATTGCTCAGAAAACCTTCGACATCCGTATTGAGGGAGCAAAATTGTCTTAAGGACACAACGAAAGTTGGGCCCGGATTTCTGCATAGTTCATTATTATTTTCAACAGTCTTGTAAGTTTTTACTGGTTTTTCTTCTTAGTACAGTAATATTGTATATTTACAGATTATGCATATTTAACTACACAGATTCTTATTTTTAGTGATATTTCTATATTGAAAGCATTTTCACCAACAATCTTAAGACAATTTTGTTTTGGTTTGTGAATCTGTGTTGTAGTCAGTATTTTAAATTTTAAATTTTTATACTGTTTCCAGTTTTTCGTTTGGACTTGCATATGTTTGTTTTTGCGACGGGTATGAATATGTATTCAAAACTGTCATTGTATTGTATGAATATATAGTTTTATTTTATAGTTCATGCCCGTTGGTGAATTTTTATTTATACTGGAGTTTTTCGGTTAGTAAATTTGGTTTGAAAAGGTTGTAGCCTCATGCTAAATACACGACTCATGTTTTGATGATATGCATTTGGGTATTGTAAAATAGTGATTATTATTTTGACTCTATACTCTATATCCATTTCTGGTGGATTTTTTTTTTCCTCGTGTCTGTGTTTTTATGTTCTCTTATATACTGCCTCGCAACAACGAGTCATCGTTGGTTTCCTTTTGAATCTTTTTCACCCATGCTTTACCGAGAAATCACACTTTGATTCAGTGGAGTGATTGTTTTCCCGAACTGAAAAATCCAAGTATCAGAAGGTTGGATCTGTCCCTTCCAATAAAGACAAAAAAGGAACTGGATTGGGTTTGGGAAATTATCATTGACTCGTTCTTGTCGCCTGCGCTTCATGATAAGCAAATAGCCTCGATGGCTATGTCTATGAGAAGGGAAAAATTTGTTGGTCCGATGATAATTGAGAATGGAGGGAGTGAGAATTGGGTCTTGTATTTGAAGAAAGCATAAGCTTTATGATCAAGGAGAGTCTATCATGGACAAATACTCAGTTTCCCTTTCATCCGGACTCATTTTAATCTCTATGGTAAAGAGATTTTGAGCGCCTTGTGATCCTTACAAACATGGGCAAGAGGTAGAAAAGAAGTCTGCAAAGTCTGCAATTCTAATCAGGAAGAAAGGTTGTTCTTGAATGGATGCGATGCAACAGGTACATAAGAAGAGTTACCGTTTTCACGTCCGTTTGTGATTAAGCGAACCGCTTCCAGGTATGCGTCCAATTTAATATTAATTAGATTATTGGTTTGAATATATTAAATTTTTTATACGTTTATATAGCTTTCAATATTTGATGTGGCGATTTTGAGTATGGATGTGCCCATAGAAATCAATATGTTATTTAATTATTTATATATTGATTATTTGCACAGTGAATTTACCTCCGTTGAAAAATTCAATTATCTTTTATTAACAAATATATTAGTTTTGATTGAAAGAGTAGTTAATAAATCTCATACGTTCTCTCCTTATTTTAATGAGGATTTGATGAATATTAAAATTAATAAAGTGAAGATAATGTATATCTTATGCCTTGGTTTCATCTGGAGATTTTATTAGTTTTATTAATTAATGTTTGAATTAAATTAGTTATCGTACGTAAATGAAATTTTGATGATCATTATAATCAAATCATTATTGAATTGTTTTTTTTTTATTATTTGGTTTCTAGTTGTAGAAATTAAATATATTTAACAGTTAAATGATGAGATTTATTTAAAGTCCTAAATTTTAGGATGTTTTTATTATTATTTGGTTTCTAGTTGTAGAAATTAAATATATTTAACAGTTAAATGATGAGATTTATTTAAAGTCCTAAATTTTAGGATGTTATGTATTTAAAAGAAAAATTCTAATTTAATTAATTAGAAGGGAAGGGAATTTAGTCCCGGATTTATTATAATCTCCTGTAATCTCTCCTAAAAATCCTGTGAATCTTTTTAAATTAATATGGTTGAATAAAATTAAGGATTTGTTGTATTTAACGTGACAATAGTTGGAAGTTGAAACAATATTTTAGTTTTAATTGAAAAAAAAGGTTATATTTGTGAATATCTTAGCCATTATTTAATTTATTAAGAAGGATTTATTATTTTCTATTGAAAATAAATGTGGGGAATTATTAAATATTTTCTGTGATAAGCATATGACAATGATATGAAAACTTAATCATTTATCTAGTGTAGAGATAAATGTGTTCTAATTTTTCATATTATTCTGATTTCTCTCAGTACAAGTATGCATTGGTAGAAATATGATTATAGCCTTAATTTTATAATCATGAATGGTTTTGTGGCTATGATTTTATGTTTTTTTAAATATTGTGAATAGCAATTATAAGAATGTTAAATATTTAAGTTTTGGAATTAAAAATGGTTGATTTGTTAGTCACCAAAGTGATCAATTCTTATGAAATATTATGGTGATTTTTCAACTACCTATAACCTTGATGCTATGATGTTGTTTTTGTATTGTGGGTGAATTAAAGTTTGTTCTTATAAAGTGTTTATGGATTAACTCAAAGGTTGATTATTTGTCTTTATAATTATTGAAAATAAATGTTGGTAGTTTTATTTTGACACCCAAATATAATTATTATTTCTAGTTGGGGTATGCATCACTACCAATTTATGTGAAATTTTTATAGCATCATTATGGTTGAATGTTGTATATTAGTGGGAAAAAAAAGGCATTGAATTAAATTATAAATGCAATGTTGATTACGTCTAGTTTACCACAAAAATTGTGGGGGAAAGTCATTTTAATGACTAATTTTTCTAATAATAGACTGCCCCACAAAAGGATACAAAAGCATACCATACAAAATATGGAAAGGAAAGAAAACTTCCTTGAAATATTTGAAAGTGTGGGGGTGCTTGGCTAAGATTGTGATTTCTAAACCCAAAAGGTTGAGAGTCAAACCTAAGACAATGGACTATGTGTTTATTGGCTATGCACTTGACAATAGTGTATATCAGTTTTTGGTCTGATGTATCAGTTATCCTGGTTAATACGGTTATTAAGTTAAGGGACACTACGTTCTTTGAGAATGTATTTCCGTACAACAAGAGAAGTGAAACAAATGGTAATAATGATAACAGTACTGTGCTACCTATAGGGAACTACGACAAGTGATAAGCCTGTAGAGGAGAAACCTAGACGCAATACAATACAAAGGACCATAATATCCTTTAGTCCTGATTTTCTGACCTATTTGTTGGAAAATGAGCCTCAAACACATGGAGAGGCTATGGGCTCTCCCAAAGCACCATTCTAGAAAAAAGCTATGAATAGTGAAGTTGAATCCATTCTATCAAACCACACCTGAGAATTGGTTGACCTTCCTCCTGGCTAGAAGCCTCTAGGAACTAGGTGGGTTTTCAAAAACAAGATGAAAGTAGATGACACTATTGATATGTACAAAGCAAGGTTGATAGTAGTAAAAGGCTACAGACAACATGAAAGCCTACATTACTTTGATACCTAGTCACTTGTTACAAAAATTACATTCATTCGGATGTTAATTGCATTAGCAGCATAGAATGGGCTGGTATTACATCAAATGGATATAAAGACAGCCTTCTTGAATGGTGAATTAGAGGAAGAGATCTATCTAGAACAACTTGAGGGATTTGTTGTCTCAAGACAAGAGTGGAAAGTTTGTCACATGATCAAATCCCTTTATGGACTAAAGCAAACCCCAAAACAATGGCATGGGAAATTCGATGAAGTTATGTTATCAAATGAATTTAGTATTAATGAATGTGACAAGTGTGTCTATATTCGGAATACTTAAAATGGTTTTGCCATAGTCTGTCTTTATGTAGATGACATATTGATAACAGGTAGTTATAATCAAATGATTAAAGCTACTAAGCAGTTTCTTACCAGTAAGTTCAACATGAAAGATATGGGTTTAGCAGATGTTATTTTGGGAATTAAAATCCATAGAACATCTGTTGGGTTGGCTTTATCACAAGAACATCTATATTGCTAAAATTCTTGAGAAATTCAAGAGTTTAAACATTGTACTTGTGACGAACCCTATAGACTCTAGTCTTTGTCTGTCGAGAAATACTAGCAAAGCTAAAAAACAAAAGAAGTATGCTCGAGTGTTAGGCAATCTTATGTGTGTTATGAACCACATCAGACCTAATATTGCCTATATAGTAAGCATGTGTAGTCGCTTTACAAGTAGTCCAAACGAGCTTCATTGGATAGCTATGATAAGAGTTTTGGATTACTTAAAGCACACTCAAAATTTTGCTTTAAATTATGAGAAGTACCCTGCAATACTAGTAGGATATTGTAATGCAAATTGGATCACCAGCTCTAATGGCACAAGATCCACAAGTGGATATGTATTCACCGTATTCACCCTTGGTGGGGGTGCTGTGTCTTGGAAGTCATCCAAGCAGATTTGCATTGTGAGATTAACTATAGAAGCAGAATTTATTGCTTTAGATAAATTTAGCGAGGAAGCCGAGTGGCTTCGTAATTTTCTTGAAGACATTCTTAGTTGGCCAAAATCAGTACCAGCAGTGTGTATACGCTGTGATACTGATAGTCAAGCAGCTATTAGTAGGGCCAAGAATATCATGTATAACGGCAAGTCTAGACATATACGTCATAGACATGACATCGTTAGACAACTACTCTCGAATGGAATCATCTCAATTGATTAGGTGAAATCAAAAGAGAATACAACGGATCCATTGACTAAAGGGATTCCTAAAGAGTTAGTTAAAAATTTGTCTAAAGGAATGGGTTTAAGGCCGATCCATTGTTGATTATTGCGGTAACTCTACCTAGAAGAGTGGAGATCCCACGAACTAGGTTCAAAGAGACAACTAAGTGATGATTGACTGTTAACACTGTGGAATTTTTAAACTCATACTCATTCCTAGACAAGACAGTGCATATAAATAAGGGTAAGCTTTCAAGCTTTTAATGGTTTCTTAATCTGATGTGCTCAGATGATGTATGTTGACTTACATCACAAGGAATCACCTATGTGAGTGTGAAGTGCGGGCCACTTCTATGAGAATTTAAAACGGCCGATTCTCTAGAACACTCACAGAACTAGGCGGTGTTCAGGGCCAAAATGGACACAGCATGAGAACCAACGATGCTAGAGGAGCAACTGTGTGACTCCTATTGTCTTGGTATACACTAAAAGGTCAACAGTTCAAGACAGTGCATCCACTGATTGACTAGTATATCTAATAGGTTTTTACTTGAGAAAGTTCAAAGGTAACCCCTACCTTTCTCGATGTAGTTGCTGCTCGTAGAGGAATCGCACTTTGCATACATATTCATTTGCATTTGGTCATGATGGACTGACTTCTTATCCATGTGGGGAATTGTTGGATTTTTGTTTAAATCCATGGGTTATGAATAAGAAGTCGCATCAGTTCACCACCGCTGGTCACGTTGGTTCGCCGAGGAGACTCCATCTGATCATTTCATTGTCTATAAATAGACATGCGTATGACAGAAAAACAATCTCGTTTTTCTAATACATACACTCTCTCTGCATACTGCATATACATTCTGAGCGTTCCGAAAGCAAACTCGTTGGATTTGCTTGGGCTTCAGACAAATAGAGCCATCTTTCTGAAGACGAATAATCCGCTCTATCCTGGGAGACAATTGCTCAGAAAACCTTCGACATCCGTATTAAGGGAGCAAAATTGTCTTAAGGACACAATGAAAGTTGGGCCCGGATTTCTGCATAGTTCATTATTATTTTCAGCAGTCTTGTGAGTTTTTACTAGTTTTTCTTCTTAGTGCATTAATATTGTATGTTTACAGATTATGCATATTGACTACACAAATTCTTATTTTTAATGATATTTCTATATTGAAAGTATTTTCACCAACATTATTTATCTTTATTTTCATAACAAATACTACTAAGGATGAAGAAGGCCCTGGAAGACAATAGAGGGCAAGCTTTGCCATAATTATATTAGGGATGAAGTTGGCCTGCCTACAGGTCGCATTGCTCTGTGTGTGTGTGTTTTTTTTTTTAAAAAAAAAAAAATTGACATGTGAAGCGGAAGTGTAATTATGGTGCATTGACTATTCCCTATCCACGTTATTGATGTCGTGGGACTATACTACAATTCATTCATACGCCACGTGATGAACATTTATTCCTTTTTTTTTCCTGATACTAATATGATCTCCAAATGTACATGGAGCTCTCCTATTAATCCTCTTTTTTTTTATAGGATATTTTAAATTTTAATTGAATTATGCAGTTTAAAAAATTGGTTCATTATTAAATGCAATAACATGTAAGAAATGTTTTTTTTTTAAGCATGTCTTTATTTATATGGGTCAAGCAAGAGAGAAAAATACTGGTCAGACAAAAAATGGAAGAAAATATTTAGGAAAAAGATGAGAAGAGATTATAAAATTAATTAGGGGTAAAGTTGGTAAATTAAAACTGAATTTTATAATTTATAAAAGAAAAAAAAAAAGCAAAGTCATTCACACAATTACTACAACTTTCACCCCCTCTAGGTGGATTTTTTTTTTTTAAAAAATAAGTACTACAATTTTATATATTAAAAAACAGAAAATTCCAAATAAAATAAATTATAACACATGGAGGAAATTGTCGTGCAAGAGTGACAGTGAAGAACAGGCATTATTTTGTGAAGTTCGGTAGGCAGCATTCGAGCAAAAAAAGTTCGGTAGGCAGCAGATTCAAAAAGACTAAATAATTAAACGTTGACGCCAAAATTACACGTTGCCAAAAATAAGTACTACAATTTTATTTAGTGCAACTTAGTATGTACGTGATAATTGAGATTTTAATTTATTTTAACTCAATTCTTATAGTTTTAACAATTTAAAGTTTTAATCTATATTGTCATGAGAAATACAATTTTATTTTGTAAAATGTACGAATTAATATTTTAAGGGGTTAAACTACAAACATCAAGTCAAAGTTCAAGAACTGAGTTACAATCTCATCAAATTATATGCACTTAAGTTACAATGAACTCAAAACTATAAACAAATTGAATTATAATTGAGTGATCTTATAGATCACTTGAAACACCATTTAGCTCACTGTAACTCAATTCTTATAATTTTATCAATTTAAAGTTTTACTCCATATTTTCATGAGAAATATAATTTTATTTTCTAAAATGTTAGAATTAATATTTCAAGGAGTTAATTAAACTACAAGCATCAAGTTCAAGTTTAAGAATTGAGTTACAATTAAATCAAAATTATATGAACGAAGTTACAATGAGCTCAAAATTATATTAAAGACTGAATTATACTTGAGTGATCTTGTAGATCACTTAAAACATCACTTAATTATTATGTTAATGATATCGTTTTAACATATCTCTCGGGTGGTCATTCAATTGATTTCACTCTTAAAAAACTTTCAGACTTTTTGGATAATTACTACAACTTTCATCCCCACAGGTGTCTTTTTTTTTTAAAAAAAAAAATATATATATATATATATATACACACACTACAAGTTTATATATTAAAAAAACAGAAAATGCCAAATAAAATAAAATATGAGAGGATGCCAGTGTGAAGAGGAATCAGCCATGCTTTGAAAGCAACAACATTTGGAACACCACCGTCCATTTGATGGAGGTTAAAGTATAAAGGCCCCAACCACATGCATCCAACTCAAGCCGTCCCAAAAAAAAAAAAAAGAAAGAAAGAAAGAAAAAGAAAAAGTCTTCCCTTCCCTTCCAGTTGTCATGGTTCCCATCTTGTCCAAATTTTATCTTTTAATTTAATATAACCCCAAGACACAATCCCAGTGCAAGACGCCATCCATAAAGATAGAAAACAAACAAAGATAACAAAACATTCTAAAGAATTCAGTATTCATAGATATGTGTGTGTATATCAATCATTTACCCTTTTATTGATAGAGTGATTAGACTTATACTCATTCTTCCAATTTCTATAACAACTATTAAAAGATCTTCTTTCATTGCTATGAAGATAATCGAAAACAGGCTTTGAAATGGAATGAAGAAAGATTAATTTCTTGCTGATTCTTTAATTACATTCATTGAAAAATAAATTGTTTTGAGTTTTAGCACAGATTCAATTATAGACGAGTTTAATAATATGAAAACACATAGAATAAGATTCAAGTAAAGTGATCTTAATTTTTGTAATAGATTTTTTTTTCAATTTTTTATATATTAGGTATGTATTTTGTGATATAATATTTTTTATTTTCACCCGTTTAGAAAAGGCATTATTTTGTGAAGAGCTCAGTGGAGCGCCGATTAAAAAGACCAAAAAATTAAACGTTGACACCGAAGTAACTCATAAATTTGAGGACATTTCGTGCAAGAGTGAAACTGAAAAGGTCGTTATTTTGTCAAGGGATCCGTGGCCGGCAACTTAGAAAAGACCAAACAATTAAACGTCGACACCAAAGTTGCGTCGCCTATAATATAAATAGCCCTTGATTTGCAAATCTTCTTATCCAAAGTCTCCTTTGCAGTGAGAAAAATGGCTGGAGTTGACAATGTCGCTCACGATATTCAATCCATCCTCTCTTCTTCCGAGAGGGACTATCTGGTTCGGAACAACGGTGATCAGGTACTCCTTATTTGGTTCTTTCGTTTAATCAATTAATGTGACTTGTTTTACTTTTGATCTTTCTCTGAAATTTCTCCAAGTTTCTTGGATCTGTAAAACTCTAGCTAGAGTCTGTTTTCTGATCAAGAACCTATCTTAGATCAGTAAGACTTCAATAATATCCGCACTTCTTTTGTTCAATAACGACCTAATTGGCACTAGATTTTTAGTCTTTTAAAGTATATGATTTTCTATTTTCTTGCCTATGCTTGCTGCGCATATATATGATTCGATCACTGTCTTTCTGTGCTTTCATTCATGTTTGACATGTGAACTGTGATGGAACAAGCCTAGGAGTTTTCAATATAAGATATATATATATATATATATATATATATATATATATATATATATATATATATATATATATATATATATATATATATATATATATATATAATGATGTTTTGAGCGTGAACTTTGGTATAGACCCAACTTGATATATTATTTCATTACAAACGATATAGCTCATAATCTTTCACTTCATATATAGTTGTTGTAATAGTTCATAACTCAAGTTTTAAACTTTAATTTAGTGCAACATAGTACATGATTCAATAGAAACTCAACTCTAATACTAGTTTATTGTAATTCAATCCTTATAATTTTTACAATTTAAAATTTTAGTCCATGTTTTCATGAAAAATATAATTTTATTTTCTATAATGTAAGAATTAATATTTCAAAGAGTTAAACTATAAGCATCAAGTCAAAATTGAAGAATTGAGCTATAACCAAATCAAAATTACATAGATTAAATTACCATGAACTCAAAACTATTAAAGACAAAATTATATTATGTTAAAGTTTATGCAAAAATTTATAACAGAATCAAAATTATAAAAACTAACATAACTAATTTTTCACTCACAAGCGTTGGTCCAAGCAAAAGTGCTTTGGACGCGTAAGCACAAGATTTTGAGTTTAAGTCTCCCAGTTGAGCTCAACGATCTGATCCAGTCAATATAAAACAAATGATTAATTTATTTATATTTAAATGATCATAGCACGCATATTCATGGATTATTGAAGAAGTACGGTTTATTAAAGCTGTGAAGGTTCATATTTCAGGTTAAAATTGAGAGCTTTAAGGGGAAGAGAGTTGGGTTATACTTTTCAGCATCTTGGTGCCCACCCTGCAGAAGATTCACCCCTACTTTGAAGGAACTGTACAACAAAGAAGTCTCTTCCAAAGGTGATTTGGAGATAATTTATGTTTCATCTGATACTGCAGAAGATGGCTTCAAAGGTTACTTTTCCAAGATGCCATGGCTTGCCATCCCATTTTCTGATTCCCAAACACCAAATCGTCTGACTGAATTGTTCAAGGTGCCTGGGATTCCAAACCTTTTAATACTTGATGAGAATGGGAAATTGGCCACTGACGATGGAATCACGGCGGTACTTGAACATGAACAAGCTGATGAAGCATGCTCTTTCACAACAGAATGGATCAGAGAGTTCAAACACCAACAAGAGGAAGCTAGGAGGAACCAGTCCTTGAGGTCTCTCTTGGTCTTCGGGTCACGTGACTTCGTCATATCTTCTAATGGAAACCAAGTAAGTTTTTGTGTAACTTTATGTATAAAAGGGTGAGCAAAACTAAACTGAAACTGAAAATCGAATCAAAGTGAACCAAATTCTTTTTTTTTTTTTTCCAATTTTGGATTTGGCTTTTGTTTGATAGGTATTCTGCGTCCAGTTTTCGATTTGATTATTAGGAAAAAAAACTTTGGTTAGAACCTAAATTAAAGGAAAAGTATAGGGTCCTCTGTTTCTATCCGGTTCCAAGTCCAACAATCAAAAATTTGGAAAAAAAAAAACTTTGGGAAAAACAGGAACAATGCCAGTTTTTGTCCAAATCCAAGACAATATTTTCATATCTAATAAGCTTAATTCGGTTTGGTTATTTTCTCCTTTTCAGTTTCAATTCGGTGTTAAAAATATAGTAAATTCAATTTTTCCCTCAAAAACCAATAAGTGATCTGCTTGTGGCAGAACTGACCAGGTGCTTACATTAAAATGCTGAAAATAATCTTAGAAATATATAAATTTAGAATGTAAGGTTGTTCTTATTATAAAAAATAAATAAATAAATAAATAAAGAATACAAGTTTGTTTGAATTTAACCTTCCATTATTTTCACATGTAGGTGCCTGTATCTGAACTTGAGGGGAAGACAATAGGTCTGTATATCTCAGCTTTTTCATATGGAACATGTAAAGAGTTTACCCCAAAGCTTGTGGAGTTTTATGAGAAGCTGAAAGCACAAGGTGAGAACTTTGAGATTGTGTGGGTGTGTGTTGATGATGAAGAAGAAGAATTGTTCAAGCAAGAACTAAAGAGTGTGCCTTGGTTGGCATTACCATACAAGGACAAGATCTGTGTGAAGATAGCTCGCTACTTTCGGCTATCGGCCTTGCCCACTTTGGTTATCATTGGGCCAGATGGCAAAACTGTTCATTCCAACGTGGCTAAGGCCATTGAAGCGCATGGTGTTGCAGCTTATCCTTTTACACCTGAGAAATTTGCCGAGCTTTCTGAGATAGAGAAGGCCGAAGTAATTACCAAGAAAGAAGAAGAGGAGAATAAACCAGATGGCTGGGTTTGTGATGGAAATATCTGCTCTAAAGCCTAAATAAGAGTGAAGATTCGATTTGTTTGTTGTATTCAAGTTTGTCTCTTGAGCAAAAAAAAAAAAAAAGTTTGTCTCAATGCTTCTTGTTGTGTGTATTTCAGATTATGTATACTAGTAATGTGCTTGCTGTTCAAAAATGTCTGAAAGAAGGAAGAAATAAAATTGTAATGCTTATGAAACACTACCGCCCTAAAGCCTGAATAAGAGTGAAGACTTAATTTGTTAGTTGTATTCAAGTTTGTCTCAATGCTTCCTGTTTTGTGTATTTCAGATTATGTATACTAATAATGTCTAATAATGTACTTGCTGCTCAAAAAATTTATGAAAGAAGGAAGAAAGAAAATCGTAATGCAACTTAAATTAAAAGAAAAATATTATGAAACACTACGCTGCTTCATTCTTTTTTATAAAAGATAACTATCACATATACCTCGTTGTTATAAATATAACAAAATATCTGAGATAAGAGATAGATAATAAGAACAAGAGAATAGAGAAGAGAGAAAGAGGAGTGTAATTCTTATTCCAGTGTATTCTCATGTGTATCAATACATAACATATGCCTTCTATTTATAGGCACAACTCTCAAATCTACAATTAATGTGATTCCACAATCATAGGGATTCATGGATGAGAAATAGGAAACTATGAGAGATTAGGAAATAATTGAAGATATGAACATCCACAAATATAATATTCATAACACTCCCCCTTGGATGTCCATTATGAATGTGCCTCGTTAAAAACTTTAACTAGGAAAACCCAGTGGGATAAAAACCTAGCCAAAGAAAAGAGTACATCATCCATTGATACATTTTCTAATGCTGCCTCATTAAAAACCTTTCTAGGAAAACTCAGTGGGATAAAACCTAGATAAGGGAAAAAGAGTACAGCGTGTATCATCTCCCTCTCTTAATTACATCAGATTTGCTCCCCCTGATGACTACATTACTTTCAATGACTTTTGAGCATATCTTCTTCTTGGTCATCAAACATTCTATTGTGTACCTGCAAGAACTAAATATTTCCAGCAAAATCATAATAATACTAACATGATTTCTAAGCATCTTATAAGATATATCTAGATGCATATCAACAGATTTTCTTTAAAATGATTATATCATACATGCTCTGATAGCTTTAAGTCATACAAAACTTATTAAGTATTGTTCTCGAGAACTTTGAATTAGATGCTTCTGGAATCTTGAGCCCTTCAGGGACATGTGCTTCTAGCACCTTGAATCCTTTAGGGATTTGTGATTCTAGTACATTGAGTCCTTCAGGGACTTGTGCTTCTGGCACATTAAGTCCTTCAGGGACATGTGAGCTATACGCATATGCTATATAACGATATCTAATAGACGCATAATTTATCATTCATAAACTGCCAGATTTATTGTATCCACCACAAAATCATATATCCCAATTTGGACTTCAGGTCCATAACTACCATAGTATGATTATATTTGCGTCATTCTCAATTTCACTTATCCTCTTGGCCAATAATTTTTATATAATATCCTCATTTGATTACGTGATATCATCATCAAAATTGTTGTCGACAACTTTATCTTTTCGGTTCTATTTTTCCAATTCGACATAACAATATCAATATTACTCAGGTACCTGAACCTCTCTTTAGGTTTTGCAATAAGTTATGTCTTGATACTCTTCTGGAGTTTCTACCTCCTTAATATGATCATCTTAATTATTACTCCAATCTATCCATAACGTTTATATTTGGAACCGAATAGTTACTCATGCTTCAGGCATGTTACTAATTGGAGCATTTTTAGCTGGAATATGAGATTTAATAAATCTCATTTAGGTCAGTGATTCTATCTGGCAAATATGTCATGAATGCATAACCTGATGAACTTCTGGTTCATACATCTTTATTCGAGGATATATACTTTGCTATAATGCATTCCACTTATTCTCTTTTCCAGCTATTCAATTTCTCCCCCTCATGTTGAGAAAACTATGTCAAATATCAATTGACTAATATAAGTCTCCATGTGTTTCCTTCAGAAATATCATTTTGTTTCTTCTAGAAACAAACAATTAAAAAGGAGATCTTCATATAACTTTTATCTCAACTTTCTCTCTAAATCCATCTATGTGCATTGTGGTGGATTAAAAATCATTGCACATTCAACCCTTTTAAGATAGAATTTGTCTGGCTATTGACCAAGAGCCAATTTTACTGGCAGAATTTTGTTGGCTTATATAAGTGCTGCAATATGTAAGATCAAATATACCAACATAAAATTTTGTTCTCATAAGAATTGATCTAGCTATTTATGGAGGCTTTAATTCATGATTTCTTGATCGTATAATCTGGAAATTGTGCACTTAATTCATCAAACATTATTGCAAACTTCGGGTTGCAAATATTTTTACAAACTTTAGGTTGTAAGATAATAATATTGCATGTAACCATCTCATAGATGCATCTTTCAAGTTTATATGGTTTACATGCTATTTCAATGGGCCCATAAAATTCTGTTTGATATATTTCCAGAAATACTGAAATCCAGTACTAATCATGATCAATGATAGTCTCATAGACAATTTGCTTTGAGAACAAGCAGCACATAATTCATAAATAATATGTTAGTTATTCATGAAGAATCTTTTGGTTCTTCAATGGATGTCAATACGTAATTTTATTTCTATTATATGACTTGGATGATCAAACAAGTCATGCCAACAATCAATTTCTTTGAATTAGTAAACTTCTGGTTTACTGTAATATTTGTCTCAACAAATAATAAACATTTCAATATTTTGACATCCATTTTGGGAGATCTATTAAACATTGTCTGAGAAGTATATAACTTTTCAAAAATTAGCTCACACATGTATTTTAACTCATACTTGTAATCTAACAATCTCCCCCTCAAGTGTGAGTTATATAAACATAATTTCTTTATATATATATTTCAAAATCACTTTAAAACCCTTTAAAGCTCAAAATAAATATCTATGTTGATTCTTCAGGAACAAACATATAATATTATATCACTAGATAATTTCATTACTCGTTAAACATATACTTCAATTTACTCATATATGCAAAATACATACAGTTCACCTCATATGAAGATATTCATAATCAAAATAACTTAAAATCACACAGATTTAGAATTACATGTGTGAAAATTTTCCATCAGAAAAATTCTCTTAGAAACAAATTTATGATATATGATCACATAAATAAAAATAACAATAATAACAAAAAGTAAGCATCATGTTACCTTCTGGGCTTATTCATTTCTCTTGGGCCTTGGCTTTAAAATAAATATGGACATATTTCTCTGCAGCTCATTGTCTTTTTAATATCTCATTGACAGTAAACTTCTAGTTTACATTGGCAAACATTTGGTTTGCATTGACAAACTTCTAGTTTGTATTATTATGTGTAAACTTCTGGTTTACAATAACACGTGTTTTCTATAATATTCATTTATAACGAACTTTTAGAAGAATAACCATCTTCTGGTGGTTATACAATCCCTTTAATTTATTCTAAAGAACAACGGGATCTTTTAATGCCAAATATTCAATTTTGAAGCCTTTATACAAATTGTGGCATATAAAAATCATGGATCTAGCTTTACTTCAATTTGTCTTATGGCTTCAGGCCAAATTATCACTTTATGTGTCATGAGAAACTTTACTTCAGGCGAATTTGTGCCATGAGAAATTAAATCAATATGGCTTCCAGCCATACAATAAGAGGATGAAAGCTATATGACTTCTGGCCATATAATATCAAAACTTTATGGCTTCGGGCCAATGATGAGGATTTAGAATTATATGGCTTCTGGCTTTTTATCTTCAAGATATATAAAAATTAAATAAATGTTTCATTCAATAAAATAAAAAATGAAAAAGAATATGACTTCAGGTCATATAATAGGGAATTAAATGAGTATGGCTTCTAGCCATATAATATAAAAATAGAAATAAAAGGAATATGACTTCTGGCCATATTATATCAAAGTCAAAATGTATATGACTTATGATCATATAATCTCAAAATAGAGATAAAAAGACTATGGCTTCTGGCATATTTGTTTCATGAGAAATTAAATCAATATGGCTTCCAGCCATTTATCTTCAGGATAAATAAAAATTATATATATAACACCTGGTCATATAACAATGAATCAAAGAATTAAAAAAACAATAAAAATTAAAGATATAAAAATTAAAACTTTATGGCTTCCGGCCATTTAGTACTCATAATGAGAATTTAAATTTATATGGCTTCTAGCCAAAAAATAAGAAATTAAAGTGATATGACTTCTGGTCATATAATTTCATAATAAGAAATTAGAGGCGTATGGCTTCTAGCCATGAAAAAGAAAACTTAAATCTAGACTTCCATGTAGGAGGTAGAACCTTCCATGTAGGAGTCAAATTAAAACAATAAAAATGAAACAAAGTAGGAACAAAAAGACTGTGGCTTCTGGCCATGTAATAGGAAATTAGAACAATATGACTTCTGGTCATATAATTTCAGAATATGAAATCAAAAGTGTATGGCTTCTAGCCATACAAAAATAACAGTATTAATAATATAAAATAACTTGTAAAGGAGATCGATATAAGATATACAAACAGTAATAATCTCCAATCTTAGCCATGGAACCCGACGTATAAAACAATCGGTAAAAGTATCTCTTTAATTCCATATTGTGGCTCAGATTATCCCAGATATATAAAAGAAACATATAATTTAAGAAGGTAGGCTGAAATCGTTAAAAAAGCGATCAGACCTTCGTTCGAGCTTCTCGTGCTGATAACGTGTTATAAATATAACAAAATATCTGAGATAAGAGATAGAGAATAAGAACAAGAGAATAGAGAAGAGAGAAAGAGGAGTGTAATTCTTATTCCAGTGTATTCTCATGTGTATCAATACATAACATATGCCTTCTATTTACAGGCACAACTCTCAAATCTACAATTAATGTGATTCCACAATCATAAGGATTCATGGATGAGAAATAGGAAACTATGAGAGATTAGGAAATAATTGGAGATATGGACATCCACAAATATAATATTCATAACACTCGTTACTTTTTATAAGAAATATTTTTAGAATGTCTTGTTTTTCATTTTTTACTTTCTTTATTTTGCCCTTATTTAATTATTCTATTTAATGTCAATATAATAAATTTTCATAGATATTACTTTTAACATATTTATTTTCTTATTCTCTCTCTTCTACAATCCTCTTTATTATAGTAACTTTCTTATTCTCTCTCTTATTTCCAATGTCCTCATAAATAAGGTATTTTTGTAAAAAAAAATGATTATAATTTTGACACATTTATTATTTGTACCTGACATTTTGAATTCCGATTTTTGGTTATATGTTTCTTAAAAAAAAAAAACAAACAAACAGAGTGAGCATTAAGATAAACCATGTTGCTTGGTATCTACCTCACCCACTATCAATTTTTAGATTAGTGTTGATAAAATTAACTTTTATTCTATCAGACTTTTACAAACTTAAATTGAGGTATAAGTTAACTAGTGTAATATGGTTTATATTTGGATAAGCTCTTAGAAAAAAAAAATTAGCTTGATAGAATTTTGTTTAATTAATATATTAAAAAGTTAATTTTAGAAAATTCAAATATAAAGAAAAGTGATGAGGTAAAAGGTAAATGATGGAAGTGAGAAGATAGAAAAAGTTACTTCACTTCAAAGTAACCTTTTTTTTTTGGGGGGTGGGGGGGGGGGGGATTTAGTTGTACTCAAGCTATGTTTTATAAGGGTAAAGGTTAAATTCTACCCATAAACATTTTCCAAAGCCCATAAACATTTTCCGAAAGAGCTATAGGCATAGTAAAAAAATTTTAGACGCAAAAGTACCCATTAACATTAAAAAGTAGTCCAACACTACTACAAAAATCCATGAACTTCTTCGTAGGAAAGTATGATGATTCAGTTTTATGTGATGTGGTACCAATGGAGGCTTGTCATTTGCTTCTTGGGAGACCTTGGCAATATGATAAGAAAGTTTTGCATGATGGTTACACCAACAAGTTCTCTTTTGTACATAAAGAACGCAAGACTATTCTTGCACCTTTGACACCAA
Source organism: Acacia crassicarpa (assembly GCA_034222035.1). NCBI lineage: Eukaryota > Viridiplantae > Streptophyta > Magnoliopsida > Fabales > Fabaceae > Acacia > Acacia crassicarpa. The sequence continues at coordinate 16,263,400 of JAWXYG010000009.1, read as the reverse complement.
GAGAAGTTAGTGATGATACTTTAAAAATGAGAGAAAAAAAAGAGCAAGAGAGAAAAGAGAGTGGAAGAGAGCAAGGGGAAAAAAAAAAGAGAAAAGGAAAGAAAAGCACCAAACTTGTTTATAAAAGAAAAAGAGGTGAAAAAGGCAATGCATTTGAAAAAGCCAATGCTCTTACTTTTGAGTAAAGAGAATAATTTTACAGATGCAAGTCCTACTAATTCTCTTTCAAATGAGGTTTCTAATTTGTTGCAGGAATTTAAAGATGTTTTTCCTAAAGAGGTACCTCACGGACTACCACCTCTAAGAGGCATAGAACATTAAATTGATCTCACTCCAGGAGCTTCATTGCCTAAATGGCTAGCCTATAGGAGTAACCCCCAAGATACCAAGGAGATTCAAAGACAAGTTGGAGACTTAATTCAAAAAGGAGACGAGGCTTACAATTTGAGGACAAATTCTTCTGAAGAAGGAGAGAATGATGAGGACATAGGAGGCGGCATGACCAAGGCACAAACTTAGAGGACGTTCAAGGTCTTGGAGGCCCAATGACAAGAGCAAAAGCTAAAAAGGCTAAAGAGGCCCTAAATCTCTTGATGACCACCTTACTTGAGACAAGCCCAAGAAGGAAGAAGAGACCGAAATGATACACTTAATTCAGATTGAAGACCTTGAAGAATAAGCCTCAATGGATATGCATGAAGGCTTATTGGGCTCGCTTAGTTTTACTTGGCCTAAATTCTGCACTTAGTTTTATCTTTCTTACATTTAGTTGAACTTTTGAAATAAGGATTATTGGGCTCGCTTATTGGGCTTTCTTATTTTCCTTTGTGTGTAAGCAGAATTAGGTTAAACTTAATATGCATGTTGCCCACTTTATAAGGGAACACCATGGCTTTTAGAACGGCAGATTTGGATTGAAGGTTAACCTTTTTGGTGAGAAGCAAGCTTCTCCAGGGTTCTTTTGAGAATCTCTGAACTTATTAAGAGCAATGATCCTTGTGGCATTCTTGGGCTTATCAATTCTTCAGAATTGTGGCACCTACATCTAATTTGCAGTTTTTCGTTCTAAAATTTCTCAGTTTCGTATCTCCAGATTCCCTGATCCTTTTTTGGTGTATAATTAGTCAAAATCGTGTTTCAGAACGTCATCTTTCTCCTCATTTTGGAAGCGCTTAGATCCGAGGTCTGTAGCGTGAGATACGATCCGTTCTTTTAGGACACGTCAGAGGCTGAAATTCTTGTGTGAAAATTCCATTCCTAGTTGATCCGATCATCCTTTTCTTTCGGGAATCATATCAAAAGGTCTTCGTCTTACTTCTCAGCAACAACCATACTAGTCAATACCTTTACACTTGTTTGAGCGACTGCCAAGTGAGTTACTTTTGCTTACTCTAACTTGTGTTTTTGTTGTTTGTGAGCTGTAGCTAAGTCGCATTCCTTTGGTGTAATGTTCTCCATATTTGATTGAGGTGCCTTTATGAAGTCACGACATAATAAAACATTCAGTTAACTTCCTTTTGTGAAGTTATGTATTTTTGGGAAACCTATTATTGCTCTAATTGAAGATTCATTTCCTATATAGGAAGTTGTCAATCCATTGATTTAACTTCATCTTTTTTTATATATATATAGGAAGTTGTCAATCCATTGATTTGACTACTACAAAAATCGTGATATATGACGATTATTAATTGCTATATATAATGGTTCCAATCATCACATTAAACAATCTAAGACTTATCACAATGTCAAATTTCATAACATTTAATTTGGTGCCACCTATTCAATAGGAAGACAGGAGACAAACCTTTAGTTAGAGTAATAATCGGATGTCCTAAAAAAATAACTTCATAACAATAAATTCAATGTTACCTAAACTACTTTATTCACAAAACTTGTTTGTGTATGATTCTCATTATATCTAAACTAATTTATTCACAGAACTTGTTTATATATGACCTTCATCGAAACACCTGAACTAGTTTATTCATAACACATATTAAACTTTTTTAAGTAACTTTCAGAAATATGGATACTTCTAAAAAAGGACATTTATTTACTTAGGGATCATATCTCCAGAACTTACATATATATAAAAAAAAGATCAATAAAGTATGAACTTTTAGTCAAATCAATGGATTGACAACTTCCTATATAGGAAATGAATCTTCAATTAGAGCAATAATAGGTTTCCCAAAAATACATAACTTCACAAAAGGAAGTTAACTGAATGTTTTATTACGTCGTGACTTCATAAAGGCACCTCAATCAAATATGGAGAACATTGCACCAAAGGAATGCGACTTAGCTACAGCTCACAAACAACAAAAACACAAGTTAGAGTAAGCAAAAGTAACTCACTTGGCAGTTGCTCAAACAAGTGTAAAGGTATTGACTAGTATGGTTGTTGCTGAGAAGTAAGACGAAGACCTTTTGATATGATTCCCGAAAGAAAAGGATGATCGGATCAACTAGGAATGGAATTTTCGTACAAGAATTTCAGCCTCTGATGCCTCCTAAAAGAACGGATCGTATCTCACGCTATAGACCTCGGATCTAAGCGCTTCCAAAACGAGGAGAAAGATGACGTTCTGAAACACGATTTTGACTAATTATACACCGAAAAAGGATCAGGGAATCTGGAGATACGAAACCGAGAAATTTTAGAACGAAAAACTGCAGATTAGATGTAGGCGCCACAATTTTGAAGAATTGATAAGCCCAAGAAAGCCACAAGGATCGTTGCCCTTGATAAGTTCAGAGATTCTCAAAAGAACCCTGGAGAAGCTTGCTTCTCACCAAAAAGGTTAACCTTCAATCCAAATCTGCCGTTCTAAAAGCCATGGTGTTCCCTTATAAAGTGGGCAACATGCATATTAAGTTTAATCTAATTCTGCTTACACACAAAGGAAAATAAGAAAGCCCAATAAGCGAGCCCAATAATCCTTATTTCAAAAGTTCAACTAAATGTAAGAAAGATAAAACTAAGTGCAGAATTTGGGCCAAGTAAAACTAAGTGAGCCCAATAAACCTTCATGCATATTCATTGAGGCTTATTCTTCAAGGTCTTCAATCTGAATTAAGTGTATCATTTCGGTCTCTTCTTCCTTCTTGGGCTTGTCTCAAGTAAGGTGGTCACCAAGAGATTTAGGGCCTCTGTAGCCTTTTTAGCTTTTGCTCTTGTCATTGGGCCTCCAAGACCTTGAACGTCCTCCAAATTTGTGCATTGGTCATGCCGCCTCCTATGTCCTCATCATTCTCTCCTTCTTCAGAAGAATTTGTCCTCAAATTGTAAGCCTCGTCTCCTTTTTGAATTAAGTCTCCAACTTGTCTTTGAATCTCCTTGGTATCTTGGGGGTTACTCCTGTAGGCTAGCCATTTAGGCAATGAAGCTCCTGGAGTGAGATCAATTTGATGTTCTATGCCTCTTAGAGGTGGTAGTCCGTGAGGTACCTCTTTAGGAAAAACATCTTTAAATTCCTGCAACAAATTATAAACCTCATTTGAAAGAGAATTAATAGGACTTGCATCTATAAAATTATTCTCTTTACTCAAAAGTAAGAGCATTGGCTTTTTCAAATGCATTGCCTTTTTCACCCCTCTGATTACTAGTTGCCTGATAGATGATTGCCCATTAGATGATTTAAGGTCTACTTCGAATTTATAAACTTTTGTTTCCTTCAATTTGAATGAATCAAAAGTTCTGTAAATTTGTAGCAAACCACACATCATCACGCTACTGGTCACTAGAGTAGTAGCCTAAATCATTTGAGAGTACATCAGGATTAGAGCCGTCAAAACGGGCCACACCCGTTTAACCCTGGCTCTTTAAGGGCCGGGCCTCAAAAATGGAAGAGAGAGGTGAAGTCAGGCCCCGCAGGGCCGGCCCTACAGGGCCACGAGCTTTTACAGGCCGGCCCTGCAGGGCCACGAGTCGGCCCGTTTGGCCCGTCATAATTTTTTTTTAATGTTGAAAAATTGAAGTGTGAGTAACCCTAAAAAAACAAAATTCCATAGTCCATCATGAATTTAGACACGTTTCAGACAACATAATTTCTTTGTCCAGGCAACATTGTGTTTAGATGTATGGCACTAACTCGTACAACAAAAAATCCTAAACAGCAGACTTGAGAGATTGTAATTTTGAATGCATTCTCCAAAAATCATGAGGATAGTAATCCACAAGATTTAAGAAATTCGACAAATGAGAGGAAATACTCTCTTGAAAAAAAAATTCTTTGATATATTTTCCTAACAGAATCCTGAACTGAGTTGTAATATAATGTTCATGTCTTATAACAATGTATAGTCTTAAAAATTTTAAACTGATATATTAATATTGTTATTGAGTACTCCTCTGATCCTTGCACTATAAACTATGTTCATGTCCCCTCCACTCCGCCGTCTCTGCTCACTCCCCTCCACTCCTCATCTCCTCCTCGACGCAACACTTCTTAGCTCTCATGTCTCACCGACCATAATTTATGTATATTAGTGGTATGCTTTTTATATTTTATGTAAGTTATTTGAGAACATAATTTGTTTTTTATTATGAATTCGTAAATACTTATTTGTTGGATGATTGTGTTTTTTGGATATAAATATTGACAACATTTATTTGATAAATTAGATTATTTATGTTATAATTTAGAGCTTTAGTTGTTGTAATTTACTCATTATATTTGTGTAAAAATATGGAGAAAAAATAGTTAAAATTTAGAATAATAATTTACAGGCCCTGCGGGCCGGCCTTAGTGCTCTTGGGCCGGGGTTTGAAAAACATGTGTTTTTCTTACTCCGGGCCTAGGAGGGCCGGCCCTGATGGGCCGGGCCGCCTTGATTGACAGCTCCAATCAGGATCATGGTTGCCAATACCATACTCATCAAGAATGGGATTGATCTTCTTGTTCATACTCGACAAATATTGGGTCAGCCTCCTCATTGCATGGTCAATGCATTCTGCATGTTGCATCATTGCCTTCACTTAAGGCAAGGCGAATGTTGTTGAGGAGGAGAAGGGGGAAGGAGGTGGTAGAGGTTGTGGAGGAAGATGATGCCGTGGATTTTCCAGTAAGTCTTTAGCATAATGTTTCATCTTGGCAATTGAAAGAACAGAGGAGATCAATAAACATAAGAAATTTGGGAGTTTATATATATTGGAAGTGAAGGGTTCAAATCATAATTGCATACATTGGAAGTTGAAGAGGAGTAGTCTCGCACAATAGTGGATAATAAAAGGGTACTTGGTTCTCATGCTGATTATGAAGAACGAAGAAGCATAGATTAATCTAATTATGAGTGTGGGGAAGGGGAAAGGTTTGGACCATTTATTTAAGAGAAATTGTTATGTTTTTTTTTCCCCTGATATCAAATTGGATGGCAAATTGTTTGTTTGTTCATTTAACGTTTCATGACGGTTTTACCATAAGAACCATAATTCTATGAGACCATATAAGACGGGTATAAAGTATAACTATTATGTATTTGCATGTTATTCTAATAAGTTATGGTTGTTATTTAAGAATTGTAATGTATATACCTTCATTTTTTAAAAAATAAATGGTGGTTGATTATGCAAACCCGTTTTACAAAAAAGAAAAAGAAAAAAGAGGTTAATAAACAGACCAAATATAAAAACTTAAGAAGATATTTTAAGAACATGATGTTTCCTCATATTCTTTATTATCTTGTAACTTGTCTACCTTCTCATTCAAAGAGAGAATGAGAGAGAGGCAAGTTACTTCAAGTAATGGTACATGTGTCCTTGCTCTTACATGTAAATATAGACAGTGGATGAGACCTTTAATGCTTGTTGATAGAGGGAATTCATCTTTCAGTTTTTTTTTCCCCAAATGATGAATTAGAAGTTCTCTTACATTTGTTCATGATGTTTTGTTGAATTAGAAATTGGCATTGAGAAGTTGAAATGGAAGTAGAGAAGTGATGTTCAATTTTCAGACATTTATATAGAGAGGATTTTGTGGATTATTGAACTGTCATGTCTTTTAGTATTATCTCCGGTCTTAAATATAGGATATATTTTGTAATAGAATTTGCACTACAAACTATGCCATATATCTAGAACCGGAAGAGTATTAAAGATCATTATATTTTGTAAATGGCAACAATTAATTTTTAATAGTCGTTATATATTAGACAATTTTTTAATTTATTGATGTCTACTGTTAATTGCATAATCAACTACAATATAAATTTAGAATCATTAAGTATGCTGTCAAAAATACTTTACGATTTTTATTTCATAACCATGAATTATTAATTTTTAATTTCATCCCCCTTCTCTAATTATAAGTATGAGGATGAGGATGAGAAAAATGGCGAGGAAGAGGGGGATGAATAGGACAATAAGAACAACAGTGGTGGTTTTACTTCCAACCATCTAATTTTTAGACCCAATTAACAGGTAACGTAAGGTTAATTAACAGTGTTAATACTGGCTCTAAATTCTTCTGAAATTTTAGGGACTAACAGTTTTAAATGAAATAAATTTAAGAAACTATAATCACATAGGAGTATTTAAAATTTTAGTGACTGAAACCAAAATGGCTCTAAACTACTACAATTATTCCAAGTTGCCCCCACTATGAGTTGGATTTGAAAATAAAACAAGTGGAAGAGCCGAATTAAATTTAAAAAACAAAAAACAAAAGTACAAATTTTATTTTAAAAATCATGTTGGCAAAAAAATATTGTTAAAAGGATCATAACCAAAAGAATAAAAAATACGTTGAAGGACACCGTCTACTAAAACGGTGTTACTTATTCAGGTCGGTTGCCCGTGATCAGATTACAAATTTAAACACATTGACGCCAATAGTCATGGGCTTGAGTCTTCCACCCTTTTATAAATTATAATTATAATAAAATATTATAATTATAATAAACTCATATTTTTAGTTTTTTAAGTTAAAGCCATTAACTTTACTAGAAAAAAATATCAGTCAACAAATTTAAAATATTCACATATCCAAATTTTAATTATTTAATAAAATTAATTTTATATTTTAATATTAAAATCAATTTTCGAAAAAAAAGATATAAGTATCTTAAATTTTCTAACTCAGCATTTTTGTTGGGGAAGTTTACGATAATAATTTAAAAAGATTACATAAAACAAAGTGTAAACTTAAAGGATAAAAATATATTTTAGTCATTATTGTATGTTATTATTATTGAATGAGTTGACGTACAATTTTCAGAATAAGCCTTTTTTTAATATATTAAATTTTTTGGATTGGGGACCTAATGATCAATGGTATAAAAATAGATGTAATCTTTTTTAAAATGTGCAATTTAGCAATTCTATGAAATTGACACAATCAGTGGAATTTGGAAGAAAAGTTTGGGGGAGCCAAATAATAGTGGGAGGATTCGGGCTGTCCCCTAAAAATTTTTTTTAAGGAAAGTTTTAAATACATTAAAAATAAAAAGAATAAAAAATATATTCATGAAATTAAGTCAATTAACTTCATCTACAAGTGTAGTGTCGAATGGGTAAAAGCATAATAAGGGATACACTACAAAAGTAAATTTCACTGATAAGCTAAAAATTTCAGATAAATAGAATGAAATATAGAAAAGAATGACAAAATTAACATAAATCATACAAGATCCCACATGGAACAAAGATTGAATTATAAGCCTAAAGATATAAAAAAAAGGAAAAATGTAGAAGAAAAGAAGAAGTTGGCGGTCAAAATTTAATTTTACTACTTTGGGGGCCAAAGTTATTATTACACTAAAAAAAGAAAAAAAAAGATCCATTAAAAAAATTAAAAAAAAAATTGGGGGGCCATGGCCCCCTTATCCTAACTAAGTTCCGTCAGTGGACACAACCATTCCTTATAAAACTAGAGATAACAACCAGGTCCCATGTAAAAAATTTGTGTCAATTTAATGAAATTTGTGTTAAGATTTTTTTTCCCCCCCTTCAAACCCTTCTCTCTCTTTTTTGTTTTTTTTGTTTTTTGTTTTTTTTGCTGAAATCTTTTACACTTTTGTTTTTTTGGTCATCGAAATCTTTTACACCCTAAAAAGTTAATTATGCGGTTGTTAAAATCGCTCTGCTATTTACCCAAAAAAAAAAAAAATCGCTCGGCTACATGTAAGAATAAGGTGTGTATTTAAAGTTCATCTCACCCATTAATATTCCCAGCGACGCGCGTTTCATGGCCATTGGCCGATGAACTGACATTACTAGTCCGACCGACTCAGGCGGCTGTCTCCAATGTGAACAGAGAGATATATACTTAGTTTCCTTTTTCGTTTATTTTTTTGGTCATGAAGATGCTTAGCCACGAAGGAAATTACCATGAAACGAAGGCTCGAATATTCCAGAAATTTTACAGGGAAGATACAAATGTGTCATACTTACTATGAACACTTTCTTAATTCTTAATTCTTACCATGTGGTCAGATACTTCCCGTTATAAATGTCCATTGGAGTGCGAAAATCTTTTCCTTGTCCAGAGCTACTTTGAGATTGTCGCTGTGTTAGGTCCGAAGTTACGCATTAACGAAAATGGCTGATGCTGAAACTGTTGTTGCCCACGATGTTCAATCTATCCTCTCCTCTCCGGAGAGGGACTATCTTGTTCGGAACAACCGCGATCAGGTAGGTTGTTGTTTGGTTCTTTTGATTAACTAGATTTATGTTTTTTATTTTCCCGGAAAATGATTGTAGTCTTTGATTCGGGGAAAGCTCGAGCTCTGTAATTTATTCATACGGATCCATCTTAGGTTCATAAAAACTCTCTCTAACCATGTCTGAAGTTTTGGTCAACGGCCTTTGCACTGAATATTTAGTCTTCTGAGTGAGTTGAGTGTCTATACTTGCTGCCCATCTGATTTGATTCCTGGTATCTTTATTTTCTCTCAGGTTTCATTCACAGATTTCTTTTAATTGCAAAACATATGAGTTATGATACACCTGCTATTCTTAGGAATTTTTTATATAAGATAGAATTCGAGTGAAATAGGCTGCTCTGAATCAAACAAATAAATGCCAAATGATTTTTTTGATGTGAATTCTGATAGACCCTACCAGTAGATATGCGGTTTTATTGGTAGTTATTGCTCATAATTAGTTTTTGAAATATTTATACTTGTATTCATAAAAAATTGAAGAGGTTGTTCTTCATGCTGTAAACATCGTCAGGTTAAAATCGAGAACTTAAAGGGGAAGAAAGTTGGTTTGTATTTTTCGGCATCTTGGTGCGGTCCCTGCAGACGATTCACCCCTACTTTGGTGGAGGTGTACAATGAAGTCTCTGCTAAAGGTGATTTTGAGATAATCTTTGTTTCAGCTGATGAAGATGAAGATGCCTTCAATGGATACTTTTCCAAGATGCCATGGCTTGCCATTCCGTTTTCTGATTCTGAAACACGTGATCGCCTTGATGAATTGTTCGAGGTGCAGGGGATTCCCCACCTTGTAATCCTTGATGAGAATGGGAAAGTTGCCGTTGAAGAAGTAACAGAGATTTTGCTTGAGTATGGAGCTGAAGCATACCCTTTTACATCTCAGAGGATCAAAGAGTTAAAAGACCAAGAAGAGGAAGCCAGGAGGAACCAATCCTTGAGATCTCTTTTGATCTACAGGTCACTTGACTTCGTTACATCTTCTGATGGAAAGCAAGTAAGTTTTTCTTCCCTGCAAGATAGACTTGAAGAAGTATTTCCTCTGCTTCAAAAAGATTCAGACTCTTTTGGACTGAGTTGGGAAAATCTTATTCACACTTTAATGAATCAATAATTCTTTAAACACATGTAGGAGAGGGTTTGAATTTAACCTTTCATTTATTTACAGGTACCTGTGTCTCAACTTGAGGGAAAGACTGTGGGTCTGTATTTCTCATCTTTTTCTTACAGAGAATCTGCCGAGTTTACCCCAAAGCTTGTGGACGTTTATGAGAAGCTGAAAGCAAAGGGTGAGGACTTTGAGATTGTGTTGATATCCGTGGGTGATGATGAAAAATCATTCCAAGAGGGATTGAAAATTCTGCCATTGTTGGCATTGCCATTCAATGATAAGAGGTGCGAAAAGCTTGCTCGCTACTTCGAGCTATCAACCTTGCCCACTTTGGTTATTATTGGGCCAGATGGAAAAACCCTTCATTCCAATGTGGCTGAGGCCATTGAAGAGCATGGCGTTATTGCATACCCTTTTACTCCTGAGAAGTTTGCAGAGCTCGCTGAGATAGAGAAAGCCAAAGAGGCAGCTCAGACCCTTGAGTCTATTCTGGTTTCTGGAGATCTGGATTTTGTCTTGGGCAAAGATGGAGTCAAGGTATGTATGATTAAAGCAATTAAACCATTTTCTTGAGATATTTTCAATAGCTTCAAAATGGTGGTCTTCATCCTCATGTCTTGGATGTCAATAAATATTTAAGATACATATTATACATGTATGTTTGGATTATGTCATGAGATCGAAATAAAATATGAGAATTTGATATCCTTGAAGTTCAGGTTATTTTTTTTCCAATAATAGGTTAATATACTCTGAATGAATGCTTTTGATTTGTCATTTCAAACATGTAACTTTTAAATGCCATGTTATTTGATAGTTGAGAACAATCTGAACCGCGATAAATTGACAATGTTAATCATGATATCTGTCCAAGTTTATTCATATATAATGAAAGGTTTATGTGCTTTTTATAACTGCTTTTGAGTTTTCATTCCAAATATGTAAAACTCTCAAAATACCGTGATATTTGACACTTGAGTATCGTCTGACCCATTCTGCTGCTTCTCTCCTATGCTCTTTTGTTTCCATTAGGTGACAATGACCGTAAATTTCCTTTGTTTCAGATTCCGGTGTCAGATTTAGTGGGGAAGACGGTGCTCTTATATTTCTCGGCTCAATGGTGCCCACCATGCCGTATGTTTCTACCGAAGCTGATTGAAGCATATCACAAGATCAAGGCCAACGGCAATGCGCTTGAAGTTGTCTTCATCTCTAGTGACAGGGATCAAGCGTCCTTCAATGACTTCTTTGCTGAAATGCCATGGCTGGCTCTTCCCTTTGGTGATTCTAGGAAGTCATTCTTAAGTCGCAAATTCAAGGTGTCAGGCATCCCCATGCTGGTGGCCATCGGACCCGGTGGCCAAACCGTCACGAAAGAAACCAGAGAACTTGTCACGCTTTATGGTGCTGAAGCTTATCCATTCACTGAGGAAAAGGTGAAACAACTTAAGGCAGGTCCCAGTGAAGAAGAAGAAGAAAGCTAAGGACAAGAAAGATGGGTTGGTTTGTGATGGAGAAGTCTGCTTTAAGGCCTGAACGAGAGTGAATCCTGTTTGTCGCATTTAATTTGTCTCAAGGCTTGCTCTGGTGTGTATTTGAAAAGACGTGTAATAATATGTTGGGTTTTGATGTTATAAATCCAAAAAAAAAAAATTTGTGTTTTCTATTGTGCAGTATGGATATGGATAGGAGTTCTTTCCCTGACATGTGTGACCAGGTGATATAACGATGGTCTTGTACTAGCACCAGTCATACTAAAAATCTGACGGTTGTATATTTTGTTTTTTTAACAGCTAACTGTCGTATTGGATATCTCAGCAACAGAAGGTGAAGAATAAAACGTCTCTGGAAGCAACTTCGAGTAATGTGAATCATATCTAAAACTTTTATGTAATTTTTTCAACATTATGATGGCAGAAATTTTTTGTGAAGCTATTATTATTATTATTATTATGTTTTTATGCAAAAGAAAAAAATTGGGAACAATCCAGAAAATTTCATCAAAATCCCAAATTAATTTTTGTTTGATACACTTCTTTAGCTCATGAATTCTTACTAAAATGTGGTGTCATTTTGTACATTAAGTAATGTTTTAGCCCGAATTAATATATATGTCTTTATTTTATAACTAATATTCTTATATATGTGGAAAATTCTTTTAGACAAGCATCAAACAAAGAGTTGGTAGGCGACAAACTGCAATAATGCAGATGGGCTAGACGAAAAGGGATACTAAAAAGTGACAGTTCTAAAGTAGTCGATCTAATCAGAAGCCAAGACATTAAATAACCTTATATTATTTGACAAGCCTGAATTAGTTAACAACGGGTGTTATTGGATGGGAGTAACGGAGTAATTAATTTTTTATTACATTATTTATAGTCTAATCAATTAAAATAGAATAACATATAAATTGATTTGACACCTCGGCCATTGTCAAACTCGCGAGTTGACTCTCCGAGTTTACTGTTTTTACGCTTATAGCTTACAAAAACGAGTTGAGTCAGTGGTAAACTCGTGCTAGTTGTAAACTCGGTTAAACTCACGACTTTATATAGAAAACTCGTTTTTACGTTTCTAGCTTACAAAATCGTGTTAACTTAATCTTAAATTCGTGTTTTTTATTTGGTCATGCTCAGTGGCTTTATATAGAAATTTTATAGAAATTTCTTTATTAAGTATGATAAATAATGAATGTTGATGTATTTAATTTCAATTATTTGGATTTAAAATATATTTAAATCAAATTGTCGTCATTTTTTTATATTTAAATTATTTAATTATACCTAGTAATACTTATTTAATAATAAAAGTAAACTTTTACGAGTTTACGATTCGAGTTTACGTTACGAGTCTAGATCACTATAACGAGTTTACTTAGATTCGTGAGTTTGACAACATTGACCTCAGCTACTCCTTCTAGTCCTTATTATAAGGCACTAACTAACTTTTCTCATAAACCAATAAAAGTAGTTAAAGTCAATGAAGTTGTTATAGCATCTAAGTAATTTCTAATATTACCCTTACTAATTGCTCTAAACTCTAATTATTACTCTCATCAACTACCCTTGTTAATTATGGGCAAATACGAAAAAATATAATTAATACTCATTAGAAATAAGCAAGTACTAGTACCTTATAAAAAGAGCCAAATAAACTTGTTAGTTGGTGTTTTATAATAAGGATCAAGTATAACACTATTCACTTTTTCATTACATAATAAATCTTAATTAAAGGATTTGTTTTTTCTAAAAAAATTAAAATGTGAATTAATCAGAAGCCAATTAAAATTAATATTAATTGAGTTGTTATATTTTAACCAAAGTTTAAAAAGGTGGACCGAACACTACTAAGTCGATCAAGGTACTGGTTTCTCATTATGCTTTTTTCTTAATTTTTTTTTTTTAAAAATTCCTTTCCTTTACTTGACAAGTTAACAGCTTACCATTGAATTCGGGCCCTCTTCGTTTTTGTTTGTTATTTATTCTTTTTTTACTTTTAATTCTCTCCCCAACAGTCATTAATTTCTCTTTCAACACATAAGATAAGGCTGATGAGTGTAGAGTGATAAGACCTCTTGCTTCTTTTCCACTGGGCAGCAGATTTTAATTAATAAGAAATTAGAAATCGCATCCGTTCATCTTTTCTTTTTTCAATACACACATCCTCATTAAATCAGAAATTAGAAACCTTCAGTGGTGGACTCAAGAATTTTAATCGGGGGCAAAAATAAAAAATATTATACCATAAATAAAAATACTTAAAATACAATCAGTGGCGGAACCAGAAAATTTTTTTAGCCCGGGCCAAAAAATAGACATATTGAACTACTCCATTTAGTTCTTATTATAAGGTACTAACTAACAAGTATATCTAGTCTTTTTTATAAGGCACTTGTTTGTTTCCAAATAGCATTAAATATTTTTATGTATACTCATAATTAAAAAGGTAGTGAGTGAGAATAATAAGTAATAAAAATTAATTATTACTATTTTTTTGAGCAAAAAAAGAGTAATAATTAATATAATATTAGAGTTTAGTATAATTAATAGGAATAATATTGAAAATTACTTAAATTTTAGGGAAAATTTAAGGACTTGAATTGTTTTTATTGACTTGTGAGAATTATTAGTTGGTTCCTTAAATAAGGACCAGAGGGAGTATTTACTAAATAGTATCAAATAACCTTGAAAATACAAATAAATAATAACTGATAATTATAAATCAAAACAATATAGAAGATGATACTAACTTTTTCGGTATCTCAAACAAGAATTTTACTTTCTTTTCACAGCCCAATAAGTAATGAAAAAAACATAATCTTGACAAAGAAGATAAAAAATTAGCTGGGGCCAAATTTGTGGCCAAATAAAATATCATATAATAAATACATTTATATTTTCACAAATTTTATAAGATCAGTCGAGGCCAACTTGGGCCAAGGCCCCAGCTAGCCATCAAGTGGTTCCGCCACTGAATACAATCTCTACATTTCCATGATGTGATGTTGTTTTTCCTTCATTAGAAATAGGCTAAAGTATACCTTTAATCCTTTAAATTTACATGAAGTATACTTTTGAGGGATAGGATATTGTTACAATCTTTTTTTGTAACAATATCCTATCCCTACTTTTGATCCCTTAACTTTATAAAGTATACTTTTGGTCCTAAAATTCTAACATCGTTAATATTGCTAACGGGAAACGCTGACGTAGTGAATTCAAGTTATGATTAATAACATTTAATTACATAGATTTTATATATTCTTCAATTTACCCATATTTTAAATTTAAATTTAAATTTAAATTTAAATTTAATACATTTAATTACACAATCATCACTTAAGTTTACACTATTATTATCACTTACACAATCATCATTTAAGTTTACACTATTATCACTTGAGTTTGCATTTTCCATTAGTAAAACTAATATTGTTAGAATTATAGGACTAAAAGTATACTTTATAAAGTTTTTGGGACCAAAAGTATACATCATGTAAACTTAGAGGACTAAAAATATACTTTAGCCTTAGAAATATTGTTAACAACTTAACAATATGGCTTGAAACATTTTACTAAACTGCATATAGAATTGTAATGAGAACTCGAACGAGTAACTATAGCTCGATACAAAATATCAATCTAATTAAGACCAACTCTTAATTCGAGTTCATTAATAACAATCATTCTTGCAATTACTCCATCCCTCAACAATTCCGGCTATGCTAGACGGTTTGATGCTATTTGGTGGCTTATTTTGAGACGTATTGGGGTTCCTGAACAGTTTTTTTGTAGGGTTGGTGTCAATTATTTTGGGTATAGCTGCAATTGCTAGTGTTGATGAAGATGTGGTTGAATTGGGTGGGCTTGAAAGAGATGAAGGAATAGCACAAAGGATTTTCAATGGCTTCCCACAAAGATCAGAGTTTCCAAAAAGTGACTCTGGTTTCTAGTTAAGCAAAGACAGATTGTGGAATTGGACCAATTAGATCGTTGAAGGAGAGATCTATTATGGAGTTTGCAGGAATCTTTTTGGCAAATTCTGGTCGAATTGTTCCTAAAATTTTGTTGTAGGAGAGGTTCAAGTATTTCAAGCTATCCCCACCAAAGTCATCAGGTAAAAACCCATTAAGCAAATTTGAACAAATCTAAAATCTAAACAGGGTGAAACCCACTTAGGATTTCACCTCAAAGAAAGAAAGGTAAGATTTTTCAGTGAAATGAGACTTTTTCGAACTGACACACCAAAGGCATTATCTGATAGATTTAAAAGTTGAAGAGTTTTCAACTCACCAACTATGATGCACGGACACGTGAATTTTGGGGAGAAGAACGTATCCGACACGCGTATTTTCCGGATACGCAAATTGTGCAGAAATTCGCGAATTAAGTTGGTCAACGAGTCAAACTGCAATTTTGCAATTTTCCCAAATCGAAGCGACTGGACTCGACGCCATCTAAGACTGAGTGTTTTCTTCGTCCTCCGTCTTTGGGTGCGATCAATGTTCTGAAAACGTAGAGTCTACGTTGAAACGGTAAGAGTGGACAAAAACGTAAAAACGGAAAATGTAAACGGAATGTAAGAGTTTACTTCATACTAAAACACACAAATATATTAAAGTTATCACAAATTTTAAGTCCAAACACTAAGTCATCAATCATCATAAACTTGTGTTAAAGTAATAAACAAAGTGATAAATCAATAACCTTAATGTGGAGTGAAAATTACAAATAACCTTTCACTCTTGATGTGATAAACTAAACCAACAGCCTTCTATAAACAGTTAAACACAGAGGATATCAATCAAATTGAGTATCTTAATGTGGAGTTGTGGACCTAAACTTGTGTTAAAGTATCTTAATGTAGACCTAAACTTGTGTTAACCAGCGCACAACAAACCAACAACTCAGCAAGCAAAAAAAAAAAAAAAAAACCAAGAACTTCAAAAGGAAAGGGCATAGGCATACTTTTACTTTGAGTGAGTGTGAAGTGAGTGGGTGACGGAGTGAGAAGAAGCCAGCAGAGCATGATTAAAACCAGCAGGCAGTAAGTGGGTGACGATTAAGGAGAAGAAGCCCACAGGCAGCAAGCGCCGAGAATCCCCAATTAAAACCAAAATTGCAACAGCACGATGTCGATTGTTGAAGAAGCCACCGATGTCGGAGAAGAAGAAGCAGCACTGCAACAGCCGTCGTGACTCGTGATTGTGAGAGAAGAAGCAGTGAAGAAGAGTCAACTGAACCCACGGCCGACACACCCAAATAGGGTTCCTGACTTCCTGGTC
This sequence comes from Acacia crassicarpa, assembly GCA_034222035.1. NCBI lineage: Eukaryota > Viridiplantae > Streptophyta > Magnoliopsida > Fabales > Fabaceae > Acacia > Acacia crassicarpa. Next base: position 16,246,841 of record JAWXYG010000009.1, on the reverse strand, counting down.
AGTTTTCGTTTAATTGGGGATTCTGAAGTTTTTTTTTTTTTAAGGCAGATTAGTGAAGTCGGTGGAGTCGACTTTTGTACGAGTTCACCGAGTCCGAACGGCGTCTCAGTCGTTTCCACCACAAAGTCGTCTAAACCGCCGTGGCGACACGTTTTCAGGTGAAAAAACGTAGAAACGGACGTTTCTACGTTTTCGCACGTCGTTTTCACAACCATGGGTGCGATAACTGAGACTGTGATTGACTGACTGTGTCCCACTCTATGTCTGTGTTCTTCCTCCGTCTTTAAGCTTAAACGCCGACTGTGATTGTGTTATTGGTGACTGTGATTGTGTTGTGTCTCACTCTCTCTCTGTGGTCACGATATCACTCCCCTCCACTGTTTGTCTCACTCTCTCTGTGATTGTTTATGCCAACTGTGATTGCGTTTATTACTCCCCTCCTCCCTGGTTTTTCTGCCTTTTCCGATTTCCCTTTGTTTCTTAATTTAGTTTTATTGACTGTGATAGTTTTTATTGAAATATGCTCTTTATATTAAAAATATTATTTAATACAAAGACGTATCGGAACGTGTCGAAATATTAGTATTTTTGAAGTCACGTGTCGAAGTCACATATCGACAACGTATCGGAAATGCCGTGTCAGTGTTAGTGCAACATAGCTCACCAAAGGACTCAGATAGCTCACCTGATGACAGTGTTGGGCTCAGAAGCATTGAATATGTAATTAGATTCCGACCCATTGAGTAAAGTGTTGGAAAGATCAAGCTTTCTGACGTGCTCAATCTTCCCAAGGCCTTCAAAAATTGAACCTAGAAGCTTGATATTTATTTAAAAAAATTTAGAAGGGGCGAGTGCCACCCTTAACCCCCTGGGTCCACCTCTACTCTCTAACTCTTTGATTTTTCTCTCTATAGTCTTTTAACTCTCTTCAACCACTTCCATTTGGTAATAAGTTGCAAGAGGGTTGTCACTAGGTGCTTTCTTTGACAGTACCTCACTCCAACTTTTTTCTTATTCACTCCTCGATATCTTACCCTCTTGTACTCACACAACCTCAATAATCATAATCTTCCTCTTGATTTCATAGTTTGTACCCTAAAATCAATTTCAATTCATTTTCTATCATGATTTTCTAGGAATTCTCTCTCGAAGTAAGGCGCCGTTTGATTCAAGGAAAATTGGGGGAAGGAAAAGAAAAATGCTAATTTTCCGATGGCTACGGTTGTTTGATTTGCATTTTCGCAGGAAAATGTTTTCCAGTGGCTACGGTTGTTTGATTCGCATTTTCGATCCAAACAGGGCCTAAGTGTTTTTTGCATTTCCTTCTCTAAGTTTCTTCTTTTCTTCCCCCATTTTTTCTTCTTTCTCAGTTTTTTATTTTTTGTGTTTTTAGGGCAATTATGTTTTGGAAAACAAGGTGGACAAGTAACCACCCAACCCAGCTGTTTTCATGGGTTATCACCTAGTTATTCCGGTCTAGACGAGTCACATAGATTCAAAAAAGTCTTAGTTCAGGTGATAAATCAGGCCAGTCCAGGTAGCTGGTTTACCGGTTTCTGATCTGAACCAGCCGATCCTGTCCAATTTTTCGAGCACTGATTTTAACTAGTAAGACCACAAATGACATGATAAACTTGGTTGACACAAAAATTTCTCGGGAGTACCGTGGTTAGTGGTAACTTTTATCAAGTTAACCAAAACTGATTCCACCCCCCCCCAAAAAAAAAAAAAAATTTAACGTCTGTGTGTTTGGGATGACAACTATCCCAAAAGTGACTTTGATGGGTCATTTTGGATTTGTTTGAGATGGCTTCAAACAATTGAAAAGCCCATCAAATACTAAAATATGCCCAGTGGGAGAAAATAAAAGAAAGCTAATCTATATCATTTGGGATAGCTTCAATGGTTAATAGACTTATTGTAAAAAATTGGCTTATGATAGAAGTTTTTTTTTTTTTTTTTGGCTTCTGGAGAAAAATGTTAGGGATAGGTGATCCAATAAACAATTTATTATTAAATATACATATGTATACATTCTAATTTATCCATTAAAATGTATTCAATTTAGTATTTTAGAGATTTTAAAATTTTCTAATAATAATTTAATTTTTTTTTATCAAATTTCAATTTAAATCTTTATCTTCAATTAGCACAATATATATGACTAATATTTATATAGTATTCAATAAATGTCGTTTTTCATTTCAAATGACTTTTCAAACGCTATTTTAAACAAGAGCCCATTTAGGAAAAAGTCATTTCTGCCAGCACCATCCCAAATACAAATTATATCTACAATATGATTTTTTATACTATCTTTTATTTATAAAAGCTCATTTAAAAAAAAAGTCACTTATGTCACTACTATTTTAAAAAAAAAAGGCCATCAAAATCGGAATTAATGCGAAGCCAATTTTTGTGTCTATAGTTCTATCCTTGCTTGTCTCTCTGCATTATAAATTTTTTTTGTCCATCTCCTGTATCCTTCCTTGCTTTTACGCTTCAGCTTTTACATTCCTTCAAATAGGGGAATATAATCTTTTAACAGTGTTTACAAATTTTTAAATGTTTAATGTTATTTATTTAATTTTATGTTTACCTATACTTATATTTTTATTTATTTAATGCATCTAATTAAATGGTTTTTAATAATTATAGATTTTTTTTAATAATATATTAACTCTTGTTTTTATTTATTGTTTTTTTAAATCACATTATAATCTAACTTTTACTCAGTCTTAAATTTATAAAAATCAAATTAAAAAAACAAAGCTACTTCTGTCACCGAAGTAATTAAAAAACACACCCTAAAACCCTTCCTCCCCCACTCCGAGATGCTTCTCCATCTTCCTCTGTTTTGTTGCGCGTTGTAGTGTGCGTGTGTTTCTGCTTCCATTTCTGCTTATGGACGTCTGAACAAGGAAGTAGTTTCGGTGGATAGTTTACTAAAAGGTGAAAGAAATGTATTTTAGTTAATAGGTATTTTGTTTTAATTTTTTCCTGGGTTGTGGCTTTTTGATTTGTTGAAGTCATAGTTCCCTCCTCTTTCCAAACTGAATCATTTTAATAGGCAGTCTTGTAAAGCTTGTTCTACTAACTATATCCCTCGCTAGGGGCGGGTAATAGCCATTGGAGTGCCAACTGCTTTCTTGTCTGAAGCTACGTTCAGTTCGGTGTTGTAAAAATGGCTGGTGCTGATAATGCCTCCCATGATATTCAATCTATCCTCTATTCTTTGGAGAGGGTGATATAACTAAGAAAGGAAATATACTGAATTCATTCACGAAAGAAGAAATATGCCTCAGTACAGTATGTATATGCCTTATACCCTGCCATGTCATTGCTAATATTCTCTCTCTTCTAACTAATATCTGATCACATGGTATCCCCTCCTACTATTATTTACTATAAAGTCCCTAATAGATAATATATATATATATATATATATATATATATATATATATATATATATATATATATATACACATACATATATATATATACACTCCCCCTAACAAGAATCCTTGTCCATAAGGATTTCATGAGTGGCATCTGCAGCAGTAGGAAAGTGAGGGAATTGAGATTGGATGACCGAAAGATCTTCCCAAGTGGCATCCTCAGGATTAGTCAACTTCCACTGAATTAAAACTTGAGTGACAGGAAGATTATGGTGGCGGACAAGCTTCCTGCCTAGAATAGATCTGGTTCTAAGGCAAATTGGCCATGATCATCAATAGGAAGAAGGGACTGGTGGACTGGAATAGATGGCCTAATGTGCTGTTTGAGGAGAGACACATGGAAGACAAGATGTATTCGAGTCGACAGAGGAAGTTCCAACTCATAAGCAACTACCCCAACCAATTTCAAAACCTTGAATGGGCCAACATAATGTGCAGCTAATTTATGAAGGGCAGAATTGTTGAGTAAATTCTTCTGGAATGGATGTAACTTCAAATAAACCATGTCACCAGCTGTAAAGTGGCATTTAGAACTATGTTTATCGGCCTGCTGCACCATTCGATGTTGTGCCTTCAATAAATGAGTCTTGAGACTTTGAACAACCAGCTCACGAGACAAGCAAGTGCGATCCACCAAGTCATTAGCTGAATCACCAGCAACATAAGGAAGATGGATGGGAGGAAACACACCGTATACAACCTCAAAAGGAGTCATGCTAATAGCAGAATGATAAGTAGAATACTAACCATTTCGTCCACTGCTTAGGAAAATCACCACTCATACAACGGAGGTAGCACTCCAAACAACAGTTAAGAACTTCAGTTTGCCCATCCATTTGAGGATGATAGGCAGAAGAGTAAAGCAAATTAACACCATATAAACGAAACAGCTCCTTCCAGAATTTCCCATAAAAAATTGGATCTCTATCGGAAACAATAGATTTAGGGAACCCATGCAACTTCACAACATTATCCATGAAGACATGAGCTATATCTACAACCGTAAAAGGGTGCTTAAGAGCCATAAAATGAGCGGCCTTAGATAGGTAATCCACTACAACCAGAATAGTAGTTTTGGAGTAAGATTTCAAGAGACCACAGATAAAGTCCATAGACAGTTCAGACTACACGTGTTCAGGAATAGGAAGGAGTTGAATAAGACTCAGGGAAGCCACAAGTTCAAGTTTAAAATGTTGGTACACAATGCATTCACGCACAAAGTTACGAACATCCTTCCCCATACCCTTCCAATTAAAAAAGATGCAAGATGTTTAAAAGTGGAATGAATACCTGAATGCCTTCGACTGCTCTCAACATGAAAGTAACTAATGAGGTCTCGCCGGAGTCCTTGATCATCTGCTACCATAAGTTTTCCTTGACGCTTAAGTAACTGGTGTTGCCAAAGAAACTTGGAATGAGGAGCTAGATCACGCTCTAGATCCTTAATCAGCTGCTATAAGGAAGGATCAGTTAGCCAAGAATCTTGTACTCTATCATAAAGAAGAGATATAGGAGTAGAAAGGGCGAAACAGGAGCCTTCTGGTCAATGGGACAAGGCATCAGCGACTACATTAGCGTTGCCCTTCCGGTAGAGAATCTCATAGTGTAGGCCCCAAAGCTTATGAAGCCATTTAAATTGATCCTGATTTAAATTGCATTGTTTTAGCAAATGCTTCAAGGGCAAATGGTCTATGCGAATGAAGAATTTGTGTCCACCCAAATAAGAATGCCATTGATTAATGGCAAAGAGAATAGCAAGAATTTCCTGCTCATAAGTAGATAAGTGACATTTAGTAAGAGCTAAGACTTTACTAGCATAAGCCAAGGGATGCCCATTTTGAGATAAAACAACCCTAAATCCAAAGCCAGACACATCAGTCTTAATGATAAATGTTTCATTGAAATTTGGCAAGGCAAGAACCGGAGGAGACATCATCACATCCTTCAAAGCTTGAAAAGCCGAGGCAGCCTCTGAAGTCCATTCATATTTTTCATTCTTCTGTAGTAAATCAGTTAATGGTTTGCTGATGGGTCCAAAATGTCAAATAAAACAACGATAGTAACCGGTAAGACCAAGGAACCCTCGTAATTCTCGAAGAGAAGATGGAACAAGCCATGTAGCAATAGCCTCTAATTTTTTAGGGTCAACTTGCACACCCTGAGCAAAGATGAAATGACCAAGGTAATCAATTTTGGTGGCAGCAAATGTGCATTTAGAACTCTTAGCAAAAAGTTACTGTTGTTGCAAACCGAAAGAGTAGCTTCTAAGTGTTGTAAATGAGAAGGCCAATCTTTACTATAGATAAGAATATCATCAAAAAATACCGAAATAAAATTGCGTAAGAAAGGCTTGAAAACAGAGTTCATGAGGCCTTAGAAAGTAGCGGGAGCATTGGTGAGACCAAATGGCATGACTAAAAATTCATACAACCCCTCATGTATCCTGAAGGCTGTTTTACCAAAGTCGTCTTCCCTCATATGGATTTGGTGATAACTAGCGCGCAAGTCCAACTTAAAAAAGAAGGTAGCACTTGTTAATTTGTTTAACAGCTCATCAATAACAGGGATGGGGAACTTGTTCTTGATAGTGGCTTCATTTAACTTATAGTAGTCGACACAAAAACACCATGTTCCCTCCTTCTTTTGAACCAGAACAACTGGAGCAGCAAAGGCACTGGAGCTTTCATGGATGATACCATTAAGGGGCATTTGTTGTATCTGATTTTCTATCTCAATCTTTTGAACGAGACCATACCTGTAGGGACGACAACTGATAGGAACAGGGTCCTTGAGATGAATGGAATGATCAAAGGTCTGGCATGGAGGCAACTCAGTTGGCTCCTGGAAAACACCAGCAAATGTCTCAAGTCACTGTAACTCAAGTTTTTGTTCAGAAGATAGAACAGAATCAGAGCCAAGTCGCACTTGCAATTGAGAATAAGTATGAATGAGATATAACTCATTAGCTACCATAAATTCGTGAACAACAAAAACCTCTTCGGAGCAGAATTGCTATCCATAATTTAACCCATGTAAGGTAATAAGTTGATCCTTCAAGTGGAACTCAAAAAGTTGTGAGTCCATATCCATGGAGAAACGACCTAGTGTCTTTAACCAATCCACACCTAATATTACATCATAGCCCCAAATTTTCATGACTAAAAAGTCTGAACAGAAAAATGAACCACCCATCTCCCAAGTGAGATTGGGACAAAATTTGGAGAGACACACCTGACGATTGTCGGCTACTATCATGCAAATAGGGCTCGCTCATGCGTTGTCAGCTTAAGTCTCTTAACCATAGAAGTACCAACAATGTTATGGGTACTACCAGTATCGATTAGAATGATGATCTGCTGGTTTTTAATTCGGGCTTAGAGTTTCAATGTTGAAGTATGAAGGCGTCCTTCAATAGCGTTGATACTGCCCTCCGTTGTCCCTTGAACATCACCCAGAGCATCTTCAAATACCTCATCTTCATCTTTGATGACCAACAAGTAAACATGGGAGTCTTTGCATTTGTGAAAGGAGGAGTCTTTTTCAAGGCACCAATAGCATAAGCCCTGACGGCACCATTCATCCATTTCTTTTTTTAAGAGGTGGTGAGTAGGCTTTGAAACAAATCCTGAAGATGAGGTTGCAGATGGGTGCGACACGGTTGAAGCTGAAGATGTCGATATACCCGGTTTGAAAAATGGGGTTGAAGATTTCATTAGATCAGATGGGGTAGATGTGAATGGGCCAAGCTTCGCGCCCGCTACTGTAGAAAACGTAGGGCCTGAATCCATTGAATGCCCATATGAAGTTGTTGGGGTCATTCGATGGTCACGACTCGGTGTGTTCTCGTGAAGGGTCTTAATCATCCTTCTTGTAGTCGAGCAGAGCATGTTGCACTAGCCAACTATGTGGGAGAAAAGTTCAAAACGAACTGTCAGATGTCCGGTTGAAGGCCACTAATAAAGAGGTTAATCGCGATCGGCTTCGGTATGTCGACCTCGGACAGCAATTCATCAAATAGACGCTCATAATCAACAACGAGGCCGTCACCTTGTTGAAGCTTCTTTAGAGCAAGGAAAGGGTGCTCGTCACTGACATCTGTAAATTTGGCTTCCATCTGTTTGAAGTAATCTTCCCAGCAAACTTCCGCAAATGACCGGTGGCGCATAAATGTCTGATGCCATTGAAGAGCATGGCCTTCTAGGTGAATGCTCAATAAGTGAATGCGGCGGTTCAGCGAAGTATCGTCCACCTCAAAGAACTATCGATAGTGATAATCCCAATCGCAAAAGTTAGTGCCGTCAAACCTTGGGAACTTGATGCGGCTCTGTTTCGTGGGAACAAAATAAAAGGGATTGTTGCTGGTGTTACAAGGGTTGCTGGGAGTGCAGCTCGTGAAAAGATCCAAACGGCGGAATGCGAGAAGAAATAATGGAACCAGAGGCATCATCATCATTGCCAGGGGAACCTGCTAGTTGTTTTCTAGTATTGATGTTGGGTGGTAAGGTAACGTTGGGGGCAAGGAGAGATGGGATTCAAACAGCTTCAGAAGTTCTTCCAGTTGGGTAGCAGTCTTCTTGAGATTAGCGATTTCCTAAGAACTTTGCTCGAAATAAGTATGGACAATGGAATTGATTGTCTCAAGGTGGTGCTCGAGTTCACCCAAGCGGTCCTGGAATCTAGTGTCCGGTAGTGGCGAGGTTCTATGGCCGGACGAAAGGCTCTGATACCATTGATATAACTAAGAAAGGAAATATACTGAATTCATTCACGAAAGAAGGAATATGCCTCAGTACAGTATGTATATGCCCTATACCCTGCCATGTCATTGCTAATATTCTCTCTCCTCTAACTAACTTTTGATCACATGGTATACCTCCTACTGTTATTTACTATAAAGTCCCTAATAGATAAGATATATATATCAGAGGGACTATACAATTCAGAACAACGGTGATCAAGCATTCCTTATTTGGTTCTTTTGTTTAATCAATTAATGTGACTTATTTTACTTTTTATCTTTCTCTGAATTTCGTCAAGTTTTCTGATCAAGAACCTATCATAGATCAGTAAGACTTCAATAGTATCCACAGTTCTTTTGTTCAATGATGGCCTAATTGGCACTAAATTTTTAGTCTTTTAAAGTATATGATTTTCTTAGATAAAAAAAAGTATAGGATTATCTATTTGCTTGCCTATGCTTGCTGCGCATATATATGATTTGATCACTGTCTTTCTGTACTTTCTTTCATGTTTGATTCAAGAAACACGTGAACTGAGATGGAACACGCTTAGAAGTTTTCAAGAAACATGTGAGTTGTCTTTCATATATCCTCTGGCTCTGCTAAATCAAATAGTTAAAGTGCCGAATGATGTTCCAAGCGTGAACTTTTGTATAGACTCAACTTCTTGATATATTATTTCATTATAAACGACATAGCTCATAGGTATTATTTTCAAAAGAAAAATTAATCTTTCACTCAGATATAGTTGTGATGACATTCCATAACTCAATTTTTAAACTTTAATATGGTGCATCTTAGTACGTGATTCAATTGAAACTCAACTCTAATTTTAACTCACTCTAACTTAATGCTTACTGTTAGTTCTCTATGTGTTTTGATGATAACTAACAATTGTAAACTTAAGATGAAGTTTGTCTTTGGTAAAGTTGAAAAGCTTACTGTCAAAGGCAAACTCGAGTTTTGGTTGGAAACTCGAATGTGAACTTGACAAAGAGTAGCTCAATTTTTATGAACTAAGGAAAACTCCAGTTTGCGTAGACAAACTCAAGTTTGTGAGATATAGAGAGCACTCCATGTTTTTCACATTAAGACAAACTTGAGTTTAGGTTTACAAACTCGAGTTTGCACCATAAAGAGGCTCTTCAATGTTTTATAAAGTAAACAAAACTCCAGTTTGCAAGAGTAAACTCAAGTTTTGATCATACAGAGAGTCTCCAATGTTTTGAACTTAAGCAAACTCCAGTTTTGATATGGAAACTCCAGTTTGCACTTAGCCAAGAGTTTTCTAAGTTTTCCAAAGTTTTGAGAAAACTCGAGTTTGTATTTGACAGAGAACTTTCATGTTTTTAACCACTTTGTGAAAACTCTAGTTTGTTTAGAAAACTCCAATCTTCACTTGGCAAATATTCTTCAAAGCTTTTCTAATTTAAAGAAAACTCGAGTTTGGCTTTGTTAACTCGAGTTTATGCCAAGCAGAGAGCTTTTCTCTCTTCAGTGATTTTGAAAACTCCAGTTAAGATTTGAAAACTCCAGTTTTTGAGCTTTAGGACTTAAAAATATTTTCACTATAAAAGTCCAAAACTCGAGTTAGTCATTCATGGACTCAAGTTTTGCTCTGTGTTCAAAATGTGCTTCAAAACTCAAATTGCAACATTCTTCTCTGGATGAAATAAACTCGAGTTTAGGCTTCTGAGCAAAGTTACAAACTCCAGTTTGTATGAACAAACTCGAGTTTGTGTCGCTAAGTTTGAAAATCAATTTTCTAGAATTTGTGAAATCTTCATGTTTGATCTTAATACTTTTTATCATCACTCATTATTATTCTCAACTATGTTTAATCAGTCTGTTAGTAAGTTTCAGATGGTTTAGAGATATTAAATGAAGATTTGAACAAAAGCAAAAAGTGACATCAGCACATTAAATGCAATATCCAGAAAACTTGTACCCTTTTGGACAATCATTCTACACAGGTTGCAAAGGATTAATGTTTCATTTCCCTATCCAGTAATTGCTCTTCCAACAGATTAAAATTCAAAAAGTCAACCATAAACTTCTATGGAACTGGATTAAGCAAATAGTAGAGAGAGAAAAAGACCAAAGTGCTCCTAATCACATTGCCAATGTGTCCAACATCTACATTGAAGAATCCAACGGTCATTTAATCCTCTTTTTATATATATAGACTTGCATTCAATTCTTCTCAACAACTTAATACACAGAAAACGAATTGTATTCAAGTTTACCAACTACTCTTTCAGTTTTCAACTGTAAAGTATCTTTTGATACATTTGTACTTCAGTGATTATCATTATCCACTCTTAGAGAGAGTTTCATTTATTGAAATCATTCATTGTAAGAATCTCAAGTCATGGGACTTGGAGATTGGGTTATTTGATTACAACTTGTAAGGGGGAGTAAATTCTAGTGAGAGAATTACTCTAAGAGTTACAGAGCGTGTAATCATTTGAGCTAGTGAAATCCCAGAGAGTCTGGGGACTGGACGTAGCTCAAGAGGTTAGATCGAACCAATATAAATTAGCTTTGTCTTGCTTCTTCTTCCCTTACTCTATTCTGCCCTGCTTTAGAGTTTTATAACAGAGCATTTTCAAAAGAATTTTTAAAATCCCCAATTCACCCCCTCTTGGTGATTTGCTCCACTTTCACTTATAGTTTCAACAATTTCAAATTTCAATCCATACTTTCATGAAAAATATACTACCTCCGGTCCTAATTATAAGAGCTAATTGACTTTCTTTGAAGAGATTAAAGAAGCTAAATAAGTTACTTAATCATTTTATATATTGTGTATCTTTAGATTATATATTAGTTTATTAGTTAAATTAATTAGTTTGAAGAAAAAACTAAAAATAAAAATACTTCAAAATAATTTAGTTAGCTTCCTTAATCTCTCTAAAAAAGTCAACTAGTTCTTATAATTAGGACCGGAGGGAGTATTTAATTTCTAATTTGAAAGAGTTAAACTACAAGCATCAAGTCAAAGTTTAAGAATTGAGTTACAATTAAATCAAAATTTTACGGACAAAGTTATAATGACATTAAAACTATAAAAGACTGAGTTAAAGATTAAGCAAAAAGTTATAATTGAATCAAAATTATAAAAACTAAGATTAATTTTTCACCCACAAGCGTTGGTTGTAGCAGAAGTGTTTTGGACGCTTAAGTACAAGATCTTGAGTTTAAGTTCCCCAATTGGGCTTACTTATGTGATCCGGTCATATAGTTGTATAAAACAAATAATATATATATATATATATATATATATATATATATATATATAAAATGATCATAGCACGCACTTCTATCTTAAATAAACCATACTTCTTCAATAATCCATGTGGTTTATATTTAGATAAACCCTTAAAAAATCAATCTAATAGAATTTTGTTTAATTGATATATTGAAAAATTAGTTTTGGAAAGATCACATATAAAGAAAAGAGATGAGGTCAAAAATACTGTTTTTTTTTTTAAAGTGAAAAGGTAAAAGATAAAAGCAAGAAAATAGAAAATGTTACTTCAACTTTAAAGTAACTTTCAAAAAAAAAAAATTCAATTGTCCCTAAACTATATTTTATAAGGATAAAGGTGCAATTCTATACATAAACATTTTTTGAAAGAGCTATAGGCACAGTAAAGATTTTTTGGGTGTAAAAGTACCCATTAACGGTAAAAAATAGCCCAATACTACTACAAAAATCATAATATATGATGATTATTAATTACTATATATAATGGTTCTGAACCATCATTATAAGGGTGGTATAAAAGCTGGGCATAAATACATAACGGTTCCAAACTAATATTTATTCAGAACCAATTATACGGTTATAATATAATAGTCATTATTTATTGAGGTTTGGTGAGGCCATAATCTCGCCATTGTTGTGATACTAATTAAAGTGCACTTGTAAACAATCATCATAATATATGGTAATGCAAGCATGATACATAACGATTTGTAGATAAGAACTGTTACTCTTAATAAAATTTAATAACAGTCTCACTTAGACAACCATTATGTATTAAGTACATAAATCATGATTTATAAATAAGAAGCGTGAACATTTATAATACATGACATGTTTTATATAATAATCATGATGTATGGATATAAGACTCTTCAAGTGAAAGTTTCTGAGCTAGTTGACCTCCTCTATATATATAATAGAACAATAGTACCTTCGACATCAAGTGGCTATACAATTTAGCATAGATCAAGACATTTCAGGCTTTGTGATGATAATCAATGGCAACTGTTTACGTATATAAGTAATAATATAACTGATGATCTATATATAATTATGTCTCTTCATAGGAATTAACACTTAGAAAGTGGGGGAAAAAATAGCCCTATCAGAAAGGGCGCAAAGGTTATGCAAACTCGGGTTTGCATAGCCCCTACGCCATTTCTGATAAGGCTGTTTTTTTTTTCCCCACATCTTCATTTGCTTTCCAAGCTTAATTGCTGAAACAATTGTTGGTTAATTTTGAAGTGTTGCCTGACATTCAAGCAATTGCTCATGTGGTAGAAAAACAAAAATTTCGTTTTTCAATGCAGAACCCATAACTCCTTACGGTACTCATGAGTTACTTGAGGTGTCTAATTTAACCAATGAGTTATTATATGAGAACCCGAAACTCCTTACAATGCTCATGAGAACCCATAACTCTTTACGGTGCTCATGGATATAATTTGTAACTCTTTGTTATACTCACAAGAACCCGTAACTCTTTACGATATTCATAAGATATAATTATTTGGATTTGATTAAGATCTACTAGTTAAAACAACTATTGGAGATTAGGATTACTTTCGATCATTTGAAGACTTCAGTGTTTATGATGTTCTCTAACATTGATCTACATGGCTATCTTCTGATTGCGGTGAGAACTCTTTCTCCCTGACTCCTCCCATTCATTGGATGCTTGTTAGGCCATGGCAAGGTTGAGGATTCAAGTTCTTGGTTTTTCTTTTTCTCAAGATTGTGATGGTGTCTTGAGGTTAGGTGGAGGATGGACAAAATTGGATTTTACCTTTCTTGGATTAAACCTTGGATGTCGTGCCTTTCTTGGATGAGCGGTACACATAAAACTATCCAAGATTACTTGGCCAAAACTTTTAAAAATGTCTAAAATTAATTGCCCTAATTTCAGCCACTTAATTAACGTTAAACCTTAATTAAATTAATTACAAGAAAAGTTCATTCCAAGATTTAATCCAAAAAAATATCAAGATACCGGATTTTATCCATATCTTGAAATATATCTTGAATTTAAGATAATGGATGTTATCCTTATCTTGGATTATATCTTGAATTCAAATTCAAAAAAATGGATCTTATCCTTATCTTGAAATATATCTTGAATTCAAAATTCAAGATAACGGATCATATCCATATCTTTAAATTATATCTTGAATTCAAAATTCAAGATTACTTTTTATCCAAACTTTATTGGATATATTTATTCATGTGTGTGTGTGTGTGTTTTTTTTTTTTAATAGATAATTTAGAATTATCTTTTATAACCTAACCTCTTGAATTTTAAATTTAAATTTAAATTTCAATCTAAAATTCAAAATTTGAATTTTAAATTCAAATTGGTCTGAGACCCCATTTGGTCTTCAACAAATTTGGGCCTTTTTTGGGAGAAACTAATATCCCACTATGGGTTCAAATATGGAGCCATTTTACTATTGGGCTTGGAGTCCCACTCCAACCCATTTACACCTCTATTCTTGACAAAGTCCAATAACAAATATTGGTCCAAGCATGCTAATTTTAAGGAATAAAAAATAATCTTTGTGTGTGACCCATTAAACTCAATTAGTCACTAACATAAATAAACTTGGACTAATTAAACTCCTTTAATGGGGTCAATTTATCTAATGACCACATAAGACACAAGCAACGCTTTGTAACCCCAGAACTAAGTGAGTTGATCAAGTGATTTACTTTTTTGATTTGGATACCATGCCAATATCATCTCTCACATTTAGTCGAGAGCAAAGATAGAATATCATCTCTCTTAATTGACTAAATGTGGCTAATTCATAGATCCAGAAATCTTCTTCTATTTACTCTAAGATAGATCATGACTCTTTATGATCATTTGTTGTACGCACAAACTCCTGAGTGACTTATAAGTTATCCAAGCTTTACCAGTCTTGTGAATGACTAATCCCTTGTAGGGGACTGTGAGTCCTTTCAACATGTTCATCTAGGACATAGTGTTTGATGACATCCTCAAGTCCAAGCCAATCCACACTACCAAACGATAAGAAACTTTATATATCCAAGGATATTCTCTACAATTCACACTACCATTTGTTGTACGCACAAACTCCTGAGTGACTTAGAAGTTATCCAAGCTTTACCAGTCTTGTGAATGACTAATCCCTTATAGGAGACTGTGAGTCCTTTCAACATGTTCATCTATGCTCATATATTCAAGTTACACCCAAGAGTACATTGTTCTCCGCAATTTCAAGCAGATAAGGTTATACAATCAAAATATAACCCTAGGACATAGTGTTTGATGACATCCTCAAGTCCAAGACAATTCACACTACTAAACGATAAGAGACTTTATATATCCAAGGATACTCTCTACAATGAATTTTTATAGAGTTTCTGGGCGGGTTAGTTCAGTGTTATCTGTTCTTCAATAGATTCACTCACGACATTAGCTAAGGTATTACCATGGCTGTATTCCATGAGGTCCCTACCTTGTATCTCTATATAAGTAGATGATGTCGTTCTAGTCTTATTCATGCGGTGTCATCAAGTCCTTAGGATCATTATCCCTATCATAGATCTTCGAGTGAACACTTGTTCTATTCCTAAGGCTTTAATCTTTAAACAGATATTGACTTTAATAGAGGGGAGACATAAATATAATAAAGATAAAATATACTCATTTATATTAACCATGAGATACTACAATGTAAAAAGGTGTTCGTCTATCATACAGATTGTCTCTAGGACACCCAATACTAACAACAATATATAGGTAAACACTTACATTATTTTATAGAATAGGAGTTTGATTGATTTTAGCCACAAAGTTTAGGAAATCTTGATCCATCCAAATTGTATGGCTACTTAACGTAGAAAGTACTACTATATTACATATATAGAGACGAGATCAAGTAGTTCAGAAACTCACATTAAACAATCTAGGACTGGTCACGTTGATGAATTTCATAATTTTACAATAGGAAGACAAGAGGCGAACTTTCAGTTAGAGAAATAATGGGATGTCAAAAAAAAAAACATAATTTCACAACAATAAATTCAATGTCACCTGAACTACTTTATTTATAGATTTTGTTCGTGTATAACTCTCGTTACATCTAAACTAGTTTATTCACAGAGCTTCTTCATGTATGACTCTCATTGGTACACCTGAACTAGTTTATTTATCACATACATTGAACTTTTTAAAGTAACTTCTTGACATATTGATACTTATTAAAAAGGAGATATATTTGCTTAGGGATTATATCTTCAGATTTTACATAATAAAAATATCAATAAAGTAGGAACGTTTAGTCAAGTAATGGTTTGACATCTTGCTATAACAGGAAATGAACTTTCAATCAGAGCAATAATAGGTTTTTCAAAAAATATATATATATATATATAACTTTACAAAGTAAGTTAATGTCACCTTGAATGTTTTGTCGCGTCGTGACTTCACAAAGGCACCTCAATCGAATAAGGAGAACAAAGCATCAAAGGAATGTGACTTAACTAGAGCTCACAAACAACGAAAACTCGAGTTAGAGTAAGTGAAAACAACTCACTCAGTAGTCATCCAGACAAGTGTGAAGGTATTAACTAGTGTGGTTGTTGCTGAGAAGTAAGACAAAAGCTTTTTTTTATAGTGGGGCTTGACTAAAAATGACTCTAACGACCAAAAAAGACAATAGGAGTACTATGGTTACAATGTTTGCGGGTTTCATTCGAATAGACTAAGTGTCAAGTGTGTTCTGTTACAAATACTAAAATAGAAGAAGGAGGGTAGGGTTTTTTGGGTCGTTATGCCAAAAACTTTACTAATGGTTGTATCAATAAAATTGTTATTTATTTGTTTATATTTATTATAGTTTTTCGTTAACAACCATGAGTTATATTATTGTTTTAATATATACATATATCATGGTTATTAGTAGGGGAAAAAAATTGGGCAACCAGTGCCTAGATAATTACATATTTATATTTTATAAAAATAAAACCAAAAAATATCACAATATGGTTACTAGTTGCCTAATAGATGATCTAAGGTTTGTTGCGAATTTATAAACTTTTGTTTCCTTCAATTTGAATGAATCAAAACTTTTGAAATTTGTAGCAAACCACACATCATCACATTGTCACCAAAGTAGTAGCCTGAATCGTCGAGAATATGTTAGGATCATGGTGGCCAATCCTATACTCATCAAGGATGGGATTAGCCTTCCTGCTCATACTCAACAAATTTTGGCCAACCTCCTCATTATGTGGTCAATGCATTTTGCATGCTGCATCATTGCCTCTACTTGAGGTGGAAGCGAAGGTTATCGAGGAGGAGAAGACGAAGAAGGAGGTAGTAGAGGTTGTAGAGGAAGGGAAGGAGTATGGTGGATGAGGATGATGCCACTGATTTTCTAGCAAGTCTTCAACATGGCGTTTCATCATGGCAATTGACAGAATAGAGGAGTAGTCACTAACAACAGGTTTATATAGATTGGAAGTTACGGGTTTGAATTAGGAGTTTATATAGATTGGAAGTTACGGGTTTGAATTATTATTACATACATTAGAAGTTGAAGAGGAGTAGTCACTAACAACAGTGGATAATAAAACGATACTTGGTTCTCATGTTAATTATCGAAGAATGAAGAAGCACAGAGTATTCTCATCATGAGTGTTGGGAAGGGAAAATGTTTGAATTATTTAGTTGATAGTTATTTAAGAGAAATCGTTGTATTTTTTTCTTATATGAAGTTGGAAGACAAATTGTTTGTTTATTCATCCAACTTTTCATTATGGTTTTACCACAATAACTTTTTGTGAGACAATATAAGACAGTTACAAAGTACAATTGTTATGTATCGCATATTATTTTAATAAATTACGGTTGTTACTTAATAATCATGTTGTATATACCTTCATTTTTTTAAAAAAATTTGGTGATTGATTATGCAAACTCATTTTACTAAAAAAAAACATACTAAATAAACAAACTAAATATAGAAAGTTACGAAGATGTTTTACGAATCTGATGTATGATCAAATTCTTCATTCTCTAGTAACTTGTCCACCTTCTCGTTTAAAGAGCGAATAAGAGAGATAAGTTACTTCAAGTATTGGTCCATGCATCCTTACTCTCGCATATAAATATGGACCATATGATGGAACTCGTAGGTTACGTTGACGAGACCTTTAATGCTTGTTGATGGATGGAGTTCATCTTTCAGTTTTTATTTATTTATTTTTTACAGATAATGAATCAAAAGTTTTCTTGTGTTTGTCCATGATGTTTTATTGAATCAAAAGTTGACTTTAAGAAGTTGAAATGAAAGTAGAGAAGTGGAGTTTTCGAACATTTATATAGAGAAGGTTTTGTGGATTATCAAATTGTCGCGCCTTTTAGTATTAAAGATCATTATATTTCATAAATAATGACAGTTAATTATTGCTAATCATTATATATTTAATAATTTTTTTAATTTCTTGATGTATACTGTTAAGTGCATAATCAACCACAACATAAATTTAGAGCCGTTAAATATGCCGGCAAAAATACTTTACAGTTTTTAATTAATAACCGTGAATTCTTAATTTTTAACTTCATCTCCCTTCTCCGATTATGAGGATGAGGATGTGGAGAATAAACAAGATGATGAAAATGAATGTGGTGGTTTTACTCCCAACCATCTAATTCTTAGACCCAATTAGCAATGCCACGTAAGCTCAATTAACAGTGTTAATTATGACTCCCAAGTTCTATTGAAACTTTAGGTATTAAGAGTTTAAAATGAAGTAATTTTGAGAGACTAAAACCACTTGTTTTAAACTTTAGCGACCAAAATCAAAATGGCTTTAAACTACAATCATCAAAGATCATATTAATCCTTTTTGTTTACCACCTTACAACATTCCAAGTTGCCCCACCGTGAGTTGGATTTGAAAGTAAAACAACTGGATGAGCGGAATAAAATAAAAAGAGTAGAAAGTTTGTTTTAAAAATCACGTTGGCAAAAAAATACTATTGAAAAGATCATAACCAAAAGAATAAAAAAATATAGTTAAGGGCACCGTCTCCTGAAACGACATTATTTATTCAATTATTAGTTTGTTTGAGTTAGTTTTGCAACCAAAAAAAAAAAAAAAACTCCTCTCATAGACTCACCTCGTATATCGTAAATCACATTAGAAAACAAATATAACATGTTGACCCAATAGTCATGGTGTTCAGTGTTCCACCCTATTATAAATTGTAATAGGTCCATGTAAATTTTGGAACTTCAAAAAGTGTATTTTTAGTTTTTTTAAATTAAAACCGTTAACTTCACTAACAAAAATATGAGTCAACAAATTTAGAATATTGACACATGTAAATTTTAATTATTTAATAAAATTAATTTTATATCTTAATCTTAAAATCAATTTTCTAAAAAGACATGTCACCATTTTAAATTTGTTGATTCATCATTTTCCATTGAAGAAGTTTACAAAAATAATTTAAAAGAATTAAAAACACATTTTTAAAATTAAAAGACTAAATGAAACTCGTCAAATGTATACTTTTGTGATAATAGTATATTATTATTATTGTTGTTGTTGAATGGGTTAATGTACAATTTTAACAAGTTTTTTGTTTATATGATTAAGGTGCAAAAATACATATGTGCTTTGGTCAGAGGAGCGCTCAACAACAATTGTTTTTTTGAAGTGATGCAAAAGTGACTACGTGGTTACAAATTAGGTGCAAAAATATTATATGACCGTTAAGTATAACTTTGATTATTAAGTTTGACTTTTTTATTTCTGATTGGACAATGATGTGGCTTTCAAATGTGCAAAATACATATGTGGTTTGGTCAAAAAAGCACCTAATACTAAGTGATTTTCTTAGGTGAAAAAATACTGCTTGACCATTAATTTAACTTTTTTTGCTCACTGAACAATCACATAGCTTTGTTTTGTTTCTTTTCTTTGTTAGAATTTTTTTATGAAGAATATTTATTATTTTAATATAATATAATTAATATAAATAGAATATAATTATTTTATTTTTATTTTTATTTCTTTTTCATTTTTGAAATATTTTTTATTTCTTATAAATCAAGATTATTAAACTGTTTGAATCTTTAAATCAATTCTAAATTTTTCTAGGACAATATTAGGATTCAAATTAAGGATTTCATCGAAAATTTAGAACAACTTGCTAAACAAAAGCTAAGAGAAAAAAGAGTACAAATATTACTGGCATAATATCTATAATTGGATTAAAAAAAAGCATAGGCTTCAAGTAATTTCACGAAGAAAAAACTATTTGAATTACAGAGTAGAATTAATACAAATATATACTAAACTAAAGATATTAAACATAACAAACATTTTGTTTTTTAAAATAATTTTCCTTTTTCTTTTTTTAAATTCACTTAAAAAAGTTCAAATTAAGTTTATATTATTTAGTATGAAGTATTAAGATTCAGTTTACATCATCATCATTATTATTATTAAAAATAATAATAATGAATTTTTTGTTTAATTAATATTAATAAGTTAATAAGAAATCAAAATAATAATAAAAAACTTAAAAAACAGCATTGGACGCTCTTTTGGCTAAAACACATATATATTTATGTACCTTGAAAGTCACGTCATCGTCCCTTCAACAAAAAAGTCAAACTTAACGGTTAAATCATAGTTTTGTACATAATTTATAATCACATAGTTACTTTTACACCTCACAAATACTTGCTGCTTGATGCTCCTCTGACTAAAGCGCATGTATATTTTTGCACCATAACCTTTGTTTATATTATATTTTAAATGGTGTAAAAGTATATCCAATCCCTTATAAAGCTAGAGATAACAAACAGGTCCCAAATAAAAAATTGTGTCAATTTAATGAATTGCTGGTATTGCACTCTTTTAAAAAGATTGATTTTTTTTCCCCCGGAAATCTTTGACACCCTTAAAAAGTTAATTTTGCGGTTGTTAAAATTGCTCTGCTGCACGTAAGTATAAGGTGGGTATTTAAAATTCATCTCACCCATTAATATTCCCAGCAACCCGCGTTTCATGGTTATTGGCCGATGAACTGACATTGCTACTCCGATCGACTGAGGCTGCTTTCTCCAATGTGAAAAGAGAGATAGGAGTTTATTATTAGTTTTCTTTTTGGTTTATTTTTTTAGTCATGAAGAGATTCATGGTTGCACACGTTGGAAGCTAAAGTGGTTCATTCTCATCATTAAAAAACAAAGAAAAACAGAGTATTCTCATTATAAGTACGAGGAAGGAAAAATATTTAGACGGTTTAATTGACGGATGTTTAAGAGAAACTGTTATGTTATTTTTCAGATATAAAGTTAAAAAACAAATCGTTTATTTCTTCTTATAATGTCTCATGTCGGTTTTACCATAAGAACTATAATTCTTGTGAGATAATTTTTTTTTTAAAAAAAAAAGTTGTAAAGTAAAATTGTTATGTATTTGGATGATATTCTATCAAGTTTTTCTGAAATTTTAGGGACTAATAGTTTCAAATGGAATAAATTCAAAAGACTAAAACTACATATTTAAAACTTCAACAACCAAAATTAAAATGACTATAAACTACAATGGCCAAAGATTGTATTAGCTTCTTCTTGTTGTACCACCTGTATAATATTCCAAGTTGCCCCCACCGTGAGTTGAATTTGAAAATAAAGCAAGCGGATCAGTGGAATAAAATAACAAAGTACAAAGTTTATTTTAAAAATCACGTTCAATAGTGCTAAAATGATCATAGCAAACAGAATTTTTTTAAAAAAAAAAAATGGTGAAGGGCAGCGGCTACTGAAACAACGTTATTTATTCTGGTCGGTTGGCCGTTTTTAGATTTACAAATTTAAACACGTTGACGCCAACAGCTATGGTCTTCGGTCTTCGGTCTTCCACCCCTTTATAAATTATAAATGAAGAGATACTTAGCCATCAAGGAAATGAGTACATATTAGGTGATCAATAATTAGATATTTTTTATGTGTTCATACTAATTAGAGGGATATATATACTTTATATATATATATATATATATAGATTCAAACTATATGCTGTTTTCTGAAAAAAAAAAAAAAAAAAGTTCACGTAATATCTCAAATTAAATAGTTTTCAGTCTCCTGATGTTACATACAAATATTTCTAAATGTAGAACTAGAAACTAATTAACTTGAGATACTTATTAATTCTTCTTATCATGTGATCAGATATTTTCCCTTATAAATACCATTGGAATGCGAATCTTTTTCTTGTCTAAAGCTACTTTGAGATCGTCGTTGTGTTAGGTCCGAAGTTACACATTAACGAAAATGGCTGATGCTGAAATTGTTGTTGCCCATGATGTTCAATCTATCCTCCCTTCTTCGGAGAGGGACTATCTTGTTCGTAACAACGGCGATCAGGTACATTGTTGTTTGGTTCTTTTGATTAACACGATTTATGTTTTATATTTTACTGGAAAATGAGTGTAGTCTGTGATTCGGAAAGCTCGAGCTCTGTAATTTATTCATACGGATCCATCTTAGGTTCATAAAAACTCTCTCTAACCATGTCTGAAGTTTTGGTCAACGGCCTTTGCACTAAATATTTAGTCTTCTGGGTGAGTTGAGTGTCTATACTTGCTGCCCATCTGATTTGATTCCTGGTTTCTTTATTTTCTCTCAGGTTTGATTAACAAATTACTTTTAATTACAATACATATGAGTTATGATACACCTTCTGCTCCTAGGATATTTCGATATAAGATAAAATCCGGGTGAAATAGGCTGCCCTGAATCGAACAAATAAATGCCAAATGATTATTTTGGTGTGAATCCTGATAGACCTTGTCAGTAGATATGCGGTTTTATTGGTAGTTATTGCTCATAATTAGTTTTTGAAATAATTATACTTGTATTCATAAAAAATTGAAGAGGTTGTTCTTCATGCTGTAAACATCGTCAGGTTAAAATCGAGAACTTAAAGGGGAAGAAAGTTGGTTTGTATTTTTCGGCATCTTGGTGCGGTCCCTGCAGACGATTCACCCCTACTTTGGTGGAGGTGTACAATGAAGTCTCTGCTAAAGGTGATTTTGAGATAATCTTTGTTTCAGCTGATGAAGATGAAGATGCCTTCAAAGGATACTTTTCCAAGATGCCATGGCTTGCCATTCCCTTTTCTGATTCTGAAACACGTGATCGCCTTGATGAATTGTTCGAGGTGCAGGGGATTCCCCACCTTGTAATCCTTGATGAGAATGGGAAAGTTGCCGTTGAAGAAGGAACAGAGGTTGTGCGTGAGTATGGAGCTGAAGCATACCCTTTTACAGCTGAGAGGATCAAAGAGTTAAAAAACCGAGAAGAGGAAGCCAGGAGGAGCCAATCCTTGAGATCTCTTTTGATCTACAAGTCACTTGACTACGTGACATCTTCTGATGGAACGCAAGTAAGTTTTTTCTTCCCTGCAAGATGGACCGGAACAAATATTTCCTTTGCTTCAAAAAGCTTACGTTGTTTCTAATGTATTGAGTAGGTAAAAATTGAATATACAGTAAAAAGAATAATATAATAAGAATATGTATTAATTAAATAGAACAGATAAAAAGCATACAATAAGTCTGTAAAATATGAAAAGCTATAAACGAACTCACAACCGAAAATGATAATGAACTATGTAGAAATCCGACCCTAACTTTCGTTGTGTTCTTAAGACAATTTTGCTCTCTCAATACGGATGCCGAAGGTTTTCTGGGCAATTGTCTCCCAAGATAGAGCGGATTATTCGTCTCCAGAAAGATACCTCTGTCTGTCTGAAGTCCAAGCGAATCCAATGAGTCTGCTTTCGAAACACACAGAATGTATATGCAGTATGCAGAGAGAGTGTATGTAGAAAAGAATCAGATATAATTCTGTGACTAGGGCACCCTATTTATACACTTTAAAAAAACACGATCAGATAGACTCGTCTATTGTTGCAAACTGGTGCGTTGTGCAAACAGACGCACTAGAACGAAACAAACAGAGGCACAAACAGAGGCAGAGAGGCACAACGAAATTATTCAACAAATTATTTAATAAAAAATTATTTTTTAACCAAAAGATAATTTAATAAAAAAAATTAAATTTTTATTTCACACAACCGGACCGGTACGTGCATATGTGGTGGACCAAGGGTCACCTATATGCTTACCCCTCCATAAAAGTGGGTTGGCCCAAGGGTCCAATTAGTAGGAGCCAAATTGGAGCTTATATACCCTCCAACTTCTCTCCAACTAAGCAATGTGGGACTCTTGTCTACACACACATTCCTTCTTATTTTTTCCTCTTTTTTCCATCCTTCTTCTTATTCATAAGCTATGGAATTTTCTCCTGAATTCTAACAGCTTCAAACTTTCTTGGACTGAGTTGGGAAAATCTTATTGACACTTTAATGAATCAATAATATTTTAAACACATGTAGGAGAGGGTTTGAATTTAGCCTTTCATTTATTTGCACAGGTACCTGTGTCTCAACTTGAGGGGAAGACTGTTGGTCTGTATTTCTCATCTTTTGCATCCGAAGAATCGGCCGAGTTTACCCCAAAGCTTGTGAACGTTTATGAGAAGCTGAAAGCAAAGGGTGAGGACTTTGAGATTGTGTTGATATCCGTGGATGATGATGATGACGAATCATTCCAACAGGGATTGAAAAGTCTGCCATGGTTAGCGTTGCCATTCAATAATAAGAGGTGCGAAAAGCTTGCTCGCTACTTCGAGCTATCAACCTTGCCCACTTTGGTTATTATTGGGCCAGATGGAAAAACCCTTCATTCCAATGTGGCTGAGGCCATTGAAGAGCATGGCGTTATTGCATACCCTTTTACTCCTGAGAAGTTTGCAGAGCTCGCTGAGATAGAGAAGGCCAAAGAGGCAGCTCAGACCCTTGAATCCATTCTGGTTTCTGGAGATCTGGATTTTGTCTTGGGCAAAGATGAAGTCAAGGTATGATTAAAGCAATTAAACTATTTTCCTGAGATATTTTCAATAGCTTCAAAATGGTCATCTTCATCCTCATGTCTTGGACGTCAATAAATATTTAAGATACATATGATACATGTATGTTTGGATTTGTCATGAGATCGAAATAAAAAATGGGAATTTGATATCCTTGAAGTTCAGTTTATTCTTTTCCAATAATAGGTTAATATACTCTGAATGAATGCTTTTGATTTGTCATTTCAAACATTTAACTCTTAAATGCCATGTTATTTGATAGTTGAGATCAATCTGAAACGCGATAAAATGACAATGTGAATCTGATATCTGTGAAGTTAAGTTTATTCATTTATAATGAAAGATTTATATGCTTTTCATAATTGCTTTTGATTTTTCATTCCAAAATACCGTGATAATGACAAAATACCGTGATATTTCACACTTGAGTTAAGTCTCCTTTGTTTCAGATTCCAGTGTCTGATTTAGTGGGGAAGACCGTGCTCCTATACTTCTCGGCTCACTGGTGCCCACCATGCCGTATGTTTCTACCGAAGCTTATTGAAGCATATCACAATATCAAGGCCAACGGCAATGCCCTTGAAGTTGTCTTCATCTCTGGTGACAGGGATCAAGCGTCCTTCAATGACTTCTTTGCTGAAATGCCATGGCTGGCTCTTCCCTTTGGTGATTCTAGGAAGTCATTCCTAAGTCGCAAATTCAAGGTGTCAGGCATCCCCATGCTGGTGGCAATCGGACCCGGTGGCCAAACCATCACGAAAGAAACCAGAGAACTTGTCACACGTTATGGTGCTGAAGCTTATCCATTCACTGAGGAAAGGGTGAAACAACTTAAGGCAGAAGGAGGAGGAGGAGGAGGAGGAGGAGAAGAAGAAGAAGAAGAAGAAGATGATGATGATGATGATGAAGAAGAAGAAGAAGCAGAAGGAGAAGGAGAAGGAGAAGGAGAAGGAGCAGGAGGAGAAGGAGAAGGAGAGGACATGTACCAAAATAAAAAAAGAAGAAGAGGAGGAGAAGCAGAAGGAGAAGAAGAAGAGGACATGTATCAAAACAAAAACAGAAGAAGAGGATAAGAAAGATGGGTTGGTTTGTGATGGAGAAGTCTGCTGCTTTAAGGCCCGAACGAGAGTGAATCCTGTTTGTTGCATTTAATTTGTCTCAAGGCCTCTTATGGTGTGTATTTCAAAAGACGTGTAATAATATGTTGGGTTGTCATATTACAAATAAATGCAAATTTTTATCTTTTCTATTGTGCATTATGGATATGGATAGCAGTTCTTTCCCTCACCTGTGACGAGGAGATATAACAATAGTCTTGCACCAGCGCCAGTCAAACTAAAACGATCTAACGGTTGTATTTTTGGTTTTTTAACAGCTAACGTTGTATTGGATATCTCAGTATAGAAGGTGAATTATATCTACAATTTTATGTTTCTTTTTTCTTTTTCAACATTAAGATGACAGGAATTTTTTGTAAAGCTATGTATTATGTTTTTATGCCAAAGAAATTTGGGAACAATCCAGAAAATTACATTAAAATCCCAAATTAGTTTTTGTTTGGTACACTTCTTTAGCTCATGAATTCTTACTAAAATGTGGTATCATTTTGTTCATTAAAAAATGTTTTAGCCAGAATTAATATACATGTCTTTATTTTATAACTAATATTCTTTTATATGTGGAAAATTCTTGTAGAGAAGCATCAAACAAAAAGTTGGGAGGCGACAAACTGCAATAATGCTGAGGGGCTAGAGGAAGGATGGGTATTACGAACTTGGCTTGTTTGATAGGTTTGAAAAGCTCATGAGATCGCAGTTTACGAAAGGCTAAGACGTGACAGTTCCCAAGTAGTTGATCTACTCAGAGGCCAAGACATTAAAAAACCTTATATTATTTGACAAGCCTGAATTAGTTAACAAGGTAACGGAAGGGGTAACAGAGTAATTAATTTAGTTTACAACGTCTAACTAATTAAAATAAAATAACTTCTAAACTGATATTGTAAAGATGTTTCAAGCATTTTATAGTAAAGATGATATTATCACAAAATACGCACTATTATCACACCAAAACGTTGATAAGGAGAAGAAGAAATAAAATAAAGATGCTGAAAAACAGTGAGGAAGTATGGGTTGAGGAGGAAGCTGATATTGTAAAGATGTTTCAAGCATTTTATAGTAATTTGTTCTATGAAGAGGTGCAGGATAGAGGGTGGATTGATACGTCACAGAGATGGGGTCAAGTGCCTAATGAGAAATTAGAAAGGCTAGGATCAAATATTTCTGAAGAGGAGATAAGGAGGGCGTTTTTTCAAATGGGAAGCTTAAAGGCTCCGGGGAGCGATGGGTTCCCGGCTGCCTTTTATCAACGTAATTGGAAGGTGGTTGGCACCTCAGTTGCAAATTTCATCAGGGAAGTGTGGAAGCATCCAGATCGGATAAAGGGAGGTAAATGACACACTTTTGGTGCTAATTCCAAAAGTTGAACAGCCGGAAGAGGTAAGCCAATTTCGCCTTATTGCTCTATGCAATGTGGTTTATAAGGGTTTGTCTAAGATAATAGTTAATAGACTTAAACCAATCATGGATAATTTGATTTCTCCTTATCATTTGAGCTTTGTCCCTAGGAGAAGTATCCATGATAATATTCTTGTTGCCAAGGAAATTGTCCATTCTATGGGGAAGTTACAAGGAAAGAGGGGATTTATGGTGATTAAAGTGGATTTAGAAAAAGCGTACAATCGAATGGGATGGATTTTTATTAACAAGGTGTTGGAGGAGATTGGAGTGGATGCCCATCTAACTAAGGTCATAATGGCTTGTTTCTCCTCGGCTAAATTGTCTCTTATGTGGAATGGGGGGAAGAGAGAGGGTATTAGTCCATCGAGGGGTTTGAGACAAGGGGACCCCTTGTCTCCATACTTATTTGTTCTAGGTATGGAGAAGCTAACTCACCTAATAGTGGACTGTGTTAATAGCAAGAGATGGTGTCCAATGAAGTTGGGGAGAGGTGGAGTTGAGGTGTCACACCTTATGTTTGCGGATGACTTGCTTCTTGTGTGTGAAGCAAACTTGGATCATATTTGCATAGTGATGAATATACTAGAACTGTTTGGAGATATATCTGGGCAGAAAGTCAACAAGAACAAAACCAGCATTTATTTCTCTAATAATGTTGAGAGAAGAGTACAAAACGAAATTTGTGCATACTCTGGATTTAGGAGAATGGAGGACTTAGGGAGGTATTTGGGAGCCTATATGTTTAGAGGAAGAGATAGTAGGAGAAATTACCAGCATTTAATTGATAAAATGCAAGGGAGGTTGAGCAGTTGGAAGAAGCAAAATTTATCTATGGCTGGAAGGCTGGCCCTCGTGCAATCAGTGACAAGTCAGTTGGCAATTCTTACCATGCAGCACTCCTATATCCCAGCTGGAGTTAGGAATGAGTTGGAGAGAATTCAAAGGGACTTCCTTTGGAATAGTGATAGGGGAAAAAGGAAGATTCATGCTGTCAATTGGGAAACTGTCTGTAGTAGGAAATCGAATGGAGGGCTTGGTTTGAGGGAGCTAGGCGCCATGAACGATGCTTTGATGGGAAGAGTTTCCTGGAACTTGGTTGCTAAACCTGATAGCTTATGCTCGCTGGTGCTAGCAGGGAAATATAAAAGGGCGTGTAACCTAGAAAAAGAGTGCAAGTGGTTGAAAACAGATTCGGAGACATGGAGAAACTTGTGCAGGATCTGGCCGAGTGTGCTAAGGAATATGTTCTGGGAGGTGGGAGATGGTGCAAAAGTGAACTTTTAGCATGATAAGTGGCTGGATGATGGTAAGACCTTAGCTGATAAAAGTATAAAACCTTTAACGGTAGTGGAGGGTGACACAAAGGTGCAAGAATTTGTAAATGGTGTAGGCGATTGGGATTTAGAGAAGATTAGGAGTTGGGTAAATGAGGAGGGAGTGAGTCTCATAATGGCTGTGCTGCCCCCTAATGAGTTAAATGGGGTGGATGTTTTGAGATGGGGTACAAAGGTCCAGAATCGGTATACAGTGGCTGAAATGTACCAATCCTTGCGATATGAGCAAAATAAGGATGAGGAGGTGTGGAATAGAATATGGAGGTGGAAGGGGCCAGCAAGGGTGCAAGTCTTCCTTTGGCTTGCTGTCCATGATAGATTGTTTACTAGTGAGAGAAGAAGTAGAATAATGGGGGGCAACCCGTGCTGTTATAAATGTGGTCATTTGGTGGAGTCACTTATGCATGTGTTGAGGGATTGTAGTGTAGCTGCATCGTTATGGCAGACACTAAAAGAGGGGTGTCTTGAAGCTGAGTTTCTAAATTTGCAGGGGATGGAATGGTTCAACTGGAATTCAAAGCAAAAGGAGGAGAGTTGGAATCTCACCTTTGGAATAGCTTGCTGGCTACTGTGGAGCTGGAGAAATAAAGGTATATTTGTTTCTGATTTTGAGCTACCTGTTAACTGTAGTCACATTGTGAGATGTCATGTCAAGGAAGTAAAGAGGGCAAAACTGGAGTATAGGTGTTTTAAAGGTATAGAGCAGGAGGTTCACATTGGATGGGAGCCCCCTTTGAGGGGTTGGACAAAATTGAATGTGGATGGTGCAGCTAAAGGTGTGGATGGGGTTGCTGGCTGTGGTGGGCTAATTCGGGATGAAAATGGTCGATGGATAGCTGGATTTGTTAAAAAACTAGGTAGATGTTCAGCATTCAAAGCTGAATTATGGGCGGTGTTGGTTGGTATGAAGCTGGCTTTGGAATATCAGTTGGACAAAGTGGTTTTGGAGTGTGATTCCCTTACTGTTGTTCAGCTACTAATGAAATTGCAGAGTAAGGAAGATGGAAGTGTGGCATCCTCTCTGTCAGCTGCTATTGACTGTTCTCTGTCTAAATTTTCTAGTTTAGTTGTTAAACATGTATATCGTGAGGGTAACTCTTGTGCAGATGCCCTTGCGAATTATTCATTTGTGTTAGGTGTTCAGTTTACTGTGTTTGTAAATCCACCTGTATGCGTGACTAGCCTATTGTCCAGGGATGCTATGGGTATATTATACCCACGACGTGTGTTGATGAAATAAATATATGGGCGGCTGCCCCGTCTTTTACCAAAAAAAAAAAAATAATAACTTCTAAACTGATTTAATATCTCTTAAATATTAACTAGCATATTAATATAATTAAAAATTTCACAATATTTATTTTTTAATTACATAAGAAATCTTAATTGAGGCATTTATTTTTTTTTAAAAAAAATGTGAATTAAATGAGCAGCCAACTAAAATTAATATTTGTTGAGCTGTTGCATTTTGACCAATGTTTAAAATCGGACACTAAACCGGTAAAGACAACAGTTTTAATGGTTATTGGATTATATCAGAGTTAAACCGACCATATTAAAATAATATAATTTAATAGATTATATTTTATTTTAGGGTTAAGGTGCATATTTACCAACAAACTATTACGAAATAAGCATTTGGCACAAATATTAATTAAAGATACCTTAAATACAAACAAACAGTTAAAAATATTCAGCCAGCACAAAACACTTTTAAAAAGGTGTAGTCAGCACAACGCCGTTAGAAAAAGATAACCGACTGTTATCTAAGTTGCAGATTAGCCAACGAACTTTTACTCCAAGAGCACCCAGCACAATAAAGTTTTACTCCCAGCACAAAATTCTTAATTTCACTAAATTAAATAATTTTTTTTCCTCAATTGTCATTATTCAAAACTACTTGTATAGATATCTATAAACAAAAATTACTCATTTGCTAAAATAAATAAAAGTTCTGATTAAAAATATAATTATATGATTTAAATAAAACTCAAGGTATTTTACAATTTATTATATATATTAAACAACAATATATATATGATTTATTTTTATTTTAGAAGAAATTTATGTGAGTTAAAAAATTCATTTAATGTTAATAAAATTTAAAAAAATCTATTATATCGGGAAAGAAATGAAATGAGTTTAATTTTTATTTTTATAAAAGGAGCTTAATGGATATCAACGTTGACATTTAATAATATAAATCCGGCAACTTGATGATATTTTTGTTAATTAAATGATCTATTGATTATATGAATATGGGACTTGTTGAATTTTTTTAAAAAAAAGTCCCATAAATAATTTGCTGAGGCTATTCCAAGATATTTAATTAATGACAGTTCTTTTTCTAGCAAGTCACATATTCATATAATCAATATATAATTTAATTAACAAGAATATTATCAAGTTGTCAGATTTATATTATTAAGTGTCAACATTGATATTCATTAAACTCTTTTTATAAAAATAAAAATTAAACTAATTTCATTTCTTTCCGAATATAATAGATTTTTAAAATTTTATTAATATTAAATGAATTTCTTAACTCACATAAATTTCTTCTAAAATAAAAATAAATCATATAATTCTTTTGTTTAACATATATAAATTATAAAGCACCTTGAGTTTTATTTAAATAATATAATTATATTTTTAATGAAAACTTTTGTTTATTTTAGCAAATGAGTAATTTTTGTCCATAGATATCTATATAAGTAGTTTTGAATAATAACAATTGGAAAAAAATTTATTTAATTTAGTGAAATTAAGAATTTTGTGCTGGAAGCTCCTGAGTAAAACTTTTTTGTGTTGAGTGCTCTTGAAGTAAAAGTTCGTTGGTCAATCTGCACCTTAGATAACAGTCAGCTATCTTTTTCTAACGGCGTTATGCTAATTGCACATTTTTAAAAGTTTTTTGTGTTGGCTGCACATTTTTAATTGTTTGTTTGTATTTAAGATACCCTTAATTAATATTTATGTCAGATGCTCCTTTCGTAATAGTTTGTTGGTAAACATGCACGTTAACCATGAGTTAGTGTGCAGATTGGCCAATGAACCATTGCCCAAAAAGCATCTAGCAGAAAAATTAATTAAGGATACCTTAAATACAAACAAAGAATTAAAATGTTTAAAGTTACACAATGTCGTTAGCTGCTTTTTGTAACGGTCGTTTAATTGACTCTCAACATGTCCAAGTGGCTGAAGATGTTGACGTGGCTGGTGTGGAGGAACAATGAAAACGCGAGAGTCCACAGAACAGTGAAAATGCGATCTCTGAGGAATGGTGATGCCGATCTGCAAACACAAGCTTGGATGGCATCATATTCTTCATCGCTGCCAATACTTTGATAGGCCATGCTGAGGGCCTTGCCTTTAAGCACACATCTTTATTTTTCATCTTGTATTTCTCGTAGTAGGATTTAGTAGTATCTGCTAATTTTTGGAGCGTCTCTTCTAGGCTTTTCCTTGTCATCTTACTGAAATCTAAACCAAACCATTTATGGTAGAGATCAATTCCAAGCCACACAATTTGTGCTGCCTGTCGTACTTTCATCAAATCTCCTTCTTTGTCCAGAGTATTCTCCACAAGATCTGCATATGCAAGTCCTTCAAGAACATATCGAGCAATTGTTTGACTGAAAGCGTTGTTTGGGAGTGCAACTGCAATAATAGTGTCACCAAAGGTAGAGACCAAATGTTTGGAGGCTCTTCAGGATATAAAGAAGGAACTTTATCACAATCAAAAGCTCCCACTCCTTTAAAGCCTTGTGAAACAGATGATTTCTCTAACAATTGCACGAGATGTTTTGGTTTTCTCTTTTCTCCTACCTTAATCCAGTGATTCGTAGCATCATGGTTTTCTCTCAGCATCACCTCACCAGTTCTTCCTCCCCTTCAAGATGTAGAACAAAATCTCTAAGATCTGGCTTTGACCCAAGTTTTGACTCAGTTCTCGAGCTGATATTTGACCCACTGTTTTTAAACCTAGGTTTCAATATCTTTCAATGATCCCAACACGCCAAGATGGACCTCATAAGGAAAATTGAAATCATTCTAGTCATGCTTATCAGCACAATTCCCACCTACACACGGATGCAAAAGTTGAGAGACAAAAATTTTGCATCTCCCCGATGTCTGTAATCCAAGATTCTCCCGCTGAAATCGTGCCTATGACTGCTGAACTCCTCCTTCCCCTTCGGTAACCTACCAGACTTCTCCATTTCCTTTACAGGTGGACTCTTTCTTCCATCCTTTGCTGTGTCGCTTGTCATCTCCATTTGTTCTAGCTCAAGGTATTGCTTTGATCGGTCTTGGAAATCCGTCAGCGTTTCAGGATGATGCTTCATGATAGACTTCTTTAATTGAGAGGATTTGTCTAGACTGTTTATAGCACAGTGGAGATGTATATCCTCCTTTAACCCTGGCACTTGTAAGGCCGTGTCTTTGAAATGTTCCAAATACTTTTGGAAGGTTTCCCCAGACGCTTGCTTTACTTGGCCGAGTTAGAATTCAGTCTTTGGTTGCTGCCTACTAGTAGCGAAGTTCACCAGAAACTTCTTCTCTAGGGTCTACATATCCCAGATTAAATGTAACAGCAGGAGAGAAACCATATTTGTGCTGCTCCCCACAAAGTCCTCGCAAACAACCGAGGTACGACATGCCCTGCAATCCCTTTTACCACTATCTCCATCTTAAAAGTATTAACATGGTTTAGCAGGTCTTGACTCCCGTCATACTTTGGTAATTCTCTTGAATCTATGCTGCCATAATCTCATCCGAAAATTGGCTAAGGATTTTACCCCCGCTGTGTCCCCCCTATGTTTCTCGGGTATGCTAAGTGATGGGAATGTCGTTTCTTCCTTTCGGGAATCTGAGTTCTCAGCCGGCTACTTTCCCTTTACCCGAACTAAGTCGGAATGAGTAACTTAGGGAACGCCCGTGTCAAAATCAGTGGCAGTCATGTCAATGATTTGGCTAAGATTGCTGGCATCTCGGCCCATGTTCCAGTCAGGATTCTCAAGCATCCTTATGCGTTCTTCCAGCAATCGTATTTTCCTATTCTTTCCTTTTAGAACCTTATCTCGGTCGTCGACGACCAAATCTTCCTTCTCGTGATTTCCATAGGGTTCTTCAATGCTGGTGTGCACAGAAGTTGAGACCATAACCCTACTCGGACCTGCCTCATTCCGGCGCGCATTACGAGTTTGTTTCTCTCCTTGTCCAATTCGCTCTTCCAGCATCTATTGCATCCTTTGCTGCTCTTCCTACCGCCACAAGGCATTCTAACAGTCCATGTCCTCCTTAATACGCTTAGCATCCTCCTCTCTCTGAAACTGGCCACGAATCTTTATACTTTCCAGCCGATGTAGCATTGATTCCATAGTACTATGCAACATTTTAACATCGACATGATCGATTTGAAATTCAAGAGGAGGGTGCAGAAGGATTTACTGCTGACCTGATTGCTACCCTTGCTGGACGCATCAGCTTGGGTGAGGGTAATTTGCAGTATCTTTCGTCTCAGCCTCAGTCCTCATGGAGATATGGTTAGGATCAGGAGCCACCAATCCGAACACTAGATCATTTGCTCTTAGGGTGGCTGTTGTGACTGTCCTTCTTGCAACTGATCCTGCCGAGTTGCTTGATAGTGACTCCTGGTGCTTGTGGCCATTTTGGTGGTCATTTGTGGTTTTCTGTGGTGCTTGGGAATTGAAATCTATCTCTCCCCACAGTTGACACCAATGTTCGGTCTTAAGAACACAAATGTCTAACCACGATAGGTTAGTGTATGGTTTATATCAGATATGTTTGCTCTTCGAGCTATGTAAGAGTTGATACCAAAGAAATGATGGATCAGTGGTGCCTATGAGGAAGACACCAATAAATATCAGGTGATCATTGTGCTACAAGGGAAAGGCATTTAGCCAAGAGGGTGGGGTGTGTGCACAGTGTAACTGAATAGTAAAAGGATATAAATCGAATGTGTGCACCTTGTAGGTAATCTCCTATTTATAAAAATTACCTAGGGTTTCGTCTGCTTGGCTCTACGTCTGCTCCTCAAGTAACATGCACCTCCACGTTCTGCAAATGCCTACTCCACTATCTGATACATCCTTGCTCCACTACCTGTACAACCGAGATTAGTGCCTTGTTTATAGGTGATTAGCGTTTGCCAGCTTAAGGAAGGCTTCCAAACTGGTGTATTCGTGTTGGGCCGGCCCAATATATGAATCCATAACATATGATAAAGGGCACCAACTCCAAAAACGACATTGTTTATTTAATTACAAGTTTGCTTAAATTAGTTTTGGAAAAACACTTCCTATAAGACGAAATAAAACTCTTTGTATAAACTTACCTCGTATACTATAAATCACATTAGAAAATCAACTTCTACCATTAATCCAAACAAACATATAAATTTAACATGTTGTCCCAATAGTCATGATGTTCAGTCTTCCACCCTTTTATAAATTATAATTATAATAGGTCAATGTATATTTTGAAACTTCAAAAAGTGTATTTTAATTTTTTTTTAAAGTTAAAACCATTAAATTTACTTTTTAAAAAAATGATCAGTCAACAAATTTAAAATATTGACACATCCAAATTTTAATTATTTAATAAAATTAATTTTTTATTTTAATTTTAAAATCAATTTTCTAAAAAGGCATGTCAGCATTTTAAATTTGCTGATTCATCATTTTCCATTGGAGAAGTTTACGAAAATAATTTAAGAAAACTTAAAACACACTTTTTAAAATTAAAAGACTAAATGAAACTCGCCAACCCTATTTAGGGCACCCCAAACTTAAGTTTTGAAACAAAACCTAGATTTTGTCTAAAGTCTGTCAAACACCCTTTTTTAGAAGCTATTCTGCACCAAACTTAAGTTTTGCTGGTGTTTCACTCTTTTAAAAAGATTGATTTTTTTTTTTCCTGAAATCTTTTACACCCTTAAAAAGTTAATTATGCGGTTGTTAATTGCTCTTCACACGTAAGCCTAAGGTGGGTATTTAAAATTCATCTCACCCATTAATATTCCCAGCGACGCGCGTTTCATGGTCATTGGCCGATGAACTGACATTGCTAGTCCGACCGACTCAGGCTGCTTTCTCCGATTGGACCGTTTAATTGACGGATATTTACGAGAAACATTTATGTTGTTTTTTTTATATGAAATTAGATAACAAATTGTTTATTTGTTCTTCTAAGTTCTAACATTTCATAACGGTGTTTTACTTTTTTTTTTTTTTTTTTATCACATGACAGATATTCTATTAACAGCAAATGAGGTTACAAGTTAGTGGTCCCAGACAAAAAGGAGGACCAGAAA
Source organism: Acacia crassicarpa (assembly GCA_034222035.1). Lineage (NCBI taxonomy): Eukaryota > Viridiplantae > Streptophyta > Magnoliopsida > Fabales > Fabaceae > Acacia > Acacia crassicarpa. Next base: position 16,211,201 of record JAWXYG010000009.1, on the reverse strand, counting down.
ATTACAAAATAATACTAAGCTTCTCAAAACAGATTAGTGTATGTTCGACCAGTGACCTAATGTGTATCACCACTCCATCCGGATTAAATCGCTCCTCAGTAAAGATTCTACGGTTACGGCTGTCCCAAATTTTCCAGCAAGTAATGCAGATGCCTACCTTCCAAGAATGGTGAACAGACTTGGATTGAATTATTCGGCGCAACCAGGTCTGAATAGGAAGGCGATAGAAATCAGCTCTGAGATCCTGTGGTATAATTTTGAGCCAAACCGCAGAGGCCATGCCACAATGTTTGAAAGTGTGATCCAAGCTCTCAGGCTCGGCTTGGCAGAGGGTACACAGAGGACTTTCAGCCAATTTTCTTCTGCATCTTTCCTCATTAGTTAGGAGTTTCCCTTTTAGGAGAAGCCAAGTGAAGGTGCGTACTCTATGGGCCATTGGTAGCTTCCACATGGAAGTCCATATGTGCGCGGAGTCGCTCCAGTGCAAAGTTTCTATGGCCTTGTAAGCGGATTTGTTGGTGAATTCTCCATTAGCCGTTAGATTCCAGACGCAGGGACATGGAAGTGGACCCTCCATAATTATGGTGGATGAGATGTCACTAATAATTTCAGATGGCAGCAAGTGCTGGAATAATTGCCAATTCCAAGAGCCATTATCCAAGACAAAATCAGCAATGGGTTTTGAGAGTTCAATTTCGGGGATGGGAGAATAAGAAATGTGTTTCAGGGGGCCATGATCACCCACCCAGTAGTCTTCCCAAAAACGAATCTTATTATCATCATTTGGGAACCATTTGATATGATATGATGCATCATCCCATACATTGAGCAGGGCTCTCCAAAGGTGAGACATACGTGATTGCTTCTTAACCTCTCCTAAGCCTTTCACCTTGTATTTTTGACGCAGAACCCTTACCCATAGCATATCTGGTTGGGAGTGGATTTTATAAATTAACTTCCACATAAAAGCTATATTTTGTGAGCCAAGATTCAAAAGACCACCGCCCCCATGATGAGTTGGTTGACAGAGATCATTCCACTTCACCAAATTGATTCCCTTACCATCAGTAGAGTGGCTCCAAATAAACTTACGGATGATCTTCTCAATTTTTGACACGCATGACTTAGGAAGGAGAGAACTTTGCATGGTATAGAGTGGAATTGAGGCAAGCACAGATTTAGCCAAGGTGACTCTACCAGCCAGGGAAAGGCAGCGACTCTTCCAGCCTGTGAGTTTGGATTGAATCTTGTCGGTAATGTATTCATAAGTTCGGGAGGAGACCCGGCCTAGCAGCAAAGGGACTCCTAGATACTTGCCCAACGAGGTGGCCCTCTGATAGTTCAGTTTCTCACATATCACTCTACAGATCTGCTGATTTGTGTTTCTTGAATAGAAGATCTTTGTCTTAGACTGACTAACCTTATGACCAGAAGAGCAGCAGAACTCCTGTAAGATTGACCTAATCAAGTCTGCCTGTTGAGGATCAGCTCGACTGAATAATACCAAGTCGTCAGCAAAGAAAAGGTGTGAGAGACGAACCCCTTGTTGGCCAACCTTGATGGGCTTCCATTCACCTGATGTAACCTTTGCATTGATCAATTGGGATAGCCGCTCCATACATAGAACGAAAATAAAAGGCGAGAGTGGGTCGCCTTGTCTAATGCCACGTTCCGGATGAAATTGTTCCCCAGGGACTCCGTTCCATAAGATTTGCATGGTGGGGGTTGTGATGCAGGTCATAATCAATCTGATCAATGCATATGGAAAGCCAGCATCAGAAAGGGTGTCCTCAATGAAGTCCCACCTCAATCTGTCAAAAGCCTTCTCTAAATCCACTTTGATGGCCATCCAACCAGTTTTCCCTTTTCTGTTCTGGATTGAGTGAATGACTTCTTGAGCTATGATGATGTTATCGGTGATGCTAGAACCATACTTCTTGTGAGATAATATAAAAACAATTATAAAATACAATTGTTATATATTTGGATGATATTCTATCCAGTTTTTCTGAAACTTTAGAGACTAATAATTTAAAATGGAACAAATTTGAGATATTAAAACCACGGGGTAGCTACGATTCACTGTAGTGGACCGTTCACTGCCCCCCAAACCCCAAAGTAGTAAATCTTTGCCTTTATTTCTTTAATTTTTTTTTTTTTTAAAAGACAGAGGTTCACTGTTTTAAGGGAACAGTTAACGGTCCACTGTAATAGATCGAAGCTTCCCCTAAAACCACCTATTTAAAACTTTAGCAACCAAAATTAAAATGGAATAAAATAAAAAAGTACAAAGTTTATTTTGAAAATCACGTTGGCAAAAAAAATACTGCTAAAATGATCATAGCAAAAAGAATAAAAAATACGGTGAAGGACAGCGTCTACTGAAACAGCGATATTTATTCATGTCGGTTGGCCGTTTTTAGATTTACAAATTAAAACACGTTGACGCCAAGTCATGGTCTTCGATCTTCTACCCTTTTATAAATTATAATTATGAAGAGAAACTTAGCCACCAAGGAAATCACCATCATGGCTCGAACATTCCAGAAATTTTATAGAGAAGAGAACACAGTGTAACACTTACTATGAACACTTTTTTAACTCTTAATTCTTACCATGTGATCAGATATTTTCCCTTATAAATAGCCATTGGAGTGCGAATCTTTTTCTTGTCCAAAGCTACTTTGAGATCGTTGCTGTGAAGTTACGCATTGACGAAAATGGCTGATGCTGAAAGTGTTGTTACCCACGATGTTCAATCTATCCTCTCTTCTTCGAAGAGGGACTATCTTGTTCGGAACAACGGCGATCAGGTACATTGTTGTTTGGTTCTTTTGATGAACACGATTTATGTTTTTTATTTTCCTGGAAAATGATTGTAGTCTGTGATTCGGAAAGCTCGAGCTCCATAGTTTATTCATACGGATCCATCTTAGGTTCATAAAAACTCTCTCTAGCCATGTCTGAAATTTTGTTCAACGGCCTTTGCACTAAATATTTAGTCTTCTGAGTGAGTTGAGTGTCTATACTCGCTGCCCATCTGATTTGATTCCTGGTATCGATATTTTCTCTCAGGTTTGATTCACAAATTTTTTTTTTTTTTTGATACAGCCATTCACAAATTGTTTTTAATTACGAAACATGAGTTATGATACACCTTCTGTTCTTAGGAATTTTCGATAAAAGATAAAATCCGGGGGAAATAGGCTGCTCTGAATCGAACAAATAAATGCCAAATGATTTTTTTGGTGTGAATCCTGATAGACCCTGTCAGTAGATATGCTGTTTTATTGGGAGTTATTGCTCATATTTAGTTTTTGAAATAATTATACTTGTATTCATAAAAAATTGAAGAGGTTGTTCTTCACGCTGTAAAAATCGTCAGGTTAAAATCGAGAACCTAAAGGGGAAGAAAGTTGGTTTGTATTTTTCGGCATCTTGGTGCGGTCCCTGCACACAATTCACCCCTACTTTGGTGGAGGTGTACAATGAAGTCTCTGCTAAAGGTGATTTTGAGATAATCTTTGTTTCTGCTGATAGAGAGGAGGATGCCTTCAATGGATACTTTTCCAAGATGCCATGGCTTGCCATTCCGTTTTCTGATTCTGACACACGTGATCGCCTTGATGAATTGTTCGAGGTGCAGGGGATTCCCCACCTTGTAATCCTTGATGAGAATGGGAAAGTTACCGTTGAACAAGGAACAGAGGTTGTGCGTGAGTATGGAGCTGAAGCATACCCTTTTACACCTGAGAGGATCAAAGAGTTTAAAGACCAAGAAGAGGAAGCCAGGAGGAACCAATCCTTGAGATCTCTTTTGATCTACAAGTCACTTGACTACGTGACATCTTCTGACGGAACGCAAGTAAGTTTTTCAAAAAGCTTCAAACTTTCTTGGACTGAGTTGGGAAAATCTTGTTCACACTTTCAGGAATCAATAATTTTTAGACACATGTAGGAGAGGGTTTGAATTTAACCTTTCATTTATTTACAGGTACCTGTGTCTCAACTTGAGGGGAAGACTGTAGGTCTGTATTTCTCATCTTTTGCGGACGAAGAATCTGCCGAGTTTACCCCAAAGCTTGTGAACGTTTACGAGAAGCTGAAAGCAAAGGGTGAGGACTTTGAGATTGTGTTGATATCCGTGGATGATGATGATGAAGAATCATTCCAAGAGGGATTGAAAAGTCTGCCATTGTTGGCGTTGCCATACAATGATAAGAGGTGCGAAAAGCTTGCTGGCTACTTCGAGCTATCAACCTTGCCCACTTTGGTTATTATTGGGCCAGATGGAAAAACCCTTCATTCCAATGTGGCTGAGGCCATTGAAGAGCATGGCGTTATTGCATACCCTTTTACTCCTGAGAAGTTTGCAGAGCTCGCTGAGATAGAGAAGGCCAAAGAGGCAGCTCAGACCCTTGAATCCATTCTGGTTTCTGGAGATCTGGATTTTGTCTTGGGCAAAAATGGAGTCAAGGTATGATTAAAGCCATTAAACCATTTTCCTGAGATATTTTCAATAGCTTCAAAATGGTCATCTTCATCCTCATGTCTTGGATGTCAATAAATATTTCAGATACATATGATACATGTATGTTTGGATTTAGTCATGAGATCGAAATAAAAAATGGGAATTTGATATCCTTGAAGTTCTGTTTATTCTTTTCCAATAATAGGTTAATATATTCTGTATGAAAGCTTCCAATTTGTCATTTCAAACATTTAACTCTTAAATGCCATGTTATTTGATAGTTGAGATCAATCTGAACCGCGATAAAATGAAAATGTGGAGCTGATATCTGTGAAGTTAAATTTATTCATTTATAATGAAAGATTTATATGCTTTTTATAACTGCTTTTGATTTTTCATTCCAAACATGTAAAACTCTCAAAATATCGTGATATTTAATACTTGAGTATCATTTGATCCATTCTGCTGCTTCTCTCCTTTACTCTTTTGTTTCCATTATGTGATAATGACAGTAAATCTCCTTTGTTTCAGATTCCGGTGTCTGATTTAGTGGGGAAGACGGTGCTCTTATATTTCTCGGCTCAATGGTGCCCACCATGCCGTATGTTTCTACCGAAGCTCATTGAAGCATATCACAAGATCAAGGCCAACGGCAATACTCTTGAAGTTGTCTTCATCTCCAGTGACAAGGATCAAGCGTCCTTCAATGACTTCTTTGCTGAAATGCCATGGCTGGCTCTTCCCTTTGGTGATTCTAGGAAGTCATTCCTAAGTCGCAAATTCAGGGTGTCAGGCATCCCCATGCTGGTGGCCATCGGACCCGGTGGCCAGACCGTCACGAAAGAAACCAGAGAACTTGTCACGCTTTATGGTGCTGAAGCTTATCCATTCACTGAGGAAAGGGTGAAACAACTTAAGACAGGTCCCAGTGAAGAAGAAGAAGAAGAAAAGGACAAGAAAGATGGGTATGTTTGTGATGGAGAAGTCTGCTCTAAGGCCTGAACGAGAGTGAATCCTGTTTGTTGCATTTAATCTGTCTTAAGGCCTCTTGTGGTGTGTATTTCAATAGACGTGTAATAATATGTTGGGTTTTAATAATATAAATTAATGAATAAAAACTTATCTTTTTTATTGTGCATTATGGTCTTGTGGTGTGTATTTCAATAGACGTGTAATAATATGTTGGGTTTTAGTACTTTATTTATATATATATATATATATAAATGGGTTTTTCTAAATTAATGAATAAAAACTTTTCTTTCTTATTGTGCAATGTGCATTATATTTATGGATATGGATGGGAGTTCTTTCCCTGACATGTGACGAGGGAGATATGACGATGGTCTTGCACCAGCACCAGTCAAACTAAAAAAAAACTAATTGCATGGGATATCTCAGCAACAGAAGGTAAGCATGGAAATTAGCCAGCCAGATGAGGTTTTGGCTAAACAGGTTTAAACCTGTAATGGGGTTAAAAAACTTAAGTCTTAATGCAGACGTTTTTTTAGGCTGAGTCATGAGTCTTCAAAAGGCTTGGTTCAGGCCTGAAGCCTATTTAAAGCCTATTTACAATATAGGTTTTTATAAGGGCCTCATATTATAGGTCTTGAAGGCTATAAGTGGGCTTCATGCAGTTTGAGCCTATTAAAATCTATATAAATATAAGAATAAAAAATAAATATTTTGTTATTATATGATATAAATATAAATATATTTATTTAATATATAAACAGGCTAGGCATGAAGGGTTATAGGCTAGGTCTTAATAAAATAGGCATGGCCTCTTTATAGATATAAGCATTTAAATAGGCTTTGGATTAACCTTTTTAACAAATAGGTCAGGCCTGATCAAGCCCTGAACAGGTCAAGCTGTAAGCCGTTGATAAATATATATTTTATAATTAAATAAATGTATCTTTTATGATATAATGAGGTTGATTTATAAATACTTTATACCTATTTAATTATCTTTTATATATTTATTCATTTTTTAATTAAATATAGGATAAAAGAATATTATAACAGAAAATCTATTAATATTCAATTTTATTATGTATGAGATATTATGTGATTTAAGAGAAGTCAACAAATCAACTTAAAAAGTATATAATATAATATATTATATTGTTACATTAGAAGTGACGTGGGGACCACAATAAATAAAGAAGCAGATCACGTACAAGCAGAGTGAAAAGGATGGGTTGGGTTTTTTTCATTATCACATTCTCATTATCCCTCATCATCTCTAAATCTTATCTATTTAATCAATCACAACACGACTTTAACTTTTTTCTCACCTCTTCAATCAATGGCCTAGATGAGCTAATGAGAGAAAATAAGAAAAATGATGAGAAGAAAATCCTCTTCCAAAAAAGGAAAGAAGGACGCATGCGGCACAAAAATAAAAGAAACAAAAATCGCAGAAGCAAACGCAGCAAGACGCATCAGTAAAAGAAAACCAGAGCCGGAGACTGAGGGATTCTTTAAGAGTCTTTATTTCTCTTTTTTTCCCCCTGTCTTACCTGAATCTATATTTTATTTATTTTATGAATTTTAGTATAGCCATGTGTTGCTAATTTTCTTTTCAACCTAGAGAACCTATGAACTTATTTGGGTTCTAAAGATTATTCTCACTATTAGTTTTGATTAATTTTATTCTGTTTATTTAATCTTGTTTTTATTGCTATTATTTAGTAACTGGCCACTATTAAACATTTTTTGGGGATTTAGAATTGAACTTGAAAGATGGAAGTTTAAATTGACCTTAAAATTAAATAATGTGGAATTAGATTTTAATCTAATTTATGTTTAGGATAGACATATACCTTAGAAGTTCCGCATAATCAAATTAGGGTGAGCCTGAGCGAAAAAAACGTCTTATTTAATTATGTGAAACCTTACATAATTAACTAATATAGGTATATAAGTGGACCGGAAGGCATTTATAGACATTAATACTCTAAGTCAACTGAGTTACTTGAGTCAAAATTAATTTAGTGGGGATAAAATCTAAGAAACCAACAAAGGATTACTGACTCTAAGTTGTACTTCTTGCTATTGGAATTTGTTTGTTGCGCAAATTTTTGATATTATTAGTTTCTTATTAAATTTATTTTATTATTGAAAACAATTCTGACTTACTCAACTTAAACAGAATAAGGGAATTAATATCTAATCACTAGTTTGATTGAGTCCTCATGGGAACGATAATTTTCTTATCACTTTATTATTTGATACAACCCGTATACTTGTGGAATCTATAGGCTATAAATTTTGTCCTATCAGCTGCCTGATAAGGACCTGGCATATTCCCACTTCTAACCGATGGTGAAGACACTAGTGCAAAAAAGGCTTTTAAGACCGGACAAAACAGACTCATAAGAGTGGACGGACGGCCGGTCTTGTTCCAGCCGGTATTAAAAGTCTATATATAAGACCGAACAATGATCCGGTCTTAAAAGTCTACATATTTTAGACCAGACATTTAAAACATTCAGTCTTAAAATTTGTACTAAATGAACATGAAATAGTTTGATTTGGTCGGTCCAAAAACTCAACTTTTAAGACCAGCCTAAAATTAGTCCGCTCTTAAAAATATCAGACTTTTAAGACCGAACAAAAATAAATACGGTCTTAAAGTTAGCGACTTCTAAGACCGACGAATCATACGCGGTCTTAAAAGACTGACTTTTAAGACCGGATGATAATTATGTCCGGTCTTAAAAATTTTCCTTTAAGACCGGACGTCTAAATGTAACATAACGGTCTTAAAAAGGCCAACTTTTAAGACCGGCTTAATATGACCTTTAAGACCTGTCATATAATTACATCCGGTCTTAAAAGTCAAACGCATAAGACCGGCATATTTATTTCCAATCTAAATTTTCCCGAATTTTTCCCTGCTGTTGTTCCTGCTACTATATATATACACAAATCCACTACCCAATCCAGCACATAAAAGTCGATACTTTAAGCTACAAGCTATGAACAATTATTTGAATAAATTGAATAGGAAAAATGATACAAATATTATTCACTATGAGTTATTTGGCCTCTTAATTAATCTACAACACCAAAGTTAATTCATACATCCAATAAAATAACTTACTTACAAATACAATAAGTTACAAATACAACATAGATGCACCCAAAATAATATTCACTATGCCTTCATCATCTGATTCCCATGCCACCCAACAACGTAACATCCTCTTTTATAACATGATCGGATCCTGCCACAAAAATAAAATAAGGAACAAACTTCATAGTCAAAGACATTTTATGAACATAGCAGGAATAATATATATAGTTAAAGCCTTAAAGTAGTCAAATAAATCTGCATATATATGAATATTACCTTATGAATTGACTCTTTTATAAAGTGATATCTTCCCATATCCCTTCTTGATGATCACTTCTTATGCCGGGTTCATTAACCGCTTCAACTTCTTCGTTCATGTTCGGTAGACCCCTTGAAAAAGGTGTACTCTCAGGAATACCATAATTTGAATTTTCCTCATCAATATCAATGACCCTCTTTCCTTGGAGAGCTACAGACCACATTTTATTTTCTTGATCGGTGATATAGAACACTTGTTGCGCCTGGTCTGCCATAATAAAAGGTTCATCTCCAAAACTTCTACCATTGACATCGACTAATGTAAATCCTAGCCGATCGATCCGAACACCATTATTGACATCAACCCACTTGCATTTAAAAATGGGAAATCTAATTTTCACATAGTCCACCTCCCATATCTCTTCAATAACCCCATAATATGGCATGACTGCCAATAAAGGGCTTTTGTCTTTCGAACTGGAGAAGTGCATAGATTCAGCCTCTAACATAACACCACTGTTCTAGACTGTGCTCCTATCATCTAGGGACTTCGTGTAAAATGTATAACCATTGATCACATACGAATTCCAACTTATGACATCAACCTCAGGACCACGTGCTAACCATTTGAGGATATCAGAAACACATTCCTCCCCCTCGACCTTTCGTTTGAACCAGTGTGCAAAAGTTCTGTTATGATCCCTAATCAACCTTTGTTTAGTCATTCGAGGATTTTCTTTCCTCACAGCTTCTTTATATGCAGCTATGCTGGCTTGAACTTCATCAACATTATTCAAGATGTATAAGTGGACTTGTGACCATTCATCAGGATCCACAGTCTTTACTGAAGCCCCTCGCCTACCCCCTCCAGCATGATGACGTTTTGGAAGCCCAATATGTCTTACTTTGGCCAAATAATTTTGACAAAATTCCATGGCTTATTCAGAAACATATTTCGGAACAATCGCTGCTTCTGGACGGTATGCATTCTTCACGTACCCTTTAAGGAATTTCATAGATCTTTCAATTGGGTACATCACCATAAATGGATAGGGCCGCACAACTTTATCTCCCTCACTAGATGAACAATTAGATGAACCATGATGTCAAAAAATGTAGGAACAAAAAGCTTCTCAAGGTGGCACAAGATAAGATGTCCTTCATTCTCCAATTCATCCAACTTTTCAATGTCGAAAACTTTAGAACAAACTGCATTGAAGAAGACACAAAGTCTAGTCAAAACAACCCGAAGGTCATATTCAGCGATGCCTCGAATAGCTATTGGGAGTAGCTGTTGCATCAAGACATGACAATCATGCGATTTTTGGCCTACTAATTTCAAGTCCTTCATCGATATAAGCCTCTTAAAATTTGAAGAATACCTCGAGGGAACTTTTGTGCCATGTAAACACTCACAAAAACTACGTTTCTCATCCTTAGACAAAGTATGAGAAGCCGGGGGACAATAAGTTCTCGTCCCATACGGCCTTGGATGTAGCTCTTCACGTATTCCCATTGCTTGCAAATCTAATCTTGCCTTCACACCATCCTTGGAACTGCCTTGTATGTTGAGAAGCGTGCCAACAATGCTATCACATACGTTTTTCTCCACATGCATGACATTGATACAGTGTCTCACATCAAGATTGCGCCAATAGGGAAGATCAAAGAATACAGATCTCTTTTCCATATATTTGTATCTTTTCTACTGTTGGCTGTCTTGCCGAAGATGACATTGATATTTTTCACCTTCTCATAAACTTGCTCCCCAGTCAATGGCACCGGAGCATCTTCATATTCTTGGCCACCAAAGAAGGCTTTCTTTAATCGACGATATGTGTGGCCCTGTCTAAGAAATCTCCTATGTCCAAGGTAAACCGTCTTTCTTCCATGTTGGAGTTGATGGTAGCATGTCCCTTCTTCACAAACCGGACATGCTTTATGGCCCTTTACACTATACCCTGACAAGTTACCATATGCTGGGAAGTCGTTTATAGTACAGAATATCATGGCTCGCAATTTGAATATCTCCTTCTTGAAAGAGTCAAAAACATCCACACCTTCTTCCCATAACTCCTTCAAGTCTTCGATCAAGGGCTGAAGGTAAACATCAATGTCATTTCCAGGTTGTTTTGGTCCCGAAATCAACATAGACAGCATGATGTACTTTCTCTTCATGCATAACATGGGAGATAAGTTGTAAATAATGAGGAGTACAAGCCATGAACTATGTACGTTGCTAAGGCTTCCATATGGATTCATGCCATCCATGGTAAGGGCAAGCCTAAGGTTCCTAGGTTCTTCGCCGAAGTTGGGAAATAATTGATCGATTTTCTTCCATTGAGAAGAATCGGCTGGATGACGAAGCTTTCCATCAGAAATCCTCTCATCTGCATGCCACCGCAAATGTTTTGCATCATTTTCATTCGCAAACAACCTCTTGAACCTTGGTATGATTGGAAGATACCACAACACTTTTGCAGGCCCCTTATTTGACTTGTACCTTGGGGTTTCACATATCGGACAATTCTGCTTCTCTTCAAACTCTTTTCTATACAATACGCAATCATTCGAGCATGCATGGATCTTTTTGTACTCCATCCCCAGTGGACAAAGTATTTTCTTAGCATCATAGTATCGATGCGGCAACACATTATCATCCGGAAGCATGTCCTTAAAAGCCTCAAGCATTTCAGAAAAACTCTTGTCGCTCCATCCATGACGTGCCTTCAAGCTTACCAATTTCAATATAGCGTTCAACAATTGGTATTTTTGACACCTTGGGTATAGCGGGGTCTCCGCATCACTGCACATATTACCATATGCATGTGATTGTTGAAAGGCCTCTTCTCCTACATCACGAATAATGTCCTCTATGCGATCGTCCATATCCGTGTCATTATCATCAAAGGCCACTTCCCCATGTTGAGACCCACTTGGTATTTTTTCACCATGCCATACCCATACTGTATAGGTCTTACAAAATCCATGACAGATTAAATGTGTCCGTATAACTTCAGGACTTAGTCGCCTCTCATTCAAACATTTTACACAAGGGCAATAAAACTTCCCACTATCATCATTGGCATTTTGTTTAGCAAATTCAATAAAGTCCCTCACCCCATTCTGATATTCAACGCTTGTCCGTAAAGCATTTATCCAACTGTGATCCATAGTAGAATTCCTATAGACGGAAAGATTTAACATACGTATAATAAGGCAAAATAAATGCATAACAAAGAATCACTTTTTGTCATGAATATCACAGTGAAGCCAAACTAAAATACTCCCGAAGCAAAATAAATGCATGACGAGGAAATTTAAATGCTTCGCATGAAGGTCTTGTGGACTCACCTGTAGCATATAAATTCAAATGCCAAATAAGAGTCTTTCTTCTCCCGCCACGAACGTTGATGTTGGAGACAGCAAGAGTACCCTAAAAACATTTGTTGGTCAGTTGGGTAGGTCTCAAGTGCAAATATAATCTTCAGAATAGAATATTTATTAACAACAGAGAAGCACACAAGGGCATTTCATCGATTTCGTTCAATTCAAGAAAAACCCAGAACGATAAGTAGGCAAACCATGAAGTTATATAACCGAAACACCTTTTACAGCTTGGTCTAAGTTTAGCTGAGGAACGAGGAAGTGATTGTCCAGAGAGCAACGCGAAGCACCGACGGCGCAACACATAACCACTGGAGACAGAACCTCCTCAGTAATCACTTTCGGCGTGACAAGAGAAATTCAGAGAGGGAAATTTAATTTTCCGCGCGACAGAGACTTGGTTTTATGTTTGGATTTTTTAAGACCGATTAATTATAAAGCATCCGGTCCTAAATATTTTATATTAAATTTTTAAGTGTTACTTTTAAGACCGAATTCTTATGCTGTTCGGTTCTATATATTTAAGACCGCAGTTTTATAATACTTCGGTCCTAAGTTAATTTTCCAGAGAAAAGAGAATAGACTTTAGGCCTTTGGCGAGCGCAGAAAATTATCAATGCTATTAATTAATGCTACTATTAATTACTTGAAGAAAAAATTAAAAAGAGACAAGGTTATAGTTCTTAATTAATGCTACTATTAATTACATTAACAAAAAATTAAAAAGAGACAAACTTATGGTTCTTAATTAATTATATTCTTAAATAATGCTATTATTAATTACTTGAACAAAAAATTAAAAAGAGACATGCTTATGGTTCTTAATTAATGCTATTATTAATTACTTGAATATTGCCGTACACATTGCCCAAAAAAAATACAGAAAATTATCAAAGCTTGTTATCCTTCAAAGCCCAGGCAATATCGGCTTGAACAGCATTAATCTCCCATCGGATATCAGCAAGTTCCCGTCTTATTCGTATCAGGTCGTTAGAGGAAAGAGGACGAGGGTCAGCAGTCGGCACGCTGGGGCCAACTGGTTGGAGAGGTGGAGCAGTAACCTCTTCATGGTCGGAAGGCTGGAGGGGGGTGCGGCAATGTCTTCATCATCAGAAATAACAATGGGTCCAACGACCCGAGACTCTTCTGTTTCAATCGAACGCACTCTCGATGGAGGAGGCGCATCGTATAACAATCGACGGAAGGCACGAGCATCACGAGTAAGAGCACCCCTACGAGCGGTTATCTTGTATCTAACCATGGTTTGAGCATTACGTTGGCGCAAAGAGGTATGAGGCGTTTATTAATAAAGGCAGAGCTAGAGGTAGTTTGGAGTTACGAGGTAGTGCGGAGTTAATAAGGAGTGTTAAGGACAGAGAGGTAAAGAGCAGACGAATGGTCTACACTTTACGAGCGAGTTTTATAAATATTATTTAATTTTTAAGATGAATTAATATTAAGACCGACCTTTTATAATTTCTCCTGTCCTAAAAGTATATTATTTATTTTTTTAACTGAATTAATTTTAAGACTGACCTTTTATCACTTCTCCGGTCCTATAAGTATATTATTTATATTTTTAGTCAATTAAATTACTTTTAAGACCAATCTTTTATCAGTTTTCCGGTCCTAAAATTCATTTATTCAAGATTTAAATTTCCTAAAACAAGTTCATCGTTTCAAATTCCGATAGCAGAGTCGTATCCTTACACTCTATCAGAGGATCTCTTCGGCTTCCAGATAAACTTCCCAACGTAACTAGGCGTCTCCTCGTATTCTGATGAACTATGCATCTGCTCATTAAAGGTTCCGACGTTTCACTCCGGATGGGTTCTCTATTTAAAGCCGTTGTTACTTTACTTTCTTCACATTCTTCATCATCACTTCCACAATGGCTGCTCCACCGCCTCAAGGTCCTCCACCACCATCAGGTCCTCCTTTTCCTCTTCCCACTGGGCATAACAATCCTTACCCTCCTCCTCTGCCTCCGAACCCGACCACCAAACAGCTGCTACGCCACCTCCTGGCCCGCGTCGATCATATAGATCGACGACAGGGCCAGCTTTTTCAGGTCTACCACGTCGTCAACAACAAGATCAACGCGATACTCGACGCCCACGACGTTGAGTACAATCCGTTAGATGACGACGTCACCAACCCCTCTGATGACTCCCTCCCCTCCGACAACGATGGGGAGGAGTAAATATTTTACTGTTTTTTTTTAAATCATGTACTCCGATGCCCCCCATGGGGCAGCATTAAAAAATATATAATAAATTTGTTACTTTCCTATTTCGATCGCCTTTATCCTTCTGATCAGTACATTCTTTCTTTTTCCGACAAGGAGGAAAAAAACAAAACATTGTCCTCGTGTGTATGATCAACATTAAAAACTCGCACATTAAAATATCCAACAATATACAGTTAAGACCAGACCAACAAAACAAAAAGAACGTTTACCTTATTCGAATAAAAACAAACAGTGACAATTCTTCTCAAGGTTGGACCATCGTTGTCCTCGGTGTTACCTCGCCAAATTAGAAACAAAGTTTCCTTTTCAATATCTCTCATCTTTTTCCGACAAAAAAGAAAAGGGACAAAGAAAAGGGAAACCGATAATCTAAATCTGGAGAGGTAACATCGACTACAACGAGGGACCTAGCTTGATCAGAACGCCAGAACCTCGGTTGTCTTTAATTACCCTAATTAATTTGTCCGAAAAGAGAATCAACTCTATTTAAAGGAAGACTATTAGGAGCAGACAGAAAAAGGAGATACGGTCCTAAAAGTGTCGAATACTTTTAGGACCGTCATTTTAAAACATACGGTACTAAATGAACGCCAGAACTTTCTAATTAATTTGTCCGAAAAGCAAATCAACTCTATTTAAAGGAAGAATATTAGGAACGGATGGAAAAAGGAGATACGGTCCTAAAAGTGTCGAATACTTTTAGGACTGTAACGCCTCATTTTCAATACCAAAATCTTGGCCAAAATATTAGTAACACCACCAAATATAGGATATTTAACACTCAAACACATATTTACAATATGGCCAAAGGTAGAAATCCATTTATACAGGGCCAAAATAAATCCAATAAATAAGAGTTATTTTAAAATGCGGAAGTCTTTTAGGTTCATGGCAAATAAAATAACACAACATAAACTAAAGGAGTACAGAAGAGCCTACAAAGCTCACTCCATGGGTGCATTCCCTTGATCTCTACTAAGTTATTCACCTGAAAAATGATAATATAGGGTGAGACTACACATCTCAGTAACTACTGAATATTTCCACCGCATACAAGTAAATAATGTATGACAAAAAGGCATAAACTTATTTCATAAATATAAATATATACCATACTTTCTCTTACAAAGATTATTTGTAAAAGTAGTTATCAATACAAAAATAATAAAATATGACTTTATATATATAAATATATTTTTCAGAAGTTCTCATCATATGTCTTTACAAATCATTCATCAGTCTATCGAATCCTTGATCTGTTCAGAAATGCATTATGCAGTATGCAGCCTCCCTTATACCACCTCCATCCGTATACCGCTGACTGGAGCCATAGGCTAACACATAGTCCAATAGAAACTTATTCATTTGACTGAATTGTTCCAAGCTCACCAAATCTTAAGATACACCCGGCCAAAGGTATAGAGCTTTAAATCTGGACTATGGCTCCCCTCCTTTAAAATAACTAAGGAGGTGTCACATGTCCCACAACTCCAATGAAATCCCGGCCAGAGGAAAACATGGAAGATGGGGCCCTGAAACAAGTACCATCCACTGTGCACCGAGTGGTGGCATAAATCATTCTTATCATTCAAATCCCTCCTTACTCCACCCATCATAATACAACCGCCATGATGAATATGTTCACTCAAAATAATGCATTATTATACCATAAAGTTTTATACATCAATATGCGTATTTATGAATAGTGAATACTATGCGTATATGTGAATAGTAAAATACGATATATATACATGAATAGTAAAAATGAAGAGTACATACGGTATGTATACGTGAATAGTAAATACGGTATGTATACGTGAATAGTATTATGAATAGTAAATACGGTATATGTGAATAGTAAAATGAATAGTAAATACGGTATACGTGAATAGTAAAATGAATAGTAAATACGGTGTGAATAGTAAATATGGTATACGTGAATAGTAAATACAGTATACGTGAATAGTAACATGAATAGTAAAAATGAATAGTAAATACGGTATACGTGAATAGTAACGTACGTATAAATAGTACCTCTGCAGATTTGCAAATCAAAGTTCCCACACCGGATCTTAAAACCATAAATATTTTCTAAATATTCTTGCCAAAATAGTAAACAAACAAATTTATAATCATACATAATTCACAAGTATAAGGAAGAATATTCAGAGTTACCTGTTACTTGCTAATACCCGAATCACCAACCAGCTATTATAACTCTCAAGCAAATATCTCTCTACTCTCTCTCTCTCTACCTCTCTCTATAGCTCTTAGAAGTTGTGAAGAATGAAATGAAATGGAAGGTCTATTTATAGTTGGAAAATGGGTCCTTAAGTGTAATTTTCGTCTCTGGGTCGTTCTACGTAATTTTCCCCGTGACAAATTTTCAAACCTCCCGTGACTCTTCCCGTGGCTGGTTGTGGAAATTATTTTTCGTGGGTCCCACATGAATAGTAAATAATATTATATTATAATAATATAATATTATTATTCAAATAGTAAATTACTATTACGTGGGTCCCGCTGACAAAATTTTCAAACTTCACGAGAGTTTCTGTCGGCAGAGGAGAAATAATTTGATGTGGGTCCCACATGAATAGTAAATACGTATTTTGGAATAGTAAATACCGTATTTTTAAATAGTAAATACGTATTTGTGAATAGTGAACACTATTCATATTTCACAAATTTCAAGTATTAAATACGTATTTGCGAATAACATATATATATATATATATATTTTTAAATACGTATTTGTATATAGTAAAAACGTATACGTGAATAGTAAATACTATTCACGGGGCCCACAAAATACTGATTTCAAATTTATTACTTTCCAAAAATAGAGCCTACTAGTCTTCCCAAAATAGGTTTATGTTCAAGATATTAGATTCAAAATTCAGGATGTTACATTTCTCCCCTCCTAAAAGAAAATTTTGTCCTCAAAATTTTGCTATAATAAGAATTCTAACCTATTTAAATAAATGAGGATAGGTTTGTCGCATGCTCTCCTCCGTTTCCCAAGTAGCATCTCCGGGAGCCATTCCTTTACACACAACCTTTACAAGCTAATATCCTTGTTCCTCAATTGCTTATCCCCCGCATCAACAATCCGCTCCGACTCAGCTTTATATATCATATTATCCCTAAGTCCTATCTCTTTCCCAAACATGCTCACCAAACACACAACACAATTTTCGTTCATCTTGTACCCAAAGTAATATTCAGACACAGGATCCACTAGTTCCTTATTTGAGCGCTTGGTTACACTGGCCTCACAGGCCAGTTCATTCTTCCTTTCTGCTTATTTCATTGTATTACCACGACACTGGATATTCAGATCTTACAGCTTAAGAAGTTACCCTCAGGCCATAATAACCACAATATGATATAATCTGATTATTCTGCCAACCTTAAGATAAACTTTAGACATACAGGTCTAATGTTACCATGATAGGCAACAAACACAATACTAGGCACATAAGTCTTATAGCCTAGAGATACCACCATATGCAAACTAGCTCAACGGGTCTTACCGCTTCAAGCCTCTGCTCGTCTATCCTATACCCGTGCTTCCTCAATTCAAGTTTAAGAAAACACTTACTTACTAAATCTAGCTTTCACCAATGGCAAGTAATTCAAAAACAAGTACATTTGGCAAGATTCCACAAACTAAGTATATCCACAACAGTTTCCAACCTCTTCTAGCTTGTACACCTTCCACCACAATCATAATGTAAAAGTCAATTCTTGTTCTGATTTCACAAGGACTCATTCCATGAGACATCATAGTTTATAAATGTCGATTACAAACTGGTCTTAAATCCTGTTGTAAATATTGCGTAAAAATTTCCAAACACAGCAAGTGCATTGGTAAGTTCAAAATTCAAATACTCAGGGACCTAGCAACTATTTTAAATAGTCACCAACTCCGAATACATTCCAGGTTCCAACTTATTCTACTCAACTCATCCATGAAACACTCAATTCATTATTTCTAAAGAAAGATTCTATTATCAAGATCATTTCCTATGCTAGTTAAACAGTTGGCAATCTCTGAACACCTTATACATGTTGGTATCACATGATTCGAATTCAATCCTTAGTATCTCAAAGACATATACTAAATATCATCTGTTCCTCTCATAGTTATCTATTAATCACACCCAAATAACATACTAATATTGTAACATAAATCACCGGATTTCATACTTTCATAATTAGACATACTATCTTAACTCAGATTGAATTCAAGTCTATTCTCAAATATTCCCAGACATTAATAGTCAAGTTTACAATTTGATTCTTATAACCTCAACATCAACTGATAATTCGTGTTTCCCCAAAAATACCCATTATACATACTAAGATCATGATTCACAATTCCTAATCTAATTCTTGGATTATACGAAGACTATCTACAACCTCAGCAGCATTCACAAGGTTCTAATTCTACCTCAACCTGCAATATCACAACGGCTCATTTCGTTCTTAAGTTCTATTTCAGCTTAGATTAAATTAAAGCCTATCCTCAACATTTACTATATTCATTCTAACATCTTACTGGCATTCCTAAGGATCACCATTTCATACCTTTCCATCGATCTTCCAACATGTTTATCCAAAAACCTTAGTCTTTGAATTATCTGTGACAAATTCATAGAGTTCTTCGGATACTCAGAGAGTGAAGAATGCTCTCGGGTTAATTGGCACAACTCATCATCATTTCAAATCTTTGGATTCTCTCCGGTTCATCTAATATTATTAGGAAGTCACCCTTCCCAAGATTACTATCACCTTAGCACGCTTACGCTTAAAATCCTATTTTCAAATGTCAATTCCGACATCTTGAGTCAGCTGCACATCCAAGACAGATTTCTTAGATAAATGCGCGTATAAACGTCCAAACTTAATTTCTTGAAAACACAGCTAGCAATAAATGCCATAGCGATTTCTGTCTGCAAAGGTCTAGGAAACTGCGACCCCTAACGGTGGCTAGGGTGCACTAGGGTGCGGTGCCATAAAATTTTCCGCATAACAACAAAATCTACATGATTCTGAGCTAACGACAGATGAGAATCCGATGCTGCTTAACAAAATATAGACGTTGCTAGCCCAGCTATAAATAGAGTAAAGAAAGAGTAAATGTTTCACGTTCTCTCAAACTTCACAAAACCTCCACATATTCATTTCCTCTCCGATCGTAACCTTCACTATAACCTTCCACATTATCCTTAAACATGGCCGGTTCAAGTAACTCTATTCCAGTCTCCGATTCATTCAACCCTTTCTTTCTTGAAGCCTTACTTCATGACTATCAGACTAACATGTTGTCTGATTTGTCAAACACTGCATCATACCCTTATCCTTCTTTACTTCCCCAAAATCCCGTAAGTATGAACGTTCATTCATCTGCCTCAACGATTAACATTCCTACTCCTCCTCCAAGGATACAAGATTCTATTTTTACAACTACTAACAGAAAGGAATCTGAAGCAGGTCCATCAAGGCGACCTGTCCAAAGGTGTCGTAATGTGGCAGAACTTATGGAGTCTACGGTACCTTCTCAACCAAGGAATCCTGCTTCTACCTTGACTGAGACTACTAATCCATTTTCATGTGGTTGCTGCCATGTTCTACGAGAGATTATTCATACCAATGGACTTCAATACCATAAACTTGAAGTTCATGGGAGGATTGGTATGATATGTCACGCTGTCTTTCACCAGGACGTACAAGGAGGTTCTTCCAATCCTCAAGTATTTGACTTTGGTAAGAAAAATTTAGAAGATGTCAAACATTTTCTAGAAAATTATTGTTTGAATCAAAATTCTTTAGGGTATGTCCTGGTGTCAGATCCCCTATCAGCCTACTATGAGGCCCTCTGTGTTGGTTTGGAATGGACTAAAAATCAAAATGATCTCCCTAATAGTTCATTTCCAACCAATACAGAAAATATATCCAATAAAGGAAAAGAGCTCATGGTTGTAAATAATAATCCTTCAGTCCCCATACCTAGTAATCCATACCGATCAAGAGCTGAACAAAATATTAGAGCTGCATCAATGTCAATTAATGATCTTAGAGACTTATTCCATTTACCTCAACAAGAAGCGGCTCAACAAGTTCGTCTATGCAAAAATGTTCTAATGAAAATATGCCATAGGGGAGGAATAAAGCATTGGCCTTATGTAAAAATTCGAAGCACTATGAAGCAAATAGCTAGATTGAGAAGAACAATGTCTCCTGATGGTCCTCTCTCAAGAGCAGCCGCTCAGGAAGAAATTAATAGACTTAAACTTGAGATAGTCGAAGCTTGCGGTGGGATTGTACCAACTGTTGTTCTTGATGCTTGAAATAATATAGTCTAGCCTTCTTGCTAATGTTTGTAATCTCTATTCTAGGATTCATAAGGATTTTCGAGTTTTCCTGCCAAACTCAACTTTATCTTATTAAATTCAAACTTAAGCCAGTTATTCTGTATAATCAAGACTATGCCCGTATTTTGTTATGGTATTGTCATCTGTTACTCATATAAATTAGCTAGGTAAGTGTAAATCTAGCGAAAATCTCTTCATACTTTTTACAACGGCAACTAATTGAATAACCATCAAATAGGGGCTTAGTCTTTCAATCACTTTCCTAGACACCAATAAAAATATTCATCCTAGAAAGTAATTTTAGGCCTACAGAATCCAATATTCAATAAATTTTCTACTTACCAACTTCCGCTACGCAGCTCTGAAATTTAATCTCAATCACATCCTCAAATCATAAATCCTCATTATCAATCACTTGAATATTTTGATTAACCCATTCTTCTCCTATCATGAATGTCACAAGAAAATTGGTAAAAAGAATCCAAAGCTATAAAGGAAAATGCACATGTTATGATATTTAATTTGCCATGACCTCAAAATTTTTATTTAGAAAACTGATAGGAAATTTACAGATTGGCCAGAACCTTTGCTCTGATACCAAAAATGTAACGCCTCATTTTCAATACCAAAATCTTGGCCAAAATATTAGTAACACCACCAAATATAGGATATTTAACACTCAAACACATATTTACAATATGGCCAAAGGTAGAAATCCATTTATACAGGGCCAAAATAAATCCAATAAATAAGAGTTATTTTAAAATGCGGAAGTCTTTTAGGTTCATGGCAAATAAAATAACACAACATAAACTAAAGGAGTACAGAAGAGCCTACAAAGCTCACTCCATGGGTGCATTCCCTTGATCTCTACTAAGTTATTCACCTGAAAAATGATAATATAGGGTGAGACTACACATCTCAGTAACTACTGAATATTTCCACCGCATACAAGTAAATAATGTATGACAAAAAGGCATAAACTTATTTCATAAATATAAATATATACCATACTTTCTCTTACAAAGATTATTTGTAAAAGTAGTTATCAATACAAAAATAATAAAATATGACTTTATATATATAAATATATTTTTCAGAAGTTCTCATCATATGTCTTTACAAATCATTCATCAGTCTATCGAATCCTTGATCTGTTCAGAAATGCATTATGCAGTATGCAGCCTCCCTTATACCACCTCCATCCGTATACCGCTGACTGGAGCCATAGGCTAACACATAGTCCAATAGAAACTTATTCATTTGACTGAATTGTTCCAAGCTCACCAAATCTTAAGATACACCCGGCCAAAGGTATAGAGCTTTAAATCTGGACTATGGCTCCCCTCCTTTAAAATAACTAAGGAGGTGTCACATGTCCCACAACTCCAATGAAATCCCGGCCAGAGGAAAACATGGAAGATGGGGCCCTGAAACAAGTACCATCCACTGTGCACCGAGTGGTGGCATAAATCATTCTTATCATTCAAATCCCTCCTTACTCCACCCATCATAATACAACCGCCATGATGAATATGTTCACTCAAAATAATGCATTATTATACCATAAAGTTTTATACATCAATATGCGTATTTATGAATAGTGAATACTATGCGTATATGTGAATAGTAAAATACGATATATATACATGAATAGTAAAAATGAAGAGTACATACGGTATGTATACGTGAATAGTAAATACGGTATGTATACGTGAATAGTATTATGAATAGTAAATACGGTATATGTGAATAGTAAAATGAATAGTAAATACGGTATACGTGAATAGTAAAATGAATAGTAAATACGGTGTGAATAGTAAATATGGTATACGTGAATAGTAAATACAGTATACGTGAATAGTAACATGAATAGTAAAAATGAATAGTAAATACGGTATACGTGAATAGTAACGTACGTATAAATAGTACCTCTGCAGATTTGCAAATCAAAGTTCCCACACCGGATCTTAAAACCATAAATATTTTCTAAATATTCTTGCCAAAATAGTAAACAAACAAATTTATAATCATACATAATTCACAAGTATAAGGAAGAATATTCAGAGTTACCTGTTACTTGCTAATACCCGAATCACCAACCAGCTATTATAACTCTCAAGCAAATATCTCTCTACTCTCTCTCTCTCTACCTCTCTCTATAGCTCTTAGAAGTTGTGAAGAATGAAATGAAATGGAAGGTCTATTTATAGTTGGAAAATGGGTCCTTAAGTGTAATTTTCGTCTCTGGGTCGTTCTACGTAATTTTCCCCGTGACAAATTTTCAAACCTCCCGTGACTCTTCCCGTGGCTGGTTGTGGAAATTATTTTTCGTGGGTCCCACATGAATAGTAAATAATATTATATTATAATAATATAATATTATTATTCAAATAGTAAATTACTATTACGTGGGTCCCGCTGACAAAATTTTCAAACTTCACGAGAGTTTCTGTCGGCAGAGGAGAAATAATTTGACGTGGGTCCCACATGAATAGTAAATACGTATTTTGGAATAGTAAATACCGTATTTTTAAATAGTAAATACGTATTTGTGAATAGTGAACACTATTCATATTTCACAAATTTCAAGTATTAAATACGTATTTGCGAATAACATATATATATATATATATATTTTTAAATACGTATTTGTATATAGTAAAAACGTATACGTGAATAGTAAATACTATTCACAGGGCCCACAAAATACTGATTTCAAATTTATTACTTTCCAAAAATAGAGCCTACTAGTCTTCCCAAAATAGGTTTATGTTCAAGATATTAGATTCAAAATTCAGGATGTTACAAGGACCGTCATTTTAAAACATAAGGTCCTAAATGAAGCCAGAACTTTCTAATTAATTTGTCCGAAAAGCGAATCAATTCTATTTAAAGGAAGAATATTAGGAGCGGACGGAAAAAGGAGATACGGTCCTAAAAGTGTTTAGGACCGTCATTTTAAAACATACGGTCCTAAATGTCTCACCAATATTTTGTCAATACTTTTAGGACCGGAAGTATAAAACATGTGGTCCTAAAAGTCTCATATTATTTAACCGAAAACTTTTAGGACCGGAAGTTTACCCATATTCGGTCCTAAAGTCGCGAACTCGCTACATCATCCTGAACCTCAAATTTCAAGCGTACTAAATAGCTATATCCACCATCCAATTTCAGATACCCCAAAATGGAAACAAGAAAATTGTTCAAAAAATTAAACAAATTTATCTATTGAATTTTACATTGCCTGTGTATTATTTACAAATTGATCGAAAAAATAATCAAATTTTACAGAATATTTACAAATGAATAACATCATTAATTATTGTCCTGATCACTACTTAAGATCAGGTCATACAGATATTGACAAAACAACTCGCGTATGTGCTCGAGTTAAGCATCCGAGAAGGGGGCAGGGCAATGAAACATCTGTAACATCAAAGACACAAACTGAATTAATGACTTGCGCCCATATTTCAGATGTAATTCATTAAGCCCCAGAAACTGAATTAACTTGCGTGCATAATATGTAACATCAAATATTTACCTTTGCAAATAATTTAGTTTCTCCTTTGGTGACAATATCATACATGTGTTTCATGATGTATTGGCCACATAGGTTGGAGTCATGTGGTTGCCGACGAGTCTAAAAAGAAAAAGAAATATATAAGTAATATATATATTATGACTAAGTTCACAAGGCAGTTGACAAGTACCAATATTATATTGTACCAACCTCTGGTCTCAGCCATTTAGGCTCTTTGGCCTTTGAAGGACGCTTTTGGAGTGCATTGATTTGGAAGGTCCTCATGGCACTATCATCAAAAATGCATATTTATCAATTCACTGAAAATTCACAGCAGAGATTTCTGACAAGAGAATCAAAATGACATGCTTACTCGTTGATGGTCTGGACCAACGTGGGCACTGGCAGGCTGTGAGTGGAGCATAAGAAGATAACTTTAATTTCTTCCATGCACATGATGACCAACTGCCAGTGGCGGCTGAAAATTCACAGCAGTAAAGTATACTCAGTGATATATGTAGGCATGTAGCAGAATTAAGTGACTTGTAGCCAAGGTTTGTGATATGTACGTACCTGTGGAAGAATGGCAACAAGTACACCTTTCTTCTCACATTACACAACCTCCTTGATATGTACTCTTGTCTTTGCACCATGGTTGTTTGACTCATATACTGTGGGCACAAGAATCCAAAATCGTCCAACCTGCCCTCATTCTCCAATTCTTGATGCAAGAACCTAAAATAATTACATCGATCAGGGAATTAGTATATATATGTATGTGTGTCTAAACGATGCATTTAAATTATATGTACCATAGAAGAACATACTTACTTCATCCGAATTTGAATAATTGCATCAGTAAGCTCTTGTCGAGGAAGCAGCAGGGAGTCAATATCAACGGAGTCAACTTGGACTGGTAGGGGAATTGCGTCGCCTACTACTTTATTGACAGACCACGATTTAGTTTTAAAACATCCACTTTTCACCATATCGGTTATTTTTTCACGGCCAGTCAACTTAACAGTAGGGGATTGAGCCTGAGGAGAAGGGGATTGAGCCTGAGGAGGAGGGTATGGAGCTCTACGAGGGGATGGAACTTGAGGACGAGGGGTTGAAGCTTGGGGAGGAGTACAGACATGTACAAGCTTTACTGGCCAAGAGATGAAGGTTCCCTTGACATCACTCACAATCTTCATCTCATCAGTTGAGAGAGGGAGGGGTGCATCAATGATCACCTTTTCAACTGACACTCTGACTTCATCATCAAACATTTGTTGGTGGTGTACAGTTGATCCCAATAAGTTGTGGACAGTCCCTTTTGCAACCAATAGTAGTCTATCATGATGATCAGGATCATCCACACAAAGGTCACAAGGTTGCTCTGACTATCCAACAATGCAGCTCCCTCGAGTGCTCTGCTGCACAGTTGCAGGTGAGTGTGTGAAGGGAACACTGGTCTCTGGACGAGAGCTCAAAAGCAGCTTCACCTGATTTAGTTCCTCCCTCAACTTGCTCATATCAGATTGATGCCTTGCTTCTTTAGCCGCTGCCTCCTCATTTAATTTGGTCACTGTCTGATCCATCTCCTCCCGGGTAACCACCTCTTTCCTATGGCGTTTCGCGGATGAACCAAAGAATACCTTCAGGCCTACTCGTCCTCCAACCCCCCTTACACGCCCACCGTGGTCCGGTTTTCCAATGGCAGCCGTGAGAACATCACTCCTACCGGACGACACGAAAGATCCCTCTGCCTCTTTCTTCTTAAGATCTTCTTGTAAGGTACAAATAACTAGAAGCTTAGTAATGAATCATGTTAACTAAAAAATAACAACAATAACAATACTTACAATTTTTTCAGCAACTACACGAGTTTGTTCACTCATGTAGGAGCCGCTTGGCTTTTGCCGAATGTGCAACCACAAATCCTCGCGACGTATTGGAGATGGCGGTCCATGCACCGCCTCAGGATTGGATTCTGCTTCATCTTCCAATCTCTTCCGCTTGGCCACCATCAATTCCTTTTCAGCCCTTTCATATCCGCCACGAGAAGCCCTATATGGGCAATCATTCTTTCTCCCTATCTCCTGTGCTTTTGCCCTTCTTTGCTGTGAATCAGAATTGAAAACAACTATTAATTATGAATTCCAGCCATCTCACTAACAGAAATTAGAGAACTTCTGCTTGATATGAACCTCAAACACTAGTCAAATTCACTTGATCAAGTTTCAACATTTTATTATTTAAGGAAGATGTAGATAGGTTAAGAAACAAAAGAGAATTATGCTTACAAAAGAGCTATGTTTTGTACTGCTAGGTAGATGGAAGAATAAAAAACAGAGGATTATGCTTACAGAATAATACAAACTTGATCCTTTTTAAGGCATCCAGTGGGATCATCAGTACGTCCACATTAGATAGTAACAATTGGGTATATAAAGTTTTCCCCTTTTAAGACTATTCATTTCCTCCTTTGCAAGACAAACCATTGCACAATTACCTCCTTAGTATTTTACCTTTTTAGGGTTTACATAGCATAGACAAAGGCAGGAAATGTATACTTCTATTCACACACCAAACAATATAATTTAACTAACAGGATTAGATGAACAAATATAAGCTCACAGGTTACATAAGCAAACAAAACTAAATATAAACTCACCAGAGCTTCAGGAGTGGTCCGCAGTCGAACAAAATTGTTGCCAAATTCGTTCATCAATAAATGTGTATTGTTCCCAAGGCTGTTTGGCAGGTGCAACCTCGTAAAAAATATGTGTTAGCAAGAGAGGTCTTAAACTTCCTCCACCGATCAGCACAATAGGACAATGTCTTGACTTTCAACTCCTCAGAGTCAGGGACAGTGTATGTAAGCCGGATAGTGTCCCAAATAGGTTGCTTTACTTTTTCAAAGTGAACACTTTTCCACTCATCTTCGAAGATGCTAACCTTGCTGCGTGCAAGATAGCCGACAAAACTATTATATTTGTTTTTATTAGGACTGTAAGGTCGCAACTTTTCATCGAACTGAATCTCGAGCCTTGACCCAGAAGTCCGACTTAGAGATACATCCATCATTCGTGTGCCTCTTCTACCACGGCGTGCAGGGCGGTTAGGAGGCACATTGTCAGTGGAGGAGGGTTCGTTCTGACCCACACCATTAACTGGCGATCCCTGAACACGAATGGAATCGTCCTCACCGTTCATTTTTGAGACATTAAGAGAGGAATGCCTGAGCAACTGAGAGAGTAAGAGAGGCTACTGGTACGTGGGTGAGGAAGAGTGGTAATGTAACAGGAAGAGTGGCTTCACAACAACAAGAGGGGTTTCAGAGGTACAACGTAAGTCTTATGGGTTTCGCGCGAAGATATAGGGGTTTCAGAGTTCAGAGATACAACGTAAGTCTTAAGGCAACGTTTCGCGCCAAGATATATTTGGCGGTTTATTTTTATGACCGGATGAACAAAAACGACGGTCTTAAAGATTACGTTTTAAGACCATCCTCTTTTAAACTCCGGTCTTAAAAGTATTACTACCGGGCGCAATTTTTGTCCGGCTAAAAAGTATAATCTTTAAGACCTCCTGTTATATATATCCAGTCTTAAAAGTTTAATTTAATTTTTTCCTTATTATTTTGGACCGTAGAAAAAATAAGTCGGCCTGTTCGAGATTTCTCTATAAAGAATTTTTATATTTCAATTTTTTTAATAACATTTTTAAGACCGGTCGTTTTTCTAAGCGGTCTGAATAATATATTTAGGACCCATTGCTAAACGATTCGGTCCAAGAAGTTCTTTATATTTACAAAACTGTCACCGCTCATAACTTTAAAGTTCTTTATATTTACAAAACTGCTACCGGTCATACCTTTAAGGCCGAGCCGTCGATAGTCCGCTCTAAATGATGCGGTCTTAAAAGTCTTTTTTGCACTAGTGAGAATTTGTTTAAACGTGAGTAACTTTAAGTAATGTGAATCATATCTACAATTTTATGTTTTATTTTCTAACATTACGATGGCAGAAGTTTTTTGCGAAGCTATGTGTTGTGTTTTTATGCAAAAGAAAATTGGAACAATCCAGAAAATTACATCAAAATCGTAAATTAAGTTTTTGTTTAGTACCCTTCTTTAGCTCATGAATTCTTAGGTGTTTGTTTTGGATTATGTTTGGAATTTTATAAGTTTTTATTTATGTAAATTGAAATAAAACTCATCTCATATATTATAAATCATGATATCTCATATATCATAAATAACAATTGAAAAATTATTTTTGAAAGTTTAAATCCCTATTCCAAAGAACTTAACGTGGCTTAGTAAATAATGTTTTAGCCGGAAGCTAGTACTCCCTCTGGTCCTTATTATAAGGCACCAACTAGCAAGTTTCTTTGGTCCTTTTTATAAGACACTTGTTTGTTCCCAATGATCATTAATTATTTGTTTACATATTTGCCCATAATTAATGAGGATAGTGTGTGAGAGTAAAAATTAATATAATATTAGAGTTTAATGTAATTAGTAGGGGTAATATTGGAAGTTACTTAAATTGTAAGGTAACTTTATTGACTTTAACTGTTTTTATTGGTTTGTGAGAAAAGTTAGTTGGTGCCTTATAATAAGGACCGGAGGCAGTAATATATATTCTTTATTTTATAACTAACATTCTTATATATGTGGAAAATTCTTTTAAAAAAAAGTTGGTAGGCGACTGGCAGTAATGCAAGGGGAAAAGAATGAGGTCTATGAGGTCCTAGCTGACACAGGAGGTGATGATGGGATGCATCAGGGAATGACACCCAATATGGCAAGGAAAAAGGAAGTCTTTGAGAGGGAAGAGACGGAGCCATTAAAGACTCAAAATCACAAAATATCATTTCAACAAAAAGGAATATTAAATGGAAAGTCAAAAAGCAAAGGTGGAGACAAATCAAATATTAATTTTTTTATAATATCAAATATTTAATTTTAAATACAGGGGAGAAAAGGAATCCAACGTAAATATGAATAATGAGTTGGTAAAACAAAATGAATACATTATGGTGGGCCCTTCAAATGTAATAAATCAGGGGAAAAATATATATGTGCCCTTTTAAGGGAAAAAAAACCTTAAAAAAACCCAAAAATTCTGTAAATCCCAAAAAAAAAGTCTAAGGATCTTTTCTAATATACAATTCTAAAATGAAATGACTGGAAAACCTACCACTAAACGCTGAAAAAGCAGCAAAGGCAAATTGAAAATCAGTCAATCTCTCTCTCGGCTCGTTTCTTTGCTCTCTGCTTGATTGTCACTCTCGTTCCCATGGTAGTGAAAGCGTAGTTTTTACGTAAAAACGGAAGGAGAATGAAAAATCGTAAAACGTAAAATCGTAAAATAAAATGGAGTTTTTACCTGCATATGTATATAAGGTACCTACCTTCATACACACATATACTGATCAATGCAATATCAATCAAAATGTCTAATATTGTCATTGATCAAACCATATTTTTTTATATGATTTTACATGATAAAATTGGGATTTTTAATGCATTTTCTAGGATATTATTGTATGATTAAGTACTAAGTTGAGTTAGGAACATTTGTATTGAATTAAGTGTAGTTAAGGGTAAAATGATCTTTATTTATTAATTACAGAAAAGGATCCAGATGTTTTTGAAATTTCAGTTTTGTCCCAAAATAGTTTGAAAATTCTCACTTTAGTCCCTCTCCAGAACTTTTAAAACTTTCACTTAAGTCCCTTAGTAAACTCGGCGCTTTTTGCAAAAACGTTGCGTTTTTACGCTTTTACGCTTTAAAGCGGCGCTTTTTACGCTTTTACCTCTGATGCGTTTTTTCCACCACGTAACACGTTTCACCCGAAAAAAAGCGTAAAAGCGGCGTTTTTTGCACTTTAAGCGCGATTTTGACTACCATGCTCGTCCCTAAACAGCTAAACCGTCGACCCACCGAAGTTGCTACGATTGCCGTCGCTGGTTTGCCTGTGGCCATCGTTGCCGGTTAGGTATATTTTCTCTCTTACCATCTCAACCTTCGTCTTTGTCTGATTGGGGTCCGATTTTGCTTCATAAAATACTTCAGTTGGATGATTTAGGTTAGACATGCTGATGGGTTAGTCTGCTTGTTTCATTGGAGAGTTCTTCGTTTTTGGCGGTAAGAAACAAACAAATGCAAGCTTAACTTACTGTGCTTGTGCCTTTGAATGGTATATTTTCATATTTTCCATTTCAAGTTATCGATTTATATGTATATTAACTCGGTGATGGCCTTATTGGTGCTTTGAAAAATCACTTTGTGTTTGATAATATGCATAATAAATTTGTAAAAGCTCATTTCTCTTAACTCCAGTATGTAACCATCACGGTCTTAATACATACGGGTATTGTGTGTGTATTTTTTTGCCTAGATGATTATTTAGGTATTTTTGATTGGATATCTCAGCAACTGAAGGTGAAGAACAAGTTGTGTAAAATGTCTCCAAAAGCAACTTGAATAATGTGAATCATATCTACAAGTTTATGTTTGTTTTTTCAACATTAAGATGACTGAAATTTTTTGTGAAGGTATGTATTAAGATTTTATGCGAAAGAAAATTGGGTTTTTTTTTCCTAAAATGTCCCTAATTAAATAACTATTTACCAAAATGCCCCTGTTTAGTAGACTAAACCATGATTTAGTCGACTAAGACACGGGGTTCCATTTTTTTTTTTGACTTCCCCGAGATTTAGTCGACTAAGCACTGTAGCTTAGTCGACTAAATCTCGGACAGAGAGCAATTTTCACTTAAACACGAGATTTAGTCGACTAAGCTACAGTGCTTAGTCGACTAAATCTCGGACAAAGGCTTTTTTAAAAGCCCCATTCGCACATAATGGAACCCTAATAGCTGACTAAAGCACTGTAGAGCTCTCTTCCTCTGTTTTTTCGCCCAAACGTTGCTCAATTCCTTGGTGGGTTGCGAGGGAATCTTCAATCTAGTGCCATTTGCGTCGATTTAGGTATGTTCCCCATCTCCATTTCGAAGTTCCGATGTAGGTTTTGCGTTTATGCAAACCCCTATTTGGGTTTTTACGTTTTACGATTTGATTGGGTTGTTTTTGGGTCGATTTAGTGCCATTTACTTCGATTTAGATATGTTTCCATCTCCATTTCGAAGTTCCGACGTCATTTTTGCATTTATGTGAACCCCCATTTGCGTTTTGCCCTTTGCTCTCCTTGTTTTGTTGTGTTTCTTTCATTGATTTGAGTATTTCATTCGTTTTAAGGGATGAAAATGATGAATGTACATGTGAAAGTGAAAAGATTTACATCGGTTGTGAATTTTGTTTTATTTTTGGATGAATTTCACTTCGGTTTTCATGAATTTTGTTGATGTTGATTCTGTTTTTCAGTGGCAATGATGATTGTTTGTGAAATTGATGAATTTATATGGGAAATTCAAAATTATGAATGTTTGTTGATGGTTTGTAATGTCCATTTGTAGGTCGGTGTTGCAATTATGCGTCATAGGGAAGCTCCTTCTGGCAGCGATAATGAGAGAGAGAGGCGGATTAAGCACCGGGGGACCCGCGGGGCATCCTCCTCTAGGTCACACCAACAACCGGATCCTGAGCCTGTTGTTGACCTCTTATACGGTTATTTGTTTGACAATGACGAAGCAGAGCATACAGCATTCATGGCAAAACTTGCTACTAGACCCATTATTAAACCGAATTCTTTAGACATGACATTCTTTGTAGATGAGGGATTTGAGACAGTGACGATGTTGGGGACTTCCTATTTGACAGGGCTGGCCGAGATGACTTGTCCCTATTCAGAGGTTATGGTAAGAGCTTTCTACCATAACCTGAGCTACATAAATGGCGAACTGAAGTCTCGTGTCTGCGGGATTGACATAGTGATGACGGCTCCCATCTGGAAGGATATACTGGGATTTGATTTTGATGCAGAGGATAGATACAAGTATGATGGGGATAGCAATGTAGTCATTGTGGGATTTCATCGAGATGAGGCTGTGCAGGAGGCCAGGAGTTCATAGATCTATAATTACTGTGGGGCAGCTGACTGTTAGTTCCCAAATCCTCTTCTACGTCATGACCCACATTTTGTTCCCTCGGGCTTACAATCATTCGAGAGTGTTGGAGGGTGACATCCCTGTGATGTGGTCTATTCGGCATGGCAAACCGGTGAATTGGAGGCATTACATTTGTTGGATGATGTACAAGGCTAAACAGAAGGATACAGCTACACTCCCATACGCCTATCTGGTTCAGAAAATATTGGAGTATTTTGGTGTTCCAATGCAAAATGAGCAAATGGTAAGTCAGAAAACGTGGAATGCTAGGTTTGGACAGCGGCTATTGGAGCAATGCAGGATCTCCAAGGTGGTAGATGGGGTGTGGCAATACGCTGGTGTAGAGGAGGGTGTACCTGAAGAGGAGGGTGTACTTGAACGTGGCCCGGTTCCACCCATTGTTCCTCCTGAGGTCCCTGATGATGATGATGTTCAGATGGAGGACTTTGTTGAGCCGGACGGTGGATTCTCCTTGCGTGATGTCATGCAAGCCATCCATGCTAACAGACAACAGATGTCCAAGATGGAAGCCAAACAGAAAAAGAGGTGGAGGTGGATGTATGGTCGGATGAAGGGGTTAGAGGATACGCTTGGTCGGTTGTGGCTTGGACGACTGTTTAGTGATGCCGAGGACGATGATCAGGAGGATCTCGAGACATCTGCGGATGAAGATTATATCTAGGGATTTTATGTTTTATGTTTTCTCTTTGACTTGATGTTTTTTGGTTTGTTGGCTTAAACTTGGTGAATTTTATCTAGAATTTGTGCTTCTTTACTAATGAATGTTCATGCTTTCGGTTTATGTGGTTTAAGTTTGTCCATTTCGGTTTAGACGGTTTATTGAACTATAAAACTCATTTTGGGACATTAGCGGATCAAACCTATGTAACGCCCTTAATTGTTGCCAAAAATACCTTCCCCAAGTCACATTGACGTGTATCTCTGAGTTGGTATAGGTTTCGTGCAAGAAGCAAACCGATTTCAGCAAGTCACCATGCCCCTGTCACTGATTTAGTCGATTTCAGCAACTCAGAGATACACGTCAATGTGACTTGGGGAAGGTGTTTTTGGCAACAACTAATGACGTTACATAGGTTTGATCTGCTAATGTCCCAAAACTAGTCAATCATTCGATACAATTAGTGAATTAGTAAATGGTTCGAATTTCCAAATTATTACCTAAACAAGTCAACATAAACTCAATACAAAACACGTTATATAGGATTCAAGCTCGTCTAATCCTCGTTGGACATGTGCGCATATTATGACCAGTTTGGTTGCAATTCCTACATCTTTGCTGACTGCTTGAGGGTTGAGACTCCACCCAATCCATCTTATTCTGTATCCTTGTAGACTTTGGTCTTCCCTATGTGCATGACAAAGTTGCATTTGGGATAACAGTTTGTCCCTCTCCTTGTTGAATCAACAATTCATTGCCTATCGGATACCAGTGTGTTGTATACACCTGACTAATGTATGGGATAGTGAATACCGGGTCAACATAATTGTAATGATTCAAATTTTCCATCTTGCATACTGCTAATACGTGACTGCAGGGATACCTTCTTGTTGTGAACCTCCCACATTGACATTTGCGATTGATCAAGTCAACCCTCATTATGTCACCAGCGACATGTGTAGATTGATTGTAAGCATCCTCAACCTCAAATAACTGTAAATCTCTGTCATAAAGTCGCACACGATATGTAACGGTCAATTGGTCCATCCTTTGTAACTCTTCTTCGACATTTTTCGAGACTATCCTTCCTGCAACGATATGTCTGTTAATCTCAACACGCCTGGTGTCAAAATATTCGACAAGTGTACTACAAGTCATCTTCACCAATGTCGTTATTAGTAGATTACGTGCACCCCTGAGAACCTTGTTCACACACTCGGTGAGGTTAGTCGTCATGTGACCAAACCTCCGTCCGTCTGCATCGTAGGACCTGCACCATTTCTCCTTTGGAAGCCGCTCAAACCAGGTGACACACTGTGGGTTTGTATCAATAAACTCTTGAAACTTCATGTCAAACATGATCTTTGAATTCATGTACCATGTATAACAGCGAACATAAACTCATAACAATGGAAACAAATCAATCATTACAAATGTGTTTAAGAAGTAAATAACATGTGAACTTTCATACCTAGTTTCATAACAGTTTTCTTCAATTGCATATCCCTAAATCTAGTATTAAAGTTGCTCCCAACATGACGTAGGCAATACACATGATAGGCATATGGAGGCTGCCAAGTACGGTGATCTTTAACCGCCTTTATGATACTGGCATGACGATCAGATATCAAACAAATGCCCTGCCTCTGCGTTACATGGTCACGTAGGAGACACAAAAACCACCACCAATCATCATACTTCTCACCAGGAGGAACAACAGCAAAGGCAATGGGGAGGAGCTTCCCATCCCCATCCTGTGAAGTCGCAATCAACAGAGTACCTTTGTATTTTTCGTACAGATGGGTGCCATCAACTTGAAGTATGGGCTTATAGTATTTGAAGGCTTCTATGGTTTGGTGAAATGTCCAAAAAACCCTACGAAAGACGCGTTTGTCGCTATAAAAACGATGTTCGTCGAAACATTCATCAGTATCAAGCCTGAAAACAGAACCCACGTTACATTGCGTCATGTATGTCAACCAATTGGGCAAGAATGCATATGATTCCTCCCAATCACCAAATAACTTCACAATGGCCTTCATTTTCGCCTTCCAAGCCTTCTTGTATGTTATATTATCCATACAAACGTTGTATCCTCTCTTGTATCAGCACTGGTTTTAAAGCTGGATCTTCTCTTAACATACCTGGTGAAAACAAAGCAAGTTCTAAATGTCAAACAATAAACAAACCGAATGTAACCACAACAAAATAGAAAACCTACTGATAATGGCTACACATATAACTTCTGAATCCAGTTGTCTATGATCCCGAGCGAGACTCTGGTTGAGGCAGGTGTGTTCTTGACTCCACTTACGCACCACCCAACTATTTCCATTCTTGGGGAAAATTGCCCTCATATACCAGGGACAACCATTAGCATGGTTCCGACACTACATCACAAATCTATGCTCATCGCTTTTTTCAACTTTGGCTGTACGATGAGACTTCATGCAATACAATTTCACGGCATGTTGCATTTCAGACTTAGAAGGAAACTGCTGATACAAATATAATGGATCACCTAACTGCCAACCACCTTGCCTGTCACCATCACCATACAACATCTCCATGTCATCGTCACAGTGCGCCCAATTAATTTCGGAAGAGTGCGGGCTTTCGTTCCAAAATGGCTCACTCTCAGGCCCTACATCTGTCAATATGATTTTGTTGTTACAACCACTAACTTAAAATTACAAATACAACTACAAATACAAGTTTACTAACTTACCACTTCTAACTGGGTCAACACGAAGCGATGACGTTGTTGCGGTACCCAGGTTTACTGGATTCGTGTCTCTATCAAAATCACCCTCTACATCAGTATCTGAGGTGTCACCTAGTGGAATAAACCTCTCATATTCGTCCTCCTCATCGCTGTGCAAATTCTCATCTTCCTCATCCTCCCCTTCATCCGTCAATGTTACCTGACTTAAGACTTGTGAAGATGCAGATACACCGACAAGTCTGTCTTCTTGACCAAAATACTGTGCAGATCTTCTATGCATGAGTATAGATGATGATTCACCAGATTCAAGCTCAACATATATCTCAATAAAATGTTGTGCTCTCCGATTAGCAAATGCATCTATGACACACACTACGTCTTCATCATCACAAACATCGTTACTAATGTAGTATATACTATCCTTACCCACTATAGTCTCCACTTTGGCAATTAATCGATGAATGCATTGGCTGCCATGTAGCCCCAATTTCTGGTAAATTCTTTCTTTGAGCTCGTTGTACGTAGTGCCCCGTTTGATTTTCATCATTTTTGTTTTTCCTTCAAACTGAACACCATCAGGACCTTCAAAATGCCTCCCACTATGGTAGATTACAGTAACGTACGTGTTTGAACTTGAACTCATCCTTCACACCAGAATTTGTGAGCTGCAAAAGGGAGGATTTCAGCTTACAAACAAAAAAACAATCCGAACAAAGTGAAACTACAATGATTATACAACAATAATACCTTGAACAAGATGGAATGAGATTAAACTTTGATGGGTCGCACTAAAACTGAGACAAGAGAGAGTATTCGGTTGGGAAAAGGTTGCATTGTGATTAGGGTTCCATTATGCGCGAATGGGGCTTTTAAAAAAGCCCCTGTCTGAGATTTAGTCGACTAAGCACTGTAGCTTAGTCGACTAAATCTTGTGTTTAAGTGAAAATTGCTCTCTGTCCGAGATTTAGTCGACTAAGCTACAGTGCTTAGTCGACTAAATCTCGGGGAAGTCAGAAAAAAAAATGGAACCCCGCGTTTTAGTCGACTAAACCATGGTTTAGTCGACTAAACAAGGGCAGAGTGGGAAATAATTTGGAAACAGGGACATTTTGGTAAATAGTTATTTAATTAGGGGCATTTTGGGAAAAAAGCCAGAAAATTGGGAACAATCTAGAAAATTACATCAAAATCCCAATTTAGTTTTTGTTTGGTACACTTCTTTAGCTCATGAATTCTTACTAAAATGTGGTATCATTTTGTTCGTTAAAAAATGTTTTAGCCAGAATTAAAATATATTTCTTTATTTTATAACTAATATTCTTCTATATGTGGAAAATTCTTGTAGACAAGCATCAAACAAAAATTTGGGAGGCGACAAACTGCAATAATGCTGGGGGCTAGAGGAAGGATGAGTATTACGAACTTGGCTTGTTTGATGGGTTTGAAAAGCTCATGAGATCGCGGTTTACGAAAAGGGATACTAAGCAGTAATACTTTCCAAGTAGTCGATCTAATCAAAGACTAGACAGTAAATAACTTAACTAATATTATTTGACAAGCCTGAATTAGTTAACATGGTAACGGAGTAATTAATTTAGTTTACTGCATCATTTATTATCTAACCAATTAAAATAAATTGATTTAACATCTCTTAAATATTAACAAGCATATTAATATAATTAAAAATTTCACAACATTTACTTTTTCATTATATAAGAAATCTTAATTAAGGGATTTAATTTTTTTAA
This sequence comes from Acacia crassicarpa, assembly GCA_034222035.1. Lineage (NCBI taxonomy): Eukaryota > Viridiplantae > Streptophyta > Magnoliopsida > Fabales > Fabaceae > Acacia > Acacia crassicarpa. Next base: position 16,173,628 of record JAWXYG010000009.1, on the reverse strand, counting down.
AAAATAAAAATGTGAATTACATGAGCAGCCAACTAAAATTAATATTAGTTGTGTTATTGTATTTTATCCAATGTTCAAACAATCGAATTGGATACTAAACCAGTCGAACCAATTGTTTATGGGTTAGTGGGTCAGAGTTAAACCAACCATATTAAAATAATATAATTTAATAGATTATATTTTATTTTATTATCCATTTTTCTCATTATGCTTTTTTCTTAATTTTTCTTAAATTTACTTTCCTTTCCTTGACATGTTAACAGCTTACCAATGAATTGGGACCCTCTTCTTTTTTGTTTGTTATTTATTCTTTTTTTAAAAAAAAAAATTCTCTCTCCAACTATCATTAATTCATCCTTCCACATGTAAGATAAGGCTAATGAGTGCGTAGTGATAAGACCTCTTACTTCTTTTCCACCGGGCAGCAAACTCTAATTAATAAGAAATTAGAGATCACGTCCGATCCGTTCATCTTTTCTTTTTTCAATAACACATCCTCATTCAATCAAAAATCATAAACCTTCTCTCTCTACCTCTTTGATTTTTCTTTCTCTAGTCTTTTAACTCTCTTCAACCATTTCCATCTTCTTTCCGGTGATATGTTGCAGGAGGGTTGTCACTGGGACAATACCTTGCTCCAACTTCTTATTATTCACTCCTCGATATCTTACCCTCTTGTACTCGCACAGCCTTAATAATCATACTCTTCCTCTTGATTAGAGTCGGTAAAATGGACCGAGCCCATCGGGCCGGCCCATTTAACCCTGGTCCGTCAAGGGCCGGGCTTAAAAAATAGACGAAATATTTGAAATTGGCCCTGGAGGGCCGGCCTTGAAGGGCTTCGGGCTTAGATAGGCCGGCCCTGCAGGCCCTTTTCACGGTAGCTTTTTCTTTTTTTCCTTTTTAAATTTATTAATTTATATATATATTGTATTTGTTATAAAGTTATTTATACATTTAATTACAAATATATAATAACTATACTCTAATTTTATTATTTGGTTTATTATTTGTTGCAAATAAAGATTATGGATGTGTTCATGATGCGGGAGAAGAAATTCATAATATGCTTTTTATGTTTTATGTGAGTTATTTGTGAAGATAGTTTGCATTTGATTATAAATTAGTGATTGTGGTTATTTATTGGATGATTCGTGTTGTAATTTACTAATTATATTTTTTAAAAAAAAGCGAAGCAAAATTAGTTAAAATTTGTAATAGTAATTTTCGGGCCCTGCTGGCCGGCCCTGACCCTGATGCTCTCGGGCCGGACTTTGAAAAACAGATGTTTTTCTTACTCCGGGCCCTGGAGGGCCGGCCCTGTTAGGCCCTGACCCTTCACGGGCCGGCCCTGATTCCCAACTCTACTCTTGATTTTATAGTTTGTAGTTTGTACCCTAAAAACAATTTCAGTTCCTTTTCTATCATGTTTTTCTAGGGGTTTATCTCAAAGCAAGTGTTTTTGGCATTTCCTTCTCTAAGTTTCTTCTTTTCTTCCTCCATATTTTCTTCTTTCTCAGTCTTGTTCAATTTTTCGAACACTGATTTTAACTAGTTAGACCATAAATGATGTGGTAAACTTGGTTGACAACAGAGTTTCTTAGGAGTGCCGTGGTAAGTGGTAACTCTTATGAAGTTAACCAAAAATTGTTTTTTCCCCAATTTTAATGTCTATGTGTTTGGGATAACGTTCAACTATCTCAAAAGTGGCCTTTATGGGTCATTTTAGATTTTTTTGGGATAGCTTCAAACAATAAAAAAGCCCATCAAACAGTAAAATATGCCCACCGCAAGAAAAAAAAAAAAAAGAAAAAGAAGAAGCTAATCTTGACCATTTGGGATTAGCTTCAAGGATTGATAAACTTATTGTAAAAAAAAAAAAAGAATTCTAATAGAAGTCATGTTTTTCAACTTTTGAAGAAAAATATTAGGGATAGGTGATCTAATAAACATATAATATTAAATATACATTTGTATGCATTCTAATTTATTCATTAAAATATACTTAAGTATTTTAGAGTTTTTAATTTTTTTTAATAATAATATAATTTCTTATCAAATTTTTATTTTTATTTTTAATTATCACAATATATACAACTAATATTTATTTGTAGTATTCAATAATATTTATGTTATTTTCAGTCATTTTCCATTTCAAATAACTTTTCAAAAGTTATTCCAAACAAGAGTTCAATTGGGGGAAAAAATCACTTTTGTTATTACTATCTCAAATACAAATCACATCTACAATCTAATTTTTATTGAATCTTTCATTTACAAAAGCCTTATTGGAAAAGAAAAGGAAAAAAAAAAAAGTCGCTTCTGTCACTATTATCTAAAGGGACACTTTGTCTATGTTTGGGTTGGGTTGGGTTTTTTAAATAAGCACTTTAAGGAGAAAAGCCATCAAAAGCAAAAATAAATGAGAAGCCAATTTCTGTGGCTTATGGTAGAGCCGGGAAATCGGGCCGGACCCGTCGGGCCGGCCCTTTTAAGCCCTGGCCCTGTAGGGCTCGGGCTTGAAAAATATGCCTGAAATTTGAATTTGGCCCTGCAGGGCCGGCCCTGTAGGGCCTCGGGCTTTATCGGACCGGCCCTGTAGGGCCTCGGGCCGGCCCTGCAGGCCCTGTTACTGTAGCATTTTCATTTTTTTAAGAAAACAAATTAGTCAAAGAGTGCCAAGAGGAAGAGGCTAGGAGGCACATATATAAATACATAATAACTAAACTCTGATTTTATGATTTGGTATATTATTTGTTGCAGATAATTATTATTATGGATGTGTTCATGATGCGGGAGAAGAAATTCATAACATTTTTACTCCTGAAACACAGCCTTCTGCTCAAAGTGAAGCATAATCAAATATCTATGAAATTGATGAGAGTGATGAAGAAGGTGACAATTGACAATGATAGTGGTATGCTTTTATATTTTATGTGAGTTATCTAATGTTGTTTAGTTTAATACTTCTTAAGTTTTATGTGAGTCAATTGTGGACAATGATTTGTTTTTTATTACGAATTAATGAATATGTTTATTTGTTAGATGATTTGTATTGTTTAGATATTAATGTTGATAATATTTATTTGATAGATTAGAACTTTAATGGTTGCAATTTACTAATTATATTTCTTTGGAAAAAACCTAGAAAAAAAAATAATTAAAATTTCGAATAGTAATTTCCAGGCCCTGTAGGGCCGGCCCTGGCCCTGGTACTATCGGGCCGGGCTTTGAAAAACAGATGTTTTCCTTATCTCAGGCCCTGGAGGGCCGGCCCTGTAGGGCCCAAGCCCTGGAGGGCCAGGCCCTGTAGGGCCGGGCCGGCCCTGATTCCCAGCTAAGCCATCATGTTTGTATGCTTTTACACTTCTATAGTTCTGTCCTTGTCTCTCTCGATTAGAATTTTGTTTGTCCTTATCCTCTATCCTTGCTTGCTTTTACACTTTGCTTTTACGTTCCTTTAAATAGGGGAATATAATCTTTTAGCACTGTTTACAAATTTTTAAGCGTTTAATGTTATTTATTTAATTTTATGTTTACTTATATTTTTATTTACTCAATGCATCTAATTAAATGGTTTTTAATAATTATAGATTTTTTTAAATAATATATTAACTCTTATTTTTATTTTTATTTTTTTAAAAAAATTACACTAAATAATCTAACTTTTACTCTATCATAAATTTATAAAAACCACAAAAAAAAAAGTGTTAAGGTGTAAAAATATACATGTGGTTTGGTCAAAAGAGCACCCAACAACAAATGCTTTTTTCAAGTGCAAAAGTGATTATGTGGTTACAAAAGTAGAGCAAAAGTCATATATACCGTTAAAGTTGATGACGTTGACCGTGAAGTTAGACAGTTTGACTAAAAGTGATGATGTGTATGCTAGTGGGTCCCACAATGGTGTCCATATCAGCAACTCTCAATCTCTCGCTTCCTACTTTCCAGAAACCCTCTATCTTCATCTTCTTCATCACGACGGCGATCGACGCAATCTTCATCTTCTTCATCATGACGAAACCGTTCAAGAAAGCATGTGGAAGTACCCATGCCAAACACAGCGGGTGGCGTTGCCGGCACCGGCGGTTGGGTGTCCCTCTGCTACAACAGCCTTTGCATCTGCCCCGCACATGACTCCAACTGCGTTGAGATCCTCTTTTGTTCTCCTTCAGTTGAATCGATGGTAATCTTTTCTCTGCTAATGTTGTGTAAGATAGTAATCCAGCATCCAAGATTTTAAGATAACTGAATTTGAATCACAGTGGAAATTAGTTTATTTCGGTAAACGGTCCTTATTGTTTCCTATGAGTGGCTTGATCTACTTCGTTGGGACATCCTGTGTTTGTTAGATGTGTGTTTTTTTTTCCCTCGTCAATGTGTTTTCCAAGACCATCTCTTTGATATTCTAAAAGTAAATTCGAGATTGTTTGAATTAAAATTGAATAATTAAAAGGTGTATAATGTCTTCACCTTAGGGAGTGAAGTTAAACAGGTAGGACCTTAGTGAAAAACCTCATTTTGTCCCATTAATCAAAAGGGGAAGGCTTTTAGATGCTGATCAAATCATTCCCAACCTACTCTTGCTAATAACCTTTTTTGTTTGGTTCTTTTTCCTGTAATGCTCTGATGGGTATATCTGGTTCTTCCTCCATAGTTCATTTGGGACCATTCAGAATGAAAAAGAAAGTGTGTTTGAAAATCAAAGTCGAGATAATGTGGACGGAGAAGGGAGATCAAATGGGCATATTGAGCGACATTTTTTTGATGACTGGCCACGATGATTAGCCGATGATCCACCACAACGTCTTCACCTGCAAGTGTCTTACACCAGTTGCCTCATGGTGCTCTGGTTCATTTTTTTGGGGAATGGTTTTGCATCCTGATTTGTATTATAATCTTGGGTTTGACCTCCGTCAAGTCACCTTATGAGTGTTGTTAGACTTTCAAATCCACCGCCATCAACAATGTCGTGATGAAGAAGATGGAGATGGAGAGTTTTTGGGAAGCGGGAGATGGAGATTGTGAGTTGCTGATATGGACACCACTGTAGGACCCACCAGCATACATATCATTACTTTTAGTCAAATTGTCTAACTTCATAGTCAACATCATCAACTTTAACGACAGATGTGACTTTTACTCCACTTTTGTAACTACATAATCATTTTTGCACTTGAAAAAAGCGCTTGCTTTGGACGCTCTTTTGACCAAACCACATGTGTATTTTTACACCTTAACCCAAAAATAAAAAAGCCATCTTTGTCACCAAAGTAATTAAAAAACACACCTTAAAACCCTTCTTTCCCCACTTCAATCGGCAAAATCACAATCACAAACAAAGCAATGAGGGAAAAGGGAAGTAGGTAGTGAGGGAAAAGGGAAGTAGGTAGGCGAGAAAAGGCGTAACATCCCCTTTCTTTCCACTCTATCTGAGACGCTTCTCCATCTTCCTCTGTTTTGTTGTTCGCCGTAGTGTGCATGTGTTTCTGCTTCCGTTTCTGCTTATGGACGTCTGAACAAGGAAGGAGTTTCGGTGGATGGTTTACTAAAAGGTGAAAGAAATGTAATTCATTTAATTGGTATTTTGTTTTAATTTGTTTATGGGTTGTGGCTCTATGATTCGTTGAGGTCATAGTTCCCTTCTCTTTTTAAACTGAATCATTTTAATAAATCAGGGGTTTTCGTTTGATTAGTGAAACTGAGAATGACGCAGTCTTGTAAAGCGTGTTCTACTAACTTTATTCCCCCCGGGGGGGGGGGCGGCGGCAGCAGGTAAATAGCCATGGGAGTGCCAACTACCTTCTTGTCCGAAGCTACATTCAGTTCGGTGCTCTAAGAATGGCTGGTGCTGATAATGCGTCCCATGATTTTTAGTCTATGCTTGCTGTGCATATATATGATTTGATCACTGTCTTTCTGTACTTTCTTAGTTTCTTTCAGGTTTGATTCCAGAAACATGTGAATTGTGATGGAAGCTTAAGAGTTTTCAATATAAGATATATATACTCTGGCTCTGCTAAATCAAACAGTTAAAGTGCCAAATGATATTCCGAGCGTGAACTTTGGTGTAGACTCAACTTCTTAATATATTATTTCATTATAAACGACATAGCTCATAGGTTAATTTTAAAAGAAAAATTAATCTTTCACTTCATATGGTTGTGATAACAATTTTTAAACTTTAATTCGGTGCAACTTAGTACGTAGTTCAATTGAAACTCAACTCTAATTTTAGGTTATGGCAACTCAATCCTTATAATTTTAACAATTTAAAATTTTAATCCATATTTTCATTAATAATATAATTTTAATTTCTAAAACATTAGAATTAATATTTCAAAGAGTTAAAGTACTTAGTCAAAGTTACAATGAACCTTGTTACGGACCGGCCTAAAGGCCCAAATCTATGTTATGGCCCAACGACGATCATATCAGGAAGAATGATTCATCGATCATGAGGGGAGATCCGGTATCATAACAGACCCGATCTATTAACATTATCAGGAGTATCCAGACCATATCTGCATCCCAAGATACTCGTCCCGGATATCACGCTAGACCGAGATATCTGCCTCGGACTCCTCTATAAATACAGAGGTAGACTAACCAGGTGCACACATTCTAATTCTCCACTCTATTTTCTATCACACAGAGCACACACAGCACCCCTCTGGCCGCCAACCCGTATTGTGAACTACGTGGACTTTGATCCCTTCAAAGGGTACGTAAGCTCTAGGCTTGATACCTAGTCAAGTCCAATCAGTCCTGTTCCCAGAACAGAACAAACCTAAAATTATAAAAGACTGAGTTAAAGTTTAGGTAAAATTTTATAACTGAATCAAAATTATAAAAACTAAAAGATTGATTTTTCACCTATAAGCGTTGGTCCTAGCAGAAGTGTTTTGGAATCTTTAGCAGAAGATCTCCGGTTCAAGTCCCCAATTACGTTCAATTATGTGATCCAGTCATATAATCATATAAAACAAATGATTATATATATATATATATATATATATATATATATATATATATATATATATAAAATATTATCATAGCGCCCGAATATTCATGGATTACTGAAGAAGCATGGTTTTTCGAGCAAAAAAAGAAGAAGAAGCATGGTTTATTTCAGCTCTCAAGGTAGATATTTCAGGTTCAAATTGGGGGAAGTGGCTTCTCTCCTATACTCTTAATATCCGCTCCCCTATTTTTCTTCAAACGTTACGGTTTCGGCCCAAAAAGAAAGCAACTGGTCCTTCATAAAAATTCTTTTAAAAAAAATCAGGGTACTAACAGATACTAAAAAGATAACTCATGATACTAACATGTATTGAAAAAATACTTCATGAATACTTCAGGATACTAACTACCATTGTTGTCAAAAATTAGTGTAGAACGTAAAAACTTACATTTTTAACGTTTTTACTTTAACAAAAGAAAAGGATGAAAAGCTTCTCTCTTTTTTTTCCCCGAAAAAAGGATGAAAAATTGAAAACTCTATTTTTATTGTGCATGTTGGACTCGAGATTACTGAAAAGTGAAGACTGTATGATTATATATAGTTTTTAATGTATTTCCATAGTTATGACTGTAAATTTTTTAAACATAAGTATTTTTTATATTTTATATAATTATATGACTTATACCTTTTAAATATAAAGTTGTTTGTTGGGTTCTGAGGAGTGATTTATGATTTTCTTTTCCATGCATCTATATATATAATTTTGAATTCTGACTTTAAGTAGTAGAAAGTAGAAACTTTACGTTTCGTGTCGTTTCTATGATTTACATTTCTATCACCCCCTTCTGCGTCTACATAGAAACTCGATTTTGACAACATTGCTAACTACTACTAAAAAAATACTTTAAAATAGTAAATGGTACTAAAAAAAAATATTTCATGATCTTAAAAAATTATTTTAAGGTTTTAAAAAAATATTTCAGTGTACTAATTGATACTAAAAAGATACTTCATACTACTAACTGGTACTGAAAAAAATATTTTAGATAATTTTTAAAAAATCTTAAAATAATTTTTAAGATTATTAAATATTTTTTCAATACAGGTTAATAGGGTGAAGGGTCAAAAATACACATGACCATTTCCCGCAGGATCGTCTAGCACCACGACCTTTCAACTGGATCAAAAATACACACGACGTTACGTTTTTGGGTCGCCCAGCACCACGGTCAACTAACGGTAATTAACGGTTAACTAACGGCCGTGGTGTTGGGTGACCTAAAAACATAATGTCATGTGTATTTTTAATCTAGTTAAAAGGTTGTGGTGCTAAGTAATCCTAAAAAAAAGTCATGTATATTTTTGACCCTTCACCTAAGTTAATATCTTGAGGTATGTTTTATACCCATAAAAAGTTAATTATGCGGTTGTTAAAATTGCTCTGTGATAAATCCCAATTTAATATATTTTATCCCGCCTTATTCATTTATTTTGGGGACTATTTTAGGCTAATTTGGATTTATTAGACAATAATTGGATTGTTAGCCTATTTTATGAAATAATATAAATCAGAATTAATTATGAGATTATTGGACTTAAATTATCAATATTCTGATTGAGATCTTGTGATTGAATAATATTTCTAAATATATGATAGATCACGATTTTATTTAATTCTTACAGGATAAGAAAAAGCATATTGGAAGATCCTACGATAGAGAATTAAACTTGGAAGCTAAAAGAAGATCTAATGGTGGAATTTTGTTGGGCTTTTGGAATTTTAATTGGCTCAAATTGATACCCAAAAAGCTCTCTTTTTCTCCTATAAAATTAACCTAGCTGCCTATGAATTATACACGCTCTCTTGGAGAGCCGCAACACGCACGGAGAGAGCTGCAGAACATTCACGCATACGAAGACGCTGAGGAGAGCTGCAACACGCAGGGAATTGTAATTCATTCATCCACTCATTTAATCAAGGACGGGACCCACGTTGCTTTCCTTGATTCAATTTATTCATCTATTCTTATGGCTGTGAGTTGCATGCTGTTTGGAGAGGAGATTTCAATGGAAGCTTGAGATCTTTAGGAGGCAACTTGGGAGGAGCATGAAGAAGGCTAGAGCCTAGAGTTTTACACTTGAAGATCACAAGGGAGTGTTATTCTTTTTATCTTTTTAATTCAGGACTTGAAATAATTTAGTTTTAAAGGATTTCAAGTTGTGTTAATTGAGAACAGTCTAGTTTTAGATTGTAAACATATTTCTTTTGGATTGGATTGATAATTTGAAGTTTTATGTGTGAGACAATTGTTGGAGTTTTGTTTGTAACCTTTTGATTGTCAATTGAATTATTAATTGAGTTTTCATTATTAATTTAATTGTCAATTTGGTTTATCATCTTAATTGTTTAATTGGGTTGATAAATTATCTAGTTGTTCAATTGGATAATTACAAATAAGATTTTCAAAACTATTTTGTGATTGATTTTTAATGAGTTTAATTAACCACCGCTTTTTTCATTATGAGTTTTCTAGTGGAATATGTGTTATTGAGCTAGAGGGTTTCCCGTGTTCAATTAGGTGATTAAATTCATTAATCTTCCTTTGATCTAATTAATTGGTTTGGGCTAAGACAGTTAATTCCATGCAATTCCTAAGTTGTCCCCTTCTTCCTCATAACTGAACTAGATCTTTGTCACTTGATTTGATTTTAATCAATTTTCTTCTTAGGATTTTAATTTTTCTCTCATAACAAAAACCTCCCAAAATTGCATTCATATTCATATAGGTTAGTTTCATTGGTTTCATTCTCATTTAGGTTTTAGAGTCAATTGCATTAGTGCATTTAGTTAGTTTAATTTCATTTAGGTAGTAGTGTTTTGCATTTTAGTTTAGGTTCATTCCATTGCATTTTTTTTTATCACCTAAATTCAACCTAAAGAAAAACCCACAGATTGCTCCTTGGGAGAATGACCTAGGTTGCCACTATATTGCATTATTAGTTAGTCCTGATTTAATTGATTGCTTTAGCAATGAAAGTAAGCACCATCACTCTGCTACATGTAATCATAAGGTGGGGTCAAAACAAAAGGTGGGGTCGTGGGGATTTAAAATTCATCTCACCCATTAATATTCTCCGCAACATGTGTTTCATGGTCATTGGCTGATGAACTGACATTGCTCGTCCGACCGACTCAGGCTGCTTTCTCCAATGTTGAAAGACAGATATATTATTAGTTTTCTTTTTCGCTTATTTTTTTGGTCATGAAAAGATCCATTATTGCACACGATTGGAAATTAAAGAGAAGCAATTGCTTATAGTTGAAGATAGTAAAAAGGTATTTGGTTCTTATATTGATCATCGATGAACAAAGAAACATAGAATATTCTCATCATGAGTGTGGAAAAAGGGAATGTTTGAACCATTTAATTTATCGTTATTTAAGAAAAATTGTTATATTCTTTTTCTGATATAAAGTTACAAGACCAATATAATCGTTTATTCATTTAACGTTTCATAACGGTTTTATTATAAAAACCATAATTCCTGTGAAACAATATAAAATAGTTACAAAGTACAGTTGTTATGTATTTAGATGTTATTCTAACAAGTTACAATTGTTACTTAATATATGTAATGTATATACCTTCATTTTTTAAAAAAACTTTGGGGGTTGATTATGCAAACCCATTTTACAACAAAAAAAACAAAAACAAAGCAAAGTATATACACTAAAAATAAAGAGTTATGAATATTTTTAGGAATATGATGTATCATTAGATTAATCTTCATTCTTTTGTAACTTATCCACCTTATCGTTCAAAGAACAAACGAGAGAGGCAAGTTACTTCAAGCAATAGTCTATGCATCCTTGCTCTCATATATAAACATGAAGCACATGATGGATCTCGTAAGTTACGTGGACAAGACTTTCAATGCTTGTTGATAGAAGGAGTTCATCTTTCGATTTTTTCCCTAAATGATGAATTAAAAGTTCTCTTGCGTTTGTCCATACTATTTTGTTAAATCAGAAGTTGACTTTGAGAAGTTGAAATGCAAGTAGAAAAGTGAAGTTCAATTTTCAGACGTTTATATAGAGAGGATTTTGTAGGTTATCAAATTGTCACATCTTTTAATATTAAAGATCATTATATTTTATAACTGGTTAATTTTTAATAATCATTATGTATTTAATAAATTTTTAAAATTTATTAGTATCTACTTCTAATTACATAATGCTGGTAAAAATACTTTACGATTCTCAATTAATAACCATAGATTATTAATTTTTAACTTTATCTCCCTCCTACGGTTATGAGGACGAGGGCGAGGAACAAGCCGTGTTTGTTTTACTCTCAACCATCTAATTTTTAGACCCAACTGGTACGGTCATGTAAGCTTAATTTATGGTGTCAATTATAACTCCAAGTTTTTCTGAAACTTCAAAGACTAATAATTTAATATAAAATAAATTTAAAAGATTAAAACCACATCTTTAAAACTTCCACAACCAAAACTTGAAAATCATAATGTCCAAAGATGGTATTAGCTTCTCTCTTTTTTTTTTTTTTTTTTTTACCACCTGTATAATATTCCAAGTTTCCCCCACCGTAACTTGGATTTGAAAATAAAACGACTGGATCAGCGGAATCAAATAAAAAAAGTACAAAGTTTATTTTAAAAATCACGTTGGCAAAAAAAAAAAAATACTGCTAAAAAGATCATAACAAAAAGAATAAAAAATACGGTGACGGACGCTGTCTACTGGAACGGCGTTATTTATTCATGTCGGTTCGCCGTTTTCAGATTTACAAATTTACACACGTTGACGCCAAGTCATGGTCTTCGGTCTTCCACCCTTTTATAAATTATAATTATATTAGGTTAATTTATACTTTTGGAGCTTTTAAGTTTAGACGTCCTTTATCTTAAAAAAGTGTATTTAAAATTCATCTCACCTATTAATATTCCAAGCGACGCGCGTTTCATGGTCATTGGTCGATGAACTGACATTGCTTGTCCGACTGACTCAGGTTGCTTTCTCCAATGTCAAAGAAGATATACTCCCTCTCGTCTTCATTACTCCTCTGATTCTAATTATAAGACATATTTAACCGATTTTAAAGAGATTAAAGAAAGAAGTTGAATTAGTTAAGTTTACTCATTTTTCTAAAATGACTTTATATAAATTTAAAAAGACAAAAGTGAAAGTGAATTAACAACCCCTACCACATACCTCTCCAACTTAGTATTTTCCTTTTCATACGCTTTTTAATTAAAATAATGGTCTTCCTATATCTATGTATGTATACATATAGATAGTGATACACACACATATATATACATACATATATCTACATACATATATATGAATACACAAACACACAAATATATATATATATATATATGTGTGTGTGTGTGTGTACACATACATATAAACACACACACATATGTATATATGTGTGTGTTTATATATGTACACACATATATATTGACAGGCGCGCACACACACATAGATATACATATATGTATAAACAGACATACACAAACACACACTCACTCAAAGATATATATATATGTGTGTGTGTGTATTTATATATGTGTGTCTATATATATATGTATGTATATTTGTATATAGACACACACACATGTAATAACCAAAAACCAAACACATTTGAGAGAATAAAATATGGATATTTTAGGAAGAAATTGACAAAAATTAGAATGTGTTTACAAAGTACAGTTGTCATCTAATATTTGTAATGTCTTTAGTTTTTTAAAACTTTGGTGCTTGATTATGCAAACCTATTTTACAAAAAAAAGAAAAGAAAAGAAAAGAAAGAAAAAAAAAAGAAGGTAAATAAATAGAATAAAAGTAAAAAGTTAAGAAGATTTTTCATTCTTTAGTAACTTGTCCACTTTCTCATCCAAAGAACGAATGTGAGAGGCAAGTTACTTCAAGCAGTGTTTCTTTCATCCTTACTCTCACATGTAAACATGGATCATATAATGGATCTTGCAGGTTACGTGGACAAGACCTTCAATGATTGTTGATGGAGGGAGTTCATCTTTGAGAAAATCCTTTTCAAGGCCTATATTACCAAAAAAATTACAGAAAAGGCCCCAAAATTCTGAAAATTCCAGAAAAGGCCCAACGTGAGTTGTTAATGGGGCTGATATAGTTGTTAGCGAGGTATTGATATAGTTGTCAATCTTCCAACGGATTTATTGCACGCCATATATCAAATGCCGATCCCGAGGAATGGAATGGAAGACAAACTGAAGTGGACAAGAGCCAATAATGGTGTTTATGTTGTGAAAAAGGGATACCAAGTTGAAAAGGATAATCAAAACAGTTATGAGCCGAGGGCTGGACCTTCCATTGTTATCCCAAAAGACACCTGGAAATCAATATGGAAAATGAGAGTGATCCCTCAGGTGCAACAATTTGTATGGCGTATTCTTAATAGCGCTATTGCCATTAATGCAGCCCTTGTTCGACGTAAGGGATCCCCAACAAGCATTTGCCCAATTTGTGAAGAAGTAGATGAAACTATTGAGCATCTTTTTTTCCTTTGCCTTTGGACGAGGTGCGTATGGTTTGGCAGCTCCTTTAGTGCCCGATTGGATGTTAATAGCATTAACAACTTTAATCATTGGTGGCTGCAAGTAACAGGTATGCCCATGGTAGTCAAAATCGCGCTTTAATCGCAAAAAATGCCGTTTTTACGTTTTTTTTTCCAGGCAAAACGTGTTACGCGGTGGAAAAAACGCTCCAGAGGTAAAAACGTAAAAAGCGCCGCGGAAAAACGTAAACGCGTAAAAACGAAAAGTTTTTGCAAAAAACGCAATTTTTACTAAGGGACTTAAGTGAAAGTTTAAAAGTTCTGGAGAGGGACTAAAGTGAGAATTTTCAAACTATTTTGGGGCAGAACTGAAATTTCAAAAATATCTAGGTCCTTTTTTGTAATTAATAAATAAAGATTATTTTACCCCTAATTACACTTAATTCAATACAAATGTTCCTAACTCAACTTAGTACTTAATCATACAATAATGTCCCAGAAAATGTATTAAAAATCCCAATTTAATCATGTAAAATCATATAAAAAATACGGTTTGATCAATGACAATGTTGGACATTTTGATTGATATTGCATTAATCAGTATATGTGTGTATGATGACAAGTACCTTACTTTTCTCGAATTTTTTTTATATACATATGCAGGTAAAAACTCCGTTTTATTTTACGATTTTACGTTTTACGTTTTTCCATTCTCCTTCTATTTTTAGGTAAAAACTACGTTTTTACTACTATAAGTATGCCTGATTTTACCCCTATGATATTTCCCTCCTGTGTTGGATTCTCTGGTTTGTATGGAAACAAAGGAACAATAAAAATTTCAACCATGTATCCCCAAACCCCCGTTATGTGATTGAAATGGCTAGCTCCTATAATTGCGAATTTTGGAGTACATGGGAAAAGCTTCATGCTGTGCCTGAATCTGAAAATAGGAGTAGCTGTGAACCTACTCATTGGATTCCTCCTGCTGCAGGATTTTTGAAAATTAATTGTGATGCCTCCTTTTTCTCGGGAAAGCACAGTACAGGTATAGGAGTGGTATGTAGAGATGAGTTTGGAGATTTTAAATGGGGATTTGTGTGTAAACTGAAATCTGTCTCAGCTTTTATGTCTCATTGGCTTTACAAATAACACTTATGCTAGCTATGGATTTGGGTCATTAGAAAGTTGTTTTTGAAGTTGATTGTCTTCCTCTCCTGACTTGTGTTGATGAAAGGTCACCAGATTTGTTTGATTGGAGGTGCAGAGGTATTGTATTTGATGTTATCAACTTCCATTATTCCAATGTTGGGTTTTCATTTACTCCCAGAAGAGGGAACCGTGTAGCTGACTTTCTTGTAACTAAGGCTTATAAAGAGGTGTGCTCGATTGGGTGGGTTTTACAATCAACACCTGTTTTGATTTCCTTTCTAACCTTGGACATTAAGGAGGCCAATATTTTTAAGGAAGATACTGATGTCTCTGATCTGATTGTGTTTGATGATGACTGATTTTAGATTGTTTTTGCTTATTTTGGCTGCATTTAGTTGTATTAGCAGCGTTGGTTTTTCTGGCTGTGTATTGCCTTCTTTTGTTTGCAGTAGTAGGAGTATCATCTGGTGGATTGTTATGTACCCTTATGATTCGTTAGTAATATAGTACCTTTCGCGATCCAAAAAAAAAAAAAGAATCAAAGTGTCAAAGCGAGGAACGCGCCTAGGAAATTTCCTTCATAATTCATTTGTGTTTTATCGACTCTTGCTTGCAGCTCGCTATAGGTTATAGGTAAATTCTCTCATCTTATTTCTTTGTTCAGATTCAACTCCATATTTTTTGTCAGGTCTCGATTCTTTTCCAATATAAAATATTTCCTAATCGGCCGGTAAATTTAGTTGAAATCGTCGAGTTTGATAAATTATTTTCTTATTTCTTTCTTTATTTCATTATTTCTTTTGATTCCAGCAATTATTCTTGACCATTTTTTAAATTAATCAAATCATGTTTGAACAGAAAAAGTTTCTGGCCAGAGAAGCAAAAATAAAGGTAAAAAAATACTACGGTACTTTTTGGCCCCCCATATATATGCATCAAGTTCCCTTATAACTTAAGTTTATATAGTTAATATTTGAGTTTAAATTTTTCGTTAGTAAAATTAACGGTGTTAGAATTATATGACTAAAAGTATACTTTATGATATTAAAGGATTAAAAATACACTTTATGTAAATTTAAAAGACTAAAAATATACTTTAACCCAAAGAACACTGTGAAGGACGCCGTCTATTGAAAGGGAGTTATTCATTCATGTCATTGGCCGTTTTCAGATTTATAAATTTAAACACGTTGACGCCAATGGTCATGGTCTTCGGTCTTCTATCCTTTTATAAATTATCATTATCCTTTAAGTCTTCAACTAAAAAAGGTATTTAAAATTCATCTCTCCCGTTAATATTCCCAGGGACGCGCGTTTCATGGTCATTGGCCGATGAATTGACATTGCTAGTACGACGTACTCAGGCTGCTTTCTCCAATGTGAAAAGAGAGATACTCCTATATTATTACTTTTCTTAGTTTTTTGGGTCATGAAGGGACACTTAGCTAGCAAGGAAATCACCACGAAACAAAGGCACGAACATTCCAGAACTTTTACAGAGGAGGGACAACAGTGTAATACTTACTATGAACACTTTCTTGACTATTAATTCTTACCATGTGATCAGATATTTTCCCTTATAAATAGCCGTTGGAGTGCGAATCTTTTTCTTATCCAAAGATACTTTGAGATCGTCACTGTGTTAGCTCCGAAGTTACGCATTGACGAAAATGGCCGATGCTGAAAGTGTTGTTGTCCACGATGTTCAATCTATCCTCTCGTCTTCGGAGAGAGACTATCTTGTTCGGAACAACGGCGATCAGGTACGTTGTTGTTTGGTTCTTTTGATTAACACGATTTATGTTTTTTATTTTCCTGGAAAATGAGTGTAGTCTGTGATTCGGAAAGCTTGAGCTCCGTAATTTATTCATACGGATCCATCTTAGGTTCATAAAAACTCTCTCTAACCATGTCTGAAGTTTTGGTCAACGGCCTTTGCACTAAATATTTAGTCTTCTGAGTGAGTTGAGTGTCTATACTGGCTGCCCATCTGATCTGATTCCTGGTATAATTATTTTATCTCAGGTTTGATTCACAAATTTCTTCTAATTACAAAACATATGAGTGATGATACACCTGTGTTCTTAGGAATTTTCGATATAAGATAAAATCCGGGTGAAATAGGCTGCCCAGAATCAAACAAATAAATACCAAATGATTTTTTTATTTTTGGTGAATTCTGATAGACCCTATCAGTAGATAGATATACATATACCGTTTTATTGGGAGTTATTGCTTATATTTAGTTTTTGAAATAATTATACTTGTTTTCATAAAAAATTGAAGTGGTTGTTCTTCATGCTGTAAATATCGTCAGGTTAAAATCGAGAACCTAAAGGGGAAGAAAGTTGGTTTGTATTTTTCGGCATCTTGGTGCGGTCCCTGCAAACGATTCACCCCTACTTTGGTGGAGGTGTACAATGAAGTCTCTGCTAAAGGTGATTTTGAGATAATCTTTGTTTCAGCTGATAAAGATGAGGATGCCTTCCAAGCATACTTTTCCAAGATGCCATGGCTTGCCATTCCGTTTTCTGATTCTGACACACGTGATCGCCTTGATGAATTGTTCGAGGTGCCGGGGATTCCCCACCTTGTAATCCTTGATGAGAATGGGAAAGTTGCCGTTGAAGAAGGAACAGAGGTTGTGCTTGAGTATGGAGCTGAAGCATACCCTTTTACATCTGAGAAGATCAAAGAGTTTAAAGACCAAGAAGAGGAAGCCAGGAGGAACCAATCCTTGAGATCTCTTTTGATCTACAAGTCACTTGACTTCGTTACATCTTCT
Organism: Acacia crassicarpa; assembly: GCA_034222035.1. Classification (NCBI taxonomy): domain Eukaryota; kingdom Viridiplantae; phylum Streptophyta; class Magnoliopsida; order Fabales; family Fabaceae; genus Acacia; species Acacia crassicarpa. The sequence goes on along the minus strand of JAWXYG010000009.1, from coordinate 16,156,164 downwards.
GATGGAAAGCAAGTAAGTTTTTCTTCCCTGCAAGATAGACCTGAACAAGTATTTCCTTTGCTTCAAAAAGCTTCAAACTTTTTTGGGCTGAGTTGGGAAAATCTTTTTCACACTTTGAACACATGTAGGAGAGGGTTTGAATTTAACCTTCCATTTATTTACAGGTACCTGTGTCTCAACTTGAGGGAAAGACTGTGGGTCTGTATTTCTCATCTTTTTCATACAAAGGATCTGCCGAGTTTACACCAAAGCTTGTGAAGGTTTATGAGGAGCTGAAAGCAAAGGGTGAGGACTTTGAGATTGTGTTGATATCCGTGGGTGGTGATGAAGAATCATTTCAAGAGGGATTGAAAAGTCTGCCATTGTTGGCGTTGCCATTCAATGATAGAAGGTGCGAAAAGCTTGCTCGCTACTTCGAGCCATCAACCTTGCCCACTTTGGTTATTATTGGGCCAGATGGAAAAACCCTTCATTCCAATGTGGCTGAGGCCATTGAAGAGCATGGCGTTCTTGCATACCCTTTTACTCCTGAGAAGTTTGCAGAGCTCGCTGAGGCTCAGACCCTTGAATCTATTCTGGTTTCTGGAGATCTGGATTTTGTCTTGGGCAAAGATGAAGTCAAGGTATGATTAAAGCAATTAAACCATTTTCGTGAAATATTTTCAATAGCTTGAAAACGGTCTTCTTCATCCTCATGTCTTGCATGTCGATAAATATTTAAGATACATATGATACATGTATGTTTGGATATTGCCATGAGATCGAAATAAAAAATGGGAATTTGATATCCTTGAAGTTCTGTTTATTCTTTTCCAATAATAGGTTAATATATTCTGTATGAATGCTTTTACTTTGTCATTTCAAACATTTAACTCTTAAATGCCATGTTATTTGATAGTTGAGATCAATCTGAACCGCGATAAAATGACAATGTGGATCTGATATCTGTGAAGTTAAATTTATTCATTTATAATGAAAGATTTATATGCTTTTTATAACTGCTTTTGAATTTTCATTCCAAACATGTAAAACTCTCAAAATATCGTGATATTTAACACTTGAGTATCATTTGATCCATTCTGCTGCTTCTCTCCTCTACTCTTTTGTTTCCATTATGTGATAATGACAGTAAATCTCCTTTGTTTCAGATTCCGGTGTCTGATTTAGTGGAGAAGACGGTGCTCTTATACTTCTCGGCTCAATGGTGCCCACCATGCCGTATGTTTCTACCGAAGCTCATTGAAGCATATCACAAGATCAAGGCCAACGGCAATGCTCTTGAAGTTGTCTTCATCTCTAGTGACAGGGATCAAGCGTCCTTCAATGACTTCTTTGCTGAAATGCCATGGCTGGCTCTTCCCTTTGGTGATTCTAGGAAGTCATTCCTAAGTCGCAAATTCAGGGTGTCAGGCATCCCCATGCTGGTGGCCATTGGACCGAGTGGCCAGACCGTCACGAAAGAAACCAGAGAACTTGTCACACTTTATGGTGCTGAAGCTTATCCATTCACTGAGGAAAGGGTGAAACAACTTAAGGCAGGTCGCAATGAAGAAGAAGAAGAAGAGGAGGACAAGAAAGATGGGTATGCTTGTGATGGAGAAGTCTGCTCTAAGGCCTGAACGAGAGTGAATCCTGTTTGTTGCATTTAATCTGTCTTAAGGCCTCTTGTGGTGTGTATTTCAATAGACGTGTAATAATATGTTGGGTTTTAATAATATAAATTAATGAATAAAAACTTTTCTTTCTTATTGTGCATTATGGATATGGATGGGAGTTCTTTCCCTGACATGTGACGAGGGAGATATAACGATGGTCTTGCACCAGCACCAGTCAAATTAAAAAAGATCAACAGAAGGTAGGCATGGAAATTAGCCCGTCAGATTAGGTTTTGGCTAAATAGGTTTAAATCTACAATGGGGTTAAAAAACTTAAGCTTGAATGCAGGCGTTTTTTTAGGTTGAGTCATGAGCATTGTTGTCAAACTTGCGAGTTGATTCTCTGAATTTAACATTTTTACGTTTCTACTTTACAAAAACGAGTCGAGTCAATGGTAAACTCTTGCTAGTCGTAAATTCGGTTAAACTCACGATTTTATATACTGAGTTTATCATTTTTACGTTTCTAACTTATAAAATCATATTAATTCATTCTTAAACTCATGTTAACTTTTTTCATTTTATCATCCTCAACGGCTTTATATAGAAATTTTGTAGAAATTTATTTATTAAATATGATAAACAATGAATTTTGATTGATTTAATTTCAATTATTTGGATTTAAAATATATTTAAATCAAATTATTGTCATTTTTATATTTTAATTATTTAATTATACATTAGTAATACCTATTTAATAATAAAAGTAAACTCTTACAATTTTATGATTCGAGTTCACGATACGAGTTTACGTCATTGTCACGAGTTTGCTTAAACTTGTGAGTTTGACAACCTTTGTCATGAGTCTTCAAAAGGCTTGGTTCAGGCCTGGAGCATATTTAAAGCCTACTTACAATGTAGGCTTTTATAAAGGCCTCATATTGCAGGCCTTGAAGGCTATAAATGAGCTTTATGCAGTTTGAGCCTATCAAAATATATATAAATATAAGAATAAAAATAAATATTTTGTTATTATATGATATAAATATAAATATATTTATTTAATATGTAAACAAGCCAGTCGTGAAGGCTTACAGGCCAGGTTTTAACAAAATAGGCCTGACCTCTTTATAAATATAAGCATTTAAATAGGCTTTGGCTTAACCTTTTTAACAAATAGGTCAGGCTTGATCAGGCCCTAAATAGGCCAAGCTGGGCTGCTGATAAATATATATTTTATAATTAAATAAATGTATATTTTATCTCGATCTGGACTAGGCAGGGCAAAGCTCTGGTGAACCGGGTGCAATAGCAAAAAAATAAATGTATATTTTATGGTATAATGAGATTGATTTATGAATACTTTATACCTATTTAATTATCTTTTATATATTTATTCATTTTTTAATTAAATATAGGATAAAAGAATATTATAACAGAAAATCTATTGATATCATATTTTATTATATAGGAGATATTATGTGATTTAAGAGAGGGCAACATTGTAACAAATTAAATTGAAAAGTATATACCTCCGGTTCTAATTATAAGAGCTAGTTGACTTTTTTGAATAGATTAAGGAGGCCAATTAAATTACTTTAAAATATTTTTATTTTTATTTTTTTCTTCAAACTTATTAGTTTGACTAATAAACTAATATATAATCTAAGAATATTTAATATATGAAATTATTAAGTAATTTATTTAATTTTCTTAATCTTTTCAAAGAAAGTCAACTAACTCTTATAATTAGGACTGGAGGTAATATATTATATTGTTATATTAGAAGTGACGTGGGGATCACAATAAGTAAAGAAGCATATTACGTACAAGCAGAGTGAAAAGGATATATTAGGGATTAGTCTTTCTAGCCTAGTCCGTTTTTCATCTTTTCAAGTTTCGGCTTGCTTGAAAAGGATATGATATATCCTTTAGAAAAAAGAAAAGATGGGGAAGTGTGGGGCCCAAACACTTAACTAATATCTATTAAAAGGAGGGTTGAGTTTATCTCATTATCACATTCTCATTATCCCTCATCATCTCTAAATCTTATCCATCTAATCAATCACAATACCACTTTAATTTTTCTCTCACCTTCCCAATCAATGGTCTAGATAAGCTAATGAGAGAAAATGAGAAAAATGATGAGGAGAAAATCTTCTTCCTTAAAAGGAAGGAAGGACGCACGCGGCACAGAGCGAACCAAAAATAAAAGAAACAGGAATCGCAGAAGTAGACGCAGCAAGACGCATCAGTAAAAGAAAACCAGAGCCGGAGATTGAGGGATTCTTTAAGAGTCTCTATCTCTCTCTCTCTCTCTCTCTTCCCTTGTCTTACCTGAATCTATATTTTATTTATTTTATGGATTTTAGTATGGTCATGTGTGGCTAATTTTCTTTTCAACCTAAAGAACCTATAAACTTATTTGGGTTCTAGAGATTATTCCTACTATTAATTTTGATTAATTTTATTCTGTTTATTTAATCTTGTTTTTATTGCTATTGTTTAGTAACTGGCCACTATTAAACATGTTTTGGAGATTTAGGATTGAACTTAGAAGAGGGAAGCTTAAATTGACCATAAGATTAAATAATGTGGAATTAGGTTTTAATCTAATTTATATCTAGGATAGACATATACCTTAAAAGCTCTGCATAATTAAAGTATAGTGAACCCAAACGAAAAAGCATCTTATTTAGTTGTGTGAAACATTACATAATTAACTAAGATAGATATATAAGTGGATCAGAAAGCATTTATAGACATATACTATAAATCATGATATCTCATATATTGTAAATAACGAAAAATTATTTTTGAAAGTTTAAATCCCTATTCCAAACAACTTAAGGTGGCTTATTAAATAATGTTTTAGCCGGAAGTAATATATATTCTTTATTTTATAACTAACATTCTTATATATGTGGATAAGCATATATAAGAATGTTAGGCGACGGGCAATAATGCAAAGGGAAAAGAATGAGGTCTATGAGGTCACAGGAGGTGATGATGGGATGCATCCATCAGGAAATGACACCCAATATGGCAATTGGCAAGGAAAAATGAAGTCTTTGAGAGAGAAGAGACGGAGCCATTAAAGAGTCAAAATGACAAAATATCATTTCAACAAAAGGGAATAAATGGAAAGTCAAAAAGCAAAGATAGAGACAAATCAAATATTAATTTTTTTATAATATCAAATATTAATTTTAAATACAGGGGAGAAAAGGAATCCAACGTAAATATGAATAATGAGTTGGTAAAACAAAATGAATACATTATGGTGGGCCCTTCAAATGTAATAAATCAGGGGAACAATCAAGGGAAAATTACACACAGGTCCTAAGGAAGATACATATTTACATTTAGGTCCCATGAAATGACAAAATTACACATAAGTCCCTAGAGACTTCTGTGTACTTATTTGTAAACATCAAATTACTTATTTTCTGAGTTGCAGAGGCGATTAACAACAAAAAATTATATATTTACAACACACAATTGTTGTTTTAACAACAAGTTCTTTCAACATGGATTTTTTCAAATCTGAGTTCCAGAGGCAATTCACAACAAAAAATTATATATTTGCAACACACAATTGTTGTTTTAATAACAAGTTTTTTCAACATGGATTTTTTCAAATCTGAGTTCCAGAGGCGATTCACAATAAAAAAATTATATATTTGCAACACACAATTGTTGTTTTAACAAGTTTTTTCAACATGGATTTTTTCAAATCTGAGTTCCAAAGGCGATTCGCAACAAAAAATTATATATTTGCAACATACAATTGTTGTTTTAACAACAAGTTTTTTCAACATGGATTTTTTCAAATCTAAGTTCCAAAGGTGATTCACAACAAAAAATTATATATTTGCAACACACAATTGTTGTTTTAACCACAAGTTTTTTCAACATGGATTTTTTCAAATCCGAGTTCCAGAGGCGATAACAAATTCTATATTTACAACACACAATTGCTGTTTTTACAACTTGGATTTTTTTTCAAATCTTGAGTTCCAGAGGCAATTTACAACAACACATTCTATATTTACAACACACAATTGTTGTTTTAACAACAACTTCTGAGAATTTTGATAGCTCACTAAGGCTAGCAAAGGAAAAAATCAGCTTCGCTTTACATAAGAATTAGTGGATTTTGTGAGCCTTTCTCCGAAAAGCGTCCGTCGTTGCTGGGAAAAACAAGAGATAAAGCAGAGTTGAGCAAAGGCTAGAGGAGAAGTAAATAGAAAAGGACAGTCCAATACTCCAATCGTGGCGGAGACGAATGCTCCACATAAATTGAAAATAAAGAAATGAAGAAGAGTGCACACGGGACCGGTACAGACGGGATGAGCAACGACATTCAGAAAAAAAAAACCCTAAAATTTCACACCTACACTTGCGGTCATTGGACCCACTATGGCTCTGCCATTGACAGCAATGAGAGATGCAGGGAGCCTCGCACAATCCCGCCAGCGATGAACAAGGAATGACGGTCTCTCGATCGAACACCAGTGAAGAGCTTGCTCGAAGGTTGAAGGGCTTGGTCGAATGGGAGATAGAGTCGAATGGGAGATGACTGATTCAGTGGTTTAGGCGTTTTTTATGCTGAATGGGCAAAAAAGTAATTTGATGTTTACAAATAATTACGCAGAAATCCCTCGGGACTTCTGTGTAATTTTGTCATTTCATGGGACCTAAATGTAAATATGTGTCTTCCTTGGGACCTGTGTGTAATTGTCCCAAAAATCTATATGTGCCCTTTTAAGGAAAAAAAAACCTAAAAAAAACCCAAAAATTATGTAAATCCCAAAAAAAAAGTCTGAGGACGTTTTCTAATATACAATTCTAAAATGAAATGAGTGGAAAACCTACCACTAAACGCTGAAAAAGGAGCAAGGGCAAATTGAAAATCAGTCAATCTCTCTCTCTTGGCTCGTTTCTTTGCTCTCTGCTCGATTGTCACTCTCGTCCCTAAACGGCTAAACCGTCGACCCACCGAAGTTGCTATGATTGCCGTCGCTGGTTTGCCTGTGGCCATCGTTGCCGGTTAGGTATATTTTCTCTCTTACCGTCTCAACCTTCATCTTTGTCTGATTGGGGTCTGATTTTGCTTCATAAAATACTTCAGTTGGATGATTTAGGTTAGACATGCTGATAGGTTAGTCTGCTTGTTTCATTGGAGAGTTCTTCGTTTTTGGCGGTAATAAACAAACCAATGCAAGTCTTGTGCCTTTGAATGGTATATTTTCATATTTTCCATTTGAAGTTATCGATTTATATGTATATTAACTCAGTGATGGCCTTATTGGTGCTTTGAAAAATCACTTTTGTTCTGTATGAAGAACATAAGTGTCTAGCCCTAGGTGGGCTAGTATGTCGATATAGGATCTGTAGCCTACTCCTAGGTATCCATAGATGGGATACCCAAGAGGATAGATGATCACAGAGCACAAACAGGAGGGTTTTCACCCAATGGAGTGGGGTGTGTGCTCTGTGCGGCAGAATTATAAAGAAGCAGAGTTCAGAGCCTGTGTACCTTTAGGGTTTGCCGACTATTTATAGAAGGTACCTTAGGGTTAGGGATTGGACTGTTGGGCCTTATGGGCCTCCAAGCCCAAGTGTCTTGCCTCAATATCTGAGCCATACTTTTATTCCATAACAGTTGCCCCCCAGCCCGGTAGTTCAGGTCTCTGAGCTGCCGGGATGCATTAGTTGCTTGATTGTGAAGCACGGATTTGGCCGATGTATATACAGCTTATCCAGGTTGTTTGAGATGAGATAAGGTCCTTGCTCGCATTCATAGCGATTTTTCACAGTCTATACTCCTGTATTTAATAACATGTAAGCAAATCATAATCAATGAAAAATACTTACTGCTTGCGCAAATCGTTTAGCTTGCTCATCTCGAATGCTTGTCCGAGTTTACATTAATCTCGGTTATTAATAACATGTCTTTTCACGAACAACTCGTCCTGCTCTGTTGCCCCCCAGCCTGGTAGTTCGAACCTCGGGACTGCCGGGATGCATTTAAGATTTAACCAAGATCTGCACATGAAGCCCGGATTTAAACTAGATTCAGTTTAATTGGGTCCGGCTTTAGAGATGTACGTGGATCCCGGATCTTAACTAGATTCAATTAGCCGGGTCCGTCTTCAAATTACACTTTATGTGTATCCCGAGTTTAAACTAGATTCAGTTTAAACCGAAGTCGACTTCAGAACTTTACGCGGATACCAAACATTAACTAGATTCAGTTAACTGCCCGACTTTAAACTTTATACGGATCTCGAACGTTAACCAGATTCGGTTAACTGGGTCTGCCTTCAATTGCTTAATATCTGCAAACATTTACACGGAGCCCAGATTTAAACCAAATTCGGTTTAAGTCGGGTCCGACTTTAAAAACTATTATGGATCCCAGATCTTAACTAGATTCAGTTAGCCGGGATCTAGGCGGCGGAAACCAACACGCACAATCTTCATCCGTTGCCGGTTCCACTTTATTAACTATTTTTGTTTGTAGTTGTACATTTAATGTACCGAGTTGTAGCACCCGTGTTGAGCTCTTGTTATGACACTTTCAATTTGTAAAATCAAAAGTGTGCCAATTTATGCTTGCTCCCATTTGTCTTTGCCTTTCGTGAGAAGAGAATGTAAGAGCCAACTTGATCAAGGTCGGCTAGTACACTCGAACGTTTTTTCCCCTTTTTCAACTTTACCGTTGTAACACCTCATTTTCATCACCCAAAAACTTGGCCAAAATATTTGTAATTCCTCCAATAGGGTGTATCATTATCCAAATCATTAGATTACATTACCATTTCAAATAAAGTTTAATCCACAATCAAAATAAATTTCAGAAAAATATTTCAGAGTTCAATACAAAGCGGAAGTCTTAGGTTCATGGCAAATAAAATAACATAACATAAACTATAGGAGTACAAAAGAGCCTCCATAGCTCACTCCATAGGTGCCTTCCCTTGCTCTCTACTAGGATATTCACCTGAAAAATGTTAATGTGGGATGAGATTCCACGTCTCAGTAACTACTGAATATTTCTACCGTACACGAGCAAATAATATATGACAAAAAGGTATGGGCTGATTTCAAATATATATGTAGATTCCATAATTTCTCATACAAAATAATTTATACTAATAGTCATCAATATAGAAGGTAATAAAACATATATATCTCAAAAGTTCTCATCTCATGTCTTTACAGATTATTCATCATTATATCAAATTCTTGAACTGTTCAGAAATGCATTATGCAGTATGCACCCTCCCTTATATCACCTTCCAACCGTATACCGCTGACTGGAACCATAGGCTAACATATAGTCCAATAGAAACTCATTCATTTGACTGGATGGTTTCAAGCTCACCAAAACTTAAGATACACCCGGCCAAAGGTATAGAGCTTAAATCTGGACTATGGCTCCCCTCCTTTAAAATAAAAACTAAGGAGGTGTCACATGTCCCACAACTCCAATGAAATCCCGGCCAGAGGAAAACATGGAAGATGGGGCCCTGAAACAAGTACCATCCACTGTGCACCGAGTGGTGGCACAAATCATTCTTATCATTCAAATCCCTCCTTACTCCACCCATCATAATACATCCGCCATGATGAATATGTTCACTCAAAATAATGCATTATTATACCATAAAGTTTTATACATCAATATACGTATTTATGAATAGTAAATACTATGCGTATCTGTGAATAGTAAAATACTATGTGTATATATGAATAGTAAAACACGGTATATATACATGAATAGTAAAAATGAAGAGTACATACGGTATGTATACATGAATAGTAAATACGGTATGTATACGTGAATAGTAATATGAATAGTAAATACGGTATACGTGAATAGTAAAATGAATAGTAAATACGGTATACGTGAATAGTAAATTTGAATAGTAAAAATGAATAGTAAATACGGTATACGTGAATAGTAACGTACGTATAAATAGTACCTCTGCAGATTTGCAAATCAAAGTTCCCACACCAGATCTTAAAACCATAAATATTTTCTAAATATTCTTGCCAAAATAGTAAACAAACAAATTTATAATCATACATAATTCACAAGTATAAGGAAGAATATTCAGAGTTACCTGTTACTTGCTAATACCCGAATCACCAACCAGCTATTATAACTCTCAAGCAAATATCTCTACTCTCTCTCTCTCTCTCTCTCTACCTCTCTCTATGGCTCTTAGAAGTTGTGAAGAATAAAATGAAATGGAAGGTCTATTTATAGTTGGAAAATGGGTCTTTAAGTGTAATTTTCGTCTCTGAGTCGTTTTACGTAATTTTCCCAAAATTATAAAAAGAAAACTTTCCCGTGACTCTTAGCCGCCCCGTGAACGTTTTTTTAAAAATTTTAATAATATTTTAATATTTTAATAATATAATATAATATATATTATTTTATTATTATAATATAATATTATTTAAATAATAAATTATTATTGAGTGGGTCCCGCTGACAAAATTTTCAAAGTTCACGAGAGTTTTGTGTCGGAGGAAGAATTATTTTGGTTGTGGGTCCCGCATGAATAGTAAATACGTATTTGTGAATAGTGAAAACTATTCATATTTCACAAATTTCAAGTATTAAATACGTATTTGCGAATAACATATATATATATATATATATTTTTAAATACGTATTTGTAAATAGTAAAAACGTATACGTGAATAGTAAATACTATTCACGGGGCCCACAAAATACTGATTTCAAATTTATCACTTTCCAAAAATAGAGCCTACTAGTCTTCCCAAAATAGGTTTATGTTCAAGATTTTAGATTCAAAATTCAGGATGTTACAACCGTGTTCCAATGGACACAAGTTTTAACCTTTCGGTTTTATCAGGTTCCAAAGGACACATGTTTGAATTGGTTTTTCCACGCAGCCCAGATCTTAATCAAATTCGGTTTTACCGGGTCTGCCTTCATCCCTGTCGTAAGGGTTCATTTCATATGGAACTCGGGTCTGCCTTCATCCCTGTTGTAAGGGTTCATTTCATATGGAACCCGGGTTCCGTCTTTGAAACTCATTCAAGTTTTATTTGATGATTCGGCCAGAATCAAACATTTGTTGCGCAGAATACCGGTCTAGGACCATCTATGAGCTATCAAACCGTCTAGGTGATTTACCAGAAATCATTGGCTTTTTAGCCTTTACATAATTTTCCATCTGGTTCAGGCTTACAACCGACGTGATCAAGGCCGATTATAATGCCTTTATTTTCAGCATTTTAATTGCCGAGGTGCATGATCCACGAAATTTTGCGTTTGTAAAACTCGCGCATGTCTGTTTATTATGGCCATTTAAGACGAAACGGTAACCGCAGATCATCCAACCCGAGTCCCGTCCATCCCCTTTTTTTTTTGGCGGCTTTGCCGCTATACGGTCAAGCTTAGACTCGTACATGTTAATTACATGATTTATGAACCACTTCGGGGTTCATACATGTTCGTTTTAGTGACATGATTTATGAACCACTTCGGGGTTCACACATGTTCTTTTTGGTGACATGATTTACGAACCACTTCGGGGTTCATACATGTTCTTTTTAGTGACATGATTTATGAACCACTTCGGGGTTCATACATGTTCTTTTTTCCATACTTTGTTGCTAGATGATTTATGAATTAGTTCACAATCCATGCGTACTTCGTCGCACCTCGTTATCATCGCTACATGTTCCGCTGGCGACTTTGTCGCTAAATGATTTATTGGGCGGACTGTTCCGTTGGCGACTTTGTCGCTGGATGATTTATTGGGCTGATTGTTCCGCTGGCGACTTTGTCGCTAGATGATTTGTACATGTTTTCCTTCGACATGATTTTCGGAAAGAGGTTTATGTACCTCTGATTCCAACATGTTTAGCTTTGGTGGCATTGACGACGCACATTGAGCCCGGCTTTTAACCAGGTCGAGTTTAACCGGGTTTCATCTTCGTTCTCTTCCGTATGGATGTGCTCTGTACGGAGCCCGGATTTTCACCAGATTCAGTTTAACCGGAGTCCGCCTTCAAGAATTATCATTTCAAAGATTGTTGTAATCTCTGATTGGCATATAATGGCTTTTGAACTTTTAATAAACCTGCGATTGCAGTGAAAAATCTTGCTCGTAACACTAGCAATAATTTGCCCAGGTTCAATTAGGACTCCAAGAGATTTAAGGAAATTCCCCATCCTGCATAGACGATCAAAAAGGAAGCTTCTTGTAACTTACTCCAAGCCTCCCCCAACATGGCAGACATTGCACAATGGGCAATGATATACATTCATCACCAAAATTTTGTAGAGGTTGCAGTAATAGTTTGCCATTGAAAATCCGTAACCTGAAATTCTTTGCAGAAAATGATTCTTCAATCAATTGCCGGAAATTATTAAATTGGCTTTCCTCTTTGGTATACTCCTGGAAGAAAGAAAGTTTTCCATCATTTAGTAAAATTTCCAGAAAGTTGTATCTTTCCGACCGCCCCCATTATTTCCAGGAAGCTACAGAAATTGTACTGTTGAAGAAGTTGTCATCAAACGTAAGAACTTGAAGTTTACGATGGCAAAAAATCTTTGGGGGGATTGACCCTTTTAGGAGTGTTATATCGATAGAATGAAGAGATGACATGAAGCAAACTGTCATCCGTCCTTAACATATAATTATAAAAAGCCAAGAGCTAGGACTTTCTTTCAATTCCTCATCATCAGGTGCCATCCAGATCGATCCATGAACCAAAACTTGATAGGCTTTGGTCTTGTTTTTTATAGTCATGCATATATACAAACCGTAATAGCATATTTATCATATGTGAAATAACGAAGAATAGATTGTAGGTAGTTTGCATTTGGGCTTGGACCCTTGTTCACTATCTCATCCATCAAGCCATGAGCATCATGACGTCTCTTTGCACATCATAGACATAATTACGCAAACCTGGATGTTCCACCGCCTAATGGGGTTCAATGCATTACTTCCAATTTTCACAAGAATATCCTTCAATGAATTAGAGAATTGTCTCCTTCGATCACTTGCAATTGTCTGAACAGCCTAAACCATTTTGACATTGGCTTTGAAGTGGATTCTGGGTCACAGTGAAATGAAAAATTTCCTTGAGGCTTTCAAAAATAAGCCCAAATTCACTATTGATCAGGGGAGGCAAAGGCAAATCAAGTGTCATCATTTGGATCATATATCATAATCATAATGCTATTACTGCCACAAGTTTGAATAAATCCCAAGGCTCCCTTTCATGAATTTCAGTCAATTCTTTTGCAGAAACTTATAATTCTGGTGCTAAGAATCTCGACTTTAATATGCTTTGCAAGATAAATAAACGGGTCCTTCTCAAGATTTGCAAGTTCGAAAAATTATCTCAGCAATCTATGAGGTTAATGTCAACAAATAACAATCCTTTTGAGTGAATACTCCAGATCAAAACTTGAAATGTTGGCATTCTCAAGTAATTCAACAAGCATGTCAAAGGTGTTCAAACAAAGTAACACATGCATAACAAATAAATATCCATGGCCAACATTTAAATTTGCACCAAAAAGAAAAAACCTGGACCAACAGGAGAGCCACATTCAGGAAGCCGCCAAAATGAAATACCCATTCAAGGTGCAATTTTGCGTATGATGATTAGCAAACTCCATATCCGATTTTCCACTCATCTTCAACGATTCAAAGTTTGTATCAACTCGATTTTTGTTCCCATGGTTGGCTTGTACTTTGCATAATACGCGTCTCATTATCAGTTGAGATTATATCCGATTGAATTTCTTCAAAGGCAGACTCAAGCTTGGCTTTATCCACAGTTAATGCAGAAATTCCAAGGGTGGCATCTCTCCTGTAATCCTCTATCTTGGTTCCGTGTTTATATCGACAAGCATCTCGGCATGCACCACCAAATCATGCATCTCAGAATCTCACGTCATCTTCGGGCCATGTCGGCATCTCCACTCTACATCGCGGTTCTCGGCACTTCATCAAGAAGACTTTGGCACCTCGGACACCTTAATACCCCGGCACCTTCATCTCGGTAAGTACTAACTCGGCACCACAATCTCGGCACCTTCATCTCGGTAAGTACTGACTCGGCATTTCAAGACCACCTTAGATGTTCAACTCGATATACACCAAGAGCTCCAGTACTGTTTCCTGTTCAGAGTTAGAGAGCATGTCGGCATACACTTAATACATCTTGGCCTCACAGGCATCTCGGTATTTCCATCACGACACCCCAGCGTCTTTGTATTTATCTCTGACGTATTCGTGTAAATTTTCCTTTACACCCCAGCCATAATGAAGCACCCCGGCTTTGTGGTTACAACGGTTTCCTTGTGGTTCTGTTCTCGGTTTGCTTTGACAGCATGACACCACACAGACCTTCTCGTGTCTATCTCGGCCATCAAGCCTGGACATATCTCGGCATCTCCGCTTCTAACAACCCTGGATTTCTCTGCATGCATTCTTTGAGTCTCGGCCTCTCAGGACCACATTGACTGTACATCTCAGCCATACACCACCGAAATCAGTCACCTCGGCACTATTCCGATGATGCCTGGTTGATGCAGGCACGTCGCTACTCGGACCACTATTTTGATGGCGCACATCGGTTACAAGCTTACTTAACTTTCTGCTTTTTGCCGACTTCACTTATCTTGGCATTAGGTGTCTCGCTCCACCACCATGCCGATATTGGAATTCCATCAGTTATAACAAAAGCCAAGAATATTAATTGCAAAAACCAATTCGGATCCAGAGACAAGTGTCTATATCATCCCTACGTTGAAGACCGATGAAATTCCTTTAATCCGTTCATCGATTAAATTATATGCACAGCAAAACGGGCTTCTCACAACAGGAATTAGGGTTTTCCTTCAGGTGCAAGCCCGTGGAAATTTTTCTGTCTGCATCATGCCTTATTCGCAAAAAGGTTTCTCTAGCAGATCAGCAAGTGTTCGTTTGGAGTTGAGAATTGAAATTATCGAACTTCCTTAGTCGCGGGAATCAGAAATTTACCGGTTCCCCACGGACGACGCCAATGTTCTGTATGAAGAACATAAGTGTCTAGCCCTAGGTGGGCTAGTATGTTGATATAGGATCTGTAGCTTACTCCTAGGTATCCATAGATGGGATACCCAAGAGGATAGATGATCACAGAGCACAAACAGGAGGGTTTTCACCCAATGGAGTGGGGTGTGTGCTCTGTGCGGCAGAATTGTAAAGAAGCAGAGTTCAGAGCCTGTGTACCTTTAGGGTTTGCCAACTATTTATAGAAGGTACCTTAGGGTTAGGGATTGGACTGTTGGGCCTTATGGGTCTCCAAGCCCAAGTGTCTTGCCTCAATATCTGAGCCATACTTTTATTCCATAACAACTTTGTGTTTGATAATATGCATAATAAATTTGTAATAGCTCATTTCTCTTAACTCCAGTATGTAACCATCACGGTCTTAATCTATGTTGCACCACGAGACACACGACACGACTCGACACTTCCTAAAAAAAATCTAAATTTTGACATGTTATGATAGTAAATATATATATTATAATTTACATTCAAGTTTAATATTCCGTAAAATCTTGGCCTTTAGCTTTGACTTATCTTAAATTCGGCTTCATCATAAAAGCCCTACCTCCTTTCAAAAAAAAAATACAAAAGGAAAATTTATCATCAATTTATTAATATTCAAAGCCACGCATATTTTTAAAAAATAGGAGTGTCTGGGAGTGTCGAATGGTATTGGAGTGTTCGACACGCATATTTTTAAAAAATAGGAATGTCGGTGTTTCATAGGTCTTAATACATACGGGTATTGTGTGTGTATTTTTTTGCCTAGATGATTATTTAGGTATTATTGATTGGTATACTCTTCATGCTACATGTGTTTTCTTTTCTCTGTATTTTGTTTTTGTTGGACTGTTCGAGCATTAGCAGATCAGTTATCAGTTCTTTCGCAATCCTGAGTATCACAAGCATGTAAGGAGGCAGGTATGGCATCTCTGTTTTGTTTTAATGGGGCATACTCTTCTAGTGCATTCACTTTGGTGGTTATTTGAATCTTTGTTAAGTCAAAACATGATAATATATAGGAGATAGTTTCCTTCTATAAGTTGCTTTTCTGATAGCTTTGTATCTTAGATTTATTATTGTAAAGTAGTTAATCGGTCCTCGTAGAAAGGACCGGAGGGAGTACATCTTATAGTTTGGTGAAGCTTTCCTTCTTATATGGCAACAAACTTTCTCATTTTATACCACCAGTTGTTTCTTTCCTCAAATATCGTGCTTTACAGGGTAAAAGAAACTTGTATGATGATAGGTGTATGGCTTTCTTTAACATTTTTTCACATTATTAAGTGAGTCGGACTTACTAAAGTTATAATGCAATCAGTGCCGAAGAGTGATCTCTGCCCAATTTTAGTGTCATTTGTTAACACCTAGGTGGTAAAATGGTGCTACAGTTATCGTTGGGCTTCCTTTCCTAGTTTCATATCTAGTCGCATATATATAAAGAGCCTTCAATCTTGGCCATGTCTTCATCCATTTCTAGTACTTGTTTCTGGAGTTTGTGTTTTGATGTATGCTTATTAACTGTGAACCTTGCTAGCAAATTTAACCTAAGAAGGCTGTTTGAGTCAATTGTTGATTGATTGTTTTTGAGTGGAAGAGGGAATCAACTTGATTCGAATGTTCATTTTATATAGAGATTGTTAGCAACCTTTCGGCACAATGGATATGTTTTCACAAACATACCCAGATTTTTGTTGAAACAATACATTAGCAAATAGGTTGAGAAGTTTGGTGTCTTGAGTGTCAAATGAATTGATTTCTCTGGTCAGTTTTTTTGATCGTTCCTCTATTCATCTACATTTACTTGCATCTCTTTCATTGACCCTTATACTTGCAGTAATTGAGAAAACATTGTCTAGCAAACTGGAAGATGTAAAATTTGAACGATGGGAAAATACCATTGACCCTTATATTATGAAACTAGCAGTATAATACCCTTATATTTCATTGACCCTTATATTATGAAACTAGCGGTATAATACCCTTCAATTTTGCTAGCTGAGAATGATTTGAGCGATGGGAAAATAAAATGTGAGGCACTGTGGCCTATATTGAAGATTTCTCATCAATGTGTAATCTCTAAATTTATTGATCTTGTTCAATTCATGTTGGTAAATAATCTTTTTAAGGGACCTCACCAACGATTGCATAATGTTGCAGGTGAGCAATTATAAGAGATTTTTTCACATGATGATATTTCAAGGGACCTCATTGCTGAGGATGTCTGTTCCTGCTCCACCAGAATTGTGCGTCAATGCAGTGTAGATGAGCAAAATTTTGTGGGGGGCTTTCCATCACATTCGTTTTGATCTTTTGTTTTTTTCGGGGTGCACAAGGCATGTCTGTTTATTGTATGTACAAGACAGGGGGGTCTATCGTTTTTTTGGTGCACAGTCGTTTTGATCTTTTGTTTCTTTGTAAACTATCTACGGATGCTAACTTCACAATTTCTATTAAATGACAATAGCAAATTTTTGCTTATATTTTGATATTTGTTCATGGAATGAAAACAGCAGAAGGATGGACAACTAAATCAGATATTTGTATTAGCAATATCAGTCTCCACTAAGAACAATATCAATAGCAACTAACAACAATATCAGTAGCTACTAACAACAAAAGTACTCAATAACCACAAAATGAGTAGCCACTAACAACAACATCAGTGTGTGTTAACAACAATATCAAAGTGCATTAACTACAACATCAGTGTGCATTAATATGAATGAGAACAACAATTGTTTCTTGCATCTCTGTCATTGTTAGTTGTGTGTGTAGAAGTAGGAAAATGGGATATAATAAGGTACCTATTTATCTACATTATCGCCTCTTGTGATAACTACATCAATCTCATTAACAACTATATCAGTCCCTCATTAACAACTATATCAGCCCCCATTAACAACTATATTAGCAAACAATAACAACTACATCAGCCCCCATTAACAACTATATTAGTAACCACTAACAACTACATTAGCTTCCATTAACAACTACATCAGCCCCCCATTAACAATAATATTAGTAACCACTAACAACTACATCAATTCCCTTTAACAACAATATTAGTAACTACTAACAACTACATCAGCCCCCACTAACAACTAAAACAACCCCCTTTAACAACTACATCAGCCCCCTCTAACAACTACATCAGCTCTCTCTAACAACTAAACAACCATATTAGCCCCCATTAACAACTACATTATCCTCCATTAACAACTATATCAGCCCCCATTAACAACTACATTAGTCCCTTTTAACAACAATACGAGCAAAAAATAACAACTAAATCAGAGCCCTTTAACATCAATATCAGCAAAAAATAATAACTACATCAACAAAAAATAACAAGTACATTAGCCCCCATTAACAAGTACATCAATCCCCATTAACAACTACATCAGCCCCCTTTAACAACAATATCAATAATCACTAACAACCGTATCAACCACCATTAATAACTACATCAGCCCCCATTAACAACCACATCAGTCCCTTTTAACAATAATACCAGCAAAAAGTAACAACTAAATCAGACCCCTTTAACATCAATATAAGCAAAAAAAAAAAAAAATAACAACTACATCAGCCCCTTTAACAACAATATCAATAACCACTAACAACCATATTAGCCCTCATTAACAACCATATCAGCCCCCATTAACAACTACATCAGCCCCATTAACAACTATATCAGCCTCTTTTGACAATAATATCAGCAAAAAATAACAACTAAATCAAACCCGTTTAACATCAATATCAGCAAACAATAACAACTACATCAGTAAAAAAATAACAACGGCATCAGCCCCCTTTAACATGATATTATTCTTTGTAACTCCTCATGTGTGGTTCCTTTCTTGATGCATCTTGTTCTTACCATTCCACCAACATAATAACTTTCTTGTCCTCCCCCAGGTACAAAGTTACCCCCTACATCGAAGAAACATAATAGGTTTTTCACTGAAGTACTATCCATCTTTAACTATAATCTGCAACATAAAGTTAGTATCAACAACTTTAATAGTCATATTAACAACTAAAACTGAAGGTATTAACAACTAAAACTGTACGTATTAATAACTATCTCATATCAGTGTTTTCACATTCAATCATTTCCACTAATAAACAAACCTCCCTCTATTTCCATGCCTGAAAAATAGAGCAACCTACCCTACAACGTTTTCACTTTCATATCATATTAACAAGGTAAACAGCCATATTAACAACTAAAACCGAAGGTATTAACAACTAAAACTATAGGTATTAAACAACTATCAAATTTCAGCGTTTTTTCAGTCTTCATTTCTTGGTCACTTTCAACCATTCCCACTCAAATACAAACCTTTCCCTTTGTTTCCATGCCCAAAAACAGAGCAAGATTTTACTAACCCAACCCTACAGTGATTAAAAACGAAGTAGCATGGTGATTATGATATCTTAATCAAAATCTTAACATTTCTTACCTATCTCCTACCCGATAATAACATAAATGAGTCGAAGCTCCAACCTTTCAGTCACCCAACCTTCTGACCGAAAAAAAAACGATGACGAACAGCAATATACAAATTGCTAAGTTCAGACTGTAATGTAATGGATGATCAGAATACACCCTAAGGATAAACGAGGGAAGAGGGAAGAGAAGGATAAACGATCAAGGAGGTGAGGATACAATCAGAGGAAACCCACGTTCAGCTTCACCATTTCTTCATTTTGATGTCTTGTTTCAACGCCAAAACAGATGACTTTTTCTTTTTTACTCCCAGGGGCATCAATGTAATTTTGCATTGTAACTTAATACCTATAAAGGCCCTAGGGCCTTTTCTAGGAATTGCAGAATCTTTGGACCTTTTTTGGGATAAAAAGGCCCCCATATGGATTTTCCTTAAATCAGGCTGGCCGAAATCATCAAGGAAAGCCTAAGAGTGGAAACCATAGAACACATAAGGTGGTGAGTGGTTTATATATAAAAAAAAGGTGGTGAGTGGTTGTGTAGGCCAAATGGTCAGGAAAAAAGAAGAAGCAAATGTGAGTGAGCCCAAAAAAGGTAATGAGGAAGAAGCAAATGTGAGTGAGCCCAAGAAAGGTAATGAGAATTTGATGGTGCTTATTGGTGTCTTGGCGTCAAAAGGAAGGATTAATCATTCTGAACCAGATTACTCTCAGAAACAATTTTGAATACCAAGCCACTGTTAGACCTAACTATCACCCAAGAGGGGGGTGAATTGGGCGTCTGATAAAAATTTAGATAACTTTGAAAATCTTTTCACAACTTACTGAAAGTAGTTCGAACAACAAAAATAGTTTATAAAGCAATAGTTAGTCATTTAAACATATATGCTCAAAATGTAAGAGTTTAGGGAAGAGAATATGCAAACTGAGATTTATACTGGTTCGGCCTAATCCTTGACCTACATCCAGTCCGCAAGCTCCACTTGAGATTTTTAATCCATTATCTCCTTGTTTAACCAGGCATAAGAGAAAAGCCTTTACAACCTTACAAGTTTAGTCGGGCACTTGTGCAACCTTTATAATATCTTACCGAGATACTCCTCTTACACACTGTAAGGATACAATTACACACTCTGTAAACAAAGGATGATCCTTTCACTCTCGAACTCACTCCCCCTTACAAGTTGTAACTGTACACCCACACTCAAAGGTTCCACAACCTTGAGATTTGATCACTAAACAGATAATCAAATAATTGTTTAGATTCTCTCATAGAGTAGATGAATAATAATCATTGAAGTACATAATCGATCATCACACTCTCTACTGAAAACTATATAATATTGAGAAACAGAGTGTATATGAGATATTGAACTATCGACGATGGAGTTAGTAAAATCATTTTAATGGGTTCGTCGAGTCATTCTTTTTTTCGTCGTCACTTCTTTCGGTTTGAAGGCTTTGCAATTATAGGTTATTGTGTTTCAACCGTTGCAAGCATTCGACCGTTGGAGATCAGTTGGAAGTAGCCGTTAAAGCTTTTGTTGTTTTTTTGCCCATTGAGCTCTAATCCAACTTTAATCATAAAATGTTTATTGTTGACTTCGTTAATACTCCGTCTTGAGTGTTGTAATAATAGTCGTTGCAAAGATTCAAGCTTTTCGTGAGAATGTTCAAAATATACGTTAGACTCAGAAGCTTTCCTTTGTTTTTTGACGTAGCATTTAATGCTTCTAACATACAAATTGCTTTATGCCAACTTGTTGATAATTTATGATAAAATCATCTGAAACTCATTAGCAAACTGATTAAAAGCAATTAGGAATAGTAATGAGTAATAAGATGTAGAAACGAAATCATATACGATGAATTAGAATTTTTAGAGACGATGATTTTGAAACTAGAAGATGATCATGCTCGAGCATGACTGTTTCTCTGCTCGGGCAAGCATCCAGAATTCATATTGGAAAGGTAGAAAGACATTCCATGCTCGAGCAACCAACTTGGCTTGCTTGGGCAAGCTTCTCTCAGTGAAGTTTTGAAAAATGATTTCTCTCACTGATGCTCGAGCAAGACAAGGTCCTTGCTCGAGCAAGAGACAGACAGAGGTGAAGGTTTGTGAGTTCAGTGATGCTGCTCGAGCATTACATTTTCATGCTTGGGCAAGTGTCATCCAAAGACTAAAAAATGAGAAGAGACTCGATGTTGCTCGAGCAAGCTTTTACCTCTGCTCAAGCATGCCTTTCACTCTGCTCGGGCATGACTCTTCAACATTGCAATTCTTCGCTTAAGTCCGATGATGCTCGGGCATTCCAATCTCCTTGCTGGGGCATGGTTGGTAACTTGTGATTGTTTTCTCTCTGAGCCCTATGATGCTTGGGCATCCCAATCTCCTTGCTCGAGTAGGCTGCCTTCTGGCTACTATGATCTTGTCCAAATATCAAACTCCATTGACTTTCAAGAAACAAGAAATTGACAGCTCATTAGTCAATTTGCCGTGAGCGTAATGACTTCGATATAGCTTCAAATTTGGCAAACCACCCATGATCATAAAGCTCTTCAAGTTTTCTTTCCAATGCAAGAAGAATAAGCTTCAAACTCATTGTACTTTGTCCATTATCATCAGATGAATGGAGGTTGTTCTTGATCAACGTTTTCTGCAACATCCTGGACTGACCGTCAACTTCAAAACATCATATCTCCTTCAATTGATCTTTGTTTTTCGTTTTCTTGATGTTTTTGGAAAGGTATTTGAGTATAGTTTCAAATGGCACTAGTTTCAGCTCATTTGGATTTGTCGTTTGTGAGATATGCTCAAAATACCGAAGCTGGGTCTGGACTGTGACGTTGATTTTTGTTGCAACTTCAAAAAATCATATCTCCTTGATTTGAACTCCTTTGGACTTGAATTTTATACCAAAATGACGCATTGGGAGCCTAGTTTCAAACAAAATTGGTTTCACTTTAATCTGATCTTTGGTTTGGGAGATATCATCGAATTACCAGAGGTCGCCAGAAACAGAGCTGAACAGAGTAGCTGAAGAACGATGTTGCTCGAGCAAGCATAGGCCTCTTGCTTGAGCATGACCATTTTTGTGCTCGAGCATGAGCGAAATTTGACCATAATATGAGCTGGAAATGTGCCTTGCTCAAGCATGACATTGTTGTGCTCGAGCATGACTTCAAGAATGTAATTGTAGCTTTTTTTAACTCCAAATTGACTCATTCCAACTTCCATATCATCGTTGAGACTTCTAGGATCAATCTAAGAACTTGAATAATCATATTCTCATTCCATTTAGCATGTTCTTCTTTCTTTCCTCTCTTCTCTTGATTATTCTCCATAATTCAACTTTTTATTTCTTCTCTTGATCATTCTCCATCATTTTCTACCTTCTTCAATATCTCCTTTTTTTCTTGATTCTTCTCAAAATACTTTGATAACTTCTTGCTTCCTTGACATCTTTCCGCAAGTTCTTCTTTTCATAATCTCTTATCTCCTTCTTGATTAATCTCTATAATTCAACTTGGATTAATCTACATTAAATGTATATTAAATATATAGTAGTTAGTCAATGTAGGAGATAAATATAGTATACAAGCTTTTTGCTCTTAATAATGACATCTATATAAGACATCATCAAAACTAATCATATCAAACAGCCACCAGATTCTTCTCCTATTTTTACACTTGTAGCTAACAAATGGGAGGCCGCATAGACGGAGCTAGATGTTGCGACAATGATGAGTAGGTAAGTGATTGAGCTTAGGTATCATGGTTTTTTTTTGAATTTTTTTATTATGAATATAGCAAGTTGGAATTGTAGGAGGGTTGGTGGTCGTCCCTTCCATATTTTGGTTAAGGAAATTGTAAAGAAAAATAATATTGGTATTTTGTGTCCTATTGAACCTCGAATTAGTGGGAATCGAGTGGACAAGATTGTCTGTAAATTGAGTTTTACTAATTGGATAAGAAATGAAGCCACAAGTTTTGCAGGGGGTATATGGGTGTTGTCGAATGGTCAGAAGTATAGCATTGAATATACTACCTCTACTAAACAATGTTTGTTATGTCATATCAATGATAGAAGTTTTAGCCGTAATTTTTTCACAATGTTTGTGTATGGAGAAACAAGTTATAGGAAGCGGAAGAGTCTTTGGCAGTCAATTCAAGATACGGTAGTGTCGATAAATGAAGAATGGATTGTAATGGGTAATTTTAATGCAATTCGAAGACCTTGTAATAAAGAGGGAGGGTTTGTTCCTAATAGTCTTTCAATGAAGGATTTTGATAACTGTATTTTAGACTTAGGACTTTTGGAAATTTCTGACCCTGTAGATAAATTCATAAGGGAAAGGGAGGAAGTAAAAGAGAAGCTTGATTAGGTCTTTGGTAACTTGGCTTGGAAAACAAGTTTCCCATATTCAAGGGTTTTTCATGATCTAAAGTATAAATCTGATCACAAGGTTGTTGTATTGTCTTTTGACTCGGGGTTGAGATTGAAACCAAGGATAAATAGGTTTCAGTTTCAATCAACCTGGTTATTAAAATAGGATTTTTCTAATTTAGTGCAAGAAGCATGGAAAGACAAGGAGTGGAATCAAGGATTGTTAAGTTTTTAAAATATGGTTATTTAGTGGAATAGAGAAAAGGTTGGAAATATTCCAAACAAAAGAAATCCATTCTTAAAAGATTAGAAGGAATTGAAAAATGTAAAAGGAGTCAGGTGAGAAATGGGCTTCATAGAATTGAGAAGAAGTTGTGGGATGAGTATAATAGGTTGCTATTACAAGAGGAGTTGATATGGTTTTAGAAGTCTTGTTGTCAATGGCTCGTATAGGGGGACCAAAATACTAGATTTTTTCATGCATCTACAACCATAGAGCGGAGAAAGAAATTTATCTCTGTGTTGCAAGATGAGAGTGGCATATGGGTAAATAATCCTGAAGTGTTCAAGCAGATGGCTCAAGAGTCAAGAGTATTATATGAATTTATACACTTGAAGGGTCTCCTAGCTTGTTGCAATCTGTCTTCAAGAGCTCTTCCTCTTCTTTCGTTGTCTCAAGTCCTCTGTCAAGTGTAAACTCCTTCGCCATTACGTTTTGTGTGCACTTCTTTGCGTTCGAGATCATTATGTTCAACTGATGGAGGATTGGCCAAATGATTTCCCACCTTTACAAGCTGAATATATCGAGACTTTGCACAGGGAAGTTATGGATGTGGAAATTAAAAATGCTACTTTCTCCATAGGAGCTTTTAAAGCTCCAAGGCCTGATGGGATAAATGCTCATTGCTTTCGAACCCATTGGGATAAAGTTGGAAATAAGTTATGTGAGCTAGTTAAAAAGGCTTTTCAGAATCCTTCTCATATGGTACTATTAATCAAACTAATATAGTACTCATATCGAAGACGAAGAATCCAATGAATCTAAAAGACATGAGGCCTATCTCTCTGTGTAATGTGAGTTTTAAGGTGATCACAAAAATATTGGCAAATAGATTTGGAAATGTTATGAATCACCTAATAGGAGCAAAGCAGTGTAGGTCAAGTTGTGACAACATCATTATTGCACAAAAAGCCATCCACTTCATGCGTACTAACCTAGAAGAAAGGGTTATGTAGCAATGAAAGTGGATATGAAAAAATCCTCTGACATATTGGATTGGAGATTTATTGAAAATATATTGTAGGCTATTGGTATTCAACATGAATTGATTTAAGTTATAATGGCATGTATCAACTCAACCATGAAAGTGGTATGGAATGGTAGTGAGGGTCAAATTTTCTCTCCTTCTAAAGGTGTAAGGCAAGGCGATTCTTTGAGTCCATATCTTTTTGTGTTATGTATGGAGAGACTTGGTCATCTAATTAAAAGGGAGTGTACAAGGGGATGTTGGAAGCCGTTAAAGATATTAATGAATGGTCTTGCTTTATCTTATTTATTCTTTGTGAATGATCTCTTACTTTTTGCAGAGGCATTTTCAAGGCAAATGGAGGTTATTAAGGAAACCATGAGGAGGTTTTGTGTTGTATTTGAACATAAAATTAATCTTAACAAATTTAAGGCTTTCTTCTCTAGAAATATCCATTTCAATAAAAAGATTTCTCTTAGTAACAAGTTAGGCATTGGGGTACGGTACGTCTAGGAAAGTATTTAGGAGTTCCGATGATACACTCTACGGTGACAAAGGAAACATTTGGACACATTATTCAAAAGGTTAAATCTCTTTATCTTCCTAGAAAGGTAAATATCTGACTATGGCAGGCCGAGTTGTGCTTATCAAGTCGATGATTTCAACGTTACCCTCGTATCGAATGCAATTCTCCATTTTGCCAAAGGGGGTGATTCTGGAGATAGAAAAAAAAATTAGCAGGAGCCTTTTATGGTGCCAAGATAAAAATTTACTTGATAACATGGCAGAAAATTTTGAGAAGTAGAAAGGTGGGTGGTTTGGGAATTAGAAACTTAGAACTTCAGAATCAAGCCTTTATTATGAAGTTATGCTGAGGATTAATAACCAAAACAAATGCGTTATGGGTGCAATGTCTTAGAGCGTGATATGAATGCGGTGATGATTATGTACTGCAAGTGGTTAAAACGAAGTATAATTCGCTTACCTGGCAAGCTATCATTGAAGTATGGGAGAAGTTTTTACAAGGCGTCGATAAAAAGATAAATGATGGTCAATTCACTAGATTTTGGTGGGATTTTTGGACATCCCTGGGAAGACCTTTGATTGAATATGTAGTTTCAAATGTTCATAAGATTTACTCAAAGGAAATGATGGGTAATTTTACTACTCTTAGTGGTAATTGGGATGTTCTAAGATGGAAGGAACATCTACCAGACTGGGTTATCAGGAAGATGGTTATGTTACAACCCCCTACTGGATACCGATCAGATATTGCCATTTGGCATAATTCTTTTGATGGAACATTTTTAGTAAAATTAGCCCTATAAATTCTTATCTGTGCCAGATACGAATGGGTCTTCTTCTAATTCGTGGAGGTTTTGGCGTTTGAATGTGCCTGAAAAGATTAAGTTTTTTATTTGGCAAGTAACCCATGAGAGATTAATGACCAATTCCGTTAGAGTAAAAATTAGGCTCTCAAATATAAAGAAGTGTTTACTGGGTTGTCAGAGTGAGGAAACAATACTTCATATTTTGAGAGATTGTGAGATAGCAAAAAATGTGTGGAAGAAATTTCTTAATCTTAATAAATATATTGTCTTTTTTTCGTCTGATTTGCAGGAATGACTTCAAGAAATACAACAAGAAATCTAGGCAAAGATTGCTTTTAAAAAGTGGACATGGACTAGAATTTTTGCACATGTCTGCTAGTTGCTCTGGAAAGCAAGATGTCTTCAGATGTTTGAAGGCAAAGCAGTTACTCCAAAGGAGGTTTTTCATCAATGTCAACACCATTTAATGGAAGAAGTAGTGGGTGGGAGATTGAAAAATCAATTGCTTGCGCAGGTACTTGATAGGGCAAAACTTTATAACCTATAACTACGCAAGTATACGGGCCGTATTAAGTAATAAAGTGATCAGAAAAGTATCGTTTGCACGAGGACTTAGTATCACAAACTTCAGTTGAGTATTAATTTTACAATTTCGTTTAAGTTGAGCAAAACATATTGAATTTAATTAAGAGAAAGGAAATTAAAACTAAAATTAAAATAAACAAACTACCACATTAATGAACGAGCAACCTAGAGTCACTAATCCCTTATTTGTTTCCTAAATTTTATCCCCACTAAATTAATTTTGACTTAACTTAATCAGCTAATTTAGAATATTAATGTTTATAAATACCTTCCGTCCATTTATATTCCCACCTTAATTAATTATGTAATGCCTTACACAACTAAATAAGATGTATTATAGATCGGGCTTACTCTAATGTGATTATGCGGAGTTTTTAGGTATATATCTATCCTAGACACAAATTAGATTAAAACCTAATTCCACGCAAATTATATTAAAACTTAATTCCGCATTATTTAATCCCATAGTCAATTTAAGATTCTGTCTTCCAAGTTCAACCCTAAATCCTCAAAATATGCTCAATGATGGCCAATCAAGAAGCAATAACAATAAAGACAAGATTAAATAAACTGAAATAAAATTAAGCAAAACTAATTAATGGGAATAATCTTTAGAACTCAAACAAGTTCATAGGTCCTCTAGGTTGCAAAACCAACTAACCACACATGACTTTAATCAAATCCATAACAAAACGATAAGAATTAGGTTCAAAGAATAAAGAGAAAGAGAGGAAAGAAAGATTTTCCGTCGCCTCCACAGTCCTTCCGTGGAGATGATGAAGAGAATCGAAACGCTCAGCCGCTACTCCTCTGCTTCTTTGTTCCTTCTCGTTCTGTGTCTCCCCATCCTCCTCCTTCGTCTTTCTTTTCTTCATATATATAACTTAAATATAACTTAGTTGTGGGTCACTGATTCTCTTTTACTTATTAAAAAGATATCTTATATCTTGTAATCTACTTCACCAGATCACACAATTGATTTTGTTTCTATTTTTCTTGCGTGGGACCACCGAGTTTGGCTAATTGCATATCCTCTTAATTGCGTTTTTTACTTTTTTCCAAATCAGCTAATATTTCGTGCAAAGTACAATAGGAAGAAGTAAATTTTATATCAAAATATCTTTTTATCCTATAATAATAGTAAAGTATATAAAATATAATTAAATAAGTATATAATATCAATAAATCTAACTAATTCTCATAAGATATATACCTATCAGCACCACAAACAGATAACAAATGGAAGAAGCCAAATCCACGATGTGTTCGGTTGGATGTGGATGCGTCAGTAAGACAACATAATCAAGCAGCAATTGGTAGAGTGATTAGAAATGACAGGGGAAGATGGGTCACATGATTTATGAAGAGTATTAGGACCCTTCCGGTGGCTATCGCAGATGTAGTAGCTATTAAGATAGGGCTTGAGGTTTGTCAACTTTACAAGTTTCTAACAATACAGGTTTTCTCTGATTCTTTAGAAACGTTGAATATTTTGGTAAGAGATAGTGTATTGGATCATCTCTTTAAAGCGAAAATAGAGGCCACACGTCAACTATTGTATGGAGATTGGCAGGTTGTTATGTCCCATTCAAACATGGAGGCTATTGAATGTGCATATATTTTGGCAAAAGAAGCGCATGTACAAGATATACAGTTACAGATAGTCACAGCAGTGCATCCAAGATGTAAAACTCGGTTCATGTGTAACTGAAGGTGGAATATCACCTAGAGGGGGGGTGAATAGGTGATCTAAAATTTTTGTTTAAGAAGATTTTTCTTTCTGACCAATACAAATATAATCGAAAGACTTGTAAGGTAATGGAACACAAAGCAATTTATACTGGTTCGGTCTAAAGTCTCGACCTACGTCCAGTCCCCAGAACACCTGGGATTTCACTATATCCAGAAGAATTACAGACTCTGTAAACGAAGGAGGTTTCCCTCACTCTCGGACAACACTCCCCCTTACAAGTTGTAATCTTTTACACCCACTCTTAAGGTTCCACAACCTTAAGTTACAATCAGAAGAAGGTAAATGTTTAAATACTCCTCACGAGTTGAATAATGATGAACACTGAAGAACAGAAACTCAGCAATAAATTTGGAACACAGAAGAGATTAATGTCGAGTTAATTGCACAGCGTTTCGGTAGCTGGTAAAATAAATGCTTCGTCTATTTATAGATATCTTCATTGATGACCATTGTTGAAGCGCAGGGCTAGCCGTTGAGTCTTCGCAAAATGCCCGTTAGACAGATAGAATATTTTCTGAGGATTTGCTCTTTCGGTTTGAATATTCGATCTGGCATTCTCTTACATTCTTTCTGTTGTAGCCATTGTGAGATTTCATTAAATGCTGGATTGAGTGTATCAGAGTTTTGCTTTACTTCGTCCAGTGCATCGGTTACGGAGAATACAACGGTTTTGGTAGTTGCATTAAATGCGTTCAATCGTCCAGGTGGTTAAAGTCAAAATCCGCTGGTAATTTCTGTCTAAATGATCTAAAACTCATGAACAAACTGGTTAATAGTATTTGGTAATCTTAATCACAAGTAATCAGATGAGTAATTAATCGATTCAAACTCAACGAAAAATTGCAGACGGTGATTTGAAAATCAGGGACTAGTTTACTTGAGCATAGATTAAGGGTTGCTCGAGCAAGCATCTTAAAGTGGTGAAGAATCTGCTTCTATTCGCTGATGCCCGAGTATGAAAAATATCATACTTGAGTATGATGCTCAAGTATGGACTAATATGTACTTGGGCATGCTTTCTATTTCATACTGATAGACAATGTTGCTCGAGCAAGAGTGATTCTGTGCTTGGGCAATACTTCTTCTGATGATAATCAAGGCACAGAGAACAGTGTTGCTCGGGTATAAAAATATGCCTGCTTGGGTATGCTGCTCGAGTATGAAAAATTTCATACTTGGGCAAGCACTTTCTTGAGAAGATAGTGACTCTACTTGGGCAGGCTCCTTAGCTTGCTCGAGCAAGAATCCTGACTTGCTCAGGTACGCTTGCTTGAATGATCCTGCTTGGGTAAGCATTTGGCTTTGCTCAGGTAGGCTCCTACTTGAGCCTTTTCTCAACGTTGCTCGAGTACACTTTTCATGTCTGCTCGAGCAAGGACTTTATCAGAAGCAATCTGATATACTTACCTCTCGATGTTGCTTGAGCATAAACCAACCCTTGCTCGAGTAACATGAATAGATTAGATTATCAGACTTGGGTTCTTGCTTAATCAATTCTTGTTTGAAATTGTAATTATCAAAAGCTTAAGAACCAACAGTAACATCCCAATTTTTCTAATAGTTATTAAGTGCAATTAGGATATGATTTGTTAAGTAATATGGGTTTAGAGAAAATCTAGAAGTATAAAAGTATGAGTTGAAAACAATAATAATAAATAAATAAATGGATTATCAAATTTTTTTAAGTTGATTATTAATTAACAATGATAAATGATATTGATGAGAATAATAGGGAAAAGAAAATATGAAGAAGAAATATCTTCATGAAATAATATGATCTATATCTAAATAAAGAAAAGGAGATAAGAAAGAAAAGAATAATCTATATTTATATCTTTTAAAATAATATTATTTTAATAAGAGAGTTAAACCCTAACCCTACTCTTATAAAGCCCTCTTTTATTCCCACCTCCTGTACACTTCGGCGCAGCACCATCAGACCGTTGGCACAGGTGCCCTTCTTCCTTCCTCCATTTTTCTTGTGCATCAATCTACGCCTATCATGTCAATATATATATATATATATATATACACCTTTTACATTGGTTTCTTTAGGCCTTGTCACTTCTATACTCCCTCTTACCTCTTTTTACTGTAGAAGAGAGCATTTCAGGAATTTACTCTTTAAAAACTGACGAGTTCTTTTTATATCCAGTCAGTTTTTGCTGTTCCCCTTCACTGTTGAGTAGGTGTAGGTATACTTTTTATTTTATTTTATTTTTTTCTGTTGCTTCAGACCCCACTTGCCTATCTCCATTACTGTGTGGTCTCTTCAAGGTTTCAAAAAAAAAAACAAACAAAACGCACAAGCTCTCCATAATATTGTTAGTCTGCATATTTTACTCTCTCTCTCTCTTTGAACTGCTCATCGTGAGATTTATTCATAATTTGTGAACCTTCCTTTCTTCTGGGTGAGGGTTTGTTGTGAAAATTTTTATTTTTCCTTTGACCCATATATTTCCCAGTTCGTATTCATACTTCATTTTTCTATTTCTCCCACTCAAGCTAATATACACAGACACACCTTATATCCAAGACCTACAGTACTTTCCTTTTTGATTTGTGTGTACTTTTCTCTTATAACACATTAGCACCTAGTACCTACATCTGAGCCACTCTTGACTTTTTTTTATTTATTCATTTTATTTCAAATGCCAAATATACCTTTTGACTTGTTTTATGCGAGTTGAACACTCTTTAAGTTTTTTTTTCCCACGTATGAGCATGAAGGTGTATATATATATTGCATGTACCTTTGCCTTTAAATGAATATAGTTCCTCACCTCTTAAATCCTTACTTTACTGTAGGTATTTAATTATTTTATTATTTTAATATTTTGTACAACCTCACCAAACCCCTTGTAAGTGTATACATACATATAATGTTTCCTTCAGATTTTTCCCTTCTCGGCACACCAAAACCGTACTTTATATATATATATATATATATATATATATATATATATATATATATATATATATTCAAGCAATAGTGTAACTTAAGAAAAATATGGTGGAATGGAGAGAGATGATGTGAATATATATAACAGGGGTGTGGAGGGTAGTTTTAAGTATTTAGATCTTCTTGAGAGCAACTCTAGGGTGGTATGAAAAAAAAATTTAATAGATATTTATATGTGACTTTGCAGACTCTCATTGAGAGCTTTGGTGTGACACTTGTGTGATTGCCTGTATACTAGGGAGTAACAATTAACTCTAAATATTCTTCCATATACTTGTGAATTGTATGTGATTGTGAGTAACTATCTTTTATTTAAAATTAAAGGAATGAATTATATGTATATGTGTATGTATTGTAAATTGATATTTTATATGAATTGAAGCATGAATTATTGTACTTTGACATTTAATTATATCATTGGTGATTTAATATATACTTGACATGGCGGATGCATATGATAGGTTGGAGTAAGGGGGGATTTGTATGTTGAGATCTTTTACCACGTGGTATGTCATCACTCTGTGCACAGTGGATGACACTTCTCAGGGCTCCTTCTTCCATGTTTTCCTTTGGCCGGGATTGCATTGGAGCTGTGAGACATGTGACACCTCCTTAGTTGTGTTGTTTTAAAGAGGGGAGCCATAGTCCATACTTAAGCTCTATACCTTTGGCCGGGTATATCTTAAGTTTTGGTGAGCTTGGGACTATCCAGTCAAATGGATGAGTTGCTATTAGACTATGTGTTAGCCTATGGCTCCATTCAGCAGTTGAGGTTGGACGGTGATATAAGGGAGGCAGCATATTACATATTGTATCATTGTATGATTCACATTGACATTATGATAAGAAATGTTGTATGAAATTATGGTATATACAAATATATATGTAATCAGTTCCTGCTTCTTGTCATATGTGACTTGCTTATGTACGGTAAAAATTTTCAGTGTTACTGAGATTGTCAAATCTCACTCTATATTAACAATTTTCAGGTGATTGTTCTAATAGGGAGCGAGGGAAGGAATCTATGGAGTGAGCCATGAAGGCTCGGTTTTGCTCCTAGAATTTATGTTATGACGGGTTATTTGCCATGACTCTAAGACTTCCGTTTTGTATTTTATTATAAAATATTTTGGGAATTTATGTTGACTCAAAGATATATTTTGATTTGAATTAATTATGTATTTTTAATGATTTGGGTGTTGAACATCCTTGTTGGAGATATCTCAAGTGTTTTTGGCTAAGATTTTGGGTGTTGAATTTTAGGGTGTTACATTTTGGTGTCAGAGCTAAACATTCCATGAATATTTTGTCGGTTTTCTAAATGTTTTCCTTGAAATTTTTAGAAGTCGTGGCAAATTAAATATTATAACATAAGCACTTCCCTTTATTTAGATTTAGAATTTGGTAGGTTATTTCTTTCTTACAAAAGTATCCTTTTGGTGAACTTCAACAGGAGAGGAGAATGGGGAGGACTCAAAGGACAAATTCAACCCCCGATCCTCACCAAAATAGTCATCCTCCTCCGGATAGTAATGCCATCCTATTGGAGTTACGGGATGTAGTCTTGGATGTGAGAGAGAAAGTGAATAGGCATGAAGAAGAATTGGCAGCAAGAAGAGGCCAAGGTGGTGATCATGATAAGGAGAAGAGTCCCAGTAATAAAGATACTTCCAATGATCATCATTCTAGAGGTGGTAGTCGTGTATGCACCGGATCAAGAGACAGTAGCAGTTCCCATTCTCAGCATCGCACTCCATCTATTACTGAAGTTTGGACAAATTTTGGAAGTTTTCTCTCCCAAGCTTTGAGGGGAAGTTAGATCTAGATGAAGCACTGGAGTGGCTGAAGTGTTTGGAAAAGATTTTTAAAGTTATGGAGATCACCTCACAACAGAAGTGTTAGTTGTTGAGCAACTAATGCAGAAAGTAGCTCAAGAATGGTGGGAGAGCACCAAAGTTAATGATGACATTGAAATAACTTGGGAGGAGTTCATGGAAAAATTCGAGGAGTATTATTTCCCTTTTTCCGTCCGAGTAGAAAAGGAGACTGAATTCCTCACTTTTCAACAAGGGGAGTTACACGAAGATGCATTCATTGCACGCTTCCTAGAATTGTCTAAATTTTGCAAATACTCACAAGACAACTCAAAATGGATGTGTGTTCGGTTAGTAGAGAAAGTTAGACCAGATTTAAAGACGGCTTTGTCACCATTCATAAATGACATTGATGATTTTGAAGAGTTGTGTGACAAATTACGCACCATAGCCAGAAGCAAGCGAGAAGAAGAAGTTGAGAGAATAAAGGGATTCCAGTCCAGAGCTACACCTCCCATGAGACCTATTGGGGGATTACTAAGAAGCACAATCATAGCTTCAATGGTGGGAGGACACGGTTCAGTCAACCATCAAGAAATAATTCTAGGGGACCTCCAAGGAGTCATTTTAGTGGGCCTCAGAGGAGTCATTTTAGTGGAGCTCAGAACTCTCATAGGGGATCCACAGCCCCTGTTGCTAGCATAGCTAACAGCCAGAAGTGTGCTAAGTGTGGAAGAGTGCACCAGGGAAATTGTCTGATATGTTACAAGTGTGGGAAGCCAGGCCATATCTTCAAGTTCTGTGAGGAAGGCTCTCGAGGAGCCAATGATGCTAGAGCTCCAGTTTCAGGCAGAGTATTTGCACTATTACACCAGGAGGCCAGTACTTCACTGAACCTGATTAAAGGTATTATCAAACTCTAAAGCTTTGAAATTGAAGCTTTATTTGATTCTGGTGCTACACACTCTTTTATATCTTATGCTTGTGTGCCTCGATTGAATTTATGTATATGTAAATTGCCCCTCAATATGATTGTTTCTACACCGACGGGAGCTTCGGTGAGAAATTCTAAGGCTTGCCTAAATTGTACAATCGAGTTTAATGGTAGAACCTCAGCTATAGACCTTGTTTGTTTACCCATGAAAGGTATTGATGTGATAGTGGGAAGGGATTGGTTGTCGGCAAATGACACCACCCTTGGTTGTAAGAGGAAGACCATTTCTCTTCCGATTGACTCTGCTAGCCCTAGTAAACTACAATCGTTATCTACCGTGCAAGCTGAAAAGTCTAATCGTACGGGTTGTCCTGCGTACATGGTGTTTTTCTCCATTGAAGCAAAAGTGGAAAGAGGGGTAGAAGACATTGAAGTGGTGAATGAATTTTCAGAAGTATTTCCAGAGGAGATGATAGGTTTACCCCCAGAAAGAGGAGTAGAGTTCTCTATTGATCTTGCACCCGGGACAGGACCTATCTCTAAAGCTCCTTACCGAATGTCTCCGTCGGAATTAGCAGAATTGAAAAAGTAGATTGAGGAGTTGATGGAAAAGGGTTACATTAGGCCCAGTGTATCTCCATGGGGATCGCCTGTGCTTTCTGTGAAGAAGAAAGATGGGAGTCTTAGGCTATGCATTGATTACCGCCAATTAAATAAGGCAACCATAAAAAACAAATATCCTTTGTCGAGGATCGATGATTTACTTGATCAGTTGACCGGAGCATCCGTATTCTCCAAGATTGATTTGAGATCAGGCTACCACCAATTGAGGGTCAGAGCGGAAGATGTCTCGAAAACCGCATTCAGAACTAGATATGGACACTATGAATTTCTTGTTATGCCATTTGGGCTAACTAATGCTCCAGCTGTATTTATGGATTACATGAACAGAATCTTTAGGCCTTATTTGGATAAGTTTGTAGTGGTCTTCATTGATGACATCCTTATCTATTCTAAGGATGAAGAAGAGCATAGAGAGCATCTTAGAGTTGTATTACAGGTGTTGAGAGAACATAAACTCTATGCGAAGCTGTCTAAGTGTGAATTTTGGTTAAAGGAAGTAAAATTCCTCGGCCATGTCGTATCAGCTGAAGGAGTGTCAATCAACCCCAATAAGATTGATGCAGTGTTGAATTGGGAAAGGCCACAGAGTGTCACTGAGATTAGGAGTTTTCTGGGATTGGCTGGCTATTACAGAAGGTTTATTAAAGGCTTTTCATAGATAGTCATGCCTTTAACTAAGTTAACTAGAAAGGACCAACCATACATATGGAACGAGAAGTGTGAAGCAGCCTTTCAAGATTTGAAGACTAAGTTGACTACGGCACCGGTACTTGTAATTCCAGATCCTACTCAAAACTTCACTTTGTACACTGATGCTTCCAAGAAGGGTCTTGGATGTGTGCTAATGCAAAATGGTAGGGCAGTTGCTTATGCTTCCAGACATTTGAGGCCACATGAAGGGGATTATCCTACTCATGACTTAGAGTTGGTAGCAGTAGTATTTGCTTTGAAGATTTGGAGGCACCATCTCTATGGTTCACAATTTGAGGTTTTTAGTGACCATAAGAGTCTGAAGTATCTGTTTGACCAAAAAGAGCTTAACATGCGGCAGAGGAGGTGGATGGAGTTTCTCAAGGATTACGACTACGAGTTGAAGTATCATCCAGGAAAGGCAAATATTGTAGCGGATGCCCTAAGCAGAAAGTCAATCCATGCAGCTCAGTTGATGGTCAGGGAACATAGATTGCTTGAAGATGTGCAGAGTACATCTATTGATGTAATGTCGGGACTAGTTGCTACCATGGAAGCATTAACCATTGAAAGTACAACTTGGAAAGAAATTAAATTCACTCAGCTTGAGGATGAGTATTTATTGGGTGTCAGAGAAGATATTGAAGAAGGAAAAGGGTCAGAATTCGAGATTGGGGAAGGCGGGATATTAAGATATAAAGGAAGAGTATGTCTATCTAATGACGAAGAGATAAGAAAGCTCATGCTTGAGGAAGCTCATAGGAGCAAATACACTATTCACCCTGGAGCAACCAAGATGTATCATGATCTTAAGCGGAATTGGTGGTGGCGAGGCATGAAGAAAGATGTGACTGAGTTTGTTGCTCGTTGTTTGACTCGTCAGAAAGTCAAAATTGAACATCGGAAGCCTCCAGGATTGTTACAGAATTTGGAGATCCCAGAATGGAAATGGGACAGCATCTCTCTGGACTTCATCATGGGACTTCCTCCAACTACGTCTGGACATAATGCCATTTGGGTAATTGTTGATAGATTAACTAAGTCAGCCCATTTTCTGGCTATTGCAGCAGAGTACTCTCTTGAGAGACTAGCGAAAATTTATATGAAGGAGATTGTCAGATTGCATGGGGTACCGAAGAGCATCATATCAGATCGTGATCCAAGATTTACTTCACGATTTTGGGAAGCATTGTAGGATGCTATGGGAACTCGTTTGCGATTTAGCACTGCTTACCATCCCCAAACTGATGGGCAGACTAAGAGGACTATACAGACTTTGGAAGACATGTTGCGAGCATGCACAATTGAGCTAATAGGAAGTTGGGACACTCACCTTCATTTGGCAGAGTTTGCATATAACAACAGTTATCACTCAAGCATCGAGATGGCACCTTATGAGGCATTGTATGGAAGGAAGTGTAGATCTCCTGTTTGTTGGACAGAATTGAATGAACGGAGTTTATTAGGTCCGGAAATGGTGGACAAAACTACTCAGAAGATTAAGATAATTTAGCAAAAACTTCTCACCGCCCAAAGCAGACAGAAGAGTTATGCCAATAGAAGAAGGCGGCCATTGGAGTTCGTGGCAGGCAAACATGTATTTCTTAGAATCACACCGATGACGGGCATTGGTAGAGCAATTTAAGCAAAGAAGCTTTCACCTCGTTTCATGGGTCCCTATGAGATCTTGGAGAGGGTGGGACCAGTTGCTTACAGAATCGCATTACCCCTGCAGCTTGCGAACCTTCATGATGTCTTCCATGTATCGCAATTGAAGAAGTACCAACCGAACTCTTCCCATGTTATTGAGGTGGAGGAGATCGAACTCAAAGATAATATGACATACAAAGCCGAACCAGAGCGGATTGTTGATGCTAAGGATAAGAAATTAAGGAATAAGACCATAAGACTCGTAAAGGTTGTTTGGAAAGGAATGGCTCCTGGTGATGCCACGTGGAAGACAGAAGAAAAGATGAGGCAAGAGTGCCCTCACTTGTTTAACTAGGTATGTCTTTTAGCTTATGAGTCGAATTTTGGGGACAAAATTCTTTTTAGGAGGGAAGAATTGTAAGATCCCAATTTTTCTAATAGTTATTAAGTGCAATTAGGATATGATTTGTTAAGTAATATGGGTTTAGAGAAAATCTAGAAGTATAAAAGTATGAGTTGAAAACAATAATAATAAATAAATAAATGGATTATCAAATTTTTTTAAGTTGATTATTAATTAACAATGATAAATGATATTGATGAGAATAATAGGGAAAAGAAAATATGAAGAAGAAATATCTTCATGAAATAATATGATCTATATCTAAATAAAGAAAAAGAGATAAGAAAGAAAAGAATAATCTATATTTATATCTTTTAAAATAATATTATTTTAATAAGAGAGTTAAACCCTAACCCTACTCTTATAAAGCCCTCTTTTATTCCCACCTCCTGTACACTTCGGCGCCGCACCATCAGACCGTTGGCACAGGTGCCCTTCTTCCTTCCTCCATTTTTCTTGTGCGTCAATCTGTGCCTGTCATGTCAATATATATATATATATATATATATATCTTTTACATTGGTTTCTTCAGGCCTTGTCACTTCTATACTCCCTCTTACCTCTTTTTACTGTAGAAGAGAGCATTTCAGGAATTTACTCTTTAAAAACTGACGGGTTCTTTTTATATCCAGTCATTTTTTGCTGTTCCCCTTCACTGTTGAGTAGGTGTAGGTATACTTTTTATTTTATTTTATTTTTTTCTGTTGCTTCAGACCCCACTTGCCTATCTCCATTACTATGTGGTCTCTTCAATGTTTCAAAAAAAAAAAAAACAAACAAAACGCACAAGCTCTCCATAATATTGTTAGTCTGCATATTTTACTCTCTCTCTCTTTGAACTGCTCATCGTGAGATTTATTCATAATTTGTGAACCTTCCTTTCTTCTGGGTGAGGGTTTGTTGTGAAAATTTTTATTTTTCCTTTGACCCATATATTTCCCAGTTCGTATTCATACTTCATTTTTCTATTTCTCCCACTCAAGCTAATATACACAGACACACCTTATATCCAAGACCTACAGTACTTTCCTTTTTGATTTGTGTGTACTTTTCTCTTATAACACATTAGCACCTAGTACTTAGTACCTATATCTGAGCCACTCTTGACTTTTTTTTATTTATTCATTTTATTTCAAATGCCAAATATACCTTTTGACTTGTTTTATGAGAGTTGAATACTATTTAATTTTTTTTCCCACGTATGAGCATGGAGGTGTATATATATATTGCATGTACCTTTGCCTTTAAATGAATATAGTTCCTCACCTCTTAAATCCTTACTTTACTGTAGGTATTTAATTATTTAATTATTTTAATATTTTGTTCAACCTCACCAAACCCCTTGTAAGTGTATACATATATATAATGTTTCCTTCAGATTTTTCCCTTCCCGGCACAGCAAAACCGTACTTTTTATATATATATATTTTTTCAAGCAACAGTGTAACTTAAGAAAAATATGGTGGAATGGAGAGAGCTGATGTGAATATATATAACAGGGGTGTGGAGGGTAGATTTGAGTATTTAGATCTTCTTGAGAGCAACTCTAGGGTAGTATGAAAAAAAATATTTTAATAGATATTTATATGTGACTTTGCAGACTCTCATTGAGAGCTTTGGTGTGACACTTGTGTGATTGTCTGCATACTAGGGAGTAACAGGTAACTCTGAATATTCTTCCATATACTTGTGAATTGTATGTGATTGTGAGTAACTATCTTTTATTTAAAATTAAAGGACTGAATTATATGTATATATGTATGTATTGTAAATTGATATTTTATATGAATTGAAGCATGAATTATTGTACTTTGACATTTAATTATATCATTGGTGATTTAATATATACTTGACATGGTGGATGCATATGATGGGTTGGAGTAAGGGAGGATTTGTATGTTGAGATCTTTTATCACGTGGTATGTCATCACTCTGTGCACAGTGGATGACACTTCTCAGGGCCCCTTCTTCCATGTTTTCCTTTGGCCGGGATTGCATTGGAGCTGTGGGACATGTGACACCTCCTTAGTTGTGTTGTTTTAAGGAGGGGAGCCATAGTCCACACTTAAACTCCATACCTTTGGCCGGGTATATCTTAAGTTTTGGTAAGCTTGGGACTATCCAGTCAAATGGATGAGTTGCTATTGGACTATGTGTTAGCCTATGGCTCCATTCAGCAGTTGAGGTTGGACGGTGATATAAGGGAAGCAGCATATTGCATATTGTATCATTGTATGATTCACATTGACATTATGATAAGAAATGTTGTATGAAATTATGGTATATACAAATATATATGTAATCAGTTCCTGCTTCTTGTCATATGTGACTTGCTTATGTACGGTAAAAATTTTCAGTGTTACTGAGATTGACAAATCTCACTCTATATTAACAATTTTCAGGTGATTGTTCTAGTAGGGAGCGAGGGAAGGAATCTATGGAGTGAGCCATGAAGGCTCGGTTTTGCTCCTAGAATTTATGTTATGACGGTTTATTTGCCATGACTCTAAAACTTCCGTTTTGTATTTTATTATAAAATATTTTGGGAATTTATGTTGACTCAAAGATATATTTTGATTTGAATTAATTATGTATTTTTAATGATTTGGGTGTTGAACATCCTTGTTGGAGATATCTCAAGTGTTTTTGGCTAAGATTTTGGGTGTTGAATTTTAAGGTGTTACATCATGCTTGACATAATGTCTGTTGAAGATGAATTTAGTTCTTAGTCTTAAATAGTTTGTATTTTGAATTTCAAACTTAGACTTGGCACTTGTAAACAAAATAATAATAATAATAATAATAATAATAATAATAATAATAATAATAATGCAAAGGGCTTGTTTGATTGGTTTAAAAATCTCATGGGATAGCAGTTTATGAAAGGGGATACTAAGAAGTAACAGTTCCCAAGGAGTCGATATAAGCAGAGACTCAGACATTAAATAACTTAACTAATATGGAGTATTTGACAAGCCTGAATTAGTTAACAAGGTGGTCTTATTCGAAGGGAGTAATGGAGTAATTAATTTAGTTTATAACGTTATTTATAGTCTAATCAATTAAAGTAGAATAACTTATAAATTGATTTAACATCTCTTAAATATTAGCGGCATATTAATATAATTAAAAATTTCACAATATTTACTTTTTCATTATATAAGACATATTAATTAAGGGATTTAATTTTTTTAAAAAAAATAAAAATGTGAGTTACATGAGCAGTCAACTAAAATTAATATTAGTTGAGTTGTTGTATTTTAACCAAAGTTCAAAAAATTGGACCGGTCGAGGTAATGGTTCAAGGGATAGTGTGTCATATTGGGATTAAATCGACCATATTAAAATAATATAATTTAATAGATTATCTTTTATTTTATTATCCATTTTATATTTATAAAAATTAATTACAAATTATTTATGTATATGAAATTCTTTGTTTTTTTAAATTTCCTTTCCTTCCCTTTACACGTTAACAGATTACCATTGAATTCAGACCCTCTTCTTTTTTGTTTGTTATTTATTCTTTTTTCCCCCCTTTTAATTCTCTCTCCAAGACTCCAATTATCAGGTTTGGCTACAGTCCACTTCTATTTCCGTCCTCTTCCCGTCCTCTTCCTTATCTCAACCGTTGAATTAAAATCTTAACCGTTCAGATTTAATATTTGATAAAAAATATTATTTTTATATTTTGTTAATAATTTAATATTTTATTAATATAAAAATAATATTTTTATAAAAACATTAAATCTAAACCGTTCAGATTTCAATTTAACAGTTGAAATAAAAAAAAACGAGAAGAGGATGGAAAAAGAAGTGTGCTTTAGCCAAATCCTCAACAATCATTTATTCCTCCTTCAACGCGTACGATAAGGCTGATGAGTGCATAGTGATAAGACATCTTGCTTATGTTTCACTGGCCATAAAGCTTTAATTAATACTCCCTCCCCTTTCGTTCCTAATTATAAGAATACATTTTAGAGTTTGTATTAGTCCTAATTATAAAAATAAGTTTTAATTTTTATCAATTTTTTCCTATAATACCCTTATTTATACTTTCTCAATAATAATTAAAGACAATAATAATTTAATAATACACCTACATATTTTATAAAGTAAATAATGGTTGCAATCTATTAATTCATATACACTTCAATTATACTTTTTTTTTATAAAATAATTTTGAGCAAATTTTATCATATTTTTTTCATATCACCCCTTTAATACTTCTTCTATAATAATTAATTTAACAACACGCTTATATTCTATCAAGAGAGATTCTATTCTATTTTTAATTTTTAATTTTTAAATCTCAATATTGCTACCTGATAGATATCTAGTGGCTGCCCATATATATAATGTTAAGAAAATTTAGCTAATATTTATCGTATTATAATGTTGATGTTTTATTGTTGACCTGTAAATATTTGATCAATTACTTAAGCAATTTGTTCTCTATTAAAAATAAGTAACAACAGATTTCTTTTTATTTGTTTCTATACAATTAAGCTATCACGTATTTTTTTAAGTTACGAGCCGTGTTATATTGAGTTTTGGTTATATTCTTTTGTAAAAAAACAAAAAAAAGAATATTAAATATTATTATTTACATACAAATTTTTTGTATGAACATAAATAGATGTTCAAGGGGACAAGGCTCTGCGATGCCCCTGATTTAACCGCAGGTTTCAGTGTTTCACAAAAAGCCAATAGTTCCACAGTAGTGTTTGCTTGTATATAAATACCATGATAAGACATGTAACCCAAAATTAAGCAAGGGTAATTTTGGAAATTAATTACAATTACCTAATTTAATTTCTCTCCTTAATCTTTCAAAATTATAGTAAATAGTTCTTATAATTAGGACCGAAAGGAATAAGAAATTAGAGGTCATGTCTGTTCATCTTTTTTTTTTCCCCAATGACACATCCTCATTTAATCAGAAACCAGAAACCAGAAACCTTCTCTCTCTCTACCTCTTTGATTTCTTTTTTCCTCAATAGTCTTTTAACTTTCTTCAACCACTTCCATCTTCTTTTTGATAATACGTTGCAGGAGGGTTGTCATTGGCACTTTTCATTATCACTCATTAGCTTTAAATTTGGACCATAGATATGATATATCTTCCCACACCAAACAACTTTATTAAGTCAAATCAATAGTTGAGATTGGATGATAAGAGATGAGGATAAAATATGCCAATGAGAGAATTATCTTTCGGATTGTCATTGGGTACTCTTTTTTTACAGTACCTTACTCCAACTTCTTTCTTATTCATTCATCGATATCTTACCCTCTTGTACTCGCACAACCTCAATAATCATACTCTTCCTCTTGATTTCATAGTTTCTACCCTAAAAACAATTTCAGTTAATTTTCTATCA
The DNA here is from genome assembly GCA_034222035.1 of Acacia crassicarpa. Lineage (NCBI taxonomy): Eukaryota > Viridiplantae > Streptophyta > Magnoliopsida > Fabales > Fabaceae > Acacia > Acacia crassicarpa. The sequence continues at coordinate 16,113,243 of JAWXYG010000009.1, read as the reverse complement.
TGATTTTATAGGGGTTCCCTCTCAAAGTAAGTGTTTTTGGCATTTCTTTCCCTAAGTTTCTTCTTTCTCCATTTTTTCTTCTTTCTCAACTTTTTTAATTTTTTGTTTTTAAGGTAATTATGTTTTTGAAAACAAGGTGACCAGCTAACCAACCCAACCCAGCTATTTTCACGGGTTATTACTCGGTTATTTTGGTCTAGACGAGTCACGTCGGTTCAAAAAAGCCTCAGTTCAAGCAATGAACCAGACCGGTTTAAGAAGTCAATTCACCAATTTCTTATCTGAACCAGCCAGTCCTTTCTGATTTTTTGAACACCGATTTTCTGATATGAACTAGCTAGTCCTTTTTTATTTTTCGAACACTGATTTTAACTAGTTAGATGACAAAGTATCGTGGTAAGTGGTAACTCTTATGAAGTTAACCAAAACTGGTTTTTCCCCCTAATTTTAATGTCTGTGTGTTTAGGATAACGTTCAACTATCCCAAAAGAGACTTTTATGGGTAGGATCCATTTGGGATAACTTTAAACAATAAAAAAGCCCACCAAACCATAAAATATGCCCATTGGAAGGCAAAAAAGCTAATCTTCACCATTTAAGATAGCTTTAAAGGTTTAACCCAAAAAAAAAAAAAGATAGCTTTAAAGGTTAATAAACTTATTGTAAAAAAGTGGCTTCCAATAGAAGTCATTTTTTCAGCTTTTGGAAAAAAATGTTAGGGATAAGTGATTCAATAAATAATATACTATTAAATATACATTTGTATGTATTCTAATCTATCCATTAAAATATTTCTAATTAACTAGTTTAGAGTTGTTAAATTTTTTTAATAATAATTTATTTTTCTTATCAGATTTAAATTTAAATTTTTGTCTTCAATTATCATAGTATATACAATTAATATTTATATATAGTATTTAATGAGATTTATCATTTTCAGTCATTTTCCATTTTAAATAACTTTTCAGACATTATTCCAAACAAAAACTCATTTGGAAAAAAAATCACTTCTGCTATCGCCATCCTAAACATAAATCACATTTAGAATCTCACTTTTATTCGATTTTCCATTTACACGAGTCTTTTTTTTGGGGGGAGGGGGAGGGGGAGGGGGAGGGGGAGGGGGGGAGGAGTCACTTATGTCACCACTATTTAAAGGGACACTTTATCTATGTTTGGGTTGAGTTGGGTTTTTTAATTAAGCACTTCAATAGAAAAAGCCATCAATGGCCAAATTACTGAGAAGCCAATTTTTGTGGCTTATGGCATCATGTTTTATGCTTTTACACTTCTAAAAGTTCTATCCTTACTTCTCTCCCTCCACTAGAATTTTTTTTTCGTCCTCATCCTCTATCCTTTCATCCTTACTTGCTTTTACACCTTTTACATTCCTTTAAAAAGGAGAATATAATCTTTTTAACATTCTTTACAAATTTTTAAACGCTTAATGTTATTTATGCAATTTTATGTTTACCTATATTTATATTTTTATTTATTCATTGCATCTAATTAAATGGTTTTTAATAATTATATATATTTTTTTAATAATATGCTAACTCTTATTTTTATTTATTATTTTTTAAATCACATTAAAAAATCTAATTTTTACTCTATCTTAAATTTATAAAAGACGAAAAAAAAAGCTATCTCTGTCACCAAAGTAATTAAAAAACCAAGGTTCTGAAACCCGGACCGGTCATTGAACCGGTGGAGTTATTGGGTTAAGGGTCAGTAGGTCAGATTGGAGTTAAACCGAGGTCAAACCGGTATTAATTAAAAAATATAATTTAATTAAAATAAGTAAAAATATTCATAATTAAAACAATTATACATATCTCACTTCCCTATTAGCCCAAACCCACCAAAATAAGTCCAACTTCGACTAGCCCAACTGCCAAGCCTCTCTTCCTTAATAGTATCATTTTTCCTAACTTATTTTATTTTATTTAGATAAGTAAAGTGATAATGCTTCGTCCTTACTCCTTTCCCTGACAAGAAAGAAGCAGAAGGCTTCATCATGAAGGGCCTCCATTAGTAAAAAAAAAAAGGACAAAAACCATCAAATCACATCACACCTTGTGACTCATTCGTACACACACTTCAATTTTTGAAGAAAAAGGAGAGAGACAAGAAGGAGATCACCGGAGCTTCTTCAATTTTCATCACCAACGTCTTTTTTCTATCACCACCAAATTAACCACCCACCCTCTCTTCCTTTATCTCCTCTTCCTCTTCCTCTTCCTCGTTGTCTTTAGTACTTCCATTTTTCATCTTCACTAATCACCACCGTCGATCTGAACTTTTCATACACCAGTTTCAAACATCCACCAGTTTCAAACCTCAGATCTGTCTTTTCTCCTCCTTCTCGTTCTCGGCCACAGAGAGCTGATCGTTGCTCCTCCTTCGACTTCCACAGTACAAGCACCGGCGTCGACGTCGAGAAGCACCTCAGATCTCTCTCCTTCTCCTCCTTCTCGTTCTGCATTTTTGTGGGTCTCTCACTCGGTGACTCGGCTAACTCGGCCGGTTCAGGCCGAGTTGACCGAGTTAAACCAATTCAGTTCGGAAACCGGAGTTACTCCTTAACTCGGACCGGCTTTCCGGCCGGTTCGCCGGTTTCCGGTCTGAACCTGCCGGTCCAGTCCGGGTTTCAAAACATTGTAAAAAACACACCCTCGAACCCTTCCTCCCCAACTTCAATTGGCGAAATCACAATCACAAAGCACAGTGAGGGAAAAGGGAAATAAGGAGGCAAAAAAGGGTGTCACATCCCCTTCCTTTCTAGTTTCTACTATCTCCGAGATGCTTCTCCATCTTCCTCTGTTTTGTTATGCGCTGTAGTGTGCGTGTGTTTCTGCTTCCATTTTTGCTTATGTAGCAATTTTACTCCAGAAGTATAAGTCCAAGAGCTATATTGCCCTAGGAATTTTTTTTGACTCAATTTTACCCAAAAGTCTAAAAATGTAGCATTGTTGTCCTTTACAAATGGTAAAGCTTAACAGAGTAAGCACACTCAAGTGTGCATTGTGCACACTCGAGTGTGAGGCTATCACACTCGAGTGTGCTAACTCTGTTAAGCTTCACTATTAGTGGAGAGCAACATTGTTATGTTTTTAAACTTTTGTGAAAAAATTGAGCCCAAAAGAATTTTCAGGGCAACGTTGATCCTTTCCGAGTAAAATTACTACTTAACCCTTATATTTTATAAATGGTTAATTCTTAATAACCATTTTTTATTTGGCAAATTTTTTTTAAATTTATTGGTGTCTACTTTTAATTACATAATGCTAGGAAAAAGACTTTACGATTCTTAATTAATAATTGTGAATTATTAATTATTAAATCCATCTCCCTACTCCGATTATGAGGAAGAGGACGATGAACTGGACGATGAGAACGACAGTGATGGTTTTATTCCCTATCATCTAATTTTTAGACCCAATTGGTATGGCCATGTAAGCTTAATTAATGGTGTCAATTATAACTCTAGGTTTTTCTCAAACTATAAGGATTAACAGTTTAAAATAGAGTAAACTTCAGAGACTAAAACCACATGTTTGAAACTTCAACAACCAAAACTAAAATAGTGGTAAATTACAATGACCAAAGATGGTATTAGCTTTTTTTTTACCATCTGTATAATATTCCAAGTTGCCCTGAAAATAAAACAATTGGATGTACATAGTTCATTTTAAAAATCACGTTGGCAAAAAAATACAGCTAAAAAGATCATAACCAAAAGAATGAAAAATACGGTGAGGGACACCGTCTACTGAAACGGCGTTATTTATTCATGTCAGTTGGCCGTTTTCATATTTACAAATTTAAACACGTTGACGCCAATAGTAAATTGGTCATGGTCTTCGGGCTTCCAGCCTTTTATAAATTATAATTATAATAGGTTATTTTGGAGCATTTAAATTTAGGGAAAAATTACACACAGGTCCCAAGGAACATAGATGTTTATATTTAGATCCCTTGAATTCATGAAATTACACAAAAGTCTCTAGGGACTTCTGTGTAATTATTTATGAAAGCAAAATTACTTTTTTGCCCAAAGAAGAAAACGCCTCTAGACCTCAGAATTGAAATAATTCAGGTTTACAATAAGAAATTCTATATTTACAACAGTAAATTCCTATTTTAACAATAAGTTTTAAAAGCCTGGATTTTTTCAATTCTGAGATCCAGAGGCCATTTGCAACAAGAAATTCTATATTTACAACAACAAATTCCTATTTTAACAAGAAGTCTTGAAAATTTGGATTTTTTCAATTCTGAGGTCCAGAGGCCATTTGTAACAAGAAATTCTATATTTATAACAGCAAATTCCTATTTTAACAACAACTTTTAAAAATCTGGATTTTTTAATTCTGAGGTCCAGAAGCTATTTCTACTTTTGGTAAAAAAGTAATTTTGCTTCCACAAATAATTACACAGAAGTCTCTAGGGACTTTTATGTAATTTCATGAATTCAAGGGACTTAAATGTAAATGTTTTTATTCCTTGGGCCCTGTGTGTAATTTTCCCTAAATTTAGACATCCTTCAACTGAAAAAAGTGTATTCAAAACATCATCTCACCCATCGATATTCCCAGCGACGCGCGTTTCATGGTCATTGGCCGGTGAACTGACATTGCTGGTCCGAGTCGATCATCACTCAAGCTGCTTTCTCCGGTGTGAAAAGAGAGATAAATTCTTAGTTTTCTTTTTTGTTTATTTTTTCTGTCAGGAAAAGATACTTAGCCACGAAGGAAATCACTACGAAACAAAGGCTAGAACATTCCAGAAATTTTACAGAGATGAGTTAACAGTGTAATACTTACTATGAACACTTTTTTAATTCTTAATTCTTACCATGTGATCAGATATTTTCCCTTATAAATTAGCCATTGGAGTGCGAATCTTTTTCTTGTCCAAAGCTACTTTGAGATCGTCGTTGTGTTAGGTCCGAAGTTACGCATTGACGAAAATGGCTGATGCTGAAACTGTTGTTGCCCACGATGTTCAATCTATCCTCTCTTCTTCGGAGAGGGACTATCTTGTTCGGAACAACGGCGATCAGGTACGTTGTTGTTTCGTTCTTTTGATTAACACGATTTATGTTTTTGATTTTCCTGGAAAATGATTGTAGTCTGTGATTCGGAAAGCTCGAGCTCTGTACTTTACTCATACGGATCCATCTTAGGTTCATAAAAACTCTCTCTAACCATGTCTGAAGTTTTGGTCAACGGCCTTTGCACTAAATATTTAATCTTCTGAGTGAGCTGGGTGTCTATACTTGCTGCCCATCTGATTGGATTCCTGGTATCTTTATTTTCTCTCAGGTTTGATTAACAAATTTCTTTTAATTACGAAACATATGAGTTATGATACACCTTCTGTTCTTAGGAATTTTCGATATAAGATAAAATCCGGGAGAAATAGGCTGCTCTGAATCGAACAAATAAATGCCAAATGATTTTTTTGATGTGAATCCTGATAGACCCTGTCAGTAGATATGCTGTTTTATTGGGAGTTATTGCGCATATTTAGTTTTTGAAATAAATTGAAGAGGTTGTTCTTCATGCTGTAAACATCGTCAGGTTAAAATCGAGAACTTAAAGGGGAAGAAAGTTGGTTTGTATTTTTCGGCGTCTTGGTGTGGTCCCTGCAAACGGTTCACCCCTACTTTGGTGGAGGTGTACAATGAAGTCTCTGCTAAAGGTGATTTTGAGATAATCTTTGTTTCAGCTGATAAAGATGAGGATGCCTTCCAAGCATACTTTTCCAAGATGCCATGGCTTGCCATTCCGTTTTCTGATTCTGACACACGTGATCGCCTAGATGAATTGTTCGAGGTGCAGGGGATTCCCCACCTTGTAATCCTTGATGAGAATGGGAAAGTTGCCGTTGAAGAAGGAACAGAGGTTGTGCTTGAGTATGGAGCTGAAGCATACCCTTTTACACCTGAGAGGATCAAAGAGTTTAAAGACCAAGAAGAGGAAGCCAGGAGGAATCAATCCTTGAGATATCTTTTGATCTACAAGTCACTTGACTTCGTTACATCTTCTGATGGAAAGCAAGTAAGTTTTTCTTCCCTGCAAGATAGACCTGAACAAGTATTTCCTTTGCTTCAAAAAGCTTCAAACTTTTTTGGGCTGAGTTGGGAAAATCTTTTTCACACTTTGATGAATCAATAATTTTTTAAACACATGTAGGAGAGGGTTTGAATTTAACCTTCCATTTATTTACAGGTACATGTGTCTCAACTTGAGGGAAAGACTGTGGGTCTGTATTTCTCATCTTTTTCATACAAAGGATCTGCCGAGTTTACACCAAAGCTTGTGAAGGTTTATGAGGAGCTGAAAGCAAAGGGTGAGGACTTTGAGATTGTGTTGATATCCGTGGGTGGTGATGAAGAATCATTTCAAGAGGGATTGAAAAGTCTGCCATTGTTGGCGTTGCCATTCAATGATAAAAGGTGCGAAAAGCTTGCTCGCTACTTCGAGCTATCAACCTTGCCCACTTTGGTTATTATTGGGCCAGATGGAAAAACCCTTCATTCCAATGTGGCTGAGGCCATTGAAGAGCATGGCGTTATTGCATACCCTTTTACTCCTGAGAAGTTTGCAGAGCTCGCTGAGGCTCAGACCCTTGAATCTATTCTGGTTTCTGGAGATCTGGATTTTGTCTTGGGCAAAGATGAAGTCAAGGTATGATTAAAGCAATTAAACCATTTTCCTGAAATATTTTCAATAGCTTGAAAACGGTCTTCTTCATCCTCATGTCTTGCATGTCGATAAATATTTAAGATACATATGATACATGTATGTTTGGATTTTGCCATGAGATCGAAATAAAATATGGGAATTTGATATCCTTGAAGTAAAGTTTATTCTTTTTCAATAATAGATTAACAGGCTCTATGAATGCTTTTGATTTGTCATTTCAAACATGTAACTCTTAAATGCTATGTTATTTGATAATTGAGATAAATCTGAACTGCGATAAAATGACAAAGTGAATCAGATATCTGTGAAGTATAGTTTATTCATTTATAATGAAAAATTTATATGCTTTTTATAACTGCTTTTGATTTTTCATTCCAAACAAGTAAAACTCCCAAAATACCGTGAAGACGGTATTTTGAGTATTATCTGATCCATTCTGCTGCTTCTCTCCTTCACTCTTTTGTTTCCATTAGGAAAATGACAGTAAATCTCCTTTGTTTCAGATTCCAGTGTCAGATTTAGTGGGGAAGACGGTGCTCTTATACTTCTCGGCTCAATGGTGCCCACCATGCCGTATGTTTTTACCGAAGCTCATTGAGGCATATCACAAGATCAAGGCCAACGGCAATGCTCTTGAAGTTGTCTTCATCTCTAGTGACAAGGATCAAGCCTCCTTCAATGACTTCTTTGCTGAAATGCCATGGCTGGCTCTTCCCTTTGGTGATTCTAGGAAGTCATTCCTAAGTCGCAAATTCAAGGTGTCAGGCATCCCCAAGCTGGTGGCCATCGGACCCAGTGGCCAGACCATCACGAAAGAAGCCAGAGAACTTATCACACTTTATGGTGCTGAAGCTTACCCGTTCACTGAGGAAAGGGTGAAACAACTTAAGGCAGGTCCCAATGAAGAAGAAGAAGAAAAGGACAAGAAAGATGGGTATGTTTGTGATGGAGAAGTCTGCTCTAAGGCCTGAACGAGAGTGAATCCTGTTTGTTGCATGTAATTTGTCTTAAGACCTCTTATGGTGTGTATTTAAAATTTAAAGACGTGTAATAATATGTTGGGTTGTGATGTTACAGATAAATACAAATTTTTATCTTTTCTGTTGTGCATTATGGATATGGATAGTAGTTCTTTTCCTGACCTGTGACAAGGAGTTATAATGGGTGTCTTGCACCAGCACCAGTCAAACGGAAAAGAACTAACGCTTGTATTTTTGGTGGGAAATTCACCCAAATAAGGGAAAAAAAATTACCGGATCGGATTGATACACTTTTACAAATACTTTCCAGACTAATGCTAACGTTACTAATGACGTGAGAAGGTCCCACGCCACTAGGTAGTTGCATGAGACTCTCTCACATTACTGGCCACTAGTGGCGTGAGAGAGTTTCACACCAGTAGTGGCGTGAATTTAATTCACGCCACTTATTAAGAGTGGCATAATTAATTAAAAAATAATAATAATTAAAATACTTTAATTAAATATCTAATTAATTATAAATAATAAAAAAATTAATAATAATTTTAATTAATAATTAAGAAAATTAAAATATCTAAAATTTATTACAAGATTTAAGAACAAGATTAATTAGTAAATTAATTAATTAATGAATTTATTATAAACCTTAAGATAGATGACTAATTATTTAATATTTTATACATTAACAATTTGATATATAAATTATCCTGAGATAGATAAGATAAGTTTAAATAGAGAATAATAATTAGTCAAATAATTAATTCACTAATTAAAAATTAGTGAATTAAAATTTTACAATAACATGTGTGATCCACGCGCCTGCAATTAATTGCACAATACATTTGACTAATAAAAATTTACAATAACACAATACAGATCTCAAAATAGGGGAATCTTTTGTTATAACTAAATTATATCGCATAATATTTTGTTATAACCAAATTATACCACGTAGATTACGTGGTATAATTTGGTTATAACAAAAGTGTTAGGGACCTGCATAAGGCACATATTCGATGTACGGCCCAACTGGAAATATGACCATTATCGGATCTCGCCCATTATATCAGGAGATCCTACACTATAGGAAGATCCGATCGTGCAGCAATATAGGAGTATCCAGCTGATATCCCCATGATACTCGCACCTAGGATCTTGCCAGAACAAGATATCCTACCCACGGTACTCTCCATAAATACAGAGGCCAATTACTAAGGTGCACACGTTCTAACTTTCAACCCCTTTACTTTCTGCCACACAGAGCACACACACCACCCCTCTAGCTAACGCCAACCAGTGTTGCGAACTAGTGGACTTTGATCCCTTCATCGGGTATGTAGGCTCTAGGCTTGACACCTAGTCAAGTCCAACCAGTCCTGTTCCCAGAACAGAACATTGGCGCCATTCGTGGGGAACGTTAAATTTCGATCCCCGTGACCATCGATGGCAAATACCAGAAGTAGTAGCTGGAATCCCCAGCTATGCCAACCCCAGGTTGGACCAAGCCAACATCATGATCAGAGTCAACCACCGCGCGAAAATACTCCAGAGGGCCATGTTTCTAACACGGCGTCCTCCCCTCCGGTCACCGATCAACCATTGGAGGAAACAACAAAGGAGACTCTGGTTCCAAACGCCGACGTCTGCACTTTGTGAAAAACACAGGAGTCGATTCTACAGAGGTTCGAGAACAAGGAAAAGCGGGATCACCTCCAACGCCAAGAAGATTTCAGAGTTATCGAACAAATGATGGATTATCGGTACCAAAAGCTCGAGAACTTGTTTCAAAACGGAAGCCGGAAGGAATCTCGTAAAAGAAAGGAAAAAGTAATCTCCGATAGCAGTAGTAGTCCGTCTCGCAACCCTGAATCAAAATCAAAACGTCGGAACCCCGGCAAGGCGAAGGGAGGGACGAGTACAGGGTGAGAACGCAAATCAGCCTTGGCTCTGAAGAAACTACGACTGTCCCGGATTGCGGATGAGGAAGACCGAGATATAGAGGATGACCGGGATGCTGACGAAGACCAGTATCGGGAGAGACTGTCTCGGTCACGCAACTCTCCTAGAGAATACAGAATGAAATACTTAACAGGGTCTGGCGAAACCCCGTTCTCGAGAGACACCGCCGCGGCACCTTATCCAAAGAATTTTGATCTGGCCAATCTCCCAAAGTACAATGGGACTCAGGATCCGCGTACTCACCTCAAGGCATTTGAGATGCTCATGTGGGTACGATCGATCGAGGGACCAGTCATAATGCGGCTTTTCTCGGCAACGCTGACTGGACCAGCATAGAAGTGGCTCAATTCCTTGCCGAATAAATCCATAATCAATTTTGAAGACCTCGACTGTAAATTTGAATTACATTTTGCAACCAGCAAAAAACACCAAAAATCGTAGTTCATGTTGAGCAGAATAAGGTAGAAAAAGGGAGAGACACTACAAAAGTACCTAGACCGGTTCAAGGATGAAGCTCTGGAAGTGCACTCGCTCCCTGAAGATGTCCATATGCATTGCCTTATTAATGGCCTGGATCCATCGTTGAGATTGGCAAAAAATGTGTATAAGAACCGAGTCTACACCTTGACCGAGTTCTATACCCGGGCGAAGTAGTACCTGGACGTAGAGCAAATGGAACTTGCCAATGCCGTTGAACCCGAGACAAGGAAGAACACTTCTCCGGATGGCAAAGACCCTTCCAACAGACGAAAAGAGGATTCCCGAAAGTGCACCCAAGATAACCGACCTCGAGGGGAAAGGTCTGAAGGAAGAACAAAGTATGATACCTACACCCCATTCAACGTATCTCGGGCACAACTTTGGAATGAGGTGGAACAGACCGAGATGAGGAAGGTCGGGAAGCCGAGATCCCTCCGAAACTGACCCATAACAGACCAGTCAAAGTTCTGTGCTTTTCATGATGGGCCGGAGCACACTACCGACGAATGTTACAAACTCCGAGACGCCATAGAGAAATTCGTGAGAGAAGGGAAGTTACGCCAGTACGTGATTAAAACCTAAGGACGAAGATATGGCAAACGCTTCCAGAACGGCTGAAGCTGTAGCCCGGCCACGGATCCAAGGAAGGAAGATAAAAGGCGAAAGTCAAATTGCGAAGACGAGTTCCCCGAGGCCGAGTTCCATTGCAATGTTGTTAGCGGAGGCTTCGGTGGTGGTGGAGATACGCCAAGCCAACATAAGAAGTACTTGAGGGAAGTCCTATCGATGAGAGACCTCTCGAGATTCAATGACGACCCAAAAAAACTGGCACCACCACCATTAGTATTCACCCAAGAGGAGCTGAACAATGTAGTCCCGGGACACCAGGGCGGGCTGGTCATCACAGGAACCTTGGTAAACTGCCGGGTTAAAAGGATCTTCGTGGATTTAGGGAGTTCGGCCGACATCATTAGCTGGGATGCTTACAAGAGGATGCACATGGATATGGAAGACCTGAAGCCATGCAAAACGACCCTTATAGGATTCAATGGCGAACGTTCCTTTCCCAAAGACTACATTGACCTCCGAATGACTTTGGGGACAAAGGAGGCATTTAAATCAGAGCGAGTAAGGTTCGTAGTAGATGATTTTCGGTCTCTGTATAATGTTATATTGGGCAGACCGACCATCCATAATTGGGACATGGTGGTATCGACGAAACACCAGAAACTCAAGATGGTCAACAGTAAGAACCAAATAGTAGTGGTGTCCGGCGACCAGAAAGAGTCTTGGCGATGTTACTTCGAGACCCGCCAAGTCGGGGAGGGAAGACCCTCATCTCCACCTCGACTCAGCAGGGGAGAAAACTCAGCCAACAAAGAGAAGGACAGCGAGCCTCGGCGACCAATAAACATGGTAGAACTCGACCTCAGGCAACCTGAGGTCCCACGCCCAGAACTAGAAGGGGAATTGTAAGATTTGGTCCTTGGAGAAGATCCATCAAAAACCACCAACATCGATGGAGCGATAAATAGTGACCTGAAGGCCTGACTGATTGCGTTCCTGAAGAAGAACCAAGAAATTTTCGCATGGACGTCTTCCGAGACACCAGGAATCGACCCACGTTTCTGTTGTCACCGAGTGGCCATACGGCCGGGGTCGACCTCGGTGGCGTACAAAAAGATAAATATCGCAGCCGACCAACAAAAGGCCCTCGAAGACTATGTGGCCGAGCTCCTGGCAGCCAGATTCATCAGGGAAGTTTAGTACACCACATGGCTCTCCAACGTGGTAATGGTATTAAAGCCGAATGGTAAGTGGAGGGTATGCACGGATTACACCAGCTTGAATAAAGCATGCCCAAAAGACTCCTACCCAATGCCAAATATCAACCAGTTGGTGGACAATTCGGCCGGATTTCAACTGCTATCTTTCATGGACTCTTACTCCGGCTACAACCAGGTAGCCATGCACCCAGACGATCAAAAGAAGACCGCTTTCATGACTGACAAGGCTAACTACTACTATAATGTTATGCTATTCGGATTGAAGAACGCCGAAGCTACTTATCAGCGAATGATGAATAGAGTTTTCGAAGATCAAATCAAACGAAACATAGAGGTGTACATAGACCACATGATAGTGAAGTCAAAGCAACCAGAAGACCATATCCGTGACTTGGAGCAGACATTTGAGAAGCTAAGAAGCCATCGGATTAGGTTAAACCCGGCCAAGTGTGCGTTTGGTGTTCCGGCCGGGAAGTTCCTGGGCTTCATGTTGACCAACCGAGGAATCGCGGCCAATCCTGATAAGTGCAAGGTCGTGCTGGATATGCAGGCCCCGAGGACTAAGAAAGAGGTTCAACAGTTGACGGGCCGGCTGGCGGCTTTGACCAAATTCTTACCAAAATTGGCGGAAAAAGCTTTGTCTTTCTTCAAATTGCTGAAAAAGGAAACACAAAGAGGCTGGAACTCGGATTGCGACGCAGCCTTTAAAGTCATAAAGCAGTGTTTATCAACACCACCGGTCCTAACGAAGCCGAAGCCTGGCGAAACTTTGTTCATGTACCTATCAGTAGGAAAGGAAGTAGTAAGTGCTGCCCTGGTAAGAGAAACCGAGGCCGGACAGACACCAATTTACTTCGTCAGTAAGGCGCTTCAAAGCTTTGAACTACGATACCAGAAGTTCGAGAAAGTGGCGTTTGCTTTACTAACTGTGGCAAGAAGACTACGGCCATACTTTCAAGCACATAAGATAGTCATCCGAACGAATCAACCAATTCACCAAATATTGCACAAACCAGATCTGGCCGAGAGAATGACCAGTTGGGTGATTGAGTTGTCCGAGTTCGACATCACCTTTGAAGCTCGACACGCTATCAAATCACATGCATTGGCGGACTTCGTTAGGGAGCTTACCCCAGCGGAGGCGACCGTGGCGGGCCCAGACGAAATATGGAAGGTATATGTTGATGGCTCCTCCAACATAAAGGGAAGCGGAGTTGGGATAATTGTTGAAAGCCCGGAAGGGGTAGCAGTAGAACATTCCCTTCAGTTAAAGTTTCTGACTTCTAACAACCAGGCCGAGTATGAAGCTCTCCTTGCCGGACTTCTGCAACCCAAGGAAAATGGAGCGTTGCGGGTCAAGGTTTTCATCGGCTCGCAGCTCATCGCAGCGTAAATTGATGGCAGTTACCAGGCAAAGGGCCCATTGCTAGTCAAATATCTCAACAAGGCCAAAGAAGTTATGGCCGAATTCGAGGAAGTCATCGTTATCGACATCCCAAGAGAAGAGAACACCAGAGTGGACATCCTATCCAAACTGGCAAGTACAAAAGGCCTTGGCAGCCATAGAACCATGATCCAACAAAATTTCACCGAACCAAGCTGCATCCTGACTATCTCGGTAGCGGCGGATTGGAGGAAACCAATCGAAGATTACTTGGAAAGAGACATCATCCTGACGGATTCCACTGAAGCAAAGAAGCTGATCCGAGAGGCTGCAATCTATACCATGGTCGATGATCAACTCTATAGAAAAGGATTGCACTCTCCAATGATGTGGTGCCTGGGCACATCTGAGGCCAAATACGTGCTGGCTGAGATATATGAAGGCATCAACGGCCATCACATGGGGGCAAAGCGTTGGCCCGGAAAGCACTACGGGCGGGTTACTACTGGTCGACCTTGGCAGAAGATGTAAAAGAGGCCGTCAGGCAATGCGATAGTTGTCAGAAGCGCGCCAGAATTATCTGGCCCCCGCTGACAGAACTGAAGGGCATTTTGGCCCCTTGGCCTTTCTTCAAATGGGGAATGGACATCCTCGGACCATTCAAGGTTTCACTTGGGCAATTTAAGTGGCTTATCGTAGCGGTGGACTACTTCACTAAGTGGATCGAAGTGGAGCCTTTAACTACGATTACGGCGGCCCGCATAATGAGGTGTTTTCGCCAAAACATTGTGTCTCGCTTTGGAATACCAGCCGAGATCGTGACAGACAACGGGACGCAGTTTATGGACCAGAAATTCCAGATCATGATGTCGGACCTAGACATTAAGCAGCACTTTGCCTCAGTCGAGCATCCACAATCTAACGGCCAGGCCGAGGCCTCTAACAAAATCATCCTTGGTGGCATTAAAAAATGGATGCTATATGCAGAGTCTAACTAAGTCAAACAATTATATAGTGTCTTGTAGGGCTATAGGACGAGCGTGCAGACTTCAACCCAGGAAACTCCTTTCCGCCTAACCATGGGTGCGAGGCGATGATCCCGGTCGAGATTGGACAACCATCGTGGAGGAACCTCAAAGCTCGACAAGAGGGACAGGTGTCGAATGACGACGCCTTGAGGATGGATTTAGACCTTAATCAATGAGGTCCAAGTAGCGGCACACTGCCGAGAGCTAGCCGCTAAACAACTTCTTGCGGCAAAGTATAATCGGAAGGTTAGACCCTGTTCTTTCAAACCTCGTGCTCCAATGCGCCGACATCGTCAATAAAAACGCCCAAGATGGCAAGCTGGCTGCAAACTGGGAGGGTCCCTACCAAGTTAAAGAGAAATTGGACAACGGAGCTTATATACTCGAGACCTTGGCTAGGAAACCTGTGAAGAGAACTTGGAATGTCGACAAACTAAAGATCTACCACAGTTAGATCTCGGCCCTAGACACCCCTATCGAAAGCCTCGGCTATCGGGAGCCTGGTTAATTTTTTGAATTACAGCAGTTTCATTTCAGAATTCATGTTTTTAAAGTTTCACTAAACTATTTGTTAGCTCTTTAGAGCATTTTTATTTTAATGAAGGAGTCTTCAATGGAGATTCACACATGTGCACTATGGATTACTTAAGCATTACATCGAGGCCTCAAAGCCCGGTCATGAACACTACACCGGCCTAAACCCGGTCATAAATACGACACATCTAGATGAGTAGACACCAGGGCTAACCAGCCCCGGTCAAGAGCTCGGTGAAATTGCCATTTAGTGGCCTTCGTGGAATTGACGCGTCAACGCTCGGCCCGTTTTAAGCTATCGAACTATCATTCAGACTCTGATCAGGTCAAAATATTTAAGTTTTGTGTTACGGACACCAAGCATAAACAAGTGATAGTTCGCCCTTATCTCGGTTACAATCCCTATTCCGGCCAACGGCACCAAAACTCGGTAGCGCGGTTAAGTTAACACCCCATACGGTCAAAACATACAAACTTGCCACTCATTCCCAGATTTCAAATCTGGTAGAATTCGCAGACTTGCACCTATCACGGTCAAACGAATTCCTAAGTAATGCTTAGAATTCAGAAGGATATACGACAGTTAATTAATCATAACTAGTCATCAAAGAAGTATATAACCAGCACAAACACCGGAAAAAGCTTAAACACAATGTTCAAACGGGCACAGACGCCCAATACAATAGAAACTACAAAAGAACAAAGGTTGAGCCCTCAGGCGTTGGGCGGAGGATTTGAAGGACCCGGACCACCCTCGGGAAGGGCATTCAGTGATATCTCCTCCTCTCCTCCCTGATCAAGATCACCAAGTTTGGACACTGACACATTCTCCGGAGAAGGAGAAGGTGGGACATACTTGCCTTGATGAACATAAGCCCAGTAATCCACCTTGCTGAGGTCCAGAGTCACCAACGGGTTAAAATGGTGAATCAGGGCTAAGGCCATGTTGAATGCTTCCTTGGCCGTTGCCCTGACTGTATCCGAGCTAACAATAAAGGCCTTCTTTGTATTGGTAAGTTCGGCCCTCGTGGCTCCCAGCTCATCTGCCAGATTTGCTCGTTGCGCTTGCACAGTCTTCAAAGCCTCCAGACCCTCGGAGTTTGAAGCTTTCAAGGAAAGAACCTCGGCTTTCAACTTGCCCAAGTTATCCTCTGAGGACCTCAACTCATCTTGGGTATGCTTCAGCTCCTCGGACGTCTTAGCGGTAGCAGCTTGGAGGGCGCTCAACTCATCCTTTGCTTTCTTCTTAGCCGCCACGGTCAAATCCCTGGCCACCTCCACTTGGCGTTATTCTGCGGAGAAGCCAGCCACTTACTTCTTGAGAAGAAGCAGAGATTGTGTTAGACCTACCCCCTTCACTAAATGATCTTGAACCGAATGGATCACATGTTCGTCGGTATCGGTCAGATCGAGGGAGGTATCCTGAAAGCGACAAGGAGGAAGGTAGGCCACGTTGAGCTCATCGGCCGAGCACCCCCTCTCCCAGGCAAAACCACATGGCAGCTTGAATGAAGGAGGAGGAGGGGAAGGTTGAGCCAGACGACCTCAGGTTGAGCTGGAGCCTCCTCTACTATAGGGCCTTTATTTCTCTCCGACTCAGAGGGAATGGCTGAAGGAGACCGAGAGGAACCACCCTGGACCAAGGTCCTAGCCCTTTTGGCCCCTGCAACTTGAGGCTCAACTCTCCCTCATCCCCGGCTGGGCTCGGCCACAGCACGCCTCCGGGTTTCCCTCCTCGGCTGAGCACCCTCACCAGGGTAGGGGATCCATGGCTCGAGCTGCAAAACAAAGAAAAGCATTAGAAAAGTTGAAACATAAAGGAGGAAATAACGCACAACAAAAGACGCAAACATAATACATGGGCTAGCTCCAGCTGTAGGAAGAGGTTGGGAAAGTATAGAAGCAACAGACTGAACATCGTTGTCTTTGACAAAAGTAACCAGCCAAGATACCCACATTACATCCTCGGCCGAAAGATCGTCTCCGTTAACTTGGTAACTGGTGGGTTCTTTGTTATGGTGATCCTTGGTCCAGTACAAGGGGAATTTCCATTCCACGTCTTTAGATTTAGGACCGTGAAGAAACCAAGGCTGTTGTCCGGATATGGCCACGACCTTAAAAAAGCTGGTCTTAAAGCGTTTGAAGGAATCAGAAAAAGGTTTGAAGAGTTTTCAGCCAGCAACACCCCGTAGGGATGTAATGCCATACAAATCCTCGTTGTTTTTATCATCTTGAGGAGTAAACAGGCAAAAGAAATAGAAAAAGATGGATCTTTTACAAGGGATGGACTTCGGCATCTATTTGCAAAATTTTTCAAAGGCAAGGACAAAACCCCCACCCATTCGGATGCAATTGAGTAGGGGCAAGACAGAGGTAATTTAAAACCTCCATTTGAAACTTAGTGAACGGGAAGCGAACATCGAGCCGGGTAACATAATCCCTGTTGAAGAAGAAAAAAGAGTTGTTGGTCCTTTCTTGGGCAGCACATACGAGCTCCCAGTCTGACGGAGGATGCAAGGTACAGCAGGCAGTATCTCCCAAGTCGAGCCGGGCAATGTCCGAAGGCGACATCAGTGACCTGGTCGTTAGTAGGCCGTGCGCTACCCAAGGATATTTGGTAAGAAGGATTTGTGGGGAGCTAGCAAAATCAGACTCCCCAGTTTCCGAATGGGTTCTATCAGGCGACTGAGAAGGCTCCATTGAACCTAAAAGATAGCAAAAACAAAAGAAAAAGGAATACAAGGTCAGCAGGCGAAGAGTATACCTGACGAATGCATGCTAACAATAGATGAACGAGGGATGCTAATGGCCGAGGTAGAAACTGATGGAGACCTATGTTGGCAAGAACCTAAAATTTGATTGGCGCAAGAATCCTGGCCGAGTGCAATATAATGAGAACTGGAAGCGATGCAATCCCAGCAGGGGTCGAGGTACCCCTCAGGATGGGTGTCTGACCTCGCCCGAGGAGGAACTTGGTAAAAGTTAATAGGAGTGGCCGGGATGGTGATGAGGACCTTTTATCATTAACCTTGGGGTCCACAATCAACAATTAACCAAGGATTGCGTATAGGCAAACCTAGGATCGTTCTCTCTTTTCGATGAGCTTTTTATTGAATCCTAAGTAATCTAAATGTCATGCAAATGCAATGAAAACAATGGGGGGTTGGGTTTTGGATTTTAGATTAATAAACTAAAATAGCAATGCAATTTAATTAAATGGTAGTTAAAATGGAAATACAAATAATGGGTGCACTTGGTAATGAAGAAGTGACTATCCTTGCTCAAAAAGTATGGGAGTTAAAAATCATTAAGTCTTAATTAGAAAAACCTCAAGATATCACTTAAGTCCAATATTCTCAATTAATAGTAGCTCATACGATCGTAGCTAACTACTACCTCTTAAGAAATTGTTTAAAACCACTTAATGTGTAATTAAGATTGGAATAATGTAAATATGAGTCTTCTTGAAATTGAGCACTAATCAGTCCCTCAAATGCACAAATCAACCAAATTAATTAGACAATATCAAGCTAATCAACATAGTTTCTTTGCAACCACAAAGCAATTCGAATACATATAATCTTCACACTACATACCCAATCTCAATCACAAATATCAAACCAATAGAGACAATAATCATCAATCTCAGTTCCAGAATTATACACAACAATTCCTAAATCTAGGCAATCAATATGTATAAATCTAGACTATGGAATGATAGAATAACTCCCCTATGAAGTCTATGAGCTCAAGAACACATCTCCACCACCAAGAATTGAGAAATTAGCTATATAAAGCTATAGAACACCAACTCAGAACTACAGAACTGAAATCCAAATGTCTGACGGTGGTTAGGAGGTGAGACGCCAACAATGATGGTGGAAGAATGGAGGTGCAAGGTCGAAAGGAGGAGAGCAAGCTCTGGTCGTGAATGGAAGATGATGAATCAGCTCCCCTCTCTCTCGCGGCGTTCACACTCTGATCTGATATCTGTCTCTGACGGTGAAGGATGGTGGTGGTGGAAGAAGGTCACTCGCCGACAATCTTGGTGGAAGAGGGACCGCCGGCGAGGAGGAGGATGGGCGAAGGTGAGGTGAGGGTTTTTTTTTTTAATCGAAAGTCATGCGCGTTGATGATGATTCAAAAATTCCCCAGCTCGCGGCGCTCTAATGTAATTTTTTTTTTTGATATAAAAGATGGCTTGAAAGCCTATATAATTAACATAAACATTACATAGGGAGGGAAATTGATCCCAAACACTCTTGATCAACCCATGATCTTAAATGCATAGGACAAGTACTAAAAATAGAAGACTTAGAAAAGCCCAACTTAGCTAAAGTATCAACTAATCGGTTAATCTCTCTCGGAATTTGGGCAAACAAAACCTCCCAATCCCAACGCAGCATGGCCTTAATGTTAGAAACCAACAAATTATCCGAGTTATCTAGCTCCCTTGAAATTATTTTGATAACTTCAGCAGCATCAGACTCAACAACAAGCTTCCTTATGCCGAGGTCCCAAGCCAAAGTTAACGCCTCCTTCACAGCCCAAAGTTCAGCAGTGAAAGGATCACATATCCCAAGATTCTTTGAGAAACCAGCTACCCACATGCTCGCCTCATTCCTCAAAATTCCACCACAGGCTGCCTTCGAAGATCCAGCACTAACTGCGCCATCGACATTGAACTTCCACCAACCTTTATCAGGTCTCATCCAGCGTGGAGGGAACAAATGAGCCGAGCTAACCTGTTCAAGAAAAGAGTTAGAGCATAAAGAATAAAGCTTCCAAGAATGAAGCGGCGCTCTAATGTATATTAATTCTTCTCGGGTCTCATCTTTTTTCACGAGTCTGAATGTTTGATGGATCCAAAATGAGATGAAACCTAATTGTGCAAAACGCATAGCTTTACCATAGGGACTTAAGTGAAAATTATAAAAGTATAAGAGTTTCGCATAGGGACTAAACTGAAAAGTTTATAACTTAAGCTCAAACTTTCATTTTGAAATTTTATCTAATCTTTTTAGCCATCTACAAATAAAATAATTAATCTAACATCAAATATTCTCATGAAAATCAATGATTAAGAGAAATTACAATTTCTTTGACAATGTATGTACTCTTAATCTCAATTTATCACAAGAAAGACATTTTAAGCTTAATAACTATAACAAAATACATTAAAAATCCCAATTTAATTATCAAAAATCATGTAAAAGTATGGTTCAATCAATTCCCCCACACTTAGACCTTTGTACTCCTGAACAAAGGCAATTGAGCACAAAATTCTAAGTCCAAATCACTAATGCACTTGAAAAATGAGCAATTTCGTAATTAGAAAGCAATGAATTAATTAATCAAATTCATCAAGCCAACACTAGTGATAATCAAGCGATGTGAAGAAGTTAGCTGACTATACAATCCAAAACATTAAAATGAAGCATTAGAGAACTCTCAAGATATTGGCATTTTACTCATCTCATCTCATTGATTTGAATAATTTCACTCTAGCTCACTTAATCAACACCTTACCATAAGCTTGTAACAACTCTAATATCTCCACTGCTAATAGCAATTAATGAAATGAATCAAGAGGACTTTAAAGGCTTGTAATGTTGGATGAAGGCTAAATGAATGAATAATTAGAAAAATGAAATAGTTGATATACAAGTCAAAGTTAAAAGCCAAATTCATAGCATCTAAATAACTATACAAACCTTTGCCAATTCTTTTGAAAATTATGAACAAATGCCTTCTTGGTATTTCTTTTGCTTTTATTTTTATCTACCAAATACTTTTTTTTAAAACTATACATACTCACTTTTCTTTTTCTTTTTTTTTTTCCATAAAACACTTTCCATTTTTTTCTTTTTCAATACTCTCTCTCTTTTTTTTTTACCCTATTTTTTTTTACTTCTTTTTCATTCTTTTTTTTTTAAATATACATGGCATTTCAATATATACATTGTTCAACTCTTTATTGGCAATTCACTTTTGATTTTTAGAATACTATGAACACTATAAATAATGATATGCATACAACATATGAATGGCTCAAAATGGGTAGCAAATGGTAGATGTATGTAGGTTTGTGTTTGGGTGAACATGGTTTAGAATTGAATGCCTCTGTCATTTCCATAACACTAATGCAAATGTTGTTTTGAAAAAGAGTTGAAACAAGTTCTAGAAGGTGAAAAACCAAGTGAAAATGCACACATGAAATAAAATTTAAGGCTCAAATATCCTTCCAACAAGGTTTTTCTCCAATGCTCACTCTAACATAATAAATTGCATAATAAGCTAACCACAAAACATCTATTTAACTATTCCTAGTACTAACCTTACAAACACAACCAATCAAAACAGTGCAATAAACTAAAATCATGCTTAACTCTTAAATGCACTAATGATTTATAAACTCTCTTTTTCAAAATGAGGAGTAAGCAAAAATCCAATTGTGGGTTCATTTCTCTTCCCATTCACTTGAAAAACAAAACATGGTTTTAAAAAGTTGCCTAAATACTAGATCTCATGAAAGCTCAAAGAATTTCTCACAAATTACACTTTCAAAGTGGCAAATGCGACCCTTCACTACTTAGAGCATGCATTAAGGCAAGTCATTCTTCAAAAATTTTTGAAAAATTTTCTAGTTTAAGGCATTCTCTCATTTAAAAACAACCAATTAATTGGGATTCAAAATGTATTCCCTTCCCCCACACTTAATCAACACATTGTCCTCAATGTGAAAAAGCACTCTAAAGTGAATTATAGATAAGTTGAAATTCAAGGCACAATGGTAATTAAGTAGGGTAGTGGCCAAAAAGATGCAAAGCATACATAGGGGGTTCTTATTCTGCTTACTAAACTAAATTATTTCTACTTTTTCTACTGGATTGTGTCCCTTCCCCACACTTATCTTCCTCACACAACAATTAAGCCCAAGTAATCATAGAAATTAAGAAGAAAACAAGTGAGGAAAGAGATAACCTGTGTTAGAGTAGCTTGAGTTGCTTGAAGGAGAAGTTCTCATCCTTGATGAAAATCATGCATTTGTCTTTAAAAACATCTTCTCCCATATTGAATTTCCTTGGTGGAGGTGGCTCAGGATCAATTGGAAGAGGTCCAAGAATGTACGGAGGATGTTGGTTCCACAAAGGACCTTTCCAATGATGTGCCTGGAAAGATGACAAGCAAATAGCAGTATCCCGTCCAAAAATAGAAACATGGAGAGATTTCAAATGAATCAAGGGCATGTTAAGTTTCCAAACTCTCCAAATAACGATCACATCCAAGGAAATCAATGATACTCCCATCAGTAGGAGTCAAGCAACCAGTCATATTGTGAACATTCTCTTATGCTTGCAAAATGGAAGGTGTGTAATCCAACTTAGTGTTGGAGTCCACCACATCATTGTTGCAATCACAAGATATGGAAGGGAAAAGAGTGGAAGAATAAAGAGACTTTTTCAAATCACCACCACCTGGAATGTGTAAAGATCCAAAACAATTATCTTGTTTTTCTAAATCAGGTGGCAAATCACAAGAAAGTACTTGTTGGAAAGATTCATCAACATGTAGGATTTTATCAATCAAAATTTCAAAATCTTTGTGACCAACAAGACTACAAGGAGGTAATCCAATGGGAACTTTATGAATTTGGTATTCTAGGCTATGATTTGTCTCTCTCACATCAACAACAGAATCCACAAGTAATGCGGAATCACTAAGCAATTCAGAATCACCAAATAATGCAGCATTAACCAAGGTAGTGCAAACAGAGCACTATTTATTGTCAGTACATGCACAGATGGCAGAATCACTCTCAGATGAAAAATCAGGATAATCAGAACATCAATCAGCAAGAACATCATCCACAACATTGGCATCTATGCTTGATTCAATATTTTCAACATTGACATGCTTACTATCATCAATAGTACAAGAGGATGCTCAGATGAAAAATCAGGATAATCAGAACACCAATCAACAAGAACATCATCCACAACATTGGCATCCATGCTTGATTCAATCTTTTCAACATTGACATGCTTACTATCATCAATAGTACAAGAGGATGCATTATGATCAATGGTAGAGTCAACCACTTCACTAAATGCTTTCTTTTGAAGCTCAACAAGTAAATGACATTTTTCATTATAACAATTCACACACATTTGATATTCCTCACAAAAGCATGAAAATATGTCATTCAATTTATCGCATTCATCCATAGTACTATGAAGAGAAGCATTTTCAACAATTAAAGCATCACATGAAGAAATAGGAACATATTCATCAACAAGTACAGTCGAATCACTACTACTAAAGCCAATTGGTTGAGCAATTTCATTTCCAAACAATTGAGGGGATTCAACAATGATTTCCTTGTCCACCTCATTATCGCTCAAATCATGAATTGCTTCATTAATCAAGGTAGTAGGAGAGTCTACTTCTATAAGGATATGGTCATTACCAAATGGGTGAGAAGACCCTTCAATGTGCTTTTATACTTGTTTCACTTCTTGTGCATGTGTAACCATGAGAGAAGGATTCTCTTGAAAATTCATTTTCAACATTTGTGATTGCTGTTCAATTTCCTTTCCTAATCTCTCAGATGATTTCACTTGTTGTTCCATAATTCTAAGAATAGAATCCATTTGTTGATGAAAGTCATCCTTATGTGACCACTCCTCATTTATAGCCCAAGCCGTTTGATTTTGGAAATCTCCAAGGACTTCACAAAATGAAGGATCTTGGTAGGGTAGACATGGTTGAGAATGAGGTTCATAAGGTGGCTCAAATGGGTATAGGGATTCATGAGGTGGATGGCATGGTATGGAAGTGGGATGGAATGAAGGATGGTAAGGTAAGTAAGAGGGTTGATGATATTGTTGGAATAGAGGTTGTTGGTATGGTTCATGGTATTGGTGGAATGGACTATCACATTCTTGATTGCCTACAAAAGAGTGAGAATTGAAGGGTATATCATGATTATCATAAAACCAAGCCATGAAAGTTCTATACAATTGATTCCCAATGGTTCACAAGATAACTTCCTAACAATAAACAATAAAAACTAAGAAAAAGAATCTGAGAGAATACAAATGCAAGTGAAAAAGAAAAGAAGATTTTTTTTTTTAAAATGATAGAATATGCAAGTATGTTGTAAATTAACTTGGAGACATGGTGAAATCAAACAAATGGGCTCAAAATTATATCAAATTTGATACTAACACACCACACAGAAGCTACCAAGTCAAGACAATGCAATAATGCAATGAATGTTATGCAAGCTACTTAAATGCAAAAATCCTAAACTATATGCAATGAAAAATCAAGAATGCAAAACTAACAAGCTTCACATGAGAAACCGCTTGTCAAAAGTAAATTTGACAATTAGATTACCTAGGGAGCCAATTACTTAGCTCCCCGGCAACGGCGCCATTTGATGAGGACCTTTTATCATTAACCTTGGGTCCACAATCAACAATTAACCAAGGATTGCGTATAGGCAAACCTAGGATCGTTCTCTCTTTTCGATGAGCTTTTTATTGAATCCTAAGTAATCTAAATGTCATGCAAATGCAATGAAAACAATGGGGGGGTTGGGTTCTGGATTTTAGATTAATAAACTAAAATAGCAATGCAATTTAATTAAATGGTAGTTAAAATGGAAATACAAATAATGGGTGCACTTGGTAATGAAGAAGTGACTATCCTTGTTCAAAAAGTATGGGAGTTAAAAATCATTAAGTCTTAATTAGAAAAACCTCAAGATATCACTTAAGTCCAATATTCTCAATTAATAGTAGCTCATACGATCGTAGCTAACTACTACCTCTTAAGAAATTGTTTAAAACCACTTAATGTGTAATTAAGATTGGAATAATGTAAATATGAGTCTTCTTGAAATTGAGTACTAATCAGTCCCTCAAATGCACAAATCAACCAAATTAATTAGACAATATCAAGCTAATCAACATAGTTTCTTTGCAACCACAAAGCAATTCGAATACATATAATCTTCACACTACATACCCAATCTCAATCACAAATATCAAACCAATAGAGACAATAATCATCAATCTCAGTTCCAGAATTATACACAACAATTCCTAAATCTAGGCAATCAATATGTATAAATCTAGACTATGGAATGATAGAATAACTCCCCTATGAAGTCTATGAGCTCAAGAACACATCTCCACCACCAAGAATTGAGAAATTAGCTATATAAAGCCATTAGAACACCAACTCAGAACTACAGAACTGAAATCCAAATGTCTGACGGTGGTTAGGAGGTGAGACGCCGGCAATGATGGTGGAAGAATGGAGGTGTAAGGTTGAAAGGAGGAGAGCAAGCTCTGGTCGTGAATGGAAGATGATGAATCAGCTCCCCTCTCTCTCGCGACGTTCACACTCTGATCTAATATTTGTCTCTAACGGTGAAGGATGGTGGTGGTGGAAGAAGGTCACTCGCCGGCGATCGTGGTGGAAGAGGGACCGCCGGCGAGGAGGAGGATGGACGAAGGTGAGGTGAGGGTTTTTTTTATCGAAGGTCGTGCACGTTGATGATGATTCAAAAATTCCCCCAGCTTGCG
Organism: Acacia crassicarpa; assembly: GCA_034222035.1. NCBI lineage: Eukaryota > Viridiplantae > Streptophyta > Magnoliopsida > Fabales > Fabaceae > Acacia > Acacia crassicarpa. Next base: position 16,087,780 of record JAWXYG010000009.1, on the reverse strand, counting down.
GCGCTCTGATGTATATTAATTCTTCTCGGGTCTCATCTTTTTTCATGGGTCTGAATGTTTGATGGATCCAAAATGAGATGAAACCTAATTGTGCAAAACGCATAGCTTTACCATAGGGACCTAAGTGAAAATTATAAAAGTATAAAAGTTTCATAGAGGGACTAAACTGAAAAGTTTATAACTTAAGCTCAAACTTCCATTTTGAAATTTTATCTAATCTTTTTAGCCATCTACAAATAAAATAATTAATCTAACATCAAATATTCTCATGAAAATCAATGATTAAGAGAAATTACAATTTCTTTGACAATGTATTTACTCTTAATCTCAATTTATCACAAGAAAGACATTTTAAACTCAATAACTATAACAAAATACATTAAAAATCCCAATTTAATTATCAAAAATCATGTAAAAGTATGGTTCAATTAGATGGCTCCTAAACCATCTCGGCCCCTAGGGCGTGTATTGCCGCCACGAGGCCTCGGCCCAGAAGGTGGAACAACAGCGGATGAAGAGACTTCAACTCTCCTGTCACCAGACCCACCGCGAAGCAAGGTTGCAAGCCTTTGTTCTTCGGTAAGGAGGGAGCCAAACAACCAGAAGCTGGTTAATGGATAACGAGCGCGTAAGGATTCTTCTTCTTCTGGGGTTGTGTTATGACTAAAGGAGGGCAAACGGCTAGACCTATCCATCACCTAGAAAGGCACAAAAGGTTGGATAAGGAAGGAAAAACCAAAATGGGGGAAAGGACAAATGACGCTTCCTCAAAACTCAACAGCACTAAGATAAACGAATGACTTAGGCTAAAACAACGACCGGGTGCAATCTACCCAAAAGGATCAAGAACCTACCCGGAAACACTCAGGACTAGAAATGGGTAAGGAATACTTAATTTGAATAACTCCAATAACTCCCAACAGCAGAAATGAAAGAGCGGAAGTATAAAAGGAGACGATAAGCATACCTGAGTTGGGTAGAAGGTTGATGAATGGAGAAGCACAATATGGAAGTGAGGTAGTAATGCGTAACAGCAAAGAAATAGGGGTATCTTTGCAGAGAAACAGAGAAGTAGTAAAATGAGAGGATGAAGCCAATGGAAGGAAGTACGAAGATGTTGAATTCAAAACGTTGAAGTGATAAAAGTCTGGGGTAAAAGAGACAATTCATTTGCAAAAATGGGAATGGCACACGTCACGCGACAGGAGCATTAAATGCGCACGAAAACCGCTGATGGCTGGACGCAGCGGTTATAACCCCTCGCCAATCCAAAGGCGCCACGTGTCATAGAGTAATCATGAAAGAAGCGCGAAGCCCCAAGCCTAGAAAATTGCGAGAAACGGCTGGCATTATCCCAGACATAGCGTCTTTCCACATTCCACTAGGACCGGGGGCAACAAAGGAGTTCCTCGGCATTTAAGAGCTCCGGGAAGTGCACGTGTCACCCCTTGTCCGAGCATATATGATATAATGACGTCATGACCTCGAAAAATCCAAGCAATACGACCAACAACACCTCTGACTCGCCATGCCCAGACACCGCTCAGACAACAAGGTCGGCTGAGCTTGGGACACATCTCGGCTCCTCAGTAACCTGACCAATCGAGCTGGGGGGCAACTGTTACGAACCTGCATAAGGCCCATATTCGATATACGGCCCAACTGGAAATATGACCATTATCGGATCTCGCCCATTATATCAAGAGATCCTACACTATAGGAAGATCCAATCGTGCAACAATATAGGAGTATCCAGCTGATATCCCCATGATACTCGCACCTAGGATCTCGCCAGAACGAGATATCCTACCCATGATACTCTCCATAAATACAGAGGCCAATTATTAAGGTGCACACGTTCTAACTATCAATCCTTTTACTTTCTGCCACACAGAGCACACACACCACCCCTCTAGCTAACGCCAACCAATGTTGCAAACTACTTGGACTTTGATCCCTTCATTGGGTACGTAGGCTCTAAGTTTGACACCTAGTCAAGTCCAATCAGTCACGTTCCCAAAACAGAACAAAAAGATTCCCTTGTTTTGGGATGTTATTGTAAATTTTTATTAGTCAAATGTATTGTACAATTAATTGCAAGCACGTGGATCATCCATTGTGTTATTGTAAATTTTTAATTCACTAATTAATTTTTAATTAGTGAATTAATTATTTGACTAATTATTATTCTCTATTTAAACTTATCTTATATATCTTAGGATACTTTATATATCAAATTGTTAATGTACAAAATATTAAATAATTAGTCATCTATCTTAAAGTTTATAATAAATTCATTAATTAATTAATTTACTAATTAATCTTGTTCCTAAAGTTTATAATAAATTTTAGATATTTTAATTTTCTTAATTATTAATTAAAATTATTCTTTTTATTATAATTAATTAGATATTTAATTAAAGTATTTTAATTAAATTTTTTTTATTAATCACGCCACTCTTAATGAGTGGTGTGAATTAACCCAGTAACTTAGGACCCTCTCACATCACTGATGACGTTAGCATTAGTTTAGAAAATATTTGTAAAAGTGCATTAGTCCAGTATTTTTTCTTCTTCTTATTTTGGTGAATTTCCCTATTTTTGGTTTTTTGACAGCCAAGTATTGTATTGGATATCTTAGCAACAGAAGATGAAGAACAAATTGTATAAAACGTCTCCAAAAGCAACTTGTATTTTTGGTTTTTCTCATTCCATGAATGCCCATTAAAGAAAAGTAAAGGAAGTGTGCTTGCGTGTCCATTGTCCTTATCGTTGGTCACTGGATGTCAGCCATCATCGCTTGGTTTCTTCACTGCTCGACACTGCTATCTCTGTGTATTCTTCCTCATCGGGTTTTCTTGATTTGTTGAGCTATTGGATATATTTTGTTATATTAAAAACAGATTTCAGCATTATCGCTTTTTTTTAAAGAGAAATCATTTCGATTTCCAGTGAGATTGGCAAAACGTTGATTATGAATACCAAAAAAGTAGAAGGGGCAACGTAGATGAGTAAAGACTGGTGTATCAAAAGAAACATTGGCTGATTGCGTGGGTGGTGGAGGCTTTCCTCCGAAAGGGGTCAACTCGGTCTTGGTTTGGATTAATCTGAGATCGTTGATGTGTTTGAAAAATGGTTTGCCCTAGAACACCGAACGCTAAAAAAAAAAAAAAAGAAAAGGAATATTGGCTGATATCGAAATCTATCGTGTTCACATTAGTATCAACTATATTATCCAGAGCGTGAGGAAAGAGGAAGCGGATTAGGTCCACTTCCCTCTCTTTGTTTTTTTATGCAAACGGTGCACCTCATGCTTTTTGTTTTTTTAGGGTACTGATAGATATTTAAAAGATACTTTAGAATACTAAATAATACTTAAAAAAATATTTCTTGGTCTTAAAAAAATATTTGAGGATCTTGAAAAAATAATTCAGAGTACTGGATGGTATTGAAAACATACTTGAGGATACTGATTGATACTGAAAAAATACTTCATGATCTTGAAAAATTATTTGAGGATCTTGAAAAAATAATTCGAAGTACTTACTAGTACTAAAAATATACATAAGGATACTGACTAGCACTGAAAAAATACCTCATGAAAATTGAAAAATTAGTTTATAATGTTGAAAAAATAACCAGTCAGTACCTTAAAATATTTCTTTAAAGTCATGAAGCATTTTTTTAGTATCAATCAATAACCTAAAATAATTTTTTAGTAACTCAGTCAGAGCCTTGAATTAATTTTCCAAAATCCTAAGATATTTTTTTTAATGCAAATCCTAAAGTATCTTTTTAGTAGACCTAAAAAAAAGCATGAGCATTGTTTGTGTCATAAACGACAGTACGACACAATTTAGGGAAGAGGATAAAAGAGGACAGGAAGGGAAAGTGGACCGTACTTCCAAGGAAGGATGGGGGAAGATTGGGAAAATTGCTGTCATGGGCTTGTGGCACTGGATGTGAGAGGCGGCAGGTGGAAGGGGAAGTGAGATAATTCCAACGTCCCGTTTGGTTCAGGGAACTTTTAAGGAGGGAAAGGAATTGAAGGGAAGATTGAGAGGAACTTTAAAAAATTTGGTTGTTTGGTAGACATGGGAACTTAATTAAGTTGAGGGAAGATAATTTGTTTGGTTTGAAGAATTGGGTGTTGGTTAAGTGGAAACTTTAGGTAAAATTCCCAGAATGCCCTCCAACAAAAAAAGCCAGAAAACATTTTGTTTTTGGTTTTGCGAATTGGACAGAGAGCCAAACTAAATCGCGTCTTGGTGGAGAAAGAAAATTGCAACCAGCATTGAAGGGATCTGCAACTGCAACAAGCATAATGGCTACGGAAGGTGAGAAGGACACTGGACATGAGAAGAAATAGAGGGGGACAACACGAAATGAAGCAAATCGAAGTGGACATGAATATTGCAAGAGGATTAGGGATCTATGAACAATGAACCCAGTTGCTGCTTTAACGGGAAAAATCAAAAATTGGAATTACTCAGTGTGAAAACCTTGAAATTGTGAAGTGGATGAAATAAATTACTACGTTGGTAAGAAAAAACAGTTACTTAAAAGAAAACTTCAGCATAAAAACCAATGCTCCTGATGTTACAGGGCAACATGAAGAAGTTCAAACGTAAGCATAAAGTTCGAACGTAAGCGTAAAGTTCGAACTTACAAACTTTACGAGCACACATGTTCGAACGCGTTATTTGACAGCAGGACATATCAGCAGAGCAAATATGAAAATAATTACAAGCAAGACCAAAATGATTTAAAAGAATTTGCCAACCATTCATGGACAACAGTCAAGTTTGAACTCATAACACAAAATGTCAACCAGTACAGTAAAATTAAGGAGGTAAGTGAAAAATAAACATGTACACAATCTCTCAAATTTTTGCAAGAACCTTGCTCCATGAGTCTCCCCTGTTGCAGAGTCTTAAAGCGCCGACAGCAAGTTACATTGAAAAGCTATCTACCACCACACCCACCCACATATATTGAGCCGAGGAGCAAAAGCAAATGAAAAATGCTCCTGAATCACACACATCAGCGAAATATGGGAAGGAAAACGCAGCTCCACAAACCCACAACATCTAGCAGAAACGATGAAGAAGAAAGACAAAACTAGCCAAAACCCATGCCACAATCACACACACAGATGCGACTAGAAGGAAGAAGAAACACAAAGAAGTACTCGATCCCTCATGCCTACAAGGCAGCGTCGATTGTGGTGGTTGAAGGAAGAAAAGAAGAATGGTGACGCTGAATCTGGGAAAGAAGGCGAGAAGCATGCGATTTATAATTTCAGAGGGGCTTTTTTGTCTCAAAATTTAGTTTCCCGGGAACGTTTTCAAGATCCCGCCATTTTTAAAGGGATCTAAACTTCCCTCGGTTGTGGGAGCTTCGTCGATGGCGGCAAATTCACTTCCCAGGAACAGAGTGAACCAAACACGTTGCCAACAAGGGAACTGTATTAAGTTCCCGGGAACATGGCTCAATTCTCTCAACCAAACGGGCCCCAAGGGTTTTGTATGCTCCTTCCAACTTTTTTTTTTTTATATAAGCAACAACTATCTAAAAGAAGTAATGAATCAATGGGCAAAGTGAAGATATTTATGGATAAAAGAAAAATTTTGTCAATTTAGTATTTTAAAAATATTTACTATAATAGTTATTGATAAAAATATCGTTTTTATACACACATTATAATATTAATATAATAATTCAATTTAAATCTAAGTATAAATTAATTTAAACAATATATAATTATAAAATCATAAAGTAACATGTAAGCGTAAAATGGTCAATTAGTTATTACCATCCTCCTATTCTCCTAAAACCAAATAAATGATTTTTCCCTCCTTTTTCCTCTAATAAATCAAATAAGGAAACATCATCTCCCTTTCATCCCCTTCTTTTAAACCAGACACACCTTAAAAGTGATGTAAGAAGTAGGGGTGGGTATGGGCAGGTCTGGGCAGGGCGAGACCCCTTCCCAATGCCCAATCCAAAGAATGAACAGGCTGCATTTTGCAGCCCGATGCCCAGCCCTGCCCAATAAAAGCTCTAACTATTTTTCGACTAGGCAAGCATGGGCTGGGTTGGGCGGGCTTCCCCTGCCCAAGTAGTGACGCCTGCTCTGCTTCATAAAGATTTTAGTTCATACTTTATAGAATTTCAAAACTTTAGAAATACTTAAAGTATAATATAATATATTTACAATATATTTAGACATATAATATAATATATTTTAAATAAAATAGTATATATAGAATAATTTTTTATTTAAATATATTTAAGAAGTGACAGTTCCCAAGTAGTTGATCGAATTAGAGACCACAACATTGAATAATTTGACTAACATTGCTTGACGTGCCTGAATTAGTTAACCAGGTGGTCTTATTTGAAGAGAGTATGGAAGAAACTGCTGTATATGAGTTTAGTTTGCCACATCATTTATAATCTAACTAATTAAAATACAATAATTCATGTGCGGATTTAGCATCTCTTAATAATTAAAAGATTTCACAAGATTTACTTTTTTATTACATAAGAAATCTTAATTAAGGGATTTAATTTTTTAAGAAAAATAAAAATGTGTTTTACATGAGCACCCACTTAGGATTAATATTAGTTGAGTTGTTGTATTTTAACCAAGGTTCGAAAAATCGAACTAGACATTGAATCGGTTGAGGCAGTAGTTCAAGGGTTATTGGTAGGGCTGAGCAACGGGTGGTAACCCACAGCCCGTCTGTTTAAATTGCACGGGTATGGGGCATAATGGGTACGGGGACGAGTTGAATAGGGACGGGTTAAAACGGGTTTTAATAAACGGGTCCAAGGAACCGTTTACAAATCTGGTCCTTTTTTTTTTTTTGAACAGGTTTTTCTAGCCCAGATAAGTTTTTTCTTTTGTCAAGAACAGTTTGTGGGCCTAGAACAGGTTTTTTTGTTTCGTTTTTTTTTTTGGCCCAAAACAGCTTTGAAGTTAACAATTCTGGATATCTGTCCCACTCAGTTGCTAACTTGGGTAGAACAAAAATGTTTGGGATTAAATTTCCCCTTATGTAATCTCTTATTTATAATATAGGCTTTCGGCCATCTTTCTTATAAAAAAAAAAAAAATCATGGGACAAATCAAAACATAAGGGATCGAGGCGGCTAAAGTGGATGAGAATCAACAATTAATACTCATTTGGTTGGTGAGATGTTTGTTGTGATTAAACAAATTAATTAAATGCTCAGATCAGTAAGTAACTGCAATTAGGCATAAATCATTATTCTTACAGAGTGATGATGACAGATAATTGAAAGCAAACAAAACAGACCAATCCCCATCAAATTAAAACAACCTCAAATATATTTAGGCATACAAATAATGAAATAGTTGAAATTAAAACAAAAGAGAGTGCGTGCAGTTTTGTGAAGACGTTGCAGAGAGTGAAAACCACGCACATATATAGATATTTCCATTAGAAACTTCTCTCCCTGAAAACCCTGTACTCAGTGTAATTAATAAGAGTTTGGGAGAGTAAATATAAATTTGAGGGTGCGAGTGTGCGACGACGTCTGCAAGGCTTTGAGTTTGAGGAATGAGGGGAAAAAACAAAACTGAGTAATCGGGGAGGCAGGGAGCCTGTGGGTGCGTGGGTTTGAGTTTTGAGGGGGAAAAACAAATGAAACGAATGAGACAAATGAGTGTATGAGACTGAGGCTCTGCTCTGGCTCTGCGTGCCTCAACCCATGCCCCACTCGTAACATGTAAACGGGTATGAGACAGCCCGTTACCCGTGATGAGCCCAATCTAAACGGGCTTAATCCGGGGAAAATTTTATGGGGCGCGGGCGGTTGGACGGGTTGTGGGTCACTTTCTCACCCCTAGTTATTGAGTCAGATCGAAATTAAATCAGGGTCAAACCAACCATATTAAAATAATATAATTTAATAGATTATATTTTATTTAATTATCCATTTTAAATTTTATGAAAATTAATTGATTAATAATACTTAAATTACAAATTATTTATGTATATGAAATTATTTTCTCATTATGTTTTTTTCATACGTTAACAGCTTACCATTGAATTCGGACCCTCTCCTTTTTTGTTTACTATTTTCCTTTTAATTCTCTCTCCAACTATCATTAATTCCTCCTTTGACGTGTAAGATAAGGCTGATGAGAGCAAAGTGACAAGGCAGGAGCATCCATTTTTCTCATTATCCTTCATAAGCTCTTTAAATCATTGATTGGGAAGATAAGAAAAAAATCAAAGTAATATTGTGACCTTTCACATTGATTGGACAAACATGATTTATAGATGATGAGAAAATGAAAATGAGAGGCCTGTGATAAGACCTCTTGCTTCTTTTCCACTAAGGCAATGACTTTAATTAATAAGAAATTAGAATTCACATTCGTTCATCTTTTCTTTTTTTCAATAACACATCCTCATTTAATCAGAAACCTTCTCTCTCTACTACCCCTTTGATTTTTCTTTCTCTAGCCTTTTAACTGTCTTCAATCACTTCCATCTTCTTTCCGGTAGTACGTTGCATGAGGGTTGTCACTAGGTGCTCTCTTTGAGAGTACCTTGCTCCAGCTTCTTTCTTCTTCACTCCTTAATATCTTACCCTCTTGTACTCGCACCGCCTTAATAATCATCCTCTTCCTCTTGATTTCATAGTTTATACCCTAAAAACAATTTCAATTCATTTTCTATCATGATTTTCAAGGGGTTCTCTCTCAAAGTAAGTGTTGTTGGCATTTCCTTCCCTAAGTTTCTTCATTTTTTCCTCCATTTTTCTTCTTTCTCAGATTTGTGTGTGTGTGTGCATGTGTGTGTGTGTGTGTTTTTTTTTTAGGGCAATTATGTTTTTGAAAAAAAGAAGGGTCACCCGGTAACCCACCCAACCAAGCTGTTTTTATGGGTTATCACCAGGTTACGGCGGTCTAGGCGAGTTATGCCGGTTCAAAAAAGTCTTGGTTCAGGCAATGAACCAGACTGGTCCAATAGCCAATTCACTGGTTTTTGGTTTGAACTGGCCAATCTGGTCGGATTTTTCTAACATTGATTTTAACTAATTAGACTACAAATGACGTGACAAACTTAATTTACACAAGAATTTCTCGAGTATCATGGTAAGTGGTAACTCTTATGAAGTTAATCAAAAATGGTTTTTTGCCCCAATTTTCACCTAAAACCAAGTTTGTGTTTGACATGACGTTCAACCATCCCAAAAGTGCCTTTTATGGGTCATTAAAGTCTATGTTTGGGTTGGCTTTTTTAAATATGCACTTCAATGGAAAGAGCCATTAAAAGCTACATTAATGAGAACCCAATTTTCAACTTGTTTGGGTAAGCATTAGCAAAAAAGAGGGGGGGGGGGGAACCTAATTGGGTTGGAAAAAAGTCAAGTTGGAAAAAAAAACCCCAATTGGAAAGGTATTTAGGTAAGTGTTGAGGTAATTGGGCTTAAAAAACTCGTTTTCTCGAGAAGCCATATTTAAGATCATTTATAGAGAGCCTGTCTAGTTTTATGAATATGTTTGGTTGTAACAACAATGGCGCTAATTCTCTTTGGAAAAACTAGTGCTCATGCTCCTTCCTCAAGCGAGGAAGAGGATATACTTAGGCGAAGCTCAAAGAAATTTAGAAACAACGATGAAGAATGGCCAAAGCTTTCAGGGGTGGCTCCTAAGTTAATGGCATCTGGTCAAACGTTTGTTGAAAGACTCCAAGGCATTCTCGCAGGGGATAAAGTGGCTAATCATCTGATGGAGGTTCATGAGATGTCTGATGACTCCATCTCTGATAATGAAGAGACTGGTCCTTTATGCAAAATCACTGAAGACCCTCACAGAAACTTCCCAACATTTTCCTTCTCTGAGAAAATGAAAAAAGACTCTACAAAGCACGACATTTATCGTGAAACTTTTAGGCAAAACTATTGGCTACAAGCTTCTTACATCCATCCTTCAGTCCCTTTGGGCCAATCGTGGAGTTATTAATGTTATTAACATTGGTAACGGTTTCTTTGTAGTAAATGAAAGTAGAGCCAAATACTCAAGAGGAGGGTGAATTGGGTATTATAAAAATTTTCAGAAATTGCTCTGTTTTTAGACTATGAAAACAGGGATAAACAGATTGAGAGAAGAAGAGCTGAACACAAGATATTTATACTGGTTCGGTCTTAACCACTTGACCTACGTCCAGTCCCCAAATTCTCTGGGATTTTCCACTATCACAATGATTACACACTCTGCACTCAAGAAGTGATTCTCTCACTAGAACTCACTCCCCCTTACAAGTTGTAATCAATGATCCCAAATCACCAAGTCTCCTTGACTTGTTATTCCTTTACAATAAATGAATAATCAGAAGTAAAACTCTCTTAAAGAGCAGATATAAATGATCACTGAAGCTCTTGTATCAAAAGATACTATATAGATGAAAACTGAAAGAAATGAATGAAAACTTGAATGCAATTCGCTCTCAGTTGTTGTAGTTGTTGGAAAGACTTGAATACTCTTCTATTTATACTCAGAGATCATTAAATGACCGTTGCTTTCCCAATAGATCCGTTGGAGAGACTCTGCCAAGGTTAAGAGGTGGTTTAGGCATCTTCTCTCTCCAATATTTCTTTTAATCCAGCTGTCCAAGTACTCAGAGTTGACTCTCTGCAAATTGATCCGTTGGAGAGGAGGTTTCTTGTTGTAGAAATCAATCTTTAATGCTTTGTAAACATGTGCAGATGGATTGGCCAAAAGGAAGTAATTTTCTGAGCATAGCATTTAATGTTCTGAACTACTTTTTGCTTTATGCTTTAACTCCTCAATAAACATTCTTTAAACCTATGAAATTCACTAATAAAGTCATTAAACATAGCAGGGAATATCAGGGAATTATATAGCAAAGGATTAAGATCAAACAAGAATGTTTTCTGAATTCGTCAGATTTAAATTTCTGAATCAGCGTTATGAACTCGAGCTTAGTTCATGCAGGCTCGAGTTTGATGCTTCAGTGTACAAAAACATTTCAGTTTAAAACTTGTAAACCTGAGGTTTATAGTCTAAACTTGAGGTTCCTAGCTTATTGAAAAGTCATATTACTCTCGGGTTGCTTTGAACTCGAGCTTGTTATCTTGAACTCGAGCTTGTTTCACTTAGAAAGCAATGTCGTGATTTTGAGTCTTGGAGAGTTTATGTTTAAGAGGTGAACTCGAGCTTATTAACAATAGGCTCGAGTTTAACACTGTTCAAGACAAACTCAGTTTTAGCTTTGAAAAGATAAACCTGAGGTTTGTAGATCAAACTCCAGAGTTTTCTTAGATTGAAAAATGCTTTTGCTCTCTGGAGCTTTCAGGCTCGAGTTTATTCAACTTAGAAAGAACTCTCAATGTTTTTGTCTTGAGATAAACCTGAGGTTTGTGAAATAAATCTCAGGTTTGTTTATCATGAAAACTTTGAAAAACTCTCGGCCAAATGTAGGCTCGAGTTTAAAATGATGAACTCAAGCTTATATGATTTACAAGCTCTTGAGATTTTTCAAACTGGAAAACTTTTGAATCAATAAAACAGTGCAGAACCTAAAATATTCTTCCCGCCAGAGATGAACTTGAGAGTGCCATAATAGGCTCGAGTTTATAGGTTATGAAAACTATGAAAGATTTTCTCTGGAGGTTGCAAACTTGAGGTTTGAAGAAATAGGTGTCGAGTTTAAAGTTGTTTTTAAAATGCAAACCTCTCTGTCATTAATAAACTCGAGCTTAAAAGTGTGAACTCAAGTTCACACAAAGTTTTGAAAAATTTGGAAAATTCTTAAGTTCTAAACTTCAGGTTCAGTGTCGAGTTTGGAAACCAAAGTGGCAGGTTTACACTCTCTGTCAAAGATAAGCTTGAGCATGCCCATAATGGGCTCGAGTTTGTCGCAGACAGGATGTTTTTGTTTGAAATTGACAAGTTTAAATCAGTTTAGTCTTGAACAAAAACATCTCCATATTGTTTACAATTGTTAGTAATCATCAAAACAAATAGAGAACTAACAGTAAAGCTCACCAACAAAGAAGACTACGACAATGCTCTAACCGGGGGTCCTTGGATGATATTTGACCACTACCTTACTGTTCGTCTTTGGGAGCCCATGTTTCATCCGTGGAGGGCATCTATTGATAAGGTTGCTGTCTGGGTTAGAATGCCCAAAGTATTTCTGGAGTATTATGATCGTGAGGCGCTAACATGGATAGGGAATAGAATTGGTGAAATCATCAAAATCGATATGAACACCTCTGGTCATATTCGTGGTCATTACGCAAGAATATGCATCTTGGTAGACTTGGAGAAACAACTGATGGCTGGGTTCTTGTTGGATGGGGAAGATTATTGGGTGGAATACAAAGGCCTTCATAGTCTTTGCTCTAACTGTGGTTTACATGGGCATACAAAAGCTGAATGTAAAACAGGGGATAAAAAAGCACAAACAGGTGATACATCAAACACGGTGAAGCTTCTGGAAACTGGAGGAGTCAAAAGCCACATTGATCCTAAATCGTTTGAACAAGATGTGTGAAGAGTAGTTCAAAAGCCACATCGCCCAAAAAAGGGTGGCAAAGAAAAAATGGTGGCCGGAAACCAGTCAAACAGCGATGGGTCAAGATTTGAAGTGCTGGCCGGCGATGAAGTGAGAGAAGAAGGAGGCAAATTGGAAATCCCTGCACAACCCGTACAGGAGGGGATAGGAAAAGAGATGGATATGTGAGAATCAATATCTGAGCATAGCAAGAGGGACAAAAAAAGTCATGGGAAGAAAAAACAACCCAAAAGTCAGAACAAGGATGACGGTGGTGAAGAACAGGCGAATAGCAGGATGGAGCAGAAGGTCGAGAAACGTACGAGAGAAATGCTGAAAAAGGAGGCTAAAAAGGGAAAAATTTTGAGACTGACCTGGGAGCAATCGAAAATGGAGGTTTGCCCGGTGGATCATGCTCTGGCAGTAGAAAAAGACGTTGGAATGGAGGTAGGCATCGATGCCACCGAGCCCCCTGATAATACTGTCTTCATGTCTGACAGTCTCAATCCTGGTACAATAAAGGAGTCAACGGGTCCTTCTGGGAAATTCTGGCTTGGGCCAGGTGAAATGGATCCATATGACTCTATGGAGGAGGAGGCCCATTCGGCGAGTTCCTGTGGGACAGTGGTCCCAGAAACGCCGACTGCCCAAAGGTCTTAATTGGACCTTGTTGTCTTGCCCTAAGCCCAATGACTAGACTTTTGTTTTGGAATGTTAGAGGTGCTTGTAGGAAAAGCCTCCTTCATAACTTGCGTGTGGCTTTCAACATCCCATCTCCTTCTTTAATGGTTTTATTTGAGACTAAATGTGAGAGGGAATCTTAGCTTGTCTGCCTTCAGAATTTGGGCTTCGACGGGTCGGCATTTGTTGCCAGTGTCGGTAGATCCGGCGGACTTGTTGCTGTCTAGAATTCCGCCCAAATCGACGTGTCGTTCATCTCCTCAAGCCGTCAGTTCATTCACCTTAGATGTTCGCTTCCGAGAAGACCTCCCTTCCTTCTATCGGCGATCTATGTTGTCCCCAATCCTCATCTCAATCAACTGCTTTGGAATGAGTTGCAAAGATTTGCGCACTCAATGTATGATCCCTGGTTTATAGCAGGGGACTTCAAAGACATTGTGTCCTCTTTAGAAAGGGTGGGCAGGTCTATTGTGAACACTTCCAGGCTCCTTCAATTCCACAACCGTATCCTTGATTGCCGCCTCACTGATTTGGGATCCACTGGTCCATTCTTCACTTGGAGAGGTCCTCGCACTACCACCTACAATCGTTTTTTTGAAAGACTTGATAGGGTTTTGGTAAATAATCCCTTCTTGGCATCACTCTCTGACGTTCATGTTCGAGTTCTTCCCCGTACAAAATTTTCGAACCACAATCCAATCGCAATATGTTTTGAAGAGGAAAATAGGTTTCGTAGGGGAAATCGTCCTTTTCGTTTCGAGGCCATGTGGCTGAGGCATGAGAAGTACAATTCCTTCCTTGATAGTAAATGGGAGAGAAGCTGTGACATTAATTTCGCCTTGTCAAAATTCCAGGAATCGATGGGTTTATGGAACAAGAATGAGTTCGGTTTTGTTGAGAAACAAAAGAAGCAGATTCTTGCTAGACTTGATGGAATCCAAAAGTCCTCGGCATACCCTCACTCATCCTACCTGTGCAGCCTTGAAATGGAATTACAGGAGGATTTGCATCGTCTAATGCACTTGGAGGAAATAAAATGGTTTCAAAAAGCCAGATGATCTTGGATCACAAAAGGTGACAGAAACACCCGTTACTATCACCTGAAAGCAAAGATTAGGAGTAGGAGAAATAAAATCATTGCCCTGAAAAATGCATCAGGTAACTGGGTTGATAATGAAGAAGAACTGAAAAACCTTGTTATTCAACACTTCAAAAATCTTTTCTATGAAGAGGCAGCGGATATGGTAGAGCTTCACACCATCTTTGGTTTTCCCGCTATGGAGCAGGCAGTGGTTGATAATCTTATGGCCTTACCCACAGATGCTAAGATTAAGCAGGTGATTTTTTCCATGGGTTGCTTTAAGGCTCCCAGCTTCGATGGTTTTCCTTTGATCTCTTATAAGAATAACTGGGGCATTGTTGGGCCTTCTCTATGCTCTTTTGTAAAGGCCATCTTTGCTGGTCAGGCATCTTTAACTGCCTCTAATAAAACACTCATTGCTATGATCCCAAAAAGGGACAATCCTGAACAGGTAACTCATTTTAGACCCATCTCCCTTTGTATGGTTCATTATAAATGTGTAACCAAGCTGATTACTTATAGATTAAAAGGGGTTATGAATGATATTATATCCCCTTTCCAATCTAGTTGTATTAAAGGGCGCCACATACAGGATAACATTATCATAGGACATGAAATTATGCACATCATGAGTCAAAATAGAAATAAAAAGGGTCTTATGGCATTTAAAATAGACTTAGAAAGAGCTTTTGATATAATAAGATGGGACTTCCTTGAGCATGTGCTTGTTGAAGTTGGATTCAAATCTGATTTCATTAATCTTATTATTTCTTGTGTAAATTCTGTCTCCTATAATGTTATTCGGAATGGAGCACAAACAGAGTTCTTCTCCCCTAAGCGTGGTCTCAGGCAAGGCGATCCTATCTCTCCTCTCCTGTTTATACTCTGTATGGATAAGCTATCACATCTTATTTGTGATGAGGTCAAAGCAGGTAATTGGAAGCTGATAAATGCAACCAAATCTGGTCTGGAGATCTCTCATTTATTACTTGCAGATGACCTTCTTCTTTTTGGAGTGGCCTCTGAAGATCAGGCTAGCTGCATGTTGAAATGCCTTGATAAATTCTCCAAAGATTCTGGTGGAAAAGTTAGTATTGCTAAGTCCTCGATGTTCTTTTCCCCTAGAGTAGCTAATGCCACAAAACAGAGGATCAGAAACCTGTCCCGAATGAAGATTTCTGGAGAGATTGGGAAATACCTTGGGTTCCCCCTATCTAGGAGCAGGAAATCTAAGGACACTTTTCAATATATTGTCAACAGAGTTCGCTCCAAGCTCTCAAACTGGAAAGCCTCTTCTCTCTCTACTGCTGGGAGAATCTGTCTTGCTAAATCTGTTTTGAGCTCCATTCCTATCTATCCTATGCAGGTAGCAAGAGTTCCAAAGTCCGTATGTCTCGAAGTGGAAAGAATTCAGAGAAATTTCATATGGGGCCATGTGGATTCTCCTTATAAATATCATCTAATTGGATGGGACTGCATCATGAGGCCCAAAGAGTTTGGGGGTCTTGGCTTTAGAAGGCTTGAGTCTCTTAATCGTGCTTGCGGTGCCAAATTAGTTTGGAAGCTGTTAGTGGGTACTAAAGGTTTGTTGGCAAAATTACTAACGCAAAGATACATGTTAAGAGATGAGGATTCTCTCATTTCTTGCAAGGAGGGAGACTCTAAGGTTTGGAAGTTCATTTGTGCTCAAAAAGATGTGGCTGAGTTGGGCACCAAATGGCAAGTAAGAAGTGGGCATTTCGTAAGTTTCTTTCACGATAAGTGGCTGATGGAAGGGCAAACAGTGGCTACTTCATGTAACCGTCCTTTAACGATGGAGGAAAGCTCTTCATCCGTATCAGATTGGGTAATTCAGGGCTCATGGGATCTAGCTAGGCTGTCACCCATTGTGAAACCTGAGGTGATTTCCAGACTATCTGCCTGTTTGCCCCCTAGACCTAACGCAAGTCATGATATTATGACATGGGGTGCGTCTAGCGATGGTCAATTCTCTGTCAAGAGTGCGTATTTCCTGATTGAATCAAACCCACAGAATTTGAGATGTAGTTTGTTTAAGGAGATTTGGCGTTGGAAAGGTATGGAAAGAGTCAAAGTCTTTATGTGGAAGGTCGCCTTGGACTGCCAACTAATGTATGGAGGAACTCTTGGTCCAATGCTTCTGTAACGTGTGATTTTTGCAACTCAGCCCCTGAAGATATTCTCCACATCCTGAGAGATTGTGTGTATGCTAAACAATTATGGGGAAACTTAATTCTCCCAAGATACTCCACCTCTTTCTTTGCTGCAGGCTTGCGTGACTGGATATCTATGAACCTCAGTGGGCGAATTAGCAATGGAATGGGCCCCTTCTGGAAGCTCATTTTTGGCGTTACAATCTGGAAACTTTGGGGGTGGCGCAACTCTTTCCTTTTTTAGAGCCATTTTTTGAAACCCTCCAACCCATCCGTTATCATCCTTCAATGCTGGAGGTTCTTTGCTGAAACGCCTCATGTGAATGACTCTGCTGTTGTAGTTAACGCTGCAGTTCCAAGATGGATCAGACCTCCTGTGAACTTTATTAAGGTTAACGTTGATGGGGCGATTTCCTTGAGGTCTTCTCTTGCGGGATGTGAGGGCACTTTGCGAGACTGCAAAGGGACTGGATATGCAGTTTTTCAAAATCTTTAGGTATTTGCAATGCCAACACAGCTGAGGAATGGGCCATTTTAGAAGGTTTAAAAATTGCATGGGATTTGGGTTTTAAAAATGTTATTATAGAATCTGATGCAAGGGAACCCGTCAATAGACTCTCTGATGATGCATTTTGTTGTGGTAGTATGCTGATTAAAACCATCAGGGATTATTCAAGAAGGGATTGGCATGTTGAGATATGTCACAGCCCTAGGGAAACAAATATGATTGCTGATGCCTTGGCAAAATCAGGCATTAATGGTTCCTCCTTATTAGATGCTTGCCCTTCTCACTTTCGGCAGTGGGTGGACAACGAGTGTTTGGGATTAAATTCCCCCTTCTTTTAATTTCAAAATTTATGTAATTTTGGCTTTTAGCCTCCTTGTATAGCAAAAAATAAAAAAAAAATAAAAAAAAAAGATCATTTATAGAGCTTTCATTTGTGTTGGGCATTTATTTTTTCACACCTTCTTTCCTCTCTCTTCTGTCTCACACTTCTCTTTGCTTTCATCGTCTTTCTCAACTCGATCCACAACTCTCCTCTCGTCTTTTCTTCTTCAATTGCAGCATTAAGTGGTTCTAGTTCAATGGTCTCATCTCTCTCTTTTTCAAGCTTTCTAACTTTGTCTCTTGATTATGAGCTCTGAAACTTTTCTTCTCTGCAGTGTTGAAACTGTCTTGCTCGGCTACTCTATTTATCAATGAGGAATAAAGGAGACGATGGGTAGTTAGTAGGATGTCCTCGACAGTGGTAGTGGCTCTCTGTCTCTTTCTCTCTCCTCTCAAGCTCTCTCTCCAAATTGAAGAAGCTCTAGTGTGTATGTGATGTCGTGGTGCCAATCTATCGAGAGGAAGAAGAAGACCCTTAGTCAAAACCTATTTTGACCAAGGACAATTTTGAAAACTTTCAAAAAATCTCAAGGAAGGACTAAATTGAAAATTATTGAAACATTTTTAGGCATAAATGTGATTTCCAAACTCATATAGCTTTGAAACACAAGTTCACATAGTTTGTGCAACAATGACTACACATAATCTTATCAAGAGCAATTCTCAAACTGATGTGGAGTTTTTTAAGGGGAACGAGGAAATATAGGTGATGAAGATAATAATGATCAACTTGATATAACATCCTTATAAAATATTCTTAAATTACCTTCAACACAAATGAATCATATTCGTGATAAAATCAAAGACCAAACTTATTAAGAATAAGTGATCCTGTTAGCAATGTACTATTATTTATTATCAATATGTAAAAAACACTTGTATGCATTCTAATTTAACTACAATTTACAATTTTATCCATTAAATATATTTAATTAAGGAATTTATTGTTTTTAATTTTTTTTAATAATTTAACTTTTTTTCTCAAATTAAAATTTTTGTCTTCAATTATTATAATATATACTGAAGAATCGGTTGAACCCAAGAGGGGGGTGAATTTGGTGAAGATTAAAAACTTGAAACTTTGAAAATCTTTTCGTGTCTTCTAAATCAACAGTTAGATATTCAAATAAACATATACTGGAAATATAAGAGATAAGGAAAGAGAATATGCAAACTGTGATTTATACTAGTTCGGCCCAATCCTTGATCTACGTCCGGTCCCCAAGCTTCACTTGAGATTTTCAATCCACTCTCGTCTTGTTTAACCAGGCACAAGAGAAAAGCCTTTACAACCTCACAAGTTTAGTCGGGCACTTGTGCAGCCTTTATAATCTCTTACCGAGATACTCTCCTTACACACTATAGGGATACAATCACACACTCTGTAAACGAATGATGGTCCTCTCACTCTCAAACTCCACCTCCCCTTACAAGTTGTAATTGATACACCCTCTCTTAAGGTTCCTCAACCTTAAGATTCAACTGATAATGAAATAAATGTTTATGAACTCCTCACGAGTAGATAAAGTATTAAACACTGAAGTACATAATCGTTCATCTCACTCTCTACTTTAACTATATGAATATTGAGAAACAGAGAGTGTGAACTATCAACAGTGAAGTAAAATCATTTCGTTGGCTACGTCGATTTGTTCATCAATTTTCGTCACTCCTTCCGGTTTGAAGACTTCACAATTTATAGGTTATTGTATTTCGACCGTTGCGAGCATTCAACCGTTGGAGAAGCTTGAAGATTAATCGTTGTGACTCATGAATATAGCCGTTAGACAAATGAAGCTCCACTGGTCACATTCGTCATCACTGACTTCGTTCTTCATAAACATTCTTTATTCCATTTGTCTTGACCGTTGAGAGATAGCATTTATTGCGTAGACGAAATATCAGAAGTTGCTTTACTTTGATCAGAGTTGGTTTCCCATATTTTCACCAGTTTAGGTAGCTGCATTTAATGCTTCTGACAACGAGATTGCTTTATTCAAATCCGCCGGTAATCTATGTCTGAGTAATCTAAAACTTATGAATAAATTGGTTAAAAGTATTTGGTAATCACAATAAGTAATAATCAGAAGAGATATTAATCCAATCAAAGATTCCTGCATCTCGCAGATGATGATTAGAAAACAGGGATGGATATGCTCGAGCAATGATCTATGCTTGCTCGAGCAAGCCTCTTTGAATTGCTCAGAGTTTGTTCTTTGGTCGCTGATGCTCGAGCAACAAAATCCCTTTGCTCGAGCATATATCATGCTCGGGCAAGCCCTTTATAAATCAGTTGAAGGCACGTTTGGATCTCTGATGCTCGAGCATACTTTTCTAGTTGCTCAAGCATGTTGCTCGAGCATGATTTAAATCATGCTCGGGTAGGCTTCAATTGAACCAGGTAGAAGCACCTTAGATCGCTGATGCTCGAGAACCCAGATATCGTGCTCGGGCAATGTTGAGACAGAGAGAAAAAATGGATTCAGGCACATGCTTGCTCGGGCAGCCTTTTTCTTCTGCTCGAGCATGCTACTCGGGCAAGCCTTTGATTCTACTCAAGTAAGACTCTTCAACCGGCTGTTTCTTTGTTCAAATTGATGTTGCTCGAGCAAGCCTTCCTTTATGCTCGAGCATAACTTCCCAATTAAGTGAGAATGTTCCTGGTCACGCTGTTGCTCGAGTAAGACTTTTCTTCTGCTCGAGCATGGTGCTCGAGCAAGCCATTTTCTCTGCTCGAGCATGCCTCTTCCAATTTGCCATTTCCTTGCTTGTTATGCTGATGCTCGGGCACACCACATTCTTTGCTCAAGCAAACTTCCTAATTTGCTCTCTGCTTCTTTTTGGCTCAAGGCAATAATTCAACTCAATATGAATTGTTCTTTGCTCAAGTAGACTACCTTCGAATATCAAACTCCTGGTTGCCATATATCATGTTATTGTGCACAAATCAGACTTTCAAGAAACAATTACGTTGACAGTACAAGAGGCAATTTTCAGTCGGCATAACATCTTTGATATAGCTTCAATTTTGGCAAACCACCCATCCTTATAAATCTCTTCAAGTCTTCTTTCCAATGCAGGAAAAATCAGCTCCAAACTCATTGTACTTTGTCCGTTATCATCAGATGATTGGAGGTTGTTCTTGATCAGCGTTTTTTACAGCATTTTGATCATACCGTCAACTTCAAAACATCATATATCCTTCAATTGATCCTTTTTTTCATGTTCTTGATGTTTTTGGAAATATATTTGAGTCTAGTTTCCAATGGCACCGGTTTCAGCTCAATTGGATTTGTCATTTGTGAGATACACTCAAATTACCGAAGCTTGGTCTGGAATGTGACAGTGATTCTTCAGGCAACTTGTAAAATTCATAGATAATTCATCTGAACTCCTTTTGGCTTGAATTTCATATCAAAATGACGTATTGGGAGTCTATTTTCATATGCCATTGGTTTCATATCAATCCGATTCCTGGTTTGGGAGATATCATCAAATTACCAAAGCTCGCTAGAAACAGAGCTGAATAGAGGAAGCTGAAGCACGACCTTGCTCGAGCAAGCTTTTTTTCTGCTCGAGCAAGTGCGGATTTTGAGCTAAAAGCATACCTTGCTCGAGCATGAACATAGTTGTGCTCAAGCATGACACTGTTCATGCCAGAAAAAAGCTAAAATTGTAATAATGTCTCAAAACAAACTAATATTCATCCTGAAGCTTGAACTTGCTCATTTTAACTCCGAATTGAGCCGTTCCAACTTCTGTTTTATCTCAGAAACTTGAATATTGATATTTTCATAATATTTAACAAGTTCTTCAAACTTAAAGTGCTGAAATTACATAAATGCCCTCCAACAAACTAGTATTCATCAAGAAGCTTGAACTTGCTTATTTTAACTCTGAATTGAGTTATTCCAACTTCTGTTTCACCATGGAGACTTGAATACCGATATTCTCATGATATTTAATAAGTTATTCTTTCTTCAAACTACATTCTTGATCATTCTCTATAATCTAATTTGGACTAACCTATAATAAACAAAGTAGTTAGTCAATGTATATGATATAATTTTTTTGCTCTAGATAATGGCATCAATATAAGACATCATCAAAATTAATCATAACTAACATATACAACTAATATGTGTGAGTGTGTCGTATTCAATAAGTTTTATACCATTTTCAATCATTTTTCATCTCAACTAGCTTTTCAAATAATAATTCAAACAAGTTTCGATTTAGAAAAAAAAAATCACTTTTGCCACCGTCAATCCAAACACAAATCATATTTACAATTTAACTTTTATCTTATCTTACTTCTATAAAAGTTAGACTAAAAATAAGTCACTTCTATCACTACTAACTCAGACAGGCCTTTCTAACTTATGGCTTCATGTTTCTACTTATTCATCCTTACTTTTTTGCTTTTACACTTCTATCCTTATTTGTCTCTCTGATCTCCATCAGAATTTTGTTGGTCCTTATCCTCTATCATTTTTTCCTTGCTTGCTTTTTCCACAGAGTGTGGTTTGTCTCAGAAGCTTTTTTCTCATTATCAATTAGAATTGTTTAATCAGGGCTGTCTAATTGATCTCAACGAATTAGGAAAAAGACATATCATGCATCTATTAAAATTACATCTCCGCCATCCACTTTGTTATAATCTGGATGGTCCGTTGAATTCCCCAAATCTCAAAGACTTCTCCTCTTTTCTTTAGGAATTTTCCCGATGCCACCCTCCTCGCCCATCATCACCCTTATTGCCTTTTAAATACTTACTTCGCTTCCCGTTATACCTTCATATATCTCTATCTTCTTAATTAGGATGAGGTATCTGACAATCTACAAAGTTTGGCGACATAGATCGGCGATGACATCAACAACAATCCTTCAACGGTGAATTAGAACTGCGGCAATTGCAGTGAGATCTGTGAGAATCTTCGGCAACAATCCTTCAAAGCTTGTCAACAGGAAAGAAAACAAAGCTCGAGATCGAGGAGAATGGTAACAATGATCCTTTGGGGCTTGTAGTTGTGAAAGAAAATAGAACACAACGTCTGGTAACAATCCTTCGAACCTCAGAGTCTCAGAGCGACAACATAGTCATCGAGAAGATCAATAACGTATTTACAAGGCAATGAGGGTGACAATGGGTGGGGAGGGTGGTAACAAGAAAAATCCTGAAGAAAAGAGGAGAAGCCCCTAGGACTTAGGGAAGTCAACAAACAATCTAGATTATAACAAAGTGGATAGTGGAGATTCAATTTTAATAGTTGCATGATGTGTCTTTTTCTGATTCATTGAGATCAATTAGATACCCTGATTAAACGATGCTGAGTGATACTGAGATGATACTGAGAGAAAAGCTTATGAGACAATCTACTCCTTTTTAGACTTCAACTTTTACATTTCTTCAAACAGGTAAATATCTTGAGGGAAAAAAAAAGGTAAATATAATCTTTTATCGTTGTTTACAATTTTTTAAATGTTTAATGTTATTTATTTAATTTTATGTTTACCTATACTTATAATTTTATTTATTCAATACATTTAATTAAGTGGTTTTTAATAATTATAGATTTTTTAATAATATATTAACTTGATTTTATTTTAATTTATTATTTTTCTTAAAGTTATCAAATTATATATATAATATAAGTTGGAATATAAATATTCATATCCTTTTCAATCATTTTACATCTAAAATTGTTTTTCTATTATTCATCTAAACACCTTTTAGTTTGTCAATTTCACTTTTTATAAAAGCTAATCTAAATAAAATCATATTAAACAACAATGGGAAAAGTATTTCTCCCATCACTGAAGATTAAGTTATCTCTAATGACCCAAAAACTACGTCATTTTGGATTAATAAAGGGTGTGTTTTTAATTTTAGGTAAATTAATGAAGGGTGTTTCAGTAAAATTTATATGATAAAAAAATAAACAAAATTACAAAAACACCCTTCATTAATCCAAAATGACATAGTTTTGGGTTTACTGGAGATAACTTTATCTCCAGTGGCTAGAAAAATCCTTTATCACTTAAACAATCTAAATTTTACTCTATACTCCCTCAATTCTTAATTATAAGATCGCGTTGAATTTTTTTAGACATAAAAAATCTAAATAATTTATTTAATCATATTATATATTACGTATCCTTAAATAATATAGTAGTTTATTAGTTAAAATAATTTATTAAAAAAATAAAAATATTTTAAAGTAATTTAATTAATTTTTTTAATCTCTCTAAAAAAATAATTTAGACTTATCATTAAAACAAGAGGGAGTATTAAGTTTGTAAAAATCATATTTAAAAATTTAAAAAGTGGGTTATATTTGCCACCGTTAATACAAAAGACACACGCTGAAAAGCCTTCTTCCTCCACTTCAATCGGCAATCAGAATCACAGGGCAGTGAGGGAAAAGGGAAGAAAGGAGTGAGGAAAAAAAAAAGGGGCGTCACATCCCCTTTCTTTCCACTCTCTCCGAGACGCTTCTCCGTCTTCCTCTGTTTTGTTATGCGCCGTAGTGTGCGTGTGTTTCCGGTTCCATTTCTGCTTCTGGACGTCTGAACAAGGAAGGAGTTTCGGTGGATGGTTTGCTAAAAGGTGAAAGAAATGTTTTTTATTTAATAGGTATTTTGTTTTCATTTTTTTTCCAGGGTTGTGGCTTTATGATTCCTTGAAGTCATAGTTCCCTTCTCTTTCTAAACTGAATCATGTAATAAATTAGGGGTTTTCGTTTGATTAGTGAAACTGAGAATGAGGCAGTCTTGTGAAGATTTTATCGAGATGTGGAAGTGGCTCGGATAATGATACGAGAATCTAAAAAAGCTTGTTCTACTAACTTTATTCTCCCACCCCCCGGGTAAATAGCCATTGGAGTGCCAACTACCTTCTTGTCCGAAGCTACATTCAGTTCGGTGCTCTAAGAATGGCTGGTGCTGATAATGCCTCCCATGATATTCAATCTATCCTCTCTTCTTCGGAGAGGGACTATCTGGTTCGGAATAATGGCAATCAGGTGTGCTTATATAGTTCTTACATCTAATCACTTGATCTGCCTGCTATCTGGTTTTCAATTTTTGTGAAAATGATTCAAGTCTGGGATTTGAGTGAAAAACTGTATTTCTTCACTAACTCATAATAGGTTCATAGATTCTAATAATATCTGAAGTTTTGATCAGACGACCTTCGCACTAGATTTTTAGTCTTCTAAAAGTGAATGGGGGTGTAATTTTCTATTTCCTTGTCTGTACTAGCTGCCCATCTGATTTGATGACCGTCTCTCTGTATTTTCTATCGTGTTTGATTCCCAAATTTCTTTTAATTATACATGTCAATTATGATACTCCAGCTTCTTGATAAGACATAATTTTGGTTGAAATAGGCTGGTAAATGAAACAAATAGAAGGCAAAATGATTTTTGAGTGCAAACTCTACCATTAGATAGGATGTATCATTGGAGTTTTACAGCTTATAGGCATTGTTTCAAATCATTATCCTTGTATTCATGGATAGTTGAGAAGGCCATTGCTTATGTGGTAGACATTTTTAGGTTAAAATTGAGAGCTTGGTCGGGAAGAAAGTTGGTTTATACTTCTCAGCATCTTGGTGTGGTCCTTGCCGACAATTCACCCCTATTTTGGTAGAGTTATACAATGAAGTTTCTCCTAAAGGTGACTTTGAGCTGATCTTTGTGTCAGTTGATGAAGACGAAGATGCCTTCAAAGGTTACTTTTCCAAGATTCCATGGCTTGCCATTCCGTTTTCTGATAGTGACTCACGCAATCGCCTTGATGGATTATTCAAGGCGCGGGGAATTCCCCACCTTGTGATACTTGATGAGAATGGGAAAGTTGTCACTGATGATGGAGCTGAGGTTGTACGTGAGTATGGAGCTGAAGCATACCCATTCACAATAGAAAGGTTCAAAGAGTTAAAAAACCAAAAAGAGGAAGCCAAGAAGAACCAGTCCTTGAGATCTCTTTTGGCCTTCAAGTCACGTGACTTTGTTATATCTTCTGATGGAAAGGAAGTAAGTTCTTGTAACTTTACTCTCTTCTTGAGATAGAATAAAACAAGTGTTACCTTTCTTTCATGAAATGTCAAATATGTCTGGGTCCAATCTTGAAAAGGCTATAAGCTTGTTGAGACTAAGTTGAGCAAGTCTTATTTACATTTTAATAAATTTAATTTTTTAGATACATGAAGGATAGAGTCTGAATTTTTACTTCCGTTCACTTGCAGGTGCTTGTGTCTGAACTTGAGGGGAAGACAGTGGGTCTGTATTTCTCATGTTTTTCATTCAATACATCTGCCAAATTTACCCCGAAACTTGTGGAGGTTTATGAGAAGCTGAAAGCTAAGGGTGAGGACTTTGAGATTGTGTTGATATCCATTGGTGATGGTGAAGAATCATTCAAACAAGGAGTGAGAAGTCTGCCTTGGTTGGCATTGCCATTCAAAGACAAAAGCTGTGAGAAACTTGCTCGATACTTTGAGCTTTCAACTTTACCGACTTTAGTTATTATTGGGCCTGATGGAAAAACCCTTCATTCCAATGTAGCTGAGGCCATTGAAAATTATGGGATTGCTGCTTACCCTTTTACTCCTGAGAAATTTTCAGAGCTCACTGACATGGAGAAGGCCAAAGAGGCAAGCCAGACCCTCGAGTCTATTCTGGTTTCTGGGGATCTAGATTTTCTATTAGGGAAAGATGGAGCCAAGGTATGATTCTTAAAACAAATCAACCTTTTGCACTTGTCCTCTGCTTCTTAGATATTTTCAATAATGTGTACCTAGTCATCTTCATCCTCATATGTTGGATGTCCAAAGGCATTTAAGATGCAAGAGTTGCGTAAGTTTTCGTATTAACAATAGATAACAAATAATGAGTTGATATGTTTGAAGTTTAGTCTTTTATAACAAAAGATTAATTTAATTTGTTTTGTATGATAGCTTTTGACTTGTCATACCAAACACAAAACTCTTGAATAAAAGAAAATTTGATCAGAACCATTCTGCCGCTTCTTTCTCCATTTTGTGATAATGATAGTTGTTCTCCATATTTCAGATTCCTTTGTCATTTCAGGCTAGAAAATCTTAAATACTATGATATATTTGACACTCGAGTTTCCTGAGTCATGCTACAATGATACAATCCTGCTGCTTCTCCCTTATCCTCTTCTGTCTCCATTCTCTGATAATAATAGTCATTTTCCTTCTTTTACAGATTCTAGTTTCAGATTTAGTGGGAAAGAATGTCCTCCTGTACTTCTCTGCTCATTGGTGCCTACCATGCCGTGCATTTCTACCAAAGCTTATCAAAGCATATTGGGAGATCAAGGCTAGGGACAATGCACTGGAAGTCATCTTCGTCTCTAGGGACAGGGACCAAGCCTTCTTTGATAACTTCTTTTCTAAAATGCCATGGCTAGCTCTTCCTTTTGGTGACTCAAGGAAAGCAGTCCTGAGTCGCAAGTTCAAGGTGTATGACATCCCCGTGTTGGTGGTCATTGGACCCAACGGCAGGACTGTCAGAAAAGATGCCAGAGATCTCATCAAGATTTATGGCGCAAAAGCATATCCTTTCACAGAGGAAAGGGTGAGAGAGCTTGAGGCTGCATCAGAGGAGATGACAAAGGGGTGGCCTGAGAAGGTGACTCACAAGTCTCATGAGCATGAGCTTGTGTTGAGTCGCTGTAATATTTACAACTGTGATGGTTGTGACGAGGAGGGTCACTCATGGTCATACTGTTGTGAGAAGTGTAACTTTGATCTCCACCCAAAATGTGTATTGGGGAAGAAAAATGCAGAGAAGGTAGCAGCGAAGAAGGGAATAGAAGGGGGTTTGTGATGGAGAAGTCTGCTTTAAAGCCTGATGTGAATACGGTTATAGTAAGGCCTTTTGCTGTGTTTTTAGCAAAATATGTATAGTTATGTTTTTTCCCCCTTATGTATAGATTATGTTGGGCCATAGTATATTAAAATTTTATCTATTGCATTAAGGATTGTATTCTTCTTCTGTTATGAGGAGATAAAACTTTGGTCCAGTAAAGCTCATACTGAAATAATCAAATGTGTTACTGTATATCAAAGATAATTCCAGGTGAAAAATCATTAGCAAGTTATATCAGAAGTTCCCAAAGGAACTCTAGCAACGAGAATGATATCTACAATAGGTTTTTACAGCATTAAAATGGCCAGATACTTCATGTCTATCTTGTTATAGCTACATGTGAGCTCTTTTTTTTTTTTTTTTTGAATAATATAGGCAAGCCAAAACTTAATAGATAAGACAGAGACTAGACTGTAAAAAGTCTTGCCCTTACAACATAGAGTTAGAAAGAAACTAGCAGCTACATGTGAGCTCTGCCATACATTGGGTATAAAAAGGAAAGAGGTAGGAGAAATTCTTGCATGCACCCAGTGTACCACTTCAGTTATGCGCTGGCAAAAAAATCCTGACAGCTCAAATGTTTTCATCATATGTGTCATCCTACTTATCACTTCTCCCTCCTCTATTATTTAAGGGTTAAAGAGCAATTTAAATAACAAATTATTGGCTCAGGAGCGTTCAATACAATTAACTTTTAAGTGCACCAAAAATACCAATAAACTTTTAAAAATGTGTACCCAACACAATAAAATTTTAAAAATATGCAGTTAGCATAACGCCGTTAGAAAAAGATAATGTATGTTATCTGAAGTGTAGATTGGCTAACGAACTTTTACTCTAGGAGCGCTCAACACAAAAAACTTTTACTTAAGAGCATCCAACACAAAGTGCTAAATTTCAATAAATTAAATAAATTTTTTTCTCAATTGTCATTATTCAAAATTACTTGTATAATTATCTATGGACAAAAATTACTCATTTGCTAAATATAAACAAGACTTTTCATTAAAAACATAATTATATGATTTAAATAAAACTCAAGGTGTTTTATAATTTATTATACATGTTAAACCAAAAAAAAATGATTTATTTTTATTTCAGAAGAAATTTATGTGATTTAGTTAATTCAATTAATGTTAATAAAATTTAAAAAATTTATTATATCTTGAAAGAAATGAAATGAATTTAATTTTTATTTTTATTTTTATAAAAAAAACTTAATGGATATTAACGTTGATACTTAATAATATAAATCTGGCAAAATGATGATTTATTTGTTAATTAAATAATCTATTGATTATATAAATATGTTGGGAAAAAAAAAAAAGATAACTTGAGAGATTTGGTTAAGGACAATTTAATAATGGGTTAAGGTGCAATTTGACTAACGAACTTTTAACTTTTTTAGGTTATCTTTTTTTTTTCCCCCTAACAAGTCTCATATTCATATAATCAATAGATCATTTAATTAACAAATATATCATCAAGTTGTTGGATTTATATTATTAAGTATCAACGTTGATATCTATTAAGCTTTTTTTATAAAAATAAAAATTAAACGCATTTCATTTCTTTCCAGATATAATAGATTTTTTAAATTTTATTAACATTAAATGAATTTTTTAACTTACATAAATTTCTTCTAAAATAAAAATAAATCATATAATTGTTTTTGTTTAATATATATAATAAATTATAAAATACCTTGAGTTTTATTTAAATCATATAATTATGTTTTTAATGAAAAGTTTTGTTTATTTTAGCAAATGAGTAAGTTTTGTCCATATATATTTATACAAGTAGTTTTAAATAATGACAATTGAGAAAAAATTTATTTAATTTAGTGAAATTTAGAATTTTGTGCTGAGTGCTCATGGAGTTAAAGTAGGATGAAAACATTTGAGGCTTCATGATTTTTTTGTCAATGCATAAATAAGGAGGTACAGGGGTTCATGCAAGAATTTCTCTAGAAATCTTAGAGGCAAGGGAAACAAGAGAGTGAGATGAAGCAGTAAGTTCTGAGAAGGGTTTAGGGGTAAAAATAAGTTAGGTTAGGCTTTACCTAAATAGGTTTGGATTTGTAATAAATATTTAAAGTCTATGCATAGGCTTATTTTTAAAGCTTAGGCCTGAGCCTTTAAAAGCTTGAAACCCTACTTAAAATGTGGGTCTTTAGGCTTAAAAGTCTATCCACAGTATCAAAAAAAAAAAAGTCTATACCTCCAAATTTGTATATAACCTCTTATGCCTTTTAAAAATCATACATGATTCCTAGAATCCATTTTTATTGTAATATAAGAATTTAGTAAGGAGAAGAAAAAAATGTATAGTGACAATGATTGTCATAACAAGTAGAAATAAGAAAAATCAATCGTATGTTAACTAATGAGATATATTTTATAAAATCAATTAAGCACAACAAGCTGCATATAAAGCTAGATTTCACTTCTTTTGCTTTTCCCACATAGACTTGAATAAGCTCCTCCTACTAAAATTATAATAGTTCATTTCGCACTAAAACAAATTTAAAGTAATTATTAGACTTTAGCAAATGACACAAGTCAAGGAAGAGTGGGTGAGTTAGTGTTGCTATAGGAAAAATGGTAGGGCCAATGATTGGTAAATGCAAAGGTTGAGTGTGTGAATGATGATAGGAGGTGGAACTTAGAATTTAGGTTAAGTTGGTAATTTTAAAAATAATTCATAAAATAATTTAGATTATATTATATATAATTATGTAATAGTATAAATTATTAAAAAAAAAATTAAATAGGTCATACTTGTAGATTTGTAGGCTATACCTTATGAAAATATGTCTAGCCTGTTTATCTAATAGACGTGAGCCTGAATGTAACCTATTTACTAAGTGGTATAATGGTAAAAGCTCAAATAAGCCTGATTAAGCCTATAAATGTGGGTATATATACTCGTTCATCTTGTTTGTATAAGTTTGATGTAGTCTCAATTAGCCCGTGATTTTACCCTTGCACCGCACTTTTAACAAAAGTGATAAGGGGCTGCTTTTGCGATTAGCAAATCTTGATGAAACTTTCGCAACAAAAATTTCTCTAATTTACCCTCTACACTCTTCTCTAAAATTCTCTCTCCACATATTTTGGCTGTTATTTTTATCTAAACTAGTTCAAATAATATGTTTTTCCCATAATGAATTCAAAAGAATATTATTTTGCCCATTATTTGACATGAGTTTTTAAATTATTTTAAATAATAATTATTATAAAATTTAAAAAATAAATATTCATATCATTTATTAAATCATGTTTAATAATTATTATTAAATATTTTAATGATTATTGTTATTAAATATAATCATGAAAATAAAAATAGCTTTATCAAATTCATACTTTTTTTAGTAATTATGTATGTATAAGTTATTTTAATAAAGGGTTAAGGTGCAAAAATACACATGTGCTTTTCTTCAAGGAGTGCCCAGTAGCAAATGCTTTTTTTAGGTGCAAAAGTACACACGTGGTTACAAATTAGGTGCAAAAATACCGTTTGACCGTTAACTTTGACTTTGACCGTTAAATTTGACTTTGATCGATGACGTGGCATTTCAAAGGTGCAAAAATACACATGTGATTAGTCAAGAAGAGCGTCCAACAACAATTTTTTTTAAATTTAATAATTTTATTTTAATTACTACCCGGTGCTAAAAAGATATTTAGAATACTGTCTTGTACTTAAAAAATACTTCATAATCTTGAAAAATTATTTTTAGATCTGAAAAAAAACATTTGAGGGTACTAACTAATACTAAAAAGATACTTTGAAGTATTTTTTCTGTACCAGTTAGTATCTTGAAAGTACTTTTTAGTACCAGTCAGTACCCTGAAATATTTTTTTCAGTATCCTTTTAGTACTGGTAAACACTTGAAATATTTTTTCAAGATCCTAAAATAAATTTTCAAGATTATGAAGTATTTTTTCAGTATCAGTCAGTATCCTTTTAGTACCGGTCAATACTTGAAATATTTTTTCAAGATCCTAAAATAATTTATCAAGATTATGAAGTATTTTTTTTGAACTAGTCAGTATCCGGAAAAAAATATTTCACGGTACTGACTGGTACTAAAAAGTACTTTCAGGATACTGACTGGTACAAAAAAAATACTTCATAATCTTGAAAAATTATTTTAGGATCTTGAAAAAATATTTAAAGTATTGACCGGTACTAAAAGGATACTGACTGATACTGGAAAAAATATTTGAGGGTACTGACTGGTACTAAAAAGTACTTTCAGGATACTGACTGGTACAGAAAAAATATTTCATAATCTTGAAAAATTATTTTAGGATCTTGAAAAAATATTTAAAGTATTGATCGGTACTAAAAGGATACTGACTGATACTGAAAAAAAATATTTCAGGGTACTGACTGGTACTAAAAAGTACTTTCAGGATACTGACTGATACAGAAAAAATACTTCATAATCTTGAAAAATTATTTTAGGATCTTGAAAAAATATTTCAAGTATTGACTGGTAATAAAAGGATACTGACTGATACTGAAAAAATACTTCATAATCTTGAAAAATTATTTTAGGATCTTGAAATAAAATTATTAAATTTAAAAAAAAAATTTGTTGTTGGGCGCTCTTCTTGACAAATCATATGTGTATTTTTGCACATTTGAAATGTCACGTCATCGGTCAAAGTCAAACTTAACGGTCAAAGTCAAACTTAACGGTCAAACGATATTTTTGCACCTAATTTGTAACCACGTGTGTACTTTTACACCCAAAAAAAGCATTTGCTATTGGACGCTCCTCGGAGAAAAGCACATGTGTATTTTTGCATCTTAACCCTTTAATAAATGAAATCCAAACATAATCAAAATTATTGAAGTCACTTAAAAAAAACATATTCAAACATAAATTACAATTAACCAACGTCACTTTTAACGAGTGTCATCTAAAAAAATCACAATCACAATTGATTATCTTAGGCCCTTATTAGGGTTTAGCCTATCCCCACTTCTAAAAAGGTTACCATTTTCTTTTCGAATTAGAGGGCAAAAACTAACAATAAGTTATAAGTGGGATGGAATCTGTGACTCCCCCATTCATGCTATTATGCTAAAAAATTATTAGTAAAGGTTACTATTCTAACCTAATCATATCATTGAAAATATTGATTCTATGTGGATTGTTGTTGGGCAGAAATAGTTCATTCAAAATGTTCATCCATTTTGGTGCTTTATAAAATGAGATTTTGGACATTAAATGCTTCTTCAAGATAAAGATGGGATAAGGGTCTTAAATGACATAGAAGTTTTTGCTCAAGAGCACTAGTAAGACGGAAGTTCATAAATGATACTTAACTAATTTGATTAATGAGGTGGCATGCCACATAGGCACTCAGTTAAATTTAACGGTCAAAATTAACGGAGGGGCAAAATTACTATGTTTTGCGAACTTCCGTGTCATTTTTTATCCAAGAAAAACTTTCGTTTTATCAGTACTCCTGAACGAAAACTTTCATGACATTTAAGACTCTTATCTCAAATAAAAATAGATGGACGTTACCTCACTCCAGTATTGAGTCAATCTCCATCATCAATATATTCTAGTTTTTCCTCCTCCCAATGTTCTCATGATTATTGTACGGCCTTGATTTTACCTCACTCAAACTTTCTTTCCTCGGCCAGCTCCTCACCTCCTTGATCCATCTAAACTAAATCTTTATATTACTTCAGGTCTTAAATCTAAGATTTGGCTATTTTTAAAAAAAAAAATTAAGAAAATTAAACAAATTATTTATCTATATCATATTAGATATAATTAAATTATATATAATTTTATAAGTAAAAAAATTAATTTAAAAAAATAACGATAAATATAAATATTTTAAAATAATTTAACTTTTTTTTTCCTTTGCGCGCGGGGGGTTTTGATGCCCCAAACATTTAGTTTTCATATTTATCTTTTGTATTGTGACAATCAGGGAAATTGACCAAAATAATTTTTTTAAAAAAAAAATTTACCAATTTGATGCACTGTGTAAAGTATTTACCAGAATAATGCTGGCGCCTCTGGAGGCGTGAGAGGGGCCCACGCCACTGGTAGTGGCGTGACCCTCTGACACGCCTCCAGAGGCGTGAGTCTGTCTCACGCCTCCAGAGGCGTGAGGCTGACTCACGCCTTCAACAAAAAAATAATTAATTAATTAAATAATTTAAGTAAATATATAATTAATTATAAATAATAAAAAAATAATAATAATTTAAATTAATAATTAAGAAAATTAAAATATCAAAAATTTATTATAAACTTTAGGAACAAGATTAATTAGTAAATTAATTAATTAATTCTTATAAACCTCAAGATAGATGACTAATTATTTAATACTTTGTTCATTAACAATTTGATATATAAGATAAGTTTAAATAGAGAATATTAATTAATTAAATAATTAATTCACTAATTAAAAATTTACAATAAGACAATGCATGATCCACGCTTTACGCTTTGTTATAAATAAATTATACCGCACCGCGCAATCTTTTAACTAAATTATAAATTACGCGGTATAAAGATTATTAGAAAATTACGCGGATCATCCATTGTCTTACGGTATAAAGATTATTAGAAAATTACGCGGTATAATTTAGTTAAAAGATTGCGCGGTGCGGTATAATTTATTTATAACAAAGCGTAAAGCGTGGATCATGCATTGTCTTATTGTAAATTTTTAATTAGTGAATTAATTATTTAATTAATTAATATTCTCTATTTAAACTTATCTTATATATCAAATTGTTAATGAACAAAGTATTAAATAATTAGTCATCTATCTTGAGGTTTATAAGAATTAATTAATTAATTTACTAATTAATCTTGTTCCTAAAGTTTATAATAAATTTTTGATATTTTAATTTTCTTAATTATTAATTTAAATTATTATTATTTTTTTATTATTTATAATTAATTATATATTTAATTAAATTATTTTAATTAATTAATTATTTTTTTGTTGAAGGCGTGAGTTAGCCTCACGTCTCTGGAGGCGTGAGATAGACTCACGCCTCTGGAGGCGTGTCAGAGGGTCACGCCACTACCAGTGGCGTGGGCCCCTCTCACGCCTCCAGAGGCGCCAGCATTAGTCGGGTAAATATTTTACACAGTGCATCAAATTGGTAATTTTTTTTTATAAAAAAATTATTTTGGTCAATTTCCCGTGACAATCATTTGTTGGGAACAATGGTTTTAGACCTATATATATACAGCCAAAATGAAAGCTACATGTAAAGTAGAGAATAATTTAAAAAATATAAGGAAATCACCACATAGTGAAACATTATGTTATTTATACAAAAACTCTGTATTAAAAAAAGTGTTCCTTATTATGGAATTTTTTTTACACATAACCATTACTTATTTTTAAGTTATGTTTATTCATGAATCAACATGTGAGGTTAATGAATCTATCATATAATTATTGATCCCCAAAAAAAAAAAATTCTATCATATAATTATGATTGTTTAATTGAAGATGTATTATTTTAAGAGTCATCATTTTTTTTGTTCATGTAAGAGTCACCATTTCAATATATCACTTTATCGTCCATCCTTAAATTGGACGGGTGACGTTACTATTGACACATATTTAACCAATTAATTGAACAATGTTAAATAGTTAGTAAAGTTACTTTTGGCATCCATATATATATATATATATATATATATATATATATATATATAGATATAGGTATGTATGTATTGAATACTGTGGGTAGTAGTGAGTCTAGTGACTCATTATAGAGTACTTGATGATTAAATTTGATCTACTACCGTTACTTTTTGTAATGGGGCTCACACATTCTTTACACATACATATATAACGGTGTTATGTAAAATTTAACGACGCTGTCATTTTTGCTCTCATTTTAAATATTTATAGGTATTTTTACATATCCAAAAAATATATTGTGCAGGACACATTATTGGTAAATGTTCATGGGCAATTTGTCTCTTAACACTTTTCTAAATTACATAGCTTGATAAAAAGATAATTCCTTGCTGTTCTGCACGCCTTGTTCATGTTCAAGAAATACATTTGGTTATTTTCCTTTTTAGCTCAGAATGTATCTTGTGAGATTTTGTGTCTTAATTTTTTGAAAATTTTGAATCAAAATTTTCAAGATAAAAATTTAAAAGTTCTCTTTTTAGAGAATAAATAAGAAAATGTTTTTTTTTTCCCCGTGTGAAGCTCTGAAACCTCCACAAGCACAGTGATATTGTATGAGATTTGCAGAATTTTGGCAAGGACATTAATATTTTAATGCCTTTCTTATCCAGATGTTTTAATTTAAGAGAAAATGATAGCTAAAGAACTTTAAAATTGTAAAATCTTATTATCAAAAATTGATAAAGGAATGATAAGACTTCATAAGTAATTAAAAACTCATTTTATACCACATTTCAAAGAACACGTCCATCACGAGATGACGAATTCTCTCATCGCTCCCCCGCCACCAGACTCTGGGCAAAGGAAACTTCCACCGGACCGGCCGCCAGCTGAAGGTCAAGATGACCGGAAAAAGAAGAAGGAAACAGAGGATACTCCACAGGTCATTATGGATGATCAAATGTCAGATAATGAGCACGATCAACCTACAGAGCAGATCAAAGATTCAGAGAAAAGTGGGGTATCTGATCAGGAGAAGGATAAAATGACAAAATTCCCTTCCTACCGTGCTTCATTGATGGGCTTTAACGGAGTAGCACACAACAGCCACATTCTGGAAGAAGATGATCTCTTCGTTGATGACAAAGAAATCTCCTGGAAGCTACCTGAGGAATCTGAGGAAATGAAGAAGCTAATGGAAATATATCCAGTGGCCCCCTGCACAGAAGAAGAGTTCAATGAGTGGTGCGAGCCGTGGAACTACGCTCTGATTATCACAGTATTGGGCAAGAGATTTAACTTATTTGTTTTAAAAGAAATCTTGATAAAACTCTGGGGGTTTTCAACCTTTGAATTAATTGACATACCGAACAATTACTTCGTGGTGAGATTCCAAGATCAAGACTCGTGGAAAGCGCAATATCGCAAGGTGTTATACGATGGTCCATGGGTAATCCGACAACATTGCCTCCTAGTGCAAAGATGGACGCCATACTTTAATCCCTACCAAAATCCATTGGGCAGAGTTGCGACATGTATCAGGATATCGGATGTGCCAATGCATTGTTATAATAAGCATTGCATTTCACAGCTGGGTGATCGAATTGGCCGGACCTTGAAAGTTGATATGAACACATTACATGATTATCAAGCTGTTGCACCAAAAATTCAGAGGGGAAAATATGTAAGAATTTGTGTGGAGTTAGACCTCTAAAAAAAGCTGATTCCAAGAGTAATTGCTGCAGGGTTGATATTTAATGTAGAATATGAGCAAGGCAGTGAAAACGTAGTTTTCACGTAAAAACGGAAGGAGAATGAAAAATAGTAAAACGTAACGGAGTTTTTACCTGCATATGTATATAAAAAAAATTCGAGAAAAGTAAGGTACCTACCTTCATACACACATATACTGATCAATACAATATCAATTAAAATGTCCAACATTATCATCAAATATATTCAAACAAAGGCAAACAACCTCAATACAGTT
This sequence comes from Acacia crassicarpa, assembly GCA_034222035.1. Classification (NCBI taxonomy): domain Eukaryota; kingdom Viridiplantae; phylum Streptophyta; class Magnoliopsida; order Fabales; family Fabaceae; genus Acacia; species Acacia crassicarpa. Next base: position 16,050,853 of record JAWXYG010000009.1, on the reverse strand, counting down.
CAAAGTTCAAGTCTAATTTAAATAATTGTCACAACTCACAAGTCACAACACAATCTAAGCTAACAAATCATTCAAGTTATCATCATCAAAGGCATCATCCTCCACATGATCTTCAACTACATCATGATGCATGGCAACTTCTCTTTCTCTTCTATCAACCTCATTGTCCAACTCAAAATCAGGAATCACCATATCATACATTGCAAATTATACATTGCAAATTGAAATAGCACAATATAATTGTCCAGAACCAGATCATACATTGCAAATTATACATTGCAAATTACCATAACAGACCAATTTTACCAATGTTTGTATAAGCATGTCTCCAGAACAGAACATACCAATTTACCAGAAGTCCAGAACCAGATCATACATTGCAAATTCCAGATTCAAAGCGTAATTAAAATCCAAAAAAAAATTAAACAACCAGATTCAACATGAGAAGATAAACAACTAGATTACAAATAAAAAATAAATTCAGTCTGTAAACAACCAGATTAAACTCACAAAAATGGATTCAAAGCCAAATTAAAACCCACAAAAATGGAGCAAGACACAGAGAGACGGGAAACCAGAACAAACACGCAAGGAAACCAGAACAAACAAAGCAATCTTACCGAAATTTGGGAAAAAAAGCAAAGCCAGCTGTTGAGCACTTGAGCGGAGAAACCAGAACAACCACGCAGAGAGAACCGGAGAAGAGTTGGCGAGTTCGAGACTTAGTGCAATGGGATTAGGGATTAGGGATTTTGCTTGCTGTTGAGCATTCTTCAACGATGAAGGCGGTGAAGGAGGTCCGGTGTCGATGAAAGGGCGCGGAGGAGGAGAAAATTTTGATCGACGATGGACGATGGAGTGAGTGAGTGAAGGTTGATTCTTAGACTCAGTTTCTGAAGGAGTCAAGACTTGAGAGTTGAGAGACTGAAATCGATGGAATTAGGGATTAGGGATTTAGGACTCATTTACGGCTGATTCGTTGAACCGCTAGACCGTTGGAGTTGAAAACCGCTGGCTAGACCGTTGGTTTGGTTTGTTGTTCAACGCGGCGCTTTTTTGGAAAAAACGACGTTTTTACGCTTTCACGTTGAATCGCGGCATTTTTTCTGTTTTCACGTCTGGCACGTTTTTTACACAGCGTAACACGTTTTGCTCTCCAAAAAACGTAAAAATGGCGTTTTTACCGTTTAAATCGCAATTTTGACTACCATGAATATGAGGGACTCACCCTCATTTGCTTTGCTTGCGGCAGATTCGGTCATAGGAGAGAAGAATGTCTGTATAAAAGCCCAACTTCCGGCTACGACGGTGAACAAATTCCACACCAGCAGCAAACAGTGCAACACCGCCCAAATCAGCCCCTTAATCGTTCATCGGCGTCCTCCTCGGTGGAATCCGCTGAAGATGCCTTTGGTCCTTGGATGCTAGTCACCCGATGAGGCACCAGGAACCGGCCACCGCAGCCACCCAACTCCAACAATAGGCAACGGCACTCCCCCTACTCCTCGGGGATTGGAACTAGGACGGCCAAAACGGCTACTGACAAGGAGAAGGGGAACTCCCGATATGCTGCGATTCAGAACTTGGATGACGAAGTGGACCTGATGCTGGACGGTGTAGAGGTACGGAATATGGGACTGGGGAAAGAAAATTTGATCTGAGATTGCAAAAATCCTCTTTGGCAAAGGGAAACGCACAGTCAAACAAGAGGGATACAGCTGGAAAGAAAAAGGGTTCAAGGCTTGGATACAAAACCAAAGTCCATTTTCAACCAAAGGAAAGCAAGGCCACAAGTAGGCCAACGTATAAGGCCATAAATGGGCCAGAAAATTCCGACAATGAGGCTGGACAAAAATTGGAGTTACAAATTATCTCTAAAGAAGACACCAATATTGGTAATGCAATGGGTCCCTCAAATGCCACTGGGCCTATTACCCTATACGCTGGGCCAAGTACCTCCAAGCCAACAGAACAAATAATTCAAGATCAAAATATGAATGGGGAGCCCAATCCACACAGCGCTATTGGAACAAAAACAACAAATGATAAAAAGAGCAAAGCAAAAACCCAGCGTGTCCATGTCATTGTTCAGGGGAATATTAACAATATACACTAGCAAGCTGAGACTTCCTTGAATCTAGCTGCTACTCCCATAGTGGAGCCAATCCAAGAAGCTACTCGGTGATTCAGAACCAACAGCTGGCTGAACATTGGGATCCAAACGAAGACGTTGCACCTGACTTCTTGGTGGTAGATGGAACATCTGTGCCAGAAAACCAGCGTCGTGAGCAGCATGGAGGAGGGGTTGATCAGCGCAGGTAAGTACTCCTTTTCTCTGTTTTACATTTATTTGTTTCTTAATGATTATTGCCTCGTGGAATTGTAGGGGGCTGGTAGCCGGACCTTCCCTTTAACTGTGAAGGATATTGTCAATAAATACAGCATTAATATTCTTTGTCTTTTGGAAACTCGGATTAGTGGTGATAGAGCAAATAAAGTTTGTCGTAGATTGGGCTTTTCCAATTGGATAAGGGTGGAATCTGATGAGTATATATTTTATGATTAAATAGGTGTATATTTTATGAGATTTGATTGTAATTATTGATATTATATACCTATTTAATTATCTTTTATAAACGTTTCCATAATTGAGTGAAACTTGGGATCAAAGAATAAATCAACATAAAATCTACTCATATCCTATTTTTATTGTGTAGGAAATATTAGCTGATTTGGAATGAAGAAAAAAAGGCAATAAGAGGATATGCAATCAGTCAAATTCAGTGGTCTCATGCAAGAAAAATAGAAACAAAATCAATTGTGTGATCTGATGGAGTAAATTACAAGATATGAGATATCTTTGTAATAAGTAAAAGAGAATCAATGGCCCAAGATCTAAATTATTATAAATAAGGAAGCAGAGACAAGCAAAAGAAGACGGACAAGCAAAAGAAGACGGAGCAGATCGAGAGACGCAGAACGAGAAGGAAGGGACAAAGAAGCAGAGAAGTAGAGGCTGGGCGTTTCGGTTCTCTTCATCATTTCCACAGAAGGACGGAAGGACTGTGGAGGCGACGAAGAAATTTTCTTTCCTCTCTTCTTCTTCTTCTTTGAACCTGAATTTTCATCTTTTTTTTATGGATTTGAATAAAGCCATGTGTGGCTAGTTTGTTTTGCAACCTAGAGAATCTATGAACTTGTTTGGGTTTTAGAGATTATTCCCACTTGTTAGTTTTGCTTAATTTTATTTCAGTTTATTTAATCCTGTGTTCATTGTTATTGCTTACTGACTGATCACCATTGAGCATGTTTTGGGGATTTAGGGTTGGACTTGAAAGAGGGAATCCTAAATTGACCTTGGGATTAAATAATGTGGAATTAGGTTTAAATCTAATAAAGAAATTAGGTTTTAATCTAATTTGCGTCTAGGATAGACATATACCTAGAAGCTCCGCATAGTCAAATTAGAGTGAGCCCGATTTGAATTGCATCTTAATTAATTGTGTGAGACATTGCATAATTATTTAAGGTAGGTGTATAAGTGGACCGACAGGCATTTATAAACATTAATACTCTAGATTAGCTGATTAAATTTAGTCAAAGTTAATTTAGTGGGAATAAAATCTAGGAAACAAATAAGGGATTAGTGACTCTAGGTTGCTCATTTGATTATTGTGGTACTTTTCTTATTTTTATTTTCGTTTTAATTTCTTTTTCTTAATTAAATTCAATTTGGTCTTCTCAACTTAAATGAAATTGTGAAATCAATGCTTAACTGAAGTTTGTGATACCAAGTCCTCGTGGGAACGATACTTTTCTTATCACTTTATTACTTGATACGGCCCGTGCACTTGCGGAGTTTTTTAGGCTTTAAATTTTGCCCTATCAGAATCCACGGGTTTTTTTGGGGGAATCTGGCTCATGTGGGATAGTTGTACTTTTGAGGTCACTTACCTCACCTCCACCACCCAGTTACTGCATTGCCTGATTAAGGATCGTAATAGCAACATCTCCACCCTTGTGACTATAGTGTATGGTGAAACCTCTACTGTTGGCAGGGTCGCTCTATGGAACTCCCTCCGTTCACTTTCCAACTCCAACCTGCCTTGGCTTGTCTTAGGGGACTTCAACATCTATTTAACTCCTAATGATAGGCTCGGAGGATCTGATCTCCCTTGGACCTCAATGCAGCATTTCAAAGATTGCATAGAGGATACTAATCTCTTTGAGGCCAGCATCCAAGGAGATAAATATACTCGGGAAAAAAAAGGGGTTAAAAGAGAGACTGGATTGGGCTTTTACCAACCTTAGTTGGATAAGTTGCTTCCCAAATTCCACTGTTCGCCATGGCCTTAAGTTTAAATCGAATCATAGGGTGGTCGTGGTGAATTTGAACCCTTCCCCTCTAACTCAACGTTTTAAGAAAAAATTTTCCTATCAGGCCGCATGGGTTCTCGAGGATGACTTCAAGGATATCACCAGGGATAAGGATATCACTAGGGATGCCTGGAGGGATGCAGATTGGATACAGGGCTTGCAAAATTTCCAAACATCTGCTTCGAATTGGAATGATAACAGGGTTGGTAATTTCACAAAAAGGAAAAAGGAGCTTATCCGCCGCCTTGAAGGAATCGATAGGTGTAGAAGGATGAATTTGCAAACTGGGCTGTTCAGGTTGGAGAAAAAACTATGGGAGGAGTACCATAGGATGGCGTCTCAAGAAGAAATCACTTGGTTCCAGAAATCAAGAAGCAAATGGTTGCAAGGGGGAGATAGAAATACTAGTTTTTTCCATGCTTCTACTATGATAAAAAGGAAGAAGCGGAGAATTGGGGCTATTTTGAATGACGCTGGAGATTGGGTTGATGATCATGACACGGCAAAAATGATGGCTCATGACTTTTTTCTTAATCTTTATACTCGTGATGACTTTGTTAAGGACCCTAGCGGATTGTGTTCTGATTTCCCCGCTTTAGATTCTAATGATCTCCGCATGTTGTCAGCAAAAGTTACCAGAGTGGAAGTTAAGAATGCAACATTTGCAATGGGAGCATTCAAGGCTCCGGGTCCTGACGGCCTGCACGCCCACTTCTTTCAGACTCAGTGGAATGTGGTTGGGGATAAAATTTGTGCTTTTATAGAAGATTGCTTTAATGACCCCTCCAACATGACAAGTATTAATAACTCTAAGATCGTTCTTATACCTAAGGTGGACAACCCCTCGTCCTTAAGAGACTTTCGCCCTATTTCCTTGTGCAACGTCAGCTTCAAGATCATTACTAAGGTCCTGGCGAATAGATTTAGAGGTATAATGGACAAGCTTATCAGTCATGAGCAATATAGCTTTATTATGAATAGATCCGCCTGTGATAACATCTTAATTGCTCAGGAAATCATACACTCAATAAGAATGAAGAGCAGGAAGAAGGGGTTTGTTGCTGTCAAAATTGATATGGAAAAGGCTTTCGACGGGCTAAACAGGGACGTCCTTGAATCTGGATAGTGGCCTCATTGAGCTTATTATGGCTTGTCTGTCTACTACTTCTATGTCCATCCCCTGGAACGGTGATGAAAGTCTGAAATTCACCCCCTCTAGAGGCGTTAGACAGGGAGATCCATTAAGCCCATATATATTTGTCCTTTGTATGGAACGACTTGGTCATTTTATTAAATCGGAGTGTCAGGCCGGCCGATGGAAACCTTTTACCTTCAAAAGGGGGAGCCCCCGGATTTCCCATCTGTTTTTTGCTGACGACCTCATCCTTTTTACTGAAGCTTCCGAAAACCAAATGAACGAAATGTGTAAGGTAATGCAAATCTTTTGTGAGATCTCCGGTCACCGAATCAATTTGGAAAAATCGAAAATGTTTTGCTCCGCTAGTATTGATTTTAATAGAGCCATTGAGCTAAGCAGAATGCTTGGGATTGGAATTACACCTGATCTTGGAAAATACCTGGGGGTGCCCATTATTCATAGCAGAGTAACAAAAAGTACATACCACCCCATTGTTCAAAAGGCAAGGAAAAAACTATCAAGTTGGAAAAGCAAGTATCTAACTATGGCTGGCCGTTCTGTCTTGATTAAAGCTGTACTATCCTCCTTACCCACCTACTACATGCAATCGACACTCCTTCCCATTTGTACCATTAATGAAATTGACATGATCTCGAGGAAATTCCTTTGGTCTCAGAATGAGGATGCAAAGAAAATGCATCTCATTGCCTGGGATAAAGTCACTCAAGCAAAAAAGGAGGGGGGCCTAGGTCTTAAAAATCTTTGGCGTCAAAACAAAGCGTTTATCATGAAACTATGTTGGGGACTCCTGACGAAAAAGCAGGCTCTTTGGATCCATTGTCTTTTGGCTAAATATAATTGTGTAGATTCTCTTGTACCCAAAGTCATAAGGAAACGCAACTCTTCCTCTGCTTGGAAAACTATTGTTGAAGTTTGGGAGGGATTTATGAGTGGAATCGGTAGAAAGGTTAACAATGGGACTACGACTAAATTCTGGCTTGACCTCTGGCTGCCCCTTGATCGTCCTCTGGTAACTTTTGTTATGGATCCCTCTCTGATTAATGTTAATGAGACTATGCAAGAGCAACTCTCGTTTTATGGGAATTGGAATAACATCAAATGGCGGGGCGTCCTCCCCCCTCATATCATCAACATTATTTCCAGAGTTGAGCCTCCTCGATCTAACTTTCCTGACTGTTTTACATGGAGACCGGCAAAAGATGGGTACTTCTCAGTTAAATCTGCCTATCTCTACCTATCTGACCGAGAAGGAGCGAGTAGGAACAACTTCTGGTCTGTAATGTGGAAATGGTAGCTTCCTGAAAAAGTGAAATACTTCATGTGGCAAGTGGGCCATGAGAGACTCGTCAGTAACTCTCTCAGAGCTAAAAGAGGTCTTGCAAGCAATGCCCTCTACCCATTTCACTGTAATAGTGAGGAGACTGTTATTCACATTATCAGGGACTGCCAAAAAGCAACAAATTTTTGGAAAGAAATTATCAAAACTGACTATCTCTCTGAGTTTTTTGCAAGCAATTTGCAGGTTTGGCTCAATTGGAATACCAATCATAGTCCTGCAAAAGGAAAATTCCAAAATTTCTCATGGCCGAGAGTTTTCAGCTTGGCATGCTGGATCCTTTGGACGTCTAGATGTACCTTATTATTTCAAGGCGAAACAAAAGATACCAGGGAGATGCTCCACTTGTGCAATTATCTTCTTATGGAAAACTCTCATAACCATACCTTATCCCATCAAAATTTTCAAATTGGTAGGTACGAGGAGAGATCTTGGACCCCGCCTCCTACAGGTACTGTTCGAATTGATGTTGACAGTTCTGTGCGCCAGCAATTTGAGGCGGCTTGTGGTGGAGTCATCAGGAATTCTGAAGGACACTAGATGATGGGATTTTGCAAAGCTTTAGGTGTTCATTTTGTCATTGAAGCTGAGCTGTGCGCCATACTGCTAGGGCTTAAGTTGGGCTATCAGATGGGATTACAAAAAGTCCTCCTTTAGTCTGATTCCCTTGACGCCGTTAACATCCTTATGAGGGACTGCTGTTATGACGACCATCCCTTGAAAGGCATTATCAGAGATATCAGAGACCTTTTCCTTCAGGATTGGGACGTCAAGATTTACCACACTTCGTGTGACAACATAGTTTGTGCCAATCATATGGCTAAAGAAGGGCATAACGCTTCTATCGATGACGGTATCATTCTGACGCCCGCAGTACCTAGAGCGTGCCTACATATGGCCCTGAAGGACCAGCTTGCCTGCCGTCCATAGCTCATTCTTCATTTTGATGTATTTTTGATCTAGACATTTGTAGTCTAGTCTTTTCTCCTTCAAGCCCTGGCTTGCCTTTATTCTTCCAAAAAAAAAAAACTCATTTTATACCAGCGGGAGTTGGCTCAAGTGGAAGAGACTTGGGCCCCTTAAGCAGGGGTCTCGAGCTCGAGTCCTTCTTGGCTCAAGTGGAAAGGACTTGGGCCTCTTAAGCAGGGGTCTCGAGTTCGAGCCCTTTTGGATGTAGAAAACTCCCTCGGGAGAGGATGCAGAAAACTCCCTCGGGAGAGGTCCCCGTGTATGCGCCCGACAGAACCTCGATCCGGACTAGACAGGGCGACGCCCCAGTGAACTGGGTGCGATAGCAAAAAAAAAAAATCTCATTTTATGAAAAATACACTCCTTAAAATTTTGTAATTTAAAATTTCTTTTTCATTTTTTTCCCAATTTATGCCTAAAAATAAATATTTTTGCTTGCTACGATCACACACATAGAAGATAGAATGATGCAGATGAAGAAAAAACTTGGGAAAGTCTTGTGGTGTGCGAGTCTTGCACGTCTTGCAGAGGACAAATTGAAATTGAGAATGAGCTCCACGTGCTGTTCATACTCCTCCACCTACACGCTCTCTGGGAAGCTCAAATCATATAACTACAAAGTTGAAAAATCGCTTTTATTATTCCCAAATCACAACCGGAGACCTGGGATTTGCTCGCCACAATATAAACATTTCGTCGTATTCAATTCGATCTTCTCGGTAATTCAACTTTGAATCTCATTTTTTCGATTTCATCTTTGTTCAGTTTCACATTTCATTAGGTTTACCTATGCTCTCTGTAACCCTTTTCATGTTCAAGCGCTGTGGTAAATCCCTTTTGCTGTTTATCCATTTCTTGTGGTTTTTTCTGCATCGCACTTTCTCGCGGGTTTTGCTTGCTCTAGCTTTTAGGTTGAATTGAACGCCTTCAATCTTGTGCCGGAGTGGTTTGGAGAAGTTAATTGTTAAGAGCGACTTGCAGTTTCGTCTTGGTTATATGAATTTTTTTTTACTCTTTTAAACATTTCCAGTTTTGATGGGTGAATCGGAGGTGACCAAATCCAGCTTAAGTGTCAACAAGAACGAGAAAAATGGATCTCCCAGGGTTTTAAATTCTGCAATATCTTCATTCTTTTTGCAGCTTCCACACAAGTTTCAAAATGCTCTCAAGGTTAACTACTTTTTTTTCTTACACTTCAAAAGCTATTTAGAGCCTTGTTATGAGATTTGATAGTTATCTTTCTTTTCTGATTACAGTCACACCTCAGTAAATTAGCCAAAAATGACGGCACCAATGGAGTAAGCTCTGTCCAGAGAAATAAGAGCGCGTCATTTATTGCCTCAGAAGCTGAATTACATGAGCAACTGCGAGCATGGAGAGAAAATCCTTCGTGGGTTGATAATCCTTCCAAAATAAAGGTGATATTTGGAGATTGCTTTCCCAAGTCTAAACTTGGCTTAACAAAAAGTATATATTTATATATGTGAGTTGAAAAGTTGCTTCAACTTATTCTTTGTTTATCATGTTATTATAAGCCTTCAACATAGATGATTTGTTTGCTGATGAAATTGGATGAAGACTTGAACGAATTTTCAGTTAAGAGTGAAAGAACTGCATCACTAGATACTACATCAGACATTCTAGGCCAGAATGCTGATATCTTTGTTCATGATTATGCAATCTGTTTCATGTTTTATCTCAAAGGAATAGACATTTTTGCAGACACTATATATCTATGTTCATATGGAGGTACAGCATGTATATAAAGTTCATTTTGGCAGGTGACTGTACCAAAAGGTTCTCTTTGCAACTTGAATGTGGAAGTCAATGCTGGCCTGCCACCTGATGCAGTATACAATATAGTGATTGACCCTGACAATAGAAGAGTTTTCAAAAATATTAAGGTATGTGACTCAAATAATTAATTGTATTGTTTAGTGTTTCTCACAGCCTTTTTAGGAGTTTCTCTCATAACCTTTGGAAATCACAATGGGAGAAACTTTCTGCCTTCTACTTGAGATTCTACAATTCAGTTTGACATTGTATTTCTTTGTCAGGAAGTAATATCCAGAAAAGTGTTGGTTGATGAGGGCCACAGGCAAGTGGTTGAACTTGAACAAGCAGCGATATGGAGATTTCTTTGGTGGTCGGGGACTATCTCGGTTCATGTTTTCGTAGATCAAAATAGAGAAGACCACTCAGTAAGGACTTATTTTCACTTTGGTTAATAAATGAATTTGTAGTTGCTGACCTAATTAAATGGAGTATATAAAAAAATCTTTACATGATTTCGCTTTAAACTGAAAATCATCTGCTCAGGCACTACTGTTTTCTTGGATCAATTCTCAGTTACTCTCATCTCTCTGTATAGAAATTGATGCCAACTGCTCAAGCATTTTGTGATAGATGTTTATTTCTTGTTAACTGATCTTTTTTTAATGTCAAATCACCCGATATCTGGAATAATGCAACTCTCCCAATAAAATTTTAAGTTCATCTTTGAAATGGAAGAGAATGTGTTTAATGTACTTACATATATGATATATCTTATTATCCCAAGTTTGAGGAGATAAGTCTTAACATTATAATTGGAAAAGGATTGTCCATTATGCACGTCGCTTCCATTTTTTGTATTTTGCTTTACTGATACCAACAATGGCCAGTTTTCTTTTTTCACTTTACAGGGATGTGTTTTAAGTAAAGTTACATGCAGTTCTACTCTTATTTGAATCAAAATCTGACTAATTCATGTGTTTTTAATCATGCCAGATGAAGTTTAAGCAAGTTAAGACTGGATTCATGAAAAAATTTGAGGGTTGCTGGAGGGTAGAACCTCTATTTGTTGATGAGAATACGTGCTATCCTATTAAACCGAAGACAAAGGAAGAATATAATGCATGTACCAGAGGCAAGGGAAGAATAGGGTCTAGAGTGACCCTGCAACAAGTACTTGAGCCAGCCATTGTCCCACCCCCTCCCATATCCTGGTATTTGAGGGGAATTACCACCCGAACGACTGAAATGCTTGTAAACGATCTACTCGCAGAAACTGCCAGGATCAGAGGGGGATTTGAAGCTGGAATGTCTAAGGGAGAGCTTCAGGAAGCATCTGATGAAAACCAGAATCTTGTCGGTGACACAAGTGACATAAAAGAACGATGGCTTTTGCGTCGGAAAAATGCAAAGCAGAACCGGAGAAGACTTCATCCTGACAACTGATTACTTGTTCAAAATGCCAAGTATTGTTTCCTAAATGCTGCAAGGAGAGGGTTGCCTAGCATTGTAAATCCATTGGTCTAAATTGCTGCATTGTAGTTCATGTTATAATTGATATATGAATATGATATTAGATGTATGAGATAAATATATTAGATTCAATTTTGTTTGTGTTGGAATTTTGGGTCCGAATCCACCCTTGAAGGGGCGAGGCGAACTATTTGTTTGGGAAAAACCCCAAAGCAAATAAGAGGAGATTGTGTCAGCATTTGTTATTGACGGAGGAAGACCTAGTCACACAAGTGTGATTAGTCAAGGCAATCAACATTTATGTTATTGCAAGGGGAGCCTCCTGATTGATTGCACTGTTGTGCATACCTGGTTAGACTTTTGTAGTCTAATCCATTGCATGAGCTCCACTTAATTGGATTCGTCTGACCCAGTATGCATACTCTCTCTCTTTATCTTCTTACAGTTTGGATTTGTTTATTTCAACTAATTTTATGTTGTATGAGATAAACATGTGACAGAAGGTTTTCTCGGATAGTGTAAAAAGCACTTCTTCAAATGTATGGTGCATTATTGCAAAAGATTGGTGTCTTTCATGATGTGTGATGAAAGGATCTATTGTAATCTTATATATATATATATATATATATATATATATATATATATATATATATAATTTAGGAAAGGGGTTGGGCTTACCCACAGTCTTAGGGTAGGGCGCTTGGTGCCTAGTCCACAGGGGATACTGGCCAAAGAGTACACATGCCTCCACCCAATGGCGAACCTACACTAGTGCCAATGTGAGCAAGTGCAGACATAAAATATATATAATTTAAAAGAAACGAGTGATAATGTGTGTAGGTGGTGCAAATAATTAAGACTTAAGACTCTATTCCTTATCCTAAGTCGCGGGTTCGAGCCTGAAACCTGCCAAGCCCTTTTTTTCCCCCATTTCCCTTGTTCTCATCCTTGTCTCGTCTCCAATTCTTTTTGTGCAGTCACGCTCTCTGCCTCGTCCGCCATCGCTCAACTGTCGAATGGCCCTCTCTCGTCTCAAGCTAATCTTCCAGATCCCCCTCTCAACGGTAATTTTCCTTTGCTCAATGGATTCTGAATTTTTCAGACAACAAAGTTGTATAGGACAAATATCCTGGGGGTTCGGAATCTTGTGCTTCTCTGTTCTCAATTCTCGTGGTTGTCTCTTGTATCCTCCCTAATTCAGGTTAGTTCACTCAGCGTGAGATCATCTTCTTTGCTTACATTTTTTTTTCTTGTGTTTTCATCGTTCTTTTTCTGTTGGTAATGTGTATTGTATATTTTCCTTATAAATTCTGGGAATACAAATGTGCGATGATTATTTTCAGTCTCTATTTTCTGGTGATTCTGGATACTGCTCTCTTTTCTATTTTGCTTAGGTTCGCTTTGTGAGTAAGGAAACCTGTTTCATCGATCTGATTAATTGAGGACGAAACGGCTCATTTAACATTTAGTGCAACCATAGTTGACTGTTTTTTCTCATGAAATGTGGGCATTTTATATTTGAGTTCCGTTTAGATGGGGGAAGAAGTCAAGTACTAGACTTTTAGTCTTTCCTTTATGTGTGTTTTGGTGCAATTGAGTAATCATTTTATAAACCATAGGCCTTCTTGCTTGGAGAAATCTTCTACGGAATTTCATTCTATTGGCATTTCGTGTGTTAACCTTATTATACACACGAAAGTCCAAGTAAAATTGAGCTCATTCTTATTTGGAACTTCTAGGGTTGAAGTCTTAGTTCTGTTGCGGGAATTAGATTTTGAGTGCCCTGCATCCTAATAGCCAATATTTGACTGAAAAATCTTAGTAATTCAGTAGCAAAGCTATTCCCCCCCCCCCCTCTTTTTGTTCAGTGTTCTCCTCTTTTGTTTCCTCACAGCCAAAAATATCTGGTGACCCTATTCTTTTGGTTGCATTTTAGGAAACCTCTTTTTAATGGGTGGGGAAATGGCTAAATGTATTTTATTTTAAGTGCTAGTTTCACTCTATCAAAATTGGTGGCAAGTGGCAACTATCCACACTGTTAGATTCTCACCACTGTACGTGGATCATAAGGCCCTGTTTGTTAGAGTGAATGTGGGTGATGGAAAGGGAAGATAACAAAGTTTCCTCACAAAAAACGTGTTTGGTACGCTGCTTTCCTAGGAAGGTGCTTTCCCGCCTCTGCCAATGTTCCCTCAAATATGGGAACCTTCATTCCATTCAAAAACGAAGGGAAAGTTTGAATCTTCTGGGAGAGTAAAATCATCTGACGAAATTGGCCCTGAAATCTTCTTCTTCCTGCTTCTTCTTCATGGCCACTTGCGTCGATGCTTCGATGGCAGCCATCACCAAAACCCACCGACCCTCCTCGAAAAAACCAAGCGGCCTCCAATTCGACAATAAGTCAAGTTACTCTCTGAAATTTTGCCGACCCTTTTACTTTTATCGTGTCTCTGATGTGCCCAGTTGCAAAACCCAAAACACCCACCACAAAGTTCTTGAGAAAATCAACGAGAACGACCGCGAAGAGGAAGTGGAACAACATGAGCAAGAACAAGAAGACGATGTGTGGGTCTGTGTTGTGATTTTTTACTGTCTTGCATTTATATTACTTTTGTTTCTGTCAAAAATGCCTACTTCTGTTTCTGTCATTTTGCTGTTCCTCGAATGTTCTAATATAAACAGCTACACAAGTTTGGTTACTGTCCAGTTTTACGTTCGAACCAGACGCCAGCGTTCGAACGGTTTAGGGGCATTGTAGGAATTTCACCTAATCTTCCCACTTAACCAACACCTAATTCTTCATACCAAACATATCATTTTCCTTCAACTAACTTCCTTTCCCTAGTGTACCAAACGGATCACATTTTTAAAATTCCCTTCTAATCTTCCATTCCTTTCCTTTCCATTCTTTTCCTTTCCTTCCCAAAATCTTCTTTGTAACAAACGGGGCCTAAATCATTAACAGTTTTAACTTCTAACTTAGGAAAGTAAGATATTCCTGCTTTCCTTTTTTATTGGGTTTTCTTGTTTTATTTATTCGTAATGGAATTGTTTATATTCTTTTGTTTTTTTAATGCGTTTAAAACTTTCCTTACAAAAATTTCGGGGGCCACTGAATCCCATTACTAATTATGTATCCACAAATCTAAAATCCTGGGTCCGCCACTGCCTCCACTTCTACCAGCGTTACCACTGCTTCCTAGACTTCTAGGATGCTTCCCCCAACGCCTTGATCAACGCAGAGATCAAACCATCTCCCTAAAGGTGAGGAAGACCGACTCTCATGCCAGTTAAACCCAAGGACGAGGGGTATCTATTGTAATCTCAAGATAAGGAGAAATTGCAATAACTTTTTTGTAAACAATAAGCTTTTTTTACTAAATGCCTGTTTGGCATGGCTTTGAAACTTCAAAAAAATCCAAGGGTGAAGGGTAAAAAATACACATAACATTTTCCCTTAGGATCGCCCAGTACCACGACCTTTCAACTGGATCAAAAATACACACGATGTTACGTTTTTGGGTCACCCAGCACCACGGCCGTTAGTCAACCGTTAATTACCGTTAGTTGACCGTGGTGGTGGGCGACCCAAAAACGTAACGTCGTGTGTATTTTTGATCCAGTTGAAAGATCGTGGTGCTGGGCGATCTTGGGAAAAAAAAAAATCATGTGTATTTTTAACCCTTCATCCAAAGTCCAGTATAGTGAGGTAGAAGCCCAATGGGGGGAAATCACATTTTTGGGCGTTTGGGATAGTATCAAGATCAGATGGGCTTATCTGAAAAAGGCCACTTAAGCCAAGATTTGGAGCGTAGAGCGTCCAAATTGGGGAGGCGGCCCAATTTTTGCGTGGAGCGTGGACCGTTTGCTTTTTCTTCTTCCTCTATCCCTTTCACGGTCTTCGTTGCTGAGAAAGAGAGTTCGACGATCGGGTTTAGGAAAGGCTGAGAAGCGAGGTTCACTATTTCTTCATCTTGGTCATCAGATTTGGGGGGGTTCATCATCCCCTGTACTGAAACGCGACAGCAAGGAGGAGGACATTGACGGTGGTTGGACCAGAGAACGCGATCGAATCTAGGCAGAGAGGACACGATCATAGAGAGGGAGAGGAGCAACTGGGACCTTCGTCTTCGAGGAAAGGAGGGCTGATCTGAACAGAGGAGAGTGAAACGCTGCCACCGCTGTTCTCCTTCTTGGTCGGAGAAGCTAAGCAAAGACTATGGTGGTGATGGTGGATCCCGACAATAGAGAATGCAAGATTAACGGCAGTGATGGTGGTGAAGAAGGATGAAGTCGAAGGTGATGCTGCAATCTCTTTATTTGATTCCTCGGCTTTTCTTCGAGAAGGTCAGCTTAGTGGTGAGGGTAAAGAGAGTGTTGACGGAGGTGGAGATATCCGGCGACGGTGGTTTTGGTAGATGATAGTGGTGCCTCTGTCCGTCCCCCCTCCGAACTCCCTCTCCTCTCCCCTTTCGTCCTCCTCAATGGTGGTGACTCCGGCTTGTCTTTCACTCCAAAACAAATGAAGACGTTGCTTTTCGAATAAACACCACTGTAGCATCTAATCAAATATAATTTATTGTTTTCAACATCAGAGGACAACTTGTTAAGATAAGAATAGGTAATCCAATTACCAATATATTATTATTTAGTATCAACATGTTCGTATGTATTTATATATACTCTAATTTATATATAATTTTATCTATTAAATATATTTAATTAAGGATTTTGTGTTTTTTACTCTTTTTCAACAATAATTTAAAATTGTCATAATATATATAAATAATACATATGTACCTACTAACTTTTTAAATGAAAAGCCAAACAAGAACTCATTTTTTAAAAAAAAAATCATTTCTATCACCACTATTTCAAATACAATTCATATTTACAATATAAAATTTATCTTATTTTATATTTATAAAATTTATATTGAAAATAAGTTACCCCTACCTCTGTCACCTAGATGAGTCCAAAGTAGCGACTGCTCCTTGAATTATTAAAAGCCATAGAAATATATCAGCATTTAAGTTTTTAGAAATAGTATTCATTATTAGTCTCCTTTATATATATATATATATATAAAGCTAAAAAGTAAGAACAACATCAAACAAGATCATCATTCAGGGTACTCATTGTTGGGATGAAATTTGGACTCTCCAAAATTTGATTTGGAAAATCGAAATTTAAATTTTTTTTCATTGCAATTTTGTAATGATAAATTCATTTTTTCAAAAAAAAAAATCAGTTAGAAAGTTTCCTTATTTTAAATTTTAAATATATTAAAATAAAATATAAGTAAAATATTCTAATCACCTCTCTATTTTGTGTTTTGCTTTAATTATACAAGACTCTTCTCTATTTTGAGAACATATGTAGACTTTCGTTAAAATTAAAATATATGTTATACTAACATTTTCTATATTTTGATATTCTATTTTCATCCACTTAAACTGTAAGATAATTGTTAAGTTTGACTTTTAGACTTTTATTACATCAAAATCCTCCTCTTTATCATTTGAATTATTTACACAAATATATATGGGCCACAAAAAGTTTACACCACCAAATTTTAATTTTAATATATTTTCTTAACTTTCTAATATGTTAGAAATTTTTTAATTTTGAGATTATAAATTTAAAATTTTAATTTTTTTATCATATTTATTGAAATTTATTTATTTTGAGTTTCTTAAATGACTATATAATATCAAATACATTTTTCTATCAAATATAATAAAAGGTTTAGGAGATTGCATATGTAATTTAAATTTATAATTTCATATTTTTTTTCTACAAACATTTAAAAAACTTACTCGAATTCTTAAAAAATTGTGATATTTACAAGCACTATCTATTAAAAAAAAATTTAGGATTTAGTATTAAGGATAAATTAATAAATAAATTTTAAATTTTACATAAAATTTAATTAAAACTATAATCTTTTTAGAATATTTTTCACAGAGTTAACGATTTAGACTTAAGTATATGTTTTCAAAATAGAGAGAAAATCAGTATAATTAAGGTAAAATAAAAGGGTGGTTAAAGTATTTTAATTATAAAATATTGTTTAAAATATAAAAAATGAATTTGAACCATCCAAAATCAATTTAAATCATTCAGATTAAAATTAGCACTATGTGCTCATCCGTTTTTATGAGCCTCAATGATATCATTGAACTATATTATCACTAAGCAAATAAAAATCAAATCAAATCAGAAAACATAATATGACTAATTTTATTGAAATATATCTCAACAAATGGTATGTTTAATTGTGAGTGATCATACGATCTCTGACCTCAAGTATCACTGTTGAAAAAAGGCTTTATTAACTAATATTTATAAGTATGTTTTTTGTAATTATTTCTTTAATTACATATATCCCACTAATCAGGGTTACTGGCCACTTCTTTATTCTCGTCATTAGATCAACTATGAACAATTGAGATATAATATCCTATAAAAAGAATGTGTGTAATACTTTAGTAAAAGTATAAGGATATGAAGTATTTATATCAGATTTTAATGATTTCAATTTATTTAAGCTTTTTTTTTTTTGGTTTTTTGATAGTATAATAACATTTTTATATAATATTAAGTCTCAACCGTTGATCTAATGGTGAGAATAAAAAAAAGTGAAGGGTAATGGACCGTAAGCTAAGTGGAGATGTTCATGTCCCTTATTAAATACTTTCCTAAATATATTGTAATTGAGTTTGTCCTAAAATATAAGCTTCATTTTAATTTTGTCAAAGCATTTATATACCCATGGGGTTGGGCCTAGTGGAAGAGGCTAGTTCCACACAACTTGACGAATTAAGATTTGAATCCCATCTGAAAGAGGTGTCTATATTTAGTGTCTGAGGATTAGATTCACTATTTTCTTCCTTGTTCGTACAACTTAAGTCTCAAGCAACCAGCTTGTGACCTGTGAAGGATCCCTCAAAACCTTCACTAAAGGCTTCTGTTGTTCTGTTGCTCTTTCGTTGATTGAGAATAATGATGCTGTCTTATGGCACTTATCTGCGTAAGGTGTCCCATTTAAGCAATAGAGTTTCAGATTCTGTTGAGTGTGATATTTGTCAGATTTCCAAGCATACCATAGCATCATTCATATCCCCCTCACACTTACAAATCATCTAAAACTTTTGCCTTGATCCATAGTGCTCTATGGGGATCATCTAGTGTCAACCATATTAATGGGGCTCAACGGTTTGTTGTGTCATGTGTTGATGTTCACACTCGAATCACCTGGGTGTATCTACTAAAAGAAAGGTCTCAAGTGCCATATGTTCTCCTCAGGTTTCATGGACAGATCAAAGGTGAATTTCAAGCGAGAATTCAAATCCTACAAAGTGGCAGTGGGAGAGAGTTTGTTAACCCTACTATGAAAACCTTTTTTTCCCAACACGGCATTATTCCTCAAACTTCTTGTGATAACACCCCTCAGCAAAAGGGATAGCTGAAATTTTGCAAGTTGTTCGATCCTTATTATTTGCCTATAATGTTCCTACATACTACTCCCTCCGGTCCTAATTATAAGAGCTAGTTGACTTTTTTGGAGAGATTAAGGAAGCTAATTAAATTACTTTAGAATATTTTTATTTTTTTCTTCAAAATAATTAATTTAACTAATAAACTAATATATAATCCAAAGATATACAACATATGAAATGATTAAGTAACTTATTTAACTTTCTTAATCTCTTCAAAGAAAGTCAACTAGCTCTTATAATTAGGACCGGAGGTAGTATTCAAGAGTGAGAAAACAATAAAAAGAACAGAAACAATTTCATCTATGCCTTCAATCACCAAGCATATTTTTTATCGTGATTGGTTTGATTTATGGAATTCTCTTGTAAATATAAATAATTTATTTTTATTGAATTGTAATTCACCATTTCCCCAACCGTCCAATCTTCATCAAAGAAGCAGATAGAGGTCTCGTCCAAATTCAGAAAAGAACAAGGATCCATTAGAACAAGACACATCTTGAATATCATTAGCTTTTCTACAAGATCATCATTCTTATTTCCCATATTGCTTTAGTTTCAAGGGTCGATTGTTTGTCACACTATGTTGTTAGACCTGACAACCATTATACAGAATACAAAGTACAGATTATACAAAGTGCTCGTTTGGATTCACCACAGAAATCACTTTTGCGCTTTACGAGACAACTTCTCTCATATATGTACTTCTACAGCACAAAATCACTTAAAATAAGTTGATCCAAGCAGAAAGGCAGAAACGCAGGTCATGCAAAGACAATGTAGAATTGCCTCATCTAAGCTTCATAGAAAGTGCACTCTATACTTTGATCTGCATTGAACTCCCCATCTATTGGAGCTTGCGTTTTAGTCACAACACAGCATATTGTTGGGATTTTGTTGCTGTTTCACCAATAATTCCTGAAGGCCATGCTTATCAGAACTCATGAAAGCACCCATAGCTCCAAGAAAACCTTCATGCTTTAAGAACATTGCCTTTGCCTCACCTTTGGACCTGTCAAGATGAAAACAATTGTATATTTTATTCCCCGATACTAATTATGCAGAAAGACAGAGATGAGCAACAGCAAAATGGCTCAGATATCACACCAAAACCTTCCATAAATTGAAGAGATAGATGAATCAAGCAAACTAATAAGAAATATAAGCATGTTAGACACAAAAGCTTATAGTGAGGTCAGCCTTAACATGCATGTATATATTCACGACTGACTTGGTCTAGCTATTAAGCTAGGTTTATAGCATAACTGACAATTCAGTCTCCCTCAACAACCAACTACTTATTGCTGCTCTTAGAAAACTGTACTTGGTATTTTGTGTGAAAATTATGGCAATATGGATAACTACTAGTGTTTGCCAGAATTTCTGAAGATCTTCTCATTTGATCATTCTGAACAATATCATTTCTTTCCTATAGTATATGTTGAGAACTAGATCACTGATGGAAAACACCTCTGGAAATAGTCTTGTTCAGAGGCAAATACCTCCAGAGAGTATGACTCTAATGGAGGAATACAAAAGGGAAAGACAGAAAAGGACGAAACAGACTGATGCATTCGAGAGGCACTCCACTCTCCTAACAATCACTATATTGTCCATATCCCTCACTAACAGACTACTCAGACATATGAATCCCTCGTGCCTTTAACTGTCAATTCGCAATTTCCACAATTGCCCTTACTCACATGTTCCGCCTTTCTCCTGTAGTAAATAAACGAAGGCCCATGTTCATCAATCACCCAAAGTCTAAACGATTAAGAGATGTTTTATACTTCTGTCTCAGAGAAAGCATTAAATTCCTGTCTGTGATGAGTAAAGACAAACTGATATGGATTGCTATAGCCATCCATTCAAGCACTAAATTGGCTGGGGCTGCAGAGAGAACTTCACACACTTACCAGAAATCAACAGCAGCAGATAGCGTGTCCATTGTAAATGGATGGCTCCGAATGAAAAATCCAGCAAAAAAAATCCTCTTAAGCCCAAATAGAAGAGCATTTAAGTAAGCGATCTGAGATACAAAAAGAAAAAACAAATCAAATACCTCATCTACTTCACACTTAAAAAGCGTGATATAAATATAAACACAGATGGTCCTCACTCTTGAAGGGTTATTTAAATATTCCGTGTGTTTATGTCAGTTTCCTAACTGTAAAATTGTAAATTGATTCCCCAAGTAAAAAAGTTTCTCTATTTTTTCATCCAAAACAACTCTTACAAAACCCTAGAGCAACAGAAATTCATTTTTTTCCAAAATGAATCCATGTACTGTTTACAACTGACCTGTCCAATATTATTTGAGATCATTCTTAGAAGAGATCGAGCAATATCTTCAGGTTTGTAATCTTCAAGATCCTTATTATCAGAAATTACCTTCCCAAAACTAGAAGCTATGATAGTCGATGAAAGACCTATCTGTTATCAATCAAAGGAAAATATGGAGCACTCAAGAACCAATTAGAAAGTATATTCTACACAGAACGATGTCAACTTACCGTAACTATTTAAAAATGTATACTCAGGCTAAGCTTATACGTTCATTAGTCACACCTTTGAATAATCCATTCCTCCGTAAATATCTCCAACAAGCATATCTATTGCTCTGTTGTTCCCTCGGGAACTTTGTTCCAGCAAATCATCAAAACTGAACCAAAAAGTGCATCACTGATAGCCCAATGAATCTTTATAGCTAAAATATAACGAATAAGTCAGGAGAATCAACCTCTCGCACTTAGTTAAAAGCTTTCCCAAACCCCAGAAAGTACCTCCACCTATACTTGTTCCACTTACTCGCTCGAACTTACCATCTCCGTCCACCTATATCAAAACAATGAAAGCATCATTGGAAGTTCTTTTAAATATATCACTTACTTGGAATTGGAAATAATTTAACTTCCTTAATAATAACCTTATACATTCCAACACCAGACCCAATATTAACTAGAAGATAGGGATGCAGATCATTTTGGTCGATCTGCACAAACTGCTTTTGATCATCCATGTAGGTGAATGCTTCCTGGCGAACCACCTAAAGAAAGAAAAAGCAGAACAAAGATGAGATTTTCTATGGAAAAAATCTCAAGGAACATAGGTGGCAAGACCAAACAACTAGCCTTAACAGCAAATTGAAAGGATAGATTTGGAACTAATTCCCTGTAAAACCAAAAGGAATAAAAAACATCTTGTGGTCCTCAAAAGCCACGATTTAGAAAGATATTTTGATTAAATACCATGTGAAAATCCCAATCAAGTTAGCTATGCTTCTTAAATATGGGATCCCACGAGAGAAGAGAATTAAAAGCAAAACTTAGGATGGACAATGATACTGAGATATAAGATTTGTTCAAACAGCACTAAGGTTAGCAGGAACCAAGATCTGAATTTGGGTGACAATGAAATGAACTAGGCAAACTTTTCTGGCTTCCATTTAGGAATGGAAGTTGTTTTAGTTTTCACCTCATACATGGAGCATTTAATAACATACAGACACACAAATCATTTTTAATATCATGAAGGTTGAATTGTTTCCATACAGAGTTCAAACGTTCACAACAGAACAAATCCACTATGCAATTTAAAAAGCTTATATCCAAGAAAATTCAAGACAATCATTCCTCAAAAGATAACCAATGACAATCCTAAGAATCATAATATAAATCACGATTCTAGCAATGCAGAGCCTGATTACATATTTCACAAAAATAATAATTAGTACTGTGTTCAAGAAAAGAATGAACCACAACTTTCAAGGGTTATTGAAATTGCAACTCAGTTGCATATATATGCTTTTGGCTGACTACAAAAATCTTGGAGCTGCTGACTGAAAATATATTTATGCATACAACTCGAACATGTATGTTCAGATTAGCTTGTTGGAAGGCCTTATTTTAATCATTTAGTATATCCTAGTTTATGAAGTTCACTGAAATAAATATTAACCGAATTTCTTAGATTACAGGTTCAACTTGCTACATCAAACACATTATGAACCGTTGAAATTTCACATTTGGGGCCACATATATATGTCAGTCTTTGGGGACAACAACAACAGAGTCTCTGGGGAGAATAGAATTTTTTTATTTTATTTTATTTTATTTTTTGTGAATGACATGGAAAAATGATTTTGAATCATATAATGGGTTAAAGTTAATACATAAAATTAAGAGGATGTTTGAATTACACTTTGTACCAAGCAGATGTTAGAATTTGCATATGGTTCAAGGATCACACCTTAAGCAGAAAATCTGCCCCTGCTACAAGACAATCCATTTCATCTTCCTTTTTAAGACTGATCCCAAGTCTCTCCTTGAAAAGATCTGCATATTTGTATGCACCACCACCTGTTGCCTTCTCAGCAATGTTTGTTGAATTTTGAAAAGTACATAGCATTAATTTAAGTTCCTCATGA
This sequence comes from Acacia crassicarpa, assembly GCA_034222035.1. NCBI lineage: Eukaryota > Viridiplantae > Streptophyta > Magnoliopsida > Fabales > Fabaceae > Acacia > Acacia crassicarpa. The sequence goes on along the minus strand of JAWXYG010000009.1, from coordinate 16,027,841 downwards.
AATAATGTAAATATATGATCATTAAAAGAAATAATTACATTTGAAACATTACTTTTGTGTAGAAACTACTGACTTTATTTCAATTTCAAATCACTTACCTGGAATAAATTATAATTATTACACTGAAAATGCCATGAACAAGAAGCAAGGATTAAGATTGTTTATCTAAACATGGAGTTCAAAGCAGAGGCAAATTTGCATCATTTACTAGTTTTTAGATGATAGGCATTTCTCAAATCAAAATTGCTACATCAAATTGGGAACTAATGATAATTCTTCATGATTATATTCGAATATTTCCACTCGATTACCTTTATAGCTGTTATCTGCCTTTCAAGACCATCCTGCTGTTGGCTCCCTGAATTCATTTTCAGTTATTGTTTGCTTGAAGTAGCACCAAGATTCATGGTATAAAAAAACAGTAGTAGCCATACAAAGATTCAGATTGACTTGAGTCTTAAATGCAAATGAATTTAATCTTTTTTGTATATGCTCTTTACCACAACAAGAGGATGGAAGTTCAAACCTAAGACTTCCAACAAAATACTCAAAGCCCTCGCCACAAACTCATTCCCGGTGCCTTGTCAAGAAACAAATAATAACAAATCTTCTAAGAATTATGTTAGAAAAATCAGATGGAGATGAAAAATCATAACATTTTCCACCAGATAGATAGAGATGTGAAGAGAAAAAATATTAAATTAGGAAGTAACAGCAATCAGATTTTGTTCAAGTTAGCAAGAAGAAATAAGAAAATTCCATTCAGCCAAATTATGGCACTACAAATTTGAGATCAAGCCAGCAGCCTAGTGGAGAGATTCCATTCAACCTAGAATATGCTCAGGCTGCTTACTTTAGATCAGTATGATTTCATAACAAGTCAGAAAGATTCAAGGATGCTCACATTTACGAGATAAATAAATAAACAAACACAGTTCTGCAACTGCACATACCCCCAAGATGAAGCTTCATGGATTTGATGAACTCTAAACAATCATATATCTTGCTTGTTTCAAACTTCTTAAAATTTAGCCTCCCTTTGAGAACAGGACAGCTTACACCAGCTTCGGATTCTGCCAATAATTTTCAAAAAAGGTCGAGTAAAGTTGACTGAAAAGCTCAAATTCTACTCAAGTGAAATTGATCATTTCAGAACATTATCCTACTCACCATCATCAGAATGATCATTGTTCTTTGTAAAGTAAACTAGCTTTGTAAGAGAACCTGCCAACACAGGCAACGTTATTGTTTGGCAAGAAGTAGCAAAGATAAGCAGAACTTTTCTTCAAGAGTTTCAATAGCATACACATACTCTCAAGTCTCAACAAGCAAGCCAGAACAACAATTGATGGCAACGTCAATCGCTCGAAAGCGTCATTTTCATTTTGAAAGCCCAAAGAGATATAATTAAAAGGATGAAAGTGAGGTGCAGGTTTTAACCGACTCGAGAAACTCAACACAATCAAATGATCAGTAAACTTGATTTCCGAGCAAAATAACAATCAGTCATTAACGTGATAGATGATTAAGATTCAAAAGGCGCTCACTAGACAACCATACAAGGAAAAACCAACCAGTAATTGTCTGCATGCATCATGAGACAAACTTCGAATCAGGTTTTTGAATTTGTAGGTAAGCGAAAAACGTTGAAGTAAAAACTCCTAATAGAGTCCGAATGAAGAAAACCAGAAATATACGATAGTTGGCTCCGAAAAAGAAAGTTGCAGAACAGAGCTTAACGAGTTAAAAAGTTTACTGCATAACACCAAAAAAAATTAGTTTAAGAATTACCCCCAATATCCACAGCCATATGATATATACACTCAGAATGATTTGGCTCCATGTTTCTTTCAGCTTCAGCGTCTCTGAGATCCATAATCGTGGCTGCAGTTATAATGGAAGCAGTGTGCCGATCACGGAATTTTATCTTCAATGGCTCTTTCGGTGAGCTGCTTCTAAATAAGACGTTTGAAATAAAACTCTTTTCATCTTATATCATCTTATATATAGTTATTTTATAAATCATAAATTACAATTACTTTGAAAAAATAATTTCTACTACTGACCCAAATGGCACTAAGAGCCTATTTGATATGAAGAAGATTTAAGGAGGGGAAAAAAAATGAAGAGAAGGGAAGATTTTGAAAAATGAAAGAAGATGATTTAGGGAAAAATAAATTATTTGGTATGAAAAAAATGAAGGGGTGACACTTAAGAAAGAATCAAAAAATATATAGTTTACCTTAAAAGTAATTAATTTAAAATGAAAAGGAAAAAAAAAATCATAATTTGAATTGGTTGCGAATTTGCTTACATCAAATTCGAATTCACAAGTGAAATTTGAATTTTATGATGAAATGTTTATTTTACAAAATAAAAAGTTTAAATTTACCTAAAATATTCTCTTATCACATTCAAATTTGTGGCATAAATTCATATGTGATTTTTTTTCCTTGCCTTATAAAAAATAAATATTTTATAAGGTGTAACTATGTCCAAAAACTTCACGGGGAATTTAGGTTTTCATTAATTTTGGTGGGATTCTATCTTTCTAACTTTAAAGGAAGATTAGTGGGTCCGGAACTTAAGTTTATGAGTAGATTAAACGTTAAAAGTATATCAAACAATAGAATTCATGTGTTCCGGGTATCAAACCAAACGGGTCCTAAGAACAGCACTGAGTTCCTCCCTCATGGCTAAAAACTAAAAATCTAACTCCAATAAAATAATTATTCACTTCCAAGATTCGTGTGGGAAGATAAGATCGTGATCTTTGTCTAGTCTATATTTTTCCGGGGAACAGTGGAATGACCCAAAGTTGCGAGGGAAGAATCAAAGAAAGAAACGCACTATGCTTCTTTAATTATCTTTGTGAATGATGGATCTCTTACCATACAAATTATTCTTTTCCAATCTCTGTTTTAAGGGAAAGCTCGGTGGTTTGGTCAATGCTACAAATGTAGTAACGGCGAACTGGGTTGCCATTTGAATATTTGATTGATGGATTTGGCATTCCACCAGTCCTTGTTGGTTTTTTTACTAATTCTCACAAAATAATGAATGACAATCAAATAAGCCTTAAAGGATAAAATTTTCTAAAATTTTCCCTCTCGATTTATACAATTTCATTTTCTCTCTTCTACAAATGTAGTTATCATAAGTACCATAGTGGCATTTGTTGAAAATTATTCCGAGGTTCATTGAGATTTTGATTGAATTGACGCGGTCCATTTGTAGTGAATGGACATTTTATTTTCACACAGGATGCTTTCACTACTGATGTTTAACGTGGACATACAAATTCTTGCCCACTAAAAAAGACTTATTATATGGAATCAATTCCTTGCCTCTTCAGCGAAAGTTGTTCCATTTCCATCGTTAACTCACGCATATCCATGTGACTTTGTCTCCGAGTTACTGTCGGTCAATTCTGGGGACAAGATAGCCGACTCATCATCCTGTACGTTAAACCTCCGACCACCTACCATACTTTGACTTGGGAAAATTGGACTTTTCCAACGGCAGCAGCATAGAAATTCGGCAAATTCACTTTTTACAAGTCGAATGCTTAGATAATTGTATCCATGAGGACCCAAAAAGCCTGTAATCTGAAGGAATAGCAGGAGGGACAAGAGAGTTTTCTGGTCCCTTGGAAATTTGAAGGCTCAACATGCCCCAAGGGCCAGAGTCTGTTGTTTGGGTCGAAGAAGATTGAAACAATAATAGAAGTGAATACACAACTGAACAAATTCGGAGTGACAACTACGTGTGATATAGTTTCCAACCATGAGTGGGTGTGAGAATTGCGAGGTTTGAAGGCATGTATAAAATAAATTTTAGATTAGTTTCAAGTTCCATACCTTGCATCCAAATCCAATGAAAATCTCGAGTATTACATAATACATAATCCACGAAACAAATTTTCACTACAATTTTTTAGCTTCCAAAATATCCTAAAACCGCTGACAAGGAACACAAATCGAATTAGTCTCAGAAGAGGACCAAAAAGACTAGATAATATTCACCCCTGCATCCAGAATAGCCGTTCCAAAATGTAACTCCCAAAAAACATTAAGCCTGACATATAAAAGAATACAAATATGAGCATATTGCACGGTGAACTTCACATTTTTTATTTCCATATCTGCAAGAAAGAAGAGTAGGAACCAGTTGTTACCTTGTTGGCAATGTTGTTAGAGAGCCAGTCCAGACCCTCATAAAGGCCTTCCCCAGAGGTAGCACAGGTGCTCTGGATGTACCTGGAAGAACAACGGGACCTTGTTAGACCATGTCAGGATAGACGCTATTTACGCTAAACCAGGGAATCATGACTAATGTATATACCAGTGGCGCTGCCTGAGAGAGTGGAGCCCCAGCTTGTCAGTGATCTCAGCAGCATTCATTGCATTAGGAAGATCTTGTTTGTTGGCAAATACAAGCAATACCGCATCTCTCAATTCATCCTAAGAAGATAATTAAGGGGAAAACCAAAAATGAAATGTAAACAAAGTTATTTCACTGGTTATATGTAATAACCAAAAAGAATAGGAGGCTAAAGATGAATGACGTTATCCTTGTTCGCATTATGTGGTGCAAAGCAAACCAACCCTTCCCAGGAGCTTTGACAATTTAAAAACTGGTTATTCAACTCCAAAAAACACAAATCCGACGAAATAGTACAAGCATCAGGGAAGTATAATGTTGACTAATTCTGAAAATCAGTTGCTATGCATTATCCACAGCATAGTCAGACACTCGAACTGAGATAAGACACTGAAATAATGATGAAAATTTCAGATGGAAGCATGATTTATTAGCAACTACCAGTACAGACAAGGAACAATTCCATCAGTTTAAGACCAGGAACAAATTCAAGCGTGTCTTATCAGCAACCATCCGCAAAGAATTGATATTAACCAAAATAATTGTTAGACACTTAAACCTATCTACTCTCATTCCCAAGAATCACAACTCCTTTGAGCTTCATATCAAAGATCACCTCTATTTTCAGAATATACACAAGCTTCTCTAAAATAGAAGTTACCTCACACTTCAGTCTGCTTTTAAACTTTCTGACCAACACACCCTCCATTAAATAGTGGACGGAATTTTAGTAATTAAATTTAAATTTAGTCTAAAATGCAAGATAACCTTTTGCTTTAGAGAAAATCTGGGTATATTTTGGAAATAAAAGAAACCCACATAATTTCTGCAGAACTTAAAAAAGAGATTTACATAATTTACCCAAAACATGAATTTACTTCACAGACATCTAACCCAAACTAAAATTGAAGTACCTCATTCAACATCCTATGTAACTCATCTCTGGCCTCAACAACCCTATCTCTGTCATTGCTGTCTACAACAAATATAAGACCCTGTGTGTTCTGGAAGTAATGCCTCCACAGAGGACGAATCTGCAGAAGAGAACATATATAATCAACTACTAACCTCCAATACAAAAATCTCACAGAACCATAATGCTTTTGTATAATATAACATCTATATATACACATATAACACTGGTATATGTTAAGTTGTTTGATGGAGAAGACAAGTGGAATATGCATTAAACATCCAGAATCTAATAATATATAAAATGCACAAAAGTCAAAATCAAAGTTTGCACCTTATCTTGGCCCCCAACATCCCAAACAGTGAAGCTAATGTTTTTGTATTCCACAGTCTCCACATTGAACCCTGAAAGACAAGGCATTATATCCTAAAAGTCAGTACTCCTTAGCAGCTGCAAAACGAAAGACTTGACAATGAAAAATATTAATAAATATAATAGAATGATAAGATGTCAACATCGGGCAATCTGCAATTCAATTCACTTCAATCGGAAAGTATAATAGGTTAAAGTTAACAACTTGAAATGCAAGGAATCAAGAGAGAAAAAAAGAAAAGTCATGAAAGGGAGATCAAGGGGAAAATCCCTGCAGCCTCTCACTATGCAGCATTAACTACGATCTACTATCAACTTATTAAAACAAAAAACAAGGTCCCATTCTGTTATAGAATTGAATAAGTTTTAGATACATTACATTTAGATCATGTTATAGTATTTCAAGTCAAATAAGGCATTTTCACAAAATTTCATTCCAGATGGAAATATCTATGCTAACATGAAGGGCATAGAAGTCAACATAGTTATGCTAAATAGTTTGTTCTTTTTTACTGTGCTCTTCCCCAATTCTAACATAAGTAATAAATTACACGGCCAAGACTCACTCTCATAACAAATTAAGTATTCAACCTAGTTGTTATTGTGCTAATATTATGCCTCAACACATGACCCAAGATAACATATTACGATATTAATAATACAGCATACATACATGAAGAATCATACCAGAATACTCATTCTTCAAATTCTACCAAATATGAAGGAAAAAATTATTGGTGAAGAAATAAACTTAAGAGAAATGAGCATACCCTAAATTCGATGAAATGATTTAAAATTTGTATAGGAATGGATTGTTAAATGTAATATTATCATTGATTGAGATTATATGCACAATCATTAAAACAAGCCCTCATCAAGCCTCAGCTATTAGGTCATTATATAAAATAAACAACATCATTTGGAATCTCAACATTCAATTTTGAATGGATTCCCTCATTCACATTAGCAAGCTGTAGACTGATAGTTCATCATGAAAGCTCACTTCACCTAAGCGCCTTAGATAAACTGTTACTATTAATCTGATATGAGGTGCATAAAATGCCCAAAGGATCAACAGTGTAAACTTACAACCATATATTCCGTTTTCTTGGGGCCAGCCATATATTCTTATTATTAAATTATTAACCAATGAGAAGAAGTCAAAGACATAAAAATGGAAACCAAATTCTAGGTCTTTAACTCGAATAGAAGTTCAGAAACTTACCAATAGTAGGGATTGTAGTGACGATCTCACCAAGCTTGAGCTTGTACAAAATAGTAGTCTTACCAGCAGCATCAAGACCAACCATCAGAATTCGCATTTCTTTCTTGGCAAAAAGCCGACTGAAAAGCTTGGTGAATGTCAACCCCATTTCTCCTTCAGCCTTTGGATCCCTACATATTCAAATTCCATCAAAATTTAACCGGCCTTCATTTATTTTGGAAAAAGAAATTTCAACCAATACCCTTTATTAAATAAAATAATAATCGCACAATAACTTGTAGAATAGTCGAGAAATTTCATCTGAAACTCATCAAACTAGCAGCGTTCAGATAAGAATTGAATTAGTGCCTTGAGAATTGGCCAGATCTAGAGCCACAAGAAGAGGCGGCTTCATGCAAATTGAATCGAATCAACTCATGACAGCAAAGATAAAACGCACCAAAAATAAATAAATAAATACAGAGAATTCCCTAGATTTCCGATCCGATGCGACACAAAAACAAGAAAAACCCAAACGATCTGAACAGCTCGACCCGAAACGATCAGATCAAGAGATATAAAAGACAATAAGATAAAAAAAAAACCCAAATCGGATCCCAATTCGAACAGTTATTCCATGATGATGTCGAAATTTTCATAGAAAACTAATTAACCCGACGCTATAAACTCTGATCGAATTTGAAGTCCGAAGGTAACACGAATTAAAACTAATATAGAACATGTTCTCATAAAGGCATCGGAAATAACTGATGAGACAACGATCTCAATTTAGAATTTACCTCTGACGAAAAAGCTGGAGAGAGATCTAGCAACAAAAACCAGAGAGGGATACGAGAGGACAAGGAAGAAGCTTCAGAACAACGCGAAATGAAAGGTAAGACGCGTTTATAAGAGCTCATTTATAACAAGGAGACCGGGGGTACGTCAATTGTTTTCCGCCTTTTCCTTTAAATAACGAAAACACCCCTGCATGGGATTTTATTCCGTGTGGCATTGTTTGGAAGCTTCCAAAAGCGTCAACTACTATTTTTAAATTTAAAATATTAGAACACCGTCTAAATAAATACAAATATCCAGGTCAAAAAAGGTCTAAATATATTCAAATATCATTTTTTTATTTTAAAAATCAATAAAAAATTATTGTTTTATTAAAATCTCATTTTCCTTCCTTGAATTTATAAAAATATTAAAAATTATTTGAATAACTTTTATAAATTAAATATAGAAGTAATTTTTTTAATTTAGAATGTTATATAATGCATTTTGTTACACGGATTTTCACACGATGAATTAATGAAAACCCATGTGGTCGTGTAGATGTTAATTCAGGATTTTGATTGTACACCAAGGAATATTCGAAATGTCTTTTTCATGCCCAATTATAAGCATCCGATTTGAAATTGCCATATATCAATTTATGAGAAAATTTCATTTGACAATTTTTAAATATTTTTATCTTTATCCGATTTGAGATTCGTGGCAGCTCCTCCTAAGTCCCAACACATGTGTCTACTCTAAAACTCAATTTGAAGATCCAAAGCCACTAACCCAACTTTATATCGGTTTATTCATTTGACAATTTTGAATAATGAGTAATTCTATAAGTTCTTATTTATTAATTGAAAATTAAATTTAATGATCATTTGGATTACAATAAAAGATTAAACAGTTTTTTTAAAAAAAAAATCACATTTAAGTTCTCATGAATTACATTGATTTTTTTTTCATAGGTTCCTTCAATTTAATTTTAGTTTAATGATAATTTTATTCATATTATTTTTAATACAATAGAAATTAGATAAGTTTTGTCTAGTGAATTTATCATGATTAGGGTATACTCCCTCCGATCCTAATTATAAGACATAATTAACTTTTTTGGAGAAATTAAGAAAGTTAATTAAATTACTTTAGACTATTTTTATTTTTATTTTTTTCTTCAAACTAATTAGCTTAACTAATAAACTAATATATAATCTAAAGATATACAACATATAAAATGATTAAGTAACTTATTTAGCTTCCTTAATATCTCTAAAGAAAGTCAACTATGTCTTATAATTAAGACCGGAGGTAGTATTTCATATTTCAAAGAGTACTTATAATTGTTAGAAAAATAATAGTACTTCTGACAATTATATTGCAAATTAGATTTTACATTTAAGCCTAAACAAATATGTCTTGGATCTTGTGTAAAGAGACATGCTGAGATTTTATCCATCAAAACCTTTGATAAACTATAACCAACGACCAAGTTTACATTTAAAAAAATAATAATAATAATTCATAATAGAAGGGAAAAACAATCAATAGTACTGGTATTTAAAAAATAAATAAATAAATACAAGGACATACATAACAAGTAATAACATAAGATTATAAATGGGATTAAATTTACTGTCTTCTACCTATAGAAAAGTTTTTATTCTACCAAGCTATAAGGTCATTAGCAATCAATACTACTTCCAAATAAGGTTGTTCAAAACTTAGAACTCAATTAGCCCCATATGATCCAATCCCTTTTTAATTGGAGGAAAAACATGTCAAACTGGAGTCGTATAGTGTGTTTCGTTTGAGGAGGAGAGGGTAGGGGAGAGAAATTTTTACCTCATATTAATTAAATTGTCTATGAAAATTTTTCAATATTCCAAAAATACACTCTCAATAAAAAAAATAATATTATTCTCATTAATGACAATTTAGTTAATGTCCTCCCCTCCTTCTATCCCCTTCCTTCAAACCAAACACACCCGTAGTGAGCAAAGTCTTACACTAAGCATGAAATAATAGCTTGCCTTGGCCTAACATGAATTAGTCTTTGCGGCAGTTAATTGTTTTTTTTTTAAAAAAAATTATGTTCTTTAAAAAAAACTAAACTAATAACTTTTTGTGAAAAAAATAAATATTTAACTAAGTTCATTTGTTGCTAGTATGTGCCTCATTGTTTAGCTTTAGTTAGCTACAAATGCCTTGCATCCAAAGTAAGCTAGATTTGAAGCCGGCTAAGTGCTAACACCTAGTCAAAAGAATCAATATCCCTTAATATTTTTTCCTCAGTCTCCACAAAATTTGGAGTTTCCAAGGTTCAAGCCAACCATCAATCATGTATATATGTCAATAAATCTGAAAAATCTCCAACGAAACTTTGAAAATTCTGGACTATAGGCGTCTTTGTTGAATATATAAGTTGCCAATTTTCTGAACCTTGTACTGTTGTACACCCCAAAAAAAAGATGTCATCACCTACTTAACTTTCTGGGTGGCATAAATTCTCTCAAAATAATTGAATGACATACTTAACTTAGGTCCTAATTTAACTTACACCCAATAATAATAATAGTAATAATAAAATTACGGCCAATTGAGCATATGGCTGACATGCAAAATGAAATAGAATAAGAAAATAAATTTTTGATTATACCAAAAAAGGACTGGCAAAAAAAAAAAAAGGAAAATAATTTTTTAGATAAAAAATATTTTTTGTCAAGGATGTTTCTATCTTTTTTCTTAAAACCTTTTTGTGCATTTATTAAAAAAATGATTTTCATTCAGATCTCTTTAAAATTTTTCCAAACAAACTGTTACGGACCGGCCCAATAGGCCCAAGTCCGGACCTCGGCCCAATGGCGCCTATAAGGGAATCCGCGCTATATTAGGAAGGGATCCAAGATCCCCTATTTTTAGGATCTCATCAATAAGGATTCTCCTACAATCATGGTAACAGCCAATCAGCCCTTGACGGCTCAATCATAGATATCCCTCTTTAATAGGGAGATACGCGCACCAAGCTCCTCTATAAATAGAAGGAAACCCTAAACAGGTGCACACGTTCTATCTTATGCTCTTGTTACTTTCTGCCACACGGAGCACACACCCCACTCCCCTGGCTACGTGCCTTCAAGTTTGTTACGAACTACGTGGACTTTGATCCCTTCGAGGGTACGTAGGCTCTAGGCTTGACACCCTAGTCAAGTCCAATCTCTGTGTTCTTCATACAGAACACAAACCAATGATGACAAAAATGACCTTACATGGTGGTACTACATTCCATTTCATTCAAGAAATTTATGTAATTGAATCAAACCGCCCTTGAAGTATTATTCAATACACAATTTTTGTGTGTGCTAAAAATATGTATTTTTCTATTAGAGACAGTCATATTCAAGATACTGCCAAACATTAAATATGAACACATCGCCCAATAAAAATTCAAATATTTGTTTATAAGGTTGTGAAGAATTAGCCCATTAACTTAACCCAAAAGGCACAACATATCTCCCGAAGATGGCCCAAAACAAAACTTATGGGCTATAGGAGTGGCAATAAATGAGTGCGCCCTCGTAACTACTCTATCTTATTGGGCCCTCAAATATTGGTTGATGAACTATTGGGCTTCACTCGTGACTTTTCACTTTTCAGGGTTAAGATAATATAAAGGACATACTTTAAAAATTAGTTATTCATAATAGGGTTAAAGTGGTAAAATAACTTTTCATTTTTATCAAAAGTGTAATAGAAACTATAAATTATTTCTTTCAAGTAAAAGTAACTATAAACTTTCAAAATTAGGGTAAAACAGTTAAACTCAACTAATTTCTATTTATTACAATAAGGAAAATTAATCTTTTAGCTTTTAAAATTTTGACTCACTTATAATTCAATCCTTATATTTTTGATGTGTAAGCAACTTAGTCTCCAATGCTTTTGAGTTATCCTATGTGGCAAAAAAATGTTAAATACGGTTAAAGATTGTTTATGTGGTATAAAAAAATAGTGTTTTTGTCCCTACGAACTCACATCCTCCTCCACCTTTGTTTTCCATAAACCTCGCTAGACATCCACAGTGTCCATGCTAGATCCTTCTAAAGTACTAGAGGGCAACGAACAACTCATATTGAAGAAAACGTTGAATCCACTCATGAATCTTTAATTATGATAAAGCACCAAAATATGCAACAAGAAATTATTGTGGAAAAAGATATTTCTTAACTTTTGATTGAAAAATGATGAATAATGCTTTGAAAAAGATGAGATTAAAAAATATTGAATCACATCTATGTCATAACGTACATGGCTCACAATCTCTCCTTTTAATAACAAATGAAATTACAGACTCTTTACATGATGTTCATAATTTTGAAAGTCATTTAATATAAGAAATCAATCCTACCTTATGTTTGAAAGGAGTTTCTGAAGGATCTATCATGCACCTGTGGATGCCAAGCGAGATTTCTAGAAAAAAGAGATGGATGAGGATTTGAGTCAATGGGACAGTTTTTTTTTTTAAAAAAAAAAAATTATGTAAACTCCATCTAAGAAATTTTTAACAGTATTTTTAATTTTGTTGTCATATAGGATGACTCAAAAATATCAAAGACTAGATTGTAAGGGAGTAAAAAATTCAAGAACAAAGTTGTAATGAGTCAAACTCCATAGACTAAACTGCAAGCGAGCCAAGACTTTAAAAATCAAAAAATTCATTGTTCTTATTGTAATAGATAAAAGTGAGTTAGGTTTAATGGTTTTACCTTAACTTTGAAAGTTTATGGTTATTTTTGTTCTAAAAAATAGTTTATGGTTACTGTTATACTTTTAATAAAAGTTGAAGGTTATTGTGACAGTTTAACCCTTTATAATAAATAAGGGTTGATTTTTCTAAAATGTCTTCTTTAATTGTGTGCATTAGAACTACCATTTGATGGAAGTCTCTCTTAATATGCACAATCAATGTGATACTTTAGGTTAAAAATTACAAATTCGGCAGGCAAATTGAGTATTAAGATTAAAGTAAAAGCCCAATTTAACAGTTATATTGGGAACTTGAGAGAGTGTCTCTCAATATTAAGAAATGATTTCCCATGCATTACGTAGAATTGGGAAAATGCATTATAATTCTAAATACAAGAGCTAGTCGGTGTTTTTTTTTTAAAAAAAAAAAATACTATACAAGACCTCAATCTTATTTTATTCATCATATTTATTATTTTTCCTAAACTATTTCTACATTTATATTATTGTATAAGTTTTTGACATAAAAAAAGATTCTTGTATAATGTATGTGCTATATTGATCTGATTCAATGTAGACGATTAAAATGACGGGTAGTCTAGAAAAATTGGCAACCATTTTTTTAAATTAAATTATTTAATTTTATTAATATTTGTGAATTTTTTAATTAGCTCATATATTTAATGAAATATATTATGACCTGTGAATAATACAATTTATTATATATCAATATGTGCATGAATGAGTTATTATAGAAACTGTCTATACTCCTGCTCATAACTTATTCTGATGTTCTTGGATCTCTCTCTCTCTCTCTCTCTCTCTCTCTCTCTCTCTCTCTCTCTCTCTCTCTCTCTCTCTCTCTCTCTCTCTCTCTCTCTCTCTCTCTCTCTCTCTCTCTCTCTCTCTCTATATATATATATATATATATATATATATATATTTAATCTACTGATATCCTACGATTACTAGTAATTAACTAATTCAATTTGTGGGAATGTATGAATGTATGCCTACAATTGAGCGAATTTTACTACCCCTAAGTAATTATCATGGTAGCATATTCATAATCTAAACATGAGACTACTAGTTAAGCTAGAACAATTTACAATTAGTTGATCCAAACAATTGGTGGTTGAATTTGGTGTCTCTTTATGTGTAAACAAATCAGAAATTTCATAATATTAGCTAAAAACACTTCAGAAATTTCATACTTACACATGTTTATTATATAACGCACCAAGTTTAGTTCTTTTTCCACTCTTTGATTTCAATCCTACATATCTGAATTTGTATAGATGACGATATTTTTATTAAAACAAATAAATGGAAGCACTGGTATAAATATCTCACTATTTAGGTAATAATAACTCACTATTCTTGGCCTCAAGCAAAAGGCAGGGCAAGTAAAGAAAATTTCCTGTTAGGCAAAGGACCTTATATATATAGTATACATATTCTTTATATCTAACTGGCTAATTAATGCTGTGAAGTGATGCTCTTTAAAGATTAACACAAATCCTGTTCAGTCTGAGCATGATTTTGGGCTGGCTTCCCAATCTGAAGACAATCAATAGGAGGGACAGTGGGAGTTTTCAATTCACCATAAGCCTCCCAGCAAAAGGGATTATTATAAAGGTGGTATTGTTCTTGATGAGGTTGAAGGTTAATGGAGGTTAAGGAAACATCTAAGCATGGTAGGCTATCACTACATGCCAAGTGTACTGGTTTAACTGTGTAGGTCCCTCTTATTCTTTCATAGTTGATCCCTGCTAAAGCCACTGCTGATGATTGGTTTGAGCATGTTCTTTTATCACAGTAGAATTGATCAATCACTATTGGTAGTTGCACTTCAGTTACTTGGATGTTTGAGAAAAACACTCCTTGTACTGACCCTGATCCACCCTGTAAATGAAGTTGTTATATGATTTGTAACAGATCAAGCCGAGTTATATGATTTGTAACAGATCAAGCCAAGTACTCAGATAAAAACCACGAGTTCGATATAACTCAAAAGTGTATAAGTGATGGAGACCTAGTATTATGGGATACTAAGATCCATATTGAGTAGTATGATATGCTCAATGGGGTCTTTAAGCGGGTTGGTTCTTCAATCTCAATAGCTAGTTTTTGGGGTAGGGTTTCCCATCCCACTTAGGCACCCATCGAAAAATCTCTTTGGTCTATAATCATGAGGTCTTAAGAAAGAAATATAATCATCAGAAAGTTCTACAACAAGTAAGCAGCATGCAATAATAATAGGTCCATTCTGCTTGCTTTGTTGTTATCGAGACTTTTTTTTCTGTGATTACATTTTTTTCTTGAGACCTCACGGTGATTTTTGCTTTTGTTATTTACCTGCCATGTTTTGATTCTGACACCAGTCATTGTGTTGTGCATGTTGATGTCTCTGACAGTAATGTTTGAGACACAGGCTCTGGCGTTATCCCTTCCTAAACCTCCAATGCTGATTCCATGCCCGGGCCCACAGTTGATATTGTGTACAAATACATTTGAGCATCCAGTTTGTATTGAGATGCAATCATCTCCTGCACAACAGTTAAACATGTAGAGCTTAGCTTCACCTGGCTCACTTGAACTAGTCATATATTTTAGTCTACCATTCTACTTTATATGTTCAACTTTTAAGTTCTTCAATTTGTTAACTGTTTTGAATTTCAGTATGCTTGTAATGAACCTTCTTTCAGATAAATTCTAATGGGAATTAAGTACTGTTATAGAATATTCCTTTGTTTTTGTGTCCATCTAAGTAGGGCCTCATTTGAAAGAGAGGACAAGGAGGAATGAGAGGCAAGAAGTTCTAATAAATACAAAGAAGATAACAGAAGACATACGGGAACAAGACAAGATTTTTATAAACATTGGATGATGCAGTGAGGGGATTTTGACTTGACACGTGTCATGTACTTGATGGCTATAAGTCTTTCTAGCACTGGAACATTATTATCATGGATAGGATGGGATAAGATAATGTCAAGTATATTCATGGATCATACAATACAATACAATGCAATACAGTATGCATCTCAGCTATGTTTATCTGTTTTCATTATTCATTTGGGATTTTCCATTTATATGTGTTTAAGCTCATGAATATTACATTCTTAATGGATCATTAAACTTACCACAAGCTATAGTGCTGGTGTGAATAAGAACATCCTTGGAGTTCTGGAGGTGAATTCCATCTGTGTTTGGGCTGTCACCAGGAGATGATATAGTCAAATCATGGACCAAAACTCCATTGCAGCTATCAAACTTGAGGTGGCACTGTTGGCTATTCTGAATCGTTATTCCTGTAACTGTTGGATTAACACTTCCATAGAACCTGAGAGCCTGAGGAACAAGAAGACAAAATCATGTTAGAGAACAACCCTCATAGAATTCAGTTCTTTTTGTTTTTGAAGAGTTAAAGGTTGTCCTCACTGTTGGTTTGATGCTTGGCATTTTCCCAGCCATCTCACTCTGAATCTGTTACAGTTGCAGAACAGAAGTATAAAAAATTAGATTCAGTTGTAGGAAGAAAATTGTTGGGTAAGGTACTGGGAAGTGAGGATCAAGAAGGGCAAATAGATACCGGCATCGGTGGGCTCACTGTTGTGTGGTTTAAAGGGATTATGAGCTTTTCTTCATTATCTATAGGATCATCAAATGGTTGGTCCTGCCACCAAACTGAACCTTTTCCATCAATGATTCCCTTCCCTTGAATTGTGATTCCTACTAGTTTCGAGAATTCTAGCCACTGAAATAATCCTGTTCCCCAGGCTTTTGGGTCTGTTGTGGCAATAATTGTTCCATCAAGCTGTCAAAAATATCACCTCATCAGTCTCACAACTGAAGAAACTTTAGCAGTAAAAAAATAATTACTTTTACGAAGTTCTCTAATCATGATGCGTCTATAATTCTTCTGCCAAGCTTTTCTGGCCACAAGATTGTAAGTGTTTCTGATAAAATGATCTTTCTTGACTTTGTGTGTGAATGATATTTGGTTGTGAAGATTGAGATTCACTTTACTGTCATCTTTGTTCTGAAGTTGCATGTTACCTGAAAAACTATGTTGGGTTTACAGTATGGACCAGAAAATGAAATGGGTCCCATTTTGAAAATGTTCCCTGCTGGGACCAGCATGGTTGATGCCTCCACCTTACAAGCGGCCGCCCATGTGTCGTGGAATGCCTGCATTATACCAAGGATAATAAAAAAACTTAACTTGGAGTATTAACTAAAACAAATAAGGTAAAAAAAATCAAAACAAAAACAAAAAAACAAAAGCCGCTTTACATTAAAACTGTATACTGTACTTTAGAGTGACAGGGAGAAGTGTTAGTTGTACATGTGTGTGTTATTTATAATTGCTGTGGGAACCAGGATGTAACTGTCTTAACGAGAATCCTTTTTTCCAAGTGGGTCCCACCCACTTAAATTGTTCTTATGTGTCTTCACCTTCATGGATTTCACAATCATGAGCTTTCATTCGCCTATAAAAATCTCTATTTGGAGTAACCTTTCTTTAATGGCAATTATTAACTTCATGATGACATGGATAGGAGAAAAAGACAGAACAGAAACACTGAGTGAACACTTATGCGACAATGGCATATTGGCTCATTATTCGGTCTCTGCCAGAAAAGATTCCAGTCTTGTGATTTTGAACCACCCCTACAGAAAAGAGATGAATGCTTTCTGGTTTAAAGAACATGAGTGCAATTTACCAAAACCTAAAATTTTCCCAACTTCCAAAGTTTCTCATACAATTCTAGTTCCTGTATACCAGTTTCATGTTTTTAATAGATTCTGAAGCTTAAACTGTTACTCGGTAACTGCTTAAGAAGCTGACAAACATTAGAAAAAGGCCAAATGTGAGGTGGTGTTGATGTTTCATCATGTTTGGATTGATTGAAGTATCATTGGTTCATAATAATATCACGAAAAAAATGCTTACTTTTTGCTTTCCCAATTCACATACCCAGTGAATTCCCCATGAATTATCAAAATGAACAGAAACAGAAACCATCTTTGAAAGTAAAAAAGATGCAATGATTTTTACCTTCGTATCATCAGAATTTCCATCACCCTTAGCTCCAAAATCAAGCACACTAAAGACAGTAGTAGAAGAATCGCCACCGCCTGGAGGAGTTGGATTTGATGGTAATGGTGATGATGGTGGTGATGGATTTGGCTTTGTTTTTGGTTTTGGTTTTGATCCTCCTCCGTTATGGTAATTGTGATTATTACCTCCATGTCCCTTCCCTTTCTTATACAGAGAAGCAGAGAATCCCCTGTTTTGCCTCCAATATTTGCCTCTTCTTGCAATGCAAGCCTCAAAGTTGAAAGACCAGATAAGCAATGCAGTGAAAATCATCAATGTGAAGCCCCTGAAATTAAACCCACCCATTTTCTTGTTTCTATATGAAGAAATGTAATTTGAGAGAAAGAGAGAGAGAGAGAGGCAGAGAGAAACAGAGGCCGTCTTTGTATTGCCAAAAAACAAGAGACAGATATGTTTATATAAGGAGAGTATTTGATTGCATTATTACAACTGTGCATTCATACATGTTTATTAAAAAAAAGTATTGCTGATAATGCGGGGCATTTAATTCATCATTCAAAATTGAAACTGTATAATTTTTTTTTTTCTCTTCTTACTGTCTTATACAGACAACAATAATACCAAATAAGACACAACCCTTTCAGCTAATAGTACATGGCTAATGTTTTTTTCCCCTTCCTTTTTTTGTGAATTTTGGTTAGGATTGGTTCATGGAGCAGTAGAATTTAAGTTTATTCGCCTTGGCACACGTCAAAAGAAAGAAGAAAGCAACATCCACATATGAGTGATCCAATTAGTTGTGAGGTTATTATCATTGTTTCATTCAACTATCCACACATGCCCTGCATTATTACATTCTTCATACTATTGGATACAAGCAGAGTCCAAATCTACCTGTTGTCCTGTCCTAATTCCTCCTCATAAAATCCGCAAGTAAGATCACTCAACATTAAGAAATACTACTTCCACCAGTCCTAAATGTAAAAACTAAATAATTAAATTGTTAAGTTAGTTTTTGGAAACGTGTGTTGTTTTCACTAAAATACCACTTTAGTAATTATCCTCCATTAATGGAAACACTCTTTGATATATACAATTAAAAGGGAGATAAAATAAACTTATAAATTTATGAGATATCGTGGATTGAAATCATCTTATACTTAGAATTAAATAGAACCTGTTAACTTGCCAATATATATATATATATATATGACATGAGGGAGTAGTATTTCTAATTTTTTTACCAAGGATGAGAAATGTGCATAGTGATTTGTATGGATTTGATCATGAGCACAAGTTGAAGTATAAAATAATGGGGCTGTTTTGCAGAAATCATGGTGAGTTTAAGCAAGATTTGGATGGAGAAGCCAGGAATGAGACACGTGAGTGGGTCAAGAACTGTGATTATAACAGGTCTTGATCATCACATGCAAGCTTCACGGGCCAAGACTTTTTATGTACTTTGTCTTGTTAAGCCACCACTCTCGTGTATATGCGTATGTATGGTTCTTCCCTCTAATTTCGCTTTTCTTTTTGTCCCTCTTTTTCTTCTTATTGGACCAAAACTTGCAAATTGTTTGTGATCCCACCAATCCATTTTGATCCCAAGAACAAAGGGAACATTTCTGTTTTATTTAACTATATTTTGTTATTAACGGGGGTTGACACAAGTGATAAGCGGCGGTTTGTGTCGCTTAAGTAAAGGTCTCAAATTTGAGCCTTGTGGATGCAAAAAAACCTTTATTGGGAGACTCTCCCACCAAAGCTAGGTGCACGATGCGGGGTCGGATCCGGATTAAGCCAGGTGCGCGACACGGGTCGAATCCGAATTAGTTGGGACGAAGCCCTGGTGAATCGGGTGGACAACCAAAAAAACTATATTTTGTTTTAAATTTTATCATTCATTATTATTTTTCAAAATATTGCATTTAATTTTTGGATTCTAAAATATTCTATCATTAATTCTTAGAGTTAGGTTGAGACGTATAAATAGCACCTCAATACATTTGTTTTGTATGCATTTGAATGGAATAAAATTGAATATTGAGGAGTCTTTCCTTCTCTCTCTAACTCTCTTTATGTCTATTCCTCTTCTCACTCTCTCTTCCTTTTGCCTTCGCTCTCCTACATCAACATAACTTTATGTACATAATCAAAGAAAAAGAGGAATATAAGAATAAGAAGAATATAAATGCTTTTTAGTAGAAGGAAGCCTCCTTTAGTTTTAGCCCACAGATTTGCAGTGTGGTACAAAGCTATTCTGTGTATTAAATAAAGACAAAAAGTAGTATTCCCTCTTGTTCAGGGGTGAAACTAGAGAAGGGTTAAGGATGGCCCCACCTCTCTAAAATTATAGAATAGAATCAGATGTATAGGAAATTAGAGTTTGGCCTCATAAAATTTCAATATTTTTATTTTAATTTTTACTAAAAGTTTCATGGAGGGACTAAAATGAACCTATTGAAATATTTATAAGGCTGAAATGTAATTTTATAAACACCTAAGTTTTATTTGTAATTTTCGTCCCCTAATTTGAATTCCTAGCTTTGCCTCTGCTCTTGTTTTAAATACTTCTATAAGATAAGGTTGACTTTTTGAAGAAGTTAATGAAATTAATTTAAATATTTATATTTATTATTTTTTTCTTCAAAATATTTTGCCTAATTTAGAAATTTTGATATACTCCCTTTGGTCCTAAATGTAGGATAAAGTTTGCAGTGCAAATTGCACTTCAAATTTTGTCCTACATTTAGAACTAAAGGTAGTATAATATAATGATACACAATATATGATATGATTAAATAATTTATTTAGCTTCATTAACCTCTCTAAAAAAATCAATTTTATCTTATATTTAAGATCGGATATAGTGTATATATATATATAAAAGGACTTGGCTTCTCTCCTTTTCTTTTCTGGTCCACTCCCATCCTTTACCCCTTTATGATCATTCGATCAAGATCTAATGGTGCACATTTAATGCTATTAATGTTTCTTTTCCTTTTATAAAAGGAAGAGAGAGAAGAATGGGAAGGAATTGGAGAGAATGATGGGAATGAAATATTAAATGTAGATCATTAGATCTTGATCGAATGGTCATAAAGGGGTAAAGGATGGGAGCGGACCAGAAAAGAAAAGGAGAGAAGCCAAGTCCGAAAACAATAGCGGTATAATTAACTATGGGTGGGCTTGTTGGAAACCCAATTTTATTATTTGAGCAAAAAATAAGATTAAAAAGACTAAAATGCCCCTATGAATAACATAGCATGGATGGTGATCATTGGTCCGCGGATAACAAAGGGCAATGAAAGATCATGGAGAAAGGAGGAGGAATGAGAAGGGCATTTTAGGTTTGTTAGTTATAGTTACATTAATGTAATTATCCTTCATCTCAAAAAACCACAAAAAACCATAAAAGATTTGTATAATCACGATTTATCATATAAAGAAAATTGCCACTTTATCACACACACACACACATATACACACACATAAGAGGACCACATATTCCATATTCAGGATAAGAAAGGGTATCAATATATAATGTACGTTAGTTATTGGGAAAATTCTACTAAAATACCAAATGAACTTGTAAAACCTCCAGAAGTCCGTCAAATTTGTAAAAAGATTGAGAGGTGATAAGGACCTTTGAGGGATATGCAAATTCGAGCGAAATGACCATTTTACTCTTAGTTATAAATAATTAAAAAAAATTTAAATTACTCCCCGCGGTAGGCCCCACCGCCGGTGGCCACTGGAGACCACCACCTCCCACTGGTCGCCGGCTCCGCTGGCACCGGCGGTGGGGCCCACCGCGGCGGTATTTAAATTTTTTTAATTATTTACAATTAAGGGCAAAATGATCATTTCACTCGAATTTGTATATCCCCCAAAGGTCCTTATCACCTCTCAATCTTTTTACAAATTCGACGGACTTCTGGGGATTTTGCAAATTCATTTGGTATTTTAGTGGAATTTTCCCTTAGTTATTTGTAATAAATAGATGTTGATTTTTATAAAATACCATCATTCATTATAACTACTTTTGGGAAGAAACTTATGTGCAATTAATAAGGAAAGTTTAGAGAAAAATTACACATTTAGAACAAAGTGGATTGAGATATTATATTTAGAGCCAAATCAAATTCTTAACTAATTCTTATATTAAGAACCAGAGGAAGTATCATTTTAAACATAACCAATGCAAAGTTTTTTTTTATACTGAAATTTTAGGAAAGGGGTTGGGCTCACCCACAGTCCAAGGGCAGGGCACTTGGAGCCCAATCCAAAGGGGATACTGGCTAGAAAGTACACATGCCTCCACCTTTACCAGCGTTACCACTGCTTCCTAGACCCCTAGGATGCCTCCCCCAGCGTTTTGATCAACACAGGGATCGAACCAATCCAAAGTTAATTACACTATAAAAGGATTCATGAATCCTTTTATTTATTTTTGGGTGATAAGAAAGAAATTAATTAAAAGGACGGTTCATGACATCTTTTAATAAATTAAATCCAACATGCTAAAAGTTCTAGATCTTGCACGCACAACTTGTTGGTCGTTTAATTAATGAATACATATACAAATTTCTCAGATGTTCTATGTATCTACTGACAAAAAAACCCCCCACATGTTCACTTATTTATGTATATTTGAATCAAGTACTGGAAGAAATTCATAAAGCCATGTATTCGTATGATGCCAGTATGAGTTCTAATCATTATACTGAAAACCGGAACCAGGTGAAGTAGTGGCTTAAGGGTCACTAATTTAACTGTCGATCGAAGTCAACCCAATTATTATAAAAGTAATATAATTTAATTAAAATATACAAAAATATTCATATTTAATTCTAAAATACTAATATATATATTTGGATAAAAAACATTATTCACAAATAATTGAAACATTCACGTATAAAACTTATAAAATCTAGCCAAAAAATAAAATAAAAATTACAAAAGTATAAGTCTAATGTATTGATTATATCTTTTTTAAAAAAACTTAAAACAACTAGGTGTCTTTTGATATTCAACAATAATAGAAAAAATATACAACTAAAGAACTGGTTACTCAAATTAAGTTTTTACCATGCTCCTTACAACGACAAGGGTTGGGTTGTTGATTATAACGTTCTTTTATATATATATATATATATATATATATATATATATAAGAACCTTATAAGTATATTGTTATATTTGAATGAGTTAATATTACCAAATACAATATAATTTTATTAAACGATGTATACTCCGTGGTTCACTATGATTTTCATGGGTTGGCTTTTAAGATATGATTATTTATTATTTTAATTTTGTTTTGGTGTATATCGTGACAAACAGATGAACAGGATTAATATATATATAAGTGTATATATATATATATATATATATATATATATATATATATATATATATTGGGGCAATCAGGCAAGGGTGTATAATTTAGTAAGAAAGCTTCTGAGCCGTCTCTTTGTTCTTCATGTGAACTTTTAAGTCGTCTCGTGAACTTCAAGCGCACACACAACTAAATTAAAGCAACTAAATAAATTATATATATATGTGTGTGTGTGTAATGTTAAGCTTTGCTTCTTCTTCATATATACTTCATAGGGGATCATCTGCCACTTGTGCATGTTCCTTTTTAATATTAGATTTAGATACGATTCTTCATGTTCTAATTATTATAACAAGTACGTGTTAATATTATAACATACAAGTTATTATAATTTGAGGATATATAGAGAATCATACACTTCTTGTGGTGTTTTGATTGAAAAATCTTAAAAGAAGAAATTAAAAACTTACCGGTTATAAAATATACTTTTAGTCCTTTAAGTTTACATCAAATATCTATTTAGTCTCTTAAATTTAAAAGTGTATTTTTAGTCCTTTAAATTTAACACTGTCTGCAGCATTATTGATAAAAAATGTTTTAGCTATTGAGTTTGATTGCTGCATCCATTTGATTGCTAGGACGGTATTCGTTTTCTTGCTGGGATAATTATTTTAAAATGATGACTTAGCATTTAAATGCTGACAGATTAACTTCTAATTTTAAATATGTAAATTAATTTTTTTTTAAAAAATAAAAACTAATTAAAATAGATAGAATTAATTGCTATTAAACTCATGCTTCTGGTGAATCATACATCTGTCCTCTTTAAACCCAAATCTTAGAAGCAAGAAACCAAAACTAGTAAAAATTTAAAAGTCATCCCTAAGCATGAAATTGAGAGGTCAGGCGTGTGGTGTGGCCTGTATAGAATGTTTTCGGTTTTGTCATCTTTAGCCTTTGAGATGAAAAGCAAAGTTAAATACTACCTCCGGTCTCCTAATTATAAGAGCTAGTTGATTTTCTTTGGAGAGATTAAGGAAGCTAAATAAGTTACGTACTTAGTCATTTCATATATTAAATATTTTTAGATTATATATTAGTTTATTAGTCAAACCAATAAGTTTGAAGAAAAAAATATAAATAAAAATACTTTAAAGTAATTTAATTAGCTTTCTTAATATCTCCAAAAAAGTCAACTAGCTCTTATAATTAGGACTGGGGAGTAAGAAATATCAATCCCCCTCTATTTGTTGTACCCAACAAACATCCAAAATTAAGACCCAAGTGTAAGTGATTGTAGAAGATGAACATTTCAAGTCACTGGATCAAAGAAACAAGATAAAAATGAAATTGGTCTTCTTGCTGGTGTTGGGGCTGGGGCTGTGCTGATTAACCGGAAGTGTTGTGGGAGGAGGCACATGGAGGATATTGATTCACAGGGAAGTGTTCATTTAATGACAATTAGTTCTACCTATTTTAATTTTTTTAATTTACATATTTAAAATAAAAAAAATTAAGGCATCCGTATTTAAGTGCTAAGTCATCATTTTAAAATAGTCGATAAAGCATTTTCCATTAATGATGCTAACGGAAGTATTAAGTTTCAAGGATTAAAAGTACACTTTTTAAATTTAAGGAACTAAATTAATACCTTATGTGAACTTAAAGAATAAAAACGTATATTTTAGCCAAAACTTTATATATATATATATATATATATATATATATATATTATTTTTGTTGTTGTTTTTTTTTAATATCAAAACTAGAACTGGTCCCGACCTTTGAAGGTGGAATTGATAAGCTTTTTTATTGACAGAAATCAAGATCAAGCAAAGAAACATATAAAAAGAGACAAAAAAATTTATTAAGCAGCCTTAAAAAAATAGTAGAACTGGAATTATTGGCAGCTAAAGAGTATCACCCCTTCGTGTAATTATTATGAGTAAATTATTATTCTTTATAATTTATAAAAGCCATGACTCATCATACAGATCATTTTTATTTTTTAAAAAATACAAATATTCGTTTAACAAATAAATTTGAACGATTATATCATTTTTTTCACTTTAAAATATAATGTGTGGTTGATGACACATGTAGCTCAGTTGCTTGTTGAGAGTAGACATTAGCCTTAATCAAGCTTGAATTTGCATTAAAATATCATTTATTACATTATTGTTGTTTATTTGGTGAGTAATGCCAAAACAAAAAGGCCTAAAGTTCGCTTTAATTAATTATATGCTACTATTAATTTGTTGCATTCTTATTTTGCCGAGAAAGTTTTCACATAAAAACTGTGGGTACGTACCATTTTTTTTTTAATCGATATTACACAGGAAGAGTTAAAAAACAAGCAGTTGATGGTCAAATTTTAAATGTCAATGTTTGTTTTTTAATTGTTAAGATAATTCTGCTTTTTTAACACTTTTAGTATAATATTGATATACCCAAAAAAATTTTGGGGAAAAAATTGAATCTTAACCCATTAATTAATTAACAGTGAATGTTACGAAACTTTTCTGACATCTTGCAGCTTGATAATAAATCTTCCAAAATTAATAATTTTGCACGAATAAGTATCTGTTATTGACTAAATAATCCTTTTAATTTTAATTAATTAGTTACGTTAGTTCATCAACAATAATTTTCGAGGTATATAATTGTATTGATTGGGTTTTTAATTAAGTTCACGGATCGCTCGAGTTTTGACAATATGTACAAAAATCAAACTTGAATAATAACACAGCTTCACAATGACTTGCGTAAATGTAATCTACGAGGATTTTCAGCCAGATGTAAAATATTAAATATGATTAGCTGTATATATATAATTATATATACATACACCTTATAAAGATTAGAGTGTGGTCCCAAGCGTTATAAGAGAAAAATTATGCAATAAATAAGTCATATTGTTTGACTTAACTCGATTTGTTAGAATTTTTATTATATAACCAACAAACTGTTACTGTTAGTTGAGATGGTAGTTTCACCTTCGTAAAGATAATAACACAAATTTAAATATCAAAAAATACACTCATTGAGAGATAAAAAACTTTTTGCGTCTTAAATCTTAAAAGGGACATAACAAGCCCCCGGCTCAAGAAATTTTAGGGGAGAGGTTTAGTTGGGGGCCACCATAATTTTTCTTACACCAAAATAATATTGGTTTAAACTTCGTATATATTTTATATATGTTTTATAAAAGCTTATTTTTAATTGTCAATTGAAACATTTTAAAACAATTTTTTAATGATGATTTATGAAGTAAATATATAAGATAAGTTTTTATTACGACGTGCAGTTCTTAACCAACTCTAAGAATGAGTTATATATGATTTATAATTGCCCTATTGAAAGATAGATAGATAGATATAAGGGTGAAGGTGCAATTTTACCAACAAATTATTAGGGAAAGAGCATCTAGCACAATTAACTATTTAGGGTACCTTAAATACAAAGGAACAATTAAAAGAGGGCAAATAACACAATTCCGTTAGAGCTAAACTAACGGTGTTAGGAGGAAAGGTGGGTATACACACGTGTCAGTTGGGAAAAGGAAAAAGAAGAAAGTTGGCGGTCAAACCTTCCTCTACATGTCCCTTCGCCTCTCTCCTTCCTCTCCAGCGAGTTTTACCTCAGAACAGACCACCAAGTTAGACATAGTAATGAAGAAACCCAG
The DNA here is from genome assembly GCA_034222035.1 of Acacia crassicarpa. Classification (NCBI taxonomy): domain Eukaryota; kingdom Viridiplantae; phylum Streptophyta; class Magnoliopsida; order Fabales; family Fabaceae; genus Acacia; species Acacia crassicarpa. The sequence goes on along the minus strand of JAWXYG010000009.1, from coordinate 16,001,349 downwards.
CCTCAATAGCAATCCTCAGAATTCACAAAATAGCAGTCATTTGCCATGAAACCCGATTGCGGGCGCATGAATACCAAAATGCTCACAGCCGCACTAGATAACAACCCCGCCATTGCTGTACATGGTTTCGGCGACAAGAATCGACGCTTCCTCGCATACCAGAATGACCTCCCCCGCATACATTTCCTACTTAGGGTTTGCAAACCATTGCAGAGAGAGACGTAGGGAGGGAAAGCAACGAAGTCTACCAGCCAAAACACCAAGACACAAAGAGAACAAAAAAACCCAATACCATTGAGAGCGACAAAGAAGGTGAAAAATCAATTTCTATTATCTCAAATATATTTTTCAAATGTTGATCAGGGGACATACATGGGCAATACCCAGATCTATTGCGATTGTTTGAATATGGTGGTTTTTCGCCGTAATCGAATTATCTCTTCCTCAAAGATTACGTCAACAGAGGAAAACAGAGTATTGAAACCATGTGTTTGCATCTCACCTACAAGATAAAATACCTAGAGAATTTTTTCCTTCTCCGAGGGAATCATGAGTGCGCCTCCATAAACAGGATCTAAGGATTCTACAATGAGTACAAGAGGAGATTCAGCATGCAACTATGGAAGGTATTAACGGATTGTTTTAATTGCCTGTCGGTGGCGACGATGATCGACGACAAGATCCTGTGTACGCACGATGGTTTGTCGCCAGAGATGGAGAGTATAAACCAGATAAAGGAGCTAGAAAGGCCTGTGGATCTGCCGGATCAAGGATTGTTGTGTGATTTGCTTTGGGCAGACCCGAATAAAGAGAACACAGGTTGCAGTGAGTTAATAATCCTCACTAGATGTTACTCAAACAGCGACGCGTAATTGATTGTTTTATGCAGCGGAGCTCTTCGGCGACACTGAGAATCTCACCGGCAGTGATGAAGGTAAAGAGTTGCTAGAGAGGAAGGAGAGAGGCGAAGGGACATGTAGAGGAAGGTTTGACCGCCAACTTTCTTCTTTTTCCTTTTCCCAACTGACACGTGTGTATACCCACCTTTCCTCCTAACACCGTTAGTTTAGCTCTAACGGAATTGTGTTATTTACCCTCTTTTAATTGTTCCTTTGTATTTAAGGTACCCTAAATAGTTAATTGTGCTAGATGCTCTTTCCCTAATAGTTTATTGGTAAAATTGCACCTTCACCCTAGATATAAAGGGTGGTTTTCATTGGTGGTGTTGGTCAGCAGGTGATGTGGTAGTTTGTGGATGGAAGCTACACGCATGTGAATTTCCAGTTAGAAAGAGACCCTTTTTTTGGCTATCTCTCTACATACCTTCTTTAATTAATTACTTCTTTATTATTATATATTTCTTATGTTCATGAGATTCACAAAAAGACACAACTGTATTTCCCACCTCTATCATTTTTGTCTCTATTGTTTCTTCCTTGATCTCTCATATCCTCTCTCTCTCTATACACACACATACACATAAACAAAATATTTTTTTTTTTTTAAAAAAAACCATTTTATTAGCAATACTGCGATGTATACTCACGGATTGCTTTGAGACCCTAAGGTTGTTGCTTCTTGGCCTATATTGAGTCGACACAACCCTTATCTCACGGCGCACACGAGACAATATGGCACAATCACACACTAGACATCGTTTTTGGATTATGAATAGTAGTGTCCCCCATGTGAGCTTTTGGTTTTTACTGCTATGGAATGTTCATCAGAAGAAAAAATAATTATGCAGAAGAAGAAGGATGAGGATGTGACGTTCGTGTTGAAAGAAGCTGGATAATTATCATCAGCAGTTGGTGCTTTAATTAATTAAAAAAAAATAAGAATATTACTTAGTCACTGTTCTATTCATTGTTTGGAGATGATCGCTTTTGTTCCTTTCAAATGACATATCGCAAGACTTCTCATCTATCACTCAATCTATCTGTTCAAAAGCATGATTCTAAATGCAACAAAAAATTTCTTCAAGATCATGATATGGTTTCCTACAATATTAGTTCTTTTTGTCTCGCTTTCATTTTTCAAAAGCAGCCTCTTTATTTGTGGTGGTAAGACTATGTATATTTGATCATTTTTGAATCCACTTGGTGAGAGGCTCATACATTGAGCCATCACTGTATAAGCTAGGCTCATAGTAAGTGAGTTCTAGGAAGAGATAGATGTATTCAACCACATCTCAAAAGATCATGTACTTTATTTTTAGTGCCTTACATAAATGAAATGTAAAAAGAACCAATAAATTAGAGATAAGAAGATAAAAGCAAGGTAGGCATGTTTTATGTGGAAGATTCGGATTTGGAGTAATAACAAGTACTGTTATTTTGTTTTTGTTTTTTGTTTTTTGTTTTATTGTCTCAGTTCAGTTGACGCATTCAGGTTTTGCATTGTCCTAATTCTTCAGCTTTGCCTCTGTGTTGTTCATGAGTGTTCGTTTTCTCACATAGCTGGATGATGCTGTCAATGGTCCTAACAAGTATTGGTAATTAGGTAAAATAGGATGGTACAAATCAAAAGCAATTTCCTTTACTTTCATAAGGGTCTGATTCTTTGAGGAAAAAAAAGAAAAGGCGTCTGATTGATATATAGGAGGGAAATGGATTTTTTTTTTTTGGGGGGGGGGGGGGGGGGGGGGGTTTCAATTCAGGAATTGTTCTAATGTAAATGAGAGATGGTATTTCAGAAAGGAGCATACTTACATATCAAGTTTCTTATATCTATTACAATAAATTTTCTAATCACGATGGGTTTATAATTAAATGATAACAACCCATAAAATAGGACACATAGTTATATGTGAATAGAAAACTTGACAAAATGAATATAAAGAACTTGACATTATGATTTTTCTTCCAGAAAAACCGACACACGCACACACACATTTATAACCAACTTAACTAATTTCTTTAATATCTACATATTAGTTACCTAGAGTGGTGGAACCAAAAAAATTTTTTAGCCCGGCCAAAAAATAAATATATTGAACTACTTTTTTTTTTTGGTTTTTATTATAAAACACAAACTAACAAGTGTCTTTGATCATTTTTATACGGCACTTGCTTGTTTCCAAATAACATTAAATATTTTTTTCCATGTATACCCATAATTAAAAAGGTAGTGAGTGAGAGTAATAATTAATATGATATTAGAGTTTAGTGTAATTAATAGGGATAATATTGAAAATTACTTAAATTTTAGGATAAATTTAATGACTTTAACTATTTTTATTGACTTGTAAAAATTGTTAGTTAGTGCTCTATAATAAGGGCCAGAGGGAGTATTTATTAAATAGTATCACATAACCTTGAAAATACAAATAAATAATAACTAACAATTATAAATCAAAACAATATATAAGATGATACTAATATTTTCGATAGGTATCTCAAACAATAATTTTACTTTCTTCTCACAGTCCAATGAATAATGAACTAAACATTATCCTTATAGATAAAACAAAAATTAGCTGGGACCAAATTATTGGCCAAATAAAATATCATGTAACAAATATATATATATATATATATACTAACAAATTTTAGAAGGTCACCTTGGACCAGCTAGGATCAAGGCCCTAGTTGGCCACAAGACAATTCTGCCACTGATTATCTAGTTCCTATATTTAGGATTGGAGAGAGGATTTTTATTTTTATTTTTAGAATTGATAATTTATAAAAGACAAAGATCTCTACTACTTTTTTTTTTCCCTTCTTTTTGTTGATTTCCTTCTTCTTATGAGCCAATCTTTTATCGTGGTCAAATGAACAGTGTACGCAAACACAACTAGAGCTGGGAATCAGGGCCGGCTCGGCCCTACAGGGCCTGGCCCTCCAGGGCTTGGGCCCTACAGGGCCGGCCCTCCAGGGCCTGAGATAAGGAAAACATCTGTTTTTCAAAGCCCGGCCCGATAGTACTAGGGCCAAGGCCGGCCCTACAGGGCCTGAAAATTACTATTCAAAATTTTAATTATTTTTTTTCTAGGTTTTTCCAAAGAAATATAATTAGTAAATTGCAACCATTAAAGTTCTAATCTATCAAATAAATATTATCAACATTAAATATCTAAACAATACAAATCATCCAACAAATAAACACATTCATTAATTCGTAATAAAAAACAAATCATTGTCCACAATTGACTCACATAAAACTTAAGAAGTATTAAACTAAACAACATTAGATAACTCACATAAAATATAAAAGCATACCACTATCATTGTCAATTGTCACCTTCTTCATCACTCTCATCAATTTCATAAATATTTGATTATGCTTCATTTTGAGCAGAAGGCTGTGTTTCAGGAGTAAAAATGTTATGAATTTCTTCTCCTGCATCATGAACACATCCATAATAATCATTATCTGCAACAAATAATATATCAAATCATAAAATCAGAGTATAGTTATTATGTATTTATATATGTGCCTCCTAGCCTCTTCCTCTTGGCATTCTTTGACTAATTTTTTTTCTTAAAAAAATGAAAATGCTACAGTAACAGGGCCTGCAGGGCCGGCCCGAGCCCTACAGGGCCAGGGCTTAAAAGGGCCGGCCCCGATTTCCCGGCTCTAAACACAACACCCACCACACAAGTTTGAACCTGTAATCTCTGGTGCCATGTAAGCGAAAGCTCGTTGGCTCTTTTGGACAACCTATCACATTATCATGATTATAAGTGTTTTGTCACACTAAATTATTTGAGAGTTTTTGTCTGACAATGAAATGAATTTATGTAAAGTGTAGCTCAAGATATCTGAAAGTAGAAGATAACCAGTTGGAATCAGAGAGTCAAATAAGAGAAGGAAAGATGAAATAGAAGCCACATGCAGATAAATGATGTGTAGAACTGATGATGACTTGTGAAATAATGAATACATTGTCTTTATTTCCAACTCTATCCAATATGATCTTAATTGAAGATGCTAAAAGTACATATATATATGGATCAGCATCTTTGGTTGAATCCCATGTGGCTTATGTGGATATTGGGCAATAATTTTTAGATAGAAATAAACAAGTTCATCTACTCATATATATATTCAAGCTTGAGCAACAAGACCAACATTTATTAGGTGCAAAAAGTAAAGAATTTCCTCCCCTTTAATCATGTACTGGGTTTGAGGCATGAAAATGGAGAAAATGGTGTTGGAATTAAGCTCTTCTTTCACGACTGTGGGCCTCGACTTGAGATGGATTTGGATTAATCGGAACGAGAGGTTTCAATGAACCGGAGTCTAGGAGAATTATTAGAGATGAAATATCATGTTTAACCTCTGTTATTTCTTCTTCTCTTTTGTTCTTTTATTTTTTTCTTAAAAAAAAAATTTGTTTTTGGGATCACATGTCAAGATGATATTAGAAGATAGTTATCTTGTATATTCCAATCTTTTCCAATTTTGCCCTTCCATGTAGTTGTTACTGACTGCTGTGATTTATTTTAGGGAAAATTAGAATGAAGGACCTAGAGAAAAAGATATTTATAGAGAAGGACCATAAAAATTATAATTATTTAGAAGGACCAAATATAAAAATATAAAATTAAAAGTACTAAAATGTCCCTAACAAAAAATACAAAATTCTAAATTTCATTAAATTAAACAATGGTTTTCTCAATTATCACAACTTGAATATATATCCGTGAAAAAAAAAATTATGCATTCTTCAATTTTTAAAAATTATATTTTTTAAAATAAAAAAAAAATTAATTAAAAATGGAATTATATATTTTTAATAAGTCAATGTCTTTTATAATTTATGATATATATTAAATCAAGAAAGTTTGTATGACTTATTTTTGTTTTAGAAGAAATTTATGTGGGTTAAAAAATTCATGTAATGTTAAAAAATTAAAAGATCCAATTGACCTATTATATCCTGAAAATATGAAATAAGTTTATTTTTTATTTTTATAAAAAAGAACTTAATTGACATCGACGTTGATAACATAGATCGGGTAACTTGATGATATAAATTGGTGAAAAATAAAAATTAAGAAAAATAAGAGTTCAACAAATGTTAGTTAAATAATATATCAAAAAAGATATGATCATATCATGATGGGAAGTTTTAGTTTTAATTTTAGTTATTTTTTTAATTTTGAATACAAGAGATAATACATGAGGATTGACTAGAGACAATTTAGTAATTTTAAATTTATATTATGATATTCGGCCCTTTTAAGTAATTACAATTTTTATGGTCCTCTTTAATAAATATTATTTTCTCTTGGTCCTTTATTTTAATTTTCCTTTTATTTTATCTGTTTATTTATTTATTCCAAATACTGTTCTAAAATCAAGCTTTGCAACAATTCTCAAAGGGTAAACTTAACCAACAATTCTCATATGGTATATAGATAGTAACAAAATAAAGATACAAGAAATGATACAGAGCCTTTGTTGCTTTTCCTGTGTTGTTTTCCATTATCAAGGTAGAATAACAGTTTCTTTTTAAATTAATTAAAACGGTCCATGAAAATTGGTCCCATTTTGTGTTATGTTTTTAGTAGCCACAGAAACAGTTTGGCACAACGCATGGGTTTTGTCGCTTTTTGATGAGAAAGTACGTAAGACAAGCATCAGCATGATTGATGATTAGTGTAATAACTAATAAGTCAATGAATAAATAGGAAGTAATTTTTATTTAATATAATATAGATTTAATGAATGCTAATTATGGAGTGCATGCATATAATTAGCTATCTTCCTGGTCCCTTCTTGTCTCTATTTAACTGATTCCCTATAGTTTATTCCCCCTAAACTTCAATTATCAAAATATTGGGGGGCCATCAACATAGAAAAGGGCTGGCTAAGCTTTAAGAATATTAAGTAGGTTCCATGTATTGAGGGAAAAAAGGCATGTTTAGTTATATTATATTGGGAATTTTTACATTAGGGCCCTTTTTACAGAAAAAAACCAAAAAAAGGCTCTAAGATTCTGAAAATCTCAGAAAAAGCCCCAGAGCCTTTTCTGACATTGTCAGAATCTACGTGAGTTGTTAACGGGGTTGATATAGTTGTTAATGGGGTACTGACATAGTTATTAACGGGGCTGATTTAGTTGTTAGCAAATTGTTGTTAATGGTATTGATTTAGTTGTTAATGACCTACTCATTAACAACTATATCAGCCTCATTAACAACTCACATAGATTATGAAAATCCTAGAAAAGGCTCTGGGCCTTTTTCTGGGATTTTCAGAATCTTGGGGTCTTTTTTAGGAGGTTTTTTTTTCCTGTAAAAAGAGCCCTGATGTGAATTTTCCCTATTATATTTCTATTAAATTATTAAATTAAGTGTATGTTTGAATTGACAGTAGAATTTACTTTTCCAATGTGATTTACTGTGTATAAAATTAGTATATAAGATGAGTTTGATCTCAACTTACGTGAATGTGGTTCCCTTAACGCTAATTTAAACAGACCCTAGGAAAGCCCTAAGAAGTACATATGGTCTTCATGTTATATTTATACATTATGGTTTAGAGAGAATGTGCTTGAAATTAAATACTCCCTTGGCTCCCACATATAAAAGTTAGATGGGGTTTACTTTGATTCTAAATATAATATTTCTTTTTACTTTGTCTTCTAGATTTATTTATTTTTCTTTAAAATGCTCCTTTAAATTAGACATAGTAAGATGATATTTTAAGAAAATCAATACCAATATATTACAAGAACCACAAAGATAGCAAAGCTCTCTCAATGAATATTTAACGCAGCTCCATACCTAAAGTCATAACCCAAAATCTGTAGTTAAACTAAGAGAATCCCCTACTTTTTTTTTTGGGGGGGGGGGATTATTTAAAGACTAAATTACAGGAAAAAAAAGACAATAAAGAGCTATCTTAATCTTTCATAATTAGTTGGTCATTGGTTTTATTTAGTTTTTTAAATCCTCTCAAAAAATAAATTTTATTGAGGTTTGTTGGAAATTATTCTCTTTGCCTATGTGAGTTTGGCCCATTGCAAAAACGGAAAGTTTCACTGGCCCAATTGTTTAAGTCCAGCTTGAGCCCTCTTGGGATGGACAGAATTGTAAGATCCAGACTGTTATTGTATCATTTATGTTTTATTATGAAACATTATTTTTATTTTTTTTACTCCTCGTCTTTGGGTTCAACTGGCGTGGGGGTCGGACTTTCTCACCTTAAGGGAGGGGGTTCGATCCCTGCGTTAATCAAGGCGCTGGGGGAGGCATCCTAGGGGTCTAGGAAACAGTGGTAACGCTGGTAGAGGTGGATGCTTATGTACTCTCTGGCTAGTATTCCCTGTGGACTGGGTTCCAAGCGCCTTGCCCTTAGACTGTGGGTGAGCCCAACCCCTTTCCTAAAATTTTTATATATATAAAAAAAAAGAAACATTATTTTTTAACGGAAGATTATTAAGAGATCATATTTAGTTTTCATGATAAACATTTTAAAACTAAAATTACCCTGATCCTGCTGAGTTTTCTTTTTGACCTAGTGCTTCGTATGATTTGGCAGAATGAAGTATTCTACAATGTCCAAAGATACATAAATGTGAAAAATAGCTTCTATACACCAAGGAAAATAACCATCACATCACAATTATATCATGAGGAACTGAATTTGATTATTGGGATTTGGTAGTTTGTATGACAATCAAGATAAAATAAAGGGTAAAGGGGCAAAATACATATATGTTTTACTCTCTGAAGCGTTCAGCACCAAATACTTTTTTTGACCAAATGGGTTCAAAAGTCAGATTGGGTGTTAGTTAACTAGACGGTCAACGTTAATTTAGAAGGAGTGAACAGTATGTGGACACTGGAATGAAGTGGGAAGTGGCCACCTAGAAGTGAACAGTATCGCTTTTTTTGGGACACTGAAAAACTAACAATTAATTAAATTAATTCCTAAAATAAAAACGCTTCACACAGAGACACAACATATCTTGTTCGTCTCTTACAGCTTCCTGTACTTTCCTCTCACCTTGATCTTCTTCCTGAAGAACCCATAAACTTCATCAGCAAGAGTGTTCTAGCCTGTGCACTCGATCTCTCAGAATCCCGTTGTACAAAGTGATTTCGTTCTCCAGTATTCCTTTGATTTATGGGGTTTCATGTCTGCAACTACTCGATGCTCTGCTTTGCTTCCTCTGTTTTGCTCTGAGATCCTTCTTGGTTTCGGTTTCTTCCTTCACATTATCTACGAATTTCACCCTCTTCTTCTTCTTGCTACCTCTTTTCTTTTCCTATGCAAAACCCACATAAAAAATGAACAAAGAATGAAACCTTATCCAAGAAGTACCCATCAGACGAAAAAGGAAAAACAAAAAACAGGGGAAGAAAAGAAAGGTAGAGTATACTCACCTGAGTATAAGCAAGAGCGGAGGGCTTTCCTACAATTTGAATTTGAATTTGAATCGCCGGGAAGATGTGGGAGAGGGAAAGTCTTCTACCGTAGGAAACGGAGTGGGAACCTGGAAGTGAATAGTAAACATTTTATCACTTCTTCTAACTTAACATTGAGCGTCTGGTCAACTAATGTTTAGTGTGATTTTTACATTCATTTAGTAACCACATGTATATTTTTACATCTAAAAACAATATTTAGTGTTGGGAGCTCCCGAAGATAAAACACATATGTATTTTTACCCTAAAATAAACACACAAATATGTCAATTTTAAACTTGAGTCCCGAACCTCTATGAAACAAGAGGGAAATGCTTGCCACTAGGGCAACAGATCATCCACATATTTGATAGTAATTTTTTTTTTTAAAAAAAGTACAAATTATTACTCCCTTCGATCTGGATTACAGGATAACATTTGAGAGTTAGTTTTACAAAGTTCTAATTTTTGTCAATTTCTTCCCAAAATACCCTTATTAATACTTTCTCAGTAATAATTAAACACAATAATTATTTAATAATGCACCTATATATTTTATAAAGTGAATAATGATTGCAACTCATAATACCATATACACCTCAATTAAACACTTTTTTTAATAAAATAATTTTAAGAAATTTTTGTTATATTTAATAATAGCATCACTATTAAATTATATGTTCAACCTCCAAGTGTAGACTTAAAGTTGTTGAAGAAGATCGATGACGTCGGACTATGAGAGAGCTTGGAGAAGTTGTGTATGAGGTAAAACAGATCCAACAAAGAACAGAGAATTAAAGTAATTTTGAGAATTTATGGTGAGTCTTTCAAATTAGCGTTTCATTATTGACTAATTTATAATATTAGTGTGTCTGCGCTATCATACTCAATTCTTTTTAGGGTGAAGGAGCGTTTTTGCCAATCAACTATTAGTCTAAGAGCGATTTTACCAACTAACTTTTAATGGGCCCAAAAATGCCAAAGAACAATTAAATGTGTAAAAAAAATACAACTCCGTTTCTGGAACAGTAATTTTCGTCTATTTGCACGCCACGTGGGATTTTGAATGCCAGCTCAGTCACTTATGTGTAAATTTCACTGCCCAGGTGGCTTTTGTGTTTTTTTTCTTTTCTTTTTTGTTGAATCCCCATTTGTTTTCCCAAACCCTGTCGACAAAACGAGCAACGGCGACAGGGTTAATGATGTCATCCCAAGAAGAAGTTATGAAGGAATCGTGACGCACTGGATTGTAATCGGTAGATTGGACTTCCTGTGTATGTTCGTGAAAGGACCGAATAGGATTGGATGTAGGTGGGAGCGTGAGGTCATAGAGCTTGACGGAACCATCGCCTATGGCGGCGACGAGGAGGGAATCGTGCGATTCAGACCAAGCAACATCGTATGCCCCATCGGCTGTGTCGTAGGCTACCATCTCGGAGATGGGCATGCCGGGATTCGACGAGAGGTCGAGGACGTGAACTCGACCATTCCCGAGGATGCCGAAGTTCTGGGCAGTGGTGACGGCGATGCGGTTCTCGTAGAAGGGACTGAACTTGACGGAGTAACCACTGAAAGGAGTTTTGAAAAGGGGCATGGCTGAGTGGTGCTGGCGTCGGTGAAGCAATCAGAATCTGAGGTTTTGGTTAGATGGAAAGTGAAATTGAAGATTTTCTGATTTATGAATTTTGACTTTGTGTTCAATCTGATCGGCGATTACCGCTGGTTTTTGTGGTTCTCGCCGTTGCTCGTTTTGTTGACAGGGTTTGGGTAAACAAATGGGGATTCAACAAACAAAAAAAAAACACAAAAGCCACCTGGGCAGTGAAATTTCCACATAAGTGACTGAGCTAGCATTCAAAATCCCATGTGGCTGGCATTCAAAATCCCACATGGCGTGCAAACAGACGGAAGTTACTGTTCCAGAAACGAAGTTGTATTTTTTTTACACATTTAATTGTTCTTTGGCAATTTTGGGCCCATTAAAAGTTAGTTGGTAAAATCGCTCTTAGACTAATAGTTGATTGACAAAAACGCTCCTTCACCCTTCTTTTTAATAAGAAAATACCGACCAAATTAGCCTGATGCCAGATGACAAAACTAGCCTGATGCCAGATGACAAAACTAGAAGTCTGAACCTTAAACACCTGATTATTAATGCAAAAACCTGGGGTTGCCGGAGACACCCATCATCGTAATTTACAAAGGTCCTCTTATCATTCACGCACAACACCCCCTAATTTATGGCGAGTATTTTATTTTAAATTTTAAATAAGGACATTTTAGAAAATAAATATAATTAATTAATTTAACTATTATATTTAATTTTTCCAAATTTAGGTAAATATATCATATAATTAATGGACTATATGTCATTACTGGTTTAAATGTAGTAAAAGTGTAGAGAGGAATTAGGTGAAAGAAAACCAAGTCTATTAAGGACCCGTTTAGATGGTTTTTTTTTTTTAAAGTGTTTTTTTGTATTGTTTTTTTTAAGCTCCAAATTGAAGCTTAAAAAAAAAAAAAGCACCATTTTGGTTTTTTTTTTGTGACTTTTGTTTTGTTTTTTTTTTAAAAAATCATTTAAACACATAAATTAATTAAAAAAAAACACTTTTTTTTTTGTATTAAAAAAGTGCTGTTTATATATATATGGAGTGATTAATGTATCGCAAGCCATCCACACCACAAACTGTGATTTCTATTAAATTAGACATCTTCCATCCATGGCACAGACGGATAAATAAGAAGTAATTTTGTTATATATAAATTGCACATATTTTTCTAGCATTTATTTGGAAGGGAGGAGAAATAACAGGAAAATAGGGGGAGGAAATACTATGAAAAACTTCAAAAAATAGTAAAACAATTTACTATTTTTGAGAGTTTTTTCTCCCGTGCTCTTTCCTCACTATTTGCGTTTAAACTTTTGGGAGGCAGGGGGAAAAGAAAGGTACATAGCCCAAAAGAGACACTACTTACAATATATTAATAGCATTACTCTCCTTAAATTTATATATAAGAACTAATTGATAGTTAGATTTCATTCTAAATATAAGATCTTAATTCATTTTATCTCCTAAATTTATGGGCCCATTTGGGATAGCTTTGATAGAAATGATTTTTGTTTTTGTTGGATTTTTCTTAATGAATTTATTTTTTGATTGACTTTTTCTAATGTGATTTGTGTTGGGGATAACGGTGACAAAAGTGACTCTTTTTTTTTAATGAACACTTGTTTGATATAGCTTTTAATAAGCTAGATGAGATGGAAAATGATATAGCTTTTAATAAGCTAGATGAGATGGAAAATGACAGAAAGAGGCATGAATCAAATTCATATATATATATATATATATAGTACAAAATGTGATAATTTGAGATAAAAATTTAAAATAAATATAAATTTGCCAAATAGAATAGTAACATTACCATTAAAAAATAAATAGTAACATTACCATTAAAAAATTTACAACACAATTATTGAAAATAAATGAACTTATTCCTTACAAGTTGGTTTCTGATTTGATCACGATGGCGATTCATTTGTATTGAAGATATTGATGAGGATGCTTCATCAACTCGATCATCATTATTATCTTCGAACTTACGTAAATAGGTCCATTTAGTTGAGTAACGTACGTGTTAGGCTTATGTAGCTTTAGTTATAAAACTTAAATTAATGAATCACCTGGTTTTACCTGAATGAATCACATTATGAAACCAACAAACTTGTTCTCTATTATTCTTTTCATTATTTTATTAACTGTCATTCAACAAAACTTCTAGATGAGTATAACATGGCCTCTGAAAGAATTAGAGTGTAAATTAAATGATTTTAGACTAAAATGGTACAGGCAAAAGCAAAAGCCAATAGAGAAGCATTTATTGAGGGTGGAGAGAAACCTTTTTTTTTTGCTTTTTACTGATGGGGCCTACAGAAAAAATTGATGGAGAAGAAGCTGATGGAATTAGAAGTTCCATGGTGTGGCTTCAGAAAAATATCCCCATCAAACCTTGAAGCGCATAAAAAAGGAAGCCAACCCAAACAGCCAATAATTAAACTTTCCCTCCTAATGGACTTATTATCCCATCTGATGGGATAATAAGTCCATCAGATGGTATCCCAAACAGGCCCATAATTCCCTCTCCAAAATATCCTTACTGATTACATATGAACAGGGTTTCCATCCAAGGGTAGATTTAAAAACGGTAGTTTAGGAAAATCAACTTATATTTATTAAAAATAACAAGAGTTATTAAACCCAGATTAGCCAGCCTAAAAACTGGGAAACCGGCCACATAACCATTCCAGTCAGGCCATCAGCTCGGTCAGTATTTTTTTAATTTTTTTTTAAAATATTTAATTCACTTTTTTTTTAAAATTCAGAATTTCATATTAATAACCCTAAAATCTTTATTTTCTCACCGGTTTGGCTTTGGGTTAACTCCGGCTTGACTCAAATCTGCCTCACTGATCCTTGACCCACTACCTCAATCGGTTCAGAGGCGGTTTGAGTTTGATAATCTTGCAAATAAGTAACTCAACTAATATCTTAATCTACCCAAATTATTTCAGTAGCTTTTATATTAAACACGGGAGGCAATATTGTTTTACATTGACTGACAGACCTTGCAGTGTCCCACATAAAAACCGTAAGAAGTTTTGTACCATCATGCTTCAAACAGTAAACAACGATACCTCAGTGATAAACTCTATACACATAACATGTAGACATTACAACGAAATGAGAAAACAATAATCAGTGAAAAATATTTAGAGCAATTTACCAGAAACAAACATAGTGCAAAAGATAATCCAAGTAGTGAAACATCAATGATTTGCTTTGAATGGTAAGCAGAACATTGCATCTCACTTAAATAACAGCAGCAATCGCCTGGTTCATTTGTATATTATTTTACAATTACATTGATATTGATATAGCTGATGAAGAAGCACGAGCACAAGAGGACGTGACAATCCTCATAAACATCAATCAAATCGATAAGATTATAATGCAGAAGCGATGGCATCCAAAAGAGAGGCAGTAAATCGCATCTGGGTTTCTTCATTCATTCTTGAAAAGAGAGGGTAATGAACAAATAAAGACTTGTTACCGTGTTGTTCTGCAAACCGGAGGGAGTTGTAGTAAACATAGTTGCAGACAAAGCGTCCTGCATCATCTGATATAATCACATCAAAAGCCTCCTTCTTCATGAATTTAAAGATTGCCTCAACAGGCAGAGAAGTCTTCAACAACAAAGGAAAAGCGAAATGTTAGGGAAATGCAGAGAGACACAAGTGATAGCTCAGCAAGTAAACTAAACAGATTTTATTGCTAGTTAGTAGTTACTACCATATCAAGTGAGCGTGAAGCACATGCCTCATGTTTATGTGTTCAAGCACGTATAACATAGGCTTATTACATATATTACAGAAATGTTACCACACAATAGCGTCCCATGGAGCAGGATGTGGATGAGAATCATGGAGACAAGATATTGATCACTCGTTTATGTTGGTTAAAAGTATTTTGCCATTAATGGGGAAATATTAACACACACCAGATCTAACATGCACCATAATGAAAACAGGCTTATAAGGGTGTCCTGGGTGTTTGAATCTCCTAAAAAGGTTATGCACTTGGCGTTCTCTTTCCCTTTTTATTTGCATGTACTTTCTTTACTACATATTTTTGGAGTGAGAGAGGAGGAAAAGCTGAGTAAGGATATTACTCTAACAGAATGAAACATCTTCAAGTTAAAAACAAAGCTACAAGCTTTCCTCAGTCATCATAAGAACCAGCATCATCTTCTAATCCTCAACGTTAAGAATAAATGGTGCAAATTTTAGCAGAAACAAGGATAAGATGCAATGAAAATGCACTTGTCCAATAACATGCTATTTAAAAAAGTTATAGATCAAAAGATACCACTCTTGTTCGCGAAATTCCTCCATCTTCAGGCACAATTGGGACTTGCTGTAAAATAAAAGTAAAAAACAAAAAATAAAGGTTAGGTAAAGTAATGGATGAAAAGAAATTTAAGGTATCCCGACAAAATATCATGGGATATTTGTAGCTTAAAAGAACAAAAACCATAATTCACCTCAGGTTGCCATCCTAACTCATCTGGACAGCGGAAAGTGGCTTCATTTACCGCTTGCTGCTCAATGGCAAACTTCAGAGCCCCACTATTCACCCCCAAGTGAAGCTAAAGCAAAAAAACAGGAAAAGTCGCTTAATTAAACTAATCCAGGACAAAACACTGTCGTATCACTGCATATTTCAACACACCAATATTTATCTTCAAACATCTACTGAGAATTAGTCTTATACAGAGAAAGAAAAAACAATATATCATCAATGCATCAACATATAAATAAAATCAATAACAAGCCACACTATTCAAAAGCCATGAGCAGTACCTCTCATTCCTCAAATTTCATGTAATGCATGGAGAAACGTGTATATAGTTAACTTAATAGAATAGACACTTTCAGTGGAATTACAAGATTACATTGTTACAGATAGCAAAGAGAAGATAACAGACAAATTTTTTAGTTGAGAAATATATATATATATATATATATATAGACACAGAAGGGAAAACATACAACTAGGTCAGGGGTAAGTTATCCTACCAGATAAAGAAGCCATAAGATTAAGAAATGAAATAAAAAACTGTATAGTTTGAGCAATTAGCAATACTGCAATGCCCCACAGCAAATGCAGAGCATTAATGTGTCGATGGCAACGAAGTGCAACCTGGTGACCTCCAGCTTTGTAATCACACCATTAAAACTGGACCAATACAAGATTAAACGTGTATTGTGAAGTTTTATCAATTTTATTATAACACCACTTTTACTATGGGAATCATTCTGGAAACCAGGATTCTCCCATCATAATTATGACTTGAAAGTTAAACCAATAATTATAGAAGATTGAATGGAATGAATGATTGGTTAACGAAAAATGTTCTTTTTTATTTCCATTTCTGTTTCAGCCAAGCAAGTGCCTGACCCTTTTCAATATACTTCATAAAGGTTACTTTCAGAAAACCATATTTCTTGCTATGCATATATGAATTATGATATATAAAGCAGGAGACATAACACAAAAATTCATTTAGTTCTACTTAATACTACGATTAAATGAATGAAGAAAACTAACCCACACAATATTTGCATTGCTTGCAGCATCTTTTGAAACACCAGATTCCAATGTCTGGTAAAGCTGAGGAAGTGCGCCTTCCCCAGCCGTTTCAAGCACAGTGCAGCTCCCAAGTGTAACTCCAGCAGGAAGACCTCTCTTTTCTACATAATCCTTCAATTTATTAACAACGGTCTCTGTTGGATTTTCAGCAACCCCTTGAAACTTTTTAAATCCAGTTACATGAATAGTGATGGGCTTTGGACCTTCAGATCCCATTTCTTCGTTCTGTATACGGATGCAGTTCCCAATTTTCGATTAACCTTGGTGATTCACCGGTGTTTATGCCAATACTGCAAAATAAAAAATAAAAAAAATTAGTATCAAATGGCACCCCGTATAAATGTCATAAGCAACTAGGTTCCCCGAAGATTCTTCAATTAAATGTTATCCCGTCATAAACTCCAGGCTTAAGCATTTATTGCACAAGGTCAATCATATTGAAATAGATGGAGCAAATGATTGTTCCAGAAAAAGCCTATGTCAATCATACGGCTAATTTTTTATCGTAAATGGCGCATTCAATTGATTTATTAAGAACAGATTAATGGGCTTGCATAATCAGCAAGTCGAAAAATTGGTGATGCATCAGAGCATGGTAATAGGGAAAAATTGAAGCGCTTCAGGTAAGTAAGGTGAACTTGACTGCGAAACTTAGAGTCATACATGCCTGTAGTTTTCACTTCAGGTGCCAAGTTAGCATGTGGTCAACGTAGAGACAAAGTTAAAACGCTAAAGTATCCCCGATAAACATAAGCGTATTGCAGAATTGGAAACTAAACAAATCTCCGTCAATAGAACTGTTTGAAGTCATAAGCTATGTTCCTCCTCGTAACCCACGATGATTTATTTAGTCGAATAGTGAATTTCTCAGCACAGGAATAAATTTTACCAGAAATCGAGTCTAAACAAGCTTTCCTTCACGAAGGATAATGTAAGTTTGAGTTTTCAAGTTTCAATCCAGCTCCAACTAAAACATAAAAATCAAGCTTAATTAAAAATGCCTATTTTTCCCACCAGTTTCTACACAGTGACACAAAAAACGATTGCAAGAAATCATTCGAACACATAATCGCAATCAGGAGGAGATGAATTCAATGTCAACTACAGAGAACAGTGCATAGCTGTAGCATATAAAATTGAACACAATCAGAGACAAGGTAAATTAGAGGAGAAACCGGAGACTGAAAGATACCTACTGAATTAACGCTACTGTGAAGCGAGTCGGAGAATACCAAACTTCAGAGAATTAAGGTAGAAGAAGAAGAGATAAGAGACCAAAAGCATCGCCTCATCAGTTGCGTCGCTGGGCACTTGGAATGGGCAGCTCTGGTCGTCGTTTTGTAAAAGGCGGGGATACGAAAATGCCATTGGGTCGTCGTGTTATTACGATTCTACCACTCATAAGTTCATGTGGCGCCGAGGTTTGGCGGGGTCATACTGATACGTCATCGGCCGTTTCGTGATGCGACAAAACAATGGTGACGTGGTGCCCAACCGGCAAACCGTTTTCATAAGAGACGTTCTCTTTACTCCAGAGGGTTACACTGTTACAGCGCCACGGGCTGGCATTTCTCTCCCAATTTTTTTTCCCCTTCCATTTTCTCTCGTCAATTTATTTGGACTGTTGATTGAAAAAAAAATAAGGGAATAGGTAAAGTAGTATTATATTGATTTGATAGATATGATTTAGAAATTATGAGGGATGATGAGAAAAAGATGAGGTGAGGAACCTAACCCCATTATATCCTTTTGATGAGTCCCCCAATAATGATCTACTGTAGGTTGTTTGAGATTAGGGTGAAAAAATGTTATGTCATACTTTTATTAAACATTAAATAGGGCACGACTTCTCTCTTTTGCTAGTTGCGTGCGCTATCCTCCTTTTATTTTGAATTGTATCATTTTGGTGCAAAATCTCATGTTACCCTATCTCTCTCTCCCTCTTGAAAAATAACATCCAGATACTTTTTGCAACATGACTCAATATCTTAAAATGATTTTTGGTCCACTTAGCACCCTAACATATTTTTTAGTACCATCCAGAATCTAACATTCAACACACTAAAGTATTTTTTTTCACTATTATCCAAGTATCTTTGATTAATTTTTTAGGCATCCAAGAACCTAAAGCATTATACCAAAAACTACTTTAAGATATTGAGTGTTACCGGATTTTTTTTAAAAAAAATGTTATATGCATTAAAAATTAGTTTAAGATATTGAGTACATATGGGGAAAAAAAAACTTTACTGCACTAAGTGCTAGATACTAGGTGGTACTATAAAAATATGTTTTCTAAGTTGACCAAAAATCATTTTAGGATATTAACTGATGTTGCAAAACTAATTTCAAGGTCTTGGGTGGTACTGGAAAAAAAAAAGGCATTGTAAATTTTTTTTTCTTTTTTTTTTCTTTTCTTTAAGGAAGAACATGAGATTTTGCACCAAAATGTGCAGTTTAAAAAAAAGGAGGGCAGTGGACGCGGCTAGCAAAGGAGACAAGCCGCGTTATGCTAAATAGGCCTGAACAAGAGCTTTAAGTCCGAGTCTGAATTCTTGCTTGTGTTTTTTTAGGCTAAGCATGAACCCTCAGAGGGCCTATCCATGCTTGAAGTCTTTTTAAAAACTTACTAACAATGTAAGCCTTTAAAAGTTTCTTATATTGTAGGCATTGAAAGCCATAAATAGGCTTTAATGCTATTAGAACCTACGTAAAGGTAAGTTTTTGGTAGGCTTCAAAGCCTATATATTTATAAATTGGTTAAGGTGTAAAAACACATATGAGATGTTTTCTAAAGTGTGCCTAACACAGTAACACCAAATGCTTCTTTGAGGGGCAATAGTAACTATCAACTTCCAAAATAGGTGCAGAAATACACATTGACCATTAGTTAACCGCTTCTTTGAATTTCTTAAGGGTTAGAGAGTAAAAATATACATGAGATTTTTCCAAAATTGGTGCAAAAAGACATATTGATCATTTTTTTTTGAATTTTTAATTGAAAATGGTGACATGGAGGATGACGTGGATTACTAAGAAACAACTTGAAATAATAATTGTTAGTTCGTGTGTTTTGATGATAACAATTTCTAAGATATTGAATTAAAACGATCAAAGATAATAGATAAACTAATAAGAGAAAATACACAGAAGTTTACTCGAGCATAGGGCTGTGTATGCTCGAGCATTGACGGATGCAAGGCTAAGTTGATCTAGTTTAAGGAAGCCTTGCTCAAGCAGACTATATGGTCTTGCTCGAGCAACATCGTGGACATGAGAAGAAACACTCTACTCGAGCAAATCACACAAGTTGCCCAAGTATCATCAAGCACTATGAATAGTTTGGAGTTTTGCTCCAGCAAAGGTCTCAGCTTGCTCAAGCAACATTGAGCAGAACAGAAGAACAACAAGTAAGGCAAAGCACTGTCATACTCGAGCAAGAAGTAAAAGCATGCTCGAGCACCATGATCGAGCAGGCTTAAGAGGTTGCTCGAGCAACCTGTGCTCTTGCGTGTGTGCATAGTCCTTGCTCGAGCAAAGAGCAAAGGGCTGCTCGAGCAATATGCTCGAGCATGCACAAAGAGGTTACTCGAGAAAAGTCGAGCAACGAGGTATCTCATTACTGTATGAGGCTTACCCGAGCATGACTTAATTCATGCTCGAGCAGACAGAAAAGAGTGCTCGAGCATCAGCGTTACAAATGCACTTTACCTGTTTAGAGTGAAGCCTTGCCCGAGCATGATAAAAGCATGCTCCGTGATAAGTACATATTTTATAATTAAATAAGTAGGGATTATGGGCGATATTGATTGATTTTATTAATATCTTGTACTTATTTAATTATCTTTATGTACTTATCTATCTTTTAA
The DNA here is from genome assembly GCA_034222035.1 of Acacia crassicarpa. Classification (NCBI taxonomy): domain Eukaryota; kingdom Viridiplantae; phylum Streptophyta; class Magnoliopsida; order Fabales; family Fabaceae; genus Acacia; species Acacia crassicarpa. The sequence goes on along the minus strand of JAWXYG010000009.1, from coordinate 15,980,904 downwards.
TTAAATATAAGATAAAATGATATTATAACAGAAAATATATTGATATCCTATTTATTTGTGCAGGAGATATTATATGATTTAAGAGAGCAACCAATTAAATTTGAAAAGGATATAATATAATATAATATTATATATCATATTATATAATATAGTGTTATATTATATTATAATTGATCAAAACGTGGGCCAAGCTGGAATTATCATTGAGAGGAGGAGATTAAACTGATTCACATAAATAATATATGTGATATCAATTGAAGGGAATCAGATATAGAATAAAAAAACAAGATGAGATTTTGGATGGTGATGGCGTCGTGGGACCCGCGGCAAAAAGGCAACTCTAAGTTTATATATATTAAAACCACGGACAAAAGAAAAGAATGCAAGAAGACGCAAAGAGACGACGCACCACGCAGAAGAGGAATTCGGACTGAAACGCAGAGCAGGGGTGTGCCACGAGAACGAGAAAGCAAGACACAGCTCTGAAGAACGAGTTTGATCTCTTTTATTATTTTGTTAATCTAGCCATGTTTGGCTAGTTTTCTTTTGTAGTTAGGAAGAGGATAAACCCTATGTGAATTTACAGTATTTGGTTGAATTCTTTATTGATTTTTATTTTCTTGATTGAATGAATTATCTTTGCTTAAAGCTTTCTTAAAGACTGATCACCTTTTAGATTGTTCATAGGTTAGTGTATGACAATAGAGATGTTAGTGTATTTAACTAGAACCGTTAATTCATCATAGAGTTGTATGACCTAGACATAGGCTTACGAGTTTATGCGATCTCAGAATTTTGGTAAAAGTATGATCTTTCCAAACAATACTAAGACATTAGGTTGTTTTCAAAGATAACGGACTAAGGTAGCATCAAGACATTTGGACTTGGTCTAATTTTAGAGAATTGATCGTCAATCATGAGAATAATAATCAATTAGGGATTCAATTTAAATATTTGGAGGAACATAGGGGGATTCTCATCACTAACTGCGTTTTTCTTAATTACTCATCTTTTTCAACTATTCTTGCATTCTTGATTTTGGATTCTTTTTCTTTATTTAATTCTTTAAATTCTGTTTGGTTACAACTCACTCCATATTACTCATTCATCCAACTAAAGCGAAAATAGCAAATTAGTGATTGGAGTACTATTCCTCGTGGGACGATCTCTTTCTCACTACTTTATTACTTATAACGACTGGTGCACTTGCCGAAGTCGCTATCACTCGGGCAAAGGAATTTGCTTGCTAGAGCATCAGCGACCAAGAGCATTTCTCTGAGCAATCTAAAGGAGCTTGCTCGAGCAAGCATGGATCTTTACTCAAGCAATGTTGTCCCTGTTTTCAAATCAACGCTCTGCAAGAAACTTGAATCATTGAATGAATTCCTATTTCTTCTGATTGTTAATTATTGTGATTATCAAATGCTTTTAACCAATCTACTCATGAGTTTCAGATCATTTAAACATGAATTACCAGCAGATTTGAATAAAGCAACCTCGTCTGTCAGAAGCATTAAATGTAGCTACCTGAAACGATGATAAACAAGCAAAGCAACTCTGATCGAAGTAAAGTGTGTCTAATATTCCGTCTGCACAATAAATGCTATTTCACAACGGCAAAACGAAAGGAATGAAAAAGAATGTCAACTTTGCTGTCTCTGCACATTTAACCTAAATATTACAACAGCGAAATTCTCGACAAAAGCTTCATCAGTCTAACGGATTCACTCAAGTCTCTCAACGGCTATTTTTACGAGCTTCACCAACAGTCATTAATTGCAACATCTATAAATAGCCGAAGCATTGAATTTGCCACCTATCGAAACGCTGTGCAATCAATTCGAGTTTATTACTATTCACTGTTTCAACTGTTTCATTACTATGGACTTTAGTGTTCATCATTTATCAACTCGTGAGGAGTATTTAAACACTTATTTTCATTATCAGTTGAATCTTAAGGTTGAGGAACCTTAAGAGAGGGTGTATCAATTACAACTTGTAAGGGGGAGTGGAGTCTGAGAGTGAGAGGACCATCCTTCGTTTACATAGTGTGTAATTGTTCTTGAAGACAGTGAAATCCCAGGTGTTATGGGGACTGGACGTAGGTCAAAGATTTTGGACCAAACCAGTATAAACTTTCGTGTGTCTATTTCCCTTCTCTGACTTATTTCTCTGTTCTTTTCATTGTTAATTGTCTTCGTGAGCCATAAGCAAAAAGATTTTTGTGATCATCTATTCACCCCCCTCTAGGTGATATTCCACTTTCAATAATTTGTTGATTGGGCAAAGGAAATTAATCTCCACCTCATTGGCTTATCACTTTATCTCCACTTAACACTTCCTCTCGCACAAACTCAAGTTAACCATGGATCCGGTTCCTCTCATAAGCGATTTTCTCATTGTCTCTTACCATCTCTCAATCTTAACCGTCCATTCGATCTAACAGCTCAGGTTAAGCCACGTCATCTGGGTTTAAATAAAATTGAATTGCAGCACCATCAGTTTCCAGCCTCGACCGGGGAATTTGCCCAGCCTTTCGCCACCGCCTCCTACTTCATCCATACCATCTTTCCTCCCGCTTTCTCCTTTTCCTTGGACTCCTCGCTCACTGCCTCCTGTTCTTATTTTACCCTCTTCTAGTGGGTGGTAGTCGCAGACAATCTGCTGATCGGATTGCCTCCCCTTTGTCTCCTAGAATCCCGCAAAATTTGTCCGTCCTATTCATTTTTATCAAGGGCTTCCCGCCAATTCGTATTCACCATCTGAGAAAGTGGAGAGTAAATAAATCGAGGGTCGATACAAACTTTGTTTTCGCCTCTTTCTATCTTTTATTTTCACTCAAGTTTTTCTGATCCAGAGCCTCATGTTTCTGATTTATGTATATATAGCTTTTCTTTAAAAAAAAAAAATCTTGAAGTTACCTTCGTAAGATCGCCAGCTTCTGCCCGGTGTATTTAGCTGCTCTTTGGCGTGGCAAACGTCTTTTTCCTTTGATATTCTTCCTGGTATTTGTATAATCGCTTTCCAGCTTTTGATTTTGGTTTTCCTGAAAGATGGACCAGTTTGGTGTGTGAACTGCAAGTTATGGGTTGAAGCGTCAAGGAAAATCGGCTCCTATGGCGTTAGCAAAACAAGCCACAGATTATGTTGGCTTGCAAACCGGAAATTTCGGTGTCAATACAAGTCTATACTCCAAATCTACTCAACATGGATCAAGATCTAATGGGTTTTTTTGGATCTACTGACCATAAGAAAACCCAGCATTTTGGGAGCCTCGATGATGAGATTTATATTTTTGGTGGACCAAGTAAACCCGCCTCTCAGTCGAATGCTGGTGATGGCAATTCATCTGGTTTTGATTCAATATTCACGGGGTAGAATAATTCGATTTCAACGTCTTCAGCACCAAATAATTATGTTGATGATATATTTGGCGGAATACCTGACCTTAAGAGCTTGGTTCCTGCCAATTCATTTAGTTATTTGGACCTTTCCTCCTCAGCATTCCCACCAAATTGTCGAAGAACGTCCGAGCTGCGGGAGTCAGAAGCATTTTTCAGGGAGTTTTAAATGGGTTTTAAGAAAGTAAAATGGATGGTTAGGATTAGACAAAATGAACCGTTGGGATGGGACTGTGAGAGATAATGAGAGTTTGGCCAATGAGACAATCCTCTCTCAGTTAACCATAACTGGCTTGAGTTTGCTTTAGAATGAAAAAGCTTTGAAAACTCTTGGCCAAGCACCAACTCGAGTTTGACCAAGACTGGCTCGAGTTTCTTAAAAATAAAATCTTTAAGAAACTCTTGGCCAAGCTCAAACTCAAGTTTTCATTTAGACACTCAAGTCAATCTGAGTCTAAATGACTTGACTAACTCTTTGACTAGTGTTAACTCGAGTTTGACAACTCTAAACTTGAGTTTAGTCTTGACAGTAAGTTACCGGTTAAATTTGAATAAGTTTCAAATATTTTTAATTTAACCATTAACTCCATTTAAGTTTATAATTGTCAGTTATCATAAAAAACATATAAAGAACTAACAACAATCACAGTACAAAATCTAAATGAAAGTTAATCATACTTACAAAACAACTATAAGAGGCAAAGAAAACACCATCACGAATAAGCGTGTTTACTAATGTAAATCATATAATTATAAATATGTATCACTAAGGTACATGTGGGGAAAGACAATACTATAGTATGAATTTATCTTGAATTAATGAATCTAAACTACAATTATATTTCCTACTACATATGGGCTACTTAGAAAATACAATGCCATTCTTTTTTTTACCTTTTTCCTTTTGATAAATAATAGGGTGAAGGTGCGATTTTGCCAAACAACTATTAGTCCAGGAGCGTTCTAGCCAAATAACTTTTAAAGAGACAAAAAATGCCAAAAAACAATTGAATTCGTAAAAAAAATACAGCTCCGTCAGGCTAACACTAACTTCCGTCATAATGAACACCACGTGGGATTTAGAAGAAGGGCACGTGGGATTTTGAGGTCCAAGTCAGTCCTAGGTGGCGTATTTTGTTTTTGCTGAAGAATTTCCAGCTGGCTTCAAACGGAGAAAAGGACTAAACCCTAAATAACATTCGACTCCCTCGACACAGTGACCCAGAAAAACTGAACCATCGTTCGACTCCTTCGACACCTGAGAGCGACCGAAAGAGGAGGCAGACGAACCCAGCCAAACCCGACAGAGAAAATGACTAAACCCTAAATAACCCATACCGTTCTACTTGTGACCTAGAAAAACTGAGGTATCCTTCGACTCCTTCGACACCTGAGAGCGACCGAAAGAGAAGAGCCAGACGAACCCAGCCAAACACGACGAAGAAGGCTGAATCGAAGTTACGGAAGCAGTTATTGTGACCGATTCTCCTACAAGGGTTTCAAACAAGTGTGATTGAGGAACGTCCGACGAAAATCGCGAGTGTATTTGGCGATCGACAGTGGCGTTAGGGTTTGCGATAGCTGAAATTTTCGAAAGGTAACAGTCGATTTTAGCCAAAAATTGGGCCTCTTTGTGGTTTATGTAAGTGTTCCTGTTGTACATGTTAAATGAATGCCATCTAAACTTTAATTAAATACAAACCCTAGGATTTATCAATGGATTGATGTCTTTTTTTTTTTCTGTTCTTTTTTCTCCACTGGGTTCTTGATGACGTTGTTGTGGTTCTTCATTCTCACCTTCTCTGGGCACGCTCTGGGGTCGAACTGAGTTCTGTGTGAAGGTCGCATTCTCTGCCTCGGTGTGGTTCTTTTTGTTCTCCGGTGGGTTCTCGTTTTGTCTCGACAGGGTTTGAAAAAGAAAAGGGATTCAGCTGAAAAACAAAAAACGCCACCTGGGCATTGATCAAAAAACATAAGGACTGACCTGGACCTCAAAATCCCACGTGGCGTTCATTCAGACGGTAGATTGTGTGAAACTGATGGAGTAGTATTTTTTTTACGAATTCAATTGTTTTTTTTTGGCATTTTTGGTCTCTTTAAAAGTTATTTGGCTAGAGCGCTCCTAGACTAATAGTTGTTTGGCAAAATCGCACCTTCACCCTAAATAATACAATGCCATTCTATTCCACCCTAACTAAATAATTGGGCAAAGATTAATTATAATTATATATTTAATTACAATTGATATTCTATAATACCATATGTGATTAAAAATGTCCATGCAACAAAATTGAGGATGTTGTGGCTACTCCCCAAGAAATAAGCATGCTAATCATGAATATCCTGTGCATTTAAAACATAAACATGCACCAATAACCTAATCGGAATTTAAACAATTAATTTAATCGTGACTAAATAACTAAAATTCTTAATTGATTAAATTTATTACTCACTGATTTGAATTGATGTTTTAAAATCCTTAATTGATCATTTACATATGCAACATTGAGGATGATATGGCTACTCTTAAATATGCATGCGAATCGCAAATATCAATTATGTGCATTTAAATTCCAAATATGCACAATTTTTTAATGAGAATTTAATTGATTAATTTAATCAACAGAAAGTGACTAAATAATCATCATAGATAAATTCTCCTACTTTTTTGTGCCTTCAAATTAAATCTAATATATGCACATCTTAATGGAGGGATTAACTAATGAATTTGATCAACCAAAAATTAAATTAATAACCCTCCCATTGTTTTATGTATCCTTTTTTTTTCAAGAAATCAATTTCAGCATATTTCAACTCGAGTATAATTTTTAAAAATTCAAACAATTGAAAAATTTCCCAAAATTAATTACATACATATTAAGGTAATTATGTGATATACAGTTTTTTTTTTTTTGCAAATTACCATATATAATGCGAAAATAGCTAAAATTAATTTTTCCATATTGAAACAATTAACATGACACATAAAAACAAATCAGCATTCAAATATTTTGGTCAAATAAATCATTTATGGGGTGATATAGAAATTAAACCCAAGCAATTAATCAAATGTTTAATTTCTTGAAAAGAAGGGAAATTGCCAAAGAATTGAGCACAAAATAGAGTTAAGGAAACTTTATTTTATTTTTTATATAAAAGATGGCTCAAGGCCTATATTGATAAAGGAATTACATAGAAGGGGAAATTAATTTTAAACATTCTTGGTCAATCTAAGATCTTAAATAAAAAGGACATACATCTAAAATAGAAGATTTGAAAATACCCATCTTAACCAAGGCATCACCAATCCTATTGACCTCTCGGCTAATACGCTTAAAATTCACCTGCCAATATTTATCAAGAAGTTCTCTGACTTTTAACAGCTGAATACTTCCTGCATCATGACTTCGATCTAGTCCTAGTTGCAAAACAAACTTTATTGAACTAAAATAATATCTGAAAATCAAACTTGAAGGCCTCAATATCAATAACTCAATACATTGAACAACAACGAATTAAAATAAACACATGCCTGGACCAAAATGGGAATCAAAACGAGACTGGAAAAATATATCGTCTCCTTTTTTGTTAACTTAACAGCCCAAGAAAAAACAAATTGCAAACAAAATAGGCCCAGATGGCTTATTAATAAATGAAAGGCAGAAAAAACAAAAATCAGCAATTCCATAAGGAACCAAACATTTCGTCCAGCCCATAACGTGCGAAAACTAAACAAATTCAAGCAAAAAATAACGCCCAGGCCTAGAACATGCAAAAGGTTATATATGAATAAACAAAAAAAAAAAAAAGCTAAATGAGTACACTAGTACAAAAAAAGGCTTTTAGACTGGCACATTTAGACTGATTATAGAGGATTATGTTTAAAATGTATGATCGATGACTGTTTTGTAAATATAAAGAACTTGTTAGACCATTTCATTTAATATAAGGTTTGAAAGATATTAGCTAGACCGGTTGTTCGGAAAACCGGTCTAAAAAGGAAAAAAAATAGTGATTACTTGTAAGACCAATTTTTACAAATAAACGGTTTGAAAAATGAAACTTTTTAGACCTTATGCTTCTCATATCCAGTTTAAAAGATGTGGAATAAAAATAATAATATATTTATTACTCTTAAGACTAGTTTTTACAAACAGCCAATCAAAAAGGTGAACTTTTAAGACCTTATTTTGAGCAAAATCGGTTCAAAAAATTAGCTTCAAATTAAAACTTGCTCACTAAATCCTTAGTTTAATGCGCCGAAAATTGAATTTCACTCACTGAACCTCTCTTTTTGTCATGATAAGTTTGAGCTCTGTCGATTTTCTGATGTCATCCATCACTCCCTGGTTCTCTTTCGTAGCTTGTTTCTATGTTATTACCACCGACGCCAATGTTTATTGTGTGGCCTCATCGCTGCTTCATGTTTCTCTCTCGACAAACCAGCTCCGATAAACTCATTTTCTGTTTACTTAGCTCAAATACAATACACCAAGATGTACTAAGAGGTGTTTCAGTTTGATATTACTTTCTTATTTTTCTTCTTTTCTTTCTAGTTTTTTGAATGGGTTGAATTGGTAATCGATGAAATGTTCTTGTGGGTTCCACAGATTAAGCATGAGTGATTTCTTCCATTCGTTTCCTATTATTCCTTGAATTTTACTATTAGTAATGAATATTTAGTTCTCAAGAATATATTATACTAGAGAACTACCCAATTGACCAACAAAGTGATTTTTAGGGTTACTTTTCATGTCTGCAAAATATGTATATACACACTTATGTTGTTAACTTCAAGTCAAGTTTCTAGTGTGACAAGTAAAGGAAAGAAAACATAATCATGCATCATGTTAGTGCAACCCTAAAAAGTATTAATATCAAAGATAGTTAGGAGAACTCACGTACACTTAGAAAATTAGCAAAGAAATAACTAAATAGGAATAAAACCGTTTACTAGTTTGACGCTCTTTTTAATTGATTGTGGACTTGTGGAAAATTACACATTTGTTAGCTAGAGCTTAATCATGTCTTGATGAGAGTTCTCAATTATAGAACCATAGCATCAAAGTGTCAAAAGAACCTGCATAAGTGTATTTTCTACTTGCTTTATTTCTACCTTCTAATTTGGCCTTGTTGTTAGTATATTACATGTGAGAATAATGCGGACTTTAGCATCTTGCAAGTTTTTTTCCCCTTCAAGATGCATCTTATCTATTGAGATAATGTATGTCAAATCTTTTTGTCTATAGGAATTTGAAAATGAACGAGTGTTGAATATGATAAAAGGGTGAGGTAATTTATACAATTTACTAAAAGAAATGTTGATGATGATAGTAGGATGTTTTATTGCTCTTGTGTATAATGTTTGAATGAGAAGTGATTAATTGCTGCAGATGTATATACACGTTTAATTTGTGAAGGATTTTGTAATAGTTATACAAAATCATTGTAAAGTTCAAGCACTTGTTTGCTCATGAAATTAATGTGAAAAATTTGAGCAGACACACAGATGTGAGAATTTATTATGGAAAGCTTTGACATCTAGATCATTCTTTTCTATGGAAGAAAATTGATCAATTATTTTCTAACATCGGGAAAGAACCTAGGAACCTTAGGCTTAGCCTTAGTACGGATGACATGAATCCTTATGGTAGCTTTAGAAGTATACATAGTTCATAGCTTGTTCTCATGATTATTTACAACTTATCTCCTATGGTATGCATGAAATGAAAGTATATCATGTTCTCTATGTTGATTTCAGGACCAAAACAACCCAAAAATGACATTGATATTTACTTAAAGCCCTTGATCAAAGACTTGAAAGAGTTGTGGGAAGAAAGTGTTGATGCTTTTTACTCGAACAAGAATGAGGTTTTACAAAAATAAGCCATGATCTTTCGTACTATAAATGACTTCCCAGCATATGGAAACTTGTCAGGATATAGTATAAAAGGCCATAAAGCATGTCCGGTTTGTGAAAAAGGCATATGCTATCATCAACTTTAACATGGAAGAAAGACGATTTATCTTCACCATAACAGATTTCTTAGACCAAGCCACCTATATCATAGATTAAAGAAAGCTTTGTTTTTTTTTAAATGTCCAAAAGTATCAAGATGCTCCAAATGCATTGATTAGGGAGCAAGTGTTTGAAAAGGTGGAAAATATCAATTTTATCTTTGGTAAGACTACAAAGAGTAGAAATAAAGAAAAAAAAAGTATATGAAAATTTATATGTGTTCTTTGATCTTCCATATTGGCACAATCTTGATGTGAGACACTGTATTAATGTCATACATGTTGAGAAATGTATGTGATAGTATTGTTGGGACACTTCTTAACATACAAGGCAGTTCTAAGAATGGTGTAAAGGCAAAATTATATTTGCAAGCAATGAGAATATGAGAAGACTTATATCTAAGGCCATATGGTGAAAGAACTTATTGTCCCCTAGCTTCTTATACTTTGTCTATGGATGAGAAAAGAAGCTTTTGTAAGTTTTTACATGGCATCAAAATTCATTTAGGTTATTCTTCAAATTTTAAGAAGTCTGTGTCGATGAAATACTTGAAATTAATAGGTCAAAAGTTTTATGATTGTCATGTCTTAATCCTGTAGCTACTTCCAGTAGCTATTCGAGGCATTATCAAATATGATTTTCATCACATTTTGACTAGACTTTGTTTTTTCTTCAATGCTATATGTAGTAAAGTCATTGAGATTAAAAAATTTGATGAATTCAAAAATAAAGGATATCTTATCTTGTGCCAGCTTGAGAAGCTTTTTCTTCCTACATTTTTTGACATCATAGTACATATAATTGTTCATCTAGTTAAGAGAAAGTTGTGAGGCCCTATTTATTTACGATGAATGTACCCAATTGAAAGAATTGTGAAATTACTAAAAGGTTATGTGAAGAACGCAAACTGGCTTGAAGCATCTGTTATTCATAAATATGTTTTTGAAGAAGCCATGAAATTTTGTCAACATTATTTGTCCAAAGTAAGACATATTGATAAACGTCATCATGAAGAAAGGGGTAGACATGGGGCTTCAGTAAAGTGTGTGGATCTTGATGAATTGCTGCAAGTCCACTCATACATCTTGAATAATGTTGATAAAGTTCAAAATAACATAAATGCACATAAAGAAGTTGTAAGGAAAAAAAATAGTCGAATGAATGAACAAAGATCAATTTGGGAGCATAACAAAACTTTTGCAAATTGGTTTAAACAAATGGTTGAGGGAGAAGAATGTGTTTTTGATACAATAAAATGGTTAGCACGTGCTCCTAAGGTTGATGTCACGATCAATGATTATACTTTTTACATGAATTCTCTAAATGATAGGAGCACCGTCTAGAAACATTGGTGTTAAGTTAATGGCTGAATCTATGCACTTCTACAGTTCAAAAGATAAGAAGCCTAAATTGGCAACCATGCCTTATTACAGGGTTATTGAAGAGATTTGGGAGGTGAACTATGTTAAAATCAAATATCCCATTTTCAAATAAAAGTGGGTTAATGTGAATAATGATGATCAGATCGATTGGTTAGGATTTACATTAGTAAATGCGAATAGTAGATGTTTTGGAGATGAATCTTTTATTATGGCAGACCAAACAAAACAAGTATTCTATATCACCGATCAAGTAAATAAAATGTGGTCTGTAGTTCTCTAAGGAAAAAGGATTATTGATATTGATGAGGAAAGTCATTCAAATTATGATCTTCCTAAGACTCCTTCTTTTTCAAGGGGTCTACCAGAATTGAACGAAGAAAAGGATGGGGATAATGAACACAACATAAGAAATGATCATCATGAAGGGATATGAGAGGATATCTATTTATAAAAGAGAGAAAAGTACATTTGCAAACTTTTGACGCACACCAAGAGTTCTACAAGTTGAGGACCATAAGAACTCCTCTTCAACAAATCAACAAGTCCCTTGTTAAGATAATTCAGGTAATATTCATCTGTAGAATTATTTGAAAAGTTTAAGGTTTTAACATTCTTCCTCTGTTCTTAAACATGTCATTAATTATGTTCTTTTATTATAGAGTTCTGATGGTGGTATTATTGATTGTGTTGTGTCTCATCAACAACCAGCTTTCGATCATCCCATATTAAGAGAACACAAACATGAAATTAGATCTCTTGGGTTGTAGTCTATGATGAATAGTTGTTAATTAGATATCAATTTTGTTCCTACTGGAATTGAAATATTGTTGGTATTATATTCATTCACTTTGTATATTCATTTCTAATAATTCAATTTGTAACTCATATTGAGTCGTTCAGAGTTTGTAGCTTAAACTATCTTTTAGGTGCTAAATTGAATGGTGGGTAAGGGGGAAGAAATAGAGTGAATATGTGAAAAATATGAAAAAATTTAGGCCTTATTTTTTAGAATTTCATCATAATTACCTTATTATCAATGCTATCAACTACATCTTTTTTCAATATGAGGCACTAAGTAATCATTCAACTATTCATCCCTTATCCTATTATATTATAAAGTGCAACCTTGATATATTAAGGGTGGACAATCATTCAAACATGTCTATTTTTTTTTTTCTTTTAAAACATCCCAAATTCAAGGGGCACCCCCCCCCCCCCCCCCCCCCAAACTCATAACGTGGGTCCGCCCATGATTGTGGCAAGCCATCTAATGGTTTAAGTTCTCCTTTCTTCCATTTTGATAGAACTTAACATCACAATTAAATGGTGTTTGCTCTTACCTTAAAAGAACACAAGCGGTTAAATTTATTTAATCTCTAATGTTTGCTCTTCATCCCATTCTCTGATGACTGGTGCTCTGTTATTTCTGATTTCTATTATCTGTTTTTCTGCATTTTCTCTGGTTTTTTCTTTCTTTCCAGTTTCGGCTTGTTGTTTCCTGTGTTGTGTTTGTGCCCTCTTTATTATATCTTTTTTCTGTTGCGGGACCTTAGCCTCGTTTGTAATAGTTGTTCCTTTGCAGTAGTAATATATGGTACCTTTCCGAGCAAAAAAAAAAGAAGAGGCCAACCAAGGAAGTCTTGGGTCAGTGTTGGGGCCCCCACCAAATTATAGAAGAGAGAAGCTTCAATCGCCATATTAAGAAAAATGGTTACCTCCGATCAGCACTGATCGGAGGCGATATGGAGGTAACCAATTGTTTTTCTTTCTAGGACTCTTCTGGGTTTGCTTCTCAGTGTAAAATGTGAGTTGGGGGAGGGGGGGGGGGGGGGGGGGAGGTGGGGGGATAAGAGTAACGGAAGTTTTAGCGCATTTAACGCTTTTGTTAATTTTACGCCATTTCAAAAAGTCTGTGTTTGTTTGAGCAAAAAAAAAAAAAAAGTCTGTGTTTGATTTTACACTTAATAAAATTTTATTGTGCCACACGCACTTTTATTAAAACATCATTGTTAAATTTGCATTTTAACCTTTTATTTTATTCCCATCAAGAGGAGCTCAAGCACACCTTCAGCGCAAAATACGTTTTTTTTATTAAAAAAAAATTGAGGGTATGTAGTTGGTTATATTTTTGAATTATTTAATTAACAATATGGTACACATTATATATTACATAAAGTTTGAGGTAAGCATGACTAATAATTGATGGTATGAAGTTAATTTTATTTTTCAGTCATTATGGTATCGTTTGTATTCTACATAAATTATCATCAAAATAGCCCCTCAATCAACTTAAAATTTTACTATGGGGTAGGACTAATACTAACTTCCTAGCTAGTTAAATCATAACATTAAGGATCAGATGAGTATTTCTGAAACTTTTCAGGATTATTTATCTTGAAGAATACATTAATATCCACACAAGAAAATCTTACACAACATCTCAAACATTACACATTAGTATGATACAACATTAGAATTGATTATTAAAACCAAGCATAAACAATCTCAAAAGGCAACGAGACCAACAAATGGTTTATTCATGACACATTATTGCCATAGTATTGGAGAAACATGCGTGTTCCTTCTTCATATCAACTAATTCTAGTCAAAGAAATGGAGAGACTGACATGTGCAAGGTTTCCCTTAGACATATGACCTGCTAATATACGTTGGCAGTGTAGAAAAAGAGTGTCCATTAAAGCTTCTCCAAAGTGGCTCACAAGCAAAGGTTCAGACACAGCTCTCACAAACTGTGCAATTTGGTATTCTTTGCTGTCATTATAACGTCTCTCATCATAAGCAGCCTCCCAACTTATTTCAAATGCCTCCAAGTGATTAATTGTGAAGGAGCCTTCTTTTTCAACCTCCAATTTCAATTCAGATGAGGACGGGGTATAGAAAGGAACATTGAATGAATCCATCTCATCTTCCTTTATTTTTCCCTTCATTGCAATAATAACATCAATACAAATTGCTCTATCATGCATGCATCTTTATGGTTATCATTTAGTGTATGAATTAATTCAAAGAAAATTCATCAAAAAAATTAATTCAAAGAAAATTGTTCGGAAAACTAATTTGAAAGTCTCTATAATTTTATCTCATTTTTTATTCGGTCATTTTAGTTTATTAATTTTTTTTTAGTGGGTCCTTATAGTTTTCTCAATTATGGATACTATATAATGGTCTTTATACTCATAATTCGTTTGTTTGTAAGAGACCGAAACTACACTAATAATTGATGCCCTGACTGTCACTCATTATGTTCTTGACTTAGTTTTATGTAATATAATCTAAATAAGATAAAATAGAAACAACCATATTGCATATATCATATATGGATGCAATGAGACAATTATAATTTTTTTTTATTTTTATGTTGATAATTAAATATTTGTCATCATACTACTTTTTCTATTTTGTATTTTGTGGCAACTTACACGTTACTTGCACTCATACCAACCTAAGATTATGAGCATATGAACTAATATCTTTAATTAGTAAAACTATAAAGACCCAATGAAAAAAGAGAAAAACACAACAGAAACCTAACTAAACACATGCAAAATAAGAACCAAAAAATTTATTTTCACAAGTTGTAAATTAAAAATATGGCATAACAAGGGTATGTATGTACCTCCAAGACCATATCGTTAAGTGCTTCAGTCACAATGTCCCAAATGTGGCAAGATTTATTCAATGACGGATCATTATTGCTTCCTCTTCCCAAGAGTGTAAGTACCATATGACCCCCTTCAACCAGTTCTTGCGCACGACACTTGAGGAACAATGAGAAATCTCTTTGAAATTGATGATAATAAGCATCGCACACATTTGAAGGACTTGTGTTTGTCATGCAAACGTTTCCCTTATTATTCTCTACACCCTCAGGAACCTACAATCAATAATATTCACACTCACCAATTAATTTACAAATATCAATAATTATTTACTCAATAAGATTTAAAAGAAATAAAATTAGTTATTATATAAAAGGAACATCGGTGAGGAGTCCCCCATTTAGAAATTTTATTAGCCAAAAAACCCTGAATTCGAATACTGTACATTTTGGATATAAAATCCTGAGAAGTACTAGTAATTTTTGGTGTGTGTGTGTATATATAAACATATCATGTCCTTCTGCCAATAGAATTTACCAATAGGAACTTTTCTCCTATTTTCTCTTTTATACACACACACACACATATGTGTGCGCGTGTGTTATTTACCTGAGACATCCAATGAAGACTGTTGGCGGAGTGGACAAAATGCAATGATTTGGAAGGCAAAATCCTGTCATAGAAAGAACCAGGAACTCCAGTGATGTAACATGGGCCATTTTTATTCCCATTGTTATTACTGAGCTTTTGTTGAAAGCTTTCAAGAGACTTGAATATTGTGTTGAAGTCATTGCTTGGCAGGTCAGTGAGGAAGATAATGTATTCTGGAGATTCATGGTGTAGGTCTCTGCAAATCTTCTCCAAAGTTTCAATGAATTCATAAATCACAAACAAAGTGTTCGGTCCACTTGAACAACCCAAGTCTGCAACTGCTAGGGTTTTAGGGATTATTTTTTCTCTACAGAAGCAAGCTATAGCTTCCTCTCTTATGAGTTTTGTTGACGAAATCACCTTTTTCTGTATATTATCATCTTATTATTAGTAACAGACTTATATAGAATTAATGGTTGAAAGGATTGAATAATAAAGTTTGAATTAATGTACCTGGATGGCCAAAAAAAAAAAAAGAATTAATGTACCTGGTATGAAGAATTGTTTGAATAGCTTGTTTCTGTAGTGCCTCCTTTCATTTGCAAAACTTGAGCTACGTCCTTTCTCATATTGACCCTTCTACAGTGATGTTTCTGACGATAATAGGGATCAACAATGATCTTTAACACCACATAGAACCAATTTTTCGCCTTTAACCTATAATCAGGTTAAATGGATGTTCTTCCTGAAATTGGAATTTGTTACACCATTTGTGTTATATATATATATATATATATTAGGCAACTGGCTTATTTCTTCACGATTAATGACATTTATATTTCTTAATTAAGGCTGTTCTTATCCATTTATAAATACATTCTTATCACATTATTGATAATGTCGTTAATGACGTCTTTGTTTGTTCATTCACCATATTTGTTCTTATCCTTTCATTAACAACAGTCTTATCTGTTCATTAACGACGCTCTTATCTTTTCATTAACCATATTCTTATCCATTCAACCTCTTATGTTTTCATTAACTATATTCTTATCCATTCAATAACAACATTCTCATCTCTTTTTTTTTTGAACACTCATTCTCATCTCTTTATTGATTACATTCTCATCGTTTTACCTTTTTTTTTTTTTTTAAAATGACACTTTATATAGCGTAAAAGCTTTATGTTAATTCTATTTTGTTATGGGAATTCAAAAGAAACAAATGATTTTGCAGAATCTGAAAAAGAGATATATGCATTCAGGTAACCCAAAAAAAAAAACAGAGAGATATGCATATACTCCCTGAGGTCTTTATTGTTGTTAATGAATGAACAAGATCAAATATCGTTAATGAACAAATAAAAACATCATTAATGAATTAATTATGGTTCAGAAACCCGGACCGGACTGGCCGGTTTAGACCGGAAACCGGTGAACCAGCCGGAAAACCGGTCCAAGTTGGGGATAGAACCGGAGTCCCGAATTGACCCGGGGTCAACTCGACCGGTTTCGGCCGAGTTGACCGAGCCAGAATCGTTTTTTTTTTTAAAAAAAAAAGTCGCTTGAACCTAAAACTTCGACGACGAGAAAAGAGAAACGTGATACATGGAGAGAGAGCCATTATTTTTTCCCACACATTATTTTTTTTTCCTAAGCCGTGATACATGGAGAGAGAGTCATAAAAGAAACGTGATAGAATTGCTCAGAGAGAGCCATAAAAGTGGAACTAGAATTGTGTGGTTGGGAGTTGTTGAGGAAAAGGTGGCTTGGGAAGTGGTGAAGTGGCGGTTCGGATCCTCTCAGTATCACTCCTCTTTTCATCCCTCAGTATCTTTTGATCTGGCCCGTCCAAAAGTTGATCCAACGTCCAGAAAGGGGCTTTTAAATTTAAAAGCCCCTTTCTGGACATTGGATCAACTTTTGGACGGCCCAGATCAAGATACCGAGGGATGAGGAGGGGAGTGATACTGAGGATATCTGCTTCCGGTGAAGTGGTGGGTGCCATGCCATGTGATGTGATGAGATGTGTGTGAGAGAATGCAAGGGAACGGTCAATCACACGACCGGGTCAATCACTCTAGCTATTCTCTAACATTTCTGCAAAATTTATTTTACTTCCTTTTTTTTTTAATTATTTATATTATATGAACGGTTTGACTCCGGTTTAACTCCGGTCTGACCTACTGACCCTTGATCCAATACCTCAATTGGTTTAGTGACCGGTCCGGGTTTTAGAACCTTGAATTAATATGAATATTATTAATTAAAAATAATGTGTGGGAAAAAAATAAATGAAAAGACATGCAACTAGTTAGGGTAAAATATAGCTTTTGCTGATTCTAATAATTTTCCTCCAGCTGATCCAAAATGGGAGGCATATAATTCACAGAAACAACACAGATTTTCTTCGGGAAAAATTAGAATGAAGGAAGTAGAAGAAAATATATTTATGGAAAAAGATCATAAAAATCGTAATTACTTAGAATGACCAAATATAAAAATATAAAATTAAAAGTACTAAAATGTGTATAACAAAATCTTCTGCATTTCTTCCTATAGTCTATTCCACATTCTAAATTTAAAAATAATACAAAATTCTAAATTTCATTAAATTAAACAATGGTTAAGGTGCAAATTGGCCAACAAAGTATTACGCTAGAAGCATTCAGCACAAAAATGTTTTAAGGGTACTTTAACTATCAATTAACAATTAAAAAGTGAAAAAAGACAATGTAATTAAATTACCTCGTCACCGTCTTGGTGTCTCCTTCTCATTTTTGTCTTCTATTGACGGTCATAAAGTCAGCAACGTCGGTGGCTCCAAAGCTTCCATTATTACTGGGTGTTCCACTCACCCTCTTGAATTTATCATGGTCCGTATGCAACTTCAGAGCAAGAATCATGCACCAAAACCAAATTCAACGTCCACAGCCTCCAACCGGCACTCGCCTTACACTTTGGTTCTGTCCCTCCGATGCCATAGACAGCAGTTGCCACTACCACGACACCTGCTTGCGTGGGTCCTATCTCTATTGGTATTTGTCTTATCCAACAAGAACACATAACCGCTCTTTTCTCTAGTGTCTCCGCCACTGTCCTCTGCCAATGCCTCTACTCCTCCACCCGTATAGGTCTTTACGAAGTTCTGAAGTAGAAATTGTCTAATCCCAACAACAAAGGCACTTCAGCTGTGGACGCAATCAGCCGAATGGCCAAACCACAGGGAGCCATCAAAGCCCACAATTATTAACCTTTCAAAATCAAATCTCTTCAACACTCTCACATCTAGGTCTTATTCCTTCAAGCCTCTCACCCATGGTAGTCAAAAACGCGATTTAAACGGTAAAAACGCCGTTTTTGCGTTTTTTGGGGAGCAAAACGTGTTACGTTGTGTAAAAAACGTGCCAGACGTGAAAATGGAAAAAAACGCCGCGATTCAACGTGAAAGCGTAAAAACGCCGGTTTTTCCAAAAAAGCGCCGCGTTGAGCAACAAACCAAACCAGCGGTTTTCAGCTCCAACGGTTTAGCTGCTGGAAGTGAAAACACAAAAACGCCTCGTTTTTTAATAAAGCGGGAAAAAAAGGAGAAGGAGACGGACAGAACGAGCCCACCGAAACAGATCGAGTTTTAGCAGAGCTCCAACTATGTTCGGCTGTCGCGAGTTCTCCTCTATTGTTGCAAATTGAAGGAGACAGACAAAAGAGAAGCTGTTTCGGATGAAGAAGAAGAAGGATCCAGTTCATTCTCATCTGTGGCGTTGTGAAGAAGAAGAAGAGAAGAAGGATTCCGTCTGTTCTCATCTGCGGCGCTGTGAAGAAGAAGAAGAAGAAGAGAAGGAAGTGAGAGTAAGACGAATGAGAAAGAAAAGACAATTAATTAAAAAGTGATAGGGCGTGAGTCACTCTGCAATCATGACTCACGAGGAAGAAAAGAAAAGTGATGGTGATGGAGATTAAATTTAATAATAATTAAAAAAAGGATATTATATTATATTGCATCCTTTTCAATTTAATTTGTTACTTTTCTTAGATCATATAATATTCTCTATACAATAAAATAGGATATCAATAGATTTTCTGTTATAATATTCTTTTATCCTATATTTAATTAAAAGATAATTAAATAAGTGTAATATTAATAAATTTAATCTAATATATCTCAGAATCTATACTTATTTAATTATAAAATATCTATTTATCACTTACTTTTCTCGAATTTTTTTTATATACATATGCAGGTAAAAACTCCGTTACGTTTTACGATTTTACGTTTTACGATTTTTCATTCCCCTTCCGTTTTCACGTAAAAACTACGTTTTAACTACCTTGCTCTCACCCACCACGTGGACAGAATTCAATTGACACAAACGGCCGTTACACTCATATTTTAACGTAATTGTGATAGTTACTATTTTTAATTGCTATTTGGTGCTTATCCTCATTTTTAATTGTTGATTGATAGTTAAGGTACCCTTAAAATATTTTTGTATCAGGTGCTCCTAGCGTAATACTTTGTTGGTCAATCTGCACCTTAACTCATTAAACAATAGTTTTATCAATTTTCATTTTCACAACTTGAATATACATATCTATGAAAACAAATTATGCATTCTTCAATTTGTAAAAATTATAATTTTTTTAAAATCAACAAAAATCTTAATTAAAAATGGAATTATATAATTTTAATAAAAGTCAAGGTTTTTTATAATTTATCATATATGTGAAACTAAGAAAGTTTGTATAAATTATTTTTGTTTTAGAAGCAATTTATGTGGGTTAAAAAATTCATGTAATTTTAATACAATTTAAAAATATAATTAACCTATTATATCTTGAAAAATATGAAATAAGTTTAGCTTTTTATATATAAAAATAGCTTAATTGATATCAACGTTGATAATATAAATCGGGCAACTTGATGATATAAATTAGAGAAAAATAAAAATTGTAAAAAAATATGAGTTTAACCGTTGTTAATTAAATAATATATTGAAGGAAAAAAAAAAGATATGATCATACAATCACAGGCAGATTTAGTTTTAATTTTAGTCATTTTTTAATCATGAATACAAAAGAAAATACCGAAAATTGAATTAGAGACAATTTAGTAATTCTAAATTTATATTATGATGCTCGATCCTTCCAATTAATTATAATTTTTATCATCTTTCATAATAAATATTATTTTGTCTAAATCCTTTATTTTAATTTCCCATATTCTTTAATCAAACATCCGATAGATAATGTTAACACAGATTTTCTTTATTCAACTAGTAGTGCAGTGATATTGAGATTTATTTTCCCCCTCCCGGTCCTGGGTTCGCCCCCTATGGCCTTGTATCAAAAAAAGATTTTCTTTATTCAGCTACAAATGGAGAAACAAAAGTCACCTCCCATATCAACCGATTCGACGCGATTTCTGGCTTCTATTGCAAGAAATGAAGAAAAATATCCAGAAGCTCCCCTTTTCAATTAAAATAAAACAGTGCTTCAGTCTGATTTTACGCTAGGGGCTGAAAAATCTAGATGTTCTGGACGTATAAACACGTAGAATTTTTCCCTTTTTTGAACTTTGCACCAAAGGGAAGAATTCAAACTTGAAAGTATTCACGAGAAGATAAACCGAGCATATGCCGTAAAGAAGAAGGGAAACAAGTCTGAGATTTGGCACATTTGGAGCACCTGGAGGAGAGCTGGTCCTTTAATTTCTGCCAGTGCAGCTCGATCGGATCTGTTTCAGTGAGGGAGAAGATAAGAACGGTGGCTCAAACTGTAGTACATTAAACTAACGGCGCTTGACGTGTATATCTTGGGTGAGAATTGCCCACTTTTTTTTTTTTTTTTTTTTTGAATGAAAGGAATTCATTAAAAGTAGAATAATGAAATGTACATCGGAATTTGAACCGCAAATTACAACAGGAGATTAAAGCGAGTAAAACAATTCTGGTTCTGAATTACTAAGGCCCTGACATGGGCAGAATTGCCCACTTTTAAATGGGAAAAAAAACATTTAAATACCACCTCAACTTCTTAAATTCAAAAAAGATCATTAAAACTTACAAAGGATACAAAAGAGATGGGTGAGAATAAGAGTTTTTCATATTTTAGCTTAGAGACCAAAATGTTCGCTTTACACATTTTTCGGTACCTAACGATTTCATTAAAATCATTGATCAATTGGTCCCCGCCTACAAAATCGTTAGGCACTAAAAAAATGTGGAAACGTGCATTTTGGTCTTTAAACCAAAACTTGAAAATCTAGATTCCTACCAATCCCCTCTCTATCATTTGCAAGGTTTAATGATCTTTTTTGGGTTTTGGAAGTTAAAATGGTATTTAAATGTCTTTTTCCCTTTTAAATATTTCAAGGGCAAAATTACACCCATAAATACTTTAGCTGCGTAAAAATAGTTCACGGAGCACCTAACCATTTATTTTTCATAAAAATATCTTTAACTCAATAAAACATAAATTAATAAAATTAGTTTAAATTAATCAAGTATTTTCTTAAAGAAAAAATTTATTGCCATTCTAAAAATAACTTTGAATGTGGAATATCGATGCAATTTTTTTCTTTCCACAGTGTATATATATATATATATATATGCGCGTGTGTGAAGAAAAAGATAAATAATTTCTTTTTGATTAAAAAGATTAATAAATTTGCTGACACAAGTTGGTGAAATAAAGGAAGCCAGAGCAAGCCAAAGAAGTAGAGGAAAAAGAAGCCAACAAAAGAGTAAAGAAGAAAAAGAAAGTTGTTTTCTAAGGTACAATAGTACAACAATGGAAGGAAGATGCTTTACACAATAGTCTTGTAAATATATATGTGTGTAACCTTTACAGAAGAACTTACAAGACACCTTACACTTATTTGTACTATACAAGACACTTAATGCTATCTCTTACAAGACTATCTTACATAAAGCATCGGATATCATTGAAAACATAATTGATAGAGAAATAATAAAAATACAATTTAAAAGAACAATGGAGATATTATCAAGAATATGACAAAATCATTATACTAATACTCATAAAATTTAATTATGAAAGTATAGAGCTAGAAAATTTCATGCACTTATAGATACATGGGTAAATTTAACTGCAGTAAAATATAATGTTTTACCACTAGAAATATGAAAAAGAAAAAAAAATTATAAGAATGGAATCAGCATGGACGAGGAAGAGGAAAAAGTGAAGTTTTTAGGCTGTCTCGCGCTCGCGTCTTCCCCAACCTCTACTAGGGTTTACTGTGCACTCGCCTCCTCCACTTTGGCTGCTGTCTCGCCGGCGGCCAGACGGCGTTCTGGCAGCCGGCGAGCCCCCTCTCGTGCCATCTCTGCAACAAAAAGGTAGATTGGACCTCGAAGATCCGGTGGTAGCCAGTTTTAGCTCGGAACAGGGACACAAAGCAGCAGCCTTCCTTCTTCTCTGGCGCCGGCTTTCCTCTGGTCTCCGTCCTCAGTGCTCCTCCAGCTCCGGCGTCCCTCTGCCCTTTGGTTGCAGTTGTAGTCCTCCCCCGTCTCTGGCGGTGGGAGCTTTTGACTGGTCGTCTCCCTCGATGGGGGTCTCCGGCGTGGCGGTGCTCTCAGGCGCGATGGTGGTCTCCGGCGAAGGGGTAGGCTGCCTTTTTCTTTTATTTTTATTGTCTCATGTTTTTGTGTTTCTTCTGATGTGGCTGTGGATTTGGGATTTTATAGTGGTGTTTTCTGTTGTGGTTTGGATCTGTGATTTTGGGGGAAGGGTTGTATCAATGGTTGGTAATTTATTGCTCCTTATCTTTGAGAGAACCATTGTGTGGTTTGTTTGATGGTGGCAAATCCGAATCTTCAGTGTTAGCCAATATTTGATCAGTATATGGTCAAAGTCACCGGATCTGCTTGATTAGAAGAGAAAAAGCGTTCTTCAGGACATTAAGGGTCTTCGTTTTTCCAAGGTTGGGTTTCCTGTGCTCTTTACCCCAAGATGGGGTACCCATTTAGCTGTCTTAGTTGCAGCTATTGCTTATAAGATTGTGTGCCCGTTCGGGTGGGTTTTACAACCAACACTTTCTTGCTTGTTTCTTCTAACCTTGGGTATTGTGGAGGCCATTATTGTCTATGATTCTACTTCTTCTCTTATATTTTTAATGTACGGTGTTTGGCTAGTATTGTATTCAGTTGATCCTGTAGTAGTTGTTTTAGCCTTGTTTGTATTTGTCTTTATGTATTGTACCAGTTGGCAGTATTAATATAGATATATCCTTTGACCAAAAAAAAAAAGAATCAGCATGAAGAGAAATACATATGATAGAATTAGAAGCGAAAAATATCATGGTTCTGAAACCCGGACCGGACGGTTCAGACCGGAAACCGGTCCGAGTTGGGGATAGAACCGGGGTCCCGAGTTGACTCGAGGTCAACTCAGCCTAAACTGGCCGAGTTGACCGAGCCAGAATCATTTTTTTAAAAAAAAGTCGCCTGAACCTGAAACTCCGACGGCTAGAAAAGAGAAGGGAGAAGAAAGAGAGAGATTTGAAAAGCCTTCAAATCTGGAGATCTTAAGAAGAAGAAAGGGGGTGGAGAAAGCTGCTGAAGAAACTAACAAGGTAGACAACAGAGGCAAGGAAGAAGAAAATGGCGGCATAAAGAAGAAGAAGCATGGGGAATTAGAATTACAAATCCTTATAAACATGAAGCATAGGGAATTAGAATTACAAATCCTTATATATATATATATATATATATATATATATATATATATATATATATATATATATATATAAGATAAAAAAATTTCAAAGAAATAAACATAAAGAAGAAGTACAATTTCTACAAAATAATGAACGAGTAAAAATAGAACATATGTTAGCAACTTTAACAATAATTGAAGAAAAGACTATTGAACAAAGAATTTTAGAAAATTATGATGAAGATCCTTTAATTCATTGGGAGAAATCTAAACCAATAGTAAAAATAGAATTAAAAGATTATAGTAAAGAAATTAATTGTAAACTTCATCCCTGGATAGCTAAGGATAAAGAAGAATTTACAATGCATATAAATGAAACGAAAAAAATATGATATTTAATAAAAGAAAGTACATGTGAATATTCATCACTTTCAATGATTGCAATGAAATTAAATTGTATAGCTATAAGAAATAGATATCCTATACTGAAAATGGAATTATTATTTAATTTATAAAAAGAAAAAATATTTTTAGTAAATTTGATTGTAAATAAACATTTTCCCAAATAAAATTAGAAGAAGAAAGTAAAAAATATATACAACTTTTAGTACATTAGAAGGATTATTTGAATGAAATGTGTTACCAATGGGTTTTCACAATAGCCCAAGTATATTTCAGGAATATGTATCCAAACTGTTACTAGCTATCAGAAATCAGAAATTTAGCTATAATGTATATAGATGATATAATATACTAATATTTTCTAAAAATGAAAAACAATATAAAGAACATTTAAATTATAGAAGATAAATGTTTGAATATTTCATCTAAAAAATTTGTATTAAGAAAAACTGAAATACCTTTTCTAAGACAAATTATAACAGAAAAAGGAATAGAATTACAGGACCATATAAGTTAAAAAAAGGTTTTAGAATTTAAAGAAATAACAAATAAAAGAGAACTTCAATCATTTCCAGGATTAATAAACCAATTAAGAAATTATGTACCAAATTTAGCTAAATTAACATTAAAAAAATATCTAAATTAGCAGGAGAAAAAACTGACTGGATATGGAATAAAGAAACAAAAGAAATTGTAAAGCAACTTAAAAGAATTTTTCAAAATTTACCAAAATTAACTATATCGATAAAAGATGATATAAAATGGATTATTTATACAGACGTCTCAGAACAATATTGGGGTGTAGCTTTATATCATGAAAATAAAAATGGAGAAGAAATAATAACAAGATATGCAAGCGGAAAGTTTTTAAAAGCTCCATGGAAATATCATTCAAATTTGAAAGAATTTTTAGCAAATGGTGTAATACCCTAATTTTCATAATTATTATAAACATTATATTTTGGCAAATAATTAGCAAAATACAAAGGTGACTATGTGTCTCAAATGGTTATAATCTATTGATTATAATTTTATCCAAATTTCACTAGGAAATTAATAGACAAATGGTTGGATTTAAGACTACATATTTAGGACAATAAAATGTGACATAATTCGCCATGAAAAAGTTATAAAAACACTTAATTGAATTAAGTGTCAATTAGAAAATAATGGGCAAATTAGCTTGCATTAATTAGGATTAATTGTATAAATTCTCCTAATTAATTAGAGACAAATTAAAAGCATTAAAAGAGGGCTAATTACATTTGAAAATAATTAAGCCAAAGAGAATGAAATAATACTTGTCTAAATAAGCCTTAATTGCCATGATTAGCTAATAAATAAATTATGCAATGGGACATGTAATTAGTGCACCTATAAACACTTGATTAAGGGAATAAATTAAGCTTTAATCAGCCTCAAATGTCAAGCACGTTCCAGATGAATGGAAGAATGAGAAATGATGAGAATTTTAATTTATAAGAGTTGAAAAATCAAATATTTGGGATAACCAATTAAAAGGCTTGAAACAAGAGGTGTTTTATTAATTAAAATACACACTAAATAGCTAAAAGGGAAGGGAGGGAAGGGAATTCGGTTGGCACATGGGTGGCTTTTTAGAATGATTAAATCAATTAGATAATTAAGAGCACATGCAAATGGAAGAGGATAAGATGAGATAAAAGCTCATTAATGCAAAGTGGAAGAGGATAAGGAGAGAGAGAGGGGGGGAGAGAGAGATATATATATTTTATTATATTATTTTTATAAGAGCACATGTTTTATAGTGAAGGGTGAGGATTAAGGTTAATAAAGTGGATTTAATCTAATGGTCCTAATTAATCCTATAAATAAGCTAATCCTCTTGTAAATTGACTAGCCAATGAAAAATCAAGAAAATGAGCTTAATCCTATGTAATTAATATTGGTCGATGAGGATCTTTGATCCATAATTTGTGTCTTCATAAAAAACCAATGCACATGAACTCTTGATGAAGGAAAATGATCCAATGGTTGTGGTCCTTGAATTTTCCCTATAAATAGAGAGCAATTCTCTTCATTTTCTTCACACCAAATCAAACTACAAGAGTTGATTTCTAAAGTAGTGAGAGTGAGAGGCAAAGTCTTTGGAGCAAGAAGGAGGAAGAAGAAACAAGGCAAGGTTCTTCAAAGATAAGCTTTCTAGTTTTTGAGCTTTAGTTTCTAGCTTTTAGTTCTTAGCAAAATTATAGTTTAATCTAGAAAATTGTTAGAAATATTTCTTTTCATGTTTGGAAGTCTCCATTGCTTTTAAAACGCAAAATGAAGTGGAAAACATGTTAGGGAATAATTTATAGAATTAATAGATCATTAAGATAAATGTTGTAAAAACTGGGCTGTTAAAGTCAGTCACTTTGAGGCTATTATTTTATGCATCAAATGATCTTTAAAAATCACACAATTTTACATGAATAAAGTAAACATGTAGGGATTTCCAAATATATAAAATATGAAGCATTTTGAGTTCTACACAAGGAGATACAATTTGTTGAAGTTAAGCCATTTTTCTGGGATTAAAACTGGACATCGTTGAGAAATAATTAAACTGGGAATGATTCTTGATGTTCTAGCTTCTAGGAATATTTTTCCTTGAAAATAGACATGTCAAGAGTCATGAGGAATTTTGCAGCACTCAAAAATGATTTTTGTAGAATTAACTATGATTTTTCAAAGTTGCTGAAAAATCTACCCAGAAAATCCACCCAGAAAATCCACCAATGCTTTTTTAAGAAAATGTAAGGGCAAAAATGGAATAATAAATCCACTAAGGGTAGACATGTCAAAATAGGTGAAAATATCCTTTTTGATATTACTCTAGGAAATATGATATTAATTATAATATCATAGAAAATGGAATAATCCGACAGTAACATTATAGGATATCCGGGAAGTCCGGAGTCAGGTTCAAAGGTCGGGCGTTTGGCAATTACACGGTGAAAGGTACATTCGCTACTAGTAACTTTAATCGTCTATATCTTGTAGGATTATATATAATTGAGTGATTCATAGGGTGATGGACAAGAATAGGTCTTGGGTCATGCACCGTGGCTAAGACTCTATCTTAGATCACTGTTTATACATTCAACTTTATACGAGTTATAGTCTTGATAATGCCGTTGAGTTTTCCTAACGCTGAGGACACGAGGGGCCGTTGTGGCACTAGTTAGTGCAAACGTGAATGACTTTACATGTGTTGTATGCTATGTATGGTTGATGCTGATATGTAATGAATATCTGTCATATATTGTCATATCTACTATAAATGTTAACTGTTACCTAAGGTCCGATGGGTATTGGACCTCAGATTTGTCTAAGGTTCAGGAAAGGAACCTAGAACAGTGTAGGCACCAAAGGATGGATCCGAAAAGAGGCATCAGTAGACGAAGCCCTGAAGAGGGTCCAGTCAAAGCGAATGTCGGAAGGAGTTTAACAGGGACTAGTTCTGGCCTGTATTCGATAAAGTTTATCTCAAACCGTTTGGTGTCTAAGAAAGGGATGTCTATGTGGTTCAGTCAATAAGTCACCGTAAAAGACGGGAAGACTTCCACTAGACTTTACCCGGCCTGGCCAAATGGGTTTGATTAACTGTATTAGGTTCTGAGTCACAAGTGTAGATAAGACTTGATTTAAGGTGGTAAAGTTACCATGTAAGAATTGTAATTATACACAAGTTTTGTAATTGTATCACATGAATATTTCCTTCAGGAAATTTTTAATATATACCAGCTTATGTCTGGGCATTTTATATCAGTTATTCATTGTCCAAATGTAAGCGCATGCTCTCCGTTCCGCATCACTAGGAGTGGTAACACCTCTAACTCTGTTGATTTTTCTAAAACTAAGTGTCAACCGACACAATTTGAAGTATGGAATTTGGGGTGTTACAAATGGCAATTAGAATGTTGTGTAAATGGCAAGGAGATTTGACTTATTATAATTATATAATTGAATATATGCCTGAAAAAATAACTTGATTTTTGATTATATGAGCAGATGGAATCAAGTTCAAGAACTCCAAGTTCAGGGATGATGAGTAATCAATCAAGTAATTAGTCATATAATAGAGTAATGACTTTAGAAGATCTAATAACAAAAGTTTACATCTTATAGTTAAATCTAAGCTAATAGAATGAGTAATAGTGTAAAACATCTTTTAAGATCTACAGTATATATAAACCTCCAAGTGAAAGATTTAATAAATAGAAGATATCTTAAAAAGGATGAAAACACTTGAAGGAAGAAAAATAACAAGGCTTGCAAGTACTATTGAATCATGAGTATAAATAAAGTATAGTCATGTAGGTGCAATTGGGCCAACAACCCAAGCACAAAATATAACTGAGTCATCTACCCAAACTCTAGAAAAAAAAGGGTCATCTACCCTAGTTAAAGAAAGAAAGAAACCCTTATAATTGGGCCTTCAGCCCAAAACCTTCAAGAAAATAACATCATTCAATAAAATTATAAAAACCCAAACCTTAGAAGCCCAACAAAATGCTGAAGAAAAACCCAGGTAGCCTCACCATTTAGAAATATATTGGCAAGCCATCTAATGGTTTAAGACCTACTTTCTTCCATTTTGATAGAACTTAACATCACAATTGAATGGTGCTTGCTCTTACATTAAATGAACACCAGCGGTTAAATCTATTTAATGTCTAATATTTGTCTGACTTAAACTCACTGTCACTTTGTGTTGCAAAAATATAGGATCTATTTCAGAAAAGCTGTGTTATGTTGAGAGTTTGATTGAATATGACCTCTCAATCATTCAATTAGTTTTTTAATTCATGATGAATAATATTTCTCTATCCATACCTCACATGAAGAAGAGGCCGACCAAGGAAGTCTTGAGTCAGGGTTGGGGCCCACTAGATTATAGAAGAGAGGAGTTTCGATCGCCATATAAAAGTGCAAATTTTATAGACTTTGGCTTCTGTCCTTTTCTTGTATCGTCTGCTTCCATTCTTTATTTCCTTTATGACCATTGGATCAAGATCTAATGATCCACATTTAATGCTATTAATATTTTTTTCTCTTTTTATAAAAAGAGGAGAGAGAAAGATGAAAAGGAAATATTAAATGTAGATCATTGGATCTTGATCCAATGGTTATAAAGGGGATACAGGATGGGAGCAGATGATAAAAAAAAAGGACAGAAGCCAAGTCCAAATTTTATTAGGTGCAAAATATTTTTTAAAATGGTGCAAACTTAACAAAACCGTTAATAATTGAGCTAAAAGTTCCAATACTCTACTAAAACATCATTATTAAATTTGCACTTTTTAATTTTTTAATTTTGTTTTTAAATTGAGGGTGTGAAGTTGGTTTTATTTTTGAATTATTTAATGAACAATATAGTACACTTTGTATATTACATCAAGTTTGAGGTAAGCATGACTTATATAATTGATAGTATGAAGTTAGTTTTATTTTTGAATCATCATGGTATCTTTTGTATATTACATAAATTATCCTCAAAAAGGCCTAACAACCAAATTAAAATTTTACCCTCATGTGGGTAGGACCAATACTAACTCCCTAGTTAAATCATAACATTAAGGATCAGAGCAGTATTTCTGCATTTTTTTCAGGATTATTTATCTAGAATAATACATTAATATCCACACAACAAAATCTTACACAACATCTCAAACTTTACATATTAGTAGGATACAACACTAGAATTGATTAAAACCAAGCATAAACAATCTCAAAAGGCAACGAAACCAACAAATGGTTTATTCATGACACATTAATGCCAAAGTATTGGAGAAACGTGTGTGTGTTCCTTCTTCATATCAACTAATTCTAGTCAAAGAAATGGAGAGACTGACATGTACAAGGTTTCCCTTAGACATATGATCTGCTAATATACGTTGGCTGTGTAGAAAAAGAGTGTCCATTAAAGCTTCTCCAAAGTGGCTCACAAGCAAAGGTTCAGACACAGCTCTCATAAACTGTGCAATCTGGTATTCTTTGCTGTCATTATAACGTTTCTCATCATAAGCAGCCTCCCAACTTATTTCAAATTCCTCCAAGTGATTAATTGTGAAGGAGGCTTCTTTTTCAACCTCCAATTTCAATTCAGATGAGGACGGAGTATAGAAAGGGACATTGAATGAATCCATCTCATCTTCCTTTATGTTTCCCTTCATTGCAATAATAACATCAATACAAATTGCTCTATCATGCATGGATCTTTATGGTTATCTTTTAGTGTATGCATTAATATAATTCAAAGAAAATTCATAAAAAAATTAATTCAAGGAAAATTATTAGGAAAAACTAATTTGCAAGTCACTATAATTTTATCTCATTTTTTATTCAGTCATTTTACTTTTTTTTTAGTGGATCCTTATAGTTTCCTCAATTATGGATACTACACTAATAATTGATGCCCTGAGTGTCACTCATTATGTTCTTGACTTAGTTTTGTCATATAATCTAAATAAAATAAAATAAAAACAACCATATTGCATATCATATATGGATACAATGAGACAATTATAAATATATATTTTTTAAATTTTTATGTTGATCATAAATAAATTTCATCATACTACTTTTTATTTTATTTTTTATTTTGTGGCAACTTACACGTTACTTAGCCAATACTCATACCAACCTAATTAACAGATTATGAGTATATGAACTAATATCTTTAATTAGTAAAACTATAAAGACCCAATGAAAAAGGGAAAAACACTACAGAAACCTAACTAAAAATCATGAAAAATAAGAACCGACAAATTTATTTTCAGTAAGTTGTAAATTAAAAATATGGCATAATTAGGGTATGTATGTACCTGCAAGACCATAACATTAAGTGCTTCAGCCACAATGTCCCAAATGTGGCTAAATTTACTCAACGACGGATCATTATTGCTTCTTCTTCCCAGGAGTGTAAGTACCATATGACCCCCTTCAACTAGTTCTTGCGCACGACACTTGAGGAACAATGAGAAATCTCTTTGAAATTGATGGTAATAAGCATCACACACATTTGAAGGACTAGTGTTTGTCATGCAAACGTTGCCCTTATTATTCTCTACACCCTCAGGAACCTACAATGAATAATATTCACACTCACCAATTAACTTACAAATATCAATAATTATTTACTCAATAAGATTTAAAATAAATAAAATTAGTTATTATATATAAGGAACGTGAGTGAAAAGTCCCCGTTTAGAAATTTTATTAGCCAAAAAAACCTAAATATGATGTACATTTTGGATATAAAATCCTGAGAAGTACTAGTAATTTTTGTATAAAATTTACCAATAGGGACTTTTCTCCTATTTTCTCTTTTATATATATATATACACACACACATATATGTGTGTGTTATTTACCTGAGACATCCAATGAAGACTGTTGGAGGAGTGGACAAAATGCAATGATTTAGAAGGAAAAATCCTGCCATAGAAAGAACCAGGAACTCCTGTGATGTAACATGGGCCATTTTTATTCCCATTGTTATTACTTAGCATTTGTTTAAAGCTTTCAAGAGACTTGAACATTGTGTTGAAGTCATTGCTCGGCAGGTCATTGAGGAAGATAATGTATTCTGGAGATTCACGGTTTAGGTCTCTGCAAATCTTCTCCACAGTTTCAATCAATTCATGAATCACAAACAAAGTGTTTGGTCCACTTGAACAACCCAAGTCTGCAACTGCTAGGGTTTTAGGGATTATTTTTTCTCCACAGAAGCATGCTATAGCTTCCTCTCTTATGGGTTTTGTTGAAGAAATCACCTTTTTCTGTATATCACCATTTTATTAGTAAAAAAATTATATAGAATTAATGTAAGAAAGGATTGAATAATAAAGTTTGAATTAATTTACCTGGATGGCCCCAAAAAAAAAAAAAAGAATTACTGTACCTGGTATGAAGAATTGTTTGAATAGCTTGTTTCTGTAGTGCCTCCTTTCATTTGCAAAACTTGAGCGACGTCCATTCTCATATATACACTTCTACAGTGATGTTTCTGATCAATAAGAGGGATCAACAATGATCTTTAACAACCACATCGAAACAATCTTTTGCCTTTAACCTATAATCATGTTAAATAGATGATTCTTCCGAAAATTGGAATTTGTTATACCATTTCTTAATTAATTCTGTTCTTATCCATTTATATAATAACATTCTTATCACATCATCGATAATGTTCATATTAAATCGCTAATGATGTCATTATATTGTTTGTTCATTCACGATATTTGTTCTTGTTCGTTCATTAACAACAGTCTTATCTGTTCATTAACGACGCTCTTATCTTTTCATTAACTATATTCTTATCCATTCCATAACAACTTTCTCAGCTCTTTATTGATTACCTTCTCATGTTTTACTTTTTCTTCTTTTTCTTTTTTTAAATAAATGACGCTTTATAAAGCATAAAAGCTTTATGTTCTGTTTTATTTTGGGAATTCAAAAGAAACAGATGATTTTGCAGAATGTGAAAAAGAGATATATACATTCAGGTTAAAAAAATAACAGAGATATCCATATATGCGCTTATATATGCATGTACAGGAGGAAGATGTTCGCCACATATCAATAATGCTCTGCTTTTACTTAAGCAGATTCCTTTACTTTAATAAAATTGATGCCAGTCTGCGTACTGGAGTTTTATCTTTTATGCCGACTATGTACTATCTGAGCTCTTTCGGATTTGTAATGTTTTGAAATCCGTGGATTCAAACTAGGATTAAGTCCGCACAGTATTTGTAACCATCTATATAAGTGTGGATTTATAACCTATGGACAATACACGAAGAACCCTAGAAATCAAAGTCAGAAGGATTTCACAGGAAAACAAACTCTGATATTCCCTCTCTTTTAAATTTTCTTAGCTTCCAGCTTATTTGCGTTTAAGTCCTACCTCTATACACATAAGTAGGCTTCCTTGCTGGAACTCCTCCACAGCTTTGGGAAGAGGTAATAGGACAATGGGAATCCTCAACCATCTTACATTGTTCAAATATCGCCTTTGCAAATAATCAAGAGAAAGTCAACTACGTACATTGAAAGTTCCTTAGGAGAAACAGCTAAATATTATTATCTGAATTGAACAATTACATTTCCTGCAGAGTATAATAGGTTGTTAATGAATGAACAAGAACAAAGAAAAACATCATTCATAAATTAATATGAATATTATTAATTAAAAAGAATGAGTGGGAAAAAAATAAATGAAAAGACATGCAATTAGTTAATTAGGGTAAAATATAGTTTTACAAATTCTAATAATTTTCCTCCAGCTGCTCCAAAATGGGAGGCATATAATTCCCAGACACAACACTTATTTTCTTTAATCAAACATCTTCTTCACAATAGATGGATGACGTTAACACAAATTTTCTTTATTCAGCTAGAAATGGAGAAACAAAAGTTACCTCCCATCAACGGTGGCATAGAATGTGAATGCAAGCAAAATAGTGACCTGAGACTGGAAATATGAAGAAGGATTCGAGTTTGGGTATTGCGATGTTTGAGGTGTAGATGATGGCTGCGCAAACCGATTCGACGCGATTTCAATTCTGACTGCTATTGCAAGAAATGAAGAAGAATATCCAGAGAGGCTCCCCTTTTCAATTAAAACAAAACAGTGCTTCAGTCTTATTTTACGTTTGAAAAGTGTGTTTCAGTCTTTAACATATATAAAACATGAAAAACTCATATTCCTCCCAATTTTTTATTATTATTATTTACAGATTTTAATGGTCTTTTTAGGTTTTAGAAGTTGAAGTGATATTTAAATGTCTTTTCCTTTTTCAAATATTTTAGGGACAAAATTACACCCAAAAATACTTTAGCACCCTAAAGCTGAATGCACTTTAACCCTCTATTTTTCATAAAAATCTATTTAACTCAATAACACCTAATTAATAAAATTAGTTTAAATTAGTCAAGTATTTTATTTTCTTAAATAAAAAATGTATTGCCATTCTAAAAGTAACTCTGAAAGTGGAATATCGATGCAACTTTTTCTTTTTACAATACATATATATATACATATATAATATATATATTACATGTACACAAACCCATATATATAGAGTTATAGACTATTGCGTAAAGCTTTTTCCTTCCATTATTGTACTATTGTATCTTAAAAGTAACATGCTGTCGGGAAAAGTACTAAAATAATATTTTTAAAAAAAAAAATTTACTTAATTAGAGCAGTTTAGAAAGAATTTACCGAATTAATGCAGTCAAACACGTTAAAGAATTTACCGAATTAATGCAGTCTAACACTACTGGGTAGTCACATAAAGGGTTCCATGCCACTAGTGGCGTGATACTTTATCACGCCACTAGTGGTGTGGTACTTTATCACGCCACCAGTGACGTGAATTACATTCATGCCACTTGAGTGGCGTTCAAGCCACTCTAGTGGCGGAGTGAATGTAATTCACACCACTAGTGGCGTGATAAAGTATCACGTCACCAGTGGTGTGACAGGTCCGTATGTAACTACACAGTGACGTTAGGCTTTCTGATGTGACTAGTGGCGCCTTGTCAGTCAACATGTTTAACTGCATTAGTTTAGTAAATTCTTTCCAAACTGCTCTAATTAGGTTTTTTTTTTTACAAAAATTATTATTTTGGTACTTTTCCCTGCTGTCACAAGTTAGGGCCCGTTTGGTTTAGGGAACTTTTAAGGAGGGAAAGGAACTTAAAGAAAGGAAAGGAATTGAAGGGAAGATTGAAAGGGAACTTTAAAAAGTTGAGCTGTTTGGTAGACATGGGAATTTAATTAAGTTGAGGGAAGATAAATTGTTTGGTTTGAAGAATTGAGTGTTGGTTAAGTTGGAAAGTTAGGTAAAATTCCTTTAATGCCCCCAGGAAAAGAAAACCCCAGATAACGTCCTTTTTTTTTTGTTCGTCTTGCGACTTGTACAGAGGCAAATCGAATCGCGTCTTCGAGGAGAAAGGGAATTGGTGGAGAGCTCAATTCCATTTGAAACTGCGACAACGTGACGATCACAACGGCGGCGGAGGTGCGAAAGACGTCGGACTGACATTGAAGGAAAAAGAGGGGGATAGCAAACGGAAGGAAATCTTGGAACATTGAACCCAGGTGCTGATTCGATAGGGAAAAAACAGAAATTTAATAAATTTGTGAGTGGTAAGAAAGATTTCCAGGAGAAGGATAGAAAGGGAAAGGAACCCAGATTGCATCAAGAAAACATATACGAATGTTTATAATCAAATGCAAAAATCCAATAATACCAATTGAAAACATTACTGTGTTTCATAAAATGAAATTTTTAAAACACACATATGCTAAACAACTGCACAGCTGACTGATACATGAATAATAACTTCATTCTCAAATTCACTATTCACACTACTCTGTTCTGCTCTGTTTTACATTTTATATGGACAAGGTTCAATAATTTGATCATATCTCTTAAACCATAGATCCGATTGTGATGAAACTTTTTTCATATGAAACTAGACTCCTAATGCGTCACATAGACACCAAAAATAAGCTCAAAAGAGTTTAGACGAAAGAGATAAGTATTTTAGAAGTTGACCCTAAAATTCTCGCGTCAGACATAAGTTCAGTAACTTGGACGACTTGGTTCGAACAAAGTTGACAAGTTCAAACAAAGTTGACAAGTTCGAACGTAATACTCACCTAAAAAAGTCTAAGTTCGAACGCATAAACTAACAGTAGCTAAACTGTGTTGCAATTAATTTCAGCATATTGGAGAAGAAAGCTGGTTATCAGGAATGAAAATAAGTAGCAGAAATTGAAAGTGGTAAAACAAGAAAGATGGATTACTATTTTTGCAACTTTTGCTGACACTTGAATCTTCTTTTATAGTTTCACTATTGATATCGATCACTCTCTGTTGCTCTTTCTTTGTGATTTCTTTATTCTTTAGACCATCGTGAGAGAGTTTGAACTAGATCACCGGCAACCTTCTCGCATCTCCGACGAGCCACCACTGCTGTCCTCCTTGTCATCGTTGGGAACGAGAAGGCTAGAGAGCTCAAGTCGTGACTGCGTCTTTGGAGGGGGAGCGATTTGGGGACGAAGAACCGAGCTTGAAGAAGCTACAAGAGACCACCTGCAGAGGGGCTATTTTGTCCTATTAATTCACTTTCCCGGGAATATTTTGAAATCCCACCAGTTTTGGAGGGATTTAAATTTCCCACGTTTGTGGGAAGATGGAGCAAGGTGGAATCTTGGTTTGACGGGAAGTTGCGCAACCAAACGTGTATTAATAGTGGGAACTGTGTTATGTTCCTAAGAACTCTTATGAATTCCTTGAACCAAACAGGACCTTAGTGAAGCAAAGGAAGCCAACGAAGAAAAGGGGGGAAAAAAGTCAACAAAAAATAAATAAAAAAACGGAAAGTTGTCCTATAACATACAATAATGGAAGAGGGAAAAAGTCAACAAAAGATCAAGGAGAAAGAAAAAGTTGTCTTCTAAAGTACAATAGTACATTAATGGAAGGAAGATGCTTTCCGAAATACTAGGTCTTATTTATAAATTCATTTTGATCAAACCTTACATATCAAAGAGAAATAATTAACTCAATGATTATGAGGTGAATTTTAAACTTTATCTTTATTTATGATTAGTTACTTTTTAACTGTTTATTTTCTCTCTCTATCATCATGAGCACAATTAACATTCTCTCTATCATCATGAGTACAATTAACATAGATAAACTTTTTAACTGTTTATTCTCTCTCTATCATTATGAGTACACGAAATAAATAGATTTAACTTAAACTCAAAATAAAATAAGTTCAAAAAATAAAACCAAAAATCAATTGTCCATATATAATATCATGTACTTCAATTCGTTTTTTTTTAATCAATTACCAATTATCCATAAGTGGATTATTATCATCATCACTAATAATACATTATTAATTTTAAATCTTTATGTGCTTGGGGAAGAATTTAA
This sequence comes from Acacia crassicarpa, assembly GCA_034222035.1. NCBI lineage: Eukaryota > Viridiplantae > Streptophyta > Magnoliopsida > Fabales > Fabaceae > Acacia > Acacia crassicarpa. The sequence goes on along the minus strand of JAWXYG010000009.1, from coordinate 15,943,828 downwards.
TTATAAGTTATGATCCTAATAAAATGTTTCTTTAGTTATATGTTGCATTAATAAGAGTGAGAAGTAGGGATATACTCCCTTTAATCCTAAATATGGGATATAGTTGACATTTTTTAAAAAAAAAAAACTAGATAAACTAAATAAGTTACTTGACCGTATCATATATTGTGTATACTTATATTATATATCATTTTATTAGTCAAATTAGCTAATTGGTTTGGAGAAAAAACTATAAATATAAATACTTTAAAATAATTTAATTAACTTTCTCAATCTCTTTTTTTTAAAAAAAAGTTAAATTTATCTTATATTTAAGACTGAAGAGAGTATTAAAATAGTTGTGCATAAAAGTAAAAGTGGGTCTAAAAAGTCTTTACATATGTCATATGAAGATAAGCATCTAGAGATATATTGTTAGGAATGTGTAGTGATTTCTTGATTTTCAGGTATTTGTAACATATAAAAGGTGTAAGAAGATAGAAAATTGTATATGGTGTTCCATGACGTTTCAAATCCACACACACATTTGTATATGATCAACCACCGTATTAGTTCCACACACACATTTGTACATGATCAACCACCGTGGAACAAATTCAGGTATTTAATTTATAACATATAAAATCAATTCACACCGGAACACACACAAATGTAGTTTTTTTTTTTTTTATAAAAAATTTATTGAATGGAACTCTTTCATTGCGCAATAATTGGATTCATTTTAGTTTTTGTTTAGACTTTTGCAGCTGCTGAAAATGGAAAAAAGCCGAAGCCTGGAACTTAGTCCCACATCGGGGAGTGACGCATTTAGCAATCAAAGGAGGAGATATAGAAGCTGAGCCATTCAGTGTGATTAAGCATACCTTACTCGGCCTTTAGGCTAAGATCAGGTGTAGTATCCGTTCTTATCAGTTTAATATCTGATACCTGGGTCATATTAAAGTAATTTTTCTTCCCGGGGCAGAGTCCCCCATAGTAGCTGGAAGAAGATACTCTTCTGACCGTTGAAATTTTGATTCAAGGATCCAGAAATATTTTTGAAAAAACCGCGTGAAATATTTTTCAAAAAACACGCGCAGTTTTTTTAAAAATATTTCTGAACCTTTAGATCAAGATTTTGACGGTCAGGATGGAGGATGAGGAGAGATAGGCAGAGGCATATTAGATAGAGAAACCGGACGCCATAGTAGCTTGCTACTAGGGCCCTCAAGCGTCGTCCTTGCCTTGCACTACAGCATGGCCCTGGCGTACCCCACAAAGTCCAGTTAAAGCTTATATTGTTTGGGCCTTCATGAAAATTGAATGCTGTACTGCTTGGGCCTTGAAGAAAAGTGAGAACTCAGTTTGTAGACTTTACCAAAAAAAAAAAAACTCAGTTTGTAGAAGATAAAAATGCTTTTAAAGGTATTTTTGTTTGTTTATTTTTGCAAATTAAAATTTAGGTTGTTTACAAGTTAGGCCAAATCTTCCCTAATCTTTGATTATTTTTTATTATAAAAAAAATCCTTTGATGTTAATTCAAACCATGCCTAAATTTAAATTGGCAAGACCCTAAGAAATTGTCCCAATATTTAATGATTTTTTTTTATCTTTGCCTGTTCTCATAAATCATTTATATTAAGCTCTTATAAAAAATATCGGATGGAATATTATACTCCTAGTAACATATGAAAACACACATTTGAAAGCATATTACATACCTCCAGAGGTTAGCCATTGATGTAAAAGAAGGCATCTTGATATTTTGAGAAGAAGGAATGAAGATAGGGACTTTTGCAAGTTTTTGTGTTTCTCCTTCAGGAACAAGGTCACATATAGGGCTGCCCTACCATAAAGAATAAAGAAAGATTTCCACATCAAAAAAGGACAGCTAAACTTTTGAAAGGGGCCACTGGAAAAACAGTGAAATTTCTCCACACATTCAAATAGAACAATGAAACTTACTTAAATAGGCACATGTGTAATAGTGTGGAGCGTGACAACTAATATGTCTTGGATTACTATAGGCCTATTTAGAGAGAGCTTTTATAGAGCCTACATAGAGATGTTTGAGTTAGCTTTTTTGCTATTAGGCTTCTTACTTAAACGCCTATTGAAAAAAACGCTTCCCCTCGAGCTTTTTTGCTACTGTGCTTCTTATTTATAGAGCCCGTTTTCACACAGACAAAGGAAGAGAGAAAGGAAGGGACATTTTTCTTTATTTGTCGGGCTTATTTTCTAACCGTATGAGAGACAGAGGGAGAAAGAAGGGAAGGGAAAAAACTAGAGAGGGACTTACAGTGAGTTGAAATTTTCTTTTTGTTAATTAAGGACTTTATTTTGTTAATTAATAATAAAAACTTTAATAAATCATTATTTATTAGATTATATATTAATTTATTAATCAAACTAATTAGTTTGAAGAAAAAAATAAGAATAAGAATATTTTTAAGTAATTTAATTAGCTTTCTAAATCTCTTAAAAAATTTCAGTTTTGCCTTTTATTTAGGTTCAGGGGGAGTATTCAATAAGATCATGTATTTTCCAGTCATTTTTCACTTTAACTAACTTTTGAAATAATAATCTAATACTTATCAGTTTAGGGGGAGAAAAAAACATTTCTACAAAAGTTAAACGGTTAATCCAAACACAAATCACATTTACAACCTTTTTTTTTTCTTATTGAGTTTTCACAAAAGTCATATAGAAAATAAGCTACCGGTCCTACCACTAACATAAATAGGCCAATACCTCCTCCCATCCACATTCTTAACGTCTTATAAGCTTAAAAACATGCATGTCTCATAAGCTACCAAACACAAAATCAATTATAAATGCAAAACCATTTTGTATTTCAAAAGCTATTTGATTATGAATTAAAAAAAAATCATGGTTATGTACTGCCGAATTTTAAAGGGTCAAAGTGTACATTTGTCAACCAACTATTACCCGAAGAGCGTCTGGTACAAATAACAATTGAAGGGACCAAAATTGTCAATCAAAAATTAAAAAGTGAAAAAAAAAACACAATTTGGAGCAGATTCGCCAACAAACTATTTCCCTCACTGTCTTGGCGTCTCCGTCTTCCATTAACTGTTACAGTGTCAGTGACGCTGGCATCTCCAAAGCTTCCATTGTTGCTGGGTGTTCCACTTACCCTCTTGAACTCATCCAGTAGTCCACAGCGTTCGACCGGCACGCACCTTGCATCTCGGTTCCATCCCTTCGATGCCACAAACAGCAACCGCCGCTGCCACAGTGCCTGCTCCCATGGATCCCATCTCTGTTGGTGTCTGTCTTATCCAATAAGAAGACTTAACCACTCTTTTCTCCAGTGTTTCCGCCACCGTCTTACGCCAGTGCTTCATATTTTAATTTAATTGTGATAGTTGTTTTTTTTAATAGTTATTTAGTATTTTTTTTTCACTTTTTAATTGTTGATTGTCAATTTTGGTCCCCTTAATTGTTATTTGTGCAAGACGCTCCTTGGATAATAGTTGGTTGGTAAATCTATACCTTAACCCAATTTTAAATTATATTTTTCTAAGAACTTTTCCAAACACTTTGTTTTGATTAAACAATTATAAATCAATTTTATAAGTTTTATTTTGCGCAACACTAATTCAAATGGCGTCGAAGCATGAAAGAATGGCTTGTGGTAAAACTTTTTTTAGACCAAGCTTATGGTAAACATGATTAGAGATGGAAATAGGCCAAGCTCTCTATACGACCTAGCCTACAAAAGCCTAATTCATTTAGTAAATAGGTCAGGCTCAGACCTATTGACAGACCTCTTTAAATAAATAGGTCAGGCCTATTTTCATAAGCTTAGCCTATAAGCCTACAGGTCTAGCCTATTTAATTTTTTTTAAAAAAAATATACTATTATATAAATATATATAATATCATAAATAATTTTATCAATTTACCAACTTAACCTTAATCTAAAAAAAAAAAATTGACTTTTAATTTAATTTTAAGTTTTACATCTCATTATCATTACACTCAACTCTTACTTTCACATCAATCATTCACTCCCCACTAATTTACGTTGTTTACTAAAGCATGATAATTGCTATCAATTTATTTTAGTAACAAATGAAATATTATAATCTAAGTATAAGAAGTTTGTCCCAATTTATGTGGGAAAAGTAAAAGAAGTAAAATCCAATTTTGACATGTTGCTTATTATGCTTAGTCAGTTTTAGAAAAACATATCTCATTAGTCAACAAGTGATTAGTTTTTCTTATTCTTACTTAATTGGATAATTTTTGTCACTAGACATTATTTCCCCCCTTACTAAGCCCTTATATTATTAAGAGAATGAATGTTAGGCTTTTAAAACATAATGTAGGATTGTAAGTAAGCATGAAATGTTACATATGAATTTGGAGACATAGACTTTAAAGTTCTACTACATTTTAAGTAGGCATTTAAATAGGCTTTATGCCTTATCAGACTTTTTAAAAGTTTAGACTCACGCCTAAAAAAAACTATTTATATTTGTTATTTATTCTCTAAACTATTTTTCTTAATTTATAAACTGATATATAATCTAAGGATGCACAACATGTGATTTGATTAAATAACTTATTTAGCTTCCTTAATTTTTTTTTTAAAGTCTACTTTAGAGGTAGTAAAAAAAATTACAATCACATCGAGATTATTATTTATTTATTTATTTAAAAAAAGGATTGAAATTAATTTTCAAGAAAACAAAAAAGATCTTGAATCCTGTGCCAAAAAGAAGTGACACGGTGGATAGAAAGCTGAGGTGGAAGTTTGAAAGAGGAATGGAGAAAGGTGTAGGAGGTTCTAGAGTGGGGGGAACAGAGTGACCGTAAGAATGTGATGGGCATAGAAGAAGTAGACAAATCACCAGTATTGAATTGCTCCGTGGTCGTGCATTTTCAGATTGATCGTCCGACGACAATGGCGAAGCAGCCGGTGAGGATGAAGGCGGTAGTCTACGCGCTGTCGCCGTTTCAGCAGAAAGTAATGAGCGGACTGTGGAAGGACTTGCCTGGAAAGATCAAACAAAAAGTCTCCGAGAATTGGCTCAACGCCTTCCTCTTCCTCTCTCCTCTCGTCGGCACCTACGCGTAACTTTCCTCTCTCTCTCTTTCTCTGTCCTTCTTACCTTCTTTAATTCCTTTCATCAAACACAACTTCATTTTTGGTTGCTGTGATCGACATATATAGCTTATTAACTTTTTGAATAATTGCCACTTAGAACCCATAGCTTTCAAAATTTTCTTTCGCCTGAATCATCGATTGCTTCTTTAATTTTTTTTTTTTTGGTCGAAGATTGCTTCTTTAATTTGACTTATTGTCCGTATTAAGCTACATGATTTACTTCTTTCTTCTCATGGTCTCTCCCTTCTCATTATTATTCATGTTTAATAATAGAACTTTTATTTTGTCCGATGTTCAACAGGAAAATTTTAAAAGATAAAGAATTTTGAATATGGATCGATGATAGCTATTGTTCGAGCTCTAAATCCGATTTGTTCTAATTGTTACTCTCCGGTCCTAAATATATGACAGTACCTCCAATTTTAATTATAAAACCAAGTTGACTTTTTTTCGGAGAGATTAAGGAAGTTAAATAAGTTACTTAATCATTTCATATGTTGTGTATTCTTGGATTATATTATTAGTTTATTAGTTAAACTAATTAATTTGAAGGAAAAATAAAAATAATCTAAAGTAATTTAATTAGTTTCCTCAATCTCTTCAAAAAAGTCAATTAAGTTTTATAATTAGGACCAAAAAGAGTATAATTTATAGTGTAAATTACATTATAAAATATGTCTATAGACTATAGTACTTCGTATTTACAAGCCAAGGGGGGAGAGAGAAATTTTTTTAGTATCAATTATTAATGTATTACTTTCAAAATAGAGGTAATGCTGCAAGTTCTGAATTTTAAGACATAATTAATGTAGTTTAAGTTTTAATTATATTGATACCGTAAGTGTTTTATAAATAATATTTAAATAAGATTAGAATACTACCTCCGGTCCTAATTATAAGGCATAGTTGACTTTCTTTGAAGATATTAAGGAAGTTAAATAAGTTACTTAATCATTTCATATGTTGTGCATCTTTAGATTATATATTAGTTTATTAGTTAAATTAATTAGTTTGAGGAAAAAAATAAAAATACAAATAATCTAAAGTAATTTAATTAGCTTCCTTAATTTTTCCAAAAAAGTCAACTATGCCTTATAATTAGGACCGGAGAGAGTAGTATACTACATCCAAAGAATTAAGTGGTCAAGACTTAGAATTCGAATTGGTTCATGAAGTTTTGTATTGAAGGAATGAAAAAGCTAATGTGAGGCATTTTTGTTTCAACTGGATGCAGGTACGTCCAACAGTACAAGAAAAGGAAAAGTTAGCCCACCGTTATTGAACAACATCATCATGTGCTTCTTGTAATAATATTACTAATAATAACAATAATAGAGATTATCAATGTGCTTAAATGATGTAATTAAAAATCCTAAAGTTTACATGTATGTAAGTATTGCTTTAAGTTTCTATTAATTTGGGTTGGGTTTTCCTTTTTTATTCTTAATTTAAAAAGATTTTAAAAAAAGAAAAGAAAAGAAAAAAATACTTGAAGTTATGTCACTTATAAATAGCGAATTTTAAATTCACGCCCACTGTTCCTTTACTTAGTAAAAGATTAATTTTGATAGATTATAAGAAGATAATGGTCTTTATTATAGGACAATATTTAGGAGTTGAGTTGGTCTTAATTATAGGACGAAATTCTAATTTTTGTCAATTTCTTCTTCAAATACCTTTATTGATACTTTTTCAATAATAATTAAATACAATGATAATTTAATAATGCACATTTATATTCTATAAAGTAAGTAATATTTACAACCCATTAATACTATATATACTTCAATTCTACTGTTTTTTTTATATATATAAAATAATTTTAAGCAATTTTTATCATATTTTTCCCATATTACCCATACTAATACTTTTTCACTATAATTAATTTAATAACAAGCTTATATTCTATTAAGAGTGAGATTTTACTTTCTTTTTTCTTTTTCTTTTTTTAAATAAAATAATTTTAAGATTTCTTTCATAATATTTTCCTTTAACTATCCGTCCAACGAAATTGATTTTTATCCCCGAAAAATAACCTAATAAAATCAAAGGAAAACACGAGTTTTTTGCAATCCCAGCCATTTCCATATCCAACTCCAATGTTTGTTTGGGTCTGATCTGACCAAGTATTTTTAATATAATCAAACAAGAGTATTTGTTGTTTGCGCCTCAGGAATATGTCACCGAAGGAGAGAAGTTTTAGTGAGTTATCTTTTGATTGATTTCTTTAAATAAGGGCATTTTAAGAAAATGAATATAACTAACTAATTTAACCACTATCCTTAATCCCTTCAAAATCTAGTGTATATATTCTATAATTAGGACTAGAGAGAGTATATTAGTTTAGTGAAAAAAGGGGAGTTTCATAATATATGAAAAGTAGGGTAGTTGAGATTAGTAACATATGAAAGCATACATGTGAATGCATGTTACATACATCAAGAAGTTAGCCACTGATGTAAAAAAGGCATCTTGATATTAAGAAGGAGGAATGATTATAGGGACTTTTGTAAGTTTATGTGCTTCTCCTTAAGAAGCAAGGGCATATACACTACTAGGGGGAAAAAAAAGCGACGGAATTTGCGACAGAATTAGTATTTCATAAAAAAAAAACTAAGAAAATTGCGACGGATAAAAAAATTTGTCACCAAATTAGCGATTAATAAAAAAATATGTCGCAAAATTAGCGACGGATTCCCACTCCGTTGCTAACTGGCGGCCGAAAAGGCCGCCAGTTTTTAGCTTTTTGCGATGGATAGTCTATCTGTCGCAAATCTCAGCAACAGATGACCTATCCGTTGCAAAATTTAGCGACGGATAATCCATCCATCGCTAACTGGCAGCTGAAAAGGCTGCCATTTTTTGGCTTTTTGCGATGGATGGGATATCCGTCGCAAAAAGTAGCGACGGATGATCCATCTGTCGCTAACTATCGGCATAAAAGGCTGCCAGTTTTTCGCTCATTGCGACGGATGGGAAGTCCGTCGCAAATGTTAGCGACGAATGACCCATCCGTCACAAAGGTTAGCAACGGAAGACCCATCCGTCTCTAATGGACGGTTGCTTTTTGCGACTAAAGACGGGTTCCATCGCAAAAAGCGGATTTTGCGACGGAAATTGATTCTGTTGCAAAATCCTTTAATTTCTCTCAGCTCGTAATCACCCCCCCGATAGCTCGCCTCTCGTCTCCCACAGCTCGTCTCTCCCTCAACTCTCCTGCCCACCGGCCCTGAGCTCCTCCCTGCCCCCTAACTCATCGCCCACCCAGCTCCGTCTGCCGCCCCCAGCTCCGTCCGTCGCCCTCAGCTCCACATCGCCTCCCCCAGCTCGTTTCGCCCCCTCAGCTCTAGCCCCCAGCTCGCCCTCCTCCTCAGCTCCCCCACGCCGTCAAGTCCACCTCCCACCCCACCCTAGCTCGTTTCCCCCCTGCTCCATCCCCTAGCTCACCGTCCCCCTCAGCTCCACCCCCAACTCCCCCCCCCCCCCCCCCGCTCCCTAGCTTCACCCCTGACCCTCAGCTCTCCTACCAGCCACTGCCACCTCCAATTTTCCAGGTTTTTTTTTTTTACACTTCTAAGTTGGCCATGCCCCATTTTTCTTTCTATTGGACACTACTAAACACAGTTATTGATATTAGTTGTTCGTCAATTCCAGTCCAAATACCTATAGAATATATTGTTGCTAGAATTTTGATATGTGTAGATATAGAATGTGTAACATACCTCCATTTTACTTAACATAATGACTAATTAAGGGTCGATCAACAACTTAGTAATGCTTCATCATTCACCAAAATACACAAATTAAATCAGAGTATGCATAATAAGCCCTAATGTGGCAATATACAATCATCCAATGTATACCAGAAGATGGAAGCACTACTGTCAAAAGGAGTAGCCTAAGCTTCCGAAGTTTTTCCTGATGGATCCGGACGGGAACTATCACCTAGAAAAATGTGGTATCCATCAATCCAACTCATTACGAATACTAATATGTGCTAGTGAGGTGCCATGTGGAACAAGTCATATAACAAATTATTTTAAATAAAATAATATATATGATTTGCCAATATCCATATCACAAAATTCCAGATCAGAAATTATGTATCACAGTTTTTTTTATTAACACAATTTCCAAGATACCTCCCACCAATCTAACTGAACCGCCTTATTTCCTTCGACTAGACCCATAGGCTAAGTTACATCCATATTACTGGTTACTCAAAAGCTCACTGGTCGTGTGATGAGGACTGGGCAAAATCCTCGGAGCACATGTCCCAGACCATGGGTCTTTCCCCCTTATTGAACCATTGGGGTGTCGTACGCCCTCATTGAACTAGTGAGTCAATCCCTCATTGAACAAGTGGGACAATATAAAGCCAATCCATCGTGCACCAATGGAGGCCTCACCATGTGGTGGAATAAACTACTCCATTTCCTCCCAATTCAACTCTCTCCATAATTATCATAATAAATATCATGATATTAAACTTCTCAATTCTTATACATAAATAAGTAAATATATATATATATTCACAATTCAAATCATAAAGTTCCACAAGATAATTTCTATTAAGATATTCATAATCATTTCACAAAAATACTCACAAGCAACATACTAATACACATAATAAATAAAAAGTGGTTACCTCTCGCCGAAGCTAACTACTATCACACTGCTCCTAATCTAAGAGCTCAAACACACGCCAAAAATCGATCTATCACAACCAATTTCCTAACCATTAATAACTCTTTAAAACTCTACATAAAATTATAACTTATAATTTCATAAAAAAGTTACAAATTTTAATAATAAATTTAGAATGCTTGAAGTAAGCAAATTATAAAAAAGAATCAAAGAGACCGTTGTAACTATTAATTTTATTTTCTATTTATTATTAATTAATAATTCCCTTTATTATTTATTCCCCTTTTTTTTTATAATAATACTATTATTTATTACTATTTATTTATTTTATTATTATTATCATTATTATTTTTATTATTTTTATTATTTTTATTTACTATTTATTAATATTTTCTACAATTATTTAATATCCCTTAACTAATTGTTTCAGTGATTACCCATGTATTTTGATAATTTCGAGCATAATAAAAGTCAAACACACTTGACCATGCATGTATCAAAAGAAAATCAAATACATTTCCAATCAAATTTGGATGGTCAAAATTTAGCATCTTAATATGCATTTGCTGTATTAAAATATCTTATACGGAAAGGATAACATATCATATTTGAAACCATTTAATGTAATGGTATAAAATTAGATTTAAGAAACTAGAAGATCCCAAGTTCGTTTAATACATGACACCCAGCAACGTCTTTGTTTAGTGTTCAAAAAAAAAAAAAAAAAAAAGCAACGTCTTTGTTTTATTTCCAAAGGATTCAATATATATATTATATGTGTTCAAGTTTTCTTTCTCTTTCTTTGTAAGCACACGGCTATATCTATATATATATATATATATATATTAACATGCCAGAAGCTGTGAGTTTAAATTTGTCATTGCTATTCGCTGCTTTTCCATGCCTATTCTTCTTCAAACCCAAAAAAAAAAAAAACTATATATATATTAACAGCTATGTGTGTATATATATAGATTGTCAATACTCTGTTTTATTGCTTAGAGAGCAGAGAACTCGTGGATTCATGACTATATTCCCAACGGCTTTATCTTCATCACTGACATGGGAAATCATGAAAACTAGAAGAAGCTAAACTCGAAGACTTACCAAGATTTGCTTCCTGGTTCGTACGTGATGATTGCTATCGTAGCACACCACCCCTGTTTTCAGTGTTAGATGAAGAGGAAGATGAACAATACAATTCTCAGTTTGCATCTCTCTCTCTCTCTCTAACCGTCAAACTCTCTCGTCACACCCTCGGTTCCCCTTGGCTAGAGGAAGTGAGTGGATGAAAAACAAGAACGACTTTTAAATAAGCAACCACGGTCCAGTTTGAGATGAAGAAAACCCTGGTTTGAAGAGAAGGGTGATGGACATGGGTTAATGGCGTACGTCTCGAGGAGTATGGCTTACTGGTTTTGCGTGTGCAGTGGCAAGCTGAAAGTGAGATTTGGTGTATGGCGTGTGATTAATTTACTGTTGCGATATCATATATATATGATATCATGTCCTGCTTTTGCCTTATATATTTCTTTATATATATATTATATATTTAATATCTCATACATTACCCAACCGATGCTTGTTGGACCGAGATGAGGATATGAGAGAGATGAGATGGAACGGACTGGACGGAGAGGGTGTGTGTATATAAAAGCGAAAGAAAATGGAACGTGTGCGTGTTTGTGAATAGAAATTACGTGTGTGTGCCATGTGTATATAAGATGTCAGGAAATAAATGAGTGAAGTGAGGTTATTGCATGAACTGATGGAAATTGGATGGATTGAATTAATTAACTAGTTGAATTATTATATTGGGCTAAAGAAGGAATGATGGATCAGGTTACATCACGTACAAAGGTTTTGGTTTAGATGAAGGAAATGGTTGGGTATTTTATGGAGTTATGGGTCGTGAGTGTATGGGTCAAAATGAATTAGAATGAATAAAGATAATGAATAATGGCCTTGCTGTCCAATGATTTTGATAGCATACACGTAATTAAAAATATGTGTGTATGACCGGTACTACTAGTAGTGCAGTGGTATTGGGAGTAGTCTCCCCACCCCCTTGTATTGGGTTCGATCCCCCCCATCCCCTATCGCCTATGTATCAAAAAAAATATATGTGTGTATGTGTTGTGTTGTGGGTCCTATTCCACAATTTATCTTTTGCTAATATTTTCCATAATTTTATTATTACCTATTATAAGGAAATAAATTCCTAATTTTTCAAACAATTAATTTAATCATTTGGTTAATTTCCATCGTTAAATACTCATATATTATTCCTATAATTTTTAGGCATAATTTACTTCTTATTTAAACTATTCTTTTCCCAAAATAAATTAAGGAAAAAAAATAAGCCTAAATCTCCGATAATTATTCTTATAATTATTTTAAGCCAAAATTTTATAATTAGTTTCCAATGTTATTTAAACTTTAAAAATTTCAAAATTTAGGATGTTACAGAATGAAACTTAAATTATTGATCATTACAAATAATTCAATTAAGATATTGTATGAAAGTCTGATTTCTTCTATTTTTTATTTCTTTTATTACTGAGATAAAAAACCATACAGAGGCCCAAATTTATTTCTTTATGCAATAGCCTTGCAATAGTATGGTTGTAATTTGTTAGTTGTAAGTCAATAATAATGGGGGGTATTCTTGGACAAACACACATTTATAATATAGCTTAAATTTTGAAATAACGAAGGGTCAAGGTCCATACCCTAACCCTATGGCAAATTTTCCAAGGAAATGCTTATGTTATGTTATCTGAATGGAGAAACAAAAATATAATCCTTTGCTATTATTTATAAATAAAGAGGAAAAACCTTTTTTTTTTTGTCTTATTTATAAGTCATATAATTAAATTTTTTATATGAATGTACGTTTTACCATTTATTTATTATTAAGTAGACTTTGATTGACCAGCACTCCTTGTAGTACCATGGTATTGAGATATGTATTTCCTTTAGGTCTTTAGTTCGAATCCCCCTCCCCTCCCCTCGCCTTGTAATAAAAAAAAAAAAAAGTAGACTTTGATTGGGAGGTATAGTTATTATTAAATACGGATAAAATTGCAAAGTTGTTTTATTGGTTCATTCAAAGTAACGCGTAATAAATAGGACAAGATGGAGGAGTAATGGATAACGTACGAGAGCGAGAGAACATAGAGATCGAACCAACTACGTTTGCCGATGAGCTTTCTTCTCACTGACCTCCTTCAAGAACCAGCTGTGTGCATTAATCTTCTTCGATCTCTGCTTACTACAGTGCCATGCATATACGTAGTGCGAGCTTCTTAATTTGATGCATCAACGTGTTTTAATTTGCAGTTTATTGTCAAGATTTTCATCATATCTCAGTGAATCATGTTCTACGATCTGAGAGTCATCACATTAACTTCTAAATGTCACATTGGAAGTATTTGGGAGTCCCACATCCATCTAATCTTAATAAAGTTCATGATATGCTTCCTTAATTAATTATATTGTCGAGCTAGGTAACGTTAGCCTGTGGGGTAGGGAGAGAGGTGTCTCCACTTACTCTCCACTTAATGTTTTAACTATTGAAACGTGTTTTAATAGGTGAGATAGATTTAGTGTTATGTACGTTTTAATACTAAATATAATAAAAATCTATAATTATAATAATATTACATTGTATTAAATCTCATCTATTAAAACATGATCTAATAGTTAAGATATTAAGTAGAAAATCAAGTTAGTGGAGAGACATTCTCCTGGAGTACTTGAGTGAGGACATTAAGACAATGGCTGCAACTTGGGCTTCAACAAATTGTCATGATTGTTATGATTGTTGCATCATGTTGCATCATTAAGTACCGATGAGATTGAATCAATTGTTGCATGGGTTAGATTTCTAGAATTGTCTGCACCCTTTTTTGACAAAAAATTCCTCTTAAATTTGGGGAATGCTATCGGAAAGGCCATACGTTTAGATATTCATACTGCTCAACAAACGAGGGGGAAATTTGCACGTATGTGTGTGGAATTAGATCTCAAGAAACCGCTGATCTCGACATTTATCGTGGAAGGTCAGAAGCTTAATATTGAGTATGAAAGTTTGAGTATGCTGTGTACCAAATGTGGCTGTTATGGGCATAACAAGGATGGTTGTGAGCAATTTCACAAGTCGCAAGCTGAGGAAGGAATGGATGTGGAGAATCAAGGGGAAAAGAAGATGGAGGAAAATGAGAGTGGCGAGGTAAAGGAGCAATGGAAAACGGTTCAGTGCAGTAGGAGACCGAGAAGGTTTGAGAGTTCTAACTATATGAGGCACACATGGGCTCAAGGTTTACTGTTTTAGTTGAGGAGGCAAGGAAGGGAGCTAATGGGATGGCGGTGAACTATAAAATGGAGAAAATTGGCACTGGTGGGGGTGTTGAGAAGGGTCCAAGGGAGAGAGTTCAGTTCCAGCATAACAAGCAAGGAAAACTAAGTTCGATGGGGGCTGAAAGTAGTGTAGTGGGCCAAGCACGAAAGACCCAGTTGGAGTAACATGTGCAAGGGATCAAGAGGGAGAGAGTATTGGCTGTTAAGAAGCATGAGGGAGGGAAGAATAGGATGTTTGTGGGCCCACAGGTTTCAGGAAGCTGTGAGATTGTTCCTGAGACCAATCTGGACACGTACAACTGGAAGACAGTGTGTGACGGGAAAGGAAAGGAAAACCTTAATCCTGGAGGAAATTTTGAGAGGGCTGTTTTGGGGTCTAATACAACAAAATATGGATGTATAAATCTTTTTGAAGTTTCTTGATTGTTATAAGTAGTCTGATGAAGAATATACAGAGTACTTTAGATATATTATATTACTATTTAAGTAATGTTGTTTCTATTATACTTGCAGGACGTGTATGATGAGTCTTTATCCAATTTTTATAGTCCTATATCCCTATGGAATATATGTAGTATGTTTTATGGTTAAGGCAACATTATGGGACCTGCTTTATGAAAGCTTAAAACAATATATTCACAGCTTTAATTGTGGCCTCTGTTGAGGGGGAAAAAAAAGACGGTACAGGTTCATACTTGATACATAGAAATGACCGTCCATTGGCAAATTTGAAGGATCCTTAGATTGTAAGGGTGCATCCTTTTTAAACAAGTTGGCATCATTATCATGTTTTTTATTGTATTTCTATATCCTGGAATTATTGGAACGAAACTAGCTTTCACACTGATTATTTGTCTTCAAGATTCTAAAATTTTGCTGGTATGCGTTTCTAAATTAAAAGTTGCAAGAGGCATTTTAATAGTTATATTATTAGGATTGTTTTTTTTTTCCTTTGTCAACCATGTTCAATGGACCTTTAATGAAAAAAGTAAAGCATTCAGGACTCTAATATAGATATAAGAGCACAGCTTTTTCCCGTGTACTGTAAAGATTGTTTCCTTAAAGATGCAAAGCAAAGGGATTGTCATTCTTTTATTTAGTCTGCACATGCCATCAAGTTACGTGACATGAAAAGTAACATCAAGGATCCTTATCTCATCGGTACTTAATGAAAAGAACCACCAAATAAGTTCACAGATAATATGCAGAAGTGAGAAATTGTTTGGAACCAACTTTTGGATTCGTTTTGAGTAGGGAAAAAAAATCTATTTTCACCCATCTAAAATACGTGAAATAAATAGATTTAACCTACACTCAAAACAAAATAAGTTTAAAAAATAAAACCAAATATCAATTGTCCATATATAATGTCATGTACTTCAATTCGTCTTTTTTTTTTTATCAATAAAAAAGTGGATTATGATCATCATCAGTAATAATACATTATTAATTTTAAATCTTTATGTGCTTGGGGAAGAATTTAATTATAAGTTATGATCCTAATAAAATGTTTCTTTAGTTATATGTTGCATTGTTAAGAGTGAGAAGTATGGATATGGTCCCTCTGATTCTAAATATAAAATATAGTTGATTTTTTTTGAAAATATTAAAGAAGCTAAATAAATTACTCAACCGTATCATATGTGGTGTATTCTTATATTATATATCAGTTTATTAGTTAAACTAATTGGTTTAGAGGGAAAAAAACTAAAAATATAAGTACTCTAAAATAATTTAATTAGCTTCCTTAATCTCTCCAAAAAAGTTAGTTATATGTTGCACAAAATCAAAATTTATTTTTCCCTTAATTGAAGCAGAAATTTATCCTCGTTCACCACCACCACCGCCGTTACCACCTCCAACACCACCGCCGCCCCACCGCCACCATCGCCACTGCCACCACCCTACCCCTACCGCCGTCACCGCTACCACTACCACCGCCGTCGCCTCACCACCGTCGCAGTCACCACCGCCACCGCCACCACCGCCACCGCCACCACCCCATCACCGCCGCTACCACCACTGCCGCAGCTATATAAATAATTTTTTTAAAGATCTACCTCCGTCCATAAAAAGAACCCTTGCCAACAAGATAGAAAACCTCATTGAGGTGACCCATCATCCAGATCAGCCCCTCAGAAGTACCAATTTACCTCTTCTCAGTCCATACAGTTACTATCACCGGCAGAATTCTTTCACTAGTTCGTTCAGATCTTTGATCAGGACCAACAGATCTGATGTCAAAGAAATTGTTCAATCCACCAAGCTTGAACAGTGCACTCTTCCAGCAACTACCCAGGAACTCTACTCAACAATTGAGATTTTTCCGGATCTCATTAATAAATGGAGATCTGAAGGATACACCCATTTACACTTTGGTGCTGTTCGTCTAGTTCTCACCCTTCATGGCAGAAAAGGTTTACCTGTTACTGCTAAGATAGCTCTCCTTGATTCCTCTTATAA
Organism: Acacia crassicarpa; assembly: GCA_034222035.1. Classification (NCBI taxonomy): domain Eukaryota; kingdom Viridiplantae; phylum Streptophyta; class Magnoliopsida; order Fabales; family Fabaceae; genus Acacia; species Acacia crassicarpa. The sequence continues at coordinate 15,927,240 of JAWXYG010000009.1, read as the reverse complement.
GAAGTATTCTGATGCTCTTATAGGAGCACTTCTTACTACTCTTAGCAACGGTAGTATTGTCTTAACCATTCAGCCAGACTACAACGTTAGTCTTCAAGACAGAACTCTTCCTCGGAGATTACAAGTCCAGGTCCAGATTTCTGGAGCTGAGCAAGATTCTCAAGCCATCATGGCAACCCTCCATCACCAGATTGTTTATCGTCTCCAGAATCACGCTTATGATCTTGAGCTTCCCAACTGTACTACTGATGCTCTTGTTGCCATCTCAAACAGAGCAGATGACACCTCAATCATTCAGATTCCCAGACAAATTCCCAGAGAAGAACTCGCTCAGATCATGCCTATGCACTGGATGACTAACTATGAAAGACTTTTCCACGAGAAGCAGCCAGATGTCCATACCACCACTCCACCTACTATTGAAGATCTTGGAAATGGTGTTGTGAAGACAGTATTCACCAGACCAACTTCCTCCGGACCAATTAATCCACCAGGAAGGATTTTAACTTTGACACCCGCCTATACTCCATCCAGACGAGACCCTCCAATTGCTTGGGTTAATCAGGATGCAAAGCCCTGCTATGTCTCCCATGTTAATGGCCATTTTTTGTGGGACGTACCAGGATCAGGGATGTGTGACTCAAACTGTGAGTGCGACACACCTGAATGGTGGGAAGAAGACTCAGATGATGAAGGATGCTTATATCCTTGCAAGTATGCTCTCAAGAAAGCACAAAAGAAGAAGACTACTTTCCAGTCTTCCTGTAGATCTCACCAATCTAAGAAACCAGAAGATGATGATGATTGTGGTTCAGCACAAGCAGTGTCTACCAGACGCTCTACACGTCGTTGGCAGCCACCTCCTCCTCCAGCTAAATCCTCAAAAGACATGACTCTTGCAGAGTTGATGATAGAAACAGGTCATACAGACCTTGTCCAGAAATATTTCCCAGATGCTGTCAAACAGCCAAAACCGTTGGTGACAGTTCCACTACCAACATCTCAACCCATCTCCTGTATTGCTATGCTCAATCCCTTTGAGCAGAATTTTCCTCCTCTTGAAAGACAGACAGATCAAGCCAATAAGTTCTCCTCCAGACCTTATGTTATACCAGAGACAGTTGATGCTCAAGGCCATTTTAGAATGACGCAGTCTGAAGAAGTCTTGAATTGGCATACTCAGAATGCTGTTTGCCAAAACAATACTTTAAAGAAGATTGATTCAAAGCTTGACTCCCTGACAACAAAGACAGAAGGTCTAGCCTATCAGATAGATCAATTATCTGAAGAGGTTAAGAACTTATATCTCTATCAAAAGCAGCAAGCTATTAAGTTGGATGCAGAGCTAAGAAAATTTATCGAGAATGGATATATGGGTCCTCAATTTCGACAGAAAGAAATTGAACTCCAAACAATTCAGCAGGATTTGAAGAGGATTGAACTTGATATAGCCAGAAAACAATCCCAGTCTATATATGAGCCTTACCCTTCTCTCTTTTCACCCCCATCCTTGTTTTCACCCTCAGATCCATATTCTACCAGCCAATTTAAATTCAATTATCCATTGTTTGCTCAATTATCTCCGCCAAAGCCACCTCCACAACAGCATCCAAGACCAAAACCTCCTTTCTATACACCGTCTCAACCTCGTGACCCAAGTCCTCACCCAGGTATCAAAATCTCTGAACCATCCTCCAGCATACCTCAAGAAACATTCTATCCTCAACATACCCAGCCACCTACATATTCATCCGTCACTTCTATTACCTCTACTCCTCAAGTTTACACACCCAATCCACCAGCCAACAATCCACTTCATCCCTCAATAGGGATAATGCAAAGTCCTAACCAACCTGCTCATTCACAATACTCTTCTAGCTCACAGGAATCAGAATCAGATATCTCTGATTTAAGCTCTGAAGTTGAACTAGCTGACATTTCTCGAATAGCAATGGTCCAACCAGGACAAGGTGAAGAAGAAATGGAAGAACCGTTTGTTGAACATCCAGAAGATTCAGCACATCGAAGGAACCATGACTATAAGCCTGTTAATGGTCCATGGTTTACATTTGATGGTATTCCTTTTGACAAATGGAGATTTAAACTTCAAGAGTTTAGTGCCTGGATAGATCTACAAGTCACAGCAAATCAAATTCCTCTCAGACAAGCATTACAGGAATTTGTATCCAGATTCACAGGAACTCTCAGAGATTGGTTTCAGAACCTCACTCCATATCAGAAACTTCAAGCGGTACAAGTAGAAAATCCAACTATTCTCCTTGAAGTAATTCAGAAAGAATTTCTTGGAGATTTCAACATCATCCGCAAAAGAGAAAAACAAGAATTCTTTGAGATGAAGTGTTGCTCGCTGAAGAGAAAGGATCTGCAAACTCATTATCAAAGAGTGCTTCAAAAGTACCACTTACTAAATGGTGGTAATGATGTGAATCTTTGACATACATTCATTGCTTCGCTACCAGATGAACTTCAAGCAGAACTCAACAGAAGCATTTATGCTCTCCACAGAGAAATGACTGATATCTCTATTGGAGAATTATACCAGCTGGCCCTCAATGCCTTAGACAAGCTTTGCGAACAGCATAAGTTTTTCAAAGATATGCAGAAGCAAGCTCACAAGTTCAAACCGGCTTGCAAGAAGCCTTACCTGAAAATCAAATGCAAAGATCAGAAGGATTGTTTCTGTCCCTCAAAGAAGAAATCCCATTTTCGCCATTTTGCTCAAGGTGGTAAAAAGCCTTATAAGGAGCTTCGACGATCAGAGTTTAAAAGGAAGCCTAGATTCTTTAAATCTAGGAAACCCTTCTCTAAAGGATCAAAATGCTTCATTTGCAGAAAGCCAGGACATTTTGCTAAGCATTGTCCTAAAAAGACCAAAGGTGACATCAAAATGATCCAGAAGTTTCATAAGATCTTCATGATATCTGACAACACGGCAGATATAGAAGATTATCTTGAAGAGCAAGATGAACAGGATAATGACACTCAATATGTCATTCCTCCTTCTGACGAATCAACAGACTCATCCTTCTCTGACTCTGATGACTCTTGTCAATCAGAAGAAGAAGATTATTCTCCAGGACTACTCAATCTAGTTCAGCCTGCAAACCCAATGATTGGATGTCTTGGAACTCAACATTTTAATTCCCAGAATGCTCCAAAGACTGCATTACCGAATATTCAGGTTCAGATTCTTCCAGAGAAATATTCAAAACCCATTACTGCGATAGCTTTCATTGATACAGGCTCATCTCATACTGTGATGAAACCTCATATCCTCCCGCCTGAAGAATGGGTTCCTCACAATCAGTACTTCTACACCGCTGACGGAAAAATATTCAAAATTGATCTGATTACAAGGAGAAAGATCAACATCAAAATCTTCCCAGGATGTACCTTGAAGATCAAAGTATTAGGAAGTGAACTTCCAGGGAAGGACATTCTTCTTGGTTTCAATGCCTTTTATCATACCAAGAATCTGATGATACTTCCTAAAGGAATCAGATGGAAATCTAATTTCAGTCCTTGGACAGAGATAACTTCTCTGTATGAATTACAGAATGCTCCTCCACAATATTCAGATATTAAAGATAAATTGATTCAATACTGTGCTGACAGTCATGATCAATTCCCACATCCTTATCCACTATGGAAAAATGAAGATTTCTTTATCAGCCTTCCTTTTAAAAGGAATGAAGACATTAATCCGACTAAGGCTTCACATCCAGGGATGAATCCAGAAGATTTGAAGCTAGCTCGAGAGGAATGTGCTGCACTGCTGAAACAAGGACTCATTGAGCCCACAAAGTCTGATTGGGCTTGCCAGGCATTTTATGTTGAAAAAAGATCAGAAATTAAAAGAGGAAAGAAAAGGCTTGTCATTGATTATAAGCCTCTTAATCATTTCCTTCAAGATGATAAGTTTCCTCTTCCAAAGCCAACGGCCTTATTTGCTCAATTGACAGGATCGGCCCATGTTTTTTCCAAGTTTGATCTCAAAGCAGGTTTTTGGCAACTTGGAATACAAAGACAAGACCGGCCCAAAACGGCGTTCTGCATACCCAATGCTCAATATCAATGGACTGTCCTACCTTTTGGTCTTAAGGTAGCACCTTCACTGTTCCAGAAGGCTATGATCAAGATCTTTGAGCCTATCATCAATAATGCTCTAATTTATATTGATGATATCCTGTTATTCTCAGCAACAGAAGCAGAACACCTATCACTCCTGGCTCAATTTCATCAAATTATTGCCCAATATGGCATAATGCTTTCCCCCAAGAAAAGTGATATTGGAGTCTCAGAGATTGATTTTCTTGGAATGCATTTTGAAAATGGAGAATACAGCCCAGGACCTCACATTGCACAGGAGTTACTGAAATTTCCTGATAATAATCTCTCTCACAAGCAAGTACAACAGTTCCTTGGAATTGTTAATTTTTTAAGAGATTTTATCCCCCAGTTATCTCATCATACCAGTCATTTGTACAAAATGCTGAAGAAAAATCCTCCACCATGGTCCCAAGAACAAACAGATGCAGTGGTTGCTCTGAAAAAGATTACTCAGAATCCACCTCCATTAAAGATCCCAGATCAAGGACAAAGGATTTTGCAAACTGATGCAAGTGATAACTATTGGGGTGCAATACTTATTGAAGAAATTAATGGAGTACGTTACTATTGTGGACATGCTAGTGGTCAATTCAAGGAATCGGAAAAGCATTACCATGCTACATACAAAGAGATCCTAGCAGTCAAAAGAGGCATCGAGAAATTTAACTTTCATTTGAGTCCATATCATTTTATAATAGAAATGGACAACACATCTTTTCCAAAGATGCTTGATCCAAAGAAAAAGATACTGCCAGATGCCCAGCTACTCCGATGGAAAGATTGGTTCTCGCGCTATAAATTCTCTGTTAAACACCTCAAAGGACCACAGAATATCCTTGCAGATTTTCTTTCAAGACCAGAGAAAATCTCTCCTCCACCTCAGATTCTCTACATTCTTACCCTTTCAGAATACCCTTCTCCTTCCATCATGCCTTACATCACCAAAGCAGCCATCCTTCCACCAAACTCAGACCTTCACTCCTTCACAGATTTTCAGAATTACGCTAAAGAGTATGTTTACTTTTGGCTCCATCATCTTTTCGAAAAAACCAACCTTGTCCCAAAAGTCCAACATTTCAGTTCTATTTGTCCATACACTACCATCCCGTTTATCCAAGGTCTTATACCTGATGAACTCCTCTGGTATATCTGGTCAATGACCATTCTTTATACCACTTCTTTTGCACTTGCTCCTCTTCCTGTCTATCATTATATCTGTGATAAGAGCAATGAGAATTCTTCTCTCATTAAGCTTCTTACTTTATTTGCCCCTCTTCCCTTCTGGAGAGGTACTCTGTTTAATGTTATAAATAACAATAATCTTTGGGATGTTAAAAAATCAAAACAAAAAAGATTTTCTTGTGTGTTTTTTCTTAGCAGGACTTATCATGCACAGAAACCTGATGGTGTTGAGTTAAAAACAAATGCGATACTTTGGTCAGAATCCCTTGATTGGGTTCAACCCGATCCATTGCAATCTCAGGAGCTCAGTCTTATCCTTGCCAAATACAACCAGAGTGTATCAAAAGACTGCACAATCCTTGGCCCTGTTCCAGACACTGAAGAAGTTGATGCATATGATAAGCTATACCAGCCAGAACCACACTATGTGTCAACCTATCAGGTGTTGCCATCTCAAGAGACTACTCTTCCTTTGGATTCTCAGGGGAAAATTCTCCTGGATTCTCAAGATCCATATGAAGATGAGTCTTTGTCCCAGCTCTCACTCTCCCAACCAGGATCATCAAAGATTCCGACATACTGTTCTCAAAAGACAAGTGATGTTCCAGCAGGTCCAGATTCGTTTATCGATTTTCTCAACCCACTTGCATATGTCCAGACGCTTTATGATGATGACAGTGACAACAATAATCTCTCACCAAGTCACGAGCCTATCTTCAAGGATTAAGTGTCGGCAATACTATTTCATCCGGTTTCCAGTCCTCTATCTATATGTGTCGGCAGCATGTTTTGGTCAGTTCCCGGTAGTCAGTCCCTGTGTTTGTCTGTAATAAAATAATATAAAGCATGCCAAGCATGATCCGTGATTCTAATATTTTATTAGCCATGCTTTTCGTGACTGATAAGATATTAAAAGCATGTCGGGCATGATTTGTGAGTTTGTATTTTTTAATCCCGTGAGAAAATCATGGGAATATTTTATTTTTCTTTGCTTTGTTTGTATTAGCCTTGGCTTCTCTATATAAGGAGAGGCATTTCTCAGTTGTAATCAAGCTTGGAAGAAATAAAACTACTCCAGAGTGTTTTCTCATATGTCTTCCTTCTAAGTTTCTTCCTTTGTTCCTGAAAGCTTTATTTCAAAGTATGTTAGTCTTCTCTGCTCCTTAGATTCCAAGTATGCTCTGCACTTGCCTCGTTATGAGGAACCTGTGCATCAGAACAGAATCAAGAATACGATCCATGTTGATAGAGAGTACGGGAAATCGGGGTACTGAGTCTGCTAGTATTGTATGTTTTGGTTGGGGTGATGACCAGTCTCTAAAGTGTCCTTGAGCATGGGCAAGAGATAAGACCCAGGAGGCTCGGACTGTCCACTGAGTTTGGTCATCTCCTCATCGAAAGTGTGCAGCTCCTAGTAGATACTCAGTGTATCAATTTCTCGTTTATCATATTCTCTGGAATTCCAATTCCAAGAAGAAAAGATAGGATAGATCAAGGTCCCAATGACTTTGTTGGTGTCCGTGTCTGAAGTTTGAAGACACAACACAGTCATTAGGATCCTGATACATCCACCCTCCCCAGTGTAATATAAAAATTACATAAATAATTTTTTTAGAAAATTTAAATTTAAGTTTATTTGTAAAGTATAATAATTATATTAATTATTAAAGAAAAGGATAAAATGGTAAAAATAACTTATTAATCCTTCATCTTCCTCATTTACTATTTTTTTAACTCTCAAACAAGGAGAGGAAAAATGTGTTACCAAACGTAATTCTGATTCTCAGAGTAAAAATAAAATGGGTTAACAAACGTAATTCTAATTCTCAGAACTCTTCCAAAGCACAGAATCAGAAAAAACTATTTCATCTCAGAAACAGTGCTGGTTGCCATGCTCACCTATAAAAGCTGAGCCAATCAATATTACTCCGTATTATTTTATTTTTTTTGAGCGTACCTTTCTCGGCCTTTGGGCTAAGATCAAGTGTAGTATCTGTTGTTATCAGTTTAATATCTGATAAGTGGGTCATCGGCCCACATGATATTAAATTAGTATTTTCTGGGGGGCGAGTCCATTATAGTAGCTTGCTACTAGGGCCCTCAAGCGTCGTCCTTGCCTTCCACTAGAGCATGGGCCTGGCGCACCCCGCAAAGACAGTTAAAGCTTATGTTGTTGGGGCCTCGATGAAAATGAAGCATTGATAATGCTCTTTGGGCCTTGAAGAAAAGTGAAAATTGAATTTGTAAGGAATAAAATTTTTTTTAATAGCATTATTTTTTGTTTATTTTTGCGAATTAAAATTTACGTTGATTACAAATTAGGCTAAATCCTTCATAATCTTTGATTTTTTTCCTTTTTTTTTATCATAAACCCTTGTCGAGTTAATTGTTGTCTTTTTAATAAAAAGGGTCACGTCAAAACCGGTTGTTTTTATAAGAGTAATTTGAATAGGCCTTGTTAATGTCTCAACATTCGATATATTTTTTAGGATTATGGTGCAAAAATATATGTGGCATCCAAATACCAAGTGTATTTTTGATACCAAGTGTATTTTTTAGTGTAAAAGTAACTATGGGTTGTATACCCATTGATTGTTAGTTTGAATTTTGTGTATTTTTAAGGCTGATATGAACGATGACTCAGCTAAATTTCATCTCAATTAACAGTAGAGAACTGGAGAAAATTATAAAAAGGGGCTCAAATAGTTTTGTCATCAACACTTTTAAGCCTGACCAGTTATTTAGTTCTTATAAATCCAACTTAGAAATAATTTCCTTCCACTCATACCCAGTTTTAGAATGAGCAAGTGCTGAATTTTCCACTTTCTTTCCTTATCAAATTCTTTATATTTATTATATCAAGTTTTCCAATCACATATGATTAAATTATTAAATTATTTTCGAATGACTTCTTATTAATTTTAATATATCATTTTACCTTTTCCATCTTTTATTAAATTATTGTTAAAACGTTAAATTATTAAAAATTAATTAATTAAATACAAATTGCTAAATCTTTCTCTCAATAATTCAATACTATAATAAGGAAAATTAAAATAATATTTCATATTAAACTAAATTTAAACCATTCAAATATTGATGTAATATATATATATATATATATATATATATATATATATATATATATATATATATATATATATTTTGATATGAATATTGATGTAATAGTTAAAAAGAAGGATACCAAACCGCGTTTTTTATGGTGTTAGTACTTATTTAACAATAAATATTAACTATCTAACGGTCAGAAGTTCAAAGGACTTAATAAAATGAAGTAAAAATAAGGTTATTAAAGCCAGACTAGTTATTAAACCTGTTCGGTACTGAATCAAAAATCGGTGGGTCAAACCAATAAAAAATTTAAAATTTTAGAGTTATTAATATAAAATTATGAAAAAAAAAAATTGAATTTTTTTAAATAAAATTAAACCAGGTTAATGTCTAAACTCAAGCAGTTTACTAACTAGTTCGGCTGTTTTCAAGGTGAACCGGCCGACTCAGATTGGTTTATAAACTGATTTCACAGCTTTCGAGTTGAACAGACCGGTCCGAGTTTTATTATTATTATTTTATATATAAAGTTTTATTACACTTAGTAAAACAACAATCACCTCCTGATTAATTTTGCCCAAAAAAAAAAAAAGGATTGAAATTAATTTTGTAGAAAACAAAAAAGATCTTGAATCTTGCGCCAAAAAGAAGTGACACGGTGGATAGAAAGCTGAGGTGGAAGTTTGAAAGAGGAATGGAGAAAGGTGTAGGAGGTTCTAGAGTGCGGGAACAGAGTGGCCGTATGTGATGGGCATAGAAGAAGTAGACAAATCACCAGTATTGAATTGCTCCGTCGTCGTGCATTTTCAGATTGATCGTCCGACGACAATGGCGAAGCAGCCGGTGAGGATGAAGGCGGTAGTCTACGCGCTGTCGCCGTTTCAGCAGAAAGTAATGAGCGGACTGTGGAAGGACTTGCCTGGAAAGATCAAACAAAAAGTCTCCGAGAATTGGCTCAACGCCTTCCTCTTCCTCTCTCCTCTCGTCGGCACCTACGCGTAACTTTCCTCTCTCTCTCTTTCTCTGTCCTTCTTACCTTCTTTAATTCCTTTCATCAAACACAACTTCATTTTTGGTTGCTGTGATCGACATAGATAGCTTATTAACCGTTTGAATGATTGCCACTTAGAACCCATAGCTTTCAAAATTTGCCTTCGCCGGAATCATCGTTCTCTGTATGGAAAGTTACTGTTGTAGTCCATATATACAACAACCTATGGTGAACTAGAAACATCACTTATTGACTTATTGTCCGTATTGATGTAAGTGATGTATATTATTCATGTTTAATAGAACTTTTCTTTTGTCTGATGTTTAGCAGAAAAATTTTAAAAGCTCAAAGCTTTTGAATATGGGATCGATGATAGCTATATTTCGAGCTCTAAATCCAGGACTTGTTCTAATAATTTTTTTTGGTATGAATGTATTACTTTCATTTATTTATTACTGTATAGATTTTGTTGTATATTAAACAGAGGTGATGTTGGAAGTTGCTGGATTTTAAGACGTAGTTAATGTTTTTTCAAGTGTCTTATAAATAAAATTAAAGTAGTATATATACTGCAACCAAATAATTAAGTGGTCAAGACTGAGATTTCGAATTGGTTCATGATGAAGTTTTGTATTGAAGGAATCAAAAAGCTAATGTAAGGTACTTTTGTTTCAACTGGATGCAGGTACGTCCAACAATACAAGGAGAAGGAGAAGTTAGCCCACCGTTATTGAACAACATCATCATCATGTGCTTCGTTCTTGTAATTAATAATATTACCAATAATAACAATAATAATAGAGATTATCAATGTGCTTAAATGATGTAATTAAAAATCCCAAAGTTTACATGTATGTAGGTATTGCTTGTAGTTTCTATTAATTTGGGTTGAGTTTTCTTTTGTAGTTCTTAATTTTAAAAAGAAATAATAAAAAATGTACTTGAAGTTCTGCAACTTATAAATAGCGATTTTTAAATTCACGCGCGCTACTCCTTTACTTAATTAGTAAAAGATTAATTTTGATAGATTATAAGATGATACTTCCTCTAATTCTAATTATAGGATAATATATATTTGAAAGTTGAGTTTGGTCTTAATTATAGGACAAAATTCTAAGTTTTATTAATTTCTTCCTCAAATACTCTCTATTAATACTTTCTTAATAATAATTAAACACAATGATAATTTAACACTGAGAGACTCGCTTTTGCTAGCGGATCCGCAGCTTCATTTGCCCATCTGTTGATAAGTTGGATTTCGACACTCCAATCATGGGCAACCATGGTCTTGATTTCTTTAGTCAGGTGCCTATCTTCATGAGTTTCTAATGCAGGGTTGTTTAACAAAGCTACAGCCTCCGCCGAGTCTACTTCAAGAATGACTTTCCAAAAACCCATGTCCCCGCAAGCTTTAGACCATGAAGGCATCCCCATAGTTCAGCCGTCAAGCTATCCCCCTCCATTCCTCTGAACATAAATGCCCTCAAGAACACAGAGTTTTCATCACGTAGGAGACCACCACTAGCGACTCCAGGTGTGAAGGCCGAGAACGCACCATCCATATTAATCTTCACCCACCTAGGAGGTGGTGGTCTCCATTGAGCTCTATTATCACTGTGCTACAAGTTCCTAACGCCTTCAGTGCAGAACCGGGATCAGGCGAATTCATACTATGCACCAAAGCTCCAACGTTCGCCATGACAGAGTAATTTGAAATGTGCTTGCCTTCAAAAACTGCAGCATTCCTTCTCCTCCACGTCCACCAACAAACACAGGTGAAAAATTGCTGCCAGTCCTCATTACCCTGACCTTCCTCTCTATAATTGAGATTCCAAATGAGCCAATTCTCCCAAGGCATGGATCTGAATTTTCTCCACATCCGAGGAGGAACAAGCTAATGCCAAAGGTCCAAAGTTATGGGGCAATCTCTAAGAACATGTTGAATGGTTTCCAGATCCAAACAACAAACTGGACACCGAACATCTGCACATAAACCTCGCTTATATCTAGCCACGTTAGTTAGAAGCCTGTTATGTAGAACAAGCCATAAAAACATTTTACATCTTTCAGGAACCTTGAGCTTCCAAATTTTCTTCCATACAGTGGCTGGTTGAGAATCCTCCTAAACAAGAGAGTTATATGCTGACTTAATAGAGAATAGACCACTTTTGTTCCATTTCCACCTTAGTTGTCTACTAGCCATTGCTTTATTTCCTTCTTGTACTTTATTCCAAGTGTGTTTGATTCCACTCTACAGATTCGATCCCGATTTATCCATAGCAATACGTGGAATCATATCCTCACCACAATTATACTTGTTACGTATAACTCTCACCCAAAAATCATCTCTTTTGGCTGACAAGTTCCAACCAACCTTCATAAGGTAAGCTTGGTTATAATAACTTGAGTGCTGAATCCCCAAGCCACATCTATCCTTAGGTTTGCAGATTGCATCCTAGGCCACCAGTGGTATTTTCCTCTACTCCTTAGTACTACCCCAAAGGAACTACCAGTTACATTGGTCTAAAGACTCGCACGTGGAAGCTGGGAGGAGGGATATTTGCATTACATAGCCTGGAATTGTTGTGGTGACCGAAGATATTAAGGTAGATCTCCCTGCGGACGACAAAGATTTAACTTTCCACCTTGATAGCCTAGTATTCACCTTATCCACCACATAATGGAAGGACTCCTTAATGACACGCTTATGATGGAGAGGGACCCCCAAGTCCTTGCCCGGGTTCACTTGTAATGGAAAATCCAAGGGCTGCACACATCTCACTACGTTTAACATGATGGACATTTTTAGAGAAGAAAACTCGGGTCTTCTGTTGATTAATCTTTAGACCTGAGCTTTCACAGAATGTCCTAAGACAATTGTTAATCATAGAAACTTGATCCATTGAGGTTTCTGCAAAAAGGATGATATCATCAGCAAAGAATAGGTGGGAGATAGGGGGCCCAGTTCTTGTCATATGGATTGGCTTCCAGAGACCTCCCTGAATAGCAGTCTGGATAAAATGAGCCAATTTTTCCATACAGATGACAAATAAGTACGGTGAAAGCGGGTCCCCTTGCCTCACTCCCCTAGATGGGTGGAAGATGTCAGCCTTATCCCCATTCCAAAGTAGTTGCATATGAGAGCTAGACACAAACTGGCCAATTACCTCAATCAGGTTACTAGGTAGGCTCAGTTCCTGAAGGCAGCTCATAAGAAACCTCCAATTAACCCGGTCATTGTAACATCCTAAATTTTAGAACTATAATATTATAGGATAGACCAATTTATGGTAATTAAAATTTATCATGTAATTATAGTAAGAGTATTTTTTTTTTTTTTCTCTGAAGTAGAATTTAGGAGTTAGTAATATCCCAAATTTTGAAACAGGAAATTAAGGAATAATATTGAGATAAGAAAGTTACTAAGCTCTTGGTACTCAGTATTCTTCGATGCAATCAGGGTAAAGAAATCAGATATTAACTTGAATGGTAGATAGTTATGAAGTAGATAAGTATGTGATATTTGATCGGAAGATGAGTATTCGGTAGTTACATGGTAGATGGACATTGAATGGTAGTTAGACGGTAGATGAAGAAGTGTATGGTAGACGCGTGGTAGATGGACAAATGAATGGTAGATTGACATGGTAGATGTGTAGTAGATGGACATGTGATTTTTGAAAATTAGTTGAGACCCGAACTCTATAAATACCTCATCCTTTCTCATTTCTTTCACAACATACAATCACTCAAGACTCACAGAAAGGTAGGGAGAAAAAGAGAGAGAGAGAGAGAGAAGGAACGTAGGGAAGCCTTGCAGTAATTTTGGAAACTATAGAGTAACAGGTAACTCTGAATATTCTTCCTTATACTTGTGAATTATGTATGATTATAAATTTGTTTGTTTACTATTTTGGCAAGAATATTTAGAAAATATTTATGGTTTTAAGATCTGGTGTGGGAACTTTGACTTGCAAATCTGCAGAGGTACTATTTATACGTACGTTACTATTCACATATACCGTATTTACTATTCACGTATACCGTATTTACTATTCATGTATACCGTATTTACTATTCATTTTACTATTCACGTATACCGTATTTACTATTCATGTTACTATTCACGTATACCGTATTTACTATTCACACCGTATTTACTATTCATTTTTACTATTCACGTATACATACCGTATGTACTATTTATTTTACTATTCATGTATATACCGTATTTTACTATTCACAGATACGCATATCAATGTATATAATGGTATAATAATGCATTATTTTTGAGTAAATACATTCATCATGGCGGTTGTATTGTGATGGGTGGAGTAAGGAGGGAATTGAATGATAAGAATTGTTTATGCCACCACTCGGTGCACAGTGGATGGTACTTTTCAGGGCCCCATCTTCCATGTTTTCCTCTGGCCGGGATTTCATTGGAGATGTGGGACATGTGACACCTCCTTAGTTGTTATTTTAAAGGAGGGGAGCCATAGTCCAGATTTAAGCTCTATACCTTTGGCCGGGTGTATCTTAAGTTTTGGTGAGCTTGGAACAATTCAGTCAAATGAATGAGTTTCTATTGGACTATGTGTTAGCCTATGGCTCCAGTCAGCGGTATATGGTTGGAAGGTGATATAAGGGAGGGTGCATACTGCATAATGCATTTCTGAACAGTTCAAGAATTTGATATAATGATGAATAATCTGTAAAGACATGAGAAGAGAACTTTTGAGATATATATGTTTTATTACCTTCTATATTGATGACTATTAGTATAAATTATTTTGTATGAGAAATTATGGAATCTACATATATATTTGAAATCAGCCCATATCTTTTTGTCATATATTATTTGCTCGTGTACGGTAGAAATATTCAGTAGTTACTGAGACGTGGAATCTCATCCCATATTAACATTTTTCAGGTGATTATTCTAGTAGAGAGCAAGGGAAGGCACCTATGGAGTGAGCTCTGGAAGCTCTTTTGATCTCCAATAGATTATGTTATGTTATTATATTTGCCATGAGCCTAAGACTTCCGTTTTGTATTAAACTCTGAAATATTTTCTGGAATTTATTCTGATTATGTATTACGGGTTTTATTCGAAACGATAACATTGTAAAAGGATTTGGATATTGTTGAACTCTTTTGAAGGTATTTTCAATATTTTGACTGTTTTTGGGTATTAAAATTGTGGCGTTACATTTTTGGTATCAGAGCTAAAGGTTCCATGGCAATTTTGTTTATTTTCTAAAGTGATTTTTTTAAAAAAAAAAAAAATTTTAAAAAGTTCGTGGCAAATTAAATATCATAACATGAGCACTTCCCTTTGTTAGATTTAGAATTTATTTAGCTATTTTTATTTGTTTAGTGTCCTTATAGTATTAATCATAGGAGGAGATAATGGCAAGAACTCGAAGAACTAATTCAACCTCTGCTCCATCCCAAAGAAGTCTCCCTCCGCATCAAGATGGTCCCTATCCTCAGGATAACAATGCCCTTTTGGCAGAGTTACGAGACGTCATCCTGGAGATGAGAGAGAAAGTGAATAGACACGAGGATGAACTAGCAAAAGGAAGAGGCCAAGGTGGCAAGGAAGGAAAGGAGAAGGCTTTGGAAGTCACACCTTCTGACCATCAATCTAGGGGAGGAAGTCATTCTCGCACTGAAGATGGAGGTAGTAACGGTTCTCATTCTCAGTATCATCCCTTACCTATTACTGAGGTTTGGGAAAAATTTCGGAAGTTTACTCCACCAATGTTCGAGGGGAAGCTAGATCCGATTGCAGCACTGGAGTGGCTGAAGCGTGTAGAAAAGATTTTCAGAGTTATCGAGATTAGCTCACAACAAAAGGTGATGGTTGCTGAACAATTGTTGCAGAAAGCAGCTGAAGAATGGTGGGAAAGCACCAAAACAAAAGGAAATGCTGAGATGACGTGGGAAGGGTTTAAGGAAAAGTTCGAAAATTATTACTTTTCCCCTTCAATCAGAATAGAGAAAGAAACTGAATTCCTCACATTCAGGCAAGGGGAATTACATGAAGACGAATTTATTACTCGTTTTTTTAGAGTTGTCTAAATTCTGTGGATATTCACAGAACAACTCTAAATGGTTGAGTGCTCGATTGGTTGAAAAAGCTAGACCAGACCTAAAAACAGCTCTATCACCGTTCCTTGATGAAACAAGGGATTTTGAAGAAATATGTGACAAACTGCGCACGATAGCAAGGAACAAACGAGAAGAGGAGGCTGAGAAGATGAAGGGTTTTCAGGCCAGATCTACACACCTCATGAGACCAACGGGAGGAGTTACTAAGAAGCAGAGTCACAACTTCAGTAATGTGAATACGCGGTTTAGCCAACCATCCAGAAATCACTTTGGTGGACCATCGAGGAGTTATTTTACTGGACCCCAAAGAAGTCATTTCAGCAGACCACCGAGGAGTCAATTCAAAGGACCTCAAAGGAGTCACTTCAGTGGAGGTCAGAGTTCATATAGGGGATCCACAGCTCCTGCTGCAAGCACCGCCAACAATCAGATGTGTGCCAAGTGTGGAAAAATACACCAAGGACCATGTGTGACGTGTTTCAACTGTGGAAAGCCAGGACACATTTCCAGATTTTGTGAGGAGGAGCCTCGAGGGGCCAAGGATGCTAGAACTGCAGTGCCAGGGAAAGTGTTTGCACTATCACATCAGGAGGCAAGTGCTTCACCAAATCTGATTAAAGGTATCCTCAAACTCCAAGGTCTTGAAGTAGAAGCCTTATTTGATTCTGGTGCCACACACTCTTTTATATCATACGACTGTGTGCCTCGATTGAATTTAAGAGTGAGTGAATTGCCTTATTATATGATTATTTCTACACCGGCGGGAGCTTCAGTAAAAACTTCTAGGGCTTGCTTAAATTGTACGATTGAGATTGATAATAGGATCTCAAATATAGACCTTGTTTGTTTACCCACGAAGGGTATCGATGTAATAATAGGAATGGATTGGTTGTCAGCTAATGACATCATCCTTGACTGCAAGAGGAAGACTATCTCTCTTGCGGATGACTCTATGAGTCATAGTAGACCACAATTGTTGTCTATAGTACAAGATGAAAAGCCTGTTCATCATGGTTGTCTTGCGTACATGGTGTTTTTCTCCATTCAAGCAGAAGTGGAGGAAGGGATAGAGAACATTGAAGTGGTGAAAGAATTTCCGGAAGTATTTCCGAAAGAAATGACAGGTTTACCCCCAGAAAGAGAAGTAGAATTTTCTATTGATCTCGTACCTGGAACGGAACCTATCTCTAAAGCTCCTTACCGAATGTCTCCATCGGAACTAGCAGAATTGAAGAGGCAGATCGAGGAATTGTTAGAAAAGGGTTTTATCAGACCCAGTGTATCTCCTTGGGGATCGCCCGTACTCTTTGTGAAGAAGAAAGATGGGAGCCTGAGACTATGCATTGACTATCGCCAGTTGAATAAAGTAACTATAAAGAATAAATATCCTTTACCCAGGATCGACGATCTACTTGATCAGTTGAAGGGAGCATCCATATTCTCCAAGATCGACCTCAGATCAGGTTATCACCAACTGAGAGTCAAAGCTGAAGATGTCTCAAAAACTGCATTCAGAACTAGATATGGCCATTATGAATTTCTTGTTATGCCATTTGGGCTAACAAATGCTCCAGCAGTATTCATGGATTACATGAATAGAATTTTCCGACCATATCTAGATAAATTTGTAGTGGTTTTCATTGACGACATCCTTATCTACTCTAAGGATGAAGAAGAGCATAAAGAGCACCTTAGAATCGTGCTACAAGTGTTGAAGGAGCACAAGCTCTATGCGAAACTGTCTAAGTGCGAATTTTGGTTGAAGGAAGTAAAATTCCTAGGCCATGTCGTATCGGCTGAAGGTGTTGCAGTGGACCATACTAAAGTTGAAGCAGTTCTCCAATGGGAACGATCAAAGTCCGTGACTGAGATCAGGAGTTTTCTAGGTCTAGCTGGCTATTATAGGAGATTTATCAAGGGCTTTTCGCAGATAGCTATGCCCTTGACAAAGTTAACAAGGAAGGGTCAACCATTTGTATGGGACGAAAAGTGTGAAGCAGCTTTCCAAAATTTGAAGACTAAGTTGACTACGGCACCAGTACTTATAATTCCAGATCCTGCTCAGACCTTTACTTTGTACACAGATGCTTCCAAGAAAGGTCTTGGGTGTGTATTAATGCAAAATGGTAGGGTAGTAGCTTATGCTTCTCGACAGTTAAGGCCACATGAAGGGAATTATCCTACTCACGACTTAGAACTGGCAGCAGTAGTGTTTGCTCTGAAGATTTGGAGGCACCACCTCTACGGTTCAAAGTTCGAGGTTTATAGTGACCACAAAAGTCTGAAGTACCTGTTCGACCAAAAGGAGCTCAACATGCGACAGAGGAGATGGATGGAGTTTATCAAGGACTACGACTTCGAATTGAAGTATCATCCAGGAAAGGCGAACGTTGTAGCAGATGCCTTAAGTAGAAAGACAATCCATGTAGCCCAGATGATGATCAGAGAACATAAATTGCTCGAGGAGATACCAAGTACATCTATTGATGTAATGTCAGGTTTGGTCGCTACCATGGAAGCATTAACTATTGAAAGCACAATTTGGAAAGAGATTAAATTCGCTCAGCTCGAAGATGAGTATCTATTAAACGTGAGGGAAGATATTGAAGAAGGAAAAGAATCGAAATTTGGGATCGATAGAGATGGGATATTAAGGTATAAAGGAAAAGTGTGCATACCTAATGATGGAGAAATAAAAAAGCTCATACTAGAGGAGGCACATCGGAGTAAATACACTATCCATCCCGGAGCAACCAAGATGTATCATGATCTCAAGCGGAATTGGTGGTGGCGGGGCATGAAAAAAGATGTGACTGACTTTGTCACTTGTTGTTTGACTTGTCAGAAAGTCAAGATCGAACATCGGAAACCTCCTGGATTATTAAAGAATTTGGATATCCCAGAGTGGAAATGGGACAGCATCTCTATGGATTTCATCATGGGGCTTCCTCTAACGACATCCGGACATAATGCCATTTGGGTAATTGTCGATAGGTTAACTAAGTCAGCTCATTTTCTAGCAATTGCAGCAGAATACTCATTGGAGAGACTAGCAAAGATCTACATGAAGGAGATTGTCAGATTGCATGGGATACCGAATAGCATCGTATCTGATCGTGATCCACGATTCACTTCACGATTTTGGAAAGCATTGCAGAATGCTATGGGAACTCGGATGAGTTATAGTACCGCTTATCATCCTCAAACTGACGGGCAGACTGAGAGGACTATTCAAACTCTGGAAGACATGTTGCGGGCTTGTGCAATCGAACTAAAAGGAAGTTGGGACGATCATCTTCATCTTGCGGAGTTTGCATATAACAATAGTTATCACTCCAGCATTGAGATGGCACCTTATGAGGCTTTATATGGAAGAAAATGTAGATCTCCTATTTGCTGGACGGAATTGAATGAGCGAATTTTAATAGGTCCAGAACTTGTGGACGAGACGACTCAAAAGATTAAGGTGATTCAACAGAAACTTCTCACTGCTCAGAGTCGACAGAAGAGTTATGCTGACAAGAGAAGACGACCGTTGGAGTTCATGGTGGGCGAACATGTATTCTTAAGAGTCACACCAATGACTGGCATTGGTAGAGCAATACGGGCAAAGAAGCTTTCACCTCGTTTTATGGGTCCTTATGAGATTTTGGAGAAAATTGGACCGGTAGCTTACAGAATTGCTTTACCTCCACAGCTTGCAAATCTTCACAATGTCTTTCATGTATCGCAACTGAAGAAATACCAACCGGATCCTTCCCACATTATAGAAGTAGAAGAGGTAGAACTCGAGGATAACATGACGTATAAAGCTGAGCCGGAGCGGATTGTTGATGCAAGGGACAAGAGATTAAGAAACAAGACCATTAGACTTGTAAAGGTCGAGTGGAAAGGAATGACTCCCGGAGATGCTACTTGGGAAACGGAGGAGAGCATGCGACAAACCTATCCTCATTTATTTAAATAGGTTAGAATTCTTATTATAGCGAAATTTTGAGGACAAAATTTTCTTTTAGGAGGGGAGGAATGTAACATCCTAAATTTTAGAACTATAATATTATAGGATAGACCAATTTATGGTAATTAAAATTTATCATGTAATTATAGTAAGAGTATTTTTTTTTTTTCTCTGAAGTAGAATTTAGGAGTTAGTAATATCCCAAATTTTGAAACAGGAAATTAAGGAATAATATTGAGATAAGAAAGTTACTAAGCTCTTGGTACTCAGTATTCTTCGATGCAATCAGGGTAAAGAAATCAGATATTAACTTGAATGGTAGATAGTTATGAAGTAGATAAGTATGTGATATTTGATCGGAAGATGAGTATTCGGTAGTTACATGGTAGATGGACATTGAATGGTAGTTAGACGGTAGATGAAGAAGTGTATGGTAGACGCGTGGTAGATGGACAAATGAATGGTAGATTGACATGGTAGATGTGTAGTAGATGGACATGTGATTTTTGAAAATTAGTTGAGACCCGAACTCTATAAATACCTCATCCTTTCTCATTTCTTTCACAACATACAATCACTCAAGACTCACAGAAAGGTAGGGAGAAAAAGAGAGAGAGAGAGAGAGAAGGAACGTAGGGAAGCCTTGCAGTAATTTTGGAAACTATAGAGTAACAGGTAACTCTGAATATTCTTCCTTATACTTGTGAATTATGTATGATTATAAATTTGTTTGTTTACTATTTTGGCAAGAATATTTAGAAAATATTTATGGTTTTAAGATCTGGTGTGGGAACTTTGACTTGCAAATCTGCAGAGGTACTATTTATACGTACGTTACTATTCACATATACCGTATTTACTATTCACGTATACCGTATTTACTATTCATGTATACCGTATTTACTATTCATTTTACTATTCACGTATACCGTATTTACTATTCATGTTACTATTCACGTATACCGTATTTACTATTCACACCGTATTTACTATTCATTTTTACTATTCACGTATACATACCGTATGTACTATTTATTTTACTATTCATGTATATACCGTATTTTACTATTCACAGATACGCATATCAATGTATATAATGGTATAATAATGCATTATTTTTGAGTAAATACATTCATCATGGCGGTTGTATTGTGATGGGTGGAGTAAGGAGGGAATTGAATGATAAGAATTGTTTATGCCACCACTCGGTGCACAGTGGATGGTACTTTTCAGGGCCCCATCTTCCATGTTTTCCTCTGGCCGGGATTTCATTGGAGATGTGGGACATGTGACACCTCCTTAGTTGTTATTTTAAAGGAGGGGAGCCATAGTCCAGATTTAAGCTCTATACCTTTGGCCGGGTGTATCTTAAGTTTTGGTGAGCTTGGAACAATTCAGTCAAATGAATGAGTTTCTATTGGACTATGTGTTAGCCTATGGCTCCAGTCAGCGGTATATGGTTGGAAGGTGATATAAGGGAGGGTGCATACTGCATAATGCATTTCTGAACAGTTCAAGAATTTGATATAATGATGAATAATCTGTAAAGACATGAGAAGAGAACTTTTGAGATATATATGTTTTATTACCTTCTATATTGATGACTATTAGTATAAATTATTTTGTATGAGAAATTATGGAATCTACATATATATTTGAAATCAGCCCATATCTTTTTGTCATATATTATTTGCTCGTGTACGGTAGAAATATTCAGTAGTTACTGAGACGTGGAATCTCATCCCATATTAACATTTTTCAGGTGATTATTCTAGTAGAGAGCAAGGGAAGGCACCTATGGAGTGAGCTCTGGAAGCTCTTTTGATCTCCAATAGATTATGTTATGTTATTATATTTGCCATGAGCCTAAGACTTCCGTTTTGTATTAAACTCTGAAATATTTTCTGGAATTTATTCTGATTATGTATTACGGGTTTTATTCGAAACGATAACATTGTAAAAGGATTTGGATATTGTTGAACTCTTTTGAAGGTATTTTCAATATTTTGACTGTTTTTGGGTATTAAAATTGTGGCGTTACAGTCATAGGCTTTCTCCAAGTCTATTTTAATAGCCAAGAACCTTTTCTTCTGTTTCATATTATGCATAGTGTGAATAACCTCTTGAGCCACAATAATATTATCACTGTTATGCCACCCTGGAACAAAGCTGGATTGGTTTGGGGCGATCACCTGTGGGAGAATAGGCTTTAATCTATTCACAATGATCTTTGAGATGACTTTATAGATGACGTTGCATAGACTAATCGGTCTCAAGTCCCCCATATACTCTAGATGATCCTTCTTTGGGATGAGGACAATCAAGGTTCCATTGACGAAGATAAATAAATGTTTAACATAATCAAGCACAAACGAAGATACCGTACTCCATTGGTTCTGGTAAAATAGGGCATTAAGTTCGTCAGGCCCTAGGGATTTTAGGGCACCCATACTAAAGAGAGTCTCCTGAATCTCACCGTCTACAACCTCTCTACTACACCATCTAAGTGAGCTAGCCTCAATGCAAGGGAATGACATGGAGCAATTTATAGTTGGCCGGTCTACAATGTCTTCTATAAGAAGGTTGGAGAAGAAATCAGTGGTCATACCTTTAATCAGTGAGGTATCATACACCCAAGACCCTTCAGAATCTCAAATAGCCTCTACACGTTGAGACTTTTATCTATGATTAGCTCAAGCATGGAAATATCTAGTATTGTGATCCCCAAACACCGACCATTCTGCTCTAGCTTTCTGAGCCTAAATGAGAGATTCCTGAAGTAACACATCTTCAAGTTCCTTCCAGATTGACAGCTGTAAGTCCTCATATTTTGGTAATAAGCCATACTGAGAAACTGCCTTATTAATCCCATCTACACATCGCAAAAGCTGCCTTTTCCTACCTTCCGTATGTTTAAAAACTTCTTTATTCCATTTAGAGTAGGCAGTAGTGAACTGAGAAATATTCTGTACCTACAGAGCATGAGGAAGCCACGACTGACGAACAAAACTATCAAACTGCTCATGGAGCACCCAAGCAGCAATAAATCGAAATGGTCGATCCGGCTTTGGCCTATTCATAACCGTATTCAAACGGAGAAGCAAAGGCCTGTGATCCGATTTGAAAAAAGGTAGGTGTGTAACTGAGGCATTAGGAAATAAATTCACCCACTGTTCGTTAGCAAGTGCTCGATCAAGTCTTGCTTCTGAAGTACCACGCTTCCATGTAAATTCCAGGCCAACAAATCCAAAATCGCTCATCTCATTCGAATCAAACCATTGGAGAAAATCACGATCAACAAAAGACCGGAATATGGCAGAAGATCGCCTTTCCTCGAGAAGTAATGTACTATTAAAATCTCCACCTAGCAACCGGGCACCTTGAACTGACGGGGCTAATCGGGATAGGTTGTCCCATAGAGTCCTACGAGCAGCACCAGATGGGCTAGCATAAATTATAGTACACGTCCAAGTATCACCAGCAACTCTGGAAATTTGGAAATGAACAAATTGGTGGTGACATTCAATCATGGCAACGGAAGAAATGGTATTATCCCAAAGACACCAAATTCCACTACTATACCCCTCACAATCCATTAACTCAAAGTTAGAGAAACCCAACTGATTGGCTCTACTTAGAGACATCTCTTTCGTGCACCTTGTTTCTAAAAGAGTAATAAAATCCAGATGATAATGAGCTTTCAGATTACGTACAAGAGCAGGAAAGCTACGTGCTCCAATACCTCTTGAATTCCATATTAGAAAATTCATTGGGAAACCATATGGGTGTGTTGGGTGAAATTAGCCTCCCCCTCAGCTTTATCCATATCACTCATAAGTGCATCAGCCTGTTGATGCAAACCCAAGACATCACCGTGAGACAAAGTACCATTCTCCAAGCCTTGCACTCTTAGATCAGGTAGCGTGTTGGAACTCCGAGGAATACTAGACGCAGAACCCATAGCAATGCTCAAAGCTACTCACGGCCTGAGTGTGAGTGGACGCCCCACTTGGATCAGACGCTTCATCAGCTAACTAGGCCTCTGCTTCCTGTAATTTAGCAAATGGATTCATATTAATAGGCCCTAAACCATAACCCACAAGAGGAGAACGAGGAACCCTATCCCTTGCTGGAGGTTTATTCTCCTTTCCCTTAGCCTTCCCTTTTCTAACACTTTTTTTTTAGTCCCCGCCTGGACCCACTCAAATTTAAGTGGGCCCTTACCCTTACTTACATCCACCTTATTCTCCTTTATAGTTATCCTATCTTCTTGCGTAATGTTAGCAGGTCGCGAATCACGTTTCTCATCTGTGTCTATCTGATCAACATCCTGAACGTGTTTTCCTGTATTTTTCTCCTGCAAAACCGTCAATTTTAAATGCCCATGAAAATCCCGCCAAAGTAATCGAATCTTCCCAAATGGGGACACCATAGATTCACCGTTGCCGATAGCTTTGGTTGCACCACCGTTAGGAATGAAACTCGCCTCCATTTGTTTTTCATCCTTACCCGTTTGTTCCGTTTCCACGGGTGTCATATCCTTAACTGTCTCATTGTCTTCAGCCTGGTTCATTGGGCACTTAGCTTTCTGATGACTGTATTTGCCACATGCAAGACACACATGGTGGAGTCCCTCATGTATGATCGATCTCTCCTATCCAAACACCATATATGTCGGGAGCAAGGGTTGCTTCAGGTCAATCTCTACGCAGATACGCGCAAAACCTCCTTCATCATAGATCGAGGTTGAACGATCAACTTTAATCATCTTCCCAATCATGTTGCCAATCCTATGGAGCGATTCCACGTTGTAAAATTCAAAGGGAACATTGGGAAGACGCACCCAAGCCGCTATGTTGCACTGAAGATCAGCTTTCCAAGGATTAAAGTTGGGTCTCCATCGCTGAACAATCAAGTAGTGGTCTTCAATCAATCGTCCCGGATTACGTCCTGGATCGTTAGATAGGAATCCGAAGATAAAAAGAGAAACAAAGAATATCACTGGGTCAAAAATACACATAACATTTTCCCCCAGGATCGCCCAGCACCACGACCTTTCTGGGATCAAAAATACACAGGACGTTATGTTTTTGGGTCGCCCAGCACCACGGTCGACTAACGGTAATTAACGGTTGACTAACGGTCGTGGTGCTGGGCGACCCAAAAACGTAACTTCGTGTGTATTTTTGATCCAGTTGAAAGGTCGTGATGCTGGGCGATCCTGGGGGAAAAGGTCATGTATATTTTTGACCCTTCACCCTTATAAATAAATTGATAACCATTATCTCTAACTAATTCCTGAAAATAAGAAACTAATTACAAAGTAAGTAAGACAAGAAAGTAGAAAACTAATTACAAAAAAATAAGAAGAGAAAATAGGAAAATAATTACAGCATACTCTAATACTCTAACATCCTTCAACAACCAGTGTGCATTAATCTTCTTCGATCTATGCTTACTACAGTACCATGCATATACGTAGTACGAGATTCTTAATTTGATGCATCAACATCAACGTGTTTTAATTTGCAGTTTACTGTCAAGATTATCACCACATCTCAGTGAATCATGTTCTACGATCTGAGATTCATCTCATTAATTTCTAAATGTTGCATTGGAAGTATTTCAATATTTTTTTTTAAAAAAAAAGACTATTTGTAGTAGTTAAAATGGGGTATTTATAGCGGTTTTAACTGCTACAGATGATATTAGTAGCGGTTACACAAATTACTATAAAACACACCGTTTCAAGTTACCTTAACCGCTATTACAACTATAGCGGTTCCAAACTACCGTTATTATATGAGGCTGGGATGATGTTGTGTATGAATAATTTGTAGTGGTTAGAAAACCGCTACAATTTAACCACTACTAAATATGTCACCAAATTCTTGTAAAACGGCAACAATTTGTAGCGGTTGACTAACCGTTACAAAATTTGATGAAATTTCAAAAAATGTGTCGAAGTTTGACATTATAATATAGTGGTTAGGTAATCGCTACAAACTATTCCCGCCATTTTTTTGGAAAAAAATTTATCACCCTTTTAAAAATTTTATCGATCTTTATAGCGGTTACAATCGCTACAAAATGAGGGATAAATTTTTACACAATAATTTTTAGCAGGTTTATTTCTTGTAACCACTACAAATGTCCAGCCACAAACTTTCGCGCCAAGTTGTATTTATAATAACCACTACAAAGTTTGTGTAACATCCTAGGCGTTCGCTTGTGGATATTGTCCGCTTTGGCACACACAAGGCCTCACGGTTTTGTTTCTGACTGGACTTAGCTCATCAAAACGCGTCCAAAAGGGAAAGGTTTCTGCATCCTTATAAGGCATGCTTCGTTCACCTTCCCAGTCGATGTGGGACTTCACACTCCACCCCCTTGGGGCCCAGCGTCCTCGCTGGCACATCGACCCGAGCCTTGGCTCTGATACCAATTGTAACATCTCAGGCGCCCGCTTATAGATATTGTCCGCTTTAGCACACACAAGGCCTCACGGTTTTGTTTTTGAATAGGCCTAGCCCATCAAAACGGGTTCACAACGGAAAGGTTTTCGCATCCTTATAAGACATGCCTTGTAACACATGCCATCAAGTTACGGTGACATGAAAAGTAACATCAAGGATCCTTATCTCATCGGTATTTAATGAAAAGCACCACCAAATAAGTTCACAGATAATATGCAGAAGTGAGAAATTGTTTGGAACCAACTTTTGGATTCGTTTTGAGTAGAAAAAAAAAATCTATTTTCACCCATCTAAAATACATGAAATGAATGGATTTAACTTACACTCAAAACAAAATAAGTTTAAAAAATAAAACCAAATATCAATTGTCCATATATAATGTCATGTACTTTAATTCGTCTTTTTTTTTTTATCAATAAAAAAGTGTATTATGATCATCATCAGTAATAATACATTATTAATTTTAAATCTTTATGTGCTTGGGGAAGAATTTAATTATAAGTTATGATCCTAATAAAATGTTTCTTTAGTTATATGTTGCATTATTAAGAGTGAGAAGTAGGGATATGGTCCCTCTGATCCTAAATATAAAATATAGTTGATTTTTTTAAAAAAAAATATTAAAGAAGTTAAATAAATTACTCAACCGTATCATATGTGGTGTATTCTCATATTATATATCAGTTTATTAGTCAAACTAATTGGTTTGGAGGGGAAAAAAAACTTAAAATATAAATACTCTAAAATAATATAATTAGCTTCCTCAATCTTTCCAAAAAAATTAGTTTTATCTTATATTTAAGACCAGAGAGACTATTACAAAATAGTGGTGCATAAAAGTAAAAGTGGGTCTAAAAAGTCTACATGTGTCATAAAATTGTAATATATCATTTGAAGATAAAGCATCTAAAGATATATTGTTGGGAATGTATAGTGATTTCTTGATTATCATATATTTGTTACATATAAAAGGTGTAAGTTGCTTTTTATTAGAATTGAAATGTAATGGCTCCATATTTACAATCTCCCTAAGTGGGGAAGACATAAATATTGTCTACAACACAATGAGATATTTAGGAATATAATATTGATGCATCCTATACTAATTTCTAAGTTTTTTGAAGAATTTGCTGTTACTAATTAGTAGTTACGATGTGGCTGTAATTATTTATGTTATAGACTCATATAATGAGCCAAGCAGATATGCGGCCCGGTGGGAGTTCTTATGACAGAATCCCTCTTTAATCAGGTAAATTGCCAATCGCCCTTTAATCATACCTATAATCCAGGAACGTACAAGTAGTGGAGCAAGCACTTGCAGAACATGGGAGGCACACATTACCTGACGAATGGATTCACGCAGTTATAGGAGCGAAACCCTAGGTAATCCCTATAAATAGGATATTACTCACCAGGTTCATACCCTACATTCTCTATTTCATTACTTACTATTTAGTCTCACTATACACACACCCCACCCTTCTGGCGAAACGTCGCATTTGTGAAGCACAGTGATCTGAGAATGCTCTTTGATATCTTCCTCATAGATATCACTGAGCAATTACCTTCTCTTTGGTGTTTAATCCACAAACATCTCTGAGAAGCTATTTGATCCTACATTAACATACCCTAGTCCATTAAGGCTAGACGTTTGTGTTTTATTTATATCAGAACAATTTATGACTCAAAAAATAATGCATAAAGAAAATAGTATAATTAAAAAAACATGAAATAAAGTGAAAAAAATATCAATATGTACAAAGCTCCCGCGAAACACATGGGAAGCACATGCTCGTATAAATAAAACTGGCTTATTTGCTCTAAATTTATCACAGCGCAGATTCAAGGACGCGGCTTTTGGGGAAATTTACTAAAATAAAAATATTTCTTAAAAAATGTATCGGATTGGAACAGTTGGAAAAAAAATTACCCATATAATACAATCAAAAACGTCAGTTGACTGACTCATGTCAGATTTTTGACACTACTACAGAGTGGCGTATACTTTTGGACGCCACTAGTGGCGTGAATTAATGGACGCCACAAGGCGTCAATTAGTAATTGATGCCTTGTGGCGTTCATTAATTTACGCCACTAGTGGCGTCCAAAAGTACACGCCACTCTGCAGTCGCGTTAGAAATCTGATGCCACTGTAGGGTGGCGTGAGAAATTTGACGCTATTGGTGGCGCCTTTGATTGCATTAGATGGGTAATTCTTTTCTTAACTACTACAATCCGGTACATTTTATATATATATGTGTGTGTGTGTGTGTGTATTGGTAAATTTCCCCGACTTTTGTCCCATGCACTTTGCTTCCGCTGCACACAGAAAACTCATAGTTTTTGGCCCAAAAATGATGAGCTTTCCTTCTTTATATTTTTTTTAAACTTAAAAGATGCTAAAAAGATAATTTAGGATATTGACCGGTACTGAAAAAATACTTTATAATCTTAAAAACTTATTTTATGATCTTAAAAAAATATTTCATGGTATTAACTGGTACTAAAAAGATACTGACTAGTATTGAAAAAAATACTCTATAATCTTTAAAAATTATTTTAGGATCTTGAACAAAATATCTTAAAATACATTTTTAGTACTAGTCAGTAACCTAAAATAGTTTTTTAAGATTCCAAAATAATTTTTCAAGATCATGAAGCATTTTTCAGTACCAGTTAGTATTCTCAAGTATCTTTTTAATACAAATCCATAACTTAAAATATTTTTTCAAGATCATGAATTATTTTTTTCAGTATCGATCACTATCATGAAGTATCTTTTTAGTATTTTTAGAAGAAATACACTTCTCATGTTGTAGGAGAAGTGCATTTTCATGTCACAGATACAAAAAGATGTGGGTCCCACCATTTCATGTGCGTATAGAAATCTTCTTCTTCTCATACAACATAAGAAATGTAAATCTCATTTTTTAAATAGCAATCAGTGCCTAAAATATTTTAAAAAAAGAAAAAAGAAAGAAAGAAAGAAAGAGGGAAAGCTCAGTCGTTTTGGGCCAAAACCGGAGCGTTCTGTGTGCAACGGACCAGTGAAGGCAAAGTGCATTGGACAAAAGCCGCGTCCGCGTGCAAGATTCAGAACATTGAATTAAAACGATAAATTGAACATGGAAAAAAGCCTTCAACGAAGCCTAGAACATAGTCCCACCTTCAAACAAGGAGATATAAAAGTTGAGCCAATCAATATTACTCCGGTTTTTTTTTTTTTTTTTGAGCGTACCTTTCTCGGCCTTTCGGCTAAGATCAAGTGAAGTGGGCCTGTTTGGATCCCCATTTCCCACGCCATTTCAGGCAAAAATATTAATGCAGCGTGGATGAAATGCACAGTAAGAAAAAAACCAAAAAATAATGTTTGGATCAGCATTATTTGTAATGAACTTTTTCCCTTAATGCTCATTAATCTTTTTTTTTTTACTATTGCACCCGGTTCACCAGAGCTTTGCCCTGCTTAGTCCAGATCGAGGTTCTGTCGGGCGCATACACAGGGACCTCTTTTTTTTTTTTTGCTAATGCTCATTAATCTAAATGCCCCCTTTTAGAGCTTTTCCTGCGTTAGTGTTATCTTTTTCTGCATGTGAGGCCCCATTGTGGAGCAAAATTGAGGTTCACATAAGGGGAAAAAAAAAAGTCTGAACGTTGGGCCCCTTGTGTTTTTATTGACTTCCCCATTAATTCCAGCTTTTCTTTTTAAAAAAAAAAATCTACAAAAGTCAAATAGACAATCCAAACATAAATCATATTTACAATCTGACTTTTTTTCGACCGAGCTTTTACAAAAGTCAGATAGCTTTTAAGCCACTATTCCTACTGCCAGCCCAGACAGACCCACTATCTATTGTTATCAGTTTAATATCTGATACGTGGGCCATCGGCCCACATGATATTAAATTAGTTTTTTCTGGGGGGCGAGTCCATTATAGTAGCTTGCTACTAGGGCCCTCAAGCGTCGTCCTTGCCTTCCACTACAGCATGGGCCTGGCGCACCCCGTAAAGACAGTTAAAGCCTATGTTGTTGGGGCCTCGATGAAAATGAAGCATTGATAATGCTCTTTGGGCCTTGAAGAAAAGTGAAAATTGAATTTGTAAGGAATAAAAATATTTTTAATAGGATTTTTTTTTGTTTATTTTTGCGAATTAAAATTTACGTTGATTACAAATTAGGCTAAATCCTTCATAATCTTTGATTTTTTTTCCTTTTTTTTTAATCATAAACCCTTGTCGAGTTAATTGTTGTCTTTTTAATAAAAAGGGTCACGTCAAAACCGGTTGTTTTTATAAGAGTAATTTGAATAGGCCTTGTTAATGTCTCAACATTCGATATAATTTCCCTACACTCATACCCAGTTTTAGAATGAGCAAGTGAGGAATTTTTCACTTTCTTTCCTTATGACTCGGAATTGAAACACATGCTGACGTACAATTAATGTGCGCAACAGTACACAATGCTACATGTTTAAATTGAATTCATTAAAATTTTCCTTCCCCTCTTCTCTCCTCATACCAGACGCTGACAGAGCTCCCTTAAAAAAACACTGTTCATTTAAAGCTTTAGTAGTATAAGTAATTATTCATTAATATAATATGGAGACAATACACAATTATAATACTCATTCCGCTCCTAATTATAAGACTTAGTTAATTTTTTTGGAGAAATTAAATTACTTTAAAATATATTTTTTTTATTTTTTTCTTCAAACTATTTAGTTTGACTAATAAAATAATATATAATCTAAGGATAGACAACATATAAAATGATTAAGTAACTGATTTAGCTTCCTTAATTTAAAATATATTTTTTTTATAGGCCTTATGCCTATAAAAAAAAAAAAGGCATTTCATAAAAGAATAATCTCACTTCATGTGTACTTGGCTCTTAGAAAAAGGGGCTTAAATTACGGAATATGATTATTAAATTCTTATAAAAGGGATATAAAGCATTAGACATCTCACATCTTAGGGCCTTTTATAAGTTTTTGTGGTTCTCCTCCTTAAGAAACAAGGTCATATAATGGGGTTTCTCTAGCATAAAGAATAACATAAGTTTTCCGCATTCAAAAAGAACAGCTAAACTTATTTGAAAGGGTTACTGGAAGAATAATTAAATTTTTCCACGCGTTCAAATAGAACCGGGAAACTTAGAATCCTCATTACATACTTCTCTTTTAGGTGTTTCTCCTTCTAAGAAGCACATAAATAAATATTGATAATTTTTTAATTTTTTTTATATATTTTATATATTTAGATTAAATTATATACTGTATTCTAAAATATTTTTTTGTACTCAATATTTCAAATTAATTAATTTACAGGATACTGGCGTAACAGAAAAATATTTCTGAAAGCAAGAATAGAAATTAATTCATTTGAGTTATTGAGCCAAAAAAATCAATATATAATTTAGTTTGAATATATAAAATATATATATATATATATAAATAATAATATTTCTTTATGTGCTTCTTAGGAGAAGAAGCACCTAAGAAGCACATAAGAGATAAGCACGTAATGAGGACCCGGAAACTTACAACTTTCTTAAAAAGGAAAAAATATGTAATAGTGTGGAACTTGACAACTACTCACCCAGACCAATTCTAAATATATGGCAATGTTTATAGTTCAAATTACACTATAAATTTTATCATATATTTAGGACCGAAAATAATAATATTTCTTGGAGTACAATGCCTCCTATTCACATTCTTAGCGTCTTATAAGCTTAAAAACATGCTTATCTCATAAGCTACCAAACATAAAATCAATTATAAATCCAAAACCATATTGTATTTCATAAGCTACCAAATTGTCCTGTGATTGCTAAAATCAAGTATGAATAAAAAAATCATGGTTATCTCATAAGCTACCACGTACCTAACTTTAACACTTTGTTTGATCAAACAATTATAAATCAATTTTATAAAATTTTTCCCCAGCACTAATTCAAAAGCACTGGAAGCATGTAAGAATGGCTTATTAAAAAAAAAAAAAAAAAGATAACAATGAATTAATGTCAAGGGGGTTCTTGGTAAACAAAAAATCAAATATTAGGGAGGTCAAATTTAAACTTTAAAATATCAACGGGTTACATGCAACTGATAAAAAAATTTAGGGTATTTTTGGATAATTTAGCCTAAAAATTATGTAAGACTATATATAGGGAGAGGACTTGATAAACATAAATAAAAATATAGGTATAAGATAGTTGACAAGGCCTAATTAAAAACTTGTTTTTAAGGGACATTGGATTTGCATTTAGAATCTGCGCAAGCCCTAAACCTTATGTCATTACTCCTTCAAATACCTAATTAATAACCGAAATTTTTAACGGTTTTGAACCTCTCCGCTCTCTTCTCCCCTCCTCTTCCCATTTTTAATCATTATTTGTGAATGGTTAAAATTTTTAATTAGAAGTTATATTTATTTTTGGTCGAATGACTTCTTATTAATTTTAATATATCATTTTACCTTTTCCTTTAAAAAAAATTGATCTTTTATAAAATTATTGTTAAAACGTTAAATTATTAAAAAATAATTAATTAAATACAAATTGCTAAATCTTGCTTTCAATAATTCAATACTATAATAAAGAAAATTAAAATAATATTTTGTATTAAAATAAATTTAAACCATTCAAATATTGATCTAATAGTTAAAAAGAAGGATACCAAACCGAGTTTTTTATGGTGTTAGTACTTATTTAACAATAAATATTAACTATCTAACGGTCGAAAGTTAAAAGGACTTTTTTTTTTTTTTTTACAGGAAAAATTTTAGGAAAGGGATCGGGTTCACCCACGATTCAAGGGCAGGGCGAAATCTCCTTTTCTCCTAGGTGATACCGATGTTGAGCAGGGCGAGCCGTCTATTACCCTCAGGCGTTAACCTAGGCACCTAGAAGTTAGGATGCCTCCCCCAGCGCCTTAACCAACTCCAGAATCGAACTCCCTCCCTTTGGTGAGAGTGTCCAACCCCTTTGCCATTTGAAAGTTGAAAGGACTTAATAAAATGAAATAAAAATAAGGTTATTAAAGCCGGACTGGTTATTAAACCCGTCAGGTATTGAATCAAAAATCAGTGGGTCAAACCGAGTCAAAGCGGAGCTAACTCAAAGCCAAGCCTATAATAAATTTAAAATTTCAGAGTTATTAATATAAAATTATTTAAAAAAATGATTTTTTTTTAAAAGTTAAACCAGGTTAATGTCTAAACTCGAGCAGTTTACTAACTAGTTCGGGTGTTTTCAAAGTGAACCGGCCGAATCAGATTGGTTTATAGACTGATTTCCGGTCCGAGTTTTATTACACTTTTTTTTATATAAACTTTTATTACACTTAGTAAAACTACAATCACCTCCTGATTAATTTTGCCCACAAAAAAAAAAGGATTGAAATTAATTTTGTAGAAAACAAAAAAGATCTTCAATCTTGCGCCAAAAAGAAGTGACACGGTGAATAGAAAGCTGAGGTTGAAGTTTGAAAGAGGAATGGAGAAAGGTGTAGGAGGTTCTAGAGTGGGGGGGACAGAGTGACCGTAAGAATGTGATGGGCATAGAAGAAGTAGACAAATCACCAGTATTGAATTGCTCCGTCGTCGTGTATTTTCAGATTGATCGTCCGACGACAATGGCGAAGCAGCCGGTGAGGATGAAGGCGGTAGTCTACGCGCTGTCGCCGTTTCAGCAGAAAGTAATGAGCGGACTGTGGAAGGACTTGCCTGGAAAGATCAAACAAAAAGTCTCCGAGAATTGGCTCAACGCCTTCCTCTTCCTCTCTCCTCTCGTCGGCACCTACGCGTAACTTTCCTCTCTCTCTCTTTCTCTGTCCTTCTTACCTTCTTTAATTCCTTTCATCAAACACAACTTCATTTTTGGTTGCTGTGATCGACATAGATAGCTTATTAACCGTTTGAATGATTGCCACTTAGAACCCATAGCTTTCAAAATTTGCCTTCGCCGGAATCATCGTTCTCTGTATGGAAAGTTACTGTTGTAGTCCATATATACAACAACCTATGGTGAACTAGAAACATCACTTATTGACTTATTGTCCGTATTGATGTAAGTGATGTATATTATTCATGTTTAATAGAACTTTTCTTTTGTCTGATGTTTAGCAGAAAAATTTTAAAAGCTCAAAGCTTTTGAATATGGGATCGATGATAGCTATATTTCGAGCTCTAAATCCAGGACTTGTTCTAATAATTTTTTTTGGTATGAATGTATTACTTTCATTTATTTATTACTGTATAGATTTTGTTGTATATTAAACAGAGGTGATGTTGGAAGTTGCTGGATTTTAAGACGTAGTTAATGTTTTTTCAAGTGTCTTATAAATAAAATTAAAGTAGTATATATACTGCAACCAAATAATTAAGTGGTCAAGACTGAGATTTCGAATTGGTTCATGATGAAGTTTTGTATTGAAGGAATCAAAAAGCTAATGTAAGGTACTTTTGTTTCAACTGGATGCAGGTACGTCCAACAATACAAGGAGAAGGAGAAGTTAGCCCACCGTTATTGAACAACATCATCATCATGTGCTTCGTTCTTGTAATTAATAATATTACCAATAATAACAATAATAATAGAGATTATCAATGTGCTTAAATGATGTAATTAAAAATCCCAAAGTTTACATGTATGTAGGTATTGCTTGTAGTTTCTATTAATTTGGGTTGAGTTTTCTTTTGTAGTTCTTAATTTTAAAAAGAAATAATAAAAAATGTACTTGAAGTTATGCAACTTATAAATAGTGATTTTTAAATTCACGCTCGCTACCACTTTACTTAATTAGTAAAAGATTAATTTTGATAGATTATAAGATGATACTTCCTCTAATCCTAATTATAGGATAATATATATTTGGAAGTTGAGTTTGGTCTTAATTATAGGACAAAATTCTAAGTTTTGTTAATTTCTTCCTCAAATACCCTCTATTAATACTTTCTTAATAATAATTAAACACAATGATAATTTAACAATGCACCTTTATATTCTATAAAGTAAGTAATGCTTTTAACTCATTAATGCTTTATACGCCTTAATTCCACTGTTTTTTTTTTTATAAAATAATTTTAAGCAATTTTTATCATATTCTTCCCATATCACCTATACTAATAATACTTCCTCCACTATAATTAATTTAATAATAGGCTTATATTATATTAAATGAGAGATTTTACTTTCTTTTTTCCCCCTTTCTTTTAAATAAAATAATTTTAAGATTTCTTTAATAATATTTTCCTTTAACTATCCATCCAAAGAAATTGATTTTTTTCCCTAAATATAACCTAATAAAATCAAAGGAAAATATTCTTTGCACTCCAGGCCATTTTGATATCCAACTCCAATGTTTGTTTGGGTCTGACCAAGTATTTTTAATGTAATCCAGCAAGGTAGTTGTTGTTTGGGCCTCAGCAATGTCATCGAAGGAGAGAAGTTTTAGTGAGCTATCTTTTGATTGATTTCCTTAAACAAGAGTATTCTAGGAAAATGAATATAATTAACTAATTTAACTGTTATCTTTAATCCTTCCAAAATCTAGTAAATA
Source organism: Acacia crassicarpa (assembly GCA_034222035.1). Taxonomy (NCBI): domain Eukaryota; kingdom Viridiplantae; phylum Streptophyta; class Magnoliopsida; order Fabales; family Fabaceae; genus Acacia; species Acacia crassicarpa. Next base: position 15,891,750 of record JAWXYG010000009.1, on the reverse strand, counting down.
AGTCATATAAGAGTATATTAGTTTAGTGAAAAAAGGCAGTTCCGTAGTATATGAAAAACAGGGTAGTTGAGATTAGTAACATATGAAAACATACATGTGAATGCATGTTACTTGCATCCAGAGGTTAGCCATTGATGTAAAAAAGGCATCTTGATATTGAGAAGATGGAATGAATATAGGGACTTTTCTAAGTTTATGTGCTTCGATCCTTAAGAAGCAAGGGAATATAAAGGCCTGTTCTAGCATAGAAAATCATGGAAATTTTCCACATCCAAATAGAGCAGCTAAACTTACTTGAAAGGTCTCCTAGAAGAACAATGAAATATTTTCACATGATCAAACAGAACAGCGAAACTTATAACTTACTTTAAAAGGCAAATTTGTGATAGCGTGGAACTTGACAACTAATATGTCTTGAATTACGATGCCTCCCATTCACATTGTTAACGTCTTCTAAGCTTAAAAACATGCTTATCTCTCTCAACCATCATTGAATAAAAACATGCGGATCTTCTTTATGATACACTTGAGAATCCATGCATTATCTAACCATTATCTGGAACAAGAACCCTCTGTAAATCCATATCGGCATACGAAATCACTTGGAAACCTGGTAACGCTGAGAGACTCGCTTTTGCTAGTAGATCCGTAGCTTCATTTGCCCATCTGCTGATAAGTTGGATTTCGACACTCCAATCACAGACAACCATGGTCTTGATTTCTTCAGTTAGGTGCCTATCTTCATGAGTTTCTGATGCAGGGCTGTTTAACAAAGCTACAGCCTCCGCCGAGTCTACTTCAAGAATGACTTTCCGAAAACCCATTCCCACCCAAGCTTTAGACCATGGAGGCGTCCCCATAGTTCAGCCGTCAAGCTATTCCCCTCCATTCCTCTGAACATAAACGCCCTCAAGAACGCAGAATTTTCATCACGTAGGAGGCCGCCACTAGCGACTCCAGGTGTGAAGGCCGAGAACGCACCATCCATATTAATCTTCATCCACCTAGGAGGTGGTGGTCTCCATTGAGCTCTATTATCACTGTGCTGCAGGTTCCTGTCGCCTTCAGTGCAGAACCGGGATCGGGCGACATTCATGAAGGATGAAGAGAAAAGGAATACAAAAGAAACCCAACTCCTTCAAAAAATGAAAGGAATGAGAGTTATCCCCTATATTCTCTTATTTTCTCCATAACCATCATCTCAAACTCCTGTATTTTTCTCATTTTCATAACAGCTCCTTTCCTTATATTCGATAAAATAAAAGAAACCACTTGCTGCATTTGAAATGCTTCATTCAGATTCCGGACCTAGCAGCCATTGCATCCTGGATTATCAATGTGAACTATGAAATCTATTAACAAAAGCCACTTTTTTCATAGGTCACGAATAGTACAATTCACCCCACATAACACCCAACCTACATCTAATTCATTTGAAATTGTTTGAATAGGAACACTCCTCGTGTATCAGATTCTTATTCAAAATTAAGGGTCCGTTTGAGATAGCGATGATAGACGTGGCTTTTTCTTTTGATGTGCTCTTCTTGCTAGACTTTTTTCCTGAATGACTTTTTCTGATATAATTTGTGTTTGGAATAGCGGTAACAGAAGTAACATTTTTCTTGATGGCACTTGTTTTGCATAGCTTTTTAAAAGATAGATGAGATGAAAAATGACTGAAAAGGGTATAAATCATATATATATATATATATATATATATATATATATAATGTGATATTAAAAATAAATATAAATTGACTAAATAAAATAGTAAAATTACCATTAAAAAAATTACAACATTAAATTTTTACCCATTAAATTATATTGTTTTTATGTTGGAAAAAAAAAAATAGCTGCACAATTTTGAAAATATGCAAAATATATATGTAGAATAAAAAAATCATTTCATTATTTTTTTCATTAACGTAAATATTCCCAAAAAAAAAACAAATATTTCATTAACATAAATCAACGTAAATCCCCAATCCCCAATATTTCATTATCTTGCGAAATGATGAGAGGAGGAGAGAGAAGTCAACATAAAAAGGCAACAGTACGAAAAACATCCTGTACATGAAGTTGATGTGATAATAATCAACTTCATTTTGCTTCATAAAAAATTGGTATTCATCGTGCTTAAATCCTTATGCCCATCAATATTTACTCACATGCCACACACTTTTTTTTGCTTCTCATCTCACTGGACGTCCATCGTGCTTATTTTGGCGTTCATAGCCATACCAAACAGGCACTAACTATATTTACACAGCTATAACTTCAGAAAGAAAATGAGGATATGGGAGAGTGATCTGACAAAGCAAACTGGATGGTAACATCTTTTCAAGTGATATATATATGGTAACAAGTTTCATAAATTAGGCAGATATCACACAACAGTCACAGACGGTAGGATGATATATTTTCCATCGCATTTTTTCATATTTTTTTTCTCACCTTTTTTTTAAGTACTTAACCCTTTTTGTATGTTAAGAAAGAAACACTTGGACGCTAGCAGATTTCATCATTTGGCATACAGGACAAACATTGAGAAAAGCATCACAGTCCATACACAAGCACAAGTGCCTACAAGGCATTAACAACATTGAAACCTCCTTCACCTTGCAAGCCCTGCAAAACATATGTTCCTCCGAGCCTTGCTGCTTCTTCCCAGCAGATTTCATCGTCACACCATGGCAGCTCAGCAAGTTATTGGGGTCAATGGTTGAGGCGGCATCATCAACCTCACTGTCCCCAAACCCTTCCTTCCCTTGTTCAACTCCCTGCGAGATAGCCTGCTGGAGATTGTTCCTTAGAACATTCACAACTGACTCGTTGTACTTTGCTCTGTAATGCCAGTTTTGTGCTTCCAAAGCCACCTGCTTTATTTTCTCTGCTAGTTCTCGGTTTTTTCGGTTCATGTTCTCTACCTCCACTTCTTTTTCCCTTAGCTTCTTGCTTATGCCTTTGTCAATGGCAGTAAGAAGAGAAGCCGTGTGCTTTTGTTTCATATCTCTCAATCCTTTAGACAATTGTTCCTTCTGCGCAGAAAATCAAATCACAGCAACGGGTTACAGAAGTGCAAATACATATGTATACATACATGACCTTATTGATAATTCCATAACCAAGGTAACCACACATGTCTATGTCTGTGCAATGGAGCAATCAGTCCTAGTGTTCACCCCAGAATTTGTGTGTTGAAATTATGATATACCCCCTTTGGTCCTATTTATAGAGCAATTCTAACATACATTCCTAGTGTTCACCCCAGAATTTGTGTGTTGAAATTATGATATACCCCCTTTGGTCCTATTTATAGAGCAATTCTAACATACATTCTATCAGTACCAAGAAAAATCTTATATCTCATTAACTCTCTTAAAATTTAATAACTTTCTAACTTTACCCTTGTTTAATACATACTTTACTCTTATGGGGGGTTATATAATAAAACCCAAAAAATATAGGAATTGATCAGCTAAAACCCTATAGAAACTCATCTCTAGAAACTTAACTATAGAAGAGCTCCACAAGAATTGACAGATTCTTGCAACCAACCCATATTCTACCTAAAATATGAAAAACACAAATAAAAACTTATCAATGAGAATTCTCATTCATAATCTCTATCATTCTCTCCCCTTTGAAAGGATTTGTCCTCGAATCCTTGCTACTCACTTTTCCTCCCTTTTTGATAGCTCTCCCTGTGTGCAGTTGGTCTTCATAAGATTGAATTGGCTTTAGAGAAAAATGTTACCTTGCCACCATTATGTTGAAAAGGGAATTGATTTTTGTAACAACCAACCTAGTTTTGTTACCAATTAATGCAGGAATTATATAATAAAACTTGGAAAAACAAAAAAAAAGGATTTGATGCGCTAAACCCTAGAGAAATTTGTCTCTAGATCCTTAGCTATATAAAAAGGCCCCACAAGAGTTGTTTAGACCCTTGCAACCAACCCGTATTCTATCTAAAATACAAAAACACAAGTAAAAACTTGTAAATCAGAATTCTCATTCATAACTTCAAAATCTCATAATCTCAATCATACTCCAAGAGTAAAAAATCTACATTATGATAAATGAATGGTAAAATTGTATATTCATATGTAAAATTTAATAATGTGACTTATAAATAGGACATTAAAAAAAATCCTTCTTTCTTTGCCTAATAAAGGAATGGCAATTAGAATAATATAAATCTTTTGGTTCCAATTTTCTTCAAATAACTGAATGTAAACTCCCTTGGGATGCATGGGGACATTAAAATTTAAAATAATATCAAGCAGCAGTGGTCAAAGCTCAAATTATGGAGCTTGATTGGTCCGATGAAATTAGAGACTTAACTGCTCCCACAAATAGTATAAGGGAAAATATTGCTCAAACTTCATAATGAATAAACTGTACCATAATAAGAACTCTTGAATGAACTCTGGGGGCTAAAATAGGAATCAAGATGGTTGAAAATGATAAAAGAACAAGCATGTACCATAAGAAGAAAGCATTGGAATAACACAATTGATTTTGCATCCAGATGACATCAATCAACACCTTAAAATGACAGTACAGAAAGCTATAGCATAATAAATTACCTGAAGTTTTATATACTGATCCAATTCTTGCTTCTGCCTATTAAGCTCAGTTCTAATATTGTCACCAAGTGATAATATGATCGGAGGCGTACCGGTCATGCTTCCACTTGCAGAAGTCACGGATGAGTTACGCTCATCATCATCATAAGACAACCTCAATCCTGTTGACACATGGTTGGGATTTGGGTTTGGGTTTGGAATGCTTGCTGATCGATCAGGTTCATCTTGACCGAAGTTGTAATTTAAGGAGATCTGAAGCTTTTGCTGCTTGGACATGTCATCTATTTCCCTGGTTTGTCTGCTTGGCTGAACCATAGAACTAATATGCTCATTTCCAAAGTAATTAACCGGATCAACACTGCACCCGGCTGGTACTGCAAAAAGATATTTCCCATTCATCATTCAGTGACAAGGCTAAGCAAAACCAGCACAACAATAAGTTTCATCCCACTAAGCGATGTCAATTACATGATAAAAGGCTACATACAGACAGTAGAAAAATTACTAAAGGAAACAATACCTTCATTTACAATTTTACATAGGGTTAAAGGGCTAAAATGCCCAAGAAGTTATCAAGAATGGGCATTGGGTACCAGGAAGTTATTGAGGGGACAACTTTGCCCAAAAGTTTAATAAGGGTTATGTTAGAATAGGAAATAAATCCTATTAGAATAGGAAATAAATCATCCCTTGATTGATTAGTGTCTTTGATTATAGGACCTTAATGACTGAATTATTAGCCTTTATTATGCTTTATTGTATTTCCTAATGTACCTCTTCTGTTCTCCCTATAAGTACATTGTAATCTTCTTCATCAAATAATATGAAAATACAGAGAGTGTGATGATACCTCTGATTTCTAACATGGTATCAGAGTAGGATTAATTCCTGAAGAAAATTAACAGTCTTGTTCTGGTTTTCCGGCGCTGGTGACTCGCTGCTCTATTCAGAGTTTTAGAGAGGCAATGAGTTACACAGCGCCGGGAGACACAACTCTGGTTAAACTAGAGAACACAAACAGGACCACCATAGTCAGATCCACAAATCACCAAAACAGAGTCGCAAATTCCGGCAATATTCCCAGATTCGGGCGAGCATTCCAGAAAGAGGTCTACGAATTTATGAAATTACAGATTGGTCCCTAAATTTGGTAAATGACAGATTGGACTTGCGAATTTTAGAAATGACATTTTGACTCTTCTGTCAACAAACTGTAGCGTTTTTTTTTCAGGTCTCTTCCTTGCTGGCTCCATCTGTCCCCCTTTTTTTTCTGTTTTATTTTTAATGATAATAACAATAATGATTTAGGTTAGATCCACTTCTTCCTCATGTGTCTCGGTCTCTCGGTACCTTCTATTCTTCTGCATCACTTGATCCTTCTTCTTCTTCACTAGACACACCTTCTTCTTCTTCACCTTCTCCTTCTCCTTCGATCTGAAACAATGGCGAGGAAGGGATGGTGGAGTAAGGAGGAGAAGGTGTAGATGTAGCAGTCTTCTGGCGTTGCTCTGCCTTTCTTGCGACGAGAGCAAGAAACAACAATGGTGCCGTGGTGTGAGGAAGAGAGAACTCACGGCTGATTCTAGTCTAAACATGCCGGTGATCAAATGTTTTCTTTCATTCCTGGTGATACATGCCGCCGACAGGTGAGAACGGACACTGTCATCTTCTCCTTTCTCTGCTTTCCTTCGATCATGGAGAACCCACGGAGTGAAAATAGGACAGACACTGTTGACACTGGGTCTGACAAACGAAGAACCCAGGGAGCAGTGAGACAAGGACAACGGAGACAAGATAAGGGACTGAAAATGGTTTGGACGATTGGTTGACCCAACAGAAAACAATGATGAAAGTGGGTGTAAAAGGTATCTTGGAGGCCTTGTCATTCCACACAACCAACAGTCCAAGAGAGGTGAAAAATCCCAACCCCCCACATAGCTAGGCCAACGCTTCATACTTTCCGACAGTATCTGCAATACGATCAATGCATGGTTCGGGAAAAGGAGTCCCGTTGTCCCACATCAACTCGTTGTTTACAGGAAGAGGTTTGTCGGGCACGATATGCTTGCCCACAGGGAGGCCCATCCCGGAGCGAAGGCAGAGGGAAGAAACCGCAGATCGGCCTACGACACCGTTTCCGCCCAAGATCCTCGACGCTGCGCTTGTTAATCTTCCTGCCATGATTTCTCCTCAAAACCATACAGCAAAGTGCAAAGGAACAGAGGCACTGAAAATCAACCCCTTCGACGATGGAGAATACGACATCGTTTCAGAAAGAGAAGAGTGATGCATGCCAGAAAGGAAAACAAACCAAATCATCTTTTAAACCAAAAAATATTCAGGCGAGCATTCCAGAAAGAGCAAAAGGGAAGAGAGCACCGCGGAAGGAGAACTTAGGGCAACATAGATTGCACCTTCACCACGGAAGGAGAACAGACGGAACTAGAGCCCACCCATCGATCGGCAAAACCCAGAGGAGCGCCAGCGTGAACAGTGCCCACCGGCAACTATTTTTGCACCCTTTTCTTACCACAAAAATGGATCCTTCCATTTTTCCTCAAAATTCCAGTCCAACTCCCATGGCTTTTATGTCTGGTAAAAATTCTGAAACTCGAAACTCTATTATCCCTAGTGTGAATCTGGTACAATCCAGATTTACAAGGGAAGAGGACGATTGGAACTTCTAGAGAATGAGACTCAAGATTCTTTTGGGCAAGTTCTACTACTCAATATGGGACCTCTGAGACTCCAAAAATGAGTACAAGCCCAAACAAAATATGGGACCCCCGAGACTTAAAAAGGAGTACAAGCCCAAACAAAATAAATGGGCCGCTGAGACTCAAGAAGAGTATAAGCCCAGACAAAAAAAAAAATGGGCCGCTAAGACTCAAGAAGTACAAGCCTTGAAGATTGAAGCAGGCAGAACAAAGTTTGAAGGATTTCGTGGCAAGCTGGGATTGATCGACATATATTCTCCAGCTTGAGGGGGAGTGTTAGAATAGGAAATAAATCCTATTAGAATAGGAAATAAATCAACCATTTATTAGGATCCCTTGATTAGTGTCCTTGATTATAGGATTTGATTATAAGACCTTAATGACTGAGTTATTAGCCTTTATTATGCTTTATTGTATTTCCTAATGTACCTCTTCTGTTCTCCCTATAAGTACATTGTAATCTTCTTCATCAAATAATATGAAAATACAGAGAGTGTGATGATAACTCTGATTTCTAACAGGTTAATATTGCCTTGACCTAACAAATCTAAACAGTCAACCATTAGTTGACCAGCTATGCTGAGGTGGCATTCACCTCACCTTGGTTAAAGGACATTTTTGCCCCGGAAATTTCTATGGAAGAGGTATGATCACCAGGAAGTTTTTCAAGAGGGGCAATAACACCCCATGAGTCATAAATTTTTTTGTTGATTTATTTCATTCCTAGGATGTCGATACCAAACACCAAATTATCAAATTAAATGAAAAATCAAAAAAAAAATCAAGAACCCATAAATCAAAACTAAATATACGAGACAATAAACTCATAAATCATAAATTCAAAATCAAAAGCAAAACAAAAAATCCTTGGGTCTAAAAAAGCAAACAGAAATTTTGAGTTCATGAAACTAGAAGATGGGAGAGAAGAAAACGAAGAAGACAGAAGAAAGGAAGGCCACTTGCTAAAACACTCTTCGTAAATTTGTTCTGTGAAGCATGCCCATATATATCATTGTCGAGATAGGAGATATGGTCGTCCTTCACCCAACAAATTGTGAAGAGCTTCCCAGCAAAAAGTTTTCTCCTCTACTATGTTCTCCGTTTTCTTCTATTGTAGCTTCTCGTTTCCTGAATCTTAAATTTCCATTGGCTTTTTTTTGGATTTGCTTTTAATTTTGAGTTTTCTCGTCTATGTTTTATAGGTTTCTCTCCTCATAATTATGTGTTTTGATTTATAGGTTCTTTATTTTTGTTGACTTTTCAATTCATTTGATTGTTTGGTACTTGATGGTGGCGTCCCAAATATGAAAAAATCAACAAAAAAATCTATAACTTTAGAGGGTGTTATTGCCCCCTTGAAAATTTTCCCAGTGCCCATAGCTCTTCCATGGAGACTTGCGGGGCAAAAATGCCCTTTAACCCAAAAAAGGTTAACGTGGATGCCACATGGGCATGCCACCTCAGCATGATCAGTCATGAATCAACTAACAGTTTACCATTTAGATTTGTTAGGTTAGGGTAATATATCCCCATTTTTTAAACTTCCAAGGCAAAGTTATTCCCTCTAAAACTTCCAGGTGCTCAATGCCCATTGGCCATTAGTGCAAACTTCTAGGGCATTTTAGGCCATTAACCCTTTTATATTATATTTTAAAAAAAGGATTAAAGGCCTAATTTGCCATGGAAGTTTTGCTAAGGCAGCGCCCAGCACCCGGAAGTTTTTTTGGTATCAAATTTGCCCCGGAAGTATGAAAAAGGAAGCAAATTTGCCCATCCGTTAATTTTGACCGTTAAGTTTGACTGAGTGTACATGTGGCATGCCACCTCATGACACGTGGTATGCCACCTCATCAACCCGAATAAGAGTTAAGTTTCATTTTTGCCCCGGAAGTTTTCACTAAGGAGCAATTTTACCCCGGAAGTTTACAAAAGTAGCAATTTTGCCCTTCTTTCTCCCAATGTTAAATTTGACTATTAAATCAGTCAAAGACCACACATGTCATGCCTTGAAAAGATCGAACTTGGAGTCAGAGAATGAGATCCTTGAGATGTTGAGCTCAAGGCGGCCAGAATTTGTGAAGCCGAATTGCTCACAGGGACTGAAAAAGGTCTATCGCAAAACCCAAAGGAAGCATCACTTATGATCTAAGCAAATGGAACGCAAAACGAGAAATGAATTGTTCCAAAAATTGGTTCAGTAAAACAAATCAATAATGATACTATTTACGTTTGTATAAACTGATAATTTGCTTAGATCATAAGTGATGCTTCCTGTGAGCAGTTCAGCTTCACAAATTCTGGCCGTTTTGAGCTCAACATCTCAAAGATCTTCTTCTCTGACTCCAAGTTCGACCTTTTCAAGGCATAACATGTGTAGTCTTTGACTAATTTAATAGTCAGATTTAATATGTGGGAAAGAATGGCAAAATTGATATGTTCTATAAACTTCCGGGGTAAAATTGCTCCTTAGTGAAAATTTCCAGGGCAAAATTACTCTGAGTGAAAACTTCCGAGGCAAAAATGATACTAACTCTTATTCGGTTGATGAGGTGGCATGCCACGTGTACACTCAATCAAATTTAACAATCAAAATTAACGGAGGAGCAAATTTGCTACCTTTTTCATACTTTCAAGGCAAATTTGGTACCAAAAAAACTTTCGGGTGCTGGGCGCTTCCTTGGCAAAACTTCCATGGCAAATTAGGCCCTTAACCCTAAAAAAAATGCAATTATCGATCGTGGACTTACAACTTTAAAGACAAATAAACATGTGTAAGCATACTCCACATGAAAACATCAGTCCAACCAACATCACAAAGCCATGTAACAAGTGAAACAAACATATTCCAAACAACAATATTTAGACAATTTCATTATCACCTAACGGAAGACATGAGAAAACTCACAGTTTCCAAACAACTGCAGTTGATTTGCTGCATTAGCTTGATAATGCATGTGAGCATCATCCAAGAAAACAGGAAGAACGGTATTTCCGTTGTTGCTCCCCAACATTTTACCCAGTTGAAAGCCTTCCTAGCTCAAGTGACACGCCTTTTAAGAAATGAAAAGAAGCTTCCAACAAATATCTGCAGGCAGAAAAGAATGAGTAAAAAACACCAAAATTTAAGATATGAAAAGTGAACTACACGAAATATTCCTGCACTACCAACCCCATGCAGACCAAGAACTACAAGTACAGCACAAACAAGAAAACTGGTTGTCTAATACAGGAAATTTCAATGAGCACATCAGTTTAAGCAATTAGTTTTTCAGTTTCCTCTGCTTGTTTGGTGGAAAAAACTATACTGCTAAGTATGAACTCCAAATCAAAATCCAGGAACACATAATATTCCTCAACAGGAAAAGTTAAGTTAAGTTTTATCACAATTAGAGGCTAATTTTGGAACCTGTATAGTGGGAAGAGATATACTAAACTACATATTCAAAGAAGACCACACCGAATACATCTCATCATCAAATTATATTCCTTTTAATCATTTGGATGTAAAGAGCAGTAAACAAGAGATGCTTTAAATAAAACACAGTAATTTACAATATTCATCCTTAACATTTTTTAATAGAAGGCACAAAAAGAGTAACAATTTTAAAGTAGGAGTTAATTACTGAAAACATGCTACTTTTAGCAAAAATAGATAAATATGATCTTTAATGTATCTAACTCAAATGCCAGTTGTCATAATTGTCATACAAATAACTGCACAATGTGATGAATGCTAAATTTCACTCAACCGTATGCTTTGGAGTAAAACACAAACACTAGAATTAGATTAATGACTACATAATAAAAATAGAACTGGTTGAGCCTTGGAGTTTATCCCAGATTAATGAATTGACATCCATGACCTTATAGTCTATTATCAGTATTCCACTTAAGAAAAAGGCTGAAGGAGAGACTTTATTTCTAAGAACGTCATTGGCCAAGTTCTCAGGAATAAACATGCTTCAAGCATGAAAAGCTCCACATGCTGAACATGCTTAGTTCCAGTTGCAACATAGGTATTGTTTCTGAACGTATTTTCTTGTTAAAACTTAAAAGCCCATTAAATCCATTGAAAAGAACTGAAAACAAAGCCTAGCCTCCCTAGAACTTTCGGAACGTATTTTCTTTTTTAAAGCACATTAAATCCATTGAAAAGAACTGAAAACAAAGCCTAACATCCCTAGAACTTGGCATATGAAATGTTATATCTTAACCTGAGCTAATTCTTTCATGTTAATTCTTTCCTACACTTTTGATAAGTAGTACAAAATATATTGTCATTAATGACCAAGCGCAGACCTCTTTTGATAAGTAATACAAAATATATTGTCATTAATGACCAAGCACTGACCCCATAATCTATATAGACCAGATGAAAATCAGTAGTGAGTAGTCAAAAGGGAAAAAAAACAAAAACAAAAACAAAACAAAACAAAAAGCTTGGGAAAATCTTTTGCTCAGATCACAATTGATCTCAATTAACTGCACAATGTGATGAATGCTAAATTTCACTCAACCATCCACATGCTGTGGAAACACTAGAATTAGATTAATGACTACATAACAAAAATAGAACTTTATTACAGATTAGTGAATTAACATCCCTGACCTTATAATCTATTATCAGTATTCCACTTTAGAAAAAGGCTGAAGGAGAGAATTTATTTCTGACAACGTCATTGGCTGATTCTCAGGAATAAACAAGCTCCAAGCGTGAAAAGCTCCACATGTTGAACATGCTTGTTAAAAGAACCAGAAATCCATTGTACAAAATATATTGTCATTAATGATAATTCTTTTCTACACGTACAAAATATATTGTCATTGATGACCCAGCACAGACCTCATGACCAGATCAAAATAAGTAGTGAATAGTCAAAAGAAAAAAAAAACAAAAACAAAAAGCTCAGGAAAATCTTTTCCTCAAGTCACAATTGATCTCAATATTAGAACGTTAATAACAGCAATTTCAAAAGAAACCCACCAAGCTTATTCGCATAAATTATATAGCCCAGTATTTAAAAACAAACAAAATATGTTACCAAAAAAAATATGAATACATAAAGGGGAAAAAAGCCTCTGAATATGGAAAATAGCTTATGAAAATAAAAACAAACTCAACAATAGCAAAAGCAGCAGGTTGAATCCATCGGTACCTTGATATTTCACCCTTTGGATTATCGGGAAAGCTCCTACAATGCTAACCACTGCAAACCTATCAAATCATATATTTCAATGAAAAAAAACAAATCTTCAGCATAAAATCCAAACAAAATACCTTCAGAGATTGAAAAGAAACAGATTTCTAGAATCGCTGGAAAATAAAGCAGATCAAACAGAAGCATCAAGATTTCAGAATGATCTTAGAGAACCTTCCAGAGAAACAGAAAGAGGGATAGATCTAGATATGAGATGAAGATGGCGATGAAGATGAGAATGAAACGAAGGATATAGAATAGATGGTGGAGGGGAAGTGGGTAACTGGGAAATCGAGGGAAACGACTATTATTTTATTACAATAACAATAATAATAATTATTGCAATTGCTATTGAAGGCTGAGCCCCATCGGTGTTCCGTTCCTTTCTTCCTCATTCCAACCAAAATATAATGGGAAAATAAAACAAACAAAAATATGGTAGTCTAAAAATTAAAATAAAAACAAAAGACTTAAAAAAACACTAAAATTTTAAATCAAGTTTATTAGTAAAATTTGATAAAAAAAAAAATACAACTCATTTTCTGATAAATCCCTAACTTAAAATTTTGTAATTAAATTCATTTTTCATCTTTTTTTCTAAAATATATCAGATAGGATATTATCACTACTAATTTTAGTCACACTATTTTTTAACCGTTAGATCAGAATCTCAATAGAAAAGAAAAATGATAAAAGTAGATGAAATTCTGATGTAACAGTAAAAAATAAAGTGATAACGACTTGATAGTAACTAAAATTAGTAGTGACAATATCCTATTCCAAAACCTATTTCTTTTTTTTTTTTAATGTTTTGGTTCTTTCTCACGATCATGATAGTTAAAAACTCGATTTATCACTACGATTTTACATTTTTACGATTTTTTTTATTAAAATGATTTTACTAATTTTCCAAACGCTATTAAAGTTTTTACGATTTTACTACGTTATGATTTTACGTTTTAGGATTTTTCATTCTCCTTCACTTTTCAGATAAAATCTACGTTTTCACTACTATGCTCACGATGAAATACGAAAAGACCTCACTGTCCTCCTCTAGAACCCCGCAATTCTAATGGCGGTTTTTTACATATTTATGACGCGTTTTAAATACAATACCCATTTAAAATTCCGTTTTTCTTTATAAATATTATTGGCTCCTCTCCTTTAAAAAAAAAAAAAAAGTCAATTACCTTTTACATTCAACATAGGAGATAGTGTGATAGATTCTTTGGTGAAAATCAGCGAATACTTTATGTGTTTGAAAATTTTATTAGATAGCGAAACTAAATAATATGAAATGGGTTAGTTTTTTCTGCGTACGTATGAAAATATCAGTTCTCTTATCAAATAATAATTTCAAAATTATTTTAATTTTTTTATTTTATTGGATCGGATGGGATGATGTAAATATTTTTCTGATTTTCTTAATATTCTTTAGCAAAATCCAAACGTTGTGTTAGACAAAATTGGGAGTGATATTTTGAATTTGTATGTATCGAATTATGTATGTATAAACCTAGCTAATTACTTTATGTGATGTTCTCACTACGTTTAAAAAATTAAGAATAAATATCCTATTTGATCTCTGGAAAAAAAACATAAACCCTTTTTTCGTTCCCAAGGACTAAAATGAGATATTTTATGGACTAAAAAGGGGTTTTTGAAAATTTTCGAGTGACCAAAATGGGGTCTTTTTTTTTAGAAATTCATCCTTTTCAAGGACTAAAAAGGGATTTAGTTGTTTGAGGGACCAAAATGGGGTCCGCGTTTTTTTTTCAGTGACCAAATAGAGTATTTACTCAAAAATTAAAAACAATCCTAGAAAATAGTTTTCACATCACTATAGGATTAATTACAATTCACAAGAATATAGGCTTGTCATAATGGAAAAATCTTACTACCTCCCAGTAATTATCGTAACTGCTAAGATCTAAGCACGAAATCATTGATTAAGCTAAAAACTACTAAAACTAGTCTGGTTCGCAAGAATGTAAGCTCATCACAATGAAAAAGCTTTGTTTATCTCCAAGTGATTATCACAGCATGCATATCTAAAACCTAAACATCAAATCACATCTATATAAAGCTATTGAGCATGATCAAATCAAAATAGTTAACACGAGTTTAAGAATAAGTTAACATGGTTTTTGTAATCTAGAAATATAAAAACGGTAAAATCGGTGTATAAACTCGTAAGTTTAACTAAGTTTACAACTAACATGAGTTTATCACTGACTCGACTCATTTTTGCAAACTAGAAATGTAAAAATGGTGAACTCAGAGAGTCAACTCGCAAGTTTAACAACCATGACTATAGGCTCATCACAATGAAAAAGCTTTGTTTATCTCCAAGTGATTATAACAGCATGCATATCTAAAACCTAAACATCAAATCACTTATTAAGTTGGGTTCGGTGAGGAGAGAAGGAGTTATTTTCATAGGAAGGTGATATGGATTCAGAAGATATGAATGGGTGAGTCAGTGTTCGACATTATCGAGAATTATTGCTTCCTTAAGCAAACGTGGCAGATGTGGTCGGTTCCATGAACCCATCCCCAAATCAATCCATTTATTTTTAATTAATTAATCTTCTTTCCTTCATTAATTAGATTATTGCCATTAGTGGCCAAGGGGGAAAAAAAATTACCATTTCTGCCTATGGACTCCTTTTCCATAAAATATTTTTTTTTTAAAAAAAAAAACTTTGGTTAATGTGACACCCGTTGATGGGATAATGGAGGATTTCTCTACAATATTTTCCTTTACTTTAATCTTATTTGCCCATGTTTTAATTGGAAAACAAACCCATTGATTGGGGATTTAGTTTCCCTGCTCGTCCAGAGGGGAGCTCGGCCGTCCAAATCTAGACTGCCTAAATCTTTTTTTTTTCATTTTTGTTTTTATTTTTTTCTACATAAAAATATCATTATTTGAAAAAATGTTAGTTTATAAAATAACTTTATGGGTAAAGGATTTCTCCAGTCACTAGAGATAGAGTTATCTCCAGTGACCCTAAAACTACGTCGTTTTAAATTAATGAAGAGAGTTTTTGTAATTTTAAGTGAATTAATGAAGGTGTAAAATTATGGAAACACCCTTCATTAATTCACTAAAATTACAAACACACCCTTCATTAATTCAAAACGACATAGTTTTAGAGTCACTGAACATAACTCTATTTCCAGTGACAGGAGAAATACTTTTCCCTAACTTTTATTTTAGGTTCTCTATCCACTAAAATTATTTTTTATTAAAAATAAAAAAAATAAAAAAAATAAAATTTAGACTGTTCAAATCTAGATTTAACGATTGGGAGCTTGTCTGTATTGACAAATTCTCCCCTCTCGTTTAAAGGACGAGTAGGCAGACCGGTTCTATTAATTGGAGGTAACTTTGTGAGGAAGTGGGCCCTACAGAAGATTGGCGCGGAATTTTGGCGGGTAAACACGGAGGGAGAGAGAGAGGAGGTGGACTATCCTATGCCGCAACTTCTCAACCTCCACTATGACCTCACATCATGTTGCACACAACTTTAGGTATACAACCCACCACACAACATTTCTTATTCTAATTGTCCCCACCCATCATTATCCCAAACAACTCATATCCTTTCATACTAATATACATACAAGCCTACTATTATTTCAATAACTAATTTTTAATAGTATAATTTAATCCCAATTAATAATAATGCTCTTGTTTTTAATAAATAATAATAAAAGGAAGATGCACGGGTCAACAATAAGCAAAAGAGTCCCAACTTATTTTAAAGGATCATCAAAGAGACATTTTTATTCCTCCACTTGTAATTTGGGTGAGGCTCCAAATCCTCAACTCTTTGTCTACCAATATTTCATCATCCCTTTCTATATTTATAATGAGATTTCAAGTTTGTTTTTATTTAATTAGCAAAATGAATTTTATGGTTTAAATTTTGATTTAGGGTTAAGTTGGTTGGATTTTTTTCAGAAAGTACCCAAGTTTTTAATAATATCTTAATTGCATTCCATTATGTTTGGTTGCCAATTTTATTTTATCTAGAATCATCTTTGTTACAGGATCGTTTATCTATTTTTATGGATTCATCATACCCACCTAAAATATAATCATCATCTTATCTAAAGTTCTTAAACTCCTGACAATAACGTAAACTCGAATCGTAAATTCGTAAGAGTTTATTATTACTATTAAATATGTATTAATAGTGTATAATAAATAATTAAAATATAAAAAAGACAACAATTTGATTTAAATATATTTTAAATTAATCAAATCCATCAATATTCAAAATTTATCATATTTAACAAAGAAATTTTTATAAAAAGCACATATAAAGCCGCTGAGCATGATAAAATAAAAAAGGGTAACACGGGTTTGAAGGTGAGTTAACACAGTTTTGTAAGTTTTGTAAGTTTGGAACGTAAAAACGGTAAACTCGGTATATAAACTCGTAAATTTAACCGAGTTTACAACAATCATGAATTTATTAGTGACTCGACTCGATTTGGTAAACTAGAAACGTAAAAAGGGTAAAATCGGACAGTCAACTCGTGAATTTGACAACAATGATCTCACCCCTTAACACTATTACATATTCACACATTAATTATGCTTAATATATAACGATTACAACTAATAAATGTCATGTATATTGAGTATAGGTTGTGCAAGGATATATAACGCTCAAAAGTAACCGTTATTTATACGCACGTTCATGTAATGCAAGCTAGAATTTGCCAAAATACCGAAAACAAAAAAATGGTCGTAGTTAATAACCGTAATTTATTTAGTGATAAAAATGACAATTTTCTTAAAAAGAAGATGCCTATCAATATAGTTCCTACAAAGTGGGGAGCAAAGTTAGTAAAGAAACTCATATCCCCATTCATTATGCTTCGGCCCCATATCCTCTTGATCTTTTTTTAGCCACACAAATCCTCTTGATTTTTGAAAAATCCTCCTTTAATGCTTCTCATATTCTTGCCATTGAACTTTGGATTTCCTTTTTTAATTAAACGGTTAAACATTTTCTCTATTTTATTCACCACATATTTCATTTATATAATTTTTTTTTTTTTGCATATCAATATTATAAACAAAATATAGGGATAGGGGAGAAAAACTTTATCCTCATGACTTACCATTGAGGGTAGACATTGGATCCATAGACTAGATGGAGGTCATTGTCACTCTTGGGTGAGTAGCTCGCAAATGGTTGGGCGTGGAGATCACTTGTGGTAGCAAGAAAGGCAGAGAGGGACATGGTTGCAAGAGGAGGTTGAAAGTATAGAAGAAAGGGCAGAAGATGGACATATGGGGATAGAATTACCAAACCGACCTTTTTTTTAAAAAAAAAATATCATGAAAGCCATTTTCATGAGTTTTAATCAAGGTTCTGAAACCGGACCGGTGATTGAACCGATCGGGATATGGGTTAAGGGTTAGTGGGTCAGATCAGAGTCAGCCTGGAGTCAACTCGGGCTAGACCGGTGAGGTATAAAAAAATTTGAAAATAATTAATTTCTCATCACGCCAACCTAAATTTCACATACTATACATCATTTCAATACTTTAGATCAGTAGTAAAATAACCATATACTTCAATACTTATGTTATATTCAGATATACTTGTGACATATTCAAATATTCAAATCAGATTGCCTTTCAAAAAAAAAAAGACTGGAATCAAGTTGACCTTTGTAACCCGGCCGGTTTACACCTGTTTAACCGGGTCAGTCCGGTTTTACACCAAAGCGGACCGGTTTCAAGGCCAGTTGGCCACCGACCGGTCCGATCCGGTTTCACAAACCATGGTTTTAATGGATATGGAAATGAAATTCTAGCAATTCCATGCTACCAAACATGTCCAAAGCATGGAATTGAATTCAATTTTCATATCTATTTGCTCAAATCCATGCTACTACGTACCAAACTTGGCGAATAAAGGAAAGTTATGGATTCAAATATTTTGAATGGATAAAATTATAATAAAGAAATCATATAACTAAATTCGAATTTAACCTATAATTCTATTAGATAAACAAGATGGATTTTTTTAACGTTATACGGTGGATTTATTAATTGAAATTTAAGAAAATTTAAAATATCATTATAGCTGACCATCTAAAATTTTGTTGAGCCAAAAATAAAAATTTAAAATTTTAGATGCTTCAAATGTACTACACTACTACCTTACATTGAACTAATAAATGAATGTCATCAAAGAAGTATGTGCATGATACATTAGAATAGAAAAAATAAAAATAATTATTTATATGTCAGATCTTAATATAAGAGCCGGTTTACTTTTTTCTAGAGAGATTAATGAAAAAAATTAAATAACATTAAAGTATTTATATTTATCATGTTTTTCTAAACTAATTTATTTAACTTATATTGTCATATAATATAATGATATATGGTATGATTAAATAGTTTCTTTTTATTATTATTCTATCTAAAAAAATTAATTAATTCTTATATTAAGAATTGAAAAGAGTAGTACGTAGTTATGAATATGATTTGTTTATAGATCTTAAGTTCACGAACATACACAGACTTTTTGTCCATTGGAAGCATTGAAAGAGAGAATCTCACCCCACCGATTAGAAACCACGGCGTGTTACTTTGAAATTGAAATTGAAATTGCTGACCAAAGCCGCCGCGTGAGGAGTCGCCGTCCGCATAGGAGCATCCATTCATTGGAATCTTAAAAAATTCACTTTTTTTTTTTTTTGATCACAAGAGTTTGAACACAATGAATGGTTGGTTATAAGTAATTATAATTGTACATTGATATAATTGTTCACTCCCAAAATTTAAGTAAATATGTGTATGTGTCTCTTGTTCATAAATAGTATAGTTCCTCCTAATACTGATTTCAATGTTTTTTTTTTAAAAGAAAAAAGAAAAAAAGAAACTACCTCGAGCATTTAAACCTTATATATTGTTACTCAATTTGATTTTAATTACAAGGCACTAACTATCAATTCTCATAAACCAATAAAAATAATTAAAGTCATTAAAATTATCTTAAAAGTTAAATAATTTATAATATTGCCATACTAATTACACTAAACTCTAATTTATTTATTACTCTCTCTCTTTCACAACCCTTCTTAAATGTGGACATCAAAAAAATATTTAATACTGTTTGAAACAAACAAATGCCTTATAAAAAAGATCAATAACACTGGTTAGTTGGTATCTTAAAATAAAGACAAAAGTGGTTACATTTTAAGGAACTTGCCTCTTCTTTGGTTAAACCCAACACTCTTTATCAAAAAATAAATAAATAACTTGCTTCCTTTTTTTCTTTTTTATATAGAAAGTTCAAATGAATTGAATCATAAGAGTTAATTAAGATTTAAATAGACCTCTTCGCGAGAATATTTATATATTATCAAATCTAATCAACATTTTTATGGAAATATAAATCAAATACCTATCAACTATAGAAATATTATATTTATTTTCCATTAATATGCTTTATTTACTGAATTATTTATATTCGGATTCTCCAACATCGAGTAGGTCAAATGAATGGTTGTTTCTGAGACGCACAAACAAAAGTTAGCAGCTTGCACCAATTCAAATCAATCACTATGTGCTTGTGGGTCTCCCCAACAATTTTTTAGTTCGGAAAATTTTCAAATAAATACAATTTAGATTTGAAAACCTCTTAAAGTCGGTTAACACATGAAAATAATAAATATGTTTCAAGGGACTATTTTGAAATGTTGCGCTTTTGCAAAAATACTCCTCAAGGTTTTTTCTTTTTTTTTTTCTCTTTTTTTTTTAAAAAAACCCCTTATCAGAGCCGGAGCTCTGGTGATAACTTGAGTAATGTGATTGACTATTTTAGTATAAGGATTGACTACTTGATCTCCATAAAATCTATCTAACATTGTTAACAAATTGAATAAAAACAATAACAACTTGAATATAGCGATTGACAAATTGTACTCCAAAGGATATTAATGGTTACACTCAAGTTGTCATTGCCAATACAAAAGATGCCATTACTTTTATTTAACTTGTTAACGATGTTTAATAGGGCTTAAGGAGTTAAAGTAGTCAATTCTTATACTCAAGTAGTCACTGCTCACTAGAGCTCTGGCGCCAATGAGGGTCTTTCTTTCTTTCTTTTTTTTAAAAAAAAATAATTAAAAAAAACTTGAGAGATATTTTGGTAAAAGCACAGTATTTCAAAATTATATATTAGTCTATTAAGACTTATTTATAATTTTCATGTGTTAACCAACTTTTTAAGATTTTCTAAATCAAATGTTATTTATTTTGAATTTTCCCTTATAGTTTTAATTTGGCTTTGGTTTTTTGGTGCTTGTGTGGATCATTATTTCCAATTCAACAACATCTTTCTCGAGGTTCATATTTCCAATACAAATTAAAGTGGTCAATGCCTTGCTCCTATTTTAATCCCTTTTCTTACGTAAGCAATGACATTGAGATATATAAAAATAGTTTTAAATATTAAATTTATCATAAATTTAGGTAATTTTCAATATAACCTTTATTAAATACATTAAGCTTTAATATCATTTTAGTTTCTAATCTCTCTTATTAGTAACTGCCCTTATTAAACATGAGTTGGACTTCGCCAAAATAAAATTAAAAAAAAAGGTCATAGTTAATAATCATAATTTATTTAGTGATAAAAATAACAATTTTCTTAAAACAAAGATCCCTTTAAATAGTTCCTATGAAGTGGGGAGCCAAGTTAGTAGAGAAACTCATTTCCTCATTCATTATGCCTCGGCCCCATATCGGCCTCTTGATCTTTTTTTAGCCACATAAATCCTCTTGATTTTTGAAAAATCCTCCTTTAATGCTTATGATATTCTTGCCATTGAACTTTGGATTTCCTTTTTTAATTAAACGATTAAACATTTTCTCTATTTTATTCCCCACATATTTCATTTATATAATTTTTTTGCATATCAATATTACAAACAAAATATAGAGATAGAGGGGGGGGGGGGGGGAAACAAGCTTTATCCTCCTCTTGACTTGTCATTGAGGGTAGACATTAGATCCATCGACTGGATGGAGGTCACTGTCACTCTTGGGGTGAGTAGCTCGCGAATGGTTGGGTGTGGAGATCACTTGTGGTAGCAAGAAAGGCAGAGAGGGACATGGTTGCAAGAAGAGGTTGAAAGTATAGAAGGGAGGGCAGAAGATGGACATATGGAGATAGAATTACCAAACGAACTTTTTTTTTTTAAAAAAAAAAAATCATGAAAGCCATTTTGATGAGTTTTAATGGATATAGAAATGAAATTCTAGCAATTCCATGCTACCAAACATGTCCCAAGCATGGAATTGAATTCAATTTTCATATCTATTTGCTCAAATCCATGCTACGTACCAAACTTGGCGTATAAAGGAAAGTTGTGGATTCAACTATTATGAATGGATAACATTATAACAAAGAAATCATATAAATTTAAGAAAATTTAAAATATCATTATAGCTCACCATCTAAAATTTTGTTGAGCCAAAAATAAAAATATAAAATCTTTAGATGCTTCAAATGTACTACACTACTACCTTACATTGAAGTAATAATAAATGAATGTCATCGAAGAAGTATATACATCATACATCAGAATAGAAAAAATAAAAATAAGTATTTATATATCATGACTTAATATAAGAGCCGGTTAAATTTCTTGTAAAGAGATAAATGAAACTAATTAAGTAACATTAAAGTATTTATATTTATCATATTTTTCTAAATTAATTTACTTGACTTATATTGATATATAATATAATGATAAACAACATAATTAAATAGGTTATTTATTTTTATTATTCTCTCTAAAAAAAATTAATTAACTCTCGTATTAAGAGTTGAAAAGAGTACTATGTAGTTATCAATATGATTTTTTTATACATCTTCGTATGTTCACGAACATACACAAAGACTTTTTGTCCATTGGAAGCATTGAAAGAGAGAATCTCTCCCCACTGATTAGAAACCACGTCGTCGTGTTACTTTGAAATTGAAATTGCCGACCAAAGCCGCCGCGAGAGAGGAATAGCCGTCCGTATAGGAGCATCCATTCATTGGAATATAACAATTTAACTTTTTTTTTTTTTTGGTCACGAGAGTTTGAACACAATGAATGGTTGTTGTTCTATTCTAAGAACATAGATTATATGATCTATATGGGATCTGTAAAGCTCTTTAAGGTATGTAGGAGTTAATATCAAAGAGAGAATAACTGTTTAGTGGTGCCTATGAGGAAGACACCAAAGAATATCATATGATCACTATGCTACACAAGAATGACGATTAGCTAAAGGGGGTGAGGTGTGTAACACAGTGTAACTGAATAGTAAAAGGATATGAATCGAATGTGTGCACGTGCACCTAGAGGTAATCTCCTATTTATAGAGATTACCTAGGGTTTCGTTCTGTTGGCTGAGCGTTCATTCCTCAAGCAACATGTATTTCCACGTTCTGCAAATACCTGCTCTACTATCTGACGTATCCCTGCTCTACTACTTGTATAGCCGGAACTAACACCTTGTTATAGGGTAATTAGCGTTAGCCTGGCTAAGGAGGGCTTTTGCCATGGTGTGTCCCTGTTGGGACGCACCATATCAGGACTTAATATACGCGTCCATAACAGTTGGTTATATCTAACTATAATTGTTATTGGTTCAAGTAATTATAGTTATATATGGATTTAAACTCACAAAATTAAAGCTGCTAACTTTTGTTTGTGCGTGAGGAATAGCCGTGTAGAAGTATATGATGTTATTAGGTTGTTCCACTCAATTTAATTCATGCGAAGTTAATATACTTGTTCACTCCAAAATTTAAGTAAATATGTAGATGTGTCTCTTGTTCATAAATCGTATCATTTCTCCTAATACTGATTTCAATGTAAAGAAAGAAAGAAAAAGGGGGGGGGGGGGGGGGAGCTACCTCTACATTTAAACCTTATATTTGTTACTTAATTATAAAACACCAACTACTAATTCTCATAAACCAATAAAATTAGTTTTTTTGAACACTAATAAAAATAATTAAAGCTATTAAATTTGTCTTAAAATTTAAATAATTTCTAATATTACCCTACTAATTACACTAAACTCTAATTTATTTATTACTCTCTTTCACAAACCTTCTTAAATGTGGACATACATGACAAAAAGTATTTAATGCTTTTTGAGACAAGCAAATGCCTTATAAAAAAATTAATAAAATTAATTAGTTGGTGTCTTATAATAAAAACAAAAGGGGTTATATTTTAAGGGACTTGCCTCTTCTTTGGTTAAACCCAACACTCTTTATTAATAAATAAATAAAAAACTTGCTTCCTTTTTTTTCTTTTTATATAAAAAGTTCAGATGAATTGAATTATAAGAGTTAATAAGATTTAAATAGACCTCTTCACTCAATGAGAATATTTATATATTATCAAATCTAATCAACATTTTTATGGCAGTATAAATCAAATACCTATAAACTATAGAAATATTATATTTATTTTCCATTAATATGCTTTATTTGCTGAATTATTTATATTCGGATTCTCCAACATCAAGTAGGTCAAATGAATGGTTGTTTCTGAGACGCACAAACAAAAGTTAACAGCTTGCACCAATTCAAATCAACCACTATGTGCTTGTGGGTCTCCCCAACAATTTTTTAGTTGGGAAAAATTCCAAATAAATACAATTTGGATTTAGAAAACCTCTAAAAGTATGTTAACATATAAAAATAACAAATAGGTTTTAAAGCACTATTCTGAAATTTTGAAATGTTGCATTTTTGCCAAAATGCCCTCAAGTTCCCCCCCCCCCTTAAAAAAAGAAAAGAAAGAACCCTTGTCAGCGCCGCAACTCTGGTGATAACATGATAGGGATGTCCAAGGATCGGGCCAGATCGGGTTGGAGGCCAACCCGAGGTCTGGCTTGATATAACCTCGGGTTGGAAAAATCAGCTCGAGGTCTAGTTCGGTCTGGTACCATCCCGAGCTCGGGCTGGACCGGACCGAATCGGCTGGCAGCCCTTTTTTTTTCACTTTTTTTGCCATTTTTTTTCTTTTTTTCTTGGCCTTCTTGGATCCAATATTTTAGCTCTGGTTTCACCTGACTTCCCAAAGTAATAAAAATTGGCATAGTGAAAAGTGATTCCTATAAATTAAAAAGCACATTAGGATGTTTAGACTCCAGTGAACGGCTTAATGTAGTGGTAATTTACCCAAAAAAAGGGACCTCGTTCCCAAAGTAATAAAAAATGGCATAGTGAAAAGTGATTCCTATAAATTAAAAAGCACATTAGGATGTCTAGACTCTAGTGAGCAGCTCAATGTAGTGGTAATTTACCCAAAAAAAAAGGGACCTCGGGTCAGACTGGACCAGTCCAGGGGGTGTAAGCCCCTGGACCAGTCCAGGGGGTGTAAGCCCCTGGACCAAAGTCCAATCCAACTTGAGCAATTTGGTCCGGTCAAATTGTCTTTGACTAGTTTTTTGATCGTTGACCGAGTCGGGTTGGACCGGACCAACTAGACCTCAGGTTTTTTGGATAATCCTATAACTTGAATAATATGATTAACTACTTTAGTATAGGAATTGACCACTTTATCTCTATAAAACCTATCAGGCATTGTTAACAAATTGAATAAAAATAATGACAACTTTAACATAGTAATTGACAAATTACGCTCCCAAAGTTATTAATGGTTACACTCAAGTTATCATGGCCAATACTAAAGTTGTCATTATTTTTATTAAACTTGTCAACGACGTTTAATAGGATTTAAGGAGTTAAAATAGTCAATTCTTATGCTCAAGTAGTCACTGCTAACTAGAGCTCCGGCGCCAATGAGGGTCTTTCTTTCTTTCCTTTTTCTTAAAAAAAAAAAAAAATTGAGAGACATTTTGATAAAAACACAATATTTCAAAATTCTATATTAGTTTCTTGAGACTTATTTATCATTTCCATGTGTTAACAGGCTTTTTAGGATTTCCCAAAATCAAATGTTATTTATTTAATAAAAACACAATATTTCAAAATTCTATATTAGTTTCTTGAGACTTATTTATCATTTCCATGTGTTAACAGGCTTTTTAGGATTTCCCAAAATCAAATGTTATTTATTTAGAATTTTCCCATATAGTTTTAATTTGGCTTTTGTTTTTTGGTGCTTGTGTAGATCATTATTTCCAATTCAACAGCATCTTTCTCGAGGTTCATATTTCCAATACAAATTAAAGTGGTCAATGCCTTGCTCCTATTTTAATTCCTTTTCTTACGTAAGGAATGACATTGAGATATTCTTATTACTCAATTACTTCTTCTTGCCAAAACTGATTTCTAACTAACTAATTTAGACGTAGTAATAAAAATAGTTTTAAATATTAAATTTATCATAAATTTAAGTAATTTTTAATATAATATTTATTAAATATATTAAACTTTGATATCATTTTAATTTCTAATCTCTCTTAATCTCTTATTAGTCATTACCCTTATTAAACATGAGCATATATACATGCTTGAATTTTTTTTAATACTCATTAAAACTAGGAAATATCTTATAAAAAAGACTAAGAACACCTTATAAAAGGTCCAAATACAAGATGAAGTACTTTGATGTAAGGTGGGGAAAAAAGTTTCATTATGATTTATGACCCTTGCAGGACTATTATCTGAGTTTCTATGATTTAATTTGTTCTGAATTAAATATAGGAAAATCTAGAGAAAAATACCTACAAAAATTTTTCGGTGAGAATAACCTAAATTAGATTATTATATTCTGTACATGCAAAATTGGCAGAATAAGGATATTTTGTTTGTATAAAAATAAAATTTCCTCCAACTTTGCAAGTAGTTAACAATAATTTCCTTTACTCTAGATTTCCTAGATGAAAGTAGAAGAGAAAGCTAAAAGAGAATACACAAGGGAAAATGGGGGCCTGTTTGTTTGTTTGTTTGTTTTTCCTGTTTTTTTTTTCCATAAAAGTTTTATAAAATTGTTTTTAAAAACAAGTTTTGAAAATAAAAATAAAAACAAAAAAACATTTGGAAAGTTGTTTTGAAAAAAGTGTTTTTAAAGTGACGTGGCGGCCACTGTTGTAGGTAGTCGTTGCCGGTAGTGTGGTATCAATAGTGGATAAGTGACAACTTCCAAAAGAAAAAAATAAAAAAAGAAAACACTTAAATTTTTTTTTTGTTTTTTCGTTTTTAAAAACAACTTATTGAAAATATTTTTTAAAATAATTTTTTAGTTTTTTTTTCAAAACTTGTTTTTAAAAACAATTTTATAAAGCCTAGGATTTTTTTTTTCTTAATGAAAAATTTTTTTTAAAAAAAAAGAAAGAAAAAAAAAGAGACACATAGGCTCGCATGTTTTTCTATGAAGCTTTGCTTTCAAATAGTAGAGAGATTTTGGAGAGAAAATATGTAAATCAAGATTGTTATATATTGCAACCACAAAGTTAGTTATTTTTGTTTTTTCGTGTTTTTTTTTTTATGAGAAAAAAATTGTCGACCTTTTATTTTATTTTATTTTGCTTTATCTTCTCTCATTTTCTTTCCATGCTACAACAAAGCATTAGGATACTAAGGACAAACATTAGATTTTTTGTAACCAAATTTCTTTTTGCACAAAAGTTAGTAATCAAATCTCAATTAGTATGATTAATATTACTTAAAACACTATTATCGAAATCACGATATATAATAGTTATTAACTATCATACATAGCGATTCCGAACCATAATTTATATGGACACTATAAAAGCTCCGTGTAGATACATTACAGTTCTGAACTATTATTTATTCTAACCTATTATAATGGTTATAATATAATACTTATTATGTATTGAGGCTCAGTGAGGCCTTGATATGCTCATTGTTGTGATAATAATTAATGGACAAACATAAACATCCATAATAAATATTGTAATACTTGCATAATACATAATTGTTCCAATTTAACAACCATTTTATATCTCCTAACATATATGACGGTTCTGTCTAAACAACTGTAATATATAGTTGACATAAATAACGATTGTTAGGTAACAACTGTGATTTATAGAAGCTAATATTTTAAAAGGGGGGTTTTGCTTTTGAGATCCCCTTGCATATACATTTACAGGAAGAATCACAATATATATTTACATTTTCATTCATATACAAAACAATACAACAAATCAAAATATATTTACAATCATTCATGTATATGTATACACTAGTAAAACCAAAACATTAAAATAAATTAAACAAATAATCAGTATCTATAAATTTACAGTCATACTATATATTATTTACGCTCCAACTATGTTGCACAGATACCACCAATGGTCTTCAGCCACTTTTTCCATTTGTGAGTTGGTAAACATCATGTAGTTAAAATACTATGTAAAAAGGAAACAGTAGATGAAAGTTAGATATTGTAATATATAGTTGACCTAGTGTATATATGAACAAATTGAGCATATAATATACCTTATTTGTATCAATATTTTTGAGAACGTGCATGATTATGCCCTTCATGCATTGCATCACGCAATACCCACAATCAATGCTTATGTCCGGTTGCTGTAGGCATTATAAAGAAATGAGAAGAAAAATTTGCAAGTCAGTTAGATATATATGTGCGCTTCAATTTAATACCATAGTCATTAGTGAATAATATATATACCTTTGGACAGTGCCATTGAAAGGCCTATTTGAATCAGCTGTTAGTGAGGTTGCAATTGTTGCATTCGAGACCAATCTCCGTGAGAACCTATACACCGCTCTGAGAAAATACAATAAATTTTTTTACACACACACACACATGCAAGTTAAACTGAATTATAAAAGATGATGGATGAATAACTTACTAGTTGAATATCTTCGACATGTATGGTATCCTGTCTACATCCCTATCTATAGAGTCATAAAACCAAATCTTTTTGCAAATTGGATTTACCACTATGAGCAACTAGTACTCTCTAAGTACAACAATAGATCACACCATCAGGATAGTTACAAAATAAATAAAAACTAGGGTTAAGGTGCATATTGGCTAATAACGTTTTATACTAGGAGCGCCAGTACAAAAAAGTTTTAAGTGGACCAAAAATACCAAA
This sequence comes from Acacia crassicarpa, assembly GCA_034222035.1. NCBI lineage: Eukaryota > Viridiplantae > Streptophyta > Magnoliopsida > Fabales > Fabaceae > Acacia > Acacia crassicarpa. Next base: position 15,863,120 of record JAWXYG010000009.1, on the reverse strand, counting down.
AAAATTTAAAAATGTAAAGTTAGCACAACGTCATTAGAAAAAAAAAAAAATCAACGTTCATTAAAATCACAAACTTTTAAGGGTTAATGTAAAGATTTGGCCAACAAAGTTTTACTCCATGAGCGCTCAGCACTAAACATTTTTATTCTAGGAGCGCCCAGCACAAAAAAGTTTTCTCCAGGAGTGCCTAGCACAAATAAGTTTTTAAGTGGATCTAAAATATCTACTCGTTACATTTGTAATTTTTTTGCTGTATTTACTCTTTCTAACCCCAATACACATGGTTGAGGGGTTCAAGCAAGGATTTGTAATGATCGGATTTTGGGTAGATTGCACATGGACTTGCCCGGGCACGTTCGAAAATGTAAACTTTTAAGGGTGCCCGGGTAAGTTTTTGATTGTGCCCGGGCAAGTTCATGTGCAATCTACATAAAATCCGATTGTTGCAAATTCTTATCTGGACCCCCAACCATGTAAATTGGGGTTAGGAAGAGTGAATGCAACAACAAAAAATCATAAATATAATGAGTAGATTTCATTTTGAGTAAGCGTGGTAAGTTTTTGAACTTGCCCGACCAAATCCATGCTGAACCACCAACCATGTGCATTGGGGTTAGAAAGAGTGATTGCTAAAAAAAAAAAAACTAATGTAACGAGTAGATATTTTAGGTCCACTAAAAAACTTTTTTTTGTGCTGGGTGCTCTTGGAGTAAAAATTTGTTGGCCAATTCGCATCTTAACCTTTGTGATTTTAACGAATGTTGATTTTCTTCTAACAGTATTGTGCTAACTTTACATTTATAAAAGTTTTTTTTTTTGTATTTTTGGTCGACTTAAAACTTTTTTATACTGGGCGCTCCTGGAGTAAAACTTTGTTGGCCAATCTACACCTTAACCCTAAAATCTAATCTAAGTTGAGTTAATGATGTTCCCACCATTGAATATAAGGCGCAAAGAAGTAAGTGTCCCTTGTGTATGGCGCTCTCCTAATGAATTCATCCCCCAAAAACCTCACGAGTCGTTGCCGGCATCTTCTTTAATGCGCCTCACCCTAGTTATTGATTTAATTAGGGTAGATGAGCTTGATTTTGTCTTGGAGACCAGGGGGATGAGGTAATTATGGTATAGGTGCCTGAAATGTTGAAACCAATTTATCAAAATGTAATCAAAGTTGTAAATTTTCAACTATTCAATCACAGTTGAAGAAATACCTTATAAAGAAGTTGATAGAGCTTGAAGTTGACAGAGCTTGTACTTGTCATCTCCTTGTTCAGCACCTCAGAAATAAGCTCTTGGCTTATAGCATCTTCTTGGTCGAAGACCTCTCTCTCATATTTGATAGGTGTAAACCGAGATGAAGCCAAGATCTTGCCAGCGAACTCCTGGAGGGACTTTCATGCATATAGATCAATGAGCTTTTTTTTGTGAGGAAGAATTCTCCCCGAATTTGGGGTACAATGCTTCCTCTTCTTGGATTGAGTAGGGGTCTTAGAAGTAGGAGGGTTGAACTAATTGGGGTCTTGGAACTAAGGGGCTTGGATTGTTTGGGGGGCTTGGACTGTTTGGGGCACTTGGATTGATTGGGGGCTTGGACTTATTGATGGAAAACTTATTTTGAGTGCGGGGCTTCCATACTCTAAGTAAACAGTGAGGCCATGCAATGAAGCTAACCTAGCTCCTCCACTGTATCTGTGTCTTTTGCGGGCACAAGGAGAGGATATCTGGGGTTGGTGTTGGTGTTGATTTGTACCTTCATGTGCTTAAAAGGGATAGGCTCATTATGAAGTGTGTCATCCTTCGAGCGATTGAACATGGGCCCATTGCAACTGTATGATGTCCAGGGCTGTCGGTAAAATACTCAACGTGTGCTTCTCCCTCAGGCAGATTATTTGGGGGGGGGGGAATGTGTAGCTGCCTCTAGTACTTGGGCTACCATTTCCCCCTTGATGTTTCACAGTATACTTCTTCATCAACTTGTATGAGAAACCATATTCGTTCTTGCATTTCATCACATTGTTTCTAGAGCTTTTCAAAGTTTTCGTCCTGGCTATTTCTTTAAGGTTGCCGGTGACCATAATATTTTATCTTGGTCAGTCAAAAGGCAACACCCTTAAGAAGATTGAGATGGTGAAGCCCTAATGTCTTTATCAATACATCCTCATCCATAGAAAGACATTCCCCATGTGTTGTGACTTCTTAGGACATGGCTTGCTATGCATTTAACAATAATTCTAATATTGATAGTTAATTGAAGACATTACTTCTATGAATATGGACTAATATTAATACTTACCATTTTATCGACGACCTCCTTCACCTGATCGTCATAAGAGCAATCATTATTTTGCCTTGTCACTGACCAAAGTTCATGACGAGGAGGTCTGCTATCGTCGCCACTCATAGCAGCCAACTTTTTAGCAATCCGAGCATATCTCTTTCACCTTTCCTTGTAAGGATACTTATTGTTCCTCGCCTTCCTCCTATTTACCAGACTTAATTGCTTCAAAAACACACAACACTTGAGTTAATTAAATGGATACATGCAGGTCTTATAAATTGTGAATAACAATTGCCTAGAATGCCAGGTTGCGACGTGAGATGACAAAATTTTTCCAATCATCCGGTTTGATAGTGGACCAAAGATCCACAGGAACTTTTGTCTCGTCAGTCTTTCAAGATTCTGCAAATACGCCTTCATCAATATATGATGAAATGCAGGCAGTTCATTGCCAGCCTTCTTGAGAACAAATCCCCTGATGTAATCTCTGTCTACATGATATGCAGACTGCAGAACACATCTAATTCAAGTTAACATTTTTAAAAGTACATAGTAGGTAAGATAGCAGTCATATATACCTTACCATAATATTATCCTAAATAATGCCTGCGTAATTTTTTGTACCTTATGCTAGTTACGAGCTGTGATAGGAACATTTGTCCTTGTCGTTAAGCCGATATAGCTGTTGAAGTGTGATAGCTTAAGAGGTTGATCATCATTGTTCCATGTTACATTAAATTTTTCCCCAAAGACTTTGCTTGGTTCACAAAAGTCAAGGTGCAATAGCCCCTCTTAACAATATCCTGCACTCATTATAACGCATCTTCTGGGGCCTCATTTCTAGGTTTTGTAGGGACAAAATTGATACCAGTAATAGAACCACCATTACTAGAACCATCAGAACTAGAGGTACTATTAGAACTAAGGGCATTGTCAGTATTGCGCAAAGTAGAATTGAACTTTTTAACTGGAAAACAAAATTTATTCAGTCAACCATAAGAAACAGAGTAGTAGGTTTTCCAAAAAAACACGATGTACGACTAAGGTAAAAACCTACCTAAGCAAGACAAATTTAAAAATAAGGAGAATGCAAAATGGAGAATGGAGAATGCAATGCAAAAGTGAAATTATACCTTAAAGTAAGAATAACAGAGTAAGCGAAGGAATGTAATATAGCTAGGGCTCCAACATGAAAAAGTGAGTTAGGGTAATTGAAGTGATTTGCGCGGTTGTTAGATCGAAGTTCAAAGAATGCAATGGAGGATGTGGTTCGCCTGGATGCGACTACTGACAGCTGAAAAAGTCAACCAGAGTTGTAGGGTTCTGAGGATAGTGGGTAACGTTCGACCAAAGACAAGCTTATTAAGTTTAATAACTTAGGAGAGTGAAGAGGTGCGAGATAGTGGGTACATGTTGTAAAAGATTTGACAAAACCTGATAACTTTTTTAAGTTTAGAATGTCTATGATTAGTGGCATTTTCTTACGGTTCTTAATTAACAACCATAATAAACCTTTGAATGAAAGTTCATAGTCTTAACATCACAGTCAATAGGTTTGTAAATGGTGACGGTGATTTCTTAACAACTGTTAGGTATTTGACATGGTATTCTGAAAAATGATAGGTTTTACATAATAATTGTTACTTATTTGACTTTTTTTTAATAATTTTAAAAGTTGATTATTCAACCCCATAGTAGCAAAAGGGGGGGGGGGGAGGAAACGAGAGTTTGAATAAACTAACAAAAGATGTCTAAATTAGTAACGATTGTTTACTAATAATCGTGAAGAGACAATTGTTTTTTTTTAAAAATATTTTTGGGTTACATCTCCTTAACGATTAATTTTTTTAATATTCAAAAAATAATAAAGCAATAGTGGCTTTTAGTCATCACCACTATTACTTTCCTCTGCCTTCTCCTGCCCTTTTGCCTCGCTCAGCACATCATTGACGTTAGAGGAAGGAAATGAAGGGTCAGATTAGAAGTGATCATATATAACCTGATTGTGATGAAGGATGAGGTTCAACTTCTTATTCAGACTGTGTGGGTGTGTCTAGCGAGACATTTTACGGAGTGGTCAAGATTGGCCAATGTTTGTAGCAAAGCTTTCTTTTGAGGAGGAGGCATAAGACGAGGAGAAAGAGGTGGTGGTGGAGGAGGAGGAGGGGGAGGAGCTTGTGGAGGTGGTGGTGGAGGAATAGGAGGAGGAGGGGCTTGTCGATGAGGAGGGTGAGGGTAAGGATGAGGAGGAGCAAGAGGAAGAGGAGGAAGAGAAGGAGGGCGAGCATGGGGATACGGAGGAGAGTGAAGGGAAAGAGCTCTCTGATGTCTGACGATAATGGAGGAAGAGAAGGACGATGTTATGAAAATGTGCTTTTTAGAAAAGTACTATAAACAAGATGAGTACTTCGTTCTATAATATTTAACTTTAGGAGAACTAATATTTGGTATCGAACTTAATGAGGTTTTCAAAATGTACTTTTTAAATTTGTAATTTTCATGATGGTTCTTTATTATAAAATGTAATTTTTGTCATTCATATTTTATAGTGAATTGATATAACTGTTATGTATGTATTTTTACTAATGTAATGTTGGAAGACGAATCAATTGTAAGTGCTATATAATAGTATGTTTCAAAAGAACCGTCACTTTTGTCACTAAATAAATGACGGTTATTAACTTCAACCGTTATGTTTGTGTTTTTGTGAATTTCGCCTCTTAATACATGACATTACACATAAGTAAACGTTACTTTTAAGTGTTATGTATTATTGCATGACCTCCGTTTCAACATATATGATGTTTATTAGCTATAATCGTTATCTATTAAAAGCCCAAATCTGTAATAGTGAAGCTTTATGGTTTGCATATTATTAGAAGGAAGTTGTATGACGTACAATGCACAATATGATAAGAGTAAAATTCAGAATGATTATAATTTAAGCAATAAATTTGGTAGACGAATCAAGAGCCTTGTCAAGGAAATTGTACTCAAATTCAACGTGTTGGAATTATGTTACACGAACTTGAGCGAATATTAGTGTATAGATTGCAAATCAATAAATGCAAATTCAATTAACATATACCATGTTTATTATAGCTACACATGATGGCAACCCCAAGATTTTGTGACGAAATTACTTCCTTGCCCTTCACTTCACAATTCTCTTTCCATTGGCAGCAACCATTCACTTTTGTCGCAAGCTATAATAAAGCTGAATGCTACATCCGATTATTCTCTTCCACTATTAGTTTTAGCCTCTTGCTAAGTAATCTGTGTGGATTAAGGCGTTATAATAAGTTAGAATGCACATTTTTTTCCCAAGCTACCGGATTGATATTTTCTTAACAATAATTAAATCATATACTCATGTATCATATAAAGCCAATAATATTTGCTATTATAGAGAAATTTATTAATACCACACACTGTCTTACATTTAGGATTAGAAGAGTATAACTTATTTCTAATGCAATGTAATAACAATATAAAGTCTTTTTAGTTAGGAGAAACATATCATATTGTTATAATTAAAAACTAATTTTACTTTTTTTCCCCTTAATCTAATCAAATTATAAGATAAATAATTATTACATCGAGGAAAAGATGGGTATGACTTATTTCTAATGCAATATAAAACTTTTTTTTTCCTCCTAAGCACATGTATTTTCTTATTAAAGGCGATCTCAAGACAAGACACTAAATATAGGCACCTTTTTCAACGAGAATTCAAATCTGATTCACCATATCTTATTTTTATCATTTATATTTAATGAGCATCTTGTATTTTATAAAAATTGAGAGTGATATAATCTTTTCGTAAGGGCCATCCTATCCAACTTTTAGGCATTAAGATACGTTTCAGATATGAATGATTATTACAAGAGATTCCTAACATATCATATAAAGCCTCACCCCCAAAAAATATAAATAAATAAATTATGAGGGTATGCTGACCCAAACAAGAGGAGCGCAAAGAAATTTATGTTGGGCTTAGTGACCCAATGAATAATTTGGGCCATTTACAAATAATCGCTTGTCTCACCTTAAAATTGGATGACTTGTCAGGTTGGTCTAGTTGATAACTGATTTGTCTCATAATTATAAAGTTGTGGGTTTGAATTCCCACTAATATAAAGGCTTCATGGGTAGCCAATTTGTAAGTATCTCTTCAACCGAAAGGCAAAGCAGCCAAAAGCATAACCCCAGAAGGTCGAGCGCACAAGATGATCATCCCTGTTCGTTGTTTTACCTGCGGAAAGGTAACATTTTTTTTTTCTTGATACGTTGCAAACTTCAAGCCCAAACAATTTTTGTTGAGTAAAACTCTACCAGCGTAGAAAAGTTTACGCCTTTCGAGGTTTTGAGACACAGGGTTTTAAGTATTTGATTTTGTATATGATTTTTGTTCTTCTAGGTGATTGGCAACAAATGGGATACGTACCTGGACCTTCTGCAAGCAGACTACGGCGAAGGGTCTGTAATTTATAGCTCTCCCATTTCCAACAAATGGGATACGTACCTGGACCTTCTGCAAGCAGACTACGGCGAAGGGTCTGTAATTTATAGCTCTCCCATTTCCAACAAATGGGATACGTACCTGAAATCTGTTCAGGGCTTAACAGCTTTATTTGGTTCTTGTTGTGCTTGTGTGAGAAAAAAGAGAAGGGCTAAGACCTTGTTGTGCTAGCCAAGCTGTGTCAAACATTTTGATAGCCATTATCTGAAACGAAATAATTCTACTTTTTGGTTTATGGCTCTTCATTTTACATATTGAATTCAATTGTGGTTGGCATGCTTTAGTGAACAAATAAGCATACATCCCAAGTTTCGTTATTGATGTTGGGTTGAGTTTGTCTTTGTGTGCATACATAATGGTATTACGAGTATTTTGTTGTCATGAATCATAAGTCAAAACTATGGTTTTCTACTTATTTTTCTAAACACTAGCTGCTTTAGCTGCAAATATAGGCTTTTAGAGTTTGTATTTACTAGATACGATGCCGCTTGTTTTAAAGTACTATTAAAAAATGAAACTACGTGACAGGAGGTAGTATTTCCGGTCAAGATTTTGGCATCTGAAAAAACTATTCAAAATCTGATTACTGACTACCCTAAACTAAAATCATGTTTGCCCTGCTTCATCAGACTGTTCCTGTAAATGGATACTTCTTTATTAATGTAGTTCTAAATGTAGCTAAGATCTTACTTAGTGGGACAAGATTACTTGTTGAATATGTGTTACTAATAACTAATGCTGGAACGTAGTGACGCGCTGGATGCTTTGGGTTTGGTTTGATATTGCTGTAGAAGAATGCTTATGATCCATGGTGACCTTACCGAGAAGCTTTTGAACTACAACTTTAAGCTCTAATTTACACTATTAGAAAAAAACTAAATAGCGACGGAATTTGCGACGAAAAATTTTCCGTCACAAATTCATGTAATTTTACTAAGGAATTATAATTCCGTCGCAAAACAAAGAAATTTGCGACGAATACAAAAATCCGTTGCAAATTAGCGAAAACTTTTCCGTCGCAAGATATTAGTGACGGAACAAGTATCCGTCGCATTTTTGGCCGCTAATTTAGGCTTTTTGCAACAGATGTAGAATCCTTCGCAAAGTTTAGCGACAGATTCCACATCCGTCACAAAAAGGCCACCAGTTTCAGGCTTCTTGCGAAGGATGTGGAATCCGTCGCAAGGTTTAGCGATGTATTCCTCATCCGTCGCAAACTGGTGGCAAAAAAGGCCGCCAATTTCAGGCTTTTTGGGACGGATGTGGAATTTGTCGCAAAGTTTAGCAACGGATTAGACATCCGTCGCTAATTCCCTACCACTTTTTGCAGCGAAACTTTATTTCCGTCGCAAAATCTTTTAATGTCCCCCCCCCCCCCAATATTAGTGACGGAACAAGTATCCGTCGCATTTTTGGCCGCTAGTTTAGGCTTTTTGCAACGGATGTAGAATCTGTTGCAAAAAGGCCGCTAGTTTCAGGCTTCTTGCGAAGGATGTGGAATCCGTCGCAAGGTTTAGCGACGTATTCCTCATCCGTCGCAAACTGGTGGCATAAAAGGTCACCAATTTCAGGCTTTTTGCGACGGATGTGGAATTTGTCGCAAAGTTTAGCTGACGGATTAGACATCCGTCGCTAATTCCCTACCGCTTTTTGCAGCGAAACTTTATTTCCGTCGCAAAATCTTTTAATTCCCCCCCCCCCTCGGTTTCTCGTCTTCCTCAACTCTGAATTTTTTTTTTTTTTTTAAGGTTTTCTTCATCTTCCTCCTCGCAGACAGCTGAGAGCCTGAGACATTGGAAGGAACACCTGCGGAAATGGTGTGGAAAATTGAGAGAAGGGAGATGCGTTGAGATTTTTCGAAAAGCCCTTCACAATTGGACAAATCCCTTCGGAGATATTTCTCAACCTTTCAAGTGTTCTTAGTTTCGTGAAACTCCAACACTGAGGAATTCTATGGAGTTAAAATTCCTGTTTATGGGGATTTAAACCGATCAAAGGATAAAGGTAAGTGTGTACTTAATTTTGATATGTATATTGTTTGAAAAAACTTGTCTTCTGTGAACCCTTGCCCTTTTGAATTTCCGTTTTGAGGGGGAGAGAGTAGCGAGACAAAACTCTTGTTTCGATATTGTTTATGCATATAAATTGATTCTGGAGACGTAGAACAAGCAAGGTTTATTACCTTTTTCTTGAGTTTTTCAAGATTTTTCCCCTTTGACTTCCTTAAATACTCATTTTAGCCAAACTTGAAATTGTGCAATTCGTGATTAAATATGATTAGTACTTAATAAGAATTCTTAGGAGATATATGTGAGAAGAAAACGATTTCATATAGAATTCAGGAGAATTGATCTTGAGTTAGTCATTCTGGGCCTTTGATGGACTATGTGATGTTGAAAAATAAGTTAGACGCATGTGTTAAACCCATTTAGAAAGTATTAGATTCATAAAATAATTGCTGATTTTGAAAATCCTAATTTTAGACCTAAAGGACGGTGAGTAGAGTAGATCAAGATGGGAATGATCTTGTTGCTTCAAATGAGTGTTTCTGTCTATTGCTTTGAGCTTTCTGGATTGGCTGTTTCTCTGAATACACATTATAATTTCATCATTTTGCACCTTCTCAATCATATTTTCTGAGAGAAGAATGCAAGTTGTTTACCTCCCTTTTTGTGGGCTGGCTTAGTTCGTTGATGATTTCTCCTGAACAGACTAGCTTTTCAAATTCCCACAACTTGGGAAGCTGCTTATGAAAGCAGCAAAAGAAAACCCCTTCTTCTGCTGTAAAGAAGAGTCCTGCTTTAAGTCTTAAAAAAGTTGTTCTGTCTGGTGTCTTTAATTTTGGTCCTATGAATCTTTAAACTGGAATCTTTTCACAATTATGGTGATACTGAAAATGAAACGAGTGATTATTTCTTTGTTTTTTTAAATGACCATATGTGATTGGATTTGGTAAATCTTTGTGCAAACACTTCCTGCCCTTTGTTTGATAGAAGTGTTATAAGATTGAGGTAAATATGATAATGTACTAAAACTAAGTAATCAAATCTATAGTAAGTAGATGCAAGTTATAGGTAGATCTCACTTAATAAGTAGCAAGTGTGACTTGCCTACCAAAGATTTTTCTAAAATACAGCATGTCAGTAGTTTTTCCAAAATCCTGTTTCAATTAGCCCAATTGATCAATTCTAAACAGTTTTTCTCTCTACAATTATAGCAAGAAATATCTTATTCTGTTCACTTTTTTTTCCCCTCTCCACAGTCGATGTTCTCCAGTCATCGGTGCTCTTCTCTGCCGTCCAGCTACCCTCCCCTTCCGGTAAGCTCCATTTTTTTTTCTTTTTTTTTTTCACTGCGTTATTTATTATGAGAAATTAGAGTATAGATAAAAATTGAAAAAATTAGTCATATTTATTACTCATGAATAAATAGGTTATAATTTAACGTTATTGTTTATTTAGGTTATAATTTGGTTAATAATGAAAGTCTATTAAGTATTTAGAGGAGCAGTATAAATATTATTGCAATGTGTAGATGATTAATTTTGATTTTTCAAATCAATATTCCTCTCCACAGTCGTTGTTTTTTAGTCACCGGTGCTCTTCTCCGCCGTCTGGCTACCCTCCCCTTCCGGTAAGCTCCCATTCTTTTTTTCTTTTCTTTTTTTCACCACATTATTTATTAGTATTGTTCAATTAACTGTATGATATGTGTTTTACGGTTGTAATTAACACCAGATTAAGAATGTTTTCTTCAATGCTTGTATTATTTTTGTTTCCCTGTGTGTGTGCTCTTAGTATGGATTTAAATACTTTAATTAGCACAACCCCTTATTGATTGAGTTAAGTGCTCCTTGTATGGATTTAATACTTTAATTTTAAACTTAATTATGGTTGAGTGAATATTTTACATTATATCATAGCTAATTTTATTTCTTATCTATACTCTTATGACCTTTCTGTTATAGATACATAGATATTTAAGGGAAGATGATACATAGTTATTGTGGCCCAAAAAGAAAATTATACTTACAAAATTTTGATTGTAAGAGCTAAATAGATAATAACTATTTGTGGTCTGTTGGTTTGACAGGCACCGACGATTCTTGCCCCCGAGCATCCGTATAGGAGGAATAAAAAAGACTTCATGCGGAGTGTGGTTGAACGCGCAGATCAACCTCGTTGTTTAAGTGGCCAAGAAGTATAGGACAGGGTCAAGAACATTGAGAGTGTTGAAGAGGGGGCTGCTTCTAGCCAACCTGAGGGATACGGCGTTGATCATCATTGGAACAAACGCAGCATCTTCTAGGAACTACCATATTAGAAAGATCAATTGTTAAGACACAACCTTGATGTCATGCATATTGAGAGGAATGTGTTTTGCAATATTCTGTACACCGTGATGGACATCAAGGGCAAGATGAAGGACACAATCAAAGCAAGACTGGACATAGAAGCGATTTGCAGAAGGCCTGATTTGCATTTGGTGGAGAATGCCAGGGGACGGACTTCCAAACCTAAAGCGCCGTACACACTCAACAAACAGCAGAATTTAGAATTGTTGGAATGGGTTAAAGAGCTGAAACTCCCGGACGGTTATGCATCAAACTTGAAAAGATGTGTCAACATGCACGAGGCGAAGTTATTCAGGATGAAGAGTCACGATTGTCATGTTTTTTTCCAAAGATTGTTGCCGTGGGCCTTCAAAGCACTTCTGAAGCATATATGGTCTATTCTGACAGAATTTTCCATGTTTTTTAGAGAAATCTGTGCTTCTGACCTTAATGTTCAAAAGTTACGGCACCTGGAGACCAGCATGCCAATAATGCTATGCAAGTTAGAGATGGTGTTTCCTCCTAACATGTTCGACTCAATGGAACATTTGCCTGTTCACTTGGCCTACGAAGCAAAGGTAGAAGGGCCGCAATAATATAGGTGGATGTATCCATTTGAGATGTAATATATATTTCTTTCGCGCATTTATTAATTGACGGACATGGTACTTTAGTTTATAAATACTCTCTTATTATCAATTGTAGGTTTTTACACACACTTAAGAAGAAGATAAAAAATCCAAGGTACGTTGAAGGATCTATCACAAAAGCGTATCTAGTTGAAGAGGCGACAAAATTTGCGTCATACTATTATCCCCCTGAAATGATATCAAGATGGAGAGGGTTACCTCACAACTATGATGGCGGCAATACGAGCAAGCAGAAATCAATATTTAATTACCCAGGCCGAGTCGTGGGAAAACATTGGAGGTCAACTCTGGAAGGAAGCGACAAGAAAGTAGTAGAGTGGTACATTCTAAACAACTGTGAAGAGGTCACCGAGTATTTAAAGTAAGATTTCTTTTGTGTTTTACTGTTACGGTAAGTATTAAAATATTAACTTCATTTCTTTTCGTACAATTACTTCTCTAATTGGGTCCGATTGGAAAATTGTTCAATGTTGGATTTCGAAGTTGATCAATTCACGAACTACGAGTTTCCGAAATGGTTTCAATCCTACTTCGTGCAAAATCCAAAAGATCCTAATGAAGTTGCGTGGAGTTTATCTCATGGAACTGCAATAGTTGTTACCCGGTGCAAAAATTATCTAATCAATGGGTATCGATTTTCAACTGAAGAAGCAAATGCAAATACGAACTGTTGCAATTACGGTATATGTTGTCGAGGTGGCCGAGGTGACGGGGTCGAGGGCGACTACTATGGGAAGTTAATTGACATAATTCAGCTGACTTACCCATGGGACAAAGTGGTGACCCTTTTTAAATGTGAGTTGTTTGATAACAGTCCGCGTGGGATAAAAGTGGGACCAATATGGAAATGTTGAGATCCACTGGACAAGGAGATATATGGTTGGTTATGACCCATTCATCCTTGCTCAACAGGCGGAACAAGTTTACTATACATTGTACCCCACATCCCGCCAAGGGTGGAGGGGAGTTATCAAAACCAAAGCACGGAATATTATACCCAAGTCGAAAGAGTCAGAAATAAATGACGGTATGACGAAACCGTTCCAAGCTGATGCGGAACATGTACAGCCCGTATACGTTGCCAACGACAATGTACCAAGCAATCTGTTCGATTCTGCTGCGGAGTTAGAGTTGATTCCTATCCAAATTGACGATGAGGAATCAGACGATGAGGCAAACGAGATTTATTTTGATAGTGAATCTGAGTTCGACGATTATGAAACTCCAGAGGAAGGCATAGAGGCTGAAGCCGAAGAACAGGAATCGTCCGATTGATTTGTGTTAGTTTTTTGTTTATGACAATATATTATACTAAATACATCCTACTTTGCCAGTGTGATATTAACTAAATTTCTTAAATTTATAAACATTTTGACATAATGTTTATGAGTGTTCAGAGATGAAGCATACAAGAGGGCATTTAGGTAGTGGACATGGTGGTGGTCGATCCCGACCCCGTCCTATCAGAGGGGGTAGGGCGACGCCATCTGCCCCTTCTGTAGGCAGAGGGCTCGGCGATTCCCCAGAGTTGCCGCCACTTGATCATCTGTCATCTTCACTGTCGGTTTATTTGTCATCTTCACCGTCGCTTCATATGTCATCGTCACTGTCTACCTCCACTGATCCACAGCAAGATCCACAACAGGTTTACTTTACAATTTCTGATTAATTTATATATGTTTAGTTTTCTTGAACCATCTATGTACAAACATCTTCAATAGCTCACATTCGTTCCTTCAGCACACTGGGTCGCCTCTGAGCCACGTTGGGGAAGAAGGTAGTTCCTCCAATACACTGAATTGGGGAACGATAGATCCTGCGACAGGGAAGCTTTGGATCCGTCCTGACAACACCGCCAAGTATATGTAAAGTTACTAGTAATGTTACGATTTTATTCCTTTAGTTTGTATGTTAATATTTGCATCATGTTCTTTGTCTTCAGATTTTACCCTTATAATCAGGTTTCGGATTAGATCTCAAACCAAATATTTCGTAATTTCAATCAACCTTGGGGCTGTTGTACACAGATCCCATAGGCAAATCGGGATCGTTGGTTCGAAGAATTCTTGGTAAGTTATGTGTTTTATGATTAAGCAGTTTTAAAATTTAGAGCACTAATTGTTCATTATTGATTTGCAGCATGAGTTTAGGATGTTGCCTGAAGATCGTGAAAATCTGAAGAAAAAAAAAAGCTTATAACCATAAGGGAGGCCGGTGGTTGTCTGAGGGTGTTATAAATTGAGAAAGCAAAGAGGCAAGCAAGATTGGATTCAACCCGACATTGCAGATGAATTAATTCAACAATGGGCGAACGATCCCAAGTTTCGTAACAAAAGTGACAAAAATAAGTAAAATAGGGCCAGAATGGAAGGACCGTCATATGTTGGTGGCTCCATTGCAATTAGTGAGCATCGAAGGAAAATTGTGAGTACACGTTATTTTCTATTTAAGTATCCATTATTTTGTATTGTGAAGTAATTAATTAAGGTCATCATTTGTGTTTGCAGATAGAGTCTGGGGAAGTTCCTGCAGGATCGGTTGAGTGGGCTACCTTTGAGCGGACCCATTCCCAACAGTCTGAAGGGAGTAAGAGGCGCTGGATTAACCCCAAGGCAACGCAAATAGCGATCAGACATTTATTGCATTTATTATTTGTTTCGTGCACCACCATATTTATTTCATTTCACACGTTTTATTTGTTATGTATTTTTGTACTTGTTGGAAACCTTTCTGAAGCTGTCGCAGGATAGAGCCTCGCAGAGTGGGTCCGACCCCCTATCGTCTCAGTCCGATAACGAGACTCTGTTCTTTGAGGTTGCAGGCAGATTTAACAAGAAAGGGAGAGTCTTCGGGCTTGGTGCCTCTGCGAGCCAACTGGAGCAAACGAAGCGCTCCTCATCCAACACTGGAGGTGTTTCTACAGGTAAACGTTATACATTTGATATTGATTGTGACATTTTCATTCCCTGGTCTATTTAAATGATGTACAAAAAATAAATGCATGTACTCCCTAATACATTTGCAGATGAGATAAAAAAGATGAAGGCATTGGTGGAGAAGCTTACTGAGACACGACAGCAGATGACTCTGGAATAGGATATGATGAGGGAGCAGATGATTAAGGAACAAGAGATGATGAAGCAGCAGATGCTTCAGGAACAAGAGATGATGAAGGAGTAGATGAGTCAGCAGCTGACTCAGCAACAGCAGCTGATGGAGGAGCAGATGAGGCAGCAAGTAGCTCAACAACAGGAGATGATGAAGGAGATGCAACTTCAACTCCTATCCTTAATGAAAGACAAGGGTAAGGAGCCGGCTCCTGGTGGTGCTGATGATGATGGTGCTGATGATGATGATGCTGCTGCTATTTAGACTACTTTTTAATAGATTTTCTTTTAAACAATATTAGTTATATTTTGTTTTCGATGTGTAAACGCTTTCTGATTTTTTTATGATATACAGGTTTATTATCATATTTCTAAATGTTTTTAATTAATTTTTCAAAAAAACAATTAAAATCAATATTTGTGATAGGGTTAAATAATTTTTTAAAAAATCAAATTTTATAAAAATAAAAATATTTAAAAAATGAAAAAAATTATTTTCTTTAATTTGAAATTAGCGACGAAAAAAATCCGTCGCTAACATTAGCGACCGAAAAAATCCGTCGCTATAGGGACGGATAATGATCCGTCACTATAGCGACGGATTATTTTCCGTGGCTAATCCTGTTGGGTTAGCGACAGATTATTTTTTGTCGCTAACGCCGTGGGATTAGCGACGGATTATTTTCTGTCGCTATTTTACGACGGAAAATTAATTCCGTTGCAAAATTCAAAATTTGCGACGGATTTTGAGTTTTCCGTCGCAATTGTGACGAGCTTTTTTGCAACGGACGAAATCCATCGCAAACCCATTTTGCAACGGAAAAATCAGTTTTAGCAATGGGATTTTTCCGTCGCTAAAACTGATTTTTTTTTTTTGGTAGTGTTATATCCCCTCAAGTCTTTGTTTCAATTTAATTAATTCACTCAACTTGCAATGTTGGTGCCTTTGCTTGCAGCTCTGGAGAAATCTGATCCCAGTTAAGAAGAAAGCATATAGAATTATGGATGAATGTTGTTGCTTTCATTTTCTTCTTCAAATTAATTCAAATTATGTATAATATGAATCTATGGTACTATTTCTCAGTGTGATTTGAAGCTGTCTCTGACGTTATGAATTAACATATTATTAGTTGTAATGATTAGAAAGGCAAAAATATTATTAAGTGTGTGTTGCAAAGTAGAGAGTTTATCATAACTCAATAATAATGGTTAAGACAAACACATGCGCGGTAAGTAAATTCACGTTTGATATATGCGCTGTATGAAATGACCACACTGCCCTTAATGAAATCTTCATCATCGATCACCATAGTCGTTGACCTCCTCCTCTCTTTTGCCGCCTATCGTTGACATTCAATGCTTATCAAAATCTGGTCGGAGGGAGGGTTTAGGCCTTTAGATCTCTATCTCTTTCTCTAAATCTAAAACCATGAGAGGTTTCAACTAGCTACTGTATATCTACCCCCCAGCATTGATCCATCCCTTGCATCTTGCTCCTTGTTTCCTTCTGCAACAATAAAGTTATGAAATGGGTTGGGAACTAATAATACAAGTGGGTTCACCTGCTTTTCAAGTTTTTGTTTTTGTGGCCGCCCTTGTTATTGTAAAATGAAGTTTTTGTCATTCATACTTTACGGTGAATTGACATAACTGTTATATATGTGTTTTTGCTAATGTAATGTTGAAAGACAAATTGGTTGTAAATGTTATATGATGGGTGTTTCAAAAGAATAGTCATTTTTGTCACTAAATAAATGACAGTTATTAACTTCAATCGTTATGTTTGTGTTTTCACGAATTTTGCCTTTAAATATATAACGGTGCACATAATTAATCATTATTTATAAGTGTTTTGTATCATTGTGTGACCTCTATCTCGACATACATGATGTTTATTTTTTTTTTTTTAGACAAAGAGGCAAGCCAAAGCTTGAAAGAGTTTGAGGGATAAGACTATGAAAGTTTATCCCATAATACAATAAAGTACATCAATAAAAACTAGGATTGACAGATCGCTAGGTCCTTCAAAAACCCTTCGAGACAACCGTTTGGAACTGTTGGTATTAGGACCACGTTCGCTCCATTTGGAGTACCTTGACCATGTTTCGCCATATAGTCCGCACAAGTAATGTTGTCTCTTGACGTGTAGTGAACCTCGACGTTCCAATCTCGGAAAAGGAGGTCTCTAATGTCCCCAATAATGTCTCTAAGAGGGTGATCAGTACAACAGTCTCTCATGAGGATGTTAACGGCCTCCAGAGAGTCGGAATAAAGAAGAATTTTCTGAAGACCCATTTGACGTCCCACTTTTAGCCCTTCCATAATTGCGTGAAGCTCAGCTTCAATAACCGTTTGTAATCCAAGAGACTTTTGAAATCCCATCAGCCATTGACCTTGAGAGTTCCTTATCACTCCTCCGCAGGCTGCATGGTGTTGATAGTGCACCGATCCGTCCACGTCAATGTGAGCTGCATCCACAGGAGGGGGAGTCCAATATTCTTCGTTGTACCTGCCAAGTTGGAAAATTTGATGAGTTAGAGCTTGATTAGTTATATTTTCCATTAGAAGATAATTACAAAAATGAAGCATCTCCCTGGTATTCGTGATCTCGCCCTGAAACAAGAATTTGCATCTCGTTGTCCAAAGAATCCAACACCCCAAACTAAAGACTCTTGGCCAAGAGAAGTTCTGAAATCTTCTTGTTCTAGGATTGTGATTTGTATTCCAATTAAGCCAGGCCTGCAAGTTAGCTGCGAAAAACTGAGAAAAATAGTTAGGCTTTAAAATTTGCTGCCACAGATCTTTTGCCCTTGCGCAATCTCTTATTATGTGAATCACATTTTCCTCATTGTTGCATAAAAAGGGGCAAAGGTTATCATCAGTGAGCCCTCTTCTAACTCTAAGAGAGTTAGTGACAAGTCTCTCATGAGCAACCTGCCACATAAAGAATTTAACTTTTTCTGGAATCTGCCATTTCCACAGGGTCGCCCAGAAGCTATCCTCCCTTATTCCCCCCCGATCCGAGAGGTAATTATAAGCAGACTTAACAGAAAATCCGCCATCTTTCGCAGCTCTCCAGGAGAAGCAGTCAGGGAGATTATTGGAAGGGGGGCGCATTTTAGAGACAATACGAATGATTGAGGATGGTAAAACGCCTTGCCATCTGACAGTATCCCATCTTCCATTTACCAACACATGATCACGAACCATCTCATTCTCGCTAACAAGAGAAGGATTCAGGACAAAGGCAATCAGAGGACGATCAATAGGGAGCCAGCGGTCATGCCAGAACTTGGTTGTAGCCCCGTTATTAACTTTTCTCCTTACTCCACTAAGGAACTTATTCCAGACTTCGACAATCGCTTTCCAAGCAGAGGAGGAGTTCCTTTTCTTGGAGACATTGGGAATAGGGCAGTCACCACAATTATATTTAGACCAAAGACATTGAACCCATAGATCATGCTTTTTCGTCAGGAGGCTCCAACAAAGCTTCATAATGAAAGCCTTGTTTTGGCGACGAAGGTTTTTAAAGCCAAGTCCCCCCTGCTTCTTAGCTTGAGTGACTTTGTCCCAACCAATGAGATGCATCTTTTTATCCTCCTCCTCTTGGGACCAAAGAAAATTCCTCGAAATCTTGTCGAGCTCATTGATAGTGCAAATAGGAAGGAGGGTAGATTGCATATAGTAGCTGGGAAGAGAGGCAAGGACAGATTTAATCAAGACAGCGCGACCAGCAATAGTTAAAAATTTACTCTTCCACGCTGACAACTTCTTCTTAGCTTTTTGCACGATGGGATAGTAAGTGGCTTTAGTAACTCTCTTATGAATGATCGGAACCCCTAGATATTTTCCAAGATCTGATGAAATCCCTACCCCAAGTAATTGGCTTAGCTCAAGAGCTCTATTGAAGTTCACATTTGAGGAGCAAAACATGCGGGATTTTTCTAAATTGATTCTGTGTCCCGAGACTTCACAAAAACTCTGCATCACTTTACGGACCTCAGACATTTGATGAGAAGAGGCTTCTGTAAAGAGAATGAGATCATCAGCAAAGAAAAGGTGGGAGATATGAGGACCACGTCTCTTGAAGGAAAAAGGTTTCCAGCGGCGAGCCTCACACTCAGCTTTAATAAAGTGGCCAAGGCGTTCCATACATAAAACAAAAATATATGGGCTGAGTGGATCACCTTGTCTGACTCCTCTAGAAGGGGTAAAGCACGGGCTTTCCTCACCATTCCAGAGAATCGACATAGACGTTGTAGAGATGCAGGCCATAATAAGATTAACAAGATTGTCCGGCAAATTTAGGCAAGTAAGCGTGTTCTTGATGAATCCCCAATCCAGTCTGTCAAAAGCTTTCTCTATGTCGATCTTAATGGCAACATATCCTTTCTTTCTACCCTTCGTTTTCATAGAATGGATGATCTCTTGGGCGATAAGGATGTTGTCACAACTGGATCTACCTGCAATAAAGCTACATTGCTCCTGTCCAATAATAGTGCTCATTACACCCCTGAATCTATTAGCCAAAACCTTAGTAATTATTTTAAAGCTCACGTTGCGTAGGGATATAGGACGAAAATCCCTTAATGTAGAGGGATTGTCAACCTTAGGTATGAGGACGACCCTGGACTTATTGATATTGATCATATTGGAGGGGTTTTCAAAACACTCTTCAATGTAATCGCATATTTTGGATCCCACGACGTTCCATTGAGATTGAAAGAAGTGAGCCTGGAGACCATCGGGGCCCGGAGCTTTAAAAGCACCCATAGCAAAGGTAGCATTTTTTATCTCAAGCCTCGTAACTTTCCTCGTCAGCATGTTAAACTCATGAGCATTAATTGAAGGAAAATTAGAGTACCAGTCGCCCGGATCTCTAACTGAGGCATCTCGAGAATAAAGGTTCAAAAAGAAATCATGAGCCATCATTTTTGCAGTATGTTGATCCTCAATCCACTCCCCTGAATCATTTTGAATGGATGAGATTCTCTGTTTCTTCCTTTTGATCATGGTGGATGCATGAAAAAAGCAAGTATTTCTGTCACCCCCTTGAAGCCACTTGCATCTAGATTTTTGGAACCAGAAGATTTCTTCCTGGGTAGCAACTTTATGATATTCATTCCATAATTTTTTCTCAAGTCTATAAAGCCCAGTTTGTAAATTCGCCTTTCTACTTCTGTCAATTCCCTCCAATCTACGAATCAACTCCTTTTTCTTTTTAGAAAAATTCCCAACTCGATTATTGTGCCAATCCCGAGCTGAGATTTGGGAATTTTTCAACCCTTGAATCCAGTCTTTCTCATGCCATGCATCTTTAATGATATCCCTGAAACCATCTTCTAACGACCAAGCGATTTGATAAGAGAAACGATTTTGACGGTTATTTCTTTGAGATGTCGGATTAGAATTCACCACCACAACTCTATGATCAGATTTAAATTTAAGTTCATGACGAACGTTGAAATTGGGGAAATGGTTGAGCCAATTGATGTTGGTGAAAACCCAATCCAACCGCTCTTTTAGACCATGACGTTCCCAGGTGAATTTTTTGCCTTGAATCCTGGCTTCAATGAGATAGTATCGTCAATGCAGTTACGAAATTGATGCATTGAGGCCCAAGGGGGTTCAGCTCCACCAAGCTTGTCATTTGGGGATAGATAAGCATTGAAATCACCCAAAATAATCCAGGGAAGATTAATATTAGTATTGAGCGCACGTAAGGAGTTCCATAATGAGGCTCTACCATTTAAATTAGTTTCCCCATAAACAACAGAAATCAGACTCAAGGTGTTGGTACTAATCTCTGTAACCTGACAATGAAGTAATTGGGTATTGGAGGTAAGGTAAGAAATATTAAACGTGTCATTATTCCACAGGATCCAAATACCACCTGCAAAGCCATTAGATTCTACACGAATCCAATTAGTAAATCCAAGCCTACGACACACTTTATCAGCTCTATACCCGCTGATGCGAGGTTCCATAAGACAGAGAATATTAACATGATATTTATCAATAATATCTTTAATTGTTAAAGGGAAGGCCCGGCTACCAGCCCCCCTACAATTCCAAGAAGCTATAATCATAAGAAATTTTTAATTAAAAGGATGTGGTTAGAAATACTTACCTTTAGTGCTCCACCTCTGCACCATACTGTTGCTCACATTGAGTTTCTGCTACAAAAGATCCATTTGCTTCCATGAATTCAGGGGCCACATCCTCATTGGGATCCCAGTGGTCAGGTGGTTGTGTGGAGCTAAGCTGGGGCAATAGTTGATTTTGCTCCATAGGAGGGTGCTCCTTAGTCACATTTATTTGATGTGCTAATTTATCCATGCTTCCATGAACAATATTGTGAATACGCTGTCCTTTTGTTTTTTTACTAGAGGTTTTTTTGTGGCCCACCTGCAAGGATAAATCATTGGTGTTAGTAGTATCATTATTAATTTGAATTAAAGCTTTTTCAGGTTGGCCCAGCGCACTAACAGGACCAATACTAGGCCCAATGTCATTATTAAATTTCTTTATGCCTCCATTGACCATACTAGGCCCAATGTCAATTGTCACCAATTGTTTGCTTCCTTCAGCCAACACTTGAGGCCCATTCACGTGAGAACCCTCCTCCAGCCCCAATACTTGATTTTTCCCTTCCTTTTTCTTGTCTAACCCAACCACGGATTGGCCCACCGTTTTTGGCCTATATTGGAGATTTGTTTTGGAGTTAAAATCACTCCCCTTGACCGAGACTTTTCCAGCTGTATCCTTCCCCCTTTCTTGAACCGATGACCTCAGCAGATGGGATTTGTCCTTTTTGACATCCAATTGAACAGCTCGATGTACGACGGAGTGGTTTGCCAGGGAAGCTTCTTGATTCTCCAGATTTTCCAAATCCTCAATCACTGCAAACCGTTACTTCTGTCCGTACGTGGAAGATTTCACCGTCCTTGCTCTTGAACCCAATGACTGATGTTGCCCATCTCTAAAATCTGTCCGTTGCTGCAAGGGTAGGCCACGGCTTGTCCAGCGACTTACCAACATCCACGGCCCAAACTGGTCTTCTACGTTCACCGCCGGCGTGTTCACCGACAAACGACTTGGGGGCTGTTGCAGAGGCAGAGGTTGTTGCACCCTTTCTTGCGTTGATTCAGAAACCGAACAGCTATATGGGCACTGATCTTTTCTATGCCCAAATCGGCCACAGGCAAAACAAATAAGGGTAAGTCCCTCATATTCAAAATTTAAAATAGAACCCGCTGCAATCACCTTAGGAACAAGCTTTTTCTGAAGATTTAGTTCTACACAAATTCACACAAACTTCCCTCTTTGAATTTTTGGGGATGCATTTTGACAGTCCTGTAATGTGTTCATATCCACCTTCAATGTGCGCCCAATCCTGTCCCCTAATCGAGAGATACAATGCTTGTTATACAAATGGATTGGAACATCCGGAATTCGAACCCAGGTGGCAACTCTTCCTAAAGCATTCTGATATGGGTTAAAATAGGGTGTCCAGCGTTGGACAATGACACAGTGTTGCTTGATCACCCATGGTCCTTCATAAAGGACTTTCCTATAGTAAGACCTCCATAAATCCTGATCTTGGAACCTAACAACAAAGTAGTTATTAGGCAAATCAATAAGCTCAAAGCTTGAAAACCCCCATAGATTTATCAAGAGGTCTCTTAGAACATATAAGTTGAACCTCCTGCCAAGCACAGTGAGAATGAGAGCATAGTTCTAGGGCTCACACCATTCATTATACTCTTCTTCAGTGCATGGTGCCACCGGGTATGCTTCCATAAGTTTCTTCATCTCGTCTGATGGCTCTGGAATTTTCCAACTTATTTCTTTGTCATCGGCAAACAGATCATCATCTTCCATTATATAGTCACTGTGAGCAACTCCGTTAAATCCCAGCAAGGAAGCACGATAGGATGAGAATTTAGGCGTGCTCCCTTCCTTGTTGTCTGTCATTACATTGCTTTCAGAATTTTTGCTTTTTTCAGAAGATTGTTCTGATTCTTTGTCTGACATAGCTTCGTCCATAATGGCTTGGGGGACATCTTCAACTTTCTTTTTCTTTTTCCTCTCGTCATGCCCCTCAGCTGGAGGTCTGTCCGGTGGGAGCTTGCGCTGCCCAGCGTCCGCTAAAGTGAGAGCTGTGTCTGTGGTCAGAGTATTATAAAAGCTCAAATCTATAATAAAGAAGCTTTATGGTTTGCGTATTGTTAATGTAACGCCTCATTTTCAATACCAAAATCTTGGCCAAAATATTAGTAACACCTCCAAATATAGGATATTCAACACTCAAAAACATATTTACAATATGGCCAAAGGTAGAAATCCATTTATACAGGGCCAAAATAAATCCAATAAATAAGAGTTATTTTAAAATGCGGAAGTCTTTTAGGTTCATGGCAAATAAAATAACACAACATAAACTAAAGGAGTACAGAAGAGCCTACAAAGCTCACTCCATGGGTGCATTCCCTTGATCTCTACTAAGTTATTCACCTGAAAAATGATAATATGGGGTGAGATTACACATCTCAGTAACTACTGAATATTTCCACCGCATACAAGTAAATAATGTATGACAAAAAGGCATAAACTTATTTCATAAATATAAATATATACCATACTTTCTCTTACAAAGATTATTTGTAAAAGTAGTTATCAATACAAAAATAATAAAATATGACTTTATATATATAAATATATTTTTCAGAAGTTCTCATCATATGTCTTTACAAATCATTCATCAGTCTATCAAATCCTTGATCTGTTCAGAAATGCATTATGCAGTATGCAGCCTCCCTTATACCACCTCCATCCGTATACCGCTGACTGGAGCCATAGGCTAACACATAGTCCAATAGAAACTTATTCATTTGACTGAATTGTTCCAAGCTCACCAAATCTTAAGATACACCCGGCCAAAGGTATAGAGCTTAAATCTGGACTATGGCTCCCCTCCTTTAAAATAACAAAGGAGGTGTCACATGTCCCACAACTCCAATGAAATCCCGGCCAGAGGAAAACATGGAAGATGGGGCCCTGAAACAAGTACCATCCACTGTGCACCGAGTGGTGGCATAAATCATTCTTATCATTCAAATCCCTCCTTACTCCACCCATCATAATACAACCGCCATGATGAATATGTTCACTCAAAATAATGCATTATTATACCATAAAGTTTTATACCTCAATATGCGTATTTATGAATAGTAAATACTATGCGTATCTGTGAATAGTAAAATACTATGTGTATATGTGAATAGTAAAACACGGTATATATACATGAATAGTAAAAATGAAGAGTACATACGGTATGTATACGTGAATAGTAAATACGGTATGTATACGTGAATAGTAAATACGGTATGTATACGTGAATAGTAAAATGAATAGTAAATACGGTATATGTGAATAGTAAAATGGATAGTAAATACGGTATACGTGAATAGTAAATGTGAATAGTAAAAATGAATAGTAAATACGGTATACGTGAATAGTAACGTATGTATAAATAGTACCTCTGCAGATTTGCAAATCAAAGTTCCCACACCAGATCTTAAAACCATAAATATTTTCTAAATATTCTTGCCAAAATAGTAAACAAACAAATTTATAATCATACATAATTCACAAGTATAAGGAAGAATATTCAGAGTTACCTGTTACTGGCTAATTCTCAAATCACCATCAAGCTACTATGAAGCTCTCAAATATTCATCTCTCTAGCCTCTCTCCGTCTCTCTCTCTCTCTCCTCTCACTTCTCTCTACAGTAAATGAATGAAAAACTGAAGGTTTATATAATGTTGGAAAATGGGTCCTTAAGCGTAATATTTCATCTTTGGGTCATTCTACGTAATTTTTCTAAAAATATAAAAACCTTCCTCACGTTCTGCTCGCATCCCTCGTTTTTTTTTTTTTTTATTAATATATAATATATATTATTATAATATAATATTATTATTCAAATAATAAATTATGAGTGGGTCCCGCATGCAATTTATAATCATCACGAGGCAGGCGAGAATGGCGAGGGAAGAGTTTGGAAAATTTGACGTGGGTCCCACAAAAATAGTAAATACGTATTTAGGAATAGTAAATACCGTATTTTTAAATAGTAAATACGTATTTGTGAATAGTAAACACTATTCATATTTCACAAATTTCAAGTATTAAATACGTATTTGTGAATAACATATTTTTTTTTTAAAATACGTATTTGTAAATAGTAAAAACGTATACGTGAATAGTAAATACTATTCACGGGTCCCACAAAATACTGATTTCAAATTTATCACTTTCCGAAAATAGAGCCTAGTAGACTTCCAAAAATAGACTAATTTTCTAGTCTTTAGACCCAAAAATCAGGATATTACAGTTAAAGGAAGTTGTACAATACACAATATGATGCGAGTAAGATTCAGAATGATTATAATTTAAGCAATAAATTTAGTAGACGAATCAAGAGTCTTGTCAAGGAAATTGTACTCTAATTCAACGTGTTGGAATTATGTTACATGAACTTGAGCGAATATTAGTGCATAGAGTGCAAATTAATAAATGCCAATTCAATGAATATCCCAAGTTTATTATATTATAGCTATACATGATGGCATCCCAATGTGTTTTGCGAGGAAATTACTTTCTTGCCCTTCACTTCACCATTTTCTTTCCATTGGCAGTAACCATTCACTTTTGTCGCAAGCTATAATAAAGCTAAATGTCTTTCTTCATTTGATTATTCTCTTCCACTATTAGTTTTAGCCTTTTGCTAAGTAATGAGTACACAGTTTTTTCCCAAGCTATCGGATTGATATTTTCTTAATAATAATTAAACCATATACTCATGTATCATATAAAGCCAGTAACGTTTGCTATTATAGAGAAATTCATTAATGCTACGCACTGTCTTACATTTAGAATTGGAAGAGTATGACTTATTTCTAATGCAATGTAAAACCTTTTTTGGGATAAAATATAAATCCTTTTTAGTTAGGAAAAACATATCATATTTATTGTAATTAAAAACTAATTTTACATTTTTTCCGTAATATAATCAAATTATAAGATAAATAGTTATTACATTGAGTAGAAGGTGAGTATGACTCATTTCTAATGCAATATAAAG
Source organism: Acacia crassicarpa (assembly GCA_034222035.1). Taxonomy (NCBI): domain Eukaryota; kingdom Viridiplantae; phylum Streptophyta; class Magnoliopsida; order Fabales; family Fabaceae; genus Acacia; species Acacia crassicarpa. The sequence continues at coordinate 15,837,080 of JAWXYG010000009.1, read as the reverse complement.
CTTTTTCCCCCTCATTCTATTATTGGAGGTGATTTGTTCAAGACAAGACACTAAATATGGGCACCTCTATTAACATGAAATCGAACCTTGATTCATCATGTATATAAAGCCTGTTTCCCCTTTAAAATTATGAGGGTATGCTGACCCAAATGAGAGGAACAAGGAGTAACTTATGTTGGACTTAGTGGCCCAATGAATAATTTGGGCCATTTATAAATAATCGTTGGCCTTACTTAGATATTGGGTGACTTGTTATATTGGTCTAGTTGGTAAGTGGTTTGTCTCATGATTATAAAATTGTGGGTTTCAATCCTACCAATGTGAGGACTTTATTGATAAGTGATCTTTAAGTACTTTTGTAAGCGCTTTTTGAAGCTAGAGGCATACTCTGGCCCCGCAAAGCCCTTGCAATCCAATTCAATGTTAGAAAAAAAGGAAAAATTATGCGCAGGTCTCAAGGAATGAAAAAAAATTACAAAAAAAGTCCTTTAAAATCACCAAATTACACAAAAGTCCCAATGGACTTTTTTGATATTATTTGTATGGAAATAAAATCTAAGTTTTTAAATGTTGTTGTAAATACAAGTGTTTCCTGTTGTAAATATGATTTTTTCTGTTGTAAATGGCCAGATTTTAAATTTTGTTGTAAATACAGCACTTCCTATTGTGAATTTAGAATTTTTCTATTGTAAATGACCTCTCTACGTTCAAAATCCAAGTGTTTAAATATTGTTGTAAATATAGGAATTTCCTGTTAAATATGACTTTTTCTGTTGTAAATATTAAGATTTTAAATTTTGTTGTAAATACAACACTTTCTGTTGTAAATCTAGCATTTTTCTGTTGTAAATGACCTCTGTACGTTCAAAATCCAGGTGTTTAAATGTTGTTGTAATATGAGCATTTCCTGTTGTAAATATGGCTTTTTTGTTGTAAATAGTCAGGTGTTTAAATGTTGTTATAAAGAAAGGTATTTCTTGTTGTAAATACAGCATTTCCTATTATTAATACAAATAATATCAAAAAAGTGCCTTGGGACTTCTATGTAATTTTGTCATTTCAAGGGACTTTTTTGTAATTTGTTATGTTCCTTGGGATCTGCGCATAATTTCCCCCCCAAAAAAAAAGATATTGAGTGACTTTTTTCGAATTAAAAAAAATACCACACCTTTAATGATGGGGAAAAAAAACAGTACAGTAAACCCATATAAAGTTGATGTAATGGTATAAAGCGTAGTTAGATTCTTCTAGGGCTCAAGTTCGAATTCCAGAAAAGATACTTGTGTTTGGAGAGACATCCATGAACCAAGCATGATACCAGATAATAACATACTTGTGTTGGAAGGGACATCCATGAACCAAGCATGATATTGGAAAATAATATTCCCTCCAGTCTTAATTATAAGACCAAGTTTTTTTTTTTTTTGAGAGATTAAAAAAGCTAATTGTTAACATTGAAGGATCACATTAAAACACAAGAAAAATACTCTGAATATTATTGATTTTTAAGAATAAAAGAGAGTATAAAAAGGCCTATAGAAAAACTAATAAGCTAACCGTAATCCAAGAAAAATACTCTGAATATTATTGATTTTTAAGAATAAAAGAGAGTATAAAGAGGCCTATAGAAAAACTAATAAACTAATTGTAATCCGTAATTATATGATCTACTTATTAGTTCTCTACGGGTTTTGATGATAACTGACAATTGTAAACATAAAATGAAGTTTTATCTTGGTAAGTTGAAAAACTTACTGTCAAGACAAAACTCGAGTTTTGGTTTCAAAACTCGAGTTTTGAACTTGACAGAGAGCTGCTCATTTTCAATGAACAAAGCAAAACTCGAGTTTCCAAAAGAAACTCGAGTTTTGGAGTTACAGAGAGCACTCAGGTTTTCACCTCAAGACAAAACTCGAGTTTCAGTTTGAAAACTCGAGTTTTGAATCAAATAGAGACTTCTCAATGTTTTCAACTAAAGTGAAAACTCGAGTCTTGACTTGGAAACTCGAGTTTTGCCCATACAGAGAGTCTCTAACTTTTCAAACATGTGCAAACTCTTTTTCGCGCTAAAACTCCATAATCCTACTTTGTCTTGAGTTTTCTAAGTTTTCTCCAAGAGAAAACTCGAGTTTTGATTTCAAAACTCGAGTTTTGACTTAACAGATAATTTTCAAGTTTTCACTCAACATTTGAAAACTCAAATCTTCAAGAGAAAACTCAAGTTTCCAACTTGAATAGATTTTCAAAGTTTTCATTTTTAAATGAAAACTCGAGTTTAGAATTGGAAACTTGAGTTTTGAGCTAACCCGAGAGCATTGCAAGTTTTCATGATTATATGAAAACTCGAGTTTTGATTTCAAAACTCGAGTTTTGATTAGGCAGAGAGCAATGCATTTTATCAATGATTTAAAAAACTCGAGTTTTTCTCTTAAAACTCAAATTGTGGCCTGGATTAGATTTCTCAACGTTTTCACATTAAAGTGAAAACTCGAGTTTCACTTTGGAAACTCGAGTTTTGGCCAAACAGAGAGTTTTAAAGTTTTTCAATGTTTTGAAAACTCAAGCCTTAGATGAAAACTCAAGTTTTGATGTTTTGAACTAAAACACTTACACTTCATTAAAAGTCAAAAACTCGAGTTTTGAGTTTGTTTCAAAATGTGTTCCAAAAGCTCAAATCACGACTTTCCTCTCTGGAAGGAGAAAACTCGAGTTTGTGTATGAAAACTCAAGTTTTGTTTAAGTGTACAATTTAAAACTCGAGTTTAGCAAAACAAAACTCAAGTTTCAGTCGCTAAGTTTGAAATTCAAATCTGACGAATTTGTGAAATCTTCTTGTTTGATTCCAATACTTTCCAGTATTAATCTTCTATACTCCTAGCTATGTTTAACCACTTTGTTAGTGAGTTTCAGATGATTTAGAAGATGTTTATTGAAGGTTTCAAGCAAAAGCAAAAAGCAACGTCAGCTCATTAAATGCTATGCCCAGAAAGTTGCACACTTTTGGGTAATCCATCTGCACACGGTTGCAAAGCATTAAAGAATGATTTTTACAACAAGCAACTACTTCTCCAACGGATTAATCCAGAGGAAGTCAACTCTGAGCACTTGGATAGCTGGATTAAGTGGAGTTTAGAGAGAGAAGAACACTAAACCACCTTTTAACCTGTACAGACCTTCTCCAACGGTCTGATTAAAAGATGCTACAGTCTTTTAATGCTATCTGACTATAAATAGAGTTGCATTTAAGTCTTCTCAACAACCAGAATAGCTGAAAACGAAAATAATTCAAGTCTTGCATTTATTTCTTCAGTTTTCATCTGTATTGTATCTTTTGATACTTTAAGCTTCAATATTCATTATTATCTACTCTATAAGAGAGTTTATTCTTGTAAAACATTTATTGTAAAGAATCACAAGTCAAGGGGACTTGGTGATTTAGGAGTTCATTGATTACAACTTGTAAGAGGGAGTGAGTTCTAGTGAGAGAATTACTTCTTGACTGCAGAGTGTGTAATCATTGATATAGTGAAAAATCCTATAGAGTCTGGGGACTGGATGTAGGTCAAGTTGTTAGGACCGAACCAGTATAAATTTCTGTGTCCAGCTGCTCTTCCCTTTACTCTGTTCACCTCTGTTTTTATTATCTCAAAACAGAGTTATTTTCGAAAATTTTGAGAATACCTAATCCACCCTCTCTTGGGTATTTAGCTCCACTTACACTACTGTAACCCCTAATTATATGGATCTAACCATAATCCATAATATATTTCCTAACATTAACTAACTTACTTTGGTGTATTTTTATTTTTCTCTAAATAATTAATTTTAATAATAAATTAATATATAATTTAAGAATATATAATAGATAATATGATTAGGGAAAATCCCATATAAAGCAGCTTGAAATAGAAAAATTCTAAATTATGTTGGTAAATTCAATAAATCTCTAATTAAGTTATCGACCCAATTTAGAATTTTAAAATTTAGATTAAATGACGTTACTGCCCTCTCATAGTCTTCTATCTCATCTTAAAAGAGTTTCAATACTTTTTAACTTATTTTTACAATACGTGTAAATATATATAAACATTAATATATAATAAAATCATTGATCAAACAAGTTATTTTTTATATCAACATTTTTTCTCAATGAACAAAAAATCAAGTAAAAAATAATTTTTTTATTCTAATGTTCAACTAGAAAACATTTAATGAATATTGGGGCTGATACTTTTTTTTTTGAATTATTCCTGATCATTCTTCCACACACAAAAAAATTATTTGATGTAAGTTAATCATATTTTATTTTATTATATATTAATGTTTATAGGGAAAATTCCACTAAAATGCCAAATGAATTTGCAAAACCCTCAGAAGTATGTCGAATTTGCAAAAAGACTGAGAGGTGATAAGGACCTTTGGGGGATATGCAAATTCGAGCGAAAAGACCATTTTGCCCTTAGTTGTAAATAATTTTTAAAAAAATTTAAATACCCCCCACGGTCGATCCCACCACCGGTGACCACCAGCCGCTGGCGACCGGCAGGAGCTGGTGGTTGCCGGCGGTTGGCAGTGGTTGCTAGTGGCCGCTGGCGGGGGTGGTGGCTGCCGGCGGTGGGGTCCACCGCCGTTGGGTATTTAAATTTTTTAAAAAATTATTTACAACTAAGGGTAAAATGGTCATTTCGCTCGAATTTGCATATCCCCCAAAGGTCTTTATCACCTCTCAGTCTTTTTACAAATTCGACGGACTTCTGGGGGTTTTGCAAATTCATTTGGTATTTTACTGGAATTTTCCTAAGTTTATATATATATTTACATTTATGGTAAAAATAGGTTAGAAAGTATTGAAACCATTTTAAGATGAGAGAGAAGATTATGAACTTGAGCAAAAAAAAAAGAGAGAAGATTATGAAAGGGCAGTAACGTCATTTAATCTAAATTTTAAAATCCTCAATTGAGTCGATAATGTAATTAAAGATTTATTGAATTTACCAACCTAATTTAAAATTTTTCTATTTCAAGTAGCTTTGAGATTTTATTATATGATTAAGTGAATTATTAGCGCACCAAATAGCCGCACAGCATCAGGAAACGCTCGGAGGCAGAGCAGCAAAAGCAGAACCCGCAAGGTCGAGCGCACAAGATGATCATCCCTGTTCGTTGTTTTACGTGCGGAAAGGTAATTCTTTTCGTCTTGATACGTTGCAAACTTCGTCTCTAAACAATTTTTGTTGAGTAACACTTTACTAGCGTGGAAAAGTTTACACCTTTCGTGGTTTTGAGACGCAGGGTTTAGGGGTTTAGGGTTTTAAGTATTTGATGTTATATTTGATTTTTGTTCTTCTAGGTGATTGGAAACAAATGGGATACGTACCTGGAACTTCTGCAAGCCGACTACGGTGAAGGGTCAGTAATTTATACCTCTCCCATTCTAATGTCTCTGTTTTTTTTTCTTCCCTTTTCCTGGAGGTGTTAACAGAGTTCTAAATTATGGTTTCTTTTTGCTTCTATTGGAGAAAGGTATTTATTTGAGGGTTGAAATATGTTCATGGCTTAGCAGCTTTATTTGGTTCTTGTTGTGCTTGTGTGTGAGAAAAAAGAGAAGGCCTAAGAAACTGCTGTAACATTTTAATAGCCATTATCAGAAACGAAATAATTTTACTTTTTGGTTTATGGCTCTTCATTTTACATATTGAATTCAATTGTGGTAGGCATGCTTTAGTGAACAAATAAGGTTACATCCCAAGTTTCGTTATTGCAATTGGGTTGAGTTTGTCTTTGTGTGCATGCATAATGGTATTACAAGTATTTTCGTGTCATGAATTATAAGTCACAACTATGGTTTTATGCTTATTTTTCTAAACACTAGCTGCTTTTGCTGCAAATATAGAGGATTTTGGAGTTTGTATTTACTAGATACGCTGCCGCATGTTTTAAAGTATTAAAAGATGGAACTACGTGACCGGAGGTAGTATTTCCGGTCAAGATTTTGGCATCTGCAAAAACTATTCAAAATCTGATTACTGACTACCCTAAACTAAAATCATGTTCGCCCTGTTTCATCAGACCATTCCTGTAAATGGATACTTCATTACTAATATAGTTCGATTTCAATAGAATCATGCGATCAATGTAGCTAAGATCTTACTTAATGAGATAAGACTACTTGTTGAATATGTGTTACTAATAACTAATGGTGGAATGTAGTGACGCGCTGGATGCTTTGGGTTTGGTTAGATATTGCTGTAGAAGAATGCTTATGACCCATGTTGACCTCATTGAGAAGCTTTTGAACTATAACTGTAAGGTCTAATCTATATCCCCTTTCAAGTCTTTGTTTCAATTTAATTAATTCACTCAACTTGCAATGCTGGTGCCTTTACTTGCAGCTCTGGAGAAATCTGATCTCAGTTAAGAAGAAAGCATGTGGAATTATGGATGAATTTTGTTGCTTTTGTTATCTTCTTCAAATTGTTCAGTGTCAGGTCAGGTAGGATCTAGAAGTTAGATTGGGGGTTCAATTGTCTAATATCTAGCTATCTAGAGGGTGAGTAACTGTTAAAAGTGACAAATAACTATATTACGTATAATATGAATCTATGATACTATTTCTCAGTGTGATTTGAAGCTGTCTCTGATGTTAATGAATTCACATAATTTGTGATGACTTGAAAGGCAAAAATACAATTGAGTGTATGTTGCAGAGTAGAGAGTTTATCATAACTCTAAAATCAGTTTTTAATCATAATTTATGGTATATGATGAGATGAGTTTTGTCTCAATTTACGTAAATAAGCATTTTCGAGGTGTCATAAACGTGATCCCAAATAGTATCCTAGTATGCTGGCCCAAAAAAACAGTTGTAATAAACTTGTGAGGGGAACTCATGTAAATCACTTGAATTAATCAAGGGCTATAAGAACTGAGAGAACAAGGAGCTTACGCGCCTCCATGCTCCATGCACGAGGCTCTACGCTGAGAATATTTGCCCAGAAATTGCATTTTCAACGAAATTAAACTAACGTTTCTCTCTGTTGACCAATATAACACAACAAGAGTTTATTATATTTAAGGGTAAGAAAACAGTAACCCCCGAATCTTGTACCACATTCTGTGAATTTTAAGAATACCACAAGTAGTAAACACGCAAATTTCTGCATCATCACGATGCACAACATAATTAAAATGGTTAAAAGGTAATTTTGCTCAGAAAGTTTTTTTGGGGAAATTTTGTTCAGGAAGTGTAAAAAATGGAGCAGTTTTCCTCCTATGATTATCCCAGTTAATTTTGACCGTTAGTTGACTAAATATGATGAGCTAACAGTCTATATTCATCGACTTCATTTTTGTTAAGGTGCAAATTTGTTTCGAAAGTCCATGTGTCATCTATTTCATTTTTTTAGGTACAAATTTGCTTTGGAAGTCCCCATATGTCATTTATTTCATTTTTTTAAAGTTAGATTTAAAATTTCTAGGGCAAATTTGCACTTCAACAAAAATGACATGGATGACATATGAATAGTCAGTTCAACATATTTGGTTAATTAATAGGCAAAATTAATTGGGATAATGGTCTGAACAAAATTGCTCTCCTTTTAACACTTCCATGACAAAATTGCGTTAGAAAAAATTTCTTGGGCAAAATTGACCTTTGACCGTAATTAACCTCCATCAAACCAAAATGCTTCTTTCTCTTTCACTGCATAATATTTGATCGGAGGACCACTGCACATGCTCATGGCAATTCAATAACGTAGGACCCATTGCTTGGATTGGCATAAAAGAAAAGCTATTAATATCTGAAACGGCACAAAAAAAAAAAAAAACAAAAACAAAAACAAAAAACCGAAAAACAAAAAATCCTCCAAAAGAGAGACAGATCACATCAATCTTCCTTTATTTTTCTTAGAAGAAGATGGGATGAATCCTATGGTTCGGATTTGTCAAGCTATTTTGGCCCTTCACTTGAGATAATGGTAATGGATATACCACCATGAGGCTCTCATTTGTTTGCTTATGATAAGAAGTAAGAACCTACCCCAAAAAATATCAAACCCATCTCTCTCTTATCTCATGCACTTTGTTTTCCTATTGCTCTATTAATTTTGTTTGGCTTCTTCCATATTCCCTTCTGTTTCTACAGATCAAGAACAGCAACAACAACATCATGCATCACACTCACCAACATCCCCTCCTTTGTTTGTATTGCCACCCACATTCCTATATTAGGATGGTAATAATCTCTCTCTCTCTTCCATGTTTCAAAACTATTTTTACTAAAATCGTTATGAACTTCTTCTTCACTTTCCATGTGCAGGTTCAACATCTTATTGAGAGATGCTTGCTTCTTCATATGAGTCAGGAACAGTGCATTAAGGCACTAGAAGAGCACGCCAGCATCACCCCACTTGTTACACTTACAGGTACTACTCACAGCTTACCTGTTGTTGGGGTGTGTGTGTGTTTTGTGGAAGTTTGCCTTGTGGTTCAAGTAAAGTTTGTTCCTTTAAATTCTGTGCAGTGTGGAAAGAGTTACAGAAGGAGAACGAAGACTTCTTCAGGGCTTATTATTCACAGAATTTCTCTCCCATGCCTATCAATGGTAAAAGAGATGACTCTATTTTCTTATCATTTCGAGAAGGACCTTGTTGATGCGCTTTCACTTAAAATTTCATCTTCTGTGTTTGTCTTTGATAATATTAAGTCAACAATTTGAAGTTGTATTTGTAATATTGAGTCATACTGATTCTTATTCTATGTTAGAGGCAGAAGTTTTCAAATTGCACCAAGATTACCAACAAGGAAACAAATGAAATAAGCGAATTTCGAGGAGATCACTTAATACTATGTTTGGAAAAAGCATCAGCAACTCTGTTACTAGTTACTATCAAGTTTGAGAAGGATCAGGGTTGAATGCTCATAAATTACTAGCTAGAGTGATGATTACTGGTTGTGATAAGCAAGATCAAGATGGATCAGGGTTAAATGCTTGTAAAATACTAGCTAGAGTGAGAATTACTGGTTGTGAAGAGCAAGTTGTATTAGAATCTTCTGTATCTGCCTCTTTGTATAATTGTATATTAGTGTGTTCGTTTGTATTACCCTGCAATATATAGAGACTAAGAGAGGTTGGTTAATTTAACACACAGCCGTTTTTCAAATTAACAAGACAATTTGAAAGATCAGGATGGTACAGAGAGGCATATTCAATATTGACTAATTTGAAAGCCAAGCATATAGTCTAACCATAAACTAATGGATACGAGAAGTCAGGAAAATAAAAAGGCTGTTAACTATAGTTACGATGAACTGTCCGAAAGCTACGGCTTTCATTCCCAAGAGGCATCTTTCTACAGAAGACAAAATGATTTAATTTAGAGGCTACTTTAAATTGTCAAAGACACGGAGAAACAGCTATAAGCTTTTCTTTATTTCTTGATCACTCAAATGGTGTCCTTGACCAGATTGAATTCCTTGGAACCTTTCTTTCACGGAAACCTTGGCGTTCTCCTTCTTCTTCCTCCTCCTCTTCTTTAGCCTGATCCAAAGTTTCACACTTCAAGTCATTCACTCATTCCAAAGACATCATGCACTAGGGGATAAACATGGCTGATTTAAAGTTATCTAATTCAAAGTACACACACACACACACAAACATTAACCTCTTAGAAGTATCATAACATACCCAGGAAGGTGACTACCAACACACACTACATGGATTTCATTCATATTATGTTGTCTTATCTAGAAAAAGTTTTGTTTCTGACATTGACTCATTGTGGTAAAGTAATATCAGAATCAACTTAAGAGTATGTTAACATATTAAATTTGATTAGATGCATGAATCTACTGAACAAATTTCAGCACTTTACAACGTAATGATGGTTTTTTACCTCATCATCTTCAAGATCCCCAAGTTGCTGTGTCTGGCTACAGCTTTCTTCATCTCCTTTGCAAGCCCACTGAAAATGTTAAGGAAAAAAAGTTCAGACTTTTAAGCTTACAATATAATAACAATAATAACCCAATGAACTACACTGAGGCTTTTTAACTCCGGAAGCATACGTTTTTTGCAGCTGTGCTAAAAGCCTCTTTGTGAGCCATGTCAGGGTTTTCAGCCTTTAGCCTTCTGATCTCTTCTCTGCACCAATGCAAAGCAAATTTCATGATTTGAAACTTCGTGTTTTGATCAAACAAGACAACTTGTCAAGTGAAATATGTTACTTGATGAAGAGGTTATAAGCTGATGGTGTTCGCTGTCTCTTCTCTGGGGCTATTAAGAGAACAAAAGGTGACATAAGAATTAATCAAACTCTATTCCACTTTTTGTTTCTGATTATGACTAAGTATACTATAATCTCACGTACGTTTGCTTGCCACAATGCTCATGGGAATTGCATTCTCTTCCTCACAATCAGAATAGGTCATTATGGATTTTCCATTATGGTCATGGCTTTCAAAAGTCTTGTTTGCTTCTTCTTCTGGACTCTCCTCTTTTGGCTGCGACCAAACATTCACAATTACATTGAAAGGAAAAACTCAACATTATTGAACCCCAAGTTTGTTTTTTCTTTGAGAATACCTGAAGATGAGAAAAGGAAGCTAAAAGGTGTAAGGGGACAAAAGAAGCTTTCATCATATTAACAGAGAGGAGGCTTGTACAATGTCCACATCTGACTGTGACCGCCATAGACAAACTAGTGCATGGGACGCTCACCTGTATCATCAGCTCAAGATTGAGTTGAATTTGAAAGCAGAAAAATTGCAGAGGGGAAGAAGAAGGAAGTTAACAATAAGAAGAAGATATTAAGAAAAGGGCAAATGAATCAGATTTCTTAAAGGCCAAGACCAACTCATTAGTTAGTTACCATTAAAATGGTGCCGCAGAATCCACATTGAACGTAACATATTTGCTCTGGAAGGCCAAAAAGACGGTTGAGTGTTGACATTAGTGCAAGAGTTTGAGGGTTTGAATGAGAGAAAGAAAGAAATGAGTGAGATACTGAAGGATGAATCCTGTTTTTGACACAAAGGAAGCTTTTATAGTTGAAAATAGGGCCTGCTTAAGAGGAATAAATTCCATTTAAGATATTAAAAAAATGAGATAGATAATATTTAGAAATTGAGTCTGCCTATGGAATATTTAAGTATTGTAGTCCAAAGTTTGAGACTTTGCAAGCTTCTTGTTTAGATTGAAGTGGCCCAAAGTTCTATGGTTGCTTAGCATTGTTGAGAACTTGAGAGATACAATATTATTCTTAATCTCTGAATCAGAAAAAATACATGTAGACCTTTATATAGACAAACCTAGAGATAACCCTAGAATCTCATAGAATCTAATCTAATCAAAATCAATCAAACTGATTGAGATATAATAAGAAATATCTTAAGATATAATATACCTATATCTAATCATAATAATAAGATAATAATTATAATAAATGCATAATATTCTCACACTCCCCCTCAAGTTTGATCATGGATTTTAATCATGTCCAACTTGCTTATACAACTTTATACTACTGACACTCCCCCTTAAGCTTGTACTTCTTGAGTCTCAGAGGCCTATTTAGAGAGCAGCAAATACTCGACTACGTTGGGAGACGGGCAGCGGTTGTGACAAGAAGTTCGACAGGCAGGCAGCGGCTGCGACAATCTTCAAAAATATGTTGAGTTTAGGACGACGGGACTAGTTGCCTGACAAGTTGAGGAGCACAATGATAGAGGAACTACCACCAACAACGATGAAAGGCTCGATGACGATGACAGTGTCGAAGAGGAGATGGGTTGTTGATGAAGAACTGTGCTTACGTGTTGAGGACGACGGGACCAGTTATCTGACGAGATGAGAGGCATGATGACAGAGGAACTACTACCAACAGATGATGTTGATGAAGAACTGTGCCGGAACGTTACCAGGTTTTTGATTAAAAAAAAAGAGTAAATAACCTATTTGGTCCCTGAAAAAAATCATGGACCCCTTTTTGGTCCTTAAGTAAAAATAACTCATCCCATAATCCCTGTAAAATCAAAAAACCGTCCATGTTTAGTCTTTCCAGGTTGAAGAGGACACATGCAGTGAAGTGTCCTAAATGTGGTCAAGGATTACGTAATGAGTTATTTTTACTGAGGGACCAAAAAGGGGTCCATGATTTTTTTCAGGGACCAAATAGGGTATTTACTCAAAAAGAAAAAAAAAACACCAAACACAATAAACACATCAAGCAGCAAACTCATGATCCGGAAAGGATGACCTAGACGCCGAAAACCATCGGAAACTACCGGAAAGGAGGAGAGGAGACTAAAACAGGAAGTCTCCGGTGAAATCTATCTCCCACGCACCTCCACGTGCCGTCGCCGTGAAACTGCCAGAGAGCACGTGAACGCCACACGCCATCATGTAGGTGTTGGATGACCACCAAACTTCTGGCGTCCGCCGATCGGAGGGTGGGGAAGACGTTGGGCCAAGCAGTGAGACTCGTCGGACACTGTGGGAGGCTCACCGAAACTTCTCTCTCTGTCACTGTTCTAGATGATGCAGCGGGAAAAAAAAAAGAAGAATTAGAGCTGGCCATTGTTAACGGCCACTGAAAAAATGCTCGCCAAGAACGATCCCTATTGAGAGATAAAATATTATTCTTAATCTCTGAATTAAAAAGAATACATATAGGCCTTTATATAGACAAACCAAGAACTAACCCTAGAATCTCATAGAATCTAATCAAATCAAAATCAATCAAACTGATTGAGATATAATAGGAAATATCCTAAGATATAATATACCTATATCTAATCATAATAATAAGATAATATTTATAATAAATGTATAATATTCTCACAAACATAAAGAGATAAAAGTACTCCTTTGTTTCATGAGTTGTTTTCTCTTTTATTGACACTCTTTGCTTCTTCTAAGCCTCTCTCACTCTCTGATGAAAGTGAAAGTGTAGAAATTGGAGGGAAGTGCCAAGTCACAACACAGAGAAGTTGTGTGTTTTGCATTGGGAAGAGAAAGTGGAATCTTCGGATTTTGTCTTTCCTTAAAGATAGGAAACACAATTGACCATTAGAAACAGAAGAAATCACTCCCCACTTTCTGTGCTCTCTTTTCCTATCTGTCACCTTCCATCTCTTTTTGTTTCATCTTTGAGTTCCAATGCTTACTTTTTACCTTAATCTCTTCAAACGTTATTCCAGCCAAAGGTAAATTTGAAAAATAAGTGACACTTTATGGCTTCAACATCTTGTAAGTGGAGTAAAATGTAACGCCTCATTTTCAATACCAAAATCTTGGCCAAAATAATAGTAACACCTCCAAATATAGGATATTCAACACTCAAACACATATTTACAATATGGCCAAAGGTAGAAATCCATTTATACAGGGCCAAAATATATCCAATAAATAAGAGTTATTTTAAAATGCGGAAGTCTTTTAGGTTCATGGCAAATAAAATAACACAACATAAACTAAAGGAGTACAGAAGAGCCTACAAAGCTCACTCCATGGGTGCATTCCCTTGATCTCTACTAAGTTATTCACCTGAAAAATGTTAATATGGGGTGAGATTACACATCTCAGTAACTACTAAATATTTCTACCGTACACGAGCAAATAATATATGACAAAAAGATATGGGCTGATTTCAAATATATATATAGATTCCATAATTTATCATACAAAATAATTTATACTAATAGTCATCAATATAGAAGGTATTAAAACATATATATTTCAAAAGTTCTCATCTCATGTCTTTACAGAATATTCATCATCATATCAAATTCTTGAACTGTTCAGAAATGCACTATGCAGTATGCAGCCTCCCTTATATCACCACCTCCCTTATACCGCAGACTGGAGCCATAGGCTAACACATAGTCCAATAGAAACTCATTCATTTGACTGAATTGTTCCAAGCTCACCAAAACTTAAGATACACCCGGCCAAAGGTATATAGCTTAAATCTGGACTATGGCTCCCCTCCTTTAAAATAACTAAGGAGGTGTCACATGTCCCACAACTTCAATGAAATCCCGGCCAGAGGAAAACATGGAAGATGGGGCCCTGAAACAAGTACCATCCACTGTGCACCGAGTGGTGGCATAAATCATTCTTATCATTCAAATCCCTCCTTACTCCACCCATCATAATACAACCGCCATGATGAATATGTTCACTCAAAATAATGCATTATTATACCATAAAGTTTTATACATCAATATGCGTATTTATGAATAGTGAATACTATGCGTATATGTGAATAGTAAAATACGATATATATATACATGAATAGTAAAAATGAAGAGTACATACGGTATGTATACGTGAATAGTAAATACGGTATGTATACGTGAATAGTATTATGAATAGTAAATACGGTATACGTGAATAGTAAAATGAATAGTAAATACGGTATACGTGAATAGTAAAATGAATAGTAAATACGGTGTGAATAGTAAATATGGTATACGTGAATAGTAAATACAGTATACGTGAATAGTAACATGAATAGTAAAAATGAATAGTAAATACGGTATACGTGAATAGTAACGTACGTATAAATAGTACCTCTGCAGATTTGCAAATCAAAGTTCCCACACCAGATCTTAAAACCATAAATATTTTCTAAATATTCTTGCCAAAATAGTAAACAAACAAATTTATAATCATACATAATTCACAAGTATAAGGAAGAATATTCAGAGTTACCTGTTACTTGCTAATACCCGAATCACCAACCAGCTATTATAACTCTCAAGCAAACATCTCTCTACTCTCTCTCTCTCTCTCTACCTCTCTCTATGGCTCTTAGAAGTTGTGAAGAATGAAATGAAATGGAAGGTCTATTTATAGTTGGAAAATGGGTCTTTAAGTGTAATTTTCGTCTCTGGGTCGTTTTACGTAATTTTCCCAAAATTTAAAAAAAAGTTGCCCGTGACTACTCCCGTGATGTTTCTTTTAAAAATTTTTAATAATATTTTAATAATATAATATATATTATTATTTAAATAATAAATTATTATTGAGTGGGTCCCGCGGCCAAAATTTTCAAAACTCACGAGAGTTTCTGTCGGCAGAGGAGAAATAATTTGACGTGGGTCCCACATGAATAGTAAATACGTATTTTGGAATAGTAAATACCGTATTTTTAAATAGTAAATACGTATTTGTGAATAGTGAACACTATTCATATTTCACAAATTTCAAGTATTAAATACGTATTTGCGAATAACATATATATATATATATTTATTTATTTTTTTTTTAAAATACGTATTTGTATATAGTAAAAACGTATACGTGAATAGTAAATACTATTCACGGGGCCCACAAAATACTGATTTCAAATTTATTACTTTCCAAAAATAGAGCCTACTAGTCTTCCCAAGATAGGTTTATGTTCAAGATATTAGATTCAAAATTCAGGATGTTACATTTCTCCCCTCCTAAAAGAAAATTTTGTCCTCAAAATTTCGCTATAATAAGAATTCTAACCTATTTAAATAAATGAGGATAGGTTTGTCGCATGCTCTCCTCCGTTTCCCAAGTAGCATCTCCGGGAGCCATTCCTTTACACACAACCTTTACAAGCTAATAGCCTTGTTCCTCAATTGCTTATCCCCCGCATCAACAATCCGCTCCGACTCAGCTTTATATATCATATTATCCCTAAGTCCTATCTCTTTCCCAAACATGCTCACCAAGCACACAACACAATTTTCGTTCATCCTGTACCCAAAGTAATATTCAGACACAGGATCCACTAGTTCCTTATTTGAGTGCTTGGTTACACTGGCCTCACAGGCCAGTTCATTCTTCCTTTCTGCTTTTTTTTCATTGTATTACCACGACACTGGATATTCAGATCTTACAGCTTAAGAAGCTACCCTCAGGCCATAATAACCACAACATGATATAATCTGATTATTCTGCCAACCTTAAGATAAACTTTAGACATACAGGTCTAATGTTACCATGATAGGCAACAAACACAATACTAGGCACATAAGTCTTATAGCCTAGAGATACCACCATATGCAAACTAGCTCAACGGGTCTTACCGCTTCAAGCCTCTGCTCGTCTATCCTATACCCGTGCTTCCTCAATTCAAGTTTAAGAAAACACTTACTTACTAAATCTAGCTTTCACCAATGGCAAGTAATTCAAAAACAAGTACATTTGGCAAGATTCTGCAAACTAAGTATATCCACAACAGTTTCCAACCTCTTCTAGTTTGTACACCTTCCACCACAATCATAATGTAAAAGTCAATTCTTGTTCGAATTTCGCAAGGATTCATTCCATGAGACATCATAGTTTATAAATGTCGATTACAAACTGGTCTTAAATCCTGTTGTAAATATTGCGTAAAAATTTCCAAACACAGCAAGTGCATTGGTAAGTTCAAAATTCAAATACTCAGGGACCTAGCAACTTATTTTAAATAGTCACCAACTCCGAATACATTCCAGGTTCCAACTTATTCTACTCAACTCATCCATGAAACACTCAATTCATTATTTCTAAAGAAAGATTCTATTATCAAGATCATTTCCTATGCTAGTTAAACAGTTGGCAATCTCTGAACACCTTATACATGTTGGTATCACATTTTGTTCCCTATTTCTCTCAAATCAATTAGTACCATATTCTAATATCTCAATTTATTCAATCAATTCAGTCTCCTAAAGAATCAATACAACTGTTAAGTTGAACTGTTATATTACATTTCTACTAGTAGCAACCCTCTAGATCCCCTACCAACTTTCAGATTCATCATCCTATTTCTAAAACCCCGATTATTCATACTAGATTCATCATACTCCATAGCTTATATCATTTAAGAACTATCCTCAAACTTTCCCCAAAAATGATAATTGTCAAATTACAAATCAACTCTTAGAACTTGAATATCAGCAAGACAGAGATATCATGTGTCCTCAATAATATCCATAGAACATTCATGTTTCACAATTCCTAGACTAAGATTTAAAACATTCAAATATTATTCTCACAATCTCAGCATTGTTCACATGATTCGAATTCAATCCTTAGTATCTCAAAGACATATACTAAATATCATCTGTTCCTCTCATAGTTATCTATTAATCACACCCAAATAACATACTAATATTGTAACATAAATCACCGGATTTCATACTTTCTTAATTAGACATACTATCTTAACTCAGATTGAATTCAAGTCTATTCTCAAATATTCCCAGACATCAATAGTCAAGTTTACAATTTGATTCTTATAACCTCAACATCAACTGATAATTCGTGTTTCCCCAAAAATACCCATTATACATACTAAGATCATGATTCACAATTCCTAATCTAATTCTTGGATTATACGAAGACTATCTACAACCTCAGCAGCATTCACAAGGTTCTAATTCTACCTCAACCTGCAATATCACAAAGGCTCATTTCGTTCTTAAGTTCTATTTCAGCTTAGATTAAATTAAATCTTATCCTCAATATTTACTATATTCATTCTAACATCTTTCTGGCATTCCTAAGGATCACCATTTCATACCTTTCCATCGATCTTCCAACATGTTTATCCAAAAACCTTAGTCTTTGAATTATCTGTGACAAATTCATAGAGTTCTTCGGATACTCAGAGAGTGAAGAATGCTCTCGGGTTAATTGGCACAACTCATCATCATTTCAAATCTTCGGATTCTCTCCGGTTCATCTAATATTATTAGAAAGTCACCCTTCCCAAGATTACTATCACCTTAGCACGCTTACGCTTAAAATCCTATTTTCAAATGTCAATTCCGACATCTTGAGTCAGCTGCATATCCAAGGCAGATTTCTTAGATAAATGCGCGTATAAACGTCCAAACTTAATTTCTTGAAAACACAGCTAGCAATAAATGCCACAGCGATTTCTGTCTACAAAGGTCTAGGAAACTGCGACCCCTAACGGTGGCTAGGGTGCACTAGGGTGCGGTGCCATAAAATTTTCCGCATAACAACAAAGTCTACATGATTCTGAGCTAACGACAGATGAGAATCCGATGCTGCTTAAAAAAATATAGACGTTGCTAGCCCAGCTATAAATAGAGTAAAGAAAGAGTAAATGTTTCACGTTCTCTCAAACTTCACAAAACCTCCACATATTCATTTCCTCTCCGATCGTAACCTTCACTATAACCTTCCACATTATCCTTAAACATGGCCGGTTCAAGTAACTCTATTCCAGTCTCCGATTCATTCAACCCTTTCTTTCTTGAAGCCTTACTTCATGACTATCAGACTAACATGTTGTCTGATTTGTCAAACAATGCATCATACCCTTATTCTTCTTTACTTCCCCAAAATCCCGTAAGTATGAACGTTCATTCATCTGCCTCAACGATTAACATTCCTACTCCTCCTCCAAGGATACAAGATTCTATTTTTACCACTACTAACAGAAAGGAATCTGAAGCAGGTCCATCAAGGCGACCTGTCCAAAGGTGTCGTAATGTGGCAGAACTTATGGAGTCTACGGTACCTTCTCAACCAAGGAATCCTGCTTCTACCTTGACTGAGACTACTAATCCATTTTCATGTGGTTGCTGCCATGTTCTACGAGAGATCATTCATACCAATGGACTTCAATACCATAAACTTGAAGTTCATGGGAGGATTGGTATGATATGCCACGCTGTCTTTCACCAGGACGTACAAGGAGGTTCTTCCAGTCCTCAAGTATTTGACTTTGGTAAGAAGAATTTAGATGATGTCAAACATTTTCTAGAAAATTATTGTTTGAATCAAAAATCTTTAGGGTATGTCCTGGTGTCGGATCCCCTATCAGCCTACTATGAGGCCCTCTGTGTTGGTTTGGAATGGACTAAAAATCAAAATGAACTCCCTAATAGTTCATTTCCAACCAATACAGAAAATATATCCAATAAAGGAAAAGAGCTCATGGTTGTAAATAATAATCCTTCAGTCCCCATACCTAGTAATCCATACCGATCAAGAGCTGAACAAAATATTAGAGCTTCATCAATGTCAATAGATGATCTTAGAGACTTCTTCCATTTACCTCAACAAGAAGCGGCTCAACAAGTTCGTCTATGCAAAAATGTTCTAATGAAAATATGCCATAGGGGAGGAATAAAGCATTGGCCGTATGTAAAAATTCGAAGCACTATGAAGCAAATAGCTAGATTGAGAAGAACAATGTCTTCTGATGGTCCTCTCTCAAGTGCAGCCACTCAGGAAGAAATTAATAGACTTAAACTTGAGATAGTCGAAGCTTGCGGTGGGATTGTACCAACTGTTGCTCTTGATGCTTGAAATAATATAGTCTAGCCTTCTTGCTAATGTTTGTAATCTCTTATTCTATGATTCATAAGGATTTTCGAGTTTGCCTGCCAAACTCAACTTTATCTTATGAAATTCAAACTTAAGCCAGTTATTCTGTATAATCAAGACTATGCCCGTATTCTGTTATGGTATTGTCATCTGTTACTCATATAAATTAGCTAGGTAAGTGAAAATCTAGCGAAAATCTCTTCATACTTTTTACAACGGCAACTAATTGAATAAACATCAAATAGGGGCTTAGTCTTTCAATCACTTTCCTAGACACCAATAAAAATATTCATCCTAGAAAGTAATTTTGGGCCTACAGAATCCAATATTCAATAAATTTTCTACTTACCAACTTCCGCTACGCAGCTCTGAAATTTAATCTCAATCACATCCTCAAATCATAAATCCTCATTATCAATCACTTGAATATTTTGATTAACTCATTCTTCTCCTATCATGAATGTCACAAGAAAATTGGTAAAAAGAATCCAAAGCTATAAAGGAAAATGCACATGTTATGATATTTAATTTGCCATGACCTCAAAATTTTTTTTATTTAGAAAACTGATAGGAAATTTACAGATTGGCCAGAACCTTGGCTCTGATACCAAAAATGTAACGCCTCATTTTCAATACCAAAATCTTGGCCAAAATAATAGTAACACCTCCAAATATAGGATATTCAACACTCAAACACATATTTACAATATGGCCAAAGGTAGAAATCCATTTATACAGGGCCAAAATATATCCAATAAATAAGAGTTATTTTAAAATGCGGAAGTCTTTTAGGTTCATGGCAAATAAAATAACACAACATAAACTAAAGGAGTACAGAAGAGCCTACAAAGCTCACTCCATGGGTGCATTCCCTTGATCTCTACTAAGTTATTCACCTGAAAAATGTTAATATGGGGTGAGATTACACATCTCAGTAACTACTAAATATTTCTACCGTACACGAGCAAATAATATATGACAAAAAGATATGGGCTGATTTCAAATATATATATAGATTCCATAATTTATCATACAAAATAATTTATACTAATAGTCATCAATATAGAAGGTATTAAAACATATATATTTCAAAAGTTCTCATCTCATGTCTTTACAGAATATTCATCATCATATCAAATTCTTGAACTGTTCAGAAATGCACTATGCAGTATGCAGCCTCCCTTATATCACCACCTCCCTTATACCGCAGACTGGAGCCATAGGCTAACACATAGTCCAATAGAAACTCATTCATTTGACTGAATTGTTCCAAGCTCACCAAAACTTAAGATACACCCGGCCAAAGGTATATAGCTTAAATCTGGACTATGGCTCCCCTCCTTTAAAATAACTAAGGAGGTGTCACATGTCCCACAACTTCAATGAAATCCCGGCCAGAGGAAAACATGGAAGATGGGGCCCTGAAACAAGTACCATCCACTGTGCACCGAGTGGTGGCATAAATCATTCTTATCATTCAAATCCCTCCTTACTCCACCCATCATAATACAACCGCCATGATGAATATGTTCACTCAAAATAATGCATTATTATACCATAAAGTTTTATACATCAATATGCGTATTTATGAATAGTGAATACTATGCGTATATGTGAATAGTAAAATACGATATATATATACATGAATAGTAAAAATGAAGAGTACATACGGTATGTATACGTGAATAGTAAATACGGTATGTATACGTGAATAGTATTATGAATAGTAAATACGGTATACGTGAATAGTAAAATGAATAGTAAATACGGTATACGTGAATAGTAAAATGAATAGTAAATACGGTGTGAATAGTAAATATGGTATACGTGAATAGTAAATACAGTATACGTGAATAGTAACATGAATAGTAAAAATGAATAGTAAATACGGTATACGTGAATAGTAACGTACGTATAAATAGTACCTCTGCAGATTTGCAAATCAAAGTTCCCACACCAGATCTTAAAACCATAAATATTTTCTAAATATTCTTGCCAAAATAGTAAACAAACAAATTTATAATCATACATAATTCACAAGTATAAGGAAGAATATTCAGAGTTACCTGTTACTTGCTAATACCCGAATCACCAACCAGCTATTATAACTCTCAAGCAAACATCTCTCTACTCTCTCTCTCTCTCTCTACCTCTCTCTATGGCTCTTAGAAGTTGTGAAGAATGAAATGAAATGGAAGGTCTATTTATAGTTGGAAAATGGGTCTTTAAGTGTAATTTTCGTCTCTGGGTCGTTTTACGTAATTTTCCCAAAATTTAAAAAAAAGTTGCCCGTGACTACTCCCGTGATGTTTCTTTTAAAAATTTTTAATAATATTTTAATAATATAATATATATTATTATTTAAATAATAAATTATTATTGAGTGGGTCCCGCGGCCAAAATTTTCAAAACTCACGAGAGTTTCTGTCGGCAGAGGAGAAATAATTTGACGTGGGTCCCACATGAATAGTAAATACGTATTTTGGAATAGTAAATACCGTATTTTTAAATAGTAAATACGTATTTGTGAATAGTGAACACTATTCATATTTCACAAATTTCAAGTATTAAATACGTATTTGCGAATAACATATATATATATATATATTTATTTTTTTTTTAAAATACGTATTTGTATATAGTAAAAACGTATACGTGAATAGTAAATACTATTCACGGGGCCCACAAAATACTGATTTCAAATTTATTACTTTCCAAAAATAGAGCCTACTAGTCTTCCCAAGATAGGTTTATGTTCAAGATATTAGATTCAAAATTCAGGATGTTACATTTACAAGTACTACCTCTTGTCGTTAGCATAAGACTCAATTAACTATTTTAACAAATTAAGGAAGATAAATAAATTAAGGAAAATTACTGTGAGGTCCCAGAAAATGGGCTTAATTATAGAGAAGTCCCAATGACAATTGAGGAGCATGTAATGACAAGTTCCATTGTCGTTGGGACTTCTTGGTAATTAAGTCCCTTCCTTAAAACCTTAAAGTAATTCCCCCTATTACTTAAAAGTATTTATATTTATTATTTTTTCTAAGCCAATTTTTCTGACTTATAAAATAATATTTAATCTAATAATACACATAAGTATTTTAGAAAGATCATGTGACATATGCTATAATTAAATAACTTATTAATTTCCGTAAGTTTCCCAAGTTAGTCAACTGAGTCTTATATTAAGGATCGGGGTAGTATTTTAAAAAAGAGAACTGTTATTTATGTTGGACACATGTCAAACAGCAATTTTTATCATACGCATTGACAAGGGACAATTTGAAAAGTGATAACTTACTTCATTTTGTTGCTGCACAAGGCAACGTTGGGAGCACTTATTACTACTGTGAAGCCATGTTCCATTATTCAGGAGTGAATATGACTTGTTCCTACCAAGAAGGACCAAATTTGTGAAAATATTTTGCTTATGTTAAATACAATGCCAGTGAAAGCTGTCTCTGTGGGCTGTAGAAATTAATCAAGACCTGTAAATATACTTCTTTGTGGCTACTTTGATTTTTGGGTCATCTTTGCAGAATAAGAAGCGCTCCAATTTGTTATTTCAAGACTAAAAGCTCTATCTTTCGATACCCCAATGATAACCCCAACATCATTTGGTTCACTAAAAAATCTTTGTATCAGGTAGTTTAATATCATTTGATATCTCTAAAAATGGTGAAATTGGAACAAACATAGGTTAACATTAGTGACACGTCATCTCGTTCCTTAACCAAATTATTAGAAGTTTTATTTTCAAACCACCGTGTGAAGGGATCAAACCTAATTGAAAGAAGTCTATCATTTGCCCTTGGTACCTAACCCTAATGGGAGGGGAAGGAAGGGTAAATGATATAAAAGTACCATATGAATTTCAAAATCTTATTGACAACAATAATAGTGAGATTAACAAGAACAGTAAAGCAATTGACATCTTTTTTTTGTTAGGAAATCATCTATTTGGGATTATGAAGTTCAAGTGGTATTTTCACAAATTTTAACGAGTTTGATTCTAAAAAAAAAAATTGAAGAAATGAGGTTACAAGATCTCAATTAATTTTTCTTACTCTTTAATATTACGTCTTCTCTTCATTAAAATTTTATAATCTCACTTTTCCCTTTTTTACATTGAACTCATTAAAATTTTTCCTACCTTACATTTTCCTCATACCAAACAGATCCTAAAATATTTGATGATGTTGGAACAAAGTTAGACACTTAGACACTAAAAGCAATACAAAAAGATTTTGGAAAAGGAAAAAGAGGATTTAGTCTTGTTTAAATATTGGCCTTACTTGCTACTTATGTGCAACGAGGAGCATGAAAGAATTGATGAAGCTGAAATAAGAAGCTTATCTATCTGAGATGGCCAATGAAAGAGAAGAAGAAGAATCTAGTTTTGGTATAGAACCACATGGAGAAACACAACTCAAAAGCTGAGTTTTTGCACAAAAGGGAAAAGTTAGTCTCGGATTGGATTCTGTGTGTTTTTTGACTCACAGAAACTTTTGCTTTCTAAATGAACCTGAGAAAACTGTGAAACGGAAAGCAATGAAAGCCAATTAAGGGCATAAATTACTATATGCTCAGTAAAGTAGATAAAGATTGAAGAAAACACATCAGAAGACAGAAGCCTAGTTATAGGTCATGTCATTAATTATGGGATGTGGAAGTTCATGTTCTAAGAAAGGGACTAAGAGTTTGAAGTGAGATGGGTGAGTCTAAGATCAGATCATTTAATCGTTGTAGGGAGTGACACAAAGATGTGTCGCTTTTCATGAATTAAAAGTCAGACCAAAAGTTTTCACCTACTCTGTTTCGCAGTTACTCCACACTTCCGCATACAAAAACATCGGTTTTCAGAAAGTGCTTTTGGTAGATTCTTGACAAGGGAAATGCTTAACTTTTTTGTTGCTGTTTCTTCTTCAAATCCCATGTGCTTATATTTGTCACACCCATTTGCGTTATGCTTAGTACCATTATTCAACTTTGTATATCTATAAACCACAAACTAGGGGCTCCTCTCCGTGCAATGCACGGAGCTATGTCCATTGTAAGATATTAACTTTGGATTAAGATCTTGTTAGGCTATCTTTTCAAAGTGGTAAGCTTTACTTTCTTTTGATATGATTAATTAATAAATTAATAGCATTAAACTAAGCTGTGTTAAATGACATTAATTTTGTCATATATTATTGTAAAGAATAACATTGGTTAGCACATATATATTATTAATAATGTACAAAAGTTTGCGTTGGTTTTATAATTAATATCCAGTTTTGGCCAACCCTTACAAGGACGGAGCTCCCAAATTAATATTAGTTAGTTTAGTTTAGATTCTTAAAGTTTAACTGTTTTTTTTTTTTTTTTTTTTTTTTGCTCAGAAAAGTTTAACTGTTTAATTATATAGTATTCCCCCCTTTCCTCGTTGAACCACGACAACGTGCCACAATATTGGCACTCATAAACAGGGTCCGCTTCATCTAGATAGCTTGAATCAGAAATGTCCTGCACTGTGTCATCTTCATCAACCGAGTCCTCTTCTCCTTCACTTGCAAAGATCATTGAACAACTACAATTTCAGAGGTATTGTAAAATTGTATTATGTAGTGCATATTCATTTACAACCTTTATAAGTTGGTTTGCCGTGTCGTTGCAGGAGATTTTTCTTCAACGACGAGTTTCGTGTGCAATGGAATGTTTCTCTGCCTAAATCTCGCTTTGATAATATATGGCCCATGTTGAGCACCTCACTCGAGGATGCCATGCTTGCAGTTTTGGGTTGCGGATGGTATGGTGGGTGGAGGTAGAAACATGTTAGGTCAGGTTTGAGTTAAATAAGCCTAAGCTTATAACATAGGTCTAAAACCTAAGTCTAAAGCCAGTAAGTAAAAAGGGTTGGTTCTTCACAAGCCGGGGCCTAAACGGTTAAAGAAAAATAATCATTTTTTGAGGTCTAGCCCTTGACATCAGGGCTAAGGCCTTGAACATCAGGGCAGGGCCGGCCGTATAGGTTAAAACTATTAAAATAATATTTTCAATTTTTTAAAGAAATAAAATTAGAATAATAAAAATCCTAATTTAACACATAAATATTGTCAAAATTAAGATGTAAACAATATGCATCATACAACAAACAAACATAGTCATTAAATCGTTATGAAAGGTAAATTATTGTCCATATACCACAATTACAAATAATTAATGCAAAAACTTAACAAAATTAAAAATACTTCTTATAATATTGTTTTCAAAAGTGTAAGTAATCAACAATATAAACAACACAAGATATTGAAAAAAAAAAACAATTACTAGAAAATAAGTCAAAATATACAAAATTAGTAAGAATACTTATAACATAATAAATATCTTTTATAAGCTTTTAATTTTTAGGATTCTTAATATAATATGTTCTTATGAAACTTAATTCTAAAAATGATCATAACAACTAAATATTTGCAACATCATTAACAAAGTATAAAAAATCAGCAATATTACTATCATATAAATGATTTTTTTTTTTTAAAAAAGTAAAACTTACTGACTTTGGCCATTAGCCCTACAAGACTAGCTGTTTTAGGCCCAATCTCACTTTTGAGGCAAAAATCTTAAACTTGACCCTTGCAAATTCAGGGCCTAAACAGGACAGCCGACAAGATCGGCCCATTTTTCTGACTCTACCAGAGCCTAAGCTTAAGCTTGTATACATGCCTTTTTTAGGCTCAAACTCAAGCTTTCAAATGGCCTAGTAAAGTCTAAAACTTTTTTAAAGGCGGAATAGGATATTGTCACTACCAAGTTACTACCACTTTTTCACCGTTGGATCAGAATCTCATCTACCTTTATTATTTCTCTCTCCTATTGAGATTCTGATCCAACGGTGAAAAAGTGGTAGTGACTTGGTAGTGACATAAAATTGGTAATGGCAATATCATATCCCTTTAAAGGCCTACTTATTATTTGAGCAAAAAAAAAAAAGCCTACTTATTATGTAGGCTTTTAAATAGGTTTAAAAAATTATACCTTTAAGGCTTTAAATAAGCTAGACGGCATATAATTTAAAGCCTATAATATTATTTAAATAAAATTTAATTCCTATAATTTAATAAATCCAAATAAAAATTAATTTAAAAGAGCTATTATTAGAGTTTTAAATTATAGAGCATGAACCCACTATGGTAATTTAATAATTTTATTTTTAAATTAAAATAAAAAAAATGATAAAAAAAAATATAAATATAACACACATAAATTATATTTTAAAATATGTAAACATGTTAGACAAAATAGGCCTAATTTGTTGACATATTTAGGTTAGTAAATAGACCTTAACCTGACATCTTTGTTGAGCAAGCTAGACCGGGAGGTCATGCTGTATGTCTGTCGTATGATAGGGGCTGCCCAATTTTAACCCTTAATGATGGTCAAATTTAAAGCAGTGATTCGTCTCTTTGCAAAGATAAATTAATTATTGGCCGTGGTGGATTTTCAATTAAGGATCATCTAACGGTGTTTTATTAGAGCTTAATTTTTATAACTTTTTATTTTCATTTTTTTTACTTCTATTAAATCACATATTTGTCTCTTTGCATTCTCAAAGTGCATACAAAAAAGATAAAGTAATTATTAGCAGTCGCATAACTATAATTTGACTGCCGGGTTATTTAAATAACCCCGCATTGACTATTATGTCTCTCTGAATTTATACTGTTTTATAATTTTATCAGAAGTTAATTTTATAACTTTTTATTCATTACTTATTATTACTTTTGTAATTAGTGCATGCACTATTATGTCTTTCTGAATGCCTCAACCGCTTGAATAAAGACATTATAAATTTCAATTATTAATAAAGGCACGGGGAGAATACCTAGTTATTGATAAAGGCTATGGAATGTTATGCAAATGACCAAGTATTCCAATTAAAATTCAAAGTGATCAGATGGAACAAAATTTTTTCATTGGTTAACTTTCTCATCATCTCTCATCATTCAATTCAAACCATTGATTTAACTTAATTTTTAGGAGAGAGATTGTTGATATGAGCAGTTATATCAAATGTATAGTCTAGATTTAACACCGATAAAAACAATAAAAAAACGCCAATGAGAAGATTTAGATCCAGTTTTCTCACTTTCTTCTATTGAATGTATGCTTCTATTATGCCCAGCCTTAATGGCATGTGCGTACACTATGATGTTTTTGGGAAATGTTATTTAAAAAATGTTGGATAGATATGTCATATGATAAATAGATAGATAGTTTGACCCATTTCTTGATTTACGTGTAGTGGCGGACAATTGAGCATGAGGCCCATAATTAGTGGTGGCAAAATATTTTGAGAAAATGCCATAAAAATACTATTTGAATTTGTTAAATCCCCAAAAACCCCTTGAATTTATAAAAAGATTGAGAGATACCAAGGACCTATAGGGAATATGTAAATTCGGGTAAAATGACTCCTTTTACCCTTACATTTAAATAAATAAAAAAGGATAAAATAGCCGGCCGTCGGTGGCCACAAGCCGGCCACCCCCCGGATGATCGGCGGCGAGGTGGCCGGTTGTCGGAGGGCCACTGCCGGCGGTTGGTCTATTTTATCTTTTTTTTAATTATTATTTAAATGTAAGGGCAAAAAGGTAATTTCACCTAAATTTGTATATCCTTCATAGGTCCTTGGTATCTCTCAATCTTTTTACAAATTCAGGGGGACTTCTGGGGGTTTTGCAAATTTAAATGGTATTTTTATGGCATTTTCCCAAATATTTTTTAAGAAATATTATTATAAAATAATTACTACATCTTCTTCCTAGCTAGATAATAAATTTACTTTTGTCCTAAATATAATACTTCAATTCATTTTGTTTTTCAAATTAATAACTTTTTGTCTCAAAGTATCCTATTGATATCACTTATTAAAAGGGGATTCCATCTTGAGGTGATTCCAATGCATATAATCACAAACAGTGTTTTAGAAAAGAGAGACACATATTTATTACAAATAATTATTTTGATGAATTTCTTTAACGTCTACAAATTACTACCTTAGGTCCTTAATATAAAATCTTGTTTGTAGTATTACGAAATTTATATTAAGGACTAAAAGTAGTGGTTACTAAGCTATGATATTAAGGATATAAGGTAGGAAAAATTTCACATAATCATCTACTTTACTTTTAAAACACTCCATTTGATCTTTAATATAAAACCTAATTGGGGAGTGAATCATTGTCCTAAAGATAAGACATATTGCTCATGTTTGTCAATCTTTTCCATATTACTCTATATTGATGCTCCCTCATCAATAATCAAATAAGAGAAAGATGAACAAAAATAACAAAGATGATTATAGGTATTTTAGAGGAAAAATATGTTATATTAACCAACTTAACTAATTTTCTTAATCTAATTAAAGTAGGCAAATAGATCTTATATTAATGATTAGAGGGAGTAACTTACTAAACAAGATAGGAGATTCTAGGCTAATGAATGGGAAAAATTTTACTCCCTTCAATTCTAAATGTAAGAACTAGTTGAGGGCTTTGATTTAGTCTTAAATATAATATAAGATATCAATTTGCTTTGTCTCTTAAATTTATAATTTTCCACCAAACATTTGCTATTTTTTTGATATAATTTCCACCAAACATTTGCTATTGATTACATATGTAAAAGGAGTTTTCATCAATTGGATAGTTTCCAATACAAATGATGAGAGGGGTATTTTAGAAAAGCCATCAGACCATTTTTTTTTTCTTTTGGACAAATAACAAATCTAACTAATTCCTTTTAATGTTTACAAATTAGTTATATTATCCTAGTATAGAGTCTACAGTGATTAAACATGAATTAGTCACTACTAACAAATACCTAATAACCGTTACAAGAGTTTAGTAAGGTAATTTGAGAAGAAAAAGTGATGGTTACAGAGAAGAAAAATTAGAAGTCTGTTCTTCAAATTTCAAATGATACAGGAAAACAAGAATAAATCCATTGAGTTTGAAATTATTTTTTGTAAGGGGGTATCAAATAAACTGAACAATGGACTCCATATAATGTACTCTTACCGGATCAATTTGTAGGACTTTTCTGCAGCAAATCGTAAAGACTAATATGCTAGAAATATAAACTTTTTAACAAAGAAGTATAAACTTTAAAAATTCCCTTAATATACTATTAATTCCTAATCAACTCACTTAATTAATGGAGGGCATTTCTGGAACAAACTCTGATGCGAAAGCAAGAAGAGGAAAAATCTCTATGTATTGAAATTGAATATTCTGGAGATATGTGCCTCCTATATATACACTGTAGTAGATAAATAAATCTAAGTAAGTCTCTTCTTGTTACAACAAGTAAAGCTAACTAATTCTGTTTACATTCAACTAATTACAGCAAAAAAGCTAACTAAAACAATTACAATTACATCTACTATATTCACTAATCCCCCCCCCCCCCTTTTCAAGTTGGAGAGTGAATATCTATCATTCCCAGCTTGGATAGGAGTGTAAGAAATGGAGAAGGAGCAAGTGGTTTGGTAAAGATATCTGCCAATTGATCTTGAGTCTTGATCGGAAGTAAATGAATCAACCCATTTTGCAATTTTTCGCGAACAATGTGGCAATCAATGTCAAGATGCTTCATCCATTCATGAAAAGTAGGATTAGCAGCAATATAACAAGCAGATTGACTATCACAGTACAAAGAAGCAAGGGAAGTAAGTGGAAGACCAAAATCACGAAGTAAAAAAGATAACCATTGAAGCTCACAAGTGGTAGTAGTCAAAGCACGGTATTCAGCCTTAGAGGAAGAAGTAGAGATAGTTTGTTGCTTTTTAGAACGCCAAGTAATCAAAGCCTGATCTAAGAAACCATAGAAACCTGTAATAGATTTTCTAGTGTCAATACAACCAGCCCAATCAGAATTACTAAAAGCATTTAATTTGACAACAGAAGCAACAGGAAAAAAACAAACCACGACTTGGAGCAGCCTTAATATACCAAAGGACTCGATGAGCAACCCGTAAATGTAAATCAGTAGGGTTCTGAATGAACTGGCTTAATTGTTGTACAGCAAAAAGAAATGTCAGGCCTAGTATTAGCAAGATACAATAAACGTCCTATTAAGGTGCGATAACCAGATCCATCTTCCAAAACAATATCCGAATCAAGAGAAAGCTTCAAAGATGTAGCCATAGGAGTAATAGCAGGTTTACGCTCAAGAAAACTAGCATCAGACAGAATATCCAAAGGAAATTTGCGTTGACAAAGAGAGATACCCTTGGAACTATGAGTAATTTCCAAACCTAGAAAATACTTAGCATCACCTAAGTCTTTGATTTTAAGAGGTATCAAGAAAAATCTTCATATTGGTGATTTCGGTCAAATTAGTACCACATATGAGAATATCATCCACATAAACCAATAAAGCAGTAAAGGCAGTGGCAGGTTGCTTGATAAACAGAGAATGATCAACGGAAGAATGGTGATACCCACAAGAGAGTAAAGCTGAAGAAAGCTTAAAAAACCATTGTCTACTTGCTTGCTTAAGACCATAAAGAGACCATTGCAACTTACATACTTGAGTAGGAGAAGAATCAAATAAGCCCGAAGGAGGTAACATATAAATTTCCTCATGGAGATCCCCATGAAGAAGAGCATTATTGACATCAAATTGCTTTAAATGCCAATTTTGGGTCGCCCAAGGAGCAAGTAATAAACGAATAGTAGTAAGTTTTGCAACAGGAGAAAAAGTATCATTAAAATCAACTCCCTCAATTTGAGTATATCCCCTAGCAACTAGATGGCCTTTATAACGATTCAAAGTACCATCAAAGTTATATTTCTTAGCTAGAGCTGGCAAAACGAGTCGGGCCCGTCGGGCCAACCCATTTAAGGGTCAGGCTTGAAAAATGGAAGAAAGAGGTGAAGTTTGGCCCTGCAAGGCCAAGGGCTTTTACGAGCCCCTGCAGGGCTAAGGGCTGGCCCATTAGGCCAATCAATATATATATATATATATTAAATGTTGAAAAACTGAAGTGTGGGTAACCCTTAAAAAAAATTCCATAGTCCATTTCTCCACACTACTCAGATGCACTCCTCAATCCTGTCCTCCACTCCTCGAGACCTCAACCCTTGTCTCCTCCCTCCTCCTAGATCTCAACTCGTTAGTGCCCACTGCTGCTAATCGATCTCAAGTTCTCAAGTCTCAGTCCCCGCCTCGCCTGTCGTCTCTACTCAATCCCCTCCACTTCGCCGTCTCTGCTCAGTCCCCTCCACTCCGTCGTCTTTGCTCAGTCCCCTCCACTCCTCATCTCCTCCTCGATCGCAACTCTTCTCAGCTCTTGCGTCTCACCGACCACCGTCAGCGTCACTGAATCTGTTCTCAACTCTCCCTAAATCTCAATCTCAAGTTCTCAACTCTGAAGCTTAACTCTCACCCACTCTCGAATCTCGATTCGCGAATCAGCATCCTTTGCTCAGTCCTCGCCGTGGAATCAACTCTGAAGCTCAACTCTCACCCACTCCGCCATGATTCTGTGAATCGACCTCAGCCTCCCCTACCCAAGGTGCCGACTTTAAATTATTTGTTGTATTTTGTTTTAAATTATTTGTTGTATTTTTTCTCTGGTCCGCCGTGAATGAGGTTCGATTTAATGATGCATAGCACTTGCAATCCTGGAAATACTATGTTATCTGGTTTATTGAGCTTTCTCCCGAATAACAAACATGGAAATACTATGTTCTCTGGTTCTTTGAGCATTCTCTAGTTCTCTGGAAATACTATGTTCTCTGGTTCTTTGAGCATTCTTTGGTTCTCTGGAAATACTATGTTAAACTAATGATTATGGACGAAGCTCATCAACTATTTTGTAGATCAATAGCTTTCAAATGTGACTTTGTAGTTCAAGTAATAAATTTCTAATTGCATTATGGAAATACTATGTTTGTTTTTTCAAGCTACGAATTTATTACTTAAGTTGTGGCAATGTCAGAATACTATGTTTGTTTTTTCAAGCTGCGAATTTATTACATTCATTTTGCTTTCATTGTTTTGGTTATGTCACTCTTGTTAAGGCTGTATGAAAATTTGTTTTGAGTATACTGTATTTTTGATCTTTGATGCAGCCTAATGTCTTCGTCACAAAAATTACAGGAGACTAATGAATCATTAGCTATGATGGGTAAGGGTAAGACGTCTTCTCTTCAAGAGATTGAAGAATCAAAGCCTAAGAAGGCAAGACATTTGTCTTCTGAAGTGTGGAGGTATTTTAGTAGAGTTGAAGCTGAAGGGGTAGCTAAGGCAAATTGTAATGCTTGTTAAGGTTTATTTACAAGGGGTGCGGATACAAGCACCTCACATCTAAATCGTTATATTAAGAATTGTCCTTCTGGAGATAAATTTTGAGATATTAGGGTGATGATGTTGGATAGAGAAGGAAAAATGAGGTCTAGAAAACTTAACCATCAGCGTATTAAGGAGATTATCGCTTTATGCATAATTGAGCATGATCTTCCTTATTCATTAGTTGAATATAAATGGGTCAAAGAACTTCTAAGGACATTGAATCCTGATGTAAGGTGCGTTTCTAGAAACACAATGACAGCTTATGTGCAGAAATTCTTCCGCCAACAAAAGAATATTTTGAAACAAAAATTGAAGAACAATATTGGCAGAATATGCTTGACTTCTGATTGTTGGACTTATGTGACTTCTGAATGATATATATGTTTAACAGCTCATTTTGTTGATGAAAAGTAGACACTAAACAGTAAGATACTTGCCTTTTGTAGGATGGAGCCTCCACATTCTGGATTTTCGATGTCTAAGAAAGTGTATGATTGTTTGAAAGAATGGGGGATTGATGATACAATATTCTCAATTACTCTAGATAATGCATCTGCAAATGATACATTGCAAGACTTATTGAAAGATAGGCTACTCATGCAAAACAACTTTCGCTTCGTTTGTAATGGGGAATTTTTTTCATGTGAGGTGTTGTGCCCACATCCTCAATCTGATAGTTCAAGAGGGCTTAAAAGTAACAAGTTCTGCTTCGAATAAGATGAGAGAGAGTATTAGATATGTGAAGGCCTCTGAAGCAAGGATGAATCTTTTCAAGCAATGTGTTCAAGAAGTTGGTGGCATTGACACTTCTATGGGCTTATGATTAGATGTGGTTACTAGATGGAACTCCACTTATGCAATGCTTGAGAGTGGTCTTAAATATCGTCGTGCTTTTGGAAAGATGGCTTTGGATGATCCAAACTTCAAGTTTGTTCTAACACAAGATGAGTGGAATAAAGCAGAGGCAATGTGCAATTTCTTGAGGCCATTTGAGAAGATTACAAGGTTGATTTATGGGTCGTCTTATCTAACTTCTAATGTTTATCTCATGCAAATATAAAAATTGAGATGTTGCTTACTAAAAATATGGCGAGTCCTAACCCAGTGATTCAAGAGATGTCATTGAAAATGAAAGGAAAGTTTGAGCATAATTATAGCGTCATTCTCGCAGTTGCAATGGTTCTTGATCCTCGATGGAAGTTCAATATTATACAATATTTCTATGAAAGGATTGACTCTATAACTTGTGATGAGAAGGTCACCAACATAAGGAGCAAGTTGAATTTCATTTTCGATGAATATTCAAATGTGAGGACATGTCTTCCAACTCTTGAATCAATTAACAGATCTTCAACATTGACAACCCTTCATTCTTCTCATACTTCAAGTGCTTCAATAACTGCCTTTGATGATGCATTTAATGTATGTTTTAATTTCATTGTCAATTGAATTTGTTGAGTGTTCAACTAATATTTACTTGATTGTTTTGTAATGATGCAGGATTATCAAGATATTTATGCGAGTATGAATCATTCTTCCATGAACAAGTCTGAATTGGAAACTTATTTGGAAGAACCAATACTAAAACCTGATAATTGGAAAGAATTGGATGTCTTGAACTGGTGGAAGAACAAACAACAAAGATTTCCAATTCTTTCAAAGATGGCAACTGATATTCTGAGTATTCCAATTACTACAGTAGCTAGTAAATCAGCTTTTAGTTTTGGCTCACATGTTCTAACAAAATATAGAAGTTCCATTCTTCCATATAACGTTCAAGCTCTTATTTGTACTCACAATTGGATGCATGGATTCACATACGATCATAATTTATATATATATATATATATATATATATATATATATATATATATATATATTATATTTATTATAGAGTTATTTATTTATTTAATAACTATACCCTAATTTTATGATTTGGTTTATTAGTTATTGCAGATAACAATTATGGATATGTTCATGATGCGGGAGAAGAAATTCGTGATATTCTTACTCATGAACCAGAACCTGCTCATAGTGAGGTACAATCTAATGTTGTTGACATTGATGATAGTGGCAAACATGACGACAATGATATTGATAGTCATCCTTCTAACGTCGCTTAGTGGTATGCTTTGTATGTTTTATGTAAGTTATTTGTGAACATAATTTGATTTTGATTATGAATTCGTGACTGCTTATTTGTTGGATGATTGTGTTTTTTGAATATAAACGTTGACAACATTTATTTGATAAATTAGAGCTTTAATTGTTGTAATTTACTAATTATATTTCTTTGAAAAACACGGAAGAAAAATAGTTAAAATTTGGAATAGTAATTTCCGCGCCCTGCGAGCCAGCCCTAGCCCTGGTGCTCTCAGGCCAAGCTTTGAAAAACATGTGTTTTTCTTACTCTGGGTCCTGGAGGGCTAGGCCGGCCCTGATTGTTAGCTCTAAAGATGAGGAAGTTTTAAACTTTGAATTCCTTTTTAATAGCTTAGGGTGTGTTGTCAATTCCGGCAAAATTGACTTTTTTTTAATATAACTTTTATAAATTTAAGATTGAACAAAAATCAGATTGTTTAACGTGATTTATATTTAGATTGATTGTGACTTAAATGTCTTTTTTTTTTCAATATGAGTTTTGAAAACTTGTTTGAATGATTATATTGAAAAAACACTTTTATGAAAGATAGATATAGAAATAGGGTAGATCAGGTCAGACTTTGGCTAAACAGGCCTGAGCCTGTAATAGAGACAGAAGGCCTGAGCCTAAATTCAAGCTTTTTTTTTAGACTCAAGCCTGAGCCTTCATAAGGCTTGGTTGAGCCTGAAGCCTTTTTATAAACCTACCTACAATGTAAGCCTTTAAAAAGCCCTCATATTGCAGGCCTTAAATAGACTTTGTACACTTCAAACCTATTAAAACCTATATAAATATAACTTGAAAGTAGAATATAAGAATTAAAAAAGATAAATGTTATGTTATCTATATGATATAAATATAATTATATTTATTTAATGTGTTAATAGGACATGCCTTAATAAAATAGGCTTGACCTATTTACACACTTATACCTTTAAATAAGTCTTGGCTTTACCTTTTTAACAAACAAGCTAGGTCAAACCAGGCCCTAAATAGGCTAGGTTATAGGCCACCTAATAGGGGCTTGGCCTATTCTCACCCATAATGAAAGATGACTTAAAAGATATGGATCTTATTAAATTATATATATATATAATTATTCAAAAGAACTTACAAAGGCAGAAAGTAAAAGAAAGCAGCGGAAAGATAAAGAAAGAAACTAGAGAGAAGGCAGAGAGAATGGTTAGAGAGAGAGAGAGGGTTCTTCCGAGTGTGCCCACTACAGACTAGGACGTCTGCTTAAATAGACAGGCTCGGGTCACTATTTAAACAATTCCGGTTGATGACCGGTACTGCCAGTTTTGATACAGTTCCGGTAAGTGACCGTTACTGTTTATTCCTTTGTAATTAGCTACAGTATTTCGAATCTAATCGTACATACCGTATCTAACTACAGTGCCCTACATATTACAGTGTTTAGTGTTACAGGTGGATTTCTAACACTATCTGCAATACAAAGAGGGGTTTTACAGAAATTGTTTACAACTTTATACATGGAAACATTGTTTGTTTGAAGTCTCCGTCAAAAGTTGTAAAATCTTCAGTCTTCTGCAAGGTTGACAATGAATTCTTCATCTTCATCATCATCACTTGAATCAGGCTTTGAGGTCCCAGCTTCATCTCGCTTTAATTGTTCGAGCAAAATGCTGAGTTGTTTGATACAATCTTGTTTATTTGATGCAGCTGCTAGAGTATGCTGAACAAAATTCTTCTGGTTTAGAAACCGACTTTGTTCTCTGGCACAAAGAAATTCTGGATTATCCTTGAACCATTGGTCCACAGCCTTGCAGTCTGCATTTGTTTGCCTGTATTTGGCCCACCAGCGTACATAGAGTTGTCTTTGTAATACTGGTAGAACTGGGGATTTTCTATCCATATGAGACAGTCTGTATTGCCAAGAAAAGATCCAGGATACAGATAATTTTGAAAAATAATGGAGATCGATAGGAAAAGGATCTCCTTCTGCTTGAAATTTGTTTTTGAAATGATCAAATGCTCTCTGGATCTCTGGTGGAAAGATCTGTGGTATTGGTCCAAAGACATGCCACCATTTCAAAAACCATTGAGGAAAGTTATACTTGGTTGTTTGTTTGAAATAAATGAACCAAGTATGTTTAAAAATCTTGTTTTGATCCCAAAAAATATTATACCAGGCTTCACAGTAATCCCAGTAAGTGTATCCTTCAGGATCATATGGTTTTGAAAATAATTTTTGTTTATGCAAACTTTGTCCCCACTGTGTTGGTGTGAGAACTTGTAAAATTTGGAGAGTTGAATGGGTGATTAATGATTGATCTTCTTTAGAAACATATCGAGTTAACTCGATAGACTTAGAGTCAACCAGTATCACTTCATAAAACTCTCTTGTCTTTTTGAGGTTGGTAGGTATGAAATGAAATCCAGAAGGGAAAACATTCAAAGCTACCTGATTTGGGGTTTCCAGGAAAAACTCAGGTTCAACCTGTAGGATCCTCAATACAATATTTGGTTTTTCAATGTAAGGAGTTTCCATAGGATTGACTGCTGAGGTGACCACTAAGGATTTTGATACCTGAGGTGGCTTTTTCTGGGCTAATTCAAGAGCAAATTCTTTGTTTGATGAATCATACTCTTTTTTACTAATTGCCTGTGAGGAGGAGGCAATTAATGACAGAGCAAGTTTATCATATTCAAGAGCCTGGGTTTTAGGATCCTTTTTTGCTAATACTTCTCCCCAAGTTTGTGTTGGGGGTTTCTTAACATAAGAATCAATTGTTTTTCTTCCAGGCTTGACAGGAATGAGACTTTGGGTTTGAGTCTCTTTTGGAGTAGATGACTCCATTTTGTGGGTAGGTGACCCAGATTTTGTTTGTGAACGTGTCAGTCTGGCTCCTTGTGTTTGGGGAACCGACTGGCTGGTTGATGCTCCTTGTGTTTGGGGAGCTGATTGGCTAGAGGATGCTCCTTGTGTTTGGGGAGCAGCTTGTTGTTGTAACAATTGTTTAATTATCTCCGCCAAATCTGATTCGGAGATAGGGCTTTGTGCATCTTGAAAGATGCTTTGCTTATCGTCTTCTTGGATGATTTGTTTATTTCTGGAATCTTCACCGGGTTTTTTCTTTCTTGTCATTATATGAAGAGAAGGAAATGGGTTTTGGGTCAGTACGCTCTCTTCCCTGTAAAAACTCTCGGGTAAGGAAATCAGGAAGAGAATTAGAAGTGCCTTTGATAAATTCAATGTCAAAATCAAAAACACTCAAAATTGCTTGCCATCGAGCAAAAATCTGTTTTGAGGCAAGATTTTTAACATCTTTTTGTAAAACATCTTTTGCAGCTTTACAATCAATGCGAATTAAAAATTTTTGATTTAAAAGATCAGCTTGAAATTTTGAAACACACAATACAATCGCTAAGATTTCCTTTTTGATTGTAGAATAATTTTGTTGAGAAGAATTCCAATGTTTAGATGTAAAAGAAATGATTTGTTCTTTTTCACCTAAACGTTGTTTGAGGATACCTCCATATCCCAACTCAGAAGCATCAGTTTGGACAATTTTGAAAGCGGACGGTACAGGAAGGGTGAGACATGGAAGTTCTTTAACCTGTCGTTTAATTTGTCTGACGACTTCGGTATGAACTTCAGTCCAGGGACAAGGACTTTTGTTGAGTCGTTGATGAAGAGGTTTAACAAAATTGCTAAGTTGAGGGATAAACTCAGCAACATAGTTTAAACACCCCAAAAATCTCTGAAGTTGAGTTTTATCAAGAATTTGATCAGGAAATTTATCAGCAAACTGAATTGCTCGTTCGATTGGAGTTATTGTTCCCTGACAAATCCAGTGTCCAAGGAAACGAACTTTGGTTTGGAAAGGCTAATTTTTGGTTTTAAAACCACTAAACCATTTGTTTCTGCAGTTCGAAGAAACTTTGAGACGTGTTTAAAATGTTCATCCAAAGAATTTGAAAAGATTAAAACATCGTCAATATAGACTATGATATATTGACTTTGATCATTAAAAATCTCATTCATAATCCTCTGAAATTCAGAAGGAGCATTTTTCAAACCAAAAGGCATAACATTCCACTCATACTGTCCGAAAGGAACAGTAAAAGCAGTTTTATACCTATCCTTTTCTGAAATTTAAATTTGCCAAAATCCAGATTTCATATCAAATTTTGAAAAGATCTTTGCAGAATGCAAATGTTTTAGTAGATCAGCCTTATTCGGTATAGGATACCGAATCCATTGCAAAGCTTCATTTAAAGGCTTGTAATTGATAACAAGCCTTGGAGTTCCTCGTTCAATTTCTGCATTTTTATTGACATAGAAAGCAGCACAAGACCATGGACTACGACTCGGACGAATGAGCTTTTTGTCAAGAAGATCTTGGATTTCTTTTTTACAAGTTTCAAGAAGTTCTTGAGACATTTGAATAGGTCTTGCTTTTGTAGGAATCTGTTTTTCAGAAAAATTGGGCTCATATGGAAGATCAACAGAATGTTGTTTTCTATTCCAAAAAGCGTTGGGAAAATCAGCACAAACTGTTTGATGGATCTTATCTAACCAAGACTGGATTTTTTGCTGAACAACCGGTTGTTGGAGTTGTTCTTCAATTCTTTTGAAAGAGATTTCATCCTGGAGATAATTGATCTGTTTTTGTTTAAAGAAAAGAGGATTTAATTCCCTGAATTTCGGTGTTTCAGTAAAAGGAAAGAAAATAGTTTTTCCCAGATGTTGTTTTGAAATGCCATCATATTCTAGTTTGCAAGGAATTAATTGTGTTGCAAATGGTGCCCCAAGAATGATTTGTGTTCCCATGTCTTTCATAAGAATGAATGGGGTTTTTATTTGAAATCCTTCATTTTGCACAATGACATCAGAAAGTTTGTACTGAACAGAACATAGAGATCTATTAACAGAACTATATCTTTCTGTTGTCTTTGTGAAATATTTGGTGGGTACCAAACCTTCTAGAATACAATTGGCTTGGGCTCCGGTATCAAATAATACAGATTGTTCTATAACAAAATCATTATTGATAATGATTTTTGCTTGTATATAGAACTTCTGAAGAAAAAACCTTGAAATCACATTTAAAAAAGGTATTTCTTGTTCAGGGTTCATCTCCTCATTTTCATTTTGTAAAACTTGATCAATATTCTCATCAGGAGGATTTTGAGTCAAGGAAAGAAGTTCTTGAATTTGAAGTAAAACTGATTCATGTGTATCCCGACTAGATTTGAGAGCTTGAACTTCAACCTTAAGCTTGCATATCTCAGATTGAAGATCTTGGATTGTGACAGGTTTGACAGAATGTTTGAATCTTTCCAAAGTTTTAGTCAAATCATATTTGTTATGAAAGACTGAAAGTTTGGAAGAAGATGGAGATGGAGATTGGGTAATAATATCTTTGAATTTTGAAAGATACATACCTCTATCAGATTCAGGAAGTTTGCTTATAACATCAAGAAGCAAATCTTGTTCTTTGGTAATGACATTTATTTGTGGAAGAGAAGAATCATCAGAAGATGTCGAATAAAGATCGTCATCCTGGATTTGGTTTATTTCGCCAGAAGTGGAATGATCTTCATCAGACTCAGATGAGGATTCAATCAGAAGATTGTTTATTTGCTGAAGAAGGGGTTCCTCAATCTGAATATTTCTGATCTTTCGAGAAAGTCGACAGTATTTAGAAATATGACCAGGCTTGCCACATCTGAAACAAGTTACTTGACCAGGTTTTGGAGGACCTTTTGAAAAGTCATTCTTTGGTTTAGAACGAAAATTCTTTTTGTATTTCCTTGGAGGAGTTTGGAAATCATCCTTTGTGTAAAAACGCTTGTTAGTAGGATGTTTGTTTTTGGAGAAAGATGGATTAAAACAAGAAGTTTTGTGAGACCTTGATCTAGGCTTCTTACAAGCTGGAAGACCAAATTGTTCACAAAATGACCCCAACTCTTTTCTGTTTATACTCTTTTCTTTGGCAAGTTGATGTTTTATTCCATCATCTTGACAGATTTTCAAAGCTGTTTTCTGAACATGAGAGATTAACTCTCCATATGTCAGGTTCTCATAAGGTATGCTGCCTTCATAGTGATGTCTGAGTTTGTCTCTAACTTTATCACCAAAAGATTTTGGTAATCCAGCTAGAAACTTTTCTTTCCAAAAACCTTGATTGGCATCATCCCTTTGGAGTACCCGGGATAAGAAAGTATCTTTATACCATCTGAAATCAGACAA
Source organism: Acacia crassicarpa (assembly GCA_034222035.1). Classification (NCBI taxonomy): domain Eukaryota; kingdom Viridiplantae; phylum Streptophyta; class Magnoliopsida; order Fabales; family Fabaceae; genus Acacia; species Acacia crassicarpa. The sequence goes on along the minus strand of JAWXYG010000009.1, from coordinate 15,796,034 downwards.
AGTCCGACATCTGATGTTAGAAAGAAGTTCAGAGGAACGATCTCTCCAAATGTTTGGATCTCCAACAAAGTGTTTGATAATTGAAAAAGTAAGAGTATTAACAGAATCTGGTATGGGTTCACCATTATGAAGAATGGGAGTTCCATCAGGTTCAGTTTTTACTGAAGAAATAATGTTTGATTTTTCATCAGATGACAGATAATAATCCCACCATCCTTTAAGTTGTCCAGTAAACCCGGAAACTGAAAGGTTAGTTATCTCTGTATCTGAATAATCACTTGTTGTTTGATAAGCAGTGCTTACCATGGTCATTTGTTGAAGAATTTGAAGGATATTTGATAAGCAGTGCTTACCATGCTCGTAAACAATTGCGGACAAACCTGACATTGTGTTGTGGATTTTTTGCAATAATCACCTCTCCGATATGGCCTCCAAGCCTCCAATCGAGATGGCATTCTCCAGACATAAGCCTTCTAGAGGAACGTTGTGAATCTGGATCCAAACTGGAGTATGACTAAAATCGAATTCCTTACAAGATTTATAGCATGGCCTCTCCATCAGATTCAAAAAACTATCGTTGATAGACCACAGACGACCTCGGAGAACTCTGTTAAATTCCTCCTCTTACTCAAATTTAAACATAAAGGCATTTCCAATAATATCGATTATGTCCAGACTTGTCTGTAGATTCCACGTCTTCTACAGTATTGTCAACAAAGTGGCTCACGTATAGATCTTGTTCGCCAAGATCTTGCCGATTAGCACCTTCTCAGCATCTGCCTCCCTCCACACTAAAAGTGTTGAAATCTGAGCCTCCTCCATAACAGGGAAAAAGGAGGATTGCAATCGGAGACTACACCATAGTGGATCGATCGACGCACCTCAACCTTAATCCCCGTCGGACCTCCCTTCTCTAGCGTCGCACCACCCCCAAACCACCCAATCAGCACCCTTATCACTCTCACACTTGGCGAAGAGAACGAGACTCCCACACGAGTGCGTGGGGAGAAAAAAAAAATAACTCTTCAAGTTTAGATGTAAAGTTTATTGTTAAAATTGTACATTTACCCTATCTTTATACACAAATACCTAAATTTGGCACACATGGAGTACTCTTGGTTTAGCTTTTCATCATTTAAATTTTTAATATATATATATATATATTAAAATAATCAGTCTAGTTAACAATTTTGAGATCATTCCATCAAAATTGTTAACAATTTTGATGGAAAGGTTTGAACAAAGGTTTGATTATGGATGGAGATTGATTCGTAGAAGTAGAAGGAATTTGTTGGGAAGGGGTTTTGGTAATATGATCTCCAATAATTTGAAGATACTGATTGGTATAATTGTTTTGCTCCATAAGACTTTTGATATCTTTTGGATAAATAGGGTCTTCAGGGTTTCTAGTTTTGAAAGGAGAGGCGAAAAGGGGATTTTGTTTACTATCCACAATGCCAGGAATTTGGTATGACCTTCTTGGAGGAACTTCTGAAGAAATGATTTGTCCTTCAGATGTTTTCCATTCTCTTTTGGTCATATTTATTGTTTGATCAAATGGATATTCTATTCCTTCTTGTGAAGCATAAGCCTCAAACCAAGCAAAAAATGGAATATTTATTTCATACTTTTCAAGGAAACTGTAGAACTTTTCTTGGATCTGCTTTCGCATTAATCCTTTAAAATGTTCTAAAAACCAGTTTCTTTGCAAAGTATTTGATTCTAAATAAAATTCCTGTTGCAAACTTTCTTTATCAATTTGAAATTGTTGTTCAAGAAAACCCATCATTGGAGGTTCACCTAATTCCGTATATGACAAAGAGTCCATAGAATTTTGGTCATCCTCTCTTTGATAGTTTGCATGAGGAATTGTTCCCGAATTATTTATTCCTTGCATTGAGATGTTAGAAGGTAGATTAGAGGATTGTTGTTCATCCGTTGGTGGTGGTGGAGGAATCTGTTGTTGTGGTAAAGGAGGATTATCAGTTTGTGGTGGAGGCAAATGAATAACTGAAGGAGGGGACCGTTCTGAAGGAAGAGATCGATCAGAGAAACTGGAATTCCTTGGTAATTCAGAATTCGCAGATCTGAAATCGTCATATCGGGAAGGTATGGATGAAGTAGAACTTCTGGGTCTGTCAAAAGCTATTCTAACAGATCCTGATTGTGTTTGAGAAATTCTACTGATTTGGGCTACAGATCTTGGAGCAGCTGGAGCAGCCTTTTCCATAACCCAGTCTTCTGGAAGGGTAACTTCGTTCCACATGATAGTTTTTGGAACGGTGATGTTTGTATTTGAATAATCGGTAAGGAAAACAACAGTCTGACCGTTGTTAGGAAGATTTTTGACATTTGAAACAGAAGAGTTTGAGACCTGATACTGTACTCTATATATTAGAGTAACAGGTATAGATCCATATTTCATGTTAAAACCATGAAGTTTAAGGTTGAGTTTAAGGACATCAAGAATGTTCTTATCCCTTAAATCAACCGTTTGATTTGGGTAACAGTTGAAATAGACGGGTCCATTATGAAGTCCAAACTCGGCAGCAGCAAGAAGGGAATCAGCAAAATCAAAATGTCTTGCATCTCTGAGACAGACCAGACCAGAAGCATTTAGGCCTCGTCTAACAAGGGGTTTCAGAGCAACTTGTACACAGCCTATGTGTAAAAACTTGTACTCTGTTTTGTGTTGATGCATGGATTGAGGAGAGAAAAGGAAAAATTCCTCCTTCTCAGGTTGGATGGCAATGGATTCTTCGACAGTCTTGATCACATAATCAGACTTTTTTAACCATTGCTTTCTGTCAATGAAAACATCTCTGTTATCAATGACTGGAAGAGTCCAATCATCAACAGTTTGATTTATATTTTTGAAATGAATTTCTTCATCAAAGATATTGTTTGTGGAAGAATATGCTTCATCATTGTTTATGGAGGGATTTGAAGAAGAGAAAGAAGATGAGGAAGAAGAAGGTCTACGAGAAAAAGAACGGAAAATAGAAGACATCCAGCAAAATATAAAATACAAAAAATGCAAGAGAAACAGCAGAAATATCGGCGAAAGAAACAATAATCGCAAATCTCCCTTCAATTAGTATCATTACCACTAGGTTCCATAAAGGTATATTAATTAAAAATTTACTGAGATTTACCGATCTAAATATTTAGTTGGATATTCAATAGATTCTTTAGATCTGATGCTCCTTAAAGTGATATAACATGTTAAAGACCCTAAGCCAGCCATAAGGCGGCACTATGTGATGAATCTAGGTTTCAATGAAAATCTTATGTTCAAGATCTACACATATGAGAGCCTACAGCGTGGGGCAAATCGCCTGCCACCAATAGGACTTATGGCCTGGACATCCCACCAAGAGAACTCAGCCATCATATGTAAGAAATCAAGCATAAAATTTTTTCTTGAAATTCCAGACTCTTTTTTTTTTTTTTGGAGCACAGATCTAAAGCATATCAACGAATATAGCAACAAAATATCAAGATAAGGTACATCTCAGTCCAGATCTAATCAATACATCTCTACTTCCCCTCTGGCTCTGATACCAATCTCAATGCAAGGAATAAATAATTCGGGAACAATTCCTCATGCAAACTATCAAAGAGAGGATGACCAAAATTCTATGGACTCTTTGTCATATACGGAATTAGGTGAACCTCCAATGATGGGTTTTCTTGAACAACAATTTCAAATTGATAAAGAAAGTTTGCAACAGGAATTTTATTCAGAATCAAATACTTTGCAAAGAAACTGGTTTTTAGAACATTTTAAAGGATTAATGCGAAAGCAGATCCAAGAAAAGTTCTACAGTTTCCTTGAAAAGTATGAAATAAATATTCCATTTTTTGCTTGGTTTGAGGCTTATGCTTCACAAGAAGGAATAGAATATCCATTTGATCAAACAATAAATATGACCAAAAGAGAATGGAAAACATCTGAAGGACAAATCATTTCTTCAGAAGTTCCTCCAAGAAGGTCATACCAAATTCCTGGCATTGTGGATAGTAAACAAAATCCCCTTTTCGCCTCTCCTTTCAAAACTAGAAACCCTGAAGACCCTATTTGTCCAAAAGATATCAAAAGTCTTATGGAGCAAAACAATTATACCAATCAGTATCTTCAAATTATTGGAGATCATATTACCAAAACCCCTTCCCAACAAATTCCTTCTACTTCTACGAATCAATCTCCATCCATAATCAAACCTTTGTTCAAACCTTTCCATCAAAATTGTTAACAATTTTGATGGAATGATCTCAAAATTGTTAACTAGACTGATTATTTTAATATATATATATATATATTAAAAATTTAAATGATGAAAAGCTAAACCAAGAGTACTCCATGTGTGCCAAATTTAGGTATTTGTGTATAAAGATAGGGTAAATGTACAATTTTAACAATAAACTTTACATCTAAACTTGAAGAGTTATTTTTTTTTCTCCCCACGCACTCGTGTGGGAGTCTCGTTCTCTTCGCCAAGTGTGAGAGTGATAAGGGTGCTGATTGGGTGGTTTGGGGGTGGTGCGACGCTAGAGAAGGGAGGTCCGACGGGGATTAAGGTTGAGGTGCGTCGATCGATCCACTATGGTGTAGTCTCCGATTGCAATCCTCCTTTTTCCCTGTTATGGAGGAGGCTCAGATTTCAACACTTTTAGTGTGGAGGGAGGCAGATGCTGAGAAGGTGCTAATCGGCAAGATCTTGGCGAACAAGATCTATACGTGAGCCACTTTGTTGACAATACTGTAGAAGACGTGGAATCTACAGACAAGTCTGGACATAATCGATATTATTGGAAATGCCTTTATGTTTAAATTTGAGTAAGAGGAGGAATTTAACAGAGTTCTCCGAGGTCGTCTGTGGTCTATCAACGATAGTTTTTTGAATCTGATGGAGAGGCCATGCTATAAATCTTGTAAGGAATTCGATTTTAGTCATACTCCAGTTTGGATCCAGATTCACAACGTTCCTCTAGAAGGCTTATGTCTGGAGAATGCCATCTCGATTGGAGGCTTGGAGGCCATATCGGAGAGGTGATTATTGCAAAAAATCCACAACACAATGTCAGGTTTGTCCACAATTGTTTACGAGCAAGAGTCATGCTAAACTTGAAGAAACCTCTGGCTTATGGATTTTGGTTACGTTGCACGAGTGATGAAAGAGTGTGGATCTCTATTAAGTATGAGAAACTCCAAAATTTCTGCTACAATTGTGGCAAGATTGGTCATGATAAGCGTGGATGTAAATCTGAGCAAAAGATGTTGAGTGTTAATCACAATGAACCTTGCTTTGGAGTAGGGTTACTACCACTGTTAGTCGTGGTTGGGACAATTCGCTGGTGGTGATTCGGAATGGTGGAGTTGAGGTGGCCTCCATCTTGAGGAGAAGGGAAGAGTTAGCACAGAAGAGATCGGGAGAAAAACAACAAGACATGAGTCATAACGATAAGGTCGAGGATGACGACTTGTTCTTAATTCGATTGAGCAAACTAGGATGTACTATAAAGGAAGATGGCAGTAAGGAGGTCAGGGAGGCAGAGATACGGAAGGCAGAGAAGTCGAATCCTGATACAAACAGTATGTCAGGGTGTATTAACAATTATTGGGACAAGAGTAAGCTCGAGGATTCAATGAGGAAGGATACAATGAGATCTGCGAATCGGGCCTGGACGGCTAAAGAAAAAGGAATTGAAGAGGAGTGGACTTTGGGAGGGATAAGTGAAGCAAATGCAGAGGTTATTTCTGTGAACTCTTCTAACTCACATGCAGTACAACTGGAAAATCCTTTGGCTCTGGTTCCTTACTGTGGGAAAGATCTAAATACGGCAATCAGGGGGTTAAATAACTTGGTTTGAAGAGGAATGCAGCTGATGATTGAGAATCTGGGATATTGAAAAGGAGGAAGCTGAGCCCTGTGAGTTCCAATCCTAATTCTGGTATATCTGCCTATGCTGATGATCTAAGGAAGACTAAAGCGAAAATTTGTCGTGGCGCTAGGATGAAGGACAGGGGAGGTAAGGAGAATAGTCTTGTGGAGGGAGTTCAACTGGATGAAGATATGGAAGAAGGGGAAAATGATGCTTCGTCGGATTCTACTTTCACTTTTAAAGCTGGCAGTGGTAAGAGAAAGAAAATGGTTGCTGTTGGGCCTGGTGGCTGGCCATTAACAGCTACCAAGTCCTCATGAAAATCTTATCTTGGAACTGTCAAGGCATGGGGAGAGCCTTGACAGTTCGTAATTTGAAGGATTTGGTGAGTAAGCATCAACCTTCAATAATCTTCCTTATGGAAACCAAAAGAGGGTCTGGAAGACTGATGAGGATCCGAAGAAAGTGTGGGTTCAATTAAGATTTGTACGTTGAACCAAGGGGATTGGCAAGGGGTTTGGCATTATGGTGGCAAGATGGCATCTCAGTGACAGTGTTATATAGATTAAAAAATCTCATACACTCGTTAGTTGAGTCAACAAGGCTGAGAACTCCCAGATTTATTTCTTTTGTGTATGGTTCGCCTGAGGAGAAGGAGAGACGAGTGGCTTGGGACCTGCTACGTAGTTTGGCAGTTAGGGCTGAAAACAGCTGGTTGTTAGTAGGTGACTTTAATGATCTTCTATCACAATCTGAGAAAGAGGGGGGCAATCCACACTCTTTAAGGAAAGTTATTAATTTCCAACGACTTTTATCTGATTGTGATCTCTTGGATTTGGAGTTCAAGGGCTCTAGATTTACTTGGTGCAATAAAAGAATTGGTGCTCTTGTGAGAGAACGACTGGACCGAGCGCTTCGGAATATCATGTTCAAAGAGGCCTTTGATCATGCTGTTGTTTTCACATAGAACCCATTGGTTCAAACCACCATGCTCTCTTGATAGATTGCTGTTTTTATGAAGAGAAGTCGTTGAGGGTCTTTAAATTTGAAGCAATCTAGGCTCAACATGAGGACTTTCTAAAAGTTGTGGGGGAGGGGTGGAATGAAGGTGAAGAAATGATAGAAGACAAATTGAAGGACCTGGTTTCCAAACTTGCTGCTTTCAAAAAGAAGCTATTGATAGTAAAAGGATGTTCCCAAATTTTAGAAAGGTGATTAATCAGTTACGACAAAATCTAGCCAGATGCAGTGAGGGTGTGTTGACCTGAGAAAAATTAGTTGAACCAGAGCACTTGACGAGAATGATTGAAGAAGCGTGGTCTAATGAGTAGGGATATACATGGACCGGCCAAGACCAAGTAGGCCATTAACCCATGGTTTGGTCTGGAAGGTTGTTCGGGATGGAATGTCCAGCCTGAAGCCTGGTCCTACCCGGAGAAAACCTGGTGACTCCCGAGTTGGACAAATTGGGTTGGACTGGACTGGGTTTGTGGTCTATCTGGCCCATGAAATAACCAAAAAAAAACTTCAAGAACCTAAAAAAAAAAAAAGAAACTCAGATCAAGTCGATCAAAAGAGGGACAGAAACGTCAGAACTTCACTGTTAATTTCAAACCCATCATCACCTGTGTGAGATCTAGTGTATCATCAATCCAAAAAAAACTCCAGAAACCAAGATTCAGAAACAGAATGATCTGCGATTCAAAAGACGAAAATGAAGAAATTAAACTGAAGGTTTGATGAAAAAAAATAATTACCAAGCAGATCCGTGTGATCAACAAGAAATCCAGCATAGTCATCTTGATTCTTGGGAGTAAAAATGGCGATAAAGAGAGCGACCATCAAAATCTCATAACCTATTGTGTAGAACACCTTAGGTTCACCCCAGAACAAATAAAGCTTGTGGAGAATGGGCCTTGCCGAAGAAGAGGAATGCTCGGATAGTGCAGAATTCTGGGTTTTTGAAGACTGGAAGGAGATTTGAGCAAAAAAAGGAAGACTGGAAGGAGAGAAAACAAGATGGTGGCGATGGTGCATAATTACTGGAATTCTTTCTTTCTTTTTTTCAAAAGCTGCTTTATGTCTTTTACTTTACCCACTGCTTTATGTGAAATGGAGCCTACCATGGTAGTAAAAACGTAGTTTTTACCTAAAAACGGAAGGAGAATAAAAAATCGTAAAACATAAAATCGTAAAATAAAACGGAGTTTTTGTAATATCCCGAATTATGAACCTAAAAGACTTCCGCATTTTAAAATAACTCTTATTTATTGGATTTATTTTGGCCCTGTATAAATGGATTTCTACCTTTGGCCATATTGTAAATATGTGTTTGAGTGTTGAATATCCTATATTTGGAGGTGCTACTATTATTTTGGCCAAGATTTTGGTATTGAAAATGAGGCGTTACATTTTTGGTATCAGAGCCAAGGTTCTGGCCAATCTGTAAATTTCCTATCAGTTTTCTAAATAAAAATTTTGAGGTCATGGCAAATTAAATATCATAACATGTGCATTTTCCTTTATAGCTTTGGATTCTTTTTACCAATTTTCTTGTGACATTCATGATAGGAGAAGAATGAGTTAATCAAAATATTCAAGTGATTGATAATGAGGATTTATGATTTGAGGATGTGATTGAGATTAAATTTCAGAGCCGCGTAGCGGAAGATGGTAAGTAGAAAATTTATTGAATATTGGATTCTGTAGGCCCAAAATTACTTTCTAGGATGAATATTTTTATTGGTGTCTAGGAAAGTGATTGAAAGACTAAGCCCCTATTTGATGGTTATTCAAGTAGTTGCCGTTGTAAAAAGTATGAAGAGATTTTCGCTAGATTTTCACTTACCTAGCTAATTTATATGAGAAACAGATGACAATACCATAACAGAATACGGGCATAGTCTTGACTATACAGAATAACTGGCTTAAGTTTGAATTTAATAAGATAAAGTTGAGTTTGGCAGGAAAACTCGAAAATCCTTATGAATCCTAGAATAGAGATTACAAACATTAGCAAGAAGGCTAAGAAGAGTAGACTATATTAATTCAAGCATCAAGAACAACAGTTGGTACAATCCCACCGCAAGCTTCGACTATCTCAAGTTTAAGTCTATTAATTTCTTCCTGAGCGGCTGCTCTTGAGAGAGGACCATCAGGAGACATTGTTCTTCTCAATCTAGCTATTTGCTTCATAGTGCTTCGAATTTTTACATAAGGCCAATGCTTTATTCCTCCCCTATGGCATATTTTCATTAGAACATTTTTGCATAGACGAACTTGTTGAGCCGCTTCTTGTTGAGGTAAATGGAAGAAGTCTCTAAGATCATCTATTGACATTGATGCAGCTCTAATATTTTGTTCAGCTCTTGATCGGTATGGATTACTAGGTATGGGGACTGAAGGATTATTATTTACAACCATGAGCTCTTTTCCTTTATTGGATATATTTTCTGTATTGGTTGGAAATGAACTATTAGGGAGTTCATTTTGATTTTTAGTCCATTCCAAACCAACACAGAGGGCCTCATAGTAGGCTGATAGGGGATCTGACACCAGGACATACCCTAAAGAATTTTGATTCAAACAATAATTTTCTAGAAAATGTTTGACATCATCTAAATTCTTCTTACCAAAGTCAAATACTTGAGGACTGGAAGAACCTCCTTGTACGTCCTGGTGAAAGACAGCGTGGCATATCATACCAATCCTCCCATGAACTTCAAGTTTATGGTATTGAAGTCCATTGGTATGAATGATCTCTCGTAGAACATGGCAGCAACCACATGAAAATGGATTAGTAGTCTCCGTCAAGCTAGAACCAGGATTCCTTGGTTGAGAAGGTACCGTAGACTCCATAAGTTCTGCCACGTTACGACACCTATGGACAGGTCGCCTTGATGGACCTGCTTCAGATTCCTTTCTGTTAGTGGTGGTAAAAATAGAATCTTGTATCCTTGGAGGAGGAGTAGGAATGTTAATCGTTGAGGCAGATGAATGAACGTTCATACTTACGGGATTTTGGGGAAGTAAAGAAGAATAAGGGTATGATGCATTGTTTGACAAATCAGACAACACGTTAGTCTGATAGTCATGAAGTAAGGCTTCAAGAAAGAAAGGGTTGAATGAATCGGAGACTGGAATAGAGTTACTTGAACCGGCCATGTTTAAGGATAATGTGGAAGGTTATAGTGAAGGTTACGATCGGAGAGGAAATGAATATGTGGAGGTTTTGTGAAGTTTGAGAGAATGTGAAACAATTACTCATTCTTTACTCTATTTATAGCTGGGCTAGCAACGTCTATATTTTGTTAAGCAGCATCGGATTCTCATCTGTCATTAGCTCAGAATCATGTAGACTTTGTTGTTATGCGGAAAATTTTATGGCACCGCACCCTAGTGCACCCTAGCCACCGTTAGGGGTCGCAGTTTCCTAGACCTTTGCAGACAGAAATCGCTATGGCATTTATTGCTAGCTGTGTTTTCAAGAAATTAAGTTTGGACGTTTATACGCGCATTTATCTAAGAAATCTGTCTTGGATGTGCAGCTGACTCAAGATGTCGGAATTGACATTTAAAAAAATAGGATTTTAAGCGTAAGCGTGCTAAGGTGATAGTAATCTTGGGAAGGGTGACTTCCTAATAATATTAGATGAACCGGAGAGAATCCGAAGATTTGAAATGATGATGAGTTGTGCCAATTAACCCGAGAGCATTCTTCACTCTCTGAGTATCCGAAGAACTCTATGAATTTGTCACAGATAATTCAAAGACTAAGGTTTTTGGATAAACATGTTGGAAGATCGATGGAAAGGTATGAAATGGTGATCCTTAGGAATGCCAGAAAGATGTTAGAATGAATATAGTAAATATTGAGGATAGGCTTTAATTTAATCTAAGCTGAATAGAACTTAAGACCGAAATGAGCCTTTGTGATATTGCAGGTTGAGGTAAAATTAGAACCTTGTGAATGCTGCTGAGGTTGTAGATAGTCTTCGTATAATCCAAGAATTAGATTAGGAATTGTGAATCATGATCTTAGTATGTATAATGGGTATTTTTGGGGAAACACGAATTATCAGTTGATGTTGAGGTTATAAGAATCAAATTGTAAACTTGACTATCAATGTCTGGGAATATTTGAAAATAGACTTGAATTCAATCTGAGTTAAGATAGTATGTCTAATTATGAAAGTATGAAATCCGGTGATTTATGTTATAATATTAGTATGTTATTTGGGTGTGATTAATAGATAACTATGAGAGGAACAGATGATATTTAGTATATGTCTTTGAGATACTAAGGATTGAATTCGAATCATGTGAACAATGCTGAGGTTGTGAGAATAATATTTGAATGTTTTAAATCTTAGTCTAGGAATTGTGAAAACATGAATGTTCTATGGATATTATTGAGGACACATGATATCTCTGTCTTGCTGATATTGAAGTTCTAAGAGTTGATTTGTAATTTGACAATTATCATTTTAGGGGAAAGTTTGAGGATAGTTCTTAAATGATATAAGCTATGGAGTATGATGAATCTAGTATGAATAATCGGGGTTTTAGAAATAGGATGATGAATCTGAAAGTTGGTAGGGGATCTAGAGGGTTGCTACTAGTATAAATGTAATATAACAGTTCAACTTAACAGTTGTATTGATTCTTTAGGAGACTGAATTGATTGAATAAATTGAGATATTAGAATATAGTATTAATTGATTTGAGAGAAATAGGGAACAAAATGTGATACCAACATGTATAAGGTGTTTAGAGATTGCCAACTGTTTAACTAGCATAGGAAATGATCTTGATAATAGAATCTTTCTTTAGAAATAATGAATTGAGTGTTTCATGGATGAGTTGAGTAGAATAAGTTGGAACCTGGAATGTATTCGGAGTTGGTGACTATTTAAAATAAGTTGCTAGGTCCCTGAGTATTTGAATTTTGAACTTACCAATGCACTTGCTGTGTTTGGAAATTTTTATGCAATATTTACAACAGGATTTAAGACCAGTTTGTAATCGACATTTATAAACTCTGATGTCTCATGGAATGAATCCTTGCGAAATTCGAACAAGAATTGACTTTTACATTATGATTGTGGTGGAAGGTGTACAAGTTAGAAGAGGTTGGAAACTGTTGTGGATATACTTAGTTTGCAGAATCTTGCCAAATGTACTTGTTTTTGAATTACTTGCCATTGGTGAAAGCTAGATTTAGTAAGTAAGTGTTTTCTTAAACTTGAATTGAGGAAGCACGGGTATAGGATAGACGAGCAGAGGCTTGAAGCGGTAAGACCCGTTGAGCTAGTTTGCAAATGGTGGTATCTCTAGGCTATAAGACTTATGTGCCTAGTATTGTGTTTGTTGCCTATCATGGTAACATTAGACCTGTATGTCTAAAGTTTATCTTAAGGTTGGCAGAATAATCAGATTATATCATGTTGTGGTTATTATGGCCTGAGGGTAGCTTCTTAAGCTGTAAGATCTGAATATCCAGTGTCGTGGTAATACAATGAAAAAAAAAAGCAGAAAGGAAGAATGAACTGGCCTGTGAGGCCAGTGTAACCAAGCGTTCAAATAAGGAACTAGTGGATCCTGTGTCTGAATATTACTTTGGGTACAGGATGAACGAAAATTGTGTTGTGTGCTTGGTGAGCATGTTTGGGAAAGAGATAGGACTTAGGGATAATATGATATATAAAGCTGAGTCGGAGCGGATTGTTGATGCGGGGGATAAGTAATTGAGGAACAAGACTATTAGACTGTAAAGGTTGTGTGGAAAGGAATGGCTTCCGGAGATGCTACTTGGGAAACGGAAGAGAGCATGCGACAATCCTATCCTTACTTATTTAATTAGGTAAGTAGAATTCTTACTATATCGAATTTTGGGGACAAAATTTTTTTTTTAGGAGGGGAGAAATGTAATATCCCGAATTATGAACCTAAAAGACTTCCGCATTTTAAAATAACTCTTATTTATTGGATTTATTTTGGCCCTGTATAAATGGATTTCTACCTTTGGCCATATTGTAAATATGTGTTTGAGTGTTGAATATCCTATATTTGGAGGTGCTACTATTATTTTGGCCAAGATTTTGGTATTGAAAATGAGGCGTTACAGTTTTTACCAGCATATGTATATAAAAAAAATTTGAGAAAAGTAAGGTACCTGCCATCATATACACATATATTGATCAATGCAATATCAATCAAAATGTCCAACATTGTCATTGATCAAACCATATTTTTTATATGATTTTACATGATTAAATTGAGATTTTTAATGCATTTTCTAGGACATTATTGTATGATTAAGTACTAAGTTGAGTTAAGAACATTTATATTGAATTAAGTGTAATTAGGGGTAAAATGATCTTTATTTATTAATTACAGAAAAGGACCCAGATGTTTTTGAAATTTCAGTTCTGCCTCAAAATAGTTTGAAAATTCTCACTTTAGTCCCTCTCCAGAACTTTTAAAACTTTCACGTAAGTCCCTTAGTAAACTCAGCGCTTTTTGAAAAAACGCAGCGTTTTTATGTTTTATCGCGGCGTTTTTTACGTTTTTACTCTGAAACCGTTTTTTCCACAATAAAACGCATTTAACCCAAAATAAAACGTAAAAGCGGCGTTTTTACTACCATGGAGCCTACTTTTGACTAAAGAAAGACGAAAAGTTTGAAGTATTAATAATTAATAATTAATAAATATATATTATACATAAAGTGACTGAAAATTTTATATATATATATATCCGGGTAGGACCAGGTTAATTGGTCAGGAATACTACCCCGGAACCCGGTCTTACCCGGACATCGGGTCAGACTCGATCCTGTCTGAAGCTGATCGGGCTTTTTCACCTCCTTTTCAAAATGGACCGGGTATGACCGGGCCAGACTGGGTTCCCGGGTTTTGTGTTCAGCCCTATTAACAAGGAATCATATTGGTGGCAACAATTTCGGATCTCATGGCTCAACTGTGGTGATAGGAATACCAGATTTTTCCATAATAGCGTTATATAGAGAAGGTAGAGAAATAAAGTCCTGAGGCTGAAGAGTGACAATGGAGATTGGCTAGAGCAGAAGGAGAAAATTAAAAGAGTACACTGTGTGTGCCAAATTTAGGTATTTGTGTATAAAGATTTAGGGTAAATGTACAATTTTAACAATAAACTTTGCTGAAAGGGACATTTAGCACCGTAAACTTTTTTTCCGGTTGCTAAAACAAAAGGCGGATATTTAACACAAATGTTATATTGGTGCTTATAGATGTTATGTGCGTCCCACAAGCGTCAAATTTTTAGGGAAATTTTACATAAGGGTCCTTTTTATAGAAAAAAAATCCCAAAAAAGGTCCCAAAATTCTGAAAATCCCAAAAAGGTCCTAGGGTCTTTTTTGGGATTTTCAAAATCTACGTGAGTTGTTAACAGAGTTGATATAGTTGTTAACGGGGTACTGATATAGTTGTTAACGGAGCTGATTTAGTTTTTAGCAAATTATTGTTAATGAGGCTGATTTAGTTGTTAATAACCTACCTGTTAACAACTATATCAACCCCGTTAATAACTCACGTAGATTCTGAAAATCCCAGAAAAGGTCATCTTAGGGCCTTTTTTAGGATTTTTTTTCCTGTAAAAAGGACCCTTAAATAAATTTTCCCATCTTAGGCATAGACCGTTTTGACCGAACGCTTCAATACCATAAGATCATCCTCACACTCGCTCTGACTCCATTAATAGTATCATTCTATTCAGTCCATTACTCTTCTTTCTTTCTCCTTCTAATGCCAAATCCCCATCCCTTTCTAATTCATTTTCATTCTGTTCCCCAACATGAATCAGCAAATCCCTTCTCCTCTTTTTCGCGCCAATACTCTTCACTTCACTTCACTCCAATTCCTCATTCCTCTGTTCTTCCTGTCTCCATTTTTAGAATTCAGTTGCAGAGAACTTGTCATCGCCGTCGGGAATGAGGCCTCCGACTCTCAACATTTCCCCCTCTCAACCTATGTACGTTGACCCGCCTTCATCCAGCAAGCTGTACTAATGCCGCTATATCAACTTGTTTCTTTAGTTTTATTACGGGAAACATTCATGTTTTTATGGTAGGCTTGTTTTTATTTGGACACTGGCTCGTAGGCCGCCATCGAATTAGTTTCTCCTCAAAGCAGTGGTAGACATCAATGGAGTCAGAGTGAAGAAGATCTTATGGTAAAAAAACAAATGATACCTGTACAGTTGCGAGACGACTGTGTGTTTGGAAATATCACTTTTGGCTTTTGGCTTCTGCTATTGCTTAGAGGAAAGGGGTATAAAAAAGAAAAGAAAAGAGAGGATAAATAATGTATCTTTGGCATAGAGATTCTGATCAATTTTTTCCTTCAGATTATATTATATATTATTTTACTAGTAAAGACCCCAAAGGCTTGATAAATCTTTGGGCAAATCTACAATTTTAAGAACAAACTTTGCTGAAAGAGATATCTGTCACCATAAACTTTTTTTCTTTTAAGTGCTAAAATGCACATGAAGGAGGCCTTTTTAACTCAACTGTTTTGTTGTTGACCAAAAAACAAAACAACAACTCAACCGTTTTGTTGGCTCTAATAACAGACGTACAGGTGTGTTTGGGAGAAGCTACTTATTTTGTTAAACCACACACAACCAAAAAAAAAAAAAAAGAAAGAAAGAAAAGAAAAACTAAAAGCTCCCAATCCCCCTTTTACCCCCCCCCCCCCTCCCACCGAAAAAAGAAAAAAGAAAAAATTCTTGCTTTTTGACCCCAAATTTTTGCCCGTTTGGATTAGCGTTGATAAGTGACTGTTTTTCAATTTGACTTTTACAAACTTAAAATATAATAAAAGTTAGATTGTAAATATGCTTTATATTTGGATTAGCGGTGACTTAAGTGATTTTTTTCAAACTAAAACTTGTTTGGATGATTATTTAAAAAACAAGTATAGATGAAAAATGATTTAAAAGGTTATGAATCTTATTAAATAATATACACACATATATAATAAAAATATTTCATTTATTATTGAAACATATTGAAAACACTAAAACACGTAATTTATTATTAATGTTTCAGGTGGCAAAATGCAATCAGAGAATCAAATTAAGAATAAGACAAAATATAGTTAATTTTTTCCAAATCAAATTTAATATATGAAATAGGTTTTTGAGCAAATCAAATTATAAAACAAGAGCAATAAAAATGGATAAGAAAATAATTAATAAGTTTGAATTCAAAATTTTAAAAGAATTACAGCAATGTGTGTTAAAATTGCAGCTTTTTAACTGGTTCATGGTTCATTCAAAAATATGCCATTTGAAAATTAATAATTAATTAAAAAAGTATTCTCTTTTATCGGGAAAAAAAAATAAGGGGTGAAAGTATAAGGACATATTGGTGGAACCCATGGCCATTTCATTCCAACTAAAGCATGATGAGACAGAAAAAGCCATAAATTGTTGCTTCTCAGTGATTGTAGCTTTTTCAACAAAAGCACATCAGCTATATCGCCAATCTAAACACTTTTGTAAGAAGCAGTTGCAAAGTGGCTTTTTGACTATGCACTGTGGCTTTTCCCTCTTTCACCACTTTCCCAAACAAACCTTAACTATCTCAAACACATTGTATAAGATAACTCGACTTGCTAGTATAAGACTGAACTATCTCATGTAGCCATGAGAATGACATCTTTTCTTATCACAATCAGCGAACTCAACAATTTCTAGTTTTATTTATTTACTGTTGTTGTTGTTCAACTCCCCAAATGCTTGGTAGTATAATTAACACAAATCTTTGTTCGTCATCTGCCTCAATCAAAATACCGAATCAAACTTGTCTTAGCAAATTTGTCCAACTCCTATCAGCAACTTTGATTGCCCAGTTTGAAGAAAATTGTTAACAACGGATCATAAATTTCTCATTATGTTATTTGAAGCTTGTTATTGTGATAGATGTGTTCTAGCTTTTAGATATTAGAGTGTTACCCCAAATATTACCATCCACCTTCATAGAATTCCATCAAGTTCATACCCAGAAAAGGTTGTATTGTAGGGTGTCTCAGGGTGTGACAAGTCAAATTTGCGAAAGCAAACAATTATAAATTGATTAATCACTTGTGGATTTGAAGCTTTATCGGACCAATCCATAGAAAACCGAATGAAAAATTGAGATTTTGTTGCTGCTAGAATCATTTTTGGCCATCGGACATTTGTTTTGCTATTTCTCTTTATAAACTAATGAGGGCAAAATGATGATGATGATGATGATGATGAGACACTATACTTTTAGTTACTAAAGCATACTCTACATAAGTTACGATATATTCCCAACTTTCGAACAGTATAAGTCACATTATTCACTTTACTTCTTATAATTATTTTTTATATTATTATCCGATATCTTGTACAGGGCTTGAGATTGCCCTCTTCCAACACAAGTGTATCAATTGGGACTTGAATTTGAGACTCAAAAGGGATCTAATGAGATCTTATACTGATAGCACATAAGAGAATAACAAAAAATTAGCACCATAAAGTGTAATATTCTTTTAGTCCTTAATATAAAACATATTTAGAGAATTGTTTGTAGTCCTAAGAATAAAAACATAATTTTTATATTTATCAATGTTTTTCCTAGTTTTACTCATTTGATGCTCCTTCAACCAAAATCAAGAAGGATAGAGAATAACATAATAAAGGAAGATGACTAATGCGTTTTAAAAAATACTTATCATATTAATTAACTTAACCAACTTTTTTAATCTAATCAAATTAAATAATTATGTCTTATATTAAGAACCAGATGAGTAGTATTTTAAAGTTACATTGCTTTTTTAAAAATAAATAAATAAATAAATTATATTTATTGTTGAATGAAAAAATCAAAAGGATTAAGTTTTGTTTTTACCTTGTGAAAAAATGTTTAAAAAAGCTCTTTTTTCTGCTTCTCAAACAGGTAAAATTATTATACTTGCCAGTTTTCAGTACTTATATTAAAAAAAAAAAAAAAAAATCCTATGCTACGCAAGTAAGATGGATGCTTTCCTACCCAAGGGCCCAACTCAAGTTTTGGAGTCTAACGTATCTCTATTGAGCATGTTTGGGCTGTCTTTTTTTTTCAACGTTAACGTGTAAAATTTTCAGTAACTTTGAAGCAAATGACCCAGTAAGAAAAAAGCTTAATTGAGTGTGTTTAGGTTGGCTTAATTGGGAAGTGATAATCTCTCATGTTCCACGAGAAATCAATCGTATAGCGGATGCTTTGGCAAAGTTGGGTATTTCACGTTCCGATATCCTTCTAGCTTGTCCTAGCCGCTTGTGTACTTGGCTTGACCAAGAGTGTTTGGGAACTTTTTCCCCTTTCCTTTAGTTTTCTGTTGTAACCTCGGCTTTTAGTCATCTTTATTATCAAAAAAAAGGTTGGCTTAATTGTTACTGGGCTTTTTATATAAACGCCCATTTACAAAAAAATCCCCCCCCCCCCCCAGCTTTAATCCCCTTGAAATGCAGCTTTTTGTGGGGCCCATTCATTTTCTGACAAGTAGGAGGGACTGTCCATGTTTTATAGAAAGAGGGGCGGTTTGGTGAGGGCAGAAGTGGGACCCAATTTGCTATTACGTTAGGATGAGATGAGGAAGAATAGAGAGAAGGAAGTAGCATTGGTCTTTATTTTCATGGAGTCATTCACAAGGGAGAGAGAAGAAAAGGGAAAGAGAGAGAGAGAAAGAGGAAAGTTATACTAAATTGGGATTTTAATTAAGAACTTTATTTTATTAATTAATGATAAAAAAAATTTAACAAACATGCAGATACTGGACCCGTAAACCAAGTTTTATCTTGAGCTCCCAACAAGTAATCGTACAAGCAATAATAATCTACACAGCCCACAAGCGACATACACAAGTTTGTTGGTTTCATCAAGATCCCTAGAATACTAGAGGGAGGAACACAGGAAAATTAAGTTATCCCCATGTTGAAGAAAGCAATCAAAGCATCACATTCATCACTTAGCCAGACCATTGGGGTTATCATTCAAATTGAGGCTCTAAATCGAGTTAGATTCACGTTGAGCATCCTGAATGTAAATCCAACACTGTTAGAGAACCAAATTGGAATCATATGCCAAAGGATCACTCCCTCACGGTTTCACGGTTTCAACATCAAATGTCTTTAATCTTGACGTGAATCAATTAATACACACAGGATAAGGAACGCATTGAGCGACAGCATGATTAAGAATCTGAATGAATAAGAGCAAGTGTTCCCAAGAAACAGGATAGGTAACATGTAGAGTCATAATATTCACCGTCAATACATTTACACATCAAACTAGAAAAAGAGATAGAAACACCATGCCTTTCTAGACTAGGAGGTGAAACAAAGGACTCGGTGACAATGTGTAATGAGTGTAATAAATTCATATATAAGCTCTTCCCACAAAATCCCAAGTATTTAACTCAAACAACCAGAACTATTGACGAAAAAGCATTATTTATCAGCCAAAGATTTCTATTGAAATTTGTAAGCATAGGTTGAAGGATGCAATTGTACTTCTGGGATTACCTTCTTAGACTTATATAAATACACACTTCTACAAGTATTCACCATTAGGGGTGTAAACAGGCCAAGCTTCACCTTTAACAGACCAAACTTCACCTTTAACAGGTCAGGCCTGTTTTGTAACAAAGAGGCCTAAGTCTGGCTTGTGGCCTATTCCCAGCTATTTTTCTGGCTTGAGCCTAGCCTGTATACAGGCCTGGCCTGACCTGTGGCCTATTAAGGAGACCTGTTTGCATAGTTTACGGACCTAAAATACATCATAAATATGAAATTAAATACAACAACAAAACAACATTTGGTTGCATAGTTTCAGGACCTAAACCCCTGAAGAGAAAACCAGTCTTGCCATTTGCCAACATTCAGCCAACATACAACATGACAAAATGGAATAAAACGAGAGAAAAAGGTACGAGATGGAGATCATGGAAATAACACAAAAATAGGCATTACAAAGAAGAATATAATCTAACAAAGTAATCACAATGTGTATAATAATAACACAGTAACTAGAGAATAAATCACAACTAATAATTGTAGGGCCCTAATGGAGCAGATGTGAGCATTTAAAGAACCAGCACATCTGTAACGAAGGACTCTGTTAGTTTACCAGACTCGTAACGGTATCACCCAATTTACATTATATGAAAGATACCTGACTAATGTCTGGACTCCATAGACAATAACCCTATGTTTGGAAGGGAAGAATAATAGGGTGAAAACTCCCATAAATAGTAATTTTTTACCATTTTTGAAAATTTCCTTACTATTCTTTCCCCATTTTTCCTCTCACTTTTCTCTTCAACCAAACATAAGCTAAGTGATTATTTATTCACAGGAGAACCAAAAAAATTAAAGTCAATAAAAAAGGAGCATGACAAGTCACTTTGATTTCAAAAAGGAACATGTCTCAACCCTGACAGGGACAATAAATAAAGATGTTATCATCCGGGTAAGGGAAGGTTGAGAATCAATATATTGCTGGTTATGGGACATGTGAAGACACAACAAATTAAATCCTCCACACGACATTACCAGCAGAGTTTCCAAAGAAACCAAGTTTCAACACCATACAAAAAGAAAGTGCGAATCCCAAACAACAAAAAATCCAAGTATAAGAGCATATCTGGATATTAAGAGTGCTAATTATTAAATGCACATTAGCCAATAAGTACACCTCAGGAATCAGCAACACACTAATCATCACCATTATCAATTATTCATAACTGTAATCTCACAAGTCTCTTAAGAAATCATCCCCAATTCACAAAAACAGGAAGAGGAGAAGAAGGCTAACTAGATCACAACATAATAGAAATCAGCAATTTACTATTGTTCCCTCCAAAAAAAATTTAAAAAAAAAAAAATCCACAAAGCGTTTATGACTCGAAAGACCTATCCTCTAAAGTGTATTTAGGGGATCACTTCCCACTAAAAGCCTTTCCATCATCAACTTCAATAAATCAGTATATTCATTCTTAAAACAATCACTTTATTTGAATCGAAAACTTGAGCCCAAAATTAAATGCGACATCTATACAAGATAAAAACATTTAAATAAATATATTACCCATTTCATTCCAAGACCAACATTTCGAATTGCTAGTTACGCCATTGACAAACAAAATTTCACTCATATCCCAGAGAAGACAACAGTCCGAGAGCAAAGCTCATATGAGAGGCAATCAAACAGGGAGAGGGGAGAGCAGAAAAAATATTTAAAATTGATATCATTTCTAATGAACCAAAACTTTGCGACAAGCAAACTACCATGGCTTCGCCATCTTGAGCATGTGGTGGGGGAAGACAAATTCAAGCAGAGGGATATTTCATGGCATTTTTAGGAAACTGCCAAGGGGAAAAAAACAGAGTAATTAGGAAACTGAACCAGGAGAAGTGACGAACAGACTGAGGCTATGAGTGAAAGCGACGAGCTGAGACTCTGACAGTGAGAGCAACAAGCGGAGTGAGAGTGGCGAGCTCCGGCCAAACACTGAACCAACTGAAGTGGCTGAGAGTGAGCGGAAATTGAAATTGAACTTATGGTTAGGGAAGGGACTTAGGGTTATTTTGAAAGATGAAACGTATCAAAATCAGGGAGGGCAGGGACATATTAATTATAAATTTACAGTTTTATTAACTCTTAAGAGGCCAGCTTGACAGGCCTAAAATGCTTATTGGGAGGCCTCGGCCAAGCCTGTTTGTTTTAGCTTGACAGGCCAGACCAGGGCTCACACAGGCCACACCCCAACTCTCACACCACGACCAGTTTCATTCCCAGCAAATTATTGCTATCGGTTACGCTACCCACATGATCTCAGGAATTGATTCACAATGACTAAGACATTATCGACTTTTAACATGGCAACTTATCACGGAAAAACAGAGCATCTGTCAAAGGCAAGTCACAGCCACCCACGTGAATGACAAAAAGACAATTCTTCGAAATAGCCATACAGCCTATAAGAACTCAGTTATAAAGCAGTAATGAAATCCTAACCAAATACCTATTAGCGATATCAAGAGAACATGCGTAATGGACTCGTATTAGTAAAAGAAAGAGGAAATTAAGCATCAAATAACAGAGCTTAGAAGTACTCAAATCCATACCCAAAAAGACCAATACTGCGCTATTCTTAAATTCTCAACCCTTGAATTAAAATAAAAATAAAGTAAAAATATTCAGAAAGTAGTAAATTCATGATTCCAAATGCACTATTTCTAATCACCACCCTTATTGTAGACATAAGTCGTTCCACACTTGCCGCAGTAGTGTCGGTCGAAGTGATTGGCCATGAAAGTGCCCGCACCACACTCGGCATTGGGGCACTCCTTTCTCAGCCTCTGGACCTTACCGGAATCATCGACCTTGTAGAACTGGAGGACCGCGAGCTTGACCTTCTTCTTTTTGTGCTTGATCTTCTTGGGCTTGGTGTAGGTCTTCTTCTTTCTCTTCTTAGCGCCACCACGGAGTCGGAGCACCAAATGGAGGGTGGATTCCTTCTGGATATTGTAGTCCGCTAGGGTTCGGCCATCCTCGAGCTGCTTGCCGGCGAAGATGAGACGCTGCTGGTCCGGCGGGATTCCTTCCTTGTCCTGAATCTTGGCCTTGACATTGTCGATGGTGTCGGAAGACTCAACCTCGAGGGTTATCGTCTTCCCCGTTAGGGTTTTCACGAAGATTTGCATTGTTGCTCTCTCCTAGCTTCACCCGCGCCGAATAGAAAACGCAGGCTCAACGGAGATTATATAGCGAGGCGGCGCTGAAGTGAGTTTAGGGTTTGCAGATTTTTTTTTTTTTTTAAATATATAATTTATAAAGGGTTTGCAGATTTAAGCCATTGCGTCGAGTATTCATGAGTCCAAATCAATATTGAGCTCAACATTTTTATAGCCCACTGGGCTCAAACAAATTGTGCTTTTATTGCTTTGAGTTTTAAGGAAAGAAAAAAGGCTTTAGCCCAAATATAAAACACGTAAATCAGAATAACATGTGGTTATGCTTCCAATAAGATTGTTGGTGGTGAAACCACTCGTAATCCGTCTTATATGGAACTATCATTATTGGGAAGGTCGTCCTTGCCACTATAGAACCCGGAGTAGTTGCACACTTACCACCATTTTAAAAAAAAATAAAAATTATCAAAAAAATAAATAAATAAATAAATAAGATTGTCCGTGGTGGCATGTTAAGACTTCAAAAACTAAAACAATAAAACAGGTGATTTTCTAGTCAGCATTTTCACAAAATAAATTTTGGATTTTCTCAAAAAAGAATTGATAAAAGTTGCTTAATTGTCCACTGTTGTGCCTGCGAGCCCACTTTTCCTCTTGACCCATTTACTAGCCCAAACTCACATGGTATAATATTTACACTTGTATACTCTCTCTCCCAAAAGTGAGACTTATTCCTATTTGACACACCCACATGCAATGCATTAACTCCAACAATCCCCTACACATGTCAAAAGAAATGCCATTAGCTGAGTTGCACACACGAATATAACTATTATATCTGGGATCCTATAGAATTAAAACTAGACTTAGACTAATAATACTTAGTACACATAGACTACGGAACTAATTGTAATTTGATTTTTCCATTGTCTTCTCTTTTGCTCTCTAATATATGTTTTTTGCACTTTTTTTATGAGCCTTGGATTTATTTTCAGGTAAAGGAGATGGAGAAGGGGTTCAAAAGCAAAATTAGATCAAGGGCATCAAACTTCTTTGGCTACACTTTGTTTACTAAGAATTTTACATAAAAGAAGAAGAAGAAGGTTGGTTTCTTGTAGTGGCTTGTCACTCATCTGAAGAATATACATGGTGACAAAGTTATGTATTTGGTGCAAAGAAACAATCAGAAGAAGAGAACTAGATAGGCTTACAATTTTGATTGCATCTACGATTAGTTGTGAATGTTCATGAAATATTTTTTGTAACTTAATTTATGATCAACATATGGACTCATTATATTGACTTGATATTAGTGGTTAAGTAATATTATGAAAAATTTGTGTGTATGATTGGGTATTACTATCAAAGCATTTAAGTCCATGTTCCTGCTTTGACATGTAAGACGAATTGAAACAGAAAATAGCATACTAGACTAGATTCGCTATTGGGTCAGTGACAACTCCTATGTTTACTCAAATAATATCATGTAAAACATTGTCTAAATAATATGTCCATTTAATTAATAATAAATTGAAATAACAAAAGTATTCTATAAATATGTTCACAATAATATTGTTCTGGTGTAGAACACAGATTAATTGGACTTGACTAGGTTGTCAAGCCTAGAGCCTACGTACCCTTTGAAGGGATCAAAGTCCACGTAGTTCGCAGTATACTTGGAGGCGTGAAGCCAGAGGGGGTGGTGTGTGTGCTCTATGTGACAGAAAGTAAAGAGAGCATAAGTCAGAACGTGTGCACCTGGTTAGGCTTCCTCTATATTTATAGAGGCGTCCGGCGCGAGTATCTTGGTCATCCTAGATCTCCGAGGCGAGTATCTAGGAGATTATCTCTTGTTGAGATAATCTAGATACCGATAGATCATATCTGCCATGATCTCCGGGGCCGAGATATTTGGGGCATGTATCTCGGGATGTTGGTTAGGATAGATCATATCTTGTTAGGATACTGGATCTTCCTTGCTGATATGCCAACTATGCTTCCCGGCTCAATTGGGCCGTAGCATGGATTTGGGCCGTTGGGCCGATCCGTAACAGTTGCCCCCCAGATTGGTCGTTCAGGCCTCTGGACGACCGAGATGTTCATTGCCCCCGGCCCCTGTTGAGGCCGGGGCATTCTACTTCAGCTGGACCGGCTTGTAACTGCCACGGCCCATAAGGTGGCTTTAAGTCCGGGGCCTGGCTTCTCATGACTTTGAAAGGTTCCATTCCCGTCATCGTGCCAAAAATGCCCTGCTTTAAGTAGCCGGGGTGGTTACCCAACCCGGATCGGTCCGAGACGCCTAGCAATGAGTTCGCATCTACGTTTGAATCCAGGTGTTGATCTCGGCTATTGAAGTCGTCTACTCCGCAGATCCGAGGTAATGTCTCCAGGATCTGGGATAATGCTGAGGCAGTTTGCCTGTCTCTGAGGTTGGAGTCTTTCCTCAGGTTTCTCGGGCTAGATTGTTGTGAATCTATACCCTCTTGCCTATCTACCACATAGTGCTGGGTTGTATCATATTGACCCCGATTACCGATACCTTTTGCTCAAAGATCTGAGGTATGCCTCAAGGATCCGAGGTAATGTGAAGGAGTTCCCTGACTTCAGGGTTGGGATTCTTATGCCTTCGCCATTATTATCAACTGACACCTGGCGGCTTGTGACTTCTGCGTGGACTTGATGCATCCGTCGTACTTCGACCCTTCCTTCTGGGCTTAGAGGTCTCTAGGCTGTCGAGGCGCCTTTATGGTCTCTAGGCTTCCAAGGCACCTTTATTTCGTATCCATCTTGACCTGCTTTCGTCCGAGTCTTTGACAAGTTCGGATTCGTATCCTTCTACTCATTTGTTAGCTTGGATTCATAGTGCCGGGTTTTTCTCCCGAGGCTCGGTCTTTTTACCTTCCCCTTGCACTTTGCTTTTGCTTACCTCAGCCTTGGTTCTTTGTCTTAGCTGGCCTCGGCCTCGGTTGATGCTTTTCAAAGTTGCTTTGTGTTGCTGACAGCCTAACGGTGCCACTCCTGTCTTGTTGCCCCCTAGCCTGGCAGTCGAGGGCTCTAGGCTGCCGGGGTGCATTGACCGCTTAACTTGGATCTCATGTCTGAGGTTAAAATTTCGTTCCATCCATCAAGGTGGTTCCCTCAAATGATGTCGTTCCTCCGAGTTGGTCTTGACCAGAGATGCACTCCTGGAAATGCATCAAGCCCATCTGACACAACTTCCTCATTTGAAGCAGATTGCCTCAACCCGGCCTTTGATCTAACCAAGCACTTGAATCCGGTTGTATCCGTGAACTTTGTCGGGTATGCCTACCGAGCTTATGTGAAGGACGGTGTCCAGGTTCCGCTCCGTCTTGTAAGGAGGTGATGAGGCCGGGTCAGGAGTTCCTGGGGCTAGTATGTCCAAAGAGGTGGTGCCTTCTGGTAATGCTGCTTTCTCGAGCTATGGCACCTGTGCCTTGTCACTCTTCTATATACTCGACCGGCGTTTACGTCCAGGAGTTTAATTTATTGACCGCTTTAAGTACAGGTCTATATACTCGACCAGCGCTTACGTCCGGGAGTTTTAGCTTATCGACCGCATTAAGTACAGGTCTATATACTCGACCAACGTTTACGTCTGGGAGTTTAGATATTTGTTGACCATAATAAATACAAGTCGCTTGACTCTACCACGCTTACACGTGGGAGGTTGAGGCAGGGTTGTCTTGTTTCAACCTCGTCAGGTATAACTAACCGCACTACCTCATCCAACTTTCACTAGTCGAATTCCAACTTTTCTCTTAGTCGGATTAATGGTAACCGACGTAAGGGCCAAACTACCACATGCTCAACCAAGGCTTCACCTGTCTCTAATCAAACATTTTGACCTGATCAGGGTCGGCATGATAGTCCGCTTGCTTAGTCGGGCGAGCGTTAACACGTCAATTTCGCGAAAGGCCACGTATGGCACCTTCGCCGAGCTCTAACCAATGCCTGTCGGAGTACAACGGCCGGTTTCATACATCTAGATGTTTTTGTTAGCGGCCGGGTACATGACCTCAGAGCCATTTTTTGGACCGGGCTTAGTGGCCTCGGTTCCATGCCGGGTTTCAGGACCTCGGCTTCACGCCGGGTTTATGGACCTCGGCTTCATGCCGGGTTTATTGACCTTGGCTTCATGCTTAAGCAAATACTTGTGCACATTGGTGAATCTCCTTTGTGGGATCCTTCATTAATGAAAATGGCTCAAAAGAGCTTACAAATGGTCATGAGTCGTTCAAAGTAAAAATAAAGGATAATTTAAACTTGAGAACTTAAAGAAATAACCAAACGATAACGTAAGAAATAACCAAACAATAGCGTAGGGCGGTGCCGAAATCTAGCTGTAATAGAGCTTTTATTTGTCGGTGTTCCATGTTCCCCTAACCGGCATTCTTATTGCCAATGTCGGCTGTCTCCGTTGTGTCTCCGGGGCTCGGCCCTCTGCCTGTCTGCCCGATCCCTTACGTCAGGCGAGGAATTCCTCACCTTCTCGGATTCGTCCGCATTGGCAATCTCCATCTGTTCGACATCCAGATACTGTTTTGCCCTGGTGTAGAATTCGGTCAGAGTGTAGACTAGGTTCTTGCACAAATTCCTTGCCAGGCGTGATGATGGGTCTAATCCATTGATCAGGCAGTGCAAATGAACTCCCTCGGATAAAGATCGTACTTGCATTGCCACGTCTCTGAACCGATTCAAGTACTTTTGCAGCATCTCACCCTTTTTCTGTTTCACCTTACTCAGCATGAATTCGGACTTCGGTTGTTTCTTGCTCGTGGCAATTACGTCCGAGGTCTTCAAAACTCTGAATGGAATTGTTAGGTAGCGAGTTTAGCCATTTGTGCGCCGGTCCGGTCAATGTAGCCGAGAAGAGGCGCAAAATGACCGGGCCGTCTATAGATCGAACCCACATCAACTTCTCGAAGATCTCAAGGTGATTACGCGGATCCTGAGTCCCATCGTACTTCGGGAGGTCAGCCAGATCGAACTTTTTTGGATAGGGGGCTGCCGCTGTTGCCCTAGAGAAAGGGGTCCTGCTGGATCCCGCCAAGTACTTCATCCTACACTCCCGGGGTGAGCCATGCGTCCGGGTAGCTCTGTTTTCCTCACGATGCACTTCAGGGTCTAAGTCCTCCCTGTGGCCGTTGCGATTTTCATCATCACCCTGGTCCTGGTTGTCATTATGGCCTCGGTCCTCCCTTTCTGAGATCCGTAATAGCCGTTCTCTCTTTCGCGCGGATGCCGTTTGACGTTCTTGCTTAGATCTACCTTCTCTCCTTGTCTGGCCATCGGTTTGGCGTCTTGACTCCGGGCTACTGCTATTCGTGGCGGCCCCTTCTTCTCTCCTTCGGGATTTCCTGCGGCTTCAGCATCGGTGGTGGCGCTCGAGCTCTTCCCTTATTATTTGACTGAAAGTTTGGAAGTCTGCTTGTCGTTGCAAGTGATCCCATTTTTCCTTGTCTTCGAATCTCTGAAGCAATGATTCTTGCGTCCTCCGAAGGATGCGAACTTCGGCTTCCAGCGCCAGAGCGTCCTGGGTCGGAATCTCCCTGCGTGCCTCCAATGGTGTCTGATCGTCAGCGAGGGGGGAAGTCACTGTGTCGGTAACATGACCCTCCGGGGTGTTTTCTCGTCGTGGTTGCACTTGTGGCTGGCTAGGCCTGGTCTGAGGTTGACTTGGCATGGGACCTCCGTCAGCCTGCTGCAGTGGATTTCTACTATGGCTTCTGGTGTTCGCCATTAGTGGTCACGGGGATAGAAGTTTATAGTCCCCACGGACGGCGCCAATGTTCTGGTGTAGAACACAGATTAATTGGACTTGACTAGGTTGTCAAGCCTAGAGCCTACGTACCCTTTGAAGGGATCAAAGTCCACGTAGTTCGCAGTATACTTGGAGGTGTGAAGCCAGAGGGGGGTGGTGTGTGTGCTCTGTGTGACAGAAAGTGAAGAGAGCATAAGTCAGAACGTGTGCACCTGGTTAGGCTTCCTCTGTATTTATAGAGGCATCCGGCGCGAGTATCTTGGTCATCCTAGATCTCCGAGGCGAGTATCTAGGAGATTATCTCTTGTTGAGATAATCTAGATACCGATAGATCATATCTGCCATGATCTCCGAGGCCGAGATATTTGGGGCAAGTATCTCGGGATGTTGGTTAGGATAGATCCAATCTTGTGAGGATACCGAATCTTCCCTGCTGATACGCCAACTATGCTTCCCGGCTCAGTTGGGCCGTAGCATGGATCTGGGCCGTTGGGCCGGTCCGTAACAAATATAAATATATATTAACAATTTCATGAGAGTACACTGATAAGTTCATGAGCATCTCCTGACAATTTCATAGGCTTGTTTTGACAAGCTCATGTCCATCTATTAAGAACTAAATTTACATTAAAACACATATTTCCATAAATGAAGTTTGGATATAATACATCTACAAATGCATCTAGAGGTACTTATTAAATATTCACATACCATGTCTGCATTTATATCCCAGTAGCTCTAACTTTAAGTGTGTGTAATGACATTTACAATCACCCCCTATTAAGACATGGGCAATCATGCGGCAGTACAGGTCTCATGGGGCTATTGATGATATCATTATTTTGAACTCTTCATAACTTATTCCATTCTTAATAGTTTTTATATGACCGTACCTTCAACGTGTATTATATCATCAGCTCCACTAATTACAAATCGTCGCCCTATATAAGGAAATATAGGAGATTTTTCTCACATGTACTAGTCATATCATCACCACTGTCAACCTGTGCAATGTAGGAGACATCATTAACAAGCTTATCACTTGTATTAACAACTATCACTGTCTCTATTAACAACATATTTTGACTTCATAAATAGTTGTCATTAAAAAGATTACCACGTATATTAACAACTATCACGGTCCCTATTAACAATGTATTTTGACTTCATACACAAGAGTTACAACCACAAAACTTTCATATTATGTTGATTAATTCCCACTTTTAATGCATAATCAAGCAACTCACAATGTAATAAAATTAACAACACCCACAAAGTAAACTCACATTAATAATTTTGATTAGATAGCTCTACCAAAGGATAATTGTGATTTCAATTATAGCAATTGAGATGCTACCGAAAATAAATGCTGTAAACATTAACATAGACATTTTTATTATATAGTTCTACCAAGTCAATAATGTTTGTGCATCAAACTCAAGTTGGTTGCAATCACTAACTTGTTAATTCAAGGATACTTTTTGACTTCATAAGTAGTATCTTGAATAAGTCTCAAATAGGAAAAAAGAGTTCTACTGTCACATTATATCAAATAATTAATATTTCTGTTACAATAGCAACCTAATACCCCAAGCTTGATTGCTTGTACTACATTAATTGATGGTTTAAGGAGCTTGTGCGAGATTGAAGAAGCATTTAGATTATCAGCAAAGATGCTTAAAGGAAATATTATTTTGGGATTGCATCCTTTTCCCTCATCTCCTTAAACAAATCCAAAGCCATTCCAAAATGTGAATTTGGACAATAACTACTGCTCAAAATATTAAAGGTAAACACGTCAGGCTTGACTCTATCTCTTATCAATTTTATCATAAAATTCCAACTCTTTATTGTGCCTTCTGTTACACCCCTACCAGCCTCGCCCTTTCGGGTGGCGGGTTAGAGGGATTCCTTATATTTAATTACCTTTCCTTGATTACTTGGTCCATTTAAGAAATTATCAGAGTGAACGCGGCAGAGCACGGGACCAGGTTTGGACAAGTCTACTATACTAATAAACGTACTAAGTACATACAGATAAGTAAGTCCCCGAAGGGTTAGGTACAGTCATTCGAATACATTATTAATTAGTACAGCCATCCAAAATATGATAATACAAAAAGTGATAGGGCATTCCCTATTTCTTCAACCCGACGCATCCTGACCTACCTTCTTCTGTCTCCACTTGCTAGTTTCTCACCCTGTACCTTCACAATAGTCTGGAGTTCAAAATTGAACCCCAGAGTAACTGTTAGACTCAAATACAATATGTATGCAGTGCATGCAATGCCAATCACAATCAGGAAAAATAACAACAAATTCTGCCTCAGGCACAATAAGGGTAAATCACATCTGCCTCTGGCACAAGAATATGCTTCCACAGGACCGCCTGGTCAAGGCAAGCCCCCATAAGCATAATGCTGCCTCTGGCACAATATACTACTTCCACAGGACCGCCTGGTCAAGGCAAGCCCCCGCAAGCATAGCGCTGCCTCTAGCTCAATATACTGCTTCCACAGGACTGCCTGGTCAAGGCAAGCCCCCGCAAGCATAGCGTTAAGGGACCTCAGTAGACACCTATGGACACATAGTCCATTAGGCACTACGGCCCAATCTCTTACATTATGATACGACACACATGCAAAAGTAACATAGAGTATGTGAGTCAACAATTACTACCTGGCACTCCTTGAAATTAGCAAATACTTCTCTTGATGTTGAGAATATAATCCACACGAGCTAACACCCTAGTTATAACAAAATATCACACTTTCAATTATGTAGACCAACTTTATTCCTAATTTTTATGAATTTCACTTACAACAGAATTTTTCCAGAATCGCTGTTCCAACTTCGCTGATTTTTAGTAAATTCCAGAAAAATCTTATTAACACAAAACCAGTGCCAATAGAACCCTTAGGATGTCTATTTTATGGGAAAAATAATTACAAAGGCCATCTGGGTTTATATCTATTTTCTTATTTACAAAAACCGAGATTAACCCAAGTTTCCAGAAATCCAGTATTTCTGCCCCTAATTCAACGATTTTTACAAAATTCCAAAAAAATCATTTTCATATGAAACCAGCTCCCTTTAAACCTTCAAGATGTCTATTTTTCAAGAAAAATACATTCAGACCCATAAAGTACACGTATTTTGACTTATGGCCACTTTTACACCTTCTGGTCCAGATTCGTCCTGTTGCATCTATACCAACTTGAGAAATTTTTATCTCCTAGTAGAAAAGTACAAATCATACAAAATTATATATCACGGTGAACCTTAGGGTGTGTACTTTCCACCTGTAAAATTTCAGCCAAAACCAAATTCGTTTACTATTTTTAAGGCCCATTTGAAGACACACTGCCAGAAATTCCAGATTTGAAGATAAGCTTAGTTCAAGAGGTTTTTCGGTGTTTTTAACTTCGGAAACTTAAGTTACAACCATACCCTACACAAAATCATGTTTTAAACAATTTGGAACCACCAAAATCTCAAAAATCAGACCTTATCACAAAGCCCTAACCAGGTGCACGAAAATACTTTAACAAGAACTCAAGAAGATGGAGTTTTCGGGTTACCTCACGATCGGCAAATCGGTGGATGCTCTTGAAATTTGGATCTTGAAGCTTGGATATGGAGGTTGCTGAGCTCTCTCTCTCTCTGCCCTATGGAATTTTCGCCCCCTTTGGGGTGAAAATGAAAAACTAAACACCTTTTTATAAAGGTGAACTTTGATCCGGTAAAGTGAGAGCTAACAGGCGTAATTTCTGACTGTTGTGTAATAATTAGGATATACTTTTCTTGACTTATTTCCCAAGCCAATCTAGAATTTTCCAGGGGCCTCCAGCTGCTGCCAAGTGTCCCTGCCCCCTCCAAAAACGTGCAGACCTTTATCTGCCTTTGGGGCAAATTACAAGTTTCGGCCCAGAACTTTTGAAAATTACAATTGTGGCCCAGAACTTTTAAATAATTACCAACTTTTCCCCATCATTTCACCTGCTCAAAAGGACACATGGCACGTCATTTTGGGCCCACAAACCTGGGCCAATTAATTTTTGCACATTTATTCCCATTTTGCCCTTCTTCTTCTGAACGTGGGACCCGCGGTCTGACTTTTGCACTGATTTTTCTTTTCTTCCTTTACAAGCAACTCTAGAGGATTCTAGAGGCTCCTGGATTGCTGCCATGTGGCACCTCATCCTCTACAAATATCTAGATATTTTCTTTATATTTAGGGAAAATTACCTACTTTGGCTTGGAATTTATGGAAATTACCAATTTTGGTCAGGGCTCAACAATTATCCTTGACTTTTTCCCCAAGTCTTCTAGACTTTTCCTATGCTTAAGTGGCGCCTCCTGGGCCCCACAATTCAGATCCCCTAGTCTTTCCATTTTATTCGGGCCGGTCTCCATCTACCGGCCCCCGTGGGTCCCGCTGGTCAACAGGGTATTTTTCCTTTGGGCTTCCTTCAACTTTTCCCATATATTTCTTCCAACTGGAGTATTGATATCTATAAGTACGTTGGTTATGACCGTAGGGGTGTTACAACTTCCACATTTTACAAACCCATGAATCAAGCAGTTACAAATCACCACATTAGGTTTCTCATCAATCAATCTCCTCAAAAGCGAAAACAACGTCATCTAGTTTTTGAGCTTTACAAAAAGCGTTAATCGAAAGCTCGAATAAGGACGCAGTTCGAGAGTAAGAGGAATTACCGTCGGAGCAACGAACAACGACAGCAACCTGCAGGCGCATCTTTCAATATTTCAAAGAGGGGAGTCTGCTTTCTTGATGGCATTTACTCAGGTGACAACAATGTTTGATTGCCGGCGATGAACAATGAACAGCGACCACGACGAGCTTGGGCGAGGCAAGAGAGAACGCAGAATCCTTTTTCTTTGTTTCATTAGGATATTTTGGTCTTTTCATAATTGGATAATATTACTCAAATGTCCCATAAGACTTGCCTACAAATTAGAGATTTTAAGGGACCTTTATGTCATATTTTCTCTAACTTAGGATCTAAGCATAATTGTTTCAATTGCTTTCAATAGGAGGATACTCATACTTAAAAAAAATCACATGATTCAGTTCAATCAAAATAAAATTCATAATGATTCGATTTTTTGTGATCATTCTGAGAAGACTTGAAATAATGAGAATATGAAAATACTAACATTGAGTTGATCAACGGTATAAGGCCGTATTATATTTCTTTGAGTCTCAAGTTCGTCTCACATAAAAGACACTTATATAAAAGGAGCAGCTATAAACCCTAAATTGGATATTAGATTATACCATAAAAAAAATACCAAAATTAAAATTGAATGTTTAAATTCAATATAATGTACGTTAATTCATTTTAATATTTTCAATTTTATAAAATGAATTTATTGGTAAAATTTGAAGTTTGAACCACCCAAATCTAAATTCCACGGGTTAGAAAAGATTTCATTGCAACTGTTGGATATTTTGGGGAATTAATAATTTTTTAAAATGAATTCTTATAATTTAATTATATTTATTACCCGTCCAAGAATAGCTATGTTATAGCCGTGTTGGTTTTGTCTTTTGATTTGAAGTTGAGCTAACAGAAAAACACCTAAACGGAACCCCCACCCTCACAAATGTCTCAGAATATTTGAGTTAAGGATGACAAAATAATAATAAGAGAAAAAGAAAATAATAATAATAATAATAATAATAATAATAATAATAATAATAATAATAATAATAATAATAATGCAACAACGTAACACTAACAAGTGGGGAAGCTTCTCTTTAGTTGGGTCCCAGTCGTAAGTGGAAAACGACTTGACAAATACGTACGTGTGTGGAATTGTAAGAATAAATTGGTAGCAATTAACTTGTGGTTGATATTGATAGGCTTGGGTGGAGAGATAAGAACTCAGAAAAAGAGACAAAGGATGGGAGATTCTAGTAGCAGCTTCATGATATGTTTCTTTTGAGACCAAGACAAAATTAGGTAATTTGCTTGGTATTCAAATAAAGTCTTACTAATGTGTTTAAAGACAAATTTAGAGAGGGGAGGGAGGGGATTCTGAATGGTGGTATTTAAACTCAAGACAAAAATGAGGAGCACACACTGGTAAAAGACAAATTTAGGGAGAGAAGAATATGCACTCTAAATAATGGCGTGAATCCACTTATTACTTAAAATCTAGAACACGAATCGTTTGTAAGTATTATATAACAATTGTTTCTTAATAACTGTAATTTTTGTCAATAAATAAATAGCAATTATTAGCTATAACCATTATTTTTGTGCTTTCACAAATTTCGCCTTATAATATATGATGATGTATATAATTAACCATTATGTTTAAGTGTTATTTATTCTTATGTGACCTCTCTATTTTGACATACATAACGTTTATTAGTTGTAATCATTATATATTTAGCGTAGAAATACCCAAATATGTAGTAGTACAACCATCATAAAATTGGTCCAATAGTGTAAGGCTCCATTAAATCCTTTGGGTCTTAAGTTCGAACCAAGAGAACATACTTGTATTGAGAGGAGCAATCATGAACCTCAAATCAAATAGAATGTTGAATGATAATATCAAAAAAATACAGATATTTATATTAATAAACCACTAATTCTTTTTTAATTAATATTTTATTACCCATTCTCTCGTATTTTCTGCTCACTCTCTTAATTTTTTTTATTCATTCTCTCTCTTATACTATTTTGGGGTATATTTGGAAAAAAAAAATACAATTTTTACACATTTATTGTTTTTAATTAATGTTACCCACTACTCTCCCCATCCTAATTATAAAACCTAATTAACTTTTTTGCAGAGATTAAGAAAGTTAATTAAATTATCTTATAGTATTTGTATTTTTTTTTAAAACTAATTAATTTGACTAATAAACTAATATATAATTTAAGGATATACAATATATGAAATGATTAAGTAATTTATTTATTTTCCTTAATATCTCCAAAAAAAAAGTCAACTAACTCTTATAATTAAGATCGAAGGTAATAATTGTTTTGTACAATTAAAATAGTTGTTACTTATAAAAAGAAAGAGGTAGAATATATAATAAGTTAACGTGAATGGAATAACAATTTGTTGGGGCCTTACCTGAAATATGCTAATTTAATAGCAATGGCATAAAATGCTAATTAGAAAAGGCGACAAATTTAGAGGATGAGGCATCAATAAGCATGAAGGCGACACGGTGACCACACTAGTAACCCCTAATTAATATGTCTATGTAATGCAAGTTATGATTTTGGTCTCCCGATAAGCATTAACTTTAAACATTTAAATGCGGAAAATGATTATTTAAAATTCATTTGTATTAATAAAAAAATATTTTCCAAAAAATAATAAACCATAATTAAAAAAAAGGAGAAATTGGAGAAAAAGTCATCCGACATCGTCTTTCACTTGGTTATGCACTTTGTTGTCTCAAGCATGCTGCACAATATCATCATCATATATTGAGCATATGGTCTATAATCTTATTGCTCAAAACACCCCCTCCCCATTCTATTCGTGATTTCTAATACCATACTCTTTCTATCTTATTTATAAGATAGAAAAAGATTTTTTTTGGATCTTGTAGGGTAGAGAGAGAAATTTTTCATATGAATATACATCTTTATCTTTCATTTATTATGATATTGACTTCGTTTTTATGAGCTATAATGTAACGGCCCACCACCGTAGAGGACCCAGTCCGCGACTGCCGTCCCTAGGGTCTAACCCCTTGTACGCATGGTGGCCAGCCCCACTAAGGTAGGTACTATCCCCTTCTCTAGAGGTTTTGTCCCGTGGGAATTAATTCCCAAGAGCGCTTCCCCAGTGGCTAGAACCTTGGACTTGAGGCATAAGTCCAAAACATAAGGGCCACTTGGTAGTGTAATGGATACCAAGTGGCCCTTAAGCTTTGGACTTATGCTTCAGGTCTAAGTTTCTAGCCACTGGGGAGACGCTCTTGGGAATTAATTCCCAAGGGACAAAACCCCTAGAGGAGGGGAAGGTATGGAGCGGTCATCACACATGCAGGGGGTTAGGTCCTGGGGACGGCAGTCGCGGACTGAGTCCTCCACGGTAGTGGGCCGTTACATATAATATATATTAAATATAGGTAAAATTAGAAATTTGTTGAATTTTAAAGTCAATAAAATTTAAGATTTTTCTTAATTTATATGGAATATATTGTAAGTGACTTGTAAATATGATCAAATGGTACTATTTCCATTCATAAAATGTGTTTTTGATATCAGGGCTTGGGGATGAGTTGTTGGGAGGAAGACATACATACACACCACGAAAATAATGTGAATTTTAAAATATTCCCTCCAAATGGTTTAAATGTTTAATTCCTATGAAGCTTTAAGAAATAAGAACTATTACAAAATTAATTATTTTTATCAAATGACCTAATTGCTCTTAGTAAAATGTCACTACAACTTATTATTGTTGTTACGGTTAATCAGTACTTATCATACTATTATTGTCATTGATATTGAGCTCATTTTAGTTATTACTATCTTGGTTGTTATCATTTGTTATCTTTTTTCCCCTAAATTAAGGGCATTTGGATAATTTCACTATGAAAATTTAATCTGAAATCAAACCTGAAAACTCTTGTAATTAAGCCATTTTCAGCACTGGAATTGATATTAAATTTAGAAGTACTTATGTGCCTATATTCTTAATATAAAATAGGCTAAAGTATACTTTTAATCCTTTTTTTTGTCTAATACTTTTAGTCCTTTAAGTTATATATAAAGTATATTTTTGGTCCTTTAACTTTATAAAGTATACTTTTGGTCCTAAAATTCTAACACCATTAATGTTATTAACGGAAAACGTTGACGTAACGAACTCAAATGATGACTAATAGCATTTAATTACATAAATTTTATATAATCTTTAGTTTACTATATTTTAAATTTGGGTAAATGATTTCTCCAGTCACTAGAGATAAAGTTATCTCCAGTGAGCCTAAAACTACGTCGTTTTAGATTAATGAAGGGTGTTTGTAATTTTAGGTGAATTAATGAAAGGTGTTTCGGTAAAATTCATATGATAAAAAGATAAACAAAATTACGGAAACAACCTTCATTAATTCACCTAAAATTACAAACACACCCTTCATTAATCCAAAACGACGTAGTTTTGAGCTCACTGGAGATAACTTTATCTCCAGTGATTGAAGAAATACTTTTCCTTTAAATTTTAACTTAATAGCA
The DNA here is from genome assembly GCA_034222035.1 of Acacia crassicarpa. Classification (NCBI taxonomy): domain Eukaryota; kingdom Viridiplantae; phylum Streptophyta; class Magnoliopsida; order Fabales; family Fabaceae; genus Acacia; species Acacia crassicarpa. Next base: position 15,758,368 of record JAWXYG010000009.1, on the reverse strand, counting down.
TTTAATTACACAGTCATCACTTAAGTTTACACTGTTATCACTTGAGTTTGCATTTTCCGTTAGCAAAATTAACGGTGTTAGAATTATAGAACTAAAAGTATACTTTATAAAGTTAAGGGACTAAAAGTATACTTGAGTTTGCATTTTAAGCCTTTTATGTTGCACACCCACTGATCAATGTTTCCATTGATCTTTTTTCCGGTTTCCTCTTTATTGAATGTATTCACCATTAAATCAAACTTTAATGGTTGGGATTTATACTATTTATCATGAGAGATTTTATTATATTAATGTTTTAATAATTTATATATATATTATTAAATCCTACTCATTGAAATTTAATCTAATAATGAATATATTCAATAGAAAGGAAATGAAGAGAGATCAATGAAGACATTTTTTCACTCAAATCAATACCAAATTGGGGAGTTAATTCAGTAACATTTAAAAATGATTTAAGCCTCTACAATTTATAAATACACATATTTTTGAGCTATTTTATCATTATGAAAATTGACTACTGCTATAATTTTTAATTTTGTAGACAAATTTATTATTTTATTATGAAATTTGATGTTAAATATATTTGAAATTGAATTTTATACTTTATGTGCAATTAATATACTACCTCGGGTCATAAATATAGGAAAAAGTTTATAATACAATTCACATTACAAACTTTATCATATATTTAGGATTGAAAATAGTACTCTATTATCTAATTTTTTTTGTAATTTGTACATGAAAAAATTGATTATGATAACAATTATCCAAACATTCTCATTTGATTAAAATCACTTATTTTTTTCACAAAATCTATTCTGCTGAGAATTTCTGAAGGATCACTTTTTTTTTGGAAGCTATTCTTTTTTTTTTTTTAATACAAGGAAGCTATTCTAATCCAAACTCTAAGAGCCCGTTTGGTACGCTGAATTTGCGTGAGGGTTATCTTCCTACTAAAAAAACCGTTTGGTGCGCCTCTCTCCCAGGAATGTTGATTTCCCGCCTGCCCCATCTTCCCACAAGGCTGGGAAAATTGAATCCCTAAAAAACTGGCAAGATAGTGTGAAGTTCCGGGAGAATGAATTTTGTTGACAAAAAAGCCCTGTAGACAGCAGTAGAGTAGATTATGAAGAGGTTAAACCAGAGCACCATGGATTTAGATCTGATCCTTCCTTCTTCTGCCTTCCTTCTCCATTTTGATCGCCGCCGACTCTCACCTTCTTCATCATCGTCACCGCCAAAATTCCTTTCTTCCCCTCACCCTCCACCACAGTCGCAACAAACCCAACGTCAGAACCAAAACCAGAGTGCCGAGGAGAACAGAGAGCTTTGACTTTCTTCCATCATCTTCATCTTCTTCTTCATTTCTACCAAGCACTGTCATAGAAAAGAGGCAACTAGAACAGACCCGATAATTTTCAAAAATTCTCATTGAGAATTCATGGAGAATTCATAGAGAATCCGATGAGAATTCTCATTGAATTTTTGAGAATTGTCTGGGGTCTGATTGTTTTTTTAAAAATTTAAATTGCGTCGCATACAAAACTCGAAGCTGATGACGGTGGTGGCGTCCACGACGGCAGGTGCAACGTCAACGGTGGCAGGAGTAGCATCCAAGGAGGGGGAGTGGCGGCAACGCGACGACTTCAAACAAGACGTAGGATGAATTTTTTTTAATTTAGGGGTATTTTTGGTATTTCACCTCATATTCCACTTAACTAACACCCAATTCTTCATACCAAACCATTCATTTTCCCTCAACTTAAGTTACATTCCCATGTCTACCAAACAGCTCAACTTTTTAATTTTCTTCGCAATCTTCCTTTCCATTCCTTTCCTTCCTTTAAATTCCTTTCACTCTTTAAATCTTCATCATACCAAACGGGCCCTAACTATATTCTAGTTGCTGCCCTCCAATTGGTGCACGTGTGTCGTGGGAATGTAATCCGCACCATGGCCCCACATGCCAATGCAATTATCCCCCGTAATTGTCACTTTTTAAGACATAAATATTATAAAAATATAGAACCCATGACTCCATGAGATCCACGCGTCCACACAGCCCCCTTGGCCCAAGCGACCCACGATACCGGTTTTTTTTTTTTTTTTTAAGAGGAGAATATACAAAATATCAAAAAAGTCTTAATCTAAAATTATATATTTGATATTATTTGTATTAACAACAAAAAGTGGTATATTTACAACAAAATTTAAAAATTTGGTTATTTATAACAGAAAAAACTATATTCACAATAAGAAGTACTATATTCACAACAAAATTTTAACAAATAAATTTTATTTCAAATTCAGGTCCTTAAGCGTATATAAGTCATTCACAACAGAAAAAACTAGATTCAAGTTTTATATTCACAACAAAATTTAAAATCTGGTCATTCACAACAAATAAAGCTATATTCACAAAAAAATTTTAAATACTTGAATTTTTTTTCAATACAAATAATATAAAAAAAGTTTTTAAAGACTTTTTTAATATGTAATTTTAGATTGAGATTTTTTTAATATTTTGTATGTTTATTGGACTGAGCTGTCATTTTTCCTAAAATAATCTTAGTCGATTGTTTTCCCATAAAGTAGGCGTGGCTTCTGTCCGTGTTTGTTATTATTACCAGAGTATTTAGCTTAATGACAATTAATTATGATTCATATTTATAAAGGAAAAACATTTTTTATGTTGTAGGAGAAGTGTTTTCTCATATCACACCCACATAAAAATAGTGAGACTCACACACACACACATATATATATAATTAGTATTGTATATATATGTAAGTCCTACTATTTCATGGGTAGAAATCTTCTTCTTTTCCCTTTCTCATGCAAACCCCTATCCCCTATTTATAAATACCACATTTTCCCTCAACACACACGAATGACGAATCTCTCCCACTCTCCTCTTTTCCATTTAAACTCATGAATCTTCTCTGACTACCCCAAAAAAATATTGAATATTTTCTCACCCCAGAGGCGCCCAAGTCCCAAGGCGAAGCGAATTCGTCCTGGTCTTTGACTTCACTGTTCATCTTGGTACCCAGAGAAAGTAAGAAGCAAGGCATCCTGTTTTGGCCTGTAACACTGGCCTGTAAATTACTGAGAAACTTCGTTTTTGTTTGTTTGTTTTCTCTGATTCTCTTATAGTTACGGATTTTTCTTTTATTTCATCTGTGATGTGGATGAGACAAGCTGGGTAAAGTGCATTCTCTTTCCAGTTTCCAGCATCTGTTTCACAATCCTGTAAAGAACTGGTTTTGGTCTGCACGGAATTCCTGCTTAGATTATGATATTTTGACATTCCATTTCTCATGTAAATGATTCTTTTGACGAATTGAATTCATAATTTGAGTTCATCTTTACTAAATTGCATTTCTTTCCAATCTTGTTTTAGGACTACTGCTGTACCTTTCCTCTTTTTTTTTTTTTTTCCCTTGCCTAATAGCTGATAATTATTTTCTCCTTTATCAATTTCATGTACTCAAATACCAAAATTATTTGGCATGTCCGTTTTCCTTTCCCTGCATATCTTTCTTTCTTTCTTTGTCTACCCCTTTTTCTCATCTGAATACCATCTACTAAATTGTACCCTTTTGGTTTATCTGATCAGAACGCCAGTGTAATAATCGAGGTCTTAAAGCCAATACCTGACAGCTCAGTATGACTCCAGATACTACTGATCCAAGTTACTGGTTGAACTGGAGGTTTTTGCTCTGTGCAATATGCATTTTAGCTTTTATGGTACTAGGGTTGTTTTTAATATGGCACTACGAAGGATTCAACAGATCAAGACGCCGGGGGAGACAGAATCAGCAGGAAACAGCTGGTTTATTATATAAAGATGAAGCATGGAAGACTTGTCTCAAAGGAATTCATCCTGCTTGTCTGCTGGTTTATAGACTAATTGCTTTCCTTGTGCTTTCGGGATTGCTCACCGCTGATGTGGTTTGCAATGGAGGCGGCATATTTTACTTCTATACTCAGTAAGTCTAACGTTCATAAACTTCAATATTGTATAAAACAATTCATTGATAAGCTGGATCAAACAATTGAAGATGAATTTCTATGCTTTCAAGATCTAGTTTTTAAGGTTTCTTTGTACTGTCCCAAGACAAAGTTGTTTGTTTTGTAAATCCCTCAGTTAGAAATGGTAGTGTTCATTATCATACCTTGGCATGAATCAGGAATGGATCAAGCAAGAGTAAGGAAAAAGAGATTAAAAGGGTCTATGATTCCTTGTCAAATAAAAGTTCAAAATGCTGCTTTTAGAACCACCTCTCCTGAATCCAGACTATAATATGCTGACTGAAGTTTTGTTTCTTTCTTGTGCTGAACAGGTGGACCTTTTCTTTGGTTGTTATTTACTTTGGGGTAATATCTAACAGCTTTAACTCTTTCGGATATTTATTAGTTTTAGAAATTCGCAGAACAAACTGCAAGAGAACATTTTTCAAGACCTCTTTTTTTTTTTTTTTTTTGCTTTTTGTGGAGTTAGAAGGACTTAGATTGTAAGATATGCAGTACAACTTACAGGTTTAGATCCTCCTGATAGAGAACAATGGAACCAAACCTACCTGTCAAATTTCATAATATATGTATCTGGTTCATACGCTTCCAAGGCACTTATGCTCTAAATTTCTCGTGCAGCTTGGATCATCTTTATCCATATATGGATGTTGTTTTAAAAACAATAATTCTGGGGCTATTATTCCTAACAGCAATTCAGCTTCGCTTGGTGGTGGTATGGATATGTCTAGCCTGCTGAAGAATTCAAATGTGCTTCAGGAGCCTGATGCACGGGAAGTTGCTGGTGTATGGGTTTATATATTTCAAATAATTTTTCAGGTAACTTTTTTCTTGATTTTATTGCTTTAGATATTTTGTATGAAATTTTTTATTCTTAATTGATCCAATGTCCCAGGTTATATTTTGATACATTCAATATATGAGAGGGAATTAATGGAAAGGAGAGGGAATTAGAAGTCTGCAAGGGTAGTTAGAACTGCCTATCAAATAGATTTCTCACCGCATGGTCAGGGGTTCGACATTGAGAGATGAAAGAGAGAGAACTGCCATGTAGTAGTTAACAACTACCCTTAGATTTTATATATATTTTAGGGGTCCAATTGAGAGAAGGTAGGGATTGATCAAATGGAATTTTCTTGGCTCTGAAATTACAACCGGGTTCACCAAAAAACATACTGCCTCTGGTCTTGAATATAAAATCTAGTTTGTTGTGTAATTTGCCCTACAAACTAGATCTAATATTGAGGATTGGAGATGGTAGTTTCTATTTCTGAATGACTTTTCCAAGGTGCCTGAGAGACACCATTCTGTGTACACAATTAACCACAACAATACTAGCATATCACCAAAAAAATGGCAACAATATTTGTGCATATCTGTTCATTCTCTGAAATCTGGAATGAATATAAGAAACTTGTCTTTAAGGAATTTGAGGCCTCTAACCTAAGTCTGTGTAAGAAATTTTTTACAAAGAAAATGAATTGAGTATGCAGCACTTGTTTTTTCCTTTTACTGAAACAGTGAGTGGTTTTCAGAGCAAAATACAAATATGCAATTTTTTACCTCTAAAAAACTATTGAGGAGGTCATCATTCCCCTATCTGTTGAAATAATGTTTGTTCCACAGACGAAAAGGAAAAATTTCGTCAGGCCTCATCAATATGAAGTTTTAATAGATATTCACGTTGGAGTAGTAATAATATTGTCCTCTCCTGGAATGCCCTTGACGTTTGGAAAACATCAGATAACTACCTATAAAAAGTGGCAGAGTGCTAGGCCATAACTAAAGTTTATCATGTTTCGAATCGAGGCTGGGCAATGAATGTATCAACAACCAGCAGAGGTTTGCAAAATGTTGTGCTTCAGTCTCTGTCAATCTCATGTGTTCCTAAGATGTCTTCTTATACATCTTGCATGCTTCCTAACTAATTTTAAACTCAAAAGTTTACGGATATATTTGTTATTTATTTTTGTTTTCATTGCATGACTACCTTTTTTTCCTTAATGTCAAACATTTAGGCATTTTAAGTAATGTTCAGCAGGCTATCTATTGGGTATTGAATATTTCTTTTCTTGCTATTTTTTGCTTGCAATGTATAGACGTGTGCAGGTGCTGTAGCACTCACTGACTGTGTGTTCTGGCTCATCCTCTATCCATTTCTGAATGATAAAGCAATCCCTCTGGATTTTGTAAGTACGATCAGTTCTGTTCCTGGCATATATTCTTCTCAGTATTTTTTTTTCTTTTTAAATTTTTGGGGGTGGGGATTGTAAAGGTTTTGGCCATTTTTTCATGTGTTGAAGTTATGGGAAAATCAAGACAATTTAGGTCATTTGCATAAACATCAGAGTTGCTACTGGTTTTGTTCACCCCTTTGCAAAATCAACATTGAAGGATATTTTTTGCTCTTTGAACCATCTGACGAAACAGTAATTACCACATGCAATATGTTAATTATGAAGAAAATTTGAGAGAAGATAGGGAAATGTGTTTGTATATGATGCTAATTTTCATTCTTAAAGAGTAAGATAGTCCTGCATGCTACCCTTAGATTTTTCTTTCTTTTTATTTAAAAAAGAAATATTCCATCTGAAAAAGTTTGTACCATATGTTAAATTGCAGTTGATTGTTTGCATGCACTCGGTTAATGCTGTTTTCCTTCTTGGTGACTTGGCACTGAATTGCTTGGTGAGTTTGGCTTGTCATGCTTTAAATTTCTTTCTGTGTGATCAAGTTCTAATTTACCACTGTCTCTTGGTAACATATGCACAGAGGTTTCCAATGTTTCGGTTCGGATATTTTGTCTGGTGGACATCTGCATTTGTAATTTTCCAATGGGTCTACCATTTTTTTGTTTCAATGTGGTAAAATTCGGTATCCCTTCACTTGAACATAACTTTTCCAGCCAACATAATTATTATGATCTTAATAATTTCAGTAAATTTTTTCGCAGGTGGCCTTATCCTTTCCTTGACTTGTCATCCCCATCTGCTCCCTTTTGGTATGTTGTTAATTCTTTTCCTCTCCTTTATCATTCAAATGTATCTCTCCCCCATTGCGTGCACGTGCATGCGAGCGAGTAAGAGAGAGAGAGAGCTTATGCCAAGAAACTGAAGAGAAAATACGGACAACAAAACTCTTTGAAAAGGGAGAAAAATGGCATATTGCTCATTTGTTGCGAGACTTTTTAGTACTCCCTCCGGTCCTTAAAATAAGATATATTTAGAGAGTTGATCTTGGTTTTAAATATAAGACATAGTTTTCATATTTGTCAATCCTATCCTAATTTACCCCTATCGATGTTCTCTCAACAATAATTAAGAAAGAGAGGAAATTGGGGATTAAGAAATATGATTAGAGTGCATGTCATGTTAACTAATTCAACTAATTTCTTTAATCTAATCAAATTAAGTAAATATGTCTGGAGTAATTAAATTGTGAATGTGGGGGGATTGCACTGTAATTCTTGTGATATTTATTCATTAGTGGCCTTGATCTATTTTTCTTTCATAGACCAGTCTCCTGCTTTCCCTCTCAGATGTGAGCATGTTTTTCTTACTTAGAATGCTGGCAGATTTTTGGCTTGTGATATTTGAATGTTTTTAGTCAAAATTATATTGTGAGCGTAGTGGAATCTTAATATCATTCTCAGTAAAGGTCTTGAAATGTGACAAACTTGAAAACAAAAAGATTGGAACTTGCAAGCAAGAAGAAGCTGGTTTAGATATAGATAATCTTTACTCATTATAGCTGTATTGCAAACTTGGACTTTATAGGTACATCGCGGTGAGTCTGATGCATATTCCATGCTATGGCGGATGTTCCTTGGTAGTGAAGCTAAAGCACTCGTGGTTGTCAAGATCATTTCCAGGCTCCTGTCAGATTGTTAGATGAAATTCCCATACATTATTCCAGAGGATTCTGGACTACAATTATGCTTGTACAGCAAGGTGTCTTTTTTGAAGCCCTTTTCCTCCCTCACACACACACACACACAAACACGAGTAATGATCTGTGGGCAATGTTGAGGATAGAGATTGACTCACTGAATTTAAGATGAGTTGCATTGTTCACCACTCTGGTTCAGAGTGTACTTGTAAAATTTTATGCTGATAATTGTAATGAAGAATGGATTTTGTTCAGTTTCATTATTTTATGTCAATGAGGTCTAGCAAATTTCATTATTTGTCTTACTAAATCATCAAGTGAAAATTAAAGTTTAGGAGTGGGTGGCAATTCCATAAGAGAATGTAGACATAAAAAAGTGACGAATTTGTGTTTTGAAATCGTATATGAGGAGTGTGATTAAGTGGAAGTTACCTTTCCCAAGTGCAATTTTTGTGTTTTTCCTTTTTATCACAATGCCCTAAATTTAGACCAAAAGGTATGAGAATTTTAAAAAATTATAGTACTACCCACTCATTATAAAAACAAATAAAATATTGTATTTTTGTCATAATCTACCTACTCATTATATTTATGGGGGGGCTTGAATTCACAACCTTGCATTTTTAAAAAATTAGAAGAAGAGTTTGGTGTTAGAAAACTACAAGGTCCACGCACAATTTATTATTTAGTGGATTCATTAATATTACTACTTCCTGTCATAATTATAAGAACACTTTTGTAGTGTAATTTACATTACAAAAGTGTTCTTATAATTAGGATCGAAGGGAGTATTATCTATTATCTAGTTTAGAGTTCGTGACTTCCTCTTCCAACATAAGTATCTTCTTAACCGGCATTACTAGTAGTGTAGTGGTATTGGGAGTAGTCTCCCCACCTCCTTGTACTGGGTTCAATCTCCTCCATCCCCTATCGCCTATGTATCAAAAACATAAATGTCTTCTATGAGAATCGAACTTGATACTTAGAGGGATCTAACAGAGCCTTACATGGCTAGAACAATTCTATGTTGGAATAATTGGATGATTTTATTTATACTAACATCCTAAATTTTGTCATTTTCTCGAGTTTCAACATTAATTGACTGGGTCAAGATTTTTAAATTTAACTTTCTGATTATGATAAAATATGGGTGTGTAATCCAAACAAGGTATGATAAGAAGAAAATGGTACACGAGAACATATTAAAGTCTGTTTAGTATGAGGAAAAGGGAAAATGGTACACGAGAACATATTAAAGTCTGTTTGGTACAATTTTTTTTTTTCAAAAAATGAGTTCAATTTTTTTAAAAAAAATTAGACAATTGGGAGTATGAATTTTTAATAAAGGGAAGATGTAATTAAAAGTATGAAATTTTAATGAAGAGAAGATGTAAGAGAGAGAGAAAAAAAAAGTAATTATACCTTAAAAATTGAAAGATGGACAACTGGCAAATGAGCAATAGCCATGCATGTAATGTGAGAAAGACATGGTAGAAATAGGCGCTCGTGAATGGCATTCCCTTAAAATATGGTTCACGCTTCCCGCGTGTGTGACCATTGCTCTATTATTTGATACCGGTATTAATTATAAGAATTAGTTGATTTTTTTTCAGAGAGATTAAGGAAACTAAATAAGTTACTTAATCATTTCATATATTGTGTATCCTTAGACTATATATTACTAGTATATTAGTTAAACTAATTATTTGAAGAAAAAATAAAAATAAAAATACTCTAAAGTAATTTAATTAGCTTTCTTAATCTCTTCAAAAAAGTCAACTAGCTCTTATAATTAGGATCGGAAGGAGTACTACCTTCAGTCTTAATTATAAGATCTAGTTGACTTTCTTTAGAGAGGTTAATGAAGCTAAATAAGTTACTTATTTTTTTTTGTCAAAAAGCTAAGTAAGTTACTTAATCATTTCATACATTGTGTATCTTTAAATTATATATTAGTTAATTAGTTTGAAAAAAAAAGTAAAAGTAAAAATATTTTAAAGTAATTTAATTAGCTTCCTTAATTTTTCCGAAAAAGTCAACTAGGTCCTATAATTAGAAACGGAAAGAGTAATAATAATGAATCTTATTTAAAATGAAAATAGTATTAAGAACCAAAAAAAGTCCAAAATAATTAAGAGATGAATCATAACAAATTTTAATTAAAATTATAAAATCAAATGAGTACGGTCACAAGTAATAGCTTATAGGAAATTTGAAAAAAAAAAAAAAAGTAAATGAAAACTGGCCTAACTGACTTATTGCGGTTGCTTATGCTTGATAAATAAGCAAATACTAAATTGTGGTTATGGAGGTTAGAAGTCACAAAATAAATTTGGCCCAAAAACAAAATTACAATTGAAATAATTTTTTTTTTTTTAGGTGCAAAATCAACCATTGTTAAACAATGTTTGTTTGAATTCAAAATTAACTTTGAAATTGTAAACAAAACAATTCAAGAGAAAAAACGAATCTAGATATTACTCCATTCGTCTTAAATGTAAAAAGTTAGTAGATATTCACCCTGGTCTTAAATATAATATATCAATATATTTCATCTCCACAATTTACAAATTTTTTTTTTAAAAAAATTCCTATTAATTGCACATATTAAAGGGATTTCTACTTTGAGTTGTTTTTAGTAGAAATAATTAAAATAGATACTTCACACTTCACCAGTTTCACAAAATTTTTTTTTCCAAATAACTAATTTAAATAATTTTATTAATCTTTACCAATTAGTTATTTAACTCATATATTTAAAGTTAGAGAAAGTAAGATTTAAAAATAAATTACATTTTGATTGGCTTAGTCACAATTGAGAGTTTCCCATTGAAGAATTTATCATCCAAAATTCAAATTTCACTTTTTTTTAAAGCATTAAAAAAAAAAAGTATGGTCTTTACTCATATATCTTCTTCTTCAAAACTTGTTTATTGGTCTAATTGGCAAAATCAAACCCAAATAAGTCAAAATGAAGTTATATTCACATGAATTTCATGAAAATGTCACTCCTCAATTTGCACGAGTCCCATGTACCAAATTGGAATCTCAAAGATAACAGTATATTAGGCCCCAATATTCTAAATATAAAACTCACTCTAAACTAGTCTTTTGATTCTTAATGTAGGATTTAATTAGGAGTTGGTATTAGTCTTAAATGTAAGGTTTATTTATTTTACATTTGTTAGTCTTTTTCTAATTTATTTTATTGATGCTCCTTTAATAATAATAAAGTAATATAGAGATGAGATGATTATAGTATTTAAAGAAAAAATATATCATATTAACTAATTTAATAAATTTTTATAAGATAAATAAATTACGTAAATCAATCTTATATTAAAGATGAGGAATATAAAGTAGGTCCTATATGTTTAGGGCTGGAGCATCAATACACACAATTATACACTACTCTAAAATATATGGCAACTCTAAGCAAAAAAAATAAAATATATGGCAACCATGTCAAAAATAAAAAGGGTTTAAAATGTAAAAATATACATGTGGTTTTTTTTTTAAAAAAAAAAACTGTATCCAACATTAAGTGCTTTTTTTAGTTAGAAGTGACCATATAGTTATAAAAATAGGAAAAAAGTCACAGATGCCATTAAATATAAATGACGTTTATTAGATTAAAATTAACCTCGTCATCTAAAGTTAATAGAATCGGTGACTTTTGTTCCACTTTAATAATTACGTAGCCACTTTTATACATTAAAAAAAAACACTTAGTATTAAGCACATTTTAAAAAAAACTTGATATGTATTTTTTTCACCATTACCATGCTTTATGAAACACGTTTTTTTTTTCCCCACATATTTATTTCACAAAATAATTTAAAATAAGCTAATCCAAAAAGTCCTTTACAATAAATAGAATCTAGACGTCGTCGTGGTTAAAATGTTGGATCAAGAAGTTAGGTACTCACTGGACCTCTCTACCCCTTTTATTTCCCGTGAAATTTTATTGTTTAATTCTCAAGCCTCAGTCTCATTATTTCTTTTTTTTTTTTCTTGTGAAAAAATTCAAAGTTTTATTATAAATACGGCCCGCTAACATTCGCATCATTCAGCTGTTCGTTGGATCTAACCAACCTGCCTACCTCTGCTTCCTCCCCTGTTCAGTTCTGTTTCAAACGGTAAATACCTTCCTCATGACCCCATTTCCAGACCTTCACTGTATTCCATTTCCTCATTTAACTTCGTTTCGCTGTATTCTCCATTCTGAATACTTGATTTCGACTAGAATTTCGAGGTATTCTAAGCAACATTTTGTGTCGGTTTTCTTACCGGAGATGGAGTGAGATGCTATTTTGTCTCAAATTATTGCACATTTTGCTGGGATTTTGCCATTGTTCTGAAACTTCGTTGGTTTGGATTCGATATAATGGACAACTGATTTGATTGTGTTTTCCTTTTTTTTTTTTTTTTGAGCTAATGAACAGGCTGAGAAGAAATGGCGCGCAAGAAGATCAGAGAGTACGACTCCAAGAGATTGTTGAAGGAGCATTTTAAGAGACTCTCTGGCCGTGATTTACCTCTTAAGTCTGCACAAGTATGTACACTCGTCATTTCTTTCAGTAGTTCTTGTGCTTACACTATAAAATTTCATCCATAAGTTTACTTAGATTTCACTCTTGTATTGCACCTGCGCTGGGTTTAGCTGATTATCAAATTGGGCTTGAGAACGCTAGTTTCAGTGCGAAGTTCAATGACCTCATTTTTATTTAAATCCAGAGTTAAACTTCCAAACACGATGTATATTTTTCTTTTACACGATAGTAAATGTAGAGCTCACTTCGTAGGATAGAACGTCCAAGAGATCCAGTGCACCTATCAATAACTTCTTTGGTAGAGTGCAAAAGTTATATATCAATTTTCGTAGCTTGCAGTTGGGTTAGTTTTCTAAGATCGAACAACTTATTGTAAACTCTTGTATCGTTTTTGTTCTGTTTCTGTGATTGTGAAAGTCTCAATTTGGTAATTACAATTTGCATTTGAAATGTAAGCTTATATCTGAATATTATGTTAATAACGCTGACATTCCCTAATCAAATCAAGAAAGTTTCACTTCCATTTGAATTCTTTATTGGCATTCACTCTTCTGGCCATGTCACTCCACAATCAAAAGCATAAAAATTCTTTAAGTTCATAACCCTATTATCTGCGTCTCAGTCTCAGACATGAATGTTGGATGCACATCAACCTTGAAATTTCATTTTGTTCCGCTGTGTGTTTAATGCCTTAGGTTACAGAGTCTACTGATTTTAATGAGCTAGTGGAGAAGGAGCCGTGGCTTTCAACTTCAAAATTGGTTGTGAAACCTGACATGTTATTTGGAAAGCGTGGTAAAAGCGGTTTGGTTGCCTTAAATCTGAATTTGGCACAAGTTGCTTCTTTTGTGAAAGAGCGTCTTGGCAAAGAGGTTGAGATGAGTGGATGCAAAGGACCAATAACAACCTTCATTGTTGAACCTTTCATCCCACACAATAAAGAGTTCTACCTTAACATTGTCTCAGAGAGACTTGGGGACAGTATAAGCTTTTCAGAATGTGGAGGAATTGAAATTGAAGAGAACTGGGATAAGGTATTACAGTGCTGATTTTTCACCTCATATTTATTACTCAATATGAGTTTATTATTTAACCTTCCCTCGTAGTAGTATAAGCTAATATTTGTTTTATTTCACATTTCAGGTTAAGACAATATTTGTTCCAACAGGAGTACCTCTTACATCTGAATTTGTTGCTCCACTTGTTGCAACCCTTCCCTTTGAGGTAAATTCTATTTCCTTGACTCACTTTTTTTCTTTACTTACGATTTTTCCTATCACTTGAATTTAAATCAATGGGCATGCAATTTAATGTCTGCATTACTTACAAGTTACAATGCTCTCTTTTCATGCTTACAACAGACCAGGGGAGAAATTGAGGAATTCCTCAAGGTGGTTTTTGCTCTATTTCAAGGTACTTATTAGATTATGTATCTCTGCCTTCTAAGTGAACTTGAGCGAATTACTTTATTATTGCATCTGAATTTGAATTTTCCTCCTTTTTTGTTTGTGTATCAGACGTGGATTTTACTTTCCTAGAAATGAACCCTTTCACATTGGTCAATGGAAAGCCTTATCCTTTGGACATGAGAGGCGAGCTAGATGACACTGCTGCTTTCAAGAACTTCAAAAAGTAAGTAATGGATTTCCAATCATTTTCGAAGAAGAATACTTTTTAAACCCAATTCATCATGCAAATATGAACAACCTGAAACAGTCAATTTTTTATTAAGGAACATTATGAGCCATAAACCTCCTCTTGATGGTCTTATTTTGGCAGATGGGGAAACATTGAATTTCCAATGCCGTTTGGAAGGGTTATGAGTCCCTCAGAGAGTTTCGTTCATGGACTAGATGAAAAGGTGAACAAATATTGTGCCTTTGACTTGTTTGTGTTTGGGTATAACCATTTTTTCATTTTTTGGTTACTGATAACCTTTTGACTTTACTATTAAATAAAAGTTAACCAGTGTTATCACTTTCCTCAATAACAACAATTCAATACTAATTTCACAGAAAACATTTCATCTTGGGTGATGAGAAATAAATGCAGATCTTAGTCCTTTTAAGAAATACTTGAACTCCTCGTATATTAGTTTCTTGTCAATATTACTATTGCTTCTAGTGACCATGTGTTATAAATTTTTTGCTTGTAAAATGGTTCATGACATTTGTTCACTAATGCTTCCTGCAGACTAGTGCATCTTTGAAGTTTACAGTGTTGAACCCAGCAGGCCGAATCTGGACAATGGTAGCTGGGGGAGGTGCTAGTGTCATCTATGCCGACACAGTATGTTTCTCTGAAGTTTGAATATGAAATCCAGCCAATCTGTTTTCTCATGGCACTAAGCAACCAAACGTAATTGTTTAAACAGGTTGGAGATCTTGGATATGCATCTGAGCTTGGAAACTACGCAGAATACAGTGGAGCACCTAAAGAAGAGGAGGTCTTGCAATATGCCAGAGTTGTAATTGATGTAAAGCAAAACCTTGTCTTCATGTTATCTGTGTTTAACCTATGAATTTAGAGATCCAACATTGTTACTTTACCATCATCATGAAGTCCTTATTTTGAGAATCCAAAGATAAAACATGAATTGCATTTTTTTAACTAATTATAATTATAGTAACGGGTTTTCTATATATCTCTATTATGATACAAACATTTCCTTTGCAGTGTGCAACTACAAAAGCTGATGGCCAAAAGAGAGCACTTGTGATTGGAGGAGGGATAGCAAACTTCACTGATGTTTCTGCTACCTTTAGCGGCATAATTCGAGCACTTAAGGAGAAGGTAAACTTCTCAATACATCATCATACAGCTTACAGCTCAAATGTTCCAATTGTAATACAGATGGTTGATTATTAAGCTATTTGAAATCCAGGAGGAACAGCTAAAAGCAGCAAGGATACATATATACGTGAGGAGAGGAGGTCCCAACTATCAGAAAGGTCTAGCGAAAATGCGGGCACTTGGAGAAAGCATCGGCATCCCTATTCAGGTTATATAACATTTTCCTAAAAGCTTCATTAATAACATAAATCTTACCATGGTCCTCATTGTTTTAGACAAACAAGTAATATAATTAAAGAGGCATCAAACCAGACGAGAATACATAGCAGCCGAATCCTTTACATTCATATAATGATTGTAGAGCGTAAATTCAGAGAAAGAATTACAAGAAAAAAAAATGGAATAGGAAGGATTCAAGGAGAATTCACCATCTACATTCATATTGTGATTAGAAATGATTCAAAGGCGAATGCAAAAACTAATCAAGCTTATGTTTTGAAGAAAACTAAGCATCATATGAGAACACAAATCCCATTGAAACTGTAAACACAACTATATTCTCTTCTGTGTTAGGTCATATCTTGCTCAAAACAACCTGGTTTGATTATTTTTGTGGGTGTATTCACAGGTTTATGGACCAGAAGAAACCATGACTGGTATTTGCAAACAGGCAATCCAATGCATCACTGCAGCTGCTTAAATAGTCAACGATGCTTTCACTGTTAGATCAGTACCTGGTTTTATACTTTCCTGTGTGATTGTTGATTCTTAATTCCCTTTTCTCTTCCATGCATTCAGAAATTCAGAGCCATCCAGTTATTAGAAAAAAAGTGTTTTATTTCTTCACGTTTATGATGATACTTCTACAATAATAAGGAGATCAGTGCTATTCATTTATGTTTATTCTAGGTGTGTTTTCATAGACTCAATGCTTTCTTGTCGAATGGAACTTTTCTTTTCTTTTCTTTTTTTTTTTTTTCTGTTGATAAACATATCTAAGAAAAATAATGATTTAGTCCCTGAATGATTATTCCTCTTATTCAGAGCCATCCCTGAATGATTACTTCTACAATAATAATGAACTTTAGGATAAAACATTTTAACTTGAGAAAAATTGTAATGACTAAAGAACAACTGGGCCTAGACGTGAATGATCCAGTAGCAGAAGGTGGGGAGACGAAGGAGCACAAGAAATAGAAGAAGGCCTTGGAAGCTCAGAGAATTGGGATATGAAGACCTATAAGAAGACAAAAGTTGTTAGAGCTGGACAGGAAAATTGTATTGGGAATCTCTTCTCTCTGTGACTCTTCCTTCTCTCATTCTGTTATCTTTCTCCCTACCGTTCTTCCTTTTTCTGCATTACATTCTGTATGAGTTGTAACCGTTTGCTGTATCGGATTACAATTTTGATTTGAATTGTTAATATAAGTCATATCTTCTTATCATTTACATAGTAGTCATAACATTGGTGCTTTTATTGAGAGGTTTTCATGGCTGAAAATACTCGATTGAAAGAAGTCTTAAATGAGCAACAGAAATATGGTGAATTCATGGCGGATGCACAGAGTCGATTTGTCCGATTAGAAAGTTTCATGGAAGCTATCATGAAAAAACTTGATAATCTGGAAACAAAATCTGAGACTCCTGGCTCTGGAACAAAATATGATTCACAGATCTTAGGAACCCCCAGTATGCAGACGGGTACATATTACCCAACCTTGAATCGACGGATCAAACTCGATTTCCCTCATTTTGATGGCTCCGATGCACTGAGTTGGATATTCAAGGCTGAACAATACTTCAAATACTTTGAAGTCCCAGAGGCTCAGCGGATAGTCATAGCTTCTGTTCACTTGGATGGAGTTGTATTGCCGTGGTTTCAGATTATGGAAAAAAATGGCCGAATCACACATTGGAATGCGCTAGTGCAAGCCATCGAAGAACACTATGGCCCATCCAAATTTGATTGTGCGCGATCTCAACTGTTAAGCTGGTGCAATAGGGTAAATTGGAAGACTACAACAACCAGTTCATGAACCTGGCAAATCGAACGATGGACCTCCCAGAATTGGCATTACTGGATTGCTATATAGGGGGACTCAAACTTGAGTTACGAAGGGACGTGCTGGTGCAAAAACCCGTCATGGTCTTGCAGGCGATTACATTGGCCAAATTATTTGCAGAAACGGCAGATTGGAGTAAACCTACCAAAGCTTACGGACTTAGCAATATAGGGCACTCGGGTTCAACGACAAAGGGTTATTCGATTCCTTCGAATACCATAGAAGGAAATTCAACGTTGACTAGTGGGGGTGGAAAGACGAACCTCCCACCATTATTACCAACTCCAACGAGGCTACCACTCAAGCGGATGACGCTGGCTGAGATGCAAGTTCGAAGGGAGAAGGGCCTCTGTTATACGTGTGACGAAAAATTCTCACTTACTCATAAGTGCGTCAGGAAACAGCTGATGATGATGATCGAAGAGGATGAACCGGATGACCCTGTAGAGCCTGACATCGATGACCTACAGGTGGACGGTACACTGCACCATTTGTCTTTACGTACTTTGAAGGGCACCCAGGGCACAACGACAATTCAATTCACATGAATGATCCAGATACTATTGGATGGAGGGAGTTCGGATAATTTCATCCATCCCCGCATTGTACAACACCTCAAGTTGCCGGTGGAATTTACAAAAGAAGTACGAATATTGGGAGGCATAGGGCAAATAATGTGCACAAACCAATTGGTCAAAGACGTAGTCATTCAGATATGTGGATATCAACTAACGCTCACGATGCTGGTGTTACTTGTGGCAGCCGTTGACATGGTTACTGGCGCTGGGTGGCTAGCGACGTTGGGTCCCCACGTGGCTGACCATAGTACCTCCACCATTAACGTTTTGACAGATGACCAGTGGGTAACGCTGAAGGGGGTTAGGGGAAACACTTGCTCGCAAGCTTAGTACCACCATCTGCTAAGGCTGCAACACACAAATGCATGGTTAGAATTATTCGTCCTCAAGGTCTGCGATCAACAGTGCGTTGAGAGCCTTGACGCCGTTCCTCCTAATATGCTATAGATACTGCGCAAGTTTGCTATGGTGTTTGAGACACCCAAAGGACTCCCTCCACACCGCGGGCATGAGCATGCTATAGATTTGGTTCCTCATACAGCACCTGTAAAGGTACGGCCATACCGCTATCTGGTGAGTCAAAAGGCGGAGATTGAGCGCATCGTTGATGAACTCCTCTGTGAATGACAGATAAAACAGAGCATTAGTCCGTTCTCAGCGCCGGTGATCCTCGTTAAAAAAAAAAAGATGGGACATGGCGCTTTTGTGCAGACTACTGAGCCTTGAACGCCGTTACTGTCAAGGACGCCTTCCCAATGCCCACCGTCGATGAACTGTTAGATGAACTCCACGGCTCTGTTTTCTACTCTAAGTTGGATCTTCGATCAGGATACCACCAAATCTTGATGTGAGAGGGTGATAGCGAGAAGACGGCTTTTAGGACACATCAGGGTCTGTATGAATGGCTCGTCATGTCGTTCGTTCGGCCTCACGAATGCTCCAGCTACCTTTCAAGCCCTCATGAACACCATCTTTAGACCTTTCCTCCGTAAGTTTGTTCTAATTTTTTTCGATGATATTTTGATATATAGTAATGATTGGAACACTTACTTGGATCATGTTCGTTTGGTTTTACAAACACTGGCTGCTCATTGGTTATTTGCCAAAATATCCAAATGTGCATTCGGTCAAAAGAGAATTGATTATCTCGGCCACGTCGTTTCGGAAAAAGGAGTCGAAATGGATGCGTCTAAAATTGTAGCGATCATACAGTGGCCCTGCCCCCAGAACGTCACACACTTAAAAGGTTTGCTAGGGTTAAGTGGCTACTACAGAAGATTTATCAGGAACTATGCTCAAATTGCCAGTCCATTAACCAACCTTCTTGCTGAAGATGTATTTGCATGGTCCGACTCGGCTCAAAAGGCTTTCGAGACTCTTAAGACAGCAATGACTCAAGCGCCTGTTTTAGCTTTGCCCGATTTTTCCAAAATCTTTGTCCTCGAAACAGATGCTTTCGGAGTGGCATAGGCGCAATCCTCAGTCAAGAAGGGCACCCCATTACTTTTTTCTCCAAAAAGCTCTCTCCTCGGATGCAAGCTCAGTCAGTATATGGATGAGAGCTCACTACCATTATGGATGCAGTTGCCAAATTTCACCATTATTTATTTGGCCACACCTTCACAATTCGTATGGATCATGCTAGTTTGAAGCATTTGGACGAGCAAGTGATTCAAACCCCAGAGCAGGAGACTTGCTTACCGAAGTTGTTGGGTTATCGTTTCACTATTGAATATAAGCCAGGCCGTCATAACCAAGCTGCAGATGCTTTATCTCGTGTCACATATATGGCTTTTTCTTCGCTTCAGTCGTCCTTCATAGACACCATCCTGGCTAAAGTGCGTTCTTCTGATTTCATTCAAGCCTTACACAGCAGGATTACTTCTGGTGATTTACTCAACAGTGATTATCATGTTCGAAACGGGGATGTGTTTTGGAAACAGCGCCTGGTTCTTCCATCGGATGATCAACCCCTGATCCGATCAGTTTTAGAAGAATTTCATTCCTCCAAGGTTGGCGGACGTGTTGGTTTCTTAAGAACCTTCCATCGTATTGCTTGCCTTTTCACTTGGCGTCGCATGCGTCACGATATTCATCACTACATTCAACAGTGAGTCATCTATTAACAGGCCAAAATCTCGCACCTCCATCCTGCTGGTTTGCTCGAGCCACTTTCCATTCCCGAACGCATATGGGAAGAAATTTCAATGGATTTTATTATTGGCTTGTCGTTGATTCATGGGTACTCCGTCATTTTCGTTGTGGTGGATCGTTTATCCAAATATGGCCATTTTATCCCATTACCAGCCTCGTTCTCTTCCCAGAAAATGATCGTCTCTGATCGGGATAGAGCCATCACCGGTGCATTTTGGTGCCATTTAATGAAGCTGCAAGGGTCGATTCTCTGTTTTTCATCCACATACCACCCACAGTGATGACCAGACTGAAGCTCTCAACAAATGTGTCGAGTTATACTTACGCTATTTTGTTTTTGATCATCCTCGGCAGTGGTTGGCATTTTTACCTTGGGCCGAATATTGGTACAACACGTCTTTTCAAACCTCCATTGGCATGGTTCCTTTTAAGGTGCTGTATGGCCGTGATCTGCCACCAATCGTTCCTCATTCATCCCTGGAAGATACCTCGTTCGATGTTCATAGGAAGCTCAGTGAACGCGATGAATTGTTGAAAACATTGAAGAACAATATTCAGAGGGCCCAATCTCGTATGAAATGGTATGCGGATCAACATCGCACAGACACAGAGTATACTGAAGGTGATCTCGTTTGGGTCAAATTACAACCTTACCGTCAACACTCTGTGGAGCTTCGGAAATTTCAGAAGTTAGCTCTTCGCTACTTCGGCCTTTTCCGTGTTCTGGAACGTATCGGCCATGTGGCCTATCGATTAGCATTACCCAGCCATGTCCGCATACATCCTGTATTTCATGTGTCGGTGCTCAAACGTTTCGTTGGCTCCGATTCGATAGCCCCAACCATTCCTATTCCTTTGCTATCAGTCCTAGAAGGTCCTGTCATCACTCTTGTTAGAATTCGTGATACTCGATTTATACAGGACAACAATCAGTGGGTGAAACATGTCTTAGTTCAATGGGATGGATCTTCACCCGATACATGGGAGCCTGCCACCGAGATGGCTACGTTATATCCCTCTTTGGACCTTGAGGACAAGGTCCTTCTGATGGGGAGGGTAATGTAATGACTAATGACTAAAGAACAACTGAGCCTAGACGTGAATGATCCAGTAGCAGAAGGCAGGGAAAGGCCCATACGAAGGAGCACAAGAAATAGAAGAAGGCCTTGGAAGCTCAGAGAATTGGGATATTAAGACCTATAAGAAGACAAAAGTTGTTAGAGCTGGACAGGAAAATTGTAATGGGAATCTCTTCTCTCTGTGACTCTTCCTTCTCTCATTCTGTTATCTTTCTCCCCACTGTTCTTCCTTTTTCTGCATTACATTTTGTACGAGTTGTAACCATTTGCTGTATCGGATTACAATTCTGATTTGAATCATTAATAGAAGTTATATCTTCTTATCATTTACATAGTAGTCCTAACAAAATTTCCATATAAAGCTACTTAAAATATGAAAATTCTAAATCTAGTTGATAAACTCAACCAATCCCTAATTAAGTTACTGACCCAATTTTGAATTTTAAAATATAGGTAAAAAGACTTTAATGCCCTCTCATCTCTCCTTTTAAAATAGTTTCATTCCTCTTTAATTTATCCTTTTCAATATAGTTAAAGGAATTTTTGTGTTGATAATAAAAAATAATTCAAGGAACCAAAAAAAAAAAAAAAAACCAAAGAAAACAGCGTCAACCATGAGTGTAGTAACCAACAACAGTGAAGCTCTCTTCATTTCTGCTATATATGAAAAAGCACCTTCAACTTCGCTCCCTTCAATCATCATCATCATCCTTATTCTGGCAAGTTGTAAAGCATTTGTTCTCTTCATTTCGGTGGCAGTGGCAAATTTAACACAATATCAATTTGATCCTAATTTTTTTGAAGAAAACAAAACTAGAAGATTGCTTCAATTCTAGCTAGTAAACATCTTTAAAATGTATGCATGCAGATCCCTATTTATTTATCTTCCCATCCAGAGCGACATTTTTGGGTCTAAATATCATATTTAATTCTATACACAACCAAGGAGATGAGAAGTGGTTATTTATTCGCCTCTTTAATGGTAGAATTGTGAGATGAGTTTTGTTTCAAATTTAAATAAATGTATTTTTCCGACATCAACTCAAATAGGGTAGTTGTAATACAATTGTGAAATATACTCTCAAGCCCGTGAAAGATTTGAGGAGGAAAAGAAATGAAAGATTTTGAAGGATGATGGAATATGAGTTGTTTTTTTTTTTTTGGAACAATTAAAATATGAGTTGTTTAATATGAAGAAAATGAAGGGGCGGCAGTCGTGAAAGAATCAAGAAATACTTATTTTACCCTCAAAAGTAATTAATTCAAAATGAAAAAGAAAGTGTATTTTTTTTTCCATAATTTGAATTTGAATGCATCAAATTCGAATTTATGGGTCATTCAAATTTTATGACGAAAATTTATTTCTCAAAACAAAAATCAAATTTATCGGTTAAATTCAAATTTTAGGACGAATCATTTATTTTGTAAAAAAAAATTCAAAATTTTCTAAAATATTCTCTTATCAAATTTGAATTTGTTACATAAATTCAAATGTAATTATATTTTCTTGCCTTATAGAAAATAAATGTTTTATAAATGATAAATATATCTAAAAGCTTCACTGTTTATAGAAGGAACTTGAGTTTTCACCAATTTTGGTAGAATTTTCAATTTTATCTATGCACCTTCAAAGAAAAATTGGTGGTCCAAGAACTTAAATTTTCAAGAAGATTGGACACTAAAAGTGTATTAAATAAAAGAACTTACTCATTTTCCCATGTTTTCCCACTTATTTCGGGTACCAAATGGGCCCTTATTATTACAATGGATATTTTCCGATGATGTTGTCTATTATTTCTAAGCCAATGAGAACTGCGTGTTTCAATTTTTTCCCTCCTCTGTCTATTTTTATGAGAATTAAAAGTTAAAAGGCTATTGAATTGTCGCTGACACCGTTTTAAATTTATATATATATTATATATATATATATATAATATTGATATACACTGAAAAACACAAGTTACCAAAAAAAAAAAATCATTTAAGAAGAAAGAGGAGAGGACATTAAAGTTATTTTAACCATATTTTAAAATTTTAAATTTAATTAATGACTCAATTAATTTTATTGAATATTTAGAATTTTTGTATTTTAGGTAGCTTTATAAAGAATTTTCCCTTTAACTTGAAATTTTCATGCATTGAATTGAAATGAATTATTTTCTCCGATCTTAGATACAAAACTTTAATTCATTTTATTTCTTAAATTTTAACACCCCCCCCCCCCCCCGGGAAAAAAAACACAAAATTCTTCCCATATGTTGTACATATTCATTGGATTCTTCATTTTGGGTAGTTTTTCAATTCAGTTAATTAAAAGGGACACTTTCGAGAAAAATCAACCCACATCTTAATAAAAATAATTAAACTAGTTTTTTTAATCTCTATAAATAATTTATCTTATCTCAACAACTAGTCAAACTATTAAATTAAGAGAAGAATAATTTTCCAAAAATAAAAATTTTAATTTATCACTAAATCCAAATTAGTGGGGGCTAATCTAGAAAGGAAGCAGACATACCAATGGTGGTCGGTTAGTACGCTGAATTTCCGCAATTTGATGGGCCTATAAATATCTTTCACTTTTCCAAAATGACCTTTACCTAGATCTCCTCGTGTTTTTGTTCTTTTTCCTTTTGGTCCTCAATAGATATCAAAACCACACTAGTTGATCACTCACAATGCAACAGAAACAAATAATAGTCACCCCTTGTCGTTGGGCTTAACTGGTAAAAGGGTCAGATGCTTTCACTAAAGAGAGGAGGTTCGATCCTAGAGTTAGTCAAGACGTTGAGGGAGGTATCCTAACTTCTAGGTGCATAGGTTAATGCCTGAAGATAATAGATGGCTCGCACTGCCCAACATCGGTATCACCTAAGATGAAAGGAGATTTCGCTCTGCCATTGGATTGTAGGTGAACCCAATTTCTTTCCTAAAATGTATGTATAAAAAAAAAAAAAACAAACAAACAAACAATAGTCTATATTTTGCAACGCGCATGGTAAAATGCCCAATCCTAGACCATACAATAGATTGTGCCTTTTGAGCCATGTTATTAATACCGGACTGAACCAGCCAATTTGACCATGAAACAAACCATCCAACTGGTTTAATATTTATTTAAAATTCTTCTGATTTTACAAATTTATATCTAATTTTACATATTTTCAAAAAGTATAAATTAAAACTCTAGGGAAAAGCTTGTGATATCTAATTTCTAATGCAAAAAGAATTACTAAAAAGTATTATTATTTGGCCCTCAAAATTATCAAATTCCAAAATTATTCTAAAAATTATTATTGTTGAAGTTCACTTCCTTATTGATTTGGCACTGGGTTAACTCCGATTTGACTTCGATCTAACCTACTAACCCTTAAACCACTACTCATATCAGTTTAGTGGTTAGTCCAAGTTTGGTTTGAATGAAGTCCGAGTTTGGTTTTAATGACATTGTTTTTTAGAATTATAATAAAATGTTGTTGCTCCAGCAGAACGTGGTGCTGGATTCCCTTAAGAAGCTTAGGGTTTGAGCTGTGGTATATAGAGCTACCACTGTTAAGAGGGTCGTCCTTGCCACTGCAGAATCCGAATCCGGATTAGTCAGAACCAAAGGTTCAGATGAACCAAGTGGGATACCAAATTTTTTTTTTAATATGAAAGTTTAGGTGGGGGTAGACACTGGTACCTCACCAGGGTCAGGGCATGCCTCCAGACTCAAAGAACACTTATAGAGGTACTTACAGATCGTCTACCAACGAAGTCCTCATATCGACCAGCGGGTATCAAATCTCCTCTCTTTTGAGGTGAAGGCCGACGCCTTAGCTAACTGTGACAATCCTCATTGACCAAAAAAAAAAGGTTAAGAGTGATGCTTTTAGCCATTTCCTAAGTTAAGTCTTCCGGGTTTACAAAGGATGAATGTATATGTTGGGCCTCTCTTTGAATTGTACACATAAGGATGGTTGTAACATGTGTTTACCTAGCATCTTCTGGTATTTTCAGTGAATGTCCCTCGTCATTAAGGGCTCTTACTGATCAAGATTGTTTGGGATTTATTCCCTTCTCTATGTAATTTCCTTTTGTGTATTTTGGCTTCTAGCCTCTTCTTATTTTATATATATATATATATATATATATATATATATATATATATATATATATAAGCCTCTTCTTATTTTATTTATATATATATATATATATATATATATATATATATATAAAAGTGTTTGCCTAGCCCATTGTTATATTATTGTGTTATTTGTATGTTTTGGTTGTTAAGGTATGGTTGTTGATTGGTGTACTTTTTAATGTTTATATAATTATCTCTCTAGCTCTTAATATAAGAATTTGGGTAGATTAGGGAAATGAAATAAATTGATTAATTTGAATACATGCGATATCATATCTCCAAAATACTCATGTGTAACATTAGATTATATATCGACTTATAAGTTAGGTATAAATTAATTTAAAGAAAAATGATAATTATGAGACAAAAATGATTAAGATATTATATTTAAAATCAAGTCTAACCTCTGAACTAGTTCTTATATAAGGGATCAAAGTGATTATAATATATATATATATGAGATAGAATTGAGAACATGAGTCTAATGACTCTAATAATCTATTGGGTAGTGTGTGTGTGTTTTTTTTTTGGATCCGAATATTGGGTAGTGTGTTGAATTGGGGGGAAAACTAACCTAAATAATAATAATTAAAAAAACATAATTATATTTGAGACCATTTTGTCCGTGGATTAAATAGGCTAACATATCTAATTTAAATATAGGCTTGCTTGAATGTGGATGAACATCTAAGCTAAAATATGATATGTTATATTACCTCCGGTCTTAATTATAGAAACACTTTTGTAATACAATTTGCACTACAAAAATGTTCTTTAATTAGGACCGGAGGAAGTACAATACTACAAGTTGTGTCCTACATTTAGGATCGTAAGAAGTAGCTTTGATGTTATTAGACTATAAGACCAATATATATCATCATATTATGGAACCTTGTTATGATTTAATTTCCTTTAATTAATTTAAAGCAGATTTGATGGATTTGGTATAATGTTGTTGTTTCACAGATAGTAGGTTCCCATCAGTAGTTAGTAGAATGATATTGACGGCTGAACTAAATACAGTTATAATTCTTAATTGACATATTGAGATTTCAAGATTTATTATTTAAAGGTGTTATTATCCTTCTAGTTAGAATTCTTAATTAATCGACATATTAATATTTAAAGAATTATGGTCACTTGCACTTTGTGGGATTTGATATTTTTGGGCTCCCATGATCTTTGTAAGATTCAATTTATTTTAGTTGGCATTTATTATTAAAAATAATAATTCGTACTTTTTATCAGTCGGTCAATGAGGTATTTATTATATTCTTTTAAATATTTCTCTTATTAAATCTTTTGGAGAATGTGAGAAAATGATTGAGCCTAGAATGTGAGAAAACAATAATTTTAATTATTTATAATGCATATATTAGAGTATGGACAAGATTAAAATATTTTGTATTTTTTAGTTTAATATTTCTATTTTTACTTATAAAAGTGAGTAGGTCCTATTGTAAAGAGATGAAGGGGAAAAAAAAACTTAATGAGACTCACTCACTTTTTGTGAGTACGGCTATGCAGTAGGAAAAATATCTCTGTAGTAAAAGTAAAAATATTAAACTCTTATTTAATACGTATAAAGATTATAGCCATAGAAACAATAGTTTAGTTATAATTATTTGTAATTAATTATATATGATGATGGGTTAATTTGTTATTCATTCCATTAAGAAGGATTAGACTAAGAGGAACCTTCTAAGTGGCCGGTTTGTTCACTTTTAAGAGAAGACATCCCATGCCTAGTACGCTAATCTAAAATCTGGGTTAGATTTGATTTGATTATTATGTTTATGATATTTAATTATTTTAATAAGTTCAAAATATAAAAAGTTTCTTAATTATCATATTTTAAAAAAAATATAATAAATTTATTATTTAAAATTTACAAATTTAAAACCTTAAATTTATATCCTCCAAAAAAATTTTGACTAGTCTAAATATAGTTGTTTACACAAACTCTGACCAATTTAAATGTGATGAGCACCACTAGCTAGCTCCTCACTTTGATAGTGTAAGCTCCACTTTCACTTCTACAAAATCGCCAATAAACGCTATATATATTTAGCATAAATATATAACAGTTTCAAACGGTGATTTATTCAATAATTATTATATAATTAAGGTCAAGGGGCCATGATATATAATAGTAGTTCTAATATAATAACTGTCATATATTAAAGCTTAGTGAGACTATGATGTGCGTGATGTAGGCATGATAAAAAATCGTAATCACATAAACAACCTTATATAATCAATAATATTTGCATAATACATAATAGTCTCACATAAACAATGGTTATTTATTCAGTAATGCATATGACGGCTTTTATGTAAGAATCGTGATTTTTAATAATACATAACAGTTTCACGTAGACAACCGTTATTTATTTAGTAAACTAAATTTGTCACTTGTTACTTATCCATCATCACTTGTATAAGAAACTTCTAAAAGGAACATAACTTGTGTTACTTTAACACATATTTCGCCCATGCCAATACATTAATTCGCTTAGTTTGCTCCATTTTGCTGCTTCTTGTTGTTTATTTTATTATTTATTTTGTGAGAAAGAAAACGCAACCGCGTCATATAAAAGAAAATCAAAGATTCCATACAAAAATGAAGTTAGGTTACAAGTTAACAAGACATGATCAAGTCTCGCAAGTGCCACCTATTATACCTATATCTTCATATTATAAAAGGAAAGTATACTCATTCTCGATCGTGCGCTACATTATTCCAAAACCTTGCTTAATTGGTACGTAGCAAAGGGGGTAAGGATTAAGATTGAGTCTAATAAGATTCAGTATTGCTTGATATGTGAGATTCATGCTAACATGGGATTGCCAATACCACGTACAAAGGTGGGATTGGTCCAAAACCACGTCCCCTGGTATTCTTAATCCTGGGATTGAAAATTTTATGAACGAAACTATCATTGTTTATAATAATTTTCGGACAAAAATAACCCTTATTTACTTATCTTCATCATCGTCCTTTGCTGTTAATTTCATGTAATCCCCATCATCGTATAGTTGCTTTCTTGTACCTAAGGGAAAATCATGGTCAATTAATTTCATGTAATTTCAAAATCAACAAATGCAAAAGTTTGAACTACGCACATAAATATTGCTCGGAAAAATCCTCTTCAAGGCTCTCTTTACCAAAAAAATTGCAGAAAAGGCCCCAAGATTCTGAAAATTCCAGAAAAAGTCTTTCAGAATTTACGGAATTGTTAACGGGACTGATATAGTTGTTAGCAGAATACTAATATAGTTGTTAACCGGGCTGATTTAGTTGTTTAAAAGTTCACAGCTCACGTTGGGCCTTTTCTAGAATTTTTAGAATCTTAAGTTGATCTTATAGTAATATGGGAAAATTCATCTCAGGGACCATATTGGCAAAAAAAATATAAAAAAAGGCTCAAGAAAAAGTCACATATCAAAAAAGACCCTAGGGTTTTTTCTGGTATTATTTTATAAAACGTTAGTTGTTAACGCTTATTGATATAGTTGTTAACGGGTACTGATTTAGTTATTAATGATACTGATTAATTGTTAGGATATTATTGTTAATGCTACTGATTTAATTGTTAATGGGTACTAATTTAGTTGTCAATGAAACTGATTTAATTGTTAAGATATTGTTGTTAATGTTACTGATTTAGTTGTTAATGCGACTGATTTAGTTATTAATCATTATGAAATAATACTAAAAAAGACTCTAGAACCTTTTTTAATATGTGACTTTTTTTTGAACATTTTTTGACTTTTTTTTTATTACCAATATAGTCCTGAGATGGATTTTTCCTAGTAATATGGCAAGGACGTCGCTAATGGCACACGATTTGATGAGATTGGAATCGTGCCTCCCTTTATTATTAATTTTATATAGGTAAGATTTATATGATGACAGTACACACATGTTGAATGATATAATTAAGAAAACAACTAACATGAATAATTTGTTAAACACAACATAAAACACCAACAGTACGTACTAATTAAATGAAACTTTTCAAAATAAGCAATCTCATGTTTAAAGGATTCTTTCTTTCTCGGAAGAAAAGAATGTTAGGCTGGTTTTGTTTGGGACTTGTTAAGTTATCTAAAGTCAGGTCTAATGAAGACGAATAATGGATCATACTACTTTAGTAATTATATTAAAATGTAAATAACTACAACGAGAAATGAAAGATGCTCGTGTTAAGTGAGGGGGGGTTAGGTTGGAGGGATCATTCGAGGTGGTGGGTAAGAATGAAGAAAGAGGGTGGTTTTTGCAGTCAACATCTGGTTGACGGTTGGGGTAGACTTTGCCATTTCTGTTTAAAATTTCAAGCAGCCAACTACCTAAGACCTTATTACTGTTTTTATTAGGTGAGATAGATACGGCAAGAGTCAGATTCATGCAGATCCTATGCATACCAACAGTGTAATATATATAGATCCCACTTCACAATAAAGAATATCCCATCAGACTGTATACATGGGAATTGTGTGATACCAAGTGATGATGAGTACATTTTATATATACACTAGTGATGATGGATTTTCTTTATGGTACCTTGTGGTGTTGGATTTTCTGTCAATTTCCATATAATTAAAACACACTTATCGAGTGCTTCTTAAAACTCACATTTGATTATGACATAACAGTTATTTATTCAGTAATGCATATGACGGTTTTAATGTAAGAATCGTAATTTTTAATAATACATAACAGTTTTACGTAGACAACCGTTATTTATTTAGTAAACTAAATTTGTCACTTGTTACTTATCCATCATCACTTGTATAAGAAACTTCTAAAAGGAACATAACTTGTGTTACTTTAACACATATTTCGCCCATGCCAATACATTCGCTTAGTTTGCTCCATTTTGTTGCTTCTTGTTGTTTATTTTATTATTTATTTTGTGAGAAAGAAAACGCAACCGCGTCATATAAAAGAAAATCAAAGATTCCATACAAAAATGAAGTTAGGTTACAAGTTAACAAGACATGATCAAGTCTCGCAAGTGCCACCTATTATACCTATATCTTCATATTATAAAAGGAAAGTATACTCATTCTCGATCGTGCGCTACATTATTCCAAAACCTTGCTTAATTGGTACGTAGCAAAGGGGGTAAGGATTAAGATTGAGTCTAATAAGATTCAGTATTGCTTGATATGTGAGATTCATGCTAACATGGGATTGCCAATACCACGTACAAAGGTGGGATTGGTCCAAAACCACGTCCCCTGGTATTCTTAATCCTGGGATTGAAAATTTTATGAACGAAACTATCATTGTTTATAATAATTTTCGGACAAAAATAACCCTTATTTACTTATCTTCATCATCGTCCTTTGCTGTTAATTTCATGTAATCCCCATCATCGTATAGTTGCTTTCTTGTACCTAAGGGAAAATCATGGTCAATTAATTTCATGTAATTTCAAAATCAACAAATGCAAAAGTTTCGAACTATGCACATAAATATTGCTCGGGCAAATCCTCTTCAAGGCATTCTTTACCAAAAAAATTCTAGAAAAGGTCCCAAAATTCTGAAAATTCTAGAAAATGCCTTAAGATTCTGAAAATTCCAGAAAAGGCCCTTCAGAATTTACTGAATTGTTAACGGGGCTGATATAATTATTAGCGGAATACTGATATAGTTGTTAACCGGGCTGATTTAGTTGTTTAAAAAAAAATTTAAACAACTAAATCAGCCCGGTTAACAACTATATCAGTATTCCGCTAACAACTATATCAGCCCCGTTAACAGCTCACATTGGGCCTTTTCTGGAATTTTTAGAATCTTGAGGCCTTTTCTGAAATTTTCAGAATCTTGGAGCTTTTTCTGGAATTTTTAGAGTTTTAGGGCCTTTTCTATTTTTTTTTTTTTTTGGTTATATGGGCCTTCAAAATGATTTTCCCATATTGCTCCTCAAACACTGATTTCTATATCTGAGTAGGTAGAAAATTTGGTTTCTTTGACTGATAGGGTGTACGCTGAAACACAAAAGAATATGACAATCATTTATGTTTGATTTGTTCTCAGTAGTCATCCTCTTTCTTTAGAAAGTCGGTGATTGATTTGAATCTGTCCAAAACTTGCTGATTCACGTACTATTGAATTTCTGATAACTTGTGACGAAAACTTACCTCAAAATTACATTCTGTTATTGGAACCTGAATTATTTGAAAGCTGAAATTTGATACTTGGACCAAATACCATCTCATTTTCCTTTTCTTACAAGAAGTACTCTGACTATATAACGTGTGAGCTGCAGATAGAACCTGGATTTGATTTTATCTTTGTTTTTTTAATTTTTTTTTAAAAAATCTACATTCCTTTTTTTTTTTTGCTCCAGAAAAAAATTCTACATTCCTAACCTTGTGATTTGTGGAAAGAAAACTAAATCTCGTCCTCTTCTCACCTCTTGTTGAAGAAGAATTATCTAAGGTCGGAGATGTGGGGCTATAGGGAATTATCATTTATATTAGATCAAGTTTGGGATTTAAGGCAGGGGTATTTGGGTCTTTTTATAATCAATGGCTGCTAAGCAATAAAATAATAAAATTATTCCCTCCAACTCTTAATCCTAATCTCAATCCATTGAAATTCAATGTTTCGTATCAAACTGGACCTAAGTTTCAAGCATCTTAGATTTGTTTAGACTTTAGACTAATGTTTATAAATGAGTTCTTTTTTTCTTTTCTTTTTTTATGACAAAACGTTGAAGTGAGTTGGATCCAGAACTTACTAAGGACATGATATATATCTCTCAAGATTTAACAGACGTTTACAGAAGTACTTCTAGATCTTCTATTACTAGCTAGGACTTCATATTGGCATTGAAATTTGAACTTGCGACCTTATAAATTATGGGTAAATTTCTTATAAACCGGATCAAACTTTGTTAACCAAAAGTGACTTTAATTTAATCCCAACTAATGTTTATAAGTTGAAGTTAAAGTAAAAGTCAATTATTGTAAAGTGATTTACGGTGTTAAAAATTGTAAAATAAAAAATACTTTTCTTAAAAAAAAATAGTTAAAAAAACACTTGTTTGGGTGATATATAAAAGAAAAAAAAAATCAAAAAGCTAGAAAAAATTTATTTCAACTTTATTATTGTTTCTGTGGAAAAAAGTCAATTTCCTTCGTAAACACTTAGCAAAAATAGTAATATATATCCTCTGATAATCTCTTAGGCCAAAAACAAGGAATTTGGTTCCATTCAATAATGCTACATCTCAAACAAGTTCTTACATTCACTTTTTTTCCCCTTTTTTATATATATATATATAAATTGTTCCTTCATTTCATCAAAAACAAAAACAAAAATTCCCTTTATACTTATTGTATGTGTCGCGTTTCATGCCTTAAAAAAAGCATGCATGCCTCACATCACACAAGTCTCACTTTATAATTAAAGTGTCCATCATACAAAGTCAAAGAAACAACGGAAACAAGTCATTATATTTAATTGAAAGCCAGCTTTCAACAACATGATAATAATTTAATTGCCAAAATACATAAAACTTCCCCAATTTTTAGATTAGTTATATATATATATCATCCCCTAACTTTCAAAAATTTACATTTTAGAACCCTACTAATTAATGTATAGAACTCTTGTCTTATTTTTTTTTTTATAAAAAAATCATTTCTCTTCATCTTTGCTGCATTTTGACATTATTCATAAAAAAGACCCACCATGCAGCTAGCCATTGTTGACAATTTTTTTGTGGGGAGGGGAGGGGGGTGGGGGGGTCAACAATTTTTGACAAGTGAATCGCCTGTTTTATAACAGCATTAAGGAGTTCTGTATAATTTAATCTAATTTAATTATTTAAAGCTTATATGCTTTTTTTTTTCTTTTTCCCCTAATTATTTTAGTTATTAAAATGAAAATTTATCATTTAACTATATGTAATTTAAGAACTCTTACTAGCTAACCCCATGATATTATTTATGAGTTACAGATACATAAGTGTAATTTATTTTTCAAATCAGTTGGACGTTATGCATAGGGCTCAAATAAATTGTATAACTCTCTCTTGTCTTATGTATAAACCTCTTTTTGTTTTTTTTTTAAATAATCATAATACCTCTTTTATGGCCCTTAAGCAGCCGAAACCTTTTTTTTTTTTTGTCCACCCAGTTCACCGGGGTTTCGCTCCAACTAATTCGGATCCGACCTGGGTCGCACACCTAGCTGTGGTGGGTGAGTCTCCCAGCGAGGGTTTTTTGCATTCACAAGGCTTGAACTCGAAACCTTACTTAAGTGACACAAGCCGTTTACTACTTGTGTCAACCCCCGTTGGTACGGTGCAGCCGAAACCCCTTTAATTAGAAACAAAGTATGCTATTTGACAGATTTTTATAATAAGCACTAGAAGAATAAGTATAATTATAATAAATAAATGAAAATGATTGGAATTGGAAAAAAGAGTTATCTTTTTTGTTTTTCAACCCTAAGTATCCCTAACTTACTTTAGACTTGAGCATATGTGTCATATCGGATCCGAAATTTGGACTTTTACTCTTCTCCTTACAGGTTCAAACCAGTAACCCTCCCAACTAAGAGCTTGTTGGGGTATTGGAACTATATTTAAGTTGGTAAATAAAGAAATAGGAATGTAGGATTAGCCAATTAGGTTCGAGTAGTGGTTGCTTTATATTATTATTCATCATTGTGGTTGTTGTATATACTCCAACTAAATCCCCAAATTATTATTAAGTTAATTAATTTTTATTTTCCTTCTTACATTTCAAATGGCGGCCGATTCAAGATTCACATTGATCTATGGCTAAATTACCCACCCGACTTGTCATATACAAGACCAAGAGAATGAGTCTCAATTTTGTTTTGTCTCCTAATGTTAGCTAAACTACATTCAGAAGTCTTGAATTTGTTCATCGATCAATTCAAGTAAAGTATAATATGTAGTAACGTAATAACGGTAGTGCTTTAGTTTTTAAATAAAATAAACAATACAATAATGTAACTCCTTTATATTTTGTTAAAATTTCAGAAACTTTTTCTTTGTTTTTGAAACTTACACTTTATTCCAATTTTTGATATGATTAAAAATATTTTGTTAGAGAACACTCAATTTTTTATTTATAATTTTTCTGCCTTAGATTTATTTATAATAATGTTAAAAATTGAGTGTACTGTAAAAAATTATGTTTACCCGGGTCATAGAGTCAAAAATATTGGTTTAAAAAAAAAATCGATTCAACAAGAAGGAGAATGATAAGGAGGGGAGCGTTTGATAGTGGCTAGCAGTGAGTTTCATACCTTCTGATGTTGAGAAAAGAGCTAGTGGAGCAATGGGTAATGGAGAAAGGAGAAGGTAAAGGTCCAAAGGGAAGTCGCCGTGGATGTCGACGGTTGCTGGCAGTGAGTTTTATGCCTCTGTGCTTCTTGGTGTCGAGGCTCTCCACCAGTAGGGAAGACGTCGGCGATAGTGTTGTGGAGACCAAAGGAGGAGCAACAATCTATGGGGTGAGGGAGAACGAGAAGGAAGGAGAGGGTGTGAGAGAGATATTTGAAGTGAACCTGCGAAGAGTGTGTCTCCGTTCCAATCCCAAAGCTGTAATATCCCAAAATTTGCTCGGATAAATTTCTTGAATGATGTATATGAAATTAGTGAAAAGAATAGTGAATTTTAACTAAAGAGTCAATTTTATCCAATTTCGTCAAAACTGAAAATTTTGAAACATATATTGGCACCAATGGAACATGTGGAATTGATACTTCTTTGTTCCATTTTAGTGTATTAAATTTGACAAAAAAGGAATGAAAAAGAGTTGCGTGAGGATTTTTAAAAATTATGAGAAAAATTAAATAAATGTTAAAATTGCAACTTTTTGAAAATTGTGCCGCATGCCTCATAATTTTTTAAAATTTATGGGCACATGAAATGGGTTATAAGTTAATAAAATGGACCAAAATATTTTTAAGAATGATCCAAGGATTTTGGTCAAGGAGAGAAAAAGGGGGAAAAAAAAAGAAGAAGTGGAAATTAGACAAAATGGCATAATTAGTGAATATGTGGAAGTTGATGGGCAAAGTGTTAAAATACCCTATAGACCCTTAATATGGAACAATTTCTTTCTCGAACTCATTCATTCAATTCGGCTCTCATCCTCCGGAAACACCAAAATGCCGAAATTGCAAGGGGAAAGAAGAAAAGTGAAATCTCGCCAAACTGAAGTAATTTCTCGTGCTACGGACTTGTAATCTCTAGTCTTTTTCTCCTCCTACTCCTTTAACTCATGAAATATTTTGTTTCAACGTCTCTTGAGTTTGGCTGAAAATCTGAAAAAAAAAGGGGGGGGGGGAGAATTTCCACGAAGTTTACCGAACAACGATTAATGTAAGTAATTATAAGCCTACTGGTGATATACTGGAGTTTGTTGGTGGTTTCTTTACTTTTTTTGAATTTTGGTTGATTGGAATCCTAGGACCAAGTTCTATTCAAAATGTCATAGTGTGCTAACATGTGTTTGTGGTTCAAACAACAAGATAAAATGTGATTAGGAACTAAGATTAGGGTGTTTGTGAAGTGTAATTGGCAAATAGATTGTTGGCCATGTGAACCTTAGTTTCAGCCAAGTGCAGGGCAGACCAAGGGAGTTTGAATTTTGCTAATTTGATGGTTCCATTGTATTCAAAACGAAAAATTTGTGGGATAGAGATTCGGTAGGAATTTCGAAAGCTCCAAGATTGAATTTTGTTGAAGCTCATAAACCTGCCTTGTAAAATCCTTTGCAAGCAGTATGAAGTGATAGTGTTTCAAAAATAAGACACATAATCACACGTGATTAATAAAATCATACTTGATTAAGTTTGGTAAATTAATGAAGTTAGTTTTATTAGTTATATATATATATATATATAGAGGTTGGTTTTCTTAGGATATCAAATTTCGTTAAGCACTCTTAAATAGAAACTCCTTAATGTATGCAATTGATATAGATACTTTAGAAAAACGAATTTTATATTTGAGAGACAAAATAGATTAAAGTCTTATATTTAGAATTAAATAGGGAAAATTATAATAAAGGACTTAAAAAATTAACATTTATTAAGAATGATCACAAAAATATTAATTATTTTAAAGGATAAAAAATTAAAACATTTAAATAAAAAGACTAAATTACCCTTAACCAAGTTTCCTATATTCTCTCTAATAAAGCATATGTGCCATGTCATCAAACAAGGTGGTGTTTTTGTTTTTCAAACACAAAATTTCAATCTGGGATTAAATCCCCAAATTAAAATTATTGAGGGATCCTCACCATCCACAATAACCCTTGCAACTCCATGACAAATTGTGATGCTCCCACCTAACAAACAGCACCTAGCTTGACAACTTACATTGGACCCCAGGCCAATGTCATTCTACAATGAAGAGTCATAATAGCTCTCGATTCAGAAACTCTGATCCAAATAGAAAAATAGATGGCGGACATGATTCTGATAGGTGTTTGGACGTTTCAAGGACGGTCCTCATGTTTAACGCTTCTTGTTCTTACCAAATGTTGGTACTGGAAGAGGGGTAGGAGACTAGGTCGGGGTATGCGTCAGTAGACCATGGCTGGAGATGCGAAGCATTCGGTGGCTAGGAACAAGGCTAAAGAGGAAGTGACAGTCTGGGTGAATGGAATAAAGATCACCACCGATGAGGATGAAGGTTGCTGGCGTTCATGGTGGAGTTGGTAGAGATGCGAATTGAAAAGCGTCATAGTTCCTCTCTAGAAGTGTCCCTGGCTACATTTAGTTGGAGAAAATATAGAAAATATAACTAAAAGACAATTTAGTCTTTCTATTTTATTGTTTTAATATTTGGTCCTTTAAAATAATTACCATTTTTATGGTCTTTCTTAGTAAATATTACTTTTTTTAGGCCCTTGATTATAATTTTCCCAATCAAATAATCTAATTCTCAGCAAGCTCTTATATTAAAGATAAGAGATAGATATTAAATAAGATTTGGAGCTTTGTTTTTTTATTGGTGAAATATAAATCTAAAGTTTACTGAAAGTGAGGTTTCTAGCTAGTTTTTATGCCTAATCAATGGTAGTATGATAAGAATAATATTTCAAACACATGGAGAATTAAGGCCTTCAAACAAAAATTAGCTTATAAATATGTATATGGATGGGTGGAGTTTCTTAATTATTTGTATTTTTCTTATTCCATTGTCAATCATTTCATTAATTTAACATGCATGCATGGGGCCAATCTTCTATTACAAACCTAAAAGATAAAAAATAAAAAGGAATTGCCTCCTCCATGTTTATGTTCAGAGAAATGAAAATAATCGTTAATCTTGCTTTTGCTCAGTTTTGACTTTTGGGGGAACCGTTAGGACTTAGGCGTTATGAATAATAAATAAGAATAACTAATAGTTATTTATTATTATTATTATTATTACACTCACCAAGAATAGATGATCTTTAATATCTTGGATTGATTACATATTATGAGTAACGAAAGTTTGGTATCATGCATCATCGGTGTATCTGCACCAGTTTTCCCTTCAGTTTCTAGAAGTCTGGGATATTCATATCTGTCATAGTTCAAGGCTACCAGAAGTAATCATTAATTCATGATAATATATTTTCATAGCTATTATTATAACTTTAATTAATACTTCTTCTTTAATTTTTGCCACTTTATTCATGTACAGTTATGCTTGTTTGTGGCTTTTGGACCATCATCATCATCACCACCATCCTTTACCGGCCATTCTTTAAATAGTTGATCGGCTGAGTATTTAATTAGCATATAAAAAAAATGTTAAAAAAAATCCCTCTTTGCAAAACTTTTTACATAAAAGTACCTAAAAACTTAAGTTCTTGAGCAGGTGTCATTTTTTCAGTTCTATACAAAATATGTTCTTTAATTATGTGAAAATGTCTCTCAAATTGATGAAGAATAGTTGTACCCTCGGAATATAAGTTGGATATGATTTTTAAACAAATTTCAAATACATTCTAATAATAAAGTTTGCAATGAGAATTCCCCCCCCCCCCCCCAAAAAAAAAACCAATTATATATGCCCTCTTATATTATATTTTGAAATTTTACTAGATCATGGCGTCCTTTTGTGAGGATAAAAAAATTCACATTATTTACAATTTATATATAGTATGTTTTTATAAATTTTATATTATGAATATAGTAGGTATATAAATCCAAAAATATCGTGCTTGAGATGTGACAAGAGATTTGCCCTAATGGGCCATTCTTCTAGAAGGAACATATTTTATTTTTCTTTATTTTTTTTTAAGCAGCCGCCTCTTTTAAAAAGACTAAATGTAAACACAAAATACAAGATTCTATTTTAAAACATAGAATCTCCAAAAGTAAAAATTCATATTGATAAAAAAAAAATAAAAATTAGTATTATTTTTTAAAAACTTGTAGTCGAATCTCCTCCTTCTAGCTTCTAGGCGCTATCAAGATTGAATCTCTTGTAAAAGTATTCATTCAATTAACTTAAATATATCTTCCAAGCATACCTACCCCTTTTACCCCCCAAAAAAAAAAAAAATCATACCTACCCCTTAATTGGTGTAAATATATGGTAGTGCAACTGTGCAAGGAAATAGGGATTGTATTTTATGATCATTTAATTTTTTAAGCCTTGGTGGTCGGGGCATTTCATGCCCATACAAACAAGAAGCACGCC
The DNA here is from genome assembly GCA_034222035.1 of Acacia crassicarpa. Taxonomy (NCBI): domain Eukaryota; kingdom Viridiplantae; phylum Streptophyta; class Magnoliopsida; order Fabales; family Fabaceae; genus Acacia; species Acacia crassicarpa. The sequence goes on along the minus strand of JAWXYG010000009.1, from coordinate 15,719,390 downwards.
ACGTCAAAAAGTATTGTATGACCCCACCACCTTCTAGTTACTTGTTCCTTATTGGATTAAGGTTTATCCGTGTCGAAAATATCTAAAAAAATTTCATGTTGCCTTAAAGAGGGGACACGTGGCGCACTATAGAGCTAACATGTGGCTTCATCTCATGGCATTTGAATAAATAAATAAATAAAATTTACCACTGAATCAACTCCGTCACAAATTTCACACGGAAATCTGTCAGAAATTTAAGACGGAATAATTCATTTACGGCGCATATGTTTGCGATAGAAAGAAATCCATCGAAATTTTCGCCACAAGATCCATTAGAAAATTTGACTTCTGTAGCAAATTCTGTCAGAAATTCAATGTTTTTTTTTTTAGTAACTATGCATATGGAAGTTTTTCTAGAAACAATTAAAAACAAAAACTAACCGTTAAAAAACTAATAATATTGACTGCTAAAATATCAACGTAGACCATTAACATTTTAGCAGAAAATGACAAAATTACTAAAAAATTACTATGTTTTAGTTACTTTCTAATTGGTTACTTGTAAAATAAAATTGCTCCAAATTCACATATAGAGAACTGGATGGTGCCACATTATTCGTGATGTACTCCATGACTCAAGGAGTAAGTAGCATCCCTTTTAGAATACTACCTCCGGTCTTAATTATAAGAGCTAGTTGATTTTTTTTGGAGAGGTTAAGGAAGCTAAATAAGTTACTTAACCATTTCATATATTGTATATCTTTAGATTATATATTAGTTTATTAGTTAAACTAATTAGTTTGAAGAAAAAAATAAAAATACTTTAAAGTAATTTAATTAGCTTCCTTAATCTCTCCAAAAAAGTCAACTAGCTCTTATAATTAGGACCGGAAGAGGGAGTATTTAATTGCCGACTTTCTAGATGTTTAATCATTTCACCAGTTACACGAATTACCAAAGAGTCAAACTTCTGTCCAGTTTATTCATCACATTGTTCTCGTGGCACATAATTATTCTTTAAATATCCATATACGTTTGTTGGTTGATTACCCAACATCGACTTCACCACCACCCACCATTCCATCAATTTGCCCCCCTTAATTGATTTTAAGTTACTCCCTCCGGTTTTAATTATAAGAGCTAATTGACTTTTTTGAGGAGATTAAGGAAGTTAATTAAATTACTTTAGAGTATTTTTATTTTTATATTTTTCTTCAAACTTATTAGTTTGATTAATAAACTAATATATAATCTAAGAATATTTAACGTATGAAATGATTAAGTAACTTATTTAGCTTCCTTAATCTTTCCAAAGAAAGTCAACTAATTCTTATAATTAGGACCGGAGATAGTACAATGTAATTGCAACTGTTCATAGTATCAGTGGCGCAAATAAGGTTCACGTCACTGACAGAAAAGCGTACTTTTGAGTCAGAAAAGTGTACTTTTTGTATCAGTGGCGTAAAGAAGGTTCACGCCATTAGTGGCGTGTAGTGGCGTGAACCTTCTTTACGCCACTGACACAAAAAGTACACTTTTCTGATGCCAAAGTACGTTTTTCTGTCAGTGGCGTGGGACCCTCTCACGTCACTACTAGCGCAAGTCTGTCTGATGTTTTCAACAGCATTAGTCCGGTAAATAGTTTCAAAAGTGCATCGATCTGATAATTTTTTTTAAAAAAATGTTATTTTGATCAATTTCCCTTAACCTCAATGAAGGACTTTAAGTCAGCAACTGATCATTTCTTTGGACTGAATTCAGTCACTGATCATAGTTTCAGTAAATTCAGTGATCCTCCATCTGCTAGAACGGTGAATTCGTGCAGTTATTTTTGTGATAAGACATGATATTAACACCTAAGTCTTTGGGCACAATATCAAACGAATAACTATTAAAAATGTAAAATTATATACATAACCCGTGTGTGTATGTGGGCAAAAAAAAAGTGCATGTGCAGTGTACGCACGTTAATGATATACTATTATTTAGGATAAATATACAAAAATACTTATGAAATTTTATCTTAATAATATATGTTTTTCGGAATGTTAAAGACTTAAAGTAACTAAGAATTTTTAAAATTAGAGGAAGAATCTACCATCATGAGGAACCAAGCAACAAGAAAGCAAGCTATTTGGTTGAGACAAAAGCAGAGGAGCGGATTTGGGAGTCCACATTATTACGTGCTTAGAATTACATGCTTATTATATGCTTATACTTCTAATTAAAGATATAAGCATATTTTTTATTTTTTTTTATATATTGTATTTATTTAGATTTAAATTATATGTTGCTTTCTGAAATGTTTTCTTGCACCCAGTATCTCAAATTAATTAATTTTCATAATACTAGTGTTACAAACAAATACAGAATTGGAAATTAATTAATTTGATATCATATGTGTAAAAAAAAAAATCTCAGAAAGCAGCATATAATGATTTAAATCTAAATAAATACAATATATCAAAAAATTAAAATATATATATATATATATATATATGCTTATACCTTTAATTAGAGGTATAAGTACATAATAAACATGTAATTCTAAGTACATATTGTCCTTTAATTATAAGCACCTTTAATTAAAGGACATTATAATCTATGCTTTTTTTTTTTTTTTTTAAGGTTAAGCTACAAATTCAATTCAGAAGTTTTCACCAAGAGACAATATTATCTCCTGAAAAGTTTTTATGACATCAATGTAGCCCAAGAAGTATTAAAATTGAATAATGTTTTTCTTACTGTTAAAAATTTAACGATTAATGTCAATTTTTTAATGATAAACATTAGTTTTTTAAAAATGTATGAGATCATATTGTTACATTTTGAATTTTTTGGGGTGAAATTAAATATTTAAAAACTTTCATAACAATATTACTTCTCAACAATAACTTCAAGATAAATTTACACTTTAACCCATTTTTTTAATAGTGGGGGCTCCATAGCAAAAAAGCGTAACTTATCTTAAAACAATCTAATGGTAATAATATTTTGGCTTTAATTTTAAAAGTTCATAAACATTTTTACATTTTCAAAAAAGCACAAAGTGTTAAACAATCTTAAAGCAAAAGCTCATATATAGACATTTGCCCGATTTATTAACACAACTTCAACACACTCCCAAAATATTATATATCGACATTAAATATTTTATGTACCGACATTTGGCGAAATTAAAGAATTTAGCTAGCTTTTAGTTGTATCGACAAGAAACAAAATATTATATATCGACATTAAATATTTTATGTTCAAGCATGTACGATACATTATTGTAGTATACACAACATGTCCATCCATGATTTTGTTTATTTTGGAACCAATTATTTTTTTCCTTCATTCTCAATAAATTACTTATAATTACCTATTTATTTGTATAAATATGAAGAACTCAAATTAAATATAGGGTTAAGGTGTAAAAATACACACGCGCTTTGGTTAGAGGAGCGCCCAGCAGTAAATGTTTTTTTGAGGTACAAAAATGATTATGTGATTGCAAATTAAGTGTAAAAATATTGTTTAACTGTTAAGTTTGACTTTTTTTTCTTACTGGATAATGACTTGGCATTCAAAGGTATAAAAATGTATATGTAGTTTGGTCAAAAGAGGGCCTAACACCAAGTGATTTTTTAGGTGCAAAAATATTGTTTGACCGTTAATTTGACTTTTTTACTGACTGGACGATAACATAGCTTTATTTTGTTTCTTTTCTTTGTTTGAATTTTTTTATTGACAATATATATCACTATTAATATAATATAATAAAAATAGAATATAATTATTTTTATTTCTTTTCCATTTTTGAAACATTGAAAATAGAATATAAATATTGATTTCTAATTTATTTATATTTCTATATTTCTAATTTATATATTTAATATATTTCTATATTGAATTTAATAAATTTGGAAATATATTTCTAATTTATATTAAATTTCTATATTCCATTCATATTTCTATATTGAAAAATGGATAATAAGAATATTTCAAAATCAAGCACAAGCAAGAAAAACACAGAAAACAAAAGAATAAGAAAATATAATTTTTTATTCTTTATGTCCCTAATTATATCCTAGATTAATAGATAGGAATCGGAAGATGAAAAAAAAAACAAAGGATATCACTACCATGTTAAAAAAAGTACACATGAGAGGCTTTACACCGTAAGACTTATATGATCTTATAAATCAAGACTATTAAAATATTCGAATTTTCGAATAAATTCTGCATTTTTCTATGACAGTATTAGTATTCAAATTAAGGATCGAATCAAAAACTTACAACAGCTTGCCAAACAAAAGCTAAGAGAAAAAAGAATACAAAACGTAATTAAGTTAATATTATTAAATATTAAGTATTAAGATTCAATTTATATTTTAAGTTTATATTATTATTATTAAAAAATAATTAATTTTTTAATTAATATTTAAAATTTTTATTTAATTAATATTAATAAGAAATAAAAATAATAAAATAATTTTTTTAAAAAAAAGAACTTAGTGTTAGATGTTATTTTGGTCAAACCACATGTACAATTTTACACATTGAAAGCCACGTCATCGTCTAGTCAGCAAAAAAAACAAACTTAACCGTCAAACAATATTTTTGCTTCCAATTTGTAACCACGTGATCAATTTTACACCTCAAAAAAGCACTTATGACTGGACGCTCCTCTGAACAAAATACAAATATATTTTTACACTTTAACCCTTAAATATATTCCTTTAACACTGGGTTCGTTGTCTTCGAAGAAGGAAAAAAACTGCAAGTTTAGTTTAAATTTTTGAATAAATATATTTTTTTGAAAATATACATATTTTTAACTTTAATAACTATAATCTATTAAAATATATTATGAAAAATTATTTTTGAATGACTATTAATTAATTAATAATAAGTAAATATTGAAAGATGTTTTTTTTCATATGTTTTGAAATTTTTTAAATAATTACTTAAAATAAGAAAAACAAAAGGATTTTTTTTTTAAAAAAAGTATGACATTAAAAAGGTTCAGTATTTTTTTTAGTGATAAGTTCTTCCTGTTCATAAGAGACACTAATATTAGCATTTTTTATCTTTTTAGAATTCTTTTTCATTTGTAATTTCATTAATTATTGGTTAGTCTCCCTGCAATGATAAACTATTTGTTCATCCTCGATCTCTCATATATTCACCTCTTCTGCATAAATAAAAGTGTTTTTAGAAAATTAGTTATATTTTTTTTATATATTTATTATCATGAATCAATTTTAACTAACTTTTTATTTATATAATTATGTTTTTTATGTCATATTAATTAAAATTAAAGTTTTCAACAAATTAATCATCTATAAGATGTAAATACGTACCCAACCCCATCCACTACAACCAAGTACGGATTCCCTCTTGTTGCATTTAGTTGAAAGTGATTTACTAAAGAGTAAATACCCTATTTGGTCCCTGGGAAAAAAAACACGGACCCTTTTTGCGTCCTCTGTGACTAAAATGGGATATTTTTATGGACTAAAAAGAGGTTTTTGGAAATTTTCGAGGGACCAAAATGGAGTCCTTTTTTTTGGAAATTCATCCTTTTCAAGGACTAAAAAGGGGTTTCGTTGTTTGAGGGACCAAAATAGGGTCCGTGTTTTTTTTTAGGGACCAAATAGGGTATTTACTCTTTACTTTACTAATTCGCGGTCCCCCTTACCCTCTTTTTTTAATAAGGTAATTTCTTCCTTTAATTTCTTTTAAGTTATTATTGTGAAACTCTCAAGTTTACTTTTTAAATTTATAAATCATATCAAGACAATTTTGAACTTGTGCTAATTATAAATTCAGTTAAACTTATAAATTTATACATCAAGTTTATCGTTTTTATCTTTTTAACTTACAAAATCATTCTAACTACCTTAAATCCATGTTTACATTTTCGATTTGATTATGCTTAGTGTTTTTATATATGGATTATATAGAAATTTCTTTATTGATATGATAAATTATATTGACAAAAAAAAGATAAATTATGAATGTTTATGGATTTAATTTCAATATTTAGAATTTAAATATCTCTAAAGGATAAGAATCTTAAATGCCATGGAAGTTTTCACTTAGGAGCATTGATAAGACGAAAGTTTTTTTGGGACAAAAAATGCTATGGAAGTTCACGAAACGTAGCAATTTTTCCCCTATTAATTTTACCTGTTAAGTTTAACTGAGTGCACATGTGACATGCCATCTCATCAATCATAAGTATCACTTTTACCCCGAAAGTTTTCACTGAGGAGCAATTTTACCCCGGAAATTTATAAAACGTAGCAATTTTGCCATTCTTTCCCCCAATATTAAATTTGACTATTAAATCAATCAAAGAATACACATGTCATATCTTGAAAAGGTCGAACTTGAAGTCAAAGAATGAGATCCTTGAGATGTTGAGCTCAAGGCGGGCAGAATTTGTGATGCCGAACTGGTCAAAGATACTGAGAGGTCTGTTGCAAAACCTAGAGGAAGCATCACTTATGATCTAAGCAAATTATTAGTCTATACAAATGTAAATATTATCACTATTGATTTGTTTTACTGAACCAACTTTTGAAACAATTCATTTCTTGGTTTGCGTTTCATCTACTTAGATCATAAGTGATGTTTCCTTTGGGTTTTGCAACAGACCTTTCAGTCTATTTGACCAGTTTGGCTTCACAAATTTTGGCCGTCTTGAGCTTAATATCTCAAGAATCCCCTTCTCTGATTCCAAATTCGACCTTTTCAAGGCATCACTTGTAATATCCTAAATTCTGGGTCTAAAGACATAGAAATTTGTCTGTTATTAAAGACTACTAGGCTCTATTTTAAAAATGGCGAATTTTGAAACGGTATTTTGTGGGACCCACAGCTTCATAATTCACTCATCCGACAACAATTCTCGTGAATGTTGAAAAAGTTGACGCGGGACCCACTCAATAATAATTATAATATTATATTATATTATTAAATTATTTATATAATAATATAATATTTAAAGATGTGGGACCCATGGGAAAAATTTTCCATCTGCCCACGTGAAGGTTTGAAAAATTAGTCAGGGAAAAATTACGAAAAATGACCCAAAAACAAGAAATTACACTTAAGGACCCATTTTCCAACACTATAAATAGAGGCCTCACTTCTTCATTTTCTTCACACCAAACTCAGATCACAACGGTCGAGTTTAATAGAAGAGAGAGAATTCTTAGAGTTTAGAGTGAGAATTTAGAGTAAAGTTCTCGGAGCTGGAGAGAAGGAGTAAGAACTTCAAGGGTAAGTTCTTTGGTCCCTAGTCTTAAGATTTGGTAGTTTCTTTCGGTAATTATAGTAGAAAAGCCTGATAGAGTTTTTCTGAGTATGCTCTGTGGCTGCAGCTTAGTCTGATCTGTCACATCAGAAAAGAATTATTCTTGGGCAGTAATGTTATTTACCAATACAGTAAATACTATTTACCAAACAGTAAAAAATTATTTACCGTCACGGTAAAAATATTTTTACTGGTACTATTCACATGAATAGTGAATACTATTCACATGAATAGTAAATCTTCAACGTAGAATTCCACAAGTATTGCAAAGTTGATGGCCACTGATAAATGTGATATTGTTCCTATAGGGTATCTGTGAACTTGTACCGCTGTTTTCCGTTAGAAGTACCGTTTTAGTCAAACGTACCAAAACATCATCAACGAAGGTACGGACGCGTACTGTAACCTTAACTCTGATGCTTATTGTAAATTTTTATGTGATGGATAGTCTGAGATTCTGTTTTTATAAAATTGTGCATACACATTAAGCTATATACGGGTTATAGTCATGATAATGCCGTTGAGTTTTCCTAGCGCTGAGGACACGGATGTACACCGTGGCACTGGGTAGTGCAGACTGGATTAAAATATGAGGTGGTTGTGCTGTTAAAATGTGATTATGCTGAAACTATCATGAATATCTATTATATATAAAATTGTTACATAAGCATGAGGTTAACTGTTACCTGAGGTTCAATGGGAATTGAACCTCAGCTCTTGCCATAGCCTCAGGTTCTGGCGGAGACAGGGTTGCTGACAAGGGTAAGCAGGCTGTATAAGGACTCGGACGGAGGATTGTTTATCTGTTGCTGTTTTCTTATGTACTTTGAGTACTTGAATATTTGGATGACTGTATTAGTATCAACACACCAATGTTGGTTAAATATCAGATACTCGTTTTGTTTTAAAATGAAAACTCTTTTCCGATGCCACACTGTTTAAATTATTCAAAACTCTGATAATCTCTTTTGAAAATCACATATTAAAAGACGGGATGTTACATTTTGGTATCAGAGCTTGCATCCTGGCACGAAGTTAACTAGGTTACTTTAAACAGTCTTGTAACGTTGTTTAAGTAGCAGAGTTAAGTTCTAGCCTTCAAAAGTATTTTATCTGGCATGAACCCGACTTAGTTACAACAAACCATTGGTGCCGAAGGTAGGGCCGAGTCTATGTGGATCAGCCAATCAGTCACCCTAGCACGGTGAGGCTCCCATGATAGACGCCTACCTGGCCAATCGGTTGATTAACTAAGTTAGGCTCTAAGCCATGGTTTTCTTTAAAAAAAAAATATTTCAAAAAAAAAAAAGTATAAGTACTGATATGACCCTGGTGTTGTTGTAGAAATGGACAAAGAGGAATTTCCGTATATCAATTACTTTGGGAAAAGAAGACGTATTGCACGTCGGTCGATAGTCCCCGAACCAGTAAGTAGGAGATTGAACCCTGAGCCGATAAATCCACTCTCTGTACCAATGCCTGAACCTGTGCCGGTACCAGAACCACTCTACCCCGCTCTTGCACTTGATAATGATCCAGAACCAGAATACCATCCTGGACCTGAGTATCCCGACCATCTATATGACTCAATACCCATTCTTGCAGAGCCCTACTCACCGGAACCCGGAAATCCCAGCAATTCACATCACTCCTCAATAGGTGATAACTTTGACTATCCTCAGATACAAGATCTCGACTATGACTCTGACGCCAACTCTGGCAACCTGGAGTACGTCTTAGATGAAAACTCCATCTTAACTTTAGCCTTACACTTGGAATTTCTCCATGCCGCTCTCACTACTAAGACCGAGAAAGACAAATACCTACTGTATCTGACCCGAGTCAGAGAATTTTACCAGGCAAACTCTCGCTACCATTTTCCGTATCCTTCTAGAGACTGGGTTAAATCCACCCTTCATCACTTTCCTCGCACCCGTTTCTGGAAAACTAAAATCAATGAAATTCTGAATGAGGGCCACATCGAGGATGTGTGCTCGTGCATTTTCTGCCTCCAGCATTTAGTTCACCTGGTCATGTAGAAAGACAAAGACAACCCTACAACAGTTCAATGAACCATGGAAGTAGTAGTAGCAATAGTTTTGTAACAGTAGGACTAAGTATAATAGTAGTTTGTGTAATCACCATTAATGAATAAAAGGGGTGTACTATATACGCTTTGGTGTGATTTATATGAAATTTGTGATCTTATGTTATGTGTAATCTTTTTGTTTTCTAGTGTTTATATCTATTAACCTTTGGAATTTAGAATATGGCAACTTTGGGAGGCGCCGGAACTCCTAGAGGCCGAGGCCGAGGTCGAGGCAGAGGCCGAGGCAGAGGTAGGGGTAGGCAACTGCGAGTAGTACCAAACCCTGAACTCGAACAACATGAACCTCCACCACCAGTACAAGATGAACTTCAAGAAATGAGGAGAATAATACAAGAACAGAGAGCTCTCATCGATGCGCTTCTCGCCAACAGGCAGGGAGGACAAGGGGATGAAGAACAACAGGCTGACGGAGAGCAACAGCAACAACAACGAGAGGGAGGAGAAAATTACGATGAACAAGAAGACGAGCGCAGCAACGCATTTGAGAGACCAGAACGATCTCAGTCATCTCCTCGACAGGAGAGAGTACTGGTGGAACAACATCAACCTGTCAGAGAAGCTAAGGATACACAATACTGGGTGACACAATTCTGCAAACACAAGCCACCAGTATTCCGAGGAAAACTTGATTCAGCTGAGGATTGGCTATTGCATCTTGAAAAGATCTTTGAGGTCTTAGAATGTCCGGATAACAGGAAGGCTCAATTGGCAATTTACAAGCTAGCAGGAGACGCCGATCGTTGGTGGCGAAACACCGCGGCAACCCTCCGAAGCCGAAACTGTCCCGTCACATGGGAAACGTTCCAAGAAAAGTTTAACGAGCAGTACTTTCCACCCTCAGTACAGATGATGAAGGAGACAGAGTTCCTGCACATCCGTCAGGGTCGGGAAGAATCTTTCGATGATTACTTCGCTCGTTTCACCAACTTATCTCGGTACTCATCACTTTTGAGGCGAGATAATGACGAGAGCAGCATTGCAAATGTACTTGTGTATGGACTAAAGTATGAGATAAGGGAAAGGTTGGTATCGCACAAATTTCTGGAACTAAATCAAGCTGTAGAAGCCTGCCGACTCATCGAACGAAACTTGAAGGAGCTTCGCAAGACCAGAGACTTTAACAGTAACGGCCCCAACCGTAGCGGTTTCAATCGCAACAACCCAGCACAGAAGAGGAAGGCACCTTGGAATAATTCCCAACAAGGGAATAAGAGGCCATTTCAACCGAGACAGCAAAACTTTCCAAGAATGCAGACATCCCAAGCCTGTCCGCAATGCAGAAGGTTCCATCCGGGAGCTAACTGTGAGGGAAAGCCAGTGTGCTTCAGGTGTCAGAAACCGGGGCATATTAGCTTAAACTGTCCTCAAAAAGCTTTGGAGGCGAGACCGCAGAACGCAGGACGAGTTTTTGCTCTGACTAATGAGGAAGCCAAGAAATCTCCTGAGATGATCAAAGGTACTATTTCTCTTAATGGAAATCTACTACAGGCATTGTATGATTCGGGTGCTAGTCACTCGTTTATTTCTTTCGATTGTGCAAAACGACTAGGAATGCAAGCCTATAGACTACCATATGATTTGATAGTAGCTACCCCACTTGGCGCGAAATCTTTAGCGTCTGATGCATGTCTTAATTGCATTGCGAGTGTGAACGGTCGAGAATCTAACATAGATCTTATCCGATTACCGCTTCATGGCATTGATGTCATTCTTGGTCTTGATTGGCTAACGGCAAACAACGCGGTCATTGATTGTGGTAATAAAGAAATACGATTCTCACCACCACACGACCAGAGCAAGATCAATGTGAGTCTGAATTTCCTATCTAGTGCAGAAGCAGAAAAATGCATGAAGCAAGGTTGCCAAGCGTATATGGTGTTCTTCTCAATCAAGATAGACGACGAACCATCACTCAAAGACATTCCCATTGTGAATGAATTCCCTGATGTGTTTCCCAAAGATCTCACCAAGTTACCCCCTGAGAGAGAGGTTGAATTCGCCATCGACTTGATGCCAGGCACTGGACCAATATCAAAAGCACCATATCGTATGGCACCAAACGAGATGCTGGAATTGAAGAAACAGCTTGAGGAGCTACTGGAGAAAGGATTTATTCGACCTAGTGTGTCGCCATGGGGAGCCCCAGTACTGTTTGTAAAGAAGAAAGATGGAAGTTTACGAATTTGTATCGATTACCGCGAGTTAAACAAGGTGACTATCAAAAACAAGTACCCACTTCCTCGCATTGACGATCTACTCGATCAACTATCTGGTTCCTGTGTATTCTCTAAAATTGACTTACGCTCAGGATACCACCAGCTGCGAGTGAAAACCAGTGATGTTCCAAAAACAGCCTTTAGAACCAGATACGGGCATTACGAATTCCTTGTGATGCCTTTCGGATTGACAAATGCGCCTGCCGTATTCATGGATTACATGAATAGAATCTTTCGTCTACACCTAGACAAGTTTGTAGTGGTGTTCATCGATGACATCCTAATCTATTCTAAAAGCAGGGAAGAACACGAAGAACATCTGCGACTCGTGTTGGGAATACTCCGTGACAAACAACTTTTTGCTAAATTGAGCAAGTGTGAATTCTGGCTACCAGAGGTAAAATTTCTGGGTCATGTCGTATCTCGCGATGGTGTAGCTGTTGATCCTAGTAAAGTGGAAGCGGTTCTAAACTGGAAGAGGCCAGAAACAGTGGCAGAGATACGTAGTTTCCTGGGTTTAGCGGGATATTACCGCAGATTCATACAAAATTTCTCACGTATTGCCTTACCATTAACGAAGCTCACAAGGAAGAAACAACCATTCATATGGGACGATGATTGTGAGGCGAGTTTTCAAACTTTGAGGGAGAAGTTGACTACAGCTCCAGTATTAATAATTCCAGATCCAGACGAAACGTACGTTGTCTATAGTGATGCTAGTGGGCAAGGATTAGGGTGTGTTCTCATGCAGCAGGGCAGAGTTGTGGCATATGCTTCTCGTCAGTTGAAACCTCACGAGTTGAACTACCCTACTCACGACTTAGAACTTGCGGCTATTGTATTCGCCTTAAAGATATGGAGGCACTACCTCTATGGTGCAGTCGTAGAGTTATACTGCGACCACAAGAGCCTGAAATACCTGTTTGATCAAAAAGAGCTCAACATGAGACAACGTCGCTGGATGGACTTACTAAAAGATTACGATCTGGAGATCAAGTATCATCCCGGAAAAGCAAATGTCGTAGCAGATGCGCTTAGTAGAAAGACGGTGCACGCAGCATACATGATGATTCAAGAGCGGAGACTACTTGAAGATTTCAGAGACCTGAACCTGTCCAATCAGATTTGCATGAGACATTACGCGCCCGATGACGTGTATCTTGCAAGTCTTCTTGTTAGTCAAGGGGAATACGATCTAAGAGATACAGTTGAGGAAGCACAACGACACGACGAATGGGCTATTGCAGCGCGAGAAAAGATCTCACAAGGTGAAACTCAAGACCTTGACCTATCACCTAGTGGTTTGGTCAGATACAAGAAGCGGATCTACATTCCGAAGGATGGTGAATTGCGACAGAAGATACTAGATGAGGCTCATAAGAGCAGATACACTCTACATCCAGGAATGGTGAAGATGTACCAGAACCTGAAATCCGAGTTTTGGTGGCCCAGGCTGAAGAAAGACGTAACCGAGTACGTGGGTAGATGCTTAACCTGTCAGAAAGTTAAAACTGAACACCAACGACCCCCTGGTCTTCTTCAAGGACTGGAAATTCCGGAGTGGAAATGGGAGAATATCACCATGGATTTAGTGGTAGGTTTACCCAAGATTAGACATCACGACGCGATTTGGGTAATTGTTGACCGATTGACTAAGTCAGCACACTTTCTCCCCATTAGTATTAATTACTCACCAGAACAATTGGCGAGGATTTATATCAAAGAGATCGTAAGACTTCATGGTGTACCTAAGAGCATCGTTTCTGATCGGGACCCGCGATTTACATCCCGATTCTGGGAGGCTTTGCATGCAGAGATGGGAACTAAACTAAGGCCTAGTACGGCTTATCACCCGCAGACCGATGGTCAATCTGAAAGGACAATACAAACGCTAGAAGATATGCTTAGAGCGTGTGTATTGGATTTCAAAGGCCATTGGGATGAACATTTACCGCTGGTCGAATTCGCTTACAACAATAGTTACCATTCGAGCATACAGATGGCTCCGTTTGAGGCATTGTACGGGCGGAAGTGTCGATCACCTATATGCTGGACAGAATTGTCGGAGCGAGAATTCATCGGGACAGATTTAGTTGATAAGACCTCCAAGCAAATTGCATTGATCAAACAGAGACTCCTAACAGCACAAAGCAGACAGAAGAGTTACGCTGATAAGAGGAGAAGACCACTAGAATTCGAGGTTGGAGACCATGTGTTTCTCAAGGTATCCCCGGTAACTGGTGTTGGAAGAACGCTTAAACGGCGAAAGCTAAGTCCTCGTTACATTGGGCCATTCGAAATCTTGGCAAAACGTGGACCGGTCGCATATCAATTAGCTTTGCCCCCGAACTTGAGTAAACTCCATGATGTTTTCCATGTTTCCCAGTTGAAGAAATACCAACCTGACCATGACCATGTTATTCAGTATGAGGATGTCGAGGTGCGACATGATAACACTTTTGAGGTCGAGCCGGAGCGAATTCTCGATTACCAGGAGAAACGGCTTCGACACAGAAATATTCCTGTTGTGAAAGTGGTCTGGAAGGGTTTATCTCCTAATGAGGCGACTTGGGAAACAGAGAAAGATATGAGGGAAAGATATCCGGAGTTCATGGCTCAATGTTTAGTTAGTATGGAGTAAATTTCGAGGGCGAAATTTTATTTAACGGGGGGAGAAATGTAATATCCTAAATTCTGGGTCTAAAGACATAGAAATTTGTCTGTTATTAAAGACTACTAGGCTCTATTTTAAAAATGGCGAATTTTGAAACGGTATTTTGTGGGACCCACAGCTTCATAATTCACTCATCCGACAACAATTCTCGTGAATGTTGAAAAAGTTGACGCGGGACCCACTCAATAATAATTATAATATTATATTATATTATTAAATTATTTATATAATAATATAATATTTAAAGATGTGGGACCCATGGGAAAAATTTTCCATCTGCCCACGTGAAGGTTTGAAAAATTAGTCAGGGAAAAATTACGAAAAATGACCCAAAAACAAGAAATTACACTTAAGGACCCATTTTCCAACACTATAAATAGAGGCCTCACTTCTTCATTTTCTTCACACCAAACTCAGATCACAACGGTCGAGTTTAATAGAAGAGAGAGAATTCTTAGAGTTTAGAGTGAGAATTTAGAGTAAAGTTCTCGGAGCTGGAGAGAAGGAGTAAGAACTTCAAGGGTAAGTTCTTTGGTCCCTAGTCTTAAGATTTGGTAGTTTCTTTCGGTAATTATAGTAGAAAAGCCTGATAGAGTTTTTCTGAGTATGCTCTGTGGCTGCAGCTTAGTCTGATCTGTCACATCAGAAAAGAATTATTCTTGGGCAGTAATGTTATTTACCAATACAGTAAATACTATTTACCAAACAGTAAAAAATTATTTACCGTCACGGTAAAAATATTTTTACTGGTACTATTCACATGAATAGTGAATACTATTCACATGAATAGTAAATCTTCAACGTAGAATTCCACAAGTATTGCAAAGTTGATGGCCACTGATAAATGTGATATTGTTCCTATAGGGTATCTGTGAACTTGTACCGCTGTTTTCCGTTAGAAGTACCGTTTTAGTCAAACGTACCAAAACATCATCAATGAAGGTACGGACGCGTACTGTAACCTTAACTCTGATGCTTATTGTAAATTTTTATGTGATGGATAGTCTGAGATTCTGTTTTTATAAAATTGTGCATACACATTAAGCTATATACGGGTTATAGTCATGATAATGCCGTTGAGTTTTCCTAGCGCTGAGGACACGGATGTACACCGTGGCACTGGGTAGTGCAGACTGGATTAAAATATGAGGTGGTTGTGCTGTTAAAATGTGATTATGCTGAAACTATCATGAATATCTATTATATATAAAATTGTTACATAAGCATGAGGTTAACTGTTACCTGAGGTTCAATGGGAATTGAACCTCAGCTCTTGCCATAGCCTCAGGTTCTGGCGGAGACAGGGTTGCTGACAAGGGTAAGCAGGCTGTATAAGGACTCGGACGGAGGATTGTTTATCTGTTGCTGTTTTCTTATGTACTTTGAGTACTTGAATATTTGGATGACTGTATTAGTATCAACACACCAATGTTGGTTAAATATCAGATACTCGTTTTGTTTTAAAATGAAAACTCTTTTCCGATGCCACACTGTTTAAATTATTCAAAACTCTGATAATCTCTTTTGAAAATCACATATTAAAAGACGGGATGTTACATCACTTATGTGTGGTCTTTGACTGATTTAATAGTCAAATTTAATATTGGGGGAAAGAAAGACAAAATTTCTACTTTTTGTAAACTTCTGGGGTAAATTAATTGCTCCTCAATGAAAACTTCCGTAGCAAAAATGATACTTAACTAATTTGATTGATGAGGTGGCATGTCACGTGTGCACTCAGTTAAACTTAACAATCAAAATTAACGGAGGGGCAAAAATGCTACGTTTTGTGAACTTTCGTGGTATTTTTGGTCCAAAAAAACTTCCATTTTACCAGTGCTCCTGAGTGAAAACTTCTATAGCATTTAAAACTCTTATCCCTATATCTAAATTAAATGGCTCTTTGAGCACTTACGGGGGATTTACGAAATCGCCTACCAAAAGAGTCCCAGCAACGACAGTGGGGATCGAACACACATCCTTTTGGGACTTGACTAAATCTCATACCATCTATGCCAACTCTCTTTGGCCACCCATTTAACTAGTTCGACTTACATATTTATTGCACATTATATTGGTTTAAATAATAACTTAAGGATATTGAAGAAATTAATTAAGTTAGTTATTTGTTAAAAAAAAAAAACTATATTGGTTTATCAAAATAATCATACACATGATAGCTCCCCTTGTTAGAAGCCCCTTTACTATATAAATTTAAAAAACAAAGTGGATAATCATCTAATATCTATAATTAAAGAAAATCACTTGTCTAACTCCTATTAGGGTCAGAGTTAGCAATTTGCATGCATGATTATGTTTTTAATGCATACATTAACATTGTCAATATCGTTCTAGAATTAAAAGCTGTAAGTTCATTGTCAACTCTTTCATGTCCCCTGAAAAATTCAATATCACATATATTATATATGCAATAAAGTTGGATTATATCGTTTACAAAAACGGGGGAAGAAAAAGCCAACTTGTTGCCTTATTTGGACATGATTTTTGAAAAGAAAGAGAAAAAAAAAACAACGGAAATTAAAGAAAGTTGTATTGCAAATGTTTGTAGCATTTGTATTTATAATATCGGAAAAATTAATATGTTTATGTATCATTCGAAAACTTTGAACTCTAATAATTTAAAATGAATTATAGTATTGGTAAATAATCCCAGGCCAGTTATACTTATCATTCTCATACAAATGTAACGGGTGGTGGTTATATAAAAAAATAAGTATAACGGGTGAGTGAGTTATAAGAAAATATTACTTACAATAATTCTTACTTTTTTTTTATTAGTAGGATAAAATGTCAAGCATGCTACTAATATATTTAGCGCACACCAACACTCATACAGGCGAGCCAGTCATATCTTCGGTGTCAGTTGACCTAAGCTCATTGGCACTTAAATAATTCTTAGAGATAGGGTCGTTTGTGTAAATGGCAGATCGTTTTAGAAAAAATTAAGAAAAAAACAGACAAAATATGGGTTAGTGAAAACACCGGAAAATATTTTTTTTAGAGCACAAACAATTTAAAAAAAATAGCAATGCTCGGATGCATAGCAAGGTTGTCGAACTCTTGACAGTAACATAAACTCTTATTGTGAACTCGAATTGTAAATTTATAAAAGTTTATTTTTATTATTGAATAGATATTAACCGTGTATAATTAAATAATTAAAATATAAAAAATGATAATAACTTGATTTGGATATATTTAAAATCTAAATAATTGAAATTAAATATATCAGTATTCATAATTTATTATATTTAACAAAGAAATTTCCATAAAATTCATGTGCGTATTTGAGTCGTTGATTGGAAAGATTAGAGAAAAGTTAAAGTAAGATTGTAAATTTTGGGATTGATTAGATAGATATAATTTATAAATTATGAGGAATAATGAGAAAATGATAATAAGAGCAATCTCGATCTAATATTAATATATAAAGCCGTTGAGGATGACAAAATAAAAAAAGTTAATATAGTTTTGTGAGTTAGAAACGTAGAAACGATAAACTATGTATGTAAACTTGTGAGTTTAAGCAAATTTATAGTTGACACGAGTTTACAAGTAATTCAACTTGATAGAGTAAGATAGGAACGAAAAAATGATAAACTTAAAAAGTCAACTCATGAGTTTGACGACAATGCTCATCAGTACATAATAACTAGAGAAAATGACAATTGAGAACCACTATTGTAAAAATTTTCCACTTGCCAAGAAATATTATGAAACTTCATTATACTCATAGACTAAAATTAATTAAATTTTATGAGTTAAAAAAAAAAACATTGGTACCATGGCCTATTTTTATAAAAGAGGTTCTATCATGATGCTGTTTTTTTTTTTTTTTTTGGGTAAATAAGGTGGCCAACAGGCATTGGCACACCAAAAAGTTTATGGCCACTAAGCTATATCAAATACATCTCGTCAAAAGGTGAAAAGAAATATATGTAACAATTTTATGTCTTTACATCTTAATTTTTTCATGTAGTGTTAATTTGACATTGTTGTTTTTTTTTTTTTAGTATAAGAAAAGACATTGTTGTTATGATATAAGCAAATGGAAAATGGGAGCTCAGGGAAAAAAAAAAGGATATGAATGTCTTTTCAATATTTTTGGGGTCAAATGGGAAATAATTTCCCCTAATTATCAGAGGAACATGTCGCTTGTCCGTTTCGTTCTCCACTATATAAAGCCCTCAAATACTCATTCCCTTCCTCATCCTCATAGAGCCATTAAAACAGAGTAAAAGCATTACGAAGCCATGGCCCCTGAAGCAGCAGAAGCTCCTATCCATGGAGATGTCTTAGAGTCCATTCTCTCTCATGTGCCTCTCATCGACCTCGTCTCCGTCCTCCAAGTGTCGAAATCCTGGAACCTCGCCGTCTCCTCCTCCCTCGCTCACCTTAATCGCATCAAGCCCTGGCTCATGGTCTATACACATAATAGGAGAGCCCCGCATGTGATCACCACACACGCTTACGACCATCGTTCCCGCGCGTGGCTTGAGATTTGCGAGCCCTCCTCCTCCGTCAGACCCACCGTCGCCTCCCTCCGGTCGTCAAACTCGTCGCTCCTCTACATGCTCTCTTCTGCCGCCTTCGCCTTCTCCCTCGATCCCATCCATCTCACCTGGCGCCATGCGGACGCCCCGCGTGTGTGTCGAACGGATCCGATTGTCGCCCTCGTGGGACATCACATCGTGGTTGCTGGCGGCGCGTGCGATTTTGAGGACGACCCGCTCGCGGTGGAGATGTACGATTTGGGGAAGAGAACCTGGGAGCCTTGTCAGTCCATGCCAGCGATCCTGAAGGGCTCCTCGACCTCCACGTGGCTGTCCGTCGCGGTCGAGGGCCACAGGATGCACGTGACGCAGAAAATCTCCGGCGAGACACACTCGTTCGATACCCACACGAACACGTGGCAAGGGCCCTACGACCTGCGGCCAGACCAGAGCGTGTATTCCAGCATCACCGGAACACTGCGCGACCGTGTGATCCTCGCGGGGCTAATCGGAGAAGCAGAGGACCTGAAAGGCGTGAAATTGTGGGAAGTGAAAGGCGAATTTGGATCGGAATCGGGATCATCGGAACTGAGGTTAGAGGAAATGTGTGAGATGCCGGAGGAGATGGTGAAGAAACTGAAGGGGGAAGGAGGGTGGGTTTCGTCAATATCGATGTCGACAACAGGGGACTCAGTGTACTTGTATAACCCGTCGGAGCCGGAATGGGTGATCGCCGGCGAGATGGTGGACGGAATCTGGAAATGGGAGAGCGTGGAGAACGAGGCGGTGAGTGACGGAGGACGGTTACAGAGGATGGTGGTTGGGGTGGGTGAAGTGAGAATGGAGGATCTGCATAAAGGGATGAGGGAGAATTGGAAATTTTCTTTAAAGCAAAAAGGGGGGAAAAAATTGATTTGGTGAGAAGAACAAAGTGAAGTTTTAAATTAGGGAGATGAATATTTGGGTGTACCGTTGTTATTGACGACGGCGATTGTGGGTGTACCGTTGTTATTGACGACGGCGACTGATAAGTGTTTGTTTGAAGTTGATTCTGAAACAGGGAAAGATAGTTATCCATAGAGCTTGTACTTATACTGTTATTGTCTTCTTTTATCAACCAACTCCTTTGAATCATTTATTGCCAAATCCATTTTAAGGAGACCAGTCAAACCACTTGTTTAATGATCCTCTTGGTGTCAAAGAAAAAAAAAAAAAGTTGATCATGTTTTTTGAATGGTGATCAATAACCGATTAACAGATTCTATCTAGTTAGATTGTTTGCAAAAGACTCTACATAGTAAGATAAGATTGAACAAAATTTTATTTATTTACTTTTATGGTTAAAATATACTTTTAATCTTATAATTCTAACACTATTAATTTTGTTAACGAAAAATATAAATTAAAAACAATATAAATTTAAATGATGATTGTGTAATTAAATGCTATTAATCTTAAATTTAAAATATGAATAAATTAAAGAATATATAAAATCTATGCAATCAAATGCTATTAGTCAGCATCATTTGAGTTCGTTGCGTCAACGTTTTTTATTAACAACATTAACAGTGTTAGAATTTTAGAATCAAAAGTATACTTTATAAAATTAAAGAACTAAAAATATGTCTTATGTAAAAATTTAAAAACTAAAAACATACTTTAGTCTAATTTTCTTAAGAACTTGTTAGAATGCCCCTCAAAGCTTGATTATATTAAGATCATTCATTTCACATGTTTATTTTATAGTGTAATATTAATTTTTCACCTTTAATTAAAAAACCTAGAAGTTTTTTTTTTTGCCCAAAAAAACCTTGAAGTTTAAATGTCTAATTTTCTATTTTTTTTTGTCGGAAAAATGTCCAATTTTCTAATAAAATCTTGATATATGTATACATCTCATTAATGATGGTTTCCGTTTATCAAAACTATAAAACTTTATCCACATGAATTTTATTATTAAAAAAATCCATATATAAATATCTTATTGTTGATTTTTTTTTTTGGGGGCCTGATCTTATTATAGAATTAAAGCGAATAAATATAAGAAAATGGATATGGGTTTGTCCAAAAATTTATTATTCTTATTATATTTGTTTAGATACCAATATTACTGTGTTAAGATTTAAATATTATCAAATTTAATTAGGTTTTTAGTTTTTATACATAAACTTAATTAGGTCTGTTATACAAACAAGATTTAAACTCTCAATTTTACTATGCAACCCAAATCCTCTCGAGTCTCCACTTGGGGTAGCATCCAAAAACATTTTAATTAAGTCAACTGAGGTTGATGATAGATGATTAATCAAAGAAAGGTGAAATATAATTTTCATGATTTGAGGAAGATAGACATATGGATGATGGTATAGGTTTAGACTTTAGAGTGATGTGGATTTCGAATTTTCATATAGTATAATCATCTTCTAGACTGGCAATGATGTGATTTGAGTGTATTTAATTGAGGTTTTAAAATTGGATTGCGTCAGTGTGTCAATTTTGATGATTAAAGATGAGTGTTTGGTAGGTTTATTTGGGTTTTGACATTCACACCGTTTAAAATTTGAATTGATGGTCTATATTTTGTTTATTAAACATCAAATTGAGATTTAACAAGTTTGGCTTGTTGATTAAGTTTAGGTGGAACCCCTAAATTAAGTAAGTTGGGAATTTTACGTAAGGTTGTTAAACTTATGATTTTAAGTAAATTCGTGACAATGACGTAAAATTATTTTTTACACTCATAAACTTATAAGAAATTACTTTTATCAATAAATATATAGTAATTGTGTATAATTATATCATTAAAATATAACAAAGGATTACAATTCCATTTAAATATATTTTAAATTTAAATAATTGAAATTAAATCTATCCACCTCTATAATTTATCATACCCAATAAATAATTTTTTATAAAATTCATATACAAAACTAGAAAGCATGATCAAATTGAAAAAGTTAGCACAAGTTTAAGGGGCGAGTTAACACGATTTTGTAAGCCAAAAACTGTGAACACGGTGTGTTAAATTGCAAGTTTGACAAAGTTTACAATTATTACAAGTTTAAGAGTGATACAACACGATTTTGTAATATAGAAACGTAGAAAAGGTAAATTTGAAAGGTTAACTTACAAGTTTGACAACAATGATTTTATGTAGTTGGAGGATTAAGCAAAAATAAAGATTTTTAATGGGCTAGTGGAACTAAAAGATAATTAAATTTGAGCTTAGGATGAGGAATCAGGGATTAGAAGTGAGCATTATTCTCAAATTCGTGAATTAACTCTCTGAATTTATGTTTTTATGTTTCTAACTTACAAAATTATATTGAGTCACTCTTAAACTCATTTAAACTCGTGATTTCATACATCGACCGTCTTTGCATTTTTAACTTTTTAACTTACTCTCAAATTTATACTAATTTTTTGTTTTGACAATTCTTTGTGGCTTTGTATATGAATTTTATTTTTTTAAAAAAAAATTGTTGAGAATGATAAATTATAATGTTGATGGATTCAACTTCAATTATTTGGATTTAAAATATATTCAACTCAAAATGTTATCATTTTTATATTTTAATTATACATTATTAATATTTATTTATTGATAATAGTAAACTCATAACGAATTCGAATTTACGATACGAGTTTACATGTCATTGTCTCGATTTTACTTAAATTCGTAAGTTAAATAACCTTGAAAGTGAGAAATGGAGTTTTTAGGTTGTAAAGTTAGCATTAATTATTTAATTAGAAATTGTATTGATATGTGTGTTAATTGCAAAAAATTTTGCATTAATTGGGTCGTTGTTCATGGACCTAGCTTTTTTTTTTTCCTCCTTCTTTTCCCATTCGCGTTCATTCTTTATCTCTTTAATGACTAGTTTCATTGTTCATTAGATTTTCCCTAAAGTTTGCTAATTTAGGGCCCTCTACATTCCTTTTTATATAATTAGACATGTTTTGATTGCAGACTTGATGATTTTCTTCACTATGGACCAGTGGCGGACCTAGGAATTTTATGGATGGGAGGCGAAATAAAAAATACTATATTATAACTAAAAGTAGTTGAAATATAATATATACTTAATATACAAAATCTGGATGTTTAAGAATATCAAACTCAACATGTTATGAGAAAAATTGTACAAGTTTGCAGTTTTGCGTGGGAAATTGTATGAAAGAATGAATACTGTTTAATATTTGTTCTAATCAAAGCCAAAGATGCCATCTTTGTACAAATCAAACAATCCTTAACTCCCTCCCTAGCTATTCCATATTTTTTTCAGTCTCTGAAATCTTTCAGCCAAAAGAGAAATAGGTATTCAGTGGAGTGAGTACTTAATGGATAAGGATGGAGCACTAAACAGCAATGCACATTTTCAATGATGAGAATTAGAAGAAGCAGAAGAAGATGGCCTATGATCAGAAGCAATTTCATCAGCCTCCTCACCACGAGTTCTTGTGGGGATGTAGAACCCAAGAATTCCTATTTCATAAGATAGAAACCTACTCCCATTTCTCCTTTTTTTTTTTTTGTAAAACTTTAGGGGGGGGGGGGGCGAGGGCCCACCCTAGCCCCCATGTAGGTCCGCCTATGCTATGGACACATTTTTTTACATGTTTGTGAATCCACATTAATTGATTTGGCAAATATTTAGACTTAAGTAATTATGCTTTTTTTTTTTTAATATATAAATTTTAGGAAATGAGTTAAGTTCACCCACATGCTTGGAGCCCAGTTTGCAAGATATACTGAGTTAGAGAGTACACATGTCTCCGCCTCTTCCCAGTGTTTTCATCGCTTCTTAGACCTCCAGAAAGTAATTATGCTTTTTTTTTTTTTTGTTACAAGAGATACTTATGATAAGATAATGGATTGAATCTTTGATTGTGGGCTTTGTTGAGGGCCCCAAGCCCACTTTTGTGTAACTGTTGGGTTTGGATTTAACTATGTGGTCTGTATCAAAAAAAACTATGTGGTCAAAGTTTTTCTCTCATAATAAGGTGTCAATAGGTCGATCCTTTTATAGCATAGTAAGTTTTAAATATTATGCCTCTCTTATTTATTTTATAATTATTGTTGAAACTTAAGTTATTGAATTCGCCCCCCCCCCCTCTCTCTTTTTTATTGTCTTTTGATTAGTTAGATACATTCTTTTATACTATATATTACTTTTAACATGTTGAATTTTTTTCCCCCTATTCTACTAGAGTTATATGATTGATAAAAATGTTTGATCTTTAATTATGCTAGATTAAAAAAATAAGAGTATAATTGAAAAAATATTGATTATTGTGGCCTCAAACTTCTAAAATGACAAATAAATAGGAAAAAAATTAAAGTAGAAGTGAAAAATTAAAAATAAACAAAGGGAATAATAAAATAAATTGTGGGGGTTATGGGTATCAATCAATTTAAGGTGAATCAAGTAAATTGTAGCTTATATACATAATTTAAAAGTCATTACTATAACTATTATAGAGTATTATATTCAGATACATTATTCGTAACTACATCTCATTTCAATATGATTTTAGTCCATAACAATATACTCATTCTCCTTTTTATTATAAGACACTAACTAACTATTCTCATAAATCAATAAAAACCATTAAAGTCAATAAAGTTGTCATAGAACTTTCAATATTCCCTTACTAATTGCATTAAACTCTAATATCATACGGAATATTAAGTATTACTATCACCTACCACTCTGACCTTATTTATAAGTCCATTTTGACCAACAAAATTTGGTCCTATTTATAAGTCCAATTTCATGTAATAAATGAGACTGTGACAATTTTACCCATATTAATTATACCCATAAAAACAGAGAGAGAAGAAACAGTTGAAAAATACTCAATCATAAATGAGGGCAAAGTTGAAAATCTACCCCCATAATCATTGTGTCAACTACCTCTCTTTGATATATGAGATTTAGTCAAAGTAGACTTATAAATAAGATCAGATTGGTACTACCCGTATTAATTAGGGGAATATATAGAAAAAAAAATTAATACTCATTGGGAACAAGCAAATCCCTTATAAAAAGGACCAAATAAACTTGTAAGTTAGTGCTTTATAATAAAAATTAGAGAGAATAGTACCTATTGAGCAAGTATTATTTTAACAAATATCAAATATAGAATGTATAGTTCGTTGCGCATTATTGTGGAGTCATCATCATCAGCAAATAATTGTAGAAATTAATCGTAGAAAATTAATAACTAAATAAAATTGTGACAATGATGAATCGGTGAAAGGGAATATAATTCTTAAGTAATGCAATGACAATTATCTTGACTAGACAAGACAAACGGGACATATATCTGAATTTAGAGTGCCACTGCACCCTTTATTTTTAGAACACTTGTTTCGTTTCCTTTGCTTGATAGGGACCATAATACGTTCATTGATAAAAGACTTATCTATTTAATAATTATAGCTAGGTATCAGATATATTGAATTTATAGCTAGTTAGTTGATTATTAAATATTGTGGGTGTGGATGATACTGAATTCCACGTTGATAGGGGTATCACTGAAGAAACCAACTCTTCTAAAAGATTGGGGGTGGATATGATTCATACTGTGAGAAAGCAAAGTGCCTTGCCAAGAAAGCGATATCTCTTACTTAATGTCCTACTCTTTCTGGTTTTTATTATAAGATACCAACTAATAATCCTCGCAAACTAATAAAAATAGTTAAAAATGGATAAATAAACTTGCTAGTTGGTGCCTTATAATAAAGTTATAAAGATCAAAGAGAGTATTTGATACACTGAAAGTGAGGATGAAAAAGTGGAAATGGAAGTCGATTCCACAAGTTGGTGTATTTTTGGTTGGTGGGAGCCTACTTCCACATCGAAGTCACTTCAATAAAAAATGATGGAAGTCACTTCCTTATGTAAACCCATGGAGGTGAGAGGAAATGTGTGAGATGCCGGAGGAGATGGTGAAGAAGCTGAACGGGGGAAGGAGGCCGGGTGGGTTTCGTCAATATCGATGTTGGCAACAGGGGACTCAGTGTACTTGTATAACCCGTTGGAGCCGGAATGGGTGATCGCCGGTGAGATGGTGGACGGAATTTGGAAATGGGAGAGCGTGGAGAACAAGGCGGTGAGTGATGGAGGATGGTTACCAGTGACGGAACCAGGACGTTTTTTTAGCCCGGGCCAAAAAAATATAACAAAATCGAAATAGAAATTAAAAATTGTTGGAATGAAGCCTTTCAAAGTTGGCATAATGGTATTCAAATAATCAAATACCAGGTCGGCGGTCGCCAAGGCAGAACTGAAGCCTGAAGGTACTTAAGTTAAGGTTCTTCGACGAAAGGTTGTCGTTGGTCAGTGGTCGGCGTTGCCACGCCCCACGCTCGTCGCCGTCGGAGACTGAGGAGATGGAGAGTAGAGCACTCAGAGCGGAAAAGGGGGTTAGGGGAGCCGTGTGGACGTCGTCGTTGGTCATCGCATTGTCGAACATTGGACCTCGTCAGAGGAAGAGGGAGACTGACAGTGGAGTGGATGGTTGGTGTGGAGAGCCGTGACTGTGAGAGGACTAAGGAGTCAGAGCAGAGGCGAGTAGGAGTAGGTAGACGTGGGAGAGAAGAATAGAAGCATCTGCATCACTGCGTCAGACTCTGTGGAAGAAGCAAAGCCATGAAAAAAGATAAAAGAAAAAGAAAAAAAAAGTGGACTCGTGACACTAAAGTCCAAACAGTAGTAGACTTATGGCAGACAACCTTTAATTATTACAGAAAAAGCATAACTTATCCGAAACTGGTAAGAGATTAATTAGGCTAAATTATTGGTCATAATAAAATATCATATAATAAATACATATATTTTAACATATTTTAGAAGGCAGAGACCTTAATAAAAAATTAGCTAGGGCCAAATTAGTGGCCAAAATAAAATATCATATAATTAATACATATACTTTAAAAAATTTTAGAAAATTTTAGAAGGCCAGCTGGGGCCAAGGCACCAGTAGGCCATAAGATGGTTCCGCCCCTGACGGTTACAGAGGATGGTGGTTGGGGTGGGTGAAGTGAGAATGGGGGATTTGCATAAATGGATGAGGGAGAATTGGAAATTTTCTTTGAAGCAAAAAGGGGAAAAAAATTGATTTGATGAGAAGAACAAAGTGAAGTTTTAAATTAGGGAGATGAATATGAGGGTGTATCGTTGTTATTGATGACGGCAATTGATACGTGTTTGTTTAAAGTCGGTTCCTTTTTTTAAAAAAAAATTTTAAAAAAGGAGTTAAGTTCACTCACAATACATAAAAACAGGAAAAGATAGTTATCCATAAAACTTGCACTTATACTGTTATTGTCTTCTTTTATCAATCCACTCGTTTGAATCATTTATTGCCAAATCTATTTTAAGGAGACCAGTCAGACCACTTGTTTAATGATCCTCTTGGTGTCAAAGAAAAAAAAAGGTTGATTATGTTTTTTGAATGGTGATCAATAACCGATTAACCGGTTCTATCTAGTTAGATTGTTTGCAAAAGATTCAATATAGTAAGATAAGATTGAACAAAATTTTTTGGGTCTAATTTTCTAATAAAATCTTGATATATGCATACATCTCATTAATGATGGTTTATCAAAACTATAAAAGTTTATCCACATGAGATTTTATTGTTTAAAAATTCCATATATAAATATCTCATTGTTGATTTTTTTTTGGGGGCCTGATCTTATTATAGAATTAAAGCTAATAAATATAAGAAAATGGATATGAGTTTGTCCTAAAATTTATTATTCTTATTATATTTGTTTAGAAACCAATATTACTGTGTTAAGATTTAAATATTATCAAACTTAATTAGGTTGTTATTTTTTTTTTTTTGATACAAAGTAGAAACCTCAGCTAATCCCTAAAGAAGCATTACATCCATTCCCATCCTTACGAATCAGACCCTGTAAGATATTAGACAGGACAAATATTTCATGATACCCCTGATGACTGTCCAAACCTGTCTTAGCTAAGAAGTCCGCCACTCGGTTGCACGAGCGAGGCACATAGGAGAGCTTCATTGTCCAGTCCTTTTCCATCTGGGCTCTAACTTCCATAAGGATGGCACCATCCTTGTGATTTCTCCCTGGTTCACTCATAATCAGATCTCGGCACTCCGTTGAATCAGTCTCAATCCAGACCTTCTTGAATCCCATATCCCATGCCATTCTAAGACCAAGCAGGCATCCCCAGATTTCCGCAGATAGCTCATCACCTTCCTCCATATGGTATATGAATCCTTTAAGGAACTTGCCTGTAGAGTCGCGTAGCAGCCCCCCACAAGCACACTTCGCATTGATTCTCGAGTATGCCCCATCTACATTAACCTTCACCCAATCTTCCTCTGGTGGACGCCACAACTCCCGGCTAGGGGTAAGCAGCGCCCCCTGAATCCTCGTTCCTGCTAGGCGATCCTTGGTGCGAGTCATACAAGTCACCATTGCTGTTGTACTTGCCACGATGCTATCATTTGGGGTCCACTTCTTCTCGAAGATAAGAAGATTCTTGCGACGCCACAACCACCAACAAAGGATCGTAAACGTTGAGGCCCAATGACAGCCTTCTTCAGATTTACCCCTAATATTCCTCCATACCCAATCAGAACAGCTAAGGTTATAGAACCAATTCCATTTTGCTTGGGCACCACTTTCCTCCAAACAGCTTTTGAGTGAGTACAATCCCGGAACACGTGAATGGTGTCTTCACACGAGTGTCCACAGAGTGCACAGCTTGCTTCCCTAACCAGCCCTCTGCGCTTCCTATTCGCATTCGTAAGCAAGCACTGACGAGCTGCTAGCCATAACAGTGTCTTACACCGCTATGGTGCTCGGACTTTCCATAAGCCGCCCCAATCAAACCCCTGATCCTGATCCTCTCCTGACAGCGCACGATAAGCAAATTTGACAGTAAAGTTACCATGTCGCTCCCACTTCTACTTTACTAGTTCAGTATCTCGATTAGTGATTATTCCTCCAAGCACTGACTTCCATGTCTTCTTGATGCCAGACCACATATTCGAACTAGGGCGCCGTTCTGTGATATGAGGAAGAAGATCCTCCCCACACTTATATTTATCACGGACTACTTTAACCCAAAGGGCATCTCTGCGAGTGATAAGCTGCCATCCCAACTTTATAAGAAAGGCTTGATTTTGAACTTTCGCATGCCGTAACCCCAGGCCACCATGCCTCTTCTCTTTGCACACATCATCCCATGCAACCAAATGGGTCTTCCTACTTTCCTCTGTACTCCCCCATAGGAAGGTTCGGTTTCGCTTATCCAGGTCATCACATACACTAACCAGGAGGTGGAAAGTTTGCATAGTATAGGTGGGGATTGCAAAGGACACTACAAATATGAGTGCAGCCCTTCCTGCTAAAGAGAATGAATTAGCCTTCCATCGAGCTAGCTTATCTTTGACCTTGTCCATGATCGCTTGAAAGGATTCCTTCACAACCCTTTTATGGTGAAGTTGCACACCTAGGTACTTTCCAAGATCGAGTGTCAAAGAAAACCCCAGGATACTGCTAAGCTCAGACTTCCTAATATGGTTGATATTCTCTGAGAAGAAAACCCGAGTCTTTGAGGAGTTAACCTTCAAACCTGAGGAATCATAGAATAGAGATAGACACTCACGTACCAACTCGCTTGCTGTACTGACGCCTCTGTAAACAAAATGATGTCATCTGCAAAAAACAGGTGGGACACCGACGGACCCATCTTTGTAAGCCTGATTGGCCTCCAGAGACCCCTCTCCATCCTTTCTTGAATCATGTGTGCAAGCTTCTCAATACATATCACAAATAAGTAAGGTGAAATCGGGTCACCTTGACGGACACCCCATGAAGAGTTAAACAAGTCTACCTTGCTTCCATTCCACAGAAGTTGCAAGTTTGCAGTACTAACACACTGCTCCACCAACTGGATAAAGTTCAAGGGAAGTTGTAATTGTTGTAAACATTTAATAAGGAACTTCCAATTCACTCGATCATACGCCTTCTCTAGATCAATCTTTATTGCCATAAACCCTTTCTTCCCTCCCATCGTGCGCATTGAATGGATCACCTCTTGTGCCACGATAATGTTATCCGAACTGAGCCGTCCTGGAACAAAGTTGCATTGGTTTGGGGCGATGACATGAGCCATGAAGCATTTCATTCTGTTAGCCACAACCTTGGTGATAACCTTGTAGATCACATTACACAGGCTAATCGGTCTGAGGTCTCTGAAAGTCTCAGGATGCTCCTTTTTGGGAATTAACACAAGAAGAGTACCATTCACCTCTCGAACCCGCTCAGGATGATGGAACGCTTGTTTCACAAAATGAACCACAAATTCCCGAACAGTCTCCCACTGATGCTGGAAGAATAAAGGATTAAACCCATCTGGCCCTGGTGCTTTCAAAGCCCCCATACTAAATAAAGCATCGTTAATCTCAGCTTCATCCACTTCCCTGTCACACACACGTTCATGCATCCCCAGAAGCTTAGGATATGAGATGTCACAAACAAGGTCAGGTCGAACCCCATCCTCTTCCCTGAACAGACTGGAGAAATACTCAGTAGCTTGAGCTTTAATTAATGCTTCATCGAAACACCAGTTTCCATCACTCAAACAGAGAGCATTGATACGGTTCTTCTTCCTTCAACTATTAGCCTGCATGTGAAACCACCTAGAGTTCCTGTCGCCCTCCACCGACCAGTTTACTCTAGCTTTCTGAGCCCAAAGAAGAGCCTCCTGTGTCAAAACTTCATCTAGCTCAATCCATAATGTGTGCTGAAGCTCTTCCAAGTCCTTGAGGCTTCCCTTTCTAGCTATTTCTCTATTTACTCCATCCAACCTTCGAAGAAGGAGACTTTTCCTCTTTTGGATATTCCCAAACACTTCCTTATTTCACTGACGACAATCTTGAGCAAAACTCTCTATGTTCATGCCCCAACCCCTATCGGCTTTCCATTTGCTCCGAACCAAGTCATTAAAACTATCATGAAGGACCCAAACAGCAATAAATCGAAACGGCCGATCAATCTGATCATATGAAGAAGACCCTGTCAGCTGCAACAGAACCGGTCGATGATCAGATTTATAGAATGGAAGATGAAGAATTCTCGCTTCGTTAAACTGAGAACACTAAGCTTCATTGGCTAGTAACCGATCCAAACGAGCTTCCGTGCTACCTCGCTTCCATGTGAACAATGGCCCCTCAAACCCCGAATCTGCCAGATTCATATCATCAATCCATCTGACAAATTCACTATCCGTTGTAGTCTTAGAGACTGCATTAGACTGTCGTTCCTCCTCAAGAACTGTAGCATTAAAGTCACCTCCGATGCACCAGGGTCCCGTTATAGAGTCCTTGATCCGAAAGAGCTCTGTCCACAGCGTACGTTGGAACACCCGGTTCAGGCTTGCGTATACCACAGTAAACCACCATCTCCCCTGCTTCGAAGATTCAATCTGAAGGTGCATATATTGTTTATGGATTTCCATGACCTCCACCTTCATTGATGTCTCCTCCCAAAGACACCAAATACCCCCACTATATCCTTCTGCAGCAGTAAAAGAATACTTACTAAATCCCAACTGTCGAATTTTGCGCTCGGCTTTGGAAGCATCAGACCGAGTTTCAAGGATAGTAAGAAAATCCAACTTATGATATTTTTTAATTTCACGTACCAGGCTTGGAAAAGACTGCGAGCCTGTACCCCATGAATTCCATACCATGTAATTCATTAAGACTGTGCGAGAGATGAGTGGGCCAAACCGCTGCCCGAGTGAGAGCTATCATCCATCCCTAAATCTCTATTCGACTTATGAGCTTCTACACCCATTTCACCATCCAACAATACTGTAGAAGTAGGATCCCCAGCTATTTTATCAGAAATTGCCTCCTTCGAAGTCACATTATCCGTCATGGCCTCAACCGGCAGAGAAGAAAACTGATTAGTAATTTCTACAAACTGAGCACCTTTATGAGCAGCTTCCTTAATTTTAAATTTGGGCCTGCCAATTAATCTATTTTCCTTGCCAAATATTTTCACCTTCTCCTCCTTTTTCCTTTTAGCTCCCACAACAACCCATTCTGATTTGGGCTTCTCAATAGGCCCAATAGAGGTATTTGACTTTTTCAAATCACCTCTCATTAATTGTTTACTTCCATCCTGAACAACCCCACGTGACCCCTCTGCATAATCCCTTGATTCCTGCGCCATTATCCCCTTCACATCCGTTACCTTCCCACTCTTCACGCCATTTCCGATATTACCGCCCCCATCACCGTCAAGCCATTAGAGTTTCGCCGGAAATCACGTCGCAACAGCATCTGCGGTCCCAAAAAATCGTGACGGCCGAGAGCAGCCAGTCGCAAGCTGCCGGAGGAGAGCACCGACGACGATGAACCAGAAGCCTGCTCATGCTTACCTGCAACCATCTTCTTTCCTGTCTCCACAGTGTCACGCTGACCTTTAGCTGAAGCCAACCCCCCATCCGTCATCTTAGAACCGTCTGTCCTATGTTTCACAACGGCCGGCGTGCTTCGTGCCCCCTCTTCACCGACCCCACTGGTGGTATGGGCGACCGCGTTATGATCAGCATTTCCAGTCGCGCCTCCAGCCAAAGTCTGACCGTTGGTATTATTAGTGCAAGGTTGCCTGTCTGTAGCTTCATCACACGCCTCCCTGTTGGGGCAAGCCCTTTGTTCATGGCCATACACACCACATCCGAAACACACAAGGTGCAAGACCTCATAAACCAACTGTCTTACCTCCCCAAACACTTTGAATGCCAGCAGCAACGGAGTCTGTAAATCAATCTCGACGCATATCCGTGCAAAACCTCCATTCTCATATATCGACGTCGACCTATCAATTTTCAACATCTTACTGATCATGTTACCTATGATCCCCAGTGATTCCACTGTACAGAATTCCATTAGCAAATCTGGAATTTGAACCCAGGCTGCAATTTTCCTTTGGCGATCGGCTCTCTAAGGATTAAAGTTTGGATGCCAGCGTTGCACTAACAAGTAATGATCATCAATCATCCAGGGTCCCTCAGAAAATGCATAATCCCTATCTTCTTTGTTAGAAAACGACACTATGTAATAATCGTTGCTCAATGGAACCACCTTCAATGGTTGTTGAGGCTTCCACATTCGCCGCACACGGTCAAAGAGCACATGTTTGGGTACCGATAGCCCCAAGACCTTGATGATGAGGGAGTTCATCCAGGGCTTACACCAAGTAGTGTACTGTGCCTCAGTCATAGTTAACACTGGATACTGGCTCGAGGAATCGTTACCCACGTCTTCATCCTTACTTGCTGCATTGTCCCTGTCTGCCCTCTCCATCTCGTCATTCTTCTTAGCAAAATACCCACGCCAGCCACTGACAATATCGTCTTCCTGCTCGTGACTCACCAAAAATCCCAACCCACCAGGAGAAAGAAGCTTCTCCTTAAAAGAGATAGCAACAGGCCGCCTGTCGACATTTTTGACCGTCGGAAGCTCCGCCGTCGTCTTTTCCCGGTTCCCTCCACTCCCAGCAGAAAACACCATACCTTCTCTTAGGGGCTCACTCCCAGATTGGAATCGAATACCCCGGTCGTCGTCCTGTTCTCTCCCATCGCCGTCTCCCCGTCCCCTGCCGTCACCATATCTTGTTTCTTGTATGAATCTTTTTCTTCTCATGCAACATTAATTAGGTTGTTATTTTTTTATACATAAACTTAAGAGAAAATCTCATATAAAGATAGTTGAAATAAGGAAATTCTATATAAGGCTGGTAAATTCAATAAATTTTAAATTGAGTCAATAATCTAATATAGGATATTTAAATGTTGGTTATTTTCCAATAATACCCCTAACCCATAAAAAAAATTTAAAAAAAAAAGAGGAAAGGAAAAGTTAGAGTTCAACGTTACCATCGTTACTCTCTCTCTCTCTCTCGTGTGCCCCAAGGAGCATGAACGGCGCCATGAGAAGCCGCCGCTTTCACCGCCATGAGAAACCGCCACTATCACTGTGAGGAACTTGTTCGTGGCAATGAACCAGAAGAAGATGATTACCATCGTTTCCGTGTTTGGTGCGCCCAATATAGATTTATGCCCACTTGTGTACTTATCCAAACATAAAAAGGTTTCAGGCGTTATATCCTATATATTTGTGTGCCATGTTCCACCAGCAATAGAACTCTGGTCTTCATTTTCATGTGTCCGAACAAATTGCACATTTCACTAACCACACTGCCTCGTCACCTAACTTTTTCTCAAGCCATTTGTTTTGTTATGAAGGCTGCTTTGCTCCCTATTTGAGCAAAAATTCAATAAGGCCTCCCCCTTCTTCCTATCTGCCTACCTAGGAATAACCCATACTTATGTTAAATTTTAAGATATATAATGTAATCCTTGATCACTGGTTGATTAAATCCATGGAATTGATTTTGGCAACAGGAAAAACAGAGATTGAGGCGACCTTTGGGTCTCCATGTTTCCTAATCCTATAATGCACATTTTGGCGTTTTAAGGGCTGTGATTAGCATTTTTTGCTATCAGTAACCATGAGTTAAGGGTATTATTGGGAAATAAGCAACATTTCAATATCTTAGATTGGGTCATTGACTCAATTTAAGATTTGTTGAATTTACCAGCCTTATTTATGATTTCCCTATTTCAACCGTCTTTATATGAGATTCTCCCTAAACTTAATTAGGTTTATTATACATATAGGATTTAAACAGTCAATTTTACTATGCAAGCCAAGTCCTCTAGCATCCAAAAAAATTTTAATTAAGTCAACTGAAGTTGATGATAGATGATTAATCAAGGAAAGGTGAAATATAATTTTCATGATTTGAGGAAGGTAGAGATATGGATGATGGTATGGATTTAGACTTTAGAGTGATGTGGATTTCGAATTTTCATCTAGTATAATCATGTTCTAGACTTGCAATGATGTGAGTTGAGTGTATTTAATTGAGGTTTTAAAATTGGATTGCGTCAGTGTGTCAATTTTGATGATTAAAGTTTAGTGTTATGTGGGTTTTGACATTCCCACCGTTTAAAATTTGAATTGATGGTCTATATTTTGCTTATTAAACATCAAATTGAGATTTAACAAGTTTGGGTGGAACCCCTAAATTAAGTAAATTGAGAATTTTACGGTAAAGTTGTGAAATTCACGATTTTAAGTAAATTTGTGATAATGGTGTAAAATTATTTTATAGACTCGTTAACTCATAAGAGTTTACTTTTATCAATAAATATATGTTAACAGTATATAATTAAATCATTAAAATATAAAAATGGACTACAATTCCATTTAAATATATTTTAAATTCAAATAATTGAAATTACAATCTATCATCCTTTATAATTTTTCATATTCAACAAATAATTTTTATAAAATTCATATACAAAAAATTACTAAGCATGATCAAATCAAAAAAGTTAGCATGAGTTTAAAGGGCAAGCTAACACGATTTTGTAAGTAAAAAATGGTGAACACGGTGTATGAGGTCGCGAGTTTGACCAAGTTTATAACTATCACAAGTTTAAGAGTGATACGACACGATATTGTAATGTAGAAACGTAAAAAAACGGTAAATTTGGAGAGTCAACTCATAAGTTTAACAACAATGATT
The DNA here is from genome assembly GCA_034222035.1 of Acacia crassicarpa. NCBI lineage: Eukaryota > Viridiplantae > Streptophyta > Magnoliopsida > Fabales > Fabaceae > Acacia > Acacia crassicarpa. The sequence continues at coordinate 15,683,922 of JAWXYG010000009.1, read as the reverse complement.
TCACATAGTTGGAGGATTAAGAAATAAATTAAGATTTTTAATGGGTTAGTTGATCTAAAAGATAATTAAATTTGAGGTTTAGAATGAGGAATCTGTGATTAGAAGTGAGCATTATTGTCAAACTTGCTAATTGACTTTCCGAATTACTGTTTTTATGTTTCTAACTTACAAAATTGTTTTGAGTCGTTATTAAACTCGATCAAACGCATGATTCCATATATCGAGTTTATCGTTTTTATGATTTTAGATTTTTTAACTCACTCTTAACTTATACTAATTTTTTGTTTTGATCATTCTTTGTGGCATTGTATATAAATTTTATTAAAAAAAACAATTGTTGAGAATGATAGATTATAAATGTTGATGGATTCAATTTCAATTATTTGGATTTAAAATATATTCAACTCAAATTGTTGTCATTTTTATATTTTAATTATACATTATTAATATTTATTTATTGATAAAATTAAACTCCTAACGAATTCAGATTCACGATACGAGTTTACATGTTATTGTCACGAATTTACTTAAACCTGTAAGTTAAATAACCTTGAAAGTGAGAAATGGAATTTTTATGTTGTAAAGTTAGCATTAATGATTTAAAGGTTAAGGTACAAGAATGCACATGTGCTTTTACTCAAAGGGCACCTGACACCAGTTACTTTTCAGAAGCATAAAAGTACTCATAAACTTTCAAAATGAGTGCAAAAATAACATGATCGTTAAATTTAACTTAACACCATCACTTTTTGTGATGGGCTCCCGACTATTTTCATGTAAAGCCGGAAAAACGGGCCGGGCCTATCGGGCCAACCTGTTTAAGCCCTGGCCCTTTAAGGGCCGGGCTTGAAAATTGGAGGAGTAGGGCTTACACGGGCCGGCCGATGAGGCCTTTCAATTTTTTTTATTCTTTATTTTTTAAAGTTGAACACTTGTTGAAATAAAGAAATTTTAAAAAATATTTTTTAAATAAAAAATTGAAATTTGCGACGGATTTCAATCCGTCACAACTGCGATGAATATAAATCCGTCGCAAAATTTTAAATTTGCGATGGAATTGTATCTGTCGCAAATTTCAACATTTGCAACGGATGGAAATCCGTAGCAAAATTTTAAATTTGCGATGGATTACCAAATTTTGCGACGGATTTTTAAATCAGTCGCAAATCACGGCATTTGCGATGGAAATTTTGAAATCTGTTGCAATTACCACTCTTTTTTTGCGACGGATTTTTTCGTCGCAAAAGCCATTTGCGACGGAAAAATCTGTTTTTGCGACGGGTTTTTTCCATCGCAAAAACTTTTTTTTTTTTGTAGTGATATTCAGATACATTATCCGTAACTACATCTCATTTCAATATGATATACTTGCCATATTTTAGTCAATGACAATATAGTACCTATTGAGCAAGTATTAATTTAACAAATACCACTCTGGTCCTATTTATAAGTCCAGTTTGACTAAAAAATTTGGTCCTTTTTATAAGTCCATTTTGACCAAATAAATGAGATTGTGACAATTTTGCCCATAGTAATGATGATGAGAGAGATTGACTAGTCATGTTGGAAAGAGAAAAAGATGAGAGAGATTTGAAATTTTAAAATACCCATTCATAAATAAGGGTAATGTTGGAAATTTGTTCCATAATCATTTAGATACTTACCTTTCCTTGGTATGTGAGATTTGGTCAAACTAGACTTATAAATAGAACCAGAGTGGTATCAAATATAGAATGTATAGTTCTTCGTTGCATTATTGTGGAGTCGTCATCATCAGCAAATTATTGTAGAAATTAACCGTAGAAAAGTAATAACTAAATAAAATTGTGACGATGAATCAGTGAAAGGGAATATAATTCTTAAGTAATGCAATGACAATTATCTTGATGAGACAAGACAAATGGGACATATATCTGAATTTAGAGTGCCACCCTTTATTTTTAGAACACTTGTTTCGTTTCGTTTGCATGATAGGGACCATAATATGTGTTCTAATATAGAACACAAATGTTTAGCTCTAATGGATTGGGGGATGTTAATGTAGGATCAAATGGCTCCTTAGAGATGTTTGTGGATTAAACACCTGAGAGAAGATGATTGCTTAGTGACACCTATGGGAAAGATATCAAAGAGCGTTCTCAGATCACTGTGCTACATAGGTGCGACATTTTGCCAGAGGAGTGGGGTGTGTGCACAGTGAAATTGAATAGTAAATAATGGAATAGAGAATGTAGGACGTACACTTGGTGGGTAATCTCCTATTTATAGGGATTACCTAGGGTTTCGCTCCCATGATTGCGTGAATCCGTTCCTCAGGTAATGTGCGCCTCCCACGTTCTGCAAGCGCCTGCTCCACTACTTGTATGTTCCTGGATTATAGGCATGATTAAAGGGCAATTGGCAATTTACCTAATTAAAGAGAGATTCTATCAAAAGAACTCCCACTGGGCCGCATACCTGCTAGACCCATTATATGGGTCCATAACAATATGTTGATTGATAAAAGACTTATCTATTTAATAATTATAGCTAGGTATCAGATATATTGAATTTATAGCTAGTTGGTTGATTATTAAATATTGTTGGTGTGGATGATACTAAATTCCACATTGATAGGGGTATCATTGAAGAAACCAATTCTCTTCTAAAAGATTGGGGGTGGATATGATTCATAGTGCGAGAAAGCAAATTGCCTTGCCAAGAAAGCGATATCTCTTACTTAATGTCCTATTTGATACACTGAAAGTGAGGATGTAAAAGTGGAAATAGAAGTGGATTCCACAAGTTGGTGTATTTGGTTGGTGGGAGCTTACTTCCACTTGGAAGTCACTTCCTTATGTAAACCTGTTTTGTTCTGGGAACAGGACTGATTGGACTTGACTAGTGTGCAAGCCTAGAGCCTACGTACCCTTTGAAGGGATCAAAGTCCACGTAGTTCGATATACTTGGTGGCATTAGCCAGAGGGGTGGTGTGTGTGTGCTCTGTGTGACAGAAAGTAAGGTGGTAAGTTAGAACGTGTGCACCTGCTTAGTCGACCTCTGTATTTATAGAGATGTCCGAGGCTGATATCTCGGCCTAGCGTGATATCTAGGCCAAATATCTTGGAGTCTATATCATATCGATATATTCCGAACTCTCCTATAATCTCGGTAGATAGGATTTAGTGACATTTCCCTCGTTGGGCCGCTTCCCAGATATGGGCCTTGGGCCGGTCCATAACAGTTGCTCCCTAGCTCGACGGTTTAGGCCTCTGAGCTGCCAGGATATATTTTGCCCCCGGCTTCTGCTGTGGTCCAAGGCCTCTGCTTCAACCGAAATGGCTCACGAGCGCCGCCATTGCGGACGCAGCCTTGGGTCCGAGGTCTTTCCACTAATTTAAGGTCGTTCCACAGAGACTCAGTAAAACTAGTGATTAAGTGTTAAATTTTCTTTTTTTCATTTAAGTTGAGCAAATCAAAATTGTATCCAATAATAATAAAAAGAATTTTAATAAATTAAAAAAAAAACAAGAACTTTCAAACTGAGAGAGAATTCAAATATCAAGAAAGACAACTTAGAGATATTAATCCCTTATTTGTTTCTTAGATTTTATTCCCACTAATTTAATTCTATCTTAACTTAATCAACTAATCTAGAATATTAATGTGTATAAATGCCTGTCGGTCCATTTATATACCTATATCAATTAATTATATAATGTTTCATATAATTAATTAAGACGCAATTCAAATTGGGCTCACTATAATTTGATTATGCGGAGCTTCTAGGTATATGTCTATCCTAGATGCAAATTAGATTAAAATCTAATTTCACATTATTTAATCCAAAGTCAATTTAAGATTTCCTTCGTCAAGTTCAATCCTAAATCCTCAAACATGTTTAATGGTGGCCAATCACTAAACAATGAATAATAAAAACAAGATTAAATAAACTGAATTAAAATTAAGCAAAATTGATTAGTGGGAACAATTTCTAAGTCTCAAACAAGTTCATAATACTCTAAGTTGCAAATAAAAAGTTAGCCACACATGGCTTTAAACATCATACCAATACCAATAAAACCAGAGTTCAGAGGCATAATGGAAGAAACAAGATACTGGAAAAAGAATAAGAAACTGGAAAGAGAGTCAGGTAAAATATCAAAACCAAGAAAAAGAATAGACTCAACAACAGCTTCTTCCAATCGTGCTCTCTCAAAGAACCAGCGTTGAACAGTAACTTTCCAGCTACTCTGTTTTTCCTCCTTCCAAACGGTGCTACTGCTCTGCTTTTGTTGTTCACCACCAGCAAAAAAAAAAAGACAATGAAGCTCCCAGCGGAAATGACAATCAAGCTTTGAAATGCCGCCTCTGCTCTCCAAGTCGTAAGCTCTCCAATGCCGCCTCTGTGCGTTTTTTTTTTTCCCGCCTCCTTGTCCAGCGAACTATTTCTCCAATCTAATTACTTGCTTCCCCCATTTAGGTCTTCAATTCTATTCCATTTGTGTGGGGCCCCGTAGCTTTTAGGTTTTGTCTTTTTTTGATTCAATTCATCACAATCCATCCATCAGCCCAACGTTGTGCTCCCTTGCTTATCCTAATGGTGGAAAAAAAAAAAACCAAGCAAAAACTATATAATAATAGTAATAGTAATAATTAAAACCTAAACCTAAATCTTTGTTTTTTCTTTCCTTTTTTTTATCTACCTTGCATCATTAAAATTTATTTGTTCTTTTATACAAGCCTAAATATATTGAGATATTTGTAATAAAATCCCTTAAATAATGTGCCAAATTGATATCTTATCAAAATCTCCAATAATTCCCTTTAATTTAGCATTGATGACTCCCAAATATATTAAAATATGTCTCAAATCTACTAAAAATGGGAAGTCATCTATATAGCCTTTCGGGAAAGAACGCTCTCCATTGAACCCGATAAGGGTTGTCTTGCACGGCCTCAGGTCTTCCGCGTCAAGGTGCATCCTTTTATAGGCGTCCCAGCTTATGATGTCGGTCGATCTCCCCACATCTACAAAAATCCGTTTGACCCAGCAGTTTACCAGGGTTCCTGTGGTAACCAGTCCGTCCTGGTGGCTTGGTATGACGTCATTTAGCTCTTCGCTAGTGAACACTAACAGAGGTGGTTTCGGTTTCGTTGCATCTCCTTGAACTTCGGGAGGTCTCTCACCGTCAGGACTTCTCGTAGATACTTCTTACATTGGCTTATCGTATCTCCGCCACCTCCAAATCCGCCACTGACGACATTGCACTGGAATTCAACCTCAGGGAACTCATCCTCGGAACCAGATTTTCGTCTCTTCTCTTGTTTCCTAGAGTCCGTGGCCGAACTCCTACTTCGGCCTTGTAATTCCGCTTGCCATTTGTTCTTCCCTGGGTTTTGATTACGTACTGTCGTAGCTTCCCCTCTCTTACAAACTTCTCTATAGCGTCCCGGAGTTCATAGCATTCATCAGTAGTGTACCCGGGACAGTCATGGAATGCACAAAATTTTGACCGATCTGTAGTGGGTCGATTTCTAATAGACCTCAGCTTTCCGACCTTCTTCATCTCGGTCTGGGCCACCTCCTTCCACAACTGTGATCGAGGGACATTCAAAGGGGTGTAGCTGTCGTATTTTGCCTTACTGTTGGGCCTCTCCCCTCAAGATCAGTTCTCTCGATTTTGCCTACGGGGTTTCGATTTCTATTTGTCCATTTGATCCTTTAAGTCAGGCGACGTCTGCCTCAATTTCTCAGGTTCGTCTGCATTGGCGATCTCCATCTGCTCGACATCTAGACACTGCTTCGCCCGGGTGTAGAATTTGGTCAGTGTGTAGGCTCGGTTTTTGCATAGGTTTCTAGCCAGGCGTGATGATAGGTCCAAGCCGTTGACTAGACAATGTACATGGACCTCCTCAGAGAGTGAACGTACTTGCATTGCCATGTCTCTGAACCGGTCCAAGTACTTTTGCAGCGTCTCACCCTTTTTCTGTTTTACTTTGCTCAACGTGAACTGAGATTTTGGCTGTTTTTTACTGGTGGCAAAATGCAACTCAAATTCTCGCCCGAGGTCTTCGAAATTCCGTATGGAATTGTTTGGTAGAGAACTCAGCCACTTATGCGCCGATCCGGTCAATGTGGCCGAGAAAAGTCGTAAAATGACCGAGCCCTCTATTGATCGAACCCACATCAATTTCTCAAATATCTCAAGGTGGTTGCGCGGATCCTGAGTCCCATCGTATTTTGGAAGGTCGGCCAAATCGAAATTCTTCGGGTAGGGGGCCATTGCTCTCGAGAATGGGGTTCCGCTAGATCCCATCAAATACTTCATTTTGTACTCTCTCGGTGAGCCGTGTGGCCGGGGTGCTTTATTAGCCTCTCGGTGCTCGTCTAAATACTGATCCTCATCCAAATCTCGGTCCTCATAAACGTCTTGGTCTTCCTCTTCACCTCGGTCCTCTTTGTCCGCAATCCGAGATAACCGTGCTTTCTTCAATGCCGAGGCGGATTGGCATTCTCGCCCCGTTCTCGTTCCTCCCTTCGTTTTGCCGAGGGTCTGGCGTTTTAACTCTGGGCTGCTAGGCCAACTACTGCTATCCGAGACTATTTTTTCCTTTCCTTTATGGGAACCTTTCCGACTTCCACGTTGAAACAGGCTTTCGAGCTTTTTATACCGCTCGTCTATCATTTGCTCGATGACTCGGAGATCTTCTTGGCGTTGGAGGTGATCTCGTTTTTCCTTGTTTTCAAATCTCTAGAGCATCGACTCCTGTGTTCTTCGTAGAGTGCGGACGTCGGTGTCAGGTGCCGGAGCGTCTGGAGCCGGGGTGGTTGGAGCTGGGGTCTTTTTTGCTACTTCCTCCAAAGGTTGATCAGTGGTGGGAGAGAAGGACGTCGTGTCAATAACGTGGCCCTCCGGAGTATTTTCACGCAGTGGATGACTCTGAGCATGCTGTTGACTCGGTCCAGCCTGGGATTGGTTTGGCTGTGGATTCCTTTCAGCCTGTGGCTGGTCAGGCTGATGATTTCGACTGTGGCTTTTGGTGTTTGCCATCGGTGGTCACAAGGATCGAAATTTAACGTCCCCACGGATGGCGCCAATGTTCTATTCTGGGAACAGGACTGATTGGACTTGACTAGGTGTCAAGCCTTGAGCCTACGTACCCTTTGAAGGGATCAAAGTCCACGAGTTCGATATACTTTGTGACGTTGGCCAGAGGGGTGGTGTGTGTGCTCTGTGTGACAGAAAGTAAGGTAGTAAGTTAGAATGTGTGCACCTGCTTAGTCGACCTCTGTATTTATAGAGGTGTCCGAGGCGGATATCTCGGCCTAGCGTGATATCCGGGCCGAATATCTTGGAGTTTATGTCATATCGATATATTCCGGACTCTCCTATAATCTCGATAGATAGGATCTGGTGACATTTCCCTCGTTGGGCCGCTTCCCAAATATGGACATTGGGCTGGTCCGTAACAAAACCCATCAAGGTGAGATGGGTTTCATGGAAGTGAAATTTTATAGCCATTATATCCTTATACATTTTTTCAATATACAGCTTTACTCACATGACCTTCCTCTAGTTTTCTTCAGCCCCAACTCTAGGAATTGTATTATTAGGGGGCAAAAATTATACTCCTCCGGTCCTAATTATAAGAACACTTTTTGGAGTTGATTTTGGTCCTAATTATAAGAGTAAGTTTAAACTTTTGTCAATTTTTTCCTATAACACCCCTATTTATACTTCCTCAATAATAATTAAAGATAATAATAATTTATATTTTATAAAATAAATAATGTGTTGCATCCTTGATCACGCACTAATGCATATAGAAGCCAAACAGTCTGTCTGTCATGAGTGCGTGCAGGTGCAGTATATTACTCCGGACTCACTGAATTGCACGGGCTATCGTGTTAGCTAATTTTGCCTTCATGTAGTTTTTAATTTTAAATAGGGGTATTTTTAGAAAAAAATTATAATTAATTAATTTAACCTCTCTCCTTAATCTCTCCAAATTCTGGTAAATAGTTCTTATAATTAGGACCAAAGGGAGTAAAATAAATCCAGGTGTTTATGAAATTACAATTTATGCCTTATAAATGTTTCAATATGTTCATTTTAGTCATCCACGAAGCTTTTAATGGGGATGAATGGATGATGATGGTATTTTATATACTTGCAAATTACTTATCAGCAAGGATAACGACGAGGATGGTAAGGATGGCGATGGCAAGATATAGCGACAAAAAGGACGGTGACATTGAGGCAAATCAACGACACAGACAGTGAAGGTGGAGTACAACAACGAAAAGGATGGGAGACGATCTGCTCCCTCTTCCATTCGATCTACAATATGAGTTTCAGCCTTGGCTTTATTTGCACATCCACCTCTGGTTCTCATGTCTTTTAACTCAGCCGATCGACTCCCTCTTGATCCACCATTCGCTCTGTTCAATCGTCCACAGCAACTCAGATCTGCGTCTCCTTTCGTCCGTCCATGGCAACTCAAATTTATTGGTTGAAGTTTTCAACTTGCTCATGTGAACCCATTCCTATTTTTGAACAAATGTTCCAAGTTCTCTCTTGAATCCGATTATACACTTGTTACCTTTCATGAGGGGGATGTTCTTTCTATGTTCTACGATCTTAAGACTATGGATTGATTGATTTTGACCAATATTTGAGTTCGAATTCAAGATCAGGAATGGTGGCTTTAAGTCATTAGAAGTGATTCTTTGTGGTGGTGGTTTACTGGTGGGTGGGGTTTTTAATTTTTTTTTTTTAAAATGACAAGTTCAGTCTTTATATAAAAAATATACATATTTATTAAAAATTATACCTCACTCTCACCCATAGTAGTGAAAACGTAGATTTTACCTGAAAACGGAAGGAAAACGTAAAACCGTAACGTAGTAAAATCGTAAAAACTTAAAAGCGTTTGGAAAATTAGTAAAATCGTTTTAATGAAAAAAAAAATCGTAAAAACGTAAAATCGCAGTGATAAATCGAGTTTTAAACTATCATCCTTCCACCAACATGCCAAATACACTTTAGAACTTACTTCCACCTCCACTTCTTTTTCCAATTCCACTTTTATTTCTACTTCCACTTCCATTAAAAACTCTTTCATGTGTCTGCGGGGTATCTCAAAATATATTGTTCTTTAGCCTTTTTTGTATTTTTCTTTTCTATGTGGTATATTTCGCATGAAATTGTTTTTTATTGAAAATAAAATATACCATGTCTGGTGTTTTTCTTTATTATTATTCAATTGTAATTGATAAAACATTGAATTTAAACTTCATAAATAAAAATTCAAAATTAATTTACATTTCTTATATCATTGTGTTGTGGTTATGAAGGCCCGAAAAAACAAAATAGAAAAAGATGTGAGAAGAATAGGGATTTAATACTGTTAACTTCTATGCATAAATGCAAATATGAAAGTAGAAAATAAACCACACGATTTAAAAGTTATGAAAATACAACTCTTCGTAAATATTATACTTGATCATATTAATTAATATTGATATTGATACAAACAAAAATTTAATAGAAATTTGGTTTGTGGCAATGTCAAGTACTAAATATGAGTAATTCACTTAACGGGAATTTGAACTTCTTTTTTATACCAAGAATTCCAACTTTGGTTCGTCAAATTGTAATGGGCTATTGAGTCTCCAGATTTATTTTGGGCCGCTCAAGAATCTCCAAATTGAGACAAACAAGGTGGCAATATTTCTAGCTGATAAAGCCCAAATTTGGCCCAACAAATAACTGATGCATAAAATAGTCACAGGCCTATGTAAGCCCAAATTCTATATTCAGGTGTAAGCCCAGGCCTGTGTTCCTCCCTTATCAAGAACTTTTAAGTAACATCAAAACTTCGCCCAGAAAAAGTAACATTAAGACACAAGGCCCTTTTGTACCAAAAAACACAAGGCCTTTTTACTTTTTTTTTTTTCCAAAAACATTTACTAGGCCGTAACTCTGGATTTAATGTAATTAATCTCATATTTAATTTATTACCTCAATATAGGATATGAATTAGTTTACCCACTTAAGGTATAACTAAACCAATTTTTTTTTTTTTGTTTTATGCTCTGAGAAGATAGTCCAAGTGGGTTAGCTGCTGAGAGGAATTTGGTCAATCACAAAAATCATGATTAAAGTAGGTAGCTAGGCTAGCTTCAAGAGGCATGTAGATTTTTTCCCATTTTTGAAAAAAATTTATATTTGGTGAAAATTTGAGTAATAATTGATCAAAGTACAAAGTGACGTCAGTAATGAAGAAAGAGCCAATATGTTTAGTTGGAGCTGGGAGAAAAATGGCGTGAGAGGCCAACAAACGGAAGACCAGAATGTAATGATATGGAGTTTATAGTTATTATAATCTCCTACCTCCCGTCATAATTATAAATACACTTTTATAGTATGATTTCAACTATAAAAATGTTCTTGTAATTAGGATCAGAGGGAGTAGTATTTAATATAAAACTTAATTGATTTTTTTTAGATAAGAGAAACTAAATAAGTTAGTTAATTATAATATATATTGTGTATTATTTAATTATATATCATTTTTATAAATTAGATAAATTAATTTGTTATAAAAAAAAGATATTTAACTTTTTAAATTTCTAAAAAAAAAGTCAACTGAAGATTAGAGGTAGGTAGTATTTTTATTTTAGAGTAAATATCCTTTCGGGTACCTAGAAAAAAACATGGACCCCATTTTTGTCCCCAGAAACTCAAATAAGATATTTTTATGGACTAAAAAGGGGTTTTTAAAAATTTTCAAGGGATCAAAATGTTCACCAATCAACTCTTATTCATCCTTTTCAGAGACTAAAAAATGATTTTCTTTATATGAGGGATGAAAATAAGGTGTGTGTTTTTTTTTAAGGATCAGAAAGAATATTTACTCTTTATTTTATAAATAATGAATAATCTAATTTTTAGTTTTAAAATAGACTATAGAATATCGTGGATAAAATAAATGTTAAAAAAGTCTCAAAACAAATTATGATATCAAAAGGGTTTCATTGACAATTTCTTTTATAGAAGATTAGCAACACTATATAAAGATTTTAACAACTCCTTATAACCTTTTTTGACATTAGAATTTTTTTAAAAAAAATTTAACATTTTTTTATTTTTTAGGATTTTAAAAGGATTTTTCTTAAATTGGGAAATTCCCTTTAAGAAATAAATAAATTTTGTATAATGAATAAGAAAAGAAGTGTGAAAAATAGGAAGGAACATAAATAGGATTGATGGAATGGAGAGGCAATAGTATGGTGGGATGTGTGGGCCCATTGGACCAACTTTTGAGAAAGTATGACTTCAATGTAGGACCCACTATGCCATGTTCAGAACTCCCCGGTCATCATGCTCCATTAGTTTTCCGTCCCATTTTGAAATCCACCCGGCCCCTATTCTGGCGTAGAGGATTTTTCTTTCTATTTGTTTGGTTATAATTTATGCATTTTTTTTTGTCTTTATTATAAGTCACCAATTAATAAATATATTTGATCCTTTTTATAAAGTACTTATTTATTCTTAAGGAGCATTAATTATTTTTTCTTTATATACCCATAATTATTAAGGTAGTGTGAGAGAGTAATAAATAATATAATATTAGAGTTTAGTACAATTAGTTGGGGTAATATTGGAAGTTATTTAAATTATATAACAACTTTATTGACTTTAATTACTTTTTTTTATTTATGAGAATTGTTAGTTTGTGCTTTATAATAAGAACTAGAGGAAGTTTTCTTTATGAACAGATTAAACTCATTATACTCTTTTTGTCCTTAATATAATATATTTTGACATAATTTAATTAGATTGAGGAAGTTGATTAAGTTGATTAATATGACATATACTTTCTAAAACACTCTAGTTACATTCTTTAATTATCTCATTTTCTTCCTCATTGATTATTATGGAAGAAGCATCAATAGAAATAAATTATGAAAAGATAATAAATATGAAAAATTTATTTTATATTTATTATCAAGATTAACTTCTTAAATATATCGTATATTAACATCCTAAAGAGTATTATAGTTAAGAAAGCCTTAATAGAAATGCTTGATGTTAGATGGACAACAAGGCTCTGACTTTGGAATTTTTATCTTTATTATTTTAATTAATGGTTGTTTTATAGTCAATAATGTAAAATTGAGCGTCATAATTGGATTATATCATTGATGCTAGCTTTAATTGTTATTTCCATATTAAAATTTGTTATTTTCAAAGCTGAACTGGTTAAATCCATGTTAAATTTATGAATTCATCTATTTCTGCCCCTCTCGTACAAACAAATGGTCATTATTAAATGTCTAAGTTCATATGACAACTTTTCATTTAGGTTAAAGTATACATTTGATTCTTTATGTTTGTCTCTGGTATCATTTTAGCCCTTTAAGTTTATAAAGTGTACATTTGGTCCCTTAATGCTAACACCATTAGTCTGACTTAACAAAAAATACTGACTCAACAATTTTAAGCAATGACTGTGCAATTAAATGCTAACTAAGCATATTTATATGTTAGTATTTTAATAAATTAATATTTTAAATTCTATTAATTGAAAAATATTTAATTTTCTTCGACAAAAAAAATATTTAATCTTCATAAATTGTGAAAAACCACAAAACAGTATGTAAAGATTATTTTTTAAAAAATTAATAGGATTTAAAATATTAATTTATTAAAATACTAACATATAAATACACTTGGTCAGTATTTAATTGCACAGTCATCATTTAAAATTGTTAAGTCAGTATTTTCCGTTAAGTCAGACTAACGGTGTTAACACTAAGGGACCAAACGTGCACTTTACAAACTTAAGGGGCTAAAATAATACCAAAGACAAATATAAAAGACCAAATATATACTTTAGCCTTTCATCTTTAAATGGCTACTTATCTATAAAAGAAGGTAGGTATGGATAAATTTCTAAAGTCAATATGATCTTATCAAGTTCAGCTTTGAAAATAAGAAAAATGGAAACTCTACATTTATAGAATTAAAATTAAGGTAGGTTTGAATGAATTCATAAACTCAATATGGGTTTATAAAGTTCATCTGTAAAAATAATAAATTCTAATATAAAAAGTATAACTCTCCATTTAAAAATGACAAGTAAAAATAGGTGCTTTCTTCACTCTTTTTTAAAACTCACTAAGGAACATTTTCATCATTTATTTTAAATTTTAAAAAGGACAGCGAAGGAAATTACACCTTTAAAGTATTATTATAAATATTCAAACCACATTTCTATTCTTTACCATTTTAATAGTCTTTATGTGAGATTTTTCCTCTATATTATGTAATTTTTAATTTTCAGAGAGTTTATATAGGTTTTAAAATAAAAAAATTATTTTTAAATTATAATAAAATAAATAGAAAATCAGTGTATTTTACTCTACAAAAATAAATTCGAACTAAATCAATTTTATTTTTAAAATATTTTTTAAAAATAATAGAAAAAAAGCAAGAATGGAGCGATAGAGAATGATTAGAAAGAGAAATGGGGGCATAGGAGTGATATGGGGAGCGGGACCCACCTACTACTGTCCTCTCACTATCATTCTTCATCAAAGTATCAAACAACACTCACATCCTATAGAGAGACACAGACTTTTTGACCGCCACGCCTCTATCTCCCGTCATCATTTTCTTTTATCATAATTCTTATTCTTATTCTAAATCACATCTAATTACCAAAACTAAACTAAAGAAAAGTGATTACCTTGTTAATTTCATATAAAATAAAATATTTTTTAAATATTATTATATTTAATAATTTAAAGAAACACTATACTACAACACATCCTTAATATAAAACATATTTATCCAATTTAATTTATTAATAAAGTTAGTTAAGTTAGATAATATGACATGTATTTGATTATAATTAAAGAAGTATCATAGGGGTAAATTAAAAAAAATTTGACAAAATATTAAAAAGTCTTATATTTAGGATCAAAACAAACTCCCAAATATATTATATATTGAGGACTAAGGAGAGAATAAAATCAAGTTTATAATGCAAATTACATAACTGATTATACTTTTCCAATCCTATTTATAACTCATAAGTCATTTTTAACATGTTGATACAAACCAATAACAATCTTAAACTTTATTGACTCTGCTTTAAAATTGAACCATTTTAAAATTTGATATAATTTTTTCTTTTTCGCTTTAAAAGCTGTAATTCAAAGCTTTGAATATGGGTAAATTTATAGTTTTTTTTTTTTGTATTTTCAAATAAATTTCATGGTTTAAGCACTTATTTTTAGTTCGCATGTACCTTGTTATAAGAATAAGAGGGAGAATCAAATAAATATAACCTATTGTAATTAATTAAGATAACTTTTACTAATATTGCAGATTTCAAAATAACATTCAGGTAAGGGTGTTCGTAGGCAGGGCGAAACCTTTGTTCGATGCCTTGCATGAAAGATCATTGGGTAGTCAAATGCAGCCCAGTGCCTAGACCTGCACATTAGAAGCCTGAACATTTTTGAGTTAGGTAATAATGGGTTGGGCAAGCAAGCCTTTCATGCCCAAATGGCAATACCTACCACACCGTGTATGAAAAAAAACAACTTCAATCATATCTAATAAACAATATTACACCCTTTGTCCTTGGGTTCAACTGGTAAAAGGGTCAGACACTCTTACCAAAGGGAGGAGATTCAATTCTGGAGTTAGTCAAAGCGTTAGGGGAGGCATCCCAGGTGATGTGGACGTGTAAAAACGCAAGTTGAGGTGGAGGCATGTGTACTCTGTATCCTGTATGCCCAGGAGAGTAAAGCCATAACGTCTTGCCGGGTGAACTCAACTCCTCTTCTAAAATTTTTATAACAAAAAAAAATTATTGCAAACTTCAAATAAAATCCATAATTCTACACTTTGGAATATTTCAAAATAAATCTACAACTTGAGTCTTGAAATTAAAAAGACAGCTATGTGTCTTAACAAATAGTCAAATACCCATAAATAAAAAAAATATATATATATAATACTATTGCATCAAAAAAAATAAAAAAATATAATACTATATATACTACTGTGCAGGGTCAAATGGACAAGGCGGTATACCTTGCCCGATGCCCAACCTAACTCGCAAAAATACCCAACCCAATTGTGCCCAATTTTTTCTGAGTTACTTTTTCTTTGGCTGGGTAAGGCAATTTTATGGCAGGCTCGGGTGGATACATAAGGCCATAGACATCATAAACACCTCTACATTCAAGGTAAAAAAAACCCGCAAACATAAAGATATTTTATATGGAATAACACATTTATGAGGAATAGTGAAGTTGGATGCTTCACAGGAAAACGAAAAAGGGTGCCTTGTTGTTGTTGTTTGTTTTTTTCCCTTCCAGGCGCGTTGCTTAATATAAGTACTCATATCATTTTCCAGTCATATTTATTAATTAAGTACTCCTTACTTTAATAAGATATATTTATATAATTTAATTAAATTAAAGAAGTTAGTTATATTAGTTCATATACCATATTTTTTAGAATGCCCTATTCATCTTCCTTAATCACTTTATTTCATTTCTTCTTTGATTATTATATAGGAAGCATTAATATGAGTAAATTAAAAAAAGATTGGTAACTATGAAAACTATGCCTTTTATTTAAGGTCAAAATTAACTTCTCAAATATGTCATATATTAAGAAAATGAGAAGTATCATATTCCCATCATACCAGTATTAGATCATATGGATTCATTAAACCAGATTACTACCATAACTATTTAATAATAAAATGACTATTAAATCGGAAAAAAAACTCTTAGAATTATACACATAATACTCCATTCACTATTAAATATAGGGAAAAACATTTCTCATGTTGTAGGAGAAGTGTTTTTTCATGTCACACACATAAAATTGTGGGACCCACATATATATATAATTAACATTATATATATGTGGGTTCCACTATTTAATGTATGTGTAAGAATCTTCTTCTTCTCATACAAATTAAGAAGTTTAAACCCCTTAAATATATGACGCTTCCTAAACTACATCCTTAATCTATAATATGAGTTGTTTGGTGGGTTATTTATGAATTTTTTTCCAAATATTATTTCTATTACAATTTATTAGAAAAAGATATAAAGTATAATGCATTGTTTTTATGTATCTTAAATATGAACAGAGTTAGAAGAATATTTATTTTTAGGTAAAGTTAGTGTTTGTATTTAGACTTAGTGATATAATTAAAATATGAAAATAAATAAGAATAGAATAATGGGAAACATGGAATATTCAGGATTCCCAAAGCGACAAAGATAGCGTTGGAGTGAGGTAAACAAAGTAATGAACCTATAATCCCTTTTATAATTATAAAATTATTTTATATTATTATTATTAGTACTGTATAATATTATAATAAAGGTATATCTTCTCGAGGGTCCTATAATATTATAATAAAGCTTATATCTTCTGAACACCTAACAGTACATATACAATTTAATGCAAAACCTAAGGTTCCTATTTAGTTAATTATTGGATTAATTATTAATTAAAGAACTCGACTTTTCTAGAGGGGGAAGAACTGAAGGAGAGCAATTGGTTATGCATTTGTTGGCGTAAATCTTAGTCCCCCTACAGTTTACGAAATGCATATATTTATCCAGGAAAATCCCATATAAAGTTATTTAAAATAGAAAAATTCTAAATTGGGTTGTTAAATTTAATAAATCTATAATTGAGTTATTAACCCAATTTAGGATATTAAAATATGGGCAAAATAACTTTAATAGTCTCTCATCTCTCCTCATTAATGAGTTTTATCACTCCCTAACTTATATTTTTCATGTATATATCAAAATTAATTTTAATACTACAAAATATGATTCATATATTAACCATCATCACAAGAATAAAAACCTACAATATTTTCAGCAAAGAGTTCATTTTATTAACATTAACAATTTTTTTTAAAGAAAACTTATAATGTATGTCATTATAAAAAGGACATATTTTGATAAATATATTAATTAAATATGAATTTTACTATATTTTTCACACACATATACATAATATATATAGGTTTTTTTTTTGGAAATTTTTATATTGATGTAAACCGTTTTATTAAATTTTAAGTGCGTTTTACATCTTTTATCTAAAATATCCATAGAAGTATATGAAATTTAAACGACACTTGTTAAAAAAGATAAATAATATTACTGATTTATATTAAAGAATAAAAAATTTGAAATTGAAATATTAACTAAATTACTTTCTAAAAACTCACATTTATATGTTAAGGAAAATTATTCTGGTTTAGGTTAATATTGGTAAAAATAACTTTTATTTCAATTTAATTTTGTAAAGTGTGAAGTTGGTATAGGATTTGCTTTTTCTTTTTTCTTTTTGGTTTTATCTCACCCAATAAAAATTACAACTTTCTTTTTTTAAAAAAAACCTCACATTTATTTTTATTATCATTAATTATTAATTGATTTTCAATTAAAAATTATTTAATTGATATCAATGATACTATTATGGTATAACATACTTGAATTATCCTTGATTATCCTTTTAGGAAAAAAAAATCATTTGATTTAGCATAGATAATGTTGATATATGGAGATACAAAGTCATAAAGCAATAATACCCCTCTTTTAAGAGGAGAGAGAAGAAATACCGTTAGAAAAGAGAGAATGAGCATTAAAGTCATTTTACACAAATTTTGAAATCCTAAATTGGGTTAATGACACTATTAAAGATTTATCGAGTTTACCAATCCAATTTAGAATTTTTCTATTTCAAATAGCTCTGTATAGGATTTTCCCATTTATCTATTCAGGAATCATGATGGTGATTTAAGTATGGGGGAAAAAAAGCAATGAGAAAGTTAGTTATAAGAACCGGAAGTAGTACCGGTTATCAAATACAATTGACTATTTTGTCTGGGTAGATTCGAACTATGGCTCATAAAAGAAATTTATTCGTTTAGTTAATATGATATATATTTTTTAAAAAATATCTAGAGTTTTTTTTTAAAAAAAAAATTCCTAAAGTCTTTTATTTTCTTGATTATTATCGAAAAACATAAATAGAGAGTAAATTAGAAAAAAATTATTAAATATATAAAAAAGTATCATATTATATTTAGGACTAAAATTAATTCAATGGAGTAATAATTGTTTATTTAGCATATATGTTGAGCTACTTTTTTTTCAGAACAACTATAGGTTGAGCTATTAACTCATATCAAGAGTGTTTGGGAAACCACAAAATCATGGTTTCAAAAGCCTTTATTTGCAAGCTGAGACAAAGTCTCTTTCACATACTTACCTCATAAATCGTAAAAGCTATTTTTGAAAAACTAATTCAAACATGCACTAAATATAAGATAAAAATAGCTAATTTAGATAGATTAAAGAAATTAGTTATGTTAATTATTTGTCACAAACATAAGTTGATTTTCCTAAACTACCATATTTTATTATCGCTACCCTTAAATATAAGCTCCTTAATATGTGCAATCAATAAGATATTTAAGGAAAAATATATAGATTAAGAAACAAAGTAAATTGATATTTTATATTTAAGACCAAATTAAATGTTCAATTAACTTTTATATTTAAAGAATAGAGAAAATTAATTGATGCATGTTCACAATCCCACCAGGTTCACATGTCATGCTTATCCTTTTGGATGACAAAGACAATGTAGTGTTCATCCCTCTAATTTTGAGGTGGGGACCATTTTTTATTCTTATTTAATGTATTTTTATTTATTTAGATTAAATTGTATATTATACCTTGAAATATTTTTTTCAATAGACCTTACTATCTGAAATATTTTTCAACACCTAATATCTCAAGTTAATTAATTTTTAATGCATAGAGTATTTTTAAAAAAAATAATAAAAAAGCTCATTTTATTTGGCAATGAGCCCTATATACTTATATTTTGGATGAGAAAGGGATGTGAATTCCAATCACACCTTACTACGTTTTTTTGCCCAAAAATCAAATTTTATTATAAAAAAAATAATTACAAACACTAATAGCCGAAGTCAAGAAACTCTCAAAACACCTAGAATACAACCTAACACACATCTTACTCAAGTTAACCTATAATATCTATGAGGCAAAGGGATGCCTAAAACAATCAACCTATTCCTTTCCTATCCTTATTTACAAAAACATTATTACATCTAAACTTGGCTACTCCAGAATCTGAAAACAAAATATTGATTGAAGAAGATGTAGGAGAATCCAACCACCATGCTGGTGCATCTTCTTTGCCACTTCAGCTGCTAGTCTATCTGCAGCTTTATTACCCTACCTAGATACAAGGGATACCGAAACACCTTTTAGAGACTCGAACATGCCAAGAATTTCCTTTATCAGCTCCCAACAACGCCATTCACACCCCTAATCAATATGTACATACCCTCACAGTTAGTCTCAAATATTACCTGAAAGTCAGGAAACTTGTCACGGAGACATAGTGCTTCCCTCGAAGCCATACACTCCACCATGAAAGGAGATTTAGCCGACATAGATTTCCCCACACCACTAACAAACTCACCCCTAGCATTTTGACAAATCACACCAATCCCAACCATGTCAGCAAACCCACGAAACGCTCCATCTGTGTTAATCTTCATTAAGCCAGAAGCAGGCTTTACCCAAGCTAAGTTCCTCACCACCCTATCAACATAAATTCTTTTAGTATCAACATCCCCTTTCACCTTAGATTTCCAAAACTCCTCAACCTGAGAGACAACTAATCTCACCACAACGTTTGCGTTAGGTTTCTCCCCATTAAACACCTAATCACAACGTCTCTTCCAAATCCACCAGCATGTTGTTGCAAATAACGATATGCCATAGTTATCTAATACTTCCCCATCACCTAACATATCAATTAGACAATCTTCACAGTGTGTTATAGACAAGGTTCTGAAACTCGGACCGGTCACTGAACCAGTGAAAATACTGGGTTAAGGGTCAGTGGGTCAGACCGGAGTTAGACCAGAGTCAAACTGGTATTAATTAAAAATTATATAATTTAGTTAAAATAATAAAAGTTTCACATTGTAATAATAAAAATATTTTATAGTGAAAATAGATATGAGAGGGGGTGATGTGAGTGATGTAAATGATGGAAGAGAATATGTAATATTATATTGATTTCTATTAATTTATTCTTTTTAACTTTTATATTTCCTTATCTTTACAATTACATACCGAGCAAAAATCTTTACAATTACATGGGAGGCAGTGCAATAGTACTCTGAATATCTTGAATGAAGAGATTTTGGGAAACAACTAGCTTTGACAAGAAAGCACACGAGCCACGGCAGGGAACGATTGGAACCTTAGGGAAGAGAGAAAAGAGGACTGCATATTCGAAAATAAGCCTTACAAATCTTCTCTTTTCAAGCTAACGATTAGAACGAAAGGGGAGAGCGAGAGATTGTCTTCTTCATTATTATACTGAGAACAGAGTGGCGATCAGATCAGTAAGTGAAGCAAGGAAAGAATACCCTTGGTCGGCTTCTCTCTCTGATATGTAACTCCTCCCTCTTCATCTTCTCCTTCTCCCTCCTTGATCTGTCGAATATAGCTTCATTCTAGCCCTTGTCGTCACTGCCATCGCACAAATCTTCTTCTTCTACCTCTCGATCTGTGTTTTCTTCTGATTGATTCTCCATTTTTTTTCTGACTCGGTGACTCGTCAACTCGGCCGGTTTAGACCAGGTTGGCTGAGTTGACCTGGAGTCACCGAGTCAACTAGGATTTCGCCTAACTCGGACCGGCTTTTCGGTCGATTCGCTAGTTTTCGGTCCAAACCGGCCGGTCCGGTCCAGGTTCCTAAACCATGGTTATAGACCACTTATTAAATCTAAGTCCTAAAGGACTCCCAAACCAGCAAAGTTTTATCCAGGGACATAAGAATAGTAAATGTTCAATAGATTCCTTCTCAACTAAAAAGACAAGACATAAGGGATTCACAACACATTTCCTTTTAAACAGCGCCTCCTTTGTAGCAATCGCCCCTGATCCTATTCTCTATAAAAACTGATGAAACCTAACATATCAATTAGACAATCCTCAGAGTGTGTTATAGACCACTTATTAAATCTAAGTCCCAAAGGACTCCCAAACCAGCAAAGTTTTGTCCATGGACATTAGAATAGTAAATGTTCAATAGATTCCTTCTCAACTAAAAAGACAAGACATAAGGGATTCACAACACATTTCCTTTTAAACAGCGCCTCCTTTGTAGCAATAGCCCCTGATTTTATTCTCCATAAAAACTGATGAATTTTTTGGGGTACTGCAACCCTCCAAATACCTTTCCATAGAGCCTTAGGGATAGTAAATGACGTACATGGGTCCTTTGGTTTGAATACATCTGCATCTGCCCTTGCCATTGAGTAACCTGATTTGACCTAGTACTTCCCATCTTTGTTTTCTAGCCACATTAGCGTACTCATTAACAGCAATAGGAATTTTCTATATTAGCTCCCTCTCTACCTAATTAATTCTAGTGTTAATAGCACTTAAATCCCAATATCTATTCTTCATGAGGTTTGCCACCCTCAACTTACTGTCTTCATCCATCTTGGTCTTAATCTGCAGCTTCAGACCTGAGCTGCCCTGAACACAAGGTTCATTCCACACACTAATAGACTTCCCATTGCTTACCTTCCAGCATACCTTCTCCAACAAAAGATCCCGCCGCTCTATGAGACTTGACCAACCCTAAGAGGCATGTTTTCTTTTTTCGCCTTGAGAAAAGTCCCCTTAGGGAAGTAAATCCCTTTCAAGATCTTACACCATAAATCATTGGGTTGCTGAAGTAACCTTGAAGCTGTTTTGGCTAATAAAGCCTTGTTAAAGCAGAGCAAATCACGGAATCCCATTCCCCCCTCTACCTTTCGACGAGTCAGAGATTTCCAAATTTTCCAATGTACAGAACCTGAATCACCTTTCTAACCCCACCAGAATGTAGAGATTAAACTATCAATCTCCGCACAAGTCTTCTTTGGGAAGAGGAAACATGTCATGGGGTGAGTAGGTATCTCATTAGCCACTGCCTTTATTAAGACTTCACGACCAGCAAATGTAAGTAACTTTTGTTTCCAGCCTTGGAGTTTTAGGCCGATTTTGTTCCTCATGAAACCAGGATGTGCCGCTTTAGAACGCCCCCAAACTACCCACAAAAGAAGGTACTTCCCCGTATTCTCCGAATATCGAACCCCTTAGCAAGCTGATACTTCCTCCTTCACATTCACAGGTGTATTAGAAGAGAAGAAAATGCTAGACTTCTCTAGATTAACCAATTGGCCCGAGGCAACTGTTGGTTGATTTCTTTGATGGCAAGTGAACGAGTCGAACAAGTAATAAAGAGTAAATAGAGTATCGTCCCACAGAGACTGAGATACTGAATGATGACGCCAAATTGCAGAATTGGTTGTGCTAAAAAGAAAATAAAGTCTGATTGGTTTGGAAGTTTTTATGATTATACTAATAAACAGCCAAGTAAACAGATGATCGTAGTCGTAAGAAGATATCAGTAAAAAGATAGGCTGAGCTCAGAATCCTTCCTAAGCATATCAATGCCCCAGTTGCTTAAACGCATTGCTATAGCATTTATGCAATACAGCTCTCGCAAATGCTACAGTATAAACATCCTTTACAAAGTTATTCAGTTAACTCACCACTCTAATCTAACAAAGCTCTCACGTCCGATACATACAAGTCTAACTTACTTCTCCCATATGTCTATAGCGATTTTTTTAGTTAAGTTATCATTACAAATCAAGGTGTTATGGTAATGAGTGGTAGATCCATTCCTGAAACCTACAATAATAGGTTAAATCTTGCACCAACCTACCTAGCAATCACTATTTCCTAGATGTCTAACCCCGACTCCCTCTCAGTAAGTCGAGGCCACTGATCTAGGCCTTAGCTCTTGTTAATCGACAAGAAATTAAATCACTGATAAGAAAACTGAATGTATTAAATTAAGAACTAGCAACTGGGTTCATTCTAAACTTAGGAATTCATCCTCGCTTAGCCACAGGAGATTTAGTTCATGACTGAGGAAGGAATCACTAAATAGATTACTACTAGCCCATGACAAAAAGATTAACTAGAATTAAAATAAAGAAAAAATAGAAAGCTTGATGGAGATTGTGATGGCGTGGAAGAAGCTTTGTCATGTCACGACTCCACGTCTTCTTGTCTCCGTCTTGCTGCAAGGAAGGATGCTGGGTTCTCTTAAAGTTCTCGTGCCTTATAACTTCTCTCACTTTTCTTTTGAGTTTGGAAGTATATGATTGGTCTTCGACTCTCGATGACTCAACCCCCTTTAAGGCTATTGTTTCCTTATATAGTTTGATCTACTTGCGGCGTATATCTAGCAAACTAGGCCTTTCCAAATCTGTCGAGATCCAATCATAATCTTTCTTTCCAATCTTGGTAGATTGATTCTGCTGATCCTGCAAGATTCTTCAAATCTTAGTTTCGATCCATCACATCTTCTATTCCAATACATCAGCAATCTAACCATTGCTCTCTTTCACTTAACGACCTGCACTAAATTTCTGAAACAACCTTGACAAAAGATCAGAATATATGCCGCATAGCATTGCGTCATTTACTTTTCTATAGCTTCAGGGATGCATTGTATTCCACTTCGGTAAAACTGCCCTGATGCTATAGCATAGTATCGGTTATGTTATGCGTCTTTCTCATACTCTCTTTCACTTAACGACCTGCACTAAATTTCTGAAACAACCTTGACAAAAGATCAGAATATATGCCGCATAGCATTGCGTCATTTACTTTTCTATAGCTTCAGGGATGTATTGTATTCCACTTCGGTAAAGCTGCCCTGATGCTATAGCATAGTATCGGTTATGTTATGCGTCTTTCTCATAAAACCTCAAAACTTGTTCTTTTCTCAGTACATGTTTAGGACGTATGTAGAATTTATCCTTAAGTTCCATATACAATGAATTAATGTCTTTTTGCTTAGATTAAATGCAGTTAAGCTCATATTCACCATACAATTCAGTCATATAATACAGGGAAAACATGGCATAAATAACATTCATCAGCAACACAATATACTTCTATTATCTTTTTGAGTACCTCATGTTCACCTTCTCTACACTTGCAAAAAGGATTGCATCATCGGTCAAAAAAAAAAAAACAATGTGACAAGGTAGGAGCACGCCAATTTCACCCCTTTCAATTCCTGGCGATCGACATGGTATTGCAGCATGAGAGATAGTACCTCAGATGCTAAGATAAACATGTAGGGGACAAAGGGTCTCCTTGCCTCACACCCCTCCTCGGCTTGAAAGCCTTCCCAGTAATCTCGATAATGTCTAAACCTGTATGTAGATTCCACGCTTTGCGCATAATTGACAACAGCGTGGCTCTTGTATACGACTTGCTTGTTAAGATCTTACTGATTAGAACCTTCTCGGCCTCCGCTTCCTTCCATACAATCGGCATTGAAATCTGAGCGTCTTCCATAGAGAGGAATTAGGGGAATGCACCGCAAAGAAAGTGTTACTGTCGAAATCGCTAGATGGACTAGAATCCTAAACCACCTACAGCCTCGCCTCTACCACTTCGATCAACCATCATGCCTCTGTAATCCGCCCTAACGACTGTCACACTTGGCGGAGATAATGATGCTCCCACACGAGTGCGTGGGGAGAACTCCGCACCTTGCTACGTTGAACCAATGATAAAGTGCTTAAATTTGTGATATGGTTCAGTTAGCTTGAATAGATTTTGAAGGCCACCAAGCTTGCACTAACTGCCCCTTTGCTTACCCTGGTGGGAAGGCTCATCACCATGACCATCGCCGGTATTGTTTGCCCTGAGAATTGGCTCGAAGAGTGCAGTCGCGGGAATAACTGCGAGTTCGAGTGTTGGCTTCACCCTGCAAGGTACAGGAATAGGGCTTGTAAAGATGGGAAGAATTGTAAGCGAAAGTTGTATTTCTTCACTCACATACCTCGCCAGCTAAGAATTTTTCCAGTTAATTCTCAATCGCACAATCTTCATCACGCTTCATCGCCTCCTTCCTCGGTGAAACACAATCA
Organism: Acacia crassicarpa; assembly: GCA_034222035.1. Classification (NCBI taxonomy): domain Eukaryota; kingdom Viridiplantae; phylum Streptophyta; class Magnoliopsida; order Fabales; family Fabaceae; genus Acacia; species Acacia crassicarpa. Next base: position 15,658,809 of record JAWXYG010000009.1, on the reverse strand, counting down.
ATGGTGAATGGAATGTCACCAATCTCTCGATATTGTGATAGACTTGTGAGATGCGAGACATGTAGAAGGTTGATGAATAATCATGGGCAGGCGAGCTATTAAGATGCTGAATTAACAGCTCGTTAGAGGGTTTGAATTTTATTGAAGCTAACACTTCGGCTCTTCTGCCACAAAATCCCCAAATCAATGAGTTTAGCTTTTAGTTTTGTAAAAAGATATCAATGGATATCAATGTTGATACTTGGATGATATATTCATTAATTAAATAATCTATTGATTATATGAATAAGGAACTTGTTGAAAAAAAATTAAGAAAAATATGAGTTTTAACTGTAGTTAATTAAATAATACTTTGATTTTGCATGAGTAGGAAACTTGGTTAAAAAAAAGAAAAAGAAAAAGAAAGAGAAGATCATATTACATGTAAATGATGGATGGCTTTGTTTTTAATTTAGTTATTTCTTAATTATGAATATAAGAGATAATATAGGAGGTTTAAGTAGGAACAATTTAGTAATTTTAAATTTACATTATGACGGTTGATCTTTTTAAGTAATTACAATTTTTATTGTCCTTCTTAATAAATATATTTTCATTCAAGTCCTTCCTTCTAGTTTTTCATTGTTTATAACATTATTTTTAAATTTATTATTTACGTATATTTTTATTTCTTTGTTAGGTACATTTAATAAAATAATTTTTAATATTTAAGATTTTTTAACAATGTATTAACTCCTTTTACTTTTATAATTATAATTTTAATATTTGTCTCAAAAGTTATCAAACTATACGCAAATAATACACACACAGATATATAATATTTTATAAAACTTGTGTTGTGTTTACTTATTTTATATTTTAATATTTTTTAATTCAATTATATCGCTTAAATAAGTTTACAATTTTTCAAATCAATATTTTATAAAAATATTTTTAAATATAAATTATACTATATTATGTCCTTAATATTAGATTTTGCTTGTAGTGTAAAAATTGCACTATCAACGCTAACTTGCATTAAGAACTAGACACAATATTATACTAATTGATTTCTATTCTATTAGTGAGTTTTCCAAATATTAACCCAAAAAATTAAGAAGTGGAATAATGCAACAATGTTAAATACTTATTTAATGGTAAGATGTCACTGCTCTTATAGTTCTATCCAACTTGATTTAGACTAGCATGGACCCCTAATAAATCATGCAACTTAAAAAGAAGTAGGTAGCGTCAAGCGCCTCGTAGCGCGATGGCACTAGGACCAACCTTAGGAGTTGGTTTTCCCTCTTATCCAAGGTTCAAGCCCTGCCTTCCCCGCACTAGGACCAACCTTAGGAGTTGGTTTTCCCCCTTGTCCAGGGTTCAAGCCCTGCCTTCCCCTCCCCCACTGATTGTATCCAAAAAAAAAAAAAGTAGGTACCGGTGGTATTGTAAAAAACTAGTGTAAAAATGTAAAAATTAGTATAAAAACGTAAAAAGTTACGTTTTTACTAGGGTTATATGTGTTGAAATACAAATAAAAATTGTCTTAAGCAAAAAATGGTAGAAACTCTACTCAAACATGTAAAAAGGGTATAAACTTACGTTTTTACAGTTTTTATCATTTTTACTTTAACCAAAAAAAAAAAGGAGGAAAAGTGGTTTTTTTTTTTGCCCCAAAAAAAGATGAAAAGTCGAGAAACCTATTTCCATCGTGTATCTTAGACTTAGGATTACTGGAAAGTGAAGACTAGATAGTTATGTATAGTTTTTAATGTATTTCTATAGTTATAATGTAAGTTTTTTTAACATAAGTTTTTTTTTAATATAGTTATATGACTTATATTTTTTAAATATGAAGTTATTAATTGAATTTTGAATAGTGATTTATGATTTTTTTTTCACACACATATATATAATTTTGAGCTCTAATTTTAAGTAGTAGAAAGTAAAATCTTTACATTTCGTATCGTTTCTACATTTCTACTACCCCTTTCATATTTATGTAGCCTTTAAACAAAACCTTTAATATAGGTCACCCAAAAAAAGAAGAATACCCCTAATACATAGATAATCAAAATAACAATAATTTTGATTTTGTTTAATGAATATGTCACGGTTTCCAACAAAGCAAGAATGGTACAAATAGGCCATTATAGCCTCTTGCAACTTGCGGCGCTTCCCTCACTATTACCTCCCCGGCGTATTTTAGCTATCCACGGAGTTAACTTTTTATTTTCTTAAAAAAATTATAATAAAGGATAACAAAATAATATTTATTAAGAAAAACTATAAAAATAATAATTATTCTGAAAGACCAGAAATTAAAACGTTAAAATAGAAAGACTAAATTACTTTTAATTAGATTTTCTATATCCTCTCTAACTAAATCAAAATCTAATCTAAAATTATTGATGGATAATAATAAATAGAGACACAGTCAATCAACTGATCCCTTCATCCTTCCAGTCTCTTCAAACCATCACGCCGCACTTCCAAAGGCTTTGACCTCAGGGATGTCGTCGTCGTCTCTAGCAGCCACACCATCAGATTTGTCGAGTGTTTCACCTTCAAAGGAAGTTCGTAATTGGGAGGCGAGTTCGGTTAACAACTCAAAATTTTGATTTATCATTATGCATCAATCTGATTTAGTTAGAGAGAACATAGAAAATTTGGCTATAGGTAATTTAATCTTTCTATTTTTATGTTTTAATTTCTAGTCCTTCAAAATAATTCTTATTTTTATGATCCTTTTTAATAAATATATTTTTTTAAGTCATTTATCATAATTTTCTCTATTTTCTTTTCATTCTCATAACAAAGTCATTTAGGGATGCTGATTTTTTTCCCCGTCCGGAATGCTGATATTGTTATTAGAAACTTTCTTTTTAATATGTCAAGCCAGAGTCATTTCTTTTTTCCCCATCGGTGAAGGTTTATAAAAAATAACTTTTGATTCCTCCTTAGCAAAACTAAAATTTGTAAGAGCATTTGCACAAATATTACTCTCTCTATATACATGTACAATGATCTTTGTTACTAGCAGCCTCGATCATGCTTCATCCTCCACTTAACTCTTTGTGATTTTTTTTTTTTAAAAAAATTGGCTGCTCATGTCTTTCTCAATCATACAACTTTCGGTTCTGTATATAAGATCTACTTGATTTTTTAAAGAAATTTAAGAAAGTTAATTAAATTAATTTAAAATATTTATATTTAACTTTTTTCTCCAAACTAATTTGTCATACTTGTAAACTGATATATAATTTAATAATTTACACCATATGATATGATAAAATAACTTATTTAGTATTTTTTATCTCTAAAAAAAAATTAATTGTATCTTATATTTAGGACTGTGGTAGTAGTTATTAGTCCATATACACCTAATACCTAATGTACCAGAATTAATTGTGCTACATTGATTTACAGAAAACTAAAATCAGCAAGATTGCAAATTATACATAGATCTGGAGATTATTATTTCATCATTTTATAAAAACTTAATTTTGATTTTATATTTAGTGATAAATTACATGCCATTTAGTTAGCATTCACATCCGTCATGATCGACATATTATATAAGGACTAATACTTAAAATTAAGTAAATTTTAAATACCTAATAAAATGTAAAAAAAAAAATTACATAGGCCTGATTACAAATCAAATGAAATTAAAGGGACTAATGTATTAATTTTTATTATGAATAAATAATAAAAAAGATAAGAAAGCAACACTTAAACTTCGAAATCTCAAATTAGTGGTTTTCTTCTAAAATAAGTAATCAATTATTACACAAATATAGTTATTGCATGTTTGGGTTAGGTTTTGAGAATATTTTACGATTTAGAAGGTAAATATTTCTTTAAAAAAAAATTTCAACTTAGAAAAAGGATTTGTAAAATCATGATTTTGTGGTTTGACAAACATACAAATATCACCTGTTCCTTGTAGGCAACAGATTTGGTATTTTAATCCCTAAAAAATAACTTATATTTTGCTATTTTTTAATATGCGGCGCATTTTAGCGTGCGGGCCATGTCAGAGTAAGCTTTAACAGAGTTTTTCTTGATTTTTTTTGGTTGGTACTGAATTTTTCTCGATTCTGAAAAAGTTGTATTTTCAAGCCAAAAGCAAACAAAGGCTGAGACAATCCGACCACGTGATCTGTCCAAAAAAAAAAAAAAACTTATCTGCAATATCTTTTTGTATAGAAACAAATCATGGTGCTTTTATCATCAAATCAATCCCCCCACATACCTTCGCAGTTCACTCCAATCACTAAATTATTAAACAAACAACAAATGTACAAAAAAAATTTCATAAAGAAAATTCTCGTTACTGCTACTCCTGCATCTGTATCTGTGTCGACCATGGCATTTTTTTGGCTTTTGCGTCTTTGGTTTCTTTCTGGTCTGAGTTGGGACTGTGCTTCATGCTTTCTATATTCTCTTACTGCGAAACTAAGAAGACAATAATGGTAGTGGAATCACCGGAACTGAACAGAGCAAGGCTACAATCCAACAATAATTTCCCATGGAATTTCTGGGAATTGTCCAAAGCTTATAGAATCAAATTCCTTCCTTCCCAGATCTCAAGGATCTCAGAATTTCAGGCTTGAAACTTACCTTATTCTCAAAAAAAAAAAAAAAAAAAACGGAAAAAAATTTCCCTCTTCTGGGTGCTTCTCTCAGCACACAATATTCCTAGATTCAACGTCCATTCAAATTCTCCAATTATTGACCTGGTTTCTGAAGTGGAAAAATCTATTTTTGGTATCTGGGTATGTTCGTTTAATGGTAAAGTAAAGCTGTTACGTTGCTAAGTTGGGTTCGCTTCTAAGGGAATCTGATTCCGAGAGCTTCTTCTTTTTTTCGTTTGGATAAGGCCATAGTGTCAGAAATGCCTTGTCCAATTGATAATTATGGAGGCTTTGAGCAGAGCCTTCTTCTTGCTTAAAGGGAAAAAACAAGAGTTATTATTGAGCTGAGAATTCAGTATGGGAATTATCAGTTCGATTTTCTGGCTTCTGGGTTTGTTGCTTCTGGCTTTATCAGAGATTTCTTCTGCCGCTCTTTCTCCTTCAGGAGTAAACTATGAAGGTTAATATCTGTCGAGAATTTTTTTTTGTCCTCTTCAATATTTAGTAGAATTTATGAAGAGAACGATGGTTAGTTGATTCTTAAAAGCTTGTTCTCTCTCACACACATGTTTTTTTGCCCTCTTTGAACAGTTGTTGCTCTGATTGCCATAAAGAATGATTTGGTTGATCCCCACAACGTCCTGGATGGTTGGGATATTAATTCTGTTGACCCTTGTAGCTGGAGGATGGTTACTTGTTCTCCAGATGGCTACGTGTCTGCTTTGTAAGTTGGTTTCAAAATTAGTAGACTTCATTAACATGTCCCCCTTTGAGATTTTCACTTAAATGAAGCCATTTTCTCTGTTCTATCAGGGGATTGCCTAGTCAGAACTTGTCTGGTACGCTGTCTGCTGGAATTGAAAACTTAACAAACTTACAGTCTGTGTAAGTTTCTACTTTCTACCTTGATTTCGTTGGGTTTTTCTTCATTTCTGGGTATTTGCTTCCAGTGAACAGTTCCTTAGTAATCCAATCTTTCCAGGCCTTCAAGGGGAAAAAGGGAAATCTCATTGATGATTTATCATTGTTTATACAAATATGTGCAGGTTGCTTCAGAACAATGGCATTTCTGGTTCAATTCCTCCTGGGATAGGAAATCTGGAAAAGCTTCAGACACTTGATCTTTCCAATAATGCATTTAGTGGTGAGATACCCAGTTCTTTGGGAGGGCTTGAGAGCCTGAATTATCTGTAAGTTTCAGAAGCTTTTCATATCTCACATTAGTTAAACTGCTGGTGAGATTGTGAATTTAAATACTTGTGAAAGTCTGTTTCTTACACATTTTAAATTTTCTTTCGAACATGTTAGGCGGTTAAACAATAACAGCTTGACAGGAGTCTGCCCTCAGTCCCTTGGAAACGTTAAAGGCCTAACCCTTGTGTAGGTCCTCACTGCCTTATGACTTCCATTATTTTTTGTTGTGCTCACAGGCCCCAAAGGCAAATTTAAATCGTCGGCTTCTCCAATAAATAATTACTTCTCTTTGTTGAAAATCCATGCAGGGACCTCTCTTATAACAATCTGAGTGGTCCGTTGCCAAGAATATCTGCAAGAACATTCAAGTAAGCATTTTTTTAAAGAAGTATTTACCTTCGTGTGTTAGTTTAGAACTCAGTGGTGTGATAAATTTCATGCTGGATCTTTTACTTTCAGGATTGTGGGTAACCCTTTGATTTGTGGTCCAACTGCTAATAACTGTTCAACTGTTTTGCCTGAGCCCCTTTCCTTCCCTCCAGATGCTATGAGAGGTATATAGCTGCCATCAACTTTATTCTCCACTTTCAAATTGGTTTTATCTGACAATTCCATGACATGTTTAATTGCTCGGATTTTGGTTGTCTCGCCCAATCAGACTCTGTAAGAAGAAGCCAACATGTAGCAATAGCTTTTGGCGCAAGTTTTGGTGGTGCTTTTGTCGTTGTGATTATTATTGGGTTCCTTGTTTGGTGGCAGTATAGACGCAACCAGCAGATATTCTTTGATGTTAATGGTTAGTCAATCTTTCCCCTCCTTTCTCTTGTAATTTTAACTCCATAAATGTACAAGCTAACTTAGTGGTATAAGTTGGAATGGGTTTGAAGCATACAAAACTTAAGGTTTAAGGAATATATATTATCATGCACTTGCTATATTACCTAATCTTTCCCCTCCTATTTCTACTTTTGATTGGGGCGTGGAGTCAGTACTATTGAAGGTAGAATGTGATCATCAAATGAGAAAGACATAGTAAAAGGTTAAGCAACTGGCATTGGCACAAGATAAAAATTTCATGCCTACGACCTCTTGTATTCTGTTTTGTGGCACGGCTCTATTCAAGGCAATTTAACGACATATTTTTATGTGGCAGAGCAATACGATCCAGAGGTACGCCTTGGTCATTTAAAAAGATACTCATTCAAAGAGCTTCGAGCTGCAACAGACCATTTCAGTTCAAGGAACATTCTGGGAAGAGGCGGCTTTGGAATAGTCTACAAAGGGCTCTTGAATGATGGATCTATAGTGGCAGTTAAAAGGTTAAAAGACTATAATGCTGCTGCTGGAGAGATCCAATTTCACACCGAAGTTGAGACTATAAGTTTGGCCGTCCACCGTAATCTTCTCAGGCTTTGTGGGTTTTGCAGTACTCAGAATGAAAGGCTTCTTGTCTATCCATACATGCCTAATGGCAGCGTAGCCTCTCGATTGAAAGGTTAGCTCATTGGATTTCTTTATATTTCATAACCTCATGATTGCTTTCTCTTCACCATACCAGCTTGATGTCGTTGTGTTGACCTGCACCATATTCAATTAACCAAGGATCTACTTGACTTGGTCTGTTTTTACTGAAATTGTAAAACTACTATGGTTGCGGTTAAGATAATTCGTTTTTACTAACCCTGGATGTGATTTTGATATAAAAGATCATATACGTGGTGAGCCAGCTTTAGATTGGGTGAGGCGAAAGAGAATAGCGTTAGGTACAGCAAGAGGGTTGGTTTATTTGCATGAGCAATGTGATCCTAAGATAATACACCGAGATGTTAAAGCCGCCAACATATTGCTGGATGAAGACTTTGAAGCAGTAGTTGGTGATTTTGGTCTGGCGAAGCTTCTGGATCACAGAGATTCACATGTCACCACAGCGGTGCGTGGCACTGTTGGTCACATAGCTCCAGAATACTTATGTACAGGTCAGTCATCTGAAAAGACTGACGTGTTTGGGTTCGGAATCTTGCTTCTTGAACTCATCACAGGTCACAAGGCTTTGGATTTTGGACGAGCTGCTAACCAGAAAGGTGTAATGCTTGATTGGGTACTCTCTCTATCTCTTACTCAATTGATTTCAAAATTCAAATGCTTCTCTACTTGGTATGTGTTTGATTTGAAGTGTGGACCAACTAACTATCAGGTTAAGAAGCTGCATCAAGAAAGAAGATTAACACAAATGGTGGATAAGGATTTGAATGGAGACTTTGACCTGATTGAACTGGAAGAAATGGTTCAGGTTGCACTATTGTGTACACAGTTCAATCCTTCTCAACGTCCCAAGATGTCTGAAGTATTGAAGATGCTGGAAGGAGATGGTTTAGCAGAAAGATGGGAAGCTTCACCGAAGCTTGATTCATCAAAGTTCAGGTGCTGTGATAACCCTACTCAGAGATATTCAGATTTTATAGAAGACTCTTCACTTATAGTAGAAGCTATGGAGCTTTCTGGGCCTAGGTGATAGAACACCATCTTGGTTTTGAGCCATAACTCCCCCTGTTTAAAAAAAGGTTTTAGTTTTAAGTAAGTGATTAGAAGAAATGAGATTAATTATATGGTTTTGTTAGTGTCAATGTCAATAGTTTTGGAATGAGATTGTATTCATGTGTAAAAAAATAGCAATCCATGTGTAACTATTTTCTTCCGTTGGAATGACAATTTACTTGGTTCAAAAAAATTTGAATCAATATTATATAGATTTGTTGCTGCTGCTGCTTCTTCTTTTCCCTGCCTCTTCTATACTTTAACCATGAAACTTGCATGGGTTGAGTTGTGATTTTGATTTTATTATTCTTATGGAAATTACACCTACCTTTTTTTTCTCTCCAAATAAAAGGGTAGAAATTAACGGCTTAAGATTATAAACAAGATCTAACTTGCAAACTCTTTTTTATATGGGAGTTCTCATGCTACTTGGCTATAAAGTCATTACTAAGATATGATGCATGTTCAATTGCTTAAAAAAAAAAAAAAAGACGAAAAAAAAAATTCTAGAGAAAGGTCATTATGTTCTAAAGCGTTCTTTTCAATCATAACTATATATTTAACATATAATTCTGAAACAATCACAAATTCCCTTTACACGAGCATTGCCAAGGTAATAACCTTCTTCATCGTAACTTGGTAAAAGTTGTAGCACTTCTTACTTTAACTATTTCTAAATCTAAGCTCCATACTCCACCCTTGTTGGTGTTAGTATTTAGGTGTCCTAGAGACAATCTGTAAGAACAGATCAGCATCATTTCTACGTTATTTCGTTATTAATAAATGAGCATAAAATTTATCATATTTATGTCTCGCCTTTATTTTAAGGTAAATACATGTTTGAAGATAAAAGCCTTAGGAATAGAACATGTCTTATTCTTGAGGATTAATGATAGAGATCATAATTATAAAGACTCGGTAACACTGGATATCTATTGTCTAAAACTTGTTCCTAGTTTTGAATCACCAAGAAAGGGCATTGATGATCTCAATAACACTAGTACGACATCGTCTACTTGTATAGGGATACAAGGTAGAGGCCTCATGGAATACAGACATGGAGATGTCTTAGCTGATGTCGTAGGTGGATATGTTGGAGAACATATAGCATCGAACTGACCCGCCGAGAGACTCCACAAAGATTCATTGTAGAGAGTATCATTGGATATGTAAAGTCTCTCATCGTTTGGTAGTGCAGATCGTCTTGGATTTAAGAATGTCATCAAACACTATGTCCTAGGGTTATACTTTGACCGTACAACTCTATCCACCTGAAAATGGGGAGAACAATGTATTCTTGGGTGTAACTCGAATGCATGAGTATAGATGGACATGCTGAGAGGACTCACAGTCCCCTACAAAGGATTAGTCATTCACAAGACCGGTAGAGCTTGAATAGCTTCTAATTAACTCGAGAGTTTATGTGCACAGCAAGTGATCATGAAGAGTCATGATCCATTATAGAGTTAATATAAGAAGATTCATAGTTCTATAAAATAGCTACATTTAGTCAATTAAGAGATGATATTCTATCTTTGCTCTCGACTAAATGTGAATGACAATGTGAGGGATGATGCATGTACGGTATTCAAATATGAAAAGTAGATCACTTGATCAACTCAATTAGTTTTGGGGCCGCAGAGCATTGCTAGTGTCTTATGATGTCATTAAATAAATTGGTCCCATTAAAAGGGTTTTTAATTGATCCAAGTTTATTTGTCAGTGACTAATTGGGCCTAATGAGTCACACACAAAAGTTATTCTCGATTGTTTAAAATTAGCAAACTTGGGCCAATAATTGTTATTGGGCTTTGTCAAGACTAAAGGTGTATTTGGGTTAGAGTGGGACTCCAAGCCCAGTGAGGAGAAAATGGCGTCATATATGGTGTCCCTAGTGGGAAATCAGTTTCTCCACAAAAGGGTCCAAATGTGTTGGAAGACCCAACGAGGTCTTAGGCCAAGTTGAATTTGGAATTCAAATTTTGAATTTAAATTCAAGAGGATAGGTTATAAAAGATAATTCTGAATTATCTAATATATATATATATATTAAGATCCAACAATGATTGGATGAAGATAGGAGAAATAATAAGTTTGGATTGATTTAAAATGATGTTGAATTTCAGTTTAAGAAATGAATGTGATTCATCATCTTAAATTATTATTCAATTAAGATATAAATTTAATTCATTATGATTTGGATTTTCCAATTCAAGTTTGGATTGGGTCATTCTTGTGAGCACTTAAATTAGGGTTAGACTCTTATAAAGTGCTGATTTTTTTAGTGTCATTTTTATGCACGTTTTTTGGAGGAAAAAAAAGAAATAAATGTGATGCATCATCTTAAATTCAATCCATCAATCAAGATATGAATATGATTCATCACATTAAATTTAATCAATTAATCAAGATGTGAATTTAATGTAACTTAGTTGACAAGCAGTGAACTTTTTACCTAAAACCCCTTTCTTAGTGCATAAGCTAAAAATTCCTAAGGCACCTTAAGAATTTTTGGCCCAACAATGCTATAAAAGGGGGAGGGTTGGACGTTTTATGATCATCCTTATACTCTCTAAATTTAAGTCTTTACCAAAGGTTTAGAGAGAAAAAGGCACCACTCATTAAAGGGCAAGGTTCCAACCTTGTTCATCCTATTTCTAACCTAATCCTAAGAAACCATCACCTTCTTGAAAAGATTAAAACCCAAGGAAACCAAAACTCAACCTTGTTTCTCATTGCAATTGGAGGATAGCCGTGTGGATCAACGTTAGAGGACATTAAGAACCTTGAAGTCATTGAGTGATCTTAGGTAAATCTAATCTCTAATAATCATTTTATCAACGTTAGAGGACATCAAGAACCTTGAAGTCTTCGAGTAATCTTAGGTAAATCTAATCTCTAATAATTATTTTATCAAATTATCCTAAACCCCAATAGTTGTTTTAACGAGTAACCCTAAAACTCATAAATATTATAAATTGTTATGAATTCTCATAAGTACTGTAAAGAGTTATGGATTAATAATTATTAACTAATTAGTGTAATGAGTTAAAGTTAATAATTCATGAGCATCATTAGGAGTTATGGGTTTTCACAATAATTAAACAAAATTTTTGTTTTCAACCTCATGAAACATTGCATGAAAGTCATATGTAATAGGCAAAATTAACCATCAGTTGACCTATTTCTATGTTAGTTTTGTACAAATCTGTTTCGAAAGTATTCATGAAATCTCAATGTTGTCCATAAAGTTTTTTTCGTCTTAATGTTGCCTTGGAATTTGGAAGTTTATAAAATGTAATAATATCGCCCCTCCGTTTAACTTAGATTAGCTTTGACCGTTAAATCAGGGGTTGTTTCACCTTCTACTCCATGTATCACTCGACCTATAAGTCAGGTGTCTAGTCACTTAAAACACCCCGTCTCTCCCCCATCCTTTCCTCTCCCTTCTTCTGCAAGATTGCTTTGTCTTTGTCACCGGAGATGGAGTACGTTAGCCCCGAAGGTCTTCACTTGGACTGTAGCTAGCCCACGGAGGTTCTTGTCATATATGATTCTCTTTCAATTCCCTAAAGCATGTTCAATCTCTGTCTTTGTCTCCGTCTTTCCTCCTTTCAGGAATTTAATCTCTTTGCCTGTTTTGAATTAATGGTTGAGCTTTTCGGTTTCTTTCTCTTCTAAGAAGACTATCTAGTTAAGTTGTTTATATCCATTAAGTCAAGTTTTCAAATCATGCTTGTTATTTTGCTAATGTTGGGGTTAAAATAGGTATGTGCACCACTAGAATGTTGGAATCTCACCAGAAACGCGGAAGCGTATCGTACCACGCGATATAGGAAAAGTTAAAACCTTCACATTTTGATTACCTGGAAAGATGCAGCGATCTGAAAGCCTCTCCACGAACAGTCCTCGTATCTGAAGAGCGATCTGAAAGCCTGTCCACGAACAGTCCTCGTCTGCACTATGATCGATCTTCCAGACTATCTCTCGAGGGGGATAGGATGGTTGTGTGGGCAACCGTTCAGATGATGAACGTCTGCCTCTATAGTTTGTTTCTGATGAGAGCTTCCTTATGCGTCTCTTCTTTCAAGCAGGTGAAAGTAGGTTTATATGCTACTATACCCAAGACCTAACCCTAAACCACATGGGCCATAGAGTTCTTGGGTTGTAGTCTCAATTAAGCCTTATTGGGCTTAAGTGACTAAAGAGCACATTAACCCAACAATCTCCCACTTGTTCTTTAAGATACAAACTTGAGTTCGTAAACCCAAGACCATGTAGCCCATAAGCCATCATCATCTGATTATATACCCTATCCCTTGTTTCGAGCTAGCCTGGGGATCTACCATTTGTCATTCATCAAGGCTCATGATAATCTACAGAAGATTATCTAGTTTGGTGCTATTCTACTAAAAGCCCAAACATGATCTCCAAGAATAATGACACTTATAACAAGAATATGCATTACCCCTTTATAGAATGTTTATAATTGATTGACTAGTTTTCTGTAACCCAATCAATTATTTATTCCCTTGACTTTAACAGTTTCTCTAATGGATTACATGCACTGGCCAGTGTCTTAAATATCCAAGTACTGAAACATATCAAGGGGACATTTCCTATAAATTCTATGTTGTTGATCTCACAAACATCGATAACCAAATGGTCTCAATCCCAAAATACCGAGTTATTGGCCGTCATATAGATCAAACCTCACCCGTTGGTAAATCAAAGAATGAAAACCATTCGACTACCTATTTAAAATAAACTCAGGATTAAGAGTAACTACATGACTATAGTTATCTGGAGATTTGATTCCTTATGACAGAAAGAACAGCCTTAATCAAATCTCTCCTTGATCCATTCAATGTAAGTATTAACCCACACCAATATTTCATAATGATTCGGACAAAATCATTTCATAAAATATTGCAGCCTAAATAAAGTGCCCAACTTAATTTAATAGCTGTGAACCAATTCATCAATTGTGAGAACTTATGACCATGTCCTCTATGAACGTATCCATATGATCATATACTCCACAATTGATCCGGACCTTAGAGTTTGTAAATAGTGTGCGAAATAAATGAAAAACACCTCATTTATTAACATTCAGAAAAAAAAATGCAATGCATAATGTCTTGCTCAAAAGGCACAAAATAACAAAGTGAAATAACAACTTCCTAAAACTATAGCAAATCTGGAATCCTCCTAAGACCCATAGATGAAACATGCCTCTCGAACACACGTTCAGGCAAACTCTTAGTAAAAGGGACAGCAAGGTTCTCATCTGATGCTATCTTTGCTACCAATATATCTCCTTGGAAATTTGAGTCCGTATAACCAATGGTTTCAAGACTCCCACTTGAATAGACCAACATATAATCTCTCGTTCTCCGTAGGTACTTGAGTATATGTTTAACCGCTACCCAGTGTTCCTCTCCAGGATCAGATTGGTACCGGCTTACTACTCCCACTGCATAGCATATATCTGGTCTGGTTCATAGCATAACATACATGAGATTACCTACTGCTGAAGCATAAGGTATCCTACTCATGCGTTCTCTCTACTCAGGAGTTTTAGGAGATTGCTTCTTAGAGAGATGAATCCCATGCCTGAAGGGTATAATTCCCCTCTTAGAATTCTCCATGCTAAACCTGGAAAGTATTTTGTCAATGTACTTAGCCTGGGATAATGCCAAAACCCTATTCTTCTGGTCTTGCAAGAGTTTAATACCAAGAATATAATTGGCTTCCCCCAGGTCCTTCATATCAAAATGCTTGCTCAGCCAGGTTTTTATGCCTAACAATACCTCTGTATCATTTTCGATAAGGAGAATATCATCCACATAAAGTACCAGAAAAGATACCGCACTACCTTGGATCCTTTTATACACACACGGCTCATCAGGACTTTTCTCAAAACCATAAGACTCAATGACTTGATCAAATCTGATGTTCCATGATTTGGACGCTTGCTTAAGTCCATAAATGGACCTTTGCAACTTGCATACCATTTCTTCTTGCCCTTTGGCTATAAACCCTTTTGGTTGCTGCATATAGATTTCTTCTTCCAAATTTCCATTTAGAAAAGCAGTTTTGACATCCATTTGCCAAATCTCATAATCAAGATTTGCTGTAATAGCTAAGAGAATCCGGATGGACTTAGGCATGGCAACCGGCGAAAAAGTTTCATCATAATCCACACCTTCCTTTTGGGAGTACCCTTTCGCCACCAATCTAGCTTTGAAGGTTTCAACCTTCCCGTCCGATCCTCTCTTTCTCTTGTAAATCCACTTACACCCAATGGGCCTTACCCCTTTAGGTGCATCTACAAAAGACCAAACTGAGTTGGAATACATAGAATCCATTTCACGATTCATAGCCTCAAGCCATTCCTGAGCATCAATATCTCCTAGTGCTTCGTCATAACTCGTGGGATCACCATCTTCATCAATGATGACGTCCTGATTTGACTCACCCAACAAGAGATATCTTGCAGGTTTACGAATCAATATCCCACTACGACTTTGTCGCACTTGATGCTGTGCATCTTCAGGGGGTCCACATTTTGTGGGTTAATAATTTCTAGATGAGAACCCTCATTAAGTGGATTAACCAATTCATGATTTTGTTCTTCATTATGGTCATCATCATGTTGAACTTCATCATTATGCTGAACTTCTGGTTCTGTCTTTGGTTCCTGTGTATGTTCAGGTACATTTTCCCTTCTTTGAACAAACACAGGAACAAAAGCTGGAACCCCTTGAGGTTGTGGTGAAACTTGATCTGAGACTAGCTCATCAAGAATAACCTTACTCCTTGGCTTATAATTTGTCATATAGTCCTCCTCTAAGAAAGTCGCGTGAGTGCTCACTATGACCTTCTTTTCTTTTGGACTATAAAACAACCAACCTCTGGTTCCTTTAGGATAGCCTATAAACAAGCATACTTCAGTACGCGAGTCCATCTTATCTAGTTTCTGTTGCAAGACATGTGCCGGGGCACCCCAAATCCGAATATGATTCAAGGTGGGCTTACACCCTTTCCACAATTCTATTGGTGTCTTTGAAACCGACTTGGACGGGGCTAAGTTCAATAGATACATAGTTGTTTCTAAGGCATATCCCCAGAATGAATCAAAAAGAGATGAGTAACTGAGCATAGATCTTGTCATTTCTAAAAGGGTTCTATTTCTCCTTTCAGCAACTCCATTCTGCTGGGGTGTCCTTGGAGAAGATAATTGTGAAACTATCCCCTCTTTGGTCAGGTAAGACCTAAACTCTCCAGATAGGTATTCACCCCCTCAATCAGATCGAAGAGTCTTAATTTGAACACCTAGATGCTTTTCTGCCTCAGCCTTGAACTCTTGGAATTTTCCAAAACCTTCAGACTTGTGTCGCATCAGATACACATGTCCAAATCTAGAGTAATCATCAATAAATGTGATGAAATACTGATACCCGCCTCTGGCTTGGACATTTATTGGTCCACATACATCAGTATGTACCTATTCCAGCTGAAGTATGGCACATTTTCCCTTGGCCTTGAAAGATCTCTTGGTCATTTTACCCTCTAAACAGAATTCACACACTGGTATCGGTTCAAAGTTCAAGGATTTCAAAATCCCACTTTTGACCAAACCTTGTATCCAGTTAGAGTTAATATGACCCAATCTCAAATGTCAAAGATAAGTTTTATTGGAAACTTTTCTTTTCTTTGATGAATTAATATGCTCAACATCTTTTAATTCAACATGATGAACTTCACAGGGAATAGGATTAAGGAAATAAAGACCATTAAACTTTACACCAGAACAAATAAAAGAATATGAACTTCTTATTGAAACTTAGGAATTAAACTGAACTGTCTAACTATGTTTATCCAAACAACCAACAGAAATTAAATTCCTCTTAAAATCTGAAATAAATAAACAGTCTTCTAAAACCAAAGTCCTGCAATTATCAAAAGATAAAATAACTTGTCCCACTGTTAATGCAGACACAAGCTCCCCAGTTCCAAGCTTCAAATCTCTTTGTCCTTTACTTACAGGCAAGCTATGTTTGAACCACTGCAAAGAGTAACAAACATGGTTAGTGGCTCCTGAATCAACGATCTATTTATCATCGTGATTCTCCACTAAACAAGCCTTAATCACATGTAAATTACCATGGTCATCAGCCTTCTTGAAGTTCGCTATTATTGTTAGACAATGATCCCGCACACTTCCTCCAGACATCATTGTCTTGGTGACTGAATTCAGCGCATTTTGCCTAGCAAAGTTGCTAGCAAACATGCCATCAAGAGTCTGGAGCATTGTTGCTCCACTCTCAATCATGCTCACTGCTCTTGAAGGTAATTGGCGAGACTAGCCAAAATGTAGCAGCGAACTAACACATTCGCCTTCTCCCATCTTTCCTTCTCCTGCTGAAATCGAGTCCGAATTGCATCAAACGCGTCTGCAGCAGGTGCACTGGCATAGGGGTAGTGAGAACAAAGTTGAGCTTTTCATATTGAAGAACAATATCCAAATTAGTTTTCCATTGTTTGTAGTTTGTACCATCTATAGGTTTTTGGCTCAAGATTATAGCTAAAGGATTGAATGAAGACATTTTTCTGAAAATAAGGAAAAGCACACTAATTACAAACTATAATTAACAACAAACAGATATAGCGCTAGTAGATTCTAATAACTACTATTCGTTTATTGTTTAACAATCCATTAGTTATCTTTACAAGGCTTACGATAGGCAAGATTCTTGTAAAACTAATATTGTTAATTTGGTCCTTCAGTTCCATTGTCAGAGCTTCGATGGGAGGGTTAACAATTTTACCAAAGTTGAATGTATTTAACCATTGTTTACTTTCAAAATTATCTTTAGTGTCTAAGTATTGCCGACGATGGGCCATACAAAACTTTACTAAAATTTTGAAAATATTAAAGTTTAATCTAGCGAAATCTGATTATCCTTATCCGATGGGGCTTCAACGATAACCATTTCACTAATAA
Source organism: Acacia crassicarpa (assembly GCA_034222035.1). Lineage (NCBI taxonomy): Eukaryota > Viridiplantae > Streptophyta > Magnoliopsida > Fabales > Fabaceae > Acacia > Acacia crassicarpa. The sequence continues at coordinate 15,641,448 of JAWXYG010000009.1, read as the reverse complement.
ACCCACAATTGGGGCCCGTAGGTTTTAAAATTAAATACTTAATTTAAAACCTTTACCCATTCAATATTTTAAATTTAGAATTTTCAATTTCCAAGAATTTGTTCAATTTAGAATAAATTATTAGATATCTAAAAACTAGTCATGATCTGGCAGAGTGTGCGTCACATGACCATTTTAAATAACCCACAAACTACTCCAAAAGGTACAATTCTCTTAGGAAATTTCCTGGATTATTTGTCTAGATTTTAATTCCACAATTATTATTCTAGATTTTAATTTAAAATCATAATAATTGATAATTAATGTCTAGATTCTAATCCCACAATTAATTAATCTAATTATTATTCTAGATTTTAATTTAAAATCATAATAATTGATAATTAATGTCTAGATTCTAATCCCACAATTAATTAATCCAATTATTATTCTAGATTTTAATTTAAAATCATAGTAATTGATAATTAATGTCTAGATTCTAATTTCACAATTAATTAATCCAATTATTATCCTATATTTTAATTTAAAATCATAATAATTGATAATTAATGTCTAGATTCTAATCCCACAATTAATTAATCCAATTATTATTCTAGATTTTAATTTAAAATCATAATAATTGATAATTAATGTGTATATTTTAATTCCACAATCAATTAATCCAATTATTATTCTAGATTTTAATTTAAAATCATAATAATTGACAATTAATGGCTAGATTCTAATTCCACAATCAATTAATCCAATTATTATTCTAGATTTTAATTTAAAATCATAATAATTTGATAATTAATGTGTAGATTTTAATTCCACAATCAATCAATCCAATTATTATTCTAGACTTTAAAACTTAAAATCATAATAATTGATAATTAATGTGTAGATTTTAATTCCACAATCAATTAATCCAATTATTATTCTAGATTTTAATTTAAAATCATAATAATTTGATAATTAATGTAGTGGGCAATCTAAATAATTTCGCATAGTAACTATAATACTAGTCGATTCAAGACATAATAGCTACTATGCAATTATGACATGTGATTATGCAACAATATGGCACATTCCTATTCTATATGACATGTTATTTACCAACATCATGTTAATCGCAAATATAATTCATACAATTTAACAAAGGCATTAAATAATTAAACAAATAACTTTAATCCATAGTTTTCCTTTAAAAAAAATAAGAATAAAAAAATTATCCAGCCCATAGTATCTGTCTCTAGCCCCTTTAGGGTATCTATGGGCCCAAAAGCCCAAATACTCATACTTTAGCTAGAAACCCTAGGACACACAAGAGGAACCCTAGCTGTCACTCCTGCCAATACCTTCAGCCGAAGTCATCTCATCTTTTTCGCAGTTTCTTGATCTCCATCTTTTACAGAATTTCGAAAAATACATAGAAATTCCAAAATAAAATTAAAAACAGCAAGGAGGAAACCTAATCATATGGGATTAGCCTCCTTGTTACAAATCAAGAAATACACAAGAAAATCTAACCATGGATTAAAGCGATTAACCGATTGAAATTAAAACTAATGCCAAATATGAATTATAAACGAATAGCTACCATGAAATAAATAACAAATATAGAAAAAGATGCCATATTTTCGAAAAGAATCACATGAAATATAAATTAATATCAAAACTCAGTTCTTTTCCACATCGCTCTTGGCTCTGATGCCAATTGTTGGAATCTCACCAGAAACACGGAAGCGTATCGTACCACACGATATAGGAAAAGTTAAAACCTTCGTCGTTTTGATTACCTGGAAAGATGCAGCGATCTGAAAGCCTCTCCACGAACAGTCCTCGTATCTGAAGAGCGATCTGAAAGCCTGTCCACGAGCAGTCCTCGTCTGCACTATGATCGATCTTCCAGACTATCTCTCGAGGGGGATAGGATAGTTGTGTGGGCAACCGTTCAAATGATGAACGTCTACCTCTATGGTTTGTTTCTGATGAGAGCCTCCTTATGCGTCTCTTCTCTCAAGCAGGTGAAAGTAGGTTTATATGCTACTACACCTAAGACCTAACCCTAAACCACATGGGCCATAGAGTTCTTGGGTTGTAGTCTCAATTAAGCCTTATTGGGCTTAAGTGACTAAAGAGCACATTAACCCAACATAGAATTCACCTATAAACCCTTAGAATTTTTTGCATAAACACATATAAAAAATCAGGATTTGTAAATTTTCATATCGACTTTTATTATTTTACTATTGTTTGTTGTTAAAATTAAGTTTTATAAATTTTCATATGAACGCATGTTATTTTATAATACATATATACATTTATAAATTCATCTATAAACTTAAGTTAATGGATATAAGGAATTAAGTTTTGTCCAAAACTTAACCATCAAAGCTAAAATAAAGATGAACATGCCCTCCAACAAAAAGAAAAGCATAGGATCAATCCAAGGATGTCTGCGACATGAAATAAAATACAACATGACTATAAAAAGTAGGGATGTAAGGCACCCCTCCATTAATTAGCCAGAGATTTTACTTGTGTCCAAACTTTAAGAGTTACTAGAACCAATCCATACCCTTTCCTCGTGTTGTATCACTTGGAAGTCAATGTCCCTACCAAAGACATCCACAATCACATTCTTTGCCGCAGAGACCATATCCAACTCATGACATCGATTTTCAAGTCAAAATATGAAAGTGTAGTTAACTTAAAATTTTAAAAGTCAGGTTATGTGCTACTGACACAAGCCTATGCTCTTTTGTGTATTTTAACCTTAATTCTTTAATTAATCTCAGAATAATTTTTTGTTGAACTATTTTAAAATAAAAAGATATATTTGTTGAAAAGTCACGTCTTTGTAAATTAAGGAATTTATGTGAAAAGGTTGTGTAGGGAGTTATAACATTAAAAGTTACTAACGTCATGTCCTTTTAGTTTATAAAAACACCTATAAAAAAGTGTGATAATTACTACTTGGTGGAATGTTGTGTTGGTTTTTAAGAAAACTCTACATATTATAAAAGTGTAACTCTTCATAGAAGAGTTATCTTAAATAAAAGTTGTTTTAAATAACTATTGGTTATTTAAGTTATGTTAGTTTATAAGAATTCATGAATTTAATATATGTTTATGACTTTTAATTGGAGGGGTGCTATTTTAAGAGGCTTCATGATTTATAAATACACTGTACCATCACTTCATTTATCACATATAGAACAAATTAGAAATCATACAACAATAAAATACCAAACTCATTGTCTTCGTCTTTAAGTTCACATAAAGATAAAGTCAAATTATCATTTTGTAAAAGTCATTGTTGTCTTGCTTGAGCATTAAGAATGCAATTCATACTCAAGAATCTTTGTTGTATCTTGCAAAGAATTTGCCCATCAATTTAAATTGCACCCTATTATATAATAATAGGTAGGGGTGAATTAAGCATAAAGAAAAGTATTGTCTATACTTTCCTCTTCATCTTTTATTCTTGTACTCCTCAAATATCCAAGCCCTCCAACATTTTAAAAAGGCTAAAATATACTTTTAGTCCTTTAAGTTTACATAATGTATACTTTTGGTCTCTTAACTTTATAAAACATACTTTTAGTCCTATAATTCTAACACCGATAATTTTGCTAATGGAAAATGTAAACTCAAGTGATAACGGTGTAAATTTAAGTGATAACTATGTAATTAAATGCTATTAAGCTTAAATTTAAAATATGGGTACATTGAAGAATATATAAAATTTATGTAATTAAATGGTATTAATCATCACTTGAATTCGTTATATCAGCTTTTTCTGTTAACAACATTAACGGTTTTAGAATTTTGGGACTAAAAGTATATTTTATAAAATTAAAGGACCAGAAGTATACCTTATATAAAACTTAAAAAACTAAAAATATATTTTAGCGCTTTAAAAAAAATAGTATTTATAGTTTCCTGATTAATCGTTGAGGAAGGTTCAAAACTGTCACTGTCTATTTATTGGAGTAGTAAATGCTCATTTCAAATGCCTACTATTTCGTCTCAGATTAACCGTTATAACTTCAAATACTTGCTTATACAAAATTTCCCCCTTGTATTAAGTTTTTCTTAGGAACTTTGTGGCAATATATAATATGATGTAATTGCATGCACTCCTGGTATTAACGAATATTATTTTTTTAAAAAAAAAAAAAGAAGGTATTTTATCACCAAATAATATAGCATTTACTTCTCTTCAATATTTTATAACGACTGAAATGTATGAAAATTTCAGAGAGACTTGCTTCATGTCACCCAAAATCTACCTTCAATCTCTCCCATATTCAGTCCTACTCACTTTGCATGCCTCAAACGACTCACTTAATCAACCCTAAACCTCAATTATACCAAAAGTAATAGTCTCAATCAGTCCTAAACTTAATCATATCAATGCTAAAAAAACGATGAAAATTAAGAATGTTTTTGATAAATAAAAGTTTTGGAGGGGTACGGCATCAGTCCCCCACCAAGGTCAGGGCACGGCCCCAAGTTCTTTGAGCACTTACTAGGGACTTACGAGATTACCTACCAAAAGAGTCCCAACGACGACAGCGGGGACCGAACACACATCCCTTTGGGACTTGACCAAATCCCATACCATCTATGCCAACAGCGGGGACCGAACGCACATCCCTTTGGGACTTGACCAAATCTCATACCATCTATGCCAACTACCATGGAGGTGGATGGGAAAGATGATTTTTTTTTTTTTTTTTGGGGCCTGGGGAGAAAGATGAATGCGAAAAGAGCAAGATGGGTGGATAATTTAGCCATATATAGTTAAATGTGAATTGGCTGTAAAGAGGGGGAAAAAAATTAATTAACACTACCCTATCTTTAATAGAATATCTTGTACAGGGCGTAATTTACACTACCAATGAGATGTGATATACTTATATCAATGATCGAAAGTAATAACAGTAATATTTGGGACTTAGTGGGAAAATAAGATTAATCCTACCTCCTCCCATCAGAGTCTTGTCAGACTTTTCTTCATTTACCAACTTAAAGATCACTGCTCGCTCTTAATTTCAATATCAATTCTCAACACTTCCTAACAATTCCTATCATACTCATTTATATACTTTTTTGGTACTTATTTCAACCAAGTTGCAGGATTCTAGAAAACAATTAAAATCAATAAAAAGTAATAAATGTGTAGAATATATATATATATTCAAAGATATCTCTATCTATGAAAGAGTAAGATAAGAGAGAAAGAGAATATATGATAAAAGTGCATTTATTATTTAAACAAAGTTAAATGAAATCTTATAAAAAGGGATAAGACCATTCTATAAAAAAAAAATATTATATATAGGGACGGCTGGAGTACTAATTAATTAAATTGTAAAACATATTATTATATATTTCTTACAATTATCCTTAATTTAGTTAGAAAATAAAGATTTAATTCTTTAAATTAAGAGTAAAAAGGATAAGGGAGTTATTGAAACTGAAACAATATTATTTCATTAATTTTTATAACATTAAGGACCATGATGTCTTATAAATAAGATTAGAGGGATTATATATATAGTAACTAATTTGAACAACTGCAATCTGCATCACGCCGAAATGATTTTAAAGATAAAGTACACAATGTGTAACTCATAATAATACTACTTTCGGGGCACTATAAAAGTATTCATATGATTAGAACCAGGAGAGTATCATTTAACGAGACTAGCAAGGGTTCATGACTTTTTTAATTAAGGTATAAGATGCAACGTTGAAGTATTATTATTACTGATCTTTAATATAATATCTATTTCAATAAAAAAAAAATACAGACTAGATATTATATATTAAGAACAGGAGATGACTTAAAAAAGAACATTTTATAAGAAAAAAGAAAACAAGTGAATAAGATGTTAGAATGTAGTACGTGTGTAAGTATTCTTTACGTTTTCTAATGAAAATAGTTTGATATGGGTTGGGACTTGGAGATTTGATTATAAGCTAACTTCATCTTTGTAGGGAATCTTTGAGTTTGTATAAGATGCCATTGTGTTTTCTTTCTCACAAAATAAATAATATATAAAAAAAAAAGGAAAAGAAACAAACAAGAAGTAGCAACAAAAAATGCAAACATAGGCGTTAGATTAGTTTTTGAAGAATAGCTTTTATGATTTATAAAGCAAGTATGTGAAAAAAATTTTGTCTCAACTTACCAGAAAAAGCTTCTAAAACCGTGGTTTAGTTGTCATCTAAACACTCACAAACACCAGCCATCAAGCTAAGATGAAAGAGTTCCAAAATGAAAAATAAGAAATAAAAAACAGAAAGAAGAAAACATCTAAAAATTATTTTGGACTGTTAGGTTATAAAAACATGTTACTATTTTTTAAAAAAGGAAATAAATTATTAAACAAGTTTTATTATTGTTATTATTTTTCTTAAATGTATTCAAAATAAGAAAGCAATCAATTTAAAAACAGTTTTCCTTAGGTATAAAGGGCATGGGGGAGGGGGAAATTGTATTAAGTAACAATTCTCATAAGCTAATAGAAATAGTTATAATTGTTAAATTTATCTTAAAATTTAAATAATTTTCAATATTACCTCTACTAATTGCACTAAACTATAATATCATATTAATTATTACTCACACCCACTACTCTTATTAATTATAGGCATACATGAAAGAAAAAATATTTAATGCTCTTTGGAAATAAGTAAGTGCTGACAAATTTAAGTAATTTTCAATATTACCTCTACTAATTGCACTAAACTCTAATATCATATTAATTATTACTCGCACCCACTACTCTTATTAATTATAGGCATACATGAAAGAAAAAATATTTAATACTCTTTAGAAACAAGTAAGTGCTTTATAAAAATGACCAAATACATTCATGGAGTACTCATTAAAGTCATTAATTAACTTCCAAATACTCCACTTAAATTATATTTTCCCAATTCTAATATCAAATGTTTAATTTCATAATTATCATTTTTAAAACTAAATATTCATTTTTTTTAGAATTTTCAATTCAAGCCTCTCAAATGAATTCCACAATTCCAAACATTTCATAACCGTTTATTTCATACCAAATCATTTTTAAAATCTACAAGAAAATTCATAAGTTTCGATTTCATTATTTTTTCCAAAATCCCCTTTTTCTAATTTAGACTTTCGAATACTTCATGGTAACTCAATTCAAATCCAATGACCATGAAAAATTTAAATACAATATCCTAATTACCTAAAGCTTCTGACTCAAATAATTCCTTGGCCAATCAGTGTCTAGATTGCACTTTCCAAAAGTTACCTCAAAAAGTCGCTATAATTATTCCATAAATAGAAAATCCACTCAACCTTATAATTTAACCACTAAATCAACTTTCATCAAGTATTTCTAAGTTATGCATAAGGCCATAACCAATTATCAAAGTTTCAACCAATAATCAATCTACACTATTAAATCTACATCACTATTAGCCGAGCCGACTCTTCTTGTGGCTCTACTATGTAGTTACTATTGGTTTGAACTTTGAACAGTAACGGCTCATGTTGGGCTTCATAGCTCCTTTTAGTTTTTGTGGGCCCCGTGCAGGCTGTGTTAACAGTGTGCAACTTATTTCTGTGTGCATTTATTTGTGGGTGTGTTCTTATTTTATCCTCCAAACAAAAAGCAGTTGGTTGCCTTCTTTTGCTGTTGTTCCTTTCCTCATCACTATTGATCTAGAATTAAGAAATAGATATAGAAAGAGACACAAAAAATAGAGTGAAAGAAGAAGATGCAGAAGAGAGCTTCAACTACTCTCTCATGGTTTTATATCGGACACCAATCTTAACTATAATGACCGAAATGGAGGAGTAGTCTATTTGTAGTATTATATATAGTCTCCCTCAATTAACTAGCCAACAGCTAGTTTAGAACTAATTACTAATTACCTTACTAACTATCTACTTCATCATCTTGCAACACCGTCTTTAATCCGTGTTGGACTCCAGGAAAATGTTGAGAATTCTTTGGTGATTGCTTGCTGATTCTTGAACTCCAAAGCAACTCTGAGTGGCATTCGCACAAAACTCATTCTTTTCTAGAAAGGCAGAAGCTTCTTGCATTTTGGGTGGAGTCATTGGAGGACAACCACTGTCTTCTTTATCTTTCAAGGCTCTTCTTCTTGCCTTCACCAACCGCCACTGCAAATATAACTCTTTCGTTCGAGCGATAGAACAAGCCTCACGCATGGTTCTTGGTTGAAAGAATTCAACTGAGTCATAGATTTCATCTTTCAGTCCACCCACATATGCTGCAACTTGGTACTCTTCTAGCATATATTGCTGGATTTGGAATCTTATGGCATCTTCATCAAAAAATTCATTATACTTCTTCATATTACCAAGCTACCGAGGCCACCGCTGACTACCATAGAAAGTTGGGAACGAAGAGGAAGCCATGTTTGTTGACAGTCTTGATTGGGTTTGTACCATCCACCATAGTTTCTTGACGGTTTCTTAGTCAAGACCGACAGCAAGATAACAGAAACAGAAACCAGAACCAATAATGACATAAGACAGAACCAAGAATATCAAAACAGAGAGAGTAAAACTGAACCAGATGCACAGGAGCAGAATCAGAACCACCCACTACTATTGTAAGAATGACCAAACCATAAACCAAATCAGAAAACAGAACCAGGATGAAGGCAAGAGTTTCTGAACCCAAGAATTGAAGTTGGTCAAACCAGAAACTAAGAAAAACAGAACTAGAATCGAGATGCAGGAAGATGCAGAAACAAACCAAAAACAAGGGAGAAGGAGAACAAAATCAGATTCACGGCAGAACCAGAAACAAAACCCAGCCGAGGAAGGTTAGCTCTAATACCTCTGTTATGTTTATTGATTTAGAATTAAGAAATAGATGTCGAAGAGAGATACAAGAAATAAGAAATAAGGTAGAAGAAGGAGATAGAGAAGAGAGCTTCAACTATTCTCTCTCATGGTTCTCTATTACACACCAATCTTAATTGTTCTGATAGAAATGGAGGAGTAAGCTATTTATAATATCATAGCCCTCCCTCAATTAACTAACCAACGGCTAGTTTAGAAGTAATGATTAACTACCTTACTAACTATCTACTTTATAATTGGGTTTATCTTACAATTAAATCCCTAAATGCAGATTATTATGTTTATTTGTTCATGGATATTTTCTGTTTTTCTCGTGTTTTTAAACTTGAATGGCTCATTGTATCAACCATATAAATAGTACTCCAAAAAGTGCTCTTATATATGTTTGTTAATGTTCTATTTAACATTTTTACTAAATTAAAAAAAAAAGTCATTGTTTTTTTGGAAAAAATATGCTGAATGAAAAATTTTCAATTATAAATCTCAAAGTTATATCATTTTATAATTTTAGAACTTAATTGTATATATATTATTCAATACACACATATGATTGCAAGAGATTTTAACAAACATATATATTTAAAAGTTACCTCAAAAGTAAGTTTTAATAAATAAAGGAGGTTAAACATTAAAAACTAAAAATTTGCAATGCGACGAAAAAGTTTTAAAAAATATATTAAGATGATTTTTTAAAAAATTTTGGATAAATATATTTGATTGAATGATTTTTCTTGTGGTAAAAAATTACATGATTATTAAAGAATATTTATTTTAAGGAGGGGCAATTCGGTCAAAATAATATGTCAATGCCAGGACTTAATCATCAATAAATAGTTGGAGGGATAGAAGTGGAATCTTAAAACTATGAGGGAGGTTTATGCACTATATATTTTGATTTTAATGGAGATCAATATAGGTTTTTAAAATGCTAAAATATACATTTAGTCTTTAAATTTACATAAATTATACTTTTGGTCCCTTAACTTTATAAAGTATGCTTTTAGCCTTATAATTTTTAACACGAAGATGTTAACACAACAAACTCATATGATTACTTTATAATTAAATGTTATTAATCTTAAATTTTAATTATATGTAAATTGAAAAATATCTAAAAACTTAATGAAGAAGTTAACATCAAGAGAGAATCTTATATAAAGACAGTTAAAATAAGAAAATTCTATATAAGATTGGTAAACTTAACAAATCTTAAATTGAGTCAATGACCCAATCTAGGATATTTAAATGTTGGTTATTTTTCTATAATATACTTAACCCTAACCTGAAAAGACTATTTCTCACAAGATAACAATTAACCATAAAGTTTTCTCAAAACCGGATTAGTAGGTAATTATGGAAAACCTTCCTTTTCAATACACATACCTCGGGGTCCAAAGCAAAAATTCCGTCCACAAACCCACTACAGGAAATCCATAACTCAGGGCACAATTATCGAACCGGAGATTTTATAGCCCACAAGTCATACAACATGAATCTCACAACAAATGGTCTTCACAAACATTGTTTGCACAAAATAGGAGAGTGAGTTCACTATAATTTGATAGTATATAAAATAAGGCCTTCAACAGTCATCTAAAAGTAGTTGATGTAATATTTCAAAAATATAAGGGCCCTAGGATGACAATATATAAATCAATACGACACTAATACCAAAAAGAGGCCTACGAGTTTCACAACGTATATGCCTCTGGTTGCTTCCCCTGTCCTCTATTAAGGTTAGAAGTCTCGCTTGAAAAATTAATAATGACGAGGTGAGACATAAAGTCCCTATAATCGAAATTAATTTATCAAATATGCAAGAAAGGATTGCAAGTCAGAGAACTAAGTTTGTTAATAATATAATAATAATAGTAATTTCAATAATTAAATAACCACAAATAAAACAATTAATACATAACAACTATAACAATTAACCATCCCCACTCATCCATCCTACTCCTCCTTATTTCCTCGTGGACGTGGATCAGCCTATCAGTGCTAGTATACCCGGCCAAGGTTAGCTAGTCACTTCAAGAATATTGTCCCCTCCTATGTCACCACTAATATACCGTAACAGGGAGGTGTCCGCCCAAAACACTCAACTCAAATTCCGGGCCAGGAATGAGAGAATGGATGGGCACAATTTCATCCCCAATCTCTTTCACACAACCCATCATATCCCACAACAAAAGAAATAATATAATAGTAAAATTTTCAACAACATTTTATTAAATTATTATTCTATACACATCATCTCACAACAAACATTAAAACCATCACACTAATAACAATCCCAATAATAATAATCACTTAAATATATAGATTGGAAAATACACTGCTTCACTGAATTAATTTTATATCCAAACATACACATAATTTTTTCAAAACACATGCAAGTAGTATATATGAAAATAAGACTTAGAAAAACACCTTACAGTCCAAAACAAACATATAAAATAAATTAACCCCGGTTACCTCACTTCCAAGCTTAACCTTAGCTTGAGGAGCACCATCCGCACAGTTACCGGTCACAATAAGACTCTACATCATCACAATTATAACTTATAATTTCCTATAACTTAAAATAAAAATTCTAATATATATATATATATATATATATATATATATATATATTATGGGTAAAGGATTTCTCCTGTCACTGGAGATAGAGTTATCTCCAGTAACCCTAAAACTACGTCGTTTTGAATTAATGAAAGGTGTATTTGTAATTTCAGGTAAATTAATGAAAGTTGTATTTGTAATTTCAGGTAAATTAATGAAGAGTGCAAATACAGAAACACTCTTCATTAATTCACCTGAAATTACAAACACACCCTTCATTAATTCAAAACGATGTAGTTTTAGGATCACTGGAGATAACTCTATTTCCAGTGACAGGAGAAATACTTTTCCCATATATTATAATAAAAACTAAAAATGACATTTTGGGGTTTAAATTTTCAAAAATGACATTTTATCCCACAAATTTAAAAAATTTTAGTTTTGACCCCAGAATTTCAAAAGCTACAGTTTTTGCCCCAAAAGTTTCATAAATTACAGTTTTGGCACAAAAATTCCAGAAATTACAGTTTTGACCCAAAATTTTCTGATATTACATTTTGACACAAAAATTCCAGAAATTACAGTTTAACCCAAAAATTCTAGAAATTACAGTTTAATCCTTCATATATAAAAGTTAAACCAATAAAAGTTACAATAACATCTCCAATAATCCAAATAAGTTATTTTCATAACATTTAATTAGTAAAAACATTTTATAGGACATAAATCCTAAATTTCTTAAATAGAAAAATTCATTTAAAACTCCTATAACAACCAAATAATAAATCTAACCGATTAAAATTCTAATAATATATTCCTAACCCAAATAAATTATTTTCATAACATCTAATCGGTAAAAATATTTTATAGACATAAAATCCTAAACTTCTTAAATAGAAAATTCATTTTAAATTTCTATAACAACTAAACAATAAATCTAAACCGATTAAAATTTACTATTAATTATCTATTACATATATATAGTCTTCTATTGTCAAATTCAAAACTTTCTCAAAATCTTAACCCCAAAATTTTCACTAACTAACATGATAATATCCTCACTAGAAAGAGAAAAATGAATAAAATAACTTAGTTTCTTAAAAAGAAGCTAGTTTAGCTACCTAAATAATTTTATAAGATAAATGACATACCGTAGAGTAACTTCCGGACTCTTATTTCTTCCTCCCCTTCTTCCCAATTCTCGTTCTCTCGCTCTCCCTCTGCTCACCGAGTGTGTGCGTGTGCGTTATGTGTGTTTTTTTTTGGGTATACTAATACATGCACATGTTTTTTTTTTAATATATAAATATTAAGTATTGGGAGGCCATGCCTCCCACTCTTTTATTTTTTTTTATATATTTTGTTTGTAGTTTTTTCTTAAAAACAATTAAAAATATATTTATCATATATAATTCTTTCATAATCATCTTAAATCCTAAAATTAAAAATTAGGATGTTACATAACCCATGATGCAAAACGATCGGATATTTGACATCTAAAAGGAATTTTGAAAGAAATTTCAAATCTAATTTATTCATTTCACAAGAAATCATCATAACTTGTTAAAGTAAAAAGATCCCAATCAAAACAACCAAACTAACAAAATCATCTTCCATGGCTGAAAAAGCCCAGAAATAGAGATTGCATTCATTGCAATTGCAATCAATATTTCCGGCGGAAAAAGCAAAAGAAAACCATTCTTGTTTTTTTTTTTTTTTTGGAACTTCACCCAGATCAGAAAGTTTTCAGTAATCCAACGGGTGGATTATGATCAAAATAAGGAATCTTAATAACACACTTAATAACTATGGGATATAGAGGTAATTTGGCATAATTTCTAAATCTTTAATTGTGTCACATAACCTAATTAATAATTTATTAAGTTTAGTAATACAAATTAGAACTTGGGTTGTTCAACCCTCTTTATATGGGATTCTCTCAAATCTCAATTGCATTAAAAACATTTGTTTAATAATCTAAATATTAAAACCTCGATTCCTTTTTTCCTAATCAAAACCTCTATTTCATTTGCAGTGATTTGTCAGTTTATTTTAGTTTAATGATCCAAATACATTATATTAAAAAAATCAAAACTTAAATATATTTTGTCAGCTTCATAGTCTTCACTTGAATTTATTGTGTAACAATAATAGTATTAGAAATATACCACTCTAATCCTATTTATAAGTCTATTTTGACCAAAACTTTTAGTCCTTATTATTATAAGTCCAATTTCATAGTAATAAATGTTTTTTTTAATGGGAAAAGTATTTTTTCAGTCACGAGAGATAAAGTTATCTCCAGTGACCCCAAAACTACGTCGTTTTGGATTAATGAAGGGTGTGTTTGTAATTTTAGTAAATTAATGAAGGATGTTTTGGTAAAATTCATATGATAAAAAAATAAATAAAATTACAGAAACACCCTTCATTAATCCAAAACGACGTAGTTTTTGGCTCACTGGAGATAACTTTATCTCCAGGGAGAAATCTTTTACCCTTTTTTTATTACTGTATTGCCACAATTAATTATAATAAACAAAAAAGAATTTATTCATATTGATTCTTGGAATCAATTATAGATAAGGGTAAAACTGAAAATTTAGCTCATAATTAATAAGTGAACTAACTCTCTTTGATATGTAAGAATTAATTAAATTAGATTTATAAATAGGACTATGCCCTATCTAATATAAAACATAAAAGACTAAAATATACTTTAACATTTTATATTAATTCAGACCTCCAGTGAATTCCAACATATTCAAATCTTCAGGTTCGCAATTTTTGCTTCTTTTTCTTCAATCTGTTTCATTTTCACTTCTTTATCACTTTGTATGCTCCATCTTCAACATTGCTTCAGATTTTCAAACTTGTCTTCTTTACGTCTTTGACATATTGGAACAATCATCTAAGATATGAGCTTTTATGGTGAGAAGGAAGGAGGTGACTTTTCTTGCCATTACCAGCTGCCATCAAAAAAGGAAAAGTGAGAGAGAAAAGAAAAGACGGTGCAGATGAGTGCCATGTGTATATATTTGTTAAATTTAACGGTCAACCTTAATAGAAGGGTGACATGACCCTACCTTTTAAATTTTTGGAACTATATTACTCAATTAAAAACTTTCAAACATCCCATATCTATTGGTAAAAACTTTAGGGACATTTTTTGCCCTTTAACCCATTTTTTCATCTTGTCTATTTTCTTAACAAAATGTATTTAAATTTAACATTTAACACTCTGGATCTAAATTCCGACAATATGTGAACAAATAATAATGAAGTAAGAGTATTGAATTTTTTTTTAAAAAAATGAAAGTAGTCACTCCGTCCGATCCTAATTATAAGACATATTTAATAGATTTTGGAAAAATTAAGGAGAGAAGTTAAATTAGTTAATTTTGCTTATTTTCCTAAAATGACCTTATATAAATTTAAAATGACATAAGTAAAAATGAATTATCAACCCCTACTACATATTTCTCTAACTTAGAACTTTCCTTTCCTCACGTTTTTTAATTGAAATAATAGTCTTGCTATATATATGTGTGTGTGTGTGTGTGTGTTATATATACATATGTGTGTGTGTGTTATACATATAGATAGACACACACATATACATACATATATCTACACACACACACATATATATATATATATATATGAACACACACACACACAAATACACACACACACACACACACACACATATATATATATCTACACACATATATATTGACAGGCACACGCACACATATACACACAAAGATATACATATATGTATACACACACATATATACACATATATACATATACACACTCAGATATTTGTGCATGTGTGTGTATTTATATATGTGTATCTATACATATTGAAAGATGGAATATCACCAAGAGGGGGGTGAATTGTAGATATTAAAATTTTCTTCCAAAAATTCTCTGTTTGAAGATAGCAAAAACAGGGATGAATAGAGTAAGGTAGAAGAAGAATGAACACAAGCGATTTATACTGGTTCGGTCTAAATGCTTAACCTACGTCCAGTCCCCAGACTCTTCGGGATTTCACTAACCCAAATGATTACACACTCTGTAACTCTCGAAGTAATTCTCTCACTAGAACTTACTCCCTCTTACAAGTTGTAATCAAATAATCCAGTCCCAAAGTCCCAATACTTTGAGATTCTTACAATAAATGATAATCAATAAAGAACTCTCTAAAAGAGAAGATTAATGAACATTGAAGATTAATATATCCGAAGATATTAACACTTAGAGTGGAAACTGTAAATGCTCTTAATCGATAATTGAATACGCATAGTTTCGGTAGGTGGAGACTTGAATGCTTCTAGCTTTTATAGATACTTGCATTTAATGACCGTTGAGATGAGACTTAATGAATCATTAAGAATAATAAATATATCCGTTGAGTTGGGCTTCGTCTCTTCGTATACTTCTGAAATTAGCCGTTATTCCTCGTTAACATTCTTCATTCGATTGTCCGTTGAGACTTAGAAAAAATGTTGACTAGGAATGCTTGAAATACTTTATTGTTGCTCAGAAATCGATTTTCCTCTTTCGTGCTTTGTTTCTAGTTCAACATTTAATATGTCTGACAAGATTTTGCTTTATGGAATTTTGAAGTTTAAAACTTGTTAATCATGTCTGAAATCCACTAGCAAAATGATTAAACTTGGTTAGAAACAATAATAATCAATAATATGCAGTATCCAATATTTAATCAAAGAATTTCAAATTATGAAGACAATGAATTCAAAAACTCTGATGCAAATAACTCGAGTTACTCACGATGACTCAAGTTAAGTTTAAACTGTTTTGAAGTCAGAGAAGAATTTTCAAATAAGATGAATCGAGTTACATCAGTTGACTCAAGTCATAGTTGTGGTACCTCAAGATAGAGAGGAAATTCCAAATAAGATAATTCGAGTTATTTAGGGAAACTCGAGTCATAGTTGTGACAATTTCAGACAGAGAGGAATTTCAAATAAGATGACTCAAGTCATCTAAGGCAACTCGAGTCATATCAGAAGGCTATATCAATTAAGCTCTTTGTGACTCTTCATGACTCAAGTTATGTCAGAAATAACTCGAGTTATATCAGATTTTGAAAATTCTGATATCGTGATGGTCTTTTTGAAAACTGAAGTACAGCTCATAACTCGAGTTGTTAAATGACAACTTGAGTTATGGACTTTGCAAAAACCAGATTTTCTAAGTCCCATGACTTGAGTTATGATTAATAACTTGAGTTACTAAGTTTATAAAACTTTTTCAAAAGGACTCAAAGCTTTGTCATCTTAAAACATCAATTATTACAATTGTTAGACATCATCAAAACACATAGAGAACTAACACATATGTGTTTGTGTATATATGTATATATATTTGTACACACACACACATATCTGTGTTTGTATATATATATTGGCAAACAGTTGATAGATAAATAAATTAAAATTAAACAATTTAAAAGTTTCGATAACGGGAAGAGTCTACACAACCACATACATATAATCACAAAAAACCAAACACACTTGAGAGAATAAAATAGGGGTATTATATGAAGAAATTGACAAAACTTAGGATAAATATTTAGGGGTCAAATCTATAAATTTTTAAGATAAATGTATATATATATATATTTTGGCTAAATATAAAAAAAGAAAATCCAACTTATATTAAATATTTATGATTTTTTTTGGGGGGGGGGGGATGGCCCCCATTGTAATCAAGAAGCTCCGTCTCTGTCCTTCAGTTAGACATTAATGCGCTTGTTTGAGTTGTCTTTTTTATTAGCGTTAGTGTGTAAAATATTTCAGTGGCGGTTAAGCAAATGACCAACATTGTGGCGGTTAGACGCTCCAATTTGGAGCTTATTTCCTACTTAGAAGCTACTTCTCATCCTCTCCCGAGTTCGCGTGATTTTTTCTCTGAGCTCCCGTCTTCAGCTTTCACTCATCCCTTCCGTCTTGTCCTCCCTTCCTCCCGCAGAGATTCCTCTCCCTCTCGGCCCCTCATCTCGTCTCGTCCCCGCCATCTCGTCCTCTCTCAATCTCTTCCCGTCGTCTTGAAATCACAGATCATCACCGGGGCAGCAATTACTACCTCAGCAATTACTTCTCGTCGTCCTGAAATCTCAGAAGGAGGGTACTGTTCATCGTCTTCTTCCAAGAGGCAGGCAGGCAGCAACCAGAAAAAGCATCGTGTGCCTTCTCTTTCCCTCCTCTCATCTGCCGATTCTCTCTCCCAACCTCTCCTCTTCAATAATTCCTTCGCCTGCCTCATCTTATCATCCTTTGCCAAGAAGGATCCGGTCCGTGTTCATCTGCGGCACTATGAAGAAGAAGAAGAAGAGAAGGAAGTGAAAGTGTGAGACGAATGAGAAAGAAGTGGCAGACAGAGTATCATGAGCATGGTAGTCAAAATCATGCTTTAAACGCAAAAAACGCCGTTTTTACGTTTTATTTTGGGTTAAACGCGTTTCGCTGTGAAAAAAACGGTTTCAGAGTAAAAACATAAAACACGCCGCAATAAAACGTAAAAACGCAGAGTTTACTAAAAGACTTAAGTGAAAGTTTTAAAAGTTCTGGAAAGGGACTAAAGTGAGAATTTTCAAACTATTTTGAGGCAGAACTGAAATTTCAAAAACATCTGGGTCCTTTTCTGTAATTAATAAATAAAGATCATTTTACCCCTAATTACACTTAATTTAATACAAATGTTCTTAACTCAACTTAGTACTTAATCATACAAAAAATGCATTAAAAATCCCAATTTAATCATGTAAAATCATATAAAAAATATGGTTTGATCAATGACAATGTTGGATATTTTGATTGATATTGCATTAATCAATATATGTGTATATGATGGCAGGTACCTTACTTTTCTCGAATTTTTTTTATATACATATACAGGTAAAAACTCCATTTTATTTTACGATTTTATGTTTTACGATTTTTTATTCTCCTTCCGTTTTTAGGTAAAAACTACGTTTTCACTACCATGATCACGAGGAAGAAAAGAAAGATGAGGGAGATTAATGTATGAATGAATTATTGATTGTAGATATAATATTATTTTATTTAAAAAGTAAATTGCATTATTGTTAATCATACATGCATGCACCGAATAATGCAAAAGCATATCTAGTGGTAGGAATTTGTCAAATATTGAACGTCATGTGTGGTAAGTTTTTTGATATAATATATTATTAACAAAATATTTAGGTTGAGTAATTTAATTAGTTTTTTCAATTTCTTAAAAAAAATTTATATTCGACCAAAAAAATCTCTTTAAAAAATATTAATTCTATCTTATATTTAGGTTCAGTGGGAGTATTTAATAAAATTCATACCCTTTTCAGTCATTTTTTATCTCAACTGACTTTTGAAATAATAATCCAAACATTCCTCAATTTAGAAATAAAGTCACTTCTGTAAAAGTCAAATGGACAATTCAAACACAAATCATTATCTATAACCTGACTTTTTTTCTACCGAGTTTTTTTTTAAATCAGATGGCTTTTAAGCCACCAATTCCTACCGCCAACCTAAACAGGCCCAATAACGCCACTTGTGGATTTTAAATTTTAACAACTTCTTGGTATTTCTTTTATATCAGAATATTCTTTAGGATTTTCTTAACATTTTTTATTGTCCCTTAAAACTTAAAAAGGATTGTTCTCTTAATTTTTCTTTCATCTTTTGAATCAATAATTCAAATAAGATGATCAAGAATAAATAAAAAAAATTAAAAAAATAGATAATCCAGAGGATTTCCTTCCCTTCATTTGTTGCCGGCGAGAATGAGGAAGAGTAGTTGGAGGCAAAGATTGGGTGTATACTTCCACAGTGGCTGGATCCTGCATCCGAGTAATCATCACGTTAAACTAAAAAGGTTCATTGCCTGATCATTGTGCCACGTGTCAGAATCACATGGATCAGGTTCTGCGGTGGCAGAGCAAATTAACGCCGCACCGCCTCTTCATGCACAGGCCCATGCCTTCCCCACCATACCCTGCCGCGTATCTATAACTCACGCTCATTCGCCACGTGTCACTCACATGTCAGCGCGCTATAGATCCCTCTTATTTCCACTTCATTTTGTTTGTTGTCATTTTTTAAAATTTAATTTTACAAGAAATTAATTTCTTAAATAAGGACTATTATCCATCTCTTATAATTTGATTAATTTCATTTATGTTATAAATATAAGGATATAAAAGAAGTAAAAGATAGAGAACAAGAGTAAGAGAGATTCAAGACAGAGAGATTCTCATTCAGTTTGTTCGGTGTACATTTGTGAGGGGGTAGGGACCTATTTATAGTGGTTGGAGAGTGAGAAAGTTTTATGTAGCTTCTACCCACTCCCTACCATAACAGTAGTGGGGCCTTCATACCCATAATGGGTCATCCACATAATATATTCATAACAATTTAACCTTTTTTCATTGTTGCCAACGCATATTCTTCTTTTTGGTGGCTACCCAATAATTGTTTGAGATAATAAATGAGAGTGTTATAATTCTGTCTCTATTAAAGATAGAAAGAAAAGAAAAAGGTGAAAAATGCATATTCATGAATTAGAGTAAAATTTTATTAATTTAGCTTATATTTATCAAGTTAACTAATTTCCTTTGATACCTTATATAATTTTGACATGTAAATAGGATCAGTACTCTTATTGTTGATTTAGCCCTAACTAAAGAATATAATATTAACCATTTCTATGGAAAAATATATATATATCAACCATGATATTATGATTTAATAGCATTGACGAAGAAGTTACAATATTTTTTAAAATAGTAACTAATAATTAAAATAACTCTATATTGATAGGGCATTGCTCTATTTAATAGATTTAATTTGATGTACTGCAAATTTTCAGTAAGAAAATTAATTTATTTGTATTGACCAAGTCGCAGCCTTTTAAAGTTACGTTATTGAATTATATTTCTAATATTAAGAAGGTATTTTATAAAAAGTAAATGCAGTTATTATGTTAATTAATGGGTTAGTTCATTTATCCTCTTATATACATGAATGCTTATCTAGCAAAATAGCTTCTTGTTGGATAAGCACTCAGTGTATATAAAAAGGTAAATGAAGTAATCCATTAATTAACATAATAACCGCATTTACTTTTAATAAAATACCTCCTTAATTTTAGAAATATAATTCAATAATTTTAAAAGGCTGGTACTTTTGTCAATACTCTTTCTTGTTGGATAAGCATTTGTGTATATAAGAGGATAAATGAAGATAACCTTTTAATCAACATCATAACCGCATTTAATTTTAATTACATATCTCCTTAATTTTAGAAATAGAATTCAATAACTTTAAAAGGCTGGTATTTTTTGAACAATTAAAAGGCTGGTACTTGGTGATAAAGTTTTTAAACTTAGGAGTTTAAATAAACTCGTGATAGTTAGGTAAACTCGTCTGTAAGGTTGTCAAAATCATAAGTTTAAGCAAACTCGTAACAATGAGTTAAACTCGTATTGTGAACTCGAATCATAAACTTGTAACAGTTTACTTTTATTATTAGATAGGTATTTCTAATATATAATTAAATAATTAAAATATAAAAATGACAACAATTTGATTTAAATATATTTTAAATCTAAATAAATGAAATTAAATCCATGAACATTTACTATTATTATATTTAATACAGAAATTTCCATAAAATTTCTATATAAAGTCGCTAAGTATGATCAAATCAAAAAAGTTAACACGAGTTTAAAAAGTAAATTAACATGGTTTTATAAGCTAGAAACGTTAAAATGGTAAACTCGGTGTATAAACTCGTGAGTTTAATTAGTACGAGTTTACTACTGACTCGACTCGTTTTTGAAAGTTAGAAACGTAAAAATGGTAAATTTGGAGAGTCAACTCACGAGTTTGACAATAATGTTTGTATGAAGAACTTGAATCGTAAACTCGTAAGAATTTATATAAACTTTTAAATAGATAATTAATAGCATATGTTTAAATAATTAAAATATAAAAAATACGACAATTTGGTTTAGAGAAAATTATAATAAAGAATCTAAGAAAAATAATATTTATTAAGAAGGACCATAAAAATGGTAATTATTTTGAAGGATAAAAAATTAAAACATTAATATAAAGAGACTAAATTGTCCTTAGTCAAATTTCCTATATTATCTCTAATTAAATCAGAATCTGAAATGATTGATTGAAAATGATAAATAGAGATCAAATCAGAATCTCGAATATGCAAGTTAGAATCTCTATTGGTAACTTTTTATCTCTCTGTGAAGAAGAAATCATAGGTTCTTTCATCCACAAAGATCTCCCAGGCGTCCTTCCCTCTGCTCTATGATCTTCAAGTTCTTTTCCTTGATAATTTTTTATCTCGTTTTCCTTTAGTTCAGTTTTTGTTATAATCATTAAAATCTTATTAATCATTGTTCCTTTAGTATTGTATATTTTTCAAACTTTTGTTTTGAATCACCGAAACCAATTCGCATGGTCCGTTACTTTTCTTTCTTTATGTGGAATGAAAGGTTGCCATATATTATTTTTCCAAAAAAAAAAAAAAAGGTTCGCAAACATTGACCTGTAGGTTTTTTTTTTTTGGGTTAATTAGATAGTTCATTCCAAAAAAAAGGTTACCATATATTATTGTTCCAAACGTTTTTTTTTTTTCATTTCTCACCTTTATGTAAAATTTGTAGAACCAAGGGCTCTATATATTAATGTTTTAATTTTTGGTCCTTCAAAATAATTATTATTTTTATGGTCCTTCTTAATAAATATTATTTTTCTTAGGTCCTTTATTATAATTCTCCCTTTGGTTTATATATTTTTTTAAATTCAAATAATTGAAATTAAATCCATTAATATTCAATTTATCAAATTTAACAAAGAAATTTCTATAAAATTTATCCTTAAAAGGTTGGATATGGTCAAATTGAAGAAGTTAATACTAATTTAAAGGTGAGTTAATATAACTTTGTAAGCTGAAAACGTAAAAACGGTAACCTTAATTTATTAACTCGTGAGTTTAATAAAAATTTACAACGATTAAAAGTTTACTAGTGACTCGTAACGCAACTTAATTTTGTAAGTTAAAAACATAAAAACGCTAAATTCAAAAAATCAACTTACGACTTTGAGAATAATCCTGGGTGAAGACTCTTTCTTGTTGGATAAGCACTAGTTTATATAAGAGAATAAATATAATGAAGCTAACCCATTAATCAACATAATAACCACATTTACTTTTACTTAAATACCTCCTTAATTTTAGAAATATAATTCAATAACTTTAAAAGGCTGCTATTTGGTCAATACAAATACATTAATTTTCTTACAGAAAATTTGCAATGCATTAAATTAAATCTATTAAATAGAGAAATTTCTTAACCCATGCCCTATCACTTACGGGAAAAACACTTTTCATGATGTAGGAGAAGTGTTTTCTCATGTCACACACACATAAAATGGTGGGACCCATACATATATAATTAACATTATATATGTGGGTCCTACTATTTTATATGTGTGTAGGAATCTTTTTCTTCTCATGCAATATGAGAAGTTTAAACCCCATCAAGAGTAGTAGGAAATAAGTGCTTTCGTAAATTCCTCATTCTAAAATTTTGAAAAGCCGATTACTTGTAAGTTAACCCATGTTTGTTCCTACTTTCAGTTCTCCAAATAAGGTAAGGTATAATCACCCAAAGATGAAAAGGGAAAATATTGGGGGTTATAAGGGCCTGTTTGGGAACTCACCTAATGGACTTATTATCCCATTAGATGAGATAATAAGTCCATCAAAAAATTATAATTGTTTGGGAACACTCTTTTTTTTTTTTTATGGACTTCAATGTGTAATGGGTTTTTTTTTTTTGAAGTTCCAACCCCTTGGCTTATGATCCCATTAAAAGCCAGCCTTTTTTTTTCCGAACAGTTTTACCCCCAAAAGAAAAAGCATTTCGGTGTTTCAATAGAGAATATTTAAAAAAGGGCATAATAAATAATAATGACAAATATGAATTTCGGTGTTTCTATTCGTCAAAATTTAAACAAGAAATGTTAGAATTTAGACCTTGGTATATTTTTTTTACCTGAATTTTGAACAAGGAATTTTATTTTATTTTTCACATGAGAAACTTTACATTTCATTCACACTTATACAAGTGGACAATGAATGATGATAATATAACACCCGTAGAAAAGTGATGCTCCAAAATAAAGTTATTTGAAGAACATGAAAGTAGAAGAAGAATTCAAATCTAACTATTATAGGGGATAGGTTTATTCATGTTCAATAATTGTGTTGTAATTTTTTTAATGGTATTGTTACTATTTTATTTGGTAAATTTATATTTATTTTTAACTTTTATCCTAAACTATCACATTTTGTACAACATAAATATTATATATATATGAATTTGATTCATGTCCTTTTCTGTCATTTTCCATCCCATCTATCTTTTTAAGAGCTATGCCAAACAAGTGCTCATTAGAAACAAAAGCCACTTTTGTCACCGCTATCCCAAACACAAATCACATTAAAAAAAAGTTCATAAAAAAATAAGTCCATTAAGAAAAGTCCATTAGAAACAAAAATCACTTCTACTGAAGTTATCTCATAAAAGATACGTACCATTCTAAAATGAGAGTACTTGGTCAAATTCAGTCTCAATTAACTCAACAATAATGAATATTAAATCCCCCCCCCCCCCCCCCCCAAAAAAAAAAAAACAGTAATGAAAATTAAAATCTTAACAATAATAAAAAGCCTTGATTTACTTGTTTCAAATTGGTAGCAGTTGTTATGAGTCACTTTATTTTATGTGATTATAGAATCCCTTGATCCCATCCAAATATTTAATTTTGATAATTTTCAATTTCAATTGACATATAAAAATTAATTATTTACCATGTTGGATAAAAATTTATTCTCCTACCGATTAAAATTAAATCTCTCACATCAATAATATAAATTAAATAGAAAAGGATATGATATTGTTACAACATTTTTTTTGTTACAACCAATATTACTACTACTTTTCCACAGTTAGATCAGAATCTCATTTACCTATATAATTTCTCTCTCCTATTAAGATTCTGATCTAACGGTGGAAAAGTGGTAGTAAGATTGGTTATAACAAAAAAAAAAGTTGTAACAATATCCTATTCCAAATATAAATATATAATTTCCTCTTTTATTCTATTTTGAAGTCGTTGGTTAATTTCTACGGGAATATAAACAATGGGATCAGATTTCCTTCTCCTCACTTTGATAAGAAAAAATGTATTCATCATTTGCCGACACGAGTATATTGATTTTGAATGGTAGAGACCTAATTTAATTTTTATATTTTAAATACATATTTATTTTAAAATATATAAAAATAAAGTTACAACGACTACTTCTCTTAAAAATGCATGTATCATTTAAAAAAGCACAAATTAAAAATTTAAAGAATTCAGATTAAATCTAAATGATTGATATTTCATCACATTAATAAGAAAGGTTAATATAATTTTTAGCCCCTATACTTTTTCTTTAATGAAGAAGAGTCAGCCAGACATGGATATTTGTTGTTGTTGTTTTTTTTTTAAATTTTATTATATAAAATTTCAGAAAATATAATTTTATTATTACTTTAAACAGCAGTAAAATAATCGGTGTTAATGACACATTAGGAAACTTAACGTTGTTAACTTCGCATCTAGATCCTTTTCAAATTATAGAAATTAACGTTTTAAACAGAGATGAACTTAAAGGGAAAAAAACCATATGTTTCAAATTTGATGAACCAAAATTAAAATAAAAAATGATAAAAGAAATTAGATGCGCATAGCACCGAACCGAGGGAAAAAAAAAACATAAGTAAAACCAGAAAAAAAGACCGAAATAATAATTATGGAAGAAAGGACGAACTCTCTCTCCTCTCCCCACCCACTCTGGTTCTCTGAACTCTGGCTTTTGAGACTCAACAGTCCCTTTGTTTTTGTGGGTTTCAAGAATCATGGCCTGCATCGTCCAAATCTCTCGAGCCTCTGATTCAAAACGACATCTTTTTCTCATCTCTGAAAGCGTCGCTGTACATTCTTCTTCCTTCTTCTTCGTTGCCTCTTCCATGCCTTGGATCCACTCTGTTTAGCACATAAAACATTTTTATTTTCCATGGACTCTAGTAAGAAACTTGTCTTTTCGGAGCCCTTTCTTTCACAGAAAAGGAAAGTGATTTCTGGGTTTAGTTTAGGGGTTGTAGTTTCTCTTCTTGTTTTCATTCTTATCTTTCTTAATTATTCCCTTAATCCTAAAGTTCAAGTCTTTCTTCAGGTTGGTTCCAATTCTTCTTTTCCCTCTTGGCCATTTCCATTTTCATCACCATCTTCTTCTTCTTCTCTTTCTGCAAGTGATGTCTCTGTGAATTCCACAGAGAACTATAAGAATGAAAGCTTGCATTTTCAAGAGCAAAGGGTTCAACAGGAAGAAATCCATGAAACGAACGGTACATTATATTCTGAGAAAGCAAATGTTCTTGATTCACTAAACACTAGTCCAGAAAATACTTCCAAAACAGTTCAAGATGTAAACTTGATTGGTGATGAGAGAAGAACCCATGCAAGCACGAATCCTTTGGACAAAGCAAACAAGGGAACACAGGAATCTCCTGCTCCAGAATCACCAAAGAATGGCAGTTTCATTGCTCAAGATTCGCATGCAGAGAAAATGAAGATCAGATTCTATGAGAACTGCAACATATTTGATGGTAAGTGGGCAAGAGATGATTCAAAACCATACTATCCCATGGGTTCTTGCCCTCACATCGATAGGGATTTCAATTGTCACATTAACGGGAGACCCGATAGTGATTATGTGAAATGGAAATGGCAGCCAAATGTCTGTGACATTCCAAGGTACGATTTTGCTTTTTTTAATGATTCATCACGAATGGGAATTAGTTTGATGATTTAGTTTCTGCAGAATATAAAACTACCACTTGGTATAAAAAAAATGCTAATTAGGATTTTAGATGATCATTGGTCAGTGAAATAAGTGCTTGTTTTGATTTTCACGTGTCTGTGGCTTTCATTGTAAGCGAATCAATAATAAGATCAAATGGAACTGTCTTAGATGTTGATTATTGATGGGATTTTCTTTTTCAGTTTAAATGCGACTGATTTTTTGGAGAGATTAAGAGGGCAGAAGCTTGTGTTTGTGGGGGATTCATTGAACAGGAACATGTGGGAGTCTTTGGTCTGTATACTCAGACAAAGCATCCCTAACAAGAAACGAGTTCATGAAATCTCAGGAAGAACAGAATTTAAGAAGAAAGGTGTTTATGCTTTTAGATTTGAGGCAAGTTTCTGTGATACAATGTATGGTGAATATGAATCTTGTAATGTTATGTGTATCTCATTCTGGGATTCCTTTTTTTGACGCAACGTATAGGATTATAATTGTACAGTGGACTTTGTCGGTTCACCATTCCTCGTTCGAGAATCAACTTACCAAGGAAAAAATGGATCTTTTGAGACATTAAGGTTGGATCTGATGGACCAGACAACACATACATATCATGATGCTGATATTATAGTGTTCAATACAGGCCATTGGTGGACTCATGAGAAAACTTCTAGAGGGTGAGCTTATAGGTTTTTTAGTCCCTTCTTTCTCTTCAAGACCTTTGTTGACAGTATTTAGCGTTTGGTAACTGGGACTAACCAAGTCATGCTGATTCTGCTGTTACAGAGAAGACTATTATCAAGAAGGCGAATTTGTACACCCAAGGCTCAAGGTTCTCAAAGCGTATACACGGGCTTTGTCCACTTGGGCTCGGTGGATTGGCAGAAACATTGATCCCAAGCGAACTCAGGTTTTCTTCCGAGGATATTCACCCACCCATTTCAAGTAATTCTCTTATTTCAAATGGTCTCATGTTTGTTTTCTCAGTCTGTTTATTGATGAAACTTGTATGGGTTACTCAATCGATCTCATGAGAATGTTGTGTTTGACATGTTTTCATGTTCTGGATAATCTGGTGTGCAGGGGAGGGCAGTGGAATTCAGGAGGACAATGTCAGAAAGAAACCGAGCCGATATACAATGAAACTTACTTACAAAAGTATCCTTCAAAAATGAGAGCTCTAGATCAAGTCCTCACGAAGATGAAAACCCCGGTGACATATTTGAACATAAGCAGGCTCACTGATTTCAGGAAAGATGGGCATCCTTCAATTTACAGAATGGAATACAAAACAGCCGAGGAACAAAACTCTGCCGAGCAACACCAAGATTGCAGCCATTGGTGCTTACCAGGCGTGCCGGACACATGGAACGAATTGCTCTATGCATCCCTCTTGAAAAATGGAAAGGGCACTTGGAAAAGGACCAACTAAAAGTTCCCGCAAAAATTGTTTCACACCCAGTTCATGATTCTTGATACCAATATATTATTATTATTATTTTATTTATTATTATTATTATTATTATTTTTTTTTTATAGTTTTGCCCATTTTGGGTTCTAGTTTCTGAGGAAGATCAGTGTGATGAGTTGAGAGATATTTGTGTTTTGCAATCATATTCTTACGATCTTATCAGCACGTTTTTTTAAGATTGGGTATAGAGAAATGGAAGATCAAAATATTTTGTTCTGATACACTTGTAATGAGAAAGATGGTTATGGATGGCACAAAAATAGTTTTTTACTCTAAAAATTTAACTCAATTGGCTGAAGCAACAAGCATTAGAAATATGATATTTTTGATTGGTAACTGCAAAGTATGGTATTGTCCGTACTACATCTCAAATTCTGTTCTTTATCAGAAAATCAAATCCAAAGATAACTGAATAGACATCTGCTTCTTCTTCTACCAATCAGAAACCAGTTTTATTTCTTATTGGTTCCAGCAATTAATGGTACAAGTAGTACTTGGCACCTTTCTAATGACCCATCTCAAGTTTCAACTCAAAATCCAATCTTTATCTCGTAGCCAATCCCAAGAATCATCAGAGAAAAGCGTAGGGGCACAAGATATGATATCTGTTAATACACACACACGTAGACACAGACACATGTCCTGACACAGTAATGAGAAATTTCTTCTCTGAAAGTCCTATGAAGCATTCATGAACAGATCTTATTGCTCACATCACCATATAACCACCATAATAATACAGACAAGCAAGAACGGCCAGAAGAAAACAGACACATAGGAAGTGGATGAACTGAAGAGATTCTGATCATTACAGTTACCTATCTGAACAATTTGCAGAACCAGAAACTGATGAGAAGAAGGAAAGGAAAAATAACAGGGAATTCAAGTCAGCTGCAAATTTTGAAGACAACCTCAAAACCTCAAAGCTGGTTTCTTTATTACATGATCCTACCTAAAAAAAGGAAACATAAAATTACTACAGAATCAAAAGCATAAGACATAAAACATAAATAGAGCCATCATAAAGAACTCATAAACAGAGTCCATTGCCTTTTTGTGACTTGCCGGTTCACTTAGCTTCAGCCAAAACCTCTCTCTCCTTTTCTTTCTTCCTTTTGCCTTCTCTGCTTCACAGAGAATGCCTTTTACTCTTTAAGCCCTTTCGGTGATCAGAGAAGAAGAAGTCATTAGCAAAAGCTCAAGAGAACTGTTGTTGAAAGAAAAAATGGAGGAGCCTCAGGAGTCTTAAGACTTTTAATGACCCCTCCATTGGAATTTCCCTCTACAAGCTTCTCTAAGATCCATGGCTAGATTTTTGCCAACAAAGCTTCATCCCCATCAGATTCAGAAAGACTCTCACTGGTTTTTTTTGGGTGGGATTTTGCCAAAGGCCTCCCCCAGAAAGACTGTGGATAGGTTAAGTCTCTCTGACTCTTGCTTTAAATAGCAAATGATTGAAGATAAAACACAAGTGGCAGTATGACATTATTATAAGGGAGAGTCTAACAAAATACTGCTTAAAATTTAAAATGTTAAATAAGTAATTTTATAATAAAATAAGTTGTGAATTGTTTTCCTATTCTGATTAATTTTATTATTGTTGATATTAACAGGATTTTATAATTTAAGTGATTTTTTTTATCATTTTCCCTTATTAATAATAATTATCTATTTAATATTGAAATGACCTCACTTTGCTTTTTTCCTAATTAGTAAAATAATGATGAAGGAGTACTAGTGTACTACCACCATGTCCATTAAAGTTTTTTTATTGACTAAAATGATATTAAATTAAATTCATAAAAGATAATATTAGTGTTAGTTTATATTTTACATCTTAGCCTCAACCTAATTAATTACCTAACCTTCCCCTAATTCTCTATTTGAAACTAATCATGATGGATGTCTGTCATGTCTGTTTCCTTGAATACATTTTTAAAATAGTTGTTGTAAGATCTCAATTTTATTTCTGTTTTTTTTACCCTTTATTATAATCCAAATTACATTTTTTAATGAAACAATTTTCTAATATTTATACCTCAATGTTATCTACCCCCTACCAATGAGATAACTACACGTTCAACTTTTAAACATTTGTTTTTCTGACACAAAGGCCGTGTGGGTGAACTCAATATGGAATAATGAATCATGTCCAATCTCCAAACAAAAAGATTCGTATTAAAAAATTATATTGTCAAAGAATAAAACAGTCCATAAAAAAAATGTCAAATAAAATAAGTTTATAGAAACTTTTAAAAGCAATCGTACCAAATAAATAATTAAAAAATATTAGTAACGAGAATAACCTTTAATATATTTTATATACTTGTTGGTATAGGCGGCTATTTTTCCCCCCGAGTAAATAAAAGTTTAAATGAGTTCCGCCTTTTAAAATCATCAATTTTTTTTTAAAAAAAACTCAAACAATATTTATAAAAGTATTTACATCTTATTCATCAATAAATTCTTTTTACTGATAGTAAAATTTTAATTATTTTTTTTAATGAGGGTATATATATATCAATCGCATCTATACCAATGGAACCATTTGGTGTTCATATAATAAGAAAATTAATCTATTAAAAATTAATAAAGTTTATCTAATTTTCTTTTATTTCCCTCAATACATATACACAAATATTATCAAACATGCGTATCAAAGCCTCCACTTAAGTGTTTGATTAGTGCTTGACTTTTTTTTTTTTTATTTTATTGGAGGAGGCTTATTCCTTCAAGGGCTGCGTCGTCAGTGAATCCACTAATTGATACCAATCCCACCAATATTATTTAATTATATAAAATCCTGTTTGTGCACTAATGCCACTTTTTTGTGAGGGCCATGCCACCCAAGCAATATATACTTTGTTTTGGTTGGGTAACGTCTAACGTGTCATGACACTAAAGTCTCTGCTTTTCAGAATTCAATCTAAAACATACATCCACTCTGATAAATCAATTTTAAAAGTATGTATATTGAATAGTGACGAACAGTGCATATAAATATATAGGCATTTGCATAGATGAAAAAATCACATTAAATTTCTAACTAGAAGTATCTTGAATCTATCATAATCTGGATTTGAAATTCTAATCCTAACTACTTAACGATATTAATAATAGATAATGATGATGATGATGATGATAATTGTAATAATAATAATAATAATATATTATTCTTCACTGCCCTTCAAGTTGGTGTATGTAGATTGACAATGCCTAACTTGCTTCTAAAATATTCTAATTGAGCTTTTCCTAAAGCCTTGGTGAAGACATCTGTGAGTTGCTTATTCCTCCAAATCTTTGTTGGTTCAATATCCTTTGACTGACTGAACTCATTCTTTTACAAAATAGCAAGAAAAGAGGATAAAATGTATGAATCTGAGGCAGTGAATTGCACTCAGCCATTGTATGATTTATATATCAACAATTACAATGATTCTAGAATAGTCTATCCAACAATGAATGAATAACATAACCTATAAACTATTGACACTTATAATGTCGTACATCATGGAGCGCATACACAGACTCTGCACCTGATGTATGGCAATAACAAACTGGGACCACACAGCTCACAACTAATTACAATACACACACAACTTACAGCTAATTACAATACAGTCATTTACGATTACACTAAGTGCCTATATTCTAACATTCCCCCTCAAACGAGAAGGAGTGACTACTAATCCAAGTTTGTCTCTAAAGAATTGAAATTGAGAATGAGACAGAGGCTTGGTCAAACAATCTGCAATTTGAAGAAATGAGAGAACATATCTAATGTCAATAGCTCCAGATAAAATCAAATCATGAATGAAGTGAACATCCACTTCAATATGCTTACTTCTAGCATGTTGAACTGGATTTGCTGCCAGGGCCTTCGCACTTAAGTTATCACACCAGATTACACTAGGTCTTTTGAGGGAAATACCTAGTTCAAACAGCAAAGAACTTAGCCACTTAACTTCAGCAAAACCATCAGACAATGAACCGTACTCAGACTCCGAACTTGACTGTGATACTACGCTCTGTTTCCTTGAGGCCCCAGAGACAAGATTATTACCAAGAAAAATGAACATTCCTCCCGTGGACTTTCTATCATCAACATCACAAGCCCAATCTGCATCGGTATAAGTTGTCAGTTGAGGCTGTGAAAAGGGTTTTATGTGTAAACCAAGGTTATATATACCCTTAAGATACCTAAAAATTCTTTTCACAGCCTGGAAATGGTTAGTTCTAGGTTGAGCAAGGAATTGACTAAGTTTATTGACAGCAAAGGATATGTCTGGGCGAGTATTAGCGAGGTATTGCAATGAACCTACTGCTTGCCTATATTCTGTAGGATTATTTAACAGCTCACCATCTAAGGCAAATATCATTTGACCAGTGACCATAGGTGTGGGTACAGATGCACAATCAGCCATACTAAATTTCTTTAACAGGTCTAGCACATACTTTGTTTGGTTCAGAAAAATACCCCTTGCATTTCTACAAACTTCTATCCCCAGAAAATAGTACAAAGGTCCTAAGTCCTTCAAGGAGAACACTAGATTCAGTTGCGTGACAAATTTTTTGACTATATCAGGGTTGTTTCCAGTCACAATGATGTCATCAACGTATATCAGAATGAAAATGGTAAGACCATATGTTTGCAACATAAACAGTGAGATGTCACTTTTCAAGTTTATAAAACCCAACTGAGAAGCATTGACCTTAATCGATCAAACCAAGCTCTCGGAGCTTGTTGAAGGCCATATATAGCTTTAGACAACTTACAGACATGTGTAGGCCGATGTTGATCAACGAAACCTTATGGCTGACGCATAAATACTTCCTCCTTCAAATACCCATTGAGAAAAGCGTTGTTTACATTTAGTTGGCGAATTACCCAGTTGAAGGTCACTGCGATTAACAAAATAACTCGGATTGTCATTGACTTCACCACCGGATTGAAGGTTTCACTGAAGTCGACACCTGGTGTTTGTTGGAACCCTTTTGCCACCAACCTCGCCTTGAAAATCCGCCTTAAATTTAGTTTTGAAGATCCACCGGTTGTTAATCAGCTTCTAACTTATGTAAGGAACAAGCTCCCATGTGCGATTGTGAAGCAAGGTGTGATACTCCTCATTCATAGCCGCGAACCACTGTGGAGATGATAGAGCTTGTCGGACCGATTGGGGCTCAAAGTATTGCTGCAAGGACGACGACTAAGGAGATTTAGTACCAAATTTTAGGGATCCAAGATATGGTGTCTTGGGCTGGGTCACACCGGATTTGGATGGGGTCACCATTTTATGTTGATTAATTGGCCCATCTGGAACAGGACTTGGGGATTCATTATTGTTTGGAGAGACAGAGCGCATCGACTCATACACTGAAGTGGGCTCATGTGTAGGACCTGAAGGTGTCGGGGACGACGACTCCATTAATTCTCTGAGCTCACCATTGCCATTGTCGACAGCGATTTCTGAATGAATATCTGATTGAATTATGAGAGGAATTGAAAGTTCTTGAGTCTTGACGCCAGACGACTGATGGAGAAATCCTGTTCGAAATGGAAACAAGTCAGAATTGAACACAACGTGTCTTGACACGAAGATCTTCCGTGTGTTGCTTAGTCACTTATAGCCCTTCTGTTGTGATGTCAGGCCAATATAAACGCACTTTGCACTGTGAAATTGAAATTTGTGTGCATTATATGGTTTGAGACAAGGGTAGCAGGCACACCCAAAGGATTGTAGGCTCATGTAATCAGGCTCTGTATTCCTGAGTTGAAGTAGAGGAGTCTTGTCAAGTATCGGTGTCGGCAACCTATTAATCAGATACACTGCGTATTGGAATGCATCTACCCAATACTTCAGAGGTATTCCTATGTGGGCTAATGGGGTTAATCCCATTTCCACGACGTGTCGATGCTTTTTCTCTGCTTGGCCATTTTGGACAGATGTATATGGGCAGGTGAATCTTAAATTGATTCGAGCTTCTTGAGCAAGAGGAATTAACGGCTTGTATTCACTACCATTATCGCATTGGATGGCTTTGATTTTCAAGTCGAATTGATTTTCAACAAGTGTATTGAATTGTTTGAATACATGAATTGCATCGCCTTTGTGTTTTAATGGATATAACCAGACGTAGCGACTAATATTATCTATAAAATGGATATAAAACCGATGACCACCACTGGACTGTGTCAGAGCTGGTCCCCAGAGGTCAATGTGAATTAATTCTAAAGGATAGGAAGCTTGTGAAACAGAGGATTGAAATGGTAAAAACTTTGATTTTCCTAATTGATAGGATTCATATACAAAAGTATAATAAGAAGAGCCAGTAAAAGCCCTCTTGTTACATTTATTCATCACTTGATTTAAAACCTTAACACTAGGGTGTCCTAACTTGTGGTGCCACTTTAGGTGATCCGATTGAGTCCTGTCACAGATGGCCATTGACGCACTCGGTTGATCTTCAAGCTTTCTTGCTATTAGTAGGTACATTCCTCCCCGTGGAGTTCCCTGTATTCACATATCTTTGGTCACCGAATCCTTCAAACGACATCCAAGATTAGCGAAATCCACATCAACACTATTACTTGTATTAATCGATTAACACTGATTAAATTTTTGTTGGCTGTAGGAACATACAGAACATCTCTAAGTAATAGATTGGATTGATTTTTGCAAGGTATTGTAGCAGAACTAACACCCAGAATTTTTCGTTTGTCACCAGTGCACGTAGTAATAAAATTCAACTTACCAGCCGGGTTGATTTCATTGAGTTGCTCAGGACGCGAGGTAACATGATAATTCACTCCACTATCTAAATACCACACTGGGTCATTAACCATAAAAGAGTCAGCATAGTACGCTTGCGGTGCTGGGTAGTTGGTAGCATAATGAGCTTGTGGGGCCGAATAATTGTTAGGTTCGTTTTCCTCACGATAATAAAAGGTAGCAATGGTGTGTCTTGGACGCTGGCAGTGTATACAAAACGGACGACCACCACTGTCGAGTCTATTTCCACGAGAATGACCTCCTCCTCCTCTAAAACCACGAGTGTTTCCTCGCCAGCCACCACGGTTCCCATTATTGAAGTCACGGCTTCCAAAATCATTTCAACCAACAGTGGCAGCATTAACAGAGATGTTGAGATTCAAAAAGTGATTGAGCTGATTCAACCTTGATTCAAATGACAGTAAAGCTCCTTGGGCCTCAACCCAAGTCAGATCTGGTTGATCTATCAGCTTAACAACAATGGGGTTGTAATCCGAGTCCAACCCATTAAGGGTGTGGAGAATGAGGTCATCCATAGCTACTGGAGATCCGGAAAGGGCTAACTCGTCAGAAAAACTCTTCATCTTGTTCAGATAATCTTCCATTTTCAAACCATTTTTTCGAGTATTGTGCAGTTCATTCTTGATCACCATTACTCACGCCTTTGTTGAAGCACAAGTCAGGTTTCTAGCTTCGCTCCACAGTTCATGAGCGATCTTGCAGTGAATAAGTTGGATTCCAACCTCTTGCGACATAGTGTTTTGTAACCATCTTACTAGCATCCTGTCAACCGAGAACCACTGTGCATAAGCAGGATTGGGCCGCGTGCCAGCAGGTGCGCCAAAGAGAAGCTTCGCCGGAGCTATGAGAGAGCCATCAATATGGCCGTCCAACTGATTACCTTCGATTAAGGAAAGAACAATCGATTCCTAAACCAAGAAATTAGTGCGATCCAGCTTGATCGCAATGGTCTGGCTTGAAGAACTAAACAAGGAATATGCTCTGGTATTCATGCGTGAATCAGAGTCGACGTCGGAAACAGAAGATGTTGTATCGGCCATTGGAATGCTTTGATACCAAGTAAGAAAAGAGGATAAAATGTATGAATCTGAGGTAGTGAATTGCACTCAGCCACTGTATGATTTATATATCAACAACTACAATGATTCTAGAATAGTCTATCCAGCAACGAATGAATAACAGAACCTATAAACTATTGACGTATAATGCCATACATCATGGAGCGCATACACAGACTCTGCACCTGATGTATGGCAATAACAAACTGGGACCACACAGGGACAACACAACTCACAGTTAATTACAATACACACACAGCTTACAACTAATTACAATACAGTCATTTGCGATTACACTAAGTGCCTATATTCTAACAAAAGCAACAATTCATTTCAACATGTGTCATTCATTCATGAAAGACTAGATTCTTAGTGATATGTAGAGATTGTCACAATACAAAGTAGTTATACTACTTTGTTATGCTCTCAACTCCTTAACCAGTCACATTAGCCATATCAGCTCACTCACTGTATTTGTCATTGCTCAATACTCCGATTATCCTGAAGACAGTGAAACCACATTATTTCTTGGTTCTCCAGGATATAAGAGATCATCTTAATTTAATGATATATCTTGTACATGATCATCTGTTTAGCAGACATCTTCTCCAATTTGCATCACAATAGCCCTCAAGCTCTAAATTTACATCACTTCTTAATAATATACCTTGTCTAAGGGTGGACTTTAGGTACTTAAGATTCTTCCTACGACATTCATGTAGAGCTCCTTTGGTTCTAAAGAATATTGACTTAGGATATTCATAGAGTAAACTCTATCAAGTCGTGTTACAATTAAATATATTATTTTCCTAATAAGCTTGTAATAACGTTTCCCATTTGCCTACTTGTTCTCCTCAGTGTCCTGTTCACTCTTAGCACCCTGTTCATCTGCATTTTCTGGCCCATTTTCTTTCCTTATCACTACCTTACAATTTTCTTCCATCGGAGTGTCACTTAGCCTACACCCCTTGATTCCAACTTCTCTCCACAAATTGAGGGTGTATTTCAACTAGCTCATCGATATCCTTTTTACACTTCTAGCCACTTCAATCTCAAGAAAGTACTTGAGAGGTCCGAAGCCTTTGATGGTGAACTTGTGGTCAAGGTAACGTTTGACTTCATTGATCTTCTCAATATGAGTGCCTGCAAGAATTACGCCATCCTCATAGATCAATGCTGTGATAAATATTGATCATCTCTTAAAGATGAATAATGTAGGATCCACCTTTTATTGAATGAACCCAATGTCCTTTAACGCCATAGTAAACTTTTTATGCCAGTTCTTGGAGGCATGATTCAACCCATATAGAGATTTTCTCAATCTACAAACTTTATTGTCATTCTTTTATGGAAAACCTTATGGTATTCTCATGTAGACTTCCTCCTCTAAGTTGCCATAGAGGAATGCATTATTTACATCAAGTTGGTGTACAAACCAACTTTTCATAGTAGTCACTGCCAATAATGTTCTCAGTGACCATCTTAGCAACTGGGGCAAAAGTTTCATGATGGTCAACACCTTCCTCTTGAGTGAAACCTCTAGCAACTGATCTTGTCTTCGTGTGTCAAACTCCCCATTTGACTTATATTTTGTCTTATAGACCCATTTTGAGTAAATGAGATTCTTGTTCGACAGAGGGGCTTCTAGTGTATATGTTTCATTATGTTGCAAGGCTTCAATTTCTCTTTCCATTGCTTTTCTCCAACACCTATATAGCACTACCTCTTTGAAGGTTTTAGAGTCTGTTGTGCAATCTGTTGTTATTAGGAAAGCCTTACGACTCCTTGAGAATCTTTTGTTGCTAATATAGCTCATTATAGAATGTGTTGTGCTACTCCCGGTTGTAGTCACATCATCAAGCTGTGACAGTGAGGGTGGCAAGTCAACTACATAATCTCTTAGGTGCTTAAGAGTTGTACCAGCACATTGTTCCCTCCTTGGCCTATGATGGCTTTCTTCGGGCTCATTCATATCATTCCCTTCCCCTGATAGACCTCATCTTCATCTCTTTTTCTCGGATCTTGAGCAAGCATTCTCAATTATTCTTCCTCATTAACTTCGACTTGGTTCATACAGTTAATATCATTGCCATCATTGTTGGCAAAGTCCTTGCTTAAGGATGCAATAATGCATGTAACATCTTTAAAAAGGAAGTATTGCTCAAAATATGTCACATCACGTGATACAAATATAGCCTGTTTGTCTAAGTGGGTACCCAATAAAACAAACTTCGTCCCCCTCACCTCAAACTTGTTAAAGTTGGTCAAGTCTTGCTCGTATGCGCCACAACTTAACACCCTCAAATGATCATGACTATCCTTCTTTCCTGCGATAACTTTATAAGGTATTCAATTCCCAATGGCTATGGTAGGAAATATGTTAATGATGTGCACAACAGCCAAAATACAGTCTCCCCAAAATTCCTTTGGCATATTTGTATGAATTCTTAGAGCCTGCGTTGTCTCAATGATATACCTATACTTACGCTCAACCACAACATTTTGTTGTGGTGAATGTATGCATGATGTTTGGGTTAGAATGTCATTTTCATCACAATATTTCTGTAACTCAAGAG
Source organism: Acacia crassicarpa (assembly GCA_034222035.1). NCBI lineage: Eukaryota > Viridiplantae > Streptophyta > Magnoliopsida > Fabales > Fabaceae > Acacia > Acacia crassicarpa. The sequence continues at coordinate 15,603,133 of JAWXYG010000009.1, read as the reverse complement.
ATTTAAATTTTATACCATTTGTTAGTTCTCTATGTGTTTTAATGATAACTGACAATTGTAAACATAAAGTTGAAGTTTGTCTTAAGTAAGTTGAAAAACTTATTGTTAAAGACAGACTCGAGTTTTGGATTCAAAACTCGAGTTTTGGTCTTATAGAGAGCACTCTAAGTTCTTCACATTTAGACAAATTCCAGTTTTCATCACATAGAGACTCTACAATATTTTCTAAAATAAGCAAAACTCCAGTTTGCGTTAGTAAACTCGAGTTTTGGGTATACAATGAGCCTCTGATGTGTTAAGCATAAGAAAACTCCAGTTTAGACTTAACCAATAGTTTTTCTTAGTTTTTCAAAGTTTTGAGAAAACTCGAGTTTATATATGAAAAGTCGAGTTTAGGTTTAAGAAAGAACTTACATGTTTTCAATTACTTTGAGAAAACTCCAGTTTGTGTAGAAAACTCTAGTTTTAACTTGGATAGAGTTTACAAAGATTTTCATCTTTAAATGAAAACTCGAGTTTATATTTAGAAACTCGAGTTTTGGTCAAGCCGAGAGCTTTGCTCATTTCTGTGTTTTTGAAAACTCCAGTGTACTTCAAAAACTCCAGTTTTGAGCTTTTGGACTTAAACATGTTTTTCACTATAAAAGTTCAAAACTCGAGTTTGTCATTAATGAACTCGAGTTTTGCTTGTGTTCCAAAATGCACTTCAAAGGTAAAATCGCGATGTTCGTCTCTAGAAGAAGAACACTCAAGTTTCAGTTGGAAACTCCAGTTTTGTCTTCTGAGCATAGTTACAAACTCCAGTTTGGACAAACAAACTTAAGTTTGTGTCGCCGAGTTTGAAATTCAAATCTGACGAATTTGTAAAACCTTCGTGTTTGATTTTAATACTTCATATTAGCACTCATTACTATTCCTAGCTATGTTTAATCACTTTGTTAATAAGTTTCAAATGGTTTAGAGAACTTTAAATGAAGGTTAAAAGCAAAAGCAAAAAGTGACGTCAGCACATTAAATGCAAAGTTCAGAAAACTTGCATCCTTTTGGACAATCATTCTACACACGTTGCTAAGGGATTAATGTTTCCTTTCCTCATCCAGTAGTTGCTCTTCCAACAGATTAATATTTAAGAAGTCAACCATAAACTTCTATGCAACTGGATTAAGCAAAGAGTAGAGAGAGAAGAAGACCTAAGCTCATCTTAATCCTTCCTGAATGTCTCCAACGGTTACATTAGGGATTTCAACGGTCATTTAATGTTCTCTTAGTATATATAGAGTAGCATTCAATTCTTCTCAACAACTAATCTGCTGAAAACAAATTGCATTCAAGTTTACCAACTACTCTTTCAGTTTTCACCTGTAAAGTATCTTTTGATACATTGATCTTCAGTGTTTATATTTATCCACTCTTAGAAAGAGTTCAATGATTGTAAATCATTTATTGTGAGTATCTCAAGTCTGAGAACTTGGAGATTGGGTTATTGATTGCAACTTGTAAGGAGAGTAAGTCCTAATGAGAGAATTACTGTAGAGTTACAGAGTGTGTAATCAATTGATATAGTAAAATCCCAGAGTGTCTAAGGATTGGACGTAGATCAAGTTGTTGGACCAAACCAACCAGTATAAATCCTTCATGTCTTGCTTCTTCTTTCATACCCTGCTCTGCTCTATTTTAGTGTTCATAAACAGATTAATTAGAAAAGAATTTTAAAATCCCCAATTCACCTCCCTCTTGATGATTTTCTCTACTTTCACCATTGTCTATTCTCAAACATTTACTTGCTTATTGTTTTGTGTTTTTGCCATGTTCATGAATTTCATCAAAATGCCACTCACATCTTATTTGTGTTTCATTAAATAGACCCAAGTAACTCTGCTAAAATAATCAATAATAGTGAGAAAGTATTGAGCCATTGTTAACAAAAGCACCTTATATGGTCCCATACATCACAATTTATTAAATCAAAACAAGAAATACTCTTTCTTGAACTATCTCCAAATAGCAGTCTAGTGTGCTTTGCTTTATTACAAGAATCACATATTTCATTATCTTCTAAATAAAAATTAATGAGTTTCATCTTCTCTTTTAAAGCAGGCTCGAGCCTCTAATTTCATAGTTGTGGATCCATATGTCTTTCTGCCATTAGTGCAACTCTTCTTCCTAGTGTTGATTCTAAAATGTAGAGCCTATTATGGTATCTCCCTATTCCAATCATATTGTTCATGCGCAAGTGTTGGGATCCGTACACGCAGCAAAATTATAAAACTTTTACGAATCCCAGAGAGAATCGCTCAATCGTGTTTAAAATCAAGGTAGAAAAGAACCGAATCATACCTATACGAACTGGTGTGCGTCTCGTTCTATTTGATCACGTGGACTACTTTCTCAATCAACAGAAGTTGACTCTACGAATTGCCTCCATCTATCGATATCCACACGAATAGCACTTGAACACGGACAGTATTGTGCTAGCGCCTTCAACCTTGCGTCTCTCCTTTCCTTTCTAGGGTTTCTTGCGGCTTCTCTAGTTCATCCATACTCTCAATACGACTATATCAATATCTATTTAAAGAGTTTCTAAAAGCCTAATAAACCTATTAAAATATTCCAAAATTAATCTAATTAATCTTGAAATTCGAATCTGAATTAAAATAATATATTAATTAAATTTATCCATCAGATCTAATCAAATATATTTATTTAATCCGAATTAGGAGCCTTCATATTTAATTTATCTTTATAAATTAAATTTGAGATATGATATCTTTCTATTTAATTAAATCTGAGATACTATATCTTTATTCGAAAATTAAATTTAAGATACAATATCTCAATTTATTATAGTTATTTAATTTATCAAACAAATTAAATACTATATATAATAATATTATTATCTATAAATAATATCATTATTATTTTCACATTTATATTATAATATAATATGATATAATATATATATATATATATATATATATATATATATATATATATATATATCAACCCTAGATTAAAGTATTCATTAAATCTTAGACATATCTAAGATTCAATGAATTTGAACACTATTGCTCATGTTGGGATATTCTTTTATGCGAACCTACAGGCACACATGAGATTAGCAGCGGGCCAATACTGTACCAGCCCACAAGTCGCAAGCGGCCCTTAGCAAGGCATTACGACTACCCAATTCATATGGAGATCGATGATACGATACAACCTATCGTACAACCATGTCACGTACCTTTTGTCATGCGATAATTTGGTCAATGATGAGGCATGAATAATGTCAACTTCCTGTTCTTGACCATTACTTTCTCGATTCTTGAGTAGTCTAATTGGAATGGAAATTCCTTTCCATCACAGTATGACCATACGTTTCTCAGACTCACTCATCGAGGGGCCCAATATTATCTCTCTACAAATGTGAGGGACAAAATTCCATCTTGATCATTCATATTCCTCTGCATAAAAACCACTGATCCCGATCACAGCCTTTATCATCACCTGGTCAAAGGTGACTTTTGACTAGGTCAAAGATCAACGACTCATCATGTAGGAATCCATGATGATCTCAGGTCAAAGGGCATTATGACGCGGTTATACATGAGATAAGCTTATGACTAAATCCATGCAGCTTTCTTATAGTGGGTCGGTCCAGCACCTTGTACTCTTACAAGTGCCTGTGACTTTGATTCGCATCTCCATAGCTTATCAAAGTCATACTAGTCTTATTTCATCTTAGCTCCCACATAGATGACCGACTAGGGACATCTAGGATAGTCTATATGATATATCCAAAGATACAGTTATCACTATAAACATGCAAATGAAATGATAACTAAAGGAAAATACTATAAATACCATAAACATTTAAAGTACAATGACTTGCCCTTATAGCATAATTTCCAACAAGAAGTCCAGTATTACGCACAAGTTTTTAACAAAGAGCAGTGCAAGATTATCATCATGAGTGAGCTTACCAACTAATAAAAGATTACACTTAAAACTAGTATTTTGAAAACATCTTTGAGCTGCATCCTATTTTGTAATTTTAGGTTTCCAAATGACTACCCCAATATCCTTTGTCCATTTGGCATTAGCATAGGCAAGTACATTCCACTCCTTTCATTCAATAAAAATTTATCCTCACAAATAATGTGCTCTTTTTCCTCTGAGTCTGTTACTCATACTTTATTAAAGTCAAAGTTTATCGAGTACTTACAAACTATGTTCTTCATAGGTTGGTTTGATGAACTAATAGTGCGACCCTTTTGTTTGTCCATCTCACCATTCAACATCCTCATAAGTTGTTTATACTATAGAAGTGTAAGACTGGGGACCAGACTCTCAGTTGTGTTCACGTATATTGCCTTTGGTCCATTGTGCCTATCATTTCATGAGCCTGATCTGTCTTGTCACTCTCTATTTGGCTCTCTCGAATTGGAAGGATAGCCTATGATTTCAAACACTTACCCTTAGTGTGTCCAAGCTTTTGACAGTGCCTACATTGAGGTTTTTCTTTCCTCTCATCCATGTCGTTCTTCACTTTTTCCAACTGAAAGGCTATAGTCTCAGAGTTTGTTCAACGTAACACAAATATGTGTCTCTGCTTCTCATCTTTTGAGGCCAAGTGATATGCTACCCCTACACTCATAAGGGGTTTTATGCTAAGGATATGTATTTTAACTACAATAAATTCCTCATCTAATTCCATGAGAAACTCATACAATCACTCCTAGCCCTTGGCCTCAATTATTTGCTTCTCAATGTCACATTTGCAGATCCTACAGGTACACCTTGATAGAGGTGTCAAAGATGTTGCCTTATCCCAAAGCACCTTTAGCTTAGTGTAGCAAGACACCAAAGATTGTTTGTCTTGCCGAAGACATGCTATATCACGTCAAAGTTCATACACCCTAAGAGCACTACCTTTCGCAAACTGTCCCATAAGTTCCAACCATATTTCTATTGTCGTTTAAGTGTAAATGATGGTCTTCTAGAGCTCCTTGTCCATTGCACTCTTGAGCCATCCTTTCAACTTGGCATCACATTGAATCCAATTAGAAAGATCGGCTGAATTGATTGCAGGCTTCTTGATCGAAGCATTAACAAACCCAAACTTGGTTTTAACTAGGAGCACATTTGTCATGTCCTCCACCCATTTTGAATAGTTAGTCTCGCTCAGCAACTCACTGACAAAAACTTTTCTTGGGTTGTCTGAGGCATGCAAAAAGAAAGGAGCATTCACATCCTAACTCGAAGCCATCGCTCTCAGTGTTTATTCTCTCTTAGCGCATTTTATCTCAAGTTCGGAAACCTTATACTTTGATACCATGATCTGATGAAACTCTCAAAAGTGTGCATATTGAATAATGACAAAGAGTACATATGAATATATAGGCATATGCGTAGATGACGAGATCACATCAAATATCTAATTAGGAATATCCTAAATTTATCGTGATCTTGATTTTTGGAATTCTAATCCTTACTACTTCAAGATACTAATCGTGGACGATGATGATATATCATTCTTCAAGCTCTCTATATAAATGTGTATATAAAAAATTGAGCCAAACTGATTTGATAAATTCAAGTCATTAATCCCCTATCATAATCTTCCCTTCATTCCTTTTTAACTTTCCTTTTAAAAAAAGATTGATTCTTCATATATATATATATATATATATATATATATATATTATGATCATGACCAAGCAATGACTTGAAGCTAACAGCTATATGTGCTTTGTATATACTTTATTGTGAATTAAAAAGTAGCAGTTTGAAGGTTTAATGGCTTGAACATGCATTGGACAGCCATTCGTATCTCTTTCCTTCATGTGACTTTATGGATAACCCTAATGCTTTGTTCTAATGTATTAATGTTGTCAAAGGTTGTTATTCTGTTGATACACTTTCTTATGTCCTCAATATAAGACCTAATTGACCTCTTTTTTTAGAGGTTAAAAAAGCTAAATAAGTTAGTTAATCATAAAATATGTTATGTATCATTTTTTTACTAGCTATATTGTGTATCATTTAACTATACAAATTAGTTTGGTACTCCCTTTTCCAACTGGACCAAAGGAAGTATAATAAAGATAAATATAAATAATCTAAAATAATTTATTTAGCTTTCTTAACCTTTTAAAACAAGGCAACTGGGTCTTATACTAGAGATCGGATTTAGTAATTTTATATAATTAATTTATGTACCCAAAATCTAATTTAACACTTTGAAAAGGGAAAATCCTTTTTAAAAAAAACCTCCAAAATTAAAAAATATCCTAAATTAGGTTTGTTTGTTATAATTGATTATAAGGGATTGACTATACTTGATAAAAAATTCACAACTTATTTAATTTTAGTGGGAAATTACTTATTCAAGATTTTGAAATTTTGAAAGTAATTTTTTGGATTTCCCCCTTTAAAAATACCTTATCGTGTAATAAGTTCTTGGGCACAGTTTTTAGTTCACCATTAATAAAAGAGCTTGTTAGTGGATAATCTATATGGATGTTAACTAGGTAAAAACCAATTTAGTATTTTAATCCTATTTATAAGACACTTCCAACATATTTCACGTAAAAGAAGAAAAATCTTAAACTTTATCAACTTTTCTATAAAATTCAACAACTTTTTAAATTTACCCATATTTTAATAAATGGCGGGCAAAATTATACATTAGTATAAAAAATTTTGTCTGACTACCCTCTTCTTTCTCTATCTATAAGTAGGACTAGAGGAATATAATTCATGGGTATATCACCTAAATCGTACAACCATTTGTGATCCCCCCGAGAAAAAATTATATCATCTCTGGTCCTAAATATAAGATCCGATTTACTTTTTTTAAAATATTAATGAAGCTATTTAAATTTCTTCAAAGTATTTTTTTGCTGGAAAATATTTCTTTTTTTTTTTCAAATTAATTTGTCTCACTTATAAAATGATATATAATCTAATGATACATAAAATATAACATGATTAATTATTTAGATTTCTTAATCTCTTAAAAAAAATCTGTTGGGTCTTATATTTAGAATCGTAAAAATAATAATTTTTTAACTCAAGCCAAGTTAAACCACAAAAGCGGCAAAACTCTCCAAGAATCAAATCAGATAATGCTCTTAAGTTAAAGACGGTATAACTGTTTGCCATCTAAGCTAAACGTTATTCGTAAAAAATTTATAGTGTTTTAGTGAGATTGAAGGGATGTTAAGGGGGGAAAACAAAAGAGAGTGATCTCCTCCTCAGAATTGCACACATAAATTAAATGAATTAATGATGTAGCAGCTGGACTATCCACTCAGCCTTTTTGACTTGCCTCTTCTTTTAGCAAGCAAACAAACCAACAATGTGATGGGATTTCGTGTTCACTTTTAAAATCTCTCACTTTGCTATTTCCTTATTTGGTTTTATTATTACTGTATCACCCAGCCACTAGCTTCGCATATATGTTACTTTATATATACATCGATGTCACTAGGTCGGCCGACTAAATTCCTTAACTTTTCCCCATGGCCATTATTATGGGAGAAAGAAGCTAGGTTGGAAATTAATGAGAAGATTTCAAACTAAACCCAAGAGAGGAATTTAAAAAAAAAAAAAAACTGCATTAGAGGGAGAGATTGGAGAACAACCCTAGTTTTGCTGGAAAAGTTAGGCTTTTGAATACTAGTCTTGTTTTGTTGTTTACAGTAAGCATCATTATTGTCTACCACTTGGGAAAATGTTAAATTTATGTGAGTTGGTTCCGATTTGGAATGGATTTTTGGATCTCTAGGCCCTCAAATTCCTAAGCTTTATGGGATTTTTTTTTTTCCCCTTTTGTTAACTGTGAGGTCGGTTTATTGTTATGCTCAACCTATGATGATTGCCCTGCAATACAAGTCATGTTCTCTCTCTTAGTAATGATAAACCCTTGTCGTTCACTTTCCACATGCCACTCACTTAACATTTCTGGGTCATGTGGTTACAATTTGTTATAAAACTTAATTAATGGGACCCCTCTTCTAGTCATTTTCAATCCAAGACCACTCCACTTACACACACTTTTCTAACTTTGCATTCTCTTAATTATTATGATCAATCTCTATGCATAAACCCTATTCATACTCCTCTAATAGTGAATCGATTATTGTTTTGTACTTCAATATAATGGAGGCATTGGATTAATGTGAAAAATTAAAGATCAATCGATCAAGTCGGCCTTAGGTAGAGAGCATGAAATAAGAAGTATTGATCAAATATTGCCATATGAATTCTGGTTGTTAGAGTTGGAGAGCTTAAGGTCTTATAAGGCCGGTCAGGCCCTTCAACCAAAACCTTTTGTAGGTAGTTATCTCCAGTTGATCGGCTTTTAATAAAAGAGTCAACATAATAAACATAAGTTTATGAAAAAATCACACCTCAAACGTTAAATGTTTGAATTGGAAAGCATAAGAATTTATAACTCCCTTAGTTCAAGCCAAGGTAACTTTTTGTTGGGACTCATGACAATTACACGGACCATGAAAATGAGTCACACATGATTCATAACTAATAAATTGTGTGACATTATAGAGCATGTTTGGGATGGTTTTGATGGGGCCAATCATGCAGTTGATGGGGCAATTGGGCTTTTGAGGGTTTTTCAGCTTATGGCAATTTCAGTTTAGTTCCCATCTCTGCATGCAAAGCCTCCCACAATTGATAAAGCTAAATAAATTATTTAAAAGTATTTATATTTATCATTGTTTGACTTATATAAAATTATATATAATTTAATGATGATATACATAAATATTTTAGAGATATCATATAACATTTATTATGATTAAATAATTTATTTAGCATTATCAATCTCGCTAACCTAGTCAACTGAACCTTGTATTAAGGACAATAAGTTGTATATAATAAAAATTTGTGTCCTTTTAGGTCATATTCCATATAAATTTGCTATTTAAAAAAATCATCTAAACATGTTTCACTTTTAAAAGGTTACTTATACTACCATCAATCCAAACATAAATCACATTACACAATCTGATTTTTATCCTATCTTAAGTTTACGAAAATCATATTGTAAAAAAACTAATTTTGCCACCGATATTCGAAACACATACATAATTGTGTTCTTATTAGTTACTTTTAACAAGGTTCCAACTTGGTAACATAAATTGATCTGAATCAAGAAGATATAAAGTATGTTGGGGATCTGAAGGAGGAAGTCTAATTTTTGTTTCTTTTGTTGTAAATAAAACAAATATTCATTGATGAGTTCAACAGTATTTCTTTTTATTGAGCTCAGAGGACCCATCCCTATTTTTTTTTTAAATTGAAAAAACGTTATTTTCCCAACTGACTACAGTTGGTGACCATTGAAACACTACTTTAGGGTTTCCTTTCCGCTGAATCGGAAGGCACATATATACACAAACATACACATAAAAGTTGTAACACCCCAACTTTTCTAAAGCATTTTCAAAATAAATTGATCAGAATTGAGCAACGAAATGATTTTAAATACAGAGTAACTGATATTCAACCACTGTAGTGTACTGGTTTGCTGATACAAAGAGTTTGAAAGACTATACATATCTACAGGACTTTCTCCAGCTAGTTCTTCTGCCTGCTGGTAACCCTTGTTTCTGTTTCTGTTCACTCCGAAATTCCTGAAGCTACAGTAAGAGCTGAGGTTCAATACCCATTGAACCTCAGGTAACGGTTAACCTCATGCTTATGTAACAATTTTATATATAATAGATATTCATGATAGTTTCAGCATAATCACATTTTAACAGCACAACCACCTCATATTTTAATCCAGTCTGCACTACCCAGTGCCACGGTGTACATCCGTGTCCTCAGCGCTAGGAAAACTCAACGGCATTATCATGACTATAACCCGTATATAGCTGAATGTGTATGCACAACTTTATAAAAACAGAATCTCAGACTATCCATCACATACAAATTTACAATAAGCATCAGAGTTAAGGTTACAGTACGCGTCCGTACCTTCGTTGATGATGTTTTGGTACGTTTGACTAAAACGATACTTCTAACGGAAAACAGCGGTACAAGTTCACAGATACCCCTTGAAGTTCTTACTCCTTCTCTCCAGCTCCGAGAACTTTACTCTAAATTCTCCCTCTAAACTCTAAGAATTGTCTCTCTTCTATTAAACTTGACCGTTGTGATCTGAGTTTGGTATGTAGAAAATGAAGAAATGAAGCTTCTATTTATAGTGTTGGAAAATGGGTCCTTAAGTGTAATTTCTTATTTTTGGGTCATTTTGCGTAATTCTCAAAATTATAAAAAATTATAAAAATTGGCACACGAGGTGCACCTCGTGTGCCTTAATTATTTTTTTTTTATTTTAATAATTTAAATAGTGTTTTTACTGATAAAATCCCTTGTTCGGTGTTCTGATCGCGTGATCTTTTGCAAAATTTCAAAAATCCGGAAGCACAGCCCTGAAGCTCTATTCTTCCTCTTTAAAAATATCTGGGTCAACTGAATTTTTGACCTCATTCAGGGTATTTCGTAATCTGTCAAAGATTTTAAGTCGGACACTGCCGGTAACAGAAATTACTTCGGGTGACACCATCTTCGAGACAAAAATTCACTGATTCATAATATGTGCAGTTGTTTACTACTTAGTTCAAGGATTTTGAGTTATAATTTATTTTCAAAAATAGGGTCTAATAGTCCTCCGAAAATAGGCTAATTTTCTAGTCTTTAGGTCCAAAATTCAGGATGTTACAATTCTCCCCCTGTTCAATAAATTTCGTCCTCGAAATTTGAACATATAAACTCAAAAGGTTATCTAGACCTCTAATATACTTCTTCCTTATACATGCTTATCTAGCATACATCCTACTATTCAATGCTCCATTAAACTGGGAACATTTCACAAATGCTCCATTTCATTTTCTATAATTCAACCTCTTCCTTTGTACTAGCATGCCAACTAGTGATCCAAGAAAAATTCTATTTTCTGGGTTTGTCTATCACTCCAATTCTCTTAATTCTGGTACCAAGTATCATCATAGATACTATTCTCATCATCATTTCAAATCTTCGGATTCTCTCCAGTTCATCTAATATTATTAGAAAGTCACCCTTCCCAAGATTACTATCACCTTAGCACGCTTACGCTTAAAATCCTATTTTCAAATGTCAATTCCGACATCTTGAGTCAGCTGCACATCTAAGACAGATTTCTTAGATAAATGTGCGTATAAACGTCCAAACTTATTTTCTTGAAAACACAGCTAGCAATAAATTCCATAGCGATTTCTGTCTGCAAAGGTCTAGGAAACTGCGACCCCTAACGGTGGCTAGGGTGCACTAGGGTGCGGTGCCATAAAATTTTCCGCATAACAACAAAGTCTGCACTATTCTGAGCCAACGACAGATGAGAATCCGATGCTGCTTAACAAAATCTAGACGTTGCTAGCCCAGCTATAAATCGAGTAAAGAAAGAGTAAATGTTTCATGTTCTCTCAAACTTCACAAAATATTCATTTCCTCTCCGATCGTAATCTTCACTATAACCTTCCACATTATCCTTAAACATGGCCGGTTCAAGTAACTCTATTCCAGTCTCCGATTCATTCAACCCTTTCTTTCTTGAAGCCTTACTTCATGACTATCAGACTAACATGTTGTCTGATTTGTCAAACAATGCATCATACCCTTATTCTTCTTTATTTCCCCAAAATCCCGTAAGTATGAACGTTCATTCATCTGCCTCAACGATTAACATTCCTACTCCTCCTCCAAGGATACAAGATTCTATTTTTACAACTACTAACAGAAAGGAATCTGAAGCAGGTCCATCAAGGCGACCTGTCCAAAGGTGTCGTAATGTGGCAGAACTTATGGAGTCTACGATACCTTCTCAACCAAGGAATCCTGCTTCTACCTTGACTGAGACTACTAATCCATTTTCATGTGGTTGCTGCCATGTTCTACGAGAGATTATTCATACCAATGGACTTCAATACCATAAACTTGAAGTTCATGGGAGGATTGGTATGATATGCCACGCTGTCTTTCACCAGGACGTACAAGGAGGTTCTTCCAGTCCTCAAGTATTTGACTTTGGTAAGAAGAATTTAGATGATGTCAAACATTTTCTAGAAAATTATTGTTTGAATCAAAAATCTTTAGGGTATGTCCTGGTGTCGGATCCCCTATCAGCCTACTATGAGGCCCTCTGTGTTGGTTTGGAATGGACTAAAAATCAAAATGAACTCCCTAATAGTTCATTTCCAACCAATACAGAAAATATATCCAATAAAGGAAAAGAGCTCATGGTTGTAAATAATAATCCTTCAGTCCCCATACCTAGTAATCCATACCGATCAAGAGCTGAACAAAATATTAGAGCTTCATCAATGTCAATAAATGATCTTAGAGACTTATTCCATTTACCTCAACAAGAAGCGGCTAAACAAGTTCGTCTATGCAAAAATGTCTTAATGAAAATATGCCATAGAGAAGGAATAAGGCATTGGCCTTATGTAAAAATTCGAAGCACTATGAGGCAAATAGCTAGATTGAGACAAACAATGTCTTCTGATGGTCCTCTCTCAAGTGCAGCCGCTCAAGAAGAAATTAATAGACTTAAACTTGAGATGGTCAACGCTTGTGGTGGGATTGTACCAACTGTTGCTCTTGATGCTTGAAATAATATAGTCTAGCCTTCTTGCTAATGTTTGTAATCTCTTATTCTAGGATTCATAAGGATTTTCGAGTTTTCCTGCCAAACTCAACTTTATCTTATTAAATTCAAACTTAAGCCAGTTATTCTGTATAATCAAGACTATGTCCGTATTCTGTTATGGTATTGTCATCTGTTACTCATATAAATTAGCTAGGTAAGTGTAAATCTAGCGAAAATCTCTTCATACTTTTTACAACGGCAACAAAATGAATAACCATCAAATAGGGGCTTAGTCTTTCAATCACTTTCCTAGACACCAATAAAAATATTCATCCCCTAGAAAGTAATTTTGGGCCTACAGAATCCAATATTCAATAAATTTTCTTGTCTCATTTTCAAATTTTCAAACATGAAAAATTTTCCATGGTTTCAGTACATTTCACAATCTGCACTATACCACAAAGTAATAATGCTATAACATTTTTAAATTTAATCGCTGCCATCACAAATTCGTGAAAACATTTTTCACTGCCGGATCATTTTCAAAAACTTTTATTACCGGCACATATCTTTGAGGGAGCTAATTTATTTCACAAAATTTTACAATTGAGAGTACACACCATCATTTTAACCATTTGGTACAGTGAGCGCCTTCTCCCAATCCCCAAATCCAGTTTTAACAGTATTATCAACAATGTGGGAGAACCTCCGCCCCTTTCTCAGGAGACCCAGTGTTCACACTGGCACATAAAGTAGCAACCCTATCTAGCGGAACTCAGTCCAGTCATAGACAGTCAGGTTTTACTAATCAAAACATACGCCCTAGGCGAAATGTTATGGATTTGGTGCGTTCACTGCTGGTGCGATTTCCATTTTCTCAAATCAAAATCCCTCCAAAACTTTTTGTTCAAAAAAAAACATTTATCAAAGGCTAGCGATTTCAAACATTTTAAAACATCTAGCAAGACCCAGCAAACTGTGTACATCTACAACAGCTTCTGTCCTTCCAGTTTTGTACTGACTTTACCACAACATAGTTGAAAACTCAGTTTCAAACTCTGGGTTCTAACAAAACCGTTTGTACAAGACAACATCATAACCATCACTGTGGTCTCAAATTCTGTTGAAAAAATATTTCATTTGAAAACTCGATTTCACAAATTTGAAAGTAAACTCCGAAAATTTCAAAATAGCAGGTGCATTGGTAAGTTCAAAAATTCAATTTTTTTTAAAACCTTACTTAGGAATCAGACAACTAACATTAGAAGGTCATTACTAACTACATACATCCGGACCTCTGTTCTTGACTACTCAAACCATATGTATAATGCTTAGTTTGTTCTACTTAACTCATCTGGCTATTCCAAACTTTGCCCGTTATCCTCGGGTTTCACAAGCTTTTTGGGACACTTCTCGTATTTGTTGTCTAACAATATGTACTATATAGCATTGGAGCAAACCATGGTGATATACTAGATTACTTAAACCTTCACTCTGGGGAACCTATTCGATGTGAGACTCATTATAATTTACTTACCTTGAGAACTGATGCACTGGTAACTCTACTTTATGGTTCGTTGTCACGGCGGCTCCACTCTACGGTTCGTCGTCACGGTGGCTCTGCTCTACGGCACATTACTCGGCGCTTCACTTAGTCTTCTCAGACCAGTCAGCTTTTCCGGTTAGCATCCTCTGTAGGTAAACCTCCTAGATCAGAACTCCCCGTAGGTATCCTTCTCCGATTAAACTTTCCATAAGTAGCGCCAGTGATCGTCTTTGAATCATTATAATGAGAACTCAAATCTTAACAGGTTCCTATCCTTTAGTAGTTTCATAAACCGTTGTTTCTATGTCTGCCATCTTATCTAGGGTCATTCTATTTGTGGACTTTCACTTTCTGTTTAGCTCCAGGCATAATCCTTAACTCAACTTTCCCTATTGGGTAATCACCTACTTCTTGGGAAATCTATTAGCCACTAACATCTCTATGATTCTTGGTCCCACCTTGAGACCATAACCTGGTGGCTACTGAGGTTTCCAGCTTTCGTATGGTTCTGTTAAGGAACTATCTCTTAGATATTTGGAACCTAAACAAAGCTCACTCATATTTTCTCAGGGTTCCTACTCTCACAGGGGTCATAGTTCTGAGATTTCTCTCGCCTAAGCAATATTAACTTCATAATGTCTATTGATTCTTGGTACTAATATTGGTATACTTGGGTACCTACAACTCTCATAGGTACTAGTATGACATAACTGTCTCCCCAGAATTACTGGGTACTTTCCTTCTTCTGTCAATTGATCACCACCGTCAAGGACTTAATCAAAAGATCTTCGTCCTCGGAGCCATGCCCCGTTGCACGCATGGTGTCTGGCCTCTACAAGGTAGGAATTTCCTTCTCAAGATAACTTAACAAGTTATTATTTTCACAAGGTCACTAAATCAATAGGTTACTAGCCAAGGAAAAACCTAAACAGTAGGTTATTGTTTACCGGAAAACTTAAGTCGTACTGACTTTTCTGTACCGCTTCCCTTGAACACTAAGCGGGGATTCAATATAGACTCTGATTCCCATATCAGAAGTCCTCAAGTTTAACAACAGAACCCATATTCTATGCCATCAAGGTTTTAACTTCCCGAGCCTAACCCTTTTCCTTAAGGTGTATGTCATTTTTGTATCACAACACCAGTATTATATCAGTACTTTGTTCTTGTTTTTCGAAATACTTTTAAAACCATGGCTTAGAGCCTAACTTAGTTAGTCAAACCGATTGGCCAGGTAGGCGTCTATCATGGGAGCCTCACCGTGCTAGGGTGACTAATTGGCTGATCCACATAGACTCGGCCCTACCTTCGGCACCAATGGTTTACTGTAACTGAGTCGGGTTCATACCAGATAAAATACTTTTGAAAACTTAGAACCTAACTCCGCTACTCAGACAATCCGACTAGGCAGGTGTATTTGTGGAAGGCTCACCGAATTCAAGGAAACTGATTGCCAACCACAAAACCCCTTTCTAGATATCAGACTGTTTGGAGTAACTTAGTTAACTTCGTGCCAGAATGCCTGCTTTGATACCAAAATGTAACACCCCAACTTTTCTAAAGCATTTTCAAAATAAATTGATCAGAATTGAGCAACGAAATGATTTTAAATACAGAGTAACTGATATTCAACCACTGTAGTGTACTGGTTTGCTGATACAAAGAGTTTGAAAGACTATACATATCTACAGGACTTTCTCCAGCTAGTTCTTCTGCCTGCTGGTAACCCTTGTTTCTGTTTCTGTTCACTCCGAAATTCCTGAAGCTACAGTAAGAGCTGAGGTTCAATACCCATTGAACCTCAGGTAACAGTTAACCTCATGCTTATGTAACAATTTTATATATAATAGATATTCATGATAGTTTCAGCATAATCACATTTTAACAGCACAACCACCTCATATTTTAATCCAGTCTGCACTACCCAGTGCCACGGTGTACATCCGTGTCCTCAGCGCTAGGAAAACTCAACGGCATTATCATGACTATAACCCGTATATAGCTGAATGTGTATGCACAACTTTATAAAAACAGAATCTCAGACTATCCATCACATACAAATTTACAATAAGCATCAGAGTTAAGGTTACAGTACGCGTCCGTACCTTCGTTGATGATGTTTTGGTACGTTTGACTAAAACGATACTTCTAACGGAAAACAGCGGTACAAGTTCACAGATACCCCTTGAAGTTCTTACTCCTTCTCTCCAGCTCCGAGAACTTTACTCTAAATTCTCCCTCTAAACTCTAAGAATTGTCTCTCTTCTATTAAACTCGACCGTTGTGATCTGAGTTTGGTGTGTAGAAAATGAAGAAATGAAGCTTCTATTTATAGTGTTGGAAAATGGGTCCTTAAGTGTAATTTCTTGTTTTTGGGTCATTTTGCGTAATTCTCAAAATTATAAAAAAATTATAAAAATTGGCACACGAGGTGCACCTCGTGTGCCTTAATTATTTTTTTTTATTTTAATAATTTAAATAGTGTTTTTACTGATAAAATCCCTTGTTCGGTGTTCTGATCGCGTGATCTTTTGCAAAATTTCAAAAATCCGGAAGCACAGCCCTGAAGCTCTATTCTTCCTCTTTAAAAATATCTGGGTCAACTGAATTTTTGACCTCATTCAGGGTATTTCGTAATCTGTCAAAGATTTTAAGTCGGACACTGCCGGTAACAGAAATTACTTCGGGTGACACCATCTTCGAGACAAAAATTCACTGATTCATAATATGTGCAGTTGTTTACTACTTAGTTCAAGGATTTTGAGTTATAATTTATTTTCAAAAATAGGGTCTAATAGTCCTCCGAAAATAGGCTAATTTTCTAGTCTTTAGGTCCAAAATTCAGGATGTTACAAAAGTGTGTGTCTTTTTTGTTGGATCTGCTACTTTCTTCTTTCTTTTTGTTTTATTTTTTTTAAAAAAATATCCTCATCATCTCTTTTCTTAATTCATATCAGTATTATGCAAAGCATTAATCAGGATTCAAAATTTAGTGAATGGTAATTATTATTAGCGATACTTAAAATAATGTAAGATTCTCAATCGCGATACATTTTTTTTCTTTGTTTCTTTACTAAGCTTATTTTATTAATTGATAATCAATGATATTATTGTGATAGGCGTTGTTAACCAGTACCGCAGTACGTACATTCTACAGTTATGATAATAATAAGTGTCTCTCTTTCAATAATGCACAAGTTTCTTAACTTGGGCACTTTCATTTCGACGGACGTACCAAAACGCTTGGGGACAAATTTGGAAATGTCGATAGTAAAGTAGTTAGTTAATCGATTAAGGATCCGATAAACTGTGTGTTAGTTATCCATTTTATTCATTTGTATTAGAAGTTTGATTAAAAAATCTCTTATATATATATATATATATATATATATATATATATATATATATATATATATAATATTAAGAGGAAGAGTTTATCGAAAAAAAGGGGTCGGTTGAATTTTATTTAAATTCTAAATTAAATTGTTAAACCCAACAAATTTTAAATTGAGTAATATATACTAAAATAAGAATTTAAAATCCAATAATTTCACTTTACTACCCTTTATTTAATTTCAACTAAGTAATAAATACTTTAATGTATATCCTAAGACTCAGTCATCCATATTTATTATTGGGAAAATTTATCTTAGGGCTCATTTAAGTAAAATAAATAAATAAATAAAAAGGCCCAAACATTGTTTAAATACCAGAAAAAGTCATATGACCTTTAATTTTATGGTATTATTTCATAAAACGCCAACAATTAAATCAGTTTCATTAACAACTAAATTAATGTCCATTAACAACTAAATCAGTAGCATTAACAACAATATCTTAACAACTTAATCAGTCTCATTAACAACTAAATCAGTACCCGTTAACAACTATATCAGTCCCATTAACAACTAATGCTTTTTGAAATAATACTAGAAAAAGTCCTAGGGCCTTTTTTGACATTTGAACAATGTTTGAGCCTTTTCTGACATTTTTTTGTTAATATGGGCCCTAAGGTGAATTTTCCCTTTATTATTTTAATTTCTTTTACAAAAATACGGATATTATTAATGACTGTTTTGCTGCAAAACAAAATCTTCTCCGCTTACTTTTTTTTTTTCCCCCAATCAAAGCTTAGCAATCGATTTCAATTTTATTTTGGTTGCCGTCTCTTTGTTCCTCCATTGCTGCCCATCTATCTCTTCCTTAGACATCACCCAACGTCGTACAGATCTCTCGTCCAGATCTGCATCTTCATTCCCTCTTTCTAGTTACCACACTAGTCATCCTAAAAATCTTGTCAACAAGAATCTACTTTTCACTTTAATCCTCTCAGAAAGAATCTATTTTGAACTTTAATCTAAAGAATTCATTGTCTGTTTTAGGTGGGCAATGAACTTTGCTCACTCAGTTTTCATTCTAGCATTTAGGTATTTGAGGAAATTTATACAGAATTGAAAGTTTGATTATATATATTGAGTTTCTCGATTTTTTTTTCCTCAACTAATGGAAATTGTTGCCTCTTCTCTATCATTGGCCAAATTTAATTCAACCGCCTTCACTTTTAAAATACTTCGGAGGGAGAGAGATAGGTGTGGAGGTCGGGGAAAGTTCTTGGTCCTTGGAAAAGTGTTGGCTTGTTGGCGAGGGGAGTAATTAATGAGGCAATACTCCTTCTAGTCCTTATTATAAGACACTAACTTTTAAATATATTTAGTCCTTTTTATAAGGCACTTGCTTATTCCCAAGTAACATTATTTTTTTTTCCATGTCTACCCATAAGTAATAAGGGTAAGGAGTGAGAATAATAATTAATATAATATTAAAGTTTAGTATAATTAGTAGGGGTAATATTGAAAATTACTTAAATTTTATGACAAATTTATTGACTTTGACTGCTTTTATTGGTTTGTGACAAAAGTTAGTTGGTGCCTTATAATAAAGATCAAAGGGAGTATTTTTAAAGAAAATTAAAATAATAAAGATGGATGAGTGACATGAAGAATATATGCATAAAAGTATTTATTACTGAGTTGAATATAAATAAGGGGTAGTAAGGTATAATTATTTAATTCCAAAACTTATTTTAGGATACTGGACCCAATTTAGAATTTGATAGCTTTAACAACCTAATTTAGAATTTGTATAATTCAATAGTCTTTTGAAAGATTTTCCCAAAAAAATCTGTAAATTTGAAAGGTAGAGTGTGTTTTACCATTATGATCAAAGTAAACTTATTAGTTATCTCGTACATTTAGAACATAAGAGAATATATTGTTAAATTCATTTAATTTCATGTACATCTATTATTAAGATTTAAGAGTGCATCATATGTACTACAGATTTATAGCATAAGTCATTTCAGTTAATTAATCGGAATCAAAAAGTGATAGTGATATCATTAAATTTGTCTTAAACTGGGAAAAAAAATCAACTTTACCTATATCAAGTGATCTTTTATTTTGACCCCAAAAAAAAAAAAAGTGATCTTTTATAGGGAAATTTGCACTCGTATCCGAAGTAAGAGTATTTATCACTGTAAGATCTCATGAAATAATCAAATAACTCTTAACTCTAAACTCCCAAGAGATGGCTGTAATTGAATCTAAATGTTAAATCACCAACATACCCTCCTTCATTTCAAGGAAAATAAAGGCCGAAGGGAGAAAAAAAAGGGTTTCAGACGTTCTTCTTATGTGGTTCTTCGACAATCTCCTTCAAACCCATCGGATCCATTGAATCATATCTTTGCCGAGGGCGAGCACCACGAATGAAGAGGAGGGCGTTTGAGCAACATGGGATTTACATCCCCATGCACCCAAAGCCCAGGCAGCACCAGCCATATACGACTTATTCAAGGGTAGAGAATCAGAGGTTAGAGTTTTATGTTGCGCGCTCTTTCAGATAATCATTACATTTGATTTCAGTTTTGAAACACGAAGCTATCAATCTCATTGACAATAAGCTATTCGAACTGCTCTTATTGCTCTCTAATTCTTTTCATACTATATATGGGTGCTCTATTGCAATGTACTCTAAGAGCATCGTTTAGGCTATTCACATGTTCTTAAAGAAGCTGTATATGTCATCATTGTTATTCTGTGCTGGCTTATATCTCCTATTCAATCTCTAGTTGGGCAAACATGAAGTGTCATGGTATTATTTGAGTTATACCTTTATGATTTAATATTTGAGTTTCTTTTGGCTGAACAATTATAGTTCATGGGCTTGTTATATCATATTCCAAGTCATCAATGATTTACTTGATGGAAAAACAATATATTATTAAATTTGAAGACTTGGAGATGCCAGAACAAGTTATTAGCTAGATGAGGGATGGGCAGCATGCTTGGCAGGAGGCAATGATCAATGATGTTGTACCTCCAGTGTATGTCTATCGTATTCAAGATCCGCAACCTAGTGAACCTTTGGTTAACGAGTTGAAGAGACATTATGGAATGTTGCCTGTAGCAGTTGAGCTGTTTTCGCAGGCTGGGGCACAAGTTGGAAAGCAGAGAGGTTGCTTCTTTCAAATGATTCGGAATACTTGGATTGTAACTAGGAGCTGAGGAGAGAGAGATGAAGAAATAGACATATATATTTTGTAACTTTAATTGATAATCAACTTATTGGCATCATTGTATTGACATGATTTCTGAGGTTAATTGTAATACCCTGTATTTCGAGTCTAAAGACTTGAAAATTGTCTGTTATCAAAGACTACTAGGCCATACTTTTAAAAATGGCGAATTTAGAATCAGTATTTTGTGAGACATGAATAGTGTTTACTATTCACAAATACGTATTTACTATTCACAAATACGTATTCACTTTGTAAATATGGTATTTAACCGGTATTTTGTTTGGCATGAATAGTTTTTACTATTCATGTATACGTACATGAATAGTATTTACTATTCATAAATACATATTTACTATTTATAAATACGTATTTTACTATTTAAATATTAAAATATTAAAAAAAAACAATCAGAAATGGCACCACGAGGAGCAGAGAAGAGACCACGAGGAACATTTTTATATTTTTTTAATATTTTGAAAAATTACGCAAATTGACCCAAAGACGAAAAATTACACTTAAGGACCCATTTTCCAACACTATAAATAGAGGCCTCACTTCTTCATTTTCTTCACACCAAACTCAGATCACAACGGTCGAGTTTAATAGAAGAGAGAGAATTCTTAGAGTTTAGAGTGAGAATTTAGAGTAAAGTTCTCGGAGCTGGAGAGAAGGAGTAAGAACTTCAAGGGTAAGTTCTTTGGTCTCTAGTCTTAAGATTTGGTAGTTTCTTTTGGTAATTATAGTAGAAATGCCAGATAGAGTTTTTTCTGAGTATGCTCTGTGGCTGCAGCTTAGCCTGATCTGTCACATCAGAAAAGAATTATTCTTGGGCAGTAATGTTATTTACCAGTACAGTAAATACTATTTACCAAACAGTAAAAATTATTTACCGTCACGGTAAAAATATTTTTACTGGGACTATTCACATGAATAGTGAATACTATTCATATGAATAGTAAATCTTCAACGTAGAATTCCACAAGTATTGCAAAGTTGATGGCCACTGATAAATGTGATATTGTTCCTATAGGGTATCTGTGAACTTGTACCGCTGTTTTCCGTTAGAAGTACCGTTTTAGTCGAACGTACCAAAACATCAACAACGAAGGTACGGACGCGTACTGTAACCTTAACTCTGATGCTTATTGTAAATTTGTATGTGATGGATAGTCTGAGATTCTGTTTTTATAAAGTTGTGCATACACATTCAGCTATATACGGGTTATAGTCATGATAATGCCGTTGAGTTTTCCTAGCGCTGAGGACACGGATGTACACCGTGGCACTGGGTAGTGCAGACTGGATTAAAATATGAGGTGGTTGTGCTGTTAAAATGTGATTATGCTGAAACTATCATGAATATCTATTATATATAAAATTGTTACATAAGCATGAGGTTAACTGTTACCTGAGGTTCAATGGGAATTGAACCTCAGCTCTTACCATAGCCTCAGGTTCTGGCGGAGACAGGGTTACTGACAAGGGTAAGCAGGCTGCTTAAGGACTCGGACGGAGGATTGTTTATCTGTTGCTGTTTTCTTATGTATTTTTAGTACTTGAATATTTGGATGACTGTATTAGTATCAACACACCAATGTTGGTTAAATATCAGATACTCGTTTTGTTTTAAAATGAAAACTCTTTTCCGATGCCACTTTGTTTAAATTATTCAAAACTCTGATAATCTCTTTTGAAAATCACATATTAAAAGACGGGACGTTACATTTTGGTATCAGAGCTTGCATCCTGGCACGAAGTTAACTAGGTTACTTTAAACAGTCTTGTAAGGTTGTTTAAGTAGCAGAGTTAAGTTCTAGCCTTCAAAAGTATTTTATCTGGCATGAACCCGACTTAGTTACAACAAACCATTGGTGCCGAAGGTAGGGCCGAGTCTATGTGGATCAGCCAATCAGTCACCCTAGCACGGTGAGGCTCCCATGATAGACGCCTACCTGGCCAATCGGTTGATTAACTAAGTTAGGCTCTAAGCCATGGTTTTCTTTAAAAAAAAAATATTTCAAAAAAAAAAAGTATAAGTACTGATATGACCCTGGTGTTGTTGTAGAAATGGACAAAGAGGAATTTCCGTATATCAATTACTTTGGGAAAAGAAGACGTATTGCACGTCGGTCGATAGTCCCCGAACCAGTAAGTAGGAGATTGAACCCTGAGCCGATAAATCCACTCTCGGTACCAATGCCTGAACCTGTGCCGGTACCAGAACCACTCTACCCCGCTCTTGCACTTGATAATGATCCAGAACCAGAATACCATCCTGGACCTGAGTATCCCGACCATCTATATGACTCAATACCCATTCTTGCAGAGCCCTACTCACCGGAACCCGGAAATCCCAGCAATTCACATCACTCCTCAATAGGTGATAACTTTGACTATCCTCAGATACAAGATCTCGACTATGACTCTGACGCCAACTCTGGCAACCTGGAGTACGTCTTAGATGAAAACTCCATCTTAACTTTAGCCTTACACTTGGAATTTCTCCATGCCGCTCTCACTACTAAGACCGAGAAAGACAAATACCTACTGTATCTGACCCGAGTCAGAGAATTTTACCAGGCAAACTCTCGCTACCATTTTCCGTATCCTTCTAGAGACTGGGTTAAATCCACCCTTCATCACTTTCCTCGCACCCATTTCTGGAAAACAAAAATCAATGAAATTCTGAATGAGGGCCACATCGAGGATGTGTGCTCGTGCATTTTCTGCCTCCAGCATTTAGTTCACCTGGTCATGTAGAAAGACAAAGACAATCCTACAACAGTTCAATGAACCATGGAAGTAGTGGTAGCAATAGTTTTGTGACAGTAGGACTAAGTATAATAGTAGTTTGTGTAATCACCATTAATGAATAAAAGGGGTGTACTATATACGCTTTGGTGTGATTCATATGAAATTTGTGATCTTATGTTTTCTAGTGTTTATATCTATTAACCTTTGGAATTTAGAATATGGCAACTTTGGGAGGCGCCGGAACTCCTAGAGGCCGAGGCCGAGGTCGAGGCAGAGGCCGAGGCAGAGGTAGGGGTAGGCAACTGCGAGTAGTACCAAACCCTGAACTCGAACAACATGAACCTCCACCACCAGTACAAGATGAACTTCAAGAAATGAGGAGAATAATACAAGAACAGAGAGCTCTCATCGATGTGCTTCTCACTAACAGGCAGGGAGGACGAGGGGATGAAGAACAACAGGCTGAAGGAGAGCAACAACAACAACGTGAGGGAGGAGAAAATTACGACGAACAAGAAGACGAGCACAGCAACGCATTTGAGAGACCAGAACAATCTCAGTCACCTCCTCGACAGGAGAGAGTATTGGTGGAGCAACATCAACCTGTCAGAGAAGCTAAGGATACGCAATACTGGGTGACACAATTCTGCAAACACAAGCCACCAGCATTCCGAGGAAAACTTGATTCAGCTGAAGATTGGCTATTGTGTCTTGAAAAGATCTTTGAGGTCTTAGAATGTCTGGATAACAGGAAGGCTCAATTGGCAATTTACAAGCTAGCAGGAGACGCCGATCGTTGGTGGCGAAACACCGCGGCAACCCTCCGAAGCCGAAACTGTCCCGTCACATGGGAAACGTTCCAAGAAAAGTTTAACGAGCAGTACTTTCCACCCTCAGTACAGATGATGAAGGAGACAGAGTTCCTGCACATCCGTCAGAGTCGGGAAGAATCTTTCGATGATTACTTCGCTCGTTTCACCAACTTATCTCGGTACTCATCACTTCTGAGGCGAGATAATGACGAGAGCAGCATTGCAAATGTACTTGTGTATGGACTAAAGTATGAGATAAGGGAAAGGTTGGTATCGCACAAATTTCTGGAACTAAATCAAGCTGTAGAAGCCTGCCGACTCATCGAACGAAACTTGAAGGAGCTTCGCAAGACCAGAGACTTCAGCAGTAGCGGCCCCAACCGTAGCGGTTTCAATCGCAACAACCCAGCACAGAAGAGGAAGGCACCTTGGAATAATTCCCAACAAGGGAATAAGAGGCCATTTCAACCGAGACAGCAAAACTTTCCAAGAATGCAGACATCCCAAGCCTGTCCGCAATGCAGAAGGTTCCATCCGGGAGCTAACTGTGAGGGAAAGCCAGTGTGCTTCAGGTGTCAGAAACCGGGGCATATTAGCTTAAACTGTCCTCAAAAAGCTTTGGAGGCGAGACCGCAGAACGCAGGACGAGTTTTTGCTCTGACTAATGAGGAAGCCAAGAAATCTCCTGAGATGATCAAAGGTACTATTTCTCTTAATGGAAATCTACTACAGGCATTGTATGATTCGGGTGCTAGTCACTCGTTTATTTCTTACGATTGTGCAAAACGACTAGGAATGCAAGCCTATAGACTACCATATGATTTGATAGTAGCTACCCCACTTGGCGCGAAATCTTTAGCGTCTGATGCATGTCTTAATTGCATTGCGAGTGTGAACGGTCGAGAATCTAACATAGATCTTATCCGATTACCGCTTCATGGCATTGATGTCATTCTTGGTCTTGATTGGCTAACGGCAAACAACGCGGTCATTGATTGTGGTAATAAAGAGATACGATTCTCACCACCACACGACCAGAGCAAGATCAATGTGAGTCTGAATTTCCTATCTAGTGCAGAAGCAGAAAAATGCATGAAGCAAGGTTGCCAAGCGTATATGGTGTTCTTCTCAATCAAGATAGACGACGAACCATCACTCAAAGACATTCCCATTGTGAATGAATTCCCTGATGTGTTTCCCAAAGATCTCACCAAGTTACCCCCTGAGAGAGAGGTTGAATTCGCCATCGACTTGATGCCAGGCATTGGACCAATATCAAAAGCACCATATCGTATGGCACCAAACGAGATGCTGGAATTGAAGAAACAGCTTGAGGAGCTACTGGAGAAAGGATTTATTCGACCTAGTGTGTCGCCATGGGGAGCCCCAGTACTGTTTGTAAAGAAGAAAGATGGAAGTTTACGACTTTGTATCGATTACCGCGAGTTAAACAAGGTGACTATCAAAAACAAGTACCCACTTCCTCGCATTGACGATCTACTCGATCAACTATCTGGTTCCTGTGTATTCTCTAAAATTGACTTACGCTCAGGATACCACCAGCTGCAAGTGAAAACCAGTGATGTTCCAAAAACAGCCTTTAGAACCAGATACGGGCATTACGAATTCCTTGTGATGCCTTTCGGATTGACAAATGTGCCTGCCGTATTCATGGATTACATGAATAGAATCTTTCGTCTACACCTAGACAAGTTTGTAGTGGTGTTCATCGATGACATCCTAATCTATTCTAAAAGCAGGGAAGAACACGAAGAACATCTGCGACTCGTGTTGGGAATACTCCGTGACAAACAACTTTTTGCTAAATTGAGCAAGTGTGAATTCTGGCTACCAGAGGTAAAATTTCTGGGTCATGTCGTATCTCGCGATGGTGTAGCTGTTGATCCTAGTAAAGTGGAAGCGGTTCTGAACTGGAAGAGGCCGGAAACAGTGGCAGAAATACGTAGTTTCCTGGGATTAGCGGGATATTACCGCAGATTCATACAAAATTTCTCACGTATTGCCTTACCATTAACGAAGCTCACAAGGAAGAAACAACCATTCATATGGGACGATGATTGTGAGGCGAGTTTTCAAACTTTGAGGGAGAAGTTGACTACAGCTCCAGTATTAATAATTCCAGATCCAGACGAAACGTACATTGTCTATAGTGATGCTAGTGGGCAAGGATTAGGGTGTGTTCTCATGCAGCAGGGCAGAGTTGTGGCATATGCTTCTCGCCAGTTGAAACCTCACGAGTTGAACTACCCTACTCACGACCTAGAACTTGCGGCTATTGTATTCGCCTTAAAGATATGGAGGCACTACCTCTATGGTGCAGTCGTAGAGTTATACTGCGACCACAAGAGCCTGAAATACCTGTTTGATCAAAAAGAGCTCAACATGAGACAACGTCGCTGGATGGACTTACTAAAAGATTACGATCTGGAGATCAAGTATCATCCCGGAAAAGCAAATGTCGTAGCAGATGCGCTAAGTAGAAAGACGGTGCACGCAGCATACATGATGATTCAAGAGCGGAGACTACTTGAAGATTTCAGAGACCTGAACCTGTCCAATCAGATTTGCATGAGACACTACGCGCCCGATGACGTGTATCTTGCAAGTCTCCTTGTTAGTCAAGGGGAATACGATCTGAGAGATACAGTTGAGGAAGCACAGCGACACGACGAATGGGCTATTGCAGCGCGAGAAAAGATCTCACAAGGTGAAACTCAAGACCTTGACCTATCACCTAGTGGTTTGGTCAGATACAAGAAGCGGATCTACATTCCGAAGGATGGTGAATTGCGACAGAAGATACTAGATGAGGCTCATAAGAGCAGATACACTCTACATCCAGGAATGGTCAAGATGTACCAGAACTTGAAATCCGAGTTTTGGTGGCCCAGATTGAAGAAAGATGTAACTGAATATGTGGGAAAATGTTTGACCTGTCAAAAAGTTAAAACTGAACACCAACGACCCCCTGGTCTTCTTCAAGGACTGGAAATTCCGGAGTGGAAATGGGAGAATATTACCATGGATTTAGTGGTAGGTTTACCCAAGATTAGACATCACGACGCGATTTGGGTAATTGTTGACCGATTGACTAAGTCAGCACACTTTCTCCCCATTAGTATTAATTACTCACCAGAACAATTGGCGAGGATTTATATCAAAGAGATCGTAAGACTTCATGGTGTACCTAAGAGCATCGTTTCTGATCGGGACCCGCGATTTACATCCCGATTCTGGGAGGCTTTGCATGCAGAGATGGGAACTAAACTAAGGCCTAGTACGGCTTATCACCCGCAGACCGATGGTCAATCTGAAAGGACAATACAAACGCTAGAAGATATGCTTAGAGCGTGTGTATTGGATTTCAAAGGCCATTGGGATGAACATTTACCGCTGGTCGAATTCGCTTACAACAATAGTTACCATTCGAGCATACAGATGGCTCCGTTTGAGGCATTGTACGGGCGGAAGTGTCGATCACCTATATGCTGGATAGAATTGTCGGAGCGAGAATTCATCGGGACAGATTTAGTTGATAAGACCTCCAAGCAAATTGCATTAATCAAACAAAGACTCCTAACAGCACAAAGCAGACAAAAGAGTTACGCTGATAAGAGGAGAAGACCACTAGAATTCGAGGTTGGAGACCATGTGTTTCTCAAGGTATCCCCGGTAACCGGTGTTGGTAGAACGCTTAAACGGCGAAAGCTAAGTCCTCGTTACATAGGGCCATTCGAAATCCTGGCAAAACGTGGACCGGTCGCATACCAGTTAGCCTTACCCCCGAATCTAAGTAAACTCCACGACGTCTTCCATGTTTCTCAATTGAAGAAGTATCAACCTGACCACGATCATATTATCCAATATGAAGATGTCGAAGTGCGACATGATAACACTTTTGAGGTCGAGCCAGAGCAAATTGTTGATTACCAGGAGAAGCGGCTTCGACAAAGAAGTATTCCGTTCGTAAAAGTAGTATGGAGAGGCTTATCTCCTGGTGAGGCAACTTGGGAAACGGTAGAGGATATGAAAGAAAAATATCCAGAGTTTATGACTCAAAGTTTAGTTGGTATAGAATAAATTTCGGGGACGAAATTTTATTTAACGGGGGGAGAAATGTAATACCCTGTATTTCGAGTCTAAAGACTTGAAAATTGTCTGTTATCAAAGACTACTAGGCCATACTTTTAAAAATGGCGAATTTAGAATCAGTATTTTGTGAGACATGAATAGTGTTTACTATTCACAAATACGTATTTACTATTCACAAATACGTATTCACTTTGTAAATACGGTATTTAACCGGTATTTTGTTTGGCATGAATAGTTTTTACTATTCATGTATACGTACATGAATAGTATTTACTATTCATAAATACATATTTACTATTTATAAATACGTATTTTACTATTTAAATATTAAAATATTAAAAAAAAACAATCAGAAATGGCACCACGAGGAGCAGAGAAGAGACCACGAGGAACATTTTTATATTTTTTTAATATTTTGAAAAATTACGCAAATTGACCCAAAGACGAAAAATTACACTTAAGGACCCATTTTCCAACACTATAAATAGAGGCCTCACTTCTTCATTTTCTTCACACCAAACTCAGATCACAACGGTCGAGTTTAATAGAAGAGAGAGAATTCTTAGAGTTTAGAGTGAGAATTTAGAGTAAAGTTCTCGGAGCTGGAGAGAAGGAGTAAGAACTTCAAGGGTAAGTTCTTTGGTCTCTAGTCTTAAGATTTGGTAGTTTCTTTTGGTAATTATAGTAGAAATGCCAGATAGAGTTTTTTCTGAGTATGCTCTGTGGCTGCAGCTTAGCCTGATCTGTCACATCAGAAAAGAATTATTCTTGGGCAGTAATGTTATTTACCAGTACAGTAAATACTATTTACCAAACAGTAAAAATTATTTACCGTCACGGTAAAAATATTTTTACTGGGACTATTCACATGAATAGTGAATACTATTCATATGAATAGTAAATCTTCAACGTAGAATTCCACAAGTATTGCAAAGTTGATGGCCACTGATAAATGTGATATTGTTCCTATAGGGTATCTGTGAACTTGTACCGCTGTTTTCCGTTAGAAGTACCGTTTTAGTCGAACGTACCAAAACATCAACAACGAAGGTACGGACGCGTACTGTAACCTTAACTCTGATGCTTATTGTAAATTTGTATGTGATGGATAGTCTGAGATTCTGTTTTTATAAAGTTGTGCATACACATTCAGCTATATACGGGTTATAGTCATGATAATGCCGTTGAGTTTTCCTAGCGCTGAGGACACGGATGTACACCGTGGCACTGGGTAGTGCAGACTGGATTAAAATATGAGGTGGTTGTGCTGTTAAAATGTGATTATGCTGAAACTATCATGAATATCTATTATATATAAAATTGTTACATAAGCATGAGGTTAACTGTTACCTGAGGTTCAATGGGAATTGAACCTCAGCTCTTACCATAGCCTCAGGTTCTGGCGGAGACAGGGTTACTGACAAGGGTAAGCAGGCTGCTTAAGGACTCGGACGGAGGATTGTTTATCTGTTGCTGTTTTCTTATGTATTTTTAGTACTTGAATATTTGGATGACTGTATTAGTATCAACACACCAATGTTGGTTAAATATCAGATACTCGTTTTGTTTTAAAATGAAAACTCTTTTCCGATGCCACTCTGTTTAAATTATTCAAAACTCTGATAATCTCTTTTGAAAATCACATATTAAAAGACGGGACGTTACATTAATGAAGCTTTTCAGATTTGATTCATGTGTACTGAAATGAGTTTATCAAAATGAATGTTGGTGATTAATTATCATATTTTGTATCAGCACGGGATTGATGACAAGTGTAAGGGAATGCACTAACAAGTGTGGTGCATCTATTGATAAGTACAAGTATATTCGTTAACAAGGTAGGGATGTCAAAATACTAGGTCCATACAATATGAAATTATATCCAAGCATGTAATATCTAACCTTACTTAACTTTGAGAAGTACATGTAAACTTAAATAAAATTACTAAAACAAGGGAATGTGACAAGTGCAAGGGCATCATTGATAAGTCATAGAGCAAATAATGACAACTCTAAACAAGGTTTATACAAATCATTATATGACATTATTAGTAGTAGTAGTAGGAAAATGACAAGTGAGAGGGTATTCATTGGAGAGTTAAGGTGCAACCAATGACAAGGAATGGTTCCAAAAATGACAACTCTCTTTATATTATAATGTTACATTATAATTTTAGTATAATAAAACTAATGAACTAAATGATCATCACAAAATGATGGTTGTTGGGGTAAGTCACTAGTACAAAAATGCGTTTTAAGACCGCCTCATTTATACCGGATTATAGAGGATCAAGTTTTAAAAGTATGACCAATGACAGTTTTGTAAATATAAAGAACTTTTTAGACCGAACTTTTAAAGGGTTAGGTCTAAAAAATATGAGCGGTGACAGTTTTGTAAATATAAAGAACTTTTTAAAACCAGACTTTTAAAGCGTTAGATCTTAAAAGTATGACTGGTGGCAGTTTCGTAAATATAAAGAACTTTTTAAAGTCGGACTTTTAAAGCGTTAGGTCTTAAAAGCATGACTGGTGGTAGTTTCATAAATATAAAAAACTTTTTAAGACCAAACTTTTAAAGCGTTAGGTCTTAAAAGTATGAGCAGTGACAGTTTCGTAAATATAAAAAACTTTTTAAGACTGGACTTTTAAAGCGTTAGGTCTTAAAAGTATAAGCAGTGGCAGTTTTGTAAATATAAAGAACTTTTTAGACCGGACTTTTAAAATATCCGGTCTTAAAAGTAAGGCTTTTAAGACCTAATATTTAAAAAACCCGGTCTTAAAAGTCTGACTTTTAAAATATTATATTTTTAAGACCTAATTTTAATAATAACCAATCTCAATTTTTTAAGACCTAATTCATATCCCGTCTAATAGATTGTTAATTTAAAAATCAAAAGCGAATTGTAATTTTTGCTTTTCTCGGTCAATTCCTTCCCTCGTCATTCTCCAAATTTTTCTCTTCTCTCATCAGTCTCTGCAAATTGCCTCATGAGCCTCCTTCCCCTTTAATTTTTCTCTTCTCCTTGTGGCCACCGCCCTAATTCTTTTCCTTCTACAATCTTCCATAAGTTCGACTTCGATGATAAGAACAACAAACAAAACATCCACTCTTCCTACATTAATGCCTGATCCGCTTTGGTAGTTCTTCTCAGGTGGTACTCTTGCTCTTCCTGGCTCGAAGAAACTCCTAATTTTCTGGCTATAGGATGACCATCACCATCGTCTGCTGTAGCCCTGAGAAGATCCGAGACAAAATCCGTTGCGAAGGCGGTGATCCAAGACAAAACAACAAGAAGCCAGAGCAGTTCTTGCTCAGATCTAGACTTTATGTCTGACGGCAACATGCCCGCGCGATTCCTGTTCAGATCTTGACTTCAATTTTGGTTGCTTGAAGCTTTGCCAGCATTGACGAGAAGATCCTGCTTAGATTTGGTTGTTGTAGATCTGGACTTCAATTTCACCTCTGATTTTATATTAATTCTAATTTGATTTCTGAGGTGAATGAGTTTTGTTTCTTGTTATTATTTCTGATTTTTAGGGTTTGTATTCATCTTTTTTATTTTACTTGTTGGCATTGGCGGACCTACATTGGTTTTTGTGGGTGCAAGTGCACCCATAAATTTGAAGGAGATATTTTTTTTTTGAAGGGACTTTCCAATAAGTTGTCTAGGTGGTATGGTAGTAATTTCACTAGTCCCATACAGATCCTGTATTCAAACTCATGCATAGACAACTTTCTTACCTATTTTTAATATCTTATCACATATGAGAAATCATAATAATTTTTGCTTGCATGTTGCTTTGGAATTTGATTGTGTAACATCTGAGTATCTGTATGCCATTGGATTAGAGTATATTGTTCTATTTAAAATGATTTCCTCGAAAATATTTTTCAATTGAACCCAATTTCTGATCCTAAATTTTACGAAGGTGTGGGTTACCTTTTATCCTCCTTAAAAAAAAAATTCTCCCAAATCCCACTATTAATTGTGCACCCATAAATATTACATCCTGAGTCCGCCACTGCTTGTTGGTGTTAATTGCTTCCTCTCTACTCTTCAGTCTCTGTTGCTAATGATGGTGGAAGGACATTCAGATACGTTGCCAAATCCATATCTGGTTCAAAAGCCCTTTCATGAAGAATTTCTGATTCCCAGACTGGTTGTTTGGTTTGAGGGCTTTTTTTTTTTTTTTTTGAAACATTTTTAAGATCGGATGTTTTGCTTATCCAATCTAAAAATAATTTTGTTAAGACCGGGTGCACATCCGGACTTTTAAGACCCCTTGTAACAAGAGCGGTTCCAAATCCGGTCTAAGAGGGTGTTTTTTATCTGGTCTTAAAAAATCATTTTTTGTACCAGTGAGTTGTCATTTGTAACACACTGACTTTGTGAAATATGGTTATATACTACATTTTGACCATAATTTCATATAATCTAGAGCTAATATCTTGAGATAAATAGAGTTGTCATTTGTAACACCCTAACTTGGGGGGCCCATTAAATTGCCGACGCATGTTCTTTCACTTCTCAATATATATATTGCTAAAAATTTAGATATACTCATAATACATTTTCATATAATCATTCCAGTACACATGAATTATATTAGGTTAGAAAAGCTTCATTTATTACTGAAATCATGTCAATACAACGATATCATTACATTAATTAGCAATTAAGTTACAAAATACATGTCAATCCAATAATGTCAATTTCAATAGACTCACTGTCAATACAAGCCCCCTGACTTGTTATTACCATGCTACTCACTTGTCGTTGCATCAATACACATGAACTACAGCAAAAGCCCATACACATTAGATTTTGTCACTGATTTTGGATCCGGATGTTTATCCCTTGAGGCAACAAGAAGTTTCTCCATAGCATACACCTTAGAGGATAATTGAGCTTCTTTTGTCTGAGAAGAGTTAATTAAGTAGCATTGGCATCACAGAAGATTGAGGTGGGGGCGGAGAGCAAATCAGTTTATGGAAATACATATTGGACAGTCATCTTCACCATCTTGCAGCACATCCACCAACATTTACAGCAATTCTGGGTTATTAGAAACATCTGTTTATATACAAATATATGAGAATGAGATAGTTAAGGTAGCTCCATAGAAGTGAAGCTTAAAAATAGGCTAAATTAAAGATTTATCTTTAGTGATCACATAGAATATTATTGAAGTGCCATTTGTGCAGTTCGTGCGCAGAAACCCATGCATATTTCAAAGCATCCAGCATATACAATAAATACATAAACCACAGTAATTGTTTTAATCATAAGAATACTTGAAGACCTGAAAGTAATATGGGAAGGCATAACAATTGAATTGGGTTCGATTTATTATGTTTGTTCTTTTTAAAAAAGCACTCTCTTCTGCAACCATGGAATGTTCTTGTTGATATAGAGATGCACGGGAGTTTTACAAATATAAATTTGCTATTATGGTCTCTTTGCTTTTCTTCAAAATTTTTTACAGACAACTGCAATTCAGCGGCAAAGTACTACCGTTATTGAAGCCATCATATGCTAGAAAAGGTGTGTCGCAAAAGAATCATCAAAGAACAAGCCACATAGATAAAGATGGAAGCCCAAAACCTAATTAGATATCTGGTGGAAATTATGATGCAAAATTAATGGCGGATACAACGGGTCTTTAGTAGGCAGAGCAAGCAATAGTAGATGTGTTTATTTTGCTAACTAAAAGAAGAGATCTCTTCATTGGTCTTCCAAGGCCGGCTAGTGGTGATTTTACGAAACCACATCAATATTCGCTTTGTTTATACTGAAACTGAAGAATGAAAACCATACCTAACCAAACACAATGAACAAAAAAGCTGTAAGTGGCCGAGAGTGGGGACAATTAAGCCCGTTTGGGTTAGTGATAAAAGAAACGACTTATTTTCTATCTGACTTTTACAGAAAAAAAGATAGAAAAAAAAAAGTTAAACTATAAATGTAATTTATGTTTGGATTGACAGTGGCAGAAATGACTATTTTTTCTAAATGGAGACGTATTTGGATTATTATTTGAAAAGTCAATTGAGATGGAAAATGGCTGAAAAGAATATAATCTTATTAAATACTACATATATTATTTAGTTGTATATATTGCGATCATTTGAAAATAAAAAATTAAATTTAAATTTAAAAAACAATTATTATTTTCAATGAATATGTTGATACTAAATAATAATACATTGTAAATTGAATCATCTATATGAGATACCAAATAATAGTTACATTGCTGATAAAAAAAAAAAAATTATGAACAGGTGTGAACATTTTCTCCATTCTCTCTCACACTGTCTCTCTCTATCCATGTATGTCTCTCCATTTAGCCATGAGCTCCATCGCTCTGTCTCTCACTCATCTTCCTTAGCTTCCTGTTCTTCGATAAAGCCTCAAATCTGAGGTCACCCAAACCCAATCAAGCCTCAGATCCCCTCTTCTCTCTGTTCCTCATGCTTCTGCCCCCTCACTCCAGATCTCAGCCGCACCGCCAACACTCTCCAAAAGCTGCAAATTGGAGCGTCTGGAAAAGCTAACAGTTGTCGCGAACGCTCACCCAACGCCTAGTCAAGAAAAAGCTAGCCCAAACACTTATCCTTCGGCCTTTTTCCACCAATCCTTGCACTGAGCTTTTTTTCGCTGCAACAGTCTCCCAACAACATTCCTAAATAGGCTCAATGATGACAAACGAGTAGAGCAACGACAGCAATGACTCACATGTGTTTGGATTACCTCTTGGAGAATAGCATTTACGATTTACTATGTAAGTATATGAACATGTGAGATAGCTTTTGTCTCGACTTTTGGAAAATGACTTATGAAACCGCAGTTTGGGTGTTACCCAATCACTCACTCAGAGTGAGAGTGACGAACACGAGAGGCTAAGGGCCTGTTTGGGGATACCATCTGATGGACTTATTATCCCATCAGATGGGATAATAAGTCCATTAAGAGGGAAAGTTCAATTATTAGGTGTTTGGGTTGGCTTCTTTTTTAATAGGCTTCAAGGTTTGATGGGGATATTTTTCTGAAGTCACACCATGGAGCTTTTAATCCCATTAGCTTCTTCTCCATCAATTTTTTCTATGGGCCCCATCAGTAAAAAGCAAAAAAGACATTTCTCTCATCCCTCAATGAATGCTTCTCTCTTGGCTTTTGCTTTTGTCTATATCATTTTAGTCTAAAATCATTTAATTTATGCTCTAATTCCTTCAGAGGCCATGTTATACTCATTTAAAAGTTTTATTGAATGACGGTTAATAAAATAATGAAAAGAATAATGGAGAACAAGTTTGTTGGTTTCATATTGTGATTCATTCAGGTAAAACTAGGTAATTCATTAATTTAATTTTTATAACTAAAGCTACATAAGTCTAACACGTACGTTGCTCAACTACATGGACCTATTTATGTAAGTTTGAACTTGGTTTAAAATATTTGATTTAAGAGACCGATCATTTAATTTTTATAACTAAAGCTACATAAGTCTAACATGTACGTTGTTCAATAATTGTGTTGTAAATTTTTTAATGGTACTGTTATTATTTTATTTTGCAAAAATTTTTTTAAATTTTTATATCAAATTATCACATTTTGTACAGCATATATTATACACACACACACACACACATATATATGAATTTGATTCATACCCTTTTCTGTCATTTTCTATCTCATCTATCTTTTTAAAAGCTATTTTAAATAAGTGCCCATTAAAAACGAAAGTCACTTCTGTCACCGCTATCACAAATACAAATCACATTAGAAAAAGTTCATCAGAAAATAAGGCCATTAAGAAAGTCCATAAAAAACAAAGTCACTTCTATCAAAGCTATCTCAAACGGACCCTAAGAGGATTGTGTTAAAGCACTTAAAAGCAGGGCGCAAAGACAAAATGCCTTTTTCTCTTCTGTTTGTTTTTAAATGAAAGGCTAACTAGGTAATTTCACAATTCCAATATATTACCCCTAGGTCCCTTGAGACTTGTTAACATTTTGAACATTTCCTAGGACCTTACAGTAATAGTTTTTGTTGCTTGGAACGTGAGTGCAATTTCCCTATTTTAAAGGAGAGAAAAAAAATACAATGAGCCTGGTTAAAGCATTAATTACATAGAAATACTTATATTACCATGTCATATGAACTCTATCTAATAGAAACATAACAATTCAATTCATTTTAATATTAGTTGGCTAATGACTCATCTTGAAAAAAAAATCAAATTTTATCTTGTTTTTAAGGGAAAAAAACATCTTAATTTGAACCCCAAAAAAAACCTAAAACAAAATAATTAACCAATATTTTTCTTAAAAATAAGATAAAATTTGAATTTTTTTATATGAGTCATCAGCCAATTAAGATTGAAATGATCTAAGTTGCTATGTTTTTATTCGATAAAGTTTAGATAACGTACTACTCCTAGAATATATAAGCATTTCTATTAATTATATTAAAATAATTGCTAAATAAGTATTGATTAATTTCTGAACGGAAGGATTCTTCTTGAAGTGACATGGAGCGCATGGAGAATGTGTTTGTGTGTATATGAAACTGGGTTGATACCACGTAAGCAATGACGACATGACCAAGGATCGTCATTTTTCCATGAGTTATGACTGATGTAAATGCTTTTTCTCTAATATCATGTTGTGTGATAAAGGTAGAGCTAAGAATTGAGGTCAGTCTTTGAAGGATCAAGACCCAAAAAGATTAGTTCTTTTAAGTTTGGGGGTTTTTTTTTTTAAAAAAAAAGCTTTTTAAGGATCGGCCCGAGAACAAGGGGCTCAAAGCCGACCCTATAGGTTTGGAAAATATTTTTCTAAATTTTAACTATTTTTTTTTTCTGAGTATGTGTTTTTTTAAAAATATAACTAGTAAATTACAACAATTTAAGTTTTAGTTTATCAAATAAATATTGTCAACACTAAGGTATAATAAACATGCATCATGTAATCACCCTAAAAGGGAAGATGTTTGATATCTACTGGCCAATGTAAGAACCTTGTTGGTGAGCGATTTGTAAGTACTTCTATAAACAATCTTTGAGCCGGGAAGCGTGTCTTTGGCCCAGATGGATTACCAGCATCTACCCCACCTAAAATTTTATATGTGTGTGTATATATATATATATAACATGCATTTTGTAACAAAAAAATATAGTCATTAATTCAAAGAAAACAAAAAGAATTTTGTGGGTTGTTTGTCATTTTGTGATCTTCTTCCACATAACACAAAACTGTGTTCTAAGTTCTCATCACCCAACCAAATTTGTACATACCACTTTCCATGGCAGGCAGATTTACAATTTACTCAACCATACGAATAATTTTTTAATAAAAATTATGAATAATATGGTTTAATTTTATAAAATATTCACACAAAAAAAAAAAAAGACATGAAGTCCTAATAGACCCACTTATCTCCTCACAAGAAAATTACTCCATAAGTACATTCTAAGTAAATTGTCGTTTTAAATGCTCAAGTTTGATACCTGAAAAAAATTTCTTAATCATCAATCCTAATTAATAAATTTTAGAAAGAGATCTTTTTTTTTCCTCAAAAAATTATCATAATGTCATATTATACAAACATTTTTTTTTTGAAGAAAAGATTATAAAATGATTGTTGGGGTTAGTCGCACTACCCTAACAAATAAGATAAACTGTCAAATATGACAGCCTAAACCACTAAATATCCCAAAACCGACCCCCCCCCCCTTTTTTTTTTTTTTTTTGGTTTTGTGTGAGTCCAGAGATAAGATCAACCAATTTTTTATGGGTATCTAAGTTTTTTAAAGATGGTCCTTATGTCAAAATTATGTTCATGTTATAACATCATAATAAAAAATTATATTATAAAAAATACAATAGTCATATATTTAAAATTATTTATTTATAATTTTTCTTATGAAAAAAGGGAAAGAATATAGCTAAAACCAAGAGGCCCGGCCCTTTTAGGCTAACTTCATTTGAAGGCTCTATTTTATAAGTCCTACCTTTGAAAGGCTAGAGCTTAAACATGCCAACCCTATTGGCTCGATCTAATTTTCCGACTCTAAATAAAAGGGATTACTTTTGATCCCAAAAAAAAAAAAAAAGTTAAAGGAGATTACAAGATTAGGTGGACAGAGACGTTTTCTTATGTGGATCTCACAGAGAATGGGCCTTAAGGCCCAAATGATGACCGAACGTTGCAGCGTCGTCACTTGTCCTAATTTAGTAGGCCTAGCCCAACAGGACCAACTGATCACTAAATAACCATTATTATACCCTCATTCATAAAACAACCTCTCTCTTTTTCCCCGCGTCAAAAAATGTTCAAGTACAGTTATGAGAATTATTTGTCATAAACGTGAGTGTTTCTCATCCTCATGAAAGAGACCTAGCAGCTTCTTTCTTCCAAAAATCATTAGGAGGTTGGATCAAAATGTGTAGACTCATAGCAATTAGTTTGCATAAAATTTTTTTTTGCCTACAATATACATTTGATCCTTTATATTTGCTTCTGGTATCATTTTAATCCCATAAGTTTGTAAAGTACATGTTTGGTCCCTTAATGTTAACACCGTTAGTTTAACTTAACGGAAAATACTGACTCAACAATTTTAAGCGATGACTATGCAGTTAAATACTGATCAAACATGCTTATATGTTAGTGTTTTAATAAATTAATATTTTAAATCCTATTAATTGAAAAATATTTAATCTTCTTTGACAACAAAAAAATATATATTTAATTTTCACAAACAGTAAAAAACTCTAAAACAGTCTATAAAGATTAAATAGTTTTCAATTAATAGGATTTAAAATATTAATTTATTAAAATACTAACATATAAGCATGCTTAGCTAGTATTTAATTGCATAGTCATTACTTAAAATTGTTGAGCCAGTATTTTCCATTAAGTCAGACTAACGATGTTAACATTAAAGGACTAAACGTACACTTTACAAACTTAAGGGACTAAAATGATACCTGAGGCAAACATAAAGGACCAAACATATACTTTAGCCTTCATATATATATATATACACACACACACACACACATAAATTTTAGGAAAGGGATTGGGTTCATCCACGATCCAAGGGCAGGGCGAAATCTCCCTTCCTCCTAGGTGATACCGATGTTGGGCAAGGCGAGTTGTCTATTACCTTCAAGCGTTAACCTAAGCACCCAGGAGCTAAGATGTCTCCCCTAGCGCCTTGACCAACTCCAGGATTGAACCCCTCCCTTTGGTGAGAGTATCCGACCCCTTTATCAGTTGAGCTCCAAGACAATGGGTTAGTTTGCATAAATTATAAATGTGGAGAGCGGCCAAAGTCTAAGATTATGGGTCTGTTTGGCTTGAGCATTTGGACCAAAAAAGCCTCGAGGAAAGAGCTATAGAGAAAAAATTCGGTCTATGGTGTTTGGGTTGACTTATAGTCAATTAGGCTTCTAAAAAAAGGGAAAAATGATAGTCAGGTCCTAAAAGTCATAAAAAATTACAAAAAAGTCCTAACAGAAATTCACATAGAGACTTTTTTTATGTTATTTCTATTAACAATAGGAAGTACTATATTTACAACAGAAAGTGTTATATTTACAACAAAATTTAAAAACCTAGTCATTCACAATAGAACAAGACTATATTCACAATAGAAAGTGTCATATTTACAACAAAATTTAAACAATTGGATTTTGTTTTAAATTCAAGTCCTTAAACGTACAGAGGTCATTTACCCAAAAAAAAAAAGCTATATTCATAACAGGAAGTGCTATAACTACAATAAAATTTTAAACCTGACTATTTACAACAGAAAAAACCATATTCACAATAGGAAGTGTTATATTTACAACAAAATTTTAAAACTTGGATTTTATTTCAATAGAACTAATATAAAAAAAGTAACAAAAGTTAAAAACCTGAGTTTTGTTTCAATAAAAATAATATAAAAAAAGTCCCATTTTATCAAAAAAAGTTCTTAGAGATTTTTTTAATATATGAATTTCTGTTGAGATTTTTTTTAAAATTTTTTATGGTTCTTGGACCTGACTGTCATTTAAAAAAGAAGAAGAAGAAGGGAAAAAAAAAAGCCCCGTCTTATGCGACGCTCACGTGGAAGCTTTTGGACGCGTCGCCTGCCGCATCAATGTAGGATGTTGTTCACTCACATAGGGCCCACCCTTCTTGCCTATTATCTCAGCACATCAATGCATCCACGCGTCGCCTGTCTACACATCTAGGATGTCTTCTTGCCGGCCTTCACTCATGTAGGGCCCACGCTTCTTGCCTATTATCTCTTTGTTTTTTTATTTCTTTTCTTTCAATTACAAATTCTATTTTTCCTGACAAATAAATTTAGGAGAAAAATATGTAAAATCAATTAAATTGAAAAAAAATATTTCTACACATTCTAATTTATATGCAATTTCTTACCTCAAGTATATTTGCTTAAGGGCTTTATTGTTTGTTACTTTCTTAAATAATAACTTAAAATTTTTTTCTTAAATTTAAATTTACATTTACATTTTTTTCATTTATCATAATATATACAACTAATATTAATATATATAGTCTTTAATAAGCTTCATTCCATTTTAGTCATTTTCTATCTCAACTTACTTTTCAGTCGCTAACTCAAACACATTTCTATTTGAAAAAAAAGTTACTTTTGCCATTGTCAACTCAAATACAAATCATATTTACAACCTGATTTTTTTTCTATTGGACTTATACAAAAATCAGATAGAAAATAAATCACCGCTCTTACATGTAACCT
Source organism: Acacia crassicarpa (assembly GCA_034222035.1). Classification (NCBI taxonomy): domain Eukaryota; kingdom Viridiplantae; phylum Streptophyta; class Magnoliopsida; order Fabales; family Fabaceae; genus Acacia; species Acacia crassicarpa. The sequence continues at coordinate 15,561,884 of JAWXYG010000009.1, read as the reverse complement.
AAAGGAACACATATAAGTGCACATGGAGCATGCTGACAATTTCAACTAAAGGGAGATGTTACAACGATTTGAATCCTTGAAAGGTGATATTACTCTGTTAAAAAAAATTAAAAATACCTAGTACTCTTGTCAAATAGACAAGTAGTTAAGAGATGAAAATACCTTTTTAACCCTTTAAATAATAACAATTTCACATTTACACTAGGGAGCTCATGATAAGTATTTACTTGGAAGTATACCAAAATGGTGAAACTAAGAAATCGCTCTCAAGAGTTAGGAAGCCAAGACTCCAATTTTTTTTCTACTATGATACTAGTAAAAATAAGTGAACAAATCGAATGAAATTTACAACTAAACAACTAGAAATATGGAGTTCGCAACAACAATCTTAAATCCAAAATATTTCAAAAATCTCATCCCAAAACCTTTGTTTTGTATACAATTCAAAAACTTTCTCTCTAATGTTTAAAGCATTATTCTCGCTACTACCCATAAAAACCTTAATTAGCTAAAAGTTTTCTATCCGATGCACCACCTAAGTGATGATATGAACCACATGCTAGGCAGAGTTAGCTCTTTTGCCTCAAACAATAAAATTCCCAATCTTGGGTTAGAAGTCTCAAAAAAAACCAAAAGAAGGGGGGGGGGGGGGGGGGGAAGAACCCTATAAAAAGGTTAAGATATCTACTTTTCCTTGATCCCAAGTTATTAAACTTCATTAATGATTTCAAAAACTGTTCACTCAACATATTTTATGAATATATGGATATTATGATTCTAGTTGTATAAATAATGTTATTACAACTCAACCCGAATCAGTTAGTCAAACCAATAAATCAGTCAATTAGTCTTCTAAGTGAGCTAATCATGAATTTTGGACATGTCAACTGAGTTGGATTTTATACTTACTCCCCTAACTAAGCTTAAAAACAACATGGTTTTGAATTTAAAAATGTCAAAATAGCAACCATCATATTTGTGCTTAAGTAACTTATTTTGTTATATTATATGTGTTTTATACATAAATCATCTACTTATGGATCAATACCTTTCTTATTTAAATATTGCTTCTTTTTTTTAAGGTTATATATAAATATTTTTGTGTATTCTAATGATAGTTGAGTTAACTGTTATTTTCAACCACGATTGGATCAGTTAACCCTTCAATCAATGTCTCAATTGATTCATTGATTGATCCAGTTTTTAATACCTAAAGCTAAACTTTTAAGTAACCCAAACCAGGTAATAACGGTCTAAATGAATACAAAAATGAAAGCATAAAGAAGGTTGCTTCAATTATTTGGATTGTTTTTTGATTGAGTAGCTTTCAATAACTTTTACTCCATCTCCAAGGCATCTTTCGATAAACATGAAAGGATTAATTAATATATCTTACCGAACAGGCAAAACAAAAGTAGACAAATTAAAACTGGTGATAGATCGTATTGCAAATGGTCAAACCCCCACCCTTTTTAGTTTAATTGGAGCCGCATAACCAACAATATAGTGTGGCGGTGTAACATCCTGAATTTTGGACCTAAAGACTAGAAAATTAGCCTATTTTCGGAGGACTATTAGACCCTATTTTTGAAAATAAATTATAACTTAAAATCCTTGAACTAAGTAGTAAACAACTGCACATATTATGAATCAGTGAATTTTTGTCTCGAAGATGGTGTCACCCGAAGTAATTTCTGTTACCGGCAGTGTCCGACTTAAAATCTTTGACAGATTACGAAATACCCTGAATGAGATCAAAAATTCAGTTGACCTAGATATTTCAAAAGAGGAAGAATAGAACTTCAAGGCTTTGCTTCCGGATTTTTGAAATTTTGCAAAAGATCACGCGATCAGAACACCGAACAAGGGATTTTATCAGTAAAAACACTATTTAAATTATTAAAATAAAAAAAAATAATTAAGGCCACGAGGTGCACCTCGTGTGCCAATTTTTATATTTTTTTAATATTTTGAAAAATTACGCAAATGACCCAAAAACAAGAAATTACACTTAAGGACCCATTTTCCAACACTATAAATAGAGGCCTCATTTCTTCATTTTCTTCACACCAAACTCAGATCACAACGGTCGAGTTTAATAGAAGAGAGAGAATTCTTAGAGTTTAGAGGGAGAATTTAGAGTAAAGTTCTTGGAGCTGGAGAGAAGGAGTAAGAACTTCAAGGGTAAGTTCTTTGGTTTCTAGTCTTAAGATTTGGTAGTTTCTTTTGGTAATTATAGTAGAAATGCCAGATAGAGTTTTTTCTGAGTATGCTCTGTGGCTGCAGCTTAGTCTGATCTGTCACATCAGAAAAGAATTATTCTTGGGCAGTAATGTTATTTACCAATACAGTAAATACTATTTACCAAACAGTAAAAATTATTTACCGTCACGGTAAAAATATTTTTACTGGTACTATTCACATGAATAGTGAATACTATTCACATGAATAGTGAATATCCAACATAGTTTCCGCAAATGCTGAAAATTAATGGTCACTGATAAAAATGATATTATAGGATATCCGAGGATTCCGGAGTCAGATTCAAAGGAAGTTTGGGGATACGTGAATAGTGCCGTATACGTGAATAGTACCGTATACATGAATAGTGCCGTATACATGAATAGTAAATTACTATTCACACCGAACGGAGGTACGGACGCGTATTGTAACCTTAACTCTGATGCTTATGGTATGCTTATATGTGATAGATAGTCTGAAATTCTGTTTTTTGAAAATTGATCATACACATACAACTTGATACGGGTTATAGTCTTGATAACGCCGTTATGTTTTCCTAGCGCTGAGGACACGGATGTACACCGTGGCACTGGTGAATAGTGCAGACTATAATAACATGCATATTGCAGTGGCTGTGTTATGTTATTATGTGAATATGAGAATAATGTATGTGATTATTGCTGTTTTGACATGAATATCTGTCATACATATTTGATACATAAGCATGAGGTTAACCGTTACCTGAGGTTCAATGGGTATTGAACCTCAGCTCTTACTGTAGCTTCAGGATTTTCGGAGTGAACAGAAACAGAAACAAGGGTAAGCAGCAGGCAGAAGGACTAGCTGGAGAAAGTCCTGTAGATATGTATAGTCTTTCGAACTCTTTGTATCAACAAACCAGTACACTACAGTGGTTGAATATCAGTTACTTTGTATTTAAAATCATTTCGTTGCTCAACTCTGGTTAAATTATTTTGAACTCTGATCAAATAATTTCGAAAATGCTTTAGAAAAGTTGGGGTGTTATATTTTGGTATCAGAGCAGACATCCTGGCACGGAGTTAACTAAGTTACTCCAAACAGTCCGATATCTAGAAAGGGGTTTTGTGGTTGGCAATCAGTTTCCTTGAATTCGTCGAGCCTTCCACAAATACACCTGCCTAGTCGGATTGTCTGAGTAGCGGAGTTAGGTTCTAAGCTTTCAAAAGTGTTTTATCTGGTATGAACCCGACACAGTTACAGTAAACCATTGGTGCCGAAGGTAGGGCCGAGTCTATGTGGATCAGCCAATCAGTCACCCTAGCACGGTGAGGCTCCCATGATAGACGCCTACCTGGCCAATCGGTTTGACTAACTAAGTTAGGCTCTAAGCCATGGTTTTAAAAGTATTTCGAAAAAAAAAAACAAGTACAAGTACTGATACAATACTGGTGTTGTGATACAAAAAGGACGTACATCCTAAGGAAAAGGGTTAGGCTCGGGAGGCCTTGATATAGAGTAGATGGCACAGAATATGGTTTCTGTTGTTAAACTTTAAGACTTTTGATATGGGAATCGGAATCTAAGTTAAATCCCCGCTCAGAGTTTCAAGGGAAGTGGTACAGAGAAGTCGGTACGACTTAAGTTTTCCGGTAGACAGTAACCTACTGTTTAGGTTTCCCTTGGATAGTAACCTATCGATTTAATGTCCTTGTCAAAATAATAACTTGTTAAGGTACCCTAAGAAGAAAATCCCTACCTTGTAGAGGCCAGACACCATGCGTGCAAAGGGGCGTGGCTCCGGGGACGAAGATCTTTTGATTAAGTCCTTGACGGTGGTGGAAACCTCAGTAGCCACCAGGTTATGGTCTCAATGTGGGACCAAGAATCATAGAAATATCAGTGGCTAGTAGATTTCCCAAGAAGTAGATGATTACCCAATAGGGAAAGTTGAGTTAAGGATTATGCCTGGAGCTAAACAGAAAGTGAAAGTTTACAAATAGAATGGCCCTAGATAAGATGGCAGGCATAGAGACAACAGATAATAAAACCACTAAAGGATAGGAACCTGATAAGATTTGAGTTCTCATTATAATGATTCAAAGACGATCACTGGCGCTACTTATGGAAAGTTTGTCGGAGAAGGATACCTACGGGGAGTTCTGATCAAGGAGGTTTACCTACAAGGATGCTAACCGGAAAAGCTGACTGGTCTGCGAAGACTGAGTGAAGCGCCGAGTAATGTGCCGTAGAGCAGAGCCACCGTGACGACGAACCGTAGAGTGGGGCCGCCGTGACAACGAACCATAAAGTAGAGTTACCAGTGCATCAGTTCTCAAGGTAAGTAAATTATAATGAGTCTCACATCGAATAGGTTCCCCAGAGTGAAGGTTTAAGTAATCTAGTATATCACCATGGTTTGCTCCAGTGCTATATAGTACATATTGTGTTATAAGCTAGCAGAAGCCCACGGTTGTTAGACAACAAATACGAGAAGTGTCCCAAAAAGCTTGTGAAACCCGAGGATAACGGGCAAAGTTTGGAATAGCCAGATGAGTTAAGTAGAACAAACTAAGTATTTTATGGATAGTTTGAGTAGCCAAGGACAGAGGTTCCAATGCGTGTAGTTAGTGATGACCTTCTAATGTTAGTTGTCTGATTCCTAAGTAAGGTTTTAAAAAAAATTGAATTTTTGAACTTACCAATGCACCTGCTATTTTGAAATTTTCGGAGTTTACTTTCAAATTTGTGAAATCGAGTTTTCAAATGAAATATTTTTCAACAGAATTTGAGACCACAGTGATGGTTATGATGTTGTCTTGTACAAACGGTTTTGTTAGAACCCAGAGTTTGAAACTGAGTTTTCAACTATGTTGTGGTAAAGTCAGTACAAAACTGGAAGGACAGAAGCTGTTGTAGATGTACACAGTTTGCTGGGTCTGCCAGATATTTTAAAACGTTTGAAATCGCTGGCCTTTGATAAATGTTCTCTTTGAACAAAAAGTTTTTGGAGGGATTTTGTTTGAGAAAATGGAAATCGCACCAACAGTGAACGCACCCAATCCATAACACTTTGCCGAGGGCATATGTTTTGTTTAGTACAACCTGACTGTCTATGACTGGACTGAGTTCCTACTTTATGTGCCAGTGTGAACACTGGGTCTCCTGAGAGAGGGGCGGAGGTTCTCCCACATGGTTGATAGTACTGTTGAGACTGGATTTGAGGATTGGGGTAAGGCGCTCACTGTACCAAATGGTTAAAATGAAGGTGTGTACTCTCAATTGTAAAATTTTGTGAAATAAATTAGCTCCCTCAAAGATATGTGCCGGTAATCAAAGTTTTTGAAAATGATCCGGCAGTGAAAAATGTTTTCACGAATTTGTGATGGCAGCGATTAAATTTAAAAATGTTATAGCACTATTACTTTGTGGTATAGTGCAGATTGTGAAATGTACTGAAACCACGGAAAATTTTTCATGTTTGAAAATTTGAAAATGAGACAAGAAAATTTATTGAATATTGGATTCTGTAGGCCCAAATTACTTTCTAGGGGATGAATATTTTTATTGGTGTCTAGGAAAGTGATTGAAAGACTAAGCCCCTATTTGATGGTTATTCATTTTGTTGCCGTTGTAAAAAGTATGAAGAGATTTTCGCTAGATTTACACTTACCTAGCTAATTTATATGAGTAACAGATGACAATACCATAACAGAATGCGGACATAGTCTTGATTATACAGAATAACTGGCTTAAGTTTGAATTTAATAAGATAAAGCTGAGTTTGGCAGGAAAACTCGAAAATCCTTATGAATCCTAGAATAAGAGATTACAAACATTAGCAAGAAGGCTAAGAAGAGTAGACTATATTAATTCAAGCATCAAGAACAACAGTTGGTACAATCCCACCGCAAGCTTCGACTATCTCAAGTTTAAGTCTATTAATTTCTTCCTGAGCGGCTGCACTTGAGAGAGGACCATCAGAAGACATTGTTTTTCTCAATCTAGCTATTTGCTTCATAGTGCTTCGAATTTTTACATACGGCCAATGCTTTATTCCTCCCCTATGGCATATTTTCATTAGAACATTTTTGCATAGACGAACTTGTTGAGCCGCTTCTTGTTGAGGTAAATGGAAGAAGTCTCTAAGATCATCTATTGACATTGATGCAGCTCTAATATTTTGTTCAGCTCTTGATCGGTATGGATTACTAGGTATGGGGACTGAAGGATTATTATTTACAACCATGAGCTCTTTTCCTTTATTGGATATATTTTCTGTATTGGTTGGAAATGAACTATTAGGGAGTTCATTTTGATTTTTAGTCCATTCCAAACCAACACAGAGAGCCTCATAGTAGGCTGATATGGGATCCGACACCAGGACATACCCTAAAGATTTTTGATTCAAACAATAATTTTCTAGAAAATGTTTGACATCATCTAAATTCTTCTTACCAAAGTCAAATACTTGAGGACTGAAAGAACCTCCTTGTACGTCCTGGTGAAAGACAGCGTGGCATATCATACCAATCCTCCCATGAACTTCAAGTTTATGGTATTGAAGTCCATTGGTATGAATAATCTCTCGTAGAACATGGCAGCAACCACATGAAAATGGATTAGTAGTCTCAGTCAAGGTAGAAGCAGGATTCCTTGGTTGAGAAGGTACCGTAGACTCCATAAGTTCTGCCACATTACGACACCTTTGGACAGGTCGCCTTGATGGACCTGCTTCAGATTCCTTTCTGTTAGTAGTTGTAAAAATAGAATCTTGTATCCTTGGAGGAGGAGTAGGAATGTTAATCGTTGAGGCAGATAGATGAACGTTCATACTTACGGGATTTTGGGGAAATAAAGAAGAATAAGGGTATGATGCATTGTTTGACAAATCAGACAACATGTTAGTCTGATAGTCATGAAGTAAGGCTTCAAGAAAGAAAGGGTTGAATGAATCGGAGACTGGAATAGAGTTACTTGAACCGGCCATGTTTAAGGATAATGTGGAAGGTTATAGTGAAGATTACGATCGAAGAGGAAATGAATATTTTGTGAAGTTTGAGAGAACATGAAACATTTACTCGATTTATAGCTGGGCTAGCAACGTCTAGATTTTGTTAAGCAGCATCGGATTCTCATCTGTCGTTGGCTCAGAATAGTGCAGACTTTGTTGTTATGCGGAAAATTTTATGGCACCGCACCCTAGTGCACCCTAGCCACCGTTAGGGGTCGCAGTTTCCTAGACCTTTGCAGACAGAAATCGCTATGGCATTTATTGCCAGCTGTGTTTTCAAGAAAATAAGTTTGGACGTTTATACGCACATTTATCTAAGAAATCTGTCTTAGATGTGCAACTGACTCAAGATGTCGGAATTGACATTTGAAAATAGGATTTTGAAGCGTAAGCGTGCTAAGGTGATAGTAATCTTGGGAAGGGTGACTTTCTAATAATATTAGATGAACCGGAGAGAATCCGAAGATTTGAAATGATGATGAGAATAGTATCTATGATGATACTTGGTACCAGAATTAAGAGAATTGGAGTGATAGACAAACCCAGAAAATAGAATTTTTCCTGGATCACTAGTTGGCATGTTAGTACAAAGGAAGAGGTTGAATTATAGAAAATGAAATGGAGCATTTGTGAAATGTTCCCAGTTTAATGGAGCATTGAATAGTAGGATGTATGCTAGATAAGCATGTATAAGGAAGAAGTATATTAGAGGTCTAGATAACCTTTTGAGTTTATATGTTCAAATTTCGAGGACGAAATTTATTGAACAGGGGGAGAATTGTAACATCCTGAATTTTGGACCTAAAGACTAGAAAATTAGCCTATTTTCGGAGGACTATTAGACCCTATTTTTGAAAATAAATTATAACTTAAAATCCTTGAACTAAGTAGTAAACAACTGCACATATTATGAATCAGTGAATTTTTGTCTCGAAGATGGTGTCACCCGAAGTAATTTCTGTTACCGGCAGTGTCCGACTTAAAATCTTTGACAGATTACGAAATACCCTGAATGAGATCAAAAATTCAGTTGACCTAGATATTTCAAAAGAGGAAGAATAGAACTTCAAGGCTTTGCTTCCGGATTTTTGAAATTTTGCAAAAGATCACGCGATCAGAACACCGAACAAGGGATTTTATCAGTAAAAACACTATTTAAATTATTAAAATAAAAAAAAATAATTAAGGCCACGAGGTGCACCTCGTGTGCCAATTTTTATATTTTTTTAATATTTTGAAAAATTACGCAAATGACCCAAAAACAAGAAATTACACTTAAGGACCCATTTTCCAACACTATAAATAGAGGCCTCATTTCTTCATTTTCTTCACACCAAACTCAGATCACAACGGTCGAGTTTAATAGAAGAGAGAGAATTCTTAGAGTTTAGAGGGAGAATTTAGAGTAAAGTTCTTGGAGCTGGAGAGAAGGAGTAAGAACTTCAAGGGTAAGTTCTTTGGTTTCTAGTCTTAAGATTTGGTAGTTTCTTTTGGTAATTATAGTAGAAATGCCAGATAGAGTTTTTTCTGAGTATGCTCTGTGGCTGCAGCTTAGTCTGATCTGTCACATCAGAAAAGAATTATTCTTGGGCAGTAATGTTATTTACCAATACAGTAAATACTATTTACCAAACAGTAAAAATTATTTACCGTCACGGTAAAAATATTTTTACTGGTACTATTCACATGAATAGTGAATACTATTCACATGAATAGTGAATATCCAACATAGTTTCCGCAAATGCTGAAAATTAATGGTCACTGATAAAAATGATATTATAGGATATCCGAGGATTCCGGAGTCAGATTCAAAGGAAGTTTGGGGATACGTGAATAGTGCCGTATACGTGAATAGTACCGTATACATGAATAGTGCCGTATACATGAATAGTAAATTACTATTCACACCGAACGGAGGTACGGACGCGTATTGTAACCTTAACTCTGATGCTTATGGTATGCTTATATGTGATAGATAGTCTGAAATTCTGTTTTTTGAAAATTGATCATACACATACAACTTGATACGGGTTATAGTCTTGATAACGCCGTTATGTTTTCCTAGCGCTGAGGACACGGATGTACACCGTGGCACTGGTGAATAGTGCAGACTATAATAACATGCATATTGCAGTGGCTGTGTTATGTTATTATGTGAATATGAGAATAATGTATGTGATTATTGCTGTTTTGACATGAATATCTGTCATACATATTTGATACATAAGCATGAGGTTAACCGTTACCTGAGGTTCAATGGGTATTGAACCTCAGCTCTTACTGTAGCTTCAGGATTTTCGGAGTGAACAGAAACAGAAACAAGGGTAAGCAGCAGGCAGAAGGACTAGCTGGAGAAAGTCCTGTAGATATGTATAGTCTTTCGAACTCTTTGTATCAACAAACCAGTACACTACAGTGGTTGAATATCAGTTACTTTGTATTTAAAATCATTTCGTTGCTCAACTCTGGTTAAATTATTTTGAACTCTGATCAAATAATTTCGAAAATGCTTTAGAAAAGTTGGGGTGTTATAGGCGGCATAAATAAATATGCCCATGTAGACAAAATACAATTACTGTGATTCTTTTCGACCAAATTGAGGGTTAGGTCATGATAAGGGCAACTTTGGTGGCTCATTTGGTGATAGAGATAAGGTATTGAATCAAAACCCTCCATGTTATTTATCATTCTATTTTTGTCTCCCAATTGCATTATTAAAATATTACTTTATTCCAAGATATGGCTCTACTTGAACTTGCTAGCTAGTTTCTTCTTCTTTTTGACCTCAAAAAGATCCTTTTCTCCAATTACTAAGTTTAATTATGCAAAGCATTCCCCTCCTCTTCTCTCGATCGTTGCTAATAATATAAAAAACAACAACAACCATATTGTGCCCTTTCTTTTTTACATTTTAATTAGACGGACGCCCAAAATGATGGAGACTGCCAAATGAGTCTATTGTTTATGGTATTTGTCGATAGTAGAGACTACTATTTTTGGGGAATCGAGAGGCAAATAGTGAGTGTATTTTCTCTCATTAAATTTGTTCCAGTGACATGAAAGCTCCCCGGGAGGTCGCATCTCGCTAATTTAATCTCACTTGTAATATGAAGTTGTTAGTGTTTGTCCTTCTAATTCACAAAATAAAAAATTGTTCTATCCATAAAGGTTGTAAATTAAATCTTTCTAATACTCCCTCATGTCTTAAATGATAAAGCTAGAAGGAAATTTATTTTCATATTAAATACAAGGCTTCAATTTACTTTGCTTTGCGAATTTATAATTTTTTCTCCAAACAACCATATTAATTTTACATATCAAGGGACTTTTATATATAAGGGGCATTTCCAATATAATTGATTGAAGATGATATTTTTAAAAAAATCAATAAACATCTTTTACAAATAACCAACTTAACTATTTTTCTTAACCCCTAAAAATTAGTTATCTAACCCCTATATTAAGGACAATGGAGTAACTTGTGTATGGAATAAAAACTTTTACCATTCAATGTTATATGGATTTAAACTTTATCATCATTCAATCATACTAGTATGATGTTATAAAAATGTACAGTTTGTTTCAACTGAATCTTAGCAAATTAATTAACAATAAGTTTTAATCACTGATAATATCAAAAGTTAATCTTTGTATTTTTTGTCCACACACACACATATATATATATATATATTTTTTTTCCTTTCTCTTCAATCCAAAAATTCCAAACATGCATATCTTGGCTATGATCTACCTTTAGACCATTACTCTGATTTCAATAGTTATTTCCAGATTGTTGTATCCCACTTTTTCTTCATATAATTGAAACCTAAATTATTCTTCCTTTACACAAAAGAAGAGCATCGACCACCATTAGTTGTCAAACTTAACATCAAATTGATGTCAAGCAGGTGATCCAATAATCGTCAAACTCGTCACAACCAACTTGTCGTTAATTATTGACCACCCAAAACCCTAAAATCAAAAGAAATCGACAATGACATAAGTGCACAAAACTAGCATGCATCTTCTCTCCTTGTTTTGCTTTTGCTGGACAAAGACTTGAGCATATCAGATCTTATTTGCAGAAAGGTTATTTATATAAAAAGTGCAGAAGGCCTCTTAATTAAAAATTACTTTCCATAAAGATTAGCACTTATACATATACTACTTAGTTAACTAGTTTGTAGAAATTAAAGAAGCTAAATAAATTATTTAATTATAACATTTATGACATGATTTTTCTAAAATACTTATGTGTACCATTATATTATATATTAACTTATTAGTCATGTAAATTAATTTAGAGAAAATTGATATATCAACACTTTAAAGTAATTTATTTAACTTTCTTACTATTTCAAAGTTATTCAAGTGGGGCTTATATTAGGGATTATCACCTTAACACCTTAACTTGTATATCACAATAATGCAGATCAAAATTTAAGTTATATATACCTTTACAAACCTATCTGATAGCTAGCTAGCGCGCAAAATTCGGTTATACTTTTGCCAGGTTCGTGTGTGTGTTTGACTTTATAATGATGAAGATAACTTTTTTTAACTTAGTGCACAGAAGTTGTGATTTAAGTTCATACGGGACTTTTTGCCGACTATAATCCGACTTTTAAAGCCAAAGTATCGCAAGAAAAAAGTTTTTGATAACGAATGATCTTTGACCACTAATATTGGTAAACTTATAAACACGTGTCGCCTAGTGATCTACTGATAAAGGTTATTATTCTCCTGGTTGAAATTAATCACTTTGCTAATCACGTTACGTTTTCTAGTTGGTTAACAACTATTCCCTTCCACCGATAATATAAGGTACACTTATTGTTCTAGTTCTTAGTATAATATCCACTTTAAAGTTCAATTAGAAGTATATAATATTCAGAAATATCTATTGGGATACTGGTGGCAAAAACAATAGTGTTAAAGTCTAATGTTTTCTAGGAAGTTTCACGCTTGAGCAATATTGCTCCAGAATTTTTTTAAAAAAAGCAATGACATCCTGAAAGTTTCTAAATCATAATGCAATTTTGTCATATATAGTCGTTATCTATGTTAAATTTAATCATTAATTGACCAACAATGCTGTCCTAAATTTTTTTTTTATAAAGTGCAAATAAGTCTACTTGTCATCTATATTATTTTTGTTAAAGTGCACATTTTCTAAAGGAGTTTTTACTTAGAAGAATGCTGCCCTAGAAATTTTTTGAGTTAAATATTGCCCTGAAAATTTCCAAATTGTGGCAATGTCGCTCTAACTGTTATCCTGGTTTAATTTGATCATTAATTGATCAGATATGCGGAGCTAACAACGTGAACAATAGTGAAGAAAAAGAAGCCACATATGGAGAAAGAAGTCACGTTCACTAGAAAGTAATGAAGAAAAATATTAAGTTAGTGGTGTAAGACACGTCGAGGTAGATTGCTGAGAACATGGTAGTCAGAAATCTTCCACCATTACAACGAGTGATGTTGAGATAAGCAAGTGCCTTTTCAATTTTCTCTTCACCTCATAAGATGTTGTCCCCTCCTTAATTTTTTCTAGTCCTTCAGTTGTGATGTATTTTTTAAATAAAAAATTTCTTATTTTTAAATTTAACTTGAAAAAAAATAAAGTAGATGGCTTATGATCCTATCATATCAATATTTTCAATTAACTGACAGCTAAATTTAACTTGAATAACAACCGGGGCAAAAGTGTTATGATTTAGAAATTTTTGGAAAGACGTTGCTCCTCAAAAAACTTTCAAAATAACATTGCTCTCATGTATATCTTCTAGAGTAAAACTGGACCTTAAACCAAAGTGATATTAGGCTAGTTTTACATTAATGCTTTGAACATGCTTTCATTTCAATTTTTATAGTAAAAAAATAAACACTATCATGTTGGTTGTAAATTTGTGAAGATGTGAATTAGTGAATCTAGTAGAAAAGGCGAATCAGATAAAAAGTGGGTGTTGAAAAGGAGTCAATTGAGACAGCAGAAAAAGATCAAAAAGAATTTTCATAGTTGACCAATTGTATAGATTATCTTAAATTATCTTAAACTGGTAATGTATACATTGTTATCTTGAATTGGTAATGCTAAAATTATTATAAAGTGTGGGTGCTTAATCAACTCAATTTAAGTAAGTGGTCAGGGATATGGTTTCAACCATTATATAGAGACAAATTTAATTGGGAAAAAAATCATTTCATAAAACCAAATTTAAAAAGTAATAATATTGCATCTGTCTCAAATTAAAACCAAATTTTATATAGGACTCCAAAGCACATAATTGCAAGAATCCTTTTCATATAGGACTCCAAAGCCAGGCCATGGTCTACTTTTATATGTTTTATTAATAAATATATGTATGTGTATAACATGTGACTAATTATTTAGGCCAAGATCAAACACAGCTAATCTGCCCTTGATGGACGGATTCAAATCTCGAATATGCCCTTCTTGAGCAACTAATTATTTATTTGTTTTTTTTTATATCATTAACTATTGAGCTATAAAAAAAATTATCATATAAAGCACTGCTCTAGATTTTTCGTGGTCACACTCATGTACTATTTTGTATAGAAAGATAACATTGTTTTTATACAGTATGCAATGTTAAATTACCTATTTGTATTATTTAGTAATATACTACCTCCGGTCCTAATTATAAGATCATTTTTGTAATGTAAATTATATTACAAAAGTGCTCCTGTAATTAAGACCGGAGGGAATACTTTTTAATTATTTATTTTTAAGAAAAATACAAGAAATATTTTTCACTTATTTTTTTCTTCCTATTTTATCTAACAATAACAATGGGCTGTCTAATAAATTCGAGAAAATAAATGAGCTGTTTTTTCCCCCCTAATGAAAGGGGGATGGTAGTACTCCCTCTTCGCCTTTTGATAAGAATATGAAATTTGAATTATGTGAATCCTTTTTTACAAAACTATTATTGAGGTTACATGAGCATTTAATGTATTTTTATCATTATGTTATAATTTGATTTATATTGTAAACCAAAAAATTATTCATGACCTACAGTTTGAAATGAAAGGAGTAAGTATTTAAAAGAGAAAATTAAAATAAAGGACCTAGATAAAATAATATTTAATTAGAAGGACCATAAAAATTGTAATTATTAAGGAGGACCAAATAAACTTAAAAGTACTAAATTACCCTATAAATTCTCAGTTGCTTCCCCAACCCAGAAATCAAAGAAAAAAGTGTCTTCCTTCTCTCCCATGACCAATTTATCGATGCCACAACAATACATATGCGGACAGCTTTCTGGTAACTTAACTTAGCAAGTTCTTCTTTGGGAATCTCCAGCAGGGACACAAAGTAATCAAGTATCTGCATGTGAAATTCTAAATCTGAGAACCCAAATAATAGTATTACCCCCTTCTATGATGCATGACAATTATATTTTGAATTTGATCATTAGCACAAAATTATTAGATTGAAAGTGTGGAAGTCGGGTAGATAGTTCTCCCCACGCACTCGTGTGGGAGCTTTGTTCTATCCGCCAAGCGTGAGAGCGGTTCGGTGAGGAGGTTTGGAGGACGTCCGGCGTAGAAGACGGAGGTTCGGAGGGGCAGTCGGAGGTCGGGATACGGGCACTGCGACTCCGTGTAGAACTGTCCTAAGCTCGAATTCAATTAAAATCTCTTCAGCATGGAAGTGACTCAGATCTCGGCGCCATTGGAATGGAAGGAGGCAAATGCTGAGAGGATTTTAGTAGGCAAAGTTATGTCAAACAAGACGTACTCGCGTGCGACGATGGAGTCGATTTTACAAAAAGCTTGGAATCTTCATTCAGATTTGAGTGTAATTGAAGTCTCTGGAAATGCTTTTCTATTCAAATTTTCTGTAATCGAGGAGTATTATTGAATACTCTGTGGAAGGCCGTGGACCATTAACGGTTGTTTATTGAATCTCTTGGAAAGATCGAGGTATGACTCTTGTGAGGAATTGGATTTTAGTCGCTGTCCTGTGTGGATTCAAATGCTTAATGTTCCTATGGAAGCCATGTGTTTGAAGAATGCTATCGCGATTGGTGGTTATGTTGGAGAAGTAGTGATGGCAGAGGATCCTTGTTCTAACGGCAGGCTTCTTCATAGTTTCTTGCGTGCTAGAGTAATTCTGGACCTACGTAAACCGCTAGCGCATGGATTTTGGATTCCAAAACCAGATGGCTGCCAAGTATGGATTTCAATCCGCTATGAGAAATTACAAAGTTTTTGCTATGCTTGTGGTAAGGTTGGGCACGATAACCGTAAGTATAACTCGGAAAAACTGATGTCGGTGCCTAATCCTGATGAGCCTCGATATGGAGCCTGGCTAACTACTACAGCTTGTCGTAATTGGGAGGAGGTTACGGAAGTGGTGTGTCCCACTTGGGGTGAGGCGGAGTATGTCAAAAGAAGGAAGGTGGAACTCCTCTCGAGATGCAAGACTGGCCTTGACCAACAAAATGCTTGTAGTCCTGTTCATGATGAAGAGGATTTGTTCTACAAGAAGGTAAATAAGTCAGGGCCGGAGGTAAAGATAGCTAATACGCCGAGGAATAAGGGGGAGAGGACTCTGAAGCAGGGTGAGTGGATTACTGAAAACGAATTTGACTTGGAAACAAAGGTTCTTGGGCAGGAACAGCCTAGGAAGGTAGGAAAGGAACAGAATGGTGAAGACGACCGGACTGATGCTAATGCTGCTAGGAGAGTGATGAGGCAGAACATGGTTGAGGCCTTGAATCAACCAATTGAATCAGTAGATAAGAGTCCTGATTATCATTCTGTATCCTTGACCAAGGAGCAATCAGAAAATGCTCTTGCTGTTGTGGTGTATAGTGGCCGAGTAATGGAGGAAGTTATTAGCGGCTTTAGTGGACTTGGTATTAAAAGAAGTGCAGATGAAGAGCTAATTCCCTCTGCCCTGAAGAGAAGGAGGAAGAGTCTAGTGGACGTTGGTTCCAAATTCGCAGTATCTATATATGCAGATAGCCTGAGGAAGACCAAGGCAAGAATCAAAAGAAGTGCGAAGAGGAAGGGCCGAGATGTTAAGTCACAGGAATCTACTGATGAAATGGTGTCAGACGCAGTGATGGGGGGCTCGGAGGAACCTGACCCTAATGATTTTGAGTTTGTTTTTAGAGCAGGAAATGGTATCTCTGAGAAGAATCTATCTGAGGGTGCTGGTGGCTGGCCTGTAACAGCCACCGAGGCGCCATGAAGCTCCTGTCATGGAACTGTCAAGGCCTAGGAAGAGCCTTGACAGTTAGGAACTTGAGGGATATGGTGAAAAAGTTTCATCCCTAATTAATCTTCCTTATGGAGACTAAAGCAAGTTCAGTGAAGGGTAAGAGGATCATGTTGAAGTGTGGTTTTAGTCATGAATTGTATGTGGAACCATGTGGGTTGGCTGGGGGTTTAGTTGTATGGTGGAAGGATGATGTCTCCTTAACTGTTTTATATAAATCCAAGAACTTTATTCACGTGATTATTGATGGTAGTAGTCTCAGTTTGCCCAATTTTGTGACGTTTGTGTATGGCCCTCCAAAGGAATGAGAACGAAGAGTTGCTTGGGATGTTTTGAGGAACTTAGCCTCTGGAGTTCAAGGTTCATGGCTAGTGGTGGGGGATTTCAATGATATTTTATCCCAAGCTGAAAAGGAAGGAGGAAACCCAAGGGCAATGAGGAAGATCATCAATTTCCAGAGCCTATTGTCTGATTGCAACCTCTTAGACTTGGAATTTCAAGGGTCTAAATTCACTTGGTGCAACAAGAGGCCTGAGTCTATTGTGAGGGAGCGGCTAGATCGTGCAGTGGGCAATGTAGAGTTCAGGAAAGAGTTTGAAAAGGCAGTGGTTTTTCATGTGGAACCTGTTGGCTCGGATCACCATGCTTTAATCGTGGACTTCTGTTTGGTCAATGATAAATCGCCAAGACCCTTTCATTTTAAAGCTAGTTGGGTATCCCATAGTGGTTTTTGTGAGGTTGTGAAGATCGGCTGGAATGAGGTGGAGGGGACTATGGAAGACAAAGTGCTAGAGTTATGCAGCAGATTGGAGGCATGTAAAAAAAGGCTTATAGCATGGAGCAAGAAGGAATTTCCTAATTTTAGGAAGGTGATTGACCAACTGAGGTATGAATTAATGGCTTTCCAAGCAGGAGTACTTTCTACTAGTAGGTTACAGGAAGCTGAAGCAATTATCAAACAAATTGATGCGGCCTTGGAAAGAGGGGAAATGTACTGGTGGCAAAGGTCAAGGATTGCTTGGCTAAAATGTGGAGACAGAAACTCAAAGTTTTTTCACAACTGTGTCATT
Organism: Acacia crassicarpa; assembly: GCA_034222035.1. Taxonomy (NCBI): domain Eukaryota; kingdom Viridiplantae; phylum Streptophyta; class Magnoliopsida; order Fabales; family Fabaceae; genus Acacia; species Acacia crassicarpa. The sequence continues at coordinate 15,544,324 of JAWXYG010000009.1, read as the reverse complement.
CAAAGAAGACAGCGAAACAAAATCCTACGGCTGAAGGATGAACATGGGGTTTGGCTGGAAGATACGGAAGCGATCAACAAGGCTTTTTGTGACTTTTATTCGAGTCTCTTTCGCTCAGGGGGCACGAGACAATTGGATGAGGTACTATCCTATGTTCCAAGTGTGATTACGGCGGAGGACAATGATGGCCTGATGATGCCGGTTTCCAATCTGGAAATCGAGGAGGCCGTTTTTCAGCTTGGAGCCAACAAAGCCCCAGGCCCAGATGGGTTCTCTGCTCTATTTTACCAGGCAACCTGGAAGGAGGTCAACAAGGAGGTCTGTGAGATGGTCCATAATTTTTTCCATAGCAACAGAAGTCCAAAGGGGATAAATGCTACTAATATTGTTCTGATACCTAAGATAGACAAGCCGGAGGGAGTCAGCCACTTCAGACCTATTGGTCTATGTAATGTGGCTTATAAGATCATTGCTAGAATGCTGACCAACAGACTAAGGGATCTGATGGACAGAATAAAATCCCCCAACCAGCGAGCTTTTATCGCTGGACGTATGATCCAAGATAATGTCATCTTGGCTCATGAAGCTTTTCATTATCTCAACCACAAGAAGAAGGGGAGGAAATATGAGATGGCTCTAAAAATTGATATGAACAAAGCCTACGACCGGATTGAATGGGATTTCCTGGAGGCTGTGATGCTGAAGCTATGATTTTGCAAAGGCTGGGTAGGGTGGATCATGAGCTGTATCTCTACGGTGGCTTTCAACTTGCAAATTGATGGGCGCATAATAGACACCTTCAGCCCGGAACGTGGTGTACGACAAGGGGATCCATTGTCCCCCTATATGTTCATCTTTGTTTTGGAGGTTTTATCCCTTATGATCCAGATGCATGTTGCTAGGAAGGACTTGAAAGGGGTGAAATTAGCTCGTAAAGCCCCTACATTATCTCACTGTTTTTTGCGGATGATGCTCTACTTTTCTTGGCAGCGGATGAAACAAATTGTCGTGTGTTGAAAATGATCCTTGAATCTTATTGTCAAGCTTCAGGGCAAATGATTAACCTAGAGAAGTCCAGCATCTATTTTTCCTCCAATGTTCCTAACCCTGTTAAGGAACAAATCTCGGCATGCCTTGGAATCAAATTTTCTGATCAAACTGGGATGTACCTCGGCCTACCAGTTATTTGGGGTCGCTCTAAATCTGCTGCTCTGGCCTTCGTCCGGGATAAAATCGGTCTGAAATTGCAAGGATGGAAACAGAAAACACTTAATTTTGCTAGAAGGGAGGTCCTGATCAAAGCCGTTGCTAATGCTATACCTTCATACCCTATGACCTGCTTTCTCTTTCCAAAGAAGGCTTGTATGGACATCGACCGACTAATTTCCAGGTTTTGGTAGGGGTAACAGGGAGAGGGAGGTGCTATTCACTGGAAAAGTTGGAAATATATGACCTTGAAGAAGGGTGAGGGAGGTATGGGCTTTAGAGATTTACTGTGTTTCAACAAGGCCTTGCTTGCGAAAACTGCTTGGCGACTTCTTTTACAACCAAATGACTTATGGTGCAAAATCCTTAAGGGAATTTATTTTCCCAAGTGTGGTTTCCTGCAGGCACGAAAAGGGAGACATGCCTCATGGGGTTGGTCGAGTTTGTTGGAGGGGCGTGATTTGCTGTTGAAGGAATTTTGCTGGAAAATTGGCAATGGTATTTCAGTGAAGGTCTGGCAAGATCAATGGATTCAGGGGCTGAAAGGCTACAAACTGAGCTGTGGTTCTCAATTAGGGGATGATGACAATACTAGAGTGGCTGATTTGATTAATATGGGGCGGTGGGATCTATCTTCAATCTCTTCAAGAATTACTTGCCTGGAAAGGGACATGATCCTCAAGATTCCCATTCCCCTTACTGACTGCAAAGACCGAGCAATATGGCTGGCAAATAGAGATGGCTGCTATTCTGTCAAATCTGGCTATATGGTGGCTAAGGACGCTACGGAGGGTGTGAAACCAAAGGATCCAGGTACGTCTTTTTCTGTTCCTAAGCTGTTGTGGAAGGGTATCTGGAAAGTCGTGGTCCCCCTAATATCCAGCATTTTTTTATGGCGGTTGGGTACTAGGGCCTTGGCAACCCAGGATAATCTCTTCAAACGAAAATGTGCTGTCAGTCCTATTTGTCCCATGTGTCTGAATGCTAGGGAAACCACTGAGCACTTGTTCTTTTTATGCCCATGGACCAAACATTGTTGGTTTGGTTGTTCCTTAGGGCTCAAATTCAGTAAGTGGGCTATGAAAAGAAGTGAGGAGTGGTTGTGTGAGATGTTGCAGGGGTCCAGTGCTTTGTCTGATTATGGGAAGTCACTCTTTGCAACAATGTGCTGGTGGATTTGGAAGTCACGTTGCAATTGGGTTTTTAAGGAGGAAAAGCCTGATGCTCGACGTGTAGTTAGTCTTGTCTCTGGGCAGGTAGAAGAGTTTTGGTGCTCAAAATCTATTGCTAATGGGAGTAATAAGAAGGTCTATGAGGACAAACCAATAAGAAACAAACATTGGGTGGCCCCCCTGTTGGTTGTATTAAAATAAATATAGATGGGGCCTTTCAGGAAGCCCAAAGGGAGGCTGGTATTGCTTTGGTTTGCAGGAACAGCAGAGGTGAATTCGTCGGAGGCTTAGGGAGGATTGTGCAAGCTGAATCTCCTCTCATGGCTGAATGTGTAGCATTGAAAGAGGCTTTACTGTACAGACACAAGTTCCTCACGTCCCAGGTAATTGTTGAAACGGACTGTGAGGTTTTGTATAGGCTAATACAGAAACATTCATTGATTGGTTGTGATTGGCGTTACCGAGATATACTGGAAGAGATACTGGTTTTGATGGAGTCTTTGGAGGATGTTACTATTTCTTGGGTCTCTAGGGATGGTAATAAAGCTGCAAACTAGTTAGCAGCTGATGCAACAAGGTAGGTGTATCCGCCATCTTGGCTGGAATTTACCCCACTTTCCTTAGTCAACATTTTGCTCCATGACTCTGCTTCATCTAGCAACCTCAGCAGTAATTCGGCCACGGTATTTTCTAGGACAGGAGTGGGCTAATTATCACTTCATGCTCCTGTAGCTTTTGAGTATAGCTTCTAGCTGATAGGGTTAATTGGTAGGTTATATTGTAGGTCTTTGTTTTCTTTGGTTGATATTTCGTGAGAAGTGTGATAGGTTGTATACTTAGGTTTTTTTGAGGGTTTCTTGGCTTCGGCTATTAGTGCATGTAATTCTTGTTTTTGATATTAATAAACTTGACTTTTTCGGGCAAGAAAAAAAAAGTGTGAAAGTCAACCCCTATGAAAAATTTCATGAAACTCAACTTCATTCTATATGCAGGGGAATAAAATTAAACGGTATGCTTATTGAGAATATGCAAAGATGATGAGATGGGCCACAGTCATACATTGAGAATGTTTGTAGGATGATTGAGTGTTTCGTTTGGCAACGTTGAAGCATCAAAGTTGCAAATAATGGTTTGGCCACAAAGGTCTAGAGGGAGAGCAAGATCTCCCTGTCATTGTTGTTTGTGAGAATGGCAAGAATGGCAACAACAAGGAGGAAGGTGGTCATGGGATGGAAGTGAGGCGCTTTTTTCTTCTTCTTCTTTTTTTTTTTTTTTAATTTGGGGAAGCAATTGAGAATTTAAAAGGCAATTTAGTACTTTTAAACTTATTTGGTCCTTCTTAATAATTACAAATTTTATGATCATTCTAATTAAATATTATTTTATCTAGATCCTTTATTTTAATTTTCCCTATTTAAAATTTTAATTTCTTATTTGGGTTTAGGTGCAAAAATACATGTATAGTTTTTCCAAAAGTACATCCAGCACCAAGTGTTTTTTTTAAGTGCAAAAGTGACTATGTGGTTATAAAAATGAAGCAAAAGTCATATATTCTGTCATTTTATGTTGGTGGGGCCCACAGTCACTTTAATAGAATATGTGACTTTTGCTCCACTTTTATAACCACATAAACGCTTTTGCACCTAAAAAAACACTTGATGTTGAGCACACTTTTAAAAAAACCACATGTGTATTTTTGCACATTAATCATTTTTATTGCTGTAGTTGTGACACTTTTATTTACTTCTTCCATTCTGATTAATAAATCTCTTTATGAAAGCTTTATATCTTAAGTTATTTCGCAAAATTTACAAAAAAATTATTTTTAATAATTTTATCTCAACCAAAAAATTTGTAAAATTAATTGTATCTCTTTGAACATCTCAAAAACTACCAAAAATTTGGGAAATTCGTCCTCATTAAGTTTTAATCATCTTAAATATTAATTATATCTCTTTTAATACTATAGAAGTGTATACTATTATTAGAAGAGGCAAATTGGTAGAGTTAATAGGGTCTGCCCGTTTAACCCTAACTAAAGAAAAAAAAAAGTCATTTTTCAGCTCTAACTAAAAGGGGGGAAAAAAATCATTTTTTGAGATCCGGCCTTTGAATATAAGGGCTAGGGCTAGGGCCACAAGCCTTTTTAATAACTTTTTACTATTTTTTTTTCTCAAAGAAAGAAAATTACAACAATTAAAATCCGAATTAAACACATAAATATTGTCAAAATAAGGGTACAAATGGTATGCATCATTCAACAAATAAGCACAATCACTGAGTAATAATCAAAGGTAAACTATTATTCATAGACCACAATTATAAATAATTAATAAGAAGACTTAATATAATAAAAAATATTTCTTATAAATATCTTTTAAAAAGTGAAAGTAGTTAAAAAAATAAATTAAAAAAAACATGAGAATTGAATAAAACTATCACTAGAAAATAAATAAAAACAATTACAAAATTAGTAAGAATAATAATGAAATAAAAAATATCTTACAAGTTTTCAATTTTAGGGTTCTTAATACAAAATGTTCTTATAAAACTTAATTCTAAAAAATAACAATAACAATTAAATATTTGTGACATCATTAACAAAGTATATTAAAAAATAGTATTAGTATCATATAAATAATTTTAAAAAATAAAAAACATACGGGCCTAAATATGCCGACTCTTAACCTTACTGAACTGGTCCATTTTAGTCTTCGGTCTGTTTAGATCCTGTTACAGACCGGCCCAACAACCCATGTACCGGCCACAGCCCAACCTGGCCTAGAGGCATAATCGACAGGATAACACGAGGATACAAGATCCCAACGTTATAGGATCTATCCTATCCACCCTAACCATAATCCCGAGATATTAGTTCCTAATATCTCGGCCCCGGATATTACTCACTAGGCCAGAATACTCGCGCCGGACCCTCTATAAAAGCCAAGAAACGCCACTCAGGTGCACACTTTCTAATCTATGCTTTATTTACTTCCTGTCACACAGAGCACACACACCACCCCCTGGCTTCACGCCTTCAAGTGTACTGCGAACTACGTGGACTTTGATCCCTTCAAAGAGTACGTAGGCTCTAGGCTTGACAACCTAGTCAAGTCTAATTAATATGTGTTCTTAGGACAGAACATTGGCGCCGACCGTGGGGACCATAAACTTCTATCCCTGTGACCACGATGGCAAACACCAGAAGCCACAGCCGACCACCACCGCAACCGGTTGGCGGAGATCCCCAGCCAAGCCAATCGCCGGCTGGACTGAACCAGCCACAGGAGCCTCAGGAGCCACAGGGGCAGCCGCAACGGGAAAACACTCCTGAAGGCCACGTAACCGACACGGCGACTTCCCCTCAAGCAAACGAGCAGCCGCTACAGGAAGCGCGCTCAGAACCCCTAGCACGAGATGTCCTGGCGGTCGAAGCCGACGTCCGCATCTTATGGAGGATACAGGAGTCATTCCTTCAAAGACTCGAAAATAAAGAGAAGCGAGACCACCTCCAACGAGAGGCTGATTTTGAAGCCTTTGGCCAAATGATAAAAGACGCACTCGAGCACGACCGCCGACAAGGGAATCGCAGAATAAATCATAGAAGAGGAAGAAGGGCTCCCGTGGACGACAGCAGTTCCTCGAGTAACCCAGAACCGAGGAGCACCCGCTGAGACAACGACGAACCAGACGGTAGGACGAGCGCAAAACAAGGCCACCTACCATCCCCAGAGAATATTGACGACTTGGGAAACTAGGGTGACGGTGCTAATCGCACCAATCGGATCCCAGGGATGGCCGAGACCGAGAAGAGAGCCGCGTAGACGACGGAAGTCCCCGGGCCCGCAGATCACCCCACTGAGGTTCTGCACGGGAATATCGAATGAAGTACCTGACGAAGTTCGGACGATCCCCGTTCTCGAGGGCGGCAGCAACGGCCAGTTACCCGAAGCACTTCGACCTAGCCGACCTTCCAAAGTACGACGGAACTCAGGATCCACGCAACCATCTTGACATGTTCGAGAAGCTCATGTGGATCGGGTCGATCAGAGGCCCGGTTATCCAGCGTCTCTTCGCCGCCACTCTGACTGGACCGGCGCACAGATGGCTGAGCTCGCTCTTGGACAACTCCATCCGGAGTTTCAAAGACCTCGGACACAAGTTCGAGTTTCATTTCGCCACCAGTAAAAAGCAGCCGAAGACCGAATTCACACTGAGTAAAGTGAGACAGAAGAAAGGCGAGGCACTACAGAAGTACCTGGATCGATTCCGTGACGTGGCAATGCAGGTTCGATCGCTGCCCGAGGAAGTTCACGTACACTGCCTGGTCAACGAGCTAGATCCATCATCACGACTGGCCCAGAACTTATGCAAGAACCCGGTGTACACATTAACCGAGTTTTACACCCAGGCGAAGAAGTACCTTGAAGTGGAGCAAATGGAGGCGGCCAACGCGGATGAACCCAAACAGACGAGAAACACTTTGCCCAGTGAAGAAGGACGGCCGAGAAGGCCGAGGGCCGAACCAAGAAGACGAAACCGCGAGAGCCGAGCCAAACCTGACCGAGCCGACTAAAAGGCCAAGTACGATAGCTACACCCCCTTGAATGTCCCTCGATCTCAGGTATGGAAAAAAGTAGCCCAGGCCGAGATGAGGCGGGCTGACAAGCCGAGGCCGATTAGAGACCGCTCTAACACGGACGGTACCAAGTTTTGTATGTTCCACGATTGCCACGGGCATACCACAGACGAATGCTACGACCTCCGCAACGCCATTGAAAAGTTCGTGAGAGAAGGCAAGCTACGTCAATATGTCATCAAGACCCAGGGAAGGACGAGCGGCAAGCGCAACAAGTGTGACCGCACCAGAAGTCCGCCCAAGGACACACGAAAGCCGGGGAAGAAGCAGAAGACCGCCTCGGACGACGAGTTCCCCAAGGTGGATTTCCAATGCAACGTCGTCAGCGGAGGATTCGGAGGGGGCGGGGATACTGTAAGCCAGCAGAAGAAATACCTCCGCGAGGTATTAGCTGTCAGAGACGTCCCCAAGTTCAAGGACGACCCCAGCAACCGCGGCCGCCCACCTTGACCTTCACCAACGAGGAGCTAAAAGATGTCATTCCCGGCCGTTTGGATGGACTGGTAATCACCGGGACCTTGGTGAACTGCTGCGTCAAGAGGATCTTCGTGGATGCAGGGAGTTCGGCCAACATCATCAGCTGGGACGCCTACAGGAGGATGCACCTCGACCAAGAAGACCTCAAGCCGTGCAAGACCACCCTCATCGGATTCAACGGCAAGCAGTCCTTTCCAAAGGGTTACATCGACCTTAGGTTAACCCTCTGGACCAAGGAAGCCTTCAACTCCGAACGCGTGAGGTTCATAGTCGCCGACTTCCGATCCCCGTACAACATCATCCTGGGCCGACCAACGATTCACAACTGAGACATACTGGTGTCCACTAAGCACCAGAAATTGAAGATGGTCAATGACAAAAACCAGATAGTCGTGGTATCCGGAGACCAAAAGGAATCACAGCAATGCTACTTTGAAGCTCTCCGGGTCGAGGAAGGAGGACCGTCATATCCACCTTGGCTAGGATCCGGCGAGTCAATGACCGAGGTCGACGATGACAAACACCCCCGGCATCCAATCAACATGGTAGAGCTCGACCTCCGTGAGCAGGAAAACCAGAGTCCCAAGCCGGAAGAGGAACTGGAGGAAATAACGCTTGGGACGGACTCGTCCAAGACAGCCAAAATCGGCCGAGACATGAGGGACGACCTAAAAACTCAGATGATCCGTTTCCTCAGACAGAACCAAGACGTCTTCGCCTGGACCTCGGCCGAGATACCCGGCATTGACCCCCACTTTTGCTGCCACAAGCTCGGCATGTGGCCGGGATCGAGACCAGTTGCACAGAAGAAGAGGAATATCGCCGATAACAGACAGAAGGCCCTCGAGAGCCACGTCGAGGAGCTCCTAGCGGCCGGCTTCATTCGAGAAGTGCAATACACCACCTGGCTCTCAAACGTAGTCATGGTACTCAAACCCAGCGGCAAATGGAGAGTATGCATCGACTACACGAACCTCAACAAGGCGTGCCCAAAGGACTCCTACCCAATGCCCAATATCGATCAACTCGTGGACAACTCGGCCGGGTACCAGCTCCTCTCCTTCATGGATGCCTACTCCGGATACAATCAGATCGCCATGCATCAGGAAGACCAGGAAAAAACCGCTTTCATGACGGACAAAGCAAACTACTGCTACAACGTCATGCCATTCGGGTTGAAAAATGCCGGGGCTACCTACCAAAGGATGATGAACCGGGTGTTCAAAGACCAGATCGGGCGCAACATAGAAGTCTACATAGACGACATGATCGTCAAGTCGAAGCTACCAGAAGACCACATCCGGGACCTCGAACAGACGTTTCAGAAGCTGAGAAGACATCGAATCAGGTTGAACCCGGCCAAATGTGCCTTCGGAGTTCCGGCTGGAAAGTTCTTGGGCTTCATGTTGACCAACCGAGGAATCGAAGCCAACCCGGACAAATGCAAGGTCGTCCTAGAGATGCAGCCCCCGAGGACTAAGAAGGAGGTACAGCAGCTAACCGGCCGGCTAGCTGCCCTGACAAGGTTTTTACCGAAGTCGGCCGAGAAAGCCCTACCTCTCTTCAAGCTACTGAAGAAAGAAACCCGAGGCGGCTGGAATCCAGACTGCGACGCCGCTTTCACAGAGATTAAGTGATGTTTGGCAACCCCGCCGGTGCTCACTAAACCGGACCCTGGGGAGACCTTGTTCCTATACCTCTCGATCGGTAACGAAGCCGTCAGCGTTGCCCTGGTAAGAGAAGCCGAGGCCGGACAGATGACGAAATACTTCATCAGCAAGGCTTTACAGAGCTCCGAACTCCGGTACCAGAAACTTGAGAAAGTGGCCTTCGCCCTACTTACCGCGGCAAGAAGGCTCCGGCCTTACTTTCAAGGACATCGGATAGTGGTGCGCACCAGCCAACCGATCCAGCAGATCCTCCATAAGCCAGACTTAGCCGGAAGGATGACCAACTGGGCCATTGAGTTGTCATAGTTCGACATAGCGTTCGAGGCCCGGCAGGCGATCAAGTCACAAGCGCTGGCAGATTTCATCAGGGAGCTCACCCCGGCAGTAACAAGCGACGGGACTTGGAAGGTCTATGTAGACGGATTGTTTAACGTAAAGGGCAGCGGTGCAGAAGTCATCGTGGAAAGCCCCCAGGGGGTCGCTACCGAGCACTCTCTCCAACTAAAGTTCCCAACCTCCAATAACCAAGCCAAGTACGAGGCTCTGCTGGCCGAACTGCTCCAGGCAAAAGACAATGGCGCACACCGAGTAAAGGTTTTAACCAACTCGCAGCTAGTCGCCGCACAGATTGACGGCAGCTATCAAGCAAAAGGCCCTCTTATGGCGAAGTACCTAAACTGCGCCAAAGAGCTCATGGCCGAGTTCGAAGAAGTGACCGTCTCCCATATCCCAAGGGAGGAGAACGCCAGAGCCGACATCCTCTCCAAGCTGGCAAGCACTAAGGGACCGGACAATCACAGGACTGTGATCCAGCAGAACCTGACCAAGCCGAGCTGTGTCATGACCATCTCGGCAGGGCTTGACTGGGGGAAGCCGATAGAAGACTACCTCGAGAGGGGAATTATCCTTACCGACTCGACCGAGGCCAAAAAGCTGATCAGAGAAGCCGCTTTCTACGCAATGGTTGATGATCAACTCTATAGAAAGGGACTGAACTGCCCGATGATGCGCTGTCTCGGCGAAACTGAGGCAAAGTACGTGCTGGCCGAACTACACGAAGGCAGCAACAGTCACCACATGGGGGGCAAGGCCCTCGCTAGAAAGGCACTACGCGCCGGCTATTATTGGCCTACTATGAAGCATGACACCATGGAAAAAGCCAAGACGTGCGAGAGTTGCCAGAAACACACCAGGATCATATGCCGCCGCCTACAGAATTGACAGGATAACACGAGGATACAAGATCCCAACGTTATAGGATCTATCCTATCCACCCTAACCATAATCCCGAGATATTAGTTCCTAATATCTCAGCCCCGAATATTACTCACTAGGCCGGGATACTCGCGCCGGACCCTCTATAAAAGCCAAGAAACGCCACTTAGGTGCACACGTTCTAATCTATGCTCTATTTACTTCCTGTCACACAGAGCACACACACCACCCCCTGGCTTCACGCTTCAAGTGTACTGCGAACTACGTGGACTTTGATCCCTTCAAAGGGTACGTAGGCTCTAGGCTTGACAACCTAGTCAAGTCCAATTAATCTGTGTTCTTAGGACAGAACAGATCCATTTTCACTTTTAAGACAAAAATTTAAAGCTTAACTCAACGGGCTAGACACTCCACAACTTATAGGGGTGGTAAACAGCAATAAGTTATCTCAGTGGTAGCAACCTTTTTAGTTGGAGAATCAATAAACATTAGTTTTAGAGAAAGACTGAAATATAAATACGAGCGCGGGCATCGATTAATATATGTTGTTATATGGCCACGTAACACATTCTTCCTTTCAAACTTAAAAAATTTCCAGGTATCGAAAAATCAAACTTTTAAAGTGATAATGACTATTTCACCTTAAAAGTTGAGTGCATCAAACACAATCTTATCATTTATCTTTTAGTGGAATGCGTAGACAAAGTATTTTTCACTATTTATATTAAATTAGGTTTTGACGTGTAAATTTGTCTCACAAATTTTCTCTCAAGAATGATGGGTATCAAGAAGTTCAACATTAGCATGAGTTGTGTTTAACTATTAATTAACTAAATATGTTGAACTAGCAGATTCAAGTGTCATCCAGTTCCTTCTTTTTTTTGTTAAGACATAAATTTTCTCCCTAAAAGTTTTTACTATATATATATATATTTAAAGGGCTTGTCCCTGCAGGACCAACTTCATTTAGAAGCTCCAATTTATAAGAGGGTCAGGGCTTAAAAAGGTCAGTCCGACAGTCTCTGCCTGATTTCCTAGTTCTAATTTTAAGGGAGTTGTAATATCAAGGAGGATTAGGAAAGTTGTAGGTGGGAAGACACGTGAGGACTTGGAGTTGATAAAAATATTTGGATTCTCTATTAGTAACGTGGAAGAGGATAACTTATTTAATTAACGCATTTGGCATCAAATTAATTATCTTAATTAATTATAGAAAGCACCGCCCTCACACATCACAATCTCACTCCAAAAACACAAAGCTAATTCATTTGATGATTCAGTTTGAAAAAGCAAAGCAGCATATATGTGTCTGTGTGTCTATATATATACATATTGATGCCATTCCCCTCTCAACCCAACGTTTCCCAATTCTTCTTCTTCTTCGTTTCTCACTCCTCTGTTTCAAATCCAACTTGCCCATTCTTTAACCTAATAACTGCCCTTTTTGTTCACTAGTTAGAGATATCAAGTCTATTCGATCCATTATTTGTTCTCTTCTCCTCCCGGGTATGTACGTCTCTCTTTTTCGTACACACATACATGTATGGCCTCTTAGTTATTTTTTAAGTCCTTTTATAATGTATGACTCATTTATCTAATTTGAGAACATTAAAGAAGTTAAATAACTTATTTAATTATAGCATGCTAACACTTTAAAATACTTCTGCATAACATTATATTATATATTATTTTATAAGTTAGATAAAATTAATTTGAAGAAAAATGATAAATATAAAAGATAAAATAGGAAAAAGATTTTATATTTAAGACCAAAATTCACTTCCAACACAGATCTTTCCTTTTTCTTTTTCTTTTTTTGGCAACAGAAACATATTATATTAATAATAAAGAGAAAGTACAAGGTGTCGAACATAATAAAAATATTGGCTACAAACATATTCGAAGCATAAAACAACAAAACAGATGTAGAAAAACCAACAACTACAATGTCTTCAAAGCAAATAGGAACTAGGTTTTACATTTAGAACTTGAGGGAGTGGTACTTTTTTAATCATAAATAGAAAATCTAGTCAATTTTTATTTAATCATAAGTGTAAGACATTAATCTATGTTGTCTCCTATTTTTATATTTTTCTCCCTAAACTGTACATGTTGGTTACACATATTAAAGAGATTTTTATCAGGGAATAGTTTTCAATGCAAGTAATTAAATGAGGTATTTAAAAAATATCAACACGCAATTTCTAGTTTAACTAACTTCTTTAAATTTCTAAAAATTAATTATTTAGCTTATTCATACAAGACCGGAGGGAGTAAATTAATTGGTTAGTGGCGTGTTATTTTCTTTCATGGCATAACTAAGTTAAACCAAAAGGGGGAAAAAAAAGGAGTAGTGAGTTTTCAACTCCATATTAACTTTTTTAATAATGAATTTTATAAGTTTATGATGGTATATGGTTTTATATATCCTATCTCTTGTGTGATATTTTATGATATTATAGGCTTGTATATCATGGTCTATAATGATAGATTAGTAGTATGATATTTTATTGAAATAGAGAAGATCTTCCTTCTTTTTAAATGTTTCAAACATGGAGGGACAAGGATTTTCATTTTTTAATTTGGTTAAAGGTAATTCAATTCTTAAAAAATAACAAAAAGGAAAATCAAATTTCCACAACCACTATTTTCAGATAACGCGTCCCCAATTCCATGTAGTAGTGGGTCATGAACAGTAGTGACGAACTTTTGAACATTTTGTACCTGCAAGACAGGCCCAAGAGACCCTCAACGAAAAACAAGCCTAAAATTATTGTTAGTGGATTCAATAGTTTATCCACAAACGATTATGTTTAGGCGAAGAGGTTAGTCACTCGCTTTGATTAAATAAGGTTCAAGGCAATAGGATTTTCTCTAATAAAAAGATGTATATGTCTAGTAAAGACGAAGTTACTCGTATAATCTATTCAAAACGTTATATTTTTACAGACACAATATATATCACTTTGTAGACATTTTTCTAAATATCACGAGTCATCCTGTAAAATTTATGAAGTAAATAATGTTTTTTTTCTTGCTATAGAGCCCTTAGAGTGAATATTGTTATGTGAACTCGCCCACAGAGTTTAGTTTCAAGGAATATTGATCCTTATAGATAGTAACTTGGGTCTCTCCCTAGAGAAAGTATTTGCTCCCGAACACTTTCCATGTGGAGTTGGTTCATTACTTTTACTTATGTTTTTAATATATGACATATTTATCTAACTTAGTTAGATTAAAAAATTAATTAAATTAGTTAACATGATATGTTTTTTCTAAAACATTTTAGACATTTTCTTTAATTTCCTCATTCTTTCTCCTCCCTAATTATTGTTGAGAGAGTATTAATAAAGATAAATTAAAAAAATAATAATAAATATAAAAACTATGTCTTATATCTTTGATCAATATTAACTTTTCAAATATAGGATTAAAAAAAATACTTAGTAATCACAGCAAATATTGTTAGTTTCCTGAAAGGGAGGTTGAAACCACAACATTGGATTAAAAATATTGTAAAATTATAACGACTTGAAAATAAAGTGACAATCATTTTCTTTTCACTAATATATCACATAATATCTTTGAAAAAACTGTTGAATTATTTTTTTTTTTGGAGTCGAGTGTTTTTTTTTTCTTTTTTTCTTTTTGTGGGAGTCGAGTGTCTAATTATTTTAATTTTAATTTTCTGCCCCTATATATTACAACAGATTATGCTCGAAAATATTTAAAATTAAAATAAAAACTCAAGTAGTAAAGGGTGAAAATAAAATAGTGAATCAATCACTTGTTGTCGTTCTGAGCAAAAAATCACTTGTTGTCAAGCGACGCCGTATACATGCCCCCTTTCTTCACTTGTTTGCGCGTTCAAATTAATTATTTTCTTACCTGGTGCATTTAAATTAATTATGTACTTGTTTAGAGTTGCTTCAAACATCTCGAGTATATTTGCCATATACACACTGTAATGATGATTAAAAAGCTGATTCTAAAAACACTGCTAATCATTTTAAACTCGCAATATGAAGACTCCTAGTTTAGGTATTAGGTAAAATATTTTTTTTATGATAACAAATGTTAATCCGGTTGATAGAAAGATAATTTATAATTTACATGGTTGTAAATTCAAATCTCGCTATTAATATAAAAACTTAATTGGTAAACGAGGATGCCCTTCCCAATATTTTAATTTCCTTTGTTTTTAACATTTATATGCTCTAAACTTTCCTTATCAAGTTTTAACACTATTGTGCTTCCGATCCCCTCCCAATTGACTCGTTTAAGAAAGTCATTTAGTACTTGTTTATTTTAGTTTTTTGGAAATTCTTTTACGATTTATATAGTAAGTATGTGAGTGTTTTATTTTAGCTTTTTTAGAAATATTTTTACAATTTATAAAGTAACTATGTGAGAGCAATTTTATCTGGACTTATAAAAAATGGTTTTGAAACCATGGTTTGAGAGATTCTAAAAAGACACTTAGTTCCCATTAACCACTAATACCTCCTAATCGCTCCCCCAAACACCTTTAACCTTTTCAGTTTTCACTAACTTTGTTCTACTGATTCACCACATATAGAGCATTCCACTTAAGCAATTAAATCCAACTGAATTAATTGAAATCGAAATTAGACTCGGGTTAAGGTGTGATTTTAGAAATCAAGTTTTTCATTAAGAGTCTGGCACGATTAACTTTTGAAAGATTCAAAAATAGGTACAATCTTTTAAGATCTGTGAAATTTTAACAATTTAAGTAGGTATAATATTTTAAGGTTTGTGAAATTTTAATAATTCCATTAAATTGACTTAAACATTTGTTATAAATATATTGGGTCTCACATGAAAAAGAAGATAACATTTCAGTCAATTTAACGGAATTGTTAAAATTGCTCCATTTTTAAAGATTGTGTCTACTTTTATACCTTTCAAAAATAAATTATGTCAGACATTTATAAACCAAAAAATTTCGTTACTAAAATTGCACTTTAGCCCTAGACTTAGACTTATTTTTACTTTTACATTTTAGATATAGAGGGTCATTTTGACCTTTTGACAATATTTAGAAATTCCTAATTAAGCCTCTTGGCTTAATTATGAATTTGTTAAAAGTGTGGGGTCTCAATTTGAATTTTGGGATTTCACATAAATTTAATTAGAATTTTCCCCAAATATAAAATAGCACTTGTTGCTAATTTAATAAATGCAACAATTTTTCAACACTAGACGAGTGACGACCTATATTCTCCTTGCCTCCATTAGCTAACTTTTATGAATTTGAAGTAATAAATATTAAATGAAAATTTAGAAAAGGAAAGTGATGGTCCATTTGTGGACGATAAGATTATGGGAGAATAGCTTTATTATAATTTATATGCAGTGAGGGTTACACAGATTCCTATATATTATTAAACTCAATAACCTAGTATAATTTTTTGTTGTTGGAGATATTAAGAATATCTTATGCAACACTAATCTTTTTCATTGAGAACCAATAGAATGGATTCCTCCTCACAACGTGTCGAGTTGAACTTCAATTCTATTGTGATATTTGCATATATTTAATACTCCGATAATGTGTATCCATTTAACACAAAGAAGTCTTCTAAGAAAAATAATATATAAAAAGTGTTCTAGTTTGTCAGTAAAAGTTGCATTGTTGATAAATTATGAGGTTTTTTAAAAAAAATCTTTTTATTGACTGTGGGACCTTCTATGATATTTTTTTTTTTTCAAATTAAATTAGTTCCAATACAGAAAGTTGGGAATAAAGTCAAGTCTTTAATCATTTTTTTAAGAAACTGTCCTTATCGTTCATGATTATTTAAGTTGATTTTTTTTTATAGCTTTTCTTTTGCCAATATAAATCTTTAGTTAAATATTTAAACTTTTTTTTTTACTAATATGCATGTTTTGGTGAGTAAGCTACTGTATTGATGTGAAATGGGGAAACTTGTACGAATTCTTATGAGCAAAGTAGTAAAACGAATATATGTGTTTTTTTTTTTTTTTTAAAGGTTTAAGGTAGATTTAGCTATCTAAAGTTTTTGTTTTTTGCATCAATATCTGAAAGTATCATTTGGTGCACTAAACACTTAGAAGTGTTTGTTTATGTGCACTTACCGTTCAAAGCATTTTTTTCAAATGCGTCTAATACTTTAAATTACTTTTTTAGTATATCTTATACCATGAAGTGGTTTTTTAAGTATATCCAGCACTCTAAATTTCTTATATTGTCCAGTGTAAAATTACACACAAAAAATACTTGATGTGATGGACGCACTTAAAAAAATATTTTGTAATATGCTATATGCTTCATAACATACTTTAGAACAATGAACAGATCTAAGAAAATATTTCAAATGTGGGGTGTGCTTTTAACCTTTAGTTTTTTTAAAAAGAAAGTTGTGCTTAGTTTGATACCCTGTATTTATTGCATTTTAACTCACCAAAACATTTCTGGTATCTATATTAATAGTTATTATTATTATTATTATTATTATTCATAATGTTTCAGGACAACCAAAACATTTATTAATAAAATCAAATTTTACTGATCTTTATATTTATTATTTTTTAAAGTTTAAAGTTTTACATAATTCATTTTTACCTGTCTTGTTTTGATTTACGAAAAATGTACTTACCACTATAAAAATGGTCACCTTGTGCTATGTGTCAAAAATGATATGAAAAGTTATGTAATTTTGCAAATTTTCTATGGACAATTTGGTTTTTTTTTCCCCCCCTCAAGTCAAACACACTCTAAAGGTTCAGATCTTACCAAAAGCGAATAACTAATGAACAAATCCAAAAGCTGAGCAGATTAGTAGATCAACCATCACGTGGTGATTTCCAACCAAGAAAACACCGATAGCTTACATTCACGAATCAGCGAGAGAGAAAATGGAAAAGAGATCATGACTATAGAAGATGGTGGACCAAAGAGAAAAGGGACAACTGAGATGCATCTAAAAGCTTATTCAAACATCTCGAATTTACCTAAAAGCATTTAGTGATTTAAACCCATGTTTTGATATACTATCTTTGACTTTAATTATAGAATAAAGTTTATAATGTAAAATTAAACTGCAAACTTTATCTTATAATAAGGATTGGAGAAAGTACAATCGTAGATCAAAACACACTAAGTTTATTTTGGTACTTTGCTTTTTTACTGCCTCATTATTATGCCTACAGCCACAAAAATCTCTTTTGAAAAGATGATCCAGAATAATTCACTCAAACCATGATTTCAAGCTCTATAATCACTTTTTTTTTTTTAGATGTTTGGATGAAATTAAGCAAAAATATAATTTTAGTTGAATAAGTGCTTTTTTTAATGGAATCCTTACTTATGCTACCCTCTTGCAGGAGTGTTTTGTGATCAATGGGATGAAGAAAGCTCAGAGGCACATAGTGAGTGACAGGATATTTGAGTGAAGATTCGGATTCTTTATTCATTCACCAAATAAAAGGAGAAACGAGGGAATCCAGTTCCTTTCCCTCCAAGCAACGGGATTTTAATTCCGCCTCAGGTACGCGTTATGCTTTATTAAGTATATTGACGTTATATGCCTTGTCCCCCAACACCAAATTCTACATTTATTTATTATATATTTGGATTGCAATTGCCATTTGCTTTAAGGTTAATTTCAGAAACCAAAAATTTAATAATATTTTAAATATTCTCATGTCATTCAAAAATTAAATTACTAGTATGTTATATTGATATGGCTTCACTTTTAATCACATATAATTCATAATCCAATTCTAATTATAAAGCACTTTTAACTACCTTATGAAAATAAAAAGGGATGGTTAACTCATTAAATTGTATTAAAATAAAATAACTTTTTAACTCTATACTAACTAGCTCTTTATGAGCTACAGCCCTTTATGAGCTCAAACCTATACTAACTAGCTCGTACAGGCTCGACTCACATTAAAGGGTCACATTATGAAGTTAATTCTTTTAGTCATGGGTTTGAGCCAGTTTGTGACCTCCATGCCTCTTGAACAAAATATTTTTAAGAAAATCAAATTAAAATAACAAAATTTTTAATTTAAGACATAAATACTATTAAAGTATTAAATGTTTTATCTTTTTGGCAAATATAATAAGGAGTCGTTTGTCTTAAAACAAAATTTTTAATGAGATAGAAACCCTACATTCTCATTATTCAATGTATGCTATTGGCTTCTCTTTTAAGTAGTCTGCATAATATTCAAACCTCCTCAAACATAATTTAAAAATTGTTCTCTCTGTATATCTTACATCAATAAAAAAAATTATTCTTTTAATAATTGTGCATTAAAATATAATGGAGCTATAAAAAAATTACGAGCGGGATGATGCTGTGTTTAAAATTTAGAAGAAGGAAGTACCCTTTTTCAACCTTTAACTAACTATAATGTCATAAAAACCTTCTCTTAACTTCTTAATAAGAATATAAACAATTTTTATCCTTAAAAAAAGGTTCAAATGGTAGCATTAAATGATCTGAAAAACATTTCCAATTTTAAAAAATATTGTCCACAAGCAAAGCTCAACTTGTAGTCACTTAATATGAATAAAATTTTTTTTGGCACACTTAAATGGGCCAAGCCGTCACCTACAGGATTAACCTTTTTTATATCTGACTTTATTTAAAGGTACTAAATCATGAACAAAATCCTTGACTTAAACGGGCTAAGTATTAATCATATGAAGAAGTACTTCATTGTGTACTTAATATAAAATATATTTACATAGTTTAATTAAATTAAGGAAGTTAGATAATATGACATATATTTTTAAAACATTATAATCATCTTCCATAATTCCCTCACCTTCTTAATTATTGTTAAAGGGTCATCAACTAGGTAAATTAAAAAATAATAATAAATATTAAAATTATGTTTTAAAATCATATTAATCACTAAATTAATGGTTGGAGGAAGTGCAAATATACCTTTGTTCACCAATAATTGCAAGACTTTTAGGTTTAAAAAACAGAGGCATTAGGCCTTAGGATAGGACTGATGTTGACCTTTCAAAGGGTAGGCAGCGTAGGCTCGAGGTGGCATACTACTTTTTGTGCCCACAACATCGTCACGCATATCTTGCGTTATCACTAACCTTTTGGATTTAACCTCCATTATTAATATTATAAAAAAAAAACCTCCATTATTAATATTAATATTAATATATTCTATTCATAATAATTACTCGGGCTGAAAAATCTTGCGAACAATATTTATTAAACCGAAATACCTCAAGACGCAAATCTTTGAAGGGTTGCAATGTTCAGATGATGCAGTTTTTATTTTTAAAATTGTGTAAAACATATCTTTATTTATGGTTAAATATCTTCCATTAAGTAATGAATTTTGTAATAATAAGAGATTTTTCTGAAATATTTTAATCACTGTTAATTAATAATAGAAATTATAAAAATTATTGTATCTTCTAATTCTTAATATAAGACTATTTCTCTGATTTTGAGAGATAAAAAAATTATTTAATTATAACATACATATAATCTCTATAATTTTTATAACTAGAACAACTATTTTTATAACTAACTCTTACATTAAGCAGAGATATTAATACTCACTTTTATAATTAGAACAACGCCTTTAATTCCGTGTTTCACCTATTTGATTTTTTTTCCTTTGGAATTTAAGATATGTATTATAAACAATGGGGATGTATGTATATGTATGTATGTATAACTTATGGCAAAAAATTATATAACAAATTGATAATGATAATTTGAAAAAATGTACTTTTCCAATAAAGATATGATAAATTACAGAGTCCTATAGTGAAGTATTACCATAACTTACTAATGGTCATATTGACTGGCCAAACAAAAAAATATGACACCCAACAACTTTTTAGATTTTGATTTTTGATTTAAATAATAGGAATTATGAGTTTGACCCTTCATAAATGTGAGTTCCTTTCTATCTGACTTATTGAAACATGTAAGGGAAACAATTAGTATTTTTAGTTTGATTTAACAAAGATGTAAAAATAGTTATAAATTATTTTTTAAAGTAAAAGAAAACATAAACAATATAAAAGATAGTATAACCGTTGTGAGACAAATTTATGTGGCAACCTTCATTGTTGCCGATAAAGCCGGAAAAAAAAGAGGAAAAAAATCAATTTCCATCTAGTTTCCGTTGAACAGAGAATCGGGGAGAGAGAAGAAGAATCTTATATTGACCCCACGTCTTAAAATTTCGCTGTGCATCACGGCCCCAATATTTTTTTTATTCGCATATGTTATTCTAGTTTATCTCTTTTTAATTTGGAAAATTTATCAAGGTCGTCTCTTTAGTAAGAAGGAAGAGCTACAGATACCATATGCTCTATTCATTGACGACCTACTTAAGGAAAAACAAATACCTTATTACATACTCAACCCAAATGTGAAACTAGACAAAATGCACTTATAATTATGTAGAACTCCCTCATGCCCTAACAATATGCTACCTCTTTCGGTTTTAAATATAGGATATAGTTTGTAACCGGAAGAGGTAGTATATTGTTGAGTTGAGTTTTTCTTATCATCATTTTTCTTATTATCCCTCATAATCTCTAAATCACATCCGTCTAATCAATACAATACTACTTTTACTTTTCTCTTATTTTCTTAATCAACGGCCTAGACTAAGCCAATGAGAGAAAATGAGAAAAGAGATATAGAGAGAATCTCCTTTCGTATATTGTTAGGGCACGAGGGAGTTAATCTTGATCCTATATTTAGTGAGTTATTCTTGATCCTAAATATAAAATATATTTTTTATATTTGTTAGCATTTTTTTCAATTTACCTCTATTGATAATCCATCAATATTAATCGAGGAGAAGGTGAAATGAGTGAATTAAGAAAGATAGTTAGGGTACTTTAAAAAAAATAGATCAATATCACTAACTTAACTAACTTTCTTATTTTTTAATTAAATAAATATGTCTTATAAATATGAGGGAGTAATATATTTTTTTTGTCATCCTTTTATAAAAAGGAGAAAAACTCATGGAACCATTATATTCGAGGAATGAAGGATACTCCAAAGAATTTTTAAATTAATAAAACTAAAATCATGCTCCGACATAAATCATTCTTTTTCGTTACTTGGGCGGACATAAAGTGGAAATCTAGGCTCTAGCCATTCAATCATCTTGAGATTTGTATCTTTATTTCAAAATCTTAACTTTTCTATACTCTGTAATGAATGTGCCGGAATTTCGATAACATACCTAATAGGCTTAAGCAGTAAAATTATTTGAAAATTTTTATTTATTTATTTTTTTAAATATCACCTCGAAAATTTTAAAACCTAATAATATTATTTATTTCAATTAAAAAGTTAACGATCAACGTTAGTTTTTGATAGTTAACATTATTTTTTTAAGGAATATGATAATATTGCCTTGTTTTAAAACTTCCAAGACAACATTGTTTCTGGATTTATACTTTCGTAGTGAATTTGCATAATATAAATAGTACAAATTCTTGTCTTGCATGTTACTATTGATACTGATACTATAATTTCTTGCAATATTCATAAGTCATAATAATACTCCTTTCATTATTTGTTTGAAAAATTATGTTTTAATGTGTAAAATGTTTTATGAAATTTTAACTTTTTTATACCGTGTAATTAACGATTCAAACTACCTTTAACAGAGTTTTACTTACAAATTGTTTGGATATGTTGGGATATTTGAAAAAGTGATTATCATATAGCAAGAAAGTCTATTTAAGAAACTGTTGCTTGGATATGCCTAGTGCTCACAGTACAGATAATGTAACTTTAAATTTTTGTGTTGAGTAACCAAACATGTACTAATCAGTTGTATTTTTTTTTTTAGAGATTCCTTAAAAATAATTTATATTTTAAAATGCCTTATATTAATAAATATATTATGATAAAATTTATATCATACAATAATAATATAACAACAATAATAAAAAATTGAAGAGGATTTTATGCATGCCTACCAAATCAAACACATGTATATAATTCATATGATCCATAAATAAAGAGTCTAGTTAATTAGGGTTTTAGGGGGAAATTCTGTATGTAACATATTTAGTCATTTTCATGCATAGATGATTTCGCATTTGCTACCATGACCAATTGAATTTAACTAGCTAGAAAGAAATCATTCTTTACAATTCCACATACAACTCCATTTTATCTTTTTTTGTTTTTTGGATTAGACATGGCAAGCCTAAACTTGAAAAATTACTGAAAAATTGATTCATCAAAGATACATGAAATTTTCTGATAAAAAAAAAAAAGATACATGAAATTTATTTTAAGACTACAATGTAACTTATCTTCGGTGTGACAAACTTTTTTTTCAGTTGTGTCCAACTTATTTTTTAAAAAAAAGATACATGAAATTTATTTTTACATATTGTTGAAGATATATTGTACATAGTTAAAGAAGAGTTGCATCTGTTGAAGATAAGTGTATCTGCTCAAGAGATTGGCCTTTACCTATTTTGGGGAAAGAATAAGATGCATTGCCACTTCAGAGGTATATTTTTAGTAACACTTAATATCTTGAACAAATTTTTAGTTTATCTAAACTTGATTTTTTTTTTTAATAGCACACAATATTTTGAAGTATTTTTTTTTTAATGCAATTTTACTCTTAAAAGGCTTAAGCATTTATCTCTGCATCAATAAGATAGTAAATGTTGCTAAAGGAAATACGTTAGCATATTGAATTCACTAAAAGTTACTACCTCATGTCCTAAATATAAAATCTAGTAGATATTTTTGGAGAGATTAATAAATCTAAATATGTTATTTAATTATATACAATATTGTGTATGATTCAATTATGGGGTTTAAACTTCTTATGTTGCATGAGAAGAAGAAGATTCCTATACACACATGAAATGGTGGGACCCACATATATATATAATACTAATTATATATGTGGGTCTCACCATTTCATATGTGTATAATATGAGAATACACTTCTTTTACAACATGAGAAGTGTTTTTCCCTTCAATTATATATCAATTTATCAGTCAAACAAATTAATTTAAAGAAAGATGATAAATATAAACACTTTAAAGTAATTTATTTAGTTCCTTTAATGTCTTAAAAAAGTTAATTGAGTTTATATTTAGAATTAAAGAAAGTACCAAAAAGTGTTTTAAAATAGTGATTGTTATTAAAAAAAATATTCTAGGTGCAAGATAAAAAACGAATTAGTCTAGGATAATAATATTATGCTCTAACCGAAAAATACAAAAAAAAAAAAGGATAACACTGTAATAATAATTTACCGAAAATCTGCTCCAACGTGATATTTTTCACTTATATTTTAGACAAAAATCACTACAAAAAAAAAAAAATTGTAAAAGCAAAAGAAGGAAAGACCTTCAGTTCAGGAGGGTCTTTTCCTGCTCCTCGCTGTTCCTCGTTCAGACTTCTACTTCCCTTCTCCCACTCCCACTGCCTGTTGCTTTTGCTTCCCTCCGTTCAGTATTTCAGAAATCACAGTCCTCAATAACTCTCTCTCTCATATTCTTAGCTCTAATTTCAACAATAATTCACTACCATAACCAGCGAATGGTTAGTTTATTATCTAAAACTAACAGTTGATTGGGGGAAAAAATATTAGAATAATCTTCTCCTGAAATATACAGTAGCAGTATAATGGATGGATAGAAAAAAAAAAAAAAAGTAGTTAAAGCCAGTTAATACTAATATATATATTTTATTTTCTTCTAGAAGCGGTGGCCGCAGTGGCGGAGCCCGAGATAAGGTACGCAACGTTGTGTTTCGTGGTGCTTGCTTGCTTACTGCCGATGGAGGAAATGTACGATCTCTCGTCCTTCCCTGTAGATTTTTCCGACAAAGCCATCATGTCGCCGGAGAATCTGATATTCCCCGCCGACTACCAGAGCTTCCTCATGTCTTCCTCCGCCGCTGCCACACCACCTGGCTTTCATGATCGAATTTTAGGATCTGATGAGTTGCTTTCCGCTGCATCCGCGACTACGGAAGCCGAAGCCTCCGGCGCTGCTGCTCCGGAATTTCGGCCACAAGAGGATGATGACTCTTTCTCCGTCATCAAAGCTAGAATTGCATCTCATCCTCACTATCCTCGTCTTATTCAAGCCTATATCGATTGCCAGAAGGTGAATCATTAATTTTCTGCTACTTTTTTTTTTAATCCCTGAATGTTCACAAGGTGTTTTGGGATAGTTACCACAAGAGGAACCAAGCCCAACGAGAACAAGCTGAGCTGCCTTTGCACATAATATCATCAACCTTTTTATGATTTAATTCTTGAATTTTTCCTTGGCCAAAAGCTTCGGTGAGATACTCGTGTGCTTGGATTTTTGAACTTAAACTTCGTCTTCTTAAATGATGCCTGAGAAAGTAGCAAAAGGAAAGCCAAGCTCCTCAAGCTAAGATGGCCATGGTTCTGCAATTCTTTCTCATATCCGCTCTAGAGCTGTGTGGCCTTTCATTCCTGAGAACATCAAATACGTCCAAGTGTCTATGAAAAGAAATAGTTTATTTTTACTTCCTTTCACCCTATAGTATGAGTTTGTGATTTTGGTTTTGGAACGAAATATTTTCTTAGCGGTCAACGAGTTCTTATTATTTGGTACTAACATGTGATAATTGGTATTGTTTGGGACGGCACACGCAGGTAGGAGCACCACCAGAAATAGCGTGTTTGTTAGGAGAAATCCAGCGAGAAAACGACGTTAGCAAGAGGGATGTTATTTCCATGTGCTATGGAGACGACCCCGAGCTCGACGAGTTCATGGTCCCTCTCCTTCCCTTCCTTTTGTTGTTCTCAATTTTTCTCTCATATATGAACACACGTGTGAACTACTGAAATAAGAATGCATATCTATATGTATATAGGACGAAAATAATGGTTTTATTAATTAAAATTGTGTCTGTGACTTCGGTTTCTTCTCTGCGACCACTATATTATAATCATTAAAGATAGTGTTGTATCTGCGCTGGGCCTTTCTCAGGAAACCTACTGCCACGTGCTGTTGAAGTATAAATCAGATCTTGCTCGGCCTTTTAATGAAGCAACCTCTTTCCTCAACCAGATCGAAACCCAGCTCAGTTATCTCTGTGCCGGGACTTCCGTCCTAAGCCTTTCCGGTCAGTTCTTTTGTTCTCTCGCCCTTTCTTATGTAGAAATGTCATTTCACTAATGGGTTAAGGTGTAAGTTTGTGGCCGAAGTTTTTCTTTCAGATTCAATGTATTTCACAATGCACCAGTGATGTCCCATATCGTTCGTTAAAGACAAAACGTTGACCGTTAACTTTTTAATAATTCATATCGTTAAAATAAAACGTTAATTGACTGTTAACTTTTAAAGATAAAGGGTAAAATTACTCCATTTTAATACTTCTGTGACAACATTCAATCTAAAAAACTTTAGGAGAAGATTGTTTTTCAATGAAAATTTTCGAGTAAATTTACACCACAACCCTTTGATAATCAATGTTCTTTGATATCTTTGCTATTGCCCTTTCTCTTTCTCTCCCCTTATGATGCATTATTTCAGGAGAAACATGTCTTAGGAGTGCTAGTTTTAAAAAAACGTTTTTGGGGTTGTAATTATACCTAGTTTAGAATATTTTGAGTTGTTTAATGATCTCTTCGCTTTTCCTCTGAAAGAAAACCATTAGCTAATGACAAATAATGCTTGCAGAATATAGTCGTACTCACTAACTGTAAGTACATGCATGATGCTTGCAATAATAGATGGCACAAACAATACTACTATACGCAGCTTTAAAGTAAAATAAGCAAAAGATATAACCCTAAAGAATCCAACCATATGATCTTGTTTCTTAATCCTTTGCTTTGTGCAACTAGTACAATTTTGGAGATACTTTTCATATCTGTGCCTTTACTATCTGCCCTTGTTCTTGACTCTATCGTTATTGGGCCAAAAAAATCGTTATTGGGGAAAAGTTGGCGTTGTTTAGTCATTCATGGCTAGCAACAGTGTTTGAAACTTTCACTTTTTCAGTTCTTTCTTTACATGGATCATGAATTTATTACTTCTTTGTACCTATCTTGTTTGTTTTGTTTATTGGTGTTTTATTTCACTCTCATATGTCATTTCTTTATTTTTCTGATTGCTGCCAGTAGTGAATATGCATTTTGACTATAAACTTATTTGGGTTTTTTTTTTTTTTAATACTTTTTACATTGGAGAACTCCTATTGTGGTCTGATATTGCAGCTAATCTAAGAGGGACCTCCATTTTTTTTTTTTTTTTAAATTGGGTGTTCCTTTTATATTTATCTCTTGATTTGATGTTTAATCACTCATTGCCTGAATTTGGGATTCTAAAACACGTTGGGCAGGCTGGCATCCATAATGTCATAATGCTCATTGGTTTTGTGCTATTATCTGCTAATGACACACATGACTTGTTTCTAAATTGAGAAGGTTTACTTTCTCCTGGCAAGAATTCACTTTAAAAAAAAAAAAAAACAGTCAGTGAAAGTTTATTTGACGATGGAATCATCTAATCCTGTTGCTAAATTTCATCGCTAATCCAATGTTTTTTTGTAGTGATTATATACAGTAAGCAGTTGCCTTTTGTTTCGCTCATGAACTCCTGATGTCGTTTTTAAAGTTCTGATTTTCCTGAACCTACTTCAAGACTGACTAATAAATGCTGTTTTTGGTTTACAAAAATTGAAGATGATATCTTAGTATTGTTGCTCTAACACTGTACAATAATTTAGGGTTTATTGTGGTCTTGTGTAAGCTATATTTAAATTGTTCTATGGATCCAGTCTTGTTTTCTCCTTGGGCATTAAAATGGAGGAGGATGAAACAGTAGAGACACGGATGTGTGTGTGTGTATTGATGTGGAATAATGCTGAAAAAATGGAATGCAAAGTTTTATATTGGGATTTATATAGAAAATATTTCAGTATTCTAAAGAATCCAGCACTGGTTACTTCAGTAATCTAAATGTCTTCCACGTTTAGTATCTTTATCACTTTATACTTATTGGATGTCCTCAATCTTCATTATAGTAGTATGGATAGAGTATAAGTCTCTTTCTTTCTACTTCCCTTTTTTTAATTGCACTTGGAACTTTATGCCTTAAAGTTTCCTTAATGGTACTATCCTAAGATATAGATTAATTCAAGTCTATTCATTTTGGACTAGATGAACATAACGTGATCATCTGACGGTGATGGTGTGTAATGATATGTCTTCTTTTGTGCTTTATTAGTGAATCGAGTTCCAATAGAACACAAGTGATGAAAGTAAATGTGAGATAAAAATTGTGATAGTTCTAATGGTTTGTGTTTCTTCTCTCTTTGATTATTCAGTTTTTCTCCTACCTTTTCTGTAATTGTTGGAGTTTTCTTACTGTACAAGCTGGCATAGAGTGCATTCTGATGACTGACTATTGATAATTAATTATCAATTATGAATATGAAGTGCTGCCAGGGTGGTTAATTCGGTTTGGTTATAGTTAGCAGCTATATATTTTTAGGTTAGAAAGTACAGTTTTTTTTTTTAAAAAAAATTTTAGTGATGACGTTTTTAAACTTTCAAATGCCATTTTGCTGGATGTTCATACATAGTGTCCCAATAATCTTCATCTCCAAATCCACATGTTCCTGAAAAGCATGTTTGTGTGTATATATATAGGGCTGGCCTGATGTGCGACTTTGATTTCGATATGTTTGTTAATTCTGGTTTCGTATTCTGCATTGTAATGACCATTGTTTGCATCAGATTAGACCTACTGTTTATGCCAGGATATATATTTTCCTGTATTTCCTTGTATATTGTAGTTTGTTCAAAAAAGTGTTTTTTCTTCTTTGAACTTTTACACGTTGCTGTTTTATTTAAGCATGGTTGACACTAATTCATTTTTTTAAGAAATAAAATGTACTTTCCCGGATAATCTTAAAGCATTATGGGGGTAATATTTCTGGGGAAAACACGTGTTTTCCGAAGGTTCTACTTTTTTCCTCTTCATTTTGACGGAGTGGTATTTATCTATGATTTTGAAACTTATTTCATTCAACATGGGGAGATATATATATATATATATATATATATATATATATATATATATATATATATATATATGAATATTCCTTTTTTGAATAATTTGGTATCGAGTATCAATTCTGTCCTACAAGGTTCTGTCGAATTTTTGTTTACTAATTTTCATTGAAATTCTTAAATCTTTTTTGTTAGACGTTAACTTCGTGGATTAGTTATGATAGAGATACATTATGTGCTAGGGTTACGAGATCAGGTTATATGATATCTATACTATTATTATATTACACCTTAACATGTTAGAATAATCGTTAGTTTAGTTGACAAAATGACATTGAAAATTTTGACGAATATGCGAAACAAATTTGAACAAAATAAATAAATATATTAATCACCCGAAACTTTTGATACGGGAAATGACAATTCTGTCGGAGCAATTTATCTAATTTACCTTCCTGAGATATCTTTGATTAAATGGGAATTATATTGGTGGTTTTCCCGTACGTGTGGTCGAATAATGTTTGGCCACTGTTTATAATGATGAGTGCCTTCAATGGGAGAAGAATATATTCATCTGGGTTTCTTTGTGCCGACGTGGCCCTCCAACCTTGTGTGTTTATTTTCTGGGTTTCTTCATTGATGAATGGCTTATGGCTGGTACATTATTATATGTATAAGAGAGAGAGATAAACATTTTTATATGTTATTATTTGAGATTAGTGTGGCATTTTAATTTTTATCTAATTTCACAGGCTTCAAAACTTACTATATACCTCGAGTCCCCTTTTTAAGGTTATCTTGAAATAGCAGCCTTATAGTTAGTTCTTTAGGGTGTGTTTATTTCAAACCAGCACTATGTTTTGTTTATAAACTGTGTATAAGGCTTGCTAGTTTGTCTGGTCATGCTCCTGAAAGCTTTTAGATTGATGAGTTAGGGAGGGGAACATGGGAGAGCCTCGATCTGATTTTGTTTCCTAACTTAAACTCTCTCTCTCTCGTTCTGGCTCTGAGCATCAGACTGACAATCGACGGAACTAAACCCTGAGACACTGTTTTCTCACTGATCTTTTCATTTTCTAACTTTCCAACACAGCTTCCTGGTTTTATATAGTGTCCTCTCATGGGATGGTCTTAGTGGTTGTCGAATATAATAGTGGCTGTCAGAAACCGAAATGTGGGGGTGCTTCTAGTTATGGGTTTAGTCACCTCCATTACTTGTTCTTCTCTCTCAATTGCCAGTCTGAGAATAAACGTTTCTGTTTCCAGCAGACTCGATTGCTTTATCTTTTGTGCCTTTTTTTATTGCTTGGATACACAAATGATTAGTCGCCTTAGGTAGGGCCCATTGCCCAGATGTGTCGTTAATGAGTGGGGCATCCTGACGAAGTGATTAAACTCGGATCAGAACCGGTATGAGTAACGGGTCAAATTGGAGTCAAATGAGAATTGACCCAAAGCAAGATTGGTAAAAAAGTAAACTTGAATGATAATATTTTTTTGGAATAGTATTAAAATTTGAGAATCTTCGAAGATCAAATGATACTATTTTTGAGTGATTCTTTTTACATGAGAAAGTAGACATTTTGAGCTTTTTATAGAGCCTTAATTTGTAATTTTTGAAAATATGTAGAATTAGATATGAATTTTTGAAGCCATAAAATTAAATAATGAACCGGTTAAACCAATTAGATCAAACTAGTTAGATGATTGATTTGCCAGTTTTGTTGTTGTACTGCTAGATGTAAATGAACAAAGGAGGATGTTTTCCATTTGAAGTTGTAATATTTTTAGTAACTTTTCAGCTTGAGTTTTTTTTTTTTGGGGGTTCAAGTTAATTATTCTATTGTTGAGTACTCGTATTTATTTTAAGAAAAATATAATTAAGATAAGATGGGTACAAATATCCATATATTTTAAGAAAAATCCTAAGAAAACATAACTTGAACTTCAAACTCTCAAATATGTGATTTTACAACAAAACAAGTTATTAATTGTTTTATTATTTTTGTTAATCCTATTACTGTTGTTGTTAATAAGATTTTGAAGTTTAAGTAATATTTTTTTTTTATTTTCTCAATATTTTATCTTTGGATATGAATTGTGAATTATATTTGGTCCTCGGGGGTTGTGCTTCTCTAAGATTCTGTGCTAGATTTTTTCTTCTTCTTTTCTTATAATCATAATGAGATAGGTCTTTTAAATAGTTTTAATATCTTAAATAGAGGAACTTGGTTAAAAAGATAATCACATTTTTTAAAAAATAAATTTAATATCTTGAAGAATACTGGTCCTATTTATAAGTCCAGTTTGACAAAAAAAAATTAGTCCTATTTATAAGTCCAATTTCGGAAATAAATAAGATTGTGACAATTTTACCCATATTAATTGCACCCATAAAGATAGAGAGAGAAGAAATAGTAAAAAAGTACCCAATCATAAATAAGGGCAAAGTTAAAAATTTACCCCATAATCATTGTGTCAACTAACTTTTCTTGGTATGTGAGATTTGGTCAAACTGGACTTATAAATAGGATCAGGGTGGTATATTTTTATGATCTTTTGTTGAATCTAAATATTTTGCGACTGTAATTTAAGTGTCCCGATTGGCATTGAAATAAGAGTACTATTGTTTTATAATTCGAGATTTCTTTCACATGACTGCCTGTTGTGGAGCCAGGCTATTGCCATTTCTCAGAATCTAATCACTCAAGCTATTGGCTCTTTGAGAGAAGGAAAAAAAAAAAAGGGAAAAGGAAAAGGAAAAGGAAAACTTTTGGCTCCTTTCAGGTCTAAAACCTTAGGCAGCGTTTGGTGGGAGGCTTTTGGAGGAGAGAAATTATGACTTCTCTAATAAAATTCAGCATATAATTTTTTAAAGTTAAAAGTATTCATATCCTTAAATAAAAAATTATGTTTGCCTGATAATACATTCAATTTACAGAAGTTCAGTATGATTATAATATAATTAGCATGAATAGTTATTATTATATGATCAAGTTTGATTGTTATTTTATATGTGTAATCATTAGATATACAGTATTGTGTGTGTGTGTGTGTATTAGCGGTTAATTATGCATTATAACTATATTTATTTACTTTTGATAACTATAAGATTAATATATATTTAATTTTGATAACTATAAAATTAATTTAATATAATGAATGTTATTAAGAATTATATTTTATTAAAAATTTTACTAAATTTAGAACAAAATTTAAATAAAATAATGGCAAAGCTTTTCAATTCAAAAAATATTTTCCCTCACCCCTGGAATCGAACAAATTATTATTAAATCATTCCTCTCACTTTTTTCAAGTTTCAGTCATGGTTATCAAACCTGGATATCGCCAGTAAAGTTTTATAAAATTTTAAAATTATTTTGCACTTACATAATATTAACTAAATCATCGCGTACTTAAGCCTTTTGACCACAATTGCTTGTGGCATCTTTTCTTTTGGGGATGATGCCCTGATTACTAGTGTGATTGGGCTTGTGGCATGTTTTCTAAATGCCCTAATAAGGATCCCTGTTTGGGTTATCTTTATTAATTTGTGGCATGTTTTTCTAGTATGAAATTTCATCCTATCTAAATGTTTTCTATAAGTCAATTACAGTCTTTTTTTTTTTTTTTGGTTGCTTCTTGAATATTTGCAAGGGCAACTAAAATTGGGATTCTCATTGATTTGAATTTGGTAGATGATAGGGGTGTGTCTTCGGGAGAAGATTTCAGTACTATTGAAGGTGGAGACGCTGAAGCCAAGAGTGAAGAGCAAGAGCTTAAGGACAGTCTTCTACGTAAGTTTGGGGATCGTATTGGCTCTTTGAAGTCGGAATTCTCTAAAAAGAAGAAGAAAGGTAAGCTTCCCAAAGAAGCCAGTCAGGCTCTGTTTCAGTGGTGGACTGCTCATTACAACTGGCCATACCCAACGGTAAGCATCTCTTTCCCCTATCCTTATTAATTGACTAAAGGAAAGACTAAGTGCCTGTATGATTATCGGTAGAAATTGTTTTTTCAACGTGATTTATGGTGTACAAAGTAATTAAGTGAGTAGAGTATTGTTTCGACTTGCGTGAAAATACTTCTTGAATTCTTACTTGAATGGGCATTAAAATATACTGATGTATAAAGGGATTCCTTATTAATCAGTTTAAGTTATTTTGATAGAAAGACAATCCTAAACTATTATGGTATAAGAAGTTTTCTAGAAGGAAATTTTGGTCCAACACTTAATAGATTGACAAAGTATTCTTTTTCACTTTTAACTCCTTGCAGGAGAGAGATGCTTGGACAAATATTAAATGCATGTTTGAAAATCACATTTTTTAATGAGAGTAATATAGGTAATTTTTATCAATTTAAAACTTATTAAATGACTTAACTAACATTTCTTAGTTTGTATGAACTAGTTAATATCATTTTTTTTTGGGGACAAGAGGCGGAAGTACCGGTATCCAAATATAGTACTACTTATGATCTATAATATAAGAGTTAGTTAACTAATTTGAATAAATTAAAGAAGTTGGTTAGGGTAGTTATTTGTAATAAATAGTATATTTTAATTTTTCTAAAATACCATCTTTCATCATGACTATCTTTAAATAAAAACCATTTAATGCACACAATTAATAGGAAAAATTAAAAATTTAGGTGATAAAGTGAATTAATAACTTATATTTATGATTTAAATGTAGTATCATTTTGACCTTCAATGGTGGAAATTATTACTCACCTTATTATGTACATCTGGAAATTCAGGACTCTGATAAGATAGCTCTGGCCAAGTCAACGGGTCTAGACCCGAAGCAAATAAACAATTGGTTTATTAATCAGAGAAAGCGCCACTGGAAGCCATCTGAAAACATGACCGACCAATTTTCTGCCATTGATGATCTTACTGGACGGTTTTTCAGTGATGAATAATTAATGAGGGGCATTTACGTACACATGACAATCTCAAAACGTATATCCTGATATATTAGTTATTAGTTAATTTCTATCATATTTTTGGAAATTTTAAAAGCACCTGACATGAAATGCGTGGGATGGATGCAGAACGAAATTGTACACATATTTATATAATATAGAAGCTTATACATCGAATATAACCTATGAAACACCGACACTCCAACACTGTTTGACATTCCGACACCGTCTGACACTCCTATTTTTTAAAAATATGTGTGGCTTTGAATATTACTAAATTGATGATGAATTTTTCTTTCATATTTTTTTAAATAGAGGAGGCATGGCTTTTATGATGAGGCTGAATCTACGATGAGCCAATGCTAGAGGTTAGGATTTTATGGAATATTGAATTTAGAATGTAAATTCTAATATATATATAAAATATCAAAACATGTCCTAACGTGTCGAAATTTAAATTTTTTTAGGATTAACGTGTCGAGTCGTGTCGTATTTCGTGTCTCGTGTCGGTGTCGGTGCAACATAGAATATAGCTATGCAATTTGAAATGGATCAAGACATTTCTGGTTTTGGGGCTAGATTCAATGAAACTCCTTACTGTATAAGGTTCAAAGGGTATGCAGTCTCGAGTAAGATTTGATAGAGAATGAAGAGTTAAATTTATAATACGACATCTGCTCCTTCTTGTTAAGAAGTTGGTGAATTGTGTTATCCCCTATAGGTTATACATGTAGCCTGTAGAGATAGTTGTGAATCATGTTCTCCCCTTTAAAGTTATACATATGGGCTGTAACAATCGTATACCTCTTGGGGCGATTTACCACACACTCAATGTAGTGAAATCTTTGTAACTTTTTTGACGATTTCCTATAACATGAGAGGAACATTCAATCAGAGATTTTTTTTTTCCAAAAAAAAAAAAAAAGAGCACGACTTAGGTCAAAATCTAACTATAAAACATGAAGTGAATAATAATGAAGAATACATAAAGAAAAAGGAAAGTCATGCCTCCATTTGATTAGAACAGACCATGCAAAGAAATGCGACTTGGCTAGAGCTGAAGAACAAAAATGCGAGTAATGAACTAAAATGTGTGTTAAAGCTTGCGCAGCAACTTGAGCAGCTATCATTGAGAAGCACAGAGAAGGCTTTGTGAATGGTATTGTTTGACAAAAAAGAACAATCGATGACTGAAAAAGACCATTGGAGTAGTGGGGGGGGGGGGGTTGGGGGGGGTGTTTCCATTTGGCCCAAGAGGCTTAGACACATTTGCTAATCAAGGTAATTAAACTTGGACTAGTCACTGAATTATCCAGGGTACTGGGTCAAGAGTCAGTGGGTTAAACCGAAGTTAACTTGGGACCAGATTGGTGAGGAATAAAAAATTGAGAAATAATTTAATTTCTCATCACACAATCCATAGTTGCAAATACTGTATATTATTTCAGGACTTTAATTGATTAGCCAAATAATTATATACTTATCAAATAATTATATACAATTTTCTTTACAAAAAACACATGAAATTCCAGATTTGAAAGCTTCAACTTTTCTGTCAAAGCCAATAGCAGCAGAACCTGATTAAAACCAGATATGAAAGCTTCAACTTTTCTAGAAATTTCAAATTCCAGACTTCACAGTGGCATCCACAACAAGTGAAACATAATCATCCAGGTTTCTTGTATTCACCAGCCCAAAAACAAATTCTCACCACCAATGAAATTAACCCAAAAAAAAAAAATTCCAATCACAATGTAATACCTTACTGTTGTGAGATAAGTCCTAGAAGGGAAGACAGAATAATGTCAGGACAACACAAACGGAGAAAACGAACAGCACGAACGATGAAGAATGGTGTGAACGACAACGAATAGCGACGAAAAGCGCGAGAACGGAAAGGAACCAGCTTGAAGACCCAAAGCTTCGTCTTGCACAATTTACTGGCACGAAAATGCCTCTGGACAAGCAACAAAAGGTGACGAGAGATGAAGAAGAACCAAAAGGTCTGACCTTTAACCCACAGTGACGATGATTATGCCCGAACTGAGCACCTGAAACTTGTTGCCAAGGAGCGGAGCAGAGCAAGTGAAAATTTGATTTTTGATTTGAGAGAAAACTGAAAAAGTTTCATTTGTTTCTTTTAGCTAAGTTTTTGGCCTTTTACCTTTTAAGCAGTTGCACATTTTGTTAAGATTTTTATTTTAGCCTCATTTTTTTATTAAAAAAAAATTCACCCTCAAAACGACGTTGTTTTGTCATTTTGGGTCTAAAAGAGATTTGCCGTGATCTCCCAAAATAACCAGATTAGAAAAGGATTTACAGTATAATGTAACCTAGGTCGTTTCTCAACGAATTCACAATCGGTTCAATTCGAACAGCAATAAAATAGAAATAGTAAAAATGGGGGGTTTTTTTTATTCAAACAGATTAAAAATGAAAATATACAGAAACAGATTAACAACGATCAACCCAACATTTAGATTCCAGAAACTTTCATCATTGAACGAAAAATGAACGAACTCGCGTTTGGCTCTGGACGAACCAAAATCTCTGGTTCGTCCAGAAAATCCCTCAACTAGACGATTGTCTAGAATCTGTCCGAATAGTGGCGTCTCATTGTGCGATCGCACAGCAACACTGTAACCTAGTTCGAACTCAGTCCTTAGGATGAACCAAACTGAATATTAAATGTAATATTCGAACTATTTCCAAAAATCGAATTCGATAAGATGAAAATAGAAACGAGTAAAGTTACCGATTAAGCACAAGCTCTCTGGACGAATAATGGAATCCTTCACGTTGAGTTAATCATAGAAGTTTAGCCGAACATGGCTGGGAAAAACGAAGAACAGACAAAGAACGCAAAGAACATTTGAGAGAACTTAAAAACTCCTATTTTGATCCACCAAAATAATAAAAACGTGAATGTATAATGTTATAGCTACCATCTGACTTAAAGTTAACCTAAAATGGAAATGGGCACTAATGGTTTAGCCCAAAACGAAAATAAAATAAAAGTGGGTTTTAATTACAAAATTCGAGCCCAAATAAAATCCAGAAATATACATCTGACTTCGGCTCCAAAATTAACCGCCCTCTTGTCCGAATTTGCCCTTCATGTCTTCATAACAATTGTAGCTTTTTGAATCATATGAAATATGAGAAAAAAATGAGGCAAATCCGATGTTTGGTGCAAGAGTTATGGTAAAAATAGCGAAGCAATGTAAAACTGGAATTTTATTATTAAAAATGGCTAAAATAAAATCAAAGACCCAAAGCCCAAATAAATATAAAAGCCATTATTTATTAACTAAATAGTCCTAAATTATTAATCAAGAGATAAAAAGAAGTGTATAAAATATTCAATTATCAGGGTCACACTGGTTCCGCCAGTTCAGCCTCGGTTCAGGGGCTTAACCCCAGTTTTTGTGCTAGACAGGGTTGGTTCCGCGTCCGGTTCATTGGTTTTTGGTCTGGGCTTGATAATCATGGTGTTAATGAATGAAATGGAGAAACAGAGATACATTAAAATAGAGGGGAAAGTTTAACATTATAATGGTTCAAATATAACACATGTAATGTATTGCTTCGTTGTTACATATATAATGGTTATTATAAGAAACCGTTAGGTAATTTGAAAAGACTAATACAATTTCCAGCTAATAACTGTTAACTATCGGTAATATTATTTTTTTAAAAAAAATATATTAAGGGGTGCTATATCGATTCCCACCTACTTTCATAAACAACACATAAACAAACAACAATATAATAGACCATCCATAAAGACAAAGAAATTAACCTAGCCGTTACAGCAAGAAAACAACAATATACAGTCAAAACACAGAAATTAAGTGCCTCGTTTTATTTCCTAGTTTTAGCTTTTAGTAAGTTACTTTTTATAGCTTTAATTCTTTTATTCTTTTCAAGTAAAAAGTTTTCCCCTCTTCGAAACCCAAATGCTTTTATTATGATCGTGCGTGACGTATAAAGCATTTTCTTCATCAAAATTTAATGATTCAATTGACCTCCCATTGAATGAATCATCATCAACTCCATCACCCATCTCCTCATCAATCACCTTATTTGTCAACATAATAACAGACCATCCATGTTTAGAAGAATCATGGATGTAGAACACTTGTTTAACTTGAGAAGCCAAAATGAAAGGCATTTCTTTATACCCTTCCTTGTTCAAATTCAGTTATATCAAGCCTAAGTCATCAATTCTCAAGCCGTGGTTATTGTCAACCCAATTGCAACCGAAAATGGGAACCTGGAAGCTGATATAATCCAACTTCTAGAAGTCTTCAATCACCCCAAAGTATGACATCTTCGCATAGATATGATTTGTATCTTTAGAACTCGATACATGCATGGTATTAGCTACAAGAGTTACACCACTATTTTCCTTTTTGCTTCAATCATCTTGCTCTTTGGTGTAAAAGGTGAACCCATTGATGATATAGTTTGTGTAAGACGTCACTTAATTGTTTGAATCATATGCTAAGAACTTCAATTTGCTAAAAACTGATTTAGGATCAACTCTATGCTCTCGAAGGACTTGATCTTTAAACCATGTTGTAAAATATTTATAAGGTTGTTGAGTCAACCATCTTTTTCCTTTGTAGGGATTTTCCCTTTGAATTTGATGCATGTGGTTACGCATGTACACATCAACCTCCTTGGAGTTGTGCAGCACATATAGGAGTGTTTGCTGAACTGTTGGTCTAAGATGGTTACTCTTTTCTTACGCACAATCCTTTCCCCAACTCATACTTCATAAGGC
This sequence comes from Acacia crassicarpa, assembly GCA_034222035.1. Taxonomy (NCBI): domain Eukaryota; kingdom Viridiplantae; phylum Streptophyta; class Magnoliopsida; order Fabales; family Fabaceae; genus Acacia; species Acacia crassicarpa. Next base: position 15,506,181 of record JAWXYG010000009.1, on the reverse strand, counting down.
AAGATACCCGTATAGCCACTGGAATCAGATTCTCTATTATGACATGGCAGTCATGAGATTTTAATCCCATAAGTTTCAAGTCCTTCACTGGCATGAGTCTTCTAATGTTTGAAGAGTAACACTTTGGCATCTTGACTGAAGCAAAGAACTAACAAAAACTAGTTTTTGCTTCATTTGATAGTGTGGGAGCTGTGGGATGAAGAAATGTACGGCTCTCCCCCTCTTATGGTGATAATTCTTCCCTTATTCCCATATCAACTATGTTTAGCCTATCATTTTTTCCATCTTTGGTCTTCTTTGGCCTATGGAGTAATGTTTAAACAATACTTTTGCACACATTTTTCTCAATGAGCTCTTGAAATCTTGAATTAGTGGAGTTAAGTAAACATATATGTCATTCCTAGGTTGCTTGGGTAGTATGGACAACATGGAGTACTTGCACATCATGCAAAGCCATAGAGGAAGATTATATATAAACAATATTACCAGTAATGTGCTATGGGTACTGCTTTGCATCCCAAATGAGTTAATTTTAAAGTAAGTTATTTATTTTTTAAGATCATTTAGGTAACTATTTTTTTTTCAACAAATTTTCTTCATAAAGTTATTCTACATATTTTTCTCTTTCTAATGAGGGTAATATAATAATGGTTAGTGAAATTTTGGGGGTTAGAATTTTGGTAATGTTTTGAGTTTTAATAATAAAAGACTTTATATATGTAGAATGTAGATAATGATTAAGAGATAATTTAATCGGTTTAGATTTATAAGTTAGTTGTTGTAGAAATTTAAATTTAATTTTCTATCTAAAAGAATCCTATGTCTTATATGATATGTTTACCAATTAAATGAGGTTCAAGGCATTTATTTAGATTACTAGAGATATTATTGTATGTTTAATCAATTTAATTTTACTAAATCTTGAACTATATCAAAATATGAGTTGGGAGTTGGAATTTAAATTAAAGTTTGATATGATTTTGATTATATGGAGGATTGAAGATTTTTTTAATAAATTGAGTTATGCTTATATAAGATAGTATTAGGTTGGAAAATTGAGGTTTATGATAATAGGTTTCTTATATTTGAATTTATAATTCATTTTTAATTTATTGGAGTTGATATTGAGAATTAGATGGATTAGATTTGAGATTTATAAATGAATATGAGTATTTGAAATTTTTAGGTGAAACTTTTATCGTAGGAAATTGGGCAATTTGGTTAAATTGAGGATATGGTAATATTTTGATGAGCATAAATCATAATTAGCGAGAAATAATATATGAAGGAAGGAAATGAGATTGTAATGATGATTTGAGAAACAGAAAAATTATCATTTTTCTAAGGAAACTTAAAGTAAGACAATTTTAATTTAATTAATTATTTGTTATTGTATTAGTTGATATGTTTGATTAATTATAGAGTTAAGTAGTAAATTTGCCCTAGAAGTATACCCCGATGAGCAATTTTGTCCTGGAAGTTTTTTTTTGGAACAATGTTCCCCAGAAATTTTTTTTTGGAGCAATTTTTCCCCTCCATTAATAACCCTAACGTTGGCCGTTAATGTAAGTTTTCTACTTAACCCTTAATATAAGTTTAAAAATATAACAATCTTCCCCATCTGTTGATCTTGACCGTTGAATTGTTGCTCTTCTTTGTAAATTTTTAGGGGCAAAATTGCGCCTAAAAAAACTTTCAAGGCAAATTTGCTCCTAAAAAAAACTTTCGGAGCATATTTGTTCCGTTTTGTTAACGACCAGGGCAAAAATGAAACAAAAAAAACTCTCGAGGAACCAATCCTCCTCAGGCTAAACTTCCATAGCAAAAAATAGTATTTAACCCATATATTTATATATTTATTTTTAGAGTGGATTTGATTTCTCTCATGCTTAGTTTTTGTGTCAAGAACTTGAGGTAATTACTTTCTAATTTATCTTGTATACTTGTTGAGGTAATTACAAGTGTATGTTTATTTTTGCAAATGATATGAACATGTTATAGTATTTTTCATATGAAATACACACACACACACAATGTATGTTTGATTGTAAACTTCTTAGTTAAGTGGGCTTAAATTGTTTATATTGTTATTAGAGTAAATACCCTATTTGGTCCCTGAAAAAAAACACGGACCCCTTTTTCGTCCCCAGGGACTAAAATGAGATATTTTTATGGACTAAAAAGGGGTTTTTGGAAATTTTCGAGGGACCAAAATGGGGTTTTTTTTTTTGGAAATTCATCATTTTCAGGGACTAAAAAGGGGTTTCGTTGTTTGAGGGACCAAAATGGGGTCCGTGTTTTTTTAGGGACCAAATAGGGTATTTACTCTTGTTATTATCATAGATTATGCATGGTATTGAGGATTGAAGATAAGAAATTATTGATGTTGAGATTGTGACATTGCACTGCATATTGAGGTGTACTAGATTGTGATGATATGTGATGATAAGAGATTGATTTTATATTACGTGAAAAAAACCGCCATTAAGTGTGCAATGGATGATTTTAACATTTTCAGGGCCTTTGGTATCATCCTTTCCTTTGGCCGGGATAACAGTCAGCCTAAAGGACAGTCACACCTTTCTCTATTCGAAAGAAAGGAACCGATGGTCCAATATGAGTTCTATAACCTTTGGTTGGGTTGCATCTCATCATTGGAGAGCTTAGTGCAATCTTGTCAAAGAGATTAAATCTATTGTATTATAGCACATGGGTTCTGTCAACAGTTATAAAGAGGTTATAAAGAAGATTGAGAGAGTCACATACATATTGAATAATTTTGAACTATTAAATGATTTGAAAAACTACGCAGACTTATTGTTTTTCAAAGGTATATTCGACCCGATTAACTATTTTGTAATCATTCTTTGTATACTTGTTAAATTGGATATGTGGTTATTGAGACCTTATGACTTACCCTGTTATTGTTTTTTTTTTTTCAGGTGAGAATTTAGGCGGTGATACTAAGCGGAAGACATCTGAGACTTGATTTGAGTAATCAAATCTTGCATGTCGCATTTTGTTATATGAGTACAGTCTAATGTATATTGCCGAACTTTAGGACCTTTTTGGTATATTGCATCATTTGATTATTTCGCTGCATGCTAGAATTTATACTATGGATGGAGCCCTTTGATATGATGTTTATTGTGGAATAATTTATTTTGACGGGACCTAAACTTGTTTGAGTATAAAATAATTAATTATATGGTATTTACGAAGGGTTGTTACACCACGTCATCTAAACTATGTCCAATAAAAACATAACTAAGGTGTTGGCGAACAGGTTCAGAGGCGTTATGGGACATCTTATAAGCCCTGAGCAATGTAGTTTTATTCCTGATAGATCCACATGTGATAATATCCTTATCGTTCAGGAGGTCATTCATTCTATGAGAAAGAAGGGCAGGAGAAAGGGTTTTGTTGCCATTAAGATTGATATGGAAAAAGCGTATGACAGACTTGATTGAGGATTTATTGAAAATATACTCCTGCGCTTGAACCTGGGGAGGTGGTTGGTCGATCTGATTATGGCATGTATATCTATGACCTCGATGTCTATATTGTGGAATGGGGATGAAAGTCAGACTTTCAGACCTACCAGAGGAGTTAGACAGGGGGATCCTTTAAGCCCCTATATTTCTGTGTTGTGTATGGAGAGGCTAGGTCACCTTATTAAAGCTGAATGTCAGGCTCACCGATGGAAGCCTTTTACCTTCAAAAGGGGAGGACCCCAGTTATCTCATCTTTTCTTTGCTGATGATCTCATTCTATTTGCAGAGGCCACTCCCAGTCAAATGACAGAGATCCGTAATGTTATGCAGACGTTCTGTAAAGTCTCTAGCCATAGAATTAATGTTGATAAGTCAAGGATGTTTTGCTCCTCAAATGTGAATTTTAATAGAGCCCTTGAGCTGAGCCAGATGCTTGGTATTGGAATTACGCCTGATCTGGGGAAATATTTGGGGGTGCCTATTATTCACAAAAGAATCACTAAAGCCACATATCACCCGATTGTATAAAAGGCTCGAGCAAAGCTATCTATGTGGAAAAGCAAATTTCTTACTATAGTGGGCCGGTCGGTTTTGATTAACTCTGTTCTATCATCCCTTCCCACTTATTACATGCAATCAACTCTCCTGCCCATTTGCACTATAAATGAAATTGATAAGCTATCGAGGAAATTCCTTTGGTCGCAGGATGAGGATGTCAGGAGGATGCATCTTGTTGCGTGGGATAGAATCAACCAAGCAAAGAGGCAAGGGGGACTTGGCTTCAAGAATCTTAGACGGCAAAATAGGGCGATTATTATTAAATTATGTTGGAGCCTCTTAACCAAAAGACATGCTCTGTGGGTTCAATGTTTATGGGCCAAGTATAATTGCGGAAGTTCATTGGTGCCTAAGGTTTTGAAAAAAAAAAAAAGAAGCTCCTCATCGGCTTGGAGAGCTATTACGGAGGTTTGGGACAAATTTATGAGTGGGGTTGGGAGAAAAGTTAACAGTGGAGTTGACACCAAGTTTTGGTGTGATCTGTGGCTACCCTTGGAGCGCCCCCTTTTAACCTATGTGAGTAATATGGCCCTTATTAATGAAGAAGAGACTGTGAAAGATCACGTATTGGCGAACGGCCGTTGGAACATGAGCAAGTGGCAAGGGATTCTTCCCCCTGATGTTGTTAGGACTATCTCAAAAATGCACCCACCTAGTAATGACTATTCTGATTGGTTTACCTGGAGAATTGCAAAGGATGGAAGGTTTTCTGTTAAGTCGGCTTATTAGTACCTCTCTGGCTGGACAGGACAAAGTAATAATCATTTCTGGTCTTTGATGTGGAAGTGGCAGATTCCGGAAAAGGTTAAATATTTCATGTGGCAAATTGATCACGAAAAACTCGCCACTAATGCTCACAAAGCCAGGATTGGGCTTACCAACGATAACCTGTGTCCTTTCCAGTGTAATAGTGAAGAGAGTGTGCTTCATATAATTAGGGACTGTGAAAGAGCCATAGATTTCTGGAAAGAAACTTTAAAATCTAACTATGTTTCTCAATTTTTTGCAGGTAATTTGCAGAGTTGGCTCAGTTGGAATATTAAACACAAGCCGGGAAAGGGAAAGTTCCAGAATGTTCCCTGGTCGAGAGTCTTTAGTTTGGGATGTTGGATTATCTGGACTTCCAGATGTAGATCCTTATTCCAAGGCGATAATATTGAAACCAGGGAGATGCTTCATTTGTGCAATTATCTTATGCTGGAAAGTAGTATGAATAATAACTTATCTCATCAAATTTTCCAACTTGATAGGAATGAGGAGAAACATTGGACTCCCCCTACTGAGGATGCGGTCCGTATTGACGTTGATGGTTCGGTTCGCCAGCAGTTCCAAGCGGCGTGTGGTGGAGTGATCAGGGATTCACGGGGACGCTGGGTGATGGGGTTTTGTAAAGCCCTTGGTCTTCGGACGGTGATAGAAGTGGAGCTTCACGCCATCATGTTAGGACCGACAGTGGCTCAACAATTAGGTTTTCAGAAAATTCTACTCTACTCGGACTCGCTGGAGGCGGTCAATATTCTAATGAGAGACCGGGTCTATGATGATCATCCGCTGAGAGACATTATTGGTAGTATCAGACATCTTCTGTTACAAAATTGGAATGTGGCGCTGCATTATACTCGTAGAGAGAACATTGCATGCGCTGATTACTTGGCAAAGGAAGGGCATAATGCTCCTCTGGATGCGCGTGACGTACTTATTCCTGTAGTTCCTGAGGGGTGCCTTGAAATGGTGCGGAGGGACCAATTGGCCTGTCGGTCCTAGCTTTGTTCTTTTGGTGTTGATTTTAGGACTAGTCTTTTTGGTCTAGGTCCTACATACCTCTTCAAGCTACGGCTTGCCTGTATTATGCAAAAATAAAAAATAAAAAAATAAAAACATAACAACTTACATTATTTTAATCCTAGTTGATATTGATGACTTATCTTAAAAAAATTCAAATTTTATTTTGTTTTTAAGATAAAACATTTCAATTTAAACAAAAAAAAAACCTAAAACAAAATGATCAATCAATATTTTTCTTAAAAACAAGATAAATTTTGAATTTTTTCATGATCAGCCAACTAGGATTGAAATGATTTAAGTTACTATGTTTTTATTCGACAAAGTTGAGACTACATGCTACTCCTAGTGTAACTATTTCTATTAACTACATTCAAAAAATGATTAATAAGTATTAATTAATTTCGGAATATAAGAATTCTTCTTGATGTGGGTATATGAAACTGGGTTGATACCACGTAAGCAATGACGACATGACCTAGGATCGTCATTTTCCCTTGAGTTATGACTGATGTATATGTTTTTTGCTTTTTGTTGAGATAATGTTGTTTGATAAAGAAATTTTAGGAAATGGGTTGGGTTCACTCACAGTCCAAGGGTAGGGTGTTTGGAGCCTAGTCCGTAAGGTATACTGGGTTAGAGAGTACACATGCCTCCATATTTTCCCAGCGTTTCTACTACTTCGTAAACCCCTAGGATGCCTCCCACAACGCCTTGATTAACTTCAGGATCAAACCCTTTTCCTTTTAATAAGAAAGTTCAACCCCTTCACCAATTAAACCTAAAGATGAAAGGTTTGTCAATATAATGTTACTCGATAAAAGGTATTATTTTTGATCTCCCAAAAAAAAAAAAGTTAAAGGGGATTAGCAGATTAAGTGGACAGAAACTTTTCCTTATGTGGATATCACAGAGAATGGGCTTTAAGGCCCAAATGATGACCGAATGTTTCAGCGTCCTCACTGGTCTTAATTTAGTAGGCCTAGCCCTACCGGACCAACTGATGACAAAATAACCATTATACCCTCATTAATAAAACAACCTTTTTTTCCCCACCTTAGAAAATGTTCAAGTAGAGTGATGAGAATTATTTGTCATAAACATGAGTGTTTCTCATCATTCATGAAAGAAACCTTTCTTCCTGAAAATCATTAGGAGGTTGAATCAAAATATGCACACTCATACTACCTTTGGTTCTAATTAATTTAGAAAAAATAATAAAAATACTTTAAAGTAATTTAATTAACTTCCTTATTCTCTCTAAAAAAAGTCAATTTGATCTTATAATTAAAACCGAAAGAAGTAATAATTAGTTAGCATAAATTATAAATGTGGAAAGGGGCCAAAGTCTACGATGATATATAAGTGCAAATAGACCATGCTGATAATTTCAGCTAAATGGAGATATTACAACGATTTGAATACTTAAAAAGTGACATTACTCTGTTAAACAAAATTTAAAAATAACTAGTGCTCTTGTCAACTAGACAAGTAATTAAGAGGTGAAAAAACCTTTTTAACCTTTTAAAGAATAACAATTTCAAATTTACACTAGGAAGCTCATAAGTATTTACTTGGAAGTATACCAAAATGATGAAACTAAGAAATCTCTCCCCCAAGAGTTAGGAAGCCAAGGCTCCATTTTTTTTTTTTTACCATGATACTAGTAAAAATAAGTGAACAAATCGAATGAAATTTACAACGTAACAACTAGAAATATGGAGTTCGCAACAACAATCTTAAATCCAAAATATTTCCAAAATCTCATCCCAAAATCTTTGTTTGGTATACATTATTTCAAAAATTTACTCTCCAATGTTCAAAGCATTATTCTCACTAGTACCCATAAAAACCTTAATTAGCTAAAGAGTTTTCCATCCGATGCACAGCCTTAGCGGTGATATGAACCACATAGGCAGAGTCAGCTCTTTTACCGCGAGCAATAAAATTCCCTATCTTGAGTTAGAAGTCTAAAAAAACAAAAAGATAAAGGGGGGAAACAACGAACCCTAGGAAAAGTTTAAAATATCTACTTTTTTTTTGGGCAAAAGTTTCTAATACAAATTTATCATTTGATCCCTAATTATTAAACCTCATTAATGATTTCAAAAATTGTTCGTTCAACATATGTTATGAATGTATATATGGATGTTAATGATTCAAATTGTATTATATTAGAGCCTAAAAACACATAAAGCCTAAATAGCACAATCAGACTGTAAATATCTCACAACACAAATTCTAGATCCATCACCACTTTATACATGTAACACTAGGATAGGCTCACATCACTTTATGTTGAATGGTCATTAGACATTATAGATGCATTTGAAATGAATATAGATACAGTTATTCAATTTTGTCTTATTATCATAATGCTCTACCTCTCCTTTTGGTGCACTGACATGGTATCAGAGCCACTGAAGCAATTCTGAAATGAAATGGCTACATCACCTTCTTCACCCCAAACCCTTTCCGCCTCTATACCCACCATCCTCACCCTTACTCCGACCACCTTATCAGCACCTCTCTCAACCTTTTCTCACTACATCACGACCAAACTAACTCAAGACAACTATTTAGTCTGGCACGCATAGGTTCAAGCATACCTTTATGGCTAGGAGCTCTTTCACTATGGAGACAACTCCGCAATCTGACCACCACAACTTTTACTGTCTAGACTTCCCAATCAAGATGACCTCAAATGGTTTCAACAAGATCAATTAGTTCTTTCCATACTTCTAGCTTCTCTCTCAAAAGGCATTATTTCTCAGTATGTGTGCCACAAAGCCTCACGCAAAATGTGGTTGGCCCTCCTCAGAAGACATAAGCACAACTTGTGTATCTTCACCAATAGTTCACCACTCTCAACAAAGGTGGTGAGTCCATTCAACAATATTATCAAAGAGCAACAATTTTGGGCGATTCTCTTGCTGCTACCGGCAAACCTGTACTCAATGATGATTTTATCACTTATCTATTTGCAGGCCTTGGATCTGATTATGATATCATTGTTACTGTTCTTTCAACTCAATGCCATCTTCTCTCTGTGGAAGCTATTCTGAGTCATTTGCTTACCTTTGAACAAAAGATGAATCAACAAAATTCCATTTCACTTCCAATAGACATTTCAGCAAATGCTGTCTCTTTTGTACGTACTCCATTCACCTTTTTTGGTTGAAATAAGGGAGGACGACACTCAGGATTTGGTTGCTATAATGGCAACACAGGCCGTGGCTATGGTTGGAGCTATGAAGGTAATTTTCAAGGATGTGACGGTGCTCGTTACTTTAATGGTGGTTGTTTCTAGTCCAACATTGAGCAAGAAACTCATGCCTCCTACCAACTTTGTTTGCAATATGGTCACACTTCCCTTACCTGCCACCAACAAAAAAAAAAACCATGCTTATAGGCTCTACCACCCCCATCATTTGAAGCCCACTACTCTGAATATCCCATTGATGACACTCTGTGGTACCTAGATATTGGAGCCACACACCACATGACCAACAACTTTTCTAATCTAAATGTCTAATTAGTCCCTTATCAAGGCCAAGACACAGTCACTATTAGCAATGGTGCACCTATGTCTATTACTCATCAAGGTTTAGGCACTCTCCAAACTACTTCCGCTAATTTTCTTCTTTCTCATGTCTTACATAATCCTGAAATTACCAAGAATTTATTATTAGTTCATCAATTTTGTCGAGATAATAATGTAGTTTTGAATTTCACTTTGGTTATTTTTGTGTGAAGGACGAGAGAACCAAGCAACTTTTACTTCAAGGTCCTAGTCTTAACCACCTATATCCAGTCACCACCCCTCAAGCTCACTTCTCTACTCTTTCATTATTTATTCAGTGGCATTAGCATCTTCGTCACCCAGCCTATCGAGTCGTCTATCAGGTTCTCCAACATCATTCTCTTCCAATCTCCACAAAGTTCTTTTCTCATCACTGTCATGCTTGTCGTACCAGCAAAAGTCACTGGCTACCATTTCCACTGTTACTTCATCGCTTTCAGCTTCCTTTTCAATTAGTCTACTGTGATGTCTAGAGTCCTTCCCTTAGAGTGTTTATCAATGGATTTCGCTATTATATGTCTCTTATCGATGATTTTTCTCGTTTCATTTAGTTTAATCCTCTTAAGTTCAAGAATGAGGTTCGATCTGTATTTTTTAAGATCAAAGCTCCTGTAGAAACCTTTTTTTAATTCAAGGATTAGAGCATTTCAGTCTGATTGGGTTGGAGAATTTCGTTCTTTACATTTTGATTTAATTAATTTTTGTATTCATCATCGAATCTCTTGTCCTTACACTCACACTTAAAACGGTGTTGTTGAATGTCAACACAGAACCATTGTTGAAACTGGTTTGACCTTAATGCACCAGGACTCAGTCCCTCAATCTTACTGGAGTTATGCATTGTCCACGACGACTTATCTTATTAATCAATTGCACAGCCCAGTTTTACATGGCAAAAGTCCGTATGAGTTACTTTACAAACTAAAGCTTGATTATAAAATTTTGAAGGTGTTCGGTTATGCATGTTGGCCTAATTTGAGACCTTATGCAGCTTATAAGCTGGCCCCATGGTTTCACTTGTGTATCTTTTTAGGCAATGCCTTCAAACATCATGGCTACCTCTGCCTTCATCAACCAATTGGTCGAATATATTTGTCCAGAGATGTCATATTTGATTAGAAACTTTTCCCCTTCACTAATTGTTTTCTTGGCCCACTACCCTCATTCAATCCTTATCTTATTTTACCACCTATCCTCCAAAATCCCTTCACCGAACCCAACTCACAGTTTCCTTTTTTACCAAGCCCAACACCAACCCCAAAATCACCTTCTCCTTCCAGCTCACCCTCTTGTACTTCTTCGTTACCACCCTCTTCCATTTCTTTGTCACCACCTTCCAACCCTCCTCAATCTTTCATCTCTTCTCATCCTTTGACCACTCGATCTATAAACCTTATTTTCAAGCCTAAACCTATACCTTTTGATTTTGTATCTTCCCTACCTCCACATGCTCAGTACACTGTCAAGCCTACCTTGTTCACACCCAACACCATTACCCAAGCTCTCAAAGATCCTGGATGACGTCAAGCTCTTAAAACTGAGTATGACATATTACTCTCTATTAATACTTTGGACCTTGTTCCTTATTCACCCCAAATGAATGTCTTGGGTTGCAAATGGATTTTCCGAACCAAACTTCATATTGATAGTTCTCTTAATAAACTGAAGGCCCGATTAGTTGCCAAATGATTTCGCCAACAACCAGGCATCAATTTTTCTGACACCTCTACAGTGGTGAAACCAACCACCGTGCACCTTATTTTGTCTCTCGCCATCTCTCGTGGTTGCTATATTAATCAACTTGATGTTCATAATACTTTTCTTCATGGCTTTCTCAATGAAGATGTCTATATGTTGTAGCAACTACTATGTTTCATATGTCTGCAAACTTCGTCGTGCTATTTATGGACTCAAACAAACCCACAAGCCTGGTTTGCTAGCTTAAGTCATGGACTTCTGGAATCGGGCTTTTCTGTTCCACAATCTTATTCATCTTTATTCATATATTACACCTCTAAGGTCACCCTCTATGTTTTGGTCTATGAGGATGACATTATTGTCACTGGTTCATCAGTGGATGCAATTAATGAACTCATTGATGCTCTTGGTCAAACCTTCCCGTTAAGAATCTTGGGCATTGAAGTTTTACGTTTATCTTCTGGTCTTCTCTTATCTCAACGTAAATATATTCAGGATATTCTAGAAAAATCCTCTACATCTCATGCTTGGCCTGTGTCTACACCCATGGCCACTAACTCTGTGCCATCTGCTTACACTGGTTCAAATTTTCATGGTCCACATCTCTATGATAGTGTTGTGGGTAGTCTTCAGTACCTAAGTTTCACTCGACCAGACATCAGTTTGTTGTCAACTGAGTGTGCCAATATATGCATCAACCAAAAGATACCCACTGGACGACGGTGAAACACATCTTACGTTATCTTCGAGGAACCTCCTACTATGCTCTTCATATGAAACCTTCCTCCTCACTCATTTTATTTGCCTTCTTTGATGCTGACTGGGGTGGCACCCTAACGATGTTAGATCAATTGGAGGATTTTCCATCTATTTTGGTGCTTATTTAATTACATGGAGTTCAAGAAAACAACCCTCTGTAACCAAATCCAGCACTGAGGTTGAATATAAAGTCATAACAACGCCACTAGTGAACTTATTTGGCTTCAACATTTGTTTTTTGAACTTCTCATTTATCTTTCTACTGCTCCTTTCTTGCATTGTGATAACCTTAGAGTTACATACTTGGTTGCTAATCTTGTTTGTCATTCCTGAGCAAAGCATATTGCTCTTGATTATCATTTTGTCCGAGAACGGGTATCTACTGGTTTACTTAATATCCTGCATGTTTCTTCCAAGGAGCAGCTTGCAGAGATTCTAACCAAGCCTTTGCCTTCCATACAATTTGCCACTCTTCGATCAAGCCTCATTGTGCTTCCAACCCAATTCAGCTTGTAGGACGATATTAGAGCCCAAAAACACTCAAAGCCCAAATTGCACAATCAGATTGTAAATATTTCACACACAAATTCTAGATCTTTCACTACTTTACATGTGTCACACTAGGATAGGGTCATATCACTATATATTGAATTGTCATTGTACATTATAGATGCATTGGAAATGAATACGAATACAATTATTCAATTTTGTCGCATTATTAATGCTTTGCCTCTCCTTCTGGTGCGCTGGCAGTATAAATAATGCTATTAAAACTCAACCTGAATCAATTAGTCAAACCGATAAATCAGCAAATTAGTCATCTAAGTGGTCTAATCATGAATTTTGTACATTTCAACTAAGTTGGATTTTATACTTACTCTCCTTACTAAGCTTGAAAACAACGTGGTTTTGAATTTAAAAATGTCAAAATAGCAACCATCATATTTGTACTTAAGTAACTTTATTTTGTTATATTATATGTGGTTTATACATAAAAGATCTGTATACTTGTGTATTAATACCTTTCTTATTTAAATATTACTTTTTGGAAGGTTATATGCAGTGGCGGAGCTAGGATATTTTGTTTATGTCCACACAATTAATAGAAGGCTTCAGGGGTTTGAGGGCTGCACCCTCGAATTTTTTTTTTAAAGGAAATTTTAAAATGCATTAAAAATACAAAATAATATAAACAAGAAAAAAAAACCTTCAACCTAACATAGAAAAATAATAATCAATAGTCAATTAAACTATTACAACAGAACATTACAAAAGCATTCTATGATTTAAATAGGAATAGTTTATTTACACAAACTCGTAAAAGTTTATTATCACCATTAAATAAGTATTAATGGTATATAATAAATAATTAAATTATAAAAAATGATAACAATTTGATTTAAATATATTTTAAATTCAAATAATTGAAATTAAATCCATCAATATTTAAAATTTATCATATTTAAAAAAGAAATTTATATATTCTTATTATGTGTGTATGAAACAATTTATAATTTTTCTAATTTTTCAACTCCAAAATTTTGATTTTGTAAAAAACATGTTTTCCTCCTTTCTCTTTCTTCCTCTTCAAATGTCTTTCTCTTTCTTCTGCTTTTTTTCCCCCCTTGCTCTGACTCTTTCTTCTGCTTCAAACACCCTTTTTTCCCACACGCAAACACCTGCCCTCTGCAACAATAATACTATATCCTCCTCTCTCTCTCTCTCATTCTTCCCCATCCCTCACCCATTACTCATCGCCTCCGTCCTCCGCCATGGGCTACTGCCTAATCACCGTCTTCTCCACTGCAACACCCACCACCAGCAGCAACACAGCCACCACCCACCAACCTTCATCACAGCCTTCACTTTTCTCTTATTCTCTTTTGCTTCAGCCATGACCCTCCCTCCACTCAAACAGCAGTAAGTATTTATATATATATATATATATATATATATATAAAGAAGACACAAGTTTGTGTCTGCACTTGCAGGCAGTTTGTAACACCCCAACTTTTCTAAAGCATTTTCGAAATTATTTGATCAGAGTTCAAAATAATTTAACCAGAGTTGAGCAACGAAATGATTTTAAATACAAAGTAACTGATATTCAACCACTGTAGTGTACTGGTTTGTTGATACAAAGAGTTCGAAAGACTATACATATCTACAGGACTTTCTCCAGCTAGTCCTTCTGCCTGCTGCTTACCCTTGTTTCTGTTTCTGTTCACTCCGAAAATCCTGAAGCTACAGTAAGAGCTGAGGTTCAATACCCATTGAACCTCAGGTAACGGTTAACCTCATGCTTATGTATCAAATATGTATAATAGATATTCATGTCAAAACAGCAATAATCACATACATTATTCTCATATTCACATAATAACATAACACAGCCACTGCAATATGCATGTTATTATAGTCTGCACTATTCACCAGTGCCACGGTGTACATCCGTGTCCTCAGCGCTAGGAAAACATAACGGCGTTATCAAGACTATAACCCGTATCAAGTTGTATGTGTATGATCAATTTTCAAAAACAGAATTTCAGACTATCTATCACATATAAGCATACCATAAGCATCAGAGTTAAGGTTACAATACGCGTCCGTACCTTCCTTCCACGTGAATAGTAAATTACTATTCATGTATACGGCACTATTCATGTATACGGCACTATTCACGTATACGGCACTATTCACGTATCCCCAAACTTCCTTTGAATCTGACTCCGGAATCCTCGGATATCCTATAATATCATTTTTATCAGTGACCATTAATTTTCAGCATTTGCGGAAACTATGTTGGATATTCACTATTCATGTGAATAGTACCAGTAAAAATATTTTTACCGTGCCGGTAAATATTTTTTACTGTGCCAGTAAATAATATTTACTGTCCAAGGATAATTCTTTTCTGATGTGACAGATCAGACTAAGCTGCAGCCACAGAGCATACTCAGAAAAACTCTATCTGGCATTTCTACTATAATTACCAAAAGAAACTACCAAATATTAAGACTAGAGACCAAAGAACTTACCCTTGAAGTTCCTGCTCATTCTCTCCAGCTTCAAGAACTTTACTCTAAACTCTCTCTCTAACTCTAAGAATTCTCACTCTTCTCTTAAACTCAACTGTTGTTCTCTGAGTTTGGTGTGAAGAAAATGAAGAAATGAAGCCTCTATTTATAGTGTTGAAAAATGGGTCCTTAAGCGTAATTTTTCGTCTTTGGGTCAATTTGCGTAATTTCCAAAAAAACTAAAACAAAATGCCCGTGACTCTTCTCTGGCTCCTTGTGGGCATTTAAAAAGTTTAATAATATTTTAATAAAATACTGATAAAATTCCTTGTTCGGTGTTCTGATCGCGTGATCTTTTGCAAAATCTCAAAAATCCGGAAACACAGCCTTGAAGCTCTATTCTTCCTCTTTAAAAATATCTGGGTCAACTGAATTTTTGACCTCATTCAGGGTATTTCATAATCTGTCAAAGATTTTAAGTCGGATACTGACGGTAACAGAAATTACTTTGAGTGACACCATCTTCAAGACAAAAATTCGCTGATTCATAATATGTCCAGTTGTTTACTACTTAGTTCAAGGATTTTGAGTTACGATTTATTTCCTACAGATTCCACTATCTGTCCTGCTTCAAAATATCGGTTTCAATCTATCTCAATAATCATTCCGCCGATTACGGAAATGACTTTGGAGATAACCCACTCTGAGATAGAAATTCACTTGTTTATAATATACCCTTACTTTAAAAACCTAATTCACGGTTTATTGGAAATAATTTTATTTCTATTGTTTTCCAAAGTATAAGATATTATATTATAATAATATTATTATTGAGTGGGTCCCGCGCGCAAAATTTTTCAAACTTCACGGGTGTTGGCAGAGGAGAAATAATTTGACGTGGGTCCCGCATGAATAGTAAATACGTATTTTCAAATAGTGAATACGTATTTAGGAATAGTGAATACCGTATTTTTGAATAGTGAATACGTATTTGTAAATAGTAAATACTTTTCATATTTCTCAAAATATCGATTAAATACTGTATTTATAAAAAGTGAATACGTATTTGTGAATAGTAAATACGTATTTGTGAATAGTAAACACTATTCATGTCTCACAAAATACTGATTTCAAAATTCGTCATTTTCAAAAATAGGGCCTAGTAGTCTCCCAAAAATAGGTTAATTTTCAAGTCTATAGGTCCAAAATTCAGGATGTTACACAGTTGCCCCAACGTGGCTCCGCCATTGGTTATATGTAAATATTTTTGTGTATTCTAATGATAATTGAGTTAAGTGTTATTTTCAACCACGATTGGATTAATTAAACCTTCAATCAATGTCTCAATTGATTCAAGGGTTAAATACCTAATTTGTCACGGAAGTTTTGCTAAGGGAGCCTAGCACCCAGAAGTATTTTTAGTATCATTTTTGCTCCAAAAGTTTACAAACATACCATTTTTGTCCATCAGTTGATCTTGACCGTTGGAATGGTATCATTTTTACCCCGGAAGTTTACAAAAATTTGCTTCTAAACAAAATTTTTGGGGCAAATTTGCTCCTAAAAAAAAACTTCTGAGACATATTTGCTCCATTTTGTAAACTTCCGGGGCAAAAATGATACCAAAAATACTTCCGGGTGTTGGGCGTTCTTTTAGCAAAACTTTCGTGACAAATTAGGTATTTAACCCTTGATTCAATGAATAGAAAAACGAAAGCATAAAGAAGGTCGCTTCAATTATTTGGATTGTTTTTTTGGTTGTGTAGCTTTCAATAACTTTTACTCCATCACCAAGGCATCTCTCGAGAACCATGAAAGGATTAATTAATATATCTTACCAAACAGGCAAAACACAAGTAGACAAATTAAAACTGGTGATAGATCGTGTTGCAAATGGTCAAACCCCCACCCTTTTAGTTTAATTGGAGCAACATAACCCAACAATATATTGTGGCGGCATAAATAAATATGCCCATCTAGACAAAAAGAAATTACTGTGATTCTTTTCGACCAAATCGAGGGTTTGGTCATGATAAGGGCAACTTTGGTGGCTCATTCAGTGATAGAGATAAGGTATTGAATCAAAACCCTTCATGTTATATATCATTCTATTTTTGTCTCCCAAGTTGCATTATTCAAATATTACTTTATTCCAAGATATGGCTCTGCTTGAACTTGCTAGTTTCTTCTTCTTTTTGACCTCAAAAAGATCCTTAATTCCAATTGCTAAGTTTAATTATGCAAAGCATTCCCCTCCACTTTTCTCGATCGTTGCTAATAATATATATATATATATATATATATATATATATATATATATATATATATATATATATATATAAAACAACAACAACAACCATATTGTGCTTTTTCTTTTTTACATTTTAATTACCTGGACGCCCAAAATGTGTATGGAGACTACCAGGTGGATCTCATTGTTTGTGCTATTTGTCGATTGTAGAGACTACTATTCTTGGGGAATTGAGAGGCAAATAGTGAGTGTAGTTTCTCTCTTTAGATTTGTTACAGTGGCATGAAAGCTCCCCCAAAAAGTGGGAGTTAAGGTGGCAACTCGTAAGTTTAATCTTATTTGTAATATCAAACCTGTTAGTATCTATCCTTCTAATTCACAAGATAAAAAATTGTTCTATACATAAAGGTTGTAATTAAATCTTTCTAATACTCTCTTGGATGTTAAATGATAAAGCTATTAAGGAAATTTACTTGATATTAAATACAAGACTTCAATTTACTTTGCTTTCCAAATTTATAGTTTTTCTCCAAACAACCATATTAATTTTACATTGGGAGTTTTATCAAGGGTATTTCCAATACAATTGATTGAAGAGGATATTTTAAGAAAATCAATAAACTCCTTGAGCAAAAAAAAAAAAAAAGAAAATCAATAAACATTTTTTACAAATAACTAAATTAACTACTTTTCTTAACCTCTGTAAATTAGTTATCAAACCCCTGTATTAAGAACAAGGTAGTAACTTGTGTATGGAATAAAAACTTTTACCATTCAACGTTAAAAGGATTTAAACTTTATCATCATTCAATCATACAAGTATAATGTTATAATTAAAAATGTATAGTTTGTTTCAAATAAATCTTAGCAAACCAATTAACGATAAGTCTTAATCACTGATAATATAAAAAATAAATCTTTCAATTTTTTTTCGACATATATATATATATATATATATATATATATATATTCTTTCTCTTCAATCCAAAAATTCCAAACATGCGTATCTTGGCTATGATCTATCTTTAGACCATTACTCTGATTTCAATAGTTGTTTCCAGATTGTTGTATCCCACTTTTTCTTCATATAATTGAAACCCAAATTATTCTTCCTTTACACAAAAGAAGAGCACCGAACACCATTAGTTGTCAAACTTAACATCAAATTTATGTCAAGCAGGCCATCCAATAATCGTCAAACTCGTCACGACCAACTTGTCGTTAATTATTGACCACCCAAAACCCTAGAATCAAAAGAACTCGACAATGACATAAGTGCACAATTTAAAACTGGCATGCATCTTCTCCTTCTTTTGCTTTTGCTGGACAAAGAGTTGAGCATATCAGAGATCTTATTTGCAGAAACGTTATTTGTATAAAAAAGTGCACAAGGCCTCTCAATTAAAGATTTTTTTTCCATAAAGGTTCGCACCACATATACTACTTAGTTGACTAGTTTGTAGATATTAAAGAAGTTAAATAAATTACTTAGTTATAGTATTTGTTACATGATTTCTATTAAATACTTATGTGTTTCATTGTATTACATATCAACTTATTAGTCAGATAAATTAATTTAGGGAAAAAAGATAAATATCAATACTTCCTTAGTCTCTGCAAGTTAGTCAAATGGGTGTCATGTCATGAATTAAAGATAGTAATATATAGCCATATCTCACCTTAACTTGTATATCTCAATAACGCAGATCAAAATTTAAGTTATGTATACCTTTTCAAACCTATTTGATAGCTAGATAGCTCGCTCGCAAAATTCTGTTATACTTTTGCTAAGTTCATATGTGTGTTTGACTTTATAATGATGAAGATAACATTCTTTCTATCTCAGTGCACAGAAGTTGTGATTTTAGTTTATACGGGACTTTTTGCCGTCTATAATCCGAACTATTAAAGCCAAAGTATCGCAAGGAAAAGTTTGTGATAACGAATGATCTTTGACCACTAATATTGGTAAACTTACAACCACGTGTCGTCTAGTCTACCGATAAAGGTTATTATTCTCCTTTGTTTAACAACTATTCCCTTCCGCCGATAATACAAGGTCCACTTATAGTTCAAGTTCTTATTATAATATTCACTTTAAAGTTGAATTATGAATATATAATATTCAGAAATATCCATTGGGATATTGATATTGATGGCAAAAACAATAGGGTTAAAGTCTAATTTTGTCTGGCGCATAAGCAATATAATGTTGCTCCAGAATTTTTTTAAAAAGCAATATCGTCCTGGAAATTTCTAAATCATATCAATTTTGTCATAATTGTTATTTATGTTAAATTTAGCTGTTAGTTGATCAAATTAATTAGAAATGCAATTTTTTGTTATAGTGCAAATAAGTCTACTTTTCATTCATATCATTTATGTTAAAATGCAAATTTTGCAGGAGTTTTCACTCAAGAACAATGTGCCTAAAAGTTTTTTAAGTTCAGTATTACTCTAAAAGTCTTCGAATAGTAGGAATGTCGCTCTTAGTGTTATCTTGGTTAAATATCATCATTAATTGAGCAGATATGTTGAGCTAATAACAACAACGTAAACAACAATGAAGGAAAAAAGTCGAATATGGAGGAAGAACTCACGATCACGGTAAAGAAATGAAGAAAAATATTTAGTTAGTGGTGTAGGACACATTGAGGTAGATTGCTGAGAACAAGGTACTCAGAAACCTTCCGCTAGTATACCCAGTGCATTGAGATAAACAACTACCTTTTCAATTTTCTCTTCACGTCATTAGATGTTTTCCCCTCCTTAATTAATTTTTTCTAGTCCTGTTGCATTTTTTAAATAAAAAATTCCTTATTTCTTAATCTAACTTGGAAAAAATAAAGTATATGGCACGTGAACCTATCAAATCAATATATTCGGTTAACTAATAGTTAGATTTAACATGAATAACACTCGGGGTAAAATCACTATCATTTGAAAAGTTTTGGAAAGACGTTGCTCCTCAAAGACTTTCAGAGTAACATGCTCTCATGTGATAATTTCTAAAGCAAAATTCAACCTTAAACCAAAGTGATATTAAGCTAGTTGTACATGGATCCAATTTCTCTGCCTATTTTATGGATAGGTTGGGGAGTTCGGCTCCTTTGGGATGTTCAGATAGGATTTGGACCGTTGAGATTTTTTTTTTTTACTTTTTATTTTTTTTAAAAAAATTATTTTAATAGGTAGAGCATCTCAAATAATATTTTTTTAAAAAAATCTCAACTATTTTTTAAAAATGAATTTTTATTCAAAAATTATTGAATAATAAAAAAAAATCTGGATCTTTCAAATCTCATCTGAACGATTCATAGTAGACGAGCTCTCCTACCTACCCAAAGGATAAGTATGTAAATTGGATCCAGTTTACGTTAATGCTTCGAACATGCTTTTATTTCTTTTTTTATGGTAAAAAAATAAACAGTATAATGTTGATTGTGAATTTATGAAGGTGTGAATTACTGAATCTAGTAGAAAGTAAGTAGAAAAGGCGAATCAGATAAAAAGTGGGGTTGGAAAGGAGTCAATTGAGACAGCAGAAAAAGATCAAAAAGAATTTTCATAGTTGGCCACTTCTATAGATTATCTTAAATTATCTTAAACTGGTAATGCATAAATTGTTATCTTGAATTGGTAATGCTTAAATTATTATAAAGTTTGGGTGCTTAATCAACTCAATTTGATATCAATCATATGCATTTTCGTAGCGTAAGTAAGTGGCCATGGATACGGTTTCAACCATTATATGGAAACAAATTTAATTGGCAGAAAAAATCATTTCATAAAAAAACAAACCCATTTTTTCTATAATACCAAAATTCCGAAACTTTAAAAAGTAATAATATTGCATCTATCTCAAATTAAAACCAAATTTAATTTTCAAAGCATAGATTGGTGAGAAACAGACTCCAAAGCACATAATTGTAAGAATCCTTTTCATATAGGACTCCAAAGCCGGGCCATAGTCTACTTTTATATGTTTTATTAATAAATACTCATCCGGTACTAATAAATATTTATCATGTAAATTACACTATAAACTATACTTTATATTTAGAGTTCCAGGTATAACATGTGTATGTGTATAACATGTGACTAATTATTTAGTTCAAGATCAAACACAGCTAATCTGCCATCGATGGACAGTTTCAAATCTCGAATATGCCCTTCTTGGCCAACTAATTATTTAGTTTTTTTTTTCATATCATTAACTATTGAGCTATAAAAAAATTATCATATAAAGCACACTGCTCTAGATTTTTCGTGGTCACACTCATATACTTTTCTGCATACATAGATAACATTTTTTTTATATACAAAATTATAATAGTACGCAATGTTAAATTTTCTATTTGTATTATTTAGTAATATACTTTGATTTTGTTGGGGAAAAAAAGTAATATACTTTTTAATTTGTTATTTTTAAATAAAATACAAGAAATATTGCTCACTTATTTTTGTCTTCCTTTTTTATCTAACAATAAAAAAGAGCTGTCTAATAAATTCGAGAAAATAAATGAGCTGTCTTTTTTTTTTTTTCAATGAAGAGGGGGATAGTAGTACTCCCTCTTCTCCTTTTTATAAAAATATGAAATTTGAATTGTCTTAATTATTTTTAATAAAATCATTATTGAGATTATATGAGCATTTAATGTGTTTTTACCTTTTTTATGATTTAATTTATATTGTGAACCAAAAATTCATCATGACTTATATTTTGAAATGAAAGAAGTAAGTGTTTAAAATTTTTACATTTTTATTTTTATATTTGAGACACTTTTATTTACTTCTTCCATCCTGATTAATAAATCTCTTTATGAAAGCTTTTATATTTAAGTTATTTCTCAAAATTTACAAAACAATTATTTTTAATAATTTTACCTCAACCAAAAAAAATTGTTAAATTAATTGGGGCTCTTTGAACATTTCAAAAAGTACCAAAATTTTGGGAAAATTGTCCTCATTAAATCTTAATCATATTAAATATTAATTATATCTCTTTTAATACTGTAGAAGTGTGTAGTATCATGAGTTAAATACCAATTTTATTACGGAAGTATTGGCTAGGGAGCATTTAGCACCTGAAAGTTTTTTTGGTATCATTTTTGCCCCGGAAGTTTAAAAATATATTAATCTTACCCATCAGTTGATCTTGACTGTTGAATTGTTGCCTTTTTTTGTAAACTTCAAGGGAAAATTTGCTCCTAAAAAAACTTTTAGGGTATATTTGCTTCTTTTTATAAACTTTCAAGGCAAGAATAATACCAAACAAACCTTCAGCTGCTGAATGCTTCATTTTATGGCAAAAATGACATTTAACCCTAGTATTATTAGAAGAGGCAAATTAATAGAGCTGGTAAGGCCCGGCATTTAGCCTCGGCTAAAGAAAAGAAAAAAAAAACATTTTTTGAGGTCTGGCATTTGAACATAAGGGCCAAGGCCAATCCTGCAAGGCCAGAAGCCCTTCTTACAACCTTTTACTATTTTTTTTAGTTTTTTTCTAAAGAAAGAAAATTACAACAATGAAAGTCCTAATTGAATACATAAATGTTGTCAAAATTAAAGTGTAAATGATACGCATCATTAAAAAAAAATAAACATAGTCTCTAAGTCATATCAAAGGCAAACTATTGTTCATAGATTGCAATTATAAATAATTAATGAGAAAACTTAACATAATAAAAAATATGTCTTGAAAAGTGAAAAGAGTTAACAAAATAAATAACAAGAGTTGCGAACAAAATAATCACTAAAAAATAAGTAAAAAATACAAAATCAATTAGAATACTTATGAAATAAGAAATATCTTTATAAGTTTTCAATTTTTAGGGTTGTTAATACAAGATGTTCTTATGAAACTTAATTTTCAAAAATAAAATAATAACTAAATATTTGCAACATCATTAACAAAATATAAAAAAGTAATAATTTTAATATCATATAAATAATTTAAAAAATAAAAAACATACGGGTCTAAATCGGATGGCCCATTTAGGGCCTTGATCTTTTTAGATCTATTTCACTTTTGAGGCAAAAATCTAATGCCTAACCCTTATAAAATCGAACAAACCAGCTTGACGGGCTTAACACATCCCAACCCTACAAATTGGGGAGGGTGGTCAACAGCAATAAGTTATCTTAATGGAAGCAGCCTTTTTATTTGCCAAGTTTGGATGAGATCGCCCAAGTGACATTGACATATTTACTTATATGTGGATTTGTTTAAATTGTACAAAATTATTTAAAAAATAATGATATCGAAATTTTGTTATGTGGTGTATTAACGAGCCTTATATATGATCGCAGTGTATACTATATATATTTGGTTAGTGGATCAATTATAAAAAACCAAAAAAAAAAATACAAATTTAAATAAGGTTGGAGAATCAATAAAACACTAGTTTTAGAGAAAAAGACTGAAATATAAATACGAGCGCGGGCATCGATTAATATATGTTGTTATATGGCCACGTAACACATTCTTCCTTTCAAACCTCAAACATTTCCACGTCTAGAAAAATCAACCTTTTAAAGTGATAATGACTATTTCACCTTAAAAGTTGAGTGAATCAAACACAATCTTATCATTTATCTTTTAGTGGAACATATAGACAAAGTATTTTTCACTTTTTATATTAAATTAAGTTTTAATGTGTAAATTTGTCTCACAAATTTTCATTTAAGAATGATGGGTATCAAGAAATTTAACATTGTTAAGGGTTAAATTTAACTGTCAATTAATTTGATCAAATATGTTGAACTAACAGATTCAAGCATCTTCCACTTCAATTTTTTTGGGGTTAAGGCATAAATTTTTCTCCATGGTTTCACTGGTGATCTGACTTTATTATTATTATTATTATTTTTCCAATGGGAACCGAAAAGTTTTTGATATGACAACAATACTACCCAACCATGAAGAGGCATTAATCTTGTTTACTGATAAATGAGTTTATTTTACTTTTGCACTCCCACGTGGCACTAAGCCATTGCCAGCTCTTTGCAATAATGTAGTTAATTTGCCCTCAAAGCACCGAATAGATTGCAAGTCTGATTTATTATTAATAAGAATCCCAATGGTTAGAGTTGTCAAAATGAACCACCCAGGTCCAATATGAATATAAATGCAATCAAGGAGGCCGTTATTAATGTATTTTTTTATTTTTAATGAATATAATAAACAAACTTTATTCTTCTTTTTTTTGGCAAAACTTCATTCTATTATTTTATCTTCAAATATTTTGTATTCATTCCGTCAGGCATATACATAAGTCATAATTAATAAACTATGCACTTAAAAACTAATGTTCATAATTTTTTTAAAAAAATATAAGAATGCAATAACAAAGTTACAATGACATATTAAAAATTCTGTGAAATTGTAAAAAATGACTATTACATATTTTATATATATATATATATATATATATATATATATATATATATATATATATATATATATATATATTATATAGAAGAAGTTGCTGGGAAAGCCAAATTCCACTTATAGATTTCGTCAGGCATATATCATTTTTCCCTTTATTTTAAGATCACACCTTTTTTTTCCCGTTCCAGCCATGGATTAAACGATTTAAAAACGTGAAAGTAATTCATCTTATGTAACATCATATCACTCTTTTTAAGATTGATAAATTAGGTGGCGTTGATCAACCAGTTAGTTTTAATTAGAGAAGAAATTGGAGACCTGTCACTGGCAAATACTATCTCAATCCTAAAATAAACATAATTAAATTTCATATAAATATTAAAGCAAATGAAAAATCACAATATACAATATATTTGTGGCGTTAATGATTTTATCAGAAAAAGAATCCAAAACTATTTTTTCTGAAAATTAAATTATAATTATAATATATAAATGTTCTAATGTATTCCATTATCATGCATGTTCAGGAGCATGAAAAATAAATCTAATAATTTATCTTTTATTTGTTATAAATTTTATATTTTAAATCGTCATTATTATCTTTAATGTTGACAGTAGTATGTGCCAGACTAGGTCACTTCACAGGTCACAGTATGAATTGCTTACCATGTTCCACGATTTTTTTAAAAAAAAAATTATAAACGATGATTACAAAGCTACTAAGAAAAACAAATTACATTACGAATTGGTAAGGGAACACTTGTAGCCGGATGAATTGGTGATATGCTACTGGATCCATCTTGTTCAAGTTTTTTTTTTGGCCCGCGGGTGGCCCTATCATAGCCCAAGGGAAGTGGGAGTTATGTTGGGCTAGGGCCAAAACTAACCCCATTATATGGGGGTCAAAAATTAATGGAGCTAAAAATAGGGCTTAATGGGCTGGCCTGCGGGGCTCAGCCCATTTTGACAACTCTACCAACAGTATATCTCTAAAAATTAAAAAATAACTATTCATATTCATTTGTTAGTTTTGATCACTATACAAATAAGGGAAACATTTTTTTTTTTAAACGTCCCTCCGTGATTTGCAACTTCCTCCCTAACTCTGCCTAAATATTTTATAACTTTTATTTTAGTCATTCCATAAAACTTTTAATGAGACTAAAACAAGAATATTAAAATTTTTATAAAACTAAAATATAATTTTCTAAACCTCTAAACACAATTCTATAATTTTAGGAGGTCACCCGTACTCCCCCACCCCCTCCCCCCCCCCCCCAAAAAAAAAAAAAAATCCCCAATTCCGCCCTACAAATGATGAATTAGTACTCTAGAAGGTTTTGAGAGAGTACGGACATATTTAAGTTGGCGTTTGAAAAATGCGTTTACATAAATTAAGACAAAATTATTTTCACAAACTTACTTTATATATCATAAATCACATTGAAAAAACAATTTCTACCGCTAATCAAAATAGGTACGTAATATTAAGAATGATTAGGAAAGTTGTAGGTGGAAAGACACGTGAGGACTTGGAGTTGATAAAAATATTTGGATTCTCTATTAGTAACGTAGACGAGGATAACTTATTTAATTAACGCATTTGGCATCAAATTAATTATCTTAATTAATTATAGAAAGCACCACCCTCATAAATCAGAATCTCACTCCAAAAGGACAAAGCTAATTCTTTTTTTTTTTTTTTGGAACAATAACAAAGCTAATTCATTTGATGATTCAGTTTGAAAAAGCAAAGCAGCATGTATGTGTCTGTGTGTCCCTATATATACATTGATGCCATTCCCCTCTCAACTCAACGTTTCCCACTTCTTCTTCTTCTTCGTTTCTGACTGTTTCTCCTCCAACTTGCCTATTCTTTAACGTAATAAAAGCCCTTTTTTTCACTAGTCAGAGGTATCAAGTCTCTTTGATCCATTGTTTGTTCTCTTCTCCTCCCGGGTCCGGGTATGTAGTCTTTCTTTTTCGTACACACATACATGTATGGCCTCTTACTTAATTTTCAAGTCTTTAATGTTAAGGCATATATATATCTAATTTGATAATATTAAAAAAACTAAATATCTTACTTAATTATATCATACTAACACTTTAAAATACTTATGCATAACATTAGATTATATATTAATTTATAAATCAGCCAAAATTAGCTTGAAGAAAAATGACATACATAAAAAGATAAAATAGGAAAAAGATTTTATACTTAGATCAAAATTCACTTCCAAAGTAGGTCTTACATTTTTTTTTTGTGACAACAAAGAAACATATTATATTAATAATGAAGAGAAACTACAAGGTGTCGAACATAATAAATATAAGGTACAACCCTCAAAATGAAATACAAACAGATTCAAAACATAAATAACAAAACAGATTTAGAAAAACCAACAATTAAAATGTCTTCAAAGTAGATAGAAACTACGTTTTACATTTAAACTTGAGGGAGTGGTACTTTTTCAATCCTAAATATAAGATTTATTCAATTTTTATTTAATCCTAAGTGTAAGACATTAATCCATGTTGTCTTCTATCTTTATATTTTTTCCCCCCTAAACTATACATGTTGGTTACACATATTAAAGAGATTTTCATCCCGGGGGAATAGTTTTCAATGCAAGTAACTAAATGAAGTATTTTTTTTTTTTAAAAAAAAACAACACAGTGTGTTATTTTCTTTCATAGTTAGGACAAAAAAAAAAAAGAGTAGTGACTTTTCAACTCCATGTTAACCTTTTTAATAATGGATTTTATAAGTTTAATTATGATGGTACATGGTTTTATATATCCTATCTCTTGTGTGATATTTTATGATATTATAGGCTTGTATATCATGGTCTATAATGATAGATTATTAGTATGATATTTTATTGAACTAGAGAAGATGTCCCTTCTTTTTAAATGTTTCAAACATGGAGGGAAAAGGATTTTCATCTTTTAATTTGTTTAAAGGTAATTCAATTCATAAAAAAAATAGTAAAAAGGAAAATCAAATTTCTTAAACCATTATTTTCAGATAACTCGTCCCCAATCCCATGTAGTAGTGGGTCAGGAACAGTTGTGACGAACTTTTGAACATATTTGTACCTGCAAGACAGGCCCAAGAGACCCACAAGGAAAAAACAAACCTAAATTTATCCTTAGTATTCAATAGTTATAATTACCAACATTCATTGGGAGTAAGTGGAAAATGACTTGCTCTTCTTTAAACACGTCATTGATTCGAGGTGTGAGAATGACGAAAATGTTTTTAGGAGCTATACCCCCCATGACTTGGGCCTGACTCGGGGTAAATTTAGATTAGTCGGAACAGAAGATTTAGATGAACGGTGTGGACAACAGAAAAATGTTATAATTTCCTGTCCATAAAGGATTATGTCTAGCTAAAGAGGCTAGGCACTCACAACATAATTAAAGAAGGTTCAAAGCTTAATTAGAAGGGGTTCTTGACAATCCCTCAATAGGATTTTCTCCAATAAAAAGATGCATGTCTTATAAAACTGTAAAAACGAAGTTACTCATATGAACTATTCGAAACGTTATATTTTTACAGACATAATCTCTTCATTCATAGTCATCCTGCAAAATCTATGAAGTAAATAATGTTTTTTCCCCCGCTATTGAGCCCTTAGTGTGAATATGTTGAGTAATTTTCATAGTTGAAAGAGTGATTAAGAAATATAAGGACTATTGTACGTAGTGGAATTTATTGTATTTAGTTAATGAAATTTTTGAAAAAGAATGGGTTTTTGAAAAAAAAAAAAAAAGGATAGTTTTAACTAACTCTATTAGTATATTATAATTTAGTTTAAAATAACTTATAAATTATAAGAAATAACATTACTTTTTTGAGAGAAGCATGCTCAAGAACCAGGATGGTAAGTTCTTTGCAAATAATTAAGAACCTAACATAAATTATTTTGTAAGATTAAGATCATTTTTTAAGAAGAAAAAAGTATAATGAATAAAATCACACGAGACAAATAATTTACCTTGTTGAATACGTTTTTTTTTTGGTTGTTGCCAACACCATGTTTAATAGTTATTCCTAGGAAAGTTATTACTATGACAAAGGAAATTTCATTATTTTATATCTGAAAGTTTAAAAGTACTAAATTCGTTGTATCTAATTGTTAAATTCCTTTGTCATGGTGCTAAATTTCTATGTATCACCATTAGATAAAGTGAATTATTTGTCTCATAGCATAGGCATATTAGTTATCTACGGGTTATTGTAAGAGAATGATTTTATCGTTACAAAATAATTTCATATATTTAAGGTCCTTAACTATTAACTATAAACAACTTGTTATCTTTTTTGTTTTATTTTATTGTTGGCTAAACAACTTGTGATTTTGCTGCTAATTAAGCATAACTTCCCCTTTTTCGAGTACCCGTAGACGTAAGTAATATAATTTTCTCGGTGCTGCAGTCATGGGTTACTTTTTTTTTTTTTTTTTTATAATAAAATTTTAGGAAAAGGATTGGACTTACCCGCAGTCCAAAGACAGGGCACTTGAAGCCTAGTTCGTAGGGTATACTGGGTTATAGAGTACATATACCTCAACCTCTTCCTAACGTTTTCACTGCTTCTTAAACCCTTAGGATGCCTTCCCTAGTACCTTGACTAACTCCAGGGTTGAATCCCTCCCTTTAGGTGAGAAAGTCCGACCCCTTCGCAAGTTAAACCCAAAAACAAAAACAAGGGGTTGCAGTCATGGGTTACTGATAATAAGCATATAACTTTTTTGGAAATAAAGAACAGGGCCAACAGACCCACAGAGAAAAATAAAGAAAGCTTTAACTCCAGGCCCAAGAAAATAAAATCTTGTAAAGAAAAAAGTTCTTAACAGTCCTTACAAATAAACCCCTCCCCCCCCCCCCCCCCAAAAAAAAAAAAAAATCCTTGCAAATTGTTATGTGAACTCGCCCACAGGTCCTAAAACTACAGTTACCTGAAATTAAATTATTAGTCGGATTAGTTGGTTCATGGCCGGTCTTCATGTATTAATTAGTTTAGGTGTAAAAGAACATTGATCAAACGGAGAGAGTAATTTGGATCTCTCTTTTAGAGAGGGTGGGGTTAGGGTTGGTTCATTACCTTCACTACTTAAGGCCAACTATTGATGAGTGACATAGTTGACTAAGGCCGTCTTTAATCTAAAAAGAAGGAGGTTCGATATCTATTGATCGATTTGAGAGCCTTGTTGGTGAGTAATTTGTAAATACTTCTATAAGAGTTATTTGAGTTTGAAAGAGTGCCCTAACCTTAATGGGTTATTGGTGTCTACCCACACCTAAACTTTTTTATATAAAATAAAAATAAAAAATTACTCCTTTAGGTTTTTAGTATATGACATATCTACCTGCCTTGATTAGATTGAAAAATTAGTTAGTTTAGTTAGCATGACACGTATTTTCTAAAACACCATAAATACTGTCCTTAATTTTCTCATTTCATCTCCTCCCTTATCATTGTAAAGAGAATATCATTATATCAATAAGGCTAAATTAGAAAAATATTAATAAATATAAAAGTTATATCTTATATTTAATATTAGATCAACTCTTTAAATATGATTTATATTAAAAACGAGGATTTATTATCAATGAACATTCTTCTTGATTTGCTTGACACACTTAATAATCGATGCAAATATTATTGGATCCGGATTCTCTCATTGTCCTTTCCCCTCAGAATCCCTCAGTATCCCATTTGGACTGTCCAAATCTTGATCCAACGGTCCAGATTTTTTTAAAAAAAATTTACTTTTGTCTTTTTTGAAAAAAACAAAAGTAAAATTTTTTTTTTAATCTGGACCGTTGGATCAAGATTTAGACGGTCCAGATGAGATACTGAGGGATTCTGAGAGAAGGGGAGAAGGAGAAAATCTGCTTCCAATATTATTAGCTACAAAAGGCTGAAACCACAATATTGAATCACAACGGATTATGGTCGAAAATATTTCTTTTAAAACAAAACTCAGGTAGTAAAGGGTGACAATAAAATAGTGAATTGTGGTGAGTGAATCAATCAATCAATCACTTGTTATCGCCTTTTGTTAACCTATTAAGGAAGCGACGACGTATACATGCCCTCTTTCTTCGCACAAACATGTACGGCACACTATGAGAATCCAGGTCTATAAGCTCAAAATATCTCTCACGTGCTTGTACGGTTTTTTTTTTTTTTTTTAAAAAAAAAAAACCTGCTTGCGTGTTTAAATTGTTATTTTCTTACCCTGTGCACCTAAATTAGTTATGTACTTGTCTAGAGTAGAGTTCCTTTTTTTTTTTGGTCGAAAGAGTAGAGTCCCTTCAAACCTTTAACATTGGATCGGAAAACTGATTTTAGAAACCCTGATAATCATTTTAAGCTCGCACTTTGAAGATTTATAGCATAGGTATTAGGTAAAATATACTTTTATGATAACAAGTGTTAATTCAGTTGATAAAGAAATAACTCATAAATTACATGATCGTTCATTCAAATCACAATGTTAAGGTGAGGATTTAATTGGTGAGCGAGAATGTCCTTCCTAATATTTTCCTTTGCCTCTAAATTTATATACTCTAAACTTTCCTTATCAAGTTTAACAATCTTGCGCTTCCCATCCCAATCGCCTCCATTAAGAAAGCCATTTATGTTTTTGTTTGTTTAAGTTTTTTAGAAATGCTTTTATGATTTATAAAGTAAATATATTAGATGAGTTTTGTTCCGATTGGGCAAAAAAATACTTTTAAAACCATAATTTGAGATTTTCCCAAAAGTGCACTTAATAACCTCCGATCACACCCGCAACACCTTTAACCTTTTCAGTTTTCACTAACTTTCTTCTAGTGATTCACCACATATAGGGCATTCCACTTAAGCAATTAAATTCAACTGAAGTAATCAAAATCGAAATCAGACTTAGGGGTTAACGTGTGATTTTAATTATAAATCAAGTTTTTAACTAAGAGTGTTTGTCACAATTAAACTTTGAAAGGTTGAAAAGTAGACACAATCTTTTAAGAACGTTGTAATTTTAACAATTCTATTAAATTGACTCAAACTCTGTCATAGATGTAGAACAAATGGGTCTTACATGAAAAAGAAAAGGATATTTGGATTAATTTAACAGAGTTGTTAAAATTACTCTGTTCTTAAAAGATTGTGTCTACTTTTATACTCTTTGATAATTAATTGTGCTAGATGTTGGA
The DNA here is from genome assembly GCA_034222035.1 of Acacia crassicarpa. Taxonomy (NCBI): domain Eukaryota; kingdom Viridiplantae; phylum Streptophyta; class Magnoliopsida; order Fabales; family Fabaceae; genus Acacia; species Acacia crassicarpa. The sequence goes on along the minus strand of JAWXYG010000009.1, from coordinate 15,474,428 downwards.
AATAATGCCTTAGGAGCAATACATTGTATTTTAGATATTTATGTTATTTAAAGTATTCTCTTTTAAGTTATCATTTTATTTGTATGTTTGTGTTGATAACTGTATCGTTGGATATATCTTATAAATTATCCTAAATGTCCATGGTCGGTCATTTACGCAGGAGCAAAGATGAGTTAAGACCAGTATGACTTTGATAGGGTATGGAGATATGTATCAAAGTCATGGGCACTTGTAAGAGTATAAGATACTCGATCGACCCACTATGAGAAAGCTGCATGGATTTAGTCATAAGCTTATCTCATGTATAACCGCGTCATGACGCTCTATGACCTGAGATCATCATGGATTCCTACATGATGAGTCACTGACCTTTGACTTAGTCAAAAGTCACATTTGACCGGGTGATGATAAAGACTTGGATTGGGATCAATGGCTTTCATGCGGAGGAATGTGAATGGTCAAGATGGAATTTGTCCCTCACATTTTTAGAGAGATAATATTAGGCCCCTCGATGAGTGAGTCTAAGAAATATATGGCCATATTGTGATGGAAATGAGTTTCCATTTCACTCATTAGACTACTCGAGAATTAAGAAAGTAATGATCAAGAACAGGAAGTTAACATTATCCATGCCTCATCCTTGACCAAATTATCACGTGACAAAAAGGGACGTGATGTGATTGTACGACAGGTTGTATTGTGTCATCGATCCCCATGTGAATTGGATAGTCGCAATGTCTTGTTAGAGGCCGCTTGTAATTTGTGGGCTGGTACAGTATTGGCCCACTGCCAATCTCATGTGGGTCTACAAGGTCGCATACAAGAATAACCCAACACGAGCAAAAGTGTCCAAATTCATTGAATCTTAGATTAATCTAAAATTTAATGAATACTGAATTTAATCTAGGGTGAATATATATATATATATATATATATATATATATATATATAATTAAAAAATAATATAATGATATTATTTAATGGAGATTATAATATTATTATATAATATTTGTTTTGTATTTAATTTATTTGATAAATTAAATATCTAAAATAAATAGAGATATTATATCTCATTTAATTTTTGAATATAGATATCATATATCTATTTAATTTAAATTAAGATATAGTATCTCAGATTTAAATTAAATAGATAGATATCATTTCTCGGATTTAATTTATAGAGATAAATTAAATAAGAAGACTTTTTAATTTAGATTTGATCTAAATTCGAAATTTTAGATTTGGTTTTAATTCGGATTAAATAAATATATTAGATTAGATATATTAGATAGATTTAATTAATATATTTTTCAGATTCAAAATTCGAATTTTAAAATTAATGATGATTAATTTTGATTATATAATACGGTTTAGAAAAACCTACAGGACTTTTAGTCGAGCTTATTAGAAAGCCGCGAGAAAACCCTAAAGCGAGTGAGAGAGACGCATAACTCAAAAGGGCGCTAGCACGCTGCCGCAGTCGTGTTCGAGATTGTTCGTGTGGATACCGGTAGAGGAAGGCGATTCATAGAGTCGGCTTCTACTAATCGAGAAGGTAGCTCACCAGTTCAAAGAGAACGAGATGCGGACGAGTTCACTACAGGTAATATTTGGTTCCTTAACCTTGATTTAAACGCGCTTGAGTGATCCTTGGGACAGGATTCGTAAAATTTTTAAATCCGCTGCGTGTACGGATCCCAACACTATATGCTTATAATAAAAACTTTGTTACTAAAATTGTACTTTAGCCCTAGATTTAGACTTATATTTAATTTTACATTTTAACTATAGAGGATCATTTTTAGTCTTTTAACAATATTTAAAAACTCCTAATTAAGCCTCTTGGCTTAGTTAAGAATTTGTTAAAAGTGTGGGTCTCAATATGAATTTTGGCATTTCACATATATTTAATTAGAATTTTCCCCAAATATAAAAAAACACTTGTTGCTAATTTAATAAATATAATAAACACAACAATTTTTTTAACACTGATCTATATTCTCCTTGCCTCCATTAGCTAACTTTTATGAATTTCAAATAATAAATAATAAATTAAAAAAAGAAGAAGGAGGAAACTGATAGTTCCGTTTGCGGACGATAAGATTATGGGGGAATAGCTTTATTATAATTTATATCCAGTGAGGTTGACACAAGATTCCCATATATCATTAAACTCAATAACCTTGTATAGGTTTTTCTTAGATATCAAGAATATATTATGCAACACTAATCTTTTTCATTGAGAAAAGCAAATAATAACCGGTGTTATTAAATCCGGATTGGCTGGTTTGGCCCGAAAACAGACAAATTGGTCGGTAAACCGGTTTGATCTGAACATTAACCTGATTCTTTTTTTTTTTAAAAAATTAATTTTTTTGTTTTCTTTTATAGTTTCATATTAATAATTCCAAAATCTTTACTTTCTCACTAATTTGGCTCTAGATTAGCTCCGGTTTGACTCCGGCATGACCCACTGACCCTTAACCCAACAATACATTGACTGATTCAGTGACTAGTCTGAGTTTAATAACCTTGATAATAACAAGTATGGTAGTTGAATCCAGTAGAATAGCTCCTCACATGCAATATGTTGGGATAGGTTGAGTCAAGGTTCAATTCTATTGGGATGTATGCATATATTTAAAAGTCAATATGTCTGGAACAATATTGTCCATAGTAGAAAGTTATCATTTAACAAAAAAAAGAAAAAAAATCACAGTAAGCTCCCTTTTTTTTTTAAAAAAAAAAATATATAAAAAGTTTTATAGCTTATTAATGATAAGTAAAAGTGATATCATTGAGAAGTTGAAACATTTCTGATATTATTATTTTTTGACTGAGACCTTAGTATGAGTTAAGAAAAAGAACAGCAAATAATAGACTTTTTCTAATTAAATATGTTCCAACACACAAAGTAGGGAATAAAATATTTAATCATTTTTTTTACGATCATGTTAATTTAAGTTGATTTTTTTTTTAATAGTTTTTCTTTTGCCAGGATAAATCTTCAGTTTAATCTTAAACTCTTTTTCTTTTCCCCTAATATGCATGTTTTGGTGAGTAAGCTACTGTATTGATGTGAAATGGGGAAACTTATCTCAGTTCTTCTGAGCAAAGTAGTTAAACGAAGATATGTTTTTTCTTTAGGTTTAAGGGGGATTTAACGACCAAAAGTTTTTTTTTTTTTAATCCAATATCTGAAAGTATTATGTGGTAAGTATTTATTCATGTGCAATTACCACTTGAAGCATTTTTTTCGAATGCGCCCAGTACTTTAAATTACTTTTTTAGTACATTTAACTTTGAAGTGTTTTTTCAAGTATATCTAGTATCCTAAATTTCCTATACTGCCAAATGCAAAATTGTACCCAAAAAAAAAATACTTGAAGGTGAAGGACACAGTTAAAAATATATTTTAATATGCCATGTGTACCACAAAATACTCTAGAGCAATGAATAGATCTGAAAATATATTTCAAATGCTGGATATACCTTAACCTTTACTTTTTTCAATAGAAAGTTGTGTCTAGTTTGATACCCTGTATCTATTGCATTTTAGAACCCACCAAAACAGTTCTGGTATCTATATTAATAGTTTTTTTTTTTAATTATTCATAATGTTTCAGGACTACTAAAACATTTATTAATAAAATCAAGCTTTACAGATCTTTATATTCATATTATTTTTTAAATAATTTTTTAAAGTTCAAAGTTTTATATAATTCATTTTTACCTGTCAAGATAAGTTAGTCTTGCTTTACGGAAACTGTATTTTGCCACCATAAGGTGCTCGGCCAAAGAGAAAAGGGACAATAATTGAGGCGCACCTAAAAGCTTATTCAAACATTTCGAATTTATCTAAAAGCATTCAACGATTTCAACCCACGTTTTGATATACAATGATCCAAACACATTTGTATTTTTGGTACTTTGCTTTTTACTGCCTCATTATTATGCTTACAACCACAAAAATCTTTTTTGAAAAGATGATCCAGAATAATTCGCTCAAACCATGATTTCAAGCTCTATAATCACCTTGTTTTCATGTTTTGGATGTTAGGATGAAATTATGCAAAAATAATAATAATTATATTTGAATAAGTGCCTTTTTTTTTTAAAAAAAAAAAATGGAATCCTTACTTATGCATGCTACCCTCTTGCAGGAGCGTTTTGTGATCAGTGGGATGAAGTAAGCTAAGAGGGCACATAGTGAGTGACAGGATATTTGACTGAATATTCGGATTCTTTATTCATTCACCAAATAAAAAGAGAAACGAGGGAATCGAATTCCTTTCCCTCGAAGCAACGGAATTTTAATTCCGCCTCAGGTACGCGTTATACTTTATCAAGTATCATTGACGTTATATGCCTTGTTCCCCAACACCAAATTCCTACATTTATTTATTATATATTTGGATTGCAATTGAAATTTGCTTTAACATTTTAAGTTCCCTACCTTACTTTTTTGGGGAAAAAAAGGTTATTCCAGTTTAAGGTTAAATTCAGAAACCAAAAATTTAATAATATTTTAAATATTCTAATGTCATTCAAAAATTAAATTACTAGTATGTTATATTGATATGGCTTCTCTTAATCACGTATAAATCATAATCTGATTCGAATTATAAGGCACTTTTAACACCCTAATCCAAACTGCTACTTTGTCAATAGAAGCTTTCCATGGTTGAAAAAGGGGTTCTTAGTCTAATCGTTAAGCAGTGATCAAAGAACATTTAGGGACCTCCTGTCAACGCATTTATAAAATCTTCTCTATTTGAGAGCTTCACCATAAAGAATCCATTGCCAATGTTAATCACATTGATGACAGCTCTTTTAGCCCAGGGAGATTGGAGAATCGACAATAACATTTTATAGATAATATTTCTTCTTAGCAGCTTCACTCTGCCTTATTCCACGCCTTGTATAATTGTTTCTTCATTTTCCTTGAGAAGGAAAAAGTTGGGAAACTATTACTGTTGGGATTCTCCTTGATTTTACATAGGATCATCTTTGTCAGAATCATTCTGGCCCCTTTCTTATAGGGAGTCATCAGACATTGCATTCCTAATGTCTGAGTCACCCTCGTACATTCGGTTCCTGTGGATACCTTTGAAGCTTCTCAGCAAAGGTCTGGCTGGTCTCCCCATGGTTTTTATCCTTGACTCCCAGTTTAGGCCAATTCTCAGCATAACTAACGCTTCCTCTGTTCTTGATTTTTTTCGAACTGTGATTCAGTAAATCGCGATCGTTCTCCTCACTTGATTGAGGAACTTGAGTAGTAGCTTTCTTTGAGAGCGCCAATGCCATTTCGAATAAGTGGTCATTAGTTAAAACAAAATCCTTAATGAGATATACACCCTACCTTCTCATTATCCAATGTATGTGATTGGCTTCTCTTTTTGGTAGTCTGCATAATATTCATACCTCCTCAAACATAATTTAAAAATTGTTCTCTTTGTATATCTTACATCAATAATAATTAAAAAAAACGATTATTTCAATAATTGTGCATAAAAAAATGGAGCTATAAAAAAATTATGAGCAGTATGCTGTGTTTAAAATTTAGAGGAAGGAACTACCTTTTTCAGTCATTAAATAATGTCATTAAAAACCTTCTCGTAATTTCTTAATAAGAATATAATCAATTTATATCCTTAAAAAAGGTTCATGTGGTGGTACTATATGATCTAAAAAACATTTCCAATTTTAGAAATATTATCCACAAGCAAAATTCAACTTGTAGTTACTTAATATGAATAAAAAAAATTTGGCCAGCTTAAACATGATTAGCCAAGACCTTACATGGCCAGCCTTTTTAATCCGTGGTTTATATGGTTGGTTCTTTTGGGCCCAACTTCATTTGAAGGTCTTAAATTATGAGCTCAACCCATAGCTTAATTGTCCAACGTAATATGTTTTGCATGTTTTTTATATAGTATTAATCATGTGAAGGAGTACTTTTTCGTATCCTTGATATTAGATATATTTATCTAATTTGATTACATTAAAGAAATTAGATAATATGACATATATTTTTTAAAAGGCAAATGATTTCTCCATTCACTGGAGATAGAGATATCTCCAGTGACCTTAAAACTACCTCTTTTTGGATTAATGAAGAATGTTTCGTAATTTTGTTTATTTTTTAATCATATACATTTTATCAAAACAGTCTTCATTAATTCACCTGAAATTACTAACAAACCCTTTATTAATCTAAAACAACATAGTTTTGGGATCACTGGAAATAACTCTATCTCTAGTAACTGGAGAAATTCTTTTCCCTTTTTTAAAACATCATAATGATCTTCCATAATTCTCTTATTCTTTCATCTCCTTAATTATTGTTGAGGGGCATCAACATGAATAAATTAAAAAAAATCAAAAAATTTAAAACTATATTTTATATTTAAGATCAAGATTAAGTATCTAAATTATCTTATATTAGAGAGAAGAGAGAGTGTAATTTTTTAAGAAAATTATTAATCACTGAATTAATGGGTGAAGGAAGTGCAAATATACCTTTGTTCACCAATAATTGCAAGCCTTTTGGGGTGAAACAACATAGGCATTAGGCCTTTGGATAGGACTGACGTTGACCTTTCAAAGGATTTAACCTCCATTATTAATATTAATATATTCTCTTCATAATAATTACTAGGGCTGAAAAATCTTGCAAACAAAATGTATTTCACTGAAATACCTGAAGACGCATATCTTTGAAGAGTTGCAATGTTTTTTTTTTTTTGGCTCAAAAAAGAGTTGCAATGTTCAGGGGATGCAGTTTTTATTTTTAAAATTGTGTATAACATATCTTTATTTATGGTTAAATATCTTCCATTAAGTAATTAATTTTGTAATAATAAGAGTTTTTTCAGTAATTTTTTTAATTACTATTAATTAGTAATATAAATTTTAAAAATTGTACTCCTTTAAAATATAAGACTATTGATCTGATGATGTGAAAAATTAAAGAAATTTTTTAATTATAACATATGTTGCAGGATCCCTATAATATTTTTTTAAGAACATTGGATTATATATATATCAGTTTATAATTTAGAAGAATTAATTTTAAAAATCATAAATAGAAGAAACAAAATGAAAAATAAAAAAGGTTTTACATGTATAAGATTAAAATTTTCTTCTAAACGAGGTTCTATTATTATGACTAGAGGAGTATTAGCTTTTATTATTTGAAAACATAAAGAATAAATAATAGTATCTTCAGTCTTTGATATAAGATCTTTTTAATTAACTTAGATAGATTAATGACATTAGTTTGTGGAAAGCAAGAAGCAAAAACTATTATAAGCACTAGGTCTCGCCGTAGGCAATCATCGGTGGAGAACCCAAGAGCATAATACCATCCGTCAAACGCAAAGCTTCCTTCGCCAGTACATCTGCAGCGCCGGCCATTCGAATCACGACAACAATAGCACCATTCCATCTTCACCTCCCATTCCTTCCCTAACCACTATCGGATCTCCTCCAGCAAAGCTCTGTCCGAATGAGTTTCAATTCGCTCCAACCTGCATGCACCAGTTCAAGAACCTCCCAGCAGTTCGTCTCGATGCAGAGACTTTCCTCCATTGCATATCCTAAGCTCTCTTAAGCCCTCATAGCACATTTTTATAACCAACTCTCTTAAGTCACCTTCTAACTAACTGTTACATTAAGCAGAGATATTAATGCTCATTTTTATAACTAGAACAACTCCGTTAGAATTTATGATATGTACTAGGATTAAGTAGTAAATATGTACTGGAAGTTAAATAATAGGGGTTACTAGTTCGACCATTCATAAATATGATTGAGGTGTGATATAAGTTCTTTAATATTTGATTTATTGACATCCTTAGGGGAAACAACTAGTATTTTTAGTCTAGGTTAAGATGTTAAAATAAGATTCAATTTTTATTGAAAGTGTAAAAATAGTCATAAATTATATATTTTTTAAAGTAAAAAATAACCATAAATAATATAAAAGAGGGTATAACCGTTAACCCCGTTAATAAGGGATCCAGTTTCGCTACCCATCTTGAGATGGGTAGGGAGAGCTTGTCTTAATCTGGACGGTCTAAATTTAATTTTTTTAAACTGTTAATTTTTAAATAAAAAAATTATTTTTTAAAAATATGTTAGTTAAGAGATTATCTTTATTTTAGATTCTGTACCCATTAAAATAATTTTTTTCAAAAAATAGAAAGTAAAAAAAATCAAATTTGGACCGTCCAGATTTGATCTGGACGGTCCAGATTAAGACAAGCTCTCCCTACCTATCCCAAGATAGGTAGGGAAACTGGTCCCGTTAATAAGTGAGATGTTGAACAGAGAGTCCTAGAGAGAGAAGAAGAATCTTATATTTTCCCCACATCTTAAAATTTCGCTGTGTATGATATATTTAGTGTTAAACTTCATCTTAAATTGAATAGGAGACATATTTTTTTTATTTATCAATCTCTTTTTAATTTATTCTTATTAATTATCATTCATTAATAATTAAAGAGAAGGTGGAATGAGAGAATTAAGAAATATTATTATCATGTCTTAGAAAAAATAGGTTAATTTTACTAACTCAACCAACTTTCTTATTTTTTTAATTAAGTAAATATATCTTATATTATAAATATACTTTGTTTTTATCATACTTTCGTTAAGAGCGAAAAAAAAATTCAAGCATGCAAACATTATATTTAGAAGGAGTAATGAAAGATACGACAAATAATTTTTAAATTAATAAAACTAAAATCATGATTCGACATAAAACCATTCTTTTTCGTTACTTGGGCGGACATAAAATGGATATCGAGGCTCTAGCCATTTAATCATCTTGAGATTTGTATAATTATTTCAAAATCTTAACTTTTTTATACTTTGTAATGAATGTGCCGGAAGTTTCATAACATACATAATATAAATGGTACGAGTTCTTGTTTTGCTTGTCATTACTGATGCTGATGCTGATACTGATACTGATACTAGCTACTAACACATTAATTTCTTTCAATATTCATAACTCATAAGAATACTCCTTTCATTATTTGTTTGAATAATGTGTAAAATGTTTTTTTTTTTGAAATTTTAAATTTTTTATACCATGTAATTAAGGATCCAAACTACTTTTAACAAACTTTTACTTACAAGTTGTTTGGATATGTTGGGATATTTTGAAAAAGTGATTATCATATAGCAAGAAAGTCTATTTGAGAAACTGTTTCTTGCATATGCCTAGTTCTCACAGTACAGATACTGTAACTTTAAATTTTTGTGTTGGGTACCCAAACATGTACGAATCAGTTGTATTTTTATAGAGATTCCTTAAAAATACTTTATGTTTTAAAATGCCTTATATTAATAAATATATTTTGATAAAATTTATATCATACAATAATAATATAACAACAATAACAAAAAATTGACGAGGATTTTATGCATGCCTACCAAATCAAACACATGGATATAATTCATAAATAAAGAGTCTGATCTAGTTAATTAGGGTTTTAGAGGGAAATTCTGTATGTACCATATTTATTCATTTTCATGCCTTAAATGATTTTGCATTTGCAACCATGAAAAATTGAATTTATGACCAATCGAATTTAACTGGCTACCAATAAATCATTCTTTACAATTCCACTTATACCACTCCATCTTTTTTTTTAAAAAAAAAAACACATGGTGAGCCTATGTTTGAAATTCAAAATATACACGATCTAAGACAAAGAACTAGTGTCATCTCTGACATGTACATTATCGAGCATGAATCGAGTTCTGCATCTTGGGTGCACCTTTAGAATTAACCTTAATTGCATATTATCTGTATGTGTCTTTTTAGCTAAAATATCTGACATTCAATAATCTCCCTATTTGAATAAGACAAAACAACTTGCCAATCCCCATACATATATAAGCTGATGTGTAGCCTCTATTTCAGCTCTAAACAAATGCTTTAATGTGCTATCCCTCAATAAAATATTTAGCACTTCCAATGAATCAAAGAAAACCTATATTTTTTTCAAAGTTATAAAGATGACAAACTTCAAGCCGTGTCGTAATGGCCAATACCTCTGCAATCACCACCAGAAAACCCCAATACTCTTTATAAAACCACAATCTAGCTTCTCATGTCATTTCTAATCAAACCGCCAACTGATGCCTGGTTATGTTTTTTTATTGACGCATCTACATCCAGACGAACACATCCTGGTGTTGGCTTCCTCCATTGGGTATTTGCTCGTGCTGTCCCCACAAGCAATTGGTGCTTCAGTCTCCCTACCACTGCTTCTTCCATTAGATGGTGTTGACATTGATGGAAACCTCCTTTGGAGTAGTTGCTTTGCCTTAAAACAACTAAACGCATATTGCCTTCCATAATAGCTAGCAGGCATGTGTGAATATTCTGATCCATATCCACTTTTTAAAACAAGCCTTTCTTGTATTTTCTGTTGCATTTCATCTAAGCCAATCCTGCAAACCATGTGAGAAAAATACAGCATATTTATTAGGATTAATGAATTCCCACCACATGCTTTTTTACTCTCTCACAATCTCTCAAGATATATAATATTATTTCCTCACATTGACAACCCAAAAAACACTCCTTTATATTTAAAAGCCTAGTTTTCACTCTCAAAGAATTAGTTATTAATTTTTCATGGGTTACTCGTCAAAGGAAAATTTTTATCCTTTCAAGCACAAGTTAGTGCCAAAACCTCCACAACCCAGAAAACGACCCATTGGCCTCCGCCATTTTATCTTTATCCAAATGAAACTCCTAAGATTACCTAATTAAGCCTTTACAATTATTTTTAGTGAAACATGTTATTGGTTAAGGAAGCAAAAATTGTTTCATCTGATACGGTCATACCCTGCATGATAATGAGTTGAATATATTTTTATTTTATGTATCTATTTGTAAATAAACAGTTTTTTTGGCTTAAATATGAAAAGGTATATTTAAACAAATAAATAAAGAAAAATTACTGAAAAGTTTCACAAAATAGATTCCTCAAAGATACATGAAACTTATTTTAAGACTAAAGTGCAACTTATCTTCGATGTGACAAACTTTTCTTCAGTTGTGTCCAAACTTATTTTTATCTGTGCAAAATAGAAGACAATTTCAAATTGTTGAATATATACTATACACAATTAAAGAAGAGTTGCATTCATTGAAGATGAGTGTGTATCCACTCAAGAGACTATCCTTTAAGTATTTTGGGGAAGGATTAAGATGCATTAACACTTTGATGTATATTTTTAGTAACACTTAGTATCTTAAACGAATTTTTATTTTATCTAATACTCCATTTTTGTTAAGTAGCACCCAATATTTTGAAGCATTTTTTATACATTTTTACTCTTAAAGGCTTAAGCATTTATCTTCGCATCAATGAGATAGTAAGTGATACTAAAGGAAATACCTTAGAATACTAAATTTACTAAAAGTTATTACATGTCCTAAATATAAGACCTAATTAATATTTTTTGGAGAAATTAATAAATTTAAATAAGTTATTTAATCATATATTATGTTGTGTATGATTAAACGATATATATGTTTATAAGTCAAACAAATTAATTTAAAAAATGATAAATATAAACACTTTAAAATAATCCATTTAATTTTTTTAATCTTTTAAAAAAAACCAATTGAATTTTATATTTAGGACTTAAGATAGTATTAGGAAAGTATTTTAAAATACTGATTGTTATTAAAAAAATATATTAAGTGCTAGATAAAAAACGAATTAGTCTAGTATAATAATATTATGCTCTAACCGGAGAAAAAAAAAAGGATAACACTTTAACAATAATTTACAGAAAATCTGCTCGGACGTGATATTGAAGTAGATATCCTTAGAAGTGGGTGTCTCGCTATCTCTTAAAAGCGAATCTAGGCCGTCCAAAAATGAATCTAACGGTCAGGGAGGGATTTGTAAAATTTTCACAAAAACTGTGCGCGGTTTTGACATTAATGATTCTAGATCCTTAGATCAATTTTTAGACGACCCAGATGAAACGATACTGAAAAATACTGAGGCTTTCGCTAGCGAGAGAATCCGGACCAGATATTTTAGACAAAAATCACCCATAAAAAATTGTAAAAGGAGAAAAGACCTTCAGTTCAGGAGGGTCTTTTCCTGCTCCTCGCTGTTCCTCGTTCTGACTTCTACCTCCCTTCTCCCGCCCATTACCACTGCCTGTTGCTTTTGCTCCCCTCCGTTCAGAGTTTCAGAAATCGTAGTCCTCAATAACTCTCTCTCTCTCATAGCCCTAATTTCAACAATAATTTTTTGCTTAACTAATTTCAACAATAATTCACTGTCATAACCAGGCGAAAGGTTAGTATATTATCTAAAACAAACAGTTGATTGAAAAAAAAAATATTAGAATAATCTTCCCCTGAAATATACAGTAGCAGTAATAGATCGATAGAAAAAAAAGTAGTTATCAAAGCATAATTCTGAAAAGCCAGTTAATACTAATATATATATTTTATTTTCTTCTAGAAACGGTGGCCGCTGTGGCGGAGCCCGAGATAAGGTACGCAACGTTGTGTTTCGCGGTGCTTGCTTGCTTACTGCCAATGGAGGAAATGTACGATCTCTCGTCCTTCCCTGTAGATTTTTCCGACAAAGCCATCATGTCGCCGGAGAATCTGATATTCCCCGCCCACTACCAGAGCTTCCTTATGTCTTCCTCCGCCGCCGCCGCACCACCTGGCTTTCATGATCGAATTTTAGGATCTGATGAGTTGCTTTCCGCTGCATCTGCGACTACGGAAGCCGAAGCCGAAGCCGCCGGCGCGGCTGCTCCGGAATTTCGGCCACAAGAGGGTGACTACTCTTTTTCCGTCGTCAAAGCTAGAATTGCATCTCATCCTCACTATCATCGTCTCATTCAAGCCTATATCGATTCCCAGAAGGTGAATCATTAATTTTCTGCTACTTTTTTTTAATCCCCTGAATGTTCAAAAGGTGTTTTGAGATAGTTACCACAAGAAGAACCAAGCCCAACGAGAGCAAGCTGAGCTGCCTTTGCACATAATATCATCAACCTTTTCATGATTTAATTCTTAAATTTTTTGTGGGCCAAAAGGTTCGGTGAGATTCTCGTGTGCTTGGATTTGTAAACTTTCACTTCGTCGTTTGCCTGAGAAATTAAAGTAGCAAAAGGAAAACCAAGCTCATCAAGCTAAGCTGGCCATGGTTCTTCAATTCTTTCTCATATTCGCTCAGAGCTGTGTGGCTTTTCATTTTTGGTTTTGGAACAAAATATCTTCTTTGCGGTCAACGAGTACTTATTATTTAGTACTAATATGTGATAATTGGTATTGTTTGGGACGGCACACGCAGGTAGGAGCACCACCAGAAATAGCGTGTTTGTTAGGAGAAATCCAACGAGAAAACGATGTTAGCAAGAGGGATGTTATTTCCATCTGCTATGGAGACGACCCCGAGCTTGACGAGTTCATGGTCCCTCTCCTTCCCTTCCTTTTGTTCTCAATTTTTCTCTCATATATGAACACACGTGTGAAATATTGAAGTGAGAATGCATATATATGTATATAGGACGAAAATAATGGTTTTATTAATTAAAATTGTGTCTGTTATTTCGATTTCTTCTCTGCGACCGCTATATTATAATCTAAAGATAGTGTTGTATCTGCTGGGCTTTTCTCAGGAAACCTACTGCCACGTGCTGTTGAAGTATAAATCAGATCTTGCTCGGCCTTTTAATGAAGCAACCTCTTTCCTCAACCAGATCGAAACCCAGCTCAGTTATCTCTGTGCCGGGGCTTCCGTCCTAAGCCTTTCCGGTCAGTTCTTTTGTTATCTCGCTCATTCTTATGTAGAAATGTCATTTCACTAATGAGTTAAGGTGTAAGACTGTGCCCCCAAGTTTTTTTTTTTTTCCTTTTTTTGAGATTCAATATTACTCCAAAAGTTTCACAACAATGATGTGCCGTACTGTTAAAAACAAAATGTTAACAGTTAATTTTTAATGATAAAAGACAAAATTATTCCATTTTAATACTTCTCAGGCAACATTGAACTTAAAAAACTTTTCAGATAACATTATGAAAGATTTTGATTAAATTTGCACCATAACCCTTTCATAATCAGTGCTCTTTGATATCTCTGCTATTGCCCTCTCTTTTTTCCCCTTATGATGCATTATTTCAGGAGAAACATGTCTTAGGAGTGCTAGTTTTAAGAAAACGTTTTTGGGGTTGTAATTATACCTGGTTTAGAATATTTAGAGTTGTTTAATGATCTCTTCGCTTTTTCTCTGAAAGAAAACCATTGGCTAATGACAAATAATGCTCGCAGAATATAGTCTTACTAACTGTAAGTACATATGCTTGCAATAATAGATGGCACAAACAATGCTACTATACGCAGCTTTAAAGTAAAATAAGCAAAAGATATAACCCCAAGAATCCACCCATATGATCTGTGTTTCTTACTCCACTGCTTTGTGCACCTAGTAAGATTTTAGAAATACTTTGCCTATTTGTGCCTTTACTATCTGCCCTTGTTCTTAACTCTATCGTTATTGGGGAAATATTGGGCCTAAAAAAATCGTTATTGGGGAAAAGTTGGCGTTGTTTAGTCATTCATGGCCAGCAACGGTGTTTGAAACTTTCACTTTTTCAGTTCTTTCTTTACATGGATCATGAATTTATTACTTCTTTAATTTGTACCTGTCTTGTTTGTTTTGTTTATTGGTGTTTTATTTCACTCTCATACGCCATTTCTATATTTTTCTGATTGCTGCCAGTAGTGAATGTTCATTTTGACTATAAACTTATTTGGGTTTTTTTATACTTTTTACATTGGAGAACTCCTGTTGTGGTCTGATATTGAAACTAATCTTAGAGGGACCTTCAATTCCCCCTCCCCCCTTTTTTCTGGTGTTCCTTTTATATTTATCTCTTGATTTGACGTTTAATCACTCATTGCCTGAATTTGGGATTCTAAAACACGTTGGGCAGGCTGGCATCCATGATGTCATAATGCTCATTGGTTTTGTGCTCTTATCTGCTAATGACACAAATGACTTGTTTCTAAATTGAGATAATTAAATTTCTCTTGGCAATAATTCACTTAAAAAAACAGTCAATTAGGGATGGAATTCCACCACTAATTAATTAGTGAAAGTTTATTTGACGATGGAATCATCTAACCCTGTCGCTAAATTTCATCGCTAATCCACTGTTTTTTTTGTAGCAGTGATTATATACAGTAAGCAGTTGCCTTTTGTTTCGCTCATGAACTCCTGCTTACATTTTTAAGTTCTGATTTTCCTGAACCTACTTCAAGACAGACTAAGAAATGCTATTTTTGGTTAAAAAAAATTAAGATGGTGTCATAGTATTGTTGCTCTAATATTGTACAATAATTTAGAGGTGATTTATTTTGGTCTTGTGTGTGCTATATATAAATTGTTCTATGGAAGTCTTGTTTCCTCCTTGGGGATTAAAATGGAGGAGGATGAAACAGTAGAGACACGGATGGTGTGTGTATGTGTCTATCTATATATGGATGTGGAATAATGCGGAAAAAAATGGAATGCAAAGTTTTATATTGGGCTTTATATAGAACATATTTTAGTATTCTAAAGAATTCAGCAGTGGTTACTTAAGTAATCTAAATGTCTTCCGCATTTAGTATCTTTATCACTTTATACTTATTAGATGTCCTCAATCTTAATTATGATATATAGTTGTATGGATAGAGTATGAGTCTCTTTCTTTCCTTTTCCCTTTTTTTAATTGCACTCGGAACTTTCTGCCTTAAAGTTTCCTTAATGTTACTATCCTAAAAGATAGATTAATTCAAGTCTATCCATTTTGGACTAGATGAACATAACGTGATCGTCTGACAGTGATGGTGTGTAATGATATGTGTCTGCTTTTGTGCTTTATTAGTGAATCGAGTTCCAATAGAACACAAGTGATGAAAGTGGATGTGAGATAAAAATTGTGATAGTTCTAATGGTCTGTGTTTCTTCTCTCTTTAAAAATTTGAAAGTAACTTTGGGTGAATAAATTTCATAAGCATGAAATCCAATCATATTGCCGTTCATATATTCTGTCTTGCATTCTTATGTTCAACATAATATTTTTTTCCTATGAATTGTTTGAGCTATAACTTTGATTATTCAGTTTTTATCATACCTTTTCTGTAATTGTTGGAATTTTCTTACTGTACAAGCTGGCATAGAGTGCATTCTGATGACTGACTATTGATAATTAATTATCAATTATGAATATTAAGTGCCGCCAGGGTGGTTAATTCGGTTTGGTTATAGTTGGCACTTGGCGGCTATCTATTTCTATGTTAGAAAGTACAGATTTCTTTTCTAGTGATGACGTTTTAAACTTTCAAATGCCATTTTGCTGGATGTTCATATATAGTGTCTCAATAATCTCCATGTTCAAATCTACATTCCTTAGTGTGTTCCTGAAAAGCGTGTGTGTGTGTGTGTTCGATATGTTTTTTTAATTCTGGTTCCGTATTCTGCACTGTAATTATAACCATTGTTTGCATCAGATTAGATCTAATGTTTATGCCAGGATATATGTTTTCATGGAATTAGTGTTATGCGGTATTTCCTTGTATACTTTTAGTTTGTTCTAGAGTGTTTTTTCTTCTTTGAACTTGTACACTTTGCTGTTTTATTTAAGCATGGTTGACACTAAGCTAATTCATTTTTCAAAAAAATAAAATGTACTCCCGGATAATCTTAAAGTGTATGGGGGTAATATTTCTGGGGAAAACATGTGTTTCCGAGCATTCTACTTTTTTTTCCTCTTCATTTTGAAGGAGTGGTATTTATCTATGATTTTGAAACTTATTTCATTCAATATGGGATATATATATATATATATATATATATATATATATATATATATATATATATATATTGTGTATGAATATTTTAATTAGGCGTCTTTAAATATTCTTAGACATGAATATTATAATATGCTGTATAATGTATTTCCCCCTTTTGTTTTTCGTTGAAACTTGAAACCGGTGTATTATTTATTGAGATTTACATGTCTTCACTGTATCCATTATTCAATGCATCTTTTTTTTTTTTTTTTGCCCAATGCATCTTGATATATGCATTATCACTATTCAATATATATTATCAAATTATAATTCCTAACAGTACGACTCATAAATTGTATAGTCGTGTGTTTTTTTTAATTATGTATTTTTTCTTTTGAACTTTGCTTATCTTTTTCGTTGAGAACAAAAGAATGGCATCCCTTTGCAAATGCAAATGAAATTATTCTAGCTGTGTAGAAGAAGAGACCATTTGCAGTGGTATTTCTTGTTTTGAATAATTTGGTAGCGATTATCAATTCTGTCCTTCAAGGTTTTGTGTCGAATTTTTGTTTACTCCGTATATTTTATTAAAATTCTTAAAATGTTTTGTTAGACGTTAACTTCGTGGATTAGTTATGATAAAGATACATTATGTGCTAGGGTTACGAGATCAGGTAGTGTGATATTTATACTATTATTATATTGCACCTTAACATGTTAGAATGATCGTTTGTTTAGTTGACAAAATGACATTGAAAATTTTGACGGATATGCGAAACAAATTTGACCAAAATAAATATATATATTAATCACCCGAAACTCTTGAGATGGGAAATGATAGTTTTGTCGAAGCAATTTATTTATTTACTTTCCTGAGATATTTTGACTAAATGAGAATTATATGAATGGTTTTCCCGTACGTGACGTCGCATAATGTTTGGCCACTGTTTATAATGATCAGTGCTTTTCATTGGGAGGAGAATATATTCATCTGGGTTTCTTTGTGCCGACGTGGCCCTCCACTCTTGTGTATTTATTTTCTGGGTTTCTTCTTTGATGAATGGCTTCTACATTATTTTCACTCTCCTATGCACTCCCGCAGATTTAGCTGATATGTGTGTGTGAGGAGCAGCTTTTTGGTTGTCTAAACAGAGTCAAGAGGAGAGAGAGAGAGAGAGAGAGAGATTTTTATATGTTAGTATTTGAGATTAGGGTGGCATTTTAATTTTTAACTAATTTCACATGCTTCAAAACTTACTAGATAACTTGAAATAGGAGCCTTATGGTTATCAAACGGCCTTGGGCTTTCTAACTCTGGAAGTCAGTTTTTTAGGATGTGGTTATTTTAAGAACGGGTGCTTATAGACAAGGCAACCAACCCGAGAGGGCTACCTGGGGAGAGTAAATCAGATAGTATATTTGCATTGATAGCTCCTACGTATACTGTTTGGTGGCTTGTATCTCTTTTCTTTCCTTGTGAAAAAATCTGTATCTGGGTGAAGGTGATCAAGCAAACATAAAAAACTACCTTTAAAGGCTCGGGTGGCTGTTTTATAAGCTGTGTATAAGGCTTGCTAGTTTGTATGGTCATTGTCCTGAAAGCTTTTATCGGATTTGGTTTCCTAACTTAAACGTTGGAGCGAGTCTCTCTCTCGTTTCTGGGTCTGTGCTTCTAGTTATGGGTTTAGCCAACTCGAATTAGAGGGATGGAGGCACTTTTTGTTTTATTTTTATTTTTGATAAATTTATTTATTTAGATTAAATTATATACTGCATGTTAAATTTTTTTACACTCAATATTTCAAATTAATTAATTTACAGTCTTACATTCAGAAATATCTTTCCTGTAACACTAATGTCTTGTAAATTAATTAATTTGAGATACTTAGTACTAAAAAAACATCAAGATACAATATATAATTTAATCTAAATAAATAAAATACATAAACAAATAAAAAAATACCGTCATCCCTCTAGTTAAGGGAAAAGCGGAAAAGCACATAACAACCATATAGAAAAAAGCACTTAATCTGAATTTCTGCATTACTTTTTATTTCCTCTCAATTGCCAGTCTGAGAATCCAACGGTTCTGTTCCCAGCAGACTCGATTATTTTATCTTTTGGTGCCCTTTTTTGGTTTGGATAAACAAATGATTAGTCGCCTTAGCTAGGGCCGACTGCCCAGGATGTGACGATAATGAGTGGGACACCCGGGTATGTTTGGTGGAGGGGGAGGGGAGGGGAGAGAAAAGTTATTTGTGGTGGGGTCTACAAAAGTTTTCTCCCTTTTTAACATTTTTCCTCCCCTCCCTCAGCTAAACATACCCTAACAAAGTGATTAAACCAGTATTGACCATTCATGGATGATGGGTTGGATCGAAGTTAAATATGAGAGCTATTTGGGGTCAAACTGGTAATGAATTTAACTTAAATGATAATATTTTTTGGAATAATTTTAGAATTTGAGAATTTTTGAAGATCAAATGATAAGATTTTTGTAATTTTTGAAAATATGTAGAATTAGATATGAATTCTTAAAGTGATGGAATTCTAAATAAACAATGAACTAGTGATATGGATAAGACAGGACCAGTTAGCTGACTGGTTCGCTAGTTTTATGGTCTAACTGGGGGTTGTAAAAAAACAAAGGAGGATGTTTTCCCATTTGAAGTTGTAACTTTTTTATTTAATTTTCAGCCTCATAAGTTTTTTTACCTACAAGTTAATATTCTACTATTATGTACTCGTATTTGTTTTTATAAAAATTAAGACAAGATGTGCCCAAATACCCATATATTTTATATCTTGATATGAATTGTGAATTATATTTGGTCCTCGGGAGTTGTGCTTCTCTAAGATTCTGTGCTAGATTATTTCTTTGTTATAATCATGATCAGACAGCTTTTTCTGAGATGGGGTGGCTTTTACCAAATTGTTATTAATAAGGAAAAGAAAGTTTTTTTATTGAGTGTATAATTGTAGAATACTAAAAAAAAAAATTTATAGGCAATTTGGTTAAAATAAAATAAGAGTTTTCTCTCCCCTGCCCTCCTCTCAAACTAAACACACTTTTAAGATAAACTGAATTATTCATAACTGTAAATAGAGAAACTTGGTTAAAAAGATAATGACATATTTTTTAAATAAATTTAATATCTTAAAGATTTTTTTTTTTTGGATCTTTTGTTGAATCAAAATATTTTGCGACTGTAATTTAAGTGTCCAGATTGGCATTGAAATAAGAGTACTATTGTTTTATAATTCAAGATTTCTTTCACATGACTGGCTGTTGTTGAGCCAGGCTATTGTCATTTCTCCTGTATTAAGTATTAACAAATCCAATCACTCAAACTATTGGCTCCTTTTAAGTCTAAAAGCTTAGGCAGTGTTTGGTTGGAGGTTTTTGGAGGGGAGAGGAATTTGGTCGATATCCAAGACCAATCCCACACTTCTCTTGACATTAAAAAAAATTATAACTTATCTAGTTATCTTATCTAGTTATATTACCTGCTCGTATGAAATAAAAATGAATTTTATTTCTTCTAATAAAAATTCAGCATATAATTTTTGAAATTAAAAGTATTCACATCCCTAAATGAAAAGTTAATGTTTGCCTGATAATATATTCAATATACAGAAGTTTAGTATGATTATAATATAATTAGCATGATATAGTTATTATTATATGATCAAGTTTGATTGTTATTGTATACGTATAAATATAATTATATTTAATTTTGATAACTATAAAATTAATTTTATATAATGAATGTTATTAATAATTATATTTTATTAAACATTTTACCAAAGTTTTTCAAGTAAAAACATTTTCCCTCACCTCTTGAACCAAACAAATTATTATTAAAATCATTCCCCTCTCTTCTTTCAAGTTTCAACTATGGTTATCAAACCTGGAAACTGCCAGCAAATTTTCAAATCATTGTGCACATACATGATATTAATTAAATCATTGGGTACTTAAGCCTTTTTACCCCAATTGCTTGTGGCATCTTTTCTTTTGGGAATGCCCTGATTACTAGCGTAATTGGGTTTGTGGCATGTTTTTCTAGTATAAATTTTCATCCTATCTAAATGATTTATATAAGTCAATTATAGTCTTTTCTTTGTTGCTTCTTGAATATTTGCAAGAGCAACCAAAATTGGGATCCTCATTGATTTGAATTTGGTAGATGATAGGGGTGTGTCTTCGGAAGAAGATTTCAGTACTATTGAAGGTGGAGACGCTGAAGCCAAGAGTGAAGAGCAAGAGCTTAAGGACAGTCTTCTACGTAAGTTTGGGGATCGTATTGGCTCTTTGAAGTTGGAATTCTCTAAAAAGAAGAAGAAAGGTAAGCTTCCGAAAGAAGCCATTCAGGCTCTGTTTCAGTGGTGGACCGCTCACTACAACTGGCCATACCCAACGGTAAGCATTTCTTTCCCTTATCCTTATTAATTAACTGAAGGAGAGACTAAAAAAGTATACTGATGTATAAAGGGAGTTTTTATTAAACAGTTTAAGTTACTTTGATAGGAAGATAATCCTAACATATTATAATATAAGAAGTTTTCTAGAAGGAAATTTCAGTGCAACATATAAGAGATTGACAAAATAATTAATTATTGTTTGAGCTTATCGATTGTCATGTCACTTGACATAAGGTTATATCAAGTCACCACAAAACTATGTTGTTTTGGGATTGGAGGAATTAATGAACTCTCAAAATGATGTAGTTTTGGGGTTAAGGGAATTAATGAAGGATTTTTTGGTAAAATTCAAATACAAAAACAAACATATAAAAACACCCTTTATTAACTCTCAAAACGACATAGTTTTGGGGTGACTTAACATAATCTTATATCAAGTGACATGACAAATGATAAACCTTTATTATTTTCCACTTTTATAGATGTGACAAATATTAAATGCATATTTTTTGAAAACCACATTCTTTAGTTGGTATGAACTAGTTAGTATCAAATTTTTTTTTTTTTTTAAATTTGGACAAGAGGAGGAAGTGCTTGTATCCAAATCTAGTACTATCTCTGATTTTGGATATAAGAGTTAATTAACTAATTTGAATAAATTAAGGAAGTTGGTTAAGTTAAAATATTTGTAATAAATATATGTTGGTTTTTTTAAAATATAATATTTCATCAAGGCTACTTTTGAATAAAAATCACTTAATGTTGCAACCAATTAAAAAAATTAAAAATGTAGAAGAAAAAATAGACTGAAATATTATATGTACATTTTTTATAATACTGAAATATTATATTAATGAAACGTAGTATCGTTTTGATCTTCAATGGTGGAAATTATCACTGACCTTATTATGTACACTTGAAAATTCAGGACTCTGATAAGATAGCTCTGGCCAAGTCAACTGGTCTACACCAGAAGCAAATAAACAATTGGTTTATTAATCAGAGAAAACGCCACTGGAAGCCATCTGAAACCATGAGCGCCCAATTTTCTGCCATGGATGATCTTACTGGACGGTTTTTTAGTGATGAATAATTCATGAGGGGCACTTACGTACACATGACATTCTCAAAATGTATATCCTGATATACTAGCTATTAGTTAATTTCTATTATATTTTTTTGAAATTTTAAAAGCAGCTGACATTGAAATGCTTTTATAATTTCCGATGAAATGAATAGGAATTGATAGTAATAATTTGCTAGCACGCATTGTAATCTTGATAAATAACGTCTGGCATTGTGTGGTAATGTGACTTGGTGTTTTTTAGAGTAAATGATTAGAATTAGGCTCTCTGTGTTCTAAACTGTGATATAGTTATTTTTTTTGGACATATTAAGAAAATTAATTAAATTATTTTAAAATATTTATATTTATCATTTTTTTTCTTAAACAACTACAAAAATCACCATATATGACAGCTATTAATTACCATAAATAACGGTTTCGAACCATAATATATGCAAGTGTTATAAAAGTTCGGTGCAAATATATTATGGTTCTGAAGCATAATTTATTTAGGATCTATTATGACGGTTCTATTATAACTCCTGTAATGTATTCAATGGTGGAAGGTTTTGATGGCCAGCTGGGGCCGGCTGATCTTATAAAATTTGTAAGAATATATATATATTTATTATATGATATTTTATTTGGCCACAAATTTGGCCCCAGCTAATTTTTTATCTTCTTTGTAAAGATAATGTTTGTTTCATTACTCATTGGGCTGTGAGAAGAAAGTAAAATTCTTGTTTGAGATACTGAAAAAGTTAGTGTCATCTTATATATTGTTTTGATTTATAATTATCAGTTATTATTTATTTGTATTTTCAAGGTTATTTGATACTATTTAGTAAATACTCCCTCTGGTTCTTATATAAGGAAGCGACTAACAATTCTCATAAGTCAATAAAAATAGTTAAAGTCATTAAATTTGTCCTAAAATTTAAGTAATTTTCAATATTATCCATATTAGTTATACTAAACTCTAGGATCATATTAATTATTATTCTTTTTTTGCTAAAAAAAAGAGTAATAATTAATTTTTATTGATTATTACTCTCACTTACTACCTTTTTAATTATGGGTATACATAAAAATATTTAATGCTATTTAGAAACAAGCAAGTGCTTATAAAAAGGACTAAATATACTTGTTAGTTGGTGCCTTATTATAAGAACTAAAAGGAGTAGTTCAATATGTTTATTTTTTGGCCCGGGCTAAATTTTTTCCTGGTTCCGCCACTGAATGTATTGACATGTGGTTACACTAGGATGTACATAATGTTGTCATAATAAGTAACTATCAAGTAAAGAACCGTTATAAAATTTTGTAACATCTATAACATTTCTTTCAAAATAACCATTATATAAAAGTTAGCAGACATAACGGTCGTTATATAGGAACTGCTACTTATTTGTTATAAATGCTAACGGGTTTAATGAAACAACGTCATATATAGTGTATAAATAAATAACGGTTATTATTTATAATAATTGTTAATTTTGAGGTAATTTTTTTAAAAAATAATGGGGTTCTCCTTTCACCCCTGCATGTAGAACGAAATTGTAAACATATTTGTATATTACAGAAGCTCCCACATCGAGTAAAGCTATGCAATTTGGGATGGATCAAGATATTCTTGGCTTTGTGGTTAGACTCAATGGAACTCCTTACTGTATAGGGCTCAAAGGGTATGCAGCCTCGAGCAAGATTTGACAGAGAATGAGGGTTAGATTTATAGTACGCTAACTGCTCCTTCTCATCAGGAAGTTGTGAATTGTGTTATCCCCTATAGGTTATACATGTAGCCTGTAGAGATAACTGTGAATTGAGTTCTCCCCATTTAAGTTATACATGTGGCCTGTAGCAACCGTATACCGCTTAGGGCTATCAACCACACACTCAACATAGTGAAATCTTTAACAATTTTCTGTAACAGGAGAAGAACCTTTGGTTAGAGATTTTTCAAAAAAAAAAAAACATGAGCACGACTTATTAGGTCAAAACCTAACTACAAAAAACGAAGTGAATAATAATGGAGAATGCAGAATGGAAAAGGGAAGTCATACCTCTATATGATTAGAACATACCACGCAAAGAAATGTAACTTGGCTAAGGCTAAAGAATGAAAACACGAGCAATGACCAAAAATGCATATTAAGGCTTGTGAAGCAACTCAAGCAATTGTTGTTGAAAAGCACGGTGAAGGCTTTATGGATGGTGTGGTTTGAGTGAAAAGGATGGTCGACGACTGAAAAAAGATGACTGGAGTAGTGGGGTTCCAAGGTTGGTGGGTTAGGGGTTTATATTTGATCTAAAAGGCTAAGACACGTGTGCTAAGGAATGAAATAGAGAAGTGGAGAAACGTTTAAATAGAGGGAAAAGTTTAACATTATAACGGTTCAAATATAACACCTGTAATGTATTGCTCATTTGGTACAAATATAACAATTATTGTAAGAAACCGTTAGGTAATTTGAAAACATGTATTATGATTTTTAGCTAATAACCGTTAAATATACGCAACATTTTTTTAATAAAAATTTAGGGGGTACTGCTATTGATTTCCACATGCTTTCATAAACAATACATAAACAAACAACAATACAATAGATAATCTATTAAAACACAGAAATTAACTCAACCTAGCAATAGGAAAACAACCCCCTACAATTAAAAAACAAAAAACAAAAACAAAAATTAAGTACATCCATTTTCCTAGTCTTAGCTTTTTGTAAGTTACTTTCCCCCCCCCCCCTTGAATTCTTTTCTTCTTGTCAAGTAATAATTTTCCCCTCTTTAAAACTTAAATGCCTTTATTATGATCATGTCTGACGTACAAAGCATCTTCATCATGAAAATTTAATAGTTCAATTGACCTATCATTGAATGGATCATCCTCAACTACATCACCTATATTCTCATCAATCACTTTATTTGTCAAAAACAAAAAAAAGATCATCCATGTTTAGAAGGATCACGAAAGCATACACTTATTTATCCTAAGAAGCCAAAATAAAAGGCTCTTCTTTATATTCTTCCTTGTTCAAATTCAGTTGTATCAAGCTTAAGTCATCAATTATCAAACCGTAATTATTGTCAACCACTTGCAACCAAAAATGGGAACCCAAAAGCCAATCTAATCCAACTTTGAGATGTCTTCAATCACTCCAAAGTACTTGATACATGCATGACATTATCTACAAGAGATACACCACTATTTTGCATTTTGCTTTGATCATCTTGCTCTTTGGTGTAGAAGGTGAACCTATTGATGATGTAGCTTGCCACTTGATTGTTTGGACCATATGCTAAGAACTTCAGTTTGCTAGAAACTGATTTAGGATCAACTTTATACTCATGAAGGACTTGATCTTTAAACCATCTTGTAAAATGTTTATTGTATTATTGAGCACATCATCTTTCTTCTATGTAAGGATTTTCCCTATGAATTTGGTGCATATGGTTGCGCGCGTACTTGTCAACTTTCTCGAAGTTGTGCAACACATATAAGTGTGCTTGCTCCAACCATTGGTCTGAGATAGTTACAAGTTTCCTGCCCATGATCCCTTCACAATCAATCTTTCTTCCCTAATTTTAAGACACGGGAAGCCCAATTTCGTATGCATGCTTTAAGTATGTGGCAGAAAATTCAGAGGCCTCTTCACAGATATGTTGTTCAACAATACAACCCTCCAGATGACTCTGATTTTTCACAAACTCTTTTATTATCTTCATGAAAGGTTCAACTGGGTACATCCACCTTAAGTAGGCTAGGCCACAAAGTTGTACCTTTCTAACCAAGTGAGTTATCAGGTAGATCATGATGTTAAAGAATGCTATACATCTCAAGCTCATACAATGTGTGTACAATTCGGTTTTACAACCTCGTTAATTTTTTAGGATCTATTTCTTTATCGCAAAGTGACTTAAAGAAGAAACATAACTTAGTGATTGTAGCTTGCACCTCATAATGGAATATACCCCATATAGCCACTCGAATTAAGTTCTCCATCAAGATATGACAATCATGAGATTGTAATCCCATCAATTTCAAGTCCTTGACTGACACGAGTCCTCTGATGTTTGAAGAGTACCCTTTGACACCTTGATTGAAGGAAGGAGTAGACAAAAACTAGTTTTTCCTTTCTTTGATGCAGTGTGAGCCGTAAGACAAAGAAATGTATGGCTTCCCCTCTCCTCTCGTGCTAATTATTCCCTCATTCCTATATCAACCATGTCTAGCCTAGCATTTATACCATATTTGGTTTTCCCTAGCATATGGAGTAATATGCCAAGAATACTTTTGCACATATTTTTCTCAATGTATATTATATCAAGAAAATGTCTCACATCTAGGGTTTTCCAATAGGGTGAAGGAGCGTTTTTGCCAATAAACTATTACGTCAGGAGCGATTTTGCCAACTATCTTTTAATGGGCCCAAAAATGCCAAATAACAATTAAATATGACAAAAAAATACAAATCCGTTTAATGAACAGTGACACCGTCTGTTGCCATGCCACGCGGGATTTTGAAGAGCGCCACGTGGGATTTCTGATGCCAGCTCAGTTTCCTATGTGGAAATGTGAAAGATCGTTTTTGCCAATAAACTATTACGCCAGGAGCGATTTTGCCAATTAACTTTTAATGGGCCCAAAAATGCCAAAGAACAATTAAACATGTCAAAAAACTACAACGCCGTTTAAAGAACAGTGACGTCCGTCTGTTTGCACGCCACGCGGGATTTAGGTACTCTCCACGTGGGATTTTGGCTCACTTGTGTGGAAATTTCATTGCCCAGGTGGCTTTTGTGTTTTTCTTTTTTTTTTTTTTTTTGGTTGAATCCCTATATTTTTACCCAAACCGAACTTGCTTGACAGACGAACCCTTCCACAGAGGTATCCTTCGACACCCGAGAGCGAGCACCTAAATGTTGGGGCCTTTTTTAGGATTTTTTTTCTCCAAAAAGAGCCCTTAAATGAATTTTCCCTTTCTTATTTTTCTGTTTGGATTATTTTATTTATTTATTTATTTATTTGATTTTTCATTTTAAACTACCTTGTGAGGTAGTCTAAGTACCTCTCAAGGTAACTACGCATTTTTTAAAATTTTTTCAATATCATTTATTTAAAAAAATAAATAAAAATAATTATTACAAAAAAAAAAAGCAAGGTCAGCATCAGTACCTTGCAAGGTGCTGGTAAGTATAATTAAAAAATAAACAAATTAAAAATAATCATATTACCTTGGGAGGTCGCTGGCGAGGTACTCCTTTGTATAGTTTTAAAAAATAAATCAATAAAAATAATTATTATAAAATTAAAAAAACGCAAAAAATTTAAAAAACCTACGGTACCTCGCGAGGTACTGCTCAGTATAATTTTTTTTAAAAAAAATTGTTGATAATTATAATTAAAATAAAAGAAGGAAAAAAAATCCTACAATACCTCACGAAGTACTGGTAATATAATTTTTTAAAAGATAAATTCATAATTATAGTTATGATAAAACAAAAAATTAAAAAATCGCCATAGTACCTCGCGAGGTACTGATGCTGACCTCGTGAGGTTTTGCTGTCAATGTAATTTTTAAAAAATAAATAAATAGTACGTAATAATTATTATAAAAAAAAGCCACAGTACCTCGAGGTCAGCACTGCTTCAGTATTACACACACACACACACACACACACATATATATTATTTTTTTAGAATTTTTTGTAATTTTCTTTTTATTTACTTATTTTTTAAAAAAAAAAAACCTTGCGAGGAACCAGTATAATTTATTTTAAAGTACCTCGCTCTCGGGTGTCGAAGGATACCTCTGTGGAAGGGTTCGTCTGTCAAGCAAGTTCGGTTTGGGTAAAAATATAGGGATTCAACCAAAAAAAAAAAGAAAGAAAAACACAAAAGCCACCTGGGCAATGAAATTTCCACATAAGTGAGCCAAAATCCCACGTGGAGAGCACCTAAATCCCGCGTGGCGTGCAAACAGACGGACGTCACTGTTCCTTAAACGGCGTTGTAGTTTTTTGACATGTTTAATTGTTCTTTGGCATTTTTGGGCCCATTAAAAGTTAATTGGCAAAATCGCTCCTGGCGTAATAGTTTATTGGCAAAAATGCTCCTTCACATTTCCACATAGGTGAATGAGTTGGCATCAGAAATCCCACGTGGCGCTCTATAAAATCCCGCGTGGCATGGCAACAGACGGTGTCACTGTTCATTAAACGGATTTGTATTTTTTTTGTCATATTTAATTGTTATTTGGCATTTTTGGGCCCATTAAAAGATAGTTGGCAAAATCGCTCCTGGCGTAATAGTTGATTGGCAAAAACGCTCCTTCACCCTTTCCAATAAGACAACTTAAAGAAAATTGACCTCTTCTTCTACTTGCTTGTCCCAACATCCCTTGCAAAAGGTTTGTCATATAGACATTTTATATCTTTCACCATTTGATATACTTGTTCATCGATCAAAGGTTGAGATGCTCCGCCCTCTTCTGGTTTCCCATTGAAATATTTTTTTTAAACGATGGTAAGGATGCTCTTGAAGCAGCCATCTTCCATGTGCTATATAGGAATTCTTAATGACCTACGTCAATCCAATTGAATGCATACCCTCTTCGCAAATTGGACATCTTAGTTGGCTTTTGATGTTTATCCTGACAAATTACCATATGCAGGAAAATCATTGATTGTTCCAAAGAGTGTGGCTCTCAAGTTGAATGTTTCTTCCTTGTGAGCATCATACACCATGACCCCGTCATCTCACAAGCGCTTCAAGTCTTCAATTAGTGGAGCCAAGTAAACATATATGTCATTCTTGGGTTGCTTGGGTAGCATGGACAACATGGATTACTTGCACTTCATGCAGAGTCATGGAGAAAGATTATATATAAACAATATTATTAGTCATGTGCTATGTGTACTGCTTTGCATCCCAAATGTAATACCCTAAAATTCATATTTATTATAAATATTATATTTTGGCAAATAACACCTATTAAAAATAGGAGAATATGTTGTCTCCAACTTTGTAGTTTATTTTATTTCTTGGGAAAATTTTCTCTAGAATTTAAATAGGGCAAAACCCAATTTTCTAATGTACATATTATGGATCATAAAACACCATAAAATTATTATAATACAACATAGTTCATATTTAATTATAAAGAGCCATAAAATGTTATAAAATACCCTAAAGTCTCCAAAACTAAAGTATAATCCTAATTTAATCATAAAAGGCAATTAAATGGCTTGAAAATGCTTATACCAGTCAGGGGAAATTACCAACAACCAGGGAACAATTAAATCTACAATAATTGGAATAATTGTATTAATTTTCATAATTAATCTAGTAGCAATTAAAAATCATCAATTAAGGATATTTGGACTTAATTAAAAATAACGGACTAATAAGAGTTTGCGATTAGCATAAGATTAAGTTGCTAATTGTCATGATTAAATCTAAGAGCCAACCACACTTTGACAAATACACTTAACAATATCTAAAATGCTATGAAAACACTTAAACAAATTAATGGAAATTAGCAACAATGAATGAACAATTTAACTTGCACTAATTGAGATTAGTTGCAAAATGCTTCAAAATGATTAAAGGCAAATTAGAATAATCAAATGAGGGCTAATTATACTTGAACATAATTAAGCCAATGAAGGTAAAATAATACTTGCCTAATTAAACACTAATTTTCATGATTAGTTAATAAGTCAATTAGCTAATAGCAAATACAATTAAGGGTGAAGATTGGATTTAAACAAACACAATTGAGTCCAATGGTTGTGATTAAACCAATAGTTAACCTTAATCCTTGTGAAATTGAATTGGCCAATGATAAATCAAGAAAACATTCTTAATCCTCATGAAAAGGTTTTGACCAATGAGAGGAAAGAGTTGTGAGAGTGTGTGTGTGTGTGTGTGTGTAAGAGAGAGAGTGTTGTGAGTGTGTGTGTGTGTGTGCAAATGTTGTGAGGGTTGTGAGGCTAGTGGGTGAGAGAGAGAAAAGTCAAAACATCCACCAATAGGAAAAATTGGGCATAACTCAATTAAATTAATCAATGGAATTAATTCAAGACACAAGGAAATGAGAATCTATACAAAATAAATCGTATCTTGAGATACGTTAATCATAAATCAAATATAAGGAGTTATTATTAACAAGCATAATTTAGGTTTGAGATATAGTATAACCAAAGTCATTTCCTAAATATGTGAAAATTCCTTCCAAATGAGAAAAAGGGAATGAGAGGTTTCTAATTAAAGCCATAAGTCCCAAGATTACAAAACTAATGAAAAGATTTGAATAAAACTTCATGAAGATCCCTAAATATATTTTCATCTAGTGAAATGCAAAACAAAGAATAGATGAAAGGGGGAAATTGTTGGCTTGGATATGGAGAGAGAAAGAGCTTATTTTATTTAAATAAAAGCTAAATAATAAATTGAATTTCAAAAAGCAAAACTTAGAGATTAAGTTAGGGTTTTCTAATCACATGGATGGATGAGATTATAACTTCTTTACTAAGTTTAGATCAAAGGATTCATACACAAGATGAAGTAGGTTTGAAATATCTACCAAAATGCCACACCAAATTGCTATAAATAGGAGCTTAGGTTCTTCACACCAAAACAAGCTTAGTAGAGCAATATAGAGAGTGGAAGTGAGAGTGAAGGGGTCTTGGAGAAGGAGGAACAAAGCTCTTGGTAAGTTCTATAGTTCTAGCTTTAAGTTCTTTAAGTTTTAGTTTTTAAATTCATAGTTAGAAGTAGCTTTGATCTTAAATATGCTAGAGTAATTTCAATATCATGTTTAAATAGTAAAAAATAGTGATATTTAGAAAATTAGATGAGCCACTTGGTATAGCAAAATTTCTGGAAAAATTATGAACAAGGTAGCGAAGCTCTAGCAAAAATTCATCGAGTAGAGATTTCTGAAGTCAGTGATAAAAATGCCAATATTTTATGCTGAAAATGAAATTATAAAATTCTGGGAAAATTCATGGTTAAAGTAGACATATAAGACTTTTTCAAATATTCCAATAACATGTTAAAATAAGTTTTGTACAGTGAGATAAAAATTCTCAAAGTTGGGATACGAATTTCTGGAGAAATTCTGGGCAGAGGCTCAAACCTTTAAAACTGGGATTGACTCGTGTAATCTGGGAAAATTTGAGTATTTTTACTTAAAATTAGACATCCTAAGGATTCTGAGGAATTTTACGGATCCCCTTTTCGATTTTTCTAGAATTAGTTATGATTTTTCAAAGTTAGACGAAAAATCTGCCCAAAAATACTGTACCAGCGTTTTTTCAAGAAATAAGGGAAATAAGTTGAAAAATAATTCCACCAAGGGTAAAATAGTCATTTGTGACTAAGATATCCACTAGGATATTATTTTTAACTTAATAAATGCGACATTACCATTATAGGATACCCGTGATCGCATACCGACCGAACGTACGTACCACGATCACCGACTAAGGTACATTTGCGTAATGCTTATTTTATGCTTATATATGATAGATAACTTTACAACTACTGTGTGCTTATGGGATATATCTGCTGTGTGCTTATGTACTGTTGGGATACATCTGCTGTGTGCTTATGTACGATTGGGATACATCTGATGTGTGCTTATGTATTGATTATGCCATGAATATCTATCATACATATACTGTCATATTTAAGCATGAGGTTAACCGTTACCTGAGATTCAATGGTCATTGAATCTCAGCCCTTACTATAGCTTCAGGGTCTGGAGGACCGAGGGCCGACGACAAGGGTAAGCAGCCCGTGTGAAGATCTGGCTGGAGTTTCTTTTTGTTTTTTTGGATTGTATAATATTTTGAATTATTGGGATAAATGTACCACTACTATAACCAACCATGGTTATTATCTTAATACACTCATCAGTTACTCGCTTTCTTGAATTGCTCCGATGCGCTACTCTGATCAAACTATTTTGAAAACGCTTTAGAAAAATGGGGTGTTACACCAAATGGGTTTATCCGATCCTACTAGTAGCCAATCCATGTTGTAGGTTCCCATACTCTTTAGTGAATTTGGGGTTGTTCATATCAAATTTCTTATATTCTGGAGAATCAGCAGGATGTTGAAGTATGTTGTCATATGTCCTTTCATCTGCATACTATCTCAAATTTTTTGCATCATCAAGATTGCTATACAAGTATTTAAATCTTGGTATAATAGGAAAAATCCCATAATGCCTTATTCGGGCTCTTCTTGTTTTATTGGTAGTGTGGCTCCTCACACATGGAACAATGTGGTAGTGATGTAAATTTATTCCTGAACAACACACAACATTTGAGGCAAGCTTGTATCTTCTTATAGTTAAGGCTTATAGAGCGCAATATCTTCTTTGTGGCATATGTTTTGGGTAGAAGAACATCTTTGGTTGGTAGTATTTTATTCAAAGCCTCGAGCAATTATGTGAAGCTCGCATTAGACCACCCATTTCTCTCCTTCAAGTTATACAACATCAACACAACTCTCAATAATGTAAAGTCAGTGCACCCCTTATACAATGGCTTCATTGCATCACCCTTTGAAGTTTCCATCATTTTATGACAATCCTAGAGGTCCTCTTCTAATTCCTTGGCCATATCATCAAGAAGGCTAGCATCAAATGCACTTGTGTCAAAATTAGGTAGTGCACAACTTTTCATATGTTCAACCACTCCACTGATTGTTTCCCCATGCCTCATCTAACATGTATAAGTAGGATTGATTCCATGAATCATTAAGTGTGAAATATAAGTTTCTTGATTACATTACTATACATCACCACGCTTTAATGGGGGAAAAGAATCAAATTGTCGTTTGAGGGATTATATGCAACTGCAAACTCAAGAAAATTTATTGCCCCATCCCAGTAGTCTCTCCTTAGCTAATTGTCATACATCTACTGCTTATTCAAAGACCCCATCTAGCATAAATCATGCAAAAACAAAAACCCTGATCAAAACCCAATAATCATTCACGCCCAGAATAAATTCTAGAAAATGTACAATGGAAAAAAAAACCCACAAACCTAATGTCAACCTGATCGAAAGTTGAATAAATAAAACTCTAAAATTGAATGGATGCCTTTCTTAGAGTTGAAAGATCTAAAGCTTTTGATCGAGTGCGAGAGTCTTCAAATGTCAAACTAATTGGATGTTTTATAAACAAACCCCCGTTTTAGATTTTAAGGTCTTACATAACGTTAGTTGGTAAGAACATATAATAATTTTATTTTTATAACGGTTGTATTCAAGTAACTGTGAGGTATGCTATTAACAAATCTACATTGTTTAAGGTCTTACATAATGGTTAGTTGGTAAGAACTGCTAATTATATTTTTACCTTTATAATGATTATTTTAATTAATTTACTGAGGGGTAAGTTTATTACAGTTCTTTAATAACAACCGTAAGGTATGTTATTATTATTATTTATATATATGTTTGAGTCATTATATATATATATATATATATATATATATATATATAACATATATAACACTTAAAAAACAGAAATATATAAAACCTACCCATCATCTTCAGAGGATTGATCTGAATCATATGAAAAGACGATGAGTACGAGCAATGAGCTGGTTGGGAAGGAGGAGTGCGAGGAGGGCATAGAGGTTTAGTAGGAGGAAGGAGGAGGAAGGGAAGTAGGCAGGGGTGAAGGAGGAGGAAGCGAAGCAGGCACTAGAAGAGCAGGTTGGGAAAGAGCAGAAAGAGAAGCAAGCAGAGGAGCAAATTGGGAAGGAGGAATCTCTAGCATTTCTTCAGAAGCAACATGAGGAGGAGAGAAGGAGTGGGAGAATATCTAGCATTTCTTTAGTGCGTCACTTGACCATGATGATAAGGATAATAGAGAAAAAGGATGAAGAAAATGTATGAAAATGAGAAGTTTAAAATAGATTAGAAGTAAAATATGTGATGGAAGTTGAAGACGAATTAGTTTAGGAACTTATTTAAGTTATTTTTCCCGTGACATGAGTTTCATGACGATTTTTTTTAAACACAATTATTTATCTACAAATTCATGATGGCTGTTTCGAAAGAACAACTAACGAACCGTTAGTTGTTATATTTCATAATGGTTGTTTTCTAATAACCGTGAGCATTGTTTTATATATTTTTTACAATAGTACATTTAAAAAACATAACAATGTGACTTCTTCAAGCTACTCATCACTAGAGGAGGATCCAGGAACATGGCCAATCTCATACTCATCAAGTATGAGATTGGCCTTCTTGTTCATACTCGAGAGTTATAAATAAAGCCTCTTCACGGTATGGTCAATGTGTTTTGCATGCTACAACATTGCCTCCAATTGTGGAACCATAGGATATGACCAAAAGTAAGAACAAAATCCCTCCCCCACACTTAAATCATGCATTGTCCTCAATGCAAAATATAGGTCTAACCAATAATAACCAGCAATGCAAGTGAAAGAGTAAGGAAGGAATACGACCGGACTATTAAAAGCTTGGAGGTCCAAATGAAGTAGTATAATTGGCTTCTCTCCTTTGTCTGGTTGTAAGTCACATGAAAGCACAAGTGTTGTCTTCTTTTTATGTTTAGCAAGCATCTCCTCTTTTAAGCTCCGCAGATAACATTTCAGCTCAAGTAAAGAAGGTGTTTGGATGGGAGGAATCAATCCATGTACCTTCATAAAATCATAACACCAAGCAGTATCTTGTCCCACATAATCGATAAAATTCGATTGATCAAGAATAAAGGAAGATCCTAAAAGAAATTGATCAACAAAAAGTATTGGAACTTCCAGATATTTTGAACAACCCACAAAGTCAATATGACTCTCCTCAGTAAGAGTCAAATTCTCTAAAGAATGAATCGAGTGATCACTCAAAATGGTCTCATTATGCTTGCTCAAGTCATCACATAAGACAAATTCTACCTGTGAATCATCATGATTCAATATAGTTTTAACCTCTAAATCCATATCTAAATCAAGGCTTCCCCCACACTTATCTTTAATAATATCCCCACTAACAATAGTCATGTCAATATCATGAGTAGTATCAATAAAATCAATAGAGATATTACTTCCTTCATGCAAAGCATCATCATAATTAGTGTTAAGCAGGGTCTCTTTAAAATCAACAGTGTTAGGGGAGTCAACAACAATTTCTTCATCAACTTCCTCATCAGAATCAATAGAATTTGGAGGACCAGAGGTATGAGAAGCAATGTCAATGCATGCACTACAAGATTCAGTATAATTTAAGTCAACAGAACTAGTCAATTCAGGAACAGCATCAGTGCATGCATACTCAGCTAATGTACCAATCATCTCATCATTTGAAGTGGTAGAAGAAAAAAGTGATGAATCATTAGAGGGTGAAAGTATATTACCACATGGAAATTCACTTTGAACTTCTAAATCTTTACTAAGGCGATTGTTAATTGCATTTGACCACTCCCTCAATTGGGTGGCTCGAGCTTCAAGCTACTCTCCACTTTTTTGAAGGAGTTCTCCTCTTTCTTGAAGGAGTTCTATCATAACATCCATCTGGTTTGATAATCTTGAATGCTCGTCCTGAATTGGAACAGTTTGATTGACATATCCAAAATTTGAGTGATCATGCCATCCAGATTATATGCATTTGAATATGGATCACATATATGCTCAACTTGAGTCATGGGTCTAGAAGGATATATTGCATTGCAAAATTCAGCTCCGTCATTCAGGTAAGGACAAGAGTCAGTAGCATGAGTCGCTAGAGAGCAAATAGAACAAAGTGGCTCTATCAAAGCAGAAGACATAGGCTGTGGGGTGAAAGTAGTAAAGGGTCCCATAGGATTGATCATATTAGAGGAGTTTTGCATATGGGACATAGCCATTTTTTCCACAGCAGATGCAAGCCTATCAATTTTGCTCTCCAGGCGAGACTCATAATTAGAAGAAAGTAATCCCACCTCAGATATCTGTTCAACACCATAGTCATAATGATAAGGCACAGAAGTATAATAGTTATTTCCATAAACTGAAGCATGCCAAGCCATCATACGAGGGATCAAGTTCAATTTTTCAAGAGTGGATTAGATCCAATAAACAACTATATAACAAATCACCTAGAACTCAAACCTAAAACCTAACCATTGCTCCCCGGCAACGGCACCAAAATTGATGAAGCTGCTTTCGTCGCTAAAGCAATCAATTAAACCAGGACCAACTAATAATGCAATATAGTGGCAACCTAGGCCATTCTCCCAAGGAGCAATCTGTGGGTTTTTCTTTAGGTTGAAATTAGGTGATAAAAAATGTAATGGAATGAACCTAAACTAAAATGCAAAACACTACTACCTAGATGAAATTAAACTAACTAAATGCACTAATGCAATTGACTCTAAAACCTAAATGAGAATGAAACTAATTTATATGAATATGAATGCAATTTTTGGGGGGTTTTTGTTATGAGAGGAAAATTAAAATCCTAAGAAGAAAATTGATTAAAATCAAATTAAATGACAAAGATCTAGTTCAGTTATGAGGAAGAAGGGGACAACTTAGGAATTGCATGGAGTTAACTTTCTTAGCCCAAACCAATTAATTAGACCAAAGGAAGATTAATGAATTTAATCACCTAATTGAACACAGGAAACCCTCTAGCTCAATAACACATATTCCACTAGAAAACTTATAATGAAATAAGCGGTGGTTAATTAAACTCATTAAAAATCAATCACAACATAGTCTTGAAAATCTTGTTTACAATTATCCAATTGAACAACAGATAATTTATCAACCCAATTAAACAATTAAGATAATAAACCAAATTGACAATTAAATTAATAATGAAAACTCAATTAATAATTCAATTGACAATCAAAAGGTTGCAAACAAAACTCCAACAATTGTCTCACACATAAAAACTTCAAATTATCAATCCAATCCAAAAGAAATATGTTTACAATCTAAAACTAGATTGTTCTCAATTAACACAACTTAAAACCCTTTAAGACTAAAGAACCTCAAGTTTGGATTAAGAAGATAAAAAGAATAACACTCCCTTGTGGTCTTCAAGTGTAAAACTCTAGGCCCTAGCTTTCTCCATGCTCCTCCCAAGTTACCTCCCAAAAGAGTTTATGCTTCCATAAAATTCCCTCCTTCAAGTGTTGAAAAAGTCACAGCCATCAATTGAATTTGTGAAGGATTGATTAATCCAATTCCTCGGTTCCCACGCACCAGCCTACTGGAGAGATGAGTTGAATTAATGATTTGTTGAGGTGGGCCCGCATATGTGGTAGATGAATGAGTGGATGAATTGATGAATCAATTCAATCAGTGAGTGCCTGCTTCTGTGCGTCTACTCCAGCGTGAATCGTCAGCTCTCAATGAGAGCGTGCGTCATTTCCTCTTCTCTGCGTCTCAGCGGCTAGGTTAAATAAATGGGGAGGAAGAGATTTTGGGTACCAACTTGAGCCAATTAAAATTTCAAAAGCCCAACAAAATTCCACCATTAGATCTTCTTTTAGCTTCCAAGGTTAATTCTGCATCATAGGATTTTCCAATATGATTTTTCTTATCCTGCAAGAATTAAATAAAATCGTGATCTATTATATATTTAGAAATATTATTCAATCACAAGATCTCAATCAGAATATTGATAATTTAAGTCCAATAATCTCATAATTAATTCTGATTTATATTATTTCCTAAAATAGGCTAACAATCCAAATATTGTCTAATAAATCAAATTAGCCTAAAATAGTCCCCAAAATAAATGAATAAGGCGGGATAAAATATATTAAATTGGGATTTATCAGTGGCTGATGTTAAGGAGGAGAAACAAGAGGTGAAGTGTTATGGATTCAAATATTAGGCCCAACCAAGATGTGGCCCAACAAGAGGCAAGCAAACCCTAACCCTAAGGTACCTCTATAAATAGATGGTAAACCCTAAGGTACACACGCTCTCAACTCTGCCTCTTTACTATTTTGCCTACACAGAGCACACACCCCACTCCATTGGGTGAAAACCTTCTTGTTTGTGTTCTATAATCTCATATCCTCTTGAGTATCTCGTCTATGGATGCCTAGGAGAAAGCTACAGATCCTATATCAACATATTAGCCCACCTAGGGTTAGACATTTATGTTCTCAGAACAGAAAATGGGCACCAATCGTGAGGAATCGGTAAATTTCAATTCCTACGACTAAAGATGGTCAATGAATTAGTGAGAAATCAGTTGATCGTACCCCTAGAAATTTTCAATTCTTCAATGAAAGAAGACGACGATAACTGAAGTTATTGGTTGATAATATTAGTGACTCTGCGGAGATCTTTCAAAATAGCAATAAAGTCACCCATATTTCATCGGTTCCTAGCTTTGCTTCAATTTCATTCTTTCCTGAATGGCGAAGTAGCCTAACGATCCCCACAAAGGAAATCAAGAGGGTATATGGTGGTCCATTTTTTGAACTTTGATAGTCTTTGGAGGGGTGGAATCAAAACTCTTTCAGTCACATTCACGTTTTTCTCAATAAACGGAATGAAGGCGAAGGGAAATCCTAGGGCCGCTTCAAGTGAAGTGAAGTGGGCGAAATTGAAGCAAGCATGATCACCATGTGGCTCATCTGAGAGTCTTCGCCACAGGTAGATCAGAATCCAAGAGACAGAAGCCAGCAGAGTCTTAACCGACGGTGGCAACGACGTGATCTTTGTCGGTGTTGGTCGATTTTCTTTATGGTAAGTGAACCAGTCGAACAAGTAATAAAGTGTAAGTAGAGTATTGTCTCACAGAGACTGAGATACCGAGAAGTGACGCTCAATTGCTACGATAGTTGTGCAACAGAAAATAAAATAATTGGTTTGAGAGGTTGTTGGTAGCTATACTAAAAATAGAAATAAACAGAGTGATTTTTGAGAAGATATCAATAAGAAGTTAGACTGAACTCAGAATCATCATTAAGTGTTCAATCCCCTAGTTGTTCTACCCATTGCTATAGCATCTACACTGCACAGCTTCCACAATGCTACAGCATAGCCACTAACTACAATGCTATTTGATTAACCCACCACTATAGTCTACTAAAGCTTTCGCGTCCGATACATTTGATACTAACTATACTCTTTCCATATTCCTATGGCAACTTTCTAGTTAGACCTGCGTTACACTCAGGGTGTCATGGTTACAAGAGGTGGACTCATTCCTGAAGCCTACAATAATAGGTCAAGCCACGCACGGGCTGCCTAGCAAACACTGTTTCTCAGTGGTCTAATCTCGACTCCTTGCCAGTAAGCCGAGACCACAAATCTAGCCCTTAACTTCTGTTAACCGACTAGTAATTAATACACTGATACGCAAACCAAATCTATTAAATTAAGAACAACAACTGGGTGCATAAAACACTTAAGAAATCATCCTCGTTCAGCCTTAGGTAAATTAGTTCATGATTGATGAGGGAAACGCAAAACAGATAGTACCAGAATGACCCATGATCTAAATACTAAAATAAAGAAGGAAAAAGAAAGCTTGACAAAGTTCCGACGGCGTGGAAAAAGCCCTGTCACGTCACTACTTCACGTCTTCTTCTCTCCGTCGCACCGCAGGGAAGGATGTTGGGTTGTCCTGGGACTCTCGTGCCTTGTGAAACCTCTCACTCTCCTTTTGAGTCAGCCGAATGTGTAATCTCATTATAAGCTTAGTGCGACTCCCTCTTAGGGT
Organism: Acacia crassicarpa; assembly: GCA_034222035.1. NCBI lineage: Eukaryota > Viridiplantae > Streptophyta > Magnoliopsida > Fabales > Fabaceae > Acacia > Acacia crassicarpa. The sequence continues at coordinate 15,434,363 of JAWXYG010000009.1, read as the reverse complement.
TGCCATATTGTTTCCTTTTATAACTAGCCTTTCTTGTGGCGCAAGTTCCAATGAGCTAGGCTTTCCTAATCTGTCGAGGTCCATCGTATCTTCCGTTCTTGGTAGATTGATTCTGCTAATCCTGCGGGATTCTTCAAATCTTTCAGTTGTGATCCTCCGCATCTTCTAATTTATTACGTCATCAATCTACATATCGGTCTCGACCTCTTTGTTTCCTGAAATCAGTTAGATAAAAAGGTCAGAAAATATGTCGCATAGCATTGCGTCCTTTACTCTGCTATAGCATTCTTTATACCTTTTATTGCACTTTTGAGTTGCTGTCAGAATGCTATAGAATAGTATCAGCTTTGCTATACGTTCTTTCGTAAAAACCATGTAAATTACTCCTTTCTTAGATCATGTTCAGGTTGTAAATGGTTTCTACCCTTCAGTTCCCTATATTATGAATATATGCCTTTTTGTTTGGATTGTTTGTTTTTTAAACTTATATTTACCATACAATTCAGTCATGAAACATAGGGAAAACAAGGCATAATTTGTGCTCATCAGTCGGCGAAGAATTTGAAGGTTAAGTCTTGAAAGCGAGGGCAAAGTTCTGGAGCATATTGGAACTGAGATTCCTTTCTCAGTGACGAAGCCGAGACACCTTCCTTAGTTTCCCAGTTGTTTTGGTTTTGGGCGTCATGGAACTATTCATTGGGGTCGGCATGAAAAGATTGATAGTCGAGATAATTAATAAAAGATAATTAAATAGGTGTATAATATCAATAATTCCAATTAATTCTCATAAAATATACACCTATTTAATTATCTTTTATTAATTTTTCCATCATTGAATCAAACTTGGGATCAAAGAATAAATCGACATAAAATCTACTCATATCCTATTTTTATTGTGCAGGAAATATTAGCTGATTTGGAATAAAGTAGAAAAAAGGCAATTAAGAGGATATGCAATCAGTCAAACTCAATGGCTCCCCGCAAGAAAATAGAAACAAAAATCAATTGTGTGATCTAATGGAATAAATTATAAGATATGAGATATCTTTTTAATAAGAAAAGGAGAATCAGTGACTTTCAATCTAAGTTATATTTAGGTTATATATATGAAGAAAGGAAGAGGGAATCTAGAAGGAGGATCTGGGAGACACACAACGAGAAGAAACAAAGAAGCAAAGGAGTAGAGGTTGAGCGTTTCAGTTCTCTTCATCATCTCCACGGAAGGACGGAAGGACTGTGGAGGCGACGAAGAAATTTTCTTTCCTCTCTCTCCTTCTTCTTTGAACCTAAAGTCTTATCTTTTTGTTATAGATTTAAATAAAGCCATGTGTGGCTAGTTTGTTTTGCAACCTAGAGAACCTATGAACTTATTTAGGTTTTAGAGATTATTCCCACTTGTTAGTTTTGCTTAATTTTATTTCAGTTTATTTAATCATGTGTTCATTGTTATTGCTTATTGATTGATCACTATTGAGCATGTTTTGGAGATTTAAGGTTGAACTTGGAAGAGGGAATCCTAAATTGACCTGGGGATTAAATAATGTGGAATTAGGTTTAAATTTAACGTGAAGTTAGATTTTAATCTAATTTGCGTCTAGGATAGGAATATACCTAGAAGCTCTGCATAATCAAATTAGAGTGAGCCTGATTTAAAAAGCATCTTGTTTAATTGTGTGAGACATCGCATAATTGATTAAGATAGGTAGATAAATGGACCGGAAGGCATTTATAAACATTAATACTTTAGATTAGCTGATTAGGTTAAGTCAAAATTAATTTAGTGGGGATAAAATCTAGGAATCAAATAAGGAATTAGTGACTCTAGGTTGCTCATTTGATTATTTTTGTAGTTAGTTTATTTTAATTTTAGATTTTATTTTCTTTTCTCTTAATTAAATTCAATCTGATTTGCTCAACTTAAACGAAATTGTAAAATCAATACTTAACTGAAGTTTGTGATACTAAATCCTTGTAGGAACGATACTTTTATTATCACTTTATTACTTGATACGGCTCGTACACTCGCAAAGTTTATAGGCTATAAAGTTTTTCCCTATCAAGTTTTTGGCGCCGTTGACATATATACTCATCATTATTTAATGTGTAAAAAGGTTAGGCCTTAACAAAATAGGCCTAGCCTATTTACATATTTATGCCTTTTAATGGTCTTAGCTTAACCTTTTTAACATCAGATTATAAATAAGTCAGACCGTAAGCCGCCTGATAAGACCCTATTCTATTCCTACCCCTAGTTGTTTGTTATGAGCAGAGGGGATGGGAGGGGAGGGGAAGTGAGAGAAGGGAAAAAGATTTAATTGAATTTGAGAAAATTAAAGTAGCGAGATTAAAATTTTTTAATTATTATTTTTTTACTCTATTATCTTCCATCTTCTCTTTATTAAAATTTCATAACCCCACTTTTTAAATTTTTTTAAAACCCAACCATAAAAATTTCCCTTCTCATCCCCTTCCCTCCCCTCCAAATCTCTCATTCCAAACAGCCCCTTAATGAATCAAGCTATTTGATTGAGAGTGCATCAAGCTTTTTTGGGTGGGTTTAGGTAATGGTCCCACAAGTGTATGCAATTGATGCCTTCAATCACAAGGAAATAAGAGTAGGCTCAAATGGGAAATGGCAGATCATTTTATATATATATATATATATATATGAAAGAGGCAAAAGCCATTGTATTAATGAGAAACAGTGGGGGAATCCAATCTTGTGTCACAAGAGCCCTTATATTATCTGGGCAATGTTCTATAAAAGAAGAGTTCAACTGGAATTCTGATCTAACCATATTTTTACATGATTTTTGGTAATTAAATGGGGATTTTTAATGTGTTTTCTCATAGTTATTGAGCCTAAAATGTATTTCTTGTAATAAATTGAGATTAAGAGGAAATATATTAAATTAGGGCTAAAAAGGACAAAATTGTCAAAAAAAATGTAATTACTCTTAATTATTGATTTTATATTAATTGTTTTGGATTGTAGGAGGTTGAAAAGATTAAATCAAATCTGAAAATGAAAGTTTTAATTTAAGTTTTAAAAGTTGCAATTTAGTCCCTCAAGCAAACTTTCTAAATTTTTCAAGCAGGTCCCTAAGTGAAACTACGCGTTTTGCACAATTTAGGTTTCAGCTCATTTTGGATCCAGCAACCCGACACATTGAACGCTGGAGCTGAGGGAGACCCGAGAGAATTAATGAATAAAGGGAACTGACGCTCGCGACAACGGAGAGGACCTTCGACCTTCCCTCCTTCCCTTTCTTCATCCTCCTCCTCCTCCCGGTCGCCGGCGACCTCACCAGTCAGCTCCATAGTCGCCGGTGACTCACTTCCCTCTAACCCTCACCATCACCTACCTTCACACCGTCAGCCACCACCTCCGTCGGAGAAACAGGGACGATACAAAGAGGGAAAGAGGCGGACAGCTACCACCACCGTCGACGACGTCCCTTACCATGACCGGCGTTGCTGATTCGCCGGAAAGACTCCAACCACCATCGTCTCCGATCTCCCTGTCAACACACCAGCAACCCTCCTCTTTCACGCATCTCCTTCATCTTCTACCTCCATAATCTCATTCACCTCTTTTCCTCTCCACCCTCTCCACCGTTAGCCTCACCATCACAGATTCGGTTCTTTCATTCTTTCTTCAAGAAGCTACAGCTTTTATTTTGCTACCCTCCAAATTCAACACTTCAATCTTTTTGCTATGGGAGTTGGGCTTCTTGAAGAGCTATTGTTGCATATTTAATTCATGTGTGGCTGAGGTTTTCATCTCTTGGATGTGGATTGTGTGGCTGGAGTTTCAAAGCTCAAAATTAGGGGAGTTTATTTTGTTCAATCTATTTTCTCTATTTACATTTTAATGTCCTAGCTTTAAGAATATTGATTTGTATTGTTGAGACTTAGTTTATCCAGTTGGAAAACTTTGTGGATTGAACCTATGTGATTGGATTGAATTTTTTGGTTTGTTGGATTTATAAATTTGTATTTCCTTATTGATTCAGTGAAATTGTGCTTTCTACGTGGTATTGTTAGATAGTATGATTGAATTGGATTAATTGAGTGGCGTGGTATCACATTCTTGTCAAGAGGAAGCAAGCTACAATAATTTAACCCTAATCACACACTAAGTGGTTTTAAACAATATCTCAAAAGGTAGTAGTTAGCTACAGTAGTAGGAGCTACTATTAATTGGGAATATTGGACTCAAGTGGTATCTTGGGGTTTCTCATTTAGACTTAGTGAAAATTTACTCCTATATTTAATTGAACTAGGATAGTCACTTTTCCATTTCCAAGAGCATTCATTCATTATACATTCAAACTCCATTTCATTTTATTAGAAAATACCAAAAATATAATAGTTTAGTATTTAATTAAATTGCATTTCTCTTTAGTTAATTAATTCAAAAAGCCAAAACCAATTTCCCCCTTGTTTTAATTGCATTTGCATGTCATTTAGATTATCTAGGACTCAATAAAAGGCTCCTGGAGAGAGAGAACGATCCTAGGGTTGACTATACACAATCCTTGGTTTATTTTTTATTGTGAACCCCAAGGCTAAAGACAAAAAGGCCCTCATCAAATTCTCTTGCTAATTTATCTGCAACCTGATTCTGGACTCTAGCGATGTGAACGATCTTCAACTCCCATGGACGCCGCATAAGAGCCTAGCCTTCTTTTGTAGAACAGTGGGGAAATGGCAGATCATGATGTACGACAATGAATACTTGCTCTTGGGCTTCTTAATTAGGTCATTATTAAATTTGATGGCTGGTTTCTAGATCCATAGGATGTTTTTTGGATAACCAATAAAAAAGCCTTCAAAGCATGATGGGTTAGGGTCATAACTTATCCTAGAGATGCATATACAATAATCATTTAAGTTTTGGGTAAGAGTTTATTTCCTCCCACAACCTGATGGGTCCAGCACAACAAACAATAGTGACAGCTTGATATATCATCAACTATTAATTAATTTACCCCTCGTCCTTGGGTTCAACTGGCAAAGGAATCGAACACTCTCACCTAAGGGAGGAGGTTCGATCCTGAAGTTGGTCAAGATGCTGGAGGAGGCATCTTAGCTCCTAGATGCCTATGTTAACACCTGAGGATAATAGACGACTCGCCCTGCCCAACATCAGTATCACCTAGGAGGATGGGAGATTTGGCCCTGCCCTTGGATTGTAGGTGAACCCAACCCCTTTCCTAAAATTTTTGATAGCAAATATATATATATATATATATATATATATATATATATATATATATATATATATTAATTTATATAATTTTTAATACCCATGCAAGTGGTCTCTGATCTTAGAGGCATATTTGGGTCTTAGTGAGCCTTCAAGATAAGAAAACCAAAAAATATATATATATATATATTGAAACTGGCCTATCATAATTGCTCTGCCTTGATTCTATTATACAACATATGAGTTCGTCCTGCCGTGGAAGAATATTCTAAGAAATATCACATATTCTACAATACAAGCTATATAAGTGTGTTATACGGAGAGGCCACAACCATTCTTATCCTTTTCTATATTTCAGATACACTAATCATTCATTAAATGTAAATGAGCATATCATAGGAGACTAGGCCCCACCCTTTCTTACAGTCAGATTCAGTCTCATACGTTGGTGACAACCATGCGACTATGAGTATATGTTTCTATCAAGTACTACTCCATTAAGTGATCTTCTCCTTAGGTGCAACTATGCAAGTTTGAAAAAAATAATAATGGAAGACAAAAGAACGTGCCCTCCACACATTATCCTACTTGTTTGCTTTTTAGCTTTCTTTCTCAAGAAAAAACCCCCTCTCTCTCTCCCCTCAATAACAGAACAGACACCCACCATATGTGTCAAGTGTGGTGTCTATATATATATATATATATATAAACGACAGACCAAAATACTTTATCCCATCAATATTTTCAACACAGGAATATTACAGGGCATCAAGAGAGAAAAAAATGAAAAATTACACCATCACCTTCCCACAATGGAAAAAAGAAACTTGAGTAGAAAGGAAGCTTCCGTTATATTATAAGACTCAAACGATATATATAATCTTAAACCCCACAAGATCTAACTTTAGTAACACACACTATCATGAGACCTAGATATCTTCTTGATATAACCGCCACCACTTCTCACGCAATAATCAATGTTTGAAGGCATCATGGGGCCTTGAGATTTTCCATAAGAGTTCCAACAGAAAGCTTGTTGAAAAAAACCACTATACTTCTGTGATGGCCTAAGCTGAATATCTGTTAGATCAAGGTCAGTGCAAGGTATTGAATTGCTACAAGCTATGTGTATTGGTTGAAATGCATAAGTCCCATAAATTTTATCAAACTTCACTCCAGAAATTACCACTGTTCCTGTCTGGTTCTTCCACACTTGCTTGTCACAGTAGTATTGGTCCACCGTTATTGGACTCTTCACATCTTCCACTTGGACTCTTGTGAATGACACATTCTTTACCATCCCAATACCACCCTGGTTCAATCAAAGAACTAAGATATCAGAAATGATATATACAAGTCATTTAGCATAGAGAAAAAGTGTTTTATATAATTAGTTCAATATACTACCTTCCGTCGGGTTTACTTTCCTCCTAAATACAAGATCCCAATCCACTTTTTCCTCCCAAATTTATAATTTTATTTTCAATGTAAATTTTCTTTTCAATTTATCTGTATTGATAGCACATAGGAACGTAATTTTTCCATCAAGAGCAGTTACAATATATAGAATTATAAAGGGTATTCTAGGCAAACTAACAGATATTTGCTATTAATAACTAATTCAGTTAACTTCCTTAATATCCATAAATTGGTTATTTAGCTCTTAAATTAAAAAATGAATGGAGTATATTTGTATACCTGCCATGTTTTGATCCTTACTCCATATAGTGTGTTTTGCATTGAGACATCGTTAACCATGATGTTGGAAACACATGCCACACTTCTGTCTTTTCCTAATCCTCCTATGCTGAAGTCAGAACAATTAAAAAGACAATGATATTAGTAGTTTTTTAATGGTAGTGGTAGTCATAATAAATAAATAAAACATAATACAATAAACTATCACGATTAGCTTTTTTACCTTATGCCATGTCCTGGGCCACAGTTTATATGGTGAATATGAATATTTGAGCAACCAGTTTGGATGGAAACACAGTCATCTCCTGTAAATTTTGGAAACAGAACCATTGTTTTAAGCTTCTGTTAAAGATTATGAGAATCAAGTAATAAAAGATAGAAATTATTTGCATTTGTTAAATTTAATATTATTTAAGTTAGATACCTAGCATGCCCCCAGTGCAATAGAACATAAAGTTGGCCCTGTAATTAGGTATATAATATTTTTTAAAAGCACGTCTCAAAAGTAAACTGCTATGACCATTTACTGTTTAAACCTGAAAAGGTTTTCTGAGCAATTCATTGTCCTCTAGGAGTCCGTTTGCAGGAACGGACCCAAATTAGGAAGGGTCAAAATTATAGAAATGAACCTAAATTTTCAGGAAATTACATTTTAGTCTCATAAGAGTTTCAATATTTTCAATTTAACCCCTCCATGAAACCATTAGAGACGGACTAAAGTGAAAATGTTAAAATCTTTATGAGGCTGAAACGTGATTTGATAAAAATTTCGGTCATTTTCTATAATTTTAGGGGCGGGGCCACTCCTAGCCCCCCTAATTCCATCTCTGTCCGTTTGGATGTTGCTTTTGGAGAATAGCTTTTGGGATTTATGAGATAAAAATGACTTTTAGAGAGTAGCTTTTGTTGGGGGGGGGGGGGGAAATGATCGTGTTTGGATAACTTCAAAACCTAAGTTTTGACAAAAATTTGTCAAACACTCCAAAATTATCTAGAAACTATTATGTATTAAAACCTAAGTTTTAACAAAATTTTGCTAAACACTCTGAATCATCCAAAAGCTATTCTATATCAAAATCTAGGTTTTGATAAAAGTTTATCAAACACTCCAAAAATTGTCCAAAAGCTATTTTCCATCAAAACCTAGGTTTTGTAAAAAGCCATTTTTCAGCCTTTTTTCTCTCTCCTTTGCCATCATCAATATTTTTTCCAGTACTAATCAGTATTCTTAAGTATTTTTTTAGCACCTTTAGTACCCTGCAATATTTTTTCAAGATTATTCATTACCATGAAATACTTTTCCAATATCCTAAAAAAATTTTCAAGATCATGAAATATCTTTTTGAATATCCTTAAGCATCTTTTTAATACCCATTACAACCTACAATTTTTTTCCAAAATTAGTCAATACTCTGAAATATTTTTTTCAAGATCATAAAATAAACCTTAAGACCATAAGAAGTATCTTTTTAATACCAATTAGTATTAAGTATCTTTTTAGTACCACTAAGAATTAAGTATCTCTTTAGTACATTCAGTACCCTTATTTCAAGATCAGACATTATCCTAAAATATTTTTTTAATATCCTAAAATAAACTTTTAAGATCATGAAATATTGCAAGATACTGAAAAAATCCCTTATGATCTTAAAAATTTATTTTAGGATATTAAAAAAATATTTTAGGATACTGACTGATGTTGAAAAAAAAAATTCAGGTACTAACGGGTATTAAAAAGATACTTAGGATATTGAAAAAAAATACTTCATGATCTTAATTTTTTTTAAGATATTGACAAAATATTTCAGGGTACTACAAAAATACTTAAGAATATTGATTAGTACTAAAAAATAATGAGAGAAAAAATTAAATAGCTTTTTTCCCTCCTGTTTGGAATGATCTAAAACATAGGTTTTGGTAAAAGTTTGCTAAACACTCCAAAATTTTCCATAAGCTATTTTACATTAAAATCTAGATTTTACAAAAGTGTGCTAAACACTCTAAAATTTTCCAAAAGCTATTCTGCATCATAACCTAGGTTTTGGGAAAATTCCATTTTTTTCAGATTTTTCTCCTCTGTTTGGGGGGAAAAAAAGATTTTTCTCCTCTGTCATCAACATTATTTTTTTAGTACCAATCAGTATCCTTAAGTATTTATTTAGTACCCTTCAATATCCTAAAATATTTTTTCAAGATTAGTCATTATCCTGAAATATTTTTTCAATATCCTAAAATAAATTTGAGAGATCATGAAGTATTTTTTCAATATCCTTAAGTATCTTTTTAGTACCCATCAATACCCTATAATATTTTTTCAATGTCAGTCATTCCTAAAATATTTTTTTAATATAATAAAATAAATTTTTAAGATCATGAAGTATTTTTTTCAGTACCAGTCAGTACCCTAAAATATTTAATGATCTTAAAAATTTATTTTAAGATATTAAAAAAATACTTCAGGGTAACGACTAATATTGAAAAAAATTTCAGGGTATTAGCGGGTACTAAAAAGATACGTAAATATACTGAAAAAAAATACTTACTGATATTGAAAAAGAAAATTGAGGATATTGAAGAAATATTTCAGGGTAATGACTAATCTTAAAAAAGTATTTTGGGGTACAGAAAGGTACTAAAAAATATCTTAAGGATACTGACAAAATATTGATGATGGCAAAGAAGAGAAAAACGCTGAAAAAAATAGTTTTTCACAAAACCTAGATTTTGGATTCAAAACTTAGGTTTTAATGTAGAATAACTTCTAGAAAAAATTAGGGGTGTTTGGTAAGCTTATGACAAAACCTAGGTTTTGATGCCAGGAAAAAAAATTAGGGGTGTTTAGCAAACTTTTGCCAAAACCTAGATTTTGATACATATTAACTTCTGGACAATAATAGAGTGTTTGGTAAACTTTTGTCAAAGCTAAATTTTGATGCAGAATAACTTCTGGAAAAGAGAAGGGGTTTGACAGGCTAACCTAGCTTTTGCTTTTGGAACCCTTCAAACAGGCTTGTCAAAGTAGACATCTTTTAACTCAACAAAGTCTCCATTGTACAATGCACCATACAGCATCATTAATGATTTATCTATTTTTTCAGGTAGGAGAGGAATGTGCCATAATAATTTACTGTAAAATAAGGTAAGTTCTGAAGTATAATATTGAGTTTTTGTAAAATAATTAAGAATATCTGGTAATAATACAAGGCATACCACTTGCAATGTTGGAACGTTGGATCTCTGCATCCTGTGAGTTCTGTAAGTGAATACCATCGGTGTTTTGGCTATTTTCTGGGGAAGATATTGTAATGTTATTCACTTTGATCCCTTTTGAATTGTCGAACTTTAGATGACATAGAGGACTGTTTATGATTTTGATATCACGAACTGTTACATCATTGCTAGAATAAAACCTTACAGCCTGTTCACACAAGGAAATTTTCATTAGTTAGAAACACCTGATGTTTTTAATGTAGCACATTACAAGACAAATATGTCTCAGACATGTTAGAACTTACAGTCGGCTTCATGACTGGAATCTGTTCGGGATAATATCCCTTCTTCTGGGGGAATTAATTGCAAAAAAAAAAAAAAAAAGAAACCGAGTTAGTTTCTTGTTTTGAATATTCTTTAATAAATTTTGTTCACAGATCGTTGAGTTTAGTACTTTTTTTTTTTTCCCTTTTCAATTTTTGTGTGAATTGTACCTGCATAGGATAATTCTGTGAGGAGGTCCACCAGTTAAAGCCTTGGCCATCAATGGTGCCAGAACCTTGGAGGGTGAAGCTGTGGATGCTTTTGAAATTTATCCATTGAAATAAACTGGATTTTGGCCAGGAAGATATTGCAGGAGGAGCCATTAGGGTCCCATCTATCTGTATAAGAAAAACAAAGTACATTTGATAACCATGAAACGTGATGACTTTCTCCTGAAGTTAAAATTTTGTTCAATGGGACCATTTTTTTTTTTTTGGATTTATTCTCAGTCTTCAAAAAACAGTATTTGGCCTGACTAAATCGAATTGAGCTAAGTAGACCCACTAAAAGGTATAGCTTTGTTTTTTAAAAAATAAAAATTCACAAATCTCAAGCATGAGGAATTACATGAAGATAACTGAACTCCTTCTTCCTCATACCAAGAAATGTTGGTTTCATGGACCATTTTAACTTTCATTCTCTTGGCCGAACATTCTAAGTTGCAGAAACTTTACCTCTAATTTTATCATAACCTCTAACATTCTCTTCAACAGAAAGTTTGTTGGGTTTGACTGTAAAAATGGCACTAACCCACGACGAACCTCATAAAACTTGATACCATATAATAAAAATGTAATCTTTGAACAGTAATATTATATCATTCAACAGAATATGTACTTTTCCTCTTTTTTTTTTTTTTTGCTTTGAACATTGCTTCTTTAAGAATCAATTAGCCATGGTAAACAGAATAGAAAAACAAACCTGAAGAGTAAGGTGAGGCATACAAGGGCCTTGTAAAGTAATGGGCTTGATTAGGAATCTGTGTTCTGCTGGAATTTTCACTGTACCACCAACTTTGCAGGCAGCTTCCCATGCTGCTAAAAGCGCCTGCTTAAATCAGTCAGCATTGCACCAAAAAATTAGAGCCTTACTTATTATCAGCTCCACTTTGTATGTGAGTTATGGTTACTTTTTGCTTTACCTTGGAATCATCAGAAATCTCATTGGCCTTGGCTCCAAAAGACAGAACATCAAAAGTGAAGGTTTGAGTTTGAGCTGGAGATGAGGCAGGACTTTGAGAATGGCCATGGCCATGATGTTTACGAGGTTTTCTTTCCCAGTTGTGACTCTTCCTTGGTTCCACAGAAATGACACAAGAAGTCAAGAAGACAAGAATCAGTAAGAAGATGAAAAAGAGCAGAGAATTGCTTGTGTTTCTCTTCATTTCTCTTCAACTCTTTCGTTATTGCCTAGAAGCTTCAGTTCTGAGAAAATAAGTTGGAAATGGCATATGTGACACAGTATGAGTATGTATGGCAGTTATAGACAGTTTATATATTGCAATTTGGCAGGAATTAACAGTCTTATTTTATTTGTAATAATTTTCAAATGATGCACTTTTCTTAAAAGTTGCTGGATCACTGCTTAATTTACAGTAGTAGACCCCATTCCCAGGGACTAGTTGGATTCCCCTGTAATATAATATGAAGATTCCTGCCAGTAATTGGTTTTTTTTTTGGTCAAAGCCAGTAATTGGTTTGGTTCTATATTATATATATTTGAAGGTCTTAAAAAAATCAGGACTTTATCAATCTATGGTTGTCTCTGAAGCTGTGACTTTGAGGGATGGGCAGCAACAAATGACCCAACAAAGTAAAAGGATGGCTTTATCATCGTACATTATTCTACTTAACTGGTAGTTACATACTAGTTTATGTTTTGTATATGTCAGGGGAAAGGAGGAATTACATTTTGGGACCACTATAACAGTTTTTTGTTTTTTGTTTTTTTTTTTGGCCTCGGGACCAATCTAACATTTTAATTTTAGTCTGGAATTGGAACCAAAATTGTTCGAAGTTTCAGTTGAAACCCTTTGGTCCTTAATAATAACATAATACCCTAGTTTTATTTATATGTCACTTGTAACATGTTTCACTAAAACAAAAACAAAAATCTTAAAGGGAAAACAACATAAAAAGAATCTAGAACTACAAAATCTTAAATCAGATATTTCTCATAAAATGAGTTGTAAATTACTTATCAAGTGTAGACATTACCTTATCAATTCTAGGCAATAAACCTAATTTGCAATTTTTCTTTTTTCAGGTTCTTTTTCTGTTATTTTCTCAATCTTAAACCTCAGTAGCTCAGTTTTAAAATTTAACATTTTTTCAGTTTTACCCCAATTTAATGTATACATTATACTCAATGAGAATAAAGTCTTTATATAATAAATAAACCAAAACAAATTTTCTCCTTTGCTTTATTAATAGAACCAGATTTCCTCCAAAATGCACCATGATAAATCTTTGAAGATCAGTTTGTTAGTAGTAAATTCCAAAAACAGGGTCAAATCTTTACAACAAATACTTCATAAATTTGACACTGACTTTCCAAAATTTGACATTGATCTATAAGCCAAAAGTTTGCAAATGATGTTTGGGAGAATGACATATAAATATCAAAAATAAAATTCCAAAACCTAGAAATGTCTATTGAAAAGGGAAAAGGACATAGAGGTAAGCATGTAGGAATTTGGGCTTTGAATATTTGGGAAAAAGACCAAAATACCCTTTCTTTCGCTCTTCTCTCTCCACCATCCACCAAAGATTGAGAGAGGCACCGCAACTGAAAGCTTGGGAACAGAAGAGAGCGATTTGGGGAAACAGATATAGAGCTGAAATCGAACAGCGAGAAAGGAAGAAGAACACCACCATCACCACCTTTTTCCTCACTACCGGTGTCTTGCTTTCCACTAGAGAGAGTCGCGACACAGGGGTATGGTGGATGCGATTCCAAGCTAGAGAACTTGCGTTGAACAGTAAATGAGGTTGAGAAAGAAGAAGGTGAATAGTAAGTGTGACATTTCACAAAGTTCGTAATGAGATTCACTAGAGCAATAATGAGTTTTACAATATTTTCAATGGTATTCACGAAAGCAATAATTTTAAGTTGAACAGTAAATGAGGTTGAAAAAGAAGAAGGTGAATAGTAAATATGGTATTTTACAAAATTCTTAATGGGTACACAAGAGCAATAATCTTGAGTTGAACTGTAAATGAGGTTGAGAAAGAAAGTGATAACAGTAAATGTGGCATTTCACAAAATTCATAATGGGATTCACAAGAGCAATAATGAGTTTGACAAAAATTTTAATGATTTTCACAAGAGCAATAATTCTGAGTTGCATGTTTTCATCAGTAAACGCTTTTATCAAAACCATTACAATTCTTGTCAAAATTATTACTAAACTTGTGAGTCCCATTACGAATGTTGTTAAAAACTTTTGCTGATGAAAACATGCAACTCAGGATTATTACTCTTGTGAAACCCATAAAAAATCTTATAAAACTCATTATTACTTTTATGAATCTCATTATGAATTTTGTGAAATGCTATATTTACTGTTCACCTTCTTCTTCCTCAGCCTCATTTACAGTTCAACACGAGTTCTCTGGCTTGGAATTGCGTCCACCACACCCCTATGTCGCGACTCTCTCTAGTGGAAAGCAAGATACCAACAGTGATGAAGAAGGTGGTGATGGTAGTGTTCTTCTTCCTCTCTCATCGTTCGATTCAAGCTCTGTGGTCTCTGTTTCCCTAAATCACTCTCTACCATCCCCAAGCTTTCAGTTGCGACGCCTCTCTCAATCTTTGGTGGACGGTGGAGAGAGAAGAGTGAAAGGAAGGGTATTTTAGTCTTTTACCCAAATATTCAAAACTCAAATTCCTACCTGTTTACCTCTCTATTCTTTTCCCTTTTCAATAGACATTTTTGGATTTTTAGAATTTCATTCGATATTTATACGTCATTCTCCCTTGATATTTCAATTTTTAATATGAAACTTGATAAACAAAGGTGCAGGAACATAATTTCCTAATGAGTCCAAAATTTGATATTGATTTGTGAAAATTTGCAAATAACTTCCAACTTTTAATATAAAAAAATTGGAAAGACAGTGGATATATAATGACCTTTGTGTTGTTAAGCACACTGCTAATCTATGCCAACAAAAGTTAGTCTAATTGGTAAGGGAGTTGGCTCATCATAACCATAAAGTTGTGGGTCGTTCAAATCTCATCAATGTGAAAACTTTATTAATGGGGGATTTGAAAGTATCTATGTGAAGTTGTGAACGCTCTTTAAGACTGAAGACATGTCCTAACCCTAGTAAGCCCCCGAAACCCAACTTGTCAATTTTTTTTAAAAAAAAAACATTACTGATCTACTCCCTCTTGTCCTAATTATAAAAACACTTTTATAGTGTAAAGTGTTCTTATATTAGGACCGGATTTAGTATCATCATACGCCGCTACTTCAGAATGTAATATGCATTATTGGTTTAGTGGGACAGTGGATAAAAGGAAACTAAAGTTCTTTTCATTTTAGAAATAGTTATCATCAACTCAATGGATAATATAATTTAAAGCTTTTAATTTATTTATTGCATAATTAAGCTGCCGGAATTGAATGGATAATAGTTAGGCTGGATCAGTCTTTTGTGATGATCAGCAAAAGATAAACATTACCCTAATCCCACCATGATGAGTTCATATAACCTAGCCATTTAACATAAATTTTTAATTATATTATTATGACTAGACTCTTTATTTGAAGTTATCTTCTTAAGGGAATTTTAATCAACTTCTGCATGAATCTAGAAAAATAAAGCGGGGTTTTAAATTTCAACTAATTAATAATTAAATTCTCCTTCTTTAGTTTTGTAAACCAAAAACAAAAGTTCAAATAACTTGGATGGTTAGGGTAAGCCTCATGGTTTAAAACATTTATATAGGCACTTACAAATTACCTATTACTTTGTTTGGTCTTAAATATAGGAGCTAGGCAGGGGTCTTTTTTGTTCTAATTAATGTAAGATTATTAATCCACTTTGTTTTTCAAATTTATAATTCTTTTCCTAAAAACTCTGTCTATCAATTACTCATATTAAAGGGATTTTCAAGAGGGGTAGTTTCAAATGCAAATGGCAATCGGGTATTTTAAGAAAACCAGAAACATATATCTTTTTCAAACAACTATCTTGACTAATTTTCTTTAATATCTATAAATTAATTATCTAGCTTATATCTAGGATACAAGAGAGTAATAAAATTCTCACATTAACAAATGATACTTTCTAATCAACAAATTTGATTGAGCCCTGTTCTGAATTTAGTAACAAATGATCAGAAAGTGGCATAATAATGGAGAAGTGTGCATAATGGACAACCAATTAAGTCAGTATAGCGTGCTTGTTGAATACAGAAAGTGGACTATAAAGTGCCTAACTTTTTTCTTGTTTCTCTGCCTTGTTAATTATAGATCAATGTAAGACAAAAACAAGCCCAACCTGGTTTTAAAGTGGTCTTAGGTTTTCATGTTTAATTTTAGGTTATAGACAAATTAATTAAAGTTGGCTACACAAGCACTGAGACTATACTATATTAAGAAAGCTATGTACACCAGAGAGAGAAAAGTTAGGGCATTGCTGTGTAGGAAGCAAAAGGGTGGCTTTATGGTTTTATAATATTTAGAAATGGGAAGGTGGTGGATTGCACGTATAGAGATTATTATTGTTAATTGTACACACGCATATACATATATATGCATACATACATATATCTATTTATATACATATGTATGTATGTAGCATACATACACACACATATATAATATATGTGTGTGTGTCTGTCTCTTTGTCTCTATATGTATATGTATGTGTATGTTTATTTTGTGTCTGTGTGTGTGTAAAGTGTACCTTAAACTATACAGAAATCGAGAAGAGGTTGGATGAATTGGGTGTGTATGGGTTAATTTTCTTTTGTTGTAGCACGCGTGAGGCGTGAGGGACCGGTCGGTGCCACTTTGCCACCTATCTTTTGTGGTTCTGCAAATGTTTACAATATTGTACAAATGCTTTCATTTATGGCTTTTAGGACAGATTGTTTTTGCCTAATTTCCTATATAAACTTCATCGACTGAGATGTTCAACTTGAATTTCACATTTCATTCTACCTTTCAAATTGTTTGAGAATCTGAGGTTCGTTTCTTTTCTTTTCTTTATTGGCCCTCAGTTATATGGCTATTATGAGATAAAATTTGACATGAGGGATGGTACATGACAAATTGGCGCTAAAGCATTATGGTTAGAGATACCATGAACCCATAATCAGTTTAATTATACATATTCCAAGAAAGCTAAACAAAAGTTTGGTGATCTCGTTAAACCTTTAAATATGAAAGAACAAAATATCAAAGTGTTAGAATATAGTACACCACAAAGTTGAAACAGGTTTCTTACTACATTTTAATTAAGACCGCACTCCCAATTGACCGCAACCAACTCTCACAAATTTACAAGCAAATGTTCTAGCAAGTCCAAAAGATTGAATATACAAAAGGTATCGTTAATAAGTTTCCCTTTATATATTTATATGAATACTTAAAATCACGAATTCATTTTGAGACCCATTTTTGAGGGAGGTCTAGGACTTAAATCAATTTACCAAGTCAATGAATCCCTTTTGGCCAAGCAAATATGGAGGGTTCTCTCAATTCCTCTCCAGGTGAGCTGTTAGCTGTTAGCTGAAACTTTAAAGAACAAATATATTGAAATAAACAACGCTTCATTAATTTAAAAAAAAAACATATAATTCATCTTGGAAAGGTATTCCTCAATGTGCTTCTATTATTTGTGATCATCATCTTAAATGAAAAGTAGGTTTTGGCATATCTATTCAATTAAACCACCCTTTGTGTTGGCCCATACAATCTAGAATTCCAACACCTTTAGGGTGTGTTTGTTTTGAAGGTAGAGGAGGGAAGGGGAGGGGAGTGAAATTTTTGACTAAATTGCCCATGGAAATTTGTCAATATTCTGTAATTACCCTCACAACAACAAAAAAAAAAACCCTTTTTTTTGTTAGCCTTCTCCTACAATTTCCTCATCATGTCATCACCGTCATTTTCATCTTTCTCAAGGTCACCACCTTAGTCCTCCTCCATCTCTGCTTCACCGTCAACTTCATCCATCGGGTCCGCTCCCATCCCAACAACCCACCGCGGATCTGACGCCTCAGTGTGCGATCCTCTTCCTCTTGTGTGTGACCCGCTTCCTCTTGTGTGCGATCTGCTTCCTTAGTGCCCAATCTGGTTTTTTGTTTCTCAATGCGTGATCTCCTTCTGACCTCAATGCGCGATCCAGTCCCTGCTCAGCGTGCCATCTGCTTTTTTTTTTCTTCAGGGGCAATTTGGGAAAAAATTTCGCTCCCCTCCCCTACCTTCAAACGAAACAAACCCTTAGGCTTGAAGGATGTTAGAGATTTATTATTGCATCTTCCATATAGTTGGTACCCCCAATAAGATGAAATGTTCACCAGTAACATCTCTATATCAAAGATAAATGGTTGATATTATTGTCAATATCCCTCTCTATTTTAATGATGTACAGGATAAAATTATTTCGAACTTAAGTTCCACGGGTGAATACTTGACTAAAATTAGTCACAAACTTATATTTTCAAATCGTACTGCACAATCATCATATGCCTTCCAGAAATTTCTATGGTCCTTGTCTTTACGTATGAAGGACGTTACGTTCTATTTGTCTGGAAATTGCTTAATGAGGCTCTGCCTGCAATTGATGTCCTCAATTTCCATCATTTTAATGCTAATGGGCATCAATGAAACATCTCTTCCTTAACTGTCTCTTCTCTAAGGTTGTCTGGTATAGTGCAATTTCATTTAGACTGCCATCATCATCTTTTGACACATTCAAGCAGTGGTTAAAAACTACTCTCATGCAACTACACAAGGATGGTTTCTCTATGGAGGTAACAAAGATTACTAAACTTCTCAAACTAATCTGTATGAAAAGAAATCAAATTCTTCATCAAAGGGCTCAACAAGTGCAGCCAGCAACTATCATAAAGGAACTTCTTTCTACTGCTTCATTATGCTCTTTGGCTTACTCTAAGTCAAAAGTTTCAAAGGCAATGCCTTCTTCGATGCCTCAGCTACTATCCAACTCTGTTGATCAGATACAGGATGGTCCATTTTCATGGGAAAATGTAAGTGTGGTACAAGATCTATTTGTCAATCTTGGGTGTGCTTCCAGGGCCAAGCTATTCAATCTTTGATTTGGAGAAGAGTCTCAGGAAAGCCTTTTATCTCACCGCACTATTTCAAAGCAACTCTTTGTTAGATTACAAAGTCTCCTTTTTAATCCCCCACTAGAAGACTGCAGGTATTTTGCATTACAAAGTTCTTTTTGCCACTGCAGGGGACTAAGCAGAACTCAACTAACATTTTGTACAGGGACATAGAGAAACTTCTTGAATCTTTTGAGTTTGGTAAGATATGTGGAGTCAAGCAGGTTTATCAAAATGTTTTTCATTCTCTTCAATCATGTTTCGATATGGTTGTAGACTTTTGATGTACAATCATTTTCTTTATTAATGATGATTTTCTTTATTAAAAAAAAACATTAGATTATTACTGAATTTTAATTGCTTACAATTTTATGAAGTTATTTGGGCCATCAAGTAAAATTTTCCCTTCCAACTGATGAAGGGCTAAAACCCTGGCACCATTGTTTTGTGGCTTATTTGAGACAAAAATGGCAGTGTCCATAGGAAAGGATGGCTACGGAAAGGAGCCAACTCCTTATTTGTTTAACCTAGTAGTAGATGTTTTAATTGAGCCTATCAAAGAGGAGATCTTTTGCATGCTTTTTGCTGATGATGTAGTTTTGTTGGCTAAATCTAGAAAGGAAAATAACTCTAAACTTGAGATATAGAGAAGGAAGTCTAAGGGTTTTCGTCTCATTAAGAGCAAAATTGAATATATGCATTGAAATTTTGATAAGAGACAAGTGAGAAGTGAATTGGGAGGGCAAATCATTCTATAAGTGGCAAGGTTTAGATATTTGGGATCAATTATACAACATAATAGTGAAATT
The DNA here is from genome assembly GCA_034222035.1 of Acacia crassicarpa. NCBI lineage: Eukaryota > Viridiplantae > Streptophyta > Magnoliopsida > Fabales > Fabaceae > Acacia > Acacia crassicarpa. The sequence continues at coordinate 15,414,800 of JAWXYG010000009.1, read as the reverse complement.
GATAGAGATGTTAATCATAGAATTCAAGCTGAATGATATAAGTGAAGAAAAGCTATTAGTTATTTGTGATCGGAAAATACCTAATAAGGTAAAAGAAAGTTTTATTGCGCTACTATAGAGAATGATTCTCTATCCAAAAATTTTGTTTTCGATAAAACACGGCGTCATAAAATCTATATAGCTGACTTCACCTAATGGAATAAAACTTTGTTGTTGTTATTGCTGCTTTGATCCCTTGGAGTATTTATTTTGTTGTAGGGGCCGAAACTCTGATGGCAGAGTGGCAGTCCGGCGGCTATTAGTAGCGGGATCCGATGGTGGGAAGTATGTTTTATATAAGGACATTTTAGTTATTAAGCATTAAAGCATAATTTCAATTTTCTCCCTCAGATCTGTAGCATAGTTTCAAAATTTGTTGGTCTTGATTTGAAATAAAATTACTATTGACGTCCTACATATATACACTGATACTCTCCCTAGTTAAAATTATCATGGACATGCGTGGAGATCAAGCATTAACGTTTCACTGAATTTTGTAAAGTTTCTTAAATTAAGGATAAAAAAATGATCTAGAATATATATATATATATATATATATATATATATATATATATATATATATTATAAAAAAAATTAACAAATTAAAGGGAGAACGTCGAATTCACATAATATAAATAAACCACATATTCAAAGCTTGAAGGCCAGCCATAAGAAGTTAAACTCCGCATGAGTGGAGGATGCCAATTACCACTTTAATTAGCTCATGGGATAATTAATTTTTATGAAGCCCAAAAGGTTAAGAACCAAAAAGCATGGCCCAACCCAAAATGAAATTGGAGACAAAACCCTTCCTCTTAAGTTTTCAATTTGACATTGGCTCATGAATATATATTTTTCAGAGCCCAAAGCATCCTGAGTCACTCTACACATAGGTCTAAAATTTGTCCAGTGTAAATGTTAAAACCTCCTAATATATACTTTCCAAATTTGAACTTGTATTTTTCTCCTTGTGAAGTGAGACCTCTTGCCATCATAACCAACAGATTTGTTAGTTGCCTAATAAATAATTTAATAAGATCAGATGTTCAATATAGACAAGCATGTAGGTGTTTTGTGTTGATTAGAGGACTAGATAAGAATTTTGAAACAATTGCATGTAGAGAAGTATACATCATGCAAATATAAATAGAAGGGTGGAGCTTCACCGTTTGACTTTATTATATATATTCAAATTGAAACACACCAAGAACACAAGAACATGGGCTGTGTGTAATAATCTTGCAGAAAGCCTGAGAAAATATATAGCTTATATATACATTTTCCCTTGCACTCATATATATATATAATTGGTAGGGTTTTGTGTTGGCATGAGAGGTTCATGGAGGAGGAATATAACATTATACTACCTCAGGTACTTAAAATAAGATGTCATTTTCTATAAATGAGATCTTATATTAAGGATTGAAGATAGTATTAGTTGTGGGTATGGGTTGAAGAGAAGGCTTATTATTTGCTGAAGGGTCGTGGTCGGCCATGAATCTGCGCCCTCTCTCGCTTCTGCTGTTATCTGCAAAGTTCAAGGTGGCGAGATGGGAGCCTTTCTGCTGCTCCTTGGAGTTCCATTCTGAGAGATAATAGTCATGTTCAGTGGCGATCTTATTACCAGAGGAAGAAGAAGATGGGCCCCACAACATGCCACCCCACGGAGGGAAGTGAATGAGAGAGATGGGGAGGGTACAGAGGACGATCATAACACCCATGAGGGTAATGCCTCTCTGCGTAGAGAAATGGCCTCTGAAGAATATGAGTTGCGTCAATACTGCTCCCATGCTCCCTCCTCCTCCTGTCATCCCTGATATCACCCCCAGCGACCTCCACATACATACAACACAACAATTTATCTCTTAACTTCCCAAGATATATGTGTATTACTCTTCATGAATATATATATTTACAAAGCACAAGAAAGATTTATTTAGTGCTCCTATTTATCATTAATTTTTGCATATGAATACACTATTTTACCATTTATTTATTGTTCTTTAGACTTTCTACATTTGTAATAGAGTGTATACTAAGTACGGTTAATGTTAGAAAATTTTGAGAAAGAGTTAACGGCATTTAAGGTTTTTTTTTTTTTTGGTTAAATATGTTGGAAATGAATTATAAATAGAATCATAAAAGTATACTTCATCACTCCCAAATATATGACCTCTTCTAAAAGAAATCCTTAGTTCATAATATACTTCTCTTATCTTATTTTTAAATGACTTTTAACATGTTTTACTGAAACAAAGAAAAACCTTATATCTCAACAATTTTGCTAAAATATTTAATAATTTTTTAACTTCATCCATATTTAATATACACTCTAGTCTTTAAAAAGAAAACTACGTAATAAATATTTATATGCAAACTTCATAATGATGTGGCATATAAATAAGTTCAAATGAAAGTTTTTCGTTGGGTTATAAATAGGACAAGGGAAGTAAATGACTTGGTGGGTCAATAATAAACTTTTTGCAAATATTACCCCAATTGCAATTTAGTAGAAGAAGACTTAATTAAACTCTTATATATGTAGTACTATTTCTTTATCTTTTTAAATATGTGCCAAATTGAGGAAACAAAAGTTTTATTTTCATACAAAATTAATGAGTCAACCTTGATAGTAGTGAGTTATTAGCTAAAAGTTACTTATGGTATATATGGAGATTAGGGAATATGTATGTATCCTATGAACGTATGTATGTTTCGAGCAAAAAAATGTACGTATGTATGTGTACCTTCTTGAGACGAATGGTACAACTCCAAAAGTGAATCCAGCAGCAGCTTGAACGAACACAGAGAAGATGATCATAACAACAATAGAAGCTTCTAAAGTCCCAACAAGCCCAAGTATTATACAGAAAATCCCTCCCAAGGTTTGACACAGCCACAACGCCCATAACCTCCCTCTCATCCCAAACCTCCTCGCCATAAAATCCGATATAAACCCTCCGGCCGGCCGAGCAAACGCGTTCGCCAACCCGAAGCTGGCCGCCACCATCCCCGCTGTGTGAAGCTTCAGATTAAACCTGTCAAAAAAATACTGAGCTATTATGTTATCCACCGTGAGTTCAACCCCAAAACAATACCCATACGTCAGCCCTAAAATCCACCCTCTATAATTCTTAATGCCGTGATATAAAACCCTAGAAAAATCATCTTTTGCTTTCTCCCCTGATTTTTTCAGCCCATAGTAGTTCCCGTCCGGCAAGTCCTGTCCCAGTATTAACACCAAGAAGGCCGTGAACATTTGAAAAAGGGCGGGAATGAAGAAGGCGATTCGCCATGCGGTGAATTCCGGCGACCCTATGTGGCGGATGACGTCGAACACTAATGGCATTATGAGCTGCGTGGCGCCTCCGCCGAGGTTGCCCCACCCAGCCGCGAAGCCGTTGGCGGAGCCGACGATGGAGGAGGAGAACATGGAGCTCATCCAGAACTGCGTGGAGACGAAGGTGCAGAGAGAGAAGCCGGTGAAGAAGCGGACGAGAAGGAAGGAGGTGGAGGAGGATATGACGGCGGTAAAGAAGACGGCGGGGGCGGTGAGGAGGATGAGGGAGGCGCAGGCGAGGCGGGGGCCCACGAGGTCACAGGCGGTGCCCATTGCGATACGGGCGAAAACTGCGCCGGAGACGGAGGCGACACCGGCGTTGCCGATGTCGGAGGTGGTGAGATTGAGATTGTCACGGATAATGGGAAGGAGAGGCGGTGCGGCGAAGGTGGAGACGAAGCAGGAGAAGAAGGAGAGCCATGAAAGGTGAAACGCACTCATGTGAGGCTTGGCGACGGAAAACAACCTGAACTCCGTCGCTTTGTGCTCTGAGTCCACCGGAAGAGCAAATTTTGGCTGTTGCGCCGATGATGACTCTTTAAGAAGCTGATCGCCTGAAGCTTCCATTTCTATGCTTCTGTGCAGAAAATGGCGTGTTTGCGTGTTTGTGTTCTACTGTTCTTTTATATATATATATATATAAAACAACTGACGTATCACTTAAAATCTGATATGTTTCAATAGAGTTTGAATTAATGATGGAGAAGAAGGGATCGAAATATACAGGGGACAGTGAAGTTAAAATTGTATAGAAGTGATGGGCTTCTCAAGGGTGTGAGAGCGAAGTGTACAGAGAATATGCGAAGGAGAATTCAAAAAATGAAACATTGGAGAATTGCAGAATCTGACTTTTCATGAGCAAGGAAAGGCGTCGATGGTTTCGTTTCGCCGATTCTCACTATACTTTTCATTGTTCCCGATGGTTTCGTTTCGCCGATTCTCACAATACTCTTTACTTTTCATTGTGCCGGTTGTACAAACGAGAATCCTAGCTTCCAATTTTGTCTTTTATGTCTTCTCCAATACCCCCTAGCTCATAAGTACTGCTGTCTCCGGTAAAAATGTTCCTATAATTAAAGATTAAAGGTAGTATCTCTGTTCATAAGGATAAAATTGATAGTGTAATCTATACTATAAACTTTATTTTATATTTAGAATCAGAGAGAGTGTAAAACAAAACTGACTTTTTAAAAAAATTAAGGGAGATAAATAAGTTATTTAAATATATTATATATTATGTATCATTTGATTATATTACAGTTTATATGCCAAGAAAAATAGTTTTAAAAAATGATAAATATAAATATTTAAAGTAATTTAATAAACTTCTTCAATCTCTTCAAAAAGTTAATTTTATCTTATATTTAGGATATGATAGAATAGTAATAATGATTTGTAAGGGATAATAATAAAATATGAACTTCATTGTACTCCGTACTCCATAATGAGATAATAAAATAATGAATTATAGAAATATACTCACTCTAGTTCTTATTATAAGACGGCAACTAACCATTTTCACAAATCAATCAAAAAGTGAAAGTCATTAAGTTGTTCTAAAATTTAAGTAATTTCTAATATTACCTCTACTAATTGGACTAAACTCTAATATCGTATTAATTATTATTTTTACCCACCACCCTTATTAATTATGGGCATAGATGATAAAAAATAATAAATGCATTTTGAAAACAAGCAAGTGACTTATAAAAAGGATCAAATACGCTTGCTTGTTGATGTCTTATAATAAGGACCAGAGGGATTAATGACTGATTATCCCATTTTTTATAATACATTATTATAAAAATAAGGGAAAAGTATTTCTCCTGTCACTGAAGATGTAGTTATCTCCAGTGACCCCAAAACTATGTTGTTTTGAATTAATGAAGGGTTTGTAGTAATTTTAAGTGAATTAATGAAGGATGTTTTGATAAAATGTATATGATTAAAAAAATAAACAAAAATTATAGAAACACCCTTCATTAATTCAAAACTACGTAGTTTTGGAGTTACTGAAAATAACTCTATCTCCAATGACGGGAGAAATCCTTTACCCTATAAATAATATATTATAAAAATGGTAAAGTATTTCTCCAATCATTGGAGATAAGTTATCTCCAGTGACCCTCAAAATTATGTCATTTTGGATTAATGAATGGTGTTTCAATAATTTTACACTCTTCATTAATTCACCTAAAATTACAGAAACACCTTTTATGGGTCATGAAGATAACTTATCTTCAATGACTGGAGAAATATTTTTCCTTTATAAAAAACATCTAAAAATTCATTATACTTCATTGTTGCCAAAATATTTATTTCTTAATTTACAATTTTATTAAAGAAAATCCAAATAATTAATATTTCCTGAGTACTTTAAAATTTAAGAAGCAAGGGAATAGTTGGCATTATTGATTTTGGGTTATCTCATATCTGTCAACCAGACAATCGGCAAATCAATAGGTGCATCTTCCTCTATAAATATAGAGCGAGAGAGCTTTTTAGTTTTTAAATCTAAATTGAAAAAGAAGTTTTATTTGATTTGCATATATTCGATTTGTAAAGAAATCATACTAGTGCTATTCGAATTCATAATTTAACTTCTTATAGCAACAGTTAACAGCGGGTGAGGAGGATATATTACAAGCTGGACAATAATATATTCATAATCCTAAGGATCATTCATTAGTAATTATTAATAATAAAATATAATTACTTTTTGAGTCAGGGGGAATTGATTTTAATTATTCAAGTGGAAATACTCAAGTAGCAAAATAGTTTATGGAGTTATTGTTTTTGGGGATCCCATACAAATTTAGATAAAATAGGAAAAGATAAATCAGTAAATCCAATATCACATATCTCAAGTTAAACCTGTGGGAAGAATCTAGGATTTGCAAATATTTCCAAATGACTAATATGTCCTTTATAACATTTGGAGAACTCAAGTTATTAATTGTTATTCTTTATATCTAATGCATCGCAATTAACAATTTCATTATACATATTAACAATTGGGGACCTGGATTCTCTCCTTTTCCCTCCCCCTCAGAATCTCATCTGGACCGTCCAAATCTTGATCCAACGGTCCAGATTTTTTTATAAAAAAAATTTACTTTTGTCTTTTTCGAAAAAGACAAAACTTCAATTTTTTTTTTTTAAATCTAGACCGTTTGATCAAGATTTGGACGGTCCAGATGGGATTCTGAGGGGAAGGGAAAAAGAGGAAATCTGCTTCCTAACAATTGAAACTCCCCAATTAGCATCAACTTTGTAGGTAATTTTTGAAGCCACACATATCAGGCACCACTGACTATTTATGTATAGAGAATAACAATTTAAGAATTACAATTAACAACTTTGACATGCATATTAATCTCAAGTCTGTCTGACTTGAGATTTCTGATTTTGGTCAGCTTGATTTATCTTTTCCCTATTTTGATCTTTTTTCTTATTTCCCCCTTACAAATTAAAATGAAGGATGGGACGTGGGTAAACAAACGAGAAAAGACAAGCAGATAACGAAAAGAAAACAAAAGACATTTGAAACACTATCATGTTGTTGTTGCCCGCCGGCTCCCAATATCGAGGGAAATCTCAAAAGCTGAGTTTTAACTTTTAAGTGCAACAAGTGTACGTTTTCATCGTAACAGTCACTAACAGCATATATAAAAAAGGGATAAAGAGCAACTTTACAAATGTTTTTTTTTTTCGGGAGCGCCCAACACTACGTGTTTTTTTCTGAATCAAAAATATACATGTGGTTACGTTTTGAGAGCGCTCAGCACCACGGCCGTCAGTCAACTGTCAGTTGACCATTAACGCTGACGTGGCACTGATCTGGACTGACACGCTGACGGGGAAGCTGAATTCAAAAATTAGGGAAAAAAATTTCAAAAATTAAGAAAATTTTTTGAAAAATTATAAATAATTCAAATAATTTGAAAAAAAATCTCAAAGAATTAGGAAAAAAATTCAAATAATTACAAAAAAATTAAGAAAAAATTAGGAAAAAAATTCAAATAATTAGAAAAAAAATTCAAATAATTATTTGAATTTAATTCAAAAAAATAGGAAAAAAATTCAAAAAATTAGGGAAAAAAATTAAAATAATTAGCAATAAATTCAATAATAATAATAATAATTAGAAATAAATTCAAAAAATTAAGAAAAATTAAAATAATTATAAAAAAATTAAATACCTCCGCTAGTGAGCCCCACCACCGGCCACCTTATTGTCAACCACCACCGGCCGACAGCAACGGTCGGTTGCTGAGGGTCGCCACTCGGTAGAGGCAATCAGTTATTTTCAGAAACAGGAAAAGAATGTATTTTTAGTCTTTTACGGAATTAAATTTTCATATGAATATTTTTACTCTTCATTTATTTTATGTAGATAATTGTTTTTTTGAAAAAAATGTATAGTTAAATAGGTTTAAAATTAAAAAATTGTTAAATTTTGTGATAGAATTAATAAAGTTTAAAATTTTGCGGTCGGTCCCCACCACCGGCAACTGACTGCTGTCGCCAGTAGGAGGTGGCTGGCGGTAGGGTGGCAAGTGGTGGGGCCCACTACCTAGGGTATTTAATTTTTTTTTATAATTATTTTAATTTTTTCTAAATTTTTTGGATTTATTGCTAATTTTTTTCTAATTTAAAAAAAATCTAATTTTTTGATTTTTTTTCCTAATTTTTTGAATTTTTTTGATAATTATTTTAATTTTTTCCTAATTTTTTGAATTAAATTCAAACAATTTTTTGAATTTTTTTTCTAATTATTTGAATTTTTTCCTTACTTTTTTTTATTTTTTTCCTAATTATTTGAATTTTTTTCGAACTACTTGATTTTTTAAAATAATTTTTCGAAATTTTTTCTTAATTTTTGAAATTTTTTTCCTAATTTTTTTTCCACATCAGCTTCCCCGTCATCGTCCACGTCAGCGTGTCAGTCCACATCAGCTCCACGTCAGCATTAACGGTCAACTGACGGCCGTGGTGCTGAGCGCTCCCAAAATGTAACCACATGTGTATTTTTGGTCCAGAAAAAAGTACGTGGTGCTGGGCGCTCATAGGGGAAAAGCACATGTATAAAATTACTCCTAAACCCTATAAAATTTTTTTTTGGGGGGGGGGGGGGGGGGAGGGGAGAAAAAGGGAGTTATTCATAGTTTGTGGATAACAATGCAATAAATTTAAGGAATAAGTTTTGCTGTTAGTTTTTTATATGGTAACTGGTATTTGGGAATGGGGTATTAAAGACACTAAGTCATTTTTGACATGTTCAATAATTTTATTTAAAGGCTAAAGTATACGTTTGGTCCTTCATGTTTACCTCTGGTATTATTTTACTCCTTTAAATTTGTAAAGTACACGTTTGGTCCTTTAATGTTAACATCGTTAATTTTACTTAACGGAATATACTGACTCAACAATTTTAAGCAATGACTATGTAATTAAAGGCTGACTAAGCATGCTTATATGTTAATATTTTAATAAATTAATATTTTAAATTATATTAATTAAAAAATATTTAATCTTCATAGATTATTTTACAATTTTTCACAGTTTATAAAGATTAAATATTTTTTTGTCAAATAAGATTAAATATTTTTCAGTTAATAGAATTTAAAATATTAATTTATTAAAATACTAACATATAAAGATAAATAATCAATATTTAATTGTACAGTCATGACTTAAAATTGTTAAGTCAGTATTTTCTATTAAGTCAGACTAATGGTGTTAACATTAAAGGACCAAATATGTATTTACAAACTTAATGGATTAAAATGATACAAAGGTAAATATAGAAGACAAAATGTATACTTTAGCCTCATTTAAAAGAAAATGGAAACAGCAACCACCCTCTGACAGGAGGCTCCGCTCGTAATTTTAATTCCTGTAATTTTATTTATTTGGGTTACTCCACCAGCATCTAACGCTATATTAACAATTTGATTTCCGGAAATACTGTCGAGGAATCTCGAGAATAAAAATTTTAAAATTAAAAAAAAGGGTTAAGGTGCAAAAATACACATGTGCTTTTTTTCTGAGGAGCAACCAGTAGCAAATGTTTTTTTTGGGTGTAAAAGTACACACGTGGTTACAAATTAGGTGCAAAAATACTGTTTGACCGTTAAGTTTGACTTTGACCGTTAAGTTTGATTTTGACTGATGACGTGGCATTTCAAAGGTGCAAAAATACACATGTGATTTGTCCAGAAGAGCGCCCAACAACAATTTTTTTTTATTTAATAATTTTATTTCAAGATCCTAAAATAATTTTTCAAGATTATGAAGTATTTTTTCAGTATCAGTCAGTATCCTTTTAGTCTCGGTCAATACTTGAAATATTTTTTCAAGATCCTAAAATAATTTTTCAAGATTATGAAGTATTTTTTCTGTACCAGTCAGTATCCTGAAAGTACTTTTTAGTACCAGTCAGTACCCTGAAATATTTTTTTCAGTATCAGTTAGTATTCTTTTAGTACCAGTCAATACTTGAAATATTTTTTCAATATCATAAAATAATTTTTCAAGATCCTAAAATAATTTTTCAAGATTATGAAGTATTTTTCTGTACTAGTCAGTATCCTGAAAGTGCTTTTTAGTATTAGTCAGTACCCTGAAATATTTTTTTTCGGATACTGACTAGTACAAAAAAAATACTTCATAATCTTGAAAAATTATTTTAGGATCTTGAAAAAATATTTCAAATATTGACCGGTACTAAAAAGATACTGACTGATACTGAAAAAATACTTCATAATCTTGAAAAATTATTTTAGAATCTTGAAAAAATATTTCAAATGTTTACCGGTACTAAAAGGATACTGAAAAAAATATTTCAGGGTACTGACTGGTACTAAAAAGTACTTTCAGGATACTGACTGGTATAAAAAAAAAATACTTCAAAGTATCTTTTTAGTACCAATTAGTACCCTGAAATATTTTTTTCTGATCTAAAAATAATTTTTCAAGATTACGAAGTATTTTTTCAGTACAAGTCAGTATTCTAAATATCTTTTTAACACCCGATAGTAATTAAAATAAAATTATTAAATTAAAAAAAATTGTTGTTGGGCACTCTTCTTGACAAATCACATGTGTATTTTTGCACCAGTCAAAGTCAAACTTAACGGTCAAACGGTATTTTTACACCTGATTTGTAACTACGTGTGCACTTTTACATCCAAAAAAAGCATTTGCTACTGGACGCTCCACGGAGAAAAGTACATGTGTATTTTTACACCTTAACCCTTAAAAAAACAAAAAAAAAAAAAAACCTAATTGAGGGATCTCGCTAACTCAAAATAATTATCACAACTCCATACCTATGGTTCAAATACGAGACTATCCAAGCGCCCAACAGTTAATCCGCCCCTTTAATTTTCTCTTTTTTCAGAAAAAAAAAAAACAAAAAGAAAAAAGTCTCCTCATTCAGCACAACGCTTCTCGGCCAACTACAAGAAACCAACATTTGATAAAAACATCGAAGATCGTATCACTTTGGCATCATATCCAATGAAAATTAACGATCCTTCCTGTCACTTTGCTGTCATTGCAATATACAGGACTCTCATCATAAAAGGCAATTCACGGTTGGAGAATTATGAATCATCTCTTACAATAAAACCATACCATGAATAGCAAAATTTAATTCATAAGCCTCTATGTCGAACCAGTCCATCATTACATTCTAAAGAAACGCCCGGGATACAAATCCCTCCCCTGGAGTCATCAAGGTCCAAAACAGGGGAGAAGGAAAGCACCTATTTTTAAGTCTTTCAAGACAATCTCTCTACTCTAATACTTTGGAGGTGGCTGCTGAGTTGGTAACAGACCAAAGCGCTTCTTCAGAAGGACTCTCTGCCTGGAGAATTTATCATCGGGTGAAAACCGCGCTGCAAAGTGAGCCAAACCAAACAGACGCACATCAATGATCCAAGATCAATAAGGTATTGGACGATGCAAGTAAAACAATTTAATAAAATGCTACAGAGAATGGTGAGTGTAAGATATGGCCCTTGTGATAAAAGTTTCAAACAGAAAAGAGCAGCATCTGACTTCATTTAAAAAATGAAATCCATTAAAAGAAGGTTGTTAATAAGAAGTACAGTACTAAAGCACAAGGATCAAACTGATAAACTAACACTCTAAGAGTAAAAATATATATACCATAGATAACAGAACACAAATACATCCAACAAAGTCAACCCCGAATAGAATTACTCAGATTACTGGCAATATTGGCTTCACTCAAACATATAGGAAGATAATTGCAGTAGTATTGAGAGAATAGTTTAAGAGCAAAAAGGCCCTTTAACGCTAATTCCTAAGGAACTTGTCTATTGTTACCTGGATGCGCAGACTGTGTTGCCAAACCCAGAGGTGATTCCTTCTGCATGAATAGAACAGCCAGAAATTAACACAAGTAAAATCCACTCATCGGATTATGCGTATTGCAACATAGAGGTGAGTTCCAAACTTAACTATTCAAAAATCTGAAATCCTACTGAAATTTTTTCAAAAAGGGAAGGTTCAATACCCGATACTTATGGTAAGTATCCAAGCAATATTTCAGAAATATGAAAAACACATAGTTCTCACACTTCGAATAACTAAGAATGAAAAAAAATATTGTTTCCATTTACCAGCCATTTTGAAAATCCAAGACAACAGTTTAATTCATGTTTAATGCTTTCAACTTCAATTTAGCAGCAAACATGTTGGGTTACAGAACTTCTGAAGAGAAACTAAATGTTGACAATTACCTTGGTAGTGTAAACTTTATCACCATTTTCATTTATGTAATACTGAAGATACATTATTGCTGATCTTTTGCCCTGCCAAACTAAGTCTCGCAACCAAAGTATGCAACGACTGCATCAAGCATAAGACAATAGTCACATATCAATAATGGCAAAAGTGAGAGCGCAAAAAGGAAAAGGATAGGATAATATGAAGTGAGATTAGTCATTGGATACTGTAGTTGAGAATTAAGAAATAAGAACACTCACTAATTAAAGTAATGACCACAAGCAGAAACTTATGAACACAATACCTATGAAAGATTAGTTAATGATCCTGCCTCCAAACACATTCCAATATTCTTTTTCATTTATATGTAAGCCTTCATACCACATAATTTCATCACCAAAATCATTTTTTTTTTTTGAAAAAAAAAATAATAATAGAGGAAATCTAACTTTGACGAAATTATTGAAGAAAACAAAAGTCTTCAGGCTAATGAGAATTCTTCATTAGGTGTTTCTTTCGATTATAATCAGTCTTGTATCAAGCATAAATCAGAATGTATTTCAATGAAATAAGTTGGATTGCGACACCATCCAGAAAAAATATCAGACAATATACCGTGGACGTTAAAGATGAGAGACTGAGGTGACTCACCGACTGTGAGATGAGAAACTGGGGAGGAGGGAGCACCGCCACCGAGTCGGAATGAAGAGATCGCGAAGCCGTGAGCCAAGCGTCACTGTGATATCCTTCCGATGTGCTACGTTAAACCCTCTCAAACCCTAAAAATAATTCGTTTATTTATTTATTTATTATTTATTCCTCAATATCCATTATTTTTCTTGGGCCACTCCCAATCCCCCTTGAATTAACTTCTTACTGATAGTTCCCGGCCCATCACTATATGGGCCATACATACTTCCTCGTGAAATAGGCATTTTGAGAGAAATCTAGACTTCTCATCTGGCATTGTTTTGCCAATAAGAATTGGTACAGTTCGCTAAAGTGTCGGTCTTCACCCCAAAAATGAGGAAGTTCGATTCTCGCTGGTTGATGTGAGGGCCTCATTGGTGGACGATTTGTAAGTGCCCCTGTAAGCGCTCTTTAAGCCTGGAAGCATGTCCTAGCCCTGGTAGGGTACTGGTGTTTACCCCCACCTAAACTTTTTATTATCCAAAAAAAAATCTCAAATTGTTTCAATTTTTTTCACAAAATAAAAAGAGAAAATTTCATTAAAGGACCACATAACCAAATTTATTTCCATCAAGGACCAAAATATTCTAAAATTTTGCTATAAGACCAAAGATCAAAATGAAAATAAGTTTTGTAGGTAAAAAAAAAAAAAGAATAATGTCCATTGGTTTATTTTTTTTAAAAAAAAAAGTTTGATTGTTGCTGGAGCCATCTAAGCTTTGGCGCTGACTGGTTAGAGCTCTGACCACCAAAAATTATTAACCTGTTGTTCATAGGAAGATTTTTCACTTGTTTATGAAGAGTTGCACAATTGTAAATAAGACGTGTTGAATTTGTGTTGTTCATTTACAAATGTCAAGCTACTCATGAACAAGTTAAATAAGCATATGAACAACGCAAATTAAGAGGTTAAAAGAAAACATAGGATCATGAACAAGTTTAATTGCAAATGTCCCGCTCTTCATAAACAAGTGAATTATACATATAAACAACACAATTTGAACAATCGTATTTATGAATGTTCTACCCTTCATGAACAACTGGAATCTTCCTATGAACAATAAATTAATTTTTGTGGTTGGAGTTCCAACTAGTTGGCTCCACAGTTTTGATGGGTAGCTGGTGATGGTTGCTCCAACTTGACAGTTGTCGGTGACCAGTCGTCGGATCTCTAGTGATGATAAAATCTTTTTTGGAAAAAAAAAAAAACAAAGCAAGGTAATTATTATCTTTTTATTTATAAAACTTATTTTCAATTTTGTCTTTGGTCCTACTATGAAATTTCAAAATGTTTTGGTTCTTAATTGAAATAAATTTGGTCTTGTGGTCTTTTAATGTTTTTATCCCAAATAAAAACAATTCTTCCCATTTTTTACTATGGAATTGACATATTTTTCATTAAAAACCAAAACAAAATTGACTTCTCCTTTATAGTGATAATTAAATACTGACATACTTTTCTAAATTAAAAAAAAAAAGGCTAACTTATGAATTAAAGTATGATTATGATATTAACATACCACTTTGGTCCTATTTATAAGTCCTTTTTAACTAAATCTTATATAGAAATGAGAGGTAATTATCTCAATGATTATGGGGTAAATTTACAAATTTACCCTCATTTATGAATGAATATTTTTCAACTCTTTCTTATCTCTTTATCTTCAAAATTTATTGTAATAGATACAATTAATATGGTTAAAATTGTAATAATCTCATTTACTATCCTGAAACTAGACTTATAAATAAAATTAAACTTTTCAGTCAAAAAAGACTTACAAATAAAATCAGAGTGATACTAATTAGTGAGATCCGATTCATAATCATACCTCATAATAATTTGAGTTTGGAAAAAAAAAAGAATTATACAATGAATATGGAAGATTTTTTTGGGACAATGATGATTGTGGTTCCTCTTAATTTTCATAAGCCTTAAAAATCCAACTCATGGGGTGGAAAGGTGTATCAAAGTTCAAAGAAGTAATTGAACACCATGTACAGTGTATACTCTTCCAGTCAGTGGCGGACCCAAGAATTAATGTTTGTGGGTGCACAATTTGTGAGTTAATTTAGGGGTTCGGGGGCAACGCCCCGAATTTTTTTTTTTTAAGAAAAGTTTTAAATACATTAAAAATCAAATAAATATAAACAATAAAAGAAAGAAAAATTCAACTTAACATATAAAAAAGTTTAACAAGATTAGGGAACATGTTGCAACCTATAAGCTAGCTCATCTCAATACTTCCTCTATTGGAACCTATAAGATTGTATCTTTTTTTGTATAGGGACACTAAGCAATTGAAGCTATAATTTCCAATTCCAAAGCAACTAAACAATTTGCACTCTATGCCAATTTAGTAAGTAATCAGCAAGTAATCCAAAACAAAATAAATTAACATCTAAAGGATGAAAAGATAATATTTGTAATCAATAAATTATGGATAAGTAAACTAAATGAAAGGTGTCTTTTTATATTTTTCTATGTCTTTACCTCTGAATGAAAGACTGCGTAGCTCATTTGGTAGAGAGGATGCTGAGCGCCCTTATGGTCGTGGGTTCGAAACCCCTTGGGTGCTGTTTTTGTTGTGCCAGCGTATATATGAAAGAAACGCCCAGTGTTAGGATGTGTTTCATTGTTTGAAAAAAAAAATATATATGAAAGAAGCACCAGGAGGAGGAATCAAACACGGGATATTACACTCAACTCTATGGACTTATTACCAACTAGGCTACTTAGAAGAGTTGAGATTGACTTCCTTCAAAAAAATATATGTATTATTAAAATGTTACTGTCTACACTTGCCCACACTGGCACCAATATGGGTCCGCCGATGCTTCCAGTCTTCCCCATCAACATCTCAGTATTTCCTTTCCTGCCAAATAGTCAATAGTAATCTAAGTATGAAAGCTTTTATACAAATGGAGGGTTGTAAATTCAATCCGCCATTATAACAATCCATTAATACTTATCTCTTTATTTCAAAATATATCTACATGTCTCTTTTATTTAGGCTATAATACACCATTTTCTTTAGCACCAAAAAAAAAAAACTAAATATATACACATTTAAATTTTTCAAACCACACATAATTTTAGGAAAGGTGATTTCCAAAAATATCATCACGGAGAAAATCTCATAAAGCCATTGGCGTTTGTAGTTGATAATTAATGAAACCCCACGATAGTGACATAATTAATAACAAAACAATGAACCTATTTATAAAAGATATAAAACCATATCAATCAATCATCAATTTTATATATGAAATATTATAATATCCGCTTAAAAATCCGTTTAACTAAAAATGGGCTGAGTAATAAAATCATTAAAAAAATTCACACGTAATTAAAGTTACACTCATTCAGTTAACACCCGTTAAAGTAATAATCTCCTTTTTTTCTAAAGCATATTATAAATTATTTTCTAATATAGACAATTTCTCTTTACTTTAAAAAGTTTAACTTCTTCAATATTAACTGCAGATTAAAATTATACATTTTGTTTCTAAGTTATTCAAATTTATTGGGATATTCCCCTTTAACTCCCAGTTTTTATTATTGGGATTTGAAGATGAGGTAATAAAGTAAATTGAATTTTAAAATATAAATTAAATCATGAATGAAATTTATTGATTGAATTTAAAAATATACATCAAACCATGATTTATAAATCATAATCACCTAATAGGCATTTAGAGGCTATGTATTCACATTTGGGAATGGCCAAAAATACCCAAATACTGCCCAGAAATTTCAGAATCTCAATTTATTAAGTTATTAGTGCAATAAATTATATTAATGTGAGCAAATTTGGGCTTAACGGATAATCTTTTATTTAATTAACAATTAATTTAATTTTTAAGGAAAAAAAAACATGTTCTATAATTTTACACATACACTCCGAAGTGCTTTACATGGGAGCATCGTTAATCAAAAACAAAAAAGAAAAATAGAATTACCCTATTTTAAATATATGATAATAAAGTAAATTGAATTTCAAAAAGAAAAAAGCAGAATACAAGGTGACATTGTAGCTATTTGGATATTAACATCCACGCAATTATAATTATGAAATTTCTTACTGGGATATTAAAAATTAAACCAAGATTGTGAATCATAAATTATAATCATATTGAATTTAAAAAATACTTAAGAATTTCATCTTCCAATTTAGTTTAATAACTTCTATTATTTTATAATTTGGCATATTATTGTCTAATTATATTGAATTTAATAATTTCTACTATCTTATAAATCCATAGAATGTTTTGTTGCATTTAATTTCAATCTCTTAGTGTATTATTGTCTAGGTCCATATTGCATGTATGTAAATATGGAGAAATCTCACCTCTAGCAACACACCTCTTAATTTTTTTACTTTTATATTTAACTGTAATATTTCTTTAAAGATTTTTTCTTTAGGTGGGGATTTTATAAAAATTTATTTCAATTTTATATTGAATTATATTTACCACGCGCAATGCATGCATAGGATATAAATACTTATTTGATCATAAAAAAACTAGTTTGTATTTAAGGGTTTAAACTTCTCATGTTGCATGAAAAGAAGAAGATTCCTACACACACATGAAATGGTGAGACCCACATATATATAATTCTAATTATATATATATATATATGAGTCTCACCATTTAATGTGTGTGTGACATAAGAATACACTTCTTCTACAACATAAGAAGTATTTTTCCCTTATATTTAAATTATTAGAAATCTTTATAAAGTTTCAACTCTTATCGTCATTTATAATAAAATCGAATCCATTCTTTTCAACCTAGTAACTATTGTGTTCTCCGTCTCCAAATATAAAAAAATAAATGACTGCTTTTTTTAGTGCCATTTAACTATGTGTTAAATACTTAATTTGCTATAGAAGTATTGGTAAGGGGACACTCAGCATCTGAAAGGTTTTTTGGCCAAATTTGCCCTAGAAGTATGAAAAATGTAGCAAATTTGCCCTGATTTAACAGATCCAAACGGTCAACAGTTAGTTGACCAAATTATGCTGACGTGGCTCTACCATATAGGATTTAAATGCTACATAATAATCCACCTCAGTTTTACATTCATCACTCTCTCTCCTCTCTCTCGCTCTTTCTGTGTATGCAAGCTGTCAGTCGGTAGCCAAAATGTCTCACCGCCACATTAATCGCTTGGTGGGTTGTCAAAATTTCTTCCTCCCCAGATCGACCATGCCCATGTTGCAGATCATTGGGATCTTCTCCTCCAAAAATTGCAACCCCCATGTGTAGGACTATTAGGATAAAGGTCTTAAATGCCATGGAAGTTTTCGCTCAGGAGCACTGGTAAGACGGAAGTTTTTTTTGGACAAAAAATACCACGGAATTTCGCAAAACGTAGTAATTTTGCCCCTCCGTTAATTTTGACCGTTAAGTTTAACTGAGTGCACACGTGGCATGCCACCTCATCAATCAAAAGTATCATTTTTGTCTCGGAAGTTTTTGCTAAGGAGCAATTAATGTTGCCCCGGAAGTTTTCACTGAAGAGTAATTTTGCCCCGGAAGTTTATAAAACGCAGTAATTTTGCCTTGCTGTCCCCTAATACTAAATTTGACTATTAAATCAAACAAAAACCACACATGTCATGCCTTGAAAAGATCAAACATGGAGTCAGAGAAAGAGAT
Organism: Acacia crassicarpa; assembly: GCA_034222035.1. Classification (NCBI taxonomy): domain Eukaryota; kingdom Viridiplantae; phylum Streptophyta; class Magnoliopsida; order Fabales; family Fabaceae; genus Acacia; species Acacia crassicarpa. The sequence goes on along the minus strand of JAWXYG010000009.1, from coordinate 15,396,307 downwards.
CTTTGAGATGTTGAGCTCAAGGCGGCCAGAATTTGTGGAGCCGAACTGGTCAGAAGGACTGAAAGGTCTATTGCAAAACCCAGAGGAAGCATCACTTATAATCTAAACAAATGAAACACAAAACGAGAAATGAATTGTTCCAAAAATTGGTTCAGTAAAACAAATCAATAGTGATAATATTTACGTTTATATAGACTAATCATTTGCTTATATCATAAGTGATGCTTCCTCTGGGTTTTGTGACAGATCTTTTAGTCCCTTTGACCGGTTTAGCTTCACAAATTCTATTGAATAAATCAGGAGCAATCTGGAACAAAACCGATATGAGTGATCTGAGTCACGTGCGGGAACGCTGTCCTATAGAGTTATTCCGCAACCACCGGCAAACTGGAAACGGTACTCCCCAGGATTAAACAGACCCTTTTCGCTCTACCGCAAGGTGGCAGAACTGGCGAAAGATAATGGTAATCGACAGGAAGGAAAAAAAAAAGGCAAAGGAGAAAAAATTGTGTATATGTTGTACCAAGCACTTCGTCCGACTTCCTTTTGTAAACGTTGTCCGCAGAGAGCCAATGGGCGTCAAACCATTCGGACGACGCATCCCTTGCGACCCAACAGACGTTGCCTAAAAAATCGAGTCTACTTGTTGACAACGGTAAACTCGTCCGGATAGGCGCTCGCCCGCTGACAACTCTTGGTCACGAAGGGTTCTCAACTTTTGAACCCTAAATATGGAGCCTTTTCGGTAAGCCTCCAAAAATTAAATTATTATTTTAGTAAACTAAAATAATATTTCTTTAGAGCAAAATATTTTTACAAAAGTGCCGGTGTCATATATTACTCACACGCAGGGGGGAAATCGCTGGATTTCCACTGTGTTTGCCTCTTGGTGGCCCATTGTTGCGCGCGCGAGCCCACTACTCCTCAAGTCTCTTTACAAGCTCAATAGCATATGATTCTATATATAGGCTTGTAGTCTCCTTTTCCTAAACAATGTGGGACTTGTTTCTTTGACACACCCACACATTTACTCACATGTTTACAACAATTTCTAGCCGCCTTGAACCCAACATCTCAAAGATCTTTTTCTCTGACTCTAAGTTCGACTTTTGCAAGGCATAATATGTGTGGTCTTTGACTGATTTAATAGTTGAATTTAATATTGGGGAATAGAAGGATAAAATTGGTACGTTTTGTAAACTTCCTGGGCAAAATTACTCCTTAGTGAAAACTTGTGGGGCAAAATTGCTCCTTAGCAAAAACTTCTGGGGTAAAAATGATACTTAACTCTTTTGATTGATGAAGTGGCATGTCACATGTGATGAGGTGGCATGCCACGTGTGCACTCAGTTAAACTTAACGGTCAAAATTAACAGAAGGGCAAAATTACTACATTTTGTGAACTTCCGTGGCATTTTTGGTCTAAAAAAAAATTCCGTCTTATTAGTGCTCCTGAGCAAAAACTTCCATGGCATTTAAGACCCTTATCCCTTAATCGCTTGGTGGGTTGTCAAAATTTCTTCCTCCCCAGATCGACCATGCCCATGTCGCAGATCATTGGGATCTTCTCCTCCAAAAATTACAACCCCCATGCATAGGACTATTGGGAGGCACAATAATCGCTTGGAGGGTTATGTTCCTGTTTGAAGCAGTATCCCCATGGGTAAGGACCGTCAGGGGCGGAGGGCCAACCACTGGTGGCCTTATGGGAAGTTTGACTTGGGAAAGTTGCTATCTCCCTCTTGCGCACAACAGCATCGCTGGTGGTGGAGAAGTTCGGGAAAGATCCAACGGCTTGAATGAAGGAGTCATAAATCTAGAAGCTTCTGGTCAGATAGGCACCATAGTTCCGATGCTTGAGCTTATGGTTGAAGGTGTTGAGCAAATAGATCAGGTAATGTCCCGAATGATTTCTTCCTGGATTGGCTGAAGGCGTTGAACAAATTTGTTCTTGGATTTGTTCGAACAACACATGTTTGCAATATGATCTTTTGTTCGACTAAGGAAAGACTGATCTTTTTTTTGGGGGGGGGGCTTTCTGTATATATTTTTCTTCTTGGATTTCAATCAATGCAATGCTCACTTGTGATGTTCAAACCCAGATTTTTAGAAGAAGTATTAGGAATTGGTCTCAGGGTTTGGGGGTTTTTTTTTTCCAATTGATTGTTGACGGATGCCAAGGACGATGAAGGTGAAGAGGTTGATTTTGCCATACTAATTTTTTTTCATTGATTGCTAGGTTTTGGTGATTCTTATTGTATTGTTCATTGTGTGGTTGTGGCTGTGATTTGCTCCGGAGGAACATTAGTTGCACTATCTGGCATTTGGAGAAACATTGGTTTGATTTTGTTGTCTAGTATTTGGAATGAGAGAAAAAAACAAGAACTCTACCCTGCGTATAGAAAGAGAGCAAGAGGGAGGAGAGAGAGTAATGAATGTGGCGCTGATGTGGATTATTATGTGGCATTTAAATTCTATATGGTAGAGCCACGTCAGCATAAGTTGGTCAACTAATTGTTGACCGTTTGGATCTATTAAGTTAGGGCAAATTTGCTACCTTTTTTTATACTTTCGGGGCAAATTTAGTACTAAAAAGACTTGTGGGTGCTGAGTGTTCCTTTACCAATACTTCCGTGGCAAATTATGTATTTAACCCTTTAACGATTATATAAACTTTGTACTTTTAGGAGCACATATTTTAAAATCTCATATTAATTCCTTGAGACATATTTATAATTTTTATGTGTTAACAAATTTTTTGATATTTTTCACATTCAAATGATATTTATTATGACTTTGGGCTTGTTTGGGATGGCTGCAAAACAAGAAAAAAGTCGAATGAAAATAATAATAATAAAAAAAACAGTGAAAATATGATTCTTGAATGTTTGGCATGACTTCAAGATATTATAGACTTTTGGAAATGAAGTGACTTCTTAACTGAAGTTACTGTTTAAAGCTTCTAGATCCATCAAAGTGACTTCTTAATAAAAGATGAACATCATCTTCCCCAAGCTACTTCTCGTTTTCTCCAGTTGGAATTTCAACATAACAATGAAAGAACATGGCATTGTTGTTATTTATTTATCATTAATTATTCCTACGTGTATTTATGTGGAAAACCACCAATTGTGTGTTTTGGCTCTTTTCTATCAACTTGCCTTTTAGTTTCAACCGTTCCCCTCTCATCGTCCATACCCCCATTATTTCGTCTCCAATCATGAACATTATATTGCATGATGATTGCCAAGCTTTTTAAAATATATATATATATATATATATATATATATATATATATGGAGTATATATGTGTGTGTATAAAATATAATTTCATGATATTTTGCACTACATGTCAAATTCTGATTGTGGTCCAATCTAGAGGCGCTCCTTCCAATATTTTCTCCCATCCATATCTCTAGCATGGCTTTTATATAATTATGCTTTGTTTAAAGCAATATATATATATATATAAATATATATATATATATATATATATATATATATATATATATATATATTATCTAATATCCTTAAGAAACCACTCCCTCTTATCTTATTTTTTAAAAAGAAAAAAATTGAACAAGATTATATCGTTTTTGAGATGTATTTCTTGGGATTTAAATTTGTGGGCTCTTTCTTATAGGGTGTGCTCCCTTACTATATCAACTAACAACTTGATACAAATACATTCTTTTAATTTTCATTATAAGGACGTTTAGCATGTTTTATAATATAATAATATTTAAAAAATAATAATTTTTTCATCTAGTTCCCCTAAATAACTATAATACTTCCTAATTAATTAACCAAACTTCTTTAACTAATTGCTTTTTTTATGTTATTATACGGTATCCGGTTTAGAGCTACTTACCTATTGAATTTTAAGGGTAATTTTAATATGTTACAATAAATTTTGACTAACTTCATTAATCTATCTAAGTGAAGAATTGTTATTGGGTGCTCATAATATGGACCAAAGAAAATATAAAAGCTTTCTGTTAATTACAAACTCTTCTAACTAATAACTTTTATTGAAGGTAATTTTGACATACCACAAGAATAATAAATTTTAGCAAACTTTCATAATGATTAATGAATGTAAAATTGTTAATAAATAAGTGCTTAAAAATAGGACAACGAGCGAGTATTTTTTTTTTAATTTACAAAATTAAAGTAATTCTTGAACAAATTTGAATGATTTTTCATTTGGCCTATCATTGTATAGGTTGTGTCCAAATTTTTGTTATTTTAAGAATGAAATAAAATAAAGGAGAGTTAAAATAATTATCATATATTATAATATGATAGACATTTTTAAAAGAATGAAGGATGCGATTTTTCTTACAATATACTCCTCTGGTCCTTAGTATCAAATATATTTAGGAAATTGATATTGATCGAAAATATAAAGTATAATTTTCATATTTGTTAATATTTTTTTAATTTACCCCTATTGATGATCCTCGACTATAATTAAAAAAGAGAGAATGCGGCAAATGAGGATTGGCACAGTTGCCTAAGACGTCGGCCCTCATCTCAAAATAGAGAAGGTTCGATACCCGCTGGTCGATTTGAAGGCTTCATTGGTGGATGATCTGTAAGTACCTCTGTAAACACTCTTTAAACCTGGAGGTATATCCTGGTTCTAGTGGGGTACTGTAAACACTCTTTAATCCTGGAGGTATATCCTGGTTCTAGTGGGGTACTAGTGTCTACCCCCACCTAAACTTTTATGCAACAAAAAGAGAGAGAGAGAAAATGTAAGAATTAAGGAAGATGATTATAGTATTGTAGAAAATACATATTATATTAAGTAACTTAATTAATTTTATTAATTTAATCTAATTAGATAAATATAACTTATATTAAGGACTAAATGGAATATTAATTAAAAGGTTGTCAGGCTGTACATAATTTGTATGCATATTTAATTTAATCAATTTGACAATTTTAAAACATGATATGTGTCACAATTTGATCAAAATTGTGTGATACTAATTTATTGACATCATATGATAGTATAAAATGCGAAAACTCCTTGGATCAAACAAATCATTTCAAAAAAAGAAAAAAAAAAGAAGAAAACATAACAATAGAAATAAGTAGAACTTTGGAGAATAGTGGAGAAGGAGAGGAGAAATAAATACACAAAATTATGACACCTTTAAGCATATTTTGGACATGTTTTATTCTCTTTATTTTTTTGGAAGGTAATGTCATTCTAAAATCTAGAGTCCCACTATTCAGATTAGCAATGGTTGAATTGGGAACAGATGCTTTCACCAGTATCTTTCTCCTCATCTTTTGTTATTTTCACATCCTAACCGTTCAATTTTGGTCCAAGTGTTTTAAAAAAAATATATCATCTATTTTATCGGTAATTTAAAATAGATGATGTGTCTTCCTCTAAATGCTTGAATCAAAATTAAATAAGTATGATGTGAAGATAATGAGAGATGAGCAAACAGAGGTTGATGATGAAAGAAATTGAACGATTGAATTTGATTTGGAAATGTATGGTATACTAGATAATTATGGCAATAAATACAAAGGAAGTACATATTTTTCCAAAGCATCAGTGACATAGATTTGACAGTTTTTCGACCTTAATATTCTTCTCAAATAGGAAAACAAAATATTTTATAAAATGGGAAAAATAAAATTGAAAAGGATCAGAAGATAAATAGGGCCGACATGAGAAGATAACTCGGACCGACTTTCCATGTGTAAATCACATGAAATAAATGTATCGTATAATCATTAAACACGTCATCTCTGAAATGCACCTTGGATCATGAATGAATGAATACTGAATAGTAATAGTATCTAGAGAAAAGCGATACCTGAATTTACTAAAATAGCTTATACATTGGTCAAATTACAAAAATGGCACTTGACACCTCAGCGGTGGATAATTGGATATCCATGAGAGTTGCTCGGAAAAGCACCCATTAACAACATTAACAAGTGTATTTAATTTACCATCCAGGACAGCAGTACAGTGGTATAGTTAGTGGTATTGAGATACTTTATATCTCCTCTCAGGTCTCGTGTTCGAATCCCCCCTCCCCTCGCCTTGTACAAAAAAAAAGTGTATTTAATTTTTTTTATAAAATACTTATTTGTTCTCAATAAGCATTAATTATTTATTTTTATATATATCCCTAATTAATAATAGTAATAGGTGAAAGTAATAATTAATATAATATTAGAGTTTAGTGTAACTAGTATGGACAATATTGGAAGTTACTTAAATTTTAGGACAACTTTATTTTACTTTAACTGTTTTTCTTGGTCTGTGAGAATTGTTAGTTAGTGCCTTATAATAAAAACAAGAGGAATTATTAAACTATTTTGGTTGACGTGTAGAGAATGGAATAATTTGTAAAAGCAAAATAGCTTCTAATTGGTAAAAATATAACATATTATCTAGGGGAAACTCTGTAACATCCTGAATTTTGAATCTAATATCTTGAACATAAACCTATTTTGGGAAGACTAGTAGGCTCTATTTTTGGAAAGTGATAAATTTGAAATCAGTATTTTGTGGGCCCCGTGAATAGTATTTACTATTCACGTATACGTTTTTACTATTTACAAATACGTATTTAAAAATATATATATATATATATGTTATTCGCAAATACGTATTTAATACTTGAAATTTGTGAAATATGAATAGTATTCACTATTCACAAATACGTATTTACTATTCAAAAATACGGTATTTACTATTCCTAAATACGTATTTACTATTCATGTGGGACCCACGACCAAAATAATTCTTCCTCCCGACAGAAACTCTCGTGAGTTTTGAAAATATTTCACGCGGGACCCACGTAATAGTAATTTACTATTTGATTTATAATATTATATTATTTAAAATATTAAAATATTATTAAAATTTTTTAAAATTGTTCACGAGGCGGCTGGAATGTCACGGGTTCTTCTTTTTATATTTTTGTTAAAATTACGTAAAACGACCCAGAGACAAAAATTACACTTAAAGACCCATTTTCCAACTATAAATAGACCTTCCATTTCATTTCATTCTTCACAACTTCTAAGAGCCATAGAGAGAGGTAGAGAGAGAGAGAGAGAGTAGAGAGATATTTGCTTAAGAGTTATAATAGCTGGTTGGTGATTCGGGTATTAGCAAGTAACAGGTAACTCTGAATATTCTTCCTTATACTTGTGAATTATGTATGATTATAAATTTGTTTGTTTACTATTTTGGCAAGAATATTTAGAAAATATTTATGGTTTTAAGATCTGGTGTGGGAACTTTGATTTGCAAATCTGCAGAGGTACTATTTATACGTACGTTACTATTCACGTATACCGTATTTACTATTCATTTTTACTATTCATGTTACTATTCACGTATACTGTATTTACTATTCACGTATACCATATTTACTATTCACACCGTATTTACTATTCATTTTACTATTCACGTATACCGTATTTACTATTCATTTTACTATTCACGTATACCGTATTTACTATTCATAATACTTTTCACGTATACATACCGTATTTACTATTCACGTATACATACCGTATGTACTCTTCATTTTTACTATTCATGTATATATATCGTATTTTACTATTCACATATACGCATAGTATTCACTATTCATAAATACGCATATTGATGTATAAAACTTTATGGTATAATAATGCATTATTTTGAGTGAACATATTCATCATGGCGGTTGTATTATGATGGGTGGAGTAAGGAGGGATTTGAATGATAAGAATGATTTATGCCACCACTCGGTGCACAGTGGATGGTACTTGTTTCAGGGCCCCATCTTCCATGTTTTCCTCTGGCCGGGATTTCATTGGAGTTGTGGGACATGTGACACCTCCTTAGTTATTTTAAAGGAGGGGAGCCATAGTCCAGATTTAAGCTATATACCTTTGGCCGGGTGTATCTTAAGTTTTGGTGAGCTTGGAACAATTCAGTCAAATGAATAAGTTACTATTGGACTATGTGTTAGCCTATGGCTCCAGTCTGCGGTATAAGGGAGGTGGTGATATAAGGGAGGCTGCATACTGCATAGTGCATTTCTGAACAGTTCAAGAATTTGATATGATGATGAATATTCTGTAAAGACATGAGATGAGAACTTTTGAGATATATATGTTTTAATACCTTCTATATTGATGACTATTAGTATAAATTATTTTGTATGATAAATTATGGAATCTATATATATATTTGAAATCAGCTCATATCTTTTTGTCATATATTATTTGCTCGTGTACGGTAGAAATATTTAGTAGTTACTGAGATGTGTAATCTCACCCCATATTAACATTTTTCAGGTGAATAACTTAGTAGAGATCAAGGGAATGCACCCATGGAGTGAGCTTTGTAGGCTCTTCTGTACTCCTTTAGTTTATGTTGTGTTATTTTATTTGCCATGAACCTAAAAGACTTCCGCATTTTAAAATAACTCTTATTTATTGGATTTATTTTGGCCCTGTATAAATGGATTTCTACCTTTGGCCATATTGTAAATATGTGTTTGAGTGTTGAATATCCTATATTTGGAGGTGTTACTATTATTTTGGCCAAGATTTTGGTATTGAAAATGAGGCGTTACATTTTTGGTATCAGAGCAAAGGTTCTGGCCAATCTGTAAATTTCCTATCAGTTTTCTAAATAAAAATTTTGAGGTCATGGCAAATTAAATATCATAACATGTGCATTTTCCTTTATAGCTTTGGATTCCTTTTACCAATTTTCTTGTGACATTCATGATAGGAGAAGAATGGGTTAATCAAAATATTCAAGTGATTGATAATGAGGATTTATGATTTGAGGATGTGATTGAGATTAAATTTCAGAGCTGCGTAGCGGAAGTTGGTAAGTAGAAAATTTATTGAATATTGGATTCTGTAGGCCCAAAATTACTTTCTAGGATGAATATTTTTATTGGTGTCTAGGAAAGTGATTGAAAGACTAAGCCCCTATTTGATGTTTATTCAATTAGTTGCCGTTGTAAAAAAGTATGAAGAGATTTTCGCTAGATTTTCACTTACCTAGCTAATTTATATGAGTAACAGATGACAATACCATAACAGAATACGGGCATAGTCTTGATTATACAGAATAACTGGCTTAAGTTTGAATTTAATAAGATAAAGTTGAGTTTGGCAGGAAAACTCGAAAATCCTTATGAATCCTAGAATAGAGATTACAAACATTAGCAAGAAGGCTAAGAAGAGTAGACTATATTAATTCAAGCATCAAGAACAACAGTTGGTACAATCCCACCGCAAGCTTCGACTATCTCAAGTTTAAGTCTATTAATTTCTTCCTGAGCGGCTGCTCTTGAGAGAGGACCATCAGGAGACATTGTTCTTCTCAATCTAGCTATTTGCTTCATAGTGCTTCGAATTTTTACATAAGGCCAATGCTTTATTCCTCCCCTATGGCATATTTTCATTAGAACATTTTTGCATAGACGAACTTGTTGAGCCGCTTCTTGTTGAGGTAAATGGAATAAGTCTCTAAGATCATTTATTGACATTGATGCAGCTCTAATATTTTGTTCAGCTCTTGATCGGTATGGATTACTAGGTATGGGGACTGAAGGATTATTATTTACAACCATGAGCTCTTTTCCTTTATTGGATATATTTTCTGTATTGGTTGGAAATGAACTATTAGGGAGTTCATTTTGATTTTTAGTCCATTCCAAACCAACACAAAGGGCCTCATAGTAGGCTGATAGGGGATCTGACACCAGGACATACCCTAAAGAATTTTGATTCAAACAATAATTTTCTAGAAAATGTTTGACATCTTCTAAATTTTTCTTACCAAAGTCAAATACTTGAGGACTGGAAGAACCTCCTTGTACGTCCTGGTGAAAGACAGCGTGGCATATCATACCAATCCTCCCATGAACTTCAAGTTTATGGTATTGAAGTCCATTGGTATGAATAATCTCTCGTAGAACATGGCAGCAACCACATGAAAATGGATTAGTAGTCTCAGTCAAGGTAGAAGCAGGATTCCTTGGTTGAGAAGGTACCGTAGACTCCATAAGTTCTGCCACATTACGACACCTTTGGACAGGTCGCCTTGATGGACCTGCTTCAGATTCCTTTCTGTTAGTAGTGGTAAAAATAGAATCTTGTATCCTTGGAGGAGGAGTAGGAATGTTAATCGTTGAGGCAGATGAATGAACGTTCATACTTACGGGATTTTGGGGAAGTAAAGAAGAATAAGGGTATGATGCATTGTTTGACAAATCAGACAACATGTTAGTCTGATAGTCATGAAGTAAGGCTTCAAGAAAGAAAGGGTTGAATGAATCGGAGACTGGAATAGAGTTACTTGAACCGGCCATGTTTAAGGATAATGTGGAAGGTTATAGTGAAGGTTACGATCGGAGAGGAAATGAATATGTGGAGGTTTTGTGAAGTTTGAGAGAACGTGAAACATTTACTCTTTCTTTACTCTATTTATAGCTGGGCTAGCAACGTCTATATTTTGTTAAGCAGCATCGGATTCTCATCTGTCGTTAGCTCAGAATCATGTAGATTTTGTTGTTATGCGGAAAATTTTATGGCACCGCACCCTAGTGCACCCTAGCCACCGTTAGGGGTCGCAGTTTCCTAGACCTTTGCAGACAGAAATCGCTATGGCATTTATTGCTAGCTGTGTTTTCAAGAAATTAAGTTTGGACGTTTATACGCGCATTTATTTAAGAAATCTGTCTTGGATGTGCAGCTGACTCAAGATGTCGGAATTGACATTTGAAAATAGGATTTTAAGCGTAAGCGTGCTAAGGTGATAGTAATCTTGGGAAGGGTGACTTCCTAATAATATTAGATGAACCGGAGAGAATCCGAAGATTTGAAATGATGATGAGTTGTGCCAATTAACCCGAGAGCATTCTTCACTCTCCGAGTATCCGAAGAACTCTATGAATTTGTCAAAGATAATTCAAAGACTAAGGTTTTTGGATAAACATGTTGGAAGATCGATGGAAAGGTATGAAATGGTGATCCTTAGGAATGCCAGTAAGATGTTAGAATGAATATAGTAAATATTGAGGATAGGCTTTAATTTAATCTAAGCTGAAATAGAACTCAAGAACGAAATGAGCCTTTGTGATATTGCAGGTTGAGGTAGAATTAGAACCTTGTGAATACTGCTGAGGTTGTAGATAGTCTTCATATAATCCAAGAATTAGATTAGGAATTGTGAATCATGATCTTAGTATGATGGGTATTTTTGGGGAAACACGAATTATCAGTTGATGTTGAGGTTATAAGAATCAAATTGTAAACTTGACTATTAATGTCTGGGAATATTTGAAAATAGACTTGAATTCAATCTGAGTTAAGATAGTGTGTCTAATTAAGAAAGTATGAAATCCGGTGATTTATGTTATAATATTAGTATGTTATTTGGGTGTGATTAATAGATAACTATGAGAGGAACAGATGATATTTAGTATATGTCTTTGAGATACTAAGGATTGAATTCGAATCATGTGAACAATGCTGAGATTGTGAGAATAATATTTGAATGTTTTAGATCTTAGTCTAGGAATTGTGAAACATGAATGTTCTATGGATATTATTGAGGACACATGATATCTCTGTCTTGCTGATATTGAAGTTCTAAGAGTTGATTTGTAATTTGACAATTATCATTTTTGGGGAAAGTTTGAGGATAGTTCTTAAATGATATAAGCTATGGAGTATGATGAATCTAGTATGAATAATCGGGGTTTTAGAAATAGGATGATGAATCTGAAAGTTGGTAGGGGATCTAGAGGGTTGCTACTAGTAGAAATGTAATATAACAGTTCAACTTAACAGTTGTATTGATTCTTTAGGAGACTGAATTGATTGAATAAATTGAGATATTAGAATATGGTATTAATTGATTTGAGAGAAATAGGGAACAAAATGTGATACCAACATGTATAAGGTGTTCAGAGATTGCCAACTGTTTAACTAGCATAGGAAATGATCTTGATAATAGAATCTTTCTTTAGAAATAATGAATTGAGTGTTTCATGGATGAGTTGAGTAGAATAAGTTGGAACCTGGAATGTATTCGGAGTTGGTGACTATTTAAAATAGTTGCTAGGTCCCTGAGTATTTGAATTTTGAACTTACCAATGCACTTGCTGTGTTTGGAAATTTTTACGCAATATTTACAACAGGATTTAAGACCAGTTTGTAATCGACATTTATAAACTATGATGTCTCATGGAATGAATCCTTGCGAAATTCGAACAAGAATTGACTTTTACATTATGATTGTGGTGGAAGGTGTACAAGCTAGAAGAGGTTGGAAACTGTTGTGGATATACTTAGTTTGCGGAATCTTGCCAAATGTACTTGTTTTTGAATTACTTGCCATTGGTGAAAGCTAGATTTAGTAAGTAAGTGTTTTCTTAAACTTGAATTGAGGAAGCACGGGTATAGGATAGACGAGCAGAGGCTTGAAGCGGTAAGACCCGTTGAGCTAGTTTGCATATGGTGGTATCTCTAGGCTATAAGACTTATGTGCCCAGTATTGTGTTTGTTGCCTATCATGGTAACATTAGACTTGTATGTCTAAAGTTTATCTTAAGGTTGGCAGAATAATCAGATTATATCATGTTGTGGTTATTATGGCCTGAGGGTAACTTCTTAAGCTGTAAGATCTGAATATCCAGTGTCGTGGTAATACAATGAAATAAGCAGAAAGGAAGAATGAACTGGCCTGTGAGGCCAGTGTAACCAAGCGCTCAAATAAGGAACTAGTGGATCCTGTGTCTGAATATTACTTTGGGTACAGGATGAACGAAAATTGTGTTGTGTGCTTGGTGAGCATGTTTGGGAAAGAGATAGGACTTAGGGATAATATGATATATAAAGCTGAGTCGGAGCGGATTGTTGATGCGGGGGATAAGCAATTGAGGAACAAGGCTATTAGCTTGTAAAGGTTGTGTGTAAAGGAATGGCTCCCGGAGATGCTACTTGGGAAACGGAGGAGAGCATGCGACAAACCTATCCTCATTTATTTAAATAGGTTAGAATTCTTATTATAGCGAAATTTTGAGGACAAAATTTTCTTTTAGGAGGGGAGAAATGTAACATCCTGAATTTTGAATCTAATATCTTGAACATAAACCTATTTTGGGAAGACTAGTAGGCTCTATTTTTGGAAAGTGATAAATTTGAAATCAGTATTTTGTGGGCCCCGTGAATAGTATTTACTATTCACGTATACGTTTTTACTATTTACAAATACGTATTTAAATATATATATATATATATATGTTATTCGCAAATACGTATTTAATACTTGAAATTTGTGAAATATGAATAGTATTCACTATTCACAAATACGTATTTACTATTCAAAAATACGGTATTTACTATTCCTAAATACGTATTTACTATTCATGTGGGACCCACGACCAAAATAATTCTTCCTCCCGACAGAAACTCTCGTGAGTTTTGAAAATATTTCACGCGGGACCCACGTAATAGTAATTTACTATTTGATTTATAATATTATATTATTTAAAATATTAAAATATTATTAAAATTTTTTAAAATTGTTCACGAGGCGGCTGGAATGTCACGGGTTCTTCTTTTTATATTTTTGTTAAAATTACGTAAAACGACCCAGAGACAAAAATTACACTTAAAGACCCATTTTCCAACTATAAATAGACCTTCCATTTCATTTCATTCTTCACAACTTCTAAGAGCCATAGAGAGAGGTAGAGAGAGAGAGAGAGAGTAGAGAGATATTTGCTTAAGAGTTATAATAGCTGGTTGGTGATTCGGGTATTAGCAAGTAACAGGTAACTCTGAATATTCTTCCTTATACTTGTGAATTATGTATGATTATAAATTTGTTTGTTTACTATTTTGGCAAGAATATTTAGAAAATATTTATGGTTTTAAGATCTGGTGTGGGAACTTTGATTTGCAAATCTGCAGAGGTACTATTTATACGTACGTTACTATTCACGTATACCGTATTTACTATTCATTTTTACTATTCATGTTACTATTCACGTATACTGTATTTACTATTCACGTATACCATATTTACTATTCACACCGTATTTACTATTCATTTTACTATTCACGTATACCGTATTTACTATTCATTTTACTATTCACGTATACCGTATTTACTATTCATAATACTTTTCACGTATACATACCGTATTTACTATTCACGTATACATACCGTATGTACTCTTCATTTTTACTATTCATGTATATATATCGTATTTTACTATTCACATATACGCATAGTATTCACTATTCATAAATACGCATATTGATGTATAAAACTTTATGGTATAATAATGCATTATTTTGAGTGAACATATTCATCATGGCGGTTGTATTATGATGGGTGGAGTAAGGAGGGATTTGAATGATAAGAATGATTTATGCCACCACTCGGTGCACAGTGGATGGTACTTGTTTCAGGGCCCTATCTTCCATGTTTTCCTCTGGCCGGGATTTCATTGGAGTTGTGGGACATGTGACACCTCCTTAGTTATTTTAAAGGAGGGGAGCCATAGTCCAGATTTAAGCTATATACCTTTGGCCGGGTGTATCTTAAGTTTTGGTGAGCTTGGAACAATTCAGTCAAATGAATAAGTTACTATTGGACTATGTGTTAGCCTATGGCTCCAGTCTGCGGTATAAGGGAGGTGGTGATATAAGGGAGGCTGCATACTGCATAGTGCATTTCTGAACAGTTCAAGAATTTGATATGATGATGAATATTCTGTAAAGACATGAGATGAGAACTTTTGAGATATATATGTTTTAATACCTTCTATATTGATGACTATTAGTATAAATTATTTTGTATGATAAATTATGGAATCTATATATATATTTGAAATCAGCTCATATCTTTTTGTCATATATTATTTGCTCGTGTACGGTAGAAATATTTAGTAGTTACTGAGATGTGTAATCTCACCCCATATTAACATTTTTCAGGTGAATAACTTAGTAGAGATCAAGGGAATGCACCCATGGAGTGAGCTTTGTAGGCTCTTCTGTACTCCTTTAGTTTATGTTGTGTTATTTTATTTGCCATGAACCTAAAAGACTTCCGCATTTTAAAATAACTCTTATTTATTGGATTTATTTTGGCCCTGTATAAATGGATTTCTACCTTTGGCCATATTGTAAATATGTGTTTGAGTGTTGAATATCCTATATTTGGAGGTGTTACTATTATTTTGGCCAAGATTTTGGTATTGAAAATGAGGCGTTACAAACTCCGTTTAAATACCATTTATAATTTTAAAATCTCAAAAAGTTTGTTGACATTTGAAAATGACATAAAGGTAATAAGAATTAAATTAAGATTTTAAAATGTCGATGAATTTATTAGTATGGCTTCAGCTTTTAATAAATAAAAAAGAAAAAGAAAAATGACCATCACCGTAGTACCACTACGACTGGAGCTCCGCCTTTGGTTGGCCTATAACAGTCGATAGTGTGAACTTTAGTTGCCGGCAAAGCTCTGGCGTTGGATTTTTGAGGGGGTGAGGTTGGATTTTGTTTTAAATTTTTTTTGAATCAAGGTATGAGACGTGGGATGTGAACCTACCCTACTTTTTTTTTTTGATACAAGATGATAGGAGAGGGGGGATCGAACCTAGGACCGGGAGGGGGAAATTAATCCCAATACCATTATACTACTAGTAGTGTTAGTAACCCACCCCACCTTGATAGTGAAGAAGCTAGTGGCCATTGGGCCACCAAAGCTTTTTAAGGTGTGTGTGTGTATATATTCTGATTAACATTTTTTCCATAAAAAAAGTTCTTGTAAAAACCATTACAAATTTTATTAAACTCATTATTGCTTTTGTCAATCTCATCACGAATTCTGTCAAGGCTCACAAATGTTGGTGAAACATGTCTGACGTTTTTTTTCTATCAGGAAATACTCTTATGAAAATCATTATGAATTTTGCCAAACTTATTATTTTTTTTGTCAATCCCATTTTTTCATCATAGTTTTCACAAAAGTGTATGTTTCTTGATAGAAAACTCTAATAATCATTTAATTTTTCTTAACGTTTTATGAGATAAAACTCATCTCACATATAGTGTAAAATCATTTAAAATATGCTTATCTAAAGACCCAAAGACCCAAGAAAATCAATAATTAACAAAAATTTTAGAAACTAAAAAAATATTTTTTTTCCTAATATAATATAATAAATATCCTGATTCCGCTTTAAAAATACCTTGCTTTATTTCCGCAACTAGAACACGCATCATATATAGACATGCTAGATTAGTAGAAACGTTACTTGCATGTTGCACGCATGGATATTTGTTAAGTAGGATTGAATTTGTCTAGAAAGATTCCACAAGGAAATTATGAGTATTTAAAATTTTTTTAATTTAATTTTCCCCAAAAGTAATAAAAAAGAATATTTTTTGTTGTTGCTCCGAGTAAGATCATGTTTTTATCTCTGTCTTTGAGATCATTTTTACTATGAAATTATTCACAAAGAGTTCTTAATATTTCTTAGAAGTGTTAACAAAGACAGACGCCGCCCAAATTTAGGAAAAAAAGAAGAAGAAGAAGAATAGATGAAAACACAGAACAAAGTAAACGTCATAGAGACGATTAAAGGCTCAAGATCACCTCCAATTAAGTTCAATTCGTCAAAGTCAAATACAGATCTTCAACTTTTATAATTTAATTTATCTAATAAAATTTCAAATATAGTTCTAATTTAAATATTTTTTGGGATCAAAACACCCAACCTTTTCATTTCTTATCTATAAATTTTGTAACTATGATCTCTATTATAAGTTTGATCTTAGATTTAAGTCACTTAGAAAGGGGAGAGATGTGGTAATTGTTTGTAAATGTAAAGAAAGAAGAAGAAGAAGAAGAAGAATAGATGGGGTAATTTTGCTTCGAAAGTTTTTCAGGGAGTAATTTTACTCTGAAAGTTTTTAAAATGGAGCAATTTTTCCCAAATCGTTATTTTAGTTAATTTTGACTATTAATTGATCAAATATGCTGAGTTAACAGACCATATGTCATCTACATCATTTTTTAAACCCCAAATTTGCCCTAAAGTTTTAGATCTAACTTTTAAAAAAGGTGAAGTAGAAGACAAATAAAATTTTGGGGCAAATTTGTGCCTTAACAAAATGACATGGAATATTAGCCCAACACATTTGGTAAACTAATAGTCAAAATTAATTGGATAATGGTCAGGGCAAACTTACTTCATTTTCAACACTTCCGGATCAAAATTGTATAAAAATTTTCAAAGCAAAATTGCATTTTAACCCTTTATAATATGGTAAAAGACTTAGGGCTTGTTTGGTACGCTGATTTTCACAGGAGGGAATGGGAACTTGATGGAGTTCCCACTGAAAAATCCATTTGGTGCGCAAGTCTTCCGGCAACCTCACTTCCCGTCTGGCTCGATCTTCCCTTAAACATGGGAAAATTGAATCCCTCAAAAAGTGGTAGATCGTGCAAAGTTCCCTAAGAGAGTGAAATTGTTTAACAAAAGAGCCCCTTATCAACAGTGGATCTATTTTAAAAGAACTGTGAAGCAGGAGCTGGATGAATAAAGAGTTGAGGAAGATAGCGACGATAGGTCCGAGGTGAAGCACAAAATCAACGCAAGGGCAACTTGAAGGTGGAATAAAGGTAAGTTGCAATGGGTTTGCATTGTTTAGTGTTTTAGCTATCTGTTAGTAATGTTGCCCAATGCCTTGTTACTTCCATGGTGCGATAATCCGTATGTTTGTGGGTTATAGTGAGTGAGGAAATGTTTAAATAAGAGAGGTAGCTAGAATACCTAATGAAATTGGCTTTTTCCCCTTTACATGCGTCTCTACTTGTTTGTAGAATATATGTGCTGATAATTTAGAATTAGTTTCTGTGTTCTGGCGGTCTGGTTTTCTGTCTATAGGGTTGTGAAATTGCTGATATAAACCTCAAGCTATTATCAGATTTTACATTCGAACGCAAGCGACTGGATCCCTATTACGTTCGAATGTAACTTTTTCATTCGAACATCCAAACGAACAGAAGGTTTTTTTTAATTTTGGTTTAACTCTTGCTATCATGGTGTACCTTCAATTTTACATCTGACCTTCACGCCATCTGGTTTAGGGTTCATTTATGACCCATTGCGAAAACAAAAAGAATCATTCCACGATTGTTTTTCCTCCCTTAAAATTTAGGGGCATTTTATAGTGGATGAAGAAGAGGTGCTAGCAATTGTGGTGTGATGCAAGAGGGCACCGATGATGGTGGATGAAGCAGAGGCGTCGCTGATGGTGGATGAAGAAGAGGTATCGACGATGTGAAGAAGAGGCATTGACGACGTGAAGAGGGCAGAGACGAGAGAGAGGAAGAAAGGCATAGATGAGATCGAGGGAGAGGTGTAGTGGTTTATTTTTCAGGGGTATTATAGGTATTTTACCTTTCATTCCCATTTAACCAACTTCCTTTTTTTTTTTTTAATATCAAACATTTTATTTTCCCTCAACTTAAGTTCCATTCTCATGTCTATCTAACAGCTCAACTTTTCAAGTTCTCTCTTAATCTTCCCTTCCTTTCTCTAAGTTCTTTTCCCTCTTTAAATCTTCTCCGTACTAAACGGGTCTTAGATTGTGTTTGGTTTGATAGATGAAATGAGAGGGGAGGGTGAACTTGTAACGCCTCATTTTCAATACCAAAATCTTGGCCAAAATAATGGTAACACTTCCAAATATAGGATATTCAACACTCAAACACATATTTACAATATGGCCAAAGGTAGAAATCCATTTATACAGGGCCAAAATAAATCCAATAAATAAGAGTTATTTTAAAATGCGGAAGTCTTTTAGGTTCATGGCAAATAAAATAACACAACATAAACTAAAGGAGTACAGAAGAGCCTACAAAGCTCACTCCATGGGTGCATTCCCTTGATCTCTACTAAGTTATTCACCTGAAAAATGTTAATATGGGGTGAGATTACACATCTCAGTAACTACTAAATATTTCTACCGTACACGAGCAAATAATATATGACAAAAAGATATGGGCTGATTTCAAATATATATATATAGATTCCATAATTTATCATACAAAATGATTTATACTAATAGTCATCAATATAGAAGGTATTAAAACATATATATCTCAAAAGTTCTCATCTCATGTCTTTACAGAATATTCATCATCATATCAAATTCTTGAACTGTTCAGAAATGCACTATGCAGTATGCAGCCTCCCTTATATCACCACCTCCCTTATACCGCAGACTGGAGCCATAGGCTAACACATAGTCCAATAGAAACTTATTCATTTGACTGAATTGTTCCAAGCTCACCAAAACTTAAGATACACCCGGCCAAAGGTATATAGCTTAAATCTGGACTATGGCTCCCCTCCTTTAAAATAACTAAGGAGGTGTCACATGTCCCACAACTCCAATGAAATCCCGGCCAGAGGAAAACATGGAAGATGGGGCCCTGAAACAAGTACCATCCACTGTGCACCGAGTGGTGGCATAAATCATTCTTATCATTCAAATCCCTCCTTACTCCACCCATCATAATACAACCGCCATGATGAATATGTTCACTCAAAATAATGCATTATTATACCATATAGTTTTATACATCAATATGCGTATTTATAAATAGTGAATACTATGCGTATATGTGAATAGTAAAATACGATATATATACATGAATAGTAAAAATGAAGAGTACATACGGTATGTATACGTGAATAGTAAATACGGTATGTATACGTGAATAGTATTATGAATAGTAAATACGGTATACGTGAATAGTAAAATGAATAGTAAATACGGTATACGTGAATAGTAAAATGAATAGTAAATACGGTATGAATAGTAAATATGGTATACGTGAATAGTAAATACAGTATACGTGAATAGTAACATGAATAGTAAAAATGAATAGTAAATACGGTATACGTGAATAGTAACGTACGTATAAATAGTACCTCTGCAGATTTGCAAATCAAAGTTCCCACACCAGATCTTAAAACCATAAATATTTTCTAAATATTCTTGCCAAAATAGTAAACAAACAAATTTATAATCATACATAATTCACAAGTATAAGGAAGAATATTCAGAGTTACCTGTTACTTGCTAATACCCGAATCACCATCCAGCTATTATAACTCTTAAGCAAATATCTCTCTACTCTCTCTCTCTCTCTACCTCTCTCTATGGCTCTTAGAAGTTGTGAAGAATGAAATGAAATGGAAGGTCTATTTATAGTTGGAAAATGGGTCTTTAAGTGTAATTTTTGTCTCTGGGTCGTTTTACGTAATTTTCCTAAAAATTAAAAAGAAAACCCTCCCGTGACTAACTTAGCCGCCCCGTGCGATTTTATAAAAATTTTAATAATATTTTAATATTTTAAATAATATAATATTATAAATCAAATAGTAAATTACTATTACGTGGGTCCCGCGTGAAATATTTTCAAAACTCACGAGAGTTTCTGTCGGGAGGAAGAATTATTTTGGTCGTGGGTCCCACATGAATAGTAAATACGTATTTAGGAATAGTAAATACCGTATTTTTAAATAGTAAATACGTATTTGTGAATAGTGAACACTATTCATATTTCACAAATTTCAAGTATTAAATACGTATTTGCGAATAACATATATATATGTATATTTTTTTAAATACGTATTTGTAAATAGTAAAAACGTATACGTGAATAGTAAATACTATTCACGGGGCCCACAAAATACTGATTTCAAATTTATCACTTTCCAAAAATAGAGCCTACTAGTCTTCCCAAAATAGGTTTATGTTCAAGATATTAGATTCAAAATTCAGGATGTTACATTTCTCCCCTCCTAAAAAAAAATTTTGTCCTCAAAATTTCGCTATAATAAGAATTCTAACCTATTTAAATAAATGAGGATAGGTTTGTCGCATGCTCTCCTCCGTTTCCCAAGTAGCATCTCCGGGAGCCATTCCTTTACACACAACCTTTACAAGCTAATAGCCTTGTTCCTCAATTGCTTATCCCCCGCATCAACAATCCGCTCCGACTCAGCTTTATATATCATATTATCCCTAAGTCCTATCTCTTTCCCAAACATGCTCACCAAGCACACAACACAATTTTCGTTCATCCTGTACCCAAAGTAATATTCAGACACAGGATCCACTAGTTCCTTATTTGAGCGCTTGGTTACACTGGCCTCACAGGCCAGTTCATTCTTCCTTTCTGCTTATTTCATTGTATTACCACGACACTGGATATTCAGATCTTACAGCTTAAGAAGTTACCCTCAGGCCATAATAACCACAATATGATATAATCTGATTATTTTGCCAACCTTAAGATAAACTTTAGACATACAGGTCTAATGTTACCATGATAGGCAACAAACACAATACTAGGCACATAAGTCTTATAGCCTAGAGATACCACCATATGCAAACTAGCTCAACGGGTCTTACCGCTTCAAGCCTCTGCTCGTCTATCCTATACCCGTGCTTCCTCAATTCAAGTTTAAGAAAACACTTACTTACTAAATCTAGCTTTCACCAATGGCAAGTAATTCAAAAACAAGTACATTTGGCAAGATTCCGCAAACTAAGTATATCCACAACAGTTTCCAACCTCTTCTAGCTTGTACACCTTCCACCACAATCATAATGTAAAAGTCAATTCTTGTTCGAATTTCGCAAGGATTCATTCCATGAGACATCATAGTTTATAAATGTCGATTACAAACTGGTCTTAAATCCTGTTGTAAATATTGCGTAAAAATTTCCAAACACAGCAAGTGCATTGGTAAGTTCAAAATTCAAATACTCAGGGACCTAGCAACTATTTTAAATAGTCACCAACTCCGAATACATTCCAGGTTCCAACTTATTCTACTCAACTCATCCATGAAACACTCAATTCATTATTTCTAAAGAAAGATTCTATTATCAAGATCATTTCCTATGCTAGTTAAACAGTTGGCAATCTCTGAACACCTTATACATGTTGGTATCACATTTTGTTCCCTATTTCTCTCAAATCAATTAATACCATATTCTAATATCTCAATTTATTCAATCAATTCAGTCTCCTAAAGAATCAATACAACTGTTAAGTTGAACTGTTATATTACATTTATACTAGATTCATCATACTCCATAGCTTATATCATTTAAGAACTATCCTCAAACTTTCCCCAAAAATGATAATTGTCAAATTACAAATCAACTCTTAGAACTTCAATATCAGCAAGACAGAGATATCATGTGTCCTCAATAATATCCATAGAACATTCATGTTTCACAATTCCTAGACTAAGATTTAAAACATTCAAATATTATTCTCACAATCTCAGCATTGTTCACATGATTCGAATTCAATCCTTAGTATCTCAAAGACATATACTAAATATCATCTGTTCCTCTCATAGTTATCTATTAATCACACCCAAATAACATACTAATATTGTAACATAAATCACCGGATTTCATACTTTCATAATTAGACATACTATCTTAACTCAGATTGAATTCAAGTCTATTCTCAAATATTCCCAGACATTAATAGTCAAGTTTACAATTTGATTCTTATAATCTCAACATCAACTGATAATTCATGTTTCCCCAAAAATACCCATTATACATACTAAGATCATGATTCACAATTCCTAATCTAATTCTTGGATTATATGAAGACTATCTACAACCTCAGCAGTATTCACAAGGTTCTAATTCTACCTCAACCTGCAATATCACAAAGGCTCATTTCGTTCTTGAGTTCTATTTCAGCTTAGATTAAATTAAAGCCTATCCTCAACATTTACTATATTCATTCTAACATCTTACTGGCATTCCTAAGGATCACTATTTCATACCTTTCCATCGATCTTCCAACATGTTTATCCAAAAACCTTAGTCTTTGAATTATCTGTGACAAATTCATAGAGTTCTTCGGATACTCAGAGAGTGAAGAATGCTCTCGGGTTAATTGGCACAACTCATCATCATTTCAAATCTTCGGATTCTCTCCGGTTCATCTAATATTATTAGGAAGTCACCCTTCCCAAGATTACTATCACCTTAGCACGCTTACGCTTAAAATCCTATTTTCAAATGTCAATTCCGACATCTTGAGTCAGCTGCACATCCAAGACAGATTTCTTAGATAAATGCGCGTATAAACGTCCAAACTTAATTTCTTGAAAACACAGCTAGCAATAAATGCCATAGCGATTTCTGTCTGCAAAGGTCTAGGAAACTGCGACCCCTAACGGTGGCTAGGGTGCACTAGGGTGCGGTGCCATAAAATTTTCCGCATAACAACAAAATCTACATGATTCTGAGCTAACGACAGATGAGAATCCGATGCTGCTTAACAAAATATAGACGTTGCTAGCCCAGCTATAAATAGAGTAAAGAAAGAGTAAATGTTTCACGTTCTCTCAAACTTCACAAAACCTCCACATATTCATTTCCTCTCCGATCGTAACCTTCACTATAACCTTCCACATTATCCTTAAACATGGCCGGTTCAAGTAACTCTATTCCAGTCTCCGATTCATTCAACCCTTTCTTTCTTGAAGCCTTACTTCATGACTATCAGACTAACATGTTGTCTGATTTGTCAAACAATGCATCATACCCTTATTCTTCTTTACTTCCCCAAAATCCCGTAAGTATGAACGTTCATTCATCTGCCTCAACGATTAACATTCCTACTCCTCCTCCAAGGATACAAGATTCTATTTTTACCACTACTAACAGAAAGGAATCTGAAGCAGGTCCATCAAGGCGACCTGTCCAAAGGTGTCGTAATGTGGCAGAACTTATGGAGTCTACGATACCTTCTCAACCAAGGAATCCTGCTTCTACCTTGACTGAGACTACTAATCCATTTTCATGTGGTTGCTGCCATGTTCTACGAGAGATTATTCATACCAATGGACTTCAATACCATAAACTTGAAGTTCATGGGAGGATTGGTATGATATGCCACGCTGTCTTTCACCAGGACGTACAAGGAGGTTCTTCCAGTCCTCAAGTATTTGACTTTGGTAAGAAAAATTTAGAAGATGTCAAACATTTTCTAGAAAATTATTGTTTGAATCAAAATTCTTTAGGGTATGTCCTGGTGTCAGATCCCCTATCAGCCTACTATGAGGCCCTTTGTGTTGGTTTGGAATGGACTAAAAATCAAAATGAACTCCCTAATAGTTCATTTCCAACCAATACAGAAAATATATCCAATAAAGGAAAAGAGCTCATGGTTGTAAATAATAATCCTTCAGTCCCCATACCTAGTAATCCATACCGATCAAGAGCTGAACAAAATATTAGAGCTGCATCAATGTCAATTAATGATCTTAGAGACTTATTCCATTTACCTCAACAAGAAGCGGCTCAACAAGTTCGTCTATGCAAAAATGTTCTAATGAAAATATGCCATAGGGGAGGAATAAAGCATTGGCCTTATGTAAAAATTCGAAGCACTATGAAGCAAATAGCTAGATTGAGAAGAACAATGTCTCCTGATGGTCCTCTCTCAAGAGCAGCCGCTCAGGAAGAAATTAATAGACTTAAACTTGAGATAGTCGAAGCTTGCGGTGGGATTGTACCAACTGTTGTTCTTGATGCTTGAATTAATATAGTCTACTCTTCTTAGCCTTCTTGCTAATGTTTGTAATCTCTATTCTAGGATTCATAAGGATTTTCGAGTTTTCCTGCCAAACTCAACTTTATCTTATTAAATTCAAACTTAAGCCAGTTATTCTGTATAATCAAGACTATGCCCGTATTCTGTTATGGTATTGTCATCTGTTACTCATATAAATTAGCTAGGTAAGTGAAAATCTAGCGAACATCTCTTCATACTTTTTTTTTACAACGGCAACTAATTGAATAAACATCAAATAGGGGCTTAGTCTTTCAATCACTTTCCTAGACACCAATAAAAATATTCATCCTAGAAAGTAATTTTGGGCCTACAGAATCCAATATTCAATAAATTTTCTACTTACCAACTTCCGCTACGCAGCTCTGAAATTTAATCTCAATCACATCCTCAAATCATAAATCCTCATTATCAATCACTTGAATATTTTGATTAACCCATTCTTCTCCTATCATGAATGTCACAAGAAAATTGGTAAAAAGAATCCAAAGCTATAAAGGAAAATGCACATGTTATGATATTTAATTTGCCATGACCTCAAAATTTTTATTTAGAAAACTGATAGGAAATTTACAGATTGGCCAGAACCTTTGCTCTGATACCAAAAATGTAACGCCTCATTTTCAATACCAAAATCTTGGCCAAAATAATGGTAACACTTCCAAATATAGGATATTCAACACTCAAACACATATTTACAATATGGCCAAAGGTAGAAATCCATTTATACAGGGCCAAAATAAATCCAATAAATAAGAGTTATTTTAAAATGCGGAAGTCTTTTAGGTTCATGGCAAATAAAATAACACAACATAAACTAAAGGAGTACAGAAGAGCCTACAAAGCTCACTCCATGGGTGCATTCCCTTGATCTCTACTAAGTTATTCACCTGAAAAATGTTAATATGGGGTGAGATTACACATCTCAGTAACTACTAAATATTTCTACCGTACACGAGCAAATAATATATGACAAAAAGATATGGGCTGATTTCAAATATATATATATAGATTCCATAATTTATCATACAAAATGATTTATACTAATAGTCATCAATATAGAAGGTATTAAAACATATATATCTCAAAAGTTCTCATCTCATGTCTTTACAGAATATTCATCATCATATCAAATTCTTGAACTGTTCAGAAATGCACTATGCAGTATGCAGCCTCCCTTATATCACCACCTCCCTTATACCGCAGACTGGAGCCATAGGCTAACACATAGTCCAATAGAAACTTATTCATTTGACTGAATTGTTCCAAGCTCACCAAAACTTAAGATACACCCGGCCAAAGGTATATAGCTTAAATCTGGACTATGGCTCCCCTCCTTTAAAATAACTAAGGAGGTGTCACATGTCCCACAACTCCAATGAAATCCCGGCCAGAGGAAAACATGGAAGATGGGGCCCTGAAACAAGTACCATCCACTGTGCACCGAGTGGTGGCATAAATCATTCTTATCATTCAAATCCCTCCTTACTCCACCCATCATAATACAACCGCCATGATGAATATGTTCACTCAAAATAATGCATTATTATACCATATAGTTTTATACATCAATATGCGTATTTATAAATAGTGAATACTATGCGTATATGTGAATAGTAAAATACGATATATATACATGAATAGTAAAAATGAAGAGTACATACGGTATGTATACGTGAATAGTAAATACGGTATGTATACGTGAATAGTATTATGAATAGTAAATACGGTATACGTGAATAGTAAAATGAATAGTAAATACGGTATACGTGAATAGTAAAATGAATAGTAAATACGGTATGAATAGTAAATATGGTATACGTGAATAGTAAATACAGTATACGTGAATAGTAACATGAATAGTAAAAATGAATAGTAAATACGGTATACGTGAATAGTAACGTACGTATAAATAGTACCTCTGCAGATTTGCAAATCAAAGTTCCCACACCAGATCTTAAAACCATAAATATTTTCTAAATATTCTTGCCAAAATAGTAAACAAACAAATTTATAATCATACATAATTCACAAGTATAAGGAAGAATATTCAGAGTTACCTGTTACTTGCTAATACCCGAATCACCATCCAGCTATTATAACTCTTAAGCAAATATCTCTCTACTCTCTCTCTCTCTCTACCTCTCTCTATGGCTCTTAGAAGTTGTGAAGAATGAAATGAAATGGAAGGTCTATTTATAGTTGGAAAATGGGTCTTTAAGTGTAATTTTTGTCTCTGGGTCGTTTTACGTAATTTTCCTAAAAATTAAAAAGAAAACCCTCCCGTGACTAACTTAGCCGCCCCGTGCGATTTTATAAAAATTTTAATAATATTTTAATATTTTAAATAATATAATATTATAAATCAAATAGTAAATTACTATTACGTGGGTCCCGCGTGAAATATTTTCAAAACTCACGAGAGTTTCTGTCGGGAGGAAGAATTATTTTGGTCGTGGGTCCCACATGAATAGTAAATACGTATTTAGGTATAGTAAATACCGTATTTTTAAATAGTAAATACGTATTTGTGAATAGTGAACACTATTCATATTTCACAAATTTCAAGTATTAAATACGTATTTGCGAATAACATATATATATGTATATTTTTTTAAATACGTATTTGTAAATAGTAAAAACGTATACGTGAATAGTAAATACTATTCACGGGGCCCACAAAATACTGATTTCAAATTTATCACTTTCCAAAAATAGAGCCTACTAGTCTTCCCAAAATAGGTTTATGTTCAAGATATTAGATTCAAAATTCAGGATGTTACAGAACTTTTATTAAATTAACATTAATGAAAAGAAAAAGGTTTTTGTTAATAGTGTGGTTATATGAGAGCAAATTTCCTCAGAATCTCTTTTCTCATTTTCTTCTTAGAATCCTATTTCCACCCTTAGATAAAAAATGGACAGTTTAGATTTGATATTTTCTAAAACAATGATAATAGTGTTTTATAAAGTAATTTTTTTATTAACTTTATTTGTATTATATATATAAATTGTGTAGATCATGATTTAATAGTTAAGTTTATCTTTTCATGTTTAAAATAATAGTTTTATAAAATATTAAATATGGACCATATATTTTTTAAAATCTAAGGGTGAAGATCAGATACCGAGAAAAAAAGGAGAAAAAGAATTTTAAGAGAATCCAAACATGTAGTTATTTAATATTAAAAAAATTTTATGAGCAATTCTATTAAAAAAGAATGTAAAAATCTTCTCTCCCCTTTTTCCCTTCCCTGAAAATAAAGACAGTGGGGTCTACATATTTTATTATATAAATGATATAAATTTTGAAAAACGAAACTTCTCTTCATTAAATATCAGAAGGGCAAATTTGAAAAAAATTCCAAAAGAAGGGCGATTTAGGAAGGAAGTCATTAAATATCAGGTAAGTATCAAGAATCCCCAATCCCGTGGACCCACGGGTTTGTCTTCTAACGTCTCCATTCTATTGATAAAAATAACGTCTCCATTGCCCGAATGAATATCCCACGTGCGAACTCCTATTTCCAAGCCCCTTTGAGACGTGGCCCAACCAAATGGCGCCACGTAACCGACTTTAGCGGCAAAGCGCCCTGATCCCGACGTGAGTAGTATCTCTTACAGTGCGGGTGACGCAACACGATCTTTTCGCACGCAGCACCCATACACTTCTCCGACCTCTTCTTTATTTCCCATTGGCTTCCTTCTTCTTGCTTCATTCTTATTCTGTCCGTGATTTTGATTCGGCACTTCGCTTCTGGAGCTCCAACTGGAAGTAATTTCCCCGACTTCAAGTTTGTTTTTCTTTGTGAATTCGTTGGTTCAGTTTGATTACTTTGCTTAATGAGAGTAGCTTGAGTTTTCTGATTCTGCGCATTTTCGAATTTCTGGAGTTTCATTGAAACTGGAGACGGATTTCAAGATCAATGCGTGTATTGTACTGTATTTTATTTCAACTTTTATCTTTATCCAGTTGAATGCGTGAAAATGAGAGAAGAAAATAAAAGTATATTTCTGATTTGAAAGTTTGGATTGGTTTGATGATTAGATTTTAGGATAAGAATACTGATTATGCCATGATGAATTTGGTGGAAGAAAGTTAATCTAAGCTGATAATGATCTTGACCAATTTTCTGGCCGCCGATTCCCAAATGTGAATATGGTGCTTTGAGTTCATCTTCTGATACAAAGTTATACTTATATATGTTTTTTTATTTATTGTTGAAATGAACAAGGACTAGATTCACCAATATGAGTAATACTGTCGGCCGAAGTATCTTCTACCCGACTTCGCTTTGTCCCTCGGTTGCAGAATATCAAAGTAAGGTTAATTCTTCTGGCATACCTGCAAATCCACTATTCAAAGCTGTGAGTATCAACCAAAGGTCAGCACAAACACAGAACTTTCTT
The DNA here is from genome assembly GCA_034222035.1 of Acacia crassicarpa. Taxonomy (NCBI): domain Eukaryota; kingdom Viridiplantae; phylum Streptophyta; class Magnoliopsida; order Fabales; family Fabaceae; genus Acacia; species Acacia crassicarpa. The sequence goes on along the minus strand of JAWXYG010000009.1, from coordinate 15,367,176 downwards.
CTTTCTTCCAAATTTCGTGGGAACAAGTTGTATGTGAGGAAACGAAAATCAGCCATGGGAAGGCTTGGACGAGCTGCAGGGATTCCACATGCTGTGTTAACCACCGATCACTCTTCAGAGGTAAATTTCAACCACGGTAAAAACAACGTCGGTCAGGTGTAGTTTTAGAATATTAAATTTCATTTCGTTAACAGCATATTATTAGCAACTGCTTACTACCAGTACAATTCTGTTTGTTACAAGATGTCCAGCTAAAATTTTCTGTTCTGGGGGGTATAAATAAGTGTAAATTTTTAAGTCAATGTGCATACTATAGCATGTGAGGTCATGCACGCCCACGCCCTAGAAAATACAGAGATGGAAGCAAATTTAGAAACCCGTGCATTTTCTTGAACCTGTGAATCCTTTGCTAGATGTTGAAATATATTCTAGCATTAGTATTGAGCAACATGTGGCTGAAATTGAATAAGTTTGAGTTTTAACCCTTGTAGGACAGGAAGGCTAAACCTTAAAAATGACAATCACCTACCTCCCTAGGTTCCAAATTCTTATACCCACGCGATTAGCATATGCATCTTCTTAAAAGTGTAGATACTTGCCAGCCACAATTCAATCATTAGCTTCATGACATGAATTACGAATCCTACACTTATGGTTTCCTCTCTTGATTGTATTTTATATTAGCACATAAATAATAATCTAACACGTGACTTTGTATTTTTGTGTAAGTTATTCAATCTAACTCATTGTTGTGTTGACTGCATATGGCCGTGCAGCAGCTTTCAGAGAAATACAACCTTAATGGGGATATAGAATTGCAGGTATGCAGCTAGTCCAAAACATTGAATGGCTTTTACGGATTTATATTATGAAGTGGTTATATGTGACGTATGAACTAATGGATGGTGGTATACAATGTTTTGCAGGTTGGTGTTGATTCTGTTGCCCCCGGATCTATAACAAAAGTAGATATTCAGGCTTCACATAGTAGTGACTCTCTGATTTTGCACTGGGGAGTTGTTCGTGATAGGCAAGCGTATGTTCAACACTAACTTTTCTAAGTATTTCTATTTTCCTTAAGAATTTTAAGAGCTAATTGTTAATTTAATCTTCCCTTTACGTAAGGAAAATTTCCTCCCTTATATCTTGTTTCTGTTTTCAGGAAGTGGGTACTTCCTTCTCGTCGGCCAGATGGAACAACAGTGTATAAGAACAAAGCTCTTAGAAGTCCTTTTGTAAAAGTATGTTCCAAGAGAGACCTGCAAAAGGAAAACAAATTCTGAAATTATTTATAGATTCACTTGCTAGCTCTAATCATATAAACAAATTTTGTCAGTCTACTTTTGTTTCGTTTTTTGTAATTAGTCTGGCTCAGGATATTGTTTTGTTTCATTTCATTTATTTTTTCTTTTATTAGTCTGGTTCAGGATTAACTCTTAAAATAGAAATTGATGATCCCGCTGCACAAGCTATTGAGTTCCTTATATTTGATGAAGCTAACAATAAGTGGTGAGTTGTCATTCATGTTGTTTTTCTCCCTTTGCATTCATGATAATGTGGTGAATTTAACAAAAAATATATGTTTTTACACTAATCATAGGTTCAAAAGCAATGGTGAAAACTTTCTTGTCAAGTTACCTGTGACAGAGAGGCCACCTGTGACAGAGAGGCCAGTTCATGAAATTTCAGTTCCTGAAGACCTTGTACAGATTCAAGCATATGTTAGGTGGGAACGAAAGGGTAAGCAGATGTATAATCCAGAGCAAGAGAAGGTCAGTGATCAATATATGCCATGTCTTCCATTTGGCCTTGAATTTTCGATCTGTCATTTATTCTATTTGCTTAATCTTCCATTCTTTTATGAGTGATTCTCAATCTTAGTCACATGGAATCTCCTATTAAAGCTATGTATTATTCTGCCTTACAGCTGTCCCGTATGCATTCTGTTTATGATATTTCAGCTGCCTTTGGATCTTCTATTACGGGTCTAAAACCTATTTTCTGTTGTTTGGATGTCCTATAACAATAATTGGAGAAGAGAGCAAGACTTAACTAGGAGAACAAGACAAAAACTAGCAAGAGCTGTACTTTTTGCAGTCTGTTACATGATAGAGAAACCCAAGGCCCTCCAAATATTTGTTCAACATCACTGTTTCCCCTGCTTTCTGCCTTTTCCATCTTATTCTCATAAGTCATAAGAAAAGGAATAAACATTCTTTATTGTCTTTAGCTCATTATACCTATGATGTCAGATGCTCAGATCTTTTGTAGAAATGCAATCATCACATACCTGCCTTTAGTGTCTGCTATCAGGCTTATGAAAACAGCCATCACAGTGCACATGTAGTATGTAGATGCTTTAAAAAGATCTGGGAAATAGCTTTCATTAAAATGCTGTCATATTGTAGTTTGTAGAATTAGACAGAGCAATTGTCTTGCCGTATGAATCAAGATTTTTCCATTCAGTAAGACCTATATACAATCTTCGCCCTCATTTGTGTAGGAGGAATATGAAGCAGCTCGAAAGGAATTGTTGGAGGAAGTAGCCAGGGGTGTTTCTGTACAAGAACTCCGTGCAAGATTAACGAATAAAACAAGTTCCACTGAAGGGAAGGAGCCATCTGTTTCTCAAACAAAGACAATCCCTGGTGAACTTGTACAAATACAAGCATATATACGCTGGGAAAAAGCTGGGAAGCCTAACTACTCTCTAGATCAACAATTGGTAACTTAATAAATATACTTTGGTTTTCCTTATCCTGTTCAGTGTTGCTTAAATGGACCAAATTCTATACCTTGTTTTGCTTCTTTTTGTAATTATATCTGTTGTAGTGCTGTTTTTTCTTTATTGACCCCCTTTTTTTAAAAGAGGGAATTTGAGGAAGCAAAGAAAGAATTGCTAGCTGAGCTTGAGAAAGGTGCCTCTATTGATGAGATACGGAAGAAGATTACCAAAGGAGAGATACAAACAAAGGTTGCTAAACAATTGAAAAGCAAAAAATATTTTAGTGTTGAAAGAATCCAGCGCAAAAGGAGAGATTTGATGCAGCTTATTAACAAACATGTGGTCAAAGATGTAGACCTACAAGATATAGCTGCACCAAAAGCCCCAACACTGACAGTACTTGAACGCTATGCCAAAGCAAGTGAGGAACAGGATAAGGGTCTTGTTTTGAATAAGAAAATCTACAAGCTCGGTGATAATGATCTTCTGGTGAGGCAACAGCATATCAGTTGATATTTTCTGCTCTCACCTTTTCCTGCTTTCCAGTTTTCTTGACTGCCTATTCTAATTAATCTATTGCATCCTTAAGGTCCTGGTTACGAAGGATGCTGACAAGACTAAGGTTCATCTAGCTACGAATTTTAAAGAGCCTATTACTCTTCATTGGGCCTTGTCTAGAACACAAGGAGAGTGGTCGGTGAGTTTATAAATTTAGTTTCACTAAAACGTGTAGGAAGATATTTGATGTTGATATTTCTTTGATATTTTTATGGGTATTTTAGTCTCAAACTTAATGTTAAACTCAGGTACCACCTCCAAGTGCTCTGCCCCCTGGTTCTGTTCCTGTGCATAAGGCTGCTGAAACACAATTTAATACGAGTCCATCTGATCCTTCTTATGAGGTGTCTTAAATAGCTGAAGTTTTGATTTTTGTTGTTTATAGTCCTTGAGATCTATAGTCAAAATCCTAAATCGTATTGAATAATTTTTCAGATCCAGACCGTAGATATAGAAGTTGAAGATGATACTTTTAAAGGAATGCCTTTTGTCCTTCTGTCTGGTGAAAAATGGATTAAGAACAATGGGTCAGATTTTTATATAGAATTTGACGGTGGAAAGAAGCTGATGCCAAAGGTTGTCTCACATTGTAATAGAAATCCTTTTAATCAATTTGCATTTGTTCGTGTTACCTTATTCAATCCAATAACAAGATTTGTTCCTTTGGAAGGTTAATGCTGATGGCCAAGGTACAGCTAGGTTTTTGTTGGATAAAATAGCTGAAATGGAGCATGAGGCACAAAAGTCCTTTATGCATAGGTCAGTAAATTCTTGAGAACTGCAATTTATATGTCACATCGAAGCTAATGTTATATATCATAAAGAAGTCCTATTTACTTGTGGTTTAAATGATGGAAACAGAGTGAGCTTTATTTCTGTGAAGTTAGTACCAGTGTTTTACAAGATATATGCAGTTATGCATTATCAAGGCTGAAGACCAGGAAGTAAACGAGGCAAATAATCAGAGAATTAATTTCCTATAACAAGCTGCTAATCTCAATCAAACACACGTTTTCAACAGTACTTTTCTCTGTTATATGTAACGTTTTCTTAGTAGATCTTGAGGAAACCTGCTTTTCTAGTTGTTAAAGGTTACAATAAAACTAAGCAAGATCCTTCACTTAATAGTTCACCTTCTGGATTGGATCTGATCCTTGGCATAACATTAGAAAAAATTATGAAGCATCACTATTGGTTACATCTACCAACTAAAATGTTTTTAATGATCACACTTTGTTGGATCTGGATTGACCACAATTTTTTCCCCTCAGATTTAACATTGCAGCAGATTTGATGGATCAAGCCAAAGATGCTGGCTCGATGGGCCTTGCAGGTATGTTGGTGTGGATGAGGTTCATGGCTACGAGACAGCTCATATGGAACAAAAATTATAATGTGAAGCCACGGTAAATTGCATATGAACTTCTATTTTTTCTTCGTTAAGGGGCTCCTTGACAAATGAGATATTTAATCCCTTAATTCATGAAAGCTTCAACATGAATCTGCCAGAATTTAAATTTCTGATATATGTTTGACATGATTTATCATCAGCATGAACAAGCTAAATGATTTTCTGTTATGCATTGTGATCATGTCTCTCTGTCCATGCTAGAGCATTCTCCGATCACCAATACTAATAACAAGTATTAATTGAAACAGTGAGATAAGTAAAGCGCAGGATAGACTTACAGACTTGCTCCAGAATGTATATACAAGTTATCCAGGCTTCAGGGAACTTGTAAGGATGATCATGTCTACCGTTGGTCGGGGAGGTGAAGGTGATGTGGGACAACGAATTCGGGATGAGATCCTTGTCATCCAGGTGGGTATGATTTGTCATTTTCTTCTCCTCAGTGTGTAGCTCTTCATATTTCTTTCCCTTCCATACGCTTGAATATAAGTTTTCACCCAAAAAAAAAAAAAATATTGCTAAATGGTTTGCAGAGGAAGAATGATAGCAAAGGTGGAATGATGGAGGAATGGCATCAGAAGTTGCACAACAATACTAGTCCTGACGATGTTATAATCTGCCAGGTAATTTTGATAATTATTCTGGACTTGTTTATATCTTACCTCATAAGCCTCATAACATATTGATTTGTTTGGTAAATCTATCCAGGCACTGATTGATTATATAAATAGTGACCTTGATATTGGGGTTTACTGGAAAACCTTGAATGACAATGGGATAACAAAAGAACGTCTTCTTAGCTATGACCGCGCAATCCATTCTGAACCAAATTTCCGGAGAGATCAAAAGGAAGGTCTTTTGCGTGATCTTGGAAACTACATGAGGACTTTGAAGGTTGGACGGATATATCTTTGTTGTCTACTTCTGTTTTCTATCATATAACTCTTCTCCATTGAAAATGCCTTGTATTTTGTTATGGTTATTGTTGCTAACTGTCTCTCTTATTGAAAGTGGAGGGGGAATGATAAATAAAATGTTGCAGCGTATAGTGATAGCCATCCAAGCAAGGTGGGGAACCTTTACCTAAAAGATCTATTAAGGCAGGAGAACCACTCCTACTTAAGTGTGCTGTTAAGCGGTCATACTAGTGATGTAGGGCTCAGGCATCCTTTACTACCTTGGTAATTATCAATAAGCCACCTCCAGAAAGCTGATATACCAATGGCTGCAGTCTACAACATTTCGTCTATCCTTCTGTCAGTTAGAACCTTCTGCAAGCAATCCTTTTTAGATTCGCCGAGAACCAGCTTTGATAGCACTTGATTGTAAAAGATAGAAAGCAGGTAGATGAAGAGAGAATAGAGTGTATAAGAAAATCTCATAAAATAACAACTCCCTCCAAATCAGATTACAAGCATTGTATATTTTAGAATGCTAACTAGCCGACTATCTTAAATTCAGAATGAGCAGAACAGAACAGAACAACAACTTCAACTATTTCTCTTCTACTTTTCGTGTACACCCAACAGTAGCTCTACATACTATGTTTGTATATGTCGGATTGTAAAGGAAAGTAATTGCAGCTCAATTAGCATTTCATAAAAATTGCTGTTGCCTACAATATGCAGAGGGAGCAGTGCAATTCTACCTTTAATTTTACAGGCTCCAGTAACTGTTACACTCTATTTGTATCTGTTTTGCATCTGTCATTCCCTTGTTGTTACTCAAAGAAGCTTTTGTCTAGTCCTGTGTGGCCTAAACTTGAGTCACTTAGGTCACCTAGTAAATAATATTCTGTCATGTGACAAATTATATCATCTGCAGGCAGTTCATTCAGGTGCAGATCTTGAGTCTGCTATTTCAAACTGTATGGGCTACAAAACTGAGGTAACAAAATTAACTGAGTTATGTTCTCAGGGGCATCATTTTGTACTTAGAGTAATAGCTCTTCATATTTTTTAACGTCACGTTCAATTTTTCTGCAGGGTCAAGGCTTCATGGTTGGGGTGAAGATAAATCCAGTTTCTGGCTTGCCATCTGGTTTTCCTGTAGTGCTAATGAGTTTTATTTGAAGCTGTTTATGTATGATGTTTAATATCTTCTGAATGTTGGACTAAGTTGTATGATGTTTCTCGCAAGCAGGAGTTACTTCAATTTGTTCAGGATCACATTGAAGTTAAGGATGTAGAACCGCTTCTTGAGGTTTGTGCATCTTCAATACAGTAAATAGCCATTTTTACTTGCACATATGTCCTTACTTATGTTATAATGCCCTTTCCCCATGCTTTTGCAACAGGGTTTGCTAGAAGCTCGGCAAGAACTTCGACCACTCCTAAATAAGAATCTAGATCGTCTGAGAGATCTTTTATTTTTGGATATTTCCCTTGATTCTACTGTTAGGACAGCAGTGGAAAGGGGATACGAACAATTAGATAATGCTGGACCCGAGGTAATGTTTGTTCAAGGATCTCATTATGATAAAACCATATTCACCAATTTATTTAATTGATTACATAAATTAAAGTTCTTTATCATAATTTAATATGGTCAATCAGCTGATTCATGTTTCATGCAGAAAATCATGTACTTCATCTCTATGGTTCTTGAAAACCTTGCTCTTTCATCAGATGACAATGAAGATCTAATCTACTGCTTGAAGGTAATATATACTTTTCTTGAATCTTGAATATTTGGCCATACTAGTTTCTTGATCATCAGTTATGTCACCATTTTAGACGAAGAATCTGGTCCATAAAGCATATATTTGTGATATATTAGGCTGAAAAAGGTTTCTCCTATTAGTGAAGTGTGGAATTGTACACTGCATATTAGTGTTGAGATTGAAGGATCTTATTGAAGCACAGGAAGAATACTAATATTATTCATCCTTAAGAATAAAAGAGAATATAAAGAGGCCTTTATATAGGCAATCTAATAGGCTAATTCTAACCCAAGAAACTAATCTAATCAAATCATAATGATAGAATATTCATATCAAATCATAATAAAAATTAAATAATCAATCCTAATAATATTACTGAATTAATATCTTAATTCTAAACCTTTTATTTTCAACACTCCCCCTTAAGATGAAAGCTTAAATGTGAGCAGCAACTGACAAGGAAATAATAGCCGTCAGGTCCATGGCCTCTACTAACAATCTGCTTCTTCGCAAAATCCTAAATCAAGTAGCAAGTTTGGGTACATACAAGAAAGCTTGACTAAATGTCACGCGGAGGACATTCAAACAGTAATAATCTAATAGCTTCACCAGGAGCTGAACAACAAGTTTCACAAGGGACCAAAGCAACAACCAATGATCTCATAGGGGACCAAAGCAACAATAAACGGTCTCTTCAGGGACTAGAGAAGCCACTAAAGGTCTTAACAAGGACCAAACAACACTCTAAACATCTTACTAGAGACGAACACCAAAGCACTAGAACAGATAGGACATGAACACATCTAAAATCATAAAGGCGAACCCAGATGAACCAATACACCAGACCACCAAGAAACTGCCGTGAATAAGGAAGAGCAAAGAAAGAACCCTAGACTAAGTTTCAAAGCTGACCGTGAGACACAATAACAGAGACATTGGACGAACAAAAGTTTTCACTCTTATACCATGTTAAGATTGAAGGATCACATTGAAGTATAGGGAAAATATTAATATTATTGATCCTTAAGAATAAAAGAGAATATAAGGAGGCCTTTATATAGGCAACCTAATAGACTATCCCTAACTCAAGAAACTAATCAAATCAAATCATAATGATAGAATATTCATATCAAATCATAATAAATATTAAAGAATCAATCCTAATTATATTAATTGATATCTTAATTCTAAACTTTCTATTCTCAACGATTAGTATGTAAGTAGTTATCTAGTTGTATATACAAAGAAATATAAATGAATGATTTGATGAGTTTGTTTCATTCCCTTTATATTTACTTTTTATGATTATTGAGTATGCGATAAAGTATAGTCTCTTGGTAAATTACATAGTTTATATTGCTTTAAAATAATGCCATTAGTTCTTTCATCCATAGCTATTAGTGATTTGGCTCAACAAACATTAATTTGAGTTTTCTTTATGCATATTAAGCATTTTTTTAATACCGGTTATGCGAAGCTCAAGAGTCAAGACAGTACTGGAAGTTCATAAATACTGTTTTGTTAGCTAAATGTATACATCTAAGATGTCATAGTGCTTCATAGACTGTCTAACTAATAAATAATATTTCAATTATTGCTCTTCAAGGGTTGGAATAATGCCTTAAGCATGTGTAAGAGTAAAGACGCGCATTGGGCACTGTATGCAAAATCAGTCCTTGATAGAACACGTCTTGCGCTCACAAACAAGGCGGAGTGGTACCAGCAAATTCTGCAACCATCAGCAGAGTACCTTGGATCGCTACTTGGGGTGGAGAGATGGGCTGTATGTCCTTTCCTCTTGACATTCACTCATTCTTTTGTAGCCTACTTCCTTGTTTCAGACTTCTGAAAATTTCCGCTTGCAGGTGGAAATATTCACTGAAGAAATTATCCGTGCTGGATCTGCTGCTTCATTGTCCTCCCTTGTTAATCGACTGGATCCAGTCCTCCGAAAAACAGCTAATCTTGGAAGGTTAATTGATAATGTTTGTTGAACTTTAATAAGAAGTTTCTGTTGTCATCCTTATTGAGCAGGGTGTATACTGTCATAGCATTATTTAGTTGTAATGATGACCATCTGACCCAATTCTGGCATACTTGGAACAGTTGGCAGGTTATTAGCCCTGTTGAAACAGTTGGATATATTGAGGTTGTGGATGAGTTGCTTTCTGTTCAGAACAAATCATATGGCCGACCTACTATTTTGATAGCAAAGAGTGTGAAAGGAGAAGAAGAAATTCCAGATGGCGCTGTTGCTGTCCTGACTCCTGATATGCCAGATGTCCTTTCTCATGTGTCTGTACGAGCAAGAAACAGCAAGGTATTACAATTTAAATAGTCCTTTTTAAAAGAAATTAGAGGGCAGATACTAACAGCTTGAGAATCAGGATCAAACCCATGACTTCCTATTTATAAGGAAGCTTTCATGTCACCTGGCTACAACTCCGGCGATTTAAGTAGTCCTTTTGTTACATGTATTATTCATAATACTGTTGAATGGTAGGCCTGTTTTTATTTATTTATTTTTTTGGTTACACCTGTTTTTTAATTTGATCTGTGACCAGAATGAGGTCACACTACTACCTTGCAACACTGAAGTAATGAAATATTTGGTGTCTGAGCGGCAAACTTTCTTACTTTATGGGCAACGAGGTCTTAATAAAATTATAAAACTATATCTTCAAAATAATTGATACATTTTCACAGGATGTGGACTCGATTATTATTGTTCGTACATCCACTTAATGAGATATTATAATCAGGTGTGATTGTGGCGATGTTACTTATAAACTATAAATTTTGATTAAAGAATGCCGAGCTCAAGGGATATGATGAGGTTGCCTGGTTTTTGTTTTTTTTAAACATAAAATGAAATTGTTGTAAAGTTATTATGCTTTCATTTACATTGACATTGCTAATGCTGACTTTCAGTGTTCATGCTTTCCAGGTCTGTTTTGCTACATGTTTTGATCCCAATGTCCTGTGCAATCTTCAAGCCAATAAGGGAAAGCTATTGCGTTTAAAACCAACCTCTTCTGATGTAGTCTATAGGTAACATCTTTATGTCTTAATAGAATATCTGAGTGGTTTATATTTTCATCCAACTAGGTGGGATGAAATGACTTCTATGGTAAAACAGTCATTTCACCACCTGCTTTGTGATCTGAGTTGATGAATTTTGTTTACTTCTCTTTTTCTACTATTTTCCTTTATTTGTTTGGAAATTTTTCAGTGTGGTAGAGGAGGGTGAACTAGTTGATGCCAAATCAACTCAGCTGCAAGAAGATGGTTCTGTGCCAACATTAAGTTTGGTTAGAAAGCAATTCAGTGGTAGATATGCCATATCATCTGAGGAGTTCACAAGTGAAATGGTTAGATTTTCAAAAAGTAACAGCTATTTATGGAGTTTCTCTGAATTCATTATTTCTCATTTTAGCGATTGATTTTGGGCAATAACCAGTTATGTTTTTGTACATTCTCTTTTACTCTGTTACTTCAGCATAACTTTCTCAGGAATTCTGTTTTCCCAGGTTGGAGCTAAATCACGTAATATTGCTTATTTAAGAGGAAAAGTTCCAACGTGGATCGGAATTCCCACCTCAGTTGCCATACCATTTGGAGTATTTGAATATGTTCTTGCTGATAAACGAAATCAGGTACTGCATCACATTTCCTCTTTTTTTTTTTTTTTTTTTTTTTTTTTGTGTGTGTGTGTCATAATGTGTGGACAATGAGATATCAAGATCATATTGTCGTGGTTATTTTTCTTTGATTATAGTGCCTCAATTAGTCACATTTTCTCCGTCATGATGAGGATAATGATTAGGCAACACACACTTGTTGGCGTTTGATTCAGGCTGCTGAATCATTCATCTACAAATTAGTCTAGTCAAGTTTCTGACTTGCAGACAATTTCATGGGTTACATTGTCTTCGGAATAAAAGCTGAACTTTAGGGTGCCACTGCCACATCCAGCTATTATGATAATAAAATTTGGAAAATAAAATTCTCTTTCTGTAATTATTCAAGGGTACTTTCAAATTAAGCTTCAGTTCATTCTAGTTCGTTTCAGGACACAATCATTGTTGAAATATAATTCTGGCAGAGGTTTTCTTTTCTCAGATGGAAATTTTTTATTTTTTGTATTCAACATATATGATAGTTTGAATGTCCATGTGGTATTCATTATTGCACATAAAATATGTTGTTTCAAGTAGTTACAGTTGCAATTATGTGAGTCCTTCATGTAGTACAATGGAGTTTTAACTGAATGTAATCTATTAGGAAGTAGCTGAAAAGGTTAAATCTCTGAAGATGTCATTAGCTGAGGGAGACTCCAGTACCCTTGGAGAGATTCGCAAAACAGTTTTGCAGTTGGAAGCACCACCCCAGTTGGTATGTTTTATTGGCAGCGGTGAAATGAAATTTCATTGTACTTTAATAGAATTGTGGCCTGTTTGTTTAAGCTTAAAAAATAGATATTACGACAACAACAAGTCTTATCCCATTAGGTGGGGTCAGCTACAAAAAGTGATTTTTAGATCGTTTAGAGATTTCACAAAAAGTGATTCACAGTATGGAGATTTTATAAAAAGAATAAATTATTGTGTGTTTGGTTACCATCATCAAGAAACCCTATTCCTTTAAATGGAAGGGTTACATGGATCACAGGATGTCATTGAGCTCTTTCTGAAACTACCTTTTCCAATAAACCATTAACTAGAAGATCTCAATTGATAACTTTCTTAAGTGTCCTTATTGGTCTCCCTCTACCTCTCTTCATAGAGTTAAAGATTATATGCTTCCCTTCCTTACTTACCTTCTTTGCACATGAATAAACCATTTTAAATGATTTTATACCAATTTCTCCTTAGTACATGTCATGCCAACGTGACCTCTATACATTACAGATTTGTTATTTAATATTTTTTAGATTTTGAGATATATCCATGAATCTCTTTTCATAAAAATGATTTGTTTTTTATTTTCAAATTTTATAATATCTTTGTTTCCATAATTTTATGAACAATTAAACATTATATCCCATCTACTCCCTCTAATTAGTTTTAGAGGCTACTCAAAGAAGTTTATGAAAATAATTAGAAATATGCTCCTCCCAAAAAAAAAAGAAAGATTATTTTTGAAAGCTTAAACAAACATTTTAAATTTTATCAAATGTGTTTTTCTCAAAAAAAAAAAATTGCTTTTTATCTAAAAAAGATTAAAAAAGGAACATACTTACATCAAGTTCCTTGTATCCATATCGTCAAAACTTACATGTGACCATGTGTCTTATTTTTGAATTATTATATTTTAACTATAAATCCATATAAAATAATTAGGACACATGATCATGTGTGATTGGAGAACTTGATGTTATAGAATATTCATATAAGGAACTTGATGTAAGTATGATCCATCAAAAAAATGGGCCCCATATTTTTATAGTGGTGTTCCCGCACTAAATATTCCCTCTTGTCTCTCAAAAGGAAGGAGGAACTTAGATCAACGCTAATGACTTATTTTCAGGTAGAGGAGCTGAGAACTAAGATGAAAAGCTCTGGAATGCCTTGGCCTGGTGATGAAGGAGATCAACGATGGGAACAAGCATGGAAAGCTATAAAAAAAGTGAGACTCATACCATCATACCAGTATAAGTCTATAAAACACAATGCACGCGTTACATTTTGATACTTGGTTTGTGAAAGGTGACAACTTGATCAAAAGGAGAGAGTTTTCTGCTCTTATATTAAGTAGGCCATACTTTACCACACTTATCATAATTTAAGGTACTTCTCTATTTTAATCTGACAAATGTCCATCAGGCAATCTATGAGGCAGGTCTTCCCACGCTATTCCAGTATTCTTTGCATCAGTTACACTTTTTAAAGTGATTTTTATTTTCGAATTTTTCATATTTATGCGAATTATTTGGTTATATACATATATTTTTTCTGAACAAATTACTGTCACCCTGGACACTGGCAAAAGAACCGATTTTCCCTTGCTATTATATACCATACAACAGTCTGTCCTCTTTTGGTCATCTTTCCATACATCCTCGACATCTGGGCCTTCCTTGTACGCTCTTTATTTTCAGACTTCATTCTGTCATTCCTTGCTTAAGAAAATTCCGGTAATGGTTGGCCAATACATTTGTTCCTCACAAACTTTTGAAGATGTATGGTTGATGTTACTTGCTTAAAATTTCAGTTTGACGTCTTTGCCGTACTTTTTGTTCTGTTTCCGTTGCTCATGAATGTTTCCATGTTTACCTCATCTTCATTAATGACATGACATGTTGGATTCACAAAAAGGTTTGGGGTTCAAAGTGGAATGAAAGAGCATACTTCAGCACAAGAAAAGTGAAACTGGACCATGAATATCTGGCCATGGCTGTCCTTGTTCAGGAAGTTATTAATGCAGACTATGCTTTTGTCATCCACACAACCAATCCATCTTCAGGGGACTCGTCGGAAATATATGCTGAGGTATATGGTAAAAAGATTCCATGAGTTCATTATTTGAAAAGAGTTCAAAGAAGAAAAGACTTCGAACCTGATACTCTATTGACTTAGGTGGTGAGAGGACTCGGAGAAACTTTGGTTGGAGCATATCCTGGTCGAGCTTTGAGTTTTATCTGTAAAAAGCATGATCTAAACTCCCCTCAGGTAATCATGATATGAGTATGGCTAATTATCTTGTGTAATTTATATATAATATGATAGTAGGTTTATTAAATGACCTTTACCTGTATATGTTCCATGGACGTGCCATCATTGCTAATATTTCGGACTTGTTCAGGTATTGGGTTATCCTAGCAAACCTGTTGGCCTCTTTATAAGACGATCAATTATTTTCCGATCAGACTCCAATGGTGAAGATCTAGAGGGTTATGCTGGTGCTGGCCTTTATGACAGGTAAATTTTTCAAATTTCTTAAATGAACACCTTTCGAGAGAAAAAAAGAAACAGAAATGTTGGGTTATTCATTTGCTTGAGTTGAAAAGGTATTCAGCTTTTATGTAGCTGATTCCACATAGTGGGATGAAGCTTCTTGTTGTATTTCAAACTCCCCATAGGGGTCAGTTTCACAGTTTTATAAGTTTTTATACACCAACATTTAGAAGTGTCTTGTTCTTTTTTCCTTATGCAATTAATTGATATCCAATATTATTGGGTCAGATTAAAGCTGGGTTCAGTTAGGAGTACCTTTTCAAGTGAAATATATTCTATCTACAAGGTTTGAACTTTCCACTTTGTTCAAGAGAGAGCGCCTTGGTTCTTGGCATGCTCTAGGTTGGGCTGGGGTTGTAGAAAACAGTCATTACTAATGAAGACCAGTGAAAATTTGGCTCATTTGTCTTGCTTTTATAATTATAGATTTCCTGTGCCAAGAGATTTGCTGTGTTAATTTTTAGCTTAGGATACTAGCTAAATGAATGTTTCTTTGAAAACAGTGTGCCAATGGATGAAGAGGAGGAAGTTTTGATTGATTACTCATCCGATCCCCTGGTAGTTGATTCCAGTTTTCGCCAAAAGATCCTCTCCAGCATTGCAGGTGCAGGAAGTGAAATTGAAAAGTTGTTTGGCTCTCCTCAAGACATTGAAGGTGTCATCAGGGATGGAAATGTTTTTGTTGTCCAGACCAGACCACAGATGTAAGCCTTCGTATATATACACCCAATTCACTTACCCAACCATATTTCATCTGTGTCCTATATGCTGATTTGAAAATGAATGGAGAAAGCAACCTGCAACTCTGCTGATTGCCAAATTCGGCTCAAAGATTCAATAAGGGTTAGTATAAAGAAAGTTACACGTTGAAAATGTAAATTGAACAGATTATTTTCTTCACTTTGAAAATTTTCCTTCCTTATTATAGGAAATTCAGGTTTAATGCGCCCCTGGCGACTGTGTTCAATTATAAGACTACTTATTATGTAATTTATGGCTGTAATTACCTTTTGCAACACAAGTTAATATCATATATCTGTAATACTAAAGCTGGGGGTATTATGAAATTTGTTGTTTCGTACTTTCCTGCTTGCGTTTGTCTCAGTTCCTTTCGGTAGCCAGTAGGGTAACAGTACATGGTAATTTAAGCTCCACTGGGAGAGTAACAGTACATGGTCTCTTCAAGCAAGAAACAGGACATGCAGTACTGTGGTTTTCAATTATTATCCCTGTAGCAAGTAACACAAGTTCAACTGGTAATTTAAGCTTCCAAATGAATAGAAGTTTGGAATGTTCATGCATTGCTATTATTGCCACCACCTATTCACAAATTTGGGAACAATTAAAGTAAGTGCTTTTATGCTTCAAGAGATAAAACCCCTTACATATTTACCTCAACAACACAATATCACTTTAAAGAAATTGATCCAAACAAATTCACATTTGCACCTACTTGTCCACCATTCCATGATGTATATAAACCTTGCCAATATTTCTCACATTTACTAAAATTAGTTTAAATGACGGTCAACTTTATTATAAAGATAAAACAAAGTACACAAAAAATGGCCTGAGCCTACTGTAGTATGCAGAGTCTAACCCAAACCATCTTAGCAAATAGCAATGCACCACGACCACTGTGACTTACAAGGAAACACAGATGAAAACAGAAATAAAACCAGTAGCAGGTAGAGTTGAACTTGGAAGAACACAGGGAATGCCATTGATGAGTTCTTGACAGCCTAAAGCCCACGATTTGACTATCCACGCATGATCATTCTGAAAGCTCCGGTGCTATGGGGAACTCATGCTACTAACGCACTCACAGAGCCTTCCCCTGTAAGAATCGCCACTAAGACGCATCATTCAATCCCAAGCTTGATGATGTTAAAAGAGACTCTAGTACGACTGACCAGATAAAAGAGTATCACTAACACGGTACACACAAGGACACACATGAACAAAGACTTTACTGAGAAGGTGGACAGCACTGGCCAAAGGGTCCTGACACATTGATCCACACTTCATTTAAGCGCCCAGAAATTTGACGAGAATCATTGTACTGGGCAATGGCATAGGTCCCTTTGTCTTGTATAGTTGCTGCTTTCCCACTTAGGCTATTTCTAAGAGCTTCAACTTCTGTGTTAATATTATCGTCTCTTGCAAACCCACTGAACTTTCTCACTGCTATGCAATGAGCTTTCCACTTTTCCACCTGCAAATTCAGTTCTGGATTTGGCTCTGGATGTTTCCCATTATACTTTGCTGACATATACGACATTACAACATACTCATTGCCATGTTGTGGTGATGATGATGTTGACGAGTTTATGCTTGTTAGCACAGGAGCTGTAAAAGCCATTCTAGAAGAATCCATATTACCACCATGCATATATTGATACAACCTGAGTGTATGTGTAGGAGAAAAACATGTAGATAGGCATAGGGTTACATTAGCAAACTAGATAAGAATTCAAGCAATAAGACAATAAGAATATGCAAAAGATGAAACTTACTACCAATGTCAACTACTATTTTCATTTAACAGATTTTATAATGATCTCATTTCCCCTCCTCCCCCACCTGAAGCTATTCTTTTCTAGCAATTTTGCATAGACACACCTTTTTGTTTAAATCAATCTTTCATAAATTCCCTTTTATGCTCATTACCTAGCTAGGTGTTTGTTTGGATTAGCTTAATTTAAGTGATTTTGCATTGTACAGAGAGTAAATAACTAAATATGTGATAGGAGTTTTGTCTTTATGAAGTGCAAAAACACCCGTTTTAAGTACTTCCAAACTCTCACCTAGTCTTATTTTACCTTATTAGGTTAGTTGTCTAAATCACCCTAAGATAATCCAAGCGTTGATCAATTTCCTTAATAAGTAAATATTAGTAGCATACTAATCCTATATAATCTTTCCTCTGTAGCATAACCAACTAAATATACATACAACAAAACTCACTGAAGGGGAAAAACCAGAAGAGAACAAAAGAAAAGAAGAAAATAAACCTATGAAATCCAATTCTGGTGGACTGGGTGAAAGAAGTTCCTTGTACAGAAGCTGAGAGCCATGAGGATTCCCTGTAAAGTCTGATCTCGAAGTCTGATTCAGAGGCTGCTACTGTGTAATTTGGAGATTCTATGGCTTCCACAAGCTTAGTGCCACACATTGTGATGATGATGATACAGACATGGTAGTAGAACAAGCATATTAATGGTGCTTCCATCTTTTCCTGCCCTGTCTTCTGTGAAAATCTCGCTTGAACAGAACTAGCAGATATTAAGAAACTGAATAATAAAGAGTTTATCTTGATAATGATTTTTATGATGCTCCTTTTTCCCTGATAATGGTAATATAAAGTGCTGACATTATAATACAATTTGGATTTGGTGCACATCCTAAGAGATGTGCATCAAACCTGTCTCATTTTTTGGACCATCCAAATGAAATCTAGACGGTCTAGATCTTATTGTTTTACTCCTTCCAGTTCTTAGATATAAGAGCTAGTAGAAGGGTTAACTTAGTCTTAAATTTAAGACATTAATTAAATTTGTCTAAAAAATTTATGATCTTTTTTTCAAACTCTCCCTATTGATTATACATATTTAGAGGTGTTTTTTTGTATGTAGGGGTAATTTTCAACGCAAATTATTAAAAGGTACTTTAGAAAAACCAACACATATTTTTCACAAATAACTAACTGAAGTCATTTCTTTAATCTCTACAAATTAATTATCTTACCCGTATATTTAAAAGCAAAGGGAGTATTTTTGTAATGCTCCTTCTTTAGTGACGATGGTAGAATAAAGTGTTAATATTGGTAGGTTTGATATGAACCAAACACCGTTTGTTCCTTGCAAATAAAGGAGGATTAAGATTAGGATTTTGAGGTTCAATAATTGAAACATAAGTAATATTATCCCTAACACAACCTGATTTTGTTGTCTCCCACTTCATCTTCTTCAAGTAAACACTAACACATGACACATCCACTATGTAAATGCTTTTCTATTTCAGCATCAAAACCACATATGGTGACTCCATTTATTTGTGTTTGTTTGGGATTATATTTAGGATCTTTAAAAATTCTTATTCACATAAATCGAGACAAAACTCATCTTGTTCACATAAATTGAGATAAAACTCATCTCATATACTTACTTTGTATACTATAAAGCATATTGTTTTTGAAGGCTCCAATTATTACATGCTAAGTGGCCCATTTCATAGTACACCTAACATCTTTTGACCATCCAATGACATCAATCATGCGTCACTTTCAAAATGTTATGCGTTACAAAACAAAATAATAGAATTTTCGCATGGTCCATAAGCCATTGAAAGAAAAATAAATAAGAGTAATTAAAGTAAATCTCATGCATTTACACGGATGCCAAGATGAATCACAATATAATTTATACTCAATATATTTATTGCTATTGCTGGGGATCAGTTTTTTCTGCATTATATCAACATGTGGCATGTAAATTCCTTATCCGTGGAGGGAAGAATCACTCTAGCCATGTCCTTACCAATTAAACAATCTCTACTTTGTAAACAAAATCTTGTTGGTGATGGGCATGACGAAATCCCACAAGTAGTAGTGGGCTTGTTGGGCACAACCATCTTTAATGGGAGTTCAATTGGGCTCTAGAGCCCATTTTTGTGGCCCAAAATGGCCGTTTGCCGTCAGTGGGCAAACCATTCAAGAGAAAGAAACACATTTAATCAAAAAAAAAAAAAAACACAGCATAAAAAATAAATTAAAATTCATTTAACCGGGACCAATATGTCTTTAATAGGAGAAATAATTATAATTAAGGCTGTGTTTAGATGGAGCTACAATCGAGGAAAAATGGTGAAAAAGTTTTCGGTTTTTGGGAGTTTGACCTCCTAGAACTCTTCCCCTTAATTTTCTCTTCATCCAAACATGAAGTAAATTAAAACTAGGATTTCATAGTATATATACGCAGCTATCTTACTGGGCTATTTGAGCATTATCAGACTCCATTACAGGTTGTTCTTCCAAAAACATTTTATGCATTCATACAGACTTTAATTTGTGAAGAATAACGCCTAACAGTAGCTTGCCATATATTTGACTTGCTGTATACATAGAGGAAGAGATGAATCAATTTAATGAAAGGCCATCATTTTTAAGTATTAATGTTCATTTTAGTTGTCCCCATAAGTAGCAGTCGGAACATGTTGCCATTGAATCATTGTCTAACGTAAGAGAAACATCATCATTCTATAGACGATCATGTACTATAATTCTAGCATGCACTACACCCACCTTCCACAATATTCAACATTCTAGAGAGAGAAGAGAGAGAGAGAGAGAGAGTGTGTGGTTTATACCATCCAATACGTATGTTTAGCCAAAAATTTCGCCGCTTTCAAAAAAGAAAACGATAGATAGAGGAGAAGCTAGCCTATTATGATAGGATTAGGCTAATAATGGTTTATGCAGGCCCTAATTACGAGGAGAGGTCGGGGAAAATGATGATTCAATATCTGTGGATATATCTTTGGAAAGCTGACAGAGATTATTAGGGTTTCTGCATGTATTTCTTTTTCAAATTTGTAAAGCTGATCAAGGAAGTCTGTATATTTTATATCGATCATTGAGATGATAAATACATATATATAGCCCCTTTAGACAAAATCATTGATCCATGCTTGCACTTGTAATTCTCTGTTTTCTTCTTTTCATGATCTCATTTCATTTACATATTCCTCCATTTTGTGTGAGGGTTAATGGAAATCGGCCAGAATAGAATCTCAGCTTGCGTCGATATTCTATTGTTTAGTGTTTATTAACTTTTTCATAAATAGTTAACTACGTACGTACGTTGGTAAAAATATTGTAGTTCAAAATTAAAGTTACGTTGTCACTGTGTTTTAATCAATTTTCAAAAAATTGAATAAAACTTTGAGTGTTTTCTCGTCTTTTTTGTTGCTGAATATTCTTATATCATTATAGTGGAAGTGGAAAGCGAGAAAATTCCTAGCCTACTTCCATGTATACTATTTTGAATTCATAGAGATAATTAAAGATAAAGAAAATAGGAGATTATGATGAACCACTTGGTATGAAAGCGTTGACTCGCAGAGGTAAAAGAGTATATATGATGTCCACTAATCTCTCTCTCTCCCCATTTAATTTCTTCAACATTGTATTGCTTTTAATGGTTGAAATTTATTCTATAAAAATACTATTATCACTAAATTTTTAATATTACAATAATATTTTTAATATAGCATAAAATGTTAACCATTAAAAATTAATTCAATAAAAGAAAAATTGAATGGATAGAAAGTGGAGAGAGGGTTAGGAAATATTAATTTCCCGGCGGCCACTAGTGTTTAGAAAAAAGAAGCTGTTGCTTTTAGAGATGGATTAAAGCCAAGGGTTGATTATGATTGAACTCTAAAAGACTAATTAAGTAGATAAATTAATTAAACCCATGTCTTAACGGCCAAGAAAGCTTGATTCTGTGTTATCATCACCTTTTTTTTTTTGGGTGTGAAAAAACGGGTTAATATAGGTTCTGGTCAAGGTTCCATCTTAAGCCATTATTAGTGGAAACTTAGGTCAACCACCTTTTTATGGAGTTATGGGTCTCTCTTGGAAAATAAATGAAATTTGGACACGATGTGATAAATAAATGTTATCTCCTATTTATACAAATTCCTTTTAGTTTGTATTATAAGTCATTCCTAACTATTTCATCTGATTGATGAGAGGCAGTTGACTCATTAACTTTATCTGAAAATGAAATATATATATATATATTTATTTAATTTTTCTCATATTTAATAATATGGAGAAACAATGCAATATATTAGATTTCAAGTCTTCTCATGGTAAATTTTAATAGAGGTAGTAATATTTAGAAAAAATTCATTAGTCACTTACTAACCTTTTTTTTTCTTTTTTGTCTTGACTTACTAATTGACTTGTATCATGGAATAATAATTTCTTACACAAGGTGTCATATATTGAGGACTGAGGACAAGAGGGACTGTTGAATATTCTGTACCATCAAATTAAATTTGAATATTGTAGAATTTATTGACGGTGCCCCTCCCAACATGATTTTATTTTAATTTTTAAATAGAGTATAATTTAAAATTAAATTAATCTTATAAATATCATTTTAATGGAAAATAAAACTTTTAACATAAAAATATAAAATAATAAAATAATAAATTTTGGATGGTCCAGATGGGACATGCATGTATATGAGGCACACGAAATCCAGATGCTTCTATCTCCCTCGATCTGATAATTCATTTTTTTATCATTATAAAATACTTACCTCTTAAATGCAAAATAAATTACGTTTATACTATTAATTTTAAACTATGTATAATATAATAAATATGTTTTTAATTAAGATAATAATCATACAGTCTTAAATGTAGGACACATTTAGGATAAGAGGTAGAACTATTTTGTTCCATAATTTGATCATATCTCAATATTCAAAAGGAGGTTTTTTTTAAAAAAATAAAGAATAATATGTTTATTATTTATTATGTAGAAGACAAAATAGAGATTTAAGATTCAAACTTTCTTTTATGCTGAGTGGGATTGAAATTTGACTGGGATACATGACTATCGGGGTGATGATGACCCATAAGTCTCCAATTAGACAGAGTGGTCTAACGGGTCGGATCCTTCCCGACAAAAACTTTTGTTAGGGGTGTTACCTCAATATCTCTCCCCAGCTTTTCTGTTTTTCTTTTCCTTCTATCTTTATTTAATTAGTCAGTATTTATATATAATTATATTATCACGATAATTATAGTTATTCCGTTTATAACAAAAAATAATTATCGTCATTCCAATTAATTAATTAATTAATTAGGTGCTTATTTAGAATAACTATTGGAGCATTCAAAAGTAAATTTTTAATTATGATTTATATTGTACGAAATAAATATATGAGAGAAGTTTTATCTTATTTATATAAATAAACACTTTTGAGAAACCCAATCAAATCCAAAACAAACACTTAAGTCTAATAGGCCGGACCATTTGTCAACAGTGACGTTACTTAAATAATACTTCATGTCATCAGTATATATATATAGTTTTAATTGAATAATTTAATTGTATTTATTGACTTGACTTCAACAAACTTAAGTTTGTTCCAAAAAAAAAAAAAAACTTAAGTACTACAGTCGTGAGAATTTTAATGTGTATTAATATTTTCCCCATTTACGTACACATCAATAATCTTAATTAATTTAATGGTAAAAAAATAAGCTTGATAATTGACATAGACAAAAGTTTGCTGACTCTTACTTTGTCGTTTTTCTCAGTTTTCATAAAGTATGTTGTGTTTCTTTTGTTGCAGAAAATAAAAGCACTCTCAGTAATATAACGACCACAAATTATTCAAAGTTCAAAGGAAATGAACTGTTCTTTTTCTGAGAATTTTGTTTTAATGTTTCAGAAGTAAAGGCCTCGCCGGCTTGCGATATATATATATATGGAGTACACTAAGTTTTTCTTAGTATAAGCTTAATCATAAAGTATGTTGTGTTTCTTTTGTTGCTCCACATGCTTTCTTGCATGGTATGGTAGTACGCTTGTAATGCCCATTTTAATACCCAAAAAATAATTAAATCACGTACAATTGCATACAAAATTTTATTAGATGAATTAATTAATTGAAAGAGTTGCAGATTCATGTTTGACTGATGGAAAAAAAAAAGGAATACATTAATACTAAGGATAGGGTGATCGATCATGTTTGTCATGCAAGCATTTCGTTCTGCGTACGTAACTTGCCGCTTGTTTTAAATATTTTTAGGACAATATATTGATCTTTTACGAAAACTTAATTACAAAGCAAAAACAGCCAAAGAAGAAAATACAACCATGCCTTCGTGAAATCATAATGTTGTGTAATATGTGATGTGGCAGAGGTTTAATTTGATTGGTTACCATTAGAATTAGGACAACATTACGTACTACAGTTTTAACACTTTTAGGATAACACTGAACTAAAAAAATTTCAGAAAATTGATAGCTCCTTTGTAAAAACTTCTCGTAATAAAATTAGACCTCAACTTATTTATAAACGAGCCAAAGTAAAAATGTCACCATGGACACTTCGGTTCCTGTGTTAAAAGCACTTTCTACAGTGCATTCATTAAAGGAAAAAGTATAGCATTACAAGAGAAAAATAGGAGCCAAGAATTTGAAAGTATCGAGAGACAAAATGGTAAGCAAAGAAAGTGATTCAAGGCTGAAGAAGTAGAGTCAATGCATACCCCACCAGGCACCAGCTGCTATTAATTAATAATGTGAATAAAGTAAAACTTACACACACACACAGACAGGCTCCAATATATAATCCCACCTTGATCTATCGATATGTCTCAAACCATCCAAATTCTCTACTACCTTTATTTTAGTTAAGTAGCAAATTCATTCTGAAATATATAGCTAGGAGTAGTGTTGGTGTGGGAGTTTTTTAAGTTCAATATCATTCAAAGTTTTAAAAGGTAACAACGTTATTATTTTCTGTTAAAAAGTTAACAGTTAATGTCAGTCTTTTTTACTTGTGTTAGACTATATTGTTACGTTTTAAAACTTCTCACGTGACATTAAACATGAAAAAACTTTAGGGCAACATTGCTTCTAAAAGTATACTTTCGATATGGATTTGCTACTTTACTTTTTATAAAATGAGAGAGAGAGAGAGAGAGAGAGAGAGAGAGAGATCACACATATACCTGAGATACATATCTGTTTTATTAATTCGCATCAGAGAGAGATCACACATATACCTGAGATACAAATCTGTTTTATTAATTCGCATCCTGAAGCTGATGTGAAATTAAAGAGCTTCAATGGGGAGACACCATCATGATTCCTAGGCCCATCTTAGAGGCTAAAGAATCTCATAAGAATGTGAACATTATTCTGCGAATTCATTACTGTACAACCACACCACAATATGTTGCTCCATATATATATATACACATATATATATAACCACCCATTATATATAATAAACACCACATACCCCACTACCATATAATAATATTTATATTATATGCATTTAAAATGTCACTTATCTGCATCACCAAATGTGGATAACATACTAAGGAATTGAAGGTGCCCATTTTATAAAAGGCAAATTTAGGCATACACAAGAATATTGAAATTAATACTCTTTCAGTCTTTAATGTAAGGTCTGATTTACTAATTTATTC
This sequence comes from Acacia crassicarpa, assembly GCA_034222035.1. Lineage (NCBI taxonomy): Eukaryota > Viridiplantae > Streptophyta > Magnoliopsida > Fabales > Fabaceae > Acacia > Acacia crassicarpa. The sequence goes on along the minus strand of JAWXYG010000009.1, from coordinate 15,342,619 downwards.
AGATTAATAATGTTAATTAAGTTAGTTAATGTGATATTTTTTTCTAAAATATTATAATTATCTTCCTTAATTTCCATTTCTCCTTTTATTTGATTATTGTTGAGGGAATATCAATAAAGTTGATTTGGGAAAAATAAACGAAAATGTGATATGAGTCTTATATTTAAAATCACCGCAAACTCCTTAATTATATCATACATTAAGGATCGGAGGGAGTATTTACATATTCCAAAATCTGCAATTGATCTTTGTAGGAATTTCTACACTGATGATTCAACAGTTTATTCTTCATACCAAATATTTCACCTTTTTAGTTCTTAAAAGGTGTTTTCTACAATTTTGTGTAGATATTATAATATTCCTCAATGCTTTTGCTTTTTTTGTGTTTTCAGTGCGTATCTCTCATATCTAAATATAAAAATGAGGAAGCACTTGTCTGAATTAATGCTAACGCCTATAAACATCTCACGTTCTTCTCTGACAAAAAAAAAAAAAAAAAAGCCAATATTCAGTCTTATAACAATTTTATACTCCACTTCTTATAATAATTTTTTTTTAAAAAAAAAATCAATCTTCACAAACTACGAAAAATATTCCGACGCAGCACTCAAACACACTGACACAAGTACGTCCCCCGCTAAGTGCTTCATTAACATGTCCCTTCCCCCTTCCACTTTAATTTTCTCGTTAATCACATTTTACATGTTAATCATATTGAGCCAAGAACAAAATAAACCTTTACATTGATGAGCCATAAACTTTTTTTTGACTTATCACTCTGGCCTTTATTATAAATCACTTTTAGAAGAAAAATTTGGCCTCAAATATAAGTTACGTGTAGGGTTATTAATAACCATTCTTCAATTTTATCGCTATTTAATTTTTATTGTAAAGAGATCGAGAATGAGAATATAGAGATGAGAGGTGAAAATGATTTGTAAATGTGGAGAGAAATGAAACTTTTAGTAAGGACAATTTCTTTTTTAAAAAAAAATTATCTATTTAATATTTTATATATATATGAGAATGAGTTAATTATACGTATCTTTTTAACAAGAAAGAGTGGTTTATACAATGTCAATGAGTGATGTCAAAAAAGTTGGTAACAAGTAAGCAGGGGCAAAGTATGGGCAAATTTTTTTACCAAAAGAAAAAAGAGCATGGGCAAATGTCTGCAACAAACAAGCCTATTGAAGATATATATATATATATATATATATATAGGGTTTATTGTTTGTCATGTCACTTGACATAATGTTATGTTAAGTCACTCCAAAACTATGTTGTTTTAGGGTTAGAGGAATTAATGAACTCTCAAAACGACGTAGTTTTAGAGTTAAGAGAATTAATGAAGGATCTTTTGATAAAAATCAAATAATAAATATAAAAACAAAAATACAAAAATACCCTTTATTGATTCCTTTAACTCCTAAAACGACGTAGTTTTGTGGTAACTTGACATCACCTTATGTCAAGTGACATGACAAACGATAATCTCATATATATATATATATATATATATATATATATATGTGTGTGTGTAACACATAGCATCGAAACTATTCTAAACTTCTCAAATGCAAGTTAGGCACTGGTCCATACATTTTCTTCATCTTTTTCCGTGCGGTCAAAACAAAAGTTGGCAACCATTGTCTTTCTCAAAATGAAATTGAGCTCATTAACATGTTTACGTATATATTACTATAAATATCTATCAATATGTTCATATAGGATCCTCCTAGTAGTCTTATGTTTTGTTATATTATTATAAAAGAATACCAAAACTAGATAGTATAGTTAAAAACTTTTGTTGGTGATGATATAACGGACATAAATATTAGAGATCGAGTATAGTGGTAGTTTGGTTTGGGTATTAAGGGATTTCGTAATTAGATTTTATATATCAGAAATTGATAAATTTAATAATTATATTAGCAGGTTTCATATGGTTAATACCAGCTCGACTGAGTTTTTATATATCCTGAATCGCTTTAATTTTTTCAACTAAAGTAACTGATTCATTGAGTCATTGATCTAGCCTGAGTTTCAATATAATGTAAATAATCCCCTAGTTAATGTAGAATTTAATTAAGAAGTTAATCTTGATAAGACATAATTCTTACATTTGTCAAAATTTTCGTAATTTACCTCTATTAATGCTTTATCAATAATAATAATCATATAAGAGTAGAGTGATAGAGAACATTAAGAAAGATGATTAGAGTGTTTTACAATAAGCATGCCATACTAATCAAATTAATTAAATGATTTAATATAATTAAATTCGGTAAACCAAAAAGAGTTATATTAACTAATTTGAATTGTGTAAAATTACTGTGATAGTTTTTCTAGAATTATTAAAACCTACTCTAGCTTGAATTTGAATAGGTTACTAATATTGAATGGTTTAGATGGAGAAAAAGATTAAAAATCGTAGGCTTTATATATATATATAAAGGAAAGGCTACAAGTGAAGTGAAGGATTGTGGCGTGAAATAGAGATGGAAGAAGAAAGACAAAATAAAAACTTGAATCCCCCAAACCATAGACAAGCCTTGATGCGCATGAAGCGCGTGCGGTGAGCATGAGTGCGCGTGCCTACAACACTTCTCCAACATATTCAACCTCCTCTCACTTTCATTGGCCCAAAACCACATTAACATTTAAAAAGCAAACATAAATTTTAGATTATAAGAGTTTGAGGATTTTCATAATGTTTTGAAATTCATATATATAACTACTCCCTTTGATTCTTATTATAAGACAATAACTAATAATTCTCACAAACTAATAAAAATCGTTGAAACTAATAAATTTGTCATACGGTTTAAGTAATTTTTAATATTACCTCTACTAATTACATCAAACTTTAATATTATATTAATTATTACTCCAGTGTGTTTTACTTTTTTTTTTTAAAAAAAATGAGCATCCCTATTTATTTGTTAGTTCTTCTTATTACAATTTTTTATATTATATATAAATGGGTTAATAGACATTTTTGCTCCAAAAATTTTTATCCAAGGGAAATTTTATCTTGGAAGTTTTTCAAGAGAAAATTTTGACCTATATGTGTAAAAAATAGAGCAATTTTATATCGCTGTTATCCTAGTTAATTTTAACCGTTAGTTGATAAAATATACTAAGCTAATAGTCCACTTATCATCTACATTATTTTTGTTTAAAATGCAAATTTGCCTTAGAAGTTTTAAATTTAACTTTGATAAAAGATAAAGTAAATGATACATGAACTTCCGGCGCAAATTTATATCTTAACAAAAATAACGTAGATGACATGTAAATCATCAGCTCAGCATATTGGGTCAATTAACGGTTATGAAAAATTTGCACCATTTTTACACTTCCAGGGTTGAATTTTCCCACAAAAAAATTCCCAAGACAAAATTGTCTTTGGTAAAAACTACCATGACAAATTTATCCCTTAAGCTTATATAAATTATAAATTTGTATAAATAGAAAACTTCGTTTCTATGCCTAAAGTTAAAATCTTGATTTATGTTTTGTAATTTTTTTCATTAACATGATTTTACTAATTTTCTAAACGCTTTTATATTTTTACGATGGTTTTACGTTACGATTTTACGTTTTACGATTTTTTATCACTCTTCCGATTTTAAGTAAAATCTCGATTTTAACTCCCTTGCTATGCTGAGAGTGGCATGATATCACTACCTTAAAAAAGGCATAAAGAAATATAGCTACCTTCCTACCAAGAATAAGAACTATAATAATAGGCTAATAAATCAATGCGACCTACCTCTATATGAGCAGCATTCACATATTTTACCATTACCCTACTTTGAATTTGAACGGTATATATAAAGAGAGAATTAAAAACGGCCAACAAAAGTTAGTTTCATATGGTTAACTTGTGAGTTTAAATTCCAAAACTGATGTAAGGACTTTATTGGTAAATGATACTCCATTTGGTTTTAAATATAAGACCCGGTTCATTTTTTTTTTCTTTGTTTTCTTTTTTTCGAGAAAGTAAGAAAGCTAAATAAGTTATTTAATCATACCATATATTTTGTATTATTAAAGTTATATATTCGTTTATAAGTCAGACAAATTATTTGTTTAGAGAAAAATAAATATTTAAAAATATTTAAAAATAATTTAATCAACTTAGTTTTTTAAAAAAAAGTTAATTGAATCTTATATTTAGAACTAAATGTAGTATGTAAGTATCTATATAAGTTTTCTTTAAACCAGAGGCATGTCTTGCCTCTACTTTTAGGATCCAATCCACCTAAACTTTTTTTTTTTTATACAGAATCCACCTAAACTTTAGTTTTTCAAAAAAGTGGGAAAATTATGCTTAAGTAAGGACCGTCCGTTATGAGATGCTATTTATGTTTAAGCACCCCAAAATTATGAAATGTACGTTGATCCTTTCCGAACAAAAATTATAATCGGTGATAGTGACTTGATTACGAAAAAATATATAAAAAATAATTTATTAAAAATTGATAAGAATTTAAATTGTTAAAAAAACCTATAATTCTTAATACATTATCTATAATTTTGCCAAAAGTGTAGGGGGAACATATAGGACAGTGAGAAAGGAAGGGAAAGAACATTGAAATGCCACTGAAAACAGTAAATTACATTCTGTACCCCCCAAACCCAAAGTGAAAAAATTAAAAAAAAAAAAAAAAAAGAATAACAGAAATTATCATCATCAGTACCATCCCATGCCCTATAAAATGAACAGCACAAAAGCTAAAGTTGCAGTCCTTGTATCGCAGACTGGAAACACACTCTGTTCCTTCTCTCTCCCCCCTCTCTCACTCTCCACAATATATATTTATTTCTTCACACTTTTAAAACTCAGCATGATTTCATCAGTATTCAACTCAATACTTCTCACATCAATATAACCCCCAACAAGCTTTAAGCAATTTTGGGAATGGTGAAGCTCTTAGTTTAGTGGCCACTTCTTCTTCTTCTGTGTAGAATATGGATTTTGTTGTAAGAAGACAAGGCAGAGGTTTCTCAAGCATGAATTTTTTTAGCTGGTGTTTGAGTTCTTCTTCTTCAACTTCAATCATGTCTTCTCTTGTACATTTCCTCCTCCTTCTTTTTGCTTCTCTGGTTCCTTGCCCTGTTATATTTTGTTCATCAGAAATCAACAACAACAACAATCTCGGATTGGTGAATCAGACTTTTCATCCACACCAAGAGGTCCACAAGTTGAGGACCATAAGAACTCGTCTCCAACAGATCAACAAGCCCCCTGTTAAGATAATTCATGTAATATTCATCTATAGAATTATTTGAGAAGTTTAAGGTTTTAACATTATTCCCCTGTTCTTAAACAATATCGTTAATTAATCATGATCTTTTATTGCAGAGTCCTGATGGTGATATTATAGATTGTGTTGTATCTCATCAACAACCAGCTTTCGATCATCCCATGTTAAGAGGACATAAACCACTAGTAATTCCATGAATTGTCTCAGAATCTGATCAAGACATTAATTAAGGTTCTATGAATTGTAACTGAGACTAATGTTGTTGTTTTTGTTTTGGCAGGATCCTCCGGAGAGACCAAAGGGACATGATAAAAGAGAAATGTTGTTGGGTGAGAAATTTCAGTTATGGAGGTTGTCTGGTGAATCATGTCCAGAAGGAACGATTCCGATCAGAAGAACAAGAGAAGAAGATTTGTTAAGAGCAAGCTCTGTTCAAAGATTTGGAAGAAAACTGCCAAAACCTGTTAGAAGAGACACCAACACAAACGGACATGAGGTTTGTACTTTTTTTTTCACATCACAACGAAAGAAAGGAAGCTACACAAACCCAGATTTGTGTTTTTTTCCTCCTTTTCTTTTTTTATTTTTCCTTTTTCCTTTTTCTTTTTTCTTTTCTATCAAACCAAGCAAAGCGTAACACCGAAACAGAGACCATTATTAGAAATTGGTAAAGCCAGAAGCAGCACATGGTGATAGATATCAGTAGTAGACTCCAATTCACCAAATTTTCACTCATTAAAAATCTCAAAAATCCAAATTGGGCATCTGGGTTTTGTCATTTTTTTCTTAATGCATCATCTTCTTCCTATTTATGGCCAAATTCTGTGTGCTTTTTGTAATCTTTTTCATGAGTGATTCTGCAGAAGCAAGCAATTAACTCTATCTTTGAAACCTATGATAACTCATTTTTCTTCTTCAAATGCATCATCATCTTCATGAAGAAGAACGCTTTAATTAAGAGTGTGTTTTGAATAATTGTGAATTGGGTGTGGTTTGGTTGATGCAGCATGCAGTAGGGTATGTGAGTGGAGATGAGTACTATGGAGCAAGAGCAAGCATAAATGTGTGGGCCCCAAGTGTGGCAAATCAATATGAATTTAGTTTGTCTCAAATTTGGGTCATCTCTGGTTCTTTTGGTGATGATCTCAACACCATTGAAGCTGGCTGGCAGGTAATTCACCAGTTTACTACAAACTAAATGTTATATTCTGTTTGTTCTCAATATAAGACATATTTAAAGAGTTGATTTTAATTTGTCAATCTTTTTTTAATTTACCCCTATTAATGTCCCTCAACAATAATCAAAGAAAAGATATGATTGGAGAATTAAGAAAGGTAACTGAAGTATTTTTTAAATATTATATGTCATATTAACTAACTTAACCAACTTTATTAATCTAATCAAATTAAGTAAATATGTCTTATATTAAATACCAGAGGAATATGAAATTTGTAGAGTATAGTAATAGCTGTCAGAAAATTTCTTAATGCAGCATATATGGTGAAGCATTTAAAAAGGAGTTATCTATCTCAACTACCTCTTACACTCTTTTATCTTCATTATTGAGGAAGTTTAATGAAAGCTATTTATTTATTTATGTATTTTTGTGTTATTTAGGTCAGCCCGGAGCTGTATGGAGATAATTACCCCAGATTCTTTACTTACTGGACGGTGAGTAAATTTCATAGTGTTAAAATGAGAGGAATTTGAAGATTAAAGGAATTAAAATGATTTTAATTAAATAATTTTTTTTTCCCCTTTTGCAGAGTGATGCATATCAAGCAACAGGGTGCTATAATTTACTATGCTCTGGCTTTGTTCAAACCAACAATAAAATAGCAATTGGGGCTGCCATCTCACCAACTTCTTCCTATAATGGTGGACAATTTGACATTAGCTTAGTCATTTGGAAGGTACTTTCCTTCATCATTCAATTTACCATTTTTCTTCTTTATTTTATTTTGCTCCCTTTTTCCCTTTTTTTCCCTCTTCCTCCCTCTTATTTTTCGTAAAATAAAAAGATGAAAATTTAAAGAATAAAGTAGACAAATTCACATTATCTTATACTCCCTACGGTCCTAAATATAGAACAAAATTTATAGTGAAAACTGCATTATAAACTTTGTCCTATATTTAGGACATGAGTTAGTGATATTTTTCAAGGAAACCATTTTTCTGATCGATATATTTTCCCTTTTTAATTTAGTATAAGTGTGTTTTTTACTCTTAGTTCAATGCTTTAATTGTGCTTCGTTAGTATCATTAAATCATGCATAGGAGCTAATTAACAATACTAACTGAACAAAGTTACAAGGGCCAATGATACTAACATAGAAAAATTAAAGTATTAAATTAAAAGGAAAAACATACAACTAATAAATTTAAAATTAAGGAAAAGTAGATGTGCCTTACAAAATGATTTTCTCTAATATAAGAACCACAAAAGATACATCCTTTATTATTAGGTTTACTTCATACATAAGAAATAGGAATCTTGCAACAAAAATATGATTCTTTGATGATGTGGACATAAAGAAATTCCATATATCTTTCTCCAATTTTAAATATAAGATATAATTTATAATATAATTCATACTAAAAACTATATTCTATATTTAAAACCGATATCCGTATGTTTTATTCAAAAAAGAGATTGTTGTGGCAATGAGAGGGGATGTTTTTTCTGTATTGATTGAAAAAAGTTAAACTTTGTCAGAACATGATCCTATAATACATATTAAGAGGGTTAAGTCTTTGTTGTTTTATATTAATAATAACAATTTCTTTTGACAAAGACAATGTGGTCCCACTATAAGAATAAAAGGTCGACCCTAGATGACTAACCATCAGTCCATCACCGTCCGATCTGCATACTTTTTCTCAAGTTGAGTTCAGTGAAAAAGTGAAAGATAGATTTTCTGGTCAAATGAAAAAAGATGGTCAACATATTCAATAGTGGTCTCTCCACTATTTCGAACATTGTGAATATAATCATCATTTCTCTCTTTGCCCGCGATAAAAGTAAATACATGTAAATAAATAAATAGGTAAATTCATTGGATAATTTTTTAAAAAAATAAATAAAAAGAAAATAGTAACAGTGCACAATTTTTTAAACAATGTGTGTCAAGTCCTAGTTCGCATGCACTGGTGATTTCGAATTATGCTTTGCTTCTTTTTAAGATTCTCTTTTTCTCTTTTCCCACCAAAGTCACTCTGAGCCTTCTCTTCTTCATCCCTTTTTCATTATTATTATTATTTTTCTCATCTCACTATTATTTTAACAAAATTCAATTATTAAAAAAAAAAAAACACACACAAGTTCCATTACCCTCCTTTTCCTTTCCCTACTTTTTGACCCGTTTCGCTTCTCAAGCTGGCCCGCATGCTCGTATTCATAATTATGTCTATAACAACCTCTCATTTTTAATTTATTTATTTATTGGTATATTATTATTTATACAGAGTAAGTGTATATATATATTCTTTTAGTCCATATATCACCTCCACCTACCATACCATAATCAAGGCCAGGAGAGATGCATAACTTATTAATTTAATCTAAAAATAAAATATTTTTTCTAACATTACATTAGATTTTAATCCTTCTTTTAATAAATTATAATAGTAGTAATATTTGAAAAAAATTTATTAATGACCGATGAAATGACTTATATAGTAAAGTCAGAATTTTTTTTAGGTGTCTTACGTTTGGAATGGAGGGAATAATTATGAGTTTTGTTTTGGTTTGTGTGAAGGATCCGAAGCATGGGAACTGGTGGCTTGAATTTGGATCGGGTATTCTAGTCGGGTACTGGCCATCATTTTTGTTCACGCATCTACAGGATCATGCAAGCATGGTACAATTTGGAGGGGAGGTGGTGAATTCGGATCCTTCCGGGTCGCACACTTCGACCCAGATGGGAAGCGGGCATTTTGCCGGCGAGGGGTTCGGAAAAGCCTCATACTTTCGGAACTTGCAAGTTGTAGATTGGGACAACAACTTGATTCCGTTGACGAATCTTCGGGTCTTGGCGGATCACCCGAATTGTTATGATATCCAAGGAGGGATTAATAATGTGTGGGGGAACTACTTTTACTATGGTGGGCCTGGAAAAAATGATAGGTGTCCTTAACAAGGGCATCGACGACCTTCACTTATTTTTTTTTTTATAATTTATTTTTTCTGGGCATTTTTGGGTGTGGGTTATATGGGTTTCTTCTCAAGGTTATAGTGACCCATGGGTCATTCATATTATATTTATTTTGTTATTATTTTCTTCTTAATTTTGGCTAACAGGTCATCCATTGATTATACTAAAACTCTTGTGTAAAAATTTTGAAAAGAAAAATAGTAAATATGTTATCGTTCGTCATTGTACTGTTTTTCCTTTTCCTTTTTAATTTCTGTCTTTTTTTTTTTGGGTTTAGAATCAATCCATCACTTTATCCCAGCATGTCTTCAGCCTTAAGGCATATAAATAACATCTCATTTAATTGTATATTGACTTTTTAAGTATTTATATTTTCATAAATTGTTTATTAAATAGGATTCTTTTGCCATGACATGCAAGCAGTGGTGGACCTACTCATGTACTTGCACCCATAAATTTGAAGGAAATAATTTTTTTTAAAAAGAGACTTTGTAATAAGTTGTCTAGGTGGTGTGGTGGTAATTTCACTAGTTCCACAGCAGATCCTGTGTTTAAACTTATGCATAGACAACTTTCTTACCTATTTTTAATATCTTATCACATATGAGAAATCATAATAATTTTTCTTTGCATGTTTCTTTGGAATTTGATTGTGTAACATCTGAGTATCTGTATACCATGGGATTAGAGTATATTGTTCTATTTAAATTGATTTCCTTGAAAATACTTTTCAATTGAACCCAATTTCTGATCCTAAATTTTACGAAGGTGTGAGTTGCCTTTTATCCTCCTTAAAAAAAAAATTTCCTCTGAATCTCACTATTAATTGTGTAACCACAAACATTACATCCTGGGTCACTGCATGCAAGGCATGATCCTATAAGCTAACATCTACGGTTTAAGATTCTAAGGTTACAAGCATCAAACGGGATTTAAAAAACATGCCGCCTTCTATTTACTAGAGGATTTTTATGCCACTAGATTATTGTCGGGAATGCTATATACTATATATGTTTATGGTTAAAATATATTTTTAGTTCTTTAAGTTTACATGAGGTATGCTTTTGGTCCTTTAACTTTATAAAGTCGTATAATTTTGACACCGTTAATTTTGCTAAAGAAAAACATAAACTCAAGTAACAACGATATGAATTTAAGTGATAATTGTATAATTATATGTCATTAAGTTTAAATTTAAAATGTAGATAAATTGAAGAACATATAAAATTTGTGTAATTAAATGCTATTAGTCATCACTTGAGTTCATCACTTCAGCATTTTCCGTTAACAATATTAATTGTATTAGAATTTTAGCATCAAAAGTACACTTTATAAAGTTAAGGGATCAAAAATTAAAATATACCTTATATAAAATTTAAAAGATTAAAAATATATTTTAGCCTATTATTTATACACCGTAATATTTTTTTTTATTACTCAAAAATACCCATTTCATTGCATGTCACATTCGCTACCAATGGGGCGCCGCTATCACCGTCGCCACCGCTTTGGCCAGTCACCAACATCGACCATCATTAACTATCATTTTCTTGAATGTCGTGTTTTTACCACATTATATTGTGGCCTTACTTTTTTCAGAAAGAAAAACCACCTCTGGCTCCAGCACTGGTAGCCAAACAGTTTTTAACAAAGTTGGTTAAGCTAGGTGTAATTTGATCCCACATTAATTAATATATTATTATGGATATATATATTAACGTAATTGTAAAAGTTTTGCACGAAATTACTGATAATATATATATATCAGTCCTCCTTATAAATATCTAAAGCATTATTGTGATAAAAGTATAACTTTCACAAATCTCGACTTGGTTCCTTTCACTAATATATTTAGGAGTTAATTTGTTGAATTAGGTAGATAAACTTGAAATATGAGCATGCATTTTATCTGATTTTAAATAGGATTTAAAAAAAAAGGGGCAAAATTATGAAGAGCGGTGAGTAATTAATTATTCCTAGGGAAAATTCCATTTAAATACCAAATGAATTTATGAAACCCCTAGAAGTCCGTCGAATTTGCAAAAAGACTGAGAGGTGACTAGGACCTTTTAGGAATATGCAAATTCGACCCAAATTACCTTTTTGTCCTTAAAGTTAAATAATTTTTTCTTTTAAAAAAAGAGAAAATACCCCCCACCGTCGCCGGCCACCAGCGACCACCACCGGCAACCGGCGGCCACCACCCCCGCCGCGGCCTCCGGCAACCCCCCCCCCCCCCCCGAGGTGGCCGCCGGCGATGAGGCCCACCGTGGGGGAGGTATTTCCTTTTTTTGAAAAAAATATTTATTTAACCCTAAGGGTAAAAGAGTAATTTGGCTCGAATTTACATATCTCTAAAAGATCTTTGTCACCTCTCAGTCTTTTTACAAATTCGACGGACTTCTAGGGATTTCACAAATTCATTTGGTATTTAAATGAAATTTTTCCTTATTCCTAACATGATAATACTAGCATATTACTTAGGAGTAATTAATTAAAAAGGGTGAATTATGAAGAAAACACAGGTCAGATGAAGATTGCGTGCGTACGTACTCTGATTATTACTACAAGGTCATATCTTTGACTTGAAGATTCGGTAAAAGGCTATCATTTATACATTAATTGCATGTCTGCCATCAATAGGATCTCTCCTTAGTTGGTGCCCCACATTTTTCACGGGTACTAATATATATGCATATTCTAATAATTTAGAAAAATGCATATTAATGAAATTTTTGGTAAAATAGATGTTATATGTTTAAGTCCTACTTTAGACTTTTGAGACCTTTTTTTTGGCTAGAAATTAAGGATTTTTTTTTAAAGTTTATAACGTAAAGGGTTTTCATTTATCCCATTAAATATGTTTCATGGAATTTAAACTTATGTTATCTTCCTTATGGATATGATGTCGTTTGTTAATTAGCAACGGAATTTGATGATTACATCATAAAATAAGCTGTCACTAATTAATTAATGACAGAGTTCTGTTGCTAAATCAATTGAGAATTGAAGTGTGAAACAGCTTTTTGTGAGGGACATCATGAACGAAATTTTGCAAGGGAGTTGAATGAAAATCTCCCTTTATTAAATTTGGCGTAACACATACATGAAAACAAAAATCAACTACTATTAATTTTTTTTTTTAAAAAAAATGAAATTTTAAAGCCACAAACATATAATGAACATAATTAGTACGTTAAACTTAATAAATTGATTTTAAGGGATTTAGACAAATGTTAATCATCAATGTTGATCGATGATTATTAAAAATGATTGCATAGAAACATATGATGAGAAAAGGAAGAAGGAAGAAGGAATAACTTGGAAGGCAAGAAGAGGTGATGGTGTTGGGGTGTTGGGGTGTTGGAGTGTGTTGGTGGGGAGGGAATCATCAGTTCTTAAATTTACTCGAAACTTGAGGCGCAAGCCAATGAGTCGTAGCATGCGCCTCTATCATCACTTTTAGCCCCCCCAAGGACCCTATTCTAAGTCCCTTGCTATGTTTTTTTGTTTTTCATATCATTTATTTTTTAACATAAATGTATAGTTTTACATTTCATATATATATATATTTATCATGTTATTGTCCAGATTTTGTGCTCTAGGCAGGGTGTAGAGTGTATGTTAAATAAATGGGTACAATTAGGAATTTATTAAATTTTAAGATAAAATAAATGAGTATTAATTACCATTTTTCAAATTCCCCCTATTTATATTGGTGGTACACTATAGATATTAAAAAACGACAAGAGTGAGACAGCTTTAAATAGGTGTACATCGAGATTTATTTATTTAATTTTATTTAAAACAAATTTAATGGGTAAATGTGGGATGATTGAAAGACTTATATTTTGAACTAAAAGAATATTATTCATCTGATTCTTAATATAAGACATATTTATCTAATTTGATTAGATTAAAGAAATTAATCAAGTTAATTAATATGATATGTATTTTCTAAAATACCCTAGTCATCTTCCTTAATTCCCTCTCCTCATTAATTATTATTGAGAGAGTATCAATAGAGGAAAATTATATATAAATTGACAAATATAAAAATTATATGTTATATTTTAGGTTAAAATTAACTTCCTAAATATGTCTTATATTAAAGACCGAGGGAATACTATTTTAAATCACAGATACTACAATTATATTTTTTTAGTACTCCTTCCAGTCCTAATTATAGGAACATTTTTGTAGTGCAATTTGTATTACAAAAGTGTTTTTATAATTAAGACCTAAGGTAGTAACACCCAAACCGCGTTTCAAAAGTCGTTTTCTACAAGTCGAGACAAAACTCCTCTAATATACTTACCTCATAATCGTAAAAATTATTCTCTAAAAACTAATCTAAACATACCATAAACTCAAAACATCTTACCCTCCATCACTATAAAGTCATTGGTAACAAATAAAGTAGTAATACAGGGTTTTTTTTTTTTGAAGAGTACAGGCAAGCAAAGCTTGAAATGATGAAGGAAGGACTAGATCATGAAAATCTAGTCCTTAATACATCAAAAACCAACAGAAGCACTAGCAAAACAGACCAACCGGTCTCTAAGAAAATTATCTTGACATCCCCTAGGAATAGATGGAACAAAAACCACGTCAGCGTCATTAGGGGCGTCGTGGCCCTGTCTGACCATGTAGTCAACACGAGAAATATTTCCTCACGAGGTGTAATGAAGCTCGACACTCCAGTCTTCAAAAATCAGGTCTCTAGTCTCCCCAATAATTCCTCGAAGGGGGTGATCAATATGATAATCCCTCATGAGAATGTTGATCGCATCCATCGAATCCGAGTAAAGGGCCACTTTCTGGAAACCCATATGATGACTCAGCTTCAACCCTAACAAGATGGCATGTATTTCTGTTTCAACAACAATGTGGAAGCCAAGAGATTTGTGGAATCCCATCAGCCAGCGACCATGAGAATCCCTTATCACGCCTCCGCAAGCTGCTTGATACTGGGAATGCACAGAGCCATCAACGTCAATACGGACCACGTTCTCCGGGGGAGGAGTCCAGGCTTTTTCCACATCCCTACCAAGATCGAAAATTTGGTGCGTTAGCGTTTGATTAGCTGTACTCTCCATGAGAAGATAGTTACAAGTGTGAAGTAACTCCCTGGTATCCGTGTCCTCACCTTGGAAAATAAACTTGCATCTGGACGTCCAAAGGACCCAGCATGCCAAGCTAAAGGTTCGTTGCCAAGAGAAGTTTTGGAAGCGCCCTTTCCCAGGATTTTGAGTGGTGTTCCAATTAAGCCAAGTCTACAAATTTCCTATGAAAAACAGAGAAAAAATATTAGGCATCAAAATCTGTTTCCACAAGTTTTTCGCTCTTTCACAATCTTTGATAACATGTATCAAATTTTCCTCACTCGAACAGTGGAAGGGACAAAGGTTTCCATCCGTGTTCCCATCCGTGAGGCCCCTCCTGGCTCTTAGAGATTTGGTAACAAGCCTTTCGTGACTGACTTGCCACATGAACATTTTTATTTTCTCAGGAACCTGCCACTTCCACAGAAGAGACCAAAATCTATTTGTATTCGTTTGATTGCGACCAGAAAGATAAGTGTAAGCAGATTTAACAGTGAAACACCCATATTTAGCAGCTCGCCAAGTGAAACAATTAGGGAAATGATTAGAAGGGATGGACATCCTGGAAATAGAGTTTATGATTGTAAGGTAAAATGCCCCGCCATCCATTAGTACAGGGGTTTTTTAAAACACAATTATGTGCAACACAAAACTCATGGTAGTTTATTCAAATTTTCAAATCCTCATGCCCGCGGGCGTGCGTGCGTGCATGATCCATCTTTTCTCCCCCACTAGTTTTTCAAAATGGTCCTAGGCTGCCCCAGAAAATGGTCCTAAACTATTATTATTATTATTTCGGTTGGACTATCACGTTTTTTTTTTTTATAAATAATTTTTAGGAAAGGGGTTTAGAACCCAGTTCACAGGGGATACTGGCCAGAGAGTACACATATCGTACACATGCTTCCACCTCTACCAGCGTTACCACTGCTTCCTAAACTCCTAGGATGCCTCCCCCAGCGCCTTGACCAACGCAGGGATCGAACCCCCTCCCTTAAGGTGAGGAAGTCCGACCCCTACGCCAGTTGAACCCAAAGACGAGGGGTGTTGGACTATCACTTTGTTTACAACTTCTTGCTGCAAAAGACACTAAACATAACGTCTCTTTCTTTCTTCAATCTATCACTTTGTTCACAACTTGTTGACACGAAAATACTATACATCACATTTATTTCTTTCTTCAAAAGATCATGTATGATGTTTTCATACACACGGCTTGCGTTGAACCCATGTATCATGTTCAAAGAATCCAGTTATCAACCAAGTAGCAATTGTGCCAGGCTTTGTTGCTGATGGGTCCCATTTTGAACCACCCCACTTCACTCCTGTACAGCTTAAGTAAGGTTGTTAGAACTTTTAGAACAAAAGTCCAACCCGATAAAACATAGAGATTATTCTCATTACACACCCTAATAGCATGTGAATATGGTAGTGAAAAATGAAAATGTAGATTTTATCTGAAAATAGAAGGAGAATTAAAAATCGTAAAACGTAAAGTCGTAACGTAGTAAAATCGTAAAAAAATCTTAAAAATATAGAAACGTTTGGAAAATTAATAAAATCGTTTTAATAAAAAAAATAATAAAAATGTAGAATTACAGTAATAAATTGAGATTTTAACTACCATCCTCGTAAATCATGACACTAACATCTCTGCCTTTAAATAATTTGTCTCAGAGCCCATTGTGGGTGTTGTCCTAAAAAACATTGTTACACGCATAATAATACCCGTGAAGATAGTCCTATTTTTCAACACCCCTTTTTGCCTTTGTTTTCATTTGATTTTTTTTTTAAAGAAAAATTTAAATAAAGCATCATTTTAGGCCCCAAAAAAAATGGACATGTGTGAAAACCGAGAACTTTCCTAGTCAAAATTGGACATAAATGTCCATCCACTAATTTTAAAATTAAATCCAATTTTAACAAGTTCCTTAGGCCCTTTTGATATCAATGGAATTAGAAATGAATATGGATGTGGGTACGGAAACAAGGTTTAAAATTATGTTTGGTAGGTATGAAAATGAGATTTAATTTTTAGATGAAAAGACCAAACTACCCTACAAAAATTATTAGCTTGGACCATTCGAAATAGCTTCCCAAACCAACTTATCCTTCGAAACTCAACCAATCAGCTTGCACTGTTCAAAATTTTCAGCCACATTTTAGATCTCTGAAAATCAAGCATAAACCACCGTCGGAGATCCGAGATCTTAGGAATTTTAACCTTGAGGTCAAGCACAAACAACTGCGGCGGGATTCGAACCTTCACCTGAAAACAAAACCTCCACCGAAGATCTGAAGGAGGTGGGTCATTTACCAGCATCCATCTTCGCTGTCTCGTCACTAGTTCTTCCCAGCTAATGATAGAGGTGGGAAGGCAAAACGATGAGAGGCTAACTGGGTGAGAAGCTCGCTGGCGGTGGTTGAGGCACTCGCCAGCAGTGGGTTTGAGGCGGTGGGGATTGAGTTGAATGGCCAAGCTTGAATAAGGGGGACAAAAATGAATTTTAGGAGGTGAAATTACCAATCTTGGGGTCTGATGGTGGAAGTCATTTCACCTATTTTGGTGGATATGGAATTGGAATTGGGAGCCAATTCCATCATACCAAACAAACCATCTCATGGAAATCAAGTCCATTTCCGTACCCCTAATTCCATCATACCAAACAGGGCATTAATATATAATGATCGTGGAATTTGACAGTTTCATTTTCTTCTAAAATCCTCAACTACAATGACCAATCCTTTGTTTAATCCCAAATGGTGCGCGTTGCTGATGAAATAACTGATGACTTCAATCACCGCATCTGATAAATCTATAACATGCTAGCACAAGTATAAAAGAAGGGAAAAAAAAAACCTTAATCAGGTCCCCATGAACTAACTTTTCAGGGACTCCAGATACAAGGCCAGTTCTAGCAGCCTCGCTCTAAAATTGGAGCAATCCTACAGTAATATTAGTAAAAGAATGTGACTGTGACTGTAGAACAATGGTTGGACACCTTAATAAATCAATCAGAAAAAGATGGCCCTCCATGGTGGACTTCATATGTCACAAAATTTATCAGCGAATTTTCTGATTTTATTACCAAAGTAAACATTGCAGACAGACCACTGTATCTGACATTTTCCTCCATCACAATTATAACTTCTAAGGCAGTGTTCCCAAGCAAGAATTAATCCACACTTATTGCGTCAAGCAACTTCTTACTGTCTTCACTCAGGTCCACATTTTCCATCTTCAATCGTTTCCGCATTATGGAGCTGGTCTTACCGGAAGCTGAATAAGTTCTAATAAGAGATTCAAACACCTCAGCACCTAGGGAATCCACAGATTTCTTCAGGATCTCTATAAAACCTTCGGCACCATCAACATCCTTCTCTTGCTCAAAATGCCTCATCATGGTATTGACAATGTCGGATGGCGGGATCCACTTCTCACCGTTCCCTCTGCCAAGAGATACAGCTTTAGCTATGCAGTCCACAGCAACCTTGAAGTCTCCCCTTCTCAAGTGGTAGTCCAGAAAGATTTCCCAGGTTTTAGCATTAGGCTTTGCCCCTTGCTTCCGAGCCCTCTCTTTAAGCTCTTCAGCATTCTTTATCAAATCTTGCTTGGCATAACCTCTAAGTAAAGCATTTACAATCCGGATATCATTAGTGGGGCGCCCAGATTCCCACTCCCGAAAGCATTTTTCTGCCCCTGGAAGATCGTTCAAGTTAACCAATGTGTGAATCATATTCAGATAGCTTATGTTTGCAGTTTTAGGAAATGCCAGCCTCAGAGATCGCCAAACCCTATAGACCTCAAGCACTTTTCCAAGTCGCCCATATAAGGTTAATAGAAATTGGTAAGCAGTAAGATCCTTGCGAGCATTTCTCTTCTCCACTTCCTTGAGTGCCAATTCAGCCTTCTCAAACAAGCCGGCATCAACATAAATTGATGCCAAATTACTATATGTTGTCCAATCTCCAGAAACTCGACCATCCCTCTTCATCTCATCAATAACCCTATCTACACCATATATATCATTCATTGCAGCAAGGGCTCTAATCCAGACATTGTATGTGTAGGAATCCAGCATGACATTGCTAGCCTTCATTTCTTGCATAATGGTTGGGATCTTCTCTGGTTGCCCAACTTTTGTGTATAGAGTCATAAGGCTGTTGTAAGGCATAGAAGTTATGGGAAGATTGAGCTCCTTCATCTTCTCCAGAAGTCCCTCAGCTTTCTCAGTCATCAATTCTTTGCAGTAACAGTTTAAAAGGGCACCATAACAAAGGTGATTTTTTGCTGATTCAGGAAGATCAACGAAGTAACTTTCAGCAGCTGCAACACCCCGAGCTTTTGCAAGCAGATCTAAATGTATAGCATGGTCACTTACAGTCTTGATCATATTCCTCTTAGTCATGGTTTCTGATAGCTGTAATAAAAGAGAATAAGAGTCATTTTCCATTAGACGTAGCACAAATTTATATGTTGCAAACCATGATATCCAAATTCACACATGAATAGTTTTTCTTCTTTGCTTCCTAGAATGGCAATTAATTATAGCAAAATTTAGTAATAAATGAATCAATTTATACAACTGATCACATGAATCGTCAAAGAACTGTTTCAAAGTGAAACATCTAACTTTAAATTCACCATCTTGATGGGAATCAAGTTCTTCACCACTCATGGCAATGGTATTATACATGTGTTGTATGCGCAGAATGTTTGCCAGTACTATCATAATTTATAACCCACCCATTGCTAGATTGGTCCCTAACTACGAGTACTGCCTTCGAACGTAACACAAAAATTGTATTGTATACCAGATCAAACAATAGATATTGGGAAGATAGCCAGATACTACCCAAGACAAAGAAGTAAAGTCAGTACACAATCTACTTCTAGAAGTACACCAGCGCAAGCTCAATGTCAGTAAATTCATATTCATTTGACCTTTTCTACATGCTCCAAGTTAAAGGCATATGCTATGAAATGCCAATGAGGCAGATCAACGGCCATTGGAAACTTCCCAAATGAAACATTTTCATTTCAAACTAAAGAAAACAAAAAACAGGATAGATAAAAATAGGGGAAGCCATGCCTTGAGAGCAGGACTGTAGAGTTTGCGAGAACGAAGCTTCTTGAGGGTATCTCCGACCTCCCATTTGTAAACGCGCTTGCCACTCTTGATGAACTGATTCAGCTGCTGCCGGACACTCACCTCAGATCCACCTTCTTTGAAGAGTCTCCGGTAAAGTGCTTCCTCCAAGTACTTCTTTGAGCGCTTCACAACGCTCTTCGTGCGCCCATACGGTTGCATCATAGCCATTTATAGTTCTCTGAGTTTCCCTCCCTAAAAAGAAAAAATTCGCATCAGTATTTAGCAGAACCCAAAACCCTAGTAGTTGTCCCAACAACGACGAAGACACGTGATGAAACCACAGCATCACGCATAAGACAATAGTCATGTATCAACAACGACAAAAAATAAGTGCGCAAAAAAGAAATAGGATATGAAAATATGAAAAAAGATTATTAATTAGATACTGCTGTTAAGAATTAAGATACAAGAACACTCACTCAACCTTCTGGAGTGAGAGACTGACGGATTATGAGACTGCGTCGAGTCAAGGGAGTGAGGGATAGACAGATTGGGTCGACGTTGAGAGAATGCTGTGACGGCGGCGACCACGACACCGAGACAGATACGGCGGCCTGAGATGGCCTGAGTGGCTGACTATGTGAGAATGCGAGGGAGAAAGGTGACGCTGTGAGGGGCTGACGGCGGTGAATGAAGAAGAGAGCGGCGACGGCGAGCAGAGTTGCACACGAGAGTCGAGCCTGGTCCACTTGTCCTGTGGAAATGAATCAGCCAATTTGATATGGGCTGATTTTATTGGGCCTAAATAAGGCTAGGCTTTAGGATTTTGGGCACAACAAACATGTAGGGGGCTATTTCTGAGCTCAAAGTCCAACATCCTTTTCTCTAGTTCTGTCCTTTGTTAACAGACCAGTTATACCTCTCGTATTTGGGTTCAACTGGCAAAGGGGTCAGGCACTTTCACTAAAAGAAGGGAGTTCGATCTTGGAATTGGTCACGGTATTGGGAGAGGCATCCTAGGTGATGTGAAGTAGTGGAAACACAGGGAAGAAATGGAAGCTTGTGTACTCTTTAACCCAATATACTCTGCTGAGCGGAACCAACCAAAGTGCTCTATCCTTGGACTATGGATGAGTCCAACACATTTCTTGGAAAAAAAACTATATAAAAAAAATGCCAGTTATATTCTAGGGAAAATCCACCTCATGGCTTAAATAACTAAAAAATTGTCAAAAAAACCCAAAAAAAAAGTCATATGTCAGTACATTAACATTAACAAATATGTCGGTATAACGTTAACAACTGGATCAGAAGATGTTAAAAATAATATCTTAACAATTAAATCAATACTCGTTAATAATTATATCAGTAAATGTTAACAACTATATATATATATATATTTTAGGAAAGGGGTTGGGCTCACCCACAGTCCAAGGATAGGGCGCTTGGAGCCCAGTCCACAGGGGATACTGGCCAGAGAATACACATGCCTCCACCTCTACCAGCGTTATCACTGCTTCTTAGACCCCTAAGATGCCTCCCCCAGCCCCTTTTAACAACTATATTAGTACAACGTTTTCTAAAATAATACCAGAAAAGGCCCAACATCTGACATTTCTTTGAGTATTTTTTGACAATATTTTGCTAGTTTGGGCCATGAGGGGGATTTTCCCTATATTCTATGTAATTTCTTCATCAGCATTTTTAGACAACTATCCTGAGTATCTAAGTAATCTGGTACTATAAGAGAAGCTGTGATTAAATTCCCCTATGTAATTTTTTGTTATTTTCTTTTCCTTAAATCTCATGTATCAAAAAAAAAAAGACCAGTTATATTCTGTAGGGTTAAGTTACAAATTTATCCAAAAAGTTTTTGCTAATGAGCAATGTTACCTCATGAAGTTTTTTTAGGTTCAATGTTGTCGTAAAAGTGTTAAAATGTAATAATATTTCCTATTTCCGTTAAAAAGTTAAGGTCAACGTCAAATTTTTAATGTTTTAACAGTAAATGTCAGTTTTTTAACGGAATAAGGTAACATTGATACATTTTGAAACTTTCAAGATAACATTAAAGTTAAAAAAACTTTTAAGATAACATTATTTCTTAATGAAAACTCTTGGAGCAGATTTACACCTTAACCCTTTATTCTTTTAACTAGAATAATGTTCAAATTATTTTATTTTATTTTATTTTTTGTGAAAGAAAAATGTTCAATTCTGTAAGAACCGACTGAACCCAAGAGGGGGGTGAATTGGGTGAAGTATAAAAACTTAAGAACTTTGAAAATCATTTTGCAACTCAGTAAACCAATTTATATGACAATAAAGAGTTATAAAGCAATAGACAGTCATTCAAACATATATGCTGGAAACACAAGAGATAAGGGAAGAGAATATACAAATTGAGATTTATCCTGGTTCGGTCCAATCCTTGACCTATGTCCAGTCCTCAAGCTCTACTTGAGATTTTCAATCTACTATCTTCTTTCAAGAGATATGCAAAGTGAGAGGAACGGAAAGTGTCCGCGCAAGGCTGGGTTGACGTAGAGATGAAGAGAGGGATAAGAGAAAGAAAGAGCATGGTAAGAGAAAGAGACGAGAAGAGAGGGAGATCGAGATGAGAGGAAAAGAGGGGTGAGATTTATAATATGTGAGGAACATTTTAGTAAAAATACTTGAATTTCAAAATTTCAGATTCCTCTCGATCACCTCTATTCTTTTTATTTTTAACATGCCTTTTGAGATTTTAAAATTTATAATGGTATTTAAATGAAGTTTTCTTAAAAAATTGTATATATTTATTATACTATAACTATAGAATATGCATTCGACTCATGGCGTAGTATCTGTTTATAGCATCGGCCAACGCGTAGTATTTATAGCATCGGTTGCGGTTGACTGAGGAATGTAGAGTGGCCACCTAAAACGCCGCCTCTTAAATGGTAATGGAGATTGGGTGGGCGTCCAGTGGTCGGTGACTGACTTGATGCTATGCTCGTTTGCTTAGGGGCTCGTTTATTGATTTTTGGACTCTTGGAAGTTTCTAGACTTATTTATATGCTGTGTTTTACTATACCCCCTCGTCCCTGTATACGAGTATAAGGTCTTTTTAATCAATCTATGAGATTTTTTTTTAAAAAAAAAAAGTTAAAATCAATATGTATGTATATATATATATATATATTGAAAATGTTATTGCTCCTTATCTTTATTATAAGACATCAACTAGTAAATATATTTATTCTTTTTTATAAAGCACTTACTTGTTTTTAGAAAGTGTTAATTATCTTTTTCTATATATGCCTTCTAATTAATAAAAGTAGTGTGTGAGAGTAATAATTAATGGGAAAAACACTTCTCATGTTATAGGAGAAGTGTTTTCTCATGTCACATACACATAAAATGGTAGGATCTACATATATATAAAATTAGCATTATATATGTGTGTGTGTGTGTGTCCTACTATTTCATGTGTGTGTAGGAATCTTCTTCTTCTCATGCAACATGAGAAGTTTGAATCCCTTAATTAATATATATTAGAGTTTAGTGTAATTAGTAAAGGCAATATTGACTTTAATTGTTTTTATTGGTTTGTGAGAATTACTAGTTGGTGCTTTATAATAAGGACTAAAGAAAGTATTTATGAATGAGTAAGAAAGAGAGAGTAATAATGAGAAAATAATAAAAGAGAATATAGGATGAGAGAGAGAGAAAGTAATTAATGTAGTATGCCATTAGTTATTATTAGGACAAACTAAAAAAAATAAAAATAAAACTTGTATTATTAAAAGTACAAGCACAAGCCCCTTAAGAAAAAGAGACTTTAAAGTAGAGAGACTGTGTATTACTATCTCTCCAGTCCTAATTATAGGACATATTAAATCGATTTTGGAGGAATTAAGAATAAGAGTTAAATTAGTGAATTTTCCTTATTTTTCTAAAATGCTCTTATATCAATTTTGTACTTTAATTACTTTGTTGATTTCACATAATATATCCTCATTCATATATTAGGAAGAAAGTGAAGGGGTATTTTAGGAAGAAATTGACAAAAATTAGAATGTTATCATATAATTATAACAAAAACCAACTCTCAAAAATTATCATATAATTGAGACTGGAGGAAGTATTTCTTTGCTCTTCCCCTCTCTTCTCAATGTTGAACCTGAGACCATGTGGTGAAAAATCAATTTCTCTCAACTAACCAATTTGGCTATCAATTTATTATAATGTAGAGAGATTATACTAGTATCATTTTTTGGTCATAAGGCATGCAATTAAATTTTTTAAATAAATGTAAAATTGTATTCTTCATTTATTATTAGGTATATTGTAACATCCCGTCTTTTAATATGCGATTTTCAAAAGAGATTATCAGAGTTTTGAATAATTTAAACAGTGTGGCATCGGAAAAGAGTTTTCATTTTAAAACAAAACGAGTATCTGATATTTAACCAACATTGGTGTGTTGATACTAATACAGTCATCCAAATATTCAAGTACTCAAAGTACATAAGAAAACAGCAACAGATAAACAATCCTCCGTCCGAGTCCTTATACAGCCTGCTTACCCTTGTCAGCAACCCTGTCTCCGCCAGAACCTGAGGCTATGGTAAGAGCTGAGGTTCAATTCCCATTGAACCTCAGGTAACAGTTAACCTCATGCTTATGTAACAATTTTATATATAATAGATATTCATGATAGTTTCAGCATAATCACATTTTAACAGCACAACCACCTCATATTTTAATCCAGTCTGCACTACCCAGTGCCACGGTGTACATCCGTGTCCTCAGCGCTAGGAAAACTCAACGGCATTATCATGACTATAACCCGTATATGGCTTAATGTGTATGCACAATTTTATAAAAACAGAATCTCAGACTATCCATCACATAAAAATTTACAATAAGCATCAGAGTTAAGGTTACAGTACGCGTCCGTACCTTCGTTGTTGATGTTTTGGTACGTTTGACTAAAACGGTACTTCTAACGGAAAACAGCGATACAAGTTCACAGATACCCTATAGGAACAATATCACATTTATCAGTGGCCATCAACTTTGCAATACTTGTGGAATTCTACGTTGAAGATTTACTGTTCATGTGAATAGTATTCACTATTCATGTGAATAGTACCAGTAAAAATATTTTTACCGTGACGGTAAATAATTTTTACTGTTTGGTAAATAGTATTTACTGTATTGGTAAATAACATTACTGCCCAAGAATAATTCTTTTCTGATGTGACAGATCAGACTAAGCTGCAGCCACAGAGCATACTCAGAAAAAAAACTCTATCTGGCATTTCTACTATAATTACCAAAAGAAACTACCAAATCTTAAGACTAGAGACCAAAGAACTTACCCTTGAAGTTCTTACTCCTTCTCTCCAGCTCCGAGAACTTTACTCTAAATTCTCCCTCTAAACTCTAAGAATTCTCTCTCTTCTATTAAACTCGACCGTTGTGATCTGAGTTTGGTGTGAAGAAAATGAAGAAGTGAGGCCTCTATTTATAGTGTTGGAAAATGGGTCCTTAAGTGTAATTTCTTGTTTTTGGGTCATTTTTCGTAATTTCTAAAAAAACTAAAAACAAAGCCCGTGACTCTCCTCTGGCTCCTTGTGAACTTTAAGAAAAAGTTTTATAATATTTTAATAAAATACTGATAAAATTCCCTGTTCGGTGTTCTGATCGCGTGATCTTTTGCAATTTCTCAAAAATCCAGAAGCACAGCCTTGAAGCTCTATTCTTCCTCTTTAGAAATATCTGGGTCAACTGAATTTTTGACCTCATTCAGGATATTTCGTAATCTGTCAAAGATTTTAAGTCGGACACTGCCGGTAACAGAAATTACTTCGGGTGACACCATCTTCGAGACAAAAATTCACTGATTCATAATATGTGCAGTTGTTTACTACTTAGTTCAAGGATTTTGAGTTATGATTTATTTCCTACAGGTTCCACTATCTGTCCTAATTCACAAAATATCGGTTTCGTCCTATCTCATAATCATTCCGCTGGTTTCGGAAATGACTTTGAAGATATCCCACTCTGAGATAAAAATTCACTTGTTTATAATATGCCCTTACCCAAGAAACCTAGTTCACGATTTACTGGGTATAATTTAATTTCTATTGTTTCCCTAAGGTATAAAATTACACGTCTCCAATATAATATCATTCTTTTCTTTTTGGTTGCCTCCCGTGACACATGCACTACTCCTCTTTATATATAATATAGTATATAATATATAATATAATATTACTAATTAATAATTGGGGTATTATATTTCTCCCCCCGTTAAATAAAATTTCGTCCTCGAAATTTACTCTACACCTACTAAACTTTGAGCCATAAACTCCGGATATTTTTCTTTCATATCTTCTTCCGTTTCCCAAGTTGCCTCAGCAGGAGATAAGCCTCTCCATACTACTTTCACGAACGGAATACTTCTTTGTCGAAGCCGCTTCTCCTGGTAATCAACAATTTGCTCTGGCTCGACCTCAAAAGTGTTATCATGTCGCACTTCGACATCTTCATATTGGATAATATGATCGTGGTCAGGTTGATACTTCTTCAATTGAGAAACATGGAAGACGTCGTGGAGTTTACTCAGATTCGGGGGCAAAGCTAATTGATATGCGACCGGTCCACGTTTTGCCAAGATTTCGAATGGCCCAATGTAACGAGGACTTAGCTTTCGCCGTTTAAGCGTTCTACCAACACCGGTTACCGGGGATACCTTGAGAAACACATGGTCTCCAACCTCGAATTCTAGTGGTCTTCTCCTCTTATCAGCGTAACTCTTTTGTCTGCTTTGTGCTGTTAGGAGTCTTTGTTTGATTAATGCAATTTGCTTGGAGGTCTTATCAACTAAATCTGTCCCGATGAATTCTCGCTCCGACAATTCTGTCCAGCATATAGGTGATCGACACTTCCGCCCGTACAATGCCTCAAACGGAGCCATCTGTATGCTCGAATGGTAACTATTGTTGTAAGCGAATTCGACCAGCGGTAAATGTTCATCCCAATGGCCTTTGAAATCCAATACACACGCTCTAAGCATATCTTCTAGCGTTTGTATTGTTCTTTCAGATTGACCATCGGTCTGCGGGTGATAAGCCGTACTAGGCCTTAGTTTAGTTCCCATCTCTGCATGCAAAGCCTCCCAGAATCGGGATGTAAATCGCGGGTCCCGATCAGAAACGATGCTCTTAGGTACACCATGAAGTCTTACGATCTCTTTGATATAAATCCTCGCCATTTGTTCTGGTGAGTAATTAATACTAATGGGGAGAAAGTGTGCTGACTTAGTCAATCGGTCAACAATTACCCAAATCGCGTCGTGATGTCTAATCTTGGGTAAACCTACCACTAAATCCATGGTGATATTCTCCCATTTCCACTCCGGAATTTCCAGTCCTTGAAGAAGACCAGGGGGTCGTTGGTGTTCAGTTTTAACTTTCTGACAGGTTAAGCATCTACCCACGTACTCGGTTACGTCTTTCTTCAGCCTGGGCCACCAAAACTCGGATTTCAGGTTCTGGTACATCTTCACCATTCCTGGATGTAGAGTGTATCTGCTCTTATGAGCCTCATCTAGTATCTTCTGTCGCAATTCACCATCCTTCGGAATGTAGATCCGCTTCTTGTATCTGACCAAACCACTAGGTGATAGGTCAAGGTCTTGAGTTTCACCTTGTGAGATCTTTTCTCGCGCTGCAATAGCCCATTCGTCGTGTCGCTGTGCTTCCTCAACTGTATCTCTCAGATCGTATTCCCCTTGACTAACAAGGAGACTTGCAAGATACACGTCATCGGGCGCGTAGTGTCTCATGCAAATCTGATTGGACAGGTTCAGGTCTCTGAAATCTTCAAGTAGTCTCCGCTCTTGAATCATCATGTATGCTGCGTGCACCGTCTTTCTACTAAGCGCATCTGCTACGACATTTGCTTTTCCGGGATGATACTTGATCTCCAGATCGTAATCTTTTAGTAAGTCCATCCAGCGACGTTGTCTCATGTTGAGCTCTTTTTGATCAAACAGGTATTTCAGGCTCTTGTGGTCGCAGTATAACTCTACGACTGCACCATAGAGGTAGTGCCTCCATATCTTTAAGGCGAATACAATAGCCGCAAGTTCTAAGTCGTGAGTAGGGTAGTTCAACTCGTGAGGTTTCAACTGGCGAGAAGCATATGCCACAACTCTGCCCTGCTGCATGAGAACACACCCTAATCCTTGCCCACTAGCATCACTATAGACAACGTACGTTTCGTCTGGATCTGGAATTATTAATACTGGAGCTGTAGTCAACTTCTCCCTCAAAGTTTGAAAACTCGCCTCACAATCATCGTCCCATATGAATGGTTGTTTCTTCCTTGTGAGCTTCGTTAATGGTAAGGCAATACGTGAGAAATTTTGTATGAATCTGCGGTAATATCCCGCTAATCCCAGGAAACTACGTATCTCTGCCACCGTTTCCGGCCTCTTCCAGTTCAGAACCGCTTCCACTTTACTAGGATCAACAGCTACACCTTCGCGAGATACGACATGACCCAGAAATTTTACCTCTGATAGCCAGAATTCACACTTGCTCAATTTAGCAAAAAGTTGTTTATCTCGGAGTATTCCCAACACGAGTCGCAGATGTTCTTCGTGTTCTTCCCTGCTTTTAGAATAGATTAGGATGTCATCGATAAACACCACTACAAACTTGTCTAGGTGTAGACGAAAGATTCTATTCATGTAATCCATGAATACGGCAGGCGCATTTGTCAATCCGAAAGGCATCACAAGGAATTCGTAATGCCCGTATCTGGTTCTAAAGGCTGTTTTTGGAACATCACTGGTTTTCACTCGCAGCTGGTGGTATCCTGAGCGTAAGTCAATTTTAGAGAATACACAGGAACCAGATAGTTGATCGAGTAGATCGTCAATGCGAGGAAGTGGGTACTTGTTTTTGATAGTCACCTTGTTTAACTCGCGGTAATCGATACAAAGTCGTAAACTTCCATCTTTCTTCTTTACAAACAGTACTGGGGCTCCCCATGGCGACACACTAGGTCGAATAAATCCTTTCTCCAGTAGCTCCTCAAGCTGTTTCTTCAATTCCAGCATCTCGTTTGGTGCCATACGATATGGTGCTTTTGATATTGGTCCAGTGCCTGGCATCAAGTCGATGGCGAATTCAACCTCTCTCTCAGGGGGTAACTTGGTGAGATCTTTGGGAAACACATCAGGGAATTCATTCACAATGGGAATGTCTTTGAGTGATGGTTCGTCGTCTATCTTGATTGAGAAGAACACCATATACGCTTGGCAACCTTGCTTCATGCATTTTTCTGCTTCTGCACTAGATAGGAAATTCAGACTCACATTGATCTTGCTCTGGTCGTGTGGTGGTGAGAATCGTATCTCTTTATTACCACAATCAATGACCGCGTTGTTTGCCGTTAGCCAATCAAGACCAAGAATGACATCAATGCCATGAAGCGGTAATCGAATAAGATCTATGTTAGATTCTCGTCCGTTCACACTCGCAATGCAATTAAGACATGCATCAGACGCTAAAGATTTCGCGCCAAGTGGGGTAGCTACTATCAAATCATATGGTAGTCTATAGGCTTGCATTCCTAGTCGTTTTGCACAATCGAAAGAAATAAACGAGTGACTAGCACCCGAATCATACAATGCCTGTAGTAGATTTCCATTAAGAGAAATAGTACCTTTGATCATCTCAGGAGATTTCTTGGCTTCCTCATTAGTCAGAGCAAAAACTCGTCCTGCGGTCTCGCCTCCAAAGCTTTTTGAGGACAGTTTAAGCTAATATGCCCCGGTTTCTGACACCTGAAGCACACTGGCTTTCCCTCACAGTTAGCTCCCGGATGGAACCTTCTGCATTGCGGACAGGCTTGGGATGTCTGCATTCTTGGAAAGTTTTGCTGTCTCGGTTGAAATGGCCTCTTATTCCCTTGTTGGGAATTATTCCAAGGTGCCTTCCTCTTCTGTGATGGGTTGTTGCGATTGAAACCGCTACGGTTGGGGCCGCTACTGCTGAAGTCTCTGGTCTTGCGAAGCTCCTTCAAGTTTCGTTCGATGAGTCGGCAGGCTTCTACAGCTTGATTTAGTTCCAAAAATTTGTGCGATACCAACCTTTCCCTTATCTCATACTTTAGTCCATACACAAGTACATTTGCAATGCTGCTCTCGTCATTATCTCGCCTCAAAAGTGATGAGTACCGAGATAAGTTGGTGAAACGAGCGAAGTAATCATCGAAAGATTCTTCCCGACCCTGACGGATGTGCAGGAACTCTGTCTCCTTCATCATCTGTACTGAGGGTGGAAAGTACTGCTCGTTAAACTTTTCTTGGAACGTTTCCCATGTGACGGGACAGTTTCGGCTTCGGAGGGTTGCCGCGGTGTTTCGCCACCAACGATCGGCGTCTCCTGCTAGCTTGTAAATTGCCAATTGAGCCTTCCTGTTATCCGGACATTCTAAGACCTCAAAGATCTTTTCAAGATGTAATAGCCAATCCTCAGCTGAATCAAGTTTTCCTCGGAATACTGGTGGCTTGTGTTTGCAGAATTGTGTCACCCAGTATTGTGTATCCTTAGCTTCTCTGACAGGTTGATGTTGTTCCACCAGTACTCTCTCCTGTCGAGGAGATGACTGAGATCGTTCTGGTCTCTCAAATGCGTTGCTGCGCTCGTCTTCTTGTTCATCGTAATTTTCTCCTCCCTCTCGTTGTTGTTGCTGTTGCTCTCCTTCAGCCTGTTGTTCTTCATCCCCTTGTCCTCCCTGCCTGTTGGCGAGAAGCGCATCGATGAGAGCTCTCTGTTCTTGTATTATTCTCCTCATTTCTTGAAGTTCATCTTGTACTGGTGGTGGAGGTTCATGTTGTTCGAGTTCAGGGTTTGGTACTACTCGCAGTTGCCTACCCCTACCTCTGCCTCGGCCTCTGCCTCGACCTCGGCCTCGGCCTCTAGGAGTTCCGGCGCCTCCCAAAGTTGCCATATTCTAAATTCCAAAGGTTAATAGATATAAACACTAGAAAACAAAAAGATTACACATAACATAAGATCACAAATTTCATATGAATCACACCAAAGCGTATATAGTACACCCCTTTTATTCATTAATGGTGATTACACAAACTACTATTATACTTAGTCCTACTGTTACAAAACTATTGCTACCACTACTTCCATGGTTCATTGGACTGTTATAGGGTTGTCTTTGTCTTTCTACATGACCAGGTGAACTAAATGCTGGAGGCGGAAAATGCACGAGCACACATCCTCGATGTGGCCCTCATTCAGAATTTCATTGATTTTAGTTTTCCAGAAATGGGTGCGAGGAAAGTGATGAAGGGTGGATTTAACCCAGTCTCTAGAAGGATACGGAAAATGGTAGCGAGAGTTTGCCTGGTAAAATTCTCTGACTCGGGTCAGATACTGTAGGTATTTGTCTTTCTCGGTCTTAGTAGTGAGAGCGGCATGGAGAAATTCCAAGTGTAAGGCTAGAGTTAAAATGGAGTTTTCATCTAAGACGTACTCCAGGTTGCCAGAGTTGGCGTCAGAGTCATAGTCGAGATCTTGTATCTGAGGATAGTCAAAGTTATCACCCATTGAGGAGTGATGTGAATTGCTAGGATTTCCGGGTTCAGGTGAGTAGGGCTCTGCAAGAATGGGTATTGAGTCATATAGATGGTCGGGATACTCAGGTCCAGGATGGTATTCTGGTTCTGGATCATTATCAAGTGCAAGAGCGGGGTAGAGTGGTTCTGGTACCGGCACAGATTCAGGCATTGGTACAGAGAGTGGATTTATCGGCTCAGGGTTCAATCTCCTACTTACTGGTTCGGGGACTATCGACCGACGTGCAATACGTCTTCTTTTCCCAAAGTAATTGATATACGGAAATTCCTCTTTGTCCATTTCTACAACAACACCAGGGTCATATCAGTACTTATACTTCTTTTTTTTTTTTTTTTGAAATATTTTTTTTTAAGAAAACCATGGCTTAGAGCCTAACTTAGTTAATCAACCGATTGGCCAGGTAGGCGTCTATCATGGGAGCCTCACCGTGCTAGGGTGACTGATTGGCTGATCCACATAGACTCGGCCCTACCTTCGGCACCAATGGTTTGTTGTAACTAAGTCGGGTTCATGCCAGATAAAATACTTTTGAAGGCTAGAACTTAACTCTGCTACTTAAACAACCTTACAAGACTGTTTAAAGTAACCTAGTTAACTTCGTGCCAGGATGCAAGCTCTGATACCAAAATGTAACATCCCGTCTTTTAATATGCGATTTTCAAAAGAGATTATCAGAGTTTTGAATAATTTAAACAGTGTGGCATCGGAAAAGAGTTTTCATTTTAAAACAAAACGAGTATCTGATATTTAACCAACATTGGTGTGTTGATACTAATACAGTCATCCAAATATTCAAGTACTCAAAGTACATAAGAAAACAGCAACAGATAAACAATCCTCCGTCCGAGTCCTTATACAGCCTGCTTACCCTTGTCAGCAACCCTGTCTCCGCCAGAACCTGAGGCTATGGTAAGAGCTGAGGTTCAATTCCCATTGAACCTCAGGTAACAGTTAACCTCATGCTTATGTAACAATTTTATATATAATAGATATTCATGATAGTTTCAGCATAATCACATTTTAACAGCACAACCACCTCATATTTTAATCCAGTCTGCACTACCCAGTGCCACGGTGTACATCCGTGTCCTCAGCGCTAGGAAAACTCAACGGCATTATCATGACTATAACCCGTATATGGCTTAATGTGTATGCACAATTTTATAAAAACAGAATCTCAGACTATCCATCACATAAAAATTTACAATAAGCATCAGAGTTAAGGTTACAGTACGCGTCCGTACCTTCGTTGTTGATGTTTTGGTACGTTTGACTAAAACGGTACTTCTAACGGAAAACAGCGATACAAGTTCACAGATACCCTATAGGAACAATATCACATTTATCAGTGGCCATCAACTTTGCAATACTTGTGGAATTCTACGTTGAAGATTTACTGTTCATGTGAATAGTATTCACTATTCATGTGAATAGTACCAGTAAAAATATTTTTACCGTGACGGTAAATAATTTTTACTGTTTGGTAAATAGTATTTACTGTATTGGTAAATAACATTACTGCCCAAGAATAATTCTTTTCTGATGTGACAGATCAGACTAAGCTGCAGCCACAGAGCATACTCAGAAAAAAAAACTCTATCTGGCATTTCTACTATAATTACCAAAAGAAACTACCAAATCTTAAGACTAGAGACCAAAGAACTTACCCTTGAAGTTCTTACTCCTTCTCTCCAGCTCCGAGAACTTTACTCTAAATTCTCCCTCTAAACTCTAAGAATTCTCTCTCTTCTATTAAACTCGACCGTTGTGATCTGAGTTTGGTGTGAAGAAAATGAAGAAGTGAGGCCTCTATTTATAATGTTGGAAAATGGGTCCTTAAGTGTAATTTCTTGTTTTTGGGTCATTTTTCGTAATTTCTAAAAAAACTAAAAACAAAGCCCGTGACTCTCCTCTGGCTCCTTGTGAACTTTAAGAAAAAGTTTTATAATATTTTAATAAAATACTGATAAAATTCCCTGTTCGGTGTTCTGATCGCGTGATCTTTTGCAATTTCTCAAAAATCCAGAAGCACAGCCTTGAAGCTCTATTCTTCCTCTTTAGAAATATCTGGGTCAACTGAATTTTTGACCTCATTCAGGATATTTCGTAATCTGTCAAAGATTTTAAGTCGGACACTGCCGGTAACAGAAATTACTTCGGGTGACACCATCTTCGAGACAAAAATTCACTGATTCATAATATGTGCAGTTGTTTACTACTTAGTTCAAGGATTTTGAGTTATGATTTATTTCCTACAGGTTCCACTATCTGTCCTAATTCACAAAATATCGGTTTCGTCCTATCTCATAATCATTCCGCTGGTTTCGGAAATGACTTTGAAGATATCCCACTCTGAGATAAAAATTCACTTGTTTATAATATGCCCTTACCCAAGAAACCTAGTTCACGATTTACTGGGTATAATTTAATTTCTATTGTTTCCCTAAGGTATAAAATTACACGTCTCCAATATAATATCATTCTTTTCTTTTTGGTTGCCTCCCGTGACACATGCACTACTCCTCTTTATATATAATATAGTATATAATATATAATATAATATTACTAATTAATAATTGGGGTATTATATATATTATTATTATTTCTTAAATAAAGTATTTGGTTAAATAGGAGTAAAATTGAAAATTTGTTGACTTAATTTAATGGCAATATTAATAAAGCTTAAGATTTTTTTTTATCTAAGTGAAACATTTTAAAAGTGCCTTATAAATAAAATTTAAGGGGTATTCAAACTGGTCTTTATTATAAGACACCAATTAACAATTCTTACAAATCAATAAAAACATATAAAGTCATTAAATTACTCCCAAAATTTAAGTAATTTCGAATATTACTCTACTAATTACATTAAACTCTAATATCATAATTAATTATTACTTTCACCCACTATCTTTATTAATTATGGACATACATGAAAAAAAAATTAATGTTATTTAGAAATAAGTAAGTGTGTTATAAAAAAAATCAAATACTTGTTAATTGGTACCTTATAATAAAGATTAAAAATAGTATATGATTTTTAATCAACAAGTTATCCATCATATGCATTGATGGTTACATTTATGATTTGTTAAACGAGATAAAGATCATGCATAGTGCAGACAAGGAAACTTCCTTCTCAGTCTTGCAGTTGCAGGTTGTCAAGGTCATTGGTTTAAATTGATCAACACGAGATTTAAAGCATTCAAATATGATATGAATTTCAAAATTTTTAATCTATGATTTTTAAAATAATAAATTCAATTTTTGAGAAGTGATAATAATAAGATTATATTTATTTCAAATTTTACAAAAGTATTAAATTAAAATTAATGTGAAAAATATTAAAATAAAATATTAAAGGGTGAAGGTGCACATTTGCCATCCAACTATTACACGTGGAGCGTCTGGCACAAATAACTATTGAGGGGACCAAAATTGCCAATCAACAATTAAAAAGTGAAAAAAAAACACCAAATAACTATTAAAAGTGAAAAAAAAACACCAAATAGCTATTAAAAAAAAACAACTATCACAATTAAGTTAAAATATAAGGCACTGGCATAGGACGGTGGCAGAAACACTGGAGAAAAGAGCGGTTAGGAAAAGGAAAACACCAACAGAGATGGGACTCATGGGAGCAGGCATTGTGGCAGCAGCGGTTGCTGCTTGTGGCATCAAAGGGATGGAACCAGAATGCAATGTGCGTGTTAGTCGAACACTGTGGACTACTGGATGAGTTCAAGAAGGCGAGTGGAACAACCCGCAACAATAGAAGCTTTGGAAATGCCGACGTTGCCGACACTATGACAGTCAATGGAAGACGGAGACACCAAGACAGTGATGGGGTAATAGTTCATTGGCGAATCTGCTCCAAATTGTGTTTTTTTTTAACTTTTTAATTGTTAATTGGCAATTTTGGTCCCCTCAATAGTTATTTGTGCCAGATGCTTCTCGGGTAATAGTTGGTTGGCAAATTTGCATCTTGACCCAATATTAAATATATATTGTCCAAAATTTTGGTGATTTTAGATTGGTAATTAGCACACTATGTTTATTAAAATGATGAGCACAAAATGTGCTCCAAAATTTTTAAAATGTTCCATATTTAAAATATACGACATTTTTTTTTATCAGCCAGTGTCGATTCAAAATATAGGATATTTTGCAAAAACTACATAGTGATTTTAATTGGAGAGTAATCATACTTTTTTAATGGCCGGCAAAAAAAACATACTTGTTTTATCACATTAATGATACAAACCACTTCCGACATGGGAAAAAAGAATTACAAATCTTCGTATGATATTCAGGAGTCAAATTTAAAATTCAAAAAAAAATTTTTTTGGGGTTTTTTATACGCAAGTTCTTCACGAAAGGAGCTTTAATTCTATAAAAGCTTTTGACCAATATCAATATGTCAAATATTTTATAAATTCTTCATATACCACAAACTGCTAGTCCATGTTGACGAAGAAGGGAGAGAAGGGAAGGAAAACTTTGACAATGTAACAGTTATGACATGGTTGAATGAGACAGATTGACTTGTCAAAGTTGTTGGCCAATAATGAAATACATTCAATGCTTAATTAATGTTAAAATAAAACAACAACAAAATGCGACCACCACCATTTATTATTATTATTATTGCGGTCAAAGGAAACACATGTGTAAATAGGACGCGGTTTTCCCATCCGTTGCCGTGAAAATGGTGCTGTTTTTGGGGTAAAACTGAGATGATTCCTCCTCCTTCTTCTTCTTTTTTTTTCAAAAAAGAATATTTCAGGCACTGATCGGTACTTAAAAGGGCTTGACCGTTACTAAAAAATACTTAATGGTCATGAAAAATTATTTTAGGATCTTGAAAAAATATTTCAGATAATAAATGCTACTAAAAAGATACTCTAGGGTACTAAACGATAAATACTTCATGATTTTAAAAAAAATTATTTTAAAATCTTAAAAAAATATTTCAGTTTTTAACTTACACTAAAAATATCCTTTTAAGGATATTTTTACAAGATTATGAAATTTTTCAATATCGTTTAGTAACCTAAAATATCTTTATAATACTAGCCAGTATCCTGAAATACTTTTTTAAGATCCTAAAAAGATCAAGAAGTATTTTTTCACTATCTGTCAGTATCCTGAAGTATCTTTTAAGTACCCGCCAGTACCTGAACAAAGCCACGTCCATGTAAACATGCCAACCCTAAGACCGAGTCTAAAACCTCTTCAAACTTCAAAGTATGGGAGGTGGCGTCATCATTGGGGGAACTTAATTACATTTAGCTAAAACTAAAGAGCCAACAACGCTAAAACTATAGGACCCCCTCCAATTCAAAATATGAGGCATTGTTAACTATTTCCTATTATTTTTAATATAAGAGTCAATTGATTTTTTTAGAGAGATAATGAAATTAAATAAACTACTTAATTATTACATATTTTTTATTTTATAAAATTATATATCTACCTATAAGTTAAGAAGATTAGTTTATAAAAAAAAAAAAGAGAAGTATAAATATTCAATGTAACTTAATTAGCTTTCTTAATTTGTTTTAAAAACAGTCAACTTGCTTTTATATTTATGAGTGAAGGTAGTATTTTCTTGCGTGCAATCATTACTTTACTACATGTAGAATCATTAATCTTAGTTTTCTTAAAGGGTGTACACTTTTTATGTTGTATGAGAAGAAGAAGATTCCTACACACATATGAAATAGTGGGATCCACATATATATAATGCTAATTATATATATATATAAATGGGTCCCACCATTTTATGTATGTGTGACATAAGAAAGTACTTCTCTTATAACATGAGGAGTGTTTTTCCCTTTCTTAAAATATCTTGTATTTTGAAAACCCCAAATTTTCCCTAAAAAAAACACCTTAAAATATGCAATGGAGGGAGTACATTAAATCGTACTATATAAGTGCATGGGCTTTTTGACCAAAATAAGAAGATTTTTTTTAAAAAAATCAGATTAAAGCTGATTGGAAACATTTTACCAAAGTAATGCAGTTGGTGGCGCAATGACAGGTCACGCCATTAGTGGCGTAAATAAGGTTCACGCCATTGACAAAAAAGCGTATTTTTGCGTCAGAAAAGTGTACTTTTTGTGTCAGTGGCGTAAAGAAGGTTCACGCCATTAGTGGCGTGAAAAAGGTTCCTTTACGCCACTGACACAAAAAGTACACTTTTCTGACGCAAAAGTATGCTTTTCTGTCAGTGGCATGGGACCCTCTCACGTCACTACTGGCGCAAGTC
Organism: Acacia crassicarpa; assembly: GCA_034222035.1. Taxonomy (NCBI): domain Eukaryota; kingdom Viridiplantae; phylum Streptophyta; class Magnoliopsida; order Fabales; family Fabaceae; genus Acacia; species Acacia crassicarpa. The sequence goes on along the minus strand of JAWXYG010000009.1, from coordinate 15,305,053 downwards.
TGTCTGACGTTTTCAACAGCATTAGTCCGATAAATAGTTTCAAAAGTGCATCGATTTAGTAATTTTTTTTTTTTAAATGATTATTTTGATCAATTTCCCTAAGTGCATGTGCAATTTATGTTGGTCTGAATGTGAATTAATTTCAGCTGAACTAAACAGAATTTTTGGCAACAAGGAGAAAAAAAAAAAAGAGTTCATGTTTATACGTAATCTTAATGTAGTACTCGCGCGGTTGCTTTTTTACTCTTCCGGTCTCTAATATGAGATATATTTAGGAAGTTGATTTTAATCTTAAATATAAGACATAATTTTTATAGTTATCAATCCTTTCTTAATTTACCTTTATTGATACTCTTTCAATAAAATCAAAAGGGGAGGGAAATAAGAAGAAAATTAAGAAAGATGATTATGATGTTTTAGAAAATATATGTCACATTAACTAACTCAATTAATCTTCTTAATCTAATTAAATTAAGTAAATAATCATATATTAAAGATAGGAGGGAGTACAATATATGATTTGTTGAATGAGTATGTTTTTTTAGAAAAAATAAAAGAAAATATCAACTGAAACTTTAAAATCCCAAGTTAGTGATTTTTTATTTTAATTGTTACTCCATTTAACGCATTGTTAATTCTAATTTAACATTTTATAGTTCAAGTGGTATCATGTTTCTTTTTATAAAATAGTTTTTGGAGATTTATAAGCATTTAATGTATTTTTTTTCCCATTTTTACCTAAATTAATTATATACCCCTCATTAACTTTTTTTTGCTCGAACAAAATCCAGCAGCCTAATGGTATGAGGTTGCTGGTTTAATTCATGAAGTGTTGTAATTCAGATATTAGTGCATATTTTTGTAACTTCCTTTTTTTTTTCCCCCACTCATTCTCTCTCCCACTTACCTTTTCTATAAATAAGGTTTTTTTTTTAAAAAAAGAACAAGTTATATTATTATACATAGGGATAGGATATTGTTACAACCTTTTTTTGTTACAACCAATGTTACTACCACTTTTCCACCGTTAGATCAGAATCTTAATAGGAGAGAGAAATTATATAGGTAAATGAGATTCTGATCTAACGGTGGAAAAGTGGTAGTAACATTGGTTGTAACAAAAAAAAAGGTTATAACAATATCCTATCCCTTATACATATTGTTTTTAACTAATTTTAACTAACTTTTGACTTACATAATTCGTTATTTATATTTTATAAAAAATAACAGAAGAGTAATAATAAATAAAAAGTGTACTCCGTTTTCAAAAGAAAACTGTTTCCAGATTGATAACTTTGACTTCTTCTTCTAAATAAAAAATTTTTTAGATTGAGAACTTTATTTTCTTTTTTAAAAAGAAAACTCTGTTTTCAAATAACCAGCCAGTGAAGAAAGATGATGGTTGCTCTACCTATGCAAGATCAATAAGGCACTAAAAAATTGCTTTGATGATTTGGAATTTTCTTTATTTAAAAAAAAAAATTTCTTGGGACAAAAACGAAAAAGAAAACTTATTTGCAATTAATAAATCTTTGAAGTGTCCCTCAAGAATAAATGGATAAGGAGATGGTAGTTGGATGTTGGTTTTAATGACTTGCAATTGGGAATCTTACACCGTTGGCCAGCAAGGCCTAGAAATAAACGCTCATAATGGTATCTGAATAAACTGAGTAAGATATTATCCATTTGTAATTATTTAAATCGAAAATTGATTTGACACGTGTCACCAACCAAAACCATTATTTTCTTTTTCTTCTTATTATTTTATTTAATAAACTGAGTATATATATTCTGGTTTGCCCGACCAAATGAATCATGAGCGATTGGGAAGCGCTCTGATTGGTTGTTGGCTTCTGTCTGGTAGAAAACGAAGAACTCGTGGGAAATTGTTAAGCATTTGAAGTTTTTTTTTTTTTTTTTTGGGGACCTTTTGAGCTTTTGCAGTTTAAACCCAAAAGAACAACATATAATAGTAACACGCTTCAAGCGTTCACAAATCGCTTTCTTTCTATCTGTTTGATCATACATATAGGAGGAAGGAGTTGTGTTCGTTTGTGTGTAGTTCTTTATATCGCTTGAAGTGTTGCTACGTATGGGTTCTGCTCTGTTTGCCATTTGAGAAACTGCGCCTAGGGAAGAGCCTTCTGTTTGGTATTCTGGTCTCAAAGAAGGAAGGCTCTTGCCTTGATTGGAGCTCGTCGTCGTCGTCGTTGTATTTGTTCGCATTTCATCGGAAAATGTTCCGATTATGGATACCTCTTTTGCAATTGGTGGAGCTGTTTTTGAGCACCATGGTTCATATGCTTTATGGGTTTTACATTTTCAGCACCGCCGTTGCCGGAGATCTCTCGCAATCTCTCGCTGAATATTTCTCTAAATCCAATACGAATATTGAGGTCGTCGTGAAAGAACCGACTAATGGAAAAACCAGTGTTGATGATCTTCCTCCCATTGTGTTAGTTCATGGAATTTTCGGATTTGGCAATGGTGTAAGTAAACCTTTGATTGTTGCATTAAATTTTGACCTATTCTGTTTCATGTGAATCTAATTCTTCTGCTTTTATTTGGGAAATCGTGCTTTCAGAGATTGGGTGGTCTATCATACTTCGCAGGGGCGGAGAAGAAGGATGAAAGGGTTCTCGTCCCTGATTTGGGGTCTCTAACCAGTATCTATGATAGGTGAGTGTTTGATAAAAGTTCTCTTTTGAAGTTTTGGAGTTCATTTATTTGTTATCCTTTTCAGTTGGTTATGTTGTTATATGCTTGTTTGGAAAATTTCTGAAAGGTTTGTACCTCAGGGCTCGCGAATTGTTCTATTATTTGAAAGGTGGGCAAGTCGATTACGGTGAAGAGCACAGCAAGGCTTACGGACACTCGCAGTTTGGGCGAATCTATGAACAAGGTTAAATCTCATGCTTCTTCTAATATGTTGTTTATCTCTTAAAATTGGCTACTAAAGATCTCAAATCTGGTGTAATTTATTATCCGAATTTGACAAATATGTCTATGAGAATGAGTAATGCTTTTCCAGACCTTAACGAGCCAACTAGCTCGATGGTGTTATCCAAGAGACATATAATGAAAGGACTAACTTGTAGTAAGTTAGATATTTGGGGCATTAACATATGTGGTTAAGAAAAATGGGAAGACTAAAACTAAGTATATGTCCAAATATGGATTAATTTGCTACTATAATCTGATTTTATCTCTTTTTGTTTAAAGAATAATGTCTTCACATTTGACGGTATCTGAGATTCTGAATACATAAACTATGGATACAGGGCAATACCCAGAGTGGGACGAGGATCACCCTATTCATTTTGTGGGGCATTCAGCTGGAGCACAAGTTGTTCGTGTCTTACAACAAATGCTTGCTGATAAGGTAAGTGCCAAATGTTACTACCTGAGTCTCCAGTAAAAAACAAATTTCTCTGATGTGCAATTATGACGTTCATATTTTCTTCAGGCATTCAAGGGGTACGAAAACACTTCAGAGAACTGGGTCTTAAGTATAACATCCGTTTCAGGAGCATTTAATGGGACTACAAGAACCTACTATGATGGAATGCAGTAAGTTTCTGTTAACTTGTGATTATAACTACAACTTTGAAACTTCTAATGTTCAAAAGTCCTGTCTATGAGGATACAAGTAAAAGAATAGCAATAGATGCCTATCAACTGAGTTCTATGAGCTTTTTCATTGATAAATGATGAACTAGGACTGTTTTTGGGTTTCAGCTTTCTTATGCTTGATATTTGGCTAATTTCCAAACTTAAATTTCTCCTTCTGAAGAATCTAAACCTGATGGTGCTATTATGCTAAACTTGTCTCTACAATCTCAACTTGTCTTAGGCCAGAAGATGGAAGAACAATGAAGCCTGTTTCTCTGCTACAACTTTGCCGCATTGGAGTGATAATCTATGATTGGCTGGACATTGCCTGGCTGAAGAACTATTACAACTTTGGGTTTGATCACTTTAACATGTCGAGGAGAAAGATGGGAATTCGGGGTCTTGTTGAGTGCCTGCTCGGGCATTCAGGTCCATTTGCTTCAGAGGACTGGATCCTCCCGGATCTTACAATTCAAGGCTCTATTAAACTCAATTACCACCTCCGTACATTTCCAAATACATACTACTTCAGTTATGCCACCAAGCAAACCAAGAAGATCATGGGTTGCACAGTTCCTTCAAGCATACTTAGCATTCACCCTATGCTTTTCTTAAGAGTCTTTCAGATGACCCAGTGGCGTCATCCTTCAGATGCCACTCCCCCTTACAAAGGTTACAGGTGAGTTTCAAATTTCATTTAGTGCTTGGATGTAAATTTCACCTTGCTTAGTTTATTCATTCCTGAGTGAAATGTTCTCAACCAAACCTTGTCTAGAAAAGGATAAACAGAAAATAATTATAAAGAAATATGTCTGTATATCTGGCATATGTTTAACTGTAATCCACCTTTGACATGTTTGAGTCTTTTTGCGACTGACTTTGCTCCTTTGTCTGATTTTTATTTTAAATCTCTCTACTCTGTTGTAACTTCAAATGTGAAAATGATCATTCAAGTCATATGTACTATGCCTATGCAGGGATGAGGATTGGCAGGACAATGATGGAGCACTTAACACGATATCTATGACTCATCCTCGTCTCCCAATTGAACACCCACATCGCTTAGTCGAAAAGGATTCAGATTGCCTACCATTGCAACCTGGCATATGGTATGTCATGCACAATAACCTTATCCTTTTTGGCAATTGATATTTGATGATATACAATAAAACCTGCAGTATTGTGATGGTTGTGGAGCTTGATGACTTCAATCATTTAGCTTTCAATGTCCTTTAACCTGGACTGATTGTCCATGAAACATGCAAAACTGAATTTATTAGAAGAGATCATTGAATTGCTGTGCTTTTAGTTTTGTGTTAGAGAAAAGGGAAAAGAAGTCCAGTCAAGGACAAGTGAAGAACGTATTTTTTGTTAATGCTTGAAAAACAACTGAGAAGACCCAGTACGCCGACGGCATTTTTGTAATTTTCTAATGGTTTCAAAGCCGTCTAAATTGAATTAATCAAAATCAATTTTTCTCATTCTATCTCAGAATAGCCATTCACTCGAAACCAATCTGCTTCCATTTTCACTTTCCTTAAATGGTCCTGGGTTTTTTCCAGTTGTTCAATGGCCTCTTCCTATAGTTCTTCTGAATTTCGAATAGTCCAAAAGATTCTCTGTTTTCGATTATCTAATAAAACACTTAATGATTTCCATTCATTTCAAAACTTCCATGATAAAACACCTTTGACATGTTCATTTTCCACTCATGCATTTTTTCCCCTGAATTTGTCTGTGAACTAAGAAAATTATGGGTTTGATGAAACAGGTATTACAAGATGGTGGAGGGCGATCACATCCTATTTATAGTGAACAGGGAGAGAGCAGGAGTCAAATTTGATCTATTATATGATAGTATATTTGAAAGGTGCAGGAAGCACGTTTTCAACAAGAAGCTTCCAACAATGCCTAATGAAATCCAGCATAGCCATAGCTCTTAGCATCTGTTTCTCTCACCCTTGTACACTATTCACAGAGGATTAAGAAATTTAAAAAATGTCATTCTTTGGATTGCCTTTCAGTCTCTCTTCACGCTTGTAAATGTACATGAGTGGTCCTTTTTCCATTCTTTTTTCAACAACAAATTTTTGTCATTTGTAGGTTTGTGGGAGATTCGAGAGATTTAGTGGATAAGTCGTCACAAATGTATAAATGTTATTCTTTTATTAAGTTCAACAAAAGAATTGACGATTTAGACTGCAAAATAAAAGACATATGATCATGATTTCATATGTTTGGATTAGCTTTTGGAAAATAATTTTTAAAAGAAAAAGTGATAAAAATGATTCTGGAGAATAAATTTCGTGAAAAAAAAAAGTGATTTTGATAAAATAAAAGTGTTTGGATAATTAGATCACTTTTTTTCATGTGCAAATTACCAAAAAAACTCATTAGCTAATGCAATAATTACATATGAAAGTATAAAATTCCATTTCAAAATTTTTTTAATTATGAAAAAGATAATATTTTAATTATGAAAATTTATATTTTAATAAAGAAAAAAAAAGAATACTTCATCCTTAGCACAGATAACCGATTTCCCATATTACAAAGTTTTTATGTACAAGATAATATTCTATTCTATTTTTTTTCCCCCTTTCTTCTTTATCCTTTCAAAAAAAATTTCTTCATCTATTTTATTTTTCTTCATTTTCCTTTGTCATGTCCGGGTTGAATTCTTCCTCTTCTTCTTCTTCTTCTTCTCTATTTTTTTTTTTAATAATTTTTTCTTTCTTCCCTTTGCCCTTTTTTCTCTCTCTAGCAGGTAACAAGACTGACCAACTTTTTTCTCCTTCCCCAAGGTTTAGAGGAAAAAGGCTTCCACATTTTTTTTTTCCAGGTGTTTGTGTAATTTTTTCCAAACTATGGTTTCCCCCTAAAGGTGCTTTTTTAATTGTCATCCGAAACACACCCTTATACTTATTCAATAACTAGAGCTCCCCGGCAAAGTTTGATTTAGCGCCTAAACTTATCATATTTAGACCGTCTGGATCTAATATAAAAGGTCTAGATTGTTGAGATTCTTTTGTTATTAATTAGAGAATAAAAAATTGTTGGGCCAGCTCATGACAAAGTTTTTCTTATTTTTTATAGGACGGTAGAAGCATCATCACGTCTTGCAAGTTCTGGAATGAGCATATTACAAATGGAAGCTACCCTACCCATATGGCTTTGTTCTTATTGATGTGGATGCCTCTGATCTGTGCTCACTCAAGGATAAGTTGCTTGTGGCGGTTTGACTCTTGATGATGAAGATTAATGGTTGCTAAGACTTTTCGAAGGAACCTTAGTTACAGTTCCACCACTTGCATTTTACTGCTAACGACGAATTGTAGCTCCTCTCACTCGTTGTGCGGTGACACGTACTGAAGTGAAGTGAGAACCTTAATACTACCTCTGGTTTTGTAGTGTAAAACTTTGTTCTGTTATTATATAAGATCAGAGGGAATATTATATCCTCAATTATTGGAATTTTTACGTCATTCAATCCCATAGGGAAAGAATTTTGGTATTGACTATCTATCATCAGGCTCATCAAGGGATCATGGATCTATCCTATATCTAGGAAAACCTCTTGTTTTTTCTTCATACATGTAAGAACTTCCGCCGTATTTGTAATTTATATTTGCATGATCATATATATAACTCTTAAACGTACCATTACATTAGAATAGACATAACTCATAAACCATCAAAGAAAATCTTTTTCTTGTGAACCATGTTTATCCATATTTGCATAATAACCTCTCCTAAATTTGGATGGGGCCCTAATCTACCAAGAATGAACTAGGTATATTCTCACAATTCTTCTTCTTCTTCCTTTTTTTTTTTTTAAAGAGTTTGGATGGTAGGCAAATTGTATGCGTTGTGATCGAACTTCACATCTATTGTCACAAAGGGCACATCTTATATCACTAAACGTAAAGGTTTTTAGCAAGAAGACCAAATTCTGTTAGACTTATATGCTTCACAGCTATAAGATTAATGCTTGCCCCTGAATAAAAAGAACTATGATTTTCTACTTTAAAATAGTCAAGCATTTAGAACAATGTATTGTTCGAGCAAAAAAAAGAACAATGTATTGAATTTTGAAAACTATAAATAATATTTTTTTAAATAATATTATTATCTTGTTTTTATCAATGATTATATTATGTTTTATATAATAAATATTAATAGCAAAACTAAATAAAAATAACTACATATAATAAAAAAAATAAAGTTAATACATTACAGTCATTCTCAAGGGGCCATGCATATCCTTAATATGTTACGCTTCAGGACCATCATTTACGTATTTGTGCCGAGCGAGCATACATACATACATATAATATATATATGTATGTATATATATATATATATATATATATATATATATATATATATATATATATAACCTTCATATACGACAGTTTGAAACCATCATTTATCATCGATAATAACTATCATATATCTATGATTCTTTTGTAGTGAGCCTACATTTTAAGAAGGCTAAAAAAGGGCCAAAAAAGAAAATCTCTTTTTTGTGAACTCATTTTTTTTCCTCCATATTTTCATAATATTCCCTCTTAAATCTGGATTGGGCCTTGATCCACTAAGGGTGAACTAGATACATTCCAACATTTTTTTTTTTAAAAAAAAGAGTTTGGATGGTAGGCATATTGCCTGAGTTTGGATCAAATTTCACACATATTGTCACAAAGGGCACATCTTGTATCACTAAACTTAAGAAGACCAAATTCTATTAGACTTATGTGCTTCACGCCTACAAGATTAATGCTTGCCCTTGTATAAAAAGAACTATGGTTTTCTAGTTTCAATTAGTCAAGCATTTAGAACAATGTATTGAATTTTGAATATTATAAATAATAATTTATTATTCAATAACATTATTATTTTGTTATTATCAATTATTATATTATGTCTTATATAATAAATATTAATAGCAAAACTAAATAAAAATAAATAATAAAAATAACTATATATAATAAAGAAATGAAGTAAATACATTACAATCATTAACAAAGAACCATTATATATGCATATTCGTAATATATCACGCTTCGAAACCGTTATATATGTATGTGTGCATATATATATATATATATATGGGTTTATCATTTGTCATGTCACTTGACATAAGTTTATGTCAAGTTACCCCAAAACTACGGTATTTTGGGGTTAGAGGAATTAATGAATTTTCAAAACGACATAGTTTTTGGGGTTAGGAGAATTAATGAAGAATCTTTTAGTAAAATTCATATAATAAATGCAAAAACAAAAATACAAGAACACCATTTATTAAATCCTCTAACTCCCAAAACGACGTAGTTTTGTGGTATCTTGACATAACCTTATGTCAAGTGACATGACAAACGATAAGCCCTATATATATATATATTGTCATCATATACTATGGTTTGGAACCGTCATTTATAGTCAATAACACCCATTATATATATGCGATTTTGTATAGTAATGAGCCTACATTTTAAGCAGGCTAAAAAAGAGCCACAAAAGAAAATCTCTTTTTTATGAACCCATCTTTCTCTATATTTTCATGAAATAGCCCCTCTTAAGTTTGGATTGGGCCTTAATCCACTAAGGGTGAATTAGGTATATTCCAACAATTATTATTATAATAATTATTATTATTTGAGTTTGGATGGTAGGCATATTGCCTAAGTTGGGATCACACTTCACACTTGTTGTCACAACGGATTGTGTCACTAAACCTAAAGGTATTTTTTGTTGTAAGAAGACCAAATTTTGTTAGACTTGTGTGCTTCACTCCTACAAGATTAACGCTTGCCCTTGTATAAAAAGAACTATTATTTTCTAATTTCAAATAGTTAAGCATTTAGAATAATGTGATGAATTTTGAATACTATAAATAATAAATTTTTTATTTAATAATATTATTATTTTGTTATTATCAATGATTATATTTTGTTTTATATAATAAATATTAATAGCAAAACTAAATAATAAAAATAATTAATAATAAAAAAAATAAAGTCAATACTTTACCATCATAACAAAGAACCATTATGCATATCCTTAATATATTACGCTTCGGAACTGTTATGTGTGTATTTGTGCTGAGCACATATATATAGCACCTTCATGTACGAAGGTGTGGAACCGCTATGGTTAATAATAACTATCATATAATTATAATTCTATAGTAGTGAGTCCACATTTTAAGAAGGCTAAAAAAGGACCATAAAAGAAAATATCTTTTTCATGAACCCATCTTTCTCCATATTTTCATAATAGCCCCTCTTAAATCTGGATTGGACCTTAATCCACCAAGAGTGAATTAGGTATATTCTAACAATTCTTTTTGTTTTTGTTTTTGTTTTTTGGGAAAATTACTCACAGGTTTCAAGGAGCAGAGATAATTACAATTAGGTCCCTTCAAACCATGAAATTATACAGAAATCCCTAGGGACTTCTGTGTAATTATTTCATATGAGTAAAAGACCTTATTGCCCATTCTCCTTCTTCCTTCTCCTCTCTCTCTCCTCTCTCCCTTTTTCTTCTCTCTCTTCCAATATTTTTTCTTCTCTCCTCTCTCGCCTTACTCGCTCTCTTGAGGATCGCCATGAGTTGCAGACGCTGCGGAATCGGAGAAGGTCAACATGGTGGTGGAGAGATTTTCCGATCTTGGGCCAGAGTTCCAGCGGAAGATCGTCCCAATTGGCTCTCGCATCCATGGCCTCAGATACGTTGGTGAGTTGACTCGCCATGGACATTTGAGGGTTTGATTACTATTTGGGAAATTACAAAGGAAACAGAGAATTGACTCTTGCACTCATCCTTGGGTGCAGATTCTTGTGGTTCCAATTTGGGTTTTAATTTAGGCTTTGATGATTTAGGTGCAAATCTGGAGACTCGAGAGGGACCCTTGTTCGGCATGTCCAAGTCTTCAAGGTCCATAGTAGAACTCTACTTCGCTGATCCTTTCAAGTGTCCACCCCTTTAATGGAGAACGGCGAGAAACGGGTAGAGAAAAGAAGGCATTTGTTGTAGTATTTGTTGTTGTAAATAGAGGTTGGGGAATTTGCAAAAGTATGTAGCATTTGTTGTAAATATATGCATTTTCCGTTGTTATTACATGTATTTGTTGTTGTAAATAGCTTTTGGAAGTGATAGGTGAAAAAGTATAGGTTTTGAAAAGTTGTTGTTATTATAGCCATTTTCTGTTGTTATTACATGCATTTGTTGTTGTAAATAGCTTCTGGAAGTGATAGGTGAAAAAATCCAGGTTTTGAAAAGTTGTTGTTATTATAGCCATTTTCTGTTGTTATTACATGCATTTGTTGTTGTAAATAGCTTCTGGAAGTGATAGGTGAAAAAATCCAGGTTTTGAAAAGTTGTTGTTATTATAGCCATTTTCTGTTGTTATTACATGCATTTGTTGTTGTAAATAGCCTCTGGAAGTGATAGGTGAAAAAAAATCCAGGTTTTGAAAAGTTGTTGTTATTATATGCATTTTCTGTTGTCAATATAGCATTTGTTGTTGTAAATAGCTTCTGGAAGTGATAGGTGTAAAAATCCAGGTTTTGAAAAGTTATTGTTATTATATGCATTTTCTATTGTTATTATATGCATTTGTTGCTGTAAATAGCCTCTGGAAGTGAGATGTGAAAAAATCTAGGTTTTGAAAAGTTGTTGTTATTATATGTATTTTCTATTGTTAATATAGCATTTGTTGTTGTAAATAGCCTCTGGATATGAGAGGTAAAATCCAGGTTTTCAAAAGTTGTTGTTAATATATACATTTTATGTTGTTAATATAGCATTTGTTGTTGTAAATAGCTTCTGTAAGTGAGAGATGAAAAAATTCAGGTTTTCAAAAGTTGTTGTTAAAATAGGAATTCGTTGTTGTAAATATAGAATTTCTTGTTGAAAATAGCTTTTGGACCTCAAAAATGAAAAAAATGCAGGTGTTAAAAAGTTGTTATTAAAATGAGAATTTGCTGTTGTAAATATACAATTTCTTGTTGAAAATAGCCTTTGGACCTCGGAAATAAAAAAAATGCAAGTGTTAAAAAGTTGTTGTTAAAATGAAAATTTGCTGTTGTAAATATAGAATTTTTTGTTGAAAATAGCCTCTGAACCTGAGAAATGAAAAAATGCAGGTGTTAAAAAGTTGTTGTTAAAATAGGAATTTGCTGTTGTAAATATAGGCGCGTTTTTTCCTTGTCCAAAATGGTAATTTTACACTCAAACATATTTATAGAGAAGTCCCTAGGGACTTCTATATAATTTAATCAATTCAAGGGACCTAATTGTAATTATCTCTGTTCCTTAGGACCTATGTGTAATTTTTCCTTGTTTTTTTGAGTTTGGATGGTAGGCATGTTGCCCAAGTTGGGATTGAACTTCACACCTATTGTCACAAAAGGCACATCTTGTACCATTAAACCCTGTAAGACTTGTATGTTTCACACCTACAAGATTAATGCTTGCCCATGTATGAAAAGAACTATGATTTTTTAATTTCAAATAGTCAAGCATTTAGAACAATGTATTGTAATTTGAATATTATAAATAATAAAGTTTTTATTCAATAATAATATTATTTTTGCTATTATCAATAATAGCAAAACTAAATAATAAAAATAACTATATATAATTAAAAAAGTCAATACATTACCATTTCTAACAAAGAACCATTATGCATATCCTTAATATATTAGGTTTTGAAATCGTTATGTACGTATATATGCCTACCTTCATATACGATGGTTTGGAATCGTCATTTATGGTTGATAATAACTATCATATATGTACGATTTTGTAGTAGTAAGCCGAAATTTTAGGAAGGCTAAAAAAGGGCCATAAAAGAAAATCTCTTTTTTATAAACTCATGTTTCTCCATTTTTTCATAATAGCCCCTCTTAAATCAAATCCACCAAGGGTGAACTAGCAAGGTATATTCCAACATTTTTTTTTTAAAAAAAATTGGATGGTAGGCATATTGTGTGAGTTGGGATTGAACTTCACACCTATTGCATTTTCTATTGTTAATATAGCATTTGTTGTTGTAAATAGCCTCTGGATATGAGAGGTAAAATCCAGGTTTTCAAAAGTTGTTGTTAATATATACATTTTATGTTGTTAATATAGCATTTGTTGTTGTAAATAGCTTCTGTAAGTGAGAGATGAAAAAATTCAGGTTTTCAAAAGTTGTTGTTAAAATAGGAATTCGTTGTTGTAAATATAGAATTTCTTGTTGAAAATAGCTTTTGGACCTCAAAAATGAAAAAAATGCAGGTGTTAAAAAGTTGTTATTAAAATGAGAATTTGCTGTTGTAAATATACAATTTCTTGTTGAAAATAGCCTTTGGACCTCGGAAATAAAAAAAATGCAAGTGTTAAAAAGTTGTTGTTAAAATGAAAATTTGCTGTTGTAAATATAGAATTTTTTGTTGAAAATAGCCTCTGAACCTGAGAAATGAAAAAATGCAGGTGTTAAAAAGTTGTTGTTAAAATAGGAATTTGCTGTTGTAAATATAGGCGCGTTTTTTCCTTGTCCAAAATGGTAATTTTACACTCAAACATATTTATAGAGAAGTCCCTAGGGACTTCTATATAATTTAATCAATTCAAGGGACCTAATTGTAATTATCTCTGTTCCTTAGGACCTGTGTGTAATTTTTCCTTGTTTTTTTGAGTTTGGATGGTAGGCATGTTGCCCAAGTTGGGATTGAACTTCACACCTATTGTCACAAAGGGCACATCTTGTACCATTAAACCCTGTAAGACTTGTATGTTTCACACCTACAAGATTAATGCTTGCCCATGTATGAAAAGAACTATGATTTTTTAATTTCAAATAGTCAAGCATTTAGAACAATGTATTGTAATTTGAATATTATAAATAATAAAGTTTTTATTCAATAATAATATTATTTTTGCTATTATCAATAATAGCAAAACTAAATAATAAAAATAACTATATATAATTAAAAAAGTCAATACATTACCATTTCTAACAAAGAACCATTATGCATATCCTTAATATATTAGGTTTTGAAATCGTTATGTACGTATATATGCCTACCTTCATATACGATGGTTTGGAATCGTCATTTATGGTTGATAATAACTATCATATATGTACGATTTTGTAGTAGTAAGCCGAAATTTTAGGAAGGCTAAAAAAGGGCCATAAAAGAAAATCTCTTTTTTATAAACTCATGTTTCTCCATTTTTTCATAATAGCCCCTCTTAAATCAAATCCACCAAGGGTGAACTAGCAAGGTATATTCCAACATTTTTTTTAAAAAAAAAATTGGATGGTAGGCATATTGTGTGAGTTGGGATTGAACTTCACACCTATTGCATTTTCTATTGTTAATATAGCATTTGTTGTTGTAAATAGCCTCTGGATATGAGAGGTAAAATCCAGGTTTTCAAAAGTTGTTGTTAATATATACATTTTATGTTGTTAATATAGCATTTGTTGTTGTAAATAGCTTCTGTAAGTGAGAGATGAAAAAATTCAGGTTTTCAAAAGTTGTTGTTAAAATAGGAATTCGTTGTTGTAAATATAGAATTTCTTGTTGAAAATAGCTTTTGGACCTCAAAAATGAAAAAAATGCAGGTGTTAAAAAGTTGTTATTAAAATGAGAATTTGCTGTTGTAAATATACAATTTCTTGTTGAAAATAGCCTTTGGACCTCGGAAATAAAAAAAATGCAAGTGTTAAAAAGTTGTTGTTAAAATGAAAATTTGCTGTTGTAAATATAGAATTTTTTGTTGAAAATAGCCTCTGAACCTGAGAAATGAAAAAATGCAGGTGTTAAAAAGTTGTTGTTAAAATAGGAATTTGCTGTTGTAAATATAGGCGCGTTTTTTCCTTGTCCAAAATGGTAATTTTACACTCAAACATATTTATAGAGAAGTCCCTAGGGACTTCTATATAATTTAATCAATTCAAGGGACCTAATTGTAATTATCTCTGTTCCTTAGGACCTGTGTGTAATTTTTCCTTGTTTTTTTGAGTTTGGATGGTAGGCATGTTGCCCAAGTTGGGATTGAACTTCACACCTATTGTCACAAAGGGCACATCTTGTACCATTAAACCCTGTAAGACTTGTATGTTTCACACCTACAAGATTAATGCTTGCCCATGTATGAAAAGAACTATGATTTTTTAATTTCAAATAGTCAAGCATTTAGAACAATGTATTGTAATTTGAATATTATAAATAATAAAGTTTTTATTCAATAATAATATTATTTTTGCTATTATCAATAATAGCAAAACTAAATAATAAAAATAACTATATATAATTAAAAAAGTCAATACATTACCATTTCTAACAAAGAACCATTATGCATATCCTTAATATATTAGGTTTTGAAATCGTTATGTACGTATATATGCCTACCTTCATATACGATGGTTTGGAATCGTCATTTATGGTTGATAATAACTATCATATATGTACGATTTTGTAGTAGTAAGCCGAAATTTTAGGAAGGCTAAAAAAGGGCCATAAAAGAAAATCTCTTTTTTATAAACTCATGTTTCTCCATTTTTTCATAATAGCCCCTCTTAAATCAAATCCACCAAGGGTGAACTAGCAAGGTATATTCCAACATTTTTTTTTAAAAAAAAATTGGATGGTAGGCATATTGTGTGAGTTGGGATTGAACTTCACACCTATTGCATTTTCTATTGTTAATATAGCATTTGTTGTTGTAAATAGCCTCTGGATATGAGAGGTAAAATCCAGGTTTTCAAAAGTTGTTGTTAATATATACATTTTATGTTGTTAATATAGCATTTGTTGTTGTAAATAGCTTCTGTAAGTGAGAGATGAAAAAATTCAGGTTTTCAAAAGTTGTTGTTAAAATAGGAATTCGTTGTTGTAAATATAGAATTTCTTGTTGAAAATAGCTTTTGGACCTCAAAAATGAAAAAAATGCAGGTGTTAAAAAGTTGTTATTAAAATGAGAATTTGCTGTTGTAAATATACAATTTCTTGTTGAAAATAGCCTTTGGACCTCGGAAATAAAAAAAATGCAAGTGTTAAAAAGTTGTTGTTAAAATGAAAATTTGCTGTTGTAAATATAGAATTTTTTGTTGAAAATAGCCTCTGAACCTGAGAAATGAAAAAATGCAGGTGTTAAAAAGTTGTTGTTAAAATAGGAATTTGCTGTTGTAAATATAGGCGCGTTTTTTCCTTGTCCAAAATGGTAATTTTACACTCAAACATATTTATAGAGAAGTCCCTAGGGACTTCTATATAATTTAATCAATTCAAGGGACCTAATTGTAATTATCTCTGTTCCTTAGGACCTGTGTGTAATTTTTCCTTGTTTTTTTGAGTTTGGATGGTAGGCATGTTGCCCAAGTTGGGATTGAACTTCACACCTATTGTCACAAAGGGCACATCTTGTACCATTAAACCCTGTAAGACTTGTATGTTTCACACCTACAAGATTAATGCTTGCCCATGTATGAAAAGAACTATGATTTTTTAATTTCAAATAGTCAAGCATTTAGAACAATGTATTGTAATTTGAATATTATAAATAATAAAGTTTTTATTCAATAATAATATTATTTTTGCTATTATCAATAATAGCAAAACTAAATAATAAAAATAACTATATATAATTAAAAAAGTCAATACATTACCATTTCTAACAAAGAACCATTATGCATATCCTTAATATATTAGGTTTTGAAATCGTTATGTACGTATATATGCCTACCTTCATATACGATGGTTTGGAATCGTCATTTATGGTTGATAATAACTATCATATATGTACGATTTTGTAGTAGTAAGCCGAAATTTTAGGAAGGCTAAAAAAGGGCCATAAAAGAAAATCTCTTTTTTATAAACTCATGTTTCTCCATTTTTTCATAATAGCCCCTCTTAAATCAAATCCACCAAGGGTGAACTAGCAAGGTATATTCCAACATTTTTTTTTAAAAAAAAAATTGGATGGTAGGCATATTGTGTGAGTTGGGATTGAACTTCACACCTATTGTTACAAAGGGTACACCTTGAATTGTTAAACCTAAGGCTATGTTTATGAGTTTCATTTTGGAGGAAAAGGAAAGGGAAGGGAGGGCTTTGGTAGTCCATTCCTTTGTAAATTAACAAAGGAAGGGACTACCAAAGCCCTCCCTTCCTTTTCCTTTCTCTCTAAAATAAAACTCGCAAATAAAGCCTAAAAGTTTTTAGTATAAGAAGACCAAATTCTATTAGACTTGTGTGCTTCACACCTACAAGATTAATGCTTGCCCTTGTATAAAAAGAACTATGATTTTCTAATATCAAATAGTCAAGTATTTAGAAGAAAAATGTATTGAATTTAGAATACTATAAATAATACATTTTTATTTAATAATATTATTATTTTGTTATTATCAATGATTATATTATGTTTTTTTAATAAATATTATTATCAAAACTAAATAAAAATAAATAATAATAATAATAATAACTATATATAATAAAAAAAAAGGTAATACATTACAATCATTAACAAATAACTATAATGTATATTCTTATTATAGTACGCTTCGAGACTAATATCTTCAACAAATATGTTCTGAGCATATATGATGGTTTAGAACCATCATTTCTGATCAATAATAGCTATCATACATGCACGATTCTTTAGTAGCGAGCCTTCATGTTAAGGAGGCTAAAAAAGGGCAACATGCCTTGTTACTTGTCTGGCCTTTTGACTGCTTAAATTTGAGCTTAAAAAAAAGGCTATAGACTATGGTTTTATATATGTGTTGAATGTCAAGGCCTATTAGCTAAATCTCAGCTTATTTTCACTCCTACTTATATTTTGTTGTAAATAAAAATACATTTTTTTATCCCTTTATTATAACAATTGAGAGAAAATTTATCCCATTTCTAAAGAATATAAAAACCTAACTTTTGCTTCTTAATTTTTTAAAGTTCGATTTTATATGTATGAAAAATAGTTCGATATTATTTAATCACGTAGATCACTAGCTAAAGACAAAAATAAAAATAATAAGATACAATCATATGAAGGAAACAAGGAGACTTGATGAACCGACCACAACAGAAAAGTCAATAATATGTATTTTAATAAAATGTTGGATTCTAACAAGACATATGCTTGTTAGTGCATCTGTTTCTAAATAATCATTATTTTAGACGGGCATATCCTTGTTTTAAAATGAATAATAAATGTTACTTTAGGAGAACATGATTAATGAGGGTATTTTTTTTTAAAAAAAAATTGGGTTAAATTTTAGGTGATTTATTAACTTTTTTTAAATCTATGTGGGGAACTCTAGAATCTTAAATGTGTCAGAAAATACATACACAACACACACACACACACACACATACATATATTTAAAAAAAATTAGAGAGAATAATGTTATGAAGGAATTGAACATATATACTGGCATATTACAGATTGATGTGCATTGAGTTGATTAGATGGAAGGAGTATAAGGAAAGTGTGGATCACATGCAGAGAAATGAGAAGCACATGTACGAACACAACAAAATAATTATGAAAATTTCTAGAGAAGTGATTAATAATAATTGAGGCAATAAGTCAAAACATGTTTCGTTTGTGGAACACAATGTCATGTGTTTCGAGCTTCCATTGTTGTTTTTCTCACAAACCAACGAAGCTAAACAATCCCAACCTGTTCCTCCTTTTAAGTGATTTGTAATTAATTTAAATTATATTATACATTCTCTGATTTCTTTTATAAGGTAGTACTTCCAATCAATCAAATCTTTAAAATTATTACACACACCAAAAATGAAAATATTATATAAGTAATAATAAAAAGAAATATAATCATCCAAATATCTAAGCCATTCCATTAATCATTTTAATTCATTGAACTTCTATAACGTAATAGAAATGTCTTTGAATTAAGGATTAACGTTGTTGTTTCTTTCTATTAGTTGAATCAAGCAATGAATCCTGACATTAGTCGTTTCCATCAATTTCAAATTCCAGAAGGCCAGGTCTTATTACATTGAATCAGACATAGGTCTTACCATTCAATTCAAGTAGTTAATGTGAAGCTTAAAATTACCCCCCCGCATACAAGATTCATTCAACTTTGGATCCTGAATTTTGCATGTGTTTGTTTTTACGTATTATTGTTAAACTCGTGAGATGACTTTTCAAGTTTATCGTTTTTATATTTTTACCTTACAAAATCGTGTCGAGTTGCTGGTAAACTCGTATTCACACTAAATTTAGATAAACTCACAAGTTTATACATTGAGTTTATCGTTTTTACGTTTCTAGCTTACAAAATCGTATTAACTCACTCTTAATCGTGTTAAATTTTTTTGATTTAATTATGCTCAGTAGCTTTATATATGAAATTTATATAAATTTCTTTGTTAAGTATGATAATTTATGGATGTTGATGAATTTAATTTTAATTATTTAGATTAAGATATTTTTAAATCAAAATATTATCATTTTTATATTTAAATTATTTAATTATATACAATTAATACCTATTTATTGATAAAAATAAACTCTTATTACGAGTTTATTATTCAAATTTATTATACTTCATCGTAGATTTGTTAAAACTCGCTGACAACTTTGTTTCCATGAGTAGAACCATTCCAATATCTTTGCAAGATAAACTCTGAAAATTTATGACCCTATTAATTGACCAACCTTCAAAACTTTTTATTTCAATATTTAACATCATATTATAATATTATAATAAATTAAAATATATTCCTATCTGTTGCGTAATTTTATTTTGTTCATGCATTCTAATTAAAGCGATCATGTTCCTAAGATTTGATTAGCTAAATACCAAAAGCATATCCCTAGATACATATGAATGACACAATTTAATTAGATAATATATAATCTTTAGTTCTCTGTATAATAATGATCCGATCGATTTGGTTCATGAACGCTTTACTTGGAAATTAACTAAATATAGGGCCACATCGCTATATATACTCACACACACACCCACTTACACACAGTACTTCTTATTCTTCTTTCATCAAGCAGATTGATACATCCAGACAAAAAGATCAGAGTATTATTATACATCATGAAGAGCTTAGTTGCAGAAAACACGAGCCTTTTTCACAATACTACATCACTGGTTCCAAATCTTCCTTCTCTACCTCCCAACAACAGCAAAAATGGCTTCTCCTCCTCCACTACCATTAAATCCTTCATCAACCTCGACCAGTAAGAAATCAATTCAGATCTCTGAGTGTTAGGTTAACTTAGTGATGGATTTTTTTCTTTTCTTTTTTATAGTTTTGATTTGTTCATTGTGTTGGGTGATTCTGCAGGGGAGATCCGATGCTGTTTAAGGAGTATTGGAGGAAGATGAGCGAGAAGTGTACGGTGGTGATAAAGGGGTGTGAGCTTCTGAGTTATTTGAGTGATCTGGGGAATGTGTGTTGGTTCATGATGCCGGAGCTCAGGGAAGCCATTAAAAGGCTTCATGCTTTGGTTGGTAACGCAGATACCAACGATAAGTACATTGTGGTCGGAAATGGCTCCACACAGCTATTTCAGGCAGCTCTCTACGCTTTTTCTTCCTCCTCCGATGAGCCTATGAACGTCATCGCTGCTTCTCCTTATTATTCGGTCAGCTTCTCTTTCTTTATCTCTCTCTCTTCCAAAATCTCTCAGTTCATCATGGAGGTTTAATTTCTTGTTTCTCTAGTATGATTGGTTCTCATTAGTTCATTGTATGACGAGTTGTTAATGAGTATAAGAATTTCTAAATAAACTAATATAATGGCTGTTTTTTGGGGTAAAAAATGCCTAACTATTAGGAATTGAATTCATTCTTGTCCGCTTGTCTGAGCCGTTAGATCAAGGGAATGGTCCAGATCCCATTTTTTGTTGTAGTTCTCACCTCCACACGTCTCATTTTTGCTTTCAGCTATACAAATCTCTAACAGTTCTATTCTATCAAATGATCACTTCTTAGTCCCCACTCCATATAACCTTGAACGTCCATAATGTCCCATGAGATGAACAAAACAAGAAGTAACCTCTTTTTTTCTTTTTTAAGAAACTCGAGCATTTAACGGCTAAAAGATATATATGCCTCTTTTGCAAACATCCCCCCCCCCCCCCCAAAAAAAAAAAAAAGCTAAAAAAATCCATATCTATTTGCAAGTTACGTAAATAATTATCAACAATTGTTAATACGCAAAATCTGTACCATTAGTTTCATCTAACGGCTAGAAATACTGACAGGAGAAGGCAGGAGGCGAAAAGAGGAGTAACAGTTAGTTATATCTTTACGTTGGTCGATGCAAAGAGCTTCCACTTGTTACTTTTATTTTATGATTGCACACATAAATAATAAATTATTTATTTATGTTAATAAATAGTAATGATGAGAAAAACTGTTACAAATCGTGGGTGACAACCGCTGAGCCACTAATTTCCTTTTAAGTCTTGGTCAAATGCTTCTGTTTTTATTAGCAGACAAAAAAATTGAAAAACACAATTTTTTCTGGAGACACTTAAATAATGGGAAACATGCAACCAACACATTCACGTCGAGACACATGCACGAACTTTTTGGGTTCTACTCGCAAACATGGTAACATGAGAGTGGGTTTTCGATTAATTATATAATAATATCTAGTGTTCTTGTTGGTCTTGCAACCTCAAAAACTCCAATAATAATCTCTAATTTTTAAAACCCGAGGCCTTTGGGTTCAGAGAAAACATTAAAAAAATAAATACTGAAACATGTGTTTGCACGCAGGAGTATGAAGAGCAAACAGATATTTTGCATTCAGGGGTACACAAATGGAGTGGAGACGCGATGAAGTATGATAAGAATGAAGCATATATAGAGGTAGTGACGTCTCCTAATAATCCAGATGGTAGTATCAGAGGACCTGTGGTGAACAACAAAAAGTGTGAAAGTGAAGGAAAGCTGATTCATGACCTTGCTTATTATTGGCCTCACTACACCCCCATTACACATAAGGCCAACCATGATCTTATGCTCTTCACTTTCTCCAAATGCACTGGCCATGCAGGTTCTCGTATTGGGTAAGTCACTTAGCTTTTTGAGCCATGTACCTATTTGAATACTACCTCCTATTCTTAATATAAGATCTAATTTATATATAGTGAAATTTAGATTACAAACTAGATCTTATATTAAGGACAAATACACATGACGTGATTGAGTCCAAGGGGATGAGTGTGTTTTGATTTTGGTTTTTGTTGTGAAGGTGGGCTATTGTGAAGGACAAAGAGATTGCGAAGAAGATGACCAAGTTTATACAGATGAGTTCTATTGGAGTGTCAAAAGAATCTCAAATTCGAGTTGCTAAGATAATTGAAGTTCTTTGTGATATTTA
This sequence comes from Acacia crassicarpa, assembly GCA_034222035.1. Lineage (NCBI taxonomy): Eukaryota > Viridiplantae > Streptophyta > Magnoliopsida > Fabales > Fabaceae > Acacia > Acacia crassicarpa. The sequence continues at coordinate 15,283,055 of JAWXYG010000009.1, read as the reverse complement.
TGAGAATTTTAAATGTAGTGGGTCGTCTAAAGAAACTGAGTTGTTCTTTGAACTTAGCAAATGCCTTATGAAGGAAAGGTGGGAAAAATTGAGGGAAGTCATCAAACAAAGTAATGATTTCAGTTTGCCAAAGTTTCCAAAGGCTTATTGTAACTTCACTAATGAATCTTCTGAGACATATCCTGGTATGTATACGTTTTGTTACTTAATTATACACACACACACACACATACACACCTATGTTCTTTCACTCATAGCGTCTGATTCTGATATCTTTTGTGGGGTTCTCTTTGTTGCAGCTTTTGCATGGTTGAAGTGCAACAAGGACGATGATTGTGAGAGTTATTTGGAAAAGAAATTGAAAATACTTGCAAGAGGTGGGACCCGATTTGGATCTGATCCGAGGTATGCTAGAGTAAGCTTGCTGGGTAAAGCTGAAGACTTTGAAGAATTCTTGAAGAGGCTATCAATTGACATGAATTAGATTAGGTATTAAATGTGGTTGGAGGGGTTATTTAATGTTATAGAAGTAACTTTTATTTGTAGTTTGATAAGAATATTAGAAAAGGTCAAGTAAATAAGGTTTAGAATAAGACTCTGCCATTTTTTGGACTTTGTTTAGTGAACGTTTTTATTGTTTTGTAAGGAACTATATGTATACAATAATATAGAATATGTTTCTTCTATAGCTCATGAACATTATTTGTACTGTGTTTTAAAGATATTTTATCTTTGAAGAATTCTTGAAAAGGCTATCAATTAACTAATTATATGTATTTTGTAAAACATCCTAGTCATCTTCTTTAATTATATTATTTCATTATTTCTTTTCTTTTACTATAGTTGAGGGAGCATTAATAGAGGCTAATTAAAAAAAAATTGATAAATATAAATACCATGTTTTATATTTAGAGTAAAATACTCTAACCATCCTTCTATTCTACTTCAATTACACAGACTTCCCCTCTATTTTGAGAACCTATATAGACCTCCCTTAAAATTAAAATTATGTTGCACAAACCTCCATTATATTTTGAGATTCTATTTCTATTCACTCAAATCGTTAGTTGGCCATTAAGTTTGACTTTTGAACTTTTGTTTTATCAAAATACCCTACTTTAACATTAGAATTATTTAAAAAAATATATATGTATGTGGGCAAAAAAAATAAAATTATACCACCAAATTTTTATCCTAATTTTTTTTAAAAAACTTTCTAATATGTTAAAAATTTATGAATTTTGAGATTATAAAATTTCTAATTTTAATTTTTTTACCATACTTATTTAAAATTTATTTATTTTTAGTTTCTTAAATGAGTAAAAATATATATCAAATATATTATTTTCTCTATCAAATATAATAAACTATATATGTTTGAGAGATTGTATTAGGTCATTTACATAGAGGGGAGATCTGTGTAATTAAAGTAAAATAGAGGGGTGGTGGTTAGAGTATTTTACTCTTATATTTATGATTAAAATTAACTCTTCATAGTTATATTATATTAAGAACTGGAGGACTAATAATAAGACACAATCCTATGAATGCAAAAAAAGTAGACTTGAACCCACCACAACAGAGAAGTCAGTAATTTGCATTTTAATAAAATGTTGTGGGATTCTAACAGTACATATGAGTGTTAACACATATGTTCCAAAATACAACCTCTAGTTCTCAAATAGGACTATCGAGATTTTATATAATTAAAAACAAGAATAATAATAATTATTTTCGACATGTATATCCTTGTTTTTAAAAAATCATTAACTTTTTGTTCAATTTTAGGTAATTTATAACTTTTTTATTCTATTTATGTTGGAAAATCTCAAATGATAATAATGTGTCAGTAACTATACTACAAAAAAAAAAAAACATGGAATTAAGGGCAGAATTCTTCCGTTTGTAATTTCTGACAGATTACTGGCGGTGGAAATTTCGTAGCTAATTCGTTCATAAGTATTTTGTCATAATTATCAACAGATTTTTCTGATGAAATTAAATTGTATTTATCGACGGAATTAGCTACAGGATGCACCAATAGAAAATTTTGTCCATAATATTTTCTGTAAATTTTTATTATTCTATTATTCTAATTGATTTAATATTACGATATCATACTTTATTAAAATTTAAAAAATGAAAATAATCTTATATAAAAATAATATCTGGACAAAAATAATAAAATAAAATATAAATACAATACTAAATAAATATATAAAAATTATTGCTTCTTATATTTTTTTGGGTTAAGGAGGGAGCGTCTAGCACAATTAACTTTTAAGTGGACTGAAAATACTAATAAACTTTTAAAAATGTGCATCTAGCATAATAAAATTTTAAAAATGTACAGTTAGTACAACTCCGTTAGAAAAAGATACACTACAAGAAAAATCAAATTTTGCTACGGAAAAAATCCGTCGCAATTTGCGACGGAATTTGCTACGGAATCCAAATCCGTAGCAATTTGCTACGGAATTTAAAATCCATAGCAAAATTTTGCTACAGAATTTAAAATCCGCAGCAAATTGCGACGGATTTGGAATTCCGTAGCAAAAGTTTGCGACGGAAAAATAGATCCGTCGCAATTTGCTACAAAATTGAAAATCCGTAGCAAATTTTTGCTACGGAATTGTAAAACCGTAGCAAAATTTTGCTACGGAATCAAAATCCGTAACAAATTGCGACGGATTTTGAATTCCGTAGCAAACTTTTGCTACGGAAAAATAACTCCATCGCAAAACTTTTTTTAAAAAAAAATCCGATTTTATGGAGGGAAAAGCCCGCAAATTTGCTACGGAATTGAAAATCCGTAGCAAAATTTTGCTACGGAATCAAAATCCGTAGCAAATTGCGACGGATTTTGAATTCCGTAGCAAAATTTTGCTACGGAAAAATAAATCCGTCGCAAATCTTTAAAAAAAAATTTTGTGAAGGGAAAAAGCCCGCAAATTTGCTACGGAATTGAAAATCCGTAGCAAAATTTTGCTACGAAATTCAAATCCGTAGCAAATTGCGACGGATTTAGATTCCGTAGCAAAATTCCGTAGCTAAAAGTAAAAGAAATTAGAGTTTCTTTTAGTGCTCTCCTCACCTCGTAGAACCTCTCTTCTTTTTTCAGACGGGTGCCTTCGATCGCTCTCTCCCAGCCTTCTCGATCGCTGTTGATTGTCGTGTCGTCACGGGGCTCGCCCTCCACCTCGTCCGTATCGCCCACGGCGCTCTCCCTCCACCTCGTCCTTGTTGCCCACGGCGTTGATTTTCTACAACGATTTGGTTCAGTCTGATGGTTTTGATCTTCTCCGGTCTTCTATCTGACAACGGTTTCAAGTCTCATATCTTTGCTCTGATTTTTGGTTTTGACTTTTGGCTTTGATTTTTGCTGAGTGTTTGTATGCATGAACCCCTCCACGTCGTGACCTCCCTGCATATATAGATGGCCTCCACGGTCATCGCCACCTGAAATCTTCCTAAACTAATGATCTAAAGCTTTCACCCTCATATTTGAACTATAGTCCCCAAAATCCCTTTCGATTCCTCTCTGATTAGGTTTCTTTTGAGTGCTTGTGAATCTTGCTTGTGGGTTTCTTTCTGGTTAGGATGGTGTGAAGGGATAATTTTTCTTATGGGTTTAATCCAAATCTTGCTTATTAGAAGAAATGTCCTTGCAAATCTGCTTATAGAATCAATTTTGCTACCACAGGTTTTTTTATGCGATTGTTTTTACTGAGCTGAAGTGCTTTCTAGTCTTATATCCGCTTTATGCTTTACCTAAAAATTTCTTCTCCTTTGATTGATATCATGAGAGTGTACTGAGTGGATTTCTTGTCTTTTAATTGCATGGTATTTTTTTTTGTTCTTTGCCCCAAAGGTGCTTTGTATAGCCCGATGGTTGGAGCTAGCTATGATTGTATCTTGTTTTGGTGTTGCTTGTGCTCTATGTATTTGAAAACCTTTATCAAATTTGATTCCTACATCACTTTATCACATGAGTGTTGTTTATATAGGTTTTTTTTCCTGCTGCTCGTGATAAACATTTCACACTTAACACTGGATAGAAACACTACCTACTTTTTCTGCTAATTGATAAATTGGGATCTTGTAATTTTTTATGAATGTTTAGAAATTGTAACTTTCAGTGATTTTATATTTAATGTATTTTCATCATGTTCGTTTGTGGTTTAATTCATACTTAAACTTGGCAGGCTCATGGAATTGGCCATCTTGTGATTCCTACTAGAGATTGCATACGGTAATTTCCTTATTATATTATATTTGCTTATATGCGGCAGATATTAAATTTCTGTATAATATATAATCTTGGTAGTTAGAGATATTTTAGGATCTGATCGGATTATGGAATTTGAATTTTGTAATTGCTTTTTTGTTTTATAATTCCTAGATATTAGGATCTTCCTTTTATAATTCTTATATATTAGGATCTACCTTTTATAATTTTTAGATATTAGAATATGCCTTTTATAATTCTAGATATTAGGATCGGCCTAAATCAATCTATAGATTATATAATTTGAATTTTGTAATTGCTTTTCTGTTTTATAATTCCTAGATATTCGGATTGGCTTATATCTACATGTATTAAAACCGTCTTATGAATAATAAAAATAAAAAAACTCAGAATTTTGTAAATTTCTTTTTAATTTCGTAATTTATATATATATTTTAGGAATCGAATGACCATACTGGTGCATCAAACACAGGAGATGATGAAGAATATGCAGAGATGATGAAGAATATGCAGATTCTACTTCAGTCCCTAATGAAGGACAAGGGTGACCATATTGCTGCTGTTTAGATTTTTTTTTATTACATATTGTTCACAACATTATTATTTATATTTTGTTTTCTTTATGTAAACTCTTTATGATTATTATTATATATTCAATTTTATCAAAAAAAATTTAAATATCCATGGCACATTACTTTTTGTATTCACTTTTCTTAAAAAAAAAATAAAAAATATTTTTTTAAAAAATTTATTAGTTTTGCTACGGAATTTGTTTCCGTAGCAAATTCTCAAATCTAGGAAAATTTGCTACGGAAAAAAATTCCGTAGCAAAATTATGAGTTTGCTATGGAAAAAAATTCCGTAGCAAAATTGAGAATTTGCTATGGAAAAAAATTCCGTAGCAATTTCCGTAGCAATTTGCTACGGAATTTTTTTCCGTAGCAATTTGCGACGGATAGGATTTTCCGTCGCAAATTGCGACGGATTTTCCATTTCCGTCGCAATTTGTTACGGAAAAATTCCGTAGCAAAATCTGTAGCAAATATATTTTGCTACGGATTTTTTCCGTAGTAAAATTTGACTTTTTTTGTAGTGATAATGTCCGTTATTTAAGGTGCAGATTGGCCAACAAAATTTCACTCCAGGAGCGCCCAGCACAAAAAACTTTCACTCAGGAGCGCCTACCACAAAATTCTAAATTTCACTAAATTAAATAATTTTTTTCTCAATTGTTATTATTCAAGACTACTTGTATAGATATCTATGGACAAAAATTACCCATTTGCTAAAATAAACAAAACTTTTCATTAAAAGCATAATTATATGATTTAAATAAAACTCAATGTCTTTTATAATTTATTATATATGTTAAAAAAACAATTATATGATATATTTCTATTTTAGAAGAAATTTATGTGAGTTAAAAAATTCATTTAATGTTAATAAAATTTAAAAAATCTATTATATCCGGAAAGAAATGAAATGCGTTTAATTTTTATTTTTATAAAAAAAGCTTAATAGATATCAACGTTGATATTTAATAATATAGATCCGACAACTTCATGATATATTTGTTAATTAAATAATCTATTGATTATATGAATATGAGACTTGTTGAAAAAAAAAAGATAACCTAAAACAAATTAAAAGTTTGTTGGTCAAATTGCTCCTTAACCCATTATTAAATTGTCCTTAATCAAACCTCTTAAGTTATCTCCTTCCACAAGTCCCATATTCATATAATCAATAGATTATTTAATTAACAAATATATCATCAAGTTTCCAGATTTATATTATTAAGTATCAACGTTAATATCCATTAAGCTTTTTTTATAAAAATAAAAATTAAACTCATTTCATTTCTTTCACAATATAATAGATTTTTTAAATTTTATTAACATTAAATGAATTAATTAAATCACATAAATTTCTTCCAAAATAAAAATAAATCATAGATTTTTTTTTTGTTTAACATATATAATAAATTATAAAACACCTTGAGTTTTATTTAAATCATATAATTATGTTTTTGATGAAAAGTTTTGTTTATTTTAGCAAATGAGTAATTTTTGTCCATAGATAACTATACAAGTAGTTTTGAATAATGACAAGTAATAAAAAAATTTATTTAATTTAGTGAAATTTATAATTTTGTGCTGGGTGCTCTTGAGTAAAAATTCTTTGTGTTAGACGCTCTTAAAATAAAAGTTCGTTGGCCAATTTACACCTTAGATAACCGATGTTATCTTTTTCTAACGGCGTTATGCTGATTGCATATTTTTAAAAGTTCATTTTGCTGGATGTACATTTTAAAAATTTATTGGTACTTTTAGTCTACTTAAAAATTAATTGTGCTGGACGCTTCTAAGCCAATAGTTTGTTGGCCAAATCCTTAACCTTCTTTTTTTTTTTTTTTTAGAACAACAATCATGTTCATGTTGATTTGCCCTTGGTGTGGGCAATTTGAATTGTACCCGTATTGGGAATTGTTCCTTATTATTTTTATTAAAATATGTGAAATTTTTCAATAATATTATGTGTGCTTATACACACACAAATATTAAATACATATAAAAATTTAAATATATAATTAAATAAATATTATGTTTTATTAAATAATATATTAATTATTAAATATTCACATGAAGTAAGTGAAGATTAAAAATAAATATTTGATATATTAAAATAATATATTAAATTTAAAATAATATGAATATACACACACACACACATTTAATTTTGATACTAAAGATTGTAGGCATTAGCATGCTGGCGAGGTCAAGGATTCGATTCATCCCTTTATCACAAAATGCAATCAATTTATGACGTGGACGCGAGGTGGCAAGAAGACATGGTGCTGCAGTGGTAGTTGGTAGGGACAAGTGGCGGCGAGGTAGCTCGACGGCGGCTGTGGTTATTGACAAGTCTAGTCATGGACACATGGCAGCGCTTGCTGTGCCACATGTTGCACAGTGGTGAACAAAGTTGGTTAGTTGGAAGGAGTATGAGGAAAGTGAGGATCACGTGCAGGGAAATAAGAAGCACATGCATGAAGAGAACAAAAGCATTTTGACAATTTCTAGAGAAGTAAATACTCCCAATACGGGTTTCGAGCACCCCTTGTTGCTTTTATCAAGAACCAATGAAAGTACGTGCACAATCCGAACTTTTTTGGAATGAGTCTCCTACCTATTTAAAAGGATACTACTCTGATCTTATTTATAAGTTTCAGTTTGACCAAATTACATATACTAAGAAGAGGTAGTTAGTTCAATGATTATGAGGTGAATTTTCAACTTTACCCTCATTTATGATGGGGTGCTTTCAACTTTTTCTTCTCTCTCTATTTTTATTGGTATAATTAATATGGGCAAAATTGTCACAATCTCATTTATTTGGTCAAAGGGGACTTATAAATAGGACCAAATTTTTTTGGTCAAAAAGGACTTATAAATATGACCAGAGTGGTAGGTAGGAGGAGCTCCTCTCCTCTGGACCGTCTAGATCAAATCTAGACGGTCCAATTTTTTTTTATTTTCTATTTTTTCAAAAAGAATTATTTTAATAAGTACAGAATCTAAAATAAAGATAATTTCTTAATTAACATTTTTTCAAAAAAATGATTTTTTTATTCAAAAAGCATCAGTTAAAAAAATAAAATCTGGACCGTCCAGATCAGATCTGGACAGTTCAGATCAGATAGGCAAATAGGATCTATCCAAAGGATAGGCACCAAAGCTGGTTCCAACTTCTTCCTCCTTTCAACTGATCTGCAATTAATTTACATTTATACGCCGCTAGCGCTGGGTTTGCAATATATTCCCTCTGGTCCTTATTATAAGGCACTAACTAACAAGTTTATTTGGTCCATTTTATAAGGCACTTACTTGTTTCCAATGAGTATTAATTATTTGTTTCCATATCTGCCCCTAATTAATGAGGGTAGTGAGTGAGAGTAATAATTAATATAATATTAGAGTTTAGTACAATTAGTATGGATAATATTGGAAGTTACTTAAATTGTAGGGTAACTTTATTGACTTTAACTACTTTTATTAATTTGTGAGAAAAGTTAGTTGGTGCCTTATAATAAAGATTAGAGGGAGTAACTCACTTTTAGAGGATTTTTTCGACTCTATTCACTTGGAGTATTTATGCTCATATATGACAAAATTTTGCACCTATAATTAATACTTAGATGTAACTCCTTGTATTTTTTTAAGGTGGAGTTTCTCTCAATTCTCATTATGCTTTTTTTAATCATACTTTATAATTTCTAAATTACACTAATCAAATTAATACAATATTACTTTTGGCTTTTTTCTCATTTTTCTAATCAACACCCTAGATGGCCGACGAGAGAAAATAAGAAAAAGATAAGAAGATGATCTCTTTCCATTTTTTTCATCTTATTCAAAACCTTATTTAATATGAGTAATTAAATATGGGGGGGGGGGTTTTGAGACATATTTAATGAGTTAACTAACATTTCTTTGTTTTAATAATTAAATTAGTTCAAATGACTTATATTGTGGATAAAAAAAGATTAAGGAAGTATGCATTTACGGATTTCCATTATAGGATACTTTCAATCAAATATTTAAGGCAAAAGTATACTTTTAGTTATTTAAGTTTACATAAGGTAAACTTTTAATCCCTTAACTTTAAAAAGTATACTTTTAGTCTTATAATTCTAATACGTTAATTTTGCTAACGGAAAATGTAAACTCAAGTAGTAACGGTGTAAATTTAGTGACGACTGTGTAATTAAATGCTATTAAGTTTAAATTTAAAATATGAATAAATTAAAGAATATATACAATTTATGTAATTAATTGTTATTAGTCATTACTTGAATTAGCTGTGTCATTATTTTCCTTTTGCAATATTAACTATGTTAGGATTTTAAAACTAAAAATATATATAAAGTTGAGGGATTAAAAATATACTTTATATAAAATTTAAAGGACTAAAAATATATTATACACACACATAAGTACGTACATATGTAATGAAAGAAAGTATACAAATGTCCACGCCATTCGATTAATTTTGTTTACTTTTCTAACGGATAGAAATTTTTTGGATCAATGACATGCTCTAACGTCAAAAGACTAATTCAGGCATCATTTGGGCCTTTTCAGTGCATTTATTACTTACAAAATGCATTATTGATGAATATTTAAGTGATCGCATGAATTACTGGTTAAAATGTCATTATCATGTTGATTACTCTAATGTACGGTATTACAGTAGTTTTGAATTTCATTTAGGGCATTTTGGTCAAGTGAATGAATTTCAGAAATTACAGCTCAACGATATTTTTACTTTAATCTCTGAATTTCAGGAAATACTGTTTAGTACCCCAAAGATATTTCCAATTAGTCCCCTAATTTGTGAAATCCCATTTTAGTCCCAAAATCCGAAAATTGCCATTTATCGGTGCAGAAGCAGAACTTTAAGGATCCTATCTCATTATCTCAGACAGCCTACATCCTCTATATAACTGGAATCAGATTCCCTGCTCGTCCTTAGGACGAGCTCTAGGCTGTCCAGATCTGATCTGGACGGTCGAGATCTAATATTTTTCTTTTTTATTTTTTATAAAAAATAATTTTAATAGGTAGAGAATTTAAAATAAAGACAATCTCTCAACTAACATTTTTTCAAAAAATAATTTTTCATATAGAAAAAAAATAATTAAGAAATAATTAAAAAAAAAAGATCTGGACCGTCCGGATTTAGATCTAGACGGCCTGGAGCTCGTTCGTACGGACAAGCTCTCCCAGCTCGTCCCAGCGACGAGCTGGAAAACCGGATCCCTATACAACTTCCCCATCGTCTCCAAAATACACCATTCCTTGGCTTTTTCTCACCCCTAAGTCCTACCTTCAGTTTTCATCATTTTTTGCATATTTCCTTGGAACCAATTCTAGTGGTCATCGTGATTATGAGCTTTGAGAGTCATTTACTATAGTGAGATCTACCCATTTCAAATAAAATTCAACAGTCTAAATTTAAGATTTTTAATGAATGATTTTTAAATCAAAAATTCATTTTTTTGAAAAACTAACAATTAGGAGAATATCTTTATTTTAGATTTTTTGCATGTTAAAATATTTTTTTTTAAAAAAAATTGAAAGTAAAAAAAAAAATCAATCTAAGCCATTTAAATTAAATTTGAATGATCTGCAATGATAATAGCTCTCAGTGCTCATCATAGCGATGAGTACTGAAATTGGTTCCTATTTCCTCCTTTCCTTCATCATTCCCACTTTGATAGGAGTTAGTGGCCAGAGTAGAGCGGATGTCATAGCTTGCACTTTAATTTGTCTTAATTGGATGAGTTATTTGTGTTGTTACAATCTAGACATTATAACTGTAATGTTGTCTGGGATTGTTTTATGGAGATTGTGTGACTGAAATATATGGTAGGTCTTGACTTAGAAGGATTGGGGAGAAATTACCGATTTATGAGAGACCTGATTTGAGCACATAACTCCCTTTAGTGCTCCCTCTTGTCTCAATCCCGTTGGATTGATGGTGCATTATGACTAGTACATTTGCATTGATTCATGTATGACTTGAGGGAGCTTCAAAATTGTAATTGATTCAACCACATTACGTGCATGTATGACTTGTGGGAGCTTTGATTGAGTGTGTTTCATTCTTATTTTTCATTTACGCATTGCATTATCCCTCACGACTTTGCCCTGGATTACAAAGGTTCAAGAGTAGTGGGTTTTGATATGCACTAATGTTAATTTACTAATGGCTAAATTATTCAAGCCTCTCAAACTTTAGGTCAATTGCGCAAAAGCTCCTTGACATTTTAAGGTTTGAATTTACCCCCTCAATCTTTTATTTTGTTACCATAAATCCCTTACCATTAGTTCGTTCTTATCTTTTTAATGGAATTGACCATGTCATATCAATATCTGACATATAGCATCCTACATGTCATCCTATGGCAATTATATACAGATAAATTGACACTTTATTCATTAAGGAAAGAAAACCCCCCATTCTCGAACTCCTCCCTTGCAAACTCATTTTCATCGCTCAAGTTGTGAAACAAGGGGAGAGAGGAAGGGGCAATGGCGGAGACTGGAGAGTATATCAGAAGGAAGGGGGTTGAGAAAAGGTGAAGAGACGAGTGTAAATGATCAAGAAGGATAGACACTTGAGAGCCCCCTCTATATGCGTATGGAGCTCTCGTCCTTAGAGAATACCCTTTTGGCAAATTGGATCTTGCAAAGAAATGGGTTGAATGAATGCTATATAAATATATTCAAGGAGAATGACAAAAACCATGAGAGAAAACAAAGTTTAAAGATATATCGTACAATAACAAGCCCTTGTGAAGAGGATTGAGTGGGAGCCATAAAGCCACTTCCTATAATTACTTGTTTAGTGTTTTGTAGGCATGGAAATAGGTCAGGGTATGCTTTGGCTAAACATCAGGCCTGAGCCTGTAATTGTTAGAAATTATGTCTTAAGGGTAAGTCATTGTTCTCTATTTAGTTATCATTTTATTCACATGTTTACAGTGATAATTGTATCATTGGATATATCTTATAGAATATCCTAAATGTCACTGGTCGGTCATCTATGCGGGAGCGAAGATGAAATAAGACCAGTATGACTTTGATGAGGTATGAAGATACGAATCAAAGTCATAGGCACTTGTAAGAGTACAAGGTGCTGGACCGACTCACTATGAGAAAGTTGCATGAATTAAGTTATAAGTTTTTCTCATGTATAATTTCATCACAACGCCCTTTGACCTGAGACCATTATTGATTCTTACATGATGAGTCGATGATCTTTGACCTAGTCAAAAGACACCTTTGACCGGGTGATGATAAAGGCTTGGATTGGGATCAGTGGTTTTCATGCAGAGGAATGTGAATGGTTAAAATGGAATTTGTCCCTCACATTTGTAGAGAGATAATATTGGACCCCTCGATGAGTGAGTCTGATAAATGTATGACCATACTACGAAGGAAAGAAGTTTCCATTATTAGACTACTCAAGAATCGAGAAAATAATGGTTAACAACAGGAAGTTGACATTATCTATGCTCCATCCTTGACCAAATTATCGAGTGACAAAAATGACGTGACATAGTTGTACGATAGGTAGTATCGTATCATCGATCCTCATATGAATTGGGTAGTTGCAATGTCTTGTTAGAGGCCGCTTGCAATTTGTGGGCTAGTACAGTATTGGCCCACTGCCAATCTCATGTGGGCCTACAGGGTCGCACATATGAATAGCCCAACACGAGCAATAGTATCCAGATTTAATGAATCTTAGATGTGTCTAAGATTTAATGAATACGGTATTTAATCTAAGATGAATATATATATATATATATATATATATATATATATATATATATATATATATATATATATATATTAAATTCGAGAATAATATAATAATATTATTTAATAGAGATTATAATATTATTATATAATATTTGTTTTGTATTAATTTATTTGATACATTAAATATCTAAAACAAATAGAGATATTGTATGTCAGATTTAATTTTTGAATAAAAATATATAGTATCTCAGATTTAATTAAATAGGAAGATATCATATCTCAGATTTAATTTGCAAAGATAAATTAAATCTGTAGGCTCATAATTCGGATTAAATAAATATATTATATTAGATTTGTTGGACAGATTTAATTAATATATTATTTTAATTCAAAAAATTCGACTTTCAAGATTAATTAGATTGATATTGAATATTTTAATAGACTCATTGGGGTTTTAGAAACTCTTTAAATAGATATTGATCTAGTCGTATTAAGAGGACGGATGAATTAGAGAAGCCACAAGAAACCCTAGAGAGAAAAAGAGAGACGTAAGGTTTGAAGGTGCTAGCATGCTGCTGCCCGTGTTCAAGTGCCGTTTGTGTGGATACCGGTAGAGGGATGGGATTCGTAGAGTATGCTCTTGGTTGATCGAGTAGGTAGCCCACGTGATCAAATCGAAGGAGACGCTCACTAATTCGCATAAGTATGGTTTCTAACGAACCTTGATCTTAACGTCGTTGATGGATCTTTGGATGAGATTCATAAAAATTTTAATTCTATTGCGTGTACGGATCCCAACAGTAATGTGGTTAAAAGGCCTAAGCCTGAATATACAAGTTTTTTCTAGGCTCAGGCCTAAGCCTTCATAAGGCTTGATCAGGCTGGAAGCCTTTTTAAAGACTTACTTAGCTTACAATGTAGGCTTTTAAAAAGGCCTCATATTGCAAGCCTTGAAGGCTATAAGTAGGTTTTATGCACTTTGAGCTTATCAAAATATATATAAATATAAGAATGAAAAATAAATATTTTGTTATTGTATGATATAAATATAAATATTTAATGTGTAAACAGGCCAGGTCTAAAGGCTTACAAGTCAGGCCTTAAAAAAATAGACCTGATCTATTTACATATATAGACCTTCAAATAGATTTTGGCTTGACTTTTTTAACAAACAAGTTAGACTTAACTAAACTCTAAACAGATTAGGCTGTAGTCCATTTCATAAGGACGTAACTTATTCTCACTTTCACATCTTAATCTCTAAAAAAAGGATCAAGTAGAGATCTCACCACTTTCTTCGTCTCTGCCATTAGCCTCGAGTCGAGCGGGTGGTTTGTCACTCTAAAACATCCCAAGCTTCGCACGCCTCTCTTAGCTTCTTCATCGTCTTCTTCAGCTCCCGAGGATTTTTTTTGCAAACTCTTGCATATCGGTCGTTGGTGTGTCACTCATCTTTGCTAACGATGAAAATGACAACCAGCCCTTTTTTGAAATATAGATAATTATTAGATTACAAAGAATGACACGTGGGATGCAATGTGTCTTATGTTGATCCGAGATGGCAGATTCTATTAAAAGTTAACGGTGGATTACTGGCAAGGGGTTTATGTTAAAAAAACAAAACAAAAGATTAGGGATGGTAAATTTAAAATTTACAATATCATAGAGGTTACATGCAACTGACATGAAATTCAAAGGAGTTTTATGTAATTTAGCCTTTGTTTATTTATGAATCATTTTGGCCTCTTTAGGGCGTTTTTTGGTTGTAAAATGCGTTATTGATGAATAATTATTCATTAGAGTGGTAAAAATATCAATTTTTTTTGTTGACTACTCTGATATATATATATATATATATATATATATATATATATATATATATATATATATATATATATATGTGGTATTGCGGTATTTTTTGAATCTCATTTTAGGATGTTTTGGTCAACTGGACGAATTTTGGAAATTACAATTCCGTCCCAATGATACTCAAACTTTGGTCCCTGAATTTAGGGAATAGCTATTTGGTACCTCAGGCATTTTGCAGTTTCATTCCGAAATTTTGTAAATGACCTTTTGGTCCAAACAAATATTTCACATTAGCCCTGAATTTCAGAAATGACAATTTTGTACCAAAATATATTTTCATCTTCATCCCTGAAATTCGATAATACAATTTTAGTACCATGATATTTTTGAACTTTGGTGCCCGAATTCCGGAGTTCCCGTTTAGTACCCAGAGTTCCAGAGATTTGCTCTTTTTTCCCTGTAATTAGTAAATGACAGACTACAGTTCATTCCAAAACGATATTTCCCCTTTTGTCCTTGAAACACTACCCAAAAAAAAAAAAAAACAGTTTTTTGCGGCGGAAAAATTCCCTCGCAAAACAGGCATTTTCCGTCGCAAAAATGATTTGCGGCGGAATTTGCGATGGAAAAAGTCCCGTCGCAAAAATCATCCTCGCAAATCAATTTTCCGTCGCAAATTCAGAATTTTGCGACGGAACATTTTTCCCTCGCAAATCCTGAAATTTGCGAGGGAAAAACTTTCCCTCGCGAACATGATTCCGTCGCAAAAGTTGAACATGTGCAAGGGTTTCCCTCGCAAAATCCTCAATTTTGCGAGGGAACATTTTTCCCAACCACTTTTCCCTCACAAATTCTAATTAATTTTTTAAAAAATATAAAATAGTTAAATAATTAAATAAAAATATATTAAAAATTAAAAAATAAAAAGACTTGTATCTCATTAAAAAAAATTGTAACAATCATAAGAGTTTACAAAACAAAAACAAAAAATTACAAATTATAATGTTTTAACCAAATTGAACTAAAAAAAAGTCTAAACTGCAGCAGTTTAGTCAGGATCACCACCAGTATTGTCATCATCACTAGGAGGGAACCTGTACCCTTGTCCTTCAATATGGACTAGAGAAGTGCCCGCATCTTAGTAATCATCTCTCCTTGCTCCTTCACCTTCGTTTCTAACGCCTTTATTTTGTTCACTTTGCTTTATATATTTCCCTAGGAAATGCTCCTTCATCAACAAATAAACTCAAATAAGAATATTGGAACATAATAAAAAACCAAATACGTGTTATCATAAGTCGATATCCTATCACAGTTAATCATGTTCAGCAACCAAAAAAATTTTCTATATCATATAAAAGTACAGTTTTCTTAAGTAAGATAAGAGATCCAGTAATACCCTGCTAATTTGATGCATAAGAGTACATTAGGTAACAAACACGAAAGATATAAAAAATGTCACAGTCCAAAGGATAGCAGTGAAAAACATGGACAGCAGATAAAATATAAAAAATATATATCTGCATTGGACAAAACAGAGACTCTATGCATGATAGTGGATGGTAACATGACCAACATGATCACTATAGTTTGGTCAACAGTGAGGATAACAGAAATAAAAGATAATCAACCAATAGAACCAATTAGTTGTTCATTTGAGTCCACAACTGCGTTACTTAATAAATATCTTACCTCCTTTCTTTTGTCTTTTTTTCTTTTGACCTCGTGAAAGGAGTCTGGAAAATAGATATCATTGTTATTTTCTTTGCCGAGACACATGAAAAGAATAATAAAAATATACAACAGCGAAAAAGTTACAAATTGAATAGCATTCACATAAGGACTAGTAAGAACAAAAACAACTCATGAATGAGGGGGGGGGGGGGATTCAACAGTTGGACCTTGAAAACTTAAACCATTAATCCAAAAGGCAATGGAATGTTTCAGCTTCAAAATGGTATTAATACTATAACAGCCACATGAGAATGATGAATAGATCTCTCCTTGATAAGCAAAAAGATGACAACGTAATATTGCACACTTCAATTAAGAACTTAAATCTATATCCCATAAGAAGGAAGTAAAACGTTGCAGCTACTTCAATGAATACATGAATGGATCTTAACATGCAAAACAAATACAACTTGAATTTCATAGTACAACCACTAACTCAAAATGGGATAAGAAGCTTTTCCAGCAACACAAGAGTATTCATAGAAATAACACTACCAAAGATGAAGTTAGCATGCATGTACTTTTTTCTTTATTTTGCCAATTAAGTTAGCATGTATATACAACCAATCTAATCACGTAAAATCAACCAGGCTAAAATCTATAGTCCATCATATGCCCAAAAGAAAATACTCATTCAAATGCAACTCATTCTAATTTGAAATAGACGAAAGCCCAACCAGGGACTCCAAATGGAATCAAATGCTTTTGAGGATCGTCCACAATTTTATGGATGTATTAATGAAGTAGAGCCACTTTGATAAACCAGCAAAGATCCAAAATATAATGAACCATACATATGACATTGGGGTTGAACTACTTACATAGTATGTAATCAAATTTGAATAATATGTGAGAATATAAAATAAACATATAAAACATAAGTCATTTTGCGAGGGACAGTATGTTTTCCTCGCAAAATGAAGGGAAATTAGCGGGATATTTCCTCCCAATTTCCTCAAATTTTGCGAAGGAAAAAACTTTTCATCGCAAAATGGTGACTTTTTGCGAGGGAAACATACCTTCCTTTGCAAAAATCCCCATTTTACAAGGGAAAATATGTTTCCCTCGCATAAAGTCGCCATTTTGCGAGGGAAAGTTTTTTCCCTCGCAAATTTGTCAAAATTTGTCGCAAATTCCGTCGCAAATATGACATTTTCTAGTAGTGAATAAATAAATGATCTTTTAGTACCCAAACATATTTGTGCTTTGGTCCCAGAATATCGGAAATGACATATTAGTCTCAAAACCTGATATCACCTTCTTCAGCCGCAGAAGCTTATTTTTAGGGATACCGTCTCTTAATTAACAGATTGATAAAGCACGCATGATGATTGAATTTTGATGTTAATAGTTTCCATCCATTTCAAATTCCTAAATGTTCTTATTACATTGAATTGAATTATCAGATATAGGTCGTGACATTCAATTCAGGTAATTATTGTTTTTGGTCAAAATTAGCAACCAAATCAAACGGGGACTTACCTATAACAATAATGCATGGATTGATTGATCATATAAGATTAATTCACCTTTAGTTTATTATTGTCAAATTCGCTAATTGATTCTCCGAGTTTATCGTTTTTATGCACCTATCTTACAAAATTATATAAACTCGCATTTAAACTTCCACTATTTGCAAACTTAATTAAATACGCAAGTTCACACCAAATTTATTATTTTTGTGTCTTTAACTTATAAAATCATACTAGCTTTTATGTTACCTTTTGGAATTTGATTGTCTTCAATTACCTTATATATGAACTTTTTAGAAATTTTTATTGAGTATGATAAATAATGAATATTGATATACTCAATTTCAGTTATTTGGATTTAATATTTAAACCATGCATGTTATTGTCATTTTTTATATCCTAGTTATTTAGTCATAATTTTTAATAATTATTTATTGATAAAGGTAAATACTTACGACGTTATATTCGAGTTCATAAATCCATGAATATGCTTAAACTCACGAGTGTCAAAATTTGCTTTGGATTGAATTTTCCGTTTGTTTCTCCGAAAAATTCAAAATCTTTGCGATAAACTCAATTAATAATTGTCCGGATAACAAGATAAAGCATGACTCTACATGACCAATAACTTGAATTCCTTTTTCAATACTAATTAAACATCATAATCAATATATTATAATAAATTAAAATTCATGTCTGTTGCGTAATTTTATTTTGTTCATGCATTATATTCTAATTAAAGCAATCCTGTTACTAAGATTTGATCAGCGACATACCAAAAGCATATCCCTGGATACATATGAATGACGCAATTTAATTATATAATCCTGCTCCTAAGATTAGATTAGATTGAATTCATGAACGCTGCACATGGAAATTAACCAAATATAGAGGCACAACGCTGTATATATACAAACCCACCTACACAAACATAGTGTCACCCATAAGTTCCTCATCATCATCAAGCAGATCGATCATGAAGAGCTTAGTTTCGGAAAACACAAGCCTTTATCACAATACTACGCCATATTACTGGTTCCAAATCTTCCTTCTCTTCCTCTCAATAGTAGTGGCTTCTCCTCCTCCACTACCATCAACTCCTTAATCAACCTCGACCAGTAAGAAATCAATTCAGATCTCTTTCTTTGTGTGTGTTCGGTTGATAATATAGTTATATGGTTTGATTGTTCATGGTGTTGAGTGACTCTGCAGAGGAAATCCAGTGCTGTTTAAGGAGTACTGGAGGAAGATGAGCGAGGAGTTTGCGGTGGTGATAAAGGGGTCTGAGCTTCTGAGTTATTTGAGTCATCTGAGGAGTGTTTGTTGATTTATGATGCTGGACTTCAGGGACGCCATTAAAAGGCTTCATGCTTTGGTCGCTAACGCAGATACGAATAATAAGCACATTGTCGTCGGAAATGCTCCACACAGCTCTTTCAGGCAGCTCTTTACGCTCTCTCTTCTTCTTCCTCCTCCGATGACCATATGAATGTTGTCGCTGCTGCTCGGTCAGCTTCTCTTTCTTTATCTCTTTCTCTTATCCAAAGTATTTTAGTTCATCATCCAGGTTTCTTGTTCCTCCATTATTATTTTATGAATTATTATTGGTTCTCATCTTGGAGGTTAGGGTTTAAATTATGGGAATTGCCTCTCCGCTTATGAAGGTAAGGTTACGTACATCTATTCCTCCCTAGACCCCACCTGGTGAGAGAAGCTTGTATACTGAACTGCCTTTTTAATTATTGGTTCTCAATTGGCTCATTGTAAGACAAGTGTTGATGGGTATAAGAATTTCTAAACAGACTAAAATAATGGGTATTTTTTGAGGTCAAAATAGGCGTAATATTTTCCCCCTGAACTTGAATTCATTCTCATTTTGAGGATATTATGGATTATATTTATGAATTCCTCTTGTTGGTCAGCCTCAAATTAAAACTACAATAAAAATCCCTAATTTCTTTGAGAGAAAGCGAAAAATACTGAAACACGTGCGTGCGCAGGAGTATCAAGAGAAAACAGATATTTCACGTTCAAGGATACACAAATGGGGTGGTGATGCAATGAAGTAAGATGAGAATGAAGCATATAAAGAGATAGTACGTCTCCGAATAATTCAGATGGTAGTATCAGAGGACCTGTGGTGAAAAAGAAAAAATGTGGAGGTGAAGGCAACTTGATTCATGACTTTGCTTATTACTGGCCTCACTTCACTCCTATTACTCACAAGCCCAATCATGATATTACGCTCTTCACTTTCTCCAAATGTACTGGCCGTGCCGGTTCTCGTATTGGGTAAGTATACCAGCAACGGCATCAAATGTCTCAGTCTCTGATCTAATGATTTTTGTTATGCTCCAACCTCCCTAATTGTTTTCTCTCTTTTATTAGTCATTGGATGATTCTATATAAAGTGAGTGACATTTTAATATGTTAGTGTGATGAAATAACGTAGTTTTAATCCCCCCCCAAAAAAAAGAAAAAAAGAAAAATACTCTTTCTGGACAAAAAAAAAAAAACCCTCTAAAATTGTGAAGTTTTGATTTATTTCTTTGTGTCAAGGGGATGATTGTTTTGGTTTTGGTTTTATTGTGAAGGTGGGCAATTGTGAGGATAATTAAAGAGATTGCGAAGAAGATGACCAAGTTTATATATGCAGATGAGCTCCTTTATATTAGGGTGTCGAAAGAATCTCAAATTCGAGCTGCAAAGATAATTGAAGTTCTTTGTGATAGCTATAAGAATTTCAAACTAGGCGGGTCATCTAAAGAATCTGAGTTGTTCTTTGAGCATAGTAGACGTACGCCTTATGAAGGAAAGGTGGGAAAAGCTAAGGGAAGTCATCAAACAAAATAGTGATTTCAGTGTGCCAAAGTTTCCAGAGGCTTATTGTAACTTCACTAATGAATCATTTGAGACATATCCAGGTACGTTTTGTTATACTTAGTTATATATATACACCTTTGGTTGTTCCATTCATAGTGTTTGGCTCTAATACCTTTTGTTGGGCTTTTTCTCTGTTGTAGCTGTTGCATGGTTGAAGTGCAACAAGGACGAAGATTGTGAGAGTTATTTGGAAAAGAAATTGAAAATACTGGTAAGAGCTGGAACCCAATTTGGATCTGATCCAAAGTATGCGAGAGGTAGCTTGCTGGGGGAAAGTGACGACTTTGAAGAATTCTTGAAGAGGTTATCAATTAACATGAATGAGATGAGGGGTAAATCTAATAAGAGGGATTATTTAATGAAGAAGTACTCCATTCTCTTTTAAATATAACACACGTTGATTTTTCTTTTAAAAGATTAAGGAAATTAAATAAGTTATTTAATCATATTATATGTTTATATCATTAGATTATATATCAGTTTATATGTTAGACAAAATAGTTCGGAAAACAACGATAAATATAAATATTTTAAAATAATTTAATTAGTTTCTTTAATATTATTTTAAAAAAAAATCAACTTTATCTTACATTTAGGAGGTATATTTAAGGGAAAATTCCATTAAAATACCATTTGAATTTGTAAAACCCCCAGAAGTCTCCTGAATTTGTAAAAAGACCGAGAGGTACCAAAGATCTATGAGGAATATACAATTTTGGGTGAAATTACCCTTTTATCCGTAGGCTTAAAAAAAAAAAAAGATAAAATATCCTCACTGCCGGCGACCGGCCTGACAATTCTCATTGAGAATTCTCGAGAATTGTTAGGCCGGCCGATGGTGAGGGTATTTAATAGTTTTTTATTTATTTAAAGTTAAGGATAAAAGAGTAATTTCACCTAAATTTGCATATCCTTCATTGGTCCTTTGTACCTCTCCGTCTTTTTACAAATTCGGAAGATTTATAGGGGTTTTACAAATTTAAATGGTATTTTCTTGAAATTTTCCCTATATTTTATTTATTGTTTCACAATTGTCAAGGGTGGTGGTACTCTTGTACACCAATTGAATCGATTAAAAAAATCAGATGCCGGAGTAAGACTTGGTGGAGCTTCAGTTCCGTATCTACGATGGGTCAGATAACGGAGCGATCTTCGTGTTCTTCATTGGGAAAGTTGGGAACATTGAGAATTGCTTTGATTTTTTTAAAACTAGGGGTATTATTCTATTTTCAGAATAATAATATGGGCTGAGCCTATCACAAAAACTAACACCATTAAGCAGGATTTAACGGTGTTGTGACTTTTACTTTAATTTTTAAAGTTCATAGGTATTTTTACACCTACAAAAAACACTTGATATTAGACGCTCTTAAGAGTAAAATACATATGTATTTTTGCATATTTACCCTAGAATAAAACCCCTCCACCCATCTTTTGTTCGGTGCGGTCCAGGTTGATTTTCTTTTAGTTAAGATTTATGTTTTTGCAGAGGAACTATTTACAATAATATAGAATGTTTTCCAGCGTAAAGAACAGAACTCTTTGGCGAGGTGAAGGTTGACAAGATCACAAGTGTGTTGTCTCCAAAGAGAAGCATTACAGTCTTCTTTCTCAAGAATTATGTGAGGGATTGAATAGTGTGTCAGACAAGCTGAAGTAACAAAACCAGAAGCGATGGATTGGCATATGCATAGTGAATTAGTTGCTAGGATTCATGATTGTATAGGAGTTCTTGGAAGATACAAGGTTTATGATTTTTGGATATTTTGGTGGCCTCTATAAAGATTTGGGAAATGCTGATTTAGATGCGATGTCCATTGAGGATAGAAAGGACGATCACTTCAAACAGGGTCACAAAAATGGCTTTAATGATGGTTGTGGGTGATTAAGTGTGCCTGTGCTGAAGCGCTTCTTGATTTTATTCTCAACTCAAAGATAATCTTCCTTCTATGCATGTGTTCACAGCTTTTAAAATCAGAAAAGAGAAAGACAAGAAACACATCAATAACTCAATAACTCAAGTTTATTTTACTCAATTTCTCGACAAAATCATTCCAGTTTAATGTTCCAACGCATCAAGGACTTCAAGAGTGGAATAGAAGATTGAGAAACAATACCAGTAAGGAGAGAAGCAATGAAACGAGGAAAATATACGGTGGACATCGGAGATACAGGTCCGATTTGGTCCAACCAGGTCTAAGTCAGCGTGATTCTTCTTCTACCTCACTCTGCCTCTTGCACCTCAGACGGGGAATTTCTACAACGAGAAGAATAAAACAAAGTAGTTGTGAGAAGCAGGGAGAGATGATTGTGGTGGAAAGTCGAAGTCTGGGAGGGAGCCGGCGGCGGGCTTAGATGCAGGTCTTGGCGGCGATGCACTGCCGAGCGAGAGAACGCGAGAGAAAGAATGAGGAATGTGGAGAGGGAAATTGATTTAAGTAGGTTAAATCTGGATCGTTGGATGAAAAGTAGATCTGATGATGAGAAAAAGGTAGTAAAAAAAATAGGTTGTGACAATATCCTACCTCATTATTTAATTAGTTTCTTTAAAATTTCCAACAAAAAAAATCAATTTTATTATATATTTAGGAGGTATATTTTATTGGTTGTTTCACAACTGTCAAGGGTGGTGGTACTCTTGTACACCAATTGAATCGATTAAAAAAATCAGATGCCGGAGGAAGACTTGGTGGAGCTTCAGTTCCGTATCTACGATGGGTTAGATAACGGAGCGATCTTCGTGTTCTTCGTTGGGAAAGTTGGGAACATTGTGAATTGCTTTGATTTTTTTAAAACTAGGGGTATTATTCTATTTTCAGAATAATAATATGGGCCCTATCACAAAAACTAACACCATTAAACAGGATTTAACGGTGCGGTGCTGTGACTTTTGCTTCAATTTTCAAAGTTTATTTGTATTTTTACACCTATAAAAAAACACTTGATATTAGACGATCCTAAGAGTAAAGCACATGCGTATTTTTGTACGTTTACCCTAGAATAAAACCCCTCCACCCATCTTTTGTTCGGTGCGGTCCAGGTTGATTTTCTTTTAGTTAAGATTTATGTTTTTGCAGAGGAACTATTCACAATAATATAGAATGTTTTCCAGCGTAAAGAACAGAACTCTTTGGCGAGGTGGAGGCTGACAAGATCACAAGTGTGTTGTCTCCAAAGAGAAGCATTACAGTCTTCTTTCTCAAGAATTATGTGAGGGATTGAATAGTGTGTCAGACAAGCTGAAGTAACAAAACCAGAAGGCCCAGCTCCAGCAAAAACAATATCAGTGACTTCTTCCATGTCTGATCGTTTGTATAAGCTAGCTAGCAAGCTATAGCGCTCGTCTTTGGTTCTGAGAGGGTTTTATAAGTGTTGGAATTTGAGTCCGCCTTGAGAGACAAATCAACATTTATGGCCGGTAGACTTGTTGATTTGCAAGTAACCTCAAATTGGGAAATTAATCAACATTAATTTCCTGATTCTAAGGTAATGTTTTGTCGGTTACCACACTTTCCTAATTAGGCAATGTTTTATTACTTTGAAGTTAGAAGCAAAGCCAAGAGATTTATTAGGCAATGTTTTATTAGTTAGTTACCACACTCCGGATATTAACACTCAAGTTTTGTGATGCTATACATCACAGTGGATTTCACCAAACCAAAAATTGTGTTTACGCTAGTAGTTAGCTAGCTAAATATTCTTTAATTAATTAAAGTATATGACTAATAAATTTTACAGATACAGTTAAGATTAAAAAATTTCTCAGTATATGAATAATTAAAAAAGTATGCTCATGTGTACGAAGGATAAAGTTGTGTGAAATAAATAGCATGCTTTTCCATATAATAAAGTTACTCTGATTAATAAATTAAATTATTTATCTTTATTAATACATAAATGATGTATTTTCAAAAGAAAAAGTCAGTAACAGCATAATCATCAATATCAACCTAATAACAATAGCAAAATAAGTCGTGCACTGTTTATTGTGACTTCATTTACTGTTCCTTTCAACAGTGCCAACTTCATCTATCTTTCCTTTTTTTTTTGTGTGTGTGTGTGTTACTATTTATAATAACAGTGTCGGCTTCAACTGCCAAGCCATGTAATTTCGCTGAATGCAGCCGCATATGTAGACCAGTTGATGTGTTTGATTTTTTTAAAAATGAGATGCAATCAAGTCTGAGTATGTCGGAGGAAGTGAAGAAAGGAAAAAGAGTGAGGTGTGTAGGAATGGTTGAAAAAACAAGTAGGAGTGCTTGAAAAAGCAAATCAGACGGCACTACAAGAAAAATCGAATTTTGCTATGGAAAAAAATCCGTCGCAAATTGCCACGGATTTTCAATTCCGTAGCAAATTTTGCTACGGAATTCCAAATCCGTCGCAATTTGCTACGGAATTGCAATTCCGTAGCAAATTGCGACAGATTTATTTTTCCGTCGCAAAATAGAATTCCGTAGCAAAAATTTGCTACGGATTTTCAATTCCGTAGCAAAATTTGCCACGAAATTGTATATCTGTAGCAAAATTTGCTACGGATTTTTTTCCGTAGTAAAAGTTGATTTTTCTTGTAAGAATGTATATATGTAAAGTATGATTAATAAATTTTATAATCAAAATTTATGTAGCCATACTTGTTTTTTATAAGTAGTATACTTAAACAAAATGATAATATCATTAAAAAACATTCAACATGTCAGTTATAGTACGAACACAAGACACGTATTCTGAACTAAAACGCTCACTCCATTTGAGCTAATTGGCAATTGATGCAATCAAAGATACATATATTATTTACATAATATTTAATATTATAAAAGTATCCAAACAATTTGTTTTAATTCCTAGAAGCATTTTTTTCGGATTCCCTTCCCCATCGGAATGAAACACCTAAATTAAATTATGAGCTTTTATAAAATTAAATCCTCTTATGTAATCTAGCAAATGTGGATCGATCCTGATTTCCAGTAGACATTTAATCAAATTATTATTTACATCTAGCATTAGTGATTAGAGATATCTTCTTGTATGTATGGAGAAGCTGGTAGAAGAGAAAGGCTGGGTACTAAATTTTGGAATGTCAAATTCAAAAACCATCAAATACATCGTGACGTAAAGCAGAAGTTGAACATTGACATATACCAGAAAAAGTAAGCTTTTTTCAAATGAATGTTGAATAAATTTAATTAAATGGCTACTTAGATTCTCTTTGACAAGCACAATTATTTGAAGAGAAATATATATATATATAATAGTGAGCCTCTATAATAGATGTGACTTCTCACTTTATTCATCTCTTAGGCAGATTCTATCTTGAAAATATAAAGATTTGATTATGACATTTTAGCCTAATGGCATTCATGATATCGGATTCAGCTTCCCTCCACTTCTCATCTCAAGTTTTGTATGAAAATTTGAATGGCAAGCATATAACATTTTATATTTTTCTTAATTGTAGTTGTGGAGAATTTGCTACGGAATCCAAATCCGTCGCAATTTGCTACGGAATTGAAAATCCGTAGCAAATTGCGACGGATTTAGAATTCCGTAGCAAAATTTTGCGACGGAAAAACAAATCCGTCGCAATTTGCTACGGATTTTCAATTCTGTAGCAAGATTTTGCTATGGATTTTCAATTTCGTAGCAATTTGCTACGGATTTTCAATTCCGTAGCAAATTGCGACGGATTTGGAATTTCATAGCAAAATTTTGCGAAGTTAGTCTTTAAATTTAAAAATTATAAAATTTAAATTTAAATATATTATTTTTATAGTAAGTTAAATATATTATTTAGCATGTATAAAGCTATAATTCCTTTTTTTTTTCACTAGAAAATATTATTCTTCCAAAAGATTCATATATCCCCTCCAATACAATGTAAACTTATTCTCCATCCAAAAATTTCACAATTCCCTCCAATAATAAAATTGTAATTTTATTTTTTTATTATTTTTTTTAATGACTCTCTGCCCTAACTCACATAACCCTAATACCTTTCATTTCCGCCTCTGAATGTTTACCTAGCGCTGCGAAGGAGAGAGGATTTTGGATCTTCATCATCGATCCTCGACCTTCCTTCACCATTCAGCCCCCACTCATCGGCGACTTCCTCATCCACCGCCGTCGCCAGCCAGCAATCTCCTCACCAAGACGCTGACTCTGTTAACGAAGGAGGAGACAACAGACCTACAGCTGCGAATAGAGACGACAGTGAGCACGGGACCTGGGCAACGAGAACGGAGAGATCAATGGAGTGGAGAAATCTCCCGCGAGCTGCGACTGGTGTGTGTGTGTGTCTCTGTGAGGGAGTCCGGTGAGCATGGCGAGGGAATCAGAGTGTCAGCCTCTGTGATCTGTCTCTGCTTGTTCTTCGTTGTCCAGGTAAATCAAATCCGATCCTTCACTGCCTCTGTGATCTGTCTCTGCTTATTCTTTTTCATACTTGTCTGCAAATCTCCAAAGACCACAAATTCTGAGGTCAGTCAGTTCTTTGAATGTATATTGTTGCCCTTAATAATTTGAGAAATGTCAAGTCATGGATTATTTCAGTTCGATCTGTGGATCTACCATGTCAAATCTATTTCATTTTGAATGTAATTTTTATGAACCAACATAATATATATTCTTTAAAATGGCACCTCGTTGTTATTTTGATTTCTTTGTTTGGCTTATCTACTTTACTGAGTACATTGTTTCTATCAGACTCTTGAAAGCAGTACTCGTGGGGAAAACATAGGGGAAGAAGATGATGATTCATGAACATATGTCAAGATGTTCATGTCTCTTTGGGTTGTTCTTTTAATTATGATTTTATCAGGTTCATGGCAATTATCCACATGATAACCTAGTTAGGCTATGATTTACACTTTAAAATAAAATTATTATGCTAGCCTGCCTATTGTATCTGATAAATTTCACTTTTGTACAATACAGCAAAATGATGTTGCATATTACAGATATGGAGGGTGGTGGTCGGTTTGGAGGATGGGCACTTATAGCATGGTACTGTCGAAAGCTGCATTCATTCACTGGAAATACTTGGATTTATATGCTCACATGATGCCCCTGCAATTCAAGACTATATTACCTGGCATAGGTAAGATGTATGATTAATTGCCTCTTCTAAAAGGCATTTCTTCTTATTTTCCATCTCTTTGCAATCTTGGTTTATAACTTTGTTGTATTCATCAGCAGAAACTGTGAAGACATTGCAATGTCTTGTTGCTAATGCACAGGTGCTCCTCCAATTTGGGTTAAAGGTAAACTTCCCTTCTTTTTGGCATAATGTTATGGTCTCCTGAACAACAATTCTTTTGTAACATGGAGTTTAATGATAACTTCCCTTCTTTTTTGCTACAGGTGCTCCTCCAATTTGGGTGCTCCTACTATTGAAGTGTTTGTGTTTCATAGTTTTTAGACTTGATGACAATGCTCATTGTGAACTACATGAATTCTAATGGACTTCAGTTTTATCATTAATTTCAATACAAATGGTATGAATGCAAACTAAACTCTAAATATCAGAATCTAAAGCATGATGCTGCTTCAGTGCCTGATGTTTTCTTGACAAGCCAGGATGAGTTCTTTTATTTTATCTTGGCTATTTTTACTTGGCCACTATTATCTGATCTATGAGGTCAGTAAACGGTTTGTTTGGCTAGTGCTTAATTTGATTTTTTACTTAGTTTGTAATTGTATATTAATATTTTATTATGATGTTTATAACTAGTAATAGTTTTTTGTTGTTGTGTAATCAGTCTAATCAATATAGAAGCAGAGCACGCAGAAGAACGTGTAAGGATCTGCCATTTCGATCTCCGTCCGCCATTTCGATCTCTTCTCCACCTCTTAGTCATTTTGTCGGTCCTTCTCATCACCTCTGCCCCTCCCGTCCTGCTCTTCCTCCGGCGTTGGCCCTCCGTCTCCTCCAATGTCCTCCGTCCTCCGATTCCTTGCCGTTTCCTCCGGTGATGTCCCTCTCCCTCCCTCCCTCTCTTGTTATCTATTTTTTTTTTTAAATCTGAAGTGACTATTGGTAAGCATTCATCACTCACTGTACAATTGAAGATGTTCATGTGTTCCTCTTTCTACAATAAAAAAATCCGTGTGGTGTTGTGGTTCCTTCATTTCTTCGTTTTTTTAAATTTTTTTAATCTGTTTGATGCAAGGTTTTTTGTAATGAATATTAATTTTGTTTCTTCTTTTTTTGGTTAAATTTAATTCGCCAATAATATAGAAAGTGTTTGTAAAAGAAATATACATAGCATAGTATGTAGTTCAAATTTGTCAAAGGTAAGGTAACTAATTTCATCGATGTAGAAGGCATGTGAATTAAAATTCCATTGCCACTGTTGCTTGGTTACCTTTGGCCATAATTAAATTATATAGAATTATAGATGTGAACTAGGGAAGCCATATTGTAGAATTTAAGATATTATTATTATTATTATTAGAAGAGAGGAAATTATAATAACTATTTTTTATTATATTATATTTGCTTATATGCAACTGATATTAAATTTCTGTATAATCGGATTATGAAATTTGAATTTTGTAATTGTTTTTTGTTTTATAATTCCTAGATATGGATCTTCCTTTTATAATTCTTAGATATTAGGATATACCTTTTATAATTTTTAGATATTAGAATATGCTTTTTATAATCTTAGATATTAGGATCGGCCTAAATCAATCAGTAGATTATAGAATTTGAATTTTGTAATTGCTTTTTTGTTTTATAATTCCTAGATATTAGGATCGGCTTAAACTAGAGTATTTACATGTATTAAATCGTGAATGCATATGAATAATAAAAATAAAAAACTCGGAATCTTGTACCTTTCTTTTTAATTTCGTAATTTATATATATATATATATATATATATATATATATATATATATTTTAGGAATCAAATGACCATACTCGTGCATCAAACACAGGAGATGATGAAGCATATGCAGATTTTACTTCAGTCCCTAATGAAGGACAAGGGTGACCATACTGCTGCTGCTGTTTAGACTTTTTTTTTTAAAATTACATAATGTTCACAATTTTATTATTTATATTTTGTTTTCTCTATGTAAACTCTCCTTGTAAACTCTTTATGAATATTATTATATATTCAATTTTCTAAAAAAAGTCGAAAAAAATTTAAATATCCACGGTACACTACTTTTTGTATTCACTTTTCTTTAAAAATAAAAAATAAAAAAATTATTTTTAAAATTTTTTTTAGTTTTGCTACGGAAAATAATTTCCGTAGCAAACTGGAGAATTTGCTACGAAATTTGTATCCGTAGCAAATTCTCAAATGTGGAAAAATTTGCTATGGAAAATGAATTCCGTAGCAAATTGCTACGGAAAATAATTCCGTAGCAAAATTTAAAATTTGCTACGGAAATTAATTCCGTAGCAAAATTCGAATTTGCTACGGAAATTTTTTTTTTTCTGTAGCAAATTGCGATGGAAATGGAAATCCGTCGCAAATTTGTGACGGATTTCCATTTCCGTCGCAATTTGCTACGCAAAATTTTGCGTAGCTACGGAAAAAATCGTTTTGCTACGGATTTTTTCCGTAGCAAAATTTGAATTTTTTTGTAGTGCGAGAAAACACCAAAATAAGAAACTTTTATAAAAATAATACCTAATTAAAGCAGATGGGAAATATTTTACTAAAGTAATACAGTTCGAGGCGTTACCACGCCACTAGTGATGTAAAAATAGTTTACGCTACTGACACAAACTGACAATTTTTGTGTCAGTGGCGCAAGGGATACTCACGCCACTCAATTATTGAGTGGCGTGACTCATGAGGGAGGCATGTGCCACTCAAATTCTGAGTCGCGCATGCCTCCTTTAAAAAAAATTAATGTTAAATATAATAATAATAAATAATAATAAAAAAGTGAAATAATTTAAAGCTCTACTTCATTTAATTTGGAGTCAAAAGAAAGAAAGTATGGAGCTAAAATAACTCACTAAGAACGCCCTTTAAAAGATTATTCTCGATACAATTTGGTTATAACAACAGATCCAAAAATAGAGGATCTATATATTTGTTGTTATACAGATCCCAAAATCGATATTGTTGTTATACAAATATTTGGTATATAACAAATATATAGATCCCTTGTTTTGGGATCTATTGTTATAATCAAATTGTACCGCGTAATCTTTTAAAGGACGTTCTTAATGAGTTATTTCAGCTCCATACTTTTTTTTTTTACTTCAAATTAAATGAAGTAGAGCTTTAAATTAGTCCACTTTTTTTTTTTTAATCATTTATTATTATTAATATTATTATTAGTATTATATTTAATATTAAATTTTTTTTAAAGGAGGCATGCGCCACTTTGAGATTGAGTGGCGCATGCCTCCCTGAGGGATCCTCACGCCACTCAATAATTGAGTGGCGTGACGATCCCTTGCGCTACTAACACAAAAATTGTTAGTTTGTGTCAGTAACGTAAACCATTTTTACGTCATTAGTGGCGTGGTCTGACACGACGCAATGAACTGCAATACTTTAGTAAAATGTTTCTCATCTGCTTTAATTATGTATTATTTTTGTAAAAATTTCTTATTTTAGTGCTTTTCCCCCAAATCAGACATATCATCTCACTTTAACCCTTTCACGTTTCCCAACTCAGTTAAAATTTGAAATTCAACTTATACCCAACTTTACTATTCTTTCTCCCATTTCAAGTTTCTGTTTTTGCTGAGAGTAGCTAATGGAGAAGGGCATTTATTCTTCAAAAACCATCAATCTCCTAAAAAAACACCTCATTCTTTCCTCTGTTCTTTTGAATCTCAGAGGTCAAGCCCCGCTTCTTTTTTTTGCTTTTAATCCTTTTATATTCATCTTACTTCAGAGTTAGGCATTTGACTTTCGCTATTTGAAGCTTACAACATCGGTAATGTTCTGCCAAATCTAAAGAGAAACAATCCACCTAGAAACGTCATTGGAATCAAAACTGGGTTATAAGAACTCGCCCAGGTACCCACCCAGTTTTAGTCTTGAATTTCTTCTCCTATTTTTTCACAGCCAGAGTCGTATAGGTTTTTAATGGATTTGTTTTGGGTTTAAACCTTGCTACATAAGGATGATATTTATTCTCTTTTTTAAAAATGTGTTTTGGCAAGGGCTGTTGGTCGATTTCTGAGCTCGACGCTGGATTTCGCTACAAGTTTATGCTTTATTTTTGTTATTTGGTCAGATGCTTATATATATTTTTTTGGTCGCATGCTTACTAGTTTCCTTCCCTTTTTTTTGCCTTTATTTATTTTTATTGGGGGATACTGAGAGATTTTATTGGTTAAGTATGTTTTCATTAAGATATTGTCTTGGGATTGGTAGGATTTGTTATTTGCCGTTAGGTGAGTCAAAGTCCCCTTCACCTCCAAGTGTATACATAGATAATTAGTTTATCGGGAAAACAATGGTGAAAACTTTTTGTACGCATGCATTGCTTTATCAGACGTCTTATAATCACTACCTCTTAAACCAAATCATTTGTTGCATCAGCTGGTTAAAGAAGACAGTTTGGGGCTTAAGACTTTAAGAGTAGTTTTTTCCCCTATAATACATCGAATAACAAAGTCTTTGGTTTTTTTTTTTTTTTTTTGGGTCTGTTTCGAGGGCTCAAGTTATGTTGAAATTCTTACGGCTACTGTTTTTATTGTAGGGGTCTTTTGTAATTAATTTTTATGGATCTAGCTCCTAGGGGATCCGGATTCTCTCCTCTTCCCTCTCCCTCAGAATCTCATCTGAACCGTCTAAATCTTGATCCAACGGTCCAGATTAAATTTTTTTTTTAACTTTTGTCTTTTTCGAAAAAGACAAAACTTCAATTTTTTTTTTTAAATCTGGACCGTTGGATCAAGATTTGGACGATCCAGATGGGATTCTGAGGGAGAGGGAAGAGGAGAAAATCTGCTCCCAGTTCCTAGGT
This sequence comes from Acacia crassicarpa, assembly GCA_034222035.1. Classification (NCBI taxonomy): domain Eukaryota; kingdom Viridiplantae; phylum Streptophyta; class Magnoliopsida; order Fabales; family Fabaceae; genus Acacia; species Acacia crassicarpa. Next base: position 15,250,623 of record JAWXYG010000009.1, on the reverse strand, counting down.
GCCTAGGTTAACGCCTGAGAGTAATAGACGGCTCGCCCTGCCCAACATCAGTATTATCTAGGAGGAAGGGAGATTTCGCTCTGCCCTTTGATTGTGGGTGAACCCAACTCCTTTCCTAAAATTTTGTAATAAAAAACAAAAAAATTTCATGGACCTGAACGATGGTAATGGGCTCCACAAAAAGTTAGTTTATAGTTATTATGTTGTTATTGATATAATTTTCCCAATAAGTACACTTCCTGGGATTTGACTTATTATCTCAAATTTGTTGTAAGTTGAAAAAGATGAGTAAAAATAAATAGAAAAGTATAGATGTATTCTTTAAGAAGAAAATAACTTCAAAAAGTGATATTTTTAAGAAAATAATTTCTGAAAGTATCATACCTTGTAATGACTCTCCTTTCAAACATCATAGAAGTTTGTTTCTTTTAATTTAAATTGTCGGTTATTATTTATTTATATTTTTAAAGTTATACGATATTATTTAGTGAATATTTCAATATGTTTATTTTATAGCCTAGGGTAAAATAATTTCCTTGTTTCGCCACTGATAGAAATCAAAACCAATAATTTAAAACTACATCATCAAAAATAAAATTTGATTGAATTATAAGGACTACAATAGTACTAACCCTTATTTTTAATACTAAGTAAAAGCTTTTAGATGAACTTTGATGCATAAAAGTAGCAAATGATTCAATTGAGTATATACCTAAATTGCTTTTTCGTTTTTTAATTAAAACATCCATCAATGTTTCTTAAATATTATCAAAAACACATTCTTTTCGGTACATCCAAATTATGTTGTGACAGTAAAGTAGTTTTATATGAGTGGTAAAAAAAGGTAGTTTAATATGGAAGGAGATCCTTCATAGTTATTAGCATCTGTTTCTCTTTCCCTTGTATGCAATTCAAAGAGGACCATAAGTTGATGAATTATCATATGTCATTGATTGGTTGGTCCTTCAATGTACATTCACTCTTGTGTGTATAAATAATAATAAACCCATTGTTAAAAAAACGCCCATGATTCAAGCCCGTTTGATACATTTTTATCATGGTTTGAGCCCATTGTATTTCTGCGTCCAGATCTTCTCATCATCAGTTCTCTGCCCATCTCTCATTATTAGCAAACCCTAACCATTGAAATCCTGATCCAAAGACCCAGAATAATTTTTTAAAAAACTGTGCGCGGTTTGTAAAAGAATTATTCTGGGCCCTTGAATCAAGATTTCGATGGCCAGGATTAGCCTATGAGAGATAATGAGGAATCTACTCATGAGAGAATCTTCTTACTTGTATTTCTCCAAATTAGATTATTTTCTTTTGTATAGTTATCTCTTCAATCCTTAATATAAATCTTTTGGCTCAAAAAAATCCTTAATGTAAAACTTAATTTGTAGTTCAATTTTTTCATCTAAGATGTATTAAAGAATGAACGTAGTAATATATTCTTTAAAGGTTTAATGTTTTTGTATTTACTGCAGAAACATTTTTTTTTAGTATTCACATAAAAATAAGTGAGTTCCATTGTAAAAAGATGAGAGAGAAAATATTCGTAGGACTTACTCAGTTTTATGTGAGTGTTGTAGAAAAAAAGTTCATTTCTGCAGTAAATATAAAAATATTAAACCCATTCTTTACATCTAGAAGAATATGGAAAAATAAATTTTTTTTTGAAAAAAAAAGATAAAGGGCTAAAAATAATGCTATTGTAGTAAAATAAATAATTGTTATTGTGTATGATATTAAAATGTCGTTTTTTGATCATCTGCCGGCTTGGATCTTGTATTTTTATACTGACACGACTATAACCTTGCTTGGCATCTAGTGACTAAAAAAAGAAATTCATATGACTAGCCACCTAAACCTGATTATTTAATATGCAAGGACGATTAGAACCCAACATTTATTAATATAAATATTGCCTTCTCTAGTTGTGGCATGTCCAACTCATCCTTTTCATATTCTGGTATTTTTGTTTATTAGTTTTTAGAAAAGACGGATTAAAAAAGTGCCAATTAAAGATCACTGGTGTTGCTTCAACCCCACTATGAGAAAACAGAGAAGGAAACGAGATTGAAACAGAACTGGAACTCTTTCTTATAATTCAATTGTATAGCAGTGATAACATATATAAGAAGCTTACAGGTGCCAAGTCCTAGTGTACACGAATGCAAGTGATACTGAACTAAACACGTGGGCTGTAACTGACTATTCAACAACTTATTCTAGCATATTATAATATATTTTATTATTCCCTATACTACTTCTTGTTTTTGCTTGTTACAAGATAGATTCAAACGATCACGGAAGGGAAGAAACATAAACTTTCCTAGCGGCTTTGTTAAAACATCAACTACTTGGTCATGTGAAGGCATATATCCAATCTGAAGTTGGCTTGCTGCTACCTGCTCTCTAAGGAAGTGAAGATCAATCCACATGTTTGGTTTTTGAATAAAGGGCTAGATTAGATGCAAGAGCAATTGCTCCAGAATTGTCACACTGCATTATCGGAACTTCAGCAATGGGAACATGCATCTCTTGCAACAGCTTCATAACCCATACAAATTGGATGATGCATCAGCAAGACTACGATAGTCAGCCTCTGTGGTTGATCGAGATACAACTGACTGACCCTTGGACACCCAAATGATAGGATTGGTACCAAAATAGGTACAATATCCACTCACAGACCGACGGTCCTCCTTATTAGTAGCTTAGTTAGAATCAGCAAAGGCTTGTACATTAAACCGAGGTAGAGGTCTAATGAGAAGCCCATAATCAAATGTACCAGCAAGATAACGTAGGACTCGCTTAACCCCAACCCGATGAAGTTCACGAGGATTCTGTAAAAAACAGCTCAATCGATTTCCAGCAAAAGAAATCTCTGGTCTATTATAGCATAAATATTGAAGTTTACCAATAACACTCTTATATAGAGTTGGATTTGAGAACAAACTGTTAGTTCTCTATATGTGTTTTGATGATAACTAACAATTGTAAACACAAGTTGAAGTTTGTCTTTGGTAAGTTGAAAAACTTATTGTCAAAGACAAACTCGAGTTTTGATTTCAAAACTCGAGTTTTAGATTTGACAGAGAGTAGCTCAATTTTTATGAACTAAAGAAAACTCGAGTTTGCATAGGCAAACTCGAGTTTCGGTCTTACAGAGAGCACTCTAAGTTTTTCACATTTAGACAAACTCCAGTTTTCACCATATAGAGACTTTACAATATTTTCTAAAGAAAACAAAACTCCAGTTTTCTATTGGAAACTCGAGTTTTGGGCATACAGAGAGCCTCTGATGTTTTAAGCATAAGAAAATTTCAGTTTTGATATAAAACTCCAGTTTACACTTAACCAAGAGTTTTCTAAGTTTTCCAAAGTTTTGAGAAAACTCGAGTTTACATATGGAAACTCGAGTTTAGGTTTGACAGAGAGCTTACATGTTTTTAACTACTTTGAGAAAATTCCAGTTTGTGTAGAAAACTCCAGTTTTCACTTGACATAGATTTTCAAAGGTTTTCATCTTTAAATGGAAACTCGAGTTTATGTTTGGAAACTCGAGTTTTGGCCAAGCCGAGAGCTTTGTTCATTTCAGTGTTTTTGAAAACTCTAGTTTACATTGAAAACTCCAATTTTGAGCTTTTGGACTTAAACATGTTTTTCACTATAAAAGTCCAAAACTCGAGTTTGTCATTAATCAACTTGAGTTTTGCTTGTGTCCCAAAATGTGCTTCAAAGTTAAAATCGCGCCGTTTGTCTCTGGAAGAAGAAAACTCGAGTTTCAGATGGAAACTCAAGTTTTGTCTCCTAAGCATAGTTGGAAACTCGAGTTTAGATAAACAAACTCGAGTTTGTGTCGTTGAGTTTGAGATTCAAATCTGACGAATTTATGAAATCTTCTTGTTTGATCTTAATACTTCCTATCATCACTCACTACTATTTCTAGCTATGTTTAATCACTTTGTTAGTGAGTTTCAGATGATTTAGAAGACATTAAATGAAGGTTAAAAGCAAAAGCAAAAGGTGACGTCAGCACATTACATGCAACGTCCAGAAAACTTGCATCCTTTTGGGCAATCATTCTACACACGTTGCAAAGGGATTAATGTTTACTTTCCACATCCAGTAGCTGCTATTCCAACAGATTAAGATTCAAGAAGTCAACCATAAACTTTTGTGCAACTGGATTAAGCAAAGAGTAGAGAGAGAAGAAGACCTAAGCTCATCCTAATCCTTCCTGAATGTCTCCAATGGTTACATTAAGGATTACAATGATCATTTAATGCTCTCTTAGTATTTATAGAATTGCATTCAATTCTTCTAAACAACCAATCTGTTGAAAAACAAATTGCATTCAAGTTTACCAACTTCTCTTTCAGTTTTCACTTGTAAAATATCTTTTGATGCATTGATCTTCAGTGTTTATCTTTATCTACTGTTAGAGAGAGTTTATTGATTGTAAATCATTTATTGTGAGTATCTCAAGTCTGGGGACTTGGAGATTGGGTTATTGATTACAACTTGTAAGGGGAGTAAGTTCTAGTGAGAGAATTACTCTAGAGTTATAGAGTGTGTAATCAATTGATATAGTGAAATTCCAAAGAGTCTTGGGACTGGACGTAGGTCAAGTTGTTAGACCGAACCAATATAAATCCTTTGTGTCCAGCTTCTTCTTTCATACTCTGCTTTGCTCTGTTTTAGTGTTCTTAAACAGAGTAATTAGAAAAGACTTTTAAAATCCCCAATTCACCCCCTCTTGGTGATTTGCTCCACTTTCACAAACATCTAGATATAGAAGATAGCTATAGATTAGTGGCCATAGGTGTAAAATTTGGTTTGGCATTAAGAAAGTTTCCTTCCTGTAGTAAGGTAAGAATATACTTGCGTTGTGAGAGTAAAATACCATGATCATGTGAATAAAACTTAATACCTAAGAAATAGGAAAGTGAACCAAGATCTTTTAATGAGAAAAGATCACCCACAACAACAATCAATTTTTGTATCTCATCATTATTAGAACCAGTAATTACAATGTCATCTACATAAAGAACCAAGTATACATCATCATGTTGACTCTTTCTAATAAACAAATATGGATTAGACTTTGAAGCAATAAATCATAAGGAATGTAAGGCTGAGTGTAGGTTCTGAAACCAAGCTCTTGGAGCTTGTTTTAGGCAATATATAGCCTTTCCTAGTTTACATACCAAACGACGACCATCTGCAGAAGAGCCAAAAGAGAAACCTAGAGGTGCCTCCATATAGACTTCTTCGATGAGATCACCATTCAAATAGGCATTATTAAAATCCAGTTGTCTTAATTTCTAAATAGCTAAATAGAGGAGACATCCACAGTAAGCAAAATATGAATAGTTGCAGCTTAACAACAGGGCTGAATCTATCAATGTATTCTATACCAGCTGTTTGAGAAAAACCTTTGGCTACCAATCTGGATTTTCTTTTAGCCAATGAACCACATCATTTGTTTTTGTTTTCCAAATCCATTTACACCCAATAGGTTTCCTGTGAGATGGTAAAGGCACTAGCTCTCAAGTATGAAACTTAAGTAAGGCATTAAACTCATATAGAGTAGCTTGTTTCCAAGCAGGATCTACAAGAGCTTCAGCAATAGTAGTTGGGGGAAGAAGAGCAGTAGAAACTAAATACACCTTAGGTTTAGAGATTCCAACTTCCATGGGTAGTCATGGGGTGCTAATTAGTAGGTATTGATTTTTGTGAGGATTGTTGTGGGGGACTAATGAAGATGAGGAAGCAGGTGACTGACTTGAATAATTTATGGAAGGAGAGGTAGAGGAATGTGAATAGGACGTTGATTTTGAAGAAATGGAAACTGAAGGCAAGGAAGATTTAGACGATAAAGGAGGAAAATGTAGGTGGGATTGAAGAGAAGAAATGGGTAAGGTATTACTAGAAGTCTGACTACTTTCTGTGTTTTTCACTACTGAATGCTGAGTGCTTGAAGTATGAAACTGTGACTCATCAAAATTCACATTTTGAGAAACATATAACCTCCTTGTAGTCATATCTAGACACTTGTACCCTTGATGTTGTGAACTGTAACCCAAAAATACACATGCAACAGATTTGGACTCTAGTTTATGTGAATTATATGGTTTGATATACGGATAACATACACAACCAAGTACTCTCAAGATGGAGTAATTAGGTTTACACGCCATGTAGTTTCTCATAAGGAGTCATATTCTTAGCTAGAACCTTGGATGGTAATCTATTAAGCAGAACAATAGCTGAAGCAAATGCATCTTTCCAGTAAAACATAGATAGAGAGGCATGAGCTAATAGAGTCAAACCTGTCTCAACTATTAAGCGATGACAACGTTCCACTAGAACATTCTATTCGGAGGTGTGAGGACATGAGAATTGATGTTCTATACCACAAGCAGCAAGATGAGACTTAAAAGCCAAAAGCTCTCCACCATTATCTGATTGAACTTGTTTAATTTTAGCGTGATATATGTTTTCAACTAGCTGCTGAAAGTCCTTAAAATTTGACAGTGCATCATATTTCTTATGCAAGAAATAAACCCATGTGAAATGACTAAACACATCAAGAAATGCAATGTAGAAAACTGAACCATATGATTGAATAGGGGCAGGACCCCATACATCCATGACAATTAATTCCAATGGTCTCTGATATATAGTAGTTGAAGACTAAAAAGGGAGTTTATGTATTTTCCCAAATTGACAAGCAAAGCAAAGACCTTTAGTGTATAAATCAGAAAAAGCAATGGAATTACAAATAAGAACATTCTTAACTATCTCTATAGATGGATGTCCTAAATGTTGATGCCATAGTAATACAAACGAAGTTGAGATAGGGTAGGCGTGAATTGCTTCAAATCAGAAATAGAGAAAGCATTTGAACGAATAACAGATGAAACAGAACTTGAAGTATAGTTCAATTCAAAAGCAAGAGAAGTAGATCATATGTTAGGTTGAATTCTGGCCAACAGCGGATACATGCCACGTCGCTCAACTCTAGACATCAAGTGTTCACTAGTCCTCAGATCCTTGACAACACATTGATGAGGGAAAAATTCAATAGACACATTATTCTCACAAGTAAATTGAGCAATAGACAACAAATTTTTCTTCATTTTAGGTACATGAAGAACTTTGTTTAAAATAAATTGAGAGTTAGTATTGGTGAGAAAAGTTTTACCAATGATCTAAATTAGAGAGAGCTCACTAGTGCCTACTTGAACCGTTCTTGTACCACGAGTCACAGAGGAAGGTGCAAGGCATAGAGCATCATGTGTGATATGAGTTGTGGCACCAGAGTCTGGATACCAGGTAGAATCACTAACTGTAGCAGGAGTGACAAGAAACACCTGAGTTGTAGGAAAATTGGAGGAGCTAGGCTTAATGTTAGCCACTTTAGTACATGAGGAGGGCATACACACTATAGAATTTGCCATAACAGATCCAGTGTCAGGTAGCTTTGGAAAAGCATTAGAAACAGATGAAGATGAGGCAGCAGATACATGATAGTAGTCAAATGGTGAGTATAACTCAGGAATGCCATAGTCAGCAGCATATTGGGCCTAACCTTCAGAGGTTTGGCCATAGGAATTAGGATACTCATACCTGTAGTAACATCTATCTACTAGATGCTCTAACTTACAACATATTTGACAAAATGGTTGCCAATTTTTAAAACGTCCACCACGGCTATTACCATGACTTCATCCTTGAGGAAAACTTGAAGGAGGACGATAACCTCAGTTTCCTTGCTTGTATTAGGACCTTGAGTATTACAGATAACAATAAAAGAATAGTCATCGATATTTTCATCAGAATATGCCTCAGCAACAGCAGTAGGAGAAGAATTTTTTGTTACAAAGTGCAACGGAGCAACATGATTAACAATGTGAGTATTGCTATTGGAGAGAAAGATTTTGTGGTGTGATTTTAAATCAAGAAGCATTGTTGAGACTGTTTCAAGGCTAGAACGAGGTTGAGAGGTGTTAATTACTGCAATCACAGGCTCGTATTCAGTTGTTAGATCGTTTAGGATATGTGAAACTTGAGTTGTCTCATCTACCTTTTCACCAAGCATGGCTAAGTGGTCATAAATGGATTTTGGATTTGCGAGGTAATCACGCATAGGCAGTTCTCCCTTCCATTGATTCGCCAATTGATTTCAATCTGACAGGATTTTTGCATCTGATTTGTTTGAGAACAACTGATTCAATTTTGCCCAAATTTGAGATGCAGTAGTAAGTCTAACAAGATCTGGTAGAATGTTGGAGGCAACAGATGCTAGGAGCCAGGATGCCAGAGCAGAATCAAGCGACTCATGTTCATCAAAGTCCAGATTTGTGACATCAGAGCCATCTTCATTGTGAACCTTTTCTGGTGGAGGAACAGTAGTGCCATCAAGCAGTGAGTATACTCAATGTCGTTTAACCATAAAGTAAACCTGTTGCTTCCACAGCAAGAAATTTGAGTCGTCAAGCTTAATCGTAATTTTCTTGTTAGAGAATCCATGATTCGTCGGACTTGCTACCATAGGTTCAGCGACTGAGTTGTTAGAGCCAAATGTTATCGACATCTTTGCTTTAGATGATCAATCCAAAAAATGGAGACCACCACAGCGACAATATCGTTTGATTGTTCTCGTTCATCGAAATCGGAGCTGACGGTGGTCGTCAAGCTCTGATACCATATGAGAAAACAGAGAAGGAAATGAGATTGAAACAGAACTGAAACTCTTTCTTATTATTCAATCATATAGTAGTGATAACATATATAAGAAGCTTACAAGTGCTAGTCATTGTGTACACGTGTGCAAGTGATACTGAACTGAACTTGTGAGCTATAACTGACTATTCAACAACTATTCTAGCATATTCTAATATATTCTATTACCCACTATGTTCCTACTGCAAGAAACACACTATCTGCATATTAAATATTAAAATGGCATGAATTTTGCAACCAAGGTGCTTGAAATGAATAAGAAAATTAAAGGTGTCGCTCTAGCCACTTTTCAATGTTGCTGATGAACTATGATGATTATCCAAAAGCATATATAATTTCAAAGTAAACGGTATAATTCAAATATATTTAATTATCCTATAGGACCAAGTCCAAACACAGTGCAAGAGCCTTCAACGAAAATCTCAATCACCGTACCTTTATAGTTTGGACAAAAAACCACCCGGTCATTAATATAATACATATTAAACGCAAAATTATTCAAGTAACAAATATTGTTACTCAAGTAATACTTAGATATTACTCAAGTAAGAAATATTGTTACTCAAGTAATTTAGAAACAGTCACTCATTTTCAAGTGATTGGATATTACCCTCGGGCATTACTCAGGTTATATATTTAGGGTTTGTAAGTAATTTCGCTTCACACTACCGAGACTTCTGTTTTTTGAATATCTTTGATATTACTCAAGTAACATGAGATGTCTCAAGTAATTTAGGAAACATTGACTCTTTTTCAAAGAACCATCTGATATTACTTTCGTCTTTTACTCAAGTAATATTTTCCTGCTCCACAAGTAATTTGGTTACTTTCAGGCATTACTTAAGTAACGAGTATTTGCTCAGCAAGTAATTTCGCTAAAATGCTTTAGGAGCTTCTACTTATTGAACACCTTAGACATCACTCAAGCAACATATATTGTTACTCAAGTAATATCTTTCCAGTGGGCTTTTATTTTGAAAATGTGCAATATTACTTTTGAACCTTACTCAAGTAACATATATACTTTTTGCAAGTAATGTCGCTACACTCTACAGACACATCTATTTTGAAAACTTGAAACATTACTCAAGTAACATAATAATGTTACTCAAGTAATATTATTTTAGAGAGCATTATTTTAAATCGATATGAATATAACTCAAGTAACACATTTGTGTGATATTACTTTTGAACCTTACTCAAGTAACATATATACTTTTCGCAAGTAATGTCACTACACTCTACAGACGCATCTATTTTGAAAACTTGAAACATTACTCAAGTAACATAATAATGTTACTCAAGTAATATTATTCTGGAGAGCATTATTTTAAATCGATATGAATATAACTCAAGTAACACATTTGTGTTACTCAAGTAAGATTCCTTAGAATTCCAGAACACTTCGCTAAATCATTAATCTCAATTCTACTTGTTATGGGGTCATTATGAATTTAGTCTTAATCTCACTGAAATTCATTTCTATTATTTCTAATCATCTTTTTGAGTGGATTTCAGTTGATTAACGTTGTATAAATTGAGATTAGCCGAAGAGCCATCCGACGTGTCAGAAGCATTTAATGCTCACCATAAACAAAGTTTACAAATGGAATAAACACTTTGAGCAGACAAATTACATTCCTTTGAGACGTACCATTTCAGGCAAACATTCTGAGTCAACCTTTTGCACAAGTACATTGACGACGAACACTTTTAATGAAGCAACGGTCGACTGTACCTAACGGAAACCATTTATGCCTAACGGAATTACGAAGTGTCTCAACAGCTATAATCAAAGCTTCTCAACGGTCATTAATGACGATCAACTATAAAAGAAGAAGCATTCAAGATAGAGAAACGAGAGTTTGCACTGTCAAAATGCTGACATTATGAATCTAACATTTATCTCATATGATCTCTGTTCTCAATGCTTACATAGCTCATCATAGAGAGTGAAATGATTTGTATTGTACTTCAGCGTTTATTTATTTACTTCTGAGAGAGAGAGAAGATTCATTATAATTACTTATCTGTTTATCTAAGAGTTACTCAAGATTGGGTAATCTTGAGTGGGAAACCCATTGTATTGATTACAGCTTGTAAGAGGGAGTGAATCCTAGTGAGAGGATTATTTCGAGCATAGAGTGTGTAATCAAGTGGGTGTATTGATTAAAGCTTGTAAGGGGGAGTGAATCCTAATGAGAGGATTACTTCGAGTATAGAGCGTGTAATCAAGTTGTATAGGCTTCTCTTGTGCTTGGATTAAACAAGAGGACAGTGTTTTGAAAATCTCAAGTGGAGCTTGGGGACTAGATATAGGTCAAGGATTGAGTCGAATCAGGATATATCATAGTTTGCATATTCTCTTCCTTAAGGCTATGTTTAGTTTGAAGGTAGGGGAGAGGAGGGCGGCAAAATTTTTTCCCAAATTACCCATGAAAATTTTAAAATTACATAGCTTTTTGCATCATTTTTGGCACATTAACTTTAGAAACATGTCACATCAAGGTTATATTTGACTTTTTACACTAAGGATGGGTACCTCCCCTTCCTCCCTCATCTTCAATCAAATGCAGCCTAAATTCTTCTATTTCCAGCATATATGTTTGAATGATTAACTATCGTTTTATAAAGTACTACTGTCATACGAATTGCTTTCAATAAGTTGTGAAAAGATTTTCAAAGTTATCCAAAATTTTATTAGACACGCAATTCACCCCCCCTCTTGGGTGATAGCTTGGTCTAACAAATTTGATGTGGATTTGAATCCAATTGGCGAAAAGGAAGGCAAGTTCATTAACTATATTGACTATTTGAGCTGAAACAAAGTTGGAATTCAATGGCTTAATTAGAAGGTAGCTCCAAATGTCATGAAGGCTATGATTTGGGAACAACTTTTGATATATAACTTTATTTATATTAGTTCATATATAACTATGTTATGTTGTACTCCCTAACACCAGATAGATGTACATGCATTGGATGGGGAAAATTTGTGAGCAGTGAAAATATTTTAAGTCCAAGCTCACAACCCAGTATATTTGAGGGCTAAAGAGAAATAAGGATCCATGTCAAGATTATTCTTATCTTCCTCAATATGATTGGACATTGTTTATGACATTACAGCATGATCTTAAATTTCTGGTATATTTTGTTCATCTTAGTATAAAACATTTTATTTGAATTCATTTGACCCCACTAACTCAATTTTCTTTATTCTCTATTCATAGGAATTAAGTGAATCAAATAAAGAGAGGCTAGCTAAAAATAATTATTCGTATTGCATGTCTCGTGGGGGCCGTCGAAAGCTTGAAAAGAAGATCATGCCGTCTGATTTACAAAATATGAAGCAGCCAAATTAGATCCTAACATTATCATGCAGCCCCCACTCCCTCCCTCACATCACTAAAAATGGAAGGTAAGGAGAATAAAGGGAGAAAAATATATAAATCTAGTCATTGAAGAGGTCGCTGGAAGAATTGTGAGTAGTTAATATAAAGTATATTTAATTGTGTTTCATTTTCCTTAAAGATTACATGTAATTAATTTATATTTATCAATTGTATGCTACATGATGACCTTGAAAAGTAGAGTAAACAAGGTTTATTCACTCAAAGTGGAAGGATGGACATCTTAGCCATGACGCTTGGGAAGCTAGATCATCTTTGTCATATTAGAGGGGAGCCAAGGGGCATTGGTCTCACAAGATTTTAGATGAACTTCACAACATTATGGACAAAATGAACTCAGTAGAGAGCTTGTGGCAAGGGCTTGAGAGGAAGTTTGTCAATCAATTCGAGAGGAAGTCCAAGAAGAGCTCGGCGGTGCAAATTTATGAATCACTTTGAGAAGAGTTGTTGCAAGAGCTACGGGTGAGATGAGATTAATGGTGTTGTCTAGTTCAAGTCGGGATGAGTCAAGAGGAACATAGATCTCAAGTTTGTAAATAATTTCAATTAAAATAACATTGAGTTTTGCCTTTAGTTAATCTAATTAATTTTTTCATTTTTCTTACCCAAGAATCCTCAGGTTTTCCCAACACCAAAGGCAGTTACAATCCACCAAAGTTAGGGCATGGCGACCCTAGTCCTGTACTAAAGGTTGGAGAATCTTGCTTTCTTTTGTTGGATGTCTCATTGCTATGTATTGTTGTACACATATATGCTACCACCCACCATCATTTGCAAATTCATGATGATCAACATAAGGTCAATGTTGCATCTCTTCGAGAGGGGAGGAAGGTGTAGATGCCCGTTCCCTAATGACGAGGTTTCCAAACTAGGCTAGGCAATAGGATCTTTCATCCTTTGGCTTCAACATCTTGTTCACTTGTCGACAACACCTCCAATGGTAGGAAACACCTTACTATTACTTGAATTTTCTTTGATATCCTGCTTATAATCTTTACTTTATGTGTTGCTAGGATCAAGAAGAAGCAACAAAATTTCCCTTATTGGCATAACTGCAAAATATCCATAAAAAATTAACAAGGTCAACTTGCAGATGCCTTGTGGGATTGTAGGTAATAGAATGTCATATTCCTTTGCAATTGATAGCAAAGATATTAGAGAGTTCCTATATTTAGAGGAGATAGACATATGATGGTTTATGTTTACAATAATTTGAGTTTATTTTTCATTTTTAACTTTAATAAATGCACTGATTTTAACATAAGTGATGCCTTGAAAAGGTCGAATTTGGAGTCAAAGAAGGAGATCTTTAAGATGTTGAGCTCAAGGCGGCCAGAATTTATGAAGCCGAATTGGTCAAAGGGACTAAAAGATCTGTCGCAAAACCTAGAGGAAGCATCACTTATGATCTAAGCGAATGATTAGCTAAAGGAGAAATGAATTGTTCTAAAAATTGGTTCAATAAAACAAATCAATAGTGATAATATTTACGTTTGTATAGACTGATCATTTGCTTAGATCATAAGTGATGCTTCCTCTGGGTTTTGTGACAGGCTTTCAGTCCCTTCGACCAGTTCGACTTCTCAAATTCTGGCCGCCTTGAGCTCAACATCTCAAGGATCTCTTTCTCTGACTCCAAGTTCGGCCTTTTCAAGGCATGGCATGTGTGGTCTTTGACTGATTTAATAGTCAAATTTAATATTTGAGGAAAGAAGGGCAAAATTGCTACATTTTGTAAACTTCCGGGGCAAAATTGCTCCTCAGTGAAAACTTCTGGGGAAAAAATGATACTTATGATTGATGAGGTGGCATGCCACGTGTGCACTCAGTTAAACTTAACGGTCAAAATTAACAAAGGGGTAAAATTACTACGTTTTGTGAACTTCCGTGGCATTTTTTGTCCAAAAAAAACTTCCGTCTTACCAGTGCTCCTATGTAACGTCCTCAAAATTTACTTAACATAATGACTAATTAAGGGTTCATTAACCACTAAGTAATGCCCATCAGTTACCAAAATATACAAAAGTAAATCAGAGTATGCAAAATGAGCCCTAACGTGGCAATATACAATCATCCAACGTATACCAGAAGAAGGAAGTACTACTGTCAGAAGGACTAGCCTAAGTTTCTGAAGTTTTCCCTGATGGACCTAGACGGGAACTATCACCTGGAAAAATGTGGTAACCATCAATCCAACTTATTACGAATACTAATGTGTGCTAGTGAGGTGCCATGTGGAATAATTTATATAACAAAGTATTTTAATATATATAATTTGCCAATATCCATATCACAAAATTTCATATCAGAAATTATGTATCACAGTTTTCATTAACACAATTCCCAAGATACCTCCCACCAATCCAACCGAACCACCTTATTTCCTCCGACTAGACCCATGGGCTAAGTTACATTCATATTACTGGTTACTCAAAAGCTCACTGGTCGTGTGATGAGGATCGGCCAAAATCCTCAGAGCACACGTCCCAGACCATGGGTCTTTCCCCCATCATTGAACCATTGGGGTGTCGTACGCCCTCATTGAACTAGTGGGCCAGTCCCTTATTGAACAGGTGGGACAATATAAAGCTAATCCATCGTGCACCAATGGAGGACTCACCACGTGGTGGAATATATTATTTCATTTCCTCTCAATTCAACCTTCCCATAATTATCATAATAAATATCATAATATCAAAACTTCTCAATTCTTATACATAAATAAATAAATAAATGTAGATATTCAAAATTCAAATCATAAAATTCCACAAGGCAATTTCTATTAATTCATAATCATTTCACAAAATACTCACAAACAACATACTAATACATATAACAAGTGGAAAGTGGTTACCTCTCGCCGTAGCTAACTATTATCACACTGCTTCTAATCCAAGAGCTCAAACACATGCCAAAAATCAATCTACCACAACCAATTTACTAACCATTAATAACTCTTCTAAAACTCTACATAATCAAAATTATAACCTATAATTCTATAAAATTAAAAATATACAAATTTTAATAAAAATATATTTGAAATGCTTGAGGTGGGCAAATTAGGACTTGGCTGAAAAATTAGGGAGACCATTGTAACTATCAATTTTTCTTTTGATTTATTATTAATTAATAACACCCTTTTTAATTTAATCCTTTTTTTTAAAAAAATAATAATACTAAGAATATTTATTTATTACAAAATCAATACCCCTTTTTATTATTATTATTATTTTAATAATAATACTTTTCATTATTATTATTAATTTATTTTATTACTTCTATTATTGTTTTACTATTTGTATGCTATCATTGTACTCTCAGACCATGAAGCAACCTAGGTATATATATAGCTTATATATAATATTGACACATATATATTATTATAAACTCTCAACAAAATGACCTACGCATGCATAGATGTATATTTACTGATCTCATTGACCTTACTTACATTATATCACTTAATTAAATACTCCAAACATATATCTATACTAAATAAATAACAAAAGGGAGTTTAATTAATTGGTGTGTGATTTGACACTTACAGTGATTCCACTCATATGTTCACTCTAAAACACTCTTTCCCTGCAACTTCACATGCTCCCATTCTCTCTACTTATTCACATATTCTTTTTCTACAGCCACCTACACACCTCACCCATTTAATTAATTCAGGTCCATTATCACATTAGGCCCACACGCTTAAACCAAAGTCTTTCACTGAACCTCATCATAAATTAGCACCTAAGTTTTTCTCATTTTGCTTTCTCTATACATGTTCCTTTCCTCAGCCAACGCACAAAGACACCACAGCAAACATATATATATATTAAGCCTCCTCTTTCTTTCCCCATTTGCAGCGTTAGACTGATATATATATATATATATATATATATATATATATATGACAATAGCTTCTTTTCTTTCTTTCTTATGGTTTCCAACGTAAATATATATATAGATAGCTATATATATGTATATACAAATTTATACATTCATCTTGACAGCAATTGTTTTCCTCCATTCGCAACAATGTGTTGTATACATTAACAACATTAAATCATAAGCTTCTTTTTCTCTTATCCTTTATATATATATATCAGCATTATATTGATACTAAGGGTTTTCCTTTCATATTCTACATGCAACGATGTAACACTCAAGACTAATTCATAGGTGTAGTGTTTTATTTATGACAGCATACTTCTTCTCTTTCATTTTCCAAGGTTCATGCGCTGCAATACACACACACACCACATGATAGCTAAGTAAAGTTTTGACAACTAACTCTTCTTTCTTGCTTCCAGGTATGAGGGTGTGTGTGTGTGTGCGCGCGCAACTACGTACATTAGTAAATATCAACGCTCCCAAATCTTAAAACTCAGAACTTATGTTGGGAAAGTAACGAAAAACTAGGAGGAAGAGAATTCGATGATTTACCATCTTCTTCTTGGCCTTGCTCTGTTCTCTAAGTTTTGAACAGAGCATATACAACTCCACTCTCCCTCTCCCTCGGGTTTCTCTCTTAGCTCTCTCTCTCTCTCTGTTTCGTTTTTGAATGAGTCAGGGAGACACAACATTTATAAGGACCTAAGGGTCCAGACCGAGCAGCACAGACTGAGGAAAAAGAAGGACCGTGTAGGATAAGTATTGTGTGTCTCGAGAAGCATGGCATCGCAGGTTCGCTTACACCGTGGAGGCCGAAAAGGAGATTTGGAGGTATGGCAAAAATCTGATTTGCTATCATCACCTCAGTGTTTGCGTGACTGACCGAGAGATCATGATGAGAAGAATTGTGTTTTTGCTGTGATCTCCGGGTTGTCTCGTGTTGGGCCGAAGTGTGAGAGAGTGAGGTTGAGTGTTTTTTTTTTTTTTGGATATGAAGTGAGGTTGAGTGTTGAATAATAGCTGAAGGCGTTATCGAATCATTAAGAGTATTGGGCTTGTGGGAGGTGCTTGCTGTACTGATAAGAATAATGTGTGTAATAATGTGTGAATACAATGGATTGGGCAAATGCTTAATGAATCAGAATATATGTTTTGTTGCCTTGCTTTATCAGGTGCTTTGCGAAATGACTTAAGGGATTGAAATGTGTGTTGCTAGAATTGATATATGAGGAGTATTGGGCCTTTTTTTTTTTTTTTCCATCAGCTGGACCGAAAGCATACCTATAAGGTTAAGGTCCATCGAAAAAAAATAAAAAGGTGTATTGGGGTGGTTGTGAGGCCCAGTGAAATTTTAATTCCATAATTTTTTTACAAATCATAAGAAAATAAATTCCCAAATTTCTAATAATTATTTTTGGACAAATTTTACAATTTAATCTCCCATAAAATATTCAAATTACAAATCTCAAAATTTGGGATGTTATATCCTGAACGAAAACTTCCATGGCATTTAAGACCCTTATCCCTTTATTTTAATGATAGTACACTCAAGACATATTATTTAATGGGTGGGAAGAGTGAAGGTAAAAGTGGTTCCACAAAGTGGTTCTAGCAAAAAATAAGTTGTTTAAATTCAAATTCTTTAATTGACAATAATGTTATATAAGTCTTTATTCATTTTTACCATTTGCTTTTGATTTATGGTGTCTTTGGCAACTAGGAAAAACTGAATGTGGATCCTATATATGCATAACATTTTTGTTAGTGGACTTACTATAAATTTTGAACAAATGATTTTCATTTTTGTTCTTGTAATTGAATTGTTTGTTATGTTATTAAATTAACTGATTGATTTATATGAACTTATTCTTCAATCTAAGCGTAGATTTTTGGTAAGAAGGACACCTACACAATCAAAGACATTAATTTGATCTAAGATCTTTTGGCAGAACATATTCTACAATAGATAGATGATGTGTAGAGATAAATTGTTTCTTTTACATAGTGTAGTGGTTTAGAGGACCATTGAACACTTAATTATATTTGTTTAAATTGATCCATGTTTAGTTTTGAAGCACGTACTTGATTATATTTATGAACTACTAGATTTATATATACACAGCCTAATAATTCTAACTTTGTTTTTTTTTTGGTTCTAGGAATTGATTATTTTTTTAAGACTATGGGTAGAAAATACGAATGACATGTTAAAAAAAATGGCTTTCAACATTTGTTTTCTATATAAAACAATTGTTGTAAAAGGCTTACAATGACTGTGTTAAAAATAGTATGAAAAAAAGTTATTGTAAGTGACTTATAATGACGGTTTTGAAACAGACATCTATTTTACAATTTTCAATGACATTTACGTACATGTTCTCTTGAAAACGGATGTCTCTTAAAAACAGATGTTAAATCCACCTTAGCTTCATGTTTTGGGTCAACTCAACCTGATACTAAACAAGTACTTATTTCTTCAATAGTAGGCAAAACCATAGGACCCTACTTCGCTGCACAATGGCGCCTACGCGCCAGAATTAATTCACTCCCAAACTGATACCAATCTACCTAACAGAAAGAGTTGTTTTTTTTTAAAAAAAATAATAAATATATTTTATTGGTACATTGAAAGCGCAGTAGAAACTAGAAATAATAGCGAGAGAGATTTTGAAGTTGGTCAAAATGCTAGGTGAGACATCTAGAGGTTTGCGAAGAAATGGTAACCCAGGTGGAGACATTTGTATTTTTAGTTCTAAATTCCTTGTGGAGTGGACTCCAAGTGCTCTACTCTTGGATTGTGGGTAAGTCCAACCCTACTCTTAAAATTTTTTTGTCAAAAAAATAAAAGAGTGAGAGAGATGATAAAAGAAAAATGGAAGCTATTGGAGCAACAGAAGATCTGTGAGAGGGAGAAAAGAAAGGGAAGCAGATACTTTGCCCATCCCTCCTCATCTTTAGTCCTAACCGTCAAAATTTTGATCCAAGGGTCCAGAATAATTTTTGAAAAACTGCATGCGCGCGCCAATTTTTACGGCATGCGGTTTTTAAAAAAATTGTTCTGGGCCCTTGGATCAAAATTTCAATGGTCAAGATTTACGAATGATGAGGGATAAGCAGAGAACTGATATGGAGAGAAACCAGACTCAAAGAGAAAGAGAGAGAGGGGAAGGTGGCGTGAGAGTGATGAGATGGACGAGAGAGGATATTTAGCAGACTTTGTGGGCCCATAAGAATAAAGTAGCGGAAGTTTTACAACCCCTAACGGTTTCGATAACTTTGCCTTATTTTTAACTGTTTATGCGCAATTTTGCACCCATCAACATTTTATTGTGCCAAATACTCTTTTAGTAGACCATTGGCTTTAAATTTGCACTTCCACTCAAAAAAGGTTCATATACAACACTTATATATATATATATATATATATATATATATATATATATATATATATATATATATATAGAGGTATATGGTAAGCATAATTTCAAATTTTTAGAAATAGGGCAATACTTCACTCCTTGGCTGGAGATCTCGAGGTATATGACTTTTTTTCATGACGTTCACTGGTTCATTGTTCAGTATGAGAAATAATACTTAAGAAAAAACAAGTAGAGGGCCTAACTCTAATAATTAATATGCCAGTTTCGGGATACACTTTATCAACTCTCTCTGCCGTGTTGCCGTACATATTTCTTCTTTCTCGCATGCACACTCACATGCCCACTCCACTCCATAGTGCAACAGCATTCTCATCAGGAGGCATTAACATAAAAGAGGCCAGCTGACGGAGACTTCTCGTTCTCTGCCTCGTCATTATTGCCCTACTAAGTCACTGAATGCATCAGTTTATTTATAGCATAAGGAAAGCAGAGAACAAGACTTTCTTCACTCCTCTCGTGATTTGTTTGATTAATTTGAACTTATTTTCTTGGATATATTTGATCTAAAAGCTGCAAAAGATTAATGCCAATATATATATATATATATATATATATTTGCTACTGTCAGACTTAAAATCTGATTCTTCAATTGTCAAATATGAAATTACCAGCAAAGCATGACCAGCATGATCCTTTTGCAGATTTGACATATTCTTTGCTAGTTGTGTTCCATAGCCATGCTCTTGCTCTATCTTTATTTTGTTAGGTTGATGGTTGACTTCATGTTCTTCCTTTAATTATTTTGTGACCTTGTTATCTTCCTATGAAATTAGATTAATTGTAATATATATATATATATATATATATATATATAGGTTTATCATTTATCATGTCACTTGACATAAGGTTATGTCAACTCATCCCAAAACTATGTCGTTTTGGGAGTTGGAGAATTAATAAAGGGTGTTTTGATATTTTTATTTTTATATTTATTATATAAATTTTACCAAAAAATTTTTCATTAATTCTCCTAACCTCAAAACTATGTCGCTTTGAGAGTTAGGAGAATTAATGAAGGGTGTTAATTTTACCAAAACATCCTTCATTAATTCTCCAAACTCCCAAAACGACGTAGTTTTGAGGTGACTTGACATAACATTATGTCAAGTAACATGACAAATGATAAATCGTATGTATGTATGATATAATATAGTTAAATCTAATTATTATGTCGTCACTTCGACCGTTCCAAACATATGACCCGCCGTCTTGTTTTACTTGTAAAGCATTACTCTTTTTACACGTAAAACGGTACCATTTGAAGAAAAAGAAGGCAACAAATGATAATAGGCAGAAAAGAGAAATCACGCCTGATTTATTCATAAAGTATATCGTCCATATATTTTGCTAAAAGATTTGTGAGAGTACTGTTAATTTTAGTCTAAATTCATAACGTATATCATCCATATATTTGGCTAAAAGTTTTTGAGAGTACCATTCATTTTGGTCTCTATTATAATTTTTTTTTAATGAAAATCATAAATATAAGTCTATCTTGAAAGTTATTAATAATTATTTTTCAATTTTATTTTGGCCCTGCAATTGGTGTCATCAAGTACCATGCTGTTTCACTATCCATTGAGAACAAATGGAAAGGGACTTGTTCTCTCTTAACCATGTCCTCAGTTCGAGGCATGGGAATGAAGAAAGTTAAATGTTATTGGAAGCTTTTCCTTCATGATTGTGGACTCGACTTGAGGTGAATCCGGATTAGTTGGAACTAAAGATTCCGGTGAACCGAAAGGAGAACAAAAAACAAAAACATAAAGTGTCGTGTTGTTTTCATTATCAAGCATCAACATTATCAGAAAAATGGTAAACATGAGCAAATTCATTTGGGTCTTTTCATAATTAGAATATATTACCTAAAAGTCTCACAGACTTTAATGTAATTTGGAGATTTCAAAAGACTTTTGAGTCGTATTTTATTTTATTTTTGACCTCAATGCAATTTTCCCTTAATTAAACTGGGCCTATAATATAGGGTATTTACACATTTATTATAGCAAGATTTACGTTCTTCCTAGCTTTCAGCATTTTTCTTGCTTTCTTCCTTTTTTTTCCCCCTGTTTTTTGTTTGTCAGGATTCTTTCTCTCTCACTCTCTCTTTCATTGGTTTCACATTTAGAAAGGAAAATAACACACAAAAGGAGGAGAGACACGTTTAAGGAGCTAAGACTTCGATTCATGCATGAAGAGGAAATATATGGTCCAAGTGTCTGTCAGACCAAACAGCAATTCAAAGGAAAATAAATAAAAAATACATAGAAAGTTTACAAGTATCTTTCTGATCTTAGTGGAGCTTGAGCATTTTCATACGGCAGTCCAATAATGGTGGAAAATCTTCCTGCAGTTCCTGATGATCTCCACAACAGTAACAATGGCTTGCCCTCCTCAAATTCCGACACTTCTCTTCCATATTCCTCCATCGTTAATCTCGACCGGTAAAAAAACACCAAAAGCACACAACAATAGAACAGTTTCTCTGGTTTGTTTTGATGATAATTGTATGAATTGCAGGGGAGATACTGTACTGTTGGAGTCGTACTGGAGGAAGATGAGGAAGGAGTCTATAGTGGAGATTGAAGGCTGGGAGTTTCTGAGTTATGCGAGTGATTTGAAGAGTGTGTGTTGGTTTATGATGCCGGAGCTTAGAGACGCCATTAAAAAGCTTCATGCTTTGGTTGGTAACGCTGAGACCGACGATAGGCAAATTGTGCTCGGAAATGGCTCCACGCAGCTCTTTCAGGCGGCTCTATTTGCTCTCTCTGCTTCTTCCGATGGCCCTGTCAACGTCGTTGCCGCCGCTCCATATTATTCGGTCAGCTTCTCTCTCTCTCTCTCGTTCAGTTTTACATATAAATCTGGTTACCGGTGCAACCAGTTGAACCGGAAGTTGTTAATCCGTTCCGGTGAATTACTTTGGCGGGTGGGAACGAGTTTCGGTGAAGGCTGGGAGGAGATCTTTTTTTTTTTTTTTTTAATTTTCTCTCATCAGTTCCATCTTAGCCGTTGATTGAAAAAATAAGAAAAAAATCAAAATAATATTGTTTTGATTGAATGTATGTAATTTTAGAGATGATGATAAAAGTTGGATGCGAAAAGGGTTATTTCTCGGTATGTTGAGCTGCAGCAAAAGAAGGAAAAAAAAAAAAACATCTTCAAAGTTACTTTTGACCTGCTTTTTCAAAATTAAGAAAACTTTAAATTTATCTTAAAATTTAATATTTTTAATTTGTAACTTTACCTTTACTTAATACACTAACTCTATGAAAATACATTTTTACACAATAATAAACAAATGGTAAAATTATAAATTCATATAAAAAGTTTAAGGATATATAGCTTATAAATAAAACTAAAAATTTATTTCATGATTATTTTAAGAGTATATACAAAACATTAGGGAAAATTTTAGAAAAATATCTTTAAAAATTGAAAATTCCTTACCAAAATAAGTTGTCAATTATTAATCAATGCATAGTAAATATCTAAACTAGGAAATAAAGCTAATTTAGGTTTTTGATATTTTGAAGGTATTTCCTGAAATTTGCCTTAAACACTACTCCATCATATCAGACTCCAAGTCTAAGTGTGATAGTTGAAAAAGAGTTCACTAATAACCCACCAAATGAATTATATAATAGACCAATATTCTTCTAAAAAGTATCGTATATTTATGAGTGGAGGGATTATAATAAAGTGAACATAAGTTAGTATAGCTTTTATATTCATAATTTATAAAATGAAATGCGTTAGCAGATCTTTTAAAATATAAGACAATTTATTTAACAAACAGGTAAAACAATACATATAAAGCCACCACTGATTGTGAGTCAAGATCAAATTGAGAACACAAATTCTAAAAACAACACATCACAGCAAACTACTATAAATACAAACAATAACGCAGCATGTGGAAAAAAATAAAAATATAAATTAAACATTAGTACATTAAAATATACCCGAGCTTTAACAGGTGGCACCTAAATATAAATTAAACATTAATTAGTACATTAAAATATACTTGAGGTTTTACTGGTGGCACCTAGTGTCATGTTTCAAAACGGAGATTGACGCGCGGCACTGAGCTATAGTATTATTCCGTTGTTATCTGACCAGATAGATATAGGTCATGATGGATTAAATGTGTTTAAGAATTTATCAAGTAACACGTCTTTCTTAAAGAGCCATTGAACGTTTTCTTTTTCCTATTATTGGCATATTCATTCATGCCCTGCCCTTCTCAGCCATAATATTGACTATTTACAATTAAGAGTTTATTGGATTAGGACTTTCTCAGTTTTTAAAGTCAAATAATGAACACAGAAAGGAAAATAAAAGAAAAGAAACTATGTCTGTCTCCATTGATGGTCCATATTTTCCAACTGCTCCATTTTGTCCACATATTTAGCCTCTACCATGTTTATAATTAGCACCGAAAGTACATATTTTTTTGTATCTTTTGCATTTAATCGAAAACTGTCTTAATATAGGCAATTAATAAAAAAAATTTATGAAAAAATAATAAATTTAGGAAATAAAATGAGTTGAGATCTTCTATTTAAAATCAAAACAAACTCCTATATTAATTAATTAAATTTAGGATTGGAGGGAGTATTGATTAACCATAATACTCCTCTTGTCTTTAATATAAGACATATTTTAGGAGTTAGTTTTGGTCCTAAATATAATATATAATTTTCATATTTGTCAAAATTTTTTTTTTAAAAAAATTTATCCTTGTTGATACTCCTTCAACAATAATTAATTAAAGAGTGAACAAGGGAATCGGAGGAGATGACTAAGGTACTTTAAAAAATATATGTTATTTGACTAATTTATCGAACTTACTTGACCAAATTAAATAAGGTAAATATATTTTATATTGACTACCGGTCGAGTACCAAATATAACATCTGAAATATAAAACTCCTCACAGGGAAAAGGTTTTATTAGACTCAGTAATCATAATTATACTGCGTAGGAGTAGCTGTCTCCTACACAATAAAAATCACAAGACAGTGAGACACGACAGCTTATTATGTATCCCTTAGTTGCAACATGCATAATTTTTCTGCACGCTTTTGAATTTCTCAAGCGAGAAGAACATGCAGGGGTACCCAGACGAGACAGATCTAGTGAGGTCAAGCCTATACAAATGGAGTGGGGACGCAAAGGATTATGAAAAGCAAGAAGCATACATAGAGATAGTGACATCTCCGAATAATCCAGATGGAAGTATCAGAGGACCTGTGGTGATGAGCAACAAGTGTGATGGCGAAGGCAAGCTGATTCATGACCTTGCTTATTACTGGCCTCACTACACTCCCATTACTTACCAGGCAAATCATGATCTTATGCTCTTTACTTTCTCCAAATGCACTGGTCACTCCGGTTCTCGCATTGGGTACGCACTACTATCTCACGTCCTTAATATAAGATTTAATTTGTAGTACAATTTTTTATTCATCTGATTCTTAGTATAAGATCTATTTAAATAATTTGATTAGATTAAAAAAGTTAGTCAAGTTAGTTAATAGTACATAATTTTTCTAAAACACTCTAACAATCTTTCTGAATTCTTTTTCTTTTTTTTTTTCTTGATTATTGTTGATGGAGTATTAATGTGTGTAATTTAAGAAAAATCTTATAAATATGTTAAATAAGTTTTACGATTGACTCCCTAATTTTGTTCTGCATTATAGACCGGGGGAGTGGATGTTCTTAAAGACGATAGGTAGACTTAATTGTCTTCTTCTTCTTCTTTTTTTCCCCCCCGAGTGAAAAGTAGAAGTATCAGTTGTCTTTAAATATGGTGTATGATATTAGAGTCAAGGTGATCGATGAGTGTACGTTTATGCTTTAATTTAATTTGATACTATGATTGTGATGAAGGTGGGCGATTGTGAAAGATATCGATATTGCGAAGAAGATGACGACTTTTATAGTGTTGAACTCCATTGGGGTCTCAAAAGAATCGCAGGCTCGAGCTGCTAAAATAATGGGAGTTGTCTGTAATAGTTATCAGAGTTTCAAATTTGATGGGTCCAATAATAATAAGGAATCTCAGTTGTTCTTTGAGTTTAACAGGCACCTTTTGAAAGAGAGGTGGGAGAAACTGAGGGAAGTGGTCAAACAAAGTGATCGTTTCTTGCTACCCAGGTTTCAAAAAACCTATTGTAACTTCACCAATGAATCATTTGAAACATATCCAGGTATACTCTACTTTTATTTTTACGTCCTTCAATTGTTCAATTTATTTATATAGTGTACGTTCGTTCATCAAAACTCTAATGTGTTGTTCGGCTTTTCTGGTTATATATGTGTGTGTCTGTGTGTATATATATATAGCTTTTGCGTGGTTGATGAGTAAGGACGAAGAAGACTGTGGGAGTTATCTGGAAAAGAAGTTGAGGGTGGTTGCTAGAAGTGGGAATCGATTCGGATCTGATCCAAAATATGTCAGAATCAACATGTTGACCACAGGAGACGACTTCGATGAATTCTTAGAGAGACTATCAAACATCAAAGACATTACATTTTGAATTTGAAGTCAAAGGGTGGAGAAATGTTTGGTAATAACATGATTTACTTATAACATGTGGATGATGTAAAAGAGTTGTGGTGTTGTGAAGAACTAATCTTGTAATGCGGTTCTTTACTTTTCCTTAGAATGAAGACTATACATGTTTGCCCTTATTTGTAGGATTTTGTCTTTTTATTTTTTTATTCAAGAAACCTAAGGAAATATAAAAAAAAATAGGGAACACGAGTTTTCCACCAGAACGGCCATTTTCTAAACCGGATTCAGAAAAGGAAAAAATAAGGCAAATTTAGAAAGTCTGGCACTTTCTAAACTAGTCATTACTTTAACCGATCTAAGAATTGGACAATTTTTTATTATATGTTCTTTCTTAATTACCCGCACATCCTTTTTGAACAAATGAAAATCTAACGAAACATAAATTTTACAACCAGCCCAGAAATTCTATTTGCAATCAATATGATGTAATAAAAAATATTCTCAAATATTTCAAAAATCTTGCAATCAAAGTGGTACATACTAATCTCACTATATGTGTGTGTCTGTGTTTGTATGTTTATGTGTGTGTAGAACTAATCTGAATCAAACTGTAAACAATAACAATTAAACAAAGATAATAAAGAAGATGATGAAGAATAATTATTATTGTATTAATTAACCACATAAAGGCAATATGCTCGTACAAACTATAACTCACTTGGGTTGTTTCTAATCTACCCTTACTTAAGGAGATAACCAACCTCATTTGAAGACTACGCGAAACTTCCTTATCTAGAAAAAGACACAAATTATGCTCTATCTAAACATAGCGATGGTCTAACTACACTAACCGTAAACCACATTAATTACGACCCTTTATATAAGTTAGGACTTTAACCAATTAATCGACTAATCACCTTGTGTTTCTAACACAAACAATATTCAATATAACATATTAAAGGTTATATATTGCTTTGCAGGAAGATATATTATTGATTATGTGAAGGGTTTTGTTGTTGTGAATTAAGGATTAATGTTGTACTGCCATTCTTTGCTTTACTTAGAATCAAGACGAAATATATGTTTGACCTTATTTGTATGGTTTATTGATCTTTTAAATTTTTTTTATTCCTTGAAACCCAAGAAAATATATAGAAGACAGCGAAAAAGTTTTTTTGTTTTTGTTTTTACATCCAAATTAAAAACTCGTACACACACACATAATAGTTTCTATAAAATAAATATAATTATTTATTTTTTTATACAATTACATTATGCTTGTAATTAATCAGTGAAGAGTTTAGAAGAATAAAGAAATTTAAAAATATTAATAAGTTGTTAGTTGAAATCATAAGCGGCCTCACCCATAAAGAGAATAATACAAGTTTAAATTATGGGAAGTACGGTTGTTAGAAGTGACAAAAACTCTTTGCGCTTTAAGTTTCAAAATGAAAAAATCTTTATCAAATAAAAAAAATAAAGTTTAAAATGTTAAACAAAAGAAATTTTATGATTTATTTTTATTTTAGAAGAAATTTATGTGAGTTAAAAAAATTCATTTAATGTTAATAAAATATAAAAAAATATATAAAAAATCTATTACATCCCGAAAGAAATGAAATGAGCTTATTTTTATAAAAAGAGTTTAATGGATATTAACATTGATATTTAATAATATAAATTCGGGAATTAGATGATATATTTGTTAATTAAATTATCTATTAATTATATGAATATGGGACTTGTTGAATTTTGTTTTTTTAAAAAAAGATAACCTAAGAGGCTTGATTAAGAACAATTTAATAATTTGTGATTTTTCTATTTCATTTGTGATTTTTTTTGTCGCATTCACTATTTCTAACCTCAATGCACATGGTTGGAGTTCCACACAAGGATTTGCAACAATCAGATTTTGGATGGATTGCACATAGACCTTTTTGTGCTGAAAGCTCATGGAGTAAAAAAAATTTTATGCTGAGCGTTCTTGGAGTAAAAGTTCGTTGACCAATCTGCACCTTAAATAACAGGCGTTAACTTTTTCTAAAAGCGTTGTGCTAATTGCACATCTTTAAAATTTTTTTTGTATTGACTACACATTTTTAAAAATTTTTTAGTATTTTTGGTCTATTTAAAAATTATTTATGCTAGATTCTCCTGAGATAAAAGTTTGTTAGTCAATTTATCTCTTAAGTCTTAACCCTTCTTTCTTTCTCTTCTTATCTTTTCCTTTATTTTATAATAGCATTAAATTTAATAAATTTCCTTGCCATAAGTAGCTCGGTATTGAAAATCTGAAATTGGAATTTGAAAAGTCTGCAGGCTAACTGGGGAAACGAAACCTCTCATTAATGCCACATTTAAAATTTGAAAATATTGCTAATAATATGGCCAATAAATATCATTTGAGTGCATGGACTAACATTTAAGTTGATGATACCATTTATGGTTATGTTCTTATATCAAGTATTAATAAATAATAAGTAATTGTATTTGATATTTTTTATAAGGTTATTTACGTATTTTCAAAGTGCATTAATTATTTTTTGAGAGAATTAGATAGAAGGACCTATAAAGAATAGTATTCATTGGGAAAGACTATAAAAGTCGTAATTATTTAGAAGGACCAATTACCAAAATATAAATTTAAAAATACTAAATTACTTTTGAAAGTGATTTAATTTTTTCCTACCAAAATTACTAATAGTACATGATCATAAGGTAGATATTGGCTCTTTAACCCTCTAAGATCATTAAGTTTTTTTTTCTTGATTTACATAATTTTATATAAATCAGAAAAAAAATCCATCAAAGGAACTTTATCAACCAAAATAAAAAAATTAAATACATTTTATATCTTATCATTAAATAATTTAATTATTATTGGTAACATAGATATTGACCCTTTAACCCTTTCATATCATTAAGTTATTTTTTTCCTTAATTTATTTGTAGATCAAGAAAAAAAAATCTCTATTAAAGAAACTTTATCAACCAAAATAAAAAATTAAACGCATTTTTTATTTTATTAGAACTAGCTGTGTAGGCTCAAATAAAAAAAATAAAACATTACTATATTGAATCGAAAATTGAAATATTATAATGTGTTAATGTCTGTTGACATAAAAAGGCATGCTCAAACATAGCCCTATTAATTATATATATATATATATATATATATATATATATATATATATATATATATATATATATATATATATATATATATATATATAACATTTATTTAATGTTTGTAATTAATTATAAAAAAATTTGAGTTTTTCCTAAAATTATATATTTTTTTACTTAAAGTTTGCGTAAATTTTAAAAATAAAATAATAATTTTGAAAAAATTGAAAGATGTTTGTGTTATTTTTTTCTATAAATATCTATAATGATTGATGAGAGAGATTGTATTTAATTTAATTAAATTTAGAAATTAATATTATTTTCAAACATTGAATGTGAGAGAAAATGTAAGAGATTTGATTAGGAACAATTTAGTATTTTAAAATTTTTGTTTTGTTGTGGGGTCCTTCTAAATAATTACAACTTTTACGATCCTTCTCAATAAATATTATCTGCTATAGGTCTTTGATTTTAATTTTTTCTTATTTTTTTTCTCTATATGCCCATAATTAATAAGAGTAGTGAGTAAGAATAATAATTAATATAATATTAGAGTTTAATACAATTGGTAAAGGTAATATTAGAAATTACTTAAATTATATGACAACTTTATTTATTTTAACTGTTTTAATTAATTTGTAAGAATTATTAATTTGTGCCTTATAAGAAAGACTATATGAGTACATTTTTAACAAAAATAACAGGGGAGACACAAAAGAGACACGTAAGGAGATAAGGAAGGATTTAAGTAAGTATTAAAGTGGAGTATATAATTACAGAGGCGCAATATGCTAGAGTGTGTCACCCAGACAAATCAATCAAAGGAGGGGAGATAGAAAAAAATGAAAGGCAGAAAGATGGTCATGACGGAGAGCTTAGATGCAGAAACAACAAGCATTTATGACACTGCAACAATGGTGGCAAATCTTCCTCCACTCCCTACCAACAAAAACAACAATGGCTTCCCCTCCTCTCATATCGATTCTTCTCTTCCATACTCCTCCTTCATTCATTTCAACCGGTAACAAACTCATATTTATATATATAATAGTCTCTGGTTTGATTGATGCATGCATGATACTGAGAGATCATATGTGTGTATGAATGAATTGCAGGGGAGATAAGGTGGCGTTGGAGTCGTATTGGAGGAAGATGAGCGAGGAGTGTGCGGTGGTGACGAAGGGTTGGGAGTTTATGAGCTATGCGAGCGATTGGAGCAATAGTGTGTGTTGGTTTATGACGCCAGAGCTCATAGACGCCATTAAAAGGCTTCATGCTTTGGTTGGTAACGCTGATACCGACGACAGCCACCTTGTGGTCGGAAATGGCGCCACACAGCTTTTTCAGGCGGCTCTCTTCGCTCTCTCTTCTTCTCCTTCGCTATCTCCCCATACTCCTATTAACGTTGTCGCCGCTGCTCCTCATTATTCGGTCAGCCCCTCTATCTCTCTCTCAATTACAAAGTGCCTATTTAAATTGGTTGTGTAAACTTTTTTTTTAAATTTGATTTATAGAGTAAATACTCTTTCTGGTCCCTGAAAAAAAAAACACGGATCCTATTTTTATCCTTAGGGACTAAAATAAGACATTTTTATAGACTAAAAAGGGATTTTTAGAAATTTTCGAGGAATCAAAATGTTCACCAATCAACCCTTATTCGTCCTTTTCAAGGACTAAAAAGGGGTTTTCTTTTTGTGAGGGATAAAAATAGGGTCCTTATTTTCTTTTTCTGGGATCGGAAAGGATATTTACTCTAATTTATAATATAATATATAAAATAAACATGTCATGTTTAAGTTTTGTCTTAGTTTAAATGAATGCGCTTCTCAATGTTAAGTCAAACAGAACCAAACATGTTAGGGCAGACACCTCTTTCCCTACTCATTTTTTGGATGAGTAGGGAAACGTTTTTCTATTTGGAAGATTTAGATTTAGATTTTTTTTTTACTTTTTATTTTTTAAAATAAAATTATTTTAATAGGTAGAGAATCTAAAATAAATATAATCTTTCAACAAACATATTTTTTAAAAATAATATCTTCATTTAAAAATTGACAGTTAAAATTATTTTGATCATCTCCATCCCGAATAAAAAAGTTTCTCCCTCTCATCTAAAAAGATGAGTAGGGAAACTGGCTCTCCTCATCCAATGTGATGGATAGGACTGTCACTAGGACAGTCAACACTAGAACGGGACCAAGACATGCATCCCGCTCTTATTTTTTTTTTTTAATTTTTCAAAAAACAAAACAAACCTGGAAAATGCTATAATATGAGTGAAATACACCATATTGCTTTGTTCGAAGTGATCGTAACAACTAATAAGGTGATAATACTTATACGAAAAATCACCCTAACTATTAGATCTTCTAAATTATGCAATTTGATCTGGGGTCAAGACAATTGCCACATTGGTGCTTTTTATAAATTCATTTTGGAAACTAAAATTTCGTTCCTGATTATAAGTCCATCAAGAAATAATTCATGTCAATATTACAATTTTGTTCTTACGAAATGTAGATAGAGAAAAAAGAGATGAAACACAATGTATAAATTTTTTAAAAAAATTATACACATTCATAAATGAAGACAAAATTGGGAAAATTTATCAATTTATTATATTTTTAATAAATTAGCTAACTGTCCTTAATATTTGAGAATTAGGTAAATTAAATTTATTAAAAGGACTAGAGTGGAATGTTACAAAAAACAAAATTAGTCAAAAAATGTAATATACACAAAAATAACCGTGGAAGGTCTGATCAATATGAGTGAAATTAATACAATATTCAATGCTTTAATAATCCAACCACAACATGACAATAAAACAGGTAAAAACATAAAAGGGTAATTTCATTTATGGGATTGGGACCCTAATAAGGATGAGACCATGAAATTAATGTGTCTCTTGCCCATGAGTGCCTGTGGAGGCAGAGAGTACTCAACTTCAACAGGTCCTAATTAGTATAATCCGACAAAAATGATCGCGAATTGTAAAAAAAAAAAAAAACCCCTAAATATAAGAGCATATTGACTTTTGCTAAATTAGATTAAAGTATTTATATTTATTATTTTTTTTCTAAACTAATTAATTTATCTAACTTATAGATTGATATATAATATCATGTCATATAATATTAGCTATGATTAACTACTTTATTTTGTTTCCTTAATCTCTTAAGGAAAAAGCAACTGGCTCTTATATTAAAAACACAAAGTAGTATCATATTTTTCGTTCATCAATGATCAATATTCATACATTTATAAATGGTAAAAAGAATTAGCATGATAAATTATTTAGTGGGGAATTCAAATAAACTTGGTGTGGCCATGCAAACAGGCACTTGGCAACCATGCATGTTAGGTTTACATTCCATGCTCCTTCCTTGCCCCTGCCAACGCTTCCAAAAATAAGCCCTTATTATATCAAAATGTTGCCATCGTATAAGGGTCACTTCATTATCATCTGAATTTTGGAACTGTAACCTTTTGTCCTTTTCATACTCGTATTTCACTTATGGATTTCTGTTCTACTTGTCGTTTTGCTCTGTGGTCATCATTATATAATGAAGAATAATGGGCAGATAGATAATAGGTCTTAATAAAGTACATGTATTTAAGAAATTATACATTAATCGGTGGATATCCGTATGTAATGACAGGTTACTAATGTGACAACAATATGTGTGTGCGTCTATATATATATATATATATATATATACATATTTGATAGTAATATTTTAATCAAAGGTCATGATAACTATATGAATTAAATTTCATATAGAAACCGCATATAGACCTTAATACAAGTCAACCAAAATGTTTTTTTTTTTGGCTAAAAAACTAAAATGTATTCTTGGGGCTTAAAACAAAACTTTTTGGCAGTAAGTGCTGAGATTGACTAATAAAATTTAATCAATGGTCTTATGCTCAAGTTCTAGGTTTATATTTTTATGAATCGAATTAGTTGGTTGCTAGTAATGTTAGATACCTGTTGATAAATAGGAAAAAAAAAAAAATTCTGGAACATTTTCTTTTACCTATCATTGACACGTTCATTTCTTGCTCATTGGCACACATCTAAACGATAATATTGGCTATTGAACCTATGTTTCTTAAACCTTTTCTTTTTATTGGATAACTTTTAACATTATTTTGTACAATTTGTGCGTGCAGGGGTACCCAGACGAGGCAGATATGGTATGCTCAGGCCTATACAAGTGGGGTGGGGATGCGCTAAAGTATGATAAGAATGAGGCATACATAGAGATAGTGAATTATCCTAATAACCCAGATGGTAATATCAGAACAACACCTGTGGTGGACAACAGGTACGGATGTGAAGGGAAGCTCATTCATGACCTTGTCTTTTATTGGCCTCACTACACTCCCATTACTCACAAGGCCAAACATGACCTTATGCTCTTCTCTCTCTCCAAATGCACCGGGCATAATGGTTCTCGCATTGGGTATGTACTATCTTCATCCTTAATATGAAATTTAGTTTATATTTGCATTATAAAGTAGATTTTATTAATTAAAAAATTAATATTTTGGTTCCTATATTTGTGACTTAACTGTAACACAATCCTTATACTTTGACTTGCTGTAATTTAGTCTATAGTTTTGATTCGGTTGCAACCCAATCCTTATAATTTTAACCATTTTATAAACATAGAGACTAAATTAGAGATGACCAAGTTGATGTGAGTCAAAGTTTAGGAACTGAATTATAGAAGTGTTAAAACTATAAGACTAAGTTACAATAAGTCAAAGTTTAGCTATTGAATTATAAAATAGTAATTAAAATTATAGGGACTAATTAAGTTACTGTGAGTCAGAGTTTAGGGACTGAATTATAACTAAGTCAACACTATAAAGACTGAGTTGCACCAAGTCAAACTATAAAGACTAAGTTATAAATGAGTCAAAAACATAGCCACCAAAAGATTAACTTGACCATCTTAAATCAATTATCTTTAAATACTGTGTATATATGATATGAGAGTCAAGGTGATGAGTGCACGTTTATGCTTTAATTTTGGGTTCTGTTGTGAAGGTGGGCTATTGTGAAAGATATAGATATTGCCAGGAAGATGACAAGATTTATAGTGTTAAACTCCAAAGGGGTGTCAAAAGAATCCCAAACTCGAGCTGCTAAAATAATGGAGGTTCTCTGTGATAGCTATCAGAGTCTGAGATTTGATGGGTATAACAAAGAATCTGAGTTGTTCTTTGAGTATAGCAGGCGAGTTTTGAAAGAGAGGTGGGAGAAACTGAGGGAAGTCATCAACAAAAATGGTGATTTCATTTTACACAATAAGTTCTCTCAAAGGGCCTACTGTAACTTCAGAAACGAATCATCTGAAACATATTCTGGTAATTTATCTTTTTTTTTTTTTTAGTCTGGGTCAATATTTTTCATCAATTTATAGCGTTAAGGTTTTAAATTTACTATGGAAGTTTTTATTTAGGAGCAGCCCTGTAGTTTTTTTGAGTTCAAGATTAGTTGCTCTGGAAATATTAAAATGGTGCAATATTGTCCCTTACTATTAAAATTGTTAACGGTTAACACCAAATTTTTAACGGTTAGTGAAACATTAGTTTTTTAATTAAGCAGTTAATATTGTTACATTTTGAAACTTCTGAGGCGATATTAACCATAAAAGTTTCCAAGATAACATTGCTTATAAGCAAAAACTTTTGGAGCAAGTTTATATATCAACCCTCAATTTATATAAAAAGTTAAGTGGATAAACTCTAATTAATGTATATGGTTTTGTTGTTCTTTTTGCTATAGCTTTTGGGTGGCTGATGTGTAAGAAGGACGAAGACTGTGCAATTTATCTGGAAAAGAAACTGAAAGTAGTTGCTAGAAGTGGGAATCGATTTGGATCTGACCCAAAATTTGCTAGAATTGAAATGATTTCCACAGGAGATGACGAGTTTGAAGAATTCTTAGACAGATTATCAAACATCAAAGAGATTAATTAGTTATTGAAATGCCGTCAAAAGAGTAATTAAGGTGGTTCAGCTCTTAATAAGGACGATGTGAAATGTTGCGATTAAATAAAATTTAGGAGAGGATATGTTGATGTTGTACTCCTAATCTTTGCTTTCCCTAGAATCAAACAACCACATGTTTGCCTTGTCTTAGTCTTAATTACTTGGTCACTTGCTATTTAAAACCTTATTGCTTATTTGCATAATATTTGCCTATATTGCCTCAATCTTGACAAATGTAGAATTGGAAAAAATTGTAGCTATATTACCTCTATATTGAAATGTTGAGTAAAGAAATGTGAAATATTTGTAATAAAATTATAAAAGATAAGTACTGAAAATTAATAACTCATGAATTTGAGAATTTTAATTCTTTCACTTTTCACATTTTCATTACTAAGCTTTCCAATATTTCAGTGATGAAACAATTAAGTCAAAAAATACTTTAAGAACAAATTACACACAAATAAATAAATAAATAAATAAATAAATAAATATATATATATATATATATATATATATATATATTTAAAATACTAGGAGTTATATAAAAAAAATATTTTATGATGCTGGATGAACGTTAACCCCCTAAATTTATAGGCCCCGCTTACCGTATTTTATAATAGTTAACAGCTAGGTTAAAATTGCTCTAGAAAAAAAAAATCATTGGCAAAATTGCACTAATTAAGTTACTTTATAATACTGAGTACTAATGTGAAAATACTTTATAAAGTTAGAGATACCTTAACCCAAAAATATAGTGCTTCGTCAACGAAATTGGCAAATTGCTACTACTTGATCTTAATTTAAAAAAAGAATGTTCCCATAACACTCCTTTCAGAAAGGGTTACCGCTATCATTGCCCCCCAGGAGGGCTTGTAAACCGCTACCAATATGTACTGTATGGAAAAAATAGTATAGTCCACCTTTGGTGGATTATACCCAAAATCGGACTGAGGTTAGAATATAAATAATATAAAAGTTTGTGTGGATGTATATGATATTTCTCAATTATTATAAGTCACATATTATTCGACGTGTAATATTGTTTTATTGATACATGATGAGAGATTGATAGAAAATTAAGGATCACTACTAGAAAAAATGGTTTAAGACTGCCTCATTCAAATCAGATATATAGAAGATGAGGTCTAGAAGATATGACCGATGACAATTTCGTAAATATAAAAAACTTTTTAAACCCGTTTCTTTAATATGAGATCTACTATATAGATATTGTTTAGATCATTTACCAAAACAACCAGTCTAGAAAGTTAATTTTTTTTTTAAAAAAGAGTCTATTACTTTAAAGATTGGTTGTTACAAACAACTGTCGAAAAAGTTAAATATAAAAAATAAAATAAAATGTCTATTACTTTTAAAACTAGTTGTTACAAAAAACTGGTCTAAGAAGTTAAAAATAAAAATAAATAAATAAATAAATTGTCTATTAATTTTAAGTTCGGTTTTTTTTTTAAAAAAAAAACCAGTCTAAAAAGTTAAAAATAAAATAAAATGTCTATTACTTTTAAAATCGATTGTTACAAATAACCGGTCTAATTTGGCAGGGTTATTGTAAGAGGACCATATCATATGAACCCTAAGCATGAAGCTGGAGCTAGATCTAAAGGCCAACCAGAAGATCAATCTTGCAAACCCTTTGACGTCAACTTGTAGTGCTTTTATTTGTAGATCGTTGTTGACAAGTATATGCCCTTGCTGCTTGTGCCTGACGGTGATAGTGCAGCTTGCTATATTCATCAAATCCCAGTATTACCTGATTTGGAGCAAAAGAAAGGAGATATTTTTAAGATCGGTTGTGTATACAACTGGTTTTAAAAGTGATACTTGTAAGATCGGTTATTTTACACAACCAATCTTAAAAATGTTATCTTTTAGATTGTATATCTTAAAAAACTAATCTAAAAAATTATTTTTAAGACCGATTGAGAAACCGGTCTTAAAAGTAACAGACTTTTTAGACTAGTATCGAGACTAGATCCAGAACTGGTCCAAAAAGCAAATTTCACATGGTCTAATAAGCAATTTTTGTAGTAGTGTATATGGTCTTGCGTGAGTAGGAAGCATAAAATATCTATTTTGGTTCTATTATTCTCTCTATGGAAAGGATTTTTTGTCTCTTCAGGAAATGATACATAAGTAGAGAGGGAGTGGTTAGAACCACTATAAATAGGTGTAAGGGGTTCAGTCGTGAATCACTTTGCTAGAGATATTCTTATAGTACTAATTCATTTTTCCCTCTACTATATCTCTCTTATTCTCTTTGTGTGGTGTATTTGCTTTGTCATAGTCGCTTCCATATCTATGATTCGATTTGCTTGGGCATATTAAAGATTAGCGGTGGCACTCTAGAATGCCCAAATATTCTTACACATACGATGGCACTGTCAGCTGAGTTAAAAGTAAGTGCTGCCACATCTCTTTACATAATGTCTGGAGGAAAAATATTTGAACTAAAGTCTAGTTTTACCTAAGACCATAACAAATTATTGAAGAACTCAAAAACTTGTATACATGCCACCCAGCTTCAAGGCACATTTGGATCCCTCATAGCATGGGAGTATTAATTCCTGTAACCACCATCAGCCCTTCAGCAATATATATGGTCCATATATAAAAGGAAGTTATTGAAGCATTAATCTGATAGAAATAATTAGTAATGTCTAGATAAAAAAAAAACATTTTTTCCGTCCTAAATATGGAAGCTACATAACTAATTTAATTACTTAAAGTAAATTAGTGAAGTTACTTATATATAAAAAGTGCATTGACTTTTCTAAAATACCCTCTCTATACATGTGCAATCAATAAGGATATAGAGTTAAAAAAAAATTTTGGGGGCACTAGATTGGAGTCTTATACTTCAGATCAAAATAAACTCTCTTTCTGATTCCTACCTTTAGGACCAAAGGGGGCATTAATTAGGTGGTTAGATAATTATTGTTGACGTAATTACGCCACTTACTGATTGATCCAGCAATATAATCCATATTAGGAACATAATAATTGAAACATTAATCAGAGTATAATTAAAGGGAACAAACCAACCTTCACGCTTCGTAGTCTTCTCCAATATTTCATTAGAAAGGCTACTCCATCTTGCAAGGTTCTTTCAGTATGAAGGATTTGAAGGGGAACGGAACGGAAGAAAATTTTTTATAAGTTGAATTTAAAAAAATTTAAAAAGTAGGGTTACAAAATTTTAATAAAGATAAGATGTATGATAAAAGAATAAGAAAATCTAATTAAAAACTCTTAACCCCACATCTCTATTTTTTTTTTTTAAAATCCAACTCAAAAACCTTTCCCTCCTCTCTATTTCCTTCTGATTATATACTGTCCACTTGGATTATATTCATTTATCACAGTCAAAGCTGCTACCACAGCCTCATACGCTCCCTCGTTCACCCAGACATCTTTCCTCGGACGCTTGACCTTTTCATCTTCATCATTTATAATTAACTTCCTGAAATAAAAAGTTGGAGAACTGAAATAACTGTTAAAAATTTCTAATAATAAACTCAAAGTAAAACATGTAAAGAAATTATACAACATAACTGGTTTTGATACCACTGATACAGTAATGAGAGTTGAAGAAAGGGAGGAAGCTAGACAGGAAGTAAGAAAGAGACCGTGGACGTAGAAGAGAGGAGAAAACGAGCCCATTAGCTAAGAGCCCATCACAGAGGTGGAGCTAGGATTTGTAGACCGAGGGAGGGGGGCGAGGCTAACTAAACTTTGGATGCTTTTTAGTTGATGTTAAATTTTCCAATAACTGAAACGTATAATACCATTAATAAGAAAAAAAAATTGATTTCTATTTTATTATTTTCATTTTTGACGCATTTTACACAGTAACAAATAAAATCTTTACTTGAAACACTGAATACTACAGACCCACATTACATTCGTTGTATAAAGCTGAATAATCTTCTTATTATACCATGTATCTCAAGAGGACAAATGACTTGTAATAAACATTTCAAGGCATATGTACATAAAAGTTTGAAATCAGAAAACAGTTTCTAATAGTAAGCTCTCCTCTTCATTAGAAAACAGAGATGAGATGTGGTAGAGAAAATTACAAATCCACATGAAAGTCATGGAGATCTTAAATTCAAACACAATAAATTTTAAAATTTTATTTTACTAATTTTTTAAATAGTATGTGAATGCTAATTATCAAATAAGGTCCAAAATAACTATAAAACAATTGTTTCAACTATGCATAACTACCAACTTTAGATGTGGTTTGTTCTCCTATGAAAGCTTTTTTTTTTTTTCTTTTCTTTGTTTGGTTGTTTCTTCTAACGAGCGAGATGTAGCTGTAGTTGTGGAGAGAGAGAGAAAAAAAGGGCGAGAAAAATGAAGTATCACATAAAAATATTTCGTACATCATTGTAACAATATGATTTTTTTTTTTAAAAAAAAGGGGTGGGGGGGGGGGGGGGGGGTGGGGGTAGGGGCCCCCAGCTCCGCCGTTGGCCCATCACCAATAAAAATTCATGGGATTTATGTTAGGAAGTACCCAACGGATATTAAATCTTTCTAATGAAAAAGATTATATGGAATCAATAAAAGTAAAAACATAAAATGAGCAACAAAATAATAAATGGACAAATAAGAATTTCACGTGAAAAAATCTCCCCCTCAATTAGAGGTGGAGATTGACGTCGGCCCTTGAAGTCATATCCTAAAAGGGCAGCCCTTTTAAGCCTTACGTAAGAAAAATAAGGTCGAACCTAAGAGTAAAAGGGCCAATGACAAGTAATTTTTTTTTTTTAAAAAAAACTATTTTTGTTGCATTTTTTAAAGAAATATAATTAGTAAATTACAACAATTAAATTTCTAATTTATTAAATAACTGTTGTCAACATTAAAGTCTAAACAACACCCATCATGCAACAAACAAACACAGCCACTAATTCATAAATAAAAGTAAACTGTTGTCCACCAATTACTCACACAAAGCATAAAAAGCTTAACACTAAACATGAGTATGATAACTATCATTTTCATCTTTGCCACTATCATCAATTTTGAAGACATTTGATTGGGTTTCACTTCGAGTGGTAGTAGGCTTTGCTTCATATGTAAAAATATCAAAATTTTCTTCTCCCACATTATGAAAACATCCATAATCTTTATTTACAACAAATAATAAATCAAATCATAAAATCAGAGTATAATTTTTATGTATTTATAATTAAATAGATAAATAACTTTATAATAAAAACAAAATACATATAAATTAGTACTGGGCAACAAGGCAAACAAGTAGTTTCCTTCACGATTAGACTCAGTCATCAGGGCAAGTGGGTAACTACCATCTGGGCAAGTTATAATAATAATAATAATAATAATAATAATAATAATAATAATAATAATAATAATAATAATAATAATAATAATAGGCTTAACGGGCTGACCCTTTTAAGCCCTCGACCCACAGAGCTGGCCTTTTTAGATCCGTCTTCTTTTGGAGACTCCATTTTATATGTCCAGCCCTTAAAGAGTTAAGACTTAAACGAGATCGACCCATTTTTTCTAGTTCTATTCTCAACGGGAGTGAGAGCAAACGACCACAGCCCAAAATGAAAAATTTCACTATCTTTATAAAGGAATACAATTTTTAATTTTTTAAATACAAATTTCAACTATAAGATGAGAACAAATTCACCTCATAGAAAGAAATCACCAATAGATTATAAATATAAAATAGAAGAGCAAATAGAAAAATAAAATACGTATCTCTTGGACGAAGATACAATCTACGTGGCCAAAAATCACTAAACACAAAAGCTACAATCACAAAACATGCACCAATGTTTACGCCAAGGCAGGAGAGGGTACAAAGCTCCAATCAACTATCACTGTTTTGATTTAAGACCTATATGCCTCAAACAACTCCACAAAATTTTAGGTTAATCGGACTATAAATGACTATCTGATCGTGGCCTTGATCAAATGCACTCATGAAAAATCTGCGGCAGATGAGAACGGATGTTCACAAATATTCTTGGGAAATAGATGACTCCAATGGATGATTTGACCATCCAAACCAAATTTAAAATTGTCCAGAACCTCCACACAAAAATTCATCTTATTACCGATAAGAGATCGCCTTCCATCATTACCAAGACCAAACCGTTTAAGTTGCAGAAAATATTCTCTCTCAAAAGAGCAATCAATAAACTTCATTTTTTTACCTCACACAAAATAGATAGCCAACACAATCCTTATTAGAGGGTTCTCAATTTATTTATTTCCTTTTGTTTTCTTTCCTTTTACAAAAAAGGAAATACATAAAATAGAAAATAAATAAAATTAAACAATTAAGACTTATACAGTTATACTTCTATATTGGCGTGATATCCTATGTTGAAGGAATATCAATATATAGGGGTAACTTGAAAAAATATTGGTAAATTTGTGAAATAGGTCTTGCATTTAAGTTTATGATGAACTCCCTAATTTGATATACATTAAGGACTAGAGGAGTAGATCTTATCTTAAATAGCGGAGGTACTATCAATTACCTCTAAATATGGTGTATGATATATTATAGTCAAGGTGATCAAGGAGTATAGTATACGTTTATGCTTTAATTTTGGGTTCTATAACTGTGAAAGTGGGCGATTGATGACGACATTTATAGTGTTAACTCCATCGGAGTAGTGTCGAAGGAATCGCAGGCTCAAGCTGCTAAAAGAATGGGAGTTGTGTGTGATGCAGAGTAGCAGCAACATCACCAACAACGACAACTATTTGTCAAAATGTATTCTTGTAACATATCTCTAATATATTTACATGTTAATTTATCAATACACTCACTTGCCTTATACACTGAAAAATAATAAATTCTAGGACACATTTTTCAACAAATTTAACAATTATAATTTGTAGATATATCATCCTCTTCTTATTTATAGTCTGAATATGAGACCTATTTCAGCAGATATCCCTAAAACTTGATAAATTTTTGCGAGATTTAGAGGAATATAAAGCATCATTAAGAACAAATTTCATTCCTTTTAGATAATATTATAATTGCTCTTCCGGAGCCTTCAATTTATTTTGTATTACCCGCTATGATATTGATGCTTGCACTACTTATTGTTAGATGTGAGAAATATTTTGTTTTTTATCTCTAAATACGGTGTGTGTTGTAGCACTATTTATGAGACATATATCTTCATTCTTGTGTCCAATGATCGAAACATCCATAATCTTCATCAAAAGAACATAAATGCATTAAAACAAATTCCAAATACATGATGAGCAATTATGCCCTCACTACATATAAAAAGCGGAAATGAAAGTAAAGCATAAATTAAAACATTTTTTTTTTATTTTTCTTCAAATGAAACTCATCTAATCATGATTCGCAAAAAAATCAGTCACCTACAAGTGTGTCATAACATCAAAGCCGTTAATACCATCTAGCTCGATCATTGACATCATCATTCTTGTATACCTCAACATTTATCATATTGAAAAATCAAATTTACTTCCACATTATTCGCACTCCCTTTTTTGGAGGCTTAACAAAGTTTTGCTAGATGTTATGGTGTATGATAGGTATGTGACCAGTGTCGCCATAACACACCAATAACATTGATTCTTAGCAACTTTAATTCTGGAGGACCACCTTTGCTGTTTTTTTGCCCTTCATTATATTTCTTCTTCTCTGATGGGTATTAGGATTATAATTATTGCTTTTACCACCATGATAATGGTAATTACCATGTCCCTTACCATGGCCACCCCCACATCCACTACCATGATCATGAGCATGGTAATTATTACGTATCCTAACATAATTTACTTCAGAGAATGGAGCAGATCTAGTGTGATGATTTTCATGATTTTTCATCAATAGCTTGTTATTTTTTGATATAATAGCTTGTTATTTTGTTTGGCTACCAAAAGGTATGAGATTAATTCAAAATACTTTTTAAAATATTTCTCTCCATATTGCTGTTGCAGGAGCATATTTGAAGCATGAAAGGTAAGAATAAGTTTTCTCCAATAAATCCTCATAAGTTATTCTCTCACAACATAATTTCAACTAAGAACTTAGTTTGAAAACTGCTGAATTATATTCACTTATAGTCTTAAAATCTTGTAGTCTAAGGTGTATCCATTCATAATAAGCTTAAGGCAAAATCACCTGTTTTTGGTGATTATACATTTCCTTCAAATTAGTCCACAATTCTAATGGATCTTTTACCATTAGGTATTCAGCTTGCAGTCCTTCGTAGAGATAGTTACAAAGAAAATTCATGGCCTTGGCCTCATCTTGACTATAATTGCTTCTTTTCTTGGTAAAATAGTCGTTCCTAGACCCTTAGCATCTAGATGAATCTTAGCATATAATACCCATTATAGGTAATTCTTTCTCGTGATATCAAGAGCTATATACTTGAGTTTGGTAAGATTGGTCATGATTCAAACTAAAAATAATGATGATGATAATAATAATAAGTTAAGATTGATAAAATATAAAGCATCGCTATGAATTAAAGCATTAGAATTCACAAATCATAATTAACATATTGATCAACAACATAATTAAAGGGAGAAAAATTTCATGAGTAGCCGACATATAATTCAATAAGAAAAATTTCTTGAAAATATTTTTCATATATTCATAAATAAACATTTTATCATTAAAATCATAAAATCATGAATAAATATACATATATGAAGATAAATAACATATATAAAGAATAAAGGTAGAAAGAGAGAGGGAGAATATAAATGATGTGTAGAGAGAAGAGGAAATTGTAGCAATATTAATGGTATAAAGAATAAAATATAAATGTAAACAAATATAAAATAACAAAATTTAACATAAAGATAGCAATAATAAAAGTAAAATGGCAGATACATTAAATAATGACAAAATAAAATAAATGAATAATATAAATAAGAAACAAATAAAATAACAAATGTGGTGATGAAATAAATGAAAAATGTTAAAAGAGTAATTTAAAACACAATACAAATAAATAATAAAATATTATAACCAATAAAAAAAATAAAATTAAATGGCTTAATAAAATGAAATAACATAATATTACAACATAACTAAATGAAAAATACAATAACAATAAAATGAAACGAAATGAATAACATAAAATAAATAGATATAAATAATAGAATATAACATAAAATGTAAATAAAATGAACTAGCTTAAAATGTAAATAACAAAGAATATAAAATAAAGAAATGAAAAGAAAAGTCACAATAATCTATAATTTCAGCTATGAAACCTGATGTATAAAAACAATATGTAAAATGGCCTCTTTAATTTCATACAATGGCTCAAATTATCTTAGATTGATTAAATAGAGACACGGTAAAAAAGATAGAGGAAATGGTTGAGCAACGATTAGGGGGTTAGGTTTCTTTCATAATCTCTTTCTCATTATCCCTCATCATCTCTAAATCATATCCATCCAAACAATCACAATACTACTTTAACCTCTTTCTCATCTTTCCAATCAATGGCCTAAATGGTGCTAATGAGAGAAAATGATTAGGAGAGTATCCTCTTCCAACGATTAGGAGAAAAAATACCTTAGTTTGAGAATCATGCTAGTAAATATTATGAA
This sequence comes from Acacia crassicarpa, assembly GCA_034222035.1. Lineage (NCBI taxonomy): Eukaryota > Viridiplantae > Streptophyta > Magnoliopsida > Fabales > Fabaceae > Acacia > Acacia crassicarpa. The sequence goes on along the minus strand of JAWXYG010000009.1, from coordinate 15,205,831 downwards.
AATCAGGAAAATATAAGAGATGAAGGATGAAGGAGATGAGATAAAGTTGGAGAGAAAATAAGGAGGAGTTCTAATTCACTTCATTCTCACAAATAGTGTACACTATCATATATTTATAGGACTGACATTGAAGAATAATTTAAAGAGTTACAAGTACATAAAAAGTGAGATAAAGCAACGTAATTGTGCAATTGAAATTTATAGGGAATAAATACAGGAAACTCTTCAATTGGGGAATTATAGAGTATACTGACACATTAACCTTATGAGATGGAATTTTAAGATACTATTTGACAATGAACACCCACACTTCAGAATATTTATAGTAGCAAAAATGTTTTTCCCAGTCCAAATTAAAAAAAATTACACACACACAGACACAGTGGTTTCTAATAAATAAATAATTATAATTATTTAATTTTTTTAAATAAAATTACATGATGCTTTTAACTAGTGAAGAGTTGAATTGGAGGAATAAAGTTAAAAATGGAGGGAAGAATTAGCGCCTTTGAAACAGAGCAAAAATGTCCATATGTTTTTACCAAACATTCTCATGACACCATATTTATTTCTTTGAGTTTAAAAATACTTATAAATTTCGACCAAAAAAAGAAAATACTTATAAATTTTTTAAAACAGAGCAAAAATTCAATTTCCTCTAATCACCTGAAGCCGTCGTTACCTTTTGATTTGGTGGGCCAATATGTATCCACGTGATATCTGTTGCTCCCTATCCCTCCATTATCTCTCTCTTCCCTCTGGACTCTCCCTTTGACACACTTTTCCCCACTTTATTCTAAAATGTACAACAATGTCACAGTGATAACTAAAAAGCACTACGGCACTCTAATTTATTTAAAAATTGTTGTAATTAATTATTTTTTTATATAAGAATATTTATCTAATTTAATTATATATATTAAGAAAGTTAGTTAAATCAGTTAATATCACATGTATTTTCTAAAACATCATAATCATCTTCTTTAATTCTGTTATTCCTCTCCTCTTTAATTTGACTATTGCTAAGGAAGAAGTATCAATAGGGGTAAATTAAGAAAAGATTAATAAATATAAAAACCATTTCTTATATTAAGGATCAAAATTAACTTTTAAATATGTCTTAAATTAAGTACCGGGCAGTATTAACAAATTATCTTAGAAGTAACAACTATATATCAACTACCTTCCTATTAACTATTTTTTCTCTCATTTTCAAACGAAATAATATTGTACGGAGTCTAAAGTAATTTGTATTATTCTTAAATTATGAATAATTTGGGTTGTTATATTTTACATATGCTCACACTAAAAGTTAATTCCAATAAGATAATGAAAAAGTTAAACAATATTAGAATTTTATTTTCTACTTATGAGAGTTATTTAGCATTATTATATTGCTGAAAGAGCCATCTCGCCTAACTCATATCACTTTCTTGGATAGGAATGATTGAATTATTGAAAGAGGCATCTTCGCCTAACTCAAAAAATTTCACGAATCAGCAGATATTGTCGGTAAACTTTTTGCCTTTTCAATACTGTCTTCAACCCATTCTGAGAAAAGAAGGGAAAATCCAGTTCATGACCCTTAAAAAAAAGAGCTAAAAAAAGCCTAAAGATTCTGAAAATTCGAAAAAAGACCCAAAATTCTGAAATTCTGGAAAAGGCCAAACGTAGTTGTTAATGGGGCTGATATAGTTGTTAGTAGAGCCGGAAAATCGGGCCAAGCCCATCGGGCCAGCCCGTTTAAGCCCTGGCTCTGCAGGGCTTGGGCTTAAAAAATAGGTCTGAAATTTGAAATTGGCCCTGCAGGGCCAACCCTGTAGGGCCTCGGGCCGACCCTGCAGGCCCGTTTAACTGTACCTTTTTTTTTAAAAAAATAATGACTTAAACTTCGACTTAATGAATGTGTTTATTTGTAATTACTTAGAATTTTTTTAGTTTAAACTATAACCCTTTTTTATGTTTATTATTATTTTGCATTAAAACACATAAGTAGTTATTATAAATTTTAAAGAGGTGATGTTTTTATATTAAATAAACACATACTTTAGTATTACAATATTATATAAGTAATATATTATAAATATATTCTGTGTAAGATAAGTATAATTATTTTTACCTGTCAGTAAAATCATGCATGAATCAAAGGAATCTGCAGACACACAAAATTACGAGAGGGAAAAGCATTTTGTCATAAACATACATAAAGCAATTCCTTTGTTTAATATTTTTTGAAAAAAAGGAAAAACATATTTTTTGTATTTATTTGTTTTTTAATTACGAATTAATAATGTATTTATTTGTTGAATGATTTATATTGTTTAGATATTAATATTGATAAAATTTATTTGATAGATTAGAACTTTAATGATTGCAATTTATTAATTATATTTCTTTAAAAAAATCAAATGAGAAATAGTTAAAATTTGAAATAGTAATTTTCAGGCCCTGTAGGGCCGGCCTTGGCCCTAATACTATCGGGCTGGGCTTTGAAAAACAGATGTTTTCCTTACTTCAGGCCCTGTAGGGCCGGCCCTGATTCCCAACTCTAGTTGTTAGTAGGGTATTGATATAGTTGTTAACTGGGTTGATTTAATTGTTAAAAATAGAATCTAAAATTCCGGAAAAGGCCCAAGGTGAGCCCAATTAACAACTATATCAGTACCCCGCTAATAACTATATCAGCCCTATTAACAACTCACCTTGGACCTTTTCCGAAATTTCAAAATCTTAAGCCTTTTTCTAAATTTTCAGAACTTTTAGGCCTTTTTGGATTTTTTTTTTGATAATATGAGCCCTGAACAGAATTTTCTTGGAAAAGAACGTCCTTCATCTGAATTCATTGAATTACGTACAATACTTATCCTTCTTGTTATTTGCAATGTTGCTATTGTTATTCATATATAATTAAAACTTGTTATTGAATCAGTAAGCGTTTATCAAAATTGTGACCAAATGCTGAGATGATATGGTCATTTGCTAGTCAATTGTTGTTATGCATTATGCTATTATAATCATATGAATAAATTTGTAATTGAACCAACGAGTGTTTGTGAAAGTAGTGGTCACTTACTTAAATGGAACAGTTATTTGCTATTCAATTATTGTTCTTCACTTAATACACCTCATAACTTGAAAGTTAATTAGTACCCGATTCTTAATATAATATACATTTTAATAAAGAAATCAAATTACAAAATGGATATTATATTGGACGGGAATTATCTTATATCTTAATCTTGCTTTGTGTTATATTACTAGAATGTTTTAGTAGTGGCTTAATGGCTTTACATTTTTTGAGTGATCTTATCTTGGATAGGGAGTATATTATACCTTAATCCTGCTTTGTTTCGATAGTGGCTTAATTGCTTTACGAAGAAAGCGGGGAGTATTTTGGTAAAAGCACTAAATTTTAAAATTCCCTATTTCTTACCTAAGAACCTATTTATACTTTTCAATTTTTTAGCAGTCTTTTTGAAATTTTGTAAGTTCAAATTGCATTTATTTATCTTTTTCCCCTTTTATTTCTGTCGAAGAGACTTTTTTTTGTCCTCTTTTCACTGCTAAAAAAACGTGAAATAGCGACGGAATTTGCAACGGAAAATTTTCCGTCGCAAATTTACGGCATTTTGCGACAGAAATTGAATCCCGTCGCAAAATGAGGAAATTAGCGACGGATTTTGAATCCGTCACTAAATGAGGAAATTAGCGACGGATTTAGAATCCGTCGCTAAAGTTAGCAACGAATTCAAAATCCATCGCAAATTGGCGGCCAAAAAGGCCGCCAATCCCGCCCTTTAGCGACGGATTTTGAATCCGTCGCTAAATTTAGCGACAGATTTTGAATCCGTCGCTAAATGAGGAAATTAGCGACGGATTTAGAATCCGTCGCTAAGTTTAGCGACTGATTTTGAAATCCGTCGCTAAAATTTTGAAATCCGTCGCTAAGTGGCGGCCAAAAAAGGCCGCCAGTTTTTTTAGTTCAAATCCGTCGCTAAAAAGCTGCTTGCTTTTTGTGACGGAATTTTAATTCCGTCGCAAAAAGCAGTTTTGCGACGGAAATTTATTCCGTCGCAAAGCTACTTAAATAAACTTCTCCTTCCTCATTCGAATCTCTCCCACAGCTCGCCCGAACACAGCTCCCCGCACATCTGAGCTTCACCCACCACTGCTCCCTCCGGTTCTTCCTCCATGGCTCCAGCTACCAAATCTTTTGTGAAGCCACCAATGAAGGGGAAGGGAGACGCCATGAGGTGAACGATCGAGAAGACTAGATCTGCCTTTTATGAGCAACTTCATCATCATCTTCAACACGAGAACCAAGGATGAGATCAAGCGGAGACGCAGCGAGAACCAAGGATGAGATTGATCGATGGCACAGTGAGGTGAAACGATCGAGAGGACCAGATTTGCGTTTTGGGAGTAGCTGCATCTGCCGAGTATGGTGGGTGTTTGGGTCTTTATTCTTCCTCAACTGACGATGTAAAGCTTTATCTCTCATATTCAAACTATATTCCTCAAAATACCTTTCTGTCTCTCTCTAATTGTGCTCTGAATCCGTAAAATGGTGAAGAGATGGTTTCTTTTATTTTTCTGGGTTTTATCAGAATTTTACTTGTGGGTTCATGAATTTGTTGATATCATTTCTTGTTGGCCTGAGCTGGTTTGGTTGATCCTAGATTTCGATTATTTTGATTTTGAATTTTGCCTCTTGATTGTGGATTTATCTCTTCGTCTTGAGTGTTGCTCTATGATTTTTTTACGTTGATAAGATTTTGATTTTTCGACATTGATAAGATTTTGATTTTTGTATGTTGCTATGATATTTTAATATATAATTTTTAAACAAAATTAAAAAATAAAATAAATAAATTTAAAAGAATAATGAAAAAGAATATAATTATTTTTAAAAGAATATAATTTTCAAAGAAAATTAAAACAAAAAATAAAAAATTAATTAAAATAAATAATATATAATTTTTTTTAAAAAAAAATTAATCAAATTAGCGACGGAAACTGAATCCGTCGCTAATTTGAATTTAGCGAAATTAGCGACGGAATCATATTCCGTCGCTAATTCCAATTTAGCGACGGATTTTAAATCCGTCACAAAATTCAAATTAGCGAGGGATTTTAATTCCGTCGCTAATTGCAACGGAATTTTAAATTCCGTCGCAATTGCGACCACTTTTTAGCGATGGAAAAAATCCGTCGCAAATTTATTTAGCGACGGAATTTGTGGTTTTAGCGACGGATTTTTTCCGTCGCTAAAACCCTTTTTTCTTATAGTGTTTTGGGCAAAAAGAGACTTTTTCTTTGGTCATTTATGCATTTAAAGGTACTGATTTGGGTTTGTATATTTCACGGGTTATTTTTTAAAAAATTATAATTTAATTGGCATTCCATTAAGAATGATAGGATAAATTCATGATTTCTTTAAAGTATTCGTTTTAATAATGATTTCACTTCAATGGAAATTAAAAACCCTTGAATATGTGTAATGAGTAAGAATACTTTGTAAAATATAAATTATAAATTTGCGAGATAAAGTGGATTGAGATTTATTATATTTAAAACTAAATTCAACCCCAACTAACTTTTATATTACGGATTGAAGATAGTTGATAGGGCAAAACTTTATAGCCTAAAAAACTCTGCAAGTGCACGGGCCGTATCAAGTAATAAAGTGATAAGAAAAGTATCGTTCCCACGAGGACTTTAGTATCACAACTTTAGTTAAGCATTGATTTCACAATTTCGTTTAAGTTGAGCAAAACAAATTGAATTTAATTAAGAGAAAAAGAAATCTAAAATTAAAATAAACAACTACCACTAATCAAACGAGCAACCTAGAGTCACTAATCCCTTATTTGATTCCTAGATTTTATCCCCCTTAAATTAACTTTGACTTAACTTGATCAGCTAATCTAGAGTATTAATGTTTATAAGTGCCTGTCAGTCCACTTATACACCTACCTCAAATAATTATGCAATGCCTCACATAATTAATTAAGATGCAATTTAAATCAGGCTCACTCTAATTTGATTATGCGGAGCTTCTAGGTATATGTCTATCCTAGACGCAAATTAGATTAAAACCTAACTTCACATTAAATTTAAATCTAATTCCACATTATTTAATCCCAAGGTCAATTTAAGATTCCCTTCGTCAAGTTCAATCCTAAATCCCCAAAACATGCTTAACTGTGGCCAATCACTAAGCAATAAATACTAAAAACAAGATCAAATAAACTGATTAAAATTAAGCAAAACTAATGAGTGGGAACAATTTCTAAGTCTCAAACAAGTTCATAGCACTCTAGGTTGAAAAGAAAATTAGCCACACATGGCTTTATTCAAATCCATAACAAAAAGATAAAACTCAGGTTCAAAGAAGAAGGAGAGAGAGGAAAGAAAATTTCTTCGTCGCTTCCACAGTCCTTTCGTCTTTCCATGGAGATGATGAAGAGAATTGAAACGCTCAGCCTCTACTCCTCTGCTTCTTCGGTCCTTCTTGTTCTGCGTCTCTCAGATCTTTTCTTTCGTGATCCTCTTTCTTATCTCTGCCTCCTTATTTATAATAATTTAAGTTTTGGGTCATTGATTCTCCTTTCCTTATAAAAAAAATATCTCATATCTTGTAATTTACTCCATCAGATCACACAATTGATTTTGTTTCTATTTTTCTTGTGTGAGACCATTGAATTTGACTGATTGCATATCCTCTTAATTGCTTTTTCTACTTCATTTCAAATCAGCTAATATTTCCTGCACAATAAAAATAGAATATGAGTAGATTTTATGTCGATTTATTTTTTGATCCTAAGTTTGATTTAATGATGGAAAAGTTAATAAAAGATAACTAAATAGGTATATAATATCAATAAATCTAATTAATTCTCATGAGATATATACCTATTTAATCATAAAATATATACTCATCAATAGTATTTGGACATGTCAATGTTTAAATTTGATATTAAGTATAGATATGATGAACATGAAACACTGCTACAAAAATGTCGAATTGCGACGGATTTTTGTGACGGAACATTTTCCGTTGCAATTTGCGACGGAAAATACTATCCGTCGCAAAAAAGAAAAATTTGCGACGGATTATCTATTCCGTCGCAAATTTTGCGACGGAAACGTGAATCCGTTGTAAATCTTGCGACGGACAGTACGTCCGTCGCAAAATGCGAGACACTGGCGGACCTTTTGTCCGCCATTTTGCAACGGAACATATATCCATCGCAAGATTGCGACGGACTAAGATGTCCGTCGCAAAACGGCGGCCTTAAAAGGCCGCCGTCCCTCCCTTTTGCGACGGATAAATAAATCCGTCGCAAAAAGGGGATTCTTTTTGCGACGGACAGGTTTTCCGTTGCAAAAAGCTGTTTTGCTTTTTGCGACGGAAAGGTTTTCTGTCGCAAAAATCAATTTTGCGACGGATATTGTAGTCTGTCGCAAAATTGATTTAAAACCCCCCAGCTCGATATCTCCCCCAGCTCAGTTTTTGGCCGCCATTTTCGCCGCTTCGAACATCACTCTCACCTCTCCCGGCCCCTAGCTCGCCTCGCCGCCCCCAGCTCCGGCCCCACCCTCAGCTCTTCCTCCGGTAGGCCCCCAGCTCGCCCTCCTCTGAGCTCGTTGATCCCCAGCTCCCCGCGCCGCCCTTGCGAGCTCCCTCCGCCCCCTCAGCTCCCCAACCCACCTCCCCCCGCCGGACCCAGCTCCCCAACCCCCCTCAGCTCCCCAAGGTCCAGCCCCCAGCTTCAGCTCCTCCCTCAGGCGCGGTGAATGCAGGTTTGTTTGTTTGTTTTTTTTACTCTAGCCATCTCCTTTTTTTTTCTATTGGACACCCATAATCACATTTATCTCCCATTTTCCGGTGGTGTATCCCTGTGCTCTGGTCAGTGATTTTCCGGCGGTGTCTCCTCCTCCTCTTCCCTCACTAGGTACCGTCTGCACCTTATTCCAAGTAAGCTTGCTCTCTTTTATCTTTTTTCTGGTGTGGAAAGATTTGATTTCTTTTATTTATTATTTTCTTCAGTATTATTTTTATTTGTAATAAAATTATGTCAAAAATATTACTGGTTCTCTTTAGTGAAATTTCTGCAGAATATATCTTTTTTAATATTTTGTGTTATTTCTTTAATGTTGATTAAATTATTTGTTATTGGTTATTAATGTTGATTCTGGAGTATTAGTGATAATATTAATGTTGCATTAATTTTTTATAGTCTCTTTTGTATAATGAAAGTGTTGTAAAATTATGATATTGTTTATTAATGAGAGTATTAATGTTGCATTATTTTTTTTGACTAGTCTCTTTTGTATAATGAATAATTGTGTGTTAAAATGGGACTATTTTTCATTATTGGTTATTATTGTACATAGTGGATTATGAGTGTTGGCAGAAGATTATCAATTACATGAGTTTAGATTTTTTTTTGGTTTTAGTTTCTTCTCTGGTTGATTGTATTAATTACATAAAGATCTTGATACTCAATGTGTTTATTAATTTGGATTATACTTATAGTGTGTAGGAGATTCCATGATTTTTTTTAATTATTGGGTTTTAATGATTTTGAATTTTTTAATCTTGCATTGTTTTTTGGGATGAAAATAAATTAAAAAGGTAAATTTTACAAGTAAACACAGTTATGTAACGTATAGAATTATTTTAAGTAAAATTTTTTCATTTCCATTTTTGTTTTTTTTTTACAAAAAATTATTTTAAGTTAAGTTGACATCAATTTTTATTATATAATAATTCTTAAAATCACAGCATTCAATAGTATTTTGTTTTTCACTTTTTAATATTATGATCCTCTATTTGATTTGAAGATTGTAACTACCCCTGCCTCTCCTAACATAAGTGATTCATCTGAAATTCGAACTTGAGATTCAAAGGAATTATCAAAACCTTACACCGCTAAACCAACCCTATGTTGGTAATAATATTTTATTTTAATTAGTTTACTTTGTTTAAATATTTTTTGTTCCCTTTAAAATAAAATATTCCCAAATGTATAGGATATTAATTTATCTAGGACTTTTTATGTTAGGTGAAAGTATACATTTTTTTAAGATATATAGAAAGTTTGTACTCTCAAGGCATTTTTAGTATTTTCAATATTAAATATTTGTAAATCTAATAATTTTTGTTTGGAAAGGTAAATTTGTAACATAAACTCAGGCTTAAATGAAAAAAGTAGCAATAAATAGCAATAAATATTAGAAGGCGTAAAAATGAAAATTGAAAAAAAAAGAAGGATAAATTTTAAAAATATCTTATAAACATTAGTAAAAATAGCAGTAGAAATTATTTGGCTAAGAATTCTTTTTAAAAATATCTTATAAATATTACTAAAAAAGTATACATGGATTTAAAAAACCAATTGCACTTTAAAATTTCAAATCAATGGTTTTTTTATTAAAATAATTTGTAAATTGATAAATTTTATACTAAATACTTATTCTGTTGAATTGACCACTTTTATATATTTGTGGCATGTTGAGATGTTAATTAAGTTAGTAACCGAACTAGCTAGGAAATATGGAAGGCAACCATGATAGAAGTTGGATGTACAATCGCCTAACTGAGAGAAGAGAACTAATAAGCATTCTTGGCGGGTTTGCAAGAGTTCATCAATTTTGCTCTAGCACATTCAACTAATTCAAGTAGGGAGATTAGGTGTCCGTGTGTCAAATATAGGTGTATAAGATTTGAAGATTTTGAGGTCAAAATCCATTTGTGTAAAAAGGGATTCATGAAGGATTATGAGTGTTGGGAATGTCATGGCGAAGTCCGACAGACACTGACACCTAGTGGTTATTACGGGGACAGTAGTCATCGAGACAACCTTAATCAATATGAGCAGTTGGTTATGGACGTTGCGGGACCGTCGATCGGCCGATATTTCGATCCTGTTACTCATGTTGAATCGTCATACATGGGAGAGGAGACCGATACACATGCTCAACCATCATAGATGGGAGAGGATCCTCATCCGGAAGCCGATAGATTCTATAAAATGCTTCAAGAAGCGCAACGTCCGTTATGGGAAGGTTGTGAACACTTTGAAAATAGTGAATATTCATCGCTATCGGCTACCCAGCAACACTAAGCTTGAAGACTGATCACCATATGAGTGAGAGGAATTACAACGAAATGATGCAGATCATAAGCAAGGTTGTTCCCAAAGACAATAATTTGCCGAAGGATTTTTACCAAGCAAAAAAAAAAGGTGAAAGAGCTTGGGCTTGGATGTGAAAAAATTCATTGCTACCCTAGGGGATGTATGTTGTATTACAAGGATGATGCTGAGTTGACCAATTGTAGATTCTGTGGACATGACAGATATAAAGTTGTGAGGAAAGGAAGGAAAATGACCCGTCAAGTGTTAAGCAAGATGCACTACTTTCCTCTGGTGCCCAGACTTCAGAGATTGTATGTATCAGAACAAACAGCTGCTCACATGAGATGGCATCAGGAGCATCACAGAGATGAAAACTTTGTGACGCATCCTTCGGATGCTGAAGCTTGGCATAAATTTGACGAGGCGAATCGTTTCTTTGCTATGGATCCCCGTAATGTCCGTCTTGGTCTATGTTCGGATGGGTTCGCTCCTTTTGATAAAACGGGCAGGAATTATTCCTGTTGGCCTGTCATTGTGACACCGTACAACCTCCCACCTTCTATGTGCATGAGAAGAGAGTTTTTGTTCCTTAACGCGTTAATCCCTGGGCCATCCAACCCAAAAAAGAAGATAGATGTGTACCTCAAGCCTTTGATAGACGAGTTGAAGATGTTGTGGAGTGAAGGGATTCTTACATATGATATATCATTAAGTCAGAATTTCACCTGGGCTGCCTTAATGTGGACGATAAATGATTTCCCTGCATATGGGATGTTGAGTGGCTGGCAAACGTCGGGAAAGCTTGCATGCCCGGTATGTCTTGAATAGAATACAGGTTATAGCTTGGAACACAGTCGCAAGGTCTGTTGGTTTGACAGGCACCGGCGATTCCTACCCCTCGATCATCCGTACAGGAGAAATAGAAAAGACTTCACGTGAAATGTTGTCGAACGAGCAGATCAACCTCGTCGTTTAAGTGGCCAAGAAATATGGGATAGGGTCAAGTACATTCCAAGTGTCGAAGAGGGGGCTGCTTCCAGCGAACCTGAGGGATATGGCATTGATCATCATTGGAACAAACGCATCATCTTCTGGGAACTACCATATTGGAAAGATCAACGATTAAGACACAACCTCGATGTCATGCATATTGAGCGGAATGTGTTTTGCAATATTCTGTACACCGTGATGGACACCAAGGGCAAGACGAAGGACACAGTCAACGCAAGATTGGACATAGAAGAGATTTGCAGAAGGCCTGCTTTGCATTTGGTGGAGAATGGTACGAGACGGTTTTCCAAACCTAGAGCGCCGTACACATTCAACAAAGAGTAGAATTTTGAATTGTTGCAATGGGTTAAAGATTTGAAACTCCCGGACGGTTATGCGTCAAACTTGAAAAGATGTGTCAACATGCACGAGGGGAAGTTCTTTGGGATGAAGAGTCGTGATTGTCATGTTTTTTTTCAGAGATTGTTGCCTTGGGCCTTCAAAGCACTACCGAAGGAAATATGGTCTATTCTAACGGACTTTTCCATGTTCTTTAGGGAAATTTGTGCTTCAGAGCTTAATGTTGAAAAGTTACGGCTCCTGGAGGCAAGTATGCCCATAACGCTATGCAAGTTAGAGACGGTGTTTCCTCCTACCTTTTTTGACTCAATGGAACATTTACCCGTTCACTTGGCTTACGAAGTAAAGGTAGGAGGCCCGCAACAATATAGATGGATGTATCCGTTTGAGAGGTAATATATATTTATTTCGCTCTGTTATTAATTGACCGACATGGTACTTTAGTTTATAAATACCCTATGATATTCCATTGTAGGTTTTTACGCACACTTAAGCACAAGATCAAAAGTCCAACCCACGTTGAAGGATCTATCGCTGAAGCATATCTAGTCGAAGAGGCCGCTAAATTTGCGTCGTACTATCATCCCCCTGTAATGATGTCAAGATGGAGAAGGGTACCTCGCAACGATGCCGGTGATACAAGGGATCAAAAATCAATATTTAATTATCCAAGGTGAGTCATGGTAAAACGTTGGAAATCAACTCTTAACGGAAGAGATAAGCAAGTAGCGGAGTGGTACATTCTAAACAACTGTGAAGAGGTCGCCGAGTACTTCAAGTAAGATTTTTGTTTTTCCTTTTTACTATTACGGTAAGTATTAAAGTATTAACTTTATATATATATATATTTACAGTTACTTTTCTAATTGGGTCCGATCGGAAAATCCTTCATTGTCGTTGTCCCAGGTTGATTAATTCACGAACTCTGAGTTTCCAAAATGGTTTTGAACCTATTTCACGAAAAATCGATCAGATCACAATGAAGTTGCGTGGAGTTTATCTTATGGAGCTCCAATTAGTGTTACTCGATGCAACAAATATATAATCAATGGGTATCGATTTTCAACTGTTGACACGGATGCAGGTACACAATGTTGCAATTACGGTGTATGTTGTCGAGGTGACCAAGTTGACGGGGTAGAGACTGTCTACTACAGGAAGTTACGTGACATAATTCAATTGAGTTATCCGTGGGACAAGGTGGTGACCCTTTTTAAATGTGAGTGGTTTGATAACAGTCCGCGTGGGACAAAAATGGACAAGCATGGAAATATTGAGATCCACTGGACAAGGAGATATGCGGTTGGTTATGACCCATTCATCCTTGCTCAACAGGCAGAACAAGTTTACTATACATCATACCCCACATCCCGCCAAAGGTGGAGGGGGGTTATTAAAACCAAAGCACGAAATATCATACCGAAGTCGAAAGAGTCAGATTCAAATGACGGTATGGCTGAACCGTTCCAAGCTGATGTGGAAGATCTACTGCCCATAAACATCAAAGACAACGAAATACCAAGCAATCTCTTTGATTCTACTGCGGATTTAGAATTGATTCCTATACAAATTGACGATGAGGAATCAGACGATGAGGCAGAATTGATTTACTCTGACAGTGAATCTGAGTTCGACGACTATGAGACTTCAGAGGAAGATGTGCAAGCAAATGTCGATGAACAGGAATCGTCCGGTTGAGATTTGTTAGTTCTTTGTTTATGACGATCTGTTGTATTACATATTTTGTTACTTCACTACTGTAATCAACCCTAAATATCGTTTTATTTTTTTTTATTCTTTGACCTAATGTCTATAAGTGTTCAGAGATGGAGCATCGAGGAGGATGTTCAAGTAGTGGACGTGGTGGTGGTCGATCCCAGTCCTGTCCTATCAGAGGGGGTAGGGCGACGCCATCTGCCCCTTCTGTAGGCAGAGGGCGGGGCGGTGCCCCAGAGGTGCAACCCTTTAATATGTCATCGTCACCGTCGGGTTATTTGGCATCTTCACCGTCGCTGTGTACGTCGTCGTCACCGTCTACCCCTACTGATCCGCATCGAATGGGAAAACAGGTTTACTAGCCCAATTCTGATTGATTTACATATGTTTAGTTTCATGAAACCATCTATGTACAAACATCTTTAATATTTCACATTCCTTGCTTAGCACACCCCGTCACCTTAGAGCCACGTCGAGGAAGAAGGTAGTTCCTCCAATACACCAATCTGGGGCACCACAGATCCTTCGACAGGGATGCTTTGGATCTGTCCTGACGGCGAGTAGTAAGTCATGCCAAGTTACCAGTAATGTTACAAATCCCTTCTCTAATTGGTTTGTATGCTAATAATATTTGCATGATGTCCTCTGTCTTTAGCATTGTGCCTCGTGATCCGGTGGGGGCTTTCATCTCAGACCAATTATTCTGTAATTACAAACAAGCTTGGACCAGCTGGACAGCGATTCCTACGAAAAATCGAAATGCTTGGTTCGATGAGTTTATGGTAAGTTATTTGTTTATGGTTATTAATTAAGTACTTTTAAAAATTACCGCACTAATTGTTCGTTGTTGATTTTCAGGGGAGGCATATGTCGTTGCCTGAACATCGTGAAGCTCTGAGAAAAGCTTATAACGCCAGGGCAGCCCGGTGGTTGTCTCAAAAGCTTTATTGTTTGAGAGAGTCAAGAGGCAGGCGAAATTGGCTTCCACAGGAGACTGCAAACGAATTATTTGACAATTGGGCCACCAATGAAAAGTTTCAGGAGAAGCGTGCGAAAAATAAGGAAAATAGGGCCAAAATGGAAGGACCGTCATATGTTGGCGGCTCCATTCCAATTACTGAGTGGAGACGGAAAATTGTGAGTACACGTTATTTTCTATTTAGGTATTCAATATTTTATACTTTGAAATAATTAACTATGATCATCATTTGCGTTTGCAGGCAGAGACTGGGGTTCCTTCAGAGTTGATAAGTTGGGCTACCTTTGAGCGGACCCATTCCCGGCAGTCTGAAGGAAGTGATGAGAGGGAATGGATTAACTCAAGAGCCCACACAGTAGCGGTTAGACATTTATTGCCTTTATTACTTGTTTTATGCACCACAATATTTATTTCATTTTACATGTCTTATTTGTTATGTATTTTTGTCTTTGTAGGAAAACTTTATGAAGCTGTCGCAGGAGAGAGACTCACAGCGTGAGACTGACCCCTCATCCTCTATGTCCGATAATGATAGTCTGTTCTTTGAGGCTACAGGTGGATTTAACAAGAAAGGGAGAGTCTTTGGATACGGTGCCTCTGCTAGCCGACTAAAGCCAACAAAGCGCTCCTCATCCGGCATTGAAGATGTTTCTCCAGGTAAACGTATTTGATATTGATAATTTCCATTCTCTTGTCCATTCAAATGAAGTCCAAATAATAAATGTACTTCATATTGTTTTTGCAGATGAGATGAAGAAGATGAAGGCTTTGACAGCACAGATGACTCAGGAACAGGAGCGGATGCTTGAAGAGCAAGAGAAGATGAGGCAGATGATGATTCAGGAACGAGAGATGATGGAGGAGCGGATGACTAAGGAACGAGAGATGATGCAGGAGCAGATGAGGCAGATGCAAGAGGAGATGATGAGGCAGATGCAGCTTCAACTCAAGTCCCTAATGAACAAGGGTTCGGGGTCGGGTCCTGGTGATGATGACCATGATGGTGATGGTGATGATGATGATGATCACAATGCTGCTGTTTAGACTACTGTTTAGAATTTGCTCTTTGTAACATTGTTAGACTACTTTTTAGTATTTGGTATTTGTTAGATTACTCTTAATGTGCACTCCTTATAATTATTATTATATCCATGAATCACTACTTTTTGTACTCACTTTTTTTAAATTTTTTTAAAAAATATTTTTTTTAAAATAATTATTAGTTTTGCTAAGAAATTGTTTCTGTAGCAAACGATCAAATATAGGGAAATTTGCTACGGAGAAAAATTCCGTAGCAAAATTTCAAGTTTGCTACGTAATATTTTTCCGTAGCAAAATTGAGAATTTGCTACGGAAATTGCTACAGAAAATAATTCCGTAGCAAATTGCTACGGAAAAAATTCCAATTCCGTAGCAAAATTCAAATTTGCTACGGAAAAAATCCGTAGCTTTTTTTTCCGTAGCAAATTTGCGAAGGAATGGAATTTCCGTCGCAAATTGCTACGAGGAATTTTGCTACGGAAAATCCATGTTTTTCCGTAGCAAAATCATTTTGCTACGGATTTTTTCCGTAGCAAAATTCGAAATTTTTTGTAGTGAAAACTTTTCAATATCATTACTTTTTTTTAAAAAAAAAAATTTGTTTGCTTTTTGGCCGTTTGGATAATTTTTTTTTTTAAAAAAAAAAATTAGAGATGGGGGTAGATACTAATGACATGAGGTTATTATTACAAGGGAGATAAAACCAACCATTTGATCTACTACTAGTTACAAACGAGTTTTCATGTTACACCAAGCTACAAAATCCTTCGACTTGACATGTTTGGGTTTGAAGCAAAGGAAAGATAACATGTGGAAAACACTTAAACACTACTTTTTAATTTTGTTTTTGTTCGCTTTGGTAGAATGGCAGTTTTGGGTAGAATTCTTCCTATATATATGTGTGTCTGTAATATTATATATACATTAGTTGAAACTAATATATCAACTAATAATATTATATATATTAGGTTCAACTAATATTAGACACCAATATAAAATTAGTCTTAATCTAGTGGTGTAAGGCCCTATTAAATTCTTTTAAATCTTGAGTTCAGGTCACAGAGGAGACATATGTATTAGGGAGGGAAAGCCATGAATCTTACGCGGATAGCTGATAATAAATAAATAAATATACATGTATAATTATTAGGTGTGTATATATATATATATATATATTGTAACAAAAATAACTCAAGAAAGAGACACGTAAGGAAATAAGGAAGGATTCGCGCAATTATTGAAGTATATATATAATGACAGAGGCGTAAAGCTCAAATGTCACCCAAACCAATGAATCAAAAGGAGAGGAGATAACAAACGAAAGACGGAGAGATGGTCATGGAGAGCTTAGACGACACAGACAAAACAAATATTTATGACACTTCAACAATGGCTGCAAATCTTCCTTCGCTTCCTCTCCACAACAACAACAACAACAATGGCTTTCCCTCCTCTAATACCGATTCTTCTCTTCCACACTCCTCCACCATTCATCTCGACCAGTAACTATTTCATATATATAAATAATAGCCTCTGGTTTGATTGATGCATGATACTACTCAGGGATCATATGTGTGTGTGTGAATTGCAGCGGAGATAAGGTGGCGTTGGAGTCGTACTGGTGGAAGATGAGGGACAAGTGTACGGTGGAGATTAAGGGTTGGGAGTTTTTGAGTTATGGGAGAGATCGGACCAATAGTGTCTGTTGGTTTATGTCGCCGGAGCTCAGAGACGCCATTAAAAGGCTTCATGGTTTGGTCGGTAACGCTGAGATCGACAATAGCTACCTTGTGGTCGGAAATGGCGCCACGCAGCTCTTTCAGGCGGCTCTTTTCGCTCTCTCTTCTTCTCCTTCGCCATCTCCCCATAATCCCATTAACGTCGTCGCCGCTGCTCCTTATTATTCGGTCAGCCTCTCTCTCTCTCTCTCTACTCCATATCCAATCTTGCAGTTAATTTCAACGTCGTAATAAATATAAAAACTAGTTGAATTTTTTTTTTAGAAATTAAAAGAGATAAATAAACTATTTTAAAATATTTATATCTATTGTTTTTTTTTCCTCTAATTTAATTAGTCTAAATTCTGATTGATATACACATACATACATACGATACACAACATATGATTAAAGTATACATTTTGCTTTCTTAACCTCTTAAAAACAAAACAAAAAGTTAATTGGGTCATATATTTAAGATCCAAGAGAGTATAGACACATTAATGTGGGCACTAGGACAGTTAACATGGTTCAAGAATATTTCAAAAGGGAAAATGACTTTTAAGTCCTAACCAAAGCAAATAATATTAGGAAAATCTACATTGACAAGTGAACATAAAGAATTAACAAATGAATTAGTTAGTTATCAATAATAACTTAAAGGACTTTTCAATAAATTATTTCTTTTAGTTGGGACTTATATGTCATTCTTCCATTAAAAACCTATGTACTCCTCATCAAAAGAGAATTACGAACAAGATAGAGCAAAAACAATTAGTGGTGTTCCAAGGCCGGAGAGTTACAAATAAGAAAGAGCAAAAAAATTTGGGAAAATCACAATGAGGCCCCAAAGTACAAAAATAACTACAAAAAAGTCTTATACCAAATTCCCCACACACAAAAAAAAATCCCTAGGGACTTTTTTATGATTAGTTGTAGATAAGTTACTCAATTCTCTTCATACAAAAAGTCTCGTTATCAAAATGGTTTTTCAAATGGTCAAACTGACTTTTCATATTGTTAAACTGTCCTTAGAAAAATCTCGTTGTGAAAATAACTTCTAATATTGTCAAAATGTCTTTTCATGTTGTTAAACATTTTCTAAAATTCTACACGTTTGAAAAATTCAGAGAATTTTTTACAACAAGTAATTAAAACCATTTTAATAACATTAGAAGCTATTTTCACATCAAGATTTTCATACGAACAAACAACATAAAATGCCATTTTGACAATATTGAAATGAAAACTATTTTGACAATGAGATTTTTTGGTGATGGGAGTTCAGTAACTTATTTATAACTAATAAAAAAAAAGACTTTTTTGTGAGGGAAATTGAGTATGAAACTTTTTTGTGATTGTTTCCATACCTTGAGACCTTACTGTGATTTTCTCTCGAAAAAAATTAGTGGTGATCATGTGCTAGGACCGTCCTGGTCACGCCAGAATGAGGAGGATTGGGGTTTCCCACCCTTATACTTGAAAATGTCACTCCCTCATACTGTTCGTGATATAATATATACTTATTATCTAATTTAATTATATTAAGAGAGTTAGTGAAGTTATTTAATATAACTTGTATTATCTAAAACGCTTCAGTCATCTTACTTAATTCCTTTATTTTCTATCTCCTCTTTGATTATGGTTAAAGGAGCATCAATAGAGATAAATTAGGGCAAATAATAAATATGAAAAATATGTCTTATAATTAGGATCAAAATCAACTCTCCAAATATATCTTATACTAAGGATTGAATTGAGTATAATACAAGTGAAAAGCACCATGTTTTATTGTCCAAAGTGATCATTCATAACAATGCAACAACTAACAAGGTCATAGTACTTACAAGGAAAATGCATCCAATTAGGTTTTCCTAATTACACAAATTGATCTGGATCAATATAATTGTGTGATAAAAAAATTAGCAAAAAAAATATAATGGACACAACAATTAATGTGGAAAGAGTTCCCATTCAATATGAGTGAAAGTAGGGCAATATTTTAATGCCTTAATAACCTAATCACAACATGACAATAAAGAGGTAAAAAAATTAAAAGGATAATTTAATTTATGACATTGGGACCACGAGGATGAGACCATATCTTGTCTCATCCTAGTCCCAATTCTGCAACCGTCCCAGTTTGTCTCATCAGTTCCAACATGTCCTAGGTCGAGCTGAGTCGACAAAGACTGATTATTCATTGTCAACATTTCCCAATTCACATTATGGCTTATCAAAATCAGTCAATCCTTATGAACATATAACCTTGCTTCACATACAATATCATCAAAATGATTATTATTATCGCATCCCCTAGTTAATTAACTAGTTAATTAATAGCTTTTATGAGAGTGAAACTCCTCCCTCCGTAAAACCTGGTTTCCTGAACTCATGTCACATTGTCACGTACCCGCCGGTGGTTACAGTTCATATTTCTTGTTATTCACATAATAATCTCACTTGTAACGGGCTTAGTTCCTAATCAGTACAATCCAACAAAAATGTACATGAATTGTGTCATATTCTTCTTTTACCAATTCTCAATTACATTCATGTATAATTGGTGAAATGAATTAGCATCACATAAAATATTTATCAGGGGATTAAAATAAACTTGGTGTGTGGCAAGCAAACAGGCCCCACGCAGCCATGGCTGTTGCCACTGCCTATAAGACCTTATTTATCAAAATGGTGACTCCGAGTGAGGGTCATTTTATTATCATCTGAATTTTGGATCTGTTACCTTTTGTTCTTTCATACTCGTGTTTCCCCCCCCCCCCCCCCCCCCCCTAAATGCGTTTCTGTGCTACTCTGGGGTCATTGTTTAATAAACTAATGAACATATAGATGTTACTAAGAGTTTTTAAAATAATATTTAATTTATAGTTCAAATTAAACTACAACATCTTATACAATGGCAGAGCTTCTTTTTTTTTTTGCTCAAAATGGCAGAGCTTCTAAAGGGCCAGAGGGGGCCATGCCCCCCCCCCCAAAAAAAAATCCTAAATATTTAATATAAAATGGATTTTTTTAAAATACAAAATCTATACACTTGGCCTAAAAATTTATATATTTGTCTCAAAAATTTATACATTTGGCCTCCCCAAATATTTTTTTCTTAATTAGTTAATGAGTATACATTTGGCCCCCTTTAACATTTATCCCAAGATCCCCCACTAAGCTTATTAAAAAGTCAAGGCAGTGGATCTTAATGAATTATATATATAGATATGTAGATTTAATAATCTACAAATCAATCAGTGGGTTTCATAAAAGATTGACCTAAACTTTTTGAAGGAAAAAAATTTGGTCAACTTTAGTCAAGATTTATAAAAATGATGACTTGTTTTTTATATCATATGCAAGGGCAGGTTACTAAAGTGAATATAATATTGGGTGGAAGTAAGTATTTTGATCAAAGTTGGTTGTAACTATTTAAATTAACTATCATGTAAAAACCACATAGACCTTAATCTAAGTCAACCCAAATGTATTTAAAATAAGGGTTATTAAACCCGAACCGGACTAGCTGCTTTGGCCCAAAAACCGGTGAACTGACTCCTAAATCAGTCCAGTTCAATCATCAACCCAATTTGCATTTTTTTAAATGATTTTTCCAAGTTCTTCGTAATCTTATATTAATAACCCCTAAATTCTTACTTTCTCATTGGTTTGACCCCATGTTAGCTATGATTTGACTCCGATCTAATCTACAAACCTTTGAGACCCAATACCTGATCGGTTCAGTACTCGATTCGGCCTTAATAACCTTGTATAAAAGACTTGGAACAAACTTTTTGTGGAATGTTTTTTTTCCCCCCTATCACTGGCACATTCATGTTGGCTATTAATTAAACCTATGTTTCTTATAAACCAAATTTTTCTTAAACATTTTCTTTTTATGGGAATGCTTTTGTGTTTTTTAGGAGACATAACAAATGGACAGAGACATTTTCATGGGAACATTATTATGTACAACTTGTGAATGCAGGGGTACCCAGACGAGACAGACATGGTACGCTCAAGCCTATACAAGTGGAGTGGTGACGCAAGGGAGTATGATAAGAATGAAGCATACATAGAGATAGTGAATTATCCTAATAATCCAGATGGTAGTGTCAGAACAACACCTGTGGTTAACAACAAGTACGGATGTGAAGGCAAGCTCATTCATGACCTTGTCTTTTATTGGCCTCACTACACTCCCATTACTCACAAGGCCAAACATGACCTTATGATCTTCTCTCTCTCCAAATGCACTGGCCACTCTGGTTCTCGCATTGGGTATGTGCTTGCTACCTTTGATTCTTAATATAAAATTTAGTTTGCATTTGCATTACAAATTAAAGAAGATCTTATAGGCGATACTTAAGCTTTTGGTCTCTATAATTTTGGCTTAGTTGTAACTTAATCCCTATAGTTTTGACTCGGTTATAATTCAATTTCTGAATTTTGACCCACTACAACTCAATCCCCGTAGTTTTAAAAAGACCAAATGAGACTAATTTAGTCCCTATTTCATAAAACATAGGGACTAAACTATAAAATAGTTAAAACTATTAAGATTGAGTTGCAGTGAGTCAAATTTTAGGGACTAAGTTTCAATGGAGTCAAAACTATAGGGATTAAGTTACACCAAGTCTAAGTGTAAGGATTCAGTTACAACTGACTCAAAACTATAAGGACCAAAAGATTTATTTTGCATCATATATATAATAAGGTATCTGGTGATAGTATCAATTTTCTTTAAATACTGTGTACGATATTTGAGTCAAGGATATGAGTGCACGTTTATGCTTTCATTTGGGTTCTGTTGTGAAGGTGGGCTATTGTGAAAGATATAGATATTGCGAGGAAGATGACAAAATTTATAGTGTTAAACTCCGTTGGGGTGTCAAGAGAATCCCAAACTCGAGCTGCTAAAATAATGGAAGTTCTCTATAATAGCTATCAGAGTTTGAGATTTGATGGTTCTAAGAAGGATTCTGAGTTGTTCTTTGAGTATAGCAGACATCTTTTGAAAGATAGGTGGGAGAAACTGAGAAGAGTCATCAGCGAAAATGGTGATTTCATTTTACACAATCAGTTCTCTCAAAGAGCCTACTGTAACTTCAGAAAAGAATCATCTGAAGCGTATCCTGGTACTTTCTATTTTTTTAACCCTTCAATTGTTGATCAATTTTTATTGTTAAGGTGCAAATTTACCTCGTAAGTTTATACTCTAGAGCAATGTTGTGCTGAAAATGTTAAAATAGAATAATGTCGTCCCTTATCGTTAAAAATGTTAACGATCAACATTAATTTTTTTAATTAAAAAATGTTAGTTTTTTCTTAACGGGGTAGGGAAACATTGTTCTGTTTTGAAACTTCAGATGTGACATTGGGGGAAAAAAATGAAGGCAGCATTGTTTATGAGCAAAAAATTTTGGGACAAATTTACACATAACCCTTAATTTATATAAAGCATTACCTGGATAAACTCTAATTAATATTATATGGTTTTGGTGTTCTTTTTGCTATAGCTTTTGCGTGGTTCATGTGTAAGAAGGAGGAAGACTGTGGGATTTACATGGAGAAGAAAATGAAAGTAGTTGCTAGAACTGGGAATCGATTTGGATCTGATTCAAAATTTGCTAGAATTGACATGTTGGGCACAGGAGACAACGAATTTGATGAATTCTTAGACAGATTATCAACCATATATCAAAGAGGTTAATTAGTTATTGAAATGTAATTAAAAGAGAAGAAGATGTTTGGTAATTAAGGTGGTCCAACTCTTGTGGACGATGCGAAATGTTGTGAATAAATAAAATTTAGGAGAGCAGTTGTTGATGTTGTATTGCCACTCTTTGCTTTCCCTAGAATAAAAAGCACATGTTTGCCTTGTATCAATCTTAATTACTTGGGCACTTGCTTTTTAGAACCATATTGGCCAGTTGTATAATATTTGACTATATTGCCTCAATCTTGACAAGGGTAGAATTGGAAAAGACTGAGCTGTATTTCCTCTATGTTTAAATGTTGAGTATTGAAATATGAAATATTTGTAATAAAAATATAAAAGATAAGTACTGAAAAAATAACTCATGAATTTGAGAATATTAATTTTACATTTACATTACTTAGCTTTCCAATTTTTAGGTGATGAAAAAAATAACTCAAAAAATACTTTAAGGACAAATTATACTATTTTTTTTTTAAAAAAAAATACCAGGAGCTACTTAAAAAATACTTTAAGATGTTGAATATACCTTAACTCTAAACTAACATACCCTACTTAATTTACATTTTAACCGTTAAGAACTGGATTAAAATTGCTCCTGAAAAAATATTTTCAAAGCAAAATCGCACAAGTTACTTTAGAATACTAAATGTTATTATGAAAATGTTATTCCCTCCGATCTTAATTATAAGAGCTAATTGACTTTTTTGGGGAAATTAAGGAAGCTAATTAAATTACTTTAGAATATTTTTATTTTTTTTTCAACCTACTTAATTTAATTAATAAACTAATATATAATTTAAGGATACACAACATATGAAATGATTAAGAAACTTATTTAGTTTCCTTAATCTCTCCAAAGAAAGTCAACTAGCTCTTATAATTAGGACCGGAGATAGTATAATATAATAATGTTAGAGCAACCTTAACCCAAAGATATAGTGCTTCTCCAACAAAAGCGGCGCTACTGATTGATCTTTAAAAAAAAATCTCATTGCACTCTCTCTAAAGAAAGTGTTAACGCATGGTTTAAGAAAATAATAATAATAATTCCCTTTATGTGTAATTTGTTATTGTAATGTAGGCTTTCAGCCATCATATTTATCAAAATAATAATAATAATAATAATAAAGTGAGTGTTATCGCCACTGCTGTCCCCTAGCAGGGCTGGTAAAGCGCTTCCAATATGTACAATGGCACTACCAGCAGAGTCCAAAAGTAAGTGCTACCATATCTCTTTACATAGTAGTGTTTAGAGGAAAAATATTTGAACTAAAGTCTAGTTTTATACCCCCAACATTTGTTTAGTGCACTGATATCATAAGGCCATCACAAATTATTCAACAACTCAACTTGTAGACATGCCACCCAGCTTCAAGGCACATTTGACTCATTCATGGCATGGGAGTATTAATTCCTGTAACCAGCATCAACCCTTCAGCAATATGACCCGTATTTGCGAGGAAGTTATTGAAGGAATATATTTGCTTTGAATCATATGGAACCTAAAGTAGTTTCCAAATAAGAGATAGGATAAGATCCAAAAAAAAAAAAGAATTTAATTGTCCAAAAGTCTAATAACAACTGAGGAGCATATAATAACAAATTTCATTATAAAATAACAATAAGTTTATGCTACTCACTTTTTAGACTTTTTTATTATTAAATATCTTGTGTAGGACTTCATAGTAATTCTCTCTAAAAGATATTTTCTGATATTTGGAGCTAACTAATTTATAGATATTATGTAAATAACTTAAGTTAGTTAAATGTAACAAATTTGTGTTAGCTTTCCTAAAATACCCCCTCTAAAGCCTTTGTATTAGAAACTATCCCATTGACGAAAATTCTTTTTGTATGTGCAATCAATAAAGATTATTAAAAAAAAAATTATATATTTAGAAGACAAAATCAATTGAGCTTTCATATTTAGAACTAAAGTAAACTCTTTCTAATTCCTACATTTACGACTAAATGAAGTACTCGCTCCGGTCCTTAATGTAAGACCTATTTTTCATATTGTCAATATTTTCCTAATTTATTTTACCCTTATTGACTCTTCCTTAACAATAATCAAATAAAAGAAAGATAGAGGAAATTAAAGAAATTAATTAGGGTGTTTAAAAAAAAACATGTCAAATTAACTATTATAGCTAGCTTCTTTAATTTAATCAAATGAGATGTCACATCCCAATTTTCTAAAATGATTTCGAAGAAATTTCATCGGAGTTCGAAAGAGTTTAATCAGAGTAGAGCATCGGAATATTTTTAAAAGCAAGTAACTGATCAACATTTATCATTGGTGTATCTGTGTACTGTTACAATCATCCAAATAGTCGAATATTCAAAAAGAAAAAAAAAATAAAAATTTCGAAAGAAACTCCTTGTCTGCCTCTTCACGCCACCTGCTTACCCTTCTCCTCAGACTGGCCTCCTAAGGGTCCTGGGTCTAAGGTAAGAGTTGAGGTTCAATTGAACCTCAGGTAACGGTTAACCTCATGCTTATGTATCAAATATGTATGACAGATATTCATGGTAAAACAGCAATAACCACATACAATATTCTCATATTCAAGATAATAACATAACACAGCCACTGCAATATGCATGTTATTATAGTTTGCACTATTTACCAGTGCCACGGTGTACATCCGTGTCCTCAGCACTAAGAAAACATAACGGCGTTATCAAGACTATAACCCGTATCAAGCTGTATGTGTATGATCAATTTTCAAAAACAGAATCTCAGACTATCTATCACATATAAGTATACAATAAGCATCAGCAAAAGTCGGTAATTCCGGTACATAGTTTGATCGGTCTGCGTTCGTTCGGATAGCCTATAATAGTAATATCGCTCTATTAATTTATAAATAATATCCTAACAGATATTTTTTGCCACTAATGACTATTTTCCCCTTGGTACACTGGTTTATCATTTTATTTCCTCAAAATTCGTTGAAGAACGCTGGAAATCATTGGGCAGAATTTCGCCTATCTTTGAAAAATCATAACTAATTCTAGAAAAATCGAAACGAAGATCCGTAAAATGTTCCAGTCTCCTTAGGATGTCTATTTTCCAGAAAAAATATCAGGCTTTGCCCAGAATTCAAAAATAATTCCCAGATTTCACGTGTTCATCCTCTGCCCAGAAATTCCAGCATTTTCGCAACACAAATTTTGAGAATTTCTTTCTCACTGTATAGAGCTCATTTCAATATGTTCTTTACATATTTGGAAAGCCCTATATGTTTTCTTTGACCATGAATTTTCCCAGAATTTTTCAATATCATTTCAACATGAAATATGAATATTTCTCTTATTCGTTCAGAAATCGCCTAACCGACGAATTTTCGCCAGAACTTCGTTACTTCAGTGTTTTTCCTCCGGAAATTTCGCTAAACCACTTTCTTCACTAATTTTTTGAAATAAAGCTATTTTTAACCATAAAAACATGAAATTAAAACTATTCTAGAATTTTAAAGATTAAAACTACTTCTAGCTATGAATTTAAAACTCAAAACTTAAGAACTTGCTTACCTAATGCTTGAACTCCTTCAAGCTTCTTTCAACTCTCTTCACTCTCTCTCAAATATGCAGATGATGCTTTGCTTGGTGTAAAGAAAAGTGAATGACCTATGCCTCTATTTATAGTGAAAAGGTTGGACAATTGTGTAATTAATTGCAACTTCACTCTTGGCTAATTTCAACCATTGGATCTAGGTTATAATTGAAACATCACATCCTCACCCTCCAAAACACCAAAACCGAACTCTCTCTCTCTCTCTCTCCCTTCATCTTTTTCTTCTCCTTCTCCAAGAAGCCAAAGAATTCTTGCACTCCAAGTTTTGAATAGTAATTCTTCTTCTACAAGCTTTTGACCACAATTTGACCATGTGTGGGAATTCATTCTCTTCCTCTTGAAGCTACCAAAACCGTGCCCCCCCTGATTTGTTGGTTTTTACTTTTGTTTTGGGCTTTATTGTTGGTTTGGGCAATAGTTTGGACTACCAAAAATTGATCCAATGTGATTTGTGGTGACAAAAAGCCCTAGATTAAATCCCTCTTGTTTACTATTGGGTTTAGCTTAATTAGATTTAGGTTGTAATAATTTAATTGATTACCAATTCAATTATGATCCTACTAAATCCAATTGTTACAATTATTGATCCCTTGTTAAGCTTTAATATTGAACTTAGCCAAAATATTGCAAATTGCTTGTAAATATTCAACATTAAATTAATTATGAATGTTAATTCAATTAAGATTAGTTGTTGGTGTCCATAATTATTTTTAGTATTCTCTAAATATTTTAAACCTCTTCATATTCTTTTATGGCTTATTGTTGACAATATATGATTTATATGTTAATATATCTTTAAGTGTAGATTTAATTATTCTTTATTTGTTGGAAATTTTATCCAATTAATTTAGGTGTTTTTATGGCATTTTATAATATTTTATGACCCCTTATTAAATTTAGAGAGTTGGATTTTGCCCTATTCCATCCTACTGAAAACTTATTCAAGAAGTATAATAAATGCACTACAAATTTGGAGACAACATACTCTCCTATTTTCAATGGGTTCTAATAGCCAAAATATCATATTCAAGAAAAATACAAATTTTGGGGTATTATATGAGATAAATAAATTTTACATTAAAGGCCGGGGGAGTATTACCTAAGTGGTTAGTTAGTTATTGTTGAATTAATTACGTCAAGTACTATACTATTCACCGAAAAAAAAAAAAAAGTATTCCACGGACTGATTTATCCAGCAATATAGTCCACATTAGGAGCACAGTAATTGAAACATTAATCAGAGTATAATTAAAGGGAACATACCAACCTTCACCTTGCATCTCTCTGGCTTCTGAGTCTTTTCCAATATTTCACTAGGAAGGCTACACCATCTTGCAAGGTTGCCCTGATCCTATCTTCTTTAAAGTTCTACAATTCTCATATTATATAACGTCCGCTTGGATTATATTCATTTATCTCAGTCAAAGCTGCTACCACAGCGTCATATGCTCCCTCGCTCGCCCACATCTTTCCTCAGACCTTTGAGCTTTTCATCTTCATCATGTATAACTTCCTGATATGAAAAGTAACATTTAACAGTTTAATAATAACCTGTCATGTAATTGTACTTCTTTTAAAAAGTTAGTTAATGTTAGTTAGTTAAATGAGCAACGTTAGCTATTAATGTCATTAGCCGTTGTAGGAGCAGCCCTAGCCAAGCCTGGCCTTAGCCGTGTCTAACTAATACACCTTAGGCGCCCCTGTTTTAAAAACCCCTGTTGCCTTCTATATATATGGCTGCCCCCTATTGTAATCCTTCAGTTTTTGGCATCTTAATGAAATCACAGAATTATCATTCAGCTTACTCTATATCTTCTTCTCTCTCTAATCCTTCTCTAATTCTTCTTCAACCCTCTCTTCTCTTCTTCTACCCTAATTCCTAAAATCATGAAAGTTTGAACTTACAATTTGCTATCATAACCTCAAAGTAAAACATATCAAGAAATTATACAATATAATTGGCTTTGATACCACTGATGAGATAAAGAGAGGAAGCAAGACAGAGTGTGTGTGTGTGTGGGGGGGGGGGGGGGGGGCTACAACACTAACTTTCATTAGCAATTGAGATCCAAATTGTTATACCCCTATCGGCCTTGCCCTTTCGGATAGTGAGTTAGAAAGATGCTTTTTTACTTATTACCTTTCTTTAGTTAATTAACCCCTTTTTACATACATCAGAGTGAGCGTGACAGAACATATGATCAGTTTGGACTATAGCAATATACTGGTAAAAGCATGAAATCCAAAAATAAATAATCCCTGTAGGGTTAAGGATACGGTCATCTAAAATAAAATATTGAACAATAATTAAACTCATATAGTCATCCTAAAATAAATATACAAAACAAGATAGGGCATTTCCTATTTCTTCAATCCTTCGCTCTATGCCCTTACCTTTCAACTTCTAAACAGCTTAGGGTCTATCACCTGTGTCTACAAATTGAGATCAATTGAGATCTAAATTGTTACACCCCTATCGGCCTCGCCCTTTCAGGTAGCGGGTTAGAGAGATGCTTTTTTACTTATTACCTTTTCTTAGTTAATTAACCTCTTTTTACATACATCAGAGTGAGTGCGATAGAGCATAAGATCGGTTTGGACTATCGCAATATACTGGTAAAAGCGTGAAAATCAAAAGTAAATAATCCCTGTAGGGTTAAGGGTACAGTCATCTAAAAAAAAAATGAACAGTAATTAAACTCATACAGTCATCCTAAAATAAATATACAAAACAAGATAGGGCATTTCCTATTTCTTCAATCCTCCGCTCTATGCCCTTACCTTTCAACTTCTAAACAGTTTAGGGTCTATCACCTGTGTCTACAAAATGGTCTGGAGTTCAATAATGAACCCCAGAGTAATTGTTAAACTCAAATACCATATGTATGCAATGTATAAATGCAACCATAACTAGGAAAACACAATCAACATGGTAAAACATACCACATATGCATTCAGAATCACTATCATAGTAACATATCACAACATACCGTCAAGTTGCCTTACCAAGGCAAGCTCCAGAATCCACATTGTTGTTGAGTTGCCTAACAAGGCCAGCCCCAAAATCTCATAGCTGTTGAGCCGCCTATCAAGGCCAGCCCTAGAAAATCCTCAGCACTAGGAACAACATAGTAGCCGAGCCTCAAACTCAACTACCCTGAATGCATATCAGGCTTAGTAGCAACCTAAGGACACGCAGGCCACTAGGCCCTCCAATCCTAATCCTCAATCATGGCAAACAATCATACAATAGTAACATAAAGTACATGAGTAAACAGTTACTACCTTTCAGCTATTCAGAGTTCAATAAAATTCCTCAATGCTTGAAAAATCCCTCCGGTCACGTATTGACCCTAAATAAATCAAATAAACCTCTTTTAAATCACTTATATAAGTTTCCCTCTTATTTTTGGGAAATCCAACCAACAACCAGAATTTCTAGAAAATATAATCCAACTTCAAAAATTCATAACTAATTCACAAAAAATACGATTAATGCGATTCCAGCGGCTATTGAACCCTTATTATGTCTAGTTTATGTTAAAATACTTCTAGAGGCCACAAGGGTTCTTTTCTTTTCACGGTACCGAAGTTTTTCTCGCTGGACAGTGAAGAAATCCAGTCCTCTGGACTGTTTTTCAAAAATTAATTTCTCCTAGTAGGAAACTCAAAAAATTACAAAATCATATATCAAAATGAAGCAACAGATGTCTCCTTTAAGCACAAAAAATTTCATAGCCATCGGACTTCATTTACTATTTTTAAAATATTTATTAATCATGTCTACCCAGAATTTCCAGAACTTGGCAAATTATTATTTTCCTTAAGATTTAGGGTTTTCGGGTTCACAGGTTTTGACCTTAACCCATTCTCATGTAAAATTATGTTTTAAACACAATGGAACCCTTAAAATCATCAAAATCATACCACAATACCATCTTTACACCAAATGGACGAAAATTTCAAACTTTAAGTCATAGAAGCTAGTTTTAAACTTACCTTGATCTTGAGCTTCAATCAATGTTTCTTCTTCTTCTTCCTTCTCTCTCTATTTTGTTTCCTCTCTCTTTCCCTTTTCTTTTCCATGCTTTGGCCAAGAATGACATAAAGACAAATGAGGGGGAAGGGATATATATAGAACATGGGTGCGGTCCAGAACGTGCCACATGTCTGGTCTAGAATGTGCCACGTGTATGGCCCAAAACGTGTCACTTGTTGTACCACGTGTCCTCTTTCCATTGGACCAACATAAAAGTAGCTTTATACTTTGTCATGATGACGGAACACTTGTCATGATCTTGTGATGAAGACTTAAAAACTATGTTATAATGAGGGGATACGTGTCACATTTCCATTTGACCAACAGAAGTAGTTTTTTACTTGTCATGATAGTGGACACGTGTCATGTTCTCATTGCGCTGACACAAAAGTAGTTTTTCCTTTTGTAATCATGACGGGACACATGTCATCGTTTCACTGGGACAACATAAAAGTAATCTTGTACGTTGTCATGATGACGAGACACATGTCTTGCTCTTATTAGACCAACACAAAAGCTACCTTATGCTTTGTCATGATGAGGGACACGTGTCATAATCTTGTGGTGATGACTCAAAAGCTATGTCATCATTAGTCATCATGACCTAACTTATTAAAGTCACTTCATCGGCACCTGCTCAGGATTGCGACACACATACCATAACCGACAAACGATGTCACATACCGATGTTTTCTAAAAAATGCAGGGCATACTCGACTGCCTTGAAAATTCCGTATACTTACTTTTATTGGCATATTTTTGCTCAACTAATTGTCCTATAGCTCAGGACATAGTTGGATGGCCTCTTCCTACCAACCTAATGACACCGTATAAGCGTTCTATGTCCTTTTGCAACGACAATTTATTCCTTCGGCCTACACAATCTAGGTCCTTTACCCAGTACGACCGTACCACATAGTCCCCGAGAGACTTTCTATCTCTCGACATTCTTGGGACTTTTCTCAAACTGGGCTTAGTTATTTGCTTAATACAGGCTTATCCTCAAGTTTCTAGGCCCAAAATTCGGGATGTTACACAAATTAATAACAGAAGGCCAATGCTTATTTACAAACAGCTATCTGATGGTCATTACGACCACTAACTACAAATTAAAACTAACTTTCTTAATTCCTATACATTTACTATTATAGTATCACATTTCTCTTCCAAATCCCAGTAATATAATTTAACCCATTGCAGTTTTGGGCTTCTACACCACTTGATTTACCTAAACAAGTCTAAGACCTAATTGTTTCTCCAACCTTTGCTATTGTTATTTTCGTTGTTACTCATTCTTAACAGAATTCTACCTTGATGGTCATTGCTCTTGTGTTTTGCCTGACTTATTTCTTCTCGTTGAACTTCATCGTTGGATGATGAATTGTGAACTTGAATGATATTCACGAGTGCCCAAAGTTCAATGGCATGACTTAATCCTGTGTTCTTGTTTATTCTTGTTGACCACTATGATAGCAAACATGGTAACACCACCTTCTTCAGGATTCTCTTCTGTCTTTAACCACCTGTGGCAAATGCAACTCTTCCTCAATTACTTCGTCTAACAAGCTTTCATTAGAAAATAGTTTCTCTGTTTAATTTTCTATTTCAGCTCCTTCTCTTTAATTTGCTCCCCCTTTTCCTGAACTCTTTCTTTAATCCATCAGCAATTCTTGTATCTCTTCAAACATTTTTATGGTCCTATCCATAGTTCATTAGCACTTCTCCAGCTCCCATCTAACAATGACTCTCCCTAATTTCCCACTGAAGAGTCTTGACTTTGTTTTCTTCTTCCTAATTGGTTGCCACTCTAATAGCAATTGATTAACCAAGCTCAATTCACAGTCAAAATGGAAATTTGCTAGAGTGCATGGCCTAATCAAATACTACAAATCTAAAAAACAAACCATAAACAAAGGTCTCATAGAAATTCACATACTGCCTGACCGTTCTAATCTATTACCTCACATATGATCCCCACTACAAGTCACATAATAAGATAAGTGTTGAATATGCCCATAAACATAGTTTCAAACAACTCCATGGATATTATAACGCATCAACATGTTGTGTAACAAATGAAATCACATCTCTTATGCCCCACCCCTCCGAAACTATGTCACACATAAGAGCATTATAGCGCAGCACAATGGCAAAATGTTTTAGACATAGTATACTAATAATATATTATAAATCTTAGTTATAAATTCTAAACATAATTAAACAAATTTTGTTACAAATATCCCTCGACCAATCTGGAATCGGTTTGGCACCTCCATTTGCTGACATCTGCCACCTCCTCTGAAACACTATATAATTCACTAGTAGTAATAAGGGCTGGAATCTCGAAGGATCCCCGAGTGATAATTAATCTCATGTACAATGTATAAACAGTATGTGATAGCCAACCATAATCATGAAAATAACAAACCAGCATTCAGCATACGTGCGGTCACATAATGCAATACATCATCACAAATAATGTAGACTGTGAAAGCAGGACCCTACAAGTCCCGAATTCACAACTGGGAAAAAC
This sequence comes from Acacia crassicarpa, assembly GCA_034222035.1. Taxonomy (NCBI): domain Eukaryota; kingdom Viridiplantae; phylum Streptophyta; class Magnoliopsida; order Fabales; family Fabaceae; genus Acacia; species Acacia crassicarpa. The sequence goes on along the minus strand of JAWXYG010000009.1, from coordinate 15,173,002 downwards.
ATCAATAACTGGGCCTCAGACCCAAAAACAACTGATGCAATAAACACGTGTCTTAGACACGAATTTACAATCATGGTACAACAAGCATACACAGATATACAGAGTATGTGATACTAGAGTTATTACTTTTTAGACTGACAATCAACTCCTAAATTCCTTAAATGTTCCGAGCAACGACACTCCCTATAATTAAAACAATTATAAATAATGTTTGTCACTTATGCAAATTCTCCATAATTCAAGTAATACTTGAATTAGTTATCATTCTAAGCCCAACTTATAGCTAAAAGTCTTTTATTAATTGCAAGGACACAAATTAATTAGTCTTGACTTCTATAGCTTCCATTTTTGGACCTTTCCTTAGAACTTGTCTAGAATTTTCAACAACTTTTAAAAGTCATAATTAATTGTACAAATTTCCAATTAAGATGATTCCAATGGCTATGTGATCCTTGACATGTCTATATTCAAGGAAAAATATCACCCGTGGTCAAAAATATTCATACCATTCCCAAAATTATTACATGTCATCGCTGTCCAGATTTAAGTTCTAGATCATAGGTCAATCTTGAAAAATTCATATCTCCTTGCACAAAACTCCAAAATTACAAATGACCCATCAAATTAAAGCTCTATGTGTCTTTTTTAATCATGGAAAATTTTGAAGCCATTGGACATCATTTACTTATTCAAAAAATGCCCACAAGTTCACTGTCACGCAAGAACCACCAGAACAATTTTAGAGTTTTGGGCCAATCTTATGATTTTATGTTTCAAATGACTTCCTAACTCATTATTTGGTTCTTCAACATATTTTAAACCTGATTTGACAAAAACCTTAGTCGTCTTAGAGTCAAATCACAATTAACCACGAATTAAAATGCAATATAGTGTAAACAACTCGGGATCGTTCTCTTATCAAGGAGTCATTTATTTTGAATTCCCTAGGTTAAACTAAGTGCAAAAAGAAACATAATTAGAAAAGGGTTTTGATTTTCTCTAAACAAAAATTCATAAAAAGATACTAATTCTAATTTTTTTGGTTTTTTTTTTTTGGAAAATAGTGAAGAATGCTTAGAATTAAAAAGATTAATGATGGATGTTCTTGGTAATGAAGAAGATGGCTTTTATTGCTATAAAAATATATGGGAGTTAATTTCTCACTAAGTCTAAAGATCAACCTCAAGATAACACTTGAGTCCAATAATCTCAATTAATAGTAGTTCCTACAAACATAGCAAACTACTACCTTTTGAGATATTGTTAAAATCCACTTAATGTGTAATTAAAATTGGGATGATATAAATTGTTCTTCTCAATTAGAATGTTCTAACGAACCATTCAAATACTCAAATCAACTATGATTACTAATCACAAACATGACAGCAAACATAATTTTATCAAGCATATAAAGAAATAAAGAAATATGCACTTCAAAATAATCATCCAATAAAAATCACAATAATCAATCCACATGGACACATAACAGTCATCCAAATCTCAAAACTAAATAATGAATAACCTAAATAAGGAAATCAAATAATTAGTCTAAGCAAAAGATTAAATTAAATAACTCCTCTTTGCAGGACAGATGCTCAAGCCACAATCTTCATCACCAAGCAGCTAGGTTTTAGCCACACATAGCCATGGGAATAAACTCTTCAATGCTCGCTGGAATTATTCAAGAAGACGATGAAAGGTGAAGGTGTTGGTGAGTGACGATCGAAGGTCCAGCTGCTGATTCTTTCTTCTTCTTCTTTTTTTCTTTTTTTCTTCTTCAGTCCGCGTCCGTTCTTTCTTTGTTCGTCCAAGTCCAGCCTTCTCTGATTCAGCGTTCTTCTCTCTTCTCCTTTCAGCGTGTTCCTGCGTCGTTTTCTTTCTAGTTTCAGCGTTTGTCCGTCTGTCCCATCTCAGTGCTGCAGTTCTTTTCTCTTCTATTTCAGTTCTTGCGTCTTTTCTCACGATCCTCCCCCTTCTGTTTCAGCCTGCCTCTCCTTTTGTAATCCTTGTTCAGTTCTAATTCTTGCGTGATTCCCCGATGATCCAGCCAAAATCAGCTCGGAATATATTCTGTTCAGATTTTGTGTGATTCTCTGTATGCTAGTCTCGCGGATCGCTGGCTTTTAATGAATAAAAAGAAGTCAAAGTTTCAGCTGCCCTAATCAGTTTCATGCAAAACGTTGTGTTTAAACGACACGGACCAAAGTGTAAATTTTAAAACTTCTGGAGAGGGAGTAAACTGAAAAACTTAAAACTTAAATTAAAACTTTCATTTTAAATTTTGATTTAATCTTTTCAGCCATCTACAAATAAAATAATTAGTCTAACATTAAATATTCTCATAAAAATCAATAATTAAAAGTAATTACATTTTTTGACAATTTTTCCTTTTTTAGCCCTAATTTAATATATTTACTCTTAATATCAATTTATCATAAGAAATACATTTAAAGCTCAATAACTACGAGAAAATACATTAAAAATCCCCATTTAATTACCAAAAATCATGTAAAAATATGGTTAGATCAATTCCCCCACACTTAGACCTTTGTACTCCTGAACAAAGGCAATTGAGTACCAAACTCCAAGTTCAAATCACTAATGTATTTGAAAGATGAGCAATTTCATAATTAAAAAGCAATGAATTAATTAATCAAATTCTTCAAGCCAACACCAGTGATAGTCAAGTGATGTAAAGGAATTAGCTGACTTCACAACTCAAAATATTAGAACGAAGCACAAGAGGACTCTCAAGATATTAGTGTTTCACTCATCTCACCTCATTGATTGGGATAATTTCACTCTAGCTCACTTAATCAACACCTTACCATAGGCTTGTAACAACTCTAACATCTCCACTATTAATAGCAATTAATGAAATGAATCAAGAGGGCTTTTAAGGGTTGTAATGTTGGATGAAGGCTAGATGGAATGAATTAGTTAGAAAATGAATAGTTGATATGCAAGTCAAAGTTAACGAGCAAGTTCATAGCATCTAAATAACTTTACAAACTTTTGCCAATTCTTTTGAAAATCATGAACAAATGCCTTCTTGATATCTCTTTTGTCCTTTTTTTCTTTTTTCTTTTTTTTACCAAATGCTTTTTTTTTCCTTTTTTCTTTTTTTCTTTTTTTTTTCAATAATACTCACTTTTTTTCTTTTGCTTTTTTTGTTTTTGTTTTTCTCATACATGGCATTTCAAATTTTTATTGGCAATTCTCTTTTGATTTTTAGAATACTATGAACACTATGAGTAATGACATGCATATAATATAAGAAAGGTTCAAAGGGGGTAAGCAAAGGGTAGATGAATATAGGCTTGTGTTTGGGTAAAAATGGTTTAGAATTGAATGCCTCTTTCATTTTCATCACAATAACGCAAATACTGTTTCGAAAAAGAGTTGAAACAAGTTCTAGAAAGTGAAAAACTAAGTGAACATGCACACATGAAAAGAATTTAAGGCTCAAATATCCTTCCAACAAGGTTTTTTCTCCAATGCTCACTCCAACACAATAAATTGTATAGTAAGCTAATCACAAAACATCTGCTTAACTATTCCAAGTGCTAACCTTACCAAACACAACCAATCAAAACATTGCAATAAGTTAAAACAATGCTCAACTATTAAATGCACTAATGATTTATAAAATCTCTTTTTTTCAAAATGAGGAGTAAGCAAAAATCCAATTGTGGGTTCATTTCTCTTCCCATTCACTTGAAAAGCAAAATATGGTTTTATAAAGTTGCCAAAACACTAGATCTCATGAAAGCTCAAAGAATTTCCCACAATTTATACACTTCCAAGGTGGCAAATGCGACCCTTTACCACTTAGGACATGCATTAATACAAGTCACACTTGAAAAAAAAAATTCTAGTTTAAGGCATTTTCTCATTTAAAATCAACCAATTAATTGGGATTCAAAATGTATTCCCCTCCCCCACATTTAATCAACACATTGTCCTCAATGTTTGTAAAGCAATTCCATTATTCTAACTTGTTCCTTAATGAAGTGGAAAGTTGTGAAGTCCAATTGTAATTGAAGCACAACACATCAACATCATAAAGAGAGAAGAGAGAAGAAACAAGTCATAATAATAGAGAAAATTAGAGTGAAGAGGCACAATGGTAATTAAGCAAGGTAGTGGCTAAGATGCAAAGCATAAATCGGGAGTTCTTATTCTAATTACCAAACTATACTACTACTACTACTGAGATAGTCCCTCCCCCACACTTATTTCAAGCATTCAGAAGCACAAATGAATTAAACAATTCAAATCAGAAAATGTAAGTGAAGGAAAGAGACAACGTGGCCCTAAGTGGGCTTTGATGATGGATCATAGTAGAGCTTGAGGAGGTATCCATTGACTCGAAATTCCTTTCCAGTAGTCTCGTCAAGCAGCTCTACCATGCCAAATGAATACACTTTGGTGATAGTGAAAGGGCCATACCATTTATCTTTAAGCTTCTCATCCAACAACTTGAATTGGGCCCTATATAGCAACACCTGATCACCAACTTTGAAATTCTTTCGCATAATCTTCTTATCATGAAGTAACTTGGTCTTTTCCTTGTAAATACGGGAGCTTTCATAAGCTTCCAGGCGCATTTCCTCAAGTTCTTGCATTTGTAGCTTCCTTTCCAAGCCAGCTTCTTCCTCATCCATATTGCACATTTTCACAACCCAATAGGTCTTGTGCTCCAACTCCACCGGAATATGACATGCTTTACCATAGATAAACCGGTAAGGAGACATTCCTATTGGTGTCTTGAAAGCGATTCTATAGGCCCATAGTGCTTCCTCCAACCTTGAGCTCTAATCCTTTCTTGAAGGCGTGACAATCTTTTGAAATATGTGTTTGATCTCTCGGTTGGATACTTCGACTTGCCCATTTGTCTGTGGATGATAAGGGGTGGACATTTTGTGGGTTACCCCAAGCTTAACAAGTAAGTTATCAATAACCTTATTGCAAAAATGGGTACCTTTGTCACTCATTATAGCCTTCGGTACTCCAAATCTACAAAAGATGTTAGACTTAAGAAACTTGGAAACCGTTTGGGCATCATCTTTCCTAATGGGAATGGCTTCTACCCACCTAGAGAGGTAATCTACGACTAAAAGAATGTAGGTAAAGCCAGATGATGGTGGAAAAGGACCCATGAAATTGATACCCCAGACATCAAATACTTCACAAAAGAGCATGGGTTGTTGTGGCATTTCATGTCGTTTACCTAACCCCCCAAACCTTTGGCATTTATCACATGCCTTACAATATAAATAAGCATCCTTAAACATGGTAGGCCAGTAAAACCCAGAATCTAGCACTTTCCTAGAGGTCTTTTGAGCACTAAAGTGTCCACCATAAACCATGGAATGGCAAGCAGAAAGTATGTCCTTGGACTCGGTCTCTGAAATGCACCTCCTAATAACTTGGTCATTGCATAGTCTCCATAAATAGGGCTCATCCCAAATATAGTGTTCAGCTTCTCGTTTAAGTTTTTGAGCCTGAAAAGAAGACATATGCTCAAGTATGAGACCGGTCACAATATAATTCACTAGATTAGCAAACCAAGGAACATAGAGGGAGATAGACATAAGGGATGCATCAGGGAAATCATCACAAATAAAGTCAGAGTCAAGTACTCCCCTTGTACCATCCGGTAGTCTACTCAGGTGATCTGCTACAAGGTTCGTAGTTCCAGGCCTATCCTTAATGCTTATATCAAACTCTTGTAGCAAAAGCATCCACCTAATAAGTCTTGGTTTGGATTGAGGCTTAGTGAACAGAAACTTCACCGCTGCATGATCTGTGTACACCACCACTTGAGAATTGATTAGATATTGGCGAAACTTATCTAATGCAAATATGATAGCAAAAAGTTCTTTTTCTGTGGTTGTGTAATTCTTTTGTGCACTGTCCAAAGTTTTTGATGCATAAGCAATCACATGAGATAACTAGCTATGCTTTTGTCCTAGCATGACCCCCACAGCAGAATTGGAGGCATCGCATGCTAGTTCAAAAGGCAAAGTCCAATTTGGTGCATGCAAAATAGGAGGAGATATCAAGTGTGCTTTTAATTCATCAAATGCTTGTTTGCAAGAAGTATCAAAGACAAAATCAACATCTTTTTGCAATATTTTGGATAACGGTAGAGCTATTTTACTAAAATCTTTTATGAATCTCCGGTAAAAACCCACATGCCCTAAGAAAGAACGAAGTGTTTTAATATTAGTAGGGTAGGGCAAGGAAGAAATCACCTCAATTTTAGCTCTATCAACCTCAATGCCCTTGCTAGATATCAAATGACCAAGTACTATCCCATGATCAACTATGAAATGGCACTTCTCATAATTCAAAACCAAATTTTTCTCAATGCATCTAGCAAGAACATTGTCCAAGCTATTTAAACAAGCATCAAACGAATTGCCATACACTGTAAAATCATCCATAAAAACTTCCATGCAATTTTCAAGAAAATCAAAGAACAGTGACATCATGCAACGTTGGAAAGTACTAGGTGCATTGCACAATCCGAATGGCATTCTCCTATAGGCATAGGTACCAAATGGACAAGTAAAAGTGGTCTTTTCTTGATCTTCAGGAGCTAATGGAATTTGGAAATACCCTGAATAGCCATGTAGGAAACAATAGTGACTCTTACCCGCCAACCTTTCAAGCATCTGATCTATAAAAGGTAAAGGAAAATGATCTTTCCTAGATGCTTCATTCAACTTCCTATAGTCTATGCACACTCTCCAAGCATTTTGCACCCTAGTAGGTATCAACTCATCATTTTCATTTTTGACCACAGTTATCCCACTCTTCTTAGGCACTACATGCACCGGACTCACCCACTCACTATCAGAAATTGGGTAGATGATACCCGCACTCAATAGCTTGGTTACTTCTTTCTTAACCACATCTAGGATTAAGGGGTTGAGTCTCCTTTGGGGTTGCCTAAGGGGTTTGGATTCCTCATTCAAAAGAATCCTATGGGTACAAATGGCTGGACTGATGCCAGGAATGTCAGCTAAAGTCCAACCTAGAGCCTTTCTATTTCTACTCAAAACATCAAGCAATCTCTCCTCCTCACTCACAGACAAAGAATTTGAAATAATAACAGGCAATTTTCCATCAGCAGCAAGGAAAGCATATTTCAAATTAGAGGGGAGAGGTTTAAGCTCTAAATCAAGAGGTTGGACAATAGAGGGAATTAATCTCGGAAGATCAAGGGTATGGGAAATACTTCCCTTTGCATGGCTTGTGCTAAGCTCCATAGACTCTACCACTTGTTCATTGGTCTTCCCAAGTGTTGAACCAACACTAGGTTGGCTTACAGCAGCAACAAGCTTAGGGAAAGTAGCCTCCTTCACACCTACTTCACAAGGAGTGATTAGCTCATTCAAAAATCTCAAGGTATACGGAGTGATCTTAGTTCTATGATTAAGCAATGAGTTAGAAAGTGGCCCTTTAACCACATTGTGTTGAGGTCCAAAGTGAATCACATGAGAGGATGTCTTCATCAGTGTGAGGGCTATCCCCTTTGAGAACAAATCATCCAAATCTTGGCTACCGACTTCAAACTCAGCTTCCTCCACCAGTTTGTGACCTGAAACATTGACAAAAACACCTTCCTCACAAGCATCATCTCTGGGTAATGAATCATTGGAAGAATTAAGCTCAAATGAACTAAGAGAAGTAAGAGAAAAATCATCAAGGGATGATTACCAACAATCAACCATCGATGAGTCAAGGTTGGAAATCTCACTCCCAAGAGAATCAAAAGTATCAACAGAAGGAGGGGGCGATTTATTATCACATGAATCCAATGAAATTCCACAGTTAAGATCACAATTATCAGTGTGCAAATTAAGCTCATATTCATTAACCACATCATCAAGAGCCAAATCAATTGAATTCAAACCTAATAAAGAGTAATCTTCAAAAGGATGTTTCATGGCTTCATACATATTAAAACTCAGCTTATTGTTACCCACTTCCATAGTGATTGAACCATCTCTCATGTCTATCAAGGTACTGGCTGTTCTCATAAAGGGTCTCCCTAAGATAAGGGTGGATTCACTAGACTCATGAGACATGTCTAACACGTAGAAGTCAGCAGGGAAAACCAAGTCTTTAACTTTTACAAGCAAGTCCTCGATGATGCCTAATGGATACCTAACGCTCCTATCAACTAGTTGGAGAACCACACTAGTTCTCTTAAGCTCCTTGACACCAAGAGATTTAAAAATGGCACTAGGCATGACATTAATGGCTGCACCTAAATCTAACAAGGCTTGAGCCACATTCACATTACCTATGGTACAAGGTATAGTGAATGAGCCAGGATCCTTGCACTTAACAGGGAGTTGGGGTTTGAAAAGGGCAGACACATTAGAGCTAATTTGCACTCTCTCATTAGGCCTAAATTTCCTCTTGTTAGTACACAGCTCTTTCAAGAATTTGCAATAACTAGGCATAGACTTAACCAATTGGAAAAAATGAACATTGATTTGTAGCTTGCTAAACAAATCATACATTTCTTTCTCATTTTGCTCATCATGCATCTTCTTGCCTTGAAAGTAAGCTTTAGGAAAAGGGAGTTGAGAAATTTTTACCTCCTTACCATCAGTACTGGATAAGATGCCTTGTTCACTTGTCTCACCTTTCTTAAAAGTGCTTCTTTCCTTGTATCCAAACTCTCTCAGAAGTGGTTGTTGTTCCAATTGAGGTTGCTCAACTGCTTTGCCATTCTTCTTCGCAAGGATAGCCTTCTCTTTGATGCTTTCAGATTCAGGAAGCTTCATTGGGCTCAATGGTGGACTTTCAACCTCTACTTCTTCATCCACATCACTGTCAACCTCTTCAGAAAAACGTACTTTCTTACCACTCCTTAACTCAATTACATTAAGTGACTTAGGATTGATGACTGTGTTCGAAGGAATAGAGCCACTTGTCTTAGCATGCACATCACTCACAGAATTAGAGAGTTGAGTCAAGTGGGATTGCACATTGTTATGCTTTAACTCCAATTCTTCCAACTTCTTGCACATATAAGCCATTTGATTACCATCACTTGCCCTATCACTTTGTAGCTTTTGTAGGGTGTTGGAAATAGAAGAGAATTGATTTTCATTCACAGCTTTATCTTCCATCATCCGGTTGTTCATACTAGTAAGTTGAGAAACCATACTCTTCAACAATTGAGTGCTCTCATCACCCTTAGACTCTTGAATAGGTATCATTTGCCCACGGTTTGACCCATATGGTTGGACTTGATATGATGATCCTTCTTGATTTCTCCAACCAAAATTAAGATTAGGTCTTCTACTTTCATTGTAGGTGGTTGTGTTAGAATCCCACCTTTGTTGTTGTTGATTAGACCTCCCATGATACATGGCATTAACTTCCTCATGGTGATTAGGGCATAAACTTGTAATGTGCATCATTGATCCACAACCATAACAACTAGGTGCAACAAGAGCTTGTGAAGTAGGGGATGGAGGTCTTCGTTGAATACTCAGATTATGAAGTTCAGATGTGATTTGAGAAAGTTGTGAAGTGACTGTATCCATCTTGGACTCAAGTGAGACCATTCTTTGGTTGGAACCAATATCACAAACTCCTCTTATCTCTCTCGCATTATACTATTGAGTATTTCTAGCCCTCGTTCGAATTTGAGTCCATCCTTCTGCAGCCGTGCAATCTTCCAAGGAACCTCCAGCTGCAGCATCTATAATGCCCTTCTCATTAGGCAGAAGACCGTCGTGAAAGTATTTAATCAACTGTTCATCAACAATTTGATGGTGTGGACACTTAGCTAAAAGCTCCTAAAAGCGACACCAATATTCATAGAAGGACTCCATAGGGTCTTGTTTGATAGAGTAAATCTCTTTTTTAAGCTCTCCAATCCTTGCATTAGGTAAGTATTTTTTCTTCATATTAGCCCATGAGTGAAGGGCATCATTAACATGCCTAGGTAACATCATGTACCATTCCTGAGCCTTCCCCTCCAAAGTGAAGTAGAACACCTTTAATTTAACATCATCTAGGCTAGCACCAACAGGCTTCATATTTGAGCAAGCCACATGTAGGGCATTGAGATGGCTACAAGGGTCTTCCTTTTCAAGTCCATGGAAGCGCAGTAATGAATTAAGTAAAGGACCCTTAAGCTCGAAATTAACCTCAAGGTTAGGACATGCAACGTTGAATGGATCATTAGTGACATCTGATCTTGTCACATCCCTTATAGTCCTCCTCCTTTGATGACCGTTGTTTTCGCCCTCCATAGTTGTACCTTATGAAGCATAATCACTTAAGTCAATGAAAAATTCAAGTTGAGGAGAATGAATAGAGTTCTCCTCAAATCGGTCGGACATATAAAGCTACCAACCAAGCAATGAACAATGAAATTTTTTTTTTCAAATAATTTTGTTGATGCAAGAAAACAAACTATGAAAAATGTTGAAAATTATGAAAAATGAAAGAAAACCTAATAGGCTCACAAGGGCAAACCCTAGTTAATCTTAAACCAACTGACACTTAGTAAACCAAAGGAGTCAAAATTGACTCCCCGGCAACGGCGCCATTGATTTGACAAAAACCTTAGTCGTCTCAGGGTCAAATCACAATTAACCACGAATTAAAATGCAATATAGTGCAAACAACTCGGGATCGTTCTCTTATCAAGGAGCCTTTTATTTTGAATTCCCTAGGTTAAACTAAGTGCAAAAAGAAACATAATTAGAAAAGGGTTTTGATTTTCTCTAAACCAAAATTCATAAAAAGATACTAATTCTAATTTTTTTGGTTTTTTTTTTTGAAAATAGTGAAGAATGCTTAGAATTAAAAAGATTAATGATGGATATTCTTGGTAATGAAGAAGATGGCTATCATTGCTACAAAAATATATGGGAGTTAATTTCTCATTAAGTCTAAAGATCAACCTCAAGATAACACTTGAGTCCAATAATCTCAATTAATAGTAGTTCCTACAAACATAGCAAACTACTACCTTTTGAGATATTGTTAAAATCCACTTAATGTGTAATTAAAATTGGGATGATATAAATTGTTCTTCTCAATTAGAATGTTCTAACGAACCATTCAAATACTCAAATCAACTATGATTACTAATCACAAACATGACAGCAAACATAATTTTATCAAGCATATAAAGAAATATGCACTTCAAAATAATCCTCCAATAAAAATCACAATAATCAATCCACATGGACATATAACAGTCATCCAAGTCTCAAAACTAAATAATGAATAACCTAAATAAGGAAATCAAATAATTAGTCTAAGCAAAAGATTAAATTAAATAACTCCCCTTTGAAGCACAGATGCTCAAGCCACAATCTTCATCACCAAGAAGCTAGGTTTTAGCCACACATAGCCATGGGAATAAACTCTTCAATGCTCGCTAGAATTATTCAAGAAGACGATGAAAGGTGAAGGTGTTGGTGAGTGACGATCGAAGGTCCAGCTGCTGATTCTTTCTTCTTCTTTTTTTCTTTTTTTCTTCTTCAGTCCGCATCCATTCTTTCTTTGTTCGTCCAAGTCCAGCCTTCTCTGATTCAGCGTTCTTCTCTCTTCTCCTTTCAGCGTGTTCCTGCGTCGTTTTCTTTCTAGTTTCAATGTTTGTCCGTCTGTCCCGTCTCAGCGCTGCAGTTCTTTTCTCTTCTATTTCAGTTCTTGCATCTTTTCTCATGATCCTCCCCCTTCTGTTTCAGCCTGCCTCTCCTTTTGTAATCCTTGTTCAGTTCTGATTCTTGCGTGATTCCCCGATGATCCAGCCAAAATCAGCTCGGAATATATTCTGTTTAGATTTTGTGTGATTCTCTGTATGCTAGTCTCGCGGATCGCTGGCTTTTAATGAATAAAAAGAAGTCAAAGTTTCAGCTGCCCTAATCAGTTTCATGCAAAACGTTGTGTTTAAACGACAGGGACCACAGTGTAAATTTTAAAACTTCTAGAGAGGGAGTAAACTGAAAAACTTGAAACTTAAATTAAAACTTTCATTTTAAATTTTGATTTAATCTTTTCAGCCATCTACAAATAAAATAATTAGTCTAACATTAAATATTCTCATAAAAATCAATAATTAAAAGTAATTACATTTTTTGACAATTTTTCCCTTTTTAGCCCTAATTTAATATATTTACTCTTAATATCAATTTATCATAAGAAATACATTTAAAGCTCAATAACTACGAGAAAATACATTAAAATCCCCATTTAATTACCAAAAATCATGTAAAAAATATGGTTAGATCAAAACGCTTTTTAGACATTTGGGCAGAACTTTCCCTTAGGGTTTGAAGTTTCCAAATCACTAGAGTACAAGGAGAAATTACCAACAACAAGCTCAAGAACATTTCCTCACCTTGACTTTGGCTTGTGTTCTTACAACTTTCTCTTCCTCTTTGGCTCTTCCATATTTCGGCCTCCTCTAGCAAAACACTATACACAAGTTATTTATTAGAGCCATGCACTTATACAAGGGATGGAAAGGAAAGTTGTAAGATGTTCCAAACAACTCACCTTGATCCTTGGCTTCTCTTTTCTCTCTTTCTTTTCTTCCTTCTCTTCCTATTGTTTCGGTCAACACTTCCTCTTTGGTTCCTTGGATTTGTTGTACGTGCACTTACATGGAAAGATGGGCAAGAGATGTTTTAATATTAGTTGAGAAGTCCTCCTTGGATCCCTCTTGCTCATTGACAAAAATATCCTTTCTTGTATTTCTCACATGTGACAAAGTGTGACTTGCTTCTTGAATTTTCTTTCTCTCTCATAACTTGGCAGATAGATATGCTCATGTTTAAGTTCTTTTTATTGCCTTGAACATGTATCAATTTATTAAGATTCATTCTCATTCCTTCTCTCTTCTTATTGATCGAAACTTACAAAGTGTTGAGGAGAATTACACTTGCCTCATATTGACCCCCTTTCCTTATCTTTTGTCTTGCTTTTACCCTTCTTTTCCCTTGTCCCTTGGTTGGTAGAATTTATGGCTATTAAGGAAGCATGTGGCCTCATGTAAATCTTTAATCTTCATGCTTATGTGTCCATTCTAAGATCAACTTGTTTCTCATATAGACAAGTGGTAAGTTGGGGTTACTTGGTTGGTGGAGTGTATGGCTATAGATGAGCATAGGTGGCTACATTTAATCCTTAACTTTCATGCTTACTTGACAAGGATTCCTTAATTCCTTTCTCCTCCACCCTTGATTGAACACATTACCCCCTAAAAATTTGTTATTTATGTCCAAAACTTATCATCTCCCTTGCCTTACACTTGGCACAATTAATGGTCATACACATGGTAGCTCTTGGTACACCTCTTAACTTGCATTGTTGTCTTAATTTCTTGCGTTTTTTCCCTCTTGCTACTAGGGTGAAAATTAGGGCACTTTAGAGAGGCTTATTAATAACATCTCTTGACTTATTTTCACATAAGAGGCAAAGTTGGCAAAATTTGTCAACTAAATTTGAAAATTTATATCTCTATGTACACAAATTCAATTGGAGTGATTTCAAAGGTTATGTGACCATTAAAAAGTCTAATTTTAGGGAAAAATACCTCCACAGCCAATCACATGCCAAATATTCTAAAATCAACATTTTATACACACTGTCCAAAATTATGTTCCACATTCTAGAGCTAAATTCAAAAATTCATAACTTAATGTATATAGGTCCAATCGACCTATATTACAAATCAAGTTAAAGCTTATCATGTCCACTTCTATCGTAGAAACTTTCATAGCCTTTGGATATCATTTGCATAGTGAAAGTCATGTCAGAAGATAACTGCCTCCCCAGAAGCCTTAATCTGCTAACATCAATGGAAATTTCCGTTATAATATTTGTCATACTTCTTAAACTGAGCTTAGTCATCTGCCTGATATAAGTTTATCCTCAAATCTCTAAGCGCAAAATTCAGGATATTACATCTTACATGGGAAGCCAAAGCTTCAATTTCATATGAGAAAAAAAATATTTGGATGGATATGATTGAATAAATGCTCTCAAGCATAAACTAAATGAAACACAAAGTTGGAGATAAAAGATCAACCCAAAACTTACTTCAATCAACTCTTTGCGAGCTTCCTGCAACTTATCATTGCTTTTAGGCTCTCTGATAATAAGCATTTGGTTAGGCTCTCTGATAATAAGCATTTGGTTCAATGCATCCAACTCTTCAAGTGACTACTCCTTCTCTCTTAAATCCTTAAGTATAACTTCCACTTTGTCTAGAACTTACTGCATCTCCATCATCTTTCATGTGCTCCATCACATTCAGTGATCCTTTTAGTTGTTCAATCTCCAGCTCCAACTTCTGCTTCTTATCCAATTGATTTTCAAGTCGAATGATTTTAGCATGTACTTGTTCTTTTTGCCTCTGGAAATAATTTATAGTCAAATGGAATCAGTAAGCTTTAATTATAATGCTGCCAGGGAAAGTTTCTGTTATAAACAACATCTAAGGACAAGTAAATAACCTTTTGATCTTCAGCCAATTTTAAAACATTTTCATCAGCTTTCTCTTGCTCCATAACAGCCAGCTGAAGGGAGCCATTTCTTATTTCATTCTGAAAAGACAGTAAGGACCAGAATAGTTAAATAGAGGCTCTACAAGTTTCCTAAACAAAATTTGTATTAAAAGATTCAAAAGAGACAACAAGAATACAAACTACCAAATTTCATCGTCGATCAATCCCCTAGACAACATGTTAAGGAGATGCTGCACCAATAAAAATGGCATACCTCTACAAGCTCTTGGCCTAACCTTTTTCTTTCACTTTCATTGTGGGCCTCACGCTTTTCAAATTCTTGACTCCGCAAGTCAAGCTCATGTTGCTGAGATTCTACTAGTAACTTGAGCTTTTGATGATCATTAGAGATCTTTTGAAAGTGATCCTTTCCATATTTGTTTGAATTTTCTTTATCTCTGAAGCCAGAACTAGCAGAGATTAAGGCTGCCCATTTTGAAGAGCATGAAGTTTGTCCGTAGGGTGTTAGCGATGCTCACATTCGTAAATATCAGGCATTTTCTCAAACCTTGCAGCAATTGAGGGGTTTTGGAAGTGAATCCTGGTTTCCGGAGACTGGAACCAGGGCTGCAGGTTTTGACCCACTTATGAGACGCTTGATAGACCCTTATTTCATATGCATATGTATATCAATCACTTCAGATGTTATTTTGAACTTGTTAATTTTTTTAGTTATATCATCAGACTAATTTTCTCATTTAAGTGCGTTAAATTATTTTTTAAAAAAAGTTTAAAAATTGAAGGTGAGAACATTCAGATTAAGGGCAAAATAAGAAACTAGCTACAGAATTCTGTTGTGAATTTATCCACGGAATTGTGTCTAAAATTCCGTGGGTGATTACCCACGAAATTCTCTGTAATCCGTGGGTAATTTCCCACATAAATCCGTCCATAATTTCCATCACAAATTTCTATGGGAAATTATGGATAGAATTCGGTCGATAATTTCCGTTGGTAATAGTGTGTTTTTTTGTAGTGGTATGAGCAATAGACATCATTTGAGATGAACCAATCATTTAAGTTAAAAATGCTTCGTATATGGTGATTACAAGTTACAAGATGAATTACTGTTAAGCTACCACTTTTAAAGAATTATATTTGATTGATTTAATGATTTGTTATATTAAAAAAATTCCAAATGATTTGAATTTGAAATCGAATTCTAGAGAATGAGTTGAGGGAAAGAAGTGAGAGATTTTTGGGAAGCAAATACTCATGTTAGAAGTTGTGATATGAAAAAATAAGTAAATTAATTATTAATTAGAAAATTAAGAATATATTAAATTTAATAGATTTTTTTCCAATTGGCAACTATGTATGAGTGATATTTGAAAATTGAAAATTTGAAATTGAAACCTGAAAAAGTCTACAAAAACTAACCTCATTAATGCCATGTTTGAAATTTGAAATTATTGCAAATCAATATAACCAATAGACATCATCATCATTTGAGATGGACCAATCATTCAAGTTAACAATGCTTCGTATATGGTGATTACAAGTTACAAGATGAATTACTGTTAAGATACCACTTTTAAAGAATTATATTTGATTGATTTGATGGTGATGATTTATAGTGTTTGAAGTTGTGATATAAAAAGTTAAGTAAATTAATTAATAATTAGTAAATTAAGAATGTATTCAATTTAATAGATTTTCTTCCATCAGCAAATATGTATGATTGATATTTGAAAATTGAAAAACTTGAAAAGTCTGCAAAAACAAAACATATTAATGCCACTTTGAAGTTTGAAAATATTACTAATAATATATATATATATATGACCAATAGGCATCATTTGAGATGGACCA
Source organism: Acacia crassicarpa (assembly GCA_034222035.1). Taxonomy (NCBI): domain Eukaryota; kingdom Viridiplantae; phylum Streptophyta; class Magnoliopsida; order Fabales; family Fabaceae; genus Acacia; species Acacia crassicarpa. Next base: position 15,156,626 of record JAWXYG010000009.1, on the reverse strand, counting down.
ATCATTTAAGTTAATGATGCGGTGATTGCAAGCACCAATTACTGTTGATTTACCACTTTTAAAAAATGTTAAAGTATACGTTTGGTCCCTTAATGTTAATATTGTTAGTCTAACTTAACGAAAAATACTATCTCAATACTTTTAAACAATGGTTGTACAATTAAATGTTGACAAAGTATACTTATATGTTAGTATTTTAAGAAATTAATATTTTAAATCCTATTAATTGAAAAATATTTAATCTTCTTCTACAATATATATATATATATATATATATATATATATATATATATATATATAAACTTCACAAACAGTGAAAAGCCGTAAATAGGATTTAAAATATTAATTTATTAAATTACTAACATATAAACATGCTTGATCCGTATTTAATTGCATAGTCATCGCTTAAAATTGTTTAGTCAGTATTTTATGTAAAGTTAGACTAATGATATTAACATTAAGGGACCAAACGTGCACTTTACAAACTTACGGGACTAAAATAATACCAGAGTCAAACATAAAAGACCAAACGTATACTTTAGCCTTTAAAAATTTATATATGATGATGATTTGTTATATTTTTTTTAAAGGGTTAAGTAGTAGCAAATCCACCCCGAAAGTATAAGCCCAGGAGCAATGTTGCCCTAGAAGTTTTTTTTTTTTTTTTTGGTCTTAATGTTGCCCTGGAAGTTTCAAAACATAGCAATATTGCTTTATTCTGTTAAAAAACTAACATTTTACCGTTAAAAAATTGACGTTGACCGTTAACTTTTTAATAGAAATGAGCAATATCGCTACATTTTGAAACTTACAGGGTAACATTAAGACAAAAAAAGCTTCCTGGGAAACATTGCTCCTCAGCGAAAACTTTTGGGGCAAGCTTAACCCTTCTTTAAAAAAAAAAAAAAGATGTTAAGGATTTTAATTTGAAATTGAAATTTAGAGAATGAGGGGAGGGAAGGAACTAAGAGATTTTTGGAAAACAAAGACTTATTATAGTGCATGTTAGAAGCTAAGTTGTGATATAAAAAGTTAAGTAAATTAATTAATAATTAGTAGATTAAGAATGTATTTGTTATTAATATTATATTTGTGAATGTCCATATCTCCCATTATTTCCTATTCTCTATAATTTTCTATTCTCACTCATTAAATATTATGATTACGAAATCACATTAATTGCAGATTAAAGAGTTGTGCCTATAAATAGAAGGCATATGTTATATATTTCAAACAACACTAAATAGTGAATGAGAATTACTCTTTCTTACTTTTTATTTATTCTTTCTTTCTCTTCCCATCTTTCCCTTCATTTTATAATATGTTATTAGCATGAAAGTTCTAACAAGGGTATAATTCTCTCATTGTCTCTTTAACGATGAAGATTTGATCTACCTTCTTTAATCATATGTTTATTTTGTCTATATGGATAATCTAAGCCACTATATAAAATTAAATAAATACTTTTACCAATTTTTTTAAATATTGGATTTCATAGTTAAGATTAGAGATTATTACTGTTTTGATCACATTTAAGAGTTCTTTTATATTATTGTTATTGTTATTTTAATATAGCCAGAAGTCATATACCTCTAATTTTGCATTTTAAAATTATATGGCCAGAGGCCATATTACTTTACTTTCTTATTCATAAAATATATGACTAAAAGTCATATTGATTTGATTTTCTATTATATGTCCAGAAGCCATATTCCTTTTATTTTTATTTTGAAATTATATGATTAGAAGTCATATCACTTTGATATCTTATTTTGATATAATATGGCTAGAGGCATGGGCGGATCCAGAAAAATATGTAAGGGGCACTAGTGGCCCAAGGGAAAGTGGGAAACCCCCAAAAAAAAAAAAAAATTTTTTAGAAAGATTTTAAATACATTAAAAAACAAAAGAATATAAACAAGAAAAAAAAATTCATGAAATCAAGTGAATACTGATGATATAAAAAGATAGGCAGTTATTTTACAAACTTGTCATTTAAAAAAGCAAGTCTAAGGGCTGTTAGAAATGCAGATATATAAATTACAATAAAGTGTGGGTACTCAATGAGTTCAAGCACATATATTTTAATCACAAAAATATATTACAATATCATCCTTCTAGGCCTTATTTTTTGTAATTTCATCATAATTGCCTTATTATTAATGCTATCAAATACATCTTTAATAATTTTAAAAAAAAAAATTGGAAGAGACAAATTTAAGGGGCACTAAATACATCTTTTTAAAAAACAAAAACAAATAGCTAAGTGACAAATTTAAGGGGGGGGGGCACTCCCCCCAATTAACAATGTAGATCCGCCTATGGCTAGAGGCCATATTTCTTTGATTCATTATTATATGGCTAGAAGCCATATTATTTTAATTTCCTATTCTGAGAATGGATATTATTGTTATTTTTCTTTTCTTTTCTTTATTTTATATTATGTTTTATACTAGTTCCTTGTATTTTTGTTTTCTGTTTATATATATATATATATGAAAAATTTAACATAATGATAGCAATAATAAAAGTAAAATGGAAAATAAATTAAATGGTGAAGAAATAAAATAAATAAACAAATGATTATATATATATATATATATATAATCTTAATGTTCATAAATCATAATCTTCATATATTCATTTTTTTTATTTTTTTGTTCATCATTTAATCTATTTTCCATTTTACTTTTATTATTGATATCTTTATGTTTAAATTTTGCTATTTTATATTTGCTTACACCAGATGTTGAGATCCATCTAGATGCTACGGGTCTAAGAAAGACTATTTTACCAAGAAATGAAGCAACTGGTCAAGATATGGCCAAAGCCACGATTTTTCTTTGCCACCATATTTACGAAGGATTGAAAGTTGAATACCTAACGGTAAAAGATCCACTATAATTTTGGACTAATTTGAAAGAAATTATGATCACCCGAAAAAATTGTGATCTTGCCTCGAGCTGGTTATGAATAGATAATTTTTAGGCTACAAGATTTTAATACAATAAGTGAATATAATTTAGTAGTTTTCAAAATAAGTTCTTTGTTGAAATTATGTGGTGAGAAAATAACCGAGGACTTAATAGAGAAAGCTTTTTCTACCTTTCATGCGTCAAATATGCTCCTGCAACAGCAATATCAAGAGAAAGGTTTTAGAAAGTATTCTGAGTTAATCTCATGCCTATTCGTAGTTGAACAAAATAACGAGCTACTTGATGAAAAATCATGAAAATTTCCCACTAGATTTGTTGCATACCCTGAAGTGAATGTGAGTGTGTATATAATAATTATTATGCTAATGATCACGGTCGTGGCCGTGGATGTGGATGTAGTCCTGGTAGGGGACGTAGTAATTACCATTATCATAGTGGTAGAAATAATGATTATAATCCTAATACCCACTAGAAGAGGAAATATGATGAAGGACAGAAAAACAAAGAGGGAAGTCCTTCAAAAGTGTTGAGAATAAATATTATCGATGTGGTATGAAGGGGCATTGGGCATATACCAGTTGCACACCTGAGAATCTAAAAAAACTTTATCAAGCCTCTATTGAAAGGAGTGTGACTAATGTAGAAGCAAATTTGATTTTTTGAGATGATAATGTTGAGGCACACACAAGAATGGTGATGTTAATGAGTTAGATGGTAGTAATGGCAGTAATACTATGTCATACTTGGAGGTAGCTGATTTTTATGATTAGATAAGTTTGGTTGGAAGAATAATAATCTTTTTAATGGTTTTTAGAATCTAGTTTATGTTTTACTTTCACTTATGCTTTTTTATGCAATAAGACCATTATTGCTCATCAGGTATTTTGAATTTGTTTAAATACATTTTTTTAAAGTGAAAGATAGGTTATTGGCCTATTATATACTAGCTTGTCTTTGAAATGCATATATAAAGGAAGTATGATCATATGATTCACACTTGAAGGGCAGATTGTTGGATACAAGTATGAGCTAATTTTTAAAAAGTTATGCTAATATATTTCCCACTGAAAGCCTAATAGATATCCCAGAATGGATGTCAGATTATGATGTAAATTAATGTTATGGAAATTGAAAAGTTTGAGATTGGTTGAGACATGTTACAGTAAACCAAAAGTTTACCGATTCAAACAAATTTATTATTGGCATAACTTATTTGATTATCCAAGTTATATATATAATCAACAAATTATAAATAAAATTATGTATTGACATCCATTGAAGAACCAAAAGATTATTCATGAATAGCCAACATACTATTCAAGAATTATTATCTGCTGATTATTCTCAAACAAAATTGACTATGAGAATATTATTGGTCATGATTAGTAATGGATCTCAAGATTTCTAAAAATATATTAAACAACATTATATGGGCCCATTAAAATAACATGTAAACCATACAATTGTTGGATAAATTTGAAAGATGTATATATAAGATGAATACACGTGAGACTATTAGCTTGCAACCTAAAGTTTGCAATAATGTTTGAATAAATTAAGTGCGTAATTTCCTGATTATACAATCCAAAAATCCTGTATTAAAACCTCCATAAATAGCTAGATCAATGTTTATGAGAACAAAATTTTTATGTCAATGTTGGCATATTTAATCTTACATGTTGCAACACTTATATACATCAAGACAAAAAAAATTCTCTTGGCAAAATTGGCTTTGGGTCAAGAGCTAGACAAATTTCATTTTAAAAGATTTGAATGCGCAATGCTTATTAATCCACGACCATGCACATAGATGGATATAGACAGAAAGTTGATATAAATGTTGTGTAAGGATCTCCTTCTTCTTGTTTGTCTCTATATAAAATAAAATGATATTTCTAAAGGAAACAAATGGATTTAGAAAATATATACTATATGATTAATCAATTGTCATTTAACATTCTTGTCCTAACATGAGGGGAAAAAATTAAATAGCTAGAAAAGAGAATACAATAATGCATTATTACTATTAAATATCCTCGAATATAAAAGTATGAACTAGAAGTTCATCAGACCATGCATTTATGAAATATTATAAAATATTTTCCAGATGGAATTACTCACCTAAATGAGATTTACTAAATCTCGTATTCAAGCTAAAATGCTCCAATTAGTAGAAATACAAAATCCTCTAAGCATGAGAAACTATTCGGTTCCAAATATAAATATTATGGATAAATTGGAGTATATAATTAAGATGACTATATTCAGGAGGCAAGTACTCTAGAAGAGTGTTGAGACATAACTAATTACAAAAACCTCGAAATGATCATGTACCTAAAAAGTAATATAGACCTTGTCATGTCACAACTGGAAAAATAGAACCAAAAAGATAAAATTGTCGACAACAATTTTGAAAATGATGTCACCTGATTAAATGAGGGTATTATATAAAGGTATGTTATAAAAAAATAGACACAAAGATGATTAACCAAAAGAAAAAGTGGAAAAAAAATTGAAAAAGACAAAAATATGATTAAGGACCTGCAGTCCAATTTAGGATATATGATTGTGTATATGAAAATAAAGATTTTCACAAAGTCTAATATGATTATAATGAGATATATGATTTTGTGATAGATACAATAATTTTGTATATATTATTAATCGGCAGGTTATGAAAGAAAATTTTTTTGTTTATTAGATATTGTTATATATAGCCTATATATATGGCTCACTAAATTATGAAGCTTGCAGAATAATCTTCAAAGGATCCAGAAGCATATCCAAAGATAATTTTTTGTTTGCAAAATATATATATATATATATATATATATATATATATATATATATATATATTATTTGATATTCTAAAAGTACCTTATGATAATATTTAGAGATCATTTATTCATTATGATTTTACTGGTAAAAATTTAGTTCCTACAAGTACACAATGGATAATAAAAATAAGATTGAGTTATTTTCATGATAACTCTTTTATTGTTCCACAGCGAACAATAGAATGTTTGGCGATAAAGAGGAAGATATGATCATAAGGACATTGGAAGTAATGTTGTCATTAGGAAGAGTGAAACTGATGTCACTACTACAAAATAGGGATACGGAGTCCTATTTTTTGTACTTTTGGAGTCCTTTTTCGAGAGGACGTATATCTGGGGGGCGCAAAAAGCGAAGACTTACGGAGTCTAAATATTTCTTAGACGCCAAAAGTTGAGACTTATGGAGTCTAAATATTTCTTAGACTCCATAAGTATTTTTTTTAAAAAAAAAAAGAACCCTGAACCTGCTTAGGTTCGGGATGTAGGCAACCTGCAGCTACCAAGAAGAACCAACAACTAGCTAGATAAGAAGAATATAGATTACCAGAAGCAACAATCGATTACAAAAAATCAGAAACTTAAATCAATAATATCAATGCTTGACGGCTTGAAATTTCAAAATGAAAAAAGGCAAATCGAACTAAAAACTATTAATAATATTAGATCTACAGACACAAAATCAGAAACTTTAATCAGATCTACACACACAAAATCGGAGAACGGAGGTCGACCGAATAGACACCCAGACGGAGGGCTAGAACCATGAAGATTTCGAAACAAAGGAAAATCCAAAGTTGCACTTAACCTCGATATGGCAATGCCGCGCCTTGTCGTCGACGGATCTGTCAACCGTTGAAGCTATTGCAACCCAAATCTGTAGATTTGCAACCAAGAGACGTTATCGCTGTAAGGGATGGAGAGGGAGGTCGCGGCCACCGCCGCCGTCGTCTCCAGTGGCGTGGTGGGTCATGAACGCTATAGATCTGAAAGAAAATGAAAAGTGAAATGATAATGAAAGTGAAAGGGTCACAGCAGGCGGGATATGAAAACTGAGGAACTTTTGACGCGGGATGTGAAAAAGGTGGAATATTTAACTTAGAACATAACTTTTGGAGTCTAAGTTTAGAACTTAGACTCCAAAAGTTATGCTTTCGGAGTCTAAGTTTTAAACTTAGACTCCAAAAGTTACGCTTTTGGAGTCTAAGTCTTAAACTTAGACTCTAAAAGGCATGCCTTTTGGAGTCTAAGTTCTAAACTTAGACTCCAAAAGTGTCTCTCGCGGGCCCCACATAACCCCCTGCTACACCGCGTGGTCTGCTGCTGCAGACTTTTGGAGTCTAAGTTTGAAACTTAGACTCCAAAAGGCATGACTTTTGGAGTCTAAGTTTTAAAATTAGACTCCAAAAGGCATGCCTTTTGGAGTCTAAGTTTCAAACTTAGACTCCAAAAGCCATGTCGTACAACAGAAAAGCAGGTCACATTGTACAGCAGGGTATCACGTGGTGTAGCAGGGGGTTGTGTGGGGCCCGCGAGAGACATTTTTGGAGTCTAAGTTTAAAACTTAGACTCCAAAAGGCATGCCTTTTAGAGTCTAAGTTTAAGACTTAGACTCCAAAAGCCATGTCGTACAACAGAAAAGCAGGTCACATCGTACAGCAGGGTATCACGTGGTGTAGCAGGGGGTTGTGTGGGGCCCGCGAGAGACATTTTTGGAGTCTAAGTTTAAAATTTAGACTCCAAAAGGCAGGACTTTTATCACATATAATTACAAAAATGCCACCGCCTTTATTTTTTACTTCCTTTTTTTAAAATAGGACGTCTTTTTGAGACGCAAAATCCGTTTTTTGTAGTAGTGTGTTATCAAGAGGGGGAATAAATACACGTTGTACTCTTTTTCCCTTATCTAGGTTTTCTCTTATTGGGTTTTCCTAGAAATGTTTTTAATAAGACAGCATTGGATAGTATATCAATGAATGATATACTCTTTTCTTTAGCTAGGTTTTTGTCCAATTGTGTTTTTCTTAATTAAAGCTTTTAATAAGATGCATTTATAATTAATATCCAGGGAGAAGTGTCACGAATATTTATATTTGTGGATGTTGATATCTCACATTATTTCCTATTCTCTATAATTTCCTATTCACACCCATTAATTATCATGATTATGGAATAATTGTAGATTAGAGAGTTATGCCTATAAGTAGAAGACATATGTTATGTCTTTCAGACAATACTAAATAGTGAATGACAATTAATTTTCTTAATTTCTATTCATTCTTCCTACCTCTTCTTATATTTCCCTTTGTTTTATAACAGTATTAAATTTAATAGATTTTCTTCCCAGAAGTAGCTGGGTACTGAAAATCTGAAATTGGAATTTGAAACCTCTCATTGATGCCACATTTAAAATTTGAAAAAACTGCTAATAATATGACCAAAAGATACTCCCTCTGCTCCTTATTATAACACATCAACTAAAAATTGTATTTGGTCTTTTTTATAAAGTACTTACTTATTTTCAAAGCATATTAATTAATTTTTTTATGTATGCCTATAATTAATGAGGGTAGTAGTTAAAAGTAATAATTGATATAATATTTGAGTGTAATTAATAGAGGTAATATTAGAAGTTACTTAAATTGTAGAACAACTTTATTGAGTTTAATTTTTTTTTATTCGTTTGTGAGAATTGGTAGTTAGTGCTTTATAATAAGGATAAAAAGAGCATTGTTTGAGTGCATGGACCAGTCATTTAAGTTAACGATGCAATTTATGGTTAACAAGGACCAATTACAAATACATTTTTAACAAAAATAACAGGGGAGACACAAAAGAGACGCGTAAGGAGATAAGGAAGGATTTAAGTAATTATTAAAGTGGAGTATATAATAACAGAGGCGCAATATGCTAGAGTGTCACCCAGACAAATCAATCAAAGGAGAGGAGATTAAAAAAAAATGAAAGGCGGAAAGATGGTGATGACGGAGAGCTTAGATGCAGAAAGAACAAGAATTTATGACACTGCAATGGTGGCAAATCTTCCTCCACTTCCTAACAACAAAAACAACAATGGCTTCCCCTCCTCTAATACCGATTATTCTCTTCCATACTCCCCCTTCATTCATTTCAACCGGTAATAATCTCATATTTATATATATAATACTCTCTGGTTTGATTGATGCATGCATGATACCGAGAGGTCATATGTGTGTGTGCATGAATGAATTGCAAGGGAGATAAGGTGGCGTTGGAGTCGTATTGGAGGAAAATGAGCGAGGAGTGTACGGTGGTGACCAAGGGTTGGGAATTTATGAGCTATGGGAGCGATTGGAGCAATAGTGTGTGTTGGTTTATGACCCCGGAGCTCAGAGACGCCATTAAAAGGCTTCATACTTTGGTTGGTAACGCTGATAGCGACGACAGCCACCTTGTGGTTGGAAATGGCGACCCACAGCTTTTTCAGGCGGCTCTCTTCGCTCTCCCTTCTTCTCCTCCGCTATCTCCCCATAATCCTATTAACGTCGTCGCCGCTGCTGCTCGCTATTCGGTCAGCCCCTCTCTCTCTCCCTCTTAATTACAAAGTGCCTATTAAAATCCGCAGTAAAAGCTATTTTTCCAATATAATTTATAAAATATACCGTGAAAACTGTTTTTCCAATATGATTTTAAAAAAATTATTTAAATGGGTAAAGAATCTAAAATAAAGATAATCTTTTAACTAACATATTTTTTAAAAATGATTTTTTTCATTTAAAAATCTGCAGTTAAAAAAATTAAACCTAGACCATCCAGATCTACTATCCAGATAAGAAAAATTTCTTCTACTCATCTAAAAGATGAGTAGGGAAATTGGCTCCCCTCATCCAAGGTCTCGGATAGGATGTCATTAGTACAGTTAACAAGCTAGAACAGGACCAGGCATGCATCCCGCTTTTATTTTTTAAAATAAACCTGAAAAATTCTATAATATGAGTGAAATACACCATATTTCTTTGTTTGGAGTGATCATTTATAACAAGGTAACAACTAATAAGGTGATAATACTTATACGAAAAATGCATCCTATTAGATCTTCTTAATTATACAATTTGATCTGGGGTCAAGACAATTGCCACATTGGTGCTTTTTATAAATTCATTTTGGAAAATAAAATTTCGATTCTTATTATAAGTCCATCCAGAAAATATTTAATGGCAATGTTACAATTTTTTTTCTTATTAAATGTAGAGAGAGAAGAAAGAGATGAAACACAAGGTATGAATTAAAATATTTTTTATACACATTTATAAATGAAAACAAAATCGGGAAAATTTATCAACTTATTATATATTTAATAAATTAGCTAACTTTCCTTAATATTTGAGAATTAGGCAAACTAGACTTATTAAAGGGACTAGAGTGGAATGTTATAAAAAAAAAAATAGTCAAAAGATATAATATACACAAAAATAACCGTGGAAGGTCTTCCTAGTGATCGATATGAGTGAAATTAATACAATATTCAATGCCTTAATTAATAACCCAACCACAGCATGGGTAATTTAATTTATGGGATTGGGCCCTAAGGATGAGGGAGTTGGCTTAGGTCCGCAAAATAGTGGGGGTGATGGTTGAAACTGAATCCATGCACTTTTCGAGTTCGAAAAACAAAAACCCGGTGTTAGCATCAATGGCTTATTATAGAGTTATTGAAGAAATATGGGAGATGAGTTACAACAAGTTCAAAGTTGCTTTATTGAAATGTAAGTGGGTTAGTAATAATGTTGTTAAAATAGATCCTAAATTTGGATTTGTCTCAGTTGATCTTCAAAGACTTGGTCATAGAGATGAGTCATTCATTCTAGTAAGTCAGGCGAAACAAGTGTTTTATGTTACAGACCCTGCAAATAAAAAAATGTTCATTGTACTTCAAAGTAAAAAAACAGAAGTATGGTGAAGAATCCTTGAACCTGGACGATACACTCCCTTTCACAACAAATCCACCTATGATACGTGAAGTAGAATTGGTGGATGATGAAGAATATCCTCCAAGAAAGGATCATTCTGAAGGAATATGGGAAACCATATAAAGTAAGATCTTCAGTTATGAAATAGTTAACAACTAGGTTTATGAAATAGTCCTATGTTATTTTTGTACTAGTTTAACATGTTAGTTCATTTCCTTGATTTGTTTATTATTTAATAACCTATCTAACATTATTGATTTGTCTTTGATGAACAGGAATATGTCCAGCTCTGACGAGTCATCGGGTGATAGAATTGATGTACCCGTTGTGAGAAAGGGTAGATGTAGCACAAAGATGGGTGCGTTAATTGCACATCGTGACAGTCAGAAAAAGAGGCTGCGTGTGGAGTTTGATGCCAATATGAATCCAATTGGTGAAGAGGAAGACAATTTCATTATCTACTTAGGCTATATGGCTCGAAGCAAAGTTCGCATTGTATTCTCTAATTGGAAGTTGGTTCCTGCTAAAACGAATCAGTTGATCTAGGCACAAATTTTGGTATCTCACTTTCGATATATTTGCATTTGTATCTTTAGTTTTATTACTTGATTTCTTTCATATCTTCTCTTTTACCTTGCAGCTAACATACGATGTGCCTATCAATACGGCCATGTACAAACATTGGATGGGCGAGGTTCGTCTACGTTGGAAACATTTTAAAAACAAGCTCACTAAAAAGTATATTCGAGGGGAAAAGAGGGACGAGGACCCATGTCAGGACTATGATTACATTTCTCCAGAGGACTGGAGGGAGTTTGTGGCATCACGCCAAGATCCTGAATTTCCTGTAAAAATTTTTTCATATCTTATCTTTTAGTTGAATCTACTTGACATCGTAGGCTCAATTTTATTTGTTTTCGTGTCATAGGAAAAAAGTCAGGCCAATAGAGAGAGGCAAATGAGAAATAAGTATCCGCATTGCATGTCTAAAAGTGGCTATAAAAAGCTTGAACGGAAGATGATGGAAGAAGAGTTGGAGAGAATGAACGAAGCTGCCTAATCCAATCCTTCCATTGTTATCCAGACCCCTGAGCGTCCTCCTTGTCACAAAAAATGGAAAGCTGCGAGGATGTAGGGTGACAAATTCATAAATGAAGATGTGGCTAAGGTTGCCTCAAAGATTGTAAGAAGTTAAATTAGAAGTATTAAATAGCCTCTGTTGTTTCATATTCTAAGAGTTTAGTTACTATTTATGAAAAATCCTATGATACATGATGCACTTGAGCAGCAGAGCAGCCAAGGTTCATTCACGCCTGGTACACGGATGGACATTTTGTCCATGTCGATTGGGAAGCCAGATTACCTTGATGTTGTTCGAGGGGAGACAAGGAGAGTTAGCGTCGCGAAATATTTTGGACGACGTTCACGTTGTTCGCATGACGATGACAACCCTAGTCCTCAACTTGTAGCCAAAATTCGAGCATCCCTCATAGATGAGATTATGGAACAAGTACGGGGTGAAATGAGATCTATAATACAAGAGAAGGAAAGGACAGAGCGTATAACCCATGAATCCCCAGCCTTCCCCAGCAGCAAAGAAAGTTTTCACCCTCCAGATGTATCTATTGGCGAACCTTCTCACCCTCCAGATGTACCTATTGGCGAACCTTTTCACCCTCCAAATGTACTTATTGGCGAGCCTTCTCACACTCCACAGGGGGGACAACCTTGCACTCTATATTTGGATGACCCACACTAGCGTATTGTTGTCGATGGTCTTGTTTACTCAGAACAAACCACACACCACAACATGCAAATTCCACAAGACCAACGTAGGGTGACTATGAAAAGTGTGCAAGAGGGGGAAAAAGAGAGAGCCATCCTGATTGATGATGAGGAGGTTCCCACGCTAGGCGCTGCCACCACATCGTTCATCCTTTGGCCGCATCATCTTATTCAGATGGGGACAACACCTCCAATGGTAGGAAATACATTACTGATTGATGATGAGTAGGTTCACAATTGATTTTCATTGCTAACCCACTCATAATCTGTTTATTATGTTTTCATAGCATGAACAAGCTACGACCAGATTTCCCTACTTAGCACAGTTGCGAGAGTTGTACAAGGACATCGTCTTTATAGGCTTGCAGATGCCTACGGGTATTGTCGGTGTAGAAAAGACATATCCGATATCAATTGACAAGAAAGATTTGACAGAGTTTATGCATATGGACTGTTTAGATTTACAGTTTCTTCAACTTGCAATCCTGTAAGTTTTTTTTTACCCTTTAATTATGTCAGTACTCTTTTTTTGTTTAATATATTCAACAACATTTATCATTTTATTTCGATTATAGTGTCTGCCGTGACATATGCGCCAACGCAGGCCAAGAGGGTTTGTATAGATTCTTATGTCCTGCAGCCACGGCTTCGACTCTTAATATCTTAACCAGAAGGGCCATTTATGTTGGTTTAACAAAGGGCGACGGACAATTGCTTTCTTATCTTAGTTTAATATTAATATGTATATGTTGTAGTGGTCATTGGACCCTGTGTGTTGTTTGTCCTGCCAAGAATGTATGTTATTGGTTGGATTCCGTAGGTGGCAGGCCAAACGAGGATATCAAAACCATGTTTACCGAGTAAGTAAATTTTTTGTCTAAATCATCGATTCTTCTTTTAAATGAATTGTTTCATGTCTATTAATTTTCATTTTAATGATAGGGGTCTCAAGACGTATAGATAGCTTTCTAGAGCACGAGAGCAGGGCAGACCAAAGTGGTTTTATACGAAGGTAAGTAGTTTCAATTCAAGTTATTTCATTGACACAGTAGCTTTCGATATGCCTTTATTCGTTTTAACAATTTGCTTTTGATTTATAGTGCCATCAACAACTAGGGAACTCCGAGTGCGAATACTACGTTATCAATTGGATGCAATCCATCGTTACCAACAGACGTATTATAGGTTTTCAAAACGTACGTAATTGCTCCGTGATCCTCAAATGATGATATTTTTGTTGTTATGCTTGAGTTGTTAATTATGTCATTCACTTCATTGGTTTATCTTTAAACCTTGTTTTCCAATTTACAATTTTTTGGTAGTGAGGATCCGTACTCGCAGGATGACATCGATACGGTTTGAGACATGTTGGCTAGACATCTTCTTCAACACATATAGGTATATAAAGTTTACTTCACATTTTTTGGCTGGATCAGGTGATCAATCTGTTTTAGGTAAATCTTTTGATAGACGAATGCTTCTTGAGATTCTTCTAGAACTGTGATGGTGACATTTATGTTGCATGAGATTTTTTTGGAATTGTGATGGTGGCATTTATGTTGCATGTCTGCTTTTTGATGATGAAGGAATCCTTAAAATTGCAGAATTTTGGACTGGCAGCTTTGTATGATCCTGAGCACAATGAACCCTTGACAAGTACAATTGTCACACTTTGGTATCGTGCTCTCGAGCTTCTCCTTGAGGCTACACATTATGGTGTCGGCATTGATCTCTGGAATGCTAGATGCATCTTATTGGCAGAGTTGCTTACTGTGAAGTCAATCATGCTTGGTCGAACAAAGGTATTGCTTGTTGTGTTGATCCTCATGTGGCTGTTTGCATAATGAATTGCCCTTCAAATGTATATAGTGCGAGTTTGATGCTCATCTTGTTAACTTGTAGCGAACATTTCTTTGCTTTTTTTGGATTGATGGCTCCTTAGTTGGTGGTTCGCATTGGGCGCATGTTAGGCTGTTTAATTGCCGTAATTAGATTCTGATTGTTTTCATTTTGAGCACTACCTAGGCTTGTATATGGCTAAAATCTATGGCTCCTGAATGTAAAGTTTGATATTTCAGTTTTGTAGCAAATTGGACAATTGTATATGCAGGCATGTTTTTTTTAAAAAAAAAAAACTAATATAAGGCATCCTGAAAATATGATCAGGACGCCCAAAATATGATTTAAGGAGTCCTGAATATATATTCAAGACGCCTCATAAAAGGCGTCCTAAATAGAATTTAGGATTCAGGATGCCTTATTAAGGCGTCCTAAATAGAATTTAGGATGCCTTTTATGAGGCGTCCTGAATTTTCCAAAATAACTACCCCCTCCGAGACGTCCCTCAAAAAGGGACGTTAATTAGATCTTATTTAGGTCGTTTTTATGCCTTTTTGTAGTAGTGCTCTGGCAGTTCCAGGGGACTCTTGGTAGGTCCTAGTCTAGCTACTAGTCCTAGTTGGGTGTTCTGACTGAAAACTCCGGTGTACAGGGGACTCTCGGTACAGGCCACAGGATATTCCTAACGCTATGGTTTTGTGATCTGTGTTTAACTACATGAGATCTACACTATGTTTATTGAATGCTATGTTGTTGTGGACTACTTGTTATGATTGACTGTCATATACTGTTTATACTTTGTTTGTGAGATTAACTGTTACTCTAGAATTTAAATTGAAAACCAGATATCCCTAAGAGCTCAAGATCCGGGCACAATCATTGCGACAGACGAAGTTTCAAAGGAAAGACAGCAAGTGCAGACTACTGATGACTCCCATTTAGATTTTAATAGGCTTGGGAATTTACAGACATGTTTTATTTAATTCCCTTTTTGTAATTTTAATATTTTGGTATCAATACATTCACGGATTATTGTATTAAGAACTCAGTAGGTTATTGCTGCATACAACCAAGTATGTTTTATTTATTAGTTTACTATTCTATCCCTGTGTTGCTCACTATCATTCACTGCAATACTTTAATAAGTGTCATAATTACAAGGGGTATGACACATATGGAGTCAATAAAAGTAAAAATAAAAAATAAAATGAGCAACAATATAATAAATGGAGACATACGTTAACGTGAAAAAATCTCCCCCTCAGTTAGAGCAAGGAATCAGGTAAGGACCTTATATGCCTAGGATAAAAATAAATAATAATAATAATAATAAAAGAAACTATTTTTTAAGGACTAGCCTGAGAGCATGTGGGTTAGGGCCGGCCCACAGGGCCAAAAACTATTTTTTAAAATTTTAACTTTTTTTTTTGCATTTTATTTTCAAAGAAATATAATAAGTAAATTACAACAATTAAAATTCTAATTGATCAAATAAATATTGTCAACATTAAAGTCTAAATAACACACATCATGCAACAAACAAACATAGCTACTAATTCATAATCAAAAGTAAATTATTGCCTACCAATAACTCATACAAAGTATAAAAAGCTTATCACTAAAAACATGAGTATGATGACGATCATTTTCATCATCTTTGCCACTATCATCAATTTTAAAAACATTTGATTGTGCTTTACTTCGAATAGTAAGCTCTGCTTCATGGGTAAAAATATCATGAATACTTCTCCTGCATCATGAATACATCCATAATCTTTATCTGCAACAAATAATAAACAAAATCATAAAATTAGAGTATGGTTGTTATGTGTTTGTAATTAAATGGATCAATAATTCTATAACAAAAAAAATACAAATAAATTAGTACAGGGCAATAGAGCAAGCAAGTAGCTTCCTTCATACTTAAACTCGGTCACCAGGGCAAGTGGGCAACTACCAACTGGGCAAGTTAAAAATAAAAAATAAAAATTAACGGACCTAACGAGCTAGCCATTGGCCCTACAAGGCCGGCACTTTTAAGCCTTGGACCCTACAAGGCTGGCCCTTTTTGGCCTGACTTCATTTGAAGGCTCCATTTTATAAGTCTGGCCCTTGAAGGGTCAGGACTTAAACATGTCAGGCCAATTTCCTGGCTTTACCCTCAATGTGAGTGAGAGCAAACAACCACTACCCAAAACAAAAAATTGCACTATCTTTAAAAATGAATAAGGTTTTTCTATTTTCTAATACAAAGTTCAACTATAAGATTCACCTCATAGATAGAAATCACCAATAGATTATAATTATAAAAAAAAATAAGAGCAAACAGAGAAATAAAATACTTATCTTTTTGGCGAAGATACAATCTGTGTGCCGAAAATCACCAAACGCAAAAGCTACAATCACAAAACATACACCAATATTCACGCCAAATCAGGAGAAGGTAGAAAGCTCCAATCAACGATCTCACTCTTCTGATTTAATTAAGATCTATATGTCTCAAAAAACTCCATGAAATGTCAGGTTAATCAGACAATAAATGACTATCTGATCATTGCCTTGATCAAGTGCACCCGGGAAAAATCTGTAGCAGATGTGAACGGATGTTCACAAATGTTCTTGGAAAAATAGAAGACTCCAATAGATGATCTAACCATCCAAACTGAATTTAAACTTTTCTAAAACCTCCACACAAAAATTCAGCTTACCGACAAGAAATCGCCTTCCGATCTTTACCTAGATCAAAACCGTTCAGGTTGTAGAAAATATTCTCTCTCATAAAGAGCAATCAAGAAACTTCATTTTTTCCCTCACACAAAATAGATAGCCTACGCAACCGTTATTAGGGTTCTCTATTTATTTATTTCCTTTTACAAAAAATGAAATACATAAATTAGAAAATAAATAAAATTAAACAATTAAGACTTAGACTTCTACATTGGAGTGATATCTTACGTGGAAGGAATATAAATAGGTGTAACTTTGGAAAATATTAATAAATTTGTGAAATAGGTCTTGCATTTAAGTTTAAGATGAAGTCCCTAATTTGATATGCATTAAGGACTAAAGGAATAGATCTTATATTAAAAACTGGAGGTAGTATCAATTATCTCTAAATATGTTGAATGATATATTAGAGTCAAGGTGATCAAGGAGCGTAGTATACGTCTATGCTTTAATTTTGGGTTCTCTAACTGTGAAAGTGGGCGATTATGACATGTATAGATATTGCGAAGAAGATGACAACATTTATAGTGTTAACTCCGTCGGAGTGTCGAAGGAATCACAGGCTCGAGCTGCTAAAATAATGGGACTTGTGTGTGATATAGAGCAGCAGCAGCACCAACAACAACGATTTGTTAAAATACATTCCTATAACATATATCTCTAATATATCTACTTGTTAATTTTGTGAATATACCCACTTGCCTTATACACTATGAAAAATAATAAATTCTAGGACACATTTTTCAGCAAATCGAACAATTATAATTTATACCTGAGCAAAAAAAAAAAAAATTATAATTTATAGATATTCTATCTTCTTCTCATTTATAGTCTCAATATGATACCTATTTTAGCGGATATCCTTAAAACTCAATAAATTTTTGAAACTTAGAGGAATATAAAGCATCTTTAATAACAAATTTCATTCCTTTGGGTAATATTATAATTTCTCTTCCAGAGCCTTCAATTTATTTTGTATTACCTGCTATGGTATTGATGCTTGCATTACTTATTTTTAGATGTGAGAAATATTTTTTATCTCTAAGTATGGTGTGTGTTGTAGCACGGACACATATCTTCATTCTTGTGTCCAATGATCAAAACATCCATAATCTTCACAAAAAGAAAATAAATGCCGATGTGAAAAACCATAAATTAAAATTTATTATTGTTGTTCTTGTTGTTTTTTTTATAAATATGATGGCTGAAAGCCTACATTACAATAACAAATTACACATAAAAGGAATTAAATCTCAAACACTTTTGTGCTATCCACGACTTTAAATACATAGGACAAACACTATAAAAGGCAGAGCTAGAAATACCCATCTTTACAAGGGCATCAACAACTCTGTTAGCATCTATTGTTGTTGTTGTTGTTCCAACGAAACTCACCTAATCATGATTCTAAAAAAAGCAATCACCTCCAAGTGTGTCATAGCATTGGCTATTAATACCATCTAGTTCAATGACATCATCATTATTTGTATACCTCAACATATTATCATCTTGAAAAAATCAAATTTGCTTCCTCATTCCCTTTTTTGGAGGCTTGACAAAGTTTTACTAGATGCTCAAGCGTACGACAGGTACATGACCAGTGCTTCTTCATACCACACCGATAACATTGATTTTCAACAACTTTAATTTTGAACGACCACCCTTGCCATTTTTCTGCCCTTCATTATATTTCTTCTTCTGATGGGTATTAGGATTATAGTTATCACTTCTACCACCATGATAATAGTAATTACCACGTCTACATCCACATCCACATCCACAGCCACGAATACGACTGTGACCATGAGCATGGTAATTATTACGTACACTCACATTCGCTTCAATGATGGAGCAAATCTAGTGGGACGATTTTCATGATTTTTCATCAATAGCTCTTTATTTTGTTTTGCTACCAAAAGGCATGAGATTAATTTAGAATACTTTTTAAAACCTTTCTCTCAATATTGTTGTTGTAGGAGCATATTTGAAGCATGAAAGGTAGAAAAAGTTTTCTCTAATAAATCCTCATTAGTTATTTTCTCACAACATAATTTCAACTTAGAATTTAGTTTGAAAACTGTTGAATTATATTCATTTATAGTCTTAAAATCTTGTAGTCCAAGATGTATCCATTTGGAACGAGCTCGAGGTAAAATCACGGTTTTTTGGTGATCATACATTTCCTTAAAATTAGTCCACAATTTTAGTGGATCTTTTATCGTTAGATATTTAACTTTCAATCCTTCATGGAGATGGTGGCGAAGAAAAAATCATGGCTTTGACCATATCTTGACTAGTTGCTCCATTTCTTGGTAAAATAGTCATTCATAGACCCTTAGCACTTAAATGAATCTTAGCATCTAATACCCATGATAGATAATTCTTTCTCGTGATATCAAGAGTTGTAAACTCGCGTTTGGTAAGGTTTGCCACGATTCAAACTAAAAATAATGATGATAATCGAGATTATGTTAAGATTGATGAAACATAAAGCATCGTCATGAATTAAAACATTAGAATTCAGAAATCATAATCAACATATTGATAAACAACATAATTAAAGAGAGAAAAATTTCATGAGTAGCCAACATATAATTCAATAAACAAATTTTTTTGAAAAGATTCTTCATATATTCATAAATAAACATTTTACCATTAGAATCATTAAATGATGAATAAATATACATATATGAAGATAAATAACATGTAACAACTTATATAAATTAAAGGAGCAAGGTAGAAAGAGGGAGGGAGAATATAAATGATGTGTAGAAGAGAAAAGTAAATTGTAGCAATATAAATGGTATAAAGAATAAATGTAAATGTAAACAAATAGAAAATAACAAAATTTAACATAAAGATAGCAATAATAAAAATAAAATGGCAGATAAATTAAATAATGAACATATAAAATAAATAAACAAATGAATAATATAAATAAGAAACCAAAAAAAATGTGGTGATGAAATAAAATGAAAAATGTCAAAAGAGTAATTTAAAACTCAATACGATTAAATAGTAAAATATTATAAACAATAAATAAATAAAGTTAAATGGCTTAATAAAATGAAATAACATAATATTACAATATAAGTAAATGAAAAATAAAATAACAATAAAATGAAATGAAATGAAATGGATAACATTAATTTTATATATATATATATATATATATATATATATATATATATATATATATATAAAAGATGAAATGTAAATAAAATGAAATAGCATAAAATGTAGATAACAAAATAATATAAAATAAAGAAAAGAAAAGTAACAATAATCTTCAATCTCATAGAATCCGATGTACAAAAATAATCAGTAAAAGAATTTCTTTAATTCCATACAATTGCTCATATTATCTCAGATAGATTAAACAAAGATACGCTAAAAGAAGATAGAGGAATAGTTGAACAACGATGAGGGGAAAAAAAGGAGTACATTAGTTTGAGAATTATGCTAATAATGTATTATGAAAAGCAGAAAAATATAAGAGATGAAGGATAAGGGAGATGAAGAAGATGAGAGAAAGTTGGAGAGAAAATAAGGAGGAATTCTCATTCACTTCATTCTCACAATTGGTGTACACTATCATCTATTTATAGAACTTCAATATTGAAGACTAACCTAAAAAGTTACAAGTACATAAAAAGTGAAATAAAGCAATGTAATTATGCAATTGGAAGTTTGTTCCAAAAAAAAAAATGCAATTGGAAGTTATAGGGCATAAATACAAATAGTCACACATTGATGGAATCCTAAGGGATTATTTAGCAATAAACATCCACAATTCATAATATTTATAACAGCTAAAGAGTTTTTTCCGTCCAAATTAAAAAATTACACAGATAATTTCTACAAAATAAATCAATAAAATTATTTAGTTTTTATAAAATTACTATGTCCTTACGCTTTTACCAAATATTCACCTGGCACCATGTATATTTCTCGAGTTTAAAAGTACTTTTAAATTTTTTAAAACAGAGAGAAAGTTCAATTTCCCTTAGTCACCTTTTTTTTTTTTTTTTTTGATACGACCCTTAGTCACCTTAAGCCGCCGTTACTTTTTGATTTGGTGGGTCTATATAGATCCACATGGCATCTGTTGCTCCCTCCATTATCTCTCTGTTCCCTCTGGACCCTCCCTCTGACACTCCCCAGTTTTATTCTAAAATGTAACTAAAAAGCACTACGGCACTCTAATTTATTTAAAAATTGTTGTAATTAATTATTTTTTAATATAACACATATTTACTTAATTTAATTAGATCAAAAAAGTTAGTTAAATTAATTAATATTGTATGTATTTTCTAAAACACCATAATTATATTTTTTAATTCTCTATTTCGAAAGGACCAATATAAATAAATTAGAAAAATATGAATAAATATAAAAGCTATTTCTTATCTCTAGGACCAAGACCAACTTCTAAATATGTCGTATATTAATGATTATCTTAGAAGTAACAGCTATATATCAACTATCAACCACCTTCCTATTAACTATTTTTTCTTTCATTTCCAAACGAAATAATATTGTACGGAGTCTAAAAATAATTTGTATTATTCTTAAATTATGAATAATTTGGGCTGTTATATTTTTACATATGCTCACACTAAAAATTAATTGCAATAAATAATGAGAAAGTTAAAAAATATTAGGATTTTATTTTCTATTGATGAAAGTTATTTAGCATTATTATATATATTGCTGAAAGAGCCATCTCGCCTAACTCGTCGCTTTCTTGGATAGGAATGATTGAATTGTTGAAAGAGCCATCAGCAAGTCACTAATAATATAATAATGCGAGATTATTATATAGAACAAGACTAATATAGATCGCCTAACTCTTCACTTTCATCAGCAAATCATTGATAAAGAACAAAAAAAAAATATTAAACACAGCAATATAAAGTTGGTTTAGCAATATAAGGTCCTGTTAGATCCTTCTGGGTTTAGAGTTCAAGTCACCGAGGAGATATTTGTATTGGGAGGAGAAGCCATAAACCTTACCAGAATACCTTTTATATATATATATACATACATATATATATATATATATATATATATATATATATATATATTTATGCACACATGTATAATTACGTATATATTGCATTGTAACAAAAATAACACAAGAAAGAGACACGTAAGGAAATAAGGAAGGATTTGCGCAATTATTGAGTATATAATAACAGAGGCGTAAAGCTCAAGTGTCACCCAAACCAATCAATCAAAAGGAGAGGAGATAACAAACGAAAGACGGAGAGATGGTCATGGAGAGCTTAGACGACACAGACAAAACAAACATTTATGACACTTCAATAATGGCAGCAAATCTTCCTTCGCTTCCTCTCCACAACAACAACAACAACAATGGCTTCCCCGCTTCTAACACCGATTCTTCTCTTCCGTACTCCTCCACCATTCATCTCGACCGGTAACTATTTCATATATATATGTATGTATGTATGTATGTATAATAGCCTCTGGTTTGATCGATTGATGCAAGATACTGAGGTATCGTGTGTGTGTGTGTGATTGCAGGGGAGATAAGGTGGCGTTGGAGTCGTACTGGTGGAAGATGAGGGACAAGTGTACGGTGGTGACGAAGGGTTGGGAGTTTATGAGCTATGGGAGCGATTGGAGCAATAGTGCGTGTTGGTTTATGACGCCGGAGCTCAGAGACGCCATTAAAAGGCTTCATGCTTTGGTTGGTAACGCTGATACCGACGACAGCCACCTTGTGGTCGGAAATGGCGCCACCCAGCTTTTTCAGGCGGCTCTCTTCGCTCTCTCTTCTTCTCCTTCGCTATCTCCCCATACTCCTATTAACGTCGTCGCCGCTGCTCCTCATTATTCGGTCAGCCTCTCTCTCTCTGTCTCTCTCTACTCCATATCCAATCTTGCAGTTAATTACAACCTCTTTACTAAATATAATATCTACATGATTTTTTTTATTTTTTTAGTGATTAAAAAATAAATAAATTCTTTTAAAGTATTTATATATATATATATATATATATTCCTTTATACTAATTAGTTTAAATTACAAACTGATATCTATATATAATATAATAATGATATACCAAATATATTATGATTAAAATATACATTTATCTCCCTTAAGAAAAATCCAAGTTAGTCATCTTTTAGGATTATAGGGAGTACAAACATGGCAGTGGTCGGGACAAGGACAGTTGACGTGGCCCGAGAATATTTAAAAACCTATGTACTCATCAGAAGAGAATTACACGTATCAAAAAAAAAAAAAAAAAATCAGAAGAGAATTACGAACAAGGAAGAGCAAAAAAAAAAAAAAGTATGCTTTTTTTTATAGGCTTCTGATATGCTTGTCCTTCTAAGAAGTACATAAAAAAAATATCGATGACAGTTTATTTATTATATGTATATATTTTATTTATTTAGATTAAATTATATGTTGTATCCTAAAATATTTTTTATACTCAATATCTCAAATTAATTAATTTATAAGATATTGGTGTTACAGAAAAAATATTATTGGATACAAGACTGCAAATTAATTAATTTAAGGTACTGGATAAAAAAAATTCAATATGTAACATATAATTTTATCCAAATAGATAAAAAAAATTAAAAAGAAAATGCCTTCGATATTTCTTTATGTGCTTCTTAGGATGATAAGCACCCAAGAAACTCATAACAGAAAGTATAGAATGAGGATCCAAAACCTTAGTGGTGTTCCAAGGCCGAAGAGTTAGGCCTCGTTTGCTACACGAATTCGGTGGGAAAAGAAAAGAACATTAGCAAGTTCCTCCATTTGATACACATTTTGAACAAATTTTTCCAGGAACTTACCCGAGCCCACCAATCTTCCCTCATATTTGGAAAGATCAGATCCCACCAAAATTGGTGGGATCTCAAGTTTCTATGTCATTGTTCACATTTTTCGAAAACTTTACCCCTCAAATTTGAATTTGGCAAGAAAGTTTGAATTTGATGGAAAATTTTCTTACATGAGTTCAAACTTGGCAAGAACATATTTTAAAAAAAATATGTTTTAGAAAAAATAATTATTTCTTTTTTATTTTAAATTAATTACTTTTTAGGGTAAAATAAACATTTCTTGATTCTTTACCAACTATTACCCCTTCATTTTCTTTTATCAAATAACTCATCTTCTATCAAGTCATCTTCCCTCATCTTTCAAAATCTTCCCTTCCCTTCCTTTCTTTCCTCTAAGTTTCTTTCTCTTCTTAAATTTTCCTCATACCAAACAACCTCTTAAGAGCAATGTAACAAAATTAGTGGTGATCACCTGCCAGGACTATCTTGGCCTCGCGAAAATGGGGATGGGACTAGGATGTCCTACCGTTGTTTCTTTTAATAAACTTGAAAATGTTACTTGCTCGTTTTCGTAATAGAATACATTATTATCTAATTTGATTAAATTAAAGAAGTTAGTTAAATTAATTAATATTATATATTATCTAAAACTCTAGCCATATTCCCTTATTCTTCCTCTCCTTCTTAATTATGATTGATGGAGCATCGGTAGAGGTAAATTAGAAAAAAAAATGTGATAAATATGAAAGATATATCTTATATTTAGGATCAAAATCAATTCCCCAAATATATCTTATACTAAGGACTAAAGGGAGGAAAATATGAGTGAAATGCATCATGTTTCATTGTCCAAAGTGATCATTCATAACAATGCAACAACTAACAAGGTCATAACACTTACAAGGAAAATGCATCCTATTAGATTTTCTTAATTACACAAATTGATCTGGATCAAGATAATTGTATAATAGGGAAAAAAAATAGCATCAAAACATGACAATAAAAGAGGTAAAAAAATTAAAAGGATAATTTAATTTATGGGATTGGGACCAATTTTGCAACAGTCCCAGTTTGTCTCAATACCTCCTCCTATTCTAAATATATGACAAAGTTTGTAGTGTAAACTGCACTATAAGTTTTATCCTATATTTAAAACTGGAGATAGTAACTTTTATGAAAGCTAAACTCCTCCATAAAATCTGTCTCCAACTCATGCAAGTCATGTACCTGCCAGTGGTTACACTTTATATTTCTCGTTATTCACATAATAACCTTACTTGCAATGGTGCCAGTTTGTCACAGTGACAATAATATTTGGTGAAAGCAAGTATTTTGATATAAGTTGATTGTAACTATTTGAATTAACCCCATGTAAAAACCACATAGACCTTAATCTAAGTCAACTACAATGTATTTAAAAGAGGGTTATTAAACCTGGATTAGACCAACCGGCTTGGCCTGAAAATCGGTCTAGTCATCAACCCAATTCGGTTTTTTTAAAAAAAAAAAATAGAGAGAGAGAGAGATTTTTGTAAGTTCTTCATAATCTTATATTAATAACTACTAAATCTTCACTTCCTCACCAGTTTGATCTGAATTAGCTCTGATTTAACTCCGATCTAATTCACTGACCTTTAACTCAGTATCTCAACCGGTATCAGTCTGGGTTTAAAACCCTTGTTTAAAAGACTTGAAACAAATTTTTTTATGGATTCTTTTCCTTTTTTCCCTATCACTGGCATATTCATGTTGGCTATTAAACCTATGTTTCTTATAAACCAAATTTTTCTTAAACATTTTCTTTTTATGGGAATGCTTTTGTGTTTTTTAGGAGACATAACAAATGGACAGAGACATTTTCATGGGAACATTATTATGTACAACTTGTGAATGCAGGGGTACCCAGACGAGACAGACATGGTACGCTCAAGCCTATACAAGTGGAGTGGGGACGCAAGGGAGTATGATAAGAATGAAGCATACATAGAGATAGTGAATTATCCTAATAATCCAGATGGTAGTGTCAGAACAACACCTGTGGTTAACAACAAGTACGGATGTGAAGGCAAGCTCATTCATGACCTTGTCTTTTATTGGCCTCACTACACTCCCATTACTCACAAGGCCAAACATGACCTTATGCTCTTCTCTCTCTCCAAATGCACTGGTCACTCTGGTTCTCGCATCGGGTACATACTTGCTACTTTTGGTCTTTAATATAAAATCTAGTTTGTAACACAGTTTAATTTTGTCTTAGTTGTAACTTAGTTTTTATAGTTTTGGCATAGTTGTAACTCAGTTTCTAAACTTTGACCCACTACAACTTAGTCTTTATAGGTTTAACCATTTTATAATTTAGTCCCTATTTTTTAAAACATAGAGACCAAATGGGACTAATTTAATCCCTATTTTATAAAACATATGGACTAAATTATAAAATGGTTAACACTATAGGGACTGAGAGTTGCAGTGAGTTAAACTTTAGCAACTGAGTTTCAATTCAGTAAAAAAAATATACGGATTAAGTTGCACCCAGTTTAAGTATAAGGACTGAGTTACAATTAATCAAAACTATATGGACCAAAAGATTAATTTTTGCATCATATAATAAGGTCTGGTGATAGTATCCATTATCTTTGAATACTGTGTATGATATTAGAGTCAAGGAGATGAGTGTACGTTTATGCTTTAATTTTGGGTTCTGTTGTGAAGGTGGGCTATTGTGAAAGATAAAGATATTGCGAGGAAGATGACAAAATTGATAGAGTTGAACTCCATTGGGGTATCAGGAGAATCCCAAACTCGAGCTGCTAAAATAATGGAAGTTCTCTGTGATAGCTATCAGAGTTTGAGATGTGATGGTTCTAAGAAGGATTCTGAGTTGTTCTTTGAATATAGCAGACGTCTTTTGAAAGAGAGGTGGGAGAAACTGAGAGAAGTCATCAGCGAAAATGGTGATTTCATTTTACACAATAAGTTCTCTCAAAGAGCCTATTGTAACTTCAAAAACGAATCATCTGAAACATATCCTGGTACTTTCTCTCTTTTCTTACCCTTCAATTGTTCATCAATTTACAATGTTCAGATACAAATTTACCTTTTATGTTTTGAAACTTCAGAGATGACATTGGGAAAAAAATTTTACAAGGCAACATTGCTTATGAGCAAAAACTTTTAGAACAAATTTACATATAACCCTTAATTTCTATAAAGCATTACCTGGATAAACTCTAATTAATATTATATGGTTTTCGTGTTCTTTTTGCTATAGCTTTTGCGTGGTTCATGTGTAAGAAGGAGGAAGACTGTGGGATTTACATGGACAAGAAAATGAGAGTAGTTGCTAGAAGTGGGAATCGATTTGGATCTGATTCAAAATTTGCTAGAATTGACATGTTGGGCACAGCAGAAGACGAATTTGAAGAATTCTTAGACAGATTATCAAACATCAAAGAGGTTAATTAGTTATTGAAATGTAATCAAAAGAGTGGAAGATGTTTGGTAATTAAGGTGGTCCAGCTCTTGTGGACGATATGAAATGTTGTGAATAAATAAAACCTAGGACAGGACATGTTAATGTTGTACTGCCACTCTGCTTTCCCTAGGATAAAAAACACATGTTTGCCTTGTATTAGTCTTAATTACTTGGTCACTTGCTTTTAGAAACAAATTGGTCAGTTCAGTTGTATACTATCTGACTATAATGCCTCAATCTTGACAAGGGTAGAATAGGAAATGATTGAAGCTGTATTACCTCTATATTGAAATGTTGAGTAATGAAATGTGAAAGATTTGTAACAAAAATATAAAAGATAAGTACTGAAAAAATAACTCATGAATTTGAGAATATTAATTACATTACTTAACTTTCCAATTCTTTGGTGATGAAAAAAATAACTCAAAAAATACATTAAGAACAAATTACACTAAAAAAATGTTTTTAAAATACTATAAGTTACTTAAAAAATAATTTAGGATGCTAGATATACCTTAACTCTAAATTCACAGGCCCCACTTAACGTACCTTTTAACAAAGAACAGCTAGATTAAAATTGCTCTCAAAAAATTATTTCAAAGGCAAAATTGCACAAGTTACAAGCTACTTTAAAATACTAAGTTCTATTGTGAAAATGCTATAATAATGTTAGAGCAACCTTAAGCCAAAAATATAGTGCTTCTCTAACAAAAGCGCTACTGATTGGTCTTAAAAAAGTTCTCATAGCGCTCTCTCAAGAAAGCGTTACCACATGGTTAAAAAAACAAAGGAAGTGAGTGTTACCACTACTGCTGTCCCTAGCAGGGTTGGTGAAGCGCTACCAACATGTACAATGGCACTACCAGCAGAGTCAAAAAGTAAGTGCTACCACATCCCTATACATAGTAATGTTTGGAGGAAAAATATTTGAACTAAAGTCTAGTTTTATACCCCCCAACATTTGTTTAGGTGCACTGATATCCTAAGGCCATCACAAATTATTTAACAACTCAACTTATAGACATGCCACCCAGCTTCAAAGCACATTTGACTCACTCATGGCATGGGAGTATTAATTCCTGTAACTGGCATCAGCCCTTCAGCAATATGATCCATATTTGCAAGGAAGTTATTGAAGCATTAATCTCATAAGAAATAAAGGAATATATTAGCTTTGAATCATGTAGAACTTGAAGTAGTTTAAAGAAATGATTTAACCATCTAACAAGTCTGATAACAACTAAGGGACAATCCGACAATATAATAACAAGTTTCAGTACAGAAAATAACAATAAGTTTATGCTACTCACTTGTTAGAGACCATTTTATTATTAAATCTCTTACTTAGGGCCTCATAATAATTCTCCCTAAAAATATTTCCTTATATCTGAAACGTAGGAATTAGATAACAAATTTACAAATATTAAGTAAATTAATTTAGTTCAATGTAAAAAATTCGTGTTAATTTTCCTAAAATATCTCCTCTAACCCCTTTGTATTAGAAACTATCCCATTGACAAAACTCTTTTTATATGAGCAATAAATAAATATTAGTTTTAAAAAATTATAAATTTGGAAGACAAAATGTTGAGGTTTTATATTTACAACTAAAGTAAACTCCCCTTCTAATTCCAACATTTGGACCGAATGAAGTACTCCCTCTGGTGTTTAATGTAAGACCTATTTTTCATATTGTCAATATTTTCCTGATTTCATTTTACCCTTATTGACACTTCCTCAAAAATAATCAAATAAAAGAAAGACAGAGGAAATTAAGGAAATTGATTAGGATGTCTTAGAAAGAACACGTCATATTAACTAATATAACTAGCTGCTTCAATTCAATCAAATCAGGTAAATAAGTTTTACATTAAGAACTGAAGGGAGTATTTTCTAAGTAGTTAGTTAGGTATTGTTGAATTAATTACACCACAGACTATACTATTCACCCCAAAAAAAAAATCCACGTACTGATTAATCCAGCAATATAATCCATATTAGGAGCACAGTAATTGAAACATTAATCAGAGTATAATTAAAGGGAACATACCAACCTTCACGCTGCATCTCTCTGGCTTCTGAGTCTTTTCCAATATTTCACTAGGAAGGCTACTCCATCTTGCAAGGTTGCCCTCCTATCTTCTTTAAAGTTCCACAATTCTCTTATTATATAACGTCCGCTTGGATTATATTCATTTATCTCAGTCAAAGCTGCAACCACAGCCTCATATGCTCCCTCACCCACATCTTTCCTCAGACCTTTGAGCTTTTCATCTTCATCCTTTATAACTTCCTGAGATGAAAAGTGAGTAACATTTAACAGTGTGATAATAACCTGTCATGTAATTATAGCTCTGTTTTTAAAAAGATAGTTAATGTTAATTAGATGAGCAGCGTTAGCTATTAGTGTCATTAGCTGTTATAGGAGCGGCCCTAGCCAAGTGTGGCCATAGTCGTGTCTAACTAATCTACCTTAGGTGCCCCTGTTTTAAAAACCCCCGCTGCCTTCTATATATATGGCAGTTCGCTATTGTAATCCTTCAGTTTTTTGGATCTTAATGAAATTACAGAATTATCATTCAGCTTACCATATATCTCTATCTCTTCTCTCTCTAATTCTTCTTCAACCCTCTCTTCTCTTCTTCTACCCTAATTCCCAAAATACTTAAAGATTCAATTTACAATTTGCTATCATAACCTCAAAGTAAAACATATCAAGAAATTATACAATACAATTGCCTTTGACACCACTGATGAGATAAAGAGAGTTGTAGAAAGAGAAGAAGCAAGACAGGAAGGAAGAAAGAGACAGCTTTTTTTTTTTGGGTGGGGGGGGGGGGGGGGGGGGGGAGCACTGCAGTGCAGACCTTCATTAGCAATTGAGATACAAATGAACAATAGAAGGCCAATGCTTATTCACAGACAGCTATCTGATGGTCATTCGAACCACTAACTACTAGGCTAACTTCCTTAATCCCTATACATTTACGATTATAGTATCGCATTTCTCTTCCAAATCCCAGTAATATATTTTAACCCAGTGCGGTTTTGGGCTTCTGCACCACTTGATTTACCTAAACCAGTCTAAGACCCAATCATTTCTCCAACCTTTGATGCTGTTACTCCTGTTGTTTCTCACTCTGTCCTTGACAGAATTCTGCATTGATGGTCATTGCTCCCGTGTTTTGCCTAACTTCTTTCTTCCCGTTGAACTTCATTGTTCGATGATGAATTGCCAACTTGAATGATATTAACGAGTGCCCAAAGTTCAATGGCATGACTTAATCCTGACTTCTCGTTTGTTCTTGTCGACCACTATGATAGCAAACATGGTAACGCCGCCTTCTTCAGGATTCTCTTCTTTGTCTTTAACCAACTGTGGCAGATTCAACTCTTCCTCAACTACTTCGTCTGACAAGCTGAATCATCAGAAATCAGTTCCTCTGTTCAATTTTCTGTTTCAGCTCCTTCTCTTCAATTTGCTCCCCCTTTTTCTCAACTCTTTCTTTAATCCATCAGCAAGTCTTGTATCTCTTTAAACATTTCCATGCTCCTATCCATAGTTCATTAGCACTTCTCTCCAGCTTCCATCTAACAATGACTCTCCCTAATTTCCCACTGAACAGTCTTGACTTCGTTTTCTTCTCCCCAGATGATTGCCACTCTGATAGCAACTGTTGTACCAAGCTCAATTCACAGTCAAAATGGAAATCTGCCTCAGTACATGGCCTAAGCAGATTCTACAAATCGAAAAAACAAACCATAAACACAGCACCCACACAAGTTCACTTATTGCCTGACCTCTCTAATCCATTACCTCGCAGATGATCCCCACTACTAGCCTATGCTCTCTCTCTCTCTCTCTCACGCTCACTCACTTAGCTCACACCGTTCCTGTGACTTAACCTTGGTGTCTTGGCCCATTAGCTAGGAGCCCATAACCTTAGCTGTAAACCACCCTATTTAGAGCTCCTGTGCACACAGCACAAGGCATAGCGCAGCCTTGAAATGCAAAAGTCTCATTTGCTGCATTCATTATTCCATACATGCTGCCTTTGACAACATAGATTATCTAAGCTTATCACCAGGTGTTAGCTGCTTCTTAAAAAACCAGATGCAAAATTTTATTAT
Source organism: Acacia crassicarpa (assembly GCA_034222035.1). Lineage (NCBI taxonomy): Eukaryota > Viridiplantae > Streptophyta > Magnoliopsida > Fabales > Fabaceae > Acacia > Acacia crassicarpa. The sequence goes on along the minus strand of JAWXYG010000009.1, from coordinate 15,125,119 downwards.
TTACAATCAAATAGCATCATAAGGACACGGAGAACAAACTTGCAGATGATATCTGATATTTTTAATACTTTATTGAATTTTTGGATTATATGATTTTGCCACATTAGCTTGAGTGACCAAATTCTACAATTCATGGTTGATTTGTAACTGCTTCCAAGTGAGTCATATATTGATATAATTGGTTTGGTGACTACTGCCAATCATAAGATTCAAGTTACAGATAATAAAATGTAGTTAACTAAGCTGCCATGCACATGAAACATGGCATGGCAGGACCATGAGCAATTTAAGGTGGAAAGCCTTAGCTACCACACCATTCTGTCAAGAATGCTGAAATATTAGATCTATGGATCCAAGAAAAGCAAACCTGAGTTTTCCCGTCGACATCAATAACTTTGAATGGTTGCCATGCAGGGTCCCTCAGATCCTCCTCCCACAATGAACAAAGTTCTGAAGCTCTTTCTTCAGCCATCTCCTCATTATATTTTTGTTTCATAGCTTCAAGAAATGGTCTATTATCAAGGTCCCCCATTCTCTTTACACCAATGTGGGCACGATTTATGTCTTTAAAGCTCTGTCAAGAAGACGACTATTAATTACTTATTTCTGCCAGCCCAAAATGGAGTTTAGGATATCGTAGAAAGCATCAAAATTAAAGTAATAATTTATCAGAAACCAAGGTAACGAGAACAAGTCACATAATAAGATAAGTGCTGAATATGCCCATAAACATAGTTGAAAAAAACTCCATGGATATTATAACGCATCAACTTGTTATTTATAACAGATGGATGAACACATGAAACAGAACTAGGCAATAAATGACCCGTACATGTTAAAGAAGAAAAAAGATGTTCCCTGAGCTGCTTTGATATTATGTCTTCAACCATGAAAATATAAAATATTTTAGGGGAAAAGGCACACAAATATACGAAAAATTCAGGTCAATTTACATTTAACTGCCAAACACTTTCCAAATTTAATTAATTTTTCCAAAAGAGAAAACATGTGCAGCAGGATTTCCTACATCATGATTCTCCCCATCTTTTGGTAGAGGATGAGAGAGATTCAAAGCTGTTTCATCAGTAAACTTCTGTCTTATACAATTAATCAATTCATAAACACAATTTATGTAACAAATGAAATCACATATCTTAGACTGGAAGCCAAAGCTTCAATTTCATATGAGAAAGATATATTTGAATGGATCTGATTGAATAAATGCTCTCAAGCATAAACTAAATGAAACACAAAGTTGGAGACAAAAGATCAACCAAAATCTTACTTCAATCAACTCTTTGCGAGCTTCCTGCAGCTCATCATTGCTTTTACGCTCTCTAATAATCAGCATTTGGTTCAAATCATCCAAATCTTTAAGTGACTGCTCCTTCTCTCTTAAATCCTTAAGTATACCTTCCACTTTGTCTAGAACTTCCGCATCTCCATCATCTTTCATGTGCTCCATCACACTCAGTGATCCTTTTAGTTGTTCAATCTCCAGCTCCAACTTCTGCTTCTTATCCAATTGATTTTCAAGTCCAATGATTTTAGCATGTAGTTGTTCTTTTTGCCTCTGGAAATAATTTATAGTCAAATGGCATCAATAAGCTTTAATTCTAATGCTGACAGGGAAAGTTTCTGTTATAAACAACATCTAAGGACAGGTAAATGACCTTTTGATCTTCAGCCAATTTTAAAACATTTTCATCAGCTTTCTCTTGCTCCAGAACAGCCAGCTGAAGGGAGCCATTTCTTATTTCGTTCTGAAAAGACAATAAGGTCCAGAATAGTTAAATAGAGGCTATACAAGTTTCCTAAACGAAATTCTTATTAAAAGATTTGAAAGAGACAATAAGAATTCAAAATACCAAACTTTATCGTCGATAGCTCCCCTAGGCAACATGTTAAGGAGTGCTGCACCAATAAAAATGGCATACCTTCTCAAGCTCTTCAGCTAACTTTTTTCTTTCACTTTCATTGTGGGCCTCACGCTTTTCCAATTCTTGACTCCGCAAGTCAAGCTCAAGTTGCTGAGATTCTACTAGTAACTTGAGCTTTTGATGATCATTAAAGATCCTTCGAAAGTGATCCTTTCCACTTGTTTGAATTTTCTTTATCTCTGAAGATAAAAGTAATTGGATCATACAGCGCCACTAGAAGACCTCAACATCATAGATAAATAATGAACGGTAAGAAATGTTTCACGTCTTTTGAAGCAGAATTTACTAGTTCTATGAGTGAACAAATAATCAAAAAAATGAAATCATGAGACATAATAAACCAGAGACTGCAGCCACTATAAAACCTCGTGCATAAATATTATCAGTTTCACTTTTGAAAAAATACCTTCATTATACGATTGAACAAGCTCATCCGTTTCTCCCATGGCAATATCCATGCGGAGTGAGGTCTCACTACATTTAATTTCCATCTCCTTCAAATGCTTGTTCCTGATCTCAATAATGTTGGTTAAATTTGACACAAGTCTGTCCTGCTTCCGTGATTCTTCTTCCATAAGTTCAGGTATGGTTTTGACATCCCCCATTTTTCGCAAACTTTCCCCAATAATGTTGTTCAATTTGTAGTCATCTGCACGAGCAACCCATGCATAGAGACCAGACTTCTGCTCAGCTTCAGAATGCCAATCCTTTTTCCCATGATGATCTGATTCATAATATCTCTCGAATGCCAATGCATTATCTAAGCCAGGCCAGCTTTTATTGAACTCCACAAGGGCAGTTCCAGTGTGACCCTGAAAATTCCACAGAGGGTTGACCCTTGCTGGGTTAAAACCCTTGGCTCTATACTCATCCCGTAGTTTGGACCCACCTTCCCCGATACAACGTCCATCTTCTGTTCGTCGAGTGGGAATATTAACTATAATTCCAATCCAAGGCCACACAAATTGCTCATCTTGATTGACAAAAGGATTTCCTTCATCTGCAAGTTTTGATTGAACATCTGCAGATTTGGATGGACCATCCAAACTCATAAGATCATTTTCCAAATATTTCGCTACAGCCAAATGATTAGCCTTTTCCCTAGCACTTCTCTTTTGTGAACTGCTCTGACCCACCCCAGAAGCATGTTGAAGGAGGTCCTTGTACAAGTAATTTCGCTTTCTCTTCTTACAGTAGGGGCAATTAAAAGTCCCATCTGAGTTTCTCACAAGCAATCTTCCACTTTTAAGTTTTTCATAAGATGTTTCTTCATACTCGTTCATTTCAGATTCACTGACATCAGCATCTTCATCTGAGCGGTGATCCATCCCAGTTCCACTTAGGCTTTGATAGTATGGCACCTGACGACAAAGATTAATTCCAATACAAGGCCACACAAATTGCTCATCTTGATTGACAAAAGGATTTCCTTCATCTGCAAGTTTTGATTGAACATCTGCAGATTTGGATGGACCATCCAAACTCATAAGATCATTTTCCAAATATTTCGCTAAAGCCAAATGATTAGCCTTTTCCCTAGCACTTCTCTTTTGTGAACTGCTCTGACCCACCCCAGAAGCATGTTGAAGGAGGTCCTTGTACAAGTAATTTCGCTTTCTCTTCTTACAGTAGGGGCAATTAAAAGTCCCATCTGAGTTTCTCACAAGCAATCTTCCACTTTTAAGTTTTTCATAAGATGTTTCTTCATACTCGTTCATTTCAGATTCACCAACATCAGCATCTTCATCTGAGCGGTGATCCATCCCAGTTCCACTTAGGCTTTGATAGTATGGCACCTGACGGCAAAGATTAATGTTATACGGATTATTACTTCATATATAACTTCCATCAAGTGTTACAAGAACTATAAAATTCTTCCACATTGAGCACAGGAAAAGAAATCAATGAGCTCCGGTATTTCTACATGAATTATAAATGCTTCACTAAAATGGTATCAGAGGTCATCCAATACTTTTGGTCCAATAGGAATTAGAAAACGCCTTCACATACGGAGCTCTATACGTCTGACCAAGACGATAAAAGTTCAATAAATGATAAATTAGTTCAAAGGAACATGTATTCTTCCTACGATTTGCATAGGGAGTCTTAACCAGAATGTAAACAAGGACAATGTTTGGACAATTTCTTTCACAATGTTAAAATAAACTACTGAGTCATCAATCATCGTGTTGACTCTTTGAATTATTATTGCCCATCTGTGATAGTATATAAATCAATATCAAACATAATTTTCATTAGCATCAATAATTTTACACTCGTCAGGTTTTTACTCCCTGGTTTTGGTTATGGTGAGCAGTGAGCAATGAATGATCACATAAACCCACACAATTATACAAGGGGAGAAAAAACTGGAGACTAGTAAATACTTAAGAAGGAAAAACACTACAGAGTTAGAGGCAAACGAGTAACAGACAACCAAAAGAAAGCAAGAAAATAGACATGCATTATAATATAAGCATAAAAAAGGAGCCGCTCAAGAGAATCAGAGAACTCCAAATGAAAAAGAGATGTCAAATGCAATTTGGGTAAAATGCGATTAACAGAGAGAGATTCACCTTCAACAAATTGGAAGCATGCAAGGTCTAGCGGGTTTGGGTATAAGACGCAAACTATATGAGAAATTTGCCAGTCACAGGGTTTCCTGCTCTCCCTAGTGGCCACAGGCGAGCGTGACTGGGAACTGAAGCGTGAAGCCAGACAAAAATGGGGCGCCTCGGAAACAGCAATTGAGTAAAATCAAAATTAAGAAAATAAATATAACAATTTATATATTAACGAATTTATAAAATAAAATAAATATTAAAAATGAAATATAATAAACGTGAACGATTTTGAATTTATTTTGGGGGTAAGCAGCTAACTTTTATCAAAGTCCAACAATAACCATAAATTATTTTTTAAACCAAAAATAGTCATAAACTTTTAAAATTAGGACAAAATCATTAAATTTAACTAACTTTTTTGATCCTTAAGATTTTGACTTATTATAACTTAATTTCTAAACTTTAAACTCACTTGTAACTTAACCTCTAATATTTATGAGTCATCCTATGTGACCAAAAAATGTTTAAATATTGTTAAAAATTACTTAGGCAGATTTTACATATCTTTAGGGGGGAAAGTATCCTCATCCCTACCAGCTCGCATCCCTCCTACCTCTATTTTCATGAAACCTCACTAGGTATCTACAACGTTCATATCAAATCTTTCTAAAACACAGTAGGGCACAAGTTGAACCTACTTAAGATATAAATATATGTTTAATTAAAAATGATTCATAAAAAAGAGTGTTAAAATAAAATTATAATGATATTTTATCATTTATATAATATTAGTATTTATAGAATAATATTATATTATACATTTACATAAGAATATTATTAGAATCTATTGAAAAATAATAAAAAAGATATGGGGACCTAAATAAAAAACCATGTGAAACTATAAGAACCTAATATAAAAGGGGAAAGAACTAAAAGAACTTGATAAAAAACAAGTAAAAGTATAAGGACATGATTAAAAAGAAAATCCTATAGAGATCTAATTAAAAATTGGTTGAAATTATAAGGATTTGGAGATTAATTATCCCTTTTTTAATTATGTAAAATCCACACAAACAATTTTTAATAGTATTTTAACAGTTCTTTGTTGATGCCTCAGAAATATTAGAGACTAAGTTGTAAGTGAGTCAAAACTCCAATGATTGAGTTTTAAGTTATTCGAAACTTTGAGAGCAAAAAATTAATTTTCACTATAGTAATAGATGTATATTAGTTAGGTTTAATGGTTTTGCTCAAATTTTAAAATTTTATGGTTGCCTTTACCATAAAAAATAATTTATAGTTACTTTTGCATTTTTTTAAATAAAATTTTAAGGTTATTTTAGCATCTTAACCCTTTATTTTAGGTAACAAATTAAAAGGAATATTTTGTATGAAGATTGAAAACAAAGAAATGAATGGAAAAAAATTCGGAGATGCGGAAAAATAAGAAATGAAGAATAAATATTTTTATTTATTTATAATATACTTCCTTGTATTTTTAATAATACATATTTAATTGTATTAGTTAATATGACATGTATAACCCCTAATTTATTTTCTTTACTTCTCTCATTCTCTATATTTATTAATTATCATTGAAAGAGTTTCAATAGCAGGTAAATTAAAAGAAGATTGATAAGTATAAAAAATATGTCTTATATTTAAGACTAAAATTTACTTTTTAAAAATATGTATGATATTAAGGACAGAGAATAATTTATACGATATCAGTTTTGGTAATTTGTGAGGTGTTTTAAATATTTCCCTTACATATGTCTTTATATTAACATTATTAATTACTATATAGTATATGATGAGAAATTTCTGAATTAATATCTTATGTATCAAAATTATAAAAAAAAAAAATTGAACATTTATATTAAGGAATTTACGAAGTATTTTGAATTTATTTTGCGCAATAAAAAGGTAAATTTTTTTATAAAGATATACTAAATTGGTAACAGGGATCACGCCAAAGAAAATTGGTGACACGGAATAGAAGGGATGAAAAAATAATTGAGAAAGAAAAGCAAGAAATGGAGGGTAAATATACTTTATTTATTTATAATTCATATTATATTAATTTTGATAATTTGAACCCACCATCAAAAAGTTTCCCCAATTTATTGATAAACTTGATAACAACAATTTAAACAACTAACTCAAAATCCTTGAAATAAACTATTGATGGAAGTACACCTTCCTCCCTGGAAAATGATAAGCCATTGATCAAAGCTAAGTTATGAAGGGAAAAAATGGCAGTTATAAGTTTGAATAAAATCTCCAGACAATGATCAATGCCTCTTGAAACATGGCAAAACCAAAATGATTTCCAATTCCTAATCAAGCCAAAATAGTTTTTTTTTTTTTTTCCCTCTGGGTTTTTGGAGCCGGGTATTGCTACATCAAAGCCTGTATTGCCTTGAAATATGCATGTGATCATTTAGACTTCTTTCCCTGCTTCTTCTTGATAACTTCATCAATGTACAATATACCTTTGCCTTTGTAGACTTCCGGTGGCTTACAACTGCGCACAGTGGCTGCAAATTGGTGCACCCTTTGCTTGTCTATGCCAGTGCAGCAAACCACATTGTTTTTGAAACAGAAAACCCGAACCGCAGGCGGTACTGGCAATTCGACCTCATGACTGTATCCCAATTTGAGATACAAGAGACGCCCTTGAGATTCAGCTCTCGCTTTGTATCCAACACCCACAATCTTGAGAAAACGAAAAAACTTGGCTTCCATTTAACTTTCACAAATGTATCACCTAATTATCCACAGAACAAAGAACCATACAATGTCCAAGAGTAAACAACGTAAATCAAAGACAAACATAAAAGGAGCAGCATCATTTTCAACTGAGTAAGACTCAAAGATAAAAAGAATTAACAAATTACATAGATTTTCCCTCAGGTTTCTTACCATACAATGACCTCCTTCAAGGTTTGTACATTCTATGCCTATGCTCCCAATGATAGCATTTTTCTATTGGTGAGATTACAATGACAAGAGTCATCTTAGTATAATTTGAAACTAAAAGGTACTTGGATGATGACTAAAAGGATTCTGAAGGTCAGAGTACGTCAATGCAGAAAATTGCTGATGATACTAAAATAGCACTTGGCATCACCAATTAATCTTAATCATCAACAAACAAGATCAAGAAGTGATATAAGATGGTCAAACAACTTTTCTCACACAAATACATCATGATTAACAGTAACACCCTCAACAAAACAACAACGGGTTTGTAAAATAACAAAGTCTCAAGAGCTGCTTGATCGCGGTATGAGTTTATTTAAGTATGTGCTACATATGTTTTATGTGAATGTTGGACCCAATAGGTATACTTGAGAGGAATAGAATTTAATTTCAACAAACTAAAAAGAAGATATTGCTCATTCATAAAATTATATTTTCATTTCATTCCATCAAGTGTACCAAACAGCCCCCTCACTCCTCTGCATCATATAGCCGGACACTGACAGCATTAAGTAATGAGAAACTCACTTCTAATTACCATTATTATTGTCTGGTTAATTTTATTTCCTTGTGTATCTCTCAATGCTTAATTCCTTATTTCCCCCCAAAGATAGGATTACTAGCAGGTCTAGTGAGATTTAAATTTTAATTGCCTGATTGCAGGGACTAAACGGGTTGATCTTCTGTAACCACCATCAACCTATTACTGGGACTTGGGAATAAACTAACAGAAATCCAGAAATATACTACAGGATGCAGCATCCTCAATCAATATTAGTCATTAGGAAACAAGATCAAGAGGTCAGGTATTTTAACATAACTGAAGTAAATATAAATATATTCACCATCTGACCTTTTCAAACAATGCACAAGACAGCAGTTGATAATATAAATATATCCTCGACTGCAAGCTCGACCGAGCGGGGCGGGATGGCCCGTCCAGATTCGTGCATCTTATACCCATAGAGAAAAACCCCCCAAGTTTTAACCCAAAATCATATCATCAAGCATTAAAACTCAAAACCCAAGTTTTCAAGACGTAGAATCAACAAGCAGCAACAAGAATCTAATACCATTCAACAAAGAAAACTCAAGTCCAAGTCAGATTCCATCATCTACCCATAAAATTCTTCAACCTTAACCAAGAAATATCATGGAATGGGAGAGTCAGAGGGAGAAGAGGCAAAGTAGAACGAACTAACCTTCAAGACGTAGCTTGTGATGCGCTCTAATGGTGACAGAATCTGGAACGAAGATCCCAATCGGTGAAGATTGGTGAGAGACGACGAGAACGAGCAAAGAGGAAAGCAAATCTCGCGACGCCGGGAGCGAGAGATACACTGACAAAGTGATGACGGGCAATTCACTCCAAAAAAAAAAATGTGTCGACTACCTCGTGGATTTGGGTTTACATTTCATGTTTCTCCCTTACATGTTTAGATGGTAGTCCCTCTAATTAGAGGATTGAAACATTTATTTTTTATTTTTTATATATTCTATTTATTTAGATTAAACTATATGCTGTATCTTGAAATTTTTTTCACCCAATATCTCAAATTAATTAATTTTTAATCGTATATTCAGAAATATTTTCCCTATAGCACGAGTATCATGAAAATTAATTAATTTAAAATATTGCGTGTAAAAAAATTTTCAAAATGCAACATATAGTTTAATCTAAATAAATAGAATATACAAAAAAAATTTTAAAAAAATGTTTCAACCCTCTAATTATAGGTACAAGCACTTAAAAAGCATGTAAGAGAGAAGTATGTAATGTGAATTCCATGTATTTCTGCCTCCTGAAAATTAAAGGAGAATTTTTTTTATTTTTTATTTTTATAAAAGGGATGGCTAAAAGCTTACACATAAATAAAAAGGAGATTATATATGTTCTGTCCTAAGAACACAGAAAGATTGGACTTGACTAGGTTGTCAAGCCTAGAGCCTACATACCCTTTGAAGGGATCAAAGTCCACGTAGTTCGTAGTATACGTAAAGGCGTGAAGCCAGGGGGTGGTGTGTGTGCTCTGTGTGAAAGGAAGTAAAGAGAGCATAGATTAGAACGTGTGCACCTGTTTAGGGTTTCCTTGTATTTATAGAAGAGTCTGGTGCGAATATCCCTGGATTAATGAGCGATATCCGGGATCGAGATATCAGGGGCTGATATCTTGTGATCACGATTGGGGGAGATCCTTGATTGATGAGATCCTAAATTGGTGGGATACTGGGATCCCATATCCTTGCCCATTATGGTGCTGATTATGCCTTAGGCATGGTTGGGCCGTGGCCTAGATATGGGCCTTTTGGGCCGGTCCGTAACAGTTACCCACCAGCTCGGTTGTTCGGGCTTCCGGACGGCCAAGGTGTGCATTGCCTTCGGTTATTGTCCAGGCCGAGGCCTTCTCTTTTTGCCGAATCGGCTTATGGATGCCACGGTCCTTAGGTCGGCTTGTGGTGCTCTTGCCGAGGCGACCTGCCGAGGGTGCCGGGCCCATTATGCTGGGGAGGTGATCCAATCTGTCCTGGTCCCAACGTGCCTCTGCTACTTCGGCCCTACCTTTTATGCCTTTTGACATTCTTTCCGCACTTCGGGATTCTCCCCCACGCGCCATCATTGTGGGTTTACAGGTGTCAGGCCTTGAGTGGCGGTGGTCTGCAACCGTCACGTCCTTTCGTGCCCTGATGTTTGTGCGCATTCAATGCGCTGACGTCGTGCTGTAGCAATCGCCTTGCCCCCAGGTGTGGATAGACCGTTTAGCCCTTGGCGCTTCGCGGCTTGGTTTAAATACCTTTCTCCCTCCTTCTCTTTCACTTTTCACCATTACTCGCTCATTTTCCAACTTCTTTTTCTGGTTTCTAGAGTTTGCAGAGAGGATTCTTCCTTGTTCGAAACCCTTGCCGTTTTCCAGCGTCCCAGTTTTCTTCCATTTTCCAAGTACAGGTATTCCATCCTCTTCTTGGCACTTTTGTTCGGTATTGTTCTTCGTTTATTTTCTTGAATTTGAGGTCTGTGCTATCGCTCTTCTGTGTTTCTGGGCTTTTCTAGGTTTCTCTAGTGTCAACATACCCAAAATTTGTCCCAAAATTCCCTTAAACACCGGCTTTTAGCGCCTTAGGCTTCTAACCATGGTGAGAGACAGAAATGTTCCTAGACCAAGGGCGTCGTTAACGCTGGAGGAGGAAATGTTCCTCCTTACGCGTCTTCTGCGGGCCACTTATTGGGTTTTTGGGGGTGAACTACCCGCTACGGGGGTTCTGGCTCCTTTGCGTCGAGGTGGCGCCGTTCGTCCGGGACGAGCCAGGGCTCGCCCAGCTTCGGCTAGGGTTTCAGTTTCACTTTCTTACCGTCCTTTCCGGTCGCTAGCACGCGCTCTTCCTCTCGAGTGGCCCGGTGGGGCCGTGGTAGGCTCCTCTGCCGGTTCCGAACCCCCTGTGGTGATGGCTCAACCCCTCAATTTCTATGAGGGCCCTTCTGCGGTTCGCCAGACATCTGCCCCAGAGGGTATCTCGGCCCTTGCTAGGACTGTCTTGCAGAGGCTTCTGCGTTGATGGCTTGTGGTGGAGATGTCGGGGCTTCTTCCATACTTGGTTCTTGCCGGCATTGGTTCGCCCCGGCTGTCCCTTCTAGCGCCCCTGTTCGTCTAAGTCCACAGTCCTTTTCGCCTGCTACTGTATCTATGCCAGGTATTTCTGCTCTTCACTGATACTAGCTTTGTTTATTTTCGTATAGGTATAATGGCTCCCAAACCCCGGCCTTCCAAGCGGCGTTCTGAGATTGAGGGTTCGGATTCTTCTATTCCGCCGGAGGCCCTGTGCCGGTGGTATAACTGGGTATCGTACGAGGTGCTGAGGACCCAGTCTCTGATGTCGGATGCCGACCTTGCTCGGCTGAAGGTCCCGGATATGCCGGGGTGTGTCCTTAGGTGCCCGTCGGCTGATGAGCCCATTTGTGCGACGCGAGAGGCTGGTCGGCCCAACTTCTTCTTTTTCTATCGGGATTGCCTGACTCGGGTCCAGGTTCCCTTGCCCTTTACCAATTTCCAGATGGAAGCCTTGCTCCATCTAAGGCTTGCCCCTTCCCAACTTCATCCGAACGGGTGGGCTTACTTGGTCGCTTTTAAGCGGCTATGTAATTCTTTCCCGGTCTCCATTGCATGTACGACCAACCTCTTTTTCTATTACTTTGGCCCTTTTACCCCTAGTTCGCCTAAGGAGAGCGAGAAGCTGAAGGGGTTGGTGTCGTTGCGTATCAACCCGGAGCGGAGGCTTATGACGCCTTTTTCGGACTCCTTTAAGCGGTTTAAGGGGGCCTTTTTCAAGGTTGAGGCCGAGTCCGGGAAGCAGCCTTGGTTTTTGGAGGGTCCTGAGGGTGCTGACGTGGGCTGGCGCTTTCCCTTGTACTAGACGGAGAGCCACCATGACGTCAAGGCTACCTCCTTCCATGTACCGCGTAAGGACCTGTGGCCGGAGTCGGCCTCTGCCGTGCCTCGACTGGAGGCCTTCATAGTGGAGTACGAGGTGAAGCCTACGAGTTATTTTATAACTGGGGACGGCGCCGAGCCGCTGCCTCCTACCAGTAGGGTTTCTAGTAATGTATTGTCTATGTTTTTGTCTTGGTTTCTTGGATTCATGAATCTGACCTGGTATCTTTTTGCTTTTTCAGGCCGAGATATGAATTCGCTTCCGCTTTATGTTCGTGCCGGGAATCCAGCTGCTGCCGTGCCCAGTCGCCCAAAGAAGCGGGGTGCCTCTGAGGGTGCCGGTGCTGCAGAGGCCCCGAAGAAAGCGAAGGGCTCGGCTGGTCAGGGTCCTTCTGCTACTGACGCTGTCCAGTCTGCCTCGGTGGTGGGAACCCCAGCTTTGGAGAGGCGGGAGGCTGTTATCGAGTCCCCGGTTTCTAGGGGGAAAGAAGTCGTGGTCAGTGACGAGGAGGACGAAGCCGTACTCCTGTCTGAGGTGCCCTCCGGCTCGCCACCGAGTCCGCCCTCATCCCTGCCGCCTCCCCCTCCTCCTCCTCCTCGGCCTACGAGGCCGTCTTCGGTTGTCCCGCGTGGCTTTTTGTGGGAAGAGGGGGTGGCTCCAGAGGTGGATGTTGCCTTCCTTCCTCCCCGGCACTTCATGGATACCTGGGCGTTGTCTCCCCCGGCCTTGGACCAGCTACACTTGGCCCAGCGAGAACTGTGCCGGTCAGTGGGGTATGTCCAGGTGTTGATTCTGGTGCGGGAGCAGTACACCCGGGTTAGCGCTGAGTGCCAAAGGCTGAGGGCAGCCGAGGCTGAGCTGAAGAAGGGTCTGGTCGCGGCGGAGGCTAAGGCCGTGTCCGTCGGGGACCTTAGGGAGGAGCTGGACGTGGCTGAGGTGAAAGCCAGGTCTGTTGAGGAGGAGCTCGTCAAAGCCTGGAACGAGCGAGATGCGGTCCAGGCAGAGCGGGATGCTGTCTGGGTGGAGCGGGATGCTGCGAAGGCTGCGGCGGTGAAGGCCGATCAGGAGCTCCAGCTCTCCCGGGCGGATGCCGACAAGGTGGCCGCGGAGTGTGTCCGGGCTCAAAAGGGGATGTCAGAGGGCCTAGCCGCGATGTAGGTCCTCCAGCAGCAGCGCACCTCCTTGGCGGAGGAGAAGGATGAGCTTCAGACGGCCCTTGCCGCGGAGAAGGCGGCTCGACAGGAGGCCTTGGACACGCTGGTGCTGACTGCTGAGGAGTGCTTCAAGCAGGCTCTGGTGCAGATCCGGTACTTCAACCCCGGCGTTGAGCTGAACGTGGACGAGTACGATTACTGTGCCTTCGTTCAGGAGGACGGGACTTTGATCCCCTATCAATTTCCTGCCGCCGCGGGTTCTTTCGATGCGTCTCCTACCGCCGAAGGGCCTGCTGACGCTGAGGCCGAGCATCCCGAGGCTGAAGATCCTGAGGCCGGGCCTTCCAGCTAGTTTTAGCTTTTTGTTTTTCTTTTTGTATTCGGGGCGTCTGTGGCCCTGTAACTTGAAAGAACAACTTTGGCCTTTGCGCCATTTTCTATAAACTTTTTTGAGTAATGAATGACCTACATTTTCATCATCCTTTTATTGCAGTTCTAAGCTTGGTCAGATACCTTAGGCAATGAGTGGTTTACTTTTCGTCATCATCCTTTTGCCTCGGTTTGGGTGTGTGCCGGCTGCACGTGTACAAGCCGTTTTGGTAAACTGGACGATGAATTATCATCCTTTTGTCTAGTTTTCGGTGTTCGTCGGCTGTGTGAGTGCAGGCCTTTTTCACTCTACCACACTTAGCGTGTGGGAGGTTGGGGCAGGGTTGTTTTGTTTCAACCTCGTCAGGTGTAACTAACCGCACTGCCTCGGTCCGACTTTCTAATAGTCGGACTCCAACTTTTTATTTAGTCGGATTTTGTTTTACCGACGTAAGGGCTAGGCTACCATATGTCTAACCAAGGTTTTGCTTGCCTTTAATCGAGCATTTTGACCTAATCAGGGTCGGTATGGTAGCCTGCTTGCTTAGTCGGGCGAGCGTTGACACGTCAATTTCACGAAAGGCCACATATGCGCCTTCGCCGAGCTCTAACCAATGCCTGTCGGAGTACAACGGCCGGTTTTCGTACATCTAGATGTTTTTGATTTTCTGGCCGGGTACGCGACCTCTGAGCCGTTTACCGGTGCCAGGCTTATAGGCCTCGGCTTTCGGTTTCTTGGCCGGGCTTAATTGCCTCGACCTTCATGATTTTGTCCGGGCTTCATTGCCTCGGCTTCATGCTTAAGCGAATAATTGTGCACATTCATAAATCTCCTCAATGGGGTCTTTTATTGATGGAAAACAACCCTAAGGGGTGTTACAAAGAAAGAACATTAGAAAATAACATAACTTGAACTTTGACTTAACTGAAAATAAAGCAAAGACAAACGAGGCTGGATCTAGCTATAGTAGATTTTTAGCTTGTCGGCGTTCCATGTTCTTTTGACCGGCTTCCGTGCCAAGGTCATGAGGATGTATGCCCCTCCGTCGAGCTTCTCTTTAATCCGGTAGGGGCCTTCCCAGTTTGCCGCCAGCTTCCCGACCTTGGCATTCTTGTTGCCTATGTCGGCCCGTCGGAGCACTAGGTTTTCTCGGTTAAATGACCGGGATCTGACCTTTCTGTTGTACTTAGCCGCGAGTAACTGCTTGGCGGCTAATTCCCGGCAGTGCGCCGTGACTCGGATTTCGTCTATGAGGTCCAAATCAGTCTTCAAGGCGTCGTCGTTCGACTCCTGCCCTTCTTGTCTGGCTCTGACCTTTCTCCAGGATGGCTGTTCAATTTCCACTGGGATCATTGCCTCGCATCCATAGGTTAGCCTGTAGGGGGTTTCCTGGGTCGAAGACTGTACGCTTGTTCGGTATCCCCAAAGAACGCTGTGGAGCTGCTCGGTCCAGTTGGTGTCAGCTTACAACATCCGCCTCTTGAGTCCGTCCAGGACGACTTTGTTGGCGGCTTCGGCCTGGCCATTCGACTGCGGGTGTTCTACAAACGAGAAGTGCTGCTTGATGTCCAGGTTGGACATTAGCGCTTGGAATCGATGGTCCGTGAACTGGGTGCCGTTGTCCGTGACGACCTCGGCTGGTATCCCGAAGCGGGAGACGATGTTGTGCCGGAAAAAATTTATCACTCTGGCCGAGGTTATTATGGCGAGTGGCTCTGCTTCGATCCACTTGGTGAAGTAGTCTACTGCGACTATGAGCCATCTGCATTGCCCCTGTGCCGGTCGAAATGGTCCGAGGATGTCCATGCCCCATTTGTAAAAGGGCCAGGGGGCTGGCATCCCTTTCAATTCTGAGGTCGGCGGCCATATGATCCTGGCGTGTTTCTGGCAACTGTCGCACATCTTGGCTTTTTCCATGACGTCGTGCTTCATAGTGGGCCAATAATAGCCGGCGCGTAGTGCCTTTCTGGCGAGGGCCTTGCCTCCCATGTGGTGGCCGTTGCTGCCTTCGTGTAGCTCGGCCAGCACGTATTTTGCCTCGGATTCGTCGAGGCATCGCATCATCGGGCAGTGGAGTCCTTTTCTGTATAGCTGATCATCAACCATTGCGTAGAGAGTGACTTCTCTGATCAGCTTCTTGGCCTCGGTCGAGTCGGTAGGGACAATTCCCCTTTCGAGGTAGTCTTCTATCGGCTTCCTCCAGTCAAAGCCTGCCGAGATGGCCATGACACAGCTCGGCTAGGTTAGGTTCTATTGGATCACGGTCCTGTGACTGTCCGGCCCGTTTGTGCTTGCCAGCTTTGAGAGGATGTCGGCTCGGGCGTTCTCCTCTCTTGGGATATGGGAGACGATCACTTCTTCGAACTCGGCCATGAGCTCTTTGGCACGGTTTAGGTACTTAGCCATAAGAGGGCCTTTTGCTTGATAGCTGCCGTCAATCTGCGCGGCGACTAGCTGTGAGTCGGTTAAAACCTTTACTCGATGTGCGCCATTCTCTTTTGTCTGGAGAAGTCCGGCCAGTAGAGCTTCGTACTCGGCTTGGTTATTGGAGGTCGGGAACTTTAGTTGGAGAGAGTGTTCGGTAGCGACTCCTTGTGGGCTCTCCACGATTACTCCCGCACCGCTGCCCTTAGCGTTGGAGGATCCGTCCACGTAGACTTTCCAGGTTCCGTCATTCGTTACTGCCGGGGTGAGTTCCCTTATGAAGTCCACCAATGCCTGGGACTTGATCGCCTATCGGGCTTCAAAAGTGATGTCAAACTCAGATAGTTCTATGGCCCAGTTGGTCATTCTTCCAGCCAGGTCGGGCTTATGGAGGATCTGTTGGATCGGCTGGCTGGTACGTACCACTATCTGATGTCCTTGGAAGTAAGGTCGGAGCCTTCTGGCCGCGGTGAGTAGGGCAAAAGCCACCTTCTCGAGTTTCTAGTACCGTAGTTTGGAACTTTGCAGGGCTTTGCTGATGAAGTATATCGACTTTTGCCCGGCCTTGGTCTCTTTTACTAGGGCGGCGCTGACGGCCTCGTTACCGATTGACAAGTAAAGAAATAGGGTCTCTCCTGGATCCGGCTTAGTCAGCACCGGTGGGGTTGCCAGACACCATTCAATTTCCATGAAGGTGGCATCGCATTCGGGATTCCAACCGGCTTGGGTTTCCTTCTTTAATAGCCTGAAGAGAGGTAGGGCTTTCTCGGCCGACTTCGGGAGAAACCTTGTCAGGGCGGCGAGTCGGCCGGTCAGCTGCTGTACTTCCTTCTTGGCCCTCGGGGGGTGCATGTCTAGCACGGCCTTGCATTTGTCCGGGTTGGCTTCGATCCCTCAGTTGGTTAACATGAAGCCCAAGAACTTCCCAGCCAGAACTCCAAAAGCACATTTGGCCGGGTTCAACCTGATTCGATGTCTTCTTAGTTTTTCAAACGTCTGTTAAGGTCCCAGATGTGGTCTTCTGGAAGCTTTGACTTGACGATCATGTCGTCAATGTAGACTTCTATGTTGCGGCCGATCTAGTCTTCGAAAACCCGGTTCATCATCCTTTGATAGGTGGCTCCAGCATTCTTCAGTCTGAACGGCATGATGTTGTAGCAGTAGTTCGCCTTATCCGTCATGAAGGCAGTCCTCTCTTGGTCGTCCGAATGCATTGCAATCTGATTGTACCCGGAGTAGGCGTCCATGAAGGAGAGGAGTTGGTAGCCGGCCAAGTTGTCCACGAGCTTGTCGATATTGGGCATCGGGTAGGAGTCCTTTGGGCACGCCTTATTGAGGTTGGTGTAGTCGACACATACTCTCCATTTGCCGCTGGGTTTGAGGACCATGACTACGTTGGAGAGCCAGGTGGTGTATTGCACCTCTCGGATAAATCTGGCCGCTAAGAGTTCCTCGACATGGCTCTCGAGGGCCTTCTGTCTGTTGTCCGCAATGTTCCGCTTCTTCTGCGCCACTGGTCTTGATCCCGGCCATATGCCGAGTTTGTGGCAGCAGAAGTGGAGGTCAATGCCGGATATCTCGGCCGAGGTCCAGGCGAAGACGTCTTAGTTTTGCCTGAGGAAACAGATCATCTGAGTTTTGAGGTCGTCCCTCATATCTCGGCCGATTTTGGCGGTCTTGGATGGGTCTGCCCCTAAAGTTACCTCCTCAAGCTCTCCTTCCGGCTCGGGCCTCTGATTTTCCTGTTCATGGAGGTCGAGTTCCACCATGTTGATCGGCTGCCGTGGGCGCTTGTCGTTTTCGACCTCAGCCGCTTGCTCGTTGGGTCCGAGCCAAGGTGGAGATGAGGGTCCTCCTTCTTCGACCCGTAGAGCTTCAAAGTAGCGTTGCCGTGATTCCTTTTGATCTCCGAATACCACAACTATCTGGTTCTTGTCATTGACCATCTTCAGTTTCTGGTGTTTGGTGGACACCAGAATGTCCCAGTTGTGGATCGTCGGTCTGCCCAGGATGATATTGTATGGGGACCGGAAATCAGCAACTATGAATCTTACGCGTTCAGATTTGAAGGCATCTTTGGTCCCGAGGGTTAACCTGAGGTCGATATAGCCTTTTGGAAAGGATTGTTCACCATTAAATCCAATCAAGGTGGTTTTGCATGGCTTGAGATCCTCCGGGTCAAGGTGCATCCGCTTATAGGCGTCCCAGCTTATGATATCGGCCGAGCTCCCTGCATCAACAAAGATCCTCTTAACTCGGCAATTAACCAAGGTACCAGTGATTACCAGTCCATCTAGATGGCCGGGTATGACGTCTTTTAGTTCTTCGTTGGTGAAGGTCAGGGTAGGTGGCCTCGGTTTCTTGGGGTCCTCCTTAAACTTGGGGAGGTCTCGGACGGTCAGTACCTCACGGAGATATTTCTTCCGCTGGCTTACAGTGTCTCCGCCACCTCCGAATCCTCCGCTGACGACGTTGCATTAGAAATCCACGTCGGGAAACTCGTCGTCAGAGGCGGTCTTCTGCTTCTTCCCCTACTTTCGGGTCTCCTTGGGCGGACTTCTAGTGCGGCTGCGGTTAGTGCCCTTGCCGCCCGTCCTTCCCTGAGTCTTGATGACATACTGACGTAGCTTTCCTTCTCTCACGAACTTTTCAATAGCGTCGCGGAGGTCGTAGCACTCATCGGTGGTATGTCCGTGGCAGTCATGGAACGTGCAGAACTTGGAACGATCCGTGTTGGAGCGGCCCCTAATCGGCCTCGGCTTGTCGAACCGCCTCATCTCGGCCTGGGCTACCTCCTTCCATACCTGGGACCGAGGGACATTCAAGGGGGTGTAGCTATCATACTTGGCCTTCTGGTCGGCTCGGTCAGGTTTGGATCGGCTCTCGCTGGTTCGCCTTCTTGTCTTAGACCTCGGCCTTCTCGACCTTTCTTCGTCTCTGGGCGGAGTGTTCCTCGCCCGTTCGGGTTCGTCTGTGACAGAGATTTTGCCGTGTTCTCCCAAAATAACCATGGTTTAAAGATTTGTAGTATAGTGTAACCTGGGTCGTTTCTCCGATGAATTCACAGCGGGTTTGATTGGCGACAGCGAAACAGAAATAGAATGGCAAAGTGGGGGGGTTTTAATTGGAAAGGAATAAAAACGTAACTAAAAAGAGACAAAACGAAACTAAACAGAGACCAAACAGAGGATTAAAGGATTAAACAGAAACAGATTAACAACGAACAACCCAACATTTTGATTCCAGAAACGTTCTTCATTGAGCGAAAAATAAACGAACTCGCGTTTGGCTCTGGATGAACCGAAATCTCTGCGTTCATCCAGAAATCCCTCGACTAGACGATCGCCTAGAATTTGTTCAAACAGTGGCGTCCCACTATGCAATCGCACAGCAAACTTTAAACCTAGTTCGAACTTAGTTCTTGGGATGAACCAAACCGAATATTTAATCTAATATTCGAACTATTTTCAGAAATCGAATCCGATAGATGAAAACAGACACGAGAAACGTTACCGATTAAGCACAAGCTCTCTGAACGAGTCATGGAATCTTCAACGTTGGGTTAATCACAGATATTTAGCCAAGCATGGCTGGAAAAGATGAAGAAAAGACGATGAACGCGAAGAACATTGAAGAACAGTTGAGAGAAAATGCAAGCTTCTGTTTTGATCCACTAAAACATAAAAAACATGAATGAAAAGGTGTTTGTGGCTGCTGCCACACTTAAAGTTAACCTAATTGGGAAATGGGTTCAGCCCAAAAACGAAAATAAAATAATATGGGCTTTAATTACAAAATTCGAGCCCAAAATAAAACCCAAAAATACATATGCTTCGGCTCCAAAATCGACCGCCCTCTTGTCCGAATTTGCTCTTCATGTCTTCATAGCAATTGTAGCTCTCTGAATCATCTGAAATATGAGACAAAAATAAGGCAAATCCGATGTCTGGTTCAAGAGTTATGGTTAAAATAGTGAAGCAATGTAAATGTAGAATTTTCGCTATGAAAAATGGCTAAAATAAATCCAAAGGCCCAAAGCCCAAATAGATATAAAAGCCATTATTTATTAGCCAAAGAGTCCTAAATTATTAATCGAGAGGCAAAAAGTAGTGTATGAAATATTCAATTATCAGTCCGCGTTGGCCGCCTCCATTTGCTCTACTTCCAAGTACTTCTTCGCCTGGGTGTAGAATTCGGTTAATGTGTACACTGGGTTCTTACATAAGTTTCGGGCCAGTCATGATGACGGGTCCAGCCCATTGACCAGGTAGTGTACGTGGACTTCTTCGGGCAGCGACCGCACTTGCGTGGCTAAGTCGCGGAACCGATCCAGGTACTTCTGTAGGGCCTCGCCTTTCTTCTGTCGCACTTTGCTCAGCGTGAATTCGATCTTTGGCTACTTTTTCCTGGTGGCGAAATGCAGCTCGAACTTGCGTCCAAAGTCTTCGAAGCTCCGGATGGAGTTGTCCGAGAGAGAGCTCAGCCATCTGTGCATCGGTCTGGTCAGAGTAGCCGCGAAGAGACGCTGGATAACCGGGCCTCTAATTTGTCGGACCCACATGAGCTTTTCGAACACGTCAAGGTGGTTGCGTGGATCTTGGGTTCCGTCGTACTTCGGAAGGTCGGCCAGATCGAAATGCTTTGGGTAACGGGCCGTCACCGCCTCCCTCGAGAATGGGGATCTGCCGGAGTCCAACAGATATGTCACTCGGTATTCCCGGGGGGATCCGTGGCGAGGTGATCTGCGAGCCCGGGGAGTTCTGTCCTCCACGCGATGCTCTTCTCGGTCTCGGCCCTCGCTGGCAACCCGATCAGTGCGGTTAAGACCGTCGCCGTGGTTTCCGACATTCTCTGAGGGCTGTTGTCGGTCCTGCTCCATATTCGTCCTCCGCTCTGGCTCGCCGTTGTCGCGGCGTGGGTTCCTCGGCTCTGAGCTGCTCGAGGAACTGCTATCATTCACGAGGGCCCTCCTTCCTCTCCTATGATTCCTCCGGCGGTTTCCCTGTCGGCGATCGTTCTCGAGCGCATCCTGAATCATTCAGCCAAAGGCTTCAAAGTCAACCTGTCTCTGTAGGTCGTCTCGTTTCTCCTTGTTTTCCAGCCTCTAGAGGAATGACTCCTGCGTCCTTCGGAGGATGCGGACGTCGGCTTCGACTGCCTGGACGTCTCGCGCCGGGGGTTCTGTGCGCGCTTCTTGCAGTGGCTGCTCTTCTGCGAAAGGGGAGGTTGCCGTGTCAGTGACATGCCCTTCTGGGGTGTTTTCTCGCCGCGGTTGCTCCAGGGGCTGATCTGGTGGAGGCCGGCTTGGCTGGGGGTCTCCGCCCACTGGCGGGGGATTTCTGCTGTGGCTTCTGGTGTTTGCCATCAGTGGTCACGGGGATTGAAGTTTACGGGTCCCCACGGACGGCGCCAATGTTCTGTCCTAAGAACACAGAAAGATTGGACTTGACTAGGTTGTCAAACCTAGAGCCTACGTACCCTTTGAAGGGATCAAAGTCCACGTAGTTCGTAGTATACGTAAAGGCGTGAAGCCAGGGGGTGGTGTGTGTGCTCTATGTGACAGGAAGTAAAGAGAGCATAGATTAGAACGTGTGCACCTGTTTAGGGTTTCCTTGTATTTATAGAGGAGTCTGGTGCGAATATCCCTGGATTAATGAGCGATATCCGGGATCGAGATATCAGGGGCTGATATCTTGTGATCACGATTGGGGGAGATCCTTGATTGATGAGATCCTAAATTGGTGGGATACTGGGATCCCATATCCTTGCCCATTATGGTGCTGATTCTGCCTTAGGCATGGTTGGGCCGTGGCCTGGATATGAGTCTTTTAGGCCGGTCCGTAACAATATATAAGGGGAAATTAATCCCAGATGCTCTTGATTAATTCAAGATCTCAAATACAAAGAACAAACATCAAATATAGCAGTTTTTAAGATGCCTGTTGTTGCTAAGACATCAACAATTTTGTTATAATCTCGTGCCACACCTCCCCTAACATCTCTTGGATTTTTAAAAATTAAAGGAGAATTTCACTTAACTTCACAAGACCAATTTTATTTCCGTGAGCCCAATTAAAATTTGAAATTTCACTGAGTTGATACAAAATGAAAATAAATGTTATGGATTAAAAAAGAATAATGCCCCTTACTTTATATCTTTTTAAAAAAATGTTTGATTATCCCCCAAACTCTGGAGACCATCACTTATAGCTATTGAGATAGAGCTACCTCCAGTGGCTGGTTGTCAGAACTTTGGCCCAACTAGGTCTCTGGCTACCAAATACTAATTTGTGTTGTTTATGTGAGAATTTTAATTGTTCATGAAAAGTTGTATACTTATAAGTGGGATTTGTTAGATTTGTGTTGTACATTTGCAAGTGTCAAGTTTTTTATGAACAAGTGAAATAAGCATATGAGTAATATAAATTAGTAGGTTAACAAGAAAACAAAGAACCATGAACAAGTCTCATTTGCAAATGTTTAATTCTACATGAATAAATGGATTATACATATGAATAATACAAATTAAACAAATCTTATTTGCAAGTGTGTAACTCTCCATAAACAAGTAGAATAAGCATATGAAAAACCCAAGTTAATTTCAAGTAGCCAGAGGTCCAACAAACCAACACCAAAGCTTCAATGGCTGCCTACCGATGGCCGTTGCAGCCTAGCGGTTGTTGGTGACCAGTCATCAAAGCTTTGACAACAATCAAACTTTTTTAAGAAAAAATAAAGCAAGGGTCATTATTATCATTTTACCACAAAATTATTTTTATTTTGGTTTTTGAGATGTAGAGAAATTTCATAATTTTATAAGGGTTAACTAAAATTCTCAAAATTATAGGTCAAAATGCCCGATAGGTTAGGGGCATAAGAGGCCAAAGAAGAAGAAGAAGAAGAAGAAATTATAGGTCAAAATGCCCGATAGGTTAGGGGCATAAGAGGCCGAGGTAGTCTTAGCACTTGCACCAACAACAACAACAAGGAGAAGGAGAAGAAGAAGGAGAAGGAGAAGGAGAAGGTCTATCGAGATCTAATTTAGATGGTTCAAATTAATATTTTTACATATACTTTTATTCAAAAAAAAGTATTTTAATGCATACAAAATATAAAACAAATATGTTTTTATTGTCATTTTTTTAAAAAAAATTATTTGAAAATCATTAGTTGAAAATATTAATCTGAACCGTTAAAATTCTATTTGAATAATGCACATCTCATCAAAGCGATGAGCAATCAATGCTCACCATTACAATAAGCAATTTAATGGGCCTAGATGAACCCAGATTTGTGTACTGCAGAGGCTTATAATAATAAGAGTGACATCTTAAGCTAACAGCTTTATATACAACTCAATAATCAAACCTTGGACACCAATGAGGTTAGGACTAGCAAAATGGGCTAGTCTCTCACAATATGACAAACCAATATTAAAATCCTCGCTGGAAAATATGACTATATTTAATATTTGATAGTGCCTCAAATAAAATTAGCTCATATATGAAGATATAAGTTCCTTTTTAGATAATAGAATGTTGCTAACAGGGCAATGGATTCCATTTGTATATACAAGAGGGCATGACATGTAAATATTGGTTACAGAGGAAGTATATTA
The DNA here is from genome assembly GCA_034222035.1 of Acacia crassicarpa. NCBI lineage: Eukaryota > Viridiplantae > Streptophyta > Magnoliopsida > Fabales > Fabaceae > Acacia > Acacia crassicarpa. The sequence goes on along the minus strand of JAWXYG010000009.1, from coordinate 15,101,639 downwards.
CTGCAGAGATGACAAGTGTTCATCTTCCCTTATATATATATTGATGGGTTATGGTCCAAAAATACCAACGAACTATTGCCCCAAGTACAGCCAACACAATGAACTAATTTTTGGACCAAAAATACAAACGAACTATTTAAAATAACAAGTGAGCACAATTCCGTCAATGGTAAAGTAACGTCCGTTATTGCTATTGCGCCTGGAAAAAAAAACGTACGAATTCAATTTCTAAAACTCTCTCACGCCATTTTTGCAGAACTCTCTCGCCATTTTTGCAACTAACCAGAAACACAACGCTAGATCACATACATCCAGAGGACCTTCACCGTCGATCAGAGTGCAAATGACGGATCTTGACTGGAGAAGGGAAAATCAACTTTCGTGTTCTTGGGAAAAAATGTCGATTCACTGGAGCTGAGTGCCCAAACCGCTTGATAACACCACGGCTTTCCAGTATGGGGAGGTGGGGTGATCATATAAGCCGAATTACGGTTCTGATCCAAAGCTGAACCATCAGCCGGCACAGTGGAAAGCCCCTGAAGCTGTGACGGATGCGTGAGGCCGATTGACAGTGCGCTTGATCACTCTAGGGAACTAAGAAATTTGGACCCCTTCGTCGGATAAAACCTCGATCTCCAGCTGCGCTTGAGAATTAGAACCGGATTGGGGATTAGGGTGTTGGGTTTGATCCTCGGAATCATCTTGTCACTCGAGGTGGTCATCCTCGCCAATGGGGTCTTCGTCGTTGTCCTCCTCGTCCTTGTGCTTCTGTTGCCACCGGCTGATTTGGGGTTCTCTCTTGCATTTCCGCCATTTGGTTCGATTGTCTGGTTTAAAAATCACAAAATACCAAACATGAGTGGGAAATTGTGAACAAAATATTCAAAATCATATCAAAATACACCCAAAAAAATCAAGCGAGTGACTTGCATATCGTAGACGAAAATAAAAGAAGAGAGGATTTGGAGGGAGAAAGAGGGGAAGCTGGCATGGTAAGAAGGAGAAGCTGTCAAGATTTTGGAATCTATTTCACTGATGAGGAAGACGACTTAAAAAAAAATTGACAAGGCAACGGAGTTAGTTTTGACTTAACGGAATTGTGCTCACTTGTTATTTTAAATAGTTCGTTTGTATTTTTGGTCTAAAAATTAGTTCATTGTGTTGGCTGCACTTGGGGCAATAATTCGTTGGTATTTTTGGACCTTAACCCTATATTGATTATATGTATAATTTTTCGTTGTCTGTTCGGTATCCAAAGCTTGCTTTGCATATGACGCTGAAGATGAACACTTTTCTTTTGAAGTTCTCATCTCATACGGTTACTAATTGCCGTACTTTCTTGCGAAAATCACTGTGATCAGACACTAAAAAGTCCTACAACATGTGGATTTTTACACGGGAAACATTCTTTCTTTAGGACCACATAATGATTTTGCCTACTTTCTTCTCCATTTCAGTTTTTTAGCATTAATCATTTACAAAGAGAAGAAATTGAAGTGTTCATCTTGCTATACATACGACGTTGAAGACCGCCTAACTTTTCTCTCTAAGTGAAGCTTCCCACTCCATGGACGATATCATGAGATGTGACAGTGCTTCAACCACCTGCCTCGTTTCTGGCCTCTCCAATGGATCTTCCCTTAAACATCTCTCAGCCAACACTACCATCTGCAGCAAACGTATATAAATATATGCACTATCAATTTCCTACGAGAAACTGACAAATATGGCACGTTAATAAATAAAAAATCTTAAGCATGTATGTTGAAGCTAAGACAAAGTCTTGAAGCAACAGTAACACTGCTGCCATGTAAGTTAGATTATAAGTTTAAATCCAGGAAATAGTTTTTTTATTTGTGGAAGTTAGACTGTGTACATATATTTGTCACGGACCCCATTTAGTGGTAGCAGCCTTTCTACTTGCGGGAGTTAGATTGTATGCATATATTCTTCTTCAAACCCTATCTGGTGGGAGCTTTGTACTTTGAGTTACTTATTTTCGGGAAAATTAATCTTTTGGTCCCTATTAGTTTTGACTTGTAACTTAGTTACTATACTTTGACTCAATGTAATTTAGTCTCTATAGTTTTGATTCGATTATAACTTAGTCCATAAACTTTGGTTCTCTATAACTCAATCAGTCCTTATAGTTTTACTCATTGTAGAATATTGTCCCCCGTCTTTATTCTAGAATATAAGGACTCAATTATAAAAATGTTAAAACTATAGGGATTAAGTTGCAGCAAGTAAAAATTTAGTTATAACCCAGTTAAAACTATAGGAACAAAAAATTAATTTTGCCGTTTTTTTTATTATATAGGTTGAAGCTAATCTTGAATACATCCTCGAGAGGATAGCAACCTTGGAGGTTCCGATCTATGACATTTTCTAGAGCAGTCTCAGGGTCACTATCTTCGAATATTTTATTGATCTGCATGTATGTAAATAATTAAAAGAAAACTTAATGAAGAAAATAAAAACCAAGGAATCTCAATTAATTAATAAAAATAGCATCACTTACAACTGTAATCAGGGATTTCATTTTGTTGCCCTCTAGGCTGTCACGAAATAAAGCACGCTTGCCTGTTACCAGCTCTGACAGAACCACTCCAAATGCAAACACATCAGTTTTTGGAGTCGTCTTAAGCTCTTTCACAGATCTTCAGCCACAATATTTATTAAGAATATCAGAAATAAAATCAACCAAGAAAGTAAATCGTTATTTCAAACATAGATTCTTGTCTGTAAGTTTGTGCTAAAAAACATGATTCCGAGAGTTTCACAATATTAAAATTGTAGTGTTTTTTAATCATTGATTCTACTGTGATGACCACAAGCCTAAAGAGAGAGTGGGATCCTAAAAGACCAACCTATTAAAAAGAACAGCCCCTTTAACTTATAAATGACACTTATCGCGTCTCTTATAAGGCTTTCTGACATGGGATTCATAACAAAATGCACAAAGAGCCAAACAATGATATTATTTCACAGTATGTCGAAGCAGAAGTAACATATAACCTACTCTGGTGGAAGGTAGCCAGGTGTTCCAACAAGCCTTGTTGCTATATTAGTATCTTCATCATTATTTGTTCGTTCTACCAGTCTTACAAGTCCAAAATCTGCCACCTATAAACAATGTCAAGATGATTATGATATGAACTATGAAGTATAAATGTACAAATGACACAAAGTTATTTTTTACATCACCACGTTTCCTATCAGGAAGAGGAATCAAATTAAAGGTTAGATTAAAATAGCTATTGACAGGTATATCATGCTTGAAGAGTATCTTGTTTTATTAAACCTTGCATGTGAAGTTAAGAGAACTATAGATACAAGGTGTTTTAGATTACCATGTGCAGTGTTAACATGCTGATAACTTATTGGAGTTTCGGACCCAAGGTTTTATAAAGCGGACCCGGTTTCCCTGCTCGCCCTTTGAGACAAGCTCTGGACTGTCTAGATGAGATCCAGATAGTTCAGATCTGATTTTTTTTTTTTACTTAAAAAAAATTAATGAATAAAGAATATAAAATAAAGATAATCTTTGAACCAACATTTTTTTAAAAAAATGATTTTTTTTCATTTAAAAATAATAATAATAAATTTTGGATTGTCCAGATCTCATCTAAATAGTATAGACGAGTTTTTGGACAAGTAGGGAAGCCAGTTCTTTATAAGGCCCCCATTTAAAGTAACCCTCCCTCCAAGTGAAACTCATGAAATAGATTACTCTAACTTTAGGACTCCTTCCATTCCTTATTATAACATACCATTGTTTGAATGAGTATGTTCCTTTTTATAAGATACCTTTTGAAGATGTCCACACATTTTTTTTTTTTAAATGTTTATCCTCCATTAATTTCTCCTCACTTTTACCCACTCATTCTTTCTCATCACTTTTTCCACTTACTCTCTCACTCTCACCCACATTCTTTATAAATAAGGGTGTTTTTGGAAAATGAGTTGGATTTTTTACATTAACCAATTTTAACTATTTTTTTATTTTTATTTTATCCATATTGGTATCTTATAAAATGGGAGGGAGTGAGTGATAAGCAATACCTTTGCTCTATGTTTCTCGTCAAGAAGGATATTGCTAGTCTTTACATCACGGTGAACATATCACGCTTTCGTGTAATCATGTATGTATTCAAGGCCTTTTGCAGCATCCAAAGCAATCTGAACTCTAGCATTCCAAGAAAGAGGCTGATAACCTGTCTCAAAACCACTCTTTTTTTATTTCTCTGTTTAAGAAAAAACATAGTGCCTATGTATGTACTAGTAGAAGGATTCTAATAATCTTTGACACTTCAATAAATGTTAAACGAAAGTTAGTAAATAAAATTATTGCGTTCTCTTTCTATCTGACCTCTTAGTAATGGATCGTGAAGATGATTACTGAGAGATTCATTTGCGACATATTCATACACCAAGTAGAGGTGGTCTTCTCCACTGGCATATCCCAACAACTCTACCTGCAATAGTAAGATTGATTATATCTGTAAATTTATCAATAATCATATTGATTATTAGAGCTAGTCATTTCACTCTCAAATAGATTCTAAGTTGCCTCTGTGTAGAGCCAAACCTAGGTCGTTTTCAGTCACAATTGAATCTGGATAGTGAACTACAAATTGCCAATTTGATGTTTCAATAATTATGCAAAATGAGTCAAATCAACTACACTAAATTTCATGCTTTTCACATACTTTGTTGATGAAGAGATCATGAATTCATTGGAGATATAACTTACAATGTTGATATGATGGATCTTACATAAGACCTTGAGTTCGGCGTAGAACTCTTTGGATTTATTAGACCTCATCTTCTTTATTGCAACCTCCTGAAAGCAAAATCAGCAGGTTTCTATGAGCAAGAAGATTCTTTAACAAGTAAAATTAATTAGCTGCATAGAAGTTAAGTGGGAGTTTTATGTGATCTAAAGATTCTTTAATAGCTTCCATACATAATGTGAAAGATCCTTAATTTAAATGACTTGTTTCAAGCCTTGTCCTTTAATAATTTGCATACCTTCTCGCCCATGACTCCAAAATACACACTTTCATACCCACCAACTCCAATTTTTCTGGTTTCATCAAAGGAATTGGTAGCCTCTTCAATCTCTTCAAGAGTAAATATTGCTGGCTTTTCTGATTCTGGTGTTTCATCTGCACCAATATATTACTTAAAATAAGAAATAATCTTTCTGGTCTCCTCTGTGAGGACTAATATTACTGAGAATTCCATAAATCACAACTTATGTTTCTTTTCTGAGAATTTGGTTAACATCATGTTACCTTTTACAATCTTTTTATGAAAGGGGTCTGAAGGAGTTCTATTGGAAACTGATTTTTTTGATGCTCCTTTGCGTGTTTTTATCCTAACAATGAGTATAAGCGCTGTGGGTAACAAAAGCAATGCCACTAAACCGGCTAATATGCCAACCACTATTTCAATTTTGGTACTCTTGTTTCCTGCCAACAGGGAAAATTAATCAAGTAAAAAACAACATTAATTGAACCTCCTCTTGATTGCCAGCAAATACTATACAAATGCGCGTGCATATTGTATTTGATTTTTTTAGTGCAAAAACTATCTCTCTCTGCTAAACTTTTGCATCAATCAATGGCTGGGAGATTTGGGTATATAAAAAGGAAATAGAAGGATGGGAAGGGAAAAGTTAGAGGGTTAGTTGAGAATTTTCTATTATATACACTGCCCAAATTGTTGAGGTTGATCAAAGCATGAAACTTTTTTTTGTACTAATACAGTTTTCATAATACCCTTCTTGAGGATCACTTGTCAAAGTTGTTTAGTCATTTAAAAAATACATGTGACCTCATAGCTAGGTAGCCCAGGAAAGACTAAAAGGTTTTTTTTTTTTTTTTAACTCACAAAGCTTACGTATCAACAAAAAAAAAAATCACAAAGCTTTAGGTACGTAGCAAGAGATAAATAATTTTCCTGAAACTTAGAAAAATGGTAACTAAATCAATTTAACTCCAAATATTGTAGTTTATATGGTACCTAAGCTTTGAACAAAATATTTTAGTTTTGAGTTCTCCAAAGGTACCTACTGGGTCACATGTTATTCTTAAATGGCTATATAACTTTGACAAGCGATCCTAAAGTAAGGTGTAATAGTTTTGGTGTTATAAATCTTCATGAAGTATTCCAATCCAACTCAGGCATTATAAAGTCAAAAAATCAGGCCCCTATCATCAATCACATAGACTGCAATAATGTGTCAAAAGACAAATTTAACTCAAACTTAATCTTGATACTAAATATAAACATTTATATATATATATATATATATATATATATATATATATATATATATATATATTTGTCAATATTTTTCTAATTTATCCTTATTGATGCTCTCTCAATGATAATTAATAAAGAAGAGAGTGAATAAGGGAATTAAAAGAGATAGTCTAATTATGGTGTTTTAGAAAATATATATTATATTAATTAATTTATATATCTTATTTAATTTAATCAAATTTAGATAAATATACCTTATTAATAAAAGATACGACAGAGTACAATAATAATCGCAACAAATATCTTCTAAACCAAAATCAACCCAACTTTAAGAAGAGCACGTCAAATAATGCAATGATATCACCACTATAAAATATAGATTTTATTTCCTAAAAAAAGTCTGTTTTTCAAAAAGAAAAGTAAAAAATAAAGGCGGTGGTATTTTTATAATTATGGGGAAGAATTTTGAACTATTGAGTGTCCCTTTAACAAAAGTATATCACTCTGGTCCTATTTATAAGTCCCTTTTGACCAAAAAAAAATTTAGTCATATTTATAAGTCCTCTTTGACCAAATAAATGAGATTATGACAATTTTGCCCATATTTGTATCAATAAAAATAGAGAGAGAAGAAAAAGTTGAAAGCACTCAATAACAAATGAGGGTAAAGTTGAAAATTTACCTCATAATCATTGAGCTAACTACCTCTCCTTGATATGTGTGATTTGGTCAAAATGAAACTTATAAATAGAACCAGAGTGGTACGCCAAAAATATATATTTTGCATTCTAATTAGAAAAGGGATGCAAAAAGAAGGGGATTTTAGCGTCTTAATTCTAAAAGAGACGTGTACTTTGGCGGCCTAATTTATAAGAGGGACGCCAAAATTGGACCTTTTGCACTACTTTTATCGTTCATTTTAAAATTAAAATGCCAAAAATGATCTTTATGCATTCAAAATTTAAGATTGGAATGCCTAAAAAGCGCCCACTTTTTCACAAAAATTCTGTGTCACATCTCTCACTTCCACACCTGCCCTTCTTCATTCAATCTCATTTCCCTCTAGAGCTGGGAAATCGGGCCGAGCCCGTCAGGCCGGCCCGTTTAAGCCCTGGCTCTATAGGGCTCGGGCTTAAAAAATCAACTAAAATTTTGAATTTGGCCCTGTAGGGCTTTGACCCGGCCCATTAGGCCCATTTCACTGTAGCATTCTTTTTTTTTTTTTTTGCTTGGCCTTTATCTTTGTACGAACAGTCAAACAGAACTTGGAAGATATTTATTAGAAACTACATAAAGCACACATGTTGTACTTAAACTAAACAATATCACTTAGAATGACATGATAATAAATGATAATAAATACTTGGATTCCATAAGGAATTTATTAATAAAAGCTATAGGGAAAGTAAAAATTCACAAAGATTAATTTGCAAGTCTCTACTTCAACTGTGTACAATGGTTTGTTTTTTATTACGAATTAATGAATATGTTTATTCGTTAGATGATTTGTATTGTTTAGATATTAATGTTGATAATATTTATTTGATAGATTAGAACTTTGATGGTTGCAATTTATTAATCATATTTCTTTAGAAAATATCGGAAGAAAAATAATTAAAATTTAGAATAGTAATTTCCAGGCCTATAGGGCCAGCCCTGACCTTGGTACTATCAGGCCGGACTTTAGAAAACAGACGTTTTCCTTATCCCAGGCCCTGTAGGCCCGACCCTATAGGCCCAGGCCCTGTCGGACCGAGCCGGCCCTGATTCCCAGCTCGATTTCCCCCCAAATTCCTAACGCTCTCCCTCTCTTTCCCACGGTGGAACCAAGTAACCGACTGGCCAGAAGATCCAACAACGGAGCTCTCTCTCCCCCATGGCTGGCCTCGTCGGCATCCTGTGCCAACTTGGTGACCTTGCTCTTCGAGCTCTCTTCCCCTCTCTCTAACTTTCTTTCTTTCATAATTTCGACCGTGCTTAGCTCTGGAATTAATTGGTTTTCAATCTGCTTTATTTCCCAGATCTACCTTCATCGACGGTGCGGAAGGAGGGAAAAGTGGCCGAGATGACGGTACGCGCTGAAGGAGGCAAGAATGCGTTCGGATCCGACTACGACGACGCAAAAGTACACTCTCCTCAGATCCAACAATTATGACACGTGGCATTGCACTGAAAGAGGTAAGAATGCATTCGGAAGGCTGGTGAAGAAGGCGAGCGCGGTGCCGTCGAACTTGTCTTAGCACACTCTCCTCAAATCCAACAACAACGACACACGTGACCTCCACGATCTACCGTCGATTTATGAAGGCCATTTTTATTGTAAATTGTTCCCTTGGCTTAATTCTTCATCTAAAGTAGTACCGACTTTAATATTTTCTTTGAAGCAAATTGTCAATGATTTATCGAAAGTTCTGCTTCGGAGTGAACAGAAGAAGTATGAGATTTATCTATTAAAATAAAATCGATCTTTTATTTATTCGTGATTATGCATAGATCTAGAGCTACGATGGCTTGGAATGTTTTCAAGTTCTGCACTGGTTCGTTTTTCTGTGATTACCCACTAGGGGTGAGCATGAAGCCCAGGAGCCCAGTGTGCTCGCCTAAGCCCAGCAAAAAATCGCTCTGCCCAGCCGAGAAAAAAGAAGCCCAAAAAAATTGGGCACAGTTGGGCTGGGCATTTTTGTGGGCAGGGCCGGGCATCGGGCTGGGTATCCCGCCCTACCCAGTAAGTATATATATAATTATATTTGATATAAATATTTTTTATATAATAGTTAATAGACTTATATTATATATTTACTAAAATTCTAATATATCATTGAGTATTTGACCATTAGTTCATTATATTATTAATAATGCTTTGTATTTAATAAACTATGGATGTTATTTAATTTTTCACGTATATATATTTGACTATTTGTTGAGACATATGATACTCTTTTTAATTTCAAGACTCAAGTTATAGACTTATTTTGGAATATTTTAAAGTGTATAATGTATAATTATAAATTACATTTGAAGTTTACAATATTATTTATCATTATTAAAACTATTTTTTTCATATAGGATGTGGCAAGATATCACCATTTGGGCAGGGGAAGCCCGCCCTGCCCAGCCCATTATTGCCCAGCCCAAAAATGTTAGGGTTTCTATCGGGCAGGGCTGGGCATCAGGCTGCATTTTACTGTTCAATGATCCTTTGGGCAGGACATTGGGCAAGGGTCTCGCCCTGCCCATGCCCACCCCTATTACCCACTGTTACTCCTCCGTCCTCAGTGGACGCTTGTCACTCATTTCAAACATTGCAATTTGGGGTTTTTTAATAAAAAAAACAAAAAAGGATTTACGGCATCCCTTTTTAAAAGAAACACCGTAAGTCTTTTACGACATCACTTTTTTTAGGGACGTTGTTCATAGACTTTACTTCACGTATATATAGGCTTCCCTATAAAAAGGGATGTAAAATAGCTAAAAACAGACGTTAAAAATGTTATTTGTAATGGTATATATAATGTTTGAGGGGGGAAAAAAGAAAAGGAAAAGAAATACCTTTACCACGATTATCACTGGCGAATGGAATGTCATTTAAGTCACTGGGAATAAATAGAACCCACCCCACATCAATAAACGATGGATTGGGATTTAAAATCCTATTCGAGTTCTTCATGTTTTCCAGTGTAGAGTTCAAAAGACTGGCAATTGTGGAAGGCGTGTCGTGCTCCTGCACCGTGTACGTCACAACAATCTCGTCAGACTCACTCTTCTTGGAACAACCACAGAGAAGATATATTGTTAAAGCCTCACTTATGTTCAAAAGGCTATGATTTCCAAGAACCCATGTTTGCCCACTATAAACATGATTTGAAATATTCTGCTGTGTGTCATTTGGATACACTGTGTAGGTCGTTTCATAGAAGTACCCACTAAGCTCACTAGTATTTAGGCAAGTACAGGGCACTGTAACAAGGTAATCGTCTTTTTCATTGTTGGGATGCCTTATGGGCTTCAAATTCGACACGTTGACCGAGTAGCGCAACGCGATGTCTTCTATGGAGGAGAGATTATCATTCTCGGTGATGTGATATAACGAGGCATTGCAATGGGAGATCGTTGCAGAGCAATTCATGGGTTCTTTGTCAAAGGTTTGGACCTTGATGATCATGAACGAGTTTGATATTATTATTAGAAGAGGGAGAAGCTGAGGAGGAGGAAGAAGGTTAAGGGAAGCCATGGAAGATGGAAAAAAGTATACCTTTGGTGTTGGGAATATGAAAAGAGTATAAAATGAGGAGAGGTTTCAGACAGGAACTTTGTGCTCGTACGTCGTTGTCATGACTTGATTGGCGCTTGTTCGGAACGATTGAATCTAGATTAATTAAAATTTGCATGAAGTGTGTTTAGTTAGTTAAGCTAGGATTTAAAGCGGTGGCAAGCTGTGCATGGCAAATTATTACTGCTCGAAGTTTACGTTCTGAGTTGCCTATGTTGTCTCTTGGCAATATTTATTCATAAATTTCAAGACTATATAGTGATATAAGTTGGGTGGCATCTATCACGGCTATACATGCCAAGTTCATACCTAGTTGGAACTAGTACAAATAATCAATATATATATATATATATATATATATATGGAAAAACATTTCTCATGTTGTAGGAGAAATGTTTTCTCATGCCACACACACATAAAATGGTGGACCCGTATATATATATAATCAACATTATATATATATGTGGGTCCCACTATTTTATGTGTGTGTAGGAATCTTCTTTTTCTTATGCAACATGAGAAAAGTAAACCATATATATATATATATATATGGAGAGAGAGAGAGAGAGAGAGATCGTGCGCTACCAGCAACAATGTTCACCCACATATTAATTAGCATTTGGAAAAGTTAATACTCCCTCCGGTCCTAATTATAAGAGCTAGTTGACTTTTTTGGAAAAATTAAAGAAGCTAATTAAATTACTTTAGAGTATTTTTTATTTTTATTTTTTTCTTCAAACTAATTAATTTAACTAATAAACTAATATATAATCCAAAGAAACATAATATATGAAATGATTAAATAACTTATTTAGCTTCCTTAATTTCTCTAAAGAAAGTCAACTAGCTCTTATAATTAGGACCGGAGGTAGTAACAATTAAGAAAGAGTATGTAATTTATAAAGTTTGCTGGGAAAGCCAGTTACAAACTTACAATCAATTTTTTGTGGAAGTATTTGAATGTGAATTAAGATGGAAAACATATATAGTAAAGAATTACTAGCAACTAGTAAATTAGTAAAAGTATATAGTCCGTGAGAAACTAGTTGCATGCAACTCAGTAGTATAATAATAAATCTTTTGGTAAATATAATCTTTGTCCCTTAAGCTTGCTATCATTTTGGTTTTGGTCCCTCAAATTTCATTTTGTTTATATCATTACTCTCTGTAATTCAACAAAAACCTGGACCATTTTGCCCCCATATAAATCAAAACAAATAGTTTGAAACTTAAAGGACCAAAACCAAAATGAGGACATACTTAAAGGACAAAGATGGTATTAACCCTAAATCCTTTTAAAAAATGATAGTAAATAATTTAGAGTTATAAGAACATTTGTTTATCTTCAATAGACTATGACGTTACTTTGTTGTACAGTGTGAAAATGGATCAGATTCCCTCACACAAAGGATAAGGAATATGACCATTGAATAAATCAAAAGTTCTCAAAGTTTTTTTATTTATTTAAAAAATGTACAACTACTCCTAGAAAAGAGAAAGAGACAGCAGAGGAGGAAAAACCAATTTTGGATGGGGTTAAAAAGTTTTGGTGGGTATATCTCTAGCAGTGTTTCTCCTGCTTCTCTCACAATGCAAGGAGGGGGAAAATAAAAGAACAAGAAAATTAATTATATTCACTTTAATCAAGATTCCACAAATGAAAACTGATAGACAACTTGTAGACAAATTTTATTTTGATGCTACTGCATAGTGAAATAAGCTGTATGTCAACGACCTGGACTATGTTTTTCCCGTCTGTTTTCTGAAGATTCTTATGGAACTATTCTCTTTATCATATATCTCGTATGTGTGAGAGAGAGGGGATCATTTTTAAGGATCTACTAGTAGTGTAGTGGTATTGGGAGTAGTCTCCCCACCCCCTTGTACTGGGTTCGATCCCCCATCCCCTATCGCCTATGTATCAAAAAAAAAAAGAATCGAAGGAATTTCGGCTGTTGTTTATTTTGGAGTTGTAATTTGTAACCATCAAAAAGGGATTTCTATTTATTTTTTATTGAATATATATATATATATATATATATATATATATATATATATATATATATATATATATATATTAAAAAATTAATCCACTAATACGATATGCTGTAACCGCAGTGTATATTTTTCCCGCAACTATTATAAAGAGGATGTTTTCATGCCTTACAGAAAGCGTGATGGTCCCAATTCCCAAAATTGTTAGCCCAAATTAAGGTTTTATGTATAATATATTTATGGGTAAAGGTACAAAAATATTCACATACTTATAGGAAAAGTACACTTGACACCATACATATTTTTTTAGATACGAAAGTGCTTATCAATTTCTTCAGAGCAAAAATGTCATGTTCAAGGTAGGGTGAGCATTCGATTTTCGGTTCGGTTTTTCAGTTAAAACCGAAATACATACATTTTCAACACCGAACCGAAACCGAAGTGGCTAAAAAACGAACCGGATTAACCGAAATATTTCGGTTTAATTTTGCAGTTAATTCGTTTTTGGGCTCAAGTTGGGCCTTCTTGTTTGGGTTAATCCGTAAAATGGCCTATCTACTTTCTTTCTTTCTTTGTTTTTTGTTTTTTGTTTTTTTTGCTGAATCAATCTACAATATTGACTATTGAGTGCAACATAGTCTATAGTATACTTTACATGGAGCAGCTGATATATATCGGTTTTCACTTGTATAGCAATAGGTTGCAGATTTTAAAATCAAAACATGGGACAACTGGTAATACCATTGCAATACAAATAAAAATTGATATTGCCATACAAACTGATAATAGGCAGCTAGTGCAATAGTTGGTATATTATACAATATTACCTGCAAACTATTGTCATACAATTTTATTCAAGGCAGCATAGATCTTGCATATCAACTAGCATAGAAATTCAATGGCAGAATAAAGTGTACAAAATTATACAAAATATGGCAGCAAGCCAACAACCAGCAATATCACAAATTCTATGTTTCTAACTAGATCATAAACTCAAACAATTGCAGCAACTCATCCATCACAGAGCCAACATAAAATGATCCAAAAGAAAAAAGATATTAAGAACAACCTGCAAATTAAAACAAGAATAAATCAAATAAAATGAAAAAGAAATAATCTAATAAATATTAACAAAATACAAAGATAATGAAAAATTACTTACAAAGATATTTGCATTGCATCTACTACATATGTCAACTGCCTTCAATGCAATGTTTTGAAAATCTAATAAAAAAACAAAATTAGGTGTCCCTTAAAAGATCATAATAAATATTATTCTAATAAAAATAGAAAATAGATGTAAGAAGTATTACCAAGTTCTATTTGCTGAAAATCATCATCTCCCACTTCTGCAGCGTAGTTAAGTAAGTGCTTAATGTAACATCCTGAAAAATTTTTTTAGAGAAATTAATTTATTACTCAGTATGAGAGTATATTTTTCTAAAGTAGAATTTAAGGTTTAATTTTTAATATAGTAATATCCCAAATTTTGGAATAAGGAATTAAGAAATAAGATTGAGATAAGAAAGCTACTAGGCTTTTGATAATCGGTATTTTCGTTACAATCAGGGTAAAAATCAGATATTAACTTGAGTGGTATGTGGTTATGCAGTAGATAAGCATGTGATATTTGATCGGAAGGTAAGTATTCGGTAGTTAGATGGTAGATTGAGATATGTATGGTAGTTACATATGAATGGTAGTTAAATGGTAGATGGAGATGTGTAGTTACATGGTAAATGGACATATGAATGGTAGATTGACATGTTTAAGGTATATGGATGGTAGCTAGAAATGTGATTTTTGAAAAAATAGTTGAGACCTAAACTCTATAAATACCTCATCCCTTCTCATTTCCTTCACAACACACAAACACTCAAGACTCACAGAAAGTTAGGGAAAGAGAGAGAGAGAGAGAGAGAGAGAAGGAACATAGGGAAGCCTTGTGGTAATTTTCGGAACTATAGAGTAATAGGTAACTCTGAATATTCTTCCATATACTTGTGAATTTTGTATCATTGCAAAATTATCTTTTTATATAGACTGATTTATATATATATATGTATGTATGTATGATTGCAAAATTATCTTTTTATATAGACTGATTTATATATATGTATGTATGTATGCATTATAACATTATTGAATATTATAGTTTTGTATCCACAAAAATTTCAATTTTGTGCCCATGAAAATTATGGTTTTGCACCCAGCAAAAATTACAGTTTTGCCCCTAAATTTCATAAATGACATTTTAGTCCTGAATTTTAGAAACGACAGTTTAGTCCCTTGAATTTCAAGAATGAGAGATTGGACCAATGAATTTTTATGAGATGTTTGGTTTACCTTTTTATGATATTTGATATAAATGGAAGCATGATTTATTATACTTGATTTTACTGATATAATTATCATGGTGGTTGTATGATGGGTTGGAGTAAGGAGGGATTTAAATGATAAGATTTATTTATGTCACCACTCGGTGCACAGTGGATGGTACTTTTCAGGGCTCCATCTTCCATGTTTTCCTTTGGCCGGGATCACATTGGAGTTGTGGGACATGTGACACCTCCTTAGTTGTTATTTTTAACGAAGGGAGCCATAGTCTAGACTTAAGCTCTATACCTTTAGCCGGGTGTATCTTAAGTTTTGGTGAGCTTGGAACCATCCAGTCAAATGAATGAGTTTCTGTTGGACTATGTGTTAGCCTATGGCTCCAGTCAGTGATATAAGGGTGGACGATGATATAAGGGGGCTACATATTGCCTGTATACTTCAAAATTTGACATTATATGATGATTATTTTTTTGCCAAATAATTATGTATGAGAAATTTTGTTATATACAAATATATTTGAAATCAGCCCCCGTTTTTGTCATATGTAATTTACTTGTGTACGGTAGAAACGTTCAGAAGTTATTGAGACGTGGAATCTCATCCCATATTAACACTTTCAGGTGAAAGTACTAATAGGGAGCAAGGGAAGACACATATGGAGTGAGTCTCAAAGGCTCTTTTGTACTCCTATAGTTTACGTTATGCTATTTTATTTGCCATGACCCTAAGACTTCCGCTTTGTATTTAACTCTGAAATATTTTCGAAAAATTTATTTTGATTATGTATTATGAATTTTATTTGAAATAGTTATGTAATTTAATGATTTGGATATTGATTATTCCTATTGGGCGTATTTCAAATATTTTAGCCAAGTTTTTTAGTGTTGAAATTGGGGTGTTACACTTAACCCAATCTTGAGCACAAATTAGTGATTGTACAACTTTAGATGTTAAAGAGCTCCTAAAATGAACCTATAACTCTTCTTCTAGTGCTGAAGGTAGACTCAGAAGCAACAGTAGAAATTGGGATAGCCAACACATTTCTTACTATTTGAGAAAAAAATAAGGAATCTAGGACTATTCACCCTCCACCAACTTAATATATCAAAATCATCTTTTCTAGTCTCAATTTCTTCATTTAAATATCTATCCACATTTGTTCTACTAGTCCTCCCACCAAGATGCTCATCCATGAATAATTGCTCCTCAATATCAAGCAATTTTCAAGCAATCAAGTGGGCAGTAATACACTTGTAATTACTTTTTTGGATAAATGTCCAAGTGTCAATAGTAAGACAAACCCTTTGTTTTTTTCCAAATAATCTTTAAATCTCCTTTTTTTTCCCGTCAATATAAAATCTGAAACTATCACGTGTTATTGTCTATCTTGATGGAATTTTAAATCTAGGCTAGGCATACAACATAAAATTCTTAAACCCAACACTCTCAACAAACTTATAAGGCAATTCATCAACAATTAGCATAGATGCAAGGCTTTCCTAATACCATCTTGATCAAATTTCCAATTCACAACGCTTAATTTATCATCTTCAGCATTAAATTTTAAATGACTTTGTTTAAGTTCTTCAGGAGGGGGCTTCCGCTTACAAACATTCGCAAAATGATTATTTAGGGCAGTGGTTCCATTGGATTTTGGATCACGAGCAAGAACATTTCCACATTAATTACACTTACCTTTTATCTCACCAGCATCATTCACAAATTTGGTGAAGTGGTCCCACACTTTGGATCTTTTCTTCATAGCTTTCCTTTTCCCAACTGCAACTATGAAGTAGGCTTATTGGTCACACTTGCACTTGCACTATCCCCAGCAGTTGGTAGAGAAGTAGCTTGGTCAGCCATAATTTCACCTGGAGATGAATAATTATTTCGAGAACAAACAGAAAATGGTAATCTTAAAAAAAGAAACCGAACCCAACATTGCTGAAGTAAATTAATTTTTATTTTATTCATCTATATCAGTAAATTCATATCAAACAATAACAGTAAAAGTTTGCTCATAAAAATCCATAACTTCTATTGCTACTTGCTAGAACCTCTACATTATATTGATAACTTCTTCCATGTCATTCTTCAATTACTTTTCTTGTCAGGCTGTAGTAGTAAGCTAGAATCAAGCACTTATTTATGCTAGGCTATATTATGGTGTTATTCTGGAGGTGTCTTATGTTATCTACGACCAAACATTTATCATTCTCTTTTTTAATCGTCAAGTAGTTGAATTGGGTATGAGCTTGATTTCTTTTTTTAAAATGTTCAAACCTTGGTACGTGGTTCCAAAAATCGAGTTTATTAGCAAGAGAAGCTTATTATCATTTACAAGCAAATACCCTCAACAGAGAAATAACCACAAAAATTGAGACCCACAACCTTTCCAAACTGAGAGACGACGCTAAAAATACAAGCATTGCAGATACCCATATCAAAAAAATTGACACCCACAACCTTTTAAAACAGAGAGATGGCCTGAAAATACAAGCATACATAGTGAAGTGAAGGAACTCACCAAAGTGAGAAACTGATGAAGAGGTAGATCGCAGTTGTAGATCGTAGAGTAACACCAATTTTGCAGAGTCTGGCACGATCGAAGTAAAGGCGAAGTGAGTGGGTGACTGTGGGAGGAATACGATGGGAAGCACATCTAAGAAGTGAAGATCTAATCCCAAATTTTGAGAAGGCGAAGTAAAGGGTTGCCGGCTACGAACTGAAGATGACGTGAAGGGTTGCGATTCTGCAAAATGAAGGCGAAGTGAGTGAGAGTGAGAGGTCAGAGTCAAAGTAAGAGTGAGAGGCGAGAGCTCAATGACTAAAGCAATGAAGCCGACGGGTTACTGCCACTAGGTTAGGGTTTTCAACGGAAAGATGAATTAGGTTGGGTTTGGTACTGGTCTTCAGTTGAGGTGGGCCGAGGGTCATGACTCTTAAGGTAGGCTGATTAAAGGCTTTTTGACCAAAATAGTAACTTTTTTAAAAAAAAATTACTAGATTAATGCACTGTTGAAACTATTAACCAAAGTAATGTTAACGCCATCCATGGCATCCGGGGGGTTCGCGTGACTGGACTGTGGTGTGCGAGGTGTGGGCGACACAGCACATTGGCGCGAGGGGGAGGACGCCACCTGTACCGTGAGACTGTGTAACGGTACAGGTGGCGTGAACACGTGTCATGCAACTAGTGGCGTGTGGGACCCTCACGCCACTAGTTGCGTGTCGCCCATGCACGCCACAGTGGTGTGCATGCAGACAGGGTGCAAAGATTCTCTGCCCCCTTTGCGACCCACACCCCCTACCTATCAACAATATACGGTCCATGTTGAATATGATAAACAGGACCCGGGGAAATTTTCAACATATGCTCGACCATCTTGGCAGGAACGCATATGACTCCTCCCAATCATCGTAAATCTTAGCTATTGCTTTTTGTTTTGCCTTCCATGCCTTCCTGTAAGAAACATGATAACCAAACATTCCAGTCATCCTTTCTTGTATCATGATCATAGGTACCGAAGGTGTTTCCTTGACCATGTCTGCAAAACCAATCATAAAAAATGTACACTAGGAATGTTATTTATGTTCGCTCACAAACACAAATAAATTCACAATTTATCAAATAGTATTGTGCATCATACGTATTATGACCTCAAAAATAATTTCAGAATCTAGTTGTTTGTGATCTTGGGAGATATTTTGGTTCACACAACTATGATTTCCAACCCATTTAGTTACCACCCAAGTGTTGTTGTTCTTCGGTTTAATTGCTCTAACCCTCCAATCGCAACCTTGTTCTTGATTCTGACATTTCATTGAGTACTTGGCTGTTGTGCTCTCAACCACTTGAGATTCATGATGTTGCTTCATACAATAATGCTTTATTGCGGCTTGCAAAATAATTCTTTGATCCGAATTCTTGTTTCAAATATAATTCATCTCTTCTTGCCAACAGACCCTGGCTCAAGCCTTCCACATCTAGTATATCCTCATGCGGGTAATCTTCATTTACAGCCTCATAATGTGGAATGTTATTCCAAAACGGTGTGATATCTGCATGTTCACACATAATACAATTTTTGCGACAACATGGTAACCAATAAAAAATAAATTATATAATAATTACCTCGATGTTTGTCATCTGCATCACTATCATTTTGATCATGGTCATTTTCCAATAAAGTGTCTTCATCTTCTTCCTCTTGCTCCTCCTCCTCATTATCAGGTTCATCTACCATATAGTCGTCGTTTTCTTCTCCCAGCACAACGGTTGATTGTCTTGGCTGATGAGAGGTACCAACCATATATTGTGACTGATGGTGTCCATGCATCAGTATTGGTACGCCCTCCTCTAACGTCTCAATATCCACATATAACTCAACAAATTGGGACGTACAATTTTCGTTGAATGTTTGAACAAAAAAATTCACATCCTCATTATCGGATATCTCAAGACCCACATATTTCCAGTTTCCACAAGGCAGTCTACCCGTCACTGAAGATATTACCTGATTTTGTTGCAACTTTAACTTTCGATGGATCTTCTCATGTAAATCTTCAGCGGACATGCCTTAAACAATAAACATTCCTCTTTTTTCACTATGAAAGCCCAATCCGTTTGGACCTATATTTTTAGAACCATTAAAATATACAAATGAACGAATTTTACTCATTTTTTTCTTATTTAATATTATGAAAAAGAAGATTAAACTACAGATAAAACAAATAATAACAACACAAATTGTAACTAAATAATACAAGAAGAAACACTTTATCATTGAATTAAACAAAACAAAAAAAAACTAATTCAAGAAACAGAATGAAGAAATGGAGAGAGTTTTCCAAATGAATGAAGGAATGAATGATAAGAGAGAAAGAAATAGTCACAAATGAGGGATGGAGGCAAAGAGTGAATGAGTGAACACTTTATCAATAGAATTAAAACAAAACCCAAAAAAAAAAAACGAAATCAAGAAACAAAATGAAGAAATGGAGTGAGGGAGCTTTCTTGATGAATGAAGGAATGAATTATAAGAGAGAAAGCAAAAGGAGTCGGATGAGGGATGAAGGCAAAGAGTGGAATGAGTGAATTATATAAGGAGCGAAGGAGTGAATTAAACATGTTGAAAAAAGGGGGTCACGGGAGCTGAATGGGAGCTGCTTGGCGTGGGAGAGGGCTGACCAAGTGTCAGCGGTCTGACACATGGTCACGTGGTGGTCCCTCACGCAACTAGTGGCGTGAGGGGCCCACACGCCACTCAGACTCTGGCGTCTGATTCCTTCACGAGACCAGACTCTGGCGTTTGATTCCTCCACAAGAGCAAACATTGGCGCGAGGGAGTAAGGCAACATTGATGGCGCAACATTGATAGACGTGACAGACAACATTAGTTCGGTATATACTTTCAACAGTGCATTAATCTAGTAATTTTTAAAAAAAAAAGTTACTATTTTGGTCAAAAAGCCCTGATTAAAAATTGAAAGGTAAAACAATATACATATACATCATCGTTTTAATTAATTTCAGTTATTCGGTTTTAACCAAAATAAATTTGTAACAACCAAACCGAACATCGAATTAAGGCAGTTTAAAAAACTAAACCGAACACCGAATTATTCAGTTCGGTCTTCGGTTTCGGTTTTGATTTGCTCACCCTTACTTTAAGGGTGTTCTTTTTGTTTTAGTGGGTCCCACATTTATCCTAGTGTCAATCACTCCTTGGCTAATTCTCGCTTCTCTTACTCACCCTTCCTTTCTCTCTCTAACACACACCCACTATCTCGCCTGACGTCAGTTGAAGGCCAAAATTGATATCCTCAAGTATTTTCCCATTTCGCCAATTGAGGGAAGAAACAACAAAACATAGATGAAAATGGCTTATTTGAAGAAGAGGAGCAAACATGGTTATTCCATTGGAGGAAGAAGAAGAAGAGTAGTATATGAAGGATCTTGTAGTGATCATAAGAGATTTTGCAAATCATTCCAAAGGCAGTTTCCCAAAAAGTGGATTGTGTCCCTTTAGAAAATATAATACTCACAGTAGATAAAGAAATATGGTAATTTTCCTCTTTATATTCAGATTATATTATTCTCAGTTAAACTTCACAGTCATAAGCCATAGAAATTATAGAGAAGAATCATAAAAGTCACAGAAATGTAGATAGGAATAGAAGGAAATGCAGAAATAAAGGAGAGGGGAAGGTACAACAGCAGATCTCACATAAGGAAGAGAATCTCCAAAATCATGACACACCCTCCCTCTAATTGGATTTGTCTCTTATACTAAACTTCCTCACAATTTTCACGCAATTTCTAGGGCTTTCTTCTAATTAATCCTTTCACTCCTTCTTAATCTAAGTCCTTGGGTTGGGCCTCCTCTTTCCACTAGTCATGAGCCTATCCCCATTAAATTGGACCTTGTCCTTAAGGTCGAAGTGAGGATACAAAGGCCAGCACTACTAATAATGCAGTGGTATTGAGATTAATTTCTCCTCTCCCGATCTTGGGTTTGATCCCCCTCCCCTATCGCCTTGTATCCAAAAAAAAAAAAGTGAGGATACAAAGTGCGAATGAATTGGTTATCTTCTCATATATGTTGTTCGGAACTATCCCATTTAATCAAAAATTGTTGAATATTGTCGTGATCTCGTTGGACCGTGCGTACAACCAGACATCAGTGGGTTAACAAATAGGACCTTTGGGTGCTGTGAGGAGAGGTGGAGGAAAATAAGAGTCCCCTGAAGTATCACCGACAAATTTCTGTAATAAAGAAACATGAAACACCTAATGAATTTTCATATGAGCAAGCA
The DNA here is from genome assembly GCA_034222035.1 of Acacia crassicarpa. NCBI lineage: Eukaryota > Viridiplantae > Streptophyta > Magnoliopsida > Fabales > Fabaceae > Acacia > Acacia crassicarpa. The sequence goes on along the minus strand of JAWXYG010000009.1, from coordinate 15,079,945 downwards.
GAGAGCTAACCGATAAGCAACAGCGATTCACTGTGTTATTTCGAATGGTCTAAAATACAAAAGAGATAACTTGTGATACTTGTGTAATTGAACCGAATGCTGGCGGTAAGGTTGGAGTTTGACCAACACCAAATCTCCAACTTGAAATTCAATCTCAGAACGCTTTGAATTAGCAAAACGTTTCATACGTTCTTGTGCTTTCTCAATATTCAGCTTAAGAACATGTAAAAACTCATCTCTTTGTTCCAGTTGTTGATGAGCATCCCAAGGATTATCATCTAAAGAAGAGTGCCACCGTACCGGCGGAGGATCCCAACCATAAATGATCTTAATGGTGCCATTTCTGTTGAATGATGAAAAGATGTATTGTACCAAAATTCAACCCACGGAAGAAAAGCTTAAAGCTTCAAACTAGCCATCAGATTGAGGATGATAGGCAGAGCTAAAATTCAATTTAGTCCCCTATAATTTCATAAGATGGCGCAAAACCAGCATGTGAATACTTTATCCCGATCCAAAACAATGGATGTAGGCTACCTATGTAATTTAACAATAGGGAGAATCCCATATAAAATTGCTTGAAATAATGAAATTCTAAATTAGGTTAGTAAATTCAATAAATATTTAATTAAGTTTTCGAACCAATTTAAAATTTCTAAATATGAGTTAAATAATTTTATTGCCCTTCTTTATCTCATCTCTCATCTTAAAAGGGTTTTAGTGCTTTCAAACTTTTTTTTTTCAATAAGTGTATACATATAACAACATTAATATATAATAAAAATAAAATATGATTCGCATAAATCTAAGATTACTTTTTTTAAGTTTGGAAAGATCATCAAGAATAATTCTAGCAAAAAGAAAGAAAAGCATAACCTAAAAACAATTAAATGATTTTCAGCTCAATATTAAGAATTGAAAATTTTATTTTTGACTTGAATTTTTTTGATGAGAAGAAAATTAAAATATATTAATAAAAAAATCTTACTTATGTGATATTATATATCAAATATTTAAATGAATGGAAAGAGATTATAGAATTCAATGAGCCATCAAAAATATACATATTAAAGAGATTGTGAAACCTTATATCCTGGCCAGTCCCTTGTCATATTTTGGTGAAAGTGATGGCGTCCAAGTCAGCGAATAGTCTTACAACTAAAAGTTTTAGGTCTATTTGGAGTCCAAGCACATTGTTAAGAGTATGCTCATTATGTGATACAGCTGGAACAATGAAGTGTCTACATTTACAAGGCTTGGTCAAAGCTTAATTATAATTAGCATATCTACTACTGTTTGAAGTTTACAGTGTAAATTGTATTACAAATTAGATTTTATATTAAGAATTGAATGTATAAAATATAAGATAGATATGTATCAATATTAGTTTAGATGGAAATGGAAAATTTTCAAGATACGAACAACCTCCAATTTTAAATGTATAATCTAGTTTGAAGTGTAAATTACATTACGTATAAATTAAGTCTTACATTTAGCAAGAGTATTTTATATTTCCAGTGTGTTGTTCTTATACACAATAACATAATTGTGGCACACAGATACAGTTGCACTAAGAAGGCAAAAGTAGAGATCATAATCCTTTCATATTCAGGCCTATATGTATATTCATGCTGTAATAAATCATGCGAGTTCAAGGATATAGAAAGTGCCTAAAAAACTATTGATGAGCTTAAAGGTGATGAGCTTGGAGTTATAATTAATGAGATGTAACTCGAACACAAAATAGAGTGATTAAAGACCAAGTTGATTCTTCCGGCAAAAAATAAAATAAAAAAAAATAAACACCAAGTTAATTTTGAATCTTTTTTTTTTTTTTTTAGCCCACTCGTGTAAATTAGCGTTTCATGGGTACTGGGTACCTGATTTCATTAATTATGTAACATGTTTGTATTCATTTGAATTTTTTTAGGACACATTAGTCTTTTATTTTAATTCATTTTATATGTATTTTTATTTTTTTCCATTAGGGTTCAATATAGCATGGGCCTTTTGGACTCAAAAATCTTGGTTAAAGTTTTCAAATCATTTTTGTAACATCTCAAATTTACATCCGAAAATTTGACCAAAATATTTAAAATACCTTCAACAGGGATAATCAATATCCAAATCATTAAGTTATATAATCATTTAGAATAAAATTCATAATACATAATCAAAATAAATTTCCGAAAATATTTTAAAGTTTAGTACAAAGCAGAAGTTTTAGGTTCAGAGCAAATAAAACAACAACATAATATAACATAAACTATAGGAGTATAAAAGAGCTTTTAAAGCTCACTCCATAGGTGCCGGCCCTTGCTCTCTATTAGGATATTCACCTGAAAAACATTAATATGGGATGAGATTCCACGTCTTAGTAACTACTGAAAGTTTCTACCGTACACAAGCAAATTACATATAACAAAAAGTAGGGGTTGATTTCAAATATATCTATATATACCATGTTTTCTTATACAAAATTATTTTGCAAAAGCAATCACTATTATGTTGAATTGTGAACTATGCAATTATACAATATACAATATGCAGCCTCCCTTATATCACCGTCCAGCCTTGTACCGCTGATTAGAGCTATAGGCTAACACATAGTCCAATAGAAACTCTTTCATTTGACTGAATTATTTCAAGCTCACCAAAACTTAAGATACACCCGGCTAAAGATATAGAGCTTAAATCTGGATTATGGCTCCCCTCCTTAAAAATAACAAATAATGAGGTGTCACATGTTCTACAACTCCAATGGAATCCCGGCCAGAGGAAAGCATGGAAGATTGGGCCCTGAAAAGTACCTTCCACTGTGCACCGAGTGGTGGTATAAACAAATCTTATCATTGAAATTCCTCCTTACTCCAACCCATCACACATTCATCCGCCATGATAGTTATATTTAATAAAAATAGGGTTAAGGAGCAATTTTACCAATGAACTATTGGTCCAGGAGTACCCAACACAATAAACTCTTATATAGACATTAAGGGTGTTCATGACAACCATTCTGTTGCCCAGCATTGTTTCTAAGATGAAACAATTTTTTCTGATTCTGTGCTTTGGAAGAGTTCTGAGAATCAGAATTACGTTTGTTAACCCATTTTATTTTTACTTTGAGAATCAGAATTACGTTTGGTAACAAATTTTTCCTCCCCTTGTTTGGGAGTTAAAAAAATAGTAAGGGAGAAAGATGAAGGATTAATGAGTTATTTTTACCATTTTATCATTTTCTTTAATAATTAATATAATTATTATACTTTACAAATAAACTTAAATTTAAATTTCGTAAAAAAATTATTTATGTAATTTTTATATTCAAAAAATTATTTATGTGACGGCGGTGGTGGCGGTAGTGGTGGCGGTGGCGGTGGCAGCGACGGTGGTGGTGGGGCGATGGCGGTGGTGGTGTTGGGGGTAGCAATGACGGTGGTGGTGGTGGTGAACGAAGGTAAATTTCTGCTTCGATTGAGGGAAAAATAAATTCTGATTTTTTGCCCTGGAACAGAGAAGCCAAAATTTTTAGCTTCTTTTTTTTACTCCCTAGAACAAAAAATAAACCGGTTTATCTCGGGAGCAAAAAAAAAAACCGGATTTACCAAACACAATTCCCTTTTTTTTTTGTTCCGTGGCATAGAAATTAAGAAAAAGGTCATTCTGGGAATGTTACCATGCACACCCTAAATACCACAAAACTTTTTAAAATGTTAAATTAACACAAAATCCTTAATATACAAGTAACGTCCGTTAACTTCCGTCAGTGGCCAAGGGAAATAAATTGATAATATACAAAATCGGATCAACCCCCATCTTCTTCGATGGAGTTCCCCATCTCGGTATGTAGACCAAATTCTCAAGATCTATTCTCGATCCCTTCCTCTTCTATTCTTGGTGGAGTTCCCCATCTCAGTATGCACCCAACTATGCTGGGTTTCGCTCCTTCTCCTTTAAATCTTCAAATGTGGGTAAAGTCAATGGAGGTTTCGCAAAAAAGGTCATTCATAAACCAATGACTGCTGTGCGTTCTAGTTTCTTCCGATACAGTGAGGCTAACGGTTTGCAACCCTAGTAACTGTAGAACAGTTTAGAGAGGAGCATCAGCATTGATGCCCAACACAATATTCCAAAAGAGATTGTGTGCGTATATCAGTGTAAACCAATAATATGTCATGTTTTCATTTGCTTCCCTCATCACCCCCACCACAATTTTAAATTTTTACCCAAAAGCCCAATATGTTTTCTACTCAAGAGAATAAATAAATAATCAATTAAATGTGTGCGCCTGGGATCTCTATATATATGTTGAAGCTCAAGATCTGTATAACTATTTAATAGACAAGAAGCAGATATACAGAGAGAGAGTATCAGAGAGAAGGAAGAAGAAGATGGGGATGTTTCCAAAGTTCAAATGGCATTCAAGAGCGGTTCATGAGGAACGAGATAGTGAGCAAGTGAAGAAGGCGTACCCGAGAACCGAAGGATCTCCTTACGATTCGCTAACAGTTTGGAGGAAATCACTTGTAATTAGTTGCAAAGGATTCATGGTGATCAATTCTGATGGAAACTTGGTGTATCGTTTTGAGTGGGCAAAGCAAACGGACATTAACTAATTCTAACGAATTTGTGTTCACTTTATATTTGTAATAGTTTGTTGGTATTTAAGGTCCCGTTAATAGTTAATTGTACTGGATGCTCCTAAGCCAATAGTTTGTTGGTCAAATCGTTCTTTAACCTATAAAAATAAAGTGTATTAAAATAAACTTCCATTTATATAAAACATAAAAACCTTATCGGACCAATCTGTCATTTTTGAAATTCAGGACTAAACTATTATTTTAAAATTCGGGACTAAATTGTCATTTATGAAATTTAGGAGCAAAACCGTAATTTTTCCTGGGCACAAAACTATAATTTTCTTGGGCACAAAACTGTAATTTTCGTGGGTACAAAACTATAATTTTCTTGGGCACAAAACTGTAATATTCAACGTTTAATAACATAATATTATAATACATATACACATAGTTCGGTCTATAAAAATAATATAATTTACAATCATACACAATTCACAAGTATATGAAAGAATATTCAAAGATACTTATTATTCGCTAATTTTCAAATAATCACCAAAAAGTTACTACAAGGCTCTCAAAAAAATTACCACCTTACTCTCCTTCTCTCTTTTCTTTCTCTCACGCTCTCCTTTACGTACAATGAAAATGTGTGTGTGTGTTTGTGTATTGGGGTGAGGGTATTTATAGGAAAAATCCCCACCCCTTTTTCAATGGGCAGAAACAGCACCCCCCACAAATTATGGCACCGCTACCCTCAATTTCAAATGGTAGGCACCCCTCCCTCAATTTTCTAAGGTAGTGGGGCCTACCCACTCTTCTTTTTCTTCTTTTTTTCTCTTTCTGTTTCCTTTCCTTCTTTCATTCTGATAGTGCCCCAATCTCCATATGTATATTTTATATTAAAATATATTATTATAATATAATACTATATATTATGATATAATTATAACATAAAAATCTTTATTTCTAACTCTTAGAAAATTTACTCCCTTACTAAGTAATTACATAACAAATTTTAATTACCATAAATTAATATTATAGTTCTAAAATAAAATTCAGGATATTTCAATTTTACTCTAGATTAGGATATTATTTACCTATTTAAAGGTTACAAATGTAATGCATGATAAAAGATTGGAGTGGAAGAAAAAAGAGATACAGAGAATGGAGTGATTTTTTATTATAAATAAAAATGGAATGATTGAATTTTATGGTGCCTTTAAGATTAGGGCTTTTTGGTTGCAAGCCATCCATTGTATATAGTGACATTAACTTTGACTAATCTAGAGGAACCCATGTAAAAAATAGTAAATCTTTAAAGGGGTTTCATACATTCACATAAATTCAAACTCAAGAGTGTGATCATACTAAAGCTGTTATATAATCCTTTTTACCATAGCCCATGCTTGTTCGTAAAAATGAATGAAGGCTGTAAGAAGTGTTCTTCAAAAAGAGATAGGCGTACAGATGCAGGTATGTCGGTTTTAATTTTCCTCTTCAATTTGAATCACACATTCAAGCGCTAGAAGCACTTTTATACATAGGAATACTTCCAATAGAAAGCTTATTCAACAAAAACCAGCCAAACATAACGTTACAATAAAGGTAATAACAAACAAACAACATATTAAGTTAAAAGAAAGAGAGTAAAGTAGAAATAAAGTGCTTCTTAATTAATTTGTCTCCCCTTAATTTGTCTCTCACAAATGATGGAAGCCGCCAGCATTTTCTTCTTGCCATCCATCATCTTCCAAAGCAATAGAAGGCAGACACGATCCCAAAAACCCGTCAAGGTTTGTTGTCATTTGTCCTTCTCATTCTTAATTAGAAAAACCAAGAATAAGAAGAAGAAGAAATATGTTGCCTCCGATTATTTAATATAAGATCTACTTTAACGAAGAAAATGACTAATAAAGTAGATACTATATTAATGACTGATGAAGAGAGTACCTTTATTAGCACAATGATCACTATCATTAAGCCGACGGGATGCCATTTAAGTCACTAGGAACAAATAGAACCCACCCCACATCTATAAACGATGGGTTTGAATTTAAAATCCTATTAATATGCTTCATGTTATCCACTGTAGAATTCAAAAAACTAGCGATCGCTGAGATCGTATCATTCTGCAGCACCGTATACGTCGTCACAACAATATGAGACTCATCACTACCCGTAGAACACCCACAGGGAAGATATATGGTTAATTTCTCACCTATGGTCAAAAAACTACCATTTCCCAGAATCCATGCTTGCCCATTATAAACCACATCTGAAATATTATGTACTGTGTCATTAGGCTCCACTGTGTAGGTTGTCTCATAGAAGTACCCACTAAGGTCACTGGTATTTCGACAAGTACAAGGTACAGTAACAAGGTAATCATTATGTTCAGGGTTGATGGGACGCCTTATGGGTTTCAGACGGGACACGTCGACGGAGTAATGCGATGCGATGTCTTCTTTGGGGATGAGATAATTCTTGGTTGCGTGATATAACGAGGCATTGCACTGGAAGACAGTTGAAGAGCAATTCATGGGTTCTTTGTCAAATGCTTGGGTCTTGATGATCATGAACGAGTTTGCTATTATTAGAAGAGGAAGAAGAAGAAGGTTAAGGGAGGCCATATTGGAATTAATGATGGAAGTTTGAAACTTTAATGTTGATTGTGAACATTATATACTTAGGAGTTGGGAAGGGATATGATATAAATGATAACTTAGTTTATAGGTTGCAAGGCAACAAGCTCGAACTTTACGACGTTCTGAGTTGCCTATGTTATCTCTCGGTAATGTGCACAAATTTCAAGAAGAGTGATAAATTGGGTGGCATCTTTGTCGGCGATACATGCCACATTCACACCGCTAGTTGGAACTACAATTTATCACTTTATATCAAGGTTATTAAAATCAGACCGGTCAGTGAACCAGTCGGGGTATTGGGTTAAGGGTTAGTGGGTCAGACCGGAGCTAAATCGGGAACAAACCGGTGAGAGAAGGTGAAGATTTCATGTTATTAATATAAAATATAAAAAATAACTTCCTTTAACCTTGACTTTTCCCCTCAGAAGTTTGAAGAGAGAAGAAGTAACAAGCACGTGACCTGCATTGGAATTTGCATAAAAAGCTGGATTGATTATTGATAACCATCAACACGATGATAGTACGTGGTTGAAAGTCAAAAAAATTAAAAACCCCACAAATGAGTGAAATGACTAATCGGAGTGAGTTTAGAGATTTGAAATCTCGAGATACTTGCCAACAAAACTGACTGAGTTTTTGTTCGGATATATTTGAAAGCCTTTGTGTGAAGTTCAGATCTGGCAAATAGATGGCAAATGGAAGAGGAGAAGAGGAGTTCGAAGACGGAGAAGGGGGAGATGATTCCCGCCGACGATCGCACCCTCACCATCTTCCTTTCCAATAATCGCGAGTAAGCGCTCTTTTCTCACACATCGAGCCAACATCTTTGAAGGATGCCGATCTAAGTTCTGTCCATCTTTCTCTCTTTCCACCTCTGTCTTTCCATGTAAGCTGTCGAACAGGGGGAAGAAGAGCCAGAAAAAAAAAAAAAAAAACCCTCTGAGGCTCTGACCCCGGTTTCTACGCCTGACCGGACCGGTTTCATGGCCGGTTCGCCGGTTTCCGGCCGGTCCGGTCCGGTTGTGATAACACTGCTTTATATACTCCCTCCCCTCCAAAATACAAGGAACTTCCAAAAAAAAAAAAAGATATGGTTCATAATATGAATCACTAAATTTGATAAATATTATTTTTTATGTTTTCCCCATGTGATTAATACTCCTATCTGACTTTGTTAACTCATTATATCTCATATATACCCCCCCCCCCCCCAAAAAAAAATCATAGCATTCTCGATGCAATTAAAAGATTTCTCGATAAGGGTAAAAATGGGGAAAAAAATTACATATAAGAACATATTAAATAATGACTTTACTATTATTTCTTATTTTCCATGGCACAGTTGAAGTGTCACATACTGTGTATCGAAGGGGAAACTAAATAAGGGTAACAATAAAAAGTTGTTAAATTTTAAAGCATAATTATTAAGGTTTCAAGTTTTTCTTGATTCTGCTAAAACATGCATATTAGAAAATGACTTATAAATATGACCAAAAAAATAAATAACATACATGAATATCTAATAAGTGCATAAAAGGGGAGTTAATGATAAACAATTAATGACATTCTTGTAATATTTAATACTCTTTCTGCTTCAATTTATTAGTGCTCAATAACTGAAGTTCATGGTTTAAGAAAATGGTTAAAATTAGTTAAAAATAAAAAGTATATCTTAAAATATTAAAAAAAAATCAAGTATGCCCTTATTTATAACCATCTAGAAAACAAAAGAATTCCTAACCAGCAAGCTTGTCAAGCATTTGATCAATGAATGGCAAAGGGAAGTGATCTTTCCTTGTAGCAGTATTAAGCTTCTGGTAGTCCATGCACACTCGCCATCCAGTCACCGTGCGAGTGGGAATCAGTTCATTTTGGGTGTTAGCCACTACAGTTATGCCACCCTTCTTAGGGGCACATTGGACTGGGCTCACCCATGAACTATCAGATATGGGATATACTATTCCAGCTGAAAGCCATTTAAAAATTTCCTTCTTGACCACTTCTTTCATAATTGGATTCAAGCGTCTTTGATGCTCAATGAAAGTTTTGTGATCATCCTCCAATAGAATCTTGTGCATACAAATAGAAGGGCTAATTCCCTTGTAATCAACGATAGTCCACCCAATAGCATGCTTGTGTGCCCTCAAGACTCTTAGTAGCTTCTCTTCTTGCAAATTAGAGAGAGTAGAAGAGACAATCACCGGTAGAGTATTAGAATTCCCAAGATAAACATACTTGAGATGAGAAGGTAGTGGCTTCAACTCTAAAACAGGAGGAACTTCAATAGAAGGCTTCAATGGAGTACTTAAGGCGTCAGATACCTCAAGTGGTTCAAAAGTCCTTGGTCTAAAGTGAGGAAATGAGTCAAAACGAAAGAGCTCTTCAACAGTATCTTCATCAAACTCTTCAAAGCTCTTCTCACCAATCAAGAATGCCTCTAAAGGGTCTTTAATCATGGAGGCGTATGATTCTTGAGGGATAACTATATCTAATATATCTACAAATGAGCATTGAGCAGAATCATCATGAAGCTTCAAGGCTTTTTGCATGTTGAATATCACTTACTCATTATCAACCCTCAAAATGACCTCACCCTTCTCTACATCAATGAGAGTCCTTGCAGTGGCTAAGAATGGACGCCCAAGGATTAGAGGAATTTTCCAATCAACTTCACAATCAAGCACCACAAAATCCGTGGGGAAGATAAACTTATCCACTTTAACAAGGACATCTTCAATGATTCCTCTAGGTTTAGAAATGCTACGATCGGCCAAGAGAAGAGTTACAGTAGTAGGTCTTGGCTCTCCCAAGCCCAATTGGTTGAAAACAGCTAGAGGCATCAAATTAATACTTGCACCCAAATCACAAAGAGCTTTACCATTAAAGTTGGTCCCAATGTTGCAAGGGATGTAGAAGCTTCCCGGATCTTTAAGCTTAGCAGGTAACTTCCTTTGAATGATCGCGCCACACTCTTCAGTTAATGCCACAGTCTCAAATTCATTGAATCGCCGCTTCTTGGACAAAACATCTTTAAGGAACTTAGCATATTTAGGCATGCTCTCCAAAGCTTCGGCAAAAGGAATGTTCACATGAAGTTGTTTGAACATGTTCACAAACTTTTTGAACTGAGCATCTTCCTCTTTCTTCTTGAACCTTTGAGGAAAAGGTAGCGGTGGCATAAAAGTAGGAGTAGTTGGCTTTCTTGTTTTCTCAACATTCATGTCTTGCTCAACCTTCTTGTCTTTGCCAACATCATGCAAGCTTTCTTCAATTTGCTTTCTCTTCTTAGTTTCATCTTCCTCCCTATACTTCCTTCATCAACATCAATAATCACATGATCATCTTGCTTTGGTAGAGGAGTACTTGAGCTAGACATATCCAGTAGCACTTTTCCGCTTCTCAAGTTAATGGATTTGCATTCCTCTTTCCCAACTCGTTTTGGGTTAGGAATGGTATCATTAGGAAGACTGCTTCTTGACATAGCATTCATTTGTGTTGCTAATTGCCCTATTTGCACTTCAAGATTTTTAATTGCTGTTTCATGGAGAGAAAAGGTAGCCTTAGAAGATTCCACTTCAGACAAAATTCGAGGTAGCATCTTGTCCGTTTTAGACTCCTCTTCCTTAATAGGAACCTGCCTTGATTGCATTTGAAAACCAGGTGGAATAGGCTTAGGACCAAATGAAGACCCATGTACTTGATTCAAACTATTACCTTGACTCCAAGAAAAATTGGGATGAGTTCTCCAGGCACTATTGTAGGTTTGTGAATAGGGGTTGCCTTGAGGATGTTGAAACTTGCCCATGTAGTTGACAGATTCAGTGGCCATGTAAAGAGGACAATAGTTAGGCATATGGACATCATGGGCATTGATCACATACAATTGGTGTGGCATGAACAGAATGCACACCTTGAGAAGTGTTCTTTTGCATTTGAGACTCAAGCACATCAAAACGCCTGGTCATAGCGGATAAGAGAGTTGCAATTTGTGAGGAAGAGTCTTCTTTTGCATTAGACATAGCTTGGTTAGTCCTCCTATCATTGCCTTGGGTATTGTTGGCAGACAACTGATCTAACAATCGAATCACCTCATTCACAGGAACATTCCGGTATCCTCCATTGGTCATAGAATCAACCATTGCTTTAGATTAAAGATTAAGTCGAGTACAGAAAATTTGGACTACCGCCCATTTGTCCACCCCGTGATTAGGCATTGTTTCATTAACATCTTGTATCTCTCCCAAGCAGCATAAAGATGCTCATCTAGATCTTGTCTAAAGCTTAGAAATTCATCCCTAGCTTCCACAGATTTGTCATTAGAAAAGAATTGAGCTCTAAACTTAGCTTCAAGATCGACCCAAGAATGGATAGATCCTTCCGGAAGATTGTTGAACCAGTCTCTAGCCTTGCCTTGTAGAGAAAGAGGGAATAACCGTAGCTTCAAAACATCTTGGGGAACTCCATTTTGCTTGAAAGAATCACACACTTCCAAGAAGTACATCAAGTGCTTGTTGGCATCTTCATTGTAAAGACCATGGAACATCCCATGCATTTGAAGCATTGTTATCATAACCGGCTTGATCTCAAAGGTACGTGCTTGCATTTCCGACATCCGAATGCAGGATTGAGGACTTTGCATATTCCGACTAGCAAAGTCGTTGACGATAGCTCTATCATATTCATCGTCTGCCATGATTTCAAATGAAGATTCAATCTTTTCTTCAATGAAAGGCACTTCGTCGAGTACCACTACCAATTCGTCCATATGCAAGTTTTGCATATACTGAGATGGTACCTACAAGAGAAACAAGCAAGAATGAGTATCAAACTAAAACAAAAAATCAATAAAGGAAAGAGAGAAAGAAAAATTGTAAACTTAACTAAAAGCTCAAGTGGAATTTACTAACACAAGCCTAAGGTTGACCAAAAGATTTGTTTGCACAAATCCTCGGCAGCGACGCCAAGAACTTGTTCGCCTCGCAAGTGCACGAGTTTCGCAAGTAATAAAGTTATAAGTAAGTATCGTTCCCACGAGGATTTGTTTAACAAATTGGTCAAGCAAGAGGCTTAGTGAATTCAATCAAATTGAGCTAGAACAAAGTTTTGAGTTGGAATGAGAATGTTTAAAGACTTTTTCTAAAACTAAAAATTGCTAAAGGCAAATGACTTTTGACTTCAAGGATAGTGGAGCCTAGGATTCTTCTTCCCCTTTTGCATTTCATAAAACTTGGGTAACTTCCTCTCTAGTAGCATTTCAATACATATATGTGTTAGTTTAGGGTTCAAAAACACTTGAAACACTCTCTCAGGTCAAAATCAAGTTTCTCTTCTCATTAAAATGCGCAATCTCTTGCTACAATTAATGAGAATCAATATTTAAGCAACAACCCTAATTTGACAATGCAAAGCTAGTAAATATATCTCTATTTTACCAACAAACCATCTATTTATCAAGTAAACTTCAAGACAAACATGATTTCAATCAAGTTCTACACCTAGATTAGCTCTCTCGAGTCAAAACCTATGTGAATAAATCATCTAAATGGAGGCCAATCATTTAGAAGCATTAAGCCAAGGTTGAAATCAACACACACATATATATTTATCTACCAAAAGAGAGGAAAATCCAAATATTAATCCATACAAAGGGTAAGAAGAACCCTAGAATGAAAAGTTTAGCTACTCATGTTTAAATACAAAGAGATTCTAAGTAAAGAAACTGAATACATGAAGAAGCTAGGAAGAAAAGAGAAGGAAAGAGGAAGAACCAAGGTAAAATCCTCAAAATCTCTCTTGAGAAAAGTACTCAAGCCTCCAAAATGCATCAAATCTCTCTCCCAACCTCTTCCCTTGTGTGCCCACATGTTTCCTTAGGTCAAGAGTGTGTTTTTCGGCCCTTCCCTTTAGGTTAAATAGGGTTTTTTCTGATTCTGGAATGAAAAACGCGCAGCTGTACTTTCTGCACTTTTTCATGACTGGCTACGACCAGTTGTGACTTTCCGCAGCCACTACTGGCTGTGGCCAGTTGTGACATTCCGCGGCCACTTTTGGCTGCAGCCAGTTGTCAACTTGCTGCGACCAGTTGTACAAGTTCTTCTAACTTTGAACTGCTTCACCTCCTTTATTTCTTTTCTTGTTTCTTGGTTCTTATAGAGTTTCAAAACTTGTCTCCATCTTCCTACAAAAGAGAAAGCAATTATCAATTCTCAATTGAATCATAAACTCTATAATAACAAGAATTTCTTTGATTTTTGCGTTATACTTTGATATGCACATTTTCCTCTATAACTTCATTTCTATGCACATTTTGAACCAAAAATAGGTAAAAAGAGAAAGAAAATATGCTGGAATGTTGTCAATTTCTAAGAGTTAACGAGAGTACACATGCCTCTGCCTCTACCAGCGTTACCACTACTTCCTAGATCCCTAGGAACCACAAAGAAACCGTTGCCAATGTTGATTAAGCTGAAAACTCCTTTCTTGACCCAATGAGTTTGAAGGATTGATAGGAGAAGTTTGTATCCAATGCTCTTCCCTAAAAGTTTAACTATGACCGATTTGTTCCAAGCCTTGTGGAGCCTTTTCCTCATTTTCTCAGAGAAGGAAAATGTTGGAAAATTTCGGTTGGGTCCTCCTTGACAGCACATAGAGGTATGCTATCCTCTTGGTCTGAATCCGACATGATAGAATCAGAAAGTTGATCATCTTTCAGGCCACCATGGTCAGCCCCAGTGGAGGCATTCTTTCCCTCCTTACCTATTCCCTGAAGCTTTTCAGCAAAGGTCATAGATGGCAAAGCATTCTTCTTACCTTCCATTCCCAACTTCGGCCATTCATCATAATAATTACTACTTTCGCCATTCTTAATCTTCTTGCTTCTTCTGTTAATTAAGTCATCTTCCTCCAGGGACAGAGGAACGAGAGCAGAGCTTTTGTTCGCCATTTTCTTCTCAAGGTAGGTTTAGGTGAAGACTGTGGCTGAGGGAATTGTCATGTTAAGGTTCTTTGCGTCAATGACCCGATCGTAGTTGCCAACTTCATTCGCCTTCTGCATTTCATGACTGCTTCTTTCCCAAACTATCATCATTCATATGTATATATATACACGCTTTAATGTTTAGAAATCTTGGTACAAGACTACATTTTTTACAAAATATTTTGGTAAAAGACTACATTTTCTAATACATATTGGCTATGTTAAACTATGACTAGCCTAGATTAAGTCAAGTTAGGTCTCAAATTCAAAAAGAGTAATTCTCTCAAATGGATCTTCTCCATTTACATAAATTCAAACTCAAGTTATCATAACCCTGTAATTAGGACTGCCATTCTTGTAGGTTGACTTCAACGCTCTAACCGCACATTTTGCGAGAAAATGAGTTAAAATATTATTTACTTGCCTCCACTTAAAAAAAATACTATATCTAATTCTTAATATATGAATTAGATAATTAATTTATGAATATTAAAGAAATTAATTAAATTTGTTGTATGTAATTATTAGGGGTTGGTTTTACCAAAATAGCCTATTTCATCATGTGCTTTGGAATTACCGGGAATGAAAACTCTTTAATATGTATAATATAATCTTTAGGGATACTTCAGCTCAAAAATTAAATTTTAAAAACAGTTGTTTAAGAACAGGTTTGGTGACACGTTGGTTTGGATATCTTTTTTAGGCGTTGTTCTGGGGACCCTCCGTTGGGATTCTGATTTTGTGGTCAAGAATTTCCAGCTTCAATTCAGAAGATTTCGCATGTATTTATGATGTGTTATTGTTATTATAATTTCCCCCGTAAAATTATAAAATTATATCATTCATATATAAGACCTTGGTAAAAAAAAAAAAATCTTTAATACAACATTAAATTATAAAATTATATCTTAACGAGTAAAAATATACATATATGTCATATAATTCTGAAAAATAAAATCAATAAAAAGATATACAACTTAATTATATTATAAATTACTAATCATACATATAAAACAAAGTTTATGATTAAATTTAAGGTATACTACAAACTTTATCCTATATTTTAAACGAATGGAGTAATATTATTTAAAATTATAGTAATTATTTGCACTATCAGAAGGGTTACTTCCTCCGGCATAACACGCTTCATGGCTGTAGTAAATGAGGCAATTCAATCATAATCATAACAATAATCTTATTTAGTTGGGAGAATTATGATGAGGTGCAAAGAAATGATAGTAATTACCAAAAATCTCAATAACAATTGAGCAACACAATCATGGTATTTCTTTCCCTGAACTTGTTATTGCATTTTGACCAAAAAAAACTTGTTATTGCATAATGTTCAATTGTTATGAAACTTTTTGGTGACTATATTTTTTTTCTTGGGACTTGTAGTAATTTTTCTTATTTTGTTTTCGTTAATAGTAATATGACCAAAAGTTCACTATATAGCCCAAAAAAAAAAAATTTGTCAAACTAATTGTATTCTGATTAGAATTAGGACTGGTTGTCTATAATTGTCTTTGGGTTTCACCAAAAGGAAAACCAAGAATATTGTCATTCCAAGGTGGGATCAACGTCTCCTTGTAGCCAAGAAAGAAAATCAAAAAATTGCCCTTCTATTGTTTTTTTTTTAAAAAAAAACTAAACTTACTATTTGCTGAATCACCCTGTATTAGAAGCTAAGATGTCATTAAACCTCAGCTTAGCAAGTCAAGCAACTTGGTTCTGTTAAGGGGAATTAAAACAGAGGAGAGGATAAAGAAGAAGCTCATTCTTCTTTTATCATTTTTGTGAACATCTCACCTTCCCATTGAATATAATGTGAAGGCCAGCATGCTTCAGTTACCAGCTAGAGATGCTAAACTGCTTCGATCAGATTCTTCCGGAAAGCCACGGATAACTACAGCAGCGACATGTCACATCCTATTTCGCCCATAACTTTCTCCACCTTTGACAAAATATCTAGTAACAACAAAATCATGCGTCAAAAACCTTTAAAGAAAAACATTGCTAACTATAGATTTTGTCAACAACTATGGCAACAAGCATGTTGAAGTTCAGGCCTTAAATTTGAATAAAGAGCATAGTGATTAACACTGGAGAATAATATTATGGATAACATGAAAATACTCCTAAGAAAAAGGAACATGAAAGGACTTTTTCACTAGAGTAAACCCACTGATGTTGGAAAAAGTTGAAGGATTGACAAAAGGAAATTATCAGACTTCGCAAATGTGAGCGAGATAAGCAATTTGTTATACCTTGGAAGGAAGAGTCTTCCATGTACTTCTGCAAGAAAAGAATAAAGTAAATAAATTAATAGAGGACCATTCTCTAAGGCAGAGCAAATATAAGCGGAGAGAATATGTAGTTCCAAAAGCATTCTCATCCCAGGGAAAGCCTATGCTATTCAGCGCTGGATCAACACAACTACAAAAGTAATAAGAATTTTTGCCAGAATCAGAAATTTCAGGGTAAAAATTCAAGACACGTACCACAATTTGGGACTTGAGATCAAACTCGTTGGAAGCAGTTTGTTGAGCTGCAACACATAATTTTGATCAAATAAAATTGATTGTGGTGGGAAATCAGAACAAATACTGATTTTACCAAAGAAATATCGTACCCTGGTTGATCTCTGAGCAATCCATGAGTAATGAGGTGAAACTGGGGGGCAAGGCAGGGTATATGCCTTCAGAATTGTAACCAACAGTGGTTTCCTTTTCTTGGGTGCCTGAATATCGCTTTTCTTCATTGTTGAAACTTGGGGCCATTTTTGGAATGTAGGTATCAAGAGGTGTTATTGTCCTAAGTTCATCACCAGCTCTTGGGGGCATTTTTGGAATGTAACTATCAAAAGTTGTTATTGTGCTAAGTTCATCACCAGCTCTACATATAAAGGAGGCATCAGTATATATTCTTAACTGATAATTTACGTAGTTTGATTAACATGCATAACTTCTGGAAAGAAGAGGAAGAGAAAATAAAAAAACAAGGAAAGAACTAGGGATATTCATCAAAGCTGATGAAGTAAGGAGAGACGTGAAAATTAATGCTTTCAACTTCTAGAGTCTCCCATCTTAACCTAAAGCACCCATTCAACTTCTTACCTGTGGGAGTGCTTATTTGATGACATAAACTCTGATTGAGACGAAATTTCAGATCCATAGTCAGTGTTTGGAGTTTCGGGTCCCTTCTTATCCTTCAGGATTCCCTAAAATAAATAGGTAACCAAACAAGTAAGCTTCAGGAAAGTAAAAATGGCATTACAAGCCATGCCTCTCGTTTCATGTATTGGTCAAGCAAATGTTATGATTGCCAATAGGGTGCTCACCTTCAAAGTATTTATAAATGCCTGTGCTTCCTCGAATGATGGAAACCGCATGGCAAACTTCTGGATCTGCCAAAAAAAAAAAAAAAACTGTCTGAAGAGCCTTTTATACTACTGCAAAGTAATGCGTGTCATAACTGAGACTTCAGGTGAGTTATCTGAATAGCCAGATTGTTTGGTATTTCCGTGAAAGCAGTCCAGTTATATAACTTAGCAACTTAGATAAATGCAAAAATTGTCAGCAACTTGCCGCCTGTTCGTATTTAGTATTTGCATATGCCTCTGCTAAGGCAGTTAAAATTTAAATTTATCTATCATTTCTATTCAATGTTTACGCATTTTATTGAGAATGTAAACAATATTCATGTAGCTAAAAGATATGCCAAGAAATAAAACTCTTCCGTCATCTCTCTCTTTTATAGCGTTTGAGAATGTGAAGGACCCTGCAAAGATTACTTAAGCTTGTGCTTTGTAAAGTGAACAAAGGGAGGGATGTTCGATAAGTAAAATAGTCAATCTTGCCTCGCCCACGGAGTCTCTGTAGCTAACTAGTACGGTTTTTATGCCCCTAGCAGGAAATCCAGATGCGCATGATACCTGAGGCCAGGAAAAATGCAGCTTGGAAACGTAGTGCTCCTCCTGTCAAACATTAAATAATTCCTCATCGAGTGAGGTAATAAGAAGGAAAAAAATCAACTGGCAGTGGCTCACTAAGACCAAGCCACATTATGTTCTAAATGGGAGCAGGTCTATTTATATTCATGCTGCGGCGTGCATAATTAAGAGCATGCTGCATAAAAGCGCGTCCATTAATACAGAGAACAAAGTGTATTAAGTATGAATATACTTTTCTTCAGATAGGCTGAAAAGAAACATCTCTTATCAGGCACGTTGTGAGCGATAATTGAAAACCAAAACCGGATCAAAGCATTCAGATTAACTACTTGAAATTTTAAACAAATCCTCCACAGGGACAGACGTCCCCTTTACCCAAAAAAAAACCTCCACGAGAACAGAGGAGAACAGGACAAATGAAAATTGAAGAAAATTTCTATTGACAAGGAACATCATCTCAATCTCAGTCTTACGAAGTATCAATACTTGAACAGGGAAACATATTAAACTTTACGCTGTTCTTCAAATTGTATCAAAGCGCTACATATTTTATAGGCCTATTTAATCGATGTGTGTTTTATGGGGCGGTGTGCTGTCACTTACCGGCTAGGTATATATTTCTAAAGCTCAAGCAAATCGTTTTTTATATGCACTTAACTTTATTACAACAGAGTCGGATGAGCTCTTGCAAGCAATCTAACACATATCAATATCTGCTTAAACCTACACAACCGCGATTTGAAATATTTCAAAATATTCTACCGTGTACGCACTACCAAAAATTGCAACCATTAGAATGAGACTGATATCTTTTTAATACATATGTTCCTTAACAATAAGAAAGAGCAATCGTTCGAGAACCAGCGGGCAGACAACTGTCAACAGTCACAAATCAGAGCAAGTAACATAAGAAGCGTCTAACACTACCGAAGAATTAAGGACTCACGAGGACTTCGCCGTTTAAACTGATGGAAATAATCACATCGGAGTTAGAATAATCGTTGACGAGCCGGAGAAAAGCAGTTGATGGGGACGAGATCCAATTGCCTCTTGGATTACGATTCCTGAGGCGATGAGGCAGAGAAAGAAGATCGGAGCAAGTAGTGGTGGCTGAGGGATAGACGAGGAAGCGAGCAAAGTTGATCTCCCACTCATTTTTGAGAGTCTTCAACGGATCCACACTGCCATTGCTTGGTACCATAGCGAGCGAACCAGCCATTTCCTCTCGGTGTTGGCTCGCCTTTTTGAACTTTGAATTTAGGTGCGAAAAATATGAACGGCCCTTTATATACGACCTGCCTCACGAGCCCCGACCCGCTAACCTGAACCGCATTATCAATGTAAGATTTTTTTTTTTTTTTTTTTGGGTACCATTTCCTTATTTAATACTCCTCCGGTCTTAATTACTCCCTCCGGTCTTAATTATAAAAACTAATTGACTTTTTTGGAGAGATTAAGAAAGCTAATTAAATTACTTTAAAATATTTTTGTTTTTATTTTTTTTCAAACTAATTAGTTTAACTAATAAACTAATATATAATCTAAGAATAGACTACATATGAAATGATTGAGTAGCTTATTTAGCTTCCTTAATCTCTCCAAAGAAAGTCAACTAGCTCTTATAATTAGGACCGGAGGTACTATAAGACATAGTTGACTTTTTTGAAAAAATTAAGGAAGCTAATTAAATTACTTTAGACTATTTTTATTTTTATTTTTTTCTTCAAACTAATTAGTTTAACTAATAAACTAATATATAATCTAAAGATGCACAACATATGAAATGATTACGTAACTTATTTAGCTTTCTTAATATTTCCAAAGAAAGTCAACTATGTCTTATAATTAGGACCGGAGGTAGTATTATTTGAGTCAGAACTAATCTTATTTGGGGATTTTGTATCACATCTTTAATTAGCTACAACTATAGAACAAGTGCTCTTAAAATTTTTGTACTTATATTGTTCCACATTTTGGGAGAAATGATTCATGTGCATACACCGTATTTTATGCTCTTTTAAATCTTAATTTTCTTTACATTTGTTTGGTATGTGGGAGCCACTGAGAGCCAAACTATGAATGATTTCAATTTTTTTAACCAAAAAAAAAAAAGAAAAAGAAAGAGAGAGAGAGAGAGGAGTGAGGTTAAAATCTTTTAATTAATTTTTGTTACTTTTTTGGTGACATATTCTTTTTAATTATTAAAATTTTATACCACATTTCTCTAATTTTTTAAATCAACTGTATTAAAATTCCCTCCACCTCTCTCCATCTTCAACTCTAGAATTCATGTGTTTGGGAGTCCTTGATGATTAAATAAAGGGATAAAGACAAATTTTGCCACGGGAGTATTGACTAGGGAACATCCACCACCTGGAAGTTTTTTTGGTATCATTTTTGCCCTGAAAGTTTACAAATATAGCAATTTTGCCCATCAGTTGATCTTGACCATTGGATTGGTATCATTTTTACCTTGGAAGTTTACAAAAATTTGCTCATAAACAAAACTTCTGAGGCAAATTTGTTCCTAAAAAAAACTTCCGGGGCATATTTGCTCCATCTTGTAAATTTCTGGGGCAAAAATGCTACTCAAAACACTTCTGGGTGTCAGATGCTCCTTGGTCAATACTTTCGTGACAAAATTAATATTTATCCCTTAAATAAATCAAGATTTTATCGTGTCTTTACATGGGATGGCATCGTCATGCATTACTCAAAGATAATAGACATAGGTGAAAAAAAATGATGTTTCAGTAATAAAAGAAGATGAGCACTAACCAACCTAGTTCCCCCCCCCCCCCCCCAAAGAAAAAAAACAAAGGAATAATTCATTGAACCATAAACTTTAACATAGTTTATATCAGAGTGACTAAATAACAATAGAAACAACTAGCAAGAAGAAAACAACGGACACAGAGATAGTAGAACAACAACAACATAATGCAATAAAACATATATTGCGAAAGAATAGAATGAAGCTTGATCAAAAAAAGAAAGAATAGAATAAAGCAATCCAAATTCAACTACACTCCTTTCACACCGTCTATCATCATTGCAGTTAAAGAAGAGGTCACAATACACAATCAGTCAAGTAAGACCATCTAACGAAGTTTTGGTAACTTGAATAGCTACCAAATGGGCTTATCTAGAAATCCATCTACAAGAGTGGTTGCTAATCAAATTCCTTAAGAAAAAGAATGGGAAAATTACAACCAGGTTCCAATTAATAAATTTAATGGAAATTAAATCCCTTGAAATCATCAAATTGTAGTGAAGTCCTAAAAGACTTAAATGTTATTAATTTCAAACATGAAAGTACAATTTTGTCCTTCATTTCTGCCACCATGCAGAACAAAATTGTTATTGATAGCTAATTGAGCAACATTAACAACTTTATACTACTATTGTCATCAATACATGCTCAAATAGTTGTTAATGTATTCATATAGTTGTCAATAACAACTTTATTTATCTCTTTTTGTTGGACAACATGAAACGTTTTATATTTTGGTGTGATACTAAGTGGATTAGGGCTTTTGGGCCTAGTTGATATCTTGCTATAGGAAGTTTGTTTTTTGTATGATGGCTTTATAATTTATATTGTTGTTTTCTTTGAGTGTGAGAGAGGATTTACATTATACCCTTACCGGCTTCGCCCTTTTGGGTGGCGAGTTAGAGGGATTTCTTATATCAGTTACCTTTCCTTCATTAATAGATCCATTTAACGTGTATCAGAATGAGTGCAACAGAGCATTTAATCGGTTTGGACAATCTACTGTACTGGTAAAAGTAAAATAAACAGAAAATAAAAGTCCCCGAAGAGTTAAAGGTATAGTCATCCAAAAATAAAGACCAAAATTATATATTCAGTCATCTCAAAATAAATACAAAGTATAATAGGGCATTTCCTATTCTTCAATCAGCACCGATATACCCTACCTCTCCACAAAGGTCCTTCTATCTCTGGCAACGTCCTCCTATGTCTACAAAAGCGACTGGAGTCCGATAACGGCCCCCAGAGTAACCATCAATACTCATGCACTAAATATGTAATGTGTATGTATGCAACTATGTAAGTATGTAAACATAAATAAGTATGCCAAATATACCACAATATGGAAACAGAAACATACACAACAACACGTCTTCATACCGTCGGGCCGCCTTACCAAGGCAGGCCTCGGAATTACCGGAATTACACACTTGTTTCTGTTGAGTCGCCATGCAGGCAAACCCCAGCAGGCACCGCCTGTTTCCATTAAGTCACCACATAAGCAAACCCCGGCAGACACCCTCAGCGCTAGGGACACAATCACAAATATGTTTTGTATGCATATTTGGCAAAACAATACAAAAACAACACATATGGCAGGCAACACATACATCAAACACATAAGAGTGCCGGAGTAAAGAGGTTACTATCTAGTGATAAATATACCATCTTATGATTTTAAAGGGGACCACTAGCTCTCCAACACATTGTTTAACCCTAAATAACACCAAAAGAATTTATTTGAGTATTTTCCAAAAATACCCTTACTATTTCCTTCAAAACCGAGCCCACACAGAATTTTTTTAGAAATTTTGTGAATCTGGCCCAACTTCTAGGATTTTTAATAAATTCTATAAAAATCATATTTGCATTAAAACAGATCCATCTGAACCATTGAAATGTCTATTTTTCAGGAAAAATATTTACAAAATCCAAAAGTACACTTATTTTGGCATGTAGCCAATTTTACACCCTCTGGTCCAGATTCGCTCAGTTGCTCCCTTGTTCAACTTTAATAATTTTTATCTCCTAGTAGAAAAATCCAAATAACAAAAAATTACACATCATGGTGAACCTTGAGATGTCTACTTTCTCCCTGTAAAATATCAACTTAAACCAAGTTCATTTACTATTTTCAAAACTCAGTTGAAGGTTAGCTGCCAGAATCTCCAGAATTGCTAAACAAGCTTGTCTTTAGTGTTTTTCGGTGATTTGAGTTCGGAAACTTAAACTTTAACTTATCCCCATAAAAAATCATGTTTTAAACACTTTGGAACCATCAAAAACTCTAAAATCAGACCCCAACACCAAGCCCCAACCAGTTGGACGAAAATCACAAGTTTAAGTTCCAAAGGTGCGGGTTTTCGGTGTTTACCTAAATCAGAAGTTTGATTGATGATCCTTGGAGCTTAGACCTTGTTTTGGCCATGAGACTTGGCTGGGCTCCTCCCTATTTCTTCTGAAAATTTCGTGCTCCCCTTGGTCTAGGAGAGAGAAAGCTTTTCTCCTTTTAAATAATGGGTTAAGGTGCATTTTTGCCCTTAAAGTATGCGTCCAAAAGCAATTTTGCCCTTGAAGTTTCAAGCGTAACAATCCTGCCCCTGAAGTTTCAAAACGGGGCAATGTTGTCCCTCCGTTAAAAACCCTAACGGTCAACTAACAATCAACGTTAGGGTTTTTAACGGAAGGGCAACATTGCTCCATTTTAAAACTTTAGAGGCAACATTGCTCCCAAAAAAAGTAGCAATTTTGCCCCTAAAGTTTCAAAACGGAGCAATGTTGCCCCTCCGTTAAAAACCCTAATGGTCAACTAACTAATTAGTTGACCGTTAGGGTTTTTAACGGAGGGGCAACATTGCTCCGTTTTGAAACTTCAGAGGCAACATTGCTACGCCGAAAACTTTAGGGGTAAAATTGCTCCTGAGCGCATGCTTTAAGGGCAAAAATACACCTTAACCCTTAAAAATTAAAAAAAATCCAAGCAGTCTAAAATATCTGGTGTTTAACCCAGTTCAAATGGATCTGAAATTTTGACTTATTTCCTAAGAATTTCTAGAGAATTCCAGGGGTCTCTAGCCTGAGGACATGTGGCGCATTCTCATCCAAGTTTGGCAGATTTTTACTTTTTCAAATGGTGAAAATTACCCACTTTGGCCCGGAATTTACGTAAATTACCAGTTTTGGCCCGAAACTTCTTTATTTTTCTTTTCTTTTTCCCCAAGTTTTCTAGAATCTTCCTAGGCCATGTGGCACCATTTTGGGCCCACAAATCAGATCCCATGATTTTTATTTTATTTTTCCCAATTTATTTGATTTATTCCCTTTTTTCCAACAAGTGGGTCCCCCACTTTGACTTTTGGACTGACTTTTCTCTTTCTTTTTCTCCAAGCACGTTTTTTATAATTATGGGGGCTAGGTGGTGCCTCTTGGGGCCCACAACATCTGCCCTCCAACTTTACCCCTGACTTTTCACTTTATCCGGCTCAATCTCCTTCTACCAATCCACGTGGGTCCCACTGGTCAACAGGATGTTTTCCTTTGTACTTTTCTTCAACTTTTCCAGATAATCTCCCCTGAATGGACATTCATGTGTGGTGCTTTCTTAACTTCTCAAAGTGGCTCCACATTTGTCCCATTCAGTCCAAAAGAAGCCCCTAACTGGTCCCTGTCGATCCCTTCTCTACCGGTCAACCGCCTGTGGGACCCGCATTTTATGTTTGGGCCTAAATATGAATAAAATCATCTTATTTCTCCTTCTCTCTCCAGGGTGGACGAATTTGATGATACAAGGGTAAGTATTTGACCATGTTGCCCTTACTTTTCCTTTTTTACCCTTACGACAACACGTGTTCCAATGTAGTCATTACACTTACTCTTGCTTTTTGACATATGACTTTCTAGTGTCTCTTTCTCTTCCTATTTCCTCAAAACGCAGGGGGTCTTTATCTATCCAAGAAATGTCACACTTCCTGAACCGGGCTTAGTAGTCTGCCTAACTTAGACTTATTCTCAAGTCTCCATACCCGAAATTCAGGATATTACAATTTAGATTTCTTCTATGTTTTTGGGGAGAGTATGATCTATTTTTGCTTGCTTAATTAGACAGAGGTGAATGCAAGGGATGAAGCTTTTTGTGTTTATAATCTCTATTATGCGATTTCAATACGTGTCGTCGGTACATGCTCAATAATTGTTAATGAAGCTCATATAGTTGTCAATAACAACTTTATTCATCCCTTTTAGCTGAACAATATGAAAAGTTTACATTTTGGTATAAAACTTATTGAATTAGGGTTTTTAGGCATAGAGGATATCTTGCTATGGGAAGATTATTATTTGTATGATCCCTTTATGATTTATGATGTTGTCTCATTGAGTGTGTCAAATGGTATGGATTTCTGTTGTAGAAATTGTGTTATGTTTTCATGTGCTTAGATATGGGTAAATGGAAAAAAGATGAATCCTTATGTGTTTATAATTCATGTTAGGCAATTTTAAAATGTATCGTTGGTATAGTACTCTAAAGTTGTTGATGTTGTTCATTTAGTTATCAATAACAACTTTGTCTTAATGACACAAAAGAGAGGCAAAACTGTACTTTCACTTATAGAATTAATAGCACGAAGATCCTTTAAACTTCACTATAGTTTGATGATTTTCAAGGTACCTAATTGTCATTAAATTTGTTAATTGGGTTGCAATTTTCTCAAAAAGAATCTGCATGAGAACATCACCACATTGGATGGGAAACAAGGCTTGTTGATGTACCGACCATCAACCTTCATTGAGTGAGGGTACGGAATATTCTTAGATCGGGGAACCGGCACATGTTGATTTGACACCATTTTCGTTAAACCAAGTGGCGCCCATCCAAGTCGGATCCTCATTCCATGCGTTTTTTTTAAGGAAAAATTTACATCAGTGCTATTTTTACAAAAATAAAAAATAAAAAGGCCACAGGATTCTAAAAATCTTAGAAAAAACTCCAAAACATTCTCTAGGATTGTCAGAATCTATGTGAGTTAAGCTGATATAGTTGTATCTACGTGAGTTAGGCTGATATAGTTGTTAACGAGATACTAATATAGTTGTTAACGGAGCTGATATAGTTGTTAACGTGTAGGTCATTAACAACTAAATCAGTATCATTAACAACAATTTGCTAATAATTAAATAAATAAGATATATAAAAATTTTTAAAAAATGTCATCAATATTTATTTATATGCTTAGAAAGACAAATATCTAAAAAGCAAATAAAAAAAAGGGAAATTTACATTAGGGCCCTTTTTACAAAAAAAAAACCCAAAAAAGGCCTCATGATTCTAAAAATCCTAAAAAAAGCCCAATTATCCTAGAATATGCTGCATCTTGAAATATTTTTCTACCACCATTATCCTAAAAATTAATTAATTTGAGATATTGAATACAAAATATTTCAGAGTGTAGTATATAATTATATATATATATATATATATATATATATAATAATAATAATAATAAACGTCATCAACAATTTTTATGTGTTTCTTAGGAGGACAAATACCTAAAAAAACACATAAAAGAATTTGTGTCCATCGTTGAGAAAGAATCCCGCCTTTGCCGATCAACTTAAGCCCCAAACCACCGTGCCACAGTGCCGCTTTGTAGGTCGAGCGACTCCCCCAGCCAATGCCATACATCTACACTCCCACCAGGTAAAACAAATGCTTTAAAAAAAAAAATTTCTTTACTCTTACTAAATATATATCACTTATCATCTCTCTGTAATAAATCTTCATTCATTATCTCTTATATACACTTTTTTAAACAAAGGGTATAATTAAAAAAAATGTATATTTTTTTGGGAAAATGACAGGCAGGTTTCAAGGACTATAATAAATTATAAAAAAGCCCTAACAGAAATTCATATAAATTCAGGTTTTTAAATTTTGTAGTGAATATAACACTTCCTCTTATCAATATAAATAATATCAAAAAAGTATATGAATTTTTGTTAGGACTTTTTCCTATTTTTTATGGTCCTTGGGGCTGTCATTTTCCCTTTTTTTTTTTGTGAAAGAAAAAAATGTAAATTATTTCTTTTAACTAACGTTTTGACCCGTGATTTTATTTTGATAGTTGTTTCTTATAAAAAAGACATGAGAGAGTATTTGAGCATGACATTTTTTTTTCCTAAAACATATTCTAACTATCTTTCTTAATTCACTTCATATCTCTTTTACTTGATTATTATTGAAAAGAACATAGGTAAATTTTAAAAAAAATTAACATCTACGAGAAATATATATTACGTTTATTTATGATCAAGATGGACTTCTAGTACTACAAGTTAGAATAGGAGAGTGATTAATATTGTCCCTTGTGCCAAAAAAAAAAAAAAAAGCCTCCCTAGCTGACAAAGGAGTCGTTATCAGTGTAATTAAGAATTAAGAATTGATGACCCATCCAAAATTAGTGTAATTAAGAATTAAAGATATTCCGCTGGTTTTAGAGTCAGCGTGCTGAACCAGCTTCGAACGAGTCTCGTTTCTTCTTCTTCGCTTCATATCCAATCCAAGGAGGCAAAGCAGACAAGTTTGAAGAACAAGTTCTCACCATGAAAGTCATGCTTCACTCAGAACCCTCTCTCTCCCATTCTCATTTGATTTTCTCCAACAACACTCGTAACTTCAACCGTGCCTGTGTCCAGCCATTTCAAAAACTCCCTGTCAAAGATCGTGATCGTTGGATTGGACGAAAGCTTCATTTCACTGTCAAAGCTACATTGGATTCGGCCATCATCGAACAATTTGGGATTACGGAGTTTGATATTCGGAATCCGGCTTTGTCTTCTTCCTATCGCAGTCCAGCATTGCCGAAACCGAATCAAACAGTGTTGGAAGCTCAAGCTAGGGTTTGTACTGGGCCTGAACAGACCAAGCCGCTTGGAGAGGATCAGGCTTTTAAGGTTCTAGACACAATTTTAAGATCAGGTCGTCCTTCCATCTATTTAATATATATCCGTCGTTCCCGTTATTCATGACTATCTAGTCATGGATTGCTCTCTAATATTAAAACAGCTTGGTTTGTGTGCGTGTTTTAATCTCAGCTAAGGGAGAGCTGAAAGATGAAGATGAAGTTTCTAAAGCACAACTTGGGGCATTTTTTGCTGGAATGACGATCCGTGCAAATGCCTTTCCTGAAGCAACCCAATGGAGTGAGGGGGAAACGCGGGCGATGAAAACGTTCTGGCCTCTTCTGGTTCGAGTGCTTCCATCTGATGTAATATTCATTGCTGACCCCGAAGGATCAATAATGGGGGTTGAAAGTTCAATTGGACCACAATATGTTGGAAATAGCACAAGCGAAATGAGATTGGTCGGTGCTCTGAGGGAAGTATTAGCTGGAGGCCATCTTGGATTTGAGGAAGTCCAAGGAGTATTGAGAGATGTTCTTCCCTTCAAGGATGGAGAATCACCAGGAGTAAGTGATGCATTGCTGTCAGCATTTTTAATTGGTCAACGTATGAACAGGGAGACTGACCGTGAACTAAAAGCATATTGCCTTGCATTTGATGATGAAAATGGTATACGTTTAGTCTCGTCAGTCAATTTGATTTTGACTTTTGTTCAATCATCATATTCTAAATTTGTATCAGCGCATTTTCCGATTTTTGATGTTTTCATTAATTGTTTCTAGGTCCCAGTCCTGTTGCTGATGTCTCATCGTTGACACATTACGGTGAACCTTATGATGGAAACACACGATTTTTCAGGAGCACATTATTTGTCTCTGCTGTTAGATCCTGCTATGGAGAGTCTTGCTTGCTTCACGGAGTAGAATGGATGCCTCCTAAAGTGTGTTTATTCTGCTTCTTTGGATCTCAAGTTTGTTATTTCTATCACGAAACCAGGATGTTTTTACAGTTGCTGTTTTTTACATTTTACCCTCAGAAACTGAGTCAACTGACTACTGAATGCGCTGGAATAGATTTTGTCATTAAATCTTATATTTCATATCTAGTAGTACCTGCCATGTCTCATATTGAGGATCCTCTTATTTCAGGGGGGTGTTACTGAAGAGCAAATGCTAAAGTATATGGGAGCAAATACCAA
The DNA here is from genome assembly GCA_034222035.1 of Acacia crassicarpa. Taxonomy (NCBI): domain Eukaryota; kingdom Viridiplantae; phylum Streptophyta; class Magnoliopsida; order Fabales; family Fabaceae; genus Acacia; species Acacia crassicarpa. The sequence goes on along the minus strand of JAWXYG010000009.1, from coordinate 15,050,924 downwards.
CTTATCCCCGTTGCAGGCCAAAAAACTTCTTGAGGTCTCTTTGGTCCCCACAATATATGTAGCATAATGTTTTCCCATTATCTTCCTTCAGCATCTGTAAATAATATATTTGTGCCGACTTCTTTCCAGGATGAAGAGGTTGGTTTTGCTTACTTAAGTCAGCGTGAGGCCCGCCCATCTCTGTAAGTTTATTTGACCAACTCTATTAATCTAAACGTTGTTTGTGCTGTTCATTTGTATGGAGACACTGGTCTTTTTCTCCTCTAAGAAGAATGCATATGACACTTTGAAAACTGAAAAAGTGTCTCGGTGGTTGATTTTCTAAAAATGTAGCTTGAGGATCACTTAATCATTATACAATTACTAACCAGGTGTTTCTTCTTCATTAAGTAAGAAAAGGTTAGATGACAGTAATGGATAATCAGTGGTATCTGGCACTAGCTTTACAATGTTGAAGACCTTTATTGACTATTTTTTGACAATTTCTTCTATCAGTTATAATTTTGGATTTTGTAAAGAAGTTCGGTCTGGTTTATTCAACTACTTGTGGATATCTGGCATATTCTACGAACTTAAATTGCCATTTTGCAAAGAATTATTTTGATATGCTTGTCTCCACGCGTGTGGCCATAAGGATTATGTTTAAGATGATGGTTGAACATGCGAGTCTTCTCTGCAGCTATTCTTTACTTGGAATTAGGGAGCACATAAAAAAACGCCCTCCACTTGCAACAACTGAAAAGGTTCAGCAGCTTGTAAAGGTGGGATTAGTATTCCTTATTTAGTGGCAACTAGTAACATTGTCTTTTTTTAAGTAAGTTTGATCTTTCATTGAAGATTTTCAGAAAATGCTGAAATTTCTTATTTCACTAGTGGAGTCATGGTATGAGGTGAAGACCTCTAGAGACGTATGGCAATAATCCTGCCATTCAACTCCTAAAATAAAACCACCACAAAGGCAGCGAAATTCTTGGGCCTAAAGAAGGGGAAAAGAAATAATGACAATTGACAATAAATGACCTAATTAGACAGCTATAGAAAAAGAGAAATAAATGCTTTATAAAACCTTGTTACAATTGCATGAAGAAACAAAATAAGACATATATCATTGACCTATTGAGACAAAATCACTGAAAGAAACACATGGGACTCGAGAGGGAATAGGACTCTGACATCAAGGGATTCCAAAATGCATTTACAATCTCTATATGCCAAATTCATTAGTTAGAATTCTTATGCGTGCAATCCATGTTAGAGAAAACAACTTTGTAATAAATTAGCGCAAATGTTTTGTGGAGATGAACGAGTTTGCATATATGTAATTATTCAAAGAGTAACAAAATAGTCTATTGAATAACAAGTTGTAAAGGTTCATTAGGAAAAAACGGACGCTTATTTGATTTGATGTTGGAAATTAAAGAAACATAAAGGCCTTTTCACCTTTGAAATCATTGAGAATAGGGAAGTACCATATGATGCACTTGTTGATTGCTTAAAGGAAATAAGATGTCATTAGAAAATAGGCAAGGGAAATGACAGGAGAAAGTGAGGGGGAACAGAATATTGTTTATTGAAAAACTGAAGAATGGTCTGTACAAATCTGTGGGGCTTTTTGACCAAAATAAGAACCAAAAAAAAAAAAATTACCAGATTAAAGCACATCCCAAACTATTTCCCAGACTAATGCTCACGCCATTGGTGGCGTGGACCAAGCAAAAGGCTCTGATTCAATGTAAAAATAAAAAAATTATATGTACTTCTGACACCCTCTCTCACACCACTAGTGGCGTGCCGTGCCCTTGCGCCACCAACTGCATTACTTTGGTAAAATGTTTCCCATCTACTTTAATCTGGTAAATTTTTTTTTTTTTTCTTATTTTGGTCAAAAAGCCAATCTGTGGCCTTTAAAATTATATTTGCCCTAATTACTAATAGTCTAGTGACAAGTGACTTGACACACCTTACTTTTAGGGTACTACGGGAAACTCTTTTCTTGATGCATAAAAATTTCATCAATACTCCTTAATGGACTTGTTACTGTATCTGTATTGTTGTCTCCTCTAAAATTTCTTCATTGATCCAGTTTCTTGGAGTTGAAATATCTTCTAAATCAGGGATAGTACTATTGTAGCACGTGTAATTACCAGTTTCTTCATTGTTAGTTTTTCTTAGTTGGTACATAAACTCAGTTTTAAATAATTAAAATTTAGAAACTCTTTTCTTGATCCGTGTGACTTTCCTTAATGCTACTTAACAGACTTCCTACACTATCGGATTGTAGCCTACCCTTAAAATTTTTCCATTGATGCAGTTTCCTGGGCATACTTTCTAAATCAGGCACAGTGCAAAAATATCAAGTTCAGACACTAGTTTCTTTATTTTCAGCTCATTTTATAGAGAGTATATAAATAGTGAACACTTGGTTTTTAATAATTAAATTGGAAAATAAAAAATGATGGGCACTGGAGATCAAGATAAAATTTTGTATTTTGACTGTGTATTCTGACAGAAGAAACTACAAGTAGATGAATTGGGATAAATAAACCAGAGGCAGACCTAATGAATTGAACATACCAAAGGGGTGTAAAACATGGTTTATTTTTCTCTCTTTCTGAAAAATATCACCATTTGTTTGTATATTGATTTATTTATTTATTTTGAATAGGCTCGTGGCAAGGAAGCGATTGTTGCTGGGTTTTATCATGAGGGTTATGAAGAACCATTGTTAATGCTCATGAAAAGAAGGGGTGTTCAATCTGGTTTGGTGGTGAAGGTTGGGATTTCACTTTTACTATACCATGAATTGTGAGCATTTCCATCTAGCATTTTCATAAATCAACTTTTTGTTGACCTATATGAACTATTTTATTCTCCTCTTACTCAAAATAATTAAATCATTTTTCTATTTAAATCAAAAGACCTTAGAAAAGAAGCCACTTCACTTATACTTGAGGATACTCAAATTGCAGGGTGAGGAAGGTGCCCTTTCAATGACAACAAGGTTGAGGTCAGTTAGCACAACAAGAGGACTTCCTGTGAACTATTGTTCAGGGTTCCGCTCACTGAACATGTCATCTACATCCGAATTTGATGGTCTGTGTTTAGTTGTCTTGTTCATATTAAGGCTTGAAATACTAATAATTAGAATGGCTATTTGTATAATCTTTCTTTTTCCAGTTTTAAAACTGTTTGAAACTGATAAATTTTAGGGAAAAAGACATTTAAATACCATTTCAACTTCCAAAACCCAGAAAAGATCATTAAAACTTGCAAAGGATAGAGAAGGGATGGGGTGGGAATCTGGGTTTTTCATGTTTTGGTTTAAAGACCAAAATGCCCCTTTCACCTATTTTTTCAATACTTAACGATTTTGTCGAAACCATTATGACTTTTGTCAAAATCATTACTGTTTTAGTCAATTTCATCACTCAATTGGTCACAACCCAGAAAAATAGTAATGGTTTTGATAAAAAATCGTAATGATTTTTACATAATTGTTAGGTATTAAAAAAATTTGTGAAAGAGGCATTTTGGTTTTTCAACCAAAACATGAAAAACCCAGATTCCCACCCCATCCCTTCTCTGTCCTTCATAAGTTTTAGTGGTCTTTTTTGGGTTTTGGAAGTTGAAGTGGTATTTAAATATCTTTTTCCCTAAATTTTACTGCTCCAAAAAATTAATTGCCTTTATGATGCTTTTAGTCCACTCTTTTCATGGAATGATGTATAACATGGTATTTCTTATTGTAGGAGTGTCACGTCAAGGTTTTTCTCTTGAGGTCAATGCCCAAGACTATGGTTTTCAACCAACAGATACACCAAGAACTGATAGATCGGTACAGTGCTTGAGATCCTGTGATTGTTGGCCCTCTTTCGTCCCCTTCTGTTTTATGATTTCACCTGGCATTTACTAGAAATTACTTGTATTTCATTTTTCTAGCATCTAAGTTGTTCCAATTTTATGGAATATCCCCAGAGAGACTTCATTTTCTATGGCAGTTTGTTTAAAATTTGTATTGCTTGCGAAGTTTTTCCTTTTGTTCCCTCTTCAAGTGATACAGTTGGTGGTGACTGTCCTAGTCTCCAGACCAACCAACTGCATTTGATTGCTTATTTATTGACTGAATGTGTTATATGCTTCTATGTGCTCTAACTTGTCTCCTATCCCCTGTCTTCATAAGCCACGCACAGCATTATATTAGGCTGTTACTAGTTGTGACTGAAGAAGGTTATGCATGAACAGATGGTTTCCATTTCTAAGCAATAATATATAGTTCTGCTAGGTATTTGTGAGATTTCTTTCCACAACCAGAAAGCATAGATTTTGAAAATTGCAACGTTCTTATTGCATTACATAACCTAGGTATCACTCTGCCAATAACAACCTTAACCCCTTAAACACTCATGCATTATTATTCTATTTAGAATATGTAGAGTAGCCCAAGTAGCTGAGCCTTTTGAGTTTTGACCAGCATACTTCCATTTAACTTGGCCTTTTGAGATACTTAGACTGAATTTTTACTGATGAGCTTAATGTCAATGCAGTATTGTCTGTTATATCATTAGTGGCAGGATGTCTCCCATATTTGTAGCCTGTATGCTAGCAATAAGGGCCAAAGCCATGACTTCTAATCCTTTCTGAAAATTTAGGTCTCGAAGAACATTGAATTGGGTTTAGCAGCTCTTGGTGGAGAAAAGGGATCAGCATATGATCGAATCGTCCTTAATGCCGGTATGGTGGACCACTTGCTTGGAGTTGATGGTGCTGAAGACATATCTGTAGCCCTGGATAGAGCAAGAGAGGCCATTGACAGTGGTAATGCTCTTAAACGGCTCTTAAACTATATCAAGATTTCCAACAAAGTGGATTAAACTTGCCTCAAGTAGCCCCTAAGTGGTAGGGGTACATGTCATTACCATGCACTTGATATGGTGATCATGGCTGGAAGAAGAGGAAGGAAAATCATTAGATAAACCTTAATCCAAAACAAGGACAAAGGAAAGGAAGTATAAAAAAAAGAAAGGGGGAGCGAGAGATAAAATGAATAAATTCTTTGACTCGTCATTCTGGTAGTTTAGGTTACCCTTAGTATAAATGTACCCTTTGATATGGAATCAAGAGTGGTTTTGAACCTTAATGAATTACCTGTATAGTCTCTTGTTTTTTTTTTTTTTTTTGATAACTTCATAAAGTCATTTTTGGATATATTCTCGTGTTAGATGGTTCTGTCTTTCATACAAAGACTGTAAAGATTTGTAATTTCTTCTGGATTCGCTAATACAGAATGAAGCTTTGTTTTATATTCTGTCACAATAAATTGATTTTTTTTTTGGGTCTGTACTTACACTGTACCCTTGTAATGAATCGTGGGGTCGCCCTTTTATATGTTTAATATTATGATCCTGTGGTTTTAATTTCTTGTGATTTGTGGGTTAAAAAGATTTCGTATGATTGGAGACTTAACAGTTAAGTTAGGTTATTTTTCATGTTCCATTATCATATTCGAACTCAAACGTGGTACAATTTTAGTTTATTATACAAAATGGTGTAAAAATGTCACAAGGGTTAAATCACCGAACATTGATAGTTTAACAAATAGTTCTCACGTGTTGGAAATCGTTTTTGCACCTCCTTGGTGCTGAAAATGTCCCTCCTCCTCCAACTGTGCCATTTTATCATCATTTTCTTTATTTTCTTTAATGCCGATGTGAATAATCAGAAGATTTGGAAGTGTTAATTTTTGCGATGACAGACGAATCGTTATGACCCTCCTTGGTCTCCTTCTAACACATGGCTAATTTATACTAGCAGTGCCTCTAATTTGCAACTCATTAACTTTGAGGCAAAACTATCAACGACAAAGAAAAAAAAAAAACAGAATAGTGGATGAGACAACTAACGATAAACAATCCTTGGTCTCCTTGGTGTAGTGATTGTATCATTTTTTTCATCATTTTGGATCAGCTTCATCTATATTTTGCAGTATCATTTTTTTCATCATTTTGGATCACCTTCATGTATATTTTGCACCATTTTTTAATTTGCACGTTTGTTAAAGGATGAATGTTGGTTAACTTGATTTCCATGAACTTTTTTTAAAAACCTTGATTTTAAATTTTCCATATAAAAATTAGGAAACTGTGCGGATAGGGAAGTACTTAATGGTTAATACTTTTTTTTACATTTTAACTATGGTGGTTAAAAACGATTTATCACTGTAATTTTACGTTTTTACGATTTTTTTTTCTTCATTAAAACGATTTTACTAATTTTCCAAAAGCTTTTAAGTTTTTACGATTTTACTACGTTACGATTTACGTTTTACGATTTTTCATTTTCCTTTCGTTTTAGGTAAAATCTACGTTTTCACTATCATGATTTCAACCCTTTAAATGAAATTCATTCCTCTGATCTGTTTTCATTTTGTCGGTCATCAATTCATCTTCACTTTACCTTTCTTCGGTTAAGAGAAAGTGACATAATTTACATCCCCAACATCCTTCAGTTCATTTTCTCAAAATCAAAATTGCTCTTCTTCACGACCTTGAGCGAGGAAGGTTAAAACTTAAGAAGGGACTCGAGCTGAGCCACTGTTGGTTTGTGCATAGTGGAGAATACGATAGACAAATAAGAGCCACTCCTCTTGGAGAGAAAGTGACACTAGTATTTGTGTCTCAAGGCCGGGGCTATGTTATCTCTCAGGAGGCTTTGAGCCACATTTATTGCCCCAGCATTATCCTTCGACATTGATTTAAAGACATCAAATAATCCATTCAAATCATTCAGTGGTTCTGCTTCCGCCATTTCGTTCACTTACTGACACTACCATAAATAAAACAAAGTTCCTTTTTAATTTTTCCATTATACGAATAGCAAAAGTCTCTATATTCCGTCAGACACGCATAACGCTATACACAGTGTGGGTTTCTTTCAGGACATCACAAGCGCCTCAGAGCCAACCGCACAGGTAACATTTCGATTGCTTTAGTTATGGGATATACATTTGTTCTGAGAAAGTTAAAAGGCCAACCTTCTGCTTTTTCTTTGAGCTGGGTTTGTGTTTTGTTCTCTTGAGCTTGAAGGGTTGGTTCAGGATTCGGTTTGAAGTGGCTGAACTGTGTTATGAGTTGACTTCGATTCTCTTGTACTGTATATCATTGATGTAATTATGTCATCGAGGTCATTTATGGTCGTTCTGTTATGGGGTCAATCTAAACAAGGGAAAATTTGATGAGTTCAGTCTGTTCTATATTATCAGCGAGTAAAAAGATACCTCCTCTGTGTTTATTTTGGGAATATGGGTTTGTGATTATACGTGATCTCGATCTAATTTGATTTATTTCTGCAATCGTTGGGATTCTAACGAGTCTTTTATGGAAGGTACGGGGACTATATGGGACTTGACTTGTGGGATTCTAACAAGTCTTGAATGAAATTTGGGTTCTCTAAGGTAGCTTTTGTGGGACAACTCTTCCAGAAGTTCATATCAATGACAGGGAAGGATGGATACCAACATAGGTAGCAGATACAACACTAACATGGATGCAACAACATGATGAAGTGTGTTTAGTATCTAAAATGGCAAATATATATATATATATATATTAAGTATTGGGTCGTGTCCGATTTTAAATTCTGACATGTTTTGAATTTAGACACACTTTTTTCTTGTGTATATTCATCTTGGTAACAAAACCGGGTTTGGCTTCAATCCACTGCCTTAATATTCTCTTCCATCCACTATATAGATCTCAACCGTTGAATTGAAGCCTAAATGGGTCAGATTTATTTTCAGAATTTACCACATGCGGTAATAATTTACTTATTTTTGGGTGCAGTGGACCGTAGCCACTCCCAACAAAACCTAGCTCTACCTTTTATCCCTCTTTTTGAGCAAATGAGATGCACAAGTTAGAGGACAGGGAGAAATGTTATGACCCGTTGCAAATATGGAGCTTGTGTTCCATGTTTAAAGTGTATAGAACTTTAATGTGAACTTATATAAACCTTGTTCTATCCAACTTCATGAGCCAGCTTTTGTCTCTTTCTAATAATCATGTTATTTACACGTTGTTGTTAATCTGTCGTGGTTGTATTTGTTCCAGTAAATTGAATATATTATTGGCTTTCGGATATAACAAACTCTGATCCTTTCATTCCAATGTTTACTGCACCAATTAGCTCGAGTTCTGTCACTAAACATGTTCCTGAATTGAAACATTTTACATGTTAGAAAAATATTTTATCTGAGGGCTCTTTTCTGCTTTACCTAACAATCAGGTTGGCAACGGGCTTTTTTTTGTAGCCAATCTTTTGGCTTCTTATCCAGTGACATCTGCAAAAAGTCTTCTGCTCCACCATGCCTCCAAGACCCTTAGACTTTGAGTCTATAAATGAAAATGTGAAGAGGGCTCAATATGCTGTTAGAGGTGAATTATACCTCCGAGCTTCTGAGCTTCAGAAAGAAGGGAAGAAGGTTAGAAATTTAGAATTTCATATTCTTGAGCAAAACTTCAGATTTGGGATGAAATGATCTTAATGGATATAAAGTCGTGTCCTATTTTAAATATTTTGGCAGATTATATTCACTAATGTTGGCAACCCACATGCTCTAGGACAGAGACCTTTGACCTTCCCTCGTCAGGTCCACTTTCTATACCATATTTTCTGCCTTTAATTGCTATCTTGCATTTTTCTTACTATCAAGAACTATTAAAAACACTCCTTACATAATAATATAGTTAGAGTGTCAAATTTTCGTACTTGTTAATTATGTTGAACCAGAGTAATTTTTCTGTTGCAGGTTGTTGCTCTGTGCCAGGCTCCATTTTTACTAGAAGATCCCAATGTTGGATTGCTGTTCCCTGCAGATGCAATAGCAAGAGCTAAACATTATCTTTCAATGGCCCCAGGAGGTCTAGGTATTGCTTTTTAAGCGCTGTCCAATATTTTATGGCCAACTGTATATTCAAAATAACATAATAGAGTTATATGCAATCTGTTTCTCTTTGAAAGTTTTATACAGAAATCTGCATTTCTTTTATGAAGTTACCGGTGTTTCAATTATACACTGTCCCATGTGGAGAAGAAAAAAGTTCTAGAGTACAGTTGTGATAGGCTGAAAACTGGCTTTTTTCAGCTTCTTTGAAAAAAATGGAAAATACTCATAGGTTAAAAGCAATTCTCCAAATAATGATCCAGGAGAATTTTATTCACAAAGATAGTGCAGTATGAAAATTGTGTGCTTATCACAGATTCTGCAATTTTCTTCTTCCAGTTATTTTTAATTCTAGTAAGAATGCTGGGTTTATTAACCCAGTGCTTTAGTGTGACCCTATTTTTAAAGATCCAATGTAGCATTCCATCCAATTTTTCCTGTTAAGTTTCCTTCATTTTCCTTGCCCAAGGACCATAGATCAATTTTCAGTTCAATTATAAGAGATATTTATTCAGAAACTGGATTGCAGTAGCAGAATATCGGGGAATTTCATATTTGAGCAAGCTCTTACCTGAAATTGAGAGACTTAATGACCAACACCATTGAGTTTCTCTCAATTCCTCTTAATAGGTTCATCTGTTGGGAATCCTATTTTTGACATGTAAACATCCACTAACAAACTGCAGAACTTGTTGTATATTTTAGGTGCTTACAGTGACTCCCGAGGCATTCCAGGCGTACGGAAGGAAGTGGCAGAGTTCATTCAAAGGCGTGACGGTTATCCTAGGTAATTATCCTCAATGCTAGCTCCATTTCTTTTCCCACTTTATACTTTTTAGAGGTTCTCAAGCCTAGTTTGCTACTTGTTAGGTAAATGTGGATTAATCACTTCTTGCTCAATTGACAGCGATCCAGAGCTTATATATCTCACTGATGGTGCCAGCAAAGGTGTGATGCAGATCCTAAGTACCATCATCAGAGGTCAAGGAGATGGGGTAATGTAGATAAGTCCGATTTCTTAGCATGTCTGTTTTGATGTTTTATGTATTCACAGTGCCATTTAAAAGCATTTTCCAATACTTTCTTTTTGCCAGATTTTGGTTCCTGTCCCACAATACCCACTCTACTCAGCAACAATTGCTCTCCATGGCGGTTCTCTTGTTCCATACTACCTTGAAGAGACAGAAAACTGGGGCCTTGATGCTAATGATCTTCGTCAGGCAGTCTCACAGGCTCGCTATAAAGGAATAACTGTATGTGTTCATGCATGTCAATATGAAGCCCATGAACCTTCTCATAGTCAAGTCTTTTGTTTTCTGACCTGATTTTCTTGTTACTTCTTAAAATGACAACCAGAAATGACTGTTGGTTGTTTCATCACTAGACTTACATGGTTCATTTATTAATTATCTGTTCAAATGCAATTCTAAAACGTTTTGACTCTTTCTTGTGACATTTTTCAGTCACCAAGTCACCTCATGATGATCTAGTCTATGCATGATTTAGATTCAACGCTTAAATTCAAGCGCTTCTGATTTATCAAATATCCCTATCCTTTTATGTAATGCCTAACTTCATACAAACTGAAATTTGATCAGGTAAGGGCAATGGTAATCATAAATCCTGGAAATCCAACTGGTCAATGCCTCAGTGAAGCTAATCTAAGGGAGATTTTGCGATTTTGTTACCAAGAAAATTTAGTCTTGCTTGGAGATGAGGTTTACCAGCAGAATATATATCAGGATGAACGACCTTTCGTTAGTTCTAAAAAGGTATAATTTATACTGCTAGCTAACCTGATGTTTTGCCTCTTATGTTAAATTGAGCTAATACTAACTATTCATTTAACACAAGTAGGTTTTGATGGACATGGGACCCCCTATAAGCAGGGAACTCCAACTTGTCTCTTTTCACACTGTGTCTAAAGGATATTGGGGTGAATGTGGACAGAGGGGTGGATATTACGAGATGACCAATATTCCTCCAGAGGTTTGTCTGTTAACAACTCTTATTTATTGCTCAATTTTTATACATTGAGTTTCAAAGCCGGAACTACTTTGCTACTTTATTATCTGTAAAACTCGAAATGAAGTAGCCCATAAGATTTTGGATTAGCTTTTGGAGGATAGATTTTGAAGAAAATATTCCTCTGGTCCTAATTATAGGATAGAGTTTGCACTACAAATTTTATTCTATAATTAGGACCGTAGGTAGTATATTAAAAGAATATATTTGTGAAAAACCTATATTAATAAATTTGAAAGTCTCTGAATGGTTGTTATCATAATCACTTTTTCATGTGCAAATTGTTAAAAGGACATATAAAGTCTGAGGGTAGTATGGTACTCTAATCTCTGACATTAGTGATCATTACCCCACCTACCAAAACATCGCTTTGCCATAAGCTATACCAGTGCACTTAGCTGAAACCATGGTTTTGGGCTGTAAAATACACTTTGGGTTTTAATGGGTGTTTGGATAATTTGCTCTGAAACCATGGTTTAGATCAGAAAAGTGCTTTTTGGATCCAATCCAAACACCCACTAGACCTTAGGGTCAAACTCATGTGGTCAACCCACAGCCCTAAAATGACTAGGCTAGCATCTAGAGCATTTAAGAGCCAGGGTAGCCCTAATTGAGTATTTAGTAACCTTCCATCTTTTATGTAAGGCTTACCTTCAGTTTATGATGTATCTACACTGCTGATACTTTGTCCTTGATTCTCCCTTTTTTTTAACAGACAGTGGATGAGATCTATAAAGTTGCATCAGTGTCACTCAGTCCAAATGTTCCAGCACAGATATTTGTGAGTTGGAGCTGAATCCTTCATGTTATTGTGTTGTTTCATTATGGACTCAGTATTTGTCCACTTTACGATTAGCATTTTTCTCCCTCCCATTCCTTTCCTTCAATTTTCACTTTGTTCTGCAGATGGGACTGATGGTTAACCCGCCCAAACCCGGTGACATTTCTTATGACCAATATGTTAGAGAAAGGTAAAATTTATGCTTAGACTAAGTTGCTAAATCTCAATATTTTCATCATGTTAACTACTCCCTCTGGTTCAAAATATAAGGTTAAAATAACTGGTTTGCTTTTATCAATAAATCATTTAAAAGTAGTTAAAATAATAAATATGCAAGATATCTACTTCTTTTTTTTCCCCTAAATATGCCCTTTATTTATAAAGAAAATTAGTGGAAAAAAGGATGAAAGAGAATTTATAAAGAAAGTAATGAGTGTGTGACAAAATTGGAAAAAATTCATTAAATAATAAGATAAGTTCAAATTTTAGCTATATAAAAAACTAGAGTACCAGACCCTTAAGGAGACAGACAAGAAAGGGGGTAGAGACCGCTCAATAAATGAAATAAAATACATAACTAAAGGTTTTGTTTTCCTTTGAGTTATTTGAGAGTTATCCAACTTGAGTTATGAGGTTGCGAATACGAGTGATTTTTTTGGGGGAAAGAATAGAAAAAGTATTTAATTTTAATCATAGTCTAATTGATTTGATGATTTTATGAATCTATTTGACATCATAATTCTATACATAAACATAATTTCGACCCTTCACAATTTTTAATCTTATATTTTGAACTGGAGGGAGCATTGTTTCCTCTTTCAATCATGTATATGAACATGATCTCTATAAGCTGCGGGCTGACCATTTTTGTACTAATATGCAGCAAGGGAATACTTGATTCACTGAGGAGAAGAGCAAGGTTAATGACTGATGGATTCAACAGCTGCAGAAATGTTGTTTGTAATTTCACAGAAGGTATATGGACCGAATACAAATGAGTATATACTCTACTTTCTCATGTTTCTCCAATTTCTGAGATTTTTCCCCCCACCTGGTATGCTGATACATAGATGAACACTTTACTTTCTGTTCAGGTGCCATGTATTCATTCCCTCAAATAAGATTGCCACCTAGGGCCATAGAGGCTGCAAAACAAGCTGGAAAGGTTCCAGATGTATTCTACTGTCTCAAGCTTTTGGAAGCCACCGGCATATCTACCGTTCCTGGTTCAGGATTCGGACAGAAAGAAGGGTACAGATTTTTTTCTATATAGGCTAAAGTATATTTTTAGTCCTTTAAGTTTTATATAAGGTACATTTTTGGTTCCTTAACTTTATAAAATATACTTTTAATCCTAAAATTCTAACACCGTTAATGTTATTAATGGAAAACGCTGACGTAGCGAACTCAAATGATGACTAATAGCATTTAATTACATAAATTTTATATGTTCTTCAATTTACCCATATTTTAAATTTTAACTTAATAACATTTAATTACACGATCATCACTTAAGTTTACACCGTTATCACTTGGGTTTGCATTTTTTGTTAGCAAAATTAACTGTGTTAGAATTATAGGACTAAAAGTATGCTTTATAAAGTTAAGGGACCAAAAGTATACCTCATGTAAACTTAAAGGACTAAAAGTATACTTTAGCCTTCTATATATCACTCTAATTTTTCTCTATTAAAGATGTTGATAAAACCTATCATGAAGTTTCACTTAAAAGTTCAACATGAGTTAAAATGGTTCTTAACATTACAAAGGGGCCTAGATAGTAATCCCTACCAGTCACCGTGCATAAAAACCTATGGGCTTTCACATCCATCACATTAAATTCACAAGTGCTTGTTTGGATTAGTTTATGTTAAGTGATTTTGTGTTGTGTAAGGTGAATATGTGAGAGGAGTTTTATTTCGTAAAAGCACAAGAGTCTTTGTTTTTTATGCTAAACCAAACACTAATCAAAAGGGGTATCTCTTGTATGCCTACTTGTTTACACCAGGAAAATGTAATTTAACTTTTAATTAAGAAATTGGCACATGATTAGTCCTCCGGCATCATATATGATGAATCTGGGTGTGTTCGCATTAGCTTTTGCATAATAGATTTTGGATAAAATAGATTTTGCCAAAAGCTGGACTTAATGTGCTTCTCTGACACTAAAAGCTTTGAGCTTTAGATTAGATTTCAGGTTAATGGGTGTTTGGCTAATTTGCTTTGAAACCATGATTTGGATCAAAAAATTGATTTTGGCATCCAATCCAAACACACTTTGTTGTGATATATTTATAAAACAAGCCTATCTGAATAAGAAAAGAGATTCCAGTGCTGTTCTGTTTCTAATAAAGCTACTGAACTTGTAGGGTGTTCCATCTGAGAACAACAATTTTACCAGCAGAGGAAGAGATGCCTGCAATTATGTCTAGTTTCAAGAAGTTCAATGATGAGTTTATGGAGCAGTATGAAGACCATAGAGGTTATTCAAGGATGTAATGTGATAAAATGCTAAGCATATCATCATTCTGAAACTTTGTATTATATCAGCTTTTGTGACACTAAGCTTTTTCGTTTCAGACACTTTATCTGATGACCATGATTCTCTTACTAAATAATTTATCTTCTATTATCATCCCTCAACTGTGTATTTTTGTTTTAAGCATATCATCGTTCTGAAACTTTTTATTCTATCTGGCAGAAGTTTTATATTAATGATGTGGCAGAACTAAACAGTTGCTTGGAACATGAAAATTCCCATTCCTAAGATCACAGTTTTAGAAAATATGAACATGAAAATTCCCATTCCTAATGACTCCCTTGTTGGGCTAAAACTTTAAGGGGTTACTTCGGCTCTTACTCGAGAGAGTTGGCGTCCACCGGAGGAAGGAGGAAGGATAGGTAAAGGTAAAAATGTTGATGGAGCATATTCTAGAGACACTAAGGGTCTTCTTTGAGACTCAGCTAGAAGATTTTTTAAGGACTTCATACACCCCATTGATAATGGGGATGAGCTATTTGTGGAAATTTTGGGCGTGCTTTCTGGTTTTGAAGATTGCTTGAGCTATGGGGGCTAAGAAAGTATGGTTGGAAACGGATTTTACTAAGTGTCTTGAACTGCTTCTTCACCAACATGGCGGTAATCATTGTGACACTAGCATCATTCATGAGGTTCAACTGCTACTTCAATTGGACTGGATAACGAAGCTTACGTACGTGCCTCGGTTGGGTAATTCCGTAATTGTAGTAAGTCTAGGTTATCACGAGATCTATCAACCTTCTGAGGCTCTTAAATAATTTCAAACTAATTCATCAGATCATGGTTCTTAAAAACTCGTTTTATCACTAAGATTTTACGTTTTTACGATTTTTTTTCATTAAAACGATTTTACTAATTTTTCAAAGGCGTTTTTAAGTTTTTATAATTTTTTTACGATGTTACTACGTTACGATTTTACGTTTTACGATTTTTCATTCTCCTTCCATTTTTCAAATAAAAATTCTAAGAACCTTGCATCAGATCATGGAGGTGAGATGAAAACTAAGATCTAAGTTGATAGCATCCAGATTAGTTCATGAATAATCAACATCTTTTTGTTGTAAAATATGTAAGCGAGTTGTGTTTTAGGAATAATGCTCAATTTAAATTTTTTAATTATTTAAATATAAAAATACTTACAAATTAATGATCTAGTGTTATTAATAAGATATCATATAGACCATAGAACGGATTTGAATGGTTGATTTATAGAATGAGCCATATACAGTATACTTATTGTTGTCAAACTCGTGAGTTGACTCTCCGAATTTGATGTTTTTAGCTTACAAAATCAAGTTGAGTCATTGGTAAACTCATGATCATTCTAAACTCAATTAAACTCACAAGTCAATATACCGAGATTATCGTTTTTATATTTTGGCTAAAGTACCGATTTGGTCCTTTATGTTTGCTTTAGGTATCCATTTAGTTCCTTAAGTTTGTAAAGTATTCATTTGGTCCTTTAAAATTAACACCGTTAAGCAGACTTAACGGAAAATACTAACTCAGCAATTTTAAACGATAATTGTGCACTTAAATGCTGATAAAACAAGCTTACATGTTATTTTTTTAATAAATTAATATTTTAAATCCTGTAAATTATATTAAAAAAAGTGTAATAGTCTTATTGGTGTGAACTGAGGTGTCCATTTTGTATTAAAAAATAAAACATGAACTTGTATGAATTGACTAGCCGTATGAGCCTATGAGATGATAGATGAGTTAATAGTGGTTAAGAGTAGGACCAGCGCCTATTAAAGAGAAAATAATATAAAATTGCTTGATTGAGTTTGGACGTATACAAATAAGGGCGTTAAAGGCACTGGTGAGAAAGGTAGATTGAAAAGTATGGAGTCATTTAAAAAGGACGAAGAAAGAAAAGAATACTCAATAAAAGTCATTGAACTGGATCTTTTGAATAACAATATATCTATAAATTTAATTGTTGACAGAGCACAATGACATCATATGATCTATGTAGTCAGTCCCACCTAGTGTTAATAGTACAAGGCTTGTTGTTGTTGTGCTTTACAAGACAAAGTTACTCTTAAATATCGCAAAATCACATTTTTAATATGTTTGGTTTAGCTTTAAATAATTGTTCTTTGCTCATGTCATGGAATGCGTCACTTGGTTTAAAGAAGAAGACTTTGAAGAATTATTGTTTTTTGTTATAACTCTTTAAACGATAGCTATATCAATCACGTACGTGATGGTCAAAAACAAAATCACAAATGTTATTTAATGGATCTGTTATGGACCCATATATCGGGCCCATTAGAAATGCGGCAGAGTGAGTGTATTCAAGATGGAATCTTTTTTTCATCAGGTAGAGTGTTCGTTACTTTTGTATCATACTTATAATCCAGGACCATACGAGTAGTGGAGCAGGCATTTGCAGGATGTGGGGAGCGCATACTGCCTAAGTAACGAATTTACAGTCATAGGAGTCAAACCCTAAGTAATCCCTATAAATAGGAGATAGCTCGTCAGGTGCATTCTCTACACTATCTATTCAATTATTTACGATTCAGTCTCACTATGCACACCCCCATCCCATTGGCGAAACGCCACATCTGTGTAGCACAGTGATCAAAGAGTGCTTCTTGATATCTTCCTCATAGGTATCGATTAGCTATCATTTTTTCTTAGGTGTTTAATCTATAAGCATCTTTAAGAAGTCATTTGATTCTATATCAACACCTCCTAACCCCTAGGACTAGATATTTATGTTCTATTACTGAACAAGATCAAATAGATCAACTAGAAAGATTCCAACCATGTGAACGTCTTTAAAAAACACAACCTTTGTAGGATAAGTCCCAAATTGATTGTTCTTCTCTTCAAAATTGTGAACGTGTTACAACGTTGTGGTTGGTAGGCTTCTTTATCACTTTAAATTAAAGTTGAACAATTTGGATTGGAATAAATTGAAAAGTGTCAGAAAGGCCAATAATAATATGTTTTGCGTTTAAAACATTGGAGATGCTGTTGAGTTTTACGAGAATATTCCACCTTAAATTACGCAAAAAATAATAAAAATAAGTCTCCAATTATATCCTTCGAATAAAGAATCTAATCGTACATTAAAGTAAAA
The DNA here is from genome assembly GCA_034222035.1 of Acacia crassicarpa. Taxonomy (NCBI): domain Eukaryota; kingdom Viridiplantae; phylum Streptophyta; class Magnoliopsida; order Fabales; family Fabaceae; genus Acacia; species Acacia crassicarpa. The sequence goes on along the minus strand of JAWXYG010000009.1, from coordinate 15,033,544 downwards.
TATACAACAATGTCAATTATGTGCTTAGAAATGTGAGTCCGTAATTACAAAGAAAACGACAATAACAACGTCGTATATTAAGTATTAACTGAGTAACTAGTTGCTAGCTACGTCCTCTTCAAAAAAACAAAGTCAGTTTAATATTAATATATAATGTTGACAAGTATAAGGTATATTATAAAAATATAGTAATATTTAATTCGTCTAAAATGTAAATCATCTTGTAATTTGGAGCACTATATTAAGTAATTTTTCAAATTTATTCTTCCGTTGTTTAATGTAACCTTCCTTCTGCATAGAAAAAAATTAAAGTTCACATTCTAATTTATCAGTTTTGGAGAAATTTTAATTTCAATTTCTGTGTCACCTCAATCTTAATAATAATGATGATTAGAAAATTAATGAAATAAAGAGAGGTGCTTAAAAGATATTAATGAAATTGTAGACATTAGTCAATAATGGTTAAATAAACAACTAAGTTTTGTAAAAGGAGAAAAAACGGATCACTGACTTTTTTTTTTTTTAAAGATACATACTATCTTATTTTAAATATAAGATTTAATTGATTTTTTAAGAAAGATTAAATAAACTAAATAAATTATTTAAATATGAGAGAGAATGTGTAATAAATAATTGAATGAAAATGAATTGAATTAGTGATTCCTTAATATAAAGATATATAGATTTAATATAAGTTAAAAAAAATGAAAAAGTAGTTTAAAGTTTGTGACATAAAGAAAAGTTGCTTAGATGGCTGGATCAGTTCAAAGAAAGTGAAAGTTGCTTACAAATAGAATCCGAGTGAGTATTTATGAAAAGATTAATATCTTATGTCAGTAAAACAACTCAAATATTGTTCTAAATATCAAATTCTCAATGTGATTTTTTTTTTCCTTTCGTAAAATTTGAGTATAAAGGGGTTGAACTCACTAACAATCCATGAAAGGAAGAAGTTGAGTTACAATTTAGTTGCACGAATACAATTGCATGTAATGTGTATATTTATGTTGTAATTAATAAAGTAATTTAATATATAAATCATGAGAGGTTGGAATTATAAAAAAGGAGCACCAGAAGTTTGATTATATATATACATGGAAGGGCTTTGTTATCAGCTTTAGGCAGGTGTAATTGGTTTATGTCATTATAGTTACTGGAAGCTTTCACATGCAAAACCTTGTCCCAAACAGCATCTTAATTATGAAAAAGAAGATACATGTTTTTTTTTTTAAATAAAAAAAAGGACATATAAAATGGTCAGTCAGGAACTAACTATTTTAAATTTTATTATACCCAGGGTCATTACTACTAATGATAAGTACTATGCTTTACATTATTTTATTGACAAAAGTGCATTTATTTTATAGTGCTCTAATTTTATATAAAATTTACTTTGGTCTCTTAAAGTTATAAAATATATTTTCAGTCATCTAAACCTAATATTGTTAGTCTTAAATGATATTTTTTTGGTGCTAATTACTAGTATTTTAAAATAATAAAATTAATATGTAAGCATTTGAGAATCTACCCATATTTTAAAATTACCAAAAATATATTTTTAGTTCTTTAAGTCTTACATGAGGTATACTTTTGATCTTTTAACTTCATAAAATATACTTTTGGTCTTATAATTCTAATCATGTTAATGTTACTAACGGAAAATGTTAACGCAACAAACTCAACTGATAATTATGTCGTTGACAGAGCATATTTAAGTTTAATTTTTTTAATATAATATATTTGGATTATTAAACTAAAATAAATTGATAAATAGTTGTAAATGAAATTGAAATTTTGATATTTAGATTATTAAACTAATATATTTATATTACCAAACTAAAATTTTTCACATCTAGATCATTAAACTAAAGGTTTTGATATTGACTACATCATTAGGGATTTAGAAATTTTTCAATTTATGCATATTTTAAATTTAAAATTAATAGCTTTTAATTACACAATCGACATTCAAGCTTACATAGTCATCACTTCAATTTACTATGTCAGCCTCTTTCATTAGTAACATTAATAATGTTAAAATTATAAGATTAAAAATATACTTTATAAAGTTAAAGGATCAAAAATATAAAATTTAATGACTAAAAATATACTTTTCACATTTAAAATTTAATATCAACATTTTTATTAAGACTTTAGGACTAGAAGACCTAACAAATGCTTTATAAAATTAAGAGATAAAAATGAAGTATTATAGGAGGCTAAAAGACTAGAGTTGCACTTCTTTTCATTTTTATTTGTGTTGAGATCTAAGATGTTATGATGTAAACTTCACATATTCAGGATTTTACATCCATATTAAATTTATATCAATAAGGTTTTATCATATTAATATTTTACAACCATGATGTTAAATAATGTTTCTCTATAAACACACAATACTTAAATTTAATTTTTTTTATCAACATATTTATATTTAATCTAATAATATTGAACATTTGTACTGAAAAAAATGATGTCAGATCTATTTTAAGAATCAAATCCTATCCACTTACTAATAATTAAATATTAATAATTATTTATTATCTAGTACATAGAATTAAACAAATGCTCAATGATAATACCAAATCAGTACTAAAGATTATGCTTGACATATAATACTAGTTCCAGCTTTTCTTCAGTTGTTTATTTATTCCTCAATCCTGCCCTTGGCACTCAATGTGGTCATCAAAACATCTGAAAATAATAATAATAAAAGAATAAACCAAAGTTTAATTTAAAAAAAAGAAAAGAAAAGAAGAAAAGGTGCAATGTATCATGTATGGCAGAAAGGTCTTTTCCTTAAAAAAAGTTAATTTAAAAAAATGGCTTTAGTTCAAAAATTAAAGAATAAAATATGGAGGGTAGAGTTGGCGATCCCAATGCCCTAAAATTTTGGCGCCAAAATCAAAGTCAATCTTAATCCTCTTCCCTCCCTTCATCCTTCTTATGTGTTGACCGTCGGTCAGCTATTTTCACGGGCAGCCCTCCGCCTCGGCTCCAACCATTTGTTCCTTTTGGGCATTTATTTTTCCAGCAAATTATTAATTTCTTGAATTCTGCATCGGCATGTTCTGCACTGATTTTTATTAACAAATTTTTTAAATTAGAATTTTTTTTTTAGTATTATTATGATCCCGTAATTGATTTGGGTTTATAGTTGTTTTTTATAATATAAGTGACTCATATAGAACTTAAATTCAAGATCCAAAAGAATCTGATGGGGTTTTACATCTCTACCAACTCTATGTTGGTGGGAATATATTTTACTAAATTAGCATTTTTTTGACAAATAATTTTTTAAGCAGTTTAAATATCTTTGTTTGAAATTTGAAACTATAAAAAATGATGGGAAACTAAGAAATATATACTTCAGTGAATTTGTTTTATAATAAAATTCCAATTTAAATTTATTTACTCATAAAAATTTTAAAACGCTATTTAACTATGATTCATTTAATTAATTTTTTAAGAAATAAAAGTAATTTTTATGACAAACAATTAATCTAATATATTTCATACATATTAAAAATTTCATATTTTGCTAGCGCCTTAGTAGCGTAGTGACATGAGAGCTAGTATTAACTGACTTCCTTCCCCCATGTCCAGGGTTTGAACCCTCCTCCCTCCCCTACTATGGTGTATTTAAAAAAAAAAAATCATATTTTAGTATATAGGGCATTCTATATGTCATTTTTTTTATAAAAAAGAAAAATAATTATAATAATATTATTAGAATTACTTTCATCCCTTAATATGGTCGATTTTCCATGCGTTTTATAAAAAAGAAAAGAAAAGAAAAGAAAAGAAAAGTTGAAAAAATATTTGAAATCTTAACTACTTTCAGAGAAATCTTAACTACTTTTTCTTTTCTTTTTTTTGCTCGGAAAATCTTAACTACTTAACTAGGAGATATGTCATGGGAGATGGCTGTCAGGTAAATGTCGTATAAGGTCCAGCATAATTGAGTAATTGACATATAACTGAGAGTCTTCACCAAGTTGTCAAAGATTGGATCCTTAATTATGTGTATGGAAGGGTCATTATTTTGGAAAAAAACACACTTAACTTGGAAAATATAATCTTTGACTATGTGATACTGATGATAATACGTATATTGGATAACAGGAATGCTCAAACTAACTTATTCAAACCTTGAGCAAACCAAAACTTGATTTAAAGTTGTAGTTTTTATACCTGCACGTTGATGTGAGGGTTTCATTGGTGGGTGATCTATAAGTACCTCTATAAGAGTTCGTTTGGATGGACTTTTTTGATAATAATAAAAAAAAGGCACCTTTTTAATGTCAAAAAAATGCCTTTTAAATGAATTTATGTGTTTAGATGATATTTTTTTAAAAAAGTAAAAGTTATTTTAAAAAAAAGCTAAAATGCTGCTTTTTTTTTTAAAGCTCCAATTTGGAATTTTAAAAAAAAAAACATTTTTTTAAAAACTCATCCAAATGAGCCCTAAGTGCTCTTTAAACCTGAATGTATGTCTTGGCTTTAATAAAATACCGGTGTCTACCCTTACTTAAACTCTTATGTTTTTTTTTTTAAAAAAAATGTTGTATTGAAGCTATTAACTTATTGATAAAGGTTGTGATAATTCTCATTGTCTCTTTAAAGGTATTATCGATGATGCTAGGTTTTTGAATAGAAGTATTGGACAATTTTTATTAGTGAACTCAAAGGCCAAGAATTGAAGAAAGGATAATTATTTTGCTGACTAGGCTGTCAAACTTTCTCATCAAATCGATGATAATTTTTTATATCAATGGATTTAAGTCAATGGATTTCCGTTTTACCACAAAAAAAAAAAAAAAGACGAAGAAGAAGATAATCTTTGGCTATGAACAAAGAGACAGCCTTGTCATACACCAGAAAAATACATCTAATTCTAAAATGAGGGGAGTAGGGCATTTGAAATCAAAGGATTATAATGAAGAAATACGAGACTCTTTAACTTTAACTACCACTCTGTTTTTATTTATAAATCTTTCTTAATTAAAAAATTTGATCCTATTTATAAGTCTTTTTTAGATAATAAATGAGATTATGATAAATTTACCCCATGTTAATTGTATCAATGAAAATATAGACAGAAAAAAGAGTTGAAAGGTATTCAATACATAAATGAGAATAAAATTGAAAATTTACCCTATAATCATTGAAATAACTATATCTCTTTAACATGTGTGATTTAGTTAAAATGGACTTATAAATAGGACCATAGTGGTAATTTACAAGAAGTAAGAAGTGACTGTTAACTCATTAAATATATTATAAATTAATTTTTGTTTCATTTTTATCCTCTTTAGAAAATGTGTTTGAACATTTAATGAATATGCAAAATTGAAAATAAGCATTAATTATATTAGCAAAATTACAAAATATTCCATGTTATTAAAACGTGATCGACCGGCCAGTTTGACCAAGAAACCTTTGAAGTTTGAACCGGTAATGTAACTAATCCAATCTGAACGATTTAATACTTATTTAGAATTTTTTGATTTCAAAAATTTATAATTAATTATAAATATTTTCAAAAATTACAAATTAAGACTATGAAAAGCTTGAGATGTCCACTTTCGATGGTAAAAAGAACCATTAAAAAATATTATCATTTGATATTAAAAAATTATCAAATTCCTATTCCAAAAAATATTATCATTCAAATTCACTTTTTTATCAATCTAGCTCTAGCTCAGCTCTAATTAGACTCTAATCTGACACACTAATCTTTAATTCCCTATCCTAAAGGGTCCAGAGTCTAATAATGTTGAGTATATTACATTATTTTCTCCCCGTTTAAATATTATTTTTATTATTTTTATTTTTTTAAAAAAGTAAGCTTGTATTCATAATTCCATTGAATACAATATTCTTTACATTTAAAAAAAAAAAAAAAACTGATCATGATGTTTCCATACGTCACGAGTTTCCTCGGGTTCTCTCCCAGTCCCACCTTTCATTGGTCGAAAACATACACCAATTTCAACGTCACTCTTTTCCACTTGTTCATTTATCCCTCTTCCTCCTCTCTCTCTCTCTGTCTCCTCTCCTTCCCCAATCTTCCTCCAAACTCTTCCATTGACAACCAACCCCGATCTTCCATCTCTTCTTCCCTCTCCACTTTTCACTTTCCCTTTTCCCTCACCAGTCAACTCTTTCCTCAACCCCTTTATTTATTCCCCCACCACCCTAATTATATATATTCACCGCTCTGCAACATCATTCTCCGCCATGGGGTTCTCCGAGAAGCCACAACTCGACGGAGCATCTTTTGACTCTGATCATAATAGAAACTGGGTCATCGATGGAATTCCCCTCCGTGCGCCTTTGAAGCCCATATACACCACCGTCCCTGCTGCAGTAGTGGTTGACAAACCGCCGTCGCCGCCTCAAGACGACGTCTTTGAGACAGATGAGTACTTTTGCACGACGCCGACGAGCGAAGAAACCAGAATCCCCACCATATTCACCTGCCCGCCAGCTCCCAGGAAGCGAAAGCCTTCCCCTTCCAAGTTCAATTTCCGCCGCCGCGCGACTCCTCGTCGGTTCTTCAATCCACCGGATTTAGAAAGTGTGTTTATCCGTGTAGAGAAGGCTAATTGATTCATATCTATCATCTGTACTTTCTCATATGTAACTTGTTTTTAGTTTAAAAGTCTAAAAAACTCAATCTTCTCGATCTGTTTCGTAGGACCATTTTGTACAGAGCAATCTAGCTAAGTTTTTTTAAAAAAAACATGTTAGTTCATGGATTACCACTAGTACTATCTTACGTTGCGTGCTGTGAGATTCATTTCTTTACTTACTTGTTCTGAAGCTGATCATGGGTTTGTGTAAATTGTTGGTTCGTGTTTGTGCTTTAGCTTGAAATGGTAAAGAGAAGACATATTTCATTTTCATGGGCAGTGAACTTGAATTAATTCCGGGTTGGATCATACGGAGATGTGTCTTGTACTGTAATGAAATGGGGAAAGTCTGTCACTGTTCATGGCCACGCGAAGGAATGTGAGAAAACTCCATAGTCAAAAATGTGAGGTAAGCTGACAAACACAAACATGTACAAGTGGGAGCTACATCGTTTTCAATGAGGTTGCCAGATTCTGCACGTCTTCCTTCTCATATTCTATATACAGTAAGTTCTAACTCATTGACTCGGACGGTCTCAAAGCCCCACTTAAGTGCACCTTATTGGCTTTGGAGTCCCAAATCGTTTTTTAAACTCAATGCTATATTTTCTTTAAGATCGGATTATAAGTTTGCATTTAAGCGCTTGAAGTATTCTTTCTAATTAGCACTTCATATTTTAAAATAACTTTTTGTGTAATTTCAATAGTAATGAACATTGTAAACTTAGTGCATTGAGTACTATTGAGTTAATACTTCTTAGCGTTGAATGTATCAAAAATTATTTTAAGACACTAAGTTTACTGTGAAAAATGTTTTAGAGTTTTGGATATACTAAAAGTTACTTCAAAATTCTGAATGTTACTAGAAAAATATTTTAAGGTGTTAGATATAATTGAATTTTTTAAACTTTTGGTCAATAATGACATCCACATATTGAGCCTAATGAATCAATATATTCCCTCCATCTCTAATTATAAGATTCAAACAACTCGTCTGTGTTAAATATGTATTTTTTTAATTATACCCTTATTTATAAAGAGGATAAATGAAATAGACAACGAATGTAATATATATAGTCATTGGGTAACGTTGGAAAAAATACAATAAATACTTTGACCCAAAAAAAAAAAGGAAACTTATATTTTAGGACACAATCATTTCAAATTTGAAGCTAATGAAACTTATATTTTGAAACACACTCATTTCAAATTTAAAGCTTATATTTTAGGATAGATGGAGTATTAGTGAACTTATTACTTGACTCTTTGTAGGCATGATCTAAATAAAATAACCTTCTAAATGTTCATCAAAATAAAATACTCCAGTCGTAATTAAATCTAAATCTTGGCTAAAGAATTTACTTCAATATTAAATGAAAGATTTCAGTTTATTTTATCTTCTAGATATATAATTTTTTAAAATATCGAGAGGGTTTTCATTAAAAGGTAGTTCCAAATACAAATGACATGATTAAAGAAATAATTTTAAGAAAATCAAAAGATATTTCTTATAAGTAGCTAAATTAATTAATTACATTAATCTCTATAAATGATTTATCTAACTCTTTGTTATTAGAGAGTTTAATTAAATGGGAGAGGGAAGGTTCAAAGCAATAGAGATGTGGGAAAAGCGACAAAGCACACGTGGAGGGGTAGGATTAGAATGATATGCCAAGTTGGGGTGGCCCTCGTTTTGCACCTCTCTTTAAGTTAAGCTTTGAAGGCCAATTATTGGAACATTGAAAACTTTATTTTATTCACAAAATTGTTTCTTCCACTACATGCTACTGCTTTCTTCTCCATTTATTAATAATTTTTTTAAACTATTTTTTTAAAAAAAAATCCCAATAAGTCTTCCCTATATAGGGTTTAGAGCCAAGTCCGCTAATTCTTTCAAGTTTGATAATATGATATTATATTTAGGATTAACTTGCAATTTTATTAATAATTTTTTTTAGAGGACCATATGACAATTTAAAAAGGTCTAAATTTACCAAAACCGTTAATTTTAATCAAAAGGCCGTTAAATTATAATCTAACGATGTTTAGTGAAATTTAACGATTTTTGTAAATTTATATTATTTATTGATATTTTTACCCCTTTCAAAACTTATTTGTGTTAAACGATTTTTAGAAGAAACTTTGTTTGTAAAGTTGTACCATAACCCTTATATTTAACATAATTTGTGTCCTCGTTTGGGATAAATCACACTACATTCCTCTCAATTTGTTTGAATTTTTAAATAAATTTATCTTCGTGCAATGCTTAAAGAATGATAATTTTTTAAGAAAAGGGGGAATTTCTTTAAAGAATGAAATTACAAAGGGTGATTGCGAAATAAAATTCGTTGAATAACTTTATTTTAAGAAATGCATCATGAAGAATAGTTAGTTGAGTACATTGATATAAAGTAGAGTACACCGGGATTTTTTTTAAAAAAAAAATGTTAAAGGAGTAATATCATAAAAAAATGTTAAAGAAGTCAGATATTTTTTCAAAAATAATTACAAAACTATTCAACAAACTTAAGGGTGTGTCTACCTATAAATTTATTACTCCCTCCGGTCCTAATTATAAGGCATAGTTGACTTTTTTGGAAAAATTAAAGAAGCTAATTAAATTACTTTAGATTATTTTTATTTTTATTTTTTTCTTCAAACTAATTAATTTAACTAATAAACTAATATATAGTCTAAAGATGCACAACATATAAAATGATTAAGTAACTTTTTTAACTTCCTTAATATCTCCAAAGAAAGTCAACTATGCCTTATAATTAGGACCGGAGGTAGTAATATATATATCAATTTCGATGATTTTTTTAATTGATTTTGCAGTAATTAATTTATATAACTTTTTACAATGTTCTCTTCCGACTTATCTTGGTAAAATCTAGCTAGTTTTGAAAATTTATAAACTAATCAATCATAAAAATGAAAAATAAAAAGTAGATAGTTAAGTCATATATTCAATACATTTTTTTTTCCTAATTGTATTTAGAAAAGTTATTTACTTCGCCTTTTACTTATCCTATTATTAATTTGGTTATTAATGCTTTTTTATTTATTTTAAAATTTAAAATTCACACATTTTAATTCGATAGAAAATAAATACATATACACTAGTATCGATTTGTTTCATTATAAAAATGATATCATGAATACAAATTTTAAGATTTTTTTTTTTAGTCAATATGTGAATATATTATCTATATCCATTTTTAAAATGTGAAAGTCATGGATGGCTACATGTTCTTTCACACACATATAAAATATAGGGAATGTCTATCATGGAGACAGGAAAAACCCTGAATAGTTTTAAAAGTGGGATGATGGAGTAGGACACAAAATATTCACCTAATCTCCTAAAATAAACCCCCTCTCGTATCCTATGATTATTTTTTATTTTTTTCATTTTACCTTTATTTATTGAAGCATTTTTATCTCTGCATATTTTTAGAAAAACACCATAAATTCTTTACATATTATTACAAATAATCACTCTAACAATATTTTGCAATTCTATAAATTAGTTAAAATCAGCATATTCTCTATATAGTCTCATATACAAGTCCCTTTTAATCAAGGTACTAAAATCACATTGAGCATTGATTCAATCGTGGTAGTTATTTAGGAGTCAATGGGTTAGACCGTTAGCTCTCGATATGATTTGGTTTTGTATAATTGCTAAAAAAAAAATAGAGAATTAGTAATGAAATTATATCACTAAATTGATTTAGCGATGAAATTTTATCGTTAATCAATTTGTGACAGTTTATTTTACCATAAAATCATCAAATTTCATTGCCAACGCACAACTTTTTTTAGTTCTAATTAATTAACATATATCAATAAAAAAAGTTAAAACACATTAAATTTGTTATGAAATTCAAGTGATTTCTAATATCACAGTTATTAACTAAAATAAACTCTAATATCATATTAATTTTTACTCTTTCTCATTGTCCTTATTAAATATGGCATATATAGAAAATAATATTTAATTCTTTTTAAAACTAGCAAATGCCTTGTGAAAAAGAGCAAAAACACATTCTAAAAGTCACATGCTAGAGGAAGTACTTAACACTCCCTTTGGTTTTTTTTTTTATAAGAATACAAAATTTAAATTGTAGTGGTCTATTTCATGAGAATCCAACAAAAATTATCAAATCTAATGATTTTTTTTTCAAGTTTTACCCCTCATTTATTATATGTATTGTATTAATTAAAATGTTGGTGATGCTTATACTTATTCTATTTTACTCTTACTCTCCCCATTATACATAAATGCATACTTGAAAAAATAAGTTTATTTCAAACATATTTATTATTATTATTTTTAACTAATTTTATCTTTTTCTAAAAAAAAACTGCATAATTCAATTAGCAGGCTTTTATAAATAGATCTGTTGAGAGACGATTGTACAAAAAAATTTGTGTAATGAATATGTGCATATGGTTTATGGAGATTCGAGTTTGGGATGGAAGAAATTGCATTAAACACAAAAGCTCTTTAATTAAGAGTTGAGTGGGGTAGATTATAGTTGGCTACTTGGCTTGTAGTGGGGTCATAGTAGTGGTTTTTTTTTTGCTCGGAGTTCATAGTAGTGGTTTAGACATCCCTCAATTTAATATCACCCTCATTATTGCACACCACATGATCCCGATCGTTTATATTCACAAAATATACCTAAGTTATATACATATACATTATTTATATATATACTTGAATAAGATATCAAATTTCATGTACACTCATTATTTGCTTGTATGAATGTATGATCACTTGTTTTAGTTTGTTTTTTAAATGCATGGATACAATTTGACCCAAAATAATAATAATAATAATAATAAATGCATAGATACATTAATAGCTAGGCAGGATATGATAGCGAGGATCTGAGTTGTACACATGATAATAATAGAAAATAAACCATCTGTAATTTTAATTCATGGTGGTTGTTCTTTCTTCTTTTTCCAACAATTAACAAAGTTATTGTTATCAAACTCACGAGTTGATTCTCCGAGTTTATCGTTTTTACGTTTTTAGTTTACCAAATCGAGTCGAATTACTAGTAAACTCGTGACCTTTGTAAATTCGGTTAAACTTACAATTTATACACTAAATTTACCGTTTTTACGTTTCAAACTTACAAAACCGTATTAACTCACCCTTAAATTCATGTTATCTTTTTTTTATTTCATCATGTTCAGCGGTTTTATATGAGTTTTATAGAATTTTTTTTTGTTAAATATGGTAAAATTTTAATATTTATGGATTTAATTTCAATTATTTGGATTTAAATTATATTTAAATCAAATTGTTGACATTTTTTTTTATATTTTAATTATTTATTATACACTATTAATGCCTATTTAACAGTGAAAGTAAACTCTTACAAGTTTACAATTCGAGTTCACGATATAAGTTTACGTTATTGTTATGAGTTTACTTAAATTCGTGATTTTGACAACCTTGAATAAAGGCATACCTAAGTTGTCAAACTCTCGAGTTTAAGTAAACTCGTGACAACGGGGTAAACTTAAATTGTAAACGTTAACTCTTAAGAGTTTATTTTTTCCTTTAAAAAGAAATTAAAAATGTATAATTAAATAATTAAAATATAAAAAATAACAACAATTTAGTTTAAATACTTTTTAAATTCAAATAATTGAAATTAAATTCATCAATATTCATAATTTATCATATTTAACAAAGAAATTTCTATAAAATTTATATTTAAAGTTGTTGAGCATGATCAAATCAAAGAAGTTAACACGAGTTCACAGGTGAGTTAATACGGTTTTATAAGTTAAAAATATAAGGCTAAAGTACTCATTTAGTCCTTTATGTTTGCTTTAGGTATCCATTTAGTCCTTTAAGTTTGTAAAGTGCTCGTTTGGCCTTTAAATTTAATACCGTTAAGCAGATTTAACGGAAAATACTAACTCAGCAATTTCAAATGATGACTGTGCACTTAAATGCTGATAAAGCAAGCTTACATGTTACTTTTTTAATAAATCAATATTTTAAATCCTGTAAATTGAAATTTATTTAAGCAAACTTTGGGTATATGTTCTTCGTCTGAGGCATTTAAGTGCACAGTTATCGTTTAAAATTGCAATTTACAGGATTTAAAATATTAATTTATTAAAAAAGTAACATGTAAGCTTGTTTTATCAGTATTTAAGTGCACAGTCATCGTTTAAAATTACTGAGTTAGTATTTTCCGTTAAGTCTGCTTAACGGTGTTAACTTTAAAGGACCAAATGAGTACTTTACAAACTTAAGGGACTAAATGGATACCTAAAGCAGATATAAAGGACCAAACCGGTACTTTAGCCAAAATATAAAAACGATAATCTCGGTATATTGACTTGTGAGTTTAATTGAGTTTAGAATGATCATGAGTTTACCAATGACTCAACTTGATTTTGTAAGCTAAAAACATCAAATTCGGAGAGTCAACTCACGAGTTTGACAACAATAAGTATACTGTATATGGCTCATTCTATAAATCAACCATTCAAATCCGTTCTATGGTCTATATGATATCTTATTAATAACACTAGATCATTAATTTGTAAGTATTTTTATATTTAAATAATTAAAAAAATTTAAATTGAGCATTATTCCTAAAACACAACTCGCTTACATATTTTACAACAAAAAGATGTTGATTATTCATGAACTAATCTGGATACTATCAACTTAGATCTTAGTTTTCATCTCACCTCCATGATCTGATGCAAGGTTCTTAGAGTTTTTATCTGAAAAATGAAAGGAGAAAGAAAAATCGTAAAACGTAAAATCGTAACGTAGTAACATCGTAAAAAAAATTATAAAAACTTAAAAACGCCTTTAAAAAATTAGTAAAATCGTAAAAACGTAAAATCTTAGTGATAAAACGAGTTTTTAAGAACCATGATGTGATGAGTTAGTTTGAAATTATATAACTATATATAGATGTGCGTGTATTGATTAATTCAGGCTAATTAAGAATTAGCGGTGTCATTCAGTATTATTCTAACGGACACACACACAACCCTTTAAATTAATAAAGTCGATTCTAGAAGCAAGCCGTAATACATTATTATTATTATCCTCGTCCTTCATGCACAGAGAGTAAGAATATCAATTTGCTTCGAAGATTGTTTAGATATTGGCTTTGTTTTACCAGCATATATAAACAAAACAGTTCATAGTTAACCAAGTTTTGTTTGTATATATTCATAAAATTTCATTTAAAAGTGGATTTAATTTCATCCCAAAAACTTTGATTGCACCAAGAGCAAGAGCAAAAGTTGAAAGAGACAATTGTACCAAAATATTGACTATTTGTCAACTTATGTACGTAATAGTGAGTGTGTGTGTGTGTGTGTGTGAGTGATGGCATTAACAATAAAACTAGCTACGATTAGCTTGTTAGAGCATTGCTATCACGGACGGATTCAAAAAACACTATGATTGGAAAGTCAAGAATCAAATAATAATCATAACATGTTGGAGCATTGGAAAGTCAAGAATCAAATAATAATCATAACATGTTAGAGCAGCCATGACCTTCTTTAATTTTATACAATTATATTCACTTGTGTTGAATGAGCCTCAAATATTGTAGATTTAGCTGAATTTGGTTGTATCGTCCATGGCCAAGGTTCTGTGATAGCACCACATGATGACCTTGTTATTAGGTCCTGTAATTATTATTATTATTTTACTGAGCCTCCAATCTATATAGGACCTTTTTAAGTTGACATTTAGAAAATACGTTTACACGAGTCGAGACAAAACTCCTCTCACATACTTTCCTCATATACTATAAATCATGTCACAAAAGTAAGTTTCACCGCTAATTCAAATGGACACTTATAACTGTTAGTCCTTATACTCATAATTTAGAAAACTATAAGGACCCAATAAAAAAAAAAAAGGACTTAATTGAAAATGAGGTAAAAATATATAAACATGTTACATGCCTAATTAATTTTCCCCCTAAAATGATTAATTAGATGATGTGATTAAAGTAAAACAATATCCTTAAATTCAGGTAGCGGAAAATAATTTTCAAACGTGAAACATGGTCATAGATTTGCTTTATAATGTCAAAGCTAAACCCATTAAATTACATAGAGGAGAAAAACAGAAGAGCGTGACAAACTTTATATCTGTTCGATCCTAATTATAAGACATAGTTGACTTTTTTTCATAGAGATTAAAGAAGTTAAATAAGTTATTTTATCATTTCATATGTTATGTATCTTTAAATTACGTATTAGTTTATTAGTTAAATTAATTAATTTAAAAAAATAAAAACAAAAATACTCTAACGTAATTTAATTAGTTTCCTTAATCTCTAAAAAAAATTCAACTAAATCTTATAATTAGGAGTAGAGGGAGTATAAGTCAATTATGATGAGTGATGACAAGATTTTTTCTGACCAAATTATGATAAGAGGATTACTAATAAAGGTGTGGGGGAATCAAATTAAAAGATGTCTAATGGGCCAACCCGAGCTAGGCCCGGTTGGGCGGAAAACGACACAAACTTGAAATTATTTGATTCAATGGGCCCACAACAAGAAATCGGCCTACATCATTAATAGGTCCACTAAGAATTGACATCTTACTTGAAAACAAATTGTCCAAAAAAAAAAAAGTCAATGTGAGTTGGCATAGATGGTAAGGAATCCAGGCCTAGGCCATTGGGTCGTGGGTTCAATCCCCTTTGCCGTCGCTGAGACTCTTTTGATAGGCGATCTCGTAAGTTCCCAGTAAGTGCTCATAAAGCCCGAGGTCGTGCTCTAGCCTTGGTGGGGAACTGATGTTGAACCCATCCAAAACTTTCATTTATTAAAAAAAAATTGTCCCAAAAAAAATTGTCGAAAAAAAAAGTCTGTTTGGTATAAAATTGTCTTTATGATAAGCTTCCTGTCTTTTCAAATTCAAATCTTTTCAAATAAAAATAGGTAATAATATACGGAGTATTCCACTTTTAAAAAAATTTCTTTTGGTAATAACAATTTTTTAAAAGGGAAAAAAAGAAACTTTCAAATTACAAAATCATAAATCAGGTTTGTTACCAATAATTGATAAGGGAATGAAGGAATTTGATAAGCAATTTACAACTCGCTTTTTAGAAAATACTTTATTTGATTTTTTAAAAATTCAAAGTTCTTTTTTTGTCTTTTCCTTTTTTTTTTAAAAAAATTAAATCTGAAATAAATATGTTAAAATTTCTACAGAAATAAAAAAAAACTACAGAAATAAAAAGTTTTCATATAATAATTATAAAACTGAAAAATATTCCAAAGATAATTTTCATAAGCAATTGTGTTGTCATGAATTTTTTGAAGTTTGAAAAATAAATTTTATTATTTTTATTTTTCTTAATAATGTGTATTTTTATGAAAAATGTGCAAGAGAATAATTCATCCTTTACAAATTAATGCATTATTTATAGAATTTTTCATTTAAATAAACTTTAAGGCATAGTTTTAAATGGGCTACGAAACAACATTGGTAAGCTGCTAATTTATAAGTAAAAGTAACGTATAAAACTCCTCTTACGTACTTATCTCAAACACCGTAAAAACATTTTGAATAAGTAAAAACAAACTGACAATAATAGTTGAACCCCGAAACCTCACCTAAAAGAAGTGCTTACATATTTGGTCTAACGGTATTAAGCCCTTTAGATATTTTTAGGTCTTAGTTTTATCTCATAGAGAAAATACTTATACTAGGAAGGGCAACCACAAATCTTAAAACTAGAGTAGGATTCAAAAGGGATGTCAAATAATGGTTGATAATATAAAAAAAGTTGAACTTGTAATTAAATTCGTAACATATATAAACTTATAAGAGTTTATATTTAGCAGTAAATAATATGATATATAATTATATAAAAATATATCTAACAACAAATTTATGAAATTATATTTATCCAAATATTATCAAGATTTTATAATTAAATATTATTCTACAAAAAAAAGATTAGCCTTAAAAAACATAAATAAAATATTAGTGGGCGATAAATACTCACAAAGATTAAATAAAGCCGTGCACTAAACAAAGCATGTGAGTTTTTTGCGTCCGGGTTCTCTCATTTTCACCCCCCTCCCCATCCCTCTCAGGCAGATCTCGGCCGTCCATTCCGTGATCCAACGGCCGAGATCAAAAAAAATAAAAATTTTGTTTTTTGTCTTTTTCGAAAAAGACAAAAAACAAAAATTGTTTTTTTTAATCTTGGCCGTTGGATCACGGAATGGACGGCCGAGATCTGACTGTGAGGGATGGAGAGAAAAAATGATAATGAGAGGATCTGGTTCTGAGTTTTTCTCGTCTCCGTAGGGTGTGTTTTTCTTACTTAATAGGGTGAGACTTTCTACGACCGTTTGGGTGGTTCCGTCGTTGTTTCAGTGAGGAGTCCGGCGATCGCCCACTGCGAAAGTTGTGATAAAAATTCCAGTTCATCCTTTGCAGTTCCAAGGATACATCATGTTGTATGGAGGTAAATGGTTGATGCTATAACAACTAGAGTGGTTTTTTTTTTTTTTAAAAAAAATAATAAATAATAATAGAGGCACTAGCCCTATATTAATAGGAAAAGATAGGCCCATACAATTTTTAAAAAACACAGTTCTTAAACCATTAGGACATCCATTCAATGCTACCGAACTAGACAATCCCTCTTTAAGGGGCTTTGTTTAAGAGGTGGTGTGCTAATACCCCATTATTGAGGAGGAGTCTTTAGAGCAACACCTGTTTTTTAATTGCCATTGGGTTAGAGGAATCTGGTTGGGTTGTCCATTAACTATCAAGACTTATAGAGTAAGGATAACTTGTTGGGATAATATGCAAAAATACTCATGAACTTTTACTAAAATTACGCCCAATACTAAATGTTTTTCGGAGGTATAAAAATAGCTATAAACTCTCAAAATCAGAGCAAAAATATTATCTTTGTTAGAAGAGTGTAACTGCCGTTATCTTTGTGTGGGCCTCACGGCCTCACCCAATTAAAAAAGCCGTGCACTAATAGGAAATTGGACAAAACTTAGCAAGTCTATTATATCTGATACCCCAATAAAAATGTGCTACTTGTACTTTTTTTAAGTGAAAAAAGATGCAGTTTTTTACCAAAGGAAAAAAAATACATTTCAAGTAATGGATATAGATTTTGTTAAAAAAAAGTAACGGATATAGAAAAAATAATACAAATGACATACTCTTATGGGAAGAAGGGAGAAACGAAGTAATGAACCTAATAAACTAGGCGTAAGATTTAGAGAGAATCCTAATCAAATCCTTCTGAAATAGTAAAAGTCAAAATTCAGGCCTACATTCTCAACAATTCCTAATTAGGTTGTAGGGTTCATAATGTTGTTAAAAGACTATAATGCCCCTATTTTAAAAAATGAAAATTTTTAACTGCAAAATTTGTAGTTCAAGAGGCTTAGGACCACAGACTGTGAAGGCTACCGAAGCGTGGGGCTTATTGAAGGGAGTCATAATTATGTTGGGCAGGGGGTTTTTTTTTTTTTTTTTTTTTTTAAAAAAATAAAATAAAAAAGTAGATGCTGAATGAGATTCCCACATATTGTGGAGCATATAAACCGTGGTGGGATAATTGAGGCTCTCTCGACAGCTACACTAAAAATTCTGGAGCTGCAAGATCAAGATTGACAAATAAAAATCAGTCATGTGTACTGACTACTGAGAAGGTAACAGGTGTGCAGATCGTTGGGCATAAATGAGCTTACAACAAGAGTCAAGAAGGACACTATGGTTTCAACCATCGAATGAAGTCTGGAATATTCTACAGGAAGATGCTGTGGGAATTGGGAGCTTACGCATAGTTGTAATTTGATCCTTGGGCTTGGCCCTCTTATCACCAAAAAGCAAAAGGAAGAAAACTTTATCTGTTGTGGATATATTAAATTATATGAATGTCTATAGACTCTTATTTTTTCATATTTATCACAATTCATCAAAATCATTTGGGTGTAATATATTAATATATATAATATGATCTAGGCATACAGGCGGCATATATTTAGCCGACCACTAGCTCATGTTTCAGATGCAATTTGTATTCATTGATTACCTGTATGTGTATAGTAGACTATCCAATTTCAATTTGTATTGTAAGCACATTAAATGAGGTGTTTGGTTTCTTTGGCTATAAATAGCCTTACCCGCAACGCACATACACAATATTGTATAAGAGAAGTGAATGAATATTATTCTCAGATTTTCTCTCTAAATTCCTGCATCTTTTATCTTATAGTTATTTTTAGTTTTGTAACATGTTATCAGCATGAGAGTTTTAACGAAGGTATTATTTTCTCGTAGTCTTTTTATTAATGATTTCATTATATGTTTATTTTATCTATCTGAGATGATCTTAGCCACTATATAGAGAATTAAAAATATATCTTTACCGATTGTTTTAAACATCGGGTTCCATAGTTAAGATCGGAGATTATTATTATTCCTTCTAAATTATGTTGTTATTTATAATTTATATTGGTTGCAGTATTTTATTTATGTCTCGCATTATCATATTCTTCTCCTACTGATGAACTAAGTCCTGGTGAGGACTACCTCCACTCTTGGTTCATTTCTTTTATTCTTTGGTATGTTTAAATGAATAAAGTCTGGGTGAGGGCTACCTCCATTTTTAGTTCATTTCTTTTGTTATTCTTTGGCACGTTTAATTTCTGATAAATAAAATAGGATAATTTGTATTCTGTAGAAGTTCTTTTATATCATTAATATTGTTATTTTGTATAGCTAGAAGCCATACACCTTTGATTTTTTATTTTGAAAATATATGACCAGAAGTCATATCACTTCAATTTCTTGTTTATGGCTAGAAGACAAATAAATTTAATTTCTCATTATGAAAATTAAATGGCCTGAAGTCATAAAATTTTTAATTTTTATTATAATAACTTACTTATTGTCTTTATGAATGTCCTGTTATTATCATTAGTATTTCTATATTAATAATTCTTTTTTATTTCTTTAATTAGTCTGAACCATGTCAAACCTTGCAAAAATTAAATTTGTGGCTCTTGACATTACTGGATAGAACTATTTATCTTGGATGCTGGATGTGGAAATCCATCTGAATGCCCATGGTTTAGAAGACAGTTAAAAAGGGAATCGGACATCTAATCAAGATAAAGCCAAATCCATGATTTTTCTACACCACCATTTACATGAAAATCTAAAATTTGAATATTTGACAGTAACAGACCCACTTGTTCTTTAGAACAATTTAAAAGAAAGATATGACCACCAGAAGATGGTCATCCTCCTAAAAGCTCGTTATGACGGGATACATTTACGTTTGAAAGATTTTAAAACTGTGAGCAAGTATAACCCAGCTATGTTCAGAATTACTTCTCAGTTAAAATTATGTGGAGAAAATGTTACTGATGAAGATATGCTAGAAAAAACATTTTCCACATTTCATGCATCCAAGTTGCTCTTGCAACAACAATATCGTGAGAAAGGTTTCAAGAAATATGCAGAATTAATTTCTTGTCTCCTCGTGACTGAACAAAATAATGAGATTTTATTGAAAAATCATGAGTCCCATCCAATAGGCTTAACTCCAGTCCCAGAAACAAATGATGTAACTAATGAATCTTTTAGTGGCTAAGGACGTGGACGTGAAGGTAGCTACAGCGGGGGGCGTGGGCGTGGCCATGGTCAAATTGTGGTGGATCACATTCCCGCCCAAAGTGGAGAAAGATTGATAAAAACCACAAAAAGGAAATTTGTGGGTATAACAAATATGTTGAAAATTCATGTTATCATTGTGGTAGTAAGGGTCCTTGGTCTTGTACCTATCGTACGCCAAGACACTTGGTTGAACTTTACCAAGAATCACTAAAAAATAATGGTAAAGGGTCAAAGAATGAAGTAAATCATGTTGAAAAGGCTGCGAATTATGAGCATGAAGATGTTGATATTGCTTATTTGGCTGTTGCCAATTTCTTAGTATAAATTATCTTTTCCTATTTAGAACTGTTATGTTTTAGTATGTTTAAACTTTTTTTTATCATATGTATTTCTTTGAATTATGTATTTATTTATTTTCATGTATCTTTTAATGAAGAATGAATCTTGTTAGCATCAATCTTGAAGATTTGTGTCTCGTTGATAGCGCAACAATGCACAACATACCAAAAAATGATAGACGAGTAGATTCTACCCTTACATCGAAGATTGACGGGTAGGAATTCGATTCTAAGTCGAAGAATGTATTTTTCTTCCTTGGTGAAGCATGAAGCCAATGTTTAGACTATATTTGGTAGTATAAATTTGATTAAAGGCTTCGGGAGAGCTAATATTTTGTTACGTGAAGGAACAAAATTATGCATTTTATTCTACCAAGTCTAAGAGAAACTTATTGAGTTTTAAAGATATTTGTAGAAATGAATATCATATAGAAACAACTAAAAATAATCAGGAATGTCTTGCTATCACAAATATAGTTTCTGGTAGAAAATGCATAATAGAAATTTTTCTATTTTTTCTTGTGGTTTGTATCATACATTTATAAGTATAATTAAAACACATGCTATTGTAAACTAGAAGTTTACCAATACAGACCAGAAGTTTGCCAACGTAAACCAACAGTTTGTTAATATAAACTAGAAGTTTACTAATGAATTAATGTTTGGCATGACCGGTTACACCATCCAGGGTCAACTATGATGCGATAAATAATTGAGGATTCATGTGCATATACCCTGAAGTATTAAAAAAAAAAAACCACAATTCTAGGATTTTTCATGTGTTGCATGTTTCAAAGGAAAGTTATTTATTCGACCCTCACAAAGCAAAGTAGAAAGTGAGTCTCTCACATTTCTAAAACGGATACATGGAGATATTTGTGGACTAATACATCTACCATGTGACCATTTAGGTACTATATGGTTTTAATTGACGCATTAACCAAATGGTTGCATGTTTGCTTATTATCTTCTTACAACCTGGCGTTTGCGAGATTACTTGTTTAATTGATTAGATTAAGAGCACATTACCCTGATTATCCTATCAAAAAAATACCTCTTGATTTTGCTAGTGATTTTACTTCAAAAGCCTTTAATGAATATTGTATGTCCCTTGGAATTGATGTTGAACATCCTGTAGCTCATGTTCATACGCAAAATGGACTTGCATAATCATTAATTAAACGATTGCAACTTATTGCAAGACATTTACTTATAAGATCTAATTTCCCAATTTCTGGTTGGGGCCATGCCATTTTGCATTCAGTAATGTTAATTTGCATCACACCAACTAGTTACTTAAAGATTTCCCTCTTACTAGAGCTGGCAAAACGGGCCGGGCCCATTGGGCCGGTTCATTTAAGCCCTGGTCCTTTAAGAGTCGGGCTTGGAAATTGAAGAAGTGAGGTGATGTTTGGCCTTGGAGGGCCAAGGGCTTACACGGGCTGGCTCATCGGGCCCTTCAATTTTTTTATTCTTTATTTTTTAAAATTGAACAATTGTTGAAGTTGGATCCTTCCATAATTTATATGCATTTTTTATTTGTTATAGAGTTATTTATCTATCTAAATACAAATACATAATAACTATACTCTAATTTTATGATTTGATTTATTATTTGTTGTAGATAAAGATTATAGATGTGTTCATGAAGCCGGAAAAGAAATTCATGATATTCTTATTTATAAATCAAAGCTTACTACTTGAAGTGAATAACAATCAAATGTCGTTGAAATTGATGATAGTGGCGAAGATGACGACAATAATAGTCATTGTACTAATGTTGCTTAGTAGTTAGTAGTATGCTTCTTATGTTTTATATGAGTTATTTGTGAACATAGTTTGCTTTTGATTATGAATTAGTGACTGTGTTTATTTGTTAGATGATTTATATTGTAATTTACTAATTATATTTCTTTGAAAAAAAAACGGATGAAAAATAATTAAAATTTGGAATGGTAATTTCCAGGCCCTGCGAGCTGGCCCTGGAGCTCTCAGACTGGGCTTAGAAAAACAGGTATTTTTCTTACTTCGGGCTCTGGAGGGCCGGCCCTGATTGACAGTTCTACCTCTTACAAATGGTTTTTGGTCAAGAACCTAATATTTCCCACACAAAAATTTTTGGGTGTGTAATATATGTCCTAATAGCACCACCTGAACGTGTTGAAATGGGTCCACAAAGAAGAATGAGAATATATGTTGGGTATGATGAATCTCCTTCAATCAAAAAATATTTAGAACCATCTACAGGAGATTTATTTACAGCATGATTTGCCGATTGTCATTTTGATAAATCAATTTTCTCAACATTAGGGGGAGAAAATAAGTAGTTGGGTAAAGAGATTAGCTAGAATGAATTATTATTGACTCATTTTGGTCATTGTATAAAACAATGTGAACTGAAAGTTCAAAAGATAATTCATTTACATAATTTAGCTAATCGAATACAGAAGCATTTACTGACCCAAAGAAAGTGACAAAGTCGCATGCCTTAGCTATTAATGCTCCTATTTAAATTGAGGTCCCTGAAGGACAATCTATTATAAACAAGGTTATTAAAACCGGACCGGTCACTGAAGCGGTCAAGATACTGGGTTAAGGGTTAGTGGGTCAGACCAGAGTCAAACCAGAACTAAACCGGAGCCAAACCGGTGATAAGATGAAAATTTTATAAATATTAATACAAAACTATAAAAATTTTTTTTAAAAAATGCAGATGGGAGGTTCAAATTTTAAACAAAAAGGAGGTTTAAATTTCAAATATAATGCTAAACCGGACAGACTTTGAAAATCGTGATTGACAAGACCCATCAATTTAATGGGCTCAATGCTTCTCCCCAACTCAGTTTCCTTATTCATAGTGAAATTTATTACTAAAGTGATTTTAAAATTTATAATAATTAATAAAATATAAAAAAAGTACAAGAGAGATTTGACCAAGAAAAAAAAGATGTCAGATGCGTGTTTAGGAAATTGGGATAGTTTTATTGGAATAAAATAATTGGAGAAATATCAAATATAGGAGAAAGGACACTGGACAGTCAAGTAGAGACGTAGAGTGCAGCGGTGTCCTTTGAAGCCGAGCCTTTCTTCATTTTTCATCTTCATTCATCATCCTTTCTTCATACCAGAAAAAGAGAGAGCGCGAAGAGTGAGAACTGAACAATCAGAAGAGAAAGCGAATCATCAACAAGAGTGAACACAGATCATAATACTCCGATCTTCGACGATATGGTGGAGAAAACGAATCAGAAAGCGTAACTCCGATCTTTGACGAGGACCTCCACCGACAAACCAGATCGCAACAAGACACAAGCCTAAATCCTGGCACAAAACGATCTGGGTCATTTGTTGTTCCCCTCCGTCTTCCACTTTTTTTTTTAAATACTGGGTTGCCTGACGAGTATGACCCTGGTCTCTATGGTTTGCCGGATCGGACCCATGGCCGGTTCGCCGGTTTTCGGCCCAAACCGGCCGGTCCGGTCCGGTTCTGATAACCATGATTATAAATGAATCTTAAGTACGCCTGAAGCGTGGCAGACCCATCGGTTCCAAAGATAAAAACCCTCAAAAGAGAAAAGGAGCTAAGAATATAGATGGTTAAGTTGAGAATAATCAAGAAAAGTTAATAGCTCTAGGAGAGCCATCTTTTGAAGAGTTATTATCTCAAGAAGAGAATGTTATAGTCCCAGAAGAGACCCAGGTACTTGAAATATGTGAATAATGAGATCTCAATAAATTATGTTATGAATGGTATCTGATGGGATCGAAATGAAGTCAATGTTAACGACATCTTTGCTTATCATATAGCATATGATGTAATAAATGATAATGAGGATCATGAGCCAAAAAATCTATTAGCGAGTGCCAACAGTGAAAGGATTGACCCCTATAGAAAGATACTATTAAAGCAAAATTAAAATCACTGGCAAAATGAAAAGTATTTGGACCTGTAGTCCATACACCTGAAGATGTAAAGCTAGTTGGGTACAAATGGGTCTTTGTAAGAAAAAGAAATGAAAAGGGTAAAATTACAAGATATGAGGCACGTCTTGTAGCCTAAGCTTTACACAAAGACCTAACATTGATTTTGAAGAAACATATTCACCAGTAGTGGATGCAACTACTTTTTGTTATTTGATTAGCTTAGCAGTAAATGAAGGACTTGATGTACGTTTAATAAATGTAGTGACTGCCTATTTATATGGCTCACTTGACAATGATATTTATATGAAAGTCCCTGAAGGACTCAAGGTGCTAGAAGCCCTTAATTCAAATTCTCGAGAACAATACTTGATTAAATTAAATAAGCCTCTGTATGGCTTGAAGCAATCAGGGCACATGTAGTATAATTGTCT
This sequence comes from Acacia crassicarpa, assembly GCA_034222035.1. Taxonomy (NCBI): domain Eukaryota; kingdom Viridiplantae; phylum Streptophyta; class Magnoliopsida; order Fabales; family Fabaceae; genus Acacia; species Acacia crassicarpa. The sequence continues at coordinate 15,008,514 of JAWXYG010000009.1, read as the reverse complement.
CAAAGAATATTTGTTGAAAGAAGGGTACAAAAATGACCCAATATGCCCATGCATTTTTATGAAAAGATCTAGCAATGAATTTTCTATAATTGCTGTTTATGTTGATGATATCAACATTATTGGAACTCCTGAAGAGCTTCAAAAGATAATTAATTGTTTGAAGAAAGAATTTGAAATGAAAGACTTGGGAGGAACGAAATTCTGTATTGGACTACAGATCGAGTACTTGAAGGATGAGATCTTTATATATCAAGAAACTTATGCATCCTAGAGCGATTTTATATGGATAAGTCATATCCATTATGTACTCCAATGAATGTACGGTCTTTGCAAGTAGATAAAGATCCATTCCGACCTCAAGTAATTAGTGACAAAGGTGAAGAAGAACTACTTGGTCTAGAAGTACTATATCTCAGTGTTATTGGAGCACTAATGTAGCTTGCTAATCACACACATCCTGATATATCATTTGCTGTTAATTTATTAGCGAGATATAGTTCTTCACCAATACGAAGACATTGGAATGGAATAAAACACATTCTTCGTTACCACAGAGGCACTATGGACATGAGATTATACTACTCAAATGTATACAAGCATGAATTGATTGGTTATGCAGATGTTGGATTTTTTTTTTCTGATCCTCATGATGGTAAATCACAAATAGTCTATCTGTTTACATGTGGAGGTGCAACTATTTCATGGCGATCTGTGGAACAGACTATATCAACCACACCATCTAACTATGCAGAAATTCTAGCAATGCATGAAGCAAGTCAAGAATGTGTATGGTTAAGGTCAGTAATACATCACAGACGAACAACTTGTCATTTATCTTTAGGTAAATTGGTCCCAACAGTTCTATATGAAGATAATAGTGCATGTATTGCCCAATTTAAAGAAGCTTATATCAAAGATGATAGAACGAAGCATATTTTTCCAAAGTTCTTCTTCACTTGTTACCTTCTAAAGGATAGTGAAATAAATATCTATCAAATCATTTCAAGTAAAAATTTAGCAGATTTATTCACCAAGTCACTTTCAGATACAATCTTTGAAAAGCTTGTTCATGGCTTCGGTCTTTGAAGACTCAAAGATCTCAACTGATGTTGTCACGAGGGGGAGTCGATACACGTTGTACTCTTTTTCCTTTATCTAGGTTTTTCCCCATTGGGTTTTCTTAGAAAGGTTTTTAATGAGGTAGCTTTAGCAAGTGTGTTAATGAATGATATACTCTTTTCTTTAGCTAGGTATTTATCCTACTAGGTTTTTCCTAGTTAAAGTTTTTAATTAGGCATATTCATAATAGACATCCAAGGAGGAGTATTGTGAATATATTAAATTATGTGGATGTCCATAGACTCTTATTTTCCATATTTGTCACAATTCATGAAAATTGTTGGGGTGTAATATATTATATATATAATATATTAATCACATATTTTATATATAATATGATGTAGGCATATAGGCAGCATATATTTAGCCGCCCATTAGCCCATGTTTCAGATGCAATTTGTACTCGTTGGTTACCTGTACGTGTATAGTAGACTATCCAATTTCAATTTGTATTGTAAGCACATTAAATGAGGTGTTTGGTTTCTTCAGCTATAAATAGCCTCACCCACAACGCATATACGCAATGTTGTATAAGAGAAGTGAATGAATACTGTTATCAATTTTTCTCTCTCAATTCTTGTATCTTTTATCTTATAGTTATTTTAGTTTTATAACACTATCCTAATTTTAACCAAGTTATTAAAAATTTACAGAATATGTTACTTTAGCTCATGAAATGGACATTTCAATGATTTGAGGCATTATTACTCCTATAATATTGGGAGAATGATGAATAAATGCCAAATGAAATTCCAAAACACCCATATGTTTTTTAAAATTTGTACATAATATAAAGGTGACATGGATCAAATTGAGATTTTAAAATGTTGATGAATTTACCATTATACCCTCTATTATTCTTTCTCTCATCTCTCCCTTTCTTTCTCCTCCTCTTTTGCCATGGCAATGCAGACACACACACACACACACACTCTCTCTCTCTCTCTCTCTCTAATTTGTTCATCTAACTTAATAATGTGCCAAAATGTGAGATTTTTCTCAAGTGATATTTGTCAATAAGTCCTTAGAATCTCCTTGTCTGTTTTTCATAACCTTTGTTTGAAAACAAAATTGGGTGGTTTTGATTTGGAGTGGAGGTTTTGGGCAATAAGCTCATAGGTTGGTTATGGATATGATAAAAGCACTCAAAAAATGTAATCTGATTGAATAAAAAAAAAAGTTCTCAGTCTGAGAACTTGTTTTTACAGTGGGAGGTGTGGTACAATATCGAGATACATGGGGAACACATAATTGAACTTGTTATTCCCCCTGAAGAATGAACTTATCATTCTCATTACTGAACTTGTTAATTATATTAATGAACTTGTTATTCCCATTACGCAATTTGTTAATGGTGGTCAGATTTTGGTTTCATCAGTGACGTGTTTCCCCTGATAAATGAACTTGTTATTCTCATTACTAAACATATTAATCATATTAAAGAACTTGTTATTCTTATTACGACTTTTGTTAAATCTTACCTTTTCTTCCTCAAAACCCAGATACTCTTCATAATGAATTTCAGGTGGTATTTTCTTTTTCTTTTCTTAATTTTTGTGTGTATAGATAGTAAATCAAATCAAATCGATTTGATCATCCTCTTGATTCATAGTCTAGGTTCTTGTGGCTTCATGGAGGAAGTGCTTGCTCTCGCTTATCGACTTCTTGTACCACTAAGCTCTAGCTTGCACTGAACCAAGTTGACAGGTTTGGTCAATACTTGAATGGATCCGAGGTCTTGCCTGAAGATCTATCCACGCCGGTTTCCTTTGGCACCAAGCTAGGCAGCGGGTAAGTACTCTTCTTCCCCTTTTCTATATATGCCCCCGACTCTACTCTTGCATCCATTTTCTTTTCCTTCTTGTTTGGGTTATATATGGAGATTATGGTGATAAGCAGTGCAGAGGGGAACAACAAGTTTGATTCTTGGTGGGTGAATCCATGATAGAGGAAGTTGGTGCCATTGAAGAAGAAGAGAAAAAGGAGAGAGAAGAAAATAATGAGAAATAGAGGGAGGGCATTTCAATCTTTTCCCTCAAACTTTGATATCCCAAATTCCTGCTAGAGTATTTATTTGTCTTTTTTCTAATTTAATAGACATTTTGAGGTTTTACAATTTGAACTAGTATTTATGTGTCATTTTCCTAATAATATTGCTATCTAATGTATATGTATACATAATATGGAAAATATGTAATAAAGAACTTTAAAAATTCTAAAAGATAAAAAAGGGTTTTGAATATTCATAATCTTATAAAAATGTTAGGTTTAAATTGTCTTTTTTGAAATTGCAAGGAAATGACCAAATTGACCTTAAAAATATTTTTTAAAAAATTACTAACTATCCCACTGGCCGGTGGCCAGCCGTTGATCACCAAACCTCCTGTGAGAATATTCCTGTGGGAGGGAATATTCCTAGGCGAATAAATATTCCCCAAGTGCCAAAGGGTGGGATTTGAACCCCCCCAACTACTTGGTTTGCAAAGCCATCAATGATTTTTCAATATATATTGTGCGAATAAATATATATAAGCTAACTCTTTAACTTTGACTCTAACTTGTTCATAAGTTTTGTTAAAGAATTCAGAATATTTGATTAAGTTTTACCAATCCATTCTCTTTTTTTTTTTATCAGAAAATCCTTTCTCATTTTTTTGGGCCAATCAATCGCCGCTAACGTCTTACTAAAATCTAAATTACTCCTTCTAATTTTTATTATAAGATACATACTGTTACGGACCGGCCCAATAGGCCTAAGTCCAGACCCTGGCCCAACAGCTCCTATAAGGGATCCGCGCTATATTTGGAAAGGATCCGAGATCCCATACATTTAGGAACTCATTAATAGGAGATCCTCCTACAATCATGGCACCAGCCAATCAGCCCTCAAGGGCTCAATCATGGATATCGCCCATCAATGGGAAGATACGGGCACCAAGCTCCTCTATAAATAGAAGGAAACCCTAAACAGGTGCACACGTTCTATCTTATGCTCTTGTTACTTTCTGCCACACAGAGCACACACCTCACTCCCCTGGCTACGTGCCTTCAAGTTTGTTGCGAACTACGTGGACTTTGATCCCTTCGAGGGTACGTAGGCTCTAGGCTTGACACCCTAGTCAAGTCCAATCTTTGTGTTCTTCATACAGAACATTGGCGCCGACCGTGGGGAACGTAAACTTCAATCCCCGTGACTACTAATGGTGAGCACTAGAAGCCGCAGCAGAAATCCCCAACCGGTGGGAGGAGACCCACAAGCCAGCCGCCCGCCGCCAGACCAGCCGCCGGCACCACCTCGGAGAGGAAACACCCCAGAAGGACATGTTACTGATACGGTGACTTCCTCCCCGGACAGGGAGCAGCCGCTCCATGACGAGCAGCCGCGGCATGAAGACCGGCATCCAGAAGAAGCACTCGCGCCATCTCCAACGCGTGATGTCCGGGCAGTTGATGCCGACGTCCGCATGATGAGGAGGACTCAGGAATCATTCATGCGGCGCCTGGAGAACAAGGAAAAACACGATGACCTGCAGAGGCGGGCTGACTTCGAAGCTATCGGAAAGATGATCCAAGAAGCACTCGATAATGACCGCCGCGTGAGAGGCCGCCACAGGGGTCGCGGTCATACAAGGAGAGCCTCGGCAGGCGGCAGCAGCTCCTCGAGCAACTCTGAGCCGAGGAACCCACGCCGCGACGACGGCGAACCGAGGCGGCGCCCGATTGCAGGCCACGGCGGACCACGGTCCCCGGGAGACAGAGGAAACCACGGTGCCGGTCCTAACCGCGCCAATCGGCATGAAAGGGAATACCGTGATCAAGAAGAAACCCGTGCCGAAGAAAGAACTCCCCGGCCTCGCCACGGATCACCTCGGGAATATCGTGTGACGTACCTATCAGAGACGGGGAGATCCTCGTTCTCGAGGGAGGCGGCAACAGCCCGTTTCCCAAAACGCTTTGATTTAAGCAGCCTGCCGAAGTACGATGGGAGCCAAGACCCCCGGAACCACTTGGTTACCTTTGAGAAGCTCATGTGGGTCCGACAGATCAGCAGTCCGGTCATTCAGCGCCTTTTTGCGGCTACTCTGGACGGGCCGGCACACAGGTGGCTGACGTCTCTTCCGGACAACTCTATCCGAGACTATGAAGACCTCGAACGAAAATTCGAGCTGCACTTCGCCACCAGCAAAAAGCAGCCGAAGACTACGTTCACCTTGAGCAAAGTACGTCAGAAGAAGGGTGAGGCCTTGCAGAAGTATCTGGATCGGTTCCGAGACGTGGCCATGCAAGTACGGTCATTGCCCGAGGACGTCCACGTACACTGCCTGGTCAATGGACTGGATCCAGCATCCCGGCTGGCTCGTCACCTATGCAAGAATCCAGCGTACACCTTGACCGAATTCTATACCGAGGCAAAGAAGTACCTGGAATGGAGCAGATGGAGGCGGCCAATGCCGATGAACCCGAACGAACTAGGAAGAGCCCGCCTAGCGACGAGGAACGCCCAAGAAGGACGAAGACCGACCCGAGACAGCGTAGCCGGGATAGCCGGACAAAGTCTGACCGGGCCGACCAGAAGACCAGGTACGACAGTTACACCCCGCTGAACGTCCCTCGGTCCCAGGTATGGAAGGAGGTAGCCCAGACCGAGATGAAGCGGGTGGACAGGCCAAAGCCGATCAGAGGACGCTCCAACACGGATCGTTCCAAGTTCTGCAAGTTCCACGACTGCAACGGCCACACCACCGACGAGTGCTATGACCTCCGCGACGCAATCGAGAAGTTCGTAAGGGATGGGAAACTGCGTCAGTACGTGATCAAGACTCAGGGAAGGACGAACGGGAAACGCAGCGACCGCGCCCGCTCCAGAAGTCCGCCCAAGGAATCCCGAACTCCGGGGAAAAAGCAGAAGGCGGCCTCGGACGACGAATTTCCCGACGTCGATTTCCAGTGCAACGTCGTCAGCGGAGGATTTGGGGGAGGAGGAGACACAATAAGCCAGCGAAGGAAGTACCTCCGCGAGGTATTGACCGTCCGAGACCCCCCTAAATTCAAGGAAGACCCAAAGAAGCCTCGGCCCCCTGCCCTAACCTTCACCGAGGAAGAGTTGGAAGACGTCATACCCGGACATCTGGACGGGCTGGTAATCACCGGGACCCTGATAAACTGTCGTGTTAAAAGAATTTTTGTGGATGCAGGAAGTTCAGCGGACATCATAAGCTGGGATGCCTACAAAAGGATGCACCTCGACAAAGAGGACCTTAAGCCTTGCAAAACCACCTTGGTGGGTTTCAATGGCGAGCAATCCTTCCCAAAAGGATACATCGACCTCCGGTTAACTCTGGGCACCAAAGAAACCTTCAAATCGGAGCGGGTACGATTCGTAGTCGCTGATTTTCGGTCCCCTTACAACATCATCCTGGGCCGGCCAACGATCCACAACTGGGATATACTAGTATCCACCAAGCACCAGAAGCTGAAGATGGTCAATAATAAAAACCAGATAGTTGTGGTCTCTGGAGACCAGAAAGAGTCGAGGCAATGCTACTACGAAGCTCTCCGGGTCGAGGAAGGAGGACCAACGTCTCCACCCCGGCTCGGATTTAATGAGCGAGTAGCTGAAGCCGTCCCAGGAGAGCGCCCGCGGCAGCAGGTCAACATGGTCGAATTGGACCTCCAGGAGCTGGACAATCCGAGGCCCGAACCAGAAGGAGAGTTGGAGGAGATAATGCTAGGCGAGGACCCATCCAAAACTGCCAAAATTGGCCGTGATATGGACCACGGCCTGAGGGACCTCATGATACGCTTTTTAAGGCAGAACCGTGACGTCTTCGCATGGACCTCGGCCGAAGTGCCCGGCATTGACCCCCACTTCTGCTGTCACAAGCTCGGCATATGGCCGGGATCTAGACCCGTGGCACAGAAGAAGAGGAACATCGCGGACAATAGGCAGAAGGCCCTGGAGGACCACATTGAGGAACTCCTAGCGGCCGGCTTCATTCGAGAGGTACAATACACCACTTGGCTCTCCAACGTAGTCATAGTCCTCAAGCCCAGCGGCAAATGGAGAGTGTGCGTCGATTACTCCAACCTCAACAAGGCCTGTCCTAAGGATTCCTACCCGATGCCGAACATAGATAAGCTCGTGGACAACTCGGCCGGGTACCAACTCCTCTCCTTCATGGACGCCTACTCTGGCTACAACCAGATCGCCATGCATCCCGAGGACCAAGAAAAGACCGCCTTTATAACTGATAAGGCGAACTATTGCTACAACGTCATGCCCTTTGGACTGAAGAATGCCGGGGCCACCTACCAAAGGATGATGAACCGAGTTTTCGAGGATCAGATCGGGCGTAACATAGAAGTCTACATAGATGACATGATCGTCAAGTCAAAACTCCCAGAAGATCACATCCGGGACCTAGAACAGACGTTTGAGAAGTTAAGAAGACATCGAATCAGGTTGAACCCGGCCAAGTGTGCTTTCGGGGTCCCAGCAGGGAAATTTCTAGGCTTCATGTTAACGAACCGAGGGATAGAGGCCAACCCGGACAAATGCAAAGCCGTGCTCGACATGCAGCCCCCGGGGTCTAAAAAGGAGGTACAGCAGCTGACGGGCCGACTAGCCGCATTGACGCGCTTCTTGCCGAAGTCGGCCGAGAAAGCCCTGCCTCTTTTCAAGCTGCTAAAGAAAGAAACCCGGGGCGGATGGAGCCTGGACTGTGACGCAGCATTCGAAGAAATTAAGAAATGTCTGGCATCCCCTCCGGTGCTCACGAAGCCGGACCCAGGAGAGACCTTATTCCTCTACCTATCAATCGGCAATGAAGCCGTGAGCGCCGCCCTAGTAAGGGAGTCCGAGGCAGGACAGACACCAATATACTTCACCAGCAGGGCCTTGCAAAGCTCTGAAATCAGGTACCAGAAGCTGGAGAAGGTAGCTTTTGCTCTACTCACAGCCGCGAGAAGACTCCGGTCGTATTTCCAAGGACACCGGATTGTCGTACGAACCAGCCAGCCGATCCGGCAAATTCTGCATAAGCCGGACCTGGCAGGGAGGATGACCAATTGGGCCATAGAGCTGTCAGAGTTTGACATCGCTTTCGAAGCCCGGCAGGCGATCAAGTCCCAGGCACTCGCAGACTTCATTAGGGAACTCACCCCGGCCATAGTCAGTGACGGGACTTGGAAGGTCTATGTGGATGGATCATCCAACGCAAAGGGCAGCGGTGCTGGAGTCATCGTGGAAAGCCCACAGGGAGTAGCCACCGAACACTCTCTTCAGTTAGAATTCCAGACTTCTAATAACCAGGCCGAATATGAGGCCCTACTGGCCGGACTACTCCAGGCAAAGGATAATGGCGCCCAGCGAGTAAAGGTCTTAACCGACTCGCAGCTCGTCGCGGCTCAGATAAACGGCACCTACCAGGCGAAGGGCCCACTCATGGCAAAGTACCTAAATAAAGCCAAAGAGCTGATGGCCGAATTCGAGGAGGTCACAGTGTCCCATATCCCAAGAGAGGAGAACGCAAGAGCCGACATCCTCTCTAAGGTGGCAAGCACTAAGGGGCCGGACAACCATAGGACCGTGATACAACAGAACCTGGCCGAGCCTAGCTGCATCATGGCCATTTTTGGAGGGGCCGACTGGAGAAAGCCTATTGAAGACTACCTCGAGAGGGGAATTATCCCCACCGACCCGACAGACGCAAAAAAGTTGATCAGAGAAGCCGCCCTCTATGCTATGGTCGATGACCAACTATACAGGAAGGGACTCCATTGCCCAATGATGCGATGCCTTGGAGATTCCGAAGCCAAATATGTGCTGGCCGAGCTACACGAAGGCGCTAACGGCCACCACATGGGGGGCAAGGCATTAGCCCGGAAAGCGTTGCGCGCCGGCTACTACTGGCCCACTATGAGTCAGGACGCCATGGAGAAGGCCAAGACATGCGACAGTTGCCAGAAGCACGCCAGGGTCATATGGCCACCACCCTCTGAACTTAAAGGAATGCCAGCCCCATGGCCCTTCTACAAGTGGGGCATGGACATCCTCGGACCATTCAGGCCGGCGCAAGGGCAGTGTAGATGGCTCATTGTCGCAGTCGACTACTTCACTAAATGGATCGAAGCAGAGCCGCTCGCCACAATAACGTCGGCCAGAGTGATGAAATTCTTCAGGCACAACATCGTCTCTCGTTTCGGCATACCAGCCGAGGTCGTCACGGACAATGGGACCCAATTCATGGACCATCGTTTCCAAGCACTAATGTCCGACTTGGACATTAAGCAGCACTTCTCGTCCGTCGAACACCCCCAGACCAATGGCCAGGCTGAAGCCGCCAACAAAATCGTCCTGGACGGACTAAAGAGGCGAATGTTGCAAGCCGAGACCAACTGGACCGAACAGCTCCACAGTGTCCTCTGGGGATACCGCACGAGCGTACAGTCTTCGACTCAGGAAACCCCGTACAGGCTGACCTATGGATGTGAGGCAATGATCCCGGTTGAAATCGGACAGCCATCCTGAAGAAAGGTGAGAGCCGGGCAAGAGGGGCAGGGATCGAATGACGACGCCTTGAAGACTGACTTGGACCTCATTGATGAAATCCGGGTTACAGCGCACTGCCGGGAACTAGCCGCCAAGCAGCTACTCGCGGCGAAGTACAACAGAAAGGTCAGACCCCGGTCTTTCAACCGAGGCAACCTAGTACTCCGACGGGCCGACATAGGCAACAAGAATGCCAAGGACGGGAAGCTGGCGGCTAACTGGGAAGGGCCCTACCGGATTAAGGAAAAGCTCGACGGAGGAGCATATATCCTCGAGACTTTGGCTCGAAAGCCAATCAAAAGGACATGGAATGCCGACAAGCTGAAGATCTACTATAGCTAGACCCTTTCTCGGCAGCGTTTGTTAGCTTTTACGATTATTCCTTTCCTCGCATTTGTTTTCCTTTCGTCGTGAGTCCAAGTTATGTCATTTCGGATTATGATGCTTTGTAAGGCCCCGTAGGGCTATTTCTTTTCATCAATAAAGGATCCCACTGGGGATATTTACCAAAACGTACAAAGCTTAAGCATGAAGCCTGAGCCGCTTAGCTCGGCCAAAAGCAACAAGGCCGAGGCAATGAAGCCCGGCTAAGGAGCCGAAAGCCGGGGCTATTAACCCCGGCACCGGTAGACGGCCCCGAGGTCACAAAGGCCGAGGTCACAAACCCGGCCAGAACCAAAAACATCTAGATGTACGAAAACCAGCCGTCGTACTCCGACAGGCATTGGTTAGAGCTCGGCAAAGGAATTGAACACGGCCCTTTGCGAAATTGACGCGTCAACGCTCGCCCGGCTAAGCAAGCGGCCTGCCATGCCGACCCTGATCAGGTCAAAATGTCCGACTCCAGGCAGACGAAGCCTCGGTTAGACACGTGGTAGTCTCGCCCTTACGCCGGTACAACTGGATCCAACTAAAAGAAAGTTGGAGCTCGGCTATGTGAAAGCCGGGCTGAGGCAGTATGGTTAGTTATGCCTGACGAGGCTGAAACGAGACAACCTTGCCCCAACCTCCCACACACTAAGTGTGGTAGAGAAACAACGGCCTGCACATATGCAGCCGACAAACACTAAAGCTTGGGCAAAAGAATGATAAAATTGCCTAAGTTTTCTATACGGCCCGTACACACACGGCCGACCGACTCTTAAGCTCAGACAAAAGGATTGCAAAATCCATTGTCTAGAGCATCCAGACGGCCTGCAACCATACAGCCGAAAGAACACCCAAACTTAGACAAAAGAGAGATAAGCTCACCCATTGTCTAAGTTATCTAAACGCCCACACGGCCGACTGACGAAAAATGATGATACAAAGTCAAATCGTTCATTATCGAATCTAGATAAAAGTGACGGTAAAGATTAAAACAAGTCCGGACCTCGGCAAGAGAAAAATTGTCATTAGTCGTTCAAAGTCTGTACAAGAATGGCACCAAGGCCAAAGAAAAGCAAAAATTACAAGGGCTCTAACACCCCAAGAAATGCAAATAGCAAAAATAAAAGCTAAGACGGGGAGCCCAACCTAGCATCAGCTTCCTCCTCAGGCCCGGCCGCGATAGCACCCTCCACATCAGGATCCTCGGCGGTTTGAGGCTCGTATGGGAGGAAAGATCCATCGTCCTTGACAAAGGCACGATGATCATATCCTTCCACTCGAAGCTCAACCCCGGGGTTGAAGTACCGGATCTGGAGCAGGGCTTGTTTAAAACAGGCCTCCGCGGTCTGCACCAGGGCATCCGTAAGCTCCCGGGAGGCCACCTTCTCAGCAGCAAGGGCTGCCTGAGCCGCCTTTTCCTCCCTGGCCAAAGCAGCTAGCCGCTCCTCCAAAGCCTTGGCCGCAGCCAGGCTCTCGGACCTCTCCTTCACGGCCCGGGTGCACTCCACGGCAATCGATTCGGCATGCTCCTGGGACAGTTGCAGCTCCCGCTCCGCCCGGACCGTCGCGGCCTTCGCGGCCTCCAGCTCTGCCCGGACCCCCTCCAGTTCCGCGAGGGCCGCATCCCGCGCCGCCAGGCCTTTGGCCAGCTCCTCCCCGGCCGACATAGCCTTAGCCTCAGCTACCTCAAGCTCCTCCTGCAGCTCGCCAGCAGATGCGGCCTTGGCCTCCGCAGCCGACAAACTCTTGGCCAACTCCTCGACCTGTGCCCGCAGCCTCTGGACATCAGCGTGAGAACGAGCATATTGCTCCCGGACGAGGATCAGGGCTTGGTTATATCCCACCGCCCGGCAAAGCTCTGCCTGGTTCCTGTGCAGCTCATCCAGGGCCGGTCGAGTCAGGGCAGCGCAGCCAGTGAAGTGTCGGGGGGGAGGAAGGCGGTGGAGACCTCAGGAACTACCCCATCGTGCCAAAGACGGCCACGGGCGAGAAGAGACTTCGGCGGCGGTGGTGGCGGAAGCGAAGATGACAAAGGCAGATCTGGCAGAGATGAAGGAGGATCATCGGCGAAAAACTCAGCCTCAACCTCCTCATCGGAAATCGGGGCCTCACGCCCCTCAGAAGCCTGCGAACCAGGCACCGGGCTTGGGTCCACAGCAGCGACTTCCCGGCCCTCAAGCACCGGAGACCCCCCCAAGGAAGCCGCCTGTGAAGCCGAGGCGGAAGAAGGGCCATCAGCAGCAGGGCCCTTGGCCTTCTTAGGAGCCGGGGCAGAAGGAGCACCGGCAGTGGAAGAAGCCGCCCGCTTCTTGGGGCGACTCGTAGGCGCGGCGGCCGCCCTCGACAGGCGAGCGTATAGCGGCAGGTCGTCCATAGCCCTAGCTGCAAACATACAGAAACAAAGTAGATCAGAATCCACAGATTCATAAGAACAATACTGAAACAAAAACAAACACAAATACTAGTGACCCTACAGGAGGAAGGCGGCGGCTCGGCGGAAATATAGAAGCCAGCCGGCTGCACACCGTACTCGGCCACCAGGGCCTCGAGCCGTGGCAAAGCAGAAACCAATGCCGGCACCAGGTCTTCAAACGGAACCTGGTAGGAGATGGCCTTAGCCTTGTAATGACCTTCCCCCCAATACAGCGGGAACCGACCACCATCCTCTAAGAACCACGGCCGCTCCCCCGGGACGGCCTCGATCTTGAAGAAAGCCCCCTTAAACCGTTTGAAGGAGTCCGAAAAGGGCGTCATCAAGTGACGGTCTGGGTTGATCCGCAGGGATACCATGCCTCTCAGATTGTCACCCCTCGCGGACGAACTAGGGGCAAAAGGTCCGAAGAAGTGGAAAAAGAGGTTGGCAGTACAGGGGATGGGGAGCGGAAAATGGCCGCATAACCGCTCGAAGGCGACTAGGTATCCCCAACCGTTCGGATGAAGTTGTGTCGGGGCGAGACGAAGATGCCGCAACGCCTCCATCTGGAAGGGGGTGAAAGGAAGAGGAACTCGGACCCGAGTCAAGTGGTCCCGGTAAAAGAAGAAAAAGTCCGGCTGACCCTCGGTCCGAGCCGCACATACAGGCTCCTCATGCCCCGGACGCCTAAGGACGCATCCGGGCATGGCCGGGATCTCCAGCCGCGCTATGTCTACCTCCGACATCAACGACGTTGTGGCCAGCACGTCATGCGATACCCAGCCGTATCGGCGAATCAGGGCTTCGGACGGACTGGGTGAGTCCGAACCACCGGCCTCCGAACGCTTTTTTGAAGATCCCGACTTGGGAGCCATAAATAAGCCTATATGAAAATAAACAAAGCCGGTATTAGCAAAGAAGCAGAAATACCTGGCACAGGCATAACAGCAGGTACTAAAGAAGGCCGACTAGGACGAATAGGGACACGAGAGGGAACAGCCGGGACAGACCAATGCCGGCAGGAGCCCAGAATAGATGAGGCCTCGGCATCTCTATCACCCGCCATCAATACGGAAGCCTCCGCCAGGCAGTCCCAGCAGGGGCCAGCATAACCCTCTGGGGCGGACGTCTGGCAAGCAGTAGAGGGACCCTCGTAAAAATTCAGTGGCCAAGCCATCACCACCGGAGATTGGGAACTGGAAGAGGAACCCACCAGGGTCCCACCAAGCGATTCTTGAGGAAGAGCGGTTGCAAGCGCCCGGAAGGGTGAGCGTGGAATTGAAACAGAAACCCTTCCCGTGGACGGGCGAGCCCCACCTCGCCCCGGACGCACGGCGCCACCTCGGCGCGAAGGATCCAGGATTCCCGAAGCAGGTGGTTTACCCCCGAGAACCCAGTAAGTAGCCCGCGGGAGACGCGCACGAAGGAGCATTTCCTCCTCAGGCGTCAATGGAGCTGCAGAACCAGGAATACCTCTACCCCTCACCATGGTCAGAAACTTAAGGCGCTAAGAACAGTGTCTAAGGAAACGATGGGACGAATTTCGGGTGCACTGATTCTAAAGAAACCCAGGAAACCCGGAAGGAGGGGAGAGCGATGACACAAACGTCAATCAACGAAGAACAAACGGTAAAAGAAAAGGAAATACCGAACAAAATGACAGGAAAGTGGCACAATACCTGTTATGTGAAAGAGGAAGGAACTAGAACGCTGGAAGACGGCGAAAGTTCCGGGCACAAAGAATCCCCTTTGAAGCTCTAGAGAAACCAGAGAGTGAGCTGAGCGAGAAAATGTAATAGCGGGAAAAGTGGAAAAGAAGCACAGAGAAGGTTATTTAAACCGAAATCCTAACACAAGAAGGGTACAACGGTATTTTCCCATACAGACATAACGAGATTGGCGCAGCACGACGCCAGCGCAATAAATGCGCATTGGCCTCGAGAAACGAAAAGGCGCGACGGTTGCAGACTCCCTCCACTAAGGGTCTGACAGCTGTAAAACCACAGTGACGGTTCACGTAGGGGGAAAACCGAAGCGTACGAAGAATCCCAAAAGGCAAGAGAACGCTTGGGGACCCGGACAGGATAAAAACCGCCCGGACATAAGCAAACCCGACGTTCTGGGCAGGACGAGAACCGATTGAGCCGACCACAGTCCCAAGCCGAGCTAAGGGCCACGGCATCCGAAAGCCGACCCAGTCCGAGCAAGAGGACCTCGGACATAAACGGGCACGGGGCGCTAAGCATCTCGGCCGTTCAGAAGCCTGAACGACCAAGCTGGGGGGCAACTGTTACGGACCGGCCCAATAGGCCTAAGTCCAGACCCTGGCCCAACAGCGCCTATAAGGGATCCGCGCTATATTTGGAAAGGATCCGAGATCCCATACATTTAGGAACTCATTAATAGGAGATCCTCCTACAATCATGGCACCAGCCAATCAGCCCTCAAGGGCTCAATCATGGATATCGCCCATCAATGGGAAGATACGGGCACCAAGCTCCTCTATAAATAGAAGGAAACCCTAAACAGGTGCACACGTTCTATCTTATGCTCTTGTTACTTTCTGCCACACAGAGCACACACCTCACTCCCCTGGCTACGTGCCTTCAAGTTTGTTGCGAACTACGTGGACTTTGATCCCTTCGAGGGTACGTAGGCTCTAGGCTTGACACCCTAGTCAAGTCCAATCTCTGTGTTCTTCATACAGAACACATACTAATCATTTTCACTAACCAATAAAAACAATTAAAATTAATAAAGTTGTCTTAAAATTTAAGTATCTTTCAATATTATCTCTATTAATTATATTAAACTTTAATATTATACTCCCTCCGGTCCTAATTATAAGAGCTATTTGATTTTTTTTGGAGAGATTAAGGAAGCTAATTAAATTACTTTAAAATATTTTTATTTTTTCTTTAAACTTATTAGTTTATTACTAATAAACTAATATATAATCTAAGAATATTTAACATATGAAATGATTAATTAATTTATTTAGCTTCCTTAATCTCTCTAAAGAAAGTCAACTAGCTCTTATAATTAAGGGTTAAGTATCATTTTTACCCCTATAGTACGCGCCCAAGAGCAATTTTGCCCCTTAAGTTTCCGGAGGAGCAATGTTGCCCTTGAAGTATGAAAACGGAGCAATGTTGCCCCTCCGTTAGGTCAACTAACGGTCAACATTCGTTGACCGTTAGGGTTTCTAACGAAGGGGCAACATTGCTCCGTTTTGATACTTCAGGGGCAAGATTGCTCCTTCAAAAACTTAAGGGGCAAAATTACTTCTGGACGCATATTTCAGGGGCAAATTTGGTACTTAACCCTTTTTTTTTAAAAAATGTCATTAGTTATTTTACAAAGTGATATTTCAGGTTAATAATTAAAGTAAATGGAAATGAGACACAAATTTCAAAGAGAGTGAGAAAGAGAAATATTGTCCATACAGAGTATGTTATGTCAGGATCCGGCTAAGGTCTTCTTCGGCCTCCCATCCACTGCTGTTCTCTTTTTTAATATTGCGTCGTTTTGACGCAAAATATACCTGATCCCTCTTTTTTGTTTTAATATTAAGGGTACAAAAGAGATTTTAGGATACTGACGGGTACTAAAAAAATATTAATAGGTACTTCATGATCTTGAAAAATTATTTTAGGACGTTGAAAAAATATTTCAGGATATTGACAGGTACTAAAAAGATATTTCAGAATACTTCCTGGGGATATTGGCTGGTACTAAAAAAAATACTTAATGATCTTGAAAAGTTATTTTAAGATGTTGAAAAAATACTTCATAATCTTGAAAAATTATTTTAGGACGTTGAAAAAATATTTCAAGGTACTGACAGGTACTAAAAAGATATTTCAGGATACTGGCTGGAGATACTGGCTAGTACTAAAAATACTTCGTGATCTTGAAAAATTATTTTAGGGAGGGTTAAGTACCAATTTTGTCTCTTAAGTTTCAGGAGGAGCAATTTTGCCCCTAAAGTATGAAAACGGAGCAATGTTGCCCCTCCGTTAGGTCATCTAATGGTCAATGAACGTTGACTGTTAGTTGACCTAACGGAGGGGCAACATTGCTCTATTTTCATACTTCAGGAGCAATATTGCTCCTCCGGAAACTTAAGGGGCAAAATTGCTCCTGGGTGCGTACTTCAGGGACAAAAATGGTACTTAACCCTATAATTAATATTGAAGGTACTATTAATTATCATTCTAACCCACCACCTACGTTAATTATGGATATAGATAAAAGAAAATAGTTAATACGCTTTGCCTTTGTTATTTTGTGTACGGGAGTATTTCTTTGTTTTTTGTTTTTGGAATATGAATCACATTCTTTTTTTTGCTCAGAAATATGAATCACATTCTCAAATTCTAGTTTATGTCGACCTGAATTCTCATTCAGAATCAGATTCTTGTAAATATGTAATGTTGGTGAGATTAAATGTAAATGACAAATTTCCAGTCATCATCTTCATGTAAGAATGAGCCGTATATGAAACGTATTGTAGGACCAATGACGAATGAAGTTATTGAACTTCATCCCTGGTTTCCTCCGCTGCTACCTACCGCTTCCATCGACGATGATGGAGCAGAGAACGTGCCCTTCCATAAATGACAGTACCGTTAGAACTCCTCTCAAAGCATCGGTTTCTTCGATTCGCTCCATTCCTTTCTGCTCGCCGGCGATGGCATCGGAACCGGCAATTTCGTCATCACATGTTGCTGATTTCTCTGCTCTCCCTTACGATATTTTGGTCAAAATTGCTGCCTCCTTTAACTTCCCGAACGTTCAAGCTGCGTCCTTGGTGTGTAGGTCTTGGTCGGAGGCGGTTAGGCCACTGAGGGAGGCGATTTTGCTGTTGAAGTGGGGAAAGCGATTCAAGCATGGCCGGGGAGGTGTTAGTCCAAATACAGAGAAGGCATTAGATTCTTTTTTGAAAGCTGTTGCTCTCGGCTCCACATTAGCTATGGTTGATGCGGGGCTGATTTATTGGGAGAGGGGCGAGAGATCGAAGGCGATTGCTATGTTTCAGAAAGCTGCGGAACTTGGAGACCCTGCTGGGCAGTGCAATTTGGGGATTTCCTATTTGCAAGGTAGTTTCAGAATTTAGTCAGAGCCCTCTAGTTTTGCCGAAACAAAAAAGAAATAAAACTCTGAGCTATGTAGTAATCGTTTTCTCTAGCGGACGGGTAGTTGTATCTTCGATTTTTTCAACATCTGTTCTTTTAACCATCCTTTTTCTCTTTTTGAAGACTAGTGCGTAGTCCAGGTCTAATTTCCACTTGCGTTCACTTGGTGCGTAAATTAAATCACTTGCACATTTAAACTTACTATTAGCTATGTCAAGAAATGCATTATAAGCTAACTTCTAGGTCTATCTGTGCTCTTATCTCTGCATATAAAGTTGCCACAATCAATTATAATTGGTGGTTGATTGAGGATTAATAGGAAAATAATCAACAAAGTCAAGCACATACAGTATATCTTAAGTACTTAACCACAGTTTATAAAGGTATACTATACCCATATTCTGCATATGTAAATCTGTAATGAATACTTCGCTCATACAAGCCCAAGTGACTAAAGTTTTTATAACTATAGAAACTGGGATCATAAGGATGTATTGTTTTTCTGCAGATGATCCTCCTAATAGCAAGGAGGCTTTAAAATGGTTATATAAAGCTTCGTTTGGGGGTAATGCTCGTGCTCAATACCAACTTGCACTTTGCCTGCATCGAGGGCAAGGGATTGATAGTAATATGAAAGAGTCGGTAGGTTTCTATTCCATCCTCTCATTGTTAATCATGATTGAGCCCTTCTATTTTTATTTTTCTTTATTTTTAACTAGTAGGGGGCAAAGCAGATAATCCATTTTGACCTTATTATAATGCTTGAAAATTGAAATTTGTGTGTGCTACTTCCTTCTTTATGTTGACTCTAAAGTTGACGATTTACCTATGTGATGGTATTAGTGATTTTTGGGTGAGAATTAGATCTCTAATGTCCAAAAATCTAATGATACTGGGCATTTTTAGTTCCTATGCGATTATTATTTGTTCTGATCTTGGCTCATTAACAAGTTACCCTGGAATAGGCTAAATGGTATCTGAAAGCTGCTGAAGGTGGTTTTGTGCGTGCCATGTACAATATCGCCTTATGCTACTCCTTTGGGGAAGGTCTGAATCATAGTCATAAACTAGCAAGAAAATGGATGAAGCAGGCTGCGGACCATGGTCATAGTAAAGCTCAATTTGAGCATGGAGTTGCTTTGTTTTCTGTAAGCGTTATCTATACTTTCTTATTTGAAACATTCTCAAGAATAAATGCAGTAAACAAATTGTCTGTGATTTTATGTCGCTTATAGGAAAACATGGCTTAAAAACCATGGGGTACTGACTTCTTATTCACTATCTCACCATCCTTCTTAGATTATAATTTAACTGAGTTTTATGTGAACAATTCCGGTTCGGCTAGTACAAGTTACTTCTTTGTCAGTACATTTATTAAATGAGTGAGGTTGTGTATAACATTAAGCTTGTTGGATTGAAAAATTGAGCTTTGGGATATGATGCTCAGCTTATTTACCTCATGAATGGTTTGTTTAAAAATTTAATGATACATACACGTATGCAAATAGTATGCATTTTCTTAAGTATCAAATAAAGAAATTTCGAAAAAAGATCACTTGCTACAATATTTTGACTGTAGGGTGCTGTTACAATGTATAATCCATTAGATTCACAATTGTGGCTCTGGCACTGGTTTTCATTATTGTTGGTGCTGTGAAGCAAAATCATAGTCAATGGAACAACACCTTAGATGGATTGAAGGCCTCAAGGCCCCATTTATGAATTTCACTGATTAATGAGGAAGTAACAAGCGTTTAGTGGTCTGTTTGATTTCCAGAAAAGTAAAGCAAGAGTTTGAGTCACTTCCCACTCCAAGAATCCTTGCAGTTAAGCTCTTTTGGGATTCACTTCAGCTAATGTTGAATTTCGAATTTCTTCAAAAAAATCTTGACTGCATGCTGCAGTCAAAATATTTGGCAACAGTGGATCCATCCCATAAAAATTCATTTAACTCGTTAAATTCATGTGGTGCATATTCATGAGCAAGATTATGAGTTGAGCCTAAGCTTGATCTCAACTTGAATTCCTTGATGGAAACATGATTATTTTTCCACTTCTAAACCTTCTTAAAAATTGATAAAAATCACACAGCGATCTCACTACTTCTGGCATTTATGCTTCAAATTAGCAATTTGTGTCACTTGCCTTAATTTTGGGATTTGTTAATGGCACTTTCAAAAGGCGTCTATATTGCACTGAATTGATGGTCTGCAATGGCGAAAGTTATTCATAGGCATATCATAATGATGATTGGTGACTAAAGGATTCAAATTTTGAATCTAATTGTATGGTATCTAATGCTTCAACTTTGTTACTACCTACTTTTCTTAATATAAAAACTAGTGAGGGATTGGATTTGGTCTTTAGATATAAGACCTTAATTAACTTTGCCCCCATATTCATCATTATATTTCTAAAGTATCTTTATTGATTTCATGCGTTAAGAGAATTTGCATCAAGGGTTAGTTTTAATGGAAAGAAGAGGATATTTCAGGAAGCCTACACACATTTTCAACAAATAACTAATTTCTTCAATCTAACCAGGTTTGTTGAGTATCTAACCAGGTTAGTTAAGTAGATCACATATCAATGACTAGAGGCAGTACTTTTCAAATTGGAATATGATTGTTTCTGACAGAGTTAATGGTTCTGTACAGAAGGGAGAGATGATGAAAGCTGTGGTGTACTTGGAACTGGCAACTCGTGGGGGAGAAAGAGCTGCTGTTCATGTCAAGAACGTAATTCTTCAAAGGCTTTCTGCAACCACTCGTGATCATGTCATGCTTCTTGCTGACAGATGGCTTGCTTGCCCTAATCTTGACTTTTTGATTCATTCCTTGAATCGTTTCTGAACAGAAAATAGCTCATCTTAAAATGGTTGTGCTGCATCTTGTCAAAGGCATACTCAATGAATATAGCAGAAACATGACAAGTCACTTTATTGAGAATAAACGGAGAATATTGAATTTTAACTTCATTGCTCTTTTCTCTCACTCAAATTCTTCTTCAGTAACTATAGGGGGATTTATAGGTCCTTCATTGTCCTGCTAATGAACTCTCAACTGAGATCATGTTGGAAGAAAACGAGCGTCATCACTGCCCGAGGGATAGAGAAATGGGAGAGATAAGTATCCTTTACATGTGAAATAAGAATTCTGTTTTTAAAGCCCAGCTAATGTCTTAACTTTCACCAATTTATAATAAAGTCTCCAAAGTTTTAATATAGATCCTCACATTTGAATAAGCACAAACAAGGCTAGCTGGTAAGAATCCAAAACGAGACACTATCCCCCCTCCCTAGGAAGAGAGAGATATTATTAGCAAATAAAAACGACTGAAGTCAATCCACATCATACAAACGGCTGTTCTAAAATATGCAGGTAGACCATAAGAGACTTTCTGGCTTCTAATAAGAATCAATCATAGACACCAATTAAGCATCAATAACAGAATAACAAAGTAGTTTGGATTCATCTAGAGCTTGGCAATGAGGCCGTTCTGGCTGGGCTTGGAGGGTATGACCTCCTTGTCTTCCATATCACCTGTGCTAGGTGGTACATCCACTGCCGGCGAGCAATTGAAGAAACCATGTGGCTGCATCATGAACAGAAATATTAATAGTTTTGTTTGGAAACATGATAAATTGTACTTGAATCTAAATTCGGGTAGACTCAAAAAATGTTCAAGGCAGAATCAGTTTAATTTGTAACTTATGTGAAGTTGTATGTAAGAACGGTATAGTCATAAACTAGTTGAGAAAGATACCATGAGCATAAAACCAATGTGTTCCACTGGCATAACAGGCCAGTCTTCCAATCGAGGAACGTGTGTTATGCCAAATATGTACCTGAAACATTGTCACTAAATTAGATATAGAATGTTAAGAATAAACATCCACAAGGAAAGGTGAGAGGAACCAAAGATCTATAATGGAAGTAAAAAACCCATCATCTCAGCAGATTATGACAAAATCAACTGCATGTTCCAGTATACAATGCGATAATTCAACACCTGACGCATGCATAAAGCAAACTTATAAAGCAGAACACATGTGAAGCCAGGTAGAGTGGACAAAAGATTTTTAGGCAAATCATGTTTACTAAGGATAGAAAGACGAAGCCTATCTTAAATAGATATGCATGTCAGAGGTGGGTTTCACAAAAAGATTATCCTAGACATTTGTACGTGGTTCTTCTTGATTATTGGCTTGACCAACCAAATCTTTTGCAAATCTGATTTTACTAGAGAATTTTTCAATCAATGGTATTTCAAATACAGCCTCACAAAAGTAGAATCAAGTGAACTAACCAAAGAACAACATCAGCTTCCTCCAATGAGCGATTTTGCTGAACCCAAGTAGCCAAACCCTCTCCAACGCGTGGGTTTTGATTAGGGAACTCTCCTCCAGGATGCATCTCACCAGATTTGTAAGCTGTGACCCAAAGGTTGTGCTTCAAGAAAGCTGCTCTTCTCAGAAACTTGGCCTCTGACCCAGCCAATGGTAAACAATTTGAGCCTGGCACTAACTTGTAACCTGTTAACTGCCCAGTTCTGTTGACAGCCCTTGTGTTCCTTACCTAAAATAGGAAATCACTTTTACGACTGCAGTTGAAGCTATTAAAATGATATTTCAAACGAGTTATTACACCAGTTAATATTCAAGCAACTAAAGAATCAACCCAATATACTTCCAGGATATGTTAAATAAAACTAAAGAAGAGGTAGAAGCACTGAGATATGAACAAATGAACACAAAAGTACAAAACTAAGTACAGATCATCCTTAACATTATTAGGAATGGCAGGGTATGGAAGCATTCAAGATTACAGACATGTCCCATTCCCCCTGATATCAACCATGGATCATAGAGAGCGTGCACAATGGAGAAAGAGAGTAATAAGAAAAAATAAGCAAGTGTGAAAACTTTACAATCCAATGACGGGCAGATAACGGGTTGCAATCACGCAATGCTTCTAATTCTGATTTAAGAAGTTTCTCCTCGGCGTAGAATGCATTGTTATGAATGTTATTCTGCCCTGGCTCTTCAACTTTGACATCCACTTCAACAACCTGCCATAGAGAACACCTATTAATAAGTTTTTGTCTTCTCATAGAAAGGCAATGATGAGTTACTGTGGTGGAAGCAGACAACTGTTACTTCATAGTGATACTAATTTAAGAAAAAGGTTATTTCCTTGGTTTCTACGTAGCAATAGACATGCAAGCACCAAATAAAAAAAACAGTAAAGTAGAAGCCTCTGCCACGGGAAGATACATAAAAAATCACAACAATTCACCAGACATCTTAAAGAGAAAAGCCATCTTGCGTACAATAACACCCTCTCCTTATAACCTATTATATAACTATCATTTCAACTAAACTATGAAGACATTTTAAACTTTGATACATGCTAAATTATGTGTTTTATATAATCAATTATCATTGTTTAAAATGAATTGTGTGATATGTGATGATATTTTTAAATTAAAATTGAAGTAATATTTTTTTTTAAAAAAATTAAATTTCGTGACATTTTGGTGTTTCATAGTGGTATGTAGTCAAATTTAAGTATTGTATAAATTAAAAAGCATATGATAAATAATTATTAAATCAAATACAAACCATTTGCTAACATTAGAATCAATTGAACACCTTGCTAACAATAATAAGCTCGAGGGAAATATACATGGGACAAATTAAGCACCTTATGCTTACCAACTCTAGAAGTGGTTTGCCTATTAAATTTTATTCCCCCCAATAACGTTCACTTATTAGAAGTAATCAAGTGAGTGTTCCTAGCTTATTTCATAATTCCAACTCTAATTAAAATGAACGGCGTAATCAAAGTAAACTTTCAGAATTTTCAAATACTCTAATTTAAGAAACTACATTAATCAGTCCAACGAGAAATGGTCATAAAGCTAGAGATGTCATTACAACAGACAAAACTGTCAACCAAACAAATCAAGGGCATCTAATAATGAGGAAGAAAAAAAGTAACCTGGTTGTATGCTTCTCCAGGCTTGCAATCAACTGCCATGTCCATACGAGCAACAAAAAAGTGTTGGTGAACAGGAGCATATAATCCTGGTGCAATAGTTGTACCATATTTTCGAATTTCACCAGGTTGCAATGCTCCTAAGCTAAGAACTCCTGTGAGCTTGACCTCAGCTTCTATTTTCCCATCCTGCAAGAAGAAAAATGTTCATGAAGCTAATTGACTTGCATGCTTGAAGCTTGAACGATAAATTCAACTTGATTGTGTAGAAGAAAATCAGAAACAAATGGATGACTACTGGAAGCCAAGTAAGCCAAGGCAAATGCATACGTTTCATTGCTATGCTGCTAGATCAGATCCTATCAATTCTTTCTGATTTGGTTTCTATGTTCAACATCATATATGCGAACGAGTTAGAGTGGCATCTATAGGAAACGGAAATGGTAGAAAATTGTTTGAGGTGGTATGGATATGTTCAAAGAAGGCCATTGACTGCGCCAATGAGGAGGGTTGATCAAGCAGATTGGAATCCTATAAAAAGAGGTTGAGAAAGACCAAAGTGAACAATCAAATGAGGTTATAGAATGAAATATTTTGGTTAATAATCTATTTAAGGATTTGGTTTTCGATAGAACACAATGGCATCATGCGATTCATGTAGCTGACCCCACCAAATGGAATTAAAGCTTTGTTGTTGTTCACCATCAGATGACAGGAAACTCCAAGAAATTTTCCAGTTCATACTGCCTTTGAACTCACAACTAGAGACACTTCTTGCATTTGTTTTGATGAAGTTTAGATCACCAGGCACCAAATCAATTGGGCATTCTCCCAATCTCCTTAAAACACATTCACAAGTGAATCAACAAACATTATAACTTGCCTGATAAAAATGCCAGTAAAATCCATACTCATAGTTTGCTACAGTACATATGAAAGATACTGTCAGCCTCCTAGAGCGTCGAACCTCAGCCAGACCTGTTCTCCAATCTTGATGTTTCCACAAAATGCCATGGTCTTCTTCATGCAAGCAAACACAATTCTCAATTGTTTCAACACCTCCAGTAAAATTTGTGAAATGTGCATCAAAGTACTTGATATAGCCTAAACAATCACAGCCCTGCAATAATAATGACATACAGAACAAATTCAATTCCATCTAGAGTTGACAAAGATGAATGATTGAAACAAAAAATAGAGGAAAACAAATTCATTGAAACAAGACAAAACCAACCTTCTTAAGAGAATGAGCATTTTTACCCAGCCCATCTTCCCCAGCATCAAAAGCATTCTTTCTATAGTGAGGATCATTTGGATCTCCATAAGGAACAACCATCTCAGCAAAACTCAACCTGTGGGCCACTGATCTTCGACCCCGACTACCATCAATATACGCTACAGAATATATAACCAAACCCTCTCTAGGGGTGAAACTGATACGAAAATTCCACTGCCAATTAAAAATCAGAATTAGAGAAGATCAATTTGACAAAGAAATTTCAAGAATAACCTTACTGACATAACCACCTTTTGCCATTGAACAAAATGCCCATCGACACGAAAACTTGGACCTTCAGGCTGAATAATCTGTAAAGGTTTCACATCACTTCGATCAACTCCTCCCCGTGTTTCACCAGATGTATAATTTCTTAATGGATCAGCAGGAGGAAGAGGGACAAGTTTACGGTCCTCAAACTCAAGAACAACCATGTTTTGCATATCAACAAGAACATGGATTCCTTCAACTGGGCGAGCATAACCATTTTCAATGGGGCAGTCACTCTCAGTTCTACAGAAGATTAATGGCTTAGCAAGTCTGCGGCTGGGAGCGTCAGCTTCACCATGATATCCTACACACCTGTAAGAATGTAACCTCCAAAATCAGAATTTAAAAGAACAAATGGTTTAGCTGAAGAAGTTTTAACAGTAACTAACCAAGGATCCACCATTACAAGATCCATATCTTCTATCCCTCTCTTCTTCATTGCTTCTTGAAATGGAGGATAGTCCTTTACAAGAGCTTCACATTCAGCATACTCCACAGCATCCTGTAAATCCACAGAGAAAATGACTCAGACCAATTCTTATTACATTTGGGAAATGCAAATGATGTTCATAGATATTAACGAGTCAGGAAGGAAACCGCTGTCATAATCAACATAGTGATAGCTCCCAAGTCTGAACTTATTCATACGGCAGCATGCATGGGCACAAGAAACCCATGATGGATTGACCTATCATATACTGTCTCACCATGATTATATGATTATTTATCATGACAGCAATGAAAGGTTGAATGATGAAGTTCTTTTTCCTCCAGGAAATCCGACTTACATCTTATACAAACAATGTATAGGGTGATTTGCTGTCTTAGCAAATATTCATTATTTGGCAAGTAGTTCAGCAACTAATTTAGTTATCCAATTTTGAAATGAAGGTGCCAAATACTTCTTAGGATCAGTAAAGAACCATCAGAATTTGCAGTTTTTGGGAATGAGGAAGACAGCAATGTAGTTATCATCAATCAGCTTTGAAGTGAGGAAGATGCTGCAAATCCTAAACAATCACAATTTTCAAGCATGGAGAAGAAATCTGGATACCATGGGAGGCTGAACATCTGGAACAACTTCAGAAGAAATGACTTTGCCCCTGTGATGACCACCACGAGTTGCAGCATGAACTTCAGTAAGTTCAACAATCCATATGCTAGTCTCATTTGACCTTTTGTTATAAACAACTAATCTTGCTTTCCTTGGGGGAAGTTTAGTGGGAATCACAGGTCCACCTTTTGTCCTGGGGAGTAATGATGGTTGGAAAGGTGGGAAGAAATATGCATCTGCCAGTGCAACAACATTCTTCTCTGGTTCAACTAAAGCTACTTCAACAAAGCGCATGCTATCACGCACCTGACATGAAATCAAATAATTTAATTAAACTGTGAAGAAAAATATATTCTCCATAAATAAAGACAATTTGTAATTGACCTCAGGTGTTTTCCCAGCAGACCGAACAGTGGCCACAGCCACAGATATTTCAGCAGCAGATAGTGGATCCAGAGGGTGGCTGGTTTGAGCTCTCATCATGACTGGGATACCTACACCAAGGAAAAAACATCTAAAAGTAACATCACTGCCAAAATCTACTATGCTCTATCGTTGACCAGATTGAGAAAAATTATGGGTCGATGAGACGTTTAGTGTCATCTGAACATAAATTATTTTTCTTTAAGCAATTTCAAAGGCCAGATGGCAGCTCAGTCAGCTAATTGTCTAGAAAAGAGGGTTTAAAATTCTGAGAGTCTTGGTTAAAGAAATCAGGTCACAATTTAACAACCAGGATACGGGAATATTTCCACATGTTAACCAAGTAAAACAAATTTAATGATGAGTGAGCAAACTTAGCATAGTGATAAAGGTAAAGATATTATGTCAGCGAGATTTTTAAAGTCAGCGAATTAGGATAGAGGAAGACAACTTAGACAAGATACTCGAATAAATTGACTAAACAATTTGATATGGCCAATCTGCTTATTCTACTTCAGCAACTCTAAATCCACCAAGGTCAGAATCTCTGCCTTCATGTTATTATCAGCATGATCAAGCCAGACATCATATCAGCCGACCAAAAACAACTCGAAAGAATGAATAAAATATCTCAAAATAGTGATAAAAACTAGAAAGTACGAAACCTTTGGCGGAAGTGGTTTTCGGAGGAGGCTCAGTGAAAGGATCCACAGTGGCCATCAAGGTGGTGACGGAGGCTCTTTTTCGGATCGGATCCCCCGGCGGATCGGTCGAAGTGGAGGATGATCGGTTAACAACCGAAGGAGCTGTGGAAGAATTCCTGTTGTTATTGTCACCGCAACATGGCGTCGCCTTTTCCTGAGCTGTGGCCATTGTAAAGGGTTAGCGAGCTCACCGTATCCGCCGTAGTAGATCTCACTGTAGTATCCCACTGACATACAGCAATGCACAAGAAACTTGCTAGCGCTCTCCACCGCCGCCGCCGCCACTCGGAAAGTCCCAAACTCCGATCAGTACGAATGAGGGTGTCTATTCAGCAAGGAAAGAGAAAAATCGGATAGGAGAGAAGATGTATGCTTTGTGCGCAAATCCAGAGGCTTCTTTCCACAAATTTAATAGAGAAGTTTGCTTTTTTTTTTTTTTTTTTCTCCCGTGAAAAGCTCCCGCAAAAGCGAACGGGGAAAGTGGCTTTCGCTTATCGCTTAGTATAATGGAGTGATATATTCACACATTTATAAAGTGTTATTGCTTTGTCCGTCTTGGCCGGTTCTGATAAGTACTGGATCGAAGTTGGTGGTGGTGGGACCGTCCCACGGAAAGGTACTAACGACTAAGCAGTAAGCACACTACTTTGAGTCTTTTACGTAAAAGACGTCATTGCACCAGTGCGGCCTACGTGACGACTGACGAGGCCTGTCTCTCACCTAAGTCTTGGGTCTATCTCAAAACTTATGCAAAATAAAAGGATGAAGGAGCGTTTTTGCCAATCAACTATTAGTCTAAGAGCGATTTTAGCAACTAACTTTTACTAGGACCAAAAATACCAAAGAACAATTAAATGTGTTAAAAAAATACAACACCGTTAAATTCCTTCTAACTCCGTTTAGGATGAATCCCACGTGACCTTCTCTGATCTTTTTCTTCTTGTTCGGTTTCCGAAGTCACGATTTCTTCGCTTAAAGCCAAGGACGATGAACAAATATCAAACAATTCACGCTCAGATTTTGTCCCAAGCACACTGAACATAACCATATTTCTGGATTTTCCTTTGATGAACAAGAACTTCCTGAGAATTCCGTCCCTCTGAATTCCAACTTTTTCCAGAACTCTCTGGGACGCCACATTCTCAACATCAACAAGAGCTTCAAGTCTCTCCAAATTTTAGTCTAGCTTCCAGCTTATCTGCGCTTACAAGGTAAATTATTTTTGGGTGTAATTTAAATTAACTTCCCTTTCCATTAAAAGTGATCATCTTTAAAAAAGGGTCTAAACTAACGCAATATGGTTGGAATCAGAATTGTAGACAACATGATAATACATTTCGTAATGTCCTGATGATAATGTTGTAGAGTAATTATTTCAAGAATAATTTTCTCTAAAAAAGCTGTATCTGTAAAAGAAAAAGTTGGGGCAGAAAAATAATAAAACTAAAATACCCAGGAAAAAAAGCTAAAGACTTTAAAGCAACATATTTGAACAATATGAGAGAGAGCATGTTTGTCTGTGAGTTCTGAGAAACTCTCTCACCTTTGAAACCCAGTAATCGGCAACACAAATGCACAAGGGTCCGAATATAGGAAGGAAAAAACAGGCCAGAAGACGACGAAGAGAGTTTTAGGTGAAAGCTCTCTCTCTTATCTTTCTCTTTCTCTTGGACTTTCTCTCTCCTCTATATGTTCTTTTACTTCTCTCACCACATAGTAACTTTCACCGCCTTCGTCGTAATCTCATTCCCCCAATATTTTGACCCTAAAACATACCCTAATTCAGCGGATTTTGCTCTCGCTTTGTCGTTCCCTGAGTAGCATTGAACTGAAACAGAACCAATCGCACGATTGTCGACGCAGATCGCTCGGCACCACGAGAAATTGGAGGGGATGTTTTGGATGAAATCGATGGCGGCGTCTTTGCTTGTGTAGGGTTGCCAGGAGCAAAATTTGGCCTCTCGTTTATCGGTTGCCCAGACCATTAAATCGTCTGCATCGGAGAGAACAAATGGTCGAAGAGAGATCTGAGTCAAATCGAGAGTGTGTTGTTCCAGAGAAAAGGTGAAGCACTTCAAATGCCACGTAGATTCAACCTAAACGGAGTTAGAAGGAATTTAACGGTGTTGTATTTTTTTAATAGATTCAATTGTTTGTTGGTCTTTTTGGTCCTAGTAAAAGTTAGTTGGTAAAATCGCTCTTAGACTAATAGTTGATTGGCAAAAACGCTCCTTCACCCAAAATAAAATATAGGGTTATTTGGTCAATTTAATTTAGGAATAAGGGTCTTATTTATTCTAGAAGTTTTAGCTGAGAAATACTGGGTGGACGGAAGTTCTTTTTTAGAACAAAATTGCTATGGAAGTTAACGAAACTTAGCAATTTTGCCCCTCCGAATTTTGACCGTTAAGTTTAACTGAGTATACATGTGACATGCCACCTCATCACACGTTGCATACCACCTCATCAATCAAATAAAAGTTAAGTATAATGTTTGAACTGGAAGTCTTTGCTAATGAGCAATTTTGCCCCAGAAGTTTATAAAAGGTAGCAATTTTCCTCTTTTTTCCCCTAATATTAAATTTGACTATTAAATTAATCAAAGAACACACATGTCATGCCATGAAAAGGGCGAACTTAAAGTCAGAGAGGGAGATTCTTGAGACCTTGAGCTCAAGGCGGCTGAAATTTGTGAAGCCAAACTAGTCAAAGAGACTGAAAGGTCTCTCGCAAAACCCAGAGAAAACATCACTTATGATCTAAGCAAATGAAATATAAAATGAGAAATGGATTGTCTCAAAAATTGGTCCAGTAAGACAAATCAATAGTGATAATATTTACCTTTGTATGGATTGATCTAGGCCACTCACCCTGTCCCACAAGGTAAATCCATACTGCTACTAAAAATTCCAGTGATTTTAAGTAATGCTCATTGAACCAATTTTTGGGACAATTCATTATTATTATTATTATTATTTTGAGAAATACAGGCAAGTTGAAGCTTGAAAAGGTGAGATAGGGGCAGACTATGAAAGTGAGCCCTTAATACATCAAACTAGAAAATAAACTAGTAGTGATTGGCCAGTTGGTCTTTCAAGACCATATCAAGAATTAGAACCACGTCAGCATCAGCGGGGGCATTATGGCCTTCTTTGGCCATATAGTTGGTACATGAGATGTTGTCTCTTGGAATATAGTGAAGCTCCACATTCCAGTCCTGGAAAAGAAGGTCTCTAGTCTTCCTAATGATGTCTCTTAGCGGATGATTAGTATGGCAGTCTCTCAAGAGGATATTGACGACGTCTAGATAATCAGAATAGAGAAGTATTCTCCGCAAACCCATATGTCGACCCATTTTTAATCCTATCATGATAGCATATATTTCAGATTCAATAACCGAATGAAGTCCAAGGGACTTATAGAACCCCATCAACCAATGGCCTTGAGAATTTCTGATCACTCTTCCACATGGTGCTTGGTGTTGATGTTGCACTGATTCGTCCACATCGATATGAACCACATCTATAGGAGGGGGTCCAAGACTTCTCCTGATTCTTGTCAAGTTGGAAAATTTGGTGAGTTAGATTTTGATTAGCTGTATTTTCCATGAGCAGATAGTTGCACAAGTGGAGCATATGCCTAGTATCTTTGCTTTCGCCCTGAAATAGGAATTTGTATCTAGTTGTCCAAAGGATCCAGTACCCTAGGCTAAAGACTCTTGGCAAAGAGAAATTATGAAATCTTTCTTTTCTAGGATTGTGGTTGGTGTTCCAATTAAGCCAGACCTGCAAATTACCTGTGAAAAATTGAGAAAAATAGTTAGGCCTTTAAAATTTCTTTCCACAAGTTTTTTGTTCTCTCACAGTCTCTGATTATATGAGTCACACTTTCCTCACTATTACAGTGGAAAGGACAAAGGTTCTCGTTTGTAAGACCTCTTTTGGCTCTAAGAGAGTTAGTAACAAGTCTCTCATGGCCAACTTACCACATGAAATATTTTACTTTTTCAAGAGGTTGCCATTTTCACATCAGGGTTTAGAAGCTGTTATTATTTGCTCCTCCTCAACCAGAAAGGTAAAGATAAGCAGATTTAACAGAGAAGCAACCATCTTTCACAGCTCTCCAAGTAAAATAATCAGGGAGGCTACTACAGGGTGGGTGCATATTGAAGATAGCATTTATAATTTTAGGAGGCAGAACGCCTTGCCATCTATCAATGTCCCATATATTTTCCATTCGTCGATAATTAGTCCCTCACTGTCTCATCTTCGTGAACTAAGGATGGATTCAAAGCAAAGTTTAGAAGGGGTCGATTAAGAGGAAGCCATAGATCATCCCAGAACTTGGTTCTTGCCCCATTGTTAAACCTACAAAGCTTGTTTTTTCACCACAATTATACTTAGACCAAAGGCATTAAACCTACAAATGTTTTTTCATTAGGAGACTCCAACAAAGCTTCATAATAAAAGCTTTATTCTAGGGCCATAGATTTTTTAATCCAAGTCCCCCTTGCTTCTTTGCATGAGTAATTTTATCCCAAGCAATGAGATGCATTTTTTTTTCACATCTTCTTCTTTGGATCAAAGAAACTTCCTCGAGATCTTATCTATTTCATTAATAGTACAGATGAGAAGAAGAGTTGATTGCATACAATAGTTGGGCATGTTGGAAATTATGCCCTAGGGGCAATTCATTGTACTTTGAATATTTAAGTTATTTAAAGTATTCTCTTTTGTTATCATTTTCGTTTGCATGTTCGTATTGATAACTGCATCCCTGGATACATCTTATAGATTATCCTAAATGTCCCTGGTCGATCATCTACGCAGGAGTGAAGATGAATTAAGACCAGTATGACTTTGATGAGGTATGGAGATATGAATCAAAGTCATAGGCACTTGTAAGAGTACAAGATGCTGGACCGACCCACTATGAGAAAGCTGCATGGTATAAGTCATAAGCTTATCTCATGTATAACCGCGTCACGACGCCCTATGACCTGAGATCACCATGGATTCCTACATGATGAGTCACTGACCTTTGACCTAGTCAAAAGTCACCTTTGACTGGGTGATGATAAAGGCTGGGATCAGGATCAGTGGTTTTCATGTGGGGGAATGTGAATGGTCGAGATGAAATTTATCCCTCACATTTGTAGAGAGATAATACTGGGCCCCTCGATGAGTGAGTCTAAGAAATGTATGGCCATACTGTGATGGAAAAGAGTTTCCATTTCACCTTTTAGACTACTCGAAAATCGAGAAAGTAGTGATCAAGAACAGGAAGTTGACATTATCCATGCCTCATCCTTGACCAAATTATCGTGTGACAAAAGGGACGTGACATGGTTGACGATAGGTAGTATCGTGTAATCGATCCCATGTGAATTGGGTAGTCGCAATGTCTTGCTAGAGGCCGCTTGCGACTTGTGGGCTAATACAGTCTTGGCTCACTGCCAATCTCATATGGGCCTACAGGGTCGCATACAAAAATAACCCAATACGAGCAAATGTGTCTAGATTCATTGAATCTTAGATTAATCTAAGATTTAATGGATGCTGAATTTAATTTGGGGTAAATATATATATATATATATATATATATATATATATATAAAATTCAAAAATAATGTAATAATATTTTTTAATGGAGATTATAATATTATTATATGATATTTGTTATATATTTAATTTATCGGATAAATTAAATATCTAAAACAAATAGAGATATTATATCTCATTTGATTTTCGAATAAAGATATCATATATCTGTTTAATTTAAATTGAGATATAGTATCTCAGATTTAATTAAATAGATAGATATCATTTTTCGGATTTAATTTATAAAGATAAATTAAATAAGAAGGCTTTTAATTTTAGATTTGATCTAAATTCAAAATTTCAGATCTGATTTTAATTCGGATTAAATAAATATATTAGATTAGATCTCTTAGATAGATTTAATTAATATATTTTTCAGATTTAGAATTCGAATATCAAAATTAATGATGATTAATTTTGATTATATAATACGCCTATCGGGTTTAGAAAAAACCTACGAGACTTTTGTCGAGTATATTAGAAAGCCGCGAGAAACCCTAGAGCGAGTGAGAGAGACGCATAAGTCAGAAAGCGCTAGCACGCTGCCTTAGCCGTGTTCGGGGATTGTTTGTGTGGATACCGATAGAGGAAGCCGATTCTAAGAGTCGTCTTCTGCTGATCGAGAAGGTAGCCCACCTGTTCAAAGAGAACGAGACGCGGATGAGTTCAACAGAAGGTATGATTCGGGTTCCCTAACATTGATTTAAATGTCGTTGAGTGATCCTCTAGACGGGATTCGTAAAATTTTTAAATCCGCTGCGTGTACGGATCCCAACAGGGCAAAGAGGATATCACAGATTTAATCAACACCAAATGACAAGCAATAGTCAAAAATTTGCTTTTCCATGTGGACAGTTTTTTTTTGGGCTCTTTGCACAATGGGGTGATACGTGGCTTTCATTACTCTTTTGTGAATGATTGGCACCCTTAAATATTTCCCAATATCCGTAGTGATCCCAATCTCAAGCAGCTAGCTTAGATCAAGAGCTCTATTAAAACCAACATTCCTGGAGCAAAACATTCGAGATTTATTCGAATTGATTCTGTGTCCTGAAACTTCACAAAAACTTTGCATCACGGTACGAACTTCAATCATTTGACTACAAGAAGCTTCAACAAAGAAAATGAGATCATCAACAAAGAACATGTGAGAGTTATGAGGGCTTTCTCTTTTGAAAGTAAATGGCTTCCAACGTCGGGCTTCACACTTAGCTTTAATAAGGTGCCCTAGGCATTCCATACAAAGGACAAAAATATACGGGCTTAGATGATCTCCCTATCTAACACGTCTAAAAGGGGTAAAGCGCGAGCTTTCATCGCCATTCCAGAGAGAGCTTTTATAATATTTTTTTTGTAATGTTTATATTTTGGGAAATTAAAAAAACATTTGATTTCTTTTTTAAAGAAAAAACTCAAAATGCCTACTAAATTAGTAAAAGGACAAACAGGTAATCTAGTAGAAATTTAAGATTTTGAATTTGGGTGATGACAACTTAAATATAGGCAATAACAACTTAAGTCATCAACACTTAAACTTCAGAATTTCAAATTTCTACCATATTAAAATTTACCTTTTTTTTCTAAATTTGTAGATATTTTGGAATTTATTTTAATTCAAATGATATTTTTTGTCAATTTCCCTTATATTTTTATAATAATACTATATAATTTGGGTAGGTTCCACGTAGACACTGGAGTAAGTCACCATTCTTAAAATAATACTATGGAGACTGTATTATCGTTTGTTTTTTACCTTGATATTTAAGAGCTGGAGCATCACAATGATAATGATGTAATTGATTTTAAAATGAACCTTAATTTAATACTACCTCTAGTCCTTATAATTAGATATACTACATATAGTCAATTAATTTTTTTAAAAAAAAATTAAAGAAATTAAATAAGTTATTTAGTTATAGTATATGTTGTGTATAATTAATTCATAAATTAGAAAAATTAATTTAAAATAAACAATAAATATAAATACTTTAATATAAATTGTTTAACTTTCTTTATGTTTTAAAAAATCAACTCATTTTTGTATAAAAAAACTTGACACAATACTTTATAATTTAAACAAGAAGTTGTACTATAACATAATCATATGATAAAAATTCCTTTTCAAGCTAAAAGCTTATAGCGCAATTGGTGACCATCATATCAACATAGCTTAAGGCAATTAGGCTAGATGTACATACAACACAATGAGCTAGAGAGAAGTTTGCCTGGATGTGTGTGGAATTGGATCTCTAGAAGCCATTGATCCCAGTTTAATGTGGAGGTATAGGTTCTAAGTGTGGTCTACGAGAGTCTAGGAATGTTGTGTACCAAGTGTGGTTGGTTTGGGCAGAGCAAGGAGGGCTATGTTGATTTTCATAGGAAAAATATGGAGGTGAGAATGGAAGTAGAGGTACCAGAGTCTGAATAGGGAGACAAAAATAATAATGAAGGGGAGAAGGAGCTCTAGAAGACAATTCAAAGGACTCAGCGCCAACGTAAGTTCCTTGTGGCATCTCAGCTTATGCAAATGGGGTCTCGTTTCTCTGTGTTGGAAGAAATTAGAGGAAAGGAAGGAAAATCAGAAAGTGTTGGAGGAGGTTAGGCTAAAGGGTTGAAAGAAGTTGTGGTGGAGAAAGTGCAAACATAGAGCGTTTCTAATCAGCTGAGGAAAAAAAAAGGGGATTTGGAGGTTTGGGACTACAAAACCGTGGTTTGAAGGTGTCAATAGTGCATAAAAAGGAGTTGCCACTTAGAGAAGGAAAGAAGGATATTAGGGTGGAAAAAAAAAAAGAAGCCTTGGAGTTTGAGAGTATAGAAGGGAAAGTCAAACATTATGTACAGGAAAACTATTCTAAGCCATGTTGTGGAGACACTTTAATTTGATGGCAAATAAGGCAGAGTTACATAATAGACAATGGGGGGATAAGGTAGTTAAGGAGAATCTGCAACCCGGGGTGTACAGAGACAGAAAAGCAGGGAAGGAAGCAATGGATTCAGAGAATATACAAAGTGTTGTAGAAGATGAAGATTCCATTGAAAGTTATAGAATGACAGCCGAGGAGGTTTTTTGGACCCTGGGATTGTTGGGGGAAGGTAAGGGACTATTTTATTTGCTTCTACGCTATTGTTGTCATGATGAATCTACTAATATGGAATAGTAGGGGTGCAGCTAGCAAGGCATTTGCGACTATACTAAAAGATATGAAATTTAGACATAGGCTGGATGTGGTAGTAATACTTGAACCGAGAGTAAGTGGTGTTACAACGAGTAGAATTATTAGTAGTTAGGGGTTTAAATACTCAGTGAAGAGGGAGGCTGTAGGTTTTTCAGGGGGTATTTGGATCCTGTGGAACTTGGAGGACTTAATAATAATGGATGTGATATTGCTAGATGAACAGTTTATTCACTGTAGCCTATGCTTAGGTGGAAAGACAATGCTTTTTACAGTAGTGTATGCCAGTCCAAACGAAACTAGAAGGAGTAGAATATAGGATATGCTATATAATATCTCTATTGGGACCACTGAACCTTGGCTCTTGGCGGGAGATTTTAATGAAATTAAAACCCTATTAGAACAAAAAGGAGGTGGGAGGATATGTGAGTCTCGGTGTAGGAAATTTAAAGATTGGATTGAAGACTGTAATTTGATTGATTTAAATGCTCAAGGGCCTTTCTTTACTTAGAAAGGACCTAAGTAGGAAGGACTTGATAGAGTTTATAGGAGATTGGGTAGGTGTTTATGTAATATCCAATGGCAAGAGAATTTTGAAAATGTAGAGATTAAAGTTGTCCCAAGAGTAAATTCAGATCATCACCCCCTTATTATGAATTTGGCCAAGAGAAGCAAGGAATTCAGAAGTATTACCTTTTAGATATGAAGGTGCCTGGTAGTTAGATGAGAAGTTTGAGGACATGATTATGCAAAATTGGAGTAAAGAGGAGGAAGCTCATGTGAGTTTAGCATATTTGA
This sequence comes from Acacia crassicarpa, assembly GCA_034222035.1. Classification (NCBI taxonomy): domain Eukaryota; kingdom Viridiplantae; phylum Streptophyta; class Magnoliopsida; order Fabales; family Fabaceae; genus Acacia; species Acacia crassicarpa. The sequence goes on along the minus strand of JAWXYG010000009.1, from coordinate 14,971,627 downwards.
AGCACAAATTAATAGAGTGGAATATGGAGGTATTTGGAGAATTGAATATCAGAAGAGAAGAATTTTAAACCGATTTTGGGGGGGGGGGGTACAGCGTGACATGGGCAGAAGCAGTAACCCTTTCCTTATCAGATTGGAGAAAGAACTAGAAGATGAGCTTAAGCTCACATTGCGACAGGAAGAAGTGGTCTAGTTCCAGAATTCCAAGGGGTAGTGGTTGGAAGGGGGATAGAAATACCAAGTTCTATCATACTAGAACTTTAACAAGACGTAGGAGGAATAAGATAAAGATGTTGAAGAATAATGAGGGCAGCTGGATTAAGGAAGGGGATGAGATTTCTAAACTGTTTTAGGAATTTTACATGAAATTGTTTTATGAAGAAAAAGCTAGCAGGGAATGGATTCAAACAGAACAGAGGTGGGGAAGGGTACCTGAGGATAGGTGGATGAGAATGGAGTTAGATATTGATAAGGAGGAAATAAAGCAAGCTTTCTTCCAAATGGGGGCATTTAAGGCCCTAGGCAGTGATGACTTTCTTGCTACTTTTATAAGCACAATTGGAAGGTAGTAGGAAATTCAGTTACGAATTTCATCAAGGAGCTATAGAGAAACCCAGAGCGCATTGGGGAGGTCAACGACACTCTTATGGTGCTGATTTCTAAAGTTGAAAACTTGAAAATGGTAAGTCAGTTTCGTCCCATTGCACTATGTAATGTTCTTTGTAAGGGACTATTTAAACTGATTGTAAATAGGCTTAAACCAATTATGGATAAGTTGATATCCCCCTATCAATCAAGTTTTGTACCTAGGAGGAGTATACATGACAACATTATTATTGCTAAGGAATTTGTGCATTTTATGGGAAGATTAAGGGGGAAAAAAGGGTTATATGGTGATCAAAATTGATCTAGAAAAGGCATATGATAGGATGGCATGGAATTTCCTTAGTAATGTGTTAGAAGATATTGGAATAAGGAGTCATTTGTGGAATGTCATAATGCACTATGTTGGCTCGGTTAGAACATCTCTAATGTGGAATGGAGGAAAGAGAGAGGAATTTGTTCCTTCAAGGGGATTGAGGCAAGGTGACCCTTTGTCCCCGTATGTTTTTGTTCTAGGAATGGAAATATTAACACATTTGATTGTGGATAGTGTGAATTGTAAGAGGTGGTGTCCAATGCGTTTGGGTAGAAATTGTAACACTTCAATTTCAATACCCGAAAACTTGGCCAAAATATTTGTAATACCTCCAACAAAGTTTATCAATATCCAAATTATCAGATTACATTACCATTTCAAATAAAGTTTATAATACATAATCAAAATAAATTTCAGAAAGATATTTTAGAGTTCAATACAAAGCGGAAGTTTTAGGTTCATGGCAAATAAAATAACATAATATAAACTATAGGAGTACAAAAGAGCTTTCAATGCTCACTCCATAGGTTTCCCTTGATCTCTACTAGGATATTCACCTGAAAAATATTAATATGGGATGAGATTCCACGTCTTAGTAACTACTGAAAGTTTCTACCGTACACAAGCAAATTACATATGACAAAAAGCAGGGGCTGATTTCAAATATATTTGTATATATACTATAATTTCTCATACAAAATTATCTTGCAAAAGTAATCATCATTATGTCGAATTGTGAACTATACAAATATACAATGCAATATGCAGCCTCCCTTATATCACCGTCCTCCCTTGTACTGCTGACTGGAGCCATAGGCTAACAAATAGTCCAATAGAAACTCATTCATTTGATTGGATGGTTCCAAGCTCACCAAAACTTAAGATACACCCGCCGAAGGTATAGAGCTTAAATCTGGACTATGGCTCCCCTCCTTAAAAATAATGACTAAGGAGGTGTCACATGTCCTACAACTCCAATGCAATCCCGGTCAGAGGAAAACATGGAAGATGGGGTCCTGAAAAGTACCATCCATTGTGCACCGAGTGGTGGTATAAACAAATCTTATCATTCAAATTCCTTCTTACTCCAATCCATCACACATACAGCCGCCATGATAATTATATCAATAAAATAAAGTGTATTAAATCAACCTTCCATTTATATAAAATATCATCATAAGGTAAACCAAACATCTCATAAAACTCATCAGTCCAATCTGTATTTTTTTTTGAATTTCGAGGGATTAAATTGTCTTTGTTGAAATTCGGGACTAAACTATCATTTCAGAAATTCGGAGGTAAAATTGTAATTTTTGTTGGGTACAAAACTGTAATTTTCCCGGGCATAAAAATGTAATTTTTTGTGGTACAAAACTATAATAACCAACTTTTATTATAACAATATTATAATACATATACACATATTTCAGTCCATAAAAATAATATAATTTACAATCATACACAATTCACAAGTATATGGAAGAATATTCAGAATTACCTGTTACTCGCTAATTCCCAAATAACCACCAAAAAGCTACTACAAGGCTCCCAAATAATTATCACCTTACTCTCCCTCTCTCTCTTCTCTCTTACACTCTTCTTTGCAAATGAAAGAAAGTGTGTGTGTGTAATGGGGTGGGGGTATTTATACTAAAAATCCCCACCGAAATAATAGGGGTTGGCACCCCCTTTTCAAAAATTGGGGGCTCTGCACCCCATATTTTCAATTGGTGGCACCACCCACCACATTTTCAAATGTGGTGGGCACCGCCACCTTTACCCCCTTTTTTCCCCCTTCTTTCTTCCATCTTCCATCTTCTTCTTCTTCTTCTTTTTTTTTAAAAAAATATATATTATATTAAAATTTAATATAGAATTATATATAATACAATATATGAAAATAAAAATCTTTATTTTTGATTTTAGAAAATTCACTCCCTTACTAAGTAATTACATGACCAATTTTAATTACCCTAAATTAATATTATAGTTCTAAAATAAAATTTAGGATGTTACAGGAATGGCACTGAGGTGTCGCATCTCATGTTTGCGGATGATTTGCTTCTTATAAGTGAGGCAAATTTGGAACAAATATGCAATGGAATGAGTATTGTAGAGTTGTTTGGCGAGATATCTGGGCAAAAAGTGATATAGAAAACTAGTGTGTTCTTTTCTAAGAATGTAGAGAGAAGAGTGAAAAATGAGGTTTGTGCATACTCAGGATTCAAAAGAATGGAGGCTTGGGGGGATACTTGGGTACGTATATGTTCAAAGGGAGAGATAATAAAAGGAAATTCCATTATTTGATTGACGAAATGCAGGGGAGGCTAAGTAATTAGAAGAAGCAAAATTTGTCATTGGTTGGGAGAATAACTTTGGTTCAATTATAGTGACAAGTCAGTTAGCAATATATGAAATATAGCATCCTATACACCTATTGGGGTCAGGCAAGAGATAGAAAGAATGTAGAGAAATTTCCTTTGGAACAGTGATAGAGGCACACGGAAAATACATGTTGTTAAATGGGATATGTTATGTAAGTAAAAAAAAGAATGGGGGTATCGGCTTGAGGGATCTTGGAATGATTAATGATGCCTTATTGGGCAGAGTGGCTTGGAACATACATACTAAACCGAGGAGTTTATGTTCCTTGGTGCTTATTGGAAAATACAGCAAAGGAAGCAACCTAGTAGAGGAGTGTAATATGAGGAAATAAATATGACTCAGAAATATGGAAGAATTTGTGCAAAATATGGCCTGGAGCTTTTTGTAATATGTGTTGGGAGGTGGGAAAGAGAGAAAAGGTGAGATTTTGGCATGATAAATGGCTGTATAATGGAAGGAAATTAGTTGAAAAATGTTAAAATGGTATCTGAGGAGGAAGGAGACATAAGGGTGAAAGATCTTTTGACCGTAGAGGGTGATTGGGACTTAGAAAGAATTGGTGGGTGGATTAATGAGGAAGGGAGGAGACTCATAATGGCAACACCTCCTCCTAATGAGTTGAATGGTGTGGATGTGCTTGGGTGATAAAAAAGAATGCAGAACCAATACTCAATAGCTGATATGTATCACATATTGCAAAATGAACAATATCTAAAGGAAAAGGTGTGGGAGAAAGTATGGGGCTGGAAGTGGCCAACAAGGGTGCACATATTCTTATGGCTAGCTATACATAATAGATTGCTAACTAATGAGAAGAAGTGCATGATTCTAGGTGGTAATTCTAACTGTTATAAATGTGCCAATGTTACTGAAACACTGATGCATGTGTTGAGATATTGTAATGCTGCAGTTTCCCTATAGCATGAGCTATCGAAGGGAGCACTGGAACCTGAAGTTCCGTTTGTTATGATGAAGATTTAAGGAAGGAAAGGAATTTAAAGAAAGGAAAGGAATGGAAAGGAAATGAAGATAAAGAGGGAACTTAAAAGGGTTTTTTTGTTTGGTAGACTAGAAATTGAGATGGAAGATGATAATTTTAAAAAAAATTAAAATTAAAATATAAGCTTTGAAATGTCCAAAATATCCCTTACCCTAAAAATAATTTTTATTTTATTTTTTCAGATCTTCTTCATCCCTGTTGACAACAGCGCATCGCACACACACAAAATTTTCAAATCTTCTTCTCTTCATCCCTGCAACACCCGAACAGCACACACACACACACACACACACACACACACACACACACACACAAAATTTTTAGATCTTTTTCATCCCTGCAACACCCAACAACAACACACACACACACAATTTTCATATCTTCTTCATCCTTGCAACCCACAACGGTAACACTCAGAAGAAGGGATGGAGGGATATGCAGAAGGAGGAAGCGTCGGTGGCGGCGGTGACAATGGTGAGGGTTACAGATGATTGAAAAAGAAGATGAGGGTTATTTGGCAATCTTTCCAAGGGAAGATCACTTTCCATCCAAAAATAGAGTGAAACCATCTTCCCATAAATGAAGGAAGATAGTGAGCCATCGAAAGATTGGTTCCAGGAAGATAGAGCAGCCAAACGGGTTTTTGCAAGGAAGATGATGAATCTTCCCTCCCCTCCCTCAATCTTCAGTATAACAAACAGGCCCTGAGTTTCTATGTTAACAAGGGGTGGAGCGGTTGAGCTGGAACTTAACAAAGAAGAAGAAAAACTGGAGTCGATCTATTGTTTGGCATTGCTTGCTAGTTGCTATGGAACTGGCAGAATAAAAGCATTTTTGATGAGGAATTTATGTTGCCTAAGAAACAAAGTCAGGTAGTATTATGGTATGTTAGAGATGTAATAAGGGCAAGGATAGACTTTAGAAGATGGAAAGGAACAAGACAAGAGGTTAATGTCATATGGGAACCTCCTGGGAGGGGTTGGGCTAAATTGAATTGGATAGAGCTTCGAAAAAAGGGGGGGGGGAGTAGATTGCTGGGTGTGGAAGAGTATTACGAGGTGAGGATGGAACATGGATATCAGGATTTGCAAAAAAAAAAAAAAAACTAGGAACTTGTATGGCTTTGAAGGCGGAACTGTGGGTGGTTCTGATAGGACTAAGACTAGCTACTTTGCTTAAGTTGAATAATGTAGTGGTTAAAAGTGATTCTTTGTCTGTGGTACATATCTTAAAGTGTTTGCAAGATGAGGCAGTTACTGATGTGAGCTCATCATAGCTGATTGAGATGTTTAATGTCAAATTTTACTGGTTTAATGTTTGTACATGTCTATAGGGAGGGCAATGCATGTGCTGATGCCCTTGCCAATTATTCTTTTGTTCAGGATGAGGTATTTGCTATATTTGTTAACCCTCCAACTATTGTTAATAGGTTGTTGTACAGAGATGTGATGGGAATTTCTATCCCACGACTCATACTATAAGATGAGGCAGTTACTGATGTGAGCTCATCATAGCTGACTGAGACGTTTAATGTCAAATTCTACTGGTTTAATGTTTGTACATGTCTATAAGGAGGGCAATGCATGTGCTGATGCCCTTGCCAATTATTCTTTTGTTCAGGAGGAGGTATTTGCTATATTTGTTAACCCTCCAACTGTTGTTAATAGGTTGTTGTATAGAGATGTGATGGGAATTTCTATCCCACGACTCATACTATATAATAATAGTGATGGGCTAATGCCCCATTTCGTGCCCCCCAAGAAAAAACTTTGTTCTATGCCCATGTTCCTAAATAAGGGGGAGAAAACCTTTTTTTCCCCTCATCTTCTAGTTTTGTTATGATTAAACCAACGTTCAAATGGTTTAAATTTGATCTTTTATAAAATTATTATTAAATTTTTAAATTATGAAAAAATTTGTTACTAAATTTTGATATGAATAGTTTAATTCTTCAAAAAAATAGTATTTTATATCGAACTAAATTTAAGATATATGAATGTTGCTCTTATGATTAGAAATGGAAAAAAATTAGGGAGGGGGAAAAAAAAGAAGTTCATCATTCAACATAGGGGTAGGTATGCGGGTCCCCTTTCTATGGGGTGAAAGGGTTTTAAATCGTCCAAAATAATAAGAAAAACTTTTTTATGTAAAAATTAATTAAATATTGAAATAGTAGACAGCTCACCCACATGAATTGTGGCATGGGAAAATAACTAGTATTTGGTACACCATTTACTATTCTTATTGGGGACAAGGTGCATACTTGTTTGACAGTTTTTGCTCATCAGTGATTGGCATCCAAAAGTTTTATGGGTTAAATGTAAGGTTTTTAAACCTTGGCCAGCCACTAAACCAATAAAAGTGTTGGGTTAAGGGTCAGTAGAACAAACTGAAATTAAATTGGAGCTAACTTAAGTCAAATTGATGAGAAATGGAAAATTTTAGAATTTTTTAATATGAAATTCTTAAAAAATAATTTTTTTAAAAAACTAGAGAACCAGGTTGATGCCCATATCAGACCAATTTACTTACCAGATTACCGGTTTCTAGTCCGGGTTTCAAAACCTTGATTAAATGTCGTCAAATAGTTTTCATATTGTAGGAATGTTGCATCGGCTGTTATCTACTTTAAATTTGACTATTAATTGATTAAATATGTTGATCTAGTTGATTAACGTGTCTCATCCATTTCATTTTTTTGGTTAAGGTGAAACTTTGCCAAGATTTTTCACCAAAAAGTGTTAAATATCCAAAAGCTTTACTTTTACTTTCAATCTTGACAAGGTGCATACTTGTTTGACAGTTTTTGCTCATCAGTGATTGGCATCCAAAAGTTTTATGGGTTAAATGCAAGGTTTTTAAACCTTGGCCAGCCACTAAACCAATAAAAGTGTTGGGTTAAGGGTCAGTAGAACAAACTGAAATTAAATTGGAGCTAACTTAAGTCAAATTGATGAGAAATGGAAAATTTTAGAATTTTTTAATATGAAATTCTTAAAAAATAATTTTTTAAAAATAATTTTTTTAAAAAACTAGAGAACCAGGTTGATGCCCATATCAGACCAATTTACTTACCAGATTACCGGTTTCTAGTCCGGGTTTCAAAACCTTGATTAAATGTCGTCAAATAGTTTTCATATTATAGGAATGTTGCATCGGCTGTTATCTACTTTAAATTTGACTATTAATTGATTAAATATGTTGATCTAGTTGATTAACGTGTCTCATCCATTTCATTTTTTTGGTTAAGGTGAAACTTTGCCAAGATTTTTCACCAAAAAGTGTTAAATATCCAAAAGCTTTACTTTTACTTTCAATCTTGACATTAAAATTTTCAAATCATGTCACGTTGACTTATAGTTAAAAGGATGATATTTTTGACTATCAAATGAATTTATTTAACTATATACACTTTCACATGACACCAAGTTATCGCCAACTCATGTGGTGAAAGCTGTTAATATGTCATTGATACACTTAACATATTGCACGTCCGATTTATTGTTGATAAGAACCACAACGTCATTTCGTCTGCAAAAGAACTACACTTCGTACACATTTGATAGGTTGATCATATGATCACTTTATTCACTCTTTTAAAGGAGGGGAATATAATCCTTACTATAAAGATTATAATCTCATTTGAAAACGAAGAATTAGCATATATTATTGGAGCCCACCATAGCCAAGATTTGATTTCTGGTCGCAAGACAAACTTATGGAGATTGTTGAGAATAAAGCCATCCACAATTCGCTGCCGTTGTATTCTAATGATATTAAAATAGACAAATGCCTGTTTAATTTTCTCTTTTACAACATAAAATGTCTCCACTTCTTCACCCACTTCATTAAATGATCATGCCACTCGTTTCGCTTATAAAACAATCAAACTAATAGATCAGCATTTGTGACTCTTCCCGTCACTTATAAATCAAAGAATTCTTTTTTAGATAAGACAAGGATTAAATGACATGAAATGACAATGTCATGAGTCTCTCTGGCATCCATTGTGCATTAATTTAATGCTTTCTGAGTCACTGGAATATGCTGTAAGGTTCCCCGCACTTCCATGGAAGAGGAGGGCCCTCGACATAATTATCCACCAAAGCAGGCCAACCCCACAAAACAAGCACCTTTGTACACCCGAGTGAAAACGACGGATTAACCAAAAAATCAAACAAATATGTATTGCCGGACATAATTTTTTTGACTGGTATGTCGACGTATTCCTCTGTTTTTTATTTTTAAAAGGATACTTTATTACTAACTTAACATGTGGTTGGTTCAGTGGAATGTGGCGTTGGATTCCCTTAAGAGGTCTAGGGTTTGAGCTGCGGTAAAACCACTCGTAATCTGTCTTGTATGGAGCTACCATTGTTAGGAAGGTCGTCCTTACCACTATAAAACCTGGAGTGGTTGTACATTTGCCACCATTTTATATATATAAAAAAATAACTCAAAGACATAAACTAATACAGAAAAGAGTCACAATCCGGATGCATCCAGAATATAACATGACTTAAAAACAAACACCACAAAGACTACATGAAAAGTAAAAAACTAATCACCACTCATTGAAAGAATGTGTGTAGAAGAATTATCTAACCGTAATCTAGGAAGCCAAGGTTGGAAGTGATATTAAAGTAGGGGTCAGTTGTGAAACCCACCCATTAGGACATATCCCTTTATAAACATTAGTTGTTAGTTGTGAGTAAATCAACAACATGGTTACCTAATAGGGTAAAACTTTATAGCCTAAAAACTCTGCAAGTGCACGAGCCGTATCAAATAATAAAGAGTAAAAAAGATATATCCTTCCCACAAGGACTTAGTACCACAAACTTCAGTTAAGTATTAATTTCACAATTTCGTTTAAGTTGAGAAAACTAAATTAAATTTAATTAAGAGAAAAGAAATTAAAACTAAAATTAAAACAAACAAACTGCCACACAAATGAACAAGCAACCTAGAGTCACTAATCCCTTATTTGATTCTTAAATTTTATCCCCACTAAATTAATTTTGACTTAACTTGATCAGCTAATCTAGAGTATTAATGTCTATAAATGCCTTCCAGTCCATTTATATACCTACATTAATTAATTATGTAATGCCTCATACAACTAAATAAGATACGTTTTAAATCGGGCTCACTATAATTTGATTATGCGGAGCTTCTAGGTATATTCCTATTTTAAACGCAAATTAGATTAAAACCTAATTTCACGTTAAAGTTAAACCTAATTCCACATTATTTAATCCCAAGGTCAATTTAGGATTTCCTCTTCCAAGTTCAACCCTAAATTCCCAAAACATGCTTAATGGTGATCAATCAATAGGCAATAACGATGAACACAATATTAAATAAATTGAAATAAAATTAAGCAAAACTAACAAGTGAGAATAATTTCTAAAACCCAAACAAATTCATAGGTTTTCTAGGTTGCAAAACCAATTAGCCACACATGGCTTTAATCAAATCCATAACAAAAAGATGAAACTCAAGTTCAAAGAATAGAGAGAGAGAGAGAGAGAAAAAAGAAAGTTTCTTCGTCGCCTCCATAGTTCTTCCGTCCTTCCGTGGAGATGATGAAGAGAATTGAAATGTTCAGCCACTACTCTTTTGCTTCTTTGTTCCTTCTTCTTCTGCGTCTCTCAATCTTCCCCTCTTTTGCTTCTTCCTTTCTTCATATATATAATCTAAATATAACTTAGGCCGTGGGTCACTGATTCTCCTTTTCTTATTAAAAAGATATCTTATATCTTGTAAGCAACTCCACCAGATCACGTAATTGATTTTATTTCTATTTTTCTTGCGTGAGACCACTGAGTTTGGCTGATTGCATATCCTTTTAATTGCTTTTTCTACTTCTTTCTAAATCAGCTAATATTTCCTGCAAAATATAATAGGAAATAAGTAGATTTTATATCAAAATATCTTTTTATTCTATAATGATAGTAAAGTATATAAAAGATAATTAAATAGGTATATAATATCAATAAATCCAACTAATTCTCATAAAATATACACCCATTTAATCATAAAATATATACTTATCAAACTCCTCCACACTTAAACATTTGCTTGTCCTCAAGCAAAAGAAAGAGAATTTATTATCTGAAAGGAACATTGCCTATGAAATTCCTAAACAAAGAGCAATAAACCACCACACTTTGATTATATTATCAAATCTTATTTAAGTTAATGTCTTATTAAAATAAGTCATTAAGCCAATAGAGTGTAACAATCTCTTAATGTCCCATGATCAAAAGATCAACAAGCAATAAGTTCAACTATAAGATTAGTAAAAGAATATTACGCTACTCAATTTCTCTATAAAAATTCAAATGCCCCCACCAAACCAAGCTTTTCATTTAATTTATTAAGAATTCTCAAGTATGAAACAACTCATTTTGTCTTTTTTTTTTCCTTTCCTTTTCTTCTTTTTCTTTTCTTTTATTTTAATTTTTTTGGTTTCTTGAGCCATTGTAGGTCCCCTTTTGACGCGACCCTGCACATGGGTGATGTAGCACCGATTACTCAGTTACTCTAACGGCACCTCAAGAGACTTTTAGCTCAACTCATAACCCTCTTTGACTTTACCGTTTGACGCGAGTGCCAACATTGGTGATGAAGTGCCCCCGGTTACTAAGTGAGGTCTAGAGAAGTCATTGGAGTTGTTGTGTGTTTTTTTTAATGAGTCATTTCCCTACACAAAAGTTTTACTTAGCTGGCAAAGGTCATCATCTAATTTTCTAAAGAAATCATGTAGCAAAATATTCATGAACTAATAATCTGTTGATCATATTACAAACTAATCCATATTCTCATAGTCCATCTCAAGATTGCAAAAAAGAACTCAAGGCTTAGAGACTTAGTTGAAACATTTTTTTTTCTATTTTAATTTTTGACTTGATAATATTCTCTAAGATGAGGAAAGCTCAAAATAAAGGTCAATCCTCAACAATGCAAAAATCTCAAATTTAAAAAAATCTTTTCAATTGCATAAGGATAAACATAACTAAAGAAATTATATCCCTCCCCCACACTTAAATCAAACATTGTTCTCAATGTTGCAAAAATATAAAGAGGAAAAGGAACTAGTACTCCCTTGGTTTAGGCCTCTAACTCTGATGTGGAGTGCTTCCCTTAGTACCATCCATGATATTTCAAATTTTTAGGGAGAAAAGAGTGCTCCAGCAAGACCTTGCAGCAACAAGATGATTGATCTTCTTCAAACCTGAATAAAATTGAAAGAAAGAAAGCAAGAAATAATAATAATAAAATATGCAAGCAAAACCCTTGGGTTGCCTCCCAAGAAGCGCTAAATTTAAAGTCTGCGTTGTAGCCAGACTTCTCAAACAAACTACTAATCATAAGTATCAAACACCTCAATTACCTTGTCTTCATTCCTTTTCAAGCAACAAGGTTTCAAACATAAAAATTGATCGTTCAAATTAATTACTTGTACTTCCTTAATCATAGACAATCTTGGATTACAAGCAATCACTGAATTCAAATGAGGCACAACATGCATATCCTTAAAAGTAAATATAGGCACTTCCAAGAATTTAGAGCATCCAATAAAATCAACTTGACTCTCATTAGTAAGAGTCAACACTTCAAGAGGAGGGTCATAAACAACAACAATTGGGACATCTACATCAATTTGATCACCAACATCACAATCCTTAGGCTCCACAGCTGGAACCTCTTCTAAACGTCCTCTATTCTCATTTAAATCAATTTCAAGCTCACAATCACTTTCTACATTACCCATAGTCTCATGCAATTCCACACCTTCAAATTCCTCACATTAATCATTATCATCATAAGAAGTGGTAACCATGTTTAAGGGATTATTTTGCACCATAGTCTCAAGGGTAGAAAGCATTTGACTAGCATATACCCTAATATTTTGGAGACTTGACTCAATGCTAGAAAACATCTCCTTTCGCTCTCTACTAGATCTCTTTGATGCTTCCACACACTCCTCAAATAAGTTTTCCAAATTAGATTTTTCCTTGTACTCAATGGTGTGCTCTTCAATAGGTGAATAAGAGTAAAAAAGAGAGATATTTTCATGAGAACAATAGACATGTGGATCCCTAAGATTATATTGCTCAAAACCTTCACTCGGACAAAATGAATGATCAAAATAGGCTTGGTTTCTAGCAAAATCTTCCCCTACAAAATGACTAGTTGTAATATATGGACAATGCTCATATAAATGACTCTCTTCACAATAAGCACGAGACATGTAAATATATTGAGAAGAATCAACATATAGAAGACAACTATCATTTATGCTCCTTTTACGTTGCCTATATTCATTCAAAGAATTTAAAATAGTAATCAATCCATCTTGTATAGAAGACGAAGAATTCATCTCCTTTTCACTATTAAGACCAGTTGGTTGCCAATTGAAATCTATTTTTTTAAAAAATTTCTTTTTTCTAAAAAAATAGAATAAAATATTTACAAACTCAAACTCAAACTACTAATGCTCAATCAATTCCAACCAAGACAATTGTGGCCCACAAGTCCCCAACAATGGCGCCAAAAACTTGATAAGGCAAAACTTTATAGCCTAAAAATGCTAAAAGTTTACGAGCCGTATCAAGTAATAAAGAGTAAGTAAGATATCGTTTACACGAGGACTTAATACCACAAACTTCAGTTAAGCATTAATTTCACAATTTCGTTAAAGTTGAGAAAACCAAATTAAATTTAATTAAGAGAAAAGAAATTAAAACTAAAATTAAAACAAACAAACTGCCACACGAATGAACGAGCAACCTAGAATTACTAATCCCTTATGTGATTCTTAGATTTTATTCCCCACTAAATTAACTTTGACTTAACTTGATCAGCTAATCAGGAGTATTAATAATGTCTATAAATGCCTTTCGGTCCATTTATATACCTACCTTAATTAATTATGTGATGCCTCACACAATTAAATAAGATGCGTTTTAAATCGGACTTACTTTAATTTGATTATGCAGAGCTTCTAGGCATATTCCTATCCTAGACGCAAATTAGATTAAAACCTAATTTTACATTAAATTTAAACCTAATTCCACATTAAATTTAAACCTAATTCCACATTATTTAATCCCAAGGTCAATTTATAATTCCCTCTTCCAAGTTCAATCCTAAATCCCCAAAACATGCTCAATGGTGATCAATCAATAAGCAAAAACAATGAACACATGATTAAATAAACTGAAATAAAATTAAGCAAAACTAACAAGTGGAAATAATTTCTAAAACCCAAAAAAGTTCATAGATTCTCCAGGTTGCAAAACCAACTAGCCACACATGGCTTTAATCAAATCCATAACAAAAAGATGAAACTTAGGTTCAAAGAATAAAGAGAGAGAGAGGAAAGAAAGTTTCTTCATCACCTCCACAGTCCTTCCGTCCTTCTGTGGGGATGATGAAGAGAACTGAAACGCTCAGCCGCTACTCTTCTGCTTCTTTGTTCCTTCTTGTTCTGTGTCTCTCAATCTTCCCCTCTTTTGCTTCTTCCTTTCTTCATATATATAATCTAAATATAACTTAGGTCATGGGTCAAAGATTCTCCTTTTTTTATTAAAAAATATCTTATATCTTGTAATCAACTCCACCAGATCACGTAATTAATTTTGTTTCTATTTTTCTTGTGTGAGACCACTGAGTTTAGCTGATTGCATATCCTCTTAATTGCTTTTTCTACTTTTTTCCAAATCAGCTAATATTTCCTGCAAAATATAATAGGAAATAAGTAGATTTTGTATGAAAATATCTTTTTATTCTATAATGATAGTAAAGTATATAAAAGATAATTAAATAAGTATATAATATCAATAAATCCAACTAATTCTCATAAAATATACACACATTTAATCATAAAATATATACTTATCATTACTCCAACTTGAGGTAAAAAAACATAGAAAACCTAACTCTAGAAGACAAAAGACATCTTGAACAATACTCATACCTCTTCAATAAAACAAATAGGGTGAATTGGCTTCAACACAAATAAGCAAGGGAAGACCATCAATTTCAAAGACCACTTTATCATGCCCAAGATCCATAGCTAGCATCATTGCCTTTTTCATTGCTAGGGCTACAGTCATAAATGCATAAATTGATTTAAATTTATCCACATAACCCCATTTAAAATTGCCAAAATTATCCTGACATATCAGCCCCAATAGCAGCACCTACCATATAATAGGAGTGATATCCTGATAGAAGACAAACTCAATTTTTTCTTGCTCTCTATTCACCGCCAGCCTGAACCATGCAGAACCGCTGTCAAATTATAAAATATGAGCTGTCTAACAAATGAAGATGAATAGTATGCGTTGTCAAACCAAGAAAGTATTAGAAGCGTGATGTGTTAAATAGGAAGCATGAGGTGTCATATGATAAAGAAGCAAAGCATGATCTTCCACCGCTGGCTAATTAATTGGAAAAATGCTGATGGGTTATTAATTGAGGAGAAGTCAAAAATAGCGGCTGAAAAATGTAGAAGCAACAAGAAAGCTGTGGAAGACAATTACGGAAGCTAAGGCGGTATAACAAATAATAAAATAATACATATTAGTCGGCTTAATTGCTCTATATATAGGTGTGTTATATTGTTCTTGTGTGTGTATCCGGAAAAAAGAAAAGAGAGATTGAGAGAAAATAGTAAGAAGTGCCGAAGCACTTTGAGAGAGAAGTGAGAAAATTATTTTTTGAGAGTTGTGTGTGTGAAAAAACAAAAGAGTGGTGTATTGTATTTGAGTTAATAATAGAAGTATTATTTTCATCTTTCTATATCTTTAATTTCCAACAGATCCTACTTACCATTAATTATAACGTCAATGAGCTTAGAACCAGTTTCCCTTCCACCATCGACCTCTCGTACATCACCGTCTCCCCGACTGCATCTCCTAGAATTTTTGCATCAAGACCATCGAATGCCTCCAGAGAGAGTCCATGAAACTGCAGCCAAAAGGATGCATAACTAAAGTTGACATCATTAAGAACCATATAATCCTCCCAGTTCTAGATATTCAACAGATGACCCTGTATAGACCTATAGACCATAGTCTTCCTTTGAGAATCCGAGCATAATCGTCACTTTTATAAAGACATAAAAACAAATATTAGTTGACTCCGATCAAGGTCATGCACTTCCAACTCTTCATCCAACTGCCATCCTTTCTAAATCATAGAGATTACCGTTTAAATTCTTCTTAGTTACAATCTTTCCTACCAACGTCCCACCTTTTATCTCAAGCCTCCGACCTAGGTTGAAGACAACCTGTTTTGGCTTCCTTACACCACTACCCTGCCGTTCCTCCATATTTCAAACAAAGTACTAGGACACACACCAACACCCCGACACCTTCACTCGTAACAGAGTAAGAAAAAGAAGAGTTGGAGGAAAAAAAAAAAAAAAACAGAGGGACGGTCAACGTTCCAATAAACATTGGTCGTAGTTGTTGGCGGTGTGTGGGTGGCAAAGTCCCACATCGCCTAATTGAGAAGGGAGGGGGCGCTATTTTGAGTATAAATAGAGGCCTCCCCCTCCCTTCATCCTCACCCCTCTCAATTGTCTCTTAAGACATTTGTATATCTTTCTCTCTTGTAGTATTTCACTTGTAAATTATTTGGAGTGAATTTAGGATCTGAAATTTCTCTTATTTTTTTGTCTTATTTATTATTTATTAGCTGCATATAGATATAGTAGTTGGGGCTTATTATATTATTAAATTACGTCTAGAAACTTTGTTTCTAGCTTGGGTAATTTTCTAGTATAATCAGTCACGCTCTATATTGTGCTTCCGCAACAATTGGTATCAGAGCCGAGGTTCTGTCTGAGTATGCTCTGTGGTTGCAGCTTAGTCTGAGCTTCCACATCAGAAAAGAATTACTTTTGGGCTTTTGTTTTGGCAGCTATTAAATAATTTTTTGGAGCAGAAATGGCAGACAAAAAGGGTGATGTGTCCACTGCAGGTGCCAGTAATTCGTCGTTCGCATCTTCGTATTTGACAAGAATAGTGTCTAATGCAAAGTTTGCAGTTGAAATTTTTGACGGATCTGGGCATTTTGGCATGTGGCAAGGCGAGGTTCTGGATGTCCTTTTTCAGCAAGGACTAGACTTTGCCCTTGAAGAGAAAAAACCAGAAAAGATGGAGGAAGAAGAATGGAGGGTCGTCAATCGAGTTGCTTGTGGTACTATTAGATCGTACCTTTCAAGAGAGCAGAAGTATCCATACACAAAGGAAACTTCTGCATGTAGACTGTGGAAGGCACTGGAGGACAAGTTCTTGAAGAAAAACTGTCAGAATAAACTCTATATGAAGAAAAGGCTGTTTCGCTTCACTTACGTTCCTGGTACCACAATGAATGAGCATATCACTAGCTTTAACAAGTTGGTGACGGATTTGCAGAATATGGACGAGACCTTTGGAGATGAAGATCTGGCCCTGATGATGTTGGGATCACTTCCTGATGAGTACGAGCACCTGGAGACTACCCTTCTTCACGGTAAGGAGAAAGTTTCTCTAGAAGAAGTTTGTTCTTCTTTGTACAGCCATGAACAGAGAAGGAAAGAAAAACAAAAGGGTGGAGATGCAGAGGCTCTAGTGGTAAGAGGCCGTACTGAAGACAAGAAGAGATCAAAGAAAGGGCGATCCAAGTCAAGGTCCAGACCCAGCAAAGATGAGTGTGCCTTTTGTCGAGAAAAGGGACACTGGAAGAAGGACTGTCCGAAGCTGAAGAACAAAGCCAAACCTGGAGATGAGAAGGCTGCTATGGACTCCTATGTAGCTGATTATGATGATGAAAATTCAGATTTATCGCTGGCTACAACAACGTCGTCAAAACCATCAAACGAATGGTTGTTGGACTCAGCCTGCAGCCATCATATGTGTCCTAATAGAGACTGGTTCACTGATTTTGAAGAAGCAGAGTGTGGAATTGTTCACACAGCAGATAACTCTTTACTTACCGCATATGGCATTGGTTCTATTAAACTTAGGAACCATGATGGATTGATTAGAACATTGACAGATGTTCGATATGTACCAGACTTGAAGAAGAATCTCATTTCTGTGGGAACTCTAGATTCAAAAGGGTTCAAGATCACTGCAGAAAATGGAGTAATGAAGATATTCTCTGGTGCATTGGTGGTAATGAAGGGTATTCGGAAGAACAATAACACATACCATTATCATGGTAGTACAGTTATTGGCACGGCAGCAGTGACATCTAGTAGTGAGAAGGATGCAGAAGCAACCAGGTTGTGGCATATGCGCTTGGGACATGCTGGAGGAAAATCCTTGAAAACTTTAGCAAGTCAAGGATTGTTGAAAGGATTGAAGCATTGCATCATGGACTTTTGTGAGCATTGCGTGAAGGGGAAACACACAAGGGTTAAATTCGGTACAGCTATTCACAATACAGAAGGTATTTTGGATTATGTACACTCTGATGTTTGGGGTCCTTCCAAAACAGCTTCGTTGGGAGGAAAGCATTATTTTGTAACCTTTGTTGATGATTTTTCCCGAAGAGTTTGGGTGTATACGATGAAGACCAAAGATGAAGTTTTGGGAATTTTTCTCAAATGGAAGACGATGATAGAAGCACAAACATGCAGGAGGATCAAATGTCTTCGCACAGACAATGGTGGAGAGTACAGGAATGATCCTTTCCAGAAGGTTTGTGAAGACAATGGCATCGTCAGACACTTCACCGTGAGAAATACACCACAGCAGAATGGGGTGGCAGAACGCATGAACCGGACTTTGCTGGAGAAGGTTCGGTGTATGTTGTCCAATGCTGGTTTGGGCAAAGAATTTTGGGCTGAGGCAATAACATATGCGAGTCATCTCATTAATCGTCTACCATCTGCTGCTATTGATAGTAAGACACCGTTGGAACAATGGTATGGTAAGCCTGCTAATGATTATGATTCTTTACATGTATTTGGCTCAACTGCATATTATCATGTGAAAGAATCAAAATTGGATCCAAGAGCAAAGAAAGCCATTTTCTTGGGAATCACTTCTGGAGTCAAAGGATATCGTTTATGGTGTCCAGAGACGAAGAAGGTTGTGTTTAGCAGGGACGTTACTTTTGATGAGACTGCTATATTTAAAACAGTAACATCTGAAGATACCACACAGACCGATGGTGCTTCGAAGCAGGTGGAGTTTGAAGGAAAGCTAACTTTCCCAATACAGAAAAGTGACGGGGAAACGAGGAAAGACTTTCCTGTAGAAGAAGAGCCAGTTGAAAGGGAGGTTTCAACACAAGAACCTCAGCAGCAACATGAATCAATCGCAACCAGCAGGCCACGACGAATAGTAAGAAAGCCTACTCGCTTTATGGATATGGTGGCTTGTGCAACGTCAATTGCAACTGATGGCATTCCTTCAACTTATCGATGGGCTATCCGGGGCTCAGAAAAGGATGAGTGGATGAATGCAATGAATGAAGAAATGCAGTCCCTTCATCAGAATGGCACGTGGAGATTGGCCAAACTCCCAAAGGGTAAGAAAGCAATTGGTTGCAAATGGGTGTATGCGAAGAAAGAAGGATTTCCTAACCAAGGCGATATTCGCTACAAAGCAAGGTTGGTAGCTAAAGGCTATGCTCAGAAGGAGGGAGTTGATTACAATGAGGTATTTTCTCCAGTTGTAAAACATTCCTCCATTAGAATTCTGTTGGCTTTGGTAGCGCAGTTAGATTTGGAACTAGTTCAGATGGATGTAAAAACTGCATTTCTAAATGGGGACTTGGAGGAGGAAATCTACATGACTCAGCCTGAAGGATTCAAAGTTGCTGGAAAGGAGAATATGGTGTGCAAACTTGAAAGATCGTTATACGGATTGAAGCAGTCTCCGAGACAATGGTATAAACGGTTTGACAAGTTTATGTTGCGACATAAGTATAGAAGAAGCAAATACGATCATTGTGTGTATTTGCGGAAGCTTGAAGACGGATCCTTTATTTATCTTCTTTTGTATGTTGATGATATGTTGATTGCTTCAAGAAATCAAGCAGAGATTGAGAAGCTAAAGGATCAACTGAAGAAGGAATTCGAGATGAAGGACTTAGGCGAGGCAAGAAAGATACTTGGCATGGAGATAACAAGAGATAGACCATCGAAGAAGCTCTTCTTATCTCAAAGGGAGTATTTGAAGAAGGTGCTACACCGTTTTGGTATGAATGAAGAAACCAGGTCAGTAAGCATTCCACTTGCACCGCATTTTAAGCTTAATGCTGATATGTCGCCGAAGGATGAAGATGAACGAGCATATATGTCAAGGGTACCATATGCGAACGCTGTTGGTAGCTTGATGTATGCTATGGTTTGTACAAGACCAGACATTTCACAGGCAGTTGGAGTAGTGAGTAGGTATATGCATGATCCCGGAATAGAGCATTGGCAAGCCGTGAAATGGATTCTACGGTATATTTGTAATACTGTAGATGTTGGATTGGTCTTTCAGCAGGATGTTGATCAACAACTAGTTGGGTATTGTGACTCAGATTTTGCAGGTGACTTGGACAAACGAAGGTCAACTACTGGTTATGTATTCACTCTTGCAGGTGCACCAGTTAGTTGGAAGTCAACTTTACAGTCAACGGTAGCTTTGTCTACAACAGAGGCAGAGTACATGGCAATTACAGAGGCTGTGAAGGAGGCGATTTGGCTTCAAGGGTTGCTTGGAGAGCTTGGTGTTAATCAGGAAAGCATCACAGTATTTTGTGATAGCCAGAGTGCTATTCAATTAGCAAAGAACCAAGTCTACCATGCAAGGACGAAGCACATTGACGTCCGATATCACTTTATAAGAGAAATATTGGAAGAAGGTGGAGTCACGATACGGAAGATACGAACAGATGATAATCCTGCTGATATGTTGACAAAGGTGGTGACTTCTATTAAATTTCAACATTGTTTGGATCTGATCAACATTGTTGAACGTTGTATTTTGAATAGAAGTTACAATTAGAATTTTGTAAATAGGAAATTGAGAATGTAGGGATTTTGCCAAGGTGGAGATTTGTTGGCGGTGTGTGGGTGGCAAAGTCCCACATCGCCTAATTGAGAAGGGAGGGGGCGCTATTTTGAGTATAAATAGAGGCCTCCCCCTCCCTTCATCCTCACCCCTCTCAATTGTCTCTTAAGACATTTGTATATCTTTCTCTCTTGTAGTATTTCACTTGTAAATTATTTGGAGTGAATTTAGGATCTGAAATTTCTCTTATTTTTTTGTCTTATTTATTATTTATTAGCTGCATATAGATATAGTAGTTGGGGCTTATTATATTATTAAATTACGTCTAGAAACTTTGTTTCTAGCTTGGGTAATTTTCTAGTATAATCAGTCACGCTCTATATTGTGCTTCCGCAACAGTAGTGACTCACAGGGGGCCTCACAGACACTCACAGGAGGAGAGGGAAAAGTCCAACCTTTTCTCGTTGTCCTCTATTTTTGTAGGATAAAGGTAAGAACTAAGCTTAAAAATCAAAACAAAGATCCTCTTAAAAGAGCTACATATTGAGGAAAATAACAAATTAATGCTCGTCTGAATCTAATAATAGTTGATTCAAGCATGAAATTGGAACGGGGTTTGGGGTGTCACTTGCCCCACTTGCCCCAATTAGTAGTTTTTTTATTTCCTTTTTTCATTATATTAATATATTTTAGAGGTGACATTTTGATATTTGATTGGCAAAAAAATGGTGGCGTTTTCAAATTTCCAAAGATTTGATACTCTAGTTAGAAAAGTGAATTATATGATTAAATGGTGCAATATGAATAACAAGAACGGGGAAATTCCCAGATATTTTTATATTGTTGAGGTTTTAATCAATAAAATAAATTTTAATATTACCTTATTATTTGGTTTAGAATGGGTGATGCAAAATACTTTTACGCGTAATAATACCTGTAATTATTATAATTATCATTTTGATGAAAATAATGATAAATTACTCGTATAAATGTTAGAGTATAGGCAACAGTTAAGCAAAAATTTAGCTACATTCATGAGTCATGGCTTTGTTTCTTTCTCCGCATGAGCTGAGATCAAACATCCTCATCCTTGATGCTACCAACAAGCACAAGAGAAGGCAATTCCAAGAAGGAAATATGAGATTTACACATCTAGAAACCGTATTTTCGTTTTCATCATTTCCCAATCTCTACAAGCAGCACCGATTTGAAGGGAGATTGAGAATAATTGGGATTTGAATCACTAAAAGTCGAAGATCTTCGACGACTCAATGACGGTGTGGTCCACAACAATATCGCCATTTGTGGGAAACCCGCTGGAGAAGTTGGAGTCGCCACCGTTGTATAGGCAGAGTAGGAGTCATCCGTGTGGAAGAAGAGTCGAAGTTCAACCCATCGACGTCATTGTCATCGATGAAGGCATTGGAGAAAGACAACTTTAATCACTGACTTCTCTCTCTCAAATAATGCTTTCCTGTATGCTTCTTTTCTTTTCTTTTTTTGGACATAGGAAGAATAGCCTGGGAATATTGAAAATGATATTAACGGTATACTAGTAGGATGAAAATGATTTTAGGGTAGATGAAGTAAATATGTTAAAGGAGTTTTATGTCAACTTATAAAAATATACTTTTCAATAATGAGTAGTATTATGGGTATATCTTTTCCTACAGTCCATGGATGAGGACATTAACATGCACCAGTGGTGAGTGTCGTTGTCTGGAGTGCAACAGATCTACGGTTCCTTGCCAGCTGTGTTGCGGCACTTTTGTTCAATTTGATCTGCAACGATGAGCCTATTTGGAAGGTGATGGGAGACTAAAAAAATACCGTAGAAGAGAAAAAAAGCACAGTGCATGGAAATAGTTGGGCCATAAATAAAAGTAATGTAAGGGGGAAAAGGAAAAACATCTGATGTTATACTAATATGAATGATATTAGGGGACAAAAAGAGAATATTATTTGTGATATCATCGAACCACCATAATGCAACACCTTCGCTTCTACCTTTACCTAACCATTAAGAAAACTAATTGGTTTTTTTTTTTTTTTCAGAAGCCTTCTTCCTTCAAATTTCTAAATATCAAAGCAATCCCAAGACCTTGACAATTCTATACTAATAGATTCCTAGCGAACCAGTGGCTAGTCCCATCCGACCACCGGCATTTTGAGAAGATGAAATATCTTGAACATATCAGTATTACCCTTACCTGTAGTATATTGAGGAAAATAACAAATTAATCCTCGTATGAATCTAATAAAAGTTTATTCAAGATCAAATTAGAACAGGGTTTGGGGTGTCACCTGCCCCACTTGCCCCAAATAGTTTTTTCTCTCTCCCAAGCATAATAGTTAAAAACTCAATTTATCACTGTGATTTTATGTTTTTACGATTTTTTTTTTCATTAAAACGATTTTACTAATTTTCCAAACGCTTTTACTATGTTACGATTTTACATTTTACGATTTTTTATTCTCATTTCGTTTCCAGGTAAAATCTACGTTTTCACTACCATGCTCCCAAATAGTGTTTTTTATTTCCTTTTATCATTATATTAATATATTTTAGAGGTGACATCTTGATATTTGATTGGCAAAAAAATGGTGGCGTTTTCAAATTTTCAAAGATTTGAGATTTGACACTCTAATTAGAAAAAGGAAATTATATGATTAAATGGTGCAATGAATAACAAGAACCGGGAAATTCCCAGATATTTTTATATTGTCGAGATTTTAATCAAGAAAAGAAATTTTAATATTACCTTATTATTTGGTTTAGGGTGGGAGATGCAAAATATTTTTACACATAATAATATATATAATTATTATAATTATTATTAATTTGATGAAAATAATGATAAATTATTCGTAGAAATGTTATAGTATAGGCGACAGTAAGGAAAAATGGATGGACCTAGATTCATAAGTCACATGGCTTTGTTTCTTTCTCCGCATGAGCTGAGATCAAACATCCTCATGCTTGATGCTACAAACAAGCACAAGAAAAGGCAATTCAAAGAAGGAAATTTGAGATTTAACACATCTAGACACCGTACTCGGTTTCATCTTCATTTCCCAATCTTTACAAGCAGCACCGGTTTGAAGGGAGATTGAGAATAATTGGGATTTGAATCACTAAAACTCGTAGATCTTCGACGACTCAATGATGGTGTGGTCCACAACAATATCGCCATTTGTGGGAAACCCGCCGGAGAAGTTGGAGTCGCCACCGTTGTATAGGCAGAGTAGGAGTCATCCGTGTGGAAGAAGAGTCGACTTTCAACCCATCAACGTCATCGTCATTGATGAAGGCATTGGAGGAAGACAACTTTAATCACTGACTTCTCTCTCTCAAATAATGCTTTCCTGTATGCTTTTTTTTTTTTTTTTTTGGACATGAGAAGAATAGCCTGGGAATATTGAAAATAATATTAAGGGTATATACTAGTAGGATGAAAATGATTTTAGAGCAGATGAAAAAATATGTTAAAGGACTTTTATGTCAACTTATAAAAATATACTTTTAAATCGTGAGTAATATTATGGGTATATCTTTTCCTACAGTCCATGGATGAGGACATTAACATGCACCAGTGGTGAGTGTCGTTGTATGGAGTGCAATAGATCCACGGCTCCATGCCAGCTGTGTTGCGACACTTTTGTTCAATTTGATATGCAACGAGGAGCCTATTTGGAAGGTGATAAGAGGGAAAAAAAAAAACACAGTGGAAATAGTTCAACAGTAGCTTTGGAGAAGAAGCCAGCAAATTTGGCTTTTCACGGTGTTGGGGGGGTCACAGTATGGCCATTATCAACATGTTCACTGGTGTCGAGGTGTGCGGTTGGTGCCAAATTGAACCGCCTTTTGTTTTGGAAATAAAAATTATTTTTCATTTCATTATAGATCTGATAATTCACGTATATTTTTTTATTAAAAAAAAGATTTTTTTTAGCTTGGGATTTTTCTTTATATATCTCTATTTCCCACAAGCATTCGGATTTATCGGCAACGGGGCGAAGAGATATATTATTCTAGTGCAGTGAAATTTATACTCAACCTATTTAATTTTAATAAATACAATTTATACTTTCTCTTTAACTGTGACTTCTGAAAATTTTGATTTTGATTTTTTCAATAATAAATTAACTATTTTTATTTTATCTAATTTTCATCTTAAATTATCACAATATATAAATATAATATATATGTATACTTAGTATTCATTAAGATTTATGCATTTTTTTAGTTATTTTCTATTTTAACTTACTTTTTAAATTATAATCCAAATAAGTTTAAATTTGAAAAAAAAAATACTTTGCCAATTTAAATATAAATCACATTTTTAATATGACTTTTACCCTATCATAAGTTTGCAAAAGTCAAGATTGAAAAAAAGCCACTTCTACCACCGTTAATCAAAACAGACTATTGTTCACTCGTCCAATAAGCGCCAAAATGTTGCCGATTTCATGTGTCTCACTCTCATCTCTCAATATGATTTCTAATGCTAATTTCGTGCTTGTTTGGAACTATTTATTATAAAAACATTCACATAAATCAAATTAAAACTCATGTCACATACTGACCTTATACATAATAAATTATGAATGAAAAAATGTTTTCAAAGGTTCCAACAACCTTTTCAAACAAGCCTTGATAATTCTTGAGTTTAAATTGTACGTAAGAATTTTGAGCGTACATGTAATCTGATTGATTCACTGAGGTACCTACACGAAACTGAAGTACTGATATGGACTTTGATTACATTACACATCAAATATACTAAAGATAGGAAGATAAGAGAACACTTTTGTAAAAAAAACCTTTTAGACGGAGGAAAACATAATTATTCTCTATGTGTTATTTCAGATTACTTACTCCCTTAATCCCACATCCTTAATATAGTCTCCGTACAATTACATAGAAATATATATAATTCTTCAACGTATACTTACATGGAAATAGTGATAGATAACTCTTGAATCATAAAGGAAAATCTCTTCCTTTAACCCACATTTCTTCGGATTTGGCTTACCTCCGCTGCGCTAATCGTCCGCTGCTATCCTTTGCTATTAAACGTTGCCGTTTTTTATATAAAACACATACACAGCTGGTCTTTAAAAAAAAAAAAATAGACATTGACTGGCAGGTAGTAAAAAGATAATTCAGGATACTGAATGGTACCAAAAAAAATTCTTTATAATCTTGAAAAATTATTTCAGTATCTTGAAAAAATATTTCAGGATCTTAAAAAAATATTTTAGGGTACTGACTGGTACTAAAAAGGTACTGACTAGTACTGAAAAAATAATTCATAATCTTAAAAAATTATTTTAGGATCTTGAAAAAATATTCTAAATTATATTTTTAGTAGTATTCAGTAGCTAAAATATTTTTTAAAATCCTAAAATAATTTTTAAGATCATGAATTATTTTTTCAGTACCAGTTATTATCTTTTTAGTACCAATGAATACCCTGAAATATTTTTTCAAGATACTGAAATAATTTTTCAAAATCATGAAGAATTTTTTTGATACTATTCAGTATCCTGAATTATCTTTTTACTACCTGTCAGTGTCCTAATTTTTTTTTTTTAAAGGACAAGCTGTGTGTGTGTTTTATATAAAAAACGACAACGTTTAATAGCAAAGGACAGCAGCGGACAAATTAGCGCAGCGGAGGTAAGCCAAATCCCATTTCTTCATATTCATATAATAGCCTTAATTTTCATTGGGTTTTACCAATGGCGGAACCAGGAAATTATTTTAACCTGGGCCAAAAACATAAACATATTGAACTATTTATTAAATAATATCGCATAACATTAAAAATAAAAATAAATAATAACCAACAATTTAAATCAAAAGAAACAAAATTCTATGATATTTGGAAAGAGACTCATTATAAGGTGCATGACTTTCAAAAATTATTTTCTTAGAAATATCACTTTTTGAAGTTAATTTTTTTTTAAAGAACATACCTATGCTTTTCTGTTTATTCTTACTTATCTTTCCAACCTATAACAAATTTGGTGACCCAGAATATATATTGATGTCAGTATTAATTAGTATCTTTTGTCAAAACTCATAAATCCAAAACGATTAAAATTAGTCATTAATCATCCTCTACATATATATAGTCATCTATTGTCAAAACTTAAGACTCTTCTAAAATCATAACCCAAAAATTTTCACTAATCAACACAATATACCCTCATTAGAAAGAGAAAAATATGTAGAATAACTTTCATAAAATGAGTGAGGTGAAAAGAACCAAATATTATCCTAATAAAAAAAGAGAGTATAATTATAGAAAAAAATAAGATATTAGCTAGGGCCAAGTTAGTGGTCAAAATAAAATATTATATAATACTCCCTCCGGTCCTAATTATAAGAACAATTTAACAGAATTTGGAGAGATTAATGAGAGAGGTTAAATTAGTTAATTATAATTATTTTCCCTAAATACCCCTGCTTAATTACATGAAGGCAATCTCAACTGAAACGTTGGTCCGTGCAATTGGGTATTCGGACTTGCAATTTCTCCAAGCTTTACCGACAGTGATTTCTCTAAGCTTATCGGCGATTCCTCCAAGCTTACCGCGAGCGATTTCTCCAAGCTTACCGACAGAGATTTCTCCAAACTTATCAGCGATTTCTCCAAGCTTATCGATAGCGATTTCTCGAAGCTTATCGACAGTGGTACTTTGACTCCGCGATTTCTCCGTCAAATCGATAGGTATGTTTCCTATTTTGAGTTCGGATTTCAGATGCTCCTACTCCGTTCTTCAAAGTTCCTTCTCTAGAATTTAGTCAGATCTCCATCGATTTTAGATTTGCTTGTCGCAATGTTGAATGTTGTTTCTCTGGAGTTCAGATTTTTGTCGATTTCAGATTTTGCTTGCTATAGATCCCTGAATTGGCTGCTGTCGATGGATTTTAATAGTAAAGAAATTGATGCAGGTGAACATTAAAGCTTGTTCTTATTATAGCAAAGCAGCGCATTTGATTATGGTCCATAAATACAATTAGACTGTAGAGGCCTTGTTCTACATGGAATAATTTTGTTTCCTCATCGGTTTCAGGTGGTTTTCTCTTTGACCCATAATACCAAGTCAGTGTCAAGAAATTTCAAAAACAAAACACGATAGTATTGAACAAGAAATTGAGGAGGAACTCATTCATGCATCTGAAACTAACGGTAATTTTATCTAGAATTCATTCTGTTGTGTCTTGTTTCTGGTTTGACCATATGGTAATTTTATCAATTGGGTTCAGAATTCATCTGAACCCTTGTGATGATGATTAAAAGAACAGCGCCTTTTTGAGATATGAAACCAAGGATTTAGGGAAATAAATCAATAGGCATGTTTGTTTAATGCGAAAGAAATTAGTATTTGGCACTGTCAATGTTATATGTGGTCATGTCGCTGCCAACATTCAAGAAACTGGAGAAACCCTTCATCGTCGCAGGAAATCAGGTTTATCTTTGCAAGTGCTTGTAAATTGAATTATCAATAGGCATGTTGCTTGTCATGTCGTTGATAGTTCCCTCAAAATAAGAGACTAATTTAACTGATTTTTTTACCAATTGGGTCGGTTTCAAAACACTGATTAATATAGCTTTTTTTCTTTTACAAAGATTAATATAGCTATACTACACCATAGAAGAGAAGAAAAGTGAAAAAATAATAATGAATTTTCTTATGTAATAAATGAAGTTATTACCGTTCAAAAAAGATCAGACCATGGAACTGATGTCTGTTGTACAGATTCATTGTTCTTTTATAACGTGGTATGGCTTTCTTCATGAACAGGAAAGTCTAGCTTGCTGTCCATTTATTTTTTACCCTTTCTGGCTTGTAATTTTCATGCCCTGTTGATATTATGGTTGTTTGCAATGTCATAACTGACAATGATGTGAACTCTTGCTTTTCCAAGTATAATTGGTCATAACAGAGCTTTTGTGTCCATGCATGCTTGTATCTTTCGGACACTAGGCAAGTTGGAGTCTGTTTTGATGTAAAATATGTAGGTGAAGCTGTGACTTGGTTTAGTTTTTGCTAAGTCTTCTTTATGATACTCCAGAGAATTTTCATGCTTGTATCTCTGATGTTATTTCCTGCCATTACTATGACTTGGAGTAGCTATTTTTTTGTGGGGTCCTTAGGCGCATCAGGCCCACTAATACCATTATCAGCATATCACTGAACAAATAAATTAGAGAAACTGTATTGTAGTAGTCCTCTTAAAATGCTGGAAATTTAAAGTTTCCTTTGTCTTGGCTCTTCAAGTTTCCTTTGTTACATTTTTAAATTCAGGCAACTACTGTAAGTTTTTGAGTAATGAAGACCGTAAAGCCATCTCCTATCTCTTATTGTCGAATAGTCAAGGAGGGGGACTACGTAGAGGGGCTACCCAATCAAATCAAATGTGATCCAAATTTAGTGGAAGAAGTGAGAGAGTATTTGAGGTAAGAATAATTTGTAGTTTAATGCTTACAATTGACAAAATAATTTGTACTCATAAGTTTTAAGATGATATTTACATCCTACGTTTTAGTGTCATTTCTACCTTTCTTTAGTAACTTATGGAAGGTTATAATTTCACCAGGACCCAAGAAAGGTGATCTGTTCAATGTTCAGCAATGTTTCTCAAGTACTTGAAATGGAGACGATCAATTGTTCCAAATGGGTTCATATCTGAATCAAAGATTCC
Organism: Acacia crassicarpa; assembly: GCA_034222035.1. Classification (NCBI taxonomy): domain Eukaryota; kingdom Viridiplantae; phylum Streptophyta; class Magnoliopsida; order Fabales; family Fabaceae; genus Acacia; species Acacia crassicarpa. The sequence goes on along the minus strand of JAWXYG010000009.1, from coordinate 14,942,588 downwards.
CAATGAGTTAGCTCAATAGAAGGTGTACATGCAAGGAGTCGATAAGAAAGGACGACCTATAGTAATTGCATTTGGTGCCAAACATTATCAAAACCCAGATGGCCTTGATGAATTCAAACGTATGTTTCTTTGTTTTTGTTTATTTTTCAAATTATATGCTTTCATTGTTTCAACTTGAGCTACAAATTTCTCAGTGACGAGCAATTTCCTGTGGATACAGGGCTGGTGGCCTATATTCTTGATAAAGTGACTTCAAGGTAACCCTTTTCATCTTTTATCTTGTATCTTGTGAATTTGCATTATAATTTTGAATTTAGCATGAGCTTGCTTGAATATTGGTAACACAAATTGGGGAAAATAATTCTGATTTCATTAGAAACTAATGCTCTGTACATACACACTTATATACATGTGCCAGATAGCTAAGACAGGGCAGCTCATCACTTATAACTCTAGCTAATTTGTATAACTGTGCTGGACTAATTAAGTTAGTTTAACTAACTATGGTAACTATGTAACAAACCCTGTTAATTGGGGAATATTTTGATGTATTAGGATACCACTGGGACAAGAAAAGTTTGTAGCCGTTGCAGATCTTAAAGATGTGTGCTAATTTGTGATGACAATGTAATTTCATACCTAGTTTAGGTTTGACTCATCAAATCTGCTGTTGTATGTCCACTGTCCAACAGTGGGAGAGATTTTGGATTATAAAATTCTCAATAGATATTTTATAAGCCTCCTCAATATGCTTTTCAGCTCCTTGTAAAACATAAGATTTTCAAATGTTGGCTGTGCTGCTTTGATTATGACCTATTCTCTTGGTTTAAAGTGGAAATTGACTAAGATACAACACTTGTCTTTATAGTTTGTTTACCAGTTCGTAAAAGTGGTGATGTAAATAGGGTAGTAGTGATGTTTACTTTGTTTTGACAAATTCTGGGATGTTTTTGTGCATGCAGAGATTGATCCCCGCTGTTATCTTGAATAATTTTGGAAGTTGGGATGGATAATTCATTTTGTATTTTGATGACACAACACAACACACGGTCAAGAATAATGATCCCTCCAAATGTGGAATAAAAGGTCTTTCGATTAAGTCAAAGATGGATGACACTACTTTTAAGCTTGATGCAATTTTAGATACTCCTTTGTTGATGTATAGAGTATATTCTATGTTGATGTAGTTACATGTTCTAGATTGATTAATAAGTGTATATATAATCTAGGAATGTTCAAGATTGTTGAGGGGTTTATGAGAAGTTCTTATATACTCCATGAAGACACTATTTTAGTCTTTGATGGGATGAAATCTAGCCTATTGTAATGATATTTGTTTTTTATGTACACATTTTTTTGGGGACAAATTTATGTACACATTTGCAAAGTCTACATAATCACCTTTTATGTGTTTAATGCTAGTTTATTTATTTATTTTTGTAAACATGAATTTTTTATAGATTCAAAATGATTTTTTACTATCATGAAATGCTAGGTTGTAGATTTAGAATGAATTTTAAATGTATATAAATATTTTTTTTGGGTATATTTTCCATGAATTTTTTTTCAAAGAAAAATTTTTTCTATCAAGAGAGTATCTATTTAATTGGGTATAACAAATGCAAGTTTATTTTTTTATTGTTGGAAAAAAGATAATGAAATTAATGTTTTATCAGGGGAAAAAAATCAATCACTTAGATAGTTACGGGGAAAAAAATTTAAAGGAATATTAAAATTATTTTATTTAAAAATAAAAAATAAAGTAGAATCTTTTGCTTGATAGAATATAAATGTGTTATTAAATTAATTATTGTGGAAGAAGTACTAGTATGGGTAATATGGGAAAAAAATGACAAAAATTGCTCAAAATTATTTTAGGAGAAAAAAGTATAATTGAGGTGTATATAAAAGTAATGAGTTACAAACATTATTTACTTTATAAAATATAAATTATTATTGTTTTTAATTATTATTGAGAAAATATAAATAGGGGTATTATAGGAAAAAATTGACAAAAGTTTAAAAGTGTTCTTATAATTAGGACCAAAACCAACTCCAAAAAGTGTTCTTATAATTAGGACCGGAGGGAGTACATATATATAAATACATAAGATAAGAGAAAGCCAGCTGGGGCCTTACATATTTTCGCCATTGGGTTTTACTCTAATCTGCAACAAATGGACTAGATATAGGTCCTAACTGGCCATCACATAGTTTCGCCATTGGGTTTTACTCTAATCCGCAACAAATGGACTAGATATATTCCAACATTGTGAACTTACAAGGCTAGAGTTTCACAACCATATTTCTCTATCTTAATCGGATTATGATCAGGATAAATATATGATTGAAATTATTTTCATGTATTTGGTAGAAAAAATTTGGAAATGCAAGATTGATCTTGAAAGTATTACTCGGTAACCAGTTGGCCGTTTGTACACTATCTCTAAACATATATAGAGAAAGCCCGCAAGAATGATAAGACTTCAATTCCAACTCGTTCTCTTGAAATGTCGTTCTCATCAAACGATCGACTTGCTGGCCACAGATACTCTTATTGTCATCCCATCCCCCATAAAAAAAATAAATGGTTTGAGCTACGTTACATATCTACATATTTCATCACGTAGACATCCCAAACAATAAACATTTTTTTTAGACGTAAGAGTATATATGAAATTTTTAAAATGGTACAAAAATGACATATCACTTAACAAAACGAAAAATAGGCCTCCCGTGCTTTTATATAGAAATGGATTTGTATTTGAATTGATTTTTGAATAAGCAATTCAATGAATCACATAAGTAAGCCAGAAAATAAGGCCTCCCGTGCTTTTATATATATAGAAAAAAGAAAAAAAAAAGTCAAAATTGCATTGCTGAACGCAATCCGATCGCACACATGCATGAACTTTGTTACACGTGATTCATGACCATCAACTTTTAATTTTTTGGGGGCCATTTTCTTTGTCACAAAAATAAAAATAATGCAAGTCCCTATAATTTGTTTTATCTTTAATTAATAGTTGTTTATTGACTCCTTATAGTTTCCTTAATGACAACGAACTATTTGTCTCTATACTTTTATAATTTGTTAATTGTTCATTTATAAGAGAAACAATGTCTTCTACCCCCCCCCCCCCCCCGGGGGACCCTTTTTTGCTCAATTGGGGGCTTCTTTTTCGATTGGGAGAAACAATGTTTTAATTTATGGCAACTTACATGTTGATTACTAAACATTTATATTGGCTCTAATAAATATATTACAGACATAAGGACCAATATTTATAATTGAAGAAACCATAATGAGTTGTTGACCAATCAAAATAAATAAAATTACAAAAAAATAAATATAAATCGTGTGAAACTATATGGTGAGATAAATTAATTGTTTTTTCCAAAAAATGCACAGCACGTTTGCAACTTATGAGCATGTTTGTTTTAATTTTTAAGAAAATATATGAGATAAATTTTATTTAAATTTGGCAAAAAAAATGGTTAAAAAACACTTTTTTGTTCTTCACAATCAAACTATGTACTTGTTTGAAATGACGATTAAAGCCTTCAACAGTAAGTTTTTAATTTTGATTTATGGTATATAAGATAAGTATATAAGAGGAGTTTCATTTTAATTTATATTTTAATTTATATAAATAAACACTTTTGAAGTATCCAATTAGTATCACAAACAACCAGTCCAATCGGCGCTCTGACATGAGAGGCGATTCTTCATGGGCCTATCTTAGGTGATGCACAGGAAAATTCGATCTTCATCATGGAATAACAGCGGGCTTTTTATGTGACAATTTTGACCGGGTCACTGGGATTTATTAATTGTAACTATGACCCATATTCAACCCAAAAAAACAAAACTATGACCCATATCAGTTATACACGGTTTGGTGGGCTCTCTTCTCTCCAAAAAGAAAAGGAGAAAAAAAAAAAACAAATCAATAGTTTTTCATTTACATAATTTTAATTATCTCTATCTCTCTATTACTTTATAATTGTTGAAAGATCAACATGAGTTGAGGTTAATTAAGAAAATATTGATAATTATAAGAAATACGTATTATATTTAGGATTAATATCAACTCTTCAATTAAGTTATATGTTAACGACCGAAAGAGTAGTACTTTGTTTGGCTTTGTTGGAGGGGAGGTCACAATTTTCTTTGTTTGTCTCAAGAGGGGAGGGAAGATGTTGTTATCATTAATTTACTATTCTACCCTTACATGTTACTCCCTTTCCTTTTTATAAGAATCAACTATTATATATTTCTTGCTTTTATTTATAAGAGGTATTTAGAGGTTGCCTCAAATGTTTTTGTTGGCTTTTCATTTTATCCTCATTTAATTACTCATATTACCCATATGTATTTAATTTTCAGACACTCACTCTTCCACTTAAATGAGGGTATTCTTTACCCCAATAAATTCTTTTTTTTTTTTTACATATTTATTGTTGTCTCTAACCAATTTTTTTGATGAACATAATTCGATTTACTGTCTCTTATAAAAAGAAAGGAGGGAGTAGTTTATATTTTGTCACTCAGGTAACATAAATTATTTATCGTTTAATTCAAGAAAATGTATGCTGTTCTCAACATCATGTTAGTATTTATATAAAAAATGATTTACTGATATTTTTTTAGTATTAATATAATAATATATCTAAGAAATAAAATCAATAAATTTTATTTTTTCCACCTTACAATATGAATATACATAAACCCCAGATATCTGAACATAAAGTCATCATAATCTTTTTTTTTTTTTTTTGCTTCACAAATTTTAGTTTGAAGATAAAGAAATTATATAACAACCAATAAGTTGTTTATTGAGATGATAAGCAATCTTACCCTATAAATAAAATAATACAAGTTCAAATATTGCAAAGTAAAATTGTTAGAAGAGACAAAAATCCTTTACACCCCGAATCTCTTCAAAGGGGAGACCCTACATCAAATAAAAAAATAAAAAATAAAAAGGAAACACTGCTAGAAAAATTGAAAATAGTGACGGAATTTACGACGGAAATGAATCCGTCGCAAATTTCCTAAGTTTTGCGACGGAATATGTAATCCGTCGCAAAATAAAAAAATTTGCGACGGATTACATATTCCGTCGCAAATTTGCGACGGACGTAGAGTCCGTCGCAAAATGGCGGCCAAGAAGGCCGCCATTTTCAGCCCACTTGCGACGGACTCAGATTCCGTCGCAAAACGGCGGCCTAAAGGGCCGCCGTTCGCTCCCTTTATTTCCGTCGCAAAAAAAATGCTTTTTGCGACGGAATAGCTTTTCCGTCGCAAAAAGCTATTTAACTTTTTGTGACGGAAATGATTTTCCGTTGCAAAAAGCGACTTTGCGACAGAAAAGCATTTCCGTCGCAAAGTGCATTTTAACCCCCCCAAGCCCGTGTTCCAGCTTCGTCTTCCTCAACCCTCCCCCAGCTCCGCCATTTTCCCCCAGCTCCGCCGCCCCCTCAACCCTCCCCCCAGCTCCCCAACCCGACCCCAGATCCGGCGCCCCCAGCTCCCCCCTCCCCTCGCCCCCAGCTCCCCAACCCCTAACCCCAAGCTCCACCGGCCCTTCCCTATCCCCAAGCTTCGCCGACCCTTCCCCGTAACCCCCAGCTCCGCCAGCTCTTCCCCTCACCCCCAGCTCCGTCCGGCCCTTCCCCCCTCCCCCTTCGCCCCCAGCTCCCCGAGCCCTTCGCCCCCAGCTCCCCCCTCCCCCTTCGCACCCAGCTTGGTCCGGCAGGTTGGTTGTTGTTGTTGTTGTTTTTTTTTTTAAATTTTCAGCCATCTATTTTTTTTTCTATTTGACACTATTAAACACAGTTATCTTATTTGCCATTTTGTGTATTTTTGTGCTCCGGTCAGTGATTTTCTGGCAATATCTCCACCTCCTCTTCCCTTACTAGTTACCGTCTGCACCTCTATTCCAAGTAAGCTTCCTCTCTTATTTCTTTTGGTTGCACCACTGTTTTTTTTTATATTTATTATTTTCTTGAGTATTATTTTTATTTGTAATAAAATGATATGAAAAATATTATTGGTTCTCCTGAGTGAAATTTTCTACATGACATATCTGTTTTAATATTTTGTGTTATTTCTTTACTGTTGATTAAATTATTTATCATTGGTTATGAATGTTGATTTGTGAGTATTTGTAAGAATATTAATGTTGCATTATTTTTTTATAGTCTCTTTTGTATGATGAAAAAATTGTGTGTTAAAATTATGATATTATTCATTACTGGTTATTATTGTACATAGTAGAAATATGTATGTTGGCAGAAGATTATCAATTACATGAGTTTATTTATTTATTTTTTTAGTTGCAACTTTGGCTGAATCTATTAATTACATGAAGTTCTTGATGTTCAATGTGTTTATTAATTTGGATTATACTTATAGTTTTTCATTCTCTTTTATAGGGATATATGATTTTTTTTTTTAGTCAGAGAATATTTTTTCTTGTTTCATATAGAATGGTCTTTCACAAAATTTGTGCATGTAATATTTAATTAGTAATCATTGTAATTTTAGTTAGATTATTATTATTTTTTGTGTTGATCTCATTTGTAAATTTTTAGAGATTAAGAAAAATTCAGATTACGCATCATAGTGATCGTGTTTTTCCCGGAAGAAAAAAAAGAGAGTTACAATAATGAGGAATCATCTTATATTACATGCCTATATGCAATAATTTATAATTTTCTTGTTCATGAATTGCAATAATTTATACTAGTAATTTATTATTTTTTAAAGGCTTTGACACATAAATCAAGAAATATAACAACAGTATTTTTCAAAATTTCTAAAGAGGTGTAACATAAACTCAGGCTTAAATGAAAAAAGTAGCAAGAAATAGCAATAAATATTAGAAGGCGTAAAAATGAAAATTGAAAAAAAAAAGGATAAATTTTAAAAATATCTTATAAACATTAGTAAAAATAGTAGTAAAAATTATTCGCTTAAGAATTCTTTTTAAAAATACCTTATAAATATTACTAAAAAGTATACATTTGTGACATGTTGAGATGTTAATTGATAAATTATATACTAAATACCAATTGCACTTTAAAATTTCAAATCAATGATTTTTTTATTAAAATAATTGTAAATTGATAAATTTTATACTAAATACTTATTCTGTTGAATTGACCACTTTTATATATTTGTGACATGTTGAGATGTTAATTAAGTTAGTAACTGAACTAGCTAGGAAATATGGATGACAACCATGATAGAAGTTGGATGTACAATCGCCTAACTGAGAGAAGAGAACTAACTCAAGCATTCTTGGCGGGTTTGCAAGAGTTCATCAATTTTGCTCTGGCACATTCAACTAATTCAAGTAGGGAGATCAGGTGTCCGTGTGTCAAATGTAGGTGTATAAGATTTGAAGATTTTGAGGAGGTCAAAATCCATTTGTGTAAAAAGGGATTCATGAAGGATTATGAGTGTTGGGAATATCATGGCGAAGTCCGACAGACACCGACACCTAGTGGTTATTACGGGGACAGTAGTCATCGAGACAACCTTAATCAATATGAGCAGTTGGTTATGGACGCTGCGGGACCGTCGATCGGCCGATATTTCGATCCTGTTACTCATGCTGAACCGTCATACATGGGAGAGGAGACCGATACACATGCTCAACCATCATACATGGGAGAGGATCCTCATCCAGAAGCCGATAGGTTCTATAAAATGCTTCAAGAAGCGCAACGTCCGTTATGGGAAGGTTGTGAACACTTTGAAAATAGTGAATATTCATCGCTATCGGCTACCCTAGCAACACTAAGCTTGAAGACTGATCACCATATGGGTGAGAGGAATTACAACGAAATGATGCAGATCATAAGCAAGGTTGTTCCCAACGACAGTAATTTGCCAAAGATTTTTACCAAGCAAAAAAAAAAAAAAGGTGAAAGAGCTTGGGCTTGGATGTGAAAAAATTCATTGCTGCCCTAGGGGATGTATGTTGTATTACAAGGATGATGCTGAGCTGACCAATTGTAGATTCTGTGGACATGACAGATATAAAGTTGTGAGGAAAGGAAGGAAAATGACCCGTCAAGTGTTAAGCAAAATGCACTACTTTCCTCTAGTGCCCAGACTTCAGAGATTGTATGCATCAGAACAAACAGCTCCTCACATGAGATGGCATCGGGAGCATCACAGGGATGAAAACTTTGTGACGCATCCTTCGGATGCTGAAGCTTGGCGTAAATTTGACGAGGCGAATCCTTTCTTTGCTATGGATCCCTGTAATGTCCGTCTTGGTCTATTTTCGGATGGGTTCGCTCCCTTTGATAAAACGGGCAGGAATTATTCCTGTTGGCTTGTCATTGTGACACCGTACAACCTCCCACCTTCTATGTGCATGAGAAGAGAGTTTTTGTTCCTGAATGCGTTAATCCTTGGGCCATCCAACCCAAAAAAGAAGATAGATGTGTACCTCAGGCCTTTGATAGACGAGTTGAAGATGTTGTGGAGTGAAGGGGTTCTTATGTATGATATATCATTGAGTCAGAATTTCACAATGCGTGCTGCCTTAATGTGGACGATAAATGATTTCCCTGCATATGGGATGTTGAGTGGCTGGCAAACGTCGGGAAAGCTTGCATGCCCGGTATGTCTTGAACAGAATACGGGTTATAGCTTGCAACACAGTCACAAGGTCTGTTGGTTTGACAGGCACCAGCGATTCCTACCCCCCGATCATCCGTACAGGACAAATAGAAAAGACTTCACACGGAATGTTGTCGAACGAGCAAATCAACCTCTTCGTTTAAGTGGCCAAGAAATATGGGATAGGGTCAAGTACATTCCAAGTGTCGAAGAGGGGGCTGCTTCCAGCGAACCTGAGGGATATGGTGTTGATCATCATTGGAACAAACGCAGCATCTTCTGGGAACTACCATATTGGAAAGATCAACTGTTAAGACACAACCTCGATGTCATGCATATTGAGCGGAATGTGTTTGACAATATTCTGTACACCGTGATGGACACCAAGGGCAAGACGAAGGACACAGTCAACACAAGACTGGACATACAAGAGATTTGCAGAAGGCCTGCTTTGCATTTGGTGCAGGATGGCAGGGGACGGATTTCCAAACCTAGAGCACCGTACACATTAAACAAACATCAGAATTTAGAATTGTTGCAATGGGTAAAAGATTTGAAACTCCCGGACGGTTATGCGTCAAACTTGAAAAGATGTGTCAACATACACGAGGGGAAGTTCTTCGGGATGAAGAGTCATGATTGTCATGTTTTTTTTCAGAGATTGTTGCCTTGGGCCTTCAAAGCACTACCGAAGGAAATATGGTCTATTCTAACGGACTTTTCCATGTTCTATAGAGAAATTTGTGCTTCAGAGCTTAATGTTGAAAAGTTACGGCTCCTGGAGGCGAGTATGCCCATAACGCTAGGCAAGTTAGAGACGGTGTTTCCTCCTACCTTTTCTAACTCAATGGAACATTTGCCCGTTCACTTGGCTTACGAAGCAAGGGTAGGAGGCCCGCAACAATATAGATGGATGTATCCGTTTGAGTGGTAATATATATGTCTTTCGATCTGTTATTAATTGAAAAACATGGTACTTTAGTTTATAAATACCCTATGATATTCCATTGTAGGTTTTTACGCACACTTAAGCAGAAGATCAAAAATCCAACCCACGTTGAAGGATCTATCGCTGAAGCATATCTAGTCGAAGAGGCCGCTAAATTTTCGTCATACTATCATCCCCCTTAAATGATCTCAAGATGGAGAAGGGCACCTCGCAATGATGCCGGTGATACAAGGGATCAAAAATCAATATTTAATTATCCAGGGTGAGTCGTGGGAAAACATTGGAAATCAACTCTTGACGGAAGAGATAAGCAAGTAGCGGAGTGGTACATTCTAAACAACTGTGAAGAGGTCGCCGAGTACTTAAAGTAAGATTTTTGTTTTTCCGTTTTATTATTACGGTAAGTATTAAAGTATTAACTTCATATATATATATATCTTTTTGCAGTTACTTTTCTAATTGGGTCCGATTGGAAAATCCTTCAATGTCGGTGTCCCAGGTTGATCAATTCACGAACTCTGAGTTTCCAAAATGGTTTCGAACCTATTTCGCGAAACATCGAGAAGATCGCAATGAAGTTGCGTGGAGTTTATCTTATGGAGCTCCAATTAGTGTTACTCAATGCAGCAAATATATAATCAATGGGTATCGGTTTTCAACTGTTGACACGGATGCAGGTACATAATGTTGCAATTACGGTGTATGTTGTCGAGGTGACCAAGTTGACGGGGTGGAGACTATCTACTACGGGAAGTTAGTGACATAATTCAATTGAAATATCCGTGGGACAAGGTGGTGACCCTTTTTAAATGTGAGTGGTTTGATAACAGTCCGCGTGGGACAAAAATGGACAAGCATGAAAATATTGAGATCCACTAGACAAGGAGATATGCGGTTGGTTATGACCCATTCATCCTTGCTCAACAGGCAAAACAAGTTTACTATACATTATATCCCACATCCCGCCAAGGGTGGAGGGGGGTTATTAAAACCAAAGCACGAAATATCATACTGAAGTCAAAAGAGTCGGATTCAAATGACGGTATGGCTGAACCGTTCCAAGCTGATGTGGAACATCTACTGCCCATAAACATTGAAGACAACGAAATACCAAGCAATCTCTTTGATTCTGCTGCGGATTTAGAATTGATTCCTATACAAATTGACGATGAGGAATCAGACGATGAGGCAGAATTGATTGACTCTGACAGTGAATCTAAGTTCGACGACTATGAGACTTCAGAGGAAGACGGGCAAGCAGAAGTTGATGAACAGGAATCGTCCGGTTGAGATTTGTTAGTTCTTTGTTTTTGACAATCTGTTATACTACATACTTTGTTACTTCACTACTGTAATCAACCCTAAATATCTTTTTAGTTTTTTTTATTCTTTGACCTAATGTCTATAAGTGTTTAGAGATGGAGCATCAAGAAGGATCTTCATGTAGTGGACGTGGTGGTGGTCGATCCCGGCCCCGTCCTATCAGAGGGGGTAGGGCGTCGTCATCTGCCCCTTCTGTAGGCAGAAGGCGAGGCGGTGCCCCAGAGGTGCCACCGTTTAATATGGCATCGTCACCGTCGGGTTATTTGGCATCTTCACCGTCGCTGTATATGTTGTCGTCACCGTCTACCCCCACTGATCCGCATCAAATGGGACAACAGGTTTACTAGCCCAATTCTGATTGATTTAGTTATGTTTAGTTTCATAAAACCATCTATGTACAAACATCTTTAATATTTTACATTCCTTGCTTAGCACATCCCGTCGCCTCAGAGCCACGTCGGGGAAGAAGGTAGCTCCTCCAATACACCGATCTGGGGCACAACAGATCATGCGACAGGGATGCTTTGGATCTGTCCTGACGGTGACTAGTAAGTCATGCCAAGTTACCAGTAATGTTACAAATCCCTTCTCTAATTGGTTTGTATGCTAACAATATTTGCATGATGTGCTCTGTCTTTAGCTTTGTGCCTCGTGATCCGGTGATGGCTTTCATCTCGGACCAATTATTCCGTAACTACAATCAAGCTTGGACCAGCTGGACAGCGATTCCTACGGAAAATCGAGATGCTTGGTTCGATGAGTTTATGGTATGTTATTTGTTTATGGTTATTAATTAAGTACTTTTACAAATTACCGCACTAATTGTTCGTTGTTGATTTTCAGAGGAAGCATATGTCGTTGCCTGAACATCGTGAAGCTCTGAGAAAAGCTTATAACGCCAGGGCAGCCCGGTGGTTGTCTCAAAAGCTTTATAACTTGAGAGACAGAAGAGGCAGGCAAAATTGGCTTCCACAGGACACTGCAAACCAATTATTTGACAATTGGGCCACCAATGAAAAGTTTCAGGAGAAGCGTGCGAAAAATAAGCAAAATAGGGCCAAAATGGAAGGCCCGTCATATGTTGGCGGCTCCATTCTGATGACTGAGTGGAGACGGAAACTTGTGAGTACACGTTATTTTCTATTTAGGTATTCAATATTTTGTACTTTGAAGTAATTAACTATGATCATCATTTGCGTTTGCAGGCAGAGACTGTGGTTCCTCCAGAGTCGGTAGGTTGGGCTGCCTTTGAGCGGACCCATTCCCGGCAGTTTGAAGGAAGTGATGAGAGGGAATGGATTAACTCAAGGGCCCACACAGTAGCGGTTAGACATTTATTGCATTTATTACTTGTTTTATGCACCACAATGTTTATTTCATTTTACATGTCTTATTTGTTATGTATTTTTGTCTTTGTAGGAAAATTATACGAAGCTGTCGCAGGAGAGAGACTCACAGCGTGAGACTGACCCGTCATCCTTTGTGTCCGATAATGATAGTCTGTTCTTTGAGGCTGCAGGTGGATTTGACAAGAAAGGGAGAGTCTTTGGATACGGTGCCGCTGCTAGCCGACTGAAGCCAACAAAGCGCTCCTCATCCGGCATTGAAGATGTTTTTGCAGGTAAACGTATTTGATATTGATAATTTCCATTCTCTTGTCCATTCAAATGAAGTCCAAATAATAAATGTACTTGATATTGTTTTTGCAGATGAGATGAAGAAGATGAAGGCTTTGACAGCACAGATGACTCAGGAACAGGAGCGGATGCTTGAAGAGCAAGAGAAGATGAGGCAAATGATGATTCAGGAACGAGAGATGATGGAGGAGCGGATGGCTAAGGAACGAGAGATGATGGAGGAGCGGATGAGGCGGATGCAAGAGGAGATGATGAGGCAGATGCAGATTCAACTCAAGTCCCTAATGAACAAGGGTTCGGGGTCAGCTCCTGGTGATGATGACCATGCTGGTGATGATGATGATGATCACAATGCTGCTGTTTAGACTACTGTTTAGAATTTGCCCTTTGTAACATTGTTAGACTACTTTTTAGTATTTGGTATTTGTTAGATTACTCTTAATGTGCACTCCTTATAATTATTATTATATCCATGAATCACTACTTTTTGTACTCAATTTTTTAAAATTTTAAAAAAATATTTTTAAAAATAATTATTAGTTTTGCTAAGAAATTGTTTCTGTAGCAAACGATCAAATATGGGGAAATTTGGAAAATTTCAAGTTTGCTACGGAAAAATAAAAAAAATAAAAAATAAAAAAATAAATTAAAAAAAAAGAATTTGCTACGGAATAAAATTCCGTAGCAAATTTGCTACGGAAAATATTCCGTAGCAATTTTGCTACGGAAAATATTCCGTTGCAATTTGCTACAGAAAATATTCCATAGCAAAATTCAAATTTGCTACGGAATAAATTCCGTAGTAATTTGCTACGGAAAATTTTCCATAGCAAATTTGCAACGGAATGGAATTTCCGTCGCAAATTGCGACGGATTTTCCTTGTCCGTCGCAAATTGCTACGAAGGATTTTGCTACGGAAAAATTCCGTAGCAAAATCCGTAGCAAAATCATTTTGCTACAGAAAATCCATATTTTTCCGTAGCAAAATCATTTTGCTACGGATTTTGCTATGGAATTTTTCCGTAGCAAAATTCGAAATTTTTTGTAGTGAAAATACAACAATAAGGAAATTAACAACTTTTATATATTTATATAAAATAATACAAGTTCAAATATGGCAAAGCAAAATGGTTAGAAGAGACAAAAATCCTTTACACCCCGAATCTCTTCAAAGGGGAGATCCTACATCAAATAAAAAAAATAAAAAGGAAAATACAACAATAAGGAAATTAACAACTTTTATATATTTATCATATTCTGAAGCTTTCGCGAGTGAATATATGTATAAGAACAACTATATTTAGCAAATTAACAAGTCAAATAAGGGAATTAACTTCCATTTTCTATACTCTCAAACTTTCCCGAGTATGCATGCATGTGCGCATAAAACCAACAACAATTAGCAAATTAACAAGTCAATAAGGAAATTGACAACAATCTTAAGGAAACTAACAACTTCCATTTTTTTAGTGACCAAAAACCGATGGCTAGCGAGCAGCAGTGGCCAGCGACGGGTTACGGTAGCCGGATGCTCTAGCATAGGGTGGCATTTTAAAAGAAGAAGAAGAAGAAGAAATGACATTTTGGTCATTTATCCTTTAAACAAAATTTCATTTATGTCCCTTGGTCTTTTAATGAAGTTTCAGAATTTATTGGGGGTGATTTGAAATTAAATTGCTACAGTGGTCCTTAAATAAAATTTTCATTAAAGTATAAGGAGACAGTGCTTTTATCGATCTCCATTCAATCAATTCCTGTAAGTTCAGTCCACGCATGTACTCAAGTTTATTGTATCCGGTTTTCCTTACCTTAAATTGTAGATCTTTTGTATTTCATCATATGGGATATATGCAGTGATGCTCACACATGTTTATGAAACTGTATCTACATATTAATAATGGACCATCCAGCAGAAAATGATAATAGTATGGCGATTTGGATGGAGAGCAATAAACACCGTCCTAATATTTTAATAATCATATAGATCTAAGGTAAGGTAGAGTACTACACTTTTACACGTTTTGTTTCAAAAGAAAAAAAAAAAAAGAAAAGGAAGCAGAGAATGTGACAAATGAACAATGGCGTACCATCAATTTTTCTTTTTAAGTAAAGCACTGCATTCTAGTTATTTAATAATATTATAAAAATTTTAGGCCTAAATTTAAATTTTATTATTTCAAGTAAATTTGTTAAAAATCTTTATGCTCATTTTATCTCTTTAAAGCTAAACCACAATATAAGTATAAAGTGGAATATTGTATCTCTTTGACCAAAAAAAAAAAAAAAAGAATATTGTATCTCATTTTATTTGTCTTATGTCTTATAAAGTTGTATTTTCTTTGTCTTTTACCTTGAGAAGGGGTGACCGTGTTGCAGATCTTCTTGTATATGCTGATGCTTATAAAGAAATGTGCCCTATTAGATGTTTTTCGTAACCAACACCTACTTTGTTGTCACTTCTAACTTTAAAGGCTAATAAGACTAGTGCTGATGTTGATAATCCTTCGCACACCAATCCTTTATTGGGTGGTGGCTGGTTTGATTATTCTAATTTACATGTTGATTTTGTTTTTTTCTTGTTGTATCTGTTTGTTTCTGTCATGTTTTGTTGTCTGTTATTTAGATTGTTCTCCTCTTTGTAACCATCACTTTTATGAAGTTTATTAATATGATTTTCTGTTGACAAAAAAAGGATAGTAAAGATGAGAATGTAGGGATGAACATATGGTGATATATAAGAAAAGATAAGGTTCGGAACAAACAAATATTTGGAAGAGTTAAACTGGCTTCTATTGACAAGAAAATAGTAGAAAATCATTTGATCTTGTTTGAACAAGTTCAAATTAAAGAAGACTGTTAGAGGCATCTGTGAGAAGTGCTAATCAAATAGTATGGAACTATCTAAAAAAGTGTTGGGGATGACCCAAAAAAAAAAAAAACACTCAGTAAAATTATTGATCATTAATTAGAATTTTTTGATCAACAATTTACCTAAATATTTAGTTGTTAATAGAGCACAATGATGTTATATGATCTATATAGCTACTAGCTCCACCTATTGAGATAAGATTTTATTGTTGTTGTTAAATTTTAATTATATTTAATTGGGATTTTTCCAATTTGATGTGTGTGCGCGCGCCAAATGTAACGTGTTTGTCAGTGCGTGTATGCTCTCATCTGTAATTAACAGAGTCAGAATCAGAAAATTGAAATACAAAAAGAAGATTTTTCCCCCCCCCCCCATTATGACGGTGTTGCTCGTGAATTATTGCATCACGAACAAAATAAATTTCACAATATCTCTATTTTTTATTCATTTTGCTTGTTGATAACAAAATCTAACATTCTCGACCAAGATCAGTTATTCGGTGATCTAACGTAAATTTTAAATTAAATGAATTTAATTTTCTCGTATATATGTGCAGTCTAGATCTGGAGGTGTGGTAATTTAATTAAGTTGCTGATCTGATTCTATTCTCTGGGTATCTCAAACTCTGAAGTTCCAGTATGCCTTGTCTATTGGGTAAGTGTTGACTCACTGTATAACTGTGCGTTGTGCAATTCACACAAGTTTTGTGAAACCATGTAAGTCTATTAATGTTATTACTTTAAAGTCGTGATTTTATTAGATAATAATACTCCTATATATTAATGTTAGTTTTGCAAAATACAAATGTAACCCTAATATCAATATAAACATTATTATGTAGATTTTTTCCATGAAAAAAATATTATATTCATTCCTATTTGATCATGTGCTGACTTACAGTTAGATGTTGCTGGTTCATTGCACCCATTTGAAGATCAGATCAATGGAAGGCAAACCAACCATGCATGGGTCCAGGGTCTTAATTGATTTCAAAGCCTAAATTTAAACAAGAAAAGGACAGGGATTGAAATACACAGTAGCTATGTTTGTCCGTGTTCGCCTAGGGATTGAACTTTCCGATGCAGAAGACCAAGTTCTTGCAGGGGCTTTTTGACCAAATTAATAAAAAGAAAAAAATATTTACCAGATTAAAGCAGTTTAGAAAAATGTTTCCAAACTACTTTAATCTGGTAAAATTTTTTTTTTCTTTTTATTAGTTTGGTCAAAAAGCCTCTTGCAGGCGTAGAGCAGGATCATGGTGGGCGTTGGTATATATCAGGGGTGGTGCTGGTGGCCGATGATAATGAAGATGAAGTGGGGCCTGGTCGATCGGAGCCGTGGTGGTTGGTGGTGCATGGTCAACTGATTTACATCTTAAGTGGAGCATGTCGGGAAGGTTATGTTAGAATGGGAAAATCTCACTCACTCACGTTCAAGAAGCATCTGAAGAAACACTAAAAAAGTGTCAATGTAGATTTCTTTTTCAAAAAAGTCCTTAAAGATTTTAGGAATATAGATGGATTTTGTTAATAACTACTTTATAACTTATCAATATAGCTACGTACACTTATAGATAAATTCACATTTAGAATCTATCTTTTTGATAGATGATTCTATGCTGGGAGTTTTTAATAAAAAAATCTACATTAAGACTTTTTTGATATTGTTTTTGATCATTGGGATCTCAGTGAGATTTTGTCTTTAAGAATCTGTGGGTTTTCCTTCGTCTGTCTTTGACCTCTGGCTCGTATAATCATTCAATTGACATGTTTCATCGTTTAGTTTGTACTCTGCGTTAAGCTCCGACCGACCTTTTGCCGTAGATTGGTTGGACATAGAATAGATTTTTTGCTCGGTAGTGGGACATAGAATAGATCACGAGCATTTTATTTATGGCACAAAATCTATTTTTTGGCATCATTATATTTTTTTAAGAAGACCACGTTTTTGTTGTTATTATTTTTCAACTAAAAAATGCAATTTTTGACAACCATGACATTTTTTAAAAGAAGACACGTTCCAAATTTTAGAGACACAGAGCTAGGCAGGGGAAATTAAAGGATGTTTTTTCCCAAAAGAAAAAAGTATATTTTTTTATCCGCTAATTTTATATCAAAATTTTAGTTTAATTATTTAATTTTATGAAACATATTTTTAGTCTTTTAAATTTAAAATTATGAATTTAAATAATCATTTTTATAATTGTTATTTTTATAAAAATTAAAATTAATACTTGAAATTTTTTGTGAATTTGACATTTTTTTAGGTGGTCCGTCGCATAATTGCTAGTGTTCACTCATTTTGCTCCCTCTCTAACCTTTTTACTCGCTCTAATCCTTTTTTTTTTTTTAAAAAAAAGCAAGGACTAGATAAAATGATATGTTAGTTAAATTTAATTAAAAGTAATAATCTGAGCAAAAAAAAGAAAAAATTAAAAGTAATAAATGTGAGATAGAATGAGTGAAAAAAGACAAAAGAGACAAGAGATAAGAGATAAGAGATAAGAGATATATGTAGTTAATTTGGGGGAAAATGGGGACAAAAACATTAAATTTTTAGGAAAAATCAAATTGTTGCTTCTATATAAGTATTAAGTAGAAACCACCAGAAAACGGTGTGGTAAGTATACATTTTAGAATTTGATTTCAATAGATTCTGAGATATATTTGAATGAATTTATTAATATTTTATACTTATTTAATTATGTTTTATATACTTTTCTATTATTTAATTAAATATAGGACAAAAGAATATTATAATAGAAAATCTATTCATATCATATTTTATTGTGTAGAAGATATTATATCCATAAAATAATTAAAAGGATAATTATAATATTATATACGGACCCCAAATGATAAAATGATAAGAGAGCAATAGGGCAAATTGAATCATATATACTTCCTCTGGTCCTAATTATAAGACATATTTAATTAATTTTGGGGAGATTAAGAAAAGAAGTTAAATTAGTTAATTTTACTCACTTTCCTAAAATGTCCTTATATAAATTTTAAAATGACATAACTAAAAGTGAATCAACAACTTCTACCCGACCTAGATTTTTTTTTTCTACACGCTATCTAATTGAAATAATGATTTTGTCATATATGTGTGTGTATGTTTGTGCGTATACATCTATCTACACACATACATAAACGTGCGCGCGCACATATAAACATACACACACACACACAAATATATACATATAAGTACACACACATGTGTGTGTGTGTGTCTTTATATATTTGTGAGTAGACACACACATACATATATGTATATACCCATACATACACACATATACATACATATATGTACACACATATGTATATACATACATATATATGTACACATTTTGTGTGTAGACACATACATATATACATACACACACATATATCTAAAAGTGTCACTGACTATAAGCTTCTACACATCCACATACATATATTCACCAAAAATCAAACATATTTGAGAAAATAAAATAGGGATATTTTAGAAAGAAATTGACAAAAAAATTAGAATGTTATCTTATAATTAGAATCAAAACTAACTCCTAAATATTGTCTTATAATTCGTACCCAAAGGAGTATCATATATTTGGATCAATTGGAATGAAGGCATGGGACCCGCAGCAAAAGAAAAGAAAAAGTATTTCTAGCTATTAAAAGGACCACGCAAGAACGGACGAAACCAAAATTAAAACCACGCATTGACGCAAAGGAGAGCGCAGACGCAACAGCGAATTGGGACGAGACGCACAAGACAACAGGAGGAAATTGGACCACGTATAATAAGTACGGATCAGCAGTGTGCAACAGTCAGGAGTACTAAAGAGACAAAACTCCACAATAATGATGCCATCTCTTCTTTATTCTTTTTTTTATTTCTTGATTCTGAGTTTTATCTTTTTGTCATGGATTTTAGTATAGCTATGACTAAATTTCTTTTTTAACTTAGAGAACCTATGAATTTGTCTAGGTTCTATAGATTATTTCCACTATTAGTTTTGATTAATTTTATTTTAGTTTATTTAATATTGCTTTTATTGCTATTGCTTGGTAATTGGCCACTATTAAGCATGTGTTGGGGATTTAGGGTTGAACTTGAAAGAGGAAATCTTAAATTGACATTGGAATAAAATAATGTGGAATTAGATTTTAATCTAATTTGCATCTAGGATAGGCATATACCTAAAAGTTCCGCATAATTAAATTAGACTGAGCTCGATCGAAAAGGCATCTTATTTAGTTGTGTAAGACATTACATAATTAACTAAAATAGGTATATAAGTGGATTAGAATGCATTTATAAACATTAATACTCTAAATTAGCTAAATTAGTTAAGTCAGAATTAATTTAGTGGGGATTGATTATAAGAAACCAACAAGGAATTAGCAACTCTAGGTTGTACTTCTTAATATTAGAATTTACTCTTTCGTGAAAAGTCTTGCTATTGTTAGTTTATTACTAATTTTCTTTATTATTGAAAACACTTTTAACTCGTTCAACTTGAATGGAATAAAGGAATTTAGTATCTAATCGTTCATTGAATTAAGTCCTCGTGAGAACGATACTCTTTTTATCACTTTATTACTTGATACGACCCGTACATTTGTGGAGTCTACAGGCTCTAAATTTTGCCTTATCAAGTTGTTTATGATTAAATATGACTGAAGAGTATTGTATAATTGGGAAATATATATATACTATCTCTTATTCAAATATAAGTCTAAAATAAACAAAATTACCCCCACTGAAAAATTAGTTAAATACAATAAATATGAAAAAATACAGCTTATTTTTCTAAAACACATGGGAGGGTGAGTGAGAGAAAAAATAAGTAAAAAAAAGAGGTGAGAAATAATAAATGAAAAATGAGATGAAAGAAACATATACTCATTCTGCTCGCTTTTATAAGATCCCAACTCTAAAACTGGTTTAGTTCTTTTTAAAGGACTCTGTTTGAGTTTGTCTAAATTTATATTTTTAAACTAGAGGGAGTATCGCTTACACAATATTAATTATTTGCTTTTAACTAAATTTAATAAATATTTTAAATTGTTAATCAACGTGATTTGGATAATTGTTACACATAACAAAGACATGACGGAGCATCAATTATGCTTGGCGGTAAATTTATTAAAAGAATTTTATCAATGCATAGAATAACCAAAAACACTTTTATCTTGTAAATTTGTTTGTTGTAGCGATTTGAAAGTAGATAAACATAAACTAAAATAACATAGAGACTCTTGCTTTAATTTAAAATAGAAGTTGTCTTCTTTACTGTGAGTGGCGTTATTTTAGTCTCTATTATATTTTTTTTGTTGGTATAAGTAATAAGTGTTTTTTTTAATATATATATAAAAGTAATAAGTGGAGAGCCATTTATATGTTTCAGGTCACAAAATTCCTAGTTTAATTCTTATTCCACATCAACGGTAAAGACATACTTCAATGTGATTTTGGTTCTTAATATAAGTTTATTTAAAAAGTTGATTTTAGTCCTAAATATAAATAGGGTTCAAGGGTAAACCTGAAAGTCTATATATCATCTACTTCATTTTTTTCAAAATTAGATTTAAAATTTCTAGAGTAAATATATATTTTAACAAAAATAATACAGGTGACATATGGACTACTGTTAGTTCAACATATTTGTCAACTAAAAGTAAAAATAAACAACAATACGGCAAGGGTGAAATTGCTCGATTCTTGACACTTTAGGGGAAAAATTAACCGTACCATGGGCGCAATTGCTCAATAATTTTAAAAAATTAACCGTACCATGGGCAAAATCTACAGACACACAAAATTACTAAAAAAATTCTAAGTAACTATAAATAAACACATTCATTAAGTGGAAGTCTAAGTCATTATTTTTTTAAGAAAAGAAAAGCTACAGTTAAACGGGTCTGTAGGGCCAGCCCTGCAGGGCCAATTTTAAATTTCAGTTTTATTTTTCAAGTCCGAGTTCTACAAGGTTAGGACTTAAACGGGCCAACCCAATAGGCTTGACCCAATTTTCTGACTCTACACACTGGTATATAGCTTTTTTTTTTTTTTTGATACAGAGACTGGTATATAGCTGGCCATACTTTTTTTGGCTCAAATATAGCTGGCCATACTCGCACATGCTAATAAACACTTTACGTACTTTCGCTTTAATTTCTTCTGCCAAACCAACATGTGTATATACGTATATCCTGACATGATATTAAATTTGTGCAGCATGAGCGTGCTGTGTTGGGCCATATCGGTATCCTTCAGATTGAATGGGATGACTTTTTTTTTGCTTCTTTTCTTTTTTTCTCATCACTTATCTAGATTGGTTATAAACGGTATAGATTACATTTAATTTTTTATATTTTTAACAAATTTCATTTTAATACATATACAATTAAGAAATAAAAAAATATTGTAATTATCACTTTTCATAAAAATAAATTTATCATTTAAAAAGCACAAATTAAATTTTTTAAAATTTGAACCATTAAAATTAAAGTCAAACGGTCTCATCACAATAATGAGAAAATAGGTGCTTTATTTCTGTGACCAGCACTGAATAGGGACCAGATCTCTGAGGAAAAAAAAAATAGGGACCAGATCAAACTGTAAGGTGTGATATCGACTGCTTCAATGTACATCTGGGCAGTCTAGTCAATTAGATAAAGAGGTATGTATTTTAATTTGGAACTCATCTTTACCACCTAGGATTCAATTGCTCTTGTGGAAGATTGTTAGATGTATCCTACCAACCAATCACTGCTCACTCCAACCAACCCTACCAAGCCACCTTCATAAATGTATGGATGGATCTTGTTGGAAATTATGTCCTAGGGACAATTCATTGTACTTTAGATATTTAAGTTATTTAAAGTAGTTTTTTTTTGTTATCATTTTCGTTTGCATGTTCGTATTGATAACTGCATCCCTGGATAATCTTATAGATTATCCTAAATGTCCCTGGTCGGTCATCTACACGGGAGTGAAGATGAAATAAGACCAGTATGACTTTGATGAGGTATGGAGATACGAATCAAAGTCATAGGCACTTGTAAGAGTACAAGGTGCTGGACCGACCCACTATGAGAAAGCTGCATGGATTAAGTCATAAGCTTATCTCATGTATAACCGTGTCACGACGCCCTATGACCTGAGATCATCATGGATTCCTACATGATGAGTCACTGGTCTTTGACCTAGTCAAAAGTCACCTTTGACCGGGCGATGATAAAGGCTAGGATCGAGATTAGTGGTTTTCATGCGGAGGAATGTGAGTGGTCAAGATGGGATTTGTCCCTCACATATGTAGAGAGATAATACTGGGCCCCTTGATGAGTGAGTCTAAGAAATGTATGGCCATACTGTGATGGAAAAATGTTTCCATTTCATTATTAGACTACTCCAGAATCGAGAAAGTAATGGTCAAGAAAAGGAAGTTGACATTATTCATGCCTCATTCTTGACCAAATTATTGTGTGACAAAAGGGGCGTGACATGGTTGTACTATGGGTAGTATCGTGTCATCGATCCCCATGTGAATTGGGTAGTCGCAATGTCTTGCTAGAAACCACTTGTGACTTGTGGGCTGATACAGTCTTGGTCCACTGCTAATCTCATATGGGCCTGCAGGGTCGCACACAAGAATAATCTAACACGGGTAAAAGTGTCCAGATTCATTGAATCTCAGATTAATCTGAGATTAAATGAATAATGAATTTAATCTAGGATATATATATATATATATATATATATATATATATATATATATATATATATATATATATATAAAAATTAATGGAGATTATAATATTATATATATACTATTTGTTTTGTATTTAATTTATTTGATAAATTAAATATCTAAAACAAATAGAGATATTGTATCTCATTTGATTTCGAATAAAAATATCGTATATCTTTTTAATATTAAATTGAGGTATAGTATCTCAGATTTAATTAAATAGATAGATATTATTTCTCGGATTTAATTTATAGAGATAAATTAAATCAGAAGGCTTTTAATTTAGATTTGATGTAAATTCAAGATTCGGATTTCAGATCTAGCTTTTAATATATTAGATTAGATCTATAAGATAGATTTAATTAATATATTATCCAAATTCAAAATTCCAATTTCAAAATTAATGAGGATTAATTTTGATTATATAATACGCCTAATAGGTTTAGAAAAACCTACGGGAATTTCAGTCGAGCGTATTACAGAAAGCCGCGAGAAACCCTAGAGTAAAAAATTGAGAGAGACGCACAAGAGGCGCTAGCACGCTGCCGTAGCCGTGTATGAGGATTGTTCGTGTGGATACCGGTAGAAGAAGAGGATTCTAAGAGTCGTCTTCTGCTGATCGAGGAGGTAGCCCACTTGTTCAAAAAAGAACGAGACACGAACGAATTCTCCAAAGGTATGATTCGGATTCCTAAGTCTTGATCTAAATGCACCTGAGTGATCCTCAGGACAGGATTCGTAATAAATTTTTAATCCGTTGCGTCTACGGATCCCAACAGATCTGATAGGGCAAAACTTTATAACCTAAAAACTTTGTAAATGCACGAGCCGTATCAAAGAATAAAGTGATAAGAAAAGTATCGTTTTTACGAGGACTTAGTATCACAAACTTCAGTTGAGTATTAATTTTACAATTTCGTTTAAGTTGAACAAATCAGATTGAATTTAATTAAAAGAAAATCAAATTAAAATTAAAACAAACAAACTGCCATACGAATGAACGAGCAACCTAGAGTCACTAATCCCTTATTTGATTCTTAGATTTTATCCCTACTAAATTAACTTTGACTTAACTTGATCAGCTAATCTAGAGTATTAATGTCTATAAATGCCTTTCGGTCCACCTATATACCTACCTTAATTAATTATGTGATGTCTCCTACAACTAAATAAAATGCGTTTTAAATTGGGCTCACTCTAATTTGATTATGCGGAGCTTCTAGGTATATTCCTATCTTAGACGCAAATTAAATTAAAACCTAACATTAAATTTAAACCTAATTCCACATTATTTAATCCCAAGGTCAATTTAGGATTCTCTCTTCCAAGTTCAACCCTAAATCCCTAAAACATGCTCAATGGTGATCAATCAATAAGCAATAACAATGAACACATGATTAAATAAACTAAAATAAAATTAAGCAAAACTAACAAGTGGGAATAATCTCTAAAACCAAAACAAGTTTATAGATTCTCTAGGTTGCAAAACCAACTAGCCACATATTGCTTTAATCAAATCTATAACAAAAAGATGAAAGTTTAAAGAATAGAGAGAGAGAGAGAGAGAAAGGAAAGAAAGATTCTTCGTCGCCTCCACAGTCCTTCCGTGGAGATGATGAAGAAAACTGAAACGCTCAGCCGCTACTCCTTTGCTTCTTTGTTCCTTCTTGTTTTGCCTCTCTTCCTATGCTTCTTTGTTCCTTCTTGTTCTGCCCCTCTTCCTATTGCTCTTTTCTTATCTCTGCCTTCCTACTGCTATTTTCTTGCCTTTTCCCTATTTATAATTTAGGTTTTGGGTTTCAGCCACTACTCCTCTGCTTCTTTGTTCCTTCTTGTTCTGCCTCTCTTCCTTCTGCTCTTTTCTTGTCTCTGCCTCCCTATTTATAATTTAGATCTTGGGTCACTGATTCTCCTTTTCTTATTAAAAGGATATCTAATATCTTATAATCAACTCCATCAGATCACACAATTGATTTTGTTTCTTTTTTTTTCTTGCGTGAGACCACTGAGTTTGGCTGATTGCATATCCTGTCAATTGCTTTTTCTATTTCTTTCCAAATCAACTAATATTTCCTGCAAAATATAATAGAAAATAAGTAGATTTTATGTCAAAATATCTTTTTATCCTATAATGATAGTAAAGTATATAAAAGATAATTAAATAGGTATATAATATCAATAAATCCAACTAATTCTCATAAAATATACACCTATTTAATAAAAAAAATATTGGCTTTTTTCCCTATTTGCCACTTTTTAAATAATTAATTACCATTTTGACACTCTTTTTAAAATATTTCCCAATGTGCCACATTTAGTCGACTAAACCTTGGTTTAGTCGACTAAAAATCGGGGAACTTTTTATTTTTTGAATGTCCCAGACATTTAGTCGACTAACTCACTTGGGTTAATCGACTAAATGTCAGCAGAGGGGTTTTTTAAAAAACCCCCAACGGCGGCTTAATGGAACCCTAATCGACTAAGTTGCTCCCCAAACCTCTCTCCCACTTTTTCTAACTAAATCGTTACTGAACCCGTTAGTGGGTTGCGGAGGAAACTTCAATCTAGTGGCATTTGCGTCGTAATCGGTATGTTTTCATCTCCATTTTGTGATTTCCACCGTAGTTTTTGCGTCTCTCTAAATTTCACTGGTTTTCTCGCGGCTTTTTCAGAATACGCTCAACTAAAAAAAAAACATAGGTTATCTAAACTCGATCGGCGTATTTAATGCAAAATTAATCGTCATTAATTTTTGAAATTCAAATTTTAGATCTGGATTAAAATATATTAATTATATCTATCTAATAGATCTAAACTAATAATATTTATTTAATCTGTATTAAAAGCCAGATTTGAAATTCGAATTTTGAATCTATATTAAAAAATATATTAATTAAATCTATCTGATAGATTTTATCTAATCTATTTATTTAATCCAAATTTAAAAGCCTTCTGATTTAATTTATCTTTATAAATTAAATCCGAGAAACGATATTTATCTATTTAATTAAATCTGATATACAATATCTCAATTTAAATTGAATAGATAATGATATCAGATTTAATCTAGATTCAAAATTCGAATTTAATTAAATCTGAGATAGAGTGAAATTTAAAGAGACGCAAGAATTATGGTGGAAATCACAAAATGGAGATGAAAACATACCGATTACGACGCAAATGCCACTAGATTGAAGTTTCCTCCGCAACCCACTAACGGGTTCAGTAACGATTTAGTTAGAAAAACAGAGGGAGAGAGGTTTGGGGAGAAATTTAGTCGATTAGGGTTTCATTAAGCCGTCGTTGGGGGTTTTTAAAAAACCCCTCTGCCGACATTTAGTCGATTAACCCAAGTGAGTTAGTCGACTAACTCACTTGGGTTAGTCGACTAAATGTCTGGGACATTCAAAAAATACAAAGTTCCCCGATTTTTAGTTGACTAAACCAAGGTTTAGTCGACTAAATGTGACACATTGGGAAATATTTTGGAAAAAGTGGCAAAATGGTAATTAATTATTTAAAAAATGGCAAATAGGGAAAAAAGCCTAAAATATATACTCGTCAGGATCATTGGCCAAAGCTAGCTTAGGTGGGCTTAGACGGCTTAATAGATGATTTAATCTGCATAATCCAGAATCCAATTAAATACACGCCAACTCCTCTTTCGGCCCTTAACATAGAAACTCGATAACTAATTTGTAGATATCAAGAAAAGAAAATAGGTTAAATTTAGTTAGATATGTAAAAAATGTGTGTCAATTTTAATGAAATATACTTCCTCTAGTTCTTAATATAAGAAATATTTTACTAATTTCAGTGGATTAAGGAAATCAGATTAATTAGTTAGTTATAACAAATGTAATGTGATCTTCCTAAAATATTCATGTATAGCAATAGATTATATATTAATTTATAAATTAGATAAATTAGTTTTAGAAAAATATGATAAAGGTATTAGCCAATATGGATTGATATTAGATTTTATATTTAGCATCGTCCAATCCAACCACCCCCCCCCCCCAAAAAAAAAAAAAAAAAAACACACACACACAAAACAACAACAAAAACCCAAACTAGCTTTTATTAAGGAGTGCCTTCATTGATAATTTATATTAGAAGTTCCCCGTAATTAAAATTTTTATATACAATCATTAAGGATAAGTTTAATTAAGAAAAATATTATAAATTTCTGGAATGAATGGATTGAAGTCTTACAACAAAGTAAATCCCCCAACTAGTTACTACAATTAGAACTAGTGGGGGTATATATATTGACAAGTAAAAATGAATTATTAGTAATTAATTTTTTTATTTGAGACTTTCACCTAATTTTCTCATATGAATATGTGAAACATACTTTTCCTACGTAATTTTGAACGGATGTTTTATGTGTTTTGTAGGTTGAATCTGCCTGATGTGATCCGTTAGTTTACTCATTCATCTTTTTGCTTGGCCGAAAAACATCATCTTTTTCAAAATACAGAGGAATGCTTTTAATAATTTTTTTTCCTTCTGTTTCTTTTTCCCTTTTGGTTTACACTTTACAGGGAATCTGGGCCGGAATGTTGACGGTGACCATTTTACAGACACCCTTTCTAGCCATAATGATCTGTGAAACCAACTGGAATAAAGAGTTGCCTTCTTTTTCTTTCTATGAAAATCAAAAGCAAGTTCTTGTTAAGTAAATCACGGTAGCTTTCAAAGAAGAAATGTAATCACAAAAAAGTTTTACAATAGGTGAATAATATACAATAACAACTTTTAATGTAGGAAACAATGAGAGTCCATACTACCCATCATGTTTTCAGACTTTTTAATCATTACATGTTGTCTTCCCTAAAAGCTCGTAATAATTTTCTCTTTTTATCATGTAAAGTGTGAGCATGTTGTGTGTGTGTGTGTCCGGATATATGATGAAAATTATGGCTATTCTTTTTAATGGGGCATGAAATTGCAGGAGTCACTTGGAGAAGATAAGATAAAGAAGTGGGGAGGCGGGCATGTAAGAGATGGTGAAACTTGAAGCCGAAGGTGCAGAAAATTCTTGCTTCAAAAAAAAGTTTTAGTTGTTTTCATTTGAGAACCGAATTAAGGTTTGGAGAAAACTTAATGTTGGGAAAATTAGAATATATTAGTTACTTAAAGCTCTATAAAGAGAGGGTTTAGTATGAGATTTAGAGGTGTGAAGGAGAGTCAAGTCCTCATCCAGAATAGGAAGGTTAACATAGGTCCATACCTCATAAACCATTTAAAAAAGGAGGTTTAACAAAGCTCTCTACCTCATTAGTCACCAAGAAGTTTTAGGGTTTAGTAATTACTTTTAAGAAGGAAGAATTAATTGTATACATTGATAATTGATAATATTTATAAATAAGATTAATTTATCATCATTCTTCACTAGGACAAAAAAGTGCTTTAAGACTGCCTTATTTAGACCGGATTATAGAGAATCAGGTCTTAAAAGTATGATTGGTGGTAGTTTCATAAATATAAAGAACTTTTTGGACCGGATTATAAAGGATCTGCACTACAAAAAAACCGGCTATTTGTAGCGGTAAAAATCGCACATTTGTAGCGGTTCTTGGCGCGACTAATGACATTTGTCGCGGTTAGCCAAACCGCAACGAAAATCACCAAAACAAAACTATTTGTAGCGGTTAAAAAAAACCGCTACTACATGCACATAAACCGCTACTGTAACTTTAGCGGTTAAAGTTGACCGCCACTATATAAGGCTAAGCTGACAATTTATATACACAATTGTCACGGTAAACAAACCGTTACAAAATGAAAAAAGTTTTGACGCCATTTTTTATTTTACATTTGTCGCGGTTGTATAACCGTTACTAAATTGTCCAAATATCTGAAAAAAATTTACCGCCATAATATTTTGTCGCGGTTGATAACCGCCACAAATAATTCCCGCTAATATTCTTACAAAAAGTTTTGGCGCCATTTTTTATTTTATATTTGTGGCAGTTTAGAAACCGCTACAAAAATTCATGTGATTTGTTTGAAAAGTAGTTTTAGCACGTGTTGTTATTTTGGTATTTGTAGCGGTTTTGTAACCGCTACAAATTGGTGAATTTTTTTTTTGAAAAATATTTAACAATTCTTATTATAATTAAAAAATGTTAAATTATTACTCATTTACATTTTTACTGAAAATAAATGATATTAAAATATGATATTTGATTGTATAAGGTAGTATAGATATGGAAAACAATGAGAATATCTAAGTATAATAACAATAATTTATGAGTTAGTTAAAATAAAATGAATTATAAAACAAAAGTGTGAGAAAGTAGATCGATGAATAAGTATGTGAAAGTAGAAAAAAAGTTGAAAATTGAAAAACGTACCTGTAAAATAAAAGAAGTTAATATCAAGAGGGTAGAAGAAAAAACAAATATTTCGATAATCACTAGATATGGTCAAGCTAAGTGACACTTACCCAATTCAAACACTTTGCCTCGCTGAGAAAACGTAAAAATATGAGAGAAGATGGAGAGAGAACGTGTATAGAAATCAGAACAAAAGCATATTGAATGTGATTTGGTAGTGATATTTATTTTGATCTCAGCGTATCACTTTGTAGTGGTTTAGATTTGTAGCGGTTTTTTTGATGTTTTGTAGCGGTGGATTGATAATTGAATATTTCATACACTACTTTTTGCCTCTTGATTAATAATTTAGGACTCTTTGGCTAATAAATAATGGCTTTTATATCTATTTGGGCTTTGGGCCTTTGGATTTATTTTAGCCATTTTTCATAGCGAAAATTCCACATTTACATTGCTTCACTATTTTAACCATAACTCTTGAACCAGACATCGGATTTGCCTTATTTTTGTCTCATATTTCAGATGATACAGAGAGCTACAATTGCAATGAAGACATGAAGAGCAAATTCAGACAAGAGGGTGGTCGATTTTGGAACCGAAGCATATGTATTTTTGGGTTTTATTTTGGGCTCGAATTTTGTAATTAAAGCCCATATTATTTTATTTTCGTTTTTGGGCTGAACCCATTTCCCAATTAGGTTAACTTTAAGTGTGGCAGCAGCCACAAACACATTTTCATTCATGTTTTTTGTGTTTTACTGGATCAAAATAGAAGCTTTCATTTTCTCTCAACTGTTCTTCAATATTCTTCGTGTTCATCATCTTTTCCAGCCATGCTTGGCTAAATATCTGTGATTAACCCAACGTTGAAGATTCCATGACTCATTCAGAGAGCTTGTGCTTAATCGGTAACGTTTCTCGTTTCTGTTTTCATCTATCGGATTCGATTTCTGAAAAATAGTTCGAATATTAGATTAAATATTCGGTTTGGTTCATCCCAAGGACTAAGTTCGAACTAGGTTTAAAGTTTGCTGTGCGATTGCATAGTGGGACGCCACTGTTCAGACATATTCTAGGCGATCGTCTAGTCGAGGGATTTCTGGATGAACGCAGAGATCTCGGTTCATCCAGAGCCAAACGCGAGTTCGTTTATTTTTCGCTCAATGATGAACGTTTCTGGAATCAAAATGTTGGGTTGATCGTTGTTAATCTGTTTCTGTTTAATCCTTTAATCCTCTGTTTGGTCTTTGTTTAGTTTCATTTTGTCTCTGTTTAGTTACGTTTTTATTCCTTTCGAATTAAAAACCCCATATTTACCATTTTGTTTCTGTTCCGCTGTCGCCAATCAAACCCGCTGTGAATTCATCTGAGAAACGACCCAGGTTACACTATACTACAAATCTTTAAATCCTGTTTATTTTGGGAGAACACGGCAAATCCTCTGTCAAGATTTGATGTTCTGTAGCGGTTCTAAACCGTGACAAAAAACTTTTTTGGGGTTTTTTTTTAAAAAAATAAAAGTAAAATGAAGAGTAGGGATAATTTTTCTTCTCAATCTTCATTAGCCTCCTTACAAAGAAAGTTTGTATAAAAAGTTACGTGTGAGTTAATATAGAATAAGACATAGAAAAATTTTGTGAAGTGATATTTTTATATTTCATGTTGTGGATATTAAAAAACATACCGAACTATAGGTAAAGTGTCATCGCCGTCTGGGAAGAAGTTTTCGAAATTGGCGGGCTGGAGCGGCTCACAATTGTAGGCGACGTTTTCACCATCACCCATTTTGTAAAGGTCCCTAGGCTTTAAGTGAACCACCATATTCCAATCCCTGTGCCTCTCATCGGCGACGTAATAAACCTGATGGGCCTCTGAGGCAAGAATATACGGCTCGTCATCTTCAGATTGACTAGTGTGAATAGGCCGGGAGAAATTCACGGATGTGATGCCTAAGTCATCGATCGTGAGTCCCCGGGACGTTGTCGTATTCGCCCACAAACACTTGAACAACGTCACAGAGAAAAGGCCTTGGTAAGTTATCCTGACCACATCAAGTAGCTTTCTATAATACGGGACGTTACCGAACTGCATGTTCTCGTCACTGCTGCTCGCATAACTCCTCGTTCCAAACGTGCCGTATACACTCGAGTTTTGGGTCAGCAATCCCTGATCTCGTGAAACCGTGCAAAACTTGAAGCCATTGACATTGTATGCCGTAAATCTTTGGACGTGGTCAAGCGGGCCGAGTGCGAGAGCTCTGAATTCTGGTGAGTGGGGGTTGTGGTCATTCATTATTCTCCTCTTAAACCAACCCTGGAATTCTCTATGGACCTTTCTATCAATTTCAGAGGATGTCTGTGTACGGATCCTCAGTTGACGCTTCACATGACTCCTGAATTCCCTGCAATTAAACATGTGATGACGAGCAAGAAATGTGCCTATAAAATGTAAGGAAACATATAGGATAACATATATATATGTGCAATCCTTACTGAAGGTACGGTTCAACTTTAGTACAATTGATCAAGACATGTCTATGTGCTTGAAACTTCTCAAGTGCTATGAGTTTGAAGTTCTCACGTCCGCCAACTGGTTTACCAACACGAGGGAATAACAACTCTGAAGCTGATGGCTCTGGCTCTGGCTCAGGACAATCGTCCACACGAGGCAGTTTGTTGAATGACGTCTCAATGTCATCAAAGTACCTGGAACAAAAATACAAGACCTTATCCCCAATATAACCTTCTGCTATTGAACCTTCAGGCCACGCCTTATTCCTCACGTAAGATTTCAGTTTCCCAAGGAACCTATAAAGTAATGAGGAAAAATGTCGATACATCAATGTTTAAACATACGACTAGAAAGTAATGTAATGTTGAAGTAATTAATTTTAAAAGAGTGCCTCTCAATAGGATACATCCATCGGTAGTGAACCGGGCCAGAAAGCTTTGTTTCGTGAACAAGGTGTACTGTCAGGTGAACTGTGACCGTGAAAAATGGAGGAAAGATCATCTCCAAATGGCACAGCGTAAGAATGATTTGCTGTTGCAGCTGGTCGAGCTCCTCCATGATCAACACCTTGGAACACAACTTCCGAAAGAAAGTACAAAGCTCGACCAAAACGTACGACACATCGAGAGGCAATGTATTTTTTATGGCCAGCGGAAGTAACTGCTGCATAAGCACATGTGAGTCATGACTCTTCAGCCTAGTAACCTTTCGAGCCTGCACGTCCACACATCGTGAAATGTTGCTTGAATACCCATCAAGAACTTTTATTTTCTTCAAAGTGGCGAGGAAGATTTCCTTCTTCGGTTTTGTCAGGGTGAATTTTGTCGGTTGAAATCTGTCATGCTCATCCGGCCACGCGTCTGCACGAACCCCTATCACCCGTAAATCTTTCCTCGCTTGAAGATGATCTTTTGACTTGCCTGGTTCGTTCATAATCGAGTACAAGATATTGTCGCACACAATCTTTTCAATGTGCATGACATCCATACTGTGTCGGAGCAAATTATCTTTCCAATACGGAAAAGCGAAAAAGACGCTTATCTTCCGCCATTGCTGGGTCACAGAACCAGAAGCCCTGGCCGTCTTTGTCCCAGCCTTTGCTGGGTCGTCTTTTTTCCCATACTCAAATTCAACATCCACAATTTGCTCTATGATATCTGCACCGGATAAATTCCGAGGAGGTCCTCTTCTTTCCTGTTGCCCATTGAAACGATTGCGCTGCAACCTAAACCTGTGTGTACCATCGAGAAACCTCTGATGACCCATGAAGCACCACTTACGAATGTGGGGAAGGTGCACTGAGCCAAAGTCAAAATTGCAAGCCAGATACGCAAGGCCGGTATGCACATTCCACCCGAATAATGTTCCCAGTCCAGGGAAGTCACTGATAGTCCACATCAACGCCGCACGCAAGTTGAACAGTGTCTTCTCGTGTGCGTCATACGTCTCGACGCCTACGTTCTACAACTCCACCAACTCATTGATAAGCGGTTGTAGATACACATCGATGTCATTTCCAGGTGCCTTTTTGCCCAGAATGATCATGGACATAATGAAGGAGCTCTGTTTCATACACATCCAAGGGGGCAAGTTGTAAGGTATCAAAATAACTGGCCATATACTATAACTTGTGCTAAGATTACCAAACGGATTAAAACCATCGGTCGCCAAAGCAAGACGAACATTTCTAAGGTCCGCCGCAAAATCAGGAAAGTCTGAGTCGAACTCTTTCCACGCTTCACCATCACGTGGATGTCTGAGTTTACCATCTTCGTTCTTGTCGGCTTCATGCCACCTCATATGCTCAGCTGTCTTAAATGACATAAACAATCTTTGTAAGCGAGGTTTTAAAGGAAAATACCTTAGAATCTTTGCGGGTTTCTTCTTCTGCTTTTTTCCCTTCTAAACTATCCTGAACCTCGAAGTGTGACACTTCTTACAAGTCTCCCTCCGAGCGTCCTCCCCCCAATAAAGCATGCAGCCGTTGGGGAAGGCATCGATTTTTTCGTAGTTCAATCCTAATCTATTGATTATCTTCTTGGCCTCGTAGAAGGATGTGGGAATGTTCGCATCAGGGAAAGCATCTCGTAATAATTCCAGCAACATCGACATCTATTTATCAGTGATCCACACATGCACTTGATATGGTACAATTTGATCAGGAGGGATAATTTTGAGTATTTCTGACAACCTTGATACAACGGACGATCGCTCTCATCCATTAGGCTGAAAACTTGCTGAGCTGCTTCATTCCTGTAGAAAACTAGTTGAGGACCTTGTACTTCTGCAGTGAAGTTGTCGTCTTGAACACCAAAAGCGTCGTGAACAACTTCATTAACCGGACCATCTTGATCTAGTTGATTTCCTGCTTGTGAGGTTTGAGGAAGATGATCCCCATATCTCATACCATGTTTCTCACCATGAATACCCCAGAATGTATATGCTTCTGGGAAAGGCTTATTAAGAAGATGTTCTATAGCACCTTCTCGTGTTTGCCACTTCTTAAACTTGCATCTACAACAAGGACACACGATCTTGCCATTAATGCTAGCGTGAGAGATGGCGAAATCTAAGAAATTTTTCAATCTCGCTAAATATACAGGAGAACTACGCGGCATCTTGATCCATGACTTATCCATCTGTAGCAAACAAAGCTAGGAAAGTATACAAATGTGGAGACAATCTTTAATAAATTTCATCTCAATGCTTGAGTTCTTTAAATGCAATCTGGGACACTTTGTAGCGGTTCAAAACCGCTTCATCAACCGCGACGAGTTTACAATTTAAATTTGTCGCGGTTACGAAACCGCTACCAATTCGAATTGTAAAATAGTCGCGGTTTAAGAACCGATACAAATTTGAATTGAAAATCCCGCCGTAAACTAGTCGCGGTTATAAAACTGCTACGTCAACCGGTACCAAATGATGACTTTTAAAATTTTGGCGGTTATTTTTTACTTTGAAATTCAAATTTGTAGCGGTTCTTTCTAAAAACCGCGACAAATATATTATTTAATAAAATTTGTGGCAGTTTTAGCTTGTAAACCACTACAAAATTTATAATCATATATTTTTAATCACAAATTATAAACTCTGTTTATTATTTAATAAAATTAAAATTTAAAAAAGCTACTAAAAAAAAGATAATAAATATTTAAATTTAAAAAGCTACTGAAAAAAAAAGATAAAAAATATTTAAATTTAAAAAAGCTAATGAAAAAAAAAAGATAACAAATATTTAAATTTAATAAAATTGTCAACAAACATCTGGGGCATACAAAATGAATTACTGAAGAAAATAATAACTAACTATTAGGAGCCTGATGATCAGGTCCTGTTTCAGGGGGGTCTCTCTCAGGGGCAACGCAGGCTCAACCAGAGGTAACATCGTCCTCGTTTTCACCAGCATCAGGTTCCGGACGGGGATGCAGGGGAGGCGGGTGAGCCAGGGGGGAATCCTCAAAGATGAACGGAGGGGGAGGCTTGGGAGATGGAAACCGTTTGTTCAGTAGCAACTTTGTCAAGGCCCCGGCAAGTGACTACCAGCTATGCCTCTGAGGAGCGAACCAACTGTTGAGACTCTCCTACATGCGCCTAGTCCTGGCCTCATTCCTGGCCCTCTCTGCAGCAACCTTCTCGGCAACCTTCTCGTCAAGCTGCTCGGCAACCTGCGCAGCAACTTTCTCGGCAATCATCGCATCAACCGCATCAGGTGGTGGCATGCATGAGCTGGAGTACCCAGCGGTAGAGGAGGAGGCCTTGCCGTACACCATGCTAGGCCGGGCGCCTAGCGCAAAGCCCCTAACACGGCCAGGATGCTCGACTGGGCCCACAACAAATTTCAATGCGGTCGTAGGATCAATAGAACCCTGTGACTCCGGGGTCTGCGACGCACGCAACTCCTGCTGGCTCTGCTCAATCCGAGCCTGACGCACATATTTCATAAAACATTAATCAATCAATTTAATTAAATTTAAATATACAACATTAACCATATAATTAGTTTTTTGTAACTTACTATTATCTCCTCTGTTGCCTCAAAGATTGGCATCCCATCACGGTGCCTATGGGTGCGTGTGAACAACTGCCCATAGTCCGTCTGACGGTTCTCCTCCCGAGCCTTCTCTTGCTAAAAGAATATAAACTTTGTTATGTCTAAAACAAAACAATAGTCATTTAACGTGCCATTAACTTAACTTTTAACATACCATCTCACTATACGTCACAGCAAACGTCTTGGATCCTCCCGTGTGATTGATCCTTTGAGCTGCCCTGCTTCTGGTGTTCCTCTGTGATAGAGCCTACAAAATAAATGAGTTGTTTATGCAATTAAGGTAAAATATAGGTGTAGTTAATTAAAACAAATTTTAAACTATACAATATCCTCATGATTAATTAAAAAACAAAACTATGATTAATTAAAAAAATGTACATGTCCCTCTGCACTCCTCCTATATTGGACAAAAGCTGCCCAGTCATTTGCCTCCACGCCGTCTGGGACGTTCTCTATCAGTTGCTGCAGAGGCATAGTCCCATCTCCATTCTTCTGGTCGTAGAGACGACGCCTCCGGCTCTTCCACCCTTCTCCCATTTTCATCTTTACATACCTCTTTGCCTCGGCTCGCAGTTTAAACTTTTTCTATATCATAAAATAATTAGTAATTAAGTAATAATTATTTAAGAAATAAATAACTAAATTAACCACAATTTATACAATTTAAAACTATTAACATGTAAAATTTAATTACACAACATAACTTACCTGCATAACGTCCTCAAACGCCTTCTCCTTGTTCTCCTTTGGGACCTTTTTCCAATCGTGGAAATAGATCGAGAACCATAGCCAATTCCCGCCAAGTTGTGACAGGAATCAATTCAACAGGTGACCACCGCTGCTGATCGGCTGGTCCGTGTCCACGTTCCAGGGGACTATCACGCGGTAGACGTTGTCCTCCTGACTGAGCGTGTGAACGTCCAACGTCCTCCTGCTGACATTTCCATGTGGATCTGCACACTTATAACAAAATTGTTGTATTGTATTTAGATAAACAATCATTACACGTTAGGAAATTAAATTTTATTTTTCGCCAATAAAATACTTATACTTACCTTTGACATCCACCGCAAATCCGGTGGAACAAGAAGATGACGGTCGGGGGTTCCCTTGGTCTCGCTCGTTCTCTTGGTCAAAAAACCACTCCCTTCCGCTATGAGAATCTCAATCCGGATCCCCTCATCATCTTCATCATTGAAGATGTCGTTAAACGACAGACTTGCGCCTCGTCCTCCACCTACGGTCTCTAGGGTCTCTGGGTGTGGGGTTGGGTCATTTGCAAAGAGTTCGTCAAACTCATTCCCAACCTGAGGGGGTTGAAGGGGGATATTTACCTGAGGGGGTTCAAGGGGGATATTTAGAGGCCCACGCCCTCTCCTACCTCTACTACTACTACCCCTGATAGACCTTTTCGGGGGTTCAACTAATTTCTCTTTTCCCTTGTCGTTAGAAACCATGATGGTGAAAGGTAAAAGTTGAAATTGAGAGGTGAACAGTAACTAAAAAGCGCGCAAGAATTTCAAAAGTGAAAAGGGAAGTATAAAAACCGCTGCACTTCGTAGCGGTTATCCCAAAAAAACCGTCACAAAATTAATGAATTTTGTAACGGTTACAAAAAACCGCCACCTCCACCGCGACGAATGTACGTTGTTCTTCGTGGAAATTTGTAGCGGTTTCTCAACCGCTACGAAAAACATGACCTTTGAAATTCTGTAATGGTTTAGAGCAAAACCGCCACCTCCACTGCGACAACTATGCCTTGTTCTTCTTGAATATTTGTAGCAGTTACTAAACCGCTACAAAATGAATAACCTTTGAAATTCTGTAACGGTTTTAAAGAAACCGCTACAAATTTAATATTTTTTTTTAAAATCCAAACTAATTAGTTTATCAAACTAATTAGTATGGATTTTTTTCTTTATTACAATAAAAATATTCCCAATTATTTTCTTTAATTTCCCTAAAAGAGCTGAGGTTAATAATAACAAGTTTATTGAAAATTGTCCAACATGCCGATGAAGGTTCGAATTCAGTATAGCCACCGATCTCCCTAGAAAAACTCGCTGAGTCATTTTGATCAGAGATATTTCCTAGAGAGAATGGTGGCTATATTGGACCCAATCTTCAATGGTATGTTGGACAATCTTCAAAAGAGGAGAAGTCTTCAAGTTAATGGAATAACTAAATCTGGATTTTCACTGAAAGAACATCCTCGGCTTGAATGATGAGAAGGGAGGCAAATATATGCACCTCTCATCTCCCGAGATTAGCGCTGCAGATATATGCACGTCTTCGACAACCAAGCAGAGGATGCTCTTTCAGCGACAATCCTGATTTAGAATATTTTTGAATGTTTATACTTGTTGTACGGACGCCTATTTATAGAATGAAGGTTGTAGCGGTTTTAGCCTTAACCGCTACATATTTTAACATTTGGACGCGGTCAAGGTGTCGGTTTCTTCTTACCGTAACAAAACTATGTTGTTTCAAATACATGTTGTAGCGGTTACAGCAGAACTGTTACAAATATTGACATTTGGTCACGGTTAAGGTGTCGGTTTCCTCTCACCGTGACAAAATTGTGTCCTTTTGAACCTTAGTAGCGGTTATTTTGAGAAAACCGCTAGGAAATAACCGCAACAAACTTCACGCCATAACACGCCAAGGCTGGCGCCATATTTGTGGCGGTTTGGTTTTGTGTCACCGCTACAAAAATCGAAGCAAAATGGTCATCATTTGGCGCCAATGCTTCCGTTACTAATTTGTGGCGGTTTCGCTTAAAACCGTGACAAATGCGCGCCAAAATGTTCATTTGTAACGGTTTTTTTTAACCGCTACAAATTAACCACGGCAAATGACCATTTTTTTGTAATGCTGGTTGTAAAAGTATGACCGATGGCAATTTCGTAAATATATGGAACACTTCTAAGACCGAATTATAAAGAATCCGGTCTTAAAAGTATGATAGATGGTAATTTCGTAAATATATAGAACATTTTTAAGACTGGATTATAAAGGATCCAGTCTAAAAAATATACTTTTAAAACTGGTTTCTACAAACAATTGGTTTTAAAAGTGTTTTAAAAAAAACAAAAGAAGCTAAATTCACTAAATCTGTTAAGTTCGTGACTATGCTTGTCTTCTTAGTGATATAACATTTGCTTAGTTATAGATTTAATGAGTGTCCCAAGAGCCTCACGGGTCAAATCTTTAACAAGAATGCCATCCTTTTCCTCTAACCTACTCGCAATCTTCGTAAGTTGTCCCAAGAGCCACACAATCAAATCTTTAGCGACGTTGGTAGTGAGATGCTTCGAGGGTTTTGCGATGGCGTCAACTCCAATCGTCAGCAACGGCGGAAGCGTACTGCTTCAAGGATTTTGGACGACAGTGGCTCCTTCCTCTTTGATCTATGGCTCCTCCCACGCCACCTTTGCACAAATTTGGCTTAAAATCAAACCCAGATCTCTTCTTGCTAAGTTTATTTGTTCCTACCTTGACCACTCTTGCTCAAATATGAACTTCGATTTTGGTTGCTTGAAGCTTTGCCAGCACCGACAAGAGGATTCTGCTCAGATTTGATTGCTTTAAGCTTGTGATTTTTTTGTAGATCTAGACTTCAATTTCACCTCTAATTTTATATTGATTAAAATTCGATTTCCATGATGAATGATTCTTGTTTCTTGTTATATTTTCTTATTTCTGGACTTTGTATTCATCTTTTTTGTTTTTCTTGTTGGTGTTACTTCCAATCTTCTTTTTTTTTTTCTTTTTTCTTGTTAGTGTTACTTCCAATCTTCTCTTGGTTCTCCATCGCTGATGACGAAGGAACATTCAAAATGTTGCCAGATCTAGTGATTTGGGACCGGTTGTTTCATTTGGGTTTTTTTTTTTAAAAAAAAATATATATTTTGAAACACTTTTAAAACCAGATGTTTCAAAAGTTCAGTCTAAAAATGATTTTTTTTAAGACCGGTTATTCATGCGGCCTTAAAAGTAATATATTTTTAAGACCGCCTAAATCGAGACCGGTTCCAGATCTGGTCTTACGAGGTATTTTTTTGTTGTCTTAAAAGGCTTTTTTTGTGCCGGTGCTTGTTTAGCAACTTAACACTTAAGGCTTTTTTAACCTTGAAAAAAAAGTTCACTTAATGGAGAGGCATTTGCATTTTTTTTTTTTCAAGTTTTAACCATTGGATTGAATTGAGATTTGATCATTTTTAAAAAGGCGAGATTGCATATTTACCCATCTAATTCTACACAAATTTTAAGTTTCATCATTTAATTTTATAAAGAAGTTAAAGTTGAACCAGCACTCTGAAAGTTTTTTTTTTTTTAATAAAAAGCACCCTGAATTTTTTTTTTCATATACGTTTAGTATCTTAAAGTATTTTATGATTAATTCAATATCCTAAAATATTTTTACAAGTGGCTTCATCTTCCTAAATAATTTGTGGTGCAAATTTTTTCTCAAAATATTTTTTGAGCTATTTTTTATCACTCTTTTTTCATAGTTCTAGTGCCCATCTTTCATATAATTTAGTACTCCCTCCGGTTCTAATTATAGGACATATTTAACCAATTTTGTGGAGATTAAAGAAAGAAGTTAAATTAGTTCATTTTACTTATTTTCCTAAAATGTCCTTATGTAAATTTAAAACGACATAAGTAAATTAAAAGTGAATCAATAGTTCTTGCCATATACCTCTCCAACCTAAAATTTTCTTTTCCACACGTTATCTAATTGAAATAATGGTCTTATTATATATGTGTACGTACACATATATTTACACACACACACAAAGATATATGCGTGTGTATGTTTGTATACGTACATATACAAACACACACAAATATATATTGACAGACACATACACATATGTGTGTTTGTGTGTCTATATATATTTGTGTGTAGACACACACATGCGCGCGCATGTCTATATTTATTTGTATGTAGACATACACATATATACATACATATATAGACAAAAACACACACATATATATATACATACATATATACACACACACATTTATATTTGTGGGTGTGCATGTGTCTATATATATTTGTGTGTATACACACACACACATATATATATAGACATACACATGCGCGCGCGTGCACACACACACACACATATATATATAAGTTTCATTAATTGGAAGAGTCTACGTATTTACATACATATATTCACCAAAAACTAAACACACTTGAGAGAATAAAATATGGATATTTTAGGAAGAAATTGACAAAATTTATAATGTTGTCTTATAATTAGGACCAAAATTAACTTTTAAATGTTGTCCTATAATTAGGACCGAAGGGAATACTAAAATCTATGACACTTTTTATAATCAATTTTGTAGTTTAATTTTTATCTTAATTATTTTGTTAAACTTATCTTCAATATTTTCAACATTAACCTTTAATTATTTTCAGTATTGAAAACATGAAAGATAACTTAATGGAATTTTTGAGAATTAACAAGTTGGTTATAATTACTTTTGAAAAATACTTGAAAGACAAAATTGAACCAAAAAATATATTAAGATACTGGATTAACTTTTTTTTTTTAAAAAAAATACTTTAAATACTATAGGAGAATGCAAGTACCCCAAAAAAAAAAAAAAACTCTAATGTGCTGAAAATATATGATAACAATGATTGACCGTTTGACACCAAAATTAATATTTTGTTATGTATATGGATGACCATTCTCTCCATGTCCCAAGGCATCCAAATTATTAATGAGGTATGGAGGCTACGCACATGTTTACCGCCCAAGCCTACAATTGGAACTTACAAAAGCAATTACATGATGATAGTTGCAGAGAATGTTTAGCATATTAATGTATATTTTAATAAGTGAGGTGTGTGCTTGTGTATCTATAAATAGCATCTCACTTGACTTGCATTAGGACGGTTTTTGTACGAGAGAAGTGAATCAATTCTATTCTCAAGTTCCTCTCTAAATTCCTAGTCCTTTTTTAATTCATTGTTCCTTTAATTTTATATTACGTTATCAGCACGAAGCTCTAGCCAAGGTATAATTTTTTTATGATCTTTTAATGATTATATTATATGTTCATTTTACCTATCTGTGATGATCTTAACCACTATATGGAATTAAAGACATAGTTTTATCGAAGGTTTTAAATATCAAATTCTATGGTTAAGATCGGAGATTATTATTATTCTTCTATATTATGTTATTTAAATTTATACTGCTTGTGTAATTTCTATTTATTTCACGCGTAATCATATTCTACTCCTATTGATGAACTAAGTCTTGGTGAGGATTACCCCCGTCTTAGTTCATTTCTTTTACTGGTGTAGATTACCCCCTTTTTTATGGTACGGATTACCCCCATTTTCATTTCTTTTACTGGTGCGGATTACCCCCATTTTTATTTCTCTTACCAGAATGGATTACCCCCATTTTTATTTTTTTAATCGGAGTGGATTACCCCCATTTTTTTCTTTCACTGGAGTAGATTACCCCCATTCTTATTTCTCTTGCCGGTGTGGATTACCCCCGGCCTTAATTCATTTATTTACAAGTACTTTATTGTTAACATTGTTATTTTGTATAGCTAGAAGATATATATTTTTATTTCTCATTTTGAAACTATATGACCAGAAGCCATATAAATTTCTAAAAAGCTAAATGGCCAGAAGCCGCAAAATTTTAATTTTTATTATAATATCTTACTTGTCGTCATATGAATTTCCTGTCATTAATTCTTGTTTATTCCTTTTAATTAGCCTGCACCATGACAAACACAACAATCACATCCCTTGCAAAACTTGAATTTGTGGCTCTTGATATTTCTGAAAAGAATTACTTATCTTGGGTGCTGGATGCGGAAATCCATCTAAATACCCTTGGTCTAGAAGACACAATTAAAGAAGCAAACCAAGCTTCTAATCAAGAAAAAGCCAGATCCATGATTTTCTTACGCCACCATTTACATGAAAATTTGAAAATGGAATATTTGACAGTGAAAGATCCACTAGTTCTCTGGAACAATTAAAAGAAAGGTATGATCACCAGAAGATGGTCATCCTCCCAAAAGCTCGACATGGCTGGATACATCTGCGTCTACAAGATTTTAAATTTGTGAGTGAATATAACTCAGCCATGTTTAGAATCACTTTTCAGTTGAAATTATGTGGAGAAAAAATTACTGATGAAGACATGTTAGAGAAAACATTCTCCACATTTCATGCCACCAATTTGCTCTTGCAGCAACAATACCGTGAAAAAGGATTCAAGAAATATGCTGAATTAATTTCTTGTCTTCTCGTGGCTGAGCAAAATAATGAGCTTTTATTAATGAACCATGAATCTCGTCCAACAGGCTCAACTCCATTCCCAGAAGTGAATGCAGTAACCAATGAACATTTTAGAGGCCGAGGACGGGGACGTAAAAGAGGCTACAACCGAGGAGGTGGTCGTGGCCGTGTTCGTGGTTCAAAT
This sequence comes from Acacia crassicarpa, assembly GCA_034222035.1. Classification (NCBI taxonomy): domain Eukaryota; kingdom Viridiplantae; phylum Streptophyta; class Magnoliopsida; order Fabales; family Fabaceae; genus Acacia; species Acacia crassicarpa. The sequence continues at coordinate 14,899,034 of JAWXYG010000009.1, read as the reverse complement.
CGCGGTAGATTTAATTCCCACTCTAAGGGAGGAAGGATTGAAAAGAACCTCAGAAGGGAAGTTAGTGGGAATAACAAGCATACTGAAAATACATGTTATCGTTGTGGTGGCAAAGGTCATTGGTCTCGTACCTGTCATACACCAAGACATTTGGTTGATCTTTTCCAAGAATCACTGAAAAAAGGTGGTAAAGGGCCAAGGACTGAAGCAAATCATGTTGATATGCTGAAAATTCTGAGCAAAAAGACATAGATATTAATTATTTAGAGGCTGCTGATTTCTTAGCATAAGTTATCTTTGTCTGTTCGTATCACTATGTTTTGACTATGTTTTTGTATGATCAAACTTGTTTCTATTATCTGTTTTTCTTTTAACTATGCTTTTATTTATTTTCATGTATCTTTTAATTAAGAATGAATTTCCGTTGCATCAATCCTGAAGATTTATGTCTCGTTGATAGCGCAACAACTCACACCATACTAAGAAATGATAAATATTTCTCTTCCTTAGTAATGCAAAAAGCCAATATTCAGACTATATCTGGTAGTATAAATTTGATTGAAGGTTCCGGAAGAGCTAATATTTTGTTACCTGAAGGAACAAAATTATGCATTGATAATGCATTTTATTCTACTAAGTCTAAAAGAAATTTGTTGAGTTTCAAAGATATTCGCAGAAATGGATATCATTTACAAACAACATTTCATAATAATCAGGAATGTCTGGCTATAACGAATATTGTTTCTGGTAGAAAACGCATATTAGAATATCTTCCTGCTTTTTCTTCTGGATTGTATTATACATTTATAAGCACAATTGAAACACATGCTATTGCAAACCAGAAGTTTGTTAATGAAAACCAGAAGTTTACTAATACAAACCAGAAGTTTGTCAATGAAACCAGAAGTTTATTAATGAATTTAATGTTTGGCATGACCGGTTAGGCCACCCCGGATCAACTATGATGCGACGAATAATTGAGAATCATGTGGACATACCCTGAAGTGTAAACAAATACAACAGTCCCATGATTTTTCATGTGCTACTTGTTCCAAGGGAAAGTTAATCATTCGTCCATCACCAAGCAAAGCAGAAAGTGAGTCACTCACATTTCTAGAACGGATACAGGGAGACATTTGTGGGCCAATACACCCACCATGCGGACCATTAAGGTATTTTATGGTTTTAATTGATGCATCAACCAAATGGTCGCATGTTTGCCTATTATCTTCTCACAACCTGGCGTTTGCAAGATTACTTGCTCAATTGATTAGATTAAGAGCACATTACCCTGATTATCCTATCAAGAAAATTCATCTTGATAATGCTGGTGAATTTACTTCACAAGCTTTTAATGAATTTTGTATGTCCCTTCGATTGATGTTGAACATCCTGTAGCTCATGTTCATACACAAAATGGACTTGCAGAATCTTTGATTAAACGATTGCAACTGATTGCAAGACCCTTACTTATGAGATCTAATCTCCCAATTTCTGCTTGGGGTCATGCCATTCTGCATGCAGCGATGTTAATTCGCATCAAGCCAACTAGTTACTTAAAGGTTTCCCCTCTACAAATGGTTTCTGGTTAAGAACCTAATAGTTCTCATATAAGAATTTTTGGGTGTGCAGTATATGTGTCAATAGCACCACCTCAACGCACTAAAATGGGTCCACAAAGAAAGATGGGAATATATGTTGAGTATGAATCTCCCTTAATCATAAAATATTTACAACCATCTACAGGAGATTTATTTATGGCACGATTTGCTGATTGTCATTTTGATGAATCAGTTTTCCCAACATTAGGGGGAGAAAATAAGCAATTGGGTAAAGAGATTGGCTGGAATGAATTATCACTGGCTCATTTTGATCCTCGTATGAAACAATGTGAACTGGAAGTTCAAAAGATAATTCATTTGCAGAATTTAGCTAATCAAATGCCGGAAGCGTTCACTGACCCAAAGAGAGTGACTAAGTCACATGTCCCAACTGTTAATGCTCCTACTCGAATTGATGTCCTTGCAGAACAATCTATTACAAATGAATCTAAAGCACGCCTAAAACGTGGCAAACCCATCGGTTCTAAAGATAAAAATCCTCGAAAGATGAAAGGAGCTAAGAATATAGATGGTCAAATTGAGGATAATCAAGAAAAGTCAGTAGCTCTAGAAGAGCCATCTCCTGAAGAGTTATTATCTCCAGTAGAGATATCTCCAGAAGAGAATGTTGCAGTCCCAGAAGAGACTCAGGTACCTGAAATGTGTAAAAATAACGAGATATCAATAAATTATGTTATGAATGGTATCCGATGGGACCGTAATGAAGTCAACGTTGACGACATATTTGCTTATCATATAGCATGTGATGTGATGAATAATGATGAGGATCATGAGCCAAAATCCATTAGTGAGTGCCAACGGAGAAAGGATTGGCCCCTATGGAAAGATGCTATAAATGCATAATTAAAATCACTGGCAAAACAAAAAGTATTTGGGCCGGTAGTCCCTACACCTGAAGATGTAAAGCCAGTTGGATACAAATGGATCTTTGTAAGAAAAAGAAATGAAAAGGGTGAAATTACAAGATATAAGGCACGTCTTGTAGCCCAAGGCTTTACACAAAGACCAGGCATTGATTTTGAAGAAACGTATTCACCAGTAGTGGATGCAACTACTTTTTGCTATTTGATTAGCCTAGCAATAAATGAAGGACTTGATTTACATTTAATGGATGTTGTGACAGCCTATTTGTATGGCCCACTTGATAATGACATTTATATGAAAGTCTCTGAATGACTCAAGGTGCCGAAAGCACCAAATTCAAGTTCTAAAAAACAATACTCGATTGAATTAAATAAGTCCTTGTATAGCCTGAAGCAATCAGGGCGTATGTGGTATAATTGTCTCAAAGAATATTTGTTGAAAGAAGAGTACAAAAATGACTCAATATGCCCGTGCATTTTCATGAAAAGATCTAGAAATTAATTTTTCTGTAATTGCGGTATATGTTGATGATATCAACGTAATTGGAACTCTTGAAGAGCTCCAAAAGGCAATCAATTGTTTAAAGAAAGAATTTGAGATGAAAGATTTGGGCAGAACGAAATTCTGTCTAGGACTAAGATCAAGTATTTGAAGAATGAGATATTTTTATATCAAGAAACTTATACAAAGAAGGTCCTATAAAGATTTTATATGGATAAATCACATCCATTTTGTACTCCAATGCTTGTGAGATCATTGCATGTTGATAAAGATCCATTCCGACCTCAGATAATCAACAAACAAGGTGTAGAAGAACTACTTGGTCCAGAAGTGCCATATCTTAGTGCCATTGGGGCACTAATGTATCTTGCTAATCACACACGTCCTGATATATCATTTGCAGTGAATTTATTAGCAAGATATTGTTCTACACCAACACGAAGGCATTGGGATGGAGTAAAACGCATTTTTCGTTATCTCAAAGGCACTATGGACATGGGGCTATATTACTCAAATTCAACCAAACATGAATTGATTGGCTATGTAGATGCTGGATTTATGTCTGATCCACATGATGGTAAATCACAAACTGGTTATCTATTTACATGTGGAGGTGCAACTATTTTATGGCGATCTATGAAGCAGATTATATCAGCCACATCATCTAACCATGTAGAAATTCTAGCAATGCATGAAACAAGTCGAGAATGTATATGGTTGAGGTCACTAATACATCACATTCGAACAACTTGTCATTTATCTTCAGGAAAAATAGACCCAACCGTTCTATATAAAGATAATGCTGCATGTGTTGCTCAACTTAAAGAATGTTATATCAAGGGCGATAGAACAAAGCATATTTTACCAAAATTTTTCTTCACTCGTGATCTTCAAAAGGATGGTGAGATAGATATCCAGCAAATCAATTCAAGTGAAAATTTGGTAGATTTATTCATTAAGTCACTGCCTGAAGCAATTTTTTAAAAGCTTGTTCATGGTATTGGCCTCCGAAGACTCAGAGATCTCAATTGACGTTGGCAAGAGGAGGAGTTGATACACACTGTACTCTTTTTTCCTTGTCTAGGTTTTATCCCACTGGGTTTTCTTAGAAAGGTTTTTAATGAGGCAGCACTCAAAAGTGTATCAATGAATGATGTACTCTTTTCTTTAGTTAGGTTTTTATCCCACTGAGTTTTTCCTAATTAAAGTTTTTAATGATACACATTCATAATGGACATCCAAGGGGAGTGGTATGTATATGGATGTCCATTCTCTCCATGTCCCAAGGCATCCAAAGTAAAAATGAGGTATGGAGGCTACGCACATGTTCACCACCCAAGCCTACCATTGGAACTTACAAAAGCAATTACATGATGATAGTTGCAGAGAATGTTCAGCATATTAATGTATATTTTAATAAGTGAGGTGTGTGCTTGTGTATCTATATATAAATAGCATCTCACTTGACTTGCATTAGGACGGTTTTTGTACAAGAGAAGTGAATCAATTCTATTCTCAAGTTCTTCTCTAAATTCCTAGTCCTTTTTACTTCATTGTTCCTTTAATTTTATATTATATTTGAAGTTTCGAATTGAGAGTGAGAATTTTTTTTTTTTTGGGTGAACAATTGACAGTGAGTATTTAATGAACTGAAAATATACTTATTTTAATTCCTCTAAACATTGTATCCATTATTGTTTATTTTTTCATTGAACTTCATATATCATCATTTAAGAACATTTTTATCAATTTCAACTTTTTTTGTTAACAATATTAGTATTAGAGAACTGAAAAGCACTTTATATAATTAAGGATTCTAAATAAAATCTTACTTAATTAAGGGAAAATCCCAATTAAATTCACCTGTACAAACTGGAGAAAGAACTGAAATAATAAACCAACAACAAATTTCAGAAATTCAGCTCGTTTAATTGCGAGGAAATTATCGAATGCTTTAAAAAAACATATGGGGAGAAAAAAAAAATCATGAATTTTGCAATGAAACCCAGTAATCAACTTTAAAATTGGCATCATTACTATAGTCTGGGCATATTGCAAAGAAAAATAGACTATTAAATATATCGCCAAACAACACCGAGCATAAGGATGAATGAACAAGCTCCAAGCTTTGAAGGATAACGCCAATAAAGCTGAAAAAGATAAAACCCCACAGTGATTCACATGCAATAAAGATGCAGCAAAGAAACAAATTAAGAAGATATATCTTGCTGAAACTACAGCAGGATCATCTTTACAATTTTTTTTGTAAAACGAGCAAAACAAACAAATAAAATTGCTTCGAAGCAATGAGATGTGTGACCCTGATCAAAACGAGGATCGCAAGCTTATCTTAGAAATAAAAGAAATGCTCAGCGCGATATGTTGGCGTGTGACCCTTAAGCTCATTGATAGGGACGACAACTACGTAGCTGACGCTCTTGGTAAACAAGCCTTGGATGCTCCACCTGGTCTTCAGATCTTGGCTCTTACCGAAGTTACCCCCATAGTGCACACACTACTAGAAAACAGCTGATTAGAGATGAAATTTGCGACGGAATTTTTCCGTTGCAAATTTAGGAGTGTTTGCGACAGAATTTCAATTCCGTCGCAAAATAGTAATGTTTGCGACGGAATTTCAATTCCGTTGCAAAACCTCGTTTGGATTTTGTGACGGAATTGGATTTCTGTCACAAATTTAATAATTTTAAAAAAATAATTTTGCGATGGAATTCCAATTCCATCGCAAAACCCAAATGGGGTTTCGCCACGGAATTGAAATTCCGTTATTAATTTTTTTTAAAAAAATTTGCGACAGGAAACGGATTTCCGTTGCAAAACCCAAGGGAATTTGCAACGAAAATGGATTCCGTCGCAAACACTTAACCCTGAAATCGGGCTTAAGTGCTCATTCTCCCCCCCCCCTCTTTTTTTTTTTTTTTTTTTTTTTGCATTTTACTCTCCCTCCACCTTACTCTCTTCGTTCCTCCGTCCGGCCAGCCTTCAGACCGCCATGCAGCCTCCTTCCAGCCTCCTCTCCTTCCGGTTCCGTCCTCCTCCTCCTTTTTTCGTCGTCCTCCTCCTCTTTTTTTCGTCCTCCTCTTTTTTTTTTTCCGGCCTCCTCTCGTCTCACCGCCAGCGTCGACTTCATCCCCTCTCACCAGCGGCCTCTTCTCCTCTCACCTCCAGTCTCCTCTCCATTGGCATCATCTAGTAAGTCACTACCCTTTTTTTTAGTTATTTTGCATTAGATGTAATTTTTTGCCCCTATTAAGAACATCAATAAGCTTGATAGATGTTGTTATTAATATCTACGATAAGGACTCATTAAAAAATATTAGTTAATATCTATTTTATAACCTTGTTGTTATTAATATTAGTTTTTTTGCAAATCACGTAAGAAACTTTGAAGCACTTAGCTTGTGTGAATTGTGTGTGAGTAAAAAAAAAGCATGTATCTTGCATTTTCAAATGGCTACAAAATAAGCCTTTTTACAAACCCCAATGTGCAGATTTCTGGATTTGGATGTTGCCCAATAAAAAAAATCTTCATTTAATCGCTCTAAATAATTTTTGGTATTAAAAAAATAATTGATTACATGTTTATAGACTTTGACAGGGTTGGGAGTTGGGACCTTTGTACATTTTAATATTATATAGTTTGCTACAAATTCCTAATGCATTTTTAATTTGTGGGAAGTGATTAATTTAGATATTTCTTGATTTTTTTTTCTTATAAAAAAAATGTAACAATTATTCTAATTCTTATAAACTCATTATCTTTAATCATTCTATGTAGGTTGATATGTTGATGTCATAATAGGATATATTGTTAAATATATACTATTAAATAATAATATGAGGATTTTATTTTTATTGGTCTGATTATGTTATTAAATAGATTAAAATGGGAAAAATAAATTGTTTCATATTTAATTTTAATATTTATCGTGCTAAATTTTATTTTTTTAAAAAAAATTATAATTTTTTATGTACTTTTTATATTTTTTTAAAAAAAATCAAAATTTGCGACGCATTGAAAATCCGTCGCAAATTTCAGGATTTGCAACGGAAATTTAGATTCCGTCACAATTGCGATAAGGACTTTTCGACGGACGAAATCCGTCGTAAATGAATTTTACAACGGAAAACCCTTTTTTTGCGACGGATTTTTTCCGTCACAAAAATTGACTTTTTTTTTTTAGTGGTAAGATGTCTACTTAGATTTTCTCTTGTTGGTTTTATGCTTTCCAGTGTATTAATAAAAACTACGACATGTGTTCAACAGAATAGCTCTATCAAATGCGGGAGGATTGTGGGTTCAAATGTCCTACGGATATAAGGATCTTGTTAATAGGAGATCTATAAGTAGTTCTGAAAATGCTCTTGGGTGAACCTAAACTTTTATATATTTTAAAAAAAAATGTGGGATGGGGTGTCTTCTACCCTTCCCGAATGCGCCTAACGTTTCCCTATTTTCTAAATATTATTTTCTTATTTCTTTGGACCATTATATTCTATTTAAAATAAATAAAATTTTGATGTTTTATAGGAGAAAAAATGGTGTTATTTTTAATTTTTTACGATCTTTTTAAATATTTAATATTTTAAACTAAAAAGAAGCTATGAAGATTTTTATGTAAAATATTTGAAAAATCATATAAAATTGAAAACAGCGTGTTTTCCCATAAAATATCAAAACTTCATTCATTTTATATAAAATCTAATTACCCAAACAAGAAATAACATTTGGGAAGTGAGGGATAATAAGGCGCAACAGATCATCAAATGTGAATGCTGCAAGGACTTAGCGTCATCCATTGTGATAACTGTAGTTTCATGGAAGAGAGAATGGCCGACAAAAGGAACAACAACATAAGAGTTCCTGTGTTTTCCAACAGTTGGAATAAAGAAACCTTAATCAATGAGCACTAAAGGATTCTATATGCAGGGGAAGAAGATAGAAGATGCTTTCTTTGAGCTTGTGCTTATGTGTGACTATGTTTGTAAACAAAGCATAGGAACATTTTTAAGCAGCGAAAGAAAGGGCCCGGCTTGCTCTTATTTTATGGGGTTTTTCTATTAAATTTATCTCTACACTTCGTAAGTCTTGCTTCGTTGAGAGAGTTTTGTAAACTTGCAAAAAAAAAAGTTCAACTAAAATAATTAAAATTACACTTAGTGCTATACCTAAAGTTGTCAAACTTTTTTCAATACATAGGTGTTAAGAATATATAATTAAATATGAAAAAATGTCAATAATTTGATTTAAACACATTTTAAATATGAATAATTAAAATTAAATCCATCATCAGCATTAATGCAAGGTAAAAAAAAAAAAATCCATCAACATTAATAGTGTGTTATAGTTAGCAAAGAAATTTCCATAGTCATTGAACATGAACAACTTGAAAAAGTTTGTACAACTTTAAAAGTGAGTTGACATTTGGTTTGTTCACTCACGAGTTCAACTTTAAAAGTTTGTACAACATAAACATGAAATGGTAAATTTGGTTTGTTCACTCACGAGTTCAACTGAATATGCAATTTGAACGAATTTAAGAATGGATTGACCTAATTTTTGTAAGTAATAAATTTAAAAACTAGTTAACTCGAAGAGTCAACTCGTAAATTTAAATAATATGGTTGCACCAGCCTTCAATTTTTTTACTATAGAGGGGCATTCTGGTCCTCTAACAACATTTAAAAATCCTTAATTGGGCTTCTTGAGCTAGTTAATTGGGATTTTCTCAAGAATTAAAGGACTAAAGTTGTACTCTTACCGTTTTGGGGGGGAAAAAAATAAAAAGTTGTACTCTTACCACTCCCAAACAAAATAGATTAACCTATACTTTTAAATTTGGGATGAATAGTTCAACTTAGCAATAGAAACGTAGTAAGACGAATTTTCATGAAAAGAAACCGCGTGATGTTTTCAGGGTCGCTAGTTTATTGGATCCCAAGCATTTTTCAAGAAAAAGCAAGTGGCTCTCTAATCAATTTCAAGAAAGAGTAGATTGCTCTTTGAATTTCATCCTCGCATGTCGCATCCATATGCAATCATCCAAATTTGTCGTCTTTAATTTCTTCTCCCACATTCCAAAATAATTATTATCACTTTATAAATCGCCAAACAATAATGACCATTATTGAAGTTTGACTTTGGGATAAATTCTAATATAAGACAGTGAATTTAATAGAGATGTTCATTATCAAATTCAGCCTGAATGATTTAAATGGAGAAAAAATATCGTAATTATTTGTAATCGAAAAGTACATGATAAAGTTAAAAGAAAATTTTATTGTACTACTCTTCAATCAGTAATATTATATAGTAGTGAATGTTAGGCTGTGAAAGGGGCTACATGAGTATAAAGTGGTGGTAACTAAGATTAGGATGTTAAGGTGGATATGTGGTCATACACAGAAAGATAAGATTTGTAATAAACTTATATAAAGAAGGGTGAGAGTGGCTCCTATTGAAGAAAAAAAAAATGGTAGAAAATCGTTTGAGATAATTTGTGTATGTATAGAAAAGGCCATTGAATACACCAATGAAGAAGGTTTGATCAGATTGTTTGGAACCTAGTTAAAAAGAGTAGAGGATGATTGAAGAAAATACTTAATGAAAGTATTAAGCAAGATCTCTTAGCTCACAAGTTAAAAATACGTGAAGAAAAATAATTCCCAAAAAATGGAAGAGAACAATAATAGAAAAACCATTTTAGATTCAATCAAAGAAGAGTGGAAAAGATTAAATTCACGGGCATCACTTTTTGCTTCTTGGAGGTGTCAATATGATCAAACTTAACTATTCATGCGATGGATGATGAACTAATCGATTATCGTGCCTCTCTCCATATATTCCTTGTAATCAATTAGATCACCTCGTTGCAGCAGTAAAAACTCCAATTATTATCAGAACAAAAAGAAGATGAACCTATTATTGTGTATAAGTTTTACATAATAGTAATAGAGAAGGGTAAGAGCGGCGGAGATTAATTTCTTGTTTGGTTTTGAGCTGCGGAGATTTATCGAGGAAGAGAGGGTTTTGGCGTCAGGATTCCAATGGGAAAGGGAAGGCATATTAGACAAACACTGTGTTTTTTTACCTGAAACAAAAAACATGAATTCAAAACTTGCAACCAAAATGGCATATAGTAAATTAGTAAATCAATCTCCGTCCTCGTTTCGGGGAATAGAGGTGGTAATTTCGTAAATGGGCATCGGAGGAGTGGAGGTTGGACTAGGGCATTTAGAAGTTTTTTCTATCATTATCACTTTAATTAAAATCAGATTTTTTTAAAGAAAAAAAATTAAAGCTTCCTTTTTCAACATTGAACAGACACCACTTAATTTTACTTAGTCAGTATTTTCCATCAGTAATATTAACTGTCTTAAATTTTGAGGATTGAAACTATATTTTATGAATTTAAGGGATCAAAATGATTCTTCATATAAACTTAAATAGGACCAAAATTATATTTTAGCCTCATTAATAAAAACATGTTGATATTTAAATTTTAAATTTTTTTAAAAAAATTCTCAAATATTAACATATTTAGTATATTTTTGAAAAATAATAATGATTGGCACACAAAAAATACCATCTAATGTTCACAATATTAGGTTTTTTTAAAAAAAAATCATGACAGTGTTAGGTTAAAGGGTTGAAAAAATACGTTATAACCATTGTTGTCAAACTCACGAGTTGACTCTCCGAGTTTACCATTTTTATGCTTCTAACTTATAAAAACGAGTCGAAATAGTGGTAAACTCGTGCTAGTTGTAAACTCAGTTAAACTCACGAGTTTATGCATCGAGTTTACCATTTTTATGTTTCTAACTTACAAAACCGTGTTAACTTACTCTTAAACTCGTGTTTATAAACAAATTTTACAGAAATTTCTTTATTAAATATAATAAATGATGAATGTTGATGGATTTAATTTCAATTATTTAGATTTAAAATATATTTATATCAAATTATTGTTATTTTTATGTTTTAGTTATTTAATTATACACTAATAATACCTATTTAATAATAAAAATAAACTCTTACGAGTTTACGATTCGAGTTCACGATACGAGTTTACATCACTATCACGAGTTTACTTAAACTCGTGAGTTTGACAACCTTGGTTATAACATTAGGTGACCAAACTGAAAAGCTTTGTGTAGATTTAAAGCGCCAATTTCTAACGCCAAACAGGGCATGGTTTGATTGCCCACTAAGGCAAATCAGCTTAATAAATCAAGCCCGTTTAGTTTAATGTTGGGAGAAATAGTGACTTATTTTCTATTTGCCTTTTATAAAAGTAAGATAGGAAAAAAATTAGATTGTAAATGTGATTGGCGTTTAGATTGACGGTGGCAAAAATTACTTTTTTCTAAATGGAGACGTGTTTGAATTATTATTTAAAAAATAAGTTGAGATAAAAATAACTGAAAAAATATAAATCTTATTAAATACTAAATATATATATATATTAGTTGTATATATTGCAGTAATTGAAGAAAAAAATTTAATTTTAATTTTAAAAAATCAAATTATTATTAACAAATTAATAAATAATAAAGTCCTTACAAGAATTTAATGGATAAACAATAAAGTCCTACATCGGGCAAGACAATTGAGTCCTCTAACCAAAACTCAATTCAAAACTCTAGCCATATAAAATTAACAAATAGTTAAGATATATACAAGTAACTACGGATTCTTGAATTACAATCCAAGAACAAGCTTAACTAACTCAATATATTGTGAAGAGGAAAAAGCTTTTATAGATGAGTCAGGTAAGAAAACAAAAAACAAAAAACAAAAAAAGCCACAGGGAGAAACCATCTTCTTTGATTGTCTGTCTGGAATGCACTAGAAGCCATGCATTATTGCCGATCGGAGCTCTGATCTTGTTGCTTCTTCCACTAGCTCACAGGCGAGGTTTGTTCTTTCCTAACTCAATGTGCTTCAAGAACTGTGCTTTGGCTTCATTCAATATCAGGATGACGCCGCTTGTAGTTCATTGTTATTAAACTCGCGAGTTGACTCTCCAAGTTTACCATTTTTATGTTTCTAGTTTACCAAATCGAGTCGAGTCACTAGTAAACTCGTGACCTTTGTAAATTCGGTTAAACTTATGAGTTTATATATTAAGTTTACCATTTTTATGTTTCAAATTACAAAACCATATTAGGTCACCCTTAAACATGTTATCTTTTTTTATTTCATCATGTTCAGTGGTTTTATATGTGAGTTTTTATAGAACTTTCTTTGTTAAATATAGTAAATTTTGAATATTGATGGATTTAATTTCAATTATTTGGATTTAAATTATATTTAAATCAAATTGTTGACATTTTTTATATTTTAATTATTTATTATACACTATCAATACCTATTTAACAGTGAAAGTAAACTTTTACAAGTTTATGATTCGAGTTTACGCTACGAGTTTACGTTATTGTTATGAGTTTATTTAAACTCGTGATTTTGATAACTTTATTATAGCTGATCTAAAAGCAAGGAAAGCAACAACATTGAAGAAATTCCAAGGATAACGGTGAAGAAAAAGTTCCTGTGGAGAGCTTCTTTCAGAAGCTCCGTTTTGGGTTAAAGCTATCTCCCAAAATGCTTTCCCAAACGTCGGATTATCGACGCTCATCTCCGAAAACGCTCATCCACCGAACTTTTTTTGTCCTGAAACGCTTATTGGCTGCCAACCCAAACATGCTGAGATATCTAACATTTTTGTTGGTGGATTTCTAAAATGGATTATTCGCATCAAATGAACCCAATATTCACTTCATTATATAATAAAAGTAATATTTATAAAACTTCTAGAAAATAGAATAAATTAAAATCCATTCAAGGTGGGGTTTCTGTTGGGATCGGTACATGCAGCGGAATTTTAAAACTTTACTAATCCCTTTTAAGGATCGCTCAATAGCGTTTAAATTAAGGATAAGGAATCCGAGTCATACCTATGCGTCGAATCAGAATGCGTCTCGTTTGATTTAAACTGGTGGGTTACCTTTTCGATTAGCAGAAGTCGACTCTACAAATCAGCTTCCTCTACCAGTATCCATATGAATAATCTCTAAACACGGACGTGGTAGCGTGCCAGCGCCGTGAACTGTGCATCTCTCTCTTTTTACTCTAAGGTTTTTCGTGGCTTTCAAATACGCTCGACAAAAGTCCGGTAGGTTTTTCCAAACCCGATCAGCGTATTATATTCAAAATTAATCCTCATATTAATTTTGAAATTCGAATTTTGAATCTGGATTAAAAAAATATTAATTAAATCTATCTCATAGATCTAATCTAATCTATTTATTTAATCCGAATTAAAAGCCTTCTGATTTAATTTATCTTTATAAATTAAATCTGAGAAATGATATCTATCTATTTAATTAAATCTGAAATACTATATCTCAATTTAAATTAAATAGATATACGATATCTTTTTTCGAAAATTAAATGTGAGATACAATATCTCTATTTGTTTTACATATTTAATTTATCAAATAAATTAAATATAAAACAAATATTATATAATAATATTATAATCTCCATTAAATAATATTATTATATTATTTTCAAATTTAATATATATATATATATATATATATATATATATATATATATATATATACACCCTAGATTAAATTTAATATTCATTAAATCTTAGATGTATATAAGATTCAATGAATCTGGACACTTTTGCTCGTGTTGGGTTATTCTTGTATGCGACCCTGCAGGCCCATATGAGATTGGCAGTGGGCCAATACTGTACCGGCCCAGAAGTCGCAAACAGCCTCTAGCAAGACATTGCGACTATCCAATTCACATGGGGATCGATGACACAATACAACCTATCGTACAACCATGTCACGTCCCTTTTGTCACGCGATAATTTGGTCAAAGATGAAATATGGATAATGTTAACTTCCTGTTCTTGACTATTACTTTCTCGATTCTCTGGTAGTCTAATAATTGAAATGGAAACTCCTTTCCACCGTAGTATGGCCATACAATTCTCAGACTCACTCATTGAGGGGTCCAATATTATCTCTCTACAAATGTGAGGGACAAATTCCATTTTGACCATTCACATTCCTCCGCATGAAAACCTTTGATCCCGATCCCAACCTTTATCATCACCCGGTCAAAGGTGACTTTTGACTAGGTCAAAGGTCGGTGACTCATCATGTAGGAATCCATGATGATCTTAGGTCATAGGACATTGTGATGCGGTTATACATGAAATAAGCTTATGACTTAATCCATGCATCTTTCTCATAGTGGGTTGGTCCAGCACCTTGTACTCTTACAAGTACTCATGACTTTGATTTGTATCTTTGTAATATCCTGAACTTTGGACCCTGAAAGTTGAGAATAAACCTAAGTTAGGTAGACTATTAAGCCCGGTTCAGGAAGTGTGACATTTCCTGGACAGATAAAGATCCTCTACATGTTTGAGGAAAATGGGAAGAGAAAACCAGGTGATTTAAGTCATGTTCAAACCCAAACTAGAAATGCGGGTCACACAGGCAATCAACCGACAGAAACGGGGCTGGCCGGGACCAATTAAAGGTTCCTTTGGACTGAGTAGGATGAGTGTGGGGCCACTCTGGGAAGTTGGGAGGGCGCCACATGTGAGTGGCTAGTCAAGGGGAGAATATATGAAAAGATAAAGAAAAGTGCAAAGGGAAAAACACTGTAAAGCAATGGGACCCACACGGACCGGTAGACCAAGAACTAGACTGATTAAGTGGGAAAAAAGAAAACAAATGAAGAGGATCATATTTTTGGGCCCCACTATACGCCACATAGCCTCTCTAATTATTAAAAACGTGCATAAAGAAAAAGGAAGAGAAAAGTCAATGTAAAAGTCAAAGTATGGGACCCACATGCTAGAAAAAGGGGGATAAATCAGGGAAATTGTATAGAAAATAATTAGAGCAGATTTGAGGGCCCTAAATGGTGCCACATATGTACTTTTGGGCTGTCAAAAGTACATTAGAAAAGTCAAGAATAATTAATAAGTTCCGGGCCACAATTGTAATTTATAAAAGTTTCAGGCCAAAACGGGTAATTTGTCCCAAAACCAAGAAATATCTAGATATTTTTGGAAGAGGAGGTGCCACTTAGCAGCAGTTGGACACCTCTGGAATTCTCTAGATTTTCTTGGGGAGAAAGTCAAGAAAAAAGCCAGTGAAAATGACAATTTTACCCTCTGAGGTGTCATTTAACCATTTGTTAACTTCTTTAACCCTAAAGGCTATATAAGGATACCTCCTCCCCATTTTTTGCTGCCCTAGCTCGTGTTCGGCAAGGAAGGAAGAGAGGGAACAGCTGAAGTCTTGGTTCAAGAAGGAGAGGAGGTCATACGCAACCGAAAACCTGAGGTAAGTTCTCTAGCCAACAACCTACTTACTCTCACTTCTGCGCTGTGGTGTTTTCGTGAGGTTGCAATAGGATTTATATATTTTTAAGTTTCTCAATGGGTCCAGAAGGTGTTTTTGTGTAGGGTCAAGTGAGATCACTTTTTTTCCAAATCCTAAAAGCTTAAGTTTTTATTATACGAAAATATGTCGATTCTGGTGTTTTTTGGGCATCGTGCAGTAATCGGTGGTTTTAAAATAGTAAATGAATTCCGTTTGACCTGAAATTTTACATGGTGAAATTATACATCCTGAGGATGATTTTTGATATAAGATTTTGGGTCATTTTGAGTTTTCAACCGAGAGTTATTTTAAGTTGAAAATGACCTAAAAACCTGGACTCTATCTCGGACCAGTGGCTAATGTTTGGGAATAAGGACAAGTTTCGAACCCATATTACTTTGGTAATTATTTTTTCTATAAAATAGACATCCTAAGGGTTCTAAGGCCACTGATTTCATGTCGATACGATTTTTCTAGAATTTATTAAAAATCGGAGAAGTTGGGTCAAAGGTGCCGGAAAGTTCTGGTGCTATGCGAATTCATGGAACTTGAAGTAAAATTTGGATATGTGATTAAAGGTGTGATATTTTGTTGTGACTAGGGTGTTAGCACGTGTGGATTCTTTTTTGCAACCCCAAGGGAAGAGGTTGCTATTTTCAAGGCGTGCCAGGTAGTAACTATTGACTTGCATACTCTATGTTGCTCTTACATGTGTGTATTATCATGATGTAGGAGTTAGACTATAGCACCTAGTGGACTGTGTGTCCTTGGGTTGCTGCTGAAGTCCAAGAAATACTTATTGGGCTGTGGTGCCTATTGGACTGTGTGTCCTTAGGTTTCCGTTACAGTACCGAGGGCATGTATCGTATATGAGGTAGGTAGGGCCTGTGTGACTGTATGTTCATAAGTGGCTACTAAGATCTCAGGAGGGGTTGGTAGGGTACTGCAGCCATAACTACCGAGGCCCTTAGCGCTATGGTGCCTGAGTCATGTCTTAACCAGGCGGTCCTGCGGTTTGTTGTGCCAGAGGCAGATGTGATTTACCCTTATTGTGCCAGAGGCAGATTCATACATGCCAGCACTGATGGACCCACACTTGTGCCTATGTGGGCAAGTGCAGATACAAAGATTTGAGAGTAAATATATTTTGAAGGAACTCTATTTCAACTTGGTTGATTGGTGCCATTGGTTATTACTCTATACACCTAGAGGTCCCCTGTTTGAACACCCTCCCTGCCCTTTACCATTATTTTTATTTTCATTTTCTCTTAACCCTCTCTCTTCATTTTACCATTGTTGACTTCCACGTTCGCCGCTCTTCTCTTAACCCTCTCCAAATCATAACCCTCTGCTCTCCAAATCGTAACCCATTTTGTTTTATTTTATAGTGCAAATCAAACACAAATATGGCAAATTTCCAATAGCGTGCAAACCTGATGCTGAATCAGATGCGGAAGATCCCAGAACAGGAGGTGTGAGATCTTTTGAATCTTGGCACAAATTAAAATTGCATATTGGTCAGTACAGGTGAAAACTCTTATACCATTTGTTTAATTAGGATCACGAGTTGATGGAGGTCGGCCAAATCCGTTATTTCCAGTTAATTACGCAACCTGTTGCAATTTGATTAGGATCTTTTATCTGGTACTTATGACAGTTTTGGGGAAAGGTATATATGCTTATTTATGTTTGACACATTTCACTAAAAATAAATGATGGATTGATATATGTCATCACCAAGCTTGGACTTCTATTTGTCTATGATTTGGAGACCGCTACTGCAGTTTATAGAAATCGGATCAGTCCTAATCCTATATTTTTTACTACAGAAGCATCATCATCTGGAGGCTTTTTTGCCATCAATAGACGTGGTCAGGTGTTACTTGCCACTGTAAATGAAGCAACCATTATACCATTTGTTAGTGGCCAGGTATTTTGTGCTTCATGTTTTGATTTTTTGGAAAGGAGGAATAAATTTTTGGAACTTGTTACTGAATGTCCATGTGAAACTTTTACAGTTAAATAATTTGGAACTTGTTATTAATCTTGCAAAAAGGGGAAACCTTCCTAGTGTAGAAAACCTGATAACTTTATAGTTTTATTTGGTTAATGTTGTTTTGTTATACACTTGCTAATTTCTTATTTGACCAACTCTCCACTGAATACGAAATGTGATGAATATATTTTGGTCATTTTATTTTTATTTTTTTGCATCCTATCTGTCCTATGAGATTGCAATGATCCAAAAAGCATTTTCAAGGCGTTAGAACATTAATTAATGATATTGGTCATAAAATTGCAAGAGAATTATTACCATTTGGATAAGTGTTTATGATAGCGTAGAGTAGTTGTAATGCATTTGTGTTCTCATTGTTTTCCTTCTTTCTTTATGTAGGTGTTTGGTGTTGAATCCATTGAAAGTGTCGTGCTCTCTGGTGAATAGCCTGGTGAGTTATAGCATTTGTTATGCTCCTTTACTCCTTCATTGATATTTGACTTTTTAATATCCTATCACATATGACAAACCATAATAATTTTTCCTTGCATGTTGCTTTGGAATTTGATTGTGTAACATCTGGGTATTTGTATATCATGGGATTAAAGTATATTGTTCTGTTTAAATTGATTTCTTCGGAAAGAATTTTCAGTTGAACCCTATTTATGGTCCTAAACTTTACGATGGAGTGGATTGCCTTTTATCCTCCTTAAAAAAAATTTTCGGGGGCGCTGCTCCTAAACCCTCAAATCCCACCACTAATTGTGCACCCACAAACATTAAATCCTGGGTCCATCATTGCATGCCAGTATTGTGCCTGAGGCAGATTTATTTCCTGATTGTGATTTGCATTGTATACATATTGTATATGAGTCTAACAGTTAATCCAGGGTTCAACTTTAAACTCTAGACTGGCTTAAAAGATACAGCAATAAGGCAGTAGTGGTGGGAGGACTTAAAGAAGGTAGGGCTTGACGCAAACAAATGAAGAAATAGAGGATGACCTGTTGTTTTGTACTTCTATATTTAGGATCACTGTATGATTCTTACTCACTATTTCGTATTTATTTTGGACGATTGTACCCTTAACCCTATAGGGATTATTTTATGTAATTATTTGCATCTTTACTAGTATATTGGAGTTGTCCAAACTGATCATATGCTTTTCCGTGCACACTCTAATATAAATTTTAAGTGATAAATTAACAAAGGAAAGGTAATAAATGAAAAGGATCCCTCTAACCCGCCACCCGAAAGGGCGAGGCCGGTAGGGGTATAACAATCTCCATACCTCATCAAAGTCATACTGGTCTTATCTCATCATCGCTCCGGCGTAGATGACCGACCAGAGATATTTAGGATAATCTATAAGATATACCCAGGGATACAGTTATCAATATACACATGCAAATGAAATGATAACTAAAAGATATTACTTTAAATATCATAAATGTCTAAAATACAATGACTTGCCCTTGAGGCATAATTTCCAACAGTTTCAACTAGGGATAATAAATATTTATTTGCAATGATTTAATATTTATCTAGCATTGAAGTTAAGTTAGGGATATACAATGAATACCTATTTAAAAATTTTATGGAAAATGTTACTCAAGACCTAAAGACCAAAAAATATATTAAAAAAATTTCTGTGTAGATTCTTCTATTAAAAAAGTCTCTAGGATCCTCAATAATATAGATTCCAAATATGAATTTACTTTATTAACAAGTACGTGTGATTATATTGACAAGTTTATAGGGGCGAGCGGATTCTCTCCCAGTCGACCCCTCTCCTTTTCTCTCACAGGCGCATCTGGACCGTTGGATCCTTGATCAAACGGTCCAGATCTTTTTTTAAAAAAAATGTTTTTTTGTCTTTTTCGAAAAAGACAAATTTTTTTTCTAAGATCTGGACCGTTGGATCAAGGATCCAACGGTCCACGTGTGCCTGGGAGGGTTGGGGAGAGGGGGGACTGTGAGAGAAACCGGATCCGTTTATAGGGTGGTTATTGACATGGGCGAATCCAAAAATTTACTAAAGGGGGGGACCTATTGGTAGGGGATTCGGGGACAATACCCCCATCATTTTTTTTAAATAAAAGTTTTAAATGCATTAAAAAAATTTAAAAAAAATATCAAAAAAATATTCATGAAATCAAGTGACTACTGATGATGTAATAAGAGAAACAATTATTTTATAAACCTATCATTTAGGAAAATAAGGCTAAGTGTTGTTAGAAATGCAGCTAGCTAAATTATAATGAAGAGTGAGCACTCAATAAGTTTAAGAATATATTGTTTAATAATAAAAGTATATTACAATAAAAATAATTACAATGTTATCATTATAGGCCTTATTTTTTGGAATTCTATCGTAATTGTCTTATTATCAATGTTATCAAATACATCTTTTTTAATATAAGGCACTAAAAAATCATTCAACCATTCATTCTTATCCGAGTACGAAGTATAGTCTTGATATATTAAGGATGGGCACTTAATTTAAGGGGGTAATCATTCAAACATGTATTAATTTTTCTTTAAACAAATCCCCAATTCAAGGGTAGGAACTTGCCCCCCAATAATACACTTGTGTCTACCCTTGGTTATTGACAAGTTCATATATGTATCTATGTTAACCAAAACAACTTCTATTGATAAGTGTTTGTGACTATATTGACAAGTTATAGAATAATCATTGACAAGCTCAACTATGTCATTAAAGCCTTTAGAGACTTTTTTATAAAGGAATTTACATTGAGTTATATATATATATATATATATATATATATATATATATATATATATATATATATATATATATTTATTTATTTATTTATTTATTTATTTTTCTTGTACTTAACACCTGAGTGCGTTTTTTTTTCAAAATTTTATTAATTATAAGTGGCTAAATTCGAGTACTGTTACTTTTTTGGGCATTAAATTCCTCATAGTGCTAATACTTTACTTACGAGCAATAAAATTTCTAAACAAGTACATAGGCAGTCTAAGGCCCCGTTTGAATCGCGGAAAATGGAGCAAGGGAATAGGAAAATGGAGATTTTCCAACGGCGGTGGGCGTTTGGATCAAAATTCCATCGAAAAATATTTTCCTGCTTCTGCCAATTTTCATCCCGATGAATGAAAATGGGTTCCCACCAAAAATGGTGGGAACCATTTTCCAACGCCGTAGGAAAACTGCCTTGAGCAAGGACTTCATGAACCCCCTTTAAATAAATAAGCTTGACATGCGATTCTTGCCTCTTCCAAGCCTACCCTACCCCCACCCCCACGGCGGTTGATTCCACATCTCCGACACGAACTGCACAACCAGAGCAACCCGTCGATTCAGATTAGCCCATTATTCTTTCACAATCTCTTCACTTTCACCGAAACAAGTAGAGTATTTTGGTTAATCAGATTAGCCCCTTCTTTGTTCTTCTTCTTCTTCTTCTTTCGCACCCAAAACTCATAGCCCTCGATTCCATCGCCTCACGTACCTTTCGATTTGTGTTTCCCCCCAAAAGTTTTTAACCTTTTTAACCTATTGGTTAAGTTTTTTTTTTCTGATTCATATTGACGAATCTTGAATTTCCTGAATGTAGAATTGGGTTGCGCTTAAGAAGCACCTAAGCTATGGGTCCATACTGATAATGCTTTAATGTAATTTGAGATCGGTGAAATTTAGTCAAACAACCTTCATTCTGTTGATCCCTCCATGATTTTGATTCACTTGGTGAAACCAAGAGTGAGAGAATACCTTACCAATTCTGGAGAATTGGCAAGGTAATTCTCCAGAATTGGCATGGTATTCTGGAGAATACCTTGCCAATTCTCCAAAATTGGTAAGGTATACTCGAGTATGTATTGTACACGGTTGGTTTCATGTGGTATAAAAAAATATTTTATCTGTAAGGATAAAATGGTATTTTGCCTCATTTTCCTACCTTATTTTCTTCCAACCAAACAAAAATTTTCCTATCAACCCATTTTCTTTTCCAGTGCCAACCAAACACATCGAGGCAAAATATTTTCCATTCCATTCCATTATTTTCATTTCCATTCCTACATTTTCTTTAATCCAAACGGGGTATAAGAAAACATGGATTGGATTTTGATCAAAATTTTCAATCTTAATTTTTTTACAGTAAACTATGTGTAAGTGTGCATATGGCCAAATTCAAATTCTAAACCATGTTTGCAAGATTTTTAACTAAATTTTCACAATCACATTAAGTAAATGAAACTTGGAATTATTTTCTCAAGGAAGATTTTATAATGCAACAGTAAAAGCTTCGAACAAATTTTTCAACACAAATACGGAGTATAAACAACATGTGCTAGAAATGTAAAGGGATTGATGGTAAAGAGAATGCAAAATATTCTAAAAATCAGACCAGACTCGTTGATTTGACCAATTGAACTGAAAATCGATCATGAGCATTATGGATTAAAGAAAGATTAAAGTCTAATTTTACTAATAAAGTTTTTTTCAGAAGGGCATCCAGCACAAATAAATTTTGAAATGGTCAAAAATATTAATAAATAATTTAAAATGGAGCAAATTCACCAAACATCATTAGGGGTTTTTCCTCTTATAATTTAACGGCCGTTTGGTTAAATCTTACGGTTTTGGTGAATTATACTTTTTTGAATTATTTATTGGTATTTTTGTCAATTCCAAAACTTATTTACGACATACGTTTCTCGGAATTTTTTTTTAGTAAAATTCAACCTTAATCCATTAAAGAATTATAGATAAATAGGTAGAAAATGGCAAAACAAGGATCTATTTACTTATATCTATTACGTTCAATTTTCCAATCAAATATCTTAGCTCATGATTTTTTTCAAATAACAAAAATCTAGATGGAGAAAATTTCAAAATTTTATTAAAGTATTATTCACAATAAAAATCTCACATGAAAAAATTTGATTGGAGAATTGGATCTAATAGATACTTCCTCTATCCCTATATATAAGAACTTTTCAATCAAATCGCTAGATTTTAAAAAATAAGTAAAAGTTGTTAAATGTAATAATTATGTAAGAAATTTATTTATTTTTTCTAAAAATGACTCTTATGAATGGGTGGGAGAGAGTAATTAATAAGAAAATAATGAAAGATAATGTATGTAGTACAAGAATTAATTAAGTATAAAATTGAAAAAATGCATTAATTATTGAGATAAACTTAAAAGCGATCTAGCATTTAAGGATAAGCTTAATTTTTTTTAAAAAAAAAAAGCTCTTATATATTGGAACAGAGGAAATATAAGTAAATGGAGCTAAGATTTGTAGGTAAAAAAATATTATATATTCTAAAATTATAAATGATAAAATATATATATTTCTAGATGTTCAAATTCTAAGAAGCATTCGATAAATATTCATATTTTAAATTAGATGTTAATTTTTATTTAAATTTAATAATTACTTTTATGATCATAAATAATTATTTTAAATATTATTTTAAAAATACATTATTCAAAATATATTGATTTATCAACAATTGAGCCAACCACAATTTGTTTTGACTTTCAGATCCAACTACCATTCAATTGTCATTACATCATATGGCTCCTAAGAATCAACCAAGAAACACACCAAGTCCGGATAAAAATTATTTTCTCCGGTTCTAAATATAAGATAAAGTTAATATTTTAAGAGATTAAAGAAGCTAATTTAATTATTATTTTAGAGTTTTTATATTTTTATGTTTTTCATGAACTAATTAGTTTGACTAATAAACTAAAATATAATATAAAGATACACAAATATAATATGATTATTCCCTAACCAAGGGAGGAAAGACCAAAAACCAAAAAAAGAATATGCATGTCAATTTAAAGAAATAAAAACCAAAAAAAGAAAGACTCAAGAACTAAAACACAGAAACAAAAGAATACAGATCAAGAAAAGGGGAGGGGTTGCAAAATTAGTCGACCTGGCTATAAATGGAAACGCACAAAGTTCTTAATCTTTATAACTCTCTGATTCATTGACTACACTTTTACATGGGGCATTCATTTATTCTTACATAGTTATTAATATGCTATTCCGCGCCAACCTATAATTATGGCGGTACACTTCGGGCGAATATATATACTACCTCCGGTCCTAATTATAAGAGCTAGTTGACTTTCTTTGGAGAGATTAAGGAAGTTAAATAAATTACTTAATCATTTCATATGTTGTATATTCTTGGATTATATATTAGTTTATTAGTTAAATTAATTAGTTTGAAGAAAAAAATAAAAATATTCTAAAGTAATTTAGTTAGCTTTTTTAATCTCACCAAAAAAGTCAACTAGCTCTTATAATTAGGACAGGAGGGAGTATTATTTAGAAAGTAATTAAAATATTAGTTATATAAAAACAATTGGGATATGATATTGTTACTACTCACTACCAATTTTATGTTACCACTAAATCACTACCACCGTTATATCAGAATATCAATAGGATAAAGAAATGATAAAGGTAGATAAGATTCTTATCTAATTAGAAAAAGAAACCAGCTTTGTCTTGTACTAAGACCAAGGGAGTATTCCCTAACCAAATTCACCTCACATCTCACATGACGAACCTGGAACCACAATTAATTATGAAAGGGATGAAAATTTATTTCAAAAGTTTTTCATATTTAATGGCACTTCGAAAGTTTTCAAATAGAGCAATATCGCCTCATTTCATTAAAAACTTAATATTGAAGGTTAAATAATTTACATTGATCATTAATTTTTAAACAATGAGTAACAATATTGCTCGATTTTAATACTTATGGGATAATATATATGAAACTTACAAAACTTTTAAAATAGTATTGCTCCTAAGCTAAAACTTTTGGGACAAATTTATATCTTAACCCATTATAAAATTATCTTAAATGTGTGTATCTCAAACACTCTCCTAATTTTATCATCAACACTTTCTTCCCTTTTTATTTGAAATTACCAAAATCCATCTCTCTTCGCAAGTACAAGTTATTTGACCACCTTGGTTTTGTGATAATAATGAAAACTCAAATAATAAATTTGTAGAAGTTTACTTTTATCTATAAATAATTATTAAAAATATATATTTAAATAAAGAAAATATGAAAATGGAAATAATTATTTGATTTAAATATATTTTAATTCAAATTATTCATATTCACATTCATTATTTATCATATTCAATGGAAAACTTCTATAAAATTTATAAAATTCAATATATAGATACAATCAAATACAAAATGCTATCCCCCATTAAAAGCAAGTTGATATAATTTCATAAGATAAAAATATAAAAATGGTAAGTCTAGTGTGTAAATTTGCAAGTTTAACTGAACTAACAACTAACATAAGTTTAAAAGTTATTTGACACGATTTTATAAAAAAAAATTATTAAAATCAAATAATCAACTCATAAGTTTGACCATAATATTAATATTAATATTAATAATATTATTATTTATTTATTTTTTTGTTGAGGATTGCCTTGCCTTTTTTCGCATTTGCATGGCAAGTTATCATTTTAATTTATTTTTATTATTTTTTGCCACCTAATTATTTTTTGTTTTTTTGTCAATAATTCATTCATTGATATATGTACGATTGCCCCCAAAAAAAATTTAAAATATAACCTATATTTTTTAATATCTTTATAAATATGGTAATCATCATAGGCAGCAATCTGGCCACACAAAAAATCTTCATAACCCGCAATGTCTTATGTCTATAAATATGGACACGTTTTAGACTAGCCATGGAGTAGAACTGTGATTTTCTTACTAGACATATCTCTAAGAGCGATGGAGGATCGTGAAGATAACAGGCAGCCACTACTCGCCGCCACAACTTCACCGGAGGGAACTCATAATCAAATCTCCGCCACGACTGCAATTTTCAGCGCCGAATCTTCCGACATCCCTGCCATCAACACTCCCAAAGATTTCTTCACTCAATTCTTCGTCGAGTCCAAGAAGCTCTGGTACCTCGCCGGTCCTGCCATTTTCACCTCCATTTCTCAATACTCCCTCGGCGCCATCACTCAGCTCCTCGCTGGCCATGTCGGCACCATCCAACTCGCCGCCGTCTCCATCGAAAACTCCGTCATCGCCGGATTCTGCTTCGGCGTCATGGTAAAAATCTAGAAACTGCTCTATTCAACTCTAAGTTGGTCAGAGAATCAAGTAATTTTGATTTCGATTTTGAAATTGATTTTGAGTTTGAATTTGAATTCGAAAAGCTTGGGATGGGAAGCGCGTTGGAGACGCTGTGCGGTCAGGCATACGGCGCCGGTCAGCTTGATATGTTAGGGATTTACATGCAAAGGTCATGGGTGATTCTGAACACGACGGCTCTGTTTTTGTGTCTATTGTACGTCTTCGCGAGGCAAATCCTGAGAGCGATAGGTCAGACGGCGGCGATATCGGAGGCGGCGGGGGTGTTCGCGGTGTGGATGATTCCGCAGCTGTTCGCGTACGCGATGAACTTTCCGATCCAGAAATTCCTGCAGGCGCAGAGCAGGATCATGGTGATGGCGTGGATATCGGCGGCGGTGCTGGTGGTTCACACGGTGATGAGCTGGGCGTTGATGCTGAAGGTGAAGTGGGGCCTCGTCGGAGCGGCGATCGTACTGAACGCGTCGTGGTGGTTCATCGTGGTAGGTCAACTGGTTTATATCTTTAGCGGAGCGTGTGGGAGAGCTTGGAGTGGCTTTTCCTTCAAGGCTTTTCAGAATCTGTGGGGTTTTGTTCGGCTCTCTCTCGCCTCCGCCGTCATGCTTTGGTGCGTATCATCTTCTTCCTCTCCACATGTTTCATGAGTTTCTTTGTAGTCTGGTGTATGCTCCGACGAGGCCCGCCACCACAGGGAGTAGTCCTTCGTGTCTCAATTAAAGCAAACATAATTAGAGCAAAATATATTTTTGAAGTGGAAATTACACTATAAAAATATTTTATAATCAGGATCGGTATTTTTTTAGAGGGTAAATTAGAATTTAAATAAATGCATAAATGAATTATTATAAAAGAATTTACTAATAAATCTATCAGTCAATCCACATAAGTTTATAAGTGAAATAATGAGAATTTCGTATTAATTA
The DNA here is from genome assembly GCA_034222035.1 of Acacia crassicarpa. Taxonomy (NCBI): domain Eukaryota; kingdom Viridiplantae; phylum Streptophyta; class Magnoliopsida; order Fabales; family Fabaceae; genus Acacia; species Acacia crassicarpa. The sequence goes on along the minus strand of JAWXYG010000009.1, from coordinate 14,872,517 downwards.
TTTTTAAGAACAAAAAATTGCGACATTGGGTATAATTCTTTTTTAAAAGTGTAAATTTGTCCCAAAAATTTGGTAAAGAGTACTATCATCCTAAAAGAAAATTCAATTCAATTTTTCCTCGAAAACATTAAAATGAAGCAATAATGTTGGGATAAAATTGCTGTATTTTAAAATTTTTAGGGGACAATAAATCTAAAAGAACTCGTAAGATAACATTGCTCGATGGCAAAAAAAAAAAAAAAATCCAAAACAAATCTGGATCTTAATTTTTTTTTTAATCGAGTTTTATTTAATTTATTTTTTTTTTTAAAAAAAAAAGAGTACTACCTTTATCAGATCATCAGTTTAAAGTAGTACAGGGAATAGGGAAGTTTCTAAAAATTGTTCAAAACGAAATTTAAATGATTCGTTGTCGGGATGTGTGACCAGTAGTTACCTGTGGTGCCCAGTGAGGAGAATAGAATAAGAGAGGGGGTGCTATAATTGGAAATTCGATTTTGGGAGAAAACAGCCTTAGAATATATCATTTTGGTCCTATTTATAAGTCACTTTTTAACTAAATTATACATACCAAGGAAAAATAGTTAGCTCAATAATTATGAGGTAGATTTTCAATTTTACCCTCATTTATGATTGTGTACTTTCAACTTTTTCTTCTCTCTTTATTTTCATTATTAGTACAATTAATATGGGCAAAATTGTCACAATCTCATTTATTTGGTCAAAGGGGACTTATAAATAGGACCAAATTTTTTTGGTCAAAAGGGACTTATAAATAGGATCAGAGTGATAATCTATCTACCATTCTAGTCCTATTTTTAAGTTTATTTTGACTAAATATCGTATAAGAGGAGGTAAATTTTTAACTTTATCCTCATTTATAATTAGTGTTTTTAAACTGTTTCTTCTCTCTTTATCTTCATGGATGCAATTAATATGGGTAAAATTGTCACAATCTATTTATTACATGAAACTGGACTTATAAATATGACCAAATTTTTTGGTCAAAGTAGACTCATAAATAAAACCAGAGTAGTAATATTTATTATAAGACACTAACTAGCAATTGTATTTAGTCATTTTTAGAAGGCATTTACTTGTTTCTAATGCTCATTAATTATCTTTTTCCATGTACGCCCATAATTAAAAAGGTAGTGGGCGGAGTAATAATTAATACTCTCTTTAGTTCTTATTATAAGGCACCAATTCACAATTCTCACAAACCAATAAAAACAGTTAAAATCAATAAAGTTATCCTACAATTTAAATAACTTCAAATATTACTCTTACTGATTGCACTTAACTTTAATATTATATTAATTATTACTCACACCCATTATTCTTATTAATTATAGGCACACATAGGAAAAAAATAATTAATGTTTTTTGGAAACAAGCATGTACCTTGTAGAAAGGACCGAATACAATTGTAAGTTGATACCTTATAATAAAAATTAGAGAGAATATGATATTTAAGTTTAATGTAATTAATAGGGGTAATATTAGAAGTTACATAAATTTTAGATTAATTTTATTAACTTTAATTATTTTTGTTACTCCATGAAAATAAATAGAGATGGAGTACTAACCGATATGAGCGACTTACTGCCATTGTTTTGTCTATTTATTTTGGAAACAAGCATGTATGATTTAGCATTTTTTCTATTTGTTATCTCTCTTATTTATTTCCTTAATAAATAATAAGAGTATATTAAAAAAATAAAGTAAATATCTTGCGCGCGCACACACATATATATATTGTTCAAAGCATATTTATTGATTTTAACTACTTCTAACTAACTTCTTAATTAATATAAAGTAGGTATTTAACTCTTATATTTTGAACATAAGGGTATTTCATATCGCTATTATTAATGCACAGAAGTTAAAATTATTAATCACGGCGCTGCATGTGAACTGGATCTTGAACAAAATGAACTGAAAGTAGATCCAAGATCTCTAGCTAGCTGGCTATCTAGTTGTTGTTATTATTATTATTATTATTATTATTATTATCTCATTTACAATTTTAAAATGGGTGGCTAGCTTGGAGGTGTGGTATTTTATGGCTCTGATCCTGTTCGCTGGATATCTCAAGAACGCTGAGGTCTCAGTGGATGCCTTATCTATTTGGTAAGTATGAATATGATAATAATAATATTATTAAATGCTCTGAACCTTATTATTATTATTATTTTATTAGTGATTATATTATTTTGTTTTATAGCAAGGCACACGAGGAGGTTTAAGAACTTGTCTGTTGAGTGAGAAAGAAAACAAAATGGAGTTTAATTAGGAATTTAGTAAAGGCAGAAAAAAAAAAAAGATACAAATTGCAGAATCCAACATACCATCAATAAAATAGTAAACCTTTTCGTGCATTATTATTATAGTTTTTCGTGCCACTCCAATCTCGGAAAGAAAAAAAGGACCACCCTCCAATCTCCCGTTCATTTTGTTTATTGCATTAGATGCTTTTTTCACCAATATATATCCCTAATTAATGCTTCCATTATTTTTTTATATAAAAGCCTTCCTTAATTGAGATCATCCCATTAAATGCTACGAATAATTACACAGCAGTGGCATATCTGGGAAGCATATATATATATATATATATTTTTCCAGAATGGGAAGTCAATATTCTCCTTTTTCCATTAATTTCTCCGCTTTTTCAAAATCTCATGCTTGCTCTTAGATAAAATAAATAAATAAATATTATTCTATGCAGTTCCTTATAGTTTCAATCAATTTTAATTATGTCCCTACAATTTTTTTTTCTTTCTATTAGGTCCTTAAACTTTTTCCTGTTTTTAATCAAGTCCTTGTAGTTTTTCTTTTTTCCTTTTAATAATGTTCTTATAGTTTTTATTATTTATTCAGTGGATTCTAATAATACTCTAGGATAATTATATAATATAATATTATTAAATATTATTCTATAATTGCTAATATTCTATAAAAGAATATTATAAGAATTTTATTTTAACGTGTATTTTTATGAATTATTTTAATATTATTCTTAATTTTTTAATTCAATAAATATTACAATTTTTATTTATTTAATAAATAAAAAATTTTGAATTATAATAAAATTAAAGATAAAATAGAATTACAGATATTTAATTAATACTTACTAATTTAAATTTATTATTAGTAAATTATAGTTTAGTATTATTCATTTATTAAATTAATGAATTAAAATTTAAAAACCTTTAAGGATCTGATTAAAAATCATATGAAACAATAATGATAAATTGAAAAGCAACTACAAGGACCTTACTAAAAAAAATTAAAGTATAATGACCTAATAAAAAATTGATTGAAATTATAAGAACTTTCATATTCATTATCCTTAACATTTTATAAATAAATTTTTTTTTTAATTGCAAAAGTTACCAACTAGATGGATGAGCCCGTGCCCGTGCATCGCACGGCCTTTTTTAGTTAGTAGCTACTAAAAGTTGAAAATATGACCATAAAGGTTAAATAATGAAAATTAAAATTAAACTCAAGTGCTTATATTATATAATCAAAATTTAGATGAAAGCAATATATATAGGCCTAGTCGTCTAAATCCGTAACCACGCATAATCCTTTTAGGCTTTTTTTATTATTTTTATTATTTTTATTTTCGCTCAGGACCTTTTAGGTTCTTAATTATTTACATCACTGGCAACCAAGAATCCTCATGATTAGTTACCTTTATCATTATTCCAATAGCTTGCCAACGGGTCATGATAAATCTTGAACGCCAACCTACTATCTATAATTGAAGCCTGCCTTTTATTTTAGCTAGTTTTTAGAGTTAAGGTGTAAAAATATATATGTAATTTTTTTTAAAAAAAATGTACCCAACATTATATGCTTTTTTTTTTTTTTTTTGTAAAAGTGACTCTATGGTTAGAAAAGTGGAGCAAAAATAACATTAACTGTTAATTTGACATCTTTCTGTAATTGTCAGTACTATTTGGGCCCTTTCCTGTAATTTCTCCAATTCTCCACTGCTAGCTGGATGAAATTTAGCTAAATCATCGTCCATATCAGTCTTAAGAATACAAAAAAATCAACGATAAATAAATATTTTTGCTCTACTTTAGTGATCACATAGTTATTTTTACATCCCAAAAAAGTATTTAGTGTTAGGTGCATTTTTGAGAAAATCATATGTCCATTTTTAGACATATATAACACCAAATAGGATCAGAATCTTTGTACTTTTCTCTTTTTAGACATTCTCTTCCAGAGACCCGGATAGCAGATAATTATATTATATTTATATATCATACTAAAATTAAAAATTAATAACGGAGGAAAATCAGGAAATATTTAAGTAATCAATTCCATATATTATATGTCATAAATGCATGCCTCATGTCTGTCGATACATGATCTCTTTATTAATTTGGTGTAGTGTAACAATAAAGGTTGATCTGATTGATAAATAATTTGGTTCTATGATACTATGAACCCAAATATCATTAAGGTGAGGATTTTGGTGACCGAACTATAAGTATTTCTATAAGTTCTCTATATGAGCTGTAGGTATGCTCAGGCCGCCATGATGAGTATAGGATCCAACCTACTCAAATTTTCTTTAGCCATCATCATCCATCCAGCATGGGCTTCACTTTTCTGACAAAACTATATTGAATTTCTGCAGCATGAACATATTGGGCTGGACTGTGATGGTCTCCTTGGGAATGAACGCAGCCGTAAGGTATTGCATTCAATTCACCTATATATATATAATAGATATTCACCATACACACACATCGTTTAATTACAAAACTCGATGGCAAATGTAATTTTTCAATTAGATCTGAATGATGCATAATGATGATGAGCTCTCGGTGCTCATCAGTCCACTTAGCACTGAAACTCATCCCACAGTAAAAGTAACCTTCAACTTACTTGAAAAATAATGCATGTGTGTGTGTATGCATGGCTGGATCAGTACATATACAACATTACTGAAGCTCGAGTCTCATGCATATGTCTATATATATATATATATATGAAGCTGTAAATGCATGGCTGGATCAGTACATATACAACATTACTGAAGCTCGAGTCTCATGCATATGTCTATATATATATATATGAAGCAGTAAATGCATGTATACGTGTGCAGTGTGAGAGTATCCAATGAACTGGGAGCAGCACATCCAAGAACAGCAAAGTTTTCTCTGGTTGTCGCTGTAATAACGTCGTTTGTGATAGGTCTTGTGATGTCGCTTGTCGTCATCGTCTTCCGGAAACAGTACCCGGCGTTGTTCTCAAATGACGCAGAGGTGCAGGCTCTGGTGGTGAAGCTCACTCCCTTGTTGGCTCTCTGCATCACCATCAACAACGTGCAGCCGGTTCTTTCTGGAGTCGCCGTCGGAGCCGGATGGCAAGCGGCCATTGCTTACGTAAACATCGCTTGTTACTACGTCTTTGGTGTTCCTCTCGGCCTTGTTTTTGGTTACGCCCTGGACTTTGGAGTCATGGTACGTGCAAAAATAATATCATATACATAATACATATAAACATGTATTATATTTTTGAGATATATAGCTATATATTAGGGTTATCTTTCTGTAGAAATAGGGAAAGCCAATCTAATACTAGTAGGAATTTAATTTCCTCAACGTTATATATACTTTCAATCATTTCTTTTAATTAGTCCATGCGACACGCTTACGTTAAATCATTCGTCTTTTAATTTTTAATTTTTTGGATTTTCAGGGAATCTGGTCGGGAATGTTGTCAGGGACCATTTTACAGACAATCGTTCTATCCATAATGATTTATAAAACCAACTGGAATAAAGAGGTACGTGCCTTAATTAATTCCTTTATGGATGTACATATGTTATGATCATTTATCAAGAAATAACTCGATACAGAAAAATAACTAGTGTATTATAATATTGAATTCAAATTACAGCAACTCTAATGCATCTAAAATTTATCCATGTATTCCACCATATATATATATATATATATATATATATATATATATATGAGAGAGAGGTCACTCAAGTCAGAGTCTATTCCAAGACACTAATACTCTCCCATGTCTTTAATATAAGATATATTTAATGAGTTCATCTTAGTTCTATATATAAGACAAAGTTTTTATATTTGTCAATATTTTCCTAATTTACCTCTATTGATGTTCTCTCAACAATAATGAAGGAGGAGACAAAAGGAGAAAATTAAGGAAGGTAAAGAGAATATTTTAGAAAATATATATCATATTGACTAACTTAATCATCTTCCTTAAGTTAATCAAATTAAGTGAATATGACTTATATTAAAGATCAGAGTAGTATGTTAGAAGGAAGAGTTCTAAAAATTTTTAAACCTTATTTTTCTTATGAGATTCTAGATGTGGAACTCATAACATTATATGAAGAAAATTAAAATTAAAACAGGTTTTCATTGTTTGGTGAAGTGTGAGCATGTTGTGTAGTGTGCGTAAGTGTGTGTAATTATATATGATGAAAATTGTGGCTAATATATTTTAATTTGGGAATGAAATTGCAGGCGTCACTTGCAGAAGATAGGATAAAGAAGTGGGGAGGTGGGCATGCAAGAGATGATGAAACGGGAAAGACACAAGAAACTTGAAGGCCACAAAGTTCCTGCTTCGCGCAGTCTTAGTCTTTTTTTTTTTTTCAAAAAAATAAATAAAATAATAATAGTTGTTTTCATTTGAAGGACGAGAATATTTATTGGATGGGTTACCAGCAATTTCAAGAAAAAAGTTTCTTCTCATCAATTTCAAAGAGAATGGGTTCACAGTTCGTCTCACTCACACTCAGTATACAATTTGATATATCATGTTAATGTTCCAGTCTGATATTGGTGTTGAGACGAAAGTCCTTTCACATGTCACAGTATTCGAATAAGACAGTTTCCAAGAAAGGCGTAGAACAGGAAAACAAAAGAATTTGATATATATCCTTTCGTATGTACCTAGGGCTGGGCTAGAGCCTAAAAGAGCCGGTCATTCCAGCTAAAGAAAAACAATTATTTTTGGAGGCCGGCCTTTCAACATAAGGGTAGGCCAGAAACCCTTTTAATAACATTTTGCTATTGTTTTCATCTTTTTTTAAAGAAAACAATTACAACAATAAAAATCTTAAATTAACACATAATTAGTGGGAAAATGAAGGTGTAGACAATATGTATCATATAACAAATGGTAAACTATTGTCCACAAATCATAATTATAAATAATTAATGAGAAAACTTAATAAAATAAAAAACACTTCTTATAATTATGTCTTGAAAAGTGTAAAATATCTTTGATAAGTTTTTACATTTTAGGGGTCTTAATACAAGATGTTCTTATGAACTTAATTCTTAATAATAATAATAACAACTAAATATTTGTAATATCATCACCAAAGCATAAAAATTAATAATATTAATATCATATAAATAATTTTTAAAAAAATAAACATAGCACCTAAACGGGCTGGCCTTTGGCTCTACAAGACTGACTCTTTTAGGCCTTCGGTTATGGGGCTAGCCCTTTTAGGACCATTTTTACTTTTGAGACAAAATCTCAAGCTCAACTCTTGCAAATCCAAGTCCTCAACGAGCAAGCTGGCTAGATAGACTCGGCCTGTTTCCCTGCTCTATATGCACCCATCCACTATCAAAGAAAAAAAAAACTCAAAAGACTATTTATAGCCATTTTAACTACTATAAATGAGATCAATAGCAATTAAGAAAACTGCTATAAAACACACTATTGTAAGCTGTTTTATGATGGTTTTATAAACTCGCTAATACATGTACATCATTACGTCCATTTTAAAGAAAATGGGTTCCTCAAGAAAAAGTAGATGGCTCAGATTTCAGAATTTCATCCTCACATGTGCATCCATATGGAATCATCCAAATTTGTCGTCTTTAATTTTTTCTCCCTCGTTCCAAAATAATTATTATCACTTTGTAAATCGCCAAAGAATAATGACCATTATTGAAGTTTGACTTTGGGATGAATTCTATAATAAGGGTGAAATTGATAGAGATATTAATTATAAAATTTAAGTTGGATGGTTTAAATAGAGAAAAGATATTGAAATTATTTGTAATTGAAAAGTACGGAATTTTTTTTTTGTACGTACTGCTATTCAATTAGTAACACTTTCTAGTAGTGAATGTTAGGTTATGAAGGGCTACATGAATACAAAGTGGTGGCAACTGAGATTAGAATGTTGAGATAGATGTATAGTCATACATATAAAGATTAGATCTGTATTGAACTTATATAAGGAAGGGTGGGAGTGGCTCTTATTAAAAAAAAAAAAATCGTAAAAAATCATCTGAGGTAATTTGTGTATGGACAGAGAAGGCAATTGAATGCGTTAGTAAAAAAAGTTGATCAAATTGTTTGGTGTCTAGTTAAAAGAGGTAGAGGATGACTGAAAAGAATGCTTAATGAAATTATTAAGCAAGATCTTTTAGTTAACAAGTTAAAAATATGTGAAGAAAATTACTTCCCAAAAAATTGAAAAGAGCAATAATAGAAACACCATTTTAGATTCAATGGAAGAAGGTGGAAAAGATTAAATCCACGGGCATTACCTTTTCTTCATGGAGGTGTCAATATGATCAAACTTGGGATCATTTGACATAACAGCTTCTCTGTAACTATTCGATTATCGTGCCCCTCTCCATATATTCATTTTAAATAAAAGAAGACGAACCTGTTATTGTGCCCCTCTCCACAAAGTCATATAGATTTATGGAGGAAGAGAGGGTTTTGGCGTCAGGATTCCAATCGGAAAGGGAGCGCATATCAGACAAAAACTTGTTGCTTTACCTGAAACAAAAAACTATAAAAACTAAGTTTTTTTCTATCATCACCTTAATTAAAATCAGATTTTTTTTTTAAAGAAAAAAATTAAAGCTTCCTTTTTCAACATTCCACAGTCACTACTTAATTTTTCTTAGTCAGCATTTTCCATTAGTAACATTAACTATGTTAAATTGTAAGGGCTAAAAATATATTTCATGAACTTAAGGGACTAAAATGATTTCTCATGTAAACTAGGACCAAAAATATATTTTAGCCTCATCAATAAAAACATGTTGATATTGAAATTTTAATTTTTTTAAAAAAAAATTCTTAAATATTAACATATTAAGTATACTTAAAAAAAAAAGTAATGATTGGCACACAAAAAATACCATTTAACGTTCACATATGAGGTTTTTTTAATCATGACAATGTTAGGTTAAAGGGTTGAAAAAAAACGTTATAACATTAGGTGACCAAACTGAAAAGCGTTGTGTAGATTTTTTTTTAACAATAAAAAAGGGTATTCTCGGTTAAGAGCGAGTTAATACAATTTTACAAGATAAAAACATAGAAATGGTAAGTCAAATGTGTGAACTTACAACTAACAAAAGTTTAAGAGCTATTTGACACAATTTAAAAAAATATGTTAAAATCAAATAATCAACTCCCGAGTTTGACCATAATAATATTTTTTTGCATTGAGGGTTGACTTGCTTTTTTTTTTTTTTTGGCATTTGCATGGCAAGTTATCATTTTAATTTATTTTTATTATTTGTTTGCCACCTAATTCTTTTTTCTTTTGTTTTTTTGCCAATAATTCAGTCATTGATATATACACGATTGCGAGAATTATCATCTATATTTTTAATGTCTTTATAAATATGATAACCTATATTTTTTAATGTCTTTAAAACAATTTTTTGACAAAATGACAGTTAGGTCCTAAGGACCATGAAAAATTATAAAAAAGTCCCAACAGAAATTCACATATCAAAAAAGTCCCTAGAGACTTTTTTAATATTATTTCTATTAACAACAAGAAGTGCTATATTTATAATAGAAAGTGCTATATTTACAACAAAATTTAAAAACATGGCCATTCAAAAAAAAAAACTATATTCACAACCGGAAGTGCAATATTCATAACAAAATTTAAATACCTAGATTTTGTTTCAAACTCAAGTCTTTAAGTGTATAGAAGTTATTTACAACAGAAAAAGGCTAGATTCATAACAAGAAGTGTTATATTTACAACAAAATTTTAAACCTGCCATTCACAATAGAAAAAGTCCTATTCACAACCAGAAGTGCTATATTTACAACAAATTTAAAAAAAAAATTAGATTTTGTTTCAATACAAATAATATCAAAAAAGTCTTTAGAAACTTTTTTGATATGTGAATTTCTGTTGGGATTTTTTTGTAATTTTTCTATGTTTCTTAACTGGTTGTGATTTTCCCTATATTTTTTAACGTCTTTATAAATATGGTAATCATCATATGCCGCGGTCTGGCCGCACAAAAAATCTTCATAAGCAGCAATGTTTATAAATATGGACACATTTTCTACTAGCCAAAGAATAGAATTCTGATTTTTCTAATAGACATATAATTAAAATATAACCTATATTTTTTAATATCTTTATAAATATGGTAATCATCATAGGCAGCAATCTGGCCACACAAAAAATCTTCATAACCCGCAATGTCTTATGTCTATAAATATGGACACATTTTAGACTAGCCATGGAGTAGAACTGTGATTTTCTTAATAGACATATCTCTAAGAGCGATGGAGGATCGTGAAGATAACAGGCAGCCGCTCCTCGCGGCCACAACCTCACCGGAGGGAACTCATAGTCAAATCTCCGCCACGACTGCAATTTTCAGCGCCGAATCTTCCGACATCCCTGCCATCAACACTCCCAACGATTTCTTCACTCAATTCTTCATCGAGTCCAAGAAGCTCTGGTACCTTGCCGGTCCCGCCATTTTCACCTCCCTTTCTCAATACTCCCTCGGCGCCATCACTCAGCTCCTCGCCGGCCATGTCGGCACCATCCAACTCGCTGCCGTCTCCGTCGAAAACTCCGTCATCGCCGGATTCTGCTTCGGCGTCATGGTAAAATTCTAGAAACTGCTCTATTCAACTCTAAGTTGGTCAGAGAATCAAGTAATTTTGATTTCGATTTTGAAATTGATTTTGAGTTTGAATTTGAATGCGAAAAGCTTGGGATGGGAAGTGCGTTGGAGACGCTGTGCGGTCAGGCATACGGCGCCGGTCAGCTTGATATGTTAGGGATTTACATGCAAAGGTCATGGGTGATTCTGAACACGACGGCTCTGTTTTTGTGTCTATTGTACGTCTTCGCGAGGCAAATCCTGAGAGCGATAGGTCAGACGGCGGCGATATCCGAGGCGGCGGGGGTGTTCGCAGTTTGGATGATTCCGCAGCTGTTCGCGTACGCGATGAACTTTCCGATCCAGAAATTCCTGCAGGCGCAGAGCAGGATCATGGTGATGGCGTGGATATCGGCGGCGGCGCTGGTGATTCACACGGTTATGAGCTGGGCGTTGATGCTAAAGGTGAAGTGGGGCCTTGTCGGAGCGGCGATCGTACTGAACGCGTCCTGGTGGTTCATCGTGGTAGGTCAACTGGTGTATATCTTTAGCGGAGCGTTTGGGAGAGCTTGGAGTGGCTTTTCCTTCAAAGCATTTCAGAATCTGTGGAGCTTCGTTCGGCTGTCTCTCGCCTCCGCCGTCATGCTCTGGTGCGTATCATCCTCTTCTTCTTCACATGTTTCATGCGTTTCTTTGTAGTGTGGTATATGCTCCGAAGAGGCCAGCCCGCCACCATAGGGAGTAGTATTTTTTTTAGAGGGTAAATTAGAATTTAAATAAATGCATAAATGAATTATTAGAAAAATTCTTGAATTTACTAATAAATCTATCAGTCAAGCCACATAAATTTATAAGTGAAATAATGAGAATTTCGTATTAATCATTTTTTAAAACAAAAAAGAAAATTACAACTTTGGTTGTAATTCTTCTTTATGGTATAAATTTGTTTTAAAAGTATGTTAAAAAGTAATATTGTCCTAAAAATTTTAAAATTCACTTTTTTCTCGAAAATATTAAAATGAAGCAATAATATTTCTTGTTAATATTAATTTTCAATTGTATGAGGCAAGATTTCTGCACTTTAAAATTTTAAGGTAACAAGGAATCTAAAAGAACTTTGTAAGATAGCATTGCTCCATGACAAAAAAATTTCAAAACAAATTTGGATCTTAATCTTTTTTTTTTTTTTAACAACACTGGATCGAGTTTGGGAAAATTCTATTCAAGGCCCATATTACTAAAAAAATGCGAAAAAAGCTCCAAAGATTCTGAAAATTCGAAAAAATGCTCATGGTTAGTGGGGTACTGATATAGTTGTTAATAGGGCTGATATAGTTATTATTGGGGTACTGATATAGTTGTTAACTAAGCTGATTTAGTTGTTAAAAATAGATTTTGAAATTCCAGAAAAGGCCTAAGATGAGTTGTTAATGGGGCTGATATAGTTGTTAGCAGGGTACTGATATAGTTGTTAACTAAGTTGATTTAGTTGTTTAAAATAAAATTTTTAACAACAAAATCAGTCCAGCTAACAACTATATCAGTACCCCATTAACAACTATATCAACTCTATTAACAACTCACCTTGAGCCTTTTCCGGAATTTCAAAATCTTGGGACTTTTTTTGAATTTTCAGAGTTTTTGAGCCTTTTTTTTGCATTTTTTGAATAATATGGACCCTAAACAGGATTTTCCCATCGAGTTTTATTTAATTTTTCTTTTATCCCCCCTCTTCCTAAAGAGTACTACCTTTATCAGATCATCAGTTTAAATGAGTACAGGGACTAGGGAAGTTTGTAAAAATTGTCCAACACGAAATTTAAAAGATTCGTTGTCGGGATGTGTGACCAGTGATTAGCTGTGTTGTGGTGCCCAATGAGGAGAATAGAATGTTTTTTGTGTTTTGTTTTGGGGCATCCTTTGGATATATTTTATCTGGTCTTTATTATAATATATTAATTAATAATTTTATTTAATTTTTTTTATAAAACACTTACTTATTTTTAAAGTGTATTAATTATTTATTATTATTTTTTATGTATGTCCATAAATGTAGTGATAAGAGTAAGAATTAATAATGATATTAAAGTTTAGTGTAATTAATAGGAATAGTATTGAAAGTTATTTAAATTTTATTGAACCAACTTTATTAATTTTAACTGTTTTTTGTTTGTTTATGAAAACTATTAGTTGGATTTATATAATAAAGAATATAATAAAACCTAGAGATGGTGTATATAGCAACCGATATAGACCCAAGCTAAATCCGACCTTAGAACCATTGTTTTGTCAATATATAAATTTGTATTCTATGTGCGAAAGCTGCCTTACGTAGGAGTTTTGTCTTCTCTACGTGGCAGTATGACCTAAGACAGTGATTGTTGACAAAAATGCTAAATCATACACAATTCACTGTATTTCATGTCATGTGCATATCCTCTGTTTTATTAATTTTTTTTTTATAAATTTACAATAAACTTCTGACCCTTAAGTTCTTACCACTCTTATTTTTGAAGTATATATTTCCTAATTCTTATATATCAAGAAATATTATTGACTCATTAAATATATCTTAAATTTATATTCTTTTTTTTTTAAAGAAAAAATTTACCACCAATGAATGTGATTTTTAACCTTCTCTTTTATCTTTATCTCTTTTCAACATGAATTAATTCATTTGTAACAGATTTAATGGAGGTAAAATTGTAATATTGTCATTATTTACTTTCTTGGTGGACTTATAATAAATGCCTCAATTAATGCACAGAAGTTAAATTTATTAATCACGGCGCTGCATGTGAACTGGATCTTGAACAAAATGAATTGATATGCGTCTGAAAGTAGATCCAAGATCTCTAGCTAGCTGGCTAGCTAGTTTTTTTTTTTTTTAAATCTCATTTTGTTAATTAATAGTCAATAAAATATAATATGAAAAAACAAGAGTTCAAATCTCGGTGGGGGATTAATTAATATTAATTATTACATATTTAAAATGGGTGGTGCAGCCTGGAGGTGTGGTATTTTATGGCTCTGATCCTGTTCGCTGGATATCTCAAGAACGCTGAGATCTCAGTCGATGCCTTATCTATTTGGTAAGTACGTGTTGCTATGAATATGATAATAATAATACTATTAAATGCTCTGAACCTTATTATTATTATTATTATTTTATTAGTGATTATATTATTTTGTTTGATAGCAAGGCACACGAGGAGGTTAGATATTATTTTGTTTGATAGCAAGGCACACGAGGAGGTTATCAAAAATAAATAATAATAATAATAATAATAATAATAATAATAATAATAATAATAATAATAATAATAATAATAATAGAAACTTGTCTGTTGAGTGAGAAAGAAAACAAAATGGAGTTTAATTAGGAATTTAGTAAAGGCAAAAAAAAAAAAAAAAAGGAGGGGAAAGGTACAAATTGCATACTCCAACACATCAATAAAATAGTAAACCTTAGGGTGCATTATTATAAGATTTTTCATAAAATATATACTGCCACTCCAATCTTGGAAAGAAAAAGGAAAAAAAAAAAAAAAAAGACCACTCTCTAATCTCCTGTTCATTTAGTTTATTGCATTAAATGCTTTTTTCACCAATATATCCCTAATTAATGCTTCCATTATTTTTGATATAAAAGCCCTTCTTAATTGAGATCATCCCATTAAATATTTGCAAGTCCTTACAGTTTCAATCAATTTTTAATTAAGTTCCTATAAATTTTTTTCTTTTTATTAGTTCCTTTTACTTTTTCATGTTTTTTTATCGGGTCCTTGTAGTTTTTCCCTCCTTTTAATAAGGTTCTTATAGTTTTTATTATTTGTTCAACAGATTCTAATAATATTCTTGGATGATTATATAATATAATATTATTAAATATTATTCTATAAATGCTAATATTCTATAAATAATAAAACATTATAGTAATTTTATTTTAACGAGTGTTTTTATGAATTATTTTAATTTAATAAATATTTCAATTTCAATTTATTTATTTTTTGAATTATAATAATAAAATTTTCTAAAAATAATATAGAATTATAGTTATTTAATTAAGAATTACTTATTTAAATTTATTATTAGTAAATTATATTTTAATATTATTCATTTATTTAATTCAAAACTAAATTAATGAATTAAAATAAAAAAACTTATAAGTACCTGATTAAAAATCATATGAAACAATAATGATAAAATGAAAGGCAACTACAACGACTTTATTAAAAACAAGTTAAAGTATAATGAGCTAATAAAAAAATGGTTGAAATTATAAGAACTTTCATATTAATTATCCATAATATTTTATAATATTTTTTTTAAAAAAATTGCAAAAGGTACCAACTAGGTGGATGTTAATTAGAAGGAGGAATGAAAATGATTTTTAAAAGTAGAAAATGATTTGGGTTAGTAGCTACAAAAAGTTGAAAATAAGACCATAAAAGTTAAATAATGAAAATTAAAATTAATAAAAATTTAGATGAAAGCAAATTTATATAGGCCTAGTCGTCTAAATACGTAATCACGCATAATCGTTTTAGGGCTTTTTTTAATTGTTACCAAGGACCTTCTATCTTAATTATGTACGTCACTGGCAACGCTAGATTGATGTGATAAGTCGACTTGTCCGTTTTGTCTAGTCTCATTTGGATCATAGCGAAACAATTATTAGTATTTTAGTCAGTATGAAAATTTGACTTTTCTTTGGGCAAATTCGTTTAAGGCTCTTATTAGGCAAAGAATTTCAGAAAAGGCCCAAACATTCTGACAATATAAAAAAAGGCCCAGAGATTCTGACAATACCCAAAAAGGCCCCAAGATTCTGACAAGGCTGATATAGTTGTTAATGGGGCTGATATAATTGTTAGCGGGGCTGATATAGTTGTTAATCGGGTTGATTTAGTTGTTAAATTTTTTTTTAACAACTAAATCAGCCCGGTTAACAACTACATCAGCTCCCCACTAACAATTATATCAGCTCCATTAACAACTTTGTCAGAATCTTGGGGCCTTTTTCCGTATTGTCAGAATCTCTGGGCCTTTTTAGGTATTTTCAGATTGTTTGGGTCTTTTCTAAAATTCTTTGTCTAATAGGGGCCCTGAAACGAATTTTTCCCTTTTCTTTCGACCAAAAAACAAGAATCCTCATCTTTAGTTACCTTTATCATTATTCTAATGATTCTTCAAAATCTACCTACCATCTATAATTGAAGGACGCAGTTTTTCTCTTTTGTTGGTTAGCGTCCACAGCCCTACCGCCGTTTTGATGTAAAATATTGAGCTTGTGTCTCTTTTTTTTAATAATTATTTTAGGGTAATACATAAAAAGATATTTTTTAAAAAACTTATTTTGTGATTTTATAAAAAATAGTTTAGGATACTGATTGATACTAAAAGCATAGTTTACAATACTAACCGGTATTGAAAAAATGTTTCATGATTTTGAAAAATTATTTTAAGATGTTGAAAAAATATCTACAGACTGATACTAAAAATATACTTCAAGATATTTTTTTAAAATCCTAAAATAATTTTTCAAGATCTTGAGGTATTTTTTTAATATCGTTCTAAGGTATCCTTTTAGCATTACTTAAAATAATTTTTCAAGATGGCAAAATTAATTTTTAGAAGTTAGGAAATATTTTTTTTTTAGTATCAATTATTATCCTAATATATCTTTTTATATCAATCATTATTTTATTGTCTTCGGTAAAGATATGGATATAAAATTCCAGGAGGAATAAACAATCAGTAATTAATTAATCTTTGTACTTTTCTTCCGGATACTAGATATTATTTTGGTCCTATTTATAAGTCCATTTCGACTAAAAAATTTGGTTCTATTTATAAGTCCCTTTTGACCAAATAAATGAGATTGTAACAAGTTTGCCTATATTATTGTACAAATAAAAATAAAGAGAAAATAAGAAGTTGAAAAGTAGTCATTCATAAATGAGAGTAAAATTAGAAATATACCTCATAATCATTAAGCCACTTACCTCTCTTTGGTATGTGTGATTTGGTCAAACAAGATTTATAAATAGGACCGGGGTGGTAAGTATGTTATATTTATATATCATAGTAAAATTAATAGTGGAGGAAATATTAAATTAATCAATTCCATATGCCTCATGTCTGTGATACATGTCTCTTTATTAACTTGGTGCAAAGACAACAAATCCAATTGATAAATAAGTTAGTTAATAATCATAATATTATGAATTCAAATCTTATTAATGTGAGGAGCTTGTTGGAAAACGAACCATAAATATTTTTGCAAGTTCTCTATGAGCTTGTAGGCAGGCTCAAGCCGCCTTGGTGAGTATACGATCCTACCTACTCAAACTTTTTTATCAAAGAAAACTTGGTGTAGATCAGTCATCGAAACTTTATCATAAATGCTAATAAAACTGTTCACTTTAATTTCTTCAACCACATCATCCATCCAGCATGGGCTTCACTTTTCTGACAAAGCTATATTAAATTTCTGCAGCATGAACATACTGGGCTGGACTGTGATGGTCTCCTTCGGAATGAACGCAGCCGTAAGGTATTGGTATTGCATTCAATTCACCTATATCATATTATATTCACCTTACACACACGCACACATATGGATTAATTGCACATATGGCTTCACTTTAATTTGTAGTATGAATTGTATTATAAACTTTGTTCTATATTTAGAATGAAAGGAAGTATTTAAATTAGATCTGTGAATGATGCAAAATGATGATGAGCTTTTGGTGCTCATCAGTCCATTTAGCACTGAAACTCATCCCACAGTAAAAGTAACCTTCAACTTACTTGAAAAATAATGCTGTGTGCAGTGTATGCATGGCTGGATCAGTAAATATAGAACATTACTGAAGCTCGAGTCTTATACATATGTCTATATATATTAATTATATATAAAGCTGTAAATGCATGTATACGTGTGCAGTGTGAGAGTATCCAATGAACTGGGAGCAGCACATCCAAGAACAGCAAAGTTTTCGTTGGTTGTCGCTATAATAACGTCGTTTGTGATGGGTCTTGTGATGTCGCTTGTCCTCGTCATCTTCCGGAAACAGTACCCGGCGTTGTTCTCAAATGACGCAGAGGTGCAAGCCCTGGTGGTGAAGCTCACGCCCTTGTTGGCTCTCTGCATCATCATCAACAACGTGCAGCCGGTTCTTTCCGGAGTCGCCGTCGGAGCCGGATGGCAAGCGGCCGTTGCTTACGTAAACATCGCTTGTTACTACGTCTTTGGTGTTCCTCTCGGCCTTGTTTTGGGTTACGCGCTGAACTTTGGAGTCATGGTACGTGTAAAAACAATATCATATACATATAAACATGTATTATATTTTTGAGATATATAGCTATATATAAGGGTTATAATTCTGTCAAAATAGCGAAACCCAATCTAATACTAGTAGGACTTTGATTTCCTTAACCTTATATATATATATACTTTCAATCATTTCTGTAATGAGTCGATGCGACACGCTTATGTTCATTTGTTTTTTAATTGTTTCTTCCTTGGATTTTCAGGGAATCTGGTCGGGAATGTTGTCAGGGACCATTTTGCAGACAATCGTTCTATCCATAATGGTTTATAAAACCAACTGGAATAAAGAGGTACGCGCCGTAATTAATTCCTTCATGGATGTACATATATTATGATCGCTTATCAAGAAATAACTCAATACAGAAAAATTACTAGTGTATTATAATATTCAATTCAAATTACAGCAACTGTGTATAATGCATCTAAAATGTATCCATGTATTCCACCACACACACACATATATATATATACATGAGGGAGACAGAGGTCACTCAAATCAGAGTCTATGCCAAGACACTGATACTCCCTCATGTCTATAATACAAGACCTATTTAAAAAGTTGATCTTGATTCGTTCTAAATATATAAGACAAAATTTTCATATTTGCTAATATTTTTCTAATTTACCTATATTAATGTTCTTTTGACAATAATGGAAGAGGAAATGGAAGGAGAAGATTAAGGAATGTGAATAAAGTGTTTTAGAAAATATATATCATATTAACTAAGTTAAGCATCTTCCTTAAGTTAATCAAATTGGATGAATATGATTTATAATAAGAAGCGGAGTAGTATGTTAGAAGGAAGAGTTCTTAAATTTGTAAATCTTATTTTTCTTATGTGACTTTAGATGTGGAACTCATAACATTATATGAAGAAAATTAAAATTAAAACAAGTTTTGATTGTTTGGTGAAGTGTGAGCATGTTGTGTAGTGTGTGTAATATATGATGAAAATTATGGCTAATATATTTTAATTTGGGAATGAAATTGCAGGCGTCACTTGCAGAAGATAGGATAAAGAAGTGGGGAGGAGGGCATGCAAGAGATGATGAAACGGGAAAGACACAAGAAACTTGAACGCCACAAAGTTCCTGCTTCGCGCGTTTTTTTTTTTTTTTTTTTCTTTTCAAAGATAGTTGTTTTCATTTGAAGGGTCCTCAAGTATTTTATTGGATGGTTCCCAGCATTTATTGGGTGGTTCACAATTCGTTCCACTCAGTATACAATTTGATATATCATGTTAATGTTCAAATGTTGGTGTTGAGACCGAAAGTCCTTCCACATGTCACGTATTTGAATTCAGTTTCTAAGAAAAGCTGAACAGGAAAACAAAAGAATTTGATATATCCTCCCTTAAGCCTAAAAGGGCCAACCCTTCTACTAAAGAAAAACAATTATTTTTTTAGGCCTGACCCTTCAACATAAGGACAGGCCGGAAACCCTTCTAATAACATTTTACTGCCTTTTTCATCTTTTTTTTAAAGATATAAAATTACAACAATAAAAGTCTTAATTTACACATAATTAGTGTGAAAAATAAAGTGTAGACAATATGCATCATGCAACAAATGGTAAATTATTGTTCACAAATCACAATTATAAATAATTAATAAGAAGACTTAACAAACTAAAAAACACTTCTTATGATTATGTTTTGTAAAGTCTTTGATAAGTTTTAATTTTTAGGGTTCTTAATACAAGATATTCTTATGAACTATATTCTTTAAGGAAAAAAAATAATAACAACTAAATATTTGTAATATCATCACCAAAGCATAAAAATTAATAATATTAGTACCATATAAATAATTTTAATAAATAAACATAGGGCTTAAACTGGCCAGCCCTTAGTCCCATAGTGTTAACCTTTTTAGGCCCTCGACTCTACAGAGCTAACCCTTTTAGGCCCATTTTCAATTTTGAGGCAAAAATTTCAAGTCCAACCCTTGCAAATCTAATTCCTAAACGGCAGGCCAGTCAGATGGACTCACCTATTTCCCTGCTCCATATGCACGCATCTAAATATCTCTCCTTTCTAGTTGCCATTAGATTTAGCAGCTCAGATTTTTATAATCCGAATAAAATGTAAAAAGAATGGACATTACATCTCTTAATTTAGGAAGAAAAATAATATAAAACTACCTCCTGTCTTTATTTGTAAAACCCAGTTGACTACCCAGAAGGTCATAAGTTCAAATCTTAAAAACAACCTCTCCACTTGTTAAGACTGTGTACATCTATCCTTCCTAAAACTCCATCTGGTGGGAGCCTTGTGCATTGAAATACCTTTTTTTTTTTTTATAATTTACATTATTTATAAAAAGATATATAATTAGCGCATTTGAGAGAAATTACGTTATATATGGTATGATTAAGCAGTTTATTTAACTTCTTTAATCTTTCTAAATATGTTTTATATTAAGGAGGGGGTAACACAAATCAATTTCAATACAGTGATTATAAATTAAAATATAGACAAATGAAAGGGAATGCAAACAGATAGTATCATGCAGGGTTTTGTTATTTCTTGCCTCTAGGAGTTGAAGCTGCTCCCTCCAATATCGTTGATCTCATTAGAGACCATGTGACCCTCTCTCTCTCTATATATACATGTCTGCATTTGGTTGATATTTGTATTGATAAGCTTACTCTTCTAATTCAGAAAGAGATTGGTGGCGTACGACATTGAAGGACCTATTATGCTATAACAATTAAGGATGGCCCACAGCCATCGCATATGTTCTTTGCAAATAACTTTGGATTATTTTCTTTGAAGTAGCAATGGACCAACACTATTACAAAAGACACTTTTAACGTCTGTTTTTAAGATATTTAGATGACTGTTTTTAGTAGGTCGTATATAATAAATGTTGTTGAAAGTTTATGACTTAAACGACTGTTATTTAAATAACAGTCGTTGAATGTCTTCTTCTTCTTCTTCTTTTTCCATATAGCGGTGCCAAAAAAACATTGCAGTCACTACTACAAAAATGGGATATCACTATCCTAAAAAACTTCCTTATTTAAAAATAGAAAGTAAAAAATGAAGGCAATGGCATTCTTGTAAATATATGGAGTAAAAATCTTTTAGGCGTGAATTTAGACGACCCGAATTCTATTCAGGTCGCCAAAATTTGAATTTAAGCGACCTGAATTCGCCTAAAAGATTCTTTAGACAACCTAAATACTATTCAGGTCGTCTAAAATTGACTTTAAACAATCTAAATATAATTTAGGTAGTCTAAAATGAAATTTTTGGCATTTCAGATTTTTTTGGCTCCAAAATTCTTTTGAAAATGAGACTTTAGACAACCTGAATAGTATTCAGGTTGTCTAAAATTGAATTTAGACTACCTAAATACAATTTAGGTAGTCTAAAATGAAATTTTTGGCGCCATTTCAGATAATTTTGGCTCCAAAATTCTTTTGAAAATGAGACTTTAGACAACCTAAATAGTATTCAGGTTGTTTAAAATTGACTTTAGACAACCTAAATACAATTTAGGTAGTCTAAAATGAAATTTTTGGCATTTCAGATTTTTTTTGCTTCAAAATTCTTTTGAAAATGAGACTTTAGACAACCTTAATAGTATTCAGGTCGTCTAAAATTGACTTTAGACAACCTAAATAGTATTCAGGTTGTTTAAAATTGACTTTAGACAACCTAAATACAATTTAGGTAGTCTAAAATGAAATTTTTGGCATTTCAGATTTTTTTGCTTCAAAATTCTTTTGAAAATGAGACTTTAGACAACCTTAATAGTATTCAGGTCGTCTAAAATTGATTTTAGACAACCTAAATTGTATTCAGGTCGTCTAAAATGGACTTTAGACAACCTAAATATAATTTAGGTACTCTAAAATGAAATTCTTTAATTTCATTTATCCCTTCTCTCCTCTGCACACCATTTAATTCCCCCACATGCGCCATTCACTTCTCATTTTCGATCTACACATACTATATGCCTTCCTCTTCTCTCCTCTACACCCCATCTTCTCTGTCAATCTATTCCTACTCCTTCAACACTCTTCGATCTGGCTAGGCAAGGAGATGGCGGCGAGGAGATCGGGCAACAAGACGCCAGAATCTGCATTCGGAATAAAAGTCACCATCGATTTCATCCAAAACACTGCCACCAGTAAGTGTGTTTCCAGATCTGACTCTTGTTGATTTTTTAGATCTGAGAGGGCACCAATTTTTGTAGATCTGGAAATCTCCTAAATCAAGACGATATTATGAACACCAAGTCTCTTGCAGATCTGAAATTAATCTTTTTTTTTTTTTGCGTTATTGTTCCTTATTCCTTCTATTTTAGGGGACTAGAATGCGAGTTATTAGTTACTTGTTAGGTTTTTTTTTTCTTTTTTCATTGTATCTTCCTTGTTTTCTCTGTTTCGATTACTCTCTTTGTGTTCTTTTCTTGTTCTTGTTCTTGTTCTTGCTGGTTCTAGAATTTAATTTTTGATTTGTTCGTGGCCAACCTCATGGGTTTTTTTTTTAAAAAAAAAAAAAAGCAGTAAGACTACCTGAATTTAATTCAGGTAGTCTAATGTAATACAAAAGACTACCTGAATATTCAGGTAGTCTTTTGTATTACATTAGACTACCTGAATTAAATTCAGGTAGTCTTTTGTATTACATTAGACTGCCTGAATTTAATTCTGGTAGTCTTTTGTAAGACGACCTGAATTACCTGAATTAAATTGAGGTAGTCCAAACTATTTTTTTTTACTACCTCTCATGAGACGTCCTTAAAAAAAAGGACGTTAAATGAGTCAAATTCAAGTCGTTTTTTTATGTTTTTTGTAGTAGTGAGTGGGGAAATTGAAAAGCCAAAAAACATTGCTGCAGGAAAATTGAAAAGCCAAGAAACATTACAACGAGAAAATTGAAAAGCCAAGAAACATTACAACGAGAAAATTGAAAAGCCAAAGATAACAACAACAACAAGACAACACCAACAATTCCATAAAAACAACATGAAGATTCGTCATGCTCTGCCACCACACAACAGAACAGGAAGAGGAAGAAAACTGAAAAGGTTCCTTCATCGACTAGGGGCACAGATACCCCAACTTTAACAATTGATCTACCGAGTCCTGGAGCTAGACTCTGTGCCAGAAGCTAGCTGACAGCTGCAATTCTGAAAAAGAAAAAAACCAATCAGAAAGAAAACAGATAGCATCAAAAGCAAAACCGAAGAAAAATCAAAATCGAAATTGGGATTGAAGCCAAAAGAACCATAATATTGAAAAGAACCGGCTGAAAAAAGGAAAAAAAAATCCAGATCCGAATCAAAGAGCTAGCCAAAATTGAAAAAACTTGAATATTGAACAATCAAGAATAAATGCGAAGTATAATCATCGAAGAAGGAGAACATTAAAATAAAAAACAATTAGCCATGGATTGACGACTACGACGCAAATCTGGAGGAGAAATAAAGCCGAGAAGGGTTTTCCAAATCCTAATATAAACGGTGTAGATCTAAATCTTGTAAGCTACTTTTGCACCTCACAACAAAACTAGCAGAAGGTGACTTCCCCAGAAAGGAAGAAGAAATTTAGCGTAGTGAATAGGATATGCAAAAGTAAGACATTCGAAACTTTTAATGAAAGATTATGTTTAAGATGGATTTGAGGAAGTGTTCTGCATTGTTGGGTTTTGAAGAGAAAACTTCATATTTTTATGGAAGAGAGGGAACAACAAAATGTCGAAAGCGTGAGATTAAAGTTGAAATATCTAAAAAATTCGAGCTTCAACGACTGGTTTTAAAAAACCATCGTTGTAACTCAAAATAAAAAATAAAATAAATTGAAATATTTAAAAAATTTGACTTTCAACTACTGATTTTGAAAAATCAGTTGTTATAACTCAAATAAAAAATAAAATAAATTGAAATATCTAAAAAATTCAAGTTTCAACGACTGGTTTAAAAAAACCTGTCGTTGTAACTCAAAATAAAAAATAAAATAAATTGGCATGAGGGATTGAACTAAATGATATTGATATATTTTTTATAGATATATATAAAATAAATATATTATTTAATTTATTAAACTTAATTAGGAACTAACATTAAAATACGATTAGATTTCTTCTCTTAATTATCGAAATTCTAGGCTACATACTAGGAAATAGCTTTAAACATAGGATAAAATCACACACACACACACACACACATATGAGATATATTGTTTAATTTATTAAATTTAATTATTAGGAACTAACTAAATGGAAAAGCGGTCAGATTTCTTCTCTTAATTATAAAAATTCTAGGCTACGTACTAGAAAATTGCTATGAATATGGAATAAAATTGGTCATATAATCTTGAAGATTTTATTCTAACGGTAAGTAGCACTAATTTTTTGCAAAATAAAATTAAATAGTGTCTCAAAATAAAATAAATGGTGTTTAAGATACAACAAATATTTTCATTAAAACAGTCGTTGTATCAAAATATTTAATTTTCGTTTTTAAAAAACAAACCTTAAAAGTAAGGAGAAAATTAACACAGTACCACCAGCTACTTTTTAATGTCCATTTTGTGTGAAACGGTCGTTGAATATTCTGGCCAAAATTTCAAAAATGTCACCGCCTCGTTTTTTATGTCTGTTTTCATTTAATCGGTCATTAAATATGAGTCGTTAAATCTACTTTTTATAGTAGTGCAAGTGGCGGAAGTAATTATTAGGTGTAATATTAAGAAGTTCTGTAATGCATCGGACAAAAAGAGAGCCAATCGAAGGCTTAGGCTTTCTTATGCAACAAAATGTAAACCATCACCGATATCTCAACAACTAATTACGTGATCTCGTATAGCAGATTGGGGGAGATATTTGTGTTGGGTTAATGTGCTCTTTGGTTACTTAAGCCTAATAAGGCTTAATTGAGACTACAACCTAAGAACTCTATGGCCCATGTGGTTTAGGGTTAGGTCTTGGGTGTAGTAACATAAAAACCTACTTTCACCTGCTTGAGACACAAGAGACACATAAGGAGGCTCTCATCAGAAACAAACCCTAGAGGTAGACGTTCATCATCTGAACGGTTGCCCACACAATCATCATATTCCCCTCGAGAGATAGTCTGGAAGATCGATCATAGAGTGGACGAGGACTGTTTGTGGAGAGGCTTTCAGATCGCTCTTCAGATATGATGACTGTTCGTGGAAAAGCTTTCAGATCGCTGCTTCAGATCGCTGCATCTTTCCAGGTAATCAAAACGATGAAGGTTTTGACTTTTCCTATATCGCGTGGTACGATACGCTTCCGCGTTTCTGGTGAGATTCCAACAATTTGGGAGTTCTTTCGTATCGAAATAGTATTTGTTTTCTTTATTTTGTAGCATTTCATTCTTTCTAGTTCTTAATATAAAACATAGTTAACTTGTTTTAAAATATAAAAGAAACTAAATAAGTCATTTAATCGTAGCATATGTCATGTATCATTTGATTATATATCGGTTTATCAGTCAGCTAAATTAGTTTGCTATAAAAAACTAAATAAAAACATTTTAAATTAATTTACTTAATTTCCTCTCTTTCTAGAAAAAAGTTAATTAAGTCTCACGTTAAAGCCGGATGTAGTATTAGCTTTCTCTTCTACGAGGAAAAAAATATTTCTCCAACTGATTATAGAGTCACTCTCTTGTGAAATTCCAGTTCTAAATTTATTTTTAACTAAATTTTTTGATAAATTTCTTTTAGCCAATTAATCGTCCTACGTGCTTTTATCCTTGACTTTTGTTAAAAAGAAATTCCAATGAGTTACTCCCTCCGGTTCTAATTATAAGACTTAGTAGACTTTTTTAAAGAAATTAAGGAAATTAATTAAATTACTTTAGAGTATTTTTATTTTTATATTTTTTCAAACTAATTAGTTTAACTAATAAACTAATATATAATCTAGGGATACACAACATATGAAATGATTAAATAACTTATTTAGTTTCCTTAATCTCTAAAAAAAAAAAATCAACTAGATCTTCTAATTAGGACCAGAGATAATAAATCATGCGAATATACGCCGGCTAGCGCTGCTTCTTGGTAGGTGATCGAGCTTAAGTTGAAATTTCAACGACAGCATATTCCGTGAAGAGCTTAAAATATATAATAATGTAAAAGAGAATTAATTTAGTCATTCCGCATGAGGCATGCCTTACTTGTGATTGGTGAGACAGCGACCCAAATAAGTGGAGTCAGTAAAATGATATATTATCAATGAAATCAATCACCAATCAATCATTAAATATGTCCGTCAACACTCAACAGTGATTGCCGAATGGGGGATGATTAGCCTACATGGCATTTTAACTCGCCAGCTATTGGCTGCTTAGTAATGCAATGTCAAAGCTTCCCACGTCAGTTTATTATTTTTTTTAAAAAAAAAGGTTAAGATTGTAAAAATATATGTGTGTTTTACTTCAAAGAGCGCCAAACATTAAGTGCTTGTTTTACGTATAAAAATGATTATGTGATTACAAATTAAATATAAAAATATCGTTTGATCGTTAAGTTTAACTTTTTTTACCAACAGGATGAAGATATGGCTTTTAAAGATACAAAAATATACATGGTTTGATTAAAAGAGCGTCCAACACTAAATTATTTTTTTTTTAATAAAAAAAGAAACCGGCAGTTATTTCTTTCATATTCTCTCCCTTATAATCCACGCAGCAAATTAACTAGATTCTTTAGCAATTATCATTATTTAACTGTAAACAATCCAATTTATGAGGAGGACCGGAAAGTGGGGTTAAGAGGAGGAGCGCCATCGTCGGAGTGGGGTCGCAATTCCGACTCTGAAATGCAAGGCCTTTGAACAATATTCTGGTGAGACCCCACTACTACAAAAAGGAGATATAATTTCTCTAAAGGACGTCTTTATTTTATATATATATATAAAGAAGCAAAAACGGAAGACAGTGACATTCTCGGAATTATCTGCTTGATCTTTGAGATTAGGCGTCCTAAAATAATTTTTGGAAGACCTAAAATTAATTATTAATCGCATTTTGGAAAATGTTTTAACGTCCTAATTAAATTATTTTTAGGACGTCAAAAGCAACATTTGTGTCATCTTCAAATAAATTTAGGATGCCAAAATCAATATCTAAGTGTCCTGAAAGAGTTTTAAGACTTCTAAAATTAATTATTTTGCGCATTTTTAAAAAAGAATGGTGCCAGGGGACATTTTTGGTGTCCTAAAAAAAGTTTAGGACTCCACAATTAGTATTTTTGGCGTCATAAATTTCAAATTCGGACACCAAAATCATTTTTTCCCCCCTCACTGTAAAAGCCAAAGTCTTCCCATATATCAATCACATTTGACACACATTAATATGCCTTTTCAAACATGCCAAAGTGTTTTGCCGGTTTTCATTTCTTCGAAAGCCAAAATGCTCTTAAAGTCATGCACAAATCTCTTCACACGTAAAAATGCATCTCTTCACACCATGGTTCCTCATCGGCGCTACTGCCAAGACCGTTACAGTGACGTCAGCAAGATGACGAGATCCAGATTCAAAGGCGGTGTGGAGCCCAAATCTGCCACCGCCAATTCAAAGGCTGTGATGAGATGACGTCACCGGCGCTAGTTGCTTCTAGATTTTAAAAGGCTGTGCAGAGCCCAGATCTGCCACCACCAATCCAAAGATCCAGATTCGAAGGTTGTGACAAGATGACGTCACTAGCGCTGGTTGCTTCCAGATCTACAGGCTGTGCAGAACCTAGATTTCCCGCCACCAATCTGAAGATCCAGATCCAAAGACTGTGTGAGATGATGAGATGATGTCGCTGGCGATAGTTGTAATCTGGTGAGTATATGTTTCAATGGATATGAAATGGAACCTTGCTTAGATCTTTATTTCAAGCCAGTGGATCTGAAGGTAGAAGAAGCTTAGGAGTAGAAAAATGGTGTGTATATTTTTTTGTTGGCGTTGCTTTCGTTGTTGTTGAATTTGAACTTGTTTGTCTGATATAAGTATGTAACTATGAAGGTGGCTAATAATATAGTATTGGAATCACTGAATGTATAGCTTCTCCTTTGATTTTTTTATTGTTGATTGTTGATGTGTTGTTCTTGCTGGTATTCTAGAAGTATGTTGATTGTTGATGTGTGTTTTTTTTTTTTTTTTGCTGGTTCTTCTTCCAATTCTACAGCCAACCCTCAAACTTGAGGTTTGGAGTTTTTGATTTTTTTAAAAAAAACAATGTATGGCATCCTAAAAATTGTTTAGGACGCCAAAAGTCTCCTTATAGCGTCCCAAAAAAATTTGGGATACCAAAAGTCTCATCTTATTGCATCTCTTAAATAGACGTCCCTTAAAAAAAAGACATAAAACAAGTAAAAAAAATGGACGTTATAGAGCTTTTTGTGTAGTAGTGCCTATATCAGCGTTCGTATCAATAATGGAGAACATCGTAGCGCCTGTTCAGTTCCAAGCAACTACAACAATACTTCGGTGTTCAACTTTCCCGTTCGTGAAACCACCAAAAGAAGCAACAATTATGGCACCGAGCTCAACCCAATTTATGAGAAGGAAAGGAAAGTGAGGTTACGAGGAGGAGCGCATCGTTGGAGTTGGGTCACAATTCCGATTGTGAAATGCGAGGCCTCTGATCAATATTCTGGCGAGACCCATACCTGCGTTCATATTAATAATGGACATCATCCTAGCACTTGTTCAGTTCCAAGCAACTACAACAATACCTCAGTATTCAACTTTCCCGTTTGTGAAACCATCGAAAGAAGCGACAATTCCGTCACTAAGCTCAACCTTTATGGGTTGTTTACATTTAAGTAATGATAATTGCTAAAGAATCTAATTAATTTTCTGCACAGATTATAAGGGAGAGAAGATGGAAAGAAATAACGGCTAGTTTTATTATTATTATTTTTAAGTACTTGGTGTTAGGCACTCTTTTGATCAAATCATTGTGTACTTTTGTACTTTTGAAAGCTATGTCATCATCGTCTAGTCAGCAAAAAAAAAAAAAGTCAAACTTAACATTTAAATGATATTTTTACATCTAATTTGTAATAACGTAATTACTTTTGTATCTAAAAAAATACTTGATGTTGAGCACTCCTTAAAGTAAAACACATGTGTATTTTTACACCTTAACCCTTTCAAAAAAGATAGTCATCTTTAACTCCCCTTCAATTGATTTAACACCTGCTTTTGATATATTTATTAATTATTAATTAATTTCTTTCAGTTTTTAAAGTACATTAATTAATAAGTCTTCGATTTTTAAGATTGTCTCATAGCTTCTTTTTTTTTCCCCCCACATCCGGTTTCTAAAGTTTCGTCCTAACTAATCTGAATCTGATTCAGGTCACGCACCTGACTATATTGGGTGAGTCTTACAGCAGAGTTTTCTAGATTCACAAGGAGATTATCTCATAGCTTAATCTCATGCCTTTTCTCCCCTAAATCTTTAGATTTTAAATTTTAAATTCAAATCCTTCCAACATTTTTTTTAATATAACAAAATGATTTCTCTCTTTTAAAATCACAAAACATGGCCTTAACCCGCAACACCGTCTCCCTGACATCACCCATCACGATGGCTTCTTCACTATCATTTAGAATACTAAACCCACCACTATTTAACTCTCGAATCTCCACCTCACCCCAGTATCTCTCAGGCTAGCCAAGCACGTTGGTTTCTTTTGATGGAAAGAAATTTTAGTATCTTTTTTATTCAGTGCCTCTGTTTCAGCCATGTCATGCTCCTCAACTTCTTCAACTCTCTGATCTTTTCTTCATCGTCTTCCTCTATTTGCAACAAGCCCTCCGTCGTCACATCTTCTTCACCAGAATCGCTTTTTCGCTCTGTCCCATCTCGACCCTTATGCTTCTACTCCATCTCCTTCCCCTTCCTGAACTTTTTGTTGTTTTTTTCTGTAGAAATAGATTGGCGAGGGAACATGGATAATTATTTCTCTTTGGTGACATCTTTAGTGAGTTACAAATCAATAGTACGTAGATCCAATAAATTTGGCGACATTAACGTTTGACTTGAGTCTCTCTCATCCTGGTGACATTAACGTTTAAGTCTCTTTTCATCTGGTCTCTGATGGTATTGTTGGTCTTTTCCTCCTATTTCTTTCTCTTTTATGAGATTTCTCTCAAACTGCCAATGCCTTAGGGCTGGTCCGTTCATCCTCTTAATTCTCCACTTTTCATTTGATTATGCGTATGTGTTTTCACCTTTTTATGTTCTATTTATTTCAGTGTTCCACTCTCACATTTTGTTTTAGGCTTTGGACCCTATACCAATTTACTCCCTCTAATCTTTATTATAAAGCACTAACTGTCATTTCTCTTAGACCAAGAAAATGTAATTTAGTCATTGAAAAAGTGTTTAGTTAATAAATATTTCCATGTTTACCCCTACTTTATTATACAGATTTAAAAATATTAAAAATATTGTATGTCAGATTTACCATGTGTCTCTCACTTCTCCTTTCTCTCCCCCCATTCCTTTTTTGAGCAACGTCTACGCAACAAGCAGTTGGTAGTCCAAATGATAGTCATAGTGGCGCCATATTTTGGAAGTTCTCTTTCTCTCAAACAGACATGATAGTGGTGCCACTGCCATATTGTTACACAGTTTTTTTTTTTTTTGTGAACTTTCATATTTTTTGAGTACTCCTCTTTTTTTAAGCTCTCATCTTCTTAAGTGATGTTGACAGTGGCTGAGAAAAGAATAAGCAAAAGGCAAGACACAGTTGAAACCATTTACAGTACAAATTAAAACTTGATGGGTGGGGGAGCAGGGGAAGAGAAACATGTTGGAAGGCAAACCATCCTAGAAATGAAAAGTTAATTTTTTGAGAAGAGAGAAACATGCTCATTGGAATGAAAAGGTCAATGAAAAAAATATTACTATACTCCATGTTCGGGGAGGGTTCTAATGCCCAGTGGAAGAGATAAACATGCCCATTGGGAGTAAATGTTTAGAATGTAGTATTTTACCAAAAAAAAAAATGTTTAGAGTGTAATACATGATAATTCACCATGTTAGAGAAGTATTAAAAATGAGGGTAAAATGGGAAAGACTCAAATTTAGAGGCAGTTAGCGTCTTATAATAAGGATTAAATTAAAATATGTTGGCAGTTTGTGTTTTATAATAAGGATCAAAGAGAATACCTATAACTGTATTGAAGCACCAAGTTCTTATATTGAAAGATTATCCCTTATTTATGCGATTTTGTATTTGTGATTTTAGCTTCCCTTTCTTTGTGGCCTTCCATTCCTTGAGAGAAGAGATCCCAAACTGCACATATGGTTGCAGGGAGATCTGGGCAGCATCTTTTCCTTATGGATAATGATGGTTGGCGAAATAAATGATTTGTTTTACACTCTCTCTTCAATGTTAACTATGAAATGTTGGGAATAAATTTGAGGAAGAGACTTATCCTCTATATTTTTTTTAGATGTAACAAACTTTAATCGATGAAACAGTTTCCTATCTAAATTATAACAATTAATGTGCGTGATTATGAAAACTTATCCATATTTGTTATTTTGTATAATATATTTGTCATTCTTAAGATACTGGCGTGATAACTATAAGATCGGAAGGATTTGAAATAATGCCCCTAATACAAAATATGAGAAGTGAGATTAGTATGAAATTTGAATGTGAAATCGAAATATATATGAAGGATAAGTCTGGGCAAAAAAACCAAAAAAAAAAAAGGAAATATGAAGGATAAGTAGAAGAAGGGCATGTGACGTGAGAGATTCTTGGGAAATTGGAAACAAAGACTCATCAATCATTATAGTGTATTGGTGTATATTGGAGGTTGTGGTCTAAAAATTCAATAAATAAATTAAAGATACATTTAAGTTCAACATACCACTTTGGTCATATTATAAGTCTCTTTTAACTGTCTGAGGTGATTTGTGTATGTATAGAGAAGACCATTGGATACGTCAGTGAGGAGGGTTGATCAAATTGTTTGGAGCCTAGATAAAACAGGTATAGGATGACCGAAAAAAGCGGTTAATGAGATTATTAAGCTAGATCTCTTAGTTAATAAGTTAAAAATATGTGAAGAAAATTACTTCCCAAAAAATGGAAGAGAACAATGATAGAAAAACCATTTTAGATTCAATGGAAGAAGGGTGAAAAAGATTAAATTCACGGGCACGACTTTTTGCTTCTTGGAGGTGTCAATATGATCAAACTTAACTATTCGTGCGATAGATGAACTAATCGTTTATCGTGCCCCTCTCCATATATTCCTTGTAATCAATTAGATCACCTCGTTGCAGCAATAAAAACTCCAATTATTATTATATCAAAAAGAAGACGAACCTGTTATTAGGTATGTTTTACATAATAATAATAATAGAGAAGGGTAATGGGTGGCGGAGATTAATTTCTTATTTGGTGTTGAGCAGCGAGGATTTATAGAGGAAGAAAGAGTTTTGGCGGCAGGATTCCAATGGGAAAGGGAGCGCATATAAGACAAAAAAAAACTGAAATTTTCACATGAAAAAAAAAAACATGAAATAAAAACTAAAGTTTTTTTTAAATCATTATCACTTTAAATAGAATCAGATTTTTTTAAAGAAAAAATTAATTAAATCTTCCTTTCTCAACATTGCACAATGTTGAATTAATTTCACTTAGTTAGCATTTTCCATTAGTTACATTAGTGATGTTAAATTTTAAGAACTAAAAATGTATTTTATCAACATAAGGGACTACAGTGATTCCTCATATGAACTTAAATGGGAGTAAAAGTATATTTTAACCTTGTTAATAAAAATAAGGGGGGGAAGAAAAAAAAAAGGGGGGGGGGGGAAGGCTTTTATGGAGAACCCTCTTCTTTGATTTTCTGTCTGGAATGCCCTAGAAGCCATTATTGCCAATCGGAGCTCTGATCTTGTTGATTCTTCCACTGGCTCTTAGGCGAGGTTTGTTCTTTCCTAACTCATAGCACTTCAAGAACCGTGCTCTAGCTTTGTTCAATCTGTCAGGATGACGCCGCTTGTAGCTGATCTAAGCGCGAGGGAAGCAACAACATTGAAGAAATTCGAGCGATAGCGGTGAAGAGAAAGCTCCTGTGGAGAGCTTCTTTTAAGAAGCTCCTTTTTGGTTTGAAGTTCATCTTCCAAAATGCTTTCCCAAACTGATTATTGACGCTCATCTCCGAAAATGCTCATCCACTGATCTTTTTCGTCCTAAAACGCTCACTGGTCGCCAAACCAAACATGGTGAATATATCTAACATTTTTGTTGCTAGATTCCTAAAATGGATTATTTGCATCAAATGTACCCAACAATTCATTATCTAATAAAAGTAATATTTATAAAACTTTTAGAAAATATAATAAATTAAAATCCATTCAAGATGGGGTTTCAACTGGGATGTGCAATGAATACCTGCGCAATAAACTTATATTTATCTAGCATTGAAGTTAAGTTATGCAATACTGAATACCTATTTAAAATTTTTATGGAAAATATCACTCATGATCTAAGGATCAGGAAAAATATATATATATAGAAAAAAAAGTTTCGATGTAGATTCTTCTATCAAAAAAGTTTCAAGGGACCTCAATGATATAGATTCCAAATGTGAATTTACCTTATTAACAAGTATATGTGACCATACTGAAAAGTCATAGAGTGGTTATTGACAAGCCTATCAATGTTAACTAAATCAGCTCACGTTAATAAGTACACTACAAAAAAAGTGGTCATTTGTCGCGGTTACTTTGTAGCGGTTATATGAAACTGTTACAAATGCACATTTTGGCGTGAATTTGTCACAGTTTTAACCCAAACCGCCACAAATTAGTAACGGAAACATTGGCGCCAAATGGTGACCATTTTGCTTCGATTTTTGTAGCGGTTACACAAAACCAAACCGCCACAAATATGGCGCCAGCCTTGCCGCGTTTTGGCGCGAAGTTTGTTGCGGTTATTTAGTAACAGTTTTGTTGAAGTAACCGCTACAAAAATTCATCGACACCAGATTTGTAACGGTTTTAACTGTAACCGCTACAATATGTATTCGAAACGACATAGTTTTCTCGCGGTGAGAAGAAACTGACACCTTGACCGTGACTAGATGTTACAATTTGTAGCGGTGTAGGCTTTAACTGCTACAAAATTTATTCTATAAATAGGCATCCGTACAACAACTGTAAATATAAAAAAATATTCCAAGTCAAGATTGTCACTGAAAGAACATTCTCTGCTCTATTGTCAGGAAATGAGATAAGAGATGCAGAGCCGAGAATGTTCTTTGAGTGAAAATCTAGATTTAGTTATTCCATTCAGTTGAACATGTCTCCTCTTCTGAAGATTGTCCAACATACCATCGGAGATTGGGTCCAATATAGCAACATTCTCTCTGGAAAATATCTCTGATCAAAATGAGTCAGCGAGTTTTTTTGGAGAGATTGGTGGCTATACTGAATCCAATTTTCAATAAACTTGTTATTATTAACCCTAGCTCTTTTAGGGAAATTAAAGAAAATAATTGGAAATGTTTTTATTGTAATAAAGAAAAAAAAATCTAAACTAATTAGTTTGATAAACTAATTGGTTTGGATTTTTTTTTTAAAAAAAAAAAATTAAATTGGTAGCGGTTCCTATAAAACCGTTACAAAGTGTCAAAGGTTAATGAATTTGTAGCGGTGACACAAATCCAAACCGCCACAAATATGGCGCCAACCTTGGCGCATTTTGACGCGAAGTTTGTTGCGGTTATTTGGTAGTGGTTTTGTCAACAAAACCGCTACAAACATTCAAAAGGACACAACCTTGTCACGGTGAGAAGGAATCGACACCTTAGCCGCGGCCAAATGTTAAGATTTGTAACGGTTTTTGCTGTAACCGCTACAAAATGTATTCAAAACGACACAGTTCTCTCGTGGTTAGAACAAACCGACTTACAATTTGTAGCGGTTTAAGAGTTAACAGCTACAAAATTTATTCTATAAATAGGCCCGTACAACAACTAGAAATATTAAAAAATATTCTAAGTCAAGATTATCGCTAAACGAACATTCTCTGCTCTGTTGTCAGGAGATGAGATAAGAGATGCAGAGCCGAGAATGTTCGTTTAGTGAAAATCCAGATTTAGTTATTCCATTCAGTTGAACATGTCTCCTCTTCTGAAATTGTCCAACATACCATTGGAGATTGGGTCCAATATATCCACCAATCTCTCTGGGAAATATCTCTAATCAAAATGAGTTAGCGAGTTTTTCTAGGGAGATCGGTGGCTATACTGAATCCAATTTTCAATAAACTTGATATTACTAACCCTAGCTCTTTTAGGGAAATTAAAGAAAATAATTGGAAATGTTTTTATTTTAATAAAGAAAAAAAAATCTAAACTAATTAGTTTGGATTTTTTTTTAAAAAAAATATTAAATTGGTAGCGGTTCCTATAAAACCGTTACAAAGTGTCAAAGGTTATTGAATTTGTAGCGGTTTAGTAACCGCTACAAATTTTCACGAAGAATGAGGCACATTTGTCGCTGTTTAGGTGGCGGTTATACTCTAAACCGTTATAGATTTTCAAAAGTCATGTTTTTTGTAGCGGTTAAGAGACCACTACAAATTTTCGCGAAGAACAAGGCACATTCGTCGCGGTGGAGGTGGCGGTTTTGGTGTAACTGTTACAAAATTCATTATTTTTGTGACGGTTTTTGGCGTAACCGCTACAAAGTGCAGCGGTTTTTATACTTTTCTTTTCACTTTTGAAATTCACGCGCGCATTTTAGTTACTATTCACTTCTCAATCTCAACTTTTACCTTTCACCATCATGGATTCTAACGACAAGGGAAAAGAGAAAGTAGTGGAGCCCCCAATAAGGCCTGTTAGGGGTGGTAGTAGTAGAGGTAGGAGAGGGCGTGGGCCTCTAAATATCCCCCTTCAGCCCCCTCAGGTTGAGAATGAGTTTGACGAACTCTTTGCAAATGACCCAATCCCACGCCCAGAGACCCTAAAGACCATAGGTGGAGAACGAGGCGCAAGTCTATCGCTTGAGGACATCTTAAATGATTAAGAGGAGGAGATCCGGATTGAGATTCCCATAGCGGAAGCGGAGGAGTTCCTCGACCAGGAGAACGAGCGGGACCAAGGGAACCCCCGACCGTCGTCTTCTCGTTCCACCGGATTTACGGTGGATGTCGAAGGTAAGTATAAGTATTTTATTGGCGAAAAATAAAATTTAAATTCCTGACATGTAATGATTGTTTATCTAAATACAATGCAACAATTTTGTTATAATTGTGCAGATCCACATGGGAACGTCAGCAGGAGGACGCTGTACGTTCCCACTCTCAATCATGAGAACAACATCTACCGCGTGATAGTCCCCTGGAACGTGGACACGGACCAGCCGATCGGCAGCGGTGGTCACTTCTTGAACCGATTCCTGTCACAGCTTGGCAGGAATTGGGGGTTTTTCCCGATCTATTTCCAAAATTGGAAAAAGGTGCCGGATAGCAACAAGGATAAGGCGTTTAAGGACGTTGTACAGGTAAGTTATGTTGTGTAATTAAATCTTACATGTTAATAGTTTTAAGTTGTATAAATTGTGGTTAATTTAGTTATTTATTTCTTAAATAATTATTAATTAATTACTAATTATTTAACGATATAGAAAAAGTTTAAACTGCGAGCCGAGGCGGAGAGGTATGTAAAGATGAAAATGGGAGAAGCGTGGAAGAGCCAGAGGGGTCGTCTCTACGACAAGAAGAATGGAGATGGGACTATGCCTCTGCAGCAACTGATGGAGAACATCCCAGACGGCGTGGAGCCAAATGACTAGGCAGCTTTTGTCCAATATAGGAGGAGTGCAGATGGACAGGTACGTTTTTTTTATTAATCATAGTTTTGTTTTTTAATTAATCATGAAAGTATTGTATAGTTTAAAATTTGTTTTAATTAACTATACTCATTTATTTTGCAAGCTCTATCGCAAAGGAACACCAGAAGTAGGGCAGCTCAAAGGATCAATCACACGGGAGGATCCAAGACGTTTGCGGTGACGTACAGTGAGATGGTATGTTAAAAGTTGAGTTAATGACGCGTTAAATGACTATTGTTTTGTTTTACACATAACAAAGTTTATATTTTTTTAGCAAGAGAAGGCTCGGGAGGAGAACCGTCAGACGGATTATGGGCAGTTGTTCACACGCACCCATAGGCACCGTGATGGGACGCCGATCTCTGAGGAAGTAGAGAAGATAATAGTAAGTTACAAAAAACTAATTGTATATTTAAATTCAATTAAATTGATTAATTAATGTTTTATGAAATATGTTCATCAGGCCCGGATTGAGTAGAGCCAGCAGGAGTTGCGAGCGTCGCAGACCCAACAGTCATAGGGTTCTATTGATCCTACGGCCGCATTGAAAGCTGCTGTGGGCCCAGTTGAGCATCTTGGCTGTGTTAGGGGCTTTGGGCTAGGCGCCAGGCCTAGCATGATGTACGGCAAGGCCTCCTCCTCTACCGTCGGGACCTCCGGCTCGAGCATGCCACCACCTGTTGCGGTTGATGCGATGATTGCCGAGAAAGTTGCCGCACAGGTTGCCGAGCAACTTGATGAGAAGGTTGCCGAGAAGGTTGCTGTAGAGAGGGCCAGGAATGAGGCCAGGACTAGGCGCATGCAGGAGAGTCTCAACAATTGGTTCGCTACACAGAAGCATAGCTGGCAGTCACTTGCCGGGGCCTTGACAGAGTTGCTGTTGAATAGACGGTTTCCATCTCCCGAGCCTCCCCCTTCGTTCATCTTCGAGGATTCCCCACTAGCTCTCCCGCCTCCGCATCCGGAACCTGATGCTGCTGCTGACGAGGACGATGTTACCTCTGGTCGAGCCCACGTCGCCCCTGAGAGAGACCCCCCTGAGACAGGACCTGATCATCAGGCTCCTGATAGTTAGTTATTATTTTCTGTAGTATTTCATTTTGTATGCCCTGGATGTTTGTTAACAATTTTATTAAATTTAAATATTTGTTATCTTTTTTTTATTAGCTTTTTTAAATTTAAATTTTATTGAATAGAGTTTATAATTTGTGATTAAAAATGTATGATTCTTGAGCAAAAAAAAAATAAAAATGTATGATTATAAATTTCGTAGCGGTTTACAAGCTAAACCGCTACACTACAAATGTTATTAATTAATATATTTGTCGCGGTTCTCAGAGTAAACTGCTACAAATTTGAATTTTTTTAAAAAAAATATCCGCTAAAATTCAAAAACAGTCATCATTTGGTACCGGTTGATGTAGGTGTTTTATCACCGCGACAAACTTACGGCGGGATTTTCAATTCAAATTTGTAGCGATTTCTTAACCGCGACTGTTTGACAATTCGAATTTGTAGCGGTTTCTTAACCGCTACAAAGTTTAATTCTAACTGAGTCGCGGTTGATGTCGCGGTTTTGAACCGCTACAAAGTGTCCAAGATTGCATTTAAAGATCTCAAGTGCTGAGATGAAATTTATTAAACATTGTCTCCACATTGGCATACTTTCCTAGCTTTGATTGCTACAGATGGATAAGTCATGGATCAAGATGCCGCGCAGTTCTCCTGTATATTTAGCGGGATTGAAAAATTTCTTAGATTTCGCCTTCTCTCACGCTAGCATTAATGGCAAGATTGTGTGTCCTTGTTGTAGATGCAAGTTTAAGAAGTGGCAAACATGAGAAGGTGCTATGGAACATCTTCTTACTAAGCCTTTCCCAGAAGCATATACATTCTGGGGCATTCATGGTGAGGAGGCAGGTATGAGATATGGGGATCATCTTCCTCAAACCTCACAAGTAGGAAATCAACTAGATCAAGATGATCCGGTAAATGAAGCTGTTTGCGACGCTTTTGGTGTTCAAGACGACAACTTCACGGCAGAAGTACAAGGTCCTCAACCAGTTTTCTACTAGAATGAAGTAGCTCGGGAATTTTTTAGCCTAATAGATGAGAGCGATCGTCTGTTGTATCAAGGTTGTCAGAAATACTCAAAATTATCCTTTCTGATCAAATTGTACCATATTAAGTGCATGTGTGGGATCACTGATAAGGCGATGTCGATGCTGCTGGAATTATTACGAGATGCTTTCCCTGACGCGGACATTCCCACAACCTTCTACGAGGCCAAGAAGATAATCAACAGATTAGGATTGAACTACAAAAAAATCGACGCCTGCCCCAACGACTGCATGCTTTATATGGGGGAGGACGCTCGGAGGGAGACTTGTAAGAAGTGTCACACTTCGAAGTTGGTGGAGTTGTGGAACGTAGGTGTCGAGACGTATGACGCGCACGAGAAGACACTGTTCAACTTGCGTGCGGCGTTGATGTGGACTATCAGTGACTTCCCTGGACTGGGAACATTATCTGGGTGGAATGTGCATACCGGCCTTGCGTGTCCGGCTTGCAATTTTGACTCTGATGCAGTGCGCCTTCCCCACAGTCGTAAGTGGTGCTTCATGGGTCATCGGAGGTTTCTCGATGGTACACACAGGTTTAGGTTGCAGCGCAATCGTTTCAATGGGAAACAGGAAAGAAGAGGACCTCCTCAGAATTTATCCGGTGCAGATATCATAGAGCAAATTGTGGATGTTGAATTTGAGTATGGGAAAAAAGATGACCCAGCAAAGGCCGGGACAAAGACGACTAGGGCTTCTGGTTCTGGGACCCAGCAATGGCGGAAGATAAGCGTCTTCTTCGCTCTTCCGTATTGGAAAGATAATTTGCTCCGACACAGTCTGGATGTCATGCACATTGAAAAGAATGTGTGCGACAATGTCTTATACACGATTATGAACGAACCAGGCAAGTCAAAAGATCATCTTCAAGCGAGGAAAGATTTACGGGAGATGGGGGTTCGTGCAGACTCATGGCCGGATGAGCATGACAGATTTCAACTGGCAAAATTCACCCTGACAAAACCGAATAAGGAAATCTTCCTTGCCTCTTTGAAGAAAATAAAAGTTCCTGACGGGTATTCAAGCAACATTTCACGATGTGTGGACGTGCAGGCTCGAAAGGTTACTGGGTTGAAGAGTCATGACTCACATGTGCTTATGCAGCAGTTACTTCCGCTAGCCATAAAAAATTACACTGCCTCTCGATGTGTCGATCGTTTTAGTCGAGCTTTGTACTTTCTTTCGGAAGTTGTGTTCCAAGGTGTTGATCGTGGAGGAGCTCGACCAGCTGCAACAGCAAATCATTCTTACGCTGTGCCATTTGGAGATGATCTTTCCTCCTTCATTTTTCACGGTCATGGTTCACCTGACAGTACACCTTGTTCACAAAACAAAGCTTTGTGGCCCGGTTCACTACCGATGGATGTATCCTATTGAGAGGTACTCTTTTAAAATTAATTACTTCAGCATTACATTACTTCCTAGTTGCATGTTTAAACATTGATGTATCGACATTTTTCCTCATTACTTTATAGGTTCCTTGGGAAACTGAAATCTTATGTGAGGAATAAGGTGTGGCCTGAAGGTTCAATAGCAGAAGGTTATATTGGGGATGAGGTCTTGTATTTTTGTTCCAGGTACTTTGATAAACTTGAGACGTCATTCAACAAACTGCCTCGTGTAGACAATTGTCCTGAGCCAGAGCCAGAGCCATCAGCTTTAGAGTTGTTATTCCCTCGTGTTGGTAAACCAGTTGGCGGACGTGAGAACTTCAAACTCACGGCACTTGAGAAGTTTCAAGCACATAGACATGTCTTGATCAATTGTACTAAAGTTAAACCGTATCTTTAGTAAGGATTGCGCACACACACACACACACAGACACACACACACACACACACACACACACACACATATATATATATATTATCCTATATGTTTCCTTACATTTTATAAGCACATTTCTTACTCGTCATCACATGTTTAATTGCAGGGAATTCAGGAGTCATGTGAAGCGTCAGCTGAGGATCCGTACACGAACATCCTCCGAAATTGATAGAAAGGTCC
The DNA here is from genome assembly GCA_034222035.1 of Acacia crassicarpa. NCBI lineage: Eukaryota > Viridiplantae > Streptophyta > Magnoliopsida > Fabales > Fabaceae > Acacia > Acacia crassicarpa. The sequence goes on along the minus strand of JAWXYG010000009.1, from coordinate 14,831,267 downwards.
ACAGAGAATTCCAAGGTTGGTTTAGGAGGAGAATAATGAATGACCACAACCCCCACTCACCAGAATTCAGAGCTCTCGCACTCGGCCCGCTTGACCACGCCCAAAGATTTACAGCATACAATGTCAATGGCTTCAAGTTTTGCACGGTTTCACAAGATTAGGGATCGCTGACCCAAAACTCGAGTGTATACGGCACGTTTGGGACGAGGAGTTATGCGAGCAGCAGTGACGGGAACATGCAGTTCGGTGACGTCCCGTATTATGGAAAGCTGCTTGATATGGTCAGGATAACTTACCAAGGCCTTTTCTCTGTGACGCTGTTCAAGTGTTTGTGGGCGAATACGACAACGTCCTGGGGACTCACGACCGATGACTTAGGCATCACATCCGTGAATTTCTCCCGCCCTATTTACACTTGTCAATCTGAAGATGACGAGCCGTATATTCTTGCCTCAAAGGCCCATCAGGTTTATTACGTCGCTGATGAGAGGCACAGGGATTGAAATATGGTGGTTCACTTAAAGCCTCGGGACCTTTACGACATGGGCGATGGTGAGAATGTCGCCTACGATTGTGAGCCGCTCCAGCCCGCCAGTTTCGAAAACTTCTTCCCAGACGGCGATGACACTTTACCTATAATTCGGTACGTCTTTTAATATCCGCAACATGAAATTTAAAAATTTCACTTCAAAAAATTTTTCTATGTCTTATTCTATATTAACTCACACGTAACTTTTTATACAAACTTTCTTTGTAGGGAGGCCGACGAAGATTGAGAAGAAAAATTATCCCTACTCTTCATTTTACTTTTATTTTTTAAAAAAAAACCCAAAAAAGTTATTTGTATCCCTACTCTTCATTTTACTTTTATTTTAAAAAAAATACCAAAAAAGTATTTTGTCACGGTTTTAAACCGCCACTAAAAACAGAAAAACCGCTACTAACTAAAAAACCGCTACAAAACATAACAAAACCGCTACTAAAATAAACCGCTACAAAAAACGCAGCCTCAACCGCTACAAAATGATACGCTCAGATCAAAATAAATAACCCCACCAAATCACATTCAATATGCTCCCATTTTGATTTCTGCACACGTTTTCTCTCCATCTTCTCTCATATTTTTATGTTTTCTTAACGAGGCAAAGTGTTTGAATCGGGTAAGTTTCACTCAGCTTGATAATATTTGTTTTTTCTTCTACCCTCTTGATATTAACTTCTTTTATTTTGTAGGTACATTTTTTTCAATTTTCAACTTCTTTTCTACTTTCATATACTTATTCATCGATCTACTTTCTCACACTTTTGTTTTATAATTCATTTTATTTTTACTAACTCATAAGTTATTGTTATTATACTTAGATATTCTCATTATTTTCCATATCTATACTACCTTATACAATCAAATATTATATTTTAGTATCATTTTCCGTAAAAATATAAATGAGATAATAATTTAACATTTTTTAATTACAATAAGAATTGTGAAATAATTTTTTTAAAAAAAAATTCACCACTTTGTAGCGGTTTCAAAACCGCTACAAATACCAAAATAACAGCAGGTATAGATCACGCAACCTCAACCGCTACAATATAAAGAACCGTTACTAAGAAAAACCGCTACAGAAATCGCAACCTCAACCGCTACAAAATGGTACGCTGAGATCAAAAAATGGCGCCAAAACTTTTTGTGAAAATCTTGGCGGGAATTATTTGTGGCGGTTACCAACCGCGACAAATATTATGGCGGTAAACTTTTTCAGATATTTGGACAATTTTGTAACGGTTATGTAACCGCGACAAATGTAAAATAATAATTAAAAAAAAAGACGCCAAAACTTTTTTCATTTTGTAACGGTTTTTTTACCGCGACAGTTGTGTATATAAGTTGTCAGCTTAGCCATATATAGTGGCGGTCAGTTTGAACCGCTACAGTTATAGTAGCGGTTTATTTGCATGTAGTAGCAGGTTTTTTTAACCGCGACAAATTGGTTTGTTTCATTGGTTTTTGTCGCGATTTATCTAACCGCGATTAATATCATTTGTCACACCAATAACCGCCACAAATGGACTATTTTGACCGCCACAAATAGTCGGTTTTTTTGTAGTGGTATATGTTAATGTATTAACAGGTCATAGTAGATATTGACTGGCTCATCTATATTAACTAAAACAATTTCTTAACAAGTATATGTAATTATATTAACAAGTCATAAAATGTCTATTGATGATAAGCTGCCCAACTAGGTCACTAAAGTCTCTAGGAACTCTTTTATATATATATATAAAGGAATCTACATTGATTTTTTTTTTAACATACATTTTCTTGTACTTAAGATTGAGTGAGATTTTCCCAAAATTTTATTAATCATAAGTGGCTAAATTTAAGTACTATTACTTTTTGGGCATTAAATTCCTCATAGTGTTGAGATTTTCAGTACATAAAATCATATCAGATACTTTACTTATGAACAATAAAATTTCTAAACAAGTATTCATAGGCAGTCGTCTAAGCAAAAATGGATTGGGTTTTAATCAAATTTTTCAATCTTCATAATTTTTTTTTTTTACAGTAAACTATTTGTAAGTGTGCATATGGCCAAATTCAAATTCTAAACCATGTTTACAAGATTGTTAACTAAATTTTCACAATCACATAAGTAAATAAAACTTGAAATTATTTTCTCAAGGAAGATTTTATAATGCAACAATAGAAGCTTAAAACAAATTTTTACACACAAATACGGAGTATAAACAACATGTGCTAGAAATGTAAAGAGATCGATGGTAATTAAAGAGAATGCAAAATATTCTAAAAATCAAACCAAACTCGTTGATTTGACCAATTGAACTGAAAATCGATCTTGAGCTTTATGAATTAAAGAAAGGTTAAACTGTAATTTTACTAAGCTGGTGTTTTAATTTCCCTTGTAAAAAAAAAAGTGTAATTTTACTAACAAATTTTTTTTAGAGGGATATATAGCACAAATAAATTTTGGAAGGGTAAAAAATATCATAATTTAAAATTATGTAAATTCACAAAAACCGTTAAATTTCACCAAACGTCATTAGAGTTTCTTCCCTTATAATTTAGTGGCCATTTGATCAAAATTAGCAGTTTTTGTGAATTTACACTTTTTAAAATTATTTATTGGTATTTTTGCCAATTTCAAAACTTGTTTTTGCCAGACGCTTCTCGAAGAAACGTTGTTAGTAAAATTGCACCTTAACCCATTAAAGAATTATAGATAAATAGGTAGAAGATGGCAAAACAAAGATCTATTTACTTATATCCATTACGTCCAATTTTCCAATCAAATATCTTAGCTCATGAATTTTTTTCAAATAAGTAATAACAAAAATTCAGATGGAGAAATTTTCAAAATTTTGTTAAAGTATTATGCACAATAAAAATCTCACATGAAAAAATTTGATTGGAGAATTGGATCTAATCAGGACTCCCTCCATCCCTAAATATAAAAACTTTTCAACAGAATCACAAGATTCTAGAAAATAGCTAAAAATAGTTAAATATAATAATTATGTAAGAAATTTATTTTCCCCCCTTAAAAATGCCTCGAATGAGTGAGAAAGAGTAATAATAAGAAAATAATGAAAGATAATGTATGTAGTATAATAATTAATTGAACACAAAATTGAAAAAAGTGTATTAATTATTGGGATAAACTTAAAAGGCATCTAGCATTTAGGGATAACCTTATTTAAAAAAAGCTCTTATATTTTGGAACAGAGGAAATATAAGTTAATGGAGCTAAGCTTTGTAGTTAAAAAAATACTATAGATTCTAAAATTATAAATGATAAAATAAATATATATTTTCGAATTCATGGACTAGATGTTCAAATTCTAAGAAGCATTTGATAAATATTCATATTTTAAACTAGATGTTATTTTTTATTTAAATTTAATAATTACTTTTAAGATTATAAATAATCATTATTATTATTATTTTAAAATTACATTATTCAAAATATATTGATTTATCAATAGTTGAGCCAATCACAATTTGTTTTGACCTTTAGAGCCAACTGCCATTCAATTGTCATTATATTGCTCCTAAGAATCAACCAAGAAACAGGCCAAGTCCTTTTTAAGTAAAAATTATTTTCTCTGTCTTAAATATATGATAAAATTAATTGTTTTAAGAGATTAAAGAAGCTAATTCAATTATTTTAGAGTATTTATACTTTTATGTTTTCTTTAAAGTAATTAGTTTGACTAATAAACTGATGTATAATCTAAGGATACACAACATATAATATAATCAAATAAGTTATTCATCTTCCTTAATCTCTTTAAAAAAATTAGTTTTGTCTTATACTAAGACCCGAGGGGAGTATTCCCTAACCAAATTCATCTCACTTCTCACGTGATGAACTTGGAACCGCAATTAATTATGAAAGGGTTATGGTGAAACTTATCTTGAAAGTTTTTCATATTCAATATTACTCTAAAAGTTTCAAAACATAGTAATATCGTCTTATTTCATAAAAAAACTTAACGTTGATTGTTAAAAAATTGACTTTGACCGTAATTTTTAAACAACGAGTGACAATATTGCTCAATTTTAATACTTATTGGATAATATGAAACTTTAAAAACTTCTGATGTAGCATTGCTTCTAATCTAAAACTTTTGGAAAAAATTTATACTTTAACCCATTATAAAATTATCTTAATTGCCTGTGTATCTCAAACACTCTCCTGATTTTATCATCAACACTTCCTTCCCTTTTTATTTGAAATTACAAAAATCTATCTCTCCTCGCAAATGCAAGTTATTTGACCACGTTGTTTGGCGTAAGATTGTCATCAATCTTATGAGTTTAAGTAAATTTATGATAATAATGTAAACTCAAATAATCAATTTGTAACAGTTTACTTTTATCTACAAAAAATTATTAAAATTATATATTTAAATAAAAAAAATTTTGCAAAATGGAAATAATTATTTGATTTCAATATACTTTAAATTCAAATTATTCACATTCATTATTTATCATATCAATGAAAAACTTCTATAAAATTCATATATAGATAGAGTCAAATACAAATGGCCATCCCCAATTAAAAGTGAATTGATATAATTTTATAAGATAAAAACATAAAAATAGTAAGTTAAGTGTATGAACTTACAAGTTCAACTAATTAAACTCACAACCAGCAAAAGTTTAAGAGATATTTGACATGATTTTATAAAATAATTTTACAATCAAATAATTAACTCAAGAGTTTGACAATAATTTACTTACTTATTTATTTATTTATTTTTATTTTTATTTTTTTTTTGCGTTGAGGGTTGCCTTGCCTTTTTTTGCATTTGCATGGCAAGTTATCATTTTAATTTATTTTTATTATTTTTTGCCACCTAATTCTTTTTTTGGCCACTAATTCATTCACTGATATATACACGATTGCTAGAATTATAACCTATATTTTTTTAATGTCTTTATAAATATGATAAACCTTTTTTTTTTTAATGTCTTTATAAATATGGTAATCATCATAAGCAGCAATCTGGCCACACAAAAAATCTTCATAAGCAGCAATGTTTATAAATATGGACACACTTTAGACTAGCCATGGACTAGAATTGTGATTTTTTTTTTTTTTTTTTAAATAGCCATATCTCTAAGAGCGATGGGAGATCGTGACGATAACAGGCAGCCACTACTCGCCGCCACAACCTCACCGGAGGGAACTCATGATCAAATTTCCCCCACGACTGCAATTTTCACCGCCAAATCTTCCGACATCCCTGCCATCAACACTACCAAAGATTTCTTCTCTCAATTCTTCATCGAGTCCAAGAAGCTCTGGTACCTCGCCGGCCCGGCCATTTTCACCTCCCTTTCTCAATACTCCCTCGGCGCCATCACTCAGCTCCTCGCCGGCCATGTCGGCACCATCCAACTCGCCGCCGTCTCCGTCGAAAACTCCGTCATCGCCGGATTCTGCTTCGGTGTCATGGTAAAAATCTAAAAACTGCTCTATTCAACTCTAAGTTGGTCAGAGAATCAAGTTATTTTGATTTCGATTTCGAAATTGATTTTGAGTTTGAATTTAAATGCGGAAAGCTTGGGATGGGAAGCGCGTTGGAGACGCTGTGCGGTCGGTCAGGCATACGGCGCCGGTCAGCTTGATATGTTAGGGATTTACATGCAAAGGTCATGGGTGATTCTGAACACGACGGCTCTGTTTTTGTGTCTATTGTACGTCTTCGCGAGGCAAATCCTGAGAGCGATAGGTCAGACGGCGGCGATATCGGAGGCGGCGGGGGTGTTCGCGGTGTGGATGATTCCGCAGCTGTTCGCGTACGCGATGAACTTTCCGATCCAGAAATTCCTGCAGGCGCAGAGCAGGATCATGGTGATGGCGTGGATATCGGCGGCGGCGCTGGTATTTCACACTGTGATGAGCTGGGTGTTGATGCTGAAGGTGAAGTGGGGCCTCGTCGGAGCGGCTATCGTCCTGAACGCGTCGTGGTGGTTCATCGTATAGGTCAACTGGTGTATATCTTTAGCGGAGCGTTTGAGAGAGCTTGGAGTGGCTTTTCCTTCAAAGCTTTTCAGAATCTGTGGAGCTTCGTTCGGCTGTCTCTCGCCTCCGCCGTCATGCTCTGGTGCGTATCATCCTCTTCTTCTTCACATGTTTCATGCGTTTCTTTGTAGTGTGGTATATGCTCCGAAGAGGCCAGCCCGCACCATAGGGAGTAGTATTTTTTTTAGAGGGTAAATTAGAATTTAAATAAATGCATAAATGAATTATTAGAAAAATTCTTGAATTTACTAATAAATCTATCAGTCAAGCCACATAAATTTATAAGTGAAATAATGAGAATTTCGTATTAATCTTTTTTTAAAACAAAAAAGAAAATTACAACTTTGGTTATAATTCTTCTTTATGGTATGAATTTGTTTTAAAAGTATGTTAAAAAGTAATATTGTCCTAAAAAATTTTAAAATTCAATTTTTTCTTGAAAATATTAAAATGAAGCAATAATATTTCTGGTTAATATTAATTTTCAATTGTATGAGGTAAGATTTCTGCACTTTAATATTTTAAGGTAACAAGGAATCTAAAAGAACTTTGTAAGATAGCATTGCTCCATGACAAAAAAATTTCAAAACAAATTTGGATCTTAATCTTTTTTTTTTTTTAACAACACTGGATCGAGTTTGGGAAAATCCTATTCAAGGCCCATATTACTAAAAAAATGCGAAAAAGCTCCAAAGACTCTGAAAATTCGAAAAAATGCCCATGGTTAGCGGGGTACTGATATAATTGTTAATAGGGCTGATATAGTTGTTATTGGGGTACTGATATAGTTGTTAACTAGGCTGATTTAGTTGTTAAAAATAGATTTTGAAATTTCAGAAAAGGCCTAAAAGGAGTTGTTAATGGGGCTGATATAGTTGATAGCAGGATATTGATATAGTTGTTAACTAGGTTGATTTAGTTGTTAAAAATAAAATTTTTAACAACTAAATCAGTCCAGCTAACAACTATATCAACTCCATTAACAACTCACCTTGGGCCTTTTCCGGAATTTCAAAATCTTGGGATTGTTTTTGAATTTTCAGAGTTTTTGAGCTTTTTTTTTGTATTTTTTGAATAATATGGACCCTAAATAGGATTATCCCATCGAGTTTTATTTAATTTTTCTTTTATCCCCCCCTCTTCCTAAAGAGTACCACCTTTATCAGATCATCAGTTTAAATGAGTACAGGGAATAGGGAAGTTTGTAAAAATTGTCCAACACGAAATTTAAAAGATTCGTTGTTGGGATGTGTGACCAGTGATTAGCTGTGTTGTGGTGCCCAATGAGGAGAATAGAATGTTTTTTGTGTTTTGTTTTGGGGCATCCTTTGAATATATTTTATCTGGTTTTTATTATAAGATATTAATTAATAATTTTATTTAATTTTTTTATAAGATACTTACTTATTTTTAAAGTGTATTAATTATTTTTTTTTATGTATGTCCATAAAGGTAGTGGTGAGAGTAAGAATTAATAATGATATTAAAGTTTAATGTAATTAATAGGGATAGTATTAAAAATTATTTAAATTTTATTGAACCAACTTTATTGATTTTAACTGTTTTTTGTTTGTTTGTGAAAACTATTAGTTGGATCTATATAATAAAGAAAATAATAAAACCTAGAGATGGTGTATATAGCAACCGATATAGGACCCAAGCTAAATCCGACTTTAGAACCATTGTTTTGTCAATATATAAATTTGTATTCTATGTGCGAAAGCTGCCTTACGTAGGAGTTTTGTCTTCTCTACGTGGCAGTATGACCTAAGACAGTGATTGTTGACAAAAATGCTAAATCATACACAATTCACTGTATTTCATGTCATGTGCATATCCTCTGTTTTATTATTTTTTTATAAATTTACAATAAACTTCTGACCTCTAAGTTCTTACCACTCTTATTTTTGAAGTATAGATTTCCTAATTCTTATATATCAAGAAATATTATTGACTCATTAAATATATCTTAAATTTATATTCTTTTTTTTTTAAAGAAAAAATTTACCACCAATGAATGTGATTTTTAACCTTCTCTTTTATCTTTATCTCTTTTCAACATGAATTAATTCATTTGTAACAGATTTAATGGAGGTAAAATTGTAATATTGTCATTATTTACTTTCTTGGTGGACTTATAATAAATGCCTCAATTAATGCACAGAAGTTAAATTTATTAATCACGGCGCTGCATGTGAACTGGATCTTGAACAAAATGAATTGATATGCGTCTGAAAGTAGATCCAAGATCTCTAGCTAGCTGGCTAGCTAGTTTTTTTTTTTTTTAAATCTCATTTTGTTAATTAATAGTCAATAAAATATAATATGAAAAAACAAGAGTTCAAATCTCGGTGGGGGATTAATTAATATTAATTATTACATATTTAAAATGGGTGGTGCAGCCTGGAGGTGTGGTATTTTATGGCTCTGATCCTGTTCGCTGGATATCTCAAGAACGCTGAGATCTCAGTCGATGCCTTATCTATTTGGTAAGTACGTGTTGCTATGAATATGATAATAATAATACTATTAAATGCTCTGAACCTTATTATTATTATTATTATTTTATTAGTGATTATATTATTTTGTTTGATAGCAAGGCACACGAGGAGGTTAGATATTATTTTGTTTGATAGCAAGGCACACGAGGAGGTTATCAAAAATAAATAATAATAATAATAATAATAATAATAATAATAATAATAATAATAATAATAATAATAATAATAATAATAATAATAATAATAATAGAAACTTGTCTGTTGAGTGAGAAAGAAAACAAAATGGAGTTTAATTAGGAATTTAGTAAAGGCAAAAAAAAAAAAAAAAAAGGAGGGGAAAGGTACAAATTGCATACTCCAACACATCAATAAAATAGTAAACCTTAGGGTGCATTATTATAAGATTTTTCATAAAATATATACTGCCACTCCAATCTTGGAAAGAAAAAGGAAAAAAAAAAAAAAGACCACTCTCTAATCTCCTGTTCATTTAGTTTATTGCATTAAATGCTTTTTTCACCAATATATCCCTAATTAATGCTTCCATTATTTTTGATATAAAAGCCCTTCTTAATTGAGATCATCCCATTAAATATTTGCAAGTCCTTACAGTTTCAATCAATTTTTAATTAAGTTCCTATAAATTTTTTTCTTTTTATTAGTTCCTTTTACTTTTTCATGTTTTTTTATCGGGTCCTTGTAGTTTTTCCCTCCTTTTAATAAGGTTCTTATAGTTTTTATTATTTGTTCAACAGATTCTAATAATATTCTTGGATGATTATATAATATAATATTATTAAATATTATTCTATAAATGCTAATATTCTATAAATAATAAAACATTATAGTAATTTTATTTTAACGAGTGTTTTTATGAATTATTTTAATTTAATAAATATTTCAATTTCAATTTATTTATTTTTTGAATTATAATAATAAAATTTTCTAAAAATAATATAGAATTATAGTTATTTAATTAAGAATTACTTATTTAAATTTATTATTAGTAAATTATATTTTAATATTATTCATTTATTTAATTCAAAACTAAATTAATGAATTAAAATAAAAAAAAACTTATAAGTACCTGATTAAAAATCATATGAAACAATAATGATAAAATGAAAGGCAACTACAACGACTTTATTAAAAACAAGTTAAAGTATAATGAGCCAATAAAAAAATTGGTTGAAATTATAAGAACTTTCATATTAATTATCCATAATATTTTATAAATAATTTTTTTTATGGCAAAAGGTACCAACTAGGTGGATGTTAATTAGAAGGAGGAATGAAAATGATTTTTAAAAGTAGAAAATGATTTGGGTTAGTAGCTACAAAAAGTTGAAAATAAGACCATAAAAGTTAAATAATGAAAATTAAAATTAATAAAAATTTAGATGAAAGCAAATTTATATAGGCCTAGTCGTCTAAATACGTAATCACGCATAATCGTTTTAGGGCTTTTTTTAATTGTTACCAAGGACCTTCTATCTTAATTATGTACGTCACTGGCAACGCTAGATTGATGTGATAAGTCGACTTGTCCGTTTTGTCTAGTCTCATTTGGATCATAGCGAAACAATTATTAGTATTTTAGTCAGTATGAAAATTTGACTTTTCTTTGGGCAAATTCGTTTAAGGCTCTTATTAGGTAAAGAATTTCAGAAAAGGCCCAAACATTCTGACAATATAAAAAAAGGCCCAGAGATTCTGACAATACCCAAAAAGGCCCCAAGATTCTGACAAGGCTCATATAGTTGTTAATGAGGCTGATATAATTGTTAGCGGGGCTGATATAGTTGTTAACCGGGTTGATTTAGTTGTTAAATTTTTTTTTAACAACTAAATCAACCCGGTTAACAACTATATCAGCTTCCCACTAACAATTATATCAGCCTCATTATCAACTCTGTCAGAATCTTGGGGCCTTTTTCCGTATTGTCAGAATCTCTGGGCTTTTTTAGGTATTTTCAGATTGTTTGGGCCTTTTCTGGAATTCTTTATCTAATAGGGGCCCTGAAACGAATTTTCCCCTTTTCTTTCGACCAAAAAACAAGAATCCTCATCTTTAGTTACCTTTATCATTATTCTAATGATTCTTCAAAACCTACCTACCATCTATAATTGAAGGACGCAGTTTTTCTCTTTTGTTCGTTAGCGTCCACAGCCCTACCGCCGTTTTGATGTAAAATATTGAGCTTGTGTCTCTTTTTTTTAATAATTATTTTAGGGTAATACATAAAAAGATATTTTTAAAAAACTTATTTTGTGATTTTATAAAAAATAGTTTAGGATACTGATTGATACTAAAAGCATAGTTTACAATACTAACCGGTATTGAAAAAATGTTTCATGATTTTGAAAAATTATTTTAAGATGTTGAAAAAATATCTACAGACTGATACTAAAAATATACTTCAAGATATTTTTTTAAAATCCTAAAATAATTTTTCAAGATCTTGAGGTATTTTTTTAATATCGTTCTAAGGTATCCTTTTAGCATTACTTAAAATAATTTTTCAAGATGGCAAAATTAATTTTTAGAAGTTAGGAAATATTTTTTTTTTAGTATCAATTATTATCCTAATATATCTTTTTATATCAATCATTATTTTATTGTCTTCGGTAAAGATATGGATATAAAATTCCAGGAGGAATAAACAATCAGTAATTAATTAATCTTTGTACTTTTCTTCCGGATACTAGATATTATTTTGGTCCTATTTATAAGTCCATTTCGACTAAAAAATTTGGTTCTATTTATAAGTCCCTTTTGACCAAATAAATGAGATTGTAACAAGTTTGCCTATATTATTGTACAAATAAAAATAAAGAGAAAATAAGAAGTTGAAAAGTAGTCATTCATAAATGAGAGTAAAATTAGAAATATACCTCATAATCATTAAGCCACTTACCTCTCTTTGGTATGTGTGATTTGGTCAAACAAGATTTATAAATAGGACCGGGGTGGTAAGTATGTTATATTTATATATCATAGTAAAATTAATAGTGGAGGAAATATTAAATTAATCAATTCCATATGCCTCATGTCTGTGATACATGTCTCTTTATTAACTTGGTGCAAAGACAACAAATCCAATTGATAAATAAGTTAGTTAATAATCATAATATTATGAATTCAAATCTTATTAATGTGAGGAGCTTGTTGGAAAACGAACCATAAATATTTTTGCAAGTTCTCTATGAGCTTGTAGGCAGGCTCAAGCCGCCTTGGTGAGTATACGATCCTACCTACTCAAACTTTTTTATCAAAGAAAACTTGGTGTAGATCAGTCATCGAAACTTTATCATAAATGCTAATAAAACTGTTCACTTTAATTTCTTCAACCACATCATCCATCCAGCATGGGCTTCACTTTTCTGACAAAGCTATATTAAATTTCTGCAGCATGAACATACTGGGCTGGACTGTGATGGTCTCCTTCGGAATGAACGCAGCCGTAAGGTATTGGTATTGCATTCAATTCACCTATATCATATTATATTCACCTTACACACACGCACACATATGGATTAATTGCACATATGGCTTCACTTTAATTTGTAGTATGAATTGTATTACAAACTTTGTTCTATATTTAGAATCAAAGGAAGTATTTAAATTAGATCTGTGAATGATGCAAAATGATGATGAGCTTTTGGTGCTCATCAGTCCATTTAGCACTGAAACTCATCCCACAGTAAAAGTAACCTTCAACTTACTTGAAAAATAATGCTGTGTGCAGTGTATGCATGGCTGGATCAGTAAATATAGAACATTACTGAAGCTCGAGTCTTATACATATGTCTATATATATTAATTATATATAAAGCTGTAAATGCATGTATACGTGTGCAGTGTGAGAGTATCGAATGAACTGGGAGCAGCACATCCAAGAACAGCAAAGTTTTCTTTGGTTGTCGCTATAATAACGTCGTTTGTGATGGGTCTTGTGATGTCGCTTGTCCTCGTCATCTTCCGGAAACAGTACCCGGCGTTGTTCTCAAATGACGCAGAGGTGCAAGCCCTGGTGGTGAAGCTCACGCCCATGTTGGCTCTCTGCATCATCATCAACAACGTGCAGCCGGTTCTTTCCGGAGTCGCCGTCGGAGCCGGATGGCAAGCGGCCGTTGCTTACGTAAACATCGCTTGTTACTACGTCTTTGGTGTTCCTCTCGGCCTTGTTTTGGGTTACGCGCTGAACTTTGGAGTCATGGTACGTGCAAAAACAATATCATATACATATAAACATGTATTATATTTTTGAGATATATAGCTATATATAAGGGTTATAGTTCTGTCAAAATAGCGAAACCCAATCTAATACTAGTAGGACTTTGATTTCCTTAACCTTATATATATATATACTTTCAATCATTTCTGTAATGAGTCGATGCGACACGCTTATGTTCATTTGTTTTTTAATTGTTTCTTCCTTGGATTTTCAGGGAATCTGGTCGGGAATGTTGTCAGGGACTATTTTACAGACAATCGTTCTATCCATAATGGTTTATAAAACCAACTGGAATAAAGAGGTACGCGCCGTAATTAATTCCTTCATGGATGTACATATATTATGATCGCTTATCAAGAAATAACTCAATACAGAAAAATTACTAGTGTATTATAATATTCAATTCAAACTACAGCAACTGTGTATAATGCATCTAAAATGTATCCATGTATTCCACCACATATATATATATATATATATATATATATATACATGAGGGAGACAGAGGTCACTCAAATCAGAGTCTATGCCAAGACACTGATACTCCCTCATGTCTATAATATAAGACGTATTTAAGAAGTTGATCTTGATTCGTTCTAAATATATAAGACAAAATTTTCATATTTGCTAATATTTTTCTAATTTACCTATATTAATGTTCTTTTGACAATAATGGAAGAGGAAACGGAAGGAGAAGATTAAGGAATGTGAATAAAGTGTTTTAGAAAATATATATCATATTAACTAAGTTAAGCATCTTCCTTAAATTAATCAAATTGGGTGAATATGATTTATAATAAGAAGCGGAGTAGTATGTTAGAAGGAAGAGTTCTTAAATTTGTAAATCTTATTTTTCTTATGTGACTTTAGATGTGGAACTCATAACATTATATGAAGAAAATTAAAATTAAAACAAGTTTTGATTGTTTGGTGAAGTGTGAGCATGTTGTGTAGTGTGTGTAATATATGATGAAAATTATGGCTAATATATTTTAATTTGGGAATGAAATTGCAGGCGTCACTTGCAGAAGATAGGATAAAGAAGTGGGGAGGAGGGCATGCAAGAGATGATGAAACGGGAAAGACACAAGAAACTTGAACGCCACAAAGTTCCTGCTTCGCGCGTTTTTTTTTTTTTTTTTTTTCTTTTCAAAGATAGTTGTTTTCATTTGAAGGGTCCTCAAGTATTTTATTGGATGGTTCCCAGCATTTATTGGGTGGTTCACAATTCGTTCCACTCAGTATACAATTTGATATATCATGTTAATGTTCAAATGTTGGTGTTGAGACCGAAAGTCCTTCCACATGTCACGTATTTGAATTCAGTTTCTAAGAAAAGCTGAACAGGAAAACAAAAGAATTTGATATATCCTCCCTTAAGCCTAAAAGGGCCAACCCTTCTACTAAAGAAAAACAATTATTTTTTTAGGCCTGACCCTTCAACATAAGGACAGGCCGGAAACCCTTCTAATAACATTTTATGCCTTTTTCATCTTTTTTTAAAGATATAAAATTACAACAATAAAAGTCTTAATTTACACATAATTAGTGTGAAAAATAAATTGTAGACAATATGCATCATGCAGCAAATGGTAAATTATTGTTCACAAATCACAATTATAAATAATTAATAAGAAGACTTAACAAACTAAAAAACACTTCTTATGATTATGTTTTGTAAAGTCTTTGATAAGTTTTAATTTTTAGGGTTCTTAATACAAGATATTCTTATGAACTATATATATTCTTTAGAAAAAAAATAATAACAACTAAATATTTGTAATATCATCACCAAAGCATAAAAATTAATAATATTAGTATCATATAAATAATTTTAAGAAATAAACATAGGGCTTAAACCGGCCAGCCCTTAGTCCCATAGTGCTAACCTTTTTAGGCCCTTGACTCTACAGAGCTAACCCTTTTAGGACCATTTTCACTTTTGAGGCAAAAATCTCAAGTTCAACCCTTGCAAATCTAATTCCTAAACGACAGGCCAGTCAGATGGACTCAGACCTATTTCCCTGCTCCATATGCACGCATCTAAATATCTCTCCTTTCTAGTTGCCATTAGATTTAGCAGCTCAGATTTTTATAATCCGAATAAAATGTAAAAAGAATGGACATTACATCTCTTAATTTAGGAAGAAAAATAATATAAAACTACCTCCTGTCTTTATTTGTAAAACCGAGTTGACTACCTAGAAGGTCATAAGTTCAAATCTTAAAAACAACTTCTTCACTTGTTAAGACTGTGTACATCTATCCTTCCCAAAACTCCATTTGGTGGGAGCCTTGTGCACTGAAATACCCTTTTTTTTTGTAATTTACATTATTTATAAAAAGATATATAATTAGCGCATAAGTATTTGAGAGAAATTACGTTATATATGGTATGATTAAACAGTTTATTTAACTTTAATCTCTCTAAATATGTCTTATATTAAGGAGGGGGTAACACAAATCAATTTCAATACAGTGATTATAAATTAAAATATAGACAAATGAAAGGGAATGCAAACGGATAGTATCTTGCAGGGTTTTGTTATTTCTTGCCTCTAGGAGTTGAAGCTGCTCCCTCCAATATGGTTGATCTCATTAGAGACCATGTGACCCTCTCTCTCTCTATATATACATGTCTGCATTTGTTTGATATTTGTATTGATAAGCTTACTCTTCTAATTCAGAAAGAGATTGGTGGCGTACGACATTGAAGGACCTATTATGCTATAACAATTAAGGATGGCCCACAGCCATCGCATATGTTCTTTGCAAATAACTTTGGATTATTTTCTTTGAAGCAGCAATGGACCAACACTATTACAAAAGACACTTTTAACATATGTTTTTAAGATATTTAGATGACTGTTTTCAGTAGGTCGTATATAATAAGTGTCGTTGAAAGTTTATGACTTAAACGACGGTTATTTAAATAACAGTCGTTGAATGTCTTCTTCTTCTTTTTCTTTTTCCAAATAGCGGTGGTAAAAAAACATTGCAGCGGGGAAATTGAAAAGCCAAAAAACATTGCAGCAGGAAAATTGAAAAGCCAAAAAACATTACAACGAGAAAATAGAAAAGCCAAAGATAACAACAACAACAACAACAACAAGACAACACCAACAATTCCATAAAAACAACATGAAGATTCGTCATGCTCTGCCATCACACAACAGAATAGGAAGAGGAAGAAAACTGAAAAGGTTCCTTCATCGACTAGGGGCACAGATACCCCAACTTTAACAATTGATCTACCGAGTCCTGGAGCTAGACTCTGTGCCAGAAGCTAGCCGACAGCTGCAATTCTGAAAAAGAAAAAAACCAATCAGAAAGAAAACAGATAGCATCAAGAGCAAAACCGAAGAAAAATCAAAATCGAAATTGGGATTGAAGCCAAACGAACCATAATATTGAAAAGAACCAGCTAAAAAAAGGGAAAAAAAATCCAGATCCAAATCAAAGAGCTAGCCAAAATTGAAAAAACTTGAATATTGAACAATCAAGAATAAATGCGAAGTATAATCACCGAAGAAGGAGAATATTAAAATAAAAAACAATTAGCCATGGATTGACGACTACGATGCAAATATGGAGATCTGGAGAAATAAAGCCGAGAAGGGTTTTCCAAATCCTAATATAAACGATGTAGATCTAAATCTTGTAAGCTACTTTTGCACCTCACAACAAAACTAGCAGAAGGTGACTTCCCCAGAAAGGAAGAAGAAATTTAGCGTAGTGAATATGATATGCAAAAGTAAGACAATCGAGACTTTTAATGAAATATTATGTTTAAGATGGATTTGAGGAAGTGTTCTGCAATGTTGGGTTTTGAAGAAAAAACTTCATATTTTTATGGAAGAGAGGGAACAACAAAATGTCGAAGGCGTGAGATTAAAGTTAAAATATCTAGAAAATTCGAGCTTCAACGACTGGTTTTAAAAAACCATCGTTGTAACTCAAAATAAAAAAATAAAATAAATTGAAATATTTAAAAAATTTGACTTTCAACTACTGATTTTGAAAAATCAGTTGTTATAACTCAAATAAAAAATAAAATAAATTGAAATATCTAAAAAATTCAAGTTTCAACCACTGGTTTAAAAAAACCTGTCGTTGTAACTCAAAATAAAAAATAAAATAAATTGGTATGAGGGATTGAACTAAATGATATTGATATATTTTTTTATAGATATATATAAAATAAATATATTATTTAATTTATTAAACTTAATTAGGAACTAACATTAAAATACGATTAGATTTCTTCTCTTAATTATCAAAATTCTAGGCTACATACTAAGAAATAGCTTTAAATATGGGATAAAATCACACACACACACACACACACATATATATATGAGATATATTGTTTAATTTATTAAATTTAATTATTAGGAACTAACTAAATGGAAAAGCGGTTAGATTTCTTCTCTTAATTATAGAAATTTTAGGCTACATGCTAGGAAATTGCTATGAATATGGGATAAAATTGGTCATATAATCTTGAAGATTTTATTCTAACGGTAAGTAGCACTAATTTATTGCAAAATAAAATTAAATGGTGTCTCAAAATAAAATAAATGGTGTTTAAGATACAACGAATGTTTTCATTAAAACAGTCGTTGTATCGAAATATTTAACTTTCGTTTTTAAAAAACAAACCTTAAAAGTAAGGAGAAAATTACAACAGTGCCACCAGCTACTTTTTAATGTCCATTTTGTGTGAAACGGTTGTTGAATATACTCGCCAAAATTTCAAAAATGTCACCGCCTCGTTTTTTATGTCTGTTTTCATTTAATCGGTCATTAAATATGAGTCGTTAAATCTACTTTTTATAGTAGTGCAAGTGACGGAAGTAATTATTAGGTGTAATATTAAGAAGTTCTGTTATGCATCGGACAGAAAGAGAGCCAATC
Organism: Acacia crassicarpa; assembly: GCA_034222035.1. Lineage (NCBI taxonomy): Eukaryota > Viridiplantae > Streptophyta > Magnoliopsida > Fabales > Fabaceae > Acacia > Acacia crassicarpa. The sequence continues at coordinate 14,813,051 of JAWXYG010000009.1, read as the reverse complement.
AAAGGCTCAGGCTTTCTTATGCAACAAAATGTAAACCATCACTGATATCTCAACAACTAATTAAGTGATCTCGTATAGCAGATTTAGGGAGATATTTGGGAGTTCTTTCGTATCGAAATAGTATTTGTTTTCTTTGTTTTGTAGCATTTCATTCTCTCTAGTTCTTAATATAAGACATAGTTAACTTATTTTAAAATATAAAAGAAACTAAATAAGTCATTTAATCGTAGCTTATGTCATGTATCATTTGATTATATATCGGTTTATAAGTCAACTAAATTAGTTTACTATAAAAAACTAAATAAAAACATTTTAAATTAATTTATTTAATTTCCTCTGTTTCTAGAAAAAAGTTAATTAAGTCTCACGTTAAAGCCGGATGTAGTATTAGCTTTCTCTTCTACGAGGAAAAAAATATTTCTCCAACTGATTATAGAGTCACTCTCTTGTGAAATTCCAGTTCTAAATTTATTTTTAACTAATTTTTTTGATAAATTTCTTTTAACCAATTAATCGTCCTACGTGCTTTTATCCTTGACTTTTGTTAAAAAGAAATTCCAATGAGTTACTCCCTCTGGTTCTAATTATAAGACTTAGTAGACTTTTTTGAAGAAATTAAGGAAATTAATTAAATTACTTTAGAATATTTTTATTTTTAATTTTTTTTTCAAACTAATTAGTTTAACTAATAAATTAATATATAATCTAATGATACACAACATATGAAATGATTAAATAACTTATTTAGCTTTCTTAATCTTTCTAAAAAAAAGTCAACTAGGTCTTATAATTAGGATTAGAGATGGTAAATTATACGAATATAATATACGGCGGCTAGCGCTGCTTCTTGGTAGGTGATCGAGCTTAAGTTGAAATTTCAACGACAGCATATTCCGTGAAGAGCTTAAAATATATAATAATGTAAAAGAGAATTAATTTAGTCATTCCGCATGAGGCATGCCTTACTTGTGATTGGTGAGACAGCGACCCAAATAAGTGGAGTCAGTAAAATGATATATTATCAATGAAATCAATCACCAATCAATCATTAAATATGTCCGTCAACACTCAACAGTGATTGCCGAATGGGGGATGATTAGCCTACATGGCATTTTAACTCGCCAGCTATTGGCTGCTTAGTAATGCAATGTCAAAGCTTCCCACGTCAGTTTATTATTATTATTTTTTTAAAAAGGTTAAGGTTGTAAAAATGTATGTGTGTTTTACTTCAAAGAGCGCCAAACATTAAGTGCTTGTTTTACGTATAAAAATGATTATGTGATTACAAATTAAATACAAAAATATCATTTGATCGTTAAGTTTAACTTTTTTTACCAACAGGATGAAGATATGGCTTTTAAAGATACAAAAATATACATGGTTTGATTAAAAGAGCGTTCAACACTAAATTATTTATTTATTTTTTAATAAAAAAAGAAACCGGCAGTTATTTCTTTCATATTCTCTCCCTTATAATCCACGCAGCAAATTAACTAGATTCTTTAGCAATTATCATTATTTAACTGTAAACAATCCAATTTATGAGGAGGACCGGAAAGTGGGGTTAAGAGGAGGAGCGCCATCGTCGGAGTGGGGTTGCAATTCCGACTCTGAAATGCAAGGCCTTTGAACAATATTCTGGTGAGACCCCACTACTACAAAAAGGAGATATAATTTCTCTAAAGGATGTCTTTATTTTATATTTATATATATATATATAAAGAAGCAAAAACGGAAGACAGTGACATTCTCGGAATTATCTGCTTGATCTTTGAGATTAGGCGTCCTAAAATAATTTTTGGAAGGCCTAAAATTAATTATTAATCGCATTTTGGAAAATGTTTTAACGTCCTAATTAAATTATTTTTAGGACGTCAAAAGCAAAGCAACATTTGTGGCATCTTCAAATAAATTTAGGATGCCAAAATCAATATCTAAGTGTCCTGAAAGAGTTTTAAGACTTCTAAAATTAATTATTTTGCGCATTTTTAAAAAAGAATGGTGCCAGGGGACATTTTTGGTGTCCTAAAATAAGTTTAGGGCTCCACAATTAGTATTTTTGGCGTCATAAATTTCAAATTCGGACACCAAAATCATTTCCCCCCCCCCCCCTCACTGTAAAAGCCAAAGTCTTCCCATATATCAATCACATTTGACACACATTAATATGCCTTTTCAAACATGCCAAAGTGTTTTGCCGGTTTTCATTTCTTCGAAAGCCAAAATGCTCTTAAAGTCATGCACAAATCTCTTCACACGCAAAAATGCATCTCTTCACACCATGGTTCCTCATCGGCGCTACTGCCAAGACCGTTACAGTGACGTCCGCAAGATGAAGAGATCCAGATTCATAGGCGGTGTGGAGCCCAAATCTGCCACCGCCAATTCAAAGGCTGTGACGAGATGACGTCACCGGCGCTAGTTGCTTCTAGATCCAAAGGCTGTGCAGAGCCCAGATCTGCCACCACCAATCCAAAGATCCAGATTCGAAGGTTGTGACAAGATGACGTCGCCAGCGCTAGTTGCTTCCAGATCTACAGGCTGTGCAGAACCTAGATTTCCCGCCACCAATCTGAAGATCCAGATCCAAAGACTGTGTGAGATGATGTCGCTGGCGATAGTTGTAATCTGGTGAGTATATGTTTCAATGGATATGAAATGGAACCTTGCCTAGATCTTTATTTCAAGCCAGTGGATTTGAAGGTAGAAGAAGCTTAGGAGTAGAAAAATGGTCTGTATATTTTTTTGTTGGTGTTGCTTTCGTTGTTCTTGAATTTGAACTTGTTTGTCTGATATAAGTATGTAACTATAAATTTTGGTGGCTAATAATATAGTATTGGAATCACTGAATGTATAACTTCTCCTTTGATTTTTTTATTGTTGATTGTTGATGTGTTGTTCTTGCTGGTATTCTGGAAGTATGTTGATTGTTGATGTGTTTTTTTTTTTTTTGCTGGTTCTTCTTCCAATTCTACAGCCAACCCCCAAACTTGAGGTTTGGAGTTTTTGATTTTTTTTAAAAAAACAATGTATGGCATCCTAAAAATTGTTTAGGAAGCCAAAAGTCTCATTATAGCGTCCCAAAAAAAATTTGGTATACCAAAAGTCTCATCTTATTGCGTCCCTTAGATAAACGTCCCTTTAAAAAAAGACATAAAACAAGTAAAAAAAAATGGACGTTATAGAGCTTTTGTGTAGTAGTGCCTACATCAGCGTTCGTATCAATAATGGAGAACATCGTAGCGCCTGTTCAGTTCCAAGCAACTACAACAATACTTTGGTGTTCAACTTTCCCGTTCGTGAAACCACCAAAAGAAGCAACAATTATGGCACCGAGCTCAACCCAATTTATGAGAAGGAAAGGAAAGTGAGGTTACGAGGAGGAGCGCATCGTTGGAGTTGGGTCACAATTCCGATTGTGAAATGCGAGGCCTCTGATCAATATTCTGGCGAGACCCATACCTGCGTTCATATTAATAATGGACATCATCGTAGCACTTGTTCAGTTCCAAGCAACTACAACAATACCTCAGTATTCAACTTTCCCGTTTGTGAAACCATCGAAAGAAGCGACAATTCCGTCACTAAGCTCAACCTTTATGGGTTGTTTACATTTAAGTAATGATAATTGCTAAAGAATCTAATTAATTTTCTGCACAGATTATAAGGGAGAGAAGATGGAAAGAAATAACGGCTAGTTTCATTTTTTTAAAAAAAGTATTTGGTGTTATTTTGATCAAATCATTGTGTATTTTTGTACTTTTGAAAGCTATGTCATTATCGTCTAGTCAGAAAAAAAAAAGAGTCAAACTTAATAGTTAAATGATATTTTTGCACCTAATTTGTAATCACGTAATTACTTTTGTACCTAAAAAAATACTTAATGTTGGGCACTCCTTAAAGTAAAACACATGTATATTTTTACACCTTAACCCTTTCAAAAAAGCTAGTCATCTTTAACTCCCCTTCAATTGATTTAACACCTGCTTTTGATATATTTATTAATTATTAATTAATTTCTTTCAGTTTTTAAAGTACATTAATTAATAAGTCTTCGATTTTTAAGATTGTCTCATAGCTTCCCCCCCCCCCCTCCCCCCACATCCAATTTCTAAAGTTTCGTCCTAACTAATTTAAATCTAACTCAGGTCACGCACCTAATTATATTGGGTGAGTCTTACAGTAGAGTTTTCTAGATTCACAAGGAGATTATCTCATAGCTTAATCTCATGCCTTTTCTCCCCTAAATCTTTAGATTTTAAATTTTAAATTCAAATCCTTCCAACATTTTTTTTAATATAACAAAATGATTTCCCTCTTTTAAAATCACAAAACATGGCCTTAACCCGCAACACCGTCTCCCCTGACATCACCCATCACGATGGCTTCTTCACTATCATTTAGAATACTAAACCCACCACTATTTAACTCTCGAATCTCCACCTCACCCCAGTATCTCTCAGGCTAGCCAAGCACGTTGGTTTCTTTTGATGGAAATAAATTTTAGTATCTTTTTTATTCAGTGCCTCTGTTTCAGCCATGTCATGCTCCTCAACTTCTTCAACTCTCTGATCTTTTCTTCATCGTCTTCCTCTATTTGCAACAAGCCCTCCGTCGTCATATCTTCTTCACCAGAATCGCTTTTTCGCTCTGTCCCATCTCGACCCTTATGCTTCTACTCCATCTTCTTCCCCTTCCTGAACTTTTTGTTGTTTTTTTCTGTAGAAATAGATTGGCGAGGGAACATGGATAATTATTTCTCTTTCCTTCCTCATGTTTCATTTTACATTCTCTTCACTATCCCCCCCCCCCCCCAGTCGTCTTCTCTCTCAAGTCTCCGACGCTGGATGATAACTTGTCATTGTTGTGACCATGTAATGCTTTTGAGTTCTCATTTTTTACTTCCTCCTTTCTGTTAGGTGGTAATAGATCTACCCAATGTACCGTGCTCATTGGTGACATCTTTAGTGAGTTACAAATCAATAGTACGTAGATCCAATAAATTTGGCGACATTAACGTTTGACTGAGTCTCTCTCATCCTGGTGACATTAACGTTTAAGTCTCTTTTCATCTGGTCTCTGATGGTATTGTTGGTCTTTTCCTCCTATTTCTTTCTCTTTTATGAGATTTCTCTCAAACTGCCAATGCCTTAGGGCTGGTCCGTTCATCCACTTAATTCTCCACTTTTCATTTGATTATGCGTATGTGTTTTTACCTTTTTATGTTCTATTTATTTCAGTGTTCCACTCTCACATTTTGTTTTAGGCTTTGGACCCTATACCAATTTACTCCCTCTAATCTTTTATTATAAAGCACTAACTGTCATTTCTCTTAGACCAAGAAAGTGTAATTTAGTTATTAAAAAAGTGTTTAGTTGATAAATATTTTTATGTTTACCCCTACTTTATGATACAGATTTAAAAATATTAAAAATATTGTATGTCAGATTTAACATGTGTCTCTCACTTCTCCTTTCTCTCCCTCCATTCCTTTTTTTGAGCAACGTCTACGCAACAAGCAGTTGGTAGTCCAAATGATAGTCATAGTGGCGCCATATTTTGGAAGTTCTCTTTCTCTCAAACAGACATGATAGTGGTGCCACTGCCATATTGTTACACAGTTTTTTTTTTTTTGTGAACTTTCATATTTTTTGAGTACTCCTCTTTTTTTAAGCTCTCATCTTCTTAAGTGATGTTGACAGTGGCTGAGAAAAGAATAAGCAAAAGGCAAGACACAGTTGAAACCATTTACAGTACAAATTAAAACTTGATGGGTGGGGGAGCAGGGGAAGAGAAACATGTTGGAAGGCAAACCATCCTAGAAATGAAAAGTTAATTTTTTGAGAAGAGAGAAACATGCTCATTGGAATGAAAAGGTCAATGAAAAAAATATTACTATACTCCATGTTCGGGGAGGGTTCTAATGCCCATTGGAAGAGATAAACATGCCCATTTGGAGTAAATGTTTAGAGTGTAGTATTTTACCCAAAAAAAAAATGTTTAGAGTGTAGTACATGATAATTCACCATGTTAGAGGAGTATTAAAAATGAGGGTAAAATGGGAAAGACTTAAATTTAGAGGCAGTTAGTGTCTTATAATAAGGACTAAATTAAAATATGTTGGCAGTTTGTACTTTATAATAAGGATCAAAGAGAATACGTATAACTATAACTGTATTGAAGCACCAAGTTCTTATATTGAAATATTATCCCTTATTTATGCGATTTTGTATCTGTGATTTTAGCTTCCCTTTCTTTGTGGCCTTCCATTCCTTGAGAGAAGAGATCCCAAACTGCACATATGGTTGCAGAGAGATCTGGGCAGCATCTTTTCCTTATGGATAATGATGGTTGGCGAAATAAATGATTTGTTTTACACTCTCTCTTCAATGTTAACTATGAAATGTTGGGAATAAATTTGAGGAAGAGACTTATCCTCTATATTTTTTTTAGATGTAACAAACTTTAATCGATGAAACAGTTTCCTATCTAAATTATAACAATTAATGTGCGTGATTATGAAAACTTATCCATATTTGTTATTTTGTATAATATATTTGTCATTCTTAAGATACTGGCGTGATAACTATAAGATCGGAAGGATTTGAAATAATGCCCCTAATACAAAATATGAGAAGTGAGATTAATATGAAATTTGAATGTGAAATCGAAATATATATGAAGGATAAGTCTAAGCAAAAAAATCAAAAAAAAAAAAAGAAATATGAAGGATAAGTAGAAGAAGGGCATGTGAAGTGAGAGATTCTTGGGAAATGGGAAACAAAGACTCATAAATCATTATAGTGTATTGGTGTATATTGGAGGTTGTGGTCTAAAAATTCAATAAATAAATTAAAGATACATTTAAGTTCAACATACCACTTTGGTCATATTATAAGTCTCTTTTAACTGTCTGAGGTGATTTGTGTATGTATAGATAAGACCATTAGATACGTCAGTGAGGAGGGTTGATCAAATTGTTTGGAGCCTAGATAAAATGGGTATAGGATGACCGAAAAAAGTGGTTAATGAGATTATTAAGCTAGATCTCTTAGTTAATAAGTTAAAAATATGTGAAGAAAATTACTTCCCAAAAAATGGAAGAGAACAATGATAGAAAAACCATTTTAGATTCAATGGAAGAAGGGTGAAAAAGATTAAATTCACGGGCACGACTTTTTGCTTCTTGGAGGTGTCAATATGATCAAACTTAACTATTCGTGCGATAGATGAACTAATCGTTTATCGTGCCCCTCTCCATATATTCCTTGTAATCAATTAGATCACCTCGTTGCAGCAATAAAAACTCCAATTATTATTATAACAAAAAGAAGACGAACCTGTTATTAGGTATGTTTTACATAATAATAATAATAATAGAGAAGGGTAATGGGTGGCGGAGATTAATTTCTTATTTGGTGTTGAGCAGCGAGGATTTATAGAGGAAGAAAGAGTTTTGGCGGCAGGATTCCAATGGAAAGGGAGCGCATATCAGACAAAAAAACTGAAATTTTCACATGAAAAAAAAAACTAAAGTTTTTTTTTAAATCATTATCACTTTAAATAGAATCAGATTTTTTTAAAGAAAAAATTAATTAAATCTTCCTTTCTCAACATTGCACAATGTTGACTTAATTTTACTTAGTTAGCATTTTCCATTAGTTACATTAGTGATGTTAAATTTTAAGAACTAAAAATGTATTTTATCAACTTAAGGGACTACAATGATTCCTCATATGGACTTAAATGGGAGTAAAAGTATATTTTAACCTTGTTAATAAAAATATGTTGATATTGAAATTTTATTTTTTTAAAAAAAAATTCTCAAATATTACCATATTAAGTATACTTTTAAAAAATAATAATGATTGGCACACAAAAAGTACCACTTAACGTTCACAAGATTAGGTTTTTTTTAAATCACGACAGTGTTAGGTTAAAGTACTGAAAAAAATACTTTATAACAATAGGTGACCAAACTGAAAAACTTTGTGTAGATTTAAAGCCCCATTTTCTAACGCCAAACAGGGCATGGTTTGATTGCCCACCAAGGCAAATCAGCTTAATAAATTGGGTTGACAGTGAGAGAGGTAGTGACTTATTTTTTATATGACTTTTGTAGAAATAAAATTGGGAAAAAAATCAAATTGTAAATGTGATTTGTGTTTGGATTGACGGTGACAAAAGTGGTTTTTTTTTTTTTTTCCAAATAGAGATGTCTTTGAATTATTATTTGAAAAGTAAGTTGGGATGAAAAAATAAATGAAAATGATATGAATCTTATTGAATACTATATATATTAATGTTAGTTATATATATTGCGGTAATTGAAGATAAAAATTTAAATTTAATTTAAAAAACAGTTAAATTATTATTAAAAACATTAATACATAATAAAGTCTTTACAAAAATTTAATGGATAAACAATAAAGTCCCACACCAGGTAAGAGTTGAGTCCTCTAACTGAAACTCAATTCAAAACTCTAGCCAAATAAAATTAACAAATATGCAAGACACAAGTAACCAAGATCCTTAAATTACAAATATAATATAGCAACTCCAAACATAAGCCTAACAAACTCAATACATTGTGAAGAAAAAAAAAAGGGGGGGGGGGGGGGGGAAGGCTTTTATGGAGAACCCTCTTCTTTGATTTTCTGTCTGGAATGCCCTAGAAGCCATTATTGCCAATCGGAGCTCTGATCTTGTTGATTCTTCCACTGGCTCTTAGGCGAGGTTTGTTCTTTCCTAAATCATAGCACTTCAAGAACCGTGCTCTAGCTTTGTTCAATCTGTCAGGATGACGCCGCTTGTAGCTGATCTAACCGCGAGGGAAGCAACAACATTGAAGAAATTCGAGCGATAGCGGTGAAGAGAAAGCTCCTGTGGAGAGCTTCTTTTAAGAAGCTCCTTTTTGGTTTGAAGTTCATCTTCCAAAATGCTTTCCCAAACTGATTATTGACGCTCATCTCCGAAAATGCTCATCCACTGAGCTTTTTCGTCCTAAAACGCTCACTGGTCGCCAAACCAAACATGGTGAGTATATCTAACATTTTTGTTGCTAGATTCCTAAAATGGATTATTTGCATCAAATGTACCCAACAATTCATTATCTAATAAAAGTAATATTTATAAAACTTTTAGAAAATATAATAAATTAAAATCCATTCAAGATGGGGTTTCAACTGGGATGTGCAATGAATACCTGCGCAATAAACTTATATTTATCTAGCATTGAAGTTAAGTTATGCAATACTGAATACCTATTTAAAATTTTTAAGGAAAATCTCACTCATGATCTAAGGATCAGGAAAAATATAAAAAAAAAAAAAAAGTTTCGATGTAGACTCCTCTATCAAAAAAGTTTCAAGGGACCTCAATGATATAGATTCCAAATGTGAATTTACCTTATTAACAAGTATATGTGACCATACTGAAAAGTCATAGAATGGTTATTGACAAGCCTATCAATGTTAACTAAATCAGCTCACGCTAATAAGTACACTACAAAAAAAGTGGTCATTTGTCGCGGTTACTTTGTAGCGGTTATATGAAACCGTTACAAATGCACATTTTGGCGTGAATTTGTCACGGTTTTAACCCAAACCGCCACAAATTAGTAACTGAAACATTGGCGCCAAATGGTGACCATTTTGCTTCGATTTTTGTAGCGGTTACACAAAACCAAACCGCCACAAATATGGCGCCAGCCTTGCCGCGTTTTGGCGCGAAGTTTGTTGCGGTTATTTAGTAGCAGTTTTGTTGAAGTAACCGCTACAAAAATTCATCGACACCAGATTTGTAACGGTTTTAACTGTAACCGCTACAATATGTATTCGAAACGACATAGTTTTCTCGCAGTGAGAAGAAACTGACACCTTGACCGTGACTAGATGTTACAATTTGTAGCGGTGTAGGCTTTAACTGCTACAAAATTTATTCTATAAATAGGCATCCGTACAACAACTGTAAATATAAAAAAATATTCCAAGTCAAGATTGTCACTGAAAGAACATTCTCTGCTCTATTGTCGGGAAATGAGATAAGAGATGCAGAGCCGAGAATGTTCTTTGAGTGAAAATCGAGATTTAGTTATTCCATTCAGTTGAACATGTCTCCTCTTCTGAAGATTGTCCAACATACCATCGGAGATTGGGTCCAATATAGCAACATTCTCTCTGGAAAATATCTCTGATCAAAATGAGTCAGCGAGTTTTTTTGGAGAGATTGGTGGCTATACTGAATCCAATTTTTAATAAACTTGTTATTATTAACCCTAGCTCTTTTAGGGAAATTAAAGAAAATAATTGGAAATGTTTTTATTGTAATAAAGAAAAAAAATCTAAACTAATTAGTTTGATAAACTAATTGGTTTGGATTTTTTTAAAAAAAAAAATTAAATTGGTAGCGGTTCCTATAAAACCGTTACAAAGTGTCAAAAGTTAATGAATTTGTAGCAGTGACACAAATCCAAACCGCCACAAATATGGCGCCAACCTTGGCGCATTTTGACGCGAAGTTTGTTGCGGTTATTTGGTAGTGGTTTTGTCAACAAAACCGCTACAAACATTCAAAAGGACACAACCTTGTCACGGTGAGAAGGAATCGACACCTTAGCCGCGGCCAAATGTTAAGATTTGTAACGGTTTTTGCTGTAACTGCTACAAAATGTATTCGAAACGACACAGTTCTCTCGTGGTCAGAACAAACCGACTTACAATTTGTAGCGGTTTAAGCTGTAACCGCTACAAAATTTATTCTATAAATAGGCTCATACAACAACTAGAAATATTAAAAAATATTCTAAGTCAAGATTATCGCTAAACGAACATTCTTTGCTCTGTTGTCGGGAGATGAGATAAGAGATGCAGAGTCGAGAATGTTCGTTTAGTGAAAATCCAGATTTAGTTATTCCATTCAGTTGAACACGTCTCCTCTTCTGAAATTGTCCAACATACCATCGGGATTGGGTCCAATATATCCACCAATCTCTCTGGGAAATATCTCTAATCAAAATGAGTCAGCGAGTTTTTCTAGGGAGATCGGTGGCTATACTGAATCCAATTTTCAATAAACTTGCTATTACTAACCCTAGCTCTTTTAGGGAAATTAAAGAAAATAATTGGAAATGTTTTTATTGTAATAAAGAAAAAAAAAATCTAAACTAATTAGTTTGATAAACTAATTAGTTTGGATTTTTTTTAAAAAAAAAATATTAAATTGGTAGCGGTTCCTATAAAACCGTTACAAAGTGTCAAAGGTTATTGAATTTGTAGCGGTTTAGTAACCGCTACAAATTTTCACGAAGAATGAGGCACATTTGTCGCTGTTTAGGTGGCGGTTATACTCTAAATCGTTACAGATTTTCAAAAGTCATGTTTTTTGTAGCGGTTAAGAGACCACTACAAATTTCCGCGAAGAACGAGGCACATTCGTCGCGGTAGAGGTGGCGGTTTTGGTGTAACCGTTACAAAATTCATTATTTTTGTGACGGTTTTTGGGGTAACCGCTACAAAGTGCAGCGGTTTTTATACTTTTCTTTTCACTTTTGAAATTCACGCGCGCATTTTAGTTACTATTCATTTCTCAATTTCAACTTTTACCTTTCACCATCATGGATTCTAACGACAAGGGAAAAGAGAAAGTAGTGGAGCCCCCAATAAGGCCTGTCAGGGGTGGTAGTAGTAGAGGTAGGAGAGGGCATGGGCCTCTAAATATCCCCCTTCAGCCCCCTCAGGTTGGGAATGAGTTTCACGAACTCTTTGCAAATGACCCAATCCCACACCCAGAGACCCTAAAGACCATAGGTGGAGAACGAGGCGCAAGTCTATCGCTTGAGGACATCTTAAATGATTAAGAGGAGGAGATCCGAATTGAGATTCCCATAGCGGAAGCGGAGGAGTTCCTCGACCAGGAGAATGAGCGGGACCAAGGGAACCCCCGACCGTCATCTTCTCGTTCCACCGGATTTACGGTGGATGTCGAAGGTAAGTATAAGTATTTTATTGGCGAAAATAAATTTTAAATTCCTGACATGTAATGATTGTTTATCTAAATACAATGCAACAATTTTGTTATAATTGTGCAGATCCACATGGGAACGTCAGCAGGAGGACACTGTACGTTCCCACTCTCAATCACGAGAACAACATCTACCGCATGATAGTCCCCTGGAACGTGGACACGGACCAGCCGATCGGCAGCGGTGGTCACTTCTTGAACCGATTCCTGTCACAGCTTGGCGAGAATTGGGGGTTTTTCCCGATCTATTTCCAAAATTGGAAAAAGGTGCCGGATAGCAACAAGGATAAGGCGTTTAAGGACGTTGTGCAAGTAAGTTATGTTGTGTAATTAAATCTTACATATTAATAGTTTTAAGTTGTATAAATTGTGGTTAATTTAGTTATTTATTTCTTAAATAATTATTAATTAATTACTAATTATTTAATGATATAGAAAAAGTTTAAACTACGAGCCGAGGCGAAGAGGTATGTAAAGATGAAAATGGGAGAAGCGTGGAAGAGCCGGAGGGGTCGTCTCTACGACAAGAAGAATGGAGATGGGACTATGCCTCTGCAGCAACTGATGGAGAACGTCCCAGACGGTGTGGAGCCAAATGACTAGGCAGCTTTTGTCCAATATAGGAGGAGTGCAGATGGACAGGTACGTTTTTTTTATTAATCATAGTTTTGTTTTTTAATTAATCATGAAAGTATTGTATAGTTTAAAATTTGTTTTAATTAACTATACTCATTTATTTTGCAAGCTCTATCGCAAAGGAACACCAGAAGCAGGGCAACTCAAAGGATCAATCACACGGGAGGATCTAAGACGTTTGCGGTGACGTACAGTGAGATGGTATGTTAAAAGTTGAGTTAATGACGCGTTAAATGACTATTGTTTTGTTTTACACATAACAAAGTTTATATTTTTTTAGCAAGAGAAGGCTCGGGAGGAGAACCATCAGACGAATTATGGGCAGTTGTTCACACGCACCCATAGGCACCGTGATGGGACGCCGATCTTTGAGGAAGCAGAGAAGATAATAGTAAGTTACAAAAAATGAATTGTATATTTAAATTCAATTAAATTGATTTATTAATGTTTTATGAAATATGTGCGTCAGGCCCGGATTGAGTAGAGCCAGCAGGAGTTGCGAGCGTCGCAGACCCAACAGTCACAGGGTTCTATTGATCCTACGGCCGCATTGAAAACTGCTGTGGGCCTAGCGAGCATCATGGCTGTGTTAGGGGCTTTGGACTAGGCGCCAGGCCTAGCATGGTGTACGGCAAGGCCTCCTCCTCTACCGCCGGGACCTCCGGCTCGAGCATGCCACCACCTGTTGCGGTTGATGTGATGATTGCCGAGAAAGTTGCCGCACAGGTTGCCGAGCAGCTTGATGAGAAGGTTGTCGAGAAGGTTGCTGCAGAGAAGGCTAGGAATGAGGCCAGGACTAGGCGCATGCAGGAGAGTCTCAACAATTGGTTCGCTACTGAGAAGCATAGCTGGCAGTCACTTGCCGGGGCCTTGACAGAGTTGCTGCCGAACAGACGGTTTCCATCTCCCGAGCCTCCCCCTTCGTTCATCTTCGAGGATTCCCCACCAGCTCTCCCACCTTCGTGTCCGGAACCTGATGCTGCTGCTGACGAGGACGATGTTACCTCTGGTCTAGCCCACGTCGCCCCTGAGAGAGACCCCCTGAGACAGGACCTGATCATTAGGCTTCTGATAGTTAGTTATTATTTTCTGCAGTATTTCATTTTGTACGCCCCGGATGTTTGTTAACAATTTTATTAAATTTAAATATTTGTTATCTTTTTTTTCATGAGCTTTTTTAAATTTAAATTTTATTGAATAGAGTTTATAATTTGTGATTAAAAATGTATGATTCTTGAGCAAAAAAAATTAAAAATGTATGATTATAAATTTCGTAGCGATTTACAAGCTAAACCGCTACAAATGTTATTAATTAATATATTTGTCGCGGTTCTTAGAGTAAACTGCTACAAATTTGAATGTTTTTTTAAAAAAATATCCGCTAAAATTCAAAAACAGTCATCATTTGGTACCGGTTGATGTAGCTGTTTTATCACCGCGACAAACTTACGGCAGGATTTTCAATTCAAATTTGTAGTGATTTCTTAACCGCGATTGTTTGACAATTCGAATTTGTAGCGGTTTCTTAACCGCTACAAAGTTTAATTCTAACTGAGTCGCGGTTGATGTCGCGGTTTTGAACCGCTACAAAGTGTCCAAGATTGCATTTAAAGATCTCAAGTGCTGAGATGAAATTTATTAAACATTGTCTCCACATTGGTATACTTTCCTAGCTTTGATTGCTACAGATGGATAAGTCATGGATCAAGATGCCGCGCAATTCTCCTGTATATTTAGCGGGATTGAAAAATTTCTTAGATTTCGTCTTCTCTCACGCTAGCATTAATGGCAAGATCGTGTGTCCTTGTTGTAGATGCAAGTTTAAGAAGTGGCAAACATGAGAAGGTGCTATGGAACATCTTCTTACTAAGCCTTTCCCAGAAGCATATACATTCTGGGGCATTCATGGTGAGGAGGCAGGTATGAGATATGGGGATCATCTTCCTCAAACCTCACAAGGAGGAAATCAACTAGATCAAGATGATCCGGTTAATGAAGCTGTTCGCGACGCTTTTGGTGTTCAAGACGACAACTTCACGGCAGAAGTACAAGGTCCTCAACCAGTTTTCTACTAGAATGAAGCAGCTCGGGAATTTTTTAGCCTAATAGATGAGAGCGATCGTCCGTTGTATCAAGGTTGTCAGAAATACTCAAAATTATCCTTTCTGATCAAATTGTACCATATTAAGTGCATGTGTGGGATCACTGATAAGGCGATGTCGATGCTGTTGGAATTATTACGAGATGCTTTCCCTGACGCGGACACTGATAAGAAGTAGTTAACTTAATGATTATGGAGTAGATTTTTAACTTTGCTCTCATCTATGATTGTGTATTTTTTAACTATTTATTCTTTCTCTATCTTTATAAGTACAATTAATACAGATAAAATTATCATATCTTATTTATTACATGAAACTGGACTTATAAATAAGAGTAATTTTTTTGGTCAAAATAGACTTATAAATAGAACCAGAGTGATATAAAGTAGATATTTGACTCTTATATTTTGAAATATCGCTCTTATTATTTTGTTCACAACTCATATGTTTGTTTAGTTTTTATGTTGTAATTACTGTTGACTGATCTATTTTACACTCCTCAGTCCAAGATGTATCAGTGTATCACATAATTGTAGTACAATAAATTAGGTCCTACATTAAGACCATATTTATATAAGAAATTTAATCCTAACATGTTATGCTTAAATTACTCAACAGAAGTTAAAATTATTAATCACGGCGCTGCGTGCGAACTGGATCTTGAACAAAATGAATTGATATGCGTCTGAAAGTAGACCCAAGATCTCAAGCTAGCTAGCTAGTATTTTTATCTCGTTTTAATTTCTTCTTCTTCTTCTTCTTCTTCTTACTATTAAATGCTCTGAACCTTCTTCTTCTTACTATTAAATGCTCCTCACCTCCTCCTCCTCCTTCTTCTTCTTATTATTATTATTATTATTTTATTAGTGATTATATTATTTTGTTTGATAGCAAGGCACACGAGGAGGTTTACAAACTTGTCTCTTGAGTGAGAAAGAAAACAAAATGAAGTTTAATTAGGAATTTAGTAAAGGCAAAAAAAAAAGGGGGGGGGGAAGAGGAGGGGAAAGATACAAATTGCATAATCCAACACATAATCAATAAAATAGTAAACCTTAGGGTGCATTATTATAAGATTTTTAATTAGGTCCCTACAAGTTTTTTCTTTTCTTTTTACTAGGTCATTATACTTTTGCCTGCTTTTTATCAAGTCCTTGTAGTTTTTTTTTTGGTTGCTTTTAATAAGGTACCAACAAGATGGAACATAGCGAAAAAAAAGGTACCAACAAGATGGATAAGCCCGTGCAATGCCCCGGTCTTTTAATCAGGAGGAGGAATGAAAATGATTTTTAAAACTAGAAGATGATTTTAGTTAGTAGCTACAAAAAGTTGAAATATGACCAGAAAGGTTAAATAATGAAAACTAAAATTAAACTCAAGTGCTTTTATATAATCAAAATTTAGATGAAAGCAATATATATAGGCCTAGTCGTCTAGATATATACGTAATCACGCATAATCCTTTTAGGCTTTTTTTTTTTTTTTTTTTAAATGCCAAGGACCATTAAGGTTCTTAATTATCCACATCACACTGGCAATGCTAGATTGATGTGATATGTCTGATATTAATTAATTTATAGATTATAGATGACTTCTCCATTTTGTCTGGTCTATAATTGGAACATAGCGAAACAATTATAGAATTTTAGTCCGTATGATTTAGATCTTGGTTAATTACCTTTACCATCATTGTTGTCAAACTCGCGAGTTGACTCTCCGAGTTTACCGTTTTTACACTTATAAGTTACAAAAACGAGTCGAGTCAATGGTAAACTCTTGCTAGTTGTAAACTCGGTTAAACTCACGAGTTTATACACCGAGTTTACCGTTTTTACGTTTTTAGCTTACAAAATTGTGTTACCTTACCCATAAACTCACATTAACTTTTTTGATTTGATCATGCTTAGCGACTTTATATAAAAATTTTATAGAAATTTCTCTATTAAATATGATAAATGATTAATGTTGATGGATTTAATTTCAATTATTTTGATTTAAAATATATTTAAATCAAATTGTTGTCATTTTTATATTTTAATTATTTAATTATATACTAGTAATACCTATTTAATAATAAAAATAAACTCTTGCGAGTTTACGATTTGAGTTCACGATACGAGTTTACGTCACTGTCACGAGTTTACTTAAACTCGTAAGTTTGACAACCTTATTTATCATTATTCTAATGTCTTGCCAGTGGATCATGATTTAAATCTTGAAAACCAATCTACCATCCATAATTGAAGGACGCGGCTCCTCCTTTTGCTCCTTAGCAAGCTTCCGCTGTCCTTCTTTACTTAAAATGGTATTAAAATGATACTTTATGATATTGAAAAAATGCTTCATAATGTTAAAAAATTATTTCAGGCAGTGTAGTAATGCCAAGGCCGCCTTGATGGGTATAGGATCCAACTTACTCAAGCTTTTTAAAAAAAAAAAAAAAGCCTTGGTGTAGATCACTCATCGAACTTTATCATAAATGCTTTTTTTTTTTAATATGAAAAGAGGCTAAAAGCTAGAACAGAAAAATTACACAGAAAAGGGGAAAAATCCCAAACAATCCTTATCATAAATGCTAATAAAACTAATCACTTTAATTTCTTCAACCTCATCATCCATCCAGCATGGGCTTCACTTTTCTGACAAAACTATATTGAATTTCTGCAGCATGAACATATTGGGCTGGACTGTGATGGTCTCCTTTGGAATGAAGGCAGCAGTGCAGTGGTATTGGAATTAATTTCCCCCCTTCCGATCCTGGGTTCAATCCCCCCTCCCCTATCGCCTTGTATCAAAAAAAAAAAAAATCACCTATATCATATATATTCACCTTAAACACACACAACACACATATGGATTAATTATAAAACTCGATAGCAAATGTAATACTATATCCGATCCTAAATATAACATAAGTTTGTAGTACAAATATAAGACGAAGGAAGTATTTAAATTAGATATGATGCATAATGCTCATCAGTCCATTTAGCACTGAAACTCATCCCAGAGGAAAAGTAACCTTCAACTTACTTGAAAAATAATGCTGTGTGCAGTGTATGCATGGCTGGATAACATTACTGAAGCTCGAGTCTTATCCATATGTCTATATATATTATATATAAAGCTTTGAATGCATGTATACGTGTGCAGTGTGAGAGTATCGAATGAACTGGGAGCAGCACATCCAAGAACAGCAAAGTTTTCGCTGGTTGTCGCTATAATAACGTCGTTTGTGTTGGGTCTTGTGATGTCGCTTGTCCTCGTCATCTTCCGGAAACAGTACACGGTGTTGTTCTCAAATGACGCAGAGGTGCAAGCCCTGGTGGTGAAGCTCACGCCCATGTTGGCTCTCTGCATCATCGTCAACAACGTGCAGCCGGTTCTTTGGAGTTCCTCTCGGCCTTGTTTTGGGTTACGCGCTGAACTTTGGAGTCATGGTACGTGCAAAAACAATATCATATACGTATAAACATGTATTATATTTTTGAGATATATCGCTATATATTAGGGTTATCATTCTGTCAAAATAGCGAAAGCCAATCTAATACTAGTAGGACTTTAATTTCCTCAACATTATATATACTTTCAATCATTTCTGTAATTAGGCGATGCGAGACGCTTATGTTAAATCATTCGTCTTTTAATTGTTTTTCTTTTTGGATTTTCAGGGAATTTGGTCGGGAATGTTGTCAGGGACCATTTTACAGACAATCGTTCTATCCATAATGATTTATAAAACCAACTGGAATAAAGAGGTACGTGCCCTAATCATTTCCTTTATGGAATTACAAATGTTATGATCACTATATCAAGAAATAACTCGATACAGAAAAATAACTAGTGTATTATAATATTCAATTCAAATTACAGCAACTGTAATGCATCTAAAACGTATCCATGTATTCCACACACACACATAAGAGAGAGAGATGTCACTCAAATCAGAGTCTATTCCAAGACACTAGTACTCCCTGATGTACTTAATATAAAGGATATTTGAAGAGTTAATATTAGTTCTAAATATACGACAAAGTTTTCATATTTGTCAATATTTTCTTAAGTTACCTCTCTTGATGTTCTCTTAACAATAATGAAGGAGGAGATGGAAGGAGAAAATTAAGGAAAATGAATATGGTGTTTTATAAAATATATATCATATTAACTAACTTAATCATCTTCCTTAAGTTAATCAAATTGGATGAATATGGCTTATATTAAGAACTAGAGTAGTATGTTAGAAGGAAGAGTTCTTAAATTTGTAAACCTTATTTTTCTTATGAGACTCCAGACGTCAAACTCATAACATTATATGAAGAAAATTAAAAATAAAACAAGTTTTCATTGTTTGGTGAAGTGTGAGCATGTTGTGTAGTGTGCGTAAGTTTGTGTAATATATGATGAAAATTAGGGAGCAGCTACTATGGTCCTCTGTGGAGGACCATAAGGCAGTGAATCCGCAGAGGACCATAGCAAATTTTTTTTTTTAAGTTAAAAAAAAAAAAAAAAAAGAGGCAGATTCACTGCCTTGGGGGGCAGTAAATGGTTCTCCGCAGAGGACCATAGCTGCCCCTGAAAATTATGGCTAATATATTTTAATTTGGGAATGAAATTGCAGGCGTCACTTGCAGAAGACAGGATAAAGAAGTGGGGAGGTGGGCATGCAAGAGATGATGAAGCGGGAAAGACACAAGAAACTTGAAGGACAAAAAGTTCCTGCTTCGCGCAGTTTTTTTTTTTTTTGGAAATAAAATTAGTTGTTTAAGTACTTATTGGATGGATTCCCAGTATTTTCAAGAAAAAAGTTTCTTCTCATCAATTTCAAAGAAAATGGGTTCACAATTCGTCTCACTCAACAGTATACAATTTGATATATCATGTTAATGTTCGTGATGTTGATGTTGAGACAGAGAGTCCTTCCACATGTTACGTATTAGAATCAGATGGTTTCCCAAAAAGGCTCAGAGCAGGAAAACAAAGAATTTAATGTGTCCTCCCATATGTATCTAGAGCTAGTAAAAAGAACCGGCCCTTCATGGATCAGAGCATAAAAGGGCCGGCCCTTCCAACTAAAGAAAAACTATAATTTTTTAAGGCTTGGCCCGTCAACATAAGGGTAGGCCTAAAACCCTGTTAATAATATTTTAAAACTTTTTTCATCTTTTTTTAAAGAAATAAAATTACAACAATAAAAGTATTAATTTAACTCATAATTAATGTGAAAACTAAGGTGTAGATAGTATGCATCATACAAAAAATGGTAAACTATTGCTCACAAAGTACAATTACAAATAATTAATGAGAAGACTTAAAAAAATAAAATACACTTCTTATAAATATGTCTTGAAAAATTTAAAATATCTTTGATAAGTTTTTAAATTTTAGGATTCTTAATACAAGATATTCTTACACTACAAAAAAAAAATCAGTTTTTGCAACGGAAAAAATCCGTCGCAAAAACAGATTTTTCCGTCGCAAATTACGTTTGCGACTGATTTTGTGACGGATAACGTCCATCGCAAAAAATTAGTGGTAATTGCGACGGATTTCCAATTTTCCGTCGCAAATTTCAAAATTTGCGACAGATTCAAAATTGGTACAGGAAGGGGGCCATTTTACCCCCATTTTGCGGCAGACTAAGGTGTCTGCCGCAAACTGAGATAATTTTGTGACGGACTATGTTAGTCTATCGCAAATATAAGTGATTTTGTGATGGACCGGTGTGACCGCCACAAAAATCATTTAATCCTATTCATTTCCACTTCGTTTCATTTAGCGTCCGCGACTCTTTTTTCCTCTTCCGCCGACTCTTCACTCCTCTGCCACTCATCTCTTGTCCTCCCCCTCGGCTCGTCTCTTCTCTCCTCCTCCGGTCACCGCTTGTTCATCCGCCGTCATGCTTCCAGGTCCGCGCATCCACGTCCGTTCGTCTGCCATCGTGCTTCTAGGTCCACTCATCCACGTCCGTCTTGTGCAAGTTTCCCTTTGCTTCCCGACCGTTCTCCCTCGTTTTTTGGCTGCTTCCAATCCTTTCTCCTCCACGTCGTTGCATACTACTTCTCAAGGTATGGTGGTTATGATTTTGTTGTCAATTATTGAGTACTAGTATTTACTTGTGTTTGGTTTGGCCTGGAACTCGAAGAATAAAGAATAAAAATCAAATATGAAATTCATGGAGATTTATCTATAATTGAATTCATGCTAAAATTCAAAACAATTTCTTTTTCAATGTATGTAATCAAAAAATTATTAAGAAATTGATCTTCCATTCTATTTCGAAGTCTGTTCTTAATTATCTTCATAGCAGATAAAGATCTTTCAGTAGTTGCTATAGAAACTAGAAGAGTGTAACGTCCTCCATTTTTACTTAACATAATGACTAATTAAGGGTTGATTAACAACTAAGTAATATTTCATCAATTACCAATATATATAAAATCGATCAGAGTATACAAAATGAGCCCTAACGTGGCAATATACAACCATCCAACATATACCAAAAGAAGGAAGCACTACTGTCAAAAGAAGTAGCCCAAGCTTCTGAAGTCTTCCCTGATGGACACGGACGAGGAGTATCACCTGGAAAAATGTGGTAACCATCAATCCAACTCATTACGAATACTAATATGTGCTAGTGAGGTGCCATGTGGAACAATTTATATAACAAAGTATTTTAAATAAAATAATATATACAATTTGTCAATATCCATATCACAAAATTTCATATCAGAAATTATGTAACAGAATTTTCATTAACACAATTCCCAAGATACCTCCCACCAATCCAACCGAACCGCCTTATTTCCTCCGACTAGACCCATGGGCTAAGTTACATCCATATTACTGGTTACTCAAAAGCTCACTGGTCATGTGATGAGGACCGGCCAAAATCCTCAGAGCACATGTCCTAGACCATGGGTCTTTCCCCCTTATTGAAACTAGCAGGGTGTCGTACGCCCTCATTGAACAAGTGGGCCAGTCCCTCATTGAACAGGTGGGACAATATAAAGCCAACCATCATGCATTAATGGAGGCCTCACCACGTGGTGGAATATAATCATTTCCTCCCAATTCAACCCTTCCCATAATTATCATAATAAATATCATAATATCAAAACTCTCAATTTTTATACATAAATAAATAAATATGTATAGATTCATAATTTTAAATCATAAGGTTCCACAAGGCAATTTATACTAGAAATATTCATAATGATTTCACAAAATACTCACAAACAACATATCAATAGACATAACAAGTGGAAAGTGGTTACCTCTCGCCGAAGCTAACTATTATCACACTGCTCCTAATCCAAGAGCCCAAACACATGCCAAAAATCAATCTACCACAACCAATTCACTAACCATTAATAATTCTTCTAAAACTCTACATAATCAAAATTATAAAATTAAAAATATACAAATTTTAATAATTAAAATATTGGAATACTGAAGTGGGCAAATTATAACGGGACTAAAAATTAGTGAGACTATTAGTTCTCCTTTCTATTTATTTTTAATTACTAATGCCCTTTTCTATTTTTTTTAAATTAATAATACCCCTTTTTATTTATTTATTATTAATTAATGACAGCCATTATTATTTATTTTAAATTATTTTAAATTCTCAGAGGCTATCCTAATATTTTAAATTAGGAGTTAATAAATACCACACCACATAAAATATGCTTTATATATATCTATTTTTTTTTACCGTAATATTTTTCCCAAATGCAATATATATATATATATAGATTGTTGCATCTAAGGGATTAAAAAAAATAGAATCTGATCCAATTTACTCCTAAATAATAGGATCTAATCTACACATTCCTACTTTATTTCAATTATAATATTATTTACAAACTAATATATATATATATATATATATATATATATATATATATATATATATATATTCAATATCATAACAGCAAGATTACTTTGGTTTATTATTATTACTATCATATTTAAGAAAAAGAAGAATTAAATATTTAATAATAGACATCTATATCTATTGTAATTATCGTACTTCCCACGGTTTATTATTCTTCTCTATTTAAAATAAATAAATAAAGAGTTAATTTTATTATTATTACTATCACATACTTTCATTTTTCACAATCAACTCGAGAAGCATCAGGAAGCACACTTATTTTGGTTCTCCTTATATATATTCATATGAAAGCAAAACCCTCTTATTTCTCATTATGAGTTCAGCATTATCCATATATATCAGTAAAAGAAACTCCTCAACACTATCTATATAAATATAACAATAGCTCTTCTTCTCTCTCGCATGTGACGTCTCATATATATATAACACACATACAGACTTTGTTTTCTTTCTCTTTCTCTGATGTAGCGATTATACCTATATATATCTACTTATATATGTTTTATGACAGCAAAAACTTCTGAGTTTTTAAGACTAAACCTTGACGTATATGTATATACGTACAAGCTAAACCTTCTCTATTTTGAGACTCAAAATCAGAGTAAAAGCTTCACGTTGGAACCCATGAAACTAGGAGATGAAGGACTTGAAGACTCACCCTTGTTTTTGGCTTGGAGACTCATCCTAAATGATCTCAAATGCCTCTGTTTTGACTGGCGGCAAACAGAGGAAAGTAACTTCGCTTCTCTCTCTCTCTCCTTCCTCTTCTCTCTCGTTCTCTCTGAGCTCTCTCTTTCTCTCTGTGTTTTATGTTTCAGTCGAAAGTATAGAATGGAGAAATGAGTTGCTGGCCAAAAATGAATTCCTTCGGCTTCTCCATCCTCCAATTCCCTCGTCCGTCTCGTGCTCTCGTCCGCCTCACTTCTCAGTTTGCAGGGAGACCCCGATGGTTATAATGGGAAGAAGGGTGGCGCTTGGCTCAAAAAGCATGGGGAGAGGCTGTGTTGCTTGAGAAGCATGGTGTAGGTGGACGCTGGGCTCGAGAGAAATGAAAAAGTATGTCTGTTGCGTGAACAATGGTTTATCGCCTAAAGCAGATGATTTCTCATAACTCTGTTTCTCGGCGTGGTCAGGTTTCTTTCTTACGTGTCACAGTTGGGTAAATAATATCGGGATCCGCTTGGTTTAGAGACGAGGAAGTATGCAATTACCAGGCTCAATCTCGCACCTTCTAACCATCAATGAAGAACGACCCAGAAGGCTACGATGGAGGCTGGTTTGGTTTTGTTTGTTGGGCCGAGAATGCATGATTGTGAGAGTGAGATGCGGATGGCTTATTTCCAAATCTCCATTTTCTTTATGCTATTAGACCGAGAATGGGAATATTAATTGGGAGAATATATATATATATAAGCCAAAATGCAATAGGCTTTTTTTTAAAAAAATGCAAAAGCCGTTAAATTCCAAAATTTTAGGCCACAACTATTGAAAATATTCCTCAAATTCTTTTCCTGAATTAATTTATTTTGGCCATAAGATATCATCTCTAAAATATTCAAGCCAAAAATTATTCTCAATTATTTAACTTTAATTTATAGGAAAATATGCCTTAAATCCCAATAAATTATTATTATTTATTTTTTTAAAAAAAATAATAATTAAGACTCAATTTCCCATAATCAAATCCATATCATATTTTAAATTCCCAAAATCTGAAATTTGGGATGTTACAAGAGTGAGTACGAGTTTAACCACTCTATCAATAAGAAAGTAAATGGTGAACTTTCCAGTTCTTGTCAGTTCTTGACATAATTCAGATATAATTGATAAATTAATGAAATCTAGATGCTCAGAAATATCAAGCTCAAAATGTTGTAATTTCATCATCAAATGCAATTTTTCTTGTTCTATGAAATCTCTAGAATAAAATTTATCAACAAATTTGCAAATATTATCACTATTAAATGACATGTACCTATATCTTGGATCTAAAATCATGCTCAAAGTAAGTAATTCAACAGGGTTATCGTTTAACCTGCTATTTAATTCTTGCAATTGATAATCAATGGTAGCACAAAAGAAAAATCAAATTTTTCAGTAGAAAAATCACCTTATTCATTTCGAGCACGACCTCTCCTTCCAATATATTTTGCACTCACATCTAGAATACTAATGTCGTGTTTTATGCAAAATTCTTAAACATGAACTAAAAAAGCATCCCAACACATCTCTCTTAATCTCTAAAATAACTCTTTTGTAGTTGAAACTATATGTAAAGCATTTGAAATATCTCTAGAGAGAAAAATTAAAGCCCAACTAATTTGAACAACAGCCTCCAGAGAGAATAATTAAAGCCCAACCAATTTTAGTATAGAATGTTGTTGGATATTAAGTAGAAATTAAATTGAAAAACAATTTTTCATAACCACGATCTGCATTTAACTCTTTACTTTTTTATTATTTTTATTTTAGGGGTGGGGGCCACCCCTAACCCTCTTCTATGACCATCTATGTCACTATCCTTATTAATTATAGGAATATATGAAAAATAATAATTAATACATTTTAGAAACAAGTAAGTAAGTATTTTATAAAAAAAAGATTAAATATAATTGATAATTAGTGTTTTATAATACCAACCAAAAGGCATATGTATTTTCATTATTTAAGTTCCACGTTGATTCAACGCATGGGCTATTTTGTCTCACAAGCCACATGTCACATGAATATAAAGGTAGGATGCTCAGCTTTTGTAATAATTAAATAGAATCCCTGAAACGTGTTTGGATAATATTTAAGTGAATGAACTTCAAAATGATGAAATACAATGAATGAATATGTTTAGACATTTTTAAACCTGGCTTGTGAGTGATATAATCAAGTATGATCGAACTGTTTGGACATTTTTAGGTGTTCTCACCTATAACATTGTAGCTATTAGTTGTTTCAAACATATTTTTCTCCAATAGTACTAGTGTATATGTGTTCATTTTTTTTATAAGGTAGTATACTAGTATATGTTTTCTTAATTTAGATTCCGCATGACTGTGCAACCAATGGCAGAAGCTTGTTATGGCTAGGCCCCAGCTGGCCCCGACTGATCTTATAAAATTTGTTAAGAAATATATGTATTTATTATATGATATTTTATTGGCCATAAATTTGGCCCCAGCTAATTTTTAATTTTCTCTGTAAGGATAATGTTTGTTTCATTACTCATTGGACACGACTACAAAAAGTGGATATTACTTCCCTAAAAGACTTCCTTATTTTAAAAAATGAAGTAAAGAGTATAGGCGGTGGCATTTTCGTAATTATTTAGCTGAATCTTGAGCCTTAGGCGTCCTAAAAATAACATTAGGACGCCAAAATAGAATTTTAGGAGTCCTAAAATATATTTAGGACTCCTAAAATGAATTTTTTGGCACATATTGATGACTTTTTTGACGCCAGGAGTTTTTTTGGCGTCCTGAAAATCAATCAGGACGCCAAAATGTAATTTTAGGAGTCCTAAAAATATTTTAGAACTCCTAAAATGAATTTTTTGGGGCATATTGATGAATTTTTTGGCGCCAAGAGTTTTTTTGGCGTCCTGAAAAATCAATCAGGACGCCAAAATAGAATTTTAGGAGTCCTAAAATATATTTAGGACTCCTAAAATAAATTTTTTGGCGCATATTGATGAATTTTTTGGCGCTAGGAGTTTTTTGGGCGTCCTGAAAATCAATCAGGACGCCAAAATGAAATTTTAGGAGTCCTAAAATATATTTAGGACTCCTAAAATGAATTTTTTGGCGCATATTGATGAATAATTTGGCGCACATTTTGAAAAATTTGGCGCCAAGTGAAAATTCTAAAAAATTATTAATATAACTAGACCAATAAATTTGCAATATTTAAAAATCTCCATATTTTTTCATATTTATTTATTTAAAAGTGATTATCGTAAAATATTTACAAAACTTAATATTTATAGAAAGAAATATCTTGAGTGGTTTATTAAATTTAATTAAAATATAATTATAAAATGCTAATAACAAAATAGAAACGTCATAAATCTAGCTCAAATCAAAATTCTAAGAATTCACTTTTTGTAACTGGAAAAATCATATTAATATCTGTTATTTAAAAATATCCATACTTTTTCATATTTATTCATTTAAAAGTAATTACCATGTAAATGACAAATATGCATAAAATATTTATGAAACTTAATATTTATAGAAAGAAATATCTTGAGTGGCTTTTTAAATTTAATTAAAATATAATTATAAAATACTATAATAATAAAAGAAATGTCATAAATCTAGCTCAAATCAAAATCCTAAGAATCTGCTTTTTGTAACAAGAAAAATCAAATTAATATATGTTATTTAAAAATCTCCACACTTTTTCATATTTATTCATTTAAAAGTAATTATCTTGTAAACGACAAATACGCATAAAATATTTACGAAACTTAAATATTTATAGAAAGAAATATCTTGACTGGCTTTTTAAATTTAATTAAAATATAATTATAAGATACTATAATAATAAAATAAACGTCATAAATCTAGCTCAAATCAAAATCCAAAGAATCTGTTTTTTGTAACCGGAAAAATCAAATTAATATCTATTATTTAAAAATCTCCATACTTTTTCATATTTATTCTTTTAAAAGTAATTATCGTGTAAACGACAAATACGCATAAAATATTTACAAAACTTAATATTTATAGAAAGAAATATCTTGAGTGACTTTTTAAATTTAATTAAAATATAATTATAAAATACTAATAATAAAAGAAACGCTATAAATCTGGGTCAAATCAAAATCCTAAGAATATGTTTTTTGTAACTTGAAAAATCAAATTAATATCTGTTATTCATCAAAAATCAAATTTAATTAACCAAATTTTTGGCGTCCTGAAAGAAGTTCAGGACGCCAAAATAATTTTTTTCCTAAAATTAAATATTTGGCGCATTTTTAGAAATTTTTTAGCGCCAGGGGAGTTTTTTGGCGCTGGTGAAAAATTTTAGCGTCCTGAAAGAAGTTCAGGACGCCAAAATAAATTTTTTTGACGCCCTAAAATAAGTTTAGGTCGCCACAATCAGTATTTTAACGCCCTGAATTTTAAATCCGGACGCTAATGTTTTTTTTTTTAACACCACGCCAAATCCGGACGCGAGGTGTTGAATTATTTGAGTTTTGGACTTTTGGGAGATCTGCGCCAAATCCGTCCAACATATATCAATCACCACAGACTTTCTTTTTCTACGTTTACCTCACACAGATGATCAGTTGTGGCTTTTGCTCGCTTCCCATGCTCACACTCAAACAAAAGCCTTTATTTTGATCTTCTCCATATCTCGTGTTTTCTTATTTTTGATTCTGGATTTCCATATCTCTACCAGGTCTATAGCAAAAGCTCAGATCTTCTTGCTGGAATGTGTTGTTAGAAACCTTAGATGTTTACCCACCTGGCTTGCTACTGGAATCTTATAATTCACTGGAAACTTCTTCAGCAGCCTGAAAGCATCCAGTCCTCGGTTTTCTTCCAACTCAAACTCGGATGAGATGACATCGCCGGCGCTGGTTGCTTCCAGATTCAAAGGCTATGCAGAGCCCAGATCTGCTGCCCCCAATCTGAAGATCCAGATCTAAAGTTGTGCGAGATGACGTCGTCGGCGCTGGTTGTAATCCAGTGAGTATGTGTTTCAATGGATATGAAATGGAGCCTTGCCTAGATCTGGATTTCGGGCCGGTGGAAGAAGCGCAAGAGCAGAAAAGTGGTGTATATATTTTTTGTTGGCGTTACGTTCTTTGTTCTTGAATTTGAACTTGTTTGTCTGATATAAGTATGTAACTATGAATTTTGGTGGTTGATAATATAACATTGGAATCTCCGAATCTATAGCTTCTCCTTTGGTTTTTATTGTTGATTGCTAATGTGTTGTTCTTGCTAGTATTCTAGAATAATGTTGATTGTTGATGTGTTTTTCTTCTGGTTCTTCTTCCAATTCCACGGCCAACCCCCAAACCTCAGGTTTGGAGGTTTTTTTTTTTAAAAAAAAATATTAAGGCGTCCTATGTCAAACACAGGACGCCTTAAAAAAGGCGTCCTATGTTAAATATAGGACACCTTAAAAAAGACGTCCTGAATTAGGTATAGGACGCCTTAAAAAAGGCGTCCTGTATTTAACATAGGACGCCTTTTTTTCGGCGTCCTGTTTTTGACATAGGACGCCTTATGGACTAGTTTTATTATTACCCCTAGTCAGACGTCCTTCTCAAAAAGGGCGTTTATTGCCTCTAATTCAGGATGTTTTTGCCATTTTTTGTAGTAGTGGGACTAGAAGGAAAGTAAAATTCTTGTTTAAGATACCGAAAAGGTTGGTATCATCTTATATATTGTTTTAATTTATAATTATCAGTTATTATCCATTTGTATTTTTAAGGTTATTACTCCCTCTGGTCCTTATTTAAACAACTAATTAACAATTCTTACAAGTCAATAAAAACAGTTAAAGTCATTAAATTTGTCCTAAAATTTAAATAATTTTCAATATTATCCCTATTAATTACACTGAACTCTAATATCATTTTAATTATATTACTACTATTTTTTTGTTCGAGAAAAAGAGTGTTAATTAATTTTTATTAATTATTATTGTCACTCACTACCTTTTTAATTATAGGTATACATGGAAAAAAATATTTAATGCTATTTGGAAATAAGAAAATGTCTTATAAAAATGACCAAATATATTTGTTAGTTTGTGTCTTATAATAAAAACTAAAAGGAATAGTTCAATATATTTTTTTTTGACTCGGGCTAATTTTTTTTTTTGGTTCCGCCACTGTGTGCAACACACGGGGTTTTAACATTTAAATTAAACTGAACTCTAATATCATTTTAATTATATTATTACTATTTTTTTGTTCAAGAAAAAGAGTGTTAATTAATTTGTATTAATTATTTTTGTCACTCACTACCTTTTTAATTATAGGTATACATGGAAAAAAAAATATTTAATGTTATTTGGAAACAAGCAAATGTCTTATAAAAATGATCAAATATATTTGTTAGTTTGTGTCTTATAATAAGAACTAAAAGAAATAATTCAATATGTTTATTTTTTTAGCCCAGGCTAATTTTTTTTCCTAGTTCCGCCACTGTATGCAACACACGGGGTTTTAACAGATTCCTTAACCCACCTAATTCAGTTATTTGGATCTTATGAAAAATACCGAAGGACGTATAACATAACATTACTAATTCCATCACAAGGTTTAAAAAAAATATTATTAAAAAAAAATCATGCATTATTATATTTAAGATCTAGTATTTCATAACTTGAACTTGAAATGATTTGAATGAAGAGCAGTAGATGTATAAGTGTAAGTAGGGTAACTGGTCTTGAAGTAATTTGAATTTCCAAATTTAGGAATCAAAATACCCAAAATATTAAATGTGATGACCAAATAAATGGTAATGTAACAATCTGATTATAATATTAATCATGTAGATCTTGTCCTTGGCGTGAAGCAGTTTCGCGTTTAGATATGAAGAGGATGGTAAACGAAGTTAGGCAACGGATGAAAAAGAAAATGAGAGAAGTTGATGGCATTGGGGAAGATAAAACAGAACTTACAAAACGTCCCAATTTGACGTCAAAGCATTAGTGGGCTCTCTTCTCTCTTATCTGCTTTTTGGCTACCTGCTCAATATCTCAAATTAAAAATATATATATATAAAAAAATGGAGATCTCGAGTTCCACGAGCAGTTCAGTGAACTAGATGTATTTGATTATCTAAAAATATAAATAATGAAAAACTTATTTAACAAAATTGATAGTTTTAAGTAAGATTTTAATTTGTCCCCAGAAAAAAGTAAGTTTCAATTAATGTGAAAAAAGTAAAATTTTAATTAATATTCGTATTTAAAATATTTCTTCTTTTTCATATTTTGAATTGATCCCAATTTAAATCATTGATTCTTCCACTGGCAAACAGATTTGACCCTTTTAGTCATCAAATGTACATCAACCATCTTTTTCAGGGTTATCTAATTTGAATTGAACTGGTAGGATTAGTATGGAAATCAGCTACTCGGCCTTGAAACCGGTCCGGACAAGTCCTTGCCCCAGACTTCTATGAAACCTGGGATGACTCAGGCTCAACCCATTCAAGAGTCAAGGTTGTAGACTCCTATTTTGTATCCTCGTCTTTCATTTTGATACCTAAAAGGTGGAAGGTGATCAAAGATTTAAAAGTTATTATATAAAGAAAATACAAAAGTTACTCTCAATTTAAGTGAGGAAGTTTTAGAAACCGGTAAGGAATAAGGAAGAGAATTATCTTCTCTAGGCATGAAACTAGTCAATATAATTCAGTCCCTATGTAATAATAAGTCTAATTGATATATATTATAGTGCTTTCCTAACTAACTAAATAATATAGGGATTTACGTGAATGTTTAATTTCCGTTTTATATATGTGTGTGTATTATGTATTAACTCTTAAAATTTTGCTTCACTACAAGAAAATGTGAAATTTGCGACGGAATTTTGCGAGGGAAACAATTCCGTCGCAAATTTTGGGAAATTTGCGAGGGATATTGATTTCCCTCGCAAAAAGGTGATTTTTGCGAGGGAAATATTATTCCCTCGCAAAAAGAACGAAATTTTGCGAGGGACGAGACATTCCCTCGCAAAATGCCCAAAATTTTGCGAGGGAAGTACTATTCCGTTGTAAAATCTGCCATTTTGCGAGGGATAAATTATTCCCTCGCAAAATTGTAGACATTTTGCGAGGGAATCGTCGTTCCCTCGCAAATTTGGGCACATCGCGAAAAATTGGGGGGAAAATTTCCCCCCAATTTTTAGTAAAGGACAAACTTTGCGAGGGAATAGTTCATCCCTCGCAAAATTTTGGGCATTTAATCCTTACAATTTTGCGAGGGAATAACAGGTCCCTCGCAAAATTGTAGACATTTTGCGAGGGAATTTTCTTCCCTCGCAAAAATCCTTACATTTTGCGAGGGAATTTTCGTTCCCTCACAAAAGTCCTTACATTTTGCAAGGGAAACTATATTCTCTCGCAAAATAGTATATTAATATTTATATATATTTTTTGTTAAATATCTCTCCAAAGTAAACCCAAAGCAATTAAAACAAATAAATTTAAGTCTCTCACTCATTTCTGCCTCTGTTCAACTAAATAGCATATTGATTAAAATCAAGACAATTTTCCTCTAAAGAATACTATTTTAAAATATATTGATAAACATATGTCTTATAATTAACATATATATTATTTCTATATATCTTCCTTTTTAGTTACCTTTAACATGTATGTGAGCCTAACTCCTCACACTGCGACATAAGTATTTGGAGCCTGCCACATTACCTTTTCCAATGCACTCTATCTATTTTGATCTTACCAACCACTCTTCCTTTTTTTATTACTCGTTTCTGTTTTTTCTATTAAACGCATTTATTTAATTTGATTATATTACAAAATTTTAGTTAAATTAGTTAACATGATATACTATATATTATTTTTTTCTAAAACACTCATACATCTTTCTTTATTTCTTATTCTCTCTCATACCTGATAACAGTTGATTGTGTATCAACAGGGATAAAGAAAAAAATTGACCAACATGAAAAAAAACTACTCCCTCCAATTTCAAAGATAAGACAAAGCTTTTAGAATAAATCATACTGCAAACTTTATCTTATATTTAAAATCAGAGATAATATTATATATGAGATCAATATCAATTCTTCAATTAGATCCTATATTTATGATTGAAGACACTACTTACTTGTATTTGGTCACAATTCAACTATCAATAAGTTTTAATTCCACTAATCAAATTAGCATTAATATCCGTTTAGGAATTAGTATTTGGTCACAATTGAACTATCAATAAGTTTTAATTAGTTTGATTATGAGAAAAAATCTTGCAAAAATTAAATAATCGACATCAAATACTTTCTTAAATATTCCTACAAAATTATGAACTGACAAATGTTCTAACATGGTTCTAACTTCTTGATATTTAATTATACGAAATCAAAATTAATAAATAATGTGCTGCGATTTATCCCATCTAAAGTGCAAATATTTATTTATTTAGATTGAAATGATTTGAATCTTCAGCAAAGTCAAATATAATGCTACTATATCTTTTCCACCTACCTAAATGCAATATACACTTTCTGACAAGGTATCAACTTTTAAACAATGGCACGAACAAAAGCCTGGCTCAGTCGATAGATTGTTGAGTCTCTTAAACATGATGTTCTGGTTTGAACCAAGTTATATGCATGGAAAATGCTTAGTTAGGAGAGGCAAAACTCGTATGATCTATATGCCCCGATTGATAAGATTAGTCTCTAGCTATTAGTTGGAGGATATCGTCTGGATTCTTAAAAAAATTCGATCCCTATTATTCCTTGACTTGGAGCATGATTCACTCAGTATAATTTCTAATTCAATAAATCATAACAACTAAATTGTTTAAAACTAAAGTTTATGAATTGAATCGATAATTAAAAGAAAATTAAGAGAAAAACTTTGAGTAAGAATAATATGAATTTTTTAATGATATTTTAATCTAGATAAGTCATAAAAAATTATTTTTGTCCTTCTCATAATAGTAAATTGACCATATATTTCAAATATTTGAATCCTTAAATGCTACTATATATCTTTCATTAAAAAAGAGCTCACTGTCATTTTCCCTTAAACAAATCCCATAAAAATGATCGATCAACATCCGATAATTACTCTCTGTTTTTCAATTTTGTTTTGAAGTTAAACTTTGGATGAGAGTATTACTAGTATATGACAAGTATCATTTCTTTTGACCCAAAAAAAAAAAAAACAAGTATCATTTTGACATCATCAAGTCCGTGCGTTTTTGGCTTTTAGGTTTAATTTGATTATCAATTTCGGATTCATTAATTTGACATGATTAATTTTAAAATATATTGACAAACATTTGTCTTATAATTAATATATATTATTTATATATATCTTCCTTTTTACCATTTAATCAAATAAATATAATAGAACATATGACATATTTTTAAAAAATGCAAATTAATAAAAACCTTCATAAGAAATATATCAAAAAATTATAAATGACATGATTAAAAATGTTTAAATAAGCGAATAGTTATTGCTAGTAAATGGTAGAATAAAAGCCATTGAAATCATGAACTATATGACCATTGTAATCTTATCTCTAATTTATAGTTATCTCAACTTGCGATGTTGTCATGAATTAATTTATAGGTAAAACGTGATCGAGGATGATGAAGTTTTACTGATAAATGCAAAAGGCAAAGGTTGGAAATGAGGATCATTTGAACCGTTAAGTTAGCACACACTTGTAAAATTCAGAAAAGAAGAAAAGATTATTTATAAATGTTTTCTTGATTAATCAGCGAAGGCATTTGGTTAGAAGTTTGGCACAAATTGTACTTATTAGCAGTTCTATCATTTTGGTCCATGGTTTGGCTACCTTTAACATGTATGTGAGCCTAACTCCTCACACTGTGATATAAGTATTTAGAGTTTGCCACATTATCTTTTCCAATGCACTCTATCCATTTTAATCTTACCAACCACTCTTTCTTTTTTTATTACTCGTTTCTGTTTTTTCTAAATGCAAAAGGCAAAGGTTGGAAATGAGGATTTTTTGAACCGTTAAGTGAGCACACACTTGTTAATTTTGACTTATAAACATTTTTTGACTAAAATACCCCTATTTAACATAGGAATTATTTAAACATTTATATTTACTAAAAATAATACTATACAATCAAGAAATAATTCTAATATATTTTTTCAAAATTTATAATAGATAACATTTATTAATTTTTTTATATTATAAAAATTTATAATTTCTTGTTATATAAAATTTTATGACTTTAATTTTTCATCACATCTATTGGTGGATAAAAATATGTTTCAAACACATTTTCTATCACATAGTATAAATGATATAAGATTGAGATATTACATAAATAATTTAAACGAGCCAATTTCAGGCCAAACATGATAAATTGTAAAAATGATATAATCTGAACAGCATATAGTTAACAAAATCAGAAGTAAATGATGTGAAAACGACTTAAAAACTACCCATTACTAGAAAATGCCCAATTTACGATGGAATTTGCGAGGGAAAAATATTCCGTCGCAAATTGGGAGAAATTTGCGCGGGAAAAATATTCCGTCGCAAATTGGGAGAAATTGGTTATAAGTTTAGCACAAATTGTACTTATTAATTAGCAGTTCTATCATTTTGGCTCATGGTTTAGTTACCTTTAACATGTATGTGAGCCTAACTCTTGTCTAAAATTTTGTCCCTAAAGAAAAACTATCTAACCTCTTTCCCTGTGCATTGATGACACTCCATATTTTGAGCTTCATATGAAATTGTGGATGATTATTTATATTCAATTGAAGTTGTGTTAGTTAAAATACTTAAAATTTATTAATAACATGTGCGACCATAGCTCAAAAGTATTGGGAAATAAAAGTAAGGTTGGTTTTATGTAACATATATATTATAAAAAAGCTCAATTATACATGGCACTAAGAGCTTTAGACCATGTATAGATAACATCTTCAACTATTGAAACTTTACAATAAACCCCCTAAATTATTATATTTATGCAGATTGCAGATTACTACCATACAATAAGTTACCAAACACTAATTATTATTTATCTAATAATCAAATACACAACCACTAAAGAGTACATGGTTGGGATCATGGGCATAGACTTTAAAGTTGAAAGCTCATGAAGACTATAGATTTTTTTTGTTGGTAATTTAAGCTTAACAAAATAATTATATTTGTATACGTTATTCTGATTTAATGACTCCCATTATTAATTTTATTATCAACTTAATGACTTATTCATTGTTTGGAAAATTTATTTAAATATGCAAAAAAATTACTTTTTAAAAATTTGTTTAGATAAATTACTTCGGGACACCAAAAAAGCTGGAATTGCTTTCTTATCACATATAAAAAGGTGGGGGGAAAAATCCAACGATAAATTTGGAAAGATGCAGAAAAAAATTCAAATGATACTTTTTCTAGCATATACAATCACTGGAAGTAAACTCTTTCATTGCCTTTGATTAAAAAAAAACAAATGAAACTCTTCCATTGCCTCTGTCTGTGTAGGACCGCTGGGTGATACCCTAAAAAAAAAACAAAATCAATCTCCATCCACAAATTCTCCATTCGACCCTACCCATTCGGCCACACTCCTCCTCCTCCGGTCACTCCACTCCTCAATCTCAACTTTCAAGTTCTCAACCCGCCGGCCACCGCACTGACAGCTCTCAGCCTGTCGACTCTCGCATCTCATCGACCACCATCCACCGTCCACTTCCTCGTCGTCACAGTCACAGTCAATCACGAAATTCACGCTTCACGCCAGACGCAACGCAAGCGGCTTCATCTCTCGATCTCTCCTCCTCGTCGGCGTCGCACAGTCAGCCCACGCTTTCACTCATAGTCTCAGACTCTCAGTCTGTGCGTCGGCAGCGTCTCGACGATCCTTAGCCCTAAACTTTTCTACCTTCTCGTTTGAGTCTT
Organism: Acacia crassicarpa; assembly: GCA_034222035.1. Taxonomy (NCBI): domain Eukaryota; kingdom Viridiplantae; phylum Streptophyta; class Magnoliopsida; order Fabales; family Fabaceae; genus Acacia; species Acacia crassicarpa. Next base: position 14,776,778 of record JAWXYG010000009.1, on the reverse strand, counting down.
CTCCCACCTAGGCCATCAGCGGCTCGATTCTGTTTTGGCGAGTGGTAAGTCGGGAACACTCTTTTTGCATTTTCTTCCTTGACAACCTCTGAAGTCCGAACTGTGCTCACTCTGTTTCATACGCTATTTTTTTAGCTGGTCTAAACCCTAGAATACTCACTATCTCCAGTCATCAATTCGGATCTAGGGCTTAGATGTTCGATTTATGTACCTATTTTTGTTTCCTTATTTTTTATCATCGAGGTCATCTTTGATTCAGTGGGAATTTGAATGTTGAAATTAGGGATCTTCCTAGTCTGGTTGTTATACTTCAAGCTTCTCTTAGCCCGAATCTTAATGAACGCAAGGCAACCGAGCAAAGCCTTGAGCAGGTGCATCTTGTTGTTATTGGAGTTGCTTTGCTTTATCATCACTTAATTTCGCCTTTATTGTCAGATATATGCCTGGTCTTTGTTTTTTTAATCTTTTACTCCATTGAATTTTTTCTTTTTCCCACGAAGGTTTTGTCTTTAGCACTACACTGTGCATTTTGTGGCATGGCTTTACTTGTAATTTTCAGAGCTTTTACTTTTTGACTTCCACAACAGTGTCCCTTTTAGTTTCTGTGAACTCTGTTGTCATTGCAAATAATTGATTGTATTTGTTCTATGATTTGATGTGTGCTCTAGTTTATATTTGGTATTCTTTATATACAGTTTCAGTATGCCTCTAAGCATCTTGTAAGGTTGTTGCAAATCATCGTTGATAACAATTGTGACATGGGAGTGTGGCAAGAATTGCCTGCATTCATTTCAAGAACTTCATAGCAAAATATTGGTCTCCGCTTGATTCTGGTAAGTTCTTGTAAATGTGTTAAGAGTTAGAAAATTGACCCTTTGTCGATTCATTATACTTCTCTGGGTTCATGTAGATGCCCAGCAAAAGATCTCAGAGAGTGATAAAGTAGTGGTGAGGGACCACATTCTTGTGTTTGTGGCTCAAGTTCCTCCAAGGTACGCTAGTTGAACTATGATTTTTGCTAACTTTTTGTTAGTACCATGTTTTCCATGCTATCCCATCTAATTTATTTTAATAGGTTCTCTGTGTGCGTGTGTTTAATCCAATGAAAACACATGGGTCAAAACTTAAGGATTTTGTGTTTCTTCTATTTTTTTGGTCCAAGTTTCATTGTATTGACTATCCATGTTTACACGTTGTCTAGGGTGCAACTTGGTGAGTGCCATGGGTTTTATTTCAAGATGTTAGCTGTTTCTTTAGTTTTTGTTGTTGTTTTGGAGATCAAATATTAATGGATGGAGTATTATTCACGTTAGACTATAAATATTAATGGATGGAGTATTATTCACGTTAGACTATTCACATTAGACTATTTCAAGAAATTGCAATTGCTGTTGCTTTGTTGTTTTGCAGGATAATGTCATCCCTTTTTCATTTTACCCTTGGAGTATTATTCACATTAGACTATAATACGGTTTTCTACGTAGGGTAATTAAAATGTTAGGATGGGACAAAAATGAAAGAATTGAATTGTTTTGTACGTGGGGTCACTTTTTTTTTGCTTAGAAATGAATCCTCTATTTTTGGATGCATAGATATTCATCAATTCTTTTCTTTGATAGGTTAATACATTCATTTTTCCCCAAGATCCAGAATTTAAAGGTAGACAAGTAGTCACTTTCCACAACCAGAGAGACTTGATATTCTTCTAGCATCATTGGTATGTATCCACAAGACTTTAATAACTAATCCACATTTTTATATTTATGCATTTTCTAATGTTCAATATTGTTGTGCGGAGAACTTGCTAATGTAAATAGTGGACTTCAAAGTTGTTTGTGAACAACTTGCGTGACATTTGGATTCTGTTTATAATAGGAAATTTTATTTGAAAATCAGTGTTTGTTGCAAAGATTTTTGATTTACAATTTCTTAATGACAGCCAACTGCAGGGTCTTAATCTGTCTGGAGTTATACCAAGTCAATTTGGTGATCTTACTCAATTGCAAGAACTGTAAGTGATGCTTTCTTTCTTGGAAAATTTTCACTTTTATTATCTGTTTATTTTCAATTTTTATTTCTACATAATTCTTTCAAAAGGTAGTTAAGTTTATTCCCCTTTGTAATATGAATAAATTATTAAGGTAATAACACAATCTTGAGTTAGACCAACTGCTTATCATTGTCGACAAATCCCAAGTATGGCATGCTTTCTGGATATATTCATTGTCATTCTAGTTTATCTTTTTAAGTCTTATTCTTTATAACTGAACAATCTTCTTTACTTGAATGAGACTGCTATGGATATATTCATTGTCACTTACTTTATTGGAATTTTGAAATTTATTAAGATAAGTTACATAATCTATACTAGGTAATTCTTTTGATTTCTTTTGCTCTGAACTTTGCCAAAATTATTTAGATAAGCTGTATTTGTTATGCTCCTTTGCTCCTTCGTTGTATTTAACATATATTTGTATTCATGCCCCGTCCACATGCATGTCCCCATCTTCTAGTGTACTATCCTCATTCTCTGGTTGCTTGCTGAGATCTTTTTTTTGCTCACAGCATGTGTTTGTTTGCCACTTTTTTGATTAAGTGCCAATTAACTAGTATAAGCAGCTAGTTGTATTTGCCACTTAGGTCTTGTAGTTGAATTAGTTTGTGTAGGGTTGGGTTGAGGAAGCATGGAAGGCGATTGTGATAGGAGTTGGATGTATAATCGTCTAACTTCAAAAACACGACTTACTCAAGTATTCTTGAAGGGTTTAGAAGAGTTCATCGAATTTGCTCTGGCGCACACAGCTAATTCAAGTACCTCGATCAGTTGTCCGTGTGTGAAATGTAGGTGTATGCAATTTCATGATCCAAGCACGGTCAGAATCCATTTGTGTCAAAAAGGATTCATGCCAAATTATGAATGTTGGCAATTTCATGGGGAAGTTGGACAAACAACGAGTGGTTATTATGAAGATAGTACTCATCGATACAACTTTAATCAATATGAGTAGTTAGTTATGAATGCCGCGGGACCATCGATCGGTCAATACTTTGATCCCGTTACCCATGCTGAACCGTCATACATGGGAGAGGAGACCGGTGCACATACTCAACCAGCAAACATGGGAGAGGATCCTAATCCGGAAGCCGAGAGGTTCTATAAAATGCTTCAAGATGCACAACGTCCTTTATGGGAAGGTTGTGAACACATTGAAAATAGTGAATATTCATCACTATCGGCTACCCTAGCAACACTAAGCTTGAAGACTGATCACAATATGAGTGAGAGGAATTACAATGAAATGATGCAGATCATGAATAAGATTGTTCCCAATGACAATAATTTGCCGAAAGATTTTTACCAAGCAAAGAAGAAGGTGAAAGAGCTTGGGCTCGGATGTGAAAAAATTCATTGCTGCCCTAGAGGATGTATGCTCTATTACAAGGATGATGCTGAGCGAACTACATGTAAATTCTGTGCACATGAGAGGTACAAAGTTGTGAGGAATGGAAGAAAAAAGACCTATAAAGCATTGAGCAAGATGCACTACTTTCCTCTCGTGCCCAGACTTCAGAGATTGTATTCATCACAAAAAACAGCTGCTCACATGAGATGGCACCAAGAGCATTGCAGGGATGAAAAATTTGTGACGCATCCCTCCGATGCCGAAGCTTGGCTGAAATTTGACGAGGCAAATCCTTCGTTTGCAGGCGATCCCCGTAATGTCCGTCTTGGTTTATGTTCGGATGGGTTCGCTCCTTTCAACCAGACGGGCAGTAATTATTCCTGTTGGCCTGTGATTGTGACTCCGTACAACCTCCCACCTTTGCATGAGAAGAGAATTTTTGTTCCTCAACGCGTTGATCCCTGGGCCATCCAACCCAAAAATGAAAATAGATGTATATCTCAGGCCTTTGATAGACGAGTTGAAGATGCTGTGGAGTGAAGGGGTTCTTACATATGATGTATCATTGAGCCAGAATTTCATCATGCGGGCTGCCTTAATGTGGACGATAAATGATTTCCTTGCATATGGGATGTTGAGTGGATGGCAAACTTCGGGGAAGCTTGCACGTCCGATATGTCTCGAACAGAACGCGGGTTATAGCTTGAAATATAGTCACAAAGTCTGTTGGTTTGACAGGCATCGGCGATTCTTGCCTATTGATCATCCGTTTAGGAATAATAGAAAAGACTTCAAGCAGAATGTTGTCGAACACGCAGATCGATCTCGTCGTTTAAGTGGCCAAGAAATATGGGAAAGGGTCAAGTACATTCAAAGTGTTGAAGAGGGAGCCGCTTCTAGATCACCAGAGGGATATGGCGTTGAGCATCATTGGAACAAACGCAGCATTTTTTGGGAGCTACCATATTGGAAAGATCAATTGTTAAGACACAACCTCGATGTCATGCATATTGAGAGGAATGTGTTTTGTAATATTCTGCACACCGTCATGGACACAAAGGGTAAGACGAAGGATACAGTCAACGCAAGACGTGACATAGAACATATTTGCAGAAGGCCTGGTTTGCATTTGATCAAGAATGCCACCAACCGAATTTCCAAACCTAAAGCGCCTTACACATTGAACAAAGAGCAGAATTTACAATTGTTGGAATGGGTTAAAGGTGTGAGACTACCGGACGGTTATGCATCAAACTTTAAGAGATGTGTCGACATGAACGAGGTGAAGTTAGTCGGGATGAAGAGTCATGATTGTCATGTTTTCTTTCAAAGATTGTTGCCGTGGGCCTTCAAAGCACTACCGAAGAATATATTGAGTATTCTGACAGAATTTTCCTCGCTCTTTAGAACAATTTGTGCTTCTGAGCTTAATGTTGATAAGTTACGGCAACTGGAGGAGAGCGTGCCAATAATGCTATGTAAGTTAGAGATGGTGTTTCCTCCTAGCTTCTTTGACTCAATGGAACATTTGCCTATTCACTTGGCGTACGAAGCAAGGGTAGGAGGTCCACAACAATATAGGTGGATGTATCCATTCGAAAGGTAATATATATACACAAAAATTGGTCTGTGATTAATTGAAACACACACATTATGCTTTATGATATAAATACTCTCTGATTGTCCATTGTAGGTTTTTACACACACTTAAGAAGAAGATAAAAAAATCCAAGGTACGTTGAAGGATGTATCCCTGAAGCTTTTCTACTCGAAGAGGCCACTAAATTTGCCTCATACTATTATCCCCCTGAAGTTATATCAAGATGGAGAGTTGTACCTCGTAACGATGATGGCGGTGAACCGAGTGGTCATATATCAATATTTAACTATCCTGGCCGAGTCGTGCGAAAAAATTGTGTGTCAACTCTGGAAGGAATAGATAAAAAAATAGCGGAGTGGTACATTTTAAACAACTGTGACGAGGCCGCCAAATACTTAAAGTAAGATTTCCTCTTTTGTTGCTGTTACGGTAAAAATTAAAGTATTAATTTCATTTCTTTCTTGTTACAGTCACTTCTCTAATTCGGTCCGATCGACAAATCCTGAGATGTCGGATTCAGATGTTTATCAATTCATGAACGCTGAGTTTTTTAAATGGTTACGATCCTACTTCGTGCACAACACTGATGCTCCTCAAGATGTTGTGTGGAGTTTATCTTACGGGGCTGCAACAACTGTTACCCGGATCAAAAAATATGTAATCAATGGGTATCAGTTTGCAACTGTTGAAGCAAACCAGGATACAGAATGTTGCAATTATGGTGTATGTTGTCGAGGTGGCCAAGCTGACGGAGTCGAGGGCGACTATTACAGGATATTAATTGACATAATTCAGCTGAATTACAAGTGGGACAATTTTGTGACTCTATTTAAATGTGAGTGGTTTGATAACACTCCGCGTGGGACGAAAGTGGACAAATATGGAAATGTTGAGATCCACACGTCAAGGAGATATACAGTTAGTTATGACCCATTCATTCTTGCTCAACAAGCGCAACAGGTTTATTATACATCATACCCTACATCCCGCCAAGGGTGGATGGGAGTTATCAAAACCAAAGCACGAAACATTATACCTAAGTCGAAAAAGTCAGAAACAAATGACGATATTACTGAACCGTTCCAAGCTGATGTGGAATGTGAACTAGTTCCACTCGTAAGTGTTGCCGATGACGATCTACCAACCAATCTCTTTGATTCCACTGCGGAGTTAGAGCTGATTCCTATAAATATTGACGATGAGGAATCAGATGATGATGAGGCACAAGAGATATACTCTACTAATGAATCTGAATTCGACGACTATGAGACATCGGAGGAAGGTGTGCAGGCAGAGGTCGAAGAACAGGATTCATTCGATTGATTTGAGTTAGTTTTTTTTTTTTGTTTCTTTGTTTATACTAGATACTCTGTTACTTCGCCAGTATCATTTTGAGTAAACTTCTTATACTTTTATATATATTGATATAATGTTTATAAGTGTTCAGAGATGGAGCATCGAGGAGGGCGTTCAGGTACTGGACGTAATGGTGGTAGCTCTCGGCCCCATCCTATTAGGGGGGTAGGGCGATATCATCTACCTCTTCCATAAGCAGAGGGCTTGGCTCTTCCCCAGAGATGCCATCTTTTACTCTTTCATCTTCACCGTCTACTGTCGACTCTGTTTTGGGTTGTAGAGGTAGAGGTGTGTCTGTCTCTCCGAGTGATCCACAGCAAGGGGCAGAGCAGGTTGAGTTTATGATTTCTGACTAATTTACATATATTTTGTTTTTTATAAGCATCTATGTTCTAACATTTTCAATACTTCTTCCTTGGAGAGCAGCCTGCATCGTCTCAGAGTCAGGTCGAGGATGCTAGTTCCTCCGGCACACCAGCTTGGGGAACATTTGATTCGAGTACAGGGAAGATGTGGATTAAATATGTCGGTGGCAAAGAGTAAGTAATATAAAGTTACTAGTAATATGATATTTTACCTTTAGCTTGTATGCTAATATTTGTAACATTTTCTTTGTTTTCAGGTTTCTGCCTAATAAACCGGTCAAGAAATTCTTAAAAGATCAAATGTTCCGTAATTTCATTCATCCTTGGTCCAGTTGGACAGAGATTCCTCAGGCTGACCGGGACGCTTGGTTGAAGGAGTTCTTAGTAAGTTGTGTGATTTATGGTTATTAATTTCTTATCATCAAAATACAAATTGATTAACTACTTTTATAGTTTGGAGAACTAATTGTTTGTTATTGTTTTTCAGGGAGAGTTTAGTTGGTTACCGGTTGATTTGGTAGATTTAAAAAGAACTTATAGCTTCAAGGCCAGCAAGTTGATGTCTGATAGATTTTATAAATTGAGAGTGGGTCTGGGGAAGAAAAATTGGATTCAAGATGAGGTCAAAGCTCAGCTATTTGAAAGATGGGCCACCGACGAGAAATTTATAAAGAAAAGAGAACAAAATAAGTTAAATAGGGCCCGTATGGATGGACCGTCATATGCTGGCGGCTGCATTCCATTTAGTGAGCATAAGCGAAAAATTGTAAGTATACGTTAGCTTTCAATATTTTATACTTTGAAGTAATTAATTGACGGTTATCAATTTTTATTCTTTCTCTTTTAATTGACGCTTCATCAATTTGTGTTTGCAGGCAGACAAAGGGGAAGTTCCTGCGGATACAATTCATTGGGCTGCCTTTGAGCGGACCCACTCCAAAGAGATTGATGGTGAGAAGCGTTGGATTAACGCCAAGTCCGAGAAATGCACGGTGAGATATTAACTAGATTTATTAGTTGTTTAAAACAGTAACATTTATTTCATTTCACATGTCTTATTTGTGGGATATTATTGTGTGTTTGTAGGAGACTTATCAGCAGCTGACGCAAGAGAGAGACTCGCAGATTGAGAACAACTCGACGTCCTCTTATGCTGATAACGAGAGTCTTTTCATTCAGGCTGCAGGAGGATTTGACAAGAAGGGGAGAGTCTTTGGGATGGGTGCCTCTGCCGGCGAGCTGAAGTCTTCTATGAAGCGCTCATCAGAAAGTATTGGAAGTGTTGCTCCAGGTAGACGTGATACTTTTGATACCAATCGCAAACCATTATTCCCTCGTCTATTTAAATGAAGTACAAAAAATAAACTGACTTCGTAATGTTGGTTTTGTAGATGATAAGAGGGTGAAGATGTTAGAAGCGAAGGTGAAGGAGCAACAAGAGCAGATGGTGGAGCAAGGAGCGCAGCTGAAGGAGCAAGGAGCGCAGATGAAGGAGCAAGCAGCGCAGATTTCGGAGCAAGCAAACATGATTTTAGAGTTGCGGCAACTTCTCCAATCCCTTATGAAGGACAAGGGTACGGGGCCGCCTCCTGATGGTGATAGCGATACCGATGGTGATCCTGCCCGGACTGCTGCAGTTTAAACTTTTTTTAAGTTTATTTTTGTTGAAACATTATACTTTGTAATATTTTGTTATTTTTATATAAACTTTGATGCTTGTTACAATATCTTTTTATCATATATAAGTCTTTTTAATTTCTAATTTTTTATATTTTTTATAAAATTAATTACATTTTTAAAATCATTTAATTTTTAAAAAAAATTTAACTGGGAACTTTGCGAGGGAATCCTATTCCCTCGCAAAATTCAATCACTATTGAAATTTGCGAGGGAATTCGATTCCCTCGCAAATGTGACAATTTTGCGAGGGAATTGGATTCCCTCACAAAATTCAATCACTATTGAAATTTGCGAGGGAATCCGATTCCCTCGCAAATGTAAAAATTTTGCGAGGGAACTGGATTCCCTCGCAAAATGTTATCCCTCGCAAAATTTGAACTTTGTGAGGGAATGAATCCCTCGCAAAAGTTTAAAATTTGCGACGGACAGTTTCCCTCGCAAAATTTCAATGTTTTGCGAGGGAATTATTTCCCTCGCAAAATCCAAAATTTTGCGAGGGATTTATTTTTCCCTCGCAAATCTTGAAATTTGCGAGGGAAAATGTTCCGCCGCTAAAATCCGTATTTTGCGACGGAAATGTGTATTTTTGCCACGGAAAATGGGTTTGCGATGGCTTTTTTAACGACGGAATTTTTTCCGCCGCAAATTGTTTTTGCGACGGAAATTTGCTCTTTTGCGAGGGAAAAATTCCGCCGCAAAAAACTGATTTTTTTTGTAGTGCTTCTTATTACGATTTTTACCACGTTAATCTTATTATTTGAAGTTTATTTTCTTAATTATAATCTCATTCTTATTTAAGTTTTTAATGAGACAATATAATTAAAAATACATTAGTTATTTATGGCCAGTCCAATTACAATTCCGATTAAGACCATTATTTTTTTTATTCAAGGATTTATCCTTTCAAGACTTAGATGGTAATAAAACTAATATTCTTTATGTTGGGTGGAATCATCCATATTTTTTTCTCTTTCATTTTTTTTTAATGTTTATTCCCTGTCTATTTAATTTTCTTCTCTCATACTAGTATATATGTTTTTTCTTGGCTTTCCATTTTTAAACACATGCAACGTATAAATACTTGTAAGCTGCATGAATCAACATACTTAGTTCTACCGAAATTCATCTCCTCCCACTATCGTAGCTGTCTGTTTGGTTGTAGTCATTGCCCTTTTTTTTCAGAATGATGAACTCATCTTCCCAAAAATGTTATAAAAAGACCTATCTCTGAATCAATATGTCTTGACTACCTTGTTTCTGTGATTTGTTCACCTGTCATTTTGTTTTCATTTGGATCTGGAAAAAGAACCTAGCCCCCTCACAACAAACTATGTTTTAAATTCCCATTAAGTGCTCCCATTAAGTAAGAAGAAGAACCTAGCCCCCTCACAACAAGCTGTGTTTTAAATTCCCATTAAGTGCTCACTATTAATGTCGAGCAATATGCCTCAAATAAAATCAGAACCTAGCCCCCTCACAACAAGCTATGTTTTAAATTACCATTAAGTGCTCACTATTAATGTCGAGCAATGCCTCAAATAAAATCATCTCTAATATGTTTGCTAGCGAGTAGTTATTTTTAAAATTTGTTGAGATCATGTGGTTTGGTCTTGGCAACAAGAGGATGCATAAAACCGTACGTAATGTGCGCAAACGTGGTGATTTATCCTAACCATATGTTTAATTTGGCATGCAATTAATGTCTCTGAAGTTAAAAGAATCAAAACAGATACTTCTTTTTGTTGGACCTTGTAAATGATATACCAACTACGTCTCTTAAAAGTCTTTTTTCTGGTTGGTAAAGCTTTTTAACTGCTTTTTTTTTTGGTCAGAAGCTTTTTAATTAACTGCTGACTTCTAAATTCCAACCTCCTGTCAGCCCGGTGAATGTGTAATGAGCGGGTGAGTTATGAAAAGATAAATATTTCTTTTATCAAGCAATATTTATTGGCACTGACCAATTCTATATTCAATTTTTTACAAAAAGATGTTTTAATCAAATTTTAATACATGGCGAAAAAATTCATATTTTAACAATTATAGAAATTAATCTATAATATTAAAAACAATTAATTTTTTTGCTAAATAAGAAACTATCAAATCTGAATTATTGCGTTTAATCTAGGGAAAATCTCACAAAGCTCCCAAAGACCGTAAAAATTATTTTAAAAAATATCAGTTTAAATTCATCTATCAAAAAAGTCACAATGTAGATTCTTGTATTAAAAAAAGTTTTAAGTACCTTAGTGATATAGATTCCAAATGTGAACTTCCCTTATTGATAAATGTATGTGATTATATTGACAAGTCATAGAGTAATAATTGACAATATCATATATTTAAGTAAAGCAACTCCTGTTGACAAGTATATATCACTATATTAATAAGTCTTAGAGTGGCCGTTGATGAGTGTATAGAGTGATCATTGATAAGTACATCTATATTGTCTAAACCAGCTTTAGTTGACAAGCGTATATTACTACATTGATAAGTCATAGAACAATGATAAGTTTATCTATGTTAACTAAAACAGCTTCCATTGATAAGTATATGTGATTATATTGATAAGCTATAGAGTGACCATTGACAAACTCATCTATACCACTAAAGTTCATATAAATTTTTTTAATAGAGAAATTTACACTGGTAATTTAAATTGGAACTTTTTTTTATATTTTTTGAGGTCCTTGAATTGAGTGAGATTTTCGCTCAGCCATTGTTGATGTGACGAGTATGATTGATCCTTTTGAAGACATTAACATTAATACCCTCCGTCATCACTCCAAGATATTATCTACCGTCCAATCATTCATCCCCATCTCGCTCCCCCTCACTCTCTTTATCTCTCTTCCTCCGGCCACCTTCATGGAGGATGGTGATTCCACACAACCACTTCTCACCGAGGAAGCCCACCAAATAATCCAACCTCACTCTCATCCTACCCCCACAGCCACCACCGTCTTCTACGCCGGCACCGACGACATCCCTCCTCTCACCGGCCCCAGAGACTTCTCCACACAGTTCTTGACAGAATCCAAAAAGCTCTGGTACCTCGCCGGCCCCGCCATTTTCGCCTCCGTCTCCAAATACTCCCTCGGTGCCATCACTCAGGTATTCGCCGGTCATGTCGGCACCATCGCCCTCGCCGCCGTCTCCGTCGAAAACTCCGTCATCGCCGGTTTCTCCTTTGGCATCATGGTAATTATTAAACTATCCTCTATTTTCGATCCGTATATAATTTTTGTATTGATCAAAGTGATGAAGTGACTGGAAATAAAATTGAATTGCAGCTTGGGATGGGAAGTGCCTTGGAGACGCTATGTGGACAAGCGTACGGAGCAGGACACGTGGATATGTTAGGAGTCTACATGCAAAGATCATGGGTGATATTGTTTTTCACTGCGATGGTTCTGAGCATTCTGTACATATTCGCAGAGCAGGCTCTGAAACTTATCGGACAAACGACGGAGATATCGGAGGCGGCGGGCCGATTCGCGGTGTGGATGATTCCACAGCTTTTCGCGTACGCGTTGAACTTTCCGATCGCAAAGTTCTTGCAGGCGCAGAGCAAGGTGATGGTGATCGCGGGGATATCAGCGGCGGCTTTGGTGTTGCACGCGGTGTTGAGCTGGTTGCTGATGATAAAACTGCGGTGGGGGTTGGTGGGGGCGGCGGTGGTGCTGAACGGGTCGTGGTGGTTCATCGTCGTGGCTCAGTTTGCGTATATAATAAGCGGCCGGTGTGGCCGAGCATGGAATGGGTTCTCATGGAAGGCGTTCCAGAATCTTTGGGGATTCGTTCGTCTCTCTCTAGCTTCAGCTGTCATGCTCTGGTGAACAAACTGATACTGGCCCCGTTTGAAATAGTTAATGTTGGTGGTTGTGATTGGTGGTTGATATGATTTTTTTTCTAACATGATTTTACAAACTTAAAATAAGATAAAAATTGGATTGTAAATGTGATTTATGTTTGAATTAACAATGGTAGGGCCGATCTGCACCATGAAAAACGGGTCTTTCGTCTGAGTGACTTTTTCTTAAAATAACTTTTAACCTAAAAATTCATTTAAAAAACATGTCAGCTTAAACACTACTTCATCTTACTCTCACCCTAGTATTTTCTTTCCTGCTTTGTTTTTTTTTTTTTAGCCCCAGCCTTCTCAAACAGGCTCACCGTCTCTTCTTCGATTCTCTTTAACTTAAGTATTTTCTTTTTCTTTTTTTGGTATGAAATAGTTATTTACACTGTGCAATAGAAAAGGCACATGAAAGTGAATGACATCGGTTTCTGTACTAAGCAACCAATTATTAAAGCAAAGTGATTGTACCAGAGCTAGGTGTGCGTGTGTTTTTAGGTAAAGATGTGTGGGTGAGAAAGTGATGAGTTTGTCGGTTGATGTGCAGCTTGGAAGTATGGTATTTTATGGCTCTGATACTGTTTGCTGGATATCTCAAGAATGCAGAAATCTCCGTCGATGGCTTATCTATATGGTGAGTACGTGCATGAAATCTAATATTTTTCTGTTTTATAGTTAACTCTTGAATCACCGTATGTTTGTTTGGAGCTGCTTATTTTAAACATGTTTATACAAGACAAAACAAAAACTCTTTTATTATAGTACTTAGCTCACACTTTTAAAAATGATTTTGAATGTTCTAATTGCAGATTTGCAGCTTCAAAGCTTAGGTTTTCTTTTTTCTTTTTTATATATATCAGTAGATTCTAAGAAAAATTAGTCACATTTTAGTAATCTTACGGACATAAAGGTGCACTTTTTTCTCCTTTTTTTTTTTACGCTTTTTGAAAAATAATTAAAATTTCACTATTTTCGTTTTTTAAAAAAACATAAAAATTCAAAACTACATGTCAAAATTTTTGTTATTTTTACATAGAATATAATAATTAAAAGGTATTCCCTCTTATCTTTAATATAAGACATATTTACTTAATTTAATTAGATTAAGGAAGTTTATTAAGTTAGTTAATATTATATGTATTTTCTAAAACACCTTTGTTATTTTTTTAATTCTCTCATTTCCTCTTCTCCTTAATTATAGCTGAAGAGCGTCAACAGTGGTAGATTAAAAAAATACTGACAAATATAAAAAGTATATATTATATTTAGGACCAAAATCAATTCCACAAATATATCTTATTTTAAAAAATGAAGGAGTAATTTCTATAAAAATAATTAAAAAGTGAAAAATAAAAAAGAAAGTTGAATTATTACAAAAAGATATTTCAAGGAGGCGCCCGTTTCACCCTCCCCTTTTCTTCTGTGTTTTTTTTTTTTTAAATCTTTTGTCATTTCCCTTAATCTTTAACATCATTAGTGCGCTACACACATTCGTGATCTCGATACGATGCTACTAAATCCCACTAATTAAGCTCATCATAGAAAATTCTTACACTCGCCATCACTGTCGTATAAATTATATAGGTAGGTATAGGATTGACATAGTAGTGACAAAGACTTGTCTGTTTGTTATTTAACAACCTAGTGATATACAAATTTATTTAACTAGAAGACATCCTCGTATTCATTTTGAATTGTCAAATTAATTATTATAATCATACTTGCCCCAGTTTTCAAAAAGCAGATCCATATTGATCCCTTCCTTGCTATTCATATTAATTTTTTATACCAGCGCTATTCATGTTAATCGCATCCTAGTATTCTTATATATTTTGTGTTGACAGCATGAATATATTGGGGTGGACCATCATGGTATCTTTCGGGATGAACGTGGCCATAAGGTTTATTTATCCCTCTCTCCATCTCCATCTCCATCTCCATCTCCATATCTATGATGTTGTCTGATTCGATTAATTACTTATCTCCCCAAAAAGCACACGGAACTATAATTAATTGGTTGAAACTATATATATATATATATTTTGTGGGCAGTGTAAGAGTGTCGAATGAACTGGGAGCAGTTCATCCACGAACAGCGAAATTCTCATTGGTGGTTGCTGTAATAACTTCCAGTTTGATAGGCCTCTTATTGGCCCTCGTTTTGATAATCTCTCGAGACTATTACCCTTCCTTATTTGCTAATGACACACAAGTTCAAGATCTAGTGAAGCAGCTCACACCTTTGCTTGCCCTCTGCATCCTCATCAACAACGTTCAGCCTGTTCTTTCAGGTGATCATAACATTTTCTCTTGTTTACCCAATGGCCTTGTAGCTTAATGATGTTAAAACTCTCTTGTGAGTGCAAGGTCACCACTTTGTAACCTCATACCTGTCCCTTTAATTTTTTTTTTTTTAAAAAAAAAACACTACCGATGCAATTTTGTTCCTAGCTTGTAGGGGGCAAGAAATTTTATACAAATCGTCCCTACCCCAGACCCCACTTGGAAGAGCACATTAATTGTACTCATCATTTTGATGGGTTTAATGTGTGTTCATCACCAATATAATCTAAACTTTTTTAATTAATTATTGGGTGGTCCAAATTTAATTTGAATAATTTTTTATTTTAATGTATATATAACTTTTAAAATAAAGAATATGTTATAACTATCGGTTCTCAACAAATGAATTTACTATTTTTTAAAAGTCACAGATTAAAAATTTTTAATTTAGACCATTCAAATCTATTATAAATGGCCTAGATCTTATCACATCGACGAGCTCATCGCATTGATGAGTATTGAATGAGAATCCCCCACCTGATAGGAGCTGAGGGAGCCCACTTTTCGTTGTCTGATTAGTTTATAATATGTGTTTCCTGCAGGGGTGGCGATTGGGGCAGGATGGCAGACATGTGTTGCTTATATTAATATTTCATGTTACTACCTATTTGGTATTCCTGTGGGTCTCGTTCTGGGTTACAAGCTCAACTTGGGTGTCACTGTAAGCCATTAATATTCTATGATCTTCAATAGGGTTCATATACATATAGGTGCTAATTAAACGGTTGGTTTTGGGAATAATGTTGATGATTATTATTAGGGAATCTGGTATGGAATGATGTCGGGGACAATACTGCAGACTTGTGTGCTTTTCTTCATGGTTTATCGAACCAACTGGAACAACGAGGTGAGATATATAGATATTGTCACGTGCGTGAATATATATATAACAAGGAAAGTAAAATTTGAATGAATGGATTTCAGGCTTCCCTTGCGAATGATAGAATAAGGAGATGGGGAGGGCACAAAGATAAGGACGAAAACAGAGATAATGGAACATGAAGGAGCCTCAAGAGACTGCCTACACGTTCCTTTGTCAAGGCTCTTTCATATTTTATTCTGTTTATTTATTTGTTATATGGAATCTAGTGCGTTGAACATTCATGCCCTTGTGAGGAACCAGAGATATATATCTCAGCCCTCTCCCAAGGAACTATATAGTGAGATCACTATTTGGATTTGTATTTGGATTTGAATTTGAATTTGAAAAATTAAGTTCGGTTGTAATTGATTATGGAAGTACGTACAAGACTTGGGATTCTAATTCCAAGTATTTGGTTTCCAAACATAATCAATATCTTGAGCATTGACAAGTTAACATAATCATTATTATTCAATAAAAATTTCAACCCCTCAATTTTTTTATTAAGAGGCTTTGGATCTCTTTCTTTATTGTTTTTCAGCTTTTTCTTGGTTTTTAATGGTGCAAATCATATTTATTATAATTAACCAATTTATTTTATTTCTGTAATCTACTTAAATTAATCAAGTCAATCTTATATTAAAAATGGAATCATCATTGAATATCTACAAAATCCAAATTGTTGTGAAACTAGCTGGTTCTTGTCCATTTGTATTATCTAACTTCTTGAAAATTCATTTATAAACCCAAGCCTTTCGTTTTTGCTAGCATCCTTGATTCTTCCAAGTTGTCGGTTGGAATACACCAGATGCTGTAATCCCAAAAAAAAAAAAAAAAGCTACACATCTTTTAATGAAGTTTCAAACTTTAGTTCGTCATGTGAGAAACTAGTCCCTTTTATTGGATTCAACTCCCATTGGTGTCCACGCCAATCTGTTGGCTGTTCTGAAAATTAATGATTTATTGCAAAAGGATTGGTAGGTCCTATTGCTCATATCTTACGTGAGGCTAACCGGGTGACTGATGTTTTAGTCAAGCAAGGCATTAATAACTCTGCAATTATTGAGATTTGTCTAGGGATGCTGAGATCGGTGATTGCTCAGGAGAGTTTGGGAATTGTTTCCCCGTGTGCTTTTATTTCTATGTAATTCTATTTATGTAATTCTGGCTCTTGCCATCTTCTCTTAACCAAAAAAAAAAAAAAAACTCCCATTGGTGTCCAAGCTTTTTCTTGCTGCGGAACAGTTCCCCCCCCCCCCCCCCCCCGAATCATGGACTCTACACTTAAATTATGGGCCTGAGTCCTCCCATATTCTATAGTTCGCGCCCTGAAACTGTTTAGATTAAGCCCAATCACGTTTTGTGCCAATAGCCCAAGTCTATGTTTTCTTTTTAAAAAAAAGTGCAAAATCATCCTAAGGGATTTTATTGCAATGTTGCCCCTAAAGTTTAAAAACGTAGCAATGTTGCCCCTCCGTTAAAAACCCTAACGTGGACCGTTAGTTGACCGCTAGGGCATTAACGAAAAGGCAACATTACTACGTTTTTAAACTTCAGGGGCAATATTGCTACGCCGAAAACTTTAATGGCAAAATTGCTCCTAGGTGCATATTTTAAAGGCAAAATTAGACCTTAACCCTATGAAATAATAATGATGATACCTTATTTTAGACCCAACAAACACCATACATGAGTTCATTCAATTCTTATATATTTGATTATCATTTATGTTCCGCAATTTTTCTTAAGAAAATATTTCCCCATGCTGACTCTAATGAATCAAATAAAAATGTAAAACTAAGGTATCATTCTTTCCTTGATGTGGGTAATGTTGTAAAGCACAACAAAATCTTCATAACAACATTTGCCCCCTTTGTTAGATTTGATACCCAAACTCACACCACAAGCATGGCTTGCTCCAAATTCAAGAAATCTTGGAATTTTATTGCACTCCTATGTTCAGCCTAACAATAGAATTTTGGTTATTTAACGTTACTCTCTCCGTCCCTATATGTGAAAAAAAGACTTTCAACCAAATCCCGAGATTTTAAAGAAGAGTAAAAAGTAGGTAAATGTAATAATTATATATAAAATTTTAATTTTTTTTCAAAAATGCCTTATTTATGAATGCGTGGGAGAGAGAGTAGTAATGATAAAATTATGAAAGAGAATGTATATAGTATAATAATTAATTGAGAATGATATGAAAAAAGGTGTATTTATTATTGAGACGGACTCAAAAAGAATCTTATGTTTAGAGACAAATCCATTAAAAAATTTTCTTATATATAGACGCAGGGCGAGTATTTTTTTAAGAGACTAATTTCAAGTTTTAATTTTTAACTTATTTTTCACATAAAATAAATTTACATTTCAAGGATAATACAAAGGGATGAAAAATCATTTAAATATGTCCTCTCCGACATACCTCTTTATTGTTGTATAATTTATATATATATTACTGAAGTTAATGTTTTGTTTTTATATGTGATCATATATAAATCTAAAATAAGGCACTATGATATTTCAAAATTATTTGTATTAATATAAATTCAACAAGAGAAAAAACAAATGTCCTAAACATTTAAATATAACAAAATTAATCTATACCTATATATATAATAATTTCTAGAAAACTGTTATAATTTTAAAATATTATATTATATTGAGAACTTTTCCCAACCATGTTTTTGGCAAAATTTTGCAACTTGTTTAAGAAAATATGTTTTAACACATGACCTCCGCACACAATCAATCCTTATAATTTAAAGACATAATTTTACCAACCATTGTTTTTAATGGAAGGGTCATGACATGTAAAGCATGAGGGGGGTCCAACTTCGGATAATACATAAAACACTCTTGGAAAAAAATTTGGGAGAATGACATCTAAATTCTAACCAATAGAAATAAGATATTGACAAGTCTTATAAGTTATTAGTGGTAACTACATGATATATGGCAAATATAAGAGAGAATGTCTCTATCCGTTACCCAAAAGGACGATGTCAGTGGAGTGTAACATAAACCCAAGCCTTTTTTTTTTTTGTAGCATATTTGTTTCTTCCTATCAGAGGTTGTTTTATTTTTTCTTTTGCCCTGGGACAACTATGTGAATAAAGATAAATGTGGGTCTGAAGTGGGAATTTTATTTTTATGGTTTAAAAGTTAAATTCTAGAAACTAGGTAAGTAAATATGAGTGTTGAGAAAGTCAGTTCTGTGTTAAAGGGATAGGCACTAATTAATGAGATCAAACCCATGACGTGAAGGAGTCAATTTTGATACATTGGAAGTAACTCCCAATAAGTGTCCTCTCTTTGGTCTTTATTCTAGTTCTCTCCTCTATGTTCCTCGTAAGGTGGATTTTCTATATCACGGAAGTCTATATTATTAGCTACAATTTTATGTAGGTATTTCAACGAATCAGTTAGAGTCAGATTACAGGTGCACCTAAAAACTTATAGGCTTATACTATTTTTTTTTTTTGACAAAAAAATTAAAAAAGAGATTGGGTTCACCTACGATCCAAATGTAGTGCGAGATCTCTTTTTTTCCTAGGTGATACTGATGTTGGGCAGGGCGAGCCGTCTATTACCTTTAGGTGTTAACCTAGGCACCTAGGAGCTTGAATGCCTTTCCTAGCGCCTTGACCAACTCCAGGATTGAACCCCCTCCCCTTTTAGTGAGAGTATCCGACACTTTTACCAATTGAGAGCAAGAATAAAGAGTAGATTTATACTTTTTTTTTTTTTGGTAAATTAGATTTATACTATTTGAGAAACTATCTAAAGGTAAATGTGGACACATCTTAAATTATGGGCCTGAGTCCTCCCATATTCTATAGTCTGCGCCCTGAAGCTCTTTAGATTAAGCCCATTGCGTTTTGTGCCAATATCCCAAGACTAAGTTTTTAGAATATATCCACACACAAAAAAAAAATGTTTTCTTTTAGAAAAAAGCAAAATCATCCTAAGGCAACAAGGCCATATAAAGTTATAAACAATATCTGATTTTTGCCCATCCATCCTTAAAAAGTGTAAAAACTTTTTGTGATTTGACATTACTTGATTTTAAATTTTTAATATGGGACAATTTCAGTTGGCCCAAAACTTGATATGTTTTCAGTCAACCAAAAAACTGAAATTTTATCGTTCCTCCTTGGAGCAATATGAAATTATGTTTTGAGGTGATGGGACAAAAATTATACTTTTACTTTATTTATTTTGTAAATACCTATATTTATCTTATGAATCTTCACGTTTTTTATATAAATTGCTAAAATGTTTTTAATTCTCCTTGTTCTTTTGAAGCCTTTACTTTCCTCGTAAATGTCTTTATTTGTTCTATAAATATTTTTATTTGTCTTATAAATTTTTATATTTATCTTATAAATGGCCAAAAATCTTTCAAATCTCTTTATTTGTCTTCTAAAATACCTTTATTTATCTTATAAATGCGCTTCTGAAAAAATGCATAATTATCTTTTCACCCACAAAACTTATTTTTATTTTAAACATTGGGGTGCAACGAAGTTTCAGAAAATTTTAAAGGCTAACTGAATTCATGTCACATGAAATTTTCACTTTTAATATTATATTGTCTCCTCGCGCCATTCCGTTATGTGGCCATGTTTTCTTTTTTTTGTTTAAAGGATATATATATTAATACTCCAAAATGATACAATACATAAAAGTAACCATAAATAGATCTAAAACAAATACAACCAACATAACAACAATAAAAAACACTGGATACAATATTAGCCAAGTACCGTACATTAAAAATATAAGAGTAGAAGTAGAATAATGAACATCATCGGCCTCCTCGAAACCCAAGGTTAGAAGTGACAAACGAGAGAGTGTTGGTTGAAAAACACACCCTAAAGGGTACACAATCTTAAAAGTAATAGCTGCAATTAAATCAGCTAACCGGGTACTCCATCTTGGGGTAAAGAAACCAAAAAACCCAACCTTGGAAGAAAGAAGACTCTTGATGTCTTGAAGAACACTTCTGCTCCTCTGACCAAACAGATCCGGTGACATCGACCACAAACCAGACCACACCTCTTTAGATCTTCCCCCAAGAACGCAAATCCGGGCTACCAAGAAGTAGTCAGACCTCATAACGTCCAAACAACCATCCAACCAAGAGGATTTGATCTCAGATCTAACAGATCTGTTTATTTCTAGAGACAAGAGCACCACCACAAAACCCCATACTACAAAAAAAGAAACAAAAACACAGAAAACCAGAAAAACTCTCACCTCGGCAAATCAGATCTAAAGAAAGAGAGGGAGAAGCTCACCACAAGAACGAGAAGGGTGCTTGCCGGCGACCTGCATCACAAGTCGTCGACGAGGGAAAGAAGATCACGAAGAGACGCGGCAGAGAAAAAGAGAGAAGTTGGACCTTCTCTCTCTAAAATACACGTCCCCCAATTACTCTTTTATTACGTGGCCATGTTTTCACAAATATAATTAGTGATTTTTTTTAGACCCAACAAACACTATACATGACTTCATTCAATTCTTATTTATTTGATTATCATTTATGTTCCGCAATTTTTCTTAAGAAAATGTTTCCCCATGCTGACTCTAATGAATCAAATAATAATGTAAAAGTAAAATATCATTCTTTCCTTGATGTGGGTAATGTTGTAAAGCACACAACAACATTTTCATAAGAACATTTTCCCCTTTTGTTAGATTTCATTCCCATACTCACACCACAAGCATGGCTTGCTCCAAATTCAAGAAATCTTGGAATCTTATTGCACTCCTATGTTCCGCCTAACAACATAATTTTGGTTATTTAGTGTTACTGTCTCTCTATCCATATATATATAAAAGACTTTTAACTAAATCACGAGATACTAAAAAAAAAAAAAAATAGGTAAATGTAATAATTACGTAAGAAAATTATTTTTTTTTTCAAAAATGCTCTATTTATGAATGGGTCAGAGAGAGTGTTATAATCATGCGCCGGCCCATGCATATGAGAAAGGGGGCAAGTGCCCCCTTGAAATCTGATATGAACAATTGATTAGTACCTAGTCGTTGATGTGAGCAATTAATTAGTGCTCACCTTTGATAATAAGGCAGTTAAAATACATATGTATTTAAACTTATTGAGTGCCTAATCTAATATTTGATAATAAGGCAATTAAGATGAAATTTCAAAAAAAATAAGCCTAGAAGAATGAAATTGTAATTATTTTTTTGTAATATACTTTTTTATTAAAATATATGTACTTGAACTTATTGAGTGCTCACCCTTCATTGTAATTTATGTAACTGTATTTCTAACAGTACTTAGCCTTACTTTTCCCAATGACAAATTTGTAAAATAACCGCCTCTTTTATTACATCATTAGTATTTACTTGATTTCATGAATATTTTTTTGATATTTTTTCTTTTCTTATTTATATTCTTTTATTTTTTTTTAATGCATTTAAAATTTTCCTTAAAAAAATAATTCAAGGGCACCGAATCCCCACGCCATTGATGCCCACCCTTAATTAATTTTCTGGATCCGCCCTTGATAATAATGATAAAATTATAAACGATGATGTATGTAATATAATAATTAATTGAGAAAGAAATGGAAAAAAAGTATACTTATTATTTAGACAGACTCAAAAGAAATCTTACATTTAGAGACAAGTCCATTAAAAAAAAGAAAAAGCCTCTTATATATAGATTTACATTTCAAGGATAATACAAGGGGATGAAAAATTATTTAAGTTTGTCCTCTCCCACAGACATCTTTATTGTTTTATAATTTATATATGTGTGTGTATTACTGAAGTTAATATTTTGTTTTTATAATGTGATCATATATAAATCTAAAATAAGGCACTATGATATTTCAAAATTATTTTGTTACTGTAAATTCAACAAGAGAAAAAAAATATCCTAAACATTTAAATATAACAAAATCAATCTATATATATATAAAATAATTTCTAGAAAACAGTTATAATTTTAAAATATTATATCATATTGAGAATTTTTCCCAACAATGTTTTGGGCAAAATTTTGCAACTTGTTTAAGAAAATATGTTTTAACACATGACCGCACACCATCAATCCTTATAATTTAAAGACATAATTTTACCAACAACCATTGTTTTTAATGGAAGGGCTCAGGACATTTAAGCAAAGAGGTATTGGGTCTAGCTTCGGATGATACATACATCACTCATGAAAAAAAAATTAGAGAGAATGATATCTAAATCCCAACTAATGGAAATAATATATTGATAGGTCTCATAAGTTGTTAATGATAACTGATTCACTTGTTAATCCTATGTTTACTTCTCAATAAAGACTTTTCTAATATTATTTTTTTTTCTGATTAAGACCTAAAAATCATTCTCCTAAAAAAATCACTTCCATTCTCGTACAATGCTCAATCTAAGGCAGTGAGACCACCATATAAAATTTTATATAAAATTTTAAGAACTTAATTGATAAAAATTAAAGTTGAGGTATTAAATTAATAATAATTGAGATAAATTTAATGAAGAAAAGTTTTATTACCTTATTTTTATATTAATTAACATTTGAAATTTCTTCACCAAAAAAAATATTAATAACTGAATTTCAAGTATAAAATGATATTTATAATACTTTTCTTGTCGTCAAACGTAAAAAATACTTACATACCCCAAAAGTATTACATCATCTAAACTCTATTTAATGAAAACATAACAACTCAAATGATTTTAATCTTAATTGATTGATGGCTCATCTAAAAAAATTCAAATTTTATTTTGCTTTTAAGAAAAATATTGGTTGATAATTTGTTGTAGTATTTTCCCTTCAAATTAACATGTTTTTCTTAAAAACAAGATAAAATTTGAATTTTTCAGATGAGTCATTAGTCAATTACGATTAAAATGATTTAAGTTGTTATGTATTTATTGGATAGAGTTCAGATGATATAGTATTTCTAGAGTATGTAAGTATTTCTCCAATACATATGACCTAAGTAAGAAATTGATATTGACGGGAAATATAAGACATATTTATCGTTTTTTTTCCCAAATTTTCTATTGATATTCCCTAACAGTAACCGCTCAATAATAATCGAGTAAGAGGGAGTTAGAGGGAATTAAGAAATATAATTAAAGGCTCATTTGTTTCAATTGTATTCCATGCCTGAGATGGTAATCATGATTGCATTACCAAGATAAAAGTGTTTGGTTGCTGTTTAGCATAGTAACAGGGTTTACCATGGTAATGATGATCACCAAAAAATTAGTAATTCTCATTCATACCTCCCCTTATCAATACTTATTATCACTACATTGTACAGTTGAAAAAGTCTAATTTACCATTTAGTTTCATTATCTTTGTTTCACTTGTCTCATTCACATGTCACACCACGCCACGATCGACACGCCACCACTACCTCCTCCTTTAGTTTCATTGTGGCTGTCAGTACTACCTCCTTCTCCACTGCTATCATCACCACCCAACACCACCGCCATCACCTCCACCATTATGGCCACCGCTAATAGCTCCTCCTCTACCGTCGCCCCCACCACCTACACCGTTGTCGCTGTCACCAGCACTATCTCTTCCTCCTCCTCCTCCTCTACTATCATCACCCCATTATTGCCATTGTTGCCACTACCTGCTCCTCCTCCATCACCGCCACTTCCAACCTCACCGCTGCCACCTTCATTGTTGCCTTTGTCACCACTACCTCCTTCACTGTCGTTATCGACACTACCACCACCTCCACCTCCACTATTGCCTTTGCTGCTGCCACTATCGCCTTCTTTGCCACTACTATCGCCTTCACTGTTGCCGTCATCATCACCACTACCTCCTCTTCCTCTATCGTTGTCGCCACCTCCACCGTTGCCGTAGTGCCACCACTATCTCCTTATCCACCATTGTAGCTGTCACCACCTATTGTTGCCACCACCATATCACCATTACTTTCGCCCCCACCACCACAACCATCGACATCAAACTATCCTCAGCAAAATAGCGTGACAATTATTATGACTTATGAGACAATGCAATGACTCCTAACTTGTTTTTCTACAAAGATTACATTAAGGTAAAATAGACTTTGTATGATATATTAATTTTAAATAATTATTAAAAAATAACTAATTGTTCTTTACTTAAAAATCAAACCAAACATTAGATCTGTAATTAATATTGTATTGTACTTTTTTTTTTTGGGTGGGGGTGTTGTAAAAGAGAGGCCATAGCTATACTGTATTGTATTGTACTTGATTGTAGGGTGTAGTGGGATAATAGCACAAAAGATATTTAAGAAAAACGTGTCATAGACTATAATATCTAACTCAACTAATTTATTTTTTTAATTTAATAATTAGCTTATGAGGCGTCATAACTTAGAAGTATAGAGAAGGACCAGGCTTTTTTCTCTATTTGCCACTTTTTAAATAAATAATTACCATTTTGTCACTCTTTTCAAAATATTTTTCCATCTGCCACTTTTAGTCAACTAAATCGTGGTTTAGTCGACTAAAACCGTTGGGTTAGTCGACTAAATGTTGGCTAGAGGGTTTTTTAAAACCTCATTTGCGTCACAATGAAGGTCTTATTCTATAGCAACCCTTCCCCACCCCCAATGCTCTATATTTTCTCAGTTTTAGTGCGACCCATCAAAGTTTAAGCTCATTCCACCTTGTTCAAGGTATTATTGTTGTGTAATCGTTGTAGTTTCATTTTGTTCGGCTTTTCTTTTTCATTTGTTAGTTGAAACGATCGCTTTTGCAGCTGACAAATTGATATTTGAAGGATGAGTTCAAGTTCAAACATGCTAGTTATTGTGATCTACCATAGTAAGGAGGCATTTTGAAGGTCCTGAAGGTGTTCAATTTGAAGGAGAAACGAAAATGATGAAAATCAAACGGGGAACTTCGTACAACGAGTTGAAAGAAAGAATTCACCAAAAATTGGGGCTACATGGCAGCCAATGCATTCATCGGGTAATTGCCAAAGTGGAGACTGTAGTGGGTAAGGAAAATGTATACTACATTAGGAACGATATATGTGATGATGAAGACATAGAGTGTGTCATAGATGCATTTGATAATCGGAGAGTACAAAATTTTATTGAGATATATGTTGAGCTTGAATCTGGTGAATCATCGTCTATACCCATGCATACAAGATCTGCACAGTATTATGGTCAAGAAGATAGACCTGTCAGTGTATCTGCACCTCCACAAGTCTTAAGTCAGGTAACATTGACAGATGAAGTTGAAGATGAGGAAGATGAGAATATGCACAGCGATGACGAGGACAATTTTGAGAGGTTTATTCCACTAGGTGACACCTTAGATACTGATGTAGAGGGTGATTTTGATGCTCACATGGACCCAATAAACTCGAGGACCGTAACAATGCCACCGCTTCGTGTTGACCCAGTTAGTAGTGGTAAGTTAGTAAACTTTAGTTGGGTAGTTGTATTTGTAATATGTATATATTGTTTTTGAGGCAAAAATCATATTTCCTGATGCAGGGCCTGAGAGTGGCCCATTTTGGAACGAAAGCCCTCACTATTCCTCAATTAATTGGGCGCTCTGTAACGATGACATGGACACGTTGTATGGTGATGATGACAAGCAAGATGGCTGGCGGTTAGGTGATCCATTATATTTGGATCAACAGTTTCCTTCTAAGTCTGAACTACAGCATACCGTGAAGTTGCATTGCATGAAGTCTCATCGTACAGCCAAAGTTTATAAAAGCAATGAGCGTAGGTTGTTGATGAGGTGTCAAAATCATGCTAATGGTTGTCCCTGGAATATGAGGGCAATTGTCCAACATAATGGAAATAGTTGGGTGGTCCGTAAGTGGGGTAACGATCACACTTGCTTGAACCAGAGTCTTACCCGAGATCATAAGTAATTGGATTCAGATGTTATATGTGCAGCCATTATCAGTAGGTGATCTTTATTTTTTTGTTTCAGCCATTAAGAGAAGATCATTTAGAACTTGTTTTGTTTTCACCAGGTATGTTAAGAGAAGATCCAGCTTTAAAACCAGTGCTGATACAAGAGAGAATAAAGCGTCTGTATGGATATAATATAACATACAAGAAGGCTTGGAAGGTAAAAATGAAGGCAATTGTGAAGTTATATGGTGATTGGGAGGAATCATTTGCATTCTTGCCCAATTGGCTGACATACATGACGCAGTGTAATGTGGGCTCTGTTTTCAGGCTTGATACTGATGAATGTTTCGACGAACGTCGTTTTTATAGCGACAAACGTGTCTTTCGCAGGGTTTTTTGGACATTTCACCAAACCATAGAAGCCTTCAAATACTGTAAGCTCATACTTCAAATTGATGGCACCCACCTGTACGGAAAATACAAAGGTACTCTGTTGATTGCGACTTCACAGGATGGGGATGGGAAGATCCTGCCCATTGCCTTTGTTGTTGTTCCTCCCGGTGAGAAGTATGATGATTGGTGGTGGTTTTTTTTGTCTCCTACGTAATCATGTGACGCAAAGGGCAGGCATTTGTTTGATATCTGACCGTCATGCCAGTATCATAAGGGCGGTTAAAGATCACTGGAATTGGCAGCCTCCATATGCCTATCATATGTATTGCCTACGTCATGTCGGGAGCAATTTTAATACTAGATTTAGGGATATAACTTTGAAGAAAACAGTTATTAAATTAGGTAAAAATGTTCACATTTTAATTACTTCTTGGACATATATTTGTTCCCTTTGTTATGAGTTTACGTTTACTGTTACGTAGGGTACATGAGTTCAAAGATCCAGTTTGACTTGAGGTTTCAAGAGTTTATTGACGCAAACCCACAATGTGTCAGCTGGTTTGAGCGGCTTCCCAAGGAGAAGTGGTGCAGGTCCTACGATCAAGATGGACGAAGGTTTGGTCACATGACCACTAACCTAGCCGAGTGTGTCAACAAAGTCCTAAGGGGTGCACGTAATCTGCCGATAACGGCATTGGTGAAGATGACTTGTAGTAGACTTGTCGAATATTTTGTCACCAGACGTGTTGAGATTGACAAACATATCTCTGCAGGTAAGATAGTCTCAAAAAAGGTTGAAGAAGAGTTACAAAGGATGGACCAGTTGACAATCACATACCGTGTGCGACTTTATGACAGAGATTTGCAGTTATATGAGGTTGAGGACGCTTACAATCAATCGACGCACGTCGCCGGTGACATAATGACGGTTGACTTGATCAATCGCAAATGTCAATGTGGTAGGTTCTCATCAAGAAGGTTTCCCTACCATCATGTATTAGCAGTATGCAAGATGGAAAATTTGAACCATTACGACTATGTTGACCCGGTATTCACTATCCCCTACATTAGTCAGGTATATGCAGCACACTGGTACCCAATAGGCAATGAGATGTTGATTCAACAAGAAGAGGGACCCACCGTTATCCCAAACGCAACTTTGTCACGCACACGGGGAAGACCAAAGTCTACAAGGATACAGAATGAGATGGATTGGGTGGAGTCTCAACCCTCAAGCAGTCGTTACATTTGTCAGACTTGCCACCAATCCGGCCATAACAGCCGCACATGTCCAATGAGGAATAGACCAGCTTGAATTCTATGTCACGTGTTTTGTATTGAGTGTATGATAAAATTTTTTTTTGTCATTACTTTTTAGCAGACCAAACCTATGTATCACCCTTAAGTGTTGCCAAAAACACCTATCCCAAGTCACATTGACAGGTGAAAATGAGTTGGTAATGATTTAGTGCAAGCAATCAACCTAATTCAGCAGTGGAATGTGGCTCTGGAAGTGGTTTAGTCGACTAAATCAACTGATTTAGTCGACTAAACCACTTCCAGAGCCACATAGTTGTGCCGCTGGAACTGGTTTAGTCGATTAAATCAGATGATTTAGTCGACTAAATGGATTCCAGAGGCACACTCATTTGCCTCAGGAACCCATTTAGTCGACTAAATCATCTGATTTAGTCGACTAAATGGGTTCCAGAGGCACACTCATTTGCCTCTGTAACCCATTTAGTCGACTAAATCAGCTGATTTAGTCGACTAAACCATATCCAGAACCACACTCTTGTGCCACTGGAACTGGTTTAGTCGACTAAATCAGCTGATTTAGTCGACTAAATCAGTTCCAGTGGCACAACTCCAGATCAAATTGCAAAAAGATCAAACAATAAAAAGTGCCATCAACAATAAACTCTAAAAAAGCACTTCCAGTGGCACAACTTTAGATCAAATTACAAAAAGATCAAACATTCAAAAGTACCATCAACAATAAACTCTAAAAAACCAGTTCCAGATCAAATTCAAAGTGCAAACATGAAACAAAAAATCTCTACATCTAATCTGCATCTTCATGTGTCTCGGAACCCTCATCTTCCTCATCTCCCTCATCTTTCGACACTGAGCGTCCAATCTGAAACTTAGCAATCGTATCCTCTATCCCCTTAATCCGACCTTGCGTCCACACCCACCTTTCATCCTCTATCTTCCACCTTGCATCCTCTGTCTGCCACCTCTTCTTCTGATTGGCTTCTATCCGGGACATTTGTTTCCTGCTAGCGTTGATGGCTTGCATGAGATCACGAAGGGAGAATCCACCGTCCGGCTCAACAAAGTCCTCCATATGAACCTCAGGTACATCCTCATGGACCTCAGGAGGAACAATGGGTGGATCCGGGCCAACATCAGCATCAAGTGCATCCTCATCGACACCAGTGTATTGCCACACACCATCGGCCACTTTGGCAATCTTGCACTGCTCCAGTAGCCGCTGTCCAAAAACAGAATTCCACGTCTTCTGGCTCACCATCTGCTCAGTCTGCATAGGAACACGAAAATGCTCCAATATCTTCTGAACCAGGTACGCATATGGGAGTGGAGCTCTGCTCTTTTGTTTGGCCTTATACATCAGGCTGCAAATGTAGTGCCTCCGATTCACCAGAATGGCATGATGAACAGTCCACATAACAGGGATGTCACCCTCTACCATCCTCGAATGGTTGTATTGACGAGGAAACAATATGTGGGTCATCACGTAGAAGAGGATACATAAAGTAACAGTCAGCTGGCCCACACTAACTATAGCTCTATGAACTCCTGGCCTCCTTGCCTCCTGCACAGTCGCGTCTCGGTTAAATCCCTCAATGGCTACATTGGTTTCCCCATCATACAGGTATCTATCGTTTTCATCAAAATCAAACCCCAGTATAGTCGTCCAGATGGGAGCCGTCACCACTATGTCAATCCCACAGACGCGAGAGATCAAATCGCCATTTATGTAGCTTAGGTTATGGTAGAAAGCTCTCACCATAACCTCTGAGTAGGCACAACTCATCTCCGCCAACACTGTCAAGTGGGAATTCCCCAAAATGGGCACTATATCAAATCCTTCCTCGGCGAAGAATGCCATGTCTAATGACTTCGGCTTGATAATCGGTCTGGTAGGAAAATTTGCCACGAATCGTGTATGCTCTTCTATATTATTGTCAAACAGATAACCAAAAGGGAGGTCAACAACAGGCTCAGACTCCCGTGCCTGTTGTGTCCTAGAGGATGATGCCCCGCGGATTGCTCGGTGCTTAATCTGTCTCCCACTATCACCGCCGGTGTTTGACGGACCTTCTCTACGACGCATGATGACAATAAAGACCTACAAGTAAAACACAACATGATCTTTAGAAGACAATGGGTCTGAGGCAGTTTAAATAACAAATCGTAACAAAAAAACCACAAAAAACCACAATTTTATCCCACTGTGAGCCATTTAGTCGACTAAACCAGGTGGTTTAGTCAACTAAATCTCGGGGAGTTGCTTCTGTTGTCTGACTCGCTGATTTAGTCGACTAAACCAGGTGGTTTAGTCGTGGTTTAGTCGACTAAATGGCGACAGGGGAGTTTTTAAAACCCACATTTGCATCATACTCTGTCTCTTATCATATAGAAACACCAAATCAACCACAAAAACCCAACAAACCAGCCAATAAACCAGCCAAAGCAAGCACAAAACGGGAACAAGCAAATGATTTGGCATTTCAGCAAAAACTACCATGGAAATAACAGAATGTAGATGAACACATACCTATACGATGCAAATGCCACAAAAGTGAAGTTTCCTTGGCAACCCACTAACAGATTCAGCAGCGATTTCGTTCGAAAAACAGAGAGGGGAGTGGTTTTTGGAGATTTTTACACTATTAGGGTTTCTCAGCCGCGATTAGGGGTTTTTAAAAAACCCTACTGCCGAAATTTAGTCGACTAACCCGAGTGGGTTAGTCGACTAAATATCGCGGGTTTTTTTAAAAACCCTCCAGACGACATTTAGTCGACTAACCCGAGTGGGTTAGTCGACTATATTTCATGGTCATCCAAAAAAAAAGAACCCACGACTTTTAGTCGACTAAACCACGGTTTAGCTGACTAAAAGTGGCAGATGGAGAAATATTTTGAAAAGAGTGGCAAAATAGTAATTATTTATTTAAATAGTGGCAAATAGGGAAAAAAGCCAGGACCACACGAGTGTGACAGCTACCCCTCACAGACAAGAAAAAGAGTGTAAATAAGGCTGACAGCCTGAGAAGATCTAAAAAAGAATGGGATTTGCAAAAAGCTCGTAGCAGCTTCCCTTCAATCGGCAACCCCGTACTTCCATGTTCAGTGCTGCGACATTGAATCGCCAATGGCTAGGCTTCTTGGCGCTTATCCACCTGCCTCACCGTCTTCATTATCAGTCCGTCAACAACACACTGCTAAGCCTTTAATCAGCGTTTCTCTGCATCGCTTCCATTTCGCTGCTAAATCTAGAATCCCACCTCTTCTCTTCACTTCTGGTTCAAGTCCCCCGCAATTTATTCTAATCCCTCCAAAATCATCGTCCATAAATAGGGTTTCCCTTCAGAATCATTTAAGCGTTTCAAGGGAAGACCATGATGAAGATGAAGACAGTGTTGACTTTCTGGTGAGGCTTAGAAGATGGTTTGGTGTCCTTCTCTCGATTTTTCCCGGTGGAGGCTGGTGGGACTTCTCCTATGAAGTTAATGTTCAAGGTTTGGCCGAGCCGGTGACTGTTTGGCGCGCGCTTGCCAAAATGTGGGAACTCGTTGCTCATGATAGGTGGGTTATTTTCGCGGCGTTCTCGACTTTGATTCTTGCAGCGGTACGTCTTGCCTGGTTTTCTTAATTTAAGCCTTGTATTGTTTTCTCATTTCTTACTCTTCCAGCGCTAAGATCAATTTCGCTAGATTTTTTGTTCGTTTGTTAAACTCTTTGTTCAATGCAATCTCAGGTTTCGGAGATTTCAA
This sequence comes from Acacia crassicarpa, assembly GCA_034222035.1. NCBI lineage: Eukaryota > Viridiplantae > Streptophyta > Magnoliopsida > Fabales > Fabaceae > Acacia > Acacia crassicarpa. Next base: position 14,745,003 of record JAWXYG010000009.1, on the reverse strand, counting down.
TACCGCATTTCTTAACTGCATCCATCTTCTCCGCTCAGAGCGCGGAAATTACAGTCTTCCGTCGGAATGTGCGTCTCTTGGTTCTACTATGTTTAACTTCTGGAATATGCAGGTCAAAATCTTGTATGGTCAAATCTCCCTTCTATCTACGGACATTGCTATGATTTTGTTGGTTTTACTTAGCTAAGTAGGATGTTCATTCTTCTCTGCCTTTTTGTGACTAATTGTCCTTAACCTGTTATCCTTTACTATGTTTTTGTGACTAATTGTCCTTAATCTACCCAATGATCGGCCGAAGAAGTGGCATGATCTAACAATCCACAGACCGCGGGAATGCAGCAAATGTAAATTGCGGAACATTGAGATGCTGATGGCATTTTGAATTTGACGTTATAAGTTCTACTTCGCTTGTAATACTGATGGTATGATCTAATAAACCTTTTTTCCCTTTTCCAGTGGGGTACGAGGTTGCTGTTTTGGCATTGCAAACATGATTTTGGTGAGCTTCTCTGTCATGCTTTATCTTTTGGTTGCTTCTTCTTTCCCATGATGTACAATAGCATAATATATTAATGAATTAAGAACTATGCAAGCTTTAGACAGTTGTAATTGAGCTAAATTCTTTCAGCTACCTGCTCCTCAGTTCATCAGTATATTTTACTGAATAATTCGTTCTGTTTAATTTATTTTGCTCGCTTGGTTCTGCTGTGCAGACATATTATGCAATGTCGTATGACTTTATTGCTCACTGGAGTTTAACAATGTTTGCAGGTTAAGAGGATTAGAGAAGCATTATACTCTGCGCTACTTCTTCAGGTTCTATTGCTCTTAATGATTAACTTGATAGTTGTCTTGTGTTTCATTTGATTGTGGTGCATAATTTAACTCATTTGGAAGTGTCTTTATTGTAGGATATATCATTTTTTGACTCTGAAACAGTTGGTGATTTGACAAGCAGGCTTGGGGCAGATTGTCAACAAGTGTCACGTGTTATTGGAAATGATCTTAACTTGATATTGCGCAATGTTCTTCAGGTTGCTTTACATATAAAATATTTATTATTAATAAAGCTATCCACACATCGGTGTCTTAGTTTTTCCTCCCTTCCATCTTGTTAGGGAGCAGGTTCATTGATCTACCTGTTGGTTTTGTCTTGGCCACTTGGATTATGTACAGTGGGCATATGCACTATATTATCAGCTGTTATGCTAATTTATGGAAGGTAAATGTGGACAATTGAGAGAAAAAGTATTCTTAGTTCTTGATTTCATGTTGTGATACAATATCTACTTATATAATAAGTAGAGAGATAAAACTAAACAAATTAAGGAGAAAATAAAGGAGTAACCGATGGAGACAATCTAGGAGAGGTTACAACAACCTAGGGAGAATAATATAATATTATATAATATTCCCACACTCCCCCTCAAGTTGGATCATAGATATTAATCAAGTCCAACTTGCTTATGCAACTTTCAAATGAAGGTTTGAGTAACCCCTTTGTCAATACATCGGCAGTCTGAAGATTCGTTGGTAGATAAGTGAGACAGATGATCCCTTCTTCTACTTTTTCCCTGATGAAGTGTCTATCTATCTCCACATGCTTCGACCGTTCATGCTGAATAGGATTTAAGGCCATGCTTATGACGGCCTTATTATCACAATAGAGTTTCAGTGGTAAATCCACGTTGACTTATATCTCATCTAGAACCCGTTTCAGCCACAATTCCTCCTTTATCCCTTGAGCTAGTGCCCTCAACTCGGCTTCAGCACTGCTCGTAGATACGACCCTCTGTTTCTGGCTTTTCCAGGTAACTAGGTTTCCCCATACGAAGGAGCAATAACCAGAGGTTGATCTCTTGTCAGGATGACTTCCTCCCCAATCTGCATCAGTGCATATTTCAACAGTTCTTCGTTCCTGTTTCCGAAAGAACAACCCCCTGCCAGAAGTGCCCTTTAGATACTTCAAAATTCTGTAAGCTGCTTCCATATGATTCTTCTTTGGCTCACTCATGTACTGACTGGCAACACTTACAGCAAAGGCTATATCAGGTCTTGTATGAGAGAGATAAATCAACTTTCCAACAAGCCTCTGGTATCTTCCTTTATCGATAGCTTCTTGGTCTGAATTTTCTTCTTCTTCTTCTTCTTCAATCTCATCCTCTGAGTCACAGTCTGTTTCCTCTTTATTATCTGATTGAGATTTCTTCTTTCTCTTTTTCTGAACCACAATAGGAGTTGGCTCGAGAGTACAACCAAGCATGCCTGTTTCTTTTAGAAGATCAAGTATATACTTTCTTTGAGAGACATAGATGCCTAGTCTTGACCTAGCAACCTCCATCCCAAGGAAGTATTTCAAGTTTCCAAGATCCTTGACTTCAAATTCTTTCCCAAGTGCAACTTTTATCCTAGATATTTCCTCAATATGATCTCTTGTAAGGATTATGTCATCAACTACACAATGAGGATGCACTTATTTCCTTCCTCTGTTTTGACAAACATTGTATGATCTGATAATCCTTGTTTGTAACCCTCTGACTTTAAGACTTTGGAGAACCTGACAAACCATGCCCTGGGAGATTGCTTCAGGCCATATAATGATTTCTTCAGCTTGCATACTTGATCTACTCTGCCTTTTTCAAACCCTGGAGGTAGAGTCATGTATACTTCTTCTTTTAGCTCTCCATTTAGAAAAGCATTCTTGATGTCTAACTGATGAAGTGGCCATTCTAGGTTGGCTGCCACAGACAAGAGTACTCTAATAGTGTTTAGCTTTGCTACTGGTGCAAATGTTTCTTGATAGTCTAGACCATATGTCTGAGTGAACCCTCTTGCTACTAAGCGAGCTTTTAATTTCTCTAGAGTACCATCGGCCATATATTTAGGGGTAAATACCCATTTACAGTTGACAAGTTTCTTGCCTCTAGGTTTTTCAATTATATCCCATGTTCCATTCTTCTCTAGTGCTCCCATTTCCTCCATAACTGCTTTTCTCCATTCTGGTATCTGCATTGCCTCTTGGATGTTGTTGGGAATGCATACTTTATCCAGATTAGTAACAAATGCTTGGTAACGACAGGAGAGAGCCTTATAAGACATATGTTTTTGAATTGGATGCAATGTGCAAGGTCGCTGATGTTTTCTGAGTGCAATTGGTAAATCAAGGTCAGATTGTTTACTAACCTCTTTAGATACTACCGTTGCTACCTCTTCTGATGTTGCAGGAACTACCACCAGTTCTGACTCCTTTGGTGCTTCAGAAGTAAGGGTTTCTTTTTCCTTTGATTTTTGTTTTCATGAGTACACCAATCCATCCTTATACTTGTTTTTCTGTATCTCCCCCAGTTAGTTTAGTTTGTGGCATAGGAGATGGTGAAGGTAACGGCTCCGATGGTGAGGGTGGCACAGGAGACGGTATAGGGAACGGCTCGGATGGTGAGGGTGGCACAGGAGATGGTGTAGGTTACGGCTCGGATGGTGTTATCACTATATACTCTCTGTTAGGTTCTGGTTCCCAAGGCTGAGGTTCATCACTTATACTCTTCCCCTGAATTGAAGACTTGGAATAGAAAGGAACCTCTTCATGGAAGGTGACATCATGGCTAACGAAGGTGTGTTTGGAAATGGGATCAAAACAGATGTATCCCTTTTGAGTAGAAGAGGGTCTAAGAAAGATACATTTCACTGCACGAGGGTCAAACTTGCTATTAGAGTGCATATTGACATACACAGAGCAACCGAACACACGAAAGGGAAGGTTAGTCTCAAGGTGGGTGGTGGGAAAAGTACTCTTGAACCGTTGGAGAGGGGTTTCAAAAGATATGACTCGATTTGGCATTCGGTTAATGAGGTAGGTGGCATGTAGAATGGCATCCCCCCAATAGAACTTTGGCACATTGCTAGTTAGCATTAGTGCTCTAGCAACATCGAGGATATGTCGATTTTTACGTTCAGTAATCCCATTCTGTTGGGGGGTGTTAGGGCAGGAGCTTTTGTGGATAATTCCATGTGTTTGGAGGAAAATACTCAAGGTGTGGTTGAAGTACTCTGTGCCATTATCACTATGCAATACTTTGATGGTTGTATCGAATTGGTTTTTAACCATATTGAAGAATTGCATGAATGCTGAGGGAGCTTCAGACTTGTCTTTTAAGAGATAGACCCAACACAGGCGAGTGTGGTCATCTATGAAAGAGATGAACCAATTTGTTTTGGTACGGTTTGGGACGCGAGAAGGTCCCCATAGATCACTGTGGACGGTAGTGAAAGGCTTGGACGGTGTATATGGAGCTCTAGGATACGATGAGCGGTCGTGTTTGGCTAATTCGCATATCTCACATTTCATATTAATGCTAGTATTTGAACAGAGAGAGGGGAACATACGAGATAGGTAATGAAAATTGGGATGGCCCATTCTCTTATGCCATAACATGACGTCATCAGGTCTAGAGATCGATACAGAATTGCATACCCGAATCGGATGTTGGTGACTTGCTCCAACATCATCAAGAAAGTAGAGCCCCTTGTACTCTTTAGCACGGTCAATTGTCATCCCTGATGATAGGTCCTGAAAAACACAAGGAGAGGGCAGAAATGTGGCACAACAGTTACTTTGTTTTATCAATTGGCTAACGGATAACAGATTGCATACTAATTTTGGTACATGAAAAACAGATTCAAGAGTGATAAACTCAGAAATCCGAATACTTCCTTTCCCAGCAATAGGAGCAAGAGAACCATCAGCAATTTTAACCTATTGACTATCGGCGCATGGGACATAAGTTGTGAATAGTTGAGAACAATCAGTCATGTGATCCAATGCGCCAGAATCAACTATCTATAGTTGTTTATTTTGTGAGGCTTTGAGGGCGTGAAGAAAAAGACACTTTTTAGCTAGTAACATCAAAGCTACAGCTTCTGACATGGATCCCGCAACTTCTTGGGGTTCCAACAACACCATTGCTCTGTTTCTTATCCCACAAATTTGACAAAGGACAGTTTGGCCTTGAAATTTCCAAAAAATGTCAGATTGGTTCCTCAGTAGTAGACAAAACAAGCACAGTAAAGTAGCCCAAAGAGACAAAAAACTGAAGCCCAATGATAAATAAAGCCCAATAGTGCAATTAGACTTGAGGCAGAAAGAGACAAACCGAAACTGATGATAAATAAAGCCCAATATTGCAATTAGACTTGAGGCAGAAAAAAGACAAACAGAAACCGAAGTCCAATGATGAATCCGATAGTCACATGGAGCAAATAATCACTTGATCTCTCGTGACAAAGAAAACGAGAATGGTGAACCTGATTGAACTGGATTGAATGACGAGACGATGGGACTCTGAAGGACTATCGGCGTCGTATAGGGAGATAGCGTTCGACGAGGCTTTGGAGAGACTGATTCGATCTGAACTATGACAGAGTTTGAGAAGCTCGAATCTTGAGAGCGACTGTCGGACAGACTTGCAACGAGTCACGAACGTGTGGTTGAGTAGTCGACGTGACGAAGGACTGGCAGCAAGACTGGATTGATGGAACTTGTAGAGGATGAGATTGGGTCAACCGCGGACGAGACTGGGTGGACCGTCAGTCGGACGAGACTGGGTGACGGAGAGGATCCAGTCGGACGAGACTGGGTGAATCGCCGGATACCTTTGGACAGACTGGCCGAAGCCGAGACTGGGTGACGGAGAGGATCCAGTCGGACGAGACCAGCATTTGGATGCGTTCTGATGATGTTGCATTGGGCAACGTCTCAGATTCTTGAAGACGCTACAGTGGGCAACGTCTAAGAATACTCAATTAATCTCTTCTAATTGCATTGCTCTAATACCATGTGGACAATTGAGAGAATAAGTATTCTTATTTCTTGATTTAATGTTGTGATACAATATCTACTTATATAATAAGTAGAGAGATAAAACTAAACAAATTAAGGAGAAAATAAAGGAGTAACCGATGGAGACATTCTAGGAGAGAATAGAGGAGAGGTTACAACAACCTAGGGAGAATAATATAATATTACATAATATTCCCACAGTAAATTATTTGTTCTCTTCGATTGCTTTTTTAGGAACTCAATATTGCCTTTCTTGTGGCTTACAATGGATGGGTGTAGATGAAATGAGCTTTGCCTTGGGAAGCTTGCCCGATACTAAATATCATCACATCATTCACAATAGCATCTTTGTTAATAATATTGGTTTGTTCTCAATCAGTACGTACACCAGATTCGAATTAACTCATATTTCTGGTGATATAAAATAGCATTTAACTTATAAAAGGTTTCTATCTTAAATGCTGAAGAAATCACTTCATTCTTATTAGAACTTTGGATGCTACCATGGTTCCTGTTACTTCACAACCACCCATCCCCAGACTTTTCTGCTTCACTCATCTTTATTCCTCTAACTTTAATTTGATTTGTGTTTTCCTCAATAGGTATCAGAAAAAGGCTGCAAGGTTGGTCCAAGAAGTTACTGCCTCTGCAAATCAAGTAGAATCAGCTGCCTTATACTGCACTTTGTTTTATGTTTCCTGAATACTACTGTAATGGCCCTTCTTTCATATTTCGGTAGGTAGCTCAGGAAACATTATCTCTCATTAGGACTGTTCGAGTTCATGGAACTGAAGGAGAAGAACTTGGAAGGTGATAGTTCTAAGAACTGTAATGAATGAGCATATGCGATCTTATGTTTCAGCAGTTTTGACATATATTTTGTTCATACCCATTGATAGATACAAATGGTGGCTGGGGAAGTTAGCTGATATAAGTTTGCGACAAAGTGCTGCTTATGGATTTTGGAATTTAAGTTTCAACAGTCTTTATCATTCAACTCAGGTACAGTATAGCTAAGGGCTGTTATAATAAAGATTCTTTTTTACTTATGTTAAATTCCTTTTGGGACAAATTATCAATAATTTATTTTCTGATTTGAAGATTTCTTATCCTCAAACCTTGTTTTTTCTCCTCTTTATAGTACAATTTCATTTTCTTTTGAATTAAAAGGAAAAGTAAGAAATTATTTAAGTCCAGTTTTCACTTATGTCCCTGACTTTTGTTTTTATTGGAACATTTGATCTTTTAGGTTATTGCCGTCCTATTTGGAGGAATGGCCATTCTAGCAGGTCATATTACCGCAGAGAAACTCACCAAGTTCATACTATACAGTGAATGGCTTATTTATTCAACCTGGTGGGTTGGTGACAATATATCCTCTTTGATGCAATCAGTTGGAGCCAGTGAAAAAGTATTTCGATTGATGGATCTCTTACCAAGTAGCCAATTCATAGAAAGGGGCAAGTTTTATTTTGTGTTCAGCTAATTTTTGTGATGATTACATGCTTCATGTCCGTCCTTTGTGTTCATCCTCTTTAAGGAGATTGCATCTTTCTCCATATTCTATTCTAATTCTACTTGTGGATCATCTGGACAATATTACAGTTTGTAAAAGGAGATACAATGAGTTAATGCATGAGATGAATTGTGGTTACCCGTAACAGGCTCTTTGTTTACTACTGTAACTGATATTTTTCAGTTAAGGTACCTTACCTAATACAATAGGGGCAATACTCACCAAAAAAAGATAATGGCAGTATGCAATAAAAACGATTTATTGTCAAGCTTTTCTGGTGAACAAAATATTAGTATATTCTTCTAGAAAAAAGGGAAAAATCCTGACAATAGAGTAGCACATGTTGTACTGACAGAGTGAATTGTTAGAGAATTCTAGTCAAGCACTTAATGGTTCCTTAAGTTCATAAAGATGAGTTTGACTTTCAGCAACATATTAAATTGTTATAGTCATGTTTAGAGTCCACAAATTATTATTATGGTATCATGAATCAGTGGGTCTTTAATGCTGCTATAACATACAAATACAGTACCTGTATCCATTTCCCACATCTCTTCCGAGTAACTAAATACAAAGAAAGAAAATCTCATGAGACATATGATGCATTGCTGCCCAATTTTTCTTCAATGTTAAGTTTTGTTATAATGAAGTTAGGATGTAACTTTGTTACAGGGGTGAAGTTACAGGGATTAACGGGGCTTATTGAGTTCATAGATGTTTCTTTTTACTATCCTTCAAGGCCAACGGTATGTCTCCTATTTTCAGTACCTTCTTCTGGCTCCTAGATTAGAAAGTTGTATGTTTTGTACTCTTACCTATATTTAATTCAGTGAGGAATGAACAGTGCTATAATAGAAATTAAAACATGGATGCTGACATTTTTTCCTCTCTAAACAAAGTAAATGAGGGCACAGTTCCCTTTTTTTCTAGTTTAGTATAAGCTGTTCTATAGATGGCAATGAAGCAGTAGAGTATTTTTCGAGTCTTTCCTGTCTTATGAGCATGTTTGTGTATCATTTTTTATAAGAGCATGTCTGTGTATTACAAGTGGAGAATACTTATTGTGTGGATGAGGTGTTGTTTTTGGCAACTTATTCTTGATATATTTCTTGCTCGCATAGGCATTGTCATAGATATTGTACATGAAAATGCAATTTCTTAAGCTGGAGCGTGCTGGCATGCTACTATGGATATTTTTATTGTTTTAGTGTCTTGACTTCTGTATTTCGGCACCATGTCTCCCCACACATGGTGCTATTAATGAGGTTAATTTAATTTGATTGGAATCTACATGGGGTTAAAGTAACTGTTGTCACTAACAAAGGCTCAACTGATGAGAAGATGGTGTAACAGGTACCTGTAGTGCAACATGTCAGCTTTTCTGTTCATCCTGGTGAGGTGGTCGCAATTGTAAGAGACTGCTTCTAGTACACTTAATCCATTCCTTGCCTGCAGAATGGCTAAAAGATTAACTGTCTCTTCTTGGATTTTGCATAGGTTGGTTTTAGTGGTAGTGGAAAAAGCACACTGGTAAACCTTTTGCTCCAGCTATATGAGCCAACAAATGGCCAGGTAGTGTTTTTGAGCTTTATAATTTCATGAAAGGAAGATTCAAAAGGGATAGTTTGATCCTCGTAAGATATGCATGGAGTCATAAGTTGGAGTTTAAGATGGTTTAGAATAATGGAAGGGAAAAACTATATATGAAATTTAAGTCATTAACAGTGACTAGAAAATATTTATTCTACCATGGTAAAATTGTGATTCTCTCTTTTATATATATATATATATATATATATTGGTTACACTTAAATACAAATTTCATTTAACATAATTGGAATCAATTTTTTCCTAAGAAAAAGTTGAAATAAGACGTTTAAAGGAGGAGTGACATTTTCTGATAGTCAAATAGCATTATCCTGCTCTCTTAAGAACAAATGCAAAAAACGGGGATATGTTTGTTTCTGAATCCAACCATGAAAACTTCACGATTTTCCTTATCAGCATGTTAAAGGGTTGCTCTTTGGTGATTATATCGAATTAACAAATCCCAAAAGAAAAGAAAATAAGTGTTGGTTATACTAAACATTCAGTTCCGTGAACTACTTCTGAAGCTCTAGGAACCATTTTGTTGGTGCAGTTATAAAATTTGGCAGAGTTTCTATATAAGAATAGATGCCTATTATTTTTCTAAAAAATATTCTCTTTAATTTAACTGCAGATTTTGATTGATGGCCACCCTCTTAAAGAGTTGGACATCATGTGGTGGAGAGAAAGAATTGGATATGTGGGACAGGTTCTTGACTGGGCAACATGGCAGAAAATTTAGTGAATATAATTATTAACGGTCCTTTTCTTCTAACTCAGGAAAATTGTTTGTGCAGGAGCCGAAGCTCTTTCGCATGGATATTAGTTCAAACATCAGCTATGGATGCACCCATTATATAAAGCAGGAGGATATTGAATGGGCCGCCAAGCAGGCTTATGCTCATGACTTCATCTCAGCACTTCCTAATGGTTATGAAACACTTGTTGATGATGATCTATTAAGTGGGGGACAAAGGCAGCGGATTGCCATTGCAAGGGCCATTATTAGGGATCCCTCTATTTTGGTCCTTGATGAAGCCACCAGTGCTCTGGATGCTGAGAGTGAATATAATGTCCAGGTACGCTTCTATAAACTTATTCTCATAGCAAGTTGATATTAACACCCTAAATGTTTGTGAGTAGTGAGAGAATGCAGAGAAAGATACTGATTCTTGAGTTGCCATTTTATGGTAGGGTGTCTTTCGATCTGTCAGAAGTGACTTAACGACGAGAAGTGTCATAGTCATTGCTCACAGGTTTTATCTCTAATGTTAGCATCCATTATATTATATTATATTATGGTTGAGTTTGAAGTTCATTAGCTGATTTTTCCAGGCTTTCTACCATAAAAGCAGCTGACAAGATCGTGGTAATGGATGGTGGTCAAATTGTTGAGGTATTGTTGGTTCAAATTAAATGTCTCAACCTAAAATTTTTCTTTAATGTTCTATTTGGGTTTATTTTCCTTGATATATTCATTGGTTGTCTCCTTTTGAATTTGACTCCCAAAATTGTTATGCTCGATCATGATGGATATGAACAACATAGGATAATGATGTTTGTAGGGGTAAAAGTCACTATAGGTTGCTCTCCTCGGTGTCGTATGAAAGCCTATAATTCGCTATTCTTCCATATATCTTCTTTTATCCTGATCAGAATATATATATTTATTTTGGTTAATAGCAAATGTTGGTCTTTATGGTTTGAACAAAATTTGATTTTGATCCCTGTAGTTTCAAATCATCGGTCAGAAGAACTTAGTCTAAGTGTACTAATGTAGGGACCAAAACTAAAACTCATTTAAAGTATAGGGATTATTCGTCAAGCTAATAAACTCATACCAAATTTTTATGAAATGATAGGAACCAAAATAAAAATTCGATTAAACTATAAGGATTAACAATAGTAGTAATCGTGTATATATATATATATATAAGAACTCTAACTGTCAATGATTCATCTCCACGCAGATTGGAAGTCACAGGGAGCTTCTCTTAAAAGATGGTTTGTATGCACGATTGACTAGAAAACAGGCTGACGCAATGTCATGATTTTTGAGTGATACGATTATACAAAGCGGGTTTTTCTTCCATTTTTTTCTCTGGCTTCCTCCTCATTTTAAGTTAGGCGGTGGGCCAGGCAACTATATTTATTTGAAGTTTTTAACTGCTGACCCGCATATTCATAGTATTTAACAAGAGGAAAGCGTCAAGTTTTAGCAAAAAGAAGAAAGAATGTCATGCTGCAGCTGATTTTGGATGGAACTTCAAGGAAGCTTCAGAGGGTCACACAATATCAAGTTCTTATGAAGCCCATGAAAGGCAAGGTTGAAGAGGCTAAATTCTGCATAGGTAACTCAATTCTTGAGGGGTGTTTACGAACACAATTTTTGGTTACATACTGAGGACAACCGCGTATGTAAGTTACATTTGAGTTTTTGACAAAAACAAAGTTCATGTAATGTAACTGTAAACTCATTCAATGAAGTCACATTATATATGTAGCTGTGTACAATTTGTGAAGTTATGTTAATACGTCTGTTACTTCTGAAGCTTGAGTTAATTGAGTGAGAATTATGCACTAGCACAAATTGCTGCCTAATATTTTGTTTTTGATACTATGCTGCCTAATATTTCTTGGACGTATGTTTGCTCATTCTCAAAATATATTAGTTTGGGCCAAAATATGCCTTTTGGCAAAATGAGCTTCTAGACCTTAAGTCAAGTTCACACTGAAGCAGGCCTTTTTTTTTAAAAAAAAAAAAAAAAACATTAAGATTAAATTTTTTTGAAATTGATTTTTCAATTATATAATCTAAATAATATTCTATCTATCAAACTAACTTTTTATAAAAGCATATCTATATACATTGACTTTTACCAGTTGTAACATGTAAAATTTAGTTGGGATAAAAGTCACTTTTACAAATGATAATCCAAACAAACCTTTAAACTAGTAGAAAATATAATCCACCAAGACATCACAATTCACATGTAAAGTTATGCCAAGCAAGCTTCCTTTGAGTTATGAGACCAGTGTTGATGCAGAGACAATCAAATCGTACAAAAATTTAATATGCTCTAATTTTCTGGGCATTGTATGATTGTTGCCTCAGTTAACGGTGGTTCTCGTGAACACATATTGAACCAAATATATCGAAAGTTTGAGAATTATGAAACTGCTACAATTTATTTGCCTTACATTTTACTTTTGTTTTGAGCATCTTTTGCATTTTTGAGCAAGCATCTCAGGTTTTATGAACAGAAAAGTCTGTCACTTTTTTATACATGGATATCAATATGGACTTGTGAGCAACAATTTCCGATCAGTGCTAGTTGGAATCATGTTTATCGACTAAAAGGAAATAAAATTGAATTCCATTTATAACCAAATATTTTTAAGGGTATTTCTTCCCACTGGACTAGCGGTAATAGAACAAGACAAGAAAGAATTGAGTTCAAATATCACCGATATGTAAGCCTTGTTGGTGTACAATCAAAGATGACCTATAAATATCTCTATAAGAGCCAAAAGGCATGCAATGGCCTAAGTGAACCTCTGAGACCTAAAATTATCTAAACTTACCAAAAAAAAAAAAAAATCCTGCAAATTTGATGTGTCCGAGGTTGAATCTTTCCCTACAGTTTCCACCAACTTTCTGTACAGTTTTGATGTGTACGAGGTTGAATCTTCCTCAAACTCACCAAGTAACTCATTGTAGGGTTTTCTCTTGAGAAAAAGCACCGTATGTTCGTTCTCTTTCTTTTATATAGATCTAAGGATTTTCTTCAACACAAAAACACACACAAGACATGTTAGGTTCATAGGAGTGTGATCCCAACAAAACAATGAAGTTAATTCTGAAGAAGATATATATGAAACTTTGTTATATCCTTTCTAGGTGAACTTTGTTCCTACATCACCCAAAAAAATAAAAATAAAAATAAAACCTTGCCTCTCTTGCTATTCATTGATTTCATCATTGGAACAATAATAAATTAATCCAAAGCATCCGTCCTTACATATAGTATCAATAATAAATTAACTTCCCTCGTGCTTATACGCTCTACCCTACAAATCTTTTTTTGGCTCTGCAGGAAGACGATAATGAAACTCTTGGATAGCTCAAACTTAATCTCCCGGCTATGCTGAAGAGTGTGGTTCATTCGTTAGGCCTGGTACAGAATCACAGTGATAAAAAATCGAGAAGGAAGAAGCAACATAGCTTGCAATATGAGAACATCTTTGTGAAGATAGTTCATGAGGGAGGCCAAAAGGAGCTGTATGAGCATCCAATTCCTGCATCAAAGTTGATGGAGAAATACCCCGGCATGTGCGTAGCCTCACCGGAAGTGTTCAGAGATCCACACCAGTCAGTTCTATGGCCAGAGGAGATTCTAATGCCTGGTCACAAGTATATTATAATCTCATGCAAAGCTGTGGAAAAGCTCAAGAAGAAATATCCAGAGGAAGACAGAACTGTACTGGAAACAAAGGTAGCTAAAGAAGAAGAAGAAGATGATGGTAGCAAAGATAATAAGGGGAAAATGGAAGTGTGGCAAGAGATTTTTGAGGTGAACAAGAGTGTGTCTGCAAGTAGAGAGGAGGCGTTTTGTTCTATGAAGGAAGAAAAGAACATGACACGTCCAAGAAGGAAAGGGATAACAGGGAAGAAGAAGCCTTTTGTGCCTCCTATTCCAAAGGCGAAACCATTTCGGAGTTTGGGATGGCAACCCGGCCTCTCTCCGGTGCAAGAGCTCTCGGTTTGATTTTCTATTTTCTGATACACAGCTCCAACTTGTCTCTAGGAACATGAAGATTTAGTGTTTTTATTCGGAGCATCGCTTTACCAGAGAATTAGTTGTTCATTTATGGCTTTCTTCATTATTTACCTATGGAGAATTGCACTTGTGTAATAAGAATTGAGATGTTTCACATGCTTTTCAGAAACACGTTTCATATCATTTAAGGAGAAATTAATCTTCCGGCCTGTGGTTTTAACTCAACTATAACAATTCAATCTTTACACTTTGACTTAGTGTAATTTAGTCCCTACATTTTGACTCAATATAATTTAATTCCTATGGTTTTAACCATTTTATAATTTAGTCCTTAGTCTTTATTTTATATATATATATATGATTTTATTGTCATAGGAACTAAATTATAGAGTTACATTGAATCAGAGGTCAAAAATTAAGTTAGAATCAAGTCAAAACTTTAGGGAATGAGTTATCCCGAGTTAAAATATAGAGATTGAGTTATAAAGGAATAAAAATTATAAGGATCAACAGATCAATTTTCGTTATCATTCATTCACATTAAGTAGAGCTGTTGCACAAATGATGCAAGCAAACCTTATTTCTATTTAAGAATGCCTGTCCTTTCAATCCCCTATTCCATTGATGTTTAAAGACGTTAGGTTTTAACCAAGGGAAAAAAAAGGATAAAATCAGAACACTCTACAACGAGGTTTAGTGTTTTACATGATGATGATCTGGACATAGAGCTTCACCAGTAGAGAAGACAAGACTCTTCTCTCTCAATTAAGCCTCCTCGATAAGAACTAGAATACCTATGCTTTAACAAGAACCATCCTCTTGTCATTGTGTCTTTGGATCTCTCCGCCAAAAGAATCCAGAGGCGGAAAAGACAACGTTGGTAGTTGTAAAGAGCTCACAAAACATTAGACAAAACCTTGGTCAAGATCCAAGTGTAAAACACACATAGAGTTGCACCAACAGGAATAGTGACTGCCCATGAAGTCACAATCTCCTTCACAGTTTCTGCTCTCACACTGTTAAGTCCTCTCGCGAATCCGACGCCCATGACTGCTCCTACAAGAGTGTGAGTTGCTGAGATGGGAAGGCCAAGCTTTGAAGCAGAAAGAACCACTGATGCTGCAGCAAATTCAGCAGCAAAGCCTCTTGTTGGTGTGAGCTCTGTTATTTTCTTCCCAATTGTTGCTATGACTCTATAACCCCACATGGCAAGCCCGGCAACGATACCGAATCCGCCCCACATGAGGATATCGGTGGGGATCACGAGCTCAGCTCCTCTGGCTCCGCCGTGGAGGATGGCCAACGCGCCGGCCAAGGGGCCTATGGCGTTGGACACGTCGTTTCCACCATGAGCAAATGACATGAAGCATGCAGAGAGGACTTGCATGTAGCCGAAGACTCCGTAAACTATTTCGAGCTGAGTGCCCTTAGGACCTGCAAAGTCAGAGAGGAAGCCTATGTTTTTGTGGGCAGTGTCTTCCTTTGGTTCAGGCTGTGGAGGAGAAGTAGGCTTGAGAAGAAGATGACCAAGCTGTTTTCTAATTATTCTGTCCACAATAAAAGCGCCACAGGTTCCACAGGCTAATGCCTGGCCTAAAGCCACAAGGAAGACCTTGCTGAGAGGGAAGGCCGCGAAAGAAATGCCGGTGACACCGAGAAATACGGCGATTGGCGCTGCTGCAGCTGCTGCCTGTCCTGGATTTGGTGCACTATACACAAACTGGATGATAAAAAATGATCAGGCTATGCAGTTTAGTTCTTCAAAAGCAGCCTAGTTGAACGAGTTTTGGTTTTGGTGACTGCATCTGAGCCACATCCTACTTAACGTTGCTAACGCCACATAAGTGAAGTTAACATCATTAAGCTCAAATCCAAGCATCAGGAGACGTTTTGAAAAACAACAAAAATGAAAAAATATAGGGCCAAAACAAAAACTCGTTAAAGGTTTAACGCTAACAAAAACATAAAGTGTGATGCAACTCAAATTAGGTTTGAATATGTGATATAGAGAAGAAGGAACATACCCTACGAATGCATTTGTAGACAAGAAATGACACAGCTGCTCCCATGAAGGGCGAGATGACCCATGAAGAAATGACCTTTGCCAGTGAACCCCAGAAAACGGCTCCGCCTCCGCCGTACACGAGGCCGAATCCTACCATTGCTCCTACTATACAGTGTGTAGTAGACACTGGCCATCCATAGTATGATGCAACCTGCGTCCACACAAATAGTACATCTCATATGTTAGTCCTTATTTGTTGGTTCCATATCAGTCCCATGATGCTCTCATAACAATAGTAAGAATGTGTATTCCTAGAAGTTGCTTCAAGATATATTCATTACTTTTAGTATCTAGATGCTATATTCAATTTACAGAGGCACATTAATGGAGATCAAATTAACCAAGGGGGAAGAAAGGCCACTGAGAAGCCCCTCACTATCATGGAAAAAGAAGAAATCTGTAGGATTTTGTGCATAAATACCAAACTCTCTTTCTATGCCTGCGACAATAATCATAGGTCTCATATGAAGGGTTAAGTTTCTCTCCTAATTATTTTCTCATTATCCTTCATCAATCATCATCTCTAAATCATATCTGTCCAATCAATCACAATACTATTTTAATATCTCTCTCCTCTTTCCAATCAATGGCTCAGATGGGATGATAAGAGAAAATGAAAAAAAAGATAAGAAGAAGATATTAAAATAGTATAATAATTGATTGAACAGATATACTTTAGAGATGATGAGGGATAATGAGAAAATAATTAGAAGAGAAACCTAACCCCATATGAACTCTTCTTATTAGCTTCCGAATGTCTTCTAACACATCAATCAAGTAAGAGATTAGAAAGACAAGAAACGAATTTAATATCTACAGAAGATTTGCTTGCATTGTATCTTCCATATCACTTATGAGTTCCAAAATAGCAATATACGAAAAATCAATTTCCCTCTTTCCGAACCAGAAAAGAAAAAAAAGTAGTCGCTTTGGTCCAATATATAAGAGTTAAATTACTAATTTATAAAATATTAAAAAAATTAGTTATTAAAAAAAAAGTGTTGATTCTTAAAGTACCCCTTTTAATCATTTGCATTGGATGGAAAATCCCCATAAAATGTACCATAAATTCATATAATATGTAATGTTATCAATCTAGTGCTTTCCGTTTGGGATTAGCTCATGTGTCAAGAGCGAGAAATGATTAGAAGACAATGTTTTAAGTCCTTATGATAAAATTTATCAAAAAAAAAAAAAAAGTCCTTATGATAAAATAAAATACATCTAACTTAATCCAAATTGTTCTAAGAAGGCATTAAACTAATACTATAGCAAGTTATATTAATTTCAAATTAATTTAATGAAGAGAGATGTCTCAGTTTGATTACCTGAAGCCAAGTACCAGCAGCAGCAAGTGAAGAGAGCAATCCAGCAAAAAGCAGAGTATCCTTCCCCTGAAACACATTAGCCACCAGAATCCCATTCTGCATTGTGCTGGTCACGTGCGTCCCCATCAACAACGCCCCTGAAAACTCCAGCACTGCCGCCGTCACCACCGCCTGCCGGAGACTCAATGCCCCGGACCCCACCGAAGTCCCCATCGCATTCGCCACATCATTCGCCCCAATATTCCAAGCCATATAAAACCCAAACAGAAGCGTCGCGTACGATAAAACCTTCGTCTTCAATGCCAACCCCTGTGTCAAAGAGCTCATCAAGAAAGGAAAAGTAAGAGCAGCGAACACTATACATATCGAAATCGCCGAAGCAGTCACCGACGATATGTGAAATGCTTGGGCCATTCCCGGCAACTCATTTTCCTCCTCGCCGGCCTTCGCTCTCCGCCGATGCGCTTCGTGCTGCTCTTCGCCTCCAGCATCGGCGTAAGATGATAGAGAAGCAAATGGGCGTGTGAGTTTGGAGCTGCTTCTTGTTCTGAGAGGGGAAAAAGAAGCCTTTTTTGTCGGTAATAATTCATAACTCGGCTTCACATGGAAAGGGGCAGAAGAAGAATTGTTTCTGGGAAGATACAAGTGAGAATTTCGTATAAGGAATCTGTCAGGAGAAGGACGAGTTGTGTGTTTGATCGAAGAGAAGCGAGCAGAGGGATTCATCGCTCAAGAAATGAAAAGGTAAGAGGGAGTAGCAAGAGAGGGATGATTATTCAGGAAGAAGAGTCTGGTGCGCCATGGAGAGACTAGTTGGCGATGAAGAAGAAGACAGAAGAATGTGAGATAGATCATCAAGTCTTCTTCGTATTTGTGTGAGTCATAGAAGGAATTGAGGTGTGCTTTTCTTCAGTTGATACAAATGAGTGGTAGCTATGGGTTCTGGAGGGACTGTTCTATTTCACCAAACGCTTATCCACCACAACGACATTACTTCTCATTTAGTTTTAAACTAATATTTTATCTTTCTATTTTTCGCCGTTAAAGTACTCCCTCCAGTGATAAAATATAACATAGAGATTGGATATTAATGAAGTTAAAATAAGTTTCTTAATTTCTTAATTGTGTGTTATTAGATTATATATTAGTTTATAGATTAAGTAAAATATTTTAAAGAAAAAATGATAAATATAAATATTTTAAGTAATTTAATTAATTTTCTTAACATATCCTGAAAAGCCAACTATCTATCTCTTATATTTACAATAGAAGGAGAGAGTAATATTTTAGGGACAAAGAAAGAAAAATACCATCAAAATTGGTAAAAAAAGACAAATAAATATATTAGATTTCAATAATGTCAAAGGGATTGATTTAGAATTTTGAAATGTTGCAAAATTTGAAAAATTACCTAATTGCCCTCAATTTTTTTTAAATAAAAATTCTCAACATCCTTAACGGCAGTTGGAGCCTCTGGTGATTGGCGGTGGTTGCTATCACTGGAGCTCTAGTGACTTTGCTGGCAACCACCGCCAGAGTTTCGATGAAAGTTATTAACAACTTAAGTATCTATATTAATTATTTTAGTTTGAGAAATTTAAAAAAACGATATTATAGCCAATGGAACTCTGATGAAGATTATTAACAACTCATGTATTTATATTAATAATTTTAATATTGCTATTAACAATTCAAGTATCTATATTAATAATTTAAGTAAAAGAAATTCAAAAAAACGATATTAACCGCCAGAGCTCCGGTGAAAATTATTAACAACTCAAAAATCTATATTAACAACTTTAGGATCGCTATTAATAATTCAAGTATTGATATTAACAACTTTAGTTAGAGAGATTCAAAAAATAGATATTAGTTGCCAGAGTTCCAATGAATATTATTAACAACTCAAATATCTATATTAACAACCAGTATCACTATTAACAACTTAAATATCTATATTAAAAATTTTAGCCTGAGAAATTCAAAAAAAAATTGCCTGAGGTTTGGTGAAAGTTATTAGAAATTATTCAACAAATACTGTATTTACAACTTTAATATTGTTATTAACAACTTAAATATCTATATTAACATCTTTAGCCTGGGAAATTCCAAAAAAACAAAAACAAAAGATATTAGCCATCAGAGCTTTCATGAAGGTTATTAGGAAATGTTGAACAAATACATCACTTACAACTTTAATATCGTTATTAACAACTCATATATCTATATTAACAACTTTAATTGAGATATTGAAAAAAAAAAAGATATTAGCCACCTGAGCTCTGTTGAAGGTTATTAACAACTCAAGTATATATATTTACAACTTTATTATCACTATTAACAACTTAAATATATTTATTAACAACTTTAACCTAATAAATTCCAAAAAAAAAAAAAAGTCATCAGAGTCCCAACGAAAGTTATTAGAAAATATTCAACAATAATACTCCCTCCGGTCTTAATAATTATAAGAACACATTTTAAAGTTTGTTTTGGTCCTAATTATAAGAGCAAATTTTAACTTTTGTCATTTTTTCCCTATAATACCCCTATTTATACTTTCTTAATAATAATTAAATATTATAATAATTTAATAATACACCTATATATTCTATAAAATAAATAATATTTACAAATCATTAATGTCATATACACTCCAGTTATACTTTTTTTTTTATAAAATAATTTTGAGTAATTTTTTTGTCATATTTTTCCCATATCACTCCTACTAATACTTCCTCCACAATAATTAATTTAACAACACGCTTATATTTTATTAAATGAGATATTCTACTTTATTTTTTATTTTTCTAGTTGCGATAATTCTTTTAAGCCCATACGCACATATATGAGTAAACTTTTGTGTCATCCCAGTATTAAATAATTTTTATCTGAATTTAAAAAGTCAGAATAATCAGATCCCCTTAATTAATGCATTGAATTACAAGTGAAGTGGTAATCTAAGTAGCTAGTACTCATTTCAAAATTAAAATGTTAAAAAAAGTGAGGAAAAATTAATTAATTTCTATACCTATAATTATTAATTGATTAATACGGACGGAAGAAAAGTGCACAATAAATTAATTCAAGTCTTTGACTTTTATGAAAAAATTTAGGTAGGTGTTTCTGTATAACCGTGAGGACCAGTCGTAGAATTAACAAAAATTTTCGCAGGCTATTAGCTAATTTTGCTTGATGTAATTTTCAATTTTAAGCAGGGATATTTTTGGAAAATAATTATAATTAAGTAATTTAACTTTTCTCTTTAATCTCTCCAAATTTTTGGAAATAGTTCTTATAATTAAAATCGGAGAGAGTATCATTTATAACTTTAGTATCGATATTAACAATCTCAAAAACAATATTGATGACTTTTGAGTGGGACATTATTTAAAAATATATATATATAATGCTCTCATTGACAACTTTAGCATAGATATAAATTACTTAAGTATCGATATTAACAACTTTTGTATAAGAAATTTAAAAATATATATAAGGTTACGGTTTACAACTTTAGCATTGCTATTAACAATAACTCAAGGATTTTTATTAATAACTTTTGCTTGAAAAGTTCCTATATATATATATATGTATATATATATATCTTCATTGGCCTTTTTTTTTTTCCGGGGGAGGGGAGAGGTTTCTTTGGCTAAAATTGTTAATATAAATATTTGAGTTGTTAATAGCAATATTAAAATTGTAAATACAGTATGTGTTGAATATTTCTTAATAACCTCCACCAGAGTTTCGACGACTAATCTCTCTCTCTCTCTCTCTTGTATTTCTTAGGCTAAAATTATTAATATAGATACTTGAGTTGTTAATAACGATATTAAAGTTGTTAATATAGATATTTGGGTTGTTAATAACATTCATTGGAGTTCTAGTGGATAATATATATATATATATCTCTCTCTTTTTTGAATTTCTCATATTTAAGTTGTTAATATAGATACTTTTATTGTTAATAACCTTAAAGATAATATCTTTTTTTGAATTTCTAATATTAAAGTTGTTAATATAAATATTTGAATTGTTAAAAGTGATATTAAAATTGTTAATATAGATATTTGAGTTATTAATAACCTTCATCAGAGCTTCAATGGATAATATCTTTTCTAATACTAAAGTTGTTAATATAAATACTTAAATTGTTAATAACAACACTTAAGTTATTAAAGTTGTTAATATAGATATTTTAGTTGTTAAGAACCTCCACCATACCACACTAAGCTCTGCTAGCCAGTCACCGCCAAGGTCACTAGGGCGCCACCAGTCTATTTGCAATTATTGAAATTTAACATACTTATTTATTTTTACCAATTTTGAGGGCGTGAGGCACACGTCGTGCCTCTGTAGGGGCACGTGTACAAATCAGGTTAGTTTTTAAAAATACCCACGAGGTCACGAGCAAAACATTAAAGAACAGGTATTGGACTTCAAATTCATACAAAGTTCTTATCTAACAGTAACAGAACGAGTACATAGGCAAAATCTTTCCCGTTTAACTGTTTTGCTTTGTTATGGAACCAAAATTTGTAGGGTAGATAGAATAGTGATGGGCCTTTTTTGCATTATTGTTAAACATGGTAGTGATGTTGAAGGCAAAGATAATGTTGGCCCAAAAGTTTTGTGGGATCCAATATGAGTTCTAGTCCTAGGAAACATTGGGCCAGGCCATTCTCCTAAAAGGATCTGAGGATTGGGTCCAAACTATTATAGTCTGTAGAGATCACATCAAGTGACTTATAGGTGAATTCATTTCATAAATAGAGATTCTATCAAAAAAAAATTTCATAAACAGAGAGACATGTCATGCCAAAGAGAATTGGCATAGATGGTATGAAATTTAGTCAAGTCCCAAAGATATGTGTGTTCGATCCCCGCTGTCGTCATTAGGACTCTTTTGGTAGGCGATCTCGTAAATTCCCAGTAAGCTCTCAAAGAGCCCGAGGTCGTACCTTAGAAACGTAAAAGGATATATTTGAATGTGCCTTGTTCTACTTTTATACTCGTTTTTAAGATACGTTTTTTATATTTGTCTATTATTTTTTAATTTACTTAAATTGATATTTCATTAACAATATAGATGGAATTGAGGGATCTAGAGGTGGCCCCGCCCCCTTAAAGTTACAGAATTGGACCTATAAGTTTAGATAATTATATTGTAGCCTCATAAATATTTTGATATTTTCATTTTAGTCCCTCCATGAAACTTTTAAAAGGGACTAAAGTGAAAATATTGAAACACTTATGAAGCTAAAATATAATTTTCTAAACTCTAATTCTGTACTTTTCACCCCAAATTTCAAATCTAACTCCACTAGGTTCTATTTTATAATTTTCGTCCTTAATTTCAAATCCTGGCTCCACCTTTGCTCAACAATAATGTAATTAAGAAAAAGAGGGAATTAATGAATTAAAAAGGATGACTGTGATGTTTTAGAAAGTGCATGTCATATTAACTAACTTAATAAACTTTCTTAATATAATTAAATTAGATAAATATGTGTTATATATCGACCTACCTGAGAAGAGATGAAGAGGAAGTTACGTGGAGGAGAAGGATGGCTAGCAAATCAGGTATTGTAAGCTTTTTGTGTTGATGAAGAATATATGGTTTGGTTCATGGTGTCGATTTAGAGTTGAAAGTGTGATTGAGTTGAGGCACATACTTGCATGGCAAGTAAATATCCCATTCAACTCCCTATTCCGATTCCACTATCACTTTTCCTTTCGGGAGATTTTAATTTAGTGATAATTAACTGTTTCCTTTTCATGCGTGGTACGTTCTGTTAGCTTCTAGGAAAGTCAAACCCCCCCTGCTTACGTCATTCTGCACTCACTGAAATATTTTCTTTATACCGTCGGGAAAATCTGTGGGAAAAACGGCTTTTGTTTTTTATAGACTTTTCTTAATAGACTTTTCTCTGATGGACTTTTTCCTGATGTAATTTGTGTTTAGGATAGTAGTAGCAGAAGTGACTTTTGTTTGTAATGAGAACTTGTTTGGTATAGCTTAAAAAAAGTTAGATGAGATGGAAAATGACTGAAAAGGGCATGAATCAAATTCTCACACACACAAATATATGTGTCGTATAAAATGTAATAATTTGGGATAAAAAATAAAAAATAAATATAAAATTACCAAATAAAATGGTAAAATTCCATTAAATAAATTACAATACAATAAAGTGCTTAATCAAACCTAATCCTTACAAGTTCATTTCTGATTTTATCATGAAGATCATTTGATGAGTAATGTATACTAAAATCTCCAATGCACGTTAAATAATTAAAGGCAACAGAAAATCTCACAGAAACTCAATATATATTCAATAGGGGAGTATCACATAGCACTAGAACAGAGAATAAGAGAGTCAATAACAAAGAAAAGAGATGAACAAACTCAATAAGCTAGCCATACCTTTTCTTTTGTAGAACAGAGAATAAGTCGCGGAAGGGATCTTGAAGTAGCCAAGTATTCAATTGCAGGCTCATAATAGGACAAAAGCCATATGCAGAGGCATGTTTCATAAAGAAGCTGTGACAGAAAATTAAAAATTGAATCTTATTTTAATCCCGATGGACAGTTCATATCCGATGAACAAACTCAATAAGCCAGCCATACCTTTTCTTTTGTAGAGAAGAAGAACAGTGAATCTCTCGCCCCACGATGGAGAAGAAGAACAATGAATCTCTCGCCGAATTGAAGTGCCCTTGGTTAACATATATTAGCAGTGACAGTAGGTGGGTCGAATTGAAGAGGAGGCGAGGTAGGTGACGTGAGTTCGATGAGGTAGGTCGGGAATTTAATACTCTGCTCTGCATCCCCAATTACTCTCCATTAATTGCTGAGATTTCAAAAGGAACGAACCAAGTAGGAGGTAGTTCGAATTAATGGCAGAGGAGACGAAGACGAGGTAGATTTCAAAAGGAAGTACCTGTTTTGAGTTCAACCAAGACGAGGTAGGTCGAATAGCTCGAATTGTCTACATTGAGTAGATTTCTCTATTAATTGTTGATGAGCTTTTGAATTAATGGCAGGAAGAAGAGAGAGTAGGTGATGAAGAGAACCAGACGAGAGGCAAGATGAGAGGACAGGAAGAGAGAATGCACAAACACTTTTTGGGGAAAATTGGTCTGAAAAAAAAAGGCAAGATGTTAATGGACTTCTAATGGGATCAAAAGCACCTCAATGGGAGCTTCAAAAAAAGAAGTCCATTCTCCATTAAAGTCCATCAGTTATTTTGTCTTCCCAAACACTCTTGTTTTCTTTGATGGACTTATTATCTCATCTAATGGGTAATAAGTCCATTTGGTCCCTTCCCAAACAGGCCCTATGACTTGAACCATAAGCAGAAGCATGGGTGTGAATTTTTGCATGGATTAAGTAGCAAATCTGTCTTAGAAGAAGTACACGTTTAGGAGCAATATTGTTCTAGAAGTTTTCTCAGATTCAGTATTACCCCTCAAAGTTTTAAAAACATAATAATGTTCCCTCGATATGGTAAAAAAATTAACGGTCAACATTGATATTTTAATGGTCAACGTTAGTTATTTAATGGTATCGAGCAACATTAATACGTTTTAAGACTTCAAGGGTCACTGAATTTAAAAGTTTTATAACAGTCAACATTAGTTATTTAACAATATCGGGTAATATTAGTACATTTTAAGATTTCAGGGGTCACTTTGAATTTGAAAGTTTTTTAAACGGTCATTAGCAAGTTTTAAGACTTCAGAATCACTTTAAATTTAAAAAAACTTTCAAAATAATATTGGTCGTCAGTCAAAATTTTTGAAACGGATTTGGTATTTTAACCCTTTTTATTTTTCTCTTTTCTATTTGTAATCTTCGTGGGAATATTAATATCGTCAACTACAGTCTACACTCTACCTTTTTTGCTCAGAACAGTCTACACTCTACCTACAGGAAGTCCGGAAACTTGTGATGGTCCCATTGCCATTTGGCGGAAGTAAAGGAGGAGATAGGGGTGAGATTTGACAAGCAATGAGCACAAAACGACAAGACGTCTCAAGGCCGCTGATTCAGACTTCGTTGAACGACGCGCAAAAATCTAGTCGACCTCGTTTCGTGTCATGTCCGGCCAAACTCCAAAATACATCAATATTAATATAAAATATAATACTAGTGGTTAGTTGTAATCCTAAATATAAAAAATTTTTGTTGAGAGATTAAAAAATTTAATTAAATTAATTTAAAGTATTTATATTTATTTTTTAAAACTAATTTATCTAACTTGTAAAATAATATATAATTTAATTATATACAAGATATGATATGATTAATTAATTTATTTAACTTCATCAATATCCAAAAAAAATATTATCTAAGTCTTATATTAAAGGTTCATCATAGTAATTAGATTAATTAACTTACTATGTTTAATGACAAGACTTATCCCTAATTCATTACGTCCTGTCCTTCCACCTCTCGGGTTAACATTTGAATTTATTTTGACAAAGCTTAATTTTTGAATTTATTTATATATATATTTTTTCTCTTAATTATGTTTCAAAAATAAAATGAATAACAAGAAAAAAACATATTTTATTAAAATAATTTTTTCAAATAAAATATCATATTTTAAATGTAATAAAAATTAAAATGCTGAAAATATTTGGGCAAAGAAATGTTGAAAATATTGAAAGGACAATTGAAAAAGGGACGTAAGGGTCCACAGTGGAGTCAGGCTAGAAGGGTGCCAAGTGTATCCCAAGAAACCAAGCAAAGTGCATGATTCTGGCGTCAAAAGATAAGAAGATAAAAAAGGGCATATGCCTTATTGGTCCCTTTTTTGAACGTCACTATAAATAATATAATATTCATCCCATGATAAATATATGATATAATTTATTAAAAAAAATTATAAAATATGTTTTAGAATAATAAGTGTTTTAATTTGTTTCCTTAATTTTATTAATTGTATTTTTCTCATTTATCCGAGCTTAACACAGTTAATCTTATATAATGATTTTTTGCGCCAATTGTTGTTCTTTAAAAAAAATTAAATTTAAAATGACATTATTTAAGAATATGTTTTGCTTATATCTACAATTTTCCAGCATTTTTTTTAATAAAATTAATAGTATTGAGAATAAAGGATTAGAAAGACATTATATAAAATTAAAATAACATAATACAATTTTATTTGAATTAAAGGTGGAATTTTTCATGAAATTAAATATTTAAATTTTATAGAAAGAAAAAAAAATTGTTGAGCTATTGTTACATTATTCAATTAGGATAATTGAATCTGACTCAATATAATTTAGTCCCATAATCCGTTAACTATGGGGCACAAAATCGAAATCTGCTTTTAATTAATTATTTGTTGTGGTCCTCATTTTTAATTTTTATGAAATTTCTTGATCAGAATATTGATTAATTCGCATGCTCGCGTAGGACCCTCACTGCAATTTGCTCCAAAGCCTTTAGGATATTAAGGGCCCACATATTGGATTAATTGTCTGACATCATCCGCGAAAATGACCCCAATATCCTACTTTATGTTCAACCCTCGCATGATTTTCATATTTACTGCTCTGATTTTTCAGATAAGATTTCATTTTTTATTCCTCTCCCTCATATCCTTATGAGATAGATAAATAATATCTAAAAATTAATGAAATTATTTATTTATAAAAAATGTATGTTGTTGTGTTTTTTCTTTCTAAATTACACTACTCTTTAATATTCTGATCCCATTTATAAGTCCACTTTGACCAAATCTCACATATCAAGAAAAGTTAGTTGGCACAATGATTATGGGGTAAGTTTTTAATTTTGTTCTCATTTATCATTGGGTATTTTTTTTACTGTTTCTTCTCTCTCTATTTTTATGGGTGCAATTAATATGGGTAAAATTGTCACAATCTCATTTATTTCCGAAACTGGACTTATAAATAGGACTTTTTTTTTTTGTCAGACTGGACTTATAAATAGGATCAGAGTGGTATATTGGAATTACCCTTAATTAAAACATGGTTAATATGTGAAATTAAAAGTAATAACTTGGAAAACGATTTTAAATTTAAGACACAACGAAGATAATTGACATTTTACATTTATAATAAAAATAAAATCTTTAGATAACTCTTATATTTAGTAATATACAGATATATGTGTTGACATGTAGACCCTAAAAATTAACCTCGAAGAAGCTGGAAATGGCAACGTTATAGAATTTTTATGTGGCACCTATGCAATGACAAAGCTTTGTAGAGACAATGGGGACATGACCCCAAAAAAATTTATCCTAAATATTTAATGTAAATTGAATTTTTTTAAAAATACATTTGTCCTAAAATTTTATACATTTTGCTTCCAAATATTTTTTTTAATCAGTTAATGAATATATATTTAGCTTAATGAGTATACATTTGACTCTTTAAATATTTATTTTAAAGTTTACCACTGCATCTGAATACCCCTATAATGGGTTTTAACTTTTAACCAGATGATGATAAATATCTGCAAGGAGAGAATTATGGAAATATATACAGGAAAGTTTATAAACCTTGGATTTTTTTAAAAAAAATAAAATAATTCCGAGAGGATGACTTTGAAAATCACTTGCATGTGGGGACGACAAAGGATTATCTTGTGATTTAAAATGCATAACACTTCTATTCTGAACTGTAGAAACGTGTGTGGATAAGAACATCTTTAATTTCATGATAATATAAGCATAAATATTTAAAATTATATCAAAGTTTGAAGGCCAATCAAAAGGGATAGGATATTGTCACTACCAATTTAAGTCACTATCAAGTCACCAAAGTTTGAAGGTCAATCAAAAGGGATAGGTTATTGTCATTACCAATTTAAGTCACTACCAAGTCACCATCACTTTTTTTACTGTTAGATCAAAATCGTATCTACCTTTATTATTTCTTTCTCCTATTGAGATTCTAATCTAATGGTGAAAAAATGGTAGTGACAATATTCTATCCCTACACAAAATTATTGGAAAGATCTGATAAATTATCCTCTTAATTAATTGCAAATCACTATTTATTTATTTTATATAAGCTCTCAGGCTTTTTTTTTGGGCCAATAACATAAGCTGCTCTCTTAGATCCTAAACCCAAGATAAAGTTTATAGTGCAAATTGTCCATAAGCTATAAGACTCTTTTCTTTTTCTATCTCTTATATTTATTGTTTTTTTCAAATAAATTTATCTAACTTATAAACTAATATATAATATAATATTATATAAAAACATTTTAGAGAGATCATATCTTCATATTACTTATACTATAATTAAATATTAATATTTATCTATCTTTCATAATCTCCTTAAATTAAATAAATAAATCTTACATTATCAGGACAAATAACATACAATTTCCATTTTTATTGACGGCGCACAAGGTTTTTGTTTGGGGAGTAGTTTCCAAAACCAATTTTTAAGATAAACAATTTAGTGAAATCAATAATACATGTTATACTAAGTTATTAACCGACTTAATTAATTTTATTAATAAAATTAATATGTCTTATATTAAAAATTGAATAAGTACCCCGTAGATAATGGTGGGGTCATTAGATATGAGTGAGTGGATAACCATACGAGGTATGTAAGCGTTTCTCCACACAAAAGGGAAAGACGGTGGCACTCACAGCACCACATGTGCTGACTCATCCAATCAAAACCCGTCAAACTGTCAACTATCATCTCCATTCTCCCCCGGCTAGATAATTTTCGCTGCTTCCCTTTCCCCATCTTATAGTTTTCTTTTTTTTCTTTTTTTTCGGAAATTCCTATCAGGGCCAAGTAAGCAATATATTGTCTAAAAAATTCTTAAAAAAAGTCATATGTCAGAAAAAATTTTTGGACCTTTTTTAGTATTATTTCAATACATGTTAATGTAAAGCTAAGTAAATAGTTTCTGCTCCAAGAATAGAGGACTGTGTTGGTTATAAGATGTGTGAATCTGAATTTGTCCGACATATTTCTTGAGTGTTTGAGTTTATTTATTGCATTAAACAACTCAAAACATGGGTCTAGCTTATTGACACGTTTCAAAAAACCACATACAAATACCTTTTTTTTTTTTAATTGACAAAAACCAATGCTCAAATTGGAAAAGATATATTTTTTCCATTTTGAGGACGGGTTTTTCTGGCCCAAGTGTATCTTATTTTTACCACGATTTTTTTTCTTTACCTAACAATAGTTGTAGTTATCCCAATATCTGTGGGTTCCTTAATCTTCTTATTTCCTCCTATAGAGCCTTTTTTAACATATAACTTTTCTTTAGACCTTTTTTGAGAATATGTTACTTGTTTGTGCCTTGAGGGGGATTTTCCCTTTTTTTATTATCTATTTTAGTACAATTAAAAACTTATGTTCCTTTATCAAATAAAAGAGAAAATTATTCATTTTGTTAAATTTATATTCTATCATTTTCCAGATTATATTGTTAAATTACCTTTACTTCATTTTTTTTGGCGGTTTTAGTAGCATGTTTCTGTGATTGTGTATATTTTAAACTCGGATTTTTATGATAATGAAATTGTGGATATTGATTCCGGGTCGAAAATGCATGCCATTGGTTGGCGTTATTTTTGTCAAATAGAAGTTCTAATTACAATTAGCTTTTATATGTTGCAGAGTAATGACGTTTTACCGATATAGAGTTGGTCTAACAGTGTACCGCCCCATTAAATCCTTTGATTTTTAAATTTTAGAAGAGACGCTTATGTTAAAAAAGGAAGCTACAAACTCCTAACCAACCAAATATAAGATGATACAATAAAAAAAGAGAGAGTAATGACAAAAAAAGAAAAAAAAAAAAAAGAACTAGAAAAGTTATCATACATTTTCAAAAGAAATTAAGTGTTGTTATTAATTAGTGCTAGTATTTTTTTAAACCAAAAAAGAGTAATATATTATTTTAATTGGTAAATTGCATCCTTGCATAAACTTTATAAACTTACAAAGATCGGATTTCTACAACTAAAAATCTATGGAAGGACCAGGTGGCTGAATAGAGCTTCACGATACAAAAAACTAGGAGTAGATCCTCTATCATGACCTCTTTTTTCCATTATTCCTCTTAAGTCAATCTAGATCATTAATTTAAAAGAAGAGAGAAAAGTTAAAGTCATATTATGACATTTTAAATTAATTAAACGGATATGATATAGAGATTATGAAAGATAATTATAAGAAAAACTCAACCCAAAAACACAGGATTGTTAAAAGAAAAAAACATACACCATGAAAACTAGAGGTATATATTACTCCGTATTACTGTTTACAGATAAAGGATCATTCTGAATATATAATTTTCTTAAATTTTGTTGTCCCAAATATTCCCGACCCCTTAAAACTTATCTATTCCGAGTTCCGACAGTACTTCATTACTACTTTTAATTTTAATCCTTATTTAGGGTTCATGACATTTTTCATAAATTACAAGACCACTGGTTTAATTTGATGGAAAAAATATGTCCTTTTCCAGTGTTGATTGGTTGTATACAACTATTGGTTTGATATTTTTCTTTTGTTGTTTTTTTTTTTCTTGTTTATATACGTAATTGTTGGTTGGTTGTATTTGTTTGTAGGTGAAAATCTGGTTGGAGTTTTTTTTTTTTAAAAAAAAAATTATTGTTATTATATATATACGTAAAAGTTTAGGTGGGGTAGACATCAGTCAGGGCACGCCTCTAGGCTCAAAAAGTGCTTACAGAGATATTTACAGATCGTCCACCAATGAGACCTCACATCAACCAACGGGTATCGAACCTTCTCGTTTTTGGAGTGAAGACCGATGCCTTAGCCAATTGTACCAATCTCATTAACAAATCTGGTTGGAGTTGTGTCTGAAAATACTTTCCTCAAAAATCATTTCAGCACACATACTAATATGCGGGAAGTCTCCAAGATTAAACAAATTCTTTATGTAAAAAATAGGGGCACATAAAAGCATGTAAAAACAGAAATCGGCTGAGAAACAAAAGAGAGAGAGAAAAAAAAAAGAGAGTCCAAAGAGTTAAGAACTTAGTGTTATGAACTTGTAGCAAATAGGCCTTTTATAAGGAGGCATCTTTTTAGAGGAGGCAATTATGTTCGATAAACTATTAGATAATAATCTCTTGTTTTTGGGTTCAACTGGTAAAAAGGTCAGACATTTTCACCAAAATGAGGGAGTTTAATCTTGGAGTTGGTTAAAACATTGAGGAAGATATCTTAGCTCCTAGGTGCCTAAATAAATGCCTGAGGGTAATAGATGGCTCGCCCTGCCTAGTATCGATATCACTTAGGGAGAAGGAAGATTTCACCTTACCCTTAGATCGTGCGTGAATACAGCCCTTTTTCCTATATATATATATATATATATAAACTGTTAGATAATAAATGCATGAAATTATTCTAACATGGATTTCAATATTGATTCGTCATGTTATGGAAGAATAACTCATTTCACTAGATTTAACCCATGTTGATGAAATCGCCAGATCTGAATTGCTTTGACCCATGCACTTGTTTTTTTTTTTTTTTTGACCCATGCACTTGAGTTCAATCTTCTTTTAGCCTTTTTACTAGCATGAATTCACATACGAACACACACACACAAATATGCACGCACCTTGGCTCCCTTTAGTATAATAATGTTTGGCTTCATTTAAAAAAAAAAAAAAACTCTACGGCAATATTTGCGTATCTAGTAGAACAAAGTAAGGTTAAATTTGTAATATTAATTTCATTATAAAAGTCATATATGTTCACTTTGTCGTCTGCATCACACACACTAGGACGGAATTATGAGGGCTAGGGGTGGCCTCGCCCTCTAAAATTATAGAATTGAACCTAGAGGTTTAGAAAGTTATATTTTAACCTTATAAAATTTAATTTTTAATTTTAGCCCCTATTAAAAGGTTTATGAAGGGATTAAAATGAAAATATCAAAATATTTATAGGATAAAATTTAATTCCATGAATATTAGGTTCTATTATGTAATTTCACCCCCTAATTTCAAATCTGGGTTCACCCCACACACAATTAAATACTTCAATAGTAGTTCAACTAATTAATACCAATACCGGAATATAATATACTCCTAGTATTTATGAAAAATCATACTTCTAATCAAGATAGGCTAAAGTATACTTTTAGTCCTTTAAGTTTACATGAGGTATACTTTTGGTCCGTTAACTTTATAAAATATACTTTTAGTCCTATAATTCTAACACGGTTAGTTTTGCCAATGAAAAATGCAAACTCAAGTGATAACGGTGTAAATTTAACTGATGACTATGTAATTAAATGTTATTAAACTTAAATTTAAAATATGGGTAAATTGAAGAATATATAAAATTTGTATAATTAAATACTATTAGTCATCACTTGAGTTCGCTGCGTAAACATTTTCCGTTAGCAACATTAACGGTGTTAGATTTTTAGGACTAAAAGTATACTTTATGAAGTTAAGGGACCAAAAATATACCTTATGTAAAACTTAAAAGACTAAAAATATACTTTAGCCATCAAGATATAAATAATATAACTCGTCATTTATCCATTTTATTTATGTAGATGGAGGTTATGCCTAAGCCAAACTACTCATATGTTATTCAACATAAAGTTTAGTTAAAAATCATCAACCACAACTTAAATCTAGCTGCAATCAATAAACTTTTGGGCTGGAGAAAAAAATAAACTTTTGGGAACAAATTTACATCTATAAAAAAATAACCACATGTGGACTGTTATTTTAGCATATTTTGTCAACTAATGATTGAATTTAAGGGTTAAGGAGCAAATTGGCCAACAAACTTTTATCTCAGTACCCAGCACAATAAACTTTTAAGTGGATCAAAAATACCAAAAAAATTTTAAAATTGTGCAGCCAGCACAATAAACTTTTAAAAATGTGTAGTCAGCATAACCCCGTTAGAAAAAGATAACGTCCGTTATCTAAGGTACAGATTTGACAACAAACTTTTACTCTAGGAGTGCCTAGCACAAAAAATTTTGATTAGGAGCGCCTAGCACAAAATTCTAAATTTCAGCAAATTAAATAAATTTTTTTCTCAATTGTCATTATTTAAAACTATTTGTATAGATATCTATAGACAAAAAATACTCATTTGCTAAAATAAAAGAAACTTTTCATTAAAAACATAATTATATTATTTAAATAAAGGGTAAAGGATTTCTCCTGTCACTGGAGATAGAGTTATCTCCAGTTACTCCAAAACTACGTCGTTTTGGATTAATGAAAGGTTTGTTAGTAATTTCAGATGAATTAATGAAGGGTGTTTTTGTAATTCTGTTTATTTTTTAATCATATACATTTTATCAAAACACCCTTCATTAATTCACCTGAAATTACTAACAAACCCTCCATTAACTCAAAACGACGTAGTTTTGGGGTCACAGATAACTCTATCTCCAGTAATAGGAGAAATCTTTTTCCCATAATTTATTATATATATTAAACAAAAAATTATATGATTTATTTTTATTTTAAAAGAAATTTATGTGAGTTAAAAAATTCATTTAATGTTAATAAAATTTAAAAAATGTATTATATCCAAAAAGATACGAAATGCGTTTAATTTTTATTTTTATAAAAAGAGCTTAATGGATATCAACGTTGATACTTAATAATATAAATCCGTTAAATTGATGATATATTTGTTAATCAAATAATCTATTGATTATATGAATATGGGACTTGTTGGAACATTTTTTTTTTAAAAAAAGATAACCTTAAAAAAATTTAAAAGTTCATTAGTCAAATTGCTCCTTAACCCATTATTAAACTATCCTTAATCAAACCTCTTAAGTTATCTTTTTTTTTTCAACAAGTCTCATATTCATATAATCCATAGATCATTTAATTAACAAATATATCATCAAGTTGCCAGATTTATATTATTAACTATCAATGTAATATCTATTAAGCTCTTTTTATAAAAATAAAAATTAAACCCATTTCATTTCTTTTAAGATATAATAGATTTGTTAAATTTTATTAACATTAAATAAATTAATTAAATCACATAAATTTCTCCTAAAATAAAAATAAATCATATATTTTTTTTTGTTTAACATATATAATAAATTATAAAACACATTGAGTTTTATTTAGATCATATAATTATATTTTTAATGAAAAGTTTTGTTTATTTAAGCAAATGAGTAATTTTTGTCTATAGATAAGTAGTTTTGGATAATGATAATTGAGAAAAAAATTATTTAATTTGGTGAAATTTATAATTTTGTGCTAGGCGCTCCTGAGTAAAAGTTTTTTGTGTTGGGCACTCCTGGAGTAAAAGTTCGTTGGCCAGTCTGCACCTTAGGTAACAAACGTTATCTTTTTCTAACGGCGTGCTGGCTACACATTTTTAAAAGTTTATTGGTATTTTTGGTCCACTTAAAAGTTTATTGTGCTGAAGTTTGTTGGCCAATTTACTCCTTAACCCTAAATTTAAATATGATAACGACAAGAGAAAAATTGCTCTAGATTTAATACTTTCGAGGTAAAATTGCCCTCAAAAAACTTTTAGGATCAAATCCCCCCCCCCCCCCCCCAAAATGATAATCTTAGGGCAAAATTGACCTTTAACTATGAGTGTGTCAATAATTGGGGCCATTTTATGAAAAAAAGGCATCAATTCATTGAGCAACTTTGATATTTGAACACCCATTAATTAAAAATGTTGAATTAATTAATGGACTGTTTTTGTAAAAAAATAATAAATGAGGGGAACAATAGAAAAAAGAGTTTTATAGTTTTTTATAAAGGACAATTTTATAAAAATATTTTGATATTTAAAATACAAACTAAAGTTGCAAAAAGTTCCCGTAAAAAATGGATGGAGTGGTATATGAGATCAGCATTTAATTTAGGCAAAAATGTGACATTATTATCCACAATGGCTTTATGGCCTTGTGGGATAAGCTCCTTGTAAGAGGCTACATGTTCAATCTCCTTTGTAATTTTTATCCTTAATGCCCCCTAATAAATAATAAAAAAAACATGGAATTGATATAATCTCAATTCTCAACATTTGATAATGGAATCGTCATATCATCATTTGCTAACAAAATCTTACCTCTTATCCCTCCGGTTCTAATTACAAGACCCCCGCCCCCACACACACAGGTACACATATGTATGTATACGCTACACAACTTCATATGTATGTATATACTACACAACTAATTTGTGGGTATTTAAAAAAAAATAGGTAAGTTAATTATTTGGGGCTGTTATAGTCCTCCATTCAGTCCTAATTATAAGATTAAGTTGATTTTTTTTAAGATATTAAAAAACTTAAATAAATTATTTAATCAATGTTGTGTATCTTTAGATCATATATTAGTGTATTAGTAGATTGATTAGTTTTGAGAAAAATTTATAAATAAAAATATTTCAAAGTAATTTAATTAACTTCTTTAATTTATAAAAAAATCAATTTAATATTATAATTAGGACCAGAGGTAATATTTAGGTTAGGATATAGTATTATTGGTGTGTAAGAGTTTTTTTGGTTAAACATGATGAGTTTGTTAGTTCATATGAATCTTCTCTCATTGCCAATAACTCGTGAAATGCATGAGCTAATGTTTTTGAAAATGAAATTTGGGGGACCAGACATTATCATATATTTATATGTAATAAAATTTATAGAAAATATATTATTAATAAGTCGGACCTTATTATTATTATTATTTTTTTTATTTTGAATAAGGCATGAAGCCCATAGGATGAGAGGAAGATCTTCTTCCATAAATCTATTTAAGCTTTAAACAACATATTCACATCAACCTTGAAATTCGATCCCGCAATCTTATCAATTATGATGCTTTTTGTTAAATATTACTCCCTCTAATTTTTAACCCTAAATCATGATTCACATATTTTTAAAAATAGTTTAAATTAGTTTTGTTATTAAAATTATCATAGCTTCTTAGAAAAGAAAACATACATCATTGAATGCAATGGAATTTAACATAATTTTACTCATCTCTCTTAATCTTTAGCTCCTCAATCAATTAATCATTTAACACCATATATTTCAAGGTCACTGTTAAAAATATATATTATTTTATATTATAAATTTTATAAAAATATTTATAAATAATAATATGATTTTTTACTAAAAAAATGACTTATAAATAGGAACAAAATGTATTGTTGTTAATTATTTATACAAATTGTTTTTTCTGTGAATGTTAACAATTCATGAAATGCATGACCTAATTTTGTTTTGAAAATGAAATTTGGGGGACCAAATTACAATTCAAATTTCAAAAGATGAAAGAACTTTCCTAATATTAACAATGAATTTTCGGCATATGTTCAATGCATTCTTTAGTATATTTTCACTTATATGAAACACCAACCACAAAATTGAATGCAATAATACAGTATAAGGCTTAAGATTGAAAAAATAAATAATTATTTATATAAAATCAATAAATAAATTATTTTATTGAATAATTATTTTTTATTTTAAATATGGGTTGAGATTATTATAATATTATTTTATTTTAAGATTTTAACTATATGTTCTTTAAGTTCGTCTATGAGCCTAACGTTGTCCTATATCCTTCTTAATTTAATCATAACTGCTTATAAGCCATAAAAAGTGGAAGTGGCTTTGTTCCCATGCTCACTACAGTCCAGCTGCCTTCTTATACCTTGGGTATTAAACAAACAGCAAGTTCTTTTTTTTTTTTTTTGGAATTTTTTCAGGGCACTGAATGGTATTAAAAAGATATTTCAAGATACAGAAGGGTATTAAAAAAATATTTTATGATCTTGAAAAATTCTTTTAGAATCTTGAAAAGTTATTTTAGGGTACTGACTTGTATTAAAAATATATTTTAGGATACTAAATCATACTAAAAAAATATCTCATGATCTTGAAAAATTATTTTAGGATCTTGAAAAAATATTCCTGATTGTTATTAAAAATATACTTTAAAATTTTTTTTTCAAGATCCTAAAATAATTTTTTAAGATCCTGAAGTATTTTTTCAGCATCTTAAAGTATCTTTTTAGTACCAATAATAGCGTAAATATTATCTTAAAGTATCTTTTTAGGATGCTAACTTATATTAAAAATATATATTAGGATACCAAATCATATTGAAAAAAAACCTCATGATCTTGAAAAATTATTTTACGATCTTGAAAAATTATTCCTGGCTATTAGCCTGTTACTAAAAATATACTTCAAAGAAATTTTTTCAAAATCCTAAAATAATTTTTCATGAATAATACCGTAAATATTATCTTAAAATATCTTTTCAGGATGCTAACTTATATTAAAAATATATATTAGGATACCAAATAATACTGAAAACCTCATGATCTTGAAAAATTTTCAGTACCCGTAAATATTATTTTAAGATCATAAAATAATTTTTCAAGATCATAAACTATATTTTTTCAATATTAGTTAATATCTGAAATATCTTTTTAATACCATTCAGTTCAAATTTTTTTTTTTTTAAAAAGAAGGAACTTACGATTTGTTTTATACCTAAGACAACGGCGTTTTAGGTAGTGGAGGGCAGCGGACAGTGAGGATCCACAAAAAGTGGCTAAAATGCAAGAAAATACTAGTTTGACTAGGTAAAAGCCTAAAATTAAATCAATATAAAATATAAAATTTATACAAAACACATTATTTGTAGCACAAATAATTTAAGGTATTTTTTAAGATTGGTAGAACAACAATGCAAAATAGCGAATAAATCTATATTTATATCCACATGAAAGATTTAATTAAATAAGGAATTTAAGGCGACGAAATGGACCGCATTTTTGAAAGGATTGAATATGGGTCATGGTGTGAAGTGTATAAGTAAAAAAATATAGAATATAATTAATTAACGTAATAATAATATGTATTGCATTAATTTCCTTTCTACCCTGAAAAGTTAAAAAAAAAAAAACAATGGATCTCTATTATTGTTGCTTATTAAAGTAGCAATGATTCGAAAGTTGAAAACTATAGCTGAATTAGTGAAAAGCAACAAGAAAGGAGATATTCTGGCAAATTATTCTGAAAATGCTTTACCTTTTTCTTTTTTAAATTTGAAAAAAATGCTTAACCTTTGCCACTTTTGGACTTCAAAGAATTCATACCAAACCCAAAGAAAAAGTGAAGTAAAAATAAAACAATTCCTTCGATTTTAAATTTAAGATAAAATTGATTTTTTTAGGAATTAAAAAAATTAATTAAATTATTTTAAAATAATTTTATTTTTATTTTTCTCCAAATTAATTAATTTAACTAATAAATTAATATATAATCTAAGTATACATAATATATGATTAATTAAATAATTTATTTATATTTATTAATATCTTTTTTTTATACCTAAAATAGATTTATTAATATCTTAAAAAAATCAACTACGGAGTATTTCTTATATTTAAGATAATAGAAGATAATTTTTTAACATTTAAAGATTAATGATAAATAAATTAAAACAAAAAAAACTCTATAAATAAGGGACAAATGTTACCAATCCTAGGCTTGAAGACGCAACCCTTCGATCTTCTTAGCCTCTTTCGTCTTCGTCGTCGTCGTCTTCCCCTTCTCAAATCAAAACCTGGACCCCAGTATGGTTGGACCCTCGCAACCTGCTCCTAAATCCACCCTCAAATTCCTCTGTAGCTACGGCGGCAAAATCCTTCCCCGCTATCCCGACGGCAAGCTCCGTTATATCGGTGGCCATACACGTGTACTCTCCATCGACCGCTCTATTCCTTTTTCCGGTTAGTGTTCTTTTATTTTGTTGCTCTTTACGTTTTTTTCCCCTTGGATCAAGTGCGTTTCTGGTAGGAGCGTGAGCTCTCTGAAAGGGATAGATCTGTTTGGAGCGATATTGAGTGTGAATTTCTATAACTTTCTTGTTGCCGTTGTTGATCCGTTGTATAATACAGAGCTGTTGGTGAAGTTGGGAGAGCTATGTAGCTCGGAATCTGTGACACTTCGCTGTCAGTTGCCTACAGAAGATCTCGATGCTTTGGTTTCCATCAGGACCGACGAGGATCTGGCGAATCTGATCGAGGAATACGATCTTATTGCGCCTCCGTCATCGGTAAAGATCAGAGCGTTCCTTTCACAGCCGAAATCGTTCCAGAAAAAAGCCTCCATTCCGTCCTCGTCGTCTATGTCAAAATCATCATCATCTTCATCGATGTCGTCGTCGTCTCCTCACAATTCTACTGCTGGCAGTTGTGGATGTTCCACTTGTGGCGGCTGCAGCCCGAGGTATTCCGTGTTGGTGAAGCCAGTCGTTGATCGATGTGTGCATCAGATGTCGGCGCCGATAGCGTATGACATGAGAAAATTTGCCGGGAGGAATATTCCTCTTCCTCACTATGCTTACCCAACGCAACGAAACACCGGCCACATTTGCGTCACGCACAGCGGGAACCACTGGCATTAGAGCCAGGGTGATCTGAACCATGGATGTGATGGGAACTGTTTAGAAGTTAAACGAAGAAGTAAAATTATCTTAAAATATTATAATTATAATTAAAACATAGGAAGAGAAAGTCGGGATCTATGATGTAAAAGGGACTGTAAATCGTTGAGACGTCTTGCCCTAAATGAATTTCAGGCCTATTACGTTGTTGGTTTCAATTTTGTGATGGTGAGTTCGTTTGTTCCTCTTTTGCTCTATTGCCTCTGGTTGTTTTTCCTTCAGAAAATTCTTTATTGGGACCATTCCTTTCCTCCGACCATCCCATCAGAGTCTCGTTCCTGTCTGTAATCCTTCCGTGTTCTGCTGTTCAGTATTCTGTGATTCTTCTGCTCTTCTTCCGTCGTCAGGGTAATTGCAATTTCTTCCTCAATTGGATTAATTCTTTGATTATTTCTGTTTGCAGGGTGAATGATTACAATGAGGCGGCTCAATCTGGATGCTACAGCAAGTCATCCTAGCCACAGGAGATTGCATTTGACAAGATGTGCGACTGTAAGTTTTGACAGACTAAAATTTT
Source organism: Acacia crassicarpa (assembly GCA_034222035.1). Taxonomy (NCBI): domain Eukaryota; kingdom Viridiplantae; phylum Streptophyta; class Magnoliopsida; order Fabales; family Fabaceae; genus Acacia; species Acacia crassicarpa. Next base: position 14,704,866 of record JAWXYG010000009.1, on the reverse strand, counting down.
GTTGGCATCTGTCTTCTTTACCGATTAATCTTTGTTACACTGTTGCAGAGACTAGCTGCATCATGCGCTCTGGTCCATTCGAATTTTATTGAAAATAAACCACACCTTCCAGTTACCAACACAGAGTGAGTTAGTCTAGTCTAGTTGTGAATGACCCGTTTTTCTTTGGGTCTCGAGTTCGAGTATGAGAGGAAACAACCGGTTACTCGGATACCTCTTAATATGATTAAAGAAAGGTGCCGCCCTTGATAATAACAAAATCACAATAGTTGGTCAATTAAAAGAAGTAACTGTTCTTTTACCCTTATTTACTTCAGAAGATCAGGAGGTATTCAGATGTTCGAAGGATCAGAAAGTATCTGTATTGTTATTAAAGTTATTTGTTTTGTTGTCCTATTCAATGTATTTATACAGCTGAGTTACTATTGTTTGAGTTCAGGTTTGGTGTGGGAAGCAGGTTCACAACTATCAAATGGTTGCTGTTTCGAATCTCATGGAATTGGGGACCATACACTTGAAGGTCTCTTCTAGTGGAATGATATAGAACATGCAAAAGTGAAAAGTGTGGACCGATCCTAATAAACCATCTCAGCACAGCTGGCGCATTGAAGTTTGCCACAATAACTTGAACACAATAGAGATATCAAGACAAAAAGGAAAATTAAAAAACCAAAAAACAAAAGAAAAGAAGATAGAAAAAGCAACATAGCGAGAAGACTTGAATATATAAAACTTTTGTTTAAAAGATTGGGTTGTGGCGTCTCCGAACGCAGAGGGACATTATGACTTAGGTGGGAAGCAAAGAAAAGAAAAAAGGACCCGTCCTCCTTGATGTGAAGGGGAGGATTGAAGATTCCCTTAGCTGTCCAAGTCTTGCAAAGATATTACATGTTCACACACCCGAATAACCGGAGCTAATTCCAATTTTAAAGGACTTTTATGAAGGCCTCAAAAAAATCTGCAAGCCACCACCAAACACATGGATCAACTAGTAGGAGTTGTTCCTTTTTAATCAAAGGTTTTGAGTTTGAACTTTGGGAATACAACAGTATTTAGTGGTAGAACTTTTTGCCCTTGTGGTCTTACTCAGTTCGATCTGGATTAGTCTTTACTTTGATAAATCCTCATAATTAAAAAAGAGGTAGACCCAAGATACCAGATAGATGCTCATATGAAGAAAAAAAAAAAAATCTGGAATTAGGTTTATTCCTCTTGCCCCCACCATATATGATCTTTTATGGTTATGTTCCTCCGCATTTGGTCATGTCTTATTCAAAGCCATTGCATCTGCTCTGGGGTTTCAGTGTGGACTTCCATAAAGTACTTAGATGCAAGGTCTTTTTTCAGTGACCCCAAACATTGAATGGAATATGTTTAGTTCTTTCGGACTTTCATCCTATATTTGGATGGGAATAAAATTATGTACAAAAGAAAATTATGAGGGAAAACTCTAAAAAATAATAATAATATTATTTTTAAAAGTTTATTTCCTAGTATTCTCTCTATATTTTCCTCCATCCATATATAGCCGCTTTGGGACGAGGGATGCAGAGTCTTGACGAGGATTGAACTCAGGCTATTGCTGGAGGGTTAAAATACTTCAAGCTTTTACGTTGAACTTGATCATGAACGGAGCTAGTTGCTGTGGTTCAGTAGCTCTCATCTCACCTTGCTCATGGATGATAATCTAGAGACGTGGCTGACTTCAACTAACCTTAATTATAACGTGACGGTGTCTTGAAGTATGATGCATCGATCCATCAATTATTTTATTTATTAGTCTAGAGATAAGGTTGAAATGGACCTTGGACGGTTGGCCTAGAGCGAAAGATGATTGGGATGTACATAATGCTCCTTTATGCCGTTAAGGCATTGACAAAAATGGAGATAACAATTTCTCCTCTCCTGTTTGTGCTTTGTATGGATAGGCTCTCTCATGTTATATGTGATGCGGTGGAAGATGGTAGATGGCGTCCTATTCGTGTTTCTAATTCTGGTCCTAATGTGTCTCATTTAATGTTCGCTGATGATCTGTTGTTGTTTGGTGTGGCTTCTGAATCACAAACAACATGTATGATGAAATGCCTCCAAGATTTCATGGCGGCCTTGGGGGGAAGAGTTAATAAAGCTAAATCCTCCATTTTCTTTTCCCCTAGAGTGCCTTTACATACCAAGCTAAGGATTAAAGATATGACGCAGATGCAAATCTCCTGTGAGATCGGACGATACCTTGGATTTCCTCTTTCTCGTAATAGAAGATTGAAGGCTGATTTTCAGTATGTTATTGATAGAGTAAGCTTCAAATTGAGTACTTGGAAGGCTAATTGTCTTTCTATGGCTGGCAGAATCATGTTAGCAAAATCTATTGTTAGTTCTATTCCCTTGTATCCAATGCATGTGGCAATGCTCCCTACGAGTGTTTGCTATGAAATTGAGAGGTTGCAGAGGAATTTCATTTGGGGTCATAATGAAGCCACTAAATGCTTCCATCCTATCGGATGGGAGCAGATTACAAGGCCTAAACAATATGGTGGGCTGGGTTTCAGAAGATTATGCTCTCTCAATCAAGCATGTGGGGTGAAAATGGCATGGAAACTTATTGAAGGTTCTAAGGGTCTATGGGCTGACATCTTGTCTCACCGTTATATGAGGAGGGAGGGGATATCTTTGCTATCTTGTAGGCCTGGAGATTCGAGGGTCTGGAAATTTATTTATTCGCAGAAGGAATTGGTGGATAGGGGGTCAAAATGGCAAATTCGCAATGGGCTGGTAGCAAATTTCTTTTCTGATTACTAGGTGGGGGATGGCGTCAGAGTAAAGGATTTTTGTATTAGATAGCTATCGGAGGAGGAGGAGCACTCGTTGGTTGCTGATTGGGCTGAGGGTGGTTCTTGGAATATTGACAAACTTTCTACTATTGTTAGTCCTGAGGGATTACATAGAATTGCACTGGTTTTGCCACCAAGACCTGAAGCCGAGAATGATTGTTTAGTTTGGGGGGCCACGGTCGATGGTAGATTCACAGTTAGAAGCGCTTATTTTCTTATTGAGCCTAATAATTAGTCGCTTTATGATAATTTGTTCAAAGATGTTTGGAAGTGGCATGGAGTTGAAAGAGTTCGAGTTTTTATGTGGAAAGTTTCTCTTAACAAGCTTCCTACTAATGCTTGGAAGAGTTCTTGGTTGCAGACATTTGCCCTTTGTGAATGCTGCAATTCTGGTGTTGAGGACATTCTTCACATATTGAGAGACTGTATGTATGCTAAACCTATGTGGGAATCGTTGATTAAACCCAGGTATTATTTATCCTTCTTTTCTTTGAACCTTAGAGATTGGTTAAGTCTAAATTTAAATCATCAGATTGGTAGGGGATGGAATGGGAACTGGGGTTTATTTTTTGGTGTTGCTATTTGGAAATTTTGGGATTGGAGGAATAAATGTATTTTTGAACATGGTTTTTCTAAACCAAGTAGTCCTCTTGTAGCTATTATGTCATTATTGAATAGGTTTATAGCTGATCAAGATGTTCTTGGAGGTCCCGAACCTCATAATAGCCAGCTGAATGTGGGATGGGTAAAACCCCCTCTTGGTTGGTATAAATTTAATGTTGATGGTGCCACAATGATGCAATCCTTTAATTCTGGTTGTGGTGGTGTATTGCGGGATTGTTTAGGGAATTGGATTGTGGGTTTTAGTAAAGCTATTGGTACTTGTCATTCAAGTGTTGCTGAGGAATGGGCTATACTTGAGGGCCTTCAAATAGCTAGGGATCTGGGAATAAAAAAGATTATTGTGGAATCTGACGCCCAAGAAGTCATCAAGCTGATATTAGATGATTCTTGTAATTCAGGGAGCAATATTGTCTTCCGAATCAGACTGCTGTTAGCCATGGACTGGGAGGTTGACCTTAGAGTTGTTCCGAGGGATGTTAACAGAGTTGCTGATGCCCTTGCAAAGATGGGTATTTCTAGCTCTGCCTTTTATAGTGTTTGTCCTATGTATTTAAAGTCGTGGATAGCACAAGAGTGTTTGGGATTTAATTCCCTTTATGTGTAATTTGTTACTGTAATGTAGGCTTTCAGCCATCATATTTATCAAAAAAAAAAAATGGAGATAACAATAATACAACCCAAAATATTGGAGGATAAAAAGTGTAGTATTCATTATATGGAAAAATGTCATAAAAAATAAAAGAAAAGCTTCATATTGAATAATTTTTATTTTATTATTAAGTCTTTAATAAAAATAGCTTTTCAATTGTGATTTACGATAAACAAGTTAAGTTACTTTTGAGATCGTTAAATGTCACCTCAATAGGGGTGAAAGTAGGTCAGACTAGACTTTCTGTTTGGCAAGAAGGTAATCTAAGCCTGGTCTGTAGCCTTTTTTTTTTTTTTTTTTTTTTTTAATACATAGGCGATAGGGGATGGAGGGGATCAAACCCAGTACAAGGGGGTGGAGAGACTACTCTCAATACCACTGCACTACTAGTAGTGCCGGTGGTCTGTAGCCTATTATAGACATTATTTTTGGCCTAAGTTTGACCTGTACAAAGGCCTAACTTGGCTGGCCTAACCTTTGTTAATCAGGCTTGTTAAGATTAAGCATTGAATATAAGCAAAACTAGGCCTATTAAGGAGGTCTACTAAGATTAGGCTGTTAAGATCAACCCTATTAAGATATTTTTTTAAAAATACAATTACATTTTTTTCAGATAGAATAATTGTGTTTTTTTCAAATTGAATAATAAACTTTTTTTTTGGTTGCATAGAGTAACTAATAAGCTCAGGCCGGCTTGACAGGCTTAATTGGCTTCTTAGTAAGTCAAAGCCTGGTCTGTTAATCAAAACAGGCTGTTAAATATACCTTGGCCCGACCTTTTTACTAATAGACCGGGCCTAATTAGGTCCTTAACAGGCCAAGACACAGGCTTTTGATAGGTCGCTGACTTATTTCCACCCCTATATCTCAAACACACACATTATATTTTTTCCGCACATAGATAGATGATTAATTTTTATCTTTTTTTATTTTAATTAAAATATATAATTATTATATTTTGATTAGAGAACTTGATATAAAAGTACAACGAATAGTCTTCAAGTCTATAAACATATATATGACCCTATAATTTTGCAAAAAAAATCAATGAAAAATACTTCAGCTACAATTGAAAAAAAGGTTAGATCATTGTATTTTCCCACCCAGTAGAATATAAGAATAAACTGTCTCATAAATGATAAAGAATTAACGTCTTTTCTAACCATATAAAGGATTAAAGCTTGGCCCTTTGTTATAGACACAGAAAAGATATCATGCCCTTGTAAGTAATTGATTTGTTAAGCTAAATTGGATGAGTCCAACAATTTTTTATTCAAATCATTTGTCATTATTTTAATTATTATTTTAAATGTATATAATATATAGCACTAGTATTCATGAAGAGAAAACAAGAGTTAGGTGCATATTTCATGGAATTGGAGTTGTTAAGGTTCTTTGTTTCTTAACTTTAATCCATGATTCTATTTCATTATGTATTAGTATGAAATAATACATTTGTTCTAGATGATTAATTATTGTTCTAGATATCTTATTGAAATGCCATCATATGTGGGCCATGTTTATATTCAACTGAATACCAAAATGGTCCCACGAAAAAATAAAAATAAGAAGCCAGCTTTGGAAAGTTAAGAGGCGTATAGACCATATACAATTGGCCATTTTCCTTGTATAGGCTTTAATGGATATATATATATATTTTTTATATAAAAATTTTAGGAGAGGATTTGGGCTCATTTATAGTCTAAGGGCAGGGTGTTTGGAGCCCACTTTGTAGGGAATTTAGGATTAAGAGTATAGATATCTCCACCTTAGCTTAGGTCACTGTTACTTCGCAGACCCCTAGGATGCATTTCTTAGTGCTTTGACTAACTCTAGAATCGAACCCCCTCCCTTTGAAGAGAATATCCGACCTCTTTCCCAGTTGAACCCAAAAACTAGAGATGCTTTAATGGATTTGTTAAGCCATGTTCAACCGGACCAATATTACAAGGGGCATTGTAAGTTGCTAAAATTTGGTAGGGTTCTTTTTTTTTAAAAAAAATGAAAAAAATGTTTGGAAAATTTTCAATTACGAATTTTACTAATAAGAAAAAGATTAGGTAGATTAGCAATGAAAGGATATTATCGCCATTTGTATGTACATTGTTGGAGAGATTACTTTAATTGATAAATAATATCGTTAGAATATGCTATTTATAAGTGATGAATAACAAGCTTGTTGTCCAAAAAAAAAAAAGCCTTACTTTATTGGAATAAATAATGAAAATTTTATTTTATTTCATACAATTTTATATAATGCATACCAAACCTTGCTCGGATCCTTTCCAAGGTTGTCAAATCCTGCCACCATCTTGCCCAAAGTTGCCAAGCCGTGTCCGGGCCCCAATACGTAAAATGAGGTTTTTAGGACTTGAAAAATGGATCTTATTATAAAATAAATGACTACAAGTATTAAGAAAAATTAATTGAGTAATTTTAATTGTAATATATTACTCGTCCTCTTATTAATATAAGACATATTTAGAGATTTAACTTGATTCTAAATATGAGATATAATATTTATATTTATAAAACTTTTCCTAATTTACCCTTGTTATTGCTTTTTCAGCAATAATCAAGAGGAAGGGGATAAGGAAATTAAGGAAAACCCTTAAATTATTTTAGAAAATACCTGTCATATGAACTAACTTAAATAACTTTCTTAATCTAATCAAATTTAGTAAATATATCTTATATTAAGAATTGGAGGGAGTAATAAATATTTTCTAATAACTAGTCACTGTAATGAGTTCTGAATTATTAAAAATTGATTTAAACTATTTATATTTGACTGTTACGAGTATAAAATTTGGGTACATGTTCATATATTTGTGATGTCACGTCAAACTAGCTTCTCAAAGGAATGTGTGATTCCCACAATTCTTGTAATTTATCCCTCACTTGCATTTATGAACTATAAATATTCCTTTTTAATGAAATTGGAATATTCTTTATACTCAACAACTTCACATTTAAGTTTAACATGATGAGACTTTTGAGTCGTAAAGCTATTCTTGTAAATAAAAGGCAGGTACGTATCACATAGTTATTAGTACACTGGAAGTGAATGAAAAATATTCTTCCAATGTAAAGTGCAAATATACCTATAATTTTGTTATTTTTTATATGTGGGTCTAGAATCATATACAAATCTCAGGTTCAAAAATATGTAAAATTATTTTAAAAATGTTCTAAAATGTCATGACCATTTATTTGAGCTAACAGACGTTTCTTTTAAGTTGTGGGCACATGCATATTTTCAAAACTCGTTTCAGTGTCCGTCCAAAGCTCGTCCTTTGGGCGAATATTTGAACCAGAAGGTTCAGTTGGTCTAGATGAGATCCAGAAGGTTCAGTTTTTTCATATTGTATAATCGTTTTGCAGACAAGTCTGTGGGGTATTTGGATAATATAATTCAATTGTGAAAAGGCCAAAATACCCTCTTCTCTTTCACCCATAACCCCAATCTCCTACTCCCGATGAAGAGCAACACACCTGCATGGCTGAGCATCTCTCTCTCCCTATGTTAGAAAAGTTGAATGCTTTTAACCAATTTTTTAAAAATCTGCAATAACCATATTAATTGAGTAATGTATAAATTACAGAACAATGGAATTTGAGAGGAAAATAAAGTAGCAAGAACTTCAACAAGAAACAGAGAAAGAGAATTATGAACATACAATATAAAATTCTTTGACTGCATTTCACAGAAAAACAACAAACGCGATATGTCCCTGGCTCTGCATATTGTACACTGCAACCCTACAAGTAAACCATACTTCTGTCTCCTCCACAATCACCCGGAAGTGACTGCAGCGCCATCTCCCTTCCAAACATCGAAAAAAATTCCAAACCCGGAAGTTGTCATCGCCCAGCCCGTGTTGATTCCACCTGTGATCCACTGACGCTATGTTCTCGGCGAACACCAGCAGGAACGACGACAATGATCCCAGCTCGAAGATCCGTATTCTCTTCTGTAGCTCCATGCACCGCTCCAAATAAATCACCATCACCCCGGTGTTGAGGTAGCAAGGCTTCTGACAGCCCGAAAATGTCAGCTCCAAACCTGTGAAGAATGAATTTTGAGATATATATATATAAACACACAGACCGAGAGAGGGGGAGAGACACACAGAAGCACACGCACACAGCGACTCACCCACCAAAGTAATACAGTTATGGCTAACATAGAGAGAGAGAGAGAGATGCTCAGCCGTGAAGGCGTTGCTCGTTGTCGGAGTCGGAGATTGGGGCGATGGGTGAGAGACAAGAGGATGGGAGAAGAGCAATTTTCTTTATTTCATGAAGGGTATTTTGGTCTTTTTATAATTAGATTATATTACCAAAATGTTCTACTGGACTTGCCTCTCTAAATTAAAGATTTTAAGGGACTTTTGAATCATATTTTCTCAGTTTAATCCCAAGCAAAAAAACAGTTTTGACCCACCAGTGATGACATTGTTCCTCAGTGGCGATGACTCTAAATTTCACTTGAGGGTTGCCTCACTTTTTCGTCAAAAAAAAATCAAATCTCGTTGGTCAGATCATATTGATGGTATCGACGGCAACAATAATGATGACTCCACTACGACGGAGGCTGATTTGTGGTGAGTTGGAGCTGACACTTGGAAAAAAGGTCGGTGATGGCAATCTAGAGGATGATTGTGGTGACTGAGAAAGGAACAAAGGTCGTCCCTAGATTAGCCTCTCTCCTCAAAGAGAAACCATGAAGTGAAACTTCAGACTCGTATGTATAAAAATGGACTGCTACTTTTATTTTTGGGTTAATAGTCGTTTAAATTTGTCCTTATTTTAATTTTAGTATTTTAAGTTTTAAACTATAAGTTTTTATTCTTAATTATAAAGATAAAATAATCCAAGTTTTTATTGAGTTAGATGAATCAATATTTTAAATAAAATAAAACTTGAGGGACCAAAACTTATGATTTAAAATTTGAAGGACCAAAATTAGAATGGAAGTAAATTTAAGGGATAAAAAATTATATTAACCTTTTATTTTTCTTCACCACCTTAATATCGTTGGACACATATTTGGTCAAAAGTTTCTATCAAAAGGTTGAAGTAGAGCAATTGGGACATGAAATCCACACATTTAAATACTATTTCAATTTTCAAAACTCAGAAAATACTATTAAAACTTGTAAAAGACAGAGAAGAGATGTGGTGGGAATATGAGTTCTTCATGTTTTGATTTAAAGACCAAAATGCTCATTTCACATATTTTTTCAGTACCTAACAATATTGTCAAAATTATTATGATTTGTGTTAAAACTATTATGATTTTATTTTTTTGAGGTGTGACTAATTGAGTAATGAGATTAACTAAAAAAATAATAATTTTGACAAAACTCGTAATAGTTTTGATATAATTGTTAGGTATTGAAAAATATACGAAAGAGACATTTTGGTTTTTAAGCCAAAATATGAAAAATTCATATTCTTACCTCATCCTTTCTCTGTATTTTGTACTTTTTAATGGTCTTTTATGATCTTAGAAGTTGAAGTGGTACTTAAATATATATATATTTTTAAAAGAAACGTCTTTTAGTTCAAATAACAGCGATGACAACTTAAAACCTTTTTCAGAATGATCATAGATTTTATTTTTTGCACTTGAGACTTATAGATGGTGCCAGGGGCACATATTTCATTACACTAATCGTTTGAAGATTATATTTATTTAAATAAAGTTATTAAAATTTTGAAAGGTTAAAGTATAATTTTAGTCTTTTAAATTTTGTATGAGGTATACTTTTAATTCTTTAACTTCATAAAATATATTTTGGGTCTATATATATCTATCATTGTTAATGTTGTTAATAAAAAATGTTGATGTAACAAACTTGAAAAGTCATTTTCTCTAAAACAAGGCTATTAGCTAGTGGTGACCCAAGAATTTTAGTGACAAGAGCGAAAATAAAAAATATTATATCATAAATGAAAGTACTTAAAATATAATACAGGCCTAATATATATATATATATATATATATATATATATATAAAAGAGGTAAAATATGTTCATCAATTTTTTGAAACATTGAACTTCATAATTAACATTACTACTTCTTCTTGTAAGCATAATGATAAGTTAAGGGTTTCCTAAACAAATGAAATTGTAGGAATGATTGCTATTGATGGACTTGAATCAAGAGTTGGTCTTAATCAGATTGATACTTTGCATTGAGCTGGAGCTACTTGTCGGAGTTCTCATTACAGCTGCATAGGCAGTTTGTTTAAAATGTTTCAAGCCACATGTGAAGTTCTTAACAACATTTCTAATGAAGAAAAGATAGCATCATATTGTGAAGACACAGATAATGCATATTTGTCTTTGACATCTTTTGATTTTGTCATCATAGTACACATTATGAAAGAAATTATAGGTATTGCTGCAGTCTTATTTCATTTCAATTTTTTTGCCAATATATATCTCCGTATTTATTTTTTCTTTCTACTCATTTCATTTAATTTTTTTGCCAATATATATCTCTCTGCATTAATTCCCTTCCATTTTTATTTTTTCTTTCTACTCATCATCATTTCATCTTTCATATTTTTGTTTTACTTTTCTTATTATTATTTTAAATTCCTTTCACTCCTATAAATCACATTTTTTAAAATGATCTTTCACTCCTATAATCAATCTCTTATCATTTATTGTGAATTAATTATTTTTAATTGCTAATTAAATCATAATTTAAAAATTAGAATGTTACAACAAACACATGTGATGACTATCTCGTTGACAAAACATATTTACATTATAATATTTTAATATAATATATGGGAAAAACACTTCTTATGTTGTAGAAGAAGTGTTTTCTCATGCAACATACGCATAAAATGGTGAGACCCAAATATACACACATATATAATTAGCATTATATATATATGTGGGTCCCACTATTTCATGTGTGTGTATGAATCTTCTTCTTCTCATATAACATGAGAAGTTTAAACCCCATAATATATTTAGATTATCAAACTAAAATAAACTGTTGCAAATGGAATTGAGGTTTTGCCATTTAGATTATTAAATTAAAATATTTTAATAAACTAACATATTTAGATTATTAAATTAAAATTTTATAATATACAATCGATGTTTTGATATTCATGGTCTCATCAGGCTTTTAGATATTTTTCAATTTACACATATTATTTTAAACTTTAAGATTAATAGCATTTGATTAAATGTCATCACTTAAGTTTACATAGCCATGACTTGTGTTTGTTACATGAGCTTTTTACCATTAAAAACATTAACAATATTAAAATTATAGAACCAAAAGTATATTTTATAAAGTTAAAAGACCAGAAGTATAACTTATGTAAACTAGAAAAATTAAAATTAGGGAAAATTACTATCAAGTACCAAGGACCATAAAAAATTATAAAAAAGTCTTATACTAAATTCTTCTATTAAAAAAATTCCTAGGGATTGCATTGTGACTAATTCGGAATTTGAAATTATTTTGTTGACCCTGTGAAATTTCCCTATGTTTTGCATACTTCACTCGTTCATTTGTCTATCTCTCCTTTGAAGTCCTAGAGTCCTTCATTAGTCTATCGCTCCTCAGAACCCCCAACCTCCATCGATCCTATGAACCCTCAGCCTTGGCCACTCATCTGAACCCCAGCCTCTATCACTCATCCAAAGCCCCACCTCTGTTACTCCTCTAAAGCTCGAGCCTCCGTCACTCCTCTGAACCCCTAGCGTCCATCACTTTTAATATGCATTTTTTTGTAATTATGAGTCATAATTACAACTGCTTGAGTTATTTCCGCAATGTCTTTCACATTAGCTGATTTGTGTTTTAACAAGTTCTTTAGCATTGTTTTACAACTGTATAAGTCATAATTACAACTGCTTGAGTTATTCCCGTAGGGTTTGTCATAATAGCTGATTTGTATTTTAACAAGTCTTTCAGCGTTGTTTTACAACTTTATGAGTCATGATTACAATTGCTTGAGTTATTCCTGCAGGGTCTGTCACAATAACTGATTTGTATTTTTACAAGTTCTTCAGCGTTGTTTTACAATTTTATGAGTCATAATTACAACTTCTTGAGTTGGTTCCATAGGGTCTTTCGCAACAGTATTAGATATGGTTAGTTTTGATAATGTTAAATATAGATGTGAGATGCCAAATATTTAGAGCAAAAAGTTTGCATAATATATTTATCTTCTGCATTGACTAATTGCTATATTTAATGTAGATTAGTCAAGTAAAGATTAAAAGATATCAAGTTGAATTATGGAGATTGATAAATAGAAAGAAGAAAAAGAGATTGAAGACATTAGTTAAGAAAGTAAAAAAGTTATCAAAAGATTTTGGACGAAGAAGGAAGGACATTAAAGAAAGAGTAACTTATAAAATATAATAGAAATATCAATATTCAAGCTCTTAGATTTGGTATGGAAGTTTTTACGATTAAATGAAAGTTGGAATGGCTCAACTCAGAGTTAAAATCAATAATTTCAAGCTTCACAATGAATAGTAATCATCTTTCTATAGTACATGACTCTCAAGCTTCAAGAACTTCACTCGAGTGAAATCCATGAGTAATGTACTGTTCCACTTGAGTGGAACATGATTCACTCAAGTGACTTCATTTCAAGCGTTCAACATGTACGAGGTTTAGTAATTTGGTCATATCTCTCAAAGCACAAATCTGATTGAGTTGAAATTTTTTTCATATGAAACTAGACTCATAATGAGACATATCGACACTAAGATCAATCTCAAAAGGGTTCAGATGAAAGAAATATGTTTTTTGGAAGTTGACACTAGAATTTCTGGAGTTAGTTCAGAAGAAGTTCAGTAATTTTGATATATCTCACAAAACATATATCAATTGAAGTGAACCTTATTGCATACAACTGGAAGAGATATGAATTTTGGAAGTTCACAGTCGTATAAAGATGGTGCAAAACACTGCTCTAGATCAACTGTTATTAATGGGATTGAAACTCTCATACTACAATTAATTTGGAGCTGATTCTTTTTGCATTGGAAATAATACTTAAATATCTTTCTGGGGATAAATCATTTTCCAAATTTGGAGTTGTATTCAAAACGTTATTGTTGGGATCCGTACACACAGTGGATTTAAAATTTCTACGAATCCCGTACGAAGGATCACTCAACGACATTTAAATCAAGGTTAGGGAACCCGAATCATACCTTCTATTGAATTCGTCCGCGTCTCGTTCTCTTTGAACAGGTGGATACCTTCTCGATCAGCAGAAGACGACTTCTTAGAATCGGCTTCCTCTACCGGTATCCACACGAACAATCCCCGAACACGGCTACGGCAGCGTGCTAGCGCCTCGAATTGTGCGTCTCTCTTTTTTACGCTCTAGGGTTTCTCGCGGCTTTCTAATACGCTCGACTAAAAGTTCCGTAGGTTTTTCTAAACCCGATAGGCGTATTATATAATCAAAATTAATCTTCATTCATTTTGAAATTCGAATTTTGAATCTGGATAATATATCAATTAAATCTATCTAATAGATCTAATCTAATATATTTATTTAATCCGAATTAAAATCAGATCTGAAATTCGAATCTAAATTAAAAGCCTTCTGATTTAATTTATCTCTTATAAATTAAATCCGAGAAATGATATCTATCTATTTAAATAAATCTGAGATACTATATCTCAATTTAAATTACACAGCTATATGATATCTTTATTTGAAAATAAAATGAGATATAATATCTCTATTTGTTTTAGATATTTAATTTATCCGATAAATTAAATATAAAACAAATATCATATAATATTATTATAATCTCCATTAAATAATATTATTATATTTTTTTCGAATTTAATATATATATATACCCCATATTAAATTCAACATCAATTAAATCTTAGATTAATCTAAGATTCAATGAATCTGGACGCATTTGCTCGTGTTGGGTTATTCTTGTGTGCGACCCTGTAGGCCCATATGAGATTGGCAGTGGGCCAAGACTGTATCAGCCCACAAGTTGCAAGCGGCCTCTAGCAAGACATTGCGACTACCCAATTCACATGGGGATCGATGACACGATACAACCTATCGTACAACCATGTCACGTCCCTTTTGTCATGCGATAATTTAGTCAAGGATGAGACATGGATAATGTCAACTTCCTGTTCTTGACCACTACTTTCTCGATTCTCGAGTAGTCTAAAAGGTGAAATGGAAACTCTTTTCTATCACAGTATGACCATACATTTCTTAGACTCACTCATCGAGGGGCCTAGTATTATCTCTCTACAAATGTGAGGGACAAATTCCATCTTGACCATTCACATTCCTCCGCATGAAAACCACTGATCCCAATCCCAGCCTTTATCATTACCCGGTCAAAGGTGACTTTTGACTAGGTCAAAGGTCAGTGACTCATCATGTAGGAATCCATGATGATCTCAGGTCACATAGGGCGTTGTGACACGATTATACATGAGATAAGCTTATGACTTATACCATGCAGCTTTCTCATAGTGGGTCAGTCCAGCACCTTGTACTCTTACAAGTGTCCATGACTTTGATTCGTATCTCCATACCTCATCAAAGTCATACTGGTCTTATTTCATCTTCACTCCCGTGTAGATGACCGACCAGGGACATTTAGGATAATTTATAAGATTATCCAGGGATGCAGTTATCAATATGAATATGCAAACAAATATGATAACAAAAGAGAATACTTTAAATAACTTAAATATCCAAAGTACAATGAATTACCCCTAGAGCATAATTTCCAACAGTTATGTCATTGGAAATTGACATTTGTGCTGCCAAAGTACTTGCGTTCTGAAAGTCACTCTTTAATATTCTGAAAGCTGTATAAGATCAATTGAGTGATTGGATAGGCACTTGAATGAACCAGTGTCACTCGGAAGAATTTGCAAGTGACTCATAAGTGGTTTATGAGTTGAAGCAGATCACTCGAGTGATGAAGAGAAAAGATGAAGAATTCTCTAAGATATTCATTTCTAGTCGAGTTGGACATTAAAGCACTCGAGTGAATAAGCAAGTACTTGAGTGATAGTGATCACTAGAAGGAGTTTCAACAAGTCACTCACACACTTTCTAAGAGTTAAACTGAAGCTCACATGAGTGAATCATTTGCCACTCAAGTAAAGGTGAGCAACTTGGGAGATTTGACCTAGTCACTTACTGATGAACCAAGAGTATTGGCTTTTCATCTAAAGTCCACTCAAGCAAACCTCAAGTGACACAAAGCAACTTGCAGAAGCACTCGAGTCACTAGTAGAGTTGAAGTTATTTTAAATAACACTCAAGTCAAGTCAAGTCAAGTTTTTCTAACACTCAATTGACTTGTTCTTTCAATAGTCTATTACTAAAAGCAAAGTTCTCAAACACTCAAGTGAAATTACAGAAGTATTCGAGTGATTCTGGAATCACACTCGAGTGAGTGTTGTTGTTATATTTCACTTCTTCGAGAATTCAAATATTATTGTTCACATCTGTTTATACTTGATTACTATTGATATTACTTCTCAATTCTATTAATCTTGTTTGTATATGAGTTTCTGATGTTTAAATTCACAGATTATCTTCAAAAAGCATGATAATCATTCCCTGTGTCAAAGCATTAAATGTATAGTAGAAACATAGCACACGGAAGCAATTACAAAGCAGGTCAAATAGATTTTGTTCAAAGTGTCTATTGCGACGAAAATGAAAGCGACCAAACCTTAAGCAATCTCAAAGTAGACAAAAGGGATGTTGTATGAAGCGACTGAACGTTGAATTCTTCCAACAACTCCATTTTGTCTCTAACGGAAAGTTTGAATGCTCATAATGGACAAATGACAATTGCCTATAAATAGAGAAGCATTTAAGACAAAGAGACTAATGAAAACAAAAAATGAAAAACAAAGAGCCTATATACTATGAATCTTACCTGATCAACGCTCTTTAATCCTACTCCCACGTACTTCAGTGACAACCATCATCTACTTCATATAGAGAGAAGTATTCCTTTATTGTAATCATTCTATCTTTGTGAGAGTTATTCAAGATTGTGGAATCTTGAGTGGGAAACAGATCGTATCCTTATAGTGTGTAAGGATGAGTTCTTATCTACGAGAATTGTAAAGGCTTTACAAGTGCTAGGATCAAACTTGTGGAATTGTAGTAGTTCTCAAGTACCTCGTTAAACTTGAGGGAGATAATGAATTGAAATTTTAGGAGAAGCCTGAGGACTGGACGTAGGTCATCATGGATTGGATCGAACCAGTATAAATCATAGTTTGCATATTCTTTACCCTAAGTTCTTTAGTTTCTAGCTTATAAGTTTGAATAATTGACTGTTATTTATGACTCATTACTTTCATACTTACTTTTACTAAGGTGCAAAAATATTTTCAAAGTTCCTAAGTTTTTATCTTTCATCCAATTCATTCCCTTCTTGGGTGCTGCCGGTTCTAACAAACAACTGATTTGTGCTTCAACAAGTTCTTCAGCGTTGTTTTACAACTTTATGAGTCGTAATTACAACTACTTGAGTTATTCCCGCAGGGTCTCACAACAGACTATTTGTCTTTTTAACAAATTCTTCAGCGCTGTTTTACAACTTTATGAGTTATAGTTACAACTACTTGAGTTATCTTGGAGAGTTTGTCACAATAGTTGATTTGTATTTTAACAATTTCTTCAGTCTTGTTTTATAACTTCACGAGTCATATTAAAAATTGCATGAGTTATTCCTAGAAGGTTTTAGAACTTCACAACTACCACTAGTCACAACTGATTGTTTGTTGTTTAACAACTTCTTCAGTCTTGTTTACAACTTCATAAATCATATTAACAACTGCATGAGTTATTCTTGAAGGGGTTTAGAACTTGACAATTGCCACCATTACAATTGGTTATTTGGTTTTAACTACTTTTTTTTCCCCTATTTTTGCAATTTCATGAGTCATTTTGTAAATTGAAATGTAATTCTGGAGTAGCTTATAAATATAACAAGTCACAACTGTTACAAATGCTTATCATAATTTAAATAGCTTGTTGTGCCTTTATATATATATATATATATATATATATATATATATATATAATATCATATCAACATCAATTTAAATAGCTTGTTGTGCCTTATATATATATATAAAATATCATATCAACATCAATTATAACAATTACAACAATAATATTAACAACTACAACATTACATATGAGTAACATTTTTTTTTAAAAAAATATCATATGAGCATTTTGTAATCAAACAAACCACTATCACATTCAATCATTTGCACTTAAAACATAACAATTCCTTCGTTACCTTGCCCAAAAACAAAGCACATGTTTTATATTAACAATTACAACAACACGTACTAAAACACTTTTTAAATATTATACCTGTGTTTTCTCAGCAAATAAACCACTGTCACATTCAACCATTCCCACTTAAAATAGATCTCTCCCTCTATAACCTTGCCTAAAAATAGAGCACAATAAAATTCACACAACCCAAGTACCCAACAACGATTAATCCCCAACTTCAATGGTCAATATTATATCTTTAACAAAACCCTAGCATTATTTATCTACCTCCTAGCACATATAGTCCACCATTATGCTCGGGCTCTAACCTTTGACCAACCCTTTTGAAATCATTGTTCAAGCTCTCCAACAGCAATGGAGGCTAGGGGTTCGGATGAGCGCCAAAGGATTAGTGTTCGGAGGATCGATGGAGGTTGGGAGTTTGGAGGAGCAACGAACTAACAAAGGAATTTGAGACTTTAGAGGAGCGACGAACAAATGGACGAGCGAAGGACGCAAAATGTAAGGAAATTTCACAAGAGCAACAAAATAATTTCATATTCCGAATTAATCACAATGTAGGCTTTATGAACTTTTTTTATAGGGTAATTTAGTATAAGACTTTTTTGTAATTTTTTATGGTCTTTGTGACTTGATCCTTAAAAACATTCTTGAGCCAATTTTAAAAAATAAAACATTAAATTTCCTTTTTGGCTGATTCCCTTGGGCCTTGGCACGTGGAGTCAGGCAGCAGTAACGGGAATAATTTAGTTTCATGGATGTTGCCGATCAAGTCTAATCCGTCGGTGTTGGTTCATCCCATCAGAATCGTTAGCGTAAACAGCATTTGGTTGTTTCGTGTGCATCCATGGTATTGCGCACCCAGTATTCGTCGTTTCTACAATCTTCCTCATCTTTCCCCTATTTCATCTTCTTCACCTTTCTGGTTTTTTCTGTGCTGAAATGGATCCCAACCCCAATGACTTTCCCATTCTCTGCTATGTCTTACACCACTTGGATCCACACGCCTATTATCCTCTTCCTACGGACCTACACCAAACTCTTCTGACTCAATTCTCTCACTTGTCCCACCCCAAAGTCTTGGCGACGTTGACTCAAGTCATCCCTGAGCTCCAAATCACGCAGACTCTGTTTCTACTTCGAACCCTAGGTCCTCGTCCTGACCCTTCTGCGGCTGCTTTTGCGCGGCTCAAGATATCGGAGATTCGCTCCAAGCTTGAAGAAACAGAGGAGCCGAGACAGGCTGCTGAGAAAGAGTTGCAGATTTATGAGGCGATGGTGAGGTTGGAGGACATGCACGAGGAGTATGCGAAACAGTTGAGGGCTGCGGAAGAGAGGTTGATGAGGGTTTATGAGTCGGTGGTGGCTGAAGAATCGGAGAAAGAGGGTGAGGAGGTGAGTGAAGAAGTTGTTGAAATTTTGAGGAAAGCAGAGACAGAGGAAATAGAGAGAATTGAGCTTTCTGGGCGGCAGCTAAGGCTCATTCCTGAGGTGATTGGCAAGATTCGAGGGCTGGTCATGCTTAATTTGTCTAGCAATCAACTGACGGTGAGTAGATTTTGCATCTTTCCACTCTCACTCTTGAAATCAATTAAAGCTTGTTCTCTGATTTCTGCTCTTGTTTTGAGATTGGGAAATAATAAATGTTTCGTTATGGAGTCTTTCACGTTGCTATTAATTTTCTAGGCTAAGTTTTTACTACATGAAGTCATAAACTCGAGCAAAAACTAATGAGTTAATAAGGAAAGGATAGATATCAATGATCCGCCAACAGAAATGACATATGCTAGGAGTGAGTAATCTGTGAGAAGGGACTTTTTGAGCTCTAATTAAGAGTATGCAGTTAAATGTTTGAAGGCAAGTACGTTTGATCACTTTTGCGTAATCTGATCTACTTAAAGAGGTAGAAGAACTGAAACTTTTAATTTCATGGCATTGTATATTACTTGTATATGCTGTTGAATTGGTTGGAGGATTGCAATTATGCTGAACCAGTGATGTTTTGATTGAGTGAATGAAGGGGAAGGGATGTAGGATTTCAAATGTGTGATTTTCTTTTATTTATTACTTAATGTAACATACATGTTTTTGTTTCTTCCTTTCTCTTCCATTTTCATCTGTTCAAACTAATCCAAAGGGGGAAAATGTTGGATTAAAGCCCGATCCTTTCCCTTGCATTTCCTCATTTCAAACATCCCAGTTCCAAATGCTTCTCTTCAGTAATAAGTTCTTTTCTCATCTGATGATTGATAATTTCATTATGCTAATACAGAGGGCAATTTTGTTTTTCACTGGAAGCGTTATCTGTTTTTTCGTGTGACAGTGCTTATTGATTTTTCATTCCATAGAACAATAAGGCGCCATGAGTCATCTAAGATGTGGAATGTTTCGATGTTGACTAAATATTATGGTGGTTGGGATTTACTGCATTAGTTGGAATTCACAGATTGTTGATCATATACTGATGTTTAAGTCAATCCAATTCAGTTTTCCCTGTTTAGGATATGGTGCATCAAATTGGACCAGTCCATCTTATTCATATATGTACTTTATCTACTCTTCTTAGATGAAAGCCATTTGATCTCATTATTACAGAAGACTTGACTTTCTTAGTTATTAATCTATCTAAGGAATAGGGAATGGGGTGGGGAGCAAAGACAAACTATGCTTGTTACTTGTTATTACTGATTCACTGTATACCTGTTTAGTTTATTTTAACTTACAATTTTGTTTTTTGGGTTGTTTTTGGCTTTCATATCTTAAGAACAGATGATCCCAGACTCATTGGCAGGTTTGCAGAAACTTGAAGAGCTTGATATTTCATCAAATCTTTTGGAATCACTACCAGGTTCAATTGGATTGCTGCTCAATCTTAGGGTCCTCAATGTGTCTAGTAACAAGCTAAATGCGCTTCCTGATTCTATTGCACATTGCAGGTATATTCCGTGCTAACTTTTCATTCTACTAGTATTTGCTGCTTAGTTATCAAAATTGTACGGTTCACACTTCATAATGAGTAAAAACTAAAATGTATCATTGAGACATTGACTGAATCATAAGCTATGAAGTCTTGAATTGGTCATGAATAATGTAATTTGAGTCAATTGGCGGAATCACATGATTCAATGAGAGAAAATAAAGAAGCAATGAGTTGATGAGTCATGTTAAGAATTGTATATTGAGATTATTTCAAGAATTAAATTTATGATTTTTGAACTTATCGCTCTTAAGTACTCTTCTTCACTATTGGGTTGGACTTCTATCTTAGGGGTATTTTATGCAGCTATACACACTCACTCACACGTCTTACTTTATATTTCGAGTTACTTTTCATCTGTTATTGCTTCTTTCAACAATCCACAATTTAGAAATATAGTTTCTGCTTCGTGATGCATATCACAATTTGATAACTATGATTGATAGTATCCCTGCTTGTGCTATTTTTACATGAATGAAACTGGAGTGTTTTTTCTACTTATTTACAATTAGTTCCTAAATTGGAACTTGATCACAAATAAATAAGAAGTTTTATGTAGTTTTAGATTTATTGATTCTGCTTCTGTCAGCCTCATGCTTTTACTTGTAAATGTAGGTCACTTGTTGAACTGGATGCTGGCTTTAACAACCTAATGTGTCTTCCAATGAACATGGGCTATGGACTTACCAATCTTGAGAAGCTTTCGATCCATTTGAACAAGATTCGACTTCTTCCCTCATCTATTGGTGAAATGAGGTCCCTGAGGTACCTTGACGCTCATTTCAATGAGCTGTGTGGCCTCCCACATGCAATTGGAAGACTAACAAATCTTGAATATCTAAACATAAGCAGTAACTTCAATGACCTGACCGAGCTTCCTGAAACCATCAGCGATCTAATTAACCTCAGGGAGCTCGACCTCAGCAACAACCAGATCCGAGCTCTTCCAAACACATTTGGTAAGCTTGAAAAATTAACAAAGCTCAACCTGGATGAGAATCCAATCATAATCCCGCCACCTGAGGTTGTGAGACAAGGGGCTGAGGCTGTGAAGGACTTCATGGCTAAGCAGTGGCTTGAGAGCCTAGCAGAAGAAGAACAGAAAGCCATGGCTGAAACAAAGAAGCAGCAACAGCAAGCACAGGGTGGCTGGCTGGCTTGGGGGACCTCATTGTTGGATGTTGTTTCTGGGGTTTCTGAAAGTGTTACAGGATATTTGGCTCCCAGAAAAGCCTCAAGAGACCCTTGGTTGGACCAACAATTGTGATCTTAGATGGGTTCTGTCATGGAGAGCTTGATCTTCCTGTAGCAAAATCCTATTATCCTATTAATATTTCTGGACTAACTGACCAGTTTTTGACTTTTTTGTACATATTGGTGCCATATGTTTGTGGGGTGTTGTGACCCAGAGAGCTCTAGGTCTCTGGAATTTAGTTTAATGTCAAAGTGTTGATATGTTATAACTCCTTGTGAATAGGATATGAATCAATAGAATGCACTTTTGTCACAATGATCTGTATTACATGATTTTATGTTCTCCCTGATGGGTCACCATGAGGCGACTGATGAATAATCAATCAACATTAGGGTGAGTGTATTTAATTTATAAATAGCCATATTTAAAATATTAATAGGATGAGTTATCTTTAAATTTCATACAATGCATATGGTTAATTCACATGATGTAGAAAACTCCAGAAGAATTACATAAATATATGACAGAGGAACAGACAATGCACATCGAAGGCATTAATTATGCAGCTCAAAGGAGATTTATATCTCTTCCCTATATGCACCAGCAAATATGAAAATACAAACACTGAAGCAATAGCTCAAAGTTCTAAACCTGTTTACCAATGCAAAGAAAAGATGAAAATGACTAACCAATAGAATGCGAAAAAAATCTAAGATAGTTTTTCATATGCTTACCGAGATGCAAGAATCATGGGGAATGGTGCAGTAACAAGATGAACCTAAACTTTTGTCTAATATCCAACCCAACTGTGGAAATTTAAAATGTGTAAATAGGCAAGGGATATATATATATATATATAATTTCCCAAAGAACAGGCCGGTGACCTCACAACGGCAAATCAATCTGTGTGCTTCCCAGCAAAACTCATTCTGCTAGACTTATTTATGTGATTATTACAAAAGAACCATCTGTAAGGAAAACTGAGCCCGACTCAACCAAACACGCAAATTCAAATTGATTGGGAAAACGAAGCAGTATGAAAATGGTCTTACTCTGAATAGCAGCATAAAGATAAATCATGGGGGATAAAATGGCAAAGAAACACTGCTGAAAAGAACATATATTCGTTATCTTTATATTTTATTGAAGCGCGCAAATTAATTTTTTTAAAAAATAAATAGAAAAATTGCGTTTGCCGGGAGTCGAACCCGGGTCTATTGCTTGGAAGGCAATTATCCTAACCGTTGGACTACAAACGCCTCGTATGTCCAACTGCGTGTTTCCTTTCAAGTAGATTAATATACTTGCTTGCTAGACTGGCCAGTCCTTTACTATTGGCAGGACAAACAGAAATAAATAGATTGTGTTCTAGTCCCTGTAGGCGATAGATATCTAAACGTTTTTTCCCCCTCCATGAATCTTATTTAAAGTTTGATAGATATATAAAATTTAATTTTGAAGTATCTTATCTATTTATGTTTGAAATCTGCCATGAAAAAATGAAAGAAAAACCATAGCCGGGATATCTTCGAATATTATCCCTTCTCATGCGCATATAAGTTTGAGTTTCCGAAAACATAAGAAGATTAAGAATTAGATTATAATTAAAGAACCAAAAGAAAGAAAAAAGAAATGAAAAGGATATTATATAAGGCAGGTATATTGGATAGTGAACAATAACATACAGTGTACTGGTATAATAAATAACATTTTACAGCAATAAAAACTCTTTCTTTGTGCTAATAAGAAACAAACTAATAACACTATTAACACATACCTTAAAAAGGAAACAATTAGTCACATTATTTTATACAGCTATACCTATTAACACATTGACAGAATAATTAATAATGATTTCCTAATGTACGAGAATTAACTGTTTTGGGTATTATCTACATATGCTGATTTGCCCAATGTTATTAGAAAATATACATGGATAATATTTGCCCAATGCAATAATATAATATACTCTCTCCAATACTAATTATAGGATAACATTTGAGAGTTGTTTTTGATCTTAATTATAAGACAATATTCTAATTTTTGTCAATTTCTTCCTAAAATATTTCTATTGATACTTTCTCAATAATAATTAAATATAATAATAATTTAATAATGAACCTATATATTTTATAAAGTAAGTAATGCTTACAACTCTTTAATACCACGTACACTTTAATTCTACGGTCTTTTTTAATAAAATAATTGAACAATTTTTTCCCCCATATTTTCCCCATATCACTCCTACTACTACTTTCTTTACAATAATTAATTATAACATATTTATTTTCTATCAAGTGAGAGATTCTACTTTTTTTTTTTTTTTTAAAAAAAAACTCAAATTCTCTATTGAACGGTTGAAGAGCCGTAAGTTTAATTTAATTGAGGTGGGCACAAAATAAACAATTTTAGCAGTGATGGTTCTGAATTGATACATGAATTAAAGAGTATGTCATAGAACGGTGATATTTGAAATTATGAAGCTTAAGTTGGAACTTAAGTTGTTTATTTATACTATAAAACATACTTCATATATGAATGAGGGATTATGTGAAATTAATAAAATAATTGAAGTGCAAAATTTATATAAGGGAATTTTAAGATAATGAGTAAAATTAACTAATTTAACTCATATCCTTAATCCCTCCAAATTCAGTTAAATATGTCATATAATTAGGGCTGGAGCTAATAACATTTATAATAATAAACATTACTACTAGTGTGATGGCATATACAAACTTCGCGTATTTCCTTAATTATAAGTATATATTATGAGAATTTATTGCAATTAATAAACAAAGGGATTAGGGTACCAAAATACATATATGATTTTCCTAAAAGTGTACCCAACACCATTTTGAGTGTAAAAGTGACTATGTGGTTACAAAGTAGAGTAAAAAAACCCATTGACCATTAGTTGACTGTTAGTTTGACTTTTTTGTATTTTAAGGCCGACATGGACGATAACTCAGCTAAATTTTATCCCAGCTAGTAGTAAAGAAGTGGAGAAAATTACAGAAAATGGTATAATATTTTGCAAAATTATAGTTTAGCCCTTCTGTCTCTTAATCCCAATCTTACCCATTGAGCCACCCATCTTCGCCTTCTCGCTGCCGTTTCTGCCTTTCTGTCATTTTCAAAATTATATGGGTCCTTTTCTGTAATTTTCTCCAATTCTCCACTACCAGTTGAGATGAAATTTAGCTAAGTCATTGTCCATGTCAACATGAAAAATACAAAAAATTCAAACTAACAGTCAATGAGTATTTTTGCTACACTTTTGTAACTACATAGTCAACTTTGCACAAAAAAAAAAAAGAAGAAAAAAACATTTGATGTTGGGTACACTTTTGAGAAAACTACATGTGTATTTTTGTACCTTGATACTAAACAAAGACAGAAAATTTATGTGCAAAAATACACATACAATTAGCTCAAAAGTGCGCTCAACACCAAATGATTTTTTGAAGGGCGAAAGTAACTTTGAAGTTCCAAAATATGTGCAAAAATACACATTAACCTTTTTTTTTTAAGGGCTAAGGTGCAAAAATACACATGAGAATTTTCCAAAAGTGCGTTCAATACAAATGCTTTTTAAGGGCAAAAAACTTCCAAAATAGGTGTAAAAATGCACATTGACCATTTGTTGACTAGTTATTTGAATTTTTTTGACTGAGAGCTTGTTTGGGATAGTTGCCATAGCTCAAATAAGTCCATCTACAGCCCAACAAAAGTGAAAGCTCAAAAAATGAGTGTTTGAGATAGCTTCTTGTTTGATAAGCTTCAAGGTTTGAAGCTGATTTTTTTTTTTTTTGAAACCACACCATGGAGCTTTAGAACCCATCAGCTACTTCTCCTTCAATTTCTCCTGTGGGCTCCATCAACGAAAAGCAAAAAATACGTTTCTCTCCTGCCTTTTGCTTTTACCTGTACCATTTTAGTCTAAAACCATTTAATTTATGCTCTAATTCTTTCAAAGGCCATGTTATACTCATCTGGAAGTTTTGTTGAATGATAGTTAATAAAATAATGAAAAGAATAATGGAGAACAAGTTTGTTGATTTCATAATGTGATTCATTTAAGTAAAACAAGGTGATTTATTAATTTAATTTTTATAACTAAAGCTATATATGTCTAACAAGTACGTTACTCAACTGAATGGAGCCATTTACTTCAGTTTAGAACTCGCTTTAGAATAGCTGATTTAAGGGACTTGTCGTTTCATTATTGTGAAGTGGCTTTGTGTTTTCTTCTGGACTAGCACTCAATATATATATATATATGTGTGTGTGTTTAATAGTAATATTACTATTGTATTTAGCAAATTTATATTTATTTTTAATTTTTTTATCAGAAATTATTACATTTTATACAATATGTGTGTGTGTGTGTATTTCATGTCCTTTTTAGTCATTTTCCATCTCATCTATCTTTTCAAAGCTATACCAAACAAGTGGCCATCAAGAAAAAAAACTATTTATGCTACCGCTATCTCAAATACAAATTACATAAAAAAAACCCATCAGGACAAAAGTCCATCAAGAAAAGTCCATCAGAAAAGAAGCCATTTCTACTGTCACTATTCCAAACGGGCCCTCAAAGGATGACATCAAGGATGATTAAGAAATAACTTGGAGATAAATACTTAAATAATCTAGCAACTTTTTTCAGAAGGTTTGGATGATAATTAATTTCCTTTTCCTAGTCAGCAAATCATTACTTTAACTTGTTTCTTAATCATCAATAATGTCATCCTCCATGTCACCATTTTAAGTCAAAAACTTCAAATAAACGGTCAATATATATTTTTGCACATATTTTAGAAATTCATAGTTACCTTTCCCCCTCAAAAAAACATTTGTAACGGGAGCACTTTCTCATGTCTATTTTTGCATTTTAACCCTTAAAAAATTCAAACAAATGGCCAATGTGCATGTATTTTTGCACCTAGTTTGAAAGTTCATAGTTACTTCTGTCCTTAAAAAAAACATTTGGTGTTATTAAGTGCACTTTTAAAAAATTCTCATGTACATTTTTTCACCTTAACCCAATTTATAATAAGCCATAGTCATGA
The DNA here is from genome assembly GCA_034222035.1 of Acacia crassicarpa. Taxonomy (NCBI): domain Eukaryota; kingdom Viridiplantae; phylum Streptophyta; class Magnoliopsida; order Fabales; family Fabaceae; genus Acacia; species Acacia crassicarpa. The sequence continues at coordinate 14,678,181 of JAWXYG010000009.1, read as the reverse complement.
TTCGATAAACTCATTATATACAAAGCAAATATATATGAAATGAAAAAACTATTGTTTTCTCCTAGTGGTAAAGCTAGTATTAAAAAAAATTCCAACGATAGCCGGCAAGTAGTGCGGAAGTGCTGGTGACATGAGTAATGAAAAACCCAGACCTTGCGTAATTCTCACGACTCATGTACATATAGAGGCAGCAAATGCTCTGATATCCTCACAACATGGCTCAGTATATATGGATACGTACAAGATCGACAAGAATCGATAGATGATTATTCATGATGTCAGTTCAGGGAAAAACCAACGTAAAATTGTACGGATAATATTGGATCGACCAATGACATAATATCATTTATGTGGTCGGGAGAGACTCAGAGACATAGACACATATATATTGCATTAAAGAAACAAAAGGGACTAATCGACATCGTTACGGAAGATATGATCATTGGACGAAAATACCTGTGCAGATACTTTATTAAACGGGAAATTTCACACAAAGGCCCTTTTTATAGAAAAAATCTTAAAAAAGGCTCCAAGATTCTGAAAATCTAGGTGAGTTGTTAACGGGGCTGATATAATTGTTAACGGGGTACTGATATAGTTGTTAACGGGGCTGACTTAGTTGTTAGTAAATTGTTGTTAATGGAGCTGATTTAGTTGTTAATGACTTACCCGTTAACAACTATATTAGCCCTGTTAACAACTCACCTAGATTCTGAAAATCCCAGAAAAGGCCATCGGGCCTTTTTTGGGTTTTCAGAATCTTAAAGCCTTTTTTAGGGTTTTTTTCTGTAAAATGGGCCCTTAAATGAATTTTCCCTTATTAATATTGCTGATCTATATATATATATATGGCTTGTGGGGTAAAACCGAGACATCATTGTACTGGATCAGTTACTGTTGACGGCGAAAGTGGTTACAGCAGTTGTGGAGAGTAAATAATAATTCAGTATTGTATGTCTCACTGCCAAGCAAAAACCGGCATGCAAAAAACAACCTCTGTGAGTGTACCAGATTATGCATGCATGTGCTCTTCTGAGGACACTGCATGCATGCCAAAACCCTCAGAGAGATGTACCAGATTATGCATGTGCTCTTCTGAAGACACTGCATGCCAAAACCCTCAAAGAGAGGTACGCTTACGTGATTGGATCGGATCACAACCTTTAGTACTAGTACGATGTGATATTAATTAATAGGGAAAATCCCTTTAAGATCCCAAGGAACCAAAAAAATGTCAAAAATGTCCTAGGAAAAATTCTGATGTCAAAAGGTCCCAAAGATTTATTAAAACTCATAGATGAAATTGTTAATTAATAAGTGTAACTTTTTTAATATCAGAATTTTCTGTACGATTTTTTTGATATTTTCTTAGTCTTTTGCGACCTTTAAGGGTTTTCCTAATTAATATAAGCCATGCGCATTAAAATTTATGGTTTAACTAACCAACTCATTTGTTTCTTTTTCCTGGTACATATTAATTAGTGTCATAAGTTTGTGGGATGATGTCATCCAGAGAGGTCTAGGTGATCGATCTCTGGAACCTGGTGATCATACGATACAGGCATCAAATAAATTTTCTTAGTTTTTTAATCATTATGATCAGTGTTATATTATCTAGATTTTTTACTCGATACCTCCCCTTAATGCACCTTATGAACAATACAAACACATAATATGTACTCTTTCTGGTTCTTAATATCAGAAATATTTACTTAATTTGATTAAATTAAGGAAGTCATCCTTGATTATTGTTGAGGATAAATTAAGAAAATATATATTAATAAATATGAAAATTATGTCTTATATTTAAGATCAAGATCAACTTCTCAAATATGTTTTATATTAAAGATTGGAGGAACACACACATATATATAGATCAATAAGGTGATGGTTGGAGTGATATATATGCGATCTCACTCTTGTAAAGATAAAAATACAAGTTCAAATCACAAGAAATACGCTTATTAAAAGAATTGAAAACCCTTTAAGTTTTAAGGCACTCGAGAAAGATTATACCATAACCAAATAAATCAGGTACAATGGTAAGGGCGGCTTCATCTTTCGCTGTAGTGGTCAAGGTTTAATAGCTGTTTAGTGTCAATTCACTTTTACTTTAATTTCATTGGATGTTCTGATACTTGTAGTACGACTTTTAAAGTGACGTTACTATCTCCAACAAAAAAATGCTGACTTTTTCTTATTTGATCCAGGATTTCCCCTTAAAATTTAGAGGGGAAATTGTTGTCATATCTCTGAACAAATGCATTTTCTGAAATTTAAATTTGTGTTTTCTTTTTTTCGGGGTGAGGTTTCTTACCACTTCAACCAATATTTAAAAAAATGCTGATTTTATTACCACTGTTATTAGTGAAATTAATCAAAGAAGAATGACAGTTGAGTTTTCTGAAAATTTTATTAAAAGATAAGCTGCAAATAACAATTCGGTCAGTTGCACATGATAATTAGGAAAGTCTATGTTGCAAATTATAATACTTAACTGTCATTAGTTTTTGATTTGTGATTTAGACTTTTTTATTTTGAACCCTGTGTCTAACTCCATATTTGCAAGTTAACTTTTAATAAAATTTGTTAGGAAGTTGATTTTCATTCTTCCATTAATAATCAACGACTTGCTCATCATTTAGCCCCTAATAACCTTCGAATGAATTGGCCCTTTGTGAATCATGATCGAGCACGCGTAATCATTTCCCATTTTAAATGATTCAGAATGAATCCGTAACTAAAATTATTTTACCTCTTTAGCTTCTGTACTTATTATACATTAAAACACATTTTAAAATACACGAATGGTCATTATTATAAATTACTTGATGGAGTATTATTTATGTATTTTCAATATTACCCCCATTTAAAGTTATTAACTAGAAGAGAATTTGTGCAAATTTGAAAAATTTTCATTTGAATGAGTTAGACCCTAGATTTATTTTATTTTCAATATAAATTAACGACTTAACCATCCCTCCTAAGTTTTAGTAACTGAGTAAGGGGATAGGTTAAAAATGGTTTATAATAAAGGCTAGAAGAAGTACCACTCTATACCCATATATAAGTTGATTACTTGATTCTCATTATCGCAGGCCAAGAAATACTTACAATGGAATATAGACATGATGATTCAAGTTACTCAAGTGTGTACTAAATAGAACTCGTGTATACAATAGTTATTGAAACCAAAACTTGAATCAAAAAGTCAGTTTCAAAGTGTTTGGTATGAAGACACTTGAGTGTTACTCTGAACACTCCAGTGTTGGCTTCAAAATCACATAAAAAGTTCTTGACACTCACTTCCATTATGGAAGTATTGTGTTGGGCACTCGAGTGTTGCTTTGAATACTCAAGTGTTGGCCTAATACTAGCAGAAATAATGCCTCGTTTATGTCATGGAGATATAATTGGACACTCAAGTGTTGCCTCAATGCCTGACACTCATATTTGTAAGTGGAGCTTAAATACCCAAGAAGGGGGGGTAAATTGGGTATTCTTAAAATTTTTCAACTAAAGCTCTGTTTTGACACAATAAAAACAGGGGTAAACAGAGTAAGGGATAGAAAAATTGGACTCAGAGATTTATACTGGTTCGGTCCTAACAACTTGACCTACATCCAGTCCCCAGACTCTTTGGGATTTCCACTATATCAAAGATTACACACTCTGCACTCAAGAAGTAGTTCTCTCTCTTGAACTCACTCCTCCATACAAGTTGTAATCAATGAACTCCCAAATCACCAAGTCCCCTTGACTTGTGATTCTTTACAATAAATGATATTCAGAAAGAAACTCTCTCTAAGAGCAGATATTGATAAACACTGAAGCTCTTTGTATCAGAAGATACTATACAAGTGAAAACTGAAGAGAATAAATGTAGATTTGAATGCAATTCGTTTTCAGTGGTTGTGGTGGTTGTGAAGACTTGAATGCAACTCTATTTATACTCAGGAAGCATTAAATGACCATTGCATCTTCAATATAACCATTGGAAGAAGTTTGCAGAGGTTAGCAAGTGGTTTAAGCCTTCTTCTCTCTCTAATCTCCACTTAATCCAGCTGTCCAAGTGTTCAGAGTTGACTTCCTCTGGATTAATCCGTTGGAGAAGCAGTTGCTTGTTGTAGAAATCATTCTTAAATACTTTGTAATCGTGTGCAGATGGATTAACCAAAAAGGTGCAACTTTCTGGACATAGCATTTAATGTTCTGAACTGCTTTTTGTTTTTTGCCTTAACCCTTCAATAAACATTCTTTAAAACATCTGAAATTCACTAATAAAGTCATTAAACATAGCTAGGAATATTAGAGAATAATATTGGAAAGTATTAAGATCAAACAAGAATGTTTTCCAAAATTGTCAGATTTGAATTTCTAAATCACCGCTCTGAACTCAAGCTTAGTTCATGTGAACTCGAGTTTGGAGCTTTAGTTTCTAAAAGCGTTTCAGGTTTAAAACATATAAACTGGAGGTTTGAGATCAAAACTTGAGGTTCTCAACTTATTGAAAAGTTACATTCCTCTCGGGTTGTTTTGAACTCGAGTTTGCAAATATGAACTCGAGGTTCCTTCATCCAGAGAGGAATGTCGCGATTTTGAGTTCTGGAGAGTTTATGACTAAGAGGCAAACTCGAGTCTATTAGTGACAGGCTCGAGTTTGACACTGTTCAAGACAAAACTTAGTTTTAGCTTTCAAAAGACAAACCTGAGTTTTCCAGTGCAAACTCTAGAGTTTTCTCAAGTTGAAAAGTTCTGTACTCTCTGTAAGGTTTGAACTCGAGTTTGCAATGTTAGGCTCGGATTTGACACTGTTTAAGTCAAAACTTAGTTATAGCTTTTAAAACGCAAACCTGAGGTTTCTAGGGCAAACTCTAGAGTTTTCTCAAGTTGAAAAGCTTTTTTTTACTCTCTGTAAGGTTTAAACTCGAGTTTGCAATGTTAGGCTCGAGTTTGTTCAACTTAAAAAAAACTCTGAATGTTTTTGATCTGAAGTAAACTGGAGGTTTATGAAATGAGTCTCAAGTTTGCTTTGGTTGAAAAACCTTGAAAGCTCTCTGCCAAGTGTAAACTCGAGTTTGCAAATATGAACTCGAGTTTACATGTTTTGTAAACTCTTGAGATTTTTTAAACTGGAAAACTTTATTCTGAATGAAATAGTGCAGAGTTTGTGAAAATCTCTTAATTTGAAAACTTCTTCCTGCCAGAGATGAACTCGAGTTTGTCATAACAGGCTCGAGTTCATAGGTTATGTAGACTCTTTGAAGATTTCCTCTGGAGGTTGCAAACTTGAGGTTTGAAGGAAGAGGTGTCGAGTTTAAAAATGTTTTCAAGTCAGGAACCTCTCTGCCACTGGTAAACTCGAGGTTGCAATTGTAACTTCGAGTTCACACAAAGTTTTTGAAAACTTTGAAAAACTCTTAAGTTCAAACTTTTGGTTCAGTCTCGAGTTTGAGGATTAAACTGGCGAGTTTACACCCTCTGTTAAAGGCAAACTCGAGGTTGCAAATAATAGGCTCAAGTTTGTCGCAAACAGAGTGTTTTTGTTTGAAATTGACAAGTTTTAATCCACTCTAATCTTGACCAAAAACATCTCCACATTGTTTACAATTGTTAGTAAACATCTCCACATTGATGACAAAGGGGGAGAGAGCTAGTTGTTGAGTTGGTGATATATTTTTTATGATATTCTACTGATGATAGATTAGTTGCCAATATGTCACTTCTTTATTGATTAGTTGAACAGCTTATTAGTTGTATATTTTATCTAGTTTAATGAAATATTGAACTTAACTATATGCATATATTTTGTTTGCTCTTGCAATTGTTTTGACTGACAGTTGATTCAAGTTATCTGTGCTTATTTAGAAAAATCGTCAAAAATATTTTCAAAACATTATAAGTGTTGTAATCATCAAAAAGGGGGAGAATGTTAGTTCTCATGTTTTTGATGTTTTAATTATAACAATTATAATGTAATTGAATCTTAATTTTAGATGGAAATTTGGAGTTTCTAGTTTGCCTCTAGTCATCTAATATTTTACCTCCAGGTATATGTTTCGAAATCTCACTTGAAATGACAAAACTGTAATTATGGTGAAAATTCACTCTGATGACAAAATCGTAAATATGTTGAACTTTCACTCCTCGCCTCTAGTCAATTAGTTTTTGCCTCAAGTCACTCTCGCAAGTCATTCCCACAAGTTTTTGAAAATACACATATAATGGCAAAATCGTAATTACTTTGAAATTCACTTCTAATGGCAAAACTATAATTATGCTGACTTCCTCTTTTGCCTCAAGTCATGGAAGTCACTTCTGCAAGTCATTCCCGATGAATCTTTTTTAAATGACAAAATTGTAATTATGCTGAACTTTACCTCATGACTCTAGTCACTACATAATTGCCTCAAGGAATCTCTTTTTCCTCCAGCACATGTGTCTTTCGAAATATGAACTAACGGCAATATTATAATTTTGCTTAAACTCTCCTTTGCCTCAAGTCAATTAGTGAATTACCTCAATGCAACTTGACTTCACTTTATTCATGCCTCTAGTCAAGTTGACTTGGCCATTTCCAGTTATATCCAAGTTTTACCTCTAGTTAACATAACTCAAGGCATAAATATATAACTCAAGGCAAGTGCTCTTCTATTTTTCCAAAACTAACGTCTTTTACGTGAATTGCCTCAAGTCATTTATTTATTCCTCAAGGCAACTTGACTCAAGGCACTTTGTTCTTGCCTCCAGTTAAGTCGTTGTTATTTCTAGTTATATCAAAGACTAACTCTAGTTATTTATTATTTACCTCTAGGCAAATTATCTTGTTGCTTGTTTTCATACTAACATCGTATTTGCCTCTAGTCAGAAAGATATTACCTCTAGTCATGATAACTTAAGGCATCATATGTTTGACTCAAGGCAAAATCTTCAAATGCTTTATTCTTACCTCCAGTCAATTAATATGCCTCCAGTCATGCTTCTCAAGTCATATCTTTCTAATTATCAAATCACCGTCTCCGGAAAATCAAAATCAATTGATTATGATTTTATTTCCTCAAATCATTACTCATTACTATTCTTAATTGCTTTTAATCAATTTGTTAATGAGTTACAAATTATTAGAATGAGGATCAACACAGGATAATCGACCAAGGCAAATCCGGCATTTATTAAACCTGCTTATTTGAGAAACTCAACAACAGACATATCTTTGCAACGTACTGGGAAAGAATATTTTCCTTTGTTGGATTTCAACGGTCATAATCACAATTACAGGAATAATGACCGCGATTATTCAATGATCATAATCACCATTAAAGGAATAATGAAGGCAATTATTCCAACCCTTCTGCTTCATTTTAAAGAGCCTCAATGGATATTTCTTCAAGCTTCTCAATGGTCATGAGATCAAATATATATACCTGAAGTTTTGAATTCATCAACCAATGAAAAACGCTGTGCATTCTACTCTTATTGAATTCAACAGTTCTGTCTATTCCATTGATATCTTCGGATATCGTGTACCTCAATGTTTATCTTTATCTACTCGTGAGGAGTTGCAAAACACCTTTTTGATTAGTGTTGTAAAATCTTAAGGTTGTGGAACGTTAAGTGGGTATACAGTTACAGCTTGTAAGGGGGAGTGAGTCCTAGTGAGAGGATCATCCAAGTACAGTGTAATTGTTCTTGAAAGATAGTGAAAATCCTAGGTGTTCTGGGGACTGGATGTAGGTCGAAGTATTAGACCGAACCAGTATAAATTGCTTTGTGTCTGTTTGCTTTTCTTGTCTCTGTTTTTTTTAATTTGTGCTCGTGTGATTCGTGAAAAGAATTTGAGATCACCAATTCACCCCCCTCTAGGTGATATTCCACCTTCAAATTGCAATAAAGCCATTATGTTTCGGAGCATTTAATGTAAAGTAGAGTCGAAGCACCAAATAGCTTAGAGCCTTGCGACCGTTTCCATTCCTCATTAATTGCTGAGTCTCAACGGACAAATGGAATAAGGAATGTCAAACAAAGAATAATGACTATCATTTGAAGAATCTGAAGAGTCTGAGTAATGTTCTTCAAGAGTTATATTCATTACTCACAATGGCTCTTTTAAGGACTTTAACGGTCATTAATGCCAACCAACATAAATGCTAGAAGCATTGAATTCTCCAGCTACCGAAACTCTGTGCATTCAATTCGAAGCTCTATCAATTATTGTTTCATACTCTTAAGTAATATCTTCAGATATTTATAATCTTCACTGTTTATCTATTTGCTCTTTTAGAGAGTTCAAACTTTTTTTTGTAAGAATCTCAAGGTTGTGGAACCTTTGAGATTGGATTATTTGATTACAACTCTTAAGGGGGAGTAAGTCCTAGTGAGAGGATTACTCGAGAGTTACAGAGTGTGTAATCAAGTTTTGAGATAGTGAAAATCCTGGAGTGTCTGAGGACCAGATGTAGGTCAAGGATTTGGACAGAACCAGTATAATCCTCCTGTGTTTAATATCTCTCTCTCTCTCTCTCTCTATTTAGCTCTATTTTAGGGTGTGTGTTTCAAAGTATTTCACAAAAGTTTTTAAATCACCCAATTTACCCTCTCTTAGGTGATATTCTGTTTTTTCAATCATGACTGCTTTGCATGGTAAAACTGAGTTTGAATGTGATTGATCTATTGAAATATGTTGGAAATCATGCATAAATGGAAATAAAGGATAGTTGAAGTAAGTTGTTACATTTCTAACACTATCGCGTATGTAGGTAGAAGGATAGGATACAATTCATTACTTATGAAAGCGCATAACAAAGTTGATATAATGTTATAGCATTTTGTGTCCTTTCTCTGAACTAGCATTATAATAAAACCACAATGCTGTCGAATCGTAAGTGATGAATTGTTATGCGCTGCGTTACACTGATCTTTTCTTGAGAGTGTACACAAGTTGGACGTTAAGACGACGGTTGATTTGAAAGAGACGGAAATAGGAAATGCAAAGAATCGAATAGAAGATCTACAAAATCCCACAGAATTAAAGAAAGGATCAATTAACCAAATCTTGGAAGTTGGGCCTAACAAAATTGGAAAACTTAACTCACTAGACGTACAACATGAAGGACCTGGCTATAAAAGGAAAAGATGGCTAAACCTAAAAAGTTGTCATGAGTTAGAGAGTCAAGAGTACAAATTCCAAATTCTATATGACCTAACTCAAGTTGAGAAATTAGAATTCATTGAGAGAGTTATAGAAAGACCAATTTGTATCAGAGGATTAGACAAAGTTGTAGAAGACGTAGAGACATTGTGTGATAGGATGTTCTCTGCGTCGTCAACTATTCCGGCGATCTCCCCTGATTTATTTTTCTTCTTTAAATTTTCTATGGATTGTTTCTATGAAATTTCGTTTATGTTTCCCTTATCAGTCATAAACTAAACTTCCATTGGCTGTGCGAGGTGAAATCTTAAGTTGTAGTACGAACCCAGTTTGCTAGTTTTTAAATAAATAAATTATGTTTGCTTAACTATGTTTTTCATTCGTCATGTTTGTTAGTTGGCAGCCCATAGGCAAGGTCAGTGGCCTTAGCTTATTGGAAGGGAGTTAAGGTTAGACCTTTGTTAAGCAGTGTGTGTTTGGCGAGCTTGTGTAGGGCTTGATCTAAATTGTAAGTTACGTTTACCTTACATAGCCAAAACACCTAGGTTAAATTGATGTTCTAAGTTCGAAATAGCCATAGGAATAGGGGAGTAGGAATATGGGAGAAGTAGAGCAAGGGTTATACATATAGGATGTCGACGTTTTTGTATAGTTTAGTGGTGAGTTAAATGGATAACATTTCGATAATCATTTTGCTGTAGCAGTGCAGAAGTTGTGTAGAAAATGATGTAGCAATGCGTTAGATGCGAATTGGGGGATTAATGCAACTTAAGATACAACTAAGCTCTACCTATTTTAACTATGATTTTCTCAACCAACTTCCGATCAATTGTTTTATTTCTGTTTATTAGTTGTAATACTCAAAACTACCATCGTAACTACTTACATCACAAAACTCTCAATTGAATACTGGCTACATAATTGGTGTTACAGTTTCTGTGGGACGATACTTTACTTACTCTGTATTACTTGTTCAATTGGTTCACTTGCCACAAGAGGATTTTTACCAATAATAGCTTGTTATTATAGGCACATAAACTTGTCAAAATAGGTGCATACACTTATCAAAATATGCACATACACTTATCATTGTATAACTTGTCAAAATACACACATGGACCTGTTGTCAAAACTCTCTTCTCCAACCATGGTTCACATAAGGACGAACAGGTCTATGTGCTTATTTTGACAAGTTTATGTGCTTATAATAACAAGTTATACATTGGCGAGTATATGTGCCTATGTTGACTAGTTTATCTGCCTTTAATGGCAAGTTATACATTAATGAGTGTATGTGCCTATTTTGATAAGTTTATGTACTTATTTTAACAAGTTTATGTGTATATTTTGACAAGTCATACATTGGTAAGTATATGTAAACATTTTGACAAGTTTATGCGCTTATTTTGGCAAATTTATGTGTCTCTAATGGCAATTATACATACATTAGCAAGTGTTTGTGCCTATTTTAACAAGTTTATGTGCTTATAATAACAAGTCAAAAAGTAGCCATTGACAAGGCCCATCTATGTTAACTATTGTCATTTTTCAGTACAATTTAAAACAGCTCTTATTGACAAGTAGATGTGACTATTGACAAATCATAAAGTGACTATTCACAAGTCCATCTATATTAACTAAAACAGCTCTCATTAACAAGTGGATATGCCTATACATTACAAAAAAAGCAACATTTTGTAGCGGGCATTTTGGTAGTGGTTCCGACCGCTACTAACGACATAAGTAGCGATCAAAGAAACCACTACAAAATGCACCATGGCAAACTATTTTGTAGCGGTTACAATAAACCATTACTTAAATATACTCACTGCTCTATAGTGGTAAGAGATTAACTGCTACTACATGACATCAAGAAGCCATAATGAAAGTACATGTTATAGCGGTGAACAAACTGCTACAAGATGAAATTGGAATTTTTGTAGCAGTCAACTAACCGCTATTAATTACATCGAAGAAATTTAACAATTTGGCAGGAAATGATTGAGGGGCGGAAAAATATTTTTAAACGTTGGTGGCAAATAATTGTAAATGGTTCCTTAGCCGATGCAAAAAAGTTCGACGAAATTTTAGAAATGGCGCCAAGAAGTTTGAATTTATACTGTAGCGGTTTCATAAATAGCTACAAATGTTTACTACTAATTTTACAAATTTTAAAAATTGTGTCAAAAATTTTTTAAACAAATTATGTAGCAGTTATGTAACTACTACAAATAAACTTATTTTTTTAAAAAAAAAATACAGTAATTATAGTGCTTTTTTTATTTAGTACTTTGTCATTTAAGTGTTGTTACTTATATGATAATTTTTGTAGATTTAAGAAATACTACTGTTAGATGGTATTTAATTGATAATATTATAAAAGTATAATACTGAGAATTATTATGTTGTTCACTAAATGATATTTTTTATAAAATGAATGTTAATTGTCATGGAAGAATATTGAGGGAATGTCATTTTGGAAAATAAAAAATAATTAGTATCAAAGAATAATAAGAAACGAAAAAATTGAAAAATCACATATGATTAAGAAATTAAAAATCAAAGATATGGTAATGAGAGAAGTTGGGGAGGAATAATTGAAGAAGTGTGTGAAATGAGGTGTGGTGGTTGTATTTATATTGATTTCCACGTCAAACTTTTAGTGGTTGTGTAGCAGAGTTTGTAGTAGCTGATGTGGTGGAATTTGTAGCGGTTTTGAGTTTAGTAGCAACCGTTTTTAATTTGTAGCAGTTTTGTAATCGCTACAAGAGGTAATGCTGAAATTTTTTTTAGAGAAAATATAGATGGATTGCTGTAAGATAAGTATTTGTTTTCATCTTCATCACTACAAAAAAAGATGGGAAGAAATTGTTAGTTGTGAGTTTAAGAGTAAAAAGATTGGGAACAAAAATTCAACTTCAATTAATTGATAATAAAATGTAACTTTAAAAACTCACCAAACAATGGGTAAACTCCCATTGCCTTCACGGAAGAAGTCTTTGAAATTGGCGGGCTAGAATGGCTCACTCTCATAGGAGATGTGATCACCACCGCCCATGTCGTAAAGGTCCCAAGGCTTTAAGTGAACCACCATATTCCAATCCCTATGCCTCTTATCCTCGACATAATAAACTTGTTGTGCCTTTGACGTAAGAATATATGTCTCATCATCTTAAGACTGACCAGTGTGAATTAGCCTGGAGAAATTGACTAAAGTGATGCCTAACTTGTTAGTTGTAAGTCCCCAGGTAGTTGTCGTATTTGCCCACAAACACTTGAAAAGAATCGTGCAGAAATGACCTTGGTAATTTATTTCGACGATATCAAGAAGCTTTCCATAATATGGGACGTCGTCGAACTGCATGTTACCGTCATTACTGCTCGCATAACTCCATGTCCCAAGGTGCCATAAACACCTGCATCTTGGTTTAGCAATCCTTGATCTTCTGAAACCATGCAAAACTTGAAACCATTGACATTATATGTCGTAAACCTGGTTACATGGTCAAGAAAGCTGAGTGCAAGAGCTTTGAAATCTTGTGAATGTGAGTTATGGTATTCAGTATTCGTTGCGCTAACCATCTTGGGAATTCTTTGTGGACCTTTCAATCAATTTCAAATGATATCTGTGTACGGATCCTAAGTTGACGCTTCACATGACTTATAAATCCCCCGCAATTGATCATGAGATGGAGATCATGAAATGTAAGTATAAATTGTAAGAAAATATATATGAAAACATATGAGTGTACAATGCCTATTGAAGGAATAGTTCAACTTTAGTTTAATTAATCAAGACATGTTTATGTGCTTGCAACTTCTTAGTTATCGTTAGTTTAAATCTCTCACTTCCTCTAATTGGTTTACTAACACAAGTGATCAACAACTTTCTTGATGATGGCTCAAGTTCAAGTTCAGGACAACCATCTACATAAGGGGGTCAGTTGAAATCTCAATGTCATCAAAGTAACTTGAATAGATAAAAAAGACCTCATCCCCTATATAGCCTTCAGCTATAGAACCTTCCAGCCATACCTTATTCTTCACGTAAGATTTCAATTTCCCAAGAAACCTATAAAGTAAAGAAGTACAAATGTCTATAAATGGTTAAATGTACGAATTGCAAATTTAAAGAGTAACGCTGAGGCGCATATGTAACATAAGTACCTCATAATCGAATACATCCATCAGTATTACATTGGGCCAGCTAGCTTTGTTTCATGAATAAGATGTACTATTAGGTGAACCATCACTATGAAAAAGCAGTGAGGAAAAATCATCTCCAAGTGACATAGCATAAGAATGATTTTTTGTTGCAGCTGATCGAGCTCCTCAACGATCAAAACCCTTGAACACAACTTCCAAAAGCAAGAACACAGCTCCACCAAAATGATGGACACATCAGGAGGCAACGTATTTTTGATTGCTAGCGAAAGTTACAGTTGCATAAGAACATGCGAGTCATGATTCTTCAACCTAGCAACCTTTCAAGACTACAAGTCATTGCATTGTGAAATGTTGCTTGAAAACCCATCAGGAACTTTTATTTCTTCAACGTCACGGGTAAGATTTCCTTGTCCTGTTTTGTGAGGGTGAATTTTTTCGATTGAAATGTGTCATTCTCTTCTAGCCATACATCTTCACGAAATCCCATGGCCTATAAATCTTTCCTCGCATGAAAATGATCTTTTAACTTGTCTGGTTTGTTAAGCATCATATATAGTACATTGTCACACATATTTTTTTCAATGTGCATGACATCAAGACTGTATCGAAGCAAATTATCTTTCTAATACAGAAGAGTGAAGAATATGCTTATCTTCCTCTGTTGTTGAGGGGCAGAAACAGAAATTTTGGCAGTCTTCCTCCTCTCTCTTGCTACATCGTCATGTTTTACAAACTTGATGTCAATATCTTGAAATTGCTTTATGAAATCTACATCGAATATAGCCTTAGGAGGTCCTCTATTTTCTATTTCCCATTGAAATGATTGCGTTGCAACCTAAACTTGTGTTTGCCTCGAGAAACCACTTTCGATTGAGGGGAAAATGCACTAAGTCAGAGTCAAAATTGCAAGTTGGACATGCCATTCTGATATGCACATTCCACTTGGATAATGTTCTCAAGCAAGGAAAGTCACTTATCATCCACATCAATGTCGTACACAAGTAAAACAGTGTCTTCTCATGCGCATCATATATCTCGATGCCAACATTCCACGATTACAGCAACTCCTTCAAAAGTGGTTGGAGATACACATCGATGTTATTTCTTAGTGCCTTTTTTCCTGAAATTATCATAGATCCAGGCACTAGTGCAAAAAAGGCTTTTAAGACCGAACAAAAGAGGCCTGTAAGATCGGACGGACGACCGGTCTTGTTCCAGCCGGTATTAAAAGTCTATCATATAAGACCGGACACGAACCGGTCTTAAAGAAAATCTTTTAGACCGGACATTTAAAACATTGGGTCTTAAAAGTTGTACTAAATGAACCTGGAATAGTTTTTGTTCGGTCCTAAAACTCAATTTTTAAGACCGGCCAAAAAGTAGGCCGCTCTTAAAATATCGGCATTTTAAGACCGGACAAAACATATACGGTTTAAAAAATAGCGGCTTCTAAGACCAGACGACTAATTATATATACGCGGTCTTAAAAGACTGACTTTCAAGACAGGATGATAATTACCTCTGGTCTTAAAAATTTTCATTTAAGATCGGACGTCTAAATATAACATAACAGTCTTAAAAGACCAACTTCTAAGACCGGCTTAATATGACCTTTAAGACCTGTCATATAATTACATCCGGTCTTAAAAGTTAAACATATAAGACCGGCTTATTTATTACCAGTCTAAATTTTCTCAAATTTTTCCCTGTTGTTGTTCCTGCTACTTATATATAGGGATAAGGGTCTTAAATGCCATGGAAGTTTTCGCTCAGGAGAGCTGGTAAGACGGAAGTTTTTTTTGGACCAAAAATGCCACGGAAGTTCACAAGAAGTATCAATTTTGCCCCGGAAGTATCATTTTTACCACGGAAGTTTTCGCTGAGGAGCGATTTTGCCTCGGAAGTTTACAAAACGTAGCAATTTTCCTAGCAATTTTGCCCTTCTCTCGCCAAATATTAAATTTGACTACTAAATTAGTCAAAGACCACACATGTCTTGCCTTGAAAAGGTCGAACTTGAAGTCAGAGAAGGAGATCCTTCAAATGCTGACCTCAAGGCGGCCAAAATTTGTGAAGCCGAACTGGTCAAAGGGACTGAAAGGTCTGTCACAAAACGCAAATGAAACGCAAAATGAGAAATGAATTGTTCTAAAAATTGGTTTTAGTAAAACAAATCAATAGTGATAATATTTACGTTTGTATAAATTGATCATTTGCTTAGATCATAAGTGATGCTTCCTTTAGGTTTTGTGACAATTGACCTTTTAGTCTCTTTGACCAGTTCGGCTTCACAAATTCTGGCCGCCTTAAGCTCAACATCTCAAGGATCTCCTTCTCTAGCTCCAAGTTTGACCTTTTCAAGGCATAATATGTGTGGTTTTTGACTGATTTAATAGTTAAATTTAATATTTGGGGACAGAAGGGCAAAATTGGTCCTTAGTGAAAACTTCCGAGGCAAAATTGATCCTCAGCGAAAACTTCCATGGCATTTTTGGTCCAAAAAAAACTTTCGTCTTACCAATGCTCCTGAACGAAAACTTCAATGGCATTTAAGACCCTTATCCCTTATATATATACACAAATCCACTACCCAATCTAGCACATAAAAGTCGATACTTTAAGCTACAAACTATGAACAATTATTTGAAGAAATTGAATTGGAAAAATGATACAAATATTATTCACCATGAGTTATTTGGCCTCTTAATTAATGATTATACTATGTCTACAACACCTAAATTAATTCATACATTAAAATAACTTACTTACAAATACAATAAGTTACAAATACAACATACATGCGCCCAAAATAATATCCACCATGCCTTCATCTGATTCCCACCCAACAACGTAACATCCTCTTTTATAACATGTCCCTTTGAATCGGATCTTGCCACAAAAATAAAACAAGGAACAAACTTCATAATCAAATACATTTTATGAACATAGAAGGAATAATATATATAGTTAAAGCCTTAAAGTTTTCAAAGAAATCTGCATATATATGAATATTACCTTATGAATTGACTCTTTTATAAAGTGATATCTTCCCATATCCCTTCTTGATGATCACTTCTTATGCCAGGTTCATTATCCGCTTCATCTTCTTCGTTCATGTCCGGTAGACCCCTTGAAAAAGGAGTACTCTCAGGAATACCATAATTTGAATTCATTTCCTCATCAATATCAATGACCCTCTTTCCTTGGAGAGCTACAGACCACATTTTATTTTCTTGATTGGTGATATAGAACACTTGTTTCGCTTGGTCTGGCATAATAAAAGGTTCATCTCCAAAACTTCTACCATTGACATCGACTAATGTAAATCCTAGCCGATCGATCCGAACACCATAATTGACATTAACCCACTTGCATTTGAAAATGGGAAATCGAATTTTCACATAGTCCACCTCCCATATCTCTTCAATAACCCCAAAATATGGCATGACTACCAATAAAGGGCTCTTGTCTTTCGAACTGGAGAAGTGCATAGATTCAGCCTCTAACATAACACCACTGTTCTGGACTGTGCTCCTATCATCTAGGGACTTCGTGTAAAATGTATAACCACTGGTCACATACGAATTCCAACTTATGACATCAACCTTAGGACCACGTGCTAACCATTTGAGGATATTAGAAACACATTCCTCCCCCTCGACCTTTTATTTGAACCAGTGTGTAAAAGTTCTGTTATGCTCCCTAATCAACCTTTGTTCAGTCATTCGATGATTTTCTTTCCTCACAGCTTCTTTATGTGCAGCTATGCTCGCTTGAACTTCATTAACATTATTCAAGATGTATAAGTGGACTTGTGACAATTCATCAGGATCCACAGTCTTTATTGAAGCCCATCGCCTACCCCCTGCAGCATGATGACATTTTGGAAGCCCAATATGTCTTACTTTGGCCAAATAATTTTGACAAAATTGCATGGCTTCTTCAGAAACATATTTCTGAACAATCGATGCTTCTAGACGGTATGCATTCTTCACGTACCCTTTAAGGAATTTCATAGATCTTTCAATTGGGTACATCCACCGTAAATGGATAGGGCCGCACAACTTTATCTGCCTCACTAGATGGACAATTAGATGAACCATGATGTCAAAAAATCTATGAACAAAAAGCTTCTCAAGGTGGCACAAGATAAGATATCCTTCATTCTTCAATTCATCCAACTTTTCAATGTCAAAAACTTTACCACAAACCGCATTGAAGAAGACACAAAGTCTGGTCAAAACGACCCGAAGGTCATATTCGGCGATGCCTTGAATAGCTATTGGGAGTAGCTGTTGCATCAAGACATGACAATCATGCGATTTTTGGCCTACTAATTTCAAGTTCTTCATCGATACAAGCCTCTTAAAATTTGAAGAATACCCCGAGGGAACTTTTGTATCATGTAAACACTCACAAAAACTTCGTTTCTCATCCTTAAATAAAGTATGAGAAGCCGGGGGGCAATAAGTTCTCATCCCATACGGCCTTGGATGTAACTCTTCACGTATTCCTATTGCTTGCAAATCCAATCTTGCCTTCACACCATCCTTGGAACTGCCTTGTATGTTGAGAAGCGTGCCAACAATACTATCACATACGTTTTTCTCCACATGCATGACATTGATACAGTGTCTCACATCAAGATTGCGCCAATAGGGAAGATCGAAGAATACAGATGTCTTTTTCCATATATTTGTATCTTTTCTACTCTTGGCTGTCTTACCGAAGATGACATTGATATTTTTCACCTTCTCATAAACTTGCTCCCCAGTCAATGGCACCGGAGCATCTTCATATTCTTGGCCACCAAAGAAGGCTTTCTTTAATCGACGATATGGGTGGCCCCGTCTAAGAAATCTCCTATGTCCAAGATAAATCGTCTTTCTTCCATGTTGGAGTTGATGGTAGCATGTGCCTTCTTCACAAACCGTACATGCTTTATGGCCTTTTACACTATACCCTGACAAGTTACCATATGCTGGGAAGTCGTTTATAGTACAGAATATCATGGCTCGCAATTTGAATACCTCCTTCTTGAAAGAGTCAAAAACATCCATACCTTCTTCCCATAACTCCTTCAAGTCTTCGATCAAGGGCTGAAGATAAACATCAATGTCATTTTCGGGTTGTTTTGGTCCCGAAATTAACATAGACAGCATCATGTACTTTCGTTTCATGCATAACATTGGGGATAAGTTGTAAATAATGAGGAGTACAGGCCATGAACTATGTACGCTGCTAAGGCTTCCATATGGATTCATGCCATCCGTGCTAAGGGCAAGCCTAAGGTTCCTAGGTTTTTTGCCGAAGTTGGGAAATAATTGATCGATTTTCTTCCATTGAGAAGAATCGCTTGGATGACGAAACTTTCCATTAGAAATCCTCTCATCTGCATGCCACCGCAAATTTTTTACTGCTTGAACCTTGGTATGATTGGAAGATACCACAACACTTTTGCAGGCCCCTTATTGACTTGTACCTTGGGGTTTCACATATCGGACAATTCTGCTTCTCTTCAAACTCTTTTCTATACAATACGTAGTCATTCGGGCATGCATGGATCTTTTTGTACTCTATCCCCAGTGGACAAAGTATTTTCCTAGCATCATAGTATCGATGCGGCAACACATTATCATCCGGAAGCATGTCCTTAAAAGCCTCAAGCATTTCAGAAAAACTCTTGTTGCTCCATCCATGACGTGCCTTCAAGCTTACCAATTTCAATACAGCGTTCAACAATTGGTATTTTTGACACCCAGGGTATAGCGGGGTCTCTGCATCACTGCGCATATTACCATATGCATGTGATTGTTGAAAGGCCTCTTCTCCTACATCACGAATAATGTCCTCTATGCGATCGTCCATATTCGTGTCATTATCATCAAAGGCCACTTCCCCATGTTGAGACCCGCTTGGTATTTTTTCACCATGCCATACCCATACTGTATAAGTCTTACAAAATCCATGACAAATTAAATGTGTGCGTATAACTTCAGGACTTAGTCGCCTCTCATTCAAACATTTTACACAAGGACAATAAAACTTCCCCCTATCATCATTGGCATTTTGTTTAGCAAGTTCAATAAAGTCCCTCACCCCATTCTGATATTCAACGCTCGTCCGTAAAGCATTTATCGAACTGTGATCCATAGTAGAATTCCTATGGACGGAAAGATTTAACATACGTAAAATAAGGCTAAATAAATGCATAATGAAGAATCACTTTTGGTCATGAATATCACAGTGAAGCCAAACTAAAATACTCCCGAAGCATAATAAATGCATGACGAGGAAATTAAATGCTTCGCATGAAGGTCTTGTGGAGTCACCTGTAGCATATAAATTCAAATGCCAAATAAGAGTCTTTCTTCTCCCGCCACGAACGTTGATGTTGGAGACAGCAAGAGTACCCTAAAAACATTTGTTGGTTAGTTGGGTAGGTCTCAAGTGCAAATATAATCTTCAAAATAGAATATTCATTAACAACAGAGAAACCCACAAGAGAATTTCATCGATTTCGTTCAACCCAAGAAAAACCCAGAATGATAAGTAGGAAAACCATGAAGTTATATAACCAAAACACCTTTTACAGATTGGTCTAAGTTTAGCTAAGGAACGAGAAAGTGATTGTCGAGAGAGCAACGCGAAGCATCGACGGAGCAACACACAAACACTGGAGACAGAACCTCCTCAGTAATCACTTTCAGCGCGACAAGAGAAATTTAGAGAGGGAAATTTAATTTTCCGCACGACAAAGACATGTTTTTGTATTTGGAATTTTTTAAGACCCATTAATTATAAAGCATCCGGTCCTAAATATTTTATATTAAATTTTTAAGTATTACTTTTAAGACCAAATTATTATCCTGTCCGGTCCTAAATATTTAAAACCGTAGTTTTATAATACTCCATACCTAAGTTTTTATTATTCATTCGTAGATTTTATTAAGACTGGTTAATTATTAGTAGACGGTCCTAAATATATAACTTTATCTGAAAACTAAGAAAATAAATTCCCAATTATTTTTTCAAGAAAAAAGTATTGGCTTTGGCGAGCGCAGAAAATTATCAATGCTATTAATTAATTGAACAAAAAATTAAAAAGAGACAAGCTTATAGTTCTTAATTAATGCTATTATTAATTACTTGAACAAAAAATTAAAAAGAGACAAGCTTATGGTTCTTAATTAATGCTATTATTAATTACTTGAATATTGTCGTACACATTGCAATTAAAAAAAAAGTAGAAAATTATCAAAACTTATTATCCTTCAAAGCCCAGGCAATATTAGCTTGAGCAACATTAATTTCCCGCCGAATATCAGCAAGTTCCCATCTTATTCGTATCAGGTCGTTAAAGGAAAGAGGATGAGGGTCAGCAGTAGGCGCGTTGGGGCCAACTGGTTGGAGAGGTGGAGCAGAACCTCTTCATGGTCGGAAGGCTGGAAGGGGGGGTGCGGCAATCTCTTCATCATCGGAAATAACAATGGGTCCAACGACCCGAGACTCTTCTGTTTCAATAGAACGCACTCTCGATGGAGGAGGCGCACCGTATAACGATCGATGGAAGGCACGAGCATCACGAGTAAGAGCACCCTTACGAGCGGTTATCTTGTATCTAATCATGGTTTGAGCAGTTGGCGCAAAGAGGTATGAGGAGTTTATTAATAAAGGCAGAGCTAGAGGTAGTTTGGAGTTACGAGGTAGTGTGGAGTTAATAAGGAGTGTTAAGGACAGAGAGGTATGAGGACTGAGGAGTTAATAAAGGTAAAGAGCAGACGAATGGTCTACTTTACGAGCGAGTTTTATAAATATTTTTTTAAATGAATTAACTTTAAGACCGACCTTTTATCATTTTTCTGGTCCTAAAAGTATATTATTTATTTTTTTTAATCAATTAAATTACTTTTAAGACCGATCTTTTATCAGTTTTCCGGTCCTAAAATTCATTTATTTTTTTTCCTATTTCTTAAAGTAAGATTTAATTTCGTAAAAAAAGTTCATTGTTTCAAATTCTGATAGCAAAGTCGTATCCTTACACTCTATCAGAGGATCTCTTCGGCTTCCAGATAAACTTCCCAACGTAACTAGGCGTCTCCTCGTTTTCTGATGAACTATGCGTCTGTTCATTAAAGGTTCCGACGTTTCACTCCAAATGGGCTCTCTATTTAAACCTGTTGTTACTTTACTTTATTTACATTCTTCATCATCACTTCTACAATGGCTACTCCACTGCCCCAAGGTCCTCCACCACCACCAGGTCCTCCTTTTCATCCTCCCGTTGGGCTTAACAATCCTTACCCCCTCCTCTGCCTCCGAACCCGACCACCAAACAGCTGCTGCGCCACCTCCTGGCCCGCGTCGATCATATAGATCGACGACAGGGCCAGCTTTTTCAACTCTACAACGCCGACAACAACAAGATCAACGCAATACTCGACGCCCAGGATGTTGAGTACAATCCGTTCGATGACGACGTCACCGACGTCTTCGACAACTCCCTCCCCTCCGACAACGATGGGGAGGAGTAAATATTTTTATGGTTTTTTTCTTTTTCTTATCATGTACTGCGCTGCCCCTCATGAGGTAGCATTAAAAAATCTATAATAAATTTGTTACATGCTTTATTTCGATCGCCCTT
Organism: Acacia crassicarpa; assembly: GCA_034222035.1. NCBI lineage: Eukaryota > Viridiplantae > Streptophyta > Magnoliopsida > Fabales > Fabaceae > Acacia > Acacia crassicarpa. The sequence continues at coordinate 14,656,222 of JAWXYG010000009.1, read as the reverse complement.
GTCCTTCTCAGTACATTCTTTCTTTTTCCGACAAGGAGGAAAAAAAACAAAACATTGTCCTCGTGTGTATGATCAACATTAAAAACTCGCACATTAAAAAATCCAACGATATACAGTTAAGATCCAACAAAAGATTCTTTCTGTTTCCGACAAGAAGGAAGAAAACAAAACATTGTCCTCGTGTGTTTGATCAACATTAAAAACTTGCACATTAAAAAATCCAACAATATACAGTTAAGATCAAATCAACAAAACAAAAAACATTGTTTTCCTTATTCGAATAAAAACAAACACAGTGACAATTCTTCTCAAGGTTGGACCGTTATTATCGTCGGTTTTGCCTCGCCCTAATTAGAAACAAAGTGTCTTTTTCTTTGTCTCTTTTCTTTTTCCGACAAAAAGAAAAAAGACAAAGAAAAGGGACAACGATGTCGCTACTCAACATCAAGAGAGGTAAAAACGACAACAATGAGGGACCTAGCTTGAGCATAACGCCAGAACCTTGGTTGCCTTGAACCCTAATGATTTGTCTGAAAAGCGAGTCAACATATTTAAAGGAAGACTATTAGGAGCGGATAGTCAAATAATAGACGGTCCTAAAAGTCTCGAATACTTTTAGGACCAGAAGTTTACCCATATACGGTCCTAAAAGTCTCACAATATTTAGGTCGAATACTTTTAGGACCGAAAGTTTACAATATATGGTCCTAAAAGACTCATATTATTTAACGGAATACTTTTAGGACCAGAAGTTTAAAATATGCGATCCTAAAAGTCTCATTATTTAAACTGAATACTTTTAGGACCAGAAGTTTACCCATATACGATCCTAAAGTCGCGAACTCTTGCTTATTTACAGCATACTAAACCTCAAATTTCAAGCACTAAATAGCTATATCCACCAAAATTGTTTGAAAAATTAAACAAATTTATCTATTGAATTTTACATTGCCTGTGTATTATTTACAAATTGTTCGAAAAAATAATCAAATTTACAGAAGATTATTGTTGCTACAGAATATTTACAAATGAATGACATCATTAATTATTGTTCCTGATCACTTAAGATCAGGTCATACAGATATTGACAAAACAAATTGCGTATGTGCTCGAGTTCAACATCCAAAAAGGGGGCAGGGCTGTGAAACATCTGTAACATCAAAGACAGAAACTAAATTAACTTGTGTCCATATTTCATATGTAACATTAAGCCAGAAACTGAATTAACTTGCGTGCATAATGTGTAACATCAAATATTTACCTTTGCATATAATTTAGTATTTCCTTCAGTGACAATATCATATATGTGTTTCATGACGTATTGGCCACATAGGTTGGACGCCGGTGGTTGCCGACGAGTCAAAAAAGAACAAGAAATATATATAAGTAATATATATCTTACTGACCAAGTTCACAAGGCAGTGTGCCAAGTGTACAAATATTGTATCAACCTCTGGTCTGAGCCATTTAGGCTCTTTGGCCTGAGAAGGACGCCTTTGGAGTGCGTCGATTTGGAAGATCCTCATGGAACTATCATAAAAAATGCATATTTATCAATGTTCACTGAAAATCCACAGCAGAGATTTCTGACAAGAGAATCAAAATGACATGCTTACTCGTTCATGGTCTGCATTAACGTGGGCACTGGCTTGCTGTGAGTGGAGCATAATAAGATAACTTTATTAACTTCCATGCACATGAGGACCAACTGCCAGTGGCGGCTGAAAATTCACAGCAGTAAAGTATACTCAGTGATATATGTAGCAGAATTAAGTGAATTGTAGACAAGATTTGTGATATGTACCTGTGGAAGAATGACAAAAAGTACACCTTTCTTCTCACATTACACAACCTCCTTGATATGTACTCTTGTCTTTCCTTCATGGTTGTTTGACTTGAATATTGTGGGCACAAGAATCCAAAATCGTCGCTCCTACCCTTATTCTCCAATTCTTGATGCAAGAACCTACAATGATTATCGATTAGGGAATTAGTATATGTATGTGTGTCTAAACGATGCATTTAAATTATGTACTCATAGAAGAACATACTTACTTCATCCAAATTCGAATAATTGCATCACTAAGCTCCTGTCTAGGAAGCAGCAGGGAGTCAATATCAACGGTGTCAACTTGGACTGGCAAGGGATGAGGGACGCCTACTATTTCATTGACAGGCCACAATTTATCTTTAAAACCTCCACTTTTCACCATATCGGTTATTTTTTCGCGGCCAGTCAACTTAGCAGTAGGGGATTGAGCCTGAGGAGGGGATGGAGCTTGAAGAGGGGATGGAGTTCGACGAGGGGATGGAACTTGAGGATGAGGGGTTGAAGCTTGAAGCTTGGGGAGGAGTACAGGCATGTACAAGCTTCACTGGCCAAGAGATGAAGGTTCCCTTGACATCACTCACAATCTTCATCTCATCAGTTGGGAGAGGGAGAGGTACATGATCACCTTTTCAACTGACATTTGTTGATGGTGTACAATTGATCCCAAAAAGTTGTGGACAGTCCCTTTTGCAACCAATAGTAGTCTATCATGATCCTCCATGATAGACAACTCCTCGTGACGTATTGGAGATGGCGGACCATGTACCGCAGAAGGATTGGATTCTGCTTCATCCTCCAATCTCTTCCGCTTGGCCGCCATCAATTCTTTTTCAGCCTTTTCATATCCGCCGCGAGAAGTCCTATGCGGGCAATCATTCTCTCTCCCTATCTCCTGTGCTTTTCCCCTTCTTTCCTGTGAATCAGAATTGAAAACAACTATTAATTATGAATTCCAGCCATCTCACTAACAGAAATTAGAGAACTTCTGCTTGATATGAACCTCAAACACTAGTCAAATTCAATTGATCAAGTTTCAACATTTTATTTAAGGAAGATGTAGATAAGTTAAGAAACAAAAGAGAATTATGCTCACAAAAGAGCTATGTTTTGTACTGCTAGGTAGATAAGTTAAGAAACAAAAGAGAATTATGCTGACAGAATAATACAAACTTGATCCTTTTTAAGGCATCCAGTGGGATCATCAGTTCACATTAGATAGTAACAATTGGGTATATAAAGTTTCCCCCTTTTAAGACTATTCATTTCCTCCTTTGCAAGACAAACCATTACACAATTACCTCCTTAGTATTTTACCTTTTCAGGGTTTACATATCAGACTTGCATAGACAAAGGCAGGAAATGTATACTTCTATTTACACACCAAACAATTTAACTAACAGGATTAGATGAACAAATATAAGCTCACAGGTTATATAAGCAAACAAAACTAAATATAGACTCACTAGAGCTTCAGGAGTGGTCCGCAGCAGAACAAATTGTCGCCAAATTTGTTCATCAATAAATTTGTACTGTTCCCAAGGCTATTTGGCAGGCAGAACCTCGGCAAAAATATACGTGTTAGCGAGAGAGGTCTTAAACTTCCTCTACTGATCAGCACAATAAGACAATTTCTTGTCTTTCAACACCTCAGAGTTAGGGACAATGTATGTAAGATGGATAGTGTCCCAAATAGGTTGCTTTACTTTGTCAAAGTCAACACTTTTCCACTCATGTATCAAGATGCTAACCTTGCTGCGTGCAAGATAGCTAACAAAACTATTATATTTGGTTTTATTAGGACCGAAAGGTCGCAACTTTTCGTCAAACTGAATCTCGAGCCTTGACCCAGAAGACCGACTTAGAGATACATCCATCATTCGTGCGCCTCTTCTACCACGGCGTGTGATAATTGAATATTATTACACTTATTTGTATCTCTTGGTGAATAAATTTAGGATTTTTTAGTTAATAAATAATGGATTTTATTACTTAATCGAGATTTGAGGTTTTAATTGGATTTAATTCATTTTTATGATTAAATTCCAGATTTACAATGATTTGGTATTTTCGCCATAACTTTTGATCTAGATATTCGATTAGCCTGATTCTTCTTTCATTTTTTAGATGATTTAGAGAGCTATAATTGTTATAAGACTTTGAAGGCTGATTCGGACAAGAAGATGGACGAAATTGGAGCTAAAGACAGACGCATTTTTCTGGATTTTTATTTTGCTCGAATTTTGTAATAAAAGACCAATTTTTAGAGGTTTCCTTTTTTATAGGGATTTCCTATTGATTAGGGGTTTCCTATTTATGAGAGGTTTCCTATTTTTTAGAGATTTTCTATTTATTAGAGGTTTCCTATTTTTAGTCATCTTTCCTATATAAGGAAAATTAGATGGTGGCTACAAACATATTCTCAATTACCCTTTATGGGTTTTTCAGATTAAATTAGAAGCTTTTTATTTTCTTTGAGTTGTTCTTCTTCATCTTTTCTTCTGCGTTTTTCCTAGCCATGCTTGGCTAAGCTTCTTTGATTGACCCAATGTTGAGGATTCCATGATTCGTCCAGAGAACTTGTGCTTTATCGGTAATTTAACTCGTTTCTATTTTCATCTTATCGGATCCGATTTCTGAAAATAGTTCGAATATTAGATTTAATATTCGGTTTGGTTCATCCCAAGGACTAAGTTCGAACTAGGTTTTAAGTTTTGCTGTGCGATCGCACAGTGGGACGCCGCTGTTCGGACATATTCTAGGCGATCGTCTAGTCGAGGGATTTTCTGAGCGAATGCAGAGATCTCGGTTCGTCCAGAGCCAAACGTGGGTTATTTATATTTCGTTCAATGATGGAAGTCTCTGGAATCTGAACGTTGGATTGATCGATTTTAATCTGTTTCTTCTCATTTTCTTATATTCTATTTTATCTTTGCTTCATTTAAATTGCATTTCTATTTTAGTTTATCAATTTAAAAATCCAAAACCCAATCCCCCCTTGTTTCCATTGCATTTGCATGACATTTAAATTACTTAGGATTCAATAAAAGGCTCCTTGAAAAGAGAGAACGATCCTAGGTTTGCCTATACGCAATCCTTGGTTAATTGTTGATTGTGGACCCCAAGGCTAATGACAAAAGGTCTTCATCAAATGGCGCCGTTGCCGGGGAGCTAAGTAATTGGCTCCCAAAGTGATTTAATTGTCAAATTCACTTTTGACAAGGGGTTTCTCTTGTGAAGCTTGTTAGATTTGCATTTTTGATTTTTTTTTTCATTGCATATAGTTTAGGATTTTTGCATTTAGGTAGCTTGCATATAATTTATTGCATTGTCTTAACTTGGTAGCTTCTGTGTGGTGTGTTTGTATCAAATTTGATATGATTTTGGGCTTATTTGTTTGAATTCACCATGTCTCCAAGTTAATTCATAGCATACTTGCATCTTTAATCATTTTCCAAAAAAAAAAAATCTTCTTTTCTTTTTGACTTGCATTTGTATTTTATTAGATTCCTTTTCTTAGTTTTTTATAGTTTTTAGTTAGATAGTTTTCTTGTAATTCCTTGGAAATTAATTGTATTGAAATTTCATGGCTTGGTTTTATGGCAATCATAATCTACCTTTGAATTCTCACTCTTTTGTAGGAAATCAAGAATATCATGATCCTTTTCACCATCCATTACATGAACCATACCACCAACCTCTATTTCAACAATATCATCAACCCTCTCACTTACCACACCATCCTTCATTCCATCCCACTTTAGGACCATGCCATCCATCTCATGAATCCCAATACCCATTTGAGCCATCTTATGGACCTCATTTTCAACCTTGTGTGCCCAACCAAGATCCTTCATTTTGTGAAGTCATTGGAGATTACCAAAATCAAACGGCTTGGGCTGTAAATGAAGAGTGGTCACATAAGGAGAACCTTCATCAACAAATGGAATCTCTTTGTAGAATAATGGAACAACAAGTGAAATGGTCTGAGAGATTAGCAAAGGAAATTGAGCAGAAGGCACAAGTGTTGAAAATGAAGTTTCCTTCTATCATGGGCACACATGCACAAGAAGTGAGACAATTACAAAAGCGCAATGAAGAGTCCTCTCTCCCATTTGGTAATGATCATATCCTTATAGAAGTAGACTCTCCTACTACTTTGACCAATGAAGCAATTCATGATTTGAGTGATAATGAGGTGGACGAGGAAATCATTGTTGAATCCCCTCAATTGTTTGGAAATGTAATTGCTCAACCAATTGGCTTTAGTAGTAGTGATTCAATTGTACTTGTTGATGAGTGTGTTCCTATTTCTTCATGTGATGCTTTAACTGATGAAAATGCTTCTCTTCATAGTACTAGTGATGATTGCAATAACTTGAATGACATAATTTCATGCTGTTGTGAAGAATATCAAATATGTGTAGATTGTTATCATGAAAAATGTCATTTACTTGTTGAGCTTCAAAAGAAAGCATTTAGTGAAGTGGTTGATTCTACCATTGATCAAAATGCACCCTCTTGTACTATTGATGATAGTAAGCATGTCAATTTTGAAAAGGTTGAATTAAGCATGGATGACAATGTTGTTGATGATGTTCTTGCTCAATGGTATGTTGATTATCCTGATTTTGCATGGACGAGTAATTCTGCCAATTGTGCATGTTTTGATAATGAATGGTGCCCTATTTGCACTGAGATTAATGCTGCATTATTTGGTGATTCTGACTTGCTTAGTGATTCTACATTACTTGTGGGTTCTGTTGTTGATGTGAGTGAGAAAGATCATAGCCTAGAATACCAAATGCATAAAATTCCCATTGGATTACCCCCTTGTAGTCTTGTTAGTGACAAAGATTCTGAAATTTTGATTGATAAAATCCTGCATGTTGATCAATCTTTCCAACAAGTACTTTCTTCTGATTTGCCACCTGATTTAGAAAAACAAGATAATTGTTTTGAATCTTTACACATTCCAGGTGGTGATGATTTGAAAACTTCGCTTCATTCTTCCACTCTTTTCCCTTCCATCTCTTGTGATTGCAACGATGTTGTGGTGTACTCCAACACTAAGTTGGATTCTACACCTTCCATTTTACAAGCACAAGAGAATTTTCACAATATGACTGGTTGCTTGACTCCTACTGATGGGAGTATCATTGATTTCCTTGGATGTGATAGTTACTTGGAGAGTTTGGAACTTAACATGACCTTAATTCACTTGAAATCTCTCCATGTCTCTATTTTTGGATGGGATACTGCTATTTGCTTGTCTTATTTGCAGGCACATTCTTGGAAAGGTTGTCGATGGAACCAACATCCACCGTACATTCTTGGACCTCTTCCAATAGATCCTGAGCCACCTCCACCAAGGGAATTCAATGTGGGAGAAGAAGTTTCAAGGGAAAAATTCATGATTCTCATCAAAGATGAGAATTTCTCCTTCAAGCGACTCAAGATACTCTAACAAAGGTTGTCTCTTTCCTTACTTATTTTCTTCCTAATTCATATGATTACTTGGGCATAATTGTTGTGTGAGGAAGATAAGTGTGGGGGAGGGACACAATTCATTAGAAAAAGTAGAAATAATGTAGTTTTGTAGGTAAAATAAAAAATAAAAAAAGTTTTATGAATAACATACTCTCTTTCTATGATTGCTCTACCTCTTGTGAACTTTGACATCTTTGTTTTGATAGATCCTTCTGTTTGGGACTGAATTTTTGGACTCTTAGATTATATTTCTTGGTAGTTAATTTTGAGATGCTGGTTGCATGATTTGGTATTAACCTTTGTGAGGTTTTGGGCTTGCATGAATGGAATTCATCTTTTACCATTCTTTCTTTCATGTGTGCATCTGCTCATGATTTGTGTTCTCTAGAACTTGCTCCTTTTCTTTTTGAAGCTAATTTTTCACTTACGTGCATAAGTATGGTGGAAGCTTGTTTTCTTTCTTTCATTTTCCCACTTTGGCCAAATAGCCTTTCCCTTATATTATATTTCCTTTGCTAGCCCATTTGTGCCTTCTTGACTCATTCTTTTCTAAGCCACATTACAAGCCTAAGCGTAAAACCATTTTATCCCGCACCTTGGAAATTTATTAAGCATTGGTTTCACCTTAGTTTTGTGCTTAAGTGTGGGGGTTGCCCAGGTGTGCAACATTTTAAGTGTGGGGGGAGTATTTGATTGTGTATCATTCATCATTTGGCATTGATTTTGGTCATTGTTATTCTAAAAAGAAAAAAGAAAAAAAAAAGTACCCCAAAAAAAAAGAAAAAAAGAAAAAAAAACAAAAGAAAGAGAAAAGGAAAAGAAAAGAAAAGAAAGAAAGAAAGAAAGAGAGATGAAGCAATGTAAAGGAGAAATACAAAGAAATGTTATTGATGTGATTTGCTATTATTAACTAATATTCTTTGAATTTCTTGGGTGCTTAGCCTATCATATCCATACTTATTCACATTTATACCCTAGTCCCATTACAGCCTTAAATAACAAGCTCTCTTGATTTTTGCATGCTTGTGTCATAAGTGGTGGAGAAGTAGAAATTGAGCAAGCCTATGGTAGGACTATTTTCTTGAGCAGAATTTGAGCGATACACTTATTTATCCTATACACTTGAGATATTGATTGAGGGCATCCATTGAGAGACCATCTTGTGTGATTAGCATCATTGATTGAGATTGCCAGGATTTGTAATTTGAGATGAAAGGATTTTGGTCTTGATTGATTGGTCTTTTAAAGTTTGGTGTCATTTGTTAAATTTTTCCATTGTTAGCAATTGTTAGAAAGGAAGAATTTTTCATTTTAGTCTTTTTCCTTGAATTTTGCTCAGGAGTGCAAAAAGATAAGTGTGGGGGAATTTGATAATTGAATATTATTACACTTATTTGTATCTCTTGATGAATAAATTTAGGATTTTTTAGTTAATAAATAATGGATTTTATTACTTAATTGAGATTTGAGGTTTTAATTGGATTTAATTCATTTTTATGATTAAATTCCAGATTTACAATGGTTTAGTATTTTTGCCATAACTTTTGATCTAGATATTAGATTAGCCTGATTCTTCTTTCCTTTTTTAGATGATTCAGAGAGCTACAATTGTTATGAAGACTCTGAAGGCTGATTCGGACAAGAAGATGGACGAAATTGGAGCTAAAGACAGACGCATTTTTCTGGATTTTTATTTTGCTCGAATTTTGTAATAAAAGACTAATTTTTAGAGGTTTCCTTTTTTATAGGGATTTCCTATTGATTAGGGGTTTCCTATTTATAAGAGGTTTCCTATTTTTTAGAGATTTTCTATTTATTAGAGGTTTCCTATTTTTAGTCATCTTTCCTATATAAGGAAAATTAGATGGTGGCTACAAACATATTCTCAATTACCCTTTATGGGTTTTTCAGATTAAATTAGAAGCTTTTTATTTTCTTTGAGTTGTTTTTCTTCATCTTTTCTTCTGCGTTTTTCCTAGCCATGCTTGGCTAAGCTTCTTTGATTGACCCAATGTTGAGGATTCCATGATTCGTCCAGAGAACTTGTGCTTTATCGGTAATTTAACTCGTTTCTATTTTCATCTTATCGGATCCGATTTCTGAAAATAGTTCGAATATTAGATTTAATATTCGGTTTGGTTCATCCCAAGGACTAAGTTCGAACTAGGTTTTAAGTTTTGCTGTGCGATCGCACAGTGGGACGCCGCTGTTCGGACATATTCTAGGCGATCGTCTAGTCGAGGGATTTTCTGAGCGAATGCAGAGATCTCGGTTCGTCCAGAGCCAAACGTGGGTTATTTATATTTCGTTCAATGATGGAAGTCTCTGGAATCTGAACGTTGGATTGATCGATTTTAATCTGTTTCTTCTCATTTTCTTATATTCTATTTTATCTTTGCTTCATTTAAATTGCATTTCTATTTTAGTTTATCAATTTAAAAATCCAAAACCCAATCCCCCCTTGTTTCCATTGCATTTGCATGACATTTAAATTACTTAGGATTCAATAAAAGGCTCCTTGAAAAGAGAGAACGATCCTAGGTTTGCCTATACGCAATCCTTGGTTAATTGTTGATTGTGGACCCCAAGGCTAATGACAAAAGGTCTTCATCAGCGTGCAGGGTGGTTACGAGGCACATTGTCAGATGAAGAGGGTTCGTTTTGACTCACACCATTGACTGGCGTTCCCAGAACATGAATGGAATCGTCTTCACCGTTCATTTTTGAGACAATAAGAGAGGAATGCCTGAGCAAATGAGAGAGTAAGAGAGGCTAATGGTACGTGGGCGAGGAAGAGTAGTAATGCAACAGGAAGAGTGGCTTCACAATAAGAAGATGGGTTTCAGAGTTCAGAGGTACAACGTAAGTCTTAAGGTAACGTTTCGCGTGAAGATATATTTGGCGGTTTATTTTTAAGACCAGATGAACAACAACGACGATCTTAAAGGTTAAGTTTTAAGACCGTCCTTTCTTAAACTCCGGTCTTAAAAGTATTACTACCTGGTGCGATTTATGTCCGGCTTAAAAGTATAATATTTAAGACCTCCTGTTATATATATCCGGTCTTAAAAGTTTTAAGTAATTTTTTCCTTATTATTTTGGACCGTAGAAAAAATAAGTCGACCTGTTCGAGATTTCTCTATAAAGAAATTTGATATTTCAATTTTTTTAATAACATTTTTAAGACCGGTTGTTTTTTTAAGCAGTCTGAATAATATATTTAAGACCCATCATTAAAGGATCCGGTCCAAGAAGTTCTTTATATTTACAAAACTGCCACCGGTCATACCTTTAAAGTTCTTTATATTTACAAAACTACCACCGGTCATACCTTTAAGACCGGGGCGTCGATAGTCCGCTCTAAATGAGGCGGTCTTAAAAGTCTTTTTTGCACTAGTGAGGGGGCAGTTGTAAGGAATGAGGACAATAAGCCAAATACCGTAACTTGTGCTAAGATTTCTAAACGGATTAAATATGTTCAAACATTTCTAGGCCGCCGTGAAATCTGGAAAGTCTGATTCGAATGCTTTCCAGGCTTTAGCATCCCGTTGATATCTTAGTCATAGATGAGATAAAGAATCTTTGTAAGTTAGGTTTTAAAGGAAAGTACCTAAGGATCTTTACTGGTTTCTTCTTCTACTTTTTCGTCTTTCGAATTGTCCTGAACCTCAAAGTATGACATCGCTTACAAGTCTTCTTGTGAGCATTATCTCCCTCATAAAGCATACAGCCGATGAGGCAAACATCAATTTTCATAGTTCAGGCCTAATCAGTTAATAATCTTCTTGGCCTTGTAGAAGGTTGTGGGAATGTCCGTGTTAGGGAATGCATCTTATAGTAATTCCAGTAACATCGACATTGCCTTATCAGTGATCCAACACAAGCACTTAATATACTACAATTTGATCAAGAAAGATAATTTAAAGTATTTTCGACAACCTTGATACAATGGACGATCTGCCTCATCAATGAAGCTGAAAAATTCTTGAGTTGCATCATTTCTAATACAAGGTCCACATCCTGAACTTCTTCATGAAGTTGTTGTCTTGAAAACCAAACGCATCACGAACAACATCATTAAAAGGATCATCTTGATCTACTTTATCTCTTACTTGTGAACTTCGAGGAAAAATGTCACATCATATCACATATGAGGTTTCTCACCATGAACTCCCGATAATGTATATTCTTCTGGAAAAGGCTTCACAAGATATATTCCTTAACAACTTCTCATGTATGCCACTTCTTAAACTTGCATTTACAACACAGACACACAATCTTACCATTACAGCTGGCATGAGCAAATCTGAAATCTAAGAAAGCGTTCAATCCAACAAAATATGTTAGAGAATTGTGCGGCAACTTTGTCTATGGCTTATCCATTTGTGGTTAACACAATTTAAAGAATAATATGATAGAAGATAGGTGAAGAGATAATGTTTAGTTCTCCCAATGACTTCTGAGGAAGCTTAAATACATTATTCCAAACTATGCAGCAGTCAAAAAACCGCTACTATGACCGCTACAATGTTGTCCAAAAGTTTGTAACGGTTACGTAATGCTACGTCAACCGCTACACAAGTCATCATTTTGTAGCGGTTAAAATGACACGGCTGCAACAACAACGAAGATTGTTTGGAATTTCAAAATTTTGCAAATTGTATTGGTTGTAACCATTACCATAACCATTACAAAAATGTTGCCGTTACAGGCAGGAAATTAAAAATTCAAACTATCAAATTTTGTAACGGTTATTGTTTTAAAACCGCTACAAATTTGGCGGTATCAACAATTTGTAATTCAAATTGTCATAGTTTTGTAGCGCTAAGGGTTCACAATTTTTTTTTCCATAAAATTTGAAGCTAATTCAGAAATAGTAACATGAAAAAGATTTTAAAGAAATACAACATAACAAGCCAATTTAAAAAACAATATATATATATATATATATATATATATATATATATATATATAAAACCTAATATGCTGACCAGAGGTAATACCACGATCGTCATCGGCATGAGGAGGTTGAGGTGGAAGGGATGAATTCAAGTGTTGATCATAGGAGGAGGCAGGGGCTGGGAATGGCCTCACTAGGAAATAGTCGACCGTACTCCATGGACACAAAATCAAAGCTATGCCTTTGCTGAGCATACCAACATCCGAGTTGTTCTTGAATTTCTTGAGCTATCATCCGAGTCTTCTCCTCAACCAAAATCTGAGTCCTTTCCTCCACAATTGCCTCAACCATTTTCTCTATCACCCTAGATTTAACAATGGTGGTCCCTTCTTAAGAGGTTCTGACCTTAGAGGCGCCGCTCTTTCCATAGATCATGCTAGGCTTAGCGCCTATTCCCATACCCCTGACCCGTCCTGAGTGCTCAACTTAGGGTAAACCAACTTCAAGGGTGTAGTGGGACCCACAGACCCTAGTGACTTTGGGGTTTGGGACTGGCACAGCTCTATCTGGGCTTAGATAATCCACCCTTAACATGCACAACATATAAGAAATTAATGAAATAATCGCATAAATGTAAATTAATAACATCATTTATCTCTCTTTTTTTTTTTGGTAAATCACTTACAATGGCTTCATCTGCTTACTGGGAGGTAGGCATCTCGTCCTAGTGTCTGTGGGTGTATGTGTATAACTCCCTATAGTCTATCTAGCGATTCTCCTCCTGAGCCTTCCTTGTCCAAAAGAAATAAAAAAAAATATGTGAACTTAGTTGTAATCGAAATAAAACAATTGATAAATTAAAGAAAAACTTGATTTAACTTTAAGAAATATTAGCTCACTATAGGTGACAGCAAAAGCCTTGGATCCAGCCATATGGTGGATCATTTCCTGCCCTGTACCGTCGTGTTCGTCTGAGAAAGAGCTTATATAGGACACAAAAAGTTAACAAATGTTTCAATAATAATTATAAAATTTCTAATTATCAAGAATTATAGAATTAAGCAAAAATTAATAACATCATTTATATCTTTCTTTCTTTTGGGTAAATCACTTACAATGGTTTCATCTGCTTACTGGGAGGTAGGCATCCCGTCCTAGTGTATGTGTATGACTCCCCATAGTTCGTCTAGCGATTCTCCTCCTGAGTTGGGCGTCCTTAGTAGGTGGGAAGAATTTGAGCAAGAATTTACTCCCTAGATCATTCCAAGAGGTGATTGAATTGGCTGGTAGGTTGTTAAGCCACATTCGAGCCTTGTCCCTAAGAGAGAATGGGAATATTTTAATCCGAATGGCATTGGGCGTGACTCCTGAAATGATGAATGAGTCGCACACCTCCATGAAAGCTTTGAGGTGTAAATGAGGGTCATCAGATGGTAGTCCTCCAAATTGTCTGGCTGCATTTAGCATTTGAATCATGACACCTTTAATATCAAAGTGCCCTACATTATTGGTCGGGGTGTAATAGCTGAATTCAACTTGTTTAGGTTTTGGATCCCAAATTCCATGATAGCTTTGTTCAGATCTGGATTTGGAGGTGTGGGGACCTGGTTGTCCTTGTTTATTGCTTGTGGCTCCCTTTGCTCTTGATCATGATTACCCCGCACATCCGCCATGTCTATGGAGTCAAAAAGTTGACTTTTTCGCTTCTACTTCCTGCACCTTTGCTTGTAAGTGTGTTCGATTTCAGGATCGTAAAGCTTTAGGTTTGTTAAAGGTGAGTTACACATACACTACAGAATGTACTTGAAAATCAAGAAAAGGGAAAAAGTAAGCTTTATTGGATAAATCACAACTATTTAGTGATAAGTGCGTCGTCCTTAAAGGTATCTACAGTCTTTGGCAACGGCGCCAAAAACTTGTTGGTCGATTTCCTTGATGGCAAGTGAACCAATTGAACAAGTAATAAAGAGTAAGTAGAGTATCGTCCAACAGAGACTGAGATACCGAATGATGACGCCAAATTGCAGAATTGGTTGTGTTAAAAAGAAAATAAAGTCTGATTGGTTTGGGAGTTTTTGTGATTATACTAATAAACAGGAAAGTAAACAAATGATCGTAGTCGTAAAAAGACATCAGTAAAAAGATATGGTAAGCTCAGAATCCTTCCTAAGCATATCAATCCCCCAGTTGCCTGAACACATTGCTTTAGCATTCATGCTGTACAGCTCTCGCAAATGCTACAGTATAAGCACCCTTTACAAAGTTATTCAGTTAACCCACCACTCTAATCTACCAAAGCTCTCGCGTCCGATATGTACAATCCTAACTTACTTCTTGAAAGCAGGAGCTTTATACCCAAGAGGGGGGTGAATTGGGTATCTTTAAAATTTTCGTAACTTGTTCTGTTTTCGATCACTCAAAACAGAGCACAACAGAGAGGATAAGGAGAAGAAGCTAAACACAATACAATTTATACTGGTTCGGTCCTTTCCTGACCTACATCCAGTCCCCAAGCCTCACTTGGGATTTTCAATTCACTAACTCAACAATATTGATTACACACTCTGCACTAAGAGTTGTTCTCTCACTAGAACACACTCCCCCTTACAAGTTGTAATCAATACACCTCAACTACCAAGTCCCCTGACTTGTAGTTATCTCAATCAATAAATGATTTAAAAATATTTAACTCTCTTACAGAGTAGATATGATGAACACTGAAGTACTTGTATCAAGTATGATACTCTATAAGTGAAAGCTAATACACAATAAATGATCTTAGTAGAAATTCGCTCAGAGTAGTTCTCCGTCTTTTTGAAGATGTTAATAAACTCTATTTATAGCTAGAGAACATTAAATGACCGTTGTAGCTTGAATCAGACCGTTGGAGAAGTTGCCCAAGTGTTCTGAAGTGGTTTTGGGGTCTTCTCTCTCTTGTTTTCCCTTAATCTAGTTGGTCAAGACATCAGGGCTGACTTTCTGCGAATTAATCCGTTGGAGAGGAGTTTTCTTGTTTCAGCTACCATCCTTAAATACTTTGTAAGCGTGTGCAGAAGGATTTGGGTAGAAGGAGTAACTTTTGTGCTTTGCAATAAATGCTCTGAGTTGCTTTTTGCTTTATACTCCAACCTCTCACCAAACATTCTTTAATGCTATGAAATCCACTAATAAACACGTTAAACATAGCAGGGCATATCAGAGAATAATATTGGAAGAAAATAAGATCAAATAACATTGATTTCTGAAATGCCCAAATTCAAAAATTATGAACCAGCGTCACGAACTCGAGTTCAGTTCTTACAGGCTCGAGTTCGAGGCTTTAGTGTTCAAAACTGTGCAAGTTCAAAAAGTGTAAACCTGAGGTTTGCTTTACAAACCTGAGGTTTGCAGATCATTGAAAAACTAAAATGCTCTCGGGTTGAAATGAACTCGAGTTCATTAATGTCAGGCTCGAGTTCGAGACACTTTTGAACAGACTTCGTTTTAGCTTGAAAGCACAAACCTGAGGTTTGCAAAACACACTCTCGAGTTTAAAAACATATCCAAAAGTTCTTTGCTCTCTGGAACTTTTAGGCTCGAGTTTGTAAGTCTCAGGCTCGAGTTTAAATAGCTTAAAAACAGTTCTTTGCTCTCGGCCAAAACTAGGCTCGAGTTTAAATATGTTAGGCTCGAGTTTGAGCATTGGTGAACTTTTCAAACCGAAAAGCTTTTCTTTCAATGGAACAGTGCAGAGTTTGAAAATATCTTTAAGTTTCAAACAACTTGTCCCGCCAGAGATGAACTCGAGTTTGCCATGACAGGCTCGAGTTCATGCTCTTAAAACTTTCTTTGGATTCTTTCAAACCTGAGGTTTGAAGAAAGCAAGTGTAAGGTTTAACATGTTTTTCAAAGGTTCAAAAACTCTCTGGAAAGAATGAACTCGAGTTTGACCTTAGTAGGCTCGAGTTCATGTGATCTTTTCAAAAGTTTAATTTTAAACTTCAGGTTCAGTCTCGAGTTTGGAAATCAACTGGACAAGTTTGTGTTCTTTGTCAAATCCAGGCTCGAGTTCAACACTAACAGGCTCGAGTTTGGTTTTGACAGATTGAAAAATACAAGTTTAAATTATTCTAAACTTTGTCACACCTTATCAGTATTGTTTCCAATTGTTGTTAATCATCAAAACGCTCAGAGAACTAACATTCTCCCCCTTTTTGATGATGGCAACACTTGTAAACAATTGATTTTGAAAAGTAAGTTTGAAATTCTTTTTAAGATTCAGTTTTTGCAAATTGTCATGGAAATGAGCAAGATATCAGAATCAATAACAGAAGCACAGCCAAAATGTAGGTATCCTAGATTTCATACATCATTCATATATCTTGAAAAAATGCACAAGAGAAAAACACAGCACAAAATATCGCTTTACAATCAAAGCATCAAAGTGCAAAACACAAAAGTTCAAAAGCACAGCAAAATCATTTCACAGCACTCTCTCCCCCTTTGTCATCAGCAAAAGGAGGGGAGGAAGAGGGAAGGTCTGGAACAGGCATAGAGGGCTCAACAATGGGATCTGATTCAGGAGCTGGAGGTGTAGAGTGAGGTTCAATGGGATCAGGTTGAGGTTCAGATACTGGGATAGGCACAGAAGTGGAATCTGGAGGTGCAGGCACCGAAGTGGAAGCCTCTGATGATTGAACCTTCAAAATCTTATCCATTTTGTCACAGAGGCTCATCATGGTAACAAGTAGGGTAGATAGTGTAGAAGCTTGATCATTGACTTGATTCTTTAAGGCTTCTTGCTCTACTCTGAAGCCTTCCTGAATATCCACCAAATCACTGTGGCCTTTATTGACCTCAGCAACCAACTTCCCAACTGCCAATTCTATTCCCTCAACCAAGTTGGAAACTGCCTTGTCCACAATTTTCTGAACCTTGACATCGAAATCTGAGGGAGGTGGAGCACTTTGAGCTTCCTCTGCTCTGGACTGGGTGGCTCTGGACCTTGCTTGCTTGGATCTCCTTGGAGCTCTGGACTGGTCGGACCTCTCTGGCCTATCAACCCTCATAAGATTCATTATGTGTTGGCCAAACTCAGCTGGGTAGGCTGGGGGATCATTGGCTGCTAAATACCATATCTTCTCGTGGAAGAGGATCATTGAGACCAGGCTGGGAAAGGGAATCTGAGAAGTTTGCCGAGAATGAAACGCAAATTTGGCCATCTCCTGAAACAGCCAATGTCCAACATTGTGTGGCTGCTTATCAATGATTGAGGCAAATATGGGGAAGTCCTTCTTGGCAAAGTGTGTGAAATTCCCACCCTTTTGCAGAAGATCCCTTGTATATATATACCAAATCGCTCTGTTCCTAGGGGGCATGGCAGCAGGTGTGAAGTTTAAGATCTCTAATCCCTCAGGAACAGGTTCATTGGGTCTAAGCAGCTCAAAAATGGTCTGTTGGCCATAGTGATGAGTTTTTGGAGTTGGAGAATTGGTGATTTGGAGGATTGAGTTGAGATAGGCTGGGGTAATAGTGATTTCTTGGCCTCGTACCTTGGTGATTATTCTTTCTTCCACTAAGTTACCCTCAGAGTCCAATATATTGTCGGATTTCATGTGAAAATAAAAGACTTTCACAAGCTTTGGGCTATAAGGGGCTTTGATTGAAATCAAAGGTTCAAATTGACCCAGCCAAGGGCTCAGGTCAAGGCTACATTCTTCTTTGATCTTAGCCAAGTCAACAGAGACAATTGGGCAAAATGCTCTCTTTTCATCAAACTTTTTCTTGTATAAATTTCCTTCTTCGGGACTCATCCTACATGGTTCCTCACTAAAACCTTGAGGACACCTTCTATGGTTGTAAATCTCGTAGAGAGCAGGTAGAGTTGGTGATACCTGAGGAGCAGGTTGCTCCTGTTGTTGAGGAATTTGCTGAGCCTGGGAACTTGCTTGACCGTGAGTGGGTACAGAGTGAACACCGGCTGTCTTCTTCTTCTTGAACGGTTGCTTCTCTCTTAACGGTGCTGGCGCTTGAGGAGGCTTTCCTTTTCCTTGAACCTCTGGCTCAGGATCATGTCTTTTCTTGGTTCGTTCCTCTCTGATTACAACGCCTTTAGGTCTGGGAGGAGAAGAATGAGTGTTTTCTCCTTGAACTCCTCTAATGGATTTGTCTATCCCGTGGCGTAGGCGAGTAGAGCGAGTCTTTGTTCGGACAGGACGGTCAGATTGTGCTTGAGAGGAGGTTTGGGAAGGATTAGGGTTTGATATTTTGGGGTTTGAAGCTTGGGAAGCCATTATCGCACAGAACAGAGAGTGAAGAAGATGAAGAAGATGAGAGGAATTAGGGCAAACCGGAGGTTCGAGTGCAGTGAAGTGGAAAGTTCACAACTGTAGTATATATAGGGCACACGATGAACTCGAGTTCACAACTTGTGGGCTCGAGTTCGTCATAAAAATCCACTTACCTGGACTTCAAGAGTGTATTGTGAACTCTTGAACTTCCTCGTGAACCTGAGGTTCTCACTTATGGGCTCGAGTTCAGAATGATTTCTCAGCAGAATTGCTCTCTGTGATTTTCGAACTCGAGTTCGTGATTGATGGGCTCGAGTTCACCTTGTCTAAGTTCCATCGATGCTCTCAGTCAGAAATGAACCTGAGGTTCATTTACTAATGAACTCGAGTTCATTCACCATTTGCCTTTCAACTCTTGTTTGCCTCTCTCGAGCTCGAGTTCACCTTTCTTAGGCTCCAGTTTGTCCAGCCTTAAAACTCTCATTTCTTCTCTGTCTCTTTTGTGCTCGAGTTCACCAAGTGTAGGCTCGAGTTTGTCCCCAATGTCAGCAAGTTTTAGACAAAAAAACATCCTGCAAAGAACCCATCTAGAAACTCCGATGCTTAAGTTAGTATTGGTTAATCATCAAAAACATATCTAACATTAGATTTAAGAGAGGATTTCTTACAATTCATTGGGATTTACCATTCCCAATTCTCTCCTTATGAAAGTGAATTGTTCCTTGGCTAGAGGCTTGGTGAAGATGTCAGCAAGTTGAAGATGAGTTGGAATGAACATCACTTTGACATCTCGCTTCTGGACATGGTCCCGAATGAAGTGGTGCCTCACATCAATATGCTTGGTTCTTGTATGTTGCACGGGATTTTTGGCCAAGCTTATTGTGCTTGTATTATCGCACAATATCGGGATCTCCTTCAAGTATACTCCTAAATCAGCAAGTTGTTGCTTCAACCACAGCACTTGAGCACAGCAACTTGAGGCGGCCACATATTCAGCTTCGGTTGATGACACGGCCACAGTTGTTTGTTTCTTGCTGAACCAAGACACAAGTGAGTTGCCAAAGAACTCGCATTGACCACTTGTGCTCTTTCTATCCGTCTTGTAGCCAGCATGATCCGAATCTGAATATGCTACCAAGTGCTCCGGCTGACCTTTGGGAAACCATAGTCCAAGAGTTTTTGTATCTGAGAGATATCTGAATATCCTCTTTACATGTTCAGCGTGAGACTCTTTAGGAGCGGATTGAAATCGTGCACACATCCCTACACTGAATTGGATGTCTGGGCGGCTTGCGGTTAGATAGAGCAATGATCCAATCATTCCTCTATACTTGGTGATGTTGAAATCCTTGCCCTCTTCATCAGCATCCAAGGAAGTGGTTGTGCTCATTGGTGTGTCGGCTCCATTGCACTTGTCCATCCCAAACTTCTTCAGCAAATCATTTAGATACTTGGTTTGGGATATGAATATCCCATTTTTTCGTTGCTTGATTTGCAGTCCAAGGAAGTAGTTGAGCTCACCCATCATTGACATTTCAAATTCACCCTGCATAGTCTTGGAAAATTCCTCACACAAGGAGTCATTAGTAGCACCGAATATGATGTCATCAACATAAATTTGAACAATTAAAATTTCATTCAATTTGTTTTTCTTTATGAAAAGTGTTGTATCAGCTTTGCCTCTGATAAATCCTTGATTGAGTAAGAATTGACTCAATCTTTCATACCAAGCTCTAGGAGCTTGCTTAAGACCATACAAGGCTTTCTTAAGTCTAAAAACATGATCGGGAAATTGATCATTTTCAAAACCTGGAGGTTGTTCAACATACACCTCCTCTTGAATGAAACCATTTAGAAAAGCACTTTTGACATCCATTTGATAGAGTTTAAAACCTTTTGTGCATGCAAATGCTAGAAGAACTCTTATTGCTTCCAATCTAGCTACTGGAGCATAAGTCTCTTCATAGTCTATTCCTTCTTCTTGATTGTAACCTTTGGCCACTAATCTAGCCTTGTTACGCACAATGATGGCTGACTCATCACGTTTGTTCTTGAATACCCATTTTGTCCCAATTACTGGATGATCTTTGGGTCTAGGTACCAAGTCCCAAACTTGATTTCTATCAAATTGATGTAGCTCCTCTTGCATAGCAATCACCCAATCATTGTCTGAAAGGGCTTCTTCTATCTTAGAGGGCTCTATATGTGAAATAAATGCAGAAAATGTAACTTCATTCAGAGTACTATTTCTGGTCCTAACTCCTTGATTCACATCACCTATGACTTGGTCTAAAGGATGATTCCTTATAAATCTCCAAGCTCTAGGTTGAGACTGGTCAGGATTTTCTAAATTGTTTTCAGGATCAGCCTCAAAAACATTTTCAGAGTTTTCAGAAGGAGTAGGAGCATTTTTCGAAAAGAATTTGTTTTTGAAAATAGTCTCCTCTTCATCATCCAAGGATTTATCAGATTCAGATTCACAAAATACAACATGTATAGATTCTTCAACAATCTTAGTTCTAGTATTAAAGACTCTATATGCTTTACTCCTATTAGAATAACCAATAAAGATAGCTAAATCAGCTTTAGGATCGAATTTACCAAGATTGTCTTTACTGTTATTGTGCACATAGCACTTACATCCGAAGACATGTAGGTGACTGAGGTTTGGCTTTCGATCTTTGTAGAGTTCGTACGGGGTCTTGTTCAACTTCTTTCTCACATAGGCTCTGTTGGAGATGTAACAGGCCGTACTCATGGCATCCGCCCAAAACACTTGTGAAGTGTTATATTCGTTCAGCATTGCCCGGGCCATTTCCGTGAGTACTCGATTCTTTCTCTCCACAACACCATTCTGTTGTGGTGTTCTTGGTGCCGAGAAATTATGGTTGATCCCCATATTATCACAAAACTCAGCAAAGGCATTGTTTTCAAATTCTCCACCGTGATCGGTCCTTATACCTGAAATTGAAAGACCTTTCTCGTTCTGGACCTTCTTGGCAAAAACAACAAACTGATCATATGTTTCATCTTTTGATGATAAAAATATAGTCCAAGTAAATCTAGAGTAATCATCAACAATGACCAAAGTGTATAAGTTTCCACCAAGACTTTTCACTCTAGCTGGTCCAACTAGATCCATGTGAAGAAGTTGAAGAGGTCTGTTTGTTGAAATCTCATTTTTAGCTTTAAAAGAAGATTTGGTCTGTTTTCCCTTTTGACAAGCATCACAAATCATATCATTTTTGAAATTCAATTTGGGAATTCCAATAACCAAATCCTTTTTCAATAACTTGTCAAGTTGATACATATTGACATGAGCTAATCGCTTATGCCATAGCCAACTCTCATTCAGGTTACTGACAAAACAATTTTCAGAAACAGAAGCATTGCTAGAGAGGTTCAAAGTATAACAGTTTCCATCTCTAGGTGCTCTAAATAAGGCTTTGTTTTTCAAATCATTCATAGAGATCAAATCCTTTTTAACAATAAAGCATTCATCAGAGTCAAATATTACCAAATTACCCTTATCGGTGCTTTGGCTCACACTTAGGAGATTGTGACACAATCCTTCTACAAGGTAGACGTCTTTGATGAGTGGGCCTTCATTGTTGCCTATCTCACCAATGCCAGCGATTTTCCCGGATTGATCACCTCCAAATGTGACTCTACCTCCATCTTTTGGCTTTATTGATAAAAACTTTGATTTGTCTCCAGTCATGTGTCTTGAGCATCCACTATCAATGTACCACTTGTTTGGCTTTGATGCTCTAAGACATACCTGCATATCACAAGAGATCAAGTTTTAGGTACCCATCTTTTCTTGGGTCCTTTGGGGTTAGCATGTACCTTGGGAACATATGTTCCTTTTGGTACCCAGACATAATTTCCTACAGGTTTAGCTTTTCTTTCTTTTCGATGAAAACAAGATGAAGTAGAATGACCCTTCCTATTGCAATATGTACAATGTGCAAAAGGGTTTGAGGAATGAACAGATTTGGTAAAATAATTCATATAGGATTTTTGTCCATTCTTTTTCTTTCCTTTCTTCTTATCAAAGTCTGGTCTATAACCAATGCCCGATTTATCGTTTGTAAAACGTTGTTGTTTCAAAATCACATTGAGCATTTCACTTCCCTTAGTAAATTTCTCAAGTGCTTTTGTAAGTTGTGAATTCTTTTTCTCTAGGATAGAGCATTCATCACAAATCAGAGATTGAGGAGAAGAGAGGTTTTCAATTTGCAGCTCAAGAAAGGAATTTTTCCTTTTCAATGACATATACTTGTCTGGAAGTTTTTCAAACTCCTTTTGAACAACATTGTATTCAGCAAACAATTCATCATAGGAAGGAAGAGATTCATATACCTCATTTCTTTCATTGTGTTGCTCTTCTTCCTCAGCGACTAGGCATATGTTGGCTTTTTCGCTTTCGTCTTCGTCAGCTTCATCCTCATCCGATGAGCTATCTCCCCATATTGCTGACACATATGCCTTCTTTTTGAATTTCTTGAATTTCTTCTGTTCTTTCTCTTGTTTCTTCAGCTGAGGGCAATCTGCCTTGATGTGTCCAGGCTTCTCACATTTATAGCAGATGATGGGTTTTTTCGATTCATAACTTGAGCTTCCCTTCTGAAACTTCTTGAAGCCTTGATCCTCTTGTAAAACTTTTTGAACCTTCGGACCATCATGCTAATTTCTTCATCCTCATCTTCATCTTCATCATCTTTTTCGACATTCAGAGCTACCCCTTTATTTCGATTGTTGCTTCCATTAACATCTTCCAGGTCTTTCTTAAATTTCAGCTTGCTCTCATACTCAGACAGGCTTCCAAATAACGCAGCAACAGACGTCATAGACTCACCACGAGCCTCTTCAATAGCAGTGACCTTTGCTTCCCAATCTTTAGTGAGAATGTTAAGAATTTTTCTCACTTGAGATCGTTGGTCAAAAATCTTTCCCAATGCAGCTAGCTGATTTGTGAGGTGAGTATATCTAAGCTGAAACTCTCCAATACTTTCTCCTTGTTTCATCCTCAACAAATCATATTCAGTGGTCAGAATATTAATCCGATTCTCCTTGATCCCAGAAGTTCCTTCGTATGCGATCTCCAGCGCCTTCCACATTTCTTTTGCTGATGACAGATTGCAGACACGAAAGTACTCCTTTTGGCTAAGAGCACTCTGAAGCATTAGGATGGCCTTGCTGTTGAGAGTGATATTCTTTTTATCGTCATCGTTGAACTCAGCTTCGGTCTTTGGAACAGTGATCCCCTCTTCGACTTTGACCGGAACATAATCTCCTGTCTCGAAGACTCTCCACAAGCCATATTCGGTAGCCATGACAAACACACGAAATTTTGCCTTCCAGAAAGAATAGTGTTCGCCATCGAAACCGGGAGGTCTGTTGATTGAAGCTCCATCTGGAAGAATCCCTTCCATAGTGATCCTTCTCGAGCTGTTAGACTCTTCTGAGAAGACCAGCTCTGATACCAAATGAAAGCAGGAGCTTTATACCCAAGAGGGGGGGTGAATTGGGTATCTTTAAAATTTTCGTAACTTGTTCTGTTTTCGATCACTCAAAACAGAGCACAACAGAGAGGATAAGGAGAAGAAGCTAAACACAATACAATTTATACTGGTTCGGTCCTTTCCTGACCTACATCCAGTCCCCAAGCCTCACTTGGGATTTTCAATTCACTAACTCAACAATATTGATTACACACTCTGCACTAAGAGTTGTTCTCTCACTAGAACACACTCCCCCTTACAAGTTGTAATCAATACACCTCAACTACCAAGTCCCCTGACTTGTAGTTATCTCAATCAATAAATGATTTAAAAATATTTAACTCTCTTACAGAGTAGATATGATGAACACTGAAGTACTTGTATCAAGTATGATACTCTATAAGTGAAAGCTAATACACAATAAATGATCTTAGTAGAAATTCGCTCAGAGTAGTTCTCCGTCTTTTTGAAGATGTTAATGAACTCTATTTATAGCTAGAGAACATTAAATGACCGTTGTAGCTTGAATCAGACCGTTGGAGAAGTTGCCCAAGTGTTCTGAAGTGGTTTTGGGGTCTTCTCTCTGTTGTTTTCCCTTAATCTAGTTGGTCAAGACATCAGGGCTGACTTTCTGCGAATTAATCCGTTGGAGAGGAGTTTTCTTGTTTCAGCTACCATCCTTAAATACTTTGTAAGCGTGTGCAGAAGGATTTGGGTAGAAGGAGTAACTTTTGTGCTTTGCAATAAATGCTCTGAGTTGCTTTTTGCTTTATACTCTAACCTCTCACCAAACATTCTTTAATGCTCTGAAATCCACTAATAAACACGTTAAACATAGCAGGGCATATCAGAGAATAATATTGGAAGAAAATAGGATCAAATAACATTGATTTCTGAAATGCCCAAATTCAAAAATTATGAACCAGCGTCACGAACTCGAGTTCAGTTCTTACAGGCTCGAGTTCGAGGCTTTAGTGTTCAAAACTGTGCAAGTTCAAAAAGTGTAAACCTGAGGTTTGCTTTACAAACCTGAGGTTTGCAGATCATTGAAAAACTAAAATGCTCTCGGGTTGAAATGAACTCGAGTTCATTAATGTCAGGCTCGAGTTCGAGACACTTTTGAACAGACTTCGTTTTAGCTTGAAAGCACAAACCTGAGGTTTGCAAAACACACTCTCGAGTTTAAAAACATATCCAAAAGTTCTTTGCTCTCTGGAACTTTTAGGCTCGAGTTTGTAAGTCTCAGGCTCGAGTTTAAATAGCTTAAAAACAGTTCTTTGCTCTCGGCCAAAACTAGGCTCGAGTTTAAATATGTTAGGCTCGAGTTTGAGCATTGGTGAACTTTTCAAACCGAAAAGCTTTTCTTTCAATGGAACAGTGCAGAGTTTGAAAATATCTTTAAGTTTCAAACAACTTGTCCCGCCAGAGATGAACTCGAGTTTGCCATGACAGGCTCGAGTTCATGCTCTTAAAACTTTCTTTGGATTCTTTCAAACCTGAGGTTTGAAGAAAGCAAGTGTAAGGTTTAACATGTTTTTCAAAGGTTCAAAAACTCTCTGGAAAGAATGAACTCGAGTTTGACCTTAGTAGGCTCGAGTTCATGTGATCTTTTCAAAAGTTTAATTTTAAACTTCAGGTTCAGTCTCGAGTTTGGAAATCAACTGGACAAGTTTGTGTTCTTTGTCAAATCCAGGCTCGAGTTCAACACTAACAGGCTCGAGTTTGGTTTTGACAGATTGAAAAATACAAGTTTAAATTATTCTAAACTTTGTCACACCTTATCAGTATTGTTTCCAATTGTTGTTAATCATCAAAACGCTCAGAGAACTAACACTTCTCCCATATGTCTATGGCGATTTTTTAGTTGGATTATCTTTACAAATCAAGGTGTTATGGTTATGAGCGGTAGATCCATTCCTGAAGCCTATAATAATAGGTCAAGCCTTGCACAAGCCTGTCTAACAATCATTGTTTCTCATATGTGTAACATTGACTCCTTCTTAGTAAGCTGAGACCACTGATCTAACCCTTAGCTTTCGCTAATCGATAAGAAATTAAATCACTAATAAGTAAACTGAATGTATTTAATTAAGAACTAGCAATTGAGTTCATTCCAAACTTAGGAAATCATCATCGCTCAGCCACAGGAGATTTAGTTCATGACTGACGAGGGAATTACTAAACAGGTCACTACGGAATAGCCCATGACAGGAAGATTAACTAAAATTAAACAAAGAAGAAAAACAGAAAGTTTGATGGAGGTTCCGACCGTGTAGAAGAAGCCCTGTCACGTCACTGCTGTCTTCTTATGTTCGTCTCACTGTAAGGAAGGACGTTGGGTTCTCTTGGAGTTCTCGTGCCTCGTAACTTCTCTCACTTTTCTTTCGAGTCTAGTCGTATAGGGTTGGTCTTTAACTCTCGATGACTTCGACACCCTTTAGGGTTGGCTGTTGTTTCCTTTTATAATCCGGTCTACTTTCGATGTACGTCCAGCGAATTGGACCTTTCCAAATCTATCGAGATCTAATCATAATCTCTCTTTCCAATCTCGGTAGATTGATTCTGCGGATCCTGCGGGATTCTTCAAATCTTAGTTTCGATCCTCCACATCTTCTATTCCAATACATTAGCAATCTAACCGTTGTTTTCTTCCACTTAACAACCTGCACTATATTTCCTGAAACAACCTCGACAAAAGATCAGAACATATGCCGCATAGCATTGCGTCACTTACTTTGCTATAGCTTCAGGGATGCATTGTATTGCACTTCGATAAAGTTGTCCTGATGCTATAGAATAGTATTGGCTATGGTATGTGTCTTTCTCATAAAACCTCAAAACTTGTTCTTTTCTCAGCACATGTTTTGGATGTACATAGAATTTATCCTTAATTTTCCTGTACAATGAATTAATGCCCTTTTACGTAGATTAAATGTAGTTAAGCTCATATTCACCATACAATACAGTCATATAATACAGGGAAAACATGGCATAAATAGCACTCATCAGCTATTAGTTGATCTAGACGTGTCATCTTATCATTATCCACACGGTATTAGAGACGACCCATCTTGTTCTTCTAGCCATCCCTTATGTTGATGAGTGTGTACCTTCTCCTATTGTCTCGAACTTTAAACTTCGTTTGTTTCACAATTAAATTTTTAATTAATTAATTCAAAAGGCCTAAATTATAACTATTAATATATATATATATATATATATATATATATATATATATATATATATATATATATAATAATTAAATGTAATTAATTACCATAAAAACTTCTTTAAATGCTTTTTTTTTATTGAATGGAACATTCTTTTGTTCTCGGAAGTGGATGGTGTAAGACTTGGCTATCACCTAAGAGGGGGGTGAATTGGGTGTTTGATAAAACTTTAGATAACTTTGAATATCTTTTCGCAACTTACTTAAAGCAGTTCATATGACAGTAATAATTGTAAAGTGATAGTCAGTCAATCAAACAGATATGCTGGAAATATAAGAGTATAGGGAAGAGAATATGCAAACAGTGATTTATACTGGTTCGGCCCAATCCTTGATCTATGTCCAGTCCTCAAGCTCCACTTGAGATTTTCAATCCACTATCTTCTTGTTTAACTGGGCACAAGAGAAAAGCCTTTACAATCTCTCACCGAGATACTTCCCCTTCTGTAAGAATACAATTACACACTCTATAAACGAAGGATGGTCCTCTCACTCTCAGACTCCACTCCCCCTTTCAAGTTGTAATTGATACACCCTCTCTTAAGGTTCCTCAACCTTAAGATTCAACTGATAATGAAGTAAATGTTTATGAACTCCTCACGAGTATATACAATATTAAACATTGAAGTACATAATCAATCATCTCACTCTCTACTGAAAACTATATAACCATTGTGAAACAGAGAGTATATGAACTAAGCATTGGATTCATAATGTTAGCATTTCGACAGTGTAAGCTCTTGTCTCTCCTTTCTTGTTTGAATGCTTCTTCTTTTATAGCTAATAAAGATCATTGAGCAATTCTTCTAGATTTTGAATGTGACCGTTGTAAGTGTATATGACCATTGGAAAATATTATCGTTGGGATATTCAAGTCATAACATTTGAAGCCAATGAGCAAATTAAGCATTTTAATTCATTGAAGAACATTATAGATGAGTAATCAACTTTGTTTCTTCAAGTTCCTCGTCTTCTCTGCCATTTGTAAATGTCTGTAGTAAACTTCATCAAACTATTCAATTTCAAAATGTTTCTGACAGATTTTTGGCTTCTGTCGAGTGTCCGAATTTTCTCTTCATGTCTTTATAACAATTGTAGCTCTCTGAATCATCCGAAATATGAGACCAAAATGAGGCAAATCTGATGTCTGGTTCAAGAGTTATGGTAAAAATAGCGAAGCAATATAAAACTGGAATTTCACTATTAAAAATGGCTAAAATATGATCAAAGGCCCAAAGCCCAAATAGATATAAAAGCCATTATTTATTAACTAAAGAGTCCTAAATTATTAATCAAGAGACGAAAAGTAGTGTATGAAATATTCAATTATCATCGAGTTTGATGTTAATTCTCCATATAATCATCTAAAACTCATTAGCAAATAGGTTAAAAGCATTTAAGAATAATAATGAGTTAAGATATGAGGTAATGAAATCACACCGAATGATTTTGAATTTACGAAGATGGTGATTTTGAAAACAGAGAAGCTTAACTCTCAGATAAGAAGTTGATGACTTGAGGTAATGACTCGAGGTAGTAAAATACTTGGCTCGAGGCAATTGATTTTAGAAAAATCAAGTCACAGGATGCAGGTGTCTAAGACATGACTTGAGTTGATGACTTAAGGTATTCACTTGATATGCAAGAGTCGATGACTTTCTCTTTTGAAATACACAAGTTTAATGTTTTAACTTGAAGTTTGAAAGTCATGCCTTGAGTTAATGACTTGAGTCATTAACTTGATATTCAAGAGTTAAAGTCGATGGCTTTAAAAAGATGTAAGTTGAACTCTTAACTTGAGGTATAAAAGTAGTTGCCTTGAGTTGATGACTTGAGTCATCAACTTGATATGCAAGAGTCAAAAGTCGATGCTTTCAAAAATTGGAGAATTGAAAGCTTAACTTGATATGAAAAGTGAATGACTTGAGTTAATGACTTGAGTCATTAACTTGATGTGCAAAAGTTAAACCCGATGCCTTCAAAACAAATGGCCAAATGAAAACTTGACTTGAGTTAATAAGTGAATGACTTGAGTCATTGACTTGATATGCAAGAGTTAAACCCGATGCTTTCAAAACAAGTGGCCAAATGAAAACTTAACTTGAGTTAATAAGTGAATGACTTGAGTCATTAACTTGATATCCAAAAGTTAAACCCGATACCTTCAAAACAAATTACCAAATGAAAACTTAACTTGAGTTAATAAGTGAATGACTTGAGTCAACGACTTGAGTCATTAACTTGATATCCAAAAGTTAAACCCGATGCCTTCAAAAAAAATGGCCAAACGAAATATTGACTTGAGTTAATAAGTGAATGACTTGAGTTAATGACTTGAGTCATTAACTTGATGTGCCAGAGTTAAACCCGATGGCCTTTGAAAAACATAAGTTAACTTGATATAAAAGTTAATGACTTGAGTTATTAACTTGATATCAAGAATTAAAAACAAATTGGTCCAAACACTTAACATCAAATAGATAACTCGAGGCATAAAAACATTTGACTGAAGTTAACAAAGTTTGTTTAAAACATTTCCATCGTTTAACTTGAAGCATCCACGGATTTAACTTGAGGCATGTAAAAATTCAACTTATTAACTCTTCAACTCGAGACACATGAGAACAAAAACATTTTTCTTTTAAATAATAACACATGACTTGAAGCATACAGAGCTAAACTTGAGGCAACCAAAGGCAAAACTTTCTAACCAATATAGATTCAAGTTAACTATATAAAACATGATTTAATAAAACATGATTTAACCTTGAATCTATTAACTTAATTACATTATAATTGTTATCATCAAAACATCTAAAACATAGAGAACTAACAATTTCCCCCTTTTTGATGATGACAACACTTATAATGTTTTGAAGATATTTTTCTAAAGATTTTTCTAAGAAAGCACAGATAACTTGAACCAAATGACAACAAAAATAATTGCAGGAGCAGGTAAGATATATGCATATAGTCAAATTAACAAAGCTCCATTAAACCAGATAAAGCATACAACTGTCAAAATAAGTTAAAAATATTTCAAAACTTCTTCACAAGCTCTCTCCCCCTTTGTCATCCGCGAAAAAGTTGAAGCAAAGAGAAGAAATACTTTAAAGAGACAAATATGAAACCAGATTTTTTTTTTAAAAAAAAAAGAAACTGATTTTCTCTCCTCGATTTGAAATTGTTTTCATTCTAAATATGATGCAATTTGTAATGTTTTTATGAAAACAAATTTGAAAGAATTTGGAGAGGTTTTCAAGAAATCTTTCACACTTAAAATATATAGATACCAAACATGTGCAAAGTTTCTACTTGAATATAAAAAGGTAGAGTTTAGAAATGCTCATGTAGGTTCTGCAAATTGATGAATGCTTGATGAAGTCAATTTGCTAGCTGTCTTGTTGAAGGAGATTCTCTGAAGAGTGCTCAATAGAAGGATTATGAATATCCTTTGAGATGTGAATAGGATGAGAGTACTGGCTTCTTGAGTTGTTTCTCATATGACTGAATATTGTCAGCACTCAGCTTCCATCCTTTTCTTCATAGAGCATTGTTCCTCAAGTTGATAGTTTCTCCTTATAGTGCATTAAGGAATACTTTTGCACAGACCGAATTCTCCTGCCACAATTATATAAATTTCTTGCAAGAGAGAATTATTAGTGCAATAAGATATCAAAATATTCCTTTCTATATGATATTCTCAAATTAAGATAACGAAAAGAAAATATGATACTAACTCATCATCAAAACTAATAAAACATAGTGAATGCAAATGAGTATGCTTAAAAGGTTTTTTTTTTTCAAATAAAGGAGATGAGCTTTAAAAATATAAAACACAAGTGAATATGAAGCTCCCCCTTAATGAATGCATGACTAAAAATATGAAATTCCCTTTAAAGATACCAAATAATAATGTGCTACCAGACCTCATGAGGTATTGAGTTATCCCTACTCTAGAGGACACAACATGGTATCTCTAGAATTAAGAACTTTCAAGTTCACTTTGGTGGACTTGAGATTGGCATGAAGAAATCACTTATGCTTTTTATGATGATAGAAGAATTTAAAGCATAAGGATCATTTGAAGATGAATAGTGGTAAAAGAAAATGATGCTTGATCAATTAAATAGCCTGACACACATTTTTAGTTAATTGGTGCACACATCTTCATCAATTTTATTGAAATAGAATGCTTGTTCATTTAAAAGATGCACACAGTAAAAGAATTCTTTGAATGAACCACCTTTTTGAATGATGCTTAAACCATGTAAATAAATGAAGTACATGAAGCTTTTGAATAAATGACGCCATGATCCATTTATCTACGTGTCACATAAATAAATAA
This sequence comes from Acacia crassicarpa, assembly GCA_034222035.1. Lineage (NCBI taxonomy): Eukaryota > Viridiplantae > Streptophyta > Magnoliopsida > Fabales > Fabaceae > Acacia > Acacia crassicarpa. The sequence goes on along the minus strand of JAWXYG010000009.1, from coordinate 14,624,651 downwards.
AATGCTTTTAAATAAATGATACACCTCGGCATTTATCTATGCTGCAACAGTGCTTTTTCAAGACAAATGAAGCATCAATTAAAACGCCAAGTCCCATGATATTGATTAAATGCAAGGCTTTAATATATGTTGAAAGGACCTCATTTCAAGTGTGTATTGTGAACACTTGAACCTTTTTGATGAGAAACTTGATGTTAGCAAATCATTGAAGAGTTATCTTTGAATATCTCAGGTGAGGTGAACGATTCTCGGGAATGCTTCTTATATACTTGAGAATTGCTGAAGAGTCTTCACTGCATAAATTCTTTCTGTTCTACAGTTCTCGAGAATTTAATTTGAATTCTCGAGAATTAGTTTTGCAAATTTCTTGAAGACCATTTGTCTCGATAATACTCTAGAATTCCTTGATGATTCTCAAGAATGCTAAGTTAAAAGAACTTCTCCATGATCCTCTGTCTTGACAATACTCGAGAATGAGATTTGGATTCTCGAGAATGACAAAAGGTGTTCTTAGTAGAGTAACCCTTCAATTGAAGATTCTCGAGAATGAGATTTTGATTCTTGAGAATGATTTATTAAGCAGTATTTCAGTAATAGTCTCTGCCTCAACAATTCTCGAGAACTCCTTAGTGATTCTTGAGAATGATGACCTTATTTCGAACAGTCAACTCCTGAGGCACTCAGTGAACTCATCAGATCCCGATATTTCTCGAGAATATATCATCAATTCTCGAGAATGTCATTAGAAATTTCAATAATTAAAGGAAGATGATACACCAATTCTTGAGCATAATAGGACCATACTTGAGGATTACCAACCTCTGTTAGACTCTGTAATTCTAACCATAGAACAGAGCATCCTGCAAAAATCAAATGTATATATTTATATATATATGCTCTTGGATACCCGATGTTTCTTGGGTCTACATAAGATTAGACATAGCAACTCTTAAGCTCTATGAATGAAAGTGCGTGAGAAAGAAATAGTAAATTGTAAGAATGAAAGGAGCGGGCATTACTATTGCTTTTAAACTCTGACATTTTGTAGCAGTTTTACCAAAAATGTTACACTGACCACAACAATCTTCCTCATTGTTAGTGAACCTTTGTAGCAGTCCAGTGCCCGCTACAAATATGAGACTGTTTGCATTCTATAGTGGTTAATACCAGTGCCCAATATTAATGTGGGATTGTTTGCATTTTGTAGCGGTTTAACCTATAACCACTAAAATGTCATTGTGAGTTTGAAAAATATTAGCAAGAAACCACACATTGGTTTGAAAGCATTTGCCGCTCTTGATAAGATGCAAATGTAGTACAAGGTAACACTATACCAAGCATAACCAATCTACAACTTTTCAAGAGGGCTGTTATTTTTAAACCAATGTTTGGTTTCTTGCTACTAATTCTTCACAAAAAAAGAAACTTTTCATGGATTAGTGCTATTTATAGGCTTCATATGTGTAGCGGTTATTCTTGCTAACAACTACAAGTTTACTTGCTATTTGAGTTATGTAGCAGTTATTGGTATGAACCACTACAAATGCACAAGACTCTTTGTATTCTAACGGAACATCTGTAGCAGTTAGTATAGTAGTCAGCTAAAACCGCTAACCGCTACAAGCTTTTTTAATTAATGAAGACAGTGCAACATACAGGGAAATATTGGTCTGTAAAGTAGATGCTAATCTCTGATGAAAAAGTTGTTGGCTTTTTTCATCTAAGAAAGGTAGCTACATTGCAACTAATGTTTCACTGCATGCTGCAGAATATTCACAAAATGATTTGGGGGATAAGGGGTTTATATAGCTTTAAAGTATGTAGCGGTTTTAAAAATATCTACTACCAATAGAGAATGTTCTGTAGCGGGTTTTGATTTCAAACCGTGATAAGTATTGTGACTCTTCAATTCCTATAACGGTTTTTGTCCTGAAACCACGATAAATAAAACCGCCACAACCTTCACACCATTATGCGCCAATTTGGTAGCGGTTAATTTCTTATAACCATTAGAAAGTTCGTTACCAACAAGCTTGTGTTTTGTCGCAAGTGTTGCCGTTGTAAATTTGTAGCGGGTTTGGAATAAATTGCTACAAAGTCTCCTATTTGTAGCGATTTTTATTGACTACTAGTAATTGGCAGTTTTTTTGTAGTGATATTTACAAATCCTAGAGTGGGGATTAACAAGTACTTGAACCTAGTCATATAACTTTATATCATATAATATCCAAATATCAATTACTTAGGGCAAGAATGTAATTTCACATTTAAAAATTATTTTACTGAAGGCTTGATGAGCACAAATTATGCCATGTTTTCCCTATATTTCATGACTGAATTGTATAGTAAATATAAGCTTAACTGCAAACAATCCCAACAAAAAGGCATATATTTATGATATAGGGAACTAAAGGATAGAAACCATTAACATCCTAAACATGTGCTAAGAAAAGTGTAATTTACATGGTTTTTAAGAAAGAACGTATAGCAAAGCTAATACTATGCTATAACATTCTGACAGCAACTCGTAATGCAATAAAAGGCATCACGAAAGCTATAGCAAAGTAAAGGACGCAATGCTATGCAGCATATTTTCTGATCTTTTTATCTAGATGATTTCAGGAATAAAAAAGTCGAGAACGACAGGTAGATTGCTGACGTAATAAAATAGAAGATGCGGAGGATCAAAACGGAAAGATTTGAAGAATCCCACAGTATCAGCAGAATCAATCTATCAAGGGCAGAAGATTCGATGGATCTCAACAGATTTGGAAAGCCCAGCTCGTTGGAACTTGCGCCACAAGAAAAGCTAATTATAAAAGGAAACAACAAGACAACACTAGAGGAGAGTCGCACAGAGCTTAGAATGAGATTCCACATTCGACAGACTCAAAAGAAGAGTGAGAGATTTCACAAGACACGAGACTTCCAGGACAACCCAGCATCCTTCCTTGGAGTACAATAGGGAGAAGAAGACATGGAGTAGTGACGTGACAGGGCTTCTTCCACGCTATCGGAACTTTGTCAAGCTTTCTGTTTTCTTTCTTTCTTCATAGTATTTAGCTCATGGGTCATTCTGTTACTATCTGTTTTGTGCTTCTCTCATCAGTCATGAACTAATTTACCTATGGCTGAACGAGGATGAATTCTTAAATGTCAAATGAACAAAGTTGCAAGTTCTTAATTTAATTTATCAATGAATTACTTACTAGTCGGTTAGTGGAAGCTAAGGGCTAGATCTGTGGCCTCGACTTACTGGCAACGAGACAAGGTTAGACCTCTGAGAAACAATGTTTGCTAGGCAACCGGTGCAACGCTTGACCTATTATTGTGGGCTTCAGGAATGAGTCTACCTCTCATAACCATGACACCTTGTGTGTAACGCAGATATAACTAGAAAGTTGCCATAGGAATATGGAAGGAGTATTGTTAGTATCATATGTATTGGACGCGGAAGCTTCGATAGATTATAATGGTGCGTTAACCGAAAAGCATTGTAGTTAGTAGCTATGTTGTAGCATTGCGGACGCTGTGAAGCATGGATGCTATAGCAATGGGTAGAGCAACTGGGGGATTGATGCATTTAAGGGTGATTCCGAGTTCAGCCTAACTTCTACTGATATCTTCTTCAAACTACGATACTCTGTTTACTTCTGTTATTAGCTTAACTACAAAAACCTCTAAAACCCATTATATTTACTTTCTGTTTGCACAACTATCAAAGCAATCGAGCGTCACTTCTTGGTATCTCAGTCTCTGTGGGATGTAACATCCCAACTTTCTAAATCATTTTTGAAATAATTGATCAGAGTAGAGCATCAGAATAAGTTTAAAATAGCGAGTAACTGATGATTGTATAAAAATATTAACCATGGTTGGTTATAGTAGTGGTACATTCATCCCAATAATTCAAAATATTATATAATCAAAAACAAACACACTCCAGCCAGATCTTCACACGGGCTGCTTACTCCTGTCGTCGGCCCTCGGTCCTCCAGACCCTGAAGCTATATTAGGAGCTGAGGTTCAATTACCATTGAACCTCAGGTAACGGTTAACCTCATGCTTATGTATGACAAGATATGTATGACAGATATTCATTCAGCAAGAAGCAACAATACATATCACATGTAAAGTCATCTATGTAAACAGTACACATCGCATGTACAATCATCTATGATATTAGTACACATCACATGTACATCCATCTGTGTTATCAGTACACATCACATGTACAACCACCTGTGTTATCAGTACACATCACATGTACAATTATCTATGTTATCAGCACATATCGCATGTACAAACATTTATGTTAACAGTACACATCACAAATATAAGCATATCATAAGCATCAGAGTTAGTGTTACGGTACGCGAACGTACCTGGATTGATAATTTCGTATGTAATTGATCGGGCAGCGTTCTTTCGGTCAGCCTATCATAGCAATATCGTCCTATTAATTTAAAGAATAATATCCTAAAAGATACTTTTGGCCACTACTGAATATTCTACCCTTAGTATATTAAACCATTATTTTATTTCTTCAAAATTCGTGGAAAAACGCTGGACAATATTGGGCAGAATTTCGCCTATCTTTGAAAAATCATAACTAATTCTAGAAAAATCGAAACGAAGATCCGTAAAAAGTTACGGACTCCTTAGAATGTCTATTTTCCAGAAAAAATATCAGGCCTTGCCCAGAATTCAAAAATCATTCCCAGATTTCACGTGTTCATCCTCTGCCCAGAAATTCCAGCATTTTCGCAACATAAACTTTGAGAATTTCTTTCTCATTGTACAGAGCTCATTTCAACATGTTATTTACAGATTTGGAAAGCTCTATATGTCTACTTTCATCATGAATTTTCTCATAATTTTTCAATAGAATTTTCAACATAAAATATGCGTTTTTCTGTGACTTGTTCAGAAATCGCCTAACCGACGAATTTTCGCCAGAACTTCGTTACTACCGTGTTCATAACCTGGGAATTTTTCAGAACTACTCCCTTCACTAAATTTTCGAAATGAAGCTATTTTAAACTATAAAAACATGAAACTAAAATTATTCTAGAATTTTAAAGATTAAAACTACTTCTACCTATGAATATAAACTCAAAACTAAGAACTTTGCTTACCTAAAGCTTGGACTCCTTCAAGCTCTTCCTCCAACTCTCTCAACTCTCTCTCAAATAAGCAGATGATGCTTTGCTTGGTGTGAAGAAAAGTGAATGATCTATGCCTCTATTTATAGTGAAAAGGTTGGGCAATTGTGTAATTAATTGCAACTTCACTCTTGGCTAATATTCACCATTGGATCTAGGGCTTCATAGAAACTCTAAATCCTCACCACACACACACTCATCTGCCCTCTCTCTCTCTCTCCCTTCTTCTCTTTCTTCTTCCTTCTCCTAGAAGCCAAAAACAACTTGAGGTGCAAGTATGCAATAGTGTTTTGTATCCCACAAGCTACCAATTTATCACATGTGTTGAAAACCATTTCCTTCCCCTTGAAGCTATGCCAAAACCGTGCTCCCTCTGAATTTTTGGGTTTTAGGGTTGTTTTGGGCTTTATTGCTATGTTGGGCAAAGGTTTGGTAAGGATTTGGGCTACCAAAAATGATCCAATGTAAATTGTTGTGGTAAAAAGCCCTAATTTAATTTCTTTTTGTTTATTATTTGATTTAGCTTAATCAGGTTTAATTTGTAGTGTTCTAATTGTTTTACAACTTAATTATGATTCTACTAATTTCAATTGTTTCAATTATCGATCCCTTGTTAAGCTTTAATATTGAATTTAGCCAATATATTCCAAATTGTTTGTTGATATTTGCCATTAGATTAATTATGAATGTTAATTCAATTAAGATTAATTTTTGGTGTTCACTAATTATTTTTAGTGTCCTCTAATCATTTTAAACCTCTTCCTACTCCTTTACGTCTTATTTTTTACAATATAGGAATTATAAGACAATATATCCTTAAGTGTGAATTTAATTGTTCTTGAATTGTTGAAAATTCATTTAATTGATTTAGGGGTTTTTGTGGCATTTTACAATATTTTATGACCCCTAACAAAATTTAGGGAGTTGGATTTTGCCCTATTAAGTCCTACCGAAAACTTATTCAAGAGATAGATTAAATACAATACTATTTTGGAGACAACATACTCTCCTATTTTCAATAAGTCCTAATAGCCAAAATATCATGTTTAAAAGGAATACAAATCTTGGGGTATTATATGGGACGATACTCTACTTACACTTTATTACTTGTTCGATTGGTTCACTTGCCATCAAAGAAATCGACCCAACAAGGCCTTAAGGACTTTTTTGATAGGGGAATCAACAATGGGATATTTTGGTTCTTTTTTCTTGTCTTTGGGCCCTTAGTGGACTTTTCTCTATTTTTCCCCCTTCTGATAAAAGTCCTCCGACAAAGTCTTCTATAGCAAAGGCATAAGTACTCTAGTGGCACCGGTGATATTCGAAATGAAAGTTTGTTGACCAAAATATATAGGGAAAATTACGTGCAGGTCCCAAGGACCAGAAATAAATACAATGAGATCCCTTGAAATCACTAAATTACACAGCAGTCTCAAGGGACCTTTTTTGATATTATTTGTGTTAACAACATGGAATGTCATATTTACAACAGAAAGTGTCACATTTACAACAACATTTAAACACCTAGATTTTGTTTCAAACTCAAGTCCCTAAATGTACAAAGGTCATTTACAAGAGAAAATGGCTATATTTACAACAGGAAGTGCTATATTTACAACAAAATTTAAAATCTGGCCATTTACAACAGAAAAAGCCATATTTACAATAGGAAATGTCATATTTACAACAAAATTTAAAAATCTGGATTTTGTTTTTATAGAAATAATATCAAAAAATGTGACTTTCTTTTGGGACTTTTTTACTATTTTTTATGGTCCTTGGGACTTGGCTGTAATTTTCCTAAATATATATACACACACAGACACACACATAATGAAAGTCTCAGTCCAATTGCTTTTCATGACTCATGCAGGCATATGTGAAGGATCCTATCAACCATGGTAATGATGTTGTACGGGTATGAAACTTAATGCTCCTCCAATTCTATTTATAACAACTTGATAATCAAAATAAATAATTTAAAAAATGGAATAAGACGAGTTAAAAATGATAAGTATGTGTAAATTTTTTTTTTTTCAAGCATGCCTTTGTTTATCTTGGGGCAAGTAAAAGAGAGGTATAAAATAAACATAGATAACACATTACCCTTTTAAGTATACAATATATATAATTAATGTAGGTAAAAAAAAAAACTCGTTAAATATTCAAACAAATCTTATATTCATAAGAGTTATATAACTAATTTATAAAAATTAAATAAATGGACTAAATTATTATTTATAAGAAATATATGTTCATTTTATAAAATATCTCCCTAATAATTTGTATTCCAAACTACCCCTAATGAAAATCTAATTAGGATACTTCGGATAAAAAATTATAAATTTGAAAAACAAAATGAATTGATATCTTATACATACATACGGTTATTTAGAACCAAATCAAACTCGTTCATTAACTCTTACATTTGAAATCGGTGGAGTATAACTTACGGGAAAGGGAATATATGGGATGGAGGTAGGAGGTTTGTGCATATATATTGATCTTGTGGTGATTACAAACATTTGTGAGAGAGGATGATGAATATGGAGGGAAAGTGTAGATAAAGTTAAAAAGATGATATAACTTGGTGGGGGAGAGGTCATTAATTGTACGAGAAAAGCCTGAGTTTTTCTGGTTTCCATGCCGACACCTGCATGCAAACATATGTACACTCGCTGCAAATATATACGTATTCTACATAACGTCTTTGTGATCTTTGCTCCCCATCTCGTTTAATTTACTCCTGAGATATTTTTTTAAAAAATTATATGGACGTGTATTTATGGCCTGAGATTAGAAGTGAAATCGAATCAAACCCCATGACATCCTTCTCACAAAAGAGCTACCATGTCATTAAATTACAAGACCATTACGACATTTCATAGTTCTGATCCAAGGAAATTAGCCAATTTTATTGCAAATTCAAACAACTCTAGGAAAGAGAGGAAATGAATACTCCTTCTATCCTAACAGTGTGTTTGGTTTAAGGGGAAGGAAGAGAAAATTTTTGGTATGAAAAGTCAAATATGACCATTGTTTGTTTGAATTAGTTTTAGGAGAATAGCTTTTATGATTTACAAGGTAAGTATGTGAGAGGAGTTTTATGTCGATTTGTGAAAAAAGGTTTTTGAAACCACGGTGTCCAAGGTTACCAAACTCACATATAGTGAAATGCTTCCATAGTTAATGTACGGAAATCAATACAAAAAATTATGTGATTTTAAAAAACATTCATGGGCAATTTAGTCAAAATTTTATCTCCCCTCCCCTCCATTCCCTCCTCTCCCCTCAAACCAAACACACCTATAAGCTTCCATAGTTAATGTTGGAAAATTTTTTATGTAAAAAGTCAAATATGACCATTGTGTTATAGTTTTTAGAGAAAATTTTTTACGATCTACAAGGTAAGTGTATGAGAGGAGCTTTGTCTTGACTGATGAAAACAGGCTTTTGAAACCATGGTTTCCAAGGTAACCAAACACTCACATATAGTGAAATGCTTCCATAATTAATGTGAGGGAAACAATGCAAAAAAATAATGTAATTTTGAAATTTTTCTTGGGCAATTTGGTCAAAATTTTCTCCCTCCTCCCCTTCCCTCTCCCCTCAAACCAAACATAGTGTAAGTGTATGAGTTAGTTAGGGAATTGGTTTTTGTTATAAATATAATATCTTAATCCACTTTGTCTCACTTATTTTTCATTTTTTCTCCAAACTAATTTACTGAACTTATAAACTGATATAAGATTGAAGGACTATTTTGCCTTGGAAGTTGACAAGGTGGGGCAATTTTGCCTCGAAAGTTTCCAAATCAAAACAATTTTTCTCTGGCCTTTATCTCAGTTAAATTTGACCATTCATTGAACAAATATGTTGAGCTGGTAGTTCACATTTCATCCACGTTATTTTTGTTAAAATGTAAATTTGCCTAGAAAGTTTTTATTTAGGAGTAATGTTGCTTTAGAACTTTTCAAATCATAGCAATGTCACTTTAACGGTTATTTAGGTCAAGTTTGAGTGTTAGTTGACCGAATCTGTTGGGCTGGTGGCTTGAACAAGATTGAAGAAGAATAAATTTCATATGGAGGAGAAGCATACACAGAGCCAGGAAATTAGCAAGCCGACTGATAGGGGCAAGACTTTATAGCATATAAACTCCGCAAGTGCACGGGCCATATCAAGTAATAAATGATAAGAAAAGTATCGTTCCCACGAGGACTTAGTATCACAAACTTTAGTTAAGCATTAATTTCACAATTTCGTTTAAGTTGAGAAAACCAAATTAAATTTAATTAAGAGAAAGGAAAAGAAAATCAAAATACATTAAAATAAACAAACTACCACAATAACCGAACGAGCAACCTAGAGTCACTAATCCCTTATTTGTTTCTTAGATTTTATCCCAATCAGCTAATCTAGAGTATTAATGTCTATAAATGCCTTCCAGTCCATTTATATACCTATCTTAATTAATTATGTAATGCCTCACACAACTAAATAAAATGCGTTTTAGATCGGGCTCACTCTAACTTGATTATGCGGAGCTTCTAGGTATATTCCTATCCTAGATGCAAATTAGATTAAAACCTACTTTCACATTGAATTTAAACCTAATTCCACATTATTTAATTCCAAGGTCAATTTAAGATTCTCTCTTCCAAGTTCAACCCTAAATTCCCAAAACATGTTCAATGGTGGCCACTCAATAAGCAATAGTAATAAACACAAGATTAAATAAACTGAAATAAAATTAAGCAAAACCAATCCGTGGGAATAATCTCTAAAACCCAAACAAGCTCATGGATTTTCTAGGTTGCAAAACCTACTAGCCACACATGGCTTTAATCAAATCTATAACAAAAAGATACGAATTCAGGTTCAAAGAAGAAGGAGAGAGAGGAAAGAAAATTTCTTCGTCGCCTCCACAATCCTTTCGTCCTTCCGTGGAGATGACGAAGAGAACCGAAACGCAAACCAAAACGCTCAGCCCCTACTCCTCTGTTTCCTTGTTCCTTTTCGTTCTGCGTCTCTCCGATCGTTTCTTTTTTTTCTTATCTCTGCCTCCTTATTTATAATTTAGGTCTTGGGTCATTGATTCTCCTTTTCTTATTAAAAAGATATCTTATATCTTGTAATTAACTCCACCAAATCACGCAATTGATCTTGTTTCTATTTTTCTTGCGTGGGACTACCGAGTTTGGATGATTGCATATCCTCTTAATTGCTTTTTCTACTTCTTTCCAAATCAGCTAATATTTCCTGCAAAATAGAATAAGAAATAAGTAGATTTTATATTAAAATATCTTTTTATCCTATAATGACAGTACAGTAGATAAAAGATAATTAAATAGGTATATAATATCAATAAATCCAACTAATTCTCATAAAATATACACATACTTAATAATAAAATATATACTTATCACCGCCCCATTTAAGCCATGGCCCTTCAAGGGCCGAACTTGTAAAATTGAGCCTCCAAATGAAGTCGATCAGACCTAAAAGGTTCAGCCTTGTAGGGCCAATGGCTTAAAAGAGCCAGCCTGTTAGGCTCGTTAAATTTTTTTAACTTGCTCAGTTGGTAGTAATCCACTTATAAGTGAGTTAGCTTTCGGTATTGGTTCACATATTCTAACAAAATATAGAAGTTTCATTCTTCCATATATAATCAAGCCCTTATTTGTACTCGCAATTGAATGTATAGATTCACATATGATGGTAATTTACTAATTTATATGTATTTTATTTTTGTTATGGAGTTATTTATCCATATAATTACAAATACATAATCACTATACCCGGATTTTATGATTTGGTTTATTATTTGTTGCAGATAAAGATTATATATGTATCCATGATGCGGGAGAAGAAATTCTTAATATTCTTACCCATGAAGTAGAGCCTACTACACGAAGTGAAGTACAATCAAATGTCTTTGAAATTGATCATAATAGCAAAGAAGATGAAAATGATAGTCATATGCTTATGTTAAAATTTACTAATTATATTTCTTTAAAAAATGTAGAAAAAATAGTTAAAATTTTAAAAAATAGCTTCCAACCCTTCAAGTGATGGCCCTAGTGTAACATCCTAATTTTTATTTGAGAATTAAGTGATTTTAAGAAATAATTATCTCATGATAATAGGACTTATCAAGTAAATTTGGAATTATTAAATAGTTTATTTAAAATAGGATTTATAGTAATAATAAAATGAAAATATTATAAAATAAAAGTGAAATCAAATAATAACATTTTATTATTACTATTACTCTAGCAATATTGATTCATTAAGGGGGCACGTGGCCCTGTAAATCAATCAATTTTTTTTTTTTTTTTGGGAGGGGGGAGGGGCCTATAGTGCTTGTATTTTTTTGATACATGTGAGATTATTGTATATTGTCACATTAAGGTTCAAATTGCCACAATTTTTCAAACCAATGTGTTGGATAGTGAAAATTTTAAGATTAGGATTTTTGCACAATTTTGAGTTTTGATAATAGATGATTATATATATGTAGAAGACGATTAATAATTAATTTTAATCGGTTCAGATTTATTAATTGGCTATGATATCACCACAAGGGTTTATTTTGCATAGTTTGGTACATTTTGATAAATCTCGAGGCAATATTCAATTATTAACTTTGGCCCAAGTAAAGTCCAACGCTCAATTGTATGCATATAACATTTGAACAAATGGTTTAATCAAAGCATTAATTAATATGCATATAACATCTGAACAAATGGTTTAATCAAAGCATTAATTAATTATTGTTCTTCAAAATGAAGGATATGTTACACCTAGCTCGCATGCTTTCAGACCGGACCTTAAAAAACATATGTTTTTCTTACCCATTTTAACCCCTGGCCTTTCAAGGGCTAACCTTGATTTTCAACTCTAAGCACACATTTGACAGAGAGTGATATAGAAAAAGATTCAATCACTAGATGCATAACACACTAAGGAAGATTATCGAGAATAGGGCTATCAAAAACTCTCTGTTGCCACACCCAATGACGCTGAGATAGGCAAGTACCTCTCTGATTTTCTCTTTTTCGCACAAGATGTTTTCACATTTTTTATTGTTTTTAATCCTTCATACAAGATGCATTTTAAAAAAATATTACTTATTTTTAAATTTAACTTTAAAAAATAAAATAGATGATATATGGACTTGGCAAATAAGTGTATTTGATTAACTAACAACTAAATTTAACTTGAATTACAACCAAAGTGAAATTGCTATGATTTGGAAACTTCTATGGCAATATTACTTTTAAATAAGAACTTCAAGGCAAATTTACACTTAAATCTAAAACAAAAATAATGAAGATGACATGTAAACTATTAGCTTAACACATTTGGTTAACTAACGGTTGAAGTTAAATATGATAACCGCCAGTACAAAATTATTAAGATTGAAAACTTTTAATTTCACCCCAAAAAAATAGCCTTTTAACCTACTGATATAAAATAAAATGTTACATAATTGTATTCTAGGAAGACAAAGTCACATGTTAGAATTGAGTAACTTATGTCAAGCACCTCATAGCGCGATGACATTAGGGTCAGCCTTAGAAGCTAGCCTTCCCCCTTGTCTAGGGTTCGAGTCCTACCTCCCCCTCCTCACTGGCTGTATCAAAAAAAAAAAGAAAAAAGAATTGAGTAATTTATTAAGATCCAACCACACGCTCGGGGGTTGGTGCTAGTATATATATGCATGTATGTAGTTGTAAGCACTAGGGGAGTGTAATAATAAGTGAAACAAATTAAATCATAATCCATATATAATTAACACCATATATCCTCCATGACTCTTTAAATCTTCAGAGACAGAATAGATTAGGCATTCCATATTAGAAAACCCCATGATTATGCACGTACAAAAGAGTGTCAGTAAACGAGGAATCCACGGAGAAAGGCAAGCATGACGAATATGTATGCATTGAATAAGCACACAGACAGGGAGTGAGAGCGAAAGGAAAAGCCGAACAAAAGCTAATGAATGAAGCAGACAAATATTTCAGAAACTTGTTGGGCAAATGTAACACCTTAACCACAACGTCAGTCTTGCGGATCTCTCTCTCTCTCTATATATATATGTGTGTTATACTAGTTATAAATGTAAGAACTAATTGATTTTTTTAGAGAGATTAGGGAAGTTAAATAAGTTATTTAATCACATCATATATTATGTATAGATTATATATTATTTATAAGTCGTACAAATTAATTTAGAGAAAAACGATAAACATAAATACTTTAAAATCACTTCATTAGCTTTTTTATTTTTTCAAAAAGATCAATTGGATCTTATATTTAAATCAATAGATTGGTATATCCATCAATTGTACTATTTGTAGACATAAATTCATGGTAAAATTCCCATTAGGAGCCAAGTAACCAAAATATTATAAAAAAAGATCTAAAGAAAAGTCACATGTTTAAAAAAACCCTATAGTCTTATCTAGTGTTATTTCACAAACGTTACTAACTATATCAGTACAACATTAATAACTAAATCAATATGCGTTAACAAGTAAATTAGTACACGTTAACAACTATATCAATGTTTTAACATATGACTTTTCTTTGCATCTTTCTTGACAATATTTTGGTACCTTAAGCCCTCAGGCAATTTTCCTAAATTCATATATCAGCAACACCCTCTGTCACCACTGTGTTTAGCAGTATCTTCTCCCTCTCCATAGGTTTGCCCCGTTTGTTCTCTCTCTATCCTCTTAACCTTTCTTCTCTTTCTCTCTCTTCTCCATCAGTAGTCCTTTCATCGTAAATGAAACAAGCATCCTTACTAGGCACGCAAGAATGTCTTCTTGTCTACTTGATATCCATGCTTTACTTACACCCACAAAGTTATCGGCTTATATATAATTCTCTCTTTTGATTTGATTAATGGAATATTCAAGTCACTTTAAACTTGGAAATAGTTTTTCTTTTTATATTTAAAATATAAAATGTTTTCGTCCCTCCTAACAAACATACTTTTTAGGATTTGAATGTGTTTTCTTCTTATTTTTTGACTATAGCCGATTATCATATCAACTAACAATTTCTTGGCTAAGTAATTCTTGTTTTATCTAATGCATTCCATTTATTTTTCATTCTGAACCTATTATTGAATAAAAAGAAAGTGCATGGTTTAAGGCAAAAAATTAAGTACGTCCATATTTATATAAGACTACACTTTATCCCAATTATTATTTTGAAACACAATTGTAAGTTTTATTTTCTGTTGTCACAATTTGAAAGTGAAAACTAATCGATCAGTTTTAAGCCATGCACTTGTTCTATATTCTGAGAACCTTGATTGATTAGTTTGCATAGCTAGATCCCCTGAACCAACTATTGTGGGAGATTATATATACGTGTGTGTGTGTGTGATTTTCTGCAAGTGGAATTGGAAACTTCACTAAAATCTCATGTATGGAAATTGAAAAATGTTAATATTGGTAAAAAAAATTAACACTTTAAGTTAGTATTTTTTACAATAAATTGTGGGAAAATATATTTTTTTTAAAAAATACCCCCTCCTATCCTTTTTATAAGTTATTTTTTTCCTGATTGCGCAAAACAAACTGATGGTTAATATTAATTAAATACAAAAATGAGTAAAAAAATGTCATGTATTTTTTAAATATACTCTTATTTATGAAAAGAGCATAGGAGAGAAAATGAGTAAAGAAATATTAAAGAAGATGAGTGAGAAATGATTAAATAAAAAATATTTAGTGATTCATTAATATAAAGATATGTATTTTATGAGGGTAGAAAAAGAAAAAAGTATTTTAAATTTTAAGACAAAAAAGTTATTTATATTAAAATCCAGCTCAAGAAGTAATAACCAAAATGCTAGATATGGTCCTTTTAGAATCTAACCGGTGTTTGGTCTTGTAATTGAAAATCTTCATACGGGAAATAAAGAAGTAATCCAGCTGTGCAACAGCTCGCTCCTTTATTTCTCCCCAACCAGTACTTTAAACTTTTGCAATGGATTCTGGTTATAGGGTTTCATACTTTTAATAAGAGTCACGCACAAACAATGCCCAGAATAAAACGTCACATCATGTTCAGGAATTACTCGAACCAATGTGTTTTGATTAATTCGGACAAAATGAACAAAGATCTCTGTATTTTTACATAGCAGAAAAAAGAGGTTTGCAAAAAGACAACTTTTAGAGTTCCAACTTCCAAGGTCAACGCACACAAGAATATAATTTATACTCCGGGCATGTAGAATTGATGAAACGCCTTTTAATTTCCCGTATCACGTATCACGAGCATCACAAATTAGTAAAAATATATGACAATGCTAATACTACTTTGACTTTATTTATAAGTCTAATTTTTTTTTAAAAAAAATGGTCCTTATCATGAATCTATTTTTAAAATAATAAATAATAGTATTACAATTTTATCCCTATTAAAGATACTACATTTAGTCATTTTTATAAATAAATTTTGTTTTTATGATTGGTTTTTAATATAATCAATTTATAAACGAGGACAAAATTAAAAAAATTATTAATTTAATATATATTTATTGAGTTAAGTTACTTTCTTTTATATCTGAGAATTATATAATTTAAACTTGTAAATAAGACAAATAGTGCTACTTAATAGCAAAGCGGCTTGCGGGCCAAACAGGAGGAAGAAAAACCAACAAGCATAGACGAAGGTAATTAACATAACCAAGTGAAAGTATATTGATAAAAATATTTATCAACTACTCTACACAGAGGAAGGGACATAGTGAGTGAGTTTACTTTGGACGAACTCATGACCTAGTGAAAGCTAACAAGCACAAAAATAGATTACCTAATTTGTAAGCAAGCAAGATAGATATTGAACAAGGCACATGAGATTAGGGCAAATAACTAAAAGAAAACATTAATTCATCTTCAAGCACTGGACTTAATAAAGAGATTAAGCATTTTGGACGCTAGCTGCGAAGGCATTAAAAATCTCTTGATAACGAACAAGATCTTGCGTGACTGAGAAATCTGCATGGTTCATCATGAACTGTTGACCGTTGCCTAGATGCATAGCCTGCTCATGATCAAAACCCTCAAACTGTTGTTGTTGCATGGGCAGAAAACCTTGGTCGTTGTCCAAATTGGTTTCGTAATGGCATTGAGAAGCAGAAACAAACGTAGGATCAGGCACTAAATGAGGCTGAGGTTGACTTTGAGGTGGTAATTCTGGAGTAGTCTCAAGTTTCTTGGGCTTTGAAGTTAACATAAATTTGTGAACAATCTCCTCCAACAGCCCTGAGTCTGAAGATTCTCTTGGAATCAACCCAAATTGACCAACAGCTTCACAATCACCAGTCTTGGTCATTATTCCATTTTGATGGGTTGTGGTGGTCATCGAGACGGAAGCAGAAGAATTAGTGCCACCACCAGAAGAAGAATTCATCAAACAGCAACCTCGGTGACAAGTACACGTGGCACAGGTGTACGAGGACAACGACGGCGAAGGAGGAACCACAGAAGGGTGCATAATCATGTTCGAGGTTGGGTTTCGGAGGGGGTGGGTTGAACAGGGACGAGGGTTGGACCAATTAGAAGCTCCCACGTGGTGGTTGTTATGGAGGTTATTGTTAACGTTAACGGACGACGTCGTCTGAGATTGTTTGGGAAAGTTGACAGAAGGAGGCAAGAGATTGTAAGGAAGAGAGTAAAGAGAAGAGATGAGATTTGGGTAGACAAAGTTGGTCCGAGCTTTAAGGCCACGCATGGCTCGGGCGGCGCAGTCGTAGGCACAGGCGGCTTCCTCCGCCGTGTCGAAGGTACCGAGCCAACGCCGCTCCTTGGACAGTGGGTCCCTTATCTCGGCGGCGTAACGGCCCCAGGGCCTACGCCTAACTCCGCGGTACTTTATACCGCCGGCGCCATTATCTTTGGAAGCCCTCTTGTTGGTGGCGGAGGAGCACTTCCTGAGGTGGTGATCGGAGGATGAGTCTTGGGGATTGCAGCCGTTGAGACGCCTAAAAGCTTCTTCCATATTGGGAATCCAAAGATGAAGGGATCGACCAATGGCTATGAGGGAATTTTATTATAGATTGGCTCAGAGAAGTTAGAATCCTTCACGGTGATATTTATATAAAGGCAACACAGCAGAGTAAATTAATGCACACACAACCCCACAACATCTATCTCTATATGTAATCAGCTTTTTTTCGAGGTGGGATTATTGGGAACGTGATTGATTTAACCATGCATGTCCACTGCTAAACTCGATACAATATCACATCATTCCATATTCCATTTTGATCGTATTTATAAGTTTATTTTAATTAAATTTCACATACTAATAAGTGATACTTAACTCAATAATTATGATATAAATTTTTAATTTTGTTCTCATTTTTGATTGAGTATTTTTCAACTATTTATTCTCTCTCTATCTTCAATAGCACAATTAATATGAGTAAAATTATCACAATCTCATTTAGTACATGAAACCTGGCCTGTAAAGATGACTGAATTTTTTAGTTAAAATAGACTTATAAATAGAATCAAAAGATGTATCACTAGTAATATTATTATTAGTGCTACATTTTTTTTTAACAAAATGATTGTATTAAAACTTTAAAAAGGTGGTTCATGGAGATATTTTTAGCAGTTTAAAATTAAAAATTATCCCACGTCTTATGATGTACTCCCTCTTGTTTTTATTATGAGGTATCAGTTAATAAATGTATTTGATCTTTTTTATAAGACACTTATTTGTGTCCAAAGAGCATTAAATATTTTTTTATGTATACCCATAATTAATGAGAATAGTAGATGAAAATAATAATTAATACGATATTAAAATTTAGAACAATTAGTAAGAGTGATATTGAAAATTACTTAAATTTTAAGACAAATTTAATGACTTTAATTGTTTTTATTATTTTGTTAAAATTATTAGTTTGTGCCAATAAGGACCAAATAGAATACTCTAGTCCTGTGTATTTGTGAAAAAAAAAAAGATAATAAATACTTTGACAAAACTAACATGAAGCTTAAATTTTTGGACAAGCCCATTCACAAGTTTGAAACTTATATTTAGGGAGAAATGAAATATTATATAGAGCTAAATTTGAAAATTTGTTGAATTTTATAACATAGTTGAAGATGTTTAAGGTTTTTCTGAGTTTTGTATAAAACATTTTGGAAGTATCTTGTGTGTGTGTATATAGATATGGATTAGAGGAAATATATAAAAAAAGGCCAAGAGTACTTGTTAGTTGCAAGTTAATAAGTAGTTTCTAATGAGTATTTAATTTATTTTTTCATGTCTACTCATATTTAATAAGGGTAGTAATATAGAGTAATAATTAATATGATATTTAAGTAGTTCAGTGTAGTTGTCAAGGGTAATATTAGAAATCACTTAAATTTTATGGCAACTTTAATACTTTTAATTATTTTTATTGATTATGTCTTATAATAAAAATGATAAAGATAAGGGAGAGTAAGAAGGGAAAATCATACTCCTAATTTATCCCAGTCTAATGAAGATCTTAATTAAATATTTGGGGGTGTCAAATGTTTACTCATTAACTATTTTTTTAAAAAAAAAATATTTAAGAGGCCAATGTATAATAAAAGTATTTTAATAAGTTTTACATATAAGATAACATACATTTTTATATTATAATAAATTTAAAAAAATTACTGAACAAATTTTTTATTTTTGGGGGACCATGGTCCCCCATTGTGTGTCTACTACGATCCACCTTGGTGGTGTTTGCTACTGAAATTAAATTTAAATAGAGGGTACAAGTTGTTGTTTGCCCCATAAATTATCAAAGAAGGATTGTACTACTATAATTATGAAAAAGAATTAGTGGTTTAAATATTAATTCCTTTTTCAATTCTAAATATAAGATAAAATTAATTTTTTTTAGAAGTATAAGAAAATTAATTAAATTACATTAAATTATTTATATTTACCATTTTTTTAAATTATTTTGTTTAACTTATAAACTGATATATAATTTAATTATACACAACATGCTATATAATTAAATAATTTATTAACTTTATCACATATATATATATATATATAGGGGGAAGATTGATTAATAAATGTTGTTGGTACGTATTCGTCAATTAGGTTATGATTTATGGCCGTTAGCTAGAGCAGAATTAGAGGGGAAGTAATTGCGCCCGGCTATTTCCGAGGGCAGGCGAGAAAGGATAAATCATGAAATTTCTGATTTAATTTGAAGCGTTGGAAAATCTAAATTACTATTTCTAAAATAATTTTTATTTTTAAAATAAGAATAAAAAATATTATTATAATTTTTCAGTTAAGTGTTTTACAATACAAAAAATAGTAACCTGTATTTTTATGAAAAGACAATTTATCTGTTTTAATTTTTTTTCTTTTGTGAAATATTTTTTTCTTATGTAAAATTAAGAAAATAGCAGAGCACAGCTCGATCTTCCTTCAGTCACTTGACAGCTTTAGCTATGAAATTCCAAGGCTACAAAAAATAGCTTGCGTCTCCGCTCTCCAATTTATGTAGTACTAGCTGTCTCTAATATTTTATAAAAATTATTTAAATACCTTTTAATCTTTTTATCCTCAAAATTTAAGAAAAGAAATATTAAAAACAGGATCAAGGCTACAAAGCGTTTGTTTACGTTTTTTACTTTTTTTTTCTTTTTTTCTTTTGGAAACAGAAGACGCGTATGTCCTGGGAGATTGTGATTTGTGAAGAAAGCCATCTGTATTTGTCGCTTGTGATTATCAATCTGATGAATAATTACACTGCCGGTGGTCAGAAGTTGTTCCTCTTGCTTTGGCTGCTCAGGTTACTAACTTTCCACTTACCGAAGTATCGTACCTTATTTATAAATTTATTTTGTTCAAATTTTATGTATGAAGGAGAAGTAATTAATTTAATGATTATAAAATAAATTTTTAACCTTATTCTTATTTATGATGGAGTATTTTTCAATTGTTTCTTCTCTCTTTATCTTTATGAGTACAATTAATATAGGTGAAATTATCACAATCTCATTTATTAAATGATACTGAACTTATAAATCAAACTAATTTTTTTTGATCAAAATGAATTTATAAATAAAATCAAAGTATTTTTTTACCTTTTGAGTGACTCTGGTTACCAATGTTTAGACATTTTCTTACAGCTCCTATGGATTAGAGTATATTTATTATTATTATTATTATTATTATTATTTTGCCATGAGAATAATAGTATTATTATCATTATTATGTTTCTGTTACTACTGATTATTACTGATATGGAGGTTGAAAACCAATAAGGACTTAAGTATCACATGGCCTTGTCTCTCTTATATAGTCTAGGGCTTTAATAATAGGTGTTTTTAATGGTGCATTGGCAGGGAAAAGTAGAGTGATAAAAGTGGTTAATGAAGAATGCAGAGGGAGGGAGCACCATCTCTTTGTTGGCTCAAAAATTGCCTCTATTTGTTTTCGTAACTAATGTTTGCTTCACAACTACCCGTTCTCATCTCATTCTCAATGAACAGCAACATCATATCGTGGCATATCTATAGACTTGTCTGGATTTCAAGCCTCGATTTCTGGCAATCCGTACACTTCCTGTTGCTATTCCCGATCTTTGTTCTTGTTCTTAATGTAGGATTCGATTAGTTGGAGGGTTGATCTTTATGCTAAATACAAAATATAGTATTTTCCGTTTTTGTTGATTTTTTTTAATTTATCTAAATAATTTATATTCTCCCAGCAATATTAATTAAGTAAAAAAGGGATGGAGGAAATTAAGAAAAATAACTAGAATGTTTTTTAAAAAAAAATTATATATATACTCCTTTTAGTCTTTCTTATAAAACACTAATTAACACGTGTATTTGGTTTTCCTTAAAAGACATTTGCTTATTTTGAAAGAGCATTAAATATTTTTTTCCATGTATGTTCATAATTAATAAAGATAATGGGTGAGAGTATTAATTAATATTATATTATATTTTTCTGCAATTAGTAGCGGTATTATTGAAAATTACGTAAATTTTCAGATAAATTTAATAACTTAACTATTTTTATTGGTTTGTAAGAATTGTTAGTTTATGCCTTATAATAAGAAGCAGAAGAAGTACCATTTTAACTATCTTTCTTAATATAATCAAATTAGGTAAATAGTTAGCTTACATTAAGGATCAGATATAGTATATTGAAGAAGGCATTTGAGGTTGAGCAAGGTTGCTGAATTGCTGTCATGTAATTAGAGTTCACAGTTTCAAATTCTGAAATCAACATCTATGCTTATAGAGTAATACTACTGTATACCATTTTAATTTTATTTATTAGTTCATTTTGACCAAAAATTTTGGTCTTTATTATAAGTCTAGTTTCATAATAATAAATGTGTTTTTTTTATATATATTTTTTGCCCTTATTAATTGTAGTAGATAAAAATAGTGTATTCATGTTGACTCTTATAACTAATCATATATTGGGGAAAAATTGAAAATTTAACTCATAATTATTAAGTTAACTGACTTTTTTTGGTATGTGAGAGTTAATTAATTTAGGTTTATAAATAAGACCAGAGTGGTACATTTTTTTCTCCTCAAACTCTATATACCTAATAAGAATTTTGTGCATTGAGCTGCTGCCCTCCATTCAAGAAGGTAGTTAAAAGTAATTAAAGACATCTAATGTTTTTCGCTATTGCATGCACGTAAAGTTTGATAATTAAACACATTAAATAAAAGTCATATTAATCTCCAACTAATTTGTGTCCAATATAATTGAGTAAAATTACAAAAACAACAACACCCTTGTCCTGAGCTTTAGTATTTTATTTTATTTTTGGCTCGAAATTATTATTATATTTTTCAATCACCGAATATTTGAGGTTCCAAATGGCCGGTGACAAATAACTTAAATGTATGCATGGCTCAGCTTATCATCGCATATTGTATTCTATTTTCTATATGCACAAACAACTATTACGAAATGGAATGTCTACATCCAAGCTTTGCTGTGATGAAATTTAAGAGAAAAGCTCAGATAAAGATAAGCTTTGCTGTGATGAAATTTAAGAGAAAAGCTCAGATAAAGATTCACCGAATTGGTAAAGAATTAGCTTATAATTCATAAAAGGCGAGTGTAAGACGTTTCTGACTGTGATCAGCCTCTAAGATCTACTTTGCCTAATTTTTTTAAAATAAATAAAGCCAAGAGATAAGAGAAAAGGAAGAATAAAACATAATTAAGCTATGTACCAACATTAAAAGGAGAAAAAAAAAAGGATTCTCAATGATCAGTGTTGTGATAAAAACATTCTAGTGTCAACCAAGCATTTATGTTGAGTTGTGTGATAATACTCCCTTTAGTCTTTATTATTTTTTATTATATAATGCACTAAATTTTGGTCTTTTTTATAAGATATTTACTTGTTTTCAAAGAGTATTAAATACTTTTTTTTTCATGTATTCTCATAATTAATAAGAGTAGTAGGTGAGAGTAATAATTAATATGATATTAGAGTTTTGTACCATTAGTATGACTAATATTGAAAATTACTTAAATTTTAGGGAACTTTAATGACTTTAATTGTTTTTATTAATTTGTAAAAATTGTTATTTGTTATTTTATAATAAGGATTAGAGATAGTACAATATATAATTGAATTTAGTGAAAAACTTAAGATCTGCCGTTGGAATAAAACATTGGGCATGTTTGAGTTACCGTTGAAAAAACAAATTTATATCATACCTCTCAGGGACTTAAAGCTTTTACCACAATACGTGTTAAACAACTCAACCAATTTCGGCCAAAAAAATTAATTAAAAAATAACCAATATTACAGTGAACTTTAAATTACAAAACGACGTCATTAATTAAGGCAGGTAAAAATGACGGTGTACGTTGCCTTATTATTAAGCGTGAAGATGGCTCAGGTACCCACTGTGTGAATACTGAATATGCACAGAGATACTATTTTTTCACGACGTTGACCCAAACAAAAGTCAGTCTGCGTTAACAAATAAAACCCTTCAAAAAACCGGCCAGCTTCAGCATAATGATTGTTAAAACTTTATTTATACGATAATTCGTACTTATTTGATTAGTTCTGTTATTTTACTTATTTTAATATAACTGCATGATAATTAAATTAACCTGTATGGTACATAAAAGGAAGTAGGATCTAATCTAATTATACTTTTAATCTAATAATTGAGCTAAATATGTCCTAATTATAGAAACACTTTTATAGTACAAATTATACTACAAAAGTATTTCTATAATTAAGACCAAAGGTAATATTATTTAACATTTACGGACCCGAGTTTTAGTTTGGGAAAATCCCATAAAAAGAACTTTAAAAATAGGAAAGACTAAAACCAAAAAGAGATATATTTTACTACATGATTGGTCTTTTTGAAATTTATAAGTTGTTAAAACTTGATAGTGTGACTTTTTTTAATAAAAATTGTTACAACCTAATCAAATGTCATAAATTTCTTAACAAAAATTGTGAATAACCTAATAATGTGACTTTTTTACTTGGAAATCAAAAGTTGTTAAAAGCTAATGAAATTTTGAGTTTCTTAACAAAATTTGTAAATGACCTCATTGTGTGAAATTTTTATTGGGTGAACAAAAATTATTAACACTCAATGAGATATTGCGAATTTCTTTAACAAAACTCATAAACGACCTCATTATGAGATTTTTTTACTAAGTGAATGAGAATTTGCTAAGATCTCATGAAATATTGTGAATTTTTTGACAAAATTTGTGAATAAGATTAAGTCAAAGTTAAATAGTTGTATCACATATATTTGTTTGCTTAACATATATTGAAAAGCATCGGTGGCAAGTGGTAGGGTTCAAATTCCAACTCCACCACTTTAGGAATATGTATTCCCATTGAAGCTCCAGCGACGGGTGGCTGGTGGTACAGGGTTTTTTTTAAAAAAAACATATATGTGTGTGTGTGTGTGAAGGTATTTTTATCATTTTCTTTTAGTTTTAAAAGGATAAATCAGACCTAATATTTTTTTGAAACTATAAATATTCGAAACACTTTTTTATTTTTTAACATTTTCAAAGTTTATTTATTGAACATTTTTCTTTATTTTAGTCGACCATTTCCCTGGGAGACCACCAACTCATGATCTGGGATCGACAAGATCTGCTATAAACACGTAAGGACACATGATAGAATATTATAGTCTTGTCTTTTTTCATAAATGAAATGATGAAGGTAAATACATCATTGAACTCAGTTTCCCCAAAGTGATAAGGATATTTTGTCAATTCTTCTTCTGGTTAACTGTTGCCACTGGCATTGTACATCATCTCTTGTGAGTCGGTTAATTTCAAATGTAGCAGTATGTTTATTTCCGTCAGATTGATGTAGGTTTTCATGATTGCCAACGGAGTAATCTTTTTTCTTTAAAAAGCTAATGTCTGTACTTCCATATAGTCATGATCTGAGCATGAATTCCAATTATATATACATATCACAGTTTTATTATTTGTATTTTGACGTCCCCAAT
Organism: Acacia crassicarpa; assembly: GCA_034222035.1. Lineage (NCBI taxonomy): Eukaryota > Viridiplantae > Streptophyta > Magnoliopsida > Fabales > Fabaceae > Acacia > Acacia crassicarpa. The sequence continues at coordinate 14,599,945 of JAWXYG010000009.1, read as the reverse complement.
AGTATTGGGTATAATGGGCCTCATCATTAAAGGCAAATGGAGCTATTTTCCAACAATATACGTGTAAGAGAATAGCATCAACACATATTATACGAATCTGATCATCATCATTAACCAACATTTCAAAACATGATTCAAATATACCATAATAATTTTAATTATTAACTAACATTATTACAATAATAAACTATGCAATTTTAATCCTTTCAGTTAACATCTTAACTAAGCTAGTGATCCTAAACTAATTAATTAACATTTTAACCACTTGAATAATAACCTAATGCAACACAAGGACATGAAGACTCATCTTGGGATCCCACAACTATACTACTCAGGAAGTTGTTGTGCCAAAGTGTACATGTCACGTAAAATGAATATATATTCATTGATGTAAAGATCCTCTTTATCAAAAGCCTGCAAATTTAAATCCATATTAAGACAATAAAATAAGCAACATATAAACTAAAATTTTCAACAACTATAACAAAACTAATGTTTTTAAGATTAAATAACTAATTGATTACATCTTCTAATTTGACAGTGAATTCCAGTTTGAATAATGTTATGCGTGTAACAGATAACATAGTATCCTCATTCTGCATTCTACATTCTCTGCTTGCCCACAATACTAAAAATTAAAAGTAAATTGTATCATATATATATATATATATGGTAGCATATCCCGATTCATTTTCCTTTCTGGAAGGCTATCAAGATATGTTCCTACCCCTCTCCACTACCCAAATAAGCACACACGCATATATATATATTGAAGTCTGAAACCCTCCTCCTCTTCCGACCTAGTGAAATGCCATTAGACGTCTCATAAATCACGTATCGTACTTTTTTTGTTGTCCTCTGTCCGATAATATTTATTTTGATTTGTAGTTTTTCTTTACACAGCAGAAGCCATGATTCTCTTGGAATTGTTTTGCTCTTGTAAGCAAAATTATGCACAACAAGGGAAAATGTGTGTTAATGTGAGGAGGGGACACGTAAAACAGAAATAGCAATAATGCATAACTGTGTTATGAGTGACAGCAGAAGATCATCAGAAGCATTCATATGCACAACAAAGGAGTTAATTACTGTTCTGATAATTGAGACACACAGAGACACAACAACCACTTCAATAATATTTACACCTCACAACACTCCCTTTTTATTAATATCATCTCCAGCACACTATCTTCTACCCTTCAGTACTTGTATAATTATATCTGTACACACTCATTCCTCTACTTTAGCTTTTAGAGAGATGGATTCAAAAGTTTTAACTTTTGAGACTGTTACCGAAATATTGCAGAACATCATTCAATATAGTCAATAAATTCAATATCAATCAATATTTAATTAATATCTGCATATAAAAGATATATAAGGCATAGTGCCGTTATGAAATTGTTGACTAGTATAGTATAACTAATATCAAACTTTGTATAAATGCAATTGCGTACTCCTGTGAAAAGATCAGTATGCTTGTATGTGTGATTTCTTTTTCTTTTTCTTTTCCCAATGAATAAAAAGTCAAATTTTTAAGTACGGCTACTACTACACTCTATCCTTAATTTAAGAGATAATCAACTAACTAATTTGGATAGATTAAAGGAGAATTATGTTAGTTATTTGTAATAAATATAGGTTGGTTTTTTTTTTTTAATATAATCTTTTATCATGATTGCCTTGTGATAGAAACTCCTCAATGTTTGCAATTAATATGGATATTTGAAAAAACAATTAAAAATTTGAGAGACAAAGTGGACTGGGTATTATATTTAAGGCTAAATTCAATCCCCAACTAGTTTTTATATTAATGCTCGAAGCTAGTAAATGATGCAGTCCATGGACACATGGGTTTTAGGCATCACTTAAAAAAAACACTTTTCGTAGCAGTTAATTTGTAGCGGTTACAATAAACCGCTACAAATCTCATATTTTGTAGCGGTTCGGTCGAAACCACTACAAATTTGCAATGGGCCACTTGCACCAAGATGTGCGCTAGTTAGGGAACGAACTTTGTAGCGGTTATAACCAAAAAAAAAATATCGCTACAAAATTTGGCACCAAGCTAATGCTAAATTTGTAGCAATTTCCTTTCAGAAACTACCACAAAAGTGGTGCTAGCTTGGCACCATGTGTTGTGAAGGTTGTGGCAGTTCAAAGATAGAAACCGTTACAAAATACAAAGAGTCTAAAATATTTGTAGCAGTTATGCCAAGAAACTGCTACAGAATGCAAAGAGTCTTGCAACTTTGTAGCGATTAGGCCTAAACAACCGCTAGAGAATGTAGATAGTTTGCAAATTTGTGGCGTTTTCTTATAAAACTGCTATATAGTTGAAGCCTATATAAACAGTTTTCTACATAAATTATTCTGAGAAGAATTTGCAACATGAAGCCAAACATTGGTTTCAACGTAGTTGCCTCCTCTCATGAAAAATTTGTAAATGGGTTGTGCTTGGTATCATGTTATACGTATCATGTTACATAGCACCACATTTGTATATTTTCATCTAGGGAAACTACTTTCAAACCATTGTTTATCTTCATGTGCTGTAAATTCTTCATTCTAGTAACGAAATTTTATAGCGGTTATAGGAAAAACCGCTACATATTGCAAACAGTCAATTACCTTTGTTGTAGTTAATCCAAAAAACTGCTACGGAATGCAATTAGTCAATCACATTATATAATTTAAAAGAAATTAGTGACAATGGGTGTAGGTGGTGCAGATGGTTGACACTCAATTCCCTCTTCTTAGTCACAGGTCACGGGTTTGAGCCTTCGAAGTTCGTTTTACTCTTTCCTTTTTTTTCCATTTCCATCGTTCCCTCTCTCGTTTCTGCCCTTTTACTCACTTTTTTTCCCATTTCCATCGTTCCCTCTCTCGTCTCTGCGTTCCCTCTCTCGTCACCAACTCTTGTGTTCCCTCTCTCGTCACCAACTCCATCGTTCTCTGCCCTAGCTCTCTCGTCACCAATTCTCCAAATCGTGCAGCCACGCTTTCTGCCTCGTCCGTCGTCGAACAGCAAGACCTGGGGGTTTGGAATCTTGTGCTTCTCTGTTCCTTTTCTGAATTCCTTTGCTCAATCGATTCCCCTCTCAACGGTAATTTCCAAGTCCCCTCTCAACTGTTATTTTCCTTTTCTGAATTCCTTTGCTCAGAATTAGAATTTGTTATGTCGTCAAACTCAGAACAAGCTTGCTTTTATGATTTGGAGCTTCGTTATAGATTGGGTTTCGAAGCACTAATGTTGACAAGAGCCCCAAGGTATTCATATGTTCTTGCTTTAATTCAAAATAGATTTGATAAATCTGAAGCTTTTAAGAAACATGATGTTGATTTTGCCAAACTTAAGTCATTTTATATCTTCTGCTGCACTCTGTAACTAAGGAAATTGTTCATAGTTTGCTTTATGAGTTCTATTGTATCTATCTTTGTGGTTAGGTTCTGTTTATTAATTTTTATGTCTGCTATATATACCACAACTCAGATACACCGAAAGCTAGGCGTTAATAATAAATCATTTCACAAGTTTATCCGAATGCACCTCATGAGTAAACTAATTTTACTTTGAACCATGAAGTACCCACCACCTGCATCTGCATCTGGTCAACACCATTACTTTATAAATAATTTCACATCTTTAACCAGATGCACTTGATGCTAGCTCATGGTAAAACTAAATTTAAACAACTTTTTTTCCCAACCATTACGTTTCAATCACCTCCATTTGCTCAGGTCCAGAGTTCAGTAACACTCAAGAATAAGCACTTGAATTTTGTCCACATCAGTAGCAATAACAATCATGGGAAAAATCAACAAAAGTATGTAGAAGCAGTGGCGGAGCCAGGATTTTAAATTTATGGGTGCATAATTAGACTGCCTCCAGAAAAAATTTTCAAGGAAAGTTTTAAATATATTTAAAAACAAAAAAATATAAACAATAAAAGAAAAGAAAACTTTAACTTAACATAGAAAAAGAGGCAAAGATTTCTGAAAAAGAAGGGCTCTATAATTTCTGAAAATTAGAAATCAAGGAGAAAATGGACCAGAGATAATTACAGAAAAGACCCCATATATTTTGGAAAGCGCAGCTGTACCCCAAGTAGTTTGAAAATATACCATTTAATTTCTCTTGGAGAACTTTTAAAGTTTTCAATTAGGTCCCTGGTCAAAATGCATTTTGACCAAGAACCCTTCTTCCTGCAACCCAAGACAGACGCGAGAGAGGGAGTGGGATAATAGTTGAGCCGCGAGACTGAAAGACCAAGCATCACCTTCATCCTCCTCTACTTTCGCTCCATCTTCAGCCGGCGACCATTGCCATCATCCCCAATTCCCCATCATCGTCGGCATTCATCGTTCCTCCATCACCAACGGTGACCTTCAACCTCACCACCACACCATTAATGCTGGCGTGCTTCTAGATTCGAGAGTGGCTGGAGATTCGACAGGAGGAGCAGCCATCAAGCTCGAGAGTCGAACATCGATCTTCACTTCTCCACATCTGCAGGGAAAAAAAAAACTAAATCTATGTCTGCACTTGCAGTCACCTGCGGAAGCGTGGCTCCGCCACTGTGTAGAAGGTTGATTTTGCCAATGGCATAGTATAGAAGTTTTATGATTGCAAGTTTTTAAAGTCGTCAAGTCTAAAATGTAGAAGGTTGATTTTCAAGTAGGAGTAAAAATTAAAACTCTAAGTCAAACATGATGCAAAGCACAATTGAAGGCACCTAGAAAGTGGGGAAACGATTACATAAAATCAAAATACACCATCTTATTTTGGTCCCCAAAAAAAAATGCATTACCTTAAATGTCATTTAATGTGAGCTTACTTTTTTCTTCCCACTAGAAATATATTATATTACTAAAAGCACTTGAGTTGGGGCTTTTGAATCCGAAGGAATCACATATTGTTATACTTCTCAACTATTTATTTTTGTTTCTATCTTGATATCATCTCCACTTCAATTAACCTTGTTTTAGTTTCTATCTTGAAGTTTTCTTTTCTTTTATTGTTTATATTTTTTTGTTTTTTAATGCGTTTAAAACTTTCGTTTAAAAAATTTTCGGGAGCAGCCCCTGAATCCTACCACTAATTGTGCACCCACAAACCTAAAATCATGTGTCCGTCACTGATTACATTAGTAAATTTCTATAGGCTAATTCACACTAGTCGATTGCAAGATGACGAGTAATATATTTTTACCTCAGAGGTATACCAGGTTTACTATGTCAAGGACAAGAGGCACAGGGATTGGAATATAGTTGTTTACTTAAAGCTTCGGGACCTTTACAATATGGTTGATATGATAACATCATCTACGAGAGTAAGCTGTTCCAGCCTACCAATTTCGAAAACTTCTTCCCTCACAGCGATGACAATTTACGTATAGTTCGGTATGTTTTTTTAAGTTATGCTTTATTATCACTTGATTTAAGTTTAATTTTTGTATAAGCTTATTAAACTCACAACTAACATTTTCTCCACGGATTCTTTTGTTGTAGGGATGGCGAAGAAGATTGATTTAAAAAATTTTGTTTATCTTATTGTAATCCTCTATATATATATATATATATATATATATATATATATATATATATATATATATATATATATATATATATTCTAAAAAGAAACCAACATAATGTTTGTAGTGGTTTTAAAACTAAACAAAACTGCTACAAATATCGTCACATTAACTGCTACAAATACTATCACATCAACCACTACAAGTTTGATGCAGATATCCCTATAAATATCCTCACCACACCTCATTTCAAAAACTCCTTCATTTCTTCCTGCCCACCTTCTCTCTCTTTTTCTCTCATCTATCAACGCTTTTTGGAGAGATTAAGTGCTTAGCAAGCATATCATGGCAAACATTTTTTGAAAAATCTTTAATTTCACTTTTTTTTTTCCTTTCTTCTAATTATCTAATACTATTTTTTAAACCATAATTTTAATGACATTCGCTCAACATTCCTTCTTTAATTATCAAAATTAATTTTATAATCAAATATCATCTAACAGAAAACATAATAAATTCATATATTATCTAGACATTCTCATTATTATACCAATATAATATTCATAATCAAATATCATGTATCAGTATTAAGTTTTTTAATATTAAATATTTTCATTCAAATTTAAATTATCACTTAATAATAAATTAATCTAAAAAAGACACAAATTAATTTTTTTAAAAAAATGTTAATATTTTGTAGTGGTTTTAGAACTACTAAAAGTTTTGATATAAATTTTTGTTAGAATATTTAAAATTAACCTAATTTTTGTAGCAGTTGTCGAACTGCTATAATATTGTATGACATTTTAAAAATGACGGAAAAAATTTTGTAGTGGTTTACTAACTGCTACAAATTTTATTTCAAATATTTGGCGCCATTTCTAAAATTTTATCCAATTATGTAGCAGTTTTCAAACCGCTTCAAATATTTGTCACCAATTTTTAAAATTTCATGAATATATTTAGTAGCGGTTGACAAAATTGGCCCCTTTCTTCTTGCGCGGTTAGATAATCACTACAAATTGTTAACACAATACGTCTTCCATATCTCATCTTGTAGCGGTCGACAGTCAACAAGGATTTTGATATTTGAAGAGGCTACATTGCTCTATTGAATAGTTTATGAATTAAGCCATTTCGAGGATATATATATTTTTTCTCATATTTTAGTGATTCTTATACGTGTGTGTCTCTGAGTCTCTCTCTCAATTTTATACTCTTATCTGTCAGAGGCGGAGCTAGAAATTGCAATTATGGTGGGCAAATTTTATAGAATAGAACTCAAATGTTAATGAAATTACATTTTAACCCCACAAACATTTCAAAATTTCTACTTTAGTCCTTTTACTATAAAAATAATAGGGACTAAATTGTAAATATTAAACTTTAATGAGGTTGAAATAAAATTTTATAAAAATTTGGGTCGTTATCTGCAATTTTAGAAGATCAGGGGGCCCCTCTAGCACCCCCTGCCTCCACCCCTGTTATCTGTATGGTGGGGTGTAAGTAAGTATATGTATATTAGGTTCAAACTCTTTTTATAATAAACAAAAAAAGCTATATATATACTTACATTTATATACACACATATATAGACATACATATATATATATATATATAGACACACACGCACACATACATATATATATAGATATTGTCTACCATAGGTTGGTGCTGCTCTACCCTGCCCCTCAAAAGATCGCCCTTCCCAAATATTTTTGTGTGTTTCTTTTGTTAATTAAATTTTATATAAAATGAGCAACATTTTGATATCTTATAAGTAAAAGTTTATTTTGTTTTCAAATTTTTATGATTTTTTAAATATTTAACACTCTTAATGGATAAAAAAACTACATAATTTTAAAGTATTTAATCTTTAAAAACTCATAAAAAATTGAAAACGATACCAATTTTTACACATATATATAATATCCAAATGTTACTTATTTTGTGTAGAATTAAATTATTAAAAAAAAACCCAAAATAAAATATTTGGGAAGGGGGTATTTTTTGAGGGTAGCAAGGAGCAGCACTCACCCGTCACCCCTGCCCAAGAAAATTAGATGCTACAAGGAAATCTAAGTTTGAATATACCAACAATAATTAATTGGTTTTGTAGTAACATTTTTTTAACATCATGAAGATTTGAATTTTAATTTGGATTTCTAATTTCCAACTCATCACATCCTATGAACCCTTATCTATTGAGCTTGCAGTGGCGGAGCCACGTTATGGCCAGCTGGGGCCTTGGTCCCAGTTGGTCTTTTCTTATCTTATGTATTTTTATATATGTGTTATATAATATTTTATTTTGGCCACTAATTTGGCTCCAGCTAATCTCTTATTTTTTCTATAATCATACTCTTTTTTTTTTAAATGTGAGAGGAAAGTAAAATTTTTGTTTGAGATACCTATTGAAATTATTAGTATCATCTTATATATGGTGCTGTTCATTTTCATTTTAAAAACTAAATAGGTACTCAAAATCACTTCTTTTCACCCCATTCCTTTTGTGAAAGTTATTCTACGTATTTTTATCTTTCTAATGAGGGTAATATTGTGTGATTAGTGAAAATTTTGGGGTTATGATTTTGGGAGAATCGTGAGTTTTGACAATAAAAAACTATATATATGTAGAAGGTGATTAATGGCTAGTTTTAATCGGTTTGGATTTATTATTTGATTGTCTTATGATTTTATAATAAATTTTTCTTTAAAAAATATATTATAATAGGTTATTTGCTTAGCTGAAATTGAATCTTTTTTTTTTTGAAATATTTTTTGGGTTCGTATTATATTTCTTTTATTTTCTCCAATTACTTTGTTTTGAGGTAAGTGAGATGTGCATTTAAGTGTTAATTTTGTGGATTGAGTAGTACTATAAGAATTAATGTTTGGTGACATAAGATACTAATTAACACTGACATCAATATATGTTCTTGTAGGTTGAAAAAAGATAAGTAAGGATAAACAGAAAAGCATAGATGTGTTCTTTAAGAAGAAAATAACTTCAGAAAGTAGTATTTTTAAGAAGAAAATTTCTGAAAGTGATGTACTTTCTAATGAGTCACCTTCTAAACATCATAGAATTTTATTTACTATGTTATCTTTTAATTTATAATTGTCAACTATTATTTATTTGTATTTTTAATGTTATGAGATATTATTTAGTAAATAGTTCAATATGTTTAGTTTTTGACCCGGACTAAAATAATTGTTTGGTTCCGCCACTGTGAGCTTGTCTCATATAGCCTTAATGACGTTTTTCCTTTTCAGGTGAATGCTGAAATTTATTTCTTATGACATCGTATAAGAATAATAATAATAAAGTTGGCATAGTGATCTACGAGGTACGTGGGAAAAAGAAGGGCAAGCAGATAGACGGCTCGATAAAGCAAACGCAGGTTGTTAGAAAAGCACAATCAAAACGTTAGGTATCATTCACGGTTCTACGTTGGAACACGGGGCACCAAAAATGAGGAGGCAAAAATCTCGGAATCTTGAAACATAGTACCCTTGGGAACCTCGTGCTCCTCCTTTTGCCGCCGCCATCTTCAAATCCTAAGCTCTGATCTCTCACTGTTTGAGGTCTGCTTCTAAGCACTTTAAGTATATATTGCTTAGCTTTTGGGTATTGTTTTTAATGGTGGATAAATGAGGCATGCTTTGTCTCTGCCTTAATTTAAAGCACCAAACTGACTCCAACCCTATTTTGTCTGAAGCTCTTGAAGATAGTTTTGCATGCAACCCTATATATCTCTGTCGGTTTTCTTTCAGATAAGCTTTTTCTTCCATCTTGAAATTCGAACGTTGATCCCCCACCTTAACCTAGCTACCATCATTTTTTTTAATATAATAAAGCTACCTTCGTATTATATTCATCCTCCTATTTCTTACCACTCTGATCCTATTTATAAGTTCAGTTTGACCAAAAAATTTGGTCCTTTTTATAAGTCCATTTTGACCAAATAAATGAGATTGTAACAATTTTGCCCATAGTAATGTGATGAGAGAGATTGGCTAGTGTTGGAAATAGAAAAAGATGAGAGAAATTTGACAATAAATTTTAAAAGGTACCCATTCATAAATGAGGGTAAAGTTGGAAATTTGTTTCATAATCATTGAGATACTTACCTTTCTTTAGTATGTGAGATTTGGTCAAACTGGACTTATAAATAGGATCAAAGTGATACTCTTTTATATCCTTAATATAAAATATATTTAAAGAATTGATTTTAATCCTAAATATAAAATATGTTTTTTATATTTATCAATCTTTTTCTGATTAACCTTTATTGATGCTCTCTCAACATTAATCAATGATGAGAGGGAATGAGTAAATTAAAAAAGATTACTATAGTGTTTTAAAAATATATGTTATAGTATTAACTAACATCCTTAATTTAATCAAATTAGTTAGATATTCTTATATTAAGGACTAGGGGAAGTATATTTTATTAGCACTCCCTTCTCTTGGATACTAAATATTGGAGTTGGTTAAAAAAATTTATTTAAACGCTTAGTATGTCAATTAACTTAATTTTCTAAATTTATAATTTTTATTCAAACTATATATATATTGATTACATATATTAAAAGAAATTTTTTTTATCAATGTGGTAGTTTCCAACGCAAATAATTGAACGAGTATTTTACAAGTAACCTATTTATCAAATTGAACGAGTATATATTAGTTATTTAACTCTTATATTTAGAATATGATAAGAGAGTAATAGTTTTAAACTAATTTGTAATGATTTTGATTCAATTTTAACTCTCATTTAAAATATTTTGATTGAGGAGAATGTTATGAATTTAGTTTTAAAAAAAATTGTAATATAAGATGAGGAATAAATAATTTTTTTATTTTTATTCTTTTCAATTCAAAAACATTAAATATTTGGCCAAATTTCCTTGCTGTTGAACTCTTGCAAAATTTAAAGAAATATGTCAATTATTAAAAAGAAACTAAACCTTGTTATATATAATAAATTTAACAAAATAAATTAAAAACTAACAAACTCAATATTCATATTTTAAAAACAAAAAAATAAGAATTATCAAAAAGTAATTACCAGATACCAAAATAAATTTTAAGTTGGCAAAAGAAAGAATATCTCACCTTATAATAATACCAAATACGCTAGGGTTTAAATTCACCACTTACCCTGTCTAACAACGAGAATTTTATGATGGGCCATTTCATGTCTAAATGTTGCCAATCAGAAGTATAATCCAGTTAAATAGTTTAGTTTGGGCTTCTCAATAATAATGCCAGTAAGAACGGAAAATGCCAAAATAATGAGCCTATTGTGTTGCTAACTATAACGGACCTTCTTGTTGGGCTTAAAGGGCCACCCTTATGGGTTTCAACAGATGCAACAGCCCCAGAGCAAACCAGTGGTCCAATATCTAAACCCCAAGCCCAATATGCATGAAGCTAGATGTGTATTTTCGCAATCAATCAATGCATAATTCAAAACCTTCCAAAATGCCAACTTGAAGTGACAGAATTGACTAAAGTGTGGTTTTCACCTCAAAAAGGAAAATGTTTGATAACTGTTGGTCGATGTGAAGGCATTGTTGGTGGACAATCTTTGAGCCTAAATGCATGTTTTGGCTTTGATAGAGTACTGGTGTCTACCCCTATCTAAACTTTCTTGTAAAAAAAACAAAAACAAAAAATAACCTTCTGAAACCAAACACAAAAATTGACAAGCAGAGGACAGCGGCTTTCATTTTTATGAATTCAACTATGAATTAGCAAGATGCTATGACAATTAACACACACACGAGCACACGCAAATACGCACACACAGAGTTATATGTTTACATTTAGTCCTCTAAGGATATATCAAATTTTAATATTTAGTCAGTTGACCAAAAAAAAGAGTTTTAATATTTTATCTCTTAAATTTATAAAATATAATTTTATTCCTATGATCTTAACACCGTTATTTGCATTTGACGTAAAATATTGACTTAACAAATTTATATAATGACTTTGATGTTAACAAAACATGCTTAAATTTAGTCCATTGACATGGATGGTGTTAATGTTAAAGAATTAAAAATGTACTTTACAAACTTTGGAACCTAACCGAAAGTTGATGTAAACTTAAACCATACAAATCCATTTACTCAAAAAAATTTCTCCAGTTTGTTATTGGAACCCTTTTTGTTTTTCTTTGATACATTATTGGAACCCTTTAAATCTGACCAAACACAGGTCAATAATTCTACTCATGATCAGTTCTATTACTATAGGAATACCTTTTCTTTTGGTAAAATACTATAAGAAGAATACTTTGATCTCAAAATTTACAACTCTGGTTTTTTTACCTAAATATCTAGTTCTATTTATAAAGTCTTTTTTTTAGGTAATAGATGAAATTGTGATAATTTTGTCTTTATTAATTATACTAATAAAAATAGAGAGAGAGAAAAGAATTGAAAGATACTCAATCATAAATGAGGGTAAAGTTAAAAATTTATACCTTAAATATTAAGCTAACTACCTATTCTTAGTCAATATGTTTTGGTCAATAAAAAAATTTATAAATAAGACGAAAGTGATACATATTTAACAAAAAAACTGAATCCTCGCTAAATGACAAGAAGCACAAGAAGCTAAAAGAATAGACAACCACTCTAAAACGTGCGCCATCATAACAAGGCAGAGTAATAATGGGATTCCCAAAACAATGATTTTTATTTCATTTCACCGAGAACTCATACCCATCATTGGTTCAATGCTAACTCCACACACCCCCAAAAAAAAAAAAAAAAAGAGAAAATCTATCTCAGGATTCAAACTAAAAAAAAAAAAAAAGTTAAAAAAGGATTAAGAAAAAGTCATATGATAAAACGTTAGTTATTAACACCTAATGATATAATTATTAAAGGAGACTGATTTAGTTGTTAAAAAATTATTGTTAATGCTACTGATTTAGTTGTTAACGGGTACTAATTTAGTTATTAATAGTACTGATTTAGTTGTTAATGTTTATAAAATAATACCAGAAAAGGTTATAAGGCTTTTTTTGACATATGATTTTTTCTTGGACATTTTTTGACATTTTTTGACTATTTTGGGCCCTGAAGTAGATTTCCCCAAGAAAATAAAAGTTGATACTTTGTTCACAAAAAAACCATACCTAAAATGTAGTTGAGAGCACTTTAATGAAGTTTGATCCTCACAAATGTCAAAACCCGTGACTAACAACGGAAAAAAGCAGAGCTTTTTTTAAACCCCATTAACATAGTTTCTCCATTTTTTTCCCAGACCCTTCTTGATGAGGTATTAAAAGGAGGACATTGGCACCATTTGCCAATCCCAGTGATCTTGAAGAAGGAAGAAAACAAGAAAAGAAAGGCCAATGGAAAGTGACAAGACAGCCAACAACACAAGCAAGGAAACGAAAGTTGAAGTGCCATGTGGGAGTGAATTTGGTATGGAGCTTCATGGTCATGGTGGGCTCACTAGCCAGACCAGTATGAGCAAGAGTACTTGTCTTTGTTCTCCCACCACGCACGCTGGCTCCTTTCGGTGTCGCCTTCACCGGACCACCACGACCCTCCACAGGACTAAGAGCATTGAGTCTGCTTCTGCTTCTGCTTCCACCCTCCCAGATCTGCAGTCCACGGTGGTTGATATCACCAAGGATCATCAGGTCCATTGATATCTGCTAGATATAGTTTCTCTTATCTATTATTTAACTCATTCGTGGTTTTGTGTGTTTTCTGATGTTGATAAGTGTAATTTGTAGTGTGCGTTATTTGAAATAACTTAGCCAGTCGATTTGGATTGTATGTGAAGATTTGTGAGCCTTCAGGGTGGCTCGGCTTCTTGAGGAAGAATAAAATCCTAGTGATTCTGTGACTCAGAACTTGGCTTACTTCCCAATTTCAAGTTTTAAATATAAATTTAAATATAGAGCTTTCACCTTGAGAGCAAATGATTTGTTGGTCAAGTCATCCAACATCCTAACTATCTTTTCTGAGTTTTAAGGACACATTTGGATTATTGCTTAAAATTTTTAGACAGCATTAAATGCTGGTAAAGGTAGATAAATAAGGTAACGTGACGATGGAAGCAATGAAAACTTGTTTTGACTTTAACTCAACTTTTGGCAAATTTTTTTTTTTTTTTTACTCCAACGTGATACCAAACAACACTTTGAGTTTAAATTGGTTTTAATGGGTTTCAAAAATCAGTTTTGATGAGTTAAAAACTAAAACGCCATGTCAAGCAAAACCTAATTTATTATTTGCCACACTAGTTTTTAACAAAAGCTTCTTGTTATATTATGAGCATGTGATGTGAAAGACATCAAATTATTCTGGTTTCATGACATGACAATATGAGTAATACAAGTTGACCTACGTGTGTTTACATGTCAAAAAATGGATTGACTTGACAAAATGCTAGCCTATTTTGAGGCCGGCTTTTTTTAACCTAATTTGTCAACTCGTAACCTGTCATCCTTTTTTTAAAAAAATATTTTTTATTTTAATTAAAAATTATTATTTTGTATGCATTGCTTTATGTTGGAGATTTCTTATTTCCTTGATTGATTTATCATTTTTTTATGTTGAAAGAATAGTTTTATAACGTTTCTATTTATAAATTTAGGGCTAAATCAATTACATAATTTTATAAAAATAAAAATAATTTAAATTAAGTGTACCAAAAAAAATTTCTTTCCTTTGTATTAAAAAACGAGTGTATCAAAAGTTTTAATTTAATTTCAAAATTAAAAAATATTTGAAAACAAAAGAAAAAAGAGGTGAGGCTAACGGGGCAATCCATCAAATCACCCTTAGTGGGCTTGAGATGGCAAAATGCCAACCTACCTTGAAGCAGCTTTTTCCAACCCGGCCCGCTTTAATTCATACTTGTAATGGGCCAAGTTGCAGTATGTGGGTCAACCTGTATTACTTGCCCTACCTTTTAAATTAATTATTATTTAAAATTAAGCTCTATATTGCTAAAGCTTATACTTTAAATAATTTAAATTCCAGAAAAATATCCTTTTGATTTAAATACTCCCATTAAAATATGAAGCATTTGAATTTTATTTATCTTTTTTCTTAATACTTCAGTGATGCTTTTAGGAAAAAGCAGTGAAAAACCCCTATTTAAAAATTTTATTGGCAAAAGTGATTTGATGTGCTTTTACACACATAAGGTATTAACATCTTGAAGTATTTTTTGTATCATAGTGTTGGATATACCAAAAAATGTTTTAAGGTGTTGAATACTGTAAAAAAAAAATATTTTAGGGTGTTGGGTGCTTCAAAAAACATTTTATAGTGTTAGATGCATTTATAACAAAATACTTTAAAACATTAGATATATAATAAAATACTTTTAATACTTAATACTGGATGCACCTTGAAAAGTATTTCAAGGTATTAAATACACCTTAACCTGTAAAAATTTTAAATAGAAACTTTTATTGATTTCTGCATTTTTTTTAAGGAAAAATATCACTTAGGTCTAAAGGAACATAACAAATATAAAAAAAGTCACAACCTAAACTCACATATAAAAAAGAGGGACTTTTTTGATATTAGTTGTGTTGACAATAGAAAGTATTATATTCACAACAAAATTTAAAAACCTAGCTATTCACAAAAAGAAAAAAAAAAACTAGATTCATAGCTAGAAGTGCTATATTTATAACAAAATTTAAAAATCTGTATTTTGTTTCAAATTCAATCTCCTAAGCATACAAAGGTTATTCACAATAAAAAAAGCTATATTGACAATAGTAAGTGCTATATTGACAAAAAAATATAAAAACCTGGAGCCATTTTAAAACTTAAGTCAATATATATAGCATTTCCACTTGTGAATATAGTTTTTTTTTTTTGGTGAATGGCTTCTGTACATTTAGGGACCTAAGTTTGAAACAAAATCCAGATTTTTAAATTTTGTCCTGAATATAACACTTCCTGTTGTGAATATAATTTTTTCTGCTATGAATGGCTTTTGTACGCTTAAAGACCTAAGTTTGAAACAAAATTCAAGTATTTAAATTTTATTGTGAATATAGCACTTCATGTTGTGAAACTGTGGGTTTTTCAATTTCATTGTCAATATGGTATTTCCTGTTGTCAATATAACTAATATTAAAAAAAAAAACCCGAAGAACTTTTTTGATATGTGATTTTAGGTTGAGACTTTTTTAATATATTTTTTTTTATGTTTCTTGGGCCTGAGTGATACTTTCGCTTTTTTTTAAGTGATAATTGTTTTAAACATGTCTAAAGCTCCAAAATGAAGGCAGTAATATCTTATTCCACAATCATAAAATTCCCGAATGGAATATTTTCTTGACAACTATACAACAAAAAGGTAGCGACCCCTCACAAGAGATCTTATTTCCATCATCAAGAAATTAAAGAAAATCCGAGCACTATTATATGGCTTTCAAGTTTCCAGGCCATAATGATTTGTTGACATTTTTTTCACAGGATTCTTTTCCCCTGTAAAGCTCGCATGATTTTATTTCTCAAGATAGAAGCAAGCACGATCATTGATTAGTTTTAAAATTTTCATGGGTTCAATAATGCTCATCAGCGAATCATATCTCATTGATTGTGGATTTTATTCCTTGCGTTAGGCTGGCTTTATCTCTGCAAAATCCGTACAATGACAATAGTGGCAGATTGCTTCACAGCAGGATTGATTAATGACATCTCTGTCAAGAAGAAAGATCATATTACAATAAATGTATGTATCTACCACTTTCAATTATGTGACATGCCTTTAAATCTTGTCCACAATTCCATATCATTTCAACAAGGGATTGGCTAATCTGTGTAATAATACAAAACTTTCGACCAAAAAAAAAAGTAATAATACAAAACAGATAAGCCAAAGATAAAACTGATATATTACTTACAACAATACAGCATGTCAGACACGAGATACCAAGAATAGATTTGTCAACTGAGTCAGGACCTAAGGATGAACAGGGACATGTGTTTCAGATTTGTAGACAAAATACATCAGCACTGGACCCCACTATATTGTCCATCACACCTAAAATGTCCTATACGGCTTTTTCTACACACAGGATTTACCAGAGAGTGATATTTCCATGGAGTGGAGAAAATTCATGATTCTTATTATAACAAGTTACATCAACAATGAACATTGAGATATATCCCTTGATCCCCCTAGAGTTATCAGGCATTTTGGCTAAGGAAAGAAAACAGAGTTCTATGTTACTCTCCTAAATACCATTCTTAAAACTGAAAATTAACAAAACTCACTCATTTCTTCTCAGGGGAGCTTTTATTGTTGGACCATAACTTGCTGAGTATTCTTCTGGGTTGAGCAGGAAGAGCACAGAAACCCTTAAACTTAGAAGTTCTTCCAATTCCTTCATTTTCCTCCAAGTCCTTATCGTCCTCAGCTAGCTTCATCCTGAGAGTTGAAGTCCTAGTAGACTTTGGTGACTTGAAGCCAGGAACATTCCATTGATCTTCAGCGTGCACGCTTGTATTATTGCTTAATAATGGTGTTTTATGCTTTGCTGAGTCATCAATGCCATGTGCTGTTAAAAGCGCCTTGATGTTGCCCGGCAAATCAGTTACTTTCCCGCCAGCCGCGGCGGCTCGAGCTTGCTCGAAGAAGAGAACTTGGACAACCACTCTAAGGGGAAGAAGCTCATTCTGAGCTGCATGCATGCAGGCTTCCATGGACAGTTTTTTGCAGTCAAGGATTCGACATAGTCTTTTCCTTTCGCTCTTGTTGAGTTCTGGATGAGCCTGAAGATTACAATCAAACAAAATAGAAACTTCATTAATGGCTAATTAAGCACTGGCTCTCTCTTACTTTTCGTCCTTGGCCTAAGTTTCTAAGAGTTTGACTGAAACTTTCACAGCGAGACATGTTACATCATAGAAGAGTACTCTGAGGTGTAATTTTAGTGTTAGTCAATGGATCTTGGAAAGAAAGGGGAGAGGAGGGGACACACAAATTAATAATGTAAAGGACTAAAGAACACGTTTTCACTTTTCTCTTTCTCCCCGTCTCCTGGATATTCTGGCAGTTACATGATGTAACTCCACACCAACTTTCACTGATAATTTCTCTCCCCGATTTGTTTTTTAGCCTAGTGAATTCACAAACGCCTGAATAAAAAGTATATTGCTCAGAAGGAGGGAACTATTCATGCAAAATTTCTGGTGGGTCAGACTTAAACCTAACCGCCACTAAATGTTGAATAAGACAAGATTTAAAGTCAAGAGAGTTGGTTATCCACTAATTGTGTCCCACATCTTAAAATGTGAGAACGGAACATGCTCAACCTACATCTTTCTTCTTAGTTTCAGTTACAGTAATATTCATTTAATCAGAGAACAAATTGAAGTAGTAACATGGAAAACATAGGAAGACATTTAAAGTTTTTTAATACTTTACCTTCAAATATATGTCAATGGCTCTGTAGAGATCATCATGATCATGCCTTGCAAAGTCTGGTATTGTTTCGGAAAGCGTAATGAACTTTGACAAGGGTAAGTTCACATCTCTTGCCACCTCTTGAAGATACCTATCCACAAGCTTTGCTACCTTAAGTTTTGAGCTATGGGATGCTGAAGAAGACCTCCTACTCTCCTGAAATTCTAAGCCGATATTTTCGGCTGAACGAGACCTTCTTCTTTCAAAGTCGAGCCTGGATCTGGGAGGGCTAGTTGGTGGACTCTGCCCTTGTGACATAAACTGTTCCAATATGGTCATCACCATCTCAAAATCATACAAGGTATCAGTATCATAGTCATTATTGGATACTGAAGGTATTAAAAGATCATTCACTGTAGCTTCCTCCAATTGAAGCCCCACCCGTCTAGCTAATTCCATCTTTGAAGATAAAGAAGCATTGAGAATATTGGCTACTTTCAAGAGTTTAAGAAGGAAACCACAAGAAACAGCACCTTTCTCCGCAGGAAGCAAACTTACTAGTGATTCCAAAAGCAGACGATGCTTTGAAGTGATTTCATTTGCTGAGTCTGGATCAGAATCAGAAGTTGCTTGTTTTTTCTTGACATATCCATTCCTTGAGACATTAGGTAGCCATCGAGATGCATAAATTTTAAGTACATCACCTATGAGATTTGAAGATACCTTCCCACCTGATTTAATTGCTATCATTGTTCTCCAGAAAAGGTCTATGCTCAATTCTGCTAAATCTTCAGCCCACCATCCTTTGCTTGCTGATTTATTAAGTTTCTGAATTTCGGTTCCATTGCAAGACACATCATCCCTGACCCTTCGGGAATGACTATGTGACAAACTTACCTTGGAGGGATTACTTAAGACCTTTAAGGCAATTGATTCAATGCATCTGTTTGTGATTGCCAAGTCCTCTGACCAAAAAGGCAGGGCTTTGGTGCTCTGTAGGGCCAGAATTGAGTCCTTCCAACCATGAAGAATGCAAGAATTGAAGAAAACCTCAAGCTTGTAAATCAAGTTTCCCTTCTCCACATCCTCAGTCATCTGTAAGTATTCTGCAGCACATCTTGCAGCTACAATGTTGTAGGCACTCAGAGTGATGGTCATGCCATAGCAGAACTTGGCACACAATTCAAATGCCTCAACCCCACCAGGAAAATCAGGAAGTTGAACTATTTGGTGTGGAGAAGTATCAGGAGATTCTGAGCATAACCTTTGCAGCCGCAAGCATTTGGACAGTAGGGGAAACTGAATAGAATCAGCAAAAACTTCAAAGATAAATACATTAAAGCAGCAAGGAAAAAAAATGAAAAAGAACTGATGAGATTATCATTAATTGTTTCCAAAAGATCAAGAATTTAAGGGAACACACCTTGTGAAGAAGATATCTACTTCCTTTCACTTGGATTATTAGGTCACTGGATACTTCAGAAGAGACTGACCTGCATATATACAAAGAAACTCTTATTTTTCATTTCTTAGAGATACATCTTTCTAAGAAGAGAGTCCCAAATTTTCTGGTAAAGTCTCACCTCGCTGCTTCTGCATTGTAGAAGGTATCAGGACGAGAACCCAGTTTCATAAACTTCATGGTTGTGTCAGTTTCCTTTAACTGAATCTGAATTATGTACTTCTTTGCATAATTCTGACAACTAAAACTGCAGCTTACAACAACACTAACCCTTCAGTATTGCAGAGAGAGTCCAAAGCTAGTAAAACAAGTCCGGCACAAAATACCAAGTGATGAAGACCACTTATTGCCGGCCAGCAATAATTTTCCCACCAAGCAAATCAAAAAGGGAAATTGATCGAACCGACAGGCCTGAGAAAGAGTCAGGTCGCAAACTCTGAGAGAGAAAAGAAAGAAAAGGAAAATATAGCAGAAGATAGAATTTTCTTGGAGAGAGGAGGTGGAGTAAAAGTTCCAAGAAGGAGGGAAAACCAAAGAACTTCGTTTGTGAGAGGAATAATATATAGTAGTTTAATCAGTTGGGGGATTTTATAACCAAAAAAAAAGGGTCAGTCGTAGACAGCAAACCCAGAAGAAGATCATCGAATGATCCAAAGTCATGTCCTATCAGTCAAATAGTCCGTGTCCCATGTGATTTAGATATCTAAACGAAGGGAAAGAATCAGAGGGCGTTCCAAATCCCATCAAATCCAGGCATAAACGCAAACCCCCACCAAGTCAATCAGAGAATAAAAGGTTCGCAGTAAAATATACTTCAAAGCAAAATATTTGTACGTATATGTATGTAATTGCGTTTGCGCTCGCCCGCGTATGTGTGTGTCTATATATATATATAATATATATATCTATATCTATATCTGTCGATAAAAATGGAAAGCATACTAGAACTTGAAATACTCAATAAATTATAGAGTAGATAGGATTAGGATCCCCACCTAGAGTGAGAAACATCAGGATACGCTTCGAATACGGAAAATGATAATCTTTCATTGGAAAATTCGAGCTGAAAAAAAATAATTAAAAAAAGAAAAGCTCGAACTTGTTTTGATTTTGCAACCAATTACTGTTAGGAAGAATCGGGAAAGGATAGGTTTTTTTTTTTTTTTTTGGTGCCATGGTATAATACGATTCCATTTCCAGCGTGCAATTGTAAAAGGCAGCTTCCACCCAATTGTGCTCCTATTCTCATCATTGCAGCTACAATTTTTTATTTTTTTAAAAAAATATATATATATATATATGGGTTTATCGTTTATCATGTCGCTTGACATAAAGTTTTACCAAGTCACCTTAAAACTACGTAGTTTTGGGGTTAGAGGAATTAATGAAAGGTTTTTTTTTTTTTTGATATTTTTGTTTTTGTATTTATTATATAAATTTTACCTAAACATCCTTCATTAATTTTTTTTAATTTTGAAAACGACGTAGTTTTGAGGTGACTTAATAAAACTTTATGTTAAATGACATAACAAATCTATATATATAAAATATTAAGACCCATCTGATTTTTTTTTTTTTTTGGGTCAGAGACTAAATTATTCTATATGCAACATCGTACACCTCTCTTCTTGATTCCCTTATTGATTCTCCAGAGCGAGTTTAAGATAGAAGATCATGATTAACTGGCTCACAAAGCAAATTAGAAGGTCCTTCTAAACTTATCTTTAGATGTATTTTTCTTTTTTTTTTAAAAAAAAAAAATTGACCTTGAACTAAGACTAATAACATATATACAAATATGTATACATTGATATATTTAAGTATCACCATCGAGGGGGACTTGATTCCAACCCTCTATCCTCCATTCACTCCCTTCCAAGTTCCAGCTATTATAAAATGACCAAACCATCAATGGAACTTGCCCTTGTGTTTGCCTACAATTACCAAGATGCCATTCCTTCTCTCTCAACTTTCTTTTCCTTGTGGACATTTAATTTCATTTATGGCAAATGGTCCTGAAGATTGAAATTTTGCCTGTAATTGGTTTGAAAACAAGAAATCTTAAAGTTAACCGCTCATAAGATTGAGATGTCAGATGTGAGAGTTTATTCAGGTGAAAATCCCTCTGCCTCATATATATTAGAACTAATTTATCAGAATTAAAAAATTATAGCTAACTTGTTAGGTCTATCTCAAGTTTTTTTTTTTAAAAAAAAAATCAATTTCACCCATATTAAATTAGGTATTAAAGGAAAGAAAAACACAAATAGCTACATTTAAACATTAATTATAGCATCGATTACTTTTCAAGTGATTCATGTTATGAACTAAAGATTCTTCTAAAAGTGATTTATTTTGTAGAGGTAAGGGAATATAAAATTTAGCTTTAAGTGGTGTTGAGGCTCCCATTTTCTGCAACAAATAGTAAATTACTGCTATGTGGTGTTGTAAAAAAAGAGATGAAAATATAAATAATTTTGGGTTAAAGTGCAAAATAGTTATATTTTTTTTTAAAAGAGCATCCAACACTATAAACTTTATTTAGGTGCGAAAATACTTACAAACATTTAAAAATAGAGTAAATATGCCACCATGTTTGTTAAATATGGGAAGGAAAGATGATCATAGCCAAACCCATCTTCAACCTCGATCCGTCTCCTCTCCCTCTCATAATTTCTAAACTTTTTTCTTTCTCTCCAGCTCCATTCCCTCAACACTCCACCGCGCAAGTGAAAAGGGAAGAAAAAGAAGGTTGAGAGAGTAAAAGAAAGGGAGAAAATGGGAGATAGCTAGAGTAATACCTTTTCTTACACATAGAAAGCTAGATTTTGAATATCTCCAATGTATGTCTAAGTTTCTGAACTCTCCTTCGCATATTTTCTATATACTTTGCTCTCACACCCTTGAGAAGCCAATCACTCCTATACATAATTTTAACTTTAATTTACTTCACACTCTATGGAATCAAGTGAATACTAATTGTTACACCTCCACCGGCCTTGCCCTTTCGGATGGCGGGTTAGGGGAATTCATTTTTAAATATTACATTTCCTTTATTATTAGTCTATTTAATGACAATTCATAGTATGCATAGCAGAGCACAGGATCAGTTTGGACAAACTACGTACTAGTCAAAGGTAAAAGTCAACAAAAAGTAAAATCCCCGAAGGGTTAGGTTATAGTCATCCGACAATAAGTATCTATATAATAAGTACAATCATCCAAAATATAAAGTACAAAATACAATAAGGCATCCCCTATCTTTCATCCGCTCAGTCATCCATACCTCTGCAAAAAGGTCTTTCTAAATCAAGCTCGGTCCCCTGTGTCATCACAAGCTTTTGAGGTCCAATAATGGTCCCAGAGTAATCGTCAATACTCATGCACTATATGTAAAATGTGTATGCATGCAACCATGTGAGTGTGTGTAACAGAAATAATGTGATATGTATGCCACAATATGCAAGCAGACACAAATACCACAACACATCTTCGCACCGTCGGGCCGCCTTACTAAGACAGGCCCCAAAATTACCGGAATCACAAGCTCGTCTTCGTAGAGTCGCCACGTAGGTAGACCCTGGCAGGCACCCTCAGCGCTAAGGATACAACCACAAATATGTTCTGTATGCATATTCGGCTAACAATACAAAACAATACATATGACAAATAAATACATACATCAAACACATAAAAGTGCCAGAGTAAAGAGGTTACTACCTAGTGTGGTGAATACTATTTTTTCTACCTTTATGCTCAATAACCTTTCTAAAAGTACCCTTGACCTAAAAACATTATAATACACTATTTTCAGTATCTACAGAAATGCCCTTACATTCTTTTCTTGTTAAAACCGAGCCCATAAGAAATTTTCAGAAATTCACTGTTTCTGTCCCAACTTCAGGTATTTTTCATAAATTTCAAAAAAATCATATTTGGATAAAACTAGTGCCATTCGAACCGTTGAGATTTCTATTTTGTAGGAAAAATATTATTAGACCATGAAAGTACAAATATTTTGGCTGGTCACTTATTTTCTCTACTCTGGTCCAGATTCACGTCACTGGTCCTAACTCCTTTTTCAACCATTTATTTCACCCAGTAAATCTTATCCAAATCTATCATATTATATATGTAAATTCATGCTCCAGATGTCTAGTTTCTCCATTAAAAGTGTCAGATTAAAAAAACTTTTTTTACCCTCTTAAAAACGCGTTAGAAGGTTCACTGCCTAGATTTACTGAAGCTGGTAGCAAGCCCTCTCATGGGGTTTTCGGTGTTTTCAACTTCGGAAACTTTAACCATAGCTATACCCTAAACAAAACCTCATTCCAGAGCCTTTGGTGACCTTAATAATGCAAAAATCCATCCCCAAAACCAAGCTTCTACTATTTGCACGAATTTTTCTTTCTTAAGAACTCAAGAAAAGGAGTTGTCAGTATTACCTGGAATCGGAGAGTTGGTGAGGAACTTGGAATCTTGAGCTTGGAAACCCTAACAATGGTGGCTGACTGGTCCTCTGGAGTTCTCTGGAATTTTCATCCCACAAAGGTGAAAAGAAGAGGTTAAAACACCTTTTTAATAAAGGTGAATTTGATCTGGTTGAACTGGAATTAATTGGCGTAAGTTTCTGGCATTTGTGTAATAGTTAGGACCTGACTTTTTAGCTTTTTCTCCAAGAAAATCTAGAATTTTCCAGAGGGATTCAGCAGCTGCCAAGTGGCACATCACACTCCAAAAATATCTAGATTTTTCTATGCTTTTGGGGCAAATTACCTGTTTTGGCCCGAAACTTTTGAAAATTGCAATTATGGCCTAGAACTTTTAGATAATTACCAAATTTTCCCCACCTTTTTGTCTGCCCATTTGGATACATGTGGCGCCATCTTGGGTCCACATGTCTGCCCAAATCAATTTTTACATATTTATTCCCATTTTGCTCTTGTTCTCCGAATGTAGGTCCCACGGTGTAACTTTTACACTGACTTTTCTTTCTTTTCCTCCAAGTAAATATTTTAATTGATTAAAGGGAGTGTGTAACGCCTAAGGGGCTCTACACATCGGGTCTCTGGTATTTAATTCCCTTTTCCTTCATTTTTCAGTCCAGTTCCCGATCTACCGGTCCGTGTGGGTTCCGTCAGCCATCAGGGTGGTTTCCTTTGCACTTTTCTATATCTTTTCCAGACTTTTTCCTCTTGAATGGACAATCTTATGTAGCACTCTCCAAACTTCATGGAATGGCCCCATACTTGACCTACTCAGTCCAAAGTAACCCCTAATTGGTCCCTATCGGTCCCCTTTTTGTCAGTTATTCACCTGTGGGACCTGTATGACATGTCTTCGCCGGTGTATGACTTAAATCACCTGGTTTTCCTCTTCTTCCTCATGGTGAACAAAACCTTAAAATTATAAAACAAAATTTAAAATTATAAGGTCCAAGAATTGACCATTTCGCCCCTGGCTTTTACTCCTTTAGATCATTACACCAATTGATTAATAAAATAGAATAATAACAATATTAATTGGAAGTAAAGCTTCTCATTAATTTCCACAATAATTACAAGTACAAGGATTTCAACTGTAAAGGTGTTACACTAATGATGTAATAAGAGAGGCAGTTAATTTACAAACATATCATTTAGAAAAGTAAGGCTAAGTGCTGTTAGAAATGCAGCTACATAAATTACAATGAAGGATGGACACTCGATAAGTTCAAGTACATATATTTTAATAACAAAAGTATATTATAATAAAAATAATTACAATGTCATCTTTCTAAGCCTTATTTTTTGGAAATCTATCATAATTGCCTTATTATCAAGGACTAGATACTCAATAAGTTTATGTACATATGTATTTTAATTGTCTTATAATCAAGGGTAGGCACTAATTAATTGCTCAGATCAAAGACTAGGCACTTATTATTAAGGGTGGACACTAATTAGTGGGATTACTTTCCCTCTGTAATTTTCTTTTCTTTATGTTAATTTCTTTTGTATCTAAAGGGAGAAAAAAAAAAAAAAAACTCACATCAGAGTTCAGCGGGGCACTTGCCCCCTTCTCATGTGGTTGGGTCAGCCATTGTATATTTATATACATATAAAACATAAACACACAATTTTGCCACTGAAGCATGGAAAGCTTTAGGCGATCAGTTTCTTATAGAGTCATCGACGCAACAGCCGAAATTTACTCTTCTCATGGACTCGGAGCACAAAGCAATGGAGTTCAGGTTATTTTCCGTCACCAAGCCTCGTATGTTTCTTAAAGTTGACTTTTTTATATGCTCTATCATCCAAATAAATTTATGTCAAATTGATTTTTTTTAATAATGAAAAACTTCGGCTAAAGTGTACTTTTAGTCCTTTAAATTTATCTAAGGTATACTTTTGATCCCTTAACTTTATAAAGTATGCTTTTGGTCCTATTATTCTAATGCCGTTAATTTTGCTAACGGAAATCCAAACTCAAGTGACAACGGTGTAAATTAAAATGATGATGGTGTAATTAAATGCTATTAAGCTTAATTTAAAATATGAGTAAATTGAAGAATATATAAAATTGTAAAATTAAATGTTATTAGTCATCACTTTAGTTTGTTATGTCAGCGTTTTCCGTTAACAACATTAACGATGCTAAAATTTTAGGATCAAAAGTATACTTTCTATAGTTAAAGGACTAAAAGTATGTCTTATGTAAAACTTAAAAGATTAAAAGTATATTTTAGCCTAAAAACTTATACAAACATAAATCACATTATATTATAATAATTGAATTTTACCCCTACGGGCTCACTCATGGGTTTCATGCCTTGGTTGATGAAACACATGGCATGAGTTTGAGCTGCTGGTAAGACATGTGAAATTGTCATTGTCTTTTCAAAAATTGACTTTTACCTCAATTTTAATTTGCAACAATCAATCAAAAGTCATTTATACTCGTTCTTCTATAAACGACGATGATGCAAAAGTATTATGATTTATGACCAATATGTGATTAATACACAAAATATCACCATCTTTCGGCTGAAGTTGCATTGTAGAGTTTCTGCTTGACTTATGCCTCTAATTAATAAATGATAGGTGAAGTTACAGTTACTAAGATTTTATGACAATATGGTATCTACTTGTTTTATTAATGCATCCCTAATTAACTTTTCTGAACTTTTCTGCAGTCAACTATCAAAATGAATTGTAACCAAAATAAATTGTTGGTGTTTGATTCTCTCCCTGAGTTTGTCAGAGTAAGACAGTTTATCCACCTGTGTACGTTATTGTTTATTCAGGAGAGTTTCGTGCCGTAGTGAATTATCTTTTGCATTATAGTGAGTGATTGTTAAGCTTTGTGTGAACACATTAATAGGTTTAAAATTTTAGTACACTACTAAAAAAAACATTTAAAAAAAAAAGGTCTTAAATTTGACCCATTTAATATCTTTTTCTCTAAAGATATTTCGTGAGGGGTAGTAAAAAAAATACTTTGGGCGACCTGAATTTAAATTCATGTCGCTTTACTGCTTTTTTGTTTTGAAAAAAAAAAAAACTCCCACGGGGTTGGCCACGGAAGAACAAATCAAAAATCAAATTCCAGGAATACTTTCTTTTTTATGTTACAAGCAAGAAATTCCAAAACCAGCAAGAACAAGAAAAGAACACAAAGATAGTAATTGAAACAGAGACAACAAGGAAGATATAATGAAAAAAAGAAAAGAAAAAAAATCTAACAAGTAACTAACAACTCGCATTCTAATTCCCTAAAATGGAAGGAATAAGGAACAAGAATGCAAAACACAGATTAATTTCAGATCTGTAAGAGACTTGGTGTTCATAGTATCGTCTTGGAGCCACGAGGAGATTTCTAGATCTTCAAAAATTGGTGCCCTCTCAGATCTAAAAAATCAATAAGAGTCAGATCTGGAAAAACACTTACTGACGGCAGTGTTTTGAATGAAATCGATGGTGACTCTTGTTCCGAAGTGCAGATTCTGGCGTCTCGTTGTTCGGTCTCCTCGCTGCCGTCTCCTCATCCAACCAAATCGAAGAGTGTTGAAGGAGTAGGAATAGATCGAAAGAGAAGATGGGGTGTAGAGGAGAGAAGAGGAAGGCGTATGTGCAGATCGAAAATGAGAAGAGGAAGGCGTATGTGGAGGAATTAAATGGTGTGCAGAGGAGATAAAGGATAAATGAAATTAAAAAATTTCATTTTAGGCGACCTAAATTATTGTTTAGGTTGTTTAAAGTCTTAAAAAAATTTTAGGCGACCTAAATTAATATTTAAGTTGTCTAAAGTCTCAAAAATAATATCAATTTTCAAGATTTTTTTGGGGCTAAAAAAAATCCTAAATGACGCCAAATATTTCATTTTAGGCAACTTAAATCAATATTTGGGTTGTTTAAAGTCTCAAAAAAAATATTTAGCGACCTAAATTAATATTTGGGTTGTCTAAAGTCTCAAAATTGCTATCAATTTTCAAGAATTTTCCTGCACAAAAAAAAAAATCCTAAATGGCGTCAAATATTTCATTTTAAGCGACTTGAATTAATATTTGGGTTGTCTAAAGTCTTTAAAAAAATTTTAGACGACCTAAATTAATATTTGAGTTGTCTAAAATAAATGCAACCCAAATATTAATTTAGGCGACCTGAATTGCAAACCCAACATTGGCAACCTTAATTTAATTCAGGTCGCCAATGTTTAAAAAATTTAAAAAACAAAACCACTTATGGCACCAAACAAATAAATTTTATTCCCAAAAAAAAATCCCATGGCACCAAAATTTATTCTAATTTGGGCGACCTGAATTCAATTCAGGTCGTTTAAATTCAAATATTGGCGACTTGAATTCAATTTAGGTCGCCTAAATTCACGCCAAAAATGATTTTTACTCCAAAGAACATTAAATATCGTGGCGCCAAACAAAAAATTCTCGCGCGAAACTACTTAAAGCGTCCTAAAATTATGTTAGAACGCCAAAAATCAATTTTACAAGTCCTAAACTTTTATTCAGGACGCCGAAGGCTCATTTTCCTTCCATATATTTACAAGAATGCCACTGCCTTTATTTTTTACTTTCTCATTTTAAATAAGGACGTTTTTTAGGGTAATGATATCCAATTTTTGTAGTAATGGTAGTTTAACCTGTGAAAAATTACATGCTAGGGAAAATTTATATTTCACAATATTTACAGTTTGCATCTTGTGTAGTTTAGTTTCTATATTACATGAATTTAAGCCCTTTTATCTTGCGAAGCTTCTTGATTTGCACTAGTACTGTTATAGAGAATTAATTAAGTAAAGCTCCTTTATCTTGTGTGTGACAATTATTGTGGAACTTAGTAAGA
The DNA here is from genome assembly GCA_034222035.1 of Acacia crassicarpa. Classification (NCBI taxonomy): domain Eukaryota; kingdom Viridiplantae; phylum Streptophyta; class Magnoliopsida; order Fabales; family Fabaceae; genus Acacia; species Acacia crassicarpa. The sequence goes on along the minus strand of JAWXYG010000009.1, from coordinate 14,571,190 downwards.
ACCGTGGATGTTTTGTAACTGTTTGATGATTGCCTTGTATTTGTTTTTCCAGGTAAGGAAGAGGGAGAAGGAAAAGTTTGTTAAAAAAGAAGGGGAAAAAAGAAAGAAAAAAAGAAGCAAAATTGGACCAAGGGCGTTAAGCTTCTCTGGTTATATTTTGTTTGCCGAAGAATTTTACAACGTGAAGGAGGAGAAGTAGAAGCATAAGGAGAATGAGAAGGGGAAGGTGAAGGTGAAGGGGAAGGGGAAGGAGGATGATGCTTTGTTGGAAGAAGTTTGTGTGCATTCTTACAGCTAGGAAATACATGTGGTGCTAGATACACATTTGGTAAAAGTATATGAGTATTTTTACACGTTATTGGATTGACACATGTACAACAATGGGCAAATGGGTCACTCCACTAACTTCCCTCTCCATTTTTCCTCCACTTAATATCTTAACCATTGGATCATGTTTCTATGGGTGAGATTTAATTATAGATTTTTTATTATATTTAATATTATAATACTATTTAATATATGGGAAAAGTATTTCTCTAGTCATTAGAGATAGAGTTATCTCCAGTGACTCCAAAACTACGTTGTTTTGAATTAATGAAGGGTTTGTTAGTAATTTTAGGTGAATTAATGAAGGATGTTTTGGTAAAATGTATGTGATTAAAAAATAAACAAAATTATAAAAACGTCCTTCGTTAATTCAAAACGACGTAGTTCTGGAGTCACTGGAGAAAACTCTATCTCCAGTGACTGAAGAAATCCTTTATCCTTAATATATATAATTAAATCACACCCATTAAAGCATGATCAAATGGTTGAGACATTATGTGGAGAGGAAAGTTAGTGGATAGACCCCCCCTTTTTTTGGTTAAAAGTGGATGGACCCCCTTTCCTACAATAATGTGGGGCCACCAATAAAAAGTAACTGTCGTTAGATAAAACAAACGGAGCTAACATTTTTGCAATTTTTTTTTGTAGTTTTCATATGTATCTCTGCACCTAAAAAACCTATATGATGTTATGTGCAATTTGAAAAGTTTAAGAGCATTTTTGTCTCTTTACCCTTTTTTTTTTAAATATACGTAAATTAATTATCTAGTTTTTATATTAAAGATTGGAGGAAGCATTTTCCACATTTGCTATATAACATCTTTAGTCATCCATACCATTCATAAATTATGAATGATACATCTCATTTCTCTTGATTCATGCCCATAAACTTGGTTACCTGATGGGTTGCTCTCTATGTATAACAGTAATGCAATTCCAAAGGGATTGATAGGGCTATATGAATAATAAAATGGGCCATTGGAAAAGACAGGCAGGTCCCCCAAAAATGAAAACTGTACGCTAGCTCTTACATGGTGACAAGTGACAACCATTTGCCAGTGACCCAAAACTGAGGAATTGTCGCAGCAAAACGATACTCCGTTTTCGTGTTGGCACTATCGGTGTCCTTCAGATTGCCGTAACCTGTCCCGTGTTAGCAAAATCATCACTTAATGGCAATTACGTAAATATTTGGGATGGACCAGGGTGAATGTGACCGGTACGGTGGGAAAACGGGAGAACCACATAACGTTGGGACCGTGCCGCCCAACGGGGTGGCCAACCGACAATGTGGGCCCACATATTCTCCTCCCTTCTTTCTCGGTGGGACCCAACTCAGATTCTCTCATTTGCATCTTTGAAAATTACTCCAAAGCTCACCGCAATTAGCAGCTCACGGGATATATAAATGCTTATATATAGAGGGTAAATGATTTGTCCATTGACTGGACCTAAGGGCCCGTTTGGTACAAAGATTTTAAGGGAAAGGAAAGGAAAATTAGAATTTTCCCTCGTTTGGTACGCGTTTTAGACCAATCTTCCCGGAAAATCATCTTCCCGGGCCCACCCCGGGCCCACCAATCTTCCCACATATGTGGGAAGATCAAATCCCTCCAAATTTGGAGGGATTTCACCTTTCCCTCCAATCTTCCCACACTTTTGACAATTTTACCCCCGGACCCACCTTCTTTTTATTTTAAATTATTACTTTTGAGGGTAAAATAGACATTTCTTAATTCTTTACCAACTACCACCCCTTCATTTTCTTCCTACCAAACAACTCATCTTCCCTCAAACCATCTTCCCTCATTTTTCAAAATCTTCCCTTCCCTTCCTTTCCTTCTTCTAAATTCCTTTCCCTCCTTAAATCTTCCCTGTACCAAACGGGCCCTAAGAGTTTTACATGTGAACCTAAATTATATTGTTTGGTTAAGTGAGGGGGCCAAAGATTAAAAAAATAAAAATAAACAAACACGGTGTTGCATGCTTTTCCGAATGATTTTTGGAAATTACGAATCGAGCATTAGTCGTGAGAATCAATCGGGATTTGCAGATTTGAATTGAAATCAAATTGCTAATGCATCAGTAACGAGCGAATAAACCAAATCACAAACAGTTTAATTCTGAAATCAAATCGCTATCATCTGGAGAGATTCACAAACAGTTGCAGAATAAACAACAAATGCAAAAAAATCCAAATCGAGCAGAGCAAACATATGGGAGTAGAGCAAACAGTTGAGACTATTTATCTATGTATCTATCAAATTCTAGGATCACAAGTGTTTGCATTAGCGAGGTAACGATCGCAATATAGCGGTTTGATTATATACCACATGTTTGCTCTGCTCACTATCCAGTTTTGATTTGGTTTCAATAGCTCGCAATATAACGATCACAATATATCAAATGGTTTTCTGTTTTTTTTTCATTCGACAGTACTGTGTTTGTTTTTTTTCCTTCTTTTTTTTTTAAATTTTTTTTTAATCTTTGGCACGCCCTTACTAAACCAAACTATGTAATTTGGGTTCACAAGAAAAACTCTTAGGTCCAATCATTAGACAAATCATTTGCCCATAAATAAATTAGAAAAAATCTTCTGCAATAAAATTTGGGCTTGAGGTCCATTCACAATCCTGAATTATTTTTTCTAGGTACAATCATATGAAGTATCTTTTTATTGTATTCATCACCCAAATTACTTTTGCGCTTAATAAATTAGGCAATTTAGGATATTAGATATATCTAAAAAATATTTTAAGGGGTTAGGTACACTAAAAAATAATATCAGATGCTGGATCTATTTAATAGAATATTTTAGAGTGATAGATACAACTAAAAAAAATATTTTAATGTGTTCAATGTATAACAAAATACTTAAGAACACTAAATTTACTTTAACCTTAAAATCTATTACTTACCTAAAATTTGTTAAGGACTAAGGTGCAATACATTTTCTAATATTCTTAGACCTGGACTAGGCCGGTCAAACCGGTCAGTAAAATAGACCAGTCGAGGGGGGTCAAACCGGTTCATTTTTTAACCGATTTTTTTTTTTAAAGATTTCTTTAGGATTTCATACTAATAATCCTAAAAACTTCATTTTTCACCGGTTTGGCCCTTGGTTTAGTTTTAGTTTGATTCCAGTCTGATCCACTAATTCTTTAATCAGTATTTTGACCGGTTTAATGATCGGTCCGAGTTTCAAAATTTTGATATTTTCAACATGTGCAATTTTTATTTTATTTTTTCTTTTTTAGTGGAAGGAAAATTTCATTACTTCAACCAAAAAAAAAAGTACTAAGGTAGTGAAACGCAATGATTTACATCAAGAGACAATAGAAAAATGCAATGATTTACATCAAGAGACAATAGAAAAACACCTAATAGTGTGAGCCATTATGGATCTTATTTGTACTAATATGTCATAAACCATAAAGGTTTTAGAAGCAAAAATGCATTGGTTCCTAATTTCTCATAGTTTCCAAAGTATATGTAAAATTCAATTTGCCAGGGAGGATCAAGATTACTATTTGCAATAAGCTGCTTAGTTAACCATGATGAAATGTCTTCCCTAAAGATGTCAAAAATAAATCCTGCGGAAGGATTTTCTTTTAGACGGAGCTTGCTAGGGGACAAATTTTTAATACATACTTGGTATTTTCCATGTTATTGGTATAGAGAGAGCAGCTAGGGTCTTGTGACATACCTATCCGTTGTCTTTCAGAGTTTGTCAGAGGTTTTCACAATTTTTCTTTAAATATGTGCAACTTATAGTACGTGCAACAAAAGACATTTGTACATATTGAAGATGCTCAAACACATTCATGCTTAGCTTTCCTATAAGCGAGAGTCTTACCTTTTATCGCATATTGCGGAAGTAAGGAGATGAAATAGGAATAAGTACGGGAAAACTATGCTCGCTCGATCTCTATGGGAATAAAAATAAAATTTTTATTGACTGATTCTTGAATGGAAAAATGGTTTGAAATATGTAAAGCAAAAGGATTAAATTCTCCCTCAATCTTAAAAATATAAAATAAAGAGAATTACACGCAAGTCCTAACCACATGTAAATATTGAAATTATGTAATTATTAAAATTATTAAAAATTGACTTATAACTAGGATTGAAAAAAATAATTAGTTTATTTATTTGAATACCTCATTGAAATTCTCCCAATAAAATAAATTGGTATCTTTTTTTTTAAAACTTCCCAACAAGTGCAATTCCTGATACTTGAATTTGTATTCTCTTCCTTATAAAATGAGACTGTTTATCACATCAACTAATAGCTTATTGGATAGATGGGGAAAATTACACACAGGTCCCAAGGAAGGGATATATTTACGTTTAGGTCCCGTCAATTCATGAAATTACTCTGAAGTCCCAAGGGACTTCATTGTAAATATTTCATATGAGTAAAAGACTTTATTGCCCTTCAGAAGTTGTGGTTAATTTATGCATTTTGTGTTGTTAATTTATGCATTTTGTGTTGTTATTCGCCTCTGGAACTCAGAAATCACAAATTCAAGGTTTTCAGAAGTTGTGGTTAATTTATACATTTTGTGTTGTTAATTTATGCATTTTGTGTTATTAATCGCCTCTACAACTCAGAAATCACATATTCAAGGTTTTCAGAAGTTGTGGTTAATTTATGCATTTTGTGTTGTTAATTTATGCATTTTGTGTTGTTAATCGCCTCTGCAACTCAGAAATCACAAATTCAAGGTTTTCAGAAGTTGTTGTTAATTTATGCATTTTGTGTTGTTAATTTATGCATTTTGTGTTGTTAATCGCCTCTACAACTCAGAAATCACAAATTCAAGGTTTTCAGAAGTTGTTGTTAATTTATGCATTTTGTGTTGTTAATTTATGCATTTTGTGTTGTTATTCGCCTTTGGAACTCAGAAATCACAAATTCAAGTAGAAGGGCAATAAGGTCTTTTACTCATATGAAATAATTACACAGAAGTCCCTTGGGACTTCAGAGTAATTTCATGAATTGACGGGACCTAAATGTAAATATATCCCTTCCTTGGGACCTGTGTGTAATTTTCCCAATTTTCTTTCTAACAACCATTGAAACCAATTGTGTGCATTGAAAATATCGCGTCCAAGTCCCATATCTTTATGCTATATAGATTGTAATAATATACCGGCAGCATCTATTATACAATTCTGGTTGGTCAAAGGAGAGGCCAGAAATGAGATTTCGATTCTTAACTAATTATAGAACAATTTCCCTTTAATTTATTCTTGCTTTCTTTGAAGTTTGAACATTGAACCGAAAATATTTGATCTGATTTTATGCTAATCATGTATAGGAGATAAAGAAAGAAAACAATTCTATACGCTACGCAGTCTTTGTTAGTTTTGAGGGATTGAAAGAGAGATTCAAAGAGAAGAAACTAAAGTGCAAAAGACAGCGAAAATGAAGCAAGAAAAGACAGGAAGAGTATATTGGAAAGAGACAGTGCGATCCCTTAAGATGCAATGTTAATAGTATATATTTAAGAAATATATTAATAAATTGTAAGACTTAATAGCTGCAATATGTGCAATGTATTCACATATCTTTATAGAAACAAGACAGATAGAAAGAGATATTGGATCCATAAGTTCAATTATTGGCCGAGCTGGTAAACCTTATTTCCATCCATCAACTTTTTTAGGTGTTGAAAATTTGGTTCGGGCCGGGATCTTTGAATTTTTCTGAAAACTCTCATCATTAATTAATGTTCTCTTTCAAACCTCAACGACTCAATGGCCTCTTATGTACGTAGCACACATCCTCTCATAACTAAAAATGACTGGCAGATTATGGCTGGTCGGGCCATTAACGTTGCTCAACCCGACAAAAACCCTCGATTAGTCATCGTTACACACACGAACCCTAATTGCAGCGCACGCACACACACACACATATTACGGACATTGAAAACCCTAGCACATGAGCGCACACACAAAAAAAAGGACCACAATAAAGGACAATATGTGTAAATAAGAGCTATATATATATGATGTGTAACGATCACGAACCACAAAGGACCGAGGAGGCTGAAGTCAAGTAAACATTTGGACAATAACGATGTTGAAATGTATGCATAAATTGTCTGTTTCTCACTACAACGAAGGTGACAGCGTCTCGATCTCTAACTATCTCTCGCCTTGTGGGGTCTCTGTGTTTTTTTTAACACGTCGAACGAGAAGTTGAAAAGAGAAAATCTATTAGCCGCACCAACTGGTACACCCAATTTCCACCATACATACACACATATATATAATATAACTTCATTAGCTGGTTTGTACGTATAGAACAATCGATCCTTCTCACCATTTGGGGTCCCTGTGTTTCTCCTTTTGTTTCATTTATCGCTGGTATAGAGTATTCAACACTCAATGTTCATATTTGCATATATACATAAATATATATATATATATATATATTGGTGGGTTCAAGGTATTTATCGCTAGTAGCAATAATTAATCTTCTCGTATTGCCATTGTAGACCTTCAAAAGAGGCTTATTGGCCACAAGACCCTCTCCATACACAAGACTTCCCAAAAGGGTTTTGGTGTCAACTATGAGATCCTCTTCATACACATTGTTAGGGATCTAACCCTTTACTAGATGCTTAAGATACTCAGCTAAGTTGATAGGCCTGGTGGTTATGTAATCTATGTCTTGTTTGTTTATATACTCTATTATGATATTTAAATGCATGGTGGATTGGTAGGGCGACTTTTTTACTTTCCTTCTGGAAGGAGATGGTATGTCTTATGTTTTTGTCTGCAATTTTACACAATAGTTTCTTCTGAAAGTTCAGAACATGAAACACACACACACACACAGTTGTAATTTGTCAGAGTCATCATCTACCTTTGACATTAGAATAATTTAATGTCAAAGTGGTAGTGTGTGCTTGTTTATCTCTTTACCTAAAAGGTAATGCTGCTCCCCACTTAATTGGGTTATTTCGCACTATAACCACCCCATGTAATTAGCGTTTAATTTGGTGAAATGAGAAGGGAGAAAGATTAAAGGTCAGTGACTAGCTTGCTAGAGGTTGTGGCTATATTGTTATAGGGGCTTCGTGTTGGTTTTTTTGAGGCAAAATAACTTGAATGGGTCCAGATGTAAAGCCAAATTAAAGCATTATTAGCACTGAACTACATATATAATTGATGGGATTAGTACCAACGTACACGGCCGGCTAAATCACACCCTCACCTTCATGGGATTTATTAATTAATGAGTTGTCTAGGTTAAAAGGAAATTATTGTTATACTTTTCTATAATTTAAGACTATTGGTTGTACTTGCATATAATCATCGATGAATTTAAAATATCAAAAGTTTTAAAAGCCATACTATTGTTAATATATATAACTTGTATCTGTGCTTTTAATTTTTATTCCCTTTATGACTACCCCTCATTAAATAAACAAAAAGTTATATATAGTGGAGAGAGTGATTAAAAAAGATACAAATAATTAAGATAGAGTTACAATTTAAGGAGATAAATTTTATCCTTTTGATCCTATATATATATATATATAAAAGTTACTGTCTAGAGAAAATTGATTGCCCCTTTTATATATAAGTTATTTTCAATAAAAAGATGAACTGTAAATTACTTCAATTTTATCCTTTTGCAATTTTTTATGAGTGGGATAAGAGGTTGCGTATGAGAAAGATAAGTGCTTTTTATATACGATGCACATTATTGAATTTTAGGGGGGTAAATTGGATTTTTTTCTTGTTATATTAATTATTTAATTACCTTTTTTTTTATAGTTCCACCGGTAAGATAGTTAAAATTTAAAAATGACTTATATATAGAACTAAGGGGAGTATGCTAATATTTTTTGAAAATTTTGTACACACCAACTAATTTTAACAAACTTTTTTTCAGTCTAATATGTGAAGTAGTTAAAAGATACGAGAGGAGGGAGATAATAAATTTTAATGCATTTAAATTCATTTGAATCAAGGACAAAGAATTATTGAAGAGTAGGTTTACAAAGGGAGGGAGTTACACTAAAGGTTGCGTGTGCTTTTTGAAAATTTCAACCTGATAAATTGAATAGAATGATTGATATTGATGATTGGGTTAAAGTTAAGCAATGATATATATTTACATTCAATGCAAGTAAACATTGCATGTTTTGGTTGATTTGATGAAAAATGATAATTAGGTATAAAGTGACTAGAGAGACAAATGGTCAAAATTGAAGAGGTTAAAAGATTGGGGAAATTATGCGAACGATAACTAGTTCGAGTTGATTTTTTAAAAAAACTGGGTAACCCAATAAGTGCACACCCACCTTTGATGTGCCATTTTGTCAAAGATTCGAGAGCAACGCATGGAATATGGGTAGCATCAATGTGACACCAGACAAGATTATGTGCGCTTCAGCTTTACCTTCATATATCCACAATTATTTGTTACCTATCGTAAAATTTACACTACATCACAGGTCTTTTGTAGTTTAATATTCTTCCACACTATTTGTCAGCATGAAAAGTGTGCGTAGATGTATATGTTCCTATCTTGAGAAGATTGTGCACTTTAAGGATAAAAGGTTGATGTATTTGGTAGGAATTGAACTAGGAAGGATCAAACTTTACCCATCTATAATTGAGTTTCAAAAATCATTGATGCAAATTCTTAAAGGTCTCTCTTGAAACTCTATTGTAAATTTTGACATCCATAATAAACTTTAAGATCGAGTTGTCCACTCATTCTTTCCAAGCTTCTCTCACCATTTTGGCTCTTCTATACTATTTTCCATAATAAAAGGTAAAGGGGGGATTTGCTCAAGCTTTCTTTTTTCGGTTGGTCAAAAAAATCATGCTTGCTTTTTTGGATTCACGGAGCAGAAAGTAGTTATTCTTAACTATTTTCGAAATAAAAAAGCAAAGTTACTTTACTGTACATAGTTTCTTTGGTAATTTGTTTTTTGTTTCTTAGGAGTCTAATCTTTGATCATCACCTTATTTGTTTCAAGCCATGATAAGGATTAGATTCAATAATCATGAAACGAAACAAACGAATAGATATGGATAATAATTTTGGCAGCCACCTTTGAAGAAATCACAAACTGAGGAAAGGTAAAACTTGGAAGAGAGAATAGCTCCGTACTCTTGGGTCAAATTTCTCAGCAAGCTCGGCCTCTTGCTAGCCAAAATCCTTCGTGGGAGGCCCTCTTTGAGAAGATCCACCTCCCACCATTAGCATTAATTAATGTTATACAAACACAAGTCTAAAATGAGATTTCAATCCCAAAATACTACTACATCCGATCCTAATTATAGAAATATATTTATAGTGTAAATTACACTACAAAAATGTTCCTATAATTAGGATGGGGAGTAACTTTTAGGTGGGAAAACCCTAATTAAACTTATAAATCTCATTAGACAATCTCACTTTTTTCATCAGGACTTCTCTAATCTTATTTATAAATCACTTCTAATAAATTTTATACAGACTTTGAAAGGAAAACATTAAACTTCACTAACCCTACTTAAAATTAAACTTGTTTTCAACTTTACTCTTACTTGATATACACAATACACATGAGAAAAAAGGTCTGCAGGATAATAAAAGTTTACATTCAAAATAAAAATTTAATGAAATGATTTATAAATAGGACAAAGAAAGCCTTCATCCCATAGCTTATACGAATTTCAGACGTACGCAGTTCCATATTACTAAGTTTCTTTTTTGCATATTTGAAAATGGATTTGCTGAGTTGAGGGTAGGTTTTGGCGTTTTGCTTTTGCGCCGATGGATTGGTGAAAGTGAAAGACAATATAATTTAGGCAGAAGTCAAGCATAGTGATGATTAGAAAAGTGTTGTGAAGACTGAGGGCTCTTGTTTCGACCATTCTTTAATTCATTGACGATGTCATTTCATTTGATCAACTTTACTAAAAAGTAAAGAGATCATGCATAAAAAGCAATTCCCTTCCTCAGTTAATTAAACTCGTGTTCCCTTTGATGATAATAATGAATCCAATAACATTGACGAGGATTTACATCAGCCTATCTATCTTTTACGTGTTGTTCAACTATTGCTTTTCCTTTATCTTTTGTTTTTTTATTCATTTCAATGCTTTTAATCATTATGTTCTTCTCACACACAATATCATCCGCCAATGTGACTCATAATCTGAAGGAGTTGTACGTTGAACCAAAATTCTCTATGGTTCAATTAGTCACGTTCGGTACAATGCATTATGCAAAGGCTTTGTAAGGAAATGAAAATTGGAATAAGAAAGGAAAGCGAACCTTCTATAAAACTAATTAATTTACATGCATGTTATGGATAAAAATCTAAAAATATTTTAACCTTACAAATTAACCTGATAAAAAACAGTAAATAACACAAATATATTCATAAAATTAAAAATAAGAGATAATTCTTCTTAATCTCCTTAGTCATCTTGATGTAAAGTTCTTTGCAATATTTGATTTAAGTAAACTTTTTAGTGACAGCACTATATATTATGGCCTACCAAACATAACATGAGGATTTTCCATCTCTATTTTCCCTTATTCATATTGCTTTCCTTCCCACCAAACATGGCCTTTATTTAATCTTATCTCTTCACTTCTCTCCTACTCATCTTGTCCCTCTTAATGACATATTTTAAAACAAACATATCCAAGGTATATTTGCATTATTAGCATATATTAATAAATAACACACACACACACATACATATATATCCAACATTTATTTAGCTAAATATTACTTCGAACAGGGGCAAAGCGACTTGGTATAAATATTATTGGGGTTTGAAAATATATAATATTTATATAATAATAAGAGAAGTTTGAAAACCTGGGAGCCATGGCTTATACCAGTTCCCCTCCTCACCACAGACTTTCAGGCATTACATGAAACATGAGAAGTGACTTATACTATTCTTAATTTATTAATTGTTTGACCTGCTATTGATCTTACATTATATTTTAATAATGTTGATTTTTTTGTTATTTACCATATTGAATTGAACCAACAATGAAATTCCTTTACAAACACTAAATGGTCCAAGAAACAAAGAAGAATACGATTCATCGATAACAATAGAATTTTGAATTTAGAAATTTCATACTTCAGGTTAAAGCCATAGAGGTTATGACTTATGACCAAATATTCTTTCTCCTTTTTTTCCAATATAAATCCCCATTTTTCTTCATTTTTATATGGTCCTCCCATTATTGGGAAAATGGGCTGCAGGCTGAAATTCAAAAATGGGGAGTAATTAGGTGAGCAGGCACTGGGCCACAGAGTATGGGACAGGTACCTGAAATTATTTCACCACTAATATTACTAGTCTTTGATTGCTGCAACATGCATGTAATGCGACCTGAAAAGCAAACAACCGTATAGCACCACTTTTGACATTTCCTGAATAACAATCGTCATTATTCAATTATTGTCTCATACAAGTACAGCTAATCCTTGCTCAAATATTGCTGTCAACTACTCAGCATGCTTAAACGCATTGCCTTACTTCTTGGGCTTTGACCTCTCATAAACAAAAACAACAGTCTGAATTGTAAAATCTTACATCAGCTAGGAATTAGGAAACGAATGACACCTTATAAAAGTTTGGATACATCCCTTTTCTTGACACATTTTAAAATCATGAGGGGTAATGAGTTCCAAATCAGACAAATTCGAGAGCGAGTTACTCGGATGTTATATAGAAACTTTGACAGATAGTGTATGCCTTGTGAAGAAGAAGGAGAAGCAAACTTGCAGCATTTGGGCTCCATGTGGTGACAGTAGAGAGAATGTGTTTAATGACCTGGCAAGTGGTCAACATAGGGAAGTCACATTGGCATTATATCACACATATGGTGGGTGTGTGGGGACAGGAATGAGGAGGAGAAGCAAAGAAGTAATAGGTAACGCACACACCCACATACTCACACACAGACACACACACACACTTAAAACATAAATATGGCTTTCTCATTCAGTGACCACAAACACGAGAGTTTCCCAACATGTGAAGATTATTGTCTCTTTAGCGTTGTCAATATATATTTAGTTTTTGTTATAATTTTGCGAGCGCCAGTTGGTGAGTAGGCAATGCCAAAACATCCTGCTAAGCCATTTTGGAGTGCAGTCGTGCACTGCCTCTTCATCAATCGTTTTCACGTAACAACCATATGTTCTTGTCAACAATTATGTTATCTCTTTGCTCAATTATATATTATTGGAGAGAAAACTTATTATCAGTGGTTAAATTTTGTTAATGAAGTGAATACTCTTCATTGGATAAGCTCGGATCACCAAATTCATTTTAGTAAACAGAAACCAATTTCAGTCTCTCAAGTTTCATAAAGCTGCCATTGACGTGATGTTAGCAAGTGATGACCATAAATAAATACATGGCCTTTTGATCTCAACAGTGAACTGTTCATAAAACTTCGTTTCCTTCGTCAATTTGAGCCTCCTTGTTATATAGGATAAAATGAGAGCCTTACATGTAAATTTTGGTTTGGAAAAAAACAAGGAAAGTAGTGAAGCTTTGAAGTGATTACGTACATTATCTCTCTCTCTCTCATTAGTGACTCCAATAATGATTTAGAATATGAAAGGAATATTATTGACAAAATCCAACAATTGCGCGAGATCAGAACACGGAGGCAGGGAAGCTAATTAAAGCAGCTCTATCCGTTCCTTTTGGACTTCAAGATGTGCCTCTACAATATCTCAAAAATAATTTTTTAAAGGTGGATGATGTAAGCTGATCTGGTCTTTTTGGTTTAGTTGATTCTCGTTTTCCCATAAAATATATATATATAAACATATATGCATCTAAATTCGGACTCGAATCATATATGCTTCTTTTATGGGCCGTAATATGATATTGAGCTCAAGCCTTTCAGTATGAGGAGCCCAAAGATTATATCCTCAAACTAGAATTACATAATTTTGTGTCCCTTCCATGGCAATCCAAAATGTTAATATGCCCAGAAATGAGCCCAATTAAAGTAAGGAAAAGACGAAGAAGCCCATTCTGTTCAGATTTGATCTTCCAACTTCCTAAGGGGGCAAGTTTGCTTTCTCAGCCTGCCATTGACCATTGTAAAGCCGACAAGGTCGACTTTTTCTTTTTAAAGATTGGTCACGTCATATATACGTAAGCTTTCAGTTAATCAACGGGAGTATGAACGAATTAATAGAGCTATAAATAAATATATTTACCTCTGCGTCCCAACTGCCACGAACGGTGATAAGGACCAATATTAAGGTTCATGTTGCAGTCCCCACAAAAATCAAGCCCGCCTCTATCCCCTGATATAAAAATTTGTTGCATTTTCATTACATAAATAAGAAGGCGTAGTTATGTCTTTTCAGTAGAAAATTTAATCTCAGTTTGCCCCCAAGTCTCTGCAGCAAAAATTTCAGAATGTCTTGTAGGTTCCATTTGATATTAATTGCCTACAGGGGTCCTTGACAAAATTTTTCCCTTATATTTAAGTTGTTATCAAGGCATCTTCTCCGTCCAAATTCCAAAATCAAGCCTTCTTTGTTAAAATGGAAGGACACTGTCGGAGAAAAAGTGAAAACAAAGTTTGAAGGTGCCCATCTAATCCTTAATGTCTTATAATTTTTAGTAGAAGAGCCTGTTGAATTTTTTAAAAGAAAAATTAAAATATTTAAATATTTTACTTAATCGTATCATATGATATATATCAAAAGTTAGGTAAGTTAATTTGAAGAAAAATAATAAATATAAAGGCTTTAAAATAATTTACTTTAATTTCTTTAAAAAAAAAAAACAGTCAATTGACTATTATATATATAACAAACAGAAAGTAAAATATTTTCTTTCCCTTCCTCGATCTACTCTTTTCCTCCCATCATCTTGCCTCTTCTCCATTGTTCTAGATCAGTTAAAGGGGTTTAAGGTTTTTTACACCTCCTGAAATTTTAGATTAAATTATCTAAATGTGTTATCATTTATTAAATGAGTATGAAGAGGGCCTTGCATTTAAAATTTTGGTGTAGACAAAAAAAAAAAAACACACACACACACAAATACACACAGAGTTTCTCCTACTAGTCTATTTTTGTTATCATTTTTCATAAAAAATTTGTTGGAAAGGCCCTATACTATTATACAGATCACCTGTTTAGGATTTCTCCAGCTTTGCGAACGTCTTTCTCCCCATTGTTCCTCATTGTGTGTGCCTTGCTCCTTCGCCTAGTATCATAGTTAAAGAAAATGAGACAAGATTTTGAAAGATTCTAAATCCGTGGGAATCAGATTCAATACATGCAGATTTAATTTTCTATTAAATAAAAAATAAATCACATGATTAATCAACCAAATGGTTTAACGTCTGTGAGTCATATCATATTAGTATCATAGTTAACTAGCATACAGGTAATAATAATACAAAGGGTAAAAGAGTAATTTTACACATGTAATTTGCCCCAGGGAGCGCCCAGCACCACGAAAAATTTTCTAGACCAATTTTACACATGTGGTTAGTTTTTGGGAGCAAAAGTCACATGGGGGGTTAGTTGACCAGACAGTTAACGTCCATTTGGATGGACATGAACAGTGACGCTGATGTGGACGATTATTTGGAGAGATAACATGCCAAATGGAAGGAAAAATGCTGATTGGGATTCACAAGGGAAAAAGATGTAGAAAAAACGTTAAAAATACCAAGGCATAAACTCAGAACAAAAAAATCAAACTCAAACTCAGAACAAAAAAGGAAGAAAATCCAACTCAAATTAAGCTCAAATCAACCGAAAAAACGTTAAAAAAACTAGGGCATAAACTCAGAACAAAAAAATCAAACTCAGAACAAAAAAGGAAGAAAATCAAACTCAGATCAAGCTCAAATCAACCAACAAACTCAAATCAAGGCTCAAATCAAA
This sequence comes from Acacia crassicarpa, assembly GCA_034222035.1. NCBI lineage: Eukaryota > Viridiplantae > Streptophyta > Magnoliopsida > Fabales > Fabaceae > Acacia > Acacia crassicarpa. Next base: position 14,555,936 of record JAWXYG010000009.1, on the reverse strand, counting down.
CTCAGATTAAACTCAAGAAGGCTCAAATCAAATTCAGATCAAGGCTGATTACAGGCCACAAACTATACACAAAAACCAGGGCATGAACAACACAGAACATAAATCAACCAACAAAGCAAAAATCGCAAATCAGAAACAAATAATCAAACCAAAAACTACTGGCTTGTGACATTTATCTATGACAAGCTTCAATTGGACCAGATGAGAAGAGGGAGTAGATGAAAAGGGATCCAGGTTTGTAGCAGACCTAGTCGCAGATCAAGAAGCCGCCGTCAACGACCCAGTCGCAGATCAAAAAGCTGCTGTAGCCAGGCCACTGAAGATCGATTCACTCTTCATCCATCGCGATTCGTGACCTCAACCCATTTTGTTCAATGGTGTTGCGGTAGAACGCCGGTGGTCGAAGATGATGAACAATGGGAGAAAATTAGGGTTTCTAGATTTCCCAATTTGATCTTTCATTTCGCGTATGAGAGGAATCCAATGGAGTATAATTTGGATGTTTAAGTTTTTTTTTTTCTTTTTTAATTAACTTGTGAATCCCAATTAGCATTTTTCCTTCCATTTGGAATGTTCTCTCTCCAAATAATCGTCCACATTGGCATCACTGTTCATGTCCATCCAAATGGACGTTGACCGTGTGGTCAATTAACCCCCCATGTGACTTTTGCTCCAAAAAACTAACCACATGTGTAAAATTGGTCCAGAAAATTTTTCATGGTGCTGGGCACTCCCTGGGGCAAATTACATGTGTAAAATTACTTCTTTACCCTAATAAAAAACAATGTGATTTTATTAAAATATGTAAAAATATTTATATTTAATTATAAAAACATAACATTTAATCTTATTTAACCTAATAAACAAAAGGAGTGTTTACCTTAACTTGAAAAAAGCGCTTTTTTTTTTTTACAGAACAAAATTATTTTATATATTTATTTAATCATAAAATTATTTTTTAAAGCTAATTTTGACACCCAATTTCAAATTGTTCCATTCTTCCTTATTTGAGATGGGTGGTGATGAGTCCCGATGCAACTCGTCTCCCTAGTTTGGTATGCGTTTTGTCATTCATTTGCTTCTCATATCATCACATGCTTCCCACGAGTTGCATCTTTCCTTCTTGTTCAACTTTTCACTCTCTCTTCAGCTTTTCACTTTTTTTTTTTTTAAGGAGGCCAAGCAACCCCAAAAAAAAAAAAAACGTGAATTACCCATGGCATTTTTTTCCATCAGTAATTACCTATAGACTTCTGTAAGTAAAAATTACTGACGGAATTACCCACAGAATTCCGTCGGTAACTGAAATTATCGACGGAATTCCGTGGGTAATTAAAATTTTCCGTTGCAAAAAAAAAAAAAATTGTGGGAAAAATCAATTTTATTCTACCATGATGTTTTTTGCGATGGAAATTACCGAAGAAAAATTTTAATTACCGACGGAATCGCCCACGAAATTCTATGGGTAATTACTGATGGAAAAAATTCTATAGTAATCTGCGTTTTTTTTTTTTTTTGGTGTACTGAGAGCTTAATTACCATTGTAAAAGGGGCCAAGTGGGGGTTTGAATTTCAGACCTTGGACCCAAAAAAAGACATGACCATCAGGCGATCAACTCCTTTCAATTATAACCTACTTCACATCATAATTAAACAAGTGAAATAGCCTACGAGTAAATAGAATAATTTTATGAATGATAAATTAATTTCTTAACAATTTATTCATTTGCGGGTGTCTTACACTGATGAACAAGTTTTAATAAATTTTAAATTAATTTACCTTATTCCAAAAGATATTTTAAAATATAAAAATTCAGAAAGTAGAAACACGAAGTGGTAAAAACTATAAAGAGACAAGCAAGATCTGAAAATTAAAACTGATGTGTAATAATTATGTGTTATTTGATTTTGATTGAACTTTATGATGATATTCTATGAATTGATTAACCAATATCACTTGGTTAATTGAACGGAAATTATCCTTTTATCCTACAAATAATTTAGTATATATTCAATTCCATTATTTATTTGACTATTATTATTTTAAAAATGAAATGCTTCATTATTCAACAAAAAAAAGTACATGGAATTTAATTTAACTTGATCATAAAATTATTTCACATGTTTATAATACTATTTCACTTATTCATAATGTGTAAGACCCTGGTTAACTATATGATGTGAAGTAGGTATGACTATGAGATTATTACATGTATTTTTTGTTGCATATAATAATTAAGGGGATTTGGTAAGTGGTCATGCCTCTTTTTGGGTCCCAAGAGGGGCTGATTTCAAACCTCCACTTGCCCCCCTTTGTCGGAAGTGTATTTTCCGGCATAGGAGCCCCGGTCTGCGGCTGGCCGAAGCTCAAGTCTGTTGTAATAACCTCACTTTTATGTAAATTATTGTATGAAGCTGAATAATATTATATTATAGAATTTTCATTAAATTTAAAGCAAATAATATGTGGTTCCATCTAATTAGTTAATAAGAGATAATTATTGTGAGAAGGCATAGGAAAATAAAAGATGGTTCAAGAATATGGACACATGGCAAAATCAAAATGAACACTAGAGAAATATCTTTGACTTTAAGATGGTGGCTTTAATGATGCTATTACTACCAAGCATCACGCATGAGAGAGGGAGGAAATGAGAAGATAAAGTGTTACTTCATGATAAGTCCACAGGGCACCATAATAATTTTAGGGAACACATATGCTTGGTGAAATAATCATGAGGGACACATATGCTTGGTAAATTAAATGTAGGGGACACCTAAGTTACCAAGTGTCCAAATAATATTTGAGGGAAATAAATTGAGGATACATATGCATCTTGAATTAATTACAAGAGACACTTGTAATTATCTAATTAATGACAAGGGACACCTAATCTTCTTCTTCATTAAGCAAAGCATCTCAACCACAAAAATTGGGCATGAGATGGAAGAAAATATTCTTGACCAAAGAGGGCCAAGTGGCATGCTCATGAGAGAGAAGAAGAAAAATCAGATTTTTGCTAGAAAATGGAAGAGATATAGAGAATTCAAAGGGCAACTAGCAAGGGTAAAAAGGTAAAATCACAAGAAGATATTCTAAGACCAAGGACCACTATAAATAGGACCATATTCTTCTTCATTTTTGACACCAAAGAGGCACCACACATAAGGAAAAGGAAAGGGAGTAGTGAATTGAGAGTGAAAGCCAAGCAAGAAGAAGAGTATAAGAGAAAGTTGAATCAAGGTAAGAAAGTTATAGAATTTATTCTACTTCCCTCAAATTTGTTTAAGCTTCTAATTAATGATCTTGAATAGTATTGTTGGAGTTCTAGCTGTAATATCAAGGAGGACAAGGTGAAGAAGCCAAGAAAGTTGAAACCTCAAGCAAGTAAGTTTCTTTCTCCAACCTCTTGAAAATTTCACAAAAGTATAAGAAAATTGTGGTCAATAGCTAGAACTTAGTCACATGATTTTATTTTGATGATTTTGATGGGTTAAAAGTGTGTAAAATGGAATTTTGTATGATAAAGAGTATGGGGAATAATTTTGAAAGCATAAAGCATGAAAATATGCAAATAGAGGAGTTCAAAAACCAACAAGGGTATTTTCGGAAACTGAGAATTTTTCAAGTGTTTCTGGACTAAGCAAGTATTTTTAGACAAAGATAAACATGCCAAGGGTTATGTAGATTTTTAAAACTCCTTAATCAGATTTTTCTATAATTAATTATGAATTTTTGAAGTTGGGTCAATTTCAGAAATTTTTCTGTACTATGTGTGAAAATAAGAGAATATTCGCCAAGAAAGAAATACTCATTAATAAAGGAAATTAATGAGTTTCAAAAGAAGAAAGATCCTTTACACAAATGTGTAATTATAAGGAAAAGGTTACATTAGCAGTGACACTGTTATATTATATTATATTATTTTATTTTAGGTCTGTTATTCTTACATAATAGTTAGATATTTGCTATTTGACTGATCAACTACTTGCAGGTAAGTAACCTTAATTTCATGTACTTTGTGTGATTCTGTATGTATGTTTTACCATGATTGGTTATGCATTCGATGTTATGTGTTTCAAGCACTTTGGATACCGAAACAACTGTGTGTGACTCCGGCATGGTTATGTGCCTTATTTGAATAGTACATATTATATGTGGCTGCTTGTTCTGGTTTAGGCTGTATGCTTCGCTGTGTGCGACCTGTGAATGCTGTATGTTTAATGGTTTTTCTTACATACTTTGTACATGCTTTATATATGAAATTAATAGTTACTCTGTGATTCATTTATGAATTCCAGTCTATTATAAGAATACAAGAAGTGCGTCTAGAACGGTGCAGGAGATTGGAGGTAAGATGGGAGAGTTTGATTAAAGATTTGTGGAGCATGATGGCAACTTTTTGTTATTACCTCTCTAGTTATGGATGACTATACTATAATCATTATTTTGAATATTTTATCAGGATGACTGTATAACAACCCTTGAAGGGACTATTGTTTAGTTATTTACTTTATCGGTAGTATATTATCTAAAATGTTTTCCTTGCTCTGCTGCGATGTATATTTATTTAGTAAAAGACACTCTACCTGCCACCTGAAAAGGCGAGACCAGTAGGAGTGTAATATTTGTTGCCAGAGTTCTGGCAATTGGGCTGCCATCGGTGGCCGAAAAAGGATGACTTTATTATTATTATTTTTTTAACAATAAATAAGAAGGCGTGGTTATGTCTTTTCAGTAGGAAATTTAATTTCAGTTTGCCCCCAAGTCTCTGCAGCAAAAATTCAGAATGTCTTCTAGGTTCCATTTGATATTAATTGCCTACAGGGGTCCTTGACAAAAATTTTCCCTTATATTTAAGTTGTTATCAAGGCATCTTCTCCGTCCAAAATCAAGCCTTCTTTGTTAAAATGGAAGGACACTGTCAGAAAAAAAGTCAAAACAAAGTTTGATGGTGCCCATCTAATCATCAGTGTGTCTCAATATAAATTTTAATATAAGAGTCTGTTGACTTTTTAAAAGAAAAAAATTAAGAAAGTTAAATAAGTTACTTACTGGTATCATATGATATGTATCATTACATTATATATTAGTTCATAAATTAGGTAAATTAGTTTGAAGAAAAATGATAAGTATAAATACTTTAATATAATTATTTTAATTTCTAAAAAAAAAAGTTAATTAACTCTTATATAAATAACGGAAAGTAATATTTTCTTTCCCTTTGTCGATCTACTCTTTTCCTCCCATCATCTTGCCTCTTCTCCATTGTTCTAGATCAGTTAAAGGGGTTTGAGGTTTTTTATTCCTCCTGAAATTTTAGATTAAATTATCTAAACGTGTTATCATTTATTAAATGAGTATGAAGAGGGCCTTGCATTTAAAACTTTGGTCTAGACAAAAAAACAAAAACACAAACAAAACACACACACACACACCCACAATTTCTCCTAGTAGTTGTTAGTTGTGATTAGTTTTGATGATGTCTTATATTGATGCCATTATCTAGAGCAAAAAGTTTATATCATATACATTGACTAATTATCTTGTTTATTATAGGTTAGTCCAAATCAAATTTTAGAGAATGATCAAGAATTGAGTTTGAAGAAAGAAGAACTTGTTAAATATCATAAGAAAATCAATATCCAAGTCTCCATGATCAAACAGAAGTTGAAACGGCTCAATTCGGAGTTAAAACAAACAAGTTCAAGTTTCCAAATGAATACTGGTTTGTTGGAGGGCATTTATGTAATTTCAGCGCTTTGAGTTTGAAGAAAGAAGAATCTGTTGATTATCATGAAAATATTAATATTCAAGTTTCACTGATCAAATAGAAGTTGGAACAGGTCAATTCGGAGTTAAAATGAGCAAGTTCAAATTTCCGGAAGAATACTAGTTTGTTTTGGGGCATTTGTGTAATTTCAGCTCTTTTTTAGGCATGCACAGTGTCTTGCTCGAGCACAACAAAGTCATGCTCGACCAAGGTCCATTTCTAGCCCATTTTCGCCCAAAATCCGTCCTTGCTCGAGTAAGAGAAAATCCTTGCTTGAGCAAGGTAGTTCCATTAGCTTCCTCTGTTCAGCTCTATTTCTAGCGACCTTCGGTAATTTGACGATATCTCTCAAACCAGGAACCGGATTGACATGAAACCATTGGCATTGGAAACTAGACTCCCAACACGTATTTGTGACAAAAATTCATGCCCAAAGGAGTTCAGATGTATTATCAATGAATTTTACAAGTTTCGAAAAAAATCAATGTCACAGTCCAGACCCAGCTTCGGTATTTTGAGAATATCTTACAAACGACAAATCGGATTGATATGAAATGAGCGCCATTTGAAACTAGACTCAAATACCTTTTTCAAAAACATCAATAACACAGAAAAATAAGATCAATTGAGGAAGTTATGATGTTTTGAAGTTGACTGTCTGTTCTGGATTCTGGAAAAAAACACTGGATAAGATTAACCTCCATTCATCTGATGTTAATGGACGAAATACAAATAGTTTGGAGCTGATTCTTATTGAATTAGAAAGAATATTTGAAGAGCTTTCTGAGATGGGATGATTTGCTATATTTGGGTTTACACCGAAGACGTTATGCTCGCTGGAAATTGCTGTCAATGTAATTGCTTCTTGAAAGTCTGAAATTTGCACAAGATAATGGTAGCTAGCAACCTGACTCTCGGAGATGGCCATTCAAGCATAGAACATAATGCCAAGCATAATTTCACAATTGATCAAGTCATGCTCGAGCAGACATTGTGGAGTGCCCGAGCATCATCGAGATGGAGAGCCATGCTCAAGCAGAGAATGAAGCATACTCAAGCATGAGACAATCATCAAATTCACTGAGTTAAAGACTTGTGCTCGAGCAGAGAAATGAGTTTGCCCAAGCAGCGTCGAGTGTCAGTGAGAATTCCAACTATGAAGAGTCTTGCCAGAGCACCATGCTCGAGCAGACCATTTATGATGCCCGAGCATCATCGTCCCCAAAGCAAAAGTTCACAAGTTTGAAGGACGTTGCCCGAGCAGATGGTTGGACGTGCTCGAGCAACATCAACTCTTCTTTCATCCTTACTCTTTGGATGACCTGTGCTCGGGCAGGAATTAGCCATGCTCGAGCAGAGCAAAAAGCTTGCTCGAGCAGCAATGTGATATCTGAATGATTTTGCCTTTATCTGTGACTTGCTCAAGCAACAAGCAAGACTTGCTCGAGCAACAGCGAAAATCCACAGCTTTTAACTTAGACGCTAAGCGAAGCTTGCCCAAGCAAGCTTGGGATCTTGCTCGAGAATAGGGTGATTTCTATTCTTCCAAAGTACTTCTTCTATTGGTTGCTCGAGCATACTATCAGTCCTACTCGAGCATGCTCATCCGCTGGTTCTTCAAATTACAATCTTCGGAAATCTAAATTAATTGATTATGATTTCACTTCTTCATATCATCACTCATGACTATTCCTAATTGCTTTTAATCAGTTTGTTAATGAGTTTCAGATGATTATATGAAGGATTAACATCAGATTATCAAAAAGCAGATGATGATGTCAGAAGCTCCAACGGCTATATTTATTTCCTCCAACGGTCATATGCTAAATGTGAAGAATTGCTCAAATGGTCGAATACTTTACATCAACTATAAAAGGAGAAGCCTTCAAGATAGAAGAGGTTAGAGACAAGAGCTTGCAATGACAAAACGCCAACATTATGAATCCAACGATTAACTTACATACTCTCTGTTTCACAATGTTTACATAGTTTTTTAGTAGAGAGTGTGATGATTGATTTTGTATTTCAGTGTTCATCTTCTATCTACTCGTGAGGAGTCATTAATTCTTATTCCTTTCATTCAGATATTAAATCTTAAGGTTATGGAACCTTAAGTAGGGGTGTATCAATTACAACTTGTAAGGGGGAGTGGAGTCTGAGAGTGAGAGGACCATCCTTTGTTTATAGAGTGTGTAATTGTACCCTTACAGTGTGTAAGGAGAGTATCTCGATAAGAGATTGTAAAGGTTACACAAGTGCCCGACTAAACTTGTGAGGTTGTAAAGGCTTTCCCTCATGTCCAGTTAAACGAGGAGACAGTGGATTGAAAATCTCAAGTGGAGCTTAGGGATTGGACGTAAGTCAAGGATTGGGTCGAACCAGTATAAATCACTGTTTGCATATTCTCTTCCCTATACTCTTATCACTAGTGCAAAAAAGAGCTTTAAGACCGCCTCATTTAGACCGGACTATAGAGAATCAGGTCTTAAAAGTATAACCGGTGGCAGTTTCGTAAATATAAAGAACTTTTTGGTATGATCGGTGGCATTTTCGTAAATATATAGAACACTTTTAATACCGGACTATAAAATATGCGGTCTTAAAAGTATGACCGGTGGCAATTTCGTAAATATTGTGAGAAGACGCCGATAAGTCCGAGAATGCGATGATTTATTCCTTCACTTAATTGGAATTATATACATATGCTAATAAATAAATAATCTTCTGACCTAGGCAGTTTCTATAATTTAGGAATTACAATCAGGAATATAATTATGAAATTCAAAAAATCATGATCTGCTAATTTAATTCCTAAAATCTCTCTAACAACTTAATTAAGATGATTACAATCAGGAATATAATTACGAAATTCAAAAAACCATGATCTGCTCATTTAATTCCTAAAATCTCTCTCACAACTGAATTAAGATAATTGCACAATATAATCGTATATGCTAATTAATTAAATTTGAATTTCCAACAAATATATAAAACACTTTTAAGACCGGATGTTTGTAAAAATAGGTCTTAAAAGTATATTTTTAAGACCGGACCCTTTATAGTCCGGTTTTAAAAGTGTTTTATATATTTATGAATTGCAACCGGTCATATTTTTAAGACCGGACTATAAAGGCTTCGGTCTTAAAAATATACTTTTAAGACCTATTTTACAAACATTCGGTCTTAAAAGTGTTTAAAAAAAAAAAACTAAATTCGCTAAACTCGTTAAGTCCGTGAGCGTGCTTGTCTTCTTGGTGATATAACATTTGCTTAGTTATAGATTCAACAAGTGTACCAAGAGCCTAACGAGTCAAATCCTCAGCAAGAATGACATCCTCTTCCTCTAATCTACTCGCAATCTTCGTAAGTCATCCTAAGAGCCACACAATCAAATCCGTGGCAACGTTGGTAGTGAGATGCTTCGAGGGTTTAGCGATGGCATCAACTCCAATCCTCAGCAACGGCGCAAGGCTTCGAGGATTCTGGATGACGGCGGCTCCTTCCTCTTCGATCTATGGCTCCTCCCACACCATCTTTGCACAGATCTGGCTTAAAACCAAACCCAGATCTCTTCTTGCTTAAGTTTGTTTCCTCCCACCTTGACTGCTCCTGCTCAGATCTGGACTTTGATTTTGGTTGCTTGAAGCTTTGCCAGCATCGACAAGAGGATCCTGCTCAGATTTGGTTGCTTTAAGTTTGTGATTTTTTTGTAGATCTGGACTTCAATTTCACTTCTGATTTTATATTGATTCAAATTCAATTTCCATGGTAAATAATTTCTATTTCTTGTTATATTTTCTTATTTCTGGACTTTGTATTCATCTTTTTTGTTTTTCTTGTTGGTGTTGCTTTCAATCTTCTCTTCTTTTTTGTTTTTCTTATTGGTGTTGCTTTCAACCTTCTCTTGGTTCTCTGTCACTGATGATGGAGGAACATTCAAAATGTTACCAGATTTGGTGATTTGGGACCGATTGTTTCGTTTGGGTTTATTTATTTATTTATTATTTTGAAACACTTTTAAGACCGGATATTTCAAAAGTTCAGTTCATCCGGTCTTAAAAGTATAACTTTTAAGACCGCCTGGAACAAGACCGGTCGCAAATCCGGTCTTACATACCTATTTCGTCCGGTCTTAAAGCCTTTTTTTGCACTAGTGTATATTTTCAGCATATCTGTTTGATTGACTGAATATCACTTTACAATTATTACTGTCATACGAACTGCTTTAAGTAAGTTGTGAAAAAATTTTCAAAGTTATCTAAAGTTTTATCAAACACCCAATTCACCCCCCTTTTGGGTGATAGCCAAGTCTAACAGTAGTCTATTTTGTTATCATTTTTCAATAAAAATTTGTTTGAAAGGCCCTATTACTATGCTACCATCATACTATTATACAGACCTGTTCAAGATTTCTCCAGCCTTGCCAACGTCTTTCTCCCCATTTTTCCTCATTGTGTGTGCCTTGTTCCACAACGTAATTTTTTTATTAAAAAACTTGGGCGTGACGTTCTGAGGACACAATGAGACACAACCCAATCCTGCCTATCAAGCCTTGTCATAGCTTTATTTATTTATTTACTTTTGCCTCGAAGGATATAAACAAATCAAAGTTTTTTGGACTTTAATTTATAAATACTTTACTTAAATTATTCCCTCTGCGACAGTCCAAACCGATAAGATTCCCACTAAGGATCCCAAAGAAACTATAGAAAGGAAGAAGATGCCCATTGTTGTTTGATGCTCATGAACGTTTTTCATATTTGATCTTCCAACTTCTTAAGGAGCAAGTTTGTTTTCTCAGCCTGCCATTGTTAAACCAACAAGGTGGATTTCTCAGATTCATCATGTCATATATAAGTATGTGTGTGTATAATTAATTAATTAATAGCTACAAATATATTTACCTCTGTATCCCAATTGCAACGAATGGTGATAAAGGCCAATATTAAGGTTTGAGTTGCCGTTCCCCCAAAAATCATGCCCGCCCAAATACCCTGACATAAAATATTTTTCACTTTCATTCATATTGAATTAATTCAACAAATACTAAATACTCTTTCCGATTCCCAAACCTTGTATGACCAAATCGGAAATTTGATTTTGGTTTTAATTAAATATAAAACGTATTTACCATATTTGTCAATCTTTTCATAATTTATCACTATTAATACTCTTTCAACAATAATCAATGAAGAGAGTAATAGAAAAAATTAAGGAAGATGATTAACGTTTCCAAAAGAAAAATGTCATAATAAATCAGTTATAGAACAGAGATGGTACGCACCATGACACCTCGATGGAAGACCCAGCCCATCAGAATTCCAAGAGGCAGACCAATGAGATAGTAGCAACCCAAGTTTATGTATGCCACGTAGGATTGCCACCCTGACCCCACAGCGACACCTGCTCATAACAATTAAGTTTATCAGCCACGTCATCAGATCCACAAACTAAATATTTGGAAAGCCACGATGTTAAAAAAGTCAGTGCCTGAGAGAACTGGTTGAACGCTATTGAGAAGTATAGTGAAGACCAAGAGAAGAGACAGCTCGTTGACTTGGTCAAGCACAAGTTTACTTGAAGAGAATAAATAGCCAATTTGATTGTGAAACAACATATACAAAACACATATCACCACTCCTATTATGGTTGACGTTACCACTGACACCGTTGTTGCAAATTTGGCTCCTTTTCCATTGCCAGCTCCCAGCTCATTTGCCACCCTCACTCTGCAAGAAGGACCACCACTCAAACCATGTAACAAAAACAAATACACTCTTTCCAATTTTTAATATATGACATATTTATTTAAATTTAATTAGATTAAGGAAGTTGATCAAGTTAGTTAATATAACATATATTTTCTAAAACACTATAATCATTTTCCCTCTACAATCTCATCGCCGAGACTGCACCATTTTGGACATATATGTTTGTAGAAAGAAATGGACATTATTGATTTTGCAGTGAGAGTTTGAAGAAGTAGGAATATTCAATTCAAAGTGTAAAACTAGAGGGTTGCTCATATGAAATCAAATCTTGCCGAGAACGTTGCAGTAGTCTACTATATTAATCTGTGGGAACCGACTCAATTATTGAGCAAGACAAGAGCTTTGGCCAGCACACAAATTTTTTTGTCATGAGGCAACGTATGATCATTGAGTATGTTCGACCAATCCAGAGGATTGCTTATATTCTGCTTGTATCCTCTGCGACTGTGTTAACAAAAAGACAGAAAATGGGCCTACCTTGCTACGTCTGCACCATTTGGATTCACCTGATTTTCCCCGTTGTTAAAATTTTGAACTGCTTTTCCCCTCCTTTACCCATCTTTTTCCTTATTTACCATTGAATTGAAATCTCAATGATTGAGATTTAACATCTTATTTATAAGAAATAGTATTACAATTTTAGTTATTAAAATACAAAAAATAAAGTTAAATTGCTAAAATTTGATCTAAAAAATTGGCAATTGTTGTAGAAAAATGGGAAGAAATCATACTCTATAATACAGCTCTTTGCTAAAAGAACAATATACCGCAAGATTAACAATATAGGAATAAATAAATAACTTATGTTATTCTAAAAAAATAATAATAAAATCAAAGGCTATTCTTCGATTTTAATTCATTCACAACTTTTATTGCGGCCTATTTTCGGATGAATATGAGACTTCACATGCAGTTTCAGTTTCCATTAAGTTTTGTTTCTTCTTAAATTATTGATGTGTTTTGTATCACATGACATAATGAAACTATAACCGAAACTGTGAAGCCTCATATATATCCAAAATTAGGCGGTGTTTGATGGCTTTTCATAAACGATGTTTTAAAACAGTAAATTATTAAATGTACTGTGGGCCAATTTATGGTGCTCGACAGCTTCAATTAGTTATATACTACCTCATGTCATTAATATAAGATATAATTTATAATATAACACAATTTGTACTACAAAACTAGATTTTATATTAAGGATCAAATGAACAGCCTTGAATCTTAAGGATAGTACTTTTCTAATATAAATAGCACTCTTTGCAGAAAATTTACGTACCCAGTTGCAGCAAAGAATGCAAGAGGAATCATCATCTCCCATCCATTTATGGCCATGCTGTCAAATTTCCAACAAAATACTAATAATAATAATAATTAAGAATACCATGATCAAAAAATGAAAGTGACCGATGAACAATTAAACATTTTTTAATGTGCTTACCATATGGACAACGCATCCACTGCAATTTTTGCATTCTCTAGATTCCCAGTCATTAATATCAGTATTCTGTAGTACCAGTTCTCCAAGCTGTAAGTGAAATTAAATCACATAAGCCAATGAAGAAACGTATATATGAAAATATTTAACAAAACAAAAAAATAACGTATTGATGCAATTTTTGGCCCCTTTGCCTTCTTCTTAGTTTTTGTTTCTTAAGTTTTAAATTATATGTTTTAGTCCCTCAAATTTTATTCTGTTTAAAAGATTAGTTCATATAATTTAATAAAACTTTTGACCATTTTACCTAGTCAAAACTCATAATTTAAAAACTGAAGAACAAAATGAGGGTAAAGATGAGGGACCTAGAATTATGCAAACCCAAAAATAAATATAGAAAATATTACCAGAGCATGACACCCGAAGATGCAGAAAGTCTGACGAATTCCCACAAACCAGAAAAAGCTTCCATGGAGAAACCAGTCCATGTGAGAGGACAACCTCCACAAACACAATAAAACATAAGTCCTAAAACCAAAACCCACCAAGATATATTCATGGCGGCGGCTGTGCCAATAACTCCAGCTTCAAGCTTGTACACAAACAACCAAGACACAAGTACATGCACAATTAGTGCCACTAGAGACATCCAAGCAATCACTCCAGGCTTAAGCTGGCACTGCAAGAATCTCCAAAGAGGAAATTGAAACGCAAAGCTAAAGTGAAGAGGTATCATCCACAAGGCAACTACCCCAGATAGCTCTGCTAAATCCGAAGGCTGACCCATAAGCTTCAAGATCGGCGAGGCAAACAGAAGAATCGGCAAGAGCAAAACACAACACATCGAAAGTACAATCCATGAACGTTGAAGGTAAATCCCCAACAAGTAAAACTTCTTCGCCCCAAAGGCTTGCCCGCATAGTGTTTCTAAAGCGCTTGCCATACCCAGCTGATGATAAAATTCATAATATAGCTAGAATATATCAAATATCATTATATGATATGATATCTCAACACAGTGGTTAAAGATTTGAATTTTAATGAAGTGAAAATAGGGAGAATATATAGATACCAGGAGGCCAATGTCGAATCCGAGGATGACATTGATGACGATGGAGATGGCGGCCAGTTCAAGGTCGCCGAGATGGCCGGCGAAGGCTTGGGTGATGACTAATATGGCATAAGAAGTTATACGGCTGAAGATTGCGGGGCCTGTAATGTGCCAGAGCTTCTTTGATTCAACCCAAACCCTTTGTGCGAGATCTTGATGATGATGATGATGGTCCTCTTGTACATACTCTAGCAATGGAACTTCTGCTTTGCTTGTGGGTGAAACCGCCTCGTTGGTCGTCATTTCTGTGAAGTCAGTCTGAGAGAGGATGAACAAGAAGGTTGCAAAAAGGCACTGAAACTGGTTTCTATAATATATTGTTTATTTATAAGAAAGAGAAGAGAGGTTCATTGTGGGGTCCTCCTCTTCAGCTGCATTGCAGGGATGGGTTTTGCACGCAAGACCTGGGTAGGGAGATCTGAGGTTTAATTTTTTTTAATTAATGATTTTTAAATGAAAAATTATTTTTTTAAAAAAAAAAATTAGTTGGAAGATTATCTTTAGTTTAGATAATATACCGTTATATTTAAAAAAGAAAACCAAAAAAAAATAAGAAAAAACATAAATTTAGATTGTTCAAATCTCATTTAAAAAGTCCAATGAGATAAAGTCTCTGTAGCCATCAAAGGAAACTGGTTCCGCTTTTTAAGAGGATTGAGAGTCGTGAATCTGAAGACAAGGGAACGACAGCTACTTTAGCAATCTGATGCCGACAGTTAGGTTTTATTATTGCTTATAACGGTCAAAAAATCCTCTATTCTATTGGAGTAATAACAACAAGGAATCAGGTAGGTACTAAGCGCTTGTTTCATCTTGATGGTTGACATTAGATTTGGATGATTGAGATTTAATTTCATTAGAACATTTTTAAATAACATTTTTATTAATGTTAGTTAAGCAATAGATTATCTTTATTTTTAAGGAAAATACATATCAAGGCCCTTTTAACAGAAAAAATTTTAAAAAAGGCTCATGACCTTTTCTAATATAAATTCATTAAAACGTTAGTTGTTAACGGATGTGATATAGTTGTTAATCATGGCTGATATAGTTATTAATGTGACTGATTTAGTTGTTAAAATATTGTTGTTAATGCGACTGATTTAGTTGTTAACGAGAATTGATTTAATTGTTAATAAGATTGATTTAGTTGTTAATGTTTCAATGAATTTATACTAAAAAAATGCCCTGAGGGGCTTTTTTGAGATTTTCAGAATCTTTGGACCTTTTTTGGGATTTTTCTGTTAAAAGGGTATCATATGAATTTTCCTTTTCTATTCTCTACCTATTAAAACAATATATTATTTTTTTAAATAATAACAAAGTATTAAATCTAAAGTATTCAGAAGGAACGAACCAACTGATATGGACTGAAACTTATTCCCAGTTTATGCACCTTTCTACGCTATCAATACTTTCTGTGAATAGACATATGTGGTACTTTTGACTAATAAAAATATCAAACGGAGACTTTTTACTGATTTTTATAATTTTAAACATGAAATAAAAATTGGATTATAAATAAATCTTGAAAAATTCTATGGGTTGTAACTTGCAAGTTGAGAAGCATCTTCTTTTCTTTTCTTGGTCAACTAGAGCAGGGGAATTAGAGCTTGTCTTTAAAAGGTCAGGATCTAATAGGGCCAGTTCTACGGGATCTATGTAAGAAAAACATCTTTTTCTCAAAGTCCGGCCCAAAAGCACCAAGGCTAGGGTCAGCTCTACAGGGCTCGAAAGTTATTATTCCAAATTTTAACTATTTTTCCTCCATTTTTTTTCAAAGAAATTTAATTAGTAAATTACAACAATTAAAGTTCTAATTTGTCAAATAAATGTTATCAACATTAATATTCAAATAACACGAATCATCCAACAAATAAACACATTCACTAATTCGTAATCAAAAGCAAACTATTGTTTACAAATAACTCATATAAAATATAAGAAGCATATGACTAAGCAAAATTAGTATAATGCTTATCATTGTCATTTTTTTTGCCAATATTGTCAATTTCAAAAACATTTAATTATACTTCAAGTCTGTGAGCGTGAGTTAGATTTTCAAAAAAGAAAAAGAGGCCGAGATTGAAATATTTAGGGTTCTCATTCTCAACTCTCAATTCTAGGCATCTTAGGTAATTTTTTTTTTTAAAAAAAAAGATTAAAAGGGCTTAACTGGCCGGCCCTTTTAAGCTTGAAGTCCTGCAATACCAATTTCATTTAACTTTTCTAATTTTCAAGCTCTGTCCTTAAAAGGTCAGAACTTAAACGGACTGGCTCAACCCGATTCCTAACTCTATGATCAACAAGAACGATCTTTTTATTTGTAGCATCTAGCTAGAATGGCCGGCAGAGAAGATATTTTAATTTACTTATTTTGGATAGTTTATAAAGTTATTTATTTTTAGGCAATTTTAATATGTTGCACGTGTTTTGTATTGTGAGTTGTGTTAACACAACAAATATGGACCAACAAAATAATGGAAATGCAGGATCAGGATCTAATGAATATCGAACCAGTATTTATATTATACAGACAAGACCTATTGGGCCGAACACAATAACAACAACACATATCAGGCCCAATCAACATTCCACAAATATATACAAACTAGCCTATGCCAAGGCAATGCGCGGATGAAGAGTGATGTATTTATTAATGTGTTATTGTGTAAAAAATCACTTAGATTTCTAATAGAATAATCAAAATATTAAATTATAAATATTTACTAAATATTTTATACCTACCTCCCTATTATTAATTTATAAAATATTAAGTAACAACCTTCCTTATTATTTATTTTTCATAACCGCCTCATTTTTTTAATAAATATTTTATACCTACCTCCCCATTATTAATTTACAAAATATTGTATAAGTATTTTCTCCATTATCCATATTTCATAACTTCCTCTTTTTATTTATATATTTATATTTATTTTTTTGTGTTCGCCATTATTAATTTTTAAAATATTGTGTAACTATCTTCTCTATCATCCTTATTTCATAACCACCTTGTTCTTTATTTCTTTTTCTTTTTATTTTAGAGTTTTGAGCCTACTATTTTACTGAAGTATCAGATAGGGTGACGTTACTGCTCTACTTTTATCATGATCATCGACCAAATACCTTCATAAAAAAAAATATCAGAAAGATGGTTCCTGCTGGTTACATGCGATAATCAAATAATTCCATGAAGAAGGTTTCTCTTGTACAAAGTGACAGTCAATCGTTTAGTGCGTTCGTAGAAAATTAGATTGTTTATTGTTGCTTGACTATCAGAATAAACTGAAACCGATTCTGAATTACTTACACTAGGATCCTTTACCAGGCGAGACAACCAAGTAACCTCAGACACAGCTGTTTCCAAGACACGATATTCGACTTCAACCGACAACGTAGACATCGCGTGTTGTTTCTTCGATTACCAACAAATAAGGAAGCTTCATTAATGGCGGTGATGAAGAGTTACAAAGAAAACACATGGGATACTTGTGCAAGACGTAGGAAGCCCTAATAGAATAGGAGAACTCTTGGAGCGTGCCATCAGGGACGACGAGTTTGGCAGTGGCGACATGGGCGGAGAAAGAGGTGTTGCCAGAAGCCAATTTGGAGATTTCTATTTAGTTGGAGGAGAATGAAAAAGGGGAGGGGGCATATATTGGAAGGAGGATAGAGCCTGATGAGCACAAATAATACCATATTTTCCCTATACTTCATAATTGAATTGAATGATAAAAATAAGCTTAACCATGATTTAAACAAGCAAAAAGGCATGTATTCATAATATAGGGATTGAGAGATGGAAATCATCCACATGTGCTAAATTCGCGATGCTTTTGAGGAAAACTGTGTAGCAGAGTTGATACGATGCTATAGCATTCTGACAGCTAACCGAAGAGCAATACAAGGCACACGAATGCTATAGCAAAGTAGAGGACGCAATGCTATGTGGCTTATATTCTAACCTTTTTGTCCAGATGATTTTAGGAATTAAATAAAAGGGCGATATTGACAGATATGATTGCTGACGTACGGAATAGAAGATGCGGATGGTCAAAAATAAAACATTTGAAGAATCCCGCAGAATTAGCAGAAGCAATCTAATTAGAAGATCCGACAGATCCCGACGGAATAGGAAAATCTCAACTCGCTGCAACTTGCGTCGCAAGAAAGCTCAATTATAAAAGGCAGCTGAGAGAACCCTAAAGCAGTTGGAGAGCCCTAGACAGAATTCTATCTTCGGCAGACTCAAGAGAAGAGTGAGGAGGATCACAGAGCACCCTGTTTCCAGGACAACCCAACATCCTTCCCTGCAGTTCGACGGAGAGAAGACGACGTGGAGACGTGACGTGACAGGACTTCATCCACGCCTTGGAACTCTGTTCAAGCTTTCTGTTTTCCTTTTGTTATTTCGTATTTCAATCATGGGTCATTCTGTTAATGTTTGTTTCGTGTCTCCTTCGTCAATCATGAACTGATTTTTATATGGCTGGACGAGGATGAATCTTTAAGTGTCGAATGAACCCAGTTGCAAGTTTTTAATTCAATAAATTTGGTTTGCGTATCGGTGTTTTAAATACTAGTTGGTTAACGGAAGTTAAGGGCTAGATTTGTGGCCTCAGCTTACTGGCAAGGAGTTGGGGTTAGACCTTTGAGAAACAGTGTTTGCTAGGCAGCCCGTGCACAGCTTGACTTATTATTGTAGGCTTCAGGAATGGGTCTACCTCTCATAACCATAACACCTCAAGCATAGCAAAGATCTAAACTAGAAAGTTGCCATAGGAATATGGAAGGAGTATAGTTAGCATCCTATGTATCGGACGCGGAAGCTTCGGTAGACTATAGAGGTGGGTTAACCAAATAGCTTTGTGAGTAGCAGTTATGCTGTAGCAATTGCGGAAGCTGTACAGTGTAGATGCTGTAGCATTGGGTAGAGCAACTGGGGGATTAACGCACTTAAGGGTGACTCTGAGTCCAGCCTAACCTTTTACTAATATCTTCTCATTTTTACTGTTATTTTGTTTACTTTTACTAGTAGCATAATCACCACAACCACTCAACCTGATTTTATTTATTTTCTGCTTTCACAATTATCATAGCAATCGAGCGTCATTCCTTGGTATCTCAGTCTCTGTGGGACAATACTCTACTTTCACTTTATTACTTGTTTGACTGGTTCGCTTGTCACAAGGGAATTTGACCAACAGAGCCTCGTGATTTGAACCTCATGGCCACGTAAGATAATCATTTGTCGAAACATATTTAAATCAATTTCCTTTTTACTCAATTGATATTGAAAATGGAAACATGGGGAATGGCTTTCCAGGCTGGAATTTGGCATTGACAGATCTAGTGGGAACCCTCTTTTTGAGGTTATCAAGGACTTGAGCTTTCGCCAAGTTTACTTTGGAATTAATAATAAATAATAACAATTTGTTTAGTTAAGTAAGTGTATTAACCGGTATGTTTTGTCAAAGATTGTTCCAAACAAAAATCCTAGTCACAGTGTCCTAGTCATTCATCTTCATTATTGCTCCGTCTAGATTGACAGATATGTCTAGTCTGTTGGACTAGTAAGTTAATCTAGGATCAAATAATAACTCTCTCCTAGGTATCTATGAATTAAATACCTATGAGTACAGCAGATCACTAAGCACGGAGAAGAACTCAATGGCTTTAGCCAAAGGGGGTGGTGCGTGTACACAGTGACGGCAGAATAATAATTGAGAGAGAATAATTATACCTCTAGGGTTTACCTCTTATTTATAGAATTTACTTGTAAGGTTAGAGTTTGGAATTATGGGCCTTTGTGCATCCAAGACCAAGTGCTATATCGCCATACTTAAGTCATGTAGATTGCCCCTTATTGGGCCATACATTAAATGGGCCTCATATGAGTCCGTAACAGTTGCCCCCTCAACCCGGTAGTCCAGGTCTCTGGGCTACCGGGTTGCATTTGTTATTTAACTCGGATCTCATATCCAATCTGTTACAACATACTTGATTACTTGATTTTCATTTAGCTCTTATCCGGCCTTTACCAAACTTCAGATTCATTGATGTTCTAATTGTGAATTGCCCCCAGACATGTAATCTGGGTTAATTCGATCAGGAACTATCTATTCCTTTTCATGATTGTTGGGATCTCTTTTCTATCAAACATCCAGGTTCCAGGTTTATATGTTTTAGCAACAGGCTTCACCCAATTTGGATTGTCATGAAGAGGGACAGCCTCAATTTGCTTATATCATTATGACAACTTGATAGCTATCCACTTTCAACTGTCATAACGTCAAACAACCACCTTTTGTCGTCTTTGGCATCTGTGCGCATTTAATGCACACATCGTTTCATGTATTTCATAATTGCTTTTGGGGTAAATTGTCTCTTTTGCCCCTGCCTCTTCAGATTCGTAACCTCAACGGTTACGTTTATATATGCACGTCTCCCCCATTCTCATCACTTCAAATTCGTTGCTCACACTTTCTTCTGAGAAACTTCTCCTTCTCTTTAAATACCTGTCTTCTCACGTTCTTCTGGTTCACACACTTAGGGTTTCAGAAACATTTCCAAAACTAGGTACTTCCACCATTTCTCAATACTTCCTTCGATTTTGCTTTGAAGTTCTTAAATAAGTTGTTGCTTTGTTCTTGTTTCTTTATCTGTCTTTGAAGACTTCGATTTCTAGGTTTCTGGGTAGACTTCAACTTTTGGGTTCTAAGTAGACTTCGATTTCTAGATTTATGGGTACCTTTCTTTGAATATGAGCCTTTGTAACTTGATTTTTGCTACATAATTTCCAGCATCCTACCTTAAGTCTTTATAGTGTTGTGCTTTTGCCTTCGAACATAGGATCATCTTGCTATATCTCCTTCCCCCGTTTTTACCAAACGCATTGTGTATCTTTAATGGTCATCTCTATTAACTATGGATAGAGGTAATCCTTTACCACCTTTGAATCGAGATAACATAACTCCAGAGGAGAAAGAAAAGTTACGTCAAATAGTTCCTCCTAGAGCTTGTTTTGGTTTTGGGGTATTCCGCGTATCAAAGAAGAGAAGCAAGACACATTACTTCATGGATACCGAGGTGGGGGAGTCAAAAGAGATCCTAACCACCAAAAACTGAGAGTCGGGGTGTGAGCAAAACTAACCCGTGATCTCACGCTCAACCACAAAAAACTGAGAGTCGGGTTAAGAGCAAATCTATCCTGGCATCTCACATTTCTGAACGACAAGGTATAAGTGCAACTAACTCGGGGTCCCAAACTATCCAAGGTCTAGGCCAGAATTACTCTACTTCATACGTGAGTAGAAAAATAACCTCCACCTCATCTTTGAGCACGGAGGAATTTGTCGATCCATGTTATGATTGTGTCTTTCTAAGCTCTAAACTCCTCCAGAGCGGTTGTGACTCTTTAGCCAAGTCTACTTTAGCCTCTTGTTGTCACAACTTAATTTCCAAATCCATCCCAACTTCTGCTAACAAGGGTAATCTCATTGAAAACCAGGTGTCATATATTTATGAAAGTTTTTAATTATACCTTCACAACATTTTGATTTACTAAACCAGAATTCAATCCGAAGTAAGGGCAACCCGTCACATGTTCAAACTCAGTTTTTAACCAACATTTTAAACATTTCGATTTGATTAGGGTTAGCATGATAGTTCACCTCATTACCCCAAAATAAAGTTTTTGATGCATCACAACTACGAAGGGTTATTGCTATACCTTTGCTTTATCTGAAACTAGGTTCAACTACCCTGGCTTCATTCATTCATTTGTTCATACTTCCCACAATTCAAAACAAATTGAAACATAACTTTCAACTGAAAATTGCTTCATTTATTAGATGAATTTGCTGATATAGTCGACTTTAAACAATCTCTAAAAAGAAAATTGCACCTACAACAAAACAACTTAACATGGAACTCGGTTTAACTGTAATAGACTTTCAATTTATCCGCGTTCCATGTTCTTTTAATTAATTTCTTATCTAGAGTCTCCAACATATAAGCTCTTTTGTCAAGCTTTTCTCTCTAACTCAGTAAGGGCCTTCCCAATTTGCAGAAAACTTTCCATCCCTAACATTTTTATTTCCTACATCTACTCTTCAAAGCACCAAATCACCTTTTTCAAATGATCTAGGTTTCACTTTTTATTATATTTGGCTGCGATGAGTTGCTTGGTGGCCATATCACGACAATGTGTTGTGACTCTGACTTCATCTATTAAATCCCACTCCATAGCCAAAGCTTCGTTATTCTTCTCCTCTTTCTCTTGAGGAATGATCATTCTTTTCCACGATGGTTGACCTATTTCGACCGGGATCATAGCCTCACATCCATAAGTTAACTTGAATGGAGTTTCCTTAGTTGACATTTGAACACTGGTTCTACAACCCTACAAGACGAAGTACAGCTGGTCAACCCAGCTGGATTCTGCATCCTCCATCCGCTTCTTTAATCCATCAACAATTACTTTATTTGTTGCTTTAGCTTGTCCATTTGATTGAGGATACTCCACAGAGGCAAAGTGATGCTTGATGTGGAACTCGAACATCATTTCTTGGAATCTCTTATCAATAAACTGGGTTCTATTATCCGTCACCATCTTAGCTGGGATTCCAAATTTGGAAATAATGTTTCTTTCAAAAAAACCTTTGCACCTGAGCTGAGGTAATTGTTGTTACAAATTCAGTATCTATCCATTTAGTAAAATAATCAATAGCTACAATAAGCTATGTAACTGTCTTGAAGCCGCTTTAAATAGTCCCAATAAATCCATGCCCCATTTGAAAAAGGGCCACGAAGCCGAGATAGATTTCAGTTCAGCTGGGGGAGACCAAATTATTTTGGCATGTATCTGACAACTACCGCATTTTTTAACATGGTCCTTTGAATTTGCCTCTATTGTTGGCCAATAATAACCTATGAGTAGAGCTTTCCTGGCCGAAGCCTTAACACCCATGTGTTGACCATTGATTCCTTCATGAATCTCGGCCAAAACATACTCGGCATGTTCTGAGTTCAAACATTTCAACATTGGAGTGTGCAAGCCCTTCTGGTATAACTGATCTTCCACAACTGTGTGCATGACTACCCCTCGTACCAATTTCTTGGCTTCATGTTGAATCATTGGGAAGGACTCCTTTTTCCAAGTAGTCTATGATTGGTCTTCTCTAGTCTTCCATTGTCGAGATAACCATAACATAACTCGACTCTGATAAACTTTGTTGAATCATAGTTTTGTGGTAACCCGAGTTCTTTGTACTTGCCAATTTTGACAAAATATCATCCCTGTTATTTTCTCCTCGAGGAATATGACTAACAATCTCCAATAGCTCCACTGATAACGTAGCAATCAAACTCGGCTTCTTGGAATTCATCATCATTACCATCTGATTTTTTCTGCTTTTCATCTTTCCTTTTCTTTTCAAGAGCCGGCTCTTACTGCAACCTCCTTGCTTGCGCTTATTATTCTTCCATCCCTGGGTTTTTATCACGTATTGTCATAATTTACCCTCTTTGACGAATTTTCCACAATATCTCTGAGCTCCCAGCATTGATCAGTGGTATGTCCCAGTTTATTATGAAATGCACAAAATCGAGATTGATCTACACCTGCTTTATTGTAAAGTGGTCGGGGTTGTTCCACTTTTTCCATCTCGGTCATTGCTATCTCCCTCCAAATTTGAGACCGTGGAGCATTTAAAGGAGTATATTTTTCATATTTTGTTTCAAACTTTCCAACCCAAAATTTACTGTCCAGGTTTCTTCCACAGAAATCTTGCTTTTGACTTTCTGGTTGTTCTTTTCCTTTTGGAGGTGAACTCCTCTTCCTCTCCTTTCCCGCAGCATTAGCTATCTCCATTTGCTTTAACTCTAGATATTTCTTTGACCGAGTTCTAAACTCCACTAGAGTCTTGATGGGATCCTTATAAATTGACTTTACCAGTAGAGATGAGCCATCCAAGCTCCCTACGATTAAGTGCACATGAACATTTTCTTGCAATCCATACACTTGTAAAACGGCATCTTTAAAACGATCCAAGTACTTTTGGAGCGTTTCCCCTTGTTGCTGCTTAATCTTGCTGAGAGCAAACTCGGACTTTGGTTGTTCTTTGCTTATTGCAAAATTGAACAAAAACTTGTTTCCCAAATCTTCAAAATTCTAGATTGAATTTGTGGACAAAGTATGAAACCAAGTTTGCATGACTCCTGTCAATGTTGTAGAAAATATCTGGGAAATGATGGGTTCATCAATTCCCCTCACATACTTGTCTAAATCAAAAGTATCAATATGGATTTATGGATCTTGACTTCCATCGTATTTTGAAAAAAAGGCCGAATCAAAATCTTCCAAGTAAGGAGCATTTGCAATCTCATCAGTAAAGGGATTGTTGTTATACTGTCATCTACTATACTTCCTCCTATATGTCCAGGGAGCATTTTGCATTCGAGGTACCACATCCTGGTTTTGATCTCCTCCGTCCCGGTTATCTTCACCGTGTTGGATCTGTAGCGTGGGATTTGAACCCTAAACTTCAGGAGTTCGAACCTGGGCTTGATTATCCGATTTATTATCAGCAGTATTAACTCGAGTAGGGCCTCCAGCATCACTTTGAACAAAACCTCCAGCATTAACTACTTGAGCAGTACCTGAAGCATTAACCCGGGTAACATTTTGATTCACATTTTCTCTCTCCTATTCTCATCATCTTGGTTCTCACTACGAACTAGGTTTTTAATTCGTCTGAAACGTTCCTCTACCAGCTGCATTCTTTGAATCTCTTCTTGCCGCAGAGCTGTATTACGACGCTCCATATCCTCCTGCATTTTTTTGATATCCTCTCGCCTTTGGAGATTGTTGCGCTGCTCCAATTCTTCCATTCACCTTAATATAGAATTTAAAGCGGCTTGCATGAGGCAAGTGTTTGGATTCGCGATTGGAATTTGTTGAATATGAGGATTACATTGATTTTGAGGGACAATTGCATTTTGAGGACTTGCCACGAGTGCTGGGGTGGAAGCCGTATTTGATACGTCACTTACATGCACTGCGTTTTAATATGGAACATCCTCAAGTTGCTATTGACACTGATGCTAAACCTGGTCTTGCTATTCTCAATTTTGCTGCGGCTAATTCACCTCAACCCGACTTGGATTTTCAGGCAACTGCCCGTGCAAAGGCATGCTGCTGCTTCTTGTATTCACCATCTTTGGTCATGGGAATCAAAATTTATCGATTCCCCACGGTTGGCGCCAATGTTCCGTCTAAATTGATAGAAATGTCTAGTCCGTTGGACTAGTAAGTTAATCTAGGATCAAATAACTCTCTCATAGGTATCTAATTCATAGATACCTATGAATGTAGCATATCACTGTGCACGAAAAAGAACTAGACAGCTTTAGTTAAAGGGGGTGGTGTATGTGCATAGTGACGGCAGAATACTAGTCGAGAGAGAATGATCATACCTCTAGGGTTTATCTCTTATTTATAGAATTTACTTGTAGGTTAGGGTTTGGAATTATAGGTCTTTATTCCTCCACGCCCAAGTGCTATACCACCATACCTAGGTTACATAGATTGCCTCTTGATGAGCTATACATTAAATAGGTCTCATATGAATCCGGAACAATTATATTGGCTGGGTGAATTGTCAGTGTCATGATTCCTTTCCTATTGTGTTACCCCTATCGCTTTAGACTGTAGAGTATCAGCTACATAGTCCTTTTAAAACCACCTTTGGTGATTCTCCACAATGTATGGGACATTTTTTGTCTCCCATTTATAGATGGAATAATTACTTATTCCAATTCTTGATATATGGCATATTTTGAAAATTTTAATTGATCATTAATATAATAATGTTACAAAATGTAGTTAAACCGTTTTAAATTATTTATAAAAAAACCATGCCTACGCGTCGAATCAGTTTCTTTTCGGTGATATATTTGACTTTGAGATTATAGTGTCAAAATTAATCATTTTAATTAAACGTAATTTATGAGGATTTAACATTTCTGCTTTTGCTGTATAAAGATTTTTTCTGTCATACTCACATAAAAGTGTGTTGATCATATTGTATAGAAAAAAGAGAGAAAATATTAGTAGGGCTCACTTACTTTTAATGTAAGTGTGGTAAAAAAAATGTTTCTGTAGCAAAATCAGATACATTAAATCCAATTTATAATGACATAATAGTTCAGGGAGAAATCAAAATTCTTAATTAATTTTACCCATGTATCTCTATCATCATAATTCGGTCAAAAATCTTTTATAAATATCGAATCCACTTGGTGTGTAATTTGAACCCACAATGTGGAGTAATCGTCTCCCAGCTGAATTTTATCATAAATGGTTTATTCTGATTAAGCCAACTTTATGCATCATTTTCAATGTTGATCATATTATTTACTCATTTTCAACCCTCCCTTCAAAATGCATGACAATTAATCACCAATACTAACAAGTATAGTCAGTAAGTTACACTATTCCACACATTGTAGTGTCTCATGGTCAGGGGCAGGAAAAATGTATGAATCAAATAATATTAATGCAAAGTAAAATTTATGGCCGCATGATATATCTTTTTTGTGCCGTATATAAGATATACGAAAGTATATTTAGTTTCACACGTATATGAATAAAACAATAACAAGAACATCTCTTACTAACACACGAGAGACAGGACAGGAGTATAAATTTTTGTAAGATTAATGGTAAGGCACGTGAGGAAAATGACTTCCTGATCAAATAAATAGAAAATAATAATTAAAAAAATAAAATAAAAAACAGTTCGACAGGAGATTATCTGGCTCTGAAACTGCCGGGTTGACCCCCGACTATATTATTTCCCAATAAAATAAATGAATAGAGTTGAAGTTAATTATTGTTCTCCATGTTTTCACATTTTTTTATCCTCGTTGGTTTTTTCAACTGCAAAAAACCTATCTTGGTGATGCATAATAAATTAAATTGGAGTTCTCTAGTATCAATCTCCACAAATATTATGTGGGAAGTCAAGTAATAAAAAAATTCTAAGTTATATTTAAATTAAAAATCAACATATAATCTTTGTCCTTTAATTTGTATAGAGGAAACTAGACATTTTGTACATAGTTTACTTGGCAAACAAGTTAAAATGGAGCAAGAAAGATGAGGACTTTTATGCCCAATATGCAAAATCTATTATTGTGAGAATAGCATATAATGTATCATATTATAAGGAAATTCTTTAGCTTGAAGTAACTATACTTAACTATCTCTTTCATAAGTTGTTCTGTTGACGGGGTACATGGGTGTAACTGTGTAAGATACGTAGGTTTTTATTGTTTAAAAAACAGAAAAAAATGTTGCATTTTAAAAGCTTAAACATAAAACAGGATACTTTATAGCTTAATATTTGATTGTTATAATTGATTTTTGAGACCATGAGGCACCATTTGGGTCTATTTGGTATGGTGTGAGGGAGGCAAATTTAATCGGAAAATTTCATGTAAGAACCACTATAGTAAATCAATTCCCATTAACACCCCAAAAAAATCTGAAATTTCACTATAGTCTCACAAATTAATTTGTGAAATAAAATGATAAAAATAACCTTTTTAAAATCAAAAGAGAAACAACCTGATTTATAAATGGTGAACATATAATGGACAAGTGAAATAGTCATATGAATAAATGAAATTGATTTCTTAACAAGAAACATATTGGAGTATGTTCAAGTTAAATCTCATTTATAAGTAACTAATACATATTAAATAAGTGAATGAGTCTTATCAATAAGTGAAATTCCACTTTTTCACTAAGTATAATCCTGAAATTGTTCATAGGAATATTTAAATTGCTTATAGGATTATTACTTGTTCATTATGTTTTCGCTATTTATAAATGGAATTTGTCTTGATTATGCTTCAATATATTGTTGTTAAGAATTTAATTTCATTTATTCATAGGATTATTTCACTTATTCATGATGTGTTGACCATTTGCAAATCAAATTGTTTCTCATTTGATTTCAAATTTCTTTAGGGCTAGTGGGAATTAATTTGCTAGAGTGATCCTTATATGAAATTTTCCCAAATTTTTAATGAGTCTAGTTTAAAAGAAATGAAAAAGTGCAGTTATAAAATGTTATAAAAGAAAAGATATAAAATTAAGGAATAAAAAAATTTAATTAAAACCTCAACTCTTTATTTTTTTAGGGTTAAGGTGCGATTTGGCCAATAAACTATTGGTTTAGAACGTCCAACACAATTAACTATTAAGTGGACCAAAAATATCAATAAACTTTTAAAAAAAAAGCACCTAGCACCACAAACTTTAGAAAGGAGCGCCCAGCACAACGCCATTAACAAAAAATTAACGTCTATTATCTAAGGTGCAGATTAGCTAATGAACTGTTACTCTAAGAGCGCTCAACACAAAATTCTAAATTTTACTAAATTAAATAATTTTTTTTCTCAATTGTCATTATTCAAAACTACTTGTAAAGATATTTATGGAAAAAAAATTACTCATTCTTCAATTTTATCAAAATTATAATTTTCTAAAATAAACAAAATGTTTAATTCAAAATATAATTATATGATTCAAATAAAACTCAAAGTGTTTTATGGTTTATTATATATGTTAAACAAAAAAAATATTTTAGAAGAAATTTATGTGAGTTAAACAATTCATTTAATGGAGTTAGATTAATTAAAGGGTTAAGTGGCATAGGATGGATTCTCTCGCCGATGGAGGGTTGCAGGCGAAGGAGGGTTCTCCCCAGCTCTCGGAGGATGACCTCCGGTCAACTAAGAAGGTCCGTATACGAACGGATGGATTGAATGGCCAGTCAGCAGATGGACTGAAGGAGACTGATGTGCTGATGGCCGAGTAGATGCCTAGTGAGGGAATTTCCTACAGAAGCAAACTACTGAGTGGAGGTCAAGGTGTAGGAGAGGTCCAGACGCAGCCGGAGATGGATCTCACGGATGCTGATTTTACAGTTAAGAAGGAAGGAGATACTCCTTGTATTGAGTTCTCACGTGAGGTTCAGGAGGTTCTTGCTAGAGGAATGGAGCGATCTGTAATCATCAAGTTGCTAGGACGTTCTATTACCTACTATGATCTCTTGACCCGAACGCAGAACCTGTGGAAACTAAAAGGGTCCTACCAACTGATGGACATGGAAGGCAGTTTTTATTGTGCTACTTTTGACCTAGAAGAAGATTATTTTAAGGTTTTTACAGGTGGTCCCTAGATGATTTATGGTGCTTACTTAACGGTACATCATTGGTCCTTGGATTTTGATCCCACTACAGCCATAGTGTCTCGAGTTGTTGCATGGGTAAGGATTCCTGGGTTGTCTATTCGGTACAATCACAAGAGTACTCTCAAAGCAATTGGGGCTTTGCTTGGCGACGTGGTTAAGATAGATTATATGACAGAGACTCGTGGACGTGGAAAGTATGCTTGGCTTGCCATTGTCATAGATCTGCTCAGCCCATTAATTCCTTGTATAAAGGTCGATGGGAAGTCTTATCGGATTGAGTATGAAGGGTTACCGGTGATTTGCTTTACCTGTGGCAAATACGGCCATTCCAAGGAACGGTGCGTGGATACGATGAAACCAAAGGCAAGTGAACATTCTCAAGGCAATGGGACACTGATTATGTCAACGCCAGTAGGACTGATGGGGACGGTGGGTAATGGTAAAGAACCTGGTGGCACGGCGGAGGAAACATCGTCGCCGTTTGGCTCATGGATGCTTGTACAATATCCTAAAAAAGGGAATAACAAGAATCGGGGGAAGGAAGCAAAATCTGGGGGATTGATTTGATCAAGGGATCCAGATTCAATGTTCTTTATGATAGTGAGGATTTGTTGCCGTCATCAATGCGGGAGGATATGGTGGATATGGCGATCAACGCGGCTGGAAAGTAAAGAGACAAGAATCACGATCTGAATGATAAAGGAAAGAAGGGGGATATGCAAATTCCTCATGGATCTAGTAATGCTCCTAAGCCCAAATTCCATGGGGCCAAGACTGGGCCTGCCAAATCAACACTGGTGTATAAGGCCAAAACAGTGCCGGTTGAGCCAAGACCTGCTTTGAATGACCAACACATGGAGGATGGCCCACCTCCTTTTATGGAGGTTGCTGTAGCGAGTGGAAGTGGAGTGAGCCCGACAGTGAGTCCTACCCGGTAAGAGTGGTGGTTCGATCTGAGGCAAAGGAGATTGATCACGCTACAGGCTCCTCGGTGTCACACCCTCAACCGGTCAAGACTACATCAACGCTGGAGGAGACTAGACACACAGTATTGATTCTTGAGCACAGTAGGTAGGCCTTGAATGAAATTGGTACAGCAAATATAGCTAGGCCTATTGTCTCTACACCGGGAACGGGGGAGGAAGGTAAGCGACAAGGCAAGGAAAATAAATCATCCAAGGAATTTCAGAAGAAACAAGTCTCTCATGGCATTAAGCTCCAACCGACCAGTCATCGAAATTTGAAAGTCAAGAAGAAGGCGTCTGGGGTGCAGATCTCTAAAGATACCAAAGAAGTAATAAGGGAGGAACTAGGGTCCAAGCTGGATCCACAGATATCGCCTGGATGCTCGCCTGACTTGCCTATTGCAAAAGATGGAGTTGACGATGATCCCACGGGGTCCGGTTTACTTGCATAATTATTTCGTTTTTATGGTTTTAAAAATTTTCACCTGGAATTGCCAAGGGGCTGCAAGTAGGAGCTTCTTTGGTACTTTTTTGCAGTTTATGACAGAACAACATCCTGACATGGTGGTCCTGGTTGAACCTCGAATAGCTAGACTGCAAGCTGACAATTTTATAAAAAATACCCCATTTGATTTTTCTTACAGGTTGGTGGCATGTGGCTTCTCAGGCGGTATATGGTTATTATGGAAGAATTCTTTGACAGTTACGGTTGAAGTCTGCAATGCACAATTCATTCACACTAAGATAGAAATGCAGGGGCTCTCCCAAGCAATCAACTTCACAGCAATCTATGGTAGACCGAACAATCAACCACGCAAAGCCCTATGGAAATTGTTGACAGAAGTGGCTAGCTCCGTGTTAGGCCCTTGGCTTTTAGCAGGGGATTTCAATGCCATTCTTTATAGCAGTGATCGTACAGGAGGCGTTGGGTCCCGTGCACGGGGCTGTCCGTTGTTCCAACAATTCCTCCTAGATAGCGGATTGATGGATTTAGGATATTCAGACCCAAAATACACATGGCGTCTCAACCGCGCGTTGGGAAATACTATACTACTGAATTGGTATAACCACACTCTAGTGAAGCATCTTACCCAACTCAGTTCCGATCATAGACCTATTTGTATCCAGGTGGGTGGCGACGAGCACCCCCAACTGCAATAGCGACAGTTTAGATTTTTGGTGGCATGGACGATGGAAGAGTCTTTTGAGTAGGTAGTAGTTGATAGTTGGTCGTCGACAGCATCGTTGACAGAAAATATTGAGCGGTTTACAACCTCCGTACAGAAGTGGAACCGCGAGGTTTTTGGAAGCATTGGGCATCGCAAGCGTCGTATCATGGCTCGGCTAGGGGGGATTCAAAGAGCTCAGGAAACACGCCCTTCTGCCCATCTTGACAGTTTGGAGGGGCAGTTACGAAAGGAGTTCGAATCTATTTGTGAGCAGGAAAGCTTAACATGGGCCCAGCGTGCGCGATGTGACTGGATCAATTTTGGCGACAGAAATACAGCCTTTTACCATGCAAAGGCAATCCGAAGATGTAGAAGGAAACTCATTACGAGGCTACGTGATGACACTGGTAGGTGGTGCGAGGATGATGAAACTCTTCATCAATGGGCTTTGAATTTTTACACGGGTCTGTACACTAGAGAATCAACCCAGGTCCCTTCTTATCCTGGAAGAGGTTTGTTCCCACGTATGACAGATGATATGTCTTTATCTTTGGTTGCCATGATAACGCCAAGGGAGATCCATGCTGCCCTCTTCCAAATGAAACCCCTTAAAGCTCCAGGAATAGATGGACTACATGCTATGTTTTTTCAGAAGAACTGGAGGACAGTGGGTCAGTCAATGTGCCAGATGATTATGGATTTCTTTGAATATGGTACTCTGGATCTGGATTTTAATGAGACCCTTATCACTCTCATTCCCAAAATTCCTAATCCTGAGTGTCTTAAAGAATTTAGGCCGATTAGCTTATGCACCGTTCCTTATAAAACAATCACCAAGGTTTTAGCTAATCGACTTAAAGGGTGGCTTCCAAGGTTAGTACTGCCCAACCAAGCGAGTTTTGTGTCAGGAAGACAGATCACAGATAATATAATAATTGCTCAAGAAGTGTTGCACTTTATGAGGTATAAACGTGGAGCAACAGGGTGGATGGCTATCAAGGTAGATCTGGAAAAAGCTTATGACCGGTTAAGATGGGATTTCATTGAGGAGACATTAGTTGATGCTGGCTTACCGGCGAAGTTTGTACAAGCAGTAATGCGGTGTGTGACCACATGCAGTATGAGAGTGGTTTGGAAAGGCGTTCGGTCAAGGAAGTTCGTACCCTCTAGGGGAATTAGGCAAGGGGATCCTCTCTCTCCTTACCTTTTTGTTCTGTGTATGGAACGCCTCTCTCAAATGATTACACTGAAAGTGCAGGAAAAGCAATGGCATCCAGTCAAGCTGGGGAAGGATGGTCCATCTCTTTCGCATCTTTTCTTTGCAGATGATCTAGTCCTCTTCAGTTCAACAGCAGGTTCTCAGGTGTCTTTAATTAATAGTGTATTACACGATTTCTGTTCTAGCTCGGGGCATAAAGTCAGTAGTTCGAAGTCTGCAATCTTTTTCTCAAACAACATTCCTACATACCGGCAAGAAAGGATCAGTGAAGACTTAGGTTTTAGCAGAACAGATGATCTTGGCAAGTACTTGGGAGTTCCTTTATTACATGATCGGGTCCGCACATCAACATACGCTTATGTAGAGGACAAAGTTCAATCCAAATTGTCTGGTTGGGCAGCCAAAACGCTTTCCCTTGCAGGACGCATTACTCTTGCGAAGGCGGTTTTGTCTGCGATTCCTACCTATACTATGCAGACCACAAGGATCCCTTCTACTATCTGTAAGCGAATTGAGTGCCACATTCGTAATTTCATATGGGGCCGAATAGCAACGGATCATCGCCCGAGTCTAGTTAATTGGGATGATATGTGTCAACCACAAATGCAGGGTGGTGGTGGTTTTAAAAAAAAATGGAGCAGCAAAATGCGGCTTTCCTTATGAAGCTGGTTTTCAAGATAAAGACATGGCCCGACCTTTTGTGGGTACAAGTCTTAAGAAGGAAGTATGGTGTTGTTGACATGTTAGAGGCTCCTAAACGGAATACGGGATCTTCATATTTATGGAGGCAATTGAAGCACGTATGGGGGGAGGTGGATCTCGGAATGCGCTGGTCTCTTGGGGATGGCTCCCGCGTACGCTTTTGGAGTGATAATTGGATTCCAGAAGTCAGGCACTTAGGTATATGATGTGCAGGGACTTGACGCAGGCAGAGCTGTCGCAACCAGTGAGTCTTTTTGTTACATCGGAGGGATCTTGGGATTGGAATCGGATTGGAAGTGAACTACCAGACCCCCTTCTCTCTCGAATCTCTGCCTGCCACCCGCCGGGAAGTAGTGATGGCGAGGCAACAAGCTTTTGGGATTTAACGTCGGATGGGTGTTTCACGGTGGCTTCGGCCTATGCGATGTTGGCTAACTCATAGGGGGAGAGTTCTGACAAATTATGGAAGGCCATTTGGAAGTGGCAAGGTGCACAGAGAGTGCGTGTTTTCCTATGGCTTGCCGCCCGGGGGAATTTGATGACCAACGCAGTAAGAAGGCAGTGGCACATGACAGATTTTGATGCATGTGCAAGATGTCATACTGGGACGGAAGATGCTGATCACATTTTGAGACTTTGCCCTTTTGCTAAGAAGGTATGGGACCTCATTTTACCACATGGCCGACGGCTGGGTTTCTGGCAGGGAAACTTGCGACATTGGTTACTGCAGAATCTAACTCAGAGGACTTCCGTAGGCGGTGAGCAAACTCAGTGGGCTACTGTTTTTGGCCTGGTGTGTTTGCGGCTATGGGACGCAAGGAACAAGGCAGTTTTCCAGCAGGTATACCTTCATCCTAGTACGATTGCATGGGAAGTAGGAAGTTTTGTTGTCTTTACTCACCAAGCTGCTCTACATTGTAATATCACGAAAGTAGGGCCACCAGCTAAACAACTTCTCCCAATATGTTGGTCTAGGCCCCAATATCCCAAGGTTGTACTTAATTGTGATGGAGCGAAGAAGGGGGAGACTATGCGAGCAGGGGCTGGTTGCATTATTCGGGACCATGAGGGCAGATGGTTAGATGGATGTTGCCGCAATATTGGAATCTGCAACTCTCTTGCCGCGGAGTTATGGGCGCTGTTGGATGGTCTTAGGCTGGCGTGGAGTCGAGGTTACAAGGATCTGGAGGTTCAAGTAGACTGTTTAGTTGCTCTTAAACTAGTTCAACATAATAACGACTTAGCTAACGCGAGTAGCAGCATTGTCAGGCGGATCCACAACCTGTTGGCCAAGGATTGGAGGGTGACAATAACCCATGTATACCGTGAGGGGAATCAATGCACGGATTTCTTGGCTACTTTTGCATTGAACCTAGAAGAAGGACTTCATCTCCTTCAGGAACCACCAAGAGCTATGCACTTCTTGCTCCATGCTGATGTACTAGGCGAAGGACGTGTTCGAATGTGCCCGGTATCATTTGATTAGTTTTGTTAATCAGCCTTTGTAAACAAAAAAAAAATCATTTAATGTTAATAAAATTTAAAAAATCTATTATATCTTGAAAGAAATAAAATGAGTTTAATTTTTATTTTTACAAAAAGAGTTTAATGGATATCAACCTTGATACTTAATAATATAAATCCACAACTTGATGATATATTTGTTAATTAAATGATCTATTGCTTATATAGATATGGGATTTTCGTAGGCCAAATTGCTCCTTAACCTATTATTAAATTGTCCTTCTTCAAGCCTCTTAAGTTATCTTTTTTTTTTCTTTCTTAACAATCCCATATTAATATAATCAATAGATCATTTAATTAACAAATATATCATTAAGTTGTCAATTTATATTATTAAGTATCAATATTGATATCTATTAAGCTCTTTTTATAAAAATAAAATTAAACTTATTTCATTTCTTTCAGAATATATATATATATATATATATATATATATATATATATATATATATATATATATATATATATATATGTTATTAACATTAAATGAGTTTTTTAACTCACATAAATTTCTTCTAAAATAAAAATAAATCATATTTTTTTGTTTAACATATATAATAAACTATAAAATACTTTGAGTTTTATTTAAATCATATAATTATATTTTTAATTAAAAATTGTGTTTATTTTAGCAAATTATAATTTTGACAAAATTGAAGAATTTTTTTCATAGATATCTATACAAGTAGTTTTGAATAATGACAATTGAGAAAAAATTATTTAATTTAGTAAAATTTAGAATTTTGTGTTGGGCGCTCATAGAGTAAAAGTTTGTTGGCCAATTTGCACCTTAGATAACGAATGTTAACTTTTTGTTAACGGCGTTGTGCTGGGCACTCCTTTTTAAAAGTTTATTGTGTTGAGCGCGCCTTTTTAAAAATTTGTTGGTATTTTTGGCCTACTTAATAGTTAATTGTGTTGGACGTTCCTAAGCTAGACCAATAGTTTATTGGCTAAATCGCACTTTAACCGTTTAATAAATCTAAATAAAAATTAATTCAATGAGTTATTATTTAAAATATAAAGTATATGCAATGAACCCACCCTATAATTAGGGCTGAGCATTCGGTGGTTCGGTTCGGTTTTCGGTGAAAACCGAAAAAACCGAAAAACCGAAGTAGACAGATTTTCACCACCGAACCGAAACCGAAATGGCTGAAAAACCGAAACCGAATTAACCGACATATTTCGGTTTGATTTCACGGTTAATTCGGTTTTAAGAGCAACCTGCAAATTAAAACAAAAATAAGACCAGTTTTGCAGATTGATGAAGAGGCAGATTGTTCGAGCAAAAAAAAAAAGAAAAATAAGACCAGTTTTGTAGATCGATGAAGAGGCAGATCGTTTCAGCAAAAAAAAAAAAAAGAGAAATAAGACCAGTTTTGTAGATCGATGAAGAGGCAGATCGTTCGAGCAAAAAAAAATGAAGAACCAGATCGGCAGATCGCAGTTGCAGTCTTGATCGTCCATTGTTCCTCTTAGCCAAGATCGTCGGCGGCAGCTCTCGTTTTGCCAGCAGTGGTCGAGGATCGACGAGAGACAAGACTGACGGCCAAGTCAACGGTGGAATGGCACAATCTACTCCCAGAGGTCCAGATCGACGAGCGCCAGGAACGACGGCAGAAGCCCACGCTCTGTCAGTCGAAGAACAGCAAGACCGACCATCGAAGACCGATTTGGGAGTGACGGAGGCTACTTTAGACGGTGGCTACGGAGGTGACTTTAGACGGTGGCTGTGGAGGCGACTTCAGCCTTCAGACAGGAGCGACTTCAGAGTTCAGAGTTCAGTCACCGAGAGCTTGAGGGAGGAATGAGGAATCGAATGAATAATTGAATATAATGAGGTTAGAGTTAGAAGTTGGGTTAGTGTTTTCAGTTTTCACGTTTGTTGAAAAAAAAAAGGAGTAGTTGGGTTGGGTCTGGGGATGGGCCTTGCATGTGTGATGGGGGTTGAGTAAAGATAAATAAATAAATAATAATAATAATAAAATAAAACGACATCGTTTTAATTCATTTCGGTTCTTCGGTTTTAACCGAAATAAAATTCCAACAACCGAACCGAAGACCGAACACCGAATTAGACCACTTTTATAAACCGAAACCGAACCGAAAAACCGAAAAACCGAACCGAAAAAACCGAACACCGAAAAAGTCGGTTCGGTTTTCGGTTTCGGTTTTGATTTGCTCACCCCTACCTATAATAATACAACAATAACATGACCAAAAATTAACACTGATAAATTAATAATGAAAATTAAATGGTATTCAATATTCTAATATAATCTCTTTTTCATGCAGGGGGAAAAAATCTCTTTTTGTACAGCTACAACATAATGAAAGAATGAATATAAAATAAATACAAAATCATTCTATCACAAATCCAACCAACAATATGTCAATGTCAATATATGTTTGGGAGAATTACACATAGGTCCCAAGGAACAGAGATATTTATATTTAGATCCTTTGAATTCATGAAATTGCACAGAAGTCCCTAGGGACTTCTGTGTAATTATTTGTGGAAGCAAAATTACTTTTTTGCCCAAAGGAGAAAACGCCTCTGGACCTCAGAATTGAAAAAATCCAAGTTTGGAACAAGAAATTCTATATTTACAACAGCCAATTCCTATTTTAACAATAAGTTTTAAAAGCCTGGATTTTTTCAATTCTGAGGTCCAGAGGCCATTTGCAGATAGAAATTTTATATTTACAACAGTCAATTCCTATTTTAATAACAACTTTTGAAAGCCTGGATTTTTTCAATTATGAGGTCCAGAGGCCATTCGCAACAAGAAATTCTATATTTACAACAGCCAATTCCTATTTTAACAACAACTTTTGAAAACCTGGATTTTTTCAATTCAGATGTCCAGAGGCCATTCACAACAAGAAATTCTATATTTACAACAATCAATTCCTATTTTAACAACAACTTTTGAAAACCTGAATTTTTTTAATTCTGAGGTCCAGAGGCCATTTGTAACAAGAAATTCTATATTTACAACAGAAAATTCTTATTTTAACAACTTTTGAAAACTTGGATTTTTCAATTCTGAGGTCCAGAAGCCATTTGCAACAAGAAATTCTATATTTACAACAGCAAATTCCTATTTTAACAACAACTTTTGAAAATCTGGATTTTTTAATTCAGAGGTCCAAAGGCTATTTCTCCTTTAGGCAAAAAAGTAATTTTGCTTCCACAAATAATTACAAGAAGTCCCTTGGGACTTCTGTGGGATTTCATGAATTCAAGGGATCTAAATGTACATATCTCTGTTCCTTGGGACCTATGTGCAATTTTCCCTATTTGTTTTTTTAACTACATCATCAGGTGTCAACCGCAGAGAAGTTATAGTCCTACCGAATATATATGATTATATTTATATAATTGATTAATTATCATTTTAAATTAGAATATAAGAATAAAAATATATATTCTATCAATATAATTACAATTATATTTCTTAAATGTGTAAAAAGGTTCAACCTTAATAAAATGGGCTTGACTTATTTATACGTTTAGGTCTTAGCCCGACCTAACTATTTGATAGGGACTTGGCCTATTATTTCTCAATTAGCGATGGATTATCAACAGAATATTTTCATTCCTAATTTTAAATTTTATTACTAGTTTTGGGATAAGAAAAATTACCAGTGGTTTAATTATATTAATGAACCGAACTGTTCATTGTACTTTATTCCTGGCAGCTTGTGGCATTATCACAAACCACTGGTGAATATCATTTTATGTCACAACTGTGTCAGAGTGGTAAATCAGTTCCTAGATCTTTGATTTGTGGCTTTCTCCCTCTGATTTTCTGGGGGTTCTAGACTTTTCTCATCCTTGGGGCGAGTTTTTTTCTCTTCTTCTTCAGATATATGTTATGCGGCGGTGAGAGCTATTTATCTTTTGTTTCTTTTTTTATGATGCTAGGTTTTGTGGTGATATTCTTGTTTTTTTGTTAAATAAACAGATCTGTGAGATATGAGTATAAATCTTCTTGGTTGGATGGTTGTTCGAACGTTATTAGATTCGACTATCTCCTATTGATAGCTTGGATCTGTGTTCTTGGGGGAAGATTTCAAGAGGTGTTGTTAGGTGTGAGATCGAGGTCATCATATTTGTTTGAACGGAGGAGCAAAAGTGTTCTTCATGATATCATGGATTTTCTTCCTTCTAAGGTTGGGTTTTATTTGATCTTTACCTTAAGTCGGGGTGTCTGTGCATTTAC
This sequence comes from Acacia crassicarpa, assembly GCA_034222035.1. Lineage (NCBI taxonomy): Eukaryota > Viridiplantae > Streptophyta > Magnoliopsida > Fabales > Fabaceae > Acacia > Acacia crassicarpa. Next base: position 14,516,759 of record JAWXYG010000009.1, on the reverse strand, counting down.
TCTAATTGTAGCTGATGCTTATAAAGAAGTATGCCTGTTATCGTGGGTTTTATAACCAACATTTTCTTTCACGTCACTTCTAACATTGGATATCGAGAAGACCGGTTTTGTCCATGCTTCTACTTCTACTCTTAAATCTTTAATGTACGATGATTGTTTGTTTTTATATTTGACTTATTTTATTATATTTAATTTGACTTTGTTTGTATTTCATCTTCAGTTTATTTTCATGTTTTTTTTTTTTAAAAAAACCTCTTCATTGTATAAGAATGAAGGCAGAATAAAAAACAGAAGCTATCGAGTAATAATTCCAGTTTAAAATGATTATGGGTTATAAGCTGGCAAATAGAAACATCGGATCACTAAATTTGTTTGAGAAAACAGAAACTAATTTCAGACTCCTAACTTCCTCTAACTTCCATTTGCGTAACGTTAAATAGTGATTACCATAAATAAATACTTGGCCCTTTGTTCAACCTTGAACTCCTCATAAGACCTCTCTTCCCTTTGTCAATTTGAGCCTTTGAGGGTCTAGTTAAAGATTATAGATAGGATAATATGAGGGCATTGCATTTAAAATTTTGGTCTAGACAAAAAAAAAAAAAAAAAAAACAAGAACAAGAAACAACAACACACGCAGTTTCTCATAGTAGCATATTTTTGTTATCATATAGAGCTGCTGTTCAAGATTTTAGATTTTTCCGTCCCGATCATCCCATCCCAGATCCAAACAAATCGTGACTGGATAAAAAGCGACGGGTATTTGACAATTTTATTATAATTAGGACTGCAGGTAGTTTTTATCATTTCTTATTTGGTCTTCAATCTTAAGACTGGGTCACCGAAACTATTTACCACTTTCCTTTGTCCATTTTTTAATTCATTCCCCCTAATCCTTTCCCCTTCTTCATTCGACAGAATCTCAGAAATTCACAGTGCAATCCCTCCCTCTCCCTTGACTTGGTCGTTGCAAAAACTCACTCTGTTTTCCCATCACCCAATTGTTTTTGTCTGGTATGGTGGCAGTAAAGATAGATCAGAGTTTGAGGAAAAGGAAGCTTCTTTAGTCGTTTTTGGTTTGTGATCTGAAGCTGAACAACATCCCTTTGTGTGCTTCTTTTTCATCTCCAGCCTTTCCAACGTCTTTCTTCCCATTGTTCCTCATTGTTTGTTTCTTGTTCCTTCGCCTATCAATGAGACACGGGACGAAAATGTCGTCCCGACACTGCTTATCAAGCCTTGCCATAGCTTTATTTATTTATTTATTTATATTTACCTCGAAGGATATATAGAAATAAAAGTTTTTTGGACTTCATAAATACTTTACTTAAACTTTTCCCTCTGCAACAGTCCAAACCGATTAGATACCCATTAAGGATCCCAAAGAAACTTTAGAAACGATGAAGCCCATTCTCTTTTGATGCTCTTGAACATTTTTCATATTTGATCTTCCAACTTCCTAAGGAGCAAGTTTGCTTTCATAGCCTGCCATTGTTAAACCAGCAAGGTGGATTTTTCAGTTTCACCATCTCACAGACACACACGCAAACATATATATATATATATATATATATATAGGGTTTATCGTTTGTCATCTCAAAACTACGTCATTTGATTATGTCAAGTCATCTCAAAACTACGTCATTTTAAAGTTAGAGGAATTAATGAACTCTTAAAACAATGTAGTTCTAGGGTTAGGGGAATTAATGAAGAATGTTTTGTTAAAATGCATATAATAAATATAAAAACAAAAATAACAAAATACCCTTTATTAATTCCCCTAATTCTTCTGACAAAAAAAAAAAAATTCCCCTAATTCTCAAAACGATGTAGTTTTAGGGTGACTTGACATAACCTTAAATCAAATGACATGACAAACAATAAATCCATATATATATATATATATAATATTAATAGCTACAAATATATTTACCTCTGTATCCCAATTGCAACGAATGGTGATAAAGGCCAATATTAAGGTTTGAGTTGCCGTTCCCCCAAAAATCATGCCCGCCCAAATACCCTGACATAAAATGTGTTTCACATTCATTCATATGGAATTAACTCAACTAACCTCTTTAATATAATTAAATTATATAAATATGTTTTATTTTAAAAATTGGAAATTAATTTTAGAACCGACACATTAATAGGGAAATTATGGTACGCACCATGACACCTCGATGGAAGACCCAGCCCATCAAAAATCCAAGAGGCAGACCAATGAGATAGTAGCAACCCAAGTTTATGTATGCCACGTAAGACTGCCACCCTGACCCCACAGCGACACCTGTTCAGAACAATTAAGTTTATCAGCCACGTCATGAGACCAACAAGTTAAATATTTGGAAAGCCACAATGTTAAAAAAGGCAGTGCCTGAGAGAACCGGTTGAACGCTATTGAGAAGTATAGTGAATACTAAGAGAAGAGACAGCTCGTTGACTTGGTCAAGCACAAGTTTACTTGAAGAGAATAAATAGCCAATTTGATTGTGGAACAACATATACAAGACACATATCACCACTCCTATTATGGTTGACGTTAGCACTGACACTGTTGTTGCAAATTTGGCTCCTTTTCCATTGCCAGCTCCCAGCTCATTTGCCACCCTCACCCTGCAAGAAGGACCACCACGCAAACCATATAATATAAACAAATACACCCTATTTTGTTCCTTAATATAAGGTATATTTACTTACTTTGATTAAATTAGGGAAATTAATGCAATTAGTTAATATGATATTTATTTTCTAAAACACTATAAACATCTTCCTTAATTAATTCTCTCTTTCCTTCTCCTCCTTGATTATTATTGAGAGAGCATCAATAGGAATAATTTAAAAAAAGATTGATATATATAAAACACAAGTCATAAATTTAGAAACAAGATCTACCTTAGAGATGTCCTATATTAAGAACTGGAGAGAGTATATGAAGAAGGGAAGAGGATCCTCTTATCATCCCTCATGAGCCTATCTAGACCCTTGATTGGGAAGAGGAGCTTATTCGGACCCTTTTGATTGAGAAGATGAGAGAAAAGTTAAAGGAGTGATAACTTGATGACGTGACTTATTTTTAACTTTTTAAATTGATTAAACGGATATGATTTAGAGATTATGAGGGGTGATGAGAAAATAGATGATAGCAGAAATCGACCCATGAGAAGAAGTGACAACATTTAGTATATGGTTGAAGGTATGAGTCACGAGACAAGAGGACAAATAAGAAGAGTCTGATTTATTTTCAAGTGACGGGATTGCGCCATTTTGGATATATATGTAGAAAAAAATGGACATTATTGATTTTACAGTGACGTGACTTATTTTTAACCTTTTAGATTGATTAGACGGACATGATTTAAAAATTATAAAGGATGATGAGAAAATAGATGATAACAGAAAATCGACCCATGAGAAGAAGTGACAACATTTAGTATATGATTGAAGGTATGAGTCACGAGACAAGAAGACAAATAAGAAGAGTCTGATTTATTTTCAAGTGACGGGACTGCGCCATTTTGGATATATATGTAGAAAGAAATGGACATTATTGATTTTGCAGTGACGTGACTTATTTTTAACCTTTCAGATTAATTAATTAGACGGACATGATTTATAGATTATAAAAGATGATGAGAAAATAGATGATAATAGAAAATCGACCCGTGAGAAGAAATGACAACATTTAGTATATGATTGAAGGTATGAGTCACGAGACAAGAGGACAAATAAGAAGAGTCTGATTTATTTTCAAGTGACGGGACTGCGCCATTTTGGATATATATGTAGAAAGAAATGGACATTATTGATTTTGCAGTGAGAGTTTGAAGTAGGAATAATTCGGACCTGGCTTAGGTCCTTTTCTCCCTGTGTCCGCTGCTGCTATCCGATTCCCTAAACGATGATGTTTTTTCCCCCCAAAACACACACTTGGTCCTTTTAAAAAAAAAAAATTCAAGCACTGCCAGTAGTAAAAAGATAATTCAAGATAATGAATGGTACTAAAAAAATTCTTCGTGATCTTGAAAAATTATCTTAAAATCTTGAAAAAATATTTTAAGGTACTGACTGGTACTAAAAGGATACTAACTAGTACTGAAAAAATAATTCATGATCTTAAAAAATTATTTAAAGATCTTTAAAAAATATTCTAAGCTATATTTTTAGTAGCAGTTAGTAATAGCTTAGAATATTTTTTTAAGATCTTTAAATAATTTTTTTAATATCATGAATTATTTTTTCAGTATCAGTTAGTATCCTTTTAGTACCAGTCAGTACCTTGAAATATTTTTTCAAGATCTTGAGATAATTTTTCAAGATCATGAAGAATCTTTTTAGTACCATTCAGTATCCTGAATTATCTTTTTTACTACCTAAGTACTTGATTTTTTTTTTTTAAAAAAAAAAAGACCAAGTGTGTGTTTTTGGGGGAAAAAACATCACCATTTAGGGAATCGGACAGCAGCAAACGCAAGGAGAAAAGGACCTAAGCCAGGTCCGAATAATTCAATTCAAAGTGTAAAACTGAAGGGTTGCTCATATCAAATCAAATATTGCCGAGGAAGTGGCAGTAGTCTAACATATTAATCTTCTGAAAAATAAAAAAAAAGTCTAATATATTAATCTGTGGGAACCGACTCAATTATTGAGCAAGACAAGAGCTTTTGACAGAGCACGAATTTCTTCCTCTGCGACTGTGAGAACAAAAGACAGACAACAAAAGACAGAAAATGGGCCTACGCCTGCCCCATTTGGATTCACCTGTTTTCCTCGTTGAAATATTGAACCAGAATCCAATACATTTTCAATACTTTACCCTTTTTTCGCCCGTCTTTTCCCTTATTCATCATTCACTTCTCAACGATCGAAATGTAACATCTTAATTACATAAAATAAAAAATTCAAAAATAAAGTTAAATTGCTAAAATTTAATCAAAATGATTGACAATTTTCATAAAAAGATGGGAAGAAATTATACTCTATAATACAGCTCTTTTCTAACATAACAATATAATATACCGCAAGATTAACAATATAGGAATAAATAAATAATAAAAAAAATGAAAGACCATATATTCATCGATTCAACTTTTATCACCGCCTATTTTCGGATGATATGAGACTTCACTTGCTGTTTCAGTTTCCAGTAAGTTTTGTTTCTTCTTAAATTATCAAAGTGTTTTGTATCACATGATATAATGAAACCAAAATTCAAACTCTGAAGCCTCATACATATCCAAAAGTAGGCGGTGTTTGGTGGCTTTTCACAAATGATGTTTCCAAACAGTAAATTATCAAATGTACTGTAGGCCAATTTACAGTGCTCCACAGCTTCAATTAGTTATGAACTACTCCCTCCGGTCCTAATTATAAGAACTAGTTGATTTTTTTAGAAAGATTGAGGAAACTAATTAAATTACTTTAGAGTATTTTTATCTTTATTTTTTTCTTCAGATTAATTAGTTTAACTAATAAACTAATATATAATCTAAGGATACACAACATATGAAATGATTATGTAACTTATTTAGTTTCCTTAATCTCTTCAAAGAAAGTTAACTAACTCTTATAATTAAGACCAGAGGTAGTACCTCGTATCATTAATATAAAATCTAGTTTGTAATATAATACAATTTACATTATAAACTAGATTTTTTTTGGACCATCAGCCTTAATCTTAACGATAGTACTATTCTTATATAAATAGCACTCTTTTGCAGAAAATTTATACGTACCCAGTTGCAGCAAAGAATGAAAGAGGAATCATCATCTCCCATCCATTTATGGCCATGCTGCCAAATTTCAAAAATAATAATAATAATAATAATAATAAACAATACCATGACCAAAGAATGAAAGACCATGTGACCGATGAACAATAATAGGGTAAACATTTTTTAATGTGCTTACCATATAGACAGCGCATCCACTGCAATTTTTGCATTTTCTAGATTTCCAGTCATTAATATCAGTATTCTGTAGTACCAGTTCTCCAAGCTGTAAGTGAAATTAAATCACATAATCCAACGAAGATATATATATATATATGAAAACATTAAACAATACAAAAAAAATAAAGTATTAATACTTTTTTTTTTTTTGTCATTAGAGTTTGCCTATATCTTACATATGGTTTCTCTAGTTTCAAACGTTTTAGTTTCTCAAATTTTATTTCGTTTAAAATATTAGTCTATATAATTTAATAAAAATTTGGACCATTTTATCTTTAGAGGAGCCAAAATTCATAATTTAAAACTTTAAGACTAAAACTTAAATGGGATAAACATGAAGGACCTAAGATTATATTAACCCAAAATAAATATAGAAAATATTACCAGAGCATGACACCCGAAGCTGCAGAAAGCTTGACGAATTCCCACAAACCAGAAAAAGCTTCCATGGAGAAACCAGTCCATGTGAGAGGACAACCTCCACAAACACAATAAAACATAAGTCCTAAATTCAAGACCAACCAAGATATATTCATGGTGGCGGCTGTGCCAATAACTCCAGCTTCAAGCTTGTACACAAACAACCAACACACAAGTACATGCACAATTAGTGCCACTAGAGACATCCAAGCAATCACTCCAGGCTTAAGCTGGCACTGCAAGAACCTCCAAAGAGGAAATTGAAAGGCATAGCTAAAGTGAATAGGTATCACCCACAAGGCAACAACCCCAGATAGCTCTGCTAAATCCGAAGGCTGACCCATAAGCTTCAAGATCGGCGAGGCAAAGAGAAGAATCGGCAAGAGCAAAACACAACACATCGAAAGTACAATCCATGAACGTTGAAGGTAAACCCCCAACAAGTAAAACTTCTTTGCCCCAAAGGCTTGCCCACATAGGGTTTCTAAAGCGCTTGCCATACCCAGCTGATGATAAAACACGTTATATAGAATATATCAAATATCAATGTTAGATATAATATCTCAACACAGTGGTTAAAGATATGAATTTTGAAGTGAAAATAGGGAGAATATAGATACCAGGAGGCCGATGTCGAATCCGAGGATGACATTGATGACGATCGAGATGGCGGCTAGTTCAAGGTCGCCAAGATGGCCGGCGAAGGCTTGGGTGATGACTAATCTGGCATAAGAAGTTATACGGCTGAAGATTGCGGGGCCTGCAATGTGCCAGAGCTTCTTTGATTCAACCCAAACCCTTCGTGCGACATGATGATGATGATGGTCCTCTTGTACATAGTCTAGCAATGGAACTTTTGCTTTGCTTGTCGGTGAAACAGCCTCGTTGGTCGCCATTTCTGTGAAGTCAATCTATGAGAAAGTATGAACAAGAAGGTTGCTAAGGCAGGCACTGAAACTGGTTTCTATAATATATTGTTTATTTATGAGAAAGAGAAGAGAGGTTCATTGTGGGGTCCCTCTCTTCAGCTGCATTGCAGGGACGCGTTTTGCACGCAGGATCTGGATCCACAATTCCTGCTCATCTTTGTTATCCCTTTAGTTTGGGAGGTGCCCAAGTGGGGACCATTTTTTTTATTTTTTTAAATTTTTTATGTATTTTTATTTATATAGATTAAATTGTATGTTGTACCATGAAATAATTTTTACACCTAATATTTCAAATTAATTAACTTTTAATCCTACATTCAAAAACATTTTTCTATAACACCAGGATGGTAATGATTAATGAATCAAGATACGATTTTTTTAATTGAATTTTAGTGTTCTCTTAAGTAGTGTTATGGAATACTGCTCCGATTCTAAACATCCGATTGTAAACATAGGATATAATTTATCCTATAAACTAATCTTATATTTAAGATAAAAAAAGTTACCATACAATGAAACTACATTGTATTTTAGTGAAAACTTGCTTTGTGTAATTATTTTTTTCTTGAAAAGACCACTATAGTGTTATTGTTAGAAAATAAATATAAAATATACGGCCTTTAAATTCAACAAATTTATTGATATTTATAAAAACACGAGGAACATAACCAGGGACGGAATTGGGGGTTAGGGGTGGTGCCACCCCCGAAAAAATTACATAAAAGAACCTAGAGTTTTAAGCAACGACATTTTTACCTTATAAAAATTTTAATATTTTCACTTTAATCCTCATTAAAAGTTTCTAGAGGGACTAAAATAAAAATATTAAAATTTTTATGAGGAAAAAATGTGGTTTCCTAAAAGTTCGAGTTTTTTCTATAATTTTCACACCTCTAATTGCAATTTCTAGTTCCACCCCTAAACATAACTTGCTTTATAAAATATAGATAAACCTTTTTTTATTTGGGGATGAGCAATCCTTGCGTATTTCTTGGGTGAGCATTCTGCAAGACCTAAGGCTTTGAAAGGAACCAGTTTCTAGATAAATATGGAGAGCTTATTTCATTGGACCGTTTAGACTTAATTTTTTTAAAACTGGTGATTTTTAAATGAAAAAATTATTTTTTAAAAAAAATGCTAGTTAAGAGATTATCTTTATTTTAGATTATTTATCCATTAAAATAAATTTTTTAAAAAAATTAAATTTGGACCATCCAGATAAGACGAGCAAAGATGAGTAGAGAAACTAATTCTACTTTGAAAGATGTGTAAGAATCGTGGATTGAAGACAAGGAAAGAGAACTAATTTAGCAAATAGAATTCATTTTAACTTTTTTTTATTTTAATAAAAAATATTAGTTAAGAAATATTATCTTATTTTTTATTCTTTACTCATCAAAATATTTTTATAACAAAATAAAATAATTAAATCTGAACTGTCTAAATATGATATGGTGGTAGGCACTAAAACTTATTCCGAATTTTATATACTTTTCTATGTGTGAGATCCTTAAGTGAATAAAGACATTTGGTAATTTTATAATTTAAAACATGAAATAAACATTGGATTATGAATAAACTTTAAAAATTTGGATGGGTTGTAACTTGTAAGTTGAGAAGGATCTTTTTTTTTTTTTCTCTTGGTGAACGAGAAGGATCTTCATATTTATAGCATCTAGAATGGCATGCAGAGAAGATATTTTAATTTGCTTATTTTGGATATTTTACAAACGTGTTTATTTTTATGCAATTTTAATATGTTGCACGTGTTTTGTATTGGAAGTTTTTGGTTGCCCACCTGGTTCAACAGGGTTTCGCCCTGACTATTCCGGATCTGACTCGCGTCACACACCTAGCTATGGTAGGAGAGTTTTCCAACAGAGTTTTTTTGCATTCACAGGACTCGAACCCGAGACATTGCTTAAGCGACACAGCCACTTACCACTTGTGTCAACCTCGTTGGTTTTTGTATTGGAAGTTGTCTTAACACAACCAATATGGACCAACAAAATAATGGAAATGCAGGATCAGAATCTTTTATATATATATATATATATATAAAATCAGGATTTATCGAATATCGAACGATTATTTATACACACAAGACCTATTGGGCCGAACACAACAACAACAACATAAATCAGGCCCAATCAACTGTCCATAAATAAAAAAATGAACTTAACAACTATTGACTACATTCTTAACAACCCGCTTCAAGTTCGTGACCATACAAATTAATGGTCCCCAACTTGTCCAGCAGCCGAACGTGATAATCTCGACCTAATACCTTCATAAAAATATCGGTAAGATGGTCCTTCTGGTTACATGCAATAATTGAATAATTCTATAAGACGTTTTTCTTGTACGAAATGACAATTGATCTTAATGTGTTTAGTTCTTTCGTGAAAAACTGGATTGTTTGCAATATAAATCGCTGCTTGACTGTCACAATAAACTAAAGCCAGTTTCAGATTGCTTACACTAAGATCCTTTAACATTAAGACAACCAAGTAATTGTAGACACGACTGTTGGCACAATATTCCACTTCTACTGACGACTTAGACACACCGTATGTTGTTTCTTCAAATTACAATAACTAAAGGAGCCTTCGAACTTTATGGCACACCCTGTCACGGGCCTCTTAGTGTCTCAACAAGCTGCCTACTCAGAATTTACAAAGCACTCCAATTTGACATGTTGTGTAGCGCCAAAAGAATCCCTAAGCCAAGTGTTACCTTGAGGTATCTTACAACTAGTGTAGCCGCCTCCATGTGGGACTTCCTTGGAACACTCATAAACTGGCTCAAAGTCACAACAAAAGAGATATCAGGCTTCATAACGGTAAGATATGACAACCTACCTATAAGTCTTCGATATCTTGATGGGTCCTCTAACAAGGAGTCTAATTGCTCATAACACTTCCTTCTCACTAATGTTTCTAGGCTTAGGTGGCGCCTTGCCAACAACTGTCAATCTGACAATACACACCGTAGGAACCTGCAATGGCTTAGTGCTAGTCATGCCCATATTAGAAATCAATTCAAGTACATATTTCCTTTGATTAAGAAAAATGCCTTTACAAGATCAAGCAACTTCCAATCCTAAGAAATATTTAAGATGTTCAAGATCTTTTATTTTAAACTTTTGATATAAGTGTGCCTTCATAACATTTATTTCTTGTATGATATTATTGGCTATAACCAAATCATCTACATAAACCATCACAATAATAACATCCTCATTCCCTCATTTTATAAACAAGGAATAATCATACTTACTTTGTTGAAAACCTCCTTAACTAAGGTTTCTATGAGTTTGGCATTCCACTGACGTGAAGTTATTTAAGGCCATACAATGATTTGATCAATTTGCAAACTTTATTCTTTTCAATGTTTGTCCGCAAGAGAATTATATCAATCTAATGATCTCACTGTAGCTACTGTGGCCCTTGTCACCCATACTAGCAACAATGAACTTCATGAGGAACTTGGAGGCACTGAATGTGTGACCCCATGTTATTAAAACTGAACCGGCCAGCATGACCATGAAACCGTCAAACCGACCATCTAACCGGTATGGTGCGACCATAAAACCGTCGAACTGGTCATCTAATGGTCTGGTGAGACTACGAAACCATTGAACTGGTTCGTGCGACCACGAAACCATCGAATCGGTCATGTAACGATTCGGTTCAACCACAAAATCGTCAAACCGGTCATCCAACCGGTCCGTGCGACGACGAAAACTGTTGAACCGATCATCTAACCAGTCCGGTGCGACCACAAAACCATCGAACCGATCATCTAAGCAGTCTGATTCGACCATGAAACCATCAAACCGGTCATCTAACGAGTCTCTTCTGACCGATTTAATATTTATTTAAATTTTCCTAATTTAAAAAATTCATATCTAATTCTTCATATTTCCAAAATTTCAAATTAAAACTCTATAGAAAGCTTAAGATGTCTACTTTCTAATGCAAAAAAATCACTAAAACATATTATCATTTGATCTTAAAAAATTATCAAATTTCAAAACTATTCCAAAAAATTTATTTTTGTTCAAGTTCACTTCCTCACAGGTTTAGCCTTGGATTAGCTCTATTTTAACTCTGATATAACACACTGATCCTTGACCCACTACCTGAACTAGTTTAGTGGTCGATCCGGTTTTAATAACCTGGGGTGACCTGAGTTTGGTTATTTTAATTCTCATCTTGATGTACATGCTGTAGAAGTCCAGTTTCATTATTGAATGATATATATAACCCTTTTTATCCCCCCCCCCCCCCCAAAAAAAAAAAGGTCTAAGGTAAATCACCATTGTGTGATGGAACCGACTTGAACTTGGAGTTGTGCATGTCAGGGCCTAATCCCAAAAAAGTAACTGCTAAGTGTGGCTTAATAGGGCCCAGAAAGGCGTAATTTCATGGGAAGTAGGTGCCAGATAAATTAATTTAGAAAACCCCAACGCAGAGAACTGGGAGGAATAATAGATAGAAGTGAGGAGTATGTAGTTTGATTCCATCTTGTGGGCACGGACAAGGGCGGATTAGGGGGTTAAGGGTGGCCCAGCCCCCTAAAATAAATAAATAAACAAATATATATATATACACACATATATGGGAAAAACATTTTTCATGTTATAGGAGAAGTGTATTCTCATGTAACATACATGAAATGGTGGAACCCATATATATAGATAATTAGCAATATATATATATGTGTGTGTGTGTGGATCCTACCATTTCATGTGTGAGAATCTTCTTCTTCTCATGCAACATGAGAAGTTTAAACTCTCTCCCTCTATATATATATAAAGAGACATCCTTTTTGATCCGTGGCTTATTTTAATATTTCAACTACACACAAGTAAACTCTACATTAGAGAAACTTATTATACATAAAGTGCTTATCTTTTGATCTCAATATATAATAGTTTCGTATAATCATAGCTTGCATTTGATCCCTTTCTTTTGAGTTTGAAATTATCGTACGTTAATAAAATATAAGGAGATAGCTAGCTACATATATATATACAAGCTTAATAAGCTAAGCTTTTTGTGAGGGCGGAGCTGGCTTTGACAGCTAATGCTGCAAGCGGGTGAGGGGCAAAACAAAATAGGGCTGGCGAAGTTGGAGCTCTTCATCCTCATCCATAGCGGTGACGAAGAGTTACGAATAAAACACATGGGATACTTGTGCAAGATGTGGGAAGCCCTAACGGGATAGGAGAATTCCTGGAGGGTGACGACGTGGACGATGAGTTTGGCGGTGGCGACATTGGCGGAGAAAGAAGTGCTAATAGAAGCCAATTTGGATATTCCTATTTAGTTTATGTTTGGGAAACACCTAACCTATGGGTATTTCTATTTAGTTTATGAATATACAATTTCAGAAGTGTTTTTTATAAATTAAGATAAAACTCATATATAACTCTAGGCTTATGTATAAATTATTTTTATCTAAAAAATTTGGTCTTAGTCTAGTTTAGTAAATGAGATTATGATAATTTTGTTCATAATAAAGAAAGAAGAGTTGAAAAATACTCATTCTTAAATGAAGGTAAAATTAAAAATTTATTCTATAATTGTTGAGTTAACTACATCTTTTTAGTATTATATAATATTTTGTTAAAAATGACTTATAAATAAGATTATATAGGAGAAGGTTAGAGCCTCGTGATTTGAACCTCATGCCACGTAGGATAATCATTTTTTTAATACATTTATCGGAAGATATTTAAATCAATTTCCTTTTTACTCAATTGATATTGAAAATGGAAACAGGGGGAAATGGCTTTCCTGGAATTTGGCGTTGATAGTTGTAGTGGGCCTCCCACAATGACTGGAAGTGGGAACCCTCTTTTAAAACCACCTCCATTGATTTATTTTATTATTATGGGTTAAAGTGTATTTTTGTCCTTAAAGTATGTGCAAAGAAGTAATTTTACTCCTGAAGTTTTCGACGTAGCAATATTGTCCCTGAAGTTTAAAAATGGAGCAATGTTGCCCCTTCGTTAAAAACTCTAACAGTCAATGTTAGGGTTTTTAACAGAGAGACAACATTACTCCGTTTTTAAACTTCAAGGGCAACCTTGCTTCAAAAAAAAGTAGCAAGTTTGCCCATGAAATTTAAAAACGAAGCAATGTTGTTACTCTGTTAAAAACCCTAACAATCAACGTTAATTAACCGTTTAGGTTTTTAACGGAGTGGCAATATAATATTGCTCTGTTTTTAAACTTTAGGGGCAACATTGCTACGCCAAAAACTTCAAGGGCAAAATTACTCATGGGCGCATACTTTAAGAACAAAAATGCACCTTAACCCTATTATTATTATTATTATACAGACCACCTCTGTTGATGTTCAACAATGTATGGGACATTTGTTGTCTCCCATTTATAGATGGAACATAATTACTCATTCCAATTCTTGATATATGGCATATTTTAAAAATTATATTAAATCATTAATATAATAATGTTATCAAATGTAGTTAAAACGTTTTAAATCATTTATTAAATGTCAAATCAGTTTCTTTTCGGTGATATATTTGACTTTGAGATGCTAATGTCAAAATTAATAGTTTTAATTAAAGATAATTTATCATGACATAATAGTTCTGTGAGAAATCAAAATTCTTAATTAATTTTAGTCATGTATCTTTCTCATCGTAATTCGGTCAAAAATCTTTTATAAATATCTAATCCACTTGGTGTGTAATTTGAACCCACAATGTGGAGTAATCGTCTTTCAACAGAATTTTATCATTAATGGTTTATTCTGATTAAGCCAAGTTTATGCATCATTTTCAATCTTGATCTTTTTTTTTTTTTTTGATATAATCAATCTTGATCATATTATTTACTCATATTCAAACCTGCCTTCAAAATGCATGACATTAAATCACCAATACTAACAAGCAAGGTTGTCAAACTTACTGAGTTTAATCAAACTTGTGACAGTGACGTAAACTCTATCGTGAACTTGAATAGTAAATTTGTAAGAGTTTATTTTTATTATAAAATAGGTATTAATAATGTATAATTAAAAAATTAAAATATAAGAATGACAAAATTTGATTTAGGGTTTAGGAGCAAGAGCGTCCAGCACCACGTGCTTTTTTCTGAACAAAAAATACACATGTGGTTACGTTTTGGAAGCACTTAGCACCACGGCCGTCAGTTAACCGTCAATTGACCGTTAACGCTGACGTGGCGATGACGTGGACGATGACGGGGAAGCTGATGTGGAAAAAAATTCAACAATTAGGAAAAAATTTCAAAAAATTATAAAAAGAATTCAAATAATTCGACAAAAAATTCAAAAAATTAGGGAAAAAAATCAAATAATTATGAAAAAATTAAAAATAATAAGGAAAAAAAATCAAATAATTAGAAAAAAAATTCAAAAAATTAGGAAAAAAATTATTTAAAAAATTTAAAAACTTAGAAAAAAAATCAAAAATTAGAAAAAAGTTATGAAAAAAATTAAAATAATTAGCAATAAATTCAAAAAATAGAAAATAATTAAAATAATTAGAAATAAATTCAAAAAATTAGGGAAAAATTAAAATAATTATAAAAAAATTAAATACCCCCGCTAGTGAGCCCCACCACCGTCCACTCTATCGTCAGCCACCGCCGGCGGCGGTCGGTTGCCGAGGGCCGCCACTCGACAGAGGTAGTCTGTTATTTTCAGAAACAGGAAAAGAATGTATTTTTAGTCTTTTATGGAATTAAATTTTCATATGAATATTTTTACTCTTCATTCATTTTATGTAGATAATTATTTTTTTGAAAAAAATGTATAGTTAAATAGGTTTAAAGTTAAAAACTTGTTAAATTTTGTGATAGAATTAATAAAGTTTAAAATTTTGCGGTCGGTCCACATCATCGGCAACCGACTGCCGTCGCCAATACTAACAATTAATCACCAATACTAACAAGCAAGGTTGTCAAACTCACTGAGTTTAAGCAAACTTGTGACAGTGACGTAAACTCATATCGTGAACTCAAATAGTAAATTTGTAAGAGTTTATTTTTATTATAAAATAGGTATTAATAATGTATAATTAAAAAATTAAAATATAAAAATGACAAAATTTGATTTAAATATATTTTAAATCCAAGTAATTAAAATTAAATATATCAATATTAATAATTTATTATATTTAATAAAAAAATTTCTATAGAATTCAAATGTAAAGCCGTTGAGGATGACAACATTGAAAAAATTAACACAATTTTGTAAGCCAGAAACGTAAAAATAGTAAATTTAGTATATAAATTCGTGAGTTTAATGAGTTTACAATTGACATAAGTTTAATAGAGACTTGACTCAATTTAATATGGTAGAAACATAAAAACGGTAAACTTAAAGAGTCAACTCGTGAATTTGACAACAATACTAATAAGTATAGTCCGTAAGTTACACTATTATTCCAAACATTTTGCTGTCGCATGGTCAGGGTCAGGAAAAATGAATGAATCAAATAATATTAATGCAAAGTAAAATTTACGGCCGCATGATATATCTTTTTCGTACCGTATATACGATATACAAAAGCATATTTAGTGTCACACGTATATGA
Organism: Acacia crassicarpa; assembly: GCA_034222035.1. Classification (NCBI taxonomy): domain Eukaryota; kingdom Viridiplantae; phylum Streptophyta; class Magnoliopsida; order Fabales; family Fabaceae; genus Acacia; species Acacia crassicarpa. The sequence goes on along the minus strand of JAWXYG010000009.1, from coordinate 14,500,863 downwards.
ATAAAATAATGACAAGAATGTCTCTTTGGACCCCTTTGATACGAGGAAGATTTAAGGAAAGAAAAAAACTTTTTTTTAAAAAAAAAGAAATGAATGAAATGGAAGATTTTGAGTGATGAGGGAAGATAGCTTAAAGGAAGATATTTTATTTGGTAAGAAAAAAATGAAGGATAATAGTTGGTAAAGAAATCAAGAAATACTTATTTTACTGTAAAAAATAATTAATTCCAAATGAAAAAGATTTTTTTTTACTAAAATATTTTTTTTAAAAAAATATCATCTTATCAAGTTCGATTTTGTCTAAAATATTTTCCCGTTAAGTTTGAATTTGCTTAAAATATTCTCCCATCAAATTTGAACTTATCGCGTAACTTTGAATTTATGGCATAAATTTGAATTTAATCATATTTTCTTGCATTATAAAAGAAAATATTTTATGAAGAATAAATTTGTCCAAAAGTGTTACTGTTCAAGTGGAAACTTGAGATTCCACCAATTTCGGTGGGATTTTATCTTCCTACATATAAGGGAAGATTGGTGAGCCCAGGGTGAGCATGAGAACTTAGATTCTTAGGAAGATTTGATATAAAATGCGCACCAAACAAAGAAACTAGCTAATCTTCCTTTTCTTTCCTACCGAATTTATGTACCAAACAGGCCCTTACTAACAAACGAGAGACATGACAGGAGAAAATTATAATAAAAGACCTAAGAAAAATAATATTTATTAAGAAGGACCATAAAAATAGTAATTATTTTGAAGGACCAAAACTTAAAACATTAAAATAAAAATACTAAATTGCCCTTGGTTCTACAATTTTTGTGTAAAGGTAAAAAAAGTCCAAAAAAACATTTTACTTTTACAATTCTAAGTCTTCGTGCTTATTGTACACTGCCTTAGGTCTTGAAAAGAGATAATTTCATAAAAATTCATAAATTTATAGAACACATGGGGAGGAGGCTTGAGAGATCTTTGTCAATAAAATAACCTATGATTCCTCCACGGAGAGATAAAAAATTGCCAATAGAGATTCTAACTTACATATTCCAGATTTTGATTTGATCTCTATTTATCATTTTTAATTAATCATTTTAGATTCTGATTTAATTAGATATAATATAGGACATCTGACCAATGACAATTTAGTCTTTCTATTTTAATGTTTTAATTTTTGGTCCTTTAAAATAATTACCATTTTTTATGGTCCTTCTTAATAAATATTATTTTTCTTAGGTCCTTTATTATAATTTTCCCAAAATTTTATAAGATTAATAAGAAGGCACGTGAGGAAAATGACTTCCCAATCAAATAAATAGAAAATAATAATTAAATCAGGATCTGCCTCAGAAACTGTTGAACCCCATGTCCTCTCCCAGTCTCCCCCCCCCCCCCCCCAACAAAAAAAACTATTTGTTTATAAGATTATTACTTTCTTTTTTAATGATGTTTTTGCTATTTACAAATAGATTTTGACTTGATTATGCTTCAATGTATTTTTCTTGAGAGTTTAATTTCATTTGTTTATAGGATTATTTCACTTATTTGTGATATGTTCACCATTTGTAGATCAGACTGTTTTTCATTTGATTTTAATAGGGTTCTTTTTGTCTTCTTACTTTACAAATTAATTTTATTTCAGCCCTATCAAACTACAGTGAAATTTCAAATTTCTTTAGGGCTAGTGGGAGTTAATTTGCTAGAGCGATCCTTATCTAAAATTTTCCCAAATTTTAATTAGTCTAGTTTAAAAGAAAAAAAAAGTGCGGTTATAAAATGTTAATAAAGAAAAAATATGAAATTAAGGAATAAAAAAATTTAATTAAAACCTCACCTCTTTATTTTTTAAAAATCCAACTCATTAAATTTTTCCTCCCCTCCATTTCCCTCCTATCAACCAGACCTTTAGATTCTTTGCGCATATTTTGTTCATAACTACGAGTATCTAATAGATTATAGAATATAGAAAGCGCATATATTTGACTTCATGTTATACGTAGCTTAAAACTATCTAGCTATATCTAAATATTAACCGGTATAATTAGTTCTCTATTATATACCTGGAAAAAAAAAAACTAGTTATGTATTATTCGTGTTAGAAAGTCGTATATTGTTCAATTGTTGGTTGGTTAAAAGTGGTTATACGAATCTATCATAATCAAATAAAAAATGTTCCTATTATATTTGTTTTCTATTTATAAAAATTTAATTTTACTTGATTTTATTCAAATATATGTTTGTTTTATTTCATCATATTTATTTAAATACATGAGATATTAGAAATATTAGTAACAAGTATTTCACTTATAAATTTAATTTTTTTTGAATTACAATTACTTAATTAAGACATCAAACGGATTAAGGATCAACATAATATCCAAATAATCCAAAAACTGATGAAAATGTTGAAATTCATCCTGTGCAATCTAATCTCAGAATGGACTATAATAATGAAAATCATCATAAATTTTCACCAGTTCTGTTTTTTGATTTAAGTTGAGAAAAAAAGAAAAAGGTGAAAGAATGGCGAATTCATACGGATATTAATATATGTAGTGTGGAGAGATGATCAATATATATCGAATAAATTATAATTTACTATAATATATTTATTTACTATGTTGATTGCATATGATAATATACGAATATAAAAATATTCGTATATATAAGAAATAAAGAGCGATAGCGATTTCATTCCGATATAGTTGAGAGATCAATATCTAGCAAATTTGATTATATTAGATAAACGATGGATACAGTTGCAATAATATGTAGATACTGACATTTTAAAAGCGATCAACTTTTAACTTCGCTGCCATTCGTTATATCCAGAGTCAGAATTATTCTTGGCGAGTTGTGGATTAGTTCATGGAAATTGAAGCTGGTGAGTTTTGCGGAGGAATGACGAATACAAACGGTTGCGAGAAGCGAGTGGATCATCGTTGGGTACCATCGTTGTTGGATGCTTGCAAGAAACTGGAACATTCTTCTAGCAGCAACCCAAGCCACAAATTCTTACCTAATTTCTGTGTTACCTGCGAGCAGTTATACTGCAGATCATGCCGCCAATTCAGAAGAACCAATAACCCACACCAACACCACGTAGTACTCCTCGTAAGCGTCTCACTGATTATTTATCTATATGCATTGTCCAATTTGATGTATTCCCTTTGATTATGATAATGACAACTTGTAATTTCCAGGTTTACAAAGCTTCGCATGCGAATTGTTTGCACGCAAGTGAGGCGTCCAAGCTGATTGATATATCAGACATACACCCATTCAAAATTAACAAAAACCGAATAGTTTTCTTGTACAGAAGAGGCAGTGAACAAAGAAAGAGTCTGAACAAAAATTCTGGCTACGCGTGCAAGACTTGTGGAAGAAAGCTCGACAACGATAAAAAGTTCTGCTCGGTCCAGTGCAAGGTAATAAGATATCTTCTCTCTTTTCTTTATGAGAAGTGTATGTATATACCAAACAAAATGGGGAGAATTTAAGGCAAAGTCAAACAAAATGCTGAAGGGCAGACCAAACAAAATGCTGAAGGTGAAAAGGCTGCTGTAATGCCACAATCATATCGGAAAAGGAGTAGAAAGGGGTGCCTAACCGGCCATTGCCTTTCGTATTCCCTGTTGATATTTGTTGTTGTGGTGATTGGACTTGTTCACACGCCACACACTGAACATAATAAAAAGCACTGAACACAAAAACATAGGAATAATCCTAAATATAAGATAGTTGACTTTTTTTATATTCACATATGTAGTTTAGATGTTCCGTCTACAGGTAGGGTCCTTGTCTTCCCTTACAATTTAGAATATATTTATATGTACATGCTATGGTGGAGCATAGCTTTGAATGTTAATATGTTATTATATATGAATTTAAAAGGGTTTAAGCATGTTTAAGATTATTGTTCTAGTTATGATTTTGTTAATAGTATTATAAGTATTACTTAATATCCACAAATAAGTTTAAAATTTAAGGAACATGAATCTACTCATATTTCATGTCGGTCATCTTTCAGTTTTTAGGGTGTGACAAAAGCAAAAGTGAATCTTGCAACATGTGTAAAACCTGTGGAAGAGAATTACAAGGCCAAAAAAAGTTCTGTTCGATCCAATCCAAGGTGATAAAATCTCTGGTTTCATTTTGTTTTTCAAAACTACGTTGAGTTCTTGTTACGTTCTTGAAAATTAAGTATGTAGGGATAATTGGAATGACTTGATTGGCATTATAGAGCGAAAGTGGGAAGAATATGTCGCTGATCAAACAAAACGCCGAAGGGAAAGGAAAAGAGGAAAAGGGAGAGATAGAGGATGAGCGGCCTCCCGTAGAGGGACAATCATATAGGAAAAGGAGAAGAAAAGGGGTGCCCAGCCGAAGTCCACTCCAGTAAATTGGTCATTATGAGACTGAAGTAAGCATTTGTTGTGACATTTTTGGGTAAGGGGTGTAAACGGGCTTTTACATAAAATGAGCTGGCATTTTGTCTTTTTGTGTATCAGTTTTTCGTTTACGTTTATCAGATTCGGTTGTTCTTGTTAGTATTGCCTTACAATGTATAGATCAGAAAAGGGTTTTCCAGCCAGAACCTTTCCTCCACGGATCATTAATTAATAATTGGATTTTGCATTTGATAAGATACTGGTATGAGTGAGCTTTTACATAAAATGAGTGGGACATTTTGTGTTTTCGTTTGTCAAATTTAGTTATTATTGACTCACAATATAAAGATCTGATGTATTGAAAAACTGAATATAAATATGGTCAGATTTTAGTATTTTCTCGAGGTTTTTGTACTCGTCTTCTCTTTCTATCTTCCTAGCTTTGTCCTTCTTTCCTTCTATTCTACTTCTCTGTATACATTTCTTTTCTTAACCGCATTTGGGTGAAAATAGTAGGGAGATTTCATCAATCCATATTTTGATATGTTATTTCATGATTAATTTAAGGTTTAATTATGTTAATTGGGCCAAAAATATTTATGGTTAATTTGGATTAATAAATGATTATATGAAAAATGTGTTAAAAAGGGTAAATGATAAATCTCAATTTTATGTATTTTATCTCACCTTATCTATTTATTTTGGGAATTATTTTAGGTTAATTTGAATATATTAGATAATATTTGGAATGTTAGTCAATTTTAGGAAAGAATATAAATTTGAATTAATTGTGAGATTATTGTGCTTAAATTATTAATATCCTAATTGCTATCTTGTAATTAAATAATGGTGGAATTTTATTGGGCTTCGTAATTTTGATGGGCTCAATTTGGTATCCAAAAATCTATCTCTTTTTCTCCAATTATTTAACCTAGCCGCTGTATGGAGAAAAATTCACGCTCTCCTTGAGAGCCGAGAGATGCAGCCGCACAACTGATTTATTCGATAATCATCTTCGTTCTGATTGTTTCTTGGAGTCACTCACGCACGCGGAGGCAGAGACGCTCAAGAGGATCATTCATTCATCTTCAATTTCTTTTCTCTCAGACTGACCACGCTTGGAGATTGGGAATTCATTCAATTATTAATCCTCCAGTGGATGCGCAGTGACCAAGGATCGATTTAATCACATTCCTTTAATTCAATCCTCGCGGGACCCACGCCACTCTTTCCTGGACATCAATTGACTCTTGTTCATCAATTTTAATGGCTCTGAGGAGTCGCTTAATACGTGAAGGAGAGGATTACATGAAAGCTTGAGATTTTTAGGAGGCAACTTGGGAAGAGTATGGAAGAAACTAGAGCCTAGGATCTTGCACTTGAAGACTACAAGGGAGTTTTGTTCATTTTATCTTTTTAATTCTAGACTTGCTGTGAGTTGGGAGGAGTATGGAAGAAACTAGAGCCTAGAGTCTTGCACGTCTTGCACTTGAAGACTATAAGGGAGTTTTGTTCATTTTATCTTTTTAATTCTAGACTTGAGATAGTTTAGTTTTAAATGATTTCAAGTTGTGTTAATTAAAAACAAACTAGTTTTAGATTGTAAACTTATTTGGATTAGACTGATTTGAAGTTTCTTGTTTGCAACCCTGATTGTAGATTAAATTAGTAATTAAGTTTTCGTTATTAATTTAATTGTTAATTTGGTTTATCACCTTAATTGTTTAATTGAGTTGATAAATAATCTAGTTGTTCAATTAGATAATTGTAAACAAGATTTCCAAGAATATTTTGTGATTGTTTTTTAATGGTTTTAATTAACCACCGCTTATTTCATTATAAGTTTTCTTGTGGAATATGTGTTATTGGGCTAGAGGGTTTCCCATGTTCAATTGGGTAATTAAATTCATTAATCTCTTTTTGGTCTAATTATTTGGTTTGGGCTAAGAAAGTTAACTCCATGCAATTCCTAAGTTGTCCCCTTTATTCTTTTATTCAACTTTCTTTTCTTAGGATTTTAATTCTTCTCTCATAACAAAAAAACCCCTAAAAATTGCATTCAAATCCATATAGATTAATTTCATTCTCATATAGGTTTTAGAGTCAATTACATCTTACATTTAGTTAATTTAGTTTTATTTCATTTGCATTTTTTTTTATCATCTAAATTCAACCTAAAGAAAAACCTACAACTTGCTCCTTGGGAGAATGACCTAGATTGACCCCAAACTGCATAATTAATTAGGACCTAATTTAATTAATTGCTTTAGCGATGAAAACAAGCTCATCAGTAAAATTGTTATAATTATTGTAATTACTCTTATTTATTATTTCTTAGGAAAATCTGATACTGACTTGATTAGTTTAAATTGTAGGTGTTTGAAGAAATTAGACCAAACTTAAAAGTGGAAGTTTAGGCTCAAATTATAAATGTTTCAGTTAGTCCCTCTATGAAACTTTTTAAAAGTTTCACTTAGGTCACTGCATGAAACTGCTGCGTTTTGAGGGATTAGGTCTAACCTTCTTCTTCATTTAGCCAAGAGATAGACCTGAGACTGGATAATAGATGAGAGCATCGTGCCGCGAGACAAAAGACACACCAGGCATCACCTTCATCCTTCATGTCGTCGCCGGTGACCATCCCCATTGTCGTCAGCGACCATCTTTCCTCCGTCACCAACAACGCAACCTTTATCCCTCGCCATTCTTCCGTCCTCAACAATCTGAAATAGAGGGCCAAGAGAGGGAGAGCTTTGCCAGAATGTTCAACCACCGTCAAAACGAAAATATTGAGTGCTGGGCTTGGTTGGATTCAGATTTTTTTTTTTTTTTAAGAAATCAATCAGTTGAATTTTAATTAGAATATTCAACTTAAGTCAGAGAAGTATAGAACCCATTTGAGATGAAGGAAAGCTGGTATGGGGGCAAATGGTCTCATGATTGATTCCCTCCAGTTGATTTTAATTTTCTTTTTAACCACGTAAAAGAAACTGCGCTTCTCACAACGGACATATTGAGCCCTACAAAGTAGTTAACAAGCCAACTGAACTAAAGCATCAAATTTGATAATGGATGACAAAGAATTTATAAATATAAAATTTAAATAATGAATATGCAAGTATAAAATTAAAATATTAAAAATATAAAATATAAAAGTTAGCTTTGAATTTAGTTATATCTCTCACATACCCTTTAATATTAAATTATCTCTCCAAATTACATTGTTACTCACCCTCCCTCTCTAATACAAACATTTGACATAATTTTTTTTTTTTTGGCTACTAAAAAATTTTAGGTAGGAGTAGATACTGGTACCCCACCAAGGCCATGACATGCCTCTAGGATCAAAAAGTGCTTAAAAAGGTAATTACAGATCGCCTACCAACGAGGCCCTTATATCGATCAGCGGATATCGAACCTCCTCCATTTTAGGGTGAAGGCCGACACCTTATCCAACTATATCAATCCTCATTAGCAAACATTTAACATAATTTATTATACTGCCCTTTATTTCATCACCTCCAACTTCTCTCTCTAGCAATATAAATATTATCCTAAAATATTAGTATATCTCTTAACTATACTTATATACCTTTAATTAGAGCTGTCAAAATGGGTTGGACCCCATGGACCAGCCCATTAAACCCCATTTTTAGCCCCCATGTAATGGGGTTATTTTTTGCCCTAACTCAAAGTAACCCCCACTTCTTTGGGGTTATAATAGGGCCAACCGCGAGCTTGGTTGAGCCCCTCAATTATCCATTTCTAAATAGTTGAGCGCTTGAGTTTTGCTTTCTTGGGTATAACGTTACGTGGACCACAAGATATTGGGTCTGTCATCCGATTTGGGAATTGCAAGGATCAGAGGCATAGCCGGGTTCCACTGGAATGTAATATTAATTTTATATTATAATTTACCACCTCTGGTGGATGTGAGCTGATGGAGGAAAAAAAAAAGGTAAGTTGATTATTTATAACAAAATGATACGTAGATTGAGGTGGGGTGTTTTTTTTTTTTTTCACTTGCACTATTCCAGAAAGAGCTCTAATGTTACTCATATTTAAAAAAATATGAGTAGTATATTTAATATAGAAAAATTATTTTTTAAAAAAAAAAGTATTTTGAAATTACAAAATACTAAATCAAGTTTGTTACCAAAAATTAATAAAGAAACTACGGGACTTGATAGGCAATTTACTAATCATTTTAGGGGAATACCTGATTTAAGATTTTGTGATTTTAAAGTTTTTTTTTGTCATTATCATTTTTCAGGCAAAAACAAAATCTCACTTATGTTGATTAAATTAATTGGTTAAGTCTTCTATGAAGCTGTGCATATACAGAATTTAAGTGCATATTATTGATATTTGTGATTAACTTGCGTGCTAGAGTAATAGATACAACGCCCTCTTATGACATGTATAAATAATCATATATAGATTTTAGAATATCAATCTTTGGAAGGTGAGTAAATGAAATTTTATTCACATTAATGATTTAGTTGATCAAATTAAGATTGTACAGATTTGGTAGTAGTGATTAGCATACATATTTTGCTTGAGGAATAGCTACAATATCCTTATGTACATGTTGTACACATATTTAATCACATAAGGTCATACCATATCAAAATTATGATCATATGTACAATTAGTATACACAATGGTGTGATGTCTTTGTGATGAGTATGTAGAATCGAGGAGTAGCCAAAACATCCTCACTAGGCACATAAGCTCTATTTTGTTCTAACGAACAAAATACATCACACAAAAGGATTTAAAGACATCAATTGTAATTAAATGCATTGTTATAATTAATCTTTGGCCACAAGTAGATGATTGTAATCATAGTTTTAATTATGGTGGAATGGAACTCTGAGCCAAAAAAAAAAGGGTGGAATGGAACAGCATTATATATATTTTCTAAGTAGCTCACAAGTATTATGGGATATAATTGCATTCTAGTTTCAATAATTCGAGATAAATTCATACTATACTAATATCTTTGCCCACAGGTAGACTTTAATTTAGTGATACAAATTTATAATGATATGGTTAATTGGAATAGAACATCAAATTATATTTTTAATTTACCTGCAAGAATTAAGAATAAGGAAATAATTTGATAGTTTTATCATAAAGTTATATATGGATCTAATTGAATTATAACTTTAGCCCACAGGCAAGTCGTATGTCAGTATATTCATATTTTTTTAAGCATGATTTACATTGGTAAATCATGATATGATTTATTAGTTTCAAATTTTAGTTATAAGTATGTATGTTCAATACGAGTCCGGATCCTCTCCTTATTGCCTCTCTCCTTATCTCTCATCAGCAGCAAATCGTGTCCGTTCAAATCTTGATCCAAAGGCCCAGAATGGTTTTTAAAAAAACCGCATGTGGTGCCACCGCATGTGGTTTTTTTAAAAACCATTCTGGGCCCTTAGATCAAAATTTGGATGGACAGGATGCACCTGTGAGGGATGGGGAGAGAGGGTCTGGGCAGAAAATCCTCTTCCGTTCAATACTATGCAGTCATACAACCTACGAATTTCTCTGATATGAAATGTAACATTCAAGAATTGAGGGGTGATAACTATAAGGTATGGAGAGAGGGAGTTCTTCTCCAACTGGGGTGGATGGACATTGATTATGCTATAAGGAAAGACGAACCACCTTCCATTACTGTGACCAGCACTCCAGATCAGGTTGATCTTTATGAAAAGTGGGAGCGATCTAATCGTCTCTCAGTTATGTTCATAAAGACCTCAATCTCTGCTGGCATTTGTGGTCCTGTCGAACAGCATAACAAGATTAGGCCATTTCTGAAGGCAATTGATGAACAATTTGTTACTTCAGATAAAGCATTTGCCGGCACCCTAATTATGAAGTTTTCATCCCCAAGACTCACTATAGTAAAAGATGTGTGTAAGCACATCATATTGATAAGGGACATTGTAGCTCAACTGAAGTCACTTGAGGTTGACATGTATGATTCTTTCCTTGTACACTATATTCTGAACACTCTCCTATAGCCATATAGACCCTTTAGGATATCCTGCAACACACATGAGGATAAATGGTCAATCAATAAATGTTTGACCATGTGTGTTCAAGAGGAGGGAAGGCTGAAAATGCAAATGGGAGAATTTCTTGAATATGACTTGATTAGTGGGAGTGATCAATTCAGAAAGCTTGTTTTTGAAAGGATAACTTAGATAGTCAACTTTCCACTTCGAGTTTAAGATTGGTCGTTAACAATGTTCCTTCGGTTCAACTAAATATTGTACAATCAATCATTCAAGATTTACAACCTGCTGATATTGATCCAGTAGATCAAGTTGTTGATGAGGAATAATAAGAAATTGTTGAACAACAAGTTCCTCAAGAAGATAATGAAACAACATTAAGTAGATCTATTGGAATAGTAAGATCAGCGATACCTAGTGAATATATTGTGTATCTACAGGAATCTGACTATAATGTACAAGCTGGAAATGATCCTAGAACATTTTCACAAGCCATGAACAGTAGAGAATCAAACTCATGGTGTGATGCTATGAAGGCTGAGATGAATACTAAGGCATCTAACAGAGTCTAGGATCTTGTTAAGTAGCCTAATGGTGTAAAAGCCATTGGATTTAAATGGGTCTCTAAAACAATGATAGATTCATTGGCAACATTAAGAGACATAAAGCAGGATCATTGCTAAAGGGTTCACTCAAAAGGAAGGAATCGAATACAAGGAGACTTTTACTCCTGTATCTAAGAAAGATTCTCTTCGTATCATTCTAGCATTGGTTGCACATTTTGAATTAAAGTTGCAACAAATAGATGTGAAAATGGCCTTTCTCAATGGAGATCTAGAGGAAGAGTTTTACATAAAACAAACCATCAAGATTTTCCTCTAATAATGGTGATCATTTGGTGTGCAAACTCAAGAAATCTGTATATGGATTGAAACAAGCTTCTCATCAATGGTATTTAAATTTTCATGATGTTATCTATTCATTTGGTTGTGTAGAGAATATTGTGGATGAATGTATATACCAGAAGGTTAGTGGGAGCAAGACTTGTTTCCTTATTCTATATGTGGATGATATTTTACTTGCAACTAATAATAATGGTTTACTATATGAGGTGAAACAATTCCTTTATGAAAACTTTGACTAGAAGGATATGGCAGATGCATCTTATGTCACTGGCATTAAGATACATAGAGACATACATTTGAGTTTGTCTCAAGAGACCTATATCAACAAAGCTTTGGAAAGATTTCGGATGAGGAATTGTTCACCAAGTATAGCTCCTATTGTGAAAGGTGACATGTTTAACACTACAAAAAAATTCAAATTTTGCTACGGAAAAAATCCGTAGCAAAAATCTGTTTTTCCGTAGTAAAATCGTTTTGCTACGGATTTTTTCTGTAGCAAAATCTTGCGTAGCAAATTGCTACAGAAACAGAAAATCCGTCGCAAATTTGCGACAGATTTCCAATTCCGTCGCAATTTGCTACAGAAAAAATTTTCCGTAGCAAATTGCTACGAAAAAAATTCCGTAGCAAATTGCTATGGACATTGTATCCGTAGCAAATTCGAAATTTGCTACGGAATTAGTTTCCGTAGCAAAATTTGATTTTGCTATGGAATTGTTTTCCGTAGCAATTTGCTACGGAATTTGTTTCCGTAGTAAATACTTAATTTTGCTACGGATTCTTATTCCATAGCAAATTTTCCCACATTTGAGAATTCACTACGGATACAAATTCCGTAGCAAATTCTCCAGTTTGCTACGGAAAATATTTCCGTAGCAAAACTAATAATTTTTTTAAAATTTTTTTTTTTAAATTTTAGAAAAGTGAATACAAAAAGTAGTGTACCATGGATATAATAACAATTATAAAAAAATATAAATAATACTGAATATTGTATTAAAAAAATGTATATGAAAAAATATATACAATAGCAATCCTAAAAAATTATATTTAAACAAAACGAAATATAACTAATGTTGCCAATAAAATGAACTAAAAACCACAAAAATCATAAATAAGTCTGATCCTTTATTTGAATTAACAATATGCGATTTCATCTTCATCTCCAGACACGATTTCAAATCCTCCTCATTTCGCACTTTATTAATTTTATCTGCAAGATCACTCACAACTGATAGTCTTTCGGTCCTAGCCCTTTTTGAATCTTCATTAGGTTCTTCTTCATCAGTTGATTCATTGATGTGACCATTTAAAGCCCACTTTGTCATATGCATCTCTGGTAGCTGAGGAGGATTTGAAGGAAATAAACCTGTTATTACAATAACAAATGCTAATGAAACTGTTCTGTGGTGAACAAAAAAATATTGAATCAATGAATCATACATGTACAGAAAATATAAATATAATCATACGTGTGAGAGAGTAAAAGGAAATCAATAACGAACATAATTACCTTAGATAGCACCCTCCACCTCTATCTTTCACCAAGCCAAAATTAATAAACATTACCTGAGCAATAAAATAGTTAATAAAAAGAGTATATATATTAAGTTGCATGGCTATATCAAAACAAAAATCAAGTTACCTCATCGGCCAAGAGAACCAAACCTCCTTCCTTGCAAAATTTGACAATATCCCATTGGTTTTCCTTAGAAAGAACCTAGAGGCATGACAGAAAATCCATGTTCTAGTATTTAGCATGCTCAGCTTCAAACCTTAAATACTCTATTGCATTAATATTACTAATTTCACTGCAATTCACCTGCCTAGTTGGGTTGCCTGGATTTATAATCTAGTTTCATTTCCATAAGGATAAAATAACAACTAATAGGATAGAATTTACATATGTAAAATAGAACTGAAAGAATAAAAAGGCTAAGTGACAAATTAATAAATTATAACATTAAAAATATTAAATCTACTAGCTTGTTAATTACCTAAACAAACCCTGCATTTCACTTTTATCCAAAATGGCTAGATGGTCGCATAATGCAAGAACCTATAATTGATCTTGGATTGTCATAAGAAGGATTTCTTTAATAGTATGAACACCACAGCATTTCACCATAAAAATAACCACAAACCAACCTCTCGGAAGAAAGTTATTGGCTGCTGGCCAAGAGATTGAGGATTACCAATGTTGCAGTAAATTATCTATTTCCAGACAATAGACAAGTCAGAAAAGGTAGAAAAAATAACTTAAGTAAAAGGACAGAAGGGCACAGAAGTATATAATTCCGCATACACAGAGTGGTGAGAAGCATTTTATGCATAGCCTAAACCCTTCAATTTTTCAAGGTTAAAGGCTACAAAAAAGATGTGGTATATTTTTCTCTCATCATCCCTAAAAGAACTTAGGCAGAACTTAGGCAGAAATGACATACCAAAATGTGAAAGACTTTAAAGCAAAATGTGCAATTCAAGGGATTTTCATTTGATTACTGATCTCACTCTTTCTCGTATATTTATGTATTCTCAGAAGAAATATCATACCAAGCAACGATGAGAATCTAGGTGCTCAGCATCCATCTCAATAACTGCTTTACAGCCTAGAAGTCACAAGATAGAGAAAAACACATGTAAGAAAAATCAGATTCATAAATGAAAAAGATATAGTCCATATCATAAGATTCATAACAAAAGTCACTCTATTAATCAACTACGATCCACATTTCATTAAATTAATAATTGAGAACTAAGTGCTCCCCAATGACCTTAGAATAGCAAGGAAGACAAACTCAACTCTTAATCCAGTTAAGTCACCACTCTGATAATATTATATAGCAACAAACAGATGCTAGTTGCAACAAGATTCCCAAACCCAAATTTTAACAGAGACAAACCTGAAAGGCAAGCAAAATCTTCTGTTTTCTAGTATACAATTCAAAAGAGAGCAGATGTGTCTACAATGAATCAGGAGAATTCTTCAACAGCAACTTCAGATATTTTGTGGCTCCTACTAGTGGATCTTCCACCTGGACAGAAGAAAAGCAGACAATACACATGAAAACATAGCCTTAACAATTAAAACACTAATACGATTGGCAAAATTTACTAGAACAAATACCACAGATCAATTTATCAATTATGACATTCAAACAAAAAGAAGTAAAAAAAATAGAAAAGAACACAATGGACCACCAACACTACAAAAAAATCAGTTTTTTGCGGCGGAATTTTTCCCTCACAAAAGAGCAAATTTCCGTCGCAAAAATGGTTTGCGGCGGAAAAAATTCCGTCGCAAAAATCGCCCACGCAAACCAATTTTCTGTCGCAAAAATGCACATTTTTGTCGCAAAATTTCAATTTAGCGGCAGAACCATTTTCCCTCGCAAATTTCAAGATTTGCGAGGAAAAAGCGAATCCCTCGTAAAATTTTGGATTTTGCGAGGGAATAAATTCCCTCGCAAAACCTCGAGATTTTGCGGGGGAAATTATCCCTCGCAAATTTGAAATTTTTGCGAGGGAACGATTCCCTCGCAAATTTCAAATTTTGCGAGGGATCTTTGGCCATCGCAAAATTTTTATATTTGCGAGGGAATAAAATTCCCTCGCAAAATTCAATGCTGTTGAATTTTGCAAGGGAATTGCATTCCCAAGCAAAGTTCCCAATTAAATTTTTAAAAAAATTAAATGATTTTAAAAATGTAATTAATTTCATAAAAAATATTAAAAATTAGAAATTAAAAAGACTTATATATGATAAAAAAATATTGTAACAAGCATCAAAGTTTACATAAAAATAACAAAATATTACAAAGTATAATGTTTCAACAAAAATAAACTAAAAAAAAGTCTAAATTGCAACAGTCTGGGCAGGATCACCATCGGTATCGCCATCACCATCAGGAGGCGGCCCCGTACCCTTGTCCTTCATAAGGGAGTTGAGAAGTTCCCGCATCTCTAAAATCATCTTTCCTTGCTCCTTCATCTGTGCTTCTTGCTCCTTCACCTTCGCTTCTAACGTCTTTACCCTCTTATCATCTACAAATTTAACCAACATTACAAAGTCAGTTTATTTTTTGTACTTCATTTAAATAGACGAGGGAATAATGGTTTGCGATTGGTAGCAAAAGTATCACGTCTACCTGGAGCAACACTTCCAATACTTCCTGATGAGCGCTTCATAGAAGACTTCAGTTCGCTGGCAGAGGCACCCATCCCGAAGACTCTCCCCTTCTTGTCAAATCCTCCTGCAACCTGAATGAAAAGACTCTCGTTATCAGCATAAGAGGACGTCGGGTCGTTCTCAATCTGTGAGTCTCTCTCTTGCGTCAGCTGCTGATAAGTCTCCTACAAACACACAATAATATCCCACAAGTAAGACATGTAAAATGAAATAAATGTTACTGTTTTAAACAACTAATAAATCTAGTTAATATCTCACCGCGCATTGCTGGGACTTGGCGTTAATCCAACGCTTCCCACCTTCAATCTCCTTGGAGTGGGTCCACTCAAAGGCAGCCCAATGAATCGTATCTGCAGGAACTTCCCCTTTGTCTGCCTGCAAACACAAATTTCTAAGCATCAATTAAAAGAGAAAGAATAAAAATTGATAACCGTCAATTAATTACTTCAAAGTATAAAATATTGAAAGCTAAAATAGAAAATAACGTATACTTACAATTTTTCGCTTATGCTCACTAAATGGAATGCAGCCGCCAGCATATGACGGTCCATCCATAGGGCCCTATTTAACTTATTTTGTTCTCTTTTCTTTATAAATTTCTCGTCGGTGGCCCATCTTTCAAATAGCTGAGCTTTGACCTCATCTTGAATCCAATTTTTCTTTCCCAGGCCCTCTCTCAATTTATAAAATCTATCAGACATCAACTTGCTAGCCTTGAAGCTATAAGCTCTTTTTAAATCTACCAAATCAACCGGTAACCAACTAAACTCTCCCTGAAAAACAATAACAAACAATTAGTTCTCCAAAGTATAAAAGTAGTTAATCAATTTGTATTTTGATGAGAAGAAATTAATAACCATAAATCACACAACTTACTAAGAATTCCTTGAACCAAGCGTCCCGGTCAGCCTGAGGAATCTCTGTCCAACTGGCCCAAGGATGAATGAAATTACGGAACATTTGATCCTTTATGAATTTCTTGACCAGCTTATTGGGCAGAAACCTGAAAACAAAGAAAATGTTACAAATATTAGCATACAAGCTAAAGGTAAAAAATCATATTACTAGTAACTTTATATTACTTACTCTTTGTCGCCGACAGGATGAATCCACATCTTCCCTGTACTTGGTTCAAATGTTCCCCAAGCTGGTGTGCCGGAGGAACTAGCATCCCCGACCTGACTCTGAGGCGACGCAGGCTGCTTTCCAAGGAAGAAGTATTGAAAATGTTAGAACATAGATGCTTATAAAAAACAAAATATATGTAAATTAGTCAGAAATCGTAAACTCAACCTGCTCTGCCCTTTGCTGTGGATCACTCGGAGAGACAGGCACACCTCTACCTCTACAACCCAAAACAGAGTCGACAGTAGACGGTGAAGATGAAAGAGTAAAAGATGGCATCTCTGGGGAAGAGCCAAGCCCTCTGCCTATGGAAGAGGTAGATGATATCGCCCTACCCCCCTAATAGGATGGGGCCGAGAGCTACCACCACTACGTCCAGTACCTGAACGCCCTCCTCGATGCTCCATCTCTGAACACTTATAAACATTATATCGGTATATATAAAAGTATAAGAAGTTCCTCATGGCAACAATAAAACCTTTGAATCATTCGAGTAAAATGAGTATTCCAGGAAAGCAAATAGGGTTCATCACTTCATCGTGAGCATCAACAATATGCACACGATGAGAAATCGCAGAGCGGTCCTACATATTTGATCAAACATGATTGGTTTCTTTCTGGATTTAACCTCGAAAAAGATTTTACCTTTTTCCCTCTTTCAATGTATTTGACAGCAGCAAGCTCTCTGGTCTTCTTATCCCTAACCAACCTAGCCACTTCGAAATTCCCAAGACAGCTGATTTGGAGAGCAACGAGGGTTGAGAGAAGAGCGGTGACGCGATTTGATTTGGGGAGCAGCAGCAAAAGAAGAAGATTTACCTTGACGAATCGCGGCTTGTGCGAGTATGCGACTGAGAAGACGAAGAATTAGGCAAAGAACCCTAGAATAACCTGGACAGCGAGCAACAGACAGAGACAGATCGCGGACGACGGTGAGGACAAATCGCGGACTGAGACGTGCGAGTATGCGACAAAGAAGACGGTGAGGCCGAGACTCAAGATGCAATTGTGAAATTAGGGCTACTGAGTACTGATGAGTAGTCGCAGGGGGGAAATCGTGAGAGACGTTGGATTTTTTTTCTCTCTTTTAATTGCCTTAGCTTGCTGTGTAGAGATATTATTTTTTAAATATATATATATATTTACAATGCCCTGATTTTTTAGTAAAGGGAATGGGCTAAATGCCCTGATTTTTTTAACAAAAGAAAAAGTGGCACCCTGAAATTTTGGCAATGGAGGGAATTGAAGGTATGAAAATTTTGGGGAGGAGAAAAAAGAGAAAAAGTATTTAAACAAAAATAACTTTCGCCGACAGAGTAATGTCACGGCTGAATGTATAACTTTTGGCGGCGACAAGATATATATGTCGCCTCTTTTTCTTTTGTAGTGAATAGAGATTAGAAAGTTTATATTGCATTTAGGTAGGTGGAAAAGATAGAGTAGCATTTGACTTTGTTTAAGGTTCAAATCATTTAAAATCTAAATAAATAAATATTTGCACTTGAGATGGGATAAATCGCATCCCATTGATCCAATTAATTTTGATTTCGTATAATTAAATATCAAGAAGTTAGAATCATGTCAGAACATTTCCCATATTTCATAATTTTGTAAGAATATTTAAGAAAGTATTTGATTTCGATTATTTAATTTTTGCAAGATTTTTTCTCATAATCAAACTATTTAAACTAATTAAAACTTATTGATAGTTCAATTGTGACCAAATACTAATTCCTAAACGGATATTCATGCTAATTTGATTAGTGGGATTAAAACTTATTGATAGTTGAATTGTGACAAAATACAAGTAAGTAGTGTCTCCAATCATAAATATAGGATCTAATTGAAGACTTGATATTGATCTTATATATATTATTATATCTGATTTTAAATATAAGATAAAGTTTGCAGTATGATTTATACTAAAATCTTTGTCTTATCTTTGAAACCGGAGGGAGTACTTTCTTTTCATGTTGGTCAATTTTTTTTTTCTTTATCCCTATTGATACACAATCAACTATTATATCAAGTATGAGAGGGAATAAGAAATAAAGAAAGATGTATGAGTGTTTTAGAAAAAAAATATATACTAATTTAACTAAAATTTTGTAATATAATCAAATTAAATTAATGGGTTTAATAGAAAAAACAGAAACGAGTAATAAAAAAAGGAAGAGTGGTTGGTAAGATCAAAATGGATAGAGTGCATTGGAAAAGATAATGTGGCAGGCTCTAAATACTTATATCACAGTGTGAGGAGTTAGGCTCACATACATGTTAAAGGTAGCTAAACCATGGACCAAAATGATAGAACTGCTAATAAGTACAATTTGTGTCAAACTTCTAACCAAATGCCTTCGCTGATTAATCAAGAAAACGTTTATAAATAATCTTTTCTTCTTTTCTGAATTTCACAAGTGTGTGCTAACTTAACGGTTCAAATAATCCTCATTTCCAACCTTTGCCTTTTGCATTTATCAGTAAAACTTCATCGTCCTCGATCATGTTTTACCTCCATCGACAGTAGCAACATATATAATTCATGTATAAGCGACATTTGTCTATAAATTCAAACCTTTTACCATTTAACCCTAAGCGACATTTATATATAATTCATGATAACATCGCAAGTTGAGATAACTATAAATTAGAGATAAGATTACAATGGTCATATAGTTCATGATTTCAATGGCTTTTATTCTACCATTTACTAGCAATAATTATTCGCTTATTTAAACATTTTTAATCATGTCATTTATAATTTTTTGATATATTTCTTATGAAGGTTTTTATTAATTTATATTTTTAAAAAATATGTCATATGTTCTATTATATTTATTTGATTAAATGGTAAAAAGGAAAATACATAGAAATAATATATATTAATTATAAGACAAATGTTTATCAATATATTTTAAAATACTATTCTTTAGAGGAAAGTTGTCTTGATTTTAATCAATATGCTACTTAGTCGAATAGAGGCAGAAATGAGTGAGAGACTTGAATTTTTTTGTTTTAATTGCCTTGGGTTTACTTTGGAGAGATATTTAACTATATATATATATATATATATACTGTTTTGCGAGGGAATATAAATTCCCTCACAAAATGTAAGTATTTTTGCGAGGGAATTTATGTCCCTCGCAAAATGTAAGGACTTTTGCGAGGGAATTTATGTTCCCTCGCAAAATGGCCACCATTTTGGGAGGGATAAATCTTTCCCTCGCAAAATGTGGCATTTTGCGAGGGAATTATAGTTCCGTCGCAAAATTGGGGGAAATCTGCTGGGCTTTTTTTCCTGAAATTTGCGACGGATAAAAAATCCCTCGCAAAATGGGCAAATTTTGCGAGGGAAAAAAGGTTCCCTCACAAAATGGGGACATTTTGCGAGGGAATTTTACTCCCTCGCAAAATAGCGAAAAATAAGGGGGGAAATTTCCCCACATTTTTTTTTGCAATTTTGCGAGGAAACAGATGTTCCCTTGCAAGAAAAAAATGGAGGGAAATTTCCCCCCAAATTTTCGCAATGGGGGAGTTTTGCGAGGGAATAGAAATTCCCTCGCAAAATGCCTACAATTTTGCGAGGTAATGTCTTGTCCCTCGCAAAATGCACCACTTTGCGAGGGAATGTCTCGTCCCTCGCAAAGTTCCTTCCAGTTTGCGAGGGAATCTTTCCTCCCTCGCAAAATAGCGAAAAATTGGGGGGAAATTTCCCCACATTTTTTTTGCAATTTTGCGAGGGACCAGATGTTCCCTCGCAAATTCCCCATTTTGCGAGGGAACTCTTGTTCCCTCGCAAAATAGGGGGAAAAATGGAGGGAAATTTCCCCCCAAATTTTCGCAATGGGGGTGTTTTGCGAGGGAATAGAAATTCCCTCGCAAAATGCCTACAATTTTGCGAGGGAATGTCTTGTCCCTCGCAAAATGCACCACTTTGCGAGGGAATGTCTCGTCCCTTGCAAAATTCCGTCCAATTTGCGAGGGATAATAATTTCCCTTGCAAAAATTAGCTTTTTGTGAGGGAAATAAATATCCCTCGCAAATATCCTAATATTTGCGACGGAATTTTTTCCCTCGCAAAATTCCGTCGCAAATATGTGTTTTTCTTGTAGTGCAAAGCAAACTTACCAGGAAAAAAACATCCCACCAATTATTTTTCAAAATCCAAATCCTCCATCCACAATAAGATATGAAACTTGCATTTTCTACAAATAAAAAAAGTGCCAATAAATAACTTCAAATTCTAATTACTTCAACCACAGTATCCTAATCAAAAGAATAAGAAACCATTAATATTGATAGGGGGATAAAATTCTCATCATTAATGGTTAAGGCATGTAAACTAAGTTTTGAGGACATAAAATGCATCACCATGTGAGAACCAATCAACAAAGCCTTAGCAGCTGCATTTGCACCCTCCGCTCAACCATGTACATTCCCCGTTTCGTCCACCCACTTGGAAATAAAGCATGAATCATTAGTCCAACTTCCACAAAATCAAATGTTCAAAGGTGAAGAAGCCAAAAAGCTAACATTCTCAAACCAGCATCCTCCATCCATTTGATACAGGCTGTTTGGATGCATAAAATATGTTTACTACCATGTAAATAACCTTTGTTTCCCCATAATGTATTTATTGGAGCCTCATTACAATTCAATGAAGACACAAACATTAACATATCCTCCCTAAACTGTTCCTACTATACAACAATTTCCACTGATTAGCAAACTGGTCATAAAGTTGTGCAGAAATAAGGGAGCTATAACAGAAAAATAAGAGTGTACAATTTCCAGTTCCATACACTGCCGTGCTTCACTTGCTGAAGAACAGTTAAATCAATTTGTCTCTAACAAGCTGAGGTTAGAGGCATATGAACTAAAGGAAAATTTTGAATGCTTTTTGCTCACTTCTGTAGAGAAGGAACCAGTATTAAAACAAGTGATTCCTGTGTATTTGAATGCTTTTTGCTCACTTCTGTCACCCAAAATTATCTGCATCAGAGGATAACAACAATGCAACAAGCATCTAATAACTTTCTAGCATTTGAATTAAATGGAAATGCTATCTATCAAGTTCTTACAGATTGCTCAGTTTATATACTACAACTGAGCCACTTGTAGAAGGAAATTAAAAATCACTGTCATTGCCACCCTTGTTCGGGCAATAAGAAGAAAATTACTAAATGTCAAACATTTACAAATAAAATAAAACATCATGTTGCTTTCAATTTGGACCACTAAAGGCACCTATAAATTTCCTCTAGAATTCTATGTTTTATACACGACATTCCCAAGAGTTTGCATTGCAATGAATTAAATTTTTTAAAATTATAAATGGAACCACCGCGTGAGACAGCTAGGGCATTCTCGTGAAAGTTCAAAGGCCACTTAATATCAAGAAGAATGATCTTGATAAAACAAAAAATCAAATTAATGATGCAGAAAAAGCAAACTTGCTTGGATAAGACTGCAAGTGATATAAGTAGTGAATAATTTCAGAAATAGAAACAGAGACAAAGATAGAGAGAATAATCGTTTGAAACGAGGCTGAGGGCAAGTTCAAGGGCGAGACTGCGAGAGGCCGAGATTCAAATCCGGAGAGACGAGAGACAGAGAAATGATGAGAGTTTGTGGCCGAGATCGAGAGATGGCGAGATGGTGAGGCGCCGGCCGCTGAGCTTCGGGGCGACGAGGATGAAGACCTAATCCTTTTGGTCTCAACTAGGGTAGCCACAAGCTGGAAGAAAAATTATTTGCACTTACCTGGAAAACTGGCGACGGCGGAGGCAAAGACTGAAAGGGGCAGCAACGGAGACTGGCTCGGCGGCGGAAGTGGGGAACGGACGGAGCAACCACGGCGAAGGCGAGCGCAGAGGGAGGAGAGGAAGAGACGGTGCGTGTAAAATGAAAGAGGAAGTGGAGAAGAGAAGTGGAAGAAGAAGGCAGTTTGAAGCTTCAGAAAGAAAGAGGCTATCAAACAAAAGGGAAAATGTTTTTAAGTTAAATGGAAGGAGTTGCGAAATTTTTGGTGGGAGTAAGTCTATGAGATTTTTTTTTTTAGTTTTAGCAAAATTTTGCTATGGATTTTCAAATCCGTCGCAATTTGCTACGAAATTGAAATTCCATAGCAAAATCTTGCTACGGATCTTCAATTCCATAGCAAATTTTTGCTACGGAATTGAATATCCGTAGCAAATTGCTACGGATTTTTTTCCGTAGCAAAATTCCATAGCAATTTTTGATTTTTCTTGTAGTGTAATTTGGACCAATACCCAAGGAATGACTTTAAGTGGGAACAAATGAAAAACATTCCCTGTGCTTTAACAGTAAGAAGCCTTATGTATGTTCGGGTCTGCACAAGATCTGACATTGCATTTACTCTGTTGGAATGCTAAGGAGATATCAGAGTAATTCAGGTACAAACCACTGGAGAGCTACAAAGAAAGTATTGAGATACCTTTAAAGGACTAAAGAATACATGCTTAAGTACAAACGAATCGACAATTTGGAAGTGACAGGTTACCATGATTCAGGTTATGCTAGCTGTATTGACTCAAGAAAATCCGCTTCAGGATATATTTTTATGCTAGCCAATAGAGCTGTATCATGGAGTAGTAAAAAGCAATCTTTAATTGCTACTTCCACTATGTAAGTTAAATTTGTATTTTATTTTGAGGCTACCTCACATGGTGTATAAATGAATAGTTTCATTTCTCGGCTTAGAATTATGGATCCAATTTCTGGGCTATTGAGGTTATATTGTGACAATTCAGCTGTTGTTTTTATGGTTAAGAACAATAAAGGTGGTAATCGACTTAAGCATATCGACATTGAGTGTCTAGCCATAAAAGTGTGTGTTAAAAATAAAACAGTGGTTATTGAACACATGAGCACTGAATTGATCATTGTTGATCCTTTAACTAAAGGCATGCCTACATTGAAATTTCAGGATCATGCGAAAGAATGAGACTTGGTTCCTTTATGTGATTTTCGTTGTAAGAACGATGTTATTTATGAAACTCTATTTGTGATATTTTCTCATTCAGTATTGCGCACATATTCATTTTGAGAGATATCATTAAAGTTTGGACCTAGAATAAACATGAGGTTTATTCATTAAGGCACATGGGCTTGGGAAACATGATGCACTGTGATACATGGAAGATAATACTCGCTTTAAGAGGACCTGTCGCTATGATCCATGAATTTTGTTTTTGTTTATGGTATATGATGAAGTGTGTGGACCAAGTGAGGGAATGTTAGAATTTTGAATTAATATTTGGATATTTTTAATTCTGAAAAATTCCATTAAGTGGTCCACGTGTATAAATTTTATGTGGTCCACATTTAGGCCCACTAACCCACTACCCTTCAGTAACTGTCCACTTTGTACGCACGATTATGATCCACCTCTGTGATGGCCAAAGGTTAAATTAAGACACGTATATATAGTTTTGGTCCCCTAAGTCTGCTCACGTATTTTAGAACTCACACCATCTACAGAGTGAGAGAGAAAGGCTTAGAAGAGCCAAAACCCAGAGTTAATTTCTTCTTCATCTGAGGACAAATCAATGGCTGGAGGTATATCCGATCTTTTATAATTTAATTCCGCATTGATCTAATTGCTTATTAAGTTGATTAGCATGATTAGATCACTTAATTTCCAACAGTGGGATGTTCGCTTCCCCTAAGGGCCCATTTGGTACAAGAAAAGTTTGAAGAGGGAAAGGAAAGGAAGGAAAAATTGGAAAGAAATTTAAAAGAGTGTTTTGTTCGATAAACATGGAAATGGAAGATGATAACTTTATATATATATATATATATATAAGATTTAAAATGTCCAAAATACCTCTTAAATTTTTTTTTTTAAAAAAAAAACACCTCCCTCCTCCTTCATCCCTCACACCCCGATGCACAATACAATTTTTTTTTTTAAAAAAAAAAATCAGATCGAGGAAATAGTCGAGAAACAGAAGAAAAAGGATGGTGGTGGTCTGGTGGTGGTCTGGTGGTGATTGTGTGTGGTTCCGACGGTTTTCCCTCTCTCGTCGCTATCAAATGTCGCAAGACAGTGCATGATTTTGACGATTCCTATCTCTCATTCTCTCAATCACCAATGTTGTTGGCCAAAAGTTCAATGTTGAAGAAGGGATGGCAGGATTTGCAACAACAATGTGTGTTTAGAAGATTGTAGGTGGGGGTTTTGATTAACTATAGTAGGAGTCAACGACGATGGCAACGGCAAAGGGGCTAATCATTAGCAACAATGAAAAATGGGGAACGAGGAAGAAGAACATCGAGCATGCTGGGAACAAGGAAGACACATATCAATTAAAGAAGAAGAAGGGGATTATTTGAAAATTTCTTACTTAGGAAGATCGCTTCCCACAGAAAATGGAGGGAAGTAGGCTTCCCATAGATGAGGGAAGATGTCCCACCGTTGAAACTTGCCTTCCCAAAAAATGATGCGTCGACGTTGAATCTTCCCTTTTGCTTCCTGAATTCCTGTATGTACCAAACGGGTCCTAAGGGTGAAGCTGAATCGTTGTTTTCCATTTCTACTATATGTCTATACAAGAAGTGTGAGAAGTTCTCTTTATTTATTTTTTTTATTTAGTTTTTTGCCAATAAAAAAGATGTGTGAGAGGTTGCAGACTATAAGTAGAGCATGAAGATTATATCGTCATGAACTTGAAAGTTGAATCTACGAAAGCAATTGTCTTCTTCGAAAAGGACAAGTAAAATAAATAAAATGTGTGTAGTAAAAGGCTGACAACTGACAAAAGTCGAAGCGTTTGAAGACAGTTTGTATGTTTATGGCCCAAGGAAAACACGTACAAGAAGAAGAAGAAAGTGTGGTGTGCCCTAATTAAGTTGCAATGCTTTTTCAGGGGTTAATTTTGCCGACCTCATGCATGCGCTTATTTATAAGTTAAACCACGAAGGTCCTGCATGCGTAAATCGTGACATATTACTTGTAACAAATATATATGTTCCTTTCCATTTTTCTGCATGTAATAGGCGCCTTTTTTTTACCGGAGCATGTAATTAATAATAGGCGCTAAAAATTAATCTTGTCAGATAACATATTGGAGTGTTATTTACATATTAAGCTTTTCAAATAAAATTTCATGATTGAAAAGGGTTGCAGATTTTTTTTTTTTTTAAGAAAACAATGATATTGTGAGTTGCAAAATGACCTTTGGAATAAACTTACTGAGCTCAAAATCCCTCCATTTAATATTAGATCAGTAGAGGGTATCCCTCCCTCTCAGCTTCTCTTGACAATAACCTTTCATTATAGCAAAGTAGCCTGGGACGACTCATGCCTGCTATCTTATATTATTTCTTGTCAAAATTTTCAACTTAATGCCAAATTGCCAATGTCCATTTGATCTAGCGGGAAGAGGCATTAGGTCCTTTAAGCAACATCGATCCAAGTGTGTGTTAAAGGCGTACGTAGGTCATCTCTGCTCGATTAAAATAAGAAATGTACAGCTCACTCCTGAGGAGCCACTTTATTAGACTTGTTCCATTCCAGTATATTATTTATTATTCATCATGCATGGGGCTAGCTAGCTGAGGAATTAAAATGACAAGTCTCAAATGAATTACCACCAATCACCCAAACCTCATCAGAAATATTGAAACCAGGTACATGATAGGGAGGCAAGTGCCCATCTTTAAATTGGGGAATGGGAGATTTTTTTTATTAAAAAAAAAAATTAATACATGTGTGAATTATTGTCCACCCTTGAACTAAGTATCCACCCTTAATACATCAAGACTGCACTTTGTAATCGGATGGATGATGAATGATTGAATAGTGCCTTGTATTAAAAAAGATGTATTTAATAGCATTGATAATAAGATAGTTATGATGAAATTCCAAAAAATAAGGTCTAGAAAGATTACATTATAATTATTTTTATTGTAATATACTTTTTTTATTAAAATATATGTACTTGAACTTATTGAGTATCCACTATCTAGTGTCCACTCTTCATTTTAACTTATATAGTTACATTTCTAACATCTCTTAGCCTTGCCTTTCTAAATGACAGGTTTGTAAAATAATTGCCTCTCTTATTACATCATCAATATTCACTTCGTTTCATGAATATTTTTTTATATTCTTTTTTTAATGCATTTAAAACTTTTCTTAAAAGAAATAATAAAAATTGGGGGTGTCCCCTTCAATAATTTTGTGAATCCGCTCCTGGTAACATAAATAGCTATCTAGTGGCAAAAAGGTATATAAGAAATCAAAGATCATCAACTGGGAGCTGAGAAATGATAAACAATTCTGAATTATTTGTGCCGATCACTTATGAGAAGGCTTTAAACTGAAAGATAGAGAGCAATTTATTTTAACCCATGACCATTATTAATTTACATTATATGAGGAAGAAGCTTGTGACTCACATCTTGCATGTATTGTGGTGATATGAAATTAATTATGGAAGTGACTGTGAAATGGATAACACATACAGCATTTATATATATTAAAAATAATGCGTACTGAGTTGTAATGAATATAATAACTCCAGTTGATGGTTCTCTCTCTCTCTCTCAAGTTGGGACCATTTTGATCATTTTATGATCCCGTATATATCTCAGTAGCTGTGGTTAGAATCAAACTATTTTTTTCCTATTCATTATGTGAGAGAGAAGGGCAAGGACCAATAACATGAGTACAACCCTTCTTTTTAATTGTGTGAGTATAGTCCTATTAATATAAGTCGTTGCCAACTTGATATCAATTCAAGGGTTAAATATCAAATTTGCCATGGAAGTTTCCTAAATGGAGCGTCCAGCACCCGGAAGTTTTTCGGGTACCAAATTTGCCCCGGAAGTATTGAAAAGGTATCAAATTTACCCAAAAGTGACGGAAGTCCACGTAGATGCCACGTCATCACACGTGGCATGCCACCTCATCAATCAAAAGTATCATTTTTGCCCTGGAAGTTTTCATTAAGAAGCAATTTTGCCCCGGAAGTTTTCATTGAGGAGCAATTTTGCCCCGGAAGTTTACAAAAGTAGCAATTTTGCCCTTCTTTTAAATTTGACTATTAAATCAGTCAAAGGCCACACATGTCATACCTTGAAAAGGTGGAACTTGGAGTCAGAGAAGGAGATCCTTGAGATGTTGAGCTCAAGGCAGTCAGAATTTGTGAAGCCGAACTGGTCACAGGGACTAGAGTCGGGAAATCGAACTGGACCCGTTTAAGCCCTGGCCCTGCAGGGCTCGGCCTTGAAAAATAAGCCAGAAATTTGAAGTTGGACCTGCAGGGTCGGCCCTGGAGGGCCTCGGGCTTAATTAGGCTGGCCCTGCAATTTGTATAGGCTGATCATTTGCTTAGATCATAAGTGATGCTTCCTGTGACCAGTTCGGCTTCACAAATTCTGACTACCTTGAGCTCAACATCTCAAGGATCTCTTTCTCTTACTCCAAGTTCGATTTTTTCAATGCATGACATGTGTGGTCTTTGACTGATTTAATAGTCAAATTTAATATTGGAAGAAAGAAGGGCAAAATTGCTACTTTTGTAAACTTCCGGGGCAAAATTGCTCCTCAATGAAAACTTCCGGGGCAAAATTGCTCCTCAATGAAAATTTCCAGGGCAAAAATGATACTTAACTTTTATTGGTTGATGAGGTGGCATGCCACGTGTGATGAGGTGGCATGCCACGTGGACAGTTAGTCAAACTTAACGGTCAAAATTAACGGATGGGCAAATTTGCTACCTTTTTCATACTTCCGGGGTAAATTTGGTACCCAAAAAACTTCTGGGTGCTGGGCGCTCCATTTGGAAAACTTCCATGATAAAAATGACCTTTAACCCTAAATTCAATAAATAATATGTAATGACGTTAATATAGGGATTCTAACAATTGGCCTCTAGGTCTCGTCCCTAAAAGCTTGTATAATTGTCATGGAAAATGACACAAGCTTTCTTTCGGCACGTTTCAATACTTGGATTTAATTATGGCTAAAGTGGGCTTCAAAGGAACAGCTTTCTAATACATGAGATGGGTTGGACCAGTTCTTTGTGTTGGTTCTGTTCAATTGGACCCCTGCCCAATTTGCAAAACTTTTGAGATTTGAATACAACTTAAGAAGTCAAGCGTTGTAGGAATGCAAAAAACTTCCGTTCGGAGACTCTCCCATTAAAGTCAGGTGCGTGATACGGGTTGGATCCAAAATAGTCGAGGCGAAGCCCCAGTAAATCAGATGGG
The DNA here is from genome assembly GCA_034222035.1 of Acacia crassicarpa. Taxonomy (NCBI): domain Eukaryota; kingdom Viridiplantae; phylum Streptophyta; class Magnoliopsida; order Fabales; family Fabaceae; genus Acacia; species Acacia crassicarpa. The sequence goes on along the minus strand of JAWXYG010000009.1, from coordinate 14,471,983 downwards.
CAACAAAAAAAAAAAATACAACTTAAGAAACAAGGGGGAAAACTAATCTAACCATCCTTACAGTTTCACTCAATTTTGAATCAGATCCCCATAGTTTGTTTATTTGTAATTTAATCCTTATCCAGTTAGTGGGCCACTCCTTCTGTTTAGATTCTGCTGTTTAACATGACAGGGCAGTGATGTGGGATGAACAATATCTGACTAAGCACACACTAATTGCCGCGTAGATTTTACATAAGCGAAAAAAAAAAAAAAAAATCCCTAGAATTCTTCCTATCTTCTTCGGCATGGGATTTGAGATAATTAAGTTGTAATACTTATAGCTATTACATTATCATCATTCAAATCTTCAACTATATATCAGTGGAGCTTATACATGTGAATCAGCACCAAAAAATGATTAACCTTCCATTGAACTTATTAAGATTTCCACGTGCACTTCATTCGCCAACTCTTTTGTTTTTTGGCCAAATTGAGGGCGTTATCATCAAAGGAGAATTAATTAATGGAGTTGTTTGATTCTTTTGAAAGAAGCCATTTCGCCCAACTACTACTTCCACTTGTGTAGGAGGCAAGTTGTAGCATCCCGTGTCATATTTATACATACATAGACAATATAATATAATCCAGACAAAGGGTGCTCAATAGTATGAAGCCATCTGTCCGACTCCTATATATAACCAGAGAATCAATTCTAGAATGACTACGTAATACAATAATATACATACAAATATATATGAAGATGATGATAAATATCATTGGCTTTCAAGCAATCTATTCTAAGCACTCCTTATTATACATACAAAAAAAAAGTTAATTAGCTATGGGATTTTTTCGCCTTTTTTTTTTTGGATAAAATTCCCTAATTATTTAATGACAGTCTATTTGACGATGCAATCATAAAATTATCCGCCACTAATCCACTTTTATATATATATATATATACCTTCAAGTGAGACTACTCTAATCATTACCTCTACAAATATATATATATATATATATATATCAGTAGATAAAAAGTAAATGGCTTTCAAAATTTTAACCCAATTAGTGCCTCAGATTTTGCCATATGTTGGAGTTTTAATATGAAAGTGAATGTGTGAAATGGAACAAGTCTCACTTTGCTTGGAAGAGAGAGGATACAAGTGTATATATTAGACCTTGTGAATTTAGGTTAGTAATCATGGGGTAAGAGGAAGAGTAGGCTTACACGTACAACAACGGGCCACCAGGAGGCAAACCCAGTGGAAATCAGGTGTTCTCCCCGGCGCGAGTTAAATATAGACTGGACACTTTTTATCAAATATATTTTTGGAAAAATCTGAAATTTATTTTGTAAAAATGGCTTCCCAGAAAAACCAATTTTTTGATGAATTTAAATTTGATATCTCAACATTTCAGTTACAGAGGCATTAACCATATTTTTTTTTGTTTAACCATCAAATATATTCTTAGAAAAATCTAAGATTTATTTTGTGAGAGTGGCTTCCCGGAAAACCAGTTTTTTAATGTATTTAAATTTGAGATCTCAACATTTCAGTTACAAGGGAATTAACCATATTTTATTTTGTTTAACCAAATTCTAAAACTAGTTAATTAAAAAAAAAAAAAAAGGTTGGGTGCAGATTGGCCAATGACATTTTACACTAAGAGCACCCAGCAAAAAAATGTTTTGAAAGGAACATAAGTACCAACAACAATTAAAAATGGACAAAAATACTAATGAATAATTGAAATGGGCAAATATCACAATCCCGTTAACTTCAAGCTAACCGTTGTTTATCTCTCCTCCAACGCACGCCTCTGACATCATATGGAATAGGAAGGAAGTATTTCAAGAAGGATGTGGTGGTGTCAATGAATTCACAAAGCTGGCACTGTTCATTCTTGCCACTGACAATTATGAGATCCGTCAAGGAAGAACAACCGCAACTGCTTTATTCGTATCAGAATGTAATGAGTGATTTTGCCGCAAAACTCATTCAAGATCAACTGAGAGCTATGCAGCAGAATAATGGCTTCATTTTAGCTCATCCTAAGATAATCCTAAGTCGCCAAACCACACATACACACCTAAGTTTTTACGGTTAATGCAAAACAGAGGATTTTGGAAAGAATCAAACTTTGGAAGAGGGATCATCATCGGAATGATAGACTCCGACGCAGTAATTAACCACCCCTCGTTTAGGGATACCGAAATTCCACCGCCAACTCTTAAATGGAAAGGAAAATGTGAAGTGAATGTGTTGTCGGCATGTAACAATAAGATAATCGGAACAAGATCGTTCAACTAACCTTGTACAGAAACAGAATACAACACCAATCTGCATCTAATAGAACTGGGTATGTGTATGTTCCATTTTGGGCACACTGAATGTTCCTCTCATGCAACTCCTTGACGGTTAATATTTCTCCCACAAACTCACACACAAATGCACCTTTTGGCAGCTCCTCTAAGGTACGAAGACCCCATCCTTTTCCTTCTAAAGTAAAAAACACCTAAAATGCAAAAGATTGAGAGAAAGATGTATGAGTTCAAATGCATTTATGAACAACCAATCCATTAATATCAAGTCAAAGTAGAAGAAAATACATGTGACAACTAGAAGCACTAATTTCACATCAGAAACTAAATAGATAATCTGAATTAACAAAGAAAGCCAAAACCATGCACGTTACAGTTCTAGAACTTCTTAATCAGTGCTCCAAGTTATTCATATAAACAATTAATGCAGAAGTAGATATACTAACCAAGTTATTCCCATTCTTGAAGCAAACAAAATTTACAAGATTTCATTGGTCCCTTCAGATTGCTTGCAATTCCATTTGATATTAAGCAACATATTCCTTCTGCAATACAAAGAACAAACATGAAAAGACCCACCCACCCTCCAATAGAAATGGTATGCGTCATTGTCTTTTATTTTTAGGATATGCTCAGATTGATCATTCGAAAACACAGAAAGCTGGTCTTCAGCTGAGAAATAAATTGTTAATTTTAGCTGAAATAAACAGACTATCATGGAAAACAGCAAAACAGTTCAGCAAATAGCAAAACTTGTCATTCCATCATCAGTTCTGACTCAGATACACTGCCAGCTACACTACCAGGTATAGAAGGTAAAACCTGTTAACAAATTTTACAGTGAATTGGTGATATTGCAAAACATTGCTATCACAACCATTTGAAAATTGTTATAATGTTATGTGTGATTGCATTAGAATATGCCATGTGTCAATGAATATAATGTTTTGCTCTATATAAAGGAAGAATACAATTTGGGAGGATCAAGAGCCAAAAGCTCTAGACTCCAGCAAACAAAGACCTACCCCAGAGCACCTCTCTGGCTAACTCTTCTTTCTACTCCTGTAACCTTTAAACTGGAAGGGGAAATGACTAACACAACCAGAAAAATGCCCCCACTCCAGTTTCTTTGAGATTGCTTTCTGCTTCTAATTGGTAATGGCTATCTTTACTTTACGAGATAATATATTAGCAGTAACCTCACAAAAAGAAAACAAAGGACCCAAATGAATGGATAATAAAAAATTACTAGCTAAATTTCTAAGAGACCCTGCAGTTTAAGCCTTTTCATGATCAAAGCTAGCTTGAAGCCTACTCGCAAGGATGACTCTATTAAATTATACCCATAGTCACAACAATGATTTCCTTAGTTTTAAAGAACACAAACACCATGTTGACAAAATGTTTTATCATAAAAATAAATAAACCACCATTAGGAAAACCGAAGTAACCTCCCATACAAACTCAAACCTTTCAGAGCCAGCAAAATCCTACTACTCAAACACCAGATATTCCTATTCATTTATTTCAAACCAAGCACCAGCCAACTTGTGTTAGCTTAACCATGAGACAGTCACCTTATCATATTGTTACCTCCATTGCACATGAGTACAAATAAACTATACAACTTGCAAATAGAAAGGCAACGGTAAACAAGTTTGAAGAAAGCGCATGTCACTGAAACCATTTCATCGATTCATTAATTTCTGGGTCACAGAGGGACAATTATTAAAAATTAGCTCTTTCCTCTAACCTTTAAGTCACCATTTTCTGGGAACTCTAGTTTTGGATCTAGAAATGTCTTGTGAATTAAGCAGGGCATTTCTTATAGCACACTCAAAGTAGAGGGAATAAGAGTTACAGTGTAGGAGTATTACTATACATTGAGGAGGATTGAGGGCCAATATAACATACAATTTATTCTTGAGTCTTTCAATAATACTTTATGTTCTCCCTCGCTTTTCTCCTTAGTTTTAACTCGGTTTTTTTTTTTTTTTTTTACATTATATAATTCAGTGTGTTTGAAGGCGTGATGGCCATTTGGTGACCAAAGAGTCATGAGTACAAACCCCTTGACATTTTATTATCCGGGGGTGATTGAGCTTTTTCTTAAAAAAATATGAAGGGGGCAAAGACGTTTTGGTTATTTATAATCAAGAAATCCAGAATTGGATTTAGTTTTTATAATTTCAGATTAAGGGTCTGCATGTAAATATAGCAGACAAAAATTGGGAGATATGCCTCAGATTTGATTCTTTTCACTCAGGATAGCTAGTTGGCTGTGATTGAACTTAAGGTAAAACAGCTCAGTTCAGCCATTTCGATGAGAGGCTAGAGTTGGGAGATGAAATATCATCTGCCCTCTTGGCTAAAACAGTAATGAATCCTACTAAAGTATTGCCCAATACATAATGATTTGGAAAACATGGTGTGGGTGTGAAAGCATGTAACACCCCACTGTTCTGTGCCCAGAACAGAGTGGCATCTTATCAACTAAATATTCTGATGCACTAATTAAAGAAAATTTAGACCACTGGGTTAGTTTTGTATCTTGAAGATAGAAGCCCTTTTTATTAAGAGAGTTCAAAATAATAATAAAGTTCAAAAGAGCTTTTCCAATTCCTTTAAAACATTTGGAAATACTTTAACAGTGATTCAAACTTTCTTTAAAATTACATTATTGTCTAGGCTTGTTATATACAAGCCATCCCTGCAACAGACATTAGCAGCATATATATATAAATAAGTCTTAACTACCTCTACACGACGGTATATATCTAATTAAGTATATACATCCCCAGTAGCCACATACGGCTATCACAAAAAACAACCAAGTCAAGAGGAAACAGTATAACCCAATAACAAAAAGAAATGAAACCAAAAGTTTCATCTGCTTCCTCTTCACCACCTTCTCCAAAATCAGGCAATTACTATGCCCTGCCTTTTCCTCCTTCGCTACTGGACTGCCCACTCCTGGATTCAAGGAAGGCTTTGAGATTCAAATAAATGAATCCCAGAGTAACAGGTTAATATCAAATTCATGCATATGTAATACATGTAAATCAACCAAACAAAGTAGTCCACACAGCATATTAAGCATTCAAGTTCAAACGACAAGTATTACATTTCAAATGCAGCTTGTAATACAAGTAAATCATAAAATGATTTCTAATACCTTGGCGCAAGGAAATTCATTTTGGGTAATTCAATACCAAAATTCTGAATGCACTAGGCCCTGCCTAGCCACCGGGAAGTTGGCCCCATGGTCAGCCCTTCCGCTCAATCGAGCCACAAGTGGTGCTGGCCCCATACAGGCAGGACATACAAATATGGCATACATAAACATATATAGCTATGCAAAGAATGTGAGATTAGAGTTACTACCTGTTGGTCTTACCGATAAGACCCCTTCCACCAAAAATTCTTATCAACTGTACTTGTCCTTCAGGCACGGGCGACACTCAAGTCCTATCATCATTTACAAATTGAGGTGGGTCACAAACCAATTCAATCATAAATATAATTTCAACTTCTCTAGACCCAGCCCCAAAATACTTGTCTTTTAATACTCCTATGACTAGGGATGTATACTAATTGGAACATATTTGAGTAGATATTATTCACTAAAATATATTTATCATCTCAGCCATTTAGCCTTTCATTTAATCCAAAGAAACCTTAACTTAAAGGTTAGGCACAAATATCAACTTAGGTGACTCTTTTAAGACTTATCAAAAATTCAGCCTTCAACTTTTCTGAGAATTTGAGAAATTCATAACTTGACCTATACAACTCCAAATGGAGTGATGATTCAATTTACAAAACAAGGACGCGCACCAAACAACCCTCACCTAATTTTAACGGGATTGTGATATTTGCCCATTTTAATTGTTCATTGTTATTCTTGTCCATTTTTAATTGTTGATTGGTACTTGTGAATTGTGATCCCTTCAAAACATTCGAGTGCATGAGAGGCCTATAAAAGGCATTACCTACAAGAGGTTCATGCACCTCGTTCAGAAATCTCGAGCTTTCTCTTTCTATCTGGTTTAGAAAGTGTTTGAATTAGCTTTTGAAGAATAGCTTCTGAAAAAAAAAAGTGGTAAAAGTAATTTTTCAATATAGATTCTATGGAAAAAAAATGATTTTGATAAAACAATAGTGTATAGAAATTGTTATCAAATTAGCTTTTTCATGCTCAAATTACTGAAAAAGGAAATAAGCTAAGGGGGTTAATCTCCAGTTTATATAATCTGATTTTAGGATGCTGACTTGATTGTTGCAGATTCTATTTCGAAGCTGGAGGAGGCATTGACGATTAATAATAAGAAGCACGAAGCTCTTTGGTGCCAAGGAAATGCTCATACTTCACGTGCACTTTTAACTCCGGAACAAGAAATGGCAAGAGTTGATTTTAATCGAGCATCTGAGTATTATGAGCAAGCAGTTGACGAGAAAATCGCCAATTTTCTTCTCAGTTAGGAGCGAGCATATATATATATATATATGGAAATGATTTGTGCAGTCACCGCACCTAAGGTTTTTTCCAGTGAATACAAAACGACGTAGTTTAGTTTAATGAACATTGATTAAAAAAAATAAAAAATAAAAAAAAAACTCATTCTCTCTCTCTCTGCTTCACCTCTCTCTCGGCCTCCCCGTTTTCAATTCGAAAAGCGACTTCCGCCGACCTCTGTTCGAAAATCGACCTCCGCGGATCTGCTTCTCCCACTGGGAGCTCCTTCTCTGGCAATCCTACAAATCCGGATCTGGACAATTTGGGTTTGACGGTGTTGAACTCGGACTCTTCGTTACCCAGAGAGAGGACTAAGAGATCGGAGATGCTGTTGAAGAACGAAAACTCGTGCTTATTCTTCAAAACGTGGGTGATGGCGGCAACGTGGGATTTGACTCACCTTAATTCCAAACTCATTCCAAACAAGAGAGAGGTGAAGCCGAGAGAGAGAGAATGAGTTTTTTGTTTCAATGTTCATTAAACTAAACTGCGTCGTTTTGTATTCACTGGAAAAAACCTTAGGTGCAGTGACTGCACAAATCATTTCCCCTATATATATATATATATATATCGTTGGACCCAACACGGTGTAGGTGAACGGAGAGACTATAACGGACGTTATCTGAATTAATTGTGGGCGTGCCTTTTGCTCCAAAATTGTAAGCACGTGAGTATTTTTGCACTCAAAAAAAGCATATGGTACTGAGCGCTCCTGAAGGTAAAACACATATATATTTTTGCACATTTATCATAAAAAAAATAACAATGATAATAACAACTTTTTCAAAACCCATAGTTTTGTCCCCAAACCATTGTATAAAAAAATGCTTTTCAAGTTTTTTCAAGTGTTTTGACTTCTTTTTTACCCAACCAAGGTTATGCTTACCCAAACATACACTTATTTATGCGTTCTAGTTGTGTTATATTTTGTTATTCTATTTATCATGTATTTTGATGAAGAGTCTATTTTATCTTGGAGAGTGTCTTCCAATCGTCCAATGATTGTAGAATAGCTCTTAAAAATAACGTCTTTAAATGGGATTCAGATTACTCAGTATATTTATAAAAACTTCGCCAACATCATATACACCCTCCAATCTTTGCCAATGGTCATTTTCCTCTAATCAAGACTTCTCTTGTTTCTTCCGTCACTGTGACCCGGTCAGAAGCCTTCTTGGGATACAAGACACAGGTCATTAATTGAGGAACATGTATGCATATCTCTTATAGGTCTTTGATACTTCACAATCTTTTTACAAATTCAACGGATTTTTGGGAGTTTTGCAAATTCAAAAAGTATTTATTTAGAATTTTTTTCATAATTATATTAATTATTAAAGAAAAGGACAAAATGGTAAAAATAACTCATTAATCCTCCATCTTCCTCCCTTGCTATTTTTTTAACTCCCAAACAAGGGGAGAAAATATCCTCTATTTTCCTTCCTTCCCCTCCCCTTCATTCTCCTTACATCTCCTTCCTTCCCTTCCCCTCCAAACTCCCAAACAAATCCTAAGTCTATTGTACGTATTACTTTCCATTCGTCTTTTATTCGTAAATTGATTGACGATTAACAATTAATTGTCTTGCTTGACTTCAGAGAATATAAAAGTTCAATATTCAATTGCTAGTCTCAAGGAACCAAATATATCTTCATTATTTTATTATTTAATAAACCCTACACTGACGATTCATCAACATTTCGTGGGTCGAATGCAATAGACATATTCAATGATATCATCTTCAAATATCATTATCAGAGTATTGGTATAATTATATTAAATAAAATATTTATATTTCGCATAGAAATTGAAAACCTTTGCCATCAAAATCATTTTGATATTTACCCCAAAAAAAAGAAAAAATCATTTTGTTGAAAAGAATGGAATGTATTTACGGGGTAATTAAGCTCCCAACCCAAAAGAAAAGAAAACAAACAAACAAACAACCTTTCAATATCGATACGATCAATGACGACGTAAAAAATAATTTGTTTTCTGAATTACTATCTTTGGTTCTAATTATAAGAGCTAGTTGATTTTTTTTTTTTTTGAGAGATTAAGGAAACTAAATAAGTTATTTAATCATTTCATATGTTAAATATTCTTAGATTATATATTAGTTTATTAGTCAAACTAATAAGTTTGAAGAAAAAAATAAAAATAAAAAAAAATTTTAAAGTAATTTAATTAGCTTCTTTAATCTCTTTAAAAAAAGTCAACTATCTCTTATAATTAGAACCGAATGAGGTATTAAAAAAATTTTGGAAACATCTGGATACATACGGCCTATCGAAGTATATGTATGGAATAAGAGAATGTTATTAATGAAAAACAAATCCTCCTTTCAATGTGATATCAACGTTCGAAAGAGACAAATAATGATAATAATGACTTTTCAGAGTAATATTATGCAAAACTAACCAACCAACCAAATATTGGATGGTGGCACCATTATGATCATAACGTCTTAGATATAATATATATTGATTTGATTTGATTATATTGAGAAAGTTAGTTAAGTTAGTTAATATGACATGTATTTTTTAAAATACCCTAGTCATCTTCCTTAATTTCCACATTTACTCTCCTTCTTGATTATTATTGAAGAGTATTAATAGGAGTTAACCAGAAAAATGTTAAGAAATACTCCCTCCAGTTCTAATTATAAGATATAGTTGACTTTTTTGAAGAGATTAAGAAAATTAATTAAATTACTTTAAAATATTTTATTTTTATTTTTTTCAAACTAATTAGTTTGACTAATAAACTAATATATAATCTAATGATACACAACATATAAAATGATTAAGTTTTTTATTTAGTTTCGTTAATCTCTCCAAAAAAATCAACTAGGTTTTATAATTAGGATCGAAGGTAGTATAAAAATTATGTCTTATATTTAAACCAAAATCAAATATCAAGATATCAGTGGCGGAACCAGACAATTATTTGAGCCCGGACCAAAAAATAAACATATTGAACTATTTACTAAATAATATACCATAACATTAAAAATACAAATAAATGATCATTGACAATTATAAATTAAAAGATAACATAGTAAATAAAAATTCTATGATGTTTAGAAGGTGACTCATTAGAAAGTGTATCACTTTCAGAAATTATTTTCTTAGAAATATCACTTTCTGAAGTTATTTTTTTTCTTAAAGAACACATTTATGCTTTTCTGTTTATTCTTATTTATCTTTTTCAACCTACAAAAATTTGGTGACCCAGAATATATATTGATGTCAGTGTTAATTAGTATCTTGTGTCACTAAATATTAATTCTTCTAGTACTACTCAATCCACAAAATTAACACTTAAATGCACATCTCACTTACCTCAAAACAAAGTAATTGGAGAAAATAAAAGAAATATAATATGAACCCAAAAAATATTTCAAAAAAAAAATTGATTCAATTTCAGCTAAGCAAATAACCTATTATAATCTACTTTTTAAAGAGAAATTCATTATAAAATCATAAGACAAACAAATAATAAATCCAAACCGATTAAAATTAGTCATTAATCACCTTCTACATATATATAGTCTTCTATTGTCAAAACTCATGATTCTCCCGAAATCATAACCCCAAAAATTTCACTAATCACACAATATTACCCTCATTAGAAAGATAAAAATATGTAGAATAACTTTTACAAAAGGAGTGGGGTGAAAAGAAGTGATTTTGAGTACCTATTTAATCTTTAAAATGAAAATGAACAGCACCATATATAAGATGATACTAATATTTTCAATAGGTATCTCAAACAAAAATTTTACTTTCCTCTCACATTCCAAAAAAAAGAGTATGATTATAGAAAAAATAAGAGATTAGCTGGGGCCAAATTAGTGACTAAAATAAAATATTATATAACACATATATAAAAATATATAAGATAAAAAAGACCAACAAAGCCCTAACTGGCCATAAAGTGGCTTCACCACTACAAGATATGTTTTTTATTAAAGACTAGAGAGAGTATAATTTTCACAAGTCAATTATTAGTATTTTTATAATTTAAGTGGGTGTGACAACCGTCGATAAGATTAATTTAAAAGCTCTGAATGATTGTCTGCGTTCTAACCCAAGGGTAGGGTTAAAGGTTTAGTGTGGTATAAGCTGCCAAAGTTCCTCGTCAATGTCATATTCACAGCAATCCAAATCCTAACGGGCCATCCTGGGCCCACAAGTGGATGCATGTGGGCGTCGGGTTTCTCTCCCTTTCAACCCCCTCATCATCCCTCCTAGGCGCATCTCGACCGTTCATTCCGTGATCCAACGGCCGAGATTAAAAAATAAAATAAAATTTTTGTTTTTTGTCTTTTTCGAAAAAGACAAAAAAACAAAAATTTTGTTTTTCTTTTTAATCTCGGCCGTTGGATCACGGAATGGACGGCCGAGATCTGACTGTGAGGGATGGGAAAAAAATTTGAAAATGAGAGGATCCGGTTCCGTGCATGTGAGTTATGTTTTCAATAATTTATTAATTTTCGTAAATTATCTTTTTTTTTTTTTGTAAAATAAATTATCTTGTTGTCATAACTCCCGTACTCTCTAGTCTCTACTCATACCAACTAATAGGGGTGGGCAGAAGTGGGCAGGGCGAGATGTCCAGTCCAAAGAATGAATGTGCTGTATTTTGCAGTCTGATGTCCAGCCCTACCCAATAAAAGCCTTAACCATTTTTGGGCTGGGTAAGGACGGGCTTCCCTTGCCCAAGTAGTGACGTCTTGTTCTGTTCCTTGAAGATTTTAGTTTATAGTTTACAGAATTTCAAAACTTTTGAGATAGCTAAAGTCTAATATAATATATTTATAATAAATTTAGACATAATAATATAATATATTTTAAATAAAATAATATATGTAGAACAATATTTATTTAGATATATTTAATTTTCAGAGTAGGCCCAAATGAGCAGGGCAGGACCCCCTGCCCGATGGATCCACATTACATGCTTATGCTTATATGCTTATTATGTGCTTATATCTCTAATTTAAGGTATAAGCATATTTTTTTAAAAATTTTTTTAATTTTTTTATATATTGTATTTATTTAGATTTAAATTATATGCTTCTTTCTGATATGTTTTTTGTATCCAGTATCTCAAGTTAATTAATTTCCAGTTCTGCATTTATCTATAACACCAGTATTATGAAAATTAATCAATTTGTGATACTGGGTGCAAAAAAAATCCCAAAAAACAACATATAATTTAAATCTAAATAAATACAATATATAAAAATGCTTATACCTCAAATTAGAGGTATAAGCACATAATAAGCATATAAGCATAAGCATGTAATGTGGATTGCTGCCGGATGCCTAGTTATTAGCCTAGCCCAAAACTGCCCAAATTTTTTCGGGCCACTTTTTTAGGGTAGGGCTGGGCAATTTTTTGCTGGGCTTTGGCAGGCGTATTGGGCATCTGAACACCATGCTCACCCCTACCAACTAATAACTATTTTTCGTCTTTTTTATAAAGTATTTGTAAGCTTTTAAAAAGAGTAATAATTATGATATTTAAATTTAGTATAATTGGTAAGGGTAATTTTTAAAAATCACTTGAATTTTAGGATAATTTTAATAATTTTAGCTGATTTTAGTAATTTATGAAAATGGGTGAAGGAACGAAAATACACACAGGCTTTTCTCTCAGGAGCGCCCAGCACTATGAGCTTTTTTTTAGAGCAAAAATACACATGAACTTTCAAAACTAGAGTAAATTTACCATCACCGTTACATTCCGTTAACAAACGTTAACGACAGTCTAAAAATACCAAAATACCCCTTCCTCTCACGCATCTTCTTCTCCAAATCAACAAAATATCAACCCAGAAATATAGAAAAATTGAAGAGTTCATAGTGCTTCATGTGAAACTTCATCCAAATCAACAACCACCATCGCTCATCAAATCAATAAAATAATCAACAAAGATTTTGAAATCTAAATTCAAAACTGAACCCAAATCAACAAAATCATCAACCCAAAAATATAGAAGGAAGAATAAGAACCAGAAGGATATGGAGAAATCGACAGAGATATTAAATGTTGGAATAAAGGAAAACGATACTAACCAAATTTCTAGAAAAACGCACAAAGATTTTCAGAATCAACCAAGCATATTGTAAAGAACAACCATTGAACTAAATGCAGTACCTAAATCTATAGAAATTGATGAGAGCGTCGGATTCAATAGAAGCAAAGAAGGGTTCGAATTCACCTCTCCACTTCTCATCGTTCAAATTGTATTCCACCAGTCAGCTCCCCAAGTCGTGGCTTTTTCCCAGCCGGAAGTGGTAACGAAGAGGAAGGTCGGCTCTTTCCCCAAGTCGCAGCTTGAAGCAAACAATTGTCGGTGTGTTTCCGTTTCTTAGTGAGGATTTACTTGAGCACAATAATAGAACCGACGAGGATTCCGATCACAACCCATAGTCGGAGAACCAAAGGGCCTTCAATTAAGAACCCATATCTTGAACCACCTCACCATCGATGGCTGACGCCATGCAAGAGAAAACAAAGTCCCGCAACTTGGATCGGTGACAACTTCACAGCAATGATCCTTCAACGATGACTCATATCGGCAATCGTCGCCTCTGGTAGAGGTTGCCGCCACTGCTGCCTTCTGCACATGAGGTTGCCGTCGCTGAGAAAATCGTGCCAGCTGAAGGGTCGATCAATTGGAGTGGGGAAGAGAGGTTGAGGGCATTGAGGGAAATTATAATATGTTATAATAATATTAACATTTTTTATTATTTTTAATATGGTGGGCCCTAGCAAAAACTAACAGATGTTAATGGAATGTAACGGTGATAGTAAATTTGCTCCACTTTTGAAAACTCATGTATATTTTTGCTCGCAAAAAAAGCTCGTGGTGCTGGACGCTCCTGAGGAAAAGCCCATGTGTATTTTCGCTCCGTCACCCTATGAAAATTGATAATTGTACCTTATAATAAAGATAAAATGGATACCATGAAAGATATACTACACACTGGAAAAAAATTTAGTCATTGTGAATGTGGATATTGGGGTTTTTAGTTTGATGTTAGAGTGTTTAATAACAGGGAAATATGATATATAAAATAATTACTGTACTTTACCCACAAATGAGGTCGACCTTAATTATCAGCTAGGGGTGAGCATGAAGCCCAGGAGCCCAATGCACCTGCCCAAGCCCAGCAAAAAATCGCTCTGCCCAGCTCAAAAAAAAGAAGCCCAAAAAAACTAGGCATAATCCGGCTGGGTATTTTTACGGGCAGGGCTGGGCATCGGGCAAGGTATGCCGCCTTGCCCATTTGGCCCTGCCCAGTAAGTATATATAATTATATTTGATAAATATTTTTTATATAATAGTTAACGTACTTATATCATATATTTACTAAAATTCTAATATATCCATTGAGTATTTGACCATTAGTCCATTATAGTACTAATAATGCTTTGTATTTAATTGACTATGGATGTTATTTAATTTTTCACATATGTATATTTGACTATTTGTTAATACATATGACATTCTTTTTAATTTCTAGACTCAAGTTGTAGACTTATTTTGAAATATTCTAAAACGTATAATGTATAATTATATATTATATTTGAAATTTACAATATTGCTTATCATTATTAAAACTATTTTTTTTCACATAGGATGTGGCAAGATATCATCATTTGGGCAAGGGAAATCCGCCCTACCCAGCCCATTATTGCCCAGCCCAAAAATGTTAAGGCTTCTATCGGGCAGGACTGGGCATCGGGCTGTATTTTACTGCCTAATAATCCTTTAGGCAGGGCACCGGGCAAGAGTCTCACTCTGCCCAATCCTGCCCATGCCCACCCCCTATTATCAGCTAATTGGCTGGCCAACTTGCAACAACTTTACCAAATTAAACCGTTCAACACTCAATAATTTCTCCAATGGATATATACAAGAAAGTATTATCTAATGACAAATGAAATATTCTAGAATATGAAGAGTGGGAGGGCAACCAACAATTTATTGGTTGAAGAGAAATAAACTTTTGGATAATATATATAGTTAACATAATATCTTTACTCTCAAATCAAAATCGTGATACTATTGTTTTTATGAAAATATCGGGATAATATTGATAAGTGACAACTTCTGTACTCCCTCCGATTCTAAATAACATAAAGTTAACCATTTTGGGATATTAAAGAATTTAAATAAATTATTTAATTATATCATATATTATATAGAAAAAAAATTCTTCTTATATTGTAGGAGAAATATTTTGTCATGTCACAAATACATAAAATGGTAGAACCTATATATATATAATTAACATTATATATATGTAGATCCTACTATTTCATTTATGTAGGAATCTTCTTCTTCTCATGCAACATGAGAAGTTTAAACCCTATATTCTATATCAGTTTATAAATTAAACAAAATAGTTTGAAAAAATACTGATAAATATAAATATTTTAAAATAATTTAATTAAATTTTAGAATATCCAAAAAAAATTTAATTTTGTCTTATATATCTAGGATAAGATGAAGTTTTTTTTTTATTATTTTGATATTGATAATTCTATTAATTAATTTTTTTTTAAACGTGACAAAACTTATAAACGTAAAACATTTTATTGTGGGTGAAGGAGCGTTTTTGCCAATCAACTATTACGTCAGGAGCAATTTTGCCAACTATCTTTTAATGGGCCCAAAAATGCCAAATAACAATTAAATATGACAAAAAAATACAAATCCATTTAATGAACAGTGATACCGTCTGTTGCCATGCCACGCGGAGCGCCATGTGGGATTTCTGATGCCAGCTCATTCACCTATGTGGAAATGTGAAGGAGCGTTTTTGCCAATAAACTATTACTCCAGGAGCGTTTTTGCCAATAAACTATTACTCCAGGAGCGATTTTGCCAATTAACTTTTAATGGGCCTAAAAATGCCAAAGAACAATTAAACATGTCAAACAACTACAACGCCTTTTAAGGAACAGTGACGTCCGTCTGTTTGCACGCCACGAGGGATTTAGGTGCTCTCCACGTGGGATTTTGGCTCACTTATGTGGAAATTTCATTGCCCAGGTGGCTTTTGTGTTTTTCTTTCTTTTTTTTTTTGTTGAATCCCTATATTTTTACCCAAACCGAACTTGCTTGACAGACGAACCCTTCCACAGAGGTATCCTTCGACACCCGAGAGCGAGCACCTAAATGTTGGGGCCTTTTTAGGATTTTTTTCTCCAAAAAGAGCCCTTAAATGAATTTTCCCTTTCTTATTTT
This sequence comes from Acacia crassicarpa, assembly GCA_034222035.1. Lineage (NCBI taxonomy): Eukaryota > Viridiplantae > Streptophyta > Magnoliopsida > Fabales > Fabaceae > Acacia > Acacia crassicarpa. The sequence continues at coordinate 14,455,891 of JAWXYG010000009.1, read as the reverse complement.
TCTGTTTGGATTATTTTATTTATTTATTTATTTGATTTTTCATTTTAAACTACCTTGTGAGGTAGTCTAAGTACCTCTCAAGGTAACTACGCATTTTTTTTTAATTTTCAATATCATTTATTTAAAAAAATAAATAAATATAATTATTACAAAAAAAAAAAAGCAAGGTCAGCATTAGTACCTTACAAGATGCTGGTAAGTATAATTAAAAAATAAACAAATTAAAAATAATCATATTACCTTGGGAGGTCGCTAGCGAGGTACTCCTTTGTATAGTTTTAAAAAATAAATCAATAAAAATAATTATTATAATATTAAAAAAACGCAAAAAATTTAAAAAACCTACGGTACCTCGCGAGGTACTGCTCAGTATAATTTTTTATTTTTAAATTGTTGATAATTATAATTAAAATAAAAGAAGGAAAAAAATCCTACAATACCTCACGAGGTACTGGTAATATAATTTTTTAAAAGATAAATTCATAATTATAGTTATGATAAAACAAAAAATTAAAAAATCGCCATAGTACCTCGCGAGGTACTGATGCTGACCTCGCGAGGTTTTGCTGTCAATGTAATTTTTAAAAAATAAATAAATAGTACGTAATAATTATTATTTTAAAAAAAAGCCACAGTACCTCGAGGTCAGCACTGCTTCAGTATTATACACACACACACACATATATATATATATATTAATTTTTTTAGAGTTTTTTGTAATTTTATTTTTATTTACTTTTTTTTAAAAAAAAAAAAAAAAACCTTGCGAGGAACCAGTATAATTTATTTTAAAGTACCTCGCTCTCGGGTGTCGAAGGATACCTCTGTGGAAGGGTTCTTCTGTCAAGCAAGTTCGGTTTGGGTAAAAATATAGGGATTCAACCAAAAAAAAAAAGAAAGAAAAACACAAAAGCCACCTAGGCAATGAAATTTCCACATAAGTGAGCCAAAATCCCACGTGGAGAGCACCTAAATCCCGCGTGGCGTGCAAACAGACGGACGTCACTATTCCTTAAACGGCGTTGTAGTTTTTTGACATGTTTAATTGTTCTTTGGCATTTTTGGGCCCATTAAAAGTTAATTGGCAAAATCGCTCCTGGCGTAATAGTTTATTGGCAAAAACGCTCCTGGAGTAATAGTTTATTGGCAAAAACGCTCCTTCACATTTCCACATAGGTGAATGAGCTGGCATCAGAAATCCCACGTGGCGCTCCGCATGGCATGGCAACAAACGGTGTCACTGTTCATTAAACGGATTTGTATTTTTTTGTCATATTTAATTGTTATTTGGCATTTTTGGGCCCATTAAAAGATAGTTGGCAAAATCGCTCCTGGCGTAATAGTTGATTGGCAAAAACGCTCCTTCACCCTTTTATTGTAGGCACATTCATAGATGGTACCTAGCTCCTATCCTAAATGTCAATAGACGAGATCAACTAAGAATGATACGGATTTGGGTTACCTCCGCTACTCTATCCGTCCGCTGTTGTCCGCTGCATTGATATTGTGTCGTTTTGCTGTAAAAACTGAAGATTTTGCTTTTTTAAAAAATAAAAAATAAAAATTCTAGAAAACTGACAGCTACAAAAAAAAAATACTCCATTTGGTCCTAATTATAAGAAATAGTTGACTTTTTTGGAAAATTTAAGGAAGCTAATTAAATTAATTTAGAGTATTTTTATTTTTATTTTTTTCTTCAAAGTAATTAGTTTGGCTCACATACTAATATATAATCTAAAGATATACAACATATAAAATGATTAAGTAACTTATTTAGCTTCCTTAATCTCTCCAAACAAAGTCAATTATGCCTTATAATTAGGACCAGAGGTAGTATTACATAATACTGACTGGTGATAGAAAAATACTTCATGATCTTTAAAAAATATTTTAGGATTTTAAAAAAATATCTTAAAGTATATTTTTGATACCCTTCAATACCTGAAATATTGTTTTAAGATTATAAAATATCATGAAATATTTTTTCAGTATCTAAAATATTTTTTCAAATCCTAAAATATCATGAAATACTTTTGAGTGTCATTTTAGTACAAATCAGTACCTAAAAATATTTTTCTAAGATCCTAAAATATTTTTTTAAGATAATATTTTTCACTAACAGTCATTATCATCCTAAAGAAACTTTTTAGGACCAGTCAGTGCCTAAAATATTTTTTTTTAAAATTATGAAGTATTTTTCCATCATCGGTATTCTAAAGTATCTTTTTAGTAGCGGTTAGTATCCTTATATATATATATATATATATAAAGCAAGAGCTTCACAATTTTTACAATAAAACGACAAAGTATCAATGCAGCGGGAAGGATAGAGCAGCGCAGGTAAGCCAAATCCGAATGATACACGTGTCAATAGATATCAAAAGAAAATGTTGATTTGGTAACCTACTCCAGAAGCGAATGAAAATACTAATAGTACCATGGGTAATTATTAATTAACTACGTTATTTATTCCCTCCCTCGTGATTATAGTCATTTTAATCGTATATATAAAATATAATTGACATTTTTAAAGATTAAAGAAACAAAATAAATTAATTTAGAGTATTTACTCTTTTAAATTAATTTGTATGACTTATAAGTTAATATATAATTTATAAAAAATCAATTATGTTTGATATTAGGAATGGGGGAGCATTACTAGCTGCCAAGGAAAATATAAGATCATTTTTCTCCCATACTCCCCCTCTGATAAGTCATGGAAATTATTATTACTTTTACATACATTTGAAATTAATTAATTGATGGTGGTTGACCTTTTGTTTTACCAAACAAGAACCAACGCGTACACACGCCCACAATGAATTGCCATCAATTAAAAGCTCTCCACATTTAAATTTCATTAGGCGGTCTCATATGACATGTATTTTTTTCATCATCTTTTTTTTATTATCCTTCATAAAGCGCATCTATCTAATTAATACAATATTATTTCAACTTTTTTCTCATATCTAATTAATACAATATTATTTCAACTTTTTTCTTATTTTCTTAATCAACGGCCGCCGATGAAAGAAAAAAGAGAAAATCTCCTTCTAATTTTCATGTGTACGTGTGTGAAAGAAGGTATAAATAATAAACAACATCGCAATTTTTTAAAAAAGAAAAAAAGAAAGAAAGAAAAAACAGGAATAGCAAGATTTTATTCCATATGTATAATCAAATCAAATATACCATGAAATCGGACGCGTCTAACTACAAGTGTGGACTCCAAACAAGAGATGAATCACCAAATTGTAACAATAACAATAAAAGTAATCGTCAATCCTCATAAATCGTAATCCTCCCTGAATTTCATATATAGAATCATAATAAAATTAAAAAAAAAACGCATAAACACATTAAATTAAATAATTAAAAGAAAAACTACTCCATAAGACCAAAAAGGAAAAAAATATCTCGTCCTCCGTCCAAGAAAATCAACATCAAGTGAATTAATCCTAACAAATCCAAAACAATCTACGCCAACATGAAGGAGGCGAAGAAAGTAGCAGCGACAGCAGTCCCAACAACAGCGGTCTTGCTGACAGAGAATGCAGCGGAGGGTGGCACGCCGGCTGGGGTCTCAGGAGTAGCGCCGCCAGGGCTAGGAGCCGGTGGAGAACCAGAGCCGCTGGCGCCTGGTGCCGCAGACGGGGGAGAACCGGAAGGCGGTGGAGAAGCAGGAGAAGGGGTAGGCGAGGGAGTTGCCGGAGCAGGCGCAGGAGCCGACGGAGGAGTGGCGGGTGCAGGAGTGGGTGCCGGAGACGGAGACCGAGACGGAGAAGTTGAAGGCGAAGGAGAAGGAGACGCGGGTGCAGGAGTGGGTGCCGGAGACGGAGAAGTTGAAGGCGAAGGAGAAGGAGACTGCGAGGGCGAGGGCCTGGGCGTGGGAGTGGGCGTAGGGGTAGGCGTGGGCGACGGCGAGGGCGCGGTTCTCGGGGCTTGAGCCAGACACGAGGTGGCCAAAAGCCCCAAGATCAGAAACACTTGAAGTCCATGAAAAGCCATGTTTGATAGATGAACAGTTGAAAAGAAACAGAGAGAAGAGGGTGAGGTATGAATTATGAGAAAAGGTTAATCATGGAGAGTACATATATAGGGAAAAGGATGAGAGAGAAGAAATATAATTGGTGCTGATATTATCATTATCAAATTAAAAATTAAAAATATATAAAATTACGTAAATGAATTATTATTCTTGACCTATCCTGTTTATGGATAGATATGCATTAACATATATTCTTAACCAACCAAGAGCCAACCCAACACGACAACGTGGGTTAAGTCATAAGTGAACCATAAATGTATGGCGGTGGTGTGATTACTAATGAGTCAATATTCGTATCCCATACTCCTTTTATTTTATGGATTTTAATGGCTTTTTTTTTTTTTAAATTCAACAGTACTTTATATAGTTACCTTTTACCTAATCAACTCAATTATGAGTTGCCTTTAGACTATTCGATTTCTACCCATAATTCTTAATTATTATTATTTTTTCTTTCTTTCAGCAACAATATATGTTTTTTTGAAGACTACCCCTTGCAGAAAAGATTTGATTTTTTTTTTTGTTATTGATATTTAAATGCAATCGTTTTTTAATTATGTTATTAGTCTAAGGGTCATAATAAAAACGCGTTGATACTTTATTGGGTAGAGCTGGACTGGTTTGACCTGTAGAAGATGGCGAGTTACTTGCCTTAACAGTTAACAATCTGAATTCCGCGTTAATCTTTTTTGGGGGGAAAAAAAAGTACTCTTCGGCTTGATATTAATCTCAATTAATATACACGTTTAGTTTGTGAAATCATTTATTACGCTTTTTTCCAATTTTGCTTATTTACTGTATTTGTTAGATTTATTGTCTTTTTTATTATCATTTTTATAAATAAGGATAGAGTTAGAGTAGGGAAAAAAATATATTTATTGCTCTTAAATAATGTTAGTTTTTTCTTGATAAGTCCAAATCATGTATTTAAAGTTTATAAATAATGTAGGATAAGGTATATTGTGTGGAACCGGTTTTGGTGCTTATCCTTTGGATAGGCATCAAGAGCTTAGCCTATCTAGGCCGTCCAGATGCCATCTGGACAATCCAGAATTTTTTTAAAAAAAAACTATTGCTTTTTGAATAAAAAATCATTTTGAAAAAAATGTTAGTTGAGAGATTTTCTTTATTTTAGATTCTGTACCTATTAAAATAATTTTTTTTGAAAAAATAGAAAGTAAAAAAAACAAGATCTGGACCGTCCAGAACAAGGGGGACGAGCCCTCCCTGTCTATCTTTTGGACAGGCAAGAATTCAGCTTCTATATTGTGTGGTGTTATTGTAATTATGAATTCTAGACCTTAATTAAAAAAAAAACAAGAGAAAATTATTGTTCGGTCCCAATGTACTAAATTAATCACAAAAAAGTCTCAGTCCTAATTCCCCTCTTTGTGATTAAGTTAAGGAATTCTCCCCGTCTCATTGTCAAAATAGCTTTATTAGTTGTTAAAATATTCTTATGAAAATCTAGTTATGAAAATGGCTTTTTATGTTATTAAAATGACTTTTTATGTTATCAAAAGTTGTCTAGGTTTTTAAAATTCTATACGCTTAAGGAAAAATTGGGAGAATTTTTGACAATATAAGAAATCATTTTCACAACAAGATTTTTACAATGATATTTTAAAAATTAATAAAGTTATTTTAACAACATAAAAAGTCATTTTAACAACAAGATTTTTTTATGGAGGGAATTCAGCAACTAATCACAAAAAGATCCCTAAAAATTTTCTTGTGGGGAGAATTTAGTGTGTAACCTTTTTTGTGATTAATTCCGTACCTCCGACAAGACAGTGATTTCCCATTTCCCTCCAAAAAACAGCTTATAAATAGGTGCAGCCGGAGGAATTCATTCATACGTTGAACTTACTAGAATACCCTTTTGAGTTTGTTCTGTTGTGACGGTGGTGCTGCTGCTGCATACCAGAAAAAGAAGCGAACGTACACGCCTTTTCACATTAACAAAGGAATTAATTGTTATTTTTCAAATGTCACAGACCAATTCAACAGAGTTCATAATTATCATTATGAACACGAACCAAAGGAGAATATCTCTATAGCTATATCTCTATCTCTATATATCATGATCTGATATATATATATATTCACAGGTAATTCAAGCGGTCGGTTTGGATTGTGTGATAAAGAAAAACAGAGCGAGCGAGATGAGACAAAGATAACATCATGAGTGCATCATCACTTTGAGTCTTTGACATATGTAAAACCAGATTGAGTTTATCCTTTTACGCTCCTTGACTTTCAAACAGACAAGTTTTGAGTTCTCTGATGTTGCCATCACCACCGATGTGGCTTCACCACCTATTTCCATGACTTTTTCACTTGCAATAGGGCTCATTTTGGGGCCGAAAACTTTATCCACTCGTCCAACAGCAACAGCACATGGCTCCTTTTAAGGGCCTTATTCTTTTGCTTTCTCACTGATCCACTTATTCAATCAAATAGAATTCAATGAAAGGAGTTAGTCCTTTACAACATGAACATGAACCAATTTTTGAATTTTCACTTGAGAAGATGCTCGCATTTAATGTCTGATAATGCTTTAAATAAGATTTTCTTCAATAGAAGAATATATATACTTAGCAAAAAACAAAAGTACTCCTCCCAAGACCTAATTTCTAATGCAATTTTCACTGCAAAACTAAGTTCTATCAAATAGTAGATTTTATAAATTGGTTTGGTTGGTTTAGTTTGGATAATTGATTGTGTATTAATACTTTCAAATTCTACATATATCTAACAAAAGAGTTTTTTTTTTTAATGCTTTTAACCCGTATCCAATACTAGCCAAATTGGGGATTCATGACTTTTTTCCAAACATAAGTGCTTTTTCTGAGATTTGAATTCAAGATCCAGAAAAAATCTAATGGGACCTTACATCACGAGCTAACTCTTCTAAGTTGGTAAGAGGGTATTTTTATACTTATATAACTTGTAATTTTATGATTTAAATTAGGAATTTATTAGATTTTATATTTTTTTAAAAATTAAAACATATACACATATTTTTTTTTTTTTTTGGTAAATCACATATATTTTTCTTTTGGTACTAAATATATATACATATTGACACGCAAATGGGCTTGAGGCCCATAGAGCTAACCTAAGGCCCGTAAAGTTCAGGACTGGGCTTTGCTCGTAGAATCCTTTTCTTATCGTACAAGAGAAAAAGAACTATTTTTTGTATAAGCATTGGATTGAGGCAGTGGCGGAGCCAGGATGTAATGTTTATGGGTGCACAATTAATAGTGAGATTTGGGGGAAATTTTTTTTTAAGGAGGATAAAAGGCAACCCGCACCTTCATAAAATTTAGGATCAAAAATTGGGTTCAATTGAAAAGTATTTTCGAGGGAATCAATTTAAATAGAACAATATATTCTACTCAGATGTTACACAATCAAATAACATACAAGCAAAAATTATTATGATTTCTCATATGTGATAAGATATTAAAAATAGGCAAGAAAGTTGTCTACGCAAGGGTTTGAACTCAAGATCTGATGTGGGACTAGTGAGATTACCACCACACTACCTAGACAACTTATTACAAAGTCCCGTAAATATATATATATATATATATATATATATATATATATATATATATATATATATATCGTCTTAAAATTTATGGGTGCACTTGCACCCATACAAACATGAGTGGCTCCGCCACTGGATTGAGGGGGGGGGGGACGAAAGGAGAGAAATGATATTGATCAAATTATTATTAATGCGAAAAATATTTCATTTTATTGATAATGTATTTTTGAAATATTAAAAATTTTCCATAGAAAATTTAATCAATATGAGGTAAAAACTCAAACCAAACACAAGTTCATCAATAGCCTACTCCTCTGTTTGGCAAATTTTAAAACCTTGGTTTTGATAAAAATTTAACAAACATCTATCGAGAAGGCTTTCTATAGCCAAACCATAGTTTTGGGGCCAAAACTTTGGTTTTAGAAAACACTATTTTTTTCAAATTTTTCTCCTTGCTCTGCCATCATCAATATTTTTTCAGTATCAATTAGTATCTTTAAATATCTTTTTAGTACCCCCTCAACACCCTCAAATATTTTTTTTAAGATCTTAAAATAAATTTTTGAAATCATGGGAAATATTTATTTTTAGTACCACTCACTATCCTTAAATATCTTTTTCGCATCTATTAGTACCCTAAAACATTTTTTCAAGATCGGTTATCACTTTAAAATATTTTTTTTAATATCCTAAAAGAAATTTTCAAGATCATGAAATGTTTTTTTAGTATCTTTTTAATTCTCCTTAAAATATTTTTATAGATCAGTCAATACGCTGAAATAATTTTTTCAAGATCCTAAAATAAATTTTTAAGATCATGAAGTCTTTTTTCAGTATCAATTTATACCCTGAAGTATTTTAATTTTGTAGACAAATTTATGTAATTTTTGTAATTATTATGAAATCTAATGTTAAAAATATTTAAAATATAATATTATCCTTCATATGCAATTATACAAAAAAAAATGTTCTTTTTGATAAATTTAACCTTGAAAAAGCTATCCTGATAACAATATCTAAATATTATCATTTTATCAAAATCATTTTTTTAAATAATCTATTCTATAAAAGAAAACTATTCTAAAAATGTCATTTTAACTCATATATCCTGAAATAGTTAGGCTAGCTTGTCAAAATCACAATGAATTACCGCCTCAATACTCAGTAGTCACCAGGTATGGGTTCTGAGCGAAAAAAAGTCACCAGGTATGGGTTGATTTCGACCCACAACCCATTGCGACAGAACTCCAAAAAAAAAAGCCCTGGAAGTGAGTAAAAGCCCAGTGGAAGGAAAAGAGTCAAAAGACTAGATTTCTAATGGTTGGGATAATTTTTTTTTAGGGTGATGGGTCTCCAAAAAAGTCACTCTTTTTCTGAAGCAGCTTTTTGGCGGCTTGAGCGGTGCCTACTGTTGGACAGGCTTCTTCCGTCATCTAACTTTGGACTCAACTAATAAAGGGATTGAACACTTTCATTCAAAGGAGGGGTTATGTATCAAAAAAATAAAAAGAGGAGGTTCAATTTAGAGTTGGTCAAGGCATTAAGAGAGGTATCCTAACTCTTAGGTGCTTAGGTAAACACACCCTGCCTAACATCGGTATCACCTAGGAAGAAGAGAAATTTCGCTATGCCCTTGGATCATAGGTAATTCGAACTCCTTTCCTTAAATTTTAATATGAGATAGGATATTGTTACAACCTTTTTTTTGTTACAACCAATGTTACTACCACTTAAGATTCTGATCTAACGGTGGAAAAGTGGTAGTAACATTGGTTGTAACAATATCCTATCCCTTTTAATATAAGAAAAAAACCTACCAACCAATGAAGATTGTCAGAAGTAGGAAGCGGCTTGTGTTAATAAAGCCTCGAATTTGAGTCTTATAAATACAAATAAGAACCGCTAGGAGAGCCGGAACTGGATATAGTGCCTATCCCTTGGATAGGCACCATCTGCCTAGCTGATCTGGATCGTCCAGATCTGATCTGGACAGTCCATATTTAATATTTTTTACTTTTTATTTTTTAAAAATAATTTTTTTTAAGGTAGAAGATCTAAAATAAAGATAATCTCTTAACAAACATTTTTTCAGAAAATCATTTTTTAATTTAGAAAATATTTTTTTAAAAATATTAAATCTGGACGTCCAGATCTGATCTGAACGGTCCAGATCAGTTAGACAGATGATGCCTATCGCGGTTCCGAGGAGAGCCACGGTCCGTTCCGGATCAGTGATGCGGGATGGCAAAAAAAAAAAAAAAAAGAAAAGAAATTTCGCCATCTACCTCTGCCTCTCTGCTCGTCCGACGGCCTCTCATCTTCTGCACGGCCTCTTCTCTTCTCTTTGTTGCCATCATCTGCAGTAGTAGACACCATCAGAACTCCGTGAACCACCATCGACCTCCCAGGTTCTCTTCTATTTCCCCTTCGCCTTGATTTTATTCACCCCGGGCGGCGATTCCAGTCTTTTATATTTCGTTTCGGATCTTCTCCCTCACGATTTCTCTAGAAAGTTGACCTTGCTATTGGCCTCAAGTTCTTTTAGAACTTGGAACTTTACTTTTGTCAAAATTGAAGATGGATGACTCACGGTCTATTTCTCTTGATTTTCGTTGAAAATAAAATCTGAACATTTGTTGTTGAAGGTCGAAACGTGGTTCTTGTGTTTCTTTCCCTCTGTGTAAATTTTATAATCAAATGAGAATTTGAGATAGTTAATCTTTTTTGTTGGCGCTGCTATATAAGTGATTTGAGATTGTTTATCCTGTTGCTGGGTTGTCTTCCTTAATCCCTTTACTTAATCTCCATTTAGGAGGTGTGATCTTGTTCTTCCTTCTAACTAAGTATTTGTTCAGAATTTGGTTTGGAGCTTAATGTTCTAGGTCTTTTGTAATCTTTAAATTTTGTTTGTTTAATCGAACTGAAAGCTCATAATACAACTTTAATTTTTCTCCTATCTTCTTAATCAAGGATTCAAATACGCTAATAAGAGATAATGAAAAAACTGAATAAGAAGAGGATCTGCTTCCCTATCCAAAATACGGGTTGCTTGCAAAGATTTCCTTCATTCCTATGTGGCTTTGTATTTTATGTTCCGAGTTAATGTTGATTGGATTCCTAGTCCATTTTTTGGAAGAAAATTAGAAGAAAATTTGGCAAAAAATATTAATTTACCTATTTGGCATAAATATGAACACATACAAAAGTAAAGTAACTTGAAATGCAAGTTCCACTAGTATTTTTATTGAATAATGCGTTGAGAGTGTGTGTGTATATATATATAAAAGAACGTTATTCCATTAAATATATTTAATGAAACTTTTTCTTTTTTATTTTTAATAACAATTTAACTTTTTTTTTAAAAAAAAATCAAATTTAAATGTAAATTTTTAACTTCAATTACTATAGAAAATGACTAAAAAGGACATAAATCTTATTTTAAATATATAGCTCTTTTCAGTCATTGTCAATCTTAGCTAACTTTTCAAACATTATTCCAAATAAAAGTCCATTTGGGGGGAAAAAAAAAGAGACTTTTGTTACCGTTATCCTAAACATAAATTACATTAATAATTTGAATTTTATCATACTTTTCATTTACAAAAATCTATCTAGAAAAAAGTGACTTCTGCTACCGCTATTCCAAACAGGCACATAGGCTGTGTCCACTGATTTCTCTTGTTATATTATAGGGTTAATGTGCAAATTTGTCTAGGAAGTTTCTGATGAGGAGTAATGTAGCCTAAAAGTTTTTTCAGATTTAATGCCATTACAAAAGTTTCAAAATGTGGTAATGTTGCCCTATACTATTAACAAACTATTGATAACCATTAAAAAAATTAACATTGACTGTTAATTTTTTAACAATAAGGGCTAACATTGCTCTATTTTAACACTTTTAGGGTAATATTGAACCTAAAAAAACTCTCAAGGTAACATTACTCATCGACAAAAACTTTTGAAATAAATTTACACTTTAATCCTAAATTTTATTTTGAATTTGATTAATTTAAAACAAATTATTATTATTATTATTTGAAAATATCTAACTTTTTTTAACATGTATAATGAATATAGTGCATTATTTTATAGGGTTAATGAGTTATTTTAACTCAATTTTGGTCATGAAGGGCAATTTTGCCTCAAAATGTCGAATCCAAAGTAATTTTGTTTTGGTTGTTATCCTAGTTGATCATTAGTTGATCAAATATGCTAAGTTGACAGTCTACGTCATTTTTGTTTTGAGTTTTGGTGCAAATTTGCCCTTGAAAGTTTTTTTTTTTTTTGGTACAATGTAAGGGTTTCCCCTTTCAAGGCTTAAACCGCATATGGTTTTCGCCTCTCCAAACAAGTGCACTTCCCGGAATTTGAAGTTATGTTCCTTTTCTATTGAGGTGAAATTGTTGACCATCTCAACCAGTGACTTATTGGTCTTGTGGAAGTTTTCATTCAAAAGTATTGTTAACATTAAAGTTTCTAAGTCGTGGTAATTTCACCATAACTATTATTTAGGTTTAATTTACCCATTAGTTGATCAAAGATATTTATTTGGTAACTCTATATGTTATCCATTGATCCACTTCATTTTTTCCAAAATATATAATTTTTTTTTCTAAAAGGGAGAATGACATTTAGGTTTCAGGAAGGGAAATAATTTATTAAAAGATTTCATAAGTTGTTTATGGTAACTATTGAACTTGTTAATCTCCTATTCATTTGTTAATGAGGATTTTTTTGACATTATTTTCCTTGGTTAAAATTTCGAAGTCATTCTCCCAAAAAGAAATAGACCCCAAAGTCTAGACTTCAAACTTTTGGGATAAAATTACCCCTCTATAACAACTTCTAGAATAAAATATCTTTGAACCTTATTTTTAATTATAAAATCCTAGTCCCGGTCCTATCCCATTGTCAATTCTAATTCATTTTTCAATCTCAATCCATTAAAATTCTAGTCTTCGCACCAAGCAGGGCCATCTTTACCTGTATTTTGAAATATTCAGCAATTTGCGTCATTTTTCATTTATTACCGTTTATAATATTTTGTGCTTTTTTTTTTTTTTGGTATAATAATATTTTGTGCTTTTGTTGAAAGATACGATGGTGGATTGGTTGGTGGTAAATGAGAGGAATGGTGGACCCCATGGAGGTAATGCGATCTAGTCTCTGATAAAGGCGAAGAGGATCGTGTAGCAACCCAACACTATCGTCATGGAAATTGCAACCCAGAAAAAACCCAGAGTGCTCTGCCTCCATGGATTCAGGACCAGTGGCAACATCCTCCACAAGTTGATCGGAAGATTGCCGGACTCTGTTCTCCAAAAGCTAGACCTCGTCTTCCTCGACGGACCGTTTCCGGCGCAGGGAAAATCTGACATTGAAGGCATCTATGATCCTCCTTACTTCGAGTGGTTCCAATCAAACCGGGTTCATCTTGGATCTCGATCGATCTCCTTCAATATGTGTATATATATTCGCCAAACACATTTTAGTACTTATACTTGCTCTTTTTTTCCTTAAAATTCTCTCGCAGGATTTCACAGATTTCTTCAACTTCGAAGAATGCATAGCTTACATTGAAGATTACATGGTGAAAAACGGTCCTTTTGATGGTTTACTTGGATTCTCCCAGGTTGGGTCGAAATCACTGAACTTCTTCTTCTCTTACATTTCATGAAAAACTTGACAGATTCATTTTACCTTCAGGGTGCTACTTTATCAGCCGCGTTACCAGGAATACAATCGCAGGTACTAGCTAACACATCCTCAACAAGCTTATTGCTTGACCCTTTTATTTTGGTTGAAGAATGAACATTTGAACTCCTGAAATTACACTAAACTAGAAGGTGATTTGTTTCGATTGATTCTATAACTTCAGGGCGTGGCACTTGGGAAAGTAGACAAGATAAAGTTTTTGATTGTGATATCAGGAGCCAAGTTTGGGGGAAACAAGTTCGGAACCCCTAAATTGGCTTCCAATGCATTTTCAAAACCCATTGACATCCCATCTCTCCACTTCATTGGTAATTAAATTAAACACTCTTCTTCTATCAATTGTGTGTTGATGACTTAATAACTGGGTACAGATCCAGAAAGTGATAGATATTACTCACTCCATTCCATGTTACCTATCTGAAAAGTTGATCCGCGTCTTAAATATAAAATATGGTTTTTATATTTGTCAATGTTTTCCTAATTGAGCTATATTAATGTTGTCTTAACAATAATCAATGAAGACAATGAAATAGGAAATTCAAAAAAATGGTTAGGATGTTTTAGAAAATACATATAATATTAAATAACTTAACCATCTAGCTTAATCTAATTAAATCAACAGGGCTTACCGAAAAGGAGTAGAGCATTGAACTTTGGTGTGTGTTTTGTGGGTGAAGGTGAAGAGGATTTCTTGAGGGAAGAAGGGATTGCATTACTGGATGCATTCGTGGATCCACAAGTGATTTACCATCCAAAAGGACACACAGTCCCCAGGCTTGGTTAGTGATTTTTAGTATTTTGTAGTTTTCATTCATGGAGATTAATCTTCATTATTATTTGTTGTCTGATTTTTGATTCTGTTTGTCTCAGATGATAAGGGTCTGAAAACTTTGTTGGCCTTCATTGACAAGATTCAGAGCATGCTATCAAATTCTTCATAACGAGACCTAAGTCTATATTGACACACTTTCCGATCTGATTCTGTGATGACATAATTCACTGCATATATTGGAGCCTGGGGACCAAGTGGTTTGGATTTTCACTTCTTATCTCTCCCTCTCCTCTCATTCTCATCTTCTGACTCCATGGCTTCACACTTCTCAGATTTGTGTTCAACAAAGCTTCTGTTCCTCTTGTCAATAATATTGTACTATCTCCAATCCTAAATATAAGATATATTTTGTAGTATAATTTACATTTCAAAATATGTCCTATGTATAGGACTGAATGAGTAATTGTTATTTTTGTTACTGAGAAGCATAAGCTAGTTAGCCTGGCCATGTCAAACTCCGTCAGGTCATTGACAGTGAGGTGAAACAACCTGGGATGGTCTAGCAAGACGCCGTCAAGAAACTTACCCACCAGCATTTTAAGCTGAAGGTCGAGTTCGAGCTCAATGTACTGAACTCGCAACAGTCGCAAGGACTCGTGCTTGCACTCACTAAAACTTTTTTCAGCTGCCAACGGCGGTTTTAGTAGTAAAAAAGACAAGTCTCATGAGAAGAAACCTATATGAAAAGTTGATTTTTGTCTTACATATGAAGCATAATTTTTATATTTATCTACTTTTTTTTTAATTTATTCCTATTTATGCCTTAACAATAATCAATAAAGACAATAAATGAGGGAATTTAAGAAGATAACTAAGATATTTTAGAAAATGCATATTTTATGAACTAATTTAACTGATTTTCTTAATTTAATTAAATTAAATTAATAGGTTTTACCGAAAAGGAGTAGAGCATTGAACTTTAATGTGTTTTGTGGGTGAAGGTGAAGAGGATTTCTTGAAAAAAGAAGGGGGGAAAATATCAATGAGGTTCTAAAGAAGAGAAAAAATATAAAAAAAGTTTCAACCCCAAATCCTTTATGAAAAAAGTCCCTAGGAACTTTTTTTTTTTATATATCAATTACGGAATTCCAATATAAAAAAAAAGTCTCGTTGTCAAAATGATTTTTTATGTTAAAATGACTTTTCTTGTTATTAAAATTTCCTTATGAAAATATTGTTGTCAAAATAGTTTTTCATCTTATTAAAATGACTTTTTCTGTTGTCAAAAATTTTCTGAGTTTTTCCTTTAGCATGTAGAATTTTAGAAACCTGAAAAAAAATTTTGGAACAAGAAAAGCCATTTTGACAACGTGAAAAACCATTTTGAAAACAATATTTTAATAGAGAAATTTTAACAACAGGAAAAACCATTTTGACAACATAAAAAACCCTTTAAATAACGAGACTTTTTTGATATTGGAATTTCATAATTAATACTAAAAAAAGTCTCTAGAGACTTTATAAGAGTTTTGGAGTTAGGATTTTTTTTTTAAAAAAATATTTTTTCTCTTTCTTGAGACCTCATTGATATTTTCATAAAGAAGGGATTGCATTACTGGATGCATTGGTCGATTATTTAATATGTGCAGCTATTTTGATATTTTATATTGAATATTTACATTTATTTGATTATCTAAAATTTTTGAGAAGCAATTGCAATGTGGGTAGAGAGTGGCTCCAAGAGAATGTGAAAGAGAAATCTTCGTAATATGGGAGAGAAATATCTGGGATTAATTCGAGTAATTGAAGTTGTAAGATGCGCATCAGTTAAATTTTTGAAAAATTACTATTTAATTTAACTATTTATTTCATCTTATTATTGTTAATATAGTTGTTATATAAGGCAAGGTTCTAAAAACCGGATCGATTACTGAATCAATCAGGGTACTGGGTCAAGGGTCAGTGGGTCAGACTGGGGTCAAATCAGTATTAATTAAAAAATATAATTTCATTAAAATAGAAAAAAAAATATTTTAATAATACAAAATATTTTATGTAAAAAATGAGAGGATATTTAATATTATATTGATTATCTTAGAAAAAGAGATCACATTTCTGATTTCTTCTTGGCTTGCAAAAGTGGTTCACGGGTTTGCTCACAGAGCTAAGGAAAGCGTGCCCATTAAGCAGTCGTACAGTTCCCATTGTGTCTCATTAATGCAAGAACTCCACCCAAAGCAAAGCCAACGTCTGCGGGTTCACATTAGGTGCTTCTTCCTTATGTGCTTCTTACATTCTTCTCCTTCTAATTAGAGGAACAAACAATTTTTTTAATTTTTTTTATATATTCTATATATTTAGATTAAATTATATACTGCTTTCTGAAATTTTTTTTAGCCTCCAATATCTCAAATTAATTAGTTTCCAGTATACTGGTGTTGCAAGACATATTTCTAAATGTAGAACTAGAAACTAATTAATTTGAGATACTGGACACCAAATTTTATTTTCAGAAAGTAGCATTTAATTTAATCTAAATATATAGAATATATAAAAAATTAAAAAAAATTCCTTGTCCCTCTAATTAGAGGGACAAGCATGTAAGAAGCACATAAGAGAGAAGCACCTAATGTGAACTCGCCATTCTCCTACTCTCCTTCCCCAACGTAGCCATTAGCCAAAGTGCCAAACACCTCTCCAATACCTCATATCTTTCCTAAGCCTCATTTCTTCTTCTTCACTTTCTCTCCCTCTTGCCGTCTATTGCTCCTCCATCATAACTGAAACAAATCGTAATCTGCTTCTTCTTCTTCTTCTTCTGAATCAAAATACTCTACAACAAAGCAGTGAACCACTCGCAACTCCTCCCAACTCCCTCCTTCACAACCTGATAATATCTTTCTCTGATCAATTCCTGTTAGAAATATAAGGTAATTAATTGAATAGTTGGTTAGAGCCTAGTCTATAAATAGAGGGTTTTAACAATATTGATTGAGAGCGTGAGTTAGATGAGAGATCTTCACCATATTAGAGAAAGGTTAACTTGGGTCTCTTTCTCTAGAGAGGGAAATCCCTCCTAGACCCCTAGAGTTAGGGTTTGTTTGAGTTTGAGCATATTACTCCTCTTATATGAATAATACAAGATTCTTCATATTATTTCTCTAATTCTTCTTCAATCATATTTGTTAACAATTCCCTCCTTCTTCCCGATCAATGACCTTCACAGGCGACAAGTCTTCAATCAAAGCGAGTTGATCACAACTCTTAAGTCTTCAGATCTCTCTCTCTCTCTCCCTCTCTCCTTCTATGTTGTCTCACCGGTGAGTTGATCGAGCGTTGGTAGAGAGTTTCTACGTTTTTTTTTTTTAAAAAAAAAACTCCTTGACTCAGCCAATTTGGTCGGGTTAGGCCCGAGTTGACTCCGCTTCAACTCAAAACTCGGGATCACCCCTCAAACCGAACCGATTGTCTATCCAATTCACCGGTTTCCGGTCTGAATCGTCCGGTCCGATTTTCAAAAGATTGATATAAGGTCATGAGTGTCGAAATTAAAATAATTTGATCAGTATCTTAACTTCTTCTTGTTATTATTTATATTGTCTATTTAATTTAATTTTTTATTCATTTAATATCTACCGTTATTTTTTGAACTATTTTATTTATTTATTTAAACTATAATTTATATTTTATTTTTTTTATTTATTTTTAAAATTATTGTACTACTAATTATTGAATTTATAAATTGAAATATAAATTTGATTAATAGATAATTATTTTATTGAGGGTAAAATGAGTATTTCTCTTTTTTTCCTAAGTTCCACCCCTCAATTTTCTTCATGTCAAACAATTCAATCTTACTTCAACTCATCTTCCATCACGTCACAATCTTCCCTCACTTTACCAAGTTCTTTTCCTTCCTCAAATTTTTCTAGTACCAAGCTTGCCCCTAGTGTCGCATGAAGCTATCTCTTTTTCTTTTAGACTGCCCTAATTTTGCTGATTAAACGCTTCAGTTTTGAGATCGAGGACCAATACGTCATTTTCAAAATTCGTGGTCCTAAACTATAATTCTTGCAATTGGAGCCCCAAATTGCTATTTTCAAATTTAATCCAATTTTTCAAGCACCTATAATTAAAAAAAATTAAACCAACTTCAAATATTGTCAAAAATCAATAATTAAGAGTAATTACAAATTTTTTTGACGATTTTACCCTTTATACTTTAATTTCAATTTCAATTCATCACAAGAAAAACATTCTAAGTATGAAAATATATAATAACAAATGGATTTGTCAAGAGTCAGAAGAAGAAGCCATGTCCGGGAATTTCTACAGCTAGCGAAGGATTTCATCAAAAGCTCACCTTCCAACAGGGGAATTATAGCTTTTGGTGATGGAGAAGCTTGTGAGAAACTGAGAAACAACACCAACTTCATGTCATTCTTTAATGGTCATTTGATGCATTACCATGCTTTGTTAGAATCCATGGAATCAAGTTTCCCATTCCAATTCTCAGAGGCAAGACAGCAATAGAGAATCTGTTCGTGGCGCCATATATATCAAGTGAGGATTGGTTCCAGAAGTGGGAGGAGATGAGGCAATATCAAAATGTTCAATCAGAAAGAGTTAGAGGGTAGAAGCTTGAGAAAAGAGACATTGATGGAGGTTGGAGAAATGCTGAGAGGAATGGAAGGGTCATACTCATATGAGGTTAAGATTGAAGGCAATAATGGCAACGAAATGGTTCTGCAATGGGGACGAACACAGGCCGATGGAGAGAGAGAGGGGAGGAAGAGATAAAAAGTGAAAGGGCATAAAGGTCTTCTGCAAAGATTTTGAAATCTCATATTCCTACTTACAGTCTGACTTGAAATTTTATTTGACCCAAAAAAAAAAAAGGACTTGAAATTTTAGATATCAGACCCTTTTATTTGTTTTTTCCAAATTTTGACAGTACTTTTCTGGGACTTTTCCAATTTATTGTTACCTTATATATAGCCACAGAGGAAGCACTGTGTAGGAGGGGAAAATAATGATCAATTGATGCTAACTTGCCAAGTTAGTAAGTTCTATGATGTTGGAATTAATAAATAATGAGAATAAATACAACACACTCAGTCGAGGGGTTCGAACCCTGCCCCTTCCCCTACCATGATGTATAAAAAAAGAAATAGCCATGACTGAATGTTAATTATATGGGTTAATCTTCATGTGACTTGTTTTCTGAAATAACGTTTAATTTGCATATGATTTTCTACACTTTCTGTATCAACGGGGTTTATTCGAATCTTCTAATGTGATATGAATATGTGACATAACTGGATAACGTTTATTGGAAATTTCATAATAATAAATGAAGAAGTGGGCTCAATATTTTTTTATTAAAAAAAATTAATATGTTTCATAATAAAGAAGTTGGGTTAAATTGCAAAAATACTTATAAAATATTTTGTGTGTAGTCGTTGGCATCCTAAACTTTTAGTACTAGGCAATTTTACTTGTGAACTCTTGGAAAACAATGCAAAGTTTCCAAATTCTTAAAGTCCATTGTTTGTTAAGGGAAGTTGGTTTTAGATGCTACAAGCATGTTTGAGATCGCATTTGGGGTTTTTAAAAGTTCTTATTTACATAAATATAGATAAAACTATTCTTACATGTTTATCTTATATACCGTATATCATAATTAAAAAGTTGCTTTTAAATGTTCTAGTTACTATTCCAAACAAGTGCATAGTGCTTGTCTAAATGGATTATAGGCAAAATTACTATAAAGTTTTATACTATGGTAGATGGTGAAAAAAGAATACATCATATGACTAAAGTGTAATTTGAGAAACGAAGTTTTTCATCATGAATGCCTGACACAATTAAGTTTTGCAAAGTATAAAAGTAGACACAATCTTTTAAAAACAGAAAAAATAGCAATTGTATTAAAATTGGCTCAAACATCTATTTCTTTTTTTTTTCTTTTCTTTTTTTGATATCTCAAACATCTATTTCTTTTTTGATATTGGACACCCATGTCCTCATTCTAATCTTACAACGAACGTTAGTATCAATTTAACGGAATTGTTAAAATTGCACATTTTAAAAAGATTCTGTTTACTTTTACACCATTTAAAACTTAGATCTGTCAGACACTCCTAGTGAAAAAAGTTCATTGCTACAATTGCACCCTATCCCAACACTATACTATGGAGTAATTTTACCTATTTACCTTAAAAAAAGTTGAAAAAAATCTCTACTATGCAATCTAGCCCTAACAAGCCACGAAACAACATCGAAACAATTCTGACGAGCCAACAAATTATATTTGATTAAATGATTACCCTTAACTGGGCAGATAAATAAATCTATAATACGAGCAAAAAAAAACTCTATAATAATTTACTGTGTATGTGAGAAATATTGAAATTTTATTCGACCTTAAGGGGGTGTTTGGATTGAGAGAGGGGAAAATCTTTGGTCTCCCCTTTACTAAATTACCCCTGGAAACTTTTCAATATTTCAAAAACATACTCTCAACGAAAGGGAATATTTCTTTCATTAATGGCAATTTGATCATTTCCTTATTTCCCTTCTCCTTCCTCTCCCTCAAACCAAACATTTCCTACATATACATGAAAGGTGTGTGTGCGTGCCTTAAGTGTAGAAATGAAAGTAGAGAGAGAGAGTGTGTGTGTGTGTTAATTTAATACCCTTAAGAGGGAAGGTAAAAACTAACACTGCTAAAAAAATGCAAAATAGCGACGGAATTTGCGACGGAAAATATTCCGTCGCAAATTCACGAATTTTGCGACGGAAAAAATATTCCATCGCAAAGTCAAAGAATTAGCGACGGATTTTAAATCCGTCGCTAAAACTAGCGACGGATTACAAATCCGTCGCAAACTGGAGGCCTTTAGCGACGGATTTCGCTAAAAGGCGCCAAAAAGAACGCCACTTTTAACCTTTTAGCGACGGATTTGCAAATCCGTCGCTAGTTTTAGCGACGGATTTGAAATCCGTCGCTAAAAGGCGCCAAAAAGAACGCCACTTTTAACCTTTTTTCCGTCACTAAAACCCTTTTTTCTTGTAGTGTAAAAAGATCTATCATACGGGCAAAAAAGAAAATCTATAATAATTTATCGTGTGTATGTGAGAAATATTGAAATGAGTAAATACTTTTTTCTAATCCCTAACAAAAAACACAGATCCTATTTTGGTCCCTTACAAAAAAAATCGACCCTTATTTATCCTTTTTATGGATTAAAAAAATTTTTTTGGAAATTTATGCGGAATCGAAATGTCAATCAATCAACCCTTATTCATCTTTTTTATAGACTAAAAAGGATTTTTTTTTTGTAAGGAACCGAAATAGGGATCGCGTTTTTTGTTAGGGACCAGAAATAGTATTTACTCCTATTGAAATTTTATTTGACCTACATGAAAGTTGTGCGTGCGCGCCTTAAGTGTGGAAATGTCCTAAGTGTAGAGAGAGTGAGTGTGTGCGTGAGTCTGTGCAGGTGTGTCTAACTTCAATTATTATTATTGTTATTATTATTATTATTATTTTTTACACCTCATAGTCACATAACATAAAGTTCGAACTAACCTAAGCAACGGAGAGAAGAGAAAGTAGGAAGTCATCAACGTGGGTTTAAATTTGAAAGTGGGTTTGTGTGGATGTTATGGTGAATGTGTAGATTTGCCAACCAATTATTACTCGAGGAATATCTAACATAAATAATTATTGAGGGGATAAAAATTGTCAATCAACAATTAAAAAGTGAAAAAAAAAACACAAAATAACTATTAAAAGTGAAAAAAAAAACACCAAATAACTATTAAAAAAAACAACTATTTCAATTAAGTTAAAATATGAGGCACTGGCGTAGGACGGTGGCGGAAACATTGGAGAAAAGAGCGGTTAAGCCTTCTTGTTGGAAAAGGAAAATACTAACAGAGATGAGACTCATGGGAGCAGGCATTGTGGCAGCAGCAGTTGCTGCTTGTGGCATCAGAGGGATGGAACCAGGATGCAAGGTGCATGTCAGTCGAACGCTGTGAACTACTGAACGAGTTCAAGAGGGTGAGTGGAACACCCAACAACAATAAAAGCTTTGGAAATGCTGACGTCGCCGACACTGTGGCAGTCAATGGAAGACGAAGACACCAAGACAGTGATAAGGTAATAGTTCGTTGACGAATCTGCTCCAAATTGTTTTTTTTTTTTCACTTTTTAATTGTTGATTAGCAATTTTAGTCCCTTCAATAGTTATTTGTGATAGACGCTCCTCGGATAATAGTTGGATGACAAATCTACACCTTGACCCTAGAATAAAATGTTGTGCCCAAGAAATTTGTCAACTTTCCTCATAGCCACATTACATGCTGGGTTTGAACTAACCTAGGGAACGGAGAGAAGAGAGAATATGAAGTCATAAACGTGGGTTTTAGATCAAAGTGTGTTTGTGTGGATGTGACAGAATAAAATGTTGTGCCGAACAAATCTATCAACCTAGTGCTAGCTTGTTTAAGCTTTTTAGATGTGTTTTTACTATCGAAAAAATATATAAAAAAAAGTTTTGTCTTGATACTTAAAAAAATGTCTTTTTAGAAATTCCCAAATTTAGACAAATTTAAATAGGGAAAATTTCTTAAAAAGAAATTTAAAAATGCCTAAAGACAAAAAGGAATTCCGAATATTTATAATATCAAATAGGTGTTAGGGTTTGCTTCGTCATTTTTAAGATTAAAAGGAAATGACAGAATTGTTCATCTGAATTTAAAGTTAATAACAAACAGGAAGACATAGTTTCATGCCTAGCTTCACATACACTTCCCATTTCCTCTATGAGTGGTTGATTATTGGGGCTGAAAGATTTGTCATAAGCGGTGTGGATGGTCATAGTGAGAGAGGAGATTAGGTTGAAAGTTGATATTGTTGAATTGAGGAGGAGGGAAGGTGCGATTTGTGAAACCTTTATCAGAACCTTATTAGAACTTGTGAAATTCTTTTAGAACTTGTGAAAATTTTATTCGAACTTCTGAAATTTTTATCAAAACTTATGAAATCTTTTATAAGGTTTTCATAAGTTTTTAAAAGAATTTCATAGCTTCTTTAAAAAAATTTACAAGTTGCAAATTAAAATTCACAAGTTTTAATAAGGGTGTCACAAATTCTTATATAAGGTTTTCATAAACTTTCAAAATAATTCATTACTTACTTAAAAAATTTTACAAGTTCTAATAAAAGTTTTACGAATCGTGATTTTCAACCACCGACTCACAAATCACATCGACTCACAAATCACACCATCTCTCCTCTTTAGTTCGACGATACCACTTCCGGCCCAGTCTCCTCTCTCACTGCAACCACCCCACTGCTCATGACAAATCTTTCAGCCCTCAATAACCATCCATTTACAGAGGAAACGATAAATATGTATGAAGTTAGGCACAAAAACGCACATTCTTTTCTATTTTTAATTTTAAACTAAAAGGGATAATTCTGTCATTTTTTTTTATAATTTTAAAAAGGACAAATCATACGCTAACATCTCATTGGGATATATTATAAATATTCGGAATATTTTTTTGTCTTTTGATATTTCTAAAGTTCTTTTTAAAGGATTTTCCCATTTGAATTTATGTAGTTAGTATTTTCACGTTTGCACTCAAGGTCAAATAAAATTTCAATATTTTCCACATTCACCGTCAATGCTTCTTAGCATGGGTTCTATCAAGGATTGAGGATTTTTGCACTTGTATAGGATTGATGCATGAAATTGCACAATAATACAATACTCGGTGTTTTGCCCCAAACATTTACACATTACATGTGGCACGTGGATCCATATCTCTTCCTTAATGGACATTTAAGCTTTGCTACACACACACAACATATATATATATATATATATATATATATATATATATATATGTATGTATATATATATACGACTAGCGTGGAGGATATGGTGACGACGCATGGGAGAGACTCTCTCTCCCTCTCTGATTGTGCTAATCTTTAGCTCCTTTTTCCGTGATCCTTCCATGTTCTGGTTTCTGGTTTACCTCTGCCTGAAGATTAGCTTCCGCTTGTTGCCCTTCATGCTTGGTTGCTATCGCCTTATTTTGGCTATTCTTCTGTCATGTTGGAAGTCCCGATTGGAGTTTTGTCTCATCATTACCTTTTTGTCCAAATACTTCACAATCAAAATGTTCATGCTAACAAACTCCAATCCTTAATATCTATTCACTGGCACTTGAGAGGATCTGTATCAGTTATTCAAGACCACCTAAACCATTTTCTCCCATACTTTCACAATAGTCTTGACAAATCCTTCTTCCTCAACCATGGAGTACTGTGACGGCTCCAAGGTCTCCTATGTGTTTTCTCGGCTTGAGTCCTTGATATTCATATCCATGATACGAAAATTACTCACCTCACCCTCTGGATTGCATTTCAAGGACTACCAATCAATTACTTTAACGAAGCTAAACCGGGCCATTCTGAGAGTTCATTTCTTATGATCAGAGTAGTCCATTTTAATTATAAATCTAATGTGCCGTATTCCCCTATTCTTCCGCTTAAACGCAGAGCAACTCCTTAAATCACTAAGCCGACCACCCAGAAAATCCAAAATCGTTCCTTTTTGCCCTCACACCTTGCAAACACGAGTCTTCATACCTCTATATGTAATTCCATTAGCTCAATTCGTTCACTCTCCAAAAAAAAGGCCCTTGGAGTTGGTTAATTATCACCCTGTGTTCTCAATCTCTAACGTCGTCTGCTGGACAGGGGAAGTTATGGGTGCTTGCCGTCATATTCATTTGCCACGACCCCACTCTCCACCACATTCATTACACCCATCCACTTCAGCTTTCACCATTTCTCCAAAATTATCCCAAATCACCGTTTGAGATATGGTGATTATAGTCTTTTATAAAATCCTTTCTTTAAAACTCAATTTTCTATACACTATCGAATCTTCTAATAATAAACAATATCATAGCGCAAAAGGGAAAAGCTCAAACTCAACTAATAAAATACATAAACAACAATTTTCTTAAACATCAGTTGGTTATCTATGATATAACACAGTATAATTTAAACCATAACATCACATCAAAGTATGCAGCATGAACTCTGCTGTCGCAAATTCACCATATAACTAAAATGGAGGAGCCTTTACAAAGATTATTACAATAATCAAGCCTTTAAAGCCTTCCCCAACTGACTAGAAGAATTAATACCTGAAAAATGTTAAATCGATGGGGTGAGATAAAGGCTTTAGTAACTAGCCATCCAACTTATTATACATATTAGTATGTGTTAGTGAGGTACCAAGTAGAACAAAGTATTAGAAATAAAGTTCACAAACTTTCAAATCACAAATTACATATAAGGAACTCTGTATCACAAATTCCATATTATAAATTCTAGATCAGAAATTCTGGATCACAATTTTTGTATCATAATTTCCATATCACAAACTCCATATTAGGAATTTTGTATCATAATTTCCATATAACAATTTCATATAAAAAATTCCATATCACATTACAAATTACATATCAGGAACTCTATATCACAAATTGTATCACAATTTCCATATTATAAATTCTAGATCAAGAATTCTGTATCACGATTTCCATATCACAAACTTCATATTGGGAATTTTGTATCATAATTTCCATATAACAATTTCATATAAAAAAGTCCATATCACAATATCACATTACAAATTACATATTAGGAATTCTGTATCACAAATTCTATATCACAATTCCCAAGTTGCCTCACATCAATCCAACCAAACCGCCTTATTTTTGCTGACTATACCCATGGGTTAAGCTACCTCTTACTGGTCTCTCAAAAGCTTACTGGTTATGTGAAGAGGATCGGGAAAAATCCTTAGAGCACATGTCCAGACCACGGACTTTTCCCTTCATTGAACTAATGGGGTGTCGCAGCCCCTCATTGAATAAGTGAGGCAGTCCCTCATTGAACTAGTGAGACAGTCCCTTAGTAAACCAGTGAGACCATAGAAAGCTAACCATCGTACACAATGGAGGCTATGCCACATGGTAGAGCAAATTACTCCTTCTCATCCCAATTCAGTTACCACAATAATTATTAATAAATAACTCAGCGGGAATTTCTCAACATTTTCATATTCATATCATACAATTTGAATCATTTTCATCTACATGCCATAATGTCTCAACTCCCATCTCTCTCTCTCACACATAAAACCTCAATTTAGTCAATGTCGCATTTTGAGTGCTTGGTTAGATCTCCTATAACCTAAACGAGAAGATGTGGTGAATCAATCAGTATTAGCTAAGGAAAGCATGATAATTTTAGGGGGAAATCTTACTCTAACTCAAAGAAAGTGAAGGTGAGGGAATGCCGTGGCAAAAAAAGCAAAGGCAGTTCTTCCATCAAAGCATGTATCGGTCATTCTCCCAATCCTAGATCCTAATTGGGTGGTTTAGATAAAAAAGTTATACCCAGGTGAAATAGATCGAGATTTGGTTATAGGTTGAGCACTTGCATTCGTTTATGGAAAAGCTGGTAAAAAACGAGAGTCGTCCCTTCCCTTGCAAAGAGATATGGGGTCATTATATTAAATATGTTATATCATACATCCAATCATCAGCAGCCAAGTGCTTAGCAGGAGCAGAAATAGCATCGGCCTAAGCTTCCACAACTTCATTGAGTTCTTCCATCGATTCGTCTCATTACTTCCTTATTTAGCGAATTTTGATGGCAAGGATGCTAAGTTAGCATTAGCTGAGGAAAATCCAAGTGGGAATACCCCCTTCCATTACCTAAAAGCTAACAAAGAATGCCTCACGTTCCACTGAACGCTGAGGGAGCTCGACCTATAAACTTGACCTACCTATCTACTGTATTTTCTTGGCTCCAACCTAGCTCCTCCTCTTGCTACTAGTGTTACTAAAGCAAGTACTTCTTCTTTCTGAACTCGATGCTCAACCACAATTCTCAAATCAATTAGAGTCATAATTTAGTATTCAAACTAATCAAGTGGATAACAAAACAATTCAGAGATCTAAAGTCTCTCTAGTCCCAACTAACACCTTTGACTATTTATCAACACAATTGCCAAATGGTATTTCCATTAATCACATTATCATACCAACTCAAAATCTAACCCACAAATCAAACTCTATCTCAAATCTTTATATAACCTTCAAATTGTTCATTTTAATACAAAAATTCCCAAAATTATCAATTTACTACCATAACTCAATTTCTCTATTTCAGTCATATTTTTATCATCAAATAATGCTATTTCACTCATTAAAATTATTGATGATAATAATTTCTTCCATTCATTCTAACATTCCCAATATTTGCTCACTTTAACTTTTAGAAAAAAGATATCCATAAATAACAATTTCTCCAAATCATAATTGCAATCTCATTTCTTCCTTCCATTAATTCTTTCTTACATATTAGAATAATTAAACTATAACTATCTTCTCAATTTCTTCAAAAACACCCAACTTCCAACACTTAAAATGTTACCAAAAAATTTCAGTATTCTCATCTCATTATAAACCTCAAAACCAATACATTCCATCATCATTACAAAATCTAATGAGTTTAAAAAAAACGTTAAATTTGGTTTAAATATACTCATTCTCCTAAATCCTAATTTCCCAATAAAATCCTAACTTTATTTTCCTCAAATCGACCATTAAAGCAAGAATCTAAACTATGCAATTTTATTCAAATTAGAAGCTATATCACTAGTTGGAAGTTGGAACAGTTAAAAAATTTGAAATTCAACAAACCTTATTTTCCTCATGAAAATAAAAAGAAAAGAGAGGAAAAATAAAATGATAGGAGATAGAAGTCTTACCCAATATTCTAGACGACAAAACCAGCACCCTCTCACTCTCACGCTCTCCCTCTCACTTTCCCTCCTAGAGTCACACACAGGAAAAGAGAAGGAACAAAGACGAGTGAAAAAAAAAATGGAGAGGGGCGGTCGCGCTTGGAAGAAATAAAAGGGGAAAGGGGCTTTTAGCTGGACCCACCAATTAGATCATTAAAACAAATTTATATTTATACACACACACACTCAACTCATGTTATTTTTTTACCTTTTTTTTTTTCAACTCTCATAAAATTTAAAAACTTGAACTAAATTGGTGTGTGTATTTAGAAAAATCTAATTGCACTTGAATGAATTCTCCTTACTTAAATAATTACCTGCCAAGTCTCAATTGCCATAAAATAGTCACATCCAAATGTTACTTAAATCTTAAGAACAAAATTTGGGATGTTACTGATTAATACAAACGATGATGTGCCGGGCCTTGAACCATGGTGCCACTATTCTTCATCATCTCAATACCTTTGCATGGCGTGGACACGTGGGTGGCTCTCCAGAGTGCATTCACGCATGGCATTCTCAACATATATATTTTGATCAAGTGCATGTGCTGATCTGTATCTCCAACTCTGCAACTTCTAGTACGTCAAGCTTGTGATCATGGAAGAAAACAGAACCTTTGAGCGTCTCAACGAGGTTGCATTCTACTGTCTCCTTCATCTGCTCTCAAACTTATTTGCAGTTTCTAACACTAAACGTGTACAAGTCTCGAAGAACCTGCAACGGCATGTTCTTCATTACGGCGTGTCCTTACAAGTCCTGAAGGATCCAAGACTACGTTGGATACCACGCATTTGTCAGCCTTTGGCATAGTGGCGAGGGAGGAAAAAAGCTCAATGTATAGTGATTAAAGCCTAATGGGAAAAAATAGACCATTTGAGATAGCGGTGGTCTTAAATAAGTTTGTTTAAAAGAAATAACTTTTTTCATATTAAAAAAAAAAAGAAATAACTTTTGATAGAAATCACTTTTTTCAGCTTTAGGCGTGACTTTTTTTTGTTTTGTTTTTGTTTTTGGAGAAAAATATTAGAGATAGGTGATCTAATAAAAAGTGTACCATTAAATATCAATTTGTATTCATTCTAATTTATCCATTAAAATATCTTACTTAAGTATTTTAGAGTATTTTAATAATAATATATTTTTTTTATCAAATTTGAATTTAAATTTTTATCTTCAATTATCACAATATATATAACTAATATATAAATGTAGTATTTAATAAAATTCATGTCGCTTTCAGTCATTTTCTATCTCAACCGACCTTTTAAATAATCATCTAACTAAGAGCCCATTTGGAAAAAAAGTCACTTCTCCCATTGTCATTCTAAACACAAATCACATTTACAATCTGACTTTTATCCTATCTTATGTTTGTAAAAGTCAGATTGTAGATAAGTCACTTCTGCCACCTTTATTTCAAACGGACCTACTTGCAAGTTATCTCTTTCAAGCGCATCACTCTGGCTGCAGCCTATTTGCACCAACAACATTAGGGCTGAGCATGGAACCCATAACCCATGAGCTGGCCCAAAACCCCATGTAGTTGGGTCATATTGAACTTGCCCAAAAAGACTCTATAATGGGCGGGCTATGGGCACACCTACGGGCTACCCATACCCGCCTATATAATGTAAATTTTTTTTTTATTAACTACTCATCTCATTCCGCATTCCACATAAAGTCATTCCCTAAATCCCTTCCTATTCGACTAATCAACCACTTTTAATCCCTAACCATAATGGCCATCGACTCTCAATCTCTCTCTCTCTATGGCTTTGTTTATTTAAACTTGTGAGTTGCTACTGACTCTACATGTAATGTAGAGAAGATTTTAGAAGTTGATGAAGATGTTCAAACTAAATTAGTTGGCTTTCGTGATCCAAAATTTATGTTTTGGCATGGTTGAAAATGAATGCTTCCAAGTATCAAGTTTGAAATTTGTTGGCATGTGATTTGTTAGGTATACTAGTATCTAGTAACTACAGTATCTCCAGAATTAACGTTTAGTACTGGGATAGGATACTAGATTCGTTCAGGAGTTTCTTGTCTTCAAAGATGGTTGAGACACTCGTATGTGTTTAAAATTGGCTATTCAAGACACCCCCTAAATTTAAGAACCTTGATATTGATAATTTTGATGAGAGTGTAAGTGTTATTACTAGTATTTTCAATAACATTCTCAATTTGTATTATTTCATTTTTTTTAAAATTTCATATTAGATTATTTATGACATGTTTTATCTTCACTTATTTTGCAAAGATAGATTTAGCGTCTGAGCTATAGTCCCTTCCTCAAGTGAATATGAAGATGATGAAGACTAAAGCATGCAGATTCAATGGAAGCATGCCATTTTGTTAATCTATGAACTTATAGAGTTGTTGTAGTTGTAATGTTTTAATTTAAAAGTTGAAGTTTTAACATCAAAATTATATAATGATGGTACTTGTCTAAATTTATTTTGTTTTATATGAATCGTGATTATTGAACTTTGAAGATTCAAATTTTAAAAATTGGAATGATGAATTTGGATGGATGCTTAATATTTATGTATATATTTTTTTAAAAAAATAAATAAACAACTTAAATGTAAATGGTTACCCAAAATTCGATTAGCTTGTTTACACGGGTTTAAATAGGTGGGGTACGAGTATGGCTAACCCGTACCCATTTAAAATTAAATGGACGGACTATAAATTTGTCTCGGGTTGTTTAACCCGCTCATTGCTTTGCCATAAATAACATGAGCTATATGCTCAATCTTCGCCAATCCAACAATGGTGGTTCTATTCGAGGCCTTGTTATTTTTAGTTCTAATGATCAAGCCCTTTATGTATTTCCTGCTGTACCTAATAGGCCCTGTAGCTTCTTATTTTGGTACCTGTAATTGGGCCTTATATAAGCTTAGGACTAATGTAATATCATTTTGAATATGATGAATATAGTCTTCTATTAAAAAAAAAAATAATGAATTTTGTCTTTTTATTAAAAAAAAATGCTTTGCTATATATAGGAGATTTTTGCACTTTTCAAGAGTTGATAGGTAAAATTTCACATGCTAAAATTTAGGATGCCAACAGTCCTTGCAAAACTCTCCATAAGTATTTTCACGCAATCCTAAAAAGTTACATGTATATAAAACCGACGGATAAAAGTATAAAAGAAAAGAAAATGGTAGATATGAGCATTTTAATCCTGGCATGTACTTTTAATGTTTAATCAACTTTGTGAAATAAATAAATTCTACTTTAGTTTGATCATAGGAAAATGAAATTATAAATTTTTTTTTATTTCTCTCTCATATTCTTAATATAAGATTTATTTTTTTTATGGTTATGTTTTTTTCTTACTTCAGACATATTAATATTCCTTCAACAATAATAAAAAAAAAGATCCACCAGGAAGGATTTTAACTTTGACACCCGCCTATACTCCATCCAGACGAGACCCTCCAATTGCTTGGGTTAATCAGGATGCAAAGCCCTGCTATGTCTCCCATGTTAATGGTCATTTTTTGTGGGACGTACCAGGATCAGGGATGTGTGACTCAAACTGTGAGTGCGACACACCTGAATGGTGGGAAGAAGACTCAGATGATGAAGGATGCTTATATCCTTGCAAGTATGCTCTCAAGAAAGCACAAAAGAAGAAGACTACTTTTCAGTCTTCCTGTAGATCTCACCAATCTAAGAAACCAGAAGATGATGATGATTGTGGTTCAGCACAAGCAGTGTCTACCAGACGCTCTACACGTCGATGGCAGCCACCTCCTCCTCCAGCTAAATCCTCAAAGGACATGACTCTTGCAGAGTTGATGATAGAAACAGGTCATACAGACCTTGTCCAGAAATACTTCCCAAATGCTGTCAAACCGCCAAAACCGTTGGTGACAGTTCCACTACCAACACCTCAACCCATCTCCTGTATTGCTATGCTCAATCCCTTTGAGCAGAATTTTCCTCCTCTTGAAAGAAAGACAGATCAAGCCAATAAGTTCTCCTCCAGACCTTATGTTATACCAGAGACAGTTGATGCTCAAGGCCATTTTAGAATGACGCAGTCTGAAGAAGTCTTGAATTGGCATACTCAGAATGCTGTTTGCCAAAACAATACTTTAAAGAAGATTGATTCAAAGCTTGACTCCCTGACAACAAAGACAGAAGGTCTAGCCTATCAGATAGATCACTTATCTGAAGAGGTTAAGAACTTATATCTCTATCAAAAGCAGCAAGCTATTAAGTTGGATGCAGAGCTAAGAAAATTTATCGAGAATGGATATATGGGTCCTCAATTTCGACAAAAAGAAATTGAACTCCAAGCCATTCAGCAGGATTTGAAGAGGATTGAACTTGATATAGCCAGAAACCAATCCCAGTCTATATATGAGCCTTACCCTTCTCTCTTTTCACCCCCTTCCTTGTTTTCACCCTCAGATCCATATTCTACCAGCCAATTTAAATTCAATTATCCATTGTTTGCTCAAGTATCTCCGCCAAAGCCACCTCCACAACAGCATCCAAGACCAAAACCTCCTTTCTATACACCGTCTCAACCTCGTGACCCAAGTCCTCACCCAGGTATCAAAATCTCTGAACCATCCTCCAGCATACCTCAAGATACATTTCATCCTCAACATACCCAGCCACCTACATATTCATCAGTCACTTCTATTACCTCTACTCCTCAAGTTTACACACCCAATCCACCAGCCAACAATCCACTTCATCCCTCAATAGGGATAATGCAAAGTCCTAACCAACCTGCTCATTCACAATACTCTTCTAGCTCACAGGAATCAGAATCAGATATCTCTGATTTAAGCTCTGAAGTTGAACCAGCTGACATTTCTAGAATAGCAATGGTCCAACCAGGACAAGGTGAAGAAGAAATGGAAGAACCGTTTGTTGAACATCCAGAAGATTCAGCACATCGAAGGAACCATGACTATAAGCCTGTTAATGGTCCATGGTTTACATTTGATGGTATTCCTTTTGACAAATGGAGATTTAAACTTCAAGAGTTTAGTGCCTGGATAGATCTACAAGTCACAGCAAATCAAATTCCTCTCAGACAAGCATTACAGGAATTTGTATCCAGATTCACAGGAACTCTCAGAGATTGGTTTCAGAACCTCACTCCATATCAGAAACTTCAAGCGGTACAAGTAGAAAATCCAACTATTCTCCTTGAAGTAATTCAGAAAGAATTTCTTGGAGATTTCAACATCATCCGCAAAAGAGAAAAACAAGAATTCTTTGAGATGAAGTGTTGCTCGCTGAAGAGAAAAGATCTCCAAACTCATTATCAAAGAGTGCTTCAAAAGTACCACTTACTAAATGGTGGTAATGATGTGAATCTTCGACATACATTCATTGCTTCGCTACCAGATGAACTTCAAGCAGAACTCAACAGAAGCATTTATGCTCTCCACAGAGAAATGACTGATATCTCTATTGGAGAATTATACCAGCTGGCCCTCAATGCCTTAGACAAGCTTTGCGAACAGCATAAGTTTTTCAAAGATATGCAGAAGCAAGCTCACAAGTTCAAACCGGCTTGCAAGAAGCCTTACCTGAAAATCAAATGCAAAGATCAGAAGGATTGTTTCTGTCCCTCAAAGAAGAAATCCCATTTTCGCCATTTTGCTCAAGATGGTAAAAAGCCTTATAAGGAGCTTCGACGATCAAAGTTTAAAAGGAAGCCTAGATTCTTTAAATCTAGGAAACCCTTCTCCAAAGGATCAAAATGCTTCATTTGCAGAAAGCCAGGACATTTTGCTAAGAATTGTCCTAAAAAGACCAAAGGTGACATCAAGATGATCCAGAAGTTTCATAAGATCTTCATGATATCTGACAACACGGCAGATATAGAAGATTATCTTGAAGAGCAAGATGAACAGGATAATGACACTCAATATGTCATTCCGCCTTCTGACGAATCAACAGACTCATCCTTCTCTGACTCTGATGACTCTTGTCAATCAGAAGAAGAAGATTATTCTCCAGGTCTACTCAATCTAGTTCAGCCTGCAAACCCAATGATTGGATGTCTTGGAACTCAACATTTTCATTCCCAGAATTCTCCAAAGACTCCATTACCGAATATTCAGGTTCAAATTCTTCCAGAGAAATATTCAAAACCCATTACAGCGATAGCTTTCATTGATACAGGCTCATCTCATACTGTGATGAAACCTCATATTCTCCCGCCTGAAGAATGGGTTCCTCACAATCAGTACTTCTACACCGCTGACGGAAAAATATTCAAAATTGATCTGATTACAAGGAGAAAGATCAACATCAAAATCTTCCCAGGATGTACCTTGAAGATCAAAGTATTAGGAAGTGAACTTCCAGGAAAGGACATTCTTCTTGGTTTCAATGCCTTTTATCATACCAAGAATCTGATGATACTTCCTAAAGGAATCAGATGGAAATCTAATTTCAGTCCTTGGACAGAGATAACTTCTCTGTATGAATTACAGAATGCTCCTCCACAATATTCAGATATTAAGGATAAATTGATTCAATACTGTGCTGACAGTCATGATCAATTTCCACATCCTTCTCCACTATGGAAAAATGAAGATTTCTTTATCAGCCTTCCTTTTAAAAGGAATGAAGACATTAATCCGACTAAGGCTTCACATCCAGGAATGAATCCAGAAGATTTGAAGCTAGCTCGAGAGGAATGTACTGCACTGCTGAAACAAGGACTCATTGAGCCCACAAAGTCTGATTGGGCTTGCCAAGCATTTTATGTTGAAAAAAGATCAGAAATTAAGAGAGGAAAGAAAAGGCTTGTCATCGATTATAAGCCTCTTAATCATTTCCTTCAAGATGATAAGTTTCCTCTTCCAAAGCCAACGGCCTTATTTGCTCAATTGACAGGATCGGCCCATGTTTTTTCCAAGTTTGATCTCAAAGCAGGTTTTTGGCAGCTTGGAATACAAAGACAAGACCGGCCCAAAACGGCGTTCTGCATACCCAATGCTCAATATCAATGGACTGTCCTACCTTTTGGTCTTAAGGTAGCACCTTCACTGTTCCAGAAGGCTATGATCAAGATCTTTGAGCCTATCATCAATAATGCTCTAATTTATATTGATGATATCCTGTTATTCTCAGCAACAGAGGCAGAACACCTATCACTCCTGGCTCAATTTCATCAAATTATTGCCCAATATGGCATAATGCTTTCCTCCAAGAAAAGTGATATTGGAGTCTCAGAAATTGATTTTCTTGGAATGCATTTTGAAAATGGAGAATACAGCCCAGGACCTCACATTGCCCAGGAATTACTGAAATTTCCTGATGATAATCTCTCTCACAAGCAAGTACAACAGTTCCTTGGAATTGTTAATTTTTTAAGAGATTTTATCCCCCAGTTATCTCATCATACCAGTCATTTGTACAAAATGCTGAAGAAAAATCCTCCACCATGGTCCCAAGAACAAACAGATGCAGTGGTTGCTCTGAAAAGGATTACTCAGAATCCACCTCCATTAAAGATCCCAGATCAAGGACAAAGGATTTTGCAAACTGATGCAAGTGATAACTATTGGGGTGCAATACTTATTGAAGAAATTAATGGAGTACGTTACTATTGTGGACATGCTAGTGGTCAATTCAAGGAATCGGAAAAGCATTACCATGCTACATACAAGGAGATCCTAGCAGTCAAAAGAGGCATCGAGAAATTTAACTTTCACTTGAGTCCATATCATTTTATAATAGAAATGGACAACACATCTTTTCCAAAGATGCTTGATCCAAAGAAAAAGATACTGCCAGATGCCCAGCTACTCCGATGGAAAGATTGGTTCTCGCGCTATAAATTCTCTGTTAAACACCTCAAAGGACCACAGAATATCCTTGCAGATTTTCTTTCAAGACCAGAGAAAATCTCTCCTCCACCTCAGATTCTCTACATTCTTACCCTTTCAGAATACATTTCTCCTTCCATCATGCCTTACATCACCAAAGCAGCCATCCTTCCACCAAACTCAGACCTTCACTCCTTCACAGATTTTCAGAATTACGCTAAAGAGTATGTTTACTTTTGGCTCCATCATCTTTTCGAAAAAACCAACCTTGTCCCAAAAGTCCAACATTTCAGTTCTATTTGTCCATACACTACCATCCCGTTCATCCAAGGTCTTATACCTGATGAACTCCTCTGGTATATCTGGTCAATGACCATTCTTTATACCACTTCTTTTGCACTTGCTCCTCTTCCTGTCTATCATTATATCTGTGATAAGAGCAATGAGAATTCTTCTCTCATTAAGCTTCTTACTTTGTTTGCCCCTCTTCCCTTCTGGAGAGGTACTCTGTTTAATGTTATAAATAACAATAATCTTTGGGATGTTAAAAAATCAAAACAAAAAAGATTTTCTTGTGTGTTTTTTCTTAGCAGGACTTATCATGCACAGAAACCTGATGGTGTTGAGTTAAAAACAAATGCGATACTTTGGTCAGAATCCCTTGATTGGGTTCAACCCGATCCATTGCAATCTCAGGAGCTCAGTCTTATCCTTGCCAAATACAACCAGAGTGTATCAAAAGACTGCACAATCCTTGGCCCTGTTCCAGACACTGAAGAAGTTGATGCATATGATAAGTTATACCAGCCAGAACCACACTATGTGTCAACCTATCAGGTGTTACCATCTCAAGAGACTACTCTTCCTTTGGATTCTCAGGGGAAAATTCTCCTGGATTCTCAAGATCCATATGCAGATGAGTCTTTGTCCCAGCTCTCACTCTCCCAACCAGGATCATCACAGATTCCGACATACTGTTCTCAAAAGACAAGTGATGTTCCAGCAGGTCCAGATTCGTTTATTGATTTTCTCAACCCACTTGCATATGTCCAGACGCTTTATGATGATGACAGTGACAACAATAATCTCTCTCCAAGTCACGAGCCTATCTTCAAGGATTAAGTGTCGGCAGTACTATTTCATCCGGTTTCCAGTCCTCTATCTATATGTGTCGGCAGCTTGTTTTGGTCAGTTCCCGGTAGTCAGTCCCTGTGTCTGTCTGTAATAAAATAATATAAAGCATGCCAAGCATGATCCGTGATTCTATTATTTTATTAGCCATGCTTTTCGTGACTAATAAGATATTAAAAGCATGTCGGGCATGATTTGTGAGTTTGTATTTTTTAATCCCGTGAGAAAATCATGGGAATATTTTATTTTTCTTTGCTTTGTTTGTATTAGCCTTGGCTTCTCTATATAAGGAGAAGCATTTCTCAGTTGTAATCAAGTTAAGTTAAGTTAAGCTTGGAAGAAATAAAACTACTCCAGAGTGTTTTCTCATATGTCTTCCTTCTAAGTTTCTTCCTTTGTTCCTGAAAGCTTTATTTCAAAGTATGTTAGTCTTCTCTGCTCCTTAGATTCCAAGTATGCTCTGCACTTGCCTCGTTATGAGGAACCTGTGCATCAGAACAGAATCAAGAATACGATCCATGTTGATAGAGAGTACGGGAAATCGGGGTACTGAGTCTGCTAGTATTGTATTCTTTGGTTGGGGTGATGGCCAGTCTCTAAAGTGTCCTTGAGCATGGGCAAGAGGTAAGACCCAGGAGGCTCGGACTGTCCACTGAGTTTGGTCATCTCCTCATCGAAAGTGTGCAGCTCCTAGTAGATACTCAGTGTATCAATTTCTCGTTTATCATATTCTCTGGAATTCCAATTCCAAGAAGAAAAGATAGGATAGATCAAGGTCCCA
Organism: Acacia crassicarpa; assembly: GCA_034222035.1. NCBI lineage: Eukaryota > Viridiplantae > Streptophyta > Magnoliopsida > Fabales > Fabaceae > Acacia > Acacia crassicarpa. Next base: position 14,418,146 of record JAWXYG010000009.1, on the reverse strand, counting down.
ATGACTTTGTTGGTGTCCGTGTCTGAAGTTTGAAGACACAACACAGTCATTAGGATCCTGATACATCCACCCTCCCCAGTGTGGTATTTAATTAATTTTTTTAATATAATCAAATTACCTAAATATATGTTATAGTAGGATTATAGATGGAATATTTATTTTTAATTTAATTAATTTCCCATTTTAAAGGCTGTGACCTGCGCAAGGCAGAGTCATGGAAAGACTTGAGCCGAGCCCCCATCTTGTTCGCGCTAGAAAAGGTCAACGATTCATTTTTGGTACAAATCATTATCCTCCTTTCTTTCTTTACCAATTCAAATGCCTCCCCAGTTCTCAAAATCCGAAATGGGGGCTTCTTATTTTTCATTGTCCTGTCAGAAAAAGTAACTCATCGTTGAACTCTCACGCGCCGCCTCACGCGCCTCCAATCACTGCTGCTTGATCCTTATTTCTTACCCTCCATGGAACATTCGAAAACGGAATCCGACCGTACCGACCAAACCAAGTTCCCAGAGCCAGAAAGCAAATCTGATCCAAAGGACTCAGCTCCAAGAGCTAATGGAGATGGTAACGCAGGGGTTGCAGTTAACGCAGCGCAACCGGGACACGAATCGGAGTCCCTGGGTCCCGCTGGGACGGCGAAACGCACCGAATCGACCGGAAGCATCAGGAAGTCTGTACATTGGAACCCTGATTTGGTTTCTGAAACCACCTTTGAGTCTTCGCCCGAACGATTCCGTTCGACCAGTTTGTCCTCCTCTATGTCCCAGACTTCCGTCAATGTCAAGGGTCAGTACGCTATGTGACTCGTATGAATATGTAATATGTATGCATAGTTGCGTGTCTATGTGAATGTCGATTTTGATGCCATTTTTTGGAGCTAATGTACAACTCGGTGGTTCTGAATCAGAGACGTTAAATACGGTTCGGAATGCGCTAGGAGTATGGGGAAGGAAGGTTGGAGAAGCGACGAAGAAGGCTGAGACTCTGGCTGGAAACACTTGGCAACACTGTAAGTTTTACCGTTGCGTTATCTAATTTTTTGATTTATTTGTGGTTGTGGCTCTTTCGTCTAGGATTAATCTCTGTTGGATACGGAGAAAATATTCATTGAATGGTAAGGGCACTTGATTCACGGGTTTCACAAGTACTATAGGGCATTATTTCTATAAACTTTGCCCTTTGATTATAATTAGGACCCCGGGGGTGGTACCAAACACTTCTTTGCTCGTTACTGAAAACTCACATATGGTATTGCTAATGAGAATAACATCAAATGTCTGTCTATTTTGATCATTTTTTTTGTTTTCCTTCCCGGAATTTGCTTGAGAATTAATACAAGAGTTCTGCAAACCGGAGCATATGACATGAAACTGATGTTTAGAATGAAAGTTTGTTTTAAAATATGTTTTAACATAACATGCATGTACTCAGGTCCATCTTCTGGGACACTGATCTTTTTTGTAAGGTTTCTCATAGCCTTTGTATTCAGGAAAACGTAATATACATGTAAAATTCATTTTCGCGTCACATATCTTAAACAACATAGAAATGTAAACTTTTCATATATTCCTTGTTAGTATTGTTTTTAAAATATCAGTTTCTAAGTACTTGATAAGTTGTCTACTCATCGAACTTCATCTTAGCATCTTATACTTAATGTAAAATTTTTCCTAGATCTACAACTGTACTGAACTGGCTTGTTTTGTTTAAATAACATTGTGTTAAGTGAAAACAAGCCCGAGTCTTACTGAAGCTGCTCTGGGAAGAATTGCCCAGGGAACAAAGGTTCTAGCAGAAGGTGGTTATGAGAAAATTTTTCAACAGACATTTGAGACCGTTCCAGGGGAAAAGCTTCTGACTTGTTATGCATGCTATCTATCCACATCAGCTGGTCCAGTAATGGGAATTTTGTATATATCCACAGAGAAGATTGCTTATTGTAGTGACAATCCTATTTCATATAAATCTGACAACCAAACAGAGTGGAGCTATTATAAGGTACACATACAACAACTCCCAAGAATGTTTAGTCTAGGAAAGTAATGGCATGTTTAATTAGTTTTCCTATCTAGATTTTAGTTTTATCCATCTGAGTGGTTTATGTGTTTTCAGTGCTCCATCAATAGTTGTTGCATTGTGCATTATTCAGGTTGAAGTCAAATATAATCAAGTCTGGTTTTTGTTTAGAATCTACAAGGTGCATTACACTACATGCCTTTGAAGGGGGTCCAAGCCACATGACCCTCTCTTCTATTTTAAAATGCTATCCTTTCCTACTGTGAAATCCAAAGATGCGCTATCTTCTTTAAAGCTAAAGATGGATTACAGTTGTATTTATTTTGACCAAAATATCTTTATATTTATTATTCGTGTAACATGGAAAAAGGAATATGTTTTTTTTTTAATTTTTTTTTTAAATCATTGTAGTATCGGTCAACAACAGGTTTTATCCCACTACATGAGATCTGCTACATGGATTAATGTAAAATTGGTCAATTTTCTTAAAATTTAGAAGAAATAAAATTACAGTTTTTCAACCCAAAATAAATCACATTGAAATAAATGTTTTAAAATATTCTTAATAAAAATAAATTAATTATTGTAGAGGATATTTTGGTCAGATTTTAGCTGTCGGACATTTATGTATATTTTCATGATAGAAAGATTGGGCAATTTAAATATTTCTTAGGAGAGGGGAGATTGAGTCGCCCAACTTTTTATGCATCATGGTACTTGGGTTGGGAGGCTATACTTATAGTTATATATTCAAGGAAATGGCTACTCTGTGGAATGCGCATTTGCAATTGTGGGTGGCTAACACTGTAGAGGTAGCAGACTAAGGATAAGCTGCTTATCATAAGCATCCTTATATCAGTTTTCAATTATCATTACTCAGCAGGCCAGGTCTGTGATGTGATGATTGCACCAGTGCAACAGCTCTGTTGGCCGCAAACCAGGTCCGTGTTGGAATAAACTTGACTGATAAAGCAGTCATTGGTTGCATCATATAATCGGCCTTGTCGCTAGTGGCATGTTGCCACAATGGCACCGACACCCCCTTGATAGAGGGTAGGTTCTGAGCTTGATCCCTTGCAAGTGTGAGTGTAAGTGTGTGCTTGTGTTTCCTAGGGCCCATTTGGTACGAATTGATTTTGATGGGAATGGATATGGAGATAGAAATAGGCTTTAAAAGTATGTTTGGTATGTCATGGAAAAGAGACTTAATTTTTACATCAAAAGACCAAAATTCCCTCCTATTTTTCTTATTTTTATTTTATTTTTTTTTTAAATATTCCCAAAACAACACATCACTATCTTCTTCTTCTTCTTCGAAAACAACCTAGAAAAATCAATCTACCCATAAGCTTACCTTCTATGGATAGTTGGGAAGTATATCAATCTTAACACTAGAATCAAGTACCAACATCACCAACATGCCAAAGTTAAGAAAAATTGCCACCATGCAGCAAACTTGCAGAAACTTGGATTTGAGGAAGCAAACAAAATCGTGAAGCAGAAGCAAAGGTTGATGTTGGAGGTTCACATACAATATCCATCTCTTCCAAGGTCTCTAGTTTGTGTTCTTCGCCATTAAAGTAAACTGTGAGATGCATACAAAAGCATAAAGTTAGGCGTTGGAGGTGAAATCGGAGGTGTGTTGATGGTGAAATCCTTTTAGAAGCAAATTTGCAGATGATGAAAGGGATTGAAGGTACACGTATCTGAGGCAAAATGGAGATAATGAAAGAGATTGCAGTCACATCATCGCTGATGAGGGGAAGAAGGTTGCCGGCAGTGGGTGTAGAGATGACCGATGATAGCAAGAAAGGAGAGAGGAAGAAGGGCAGAAGAGGGAAACAAGGAGATGGAATTAGAAAACTGAGTTTTTTTTATGGAATTCATTTCCATGAGATTTAGTGGATTTGGAAATGGAATTTTGGCCAATTCCATGCTACCAAACATGCTCTTAGTATGGAATTGTGCTCCATTTCTATTTCCATGTACGCAATTCCATCATACCAAACAGGCCCCTAGTTTTTCTGTATTAGGACAAGGTTGGCCTCGTCTTTAAACAATGGTTGTTCTAGACTACTAGTTGAGCCATCAAGCTAGGTGAGACAAATAGGACCGATATAATTCATTTTAAGCTTCCATCTCTGAGTTCCTTGCCTATCAACCATGACAGAGAGTTATCTTTATCTTGGATTTTATGCTAGTGAGAGACATCCTCATGATGGGGTAAGGGGGAAACTGTTTTTATCATGTCAAATTTCATCTATAAGTGCCTTAAAAATTCATTGTGAAATGGAGTTATTTAAAGTTTTATTTTCTAGTTGGTGTTTCCTGTAATTCTATAGCCAGCTTGAATACCTTTAAAGAGAATTTTGTTTTGGCATGATGGGGAGTGTCCTTTGTAATCATCATTATATAAATATCTTCAGTTTCATTAAATTATATTAGTTGAAGTATTAATCTCTACTTCTTGGGACGTTTCTTATTCATGTTCCACCTGGGTTTATCATGGATTCAAATTTGTTGGTAGAACAATATGGCCTTTTAAGTTATTTTGAACTCTAATTAAAGTGACACTCACTCTTTAGCCCTTGTTGGCAATTCTTCTAAATTTCAGAATAATTCCCTGATCCCCATTGTGAAAATTTTTAACCCTAGAACCTTATATTTGCTGCTGTCTTCTACTCATAGAACTCAACATATGCACACAGCATACACATCTTTTCACAGATATGAGTAGCATTGTAAAATTAGGTTGAACTCAAAACCATAGAATAATAGATGTGATTTTAAAATTTAGTGTAGCATTATCAAAGTAGATCATGCCACATGAGGAAATACATATACTTGCTTGCAGTCATCACTCATCTTCTCAGTGGTGATCCAACGTACTATGAGCACAGACTATTTTTCAGTGCTGCATTTGACATTTAGAAAATTTGTTCATGGATGTTTGTCATATAAAAGTAACAATAATCGTACTAGTCCACAAGCTATCATGGTGAAAGATTAGTTTCACTTCCTTGAGTGTGTTTAATCTGAGAATGGAGACTTCAATGTCTACCGATCGTTTTATCTAATTAAAGACTAGTGATTAGGGCCTTGGGAGACTTCAAACTTTTGTTTGTACATGTTGGTTGGCTTAGTGATATACATTTGCAACATGAACCCTTTGGACTCTCAAAATATTATGGATAATTATTCTATTTAGTGTTTAAAAATGCAAAACTAGAAGCATATAAATTTCTGTTTCTCTAAACACAGTCAAATAAGATTTGAAAAGTCAGCTGTGCTTTTGCATTTTTTAACACCCAGTATTCCCACCTTGATTTCTTTTCTTTTTCAAAATTCCTTTATCTTCAAAATAGTTATAACAGAACCTTTATTTCTTGTTCCGAGTACTTAAATAAATCTTTTAGATTTTTTATGTTTCACCATAGAGGGTGAGCATTGGAGCAACGGTGCTGCCATGTGATAAAGAGGTTATGGGTTCAAATCTTAAAAACAGTCTCTCCCCTTATATGGGTAAGGCTGTGTAGATCTAACCCTCTCTAGACTTCACCTCTAATTAGAGCCTTATGCACTGGGCCACTGTTTTTATTTATTTATTTTTTTATGCTTTATTGTCTTTACATCTGTTGAGCCTGCTATGTTGGATGTGTTCGAAATGCAGAATCTTTCTGTGATGCATGTTTTGACATCATAATGCTACACTTGAGATTTTTTCCCTTCTTTGGTTTGACTGATATACAACAATGTTTTATCTAGTTTTTCTTGTTCTATTTTATGTTGTTTACTTGTTTTTGATATATACGTATGTATAGGTGATCATCCCATCCCATCAGCTAAAGGTAGTTAATCCTTCATCAAGCAGAGCCAATGCTGCTGAAAAGTACATCCAGGTGGTCTCTGTCGACAATCACGAATTTTGGTTCATGGGCTTCTTGAACTATGAGGGGGCTGTCAATTCCCTGCAAGAAGTTCTGCAAGCCAACGCAACACCATCTTAAGAATGGAAGCTGTCTTGCATTGTCTATAGCGTTTTCACCCCATTGAACATATGTTGTGTATGTGGTAACGTCTGGTCCTGGGGCAGTTGGTTTAAGTATCCCGATCCAATCCCTGCAAATTTTTGACAGTTTTGTGGATATAGGTGTAGGCCTCATACCTAAAACCATTTGAGGGAATCCCCAAGAATATTATTCTAATCTATAGAAATGTTCTTTGGTTACTATTCTCTTACCTATCTTTGTCATAACTTGTTATGTGAGGGAGGACTAGTTAGCAACAGTCAATCTTTGGTCATTAGCTACTGAACGTTTCACTGTTACACCAACCCCACAGAACCTGAATGTTTTCTATGCTATACAGTTAAACTTAGGTCACCAGTTCTATGGCAGAGTACGTGAGAATCTCGTAAAAGACACATGGGACTGTGGGATATAAGATTGACTTTCTTCTTGTTCTATGGTTATCATGTTTACTGCTAAACCTAAATGTAAACTTTCATTAGTATATAAAATCCAGTCTTTATCTTCGAACTAATGATTCAGTGAGATTTTTTCTCCACTCACGTGGCCCTGTTTTCAGATGCGAAATTAGTTTGGCTTATATCATTTTTTGTTAGTCATAAGTATCTTTTTATTGGAGACAATTTTGCTCATCTTTCAATAATGGTTCAACTCTTGGCTCGTCATATTGTGAGAGAATCACAATTGACATTTGTGTTAGATGACTGATCCAAGTCTTCTAGTGTGTGGTTGATGTCATTCGAAGTTTTAACCTTCTGTTTTGCTCTTTATAACAAGTGCTGCCCATAGCCCAATTATCTCCACAAGAAATTCCAACATCATAGAGTGAATGGAATCCCATTTTCCTTTCCAGTTTAGGTGGGTTTGTTTTATACTGTCATCGTAACTCGATTCACATTATCTAACAACATTCTTCGAAAATAAAATAAATAAAAAGCAACATTAATTTAATCGGACTATAAATTAACATTCTGAGTAGCTAACTATACTATTTCATGTGATGGTTTTGTTGATTTCATATGTTGCATAGTTCGTTGGAATGAGTGCGTAAGGTGGCAATTCGTCAGTGTTCTTAAATCAAAACATTGAACCACAAATAGTCACACCACAAAATACCAAAGTGAGATTAAACTACACCTCCTCCTGTCTTTTTTTATATGGCTCTGTCATGTACTTTCTTTACATGAAAAATTTATACAGCTTTCCAAAATTACCTTTGATTAAATTAAGGCCATCATGTAAACCTAAGAGCAAAGAGACAAAGGTATTTTTAATAAATGGATTATAAATCAAAATTTTGTAAAGGATATTGTATTAAGGACCAATGGATAAAATTTTGTAAATAGAATCAAAGGAAGTAAATTACAAAATACACCCTCCATTAAAAATTATTTTGTTGTTTTAAGTTTTTGTTCTTGTTTTGAAACTATTGTTTTTTTTAGAATTGTAATATTTAGTTTAGAATTATTTTTTTCAACTATACCCCAATTCAACAACATACAATCGTATCTTACTTTTACCTTTGAGAAATACTTGCATACTCCAAGAATGTTATTTCATTTGTACTTTGACTAATTCAAATAAAAAAATCTATCTTATTTTGATCCTACACGGTAGATGAGTCCTATAAAGAAATTCAAATTTTATGATTTTTAAAAACATAAACTTCATAGTTAAGAAAAGAAAAAGATGTAATTTCCTCCCATGAGTTGTTTTTTAAAATCATAAAATTTGAATTTCTCCAGATGACTAATATGCCATATAGGATTAAAATAAAATGAGTTGTTCTATTCTAATTATTTAGAATACAGATGAGGTGATGATCATAGAGTATGTAAGTATTTCTCTTTTATTTTAAAACTAGAGAGATACTTACACACTCCAAGAATACCACATTATCTGAACTCTATTCAATAAAAAACATAATAATTTAGGTAATTTTAATTCTAGTTTGATGATGACTTATCTGAAAAAATTCAAAATTTATCTTGTTTTTAAGAAAAATATTGGTTGATCATTTTGTTTTATTTTTTTTTTCAAATTAAGATTTTTTTCCTTAAAAACAAGATAAAATTTGAATTTTTCAGATGATTCATTACCCAACTAGAATTAAAATAATCTAAGTTATTATATTTTCATTAGACAGTTTAGATAACATGATACTCCTTGAGTATGTAAGTATTTTTCCTTTAAACTATTGTATAAAATGAAGATATTTCGGTTGAAGTGGGATGATACTTTATTTATAATTAATACTATCTCCAATTGCACTTCAAACTAAGTTAGGAAACCAAGACAAAACTTTTATCATATACTTATCTCGTAAATTACAAAAGTTATTCTCAAAAAACTAATCCAAATATGTACGAATTTCTTAGGCCATTGCCTGTTTAGTTTGAGGGGAGGGAGGGCGGAAAGAGATTTTTTTTTTCATCTTTACTAAATAGCTCATAAAAAATTTTCAATAGTAAAAAAGTACACTTTCTACAAAAAAGAATATTCTTTTTATTAATGACAATTTGGTCAATATCCTTTTTTTTGTTCCCCTTCTATCCCCTCCCCCGGGGGTCAAATCAAACCGGCTCCAAAAAGTAAAAGAATTTAGCAAAGGAGTACCAATAGTATTTTATTTTATTTTAAATGTAAAAAGACCAATACAAGCTTCACAATTAATCAAGTCAAATATTCCATATTTATATAACGTGTGTGTGAAGATGAATCTCAAATTATATTTTTCATGTTATCAATCATTTTCCTTTTTGAATATAGAGAATTTATTTGGTAGAAGTCAATCACCTGCTTCTTTGGAAGTCTTAAAATTCCCCTGTATGTTTTTCATACAAACTGACCCATTAGTCTCCGTTAACCACTCAACTTGTCCTACCTTTTTTTTTTGTTGTTGTTGTTTTGTTGTTGATAATTTCACTGCTCTAAAATTCTCCCCTATGCCTCAAAGTGTGGAAAAACACACACATAGGCCGGTGTCAATAGTATGAAAGCCTCACTACAACCTAATTAATAGCAATATCATATTAGATTTTGGCTTATTATATACCACTATGATACTTTTTTATAAATCTAGTTTATCTAATTTTTATATACCAAGAAAAATTAATTAACTCATTACATATGTTCTAAATTGATGCATTTTTTATTTTACATTTATTTATGACTGTTATTTTTAACTTCTACCCTCATCTTTAACTACTATCTACGTAGACTTATAACTTTTTTTCGAAGCTGAACTTATAAAAAAAGACCACAAGAGAGTATATGCTTATTATGATTAACATAGGTGGACCATCATCTATCTACAAAAGACCAGATCATACTAATGACTAGTGAAAGTACTCAAATCTCCATTGAAATCATATCTGACACAGTAAGAATTAGTAGTGTGGGACCATCCCATTAGGCCCTTTCGGCAGCTTATATTAATAGTGTTTTTACATTAATCATCCATAGATATTGCTATGATTAATTGAACCTGCAACATCGTAATCAAGGAATCAGCTTAACTGTTTATAAAGCAGGCTGAAAAATCGTTTTATATGACCCAATTACATATCTTTCGCTTGCACGCGTGAATGTCATTTCTTGTGGTTACACTTTTGCAAATCCATCTTCTTTAAGTAGGATTAAAGCTGCAACTAAAAAGTAAAACCAAAGCAACCTAGCTATATTAGAGGCAGCCATTTTAGCTTGTTCGTGCTTAACTGTGCTGAAAAAAAAAATAATAAAGGAAGAAAAGTAGATCTTCAACTCAAAGTTGATGTTTTGAAATCAGCAGATAAATGGTCGATTCATGAGAGAGAACCCTACTATATATAATCTATTTGCTAAAGAGGGGGGGTACATTGTAATTATCTTGTGAGTTACTATGTTGCTTTAGAATTGGGGTTCGTGATAATTAGTGAGCTCAATATATTAATCTCAATGTTTGTCGGCGCGACAAAAGTTAAAAATTGTTTATTATTATCTAAAGTTGCATATTAATTCAAATATTTCCATTATCATTGCTTCTTCTGTACGTTTTTCTTTGTAGATGGAGTAAAGAAGACGTGTGATCATGTTTCTATATCAGTGGTAATTTTACTGTGCCTTAACAGTGAGCAGAAACCAATTAACCAAATTTTTAGTGGCCAAGTGATTCATCAGCAAATTAAAAGTATGCAATTCCACTGTTGCATTAAATCATGGCTCTTCATCAAAGTTATCTAGATGAATAATGAGTACATCTAGTTTAGTTGCTCGTCAATCTAACAATTGTGTGTGTGTGTGTCTGTATGCAAAGGGCAAGTCGGTGCCCTATGTATATATGCATCTTAAGTTAGCTTTTAGGTTATCATAAGTCTTAAATTTTAGCCCCAGATTTTGTCTAAGCTTGCAATCATTTCTGGGCCCTTTGAAATATTTTTATTTGGATCGCTTTTTAGATTTTGCCAGCAAAAAGGGTATATGGTTCTTGTGTCTATTTTTTTTTTTTTAATTGTATCTGGATTTGGCGGAAGGTGACAAGAGGGGATGAACTAGAACTGCTCTTTTTTTTAAAAAAAAAAAAACTTAGTTTTTACATTATTTTCCCTTGTGCTCATCAGTTGTGGTATGGTATCTAGCCTATTAATAACTACCAACAATTACAGCTTACTTTTTATATTAATCATTCCACATCCTTTTCCTTTTGTTGTCGTGTTTGGTATGTGGAAAATGGAGAGAGGGAAGGGGATAGGAAATTTTAATGAGTTCAATTTTTTAAAACAAATTAGACAAATGAGGTTAAAATTTTGAATACCAAATAAAATTTAAAAGCTTTCGTTAAAATTTGTAAAGGATATAAAGGTAGCAGAGATCAAATTGAGATTTTAAAATATTAATGAATTTGTCATTATGCTCTCTCTTCCTCTTTTTCTCTCCTCCTCCTCTCTTCCTCCTCCTCTTCCGCTATGGCAACATAGACACACACACACACTCTCTCTCTCTTTCTCTAATTTGTTCATCTAGCTTAATAGTGTGCGAAAAAGTAAGATTTTTCTTAAGGGACACTTGTTGATAAGTCCCTAGAATCTCCTTCTCTATTTTTCATAACCTTTGTTTGAAAAAAAAAAAAATTGGGTGTTTGATTTGGAGTTAGTGGTTTTTGGTGACAAGCTTGTAGTTTTGTTAAGGATATGATAAAAGCACTCAAATGACATTTTATGATGAAAAAAAACAAGTTCTCAATCTAAGAACTTGCTTTCACAGTGGGAGGCAAGGTACAAGATCAAGGTATAGTATCCGAGTTTTGAGAAAGAAGAATGTAAACAGTAAATGTGAGATTTAACAAAAATTGTAATGGGAAAGACAAGCTCATTAATGGGATTAGTAAGTTTAGTAATAAGAATAACAAGGTCATTCTTTAGGGTGAATACATATCATTGATGAAACCAAAATCTGATCATCATTCATAAATGGCGTAATAGAAATAACAAGTTCATTCTTCAGGGGAACATATTACTAAACTTGTTATTCTCCTGAAGAATGAACTTGTTATTCTCATTACTAAACTTGTTAATCATATTAATGAACTTGTTATTCCAATTACACAATTTTTTAATGGTGATCAGATTTTGGTTTCATCAATGACATGTATTCCCCCTGAAGAATGAACTTGTTATTCTCATTATTGAACTTTTTAATTCCATTAAAAAACTTGTTATTTTCATTATGACTTTTGTTAAATCCCACATTTATTATTTATTTTCTTTTTCCTCAAAACCCAGATACTATTCATTTTGAATTTTAGGTGGTATTTTCTTTTTCTTTTCTTAATTTTTGTATAGGTAGATAGTAAATCAAATCAAATCAATTTAAACCTCCTCTTGATTCATAGTCGGGGTTCTTGCAACTTCATGGAGGAAATGCTTGATCTCATCGATCGACTTCTCGTACCACTAAGCTCCAGCTCGCATTGAACCAAGTTGATAGGTTCGATTTGTACCTGATCAGATCCAAGGTCTTGCCTGAAGATCTATCCACATTAGTTTCCTCCAACGCCAATCTAAGCAACAACGAGTACTATTCTTCCCTTTTCCTATATATGCCTCAAATTCTACTCTTACATCTATTTCTTTCCCCTCTTATTTGAATTATATATGGAGATTATAGTGATAAGCAGTGCGAAGGAGAACGACGGGTCTAATTTTTGGTGGGTAAATCCATGACGGAGGGTGTTGGTGCCATTGAAGAAGTAGAGAGAGAGGAGGGAGAAGAAAATATTGAGAAATAGAGGGAGGGCATTTCAGTCTTTTCCCTCAAACTTTAATATCCCAAATTTCTACTAGAGTATTTGTTTGTCTTTTTTCTAATTTAATTGACATTTTGAGGTTTTACAATCTGAACTGGTATTTATGTGTCATATTCCCTAAATGTTTTTAATTAATTTTTCTTATCTTTTATCTTCCATATTGTCTTATATATCCATTTCTTTAAATTGAAGTCACTAAATTTTTCTTCATTCTCTCCTCTCTCTTTCCCTTTTGCCAAACAGGCCCTACAGGTTCAAGAGTGCATATGTATATATACTCCCCCACTTCTAAATGTAGGAAATAGATAATTAATTGATAAATATTAGTTATTTGTAACTAATATGTGTTAATTTTCTTAAAATAGCTCATTTGATTAGTACCCTCGTTGATGGAACAACCCCTTTAATATATGCAAATAATAGGGAATGGTTTGAGGGGGGGAAAAAATCTAAATTTGGGAAGCAAAGTAAATTTATGTCTTATATTTAGACTTAAAATAGACCCCTCAGCTAGCTCCTACATTTAGCATTAATGTAGTTTTTTTTTTTTGGGTATGATATATGATGCTATGGTTGGAATATTTTTAACCTGAAGTTATGTATTTTTTTTTTGCAAAATCATGTCTTTATAAATTAAGAAATTTACATAAAGAGTTGTGTAGGGAGATATACCACTAAACATCACTAAAGTTATGTCTCTTTAGTTTCAAAAGATACTTATAAAGGGTTATAACTAAAGGTGTGGTAACCAAAACTTAGTAAATGGTTGTGTTGTTTATAAAAACTCTACATACTAAAAATATGTTACGTTACTCTTCATGAAGAATTATTTTAAGTAACTATTGGTTATATAAGTTATGTTTGCTTGTGAATTAATATATGGGGTTAATGAATCTAATTATCTAACAAATGGTTATAGCTTTTTTAATTAAAGCTGTGTTATTTCAAAAGGCACTACTTTATGGTATCACTTCATGATTTATATATATCAATCATCATCATCATCACTTCATTTGAAAACACAGAACACACCACACTACACATACAACGAGATCCAACTCAGTGTTTTAATCCTTGAGTACATGAAAAGATAAAGCGAAATTATTACTTTATAAAAACCTATACAACTGCTACAAATATGCGGCTCTTTACATTTTGTAGTGGTCCTTATAATATAAACCGCTATTAATTAAAAAAAAACCGTTACAAAATGTGGCGCCTGTCACATTTGTGATGGTTTATTTAATAAAACCGCTATAGATTTGGTGCCAACTTGGCACCATATTTTGTAGCGGTTTATTTGTAAAAAAAAAAAAAAAAAATTACTACAAATGTTATTCACTAACCAATACACTAATTGGCGTGAATCATACCATTGCAAATTTGTAGTCGTTTTTTAGAATATATTGCTATAAATCCTAATATTCATAGTGGTTTTGTTCAACAGCTACAAAATAATCGCTACGAATTAACAGTTCTTTTTTTTTTTTAATAATTGTGGGAGGATATTTGTGCCTAGAAAAAAAGTACAAGTATTGTGACAAATAAATAGGAGATGATACTCCCTCGCTTATATCTACAAAATTGCATATCTACATCCATTCTCTACTTTAAAAAAAAAAAAAAAAAAAACCTCTTAACGTCCCTTTTTTAGTGAACACCTATGTGAGAGACATAGTAAAATCAAAACTTATGGCATCACGATATTTTTGGGACACCGTATTGCTTTTAAAAAAAAAAACCGAAAATCTTATGTTTGGGAGGCTCAACCGTGGAAGAAGAACCCGAAAGGCGACCTCACGAACATTGCAGATCTATCTTGGATTCCAACAGAACCAAATCTCTAGATCTCCATCGCTAGTGGTTGAACCTGTAGATCTCCATTACTGGTGCCTTGCAAGACCTTCATCATCACTAGTGGTCGAACCTGGATACCTTCGTCATCGCTAGTGGTTGAACCTAGAGACCTTCATCGTCACTAGTGGTTGAACCTATAGATCTCCATTGCTGGTGCCTTGCGAGACCTTCGTCGTCACTGGTGGTCAAGCCTGGAGACTTTCGCCATCGCTGGTGGTCGAACCTATAGATCTCCATCACCGGTGCCTTCGCTGGTGATCGAACCTGGTCAAAAAGAAGCACAGAAGCAGACCTTTAGAAATCAAAAGGGAAGCACACCTGTACATATCTATAGCAAGTGTTCAACAAGACAAAAAAGGAAGAATCCATGATTATTTTAGACGGGCATTATGTTTTCATCTTTTTACTGTCAACCACGAGGTGTAAGGAATTTCATTTTCCAAACGCATCTTCGAGACCTTAGCTCAGCAGACCTTCAAGCCCGTCTCCTACTTCTGAGTCTGATTGAGCTTCAGCTTCTAATGTAGATTTTGCCGATCCTACTTCTGAGATTGCAATCTTGATGGGATCAGGCCCTTGTTTGCTCGAGCCTATCCCCACTTAATCCCTTATTCCATAACCAGTGCCTATCTCAGCTAAGCTAGCCTCGTCTCCCATCTAAGACCCTGTTTTGCCTTATTTGGAACTAGAATTGAAGTCTCCATCGCGCTGGTGCCTTGGGATTCCTAAGGTTGAAGTTGAGAACGTTGTTGTATGAGAGGATCGAGATGAATGCCAAACCTTGAAGGCATTTTTTTCCCCCTTTTTTTGAACCTTTTGGTGGTGTCCCAATTTAAATTTGGGAGTCAAAAGTCCTACTTTGGCGTCCCAAATTTAAATTCCTACTTTCACGTTGGAACGCCCAAAGTTTGGCGCAAGAAGTTCTATTTTTAACGTTTCTTTTTGAATTGGGACATCAAAATCCCCTTCTTTAGGTGTCCCAATTTAAATTTAGGATGAATAAGTTTCACTTTAGGCATCCCAATTTTAAATAGGGACGCTCAATATGTCAAAAATTTCTTCACAAATTATAAAAATGCTACCACCTTTATTTTTTACTTCAATTTTAAAAAAATGGATATTATTTTTTAGGGAAGTAAAATATATTTTTTGTGGTAGTGATTAGTCTTTAATATATAAGACTCTTTACAAATTATTATAAAATAGTTGTGATTCATTTAAAAAATTATTATTATTTCTTTAACTCTAAATTTTCCATCCCTTTTCTCCCCCTCACGAAGTATATCCCAATGAAAGAATAATTGTTTAACTTAATCTCATTATATAGTTAACAAGACATTACAAGGAAAATCTTGATATAACAAGGTTGGTGAGTGGTAAATAAATTAAAGAAGATGATGATGAGAGCTGGAGGCACGATGATGGATTTGTGATATATAAAAGATACACATGCATGATGATGAAGTGATGAAGAGGGAATATGTTCCATTTAGGTACTATGTGAAAGCTATGGTGGTGGAGCTTCCATTTTACATTGTCAGCTCCTATTATGGCACCATCTTCTTCTCTTTCATTATTACCTATTTCAGCCTCCTGCTACACCCACATGCATTCCACACACACACATATAACCTTCTCATCATTTTCTTTATTTCTCATTTCTATATATCATAGAAATTACGAGTTACGTATATCCACACACACACACATATGTACTGGCACAAACAAAAGCAATGATGAATAGTTAATAAAAGGGAACGGCCTTTATCCTTTTGGCCTAATGTCAACCAAACCAGTGGTGGTTGGGGGTGCGGGGGGTGAAAATAAATGTTGCAGAAAACATAAATCTGATAACCTCTTTTTTTATTTCCTTTTTCCATAAAAAAAAAAGTGGGTTTTTAATATGTTAATAAGATAAACCCATGTCATATATAGATGTTTCTTCAATCTCGCCGTGTGTTTTGTTTCTCTCAAGTATAAGTATATATGAGTCAAATATGAGAGAGAAAGGAAGAGAAAGAGTGGTGTACATAGAAAGCATCAGATTCTGATGTGGGGTTAGGGATTCACATCTGAATCTGATACATATGATCTTTTTTTTTGGTCGAAATCTGATACATATGATCTAAACATTGGAACAAGGCAGAGGAAAAAAGCAAGAAGCAAACTGAGAAATGGGGGCCACAGTTTCAGTGTGTGTATGTGTATATGTGTTTTATGTTAAGTACGTGAGAGAGAGAGACAGAGAGAGAGAGACAGAGCTGCAAAAGAATATAGAAATGGAAATCACGATCGTCCCACTCTTTTTCTCGTCTTGTCACCATCCACTTTCCTTTTCCCCGCAATTCTCTCTCTCTGTCTCTCTCTCAGTTTCAAGACAAACGGGAGAGAAAGAGAGAGACTTTTTCCTTTGCATCCGTCCCGTTCTGGTTGAATTACAATCTTCCGTTCCGTTGCGAGGAAGAAGAAAACAGAGAGAGATGTGTGTGTGTAGGGTACACATAACACATCAATGTCATGATTGAACCATGAGAATCCAATTCAAAGGTGTCGTCTTTTTCTTTCTGTGTTTCTAGCTTCAAGGCGGTTCCCCTCCAGCTGACACCCACAAACAACAAACCCAAATTTTGAAACCCTTTTCTTTAATTACCTGTTTCAAGTAATATATATATATATATATATATATATATATATATATATATATATATATATTTATAATAAAGACAAGGCGAAACTTAGAATAGGTCATGGGTGCCAGATTATAAAAATCTAACTTTCAATACAACAAATTAAAAAATAAATTAAAAGTGGCAAGACCGCTAGTCCTTCAAAACCATGTGAAGGCATCCTTGAGAAATTGTTGGAATCAGAAACCCCCCTCCCCCAAAATAATCAAAGTAGCACCATGTCCTTCTTTGGCTATATAATCGGCGCAAGAGATGTTATCTCTTGGCGTGTGGTGAAGCTCCATGTTCCAGTCTGTGAATAGTAGGTCTCTAGTCTCCCTAATAATGTTTTGAAGCAGATGATCAGTAGGATAGTCACACATAAGAATATTGATGGCATCAAGTGAGTCATAATAAAGGAGAATTTTCTGCAACCCCATCTGTTGACCAAGTTTTAGTCCAAACATGATGGCATAAATTTCTACTTCGATAATAGTATGAAGGCTAAGGGATTTATAAAAGCCCATCAACCATTAACTCTGGGCGTTTCTTATCACTCCTCTGCAAGCTGTTTGGTGTTGGTGTCGAACAGAACCATCCACATTAATGCGGACTGCATGAGCAGGAGGGGGTGTCCACGAGTTCTCCTCCATTTTGTCTAGTTGGAAAATCTGATGATTTAGACATTGATTTGAAGTAGTTTCCATGAGAAGGTAGTTACACAAGTACAACATCTCCCTGTTACTTGTGTTTGCCCCCTAAAAAAGAAATTTGTATCTGATTGTCCAAAGAATCCAACATCTCAAGTTGAATATTTGTGGCCAAGAGAAGTTCTGAAACCTTTCTTTCCTAGGTTTATGCTTAGTGTTACAATTGAGCCAAACCTGAAAATTACCTTTGAAAAACTGAGAAACATAGTTAGGTTTTAAAATTAGTTTTCACAAAGTTTCTAGCTCGCTTGCAGTCTCTGATTATGTGGATTGCACTCTCCTCATTATTACAATGGAATGAATAAGTGTTCTCATTCATAAAACCTCTTCTGACTCTAAAAGAGTTAGTGAAAAGTCTTTCATGACCAACTTGCCCTATTAAGAATTTGACTTTTTTTGAGCACCATCATCCTCTTATTGGACACAATTTTGTCACTCTTAAATATTAAATACTGGCGCATTTCTTAATAAGATTAAAGATATTGATTCTTCACGTTGGGAGAAATTATAATTAAATCTATGTGGCAAGACAGGCAACCCACTTGATCCTAGAGACATTTGGCCCCTTTATTTAAATTATCAAACGGTTCTGCGTTTGAATTACTTAAATTATGAATATGCGGTACTTCATCCGATCTTTCGTATAAAAGTTGTTTAACTAATTTAAGTAAATTAAAGAATACAAAATAAAAGAGTTGGTTATAATAAATGTGGCCCAATTTGCATATAGTAATCATGTATATCATTAAATTATATATTAATTATAAATAAATACATTAATTTGAGAAAAAATTATAGATATATATTTTTGATGAAATTCAACTAGCCTCCAATCTTCTCCTATACCCAGGATTGGATAGAGTATTAATTATAAATTATATGATTTGAGTTGTATGTTTTAATTTTTTTTCATTTGAAAAAATAAAAATAGTTTACAAGGCTAATTTTAGAAGGGGGAAAAAACTTCTTGAAACTGAAAAAGGTCTCCCAATACTTGTTTAGAATATCAATTAAAGTTTTTAAAAGCAGCTTTTTAATCATAATTTATATTATATGAGGTAAATTTACGCGATGAGTTTTATCTACTTTTAAGAACCCTAAACGGAATATCCAACAAGCATTTCTCTTATTATCAATTGTAGTTTTAGACTTTGACCCAAAAAAACAAAAAAAAAATTGTAGTTGTAGACAAGAATGAGAATAGAGCTTATCATATGCTGATGGCCTGATTTGACCTATTTAATCAAAGCTAACCTGAGCTTACTATCGCTAGACTTTATTACTAAATATGTCATATTAATTTATGTACTAAAAGCCCTACTTGTAAGCTTACCAGGCTGCTATTAGTTACTAGAAAATATGCTTTCTACATCAGTTAATGAGCAAAACAACATTAAGAAAACGGTGTCTTTTTTATAATATTTTTGAAGTTTAGAGGAGTTTTATGCTCTATCTGTTTATATTTATATATTTAATATATATTTATATAAACATATATTAAATGACAAATAAAATATCATTTAAAATTAATTTTCATTAATTTATTCTGAAACTTCTTTATTTTATAAGTTGGAATCTAATATAATTAAAAACAAAAAACAAAACTTCATTCTATGTTATACTAATCAATTAACCATTATCATTCTCTCCCTTATATAAATACCCCAAAAATATATATATATATATATATATGCTAATTTATATATAACATATATCTCTGCATATACAATTATATTGGTATGGCTACTTAAGAAACATGTTAAACTCAAGAATCTAACAAAGCATATTTATATTAATAAGTCAATTAAGTTTGTTTAGGTAAAATGAAACATGATTTGATCTATCTTCAATTGTAAATTTATGTAGCGTCATCTATAGATACAATCAAATCAATGCATGCACACTCTATACTATAGTAAATGTATAATTAGTCGTACATATACACAATATAATTCAAAACTTGTATAATGCATTAAAAAGTACACGTAAGAGATAACAATGCAAGAGAGTATTTTATGTGACAATGTTCAAAAGCAGAGAAAGAAGTGTAAACAGCCATGATATATAATAATGATAAGCTCATCAAAAGATGTTGTTAATATATAGATTTATTGAAGTAAATTTAGATTAACTCTTTTTTTACACTATAAATAATGGTATCCAATGCATTTTTTGAATCATATTATCAGTTACCTTATCATAAAACACTCCAATTTTGAGATTAGTGACAAATCTTTTTAACACATATGTCTAATTTGAAACCTTACCCCACTAAATAGATCATATATTGATAAGTTATACTCCATCGATCTTACATTAAATATAAGATAGAGTTAATTTTTTCTTGAGATTAAAAAAGTTAAATATTTAATTATATCATATATTATATATTATTTGATCATATATTAGTTTGTAAGTTAGGTAAAATAGTTCGGTGAAAAATAAAAAATATAAATATTTTAAGTAATTTATTTAATTTTTCTATAACTATAAAAAAAAAACGAAGTAATAAGTGAAGAACTATTAATAATCACATAAACTTTAGAATAGGGAAGAGGACAAAGAGGTTGGGTAGTGAGTGTGTGAGAGGCTGAAACGCGAGTGTCATCACGTCGCATCATATCAACTCACCTGCTGCTCTTTCCTTTTTCCTTCTTCCATTTATTCCCCCAATTCATATCTCCATCTGTCCATCATTTCATTTCTCATCATAAACTTTCATTTTTGTGCATGGTTAAGTTACTGTTTAAAAATTATGTTTATGTAAATGGTGGTAAAACATTTTTTTAGATATTTACTTCATATATCATAAATTATATTGGAAAAGTAACTCCTACCGTTAATTTAAATGGGCATTATATATGCATTTATATGTACTTAACATCTATCCAAAAAATGTGTGAATGAATTATTTTTAGGGAAAATTATTGAAAAAGAACTTTAAAATTGTAAAATCTTACTTCATACAATTGACAAAAGTTGATAAGAGAATAATAAGACTTGAAAAACAATTTACAATTTAACTTTTGGGGAAATACTTGATTTAGAATTTTACAATTTCAAAACTCTGTTTCTATCATTTTCCCTTATTTTAAAGCCCTACCTACTTATTCTTCTTTTCTTGCTTAAAAATATTTTAGGTGAGTTGTGTCTAGGATTCACCCAGTTGGGATACTCCTCAAGATTTAAAAAAATGTTCATATAAGTACTTGCATCTAACAAAATTTTTACATCGGTAATGAGATTTAAACTCACAGCTTTATCAATTATTAGGAGCAAACTCTTTATTGATTGCAACAACATTTTAATGGCCCCTCAGCTACTAGTTCTGGTTGTACGGAAAGATGATAAGGTTGAGTTACGTTTTTGACTGGACATGCCATGGAGTTGATATAAGTTAGGCGCATTAATGCTTGCGATGCATTTTGGGTTATGTGAAAAGGATTAGGAACAAGTCATGTCTTTGTTTAGCAATTATTGCTCCATTTACTTTATATTATGACGATATCATTATGATTATACATATTATTGTGATTACTAGGGTTTGCTTGATTTGGCTAAGATCTCCCAAGATCGATGTTTGATCCATTTGTCAGCAAATATATGAAACGACAATAGACGCAGTTAGCTTGACATGAGCTGTGAGGTGACCATTATTTTTGCCTTTACGAAAACCCTTTTTTCTTTTTTTGACTGCCTTACTTTCTCTTCATAACAGTCCAAAACACAGGTATGGGAATACACATAAACAGTGTTTTTTTTTAAAAAAATATTATCTTTTTTTTTTTGGCATAAGTGTTTCAGGTTATTTTTCAGGTATATTGACAACCCCAAATTAATCCAGACTGAGATCGGGTTGGCCCTTTTTCGGGGAGAAGTCTCTACCATCCATGCACACTGTATTCTTACATCTCTAACTCAAGATCCATAATTAAGTTAAAACAGTTTCTTACCAGTTGATCTAAGTGCTTGGTAGTTAAAAAAAAAAAAATTATCGTTTAGTATATGGAGTTTATGACTGTTCCTTTTCATACAAATTTTTCTATTTTGGTATTTGAAATTGAAATCTGGAAAGATCTAGTGGAACTGCTAAATCAACTCTACGTTAAAGTACAATAACTTTTTTTTGTTACATCAGAAAAATAGTTGAAGAAGAAAATAATATAATCCAGATCCAAGGGCAAGGGTCGTACGTTGTTTCATCCTGTGTAATAGGATTCGTGCATCTTTGTTTTTTCCTGCCACTTATTTTATTTTGCCCATTCCCTGATTTTGATATGATTTGATGGCCATCACTTCCATTTTGCAAAAATTATATCGATTTTTTCCTGATTTCTTAAACATGACGAATTTAATTTTCCCTTTATTTATTATACGATCATATTCAAATCGACAATCTCAGTTATGTTATACTAATATTTATATAAATGTTTTTTTCTTTTTAGCTTATTATTAGCCTGTAGTCATACAAGAAGCTATTTGATTTTATTTATAAGATAATAAAGAAAAAATTGTCTTACTTTTCTAAACTGAAAAATGAATTTTTCATATATATAATTTTGTTCATAATTAATTATTATATTGACTTTATTTTTATATAATATAAAATATATTAAATAGGGATGAATTTTAAAAAAATTGTTAAATTTTATTTTTATTTTTTGCTCGAGAGTTAAATTTTAGGGATAATTCCAATAAAATAACATATGAATTTGCAAAACCCCCAGAAGCCCGCCGAATTTGTAAAAAGACTAAGAGGTGACAAAGACTTTTCAGGGTTATGCAAATTTGTGGAAAATGACCCTAATGCCCTTCCTTCCTCTCTTCCTCTTCCTCCTTCCTCTCTCTTTGAACCAGAACCACTCTCCGCCGCACGTTCGTTCGCCGCCGTCTATCTCTGCCGTCAACGCCAATGCCGCACCCTTCATCTTGGATGCTGCACCCGCCCGCCGGCACCGATGAAAAAGAAAACGAAAAACTGAAATACGAAAACGCGAGAAAACGAGAAACAATAAATTTTTTTCTTATTGGTCGATTCGGAAGAAATTGGAAGAAGAAGACGTGAAGGAAGGAAGAAGGAAAGGAAGAAAGGATGGAAGGAAGCAGGAAGAAGGAAGAAGGAAGAAGAGAGAGAAAAAAAATAGAGAATGCCGAGAATGCCTTATAATGCCCACGACATTCTCTGTTTTTTTTTCTTTCTCTTCTTCCTTCTTCTTGCTTCCGTCCTTCCTTCCTTCCTGTCTTCTTCTTCCAATTTCTTCCAAATCGACCGATAAAAAAAATTTACTGTTTCTCGTTTTCTCGCGTTTTCGTGTTTCAGTTTTTCGTTTTCTTTTTTATCAGTGCCAGTGGGCGGGTGCGGCGTCCAAGGTGGAGGGTGCGGCATTGGCGTCGACGGCGGAGGTAGACGGCGACGAACGAACGTGCGGAGGCAAGTGGTTTTGGTTCAGAGAGAGAGGAAGAGAGGAAGGAAGGGCATTAGGGTCATTTTCCACGAATTTGCATAATCCTGAAAAGTCTTTGTCACCTCTTAGTCTTTTTACAAATTCAGTGGACTTCTGGGGGTTTTGCAAATTTGGGAAATTGATCAAAATAATCATTTTTTAAAAAAAAATTACCAGATCGATGTACTTTTGAAACTATTTACCGGACTAATGTTGTTAAAAACGTCAGACAGACTTGCGCCAGTAGTGACGTGAGAGGGTCCCACGCCACTAACAGAAAAGCGTACTTTTGCGTCAGAAAAGTGTACTTTTTGTGTCAGTGGCGTAAAGAAGGTTCACATCACTAGTAGCGTGAATTTTATTTGCGCCACTAATGGCGTGACCTGTCCTTGTGCCACCAACTGCATTACTTTGGTAAAATGTTTCCAATCAGCTTTAATCTGGTAAAAAAAAAAAAAAATCTTCTTATTTTGGTCAAAAAACCTTACAAATTCATATGGTATTTTATTGGAATTCTCCTTAAATTTTATGTAAAACTTAAAAAACAAAAATTACACACTGGAAGTACCTTATAGGAAGTCGTAATTGATATGACTTTGATTTGTTTCTCACCGCTAGATCATCAAATAATGAACTCGTAATTTGGCTCATTGACTCAAACGTCAAACTTGCTTTAAATTTGAACACTACTACTATATAGCTATACGCTAGCTTTTTCTATTGTATCTAGTTATTCAATCAAATATGGCCCCACCAGATAATTTTTGTTCAAGTTTTCCCATCATGTTAATTCACAGTGTTAGTTTGGTTAATTAAATTAGCGATCTGTAATATTAATTCATTGACTTTCGACCGAAAAAATATTAATTCATTGACATCATTCGAATGTTTGGTACGTAGTGCAATTTTGAGATTTTATTTTATTTTGAGCTGTCCAACCCCCTTAATTATTACAATCCAAGACCCACAAGTGCATGTTTTAGTTGGTGACAAAAAAACACGTACAAATAAATCCAGATAAAATGTTTTTTACATACTTACCTGGTTGAAAAAGAAGCCCTTATCGTTAACCCAAAGGGATACTAAAGGCTCGTTTGAGATAGTGGTAGCAGAAGTGACTTTTTTTTTTTTTTTTTCAAATCGGCATGGGTGTTTTTCCTCCTAAAAGTCAATATGTATATGTGATTTATATTTAAGATAGTGGTGACAAAAATGTTTTTTTTTCCCCCCAGAAGCTACAAATACTGGCTTCTCTTGAAAAGTTGTTTTATTGGCTAGAAACCCATCACAACCGAACGCCATCCCAAACACCAAATTTTCCTTCACTGAGTTTGAGTTTCAGATAAAACCACAGAACTTTTAAATCATTAAATCATTTTAACACCCAAAAATAAAAAGCATGTGTCCTTTCCTTTATGAGCGTTCTGAGTGGTTAGTATGGCGTTTTCCAGAGAGAGGAAAAGAAATTGGCTCCCTCCTTACTTCCCCGTATACTCTCTCTAGATTGTGATGTTTCGCTCATGTATATTCTTTTGTATCCTTTTTATAACTTTCAATTGACAAGCTTATGTAAATTAAATAAATAAAGAAATTAATTAAAATTAGTTATTTTTTAAATCTGGAAATTATTATCAATAAAATATGTACCACATAGTTTAGTTAAGTAGTTAAAAGTTGGGTCAAGACGCACTATAAGTATTTTAAAATATTTTAATAAAAATATACAAAATTCTTTTAAACTTTAGATTAATTGCATATAAAATGGTGATATATTTGAAAGTTTAAATAAAGAACTCTAATATTTCATATTTGACTACTTACCCCTGCCGCTAAAATTATTATTGAAGCTAACGCTTGATACCATGTCAAAACTCTTATCGTAATATCTTCAAATGATATGTATATAATAAAAAATAAAAATAAAAATAATGACATACCAAAGATCGTTTGCTTTAACGGTAATTTTACCGATAGGGAGTTAATAGTCAAAACATGAAACATCAGGGTCTTTAATTTAAACTTCTAATTGTTAGAGAGTTTTATGCAACTAGTTCAAAGTTTATGGTGTTTCCCTTATTTTACCCAAATGTTTTTTTGAGGTGCATTTAATATCTTAAAATATTTAATGACCCAATTTCGTATACAACATGTCTAAAAGGATCAATCACACCACATTCTAGCATATTCATGAGATTGAAGAGGATAAAAGACCTGATAGGCTGACCACTAAATATTTTATGGTGTTGCATACATCTTAAAATTTTTATTATTAATTGTGGATATTAGATTAAAAAAAAAAAACAAAATGTGTGCGTCTATGATGTCTATTTCAGCATTTCTCCATTTTTTTTTTTGTGTGGGTGTGTTCGTAAGTTGGTGAAGACGCTGACCCCTCAACCCGGCAACCTCACCCCTCAAAAACTCACGTCGTTTACCTCGTTTAATCGTAGAACTGGAAAATCGTGCTGAGTACGTCGAGCCAGCTCATTTAAGCCCTAAACCTTTCAGGGCCGAGCTTAAAAACTATGGAAGTTAAATGAAGTTGACCCTTTAGGGCCGCCCTGCAGGGCCTCGGGGCTTAAAAAGGCCGGCCAGTTAGGCTCTGTTAATTTTTTAAAGAAAATTTAATAAGAAGTTGGAAGAGATATCTGTACATTCGAATATTTTTTAAAAATGAAAGTCAGTTTGCTCTTTATATTGGCAACTTTTTCATCACAAGTCATACGATCAATTTTACCATAAAAATATTGTATAATAATTTAAATTTAAAACCTAAGTATGCTTTTTATATTTTATGTAAGTTATTTATAGATAATAGTTTACTTTTGATTATAAATTAGTGAATGTGTTTATTTGTTGGATGATTCCTGTTATTTGGACAATAATGTTGACGACATTTATTTGATAAATTAGAATTTTAATTATTGCAATTTACTAATTATCTTTCTTTAGAAAAAAAAAAAGAAAAAATAATTAAAATTTAGAATAGTAACTTTCACGCCTTGGTGCTTTCAGACCTAGGTTCCATAGGACTGGCCTGACCCTTTAAGGGCCGGCCTTGTAAGGCTAAACCGGCCCTACTTCTCAACTCTATTTAATAGACAATGATCGTCGTTTACTCTCAGGGATCGACTCCATATTTAAACTAGCTAATTCTACCTAGGTCAAAAAGTCAAAAAACCCAAGCCAAAAAAAACAAAACATTGTACTCCCCACGAAGTCCTCTTGTGATTCATGAGGGTAAATGTTCGGCCAACGGTATCGTACAAATTTCATTTATGGCTGGTCAAGGTTTAACGCTTGTGTGCGTACGTAATAATAAGTGACTAATGATTTTTAATCCTTCATTTAGGATTTGAGTAAAAATAAAATCAATCATTTACGAGTAATCGTTAACTAATAGACATAACCTGACACACACCAATCAAAAGTTCAACCTGCTCCGACTTTAATTTCACAAAAGAAAAAGAAAAGGTAGGAGCATGAGCTTAAAAAGAGATTAATTTAACAGTCAGAAAACCAATTTATTGTCATAAAGTTAAAAAGAAATTAAATTAAAGAAAATGAATGTTGGTGACGCAAAAAAGAGCGTCAGGCATGTCGGAGAAGACCACACGTAGCAGCAGCAGCATTAATGCCGACAATTTATATTTATTTTCCTATGAAACTCCCTTGTCTCTATCTTCCTACCCCACCCACTCTCTCTCCATCTCTCTCTCACCTCCTCCACGCGCCACCGTCACGCCCCCTCCCTTTCGGGTCCCACCTCACGTCAGTTCGGTTCAGGTACGGGAATGCGTGCTCTCAGGAATGCCCCTGATATTGACTCGCAGGGTTTCAGTGATGCTCATCGGCGTTTGGTGAAGCGCGTGATTCCACTCTCTCTCTCTCTCTCTACTTTTCTCTTTTTAAAATTTTTTCCCTCTTCTTCGTCTTCAGCTCAAGTTTCTCTCTGCTTCTTCTGCTGTGCCAGAACACCCCAATACTAACAACTACTGTACGCTCACAGTAAAAAATCTCGGGCTTCAGTAAAATCACTATACAGTCAGATATACATAATTTTTAGGTATACGCCCGAACCCGGTTCAGATTACCGGGTCACCGGTTATAATTAGACAGATTTAAATCTCAGATGATGGGCGTAAAACATAAACATCTCAGATGCCGGGCATAAAACATGAACATCTATATCTCAAAGAATTTATCAATGAATGAATGAATGAGGATAGATTTCTTTTTCACGGTTCTTTGTCATATAAATACATATTGGTGGCCTTACCTTCTTCTCTCGCTTTCTGTTCTAGGCACTGTGATTTCGCTTTCAAGGGAGGACTATTGATTTGAATTGGACGTCGACGAAGACGACGGAGGAAGAGGAAGAGGAAAAGGAAGACATGGATTTTGAGGAGCAAGAGGAGGAACTTGGGATGGGACCCACAGGGAGTTACGACTCCATGGGGAATCCGACCCGAATGAAAATGGCGGGTGGTGGGGAGGTCATGGTGGTTCAGGCAACCAGGAGTAGTAACAACAAGGCGAGGTATAGGGAGTGCTTGAAGAACCACGCAGTGAGCATCGGCGGCCACGCGCTCGACGGCTGCGGCGAGTTTCTCCCCGCCGGAGCGGAGGACACGATGGACGCCCTCAAATGCGCTGCCTGTAACTGCCACCGCAATTTCCACCGCAAGGAAACGGACGCGATTGGTATTGGAGTCGGGGACGGGTTTCTGTTGACCAACCATCCTCACTTCCACCAGCAGCATCAACCGCCTCAGTTCTCGCCGTATTACCGGACGGCACCGGCGGGGTATTTGCACGTGGGAGGACAGCAGAGGCATCCGGCGACGCTGGCGCTGCCGTCAACTTCGGGAGCAGGCGGTGGGGTCCAGAACATAAGGGACGATCAAGAAGATGTTTCGAATCCTAGTGGAGGAGGAGGAGGAGGAGATGGGTCGAAGAAGAGGTTCAGGACGAAGTTCACAGCGGAGCAGAAGGACAAAATGCTGGGATTAGCTGAGAAACTGGGTTGGAGGATTCAGAAGCACGACGAGGCGGTGGTCCAACAGTTCTGTGACGAGACGGGAGTGAAGCGTCACGTTCTCAAGGTTTGGATGCATAACAACAAGCACACTCTTGGTAAGAAGCCCTAGATGACAAGATTTACTGCCCAAAAAAAAAAATGTTTTCTTTCTCTCTATCTCTTTCACTGTCCTCTCTGTGTCTATCTCTACTTGGTATCTCTTTCTCTTACTTGTTGAGCTGAAAAGTGAGCTATATTGGGTTGGGATTAGTCGTAGCTTCCTGGTTTGATGGCCGAGCTCGAAGGTGGGGAATTGTGTTTCTGAGTTTTCTGACTGTCTTCTGCGAAGTCTAGCAAGCACTATACTAGCTAGTTCAGGAGGACCTTAGGGTTTTTCCCCCTCTTTTCTCTTTCTTCTTCTTCATTGTCATCTTCTAGTTTTCGTTTCTCAACGATGGGAAAAAACGGGGGGCTGTGTATTCCTTTGGATTGTGTTGGTTGTTTCAAAATGAAGGTTATTACAAGTTTCACTTCTCTGATTAGCGCAAGCTATTTGTTCCTGAATTAATGGTTTAATTTTTTCAGTGTTGTTTCTAATTTTACTGTGAATGTCATACACACACGCAGCATTATCAGTATTTAATTTATTTCAGCGCACAGGTGGCTGGCTTATATTATCTAGATGGTGGCAAGGTGAGGACTTGCATTTGGATTTAATTAGGAACTTTTTCTTAGGTATGTTAACAGCAGAAAGAGACGATATGATTTGGTTTTTGTTTGCTGAAGATCATGATCATGATGAACAGACCAAGCTAAACTAAATAAACAATAAAAAAAATATGAACTTTAGAAGGTTTTTGCCTACACAAACTCTACAGTGTATTCTAAGACAGTTGGAAGGAAGCAGAAAACTTTCTCGAAACCTTAAACATGTTTCTGAGGTTGCATTTTTATGTGTTTTTTTCCAAGTCTTTCTAAATGGCTTTGCTTGTTGCTCTTCATCACTCAGTCTTTTGCCTACACAAACTCTACGCTGTATTCTAAGACAGTTGGAAGGAAGCAGAAAACTTTCTCGAAACCTTAAACATGTTTCTGAGGTTGCATTTTTATATGCTTTTTTTTTCATGTCTTTCTAAATGGCTTTGCTTGTTGCTATTCATCACTCAGTCTTTTTCATCTTCTTCCACCAACCTTTTTCTGCAGAAGTTTCGCTTCTTTCTGGTTCTCTTCCTCATTGAGACGTTGTCCTTTTTGCATCATCTGGTGGTGGGGTAGCTAGAATCTAAAGTTTCTGAACTTGAAGATCTTCGTTAATTATTTTGTCCTCAATCTTTAATACGGTGAGGTTATTGCTATGATTAGATAGATTATATTCTAAGGATGTTTTCAGCCTGCGAAGAGCGTGATTAAGCAGATGTTCTTCTGTCAGTGCGATGGGGTTGTGACTTGTGACCTTGGGAAGGAAAGGGGTGTTACAAATGTTTTCTGTTTCATTGCTTGCGTTTTATGGAATTTCAATTACTTAAAAATTTTTTAAAAAAGGGATTATGAAAAACAAAAAAAAAAGGAAGCGCATGCAGGTTTTGCAGGTTAAATATCTCCCTCTTTTAATGGTCTGTGTCTGACATTGCATTTTTCTCCTCTCTTTTTCTTTCTGAGCTTGTCCCTTAGAAGATCTTTTTGATTGTTTTGACTGTTTAATCCTTAAAATCAAAATAGGGAATGTGGGTGCTTCAGCCAGAGTACAGCAATATGAATATATATACACTTCTTTTGTCCTTAGACATATTTACTTAGATTTAATCTGACTAAGGAAATTAGTTGAGTTAGTTGAGATGTGTATTTTTTAAAACACCCTAATAATTTTCTTAAATTCTTTTTTCCTCTCTCCTTCTAGATTATTATTGAAGGAGCATCAATAAAGATAAATAAAAAAAAATATTGATAAATATAAAAACTATATTTTATGACAAATATCAGCTCATCAAATATCTCTCTTTTATTAAACACCTGGAGGAGTGTATGTTTATAGATATCCGCTACTAGCTACCAGTGATCGATGGTAGAGTAGATTCTAGATACTAGGATCCGAAGAATCTCTAATGAGGTTCATTCCACAATCTTTATCCTCTCGCTAATCTACTCTAAATAAAATCGGCAAAATTTCAATAGATTGATTTTTTTTTAAACTAAAATTTTTAGGAAAGGGATTGGGTTCACCCATAATTAAAGGGCAGGACGAAATCTCCATTTCTCATAGATGATACTGATGTTGGGCAGGGCGAGCCGTCTATTACCCTCAGGCGTTAACCTAGGAGCTAAGATGCCTTCCCAATGCCTTAGCTAACTCCAGGATCGAACCCTCTCCTTTTGGTGAGAGTGTCCAACCCTTTTGCCAGTTAAGTTTAAGGACGGGGGATAATAAATTGAGTATTTGATTGCATAAGCAAATACTCTTTTTTGTCTTTAATATAAGATCCACATTATAAATTTCTTACCGGGAAGCTAACCAAAGGAATTTAGTGTAAATGACTGAGCAATGAGTGATTGATAAAAGTAAAATGCTTAAAGCTGCTTTCATTTTATTAGATCAATTAATGAAAGAAAGAGTCGAACTTTTCGCGACAGTTGAAAAAAAAAGCTTCTTGAGACATCTCATCTGAACAAACAAGGCTGGTTAAGAAGGAATAATAAACAACGATCTAGCAACACTATTATAGAAATCACGATACGTGCGGTTATTATCTACCCTACATCATAGTTCCAAACTTTCATATATGTGGGTGTTATATATGCTCCGTATAGATAAATTACAATTCCAAACTATTATTTATTTTAAGCTTATTATAATGGTTCTAACATAACATACACTCGTTATGGATTAAGTCTCGGTGATATTATGATATACGCATTACTATGATAATAATTATCAGGAACACAAACAATCGTCATAATATATGATAATATTTGCATGATACATAACATTTTCATACTTACAATCGTTATTTATTCAATAACATATATAACGATTTTTAAATAAGAGTCGTTACTTTTAATAAAAATAAATAATAGTGTCACACAGACAATTGTTAGGTATTTATTAGTACATTAATAATGGTCTCTAAATATGAATCGTAAACTTTTATAGCAAATTATGATTATTATATAATAACCGTGATGTTTGGATGTGAGACTTTTTAAGTGAGAATTTCTAAGCTAGTTGTACTCATTTGTATATAATAGAACAATACTTCTCACACCGAGTGACTATGCAATTCAGGATGGACTAAAACATTCCAAGATAATGTGAAATGGATAAGGGAAATCATAACTATACCAACCCACGAATGAAAACAATTCGAGAGGTAGTCGTTCAGATAAGGGTCAATTGTATTCACTAGTGCGGCTGTCGTTGAGAAGTTAGACGAAGGCTTTTTAAGGTAGGATTTGATTGAAAACGACTCTTGACGGTTAGAAAGGACAACAAGAGTTGTAGGGTTAAGATGTTGGTGGCTTTCATTCGAACAAACTAAGTGTCAAGTTTATGCTATTTCAGACATTTTAATAGAAGAGGAATGGTAGGGTTTTTTGGGTTATCGTAATAAGATTTTACATCATGATTCATTTGTAAGAGTTGTTATTTATTTTTGTACATTTTTTTATATATGACATTCTAAAAAATGACGTATTTTACTTAATAATCGTTATATATTTCACTCTTTTTAAGAAATTTTGGTGGTTGATTATACAACCACCATTTTACAAACAAAATAAAAAAGACAAGTATATAAGAATTTGATGCATCATCACATTCTTCTTTCACTAGTAACAAGCGAACGAGAGTGGTAAGTTCGTTCAAACACTGCTCCATGTGTTCTTTCTCTTGCAGGTAACCTAAACTATATGATAGAGCTCCTAGGTTATGTGGACAAGCCCTTCAATACTTATTAGTGGAGGGAGCTCATCCTTCGGTTTGTCTTGAGATGATGAGGCAGAGGTTTTCTTGCATTTGTCTATAAGTTTGGTGAAAAAGAACAAAAGCTTGCAGTTGGCTTGAAATGGAAGTTGAGAAGTAGATTTCAGTTTTTAAATGTTTATATAAAGAGGGTTTCATGGATCATCGAGTCCTCGCATCCTTTAATTAATATTAGATTATCATTATATTTTATAAATGGTGATGGTTGTTTTAGTAGAATCGTTATCTATTTTATTTCATGAAGGGTTTTTGAAAGAACAATTGGATATATTTTTTTTTCCTTACAAAATACTCCTATTTAAGAATAAAAAACGATAAAAAAAAAAAGGAATAGTGGTGAGCAACCGGATGAACTGATGAGATCACCAAGCTACTCGCCACCAGAAGATTGGCTAGGATCATCGTTAAGAGCATGACTAATTTCATACCCATCAAGTATGAGGTCGATCCTCCTCTTTATATTGGAGAACGTACTATCAAGAAAACTTCCTCACAGCATGGTCAATTTGTTGTGCATACCATGCTGAAACGTAACATTGACTCCAGCTAAGGAAGCATAAGATGTAGAGGTGGAAGAAGAGGTGGAAAAGGCGAAGGCTGAGGTTGAGGCAGATTTAGGAAGAAGAAGCAAGAGGTGGAGGTTGAGGAGGAGGAGAACGAAGCATTGGAGTATAATGTTGAGGTTTTTTTGACATGTCTTATGAAGGTCTAATGGATTGTAAAGTATTATGAGTTATAATTTATGAAGGTTTGAAGATATTATAAAAGGTTATGAAAGTGTTAGATGACAGTTAGTTCTGAAGACCGTTACTTTTTGTCTTTGCTGATATATGAGGTTGAAAGACTAATCGTTTGTAAGGATTATATGACCCTTTTTTCATAAGAATCGTTATATACCTCACTAATAAATGACGGTTATAACTACAACCATTATTTTTATGTTTTTCCAAATTTATCCTCTCGATATATAACAATTCACATATTTAACCGTTACATTTTAATGTTATATATCCTTACGCGACCTCTACTTTGACATATATGATGTTTATTCATTGTAACCGTTCTTTATTTGGCATTATATATGCCCAAATCTATAATCTATAATAGTGCGAGTATATATGAATGTAGGTGGGTACTCATTTTCTTCGGTTTTAACGATATATAGAGGAAATCATTATCTGCATTTTGTTAATTTGTTAAGATTGAATATAATATGAAACTGCTTAATTAACTTACTCTAGATGCGCAGTGAAATCATGAGAATTAAGAAGTGACTAGAATATACATATATACATACACACACAACCACACACACATATGTATATGTATATGCGTGTGTGTGTAAGGAAGAGAAGTAATAGGGGAGAGGAAGCCTCTGAAGGGGAAAAAAGGAAAAAGGTGTTGGGGAAAGTGGGGGACCCTGCAGGAAGAAGAAGGATGAACGGGATATAAAGAAAGGGAGATGCAAGGGAAAGAAGGAGCACAGCAGAGATTTTATTGGACATCTTGCTTCACAACACAAGGAAGCAACTCCAAAACCTAATGCTTTATTTTTTAAAAAGTTGAAATACTTGCTGTCATTGGTCTGTTTCGTAACTGAGGACTTCAACGAAATCTTAATTAGTCTGTGTTGACTCGAGTGAGAACCCTTTGGGTGGCAAGCTCCCCCACCCCATAACTCAGGGCTTTAATGAGGCTTAGACTAATTCAAAATGAGCCGGGTTGGAACCTTTTCAGGTGACATGGCGCTATAGCCAGCATTTTTATTTTTGAACTCGGACTCTGATAATTTCGATTAAATCCATTTCACATAGGCACAAACACAAACATCATTTCACGAAATATAACATCTTAATGAGACTGAGTAAATTTGTTACACATGCACTATATGGTTGTTTCAGTTTTTTTTTTCTTTTTTAAAAAATACCATAATTAATAAAATATAGTAACAAAAATTTATGCTCTTAAACAAGGAGAGCATACATATTGCTAATTAATTGGATTATGTTTATGCAAAATGTAAGAGAACTCTCCGTAAGTCCTCAAAAAGTTAATCGTAATGTAGCTCTTTCTATATATACGAGGCTATTTATATGAATGTAAACCTGTATAATACATATTTATAAAATCTCTAACGAATTGTTAAATTCTGGCTTGGTAAGGAAAAAAAAAGAAGAAGACAAGCTGTTTAAATTTGTGGAGATGAGTTGAATTCTAACGAGCTAGTGTGTTTTTAACCCATTAATTTAGTAAGTTGGATCCATGTTTCATTTTGAGATCTTTGTTTTTCTTTTAATAAATATGGGTTTAAACAAATTTAATTCATTTCACTTGCGGGTTCCAAACTAGAATGTTTTTTCTAGTATGCTGGCATACGTGGCTTGGATCGGAACCGTTGCACCAATTGGTGGCCGTCGATCGGCCGTTAATATCCACACACACACACCAAAAAGGTGTAACGCCACAATTTTAATACCCAAAAACAGTCAAAATATTGAAAATACCTTCAAAAGAGTGTAACAATATTCAAATCCTTTTACAATGTTACCATTTCGAATAAAGTTTAACCCTTAATCAGAATAAATTCCAGAAAATATTTCAGAGTTCAATACAAAGCGGAAGTCTTAGGTTTATGGCAAATAAAATAACATAACATAAACTATAGGAGTACAAAAGAGCCTTCATAGCTCACTCCATAGGTGCCTTCCCTTGCTCTCTACTAGGATATTCACCTGAAAAATGTTAATATGGGATGAGATTCCACGTCTCAGTAACTACTGAATATTTCTACCGTACACGAGCAAATAATATATGACAGAAAAGTATGGCCTGATTTCAAATATATATGTAGATTCCATAATTTCTCATACAAAATAATTTATACTAATAGTCATCAATATAGAAGGTAATAAAACATATATATCTCAAAAGTTCTCATCTCATGTCTTTACAGAATATTCATCATTATATCAAATTCTTGAACTGTTCAGAAATACATTATGCAGTATGCACCCTCCCTTATATCACCTTCCAACCATATACCGCTGACTGGAGCCATAGGCTAACACATAGTCCAATAGAAACTCATTCATTTGACTGAATTGTTCCAAGCTCACCAAAACTTAAGATACACCCGGCCAAAGGTATATAGCTTAAATCTGGACTATGGCTCCCCTCCTTTAAAATAACTAAGGAGGTGTCACATGTCCCACAACTCCAATGAAATCCCGGCCAGAGGAAAACATGGACGATGGGGCCCTGAAACAAGTACCATCCACTGTGCACCGAGTGGTGGCATAAATCATTCTTATCATTCAAATCCCTCCTTACTCCACCCATCATAATACAACCGCCATGATGAATATGTTCACTCAAAATAATGCATTATTATACCATAAAGTTTTATACATCAATATGCGTATTTATGAATAGTAAATACTATGCGTATCTGTGAATAGTAAAATACTATGTGTATATGTGAATAGTAAAATACGGTATATATACATGAATAGTAAAAATGAAGAGTACATACGGTATGTATACGTGAATAGTAAATACGATATGTATACGTGAATAGTAAAAATGAATAGTAAATACGGTATACGTGAATAGTAACGTACGTATAAATAGTACCTCTGCAGATTTGCAAATCAAAGTTCCCACACCAGATCTTAAAACCATAAATATTCTCTAAATATTCTTGCCAAAATAGTAAACAAACAAATTTACAATCATACATAATTCACAAGTATAAGGAAGAATATTCAGAGTTACCTGTTACTCTATAGTTTCCAAAATTACTGCAAGGCTTCCCTACGTTCCTTCTCTCTCTCTCTCTCTCTTTTTCTCCCTACCTTTCTGTGAGTCTTGAGTGATTGTATGTTGTGAAAGAAATGAGAAAGGATGAGGTATTTATAGAGTTCGGGTCTCAACTAATTTTCAAAAATCACATGTCCATCTACTACACATCTACCATGTCAATCTACCATTCATTTGTCCATCTACCACGCGTCTACCATACACTTCTTCATCTACCGTCTAACTACCATTCAATGTCCATCTACCATGTAACTACCGAATACTCATCTTCCGATCAAATATCACATACTTATCTACTTCATAACTATCTACCATTCAAGTTAATATCTGATTTCTTTACCCTGATTGCATCGAAGAATACTGAGTACCAAGAGCTTAGTAACTTTCTTATCTCAATATTATTCCTTAATTTCCTGTTTCAAAATTTGGGATATTACTAACTCCTAAATTCTACTTCAGAGAAAAAAAAAATACTCTTACTATAATTACATGATAAATTTTAATTACCATAAATTGGTCTATCCTATAATATTATAGTTCTAAAATTTAGGATGTTACATTCCTCCCCTCCTAAAAGAAAATTTTGTCCTCAAAATTTCGCTATAATAAGAATTCTAACCTATTTAAATAAATGAGGATAGGTTTGTCGCATGCTCTCCTCCGTTTCCCAAGTAGCATCTCCGGGAGTCATTCCTTTCCACTCGACCTTTACAAGTCTAATGGTCTTGTTTCTTAATCTCTTGTCCCTTGCATCAACAATCCGCTCCGGCTCAGCTTTATACGTCATGTTATCCTCGAGTTCTACCTCTTCTACTTCTATAATGTGGGAAGGATCCGGTTGGTATTTCTTCAGTTGCGATACATGAAAGACATTGTGAAGATTTGCAAGCTGTGGAGGTAAAGCAATTCTGTAAGCTACCGGTCCAATTTTCTCCAAAATCTCATAAGGACCCATAAAACGAGGTGAAAGCTTCTTTGCCCGTATTGCTCTACCAATGCCAGTCATTGGTGTGACTCTTAAGAATACATGTTCGCCCACCATGAACTCCAACGGTCGTCTTCTCTTGTCAGCATAACTCTTCTGTCGACTCTGAGCAGTGAGAAGTTTCTGTTGAA
This sequence comes from Acacia crassicarpa, assembly GCA_034222035.1. NCBI lineage: Eukaryota > Viridiplantae > Streptophyta > Magnoliopsida > Fabales > Fabaceae > Acacia > Acacia crassicarpa. The sequence continues at coordinate 14,381,208 of JAWXYG010000009.1, read as the reverse complement.
TCACCTTAATCTTTTGAGTCGTCTCGTCCACAAGTTCTGGACCTATTAAAATTCGCTCATTCAATTCCGTCCAGCAAATAGGAGATCTACATTTTCTTCCATATAAAGCCTCATAAGGTGCCATCTCAATGCTGGAGTGATAACTATTGTTATATGCAAACTCCGCAAGATGAAGATGATCGTCCCAACTTCCTTTTAGTTCGATTGCACAAGCCCGCAACATGTCTTCCAGAGTTTGAATAGTCCTCTCAGTCTGCCCGTCAGTTTGAGGATGATAAGCGGTACTATAACTCATCCGAGTTCCCATAGCATTCTGCAATGCTTTCCAAAATCGTGAAGTGAATCGTGGATCACGATCAGATACGATGCTATTCGGTATCCCATGCAATCTGACAATCTCCTTCATGTAGATCTTTGCTAGTCTCTCCAATGAGTATTCTGCTGCAATTGCTAGAAAATGAGCTGACTTAGTTAACCTATCGACAATTACCCAAATGGCATTATGTCCGGATGTCGTTAGAGGAAGCCCCATGATGAAATCCATAGAGATGCTGTCCCATTTCCACTCTGGGATATCCAAATTCTTTAATAATCCAGGAGGTTTCCGATGTTCGATCTTGACTTTCTGACAAGTCAAACAACAAGTGACAAAGTCAGTCACATCTTTTTTCATGCCCCGCCACCACCAATTCCGCTTGAGATCATGATACATCTTGGTTGCTCCAGGATGGATAGTGTATTTACTCCGATGTGCCTCCTCTAGTATGAGCTTTTTTATTTCTCCATCATTAGGTATGCACACTTTTCCTTTATACCTTAATATCCCATCTCTATCGATCCCAAATTTCGATTCTTTTCCTTCTTCAATATCTTCCCTCACGTTTAATAGATACTCATCTTCGAGCTGAGCGAATTTAATCTCTTTCCAAATTGTGCTTTCAATAGTTAATGCTTCCATGGTAGCGACCAAACCTGACATTACATCAATAGATGTACTTGGTATCTCCTCGAGCAATTTATGTTCTCTGATCATCATCTGGGCTACATGGATTGTCTTTCTACTTAAGGCATCTGCTACAACGTTCGCCTTTCCTGGATGATACTTCAATTCGAAGTCGTAGTCCTTGATAAACTCCATCCATCTCCTCTGTCGCATGTTGAGCTCCTTTTGGTCGAACAGGTACTTTAGACTTTTGTGGTCACTATAAACCTCGAACTTTGAACCGTAGAGGTGGTGCCTCCAAATCTTCAGAGCAAACACTACTGCTGCCAGTTCTAAGTCGTGAGTAGGATAATTCCCTTCATGTGGCCTTAACTGTCGAGAAGCATAAGCTACTACCCTACCATTTTGCATTAATACACACCCAAGACCTTTCTTGGAAGCATCTGTGTACAAAGTAAAGGTCTGAGCAGGATCTGGAATTATAAGTACTGGTGCCGTAGTCAACTTAGTCTTCAAATTTTGGAAAGCTGCTTCACACTTTTCGTCCCATACAAATGGTTGACCCTTCCTTGTTAACTTTGTCAAGGGCATAGCTATCTGCGAAAAGCCCTTGATAAATCTCCTATAATAGCCAGCTAGACCTAGAAAACTCCTGATCTCAGTCACGGACTTTGGTCGTTCCCATTGGAGAACTGCTTCAACTTTAGTATGGTCCACTGCAACACCTTCAGCCGATACGACATGGCCTAGGAATTTTACTTCCTTCAACCAAAATTCACACTTAGACAGTTTCGCATAGAGCTTGTGCTCCTTCAACACTTGTAGCACGATTCTAAGGTGCTCTTTATGCTCTTCTTCATCCTTAGAGTAGATAAGGATGTCGTCAATGAAAACCACTACAAATTTATCTAGATATGGTCGGAAAATTCTATTCATGTAATCCATGAATACTGCTGGAGCATTTGTTAGCCCAAATGGCATAACAAGAAATTCATAATGGCCATATCTAGTTCTGAATGCAGTTTTTGAGACATCTTCAGCTTTGACTCTCAGTTGGTGATAACCTGATCTGAGGTCGATCTTGGAGAATATGGATGCTCCCTTCAACTGATCAAGTAGATCGTCGATCCTGGGTAAAGGATATTTATTCTTTATAGTTACTTTATTCAACTGGCGATAGTCAATGCATAGTCTCAGGCTCCCATCTTTCTTCTTCACAAAGAGTACGGGCGATCCCCAAGGAGATACACTGGGTCTGATAAAACCCTTTTCTAACAATTCCTTGATCTGCCTCTTCAATTCTGCTAGTTCCGATGGAGACATTCGGTAAGGAGCTTTAGAGATAGGTTCCGTTCCAGGTACGAGATCAATAGAAAATTCTACTTCTCTCTCTGGGGGTAAACCTGTCATTTCTTTCGGAAATACTTCCGGAAATTCTTTCACCACTTCAATGTTCTCTATCCCTTCCTCCACTTCTGCTTGAATGGAGAAAAACACCATGTACGCAAGACAACCATGATGAACAGGCTTTTCATCTTGTACTATAGACAACAATTGTGGTCTACTATGACTCATAGAGTCATCCGCAAGAGAGATAGTCTTCCTCTTGCAGTCAAGGATGATGTCATTAGCTGACAACCAATCCATTCCTATTATTACATCGATACCCTTCGTGGGTAAACAAACAAGGTCTATATTTGAGATCCTATTATCAATCTCAATCGTACAATTTAAGCAAGCCCTAGAAGTTTTTACTGAAGCTCCCGCCGGTGTAGAAATAATCATATAATAAGGCAATTCACTCACTCTTAAATTCAATCGAGGCACACAGTCGTATGATATAAAAGAGTGTGTGGCACCAGAATCAAATAAGGCTTCTACTTCAAGACCTTGGAGTTTGAGGATACCTTTAATCAGATTTGGTGAAGCACTTGCCTCCTGATGTGATAGTGCAAACACTTTCCCTGGCACTGCAGTTCTAGCATCCTTGGCCCCTCGAGGCTCCTCCTCACAAAATCTGGAAATGTGTCCTGGCTTTCCACAGTTGAAACACGTCACACATGGTCCTTGGTGTATTTTTCCACACTTGGCACACATCTGATTGTTGGCGGTGCTTGCAACAGGAGCTGTGGATCCCCTATATGAACTCTGACCTCCACTGAAGTGACTCCTTTGAGGTCCTTTGAATTGACTCCTCGGTGGTCTGCTGAAATGACTTCTTTGGGGTCCAGTAAAATAACTCCTCGATGGTCCACCAAAGTGATTTCTGGATGGTTGGCTAAACCGCGTATTCACATTACTGAAGTTGTGACTCTGCTTCTTAGTAACTCCTCCCGTTGGTCTCATGAGGTGTGTAGATCTGGCCTGAAAACCCTTCATCTTCTCAGCTTCCTCTTCTCGTTTGTTCCTTGCTATCGTGCGCAGTTTGTCACATATTTCTTCAAAATCCCTTGTTTCATCAAGGAACGGTGATAGAGCTGTTTTTAGGTCTGGTCTAGCTTTTTCAACCAATCGAGCACTCAACCATTTAGAGTTGTTCTGTGAATATCCACAGAATTTAGACAACTCTAAAAAACGAGTAATAAATTCGTCTTCATGTAATTCCCCTTGCCTGAATGTGAGGAATTCAGTTTCTTTCTCTATTCTGATTGAAGGGGAAAAGTAATAATTTTCGAACTTTTCCTTAAACTCTTCCCACGTCATCTCAGCATTTCCTTTTGTTTTGGTGCTTTCCCACCATTCTTCAGCTGCTTTCTGCAACAATTGTTCAGCAACCATCACCTTTTGTTGTGAGCTAATCTCGATAACTCTGAAAATCTTTTCTACACGCTTCAGCCACTCCAGTGCTGCAATCGGATCTAGCTTCCCCTCGAACATTGGTGGAGTAAACTTCCGAAATTTTTCCCAAACCTCAGTAATAGGTAAGGGATGATACTGAGAATGAGAACCGTTACTACCTCCATCTTCAGTGCGAGAATGACTTCCTCCCCTAGATTGATGGTCAGAAGGTGTGACTTACAAAGCCTTCTCCTTTCCTTCCTTGCCACCTTGGCCTCTTCCTTTTGCTAGTTCATCCTCGTGTCTATTCACTTTCTCTCTCATCTCCAGGATGACGTCTCGTAACTCTGCCAAAAGGGCATTGTTATCCTGAGGATAGGGACCATCTTGATGCGGAGGGAGACTTCTTTGGGATGGAGCAGAGGTTGAATTAGTTCTTCGAGTTCTTGCCATTATCTCCTCCTATGATTAATACTATAAGGACACTAAACAAATAAAAATAGCTAAATAAATTCTAAATCTAACAAAGGGAAGTGCTCATGTTATGATATTTAATTTGCCACGAACTTTTTTTTTTTAAATTTTTTTTTTAAAGAAATCACTTTAGAAAATAAACAAAATTGCCATGGAACCTTTAGCTCTGATACCAAAAATGTAACGCCACAATTTTAATACCCAAAAACAGTCAAAATATTGAAAATACCTTCAAAAGAGTGTAACAATATTCAAATCCTTTTACAATGTTACCGTTTCGAATAAAGTTTAACCCTTAATCAGAATAAATTCCAGAAAATATTTCAGAGTTCAATACAAAGCGGAAGTCTTAGGTTTATGGCAAATAAAATAACATAACATAAACTATAGGAGTACAAAAGAGCCTTCATAGCTCACTCCATAGGTGCCTTCCCTTGCTCTCTACTAGGATATTCACCTGAAAAATGTTAATATGGGATGAGATTCCACGTCTCAGTAACTACTGAATATTTCTACCGTACACGAGCAAATAATATATGACAGAAAAGTATGGCCTGATTTCAAATATATATGTAGATTCCATAATTTCTCATACAAAATAATTTATACTAATAGTCATCAATATAGAAGGTAATAAAACATATATATCTCAAAAGTTCTCATCTCATGTCTTTACAGAATATTCATCATTATATCAAATTCTTGAACTGTTCAGAAATACATTATGCAGTATGCACCCTCCCTTATATCACCTTCCAACCATATACCGCTGACTGGAGCCATAGGCTAACACATAGTCCAATAGAAACTCATTCATTTGACTGAATTGTTCCAAGCTCACCAAAACTTAAGATACACCCGGCCAAAGGTATATAGCTTAAATCTGGACTATGGCTCCCCTCCTTTAAAATAACTAAGGAGGTGTCACATGTCCCACAACTCCAATGAAATCCCGGCCAGAGGAAAACATGGACGATGGGGCCCTGAAACAAGTACCATCCACTGTGCACCGAGTGGTGGCATAAATCATTCTTATCATTCAAATCCCTCCTTACTCCACCCATCATAATACAACCGCCATGATGAATATGTTCACTCAAAATAATGCATTATTATACCATAAAGTTTTATACATCAATATGCGTATTTATGAATAGTAAATACTATGCGTATCTGTGAATAGTAAAATACTATGTGTATATGTGAATAGTAAAATACGGTATATATACATGAATAGTAAAAATGAAGAGTACATACGGTATGTATACGTGAATAGTAAATACGATATGTATACGTGAATAGTAAAAATGAATAGTAAATACGGTATACGTGAATAGTAACGTACGTATAAATAGTACCTCTGCAGATTTGCAAATCAAAGTTCCCACACCAGATCTTAAAACCATAAATATTCTCTAAATATTCTTGCCAAAATAGTAAACAAACAAATTTACAATCATACATAATTCACAAGTATAAGGAAGAATATTCAGAGTTACCTGTTACTCTATAGTTTCCAAAATTACTGCAAGGCTTCCCTACGTTCCTTCTCTCTCTCTCTCTCTCTTTTTCTCCCTACCTTTCTGTGAGTCTTGAGTGATTGTATGTTGTGAAAGAAATGAGAAAGGATGAGGTATTTATAGAGTTCGGGTCTCAACTAATTTTCAAAAATCACATGTCCATCTACTACACATCTACCATGTCAATCTACCATTCATTTGTCCATCTACCACGCGTCTACCATACACTTCTTCATCTACCGTCTAACTACCATTCAATGTCCATCTACCATGTAACTACCGAATACTCATCTTCCGATCAAATATCACATACTTATCTACTTCATAACTATCTACCATTCAAGTTAATATCTGATTTCTTTACCCTGATTGCATCGAAGAATACTGAGTACCAAGAGCTTAGTAACTTTCTTATCTCAATATTATTCCTTAATTTCCTGTTTCAAAATTTGGGATATTACTAACTCCTAAATTCTACTTCAGAGAAAAAAAAAATACTCTTACTATAATTACATGATAAATTTTAATTACCATAAATTGGTCTATCCTATAATATTATAGTTCTAAAATTTAGGATGTTACAAAAGGCCCCCCCGTTGAACATTATCAGTGGCGATTATTGGCAAAGTAATCAAAATCTTAGTATGCGTTGGGATTAAAATCAACTCATGTTTATACATAATATTTTTTTTTGATACCAATAAATTGGAAAATACATAGAAACAATGAAAAACAAAATGAACACTAAAAGGGCTAGTGTCTCAATCCCCTCCTGATATGCTCTATTCCTATAACATTAGCTAGAAGAAAATGATGAAGTCCAGTAGGAGGGTCTGAGAAGTGAGCTTCATCAGGAGTCTCCACGTTGGAAGGGCCAAGTTTGCCAGCCAATCCGCACATTGATTCCCTTCCCTAAGGACATGACAGAAACGTACATCCCATCGTCGCCGAGTAACTGCTCGTATCTTAGCCACCAAATGTGACTCACGAGCTGCACTACCTTCTTTAGAAAGTAATGCAATGACTGTTTGACAGTCACTTTCAACCATTACATGTCTCAAACCTGCCTCCCATGCCATCTCTAGCCCCCTCAGAACTCCCCACAACTCAACTGCTAGTGCCGAGCATCTCCCAAGTCGCACAGAAAAACCTCCAAGCTAGTTACCAGAACAATCTCTTAGCAACCCCCCACATGCCGCCAGCTGAAGTGGACCTTTTGAGGCCCCATCAGAGTTGAACTTCACAAACGGGGCTACAGGGGAAGCCCAACGGACAGTAGTAGGATATTGTTCCGATCTGCTAATCCCTACTTTAATAGTTGCCATTTTAACATCCTCCAAAAATTGAAAGACAAACGTGGGCTGATATCTAGCACTCACGTCTTGCGAGTTGTAGATGAAACCATTCCTCCACTTCCAAATGAACCAACAGGAAACAAGAAATACAGCATGCCAAAGGTATCCACCAACTCCTTTGTCATCACACATCCAATTTTCCCTGACCAATCAGACCAGTCGCAACTACAAAACGAGTGGAGCCGATCGGTGGGTACTACTTCATACCAAAACGCACAAACCGCAGGACGGTCCCTAAATGCATGTAAGCTAGTCTCTTCCGTTTGGTGACACACTGGACATAGGCCATCATTTCCAGTCCAAGAGCGAATCCATGCCTGTAATGGTAGCCTCTGGTGAAATAATTTCCACCCAAAAAGTTGCACTCTATGGGGTCCCTCCCACTTCCATAACTTACTCCATATGTCACAACTTATGTCAGAGTGTTGAAAGCCAGATTCAGCTAAATACATGTAACAACTTTTAACACTAACACTAGTTGAATCTCCAACCAACCAGAACGATCGATCAGGACCATCATCAGCGGAGGGAGGGAGCATACCTCTAATCAGTCCAACCACATTCTGAGGAAGAAGGTTGTATAATAATGACAGGTCCCAACGGCCATCTCGACCAACAAATCTAGCAACCATGCACTTGCGCATATCTTTCGGAATGGAACTCAATGCATAATCCTGCAGGCACATAGTAGAGGATACCCATTTATCTTTCCAAAATGAGATAGTAGTCCCATCTCCAATCTCCCATCGTACCCCATCCTTCATGTTAATAAAGATACTACATAATGCGCTCCAAAACGGTGAGCCACCAGCCTTAAACAGAGGTAATTGCCCATTTGAAACCTTGTATTTCCACCCTAGAAACCGCACCTAAAGGGCATCTGTCTCATTCTGAAATCTCCACCCATACTCCATGAGAAAAGCATCATTCATAATTGCATTTGATTTCAAACCAAGCCCACCCATAGATTTAGGAGAAGTCAATACATTCCAGCCTATAGCATGGTGAGCTTTCCGTAAATGAGAGTCACCCCAAATGAAATTTCTTTGAATTCTATCAATCTCATTGCATATATTTAATGGAAGGCTCGCATATTGCATATGAAAGTAAGGGATAGTAGATAGTACTGACTTGACAAGAGTTATTCTACCTGACTGAGACAAACACTGTTGTTGCCACCCTCCTAGCTTCCTTCGAAGCTTGTCCACAATATGTTGGTAACATTGTTTAGTTGCTCTCCCATGAACCATCCAAGCCCCCAAATATCTTCCAATACTTTTAACTCGCTTGAATCCACTCTTCGATGCTAGAGAAACAACCAATGCTTCCAGTGTGTGCTTAGGAAGGTAAATCACTTTTTTTTCAATGCTTAGTTTGAGACCTGAAATCTGTTCAAACAAGGATAGACATTTCATAACGATATCCAATTGCTCAGGCCTTGCCTCTGCAAATAGCAAAAGATCATCAGCAAACATCAAATGGGAAATTGGAGGTCCTCCCTTTCCCACCTTCATAGGGGTCCAAAGACCACCATTAACAGCTGTGGAAATTATATGAGACAATTTTTCCATAACTAAAGTAAACAAGTATGGTGATAAAGGATCACCCTGACGAATGCCCTTAGAAGGTTGAAATGATGTAGTTTTACCACCATTCCACAAGATGTTAAGAGAGGAAATAGATACAGCCTGCATGATTAATTCAACAGTAGGCCACGGTAATCCAACCTCCCTAAGGACATTATGTAGGAAATTCCAATTTACACGATCATACGCCTTTTCTAGATCAACTATGATTGCCATAAATTGTCTTCCTCTCATTTTATGCATTGAGTGAATCAATTTTTGAGCAATGACAATGTTATCATGTATCTGCCTATGAGGAACAAAACTAAGAGTTAATAGGGCGGTTTGTTTTACTCCTAAGCGCATGTAATACTTGAATTTATTTTATTTCTCCCAAATTTATAATTTTTTCCATAATCTCTCTCCATTGGACATGTTTAAGAGTTTTTTTTTTGTTGGGTTAATTAAAGTAGTCAATTTTAATGCAAATAATTAAAAGGGATAATTTAACAAAACATACACACATTTTTTACAAGTAATTAAATTAACTATTTTTTATATGCAAATTAGTTTTGCTGCTCATGCATATCATCAAGCGCGGATTTACCCCTAAATTTTTTTCTAATAAGAATTTTTATATAAGGAGATACCTTTATTTGTCTGTAGCTTATTTTAATATTTTGACTACATACAAATAAATCTACACGCAAGACAAACTTATTATGTATAACTTACTAATCTTTTGATCACAATATATATTAGTTTCACATAATCTTAGCTTGTATTTGTTCCTTAATTTTTGAATTTGAAATTATCGTACGTAAACAAAATATAAGAAAATATCTACATGTATATACAAACTTAAACTAAGTTTGTTTGATTCTACTATATTTCATCATTTGTATTTAAAAAATTTAGTTAATATTTCTCCGATCCTAAATATAATATATATTTACCAAATTTAAATAGATTAAGAAAGTTAATTAAGTAAGTTAATTTAACATGTATTTTCTAAAACACCTTAGTCATCATTTTCCCTAATTTTTTTATTCACTATCTTCCTTGATTATTGTTAATGAGTATGAAAACTATATCTTCTATTTAGAACAAAAATTAATACCCTAAATATGTTTTATATTATAAATTGAAGAGTAATTTATTGGAATATACATAGTTTATTCTTGGTGGATTAGGGCCACCCAAACCCAATGTAAGTGGGGCTATTATATGATAGATTTCTTTCAATTTTTGGTATATTAGGTCTATATGTGTATTTAAAGTACTATTATTTACGATATAATATTTTTTATTTCGCCCCGGTCATTAAAATTCTTGGCTCCGTCACTACATGCATATCATGCTTATGACTTAGTGCATGGGTAAATTCAGCCCCGGTCAATTCAATTTTGATTGGCCTATTATTGGATTTGGATACTTAGTTATTTAGTAGCTTAAGAGAGTTAAGATTTCGTGTTTTCTTGGAGCTGATTTGAATATTAGCTTAAGATCTCATGTCACCCCCATGAAAAAAACAATCTAGATTGAGGTGTCTAGAGGCACATTCAACTCTAACTCAGTCAAAGGAGTGTTCAAGAAACAAGAGAAACAATTAAAAAAAAAAAAAGGTTCTTTTATGCTTTACGACATAAAACTTGCCTCACATTTTTATCTCAACTACTTCAAATAAGCTTATCCAAATACAAGTGGGATCATAATTAAGGGTGGCAGACTCTCCAAACATACATGCGTGATCAGGGTTCAATTCGAGATGGTTTGTTGAACTAAATGATGAAGAGATTTTGGTGATCAAAATTAGGGAAAGTGACAATTTTACGAACTTGAGAGAGAATAATAATCGTACATGCATGTGAAGATATACATATATATACATACATATATATATATATATATATATATGGGACCTCATAAGATTCGTTTGGATCACAAAGTGTTTTTTCCCTCCAAAGCACAGAAATAGGAAAAAGTTTCCGAGGAACATGGCTTTTGCTTTCCACATTCATTCATGCTCATTTGCTTCCCCCACTCATCACCTCCTTTCTGCCTTCTAGTATCCAAACAATCCCGTATTTCATTTACTTGGGCTTTTCTCTCATCTTATGCCATCTGGGTTTATTTACATGTGAACGACAACTACAGCCCAGCATCTTTGCCTGAAAAATGAGTTCATTTTCTTACAGAAGCACGTTGCAATAATTTCTGCAAGACACATTCTAAAAGCAATTCTTATTTTATAAGCATTCTCTTTTACCAACTCTGTGGGATTTCAAGCGTACCTAGAATCCAAATACTGGGCTATTGATGCGGGCTTCGGTTATGTTACACGGCAAATGCATTATAGTAGAAGGGACAGACCGTTAGTTTATGCATACCATGCCACATAATGTTGAACCTTATGTAATCACAAATATAAGGGTTCTACGTGCCTCTTCCTCAATAAACGTGTTTGTTAATACAAATATAAATAATTGGGGAATATCACATTTATCCACCGAAGGTTTTCTATTATTTGCATTTTGATCCCAATGTTATTGGGCTTAATTAGGCCCTAATCCACAAATTAATGTTGGAATAGATATATCCCAGCAAACTCTTTTCTAGTGCCATGCATTTTACCATGAATACATCTTAAAATCTCCCAAATACTTCAATCAAGAAACATCACATGATATTGATTGGTGGCATACTTCTTTTTGGTCACCAAACTTGTTATTTGCACGCTTTACACAACAGTTTTATCAGTATTCCAATCCACTCGTACAAATAGTAGTATGCATTGCAAAATCACACAAGCAAACAGTAACAAATTCACACACACCAATAGATTAACCTTTAAACCTTCCATCCCAATTCAAGAAGCTTATGGTCCACCTTACCTTGTCCTTTTACTTGTCCCGATGAACAACGACGACGTCCTTCAATATTTGCACTAATTATTATTCCTTTATTATCATATTCACGGTTTGAACTTCCATTATTTGTTTTCTTCACAGAAACACTACGGCTAGCTGAACCTGTTGCTCGTAGACTCTTCTCCCAGTCAACCTTCTTCCCATCATTGACACCACGCACTAATGATTGTTTCATATCTTCTGATCTATGACTCCACGAACGATGTCGTCGATGATGATGACGACGACGACACTTTTGATCATCATCAGTTTCTTCTTTTTTTGTCTCTTTGATCTCAACTTTGGTCTTCCCTTCCATTTTTATGCTTATGTTCACCTCAGAAAGTGCTTTTGTTGTGTTATCTACTTCAGATTCTCTCTCCTTCTGACGTTGATAAAGCCGGTGAAGTCTCAGAGAAAGATTACATATTCCGTCTTTCAGTTCTTCTTCTAAGCCCCTTTCCACCTCCATTTCTAGCTCACTTCGTATCTTCATCTCTTTCTCTGACATAGCCGATCTCAAAATGTGATTTTTCTGATGACAAAGAAAACGTTGGCAGATTAGAGGATAAGTTTATGGTAATTAGACCCACAAAACACCCAATTAAGCAAAAAGAGTTAAATTTATGAAAGAAAGAAACTTTTTTCACGTCAAGCAGTGAGGTAAACCAAGTACTGCCGTCTTCGTTATAATCTGCAGTGCCCAAATGATATTTTAATTATAAGCAAATTGCCAACAAGAAATTATATGAAAGAATATAATAAGTAATACAGAATTTAGATCAGAATAATTAGGTAATGAACCTTGAATCTTATCGGCCTCAGTGTATATGATCAGCTGCTGGTTCATGCTGAGGTTGGTGACCCTAGATGAAATGTGGCTGATGATATGGAGAAATATTTTATATATTTATACATGAACAAGGTGGTTTGGACAGGTTGGGATGGGGCATGTGACAAGTTGTAAGGAACATGACATGACTTGGGGCAACTTAGGTTGAAGATGACAGTTAGGCGTTAATTCAGTTGACTCATGCAAAATTAGACGACAAAATAGCCTTGCATGATTTAGCATGTAAGTGCAATATTATTTGGGAAGGGAATAATGGGCAAGCATGAAAATGAAGGAATACTACTTGGAAAGAGATGTTTATTCGGAACCTTTTTTATTTATAAAAAGATATATATGTGCTTTGCGTGGAAGGGAATAGGGCACTTGGTTGGCCTTAAAGCACAATCAAGAAATAGGGCACACTTGTTTTGATACCATGACATGTATATATATGTGTGTCTCTCAATGGTTGATATTTTGAGACCCTTCTCCAATTCTCCAGTTATTAATTTTTTAGACTCTTGGGACAGTTCTATCCTTAGTTACAAAACTGCTTAAAAACTGTAATTGAAAAAAATTTATTTATTTATTTTCCAATTGTATGACCGTTAATTAATCCAATATTGTCTAATTGGCAATAACATTCTTTCCTTCTCAATTTTCATGTTTTTTAGCTTTTAATTTCTTATGTAAAATGTTGGGCGTGACCATGTGGCCTCTCTTTTCATATGGAGGATGGCCCAAATTAGAAGCCCACCATGAGTATGACTTGTTAAGTTGTCATATATATGTTAAGGTTTAAGAATAAGGTAAGGGATTCAGGACTAGGCCTTTGGGTCGTGGGTTCGATCCCCTCTGCCGTCGTTGGGACTCCTTTGGTAGGCGATCTCGTAAGTCCCTAGTAAGTGCTCATAGAGCCTGGGGCCGTGCTCTAGCCTTGGTAGGGTGACTGATGCCGAACCTTCCAAAACTTTTTCATAAAAAAAAAAAAAAAGAATAAGGTCTTGCCCAACGGGGGTTGGCTCAAGTGGTAAATGGCTTGTGTCGCTTAAGGAAGGTCTCGGGTTCGAGCCTTGTAAATGCAAAAAACCCTACTAGGAGATTCTCCTATCATAGCCAGGTGCGCGACGCGGGTCGGATTCAAATTAGTTGGAGTGAAGCTCCGGTGAACCAGGTGGGCAACCAAAAAAAAAAAAAAAGAGAATAAGGTCTTATTACCTCTCGAGTTTAACTGGTAGAGGAGTTGGATACTCTCACTAAAAGGAGGAGATTCGATCATGGAGTTAGTTAAGATGCTGGGAGAGTCATCCTAACTCCTAAGTACCTAGATAAATATTTGAGGGTAATAAATGACTCGTCCTGTCCAACGCTAATATTATCTAGGAGGAATGGAGATTTCGTCCTATCTTTAGATTGTAGGTAAGTGTAACCCCTTTCCTAAAATTTCTGTGACAAAAAAAAAATAGAAAAAGAAAAAGAAAATAAAAGAATAATGTCTTATTGTAAAAAAGAAAAGAAAAAGGAGGTCTGATTCAAGTTGATATAGCAACCTTTCGAGAAAAGAAAAGAAATCAAAGCTCCTTTTCACATGTTCACAACACATTTGGGTAAAATTGCATTTTTGAATTTGTTAACGGTTGGATCAAGTTGAAACTTCGGCATCCATTTCAAGACATTTGATGCGTTGTTTTTAAGTTTTAACTGTTGGGTTATTGATTTGACGCCTCACGTTAGAGACTTAGAGTTATTCTTTTATCATTTTTATTCTCCATATAAAGCAAGTTTTTTTTTTCAAGGTAAAAAAAAAAAAAGTTCATGAGTTGCCATAAATTATTAAAGAACAGGTAAATATGCAAATATTATAATTCTAAAATCGATGTGTAAGTGAGCATGTAATCAATATATAAGATACCTATGAGGAAGGGAGATTTCGCCCTGCCCTTAGATCGTGGGTGAACCCAACCTCTTTCCTAAAATTACAGTATAAAATATATATATATATATATATATATATATATATATATATATATATATAAATTTTTGTCATTTACGAGAATATATATCATGAATATCTATCTCTTCTATAATATTTGTAGTAATGCCATTAAAAGCCATTCTCTGAGAAATAGTTTTTGAAGAAAATAGTCATGGTTATACTAACTTCGTTATGTATTCCATTTACTTTCACACTAAAAGATATCAATATCCATATTTATCATTCTATTTTAAATATCATAATTATTTATTACTCTATTTTTATAATTCAATATCAATATTTTACAGTTTATATCCATGAATATTATTAATTTCCCCCATGATTCAAGGAGTTAACATATAATAATAATTTAGCCCATAATTCAAGGAGTTATCATAATCATCATTCAAATCAAATCTGTAAGAAGCTTAAAATCCAATAAATATAGTTGGCCCGATTGATTATAGTAATATTTATATATATTAATGTCTTCAGTATATTTCTTTTATGTTCTCCGTTCTTTATTATTAGTGATTTTAATTCTTCATCCACAATATCATGGCAGGTGGATCTTATGAACTCATTAGGGATATTGATTACGGTAATTTTGGACGATGACTAAAAAGACGTCACCTTTTAATGTATGGAAAGTCAACATAATTTTGGCCTATAAGGAGATTTGTGATTCACATTTATTTGATTATTGAGTTTTGGGTTTTCTGTGCTCTGTGTTATGGCAAACATATCCTTCATGCAGGGCCATAGGATTGAGGGTGCAGTTACACAAAAGGGGCAACTTTAGAGATTCATCCAAGACATGGTAAAGGGGGAAGTCTACTAGTTAGAGAACTTTGAGGATATGCCTAACAACGATGCCTTCAAATTATGCGACCACCCTTAGAAGCTTGTTTTGCATGTATTGACATACTTCGTTGAATCTGACGTTTTGGTAGCTCAAAATTCATTTTTGCACCTTTTAAAGACATTTCCACTTACACATCATCAAACAAGGGATTGATTAATGGTTCGTCCCGATTAGATGCGCATGATTAAAATCATTTTATATTTAGATAAAATTTATTGGCCAAGATGTCTTACATAAGCAAAACAATCATGCATACATTATAGGTTTTCTAGATGCATTTGAAAGCTTGGTTGACCACCAACGAGAGACTGGAAAGACAAAACACTTTACCATCTCTATTGAAAAGTTAGCAGATGCACTTACCTCAATCTTTTCTTTTCCTTTTTTTGTTTGATTTTTTGTGCTTTGAACAAATACAATCATGGAGAGCACTCTTGTAAAAGATGTGTAATATTTTATTCATTTTCAATGTTTGTTTCTTTTTTCAAATCAATGTTGTTTCCCTATTTCATTCTCGTGGTCTTCGATAGTAATATTATCAATATTTATCAACATGCAGTACATTGGAGACTTTTCGTACAAAAATATATGAGTCATTTAAAATAGATGATTATAAAATAATTACATGATTTATTAGGATTACAAATAAATATATTGCCTATTGTGTATACAATTTTTTTTAAAAAAAATGTCTACCTATAAAGACTAAATTGTAAAATAAATATTATATACCTTATAAATCAATGCTTTAAGTCAGTGAATTGTCTTTATATGCTTGCAAAGCTTCCAAAGCTCAAAATGCTATGTAACAACTCCCACACACAGGAAGCAATATTTGTTTTATGATATAGAAGATGAATGAATATACTATAAATGATTTTTTAAATTTAATTTGTATTCAGTTGATTAAGAAAAGATATTTAAACGCAATATGGTAAAATAATTTTCTTCATATTAAAAATTATTATAAATAAAACAAAAATAATAAAATAATATATACCACACGGCTTTTGATCTAGGCCGTTAAGTTCTCCAACGATTGCATGCGCGATTGCGAGAGGTCTGAGCAATATAATAATCATAATGGCTTGAAGGGGTGCTAGTCGTTACTGGGCTTTGGGGGTGCCTTCTGATACAGGGGTTTTTGGGGGTGCCTTCTGATACAGGGGTTGTTATTGGACTTTGGGGGTGCCTTTCGATATAGGGCTTGAAGGGGTGCTTGTCGTTACTGGGCTTTGAGGGTGCTTGCCGACATAGGGCTTGAAAAGGGGTGTCAGCCATTATTAGGCTTTGGGGGTGCCGATCGTTACAAGGCTTTGAAAGGGTACCAACCACTGCTAGGATTTGTGAGTGCCTGCCGGTACGAGCAGATATCCTGAGTATCACTTCTCTCCTCATCCCCTCCTCATCCCTCAGTACAAGTCTTGAAAAGGGTGTGAGTCGTTACCTAGCTTTTAGTGTGCCTACCATTATAGGGCTTGAAAAGGGTGCCATAACACAAACATGCATGTGATGCCCCTTGGACTATTGCTTATGATATGGAATGCCAATGAGGATGACGACACTGATGATGAAGATAATAGTGATAAAGATGATGATAATGGTCATGATGTGACACTAAGTGTGTGGTGCCCCAAATAGTGAGGTTTATGACGATGAGGATGAAAATATTGATGAAGAGGAAGTCATAAATGATTATCACAATGAGGATGAAAATATCTTTTAATTTTTATTTTTCACAATAAATTTCCCAATTAAAATATCAATAAGCATCAATGAGATGAATATTTTGAAATTTGTTTTCATTTACTACAAACCTCAATTGCATGACAATCACCATTAATAATGATCATTTTTCGAAATTCAATTATAATACAATCCTCATCAATGTCATTTACTTATTAATTTAGTTGCGCCATGTGGAGGATTTTTTCTTTTCTCATCTTTTATTATTTTCTAGTGGGGCCAGACAAAATGGGTTGTTCACAATAACACTTAGATTTTTTAAAAGCTACCAAAACTAATCATAATTAAAAAAACAATGCTAATCAATTTAAAGTTAGCTATAATAATAATAATAATAATAATAATAATAATAATAATAATAATAATAATAAAAGATTAAAAGTAAGCAATAAAAGTCTACTATGGTTATGAAAGATTCCACATATACATATACAAAAATTCATGTCAAATCATGTAGAAAATGATTGAATCTCACCACATTTAAGTGTAATCAAAACATTAGTTAATACACTCTCCTTCTGGTTCCTTTTATTAAGCTTCAAATAACTAAATTACACCCAAAAAAAAAAGTTAATATTGGTTAAAGATAATAAATATATGTAAAAAATGCAACTTATTTTCTCAAAAGAGGTAAAAGAGAATGAGTGTTAAAAAAAAAAAGATAAGAGAGAATGAGTGTAAAATAGAGATAGGGGAGATATAAAATTAATTAGGAGTGGGAAAAATTCATTAAATATTTTAACATCTCCAATCCGTAACTTATAAATTAAAATTATCAAACACAATCAAAAAATTGAAGCTTATAATGAGGAGGGGAGGAGTAGGAGTACCTATTTGAGATTCCAGAAAACAAATGAGATTATGCATATAAATAAAGGAAAAAACATTTCTCATGTTGTAGGAGAAAGGTTTTCTCATGCCACACACACATAAAATGGTGGGACCCGCATATATATATAATTAACACTATATATATATGTGGGTCTCATCATTTTATGTGTGTGTAGGAATCTTGTTTTTCTCCTACAACATGAGAAAAGTAAATCCCATAAATAAACCCAACATTATATCTTAAACTTATAATTGCAAGAAAGGAAATTTATGAGTCATTTGACTTGTGTGTGTGTGTGTGGTGTTCTTAATCACAATTCCATCTTATATGGAACTTCTTTAATATGAAGTCAAAATTTTCACACTTGATGATTGACATCTTATATGTTTAGGCATTTTTAAGGAAAAAAAGAAGAGAATCACTATTTGGAAACTCGTCAGGCGCAGGGATATATACAAGTCAGAATTCTTTGCAGATTCGCACTATATCATCTGTGTCGTGTTCTTGTTCAGATTCGCACGATATCATCTGTGTCGTGTTCTGGTTCAGAACTAACCCATTGAGAAACTACAAGCGGATCATTGTTCCACTGATATACTCATCTGACCATTAATGTCAGATATCAATTGCATAACATTTTGAATACCCTTTTATTCTTAACTTTTTTTTCCTTAAAAATTGCTTATTTCCACACACACGCACACACACACATCCTGCCACCGGTTAGCAAATGTATTTATTCCTGCCAAGCGGGTTAAATGGAAGATGTCGCCATAGTCTGTTGTAACGTGGCCCCAACCCACAAATACTGCAGCAGAAAGAAAAGAAAAACATATTTTACTTTTTTTTTTTTGGTCAAATATTTTACTGTCACCTTTTGTGTATCAATATCTACATATCTATATGTTAAGAGTTATTAGGGAATGAGATTTTTTTTTTTTTTGGGGGCTAATAAAATGAGATATTTTAGAGTAGTTATTAGAGTGATGTATATTGTGTAGTCGTATTGGGTGTGGCCTTATATCTGGCCCATTAGATACATCTTGAGTCAGGTTTACGTTGTCCAGTGTTGTTCCACTTCATTTGAACCCATCATTTTCTGTTTTTCCACTTCTAAGCATTTTGAATACAATATGCAACATTAACTATGATGATGTGATTAATATCAAAAAAAAAAAAAACTATGATGATGTGACCGAGGACAGCAGTGTAGTGGCACAGCTGGTGGTATTGAGATGCCTTATATCTCCCTTCAGGTCCCGTGTTCGAATCCCCCCTCCCCTCGCCTTGTACCAAAAAAAAAAAAAACTATGATGATGTGTGTATAGCTGCATATGATGAAAAGCAAATGTGATTGCTGTTTAATGATGCTTTCATGAGAAAGTTGAAAAAGCCAGTTCAAGAGAGCAAGTTTATATATTTTTTTTAGGGTTTAGGATTTTTCCCCAGGAGCGCCCAGCACCATGTGTTTTTTTGCTCGTTTTTTTTTTTGGAGCAAAAATACATATGTGGTTACATTTTAGGAGTAAAAGTCACACCACCATTAAAATTTTATTGTAAATACCGCACTTCCTGTTGTAAATCTATCCTGTTGTAAATATGACCTTTTCTGTTGTAAATGGCCAGATTTTAAATTTTGTTGTAAATACAGCACTTCCTGTTGTAAATCTAGTATTTTTTTTTTGTTGTTGTAAATAACCTTTCTATGTTTAAAATCCAGGTGTTTAAATGTTGTTATAAATATGGTATTTTCTGTTGTAAATATGGCCAGATTTTAAATTTTGTTGTAAATACAACATTTCCTGTTGTAAATATACCATTTTTTTTTGTTGTAAATGACCTTTCTATGTTTAAAATCCAGGTGTTTAAATGTTGTTGTAAATATGACATTTTCTGTTGTAAATGCACAGTTAGTTAGATTTTAAAGGTGGTGTGATTTTTGCTCCTAAAATGTAATCACATGTGTATTTTTGCTAAAAAAAAAACACATGGTGCTGAGCGTTCCTGGGGAAAAAACACATGTATATTTTTACCCCTTTACCCTTTTTTTTTAAAACGCAGAAAAGCAGCATGTACGGTTAAGCAAATGTACTACATTAATTTCAGGATGCATGCCTGTTCGAATTGCATAGATCGTCATTCCATATATCCCATCTTAGCCTTACCAACATTACATCCTTAATAAAGTCCTCTTGATGCACTAAAACTTATGTTTGCATGGTGTAAATTGTAGAGCTTTGACAAGCCTATGGTAGAGCATAGACTAGAAGAGAAAATTGAAATAAAATAACCCATAATGAGAGAGAGCTAAACACTTAACCTCGAGAGTGTCTTGAATTCTATTTGCAATGGATGAGTCATATATAGAGATGAGTTTGTGCTGGGTAGTGAGATTGTTCACATGGAGAGTTGAACTTGAGACTATGAAGGGAAACACAGACCCAAGAACTATGAATATATTTGCTAGAGTGGCATGAAGGATTAAATACTTGAATTTGCTCAAGAGTGTAAAAGGTTAAGTGTGGGGGAGTTGATAAGTCTCAATTCTACCACGTATTTCCATAACTCTTTGATTGATTTTAGTGCGATTTTCATGTTTAAAATGTCCTTTGATATGATCAATTGTAATTAAGAATGATTATGTGGAAATAAGAATTAGAAGAGCCTAGATGATGCATTTTATAATTTATCCTCAGTGTTGGCAGAAAAGGGATTAAACAGTTGTTATTTATGGCTTAAGCAATACTATCTTGTCGTTGCTGTAGTATTGCTACAACATCACAACTATACTGAATGATAAACATTAGCAGTAGCGTCTCTTGAGTGTAAATTAATTTCTTTCTTGAGAAAATACAAGAAATCATTGCAGGAATTGGGCTAGGCGATGAGTTGGGCCTTATAGACTAAAGATGGATGCAAAAGAGCCATGTGCTAAAGGGAAAAGGTAAAAGAGGTGAAAAAAAACTAAGAAATGACAGTTGGAGAGAGAGAAAGTTGATAAAATATTCATGTTGAGCCTTGTAGAAAAAGACGAGCCCAACCTACTAATGAAAAGAGGACAATTCTAGCCAACAACCTGAGCCTTTAAAAGAAAAGCAAGGACAACCCTAACAACGCAACACATATAGCATGATATAGAAAGCACAGAAACAGAGTAATGGTTGTACATAGCTGAGAGAGAGAAATCTTAAGCAAAGGACAGAAGACTGAATTCAGCGTGTGATAGAAGTTTCTTTCCTTCTTTGGACTGCTTCTATTTCTGACGTCTTCTTTTCTTCATTCTTAGTTTTATTTCTTTGTTCTATTTTGGAAGAAATTATGTTTAACTCAGTTTTAATGATTTTGAAAGCCATGAGCTAAAATTTACATAGCTAAGGTTTGATGGAACCCTAATTTGCACATTTTACCTGAATATTTAGCATAAATGGAATTGTGATTCAGTTTGTTAAACGGTGTGCATTTAAATTGTCTTACTTGTTTGTTGACTGGCCATTAATAGGCAAGAGCAGTGGTTTTAATTTACTCCAAGGGAAGTAAGACTAGACCTCCATTGAATAGTGTGTATTAGTGGATTTATTGTGTAATTCCAGCTGAGTTCGTAAGCTTTAGGCATGGGTTTACCTCACACAACCATACACTTTGCATTCCATAGTATTCTGAGCTCAAATTTTGCATAGGCATGTAATGAAATTAGGGTTAGGATTAAACATATAGGATTGTTAGAAAAATCTTTAGCATTTTGAGGCACTATTGTTGACAAATTCAATTCTCTTTATTAGTTGATGCAAGTGTGGATTTGCAAGATTGAGACCTTTGAACAAAACTCGTAGGCAATAAGATATGGCTTAAGATCGATGTTTTCTTCCTTTGCTAGGTAGTTGTCGTTGAGCTCTCTATCCTGTAAATTCTTTAGCATTCTGAGGCACTATTGTTGACAAGTTCAATTCTCTCTCTCTTTTTTTTTTCCTCTCTCTGGTCTCTTCCATTCAACACCTAGGCTAGGACTCTTGTATAATAGAAAATCAATGTTACAAATGTATATTCTCTACATAAGAGGGGAGCTTAGGTGGCTTACATGTTAAGAAAAAGATTAGAGGAAGCACAAAAGCGTTGGCCGTTGGTTGCATGTCATGAGGAACAAAGGGAGAAGGTGTGTGCTCATAGAATTTGATGCAGATTTGAATCCAATTGGAGAAGAGGAAGACATGTTCATTAGCTATATTGGCTATTTGAGTTGAAGCAAAGTTGGCATTATATGGCCTAATTGGAAGGCAGTTCCAAAAGACGCAAAAGCTATAATTTGGGAACAACTTTTAGTTTATAACTTTATATCTTTATTTCTTATCGTTTACATGTAACTATTTATGTTGAACCTTATAGCAAACCTATGATGTCCCCAACACCAGGCAGATGTACAAATATTGGATAGGGATCCACATCAAGATATTCTTATCTTCCTCCAAAAGACTAAAGATAGTTTGTGGCATCACGGTGTATATTTTGTTCGTCATAGTATGAAACATTTTATTTGAATTTATTTGATCTCATTAACTCGGTTTTCTTTATTCTCTGTTCATAGGAATTAAGTGAAGCAAATAAAGAGAGATAAGCTAAAAATAATTATCCGCATTGCATATTTTGTGGGGGTTATCGGAATCTTGAAAAGAAGATCATGCAATCTTATTAGAAATAAATGGAAGAAGCAGCCAAATCAAATCTTAGCATTGTCGTGTAGGCCCTGCCTCCTCCCCCACATTCTGGGTCTCTTCTAGAGCTATTGTGCTTTGTAAGTTCTCTCCTCTTCTTTGGAGTCTAGCCGAATAAGAATTCTCTTGGCTCTTTTGCAACTTTGATGATCTTCAAGGTTAGCCTTCTTTTCCTCTTATAGTCAGGTTTCTTTGCGGCATACGTCTAATGAGTTGAGTCTTTCTAAATCTGTCAGGTCCAACTTTCTAAATTCGGTTGATTGATTCTGCTGGTACTTCGGGATTCTCCAAATCTTATTTTCGATCCTCCACATCTTCTAATTCAATCCGTCAACAATCCAACCGCCATCTAATAACCTGCACTTACTTTCCTAAAACAACCTCAAGGAAAAGTCAGAACATAAGACACATCGCATTACTTCACTTACGATGCTTTAGCATTCCGGTTACATTGTATTGTGGGTATGTTATGGTTTACATGATGTTGTGGCACGATATCAGCTATGCTATGTGCTTTCACAATAAACCTCAAACTTACCTTTTTCTTATGCACATGTATAGGATAATTATGCAATTACCACGAGTTATGAGATTCATCCTACCTTTCCCTATATGCGTGAATTATAATATATTTACTCAGATTAGAGACATTTAAGTTCAACTTCACCATACAAAACAATCATACATTGTAGGGAAAACATGTCATAAATAGTACTCATCAAAGTCTAAAAATAGCTCAAGGTGCAAATTTGTCACTTACTTCGATAAGAGTTGTTGCAAGAGCTACATGGTGAGATAGGGTCAATGGCATTGTCTAGCATTCAAGTCAGGATGGGTCAAAAAGAACATAGATATCAGGTTTTTAAATAATTTCAATTAAGATAATATTGAATTTTTTCTTTAGTTAGTTTAATTAATTCTTTCATTTTTCTTACTCAAGAATCCCTGGCCTCTCCCAGCACCAAAGGTAGTTACAATCCACTTGAATTAGGACATGGAGACCCTAGTCCTATACCAGAGGTTGGAGAACCTTGTTCTCTTTTGTTGGATGTATTGTTGCTGCATGTTGTTTCCAATGTTGTTTCCAATGTTGTTGCATGCACACATGCTACCACCCATCATCATAAGCAAAATCGAGACAATCAGCGTAAGGTAAATGTTACAAGTGTTTGAGAGGGGAAGGAAGGTGTAGATGTCCCGTTCTCTGATGACGAGGTTGCCAAACTAGGTCAAGCAATAGGATCTTTCATCCTTCGGCCTCAATATCTTGTTCATATGGCGAGACCACCTCCAATGATAAGAAACACCTTACTATTACTTGAATTTTCCTCTTTGACATTCTACTTATAATCTTTATTTTATGTGTCTCTAGAATCAAGAAGAAGCGACAAAATTTTCCTTATTGTCACAACTGCAAAATATCCATAAAAAAATTAACAAGGTCGACTTACACATGCCTTGTGGGATTGTGGGTAATATAATGTCATATCCCTTTGCAATTGATAGTAAAAATATTATAGAGCTCCTATCTTTGGAAGATAAAGATGTAGGATAGGTAACATTTGTAATCATGTGAATTTATTTTTTATTTTTAAATTTTATTAATGCATTGCTTTTTAGGATTCTATATTCACCAAGTCATTTCTCATTTTAATTCAATGGTAGCTACTTCCACAAAATATGTGTTGAAATGGAGAGAAACTTTTGTATAAATTCTTATGTTCTGCAAATCTGGCAAGGCATAATACCAAGTTGGAAAATAGGATGAGTTATGTGGGCTATGCAATTAGAGAAACTTATTTGTTGTGTTATCTAACACCAATTGTTGAAAGGCAAGTAACTTAATTTTATCTATTTATACATATTCATTTTGCTACGAAGTATCATGTTATCTAACCTCATTTTAATCTATATATGTTGTTATAGTTATCATTGGAGTCTGTGCATTGTCTGCCCCTTCATCAACGTCATCTTTTGGTTTGATTCCTTGGATTGCCAGCTAGATGAAGAGATAAAAATCATTTCCAACACATAAGTTAATTTGTTTGTAAATAATTGGTTTTTGACTTGAATAAATTGTTTTAATGTCTTTGATTTTCATTTTAATAATAGTGCACTCAAGACATATTATTTAATGGGTGGGAAGCACGAAGGTAAAAGTGGTTTAACGAAGTGGTTTCAGTCGAAAGTAAGTTGTTTAAATTCAAGTTATTTAATTGACAATCACTTTATATATGTCTTTATTCATTTTTACCATTCGCTTTTGATGTGTTGTGCGCTCGACAACTAAGGAAAACTGAGTGCAGATATTATGTTTTACTCTATATGTATAACATCATTGTTAATTAGTGAACTTGCTACAAATTTTGAGCAAGTGATCATTTCTTGATCCTCAAATGATTTTCATTTTTGTTCTCGTAATTGTTAGTTATTTCATTCAATTGATTTATTTATATTAACTTATTCTTCAATTTGCATGCAGATTTTTGGTAATGAGGACGCCTACAAGATCAAATAATTAATTTGATATGAGATCTTTTGGCAAGACTAGGGTTGTCCAAAAAACCCGGTAGTATGGTTGGTTAGGTCTGACCTGGTCCAAGAAAAAAAAAATTGTTCCAAGACAATTTCACCGAACCAAACCAAATTGCTTGGGTTGGACTGGACTTCAGTCCAGGGGCTTAGACCCCTTGGACTGCTTCTATTTTGACCTGATTTTTTTTCTTTTTGTAAATCACCATTGCATTCAGCCACTCAGTGGAGTCTGGACATCTTAATGTGTTTTTTAACTTATAGGAATCACTTTTCACTTAATCACTATTTATTATTTTTAGAAGTCAAGTGAAATTAAAGCTAAAATATTGCCTCTCAAGAAGGCAAAAAATAAAAACAAAAAACAAGACTTCCTCAACTGGTTCAAACAGTACGTCGATCCGGTCCGGTCCAGCCCAACCTTGAGTTAGTAACCGATTAGACTGAACCTTGAGCTGACTTTCCCAACCCGAGGTTCCATCAGGCCAGGTCTCAAGTTGACCTCCAACTCAGTCTGGCCTGGTCCTTGGACATCATCCCTAGGCAAGACATCTTCAAAAAAAGATAGATGATGTATAGAGATAAAAGGTTTCCTTTTCATAGTGTAGTGGCTTAAAGAACTTGTGGACACTTGATTATATTTGTTTAAGTTGATCTATGTTTAGTTTTGGAGCACGTACTTCATTATATTTATGAACCACACTAGATGTATATATACTTGCTTAGTAGTGTTATGTTTTGGGTATATACGTGCATATTATCTAGGAATTGGTTGTTTTTTAAATGCTGTGGGTAGAAAATACGAATTACATGTTAAAAAGATAGACTTTTAACGTCTATTTTCTATAAAACATTCATTGTAGAAGGTTTACAATAATTGTTTTAAAAACAGTTTGAAAAACCATCGTTGTAACTTGCAATGATGGTTTTACCAAAAACTGACATTGTATGTAGCAAACTTACAACGATGGTTTTAAAAAATAGTTGTTGTAAGTCACTTATGATGACAGTTTTGAAACAGACGTCTATTATATATATATATATATAGATATAGATATAGATATATATATATTTATTTATAAGATTGCTAGAAGCCTATATTAAAGGAGAAAATTATACAAGAGGGGAAATTAATCCCAAACGCTCTTGGTTAACCCAAGATCTCAAATAAAAAGGACACACATCAAGAATAGAGGATTTGGAGATACCCACTTTAGCCAAGACATCAACAATCCTATTACTCTCACGTTCACTTTAGCTACTCTTGAAATAGACGTCTATTTTAAAACTTTTAACGATATTTACATTGAAGTCCCCCTAAAAACAAACGTCTAAGTGTCCTTAAAACAGACATTAAAAGTGCTTTATATAGTAATATTTGTACAATATTCCTAATATATAAATTGAAAATTGTCCCAACAAGGGTGTGCCTTGGACTAGGGTTTTCTCCAATTGTGGGGAGACAGCCTCTGGCTTTCACTAAATACATGGAAAAATAATTCTGGTAACACTTTTTTTTTAAAAAAAAAAAATGGCGCTTTTTATTTTATTAAAATAGTTAAGAAAAAGGGTTTCTGAGGGTGTGTGAAGGAATATTAATATGCTTCTGTCTCAGCTTCTGCATCGTATCAATAAAAAGAGGACATAAGAAGATGAAAGAGTAATCAAAAGCATACTCTGATGCTATATATCTTTCTCTCAGTGCATATATATATAAGAATCAGTCCAGGTCTGCCCTACTACTCATAATCTTTTCCATCTTCATATTCTTCTGCTTCTCTGTGATTTCTCACCCGCCACTCCTCCTCAGTACAAAAGCTTGTTTCCTTCTTTTGTAACTTCTGCCCTTTTGAAGAGTCAAAGCTAGCCCTCTCTCTCTCTCTGGATCACCATCAATAATCAATTCAACCCATCACTCCTTCAACCAAATAAATAAATGATTTCCAATCTCTGTTACTTCTCACTTGTCCTTTCTTCACTGCCCTTACATGTCCTTTTCTCTCACACCCTCATACATACACGCACACACGACATGTCCTCATGTCCTCCTTATATCAATTAGACGTGGGTCGTTTCAACAGCTAAATTAGTGGTTTTGTATTCGAGTCTGAGGTACGCAGCCGTGATAATTATTTAGAGGTAGTAGGTTCTCCCATTCTCACAAACTAGACTAGTCAATTGCTAATAAAGCTGGATACCAATAGAGTAATCCAAAGAATAATCTCTCTTCATAATATATATAACAAAGAAAAGTTGGTTAGGGAATAAATGGAGCGTGCGTGCAGATTAAAGGCATTCTATTTATGTATATATATCCAATAAACTTAGCATAGATTACATTATCAAGTTTAGTTTATGAGAAAGGAGAGTGTGAAAAGCGAAAACCTAATCTTTTTTAACTACAGAAGTTGATGAGGAGGAGGATCATGTGTATGAGGGGAGAGAGAGATGGTCACTCTTCCATTGACTATTTTTTTGGTCGAAACTCTTCCATTGACTATTTTTTTGGTCGAAACTCTTCCATTGACTCAAAGCTGTAAAATTTCAACAACCTCAGTCAGTGTGTGGCAGGACACTGTTCTGTCCCCATTACATAACGCTGCTCATCACATGCATTTAGCATACACAGGGCGATAAACTCGGACCAGAAATAATACTGACACCATCAAAAACCCTACATTATTCTACTAGTATATCTTTTTTTTTTTGGTCCCTTTTTTCATATTTTTATTTCTCCCTACATTAATTTCTCCTTCCATTTCACCAAAAGTCTTGTTACCTAGCTACTCATTCTCCGAACAATTCTTGTTTTTATACTATATATGATTTTGAGCATGATAAATACTCCAAAGACAACGACTTGAATTCTAGTCTTTGGTTGTTAAGAATGCTATTTATATACTACCTCTATCCTTAATACAATATCTTGTTTGTAGAGTAAATTGCAATAAGTTTTAATATTAAGAAGATGAGGTAGTATTAATTTTGGCTGTGATCTCATCAGAGAAAAATACGCTGAATCGTTTTTAACCTTTAAGCAATGAGGAGTGTGAAAACTATTTACCATAACTGTCATCGAAGAGAATATAATGAATGAAAATGCATTAACCAAGAAGGGACCCTATTTGTCTCTCCCTGTGTCAAGACTCGAAGCTTTTGGCTAAACCATGTGTATTATAGTGTAGATGGGAACATAATTACACAGATTATTAGTAAAACCAAATAAAGTATGAACTGATAATGGGGTTTTATTAGTATATAATTTGAAGGATTAATTATGGTTTTAGAATTTCAAGAGAATTGTCAGTTCCCACTTGTTATGGTTCTTCGCATATGCGATGCATTTCTGGTTGTATTGGGATCCATTATATGTATACATTTCTTGAGTTATTATATATGGTTTTTATTATTATTATTAATTAATCAATTCAACCATGCTTAGCTGTTTATATTATTTTAATGTTTTTCCTAAATATCTCATTATTATTTCTGGCCCATTATCATTTTTCTTGTTGTTTTTCCATAAAAGATAAGACTGTTACATTGCAGCGCCAGAGATTTTTTTTTTTTGCTCAAAACAGCACCAGAGATAAGCAAATATAATTTTATCATTATATATAACTATGTAAACTTTATGCAGTATGCACGGTGTACTTTTTCTAATAAATTATACTAAAAAGGGTAAAGTTATAATAAAAACCTCTTTTAAACAAAAGAGTTTGACTGGTCAGCTACTCAAAACAAAAAGGCTGGAGGAGGACCACATACCCTTCCTGCTTACCTCATGACCTGTGGGTCCCACATAGTGGCTTCCAATCCCAATGAGCTATATGCCTATATCCTTCTAGCGCTGACAAATATAAATACTGGATTTTACTATTTTGATCTTCTTCTTTTTTCCTGTTTAGATTACAAAAAATTCTAGATCATACACTCACTTATACATATCTAACTTAGAATCTATTTCTGCAAATATTTTCAAAAATTAAGATTTTATTGGAAATGCAAATATATCTAACTTATATTTTTTTTTCATATATATTTTATGGCATGCAATGAAAATAAATAAGATTAATAATAAACATGTAAGAACAAGAGGTGAAGTGACATCTATTGAAGTAAAAATAATAAAAGTTACAATATAAAAATATCCACAACCTCACGTCAAAGTGCATCAAACATCATAAACTTTTATGCGGTGTAAAAGTACTTATAAACATTTAAAATAAGACCAAAATGATATGTCTATTAAAATGGGTTAATGTCCATTAATTTTTATAGTGGGCCCATGCTATTGTTATGAAAATACCAAAATGCTTGTGCTCAAAAACGGTAAATATGACCACTGAGAACAGCAGTGCAGTGGCACAGCTGGTGGTATTGAGATGCCTTATATCTCCCCTCAGGTCCCGTGTTCGAATTCCCCCTCCCCTCGCCTTGTACCAAAAAAAAAAAAAGGTAAATATGTACAAATACTTATAAATTTTTACCCAAATTGCGTTAAACATCATATATTTTGTAAAAGTGTAAAAATACCCATGAATATTCAAAATGTACGTGAAAGTACCAAAATACCCCAACTTAATTTTCTTTAGAAATTAACTTACAATTAACACACTTAAATCTTCTATTCATTTTTTATAAACTTTTTAATAATTAAATTTAAGGTGTAAAATATAAAAACATAAGAGAATAATTATGGAGGAACATATTGTTGTATGTCAAAAAAAATAAATCAAAGTTGAGGGGACATAAAATTGACTTAATTAAAAGTTGAATTAAATGATTGAACTAAGCCAAATTCAAAATACTTAGACCAAATAAAAGAGAAACAAATAACTAGGCGCACATTTCAAATTGACTAGAGTACCCAACAAATACATATAAATAATTTTCATAAAATATATTCACCATGTGTGTATTCTTTTACGGGATTATTTTGGTACTTCCATGTCTATTTTGAGAGTTTATGAGTATTTTTACATCTTTAAAAAATGTATGATATTTGAGGCACTTTAGGTAAAAGTTTATAAATTTTCTTGCACCTTTACCATTTTTAAGCCAAAAGCATTTTAGCACTTTTAGAAAAATAGAGTGGACCCCACTATAAAAAGTAAACGACGTTAGCCTATTTTAATGGAGTGTTATTTTTGCTGTAATTTTAAATGTTTGTAGATATTTTTATAGCCAAAAAGAATTTCAATGCCTTTTTAGTATAAGTTAGTAGGTATCTTTACACCTTAACCTTAGGAAAAAATCACTCGAAGTGAAGAAACCTTTAGATGTAGAAATGAAGAGCAAACATTATTAATCCTCTAAAAAGAAATAAAAAAAAATATCAAAGCAAACTGTCAACAAAGTTATTAAGTGAAACTTATTGCTTAACAATTTATCTTATTGCTTAACAATTTATCCAAAAATTTAGATATTGATGGAGCACAATATCGTGTAAGTAACCCAACCTAATGAGACTCTTTTTTACACAATATCCATTTGATTTACATGTAACAATAACCAATTGCCTAGGCAATAAATTTATAGTGTCCTATTAGAACTTAATATCAACGAATATCACCTTTATTGTTAATCAAGAATAAAATTCTTTTAACCAACTGAGAACAAATTTCTCATGACCAAACTATTGGTTTGGTTGTGAATTTGAGGAATCATAATAAAATTTAAAAACTTTTGGTCATGAATGTTTTTTTTATTATAATGATGTATTTATGTCTCTACTAAAAAAACATTAACAAAAAAAATTCCCTCCATAAATTCCTTCTCTTCCACCTGAAATGAAAATACAACAAAATAATATAATGATAATACTGACAGATTTTTTTTCCAATAAAAATAGCAACTTCATGGCTGTCATCCTGGTCTTCAACAACACATTGGTTCATCACATCTGCCTTCATCATGAACATCCACACCACCATAGCATCTTTAGTTGTTTATATGAATCTGATTATGAATATAGGCATAATAACTTATCTTGTTCATGCTCCAAGCATGATAAATATAAATATATATACCTCCTAAATTTCTCTTGCTCATTTAAAACACACTCTTCTTCCCACTAAGTGTGTGTCACAAAGGGATTTACCCTTTTTAACTCCAGGACCACAGCAAACTCCCATTCAACCAAACTAATTCAAACTTGGGTGAAAGGAAGAAACTTTCATTTTTCTCATGACTTGAAAGTCCCATCATCAGAAGGTCTTTCTGATTTGGTCCTCTTAGCATCATTACAAGTATTGTTGTGTGAAGAGTTTTGATATGAGCCAACAGTTAATTCATCACTTTTGTAGCTCAAGCATGCTGCAGCATCAAGCACCCCATCTGGGCTTTGAGGAACCAATGGCATTAAGTTTCTGCTCAAACTTGCAGAAACACTCATCAAGGACAAGTCTCTTATCAGTTCCACACACTTGAGAACTCTCTGCAACAAGGAAAAAACACAATGGAACTCTCAAGATACAGAACAATTCACCTAAAGGAGGTTTATTATGTCACACACTTTTTCCTCCCAGAACAAAACTAAATTTTCCGTTTTTATGTTGTTTGTTGTGTGGGAGCCACCATTTTTTTTTTCTTACCTTTTCCTCCATCATTAAACCAGAGATGAGCTTGTCGATGTGGATCTCAATTGTTTGCAGTTCCCTTGTGACAGAAATGGCCACAGCTGCAGCAATTTCAGAAGGCATGAAGTCCAAGAAGTCAATACCTGCATTGATTTCCCAACAAGAACCGCTTAAAACTCATTACTCCTCAAGAACAGAACAATCTACAAAAGGACAAGACATTAAAGCAGAATTTTGAGGGGTACCCCTAATTGTGCCAACTATGAGCTGTATTGATCTTGAAATGGATGAATTTGTTGGATGCTTCCCAGTAGTGAGTTTACTGAGGAAATAGTCTATGAAGGAACAGGGAGTTAAAGCTTGCATTTTCCATCTCAATGTGCTTAACACTAGTAGCTCCATTCTTTCAATGGTTCTAGCTTCAAATACAAACTTTGGTTCTCCAACCTATCCATTTGCAATATCAATAAGAAAATTAGAGGAAAGGACGTAGAAAAAAAAATGATATAATCATCAAAAGAGATTGCATGATTCTTCACCTGTAAATCTACTAAGAGGGGCACTTCTATCTCCTCCAATTTAGCTGCCAATGACAAACAAGCCACAGCTAGCAATTGCACGGTCCAAGATTTAACTCTCTAAATAGATCAGCAAGACCAAATAGATAGACATGAGACCATTAGAAAGAAATCACAAAAACAAAAGAAGTTAACAGGACAAAGAATGCTTAGCATAGATATTAGATCTTACAGGCAGCTCATATGTAGATAGGAATCGATCCAAGTAGTTCACAGATAGACAAAAGCTCAATGGACCAAAACCATAATAGGCATGAGCCTGTTGATCACACAATACACATTAAGAGTTACAAAGAGGAGTGCCCAATCAAAAACAATAAGAGGACAATAAGAGGACTTGATCAGTGTAACAAGCAGAAATGAAGGGGGAAAAACACAGAATTGAAAGAACAGACAAGCAGGAAAATGTAAATCCAGTTTGGAATGTTGATAAGTTGCTGCAAGATCAGTTCAGGACTAGACACTAATACAACTGCCCCATCATCAATTTCGGTTTTGACAAAACAGAGAAAAGCACAGAATATTAGCAGAATCCTATTGAAATCTGACAGAAAAGGCAGACATTGTAAATCGATTACTATCAGAGGAAACAATAAATGAGTGCCTAATGTTCCCGATGAGATAATTTGCGTTAGAAGTACTCGAACTACAAACTTCAGAGTCAATATAAACAACAAGATTGATCTTTAGTACTGCTCTTCGAATAAGAATGGAGACTTGGTGCAAGGGAATTTCTAATCAATCAAACAAGCATAAACCCAAAATAACATTTGAAAAAATTGAGAAACCGACCTTCAAAATCCAATCAAGAGCCTCCTTCCTAACACTCAACTCTAGGTCTCCACTACGCAGCCTCTTCAAGTAATCATTTCTGGGCAAATGTTCTTTCTCCCTCACAACCATTAATCTGACTCTTTCATCACTCTGAATCGGAAAACAACCGGATCCATGGCTATCCCAAGGAGGACAATGATGGCGTCCATTAACGTTTTGTTGATTAAAAGGAATTCCAAACTCATCCCCAGTATTACATTCGGAATTGTCAAAGCATGTATTGCTGCTTTCCAAACACCGAAGGTTTGAAGTCACAGGGTCCACGTTGTCAGCCATTGAAGAGACCTTTAAAATGCTGATGAAATCGAACGAAACTTCCTCATCAAATTAAGGGTTGAGCAGAAAGATTTAAAAGAAATTAACTTTATGGAGCATTAGGAACAAAATGAGAAACCCAGATAAAGGGAAAGAAAAAGGAGAAAATGCGAGGTGGCACAAAGTGTTAGAGGGATGGGAATGAGGGTAGTGAAGAAGGAGATGAGCTTTATGTAGAAGGCGGACATGTGCCTGTTTTTTAGGGTAAAAGAAGAGAGATGGAGGAAGCAGGTTGAGCATCCGTAGTTACAGAACCAAAAACGAAGGCAATAACGCCAAAAAGAATTTGCCGTTCCGGTGATTCTGAAAAATAAATGTATCTTGGTCTGAAAATTGAAATTATAATTGTTTAAGAAGAAATAAAAAATCAAGGCGAGAAGGGACAGCTTTTCTTGGCCCCGGGCAATATCCCTTTTTTCTTGAATTTATATTGTCATATTTCAATATGAAATAAATGAAGAGTTTGATGATAAATCAAGATGTGCATGTATATAATTTAGAGCAAATTTTAAACTTATTTTTAGATTCAATATAATGCATGAGAAAACAAGTCTACTTTTACACCAAGCGTACGAACTTTCAATTAAATTAGTCTACGTCATGTGCATGAAAAATGTTTTATTAAGAAAGGCCAAATCTATTTCGTGATCTCAGTGCTTCGGCGACTTAGAGAATATGAAATAGTTTCTAACCCAAAAAATCACGTATCTCTTGACTAACGAGTTATACATAAACATTATTAAAAAATTAAAATAAATAAACCAAGACATCATTATGTTTTTAATTTTGTCTTGTTGTATCTAAATTAAACTTATGGCGTACTTCGGACTAACATTAAAAAATAATTAACTACCAACTCAAAATCAAATCACATTAATGAAGCCTTAGTGTATGTTTGTATTTTCAACTGCGCTAAGCATATAAAAAAGTAAGAGGAAATATTGAGAAAATATATGTATTGAGGTTGCTAATTTATTGAAATTATAATCTATACTCTTATTTTTGTCAAGGCCCATCATGCTTTGTAAGACACATATTTTACAGTTAGTGTTTTTCTCATGGTACTTAGGGTATGCATGGCAACCATTCTGTTGCCCAGCACTGTTTCTGAGATGAAACAGTTTTTTCTGATTCTGTGCTTTGGAAGAGTTTTGAGAATCAGAATTACATTTGTTAACCCATTTTATTTTTACTCCAAGAATCAGAATTACGTTTGATAACACATTTTTCCTCATCTTGTTTGGGAGTTAAAAAAAAAAGTAAGGGAGGAAGATGAAGGATTAATGACTTATTTTTACCATTTTGTCCTTTTTTTTAAATAATTAATATAATTATTATACTTTACAAATAAACTTAAATTTAAATTTCCTAAAAAATTATTTATGTAATTTTTATATTCAAAAAATTATTTATGTGGAGATAACGGTGGTGGTGGTGACGGTGACAGTGGAGGGGCGGTGGTGGTGGTGGGGGCAGTGGCGGCGGCAGCGGCAGGGGCAGTGGTGGCGGCGGCAGCGGCAGGGGCAGTGGTGGTGGCGGTGAGGGGGGGGGGCGGTGGTGGTGGCGGCGGGCGGTGGTTGTGGTGGCGGCGGTGATGGGGTGGTGGCGGTGGCGGTGGTGGCGACGGTGGTGGTGGTGGTGGGGCGGCGGCGGTGGTGGCGGCGGTGGCGGCGGTGGTGAATAAGGATAAATTTCTACTTCGATTAAGGGAAAAATAAATTCTGATTTTTTGCCCTGGAATAGAGAAGCCAAAATTTTTAGCTTCTTTTTTTTACTCCTCAGCACAAAAAATAAACCGGTTCATCCCGGGAGCAAGAAAAAAAACCGGATTTACCAAACAAAATTCCCATCCATTTTTGTTCCGGGCACAGAAATTAGGAAAAAAGTCATTCTGGGAGTGTTACCATGCACACCCTTAACACCATGATTCTAATTGACAAATACAATATAATCATTCGTTCTTAGGCTCAACTGGTAAAAGGGTCGGATACTCTCACCAAAGGAAGGGGGTTCAATCCTAGAGTTGGTTAAGGCGCTGGAGGAGGCATTCTAGCTTCTAGGTTCCTAGGTTAATGTCTAAGGGTAATAGACGACTTGTCTTGCCCAACATCAGTATCACCTAGGTTGAAGTGAGATTTTGTCCTGTCCTTCGATCGTGGGTGAACCCAACCACTTTCCTAAAATTTTTATACATAATAATAATAATAATAATAATAATAATAATAATAACAACTGACAAATACAATAACACAACATTTTCTTTTCTTTTCTTGCCACCAATAATATCCCATTTTCTTAAATTTATTTTGTCATGTTTCAATATGAAACAAATGACTTATTCATCAAATTGGGAGCAATTTTTTTTTTAATAAATCAATATTTATATATATAATGTAATTTAGAGCAAATTTTAAACTTAAGTTTCGATTCAATATAATACATGAGAAAACAAGTCTACTTTGATACCAAGCATACAAACTTTTAATTAAATTAGCATATGTCATGTGCATGGAAAATGCTTTATTAAGAAAGGTAAAATATATTTCGTGATCTCTATGCCTCGGGCGATTAGTGTCTAGCAACATGTTGGAGGACACAGCGTGGTTTCTAACCAAAAAAAAAAAAAAAACCTACCTCTTGACTAATGAGTTATTCATAAAATAATTATTAAAATATAAAATTATAAAAAGAATTATAACAAATAAACCAAGAAATCTATTCTGTTTTTAATTTTGTCTTGGTGTATTTTAATCAAAGTTAGGGCGTACTTTGGACAACATTAAAAAAACAATTAACTACCAACTCAAAAATCAAATCACATTCCACTAGTGCAAAAAAAAAAAAAAGGTTTTAAGAGCGGATAAAAGAAGTATCGTAAGACCAGACCAGCGACCGGTCTTGTTCCAACCGGTATTAAAAGTCTAACATTTAAGACTGGACCTGAACCAGTCTTAAAGAAACTCTTTTAGACCAGATATTTAAAACATTGGGTTTTAAAAGTCGTACCAAATAAACCTAAAAGATTTGTTGTTTGGTCCTAAAACTCAATTTTTAAGACCGGCCAACAACTAGGCCGCTCTTAAAAGATCGAAATTTTAAGACCAGACAAAAATAAATACGGTCTAAAAAATAGCGGCTTCTAAGACCACACGACTAATTATAGGCGGTTTTAAAAGACTAACTTTCAAGACTAGATTTTAAATACATCCGGTCTTAAAAATTTTATTGTAGACCGGACGTATAAATAAACCGGTCTTAAAAGACCAACTTTTAAGACCGGGGT
The DNA here is from genome assembly GCA_034222035.1 of Acacia crassicarpa. Classification (NCBI taxonomy): domain Eukaryota; kingdom Viridiplantae; phylum Streptophyta; class Magnoliopsida; order Fabales; family Fabaceae; genus Acacia; species Acacia crassicarpa. Next base: position 14,344,585 of record JAWXYG010000009.1, on the reverse strand, counting down.
TAATATCACAGCTTCCTTTTAAGACTGACATATAAATACATCCGATCTTAACAGTACAACATTCAAGACCGATGTATTTATTTCCGATTTAAATTTCCCGAATTTTTTCCCTGTTATGTTCTTCCTGATCATAATAATACATAAATCAACCACCCAATCCAGCACATAAAAGTCGATACTTTAAGCTATAAGCTATGAACAAATTATGAATAAATCGAATGGGGAAAAAGAATACAAATATTATTCACCATGAGTTATGTGGCCTCTTAATTAATGATTATACTATGACTACAACACCTAAATTAATTTATACAATAAGATACTTACTTATAAATACAATAAGTTACAAATACAACATATATGCCCAATATAATATTCACCATATCTTCATCTGATTTCCACCCAACAACATAACATCCTCTTTTATAACATACCGCTTTGGATCGGATCCTGTCACAAAAATAAAACGAGAACAAACTTCATAGTCAGTGACATTGTTTATGAACATAGAAAGAATAATAATTATAGATAAAACCTTAAAGTTTTCAAAGAATTCTACATATGAATATTACCTTATGAATTGACTCTTTTATAAAGTGATATCCTCCTATATCCCTTCTTGATGATTTCTTATGCTGGGTTCATTATCTGCTTTATCTTCTTCGTTCATGTCCGGTAGACCCCTTGAAAAAGGAGTACTCTCAGGAAAACCATAATTTGAATTACTTTCCTCATTAATATCAATGGCCCTTTTTCCTTGGAGAGCTACAGACCACATTTTATTTTCTTGATTGGTGATATAGAACACTTGTTTCGCTTGGTCTGCCATGATAAAAGGTTCATCTCCAAAATTTCTACCATTGACATCAACTAATGTAAATCCTAGCCGATCGATCTGAACACCATTATTGACATTAACCCACTTGCATTTGAAAATGGGAAATCTAATTTTCACATAGTCCACCTCCCAAATCTATTCAATAACCCCATAATATGGCATGACTGCCAATAAAGGCCTCTTGTCTTTCGAACTGGAGAAGTGCATAGATTCAGCCTCTAACATAACATCACTGTTCTAGACTGTGCTCCTATCATCTAGGGACTTCGTGTAAAATGTATAACCATTGATCACATACGAATTCCAACTTATGACATCAACCTCAGGACCACGTGCTAACCATTTAATTGTATCAGAAACACTTTTCTCTCCCTCGACCTTTTGTTTGAACCAGTTAGCAAAAGTTCTGTTATGCTCCCTAATCAACCTTTGTTCAGTCATTCGATGATTTTCTTTCCTTACAGTTTCTTTATGTGCAGCTATGCTGGCTTGAACTTCATCAACATTATTCAAGATGTATAAGTGGACTTGTGACAATTCATCAGGATCCACACTCTTTATTGAAGCCCCTCATCTATCCCCTTCAGCATGCTGACGTTTTGGAAGCCCAATATGTCTTACTTTGGCCAAATAATTTTGACAAAATTCCATGGCTTCTTAGAAACATATTTCTGAACAATAGATGCTTATGGCCGGTATGCGTTCTTCACGTACCCTTTTAGGAATTTCATAGATCTTTCAATTGGGTACATCCACCGTAAATGGATAGGGCCGCACAACTTTATCTCCTTACTAGATGAACAATGAGATGAACCATGATGTCAAAAAATGTAGGAACAAAAAGCTTCTCAAGGTGGCACAAGATAAGATATCCTTCATTCTTTAATTCATCCAACTTTTCAATCTCGAAAACTTTACTACAAAGCGCATTGAAGAAGACACAAAAGTCTAGTCAAAACGACTCGAAGATCATATTCAGCAATGCCTCGAATAGCTATTGGGAGTAGTTGTTGCATCAAGACATGACAATCATGAGACTTTTAGCCAACTAATTTCAAGTCCTTTATTGATACAAGCCTCTTAAAATTTGAAGAATACCCCGAGGGAACTTTTGTGCCATGTAAACACTTACAAAAATTGCGTTTCTCATCCTTATACAAAGTATGAGAAGCCGGAGGACAATAAGTTCTCTTCCCATATGGCCTTGGATGTAAGTCTTCTCGTATTCCCATTGCTTGCAAATTCAATCTTGCCTTCACACCATCCTTGGAACTACCTTGTATGTTGAGAAGCGTGCCAACAATACTATCACATACATTTTTCTCCACATGCATTACATCAATATAGTGTTTCACATCAAGATTGCGCCAATAGGGAAGATCGAATAATACAGATATCTTTTTTCATATATTTGTTTCTTTTCTACTCTTTGTAGTCTTACCGAAGATGACATTAATATTTTTCACCTTTTCATAAACTTGCTCCCCAATCAATGCCACTGGAGCATCTTCATACTCTTGGCCACCAAAAAAGGCTTTCTTTAATCGACAATATGGGTGGCCCCATCTAAGAAATCTCCTATGTCCAAGATAAACCGTCTTTCTTCTATGTTGAAGTTGATGGTAGCGTGTGCCTTCTTCACAAACCGGACATGCTTTATGGCCTTTTACATTATACCCTGACAAGTTCCCATATGCTTGAAAGTCGTTTATAGTACAAAATATCATGGCTCGCATTTTAAACACCTCCTTTTTGAAAGAGTCAAAAATATCGACACCTTCTTCCCACAACTCCTTCAAGTCTTCGATCAAGGGCTCAAGGTAAACATCAATGTCATTTCCGGGTTGTTTTGGTCCGGAAATCAACATAGACAGCATAGTGTATTTTCGTTTCATGCATATCATAGGAGATAAGTTGTAAATAATTAGGAGTACAGGCCATGAACTATGTATGCTGCTAAGACTTCCATAAAGATTCATGCCATCCGTGCTAAGGGCAAGCCTAAGGTTCCTAGGTTCTTCACCAAAGTTTGGAAATAATTGATCGATTTTCTTCCATTGAGAAGAATCGGCTGGATGACGAAACTTTCTATCAGAAATCCTCTCATCTACATGCCACCGCAAATTTTTTGTATCATTTTCATTCGCAAACAACCGCTTGAACCTTGGTATGATTGGAAGATACCACAACACTTTTGCAGGCCCCTTATTTGACTTGTACCTTGGAGTTTCGCATATTGGACAATGCTGCTTCTCTTCAAACTCTTTTCTATACAATACGCAATCATTCGGGCATGCATGGATCTTTTTGTACTCCATCCCCAGTAGACAAAGTATTTTTTTAGCATCATAGTATCGATGCGGCAACACATTATTATCTGGAAGCATGTCCTTAAAAGCCTCAAGCATTTCAGAAAAACTCTTGTCGCTCCATCCATGACGTGCTTTCAAGCTTACCAATTTCAATACAGCGTTCAACAAATGGTATTTTTTATACCCAGGGTATAGCAGGGTCTCTGCATCATTGCACATATTACCATATGCATGTGATTGATGAAATGCCTTTTCTCCTACATCACAAATAATGTCCTCTATGCAATCATCCATATCCGTGTCATTATTATCAAAGGCCACTTCCTCATGTTGAGACCCACTTGGTATTTTTTCACCATGACATACCCATACTATGTAAGTCTTACAAAATCCTTCACAAATTAAATGTGTGTGTATAACTTCAGGACTTAGTCGCCTCTCATTCAAACATTTTACACAAAGACAATTAAACTTCCCACTATCATCATGGGCATTTTGTTTAGTAAATTCTATAAAGTCCCTCACCCCATTTTGATATTCAACACTCGTCCGTAAAGCATTAACCAATTGTGATCCATAGTAGAATTCCTATAGACGAAATAATTTAACAAACGTAATCTGAAAAAATTGACACTTGCATATAAGATAAGGCAACACCAAATGCATATTTATGCTCAATGTCGGTTATGTCTTTTTTTTTTTTTTTTAACGGAGAAACTTCCCATTAAATGCATAACGAAGAATCACCTTTGGTCATAAATGTATCACAGTGAATCCAAAATAAATGCATGACGAGAAAATTAAATACATCGAAGGAAGGTCTTGTGGACTCACCTGTAGCATATAAATTCAAATGCCTTTCCTGAGTCTTTCTTCTCTCGCCACGAACGTTGATGTTGCATACAGCAAGAGTACCCTAAAACCCTTTATTGGTTAGTTGGGTAGGTCTAAAGTGTAAATATAATCTTCAAAATACAATATTCATTAACAACAGAGAAACCCACAAAAGCATTTCATTGATTTCGTTCAACCCATGAAAAACCCAGAACGATAAGCAGGAAAATCATGAAGTTATATAACCGAAACACCTCTTACAGTTTGGTCTATCGACATTTAGCTAAGGAACCAGAAAGTGATTGTTGAGAGAGCAACGCGAAGCACCAACGAAGCAACACACAAACACTGGAGACAGAACCTGAGTAATCACTTTCAGCGCGACAAGAGAAGTTCAGAGAGGGGAAATTTTAATATTCCGCGCGACATCTTTAAATGTTTTATTAAGACCGGTTAATTATAAAGTTGCCGGTCCTAAATATATAATTAAATTTTTAAGACCGGACTTTTAGAAGACTCTGGGAATTAAATTTTTATTATTCATTTTTAATATTCCGCGAGACAGAGACATGTTTTAGTATCTCTGATTTTATTAAGACCGGTTAATTATAATGTAGCTGGTATAAATTTTTAAGACCGTACTTTTACAAGAGTCCGGTCCTAAATTTTTATTATTCATTTAATTTTAAAACTGGACTTTTATAAAACATCCGGTCCTAAAAATACTCTCTCTTTTTTGACAAAAAAGGATTGGCTTTGGCGAGAGCAGCAATTGATTGAATAAAAATTAAAGGAAAACTGGAGTTTATTTAATTACTGGAGAATATGAACAAAAAAAAGAAGACACAAGCTTAGTTCTTAATGCTACATATATTACTTGAATATGCACGTACACAAGAAAAAATACAAAAGAAAAACAAGCTGAAAATTATCAAAAACAAGAATATGACTAAACATCATAAAGCTTATTATCCTCCAAAGCCTTGGCGATATTGGTGTGAGCAGCATTAACTTCCCGTCGGAGATCAGCAAGTTCTTGTCTTATTCGTATCAGCGGATCATTAGAAGGATGGAGGGGGGGTACGGCAATCTCTTCAGCATCGGAAATAACAATGGGTCCAACGATCCAAGACTCTTCTGTGTCAATAGAACGCACTCTCGATGGAGGAGGCGCACCGTATAACGATCGACGGAAGGCACGAGCATCACGAGTAAAAGCACCCCTACGAGCGGTTCTCTTGTATCTAACCATGGTTTAAGCAGTTGGCACAAAGAGGTATGAGGAGTTTATTAATAAAGGCAGAGAGTAGTTCTCAGATAGCCACATTTGTAGTTTGGAGTTACGAGGTAGTGAGAAGTTAATAAGGAGTTAAGGACAAGAAGGTATGAGGAGTTAATAAAGGCAAAGAGCAGATGAATGATCTACTTTACGAGCGGGTTTTATAAATATGCGATCTAAAATTCTATTATTTAATTTTTTTGATTTTAAGACCGACCTTTTAAAATATGTCCGGTCCTAAAAGTATACTATTTTTTTTAATGAATTAATTTTAAGACCAACTTTTTATCATTTATCTAGACCTAAAAGTAGATTATTTATTTTTTTAATCAATTAAATTACTTTTAAGACCGATCTTTTATCATTTATTCGGTCCTAAAATTCATTTATTTTTCTCAAATTCAATATTTTTAAAAGTAAGATTTATTTTCGTAAAAAACATTAGTTTTAAGAATGGATATTTTACAATATTCGATATTAAAAGTTCATTGTTTTCAAATTCCGATAGCAGAGTCATATCCTTACACTCTATCAAATGAATGATTCAGAGTCTCTTCGGCTTCTAGAGAAACTTTCCAACTAGGCGTCTCCTCGTATTCTGATGAACTATGTGTCTCCTCATTAATGTTTCCGGCGTTTCACATTGTTCAGGATGGGTTCTCTATTTAAACCCGTTGTTACTTTACTTTATTTACATTCTTCTCTATCACTTCTACAACCTCCACGGTAATGGCTGCTCCACCACCACGAGGTCCTCCTTTTCCTCTTAATCCTCTTCGTCCTCCGTACCCTCCTCCTCCGCTGCCTCCAGACCCGACTTTCAAACAGATGATGCACCATCTCCTGGCCCAATCGTTGGACCAACGATTGGGCTAGCTTTTCCAGGTCTACAATGCCGTCAACAACAAGATCAACGCGATACTCGACACCCAGAACGTTGAGTACAATCTTTTAGATGACGACGTCTCCGACGACTCCTTCCCTTCCGACAACGATGGGGAGGAGTAGTTGTTTTTATATATATTTTTTGTTTGTAGTGCTGCTACCCCGTGAGGGCAGCATTTAAAAAAAAATATAATAAATTTCTTTTTGGTTTCCATATTCGATCGCCTTGTCCTTTTCTTTATCATCTTTCTTTTTCCGACAAAAAAGAAACAAACAAAACATTATCCTCGTGTAAATCAACAATAACAATTCGAAGAATACAGTTAAGAACATACAAAAAACAAAAAAAGAACGTTTACCTTATTCGAATAAAAACAAACAAAGTGACTATTTTTCTCAAGGTAGGACCATTGTTGTCATCGGTTTTACCTTGCTCTAATTTGAAACAAATTGTCCTTTTCACTATCTTCCTTCTTTTTCCGACAAAAAGAAAAATGGCAAGGAAAAGGGACAACGATAATGCTGCTCAAAACCAGGAGAGGTAAAAACGACGACAATTAAGGACCTAGCTTGAGCAAAACGCCAGAACCTCGGTTGTCTAGAACACTAATGATATGTCTGAAAAGCAAGTCAAAATTTATACATAAAGGAAGACTATTAAGACCGGAGATTTAACGAATATATGGCCCTAAATGTTATTTTCAAAATAAAGAATTTTAGGAGCGGACAAATAAAGTATATGGTCCTAAAAGTCACGAATACTTTTAAGACCGGACTTATAATCAATATAAGGTCCTAAAAGTTATGTGAACGAACACTTTTGAGACCGGTTGTTAAAAAAACATATGGTTCTAAAAGTCTAGCCAAATTTTTAGAGAGGACTTTTAGGACCAGATCTTTAAAAAATATGCGGTCCAAAAAGTCACGCCATATTTTTTAAATAAACGAGGACTTTTAGGACCGGACTTTTATCAAATATACAGGCCTAAAAGTCTAGCCAAATTTTTAAAATTAAACTAGGACTTTTAGGACCGGATGGCAAAAAATATGTGGTACTAAAAGTCGCGAATACTTTTTACTTTTTAGCCTCTTATTGCTCATTTACAACATCCTATGCCTCAAATTACAAGTACTAAATAGAATGAATGAATTCTTTGAAAAAATAAACAAATTTATTATTAAATTACACATTGTGTATGTATTTACAAATGAATGAATTGTTCGAAAAAATAAATAAATTTACAGAAAATTATTGTTGCTACAGCACATATTTACAAATGGATTTAGGACATTAATTATTGTCCTGACTGTAAGATCAGGTCATACAGATATTCACAAAACAAATTGCATATGTGCTCCACTTCATCATCAGGAAAGAGATCAGGACAAGCAAACATCTGTAAAATCAAAGACAGAAATTGAATTAACTTGCGTGCATATTTCATATGTAATATTAAGCTAGAAACTGAATTCAGCCATAATATGTAACATCAAATACATTTACCGTTGCAAATAATTTAGTTCTTCCTTTAGTGATAATATCATATATGTGTTTCATGACGTACTGGCCACATAAGTTGGACTTCGTTGGTTGCCGACGGGTCTAAAAAGAACAAGAAAGATATATAAGAGCATATATAGCTTACTGACCAAGTTCACAAGGTAGTGTGCCAGTGTCTAAATATGTACCAACATTTGGTGCGTGCCATGTAGGATTAGTGGCCTAATAATACCCATGCTTTTTTTTTTTTACTAAGATTTGGAAGGTCCTCATGGCACTATCATCAAAATCACAAATTTATCAATAATGTTCACTAAAAATTCACAGCAGAGATTTCAGACAAGAGAATCAAAATGACATGCTTACTCGTTGATGGTTTGCACCAACGTAGTCCCTGGATCGTTGTGAGTGGAGCATAAGAAGATAACTTTATGCTCCTACACACACATGAGCAGAATTAAGTGAATTGCAGACAAGAATTGTGATATGTACCTGTGGTAGTATGGAAACATGTATGCCTTTCTTCTCACTTCACACAACCTCGTTGATATATACTCTTGTCTCTCCTCCTTGGATGTTGTACTTGCATAGACTGGGCACAAGAATCCAAAATCATTGATTTTGCCCTATTGATCCAATACTTGATGCGTGAACCTACAATAATAATGACATCGATAAGGGAATTAGTATATATGTATGTGTCTCTAAATAATGCATTTAAATTATGTACTCATAGAAGAAGATACTTACTTCATCCATAATTGAAGGATTGGATCGGTAAGCTCTTATCGAGGAACCAACAGGGACTTTACATCAACGGTGTCAAGGTAAACCGGTTGAGGATTAGTGAGGCCTACTACTTCATTGGCAGACCACGATTTATCTTTAAAATATCAACTCTTCATCAAATCGGATATTTTTTCTTTGGTAGTCAACGTAGCAGTAGGGGATAGAGCTTGAGGAGGGGATGGAGCTTGACGAGGGAATAAAGCTTGAGGAGGGGATGGAGCTTGACGAGGGAATAAAGCTTGAGGAGGGGATGGAGCTTGACGAGGGGATGGATCATGAGGAGGAGGGGATGAAGCTTCAAGAGGAGTAGAGACATGTATAAGCTTCACTGGCCAAGACATGAAGGTTCCCTTGACATCACTCACAAGCTTCAGCTCATCAGTTGGGAGAGGGAGAGGTGCATCAATGATCACCTTTTCAACTGACACTCTGACTTCATCATCAGCCATTTGTTGGTGGTGTATAGTTGATCCCAAGTTGTGGACAGTTTCTTTTGCAACTAATCGTCGTCTATGACTATCACGATCCTTCACATACAGCTCATAAGATTGCTCTGACTGTCCAACAATGCAGCTCCCTCTAGTGCTCTGCTGCATAGGTGCAGGTGAATGTGTGAAGGGAACACTGGTCTTTGGACGAGAGCTCAAAAGCAGCCTAATCTGATTCATTTCCTCCTTTATCTGGCTCATCTGGGATTGAAATATTGCTTCTTTAGCCACTGCTTCCTCACTAAATTTGGCCAACATCTGTTCCATCTCCTTCCGGGTAACCATACTTTATTTATGGCGTTTGGATTTACCAAAGAATTGCTTTATGCCTACCCGTCCTCCAATCCCCCTTACACACCCCGGGTGATCCGGTTTTCCGGTCGCAACTGTCAGAACATCATTCCTCCCGTCTGACACAAAAGATCCCTCTGCTTCTTTTTTTTTAAAGATCTTCCTGTAAGATACAGATAACGAGAAAGCTTAGTAATGAAACATATTTAGTAACTAAAAGATAACAATAACGATACTTACAATTCTTTCAGCAACTAGACGAGTTTGTTCACTCATGTAGGCGCCGCTTGGCTTTTACCGAATATGCAACCACAACTCCTCGCGACGTATTGGAGATGGCGGATCATGTATCACAGAAGGATTGGATTCTGCTTCATCTTCCAATCTCTTCCGCTTGGCCGCCATCAATTCTTTTTCTGCCTTTTTATATCCGCCGCGAGAAGCCCTATGCGGGCAATCATTCTTTCTCCCTATCTCCTGTGCTTGTTCCCTTCTTTTCTGTGAATCAAAATTGAAAACAACTATTAATTATGAATTCCAGCCATGTCACTAACAGAAATTAGAGAACTTCTACTTCATATGAACGTCAAACATTAGTCAAATTCACTTCATCAAGTTTCAACATTTTATTTAAGGAAGATGTAGAATTGTAGAAGAAATTGGAGCTATGTTTTGTACTTCTAGATAGATAGGTTAAGAAACAAAAGATAATTATGCTTACAGAATAATACAAACTTGATTCTTTTTAAGGCATCCAGTGGGATCAGTAGCCCCCATTAGATAGTAACAATTGGGTATATAAAGTTTCCCCCTTTTGAGACTATTCATTTCCTCCTTTGCATGAGAAACCATTACACAATTACCTTCTTAGTATTTTACCTTTCCAGGGTTTACATATCAAACTTGCATAGACAAAAAGGTAGGAAATATACTTCTATTCACACTCCAAACCATTTAACTAACAGGATTAGATGAACACAATAACATTCACATATCCGCATAGGTTAGTAAGCAAACAAAAGGGCAAACAAAACTAAATATAAACTCATCAGAGCTTCAGGAGTGGTCCGCAGCTGAACAAATTGTTGCCAAATTTGTTCATCAATAAATGTGTACTTGTCCCAAGGATTGTGATCAGGCTGAACCTCGACAAAAATATACTTGTTAGCTAGGAAGGTCTTAAACTTCCTCCACGGATCAGCACAATAAGACAATGTCTTGTCTTTCAAATTCTAAGAGTCAGGGACAGTGTGTATAAACCGGATAGTGTCCCAAATAGGATCCTTTACTATGCCAAAGTCTACACTTTTCCACTCATCTGTCAAGATACTAACCTTGCTGCGTGCTAGATAGCCGACAAAACTAGTATATTTGCTTTTATTTGGACCAAAAGGTTCCAACTTTTCATCAAACTAAATCTCGAGCCTTGACCCAGAAGTCTAACTTAGGGTGACATCCATCATTCGTGTGCCTCTTCTACCACGGCGTGCAAGGCGGTTACGAGGCTCATTGTAAGATGAAGAGGGTTCGTTCTGACTCACACCAGTAACTGGCATTCCCGGAACACGAATAGAATCATTTTCACCGTTCATTTTCGAGACAGGAAGAGAGGAATTCCTGAGCAAATGAGAGAGTAATAGAGGCTGATGGTACGTGGGCGAGGAAGAGAGGTAATGCAACAGGAAGGGTTTCGCAACGTGAACAGAGGTTCTTCAGTGAGAATAACAAAAGCTTTCACGCGAAGAAATGTATATTTGGCGGTTCATTTTTAAGACCGGATTAAAAAAGAGACGGTCTTAATATTTAACATTCAAGACCGGTCATATCAAAGTCCGGTCTTAAAAGTAATGTTTAATTTTCAAACTGGCCACAATAAAAGTCCGGTCTTAAAATATTTAACTTTACGACCGGACAAATTATAAGATAGTCTTAAAAGTTAAACTTTAAGACCGGTCCTTATAAACCTCCGGTCTTAAAATTAATGAATTTTTTGTTTAATTTTTTTTCTATATTTCGTAGCGGTCGTATTATATGTCCAATCTTAAAAGAATAACTTTTAAGACCGGCTGTTGAAATGTGCGGTCTTAAAAATTTTTATAGTTTTATATTTAAATTGTTCCTTATTATGTTAGACCACAGAAAATATAAGTAGGGTTGTATGAGATTTCTCTATAAAGTAATTAAAATTTCAATTTTCTTAATAACATTTTTAAGACCGGTTGTTTTTTAGTCTAGTCTGAATAATTTATTTAAGACCTGTGAAAAAATGATCTGGTCCAAAAAGTTCTTTATATTTACGGAACTGCCGCCGGACAATCCTTTAAGACCGGGGTGTCGATTCTCTGGTCTAAATGAGGCGGTCTTAAAGCCTTTTTTACACTAGTGTAGTGAAGCCTTAGTGTGTGTTTATATTTTTCAATTGCACTGAGTATGTGGAAAAATAAGAGAGATAGGTGTCGAGGTTGCTAATTTTATGAAATTATAATCTATACTCTTATTATTGGTAAAGCCCATCATACTTTGAAAGATAGATCTTTTAGTGTTATTATTTTTCTTATACCACTTAATACCATGATTTTAATTGAAAAATACAATACCATAACACATTCTTGTCTTTTCTTTTTAAAAATAACCACTATTATAACTAATATTTTGTACGTACGCCATCCAGTCCAGAATATAGAAGGTGGTCTAACAAAAAAAATTTGGTCCAAAATGTAAGATTTTGACAATATAATTAATGATTCTTTTTTCACTTTAACCCCTTACAAAAAATAGAACTAAATGTGACAAATAATAAATAAGTATTTGAAAATCACATTTTTTAAATAAGGGTAAAAATATGGCAATTTTATCAAGACTTAAACATTCGTTGGTTCATCTGTTTTTGGGCAAAAAATAAAAAAATAAAAAATCGTTGGTTCATATGAATTGTCTTATATTTTGGACCTAAGGAAGTGTAGTACATTGTAATTGGATGTGTATTATCATTAGTCAAGTACAAACTCTCATAAATTGTATTATGAATCTATTTTCTCCTCTTTTATGTGTGTATTTAAAGTTTCACCAAAAAAAAAACAATTCTAAGGGGATGTGATAAAAATTGACGTTACATCAAATGCATGTTTATTGTGTGTATTTAGGAAATAAAATTGTAATTAAAAAATAACAATCAATAGAGTATTAATCAATGTAAAATATTCAATACACAAAACAAGCTATACTACTTATATATAACAAAAACAATACAATTTGAATTGAATTTTAGGCTATGTGAAAATACTAAATGAAATGTTATGCCATAAAAAAGTTAAGAATCATGGAAAGAAATCAACGATAATGATGAAGGAATGGTTAGGCGAGTTAAACTGATCGAGACATGGACATTGATTCGTGAGGTATGAGCTATCAAGCTTCTTATACTTTATCTCCATAATGCATGATCAAATTCAAACTATAACTATTCAGCTTATATAGCATTTATGTTCTATAATCTGTTCAAAATTTCAACACCTAACAGGTCAAAAGTAAATTTTATTTGGTTTAACAAAAAGTTTACTACTCAAAATCGGTTGATCCTAATGAAATTGGATTTGTCCACTCAATAAAATATCTCAAATTTGAGTTTGTACGAACACGGAAGAGTTACCTAAATATCAAGTTGGCAAAATAAAATCTAACTATCAAAACATCAATTTTATTTTTAGTCATTTGTCTGTTTATTTTAGTTTAATAATCTAAATATGTTATATTAAGAAAATAAAATTTAAATATGTTTTTTCATCTGTAGAGTCTATTACTTGAATTTGTCACATCAACATTTTTTGTTACCAATAATAACGGTGTTATAAGAAATATATGATTAAAAATATATTTTATAAAGTTAAAGGATTAAAATTATACTTCATATAAAACTTAAAAGACTAAAATTATATTTTAAATTTATATATATATATATATATATATATATATATATATATATATATATATCATTGTTTTAGACATAATATTATGAAATAATACTAGTAATTATTATTTATAATTTTCAACAAATTAAACTTGGCTTATACTATACATATAGAAATAATTTAATCGTTATATTGAAAGGGTATGGCCATGTGGATGATAAGCAATTATCTTATTAGACTATAGATTGATTATATTAAATCGCATGTTAATCATTTGCAGATCAAACTAAAACGTTTTGCCTTTTATTATAAACTTAAGATTAAAATATTGCTATATTTGTTTATATAAAGGCACATTTTTTTTTTCAGAAAAGACAAAATGATTTAGAGATTAAAGAACATAGTTTTAAAGTACAAATTTAAGGGAATAAAGACAATTATATTTAAGAAGTAAAATGATACTCGTACATAAATTCTTAGGCCCTTTACATGATAAAATCAAAAGGATCCAAAGGAGCTCAATGACAACTAAAAAAGATATATATGAGAAAAAAACAAACCAACAACATAAATTGAAAAGACGAAAAGAGCAAGATTGAGGACTCAGGGCAAACATTGGTGACCATTTGAATTGTAATGCTATAAGGAAGAAGCACCAAGACCATCCACAAAATCACCTTGAGATTTATAGAGAAAAAGAGAAAAACCCACAGAGATTTATAATAAACTATCCTATACAAAGAAGCCTCAAACACAATAAGGTGATATCTCCACAATGTTAAGTTGGCATAGTTTATGTTTCTCTGAAAATGAACAAATATGAATACCATAAAAAAAAAAATAAAAAAGAAGATTCAAAACCTATAATTAATTGAGAGTTTAATTTGAAGAGGGAAATCAAAAGATGCATTATAGTATTAAACAAGAACAACACAAATCTCTGACCCTTTTCATCACCTAGAGATGCTATATCCTCTTTTTCTCTCTTGTCTCATAAGATACTCCTCCTTTCCATCTACGTCTTCTATTATATATTGGCCTGTCTCCCAAAAATTCCCTATTCACAACATCTCCCAAAACCACGTGTTTTCTCCACTTTCTTATTTGAACCCTTTATGGTTGTTACACTATATATTAATTAATATATATGCACACACTTAATACCAAAGACCAGACTTTGACTTGCATGGTTTCGATTAGCTTGGTGTATGTGGTCCTGAATTACCCTTTTTCACCTTTTGCTTTCTCTTTCACTTTGACCCATTCCTTCAAAAGTTCTTCATTCCTTCCCCACAAACACTTTCAAATTATATGAAACATAACATAAGCTAAGCCATGGCTTCTCTGAGACTCACTTCATTACCACTGATATGAAACAGAATCTCTACAAGTCTTTTCAGATCGACGGCTGTGCCTAATTCCCACTTTTATATCAGTCACTTTGTATCTTACTGTGGCTTCTATATTGCCTCTTGACATCAAATATGAAGTTAAAGTTTCTAGTCTTTAGTTTATAGTACATCAACTAAAAGTTGTGTATATATAATTAAAAGACATATCATTATTAATGCTTATATATATAAAAGTTGAAGAGGACCACACGATTAATTATTTGGAACCGGTTTGAGGTGTGACAATTATAAAAATAACCAAAGGAAGTTTACCGTTGTAATTTGTTACTACATCAGATAACATACATTGGTTTCTTTTACCAATATTATTCCCCCTTCTATGTCTCTCAAAACTCCACATGGTCAAAGCTCACAGCTTTGAATAAGAGAAATGAATGATGAAAAGAAAAGAGAAAAGCCCTTTTCTTACCTTGTAGTCATAGTATCAGAGCTTATCAGTTTGTTTTTTGTTTTAGAGAATCGCATATATGTCCTTTGACAGATTGAAAGAAGCCTTACTTTAACCCAACTTATATTACATCAATGGTCAACTTAGAACATATATGGTACTCTTGTTGATGTTTGTGTTGTTTGGAGTTGTGAATGAAACTGAAAATGATGGGGCTTTTGAATGCTTTCGTGTTAGCGATGTTTCAGAGTAGTGTCCCACAGACAGGAAGAACACGAAGTTCTTTTTAAGAATTCATGATAGCAAGGACGAGGGCGCGCGCGGGAATTCAATCGAATCATTGTTAACTGGAATTGATTAGGCTGTTTTGTCCCAATATGGCTTCAAAAATGTGGTCCTCTTAATAATTCTGAGAATTGTGACCACATGTCATTGTGTGAGTGACCAGTTATAAGGTGGTGTGGAAGCATTAGAAAACTTGCGTTGAGAAGTGAATTTGAGGGTGTAAATGGTACACACACTTTATCATTTTAGTGGAGGCAATTATATTTGAAACTTTGATGCTCTATCGGTTATTACTAAATGCGGGTACCTCTTTTCATGAAAAATTTGAATCTTAATTCATCACATTGTAAGGAACTAACCCATTTATTAGACCTAATCGTTATTAGTTATTATACACATTTTATGGATTAGAGGTTAAATTGACTTGAATAATCACAAACAACAAGCCTAACTACAGGACCTTTCAAATTTGGTTTTGCCAAAGTCCAATTCAAGCGAAAAAGAAGATATAAGATGTACATATATCATATCATTGGAGGCAATTTTATAGTTAAGTGCTAAATGTGGGCATTTTTCGTTTTTAGACTTAAACCTTGATTCATCTTTTTTCAAAAGACTTCCTCTTTCTGCTAGATATAATCGCTATGATCACGCATTATGCTAAATTGACTTGGATAATCATGAACAAAAGGCCATGCTGAAGGACCTTTCAAGGTTTGGTTTTCCTGAAGTTGAAGGGGCTAGCTCACAACAGAAAAATGAGACCTAACGGCTAAGTTTATGGGCTCTCTACTTTTTTTTTGATATATTATGGGCTCTGTACTTAAACGAAGGACAAAGCACAAAGCATTATATCATTGTATATGCCCTTGATATGACTCGACTAAGTTTGAGATAGGACTTTTGTCATGAAAAAAAAAAAAAAACAGAGGCCTTTAGAGTCTGAGAGTGTCTAAAAAATCATTGGTTTTCACTTTTGGGTTTGAGTAAGGGAAAGCTAAAGTTGAAGATATTGGATTGGCCCAAACCTGAATTGTAATAATTCTTATTTTTAACATCGTATTTAGAGTCTGAGAGTGTCTAAAAAATCAAAATACTTGTATCTAGCAAAAAAACTAAAATCAAAAAGAGGAAGAAAAAAGGACCAAGGAGTTTATCGTCTCGCATCAATATCACTATCATTAATATGTATGGAGTGTATAAAAAAAATTCATAAATATGTACAGAGGATAAAGGAAACCAAGTGTTTTTTTTTTTGGGAGAATTCTAAAAAAATACCACTTGAAAATTTTTTTTGCCCAAATACCACTTGAAATTGAAATGCTAAATAGGTGATCTTACAATAAAATGAGTTATCAATTATTTTACTTTTATTATTAATTCTATTCCTATTGTTGTCAACATGATTCTAATATGTCATTCTCCTTTTTTCTACTAACTTTTTGATTTTTGCCAACAAATTATTTGTTGATAATAGTTTTTTCTTATTTCAACATTCAACCTATAAAAGGAATATGTATATATTAAATTTTAAATATAAATGACAATATTTATAACATTAATTGTTAATACTCTTTCTGATCCTAATTATAAGATACAATTGACTTTTTTAGAGAGATTAAGGAAGTAAATTAAATTACTTTAGAATATTTTTATTTTTTAAAACTAATTAGTTAGACTAATAAATTAATATATAATATAAGAATACGCAACATATGAAATGATAAAATAGCTTATTTAGCTTCTTTAATTTCTCCAAAAAAAAGTTAACTATGTCTTATAATTAGGACTGAGATAATAATATTTTAATAAGTGCTATGTTAAAAAGTAGGGAAGATTTCAGAAATATTTCCTCAAAAAATCAAAATTTCTAGTAAGTTTTAGAGTAAATACCGGTCCCTGACAAAAAATACGATCCCCATTTTGGTCCCTTAAAAAAAAAGTTCTTTTTAGTCCATAAAAGGGACGAATAAGGGTCAATTAGTCGACATTTTAATCCATCACAAATTTCCAAAATATCTTTTTAGTCTCTTAAAAAAACGAATAAGGGTTGAGTTTTTTGTAAGGAATTAAAATAGGGTCTATGTTTTTTGGTTAGAAACCGAAAAGGATATTTACTGTAACTTTTATTTACTACATTTCATCATTAGCTATTTACTAGTGATGAGTAAATGACGATAGGAATCTCCAGTTTGGGATTTTCAAATTGGGGGAGGTATTTAATTGGAATTGTTGCCAAAAGAATATGCCCCTTAATATTATGTAAGATTATTGTTCCAAAAAAAAAATGTAAGATTATAAATGTAAGTCCACAATTTTTTGCCACGTATGCGTTAAGTTGTTTTTGTTCGGTGAAAAAAAAAAGTATGATAAACTCCAAAAAAAAAAAAAAGATAAACCCCCAAAAGTCGAAAACTCTAGAAACCCTAGTGGCCACTTGTATATAAACGGTGAGAAACCTCATTCCAGATTTTCATGTCCAGTAGTATTTTTCCTAGCTTAGTTATCGCCACTTCAAGCTTCTGGAAATGGAGCTTTGTGCAGTTCAGGCCTCCTTCAAACTTCCCAATAATAATTCCTTTTGCGCTGGAATTCCTCCCGACTCCCATTCCCTCCCTAAACCCTTTCTTTCTTTCAGAAAAACCGCTGTGATTAACACAGCTCGCAACAAGCGATCTCGTACGTTCTCCATCCCTTACATTCGGTATCAATCGAAATCATAAAGTAGGTTCCTTGTATTGTTTTCTCCTATTTTCCCTGTTTTTACATTTATTTTGCTTATTCTTGTGAGAGTAGAAGGATATATTTCGGCTCGAGCTGATTGGGTTTGCGGGTTCTGTTAGGAACTTCTGTTTATTTATTCTGATTAGCCACGCTTGATTTTGATAAAAATCCTTGCATGGTAGCTCGATCGTAAAAGATTATCATTTCACTCATTTATTTCCCGTTGGGTTTTCTTTACGCTCTTACTAATTTTATTCGAACACTTTTGTGCTTAACTCATCTGTATCCATGTTAGCTTATTAGTGGGGTCGTAGTTTTCTCAAAGTCAGTTCTGAGAAGACGGATTTGTTTGTTTTGCTAAAATGAACATCAGAATTTTTTTAGCATTTCCTACTGTAAGAGTAGTTGAACTCTGTCTTATGACTCTGTTTGCTGTGAACATGAGGTTGCAGCTTTTTCTATACCACCGTTTTCTAAGTGCAGGGGAATTATGAACGTCAGTATTAAGTAAAAGAGTTGCATTTTCCCCTTTTGTTCAGGTTCAAGTTCCTTGATCTATGTGTCACCAAGGGCAAAAATATCCGATGAAACATCTGGTGGGCCAAGTCAATTTGTTGATGAGAAACCAGACCGTGCAATAATTGTGGAGGATGTTAAAACAACAAAAAATAATGCATTCAGTGGAAACGTTGCATCTGGAGAAACAAAAGAAGAATCACCTGTGGATGAGTCAGTGCAGCCCTTTGATTTTGCTGAAAAGCTTGAAAATATAAAGGTTGCTGGACCTACATTTCTTCACTCCTGTTTGATATTAGTAATCCGTGTTATGTATATACCCACGAGTGACTACAATTTTGATGCCTTCCTATCTGCATGAAGTGATCTATTACTTAACTATTATATTGTAGATATTTATGCTATATGCTTGGCTGTTTATCCCTTGTAGCTTCTATTGAATGTCACTTTCCTGTCGCGTAATGTCCGCTGAAAGTTGTATGAATTAGTGTTTCATAAAAACCATTTAAATCCATATAGGCGTATACCATATAGGACAATCCTTTTGGTGTTTATTTTTCGATGTTGTATTATTGGACTGCTTTAATTTATCTAGAAAATTTCTTCCCAGCAGTAGAACCTACGTTGGACATGACACTCTTAACCTATGTGGGACAAGACATTTTGAGTTGTTCTTTGGTTTTCATTCCTTGGTGTCTTGAAGGGAGCCTTCCTAACTGACAAGAGTTAAGTGCCGCTTTTCTATGCTTGGTATTTGCACCTCTTTTGTAATCTTTCCTCTCTGACAACAATTCTTGTTTTATCCCAAAAAAAAAAAATCTTTGTTCTGGATGTTTTTGTCTGTTTAATTTCTAATATCCCTTTTATTTGTTGTTTAAAATATGCATTATGCTCTGAGCATTAAATTGTTGATCCTAAATATGCATTTCTTGACCTTTTTTATAGACCCATGTTCAAATTGAGTTGCTATGAGGACGCTACAGATTGTTGATAACATTCACACTGTGAATGTTTGATGATACGAGCCTGAGTTGTTATCCGAGCAACCTAACATGGGTTCATCCTTCTCCCCCTTTTGTCTGATTACAGTTTTAACGTTTTTGAATGTGTAATTATAAAAAATTTGTGACTGCATCCTCATTTTTGAAATCCTCATTTCCTAATAATATTTCCTACTTTACCCAGATAACAATTTAACATTGCTTGGTACATCCTCCCTCATAATCCTGTTATTTCTTTTGTAATAATTTGTGCCTTTTGTTTTGAACATTGAATTGTTGATCCAACAGATGTATTTATTTACTCAATTTGAATTATGGTTAAAACTCCAAATCGTGTTGCTGTGATGACCCTATTTATGATTGATGGCATTCATAGAATGTCTAATGAGACTTCGGCAGTAGTGTCGAACCTGAGCGGTTAACTGAGCAACTTTCATGTGTCTGCCCATCCCCCCTTTCTTGTATATTCCACAGTTGGGATAAATTTAAACCTGTCATTGTAAGCAAGAAATTTGAAATCATATCATTTTTGTGATTGTTCATCCAGCGTTGAAGCTTTTCCTGTTGAAAAGGAACTCAACTATGTTCCATAAAATTTTTTTAATATCTGTTTTTTTCCTTCTGGTATGTTCCTTTGTGCGAATTGTCTATCCTGCAGATGTATCTATTTATGCAGTTATAGACCTATTTCCAAATTTAGTTGCTGTGATGAGAGTAAAGGTTATTGATGGTGTTCACAGAATGTCTCATGAGATTTTGACAGTCATGTCTAACCTGAGCGGTTACCTGAGCAACTCTACATATTCACTTTTGTCCTTTCTGTTATCATTTACAGTTTGGGGGTTTTGTTTCAATTTAAATGTAAACTTTGGTTATTTTGATCCATTCTTCCTGCTGGTTTTACCATATTTTATCTAAATTGGGGCCTTTGCATTTGTGAGTTTTCCATTTTCTTGATTTATCCTTCTTTTGATTTTTATTGGATGCTTTATTATTTGTACTGGCTGTGCTGTTAAAATATGCCGTGTTATTGGTACTGGACACATCGTTGAAATATTATTACAACAGGTTTTCAATTATCTAGCTTTTCATTTAATTGTGTTCTACTGATTAACGAGGTGTGCTCTTTTTTAAAATTCAAACTCTGTGCTCTTTTCTCCTTTACAATTCTGCATTTATTGCAGTCTTTGCTGGTTTACATTTTCTTGTGTAACTTCTTTCCATCCGCTTTAATTTCTTATCCATCCTTTTATAGACTTATAACCTTTGTGTGTGACCAATCCTGGCGTCCTGTTTCTTTCATCTAGCTAGCTATAGAAGGAAGAAAGCATCCAGTCCAGTGTGATTAGGTTTTGATTAAATCCTATGTGGTTTTGAAGTTAATTCTTTAAAGGCATTGATTTGTCAGATTAAATGCAGACTATGCTATTAACCTAAGTTTAATTCCATCCTTTCATTCCAGTTTGACATAGATGACACGGGTTCTATTCTCTTGTATGGCGGAGGTGCTGTAATTGCCTTGTGGCTATCGTCAGCTCTTGTTGGTGCTATTGACTCTATCCCTTTGGTTTGTATTGTTTCAATATCATATCATTTTTTTCAAGCAACAAATTTCTTTTTATGTCAACTTTATTTATTTTTTTGTTTTCATCATTGCGCATCAGATTCCCAAATTGCTGGAAGTAGTAGGCCTTGGATATACCCTGTGGTTCACATACCGCTATCTTCTCTTCAAGGTACTTATTTTGGTTTTTTTTCCCTGCTGATATTTTTTGGGCGATTTAGATAAATGGGATTAATTAGATTTATTAACTTGCAGAAAAATAGGGATGAGCTGGCCACGAAAATAGAAGATCTCAAGGCACGAGTCCTGGGTTCAGGTGATTAGTCGTTCTGAAAGGAGGTGCTTATAAGGTGTATAGGGGTAATTGCTTTAACTACGGAAGCCAATATGGTGATTGTTCTTCCCTGAGAAGAAATTTTATTACCCTTAGCATGCAAGTTTGTATGTAGTATGCTAAATTGAAATGGTGCCTTGTGATAAAGATCATTTAGCGGTTTCTTCGTGCATTTTATGGGCACCTTCCTTGTTTCTTGTACAAGCAAAACATCCCAATGCTGCGTTGCCCATCATTTGAAGGCTTTGACTCTCAAATGAGAGAATTATAGCTTACTTGGTATAGAAATATGGTCCCCTTGTGTTTTTGCGTGGAGAAGATTCCTACATACACATGAAATAGTGGGATATATATATATATATATATATATATATATATATATATATATATATATATAATGAGTATTATATATATATGTGGGTCCCACTATTTTATGTATGTGTGACATGAGAAAACACTTCTCCTACAACATGAGAAATGTTGCTCCCTTTAGTTAATGGCTAAACATACTTTTTGTCCTTGAGGTTCAATTTTAATCCTTATGTTTATTTAGTGCAGTCGTTAATGTTAAATGGTGAGGGTGTAATGCTAATAAAGGGCTTTGATTGGGTTGGCATCAGATGTTGAGAAAAGCTCAGCGGAAGTGAATATTTGATTTTTGTGTTTGATAGGGCTTCAACGGGCTTGTAGTTGTGAAGTTACTTCTTGGTTGAAGGTAATGGGTGGAGTCATGGTAGTGGTAGTGTAAACGTAGATTTTACCTGAAAGCGGAAGAAGAATGAAAAATTGTCAAATGTAAAATCGTAACGTAGTAAAATCGTAAAAATTTAAAAACGTTTGGAAAATTAGTAAAATCGTTTTAATGAAAAAAAATCATAAAAACGTAAAATCACAGTGATAAATCGAGTTTTTAACTATCATGGGTGGAGTATTTGATCTTATTAAAGTGACATTTGAAGTTGCTTCTAGCAATTAAGTACCCTCATTATGTATCTAAAACACAAATAAATCATGATTGTGATAGAATCAGAAAACTAACTTATAACGGATAGATTTATTTAAGTACTTCATTGTGTTGTATATTTTTATCGGTAATTTTACTATTTTATTGATCAAATTTCTATTTATATTTTATTTTTTATCCTAAATTATCATATATATATATATATATATATATATAGAGAGAGAGAGAGAGAGAGAGATAAGCGTCGAAAACATACCTTGGAGCATTCAATTCAGCGTCACCTGCTGGTCGCTCTGGAGATGTTCTCTCTAGGTAGGCGAACCTTGTCCTTCACTTCAACTTTATGATTGCAGAGGCAAAGGATCCTGTAAGTATGGAAGGGAAGAGGAGGTTCAACTGGACGGAAGGTGGTGAAATTAAGGGAGGTAAGGGTGAGGAAGATTTATCGGACGGTGAATGCTCCAGCGAATATGAGCTTCAATCTGTCGGAGGAAACACCAATGGAGGCGTTTGGGTTTTGGAAGAGCGCAAACTGTGTGCTCACGAGGGCATTGAGCATTCTTCGAGTGCCACTTAGGTTTCCTTGACCATTAAAATCTATGGGCCTAGGCCCTCATCTTTGCACCAAATAAAAGGAACCACCTGGGGACTCACCCACCTTAATAGCCAATGAGGTGTGGACATGATTAGATTTGGATTAGTCAGGACAAAGTTCTGGATATCGGATAGGTAAGTAGACAGCAAGTTTTTTTCAGCCACCTAACCTTTCTATTATATTATTAAAACGTGCCCCTATGTCTAAAGGGGCGTAAGCACTTCACTTGCTAGGGGATGGGATTCATTCACCTGCATTCCTGTTGGCACAAGGGCTTGCTCGGCGATCGTGCCCTTCCTAATGGCACCATCAAAGCCCTAAAAATAGGAATGGTATTAGGCCTCAAACAAATTGTTTTACAACTTATTTTTAGGGTATGTTTAGTTTGAGGGAGGGGGAGATCTTTTGTCTCATCTTTACTAAATTGCCTATGAAAACTTTTCAATATTCTAAAAATATACTCTCAATAAAAAGAAATATCCTTTTCATTAATGACAATTTGGTCAATACGCTACGTTCCACTCCCTCCCCTCAAACCAAACATACCCTTAGAAAAACGGCTGAATCGAGAAGCTTCTCTTTTCGATTGAACAATGGAAAGAATGGAATAGAATGGGGGCTATTCCCCTTTGTCAACCCCTTATTGTATGTGAGGAAACTCTAAAATGCTAAAGTAATCGTAATCAAAGATGTTTTCTTGAGTGAGTTTCTTAACGAAGCAATAGGTTTGGAGATTTCTTTGGCTTTTCAAGACCATCCACATTTAATAGGGAAAATTATAAAGCTGTTGATAACTGTCAGATTTAAGCAGTACCACAAAGATGATCAAGCACATATCTTGCAACCAATCCCACACATTGGCTGTTGCCTAGTAAGAGGGCATCATTTTGGAGAGGTCCAAAGGTCTTCAAACTCCGTTGCCAGCAACCACAATAAATGGTCAGTGAAGCTAACAAGCTTTTTCCGTAAACATGGATTAGGCAACAACGCATGCATCCACAAGTTTTGAATAGATCTGATCGTGAATTAATTGAATGGCATCAAATCAAAAACGCATTTTGAGGGAGTTCTATGCTCAATTCTAATCCTGATTGGGTACTTAAAATGCCAAAAAGCAAAATAGAAGCATCAAGATTAATGACTTGGATCTGATAGTGACATGCCTCCATCAACAGAACAAATACGCAAGCATGAAGATATATACTCATACATACACGGCCGCTCTTTGATTGGCAAGATCAATGCCGCTCATAATCGTAATGAATTTTGCAAAATCGATGGAACGTTTTGATGAAGTGAAAGGTGATCAACCTACATGATCAAAACTAGAGTAAATTTCTGAGAGAAATTCATAGAGCAATTAGGATTGAGAGGCACCCATGTTTTACACAATACTATGAAATCAATAGGTAACCCAGAAACGATACAACGGGAGTACTAAATCCAGCAAAAAGGTCGATGACTGGAAACGGAATTCGGCCAAACTTGAAGATCACGCCCATACAATTCAAACGCGAAGAGCCATTGGCCATGTTAAAATGTCCCAGAAATCGCCCTAATCCATAACATTTCCCGAGAATCAACGAGAATCCCTTGTCCTCTCTAAGTAATCAAAAGAGGAAACATTTCGTACATTGAGTAGGATAATTCAAAAGGAAAACCAAAGTACCTCTTGCTCAGACAAGGGTTTGCACTACATAAGCTGATAAATCTGCTCATCGAGGTTTACATGGGAATTCGAAGGGACTGAATCCATGCTTACCTTCTCCTCCTCCTCCGACAACGCCACAGATCAATGTCCCTTATAATTTTATCCAAACCCTAGGGTTCTGTTTGGTTCAACGGAGGGGGGATTTTAATGGAGGGGAGGGGAAGGGAGGGATTTTAATATTATTATCGGCTGAATGAAAAAGAACCTTGTGATGCTCACTTTCGTCTATACAGGGTTATCTAGTCCTCAAATGTAATTCTGAAGACAGATAGCATAAACCCACGGAAGAAGAGGTATTGTGTTCAACAAATCAATTCACAACTCTTGAAGTAAAGTTCAGTTTAGCATGAGAGGCCAATAATTCTTGCAGATCTATATGCCTGTTTTCATCTTGAACAAAAGGTGAATGATAAGGAATAAATGAGGAGGCAAGAAACAGTCATTACGGAGGGTCTAGGAAGAGATCATTATGAAGGAAGAATCAACTCGCGAAATGAAATAGAACCAAGGTTTCTTAACCAAAAAAAAAAAGGTTACCTTGTAAGCCAATCCAATTACAGGTTACAGGAATCTCGCAGTCAGATACAGATAGGGAGAACAAAGAGGAATCAAAACAGAAGGTGAAGAAAAAAATCTTGAAATTAAATTAAATGTGGCCAACACTGGGCGTTTGATCCCCAATTCAAACTATTATACAACAGTGAACTAATAACACGGTAAGAAAGTAGACAGCCTTCAACAAAAATTCAACAAATCGGACATCAGAAACCAAAAAGGAACAACTTTTTGAAAGCCCTCATATAGATGACAAGACGCATAGAAAAGATAACCAAGAACCCTAATGTTACTATCAAGAAAACCTCACAAGAAAACAGATTTGCAGAGACAGATTGGGTGCATCACTGGATTGTTTCAATCGAGATTTATATGATGTACAATTTTTAATATGGGTTAGGGGCAAGAGATACTCACTGGAAAGAATTAACAACTTCAATAGTGCTCTCCGTCGATATCGTCTCTACCTTCGATCGTCGTCGATCTTCTCTCTCGTCACAACGAATGAGCTAAGCTGCCGAATAGGGTTCGTGTGACTGTGAGGCTGAGCTGCATTGACTTATAGGTTTCAGGGTATTTTGGGAATAACAACAAAAGATTAGGGACATTTTTGTCCACTCACACACCCATTTTAATAATCTCTCTGAATCCATCCAATTTGGGGGTGACGTTTTTGAGGGGAGAGAGAGGAAAATTTTAAAAAATTTCCCCTCCCTTCCTAAAAAATATCACCAGCCAAATGAGGGGCTAAAATCTCTCCATCCTTCTCCCCCTCCCCTCCCCTCTGATCCCTTCAAACAAACAGGCCCTTAAAGTATGTTTGGTTTGAGGGGAGGGGATGAGAATGGAGGAAGGATATTGACCAAATTGCCATTAATGAGAAAAATATTTCTTTCTATTGAGAGTGTATTTTTGAAATATTGGAAATTTTTTATGGGCAATTTGATCAATATGAGATAAAAAATTTATCATTCCCTCCCCTCAAACCAACACACCCTTAAAGTTTTAGCTAACAGCTCACCTGGAGAGGAATTGAGAACCCTCCATATTTGCTTGGCCAAAAGGAATTCATTGAGGCAATTGATTTAAGTCTTAGACCTCCCTCAAAAATCGGTCTAAAAAAATGAAATCCTTGCTTTTTAAATGAATTCTATTTTTATCACCATTTGAGCCCCAAAAGAAATTTATACCTCATATCAATTTGATTGCAGACATAAGCCGGCAGTTTAACACATGACAGAACACGTAGGTTAACTCCCGAGAGAACATAGTTGATTAATGTCAATCTGGATGCTTGTGACGTCAGTCTTTCTTTCCAAGCAGCTATTCTCCGATCAATAGAATTAGTTACTTGATTGTAAATTTGTGCTTTATTCCATCCAGGATCAATCCATGTCCCTAGACATTTCCCAAGCCTGTCAGTAAAACTAACTCCCAAAAACCGTGAGCAAGCAAGCTTCTGCGGGTGAGGGATGTTTGGACTAAAAATCACATATGACTTGGATTTATTAATTGATTGGCTAGACCATCTACTGTAAATGTCCAAGGAAGCTTTGAATGAGTTAATGCTCTGATCATTTCCCTCGAAGAAAAACAAAAAACAGAATCGTCTGCATATAAGACATGAGAAACACTCTGAGCATTACTGCTTATTCTGATCCCCTTTAATTGTGCGGCATGCTTAAAGGAATTCAAGATGCATGATAACACATTAGTGGCCAGGATATAGATATAAGGAGATAGCGGGTCCCCTTGACGAAGACCTCTGGTGGGAGAAATTGTCCCTGTAATTTTACCATTGAAGATCACCAGATAACAAAACGAAGTGATACATTGTATAACAAGGGCAATCCATTTATCTGGAAAGTTCATTCTCTTCAAAACAGCATAAATGAAATTCCAAGATAAGGAATCAAAAACTTCTGAAAAATAAACCTTGAATGCAATAAGCTTTTTTCTTTCTTTCGTAGCCGAATGAACCTGATTCATTAAATCAGCTGCTAGGAGAATGTTGTCAGTAATAACATGTCCCTTTAAGAAAGCACATTGAAAGGGAGCAATGTAATTGTTCATAATTTTCTTCATTCTCAAGAACAATACCTTAGAGACAATTTTATAGACCACATTACAAAGGCTAATGGGTCTGAGATCTTTGAAGGTCTGCACTTGGTCAGATTTGGGAATGAGGGTGATATTTGTCTTTTTGAAAGATTTGAGAATAAATTCATAAAACCAGAAAGAGTGCATCATAAGCAAATCAAATTCACCAAGTCCCAATATTTGTGAAAAAAGTTAGAATGAATACCATCAGGTCTAGGCACGCTATTTTTTGGCAGTGAAAAATGAGAGCAGGCTAAAATAGATATTTAATCACTGCTACTTGTCCATGTATCATCAGATTTTTTAATACTCTTAATTTGATTTTTTGCCTTTGTCCTGGACAAAGACGCATGAAAGAATTTTGTATTTCTTTTCCCCTCAAAGAGCTATCTCAATTTCTCCCTTTGACCCCAAAAGCTATTCTCAAATTCATAAAGAAATTCCAGATTATGTTTGGCATTCATAAGCTCATATTCTTGAGAAAAAAGCAAGATTAACAGACATATTGATAGCAGAGGAAAACTTGTGTAAATCTGCCTAAGCCTTTTGAATTACTCTAAATAAATTGCCAATTGAGGAATTGCTCCAGTTCACTAGAGCAATGCAACTTAAAGGAAGCAGAGCCTTGATATTCTAGATGCCAACAGTCTCTGATTATTTGATCACATTCCTTAAATTTGAACCAGAACTCCTCAAATTTCCTGAAATGAGCTTTTTTAAAATCATCATGTTGAGAAAAAATAATGGGACTATGGTCTGAGGAAGCAATGGTAAGAGTATTAATAAAGGACCCCGGAAAGGCTGATAAGTGATAACCAGTGAGTGTTGACAAAGGCCCTATCAATTTTTTCCAGCACTATATGATGTTCTCTTTTGTTATTAGACCATGTAAAGTTGGGACCTTTTTGAGGGACTTGCATCAAATTACATTCATGCAAGCATCAATTAAAAGCAGACATTGCACTATTCTGGCCTTGATAGAGTAGTTTATCAGTAGCTGATAGTATCTGGTTAAAATCTCCTATTAATAGCCAAGGACTACCAATAGATTGAGCATAGCCAGACATCCAATTCTATAGGATATACCTCATTGAAGAATCGGGTGGACCATAAACAAAAGACAAAAAATAGGAGGAAGATGAATAAACTTCATTTACTTTGCAATGGCATACAAAAGGAGTCAAGTCAATAATCTGGACAGTGAAGTTAGACTTCCAAGCGACTAAAGTAACCCCTCCCTTTCTAATTGCATCAATACCACAATGAAAAGGAAATCCATAATTGACGACGGAAGAGTAGGCATCCTGAACAGAGATTTTAGTTTCTGACAAAAAGATAGCATCAGGGCAATGCAAAGAGATCAGGCGCCTACATCTTTCAACTGCCGAAGTCTTCCTGAAACCTCGGCAGTTCCAACTTAATATCTTCATGGCCCCTGAGGAAGCTTCAGGGCAGCTTCCTGAGCCCTATCAGATAGAGAGTTGCCATTAGCTATTTTGATTCTCTTCATGGCTGGATTCCAAGCAAGGACAACATAAGCTGGTCGCTTCTTGTCAGACTTCCTTAAAACTTGAGAGGTTTCAGTAGAATCAACTTTCAGGTCAGACTCCATATCAAAGTTCTCAGAGTTCCTTTATTTCTTACGAGGAGATGGAACTACCTGTAAGTCCAGATCAAAGTTCTCAGAGTTCCTTTTTCTCTTGTACATCTCACTGATAAATCTTGAGTTTCATTGTTCTAGGGAGTAGCATTTGAGAGGTTTCTGTCATTGCAATAGTAGAGTGATAGCCTTTGTTCTCTTCAGGAGTATGATTAGAATTATTAGAAAGAACTATAAAGATAAGGGGGTCATGAAGACGCCTCTTTGAGAGACGAGGTTGTTGATCTGAATTTTTCTCGTCATGGTGTGAAAAAATGTTGAACCTCTCTTCATCAGGATCCAGTACCCCCTTATGACAAATGTCTCCTGAACCATATGTCTTAATCCTTTTCTTATTTCTGCTACTCAAGTCAAATGATTCTGCTGGCCGCTTGCATAATTACCTATCACTCATAATCTCGAAAGGGAAACAACAGAGAATCTGAACTCAAGTCATTCTAGCAGTGGAAGATTAAAGACCAGAGAGCCCATTAAAATGTTAGCCGATCGAGAACCCAGAACAGAATATAAAACTTGAGGAGGAGAAGCTGAAACTACTTGGCAGTTCCTGGATCCATATTCAAAGTACATAGAAGAAGGACACACTCGTCCTACTTGTTCCAAAACTATTGACACCTTCGAAGTCAAGCCATCACCCAATTGAAGACAACTTATATTTGATCTAGAGAGACCAAACTCTGACAGAGAAACTGGGAGGCTCAAACCATATCCATTCAAATGACTATGTTCATCATAACAAATGAAGGTACCCCAACTGCTCACCAATATAATGGGCTGTCTTAACATTGTAGCATTTAGGTTCTAAGCCACGAAATTGAAGCCAAACAGGACAATGATTAGCACAAAGATCAAATAATGAGATATTCGACTTCCACGGAATTAGTGCAATTGAATACCCTTGTAACATCCATAAACCGTCCTCAAGCATATAATTTAAATCCTCCACATATTGAAAGTAAATCAAGAAGGAATTATTAAATTGTTGTATCACAGAAATCCTTCCCTGCAACTTCCAATGGATTTGAATCAAAGATTGCAGTTTCGAAGAATGAAATATGATATGTCTACTATTAAAGGAAGGACCATTACGTCCAGATGAAGGAGGCATTTTGTCAAACTACATATAAGTTAAACAACCCACCTGGCTTCAAGTCTGTCAAGAACGTTTAGTTGATTTTTTCCTCAGGTTGAACAATATCACAGAAAAATTCTATCAAAATGATGGAGAGAGAGACGCATAAACACACAAGGCAGAACAATATCACAGAAAAATTCTGTCAAACAGAATAGGACAACGAACTCTTGATGTCTGAGATATCGATGGAGAACAGTGAAGATCCGAGGAAGACAGCCAATACACAGCATCAGAGTACCGAAGAACAGAAAAAAAGAGAGATCGGCGGTGATGGTTCGGAAATACCAGCTACCAATTTCCCCTTCCTACCAGTCTGAGTTTTGCTTTGCAGGTCAATGAAGTTCATCTATAACATATTTAATTGATTTTGGAGAGAGTAATGATAAAGGTTAAATTAGTTTATTTTACTTATTTTTTAAAAATGTTCTCATATAAATTTTACATTTCAACTATGATTCTTCATCAATGTGCGCGATGTTGGAATACCTTTTCCCACTGGGATTTCCATATGAACTTTTTTATCCACAAGATCATCCAGGTTTAATGTCTCTTCATTAATAGCTACCAGGGAAAAAAAAGCTTGACACCACTTCGCTTCAGGAAGTGGAATCCCAACAGTGAACAGGTAGACCGCTGACACCAATCCATTGTCTGAGAGTCTCCGGGGGAAAGGTGGGGCAATTCGGCCACCACTCCAGAAGCTGAACTATAGTACGGCCCACATGCATGAATTGACTCATTCTAAGAGACGCGGTAACGCGAAGAATAATGATGTCCCCAAAAGAGCTCTTGAAGGCCCATCTAATCTTTCGCCTTTCCCCCCGACTTAGCATGGACGAGGAAAGGCGTAGGCAAGCTAGCTCTTTAAACCATGGGGAAGGAAAGGAACTGACATAATAGATGGGCCCTATCCGCGCGAAGAGGGGATTTCCTGTTTGCTACTCTAACCCTATTGGCGTAGGGTCAGTCTCCTTCCCCTGTTATCCCCCATCGCTTCCTATAGTACTTTCCTTTGGCTTGGAAGGCTGCTACTCATTATGGAATGACATATATATGACACATATAATGATGATGGTAGCTATCTGCCTTGCCTCTGGTACATATTAAATGAAGATGCATGGCCGTCCAGATGACTTACATGTTTAGAGAAAGGTTTTTTCTAACTAGTGTAGGAGTTTGGCTGACCACCCTGCTTTCTGACGCTTTCTTGACGGCCTTCCTGGTTGGCTCCCACGTAACCCTTGGTGGAGAGGTATCCATGAGATCCCTAGTACGTACCACGTGATCAAGGAAGGAAGCCTTTCCCTACCATGGATAGGGCCTTCTCAATAGACCGCCAAGGTGAGACTATTGAATCAAAGGTAGACAGCCTAAGAGGCTTAATTCCAAGGGGCAAACAAAACAGTAGTTTATTCAAGAAGATTTGAGCTAGCTTTCTATCACGCTGACTTTCCCGAAAGAAAGATTGTTTACCTGACCTGAGGGTGATGGAGATTAGTGTGCTACCTTTATGGGTTGAAATTAGTTAGAGAACGTGGGCAGCATTGGCTTAGGAAAGGGCGGGTTTCGGTCTTAGTGGTTGACTAAGGGTAAGGGCATTATGTAGCAAAGTGGACTTCCCATTGCTATTATAAACTGAAAGAAAAGGGTTGTTCTCCTAACTAAGATTCAATTCCTTTCCTAGCGGATATGGGATCACGAAAACGCTATTGGGAATCTCATCCGCAAATTGCGGAACGAGCAGTATATTACGCTACCTGCTCCTAAGAAGGTCTTTGACCAGCGATATGCCGCTCTCATGCTAAGGTCAAGGTAGAGATTAATGGCAATATAGATCTGAAAAGCTGGTGACAGAGACCAGAGCAGCGAAGCGGGGTCTGCTTGATCAGTCATTTTTTCAATAGTAGAGGTGTAACCGATCTGTTAATATGTGCCAGTGGGAGTCACAGGCAGTCTTCTTGCGCGTGCTTTCTTCTTTCAATACTAGACATAGAACTACTAGATCTTTCCATTCTTCCATCCCGAGAGTTAAGCGAAACGTAATCTAGCGCAAGAGTTTCACTGAGCTGAGCAAGCATGGAAGTGGTAGCACACAGGTTAGCGTGGAGTGGAGTGGTCAGTAGAGCTTCGTTCATCTATCTGTCCACTCCGTAGTAGGTGAAGCAATAGGTTCCTTCCCAGCAGCTGCAATGTGAGACATTCAGACATTCCACTTCTCTGTTCTCTTTTTCCTCCCCTTGATTCATTCTCTTGATCCATCCATTGAAGCATTCTTGTGTACCGGCACAAAAAAGAAAATTGGTAAGTGAGTTCAGAGTTTGAGTTTAGGGAAAGGCTAAGGTACGAAGTTACTGTACCTACCGATAATCTTTCTCTTTCTTTCCTTCCCTTTTCCTTATGTCTATGCTAAGCCTTAACAATCCTCCTTCCTGTCTTCCCAGCTATATTCTTTCTTTAAATAGTTACACCAATTCTCTTCCTACGCTGTAGCTTGCTACTATAGTTGCTTCTGACTTCATACGGATCACAGCAAGAAAACGATCAGATAAATCCATCTTCTAGTTCTTCACCGTAGGCCTGAGAAAGGAAGTGAAAGCGGAAGGATTGAATTAGCTCGACAAAGAAGCAACTACTTGAGCTTTAGAAAGCCAATCCCAGTGATTCAATAGCAAGGCTCACTCTCGCAACTATCGCACCTTCCTCTTCGAGTAATTCATTATTGATAGGCTTACCCTTTGATTGAATAGAACAAAAGTCTTCCATACAGGGAAAAGAAAAGGGGGCATATGCAATTACAAAAAGAGGTTTGGATTGGACAACTAGTTAGCAAGAAAAATAGGCTAATAAGCTCTTTGCAAGTCAATTCCCCTGTCCGGATCTAACAAGAGGTTCCATTGCAATGCCTCCTGAAGAAGGCGGTTTGCTAAGTTCTTTCTAATCAAAAAGGTCGGGTCAACATTAGTCTTGTATCAGTCCCGATGGTTAGGGCTCTGGTACATAGTCTTTCTGTTGCTCCTGTTATCCACAAGTGGTGCATACCCCCCTCTCTGAAGGAAGAAAGGAAGCTTAAGCTAAGCCTTCCAAAAACCGCTAAGGAAAAAAACTGACTTCTACCCTTGAGCAAATAAAATCTTTGGCGCATTTTCTTTTTCTTGATGGAAGTTGTTTTAATCTCTTATGTAGGAAATTTCGTACATAATTCCTCATTCATATCGATAAAGGTATTTTAGGAAGAAATTGACAAAAATTAGAATATTGTCCTATATTTAGGACCAAAACAGATTCTTAAATGTGCCCTACAATTAATACCAGAGACAAAGGGAAAAATATTTTTTAGTCTCTCATATTTTGAGTAAATTGTATCTCAATTTTATTTTTATAGTTAATTCTTAAGTTTTAATTCACTGCAACTTAATTCACGTCATTTCAACCATTTTGTAATTTAATACAAGATCTTTATCATATCCTTTATTTAATTTTTTTAAAACATAGTTACTAAATAAAGTTATTTTTTCTTAAGGGAATATTAATCTTTTGATCTTTATAGTTTTGACTCAGTTGTAATTAAATCCCTATACTTTGACTTGGTGAATTTAGTCCCTATAACATTGACTCAATTGTAGCTGAATTCTTAAACTTAAACTTACAACAACTTAATCTCTAAAATTTTAACCATTTTATAATTTAGTCTTTACGTTTTAGAAAATAAAATCAATTATATAATAAAAACCAAAGATTAAATTATAAAATGTTCAAAACTATTGGGACTAAGTTGTAAGGAATCAAAATTTATGCACCAAAAAAATTAATTTTCCATTTGCTTAAATTTTTATAACATTAAAAGTTATAATTAAATTATTATTGAAATTTAATTGTTTACAATTTTATCAACTTGGGCCATTAAGAGGAATTTTCCCTTCTTATTGATGAAGGGCTGAAAAGCTGGCACCATTGTTTTGTGGTGCATTTGAGACTAAGATGATAATGTTCCATAGAAAAGGATGACAGCTGAGGAAGTTGGCAGTGGAGGGAAGCCAACTCCCTTTATAAATAACTCTATTTACGCTTCCTATCCGCTCTCGTATCCTTTGCTTTAAGATTACATAGTTTTGGGGTAAATCAAGCCTGTGAAGCCTTTTGTTTTTTTGGAAAAAAGTCATCTATCACCATGGAATACTTTTTCGGTAGTATCAAGTATTTTAAATTAATTTTTAATTGACTCAGCACCCTAAAATATGTTTTTTTGTTGCACTCAGTACCAAGCACTCATCACCTAAAAGTATTTTTTTAGTAGCACTTAATATAATGAGTGTTTAAAAAATGCACTAAAAATTACTTTAAGATACTAGATGCTACTAAGAAAATACTTATGGGTGATGAATGCTAGATATTGGGTGCTATCAAAAAAATATTCTAAGGTGTTGAGTGTACGAAAAATTACTGAGATAGTGAATGCTACTGAAAAAATATTCCACAATGATAGAAAACTTTTTTTCAACCAAAAAAAAAAAAAAGAAGAAGCTTCCATCACTTTTTTTTTACACAAAACTGCGTAGTTTTAGAGCAAATGATGGGAGCATATAGGAAAGGTAAAGAAGAGAATCCTAATCCAACAAATAAGGGCACAAAGCTGATCTATGATGTAGGCCAATCCATATAAGAAAGTTATTTGTCTCACTTCCAAGCGTTCTAATACTTATTGTTGCCCTTCTGATACATGTCCTAAATGGTTTTAATATATGCAACACACACACACTTTTTTTTTTTTTAAGGCTTTCCAAAGAATATCTCTTAGCACATGACCTATCATACACTTTTTTCAAGTCAATAAAAACCATGTACAAATCTTTTCTTTTGCAACGATACTTTTCCATTAGCCCCTTTAATAAATAAATTGCTTAGATTGTGGACCTTCCAAGCATGAATCCAAATTGATTCTAAAAAATATCAATCTCCAATCTTAACCTGTGTTTAATAACATTTTCCCACAATTTCATTGTGTGGCTCATGAGCTTAATTCCTTTGTAATTTACACAATTATGAATATTTCCTTTATTCTTATAAATAGAGATAAGTACTCCCCCCCCCCCCCCCCAAAAAAAAAAAAAAATCGTCGAGCATTTTCTTGGATTATAAGATCTCATTAAATAACTTACTAAGCCACAACACATTATCTTCACCCAAACATTTCCATACTTACATATGAATACCATCAGGTCCAACAACTTTACCATTTTCTATTTTCATAAGAGTTTTTAAAATCTTTTCAACTCAAATCCTGGGGTAAAATGACCAATTGAGCTCAACTTCTCAAGTTGTCTAATCCACCAAGTCACAAGTTGACCCTATCCTCCATCAGTGAATAGCTTATAAAAGCAAGCTTCCCACCCATTCTTAATATCTCTATTAGTAACCAAAACTTCTCCTTCTTTGTCCAAGTCTCTTGATTTTTTATCCTTTTGTTTTTTGCAATCTTGTATATCATACGCTACTCAGCCTTTATTCCTAACTCATTATAAAACTCCTCATACACTTTATCACGATCTTCACACATTGTCTTCTTAGCCTCCTTTTTAACCAAATGATACATTTCCTAATTTTCAGCATTATTACACAAATGTATGGCTTTAAAACGACATTTCTTATTCTTGACTTTCTCTTGAATACTTGCATCCCACCACCAAATCTCCTAATCTAGCTGGCCAAAACCTTTTGATACTCCCAAAATTGCTTTAGCAACCTTCTAGTTCTTCTTAGCCATATTCTCCCTATGATATTAGCATTTCCTTGTAGCTCCCATACCCTTCCTCCAAAAGAGTTCTCTTGAAAATGTCTCGCTTCTCCCCCTTTAATTGTTACCACTTGACCCTTGAGTTCAAACCTTACCTGTGCTTTTGTTTTATGCACTTCATACGCATATCAAGGACCAAAACCCTATATTGTGTTGTCACATCATTTCTAGGGATCATTTTGCAATTAGTACAAAGTCTTCTATCAAGATTCCTTATCAAAAAGAAGTCAATATATGTTTTGGAGGCTCTACTATTGTATGTGATTAAATGTTCATCCTGCTTCTTAAAGCAAGTGTTCACAATTTTGAGGTTATATGCGAGGGAGAAATCAATGATCGATTGATCTTCATTATTAGGCTCTCCAAAACCGAAACCACCATGAGCCCTTGCATGCAATCCTGCCTCTCCACCAACATGTCCATTAAGATTCCCACCAATAAAAATCTTTTCGATTAGCGGAATGCTCTGAATTAACCCTCCATATGTTCCTAAAACCTTTCCTTAAGATGTGCTTTTGCACCTACTTGAGGTGCATACGTACTGATAATATTGATACTATCCTTCCAAACAATCATTCTTCAGGATATGATTCTATCTTTAATCCTTTTAACTTCCACCACATTCTTCCTCCATTCATTATCAGCAATGATACCAACACCCACTCCATCCATTTACTTTCCCAGAAAGAGCTTGAAACCATTAATTTCTCGAGACTCTTCTCATGGCCATTTAGTTTCCTGGAGGCACATGATATTAATCTTACGAACTCACATTACGCCCACCACCTCTAAAGCTTTGCCAGTAAGAGTCCCAATGTTCCAGGTGCCAAATCTTAGCTTGCTCTCATGAAATAGCTTCTTTAGCTGCCTCTGTTTAGAAGAGAGCAGCAGCCCTTACTCGTTTAACACTACACTTGGCAGACAATGTAGGGGCTCTCGCTCACTTCTCACAATACTCAAGCCATACACCACGTTACTTATAGGTAACGACCTAGCATTAACACAATTTCTTTGTTGATCCACGTGCATAAAAGATTTGACAAATTTTTACTTTGGCTGTCAATGGCCTAACACAATCTTCCTTCTTGACCTGAGCAAGGGACCAAGGGAGGTTTTTAAAAAAAAACAGAAACCCTTAGTTAACCTTTGTGCACTCTCGCGTATAACATTCTTGATTAAATAATGAAAAATCATATATAATAATAATAATAATAATAATAATAATATTATTATTATTATTATTATTATTATTATTATATAATATAATATAAAGAGAGAATGACTTTTAGGTCCCAACCAAGAAAAATAATATCAGAAAAGTTTTCATAATTGACAAGTGAATAGGGGCATTAATAAGTGAATCAATTACCATTAACAACTTATAGGACTTATTAATATATTATTTCTTTTGGTTGAGACCTAAAAGTCATTCTCCCTATAATTAATCAAGTTTGAGTGAATTTGTGATTTTAGGAACTCATATAAATATATAAAGGGAAACTTATAAACGATAACTTTTGTATATTCAATCTTTTGGACTTGCTACAAGATGAAATGGACATGTCAAAACCCCTACTTAATTTATCAGTTAAGTAACATTTGCTTGTTAATTTGTGAGAGGTGTGGTTGCAAATTGGGAGCGAGGTGTTAATTAAAATGCAGGAAGAAACCCGTTTTCAACTTTGTGGTGTATATTCTAATACTATGGCATTTTGTTCTTTCATATTTAAAGGTTTAACGAGATCACCAAACTTTTGTTTAGCTTTCTTGGAATATGTATAATTAAATTGATTATGGGTTCATGGTATCTCTAACCATAATGCTTTGGCGCCAATTTGTCATGTGCCATCCCTCGTATCAATTTTTATCTCATAATAGCCATATAAGTTATTATAACTGAGGGGCAATAAGGAAAAGAAAAGAAACGAACCTCAGATTCTCAAACAATTTGAAAGGTAGAATGAAATGTGAAATTCAAGTTGAACGTCTCAGTCAATGAAATTTATAGGAAATTTGGCAAAAACAATCTGTCCTAAAAGCCAATAAATGATAGCATTTTTACAATATCGTAAAAATTTGCAGAACCACGTAAGATAGGTGGCAAAGTGGCACCGATCGACTGGTCCCTCACGCATGCTACAACAAAACAAAATTAACCCATACACACCCAATTCATTCAACCTAATCTTTTCTATTTCTGTATATTTTAAGGTACAATTTATATGTACGTATGTATACATACATATATATACACATAGATACACACACACACATATATATATAATTAACAATAATAATCTCTTAGTGCAAACCACCACTTTCCCATTTCAAAATATTATACAACCATAAAGCTACCCTTTTGCTTCCTACACAGCAATGCCCTAACTTTGCCTCTCTGGTGTACATAGCTTTCTTAGTGTAGTCTCGGTGCTTGTGTGGCCAACTTTGATTTGTCTATAACAAACCTAAGACCACTTTAAAACCAGGTTGGGCTTGTTTTTGTCTTACATTGCTCTACAATGAACTAGGCAGAGAAACTAGAAAAAAGTTAGGCACTTTATAGTCCACTTTCTGTATTCAACAAGCACGCTATACTATATTGGTTATCCATTATGCACACTCCATTATTATGCCACTTTCTGATCATTTGTTACTAAACTCAGAACAGGGCTCAATCATATTTGTTCATGATTAGAAAGTATCATTTGTTGATGTGGGAATTTATTACTCTCTCGTATCTTAGATATAAGAGCTAGATAATTAATTTGTAGATGTTAAAGAAAATTGATCAAGTTAGTTATTTGAAAAAGATACGTGTTGGTTTTCTTAAAATGCCTTATTACCATTTACATTTGAAATGAGTCCTCGTGAAAATCCCTTTATTATGAGTTGATTTAATAGAGAGAGTTAAAGAAAAGAATTATAAATTTGAAAAACAAAGTGGATTAATAATCTTACATTTAGAACAAAAAATAATATAAAAAAAAAAACCATGCCTAGCTCCTATATTCTAATTTGTAAGTGCCTATATAAATGTTCTAAACCATCAGGCTTTCCCTAACCATCCAAGTATTTGAATTTTTTTTTTTGGTTTACAAAACTAAAGAAGGGGAATTTAATTATTAATTAGTTGAAATTTAAAACTAAAGAAGTTGATTAAAATACCCTTAAGAAAATAGCTTAAAAGAGTCTAGTCATAATAATATGATTAAAAATTTATGTTAAATGGCTAGGTTATATGAACTCATCATGGTGGGATTAGGGTAATGTTTGTCTTTTGCTGATCATCACAGAAGACTGATCCAGCCTAACTATTATCCTTTCAATTCCAGCAGCTTAATTATGCAATAAATAAATTAAAAGCTTTAAATTATATTATCCATTGAGTTGATGATAACTATATCTAAAATGAAAAGAACTTTAGTTTCCCTTTATCCACTGTCCCACTAAACCAAATAATGCATATTACATTCTGAAGTAGCGGCGTATAATGATAGATCAGTAATGTTTTATTTATTTATTCATTTATTTTAACAACAAAGTTTTGATGAGTTGGGTATCGAGGGTTTACCAGGGTTAGAGTATGCCTTTAGGTTCAAGGAGCGTTTATAGATATACTTACATATATCCCATCAATAAGATCAACACATTGATGGGATTTGAAACATTGATGGGACTTGAAGCCACAATCTTATGATTATTAGTCAACTCTCTTACCAACTGGACTAACCTTTGTTGGTATGGATTAGTAATGTGCTTAACAACACAAAGGTAATTATATATCCACTGTCTTTTCAATTTTGTTATATTAAAAGTTGGAAGTTATTTGCAAATTTTCACAAATCAATGTTAAATTTTGGACTCATTAGGAAATTATATTCCTGCACCTCTGTTTATCAAGTTTTCATATTCTAAAAGTTGAAATATCAAGGGAGATTGACGTATACATATTAAATGAAATTTCAAAACACAAAAATTTCTATTGAAAAGGGAAAAGGAACAGAGAGGTAAACATGTAGAAATCTGGGTTTTGGATATTTGGGTAAAAGACCAAAATATCCTTCCTTTCACTCTTGTCTCTCCATCGTACCTTCCACCAGAGATTGAGAGACGTGTTGCGACTGAAAGCTTGGGGACGGAAGAGAGCAATTTGGGGAAACAGAGATCATGGAGCTTGAATCGAACGATGAGAGAGGAAGAAGAACACCACCATCACCACCTACTTCCCACCGTCGGCATCTTGCTTTCCACTAGAGAGAGTTGTGATGCAGGGGTGTGCTAGATGCGATTCTGAGCCAGAGAACTGGCATTGAATAGTAAATTAGGCTAAGAAAAAAGAAGGTGAACAGTAAATGTGTCATTTCACAAAATTCATAATAGGATTCATAAGAGTAATAATGAGTTTGACAAGATTTTTAATGGTTTTTGCAAGAGCAATAATTTTGAGTTGCATGTTTTCATTAGCAAAAGTTTTTAACAACATTCGTAATGAGATTCACAAGTTTAGTAATGGTTTTGACGAGAATTGTAATGGTTTTGACTAAAGCGTTTGCTAATGAAAACATGCAACTTAGGATTATTGCTCTTGTGAAAATCATTAAAAATATTGTCAAACTCATTATTGCTCTTGTGAATCTCATTATGAATTTTGTGAAATGTCACATTTATTATTCATCTTCTTCTTCCTCAGCCTCATATACTGTTCAACTCAAGATTATTGCTCTTGTGAAAACCATTAAAAATCTTGTCAAACTTTTTATTGCTCTTGTGAGTCCCATTACAAATTTGGTAAAATGCCACATTTACTGTTCACCTTCTTCTTTCTCAGCCTTATTTACTGTTCAACTCAAGATTATGCTCTTGTGAATACCATTAAAAATCTTGTCAAACTCATTGTTACTCTTGTGAATCCCATTACGAATTTTGTGAAATGTCATATTTACATAATGTTTACCTTCTTGTTCCTCAACCTCATCTACTGCTCAATGCGAGTTCTCTAGCTCAGAATTGCGTCCACCACACCCCTGCATTGCGACTCTCTATGATGGAAAGCAAGATATCGACAATGAGGAAGAATGTGGTGATGGTGGTGTTCTTCTTCCTCTCCTCCATTTGATTCGAGCTCCATGGTCTCTGTTTCATCAAATCACTCTCTCCCATTCCCATGCTTTTAGTTGCAGTGCCTCTCTCAATCTCTGGTAGACGATGGAGAGAGGAGTGAAAGGAAGGGTATTTTGGTCTTTTTCTCAAATATTTAAAACCCAGATTCCTACTTGCTTCCCTCTCTATCCTCTTCCATTTTTAGTAGATATTTCTAGATTTTTGAATTTTATTTGGCATTTATATATCATTCTCCCAAACATCAATTGCACACTTTTCGCATATCAGTCTCAAATTTTGGAAAGTCAATGTAAAATTTAAGAAGTGTTGCAAAGATTTGACCCTCTTTTTGGAACTTACTACTAACTAACTTATCTTCTAAGATTTATCATGGTGCATTTTGGAGG
Organism: Acacia crassicarpa; assembly: GCA_034222035.1. Classification (NCBI taxonomy): domain Eukaryota; kingdom Viridiplantae; phylum Streptophyta; class Magnoliopsida; order Fabales; family Fabaceae; genus Acacia; species Acacia crassicarpa. Next base: position 14,303,218 of record JAWXYG010000009.1, on the reverse strand, counting down.
AAATATGGTGCTATTTATAAAGTAAAGGAGAAAGTTTATTTTGGTTCTATTTATAAGTCACTTCATTAAAAATTTTATATGAATGCACAATTGTACCCTTTATTTATTATATAAAGACTTTATTCTCATTGAGTATAGTGTATATATTAAATTGGGGTAAAATTGAAAAATGATTAAATTTTAAAACTAAGCTAATGTGGTTCAAGATTGGGAAAATGATAGAAAAAGAACCTGAAAAATGTAAAACCTCAAATCAAGTTTATTGCATAGAATTGACCAGGTAATGACTACACTTAATAAGCAATTCACAACTCATTTTATGAGAAATACCTGATTCATGATTTTACAGTTTTAGATTCTTTTTCTGTTATTTTCCCTTTAAGATTTTTTGTTTTGTTTTAGCGAAACATGTTAAAAGTAACTGGGGTATTATGTTATTATTAAGGACCAAAGGTTTTTAACTGAAGCTTCGAAATTTTTAGGCTCCAATTTCAAACTAAAATTAAAATGCTATATTGGTCCCGAGGCCCCAAAAAAAAAAAAAAAACTGTTATAGTGGTCCCAAAATGTAATTCCCCCTTTCCCCTGACATATACAAAACATAAACTAGTATGCAACTACCAGTAAAGTAGAATAATGTACGATGATAAACCCATCCCTTTACTTTGTTGGGTCATTTGTTGATGCCCATCCCTCAAAGTCACAGCTTCAGAAACAACCATAGATTGATAAAGTTCTGATTTTTTTTAAGACCTTCAAATATATATAATATAGAACCAAACCAATTACTGGCAGGAATCTTCATATTATATTACAGGGGAATCCAACTAGTCCCTGGGAATGGGGTCTACTATTGTAAATTAATCAGTGATTCAGCAACTTTTAAGAAAATTGCATCATTTGAAAATTATTACAAATAAAATAAGACTGTTAATTCCTGCCAAATTGCAATATATAAACTGTCTATAACTGCCATACATACTCATACTCTGTCACATATACCATTACCAACTTATTTTCTCAGAACTGAAGCTTCTAGGCAATAACGAAAGAGTTGAAGAGAAATGAAGAGAAACACAAGCAATTCTCTGCTCTTTTTCATCTTCTTACTGATTCTTGTCTTCTTGACCTCTTGTGTCATTTCTGTGGAACCAAGGAAGAGTCACAACAGGGAAAGAAAACCTCGTAAACATCATGGCCATGGTCATTCTCAAAGTCCTGCCTCATCTCCAGCTCAAACTCAAACCTTCACTTTTGATGTTCTGTCTTTTGGAGCCAAGGCCAATGAGATTTCTGATGATTCCAAGGTAAAGCAAAGAGTAACCATAATTCACATACAAAGTGGAGCTGATAATAAGTAATGCTCTAATTTTTGGTGCAATGTTGATTGATTTAAGCAGGCGCTTTTAGCAGCATGGGAAGCTGCCTGCAAAGTTGGCGGTAAAGTGAAAATTCCAGCAGAACACAGATTCCTAATCAAGTCCGTTACTTTACAAGGCCCTTGTATGCCTCACCTTACTCTTCAGGTTTGTTTTTCTATTCTGTTTACCATGGCTAATTGATTCTTAAAGAAGCAATGTTTAAAGCAAGGGAAAAAAAAACTAAGATGAAAAGTTCATATTCTGTTGAATGATATAATATTGCTGTTCAAAGATTACATTTTTATTATATGGTATCAACTTTTATGAGATTCTTGGGTTTATGCCATTTTTACAGTCAAACCCAACAAACTTTCTGTTGAAGAGAATGTTAGAGATTATGATAAAATTAAGAGGTAGAGTTTCTGCAATTTAGAATGTTCGGCCAAGAGAATGAAAATTAAAATGGTCCATGAAGCCAACATGTCTTGGTATGAGGAAGGAGTTCAATCATCTTCATGTAATTCCTCATGCTTGAGATTTGTGAATTTTTTTAAAAAAAAAAGAAAAAGAAAAAGAAAAAAGCCACACCTTTTAGTGGGTCTACTTAGCTCAATTCAATTTAGTCAGAGCCAAATACTGTTTTTGAAGACTGAAAGAATAAATCCAAGAAAAATGGTCCCATTAAACAAAATTTTAACTTCAGGAGACAGTCATCATGTTTCATGGTTATCAAATGTACTTTGTTTTTTTATACAGATAGATGGGACCCTAATGGCTCCTCCTGCAATATCATCCTGGCCAAAATACAGTTTATTTCAATGGATAAATTTCAAAAACATCCACAGCTTGACCGTCCAAGGTTCTGGCACCATTGATGGCCAAGGCTTTAACTGGTGGACCTCCTCACAGATTTATCCTATGCAGGTACAATTCACACAAAAATTGGAAAAAAAAAAAGAAAAGAAAAAAAAGAAAAGAGCAGACTCCACTCAAACTATCTGTGAACAAAATTTATTAAAGAATATTCAAAACAAGAAACTAACTCGGGTTTCTTCTTTTTTGCAACGAATTCCCACAGAAGAAGGGATATTATTCTGAACAGATTCCAGGCATGAAGCCTACCGTAAGTTCTAACATGTCTGAGACATATTTGTTTCGTAATGTGCTACATTAAAAACATCAGGTGTTTCTAACTAATGAAAATTTCCATGTCTGGACAGGCTGTAAGGTTTTATTCTAGCAATGATGTAACAGTTCGTGATATCAAAATCATAAACAGTCCTCTGTGTCATCTAAAGTTCGACAATTCAAAGGGGATCAAAGTGAATAACATTACAATATCTTCCCCAGAAAATAGCCAAAACACTGATGGTATTCACTTACAGAACTCACAAGATGCAGAGATCCAACATTCCAAAGTTACAAGTGGTATGCCATATATTATTACCAGATATTCTTAATTATTATACAAAAACTCAATATTATAATTCAGAACTTACCTTATTTTACAGTAAATTAGTTATGGCACATTCCTCTCCTACCTGACGAAAAAGATAAATTATTAAGAGTAAATACCTTATTTGGTCCTGAAAAAAATCACGGACCCCTTTTTGGTCCCTCAGTAAAAATAACTCATCCCGTAATCCCTGTAAAATCCAAAAACCGTCCACGTTAGTCCTTCCAGGTTGAAAAGGACACATGTAGTGAAGTGTCTCGAATGTGGCCAGGGATCACAGGATGAATTATTTTTACTGAGGGACCAAAAAAGGGTCCGTGATTTTTTTTAAGGACCAAATAGGGTATTTACTCAATTATTAATGATGCTGTATAGTGCATTGCACGACTTTGCTGAGTTAAAAGATGTCTACTATTATGACTAGGACAATGATTGGCTCAGAAAACCTTGAGGTTTAAACAGAAAACGGTCATAGTAGTTAACTTCTGAGACGTGCTTTTAAAAAATATTATTTACCTAATTACAGAGCCAACTTAATGTTTTGCTGCACTGTGAGCATGCTAGGTATCTAACTTAAATCATATTAAATTTAACTAGCGAAAATAATTTCTATCTTTAACTACTTGATTCTCATAATCTTTAACAGAAGCTTAAAACAGTGGTTCTGTTTCCAAAATTTTACAGGAGATGACTGTGTTTCCATCCAAACTGGTTGCTCAAATATTCATATTCACCATATTAACTGTGGCCCAGGACATGGTATAAGGTAAAAATGCTAATAGCGATAGTTTATTGTATTCTGTTTTATTTATTTATTTATTATTACTACCAATACCATTAAAGAACTACTAATATCATTGTCTTTTTAATTGTTCTGACTTCAGCATAGGAGGGTTAGGAAAAGACAGAAGTGTGGCATGTGTTTCCAACATCATAGTTAACTATGTTTCAATGCAAAACACACTATATGGAGTAAGGATCAAAACATGGCAAGTATATACATATACATATACTCTATTCACTCCTTAACACAAGAGCTAAATAATTAATTTGTGGATATTAAAGAAGATAATTGAGTTAGTTATTTGTAACAAATATCTGTTAGTTTGCCTAGAATACACTTTATAATTATGTACATTGTAACTCCTGTTGATGGAAAAATCACGTTCCTATGTGCAATCAATAGAGAAACATTTAGGGAAAAAATATATAAATTTGGGAGAAAAAAGTGGATTGGGATCTTATATTTAGGATTAAAGTAAACCATTTGTCTAGCTCTTATATTTACGATTGAAGCTAGTATATTGAACCAGTGGCGGATCTAGGATGTAATGTTTGTGGGTGCACAATTAATAGTGGGATTCGGGGGATTTTTTTTTTTTTTTAAAGGAGGATAAAAGGCAACCCACACCTTCGTAAAATTTAGGATCAGAAATTGGGTTCAATTGAAAAGTATTTTCGAGGAAATCAATTTAAATAAAACAATATATTCTAATCTCATGGCATACAAATACTCAGATGTTACACAATCAAATTCCAAAGCAACATGCAAGTAAAAATTATTATGATTTCTCATATGTGATAAGATATTAAAAATAGGTAAGAAAGTTGTCCATGCATGAGTTTGAATACAGGATCTGCTGTGGGACTAGTGAAATTACCACCACACCACCTAGACAACTTATTGCAAAGTCCCTTCAAAAAAATATCTCCTTCAAATTTATGGGTGCACTTGCACCGACAAAAACATGTGTGGGTCCGCCAATGTATTGAACTAATTACATAAAACACTTTTTCTCTATATCTGCTATGTGGCTTGAATATATCATTATTGATTATCTTAGTTCTTTGATTGAACTAGGGTGGTGTTGGGATGGTAAAGAATGTGTCATTCACAAGAGTCCAAGTGGAAGATGTGAAGAGCCCAATAATGGTGGACCAATACTACTGTGACAAGCAAGTGTGCAAGAACCAGACAGGAACAGTAGTGATTTCTGGAGTGAAGTTTGATAAAATTTATGGGACTTATACATTCCAACCAATACACATAGCTTGTAGCAATTCAATACCTTGCACTGACCTTGATCTAACAGATATTCAGCTTAGGCCATCACAGAAGTACAATGGTTTTCTTCAACAAGCTTTGTGTTGGAACTCTTATGGGAAATCTCAAGGCCCCATGATGCCTTCAAGCATTGATTATTGCTTGAGAAGTGGTGGCGGTTATATCAAGAAGATATCTAGGTCTCATGATAGTGTGTGTTACTAAAGTCAGATTTTGTGGGGTTTAAGATTATATATATATATCTTTTGAGTCTTATAATGTAATGGAAGCTTCCCTTCTACTCAAGTAGTTTTGTTTTTCATTGTGGGAAGGTGATGGTGTAATTTTTCATTTTTTTTTTCTCTCTCTTGATGCCCTACAATATTTGTTGGAATGGGTCTTACCGCAACTATGGGCTTTTATCATTTAAACCCTAATCTGTTATGTAATCTAGTCTAGTCAGATCCGATTATATGATCTAATTGTCTTTTAAATTTTAAATTATTGTTCCTAAATTCTAGGAGAAACTCTAGTGATCAGTTTAGGATTATTTCCTTCTATATATGTACGCATATATTGGATGATTAATATTAAGAAATAAGGCGTAGACCTTGATTATTTCAATATTCCTGTGTTGAAAATATTGATGGGATATAAAGTATTTGGGTCTGTCGTTTATACAAAGCATGTATCAATTTATTTATTTACTCACCAAGACACAAATATGCCTCTAAGTTCATAGACCACTCAAGAAATATTCAAAAATATATAAATTAATTAATAATTGATGATATATCAAGTTGTCATGGTTGTAGGGTTCGGTTTCTCTCCTAAACCATTTTTCTCCTTATCCCTCATTAGCTTTAAATCCTAGCCATCCATTCGATACTAGTCAGTATCATAAACTATATTTTTAGTACAAGTTAGTATCTTAAAGTATTTTTTAAATACTAGTTAGTATTTAGGTTCTTGAAAAAATATTTCAGGATACTGATTGATATTAAAAAAATACTTAAAAATGGGTCGGTCAAGATTAATTCAAATTAACGGTGATGAGGAGAGATGATGAGAAAGGATCTTATTCCGTTGTCTGTTGTTGTCTGTTGTGCTGCACCCATCAAGTTGTGGGGGAAAATAAACTCTTACCCCAAACATAAATGATTACTGCATATGCATCTCTCCTACAAGTTATGATCCTAGCCCAATCATGCTTTGAAGGTTTTTTTATGGGTTATCCCAAAAAAGAAAAATCCTGTGGATCCAGAAACCAGCCATCAAATTTAATAAAGACCTAAATAAGAGGCCCAAAGCAAGTATTCATTGTCATACTGTCATACACCTTGATCTGTCATTTCCCATTTGAGCCCACTCCTACTTCCATGTGATTGAAGGCAAGTTTGAAATTTCATATCAACTGCCAATGAGAGTTGACATAGATGGTAAGGGATCCAGGACTAGGCCCTTGGGTCGTGGGTTCGATCCTTTCTATCGTCGCTGAGACTCCTTTGGTAGGCGATCTCGTAAGTCTCCAGTAAGTGCTCATAGAGCCCGGGGTCGTGTCCTGGCCTTGGTGGGGGACTGATGCCGACCCCCTCCAAAACTTTTTTATATAAAAAAAAATAATATCAACTATAATTTAAAATCTCAAATCCTAATTCGTAATTTCATATATTTCAAGATTTAGCAAAACTAACCGATTAAACCTTAAATAATACCTCTAGTAATCCAACTAAATACTTTAAACTTCATTCAATCGGTAAAAATTTCCTATAAAACACAAACCTAAATTCTTTTAAATAGAAAATAACTTTAAATTTCCACAACAACCTACTAACAAATCTAAACCGATTAAAGTTATTTATTAATCGTGCTTTTTTTATATATACGGTTTTATATTATCAAAACTCAACTTTATTATCCTTCAAATCCCAAAATTTTCACTAATTAATACTATATTACTTTTATTAGAAAAAGAAAAATACGTAGAACAATTTTCATGAAGAAAGTTTATAATAAAGAAAGTAATTTAACTATCTAAATAATCTTATAATATAAATAACATACCTAAAGCAAGTTTGAAATTTCATTGTTCTTCTTAAATTTGATTAATATCTCGAATCTCACTTTGCTAATTTGTTTTTTTAATGGGTGTATTAACTGATCTTATTCTTGGAACAAACAAGAGATGTCTTAAAATCTTCCTTTCTTTAGTGGAGACAATTTTTTTTTAGTAAACTGGTACGGAGACATTATTGTTGCACAAGATGCATTTTCATTCAAAGAAATACAAATAGAGATATAGATTTGAAATTTCAAACTTGTAATTGTAACTTCATTTTTTGAGAGAGTTGCTGACTTCTGACAATACAACTTAGTGCTATATTTGATATAGATTAGATCACGTCAGATTAAATCGTTTAAATTTTGAGGTTTAAAAAGAGGCCAACAAAACTGTATGTGTAGCAATAAATAAATTTGTAAATACTCTGTATTTCATTACATCAATACGATCTCCTTTATTTCTCATATTTATTTTTTTTGATACTAAACTATCATTATTTTTATACCAAACTATCCTATTAAGTGAACAGAATATGTAAACAATCAATGAGTTAAGACTTAGGAGGAATTTCCAAGATAAATGATTAAAAGGAAGGATTTTTGGGAAAACAAACCCACATTTTTTAACAAATGAATAACTTAAATAATTTTTTTGGTATATGTAAACTAATCATGTGACTAACGTTTGTAAGCAGAGAGAGTATAAAGAAATATAATCACATTACGAGCCTTTGTTTTGCACAATATGTATAAAAAATTATAGCAATGATGTCTTAGGAACAATACATCAGTACTCGACATCTCAGGATTTAACCATAAGATTCAACGGTGGTCATAATACTATGGGCAATATAATTTCTTCAAGGCAAATATGCATAAACAAAACTACCTAATAATTGTCTGGTGAATAGGGAAGATGGGAGGGAAGTAAGGTTAGAATATCCTGGTTCAAATATAATGGGCCAATTCTGAGGACCAACAGGGCTTCGAAATAAAGGGCAGTTGCAGAGCTTCCGAAGGCAGAGCCAGTAGTATCTTTGAGGCAACTAAACGGTAGACATTCTCATAGCTTCGATAAATTGATAGCTCAATGATAAGTCCATTCTCTCGGCTCCAACCAAAATGCTCATCCATGCGGCCCATGTTAGAACACGTCCAAAACGACAGAAATGATGAACATCTATTAAAAAAGGACAAGTAAGCACGACTCGACTCATTGGGTCGAGTTGTAGCAAAAATACAACAAAATCAAACAATCATTTGATGTTTTAAAACTAGTTGCATCATCTATGAATGTTTACATCCAAAAAAATCTATGAATGTAGAATATTTTATTCAGCTGAATGGATCCCTGGTTATTTGAGTCCATCCTTGCAACTTGCAAGTTTCAATTCAATAGCATTCTTACCAAAATGCCCACTAACGCTATCCCTTGAATAAATAACAGTTTTTGTTAGCCCAAGAGACTTGACCATCCACAAGACCTCGGATGCAACAGACAAAATACAAGGATGGGAAAAGAAATACAATGCAGAATGACAGACCAACCTCGATCTCTCTGAATCAACATCCTGTTTTGCTTCACGTTCCTCCTAGCAAGGAAGAGCCTGATTTTATAAAACCCCAAATATCACTGTGTATATAAAGCATTGCTTTTAGTAACTATGAGATGCATGTTTACATCCCTTATCTCTGCTCCTAAGCTAGTTACCGCTGACTTTATCTAACACATGCCATTCAATCGTGATTCCACGAGACACCTGCATGACGAGATTTTAGTCAGCTTTCTCAAATAATGACTCTCAAATAAAATAGTCGAGTAATCATCATATGCCCAATAAGAAAGTGAAAACATTAAATTTAGATATGTTTGGAAAAATGTCCACCATTGTCACAACCATGTCAGTGCTTCTGCCGAGACATTTTCAGACACACCATATAGTAATTCACATTAACATGACACCATATGCCAATCTGATGCATATTGCATTCAAAGTCACAATTTTTGTGATCCCCAACAATACCAATGAAATACATATAATATGTTTGGCAGCCTTCCACAAAATCATAGCCGGAAGATGATTGTTGGTTAGTTACAATGAGAAACAGAACGATGAAACCTCATTCAAGTTTTCCTGGTTAAATTGGACGGGGACAAAACACCCAATATTTAGATAAGGGTCAGTAGAAAGCTGTATGGTTAGGCCCAGATGTTTACTTTCAAATCCATTTGTAATAAGTATCCATGATTGATATGTAAAGATAATAATATACATTTAGGGACCTAATTGTAAGATAAACCTAGGGACCTAATTGTAAGATAAACCTAGGGACCTAATTGTAAACTAGATAGTTAGTAGGGTAATTAGTCATTAACCCTTTACTAGCCGTTAGTTAGAACTTGGGGGAGGCTATAGTATTATAATTAGCCATTCCTCCCAATTCTGTAAGAGCAGGCCAGATTGTGCACTGAATATACAAACTTGTAGAGATTGTTCAGAATCTCTCTCTCTTCATCTTCTCCTATTCTGTCTACTATGTCTCTTTCCTATCTCTATTTCTCAAATATATTGCAATAACCATAACAATGATCCCAAGGAATCCATCACATCACTAGCTGTTCAACATTTTTTACTAAACACCTGTAACATATGGCATGCAATGGCAATATAGAGCATACAAGAGTTATCGTTGCATTAATGTATTTAACTTGTCTCTGCTTTGTTTTCTATTAAACCAAATATGCCATACCTAGATGTGGAACTTGAAGTCAAAGCTAACCCACCCATTTCAGGCCATCTTATGAAGGAAACAGTGATGAAAGGATTTCCATGCATATTAGGTGTTTAGTCATAGCAGCAGCAGCAGCATGGATTAAAATATAATACTATTGCGCACACTAATTGCTTTGGCCAAAATGTATAGAGTTCTGGAATTTAAAATATTGTCTTAATCTTACCAAAAATGTAGAGTTCTGGCCAAAAATATCGATTTGCAGTCAAAACAAAGGGATAGGGGCTTTAAATTCTCTAGCGCACCTCCTATGTAAACCTACCAATAACAGAACACAGCAGTGACCACAGATTAACAGCCTCTGCTTGTTCTGGGGGCAAGAGTTGCTAAGAAGCAAACAAACTATCTTGTGCATCGAAGAGAAGGGAGAGAGGTGCTGTAAGGTTTGTATGTCGTAAATGAAGTAGTTTAACTACAACTGCTCCAAGACCAATTATTTACACAAACAGCAACCTTTTGGTTTCATTATATTTACTTGTCACATGAGAAAGAGAAGGGAAATAATAATTCAACAAAGTTGGAAAGTACCGAGTTCCTGATGTTCACCAATAATCCCCGCAAGAGCACAACCCATCACTGAAATGGTGGAACCTTTTAGCATCTCGAATAATGAGGTCTCTGCCAACAATCTTTGAAATAATCTTTAGAGCATTATGACAATCACCACAAAAACGGAGGTTTTTAATAACTCTAATAGGAGAACGGGCAGAGCTGGTTAGAAGACCATAACCAACAGCAAGTCTCTCACTGTGTGCAAGAAGAGCTTCCTCTTTGCCTTCTTGGTCTATGTCATGCAACACAAATCTTGTTTCTGGAATATAACCAAGTTCTTTCATTTGTGACCTCAAGCTTCTAAGCAAAGCATAAATCTTATCATTCTCAGGATGAGAAGTATCTCCAGCTCGATATTCATGGACCCTGCTTCTTACTTCCAGAAGATTTTGGTTTGCTAACTTCTTCTTCTCTTTCTCTTTTGCCAGGTCCAATGCTTTTACAGGTACAAGGCCAGCCTTAGATTGCTCATTTAAGCGAGAAGGGTCCAACTGCTCAACTAATTCAGCACAACGATCCCCTAGCTCCGTGTTCCCATGAATTCTACAATGATTCATCAAGGTTTCCCATACATCAGTACTCGGCTCCACTGGCATATTTTCAACAAATTGAAATGCTTCATCAAGGTATCCAATACTTCCAAACATGTCTACTACACTGACATAATGAGCCATAGATGGTACAATGCCATAACTTTTGCTCATTGACTCAAAATGTAGGGTTCCTTCATCAATATCACCCAGCATACTGCAAGCAGCAAAAACGCTAATGAACATTTTTCCATCAGGTTTTAGTCCCATTTTCTTGAATTGAGTAAATAAATCAATTGAATCTTCTGCAAGCTCGTTCCTTGCAAGCCAGGTTATCATAGTATCCCAAGTTGTCAAGTTGCGCTTTGGCATATCATTGAACACCTTGAATGCATCATCCATAGAACCACATTTTGAATACATCTCTAATATTCTGTTATATGTGCTCACCTTAAGAGGTGATAGATACCTTAAGACATGTTCATGTATAATTTTTGCCTCTTCTAGAGCTTTAGCCTGCCCACAATGGTGCATTAATTGCAAATATCGAGGCAAATCCACTTGAATATGCTGCTTTTCCAACAATCGCAAAATTTCTACAGCTTCTTTCACTTTGCCCTCCATGCAAAAATAATCTAGTTCCTCAAGGGTACCCCTATATGGACTGCCACCAGATGCCTCAGCTGACTCCATCCCAGGTTTTGCATTATTTGATAGTTGAGAACCAATTGTTGAACTCTGTACTGTTTGCAAATTTGGAGGATATTGACTGTCTTTTACATTCTGTACAAATTGTCCAGAACCTGGGCTACACTGATTAGTCATATTGTTACTCCATGGGAATTGATTTTTTGGTGCCTGCTGAAAACTGCTGAAGTGTTGGTTGGGGTTCCCTTTCAGATTCCCCAGAGGCTCAGAAAGGATCTGTGAGCTATGTGTATTAGAATGATATGCCCTATTTGTTGGTCCCTCCGTCCATGAGGCATATGAACTCTCCAGATTTTCACTCATGCCATTTAGGTTCTGTTGAGCATAGAACCCATCCTGGTTCTCAACAAATGCATTTAGATGCTTCCCAAAGCCCTTTGTATCACTAACACCAACCCTGTTTAGGTTCTGTTGCATTTCTGTGTTGTTTCGGCCACAATTACCATCAGGAATTCCGCTTTGTCTGACCAAATTATTCTGGAAAACATTCGTATCGTTATTCAAGTTAGGTCCATCAAAAGTCTGATCAATTCCACTAGAAAATCTCTCTGGACTATCATTTTTATGTTCATAGATTCCACTAAAATTTCCGCCACGCTCACTTAGTCTATTCCCAATTTCATTCTTAAGACCTTCAGAATAGCCCCAGAACTGGTGTAAGCTCTTCTGATCATGCACTGAACTTCCTCCATAAAACCCACTTGCATGTGCTTGATTAACATTTTCTGAACTTTGTCCATATGGTAACCGATAAGAATTTGTGTCATTTTGACTTGCAGGATGACTTTGCTGATAATTCAAAGAATCATCTTGGTGATAAGCACTAACCGATTGAAAATCCAACCTTTCAGCAGAAGTACTGAGAGTCTTCCAGGTATTACAGATTTTGATAAAATCCACAATGTCGTTTGAAGAACCTTTTTTGAGTAACCTTGTAAGAGAATTGACAGTAAGAAGCGAGGATCTCCTAGATGACATAGGTTGCTCGTAACTAACTAGTTCAAATGTTTGTCAAAAGTTACACTGAAAAGAAGTCAATAAAGGGAGCAAGTGTCAGATGAAATGAGAGAGAAGATATCATTGAAAATAATGAAAACCAACAGGCCTGTTAAGAGGCCTATATTTTTTAAAATCTGGTACTTAGGCTAACAAGCCACACAGGCCTCAACGAAAAACAAGCCGAAAACAAGCCAACTATAACAGGCCAAAAACAGGTCCACTATAAACAAGCCGAAAATAGGCCTTACATAAATTATTCCTAATGAAAATCAAATAATAATGAATATGGAAGTAAAAATAGTACCATATTCAATGAAAGTAAAAACAACTGTAGTATTTAGACCATCAACAACATGGAGAAATATGACATACTGAATATGGAAATATACAAGTTTACAACATTTGGCCAAGTGCCAACATACAACATTCAACATTCAGCCACCAATGACATGAACTAGAACTGAAACATAAAAAGTAATGTAGTTTTAGTTTAACATGTTTCACATTAAATTATTTTAACAAGCCTAACATGCTAAACAGTACATTAGAAGCGTGCTAAACAGTAATAAATGATTTCATCGAAGAATAAGTTGAAAATCTTATATATAAGTTCAATCTATAAAACAAAGTCATACAGGATGCATTTTCAACTTTCACAAATAAATATGAAGATATCAAGGTCTCATGAATAAGTTGAAAATCCTATATATATGTGTGTGTGTGTGTGTGTGTTTGTGATTTTAGACCCCCAAATTAAAATCAGTGATTTAATAGAAGCAGTGGCATCAAACAAGAAAACAACAAATTGAAGGACCACGAAGTCAGAGAGTCTTGAAACCTTCATTCAATAGTATGAAAGAGAGGCTCTTATGGCTCACTCTTAAGCCTACCCACTGACATGAGGAAAAGAAGCGGAATGTAAATTTTGTTATAGTTCAGAGTCCTGTATGCTCACAACAGTTACAAGGCTTAGCTAAAAAATAATCACGTATCTGTATACAAGGAATATATGACATATTTTTGCATACAGATAAACCTCAGTCAGTGTTCTAGATATTAGCTTGTACTCTCTTGAAAAAATGAAAAGAAAATCCTGAATAAGAATGGAAGTTGTTGCAGCTTATGGTTCAAATGCAAAACGTGTACAAGTACCTTATTGTTGATCTTGTTCCTAATGTAAAATTGTATGGTCATGATACTGAAAAATTCTTGATCATACTAATAGTGTAATGTTTTCAAATGAATAATACAAACAAGACAGAGAGTGTTGAAACCTTGATTCAATAGTATGTTTTTAGGTTGTTATTGAATTTTTTAACAATTGAATCTCTTTCAAACCTCATTGTAGTTCCTCTAAAGAAAAAACAAAAGGTGCTTATTGATTCACCGCATGACCGAACGAGTAAATATTCTTAGATCAACTCCCTACATTAGGATTTAGGAGGCCCAATTTTTTGGAACAAAGAAGTTGAACTAACATGTCAATTCAAAATCAAGTTGTGAATCTGTACTAATCCAAAATGAATGTCAGAAGTGTTAAGAATATAGCAAACCTAATTATTCCATTTCACTTACAGCGGTTTCGCATCAGAATGCAGAAAGGATTACATACAGATATAAGCACCCATTACCGCATCCAGATAGCTTATATCTCATTCTCATTATACAAAATAAACCAAACAATTCAACACAGCAAATTGAAGGAACACGAAGATCGACCATTACCCAAGGCAAGCTGCAATACAATTAGCATAACACGGTTAATTTGTTCCGAAACGAAATGGGGAAAGGGTGGAAATGACATCATACAACCCCAATACAAGACCCATACAGAGCTAAATTAGGAAGTACCTAAGCAAAGTAAGGGGAAGAAAGAAGACTCATGAACAGAGCTACAGAAACAGAAATACAACAGGAAAAACCAGAAAACAAGAGTAGAAGAAGCTGTGCCTGTGCTCACTGACAAGTACGACTCGACGAGCTGAGAGCCGGAGACGTGCGACGGTGACTCAGTGAGAATGCGAGATCGAGACTCTCTGGAGCGTGAAATTAGGGTTCCAGTATGTGGAATCCAAATGTGCCTGGACTTAATTTTTTAAATTGCCAAAGAAAAAACGTGAGATGTAGAGATATTTTAATAATAATAATAACAAGGGTTAAGTACTAATTTTACATAGGTACTAATTTTGCCCAGGTACTAATTTTACCCGGAAGTTTTTTTTTGAAGCAATGTTGTCCTAAAAGTATAAAAACGTAGCAATATTACCCTTGAGGCAACAGAGGTTAAGTTTGACCGTTTTCTTTGACTAAAACTCTGACGTAGCACTCTGACGTAGCACTCCATGATCGAACCCATTGCCACATCAGCTTATCCCACCCCCCCCCCCCCCTCCCATCTTTTTCATTCCATCTCATCGTCATCATCTTCCTCAAGCAGAAATCAAAAATCAAGAACCAAACCCAGAAAAAATTCCCCCTCCCCGCACCATTGTCTCCTGAACCTTCCGGCGCTCCTTCACCCACTCCCTCCCCTCTCATGTTCAAGCCTCCTTCTGCCTCATTGTGATCAAACCGTAGGCGAAAATATTGAATCTCAATTGGGGTAAGAATGCCGCCGCAGTCGCTTACCTTCCATGAAGATCTCCGCCGCTGCATCCCAATTTTTTTTTCCAAACGATAGGTGAAGGCTGCAGCGGTGGGCTCATTGATGATTCTCATGCTAGCCCAAGCGTGAGGAATTCCAAGTTGCTACACATAAGGCGTCAGGAGAGAAAGCTGTAAGGCCCACCCAAACTGAATACCGCCAGCCACCGATGCCACCCGAAATTATTGCCTCAGCGGAACCCTATCCCGAGGTGAAGGTCGCGCCGATGAAGGTGGAGCTCTGGCTCTTAACATTGAGATTGGGGATTCGGCATCAAACAGTCTCGCTGATCTGAATATTAGAACATTGAATAGAAGAAGAAATGAAGGATGAGTGTGTACTTGGAAAAAGCTTTAGTACGTATTGGTTGAAATCTATCCTCGTCCTGGCACGTATTTACAAATCTATATTTTTTGAGTGGATTTACAGATCCATTTTCGAATTGATTCAGACAAAACTACTTCTTGTTCTCTCGTTTAGGTTATATGCGTAACCTTTACCCAGATTTATGTCTAGCTTCCGAGATATTGAAAGACTTTGTTTCTATTTTGTTTCTTTGGCATTTCAAATAGAAGGAACATTAGAGGCATTATATCATAGTGGATATAGTGGATGCAGTTGATTGGAGCACTGTAACATCCTAATTTTTCTAATAGTAATTAACTATTTTTAAGATGTGATTTATTAAGTATACTAAGGTTTAAAGGAGATCTAGATATATAAATTTAGCAGTTGTTGTCCATATTATAAATTAAATGATTTTTTTTAAAATATATATATTATATAATATTAACGTGAGGTCCACACTTTTATTTTTCTTCCGCTGCACCGTCTGTTTGATTTTTCTTACTATTATTATTATATATTACATATTATATATTATATGTTATAAAATATAGCATGTGGGACCCACACCTTTTATATTTTCAACTCTATTTTCAAAGGTAGGCACCGCAATGAAATTCACTGGAGGTTTTGAATATTTGGTCAAGGAAAAATTACAAGAAAGTGCCTAGAGGTGAAAATTACGCTTAAGGACCCATTTTCTACAATTATATACACACACCCACGCACAGTTGTTTCAGTGTCAGAGAAGAGTAAGGGGAGAGAAGGCAAGAGAGAGAAAGAGAGAGGAGGTGTGGAGAATGATGGTATAATTTGAGGTTAAATTATTTGGTATTAGTAAATTGGGAGTATTGAAGTATTGATAAAAATAAGCGTGGAATTGAGGTAACCTTGGTTATTCTTTTATATATTTGTCAAATATATATGTATGTATTTATATTTATTAACTGTGTTGGAATTTGTTGTGCCAATGGAAGGCTTGATTTGAAATCTAATAATGTTGTTTTGATGAGATTGGATATTTTTGGATCCCTTTGTATCACTTTTCTTTTAACCGGGTTAAGTTTGACACCTCTTTGGTTGTGATTTTACAAGGAGGGAGCCCTGTTGAAGTTATGAGTAATGGATATGTTTTATTGGAGGATGTGTTATGTGTTAGATGGCTCCAGTCAACGGTTATAAGAGGTGGTCAGGGTAATAAAGATGATCTATGTATCTATATTTGTTTGGCAGATTGTATATGTGAGATCTCTTGTGAAATGTTGGAAAATAAATTATGATGTTTTGGAACCCTTTTTGGGAGGGAGTTTTGGTAAACGAGTTGAGAACTATTTTGTGAACGGTTTTATGTAAATGAATATATTTAAATTATTGTGAGTTTGAACAATATGTTCTCGATCTTGGTTTACATGTATATTTATGAATAACCAATGGTTACGGGGATCTTTAAATCTTACGGTTATTATGTTTATTTTTTTTTCAGATGAATAATTTAGTAGGGAAACCAGGGAAGACACATATAGAAAGTTCATGCTATGTTATTTTTATTTGCTATGACCATGAGCCTTCCACATTTTAAAAACTCTGATATATTATTTTGGATTTAAATTGGCCCTATATAAATGGATTTTTACCTTTAGCCATAATATGTATTTGGATGTTAAACATTCTACATTTGAGGTATTACAAATATTTTGGCCAAGTTTTTAGGTGTTGGATTTGAGGCGTTACATTTTTGGTATCAAAGCTAAAAGGTTCAGCGGCCAATTTGTTGAGTTCCTAACAGTTTTCTTTAAAAAAAAAAAATTGAGGTCTTGGCAAATTAAATTTCATGACATATGTGCTTTCTTATATTTAGATTTGGAAATTTATTTGATTAATTGTTTAGCTTGTCTAGTGTCTTTGTGGTATCTATAATTGTTATTGAGGATTTATGGTTTTAGGTTGTGATTGAGGTTAGATTATGAATAAGGTATGATATTTTATCAGAGTGACGCAACGGAAGATGGTGAATTTTGAGGACAAAATTCCTTTTTAAGAGGGAAGAATTGTAACATCCTAATTTTTCTAATAGTAATTAACTATTTTTAAGATGTGATTTATTAAGTATACTAAAATTTAAAGGAGATCTAGAGGTATAAATTTAGTAGTTGTTGTCCATATTATAAATTAAATGATTTTTTTTAAAATATATATTATATAATATTAACGTGGGGTCCACACTTTTATTTTTCTTCCATTGCGCCATCTGTTTGATTTTTCTTACTATCATTATTATATTATTATATATTACATATTATATATTATATAATATAGCATGTGGGACCCACACCTTTTATATTTTCAACTCCATTTTCAAAGGTAGGCACCGCAACGAAATACACAGGAGGTTTCGAATATTTGGTGAGGGGAAAATTACAAAAAAGTGGCCAGAGGTGAAAATTACACTTAAGGACCCATTTTCCACAATTATATATACACACCCACATATTCATAGGGAATACCACAACACCTCAAATTTGAGCACTCAAGTAATGTGGTCACAAGTGAATTTCACATAGAGAATCAACCAAATAATCACAATAGCCACAGTGTAATTTTCACCTCTGAGCACTTTCTTGTAATTTTCCCCTGACCAAATATTCAAAACCTTTCGTGAATTTCGTTGCGGTGCCTACCTTTGAAAATGGAGTTGAAAATATAAAAGGTGTGGGTCCCACATGCTATATTATATAATATACAATATGTAATATATAATAATAATAATAATAATAATAATAATAATAGTAAGGTGTGGGTCCTACATGCTATATTATATAATAATTACATATTGTATATTATATAATATAGCATGTGGGACCCACACCTTTTATATTTTCAACTCCATTTTTAAAGGTAGGCACCGCAACGAAATTCACAGGAGGTTTTAAATTTTGGTCAAGGGAAAATTACAAGAAAGTGCCTAGAGGTAAAAATTACACTTAAGGACCCATTTCCCAAAGCTGTCGAATTCCCTTCAAGTGCAGTGGCACCACCGAACAGCCTTGGTCCAATGTACCCTGATGTACTTTCTTCTCCAATAGCTGCGACGGCACATAGGTGGAGACCGACGAGGATGGAGGCACAAAGATGGAGACCCACGATGAAGATCAAAGAATGTAGAGCAAGGATTTGAGAAGTTTTCGAATGATTCAGGGATGAAAGAGGATCGTTCAATTTCAGACTTTCCATTAGGGGTACCAATGTAATTTCATTTTCTGACATAATATCTGGGATGTGAAAGTTCATTTGGCCTTATTTGGGATTAAGTTGGTTAAATGGGTCCTCATATGGATTTTCCTGAAGAAAAGTCGGTCATCATCACTGCAACCACACCGTCTTCCTCACGATAAAAATTGCTTTCATTTTTTTTTTGGGAAGGGGGGGGGGGAGTTCAAGAAGAAATCTTTTTCATATGTTTGCAATACTAACAAGATAAAGTTCACACAACATGAAGTCCATTGAGAAAATAAGTGATCGCACAACTAAGGCAGCTTTGTCCTTCCCTCATAATGCTTGGGTAAGAGCTTTCTTAAGACGATTTTTCACCATTTTTTTCTCAATAAATATGATTTTATCTCGTTTGCATATATGATCATTATGGACTTTATGTTTTCTTGTATGGATATACATCCATCTCAGCATATTATCCCCACTTCATATTTATATTATCCCTTTGATAGACTTTATTTAATTTGATCCAATTAAATTGATAAGTGGGTCAATATTTATGTAATTACGTTAAACCAACAACCTAGCCTTCATCTCAATGATTTAACTGGAGTTCAGTTATCTCTAGGTTCATGTGTGTGATACCCTAAAATTCTTATTCATCATAAATATTATATTTTGGTAAATAATATATGATGAATAAAGGAGAGTATGTTGTCTCAAATTTTGTAATTCATTCAGTATAATTTCTGGGTAATTTCTCCTTGAATTTTAAAAAAACCAAGGTTCAATTTGAGATCATAAAATACCCTAAAAATATTGTAATACTAAGGTGAATTTATTATAATCTATTGATTATATTTTCAATCAAATTCCACTTTGGAGTTAATTAGCCAATGGGTAATTGTGAGAGTACATAAGGGGCTATAAAATGTGATATTAAATCACATAAAATAATAACCATTTTAGATGATTATATATAAGGTAAGAAAATAGCACATAAATTAGTGATTAATTTATAACCAAAGGTTATGAAACCACTTAATTATATTAAAGCAAATTAGCAGATGATGGTTTTAATTAATTAAAGTTGAAAAGTCAACATTTTCCACTAGCCAATGAAGGCAATGGACCAAAAGATGTTTTATTAATAAAATAACATATTAATTGGCTAAAATGAGTGGAGCTTGTCGACCAAGAGGAGAGGTGGAGATTTAATATTGTAAAGTGAATATTAAATAAACTAAAGCATTTGGCAATTAATTAAAATACACACTAAATGGCTGAATAAAAAGGGAATTTCGGTTTTCACATATGAAGGAGGAAGTTTGGTTTATTGATTTAATTAAGATAGAATGGTACAAGCATATGGGATAAGATTTGAAAATTAACATCCAAGATTTGTCATAAATAAAAGTCATCAATGACATCATCAACTTGTCAAAGAAGTAGGAGAAGCTTTGTTGAGGAAGGGAGAAAACTTGTTGAAGAAGGGAGAAAACTTGTTGAGCAAGTAGAGACAACTTACAAGGTAAGTAAGGGCTTGAAATTTCCCTATAAATAGAGAAGCTCACCTCTTCAATTCCTCACACCAAAATCAATAGCAACATCTGATTATAAAGAGTAGAGAGTGAGTGAGGAGTAGCTTGAAGGAGCTTGAAGGAGTAGAAGCAATGTTCAAGTAAGTTCTTAAACTATAGTCTTTAAATTCATAGTTAAAAGGTGTTTTGATCTTTAATCTCGAAGAGTAGTTTTGTTATCATGTTTTATGGTTAAAAATGTTATTTTTTCGAAAATTAGATGAAAAATATGGTATAGAAAAATTCTTGAAGGTTGAAGATCAAAGTAGTGAAATTCTGGCAAAATTTTCGGTTAGGAGTTTTTCTGGAGTCAGTCACATAAAGACTATGATTTCATGTAGAATATGAAGTTATAATATTCTGAAAATATTCATGGTTAAAGTAGACACATAGGGCTTTCCAAATATACCTATAGTGTATCATTTTGAATTTTGTGCAAAGAGATAAAAAATTCCTAAAGTTAGGCTACGTTTTCTGGAATTTTTCTGGGTAGAGGTTGGAAACATGAAAACTGGAAATGATTCACTAATTCTAAGTAAAAACCAGTATTTTTAATTAAAAATAGACATGTTAAGGATTCTGAGGAATTTTACGGAACCTCGTTTCGATTTTTGTAGAATTAATTATGATTTTCCAAAGTTGCTGCAAAAATTGCCCAGAAAATCCAGCACTTCGTTTTTAAATAAATGTAAGGGCAAAATTGTAAATAGCAAATCCACCAAGGGTAGAGAGGTAAATAGAGGTGGAATTATCTTTTAGGATATTATTCTAAGTGATATGGTAATATGTTAGGATATTTGGGAAGTCCGGGACCAGATTCAAAAGTCAGGCGTATTGCTAACTACGTAGAAGGAAGGTACGTTCATGTATAGTAACTTTAACTCTCATATGTCTTGTATGGATTTGATATGATTGATTGATTGTTTTCCAAACTCTGAATATCTGTCATATATTGTTTATACTTTTCATATGAGGTTAACTGTTACCTGAGATTCAATCAGATTGAATCTCAGATTTGTTTAAGGTTCAGGAAAGGTGTAACATCCTGAATTTTGGACCTAAAGACTTGAAAACTAGCCTATTTTTGGAGGACTACTAGGCCCTATTTTTGAAAATGACAAATTTGAAATCAGTATTTTTGAATATGAATAGTATTTACTATTCACAAATACGTACATGAATAGTAATTACTATTCACAAATACGTATTTACTATTGGTTAATACGGTATTTTGTGGGGTATGAATAGTATTTACTATTTAAAAATACGGTATTTACTATTTAAAAATACGGTATTTACTATTCCTAAATACGTATTCACTATTTGAAAATACGTATTTACTATTCAAGCGGGACCCACGTCAAATTATTTCCCTCTGCCAACACCCGTGAAGTTTGAAAAATTTTGCGCACGGGACCCACTCAATAATAATATTATTATAATATAATATCTTATACTTTGGAAAACAATAGAAATAAAATTATTTCCAATAAACCGTGAATTAGGTTTTTAAAGTAAGGGTATATTATAAACAAGTGAATTTCTATCTCAGAGTGGGTTATCTCCAAAGTCATTTCCGTAATCGGCGGAATGATTATTGAGATAGGTTGAAACTGATATTTTGAAGCAGGACAGATAGTGGAATCTGTAGGAAATAAATCATAACTCAAACTCCTTGAATTAAGTAGTAAACAACTGGACATATTATGAATCAGTGAATTTTTGTCTAGAAGATGGTGTCACCCGAAGTAATTTCTGTAACTGTCAGTGTCCGACTTAAAATCTTCGGCAGGTTACGGAATACCCTAAATAGGATCAAAAATTTAGTTGACCCAGATATTTCTGAAGAGGAAAAATAGAACTTCAAGGCTGTGCTTCCGGATTCTTGAGAATTTCTAATATAACGCGATTAGAACACCGATCAGAGAATTTTTATAGGATAAATACAAAAGAGTAAGAAAGTGTCATCGTCATGATGACGTCATCGATGACGTAAGCATCTTGATGACGTCATCGATGACGTAAGCAAATGGATTGGACGGTTGAGATGAAGCCATATTTAAAGTCAAGATCCAACGGCCAAAATCTGATCTGATAAAGTATGAATAGTGTCATGCTTTTTCACTATAAATAGAGGCTTCATTTCTTCATTTTCTTCACACCAAACTCAGAGAACAACAGTTGAGTTTAAGAGAAGAGTGAGAATTCTTAGAGTTAGAGAGAGAGTTTAGAGTAAAGTTCTTGAAGCTGGAGAGAATGAGCAGGAACTTCAAGGGTAAGTTCTCTAGTTCTTGAGTTTTAGCTTCTAGTTCTTGGTAATAGTGTAGTTTGATCCAGAAAACTAGAGAATAAATTCTTAAACTTGTTTTTAGGTTTCCTTACATTGAAATAGTGCTGAACAAGGTTCTGCAAGGGATGTCCGAAGATTCCGGAGTCAGATTCGAAGGAAGTACCGTATACATGAATAGTGCCGTATACATGAATAGTAAATTACTATTCACACCGAACGGAGGTACGGACGCGTATTGTAACCTTAACTCTGATGCTTATGGTATGCTTATATGTGATAGATAGTCTGAAATTCTGTTTTTAAAAATTGATCATACACATACAATTTAATACGGGTTATAGTCTTGATAACGCCGTTATGTTTTCCTAGCGCTGAGGACACGGATGTACACCGTGGCACTGGTGAATAGTGCAGACTATAATAACATGCATATTGCAGTGGCTGTGTTATGTTATTATGTGAATATGAGAATAATGTATGTGATTATTGTTGTTTTGACATGAATATCTGTCATACATATTTGATACATAAGCATGAGGTTAACCGTTACCTGAGGTTCAATGGGTATTGAACCTCAGCTCTTACTGTAGCTTCAGGGTTTTCGGAAACAGAAACAAGGGTAAGCAGCAGGCAGAAGAACTAGCTGGAGAAAGTCCTGTAGATATGTATAGTCTTTCGAACTCTTTGTATCAACAAACCATTACACTACAGTGGTTGAATATCAGTTACTCTGTATTTAAAATCATTTCGTTGCTCTACTCTGGTTAAATTATTTTGAAAATGCTTTAGAAAAGTTGGGGTGTTACAAAAGGAACCAGGATCAGGAAAGGTACCGGTAGATGGAGCCGTGAAAAGGCACCGAAGGGAGGAGCCGATAAGAGGCACCGGTCAAGGCAAATGCCGGAAGGGCGTCAACAGAGCATTCTTTCTGGCACGGATTTAACGACGTTACTCGAACAGTTTAGTGCCGAAGGCAGGGCTAGTCTATGTGGATTAGTCAATAAGTCGTCGTGAATTCGGTGAGACTCCCACAATAGACACCTACCTGACCAAATTGTTTGATTAACGGAATTAGATTCATTGCTCCAAGTCTAGCTACAGCTTGGTTGAAGATTGTATGGTTACCATAAAGACTTGTCATTATATAGAGCTCTGTAATTGTATCACATGAATTATTCCTCCGGGAAAATTTTTAATATATCAGCTTATGTTAGGGCATCGGCATATGTCCGGGCATTTTGTATCAGTCACTCATTGTCCAAATGTTAGTGCATGCTCTCCGTTTCCGCATTACTCTAAGCTGTAGCACCTCAAACTCTATCGATTTTTCTAAAACTAAAAGTGTCAACCGACACGATTTGAAGTAAAGAATTTGGGGTGTTACAATGTGTCCCTTTAAAGCTAACATTTACTATCATATCATACGACATTGTCTTTGTTATAAATTTCTTTTTACATCCAAGTAACAAAGCCCAACTTTGAAACCATGACAAAGGAGAGGAGAAATTTGGTGGGGCCAAAAAGCTCGAAACCATGTGTTCTACTTTTAGTTCTAAATATAAGATATAATTAATTTCTTTTTTATAAATTTTGAGTAAACTAAATAAATTGCTTTAGAGAATTTATATTTATCATTTTTCCTTCAAACTAATTTGTGTGACTTAGAAACTAATATATATAATACAATTTAATGATATATAACGTATATTATGATTAAATCATTTAGTTAGTTTCTTTAATATATTTTTTTAAAAAAAAATCAATAATATCTTATATTAAAGGGAGTGAGTGCTATTGATCAATCTGGTTATGGTCACATCCAGTTTCTTCTTCGAATCTCCTCGAATCCATAAACTTATGGTCACATCCAATCATACTAAATTCATGTTCACATTGAGTGAAGTTAACGTTAGCAAAATGAGTCCGCCGGTTAGTTGCTCATTTTGAACATAAGTTGAACGCGGTCAGTTGTTCATAATACTATGGTAATATAGCAAAATGAGTTCCCATTAGTGTTTGATCTCCTCCTTTTCTTTGCTGTCTGGTTTACTCTGGTGAATCCTTTTCCGTTCTAGGATTTCAAGTGCTGAGTGTAGAATTCTGAAAATTAAATAGAAATACAACTGTTAAATTTTGATGTGGCCTATTGACAACTGCTAGAGGAAAGATGATTAACTTAAGGTTTTCCAATTGGTTGGTTCTTAGGAAAATGATTTTTCTAGGAATACTGAGTGAATTATGATGGGTTTCTTGTTGAAGCAAGCGTTTTCTCTGCAAATTAATCTCCAGCATTATAGAGTTCATACCTGGGATTTATTCTAAGTTTAATGTGTTTTGCAACGCCAGGTGAAATAAGATTATCAACTTTAGGTTTCCCTTTAAGTTGGTTTTTAAGAAAACGATTACCGAGGGAAATAGTAAGATGAAATGTGTTGAATTTATTGGAGCTGAGAACAACTTTACACTTGGTTTGCAATCTTTGAGATTTAGAATAAAAATTTGCTCATTCTATCTTATTAAGCGGCAATATATTTCTAACTTTCTGATAAGCATAAAGGGAAACTTTTTCTGGCAAGGTTGTTCCTTGAAAACTTCAAGCTTTGCTGCCAGTTGCAAAATGCAAACATATTTCTTATGGTGTTTTTGAATAAACTAATTTGAATTACTCTGGTGTGGAAATTCTATGAACCATAAGAACTTGATGTCATTGGGAATTTCCCAAATGAGTGTTCCGTTGTGTTGTAATTTGCCTTAAGAAGTGTGCTATGACGCAACTTGGTATGCATATTCACATCATCCTCATAATTTCTAAGTCGTATTCATTGCATGTTTTTTCTCCTCCAATTACTTGTTAGTGATATGACATGTGTAATTATAGTAGATGTTTAATTTAATTTCAACTATTTATTGTGCATCGTTCTGGCCAAAAAAGCTATTTATTGTGCATCATAGCTTCAACACGTGTTAATTCTTTCTTCTCTTAAGGTTGTAAGCCAAGAGACCTATAGAACCTTGAGAGCTATTGTGAAAAGTCGAAGAGGAAATTGACAGGTTGGCTTTCTTACAAATATTGTTTTTATTCTTTTGTTTTTAAATGCATTTAAAGCTTTCCTTAAAAAAAATTTTCGGGGGTGCTGCCTCTAAACCCCTGAATTCCCGAATCCCACCACTAATTGTACACCCACAAACTTAGAATCCTGGGTCCGCCACTGTGTGCAACTGCTGATAATAATTGGATCTGGTTGATTTTGTTTCCTTCTTTTTGTTTAGCTTCCGGTCAGAGTTGATTTTGCATTCAAAGCTTCGAAATTTTGTTTCGATCCGTGTAGCGCTTCTAATTTGGGCTAATCAGCGAGCTAAATAAATTCCAGATCTTTTTGTTTTGTTTTCCCCCCCTTTTGCGGGTGCGAGCAAATTGACATGCCAATCTCAAGTTCTCGACCCTATTTGTGATTTGTTGGTGGGTTCCTCTGGTATTCTGATAAAATTCTGCTATCTTGACTGAGCTGGGTTGGTTTGAGTGAATTGTGGAAGAATAGGTTTAATATGGTGAAATATGCCTATCATAGAAATAAGAGAAATTACTGTAATATTTATAGGGATAGGATATTGTCACTACCAATTTTATGTCACTACCAAATTACTACCACTTTTTCATCGTTAGATCAGAATCTCATCTACCTTTATCATTTCTTTCTCCTATTGAAGATTGTAAATGGTAATTTGTATTTGGATTGTCACTTTGGCTTTTTGCAGAAGTGGCTTTTTTCTTAACTGATGAGTGTTTGGATTATTATTTGAAAAGTCAGTTAAGATGGAAAATGACTGAAAATGGCATTAATCATATTAAATACAATTATACATATTAGTTGTATATATTAGGATAATAAAAATTTTAATTTTAATTTGGAAAAAATTTAAATGATTATTAAAAAAAAACAATAAAGTCCTTAAATAAATATATTTAATGGATAAAATTGTTTATAAAATAAAATGCATACAAATAAGGGATAGGATATTGTCATTACCAATTTTATGTCACTACCAAGTCACTACCACTTTTTCACCGTTATATGAGAATTTCAATAAGAGAAAGAAATGATAAAGGTAGATGAATATGTCATACGCAAAAAAAATCTAAGTTTGTTTAATCAACATTGCATGGTCACCACTTACCTTTCAATGTTCAATATTTTTCTGGTTAGTAACATTAACAACATTAAGTTTTAAAGACTAAAACTACACTTACTAAATTTTAAGGGATTAAAATTAAACCTTATTTAATTTTGAATGACCAAAAGCATACTTTATCTTTAATTAATCAATTTAAGTTTATCTACTTAAATTCTTAAGTAATCACTTGGTGTCTAGATTAAAAAAAAGTAGGTCAATTTTTATGTAATTACGTTAATATTAACCCAACGACCTGGTCTTAATCTGAATCAAGCTCAATGATTTGACTGAAGTGCAACATCTAAAGGTCTTTATTAATTCCTTTAAAATCGGACGCAGTAGTTTCATCCTCGGATTTAACAAGCAAAACATGCATTGTCAGGCTTCTAACGATTTGATCAGTGAATCTTACCCTTAACTTTCACCATCCTTCTCAATAGCATTCGCCCTTAACTTTTCAATCTCCGTGATGTTGGTTATATATAGATGGCACAGTACTTGCTCTATTAAAATCTAAATATTTAGACAGAATATTAACTAAAAGATATCATTTTATAACCTTATTGAATGTTTGCTACTCCGTATTGTTCTAACCATTTATTATTGGCACATTCAATAACATTATTTAAATGTGTGCAAACTATTTAAGATGATTTTCTACCATTTTTTCTCAATAAATGCGACTTTAACTCGTTTGCGTATATGATCAAGACGAATTTTATATTTTCTTGTATAGACGCACATCCATCTCAATATCTTCATTCCAATTACTCCACTCTATCTATATTCATATTGTCCCTTTGATAGACTTAATTTAAGAATTAAATTGATAAGTGGGTCAATATATGTAATTACGTTAAGCCAACAACCTTAATCTCAACGATTTGACTGAAGTGCCGCGCGCATTAGAAGGTCTTTATTAAATCCTTTGAAATTGAACGGAGCAGTTTCATCCTTAAATTTAATAAGCAAAATTGACGCATGGTCAGGCTTCTAAGGCCTGTTAGGGTTTGCGGTAGAAACTGCTTTTCCGACATAATTTACGGTGTACGAGAAAGTATGTGAGACGAATTTTGTCTTAACTTTCATGAATATGCTTTTCCAACACTAACTCAAATAGGTCTTTACCAGTGAATTTGAAGGTGCGCTTAACCTTCACCGTCCATCTCAACAGCGGTCAACCTCTCATTTTTGGCAACTTCTCCCCCCCCCCAAAAAAAAAAAACAAAAACAATAGAGCATTATCTTATTAGGTGAGATTAAATATATAGATTGCACGCACTATTGTGCTCCATAAAAAAAGATCAAATCTTTGTATAGATTATTAATTAAAAGATTTCACTCTATAATCTTATTGAATATTTACTACTTCATACTACTATGTCAACCTTTTTCGTCGTGTGTATCCAATGGATTTTTTTGAATATGTCCAAACCATTTCAGATGAGTTTATTTCTATTTTCTCCTCAATACTTCAACTTGTTCATATATATGATCATTAATCTTATCTTTTTCTTATATAAACATGTATCCATCTCAACATCCTCGTATCAGTTATCTCCATATTCATTTTGTCCCTTGAAACCTAATATTCACTGTCATGTAAATTCCTTTTTACATCTAACTAAAAAAGCCCAACTTTGAAACCACGACAAAGGAGAGGAGAAACTTGGTCAGCCAGTAAAGCCTGAAACCATGTGTCATTCTATTTTAAGTGCCTGTTTAGCAACTCCCAAAACCTAGATTTTTGAAACAAAATCTAGGTTTTGTCACAAATCTATCAAACATCTCTCTTTTTTTCCAAAAGCTATTCTACATCAAAACCTAGGTTTTGAAAAAATTTTCCAGACACCCATTTTTATCCAAAAGCTATTTTCTAAAAATCATTTTTACTTCATAAATCTCAAAAGCTATTCTCCAAAAGCTTTTTACCTCGTAAATCGTGAAAATCATTTTTTCAATACCAGTCAGTACCCTGAAATATTTCATGATCTTAAAAATTTATTTTAGGATATTAAAAAAATATTTTAGGGCACTGATAATCTTGAAAAAAAATCATGGTACTAACGGACACTAAAAAGATATTGAAAAAATATTTCCTGATTTTGACAAAAAGATTTAGGATATTGAAAATAAATTTCAAGATAATAACTAATCTTGAAAAAATATTTCAGAATACAGAAAGGTACTAAAAAATATCTTGAAGATATTAACTTATACTAAAAGAAATACTGATGATGGCCAAAAAAAAGAAAAAGAAAAAAAAGAGAAAAAGCTAAAAAAAGTAGCTTTTCAAAAAACCTAGGTTTTGAAGCCAAAACCTAGATCTCGATGAAAAGTAGCTTTTAGGGGGGGGGGGGGAATAGTGGTGTTTGGTAAGATTATGACAAAACATAGATTTTGATGAAAAGTAGCTTTTGGGAAAGAAAAAAAAAAGGGGGGGGTGTTTGGCAAATTTATGTCAAAACATAGGTTTTGATATAGAATAGCTTCTAGACAATTTTGGGATGTTTGATAAACTTTGGTCAAAACCTAGGTTTTGAAGTTACCCAAACACATTTTTATTCAAAAGCTATTCTCCAAAAGCTATTTTCGAAAAATCATTTTTACCTTCGAAATCCCAAAAGCTATTATTCAAAAGTCCTTTTTACCTCGTAAATCCCTAAAGCGATTCTCCAAAAGTAACTCCCAAACAGGCTCTTATATTTAAATATAAGACATAGTTAATTTTTTTTATAAAATTGAGAAAATTAAATAAATTGTTTTAGAGTATTTAATTTATCATTTTTTCTTCAAACTAATTTGTATTACTTATAAACTAATATATATAATCTACTATTACCTTCGGTCCTAATTAATAAGGCGACTTCACACTACAAACATGGTCCTATAATTAGGACTGGAGGGAGTAATACATTAACATATATTATAATTAAATCATTTATTTAGCTTCTTTAATTTTTTTAAATTTTTTTTTTAAAAAAAACTCATGTGCGAGTACTATTTATCAATCTGGACATGGTCACATCCAATTCCTTCCTCACACCCATAAACTTATGGTCACATTCAATCATACTAAATTCATGTTCACATTGACTTGTCGCGGTCGCGTGGTGACACTCAAGTCAGTGGAATCTTAGCTTTAGCAAAATGTACGCCCATCCTTAAGTTGGACGCGGTTTGGTGTTCATAATAATATGGTTTATATTCCACAAAATGCCCAAAAAGCTAACATAAGTCTTGACATGTGAGAAATGTAATCTCAGAAACTTCCTCTGCCATCACAGTGAGCAGATTCAGTAAGAACAATTTGAGTACAAACATTCTCTACTTCATCAAACCACTTATTTCTTCTTTGACTCTGAACTATTCATCTCTACAATATATATTCCCATCATAATATCAAGATGTCGTTGGAGACTGCTGTTCCGGTCAACAGCTTCTTTATCTCTCAGCTAACAGTTACTAGTTAACAACCTCTAAAAAAAAGGAACTAGTTCAATTGATTATTTTCTGTTCTGCTTCGCATCATAATGATGAAGGATTCGCTCATTTTCCATTTTTAATAATAAATATTTGGAATAAAATTAAAACAATTCATCATGGGGACCCATCAACAGAGGCAGACGTAGAGCATTCGTAGGAATAAACGCTCTTGATGATTCAGGTAACCAGAAATTCAGGAATCTTACATGTCGGAGCTCTTTTATGAAGAAGTCCCACTCTGATCTTAAAGCTGATATGAATGATCGCGGTTGGTGACGGCGTGTTCACAAACACCAACCATTCCAAATTTCTATAAGGTTCATGGCCAGTCACCACAACCTTCTGACCTGCTCTGCTCAGAGAAGACGACTCTAAACTCACCAACTGGCGGCGTCTGAGAGTGGAGAGAGAAGAAGAAGGATGGACAAGGGAAGGCAGTAAGCCGTCCCCAACAACGGTGCCGCCGTCTTGTTCGCCTCCACCGCGACGGCGCTGTCCCCGCCTGCTGGAATCTGAATAAGAGCGGCTATTCATAGCAACATAGCAAAGAACTGCCACACCCACACCAACCATGAAGTTCTGTTTGATGATAGCGAGTACCAGATATGGTAGAAGAAAATTGGAGGCATAAAGCTGGAGTCCAGGTTGTGCTTGAATGGTCAAGCTCAAGGACATCAATGCAAATGCCTCAAAGTAAACAAGTCTCAATGTACTCCGGTATCCCTTTTCCCCTATTTTTCCCTGTTTACTTGGATTTTCATAATAATAGTACAGAGAGGTCAGCACCATAATGAAAAATGCAACCTCTATTTTGACTGCTTTCACAGAACCTACCAAAAAAGTTCTCGGCAAGATGAAGTAAATGAATCTCATAATGCAGGACACGACGATCTTCAACATATTCCTCAGTTCAAACCGTTTGTGGAGCGAAGGCCCTTGAGCAATATGGCTTAATCCCTCGAAAGTAGCAGATACCTTTGGGTTGATTACCATATTTGTGTTGAACTCTTCAAGTGGGTAAGAATAACGGAACAAATTAGTTTTCCAAGATTTGGGAGATTAGTGAGCAGAGAGCGAAAATATTAAGACTTTTATAATTGAGATGTGAAGTAAGGGAAAACGCGCTTCGTCCGCGGCAGGTAAAGACTTGAAAAAATGAATGGGATTGACTACACAAGTTCTAGGAAGCTGATTATCATCATGCTAACTGCGGTTTCAAATCATTTTTTTAGATTTATTTTAAGGTTAATGAGAATAGGGAGGCGTTGGATGTTTCTTTGAACTTTTTGACCGAACCAAAATCCAAAGGGTGGAATTATCAGTTACGGACTTACGGTAGAGATATGGATACAAAATTCCATGAGGAATAAACCATCAGTAATTAATTAATCCAGCTTCGACCAAAAAAAAAAAATTAATCCAGCAACTTGCGTTGTCTAGTGTCAAACATTGAATGGGAACACAAGTTATAGCGTTCCACTTACTTTTAACTAGGAACCTGATTGGGATTTTTTTAAAAAAATATATATAGGCGATAGGGGATGGGGGGATCGAACCCAATACAATGGAGTAGGGAGACTACTCTCAATATCACTACACTACTAGTAGTGCCGGTACCTGATTGGGATGTTGACAATGGTTTATAAAACATTTTACCGGCTTCTGCGAACTTCAACATGAAGGTTCTAACTTCGGTTTTAAACATATAATACGTTATTTATATTTGTTGACATCATATATAACGTTGTTAGATTAGTTTTGTATAACTTTTTTTTGAGGAATACAGGCAAGCTAAAGCTTAAAAAGATGAGGGAGGGACCAGACCATGAAAATCGAACCCTTAATACATCAAACTAGAAGGAAAACTAACAAAGGCAGACCAGCTGGCCTCTCAAAAACATATCCAGACATCCTTTGGGAACCGATTTAACTAGAGTCACATCGGCATCAACGGGAACGTCATGATCTTGTTGGCCATATAGTCGACGCATGAGATTTTGTCTCTCGGATTATAGTGGAGCTCTACGTTCCAATCCCTGAAAAGAAGATCTCAAGTCTACCCAATAATGTCTCTAAGGAGATGATCCATGTAAGAGTCTCTCATAAGGATGTTGATAGCATCAAGAGAGTCCAAGTAGAGAATGATATCTTGAAAACCCACCTGATAGCCCATCTTCAATCCTAACATGCAAAGAAGATCTCAAAGTCTACCTAATAATGTTTCTAAGGGGATGATCCATGTGGGAGTCTCTCATAAGGATGTTGACAGCATCAAGAGAATCCGAGTAGAGAACGATATCTTGAAAACCCATCTGATAGCCCATCTTCAATCCTAACATGATAGCATATATCTCTGCTTCAATCACACTGTGAAGACCAAGAGACTTATGAAATCCCATCAACCAATATCCTTGAGAGTTCCTTATCACTCCTCCACAAACTGCTTGATGCTGGGGACGCACAGAGCCATCCACATCGATACGGACCGTGTTAACTGGAGGAGGAGTCCAAGTCTTTTCCTCATTCCTGGTATCCGTGGACTATTCTAATAAGCACATTATAATTTATTATTTTATGAGAACAAAGGAGGAAAATCGTTTCGGGCCTAGGGTATAATGGAGATTAATGTCACTTGTGAAAAGAAAATAACGAAGATTAATGTCAAGCGCAGATATGGAGCGCAGAAGGAAAAGCAAGAATCGCAAATTGAGGTTGATTTTTCGGTGTGAAATGTTCCAAAAACATTTGGGACCGTTTGGCACAAAGAACTTATGAGGAAGGAAAGGGAAGTGAATGGAAAGAAAGGGAAGATTGTGAGAGAAATTAAAAAAGTGAGCTCTTTAGCAGACATGAGAATTAAACTTAGGTTGAAGGGACAAAATGTTTGGTATGAAGAAAAGACAGTTGATTGAGTGGAAAATATTAGTAAAATACCTATAATACCCCTGATATAAACTAATGCTAAAAAAGGCCTGATTGATTTTTTTTTTTTTTTTATCAGAGAGAAACAGAGGCTCCCTAGAAGACGACCATGTTGGTTAAGAAGGTAAATTGAAGGACCTCCTGTGGATGAGATATTCGACAACGACAACCTGTATGACGGACAGAGGTGAGAAGGAAGACGAGCATGGCAGAAATTATAGTTGCAACACCAAAATTTTTGCGCAAGTAAGTTTCGAGAAGAGCAGTGAGGGAAAAAAACGATGTGTCTAAATCTTGCCAATATTAGTTGTGGTTGTGTTTGAGGAATGCAATAGTGAAGGTGTATGGACAACTAAAGAATAGACGGCGCTTGGGGAATTGTTTGTTGAGACGCGAAAAGCATGACATAATATGAGAAAAACAACGTGCTTGGTAGTTTGAAGTCAAAATTGACAGATGAATTGGCTAAGTTGAAGCAAGCTTTTGTTTTAAGTTTGTGTAGGAAGGAAAAAAAAAGTGAAGTTTATATTGTTGTTGTTAACTTGCATAAAATGTGATTATATGGTATGAAGTTATAATTTCTTGTAAGGATATGGAAAAAGGTTGTAATAGTGTCAGATGCACACTAGTGCAAAAAAGGGGCTTTAAGACCGGACGAAATAGGTATGTAAGACCGGATTTGCGACCGGTCTTATTCCAGACGGTTTTAAAAGTTACACTTTTAAGACCGGATGAACCGAACTTTTGAAATATCCGGTCTTAAAAATGTTTCAAAATAATAATAATAAAAAAGAAAAAACCCAAACGAAACAATCGGTCCCAAATCACCAGATCTGGTAACATTTTGAATGTTCCTCAATCATCAGTGACAGAGAACCAAGAGAAGGTTGGAAGCAACACCAATAAGAAAAACAAAAAAGAAGAGAAGATTGAAAGCAACACCAACAAGAAAAACAAAAAAGATGAATACAAAGTCCAGAAATAAGAAAATATAACAAGAAATAGAAATTATTTACCATAGAAATCGAATTTGAATCAATATAAAATCAGAAGTGAAATTGAAGTCCAGATCTACAAAAAAATCACAAACTTAAAGCAACCAAATCTGAGTAGGATCCTCTTGTCGATGCTGGCAAAGCTTCAAGCAACCAAAATCAAAGTCCAGATCTGAGCAGGAGCAGTCAAGGTAGGAGGAAACAAACTTAAGCAAGAAAAAATCTGGGTTTGGTTTTAAGCCAGATCTGTGCAAAGATGGTGTGGGAGGAGCCATAGATCGAAGAGGAAGGAGCCGCCGTCATCCAGAATCCTCGAAGCCTTGCGCCATTTTTGAGGATTGGAGTTGATGCCATCGCT
This sequence comes from Acacia crassicarpa, assembly GCA_034222035.1. Classification (NCBI taxonomy): domain Eukaryota; kingdom Viridiplantae; phylum Streptophyta; class Magnoliopsida; order Fabales; family Fabaceae; genus Acacia; species Acacia crassicarpa. Next base: position 14,268,711 of record JAWXYG010000009.1, on the reverse strand, counting down.
AAACCCTCGAAGCATCTCACTGCCAACGTTGCCAAAGATTTGATTGTGTGGCTCTTAGGATGACTTACGAAGATTGCGAGTAGATTAGAGGAAGAGGATGTCATTCTTGCTGAGGATTTGACTCGTTAGGCTCTTGGTACACTTGTTGAATCTATAACTAAGCAAATGTTATATCACCAAGAAGACAAGCACGCTCACGGACTTAACGAGTTTAGCGAATTTTTTTTTTTTAAAAACACTTTTAAGACCGAATGTTTGTAAAATAGGTCTTAAAAGTATATTTTTAAGACCGGACCCTTTATAGTCCGGTCTTAAAAATATGACCGGTTGCAATTCGTAAATATATAAAACACTTTTAAGACCGGACTATAATAGCATGTATGAATAAATGATTAATGCAACTATGTTAACATAGTTACATGTTAAATGGAGTAGAAGTTTGCATATTTTGCAAATATAACCTATAAAAGAAAAATATAAAGTAAAGGCACAATAATTATTTTATTTGTGAAGTTAAAGAATGAAAGAGGAAAAAGGGAAATATTCATGCAAGGTATGCAATGTGTACAAGAAAGAGATAACTATACTTTGACTGTAAAGAGGTCACAGAGGTCAGCAGGAAAAAGATATGCACAGTACACACTCACAGACCACAACATACACACCTATCGCCGCTTACCTCGATCCTAACTTCAATTTCCCTAACCTTCAACTCTTCCTTGACCTCTTCCTTTGATTGTCTTCACAGCCTTCAGCTCCTTGCAGCTCTTTCTTATTTTGAGTGTTTATAAGGGGCTTTTTTTTCCTTAATTTTTCTGTTCCAAGAAGTTTTTAGAGTTGATGCCACTTTTGATAGGAACTCATTTTCTCATGTTTAAAGGAACATTACAGTGGGCGGGATTTTCATGTTTTTCGCTTGAAAACTCTGCCATTTTTCCTTTTCCTCCCTTACTTTCCGCATAACAAATAGGGCGTTATTACCTCCACATCTCGCGTACATAATAAGACTTAGTTTGAAAATGAATTTTGGAGATAAGACTTTTGTGTTATTTATAAGATTTTGGCCATTACAAATTGGGTCAATTTTATCAAAACTGTGAACTTGAAGCCAACAGCCGTCACTTTAGTATATGTGGGTCTTTTACACTCGTCTTTTCTCCATTTGACCGTTTGAAAGACGCAGCGTACTTTAGACCGCCCGTCCTCCATTAAAGGCCCTGGAACCCTTGAACCTCTAATTCCTTTCATGTTTATTAAACATACATCGGGTCCATTCAAGGAAGTTAGTTAGTTAATTGCCTCTCGCTGTCTCATCTGATTTCTTTCCAGCATCCACAATTTCCCATTTCATTTACTCACTCCTACTTCCCATTTCCCCTTGCCTTCCATTTCTTCCCTCTCTTCATCTCACACTGCACATCCTCTCTTGTGCTATATATGTTCTGTCTTCTTTTGTGTATCATGGTCTCACCGCATGCTCATGGGTTTACAGTGGTAGCCCTTGTGAAGATCATATCCAAGAATTTCGACAACAAAAAAAAAACAAAAAACAAAAAAAGAAGATTATATCGAAGAATGACTTCCGGATTTATATTGTTTTTTTGGGAAAAAATATCAACGAGGTCCTAAGAAGAGAAAAAATATAAAAAAAAAAGTTCAAACCCCAAAATCCCTATTACGGAATTCCAATATTAAAAAAGTATCGTTGTCAAAATGATTTTTTATGTTGTTAAAATGACTTTTCTTATTACTAAAAATTTTCCAAGTTTCTGAAATTCTACACGCCAGAAGGAAAAACTCAAAAATTTTTTTAGAACAATTCATTTCTCGTTTTACGTTTTATTTGCTTAGATTATAAGTGATGCTTCCTCTGGGTTTTGCGACTGACCTTTCAGTCCCTGTAACCAGTTTGGCTTCACAAATTCTGGCCGCCTTGAGCTCAACATCTCAAAGATCTCCTTCTCTGACTTCAAGTTCGACCTTTTCAAGGCATAACATGTGTGGTCTTTGACTGATTTAATAGTCAAATTTAATATTAGAAGAAAGAAGGGCAAAATTGCTACTTTTGTAAACTTCCGGGGTAAAATTGCTCCTTAATGAAAACTTTCGGGGCAAAATTGCTTCTCAATGAAAACTTACAGGGCAAAAATGATACTTTTGATTGATGAGGTGACATGCCACGTGTGATGAGATGACACTTAATGCAGTAGCGGACCCAGGATTTTAGGTTTGTGGGTGCATAATTAGAAAATTTTTTTTAAGGAAAGTTTTAAACGCATTAAAAAAAAAAGGATATAATTGTTCCAGTCTAGTTAGTTATCTTGATAGACATACTTTAATTAGCAATTTCCATAGTGCACATCACTGTCTCTAATTTGCAATCAGTACATTAAAGGAGCTTAGTCCAGAACACATGTAAAAATTAATGGCAGCGAATTCATACCTTTAAGACTCTCCAAATGAACTATGTTGCAGCTACTTGCGGATGTTTCTCATGTGACACTGATGAAATGCCTTGCTCAATACACTGAAAGAAATTAAATTTAAGTCAACTTCCAGTCACTACCAACTTGTAATGATTCTAAAAGAAACCCAACTAGAACAAGAAATACATGATTTCCACTAAAATAGGTATCCTTTTGATATATTCCGACATTAAAGCATTTTGAAATTTGATATATCCCATTACTATGAAGAAAATTGAGTCCTTTAAGAATTTCTTGTGTGTACAAACGAACCACATCTTCTTGTAATGATCCACCAAATTTCTCTGTAATATCAGCCAAACTACCCCCAGCCATGTACTCCATTAGAACTTTGAGATCATCTGCATCTCTCTCTGACCCTAAGTATCAGACTATCTAAGGAGATGGTTCTAGATTCTTGAGAATCTCAACCTCATTCTCTAAAGCTGCAAATTCAGCCCTTGTATGTGTTGATTTAACAACAAAGAGTCTTCCTGTGGATTTGCTCATGGCTAAATGAACAGTACCAAAAGATCCAGATCCCTTCACCCATTCCCCACGTTTCGGAGACACAGATGTAGAAACTCTGGCCATAACGCTCTTTTATTTCACAAAATATCAAATCGATCTCGAATTGAGAAATCCCCAATTCGAAATACGAAATTTGAACCTCACAATTCATACGGTTTGCCACAAATTCTGCAAATCGAACGACCATTGATACACAGAGGGTTTAGAAGAGGACGTTCTAGAGAAGAGAGAACCAAATCAATCAAATATTCACACATACATACACAAAGAAGCGATTCATCACTTCCAACATGAAAAATTCAAAAATTCCAGAAATTACAGAAGACATGAAAGCTTCAATCAAATCTACGGAGGTATATTATTGTTCAACGGAGAGGAACCTTGAAAATGTCGTTAGATCAAAAGAGGAGAGCGGTTTCCCATGAATCGGGGGAGAAGCCAGTGAGAACAATGAAATTTGGGGGGGGGGGGGGCAAAGAAAGGATATGTGAAGGATCGAACCTGGGACTTGTAGATAAATGTACGAAGTTACTACCAACTCCTCCAACCAGATAAATTGTAATAGAAGTCCTTTACATTATATATATTTTAAAATTTTTTTTATGTCTGCAATTGTCCACACAGGCAATAGTGTGGGTCCGCCATTGACTTAATGGTCGAGATTAACGGATGGGCAAATTTGCTACATTTTTCATACTTCCGAGACAAATTTGATATCCAAAAAATTTCCGGGTGCTGGACGCTCCCTTAGCAAAACTTCTATGGCAAAAATGACCTTTAACCCAATTTTTTTTCCTACATGTTTTTCTTGTTAAACAAGCTAATCAAATCTGGATCGTCCAAATTGATTTTTTTTTACTTTATATTTTTCTTAAGAAAATTGTTTTAATAGATATAGAATTTAAAATAAAGATAATATTTTAACTATAATTTTTTTAAAAATGATTTTTTATTAAGAAAATCATCATCTAAAATTTTTTTAAAAAATGAACCGGTCCAAATCCAGTTAGCTTTCCTTGATAAGCAAAGCTGTTAGCTAGGAAACCGAGTCCCAATTTTCCTTCCATCCCAACAAAGGCTAAGCAAAGGTGGCATGATGATGAGCATTTGGGGCTCATCATCCTGCCGAGAACCCGGAAAGCTTGAAACCAATGGCCAATTCATCAATAATATTTACTCAGTTGCATCCAATTCCATATGGCCCTCGTTATTGAAACTTAGCATTTCGATGTGGCCTTCTTGGTCGCCATTTTCACCAGCAAGAGTAATCTGCATTTCATTAAGTAAGGCCATGATTATTGCACGTTGTGTGTCACCAATAATCTGCAGGAGAGCATTCATTGGAATTAGTTCTCTTGATGATTCAGGTAACCAGAAATTCAGGAATCCTACATGTTGGAGTGCTTTTATGATGAAGTCCCACTCTGATCTTGACAAAGTCGAATACTCTGTGGCTGACAAAGATAAATTATTTAATCTCTTGAAGCTGATGTGTCTGATCACGGTCGGTAATGGTGTGTTCAAAAACACCAATCATTCCAAAATTCCTTCAAGTTTCATGGCCCTTTACCACAAGCTTCTGACCTGCTCTGCTCAAAGAAGACCGCTCTAAACTCACTGACCGATAGCGTCTGAGAGCTGTGAGAGAAGAAGAAGGATGGACAAGGGGAGACAGTAAGCCGTCCCCAACAACGGCGGCGTTGTCTTGCTCGCCGCCACCACGACTGCGATGTTCCTGCTGGCGGGAATCTAAATAAGAGCAGATATTCATAGCAATATAGCAAAGAACTGCCACACCCACACCAACCATGAAGTTCTGTTTGATGATAGCGAATACCAGAGATGGTAGAAGGAAATTGGAGTCATCAAGCTTGAATCCAGGTTGTGCTTGAGTGGGCAAGCTCAAGGACATCAATGCAAATGCCTCAAAGTGAATAAGTCAATGTACTCCGGCATCCCTTTTCCCATGTTTTCCCCTGTTTACTTGGATTTTCATAATAATAGTACAGAAAGGTCAGCACCAGAACGAAAAATCCAATCTCTGTTTTGATTGCTTTCACATAATCCACCAAAAAATTTCTCGGGAAGATAAAGTAAATGAATCTCACAAAGCAGGACACGACGATCTTCAACATATATATTCCCCAGTTCAAACTGTTTCTGGAGCGAAGGCCCTAGAGCAATATTGCTCAATGCCTCGAAAGTAGCAGATACCTTTGGGTTGATTACCATATTTGTGTTGAACTCTTCAAGTGGGTTAGAATAACGGAACACATTAGTTTTCTAAGATTTGGGAGATTAGTGAGCACATAGCGAAAAGATTAAAGGCTTTAATAATTGAGATGGGAAGTACGGGAAAGTGATTGGCATTGAGTACACAAGTTCTAGGAAGCTGATCTATCATCATCATGCCAACTTCAGTTTCAAATCATTTTCTTAGATTTATTTTAAGGTTAATGATAATAGGGAAGTTATCGATGTTTCTCTGATCCCTTTTTTGACCAAAATCTAAAGTGCAAAATACTCCGGTTCATAGATTAGTGAGAGACTTATTTAGTTCATACTAGGAGATTTATTTATTTAGTTGATATGTGATATAGTTTTTAAAGTAATATATCATCTTTCTTAAAAGCAAATTAGATAAAAGTTCATGGGGTTAGATTTGCACATTTAAGATCGTTTGCTACTCTGTTCTGAGACCATATTCTCAGTCTTGTTGAAAAAGCACACGGTGGGTTTTTTTTTTTTTTTGGGGGGGTTTTGTTTGTTTGCTTATTGTTAGTTTTTTGGTTGGGTTCTAATGCTTAGCTCTCTCTAGACGAACTAGGTGAACTCGATGAAGATGAATCAGGCATATACTACTACAAAAAAATGGATACTATTATTCTAAAATACGTCACTTTTTTAAAAAAGAAAGTAAAAAGTGAAAGCGATGACATTGTTGTAATTATTTACTTAAATTTGAGACTTTAGACGTCTCAAATATTAATTTAGGACGCCTAAAATTTTTTTTAACGTCTTAAATAAATTTTAGGGCACCTAAAATTGACATTTTTAGCGCAATTTAGGATATTTGGGAATATTTTTTGCGCTAGAAATTTTTTTGGCATCCTAAAATAGATTTAGGACGTGAAAAATAATTTTTTGACGCCCTGAAAGACCAGTCAGGACGCCTAAAAAGCGCGATATGAATAAAATAAACCATACGCACACGGAACTTCTCATTTTTAACCCAACTCTCTAGACTCATCGCATTTTCTCCAAACCTTCTCGCGCTCGCTCACCACGTCAACCACGACGGTCGCTCACTGCGTCAGTCATGGCGTTGCTCACGGCATCGCCCTCAACCCTCGCTCTCCTACTCACCCACATCGTCTGCGTCACTCAACTGCCGTTTCGCCCGCCGTCCCAGCTTCAAATCTATGGCTCTTCGATTTGCGGTTTTAGGTCTCAAATCTTTGCTCTAAGTTCTGGTTTGTGATTTTTGCTATGAGTTTTTGTAGATCTCTATAATTTCTTCCCTTTTGCTATTTTTGGTCTCGTAGACTTTTTTTTTTTGTTGCTCTTTTCTTCCTAAAAAGATTTACCTAAGCATTTTGATATCTATGGCTGGTTTTTCTTGTTTTACCTGGCAAGTTTATGCTTTTTCTCATTGTTGACACTTGTCTCAGAATAGTTCTATACTCCCCTTTTACAGGACATATCAAATGAATGCCATAAACCACAATGGCTGGGGAAGACAAATTTTCTAGAGATTCGATCGTTTTGGCAGATTTTTAGAAGCTTTGACAGAATGTGGAGTTTTTTTATTCTCTCCCTTCAGGCATGCTCAATTCTAGTGCAGAAGCTTTGCAATTTTTTGCTCTTTATGATAAATATCATTGACTTGATACATGTTTATTCTGTCATTTCCTAGGCTATAATAATAGCGGCTTGTCATGACCTGGGATCTCCACTTTAGTTGTTTGATGTTGTAGTATTTGAGGATGTGATCAGCATCTTTATCACATCTTCTTTTTGTCCCTGCTATTGCCAAGCATATTGAGGTCTCTAATAATCAGATATGCAGATTTTTGTCTTGGTGGACACAGGTAACTTATCCATAGTGTTTATCATGTTTTCCATCATCTGTATATGAAACTTGGTAGACATTGTTGGACCTATTCCCTATCTAGAGTATGATACAAACATCTTTTTTGTCATGAAAATAGATTGTAATGATCATTACGGATAATATTTTCCACTTGCTGGCCTTGTTTCTCTGCTAGTAAACTTCCATATTTTTTTTTTGGGAGAAAAAGTAGCCAACCTAATCGGTACGACTAAAGATGGATCATTTTTCCATTACCTGGAATAATGAATTTAAATCGTGATTGTTATTTGGTTTTTGTAAATAATTATAAATTATTTTTAATATAACGAGTATGATGCACTTTTGAGGGAATTGTATTGGAAATAAAGAAAGACAATAACAAAGCATCCCTGATTACATTTGAGATTGGCAGAAGACATAGTGCATCTGGGGACAAACAGAAAAAATTGAATATGCTTAAGTATCGCTATTGGTATTTAATTTTGTCTTTGTTCTACTGTTCTGTCTCCTTAAACCTACATTTAGAAGTTTATTGACTTGTAATTTAAAAGTTTAATGATGTTTTGTTAATCTTATCAAAATTATGTTTATATTTCATATCACTGTAGTAAATAGTAACGAAGATGTTTTTTTTTTTTTGGGTATAAATCATGCTCTCTTTTTCTTGATATGGGGTTACATTCTATTTTTGCACATTGTTTGTTTTTCAGCAACTGTGAAACATGAATGCTCCTATATATTTACGCAGTACATAATGCCTACTATGCAGTGTTATCAAGCATAGGTATAGGATTTAGGCTTAAAAGAAGCATGAAACTAGCATACACGCTTATACTTCTTTGATAAACATATATGAACTTCGAGATCATATTAGGATAGTTGAATTATTACTTTGGGTGATTATAATTCTGGGAGGCTCATAATTTATTCTTTTGTTGTAAGAATTGTTTTATATTATAAAATATTTTTTACTTAGATATATTATATATTAATGTCCTATGCCAATGCTACATAGGTATATGTTATTCTGGACATTGGTGCTATCTACCAAGTTTCTGTTCAGCTACTGTTTTGAGGCAAGTACTAACTGGACATTGCTCATCTCTTTTTTCCCTTGTTTTTCCAATCAGTTGCACATTGGCTTTTGCATATTCGCTTCAGTTGCTCCACCAATTATCTTCAAAGGAAAATCTCTCACGTGAGTTATCTTCAATTCATTTATTTATTATGGATTTATGGTATTAATTAAGTTTTCAGCCCCACAAGGTTTATAAGGACTCTTATTTATTTTATCTACTGGAAGGGAGGAAAACATTGGGGATCCCTAAAGTATCTTCACTTTATGTATTTATTTTCATTGCTTATAACATTTTTTTCATATGCTTTTAAACATTGACTTCAGTAATGTGTTTGACGATGTGATACTTGGAAGTGTTTACTTCCATGCTTGGTCTATACTTAGGTTGCACCTAAATTTTAGCCGTCAATGCAATGCTTCTTATTGTCATAATGGTAGAAGGCTGTACTATCCATGTGAATCATTTGTAGAAACAAGTTTTAAAGTTCTTGAATTTCGCCATACTATAGTATGAATTTGTTTACAAAGATGATTATAGCCTTTGTCTTTTATACTTGCAACCACTCTTATCCACTTTTTTTGCATCTCAAGAGAGACTTATGTTATTATAGTGTCAAATTTATAATGTGCTTTCAATCACATTATGTAAGCTTCAATCTGTGGATCTTTTTTGCTTTTTCATCAGAGTTGACTTAAGATACAATGTTTAGGCTTGGTATGCGCATAGTGTAATTCTGCCAGTGTGGTATCAGAGCCTAACGAGTCCAGCAGAGAAAGCCAACATATTTTGAGATATAGTGAGTAAGGAACAAACTTTTACATCATGAGTGACACACCCAGTACATCTACTACTTCTACTTCTAATCTTATCTCTCCTTTCATTCCTAAAGATCTACCTCCGTCCATAAAAAGAACCCTTGCCAACAAGATAGAAAACCTCATTGAGGTGACCCATCATCCAGATCAGCCCCTCAGAAGTACCAATTTACCTCTTCTCAGTCCATACAGTTACTATCACCGACAGAATTCTTTCACCAGTTCGTTCAGATCTTTGATCAGGACCAACAGATCTGATGTCAAAGAAATTGTTCAATCCACCAAGCTTGAACAGTGCACTCTTCCAGCAACTACCCAGGAACTCTACTCAACAATTGAGATTTTTCCGGATCTCATTAATAAATGGAGATCTGAAGGATACACCCATTTACACTTTGGTGCTGTTCGTCTAGTTCTCACCCTTCATGGCAGAAAAGGTTTACCTGTTACTGCTAAGATAGCTCTCCTTGATTCCTCTTATAAGAAGTATTCTGATGCTCTTATAGGAGCACTTCTTACTACTCTTAGCAACGGCAGTGTTGTCTTAACCATTCAGCCAGACTACAACGTTAGTCTTCAAGACAGAACTCTTCCTCGGAGATTACAAGTCCAGGTCCAGATTTCTGGAGCTGAGCACGATTCTCAAGCCATCATGGCAACCCTCCATCACCAGATTGTTTATCGTCTCCAGAATCACGCTTATGATCTTGAGCTTCCCAACTGTACTACTGATGCTCTTGTTGCTATCTCAAACAGAGCAGATGACACCTCAATCATTCAGATTCCCAGACAAATTCCCAGAGAAGAACTCGCTCAGATCATGCCTATGCACTGGATGACTAACTATGAAAGACTTTTCCACGAGAAGCAGCCAGATGTCCATACCACCACTCCACCTACTATTGAAGATCTTGGAAATGGTGTTGTGAAGACAGTATTCACCAGACCAACTTCCTCCGGACCAATTAATCCACCAGGAAGGATTTTAACTTTGACACCCGCCTATACTCCATCCAGACGAGACCCTCCAATTGCTTGGGTTAATCAGGATGCAAAGCCCTGCTATGTCTCCCATGTTAATGGCCATTTTTTGTGGGACGTACCAGGATCAGGGATGTGTGACTCAAACTGTGAGTGCGACACACCTGAATGGTGGGAAGAAGACTCAGATGATGAAGGATGCTTATATCCTTGCAAGTATGCTCTCAAGAAAGCACGAAAGAAGAAGACTACTTTCCAGTCTTCCTGTAGATCTCACCAATCTAAGAAACCAGAAGATGATGATGATTGTGGTTCAGCACAAGCAGTGTCTACCAGACGCTCTACACGTCGTTGGCAGCCACCTCCTCCTCCAGCTAAATCCTCAAAAGACATGACTCTTGCAGAGTTGATGATAGAAACAGGTCATACAGACCTTGTCCAGAAATATTTCCCAGATGCTGTCAAACAGCCAAAACCGTTGGTGACAGTTCCACTACCAACATCTCAACCCATCTCCTGTATTGCTATGCTCAATCCCTTTGAGCAGAATTTTCCTCCTCTTGAAAGAAAGACAGATCAAGCCAATAAGTTCTCCTCCAGACCTTATGTTATACCAGAGACAGTTGATGCTCAAGGCCATTTTAGAATGACGCAGTCTGAAGAAGTCTTGAATTGGCATACTCAGAATGCTGTTTGCCAAAACAATACTTTAAAGAAGATTGATTCAAAGCTTGACTCCCTGACAACAAAGACAGAAGGTCTAGCCTATCAGATAGATCAATTATCTGAAGAGGTTAAGAACTTATATCTCTATCAAAAGCAGCAAGCTATTAAGTTGGATGCAGAGCTAAGAAAATTTATCGAGAATGGATATATGGGTCCTCAATTTCGACAGAAAGAAATTGAACTCCAAGCAATTCAGCAGGATTTGAAGAGGATTGAACTTGATATAGTCAGAAAACAATCCCAGTCTATATATGAGCCTTACCCTTCTCTCTTTTCACCCCCATCCTTGTTTTCACCCTCAGATCCATATTCTACCAGCCAATTTAAATTCAATTATCCATTGTTTGCTCAATTATCTCCGCTAAAGCCACCTCTACAACAGCATCCAAGACCAAAACCTCCTTTCTATACACCGTCTCAACCTCGTGACCCAAGTCCTCACCCAGGTATCAAAATCTCTGAACCATCCTCCAGCATACCTCAAGAAACATTCTATCCTCAACATACCCAGCCACCTACATATTCATCAGTTACTTCTATTACCTCTACTCCTCAAGTTTACACACCCAATCCACCAGCCAACAATCCACTTCATCCCTCAATAGGGATAATGCAAAGTCCTAACCAACCTGCTCATTCACAATACTCTTCTAGCTCACAGGAATCAGAATCAGATATCTCTGATTTAAGCTCTGAAGTTGAACTAGCTGACATTTCTCGAATAGCAATGGTCCAACCAGAACAAGGTGAAGAAGAAATGGAAGAACCGTTTGTTGAACATCCAGAAGATTCAGCACATCGAAGGAACCATGACTATAAGCCTGTTAATGGTCCATGGTTTACATTTGATGGTATTCCTTTTGACAAATGGAGATTTAAACTTCAAGAGTTTAGTGCCTGGATAGATCTACAAGTCACAGCAAATCAAATTCCTCTCAGACAAGCATTACAGGAATTTGTATCCAGATTCACAGGAACTCTCAGAGATTGGTTTCAGAACCTCACTCCATATCAGAAACTTCAAGCGGTACAAGTAGAAAATCCAACTATTCTCCTTGAAGTAATTCAGAAAGAATTTCTTGGAGATTTCAACATCATCCGCAAAAGAGAAAAACAAGAATTCTTTGAGATGAAGTGTTGCTCGCTGAAGAGAAAGGATCTGCAAACTCATTATCAAAGAGTGCTTCAAAAGTACCACTTACTAAATGGTGGTAATGATGTGAATCTTCGACATACATTCATTGCTTCGCTACCAGATGAACTTCAAGCAGAACTCAACAGAAGCATTTATGCTCTCCACAGAGAAATGACTGATATCTCTATTGGAGAATTATACCAGCTGGCCCTCAATGCCTTAGACAAGCTTTGCGAACAGCATAAGTTTTTCAAAGATATGCAGAAGCAAGCTCACAAGTTCAAACCGGCTTGCAAGAAGCCTTACCTGAAAATCAAATGCAAAGATCAGAAGGATTGTTTCTGTCCCTCAAAGAAGAAATCCCATTTTCGCCATTTTGCTCAAGGTGGTAAAAAGCCTTATAAGGAGCTTCGACGATCAGAGTTTAAAAGGAAGCCTAGATTCTTTAAATCTAGGAAACCCTTCTCTAAAGGATCAAAATGCTTCATTTGCAGAAAACCAGGACATTTTGCTAAGAATTGTCCTAAAAAGACCAAAGGTGACATCAAGATGATCCAGAAGTTTCATAAGATCTTCATGATATCTGACAACACGGCAGATATAGAAGATTATCTTGAAGAGCAAGATGAACAGGATAATGACACTCAATATGTCATTCCGCCTTCTGACGAATCAACAGACTCATCCTTCTCTGACTCTGATGACTCTTGTCAATCAGAAGAAGAAGATTATTCTCCAGGACTACTCAATCTAGTTCAGCCTGCAAACCCAATGATTGGATGTCTTGGAACTCAACATTTTTATTCCCAGAATTCTCCAAAGACTCCATTACCGAATATTCAGGTTCAGATTCTTCCAGAGAAATATTCAAAACCCATTACTGCGATAGCTTTCATTGATACAGGCTCATCTCATACTGTGATGAAACCTCATATTCTCCCGCCTGAAGAATGGGTTCCTCACAATCAGTACTTCTACACCGCTGACGGAAAAATATTCAAAATTGATCTGATTACAAGAAGAAAGATCAACATCAAAATCTTCCCAGGATGTACCTTGAAGATCAAAGTATTAGGAAGTGAACTTCCAGGGAAGGACATTCTTCTTGGTTTCAATGCCTTTTATCATACCAAGAATCTGATGATACTTCCTAAAGGAATCAGATGGAAATCTAATTTCAGTCCTTGGACAGAGATAACTTCTCTGTATGAATTACAGAATGCTCCTCCACAATATTCAGATATTAAAGATAAATTGATTCAATACTGTGCTGACAGTCATGATCAATTCCCACATCCTTCTCCACTATGGAAAAATGAAGATTTCTTTATCAGCCTTCCTTTTAAAAGGAATGAAGACATTAATCCGACTAAGGCTTCACATCCAGGAATGAATCCAGAAGATTTGAAGCTAGCTCGAGAGGAATGTGCTGCACTGCTGAAACAAGGACTCATTGAGCCCACAAAGTCTGATTGGGCTTGCCAGGCATTTTATGTTGAAAAAAGATCAGAAATTAAAAGAGGAAAGAAAAGGCTTGTCATTGATTATAAGCCTCTTAATCATTTCCTTCAAGATGATAAGTTTCCTCTTCCAAAGCCGACGGCCTTATTTGCTCAATTGACAGGATCAGCCCATGTTTTTTCCAAGTTTGATCTCAAAGCAGGTTTTTGGCAGCTTGGAATACAAAGACAAGACCGGCCCAAAACGGCGTTCTGCATACCCAATGCTCAATATCAATGGACTGTCCTACCTTTTGGTCTTAAGGTAGCACCTTCACTGTTCCAGAAGGCTATGATCAAGATCTTTGAGCCTATCATCAATAATGCTTTAATTTATATTGATGATATCCTATTATTCTCAGCAACAGAAGCAGAACACCTATCACTCCTGGCTCAATTTCATCAAATTATTGCCCAATATGGCATAATGCTTTCCTCCAAGAAAAGTGATATTGGAGTCTCAGAAATTGATTTTCTTGGAATGCATTTTGAAAATGGAGAATACAGCCCAGGACCTCACATTGCACAGGAATTACTGAAATTTCCTGATGATAATCTCTCTCACAAGCAAGTACAACAGTTCCTTGGAATTGTTAATTTTTTAAGAGATTTTATCCCCCAGTTATCTCATCATACCAGTCATTTGTACAAAATGCTGAAGAAAAATCCTCCACCATGGTCCCAAGAACAAACAGATGCAGTGGTTGCTCTGAAAAAGATTACTCAGAATCCACCTCCATTAAAGATCCCAGATCAAGGACAAAGGATTTTGCAAACTGATGCAAGTGATAACTATTGGGGTGCAATACTTATTGAAGAAATTAATGGAGTACGTTACTATTGTGGACATGCTAGTGGTCAATTCAAGGAATCGGAAAAGCATTACCATGCTACATATAAAGAGATCCTAGCAGTCAAAAGAGGCATCGAGAAATTTAACTTTCATTTGAGTCCATATCATTTTATAATAGAAATGGACAACACATCTTTTCCAAAGATGCTTGATCCAAAGAAAAAGATACTGCCAGATGCCCAGCTACTCCGATGGAAAGATTGGTTCTCGCGCTATAAATTCTCTGTTAAACACCTCAAAGGACCACAGAATATCCTTGCAGATTTCCTTTCAAGACCAGAGAAAATCTCTCCTCCACCTCAGATTCTCTACATTCTTACCCTTTCAGAATACCCTTCTCCTTCCATCATGCCTTACATCACCAAAGCAGCCATCCTTCCACCAAACTCAGACCTTCACTCCTTCACAGATTTTCAGAATTACGCTAAAGAGTATGTTTACTTTTGGCTCCATCATCTTTTCGAAAAAACCAACCTTGTCCCAAAAGTCCAACATTTCAGTTCTATTTGTCCATACACTACCATCCCGTTTATCCAAGGTCTTATACCTGATGAACTCCTCTGGTATATCTGGTCAATGACCATTCTTTATACCACTTCTTTCGCACTTGCTCCTCTTCCTGTCTATCATTATATCTGTGATAAGAGCAATGAGAATTCTTCTCTCATTAAGCTTCTTACTTTGTTTGCCCCTCTTCCCTTCTGGAGAGGTACTCTGTTTAATGTTATAAATAACAATAATCTTTGGGATGTTAAAAAATCAAAACAAAAAAGATTTTCTTGTGTGTTTTTTCTTAGCAGGACTTATCATGCACAGAAACCTGATGGTGTTGAGTTAAAAACAAATGCGATACTTTGGTCAGAATCCCTTGATTGGGTTCAACCCGATCCATTGCAATCTCAGGAGCTCAGTCTTATCCTTGCCAAATACAACCAGAGTGTATCAAAAGACTGCACAATCCTTGGCCCTGTTCCAGACACTGAAGAAGTTGATGCATATGATAAGCTATACCAGCCAGAACCACACTATGTGTCAACCTATCAGGTGTTACCATCGCAAGAGACTACTCTTCCTTTGGATTCTCAGGGGAAAATTCTCCTGGATTCTCAAGATCCATATGAAGATGAGTCTTTGTCCCAGCTCTCACTCTCCCAACCAGGATCATCACAGAATCCGACATACTGTTCTCAAAAGACAAGTGATGTTCCAGCAGGTCCAGATTCGTTTATTGATTTTCTCAACCCACTTGCATATGTCCAGACGCTTTATGATGATGACAGTGACAACAATAATCTCTCTCCAAGTCACGAGCCTATCTTCAAGGATTAAGTGTCGGCAATACTATTTCATCCGGTTTCCAGTCCTCTATCTATATGTGTCGGCAGCATGTTTTGGTCAGTTCCCGGTAGTCAGTCCCTGTGTTTGTCTGTAATAAAATAATATAAAGCATGCCAAGCATGATCCGTGATTCTAATATTTTATTAGCCATGCTTTTCGTGACTGATAAGATATTAAAAGCATGTCGGGCATGATTTGTGAGTTTGTATTTTTTAATCCCGTGAGAAAATCATGGGAATATTTTATTTTTCTTTGCTTTGTTTGTATTAGCCTTGGCTTCTCTATATAAGGAGAGGCATTTCTCAGTTGTAATCAAGCTTGGAAGAAATAAAACTACTCCAGAGTGTTTTCTCATATGTCTTCCTTCTAAGTTTCTTCCTTTGTTCCTGAAAGCTTTATTTCAAAGTATGTTAGTCTTCTCTGCTCCTTAGATTCCAAGTATGCTCTGCACTTGCCTCGTTATGAGGAACCTGTGCATCAGAACAGAATCAAGAATACGATCCATGTTGATAGAGAGTACGGGAAATCGGGGTACTGAGTCTGCTAGTATTGTATGTTTTGGTTGGGGTGATGACCAGTCTCTAAAGTGTCCTTGAGCGTGGGCAAGAGGTAAGACCCAGGAGGCTCGGACTGTCCACTGAGTTTGGTCATCTCCTCATCGAAAGTGTGCAGCTCCTAGTAGATACTCAGTGTATCAATTTCTCGTTTATCATATTCTCTGGAATTCCAATTCCAAGAAGAAAAGATAGGATAGATCAAGGTCCCAATGACTTTGTTGGTGTCCGTGTCTGAAGTTTGAAGACACAACACAGTCATTAGGATCCTGATACATCCACCCTCCCCAGTGTGGGGACAATTTTTGCTTCTGAATTGTGATCTATGTGTAGGTATTTATTGTGGAAAATTTTACAAATAGTAGAGCTCTTAATAGTTGTAAAGTTCCATATACTGGCATCTTCTTAATCTTCAGCGATTCTCCTAGCAAAATTGATGGATGATAGCTTTCTAATAGCAATTTTTTTTTTCATTGTCTGTCATCGTGATTAGCCATATGAGAAATGTTAGAAAATAAAAATATATTTTTTTAAAAAAAATTAGGCACTTACGGCGTCTTAAATTTAAATTTAGGACTTTGTAACTCCCATTTAAGGCGTCCTAAATTTAAAATTAAAAGTCATAAGTGGGACTTACGGAGTCCTAAATTTAAATTTAAGGCGCCATAAGTGGGAGTTACGGTGTCCTAAATTAAAATGGACGCCATAACTCCCACTTTTAACTTCCTTATTTTTATGGGGACGTTGTAATAAGTACAACGTCCCCCAAATAGACGTCCCTGATAAAAAGGATGTTAATTGGGTCAAATTTAGGACGTTAAAACTGTTTTTTTTTTTTTTGTAGTAGTGATATAGGAAAGCATATACTACTGCTGTGAACTCATTGATTTTTTTTTTGAGATTAATGAAGTTAAATAAATTACTTATTCATATCATATCATATGTTATTCATGATTAAATTATATATCAAAATTATATAGTTGGTCAAGGCACTGAGAGAGACATCCTAGCTCCTAGGTGTCTAGGTAAACGCCTGAGGGTAACAGACGGCTCGCCCTATCATATCATATGTTATTCATGATTAAATTATATATCAAAATTATATAGTTGGTCAAGGCGCTGAGGGAGACATCCTAACTCCTAGGTGTCTAGGTAAACGCTTGAGGGTAACAGACGGCTCGCCCTGCCTAATATTAGTATGATCTAGGAGGAAGGGAGATTTCGCTCTACCCTTGGATCATGGATGAACCCAACCCCTTTTCTAAAATTTCAGTATAAAAAATATATTTATATCAATTTATAAGTCAGATAATTTAATTTAGGGGAAAAAATAATAAATATAAATATTTTAAAGTAATTTAATTACCTTATTTAAACTCTTAAAAAAATCAATTAATTCTTATATTTAATAGCGAAAAACTAGTAGTAATTAAGGCTGGTTCCTCCATGCAGTATTTCGATTCTATCTTTTCCCTTGGCTTCCATGCACCCCTTTTTTCCCCTCAAAAGAATCATCATTGCTGAACTCGCACAACAATCATTGTGTGTATGTTATCAATTTTGTAGCCAAAAACAAAATCTCAAAGCCAAACCACAAGTTCATGTTTATAAATTGACCTCCAAAATACAAATGTTTAATTATGTTACAAGACAGTTATATTTGCAAACTAAATTACAAAATTAAAACTCTAACAATTTTCCTCCAATCAATCACGCAAAGCAAAAACATTTGGGGGGCACAATCTTAAATCAAAGCTATAAAGGATGCAATTACCTTATTTCTAATCCAACCGACATAAAACGAAGCAGATCAAGCACGGCAGCTCCTCCATGCAAGAACTGTATGATATACAGAACAGTTTCAACTTAAATTTATCCTACATACCACCACATCATAAAATAAAAAATCAATATAAGTTGCATTTTATTATAAAACGCAAATAGTGTGAGATTTATTTCTTGAGATACAGAGTAATAAGTCATGCTATAATTTATTAATTCATTTTAAAAGGTAAATCAAATTGTCAGGGAGGCAACCGAAGTTTCAGCAGTTAAGATAACTGTTTTTCAATCAAAGTTCTTTAAAAGAAAATCATAACATGGGTTCCCAGTGTCTGCTTGAAACATACATGCACAAATGTAGCTCGTAATCATTTTGGAAAGTTTAAACTTTATCTAACAATTAACAAAGAAGCTAATGAAATGGCATAAATTAATTGATTAAGATAAATGTGATATGATCTTTCTAAAATACCTAACTATAACATTAGGTAATCACTAAGGACCCGTTTGGTACAAAGAAGATTAGAGAAGGAAAGGGAAGATCCTAAAGTTTCTATGGATTTTGGGTGTTTGGTAGACAGAAAGTCTAGTCAGCATCTTCCGGTGAGTGCTCATCTCCCCTTATTTGAGGGAAGATGTTTTCCATCCGAAAATGGAGGGAAAACTGCAATCTTCCCATGAAAGTATTTTTTTGGACAGATTTACCCATGAAATTCAAACTTGGAGGGAAGTTTGAATTTAGCGATTTTTTTTTCATGAGTTCGAACTTAACAAGAATATATTTGTTTTAAAAAATATATTTTAGCAAAAAAAATATTTTTTTTTCATTTTGAATTAATTTCTTTTGAGGGTAAAATAGACATTTCCTAATTCTTTACCAACTATCACCTCTTCATTTTCTTCCTATCAAACAATTCAAGCCATCTTCCCTCATCCTTCAAATCTTCCTTTCCCTCCTCTAAGTTTCTTTCCCTCCCCACCAATTCTTTGTACCAAACGGGTCCTAATTAGTTCGGCAAGAATGATGATTAGTATGGGAAACATAGTAGATTAAGGTTTTATACATAGGATATTTAAAATTCAACCCCTCAATTAGCTCTTATATTTAGAAGTAGAGGGACTATTATTTTTTTTTGCTTGGATGGGATAGGGTACCAATTCGATAAAAATTTTCAAGATGATATTTAATAATTTTAATTTTGTAAACAAAGGATAACTGAGATGGATCAATTCACTTGCAGAAAAAGCAAAAGACGTGGCAAAAATGAGAAATAATTAAAGACTAATGATGATTACCTTCTAAGTTGAAGCTCTATAATTCCACCACCTGCGCAATTTGGTCATCTTTATGGCAACCACCACATACACTTTGTCGTATGAATCATTTATTAATTTAAAATAAGCATGTCTCCATGATTTGTTTAGAAATATCAAGCTGCAAACTCCACAAAATCCTGCACTGAATCCGAGTGACAAACTAATATAAAAACCTTGACTGAAGAATAATTCATCATCTTCATTTTCTACGGTTGGCTTTTTGGGTGTGGGACATTTTGGAAGGGGGTCACCACAAAGTCCTTCATTTCCAACATAAGCAGATGGATCAAAGCTTTGAAGTTGAGTGCCAATTGGAATTTCGCCACACAAATTGTTGTATGATAAGTCCATCACACTGAGACGATCTACTTGTGAAAGCTGAGAAGGAATTCTTCCAAACAAGTGATTCCTCGACAAGTCAAGAAAGTCCAATGATTTCAATTGCCCAATGGATGGAGGGATATTCCCATTAATCATATTCCTTGAAATGTTCAAGGAAACTAATCCTACAAGATCCATCAATTCACTTGGAATTTCTCCTGTTAGCATGTTCTGAGAGAAATCAATACTTTTGATCAATCCCAATGTGTTTCTGTATCTGGACTCCCTACCTTTCCATATCAATGATGCAATTTCCACTACTTGTCGAAAATCAGTGTACAGATCCAAGAGAGAAAGTGGGAGATAATAGATGATGGATGCATCAGGATTTGTTGGATTAGCAAGAGCAGAAAGTTGGTTGAGGCATTTTGGCAAACTTCCAGAAATATTGTTCATAGAGAGGTCTAGGATTTGAACTTGAGATAGATCACAAATAGCAGAGGGCAAACTTCCAGAGAACATATTAGATCTCAAAATTAGGACACGTAACTTTTTAAGTTCACTGCCAATCCAACCCGGTATCGTTCCCGAAAAGTTATTGTGGACAATATCAAAAGTTGTTAGCTCTGTGCATTTATTCAAAAACAAAGGTATTTCACCTGTGAATATATTGTAACCTAAATGTAATGCTTGGAGATTTCTTAAGGAACCCATTGATGTTGGAACTTTTCCAGAAAAGCTATTATTTGCAACATTAAGAACAACCAACGATTTAAAATGTGTCCAACAATCTGGAAGTGTTCCAGATAATTGATTATTTTGAAGAAACAAAACATATAATGTTGTGTTCTTGCTCGGACATAATAGGGAGCTGGCATCTGTAAAGATGTTATTATATAGATACAAGGTTATTATTACATATGATAGAGTTGACGGAATGGAGCCTTCAAACAAATTTGAGCTAAAATCCAAAGAATCATATACGAATGGTAATTCTGGAATTTCACCAATAAATTGGTTGTGTGAAACATTCAAATACTTAAATGGCAAATTCCAAAACCAACTTGGAATAGTACCAGAAATTCCAGCACTTGAAATATCTAAGCCAACACATGATGTTTGGGTTTGAAGCCACATAGGAAAGCTCGGGCCCAATTTACATGATGCTAACAAAATTTGTGATGATTGGAAAGGGGGAACCCAATCAGCGCTTACTTGAAAAACAAAACCGTTGAAAGAGAAGTCTAAAACCAATACTTGAGAGAGTCTCAAGAAATGACTTTCAGATATGATACCTTCCAATGAATTGTGCTTAATGCTCAACTCTTTCAAATTTGACAGTAGCCCGATGCTATCATTAAGAGTTCCATTTAGGTGATTGTGATCAAGATACAAACATTTCAGTGATGAGAGTTGTGAAAAACTTGGTAATGGGCCTGAAAATTCGTTGCTGGATAAATACAAGACTTGCAGTGTATTATTGCCACCACAATTATGGCTGAATGATGCAACAAAGTCATCTATTTGACCACTCAAGGAGTTTTCGGCCAGATCAAGGTACCAAATGTTGCATAATAAAGCCAAGGATTTGGGTATGCCACCTTGAAGCTGGTTTGCTCTAAGCTCCAAGGTTTGCAAGGAGGACAAATCTCCCAGTTCTTGAGGTATTTCTCCTTTCAAATTATTGAAAGAGAGATCAAGAACTTGTAATTCCTTTAAAGAAGTAATGAAGCTTGGGAATTGAGTTAGGTTGAAATTATTGAACATAAGGTCCAAAGTTCTCAAGTGATGTAATTCAGTCAAAGATGGAGAGAGTGTACCTTCCAACCTGTAGGAAGAAAGATAAAGTTCCACCACATGGCCTGTTAGGTTGTCACAGTAAACACCTTTCCAGTTGCAACATTCTTTTTGAGACCCTCTGCTACCCCAAGAGGAAAGGTAGTTATTGCGATCCACAAAACCCTGCTTGAGTGAGAGAAGTGAGAGTCTCTCCTTCTCTATGCACTTCACAGAAGCGTTGTTGCCAACTGCCCATGCCTCTTTCAAGTGCAACAAAAGCACAACCAAAACAACCACAAACCACGTATTCATATTCATTATCATTCCTGATTGTAGTTACCATATAGAGATCTCAATTATTTTATAGGCAAGATGATGAGGATTAAAATTCACTGTCATATAACTGCTCTTTATTAAGTTTTGACCCGTCTTGCAATTTTATGCGTGTGAGAAACATACATAGACTTTATAATTAGATAGGAAGTTCCACGTGGTGTCATTAAACACGTCTTTAATTTCTCTCATTTAAGCCCATAGGCCATATGTTCTTTCTTCCTTTGCATACGGCACGACTTTTTGGAAGAGAAGGAGACAAAGGGCCCAGGTTTGTCTTCCTTGATAGGGTCAATGACAGTGTATGCATGAAAGATGAATGTCCAATAAAATTCTACAAAATGGGGAGGATTCTTGACCACATGTTTCGTTTGGGTATAATCATGAGGTATTTCATAAAAAAGGAGTTGAAGAGAAATATTGACTACAAAATGAAGCCACGTACAGCTCTAAACTACAGATAAGGTCTGTCTACTTTGTTGTAGACAGAAGTCGATAGCAGTATGGTTGATGGATGCTTCAAAAGTTTCTTTTTTATTTATTTATTTATTCAGATTTATTAGTTTGAATAAGTTAACATCCCACATAATCCGATCTCTCTCGTATCCCCACTTTTTCATTTTCAGTTATTTATTATTTTGTTCAGCTATTTTTGCTTTGTTGTAATTGTGATCCTCAGGGAGCCTAGCAGTTTATATATGGGGTTTAAATTTCTCATGTTGCATGAGAAAAATAAGATTCCTACACACACATGAAATAATGGGACCCAAACATATATATAATGTCAACTATATATATATGTGTGGGTCTTACCATTTTATGTGTGTGTAACATGAGAAAACATTTCTCCTACAACATGAGAAGTGTTTTTCCCCTTATATATATATATATATATACTCCCTCCGGTCCTTATTATAAGGCACCAATTAACAAGTTTATTTGGTCCTTTTTATAAGGCACTTGCTTGTTCCCAATGAGCATTAATTATTTGTTTCCATGTCTGCCCTTAATTAATGAAGGTAGTGTGTGAGAGTAATAATTAATACTACATACGGTTCTAATTATAAGACATGGTTGACTTTCTTTGGAGATATTAAGGAAGTTAAATAAGTTACTTAATCATTTTATATGTTGTGCATCTTTAGATTATATATTAGTTTATTAGTTAAACTAATTAGTTTGAAGAAAAAAATAAAAATAAAAATAGTCTAAAGTAATTTAATTAGCTTCCTTAATTTCTCCAAAAAAGTCAACTATGTCTTATAATTAGGACCGGAGGGAGTATAATATTAGAGTTTAGTGCAATTAGTAGGGGTAATATTGGAAGTTACTTAAATTGTAGGGCAACTTTATTGACTTTAACTATTTTTATTGGTTTGTGAGAAAAGTTAGTTGGTGTCTTATAATAAGGACCAAAGGGAGTATATATATATATGGGGTTTAAACTTCTCATGTTGTATGAGAAGAAGAAGATTCCTACACACATATGAAATAGTGGGACCCACCATATATATGACTCTAATTATATATAGGGAAAAACATTTATCATGTTGTAGGAGAAATGTTTTCTCATGTTACACACGCATAAAATGGTAGGACCCACATATATATATAATGAACATTATATATATATATGTGGGTCCCACTATTTGTAGAAATCTTTTTTTTCTCAGGCAACATGAGAAAATCAAACCCCTTATATATATATTATATATATATAGGTCCCACTATTTTATATGTGTGGAATGAGAAAACACTTTTTCTACAATATCTTTTTCCATATATATATAACCTAAATAGCTAATAATACCTTTCCGGGAGTCTACTGTGTTAACTAAGCCTTCACTTTTGAGAAAAAAAAAAAAAAACTAAGCCTTCACTTTATCCATGCTTGTTTTCAGTTTCCCCAAACTGCCCTAGCCTCTTTTTTCCTTCCCGGACGCTGCTCTCTCACTCCAAGCCAAGATCACCGTCTCTTCCACCGCCCCCCATATCGCCGTCGTCACATCTTGTTCTCCGTCAATCGCCGTTGAGGATGACGATGAAAACGACGACAAAAGACTGCTGACTGCCACCCAAATCTGGATCCTCAAGCCCGAGGAGATTGTAGCTTCGGACTATCAAATCAAGGAAAAATATTCGTGTCATCCTCAAGATCTATTGTTGCTTCGCTTGAGTTCTGTTGCTCCATGATTTACTTGGCATCTGCGAAGGTGAAAGATGATGCGGTGGTTTTGTGACGTTGGTTGGGATGAGATTTGTAGGCATTTTTTTCTTTCAGAAGATTTGTAGGCATTGGCGGCGGCAATAAGAATGGATAGACGAAGACGATGATAACGGTAGAATAGGGGATTATAAATAATTATAATATTATATATTTTTTTAAAATATAACTATTTTTTTATCAAAATAATATTTATAATTATCATAATATTTATAATTATTATGATATATATTGCAAGTATAATTATAATTATTAGTTATGTTATGAATATAATATTTATGTTGTTATCAATATTTCTCATGCTTAACCTAGCTTATTTAGTAAATGGATTAGACTTAGGCTTAAGCCTATTATCAGGTCTGTTTAAGCCCTATTTAGTTTTTTGAAAATATATTATCATATATAATTATATATAATTTAATCTAAATTAATTTTGAGGATTATTTATAAAATTAATAAGAACGTCTTAATCCTAAGTTTCACATTTCATCATTTATTAATAAGTTTAATATTTTCACTCATCAATTGATCACATCTACTTCTCTTCTTTTTTATCACTTGAGATGGCAATGCTAACTCATTACTACTCCCTTAAATTATGTCATTTGATGCAATATGATAATTGTAGTAAGTTTATTTTATTGATGCACAAATGAAGATGATCTCAATAGAAGGAGTTTGTCTCATTTTCTGTTTTTTTTTTTTTAAAAAAAACAAGAGGTAAAATCTAGTTTTAATTACATGTCACTTGTCGTATTTGGTTGATTTTAAGAAATATATCTTTTTAGTCAATAAATGATTCATTTTTCTTGTTCTTATTCGCTCAAACAATTGTTGCCATTAATTAATTGTTATTTTCTTTCACTTACTAACTCTTTTATTTTATATGAGAATGAATCCTTAAATTTTTTAGACATAACATGGGAATTTAAATAAGCTCAATGAATTATCTTCTATTGAAAATATTAAATATCAATATATTTCTCTTATATGGTCCTTACCAGTGTTATCTAGAGCCGTCAAAACGGGCCAGGCTCATCGGGCCGGCCCGTTTAAGCCCTGGCCCTTTAAAGGCCGGGCTTGGAAATTGGAGGAGAGATGTGATGTTTGGCCTTGGAGGGCGGCTTACACGGACCGGCCATGGAGGGCTACAGGCTGGCCCATTGGGTCCTTCAATTTTTTTATTCTTTATTTTTTAAAGTTGAACACTTGTTGAAGTTGAATATTTTAATAACTTATATGTATTTTTTATTTGTTATAAACAATAATAAAGGATCAACAATCAAATGTCGCTTGAAATTGATGATAGTGGCAAAGATGACAACAATAATAGTCATTGTACTAATGTCGCTTAGTAATTAATAGTTTGCTTTTTATGTTTTATATGAGTTATTTGTGAACATAGTTTGCTTTTGATTATGAATTAGTGACTATGTTTATTTGTTAGATGATTTATGTTGTAATTTACTAATTATCTTTCTTTGAAAAAAATGGACAAAAAATAATTAAAATTTGGAATATTAATTTACAGGCCCTGCGAGCCGGCCCTGGCTCTGGTGCTCTCGGGCCGGGCTTTGAAAAACAGGTGTTTTTCTTACTCCGGGCCCTGGAGGGTCGGCCCTGTTAGGCCCCGGCCTTTCACGGGCCGGCCCTGATTGACAGCTCTAGTGTTATCGGACTGGTCGGTTCGAATCGAGAACCGGCAAACCGGCCGTAAAAGCCGGTCCGGAGAAGCAGAGAAACCGGGGTCAGAGACTCTTTCTTTTTTTCCCCCTCAAATGTCGAGTGAAGAAACAGATGGAGAAAGAGAGAGATGAGAAGATGAAGTCGAAAACTCCAAGCGTTGTCAGCTCCGGCGTCGAAGACTCTGAGCGTTGTCAGCTCCGGCGTCGAAGACTCTGAGCTCAAAGACGACTTGCAGAGAATAGAGGAGCCATGGCTGAAACACGAGGCGGAGAGAAGACAGATATGAAATTGTGTGGAAGAACCAAAGAAAGAAGAAGTGAACGGTTTATTCAGCTAATCTTTTCATTCAATGGACAATAGGGTGGTTTGCCCAAGGAAAATAATAATGACGTGAAGAGAGGTGAAAAGACATCTCACTGACTTGCTTTATTTAATATCATATTAATAAGACTAAAATTCTTACTTTTTCATCGGTTTGGTCCCGATTTAATTCCGGTTTAACTCCGATCTGACCCACTAACCTTTAACCCAATACCCCGACTGATTCAATGACCGGTCCGGTTTTAATAACCTTGGTCCTTACCAAATAATAATAATAATAATAAAGTATGGTCTTTTAATATAAGGACTACTTAATTACGATATATCCTTCCTAAAACAGTCCTTTATAGCATTATATTATAAATTTTAGAGTTAAAATGAATTAATATTTTATATTTAGACACATATATATACCAACATAGGCGGATCCATGTAGCTAATTGGGGGGCACGTGCCCTCCCTTAAATTTCAACTATTGTTGTTGTTGTTGTTGTTGTTTTTTTTTTTGGTGGTGTCCTCTTTATTTTTCCCAGTCATGTCACTTGCGCCTCTACTCCTTCTTTTTCTATTTTCCCCGTTGATCCCATCTGTGAGTTGCGGTCTGGTTTCTAATATAGTATTTTAATTGGGTGTGTTGGTTCTCATTTCATGCCTTTTTTTTTTCTAAAAGAAGAAAAAATTAATGTGTTTGTTATGTGTTCATTACCTTAATTTGGGGGTGTGGCAATATTTTCTTTTCAGTGCTTGTTCCTCCTCATACCTTAGGTGTGGGCATTTTTTATTTTTCAGATATTTTATTTATTTAGATTAAATTATATATTATAAGATAAAAATATTTTTTCATGCATTATCTCAAATTAATTAGTTTAAGATATTAGATGTAAAAAAACATTTCAGAATGTAATATATAATTTAATATAAATAAATAAAAAAATACCTCACCCGTAAAGTATGAGGAGGAACAAGCCCTTAAGAGAAAAACATTCAATTAAGAACCCGGTAGCTTGGGTTTGCGTCTCTCTTCTTTTTAGAGATATTATTTTTTTTTAATTTAATGCATTTAAAGTTTTGTTTTTTTAAAAAAATTCGGGTCCCCCAACCAATAGTGCCCCTCTTTCCAGAAATTCCTGGATCCGCCCCTATATACCAATCCCGAACAAACTCCTGCCAAGGAGTATGTGTGGGGCAAAGAACTGTCTATTTTGGTCACTTTTGCCTTTTGGAATATCACCTCGCGACGGTGACTCGAATCTTTCATCTCATCTCATCAGCATTTTCATGTGTTTGGAGTACTTACGAGCTCTGAAGCACCGACATGCACTTTTTGAGGGAATTTGCGCGTCGGACGGTGTCGGACACGGACACTCGTCTGACACGCGTGCCGGACGTGGTCAATGCCGGCCGACGCGTTGGTCGGTCCGACACGTGTATTTGACCGTGTCGGACACGGTGAAAGGCAATCCTGGAATATTTTTTAAAAAAGAAAAAGAAAAAAAAAACAAGACGTAAGAAACGCAGAAATGAAGATCTTGAGATATTGATAGAGATTTGATCGAGATTTGATCGTGACTGATCTGAGATTCTAATATGAGACTGAGAGAAACCTGAGTTTAGAGTTTCGACCTTCACCATCGACACCGTTGTCTCATTTTGAACCTCTGCTCTACCCTTCGTCGAATCATCGTTGTTCCCTTCACCTTGTCGCCGTCGTTTTCTACTTCTCTCCTCAGATCAGAACCTGAGCTTCCTTTGCCTCCTTTGATCCACACCGATAGCGATAGGTACGATTCGTGCGACTTGAAGCATCTTTGAGTTTTAGATTGAAACCATGACAATTTGAGTTTTTTTGTTTCAAAATTGCGAACCTGAGCCTGTGAACCTGAGCTTTTTCGTTTTTGCTCGATGAACTTGAGCTTCAGAAAGTGCGTGTCGTTCTTCAGAGGTTCTAGTTGCCTTTTGTTTTGTCTTAATAATTAATATGTGTGTGTTGCTTTACAATCAGACTACAATCTTTATTATATAATATTGCTTTATGCCTTTATGTGTTGCATGTTGCTTTAGCTTTCAATCTGACTTTATTTGTTTTTTATTGCATCGTGACTCGTGAGATCTGTGACTGTGGGCTGTGATGCACTAACACTTTGACTATGGTTTTTTTTTTAAATATATAACTTTTAGTGTTACACTATTGCTTACTTGTTTAGTTGTTGCGTGACTTGCATCAGATTGTGACACTCTCATCCTTTCTTATTTTTTAGTGTTGGCTGTTGTCTCTTAGAAACTTTCACAATCTGAGTCTATTACTATTTTATTTTTAGTGTTAGTGGCTTAGTGCAATTATGACCTTTGATAATTTTTTTGCTTAATTTTTTTTCGGGGACCTATTTGTAGTATGAATCATTCAAATGCTGCTGGTGTTAGTACTCCTGTTGCTCCTAGTGCCAGTGCCAGTGCCACTGCTAGTGAATTACTAAATAAACCATTATGGAAATATGTGACCAAATTAGATGGTGGAGTGGAAGCAGGAGGAAATTTGTCTTGGA
Source organism: Acacia crassicarpa (assembly GCA_034222035.1). Lineage (NCBI taxonomy): Eukaryota > Viridiplantae > Streptophyta > Magnoliopsida > Fabales > Fabaceae > Acacia > Acacia crassicarpa. Next base: position 14,240,336 of record JAWXYG010000009.1, on the reverse strand, counting down.
CATGCAACTTTTGTAAAAAAGAGTTTAAAAGTTCGTATACTAGAGTGCGGGCTCATTTGTTGCAATTAGTAGGCAAAGGAGCAGTGCAAAAAAGAGACTACTTAGAGATGAAAAAATTGGATGAAGAAGCTATTGAAAGAATGCAATCCAATAAACCCAGAAACGTACCTTTACCCCCCTCCTTTTCTAGTTTTTCCACTGACTCAAAAAAGAGAAGAACTACGGGTCCTCTTGAGAAGTCATTCAATGTTGGGGAGCGAGAAGAATTAAATCATCTTATCGCTAGAATGTTTTACTCAGCAGGATTGCTATTCAATTTGGCGAAGAACCCGTACTTTCGAGCTTCATATACTTTTGCAGCAAATCATAATATTGGAGGTTATTTGCCACTAGGCTATAACACGTTGCGAACTACTCTGCTGCAACAAGAGAAAGAAAATGTTGATAAGTTGTGTGAACCTATTCGAGAGGATTGGACTCATAAAGGGGTAAGTATTGTAAGTGATGGGTGGAGTGATTCACAAAGGAGGCCACTCATTAATTTTATAGCAGTATCTGATGGTAGAGCAATGTTTTTAAAATCAATTGATTGCTCGAGGGAGATTAAGGATAAAAATTTTATTTTCAAGTTGCTAAAAGAAGTTATTCAAGAAGTAGGAGAGGCGAATGTGGTTCAAATAATCACAGATAATGCTGCAAATTGTAAGGGAGCAGGGCAACTGATTGAGCAGGAATTTCCATCTATTACCTGGACACCATGTGTTGTTCACACATTGAATTTGGCTATGAAAAATATTTGTGCTGCAAAGAATGTGGAGAACAATCAAATAGCATATGAGGAATGTAGTTGGATTTCTGATATTGTAGGAGATGTTGCTCAAATAAAGCATTTCATTATGAACCATTCTATGAGATTGTCCATCTATAATGAGTTTGTGAATTTGAAGTTGCTTTCTATTGCTGATACTCGTTTTGCTTCAATGATTGTGATGCTGAAGAGGTTCAAGTTAATAAAAGGTGATCTTCAAAATATGGTAATAAGTGAAAAGTGGAGTATTTATAAAGATGATAATCTTGGGAGGGTCAGGTTTGTGAAGGAAAAAATATTGGATGATGATTTTTGGGATTCAGTTGATTATATACTTTCTTTCACTGCTCCTATTTATGATATGATTAGAGTGTGTAACACTGATAGACCTTGTCTTCACTTGATATATGATATGTGGGATGAGATGATTGAGAAAGTGAAGAAAGCTATATACTATAAAGAAGGGAAGATGATGGAAGAGATGTCTTCTTTTTATGATGTGGTGCATCAGATTCTTGTGGATCGTTGGACGAAAAATTCAACTCCATTACATTGTTTGGCGCATACTTTAAATCCTAAGTAAGTTTTTACAAAATAACTAAATTTAAAATTAATACTTCTCTTGATATAATTTGATAATCTGTTAATTTTTTTTCTCGTTTAGATACTATAGTCACCAATGGCTCCAAGAAGATTCTAGTCGAGTTCCTCCACACATGGATGTAGAGATTACTCAAGAGCGACAAAAATGCTTAAGGAGATTCTTTCCTGCCTCGGAGGACCGAAGCAAGATTACAAAGGAGTATGCTGATTTTATTACCAATGGTGCTACTTTGGGCGATTTAGATGCCATCGGTTCTAAAGCCACTATGGATCCAAAAGCTTGGTGGCTACTTTATGGTACTTCTACACCTTTGCTTCAAAATATAGCATTGAGACTTGTGCAACAACCCTCCTCTTCATCATGTGCTGAACGCAATTGGAGTACTTATTCTTTTGTGCATTCCATGAAGAGGAATAGGATCACTCCAAAACGTACTGAAGACTTGGTTTATGTGCATAGTAACCTTCGACTCTTAACAAGAAACAATCCAAGTTATGCACAAGGAGAAAATCAAATGTGGGACATTGCTGGAGATACATTTGATTCACTTGATAAAATTGGAGATCTTGAAGTTGCTAGTCTTTCACTTGATGAGCCTGAGTTGAGCTGGAAGCGATGATTTTACGAGATGGTGATGAAAATGTTTGAACTTATGAGTAGTTTACCCAAGTATTGTAGACATTCTCGCATTTACACCCCCAAGCATTTTTACTTTCCCCATTTATATGTATTGAAAATATCCCATTATTTGTCCATTCTTCATCGAACCATATGAAGTGTTTTAGAAATAATGGAATTTCTATTTTTTTTTTTCACTGAATCACATGAAATTTTACCTATCTACACTTTATACTTTATGGATGTTTTGTATTGAATGTGAATTATTTTTAAAAATATATATTTAATATTAAAACGTGTCCTGATGTGTCAAAATTCAGATTTTTTTTAGGATTAACGTGTCGAAGTGTCGTGTCGTGTCGTTTTGCGTGTCGCGTGTCGGTGTCGGTGCAACATAGCTTACGAGGAAGAGTTCATTGACAACATGAAATCCATTGAGAAAATAAGTGATCGCGTAATAAGGCAACATTGTCCTATCCTCAGAATGCTAGGGTAAGAGCTTTCTTCAAGCTTATTTGCAAATCCTGGATGGTGGACAATAACATTAGCGAGAGCTTAAATTCATGGATTGATGAATACAGATATTTTCCAGAGATTAGAATGTTTGAAGATATTAGGCTCAAGATGTTGACCAATTGGGCTGATAGTGAACATAAGGTATTAGGATTGGAAGAATATACGAATACAGTCCCAAGTGCATGGAATTATTTGAAGCAAATAGGTATTTAGTGTGAACATAATGTTCTGTAGTTTAAAATATGCATTATGCTCTGAGCATTAAATTGTTGATCCTAAATATGCATTTCTTGACCTTTTTTATAGACCCATGATCAAATTGAGTTGCTACATGAGGACTCTAGAGATTGTTGATAACATTCACACTGTCAATGTTCGATGATACGAGCCTGAATTGTCATCCAAGCAACCTAAAACGGGTTCATCCTTCTTCCCCTTTTGTCTGATTACAGTTTTAACGTTTTTGAATTTGTAGTTATTAAAAATTTGTGACTGCATCCTCATTTTTGAAATCCTCATTTCCTAATAATATTTCATCCTTCACCCAGATAATCCTGTTATTTTCTTTTTAATCATTTGTGCTTTCTGTGTTGAACATTGAATTGTTGATCCAACAGATGTATTTATTTACTCAATTTGAATTATGGTTAAAACTCCAAATCGTGTTGCTGTGATGATCCTATTTATGACTGATGGCATTCATAGAGTGTCTAATGAGCAACTTTACATGTGTCTGCCCATCCCCCCTTTCTTGTATATTCCACTGTTACGATGAATTTAAACCTGTAATTGTAAGCAAGAATTTTGAAATCTTATCTTTTTTGTGATCGTTCATCCAGCGTTGAAGGTTTTCCTGTTGAAAAAGAATTCAACAATGTTCCATAGAATTTTTTTAGTATCTGTTTTTTTTCCTTCTGATATGTTCCTTTGCGTGAATTGTCTATCCTGCAGATGTATCTATTTATGCAGTTATAGACCTATTTCCAAATTCGGTTGTTGTGATGACAGTAAGGGTTCTTGATGGTATTCATAGAATGTCATGAGATTTTGACAGTCATGTCAAACCTGAGCGGTTACCTGAGCAACTCTACATATTCACTTTCGTCCTCTCTGTTATCATTTACAGTTTGGGGGATTTTGTTTCAATTTAAATGTAAATAATGGTTCTTTTTGATCCATTCTTCCAGCTGGTTGTACCATATTTTGTCTAAATTGGGGCCTTTGCATTTGTGAGTCTTGCATTTTCTTGATTTATCCTTCTTTTGATTTTTTTTTTGGATGCTTTATTATATGCACTGGCAGCCCTGTTAAAATATGCCCTGTTATTGGTACTGGCCACATTGTTGAAATATTACAACGGGTTTTCAATCATCTCTACTGTTCCTCGGAGCTTCTCATTTAATTGTGTTCCTATTGATTAACGAGGTGTTGACCTTGATTTTAAAATTCAAACTGTGTGCGCTCATTTTCCTTTACAATTCTGCATTTATTGCAGTCTTTGCTGATTTACATTTTCTTGTGTAACTTCTTGCCATCCGCTTTATTAATTTCTTATCCATCCTTTTATAGACTTTTAAACTTTTTGGGTGACCAATCCTGACCGTCCTGTTTCTTTTATCTAATTAACTAGCTACAGAAGGAAGAAAGCATCCAGTGTGATTAGGTTTTGATTAAATCCTATATGGTTTTGAAGTTAATTATTTAAAGGCATTGCGTTGTTAGATTAAATGCAGACTATGCTATTAACCTAAGTTCAATTCCATCCTTTCATTCCAGTTTGACATAGATGACACCGGTTCTATTCTCTTATATGGCGGAGGTGCCGTAATTGCCTTGTGGCTATCGTCAGCTCTTGTTGGTGGGAACCGGATTCAAACCTCGTCTTGCTCGTCCGTACGGATGAGCCCTGGACCCAGATTTGATCTGGACAGTCCAGATCTTTTTTTTTTTTTTTAATTTTCGTTTTTATTTTTTTTCTTTATAAAAAAATCATTTTTTCAAAAAATGTTAGTTGAGAGATTATCTTTATTTTAGATTCTCTACCCATTAAAAATATTTTTGATAAAAAATACAAAAGTAAAAAAAAAATCAGATCTAGACCGTTCAGATCTGCATCTGGACGGTCCAGAGCTCATCCGTACGGACGAGCAGGGAGAGCTCGTCCGTATCCCTGCTCGTCCGTAGGACGAGCTCTGAATCTAATTCCTTGTTGGTGCTATTGATTCTATCCCATTGGTTTGTATTGTTTCAATATTATATCATTCTTTCTTCGAGCAACACACATTTCTTTTAATGTCAACTTTATTATTATTATTATTTTTTCATCATTGTCGCATCAGATTCCCGAGTTGCTGGAAGTAGTAGGCCTTGGATATACCCTGTGGTTCACTTACCGCTATCTTCTCTTCAAGGTACTTTTTTTTTTTTTTTTTCCTGCTGATATGTTTTGGGCGATTTAGATAATAGGATTAATTAGATTTATTAACTTGCAGAAAAATAGGGATGAGCTGGCCTCGAAAATAGAAGAGTTCAAGGCACAAATCCTGGGTTCAGATGACTAGTCGTTTTGAAGTAGCTATATTTCTGTTGATGCATTGCCATATAAAGTGTATAGGGATAATTGCTCTAACTAAGGAAGCCAATATGATGATTGTTCTTCCCTGAGAAGAAATTTTCTTACCCTTAGCACACAGGTTTGTATGTAGTATGCTAGATTGAAATGGCGCCTTGTGATTAAAAGTTCATTTAGCGGTTCCGTAGTGCATTTTAATTTATGCTCTCCTGGTAGAGAGGTCGCTAACTCATGAAAAGGGTCCGCGTCCATTTCGTTTTATTGCCTCATGGATTTTGCATGATCAATTTAGTCCATTGATAACAAAGGAGTGGGACTCATCAATTGAGTGGGTGAAGAATATTGAGAACTGTACTTATGCCTGCTAGAAATGGAATCGTGATGTTTTTGGAAATATACAGAACAGGAAAAAAAACAGATCCTTCGTAGGATGAATTTACTTAGCCGTGTGATCTCTAGTAGTGGTGGGTTTCTATTTTATGAAGAGCTCCAGAAACAGTTGTGGTTAGAGCTGGATGAGATCTTAACTCATGAAGCACTACTCTGGGCTCAAAAAGCGAGGATTAACTGGTCAATTGATAGTGATCAAAATACTCGATTGTTTCATGCATGTGCTAATGGCCGAAAAAAGCAGAATAGAATTGATGCATTATGTATTACGGAAGGGGAATGGTGTTTTGATACGGAGCGAATCAAACGACATGTGGCAGAGTACTTTTCTCATTTATTTACAAAGGAAGTTGAGGAGCGCTGAATTCTTGCTTGCAGTGTTACTTACCCAAAACCTTCAGACACACATCTCTGCGTCTACAAAAGGGAAGTTGGGGTAGAAGAGATTAAGGAAGCGTTGTTTGGTATGGGCGGTCTTAAATCACCAAGACCGGATGGTTTTAATGCTTTATTCTTTCAACATCAATGGGACATGGTTCGAGACTTTGTGGTGAATTTTGTTAAGCAGGTGTTTATCTCTCCTGAAAAAATTGCAGATGTGAATGACACTCTTTTAGTACTCATCCCAAAAAATGATAATCCAGAGACGTGCAGGGATCTTCAACCAATTAGTCTATGTAATATCATATATAAGGTGGTTACAAAAATAGTGGCAAACCACATGAAAGGATTTATGACCCACGTGATTGTTGGGATCCGTACATGCAGTTGATTTAAATATTTTACGAATCTCATCCAGAGGATCGCTCAACCACGTTTAAATCAAGGACAAGAAATTCGAGTCATACCTGTGCGCCGAATCGAAATGCGTCTCGTTGTATTTGGACTGATGGGCTACCTTCTTGATTAGCAAAAGTTGACTCCACAAATCGGCTTCCTCTACCAGTATCCACATGAATAATCTTCGAACACGAACGCGGCAGCGTGCTAGCGCCTCGATCTGTGCGTCTCTCTCTATTTCGCTCTAGGGTTTCTCGCAGCTTTCTAATAGGCGTATTATATTCAAAATTAATCCTTATTAATTTTGAAATTCGAATTTTGAATCTGGATTAAAATATATTAATTAAATCTATCTAATATATCTAATCTAATATATTTATTTAATCCGAATTAAAAGCCAGATTTGAAATTCGAATTTTGAATCTGGATTAAAAATATATTAATTAAATCTATCTAATAGATCTAATCTAATCTATTTATTTAATCCAAATTAAAAGCATTCTGATTTAATTTATCTCTATAAATTAAATCCGAGAAATGATATCTATCTATTTAATTAAATCTGAGATACTATATCTCAATTTAAATTAAATAGATATATGATATCTTTATTCGAAAATTAAATGAGATACAGTATCTCTATTTGTTTTAGATATTTAATTTATCAAATAAATTAAATATAAAACAAATATTATATAATAATATTATAATCTCCATTAAAAATATTATTATATTATTTTCGAATTTAATATATATATACATATATATTCACCCTAGATTAAATTCAGTATTCATTAAATCTTAGATTAATTTAAGATTCAATGAATCTGGACACTTTTATTCGTATTGGGTTATTCTTATGTGTGACCCTGCAGGCCCACATGAGATTGGTAGTGGGCTAATACTGTACCAGCCCACAAGTCGCAAGCATCCTCTAGCAAGACATTGTGACTACTCAATTCACATAGAGATCGATGACACGATACAACCTATCATACAACCATATCACGTCCCTTTTGTCACACGATAATTTGGTCAAGGATGAGGCATGGATAATGTCAACTTCCTGTTCTTGACCATTACTTTCTCGATTCTTGAGTAGTCTAATAAGTGAAATGGAAACTCCTTTCCATCATAGTATGACCATACATTTCTTAAACTCACTCATCGAGGGGCCCAGTATTGTCTCTCTACAAATGTGAGGGACAAATTCCATCTTGACCAGTCACATTCCTCTGCATGAAAACCACTGATCCCGATCCCAGCCTTTATTATCACCCGGTCAAAGGTGACTTTTGACTAGGTCAAAGGTCAATGACTCATCATGTAGGAATCCATGATGATCTCAGGTCATAGGGCGTTGTGATGCGGTTATACATGAGATAAGCTTATGACTTAATCCATGCAGCTTTCTTATAGTGGGTCGGTCCAGCACTTTGTACTTTTATAAGTGCCCATGACTTTGATTCGTATCTCCATACCTCATCAAAGTCATACTGGTTTTAACTCATCTTTGGTCCCTATAGATGACCGACCAGGGACATTCAGAATAATCTATAAGATATATCCAGGGATACAGTTATCAATGTAAACATGCAAATGAAATGATAACTAAAAGAGAATACTTTAAATAACATAAATGTCTAAAGTACAATGACTTGCCCTTAGGGCATAATTTCCAACAGTGATCTCGCCTAACTAGTGTAGCTTTGTGCCTGGCCGACACAGTTCAGATAATATTATTGTTGCACAAGAGGTGATTCATTCCATGCGGACTATGAGGGGAAAGAAGTGATTCATGGCCATTAAAATCGATCTTGAGAAAGCATATGACGGGGTAAATTGGAAATTCCTCTTCCAGTGTTTACATGAATTGCATCTTCCTATTAACTTCATTCATATGGTTGAGAAATGTATTAGCGTGGCAAATATCCAATTACTATGGAATGGGCACAAAGCTGAATCTTTCAAAGCATCAAGAGGGGTCAGGCGGGGCGATCCTCTTTCACCCTATTTGTTTGTGATATGTATTGAGAAGCTAGCACATATGATACAAGAACGAATGGAGGCTATGAAATGGAAGCCAATCCAACTTACGAAGAATGGACCACCAATCTCTCATTTGTTCTTTGTAGATGATATCATCTTATTTACTGAAGCTTCTCTCCAACAAGTAGAGATGATTTGAGATTGTTTGGCACAGTTTTGTTCTTGTTCAAGATTAAAGGTAAATGTGACTAAAACTCGGGTTTTCTTTTCCAAAAATATAAATCATAACAGGAGCTCAGAGCTTAGCACGACCCTTGGGTACTCCCTTACGGTTGATCTTGGGAAATACCTAGGAGTGCCCCTTCATCATAAGAAGATTGAGAAGGACACATTCCAGGGGGTCATTGATAAAGTTAAGAAAAATCTAAATGGGTGGAAAGCTAGCTCCTTCTCCCTAGCTGGTAGGGCCACACTTATCTCCTCGGTGTCCTCAGCAATTCCAGTATACACCATGCAAACGTCCTACCTTCGAGCTCCGGACTAGGAAGCTTTGGATAAGCACAACAAATCTTTCTTGTGGGGGAGTACAACTGAGAGCTGTAAGGCATCCCTAATTGCATGGGATGAGGTGTGCAAGCCAAAAAATAATGGTGGACTGGGATTACGACATGCGAAATACCTAAGTAATAATTCGTGTCTCCCTCGTCAGTCATGAACTGATTTTTATATGGCTGGACGAGGATAAATCCTTAAGTGTCAAATGAACCCAGTTGCAAGTTTTTGATTCAATAAATTTGGTTTGCGTATCGGTGTTTTAATTACTAGTCGATTAACGGAAGTTAAGGGCTAGATTTGTGGCCTCAGCTTATTAGCAAGAAGTTGGGGTTAGACCTCTGAGAAACAGTGTTTGCTAAGCAGCCCGTGCACAGCTTGACCTATTATTGTAGGCTTCAGGAATAGGTCTACCTCTCATAACCATAACACCCTGAGCATAGCAAAGATCTAAACTAAAAAGTTGTCATAGGAATATGGAAGTAGTATAGTTAGCATCCTACGTACCGGACACAGAAGCTTCGGTAGACTATAGAGGTGGGTTAACCAAATAGCTTTGTGAGTAGCAGCTATGCTGTAGCAATTGTGGAAGCTGTACAGTGTAGATGCTGTAACATTGGGTAGAGCAACTGGGGGATTAACGCACTTAAGGGTGACTCTGAGTCTAGCCTAACCTTTTACTGATATCTTCTCACTTTTACCATTATTTCGTTTACTTTTGCTAGTAGCATAATCACCACAACCACTCAACCTGATTTTATTTATTTTTTGCTTTCACAACTATCATAGTAATCGAGCGTCATTCCTTGGTATGTCAGTCTCTGTGGGACGATACTGTACTTTCACTTTATTACTTGTTCGACTAATTCGCTTGCCATAAGGGAATTTGACCAACAATCATCATGGATTGGGCCGAACCAGTATAAATCACAATTTGTATATTCTCTTCCCTAAACTCTTATATTTCCAGTATATGCTTATTTGAATAACTAACTGTTGATTTAGAAGTTGCGAAAAGATTTTCAAAACTCCTAAAGTTTTATCAAACACCCAATTCACCCAAGAGCCAGGTCTAACAAACTATTGTTCACAAATAACTCACATAAAACATAAGAAGCATACTAAGTTTTAAATTTAAACTATTATACAATATTTCTATGATAATATTGACCTATGACTTGTATGAGAAGGTTGTCAATATAAGGAGCAAGCTAACTTTCATTTTCATTGAATATTCGAATGTAGGGACATTTCTTCTAACTCTTTAATATTTTTTTTTAAAAAAAAATTTAACAAGCTTAACGAGCTGGCCCTACAGGACCAGTTTCATTTAATTCCTTTAATTTTCAAGCCTGACCCTTGAAGGGCCAAGGCTTAAATGGGCCAGCCCAATGACCTTGCCTGATTTCTCGGCTCTAAGAAAACTAGATCTTTGTATGGATTATTAATTGAAAGATCTCATTCTATAACCTTATTGAATGTTTGCTACTTCATACTGTTATGTCAACCTTTTTAATTGTGTTCATCCAATGGATTTCTTTGAATATGTCCAAACCACCTTAGCTGATTGTTTTGCAATTTTCTCCTCAATACTTCAACTCTTTCATCTATATGATTATTATAAATCTTATCTTTTATGTAAACATGCATCAATCTCAATGTCCTAGTATCAGCTATCTCCATATTCATTTTGTCCCTTTAAACCTAATATTCACTGTCATGTCATACAGCATTATCGTTCTTATAAATTTCTTTTTACATCTAAGTAATAATAAAGCCCACCTTTTGAACTATGACAAGGGAGAGGAGAAAGTTGATGGGCTTGACAGCTTGAAACCATGTGTCATACTAATTCATGTTTAAATATAAGATATAATTAATTTTTTTATAAAAATTAAAGAAATTAAAGAAATTATTTTAGCGTATTTAATTTATTATTTTTCTTTTAATCTAATTTATGTAATTTATAAATTAATACTCCCTCCGGTCCTAATTATAAGACATAGTTGACTTTGTTTGGAGGGATTAAGGAAGCTAAATAAGTTACTTAATCATTTTATATGTTGTATATCTTTAGATTATATATTAGTATGTGAGTCAAACTAATTACTTTGAAGAAAAAAATAAAAAGAAAAATATTCTAAGTTAATTTAATTAGCTTCCTTAATTTCTCCAAAAAAGTCAACTATATCTTATAATTAGGACGGGGGAGTATATATAATCCATGACATATTATGATTAAAGAGATGAGGGAGTACTATTCATCAAGCTGGTCACGTCCAGTTTCTTCTAGAATCTCTTCGAATCCGTAGACCTATGGTCACATCCAATCATACTAAATTCGTGTTCACATTGGCTGTCGCGTGGTGACACTCAAGTCAATGTAATCTTAACTTTAGCAAAATGAGTACGCCCGTCATTTGCTCATTTTGAACATAAGTTTGACGCGGTTTAGTGTTCATAATAATATGGTTTCTATTCCACAAAATGCCCAAAAAGCTAAACATAAGTCTTGAAATGTGAGGAAGATAAAGTACATAATTAATTCCCAAAATAATCTCAGAAACTTCTTCTACCATCAGAGTGAGCAGATTCAGCATGAACAATTTGAGTACAAACATTCTCTACTTCATCAAACCACTTATTTCTTCTTTGACACTGAACTATTCATCTTTACAATATATATTCCAGCATAATATCAAGATGCCATTGGAAACTGCCGTTCCAGTCAACAGCTTCTTTATCTCTCAGCTAACAATTACTAGTCTAGAACCTCTGGAAAAAAAAGGAACTAGTTCAATTAATTATTTACTGCTCTGCTTCACTTCATAATGATGAAGGGTTCACTCATTTTCCATTTTTAGTAATAAATATTTGGAATAAAATTAAAACAATTCATCATCGGGACCCATCAACTGAGGAAGACGTAGAGCATTTGTAGGAATAAACGCTCTTGATGATTCAGGTAACCAGAAATTCAGGAATCTTACATGTCGGAGTCGGAGCGCTTTTATGAAGAAGTCCCACTCTGATCTTGACAAAGTCGAATACTCTGTGCCTGACAAAGATACATAATTTAATGTCTTGAAGTTGATATGTCTGATCACGGTTGGTGACGGTGTGTTCAAAAACACCAACAATTCCAAATTTCTATAAGGTTCATGGCCAGTCACCACAAGCTTCTGACCTGCTCTGCTTAGCGAAGACGACTCTAAACTCACCGACCGGCGGCGTCTGAGAGTGGAGAGAGATGAAGGATGGACAAGGGGAGACAGTAAGCCATCCCCAACAATGGCGACATCGTCTTGTTCGCGTCCACCACGACGGCGCTGTTCCCGTTGGTGGTAATATGGATAAGAGCGGCTATTCATAGCAACATAGCAAAGAACTGCCATACCCACACCAACCATGAAGTTGTGTTTGATGATAGCGAGTACCAGACATGGTAGAAGGAAATTGGAGGCATAAAGCTTGAATCCAGGTTGTGATTGAGTGGATAAGCTCAAGGACATCAATGCAAATGCCTCAAAGTAAATAAGTCTCAATGTACTCCGGCATCCCTTTTCCCCTGTTTTCCCCAGTTTACTTGGATTTTCATAATAATAATACAGAGAGGTCAGTACCAGAACGAAAAATCCGACCTCTGTTTTGACTGCTTTCAGAGAACCCACCAAAAAATTTCTTGGGAAGATGAAGTAAATGAATCTGACAATGCTGGATAGGACGATCTTCAACATATTCCTCATGTCAAACGGTTTCTGGAGCGAAGGCCCTAGAGCAATATGGCTTAATCCCTCGAAAGTAGCAGACACCTTTGAGTTGATTACCAAATTTGTGTTGAACTCTTAAGTGAGTTAGAATAAGGGAACGAATTAGTTTTCTAAGATTTGGGAGATTAGTGAGCCGAGAGCGAAAAGATTAAGACTTTAATAATTGAGATGTGAAGTTTGGGAAAACGCGCTTCTTCCGCAGGAGGGAAAGTAGTCGTTTTTTTTTGGGGGGGGGACAAAAGAAGTAGTGGCATTGACTACACAAGTTCTAGGAGGCTGATGATCATCATGCTAACTGTGGTTTTTAATAGTATATATATTTTATAATTAAATATATTATAATTAGTTGAATTTATTAATATTTTATACCTATTTAATTATCTTGTGTATATTTTTCTATCATTTAATTAATTATATGATATTTGATATTAAATCAACTCATATGCTATTTTATCTTATAAGAGATATTGCTACTTCCTATCCTAATTATAAAACTAGATTGAATTTTTTGGGAGAGATTAAGAAAACTAAATAAGTTACTTAATCATATGATATATTGTATATCCTTGGATTATATATTAGTTTATTAGTCAAACTAATTAGTTTAGAGAAAAAATAAAAAAAATCAATTTGGTTTTATAATTAGCATCGCAGAGAGTATCATATTTGAGAAAGAAGGAAATATCAAATAAATGAAGGAGGTGATGGCACTTTGGTGGAGAGGATCTGATTTTGCAAGCATTACAAAGGAAAAAAGAAAAGAAAAGAAAAGAAAAGTCAAATGAAATCTTGAGGAGATATGGAGGATTTGAGGATCTGAGATTTGGGTACTAGAAAAACATATAAGAAGACGCAGACGAGGCCGGAAGAAAAGTCGGTCGTCATCACAGCGAGCACTCTGTCTTCTTCACAATAAAAATTCTTTTAATGAAGGGGGAATGAGTTCAAGAAGGTTTTTTTTTTTTTTTTTTGGAGTACCTATAAGGAAGAGTTCACACAACATGAAGTCCAATGAGAAAATAAGTGATCACACAACTAAGGCAGCATTGTCCTATACCTCAGAATGCTTGGGTAAGAACTTTCTTCAAGCCTACCTGTAAATTCTGGATAGTGGACAATAACATTAGCGAGAGCTTAAATTCATAGATTGATGAATATTGATATTTTCCGGTGATTATAATGTTTGAAGGTATTAGGCTAAAGATGTTGACCAAGTGGACTGATAGTGAACATAATGTCAAGAATTGAAAGTATGAATATAGTCCTAAGTGCATGGAATTATTTGAAGCAAATAGGTATTTAGCTGTTATCTGTAGGGTGTATTTCAATGGAGATCATGATTGATTTTAGAGGGACATGATAGACATAATGTGTATCTTAACTAGGGCTTGTGCTCATGTGGGGCATGGGATCTTACTAGAATCCCATGCCCACATGCAATTTGTGCCATGTACCATACAAATATAGATCTAATGACACAAATATCTAGCTACTACCACAAGACACCTATTTAACAAGTTCTAGGACAACATTTTTGCCAGTTAGAGGTAGACAATTTTGGGTCACTGTCTGTTTCCCTCCAATGCTTCCACCACCGTTACTACATTACCTACACCACCGTTACTACATTACCTAGTAGACCTAAGAAAACTAGAGACAAGATTGAAGAGGCACATAAGAGGGTGAAAAACGGTAAAGTTGTCCAACTTGTTAGCTCAGAAAAAGGAGGGAATCAACTTGACAAAAAAAGTAAGCAAGGTGGGAAGCTTACATGTCGCTACCAAAAGAAAGAAGGACACTATAGGACAACATGTAAAGAGGTAATTTCTCAATTATGGTTTTTATTTAGCAATGTTGAATAATCATCTTACTAACTGATTTTTGGTTTTGTAGATTCCAACATCAACCAAACGTCTTGCTCGTCCAAGGAAGAAGAGAACACAAGAAAATGAGGATTCAACTGTGCTACAACAAGAGTCACAAAATATGTTAGGGGATGTCACAACTGCTCCCTCAATCAGCTTCCTTCATATCAAATGATTCAGAGTCCGCCACTTTGCCACCACAACATAGATTATTAATTAAAAGATCTCACTTTATAAGCTTATTTAATGTTTGCTACTCCATACTACTAGGTCAAACCTTTTTCATTGCGTGCATCCAATAAATTTCTTTGAATATGTCCAAACCACATCTAACAATATTTTTTTGCAATTTTGTCTCAATACTTCAACTCACTCACGTATATAATCATTATAAATCTTATTTTTTCCTATGTGAACATTATACTACTGCTAGGTCAACCTTTTTTGACGCGTGCATCTAATGGAATTCTTCAAATATGTCCAAATCACTTTAGATAATTTTTTGCTATTTTCTCCTCAATACCTCAATTCACGCATGTATATGATACTTAAAAATCTTATCTCTTTTTATATGAACATGCAACCATCTCAGCATTCTCCTATCAGCTACCTCCATATTTATATTTGTCTTTTTAAACCTCAACATTTATAGGCGTGTCATATGGCATTGTCTTTCTTGTAAATTTCTTTTTACATCAAAGTAATAAAGGAGAGGAGAAACTTGCTGGGCCCTGAAAGCTTAAAACCATGTGCCCCACTATTCATCAATCTGCTCCTGGTTCCATCCAATTTTTTCTTAGAATCTTCCTCGAATCCATAAACTTATGGTTACATCCAATCATAATAAAACTAAAAAGATCCCTTTAAGTTTTAAGGGAGCAAGAAAATATCAAAAAAATAGAAAAGAAAATTCTAATATAAAAAAAATCTCATTAACAACTTATTCATTAGGAGATTAACAACTCCATATGTAAGATTAAACAATTCTTTAGGATTTTTTTGAGGTCGGAATTTTTTCTAAAACTTTTATAACATTTTTTTAGTCCGTTGGGATAGGATTTTCCCATAAATTTATGTCCACATTGATTGTTGGGTTCGTGACCCTCAAGTCAATGTAATCTTAACTTAAGCAAAATGAGTACGCCCGTAATTTGCTCATTTTGAACATAAGTTGAAAGTGGTCTGTGTTCATAATATTATGGTTTATACCCTACAAAATGCCCAAAAATCTAGACATAAGACTTAACATATGAGGAATATAAAGTATATAATTAATTCCCAAAATAATCTTAGAAACCGTGATCGCAGATTCAGCATGAACAATTTGAGTACAAACATTTTCTACTTCCTCAAACCACTTATTTCTTCTTTGACTCCGAACTAGGAATCTTTAAAATATATACTCCCATCATAATGTCAAGAGGCCTTGGAGGCTGCAGTTCCCGTCAACATCTTCTTTATTTCTCAGCTAACAATTACTACCTCCGATTCTAATTATAAAATTTAGTTGACTGTCTTTAAAAAGATTAAGAAAGCTAAGTAAGTTATTTAATCATTTTATATGTTGTGTATCTTTAAATTATATATTAATTTATTAGTTAAACTAATTAGTTTGAAGTAAAAAATAAAAATAAAAATACTTTAAAATAATTTAATTAACTTCCTAAATTTTTTCAAAAAAAAAAGTCAACTAGATGTTATAATTAGGATCGGAGAGAGTACTAGTTAACAAACTCGGGAAAAAAAAAAAAAAGGAACAAGTTCAATTAATTATTTACTGCTCTGCTTCGCATCATAATGATAAAGGATTCACTCATTTTCCATTTTTAGTAATAAATATTTAGAATAAAATTTAAAAAGTTCATCATCAGGACCCATCAACTGAGGCAGACGTAAAGCATTCTTAGGAATTAACGCTCTTGGCGATTCAGGTAACCAGAAATCAGGAATCTTCCATGCCGGAGCGCTTTTATGAAGAAGTCCCACTCTCATCTTGACAAAGTCGAATACTCTGTGGCTGACAAAGATACATTATTTAATGTCTTGAAGCTGATATGCCTGATCACGGTCTGTGACAGCGTGTTCAAAAACACCAACAATTCCAAATTTCTATTACGTTCGTGGCCAGTCACCACAAGCTTCTGACCTGCTCTGGTCAGAGAAGACGACTCTATACTCACCGACCGGCGGCGTCTGAGAGTGGAGAGAGAAGAAGAAGGTTGGACAGGGGGAGACAGTAAACCATCCCCACAACAGCAGATTCGTCTTGTTCGAGTCCACCACGACGGCGCTGTTCCCATCGGCGGGAATCTGAATAAGAGAAGCTATTCATAGCAATATAGCAAAGAACTGCCACACCCATACCAACCATAAAGTTCTGTTTGGTGGTAGCGAGTACCAGACACGGTAGAAGGAAATTGTAGGCATAAAGTTTGAATCCAGGTTGTGATTGAGTGGACAAGCTCAAGGACATCAATGCAAATGCCTCAAAGTAAATAAGTGTCAATGTACTCCGGTATCCCTTTTCCCTGTTTTCCCCTGTTTATTTGGGTTTTCATAATAACACTACAGAGAGGTTAGCACCAGAACCAAAAATCCAACCTCTGTTTTCAAAGAACCCACCAAAAAATTCCTGGGGAAGATGAATCTCACAATGCAGGACATGACGATCTTCAACATATTCCACAGTTCAAACAGTTTCTGGAGCGCAGTAGCAGGTATGTTTGGGTTGATTACCATATTTGTGTTGAACTCTTCAAGTGGGTAAGAATAACGGAACAAATTAGGTTTCTAAGATTTGGGAGATTAGTGAGCAGATAGCGAAAAGATTAATGGCTTTAACAATTGAGATGGGAAGTACGGGAAAACGTGCTTCGTCCGCGGGATGGAAAGTGAGTGGCATTGATTGCACAAGTTCTAGGAAGCTGATCGATCACCATCTTCAGTCTCAAATCATTTTTAGATTTGTTTCAAGGTTAATGAGAATGGGGAAGATATGGATGTTTTTCTGATCCTTTTTTGACCAAAATCTAAAGTATTAAATACTCCCGTCCATAATAATACGATAAATTTGTATTTAGTTAATATAAAATATATTTTTTCAAAGTAATATAATCATCTTTCTTAAAAGCAAATTAGACAAAAGGTCATGGGCGTTGATTTGCACATTTAAGATCGTATACTACTCTGTCCTGAACATGGGAGCACGAACAAAAACCAGGCACCCAGGAAAATATGTACTCCGTGCTTGTATAAATATAAGAACTAAAATTTACCTAAAAAAATAAATGTAAGAACTAAATGATTTTTTAGGTTAATAAAGCTAAATAAATTATTTTATCATATCATATGTTGTTTATGATTAAATTAAATATCAATTTATAAGTCAGATAATTTAATTTAGAAAAAATAATAATAAATATAAATACTTTAAAGTAATTTAATTATCCTTTTTAATTTCTTAAAAAAATTAACTGATTCTTATATTTAAAAATGATTTAGTTGTAATTTAGCCTTGTTCCTGCATGCAGTATATCGATTCTGTCTTTTCCTTTGGCTTCAAATGCATCCTTTTTTTCCTCTCTCAAAAGAATCATCATTACTGAATTCACTCAACAATCATTCTGTGTATGTTATCAATTTTGTAGCCAAAAACAAAATCTCAGAGCCAAACCACAAGTTCATGATTATAAACTGACCTCTCAAATACAAATGTTTAATTATGACAGTTATTTTTGCAAACTGACTTGCAAAATTAAAGCTCTAACCTTTTCCCCCTAATCAATCACGCAAAACACCCAAAAAAAATAAAAACACCCAAAAAAAAAAACATTTAGGGGGTAAAATCTTACATCAAAGCTACAAAGCATGCAAATACCTTATTTCTAATTCAAACGACATAAAACGAAGCAACGACAGCTCCTCCTTGCATGAACTGTATGATATACAGAACAAAATCAAATCAACTTGTCAGGGAGGCAAATGAAATTTCAGCAGTTAAGATAACTGTTTTTCAATCAAAGTTCTCTAAAAGAAAACCATAACATGGGTTTCTAGTGTCTTCTAGAAATATACATGCACAAATGTAGCACATAATCATTTTGAAAAGTTTCAACTTTATATAACAAAGAAGCTAATGAAATGAGATAAATTAGTTGATTAAGATAAATGTGACATGATCTTTCTAATATACCTCACTATAACATTAGGTAATTACTAATTAGTTTGGGAAGAATGATAATTAGTATGGGAGACAGAGTAGATTAAGGCTTTACAGGGAGCTCTTATATTTAGAAGAAGATTATTATTTTTTTTCGCTTGCTTTTTTTTTTTTTTGGGGGGGGGGGGGGGACCAATTCGATAGACATTAGAAAATATTTAATAATTTCAATTTGGTAAACAAAGGATAAATTGAGATGTATCAATTCACTTGCAGAAAAAGTAAAAGACATGACAAAAATGAGAAATAATTAAAGACTAGTGCGGATTAATTACCTTCTAAGTTGAATCTCTATTATTCCACCACCTGC
This sequence comes from Acacia crassicarpa, assembly GCA_034222035.1. Lineage (NCBI taxonomy): Eukaryota > Viridiplantae > Streptophyta > Magnoliopsida > Fabales > Fabaceae > Acacia > Acacia crassicarpa. The sequence continues at coordinate 14,221,343 of JAWXYG010000009.1, read as the reverse complement.
GCAATTTGGCCATCTTTATGGCAACCACCACATACACTTTTTCATATGCATCATTTATTAATTTGAAATAAGCATGTCTCCATGATTTGTTTAGAAATATTAGGCTGCAAACTCCCCAAAATCCTACACCGAGTCCGAGAGACAAACTAATATAAAAACCTGGACTGAAGAACAAATCATCATCTTTGTTTTCTACTGTTGGTTGTTTGGGTTTGGAACATTTTGGAAGGGGGTCACCACAAAGTCCTTCATTTCCCATATAAGCAGATGGATCAAAGCTTTGAAGTTGAGTGCCGGTTGGAATTTCGCCAGACAAATTGTTGTATGATAAGTCCATCACACTAAGACGATCTATTTGTGAAAGCTGAGAAGGAATTCTCCCAAACATGTGATTCCTTGACAAATCAAGAAAGTCCAACGATTTCAGTCGCCCAATGCCTTTAGGGATTTGTCCACTAATCATATTCCTTGAAATGTTTAAGGAAACTAATCCCACAAGATCCATCAATTCACGTGGAATTTCTCCTGTTAGCATGTTACGAGAGAAGTCAATACTTTTGACCAATCCCAATGTCTTTTGGTAGCTGGATTCCCTACCTTTCCATATCAATGATGCAATATCTACTACAAAATTGGAGTGCTCATTGTAGACACCGACTGGGGCAAAATAGTTGATGGATGCATCAGAATTTGTTTGCTTAGCAAGAGCAGAAAGTTGGTTGAGGCATTTTGGTAAACTTCCAGAAATGTTGTTCATAGAGAGATCTAGGATTTGAACTTGAGATAGATCACAAATAGTAGTGGGCAAACTTCCAGAAAATATATTAGATCTAAAAATTAGGAAACGTAACTTTTGAAGCTCACCGCCAATCCAACTTGGTATCGTTCCCGAAAAGTTATTTTGGACAATATCAAAAGTTGTTAGCTTTGTGCATTTATTCAAAAACATAGGTATTTCACCTGTGAATCTGTTGTAACCCAAATGTAATGCTTGGAGTTCTCTTAAGGAACCCATTGATGTTGGAACTTTTCCAGAAAAGCTATTATTTGCAACATTAAGAACAGCCAACGATTTAAATTGTGTCCAACAATTTGGAAGTGTTCCAGATAATTGATTATTTGAAAGATCCAAGAAAAATAATGATGTGTTCATGTTTGGACATAATAGGGGGCTGGCATCTGTAAACATGTTATTAGATAGATCTAAGGTTATTGTTCTGTATGATAGATTTGACGGAATGGAGCCTTCAAACAAATTTGAGCTGAAATCCAATTGAAGATGATATGTGAATAGTAATTCCTCCGGAATTTCACCAGTAAATTGGTTGTGTGAAACATTCAACAAATCAAATGGCAAATTCCAAAACCAACTTGGAATAGTACCAGAAATTCCAGCACTTGAAATATCTAAGCATTCACCTTGTGATGTTTGGGTTTGAAGCCACATAGGAAAGCTTGGGCCCAACTTACATGAAGCTAACAAAATGTATGATGACTGAAAAGGGGGAACCCAATCAGGGCTTATTTGAAAAACAAAACGATTGAAAGAGAAGTCTAAGACGTATACTTGAGAGAGTCTCAAGAAATGACTCTCAGAAATGACACCTTCTAATGAATTACACTTAATGTTCAAATGTTGTAAGTTTGACAGCAGCCCGATGCTATCATCAAGAGTTCCATTTAGATGATTGTGATCAAGATACAAACGTCTCAGTGATGAGAGTTGTGAAAAACTTTGTGAAAAACTTGGGAATGGGCCTGAAAATTGGTTGTTGGATAAAAACAAGAGTTGCAATGTATTATTGTCACCACAATTACGGCTGAATGATGCAATAAAGTCATCTATTGGACCACTTAAGGAGTTTTCGGCCAGATCAAGGTACCAAATGTTGCATAATAAAGCCAAGGATTTGGGTATGCCACCTTCAAGCTGGTTTCCGCTAAGCGACAACATTTGCAAGGAGGACAAATCTCCCAATTCTTGAGGTATTTCTCCTTTCAAATTATTGGAATCGAGGATAAGATATTGCAATTCCTTCAAAGAAGTAATAAAGCTTGGGAATTGAGTTAGGTTGAAATTATTGGAACTAATGTCCAAAGACGTCAAGTGATGTAATTCAGCCAAAGATGGAGAGAGTGTACCTTCCAAACCGTATGAACAAATCTCAAGACCTATCACATGGCCTGTTAGGCTGTCACAGGAAACACCTAACCAGTTGCAACATTCTTTCTGAGACTCTCCGCTATCCCAAGAGGAAAGGTTGTTATAGCGATCCACAAAACCTCGTTTGAGAGACAGAAGTGAGAGTCTCTCCTTCTCTATGCACTTCACAGAAGCGTTGTTGCCAACTGCCCATGCCTCTTCCAAGTGCAACAAAAGCACAATCGAAACAACCACAAACCACGTATTCATATTCATTATCATTCCCGATTGTAGTTACCATACAGAGATCTCAATTATTTTATAGGCAAGATGATGAGGATTAAAATTCACCGTCATATAACTTCTCTTTATTAAGTCTTGACCCGGCTTGCAATTTTATGCTGTGTGAGAGACTTACATAGACTTTATAATTAGATAGGAAGTTTCCACGCGGTATCATTAAACACATCTTTAATTTCTCGCATATAAGGCCATATTTTTTTTTCTTCCTTCGCACACGGCACGACTTTTTGGAAGAGAAGGAGATAAAGGGCCCAGGTTTGTCTTCCTTGCTAGGGTCATTGACAGTGTATACATGAAAGATGAATGTCCAATAAAAATCTACAAAATGGGGGGATTCTTGATCACATGTTTCCTTTAGGTATAGTCATGAGCTATTTCATAAAAAAGGAGTTGAAGGGAAATATTGACTACAAATTGAAGCCACGTACAGCTCTAAAATACAGAAAAGGTCCGTCTACTTTGGTCCGATCTCTCTCATATCCCCGCTTTTCCACTTTCATTTATTTATTATTTTGTTCACCTATTTTTGCGTTATTGTAATTGTGATCCTCAGGAAAGCCAAATTAGCAGCTTATATATATATATATATAATCCAAATAGCTAATAATGCCTTTCCGGGTTACTATTGTTTTGACCAAGCCTTCTCCACTTTACCCATGCTTGTTTTCAGTTTCCCCAAACTGCCCAAGCCTCTTTTCTCCTTCCCGGACGCTGCTCTCTCACTCCAAGCCAAGATCACCGTCTCTTCCACTGCCCCACATATCGCCGTCGTCACATCTTGTTCTCCGTCAATCGCCGTTGAGGATGACGATGAAAGCGACGACAAAGGGCTGTTGACCGCCACCCAAATCTGGATCCTCAAGGCCGATGAGATTGTAGCTTGGGACTATCAAATCAAGGAATAATATTTGTGTCATCCTCAAGATCTATTGTTGCTTCGCTTGGGTTCTGTTGCTCCATGATTTACTTGGCATCTGCGAAGGTGAAAGATGATGCGGTGGTTTTGTGACGTTGGTTGGGATGAGATTTGTTAGGCATTGGCGGCGGCAATAAGAATGGGCAGACGAAGACGATGATAACGGTAGAATAGGGGGATTATAAATAATTATAATATTACATTTGTTATAAATATAATTACTTTTTATCAAAATAATATTTATAATTATTGTGATATATATTACAAGTATAATTATAATTATTGGGTATGTTATGAATTTAATATTTATGTTATTATCGATATCTCTTATTATTTCCTATTATCCCTCCATTATCAAATCACTTTAGCTATAAATTAGAGATTGTTATAAAAATAAAGAAGTAGAAGAAGTAGAAAATAGAAGACAAGAGCAAGAGAGATTTAAGACAGAGAGATTCTCATTCAGTTTGATCAGTGTACATTTGTGAGGGGGTGGGGGGCTATTTATAATGGTTGGAGAGAGAGGTGTAGTTTCTACCCACTCATTACCATGAATGTAGTGGGTGACTACCCACTCCCCACCATAACAGTAGTGGGAACATTAATGCCCATAATGGGTCATCCACTAATATATTCATAACACTCTCCCTTGGATGTCCATTATGAATGTGTCTCATTAAAAACTTTAACTAGGAAAAACCCAGTGGGATAAAAACCTAGCAAAAGAAAAGAGTACATCATCCACTAATACACTTTCTAATGCTGCCTCATTAAAAACCTTTCCAGGAAAACCCAGTGGGACAAAACCTAGATAAGGAAAAAGAGTACAACGTGTATTGACTCCCCCTCTTGACAACATCAGTTGAGATCTTTAAGTCTTCGAAGGCCGATTCCATTGACAAGCTTTTCAAAGGTTGTTTCTGGAAGTGATTTGGTAAATAAATCTGTTAGATTTTCACTTGAACTGATTTGCTGGATATTTATTTTACCATCCTTTAGAAGATCACGAGTGAAGAAGAATTTTGGTGAATTATGCTTCGTTCTATCACCTTTGATATAACCTTCTTTAAGTTGAGTAATACATGCAGTATTATCTTCATGTAGAACTGTTGGGACCAATTTATCTGAAGATAAATTACAAGTTGTTCGTATGTGATGTATTACTGATATCAACTATACACATTCTCGACTTGCTTCATGCATTGCTAGGATTTCTGCATGGTTAGATGATGTGGCTGATATAGTCTGTTTCATAGATCGCCATGAAATAGCTGTACCTCCACATGTAAACAAATAGCCTGTTTGTGATTTACCATCATGAGGATCAGACAAAAATCCAACATCTGCATAACCAACCAATTCATGCTTCGATACATTTGAGTAATATAACCCCATGTCCATAATGCCTCTAAGGTAACGAAGAATGTGTTTTATTCCATTCCAATGCCTTCGTGTTGATGAAGAACTATATCTTGCTAATAAATTAACAGCAAATAATATATCAGGCCGTGTGTGATTGGCAAGATACATTAATGCTCCAATAACACTGAGATATGGTACTACTAGACCAAGTAGTTCTTCTTTACCTTTGTCATTAATTACTCTAGGTCGAAATGGATTTTTATCCACTTGCAAAGACCTTACAATCATTGGAGTACATAATGGATGTGACTTATCCATATAAAATTGCTCCAGGACCTTCTTTGTATAAGTTTCTTGATATACAAAGATCACATCCTTTAGGTACTCGATCTGTAGTCCAAAACAAAATTTCGTTCTACCCAAGTCTTTCATTTCAAATTCCTTCTTCAAACAATTAATTGCCTTTTGAAGCTCTTCAGGAGTTCCAATGATGTTAATATCATCCACATAAACAGCAATTATAGTAAATTCGTTTCTAGATCTTTTAATAAAAATGCATGGGCATATTGGGTCATTTTTGTACCCTTCTTTCAACAAATATTCTTTAAGACAATTATACCACATGCGCCCTGATTGCTTCAAGCCATACAAAGACTTATTTAACTTAATTTAGTATTGTTCTCGAGAATTTGAATCTGATGCTTCTGGCACCTTGAGTCCTTCAGGGACTTTCATATAAATATCGTTGTCAAGTGAGCCATACAAATAGGCAGTCACAACGTCCATTAAACGCAAATCAAGTCCTTCATTTACTGTCAAGCTAATCAAATAACGAAAAGTAGTTGCATCCACTACTGGTGAATACGTTTCTTCAAAATCAATGCCAGGTCTTTGTGTAAAGCCTTAGGCTACAAGACGTGCCTTATATCTTGTAATTTCACCCTTTTCATTTCTTTTTCTTATAAAGACCCATTTGTATCCAACTGGCTTTACATCTTCAAGTGTGTGGACTACAGGTCCAAATACTTTTCATTTTTCTAGTGATTTCAATTCTGCATTAATGACATCTTTCCATAAAGGCCAATCCTTTCGTTGTTGGCACTCGCTAATGGATTTTGGCTCTTGATCCTCATTATCATTCATTACATCATATGCTATATGATAAGCAAAGATGTCATCAACGTTGACTTCATTTCGATCCCATCGAATACCATTCATAACATAGTTTATTGAGATTTCATTGTTTTCACATATTTTAGGTACCTGGGTCTCTTCTGGGACTATAACATTCTCTTCTGGAGACATCTCTACTAGAGATAGTAACTCTTCAGGAGATGACTCTTCTAGAGTTACAAACTTTTCTCGATTATCCTCGGCTTGACCATCTATATTTTTAGCTCCTTTTCTCATTCGAGGATTTTTATCTTTGGAACCGATGGGCCTGCCACGCTTCAGGCGTGCTTTAGATTCTTTTATAATATGTTGTCCTTCAGGGACATCAATTCGAATAGGAGCATTGGCAACTAGGACATGTGACTTTGTCACTTTCTTTGGGTCAGTAAATGTTTCTGGCATTCGATTAGCTAAATTTTGTAAATGAATTATCTTTTGAACTTCCAGTTCACATTGCTTTGTACGAGGATCAAAATGAGCCAATGATAATTCATTCCAGCTAATCTCTTTACCCAACTGCTTATTTTCTCCCCCTAATGTTGGGAAAACTGATTCATCAAAATGACAATCGGCAAATCGTGCCGTAAATAAATCTCCTGTAGATGGTTCTAAATATTGTATAATTGAAGGAGATTCATACCCAACATATATTCCCCTTCTTCTTTGTGGACCCATTTTAGTACGTTGAGGTGGTGCTATTGGCACATATACTGCACACCCAAAAATTCTTATATGGGAAATATTAGGTTCTTGACCAAAAATCATCTATAAGGGGGAAACCTTTAAGTAACTAGTTGGCCTGATACGAATTAACATTGCTGTATGCAAAATGGCATGACCCCAAGCAGACATTGGGAGATTAGATCTCATAAGTAAAGGTCTTGCAATGAGTTGCAATCGTTTAATTAATGATTCTGCTAGTCCATTTTGCGTATGAACATGAGCTACAGGATGTTCAACATCAATTCCAAGGGACATACAATATTTATTAAAAGCTTGTGAAGTAAATTCACCAGCATTATCAAGACGTATTTTCTTGATAGGATAATCAGGGTGATGTGCTCTTAATCTAATCATTTGAGCAAGTAATCTCGCAAACGCCAGGTTGCGAGAAGATAGTAAGCAAACATGCGACCATTTGGTTGATGCATCAATCAAAACCATATAGTATCTAAATGGTCCGCATGGTAGATGTATTGGCCCACAAATATCTCCATGTATTCGTTCTAGAAATGTGAGGGACTCACTTTCCACTTTGCTTGGTGAGGGCCGAATAATTAACTTTCCCTTGGAACATGCAGCACATGAGAAATCATGGGATTGTGGTATTTGTTTACACTTCAGGGTATGTCCAGATGAATTCTCAATTATTTATCGCATCATGGTTGACCTGGATGGCCTAACCGATCATGCCAAACATTAAATTCATTAGTAAACTTCTGGTTTATATTGGCAAGCTTCTGGTCTGTATTGGTAAACTTCTGGTTTACAATAGCATGTGTTTCAATTGTGCTTATAAATGTATAATACAAACCAGAAGAAACGGCAAGAAAACTTTCTAATATGCATTTTCTACCAAAAACTATATTTGTGATAGCAAGACATTCCTGATTCCTTTTAGTTGTTGTTTCTATATGGTATTCATTTCTGCGGATATCTTTGAAACTCAATAAGTTTCTTTTAGATTTGGTAGAATAAAATGCATTACCAATACATAATTTTGTTCCTCCAGGTAACAAAATATTAGCTCTTCCGGTGCCTTCAATCAAATTTATATTACCAGATATAGTTTGAACATTGGCTTCTTGCATTACCAAGAAAGAAAAACATTTATAATTTTTTTAGTATGGTGTGGGTTGTTGTGCTATCAACGAGACACAAATCTTCAGGATTGATAAGATTCATTCTTTATTAAAGGATACATGAAAATAAATAAAACATAATTAAAAGGAATACATATGATGGAAGAAAGCTTAAACATACTGAAACATAATAATTTCAAATGGAAAAAGATAATCTATACTAAGAAATCTGCAACATCCAAATGAGTAAAATCAAGATCATCAAACTCAGAATTCTCAGCCTTATCAATATTCAAATGAGTAAAATCAACATCTTCAAACTTGGAATTCTCAACATGATTTACTTCAATCTTTGACCCTTTGCTCTTACTTTTTAGTGATTCTTGGTAAAGTTCAACTAAGTGTCTTGGCGTACGACAGGTATGGGACCAATGACCTTTGCCACCACAACGATAGCATGCATTTTCAGCATGTTTGTTATGCCCACTAGTTCCACTAATTTCCCTTTTGTGGTGCTTATCAGTCTTTCCCCACTTTGGGTTTCGGAAATTTGATCCACCACGATTTGGACCACGCCCACGCCCACGGTTGTAGCCACCTTTACGTCCACGTCCTCGCTTATTAAAGGATTGTTACTGCATTCGCTTCTGGGAATAGAATTGAGCCTGTTGGACGGGATTCATGATTTTTCAATAAAAGCTCATTGTTTTGTTCAGCCACAAGAAGACAAGAAATTAATTCAGCATATTTCTTGAAACCCTTTTTACAATATTGCTGCTGCAGGAGCAAATTAGATGCATGAAATGTGGAGAATATTTTTTCTAACATATCTTCATCAGTAACATTCTCTCCACACAATTTTAACTGAGAAGTAATTCTGAACATGGCTGAGTTGTACTCGCTCACAGTTTTAAAATCTTGCAAACGCAAATGAATCCATTCATAACGAGCTTTTGGGAGGATGACCATCTTCTGGTGGTCATATCTATCTTTTAAATTGTTCCAAAGAACAAATGGGTCTTTCACTGTCAAATATTCAATTTTCAGACCTTCATGCAAATGGCGGCGTAGAAAAATCATGGATTTAGCTTTATCTTGATTAGATGCCTCATTCTCTACTTTAATTGTGTCTTCCAGACCATGGGCATTCAGATGGATTTCCGCATCCAGCATCCAAGATAAATAGTTCTTCCCGGTAATATCAAGAGCCAAAAATTCAAGTTTTGCAAGGTTTGACATGGTTCAGACTAATTAAAGAAATAAATGGAAATTATTAGAATATTGAATATAAAAATCACTAATGATAATAATAGGAAACTCACAAAAAAATTATTCATAAAGTATTGCAACAAAATTAAAATTTTATGGCTTCAGGCCATTTATCTTCAAGATAAATAAAAGTTAAATATTATGGCTTCCGGCCATGTAATAAGAAAGAAGATAAAAGTTATATGACTTCTGGCCATATAATGTCAAAATCAGAATCAAGGAAATATGACTTCTGGTCATATAATAAGATGGCTTCTGGCCATACTATCATCACAATACTAATAATATAAAAGAACTCATAAAGGGATTCAAAGTAACATATAAAAGCAACAATAATCTCAAATTTTAGTCATTTATCTTCGGGATAAAAGTTGAATATTATGGCTTCCAGCCATAAGATATAAGTTGAAATCTATATGACTTCTGGCTATATAGTATCAAAATTTTATGGCTTCTGGCCATTTATCTTCAGGATAAATAAAAGTTAAATACTATGGTTTCCAGCCATACAATAAGAAGATGAAAGTTATATGACTTCAAATCATATAATTTCATAATTAAAAATCAAAGGGTATGGCTTCTAGCCATATATTATTAAAATAAGAATTAAAGAAATATGACTTCTGGTCATATAATTTCATTTTAAAAAAAATTAAAGGGTATGGCTTCTAGCCATATAATATTAAAATAAAAATTAAAGAAATATGACTTCTGGTCATATAATTTCATAGTAAGAAATCAAGGGACGTATGGCTTCTAGCCATATTATAATAACAACATAAATAATAGAAAAGAACTATAACAATAATATAAATAATAGAAAAAAACTCAGATAAATAAACGTATATCCTTAAAGAAAGTAGATGAAATCATCATACCTTCGTTAGAGCTCTCGTGCTGATAACATGTTATAAAAATAAAGAAATAGAAAAAGTAGAAAATAGAAGACAAGAGCAAGAGAGATTCAAGACAGAGAGATTCTCATTCAGTTTGTTCAGTGTACATTTGTGAGGGGGTAGGGGGCTATTTATAATGGTTGGAGAGAGAGGTGTAGCTTCTACCCACTCACTACCATAAATGTAGTGGGTGACTACACACTCCCCACCATAACAGTAGTGGGAACATTAATGCCCATAATGGGTCATCCACTAATATATTCATAACAGAGATCATATTTCTTTTAATTTTATAACAGGATATATTATTTGGGATAATATATTATTACTACCAATTTTATGTCACTACCAAGTCACTATCACTTTTTCGCTGTTAGATCAGAATCTCATCTACCTTTATCATTTGATCTAATGGTGAAAAAGTGATAATGACTTAGTAGTAATATAAAATTGGTAGTAATAATATCCTATCCAGTAAGAATAATGACAAAAAATTATGTATTAAAAGCATATTTAATCTATTTTGATCATTTTAAAACAACTAAAACAAAATAAAGGTAAAGTTGTCCATATAAAAATATTTTCCCTCTTTACCCTCTTAAATCAAACATGATAAGATTAAAATCCTTCTCTTCCCCTTCCTTTCCTTAATCCAAACAACTTAATTTTAAAATCTTTCCTCTTCCTTCACCTCTTATTCCCTCCATTAAAATTCCCACCCTCCCTGTCCTTCCGTCAAACCAAATAGAAAACAGACCTTGTTTGAGAGCACGTGCTCTAACCAAAGAAAACTGCTCTAGTTCCTCCTTTACCGGAGGAAGACGACGTACTGATCGGAAGCTCAAAGAAAATCATCAAGCACGGGAACAAAGCCATTGTAGTGGAAACCCCAAGGGAAGAATGGCCTAAGCTGGGTTGCAAAGGCGCGGAATATAGTAAAAGTGGACTGTCGTTCGTTGAGCAATTTCAAGGTAAAAACAATAACGATGATAGCTCTGATGAGGAAATGGAGAAGGATGATGATTTGCTTTTTAATGATGAAATTTCTGAAACCTCCATGGAGCAGAATCAAGAGAAATCTCTTTGCAAAACATTAAAGACCTAGCCAGAAACTTTCCTAACGTTTTAGTGAAATTGAAATGTGCCTAACCTCCTTGCCCTTGATCAATCAAAACCAACTGTTTCTTTTCACCGATCAAATACCCTTCATTTACGTTTCATTTTATGCCAGGCGTTCATTACTTGGCTTATTTCAGCAAATTTTAATACCAGTAAGACTTTTCTCAATTCATGGCATACACTCAAAATAAACAGAGTAAGGGGAAAATGAAAAAGAATAAACTGTACTGTAAAAAAGGAAGTCAAGTGGCATCAATTATTGGAAAGATTCCTGTGATCTTCCATATTCAACGTCTCATCATTCAATATTCATCTCTTTTCTATTTAAAATATTAGAGTATATCTATTATAGCCATGGTTTGTGAAACCGGACCGGACCGACTGGAAACCGGCCAACCGGCCGCGAAATCAGTTTAGTTTAAGGTAAAACCGGTCTGACCTGGTAAACCCGGGGTAATCCGGACGGGTCAATGGGTCAGACCGTTTTTTTTTTAAAACAAATTATTTCTCCCTCTTTTTTTTAAAAAAAAGAATGCAATCTGATTCATATCAGATTTGAAACAACGTATACGTGATTTACGACTCTTCCCACTATCAAACTCAACTTCCTCAAACTTTTCGGTGCTCTCTACTCCTTGACCGCCATTTTGTGGTTTCTCTTTTTTCGGTTGACTCTGCTTAATGGATGTCAAATGTAGACTGTAAAGAAAATTGTTAAGAATATCTGAATATGTCACAAGTATTAGAGTATATGATTATTTTGTCACTGATCCAAAGTATTGAAATGATATATAGTATGTCAAATTTAGGTTGGTGTTATGAGAAATTAATTATTTTCCAATTTTTTATACCTCAACGATCTAGGCCTGGGTTGACTCTGGACTGACCCACTAACCCTTAACCCAGTACTTTGACTGGTTCAGTGACAAATCCGGGTTTCAGAACCTTGATTATAGCATTATATTATGAATTTTAGAGTATATCTAAACACACACACACATATATAAATATATATATTAATCCCTAACAGACTCCTGCCAAGGAGTATGCATGTGTTGAGTGAAGGAGCTGTCTATTAAGGTCACTTTTTCCTTTTGGAATCTCACCTCACAACGTTTTTAAATATATACGAGTACAAAAAAACACTTTTAAGATCGGACGAAAGAGGTATTGTAAGATCGGATTTGTGACCGGTCTTGTTCTAGGCAATCTTAAAAGTCTGTAACTTTTAAGACCGGATGAACGACCGATCTTAAAAATTTAGACCGAACTTTTAAAATATCCGGTCTTAAAAGTATTTCAAAATAATTATTAAAAAAAACTTAAATGAAACAACTGGTCCCAAAACACCAGATTTGGCAACATTTTGAATGTCCCTCCGTCATCAGCGATGGAGAACCAAGAGAAGATTGGAAGCAACACCAATAAGAAAAACAAAAAAGAAGAGAAGATTGGAAGCAACACTAACAAGAAAAACAAAAAAGATGAATACAAAATCTGAATATAAGAAAACATAACAAGAAATAGAAATCATTCACCATGGAAATCAAAATTGAATCAATATAAAATCAGAGGTGAAATTGAAGTCCAGATCTACAAAAAAATCACAAGCTTAAAACAACCAAATTTGAGCAGGATCCTCTTGTCGATGCTGGCAAAGCTTCAAGCAATTAAAATCGAAGTCTAGATCTGAGCACAAGCGGTCAAGGTAGGAACAAACAGACTTAAGTAAGAAGAGATCTGGGTTTGATTTTAAGCCAGATCTGTGCGAAGTCGGTGTAGGAGGAGCCATAGATTGAAGAGGAAGGAGCCGTCGTCGTCCAAAATCCTCGAAGCAGAACGCTTTGGCCGTTGCTGAGGATTGGAGTCAACGCCATCGCAAAACCCTTGAAGCATCTCACTGTCAACGTTGCCAAGGATTTGATTATGTGGCTATTGGGATGACTTACAAAGATCGCGAGTAGGTTAAAGGAAGAGGATGACATTCTTGCTGAGGATTTGACCCGTGAGACTCTCGGGACACTCGTTGAATCTATAACTAAGCAAATGTTATATCACCAAGAATACAAGCATACTCACAGACTTAACATATTTATAACCTTTTTTTTTTCACTTTTATTAAGACCGGTTGTTTGTAAAAATTGGTCTTAAAAGTATATTTTTAAGATCGAATAGTTTATAATCCGGTCTTAAAAGTGTTCTATATATTTAAAAAATTGTCACCGGTCATACTTTTAAGATTGGATCTTTTATAATCCAGTTTTAAAAGTATTCTATATATTTACGAAATTGACACCGGTCACACTTTTAAGACCGGATTTTTTATAATCCTGTCTTAAAAGTGTTTTATATAGTTACGAAATTGCCACCGGTCACCCTTTTAAGACCGGATCTTTTATAATCCGGTCTTAAAGTGTTCTATATATTTACAAAATTGCCACCGATTATACTTTTATGACCGGATCCTTTATAATCCGGTCTTAAAAGTGTTCTATATATTTATGAAAGTGCCACCGGTCCTACTTTTAAGACTGGATCCTTTATAATCCGGTCTAAAAAGTTCGATATATTTACAAAACTGCGACCGGTCATACTTTTAAGACCTAATTCTCTATAATCCGATTTAAATTAGGTGGTTTTAAAGCTCTTTTTTGTACTAGTGATATACGGGAGTATCTCACACGCATACCCCTCAAATATCTTCCAATCCATTCATCTCTGACTCGAATCTTTCATCTCATTTCATAGTTTTATCTTATCTCAGCACATTTTCATGGGCTTGGAGTAGATAACTGATCGCGCAACTAAGGCAACATTGTCCTATCATCAGAATGCTTGGGTAAGAGTAAGAGCTTTCTTCAAGCTTACTTGTAAATCCTGGATGGTGGACAATAACATTATAGCGAGAGCTTAAATTCATGGATTGATGGATACAGATACTATCCAGTGATTAGCATGTTGGAAGATATTAGACTAAAGATGTTGACCAAGTGGGCTAATAGTGAATATAATGTTAAGAATTGGAAGTATATATGAATCTAGTCCTAAGTGCATGGAATTATTTGAAGCAAAAAGGTATTTAGCTTTTAACTGTAGGGTGTACTTAAATGGAGATCATGTTTATGAGACCGCAGAGGGACATGATAGACATGGTGTGTATCTTAACAAGGGCATGAGATCTTATTGGAATCCCATGCTATCATGCAATTTGTAACATGTACCATGCAAAGATAGATCCAATGTCACAAATCTCTAACTACTACCACAAGGACACCTATTTAGCAAGTTATAGGACAAAGTTTTTGCCAGTTAAGGGGAGGTAGTTTTGGGATTGTTTGTTTCCCTCCAATGCGTCAACCACCTGTTACTACTACATTACCTGGTAGACCTACGAAAACCAGAAACAGGACTGAAGAGGCATAGAGAAGGGCGAAAAATGGTAAAGGTGTCTAACTTGTTAACTCAAAAAAAGGTGGGAATTAAGTTGACAAAAAAAGTAAGCAAGGTGGGAAGGTTAAATGTGGCCACAGCAAGAAAGAAGGTCACTACACGACAACATGTAAAGAGGTAATTTCTCAGTCATAGTTTTAATTTAGCAATGTTGAATAATCATCTTAATAACTCATTTTTGGATTTGTAGATTTCGACATCAAGTAGACCTCCTCCTCGTCCAAGGAAAAAGAAGACAACACAACAAAATGAGGATTCAACTGTGCCACAACAAGAGTCAAAAAATTTGTCAGGGGATGTCATTATGCCATAACAAGTCTCACAATTAGCCTCCATCACACCAAATGATTCAAAGTCTGCCACTTAAAGGATATCATTCTATAACTGTATTGAATGTTTGATACTCAATACTATTAGGTCAACCTTTTTCCTCGCATGTATCCAATGAATTTTGAATATGTGTAAACCAACTTATACGATTTTTTTTGTTATATTCTCTTTAGTAGTTCAATTCACTCACATATTATGATCATTATAAATTTTACCTTTTACTTAGTGAACATACACCCATCTCAGTATTTTCACATCGACTACCTTCAAATTTATGGTGTCCCTTTAAATCTAACTTTCACAGTCATGTCATATACCATTGTCAAACTTGTAAATTTCTTTTTAAATCTAAGAAATGAAACCCAAGCTAAGTTTGAAACGATGACAAAGGTTGACCCAAAAAAAAAAAGGGAAATTACACACAGGTCCCAAGGAAGGGATATATTTACGTTTAGGTCCCGTCAATTCATGAAATTACTCTGAAGTCCCAAGGGACTTCATTGTAAATATTTCAGAACCTCAAATTACGGTTTTGCCCATAGTGAATAAACAATGAAAGAAACACGGTTTTGGCTGGAAGTGAATAAAAAAGGAAACAGTCAAAGGAACAGTCACAGAACGTGTGCGCGGGAACTTGTTGTCTCAAAAAGGGGAAACGCGAAAACGGCAAACCGGAGCATTCACGTGATCAATCTCCAACGTTGAAGGCATTTAAGGCAAGTAAGTGACATTTTTATCTCCTAGGCAAGCTTTAAATATGCAGCTGTCATTTACTCTACTATTTCATCTCCTAGGGTTTGTTCTTTGCATTTAGAGAGTGAAGGGTTGGTGAATGGTTGGTGAAGGGTTGAAGATTGAGCTCATTAGTGGACTATAAGCTGGTACCTAGGTAATAAATGCTTAGATTTTGCTAAAGATATCATCTTTATCATTGAAGATGGGGTTTCATGCTATTGGGTAGGGCTAATGAAATTGTACTCTGTTTTTTGGCAATGTAACAGAGGAATAACAGAGGAAGTACTCTGTTTTATTGGTTTCTGGTTGATGTGATGATGGAAAGTTTAGTTACAAGTTCTGATAAGATTTTAAAAAGTTGTTGGTAATACGTGCATTTTGTGTTGTAAATACGTGCATTTTGTGTTGTAAATACATGCATTTTCATTTGTTAATACAAGCTTGTTGCTGCAGGTTGTCCTGAAATATGGCTGGAACTTCTGGGAAAAATCTATTCTGTTTCCTTCATTTTGGGGGGAAGTTTTTAAATGGTGAGGGAGATAAGAGTCAATATGTTGGAGGTTTGGTAAGAACAAAATTTATAAAGGAAGGCACAACCTATGACGAATTGCGAGGAATCATATCATCTATGATTGAAAAAGAAAGCAATGACATTCGACTGAAATTCAAAGTTAGCTTTGATCCATCAACATACGTAGATCTTGTAGACAACGAAGGGGTGGATCATTTAATAAAGTTTAATGAAGAATCTGGGCATGTTTACATTGAAGAGAAAGGGAATAATGACAATGTACATCCACCATTCAATGTTCAAATGCAAGAGGAAGAAGAAGTGTAGGTTTAGTTGCTATAACAAAGCTAATTTGTTTTTGTATAAGTGTTAAATGAGGGCTCATACATTATCATTACTAATACGGTAACTTGTTGTTTATTGTAGGGATGAGGACTTGTTTAGATTTCCAAATGAATTGTCTATGTCTCCACCTCGTTCGTTAAATGAAAGTGAAGAGCAGCCACCTTTGACATGTTCAACTCAAATTGTTCCAACACCAAGACCAGAGATGAATCATACCAAATGGAGGGATTTGATTGTTGGAAAAGGACAGATTTTTGCCAATGCTTTGACCCTTCGTCAAACGTTATACAAATTTAGCATTGCACACAAGTTTTCGTACCATTTTTTGAAGAACAATCAACAAAAGGTAATTGCAAAGTGCAAGGTTGATGGTTGTCCTTGGTACATTGGTGCTTATTCACCGGGAGAGCATCAAGATACAGAGTTCCTAACAATCAGAACATATCGAAGTGCACACATCCACCAAGCGCAGGACAACCTGATTGTTTCTCATCCACCCCTTTCCACCTTGACATCCTCAATTGTAATGGATGGTTTAAGATGCAATATCGACAAGACTGCCCCTGAAATTTGCTTAGACATGTATAGAGAGTATGGGGTGAGACTGAACTATTCCCAAGCATATAGGGCCAAAGAAAAAGCATTGATGGAAATACATGGTCGAGTGCAAGATTCTTACCGGGTTATCCCTTGGATCTGTGAAAGACTTGTCGAAAGTGATCCTAGCACCGTTGCTAAATGGGAAGCCTCAACAAACAATAGTTTTGAAAGGCTATTTATTGCTTATGGATGCTCCATTAAAGGCTTTTTAGATGGATGCCGGCCCATACTTTATATTGATGGATGTCATCTGAGTGGGCCATACAAGGGGACAATGTTGTCAGCTTGTGCATATGATGCAGACAATGAAATGTTTCCCTTTGCATATGCCATTGTAAGCGGTGAGACATATGATGACTGGGCTTGGTTTCTGTGGAGTGTGAAAGAAATAATTGGACCAATACAGATAACAATCGTGTCTGATCGCAGTAATGCTATTATTGGTGCCGTAAAAGACATATTTGGCAGTGAGAGACATGCTTTTTGCTACCGGCATTTGAAGGAAAATTATAGTGCCGAGTTCTTGAAATTAAGTAGAGGTGTGAGACGAACATCAGGATATAGCAAAGACATTGCACTGAAGCTCCTTGATGGCATCGCATATGCAAGGCTCCAGGAGGACTTCACTGATGCGATGGGAAAATTAACAATGTTCAATCCACAATTGGCACAATGGGTGGAGACAAATGGGGATGTAGACCACTGGGCTCTTAGTAAGTTTCCTTTCAAGAGGTGGGATAACATAACCACAAATCTTGCTGAGTCCTTTAATGCATGGATGCTGAAAGAGAGGAAGCACACCGTCACTGTTTTAATACAAGAGCATAGAGAGAAGTTGGCACGGAAATTGGTTGCGAGCAAGATGGGTTTGGCGAAATGGAAAAATGGCATTGGACCAAATATTGAAAAAAAGTTGTTTCTGCAAGTTCAATATGCTGAAAATATGCCTGTGCAATATTATGGAGACCATCAGTTTTCAGTGCAAACTACATGTGGTGATGGTCCAATATGTGTTAACATAGACCTTCGTGAAAAAAAATGCACCTGTTTAGCATGGGAAATGAGTGGCCTTCCTTGTGCACATGCATGTGCAGCCATAAAGCACTTTAATGGTAATGTGTACACATTTGTTGAGGAGTGCTATAAAGTTGCTGCACAAGAGAAAATATATGTGCATAGCATGAGGCCAGTTGAAACACATGATTGTCCACGTGCTAATGCTCCGACAGTGACACATATGCTGACACAGACTTTCTTGGAGCCTCCCATTACTACAAGGCCAGTAGGAAGACCAAAAAGAAAACGAATTGAATCTCAATTTCAAAACAAGAAGGTTTATCATTGTGGGAGATGCCATGAGGATGGACACACTGTGAGGACATGCAAAAATCCAAATCCCAACTGAAGTTCATGATGTACATGCTTTTGATTGTTAATTGCTTAGTCATTTTGTCTATACACACCTTGTATTGGTGACTTCTTGTAACACCTTTTTGTATTTTGGTGGGTGGACAAGAACTTGTAATTACTGCTTAGACATTAACGTGAAACTATATATGATATTAAGTTCAATGAGTAGGTACAATTACGAACTTACTCATACAACTTAATATTTTGAAAGGATATTCACTTACTAAGCAAGTCTTATATAGCTGTCAAACTTTTCCAACGTTGTGGTTAATTTATATATTTTGTGTTGTAAATATATGCATTTTGTGTTGCAAATCGTCTCTGGAAGTGGGACATGTCAAATTGGATGTTTTCAGAAGTTGTTGTAAATATATGCATGTTGTGTTGTAAATATATGCATTGTGTGTTGCAAATCGTCTCTGGAAGTGGGACATGTCAAATTGGATGTTTTCAGAAGTTGTTGTAAATATATGCATTTTGTGTTGTAAATATATGCATTTTGTGTTGCAAATCGTCTCTGGAAGTGGGACATGTCAAATTGGATGTTTTCAGAAGTTGTTGTAAATATATGCATTTTGTGTTGTAAATATATGCATTTTGTGTTGCAAATCGTCTCTGGAAGTGGGACATGTCAAATTGGATGTTTTCAGAAGTTGTTGTAAATATATGCATTTTGTGTTGTAAATATATGCATTTTGTGTTGCAAATCGTCTCTGGAAGTGGGACATGTCAAATTGGATGTTTTCAGAAGTTGTTGTAAATATATGCATGTTGTGTTGTAAATATATGCATTGTGTGTTGCAAATCGTCTCTGGAAGTGGGACATGTCAAATTGGATGTTTTCAGAAGTTGTTGTAAATATATGCATGTTGTGTTGTAAATATATGCATTGTGTGTTGCAAATCGTCTCTGGAAGTGGGACATGTCAAATTGGATGTTTTCAGAAGTTGTTGTAAATATATGCATTTTGTGTTGTAAATATATGCATTTTGTGTTGCAAATCGTCTCTGGAAGTGGGACATGTCAAATTGGATGTTTTCAGAAGTTGTTGTAAATATATGCATGTTGTGTTGTAAATATATGCATTGTGTGTTGCAAATCGTCTCTGGAAGTGGGACATGTCAAATTGGATGTTTTCAGAAGTTGTTGTAAATATATGCATTTTGTGTTGTAAATATATGCATTTTGTGTTGCAAATCGTCTCTGGAAGTGGGACATGTCAAATTGGATGTTTTCAGAAGTTGTTGTAAATATATGCATTTTGTGTTGTAAATATATGCATTGTGTGTTGCAAATCGTCTCTGGAAGTGGGACATGTCAAATTGGATGTTTTCAGAAGTTGTTGTAAATATATGCATTTTGTGTTGTAAATATATGCATTTTGTGTTGCAAATCGTCTCTGGAAGTGGGACATGTCAAATTGGATGTTTTCAGAAATTGTTGTAAATATATGCATTTTGTGTTGTAAATATATGCATTTTGTGTTGCAAATCGTCTCTGGAAGTGGGACATGTCAAATTGGATGTTTTCAGAAGTTGTTGTAAATATATGCATGTTGTGTTGTAAATATATGCATTGTGTGTTGCAAATCGTCTCTGGAAGTGGGACATGTCAAATTGGATGTTTTCAGAAGTTGTTGTAAATATATGCATTTTGTGTTGTAAATATATGCATTTTGTGTTGCAAATCGTCTCTGGAAGTGGGACATGTCAAATTGGATGTTTTCAGAAGTTGTTGTAAATATATGCATTTTGTGTTGTAAATATATGCATTTTGTGTTGCAAATCGTCTCTGGAAGTGGGACATGTCAAATTGGATGTTTTCAGAAGTTGTTGTAAATATATGCATTTTGTGTTGTAAATATATGCATTTTGTGTTGCAAATCGTCTCTGGAAGTGGGACATGTCAAATTGGATGTTTTCAGAAGTTGTTGTAAATATATGCATGTTGTGTTGTAAATATATGCATTGTGTGTTGCAAATCGTCTCTGGAAGTGGGACATGTCAAATTGGATGTTTTCAGAAGTTGTTGTAAATATATGCATGTTGTGTTGTAAATATATGCATTGTGTGTTGCAAATCGTCTCTGGAAGTGGGACATGTCAAATTGGATGTTTTCAGAAGTTGTTGTAAATATATGCATTTTGTGTTGTAAATATATGCATTTTGTGTTGCAAATCGTCTCTGGAAGTGGGACATGTCAAATTGGATGTTTTCAGAAGTTGTTGTAAATATATGCATGTTGTGTTGTAAATATATGCATTGTGTGTTGCAAATCGTCTCTGGAAGTGGGACATGTCAAATTGGATGTTTTCAGAAGTTGTTGTAAATATATGCATTTTGTGTTGTAAATATATGCATTTTGTGTTGCAAATCGTCTCTGGAAGTGGGACATGTCAAATTGGATGTTTTCAGAAGTTGTTGTAAATATATGCATTTTGTGTTGTAAATATATGCATTTTGTGTTGCAAATCGTCTCTGGAAGTGGGACATGTCAAATTGGATGTTTTCAGAAGTTGTTGTAAATATATGCATTTTGTGTTGTAAATATATGCATTTTGTGTTGCAAATCGTCTCTGGAAGTGGGACATGTCAAATTGGATGTTTTCAGAAGTTGTTGTAAATATATGCATGTTGTGTTGTAAATATATGCATTGTGTGTTGCAAATCGTCTCTGGAAGTGGGACATGTCAAATTGGATGTTTTCAGAAGTTGTTGTAAATATATGCATGTTGTGTTGTAAATATATGCATTGTGTGTTGCAAATCGTCTCTGGAAGTGGGACATGTCAAATTGGATGTTTTCAGAAGTTGTTGTAAATATATGCATTTTGTGTTGTAAATATATGCATTTTGTGTTGCAAATCGTCTCTGGAAGTGGGACATGTCAAATTGGATGTTTTCAGAAGTTGTTGTAAATATATGCATGTTGTGTTGTAAATATATGCATTGTGTGTTGCAAATCGTCTCTGGAAGTGGGACATGTCAAATTGGATGTTTTCAGAAGTTGTTGTAAATATATGCATGTTGTGTTGTAAATATATGCATTGTGTGTTGTAAATCGTCTCTGGAAGTGGGACATGTCAAATTGGATGTTTTCAGAAGTTGTTGTAAATATATGCATTTTGTGTTGTAAATATATGCATTTTGTGTTGTAAATCGTCTCTGGAAGTGGGACATGTCAAATTGGATGTTTTCAGAAGTTGTTGTAAATATATGCATTTTGTGTTGTAAATATATGCATTTTGTGTTGCAAATCGTCTCTGGAAGTGGGACATGTCAAATTGGATGTTTTCAGAAGTTGTTGTAAATATATGCATTTTGTGTTGTAAATATATGCATTGTGTGTTGCAAATCGTCTCTGGAAGTGGGACATGTCAAATTGGATGTTTTCAGAAGTTGTTGTAAATATATGCATGTTGTGTTGTAAATATATGCATTGTGTGTTGTAAATCGTCTCTGGAAGTGGGACATGTCAAATTGGATGTTTTCAGAAGTTGTTGTAAATATATGCATTTTGTGTTGTAAATATATGCATTTTGTGTTGTAAATCGTCTCTGGAAGTGGGACATGTCAAATTGGATGTTTTCAGAAGTTGTTGTAAATATATGCATTTTGTGTTGTAAATATATGCATTTTGTGTTGTAAATCGTCTCTGGAAGTGGGACGTCAAATTGGATGTTTTCAGAAGTTGTTGTAAATATATGCATTTTGTGTTGTAAATATATGCATTTTGTGTTGTAAATCGTCTCTGGAAGTGGGACATGTCAAATTGGATGTTGTGTTGTGCAGACATGCTACTATTCTACACCAACAAACATGCATCATATTTTGCCTCCTCTTATTTTTCTTTCCGTTTTTTTTTTCCAATGCAAAAAAACCAATCACCACAATAGACTTGTACTAGTGAGAGTACTAAGTGGACATGCATCACATTTTCACAGCTCTAACAACAGATTCAACAACAAAATTGAAACTAATCAGCAATTTAACTTCTTGCACAATGTACATTTAGCTCTAAGGCCAGTCAAAAAATAATCAGTATTTGTTCTAAGGCTGACCGAAGTTAGTACATTTAGTTCCAATATGTTCAACTACTCTACAATCAAACTACATCTCTATTTCTTATTCTTCGATTGTTGGTTGCATGGCAGTCGACACAACACCTCCTGCGCATGTATGTTTTTCTCATGTGATACAAGACCCCATAAGCATTCAAGCTTTATCTGCCGCAGTTGGTCACGAGATAACTTTGGCATAGTATACCCTTCTTTGTCCTGGGGAGAGCCATCCCATCTCTGTAACCATGACAGAACATGGACACCACAAGAGTCCCTGAAATGTGAAATGTCATATACAATGAACCAAAAATTGTAAACTAATGCTTTACAATGAACCAAAAATTCTTACGTATCACATTGTAAATGCACTTTTGCCTAATTGACTTCGTCGGGAATTTGTCTTCCTTTGCCAAATAATGCTGGTTTAACTCTTCGAAGAATTTTATGGAAGCAATCCCGCTGCATGAACAAAAAACTTTATTCACGTAAGCAAAAATATAATTCTTTTTACACAATGCATATAGTTTAGTAGTTGTTCTTACACATCGGCTAGCCAGCCACTCCTTCGATTTGAATTCTGATAGTTGCGTTTTTGTCAATCTCTTTGGTTTTTTTGTCTGTTGAGACCCTTTTGTTGATTCTTCTTCCTGGTTTTGTAACCTTAGATACGTCATATTGTCCACATACGAGTCAAGCGCGTAGAAACGCATTGTCTTCGTATCTAAAACATAACAAAACCAATGATTCGCGTGGAGGGTCGGACCAAAGATGAGGTCGCAATCACCGATGTTATATCCAATGTGTTCCGGTAGGATCTCTTTTTGATGACCTTCCCACGACCACTTCTGCGGATTGTTAGTCATTTTTTCCATGAACTCCGTAGAGAAAATATGTCTTTTGACATGGCCAAACTTTTGCAACTCATCTCCCACTAGGGTCTTGCAAACCATTGACATGAACTGTGCACATTTAGGAAAATGTTACTATTACTAATCAGCAGAATTTTAGGAAAACCCAAAAATGAAATATTAATTTTTACATGGCACTGACCCGGTTGTTTATCCATTTTGTTTCGCGTAGACAATGAAGTTCACGACGGGTGAGGAAATAGTCATACATAGCTACAAATTCCCTGATACACAAGCAAGTGTAGGTAGTTAGTTGTCATGGTTAAATTTAATATAAAGTTATTAAGTTTGCTGACTTACTCCAGCTCCTCCTCTTTGGTACATCCAGTGGTGCAGAGCTGGTATAAAGCTTCCTTCTCGTTGTCAGTTTGTGGTCTCTTTTTACCTATTGTTGTCACCACCCATGGGGACACAATTGCTGGTTTTTTTAGCCTTGTAGATTTCCGCAAATTTTGAACTTCTTCATCCAGAGAGACTTCATGTTCACTTGAGTCATTGTTGTCCCTAGACCCTTCATCTTCATTAGTTGACTGAATGTCCTCAGACCCCTCATCTTCTTTTTGTATGTCTCCCCCATCTTGTTCATTTTGTGAACGAGGTTCTTCATCCTCAGACTGAAGGTCATAATTGTCATCACTTTCATCAATTTCTGCATCGTTCAAAAGCATTGCTTGAAGGGGAAGCAGTTCTTCTTGCACTATGGACTTCACCGTAGACATCACCCTAGACATCACTCGATCATATATTCTCTGAATTTCCTGAAAAGTATGATGAATAAATTACTTACTGATATAAGGTATAACTGTACCCATTGTGGACATAACATCGACATCGCATCCTTACCGGGTGAGTGAACACTGTTTCTGCATGCAATTTCGTAGATGACTGGCCAACTCCATCACCGTAAGGACGTAGCAGCCCTTGATTACTGTCTCTCTCAATCTGCACTCTCCTCTTGACCTTAGTGTCATCCCAAAAATGAATGGCATCCTCCACGGTATGGGCTTGTAGGGGGCCCAATGGAAAATTTTGCAAGCAATAAATCTGCATAACAAGTCAATAACCAATTATCACCAGCAAATGGC
Organism: Acacia crassicarpa; assembly: GCA_034222035.1. NCBI lineage: Eukaryota > Viridiplantae > Streptophyta > Magnoliopsida > Fabales > Fabaceae > Acacia > Acacia crassicarpa. The sequence goes on along the minus strand of JAWXYG010000009.1, from coordinate 14,196,927 downwards.
AACTTATACTGCAGCAATTTACAACACTTGATTCAATGGGAAAATACATGAAAACTGATTAAAAAACAGCTACACTTACCATGAGAAAATACATACAACCTCCAATATATATTGGTTTCCCTGTAACTGTCCCTTTCCCTTTCCTTACTTTTTTCTTGTACTCTCCAATAGAATTACAAAGTTCATTCAGCACAAAGGTGCACCAATCATACTCCCTAAAATCTTCCTTTGTCGCAACAACGATCTTTAAAAGTGCGTCACTAACTTTAATGGACCCACTAGGACACAAGAGGGTTCCCAAGGAAAAAATAACGAAAAGGACTTCAAAATCTTGTTCCCTGAAACTGTCCCTTGCAATTATCCAGTCCCCTATGGTCTTGAATGGGATTGACCCATACGATCTCTTTAGTGACTTAAATGTTTTATCGTCCTTCTTGGCTTTTCTTTCAATCTCCCCCCCATGACATGGTAACCCCATCATTTGTTTCACATCTTCGGGGCCTACATGAAGTGACTTCCCTCGAATGGAGAAATTCTTTGTTGGAGGATCAAAAGCGTCCATAAACTGACCACATAAATGTCGAGGGATTTGGGCACAACCTATATTAACCAACTTATCAAATCCTATCTTCTCCAACCTCTCCATCCTATCCGGTCTATTTTTAATCTCCTCACATACTTTCATAAATTGATTTGGGGCACAACGAGTAAGGAAAGGAGCAACATATTTTTTCCTGCCCCTACTTAATTTCAGGGCTCTCTTCCTATATTTTTCCCTCTCCTTATTTGTTAACGCATTCCATGCTTGTTTAACACTGTGAGTCTCCGTTCTCAACAGTTCGACCTCTTCATTCTTCTTCTTCTTTTTGTTAAAATACTCTTTCGTAAACAATTTATATCCGGAGATCGTTGGAATGACCTCTTTATCTGTCGTCATATTCTTATTACCTGAAAAAGAACAAAAGCAATATCAGAATAGTTGCAGCAACTAGAGTAGAATGATTAGCAGTACTTAAATTCAGTTTTCACTATCCCAGGCACACCATACTAGAATCAATATCCACATTTACTAACACATACTTGCCATGTTGCAAAGTTACAGTTTAATCACAATTATACCACCCATCAAGTTCTATCTAACAGCCACTCAAAGGAACCTTAAGCCTGATGTTGTGACATATAATACATTGATGGACGCCTTCTGCAAAACAGGTGAAATGGAAAAGGCAAAGGAGTTGTGCCATGACATGATGTGTAGTGAAATTTTGCCCAACCATATATCATATAGCATTTTGATAAATGGATATTGCAACTTAGGCCTTGTGTCTGAAGCATTCAGATTGTGGGATGAAATGGTAGAGAAAGGCATAAAACCCACCTCTTATCAACCTCCAATTTAATCCCAAACCTTCTTACTTGTTTGCTGTCAAGGAAGAGGAAATCTAAGATTCAGGGTCAACATTTTATTACAAATGGAAGAGGTTACTTTTTAATTGGGGATCTTTATGGTCAAAATAACTAATATGAACATCACAGTCAGCAACAGAACCACCTCTTCCTTACAATGTAGTTTAAAGCTAAAAATGAACAGAAATTGTCCAGCTCCTGATTTCTCAAAAATAGTTCTAAATATATTCAGGCTCCAAAAACTAACAAAGGGCAGCACAGATAACCAAATAAACCAAGATGCTTTTTGAAAAAAAAAAGTTTCTAGTTCCAGGTAAACCTGAAACTAAATTATTTATCATGATTAAGATAACATGAGAAATGGCCTTATATACAAAGAAGTGCTACAAGGGAAAGCCCCGACAAAAGGAGGATTGGAAGCCTATCTGAACCATGTTGCACTTCACAGTTGTCAGATGGATGTTATTTTCCTGATATTTCACTGATATTTAGACGGAAAGACGCATATATCAACTGATCATAGCACCTCTCACAAAGACAAAAACAGGCAGGCAACAAGTGACCTTCAGGTCTAAAGCTTGAACTCTAACCAAAGAGTACATAACTACATATACGACGTTATGGCTTCTAACCCTAGATAAGTAGACAAGAAATTTCAGGTACTTGACTGTATACTAAAATTCAAGTTCACGATTTCTCTCCCACTCATGCAATTTTGTCTCCTCTTCACAAGAAAAGGGGGAAAAACAAAATTCATTTATGAGAAGACACTAATGCAACTCAATAATTTCAGATGATCAATCAAGTTCCAGAAGTTTAAATCGTTCACATTCCCTACAGTTCAAAATGCAATATGCCTACAAATTTAAAAACACCACAGAACAGAGCAGAGTACACTGGCAGCACGGCGAATGGCAAAACAAAAACAGAGTGAACTCTAGGTGTGTTTTACAGAACGGCGAAGTGAAGCCGAAAAGCATAATAAACTTTAACGGCGAAAACTAAACAATAAAAGCAAAACTCACTATGAACGGTGAACGGCGAAGAAGAAGAAGGTCCGATTTTAAAACCGTCCACCTCTGATTCACTATTACGCCACTTCGATTTCTGGCAGGTGTTAGATTGATGTATGCTGCCGCTGGGTCTGAATCTCTGGGTCTAAGATCGATTACGCCTGGAACGATTATGCCTCTAATTTAACCCTAAATCAAAGAAAAATAAACGGCGAATGCGAGGCTTCTTCGAGCCGACGGGATGAGGGAGGGAATGATTTTTCGAGCAAGGTTTAGGAGTTGGCGAGGTTGAGGGCTCAGTTTCCCGACCACAGGATCAACGGCGAATGCGAGGCTTCTTCGAGCAACCGCGCGAGTGAGTGAGAGTAGGGTGTTGAGTGGCCGAACGTTCTGTGACTGTTCCTTTGACTGTTTCCTTTTTTATTCACTTCCAGCCAAAACTGTGTTTCTTTCATTGTTTATTCACTATGGGCAAAACCGTAATTTGAGGTTCTGAAATATTTACAATGAAGTCCCTTGGGACTTCAGAGTAATTTCATGAATTGACGGGACCTAAACGTAAATATATCCCTTCCTTGGGACCTGTGTGTAATTTTCCCAAAAAAAAACCATGACAAAGGATCTTCTTCCTGACAAAGGAGGGGAGAAACTTGGTGGGCCCTAAAAGCTTGACACCATGTGCCCTACGATTCATCAAGCTGGTTATGGTCACATCCAGTTCCTTCTTAGAATCTCCTCGAATCCATAAAGTTATGGTCACATCCAATCATAATAAATTCATGTTCACATTGATTGTCGCGTGGGGACGTTCAAGTCAATGGGCTGATTGAATTTACTTAAATTTGAGCGTTAAAAGTTAAAAAATACAGTAACTTAAAAGTCAACGTTCACACAGTAATCAAAAGAAAATGGAATCTGTTTAAATTGTCCAGAACGTTAGCTTAACTTTAAGTCAAAAAAGCTTAAAAAGTCAATTAAGGAAAAAGCTCAAAGATCTAACGTTTCCTAAAAAGCTCTCAACTTTTTGATGTGAGGCCTGCCACTTCTACCACTATCAATCCAAACACAAATCATTATCTATAACCTGACTTTTTTCATATCGAACTTTTTCAAAAGTCAGATAACTTTTAAACCACTGCTCCTACCGTCAACTCAAACAGGCACAATATAATCTTAACTTTAGCAAAATGGGTACACCCGTCATTTGCTCATTTTGAACATAAGTTGAATGCGGCCTGGTGTTCATAATAATATAGATTATATTCCACAAAATGCCCAAAAAGCTAAACATAAGTCTTGACATGTGAGAAATATAAAGTATATAATTAATTCCCAAAATAATCTTAGAAACTTTCTCTGCCATCAGAATGAGCAGATTCAGCATGAACAATTTGAGTACAAACATTCTCTACTTCCTCAAACCACTGATTTCTTCTTTGACTCTTAAGTAGTCATCTTTACAATATATATTCCCATCATAATATCAAGATGCTATTCCTTTGTTTTTAATCAGTGAATTATAAAAAAGCTTAGCCACCGCTGAAGACTGCTGTTCCACTCAACAGCTTCTTTATCTCTCAGCTAACAATTGCTAGTTAACAACCTCTTAAAAAAAGAAAGAAGAAGAACTAGTTCAATTAATTATTTACTGCTCTGCTTCGCATCATAATGATGAAATATTCACTCATTTTCCACTTTTAGTAATAAATATTTGGAATAAAATTAAAACAGTTCATCATCGGGACCTATCAACTGACGTAGACGGAGAGCATTCGTAGGAATTATCACTCTTGATGATTCAGGTAACCAGAAATTCAGGAATCTTACATGTCGGAGACGGAGCGCTTTTATGAAGAAGTCCCACTCTGATCTTGACAAAGTCGAATACTCTGTGGCTGACAAAGATACATAATTTAATGTCTTGAAGCTGATATGTCTGATCACGGTTGGTGACGGCGTGTTCAAAAACACCAACCATTCCAAATTTTTATAAGGTTCATGGCCAGTCACCACAAGCTTCTGACCTGCTCTGCTCAGCGAAGACGACTCTAAACTCACCGACCGGCAGCGTTTGAAAGTGGAGAGAGAAGAAGGATGGACAAGGGGAAACAGTAAGCCGTCCCCAACAACGGCGCCGTCGTCTTGTTTGCCTCCACCACGACGGCAATGTTCCCTCCTGCAGAAATCTGAATAAGAGCGGCTATTCATAGCAACATAGCAAAGAACTGCGACACCCATACCAACCATGAAGTTCTGTTTGATGATAGCGAGTACCAAACATGGTAGAAGGAAATTGGAGGCATCAAGCTTGAATCCAGGTTGTGCTTGAGTGGACAAGCTCAAGGACATCAATGCAAATGCCTCAAAGTGAATAAGTCTCAATGTACTCCGGCATCCCTTTTCCCCTGTTCTCCCCTGTTTACTTGGATTTCCATAATAATAGTACAGAGAGGTCAGTACCAGAACGAAAAATCCAAGCTCTGTTTTGACTGCTTTCAGAGAACCCAGCAAACAATTTCTCGGGGAGATGGAGTAAATGAATCTCACAATGCAGGACACGACGATCTTCAATATATTCCTCAGGTGAAACCGTTTCTGGAGCGAGGGCGCGAGAGCAGTATGGCTTAATCCCTCGAAAGTGGCAGATACCTTTGGGTTGATTACCATAGTTTTGTTGAAATCTTCAAGCGGGTAAGAATAAGGGAACAAAGTTTTCTAAGATTTGGGAGATTAGTGAGCAGAGAGCGAAAAGATTAGGACTTTAATAATTGAGATGTGAATTTAGGGCAAACGCGCTTCGTCCGCGGCAGGTGAAGACTTTAATAAGTGAGTGGCATTGACTACACATATTCTAGGAAGCTGATTATCATCATGCTAACTGCAGTTTTTTTTTTTTTAAGATTTATTTTAAGGTTAATGAGAATAGGGAGGCGTTGGATGTTTCTCTGAGCCTTTTGATCAAACCAAAATCCAATGGGTGGAATTATCAGTTACGGACTTCCGGTAAAGATATGGATATAAAATTCCATGAGGAATAAACAATCAGTAATGAATTAATTCAGCAACTTGCATTGTCTCGGGTCAAAGATTGAATGGGAACACAAGGTTTAGTTTTCCACTTCTAGCTAGGAACCTGATTGCGATGTTGACGATGGTTTGATAGAACATTTTAACAGCTTCTGCAAACATAAAATACGTTATTTATGGTATAATTTTGACTATTCTAATAAGCATATTATTATTTATTATTTTATGAGAACAAAGGAGGAAAACCATTTTCGGATATAGGGTATATATTGTCTTTAATTATCTTAATATATATAATTAATATGTATACTTGTGTTCAGGGGCGGATTCAGAAATTTACAGAAGGGGCACAATTAGTAGGGTGGGGGTGTTGCCCCCAAAAATTTTTTTTAAAGAAATTTTTAAATACATTAAAAAACAAAAGAATATGAACAAGAAAAAAATATTTATGAAATCAAGTGAATATTGATTATGTAATAAAAGAGGTAATTATTTTACAAACCTGTCACCTAGAAAAGCAAGCCTAAGTACAGTTAGAAATGTAACTATAAAGGGTAGACACTCAATAAGTTCGAGTACGTATATTTTAATAAAAAAAAAGTATATTATAATAAAAATAATTATAATATTATCCTTCTAGGTCTTATCTTTTGGAATTCCATTGTAATTGTCTTATTATAATTATTATCAAATACATCTTTTTTCAATATAAAGCATTAAATAATCATTCAACCATTTATCCACATCCCATTACAAAGTATAGTCTTAATGTATCAAAAGTAGGCACTTAATTTAAATGTTGGCAACAATCATTCAAACATATATTATTATTTTTTTAAAATTTAAAAAAAATTCAAGGGGGGCACTTACCCCTTATCAAGTATGTGGGTCCACCTATGCTTGTGTTATACATATTGTCTTTTTCATAATTTTTTACTTCCACATCTCCGGCACCAAAAACATTTATTACTTCCAAAAACATTAAACCTTTTTCAAATTTAATGATCCAAATACTTCTTAATTTGATTTTTTAAAAAAATATTTTTAACACTATCAATTTAAACATGGATGATATTTACAATTTAACCTTTTTTTCATTGAAATTCTATAAAGATCAGATAAAAAAGAAACCACTGTTGCCCCACTAAACTTTAAAATACACACTAAACGTTATAAACTGGGGCAACACATGGCTGTCACTTTAGTGTATATGGGGCCCACATGTTTTTACACCCGGCTTTTCTCGATTTGATCGTATGAAAGACGCAGCGTACCTTCGCCGGTCATCCACTAAATTAATTGCCTCTCGCTGTCTCATCTGATTTCTTTCCAGCATCCACAATTAATTGCCTCTCGCTGTCTCATCTAAGGTCAAATCTGTCTCTCTCTCCATTTTAAATTCAGTGATAAATGAGTAAATACTCTATTTGGTCCCTGAAAAAAAACACAGACCCTATTTTAATCTCTTAAACAACGAAACCTCTTTTTAGTCCTTAAAAAGGATGAATTTTTTTTTTAAAAAAAAAGATTCCATTTTAGTCCCTCGAAAATTTCCAAAAGGTCTTTTTTAGTCTATAAAAATGACCTATTTTAGTTTCTAGAGACAAAAAAGGGTCCATATTTTTTATCCAAAGACTAAATAGAGTATTTACTTAAGATAAAGGCTTTGGCAAAATTTCCCCCAATTTGTAACCTTTATGTTTACTTTAGCACCCATAAAAAATTCATGGTGCCAGATACCCTTGACATAAAATTTTATTGTTAAAATTAAACATTTACTCTAAGCTTGCTACTATTATAGTACTTATGTTTGACCAAAAAAAGAATATAGTATTTTATGCAATTGGAGCCATAAGTAAATTACGATGTTTGTTGTATTAGCAATGAACGTCATAAGTTATTTATGGTGTCTATTCAAAATGAAATATATATAAGCGAAATCATGACATATTAATAATTTATCCGGTCTTAATTATAGGAATATTTTTATAGTGTAAATTATATTATAAAAGTGTTTCTATAATTAGGATCGAAGTTGATACCATTTTTATTCCTGACTGGTGTAATGACACACACAAGATCTAGTAGTTAAATTAGTATTTTGCACTAGTGTATCTTTTATATATTTGAATTAATACTCTTTCTGGTTCCTGACAAAAAACGTCATCCCCAGTTTGGTCCCTTACAAAAAAAAAAATCTTTGTGGTCCATAAAAATGACAAATAAAGGTCGATTGGTTGACATTTTGATTCCTCACAAATTTTCAAAAGGTCTTTTTTAGTCTATAAAAAGGACGAATAAGGGTCGATTTTTTTTTATAAAGGACCAACATGGGGTTTTTGTTTTTTGTCAGGGATCAGAAAGAGTATTTACTCTTTATATTTATTATCTCTAAAACTAACTTACTTTACGTATAAATTAATATAGAATAAAATTGATAGGATAAAACTTTACAACCTATAAACTCCGCAAGCATACGGACCGCATCAAGTAATAAAGAGTGAGTAAGATATCGTTCCTTCGAAGACTTAGTATCACAAACTTCGGTTAAGCATTAATTTTACACTTTCTTTTAAGTTGAGTTAACCAAATTAAATTTAATTAAGAAAAATGAATTAAACTAAAATTAAAATAAATAAACCACCACAACAATCAAATGAACAACCCAGAGTCACTAATCCCTTATTAGCTTCATAAACCTTGATTTCACTAATTTAATTAGCCTTAATATCAATTTTGTTAATCTCGAATATAAATAGTTATAAGTGCCTGTTGGTCCACTTAGAACCCTCTCTTGAGTATATTTTGTTATGTCTAACATAATTACTCAAGAGGCAATAAAACTCGTGCACACTCTTCAACAATTATATGGGGTAATTAGGCATATGTCTATCTTAATCACAAATTAAATCGTAATCTAATCTCATATTACTTAATCTCAGAGTTTAATTAAAATTCCCTTCGTCAAGGTAAATCTTAATTCTCAAATTCATATTCAATGATGGCCAGTCACTAAATAGATAAAGCTAAACAAGATTAAGTAACCAAAATTAATATTAATTATAACTAATTAATAAAAACAAAATACAATCCACATCTATAAGTTCAAAGTTCTTCTAGGTTGTAAAGAGAAATTAGCCAAACATGGCCTTAACAAAAATCAGAGCAGCACAGGAAAAAAAAAACATCCAGATTCAAAAGGCAAACAGAACGAAAAGGATCAAGGAACCAAATCTGCCTCTGGAACTTTTAAATCGCGCTGTGTGCCTGAGATGGAGAGATTGACGGTGGTTGTTGGGTGAAGCTGCCGATGGTGAAGAGGTGGATGGAGGTATGGTGAAGATGCTCGCCGGCGACCGTGGTGGAGAATAATGCCGCCAGCGAGAGAGGAAGAAGAAGGATGAAGTGGAGAAGGATGAAGATGCTTCCCCCGCGGCGCTATGCTCTGTTCTCTCCTGTGAAAAAAAATGACGATGAACTTCCTCTCACGCTCCAGCCGCTTTTAATCTTCTCTTTTTCCAATTCGTCTACGCCTCACTTCTGTAGCTTCTTTTAGGTCTTCCCATTCCTTTCAATGTTGTGGGCCCCAACTCCATTTAATATCCAAACGGTGCCAAAAGCCCAAACTGTCCAAACCGTAAGAAAATAATGCTCCCCTCTAGACTTTCACCGTAAGAAAATAATACTCCCTCTAGACTTTCACAGTCTAGTCTCTATTTTTCATTTCAAATTTCTGCTTGCCTGTACTCTATTGAAAAAAAAAATAATGCTCCCCTGGTCCTTCAAATCATCATCCAAAATCAATTCTTCTTTTCCCACGAGCAGGCATACGGTTTTTCATGCTTTTCAATTGGTGGGACCCATTTGTATATTCAATCCAAAGTTCCAAACAATAAGCAGATTCTCTCAGCGTCTTTATTCTCAGCGTCTCTCAGTATCTGAAAATCGTGTCCGTCCAAAATGATCCAAGAGCTGGCAAGGAACCACATCATCAAGGATATTAAAAATGAATCTTCATCACCGTTCCGCTTCTCTCTGCCCAGTGCGTCGGTTATTAAAGTAGAAAGTGCTACTTCCCACTGATATGGATTAATCTTCCATTGAAAATATTGCAACCAGTGCGCCAGATCTCAATTAATAAGCTGCAGTAAAATTGAAAATAAACAAAAATAAAATCCAAAAATATTGAGTAGTGAAAAACCAATGATATCCACACATTCAATGGCTTCTTTCAAAAATTCAATGACAAAACAGAAGAGTGAAGCTGCAGATAGCTCCAAACCAGCGAAGAAAACCACTAACCCAGAAAAGAGAAGCGCATGGACTAATAAGAAGAAAAAAAAATCACAATTCTGATGTGAATAAGGAAGATAAAACAATCATTCTTCCATCTTCCAGCACCGAGTCCTATGATCATTCTTCCATCTTCCAGAACCGAGTCCTATGAAGTATCTCAAGTGGAAGAGTGTCAGGAAGCCAAAGTCATGTATTTACCTGAATCGTATTCCGACCATAATTAGGAGCCAAAATCTTGACTTGCATATTTCCCAGGAAGCCATATTTGTCATCAACAAAGCCACATTATTTTTATTAGGACCCCCTTCAAGTTCTGTACGAAGAGTTTGGTCTGAGACTTGATTCTCTAAGAGTGAATTGATGTCCATATTATGCTTGTAAGCTCATGAGTAGGACTTCGACACTTCTGTAAACAAAATCTCATTCTCGATTTTTTTGTTTTTTTGTTTTTTTTTGGCTTACTCTCAGCTTAGCTTATGTAAGTTCACTTCTAATATTCATTGCAGCAGGAACTTCATTCTTAGAGATCATATATATCTCTCAAAATTTTTATTTTATCCCTCGATAATGTTAGACGGGCCTCTGTTTCCAATAGAAGGTAGCAGAGGAAGCAGAGGCGCGAAGGAGAATTAGCGAGACTTGGTCCACTGTCGAATCCAAAACAAGGCTTCACTTGTGGTAGTGGCTCTGAGAATTCACCACAGACAATATTATCAAGGAAGGCATGGCGGAGACGGTGGTAAAGGTTGGGAGTCTGATGAATATCCAGCAAAGCTGATAGGAGTCAGGGATTCCTTGTCACATGCTTGAGCTGTCTGATTCACGCGTGGTGTTTCCATCTGAAAGGCCCATTGTATTTGTCAATGTTCAGGCCCCTCTTCATCGCCATTGCGGCTGCTATGAGCGTCATTTTCCTAGGCAATGCTCTTCATTTTTACAGGCATGAAACATTCTCATTCTTTGTCATCAATTATTTTTCTCCTAAAAACCAGGAAACTAGAATCAGATAGAAGTTATATATGAAGAAGATTCATATATGCTTCTTTCATCATTTGGCATGTGTTGAAAAGTTGCAGCGTTATTGGATACGGGGGAAGGCGAAATAATACGGGGGAAGGCCGGTTGAATACGGGGGAAGGCGAAATAATACTGCCGGTTGGGTTTCACGATATGATACGGGGGAAGGCGAAAGAGGAAGAAGAGTTGAAGGAGAAGTATGGGTTATTATGCAGCTCAGAAGTGCAGCCACATTGCAGGACTCCTTTGTGGTAGAACTACGGCAATGGGGAAGATAAACAACAGAGCACGGAATGTGAGCGAGCCTGTAACTTGACCGATCTGACGCTACACGAGAAGAGGAAGGCTGAAGATGATTCGCTTTTAATGGGTTGATGACTTTGCGCATTTTTGACCCTTTGGATCATATAGACGGTCAGGATTTAAGACGCTGAGAGATGAGGAGAAAAAAGCCTCTGAGACAATCCGGACCCAAGCTTTTTTATTATTACTTTTTTAAAACTTCAAAATATTACTATTTATTTCCCTAACTCAAAAGATTTTATTTTGAATTGAAATCCCACAAATGATGTATCTAAATTGATATCTCTTAAAATCTCAAGAAAATCTCTTTAATTTAGCATTGATAACTTCCTAAATATATCAAAATATATCTCAAATCTATTAAAAATAGGAAGTCATCAAAAATATTATGATTAAGTAATTTTTTTAGCTTTATTAATCTCCTCAAATTTAAAAAATAGGTCTTGGAGGGAGTATCAATGAGAAGAGATTGGGTCTGAAGTTGAAGTTGCTGCAAGCAAACTAAACGGCCTTGATTACTTTGAATGAGGGTTGTCCAAAAAAACCCGAAGTCTGGTTGGTCCGGTCTGACTCAACTCAGGCTAGGGTAAAATATATATATATATATATGGGGAAATAATTTGTGCAGTCACTGCACCTAAGGTTTTTTCCAGTGAATACAAAACGACGCAGTTTAGTTTAATGAACATTGATAAAAAAAAAGGAAAAAAAATAATATACAATTCAAAACAAAACATATACTGAAATTTCAAATAATTTTTTCGTATGAGATCACGAATAACATTAAAAAAAAAATACAGAATCAATTTGTGTACATGCTCACATTATTCCATAGGGATAATTACTTTTTAAATTTCAAATTAAATACATTAAATTAATTTGAACGAATCATCAGTAGTTACCTGTGACGGGTATTTCCACGACAAACTCGGTGTAGCAGAAGACTGAAAGCAAGGCGGAGACGCCAAAGATGACAAAAGATATGACCACGGCCGGGCCGGCCCTGTCCCTAGCCTCAAGGCCAGTAAGAACGAATATTCCGGCGCCAATGACGGATCCAATGCCGAGGAGAGGTGAAGCTGAGAGAGAGAGTGAGTGAGTGAGTTTTTTTTTTTTTTTTCAATCTTCATTAAACTAAACTGCGTCGTTTTGTATTCACTGGAAAAAACCTTAGGTGCAGTGACTGCACAAATCATTTCCCCTATATATATATATATATATATATATATGGTCCAAGACAATTTGACCGGACCGGACCAAACCAAACTGCTTGGGTTGGACTAGACTTCGGTCCAGGGGCTTAGACCCCCTGGACTAGTCCAATTTGAATTGAGATTTTTTTTTTTGGGGTAAATCAACACTACATTGAGCCGCTCACTGGAGTTGGACATCCTAATGTGCTTTTTAATTTATAGGAATCACTTTTCACTCATTTTTTATTACTTTGGAAAATTAGGTGAAACCAGAGCTAAAATATTGTATTCCAAGAAGGCCAAAAAAATGAAAAAAAAAACTAGACTACTTGGACTGGTCCAGGCAGTCCAGTCAGTTTGATTCGGTCCAACTCAAGCTCGGGCTAGTACAAGACCGGACCAAATTAAACCTCAGGCTGATTTTTCCAGCCTAAAGTCATATTGGGCCAGACCTCGGGTTGACCTTGAACCCGGTCTTTAGACATCCCTATTTTTTTTTTAATAATGAAAGGCAAGCCGAAGCTTGATACATGGGACAGGGTAAGACTATGACAATCTAGCCCTGATACAGTACAAAAACCAAAAAACTATGGTTGACAGACCAACTGGTCATTCAAGAACATATGAAGACAACCTCTTGGGACAGTTGGCAAAAGAACCACGCCCGTTTCCTCAGGAGTATCATGCCCATACTTGGCCAGATAATCAGCACAGGAGATGTTTTCTCTGGGGGTGTAGTAGATCTCTACGTTCCAGTCCATGAAGAGGAGATCCCTGGTCTCGCGGATGATATCTCTGAGAGGATGATCAGTGTAGCTATCCCTCATGAGGATGTTGAAGGCCTCAAGAGAGTCTGTATATAGAAGAATTTTCTGAAGCCCCATCCGCTGCCCCACTTTCAATCCTGTCTTGATTGCACAGAGCTCCGATTCAATGATTGTTTTGGGCCCAAGAGACATGCGAAACCCCATAAGCCATTGCCCTTCAGAATTTCGAATTACTCCTCCACAAGCCGCCTGATCTTGGTTGCGCACCGATGCATCAACATCAATTCGAACTGCGTCCACCGGTGGAGGCGTCCAAGATTCTTCTGCACACCTGCCAATTTTGAAAACTTGGTGAGTAAGTGATTGATTAATAGTATTTTCCATTAGAAGGTACTTGCAGATTAGACATCCCTATTTTAAATTGAATGGCCACCACCTCACCTTTAGGGAATGTTTGGATGGGGAGAAAGGTGAAAGAGAAAATAGATGACGTGAATACTAGCTGTGAAGGAAAACTTTCAAAAATGATAATTTTTTTTTCCCTTTTTGCTGTTTTTGGGAGTTTTCACTTCTAGTATTCCTCTCCCTTAATTTTTTTTTCTACTCGTTTTTCTTGCTAAGCAAGCTAATCAACTTTGGATTGTCCATATTGATTTTTTTCAAAAAGTTTATATTCTTAAAAAAATTATTTTAATGGCAATAAAGATAATACTTTAACTATTTTTTAAAAAATGATTTTTTATTAAAAAATCATCATTTAAAAAGATAAAATCTAGACTGTTCAAATTAAATTTACTTTTCTTGATAAGTAAAGTGCTTAGTCAGGAAATTGGGTCCCAATTTTCCCTCCATCCAAACACAAGCTAAGTTAAGCTAAGCTAGAAACAAGGCGGCATCCATGATGAGCATTTGGTGCTCGATCATCATCCTGCCGAGAACCCCGGAAAGCTTGATACCATATGCCCAATTCATCAATATGTCCGCATTTAGTTTCCTCTTGAACTTCCACAGTTGTATCCAATTCCACATGGCCCTCGTTATCCAAACTTGGCATTTCGATGTGGCATTCTTCGTCAACATTTTCACCAGCAAGAGTAATCTGTATTTCATTGAGCGGGGCCATGATTATTGCAGGTTGCGTATCACCAATAATCTGCCGGGGTTCATGGGAATCCCAACAGGATCGAACAGTGACAAGCACATAGAACAACGCAGATAAACCGATAGCAATCTTAATATTAATTTTCATGACGGCGACGATGAGACATCCTAGGAAAAAGTTGGACATACCCACATCAAACTCAGGTTGGATTTGTTTAGACAAGCTGACCGACATGAATGCAAAAGCTGCAAAGGAAACAAGGCTTAACATATTCTTTCGTCCCTTTTCATCTTCCTCATTATGCTGCTTACTTCGGTCTTCATAGAAAGAGTAGAGAGAGGTGAGCATCAAAGTCAGAAACCCTAAGTGTGCTTGCAACAAGGAAACCCTAGACAACTGTGGGCACTTGTTTACAAAGATCGTCAAGAGGGAGAATATAGAGCTGAGAATAGAGTAGAAAAGGATCTTGAACAAAGTCCAGTGTCCAAAGAGGTTGTGGAATGAGGGGCTCAAGGCATAACAGATGAATCCGACCCCACATGACAGGAAGCCTAGGAACCTCCAAACTTTTGGATGGATATGAAAGTTGAAAATCATGGTGGGTGAGAAAGGGAGATCAGATTATGATCATTAAGATATTATATAAGCAGAGACTGAGGGAAGTAAGAGTGGAAGAAGATACATGGCGGGTGTAAGACGCGTTTTTCGTATTGAGAAGGAAAGTACTTCGATATGGGTTAGCATTAGGTGAGCACATTTTTTTAATTTTAATTATATATTTTATTTATTTAAATTAAATTATATGCTGTATCATGAAATAATTTTTATACACAGTATCTTAAATTAATTAATTTCTAAGATACTAGTGTTATAGGAAAAATATTCCTAAATACAAGATTGAAAATTAATTAATTTGAGATGTTAGGTATAAAAAATATTTCAGGATGCAACATATAATTTAATCTAAATAAAAAATTCAAAAAACTATGCTCATTTATTAAATGTAAAAAAATATTTTAGGATGCAGCATCTAATTTAATCTAAATATTAAAAAAAAAAAAAAAGAAGATGTGCTCACCCCTCTAAAGAGATGAGCACATAAGGTACACATATCCTAACGTGAACCCACGGCCAAGGTTTTGCTCCAATCAACACTGCGTTAGTATTTTCCTTATGGGATTTTTATTTGCATGAAATGTAATGGAAAATCCTTATAGTGACGAAGCCAATGATCTCAAAGGTACTTAAGTTGAACACGGTTAGTATTTGATTAGTATAGTACAATATATACAGGGTTGACGTGTAAACTCAGAACCAACTATTTTCTTATAGGCATGTAACAATTAGATATTTTAGGGTAAAAAAATAGACAAAATCAATTTATTTGGTAACATTTATTGCAATACTTTTAACTTTAGTTAATTTCCATTACTTTTGTGTTGCGGTCCCAATAGTATTCTCACTGTCTTTTAATTTTATATATTTTAGAAATATGTGCATTTTTTAAATGGGAAAATATCACTTGGACCTTATAGAAATAATTTTATTTCAATCAACGTTGAAAATATCACTCTAAAATTGTTTTACAAGATAAATATGAGAATTTAAAGAAGAATTATGTCATCACACATACAAGAAAGCACAATTAAGAGACAATTCTATAATTCAATTTCTTTTGGGTTAATATTTAGTAAAGTTTACACAAAATAACAAATTCAGTCACGCCAGTGTGCCATCCTTTAGCAACAATCAATATTTAATGATACGTCAACACTCAACGTATAGGGAAAATTACGTGTAAAGATCAGAAATATATACAATGATGTCCTTTAAAATCACTAAATTATACAAAAGTTTTTAAAGACTTTTTTAATATTATTTTTATTAACAATAAGAAATATCATATTTACAATAGAAAATGCTATGTTTACAAATTACAACAAAATTTAAAAACCTGATTATTTACAACAGAAAAAAGCTAAATTTACGAAAACATTTAAACACTTAGACTTTGTTTCAAACTTAAGTCCCTAAACGTATAGAGGTTATTTACAACAGAAAAATGCTAGATTTACAACAGGAAGTGCTATATTTACAATAAAATTTAAAATATGGCTATTTAAAACAGAAAAAGTCATATTTACAACAAAATTTAAAAACCTGGATTTTGTTTCCACACAAATAATATGGACTTTTTTACATGTGAATTTCTATTGGGATTTTTTTACTATTTTTTATAGTCCTTGGGTCCTAGCTGTAATTTCCCCCAAAGTATAATATATATTTGGTCCCTGTCAGTGAAGGGATATTATATTCATTAATGATTGGTTCAGCTTTGAGCAAAAAAAAAAAAATGATTGGTTCAGCAATGATATTATCCAGGCCGGGGGGGGGGGGGGGGGGGGGGGAAGGTGAGGTGACATAAAAGGAACAAAAATCTGCTTCACCCTAAAAGCCCATTAAACCCAATAACCTAGTCACAAAAAACGCCAATTCGGACAACATTAAAATGAAAACGAAGTTTCTACCAAAAAAAAAAAAAAAGAAAAGAAAACGAAGTCACTTTTAGTTGTTGTGATGCACATTTGGGCCCCAAACGTGATCCAAACACATCCGTGACATCATATTTTTGTTTTCAAATTGCAAGCGATACAACTTGGTAACTCTGTTACCAGTACTACTAGTAGTGCAGTGGTATTGAGAGTAGTCTCCCTAACCCCTTATACTGGGTTCGATCCCCCTATCCCCTATCGCCTATGTATGAAAAAAAAAAAAAAACTTGGTAACTCTGTTGGGGACGGTTTGAGAGTCAAGCCCACTTAAGTGTTTAAAAATAATATGACCTTCAAGTTCATTACCCTTTTTTCCTTTTTTTTTCTTTTTTTGATTTATTAAAATTTTAAATTATTATTTATTTATTTATTCTTTTTCTCTATCTATCTTCTTTTTTTTTTTGGAGAAGGATTCTCTATCTATCTTGTGATATGAGTAGATGAGGGTTGGGTAGAACTTAGGCCCACAGGTTAAAATGCTTTCCACACACACTAAACGCATACACTATTCTACCAGCACTACTAGTAGTGTAGTGGTATTGGGATTCATTTCCTTCCTCCCAGTTCTGGTTTCGATCCCCCTTCCCCTATCACCTTGTATCAAAAAAAAAAAAACACACACACACACACATACACTATTCTCATCACACATATTTTGGGCACTATAGCCGGGTCTGTGATTTCCTTAGGTGAGCAAAAGTTTCTAGCGGTTTCCCTGTGGGTGTTTTAGAACCCTTGAGGTTACAATGAAGACTTCATCCTAGATGTTACTCATTTTACGAGGTCTATCCTTGTGGCATTTTCAGAACCCCCTGAAGGTCAATTTCGTCAGATGTGGTCTTCATCTTTACAATGGGGGCAATTAGGAGACCTTTATCTGTGAGAATTACAACCACCTTAGAATTATAACCACCTTGAAACCATCGCACATATTAATTACTACCTATCTTTCTTTAGGGTAGATAGCCCCAAGCTAGGGTTATTCCTAAAATAGGACACTGGAAGGCATATGTTTATTATTGTTGCTAATCTTTATTGCCATCCATGCATAATTTAATTCAAATAAATAAAAATATTCATATTTTAAAAATAAAAAAAATTTCTGGTCAAATATAAAATATAGGAGTATAAAATATTGTAGATTCTTTTGCTGAAGATTCAATAAAATCATACCTGAATATTCTTTTGCTGAATGTATTTGATCTATTGCACTGACAGGAATCTACAATAGGAGCTGCATTTTTTTCTCAAACGTTGGCAGTAAATGATGCAGCCGTCAAATTTGAGATCTGGGATACCGCTGGACAGGAGAGGTACCATAGTTTGGCTCCCATGTACTACAGAAGGGCTGTTGCTGCTTTTATCGTCTATGACATTACAAATGAAGTATGACATCTTCTCCTTTGGATGCTTAGTAATATGTATCGAAGGGAAATATTGTTAGTCATTGATTAATTGTCTTCTTGCATGTGCTTCAATGCTGTTGAGAAAATTGTTGGTTTCAAGCTTCTACTCACTAACAGTCTCATGTTAAAAGAAAAGTATGCCTAATTCTTATCAATCAAATGCAATTTCTGTTTACTGTTTCCGATTTTTCCCTTTTCCTTTGTTTCAAGTGTAGAGAAAATAGTGCCTTACTGATTTAGTTCTATAAAGTTTCGATCTTGAGTCGGAAGAGTTATCTAGCTCTGTTGATTAGAGCTGGTTTTTGGTGATTTAAATCTATGTTTGTTTCATGTTTGAGATGTTTTTGTTTCCTGATTAGCATTGATTTTACTAGTATTATAAGTTGGCTCTCTTTGTTTTTAAAATCTTTTTTGCCTGAAGATCTACGAGAGAAAATTGAGGGGATCCTCGCATGTGCGGATTATTCTGCTTCAGCTAAAATTATTTGACCCAAAAGCTACAAAAGGGAGATTCTTTGGAATTTATTTAGATAAGGTACATAATCTATACTTGATAATTCTTTTGATTTCTTTTGCTCTGAACTTTGCCTAAATTATATTTAATGTTGAATTTGCCCCTAGTGAGGTATTAAAAAAAAAAAAAGTTTCCCCTAAATCCCCCTACTAATTATGCGGAAACAAACTTAAAATCCTGGCTCCACCATTGAGGATAGCCAAGAAGGTTTTTTTTTTTAAAAAAAAAAAGTTATAAATACGAAACTAAATTCAGATTAAAGGAAACTGGGATGAAGTTTTGGGTAGGATAATAGATATTTAATTATGTCTTGGTGAGTATATATATAAAAGATCATCAATGATGACCTATCTCTATAAATTTTAAAATTTATAAAAATTGACAAGTTGTTTGAGCTCAAGAGAGAAAGAAAAATGAACCCAAAGGATTTTGGTAAAGGTATAGTTTTAGAAGGAGTAATAGGTGAGTAAATAGCATCTTTAATTTTTTATAAATGATATTTTTTTATTGTTAAACTTTTACGTTTATTTTCATATTTAAAAGTATGATTTTGTGAAGGAATAATTGTTGATAGTATATGAGTAAAGAATGGTTATTTTATTCGTTATTACATATTTTCTTTCAGTTGTTTGAAAGCATAATTCATTATTCTACAGTTAAATAGAAATGAGACTCTTGAGATATTTTTCAAAAATTTTATATTGAAATGAGTTTGGATTTTGGAAAGTTTATAAGTTAGAATTTATTATTTAAAATGGAATATTTTTACGCAAGTTCTTGATGTTTTAAAAGGATTTTACCGACAAATTGAACTTAAAGGAAAGTTTGGAAATATTGTTTGTGAAATTTCATGCTGGGGGATTTGATTACGAAGTATGAGATAGAGATGTTATTAACTTGAAGAAATTTTTTTTGTTACTTTAACAAATTGACCTCGACATGATTTAAAATGTTTTAGAGAGGACTGAATATAGAATACTGATTACTACCAGCAATATTGTTAGTTCTTAGTGCACCATGGTTAACCTAAAGCTCGCTTGATATTCATGAGATCTGTTCTTATGCTTGTTTCATGAACTATATGTCCATGCTTGTTTCTTGGACTATATGTCCATGCTTGTTTCATGGAATGTGTGTTCATACTTGTTTCATGACCTTGAGTCATGTTTGGTTAGTTACCTTCATAGACTGTGTGGCCACACTTATCATCTGTTCTGTAAAAAGTCATATGGAAAGATGAGGTTGATAATGACGTTTTAAATTGATTATATTAAATCAAAAGTTTTACTTCGTACATGAAATTAATTTGAATAATAATCTTATATATAGAGTTCTATTTTATTTATGATTTATTGTTCTAAACTAGTTTTATCAAACAAAACGATTTATTACAAATTTCAAGGTAGTTGATTGATTATCCTAATTATAGTTTTGTTATTATTCATGATCATATTATCCAGAGATTGAAGTTATTGTCATGTTTTTATTAGAAGAAAAAAAAGATTATTTACTTTTGTATTTTATTAAATTATAAGAATGAGACGTTATTCACCGAAAATTTGTTTTGGTTCAGATGATATTGCTGACCTTGAACCTCTTGCTGAGCGGTGAAACGTCTCCTGAAGGATTTAAAGTTCGTTGACTCATTCAGATATGCTATTAGTTGATGTAATCATAACCCTAGACATTTGTATTATTATTTAGAGACAAATGCTCTATATAATTTATAGATAGGATTCATGTATTTTGGAATGTATGTTTATAAGTTTCAACTTAAGGAATGTGAGTCTACCCATATTCCCTGCGGTCACCCCCTTAGGTTCTTTGGGGCGTGACCATTTCCTATTCACCTCTTTGATTTTATCCAATCTGATGCATATTTTAATTTTTTTTTCCTTATTTAAATATAAATGACTCCAAGCATTATGTGACTGCGTGTCAGTGTCCTATCTTCGCACTTGTATTTTTTTTTAAAAAATAACAAACGAAGATAAAGCCAAATGCCTGTTTTAGGACAGTATGCCTGGCTTTTTCACCAAAATACTATTTTTTTTAAAAAAAAACTTAATTAAAGCAGATTTGAAACATTTTACCAAAGTAATGCAGTTAGTGGCGTAAAAGGGGTGTACGGGACTAGTGGTGTAAAAGGGTTCACGCCACTGACAGAAAAGTGTACTTTTGCGTCAGAAAATTGTACTTTTTGTGTCAGTGGCATGAACGTTTTTCACGCCACTATACGCCACTAGTGGCTTGAACCTTCTTCACGCCTAGTATGCCCGTGTCTGAATTCAAAGCGTAGACTGGCAGAATATTCCCCCGTGGCAGTAGAGGAGAATATTCCCTTGTGGCAATTCTTGCTTTTACTTCTTTGGATTCCATGCATCCTTCTGTGAATATGCATATACCTAGACAGTTCTGAGTCAATATATAATCGCCTAATTAATAACACACGTTAACCATTAATTAGCTGCCAGTTCGTGTAATTAACTCGTTGAAACCTAAACAGGAAATTATAAGAGAAAATCCATCTCTGGGCCCTTTTTGGCCAAAAAAACCCAAAAAGGGCCCTATGAGATTGAAATTCCCAAAACAGGCCCTAGGGCCCTGATTGGGATGAAGTTAATAAAGGAAAGGACATTAATACCCTTTGATTAAAAAAACAAAAAAGAACTATGTATAATCACTTTGCCTCTCTCTCTCGCGTCGGCTCTGTTCTTTACCCCTCTCTTTCGGCTCCATTGACGGAAATTGCTCGAGCTCGCCTGTGCGTTTCATCTTTCCTGTCGCTCATGCCGCCGTGTTCAGATGAGGTGGTTGGTTACCGAAGTTGATTAGCTTCTTTTGGCTCTCTAGTATTTCAATGTAACATATGGGTGGTTCTTCATCTTCTATTGCTGTCCATATTTGTCTTAAATTTGAATCAGCTTCTGCAGATCTGAGTTCCGATTGACCACTGCTTCGATTGAGATGCTTCCACGGTAGCTTGAGGAGCAGGGGCGGACCTAAAATGTAAAGGGAAAAAAATGTGGATGGTGAGGCTGATGGGCGACGAGGCTTTGACAGTGAGTTGACGACGTTGAACGACACAGAGGATGGTGAAGAAGCAACTGATGTTGGACCCATAAAGAAGAAAACGTCTTCCATTCCAAGTTATGGTACGTATGATTCTTTCTAGAAATTCGATTGCATTTGTAAACCCTAGCCTCTTCGCTATATTCTGTGTGAATGTTGTCTGTGGGATATCTACCTGTTATGCAAATCTTTTAGTGAAAGTGGATGGTGGAACATTGATAAAAATGTCAATGATTTCTTGCTGGTTCGATTCAGATTTTTGACTAGTGAGAATGCAAGAAAGGAAATTAAATTTTGTTTACATCATGGTCGTAAGCTCATAACAACAATGGCCACGAAAGGAAATTAAATTTTGTTTGCTCCACCTATAAAATTTCTAGTTTGAAATTCTTTTACTTTGGAGTGAATTCAAAAATTCTTGAATAAGCTTCCTTGAAAGCTCATGATTCTAACTTTCGATGACTTGTGCGCAATTAGATTGCTCAGCTTTCTTAAAAAATGCATTCTTTAGGGGCTGTAATTTTGTAGTGCACAGTATATTGTTAAAAATAATATTATAGCTACTTAAATCAATTGGAGAAAATAATGTTGTTTGTCTTGTCTTGGTGAACCATAGTCATATATAGGTTAATGGCTTATGGAAGTTATTGAAAGAAGACAAAAGGTTTGAAAAAAGTATCTGATTGCATTCATTTGGTTTGTAAAATAGCGAGTTTTCCCGCCTGTCTTTCAAATGTAATATGTTTCTACGAAAGCTAGTAAAGTGATTGGTGGTTTCACATTCTGAAGCTGAAACCCTTGACCTTTTGTGTTCTAACAGTCAACATTTCTGATAGCGGTCATTTGTGTGTGCAAAAAAGAAAGACTTTCCTGCATGGGCAGCATAATTTTGGCCCAAATGGGTTTGTTTGTTTGTTTTTTTTTTTAAAAAACGTTACTACCATCAAGGCATTTGGTCTTCAAATGTTTTACAAGAATTTATCAGTTTTGGTATGATTCTTTTTGCTGAATGGTGTGGGTAGGATTAAATTTTCACTTTTCAAATGTTCAATGATCTTATTGTACTGTTCTTGCTTGCTTGCTCTATATAGTTCCTTTTCACATCAGAAGCTCCTTTTTTGAAATTTGCTTTGGCTTATTGATTTGCACTTCTCTTAAGTTTATAATTTGGCATCTGCTTTGTTTAGGGCATGATTGAGCATGGACTGCTGTTGAACATGGAGCTTATCAGTGACGGAGAAGATGTTAGAGAAAGAGAATCTAATACAAGGCCTTAAGAGTCTACACAAGTGGAAGAGGAATAATTAGGCAGCAAACTTGTTTAATATTTAGTAGTTAGGATGACGTGTTATGGGCAAAAAATAGTGATTGTATTTAGAAGACACGTTTAGTCCATCAATTTTTGTGTAAATGTCAACTTGTATTTATGACAAAGTTGTGAATGTCAACTTGTAGTTATTTTTGTAAATGTCACAAAAATAATATGTTCACAACTTTGTCATAAATACAAGTTGACATTTATACAAAAATTGATGGACTAAACACGTCTTCTAAATACAATCACTATTTTTTGCCCATAACACGTCATCCTAACTACTAAATATTAAACAAGCTAAGTTTGCTGCCTAATTATTCCTCTTCCACTTGTGTAGACTCTTAAGGCCTTGTATTAGATTCTCTTTCTCTAACATCTTCTCCGTCACTGATAAGCTCCATGTTCAGCAGCAGTCCATGCTCAATCATGCCCTAAACAAAGCAGATGCCAAATTATAAACTTAAGAGAAGTGCAAATCAATAAGCCAAAGCAAATTTCAAAAAAGGAGCTTTTGATGTGAAAAGGAACTATATAGAGCAAGCAAGCAAGAACAGTAGAATAAGATCATTGAACATTTGAAAAATGGAAATTTAATCCTACCCACACCATTCAGCAGAAAGAATCATACCAAAACTGATAAATTCTTGTAAAACATTTGAAGACCAAATGCCTTGATGGTAGTAACGTTAAAATAATAATAATAATAATAATAAAACAAACAAACCCATTTAGGACAATTATGCTGCCCATGCAGGAAAGTCTTTCATTTTTGCACACACAAATGACCGCTATCAGAAATGTTGATTGTTAGAACAAAAAAGGTCAAGGGTTTCAGCTTCAGAATGTAAAACCACCAATCACTTTACTAGCTTCCGTAGAAACATATTACATTTGAAAGACATACGGGAAAACTCGCTATTTTACAAACCAAATGAATGCAATCAGATACTTTTTTCAAACCTTTTGTCTTCTTTCAATAACTTCCATAAGTCATGAACCTATATATGACTATGGTTCAACAAGACAAGACAAACAACATTATTTTCTCCAATTGATTTAAGTAGCTATAATATTATTTTTAACTATATACTGTGCACTACAAAATTATAGCCCCTAAGGAATGCATTTTTCAATAAAGCTGAGCAATTTAATTGCCCACAAGTCATCGAAAGTTAGAATTATTATGAGCTTTCAAGGAAGCTTATTCACGAATTTTTGAATTCACTCCAAAGTAAAAGAATTTCAAACTAGAAATTTTATAGGTGGAGCAAACAAAATTTAATTTCCTTTCGTGGCCATTGTTGTTATGAGCTTACAACCATGATGTAAACAAAATTTAATTTCCTTTCTTGCATTCTCACTAGTCAAAAATCTGAATCCAACCTGCAAGAAATCATTGACATTTTTATCAATGTTCCACCATCCACTTTCACTAAAAGATTTGCATAACAGGTAGATATCCCACAGACAACATTCACACAGAATATAGCGAAGAGGCTAGGGTTTACAAATGCAATTGAATTTCTAGAAAGAATCATACATACCATAACTTAGAATGGGAGACGTTTTCTTCTTTATGGGTCCAACATCAGTTGCTTCTTCACCATCCTCTGTGTCGTTCAACACCGTCAACTCACTGTCAAAGCCTCGTCGCCCATTAGCCTCACCACTTTTTTTTCCTTTACATTTTAGGTCCGCCCCTGCTCCTCAAGCTACCGTGGAAGCATCTCAATCCATGAAGCAGTGGTCAATCTGAACTCAACTCAGATCTGCAAAAGCTGCTTCAAATTTAAGACAAATATGGACAACAGTAGAAGATGAAGAACCATACATTGAAATACTAGAGAGCCAGAAGAAGCTAATCAACTCCGGTAACCAACGCACCTCATCTGAACACGGTGGCATGAGCGATGGGAAAGATGAAACGCACAGACGAGCTCGAGCAATTTCCGTCAATGGAGCCGAAAGAGAGGGGTAAAGAACAGAGTTGACGCGAGAGAGAGAGAGAGGCAGAGTGATTATACATAGTTCTTTTTTGTTTTTTTAATCAAGGGGTATTAATGTCCTTTCCTTTATTAACTTCATCCCATTCAGGGCCCTAGGGCCTGTTTTGGGAATTTCAATCTCATAGGGCCCTTTTGGGTTTTTTTGGTCAAAAAGGGCCAGAGATGGATTTTCCCAAATTATAAAGCTACACATAGGAACAAAGAAACAAGCATAGCTAATTAAACATATCTTGGTTCGGCTAACTCCACCTCCTACGTTAATCCTCTTAAGAATACGACAACAAAATTTTATCTCACTATAACATCTCAAAATACAATCCAGTTATAAAATGGATAAGAAGAAGAATGAAGAAGAAGAACATCGAGAAGAAAGAAGAAGAACAAAGAAAAGAGAGAAGAGAGGAAAGTGTATAACCAGTTAAATATTTCTCTGGTATTGTAATTGTACACAAATAATGACATAAAGATCAGCTTATTTATAGCCGTGAGTAAAGTATCTGATAGCACAACTAAATCGTAAATTGGTTATAGCTGGTAGCAAATAAACTCAACTAAAAACAGTTGTCCTAGCTATTTTTCTAACTACTAGTTACACTAATACACAACTCATCACCTCAAACCATTCATTTAGGATTTTATACAACTTACCAACCTTTGCTTATGCAAATTAAATTACGATCTTAGACCATTTACAAGAGTGATTTTTCTTTGAGTTGCAAATTAAATAAGATCCAGTATATCCTTACCAAGCTAATCTTCAACTATCTATATTCTTTAAATCTAGAACGATATAGACAAGCTCCCTTTTGTTGATTTGCTAGTCAGGCAGTTCATCAGCCTCCATCCTCGTTTTTCTTTTTGTAGCTTCATCTATCTATACGTAGATCCCAGTTCAGGCCCATAGCACAAAGATGATGGTTTCTTTGTTTTATTGCCCAATCTGGCTGGTGAGACGAGCGAATTAGCATAGATCAAAATAGAAGGAAACTTTGAAGGTCTTCTTGAGGAATCAATAACCCTATTAAGTCTCTTGATAATAATATGCAGGGAAAATGTTATGAAGATCACTAGCTCAGATAGAGCCAAAGAAGTCAGTCCTTGATATGATTGAGAGTTAAATATGTTGATTTGTTGGCTCAAAACATTCTTTTAAACTGCATGATTCAAAAGTGGGGATTCACTGCATAAAACAAAGCCTCAGGTCTAATAATATTTAAACAGTTATCCAAATGACAGCTATCCAATAAAATAATCATAGTATTTCCAAAAACATGATACCCTAGAATGTCAATATATAAATAAATACATCACATTTATAAATAAGATATCAATCCCCATACCTCTGGCTACTTCCTTTAACCTCTAATAGGATTAAAACGCTCCCCCCTCCCCCCCCCCCCCCCAAAAAAAAAAAGGCACAATAACAATGAGTTGGGACATGAAGTCCTAATAACCAAAATCAAATTAAAGAATATCCAAAAAAAGAATACAATCCAATGAAGCCAAATAAAGTCATATAAATAGGAAATATAATTAACAAAATATATATATGCTCTTAGAAAAACATACACATGCATGCCCAGACAGCCCAGTTATCCCCTCTAACATAACTCCTTATTACACTTTGATGTGGAACATGGCTTCAGGTGTAGTATAACCCGGCTAAAGATCCCTCTATACCTCAAGCTCCAGTCTCCCTTCCTTGTCCCCCACTTGGGTCTGAATTTGGAAGTTGTTTGGCCCCTTTCTTCCACGCACATGTGTCCACACAACACAACTCCACAATATACCAAACTTCATAATAACATTTCACAATTATGAATGCCACCAAAAGTCAACACCATATACATATTCCACAGATCAACACGTCCCATCACAATCATTTCACAACACATGATTCATTTTCACAATTCTTTTCAAACAATAGTCGTGGCTTCATTGAAGAATTTCAAGGAAAAGGTACATAATTATACTTGTTTCAACATATTCTAGGATATATATTTATAAGAAAATATATACATAAAAAGATAAACCTTATAGTGACAAGCAAGCACATAAAGTAATTTAATCTCAATTACCTCAACTCCAAACTAAACTTCATTGAGGAGCATGGCACAAGCAATCATCGACCAGTTATAAGAGAGCTCTACATTAAAAATGTAGATACAAGCAATGAGAGACTTTACCTCTCAACCGCCCACACATAATTTACAACATATAGCATACAACTGCGCTGCCACACCCACACCGACCATGATGTTCTCTTTCATGAGACACGGTAGAAGGAAATTGGAGGCATCAAGCTTGAATCCAGGTTGTGACTTGTGCTTGAGTGGACAAGCTCAAGGACATCAATGCAAATGCGTCAAAGTAAACAAGTCTCAATGTACCCGATATCCTTTTTCCCTTATTTTCCCCTGTTTAGTTGGATTTTCATAATAATAGTACAGAGAGGTCAGCACCAGAATGAAAAGTCCAACCTCTGTTTTGACTGGTTTCGGAGAACCCACCAAAAAATTTCTCGGGAAGATATGAAGTAAATGAATCTGGCAATGCAGGACACGACGATCTTCAACTCATTCCTCAGTTCAAATGCCCAAGAGCAATATGGCTTAATCCCTCGAAAGTAGCAGATACGACCTTTGGGTTTATTAACATATTTGTGTTGAACTCTTCTAAGATTTCGGAGATTAGTGAGCCCAGATCGAAAAGATTAAGACTTTAATAACTGAGATGTGAAGTAAAGGAAAACCGCTTCGTCCGCTGCAGGTAAAGACTTTAAAAAGTGAGTGGCATTGTCTACACAAGTTCTAGGAAGCTGATTACCATCATGCTAACTGCGGTTTCAAATCAGTTTTTAAGATTTATTTTAATGTTAATGAGAATAGGGTGGCGTTGGATGTTTCTCTGAGCCTTTTGACCAAACCAAAATCCAAAGGGTGGAATTATCAGTTACGGACTTACGATAAAGATATGGATACAAAATTCCATGAGTAATAAACCATCAGTAATTAACTAATCCAGCAACTTGCATTGTCTAGTGTCAAACATTGAATGAGAACGCAAGTTATAGTGGTCCACTTACTTCTAGCTAGGAACCTGATTGTGATGTTGACAATGATCTATAAAACATTTTAACAGCTTCTGTGAGGAAGGCTCTAACTTCGGTTTAAAACATATAATACGCTATTTATAGTATAATGTTGACTATTCTAATAAGCACATTATTATTTATTATTCTATGAGAACAAAGGAGAATAACTATTTGGGGCCCAGGGTATAATGAAGATTAATATCACTTATGAAAAAAAAAAAAAGATGAAGATTAATGTCAGGCGTAGATAAGGAGCGCAGAAGGAAAAGCAAGAATCGCAAGTTCGGGTTGATTTTTTTTAGTGTAAAAACATTTATTACTTCCACATTTCCTGTATTAATGACCTAGTTTGAAAATGAATTTTGGAGATAAGACTTTTGTCTTATTTATAAGTTTTTGGGTAAGGGACATTTTTAGCAATAAAGTTGTATGATAGGGAATCTGTCACAATTAAGTTTTTATATATTGGTGTTAAAATATATATAAACTTGATAAATTGACCGTCGAGTGTATGTGGGTCCTTCATGTTCTACCCTCGTCTTTTTCCCATTTGACCGTATGAAAGACGCAGCAGTGTACCTTCGTCAGTCATCCATTAAAGACCCTTGAACCTCTGATTCTTCTGTGAAACATACATATGGTTAGAGACTTAGAGCTGAGAATTAGAACTCAATTTTGAAAGGATAAAGCTTAAAAAAGATGACTCTTTTAAGTTTAAAAAAAGAAAAACATATATTCTTAAATGCCCGACCCGTGAGTGTACAGGGTAGGATCGGAAGTCATTTCTCTAAACGTTAATTTTTTTTTCTTATATATTTTTTTTAAAAATATAATTAATAAATTACAACAACTAAAATTTTAATTTAACAAATAAATGTGGTCGACATTATGGTCTAAATAACACGCATCATAAAACAAATAAACATGGTCGGTAAGTCATAATCAGAAGTAAATTATTGTCCACATACTACAACTATAAATAATTAATGAGAAGACTTAATAAAATTAAAAATATTTCTTATAAATATGTCTTAAAAAGGGTAAGTAGTCAACAAAATAAAAAACACAGGATATGAATAAAGCAATCACTAGAAAATAAGTCAAAAATACAAAATTAGTAAGAATACTTATAAAATAAAAAATATCTTTTATAAGTTTCAAATTTTTAGGATTCTTAATACAAGATGTTCTTATGAAAATTAATTCTAAAAAAGATAATAAAAAAATTAGTTATTTGCAATATCATTAACAACGTATAAAAAATCAATAATATTATTATCATATAAATAATTTTTTTTTTTAAAAAAAAAGTATATGGGTCTTAAAAGGCCAGTCCTTTTGGGTCTTCAATCTTACAAGATTGACCATTTTCGGCCCGCTTTCACTTTTAGAGTAAAAATTTTAAGTTGGGCCTTTATAAATTTAGGCTCTAAAGCCCATCGACTCTACATATAGTCCATTTATGTTTACAGAAGCAAGCCATTATATGAATGAAGTTAATTAATTGCCTCTTGCGCGCTGTCTCATCTGACTTCCTTCCTGCAAAGCTATAGCCTTCGTTTACACAAATTTCCCATTTTATTTACTCACTCCTACTTCCCATTTCCCCTTGCCTTCTTCCCTCTCTTCATATCACGCGTCCTCTCTTATGCAGTTATGCTATGTTCTTTGTGTTCTTTTCTGTATCACGGTCTCGTCGCCTGCTCATGGGTTTCGAGTGGTAACCCTTGTGAAGATTATCGAAGAATGTCTTCTGGATTTATCGAAGACTTTTTTTTCCCTCCTTTTCTTCCACATAAGCATTTATATCTTGCCATTACACCATCTAAGGTCAAATTGCCAACCAGGAGTGACATAATTGGCTAAAGCATCGGTCTTCATCCCAAAAGAAAAAAGGTTCGGTACTTGCTGGTTTATGTGAAGGCCTTATTTGTGGACGATCTGTAAGTATCTTTGTAAGCGTTCTTTAAGCCTGAAGGCATGTCCTGATCCTAGTGGGCTACCAATGTCTACCCCCACCTAAAATTTTTTATTAAAAAAAAAATCTAAGGTCAAATCTTTTTCTCTCTCCATTTTAAATTTAGTCAACGTTAACAAAGTTAAAAGCTTTGGTAAAATTTCCCCAATTTGTAACATTTATTTGTATTTTAGTAGGGGGTAACATTTCCCCAATTGGTATTCATAAAAACTTTATGATGCCAAACACCCTTAACATAAAATTAAACTTTGTTGTTAAAATTGCATATTCACCCTAATTTTTTTAAGTATGTATAGTGCTTATGCCAATTGACGCCGTGAGTAAGTGATAATGTTTGTTGTATTAGCAATGAACAACTTAAGTTATTTACGGCGTACCTATTCAAAATTAAACATAAGAAAAAATATAACACGTTAACAATCAATTTTTATTCCTGGCGTAATAACATGCACAAAATCTAGTAGTTAAATCCATTGTTGTCAAACTCGCGAGTTGACTCTCCGAGTTTACCGTCTTTACGTTTATACCTTACTAAATCGAGTCAAGTCTCTAGCAAACTCGTGTCAACCGTAAACTCCTATAAACTCACGAGTTTACAGACCGAATTCACCGTTTTTACGTTTGTAGCTTACAAAATTATGTTAATTTTTTTCAATTTTGTCATCCTCAACAACTTTATATATGAATTTTATAAAAATTTCTTAATTAGATATAATAAATTATGAATGTTGATATATTTAATTTTAATTATTTGGATTTGAAATATATTTAAATCAAATTGTTGTTATTTTTATATTATAATTATTTAATTATACACCGTTAATACATGTTTTAATGATAAAAGTAAACTCTTACGAGTTTATCGATTCGAGTTTACGATATGAGTTTACATCATTGTTACGAGTTTGTATAGACTCGTGAGTTTAACAACCTTAGTTAAATCAATATTTTGCACTAGCGTATCTCTTATATTTATTATCTTTCTCTAAAATTAACTTTATAAATTGATATAGAACATAATGTTATGGTTAAGTAACTTATTAGCTTTATTAATCTCTTCAAATTTAATAAATAGGTCTTGGAAGGAGTATCAATGAGAAGAGATTGGGCATGAAGTTGCTGCAAGCAAACTAAACGGCCTTGATTACTTCGAACTAAATGGCCACCACCTCAACTTTGGGGAATGTTTGGATAGAGAGAAAAGTGAAGAGGAAAGTAGATGAAGGAAGACTTTTAAAAATGATAATTTTGTTAGGAGTTTTCATCTCTTCTAGTATTCTTCCTTCTTACTTTTTTTTCCCTACACGTTTTTCTTGCTAAGCAAACTAATCAATTATGGATCGTCTAAATTGAGTTTTTTATATTTTTTAAGATAATTATTTTAATATGTATAAAATCTAAAATAAGGATAATCTTTTCACTATTATTTTTTTTAAAAATGATTTTTTTTTTTAAAGTAAAGTGGTTTCTTTGATAAGTATAGTGCTTAGCT
The DNA here is from genome assembly GCA_034222035.1 of Acacia crassicarpa. Taxonomy (NCBI): domain Eukaryota; kingdom Viridiplantae; phylum Streptophyta; class Magnoliopsida; order Fabales; family Fabaceae; genus Acacia; species Acacia crassicarpa. The sequence continues at coordinate 14,165,373 of JAWXYG010000009.1, read as the reverse complement.
GGGAAGCCGGGTTCCAATTTCCCTCCATCCAAACACTGGCTAAGTTAGAAACAAGGTGGCATCCATGATGAGCATTTGGTGCTCATCATCCTGCCGAGAACCCCGAAAAGCTTGAAACCATATTCCCAATTCATCAATAAGTACATATTGAGTTTCCTCTTGAATTTCCTCAGTTGCATCTGATTCCATATGGCCCTCGTTATCCAAACTTGGCATTTCGATGTGGCCTTCTTCGTCATCATTTTCACCAGCAAGAGTAATCTGCATTTCATTGAGCGGGGCCATGATTATTGCGCGTTGTGTATCACCAATAATCTGCAGGGAATTCCAACAGGATCGAACAGTGACAAGCACATAGAACAACGCAGATAAACCGATAGCAATCTTAATATTCATTTTCATGACGGCGACGATGAGACATCCTAGGAAAAAATTGGACATACCCACATCAAACTCAGGTTGGATTTGTTTAGACAAGCTGACCGACATGAATGCAAAAGCTGCAAAGGAAACAAGGCTTAACATATTCCTTCTTCCCTTTTCATCTTCCTCGTCATGTTGTTTACTTCTGTCTTCATAGAAAGAGTAGAGAGAGGTGAGCATCAAAGACAGAAACCCTACGTGTGCCTTCAACAAGAAAACCCTAGACAACTGTGGGCACTTGTTTACAAAGAGCGTCAAGAGGGAGAATATAGAGCTGAGAATAGAGTAGAAAAGGATCTTGAACAAAGTCCAATGTCCAAAGAGGTTGTGGAATGAGGGACTCAAGGCATAACAGATGAATCCGACCACACATGACACGAAGCCTAGGAATCTCCAAACTTTTGGATGGATATGAAAGTTGAAAATCATGGTGGCTGACAAAGGGAGATCAGATTATGATTATGAAGAGATTATATAAGCAGAGACTGTGGGAAGTAATAATAGAAGAAGATGCATGGTGGGTTAGACGCGTTTTCCGTATTGAGAAGGAAATTGCGTGGATATGGCCAAGGGTTTTGCTCCAATCAACACCGCGTTAGTATTTTCCTCATGGGTTACCAGAAACTCATGATAAAGTAATGGGAAAGCTTATTCGTGATATTTATTTTCATGGAAAGTCCGTATAGTATTTTCCTGGCGGCCTGACGAAGCCAATGATCTGGAAGGTACGTAAGTTGAACACGGTTTAGTAGTATTTGATTAGTAATATTAATAATAGGGTTGACGTGTAAACTTACAAACCATCTATTTTTTTATGGACATCCAACATAATTAACTATTTAAGGGTGTAAAACTAGAAATAATCAATTTATTTGTAACATATCTAACAATGGCTTTAGAAATATGTGCATTTTTTAAAATGGGAAATTGCCTAGACCTTATGGAAACAATTTTATTTCTGTCAACCCTGAAAATATCACTTAAATTTTGTTTTACAAAACAAATATAGGCATTTACAAAAGAAATATGCGAACGACAAAAAATTTTAATTCTTGAATTCTTTTAAATCTTTTTATTTGTCTTTTTTAAATACTCATATTTATCTTACAAATACATTTATGTAAAAAAATTAAAGTGAGGGTATTATTGTCTTTCTACTGACAAAACTTAAATTTTATTTTGATCAGGAAAAGTTTTTTTACAAGACAAATATGTGATTGACCAAATTTTTTTAAATCCTTGGATTCTTTTAAATTCCTTTATTTATCTTGTAAATGCTCTTATGTAAATAATAAAGTACGATATTATTTTCTTTTCACTAACAAATTTTAATTTTGTTTTGACCCAATAAGGTGTGGTGAAATTTCAGAATCTTTTAAAGATTGACTGAAATAAAATAGCTTTCATAGGTGATATTTTCTCATTTGAAAAGGCACACATTTGTCAAAATATATTAAAATAATACTTGGTGAGCAGACTAGTGAGACTCACGATGCAAAAAGTAACAAAATTTAACTCAAGTTAACGACATTGTTATAAGTACTATGTCTACTTTTGCCCCTAAAAATAGTTATTGGTGTTGAATAACCATAGAAAAATAATTTATTACTAAATTTACACCTTAACCATATAATATATTGCACAAAATGCCAAAAAGGCTGAGCATAACTTTTGAGATGTGAGATATTAAGTCTAACCCCTAACTTGTATCATAAGTAAGTGGAAATATCTTAGAAACCTCCTCTGCCATTACTGTGAGAAGATTTGGCAGGACCATTTCATGCTCATAGAAAGAGATGAGCATGGAGTGCTAATCTCAAGGCCATCCATATTGCTTTTGAATGGTCAAGATTCAATTCAATTTTTCATTTTTCATTTTATTTTAATAGATATAAAATTTGAATTAAAGGTAATCTTATAAATGACACCTCTTTTAAAAAAATAAATTTATTATTGAAAAATTACAGCTTAACAAGTTTGAAAAACTAAAATACCTAATAATATAATGGATAAAAATATATTTAAACTAGAAATCAATGAGTTCAAGTGTATTAATTAAATCCAGACATTATTTTATTATTTAGCTTATGCTTATCTTTATGAAATGAAGTTCAATAAGAGTCAATGAGTTTCATCACACATGCAAGAACTCACAATTAAGAGACTATTCTATAATTCTATTTCTTTTGGATTAATATTTGGTCAAGTTTACACAAAATAACAAATTCAGTCATTATATTGCAGTGTGCTATCCTTTAGCAACAATCAATATTAAATGATATGTCAACACTCAACGTGTGTGTGTCTATATATATATATGGTCCATATTAGAGAATGGATATTATGAAATTCATTACATAATAAGCATGTGTGTGTGTGTGTATATTCATTAATGATTGGTTCAGCTATGATGTTGTCATAAACATAAATGAGATGACAATTTTAAACCAGCCCTGCTTCAACCTATCATAAAAGCAACAAAAATTTGCTTCACCCTAAAAGCCCATTAAACCCAATAAGCTAGTCACAAAAAAAGGTTATTCCAAACACTTTCATATCATATCTTGTATGATTCAAGTTTCATCTCAGCAACCATTACAATGTGCTTGTGAGCATAGTAGTGAAAACGTAGTTTTTACCTGAAAACGAAAGGAGAATAAAAAATCATAAAACGTAAAATCGTAATACAAAACGTAGTTTTTACCTATATATATATATATATAATTCAAGAAAAGTAAGGCACTTGTCATCATCCACACACTGATCAATGTTCAATCAAAATATCCAACATTGTCATTGATCAAACCATATTTTTTTGTATGATTTTACTTGATTAAATTGAGATTTTTAATGCATTTTCTGGGACATTATTGCATGATTAAGTACTAAGTTGAGTTAAGGACATTTGTATTGAATTAAGTGTAATTAGGGGAAAAATGATTTTTATTTATTAATTATTCATGCAAATGATTTCTTAGACTTTTGATGCCACATTGTGTTTAATCTTGCATTGTATGTGTTTAAGAAGAAAATGAAGATTTTTTAGGGTCAGAATTAATGTTTTGAGGACTGAAGAAAATTACGAGAAAGGCCCCAACAATTTCTGGAAATTGGAAATCAATGAAGAAAAGGAGCCAGAAAACAATTACAGAAAAGGACCCTAGATGTTTTTGAAATTGCAGTTTGCCCCACAAATAGTGTGAAAATTCTCACTTTAGTCCCTTTCAAGAACTTTTAAAATTTTCACTTGAGTCCCTTAGTGAAACTCTGCGTTTTTTGCTTAAACACTCCGTTTTTACGTTTTTACTCTGAAACCGTTTTTTCCACAACGAAACACGTTTAACCTAAAATAAAACGTAAAAACGACGTTTTTACCGTTTAAAACGTGTTTTTGACTACCATGCTTGTGAGAATCCTATTATATATGGCCCCACTTAAAAAATAAAAAAGAGAAAATAAGAAAATCCCATCATTGATGATGATTGCCCAGGGTTCAAATTGGCAATCATCATTCATTGAATAAGAAAAATTTGTAAAAACGAATAAAAATCCAATCAATGATGATGATTGGGGTCTAAATTGGCACTCATCACCGAAGGGGAAATTTAAAAAGTAAAAAAATAAAAATAAAAACAATCCTCTTATTGATGATGATCGTGGTTGAAATTGGCATTACAATTTATTAAAGGAAAATAATAAAAAAAAGAAAATACAAAAAATATCTCTCATTTTTATAGGTTTAAATTAGGCAATTACTTGTGGTAAAAAAATTAAAAAAACGAAAAAAAAAATCCTCCATTGATAGTGATTGGGTCAAGTTAGGAAGTTTTCTTAACATTAAAAAAAATTAAAAATTAAAAATTGAAAAAGAATGAGCATTTATGAGGAAAACCCTACCTTGAGACTATAAATAGGGGAGCACGGGTTGAAGCAAGACACACAAAATTTTGGGAGGAAAAGGAGGCAAGAGGGGAGGTAGAGAATTTTCTTTTATTTCATTTCTTCTCAGTTTAATTTGTTCGGAAAGATATTTATATTAATACTATTATAAACAGGTCCTCCTCCTCAATATCTGGGGTTAGAAGTGACAAGGAAGAAGGTGAGTTAAGAACATAAAAAACCCAACCTCAGACGTTATCCCATATTGGATTTAAGAACATAAAAAATCCAACTTCAGACGTAAGAAGACCCATGATGTCCAGAAGAAAACATCTGCTCCTCTAAGCAACGCCTCTTTAGATCTACCCCAGGAACGCAGATCCAAACTACCAAGGGAGAATTGGATCTCATAACGTTCATACATCCATCTAGCCAAGAGGATTTGAGCAGATCAAAGATATGGACTCGCAACAACAACTTGGACTCGTCTGTGGCACAAAGGCAGTGGTCGCCGGCGGCCACAAGCCACCGGGGAGGAAGCATGCGATGAAGAAGATGAGGAGGTGCAGAGAGGAGGAGAGAAGGAGGAGAAAAGAGAGGAGAGAGATTCGTACTAAATTGAATCTGTCAAGCTTTTATTTCATTTCTTCTCATGACAACAAGGCTTTTGGTCCATCAAGTTCCATTTTGTTTAAAATATTGGTCTCATTCATTAAATAAAAATATGAACCATTTTGCCCTTTGAGGGACTAAAACCAAAATATGGAAACTTGATAGGCTAAAGATTATATTAACCCAGTTGCTTTTCTAGATTAGGTCCTACAACATAACCGAGAATGTCAGCATATTTAACTCTTAAGTAAGGACTGATTTCTTTACCTCTGAACTAGTGATCTTTATAACATTTTCCCGGCATATTCTCAAGAGAATTAGTATAGTTTTGACCCACAAGAAGAATGATGCCGTTTTTGTCATTAAAACAATCAATTAAACTAAGACAGCCTACTAATAAAATGTAATGGTAGCCTAGGTCATTCTCCCTAGGACTAATTTATGGGTTTTCTCTACAAAATTTAGGCGATGAAAAATCAATGGAATGGACATAAACTAAAATGCAAGACTCTACTACTTAAATACAAAATACGAATGACTCTAAAATTTATATAAGAACAAAACTAACCTAAATAAATGCAAATGCAATTTTTGAGGGGTTTTCTTATGAAAAGGGAAATTTAAACCCTAAGGAATAGAAATATAGCTAAGAAAACAACAGACAAGAAAAATTAATGAAGGTTTACTTCAGATAGAGTGAAAAGAACAACTTATGATTTATATGGAGTTAGCTTTTTAAGTTCAGGTTAATTAATTAGACTAGAGGAAGATTGATAAGAGAGTGGAATTAATAGAATTAATCACCTAATTGAAACTCTTAATGATGTAAGTGCTTGGCTAATTAAACCCACTAAAACCAACCCCAATTAATTTCAAATAAATTCTGGAAATCATTTTTACAATTGTCTAATTAAACAATTGGACAATTAACCAACTCAATTAATCAATCAAGAGGAAAAACCAAAGTGACAATCAAATTAATAATAAAAACTCAATTAATAATTCAATTGACATTCCTAATATTTGTAAACAAAAATTCTAGCAAGTTTTTCTAGCACAAAATTAATCCAAAATATCAATCTAATCTAAAAGAGATATGTGTACGATCTAAAACTAAATTATTCTCAATAACTACAACTCAAAAATCATTTAAAACTAAATAATCTCAAGTTGAAACAAACTATAGTCTTCAAATTCAAGCTCCTAGGCTTAAACTTCCTCCCAACTTGCCTCCCATGATAACTTAAGCTGCCATCAAATGCTCCCAGCGGCCATTGATGGATGATAAGTGCTGATGGAGATTAAATGGATATTAAGGGAATGGTGGCGGGTCCGTGAGTGAATGATAGATGAATGAATGGATGAGTGGCGGGGCAACAATTTGAGGGAGAAATAGAAGAGAGATTGAGAAGGCGATGGTGTGTGTGGTTATTAGGGGTGGAAATCCCATGGAAAACAATCACAATGAGTCAATGACCCTACCAGGGAAGACTAGAGAGTCGTGCCGTGTGCAAAGGATAAAAAACATGAGGCCTTACATGAGACAGGAAAAAGAAAGAAATTAAAGTTGGTGTAGTCCACAGCTTTTTATACAAGCTGCACTCATGCTTATATATCTCTCTTAGAACGAATAAATTTATTAGAATAGAGTGAACAAACAAAGATGATGGCAGAGAAACCCAATTGTAAATGGGAAGGCAAAGCATCTGACGAAATAACAAAAGTGATGCATAAACTTAAGGTGTGCATGGCAACCATTCTGTTGCCCAACACTGTTTCTGAGATGAAACAGTTTTTTCTGATTCTGTGCTTTGGAAGAGTTCTGAGAATCAGAATTACGTTTGTTAACTCATTTTAGTTTTACTCTGAGAATCAGAATTACGTTTGGTAACACATTTTTCCTCCTCTTGTTTGGGAGTTAAAAAAATAGTAAGGAAGGAAGATGAATGATTAATGAGTTATTTTTACCATTTTGTCCTTTTCTTTAATAATTAATATAATTATTATACTTTATAAATAAACTTAAATTTAAATTTCCTAAAAAAATTATTTATGTAATTTTTATATTCAAAAAATTATTTATGTAGCGATGGCGGTAGTGGTGGTGGTGGGGGTGGGGTGGCGGCAGCGGTGGGGGAGCGGTGGTGGTGGCAGCGACGATGGCGGTGGTGGTAAGGCGGTGGCGGCGGTGGTGGTGGTGGTGGCGGCGGTGGTGGTGGGGCGGCGGTGGTGGTAGTGGGGCGGTGGTGGCGACAGCGGTGGTGGCGGTGGTGGTGGTGGCGACGGTGGCAGGGCGGTGGCGGTGGGGTAGCGGTGGTGTTAGGGGTGGCAACTGCAGTGGTGGTGGAGCGGTGGTGGTGATGAACGAAGGTAAATTTTTGCTTCGATTGAGAGAAAAATAAATTCTGATTTTTTGCCCTGGAATAAAGAAGCCAAAATTTTTAGCTTCATTTTTTTACTCCCCAGTACAAAAAATAAACCGGTTCATCCCAGGAACAAGAAAAAAAAAACTGGATTTACCAAACACAATTCTCATCCATTTTTGTTCCGGGGCACAGAAATTAGAAAAAAAGTCATTCTGAGAGTGTTACCATACACACCCTTAGAGTGAAATCCAACGTCGAGCTTAGAAATTGACCAACAGCCCTTGCCAAAACACCTTTTTTTTTTAAAAAAAATCATCCTTATATAGGAAGAACCTTTAGATTCTCAGCCGGGCAAGAAAATTTTACTTTTCTAATTTAAACGCCGAAAAAAATAAGATCTCGCGTGCATGGTGTAGTAGTAACAGCCAAAATCCGCCATTTTTTTTTTTTTTAATAATCACCCTAAACAACTCCATTAAAAACCTATACGACTCTGGCTGTGCAAAAACAGGAGAAGAAATTCAAGACCAAAACCGGGTGGGTACATGGGCGATAAGGATGGACGTTTTGATTCCAATGATGTTTCTAGGTGGGTTGTTTCTCTTCAGATTTGGCGGAACATTACCGATGTTGTAAGCTTCAAATAGGGAAAGCCAAATGCCTAACTCTAAATTAAAATGAATATAAAAGGATTAAAAGCACCCAAAAAAAAAAAATTGAAGCGAAGCTTGACCTCTGAGATTCTGAAGAATGGAGGAAAGACATTGAAGTGTTTTTTTTAGGAGAATGATGGTTTCTGAAGAATTAGCCACTCTCAGCAAAAATAGAAACTTGAAATGGGGGAAAGAAAAGTAAAATTGGGTGTAAATTGAATTTCAAATTTTAACTGGGTTGGGAAACGTGAGGAGTTAAACTGAGATGATGTGTTTGACTCCTTTTGGCCAAAAGGATTTTCTCTTCATCTTTTTTCTCATTTTCTCTCATCGGCTCATCAAGGTCGTTGATTGGGAAGAGGAGAGAAATGTTAAAATAGTATTGTGATTAATTGACGGATATGATTTAGAGATTATGAGGGATAATGAGAAAAAAATTATAAGAGAAACCTAACTCCTTGCATTTTCAACCATTCCTACACACCTCACTCTTTCTTCTTTCTTCACTTCCTCCAACACACTCCGCTAATAGTATGTTGTAAAAACTGGGTTGGGACGCGTACTTGTCTTAATTTTCATCTCAATTTTCAAAAATCAAACACATCATCTGGTCTACATATGTGGCTGCATTCAGCGAAATTAATTACGCGGCTTAACAGTTGAAGCGGACACTGTTATTATGAATAGTAACACACACTCAAAAAAAAGCAAAGAAACATTGCACGGCTAAATACTACTCCTCATTAGTATATATTGATGATGATGATGGTATTGACTTTGATGATGATGTTCCAAAAATATATAAAAAGTACATGGAGCAAAGCTAAAAGATGGAACAAAACTAAAAGACAAGTGCCAAAACTAAAACTCTTCTCATCCTTCTTTTTGAAGAAGTTTTAATTTTGGTCCTTGTAGTTAGCTCAAACCAAATACACATGAGATTATCGGCATAAAAAACCATATCATGAAACTACATGGATTAAAAAGAAAATTTCATGAAACTCTAAGTAATGAAAATAGTATTAACCCAAATATTTATTAATCGAAGAGAAGAGATTGGGCTTTTAAGTTGCTACGAACTCAAAGGTTACGACACGTCCGGATCCTGTCCTCTTCCCTCTCTCTCTTTTTCTCTCACAGTCCGATCTGGGCCATCTAAATCTTGATTCAACGATTCAGATTTAAAAAAAAAAATTATTTTTTTGTCTTTTTCGAAAAAGACAAAAAAAATAAAAAAAAATAAATCTGAACCGTTAGATTAAGATTTGGACGGTCCAGTTTGGACTGTGAGAGAAAAAGAGAGAGAGGGAAGAGGAGAAAATCCTCTTCCCAGTAACCGCACCTCTAAGCTAGAAAGGACGTGGCATCCCTGATGAGCATTTGGTGCTCATCAACCGGTGTAGCGCCCTGGAAAGCTTGATACCATATATCCATTTCATCAGTAGGGCCACGTTCACTTTCTTCATTACCTTTATCATCAGCAAGAGTCCGAATTCCATAGAGCCGAGCCATATTTGCACGTACTACATCACCAATCTTGGAATTCCAAAAGGAGTAAACAATGATATTGAGCACATAGACCAACGCAAATACACCAAGAGCAATCTTAATATTCATTTTTATGGCGGTGACTATGAGACATCCTAGGAAAAAATTGGACATACCCACATCAAACGTGGGTTGGATTTGTTTAGACAAGCTGACCGACATGAATGCAAAAGCTGCAGAGGAAACAAGGCTTAATATATTCCTTCCTACTACAAAAATTTTCGGATTTTGCTACGGAAAAATTCCGTAGCAAATTCCGTAGCAAAATCATTTTGCTACGGAAAAATATGGATTTTCCGTAGCAAAATGATTTTGCTACGGAATTTTTCCGTAGCAAAACCCTTCGTCGCAAATTGCGACGGACAAGGAAAATCCGTCGCAATTTGCGACGGAATTTCCTTTCCGTCGCAAATTTGCTACGGAAAAAAATTCCGTAGCAAATTTGCTACGGAAAAAAATTCCGTAGCAAATTTGCTACGGAAACTTTTCCGTAGCAAATTGCTACGGAATTAATTCCGTAGCAAATTTGAATTTTGCTACGGAATATTTTCCGTAGCAAATTTGCTACGGAAAATTTTTCCGTAGCAAATTCTTTTTTTTTTTAATTTTTTATTTTTAATTTTTTATTTTTTAATTTTTATTAAAAAAATTATTAAAAATTACATAAAAAATTAGTAAAAAATATTAAAATTACATAAAAATTATGGAAAAAATTGTATATTTTTATTATATATATATATATATATATATATATATATATATATATATATCATGAATCATATATTTATGAGCAAGCTAATTGGGAAACGTAATTATATAATAAGATATAAATGACCTAAAAGCAATAAACTAATATTAGCAATAGGGATACAACTTTTCAAGAATAGCACAACGCTATTAGATATCCATAGAGAAACAAAATATTCCCAGCGTTTTAAACATCCAAAAAAGAAAAAGTACATAGTAAAATGAAGACAACATTGACGTTATGAATCCTATTTTTGAACCTAAGACAGAGAAGTTCCCTTCCTCTTCTTAGCCCCTCCAATCTCAAAATGCTACACCTATGCAAAAACAAACAATTGAATTATCAGTCAAGTGTGATACAATATGCCAAAAAAAAAAACATAACACATGTAAAGCACGCCATGATTGATATACCAACCTTAATAACATGTTTCCAAATTTGCCACATTATAGATGCAATAAAAGCCTTTTGGAAATCATTCAGTACCGGGTTAATAAACATTGCAGAAACCCACGTATTCAATTCCCCATTGTCTTGATAGTCTAAGAAAGACTACCTCCATACCATACCCTCTTTACCCATTCACATCCAAGGAAAATATGATACACCGATTCACTTTCTCTCTTGCAAATCGGACATAGGTCAGACTCCTCGCAATTCCTTCTTTGTAAACAGAATGTTTTTTACTTAAGTCAATTATCATCAATAACCAGTGACAACACTCATCTGATTAACACAAATAAAAATTAACCAACCGATCTTAAGAAGAAAGAAGAAATGCTAAGGCGAAGTAGCAAGTTTGAAATTGTAAATTTGCACACAATAGTATAAAGAAAGCGCACTTACTATTATACGGCCTTCAATTCACAAATTTTTCTGCTCAAAAAGCCAAATCTGAATGCACGCTTTCTGCAACACAGAAAATCCCACAAAAACACGATTCACACAAAGTTTCTCACTTTAGTCACAAGAAACAAAAATCAGAAACACATAGAAGACCACAGGACAAACCAAAAACAGAAACCGAAAGGGGAAAAAATTATTTGCAGCCTTGTAATTCCGGTAACAGAATAAGAAAGAATTGTAAAAGGCAAATCCTAATATCTAGCAATTGTCTACGGCAACTGTATCCTCAGGAATACTTAACTAAAGCCCAAATAAATCCGAATATCCACATAATGATCCATAAATGCCAGGGTACATACGTGTCCTGTGTGCTAATTAGCATACATACATTCTTAGGTAAATTGTGGAATATACGAATGCCAATTGAAGAGTTTGCTTCCACTTCTATATGAATTATCTTCTCTTGATTGCTACTGGAATATTACATGAAATTGAAGGGAAGGAAAATCATGGAAATTTGAAGATCGATTACAAATCTAATGCATATATATCATCACATACAATAGAGACGAGCTTGAAGAAATGACAATTTCTTCCTTCTATACTAGAATAATTCTACTTCAGGGATATGGTTTCCTCCTACATCAGATATCAGTAATCTAAACAATGAACAAGTATTGATAGTATATAAAAGCCTTTAATAACGGCGTACAATTGTGGGATCAGAGGTGTAATTAAACTCTTCAGAAATTGGCTTCTGCATTGTTGAAGCTGATGCATGTTAGTGCTTCTTAGTGTCATCAATTAATCACCTGGACATAGAGATGGTTGTTGGACTGGAAGACACACAATCTTGTTCTTTCTGGCGTTCCTTCAACCTGAGAAGCATGAAAATGAATTCCATAATGCATATGCATTGCATCCTTGACAACAACAACATTCAGAAGGAAAATTCCAATTGCTAAGGAAGTCTCATATCCCGAAAGTATTCGAAATACAATAAGAATGAGGAGTAACCTGCACAAGGGCTTCCAAAATTTATAATAACTTTCTGCAAGGAAGTCTTTTGCTTTATCTCATTCATCGAGGCTTTGTTTATACTAGTATTTTGTTTCTATACATCTTATAAAAACAAAAACTTGCAGCTCTGGCAACAGGCCATTAGAAGCACATTTCAATGGTTTAATCCCAAAACTGGTCTTTCCCAAACGTTGGTTCATAATTCTCTTACGCGGCTACCGTACTCTTTAATCAACAACTCTTATATATATATATATATATATATATATATATATATATATATATATATATATATAAAGATTTATCTACCGACTTTCCGGCACCGAATCCAGTAACGAAACAGTGGTACATAGATCAAGAACCACCATCCAACTCAAACAGTAATAATAACTTAAGTGATAATCCCATTCAATATATATATTTGGACAAGTTGAGAAATGCATGAATATGAATCAAAGTAAACCAACCACGAGATCACAATCTTGAATTTAAACATTACCCATACGAGTTTCTTTAATGATATATACACTACTCTTTATCAGTTTCGAGATATACCCAGAAAAATAGAGATCCAAAGCTGAGAGAGGGGGGACAACATTTGCGCATCAAATCAACAACAAAACAAAACTATAATGAAGCATAAACGTTGAAGCAAATAAAGCTAAAGTTACATGTGGGGTTGGTTAGGTTGAGATCGAAGTTTGTCAAAAAAAAAACTCTCAGATGTCGAATACGAAAGAAGACCACCGTGCCCTAAAGATCTACGCAAGAAGAGGACGAGCATAAATACTTTGTGAAATTAAACTAGAAGCTCAGATTACAAAACCTTACCGGAGCTCAGAGATGATTCGCGTCGCCACCGTCGTATTGAAGACTGAGCAAACTCTTAACGGAGGTCTGAGGTCGATTCGCGTCGCCGTCATCGCGCCTTCGGATTCGAGGTTGAGAACTGAGGTCGAAGATGAGCCGACGGATCAAGGTCCAGAGAAAAGCGACTAAGAATAAAAATCAGAAAACCAATTTTTTTTCTTTCTTTAGTATTTCGAAATTGCGACGGAATTCATTTTCCGTCGCAAAATTTTGCGACGGAATTTAAAATCCGTCGCAAATTGCGACGGAATTTATTTTCCGTCGCAAATTGCGACGGAATTTATTTTCCGTCGCAAAATTTGCGACGGATTTTTTTCCGTCGCAAAATCCGTCGCTATTTTGGCTTTTTCTAGTAGTGCTCGTCCCTTGTTGTCGTCCCCGTCATCTAGTTTACATCGGTCATCATAAAAAGAGTAGAGAGAGGTGAGAATGAGAGCCAGAAACCCTACTTGTGCTTTCAACAAGAAAGCCCCAGAGAACTTGGGACACTTGTTTACAAAGAGCGTAAAGACGCAGAATATGGTGCTCAGAATAGAGTATAAAACGATCTTGAACGAAGTCCAGTGTCCAAACAGGTAGCGGAAGGAGGGGCTCAGGGCATAACAGATGAATCCAACTACACATGACACGAAGCCTAGGAATCTCCAAACTCTAGGATGGATCTCAATGTTGGACATCGTACGATGTGGTTGCTGAGAAAGCGATATCAGATGGTGAGAGAACTAACAATGAAATTAAAGGAGATATATGGGTAGGGTAGACGCGTTTTGGGTAATGAGAGGAAAGTTCTTGGATATGGTATGGGGATGATTTTGCTGGGACACTGCGTTAGTGAAGGGACTGGGCCAAGGCGTGGCCAACACGTAAGAAAGCCCTCACGAAAGCCGCGTGTGAAATCAATGAGGGAACGACTACATAAGACGACAAAATAAAGGTTTACTTGTGTGGATAATGATTGTAGTCTCTCTCTCTCTCCAGTAATCAATTTCTTCCGTTCTGCCATGCATTTTCCTTTTCCAGCTTTATTTCTGTCACACTTTCAGTGGTTGTTTACGACTATGCTGCAATATACTCGTTTCGTTCCATGGATATTCCAAGTAATATATGATCATATTGATAGTTTTGACTTACTTTGCTGTTCTTATAACTTGCCCGGAGCTATAACCATCACACCTTATGGGTCGACCAGAAACTCAGAATTAACAAAGTAATGGTAAGCTTATTGGTGATTTTCTATTCATAAATTCAATTTTCTTTTTTATCGTTGTCGCATGCCGGCGGACATGTGAAGCCAATGATCTTAACTTTTAGCAGAGAACGAGTCCTATTTCGTTCCCCCTGCGAAATTAAGATAAGTTGAACGTGGTTTAATATTTGATGTGTTAATATTAATATTAAGGGTGAATGTGAAAAATGCCTATATACTTTTATCAAAAGTGTACGTGACAGTGTGACACCATCTACGTAATCCATTCATTCATTAGCAGGTTCTGAGAAATCCATCAAATCTGGTTTTAGACTTGCATCCGAAAGGAATTAGACATATATGGATGTGCCCTCTATCAAGTCTCCAGAATGAAAGGTAAACTTCATATCGAGGTTGTTGAAGTTTTAGGAGTCATCAATTAAGGCTATCCTGAGATGCTGTTTTGGTGCTGAGGTGAATGGTGGAGATGCTGATCGAAGGCATCTGCGGCTGGCGTCGGGGGAGGGCGGGAGGCAGAGAGAGTGACCGAGATGAGAGAACATGGAACATATTTGCTTCACACTGTCGTCACTAGGTTGGACCCAGAAATAAAAAAGTAACGGACATTTGGTTCAATTGATTGAGATGGTATTTTTAATCCAGAAAGTCCATGTGTATTTTTTTATTAAAAAAACATTGGTGTTCACGTGCACTTTTGATAAAAATAATGAGTATTTTTACAACTTAATGCTAATATTAATATAATATATATATATATACATACACCACAATAATATGGAAGCACATAAGGTGCTTCTTACATGCTTGTCCCTCTAATTAGAGGGACAAGCAATTTTTTTTATTTTTTTTTAAATTTTTATATATTCTATATATTTAAATTAAATTATATGCTGCTTTTTGAGAAAAAAATTCAGCGTCCAGTATCTCAAATTAATTAGTTTCCAATTCTGCATTCAGAAATATATCCTACAACACCAGTATACTGAAAACTAATTAATTTGAGATATCGGAAGCTAATTTTTTTTTCAAAAAGCAGCATATAATTTAATTTAAATATATAGAATATATAAAAAAAATTTAAAAATTGTTTGCCCCTCTAATTAGAGGGACAAGTATATAACAAGCATATAAAGGAGAAGCACATAATCTGAATCCAATAATATGTCAAAAACGCCGAGCATAACTTTTGAGATGAGAGATATAACTAAAGTCTGACCCTGACTTGTATCATCAATAAGTGGTGTGCTCATCATCTCAAAACCATCCATATTATTATATTAAAACGTTCTTGGGAGCACATTTCATGAATGGAGTCCTCATCTCAAGACCATCCACATGATGATTTTGGATGGGTGCTCATCCAGATATGAGTCTTCTATATTTAATCTAGACTCTCCAGGTTTAATTCTTTTAGTTAATTATTCTAATGCGTACATAGTTTAAATGAAAATATAATCTCTTAGCTATCACATTTTCATAAATAATTTTTAAATAATTAATTTTAAATTTTAAATCTGATCTATTGATATGATTGGTGGATTGGTGGTTGTATATCTCATCACAATGATGAGCACCCAATCGGGGCAATTGTTTGCTGTTTACATTTCAACAGTTAATCACACAAACTACGTCAACGTATTATTCAAATTCACAGAAATCCAAAAAGTCAAAGGAAAGCAAGAGTGGCAAGTGCAGTTGGCGTCTCCTTATCATGTAAGTTATATGTAGACAGAAGATGCAACAACTCATGAGGAATAAATAATATACAACTTAACTTTATCACAGACTTTCGCCGAATGAAGGAGCACATACATACATATATATTTTACAAAAATGATACATGGTTCCTTTTTACGAGAGAGATGTTCCTAAAAAACGTATGATCAAAGAGAAGAGATTGGTTTTAAAGTAGGCTACAAACTGAATGAGGCCCAACTTTGAAATCCCATTCCCGTTGATGCATCACAAAGGAGAAGAGAAACTTGCTGGGCCCTGGAAAGCTTGAAACCATATTTCCAATTCATCAGTTTCCTCTTGGATTTCCACAATTGTATCCAATACCTGGTGGCCCTCGTTATCCAAACTTGGCATTATTTCCTCGTGGCCTTCTTCGGCACCATTATGTATGATTACTGCACGTACCGTATTGCCAATCTGGGAATCCCAACAGGAGTGAACAGTGATGAGCACATAGAACAACGCCGATGCAGCGAGAGCAATCTTTATATTCATTTTCATGACGGCAACGATGAGACATCCTAGGAAAAAATTTGACATACCCACATCAAACTCAGGCTGGATTTGTTTAGACAAGCTGACCGACATGAATGCAAAAGCTGCAAAGGAAACAAGGCTCAACATATTCCTTCGTCCCTTTTCGTGTTCCCCATCATGTTGTTGACTTCGGTCTTCATAGAAAGAGTAGAGAGAGGTGAGCATGAGAGCCAGAAACCCTACATGTGCTTTCAACAAGAAAACTCTAGAGAACTGTGGGCACTTGCTTACAAAGAGCGTCAAGACGCAGAATATGGAGCTCAGAATAGAGTAGAAAACGATCTTCGACAAAGTCCAGTGTCCAAACAGGTCGTTGAACGAGGAGCTCAAGGCATAACAAATGAATGCAACTACACTCGACACAAAGCCTAGGAATCTCCAAACTTTTGGATGGATATGAAAGTTGAACATCTTACGTTGTGGTGGCTGAGAAAGCGGTATCAGACCGTGAGAGAACTGACAAAGAAATTAAAGGAGATCAGATGGGTAGGGTAGACGCGTTTTGGGTAATGAGAGGAAAGTACTTGGATATGGCGATGGTTTTTCTCAGACACTGCCTTAGTCATTTTCCTTATGGGTAACCATAAATTCATAATTAACAAAGTAAATAAGGTAAGCTTATTGGTGATTTTATATTCATAAATTCATTTTTTTTAAAATCATTGTCGCATGCCAGCGGGCATATGAAGACAATGATCTTAACTTTTAGCAGAGAACCAATCCTATTTCGTTCCCCCGCGAAATTAAGATAAGTTGAACGCGGTTTAAAATTTGATGATAATATTAATATTAAGGGTTAAGTTTGAAAAATGCCCATATACTTTTATTAAAAGTGTACCTTCTTCCTCTAGTGAAAAATGCTATCTTAGCCAGCTGAACCAGACGTCAATTTCTATTTTACTTCTGGGTCCCACCTATTGCCAAGTGTCAAGCAAACATGTGCTCTAACTCCATATTGTCTCATCTCAGTAACTCTCTCCTCTCTCCCCTCTCCCCTCTCCCTCGCCCTTCCTCTTTCACTCTCTCGTGCCTGACGCACCGACCACCGGCATCAGCACCAAAAAAACATCATCTCATCGAGATTATCAGACGAAGATAGGAGACTCTATATTATGTAGAGGGCAGAATGGTGTTTCAGTTCATGAAAATTGTAGTAGGAATATGACAAGAATTTCAGTCAGCCCTTAGCTACAAAATAATACAAAACACGCTTGTTGAAGCTACGAAAAATCTGAGATATTAAATTGCTGAATTCAAGAGCAGCCACCAGAATATGCTGTGAACACAGTTAAAGATGAGTTGCATTGTTTTGGTAAAACCGTAAAAATGGCAAAAAGAGTCCTCCTGGCCATAGTTATGCATATATAATGGGGATTCCAGGTTGAGATATACAGCCACCCGTCCACCAATCATTTCAATGGTTCAGATTTAAAATTTAAAATTGATTATATTAAAATAAAAAATAATTTATGAAAATATGATAGTTAAGAGATTATATTTTCATTTTTTTAAACCATGTACACATTAAAATAATTATCTAAAAGAAATATATTTAAAAAAAAAAAAAACTAAATCTAAATAGTCACTCTCCCTCTCCCTCCTGCCCTCCCGACGCCACCCGCAGATGCCATCGATCAGCATCTCCACCATTCACCGCAGCACCAAAACAGCATCTCATGATAGCCTTAATCGATGACCCCTAAAACTTCAACAACCTCGATATGAAGTTTACCTTTCATTCTAGAGACTTGATAGAGGGCACATCCATATGTCTGATTCCTTTCGGATGCAAGTCTAAAACCAGATTTGATGGATTTCTCAGAACCTGCTAAAGAATGAATGGATTACGTAGATCGGACAAATAATATTGGTCAATGTGTGTGCCTGGAGATTATTGGTAAAATATTATACAATAATACTTGTTGGAAATATCTCATCACAATGATGAGCACACAAACTGACTGCTAATTAATTGGTAATGTGTGTTATTAGTCGGGCGATTATATATATATACACACTCAAGGAACGTCAACGTATTATTCGAATTCACAGAAATCCAAAACGCCAAAGGAAAGCAAGAAAGGGCTAATTAAATTATATGTGGACAGAAGATGCAACAACTCATGAAAAATAAATAATATACTCCCTCCGGTCCTAATTATAAGACCTAGTTAACTTTTTTGGAGAGATTAAGGAAGCTAATTAAATTACTTTAGAGTATTTTTATTTTTATTCTTCAAACTAATTAGTTTAACTAATAAACTAATACATATACAGCATATGAAATGATTAAATAACTTATTTAGCCTCTTTAATCTCTCTAAAGAAAGTCAATTAGATCTTATAATTAGGACCGAAAGTAATACAACTTAATTTTATCTTAGGCTTTTGCCGAATGAAGGAGTACATATATATATATATATATATACACACACACACACACAAATATACATACGCGCGTATACACAGATTGCCACCCTCTTAAAAAAACAATCAGTTTAATCTAGCAACTTGAATTGTCCAGTGTCTACCAATGAATATGGTAACGTATGTCCATCTATAAAAATAAAATGCGAGGTCTACTTGATTCAAACTCCATTAACTTCTTGAAAAACTCTTGGTCCCTTAATTTGCACGACGTGTGTGTGTGTGTACAGCAATGTTACGTTATATCGGGGTCAATTTAACACTTACGCAAGATGCGTCCGTTATTTTCCGGTGTGAAATGAGGATGAGTCGAAAGCGGTTTAATATCGACAATGTAGTATAATTCACATAATGCTTAAAAAACCTGGTATACATGACCATAACTTTTGTTTGGAGAGTATTATTTCACATTCATATCTTAGCCAACTCATCGTTATTGGTTAATTTGTTTCACAAAATATTTCAGAATTATTTCAAATAATATATAATTTGATTTGTGAAAATAAGAATCCAAGCTTAATTATATTTTTATTTACAAAAAAAAAAATCTTATCGAGGAGAATCTCAAGCATGAATTTCCTAAACAACGGCTAATTGACCACGCAAAAAATTGGAAATTGCATTGAGATCAAGTAAAAGGAAACAAGTTAGTTACATGAAGATATACAAAGGAACAATATGGAGGTTGACATAGCTTGTAAAATCAACAAGAGGGAGCCTCTGTATCGTTCAATATATTCAAGCTTTACAAGGATACTGTTAATAAATTCAAGCGAAGAATCTTCATTGGTAATAAATTATTATTTACAAGATAAAAATCAAGTCACTTAAATTTAACAATGATCATCCATCACTTGAAAATGACTAACTACTAATCCAAACTTTAGGAATTTTGAAGGAGACTCAGATTATCACCTTCTAGAGAGAGACTTTTCTCTCTTAACCTTTGGTGAGGAACCGACATCCACACACTTTGATCCATACAATTAGACATCTATTTATAAGTTCTTATAATGATTAACATCGTCATTAAGAACTTAATTAACTAAAGAAGATCTCAACAAACTAATTATTTTGTATCTCCAACAGATACAACAATGTGTTAAGAGCATATTTAATTTGTGAGTCGATCGAAATAAAAAATCACTACTCTGTAACAGTTCAATTAAGAGGTTTACGTGTTCCCTACCCACAGCTAATTATATTTACATGAGAAAAACTGCAATGATTCTTTTTCTAGGCCGTTTGCAAAAGCTCAGAAAGAGTGTTAATTCTTGGTAAGTTGAATAAAATTCTAAATGAATGGTTTGAGGTGAGCTGTGTAATATACTTTAAGTTGAAGGAAAGCCTGAGAGGATTTCAAGTGGACAGATCATATTAAATTAGTCTTCCCGGGATTTTGAAGAGATCCGGGAACCTGATTGTGGCATTGACTTAATTAGAAGGATGAATTTTAACGACTCCTTGGAAGCAGCTGGTCGAGGTGCTGACTTTGGATTTCTAGAAAACAAAAGAAACAAATTAATTAAGGCCTTTTTCTTTTTTGGGTAAAGGTATTATTTCTCTCTAGACTTGAAGCGCAAAGGACTTTTGTCTTTCTCAACAAGTACACTAATTGGAATTTGAATTTGTATTCTTCTATTTACAGAGTTGAAGCCACATATTACCCTAACCAACAACTTGTTGGTAAACTTCTTATGTTTTCATTATTTTTTCAAGACTGTTTTAATTATAAACTTATTTTAAAAAGACAAGTTTTGAAAAAATAATAATAATAATTGTTTGGATAGTTGTTTTTAAAAAAAAACTTAAATTTTAAAAACCAAAATATAAAAATTTGTTTGAAATAATTATTCTTATAGCATCAATTTATATAATAAAAAAGGGGGAAGAATTGTTTGATTCACAAAGTATAATATAATTGATATTGACTTTATGTTTTACAATTAATATCTTATTATATTGATAAATGATCTAACAATATTTTTACATGATTTTTGGTAATTAAATGGGGATTTTTAATGTGTTTTCTCGTAGTTATTGGGCTTTAAATGTATTTCTTATATAAATTGATATTAAGAGTAAATATATTAAATTAGGGCTAAAAAGGGTAAAATTGTAAAAAAAATGTAATTACTCTTGATTATTGATTTTTATGAGAATATTTAATGTTAGATGATAAGTAGATATTTTATGATTAAATAAGTAGGGATTCTGGAATATATTGATTGATTTTACTAATATCTTATGCTTATTTAATTATCTTTTAAATACTTATCTATCTTTTAATTAAAATATAGGATAAAAGAATATTATAACAGAAAATCTATTTATATCCTATATTTTATTGTGCAGGAGATATGCGATTTAAGTGAGGCAACAAATTAAATTGAGAAGGATTTTATATAATATATTATATTAAATTTGGAAGAGAGATTCACGCAATGGATATTGTGATTTCTTTATGAATATGGGAAAAGATAATCAAATGGATATGATATATCCATTATTAAATAAAGAAGGGAAATCACGTTGAAACAGAAAATATTCAGCAGCAAGAATCACGGGGAAGAGACGGAAGAATCGTAAAACAGAACAAAGAGAGCAACGTTAAAGCAAAAAGAAAGAAGAAGAGAGAGGAGTGTGTGGAAAAAGACGCAAGAACCAGAGACGCTGAACCAGAGGGAAGACTCAGACTGAACAAGAAGAACTAGCACCGCTAAAGAAGAAAAAAAAAGATTATTGATTGAAGGAATGCCGCAAGACGTACGAGAATGATTCCATTATCCATAATCGTCATCATCATTCATTAACGCATTCACACTTCACCTCCATACCTCCTCCATCCACCTACACATGTGCGTTTTTGATTCTCCAATCCACAACAAAATCATTCATCCTCATCTTTCACCAATTCCAACCTTGACTCAAGCTTCATCTATTTCTCCTTTCCTTCATCATCACCGAGACCACCTCCTTCACCAACCAATGCTTTCAACTCCATTATTTCCAGCGAAGCTTGTTTTCATGACTGGGTTGCTGACTGATTTTGTTAAAGTTCATCCCATGACTATGTGTGGCTGAATCTTTTGCTTCTTGGTGATAAAGATTGTGGCCTGAGCAATTGGGGCTTCAACAGGGGAGTAATTTAATTTAATCTTTTTCTTAGACTATCTATTTGATTTCCTAATTTAGGTTATTCATTATTTAGTTTTGAGACTTGGATGACTGTTATGTGTCCAAGAGGATTGAATATTGTGATTTGATTGGATGATTATTTTGATGTTTAAATTTCCAAATTTCTTTATATGCTTGATAAAATTATGTTTGCTGTCATGTTTGTGATTAGTAATCATAGTTGATTTCAGTATTTGAATGGTTCGTTAGAACATTCTAATTTAGAAGAACAATTTACATCATTCCAATTTTAATTACACATTAAGTGGATTTTAACAATTTCTCAAAAGATAGTAGTTTGCTACGTTAGTAGGAGCTCTTATTAATTGAGATTATTGGACTCAAGTGTTATCTTGAGGTTGTTCTTTAGACTTAATGAGAAATTAACTCCCATATATTTTTCTAGCAATGATAGCCATATTCTTCATTACCAAGAACATCCATAATTAATTCTTTTTAATTCAAAGTATTCTTCATTATTTTCCAAAAATACCAAAAAAATTAGAATTAGTTTCTTTTAAATTTTTTTATTGAATTTTAGTTTAGAAAAAATCATTTTCAAAACCCTTTTGTAATCATTCTTTTTGCACTTAGTTTAACCTAGGGAATTCAAAATAAAAGGCTCCTTGATAAGAGAACGATCCCGAGTTGTTTGCACTATATTGCATTTTAATTCGTGGTTAATTGTGATTTGACCCTGAGACGACTAAGGTTTTTGTCAAATCAATGGCGCCGTTGCCGGGGAGTCAATTTTGACTCCTTTAGTCTACTAAGTGTCAATTGGTTTAAGATTAATTAGGGTTTGCTCTTGTGAGCCTATTAGGTTTTCTTTCATTTTTCATAATTTTTTTTTTAAAAAAAAATTCTTAGTTTGTTTGTCATAATTTTTCATTTTTCATTATTTGAAAAAAAAAACTTGATTTTCTTTGTTTCTGCATTTGCATTTGCATTCTTTCCGACATACACTCATATTTGCACATTTTCTTGTTTGAATTTGTGTCTAAGATAGTTCTGGTAGCCTTATATGTCTGACCAATTTGAGGAGAACTCTATTCATTCTCCTCAGCTTGAATTTTTCATTGATTTAAGTGATTGTGCTTCACAAGGTACAACAATGGAGGGTGAAAACAATGGTCAACCAAGGAGGAGAACTATAAGGGATGTGACAAGATCAGATGTCACTAATGATCCATTCAACGTTGCATGCCCTAACCTAGAGGTCAATTTCGAGCTTAAGGGTCCTTTGCTTAATTCATTACCACGCTTCCATGGACTTGAAAAGGAAGACCCATGTAGCCATCTCAATGCCTTACATGTGGCTTGCTCAAATATGAAGCCTGTCGGTGCTAGACTAGATGATGTGAAGTTAAAGGTGTTCTACTTTACCTTGGAGGGGAAGGCTCAAGAATGGTACATGATGCTACCTAGGCATGTTAATGATGCTCTTCATTCATGGGCTAACATGAAGAAAGCCTTCTTGGAAAAGTATTTACCTGATGCAAGGATTGAGGAGCTTAAAAAAGAGATTTACTCTATCAAACAAGACCCTTTGAAGTCCTTCTACGAATATTGGTGCCGCTTTCAGGAGCTTTTAGCTAAGTGTCCACACCATCAAATTGGTGATGAACAATTGATTAAATACTTTCATGATGGTCTTTTGCCTAATGAGAAAGGCATTATAGATGCTGCAGCTGGAGGTTCTTTGGAAGATTGCACGGCTGCAGAAGGATGGGCTCAAATTCGAACGAGGGCTAGAAATACTCAACAATATAGTGTGAGAGACATAAGGGGAGTTTGTGATATTGGTTCCAACCAAAAAATGGTCTCACTTGAGTCTAAGATGGATACAGTTGCTTCACAACTTTCTCTAATCACATCTGAACTTCATAATCTGAGTATTCAACGAAGACCTCCGTCCCCTACTTCACAAGCCCTTGTTGCACCTAGTTGTGATGGTTGTGGTTCAATGATGCACATTACAAGTTTATGCCCTAATCACCATGAGGAAGTTAATGCCATGTATCAGGGGAGGTCTAATCAACAACAGCAAAGGTGGGATTCTAACACAACCACCTACAATGAAAGTAGAAGACCTAATCTTAATTTTGGTTGGAGAAATCAAGAAGGATCATCATATCAAGTCCAACCATATGGATCAAACCGTGGGCAAATGGTACCTATTCAAGAGTCTAAGGGTGATGAGAACACTCAATTGTTGAAGAGTATGGTTTCTCAACTTACTAGTATGAACAACCGGATGATGGAAGATAAAGCTGTGAATGAAAATCAATTCTCTTCTATTTCCAACACCCTACAAAAGCTACAAAGTGATAGGGCAAGTGATGGTAATCAAATGGCTTATATGTGCAAGAAGTTGGAAGAATTGGAGTTGAAGCATAACAATGTGCAATCTCACTTGACTCAACTCTCTAATTCTGTGAGTGATGTGCATGCTAAGACAAGTGGCTCTATTCCTTCAAACACAGTGATCAATCCTAAGTCACTTAATGCTATTGAGTTAAGGAGTGGTAAGAAAGTACGTTTTTCTGAAGAGGTCGACAGTGATGTGGATGAAGAAGTAGAGCTTGAAAGTCCACCATTGAGTCCAATGAAGCTTCCTGAGTCTGAAAGCGTCAAAGAGAAGGCTATCCTTGCGAAGAAGAATGGCAAAGCAGTTGAGCAACCTCAAGTGGAACAACAACCACTTCTGAGAGAGGTTGGCTCCAAGGAAAGAAGCATTTTAAAGAAAGGTGAGACAAACGAACAAGGCACCTTATCCCGTACTGATGGTAAGGAGGTAAAAATTTCTCAACTCCCTTTTCCTAAAGCTTACTTTCAAGGCAAGAAAATGCACGATGAGCAAAATGAGAAAGAAATGTATGATTTGTTTAGCAAGCTACATATCAATGTTCCTTTCTTTCAATTGGTTAAGTCTATGCCTAGTTATTGCAAATTCTTGAAAGAGCTATGTACTAACAAGAGGAAATTTAGGCCTAATGAGAGAGTGCAAGTTAGCTCTAATGTGTCTGCCCTTTTCAAACCCCAACTCCCTGTTAAGTGCAAGGATCCCGGCTCATTCACTATACCTTGTACCATAGGTAATGTGAATGTGGCTCAAGCCTTGTTAGATTTAGGTGCAGCCATTAATGTCATGCCTAGTGCCATTTTTAAATCTCTTGGTGTCAAGGAGCTTAAGAGAACTAGTGTGGTTCTCCAACTAGCTGATAGGAGCATTAGGTATCCATTAGGCATCATCGAGGACTTGCTTGTGAAAGTTAAAGACTTGGTTTTCCCTGCCGACTTCTATGTGTTAGACATGTCTCATGAGTCTAGTGAATCCACCCTTATCTTAGGGAGACCCTTTATGAGAACAGCCAGTACCTTGATAGATATGAGAGATGGTTCAATCACTATGGAAGTGGGTAACAATAAGCTGAGTTTTAATATGTATGAAACCATGAAACATCCTTTTGAAGATTACTCTTTATTAGGTTTGAATTCATTTGATTTGGCTCTTGATGATGTGGTTAATGAATATGAGCTTAATTTGCACACTGATAATTGTGATCTTAACTGTGGAATTTCATTGGATTCATGTGATAATAAATCGTCCCCTCCTTCTATTGATACTTTTGATTCTCTTGGGAGCGAGATTCCCAACCTTGACTCATCGATGGTTGATTGTTGGTTATCATCCCTTGATGATTTTTCTCTTACTTCTCTTAGTTCATTTGAGCTTAATTCTTCCAATGATTCATTACCCAGTGATGATGCTTGTGAGGGAGGTGTTGTTGTTAATGTTTCAGGTCACAAACTGGTGGAGGAAGCTGAGTTTGAAGTCGGTAGCCAAGATTTGGATGATTTGTTCTCTAAGGGGATAGCCCTCACACCGACGAAGACATCCTCTCATGTGACTCACTTTGGACCTCAACACAATGTGGTTAAAGGGCCACTTTCTAACTCATTGCTTAATCATAGAACTAAGGTCACTCCGCATACCTTGAGATTTTTGAATGAGCTAATCACTCCTTGTGAAGTAGGTATGGAGGAGGCTACTTTCCCCAAGCCTGATGCTGCTGTAAGCCAACTTAATGTTGGTTCAACACTTGGGAAGACCAATGAACAAGTGGTAGAGTCTATGGAGCTTAGCACAAGCCATGCACCTCTTAAGCTCGCAAAGGGAAGTATTTGTCCTACCCTTGATCTTCCGAGATTAATTCCCTCTGTTGTCCAACCTCCTGATTTAGAGCTTAAACCCCTCCCCTCTAATTTGAAATATGCTTTCCTTGCTGCTGATGGAAAATTGCCTGTTATTATTTCAAATTCTTTGTCTGTGAACGAGGAGGAGAGATTGCTTGATGTTTTGAGTAGAAATAGAAAGGCTCTAGGTTGGACTTTAGCTGACATTCCTGGGATTAGTCCGGCCATTTGTACCCATAGGATTCTTTTGAATGAGGAATCCAAACCCCTTAGGCAACCCCAAAGGAGACTCAACCCCTTAATCTTAGATGTGGTTAAGAAAGAAGTAACCAAGCTATTAAGTGTGGGTATCATCTACCCAATTTCTGACAGTGAGTGGGTTAGTCCAGTGCATGTAGTTCCTAAGAAGAGTGGGATAACTGTGGTAAAAAATGAAAATGATGAGTTGATACCTACTAGGGTGCAAAATGCTTAGAGAGTGTGCATAGACTATAGGAAGTTGAATGAAGCATCTAGGAAAGATCATTTTCCTTTACCTTTCATAGATCAGATGCTTGAAAGGTTGGCGGGTAAGAGTCACTATTGTTTCCTAGATGGCTATTCAGGATATTTCCAAATTCCATTAGCCCCTGAAGATCAAGAAAAGACCACTTTTACTTGTCCATTTGGTACCTATGCTTATAGGAGAATGCCATTCGGATTGTGCAATGCACCTAGTACTTTCCAACGTTGCATGATGTCACTGTTCTTTGATTTTCTTGAAAATTGCATGGAAGTCTTTATGGATGATTTTACAGTGTATGGCAATTCATTTGATGCTTGTTTAAATAGTTTGGACAATGTTCTTGCTAGATGCATTGAGAAAAATTTGGTTTTGAATTATGAGAAGTGCCATTTCATGGTTGATCATGGAATAGTACTTGGTCACTTGATATCTAGCAAGGGCATTGAGGTTGATAGAGCTAAAATTGAGGTGATTTCTTCCTTGCCCTACCCCACTAATATTAAAACACTTCGTTCTTTCTTAGGGCATGTGGGTTTTTACCGGAGATTCATAAAAGATTTTAGTAAAATAGCCCTACCGTTATCCAAACTATTACAAAAAGATGTTGATTTTGTCTTTGATACTTCTTGCAAACAAGCATTTGATGAATTAAAAGCACACTTGATATCTCCTCCTATTTTGCATGCACCAGATTGGACTTTGCCTTTTGAACTAGCATGCGATGCCTCCAATTCTGCTGTGGGGGTCATGCTAGGACAAAAGCATAGCAAGTTATCTCATGTGATTGCTTATGCATCAAAAACTTTGGATAGTGCACAAAAGAATTACACAACCACAGAAAAAGAACTTTTTGCTATCATATTTGCATTAGATAAGTTTCGCCAATATCTGATCAATTCTCAAGTGGTGGTGTACACAGATCATGCGGCGGTGAAGTTTCTCTTCACTAAGCCTCAATCCAAACCAAGGCTTATTAGGTGGATGCTTTTGCTACAAGAGTTTGATATAAGCATTAAGGATAGGCCTGGAACTGCGAACCTTGTAGCAGATCACCTGAGTATACTACCGGATGGTACAAGGGGAGTACTTGACTCTGATTTTATTTGTGATGATTTCCCTGATGCATCCCTTATGTCTATTTCCCTCTATGTTCCTTGGTTTGCTAATCTAGTGAATTATATTGTGACCGGTCTTATACCTGAGCATATGTCTCCTTTTCAGGCTCAAAAACTTGAACGAGAAGCTGAACACTACATTTGGGATGAGCCCTATTTATGGAGACTATGCAATGACCAAGTTATTAGGAGGTGCATTTCAGAGACCGAGTCCAAGGACATACTTTCTGCTTGCCATTCCATGGTTTGTGGTGGACACTTTAGTGCTCAAAAGACCTCTAGGAAAGTATTAGATTCTGGGTTTTACTGGCCTACCCTGTTTAAGGATGCCTATTTATATTGTAAGGCATGTGATAAATGCCAAAGGTTTGGGGGGTTAGGTAAACGGCATGAAATGCCACAACAACCCATGCTCTTTTGTGAAGTATTTGATGTCTGGGGTATCGATTTCATGGGTCCTTTTCCACCATCATCTGTCTTTACCTACATTCTTTTAGCCGTAGATTACCTCTCTAGGTGGGTAGAAGCCATTCCCACTAGGAAAGATGATGCCCAAACGGTTTCCAAGTTTCTTAAGTCTAACATCTTTTGTAGATTTGGAGTACCGAGGGCTATAGTGAGTGACAGAGGTACCCATTTTTGCAATAAGGTTATTGATAACTTACTTGTTAAGCTTGGGGTAACCCACAAAATGTCCACCCCTTATCATCCACAGACAAATGGGCAAGCCGAAGTATCCAACCGAGAGATCAAACACATATTGCAAAAGATTGTCAAGCCTTCAAGAAAGGATTGGAGCTCAAGGTTGGAGGAAGCACTATGGGCCTATAGAACTGCTTTCAAGACACCAATAGGAATGTCTCCTTACCGGCTTATCTATGGTAAAGCATGTCATATTCCGGTGGAGTTGGAGCACAAAACCTATTGGGCTGTGAAAATGTGCAATATGGATGTGGAAGAAGCTGGCTTGGAAAGGAAGCTACAAATGCAAGAAGCTGAGGAAATGCGCCTGGAAGCTTATGAGAGCTCCCGCATTTACAAGGAAAAGACCAAGTTACTTCATGATAAGAAGATTATGCGAAAGAATTTCAAAGTTGGTGATCAGGTGTTGCTATATAGGGCCCGATTCAAGTTGTTGGATGGGAAGCTTAAAGATAAATGGTATGGCCCTTTCACTATCACCAAAGTGCATTCATTTGGCATGGTAGAGCTGCTTGACGAGACTACTGGAAAGGAATTTCGAGTCAATGGACACCTCCTTAAGCTCTATTATGATCCATCATCAAAGCCCACTTAGGGCCAGGTTGTCTCTTTCCTTCACTTACATTTTCTGATTTGAATTGTTTATTTCATTTGTGATTCTGAATGCTTGAAATAAGTGTGGGGGAGGGACTATCTCAGTAGTAGTAGTAGTAGTAGTATAGTTTAGTAATTAGAATAAGAACTCCCAATTTATGCTTTGCATCTTAGCCACAACCTTGCTTAATTACCATTGTGCCTCTTCACTCTAATTTTCTCTGTTACTATGACTTGTTTCTTCTCTCTTCTCTCTTTATGATGTTGATGTGTTGTGCTTCAATTGCAATTGGACTTCACAACTTTCCACTTCATTAAGGAACAAGTTAGAATAATAGAATTGCTTTACAAACATTGAGGACAATGTGTTGATTAAGTGTGGGGGAGGGGAATACATTTTGAATCCTAATTATTTGGTTATTTTTAAATGTGAAAATGCCTTAAACTAGAAAATTTTTTTTTAAGAATGACTTGCTCTAATGCATGTCCTAAGTGGTAAAGGGTCGCATTTGCCGCTTTGGAAGTGTAATTTGTGAGAATTTTTTTTTTTGAGCTTTCATGAGATCTAGCGTTTTGGCAACTTTAGAAAACCATGTCTTGTTTTTCAAGTGAATTGGAAGAGAAATGAACCCACAATTGGATTTTTGCTTACTCCTTATTTTGAAAAAGAGACTTTATATATCATTAGTGCATTTAATAGTTGAGCATTGTTTGAACTTATTGCAATGTTTTGATTGGTTGTGTTTGGTAAGGTTAGCACTTGGAATAGTTAAGCAGATGTTTTGTGATTAGCTTACTATGCAATTAATTTTGTTGGAATGAGCATTGGAGAAAAACCTTGTTGGAAGGATATTTGAGCCTTAAATTCTTTTCATGTGTGCATGTTCACTTGGTTTTTCACTTTCTAGAACTTGTTTCAACTCTTTTTCGAAACAGTATTTGCATTATTGTGATGAAAATGAAAGAGGCATTCAATTCTAAACCATTTTCACCCAAACACAAGCCTACATTCATCTACCCTTTGTTACCCCTTTTGAGCCTTTCTTATGTTATATGCATGTCATTACTCATATAGTGTTCATAGTATTCTAAAAAAATTAAAAGAGAATTGTCAATAAAAATTTGAAATGCCATGTATGAGAACAAAAAAAAAACAAAAAACAAAAACAAAAAAAGAAGCAAAAGGCAAAAAAAAAAAAGAAGTGAGTATTATTATTTGAAAAAAAAAAGCAAAAAAAAAAGCAAAAAGAAGTGAGTATTATTATTTGAAAAAAAAAAAGCAAAAAAAAAAAGCAAAAAGAAAAAAAAAATCAAGAAGGCATTTATCCATTCTCAAAATAATTGGCAAAAGTTTGTAAAGTTATTTAGATGCTATGAACTTGCTCGTTAACTTTGACTTGTGTAACATCCTGAATTTTGGACCTAAAGTCTTGAGAATAAGTCTATTTTTGGAAGACTACTAGGCTCTATTTTCGGAAAGTGATAAATTTGAAATCAGTATTTTGTGGGCCCGTGAATAGTATTTACTATTCACGTATACGTTTTTACTATTTACAAATACGTATTTAAAAAAAAAAAATATGTTATTCGCAAAGACATATTTAATACTTGAAATTTGTGAAATATGAATAGTGTTCACTATTCACAAATACGTATTTACTATTTTAAAAAAAACGGTATTTACTATTCCTAAATACGTATTTACTATTCATGTGGGACCCACGACCAAAATAATTCTCCGCAAACTTTCCCGTGAGCGACAACCTTTCTCGTGAGTTTTGAAAAAAATTCACGCGGGACCCACGTAATAGTAATTTACTATTTAATTTATAATATTATATTATTAAAAGTACTATTTGCACAATATTTTACTATTTAAAATATTATTAAAAATTTTTAAAATTTGTTCACGGGTGGCAGAAGTTCACGAGGGAAGTTTTCTTTTTAGTTTTTAGGAAAATTACGTAAAACGACCCAGAGACGAAAATTACACTTAAGGACCCATTTTCCAACTATAAATAGACCTTCCATTTCATTTCATTCTTCACAACTTCTAAGAGCCATAGAGAGAGGTAGAGAGAGAGAGAGAGTAGAGAGATATTTGCTTGAGAGTTATAATAGCTAGTTGGTGATTCGGGTATTAGCAAGTAACAGGTAACTCTGAATATTCTTCCTTATACTTGTGAATTATGTATGATTATAAATTTGTTTGTTTACTATTTTGGCAAGAATATTTAGAAAATATTTATGGTTTTAAGATCTGGTGTGGAAACTTTGATTTGCAAATCTGCAGAGGTACTATTTATGCGTACGTTACTATTCACGTATACCGTATTTACTAATCATTTTACTATTCACGTATACCGTATTTATATTCACATTTACTATTCATTTTTACTATTCAGGTATACCATATTTACTATTCATTTTACTATTCACGTATACCGTATTTACTATTCATTTTACTATTCACGTATACCGTTTTTACTATTCACATATACGCATAGTATTTTACTATTCACATATACGCATAGTTTTTACTATTCATAAGTACGCATATCGATGTATATAATGGTATAATAATGCATTATTTTTGAGTAAATACATTCATCAAGGCGGTTGTAATGTGATGGGTGGAGTAAGGAGGGATTTGAATGATAATTGTTTATGCCACCACTCGGTGCACAGTGGATGGTACTTATTTCAGGGCCCTATCTTCCATGTTTTCCTTTGGCCGGGATTGCATTGGAGATGTGGGACATGTGACACCTCCTTAGTTGTTATTTTAAAAGGAGGGGAGCCATAGTCCAGATTTAAGCTCTATACCTTTGGCCGGGTGTATCTTAAGTTTTGGTGAGCTTGAAACCATCCAGTCAAATGAATGAGTTTCTATTGGACTTTGTGTTAGCCTATGGCTCCAGTCAGCGGTATAAGGGAGGTGGTCATATAAGGGAGGCTGCATACTGCATATTTTATTTGTATAATATACAATTCGACTTAATGATGACTACTTTTGCAAATAATTTTTGTATGAGAAATTACGGTATATACAAATATATATATATATAAAATCAGCCCCTACTTTTTGTCATATATATTTTGCTTGTGTACGGTAGAAACTTTCAGTAGTTACTGAGACGTGGAATCTCATCCCATATTAACACTTTTCAGGTGAATATCCTAGTAGAGAGTAAGGGAAGGCACCTATGGAGTGAGCTATGGAGGCTCTTTTGTACTCCTATAGTTTATGTTATGTTATTTTATTTGCCATGAACCTAAGACTTCCGCTTTGTATTGAACTCTGAAACATTTTTGGAAATTTATTTTGAATATGAATTATGAATTTTATTTTGGAAGATTACGTAATTTAATGATTTGGATATCGAAAATCCCTATTGAAGGTATTTCAAATAAATTGGTTGAGTTTTCGGGTATTAAAAATTGAGGTGTTACATTTTTGGTATCAAAGCATGGTTCTGGCCAATCTGTTGATTTCCTAACAGTTTTCTAATTAAAAATTAAGGTCGTGGCAAATTAAATATCATAACATGTGCATTTCCCTTAATAGTTTTGAATTCTATTTATTTAATTTTTCTTGTGACATTCATGATAGGAGAAGAATGGGATAGTAATAAGAAAAAGTCAGGTGATTGATAATGAGGATTTATGATTTGAGGAGGTGATTGAAATTATGAGCCGCGTAGTGGAAAATGGTAAGTAGAAAATTTATTGGATATTGTAGGCCAAAAAAAAAATCTTTTTAGGGGAGAAATATTTTCAGTAATCGTTGGTGTCTAGGGAAGTGATACAAGGACTAAGCCTTTATTTTATGGTTATTTAGTTGTCAAAAGTGAAGAGATTTATACTGGATTTACACTTACCTAGCTAATTGATATGAGTAATAGATAATAATACCATAGCAATATAGACATAGTTTAGTTAGTGTGTATATATATACATATAGTATGTTGTAGTATAAACAAGTGGTCAATGTTCTTATCGCCATTTGAATATAAGGATTTTATAACAAAGGTTACAGTAAGGGATAGTCATAAACAAGAAGGCTAAGAAGAAAAAGACAACAATGCTTCAAGTACGAAGAGCAACAGTTGGAACAACCCCACCACAAACTTCGACCATTTGACGTTGTAGGTTGCTAAATTCTTCTTGAGTAAAGGCTCTTGTAACGGAATCTTGATGACTCATTTGTCTCCTTAGTATAGTGACCCGCCTTATAAGCTTCGAAAGCTTTTTGTAGGGCCAATCTTCTAAACCTCCTTTGTTACATATCGACTTTATAGAATGTTTGCTTAGGTTTACCTCCTTGCTAGTTTCCTCGAGAGTTAGATGAAAAAAATTACTAAAATCCTTCAGCGACATTGACTCTATTCTCTTGCGCTGCTCCAAGGTTGCCTTATATGTTTCACTTAGTTTGAGGGCTGAATATTTATCTTGTGAATCATTTCCTACCTCGGGTTCTTTTCCTTTGGAAGTTATGTTCTCTGCATTGATTGGGAATGAACTACCGAGGGGCTCTTTTTGAGTATTAGTCCATTCCAAACCAACGCAGAGAGCCTCATAATAGGCTGATAATGGATCTGGCACCAAGACATACTCTAATGCTTTCTGATCTAAACAATATTGTGTTAAAAAAAGTTTTATTTCTTCTAAATTTTTATTACTAAAATCGAATGTGTGAAAACTGTTAGCATTAGAAGAATATTTTTGTATATCTTGGTTCAAGACTGCATGACATATCATACCTATTCTTCCATGAACCTCAAGCTTCTTGTAGTGAAGCCCATTGGTATGAATGATTTCCCGTAAAACGTGGCAGCAACCGCAGGAAAATGGGTTAGTGGTATTAGTTAAACTGGGAGCAGGATCCCTTAGCTGAACAGGTGGAGTTGACTCCATGAGTTCTGCCATATTGCGACATCTTTTGACAGGTCGCTTTGATGAGCCAGTCTCAAATTCTCCTCTGTTAGTAACTATAGCAGTAGCATCTTGAACCCTTGAAGTAGAAGTAGGATCATTAGACATTAAGGTAGAAGGAGGGATGTTCATTTCATAAGGAAATGGAGGGAGTAAGGAAGAATAGGTGAATGACACATTGTTAAATAAGTCAGTCATCATGCTAGACTGATTATCACTTAGTAAGGCTTCAAGGTAGAAAGAATCGTAAAAGTTAGAAGTTGGAGTGTAGTTGCTTGAACCTGTCATATTTGAAGAAGTGGTAAAGAGAGAATTGTGAACAAAGAGCGATGTAAGAATAACTGGTATACTCAGAAGACTGAGAACGTGTGAGATTGATATTCTTCTTCCTCATTTTATAGTCTAAGCAATAGTTTTATCATGAAAATTGAGCAGTGCCGGATCTTGAGTTGACATCACGAAAATAAGAATAGTGCAAACTTAGTAAATTATGTTACAATATTAGTATGATATTTGGGTATAATTAATAGATAACTATGAGATGAACAAATGATGATTAGTATATGTCTTTGTGATACTGTAAATTGAATTTGAACCATGTGAATAATGCTGAGGTTGTGAGAACAGTATCTGAATGCTTTGGAGATTAGTCTAGGAATTGTGAATCATGATTTTAGAATGTTCTATAGGTATTGTTGAGGACGCATGATATCTCTGCCTAGCTGATATTGAGGTTCTAAGAGTCAAATTGTGAATTTGATGATTGACATTTTGGGAATATATGAGGATAGTATTTGTATGACTTGAGGTATTATGAGGTTGCTAGCTACAGAATCAACTTAGGGAAGGATCTTGATTATGAATTATTCCCTTTGAGTTACAGGTGAGAGTTAGTTCCTTGATGGAACCGTATGATAGCTAGAGCCTGGAAGTGTTATACAGGATGACATCCTAAAAACAGTTGTTTGGTTTCTGCGTATGTTTGAAAAATTGAATTTTGAATTTACCAATGCACCTGCGGTATTTGAGAATTTTCTGAATTGAAATTTTGAGCAGAATGTTTTCAACTGAGTTGAAGTTCAATTTGAAGTAGTTATTTTTGAACAATGCTGTTTCATTGAAGGGATCCTTATGGAACCCAGAGCTTGAATTGAACTTTGAATTTTATAAATTGAATTCTTAAATGAAAAGTTTTCAACAAAATTTGTGACCAGTCTAAATGGTTGATTTGTGAAACATGTTGTCTCATAAAAAGGGTTTTGTTAGAACCCAAAATTTGAAGTTGAGTTTTCAAATATGTTGTGGTTAAAGTCAGTACAAAACTGGAAGGACAGAAGCTGTTGTAGATGTACACAGTTTGCTGGGCCTGCCAGATGTTTTAAAATGTTCTCTTTGAACAAAAAGTTTTTGGAGGGATTTTGTTTGGAAAAAATGGAAATCGCACCAGCAGTGAACGCACCCAATCCATAACGATTCGCCAAGGGCGTATGTTTTGATTAGTACAACCTGACTGTCTAAGACTGGACTGAGTTCCGAAAGATAAGGTTGCTACTGTATGTGCCAGTGTGAACACTGGGTCTCCTGAGAAAGGGGCGGAGGTTCTCCCACATTGTTTTGACAATATTAGTGACTGGATTTGGGGATTGGGATAAGACGCTTGCTGTACCAAGTGGTTGAAGTGGTGGCGTGAGCTCTCAATTGTTACAAATTTTGTGAAATGAATTATCTCTCTTAAAGATATGTGCCGGTAGTAAAAGTTTTTGAAAATGATCCGGCAGTGAAAATGTTTTCATGAATTTGTGATGGCAGCGATTAAGTTTAAAAATGTTATAGCACTATTACTTTGTGGTATAGTGCAGATTGTGAAATGTACTGAGACCACAGAAAATTTTGAATATCTGAATTTGAAAATCAGAAAGTTGAATTTGAGACAACATAGAAGAAATGAAAAGTAATGACATGATTGTCATCACTAACGTTTTGTATCGAAAAGCAGTGCAAATGGTAACTATGCTAATACAGGAACAGAAACTAATAGTATAGTCTAGAAATCTGAATTAGTTTGAGAACTTGAATTGAGGAAGCAAGGGCATAGGATAGAATGAAATAGACAGAAAAGAAGAATGAACCGGCCTGTGAGGCCAGTGTAACCAAGCGCTCAAATAAGAAATTAGTGGATCCTGTGTCTGAATATTACTTTGGGTACAGGATGAATGAAAATTGTGTTGTGTGCTTGGTGAGCATGTTTGGGAAAGAGATAGGACTTAAAGATAATATGACATATAAAGCTGAGCCGGAGCGGATTGTTGATGCGAGGGATAAGCAATTGAGGAACAAGGCTATTAGCTTGTAAAGGTTATGTGTAAAGGAATGGCTCCTGGAGATGCTACTTGGGAAACGGAAGATGCGACAATCCTATCCTCACTTATTTAATTAGGTAAGTAGAATTCTTACTATATCGAATTTTGAGGACAAAATTCCTTTTTAGGAGGGGAGAAATGTAACATCCTGAATTTTCGACCTAAAGTCTTGAGAATAAGTCTATTTTTGGAAGACTACTAGGCTCTATTTTCGGAAAGTGATAAATTTGAAATCAGTATTTTGTGGGCCCTGTGAATAGTATTTACTATTCACGTATACGTTTTTACTATTTACAAATACGTATTTTAAAAAAAAAATATGTTATTCGCAAGGACGTATTTAATACTTGAAATTTGTGAAATATAAATAGTGTTCACTATTCACAAATACGTATTTACTATTTTAAAAAAAACGGTATTTACTATTCCTAAATACGTATTTACTATTCATGTAGGACCCACGACCAAAATAATTCTCCGCAAACTTTCCCGTGAGCGACAACCTTTCTCGTGAGTTTTGAAAAAAATTCACGCGGGACCCACGTAATAGTAATTTACTATTTAATTTATAATATTATATTATTAAAAGTACTATTTGCACAATATTTTACTATTTAAAATATTATTAAAAATTTTTAAAATTTGTTCACGGGTGGCAGAAGTTCACGAGGGAAGTTTTCTTTTTAGTTTTTAGGAAAATTACGTAAAACGACCCAGAGACGAAAATTACACTTAAGGACCCATTTTCCAACTATAAATAGACCTTCCATTTCATTTCATTCTTCACAACTTCTAAGAGCCATAGAGAGAGGTAGAGAGAGAGAGAGAGTAGAGAGATATTTGCTTGAGAGTTATAATAGCTAGTTGGTGATTCGGGTATTAGCAAGTAACAGGTAACTCTGAATATTCTTCCTTATACTTGTGAATTATGTATGATTATAAATTTGTTTGTTTACTATTTTGGCAAGAATATTTAGAAAATATTTATGGTTTTAAGATCTGGTGTGGAAACTTTGATTTGCAAATCTGCAGAGGTACTATTTATGCGTACGTTACTATTCACGTATACCGTATTTACTAATCATTTTACTATTCACGTATACCGTATTTACTATTCACATTTACTATTCAGGTATACCGTATTTACTATTCATTTTACTATTCACGTATACCGTATTTACTATTCATTTTACTATTCACGTATACCGTATTTACTATTCATTTTTACTATTCACATATACGCATAGTATTTTACTATTCACATATACGCATAGTTTTTACTATTCATAAGTACGCATATCGATGTATATAATGGTATAATAATGCATTATTTTTGAGTAAATACATTCATCAAGGCGATTGTAATGTGATGGGTGGAGTAAGGAGGGATTTGAATGATAATTGTTTATGCCACCACTCGGTGCACAGTGGATGGTACTTATTTCAGGGCCCTATCTTCCATGTTTTCCTTTGGCCGAGATTGCATTGGAGATGTGGGACATGTGACACCTCCTTAGTTGTTATTTTAAAAGGAGGGGAGCCATAGTCCAGATTTAAGCTCTATACCTTTGGCCGGGTGTATCTTAAGTTTTGGTGAGCTTGAAACCATCCAGTCAAATGAATGAGTTTCTATTGGACTTTGTGTTAGCCTATGGCTCCAGTCAGCGGTATAAGGGAGGTGGTGATATAAGGGAGGCTGCATACTGCATATTTTATTTGTATAATATACAATTCGACTTAATGATGACTACTTTTGCAAATAATTTTTGTATGAGAAATTATGGTATATACAAATATATATATATATATATAATCAGCCCCTACTTTTTGTCATATATATTTTGCTTGTGTACGGTAGAAACTTTCAGTAGTTACTGAGACGTGGAATCTCATCCCATATTAACACTTTTCAGGTGAATATCCTAGTAGAGAGTAAGGGAAGGCACCTATGGAGTGAGCTATGGAGGCTCTTTTGTACTCCTATAGTTTATGTTATGTTATTTTATTTGCCATGAACCTAAGACTTCCGCTTTGTATTGAACTCTGAAACATTTTTGGAAATTTATTTTGAATATGAATTATGAATTTTATTTTGGAAGATTACGTAATTTAATGATTTGGATATCGAAAATCCCTATTGAAGGTATTTCAAATAAATTGGTTGAGTTTTCGGGTATTAAAAATTGAGGTGTTACAACTTGCATATCAACAATTCATTTTTTTAATTAACTCATTTCATCTAGCCTTCATCCAACATTACAACCCTTAAAAGTCCTCTTGATTCATTTCATTAATTGTTATTAATAGTGGAGATGTTAGAGTTGTTACAAGCCTATGGTAGGGTGTTGATTAAGTGAACTAGAGTGAAATTATCCCAATCATTGAGGTGAGATGAGTGAAACACTAATATCTTGAGAGTCCTCTTGTACTTCTTCCAATATTTTGAAGTTGTGAAGTCAGCTAATTCCTTTACATCACTTAACTATCACTGGTGTTGGCTTGAAGAATTTGATTAATTAATTCATTGCTTTTTAATTATGAAATTGCTCATCTTTCAAATGCATTAGTGATTTGGACTTAGAATTATGTGCTCAATTGCCTTTGTTCAGGAGTACAAAGGTCTAAGTGTGGGGGAATTGATCTAACAATATTTTTACATGATTTTTGGTAATTAAATGGGGATTTTTAATGTGTTTTCTCGTAGTTATTGGGCTTTAAATGTATTTCTTATATAAATTGATATTAAGAGTAAATATATTAAATTAGGGCTAAAAAGGGTAAAATTGTAAAAAAATGTAATTACTCTTGATTATTGATTTTTATGAGAATATTTAATGTTAGATGATAAGTAGATATTTTATGATTAAATAAGTAGGGATTCTGGAATATATTGATTGATTTTACTAATATCTTATGCTTATTTAATT
Source organism: Acacia crassicarpa (assembly GCA_034222035.1). Lineage (NCBI taxonomy): Eukaryota > Viridiplantae > Streptophyta > Magnoliopsida > Fabales > Fabaceae > Acacia > Acacia crassicarpa. The sequence continues at coordinate 14,125,985 of JAWXYG010000009.1, read as the reverse complement.
ATCTTTTAAATACTTATCTATCTTTTAATTAAAATATAGGATAAAAGAATATTATAACAGAAAATCTATTTATATCCTATATTTTATTGTGCAGGAGATATGCGATTTAAGTGAGGCAACAAATTAAATTGAGAAGGATTTTATATAATATATTATATTAAATTTGGAAGAGAGATTCACGCAATGGATATTGTGATTTCTTTATGAATATGGGAAAAGATAATCAAATGGATATGATATATCCATTATTAAATAAAGAAGGGAAATCACGTTGAAACAGAAAATATTCAGCAGCAAGAATCACGGGGAAGAGACGGAAGAATCGTAAAACAGAACAAAGAGAGCAACGTTAAAGCAAAAAGAAAGAAGAAGAGAGAGGAGTGTGTGGAAAAAGACGCAAGAACCAGAGACGCTGAACCAGAGGGAAGACTCAGACTGAACAAGAAGAACTAGCACCGCTAAAGAAGAAAAAAAAAAGATTATTGATTGAAGGAATGCCGCAAGACGTACGAGAATGATTCCATTATCCATAATCGTCATCATCATTCATTAACGCATTCACACTTCACCTCCATACCTCCTCCATCCACCTACACATGTGCGTTTTTGATTCTCCAATCCACAACAAAATCATTCATCCTCATCTTTCACCAATTCCAACCTTGACTCAAGCTTCATCTATTTCTCCTTTCCTTCATCATCACCGAGACCACCTCCTTCACCAACCAATGCTTTCAACTCCATTATTTCCAGCGAAGCTTGTTTTCATGACTGGGTTGCTGACTGATTTTGTTAAAGTTCATCCCATGACTATGTGTGGCTGAATCTTTTGCTTCTTGGTGATAAAGATTGTGGCCTGAGCAATTGGGGCTTCAACAGGGGAGTAATTTAATTTAATCTTTTTCTTAGACTATCTATTTGATTTCCTAATTTAGGTTATTCATTATTTAGTTTTGAGACTTGGATGACTGTTATGTGTCCAAGAGGATTGAATATTGTGATTTGATTGGATGATTATTTTGATGTTTAAATTTCCAAATTTCTTTATATGCTTGATAAAATTATGTTTGCTGTCATGTTTGTGATTAGTAATCATAGTTGATTTCAGTATTTGAATGGTTCGTTAGAACATTCTAATTTAGAAGAACAATTTACATCATTCCAATTTTAATTACACATTAAGTGGATTTTAACAATTTCTCAAAAGATAGTAGTTTGCTACGTTAGTAGGAGCTCTTATTAATTGAGATTATTGGACTCAAGTGTTATCTTAAGGTTGTTCTTTAGACTTAATGAGAAATTAACTCCCATATATTTTTCTAGCAATGATAGCCATATTCTTCATTACCAAGAACATCCATAATTAATTCTTTTTAATTCAAAGTATTCTTCATTATTTTCCAAAAATACCAAAAAAATTAGAATTAGTTTCTTTTAAATTTCTTTATGAATATGGGAAAAGATAATCAAATGGATATGATATATCCATTATTAAATAAAGAAGGGAAATCACGTTGAAACAGAAAATATTCAGCAGCAAGAATCACGGGGAAGAGACGGAAGAATCGTAAAACAGAACAAAGAGAGCAACGTTAAAGCAAAAAGAAAGAAGAAGAGAGAGGAGTGTGTGGAAAAAGACGCAAGAACCAGAGACGCTGAACCAGAGGGAAGACTCGGACTGAACAAGAAGAACTAGCACCGCTAAAGAAGAAAAAAAAAAAGATTATTGATTGAAGGAATGCCGCAAGACGTACGAGAATGATTCCATTATCCATAATCGTCATCATCATTCATTAACGCATTCACACTTCACCTCCATACCTCCTCCATCCACCTACACATGTGCGTTTTTGATTCTCCAATCCACAACAAAATCATTCATCCTTGTAACATCCTGAATTTTGAATCTAATATCTTGAACATAAACCTATTTTGGGAAGACTAGTAGGCTCTATTTTCAGAAAGTGATAAATTTGAAATCAGTATTTTTTTTGGGACCAGTGAATAGTATTTACTATTTGTGCATAGTGATTTACTATTTGTATAGTATTACTATTCATCGCGGGACCCACGGCCAAAATAATGTTTTGAAAAAATTCACGCGGGACCCACGTAATAATATTTTACTATTTAATTTATAATATTATATTATTAAAAATTTTTAAAACTTTCACGAGGGCGGCTGAGAGTAGTCACGGGAGGGTTTCTTTTTAATTTTTGGAAAAATTACGTAAAATGACCCAGAGACGAAAATTACACTTAAAGACCCATTTTCCAACTATAAATAGACCTTCCATTTCATTTCATTCTTCACAACTTCTAAGAGCCATAGAGAGAGGTAGAGAGAGAGAGAGAGTAGAGATATTTGCTTAAGAGTTATAATAGCTGGTTGGTGATTCGAGTATTAGCAAGTAACAGGTAACTCTGAATATTCTTCCTTATACTTGTGAATTATGTATGATTATAAATTTGTTTGTTTACTATTTTGGCAAGAATATTTAGAAAATATTTATGGTTTTAAGATCTGGTGTGGGAATTTTGACTTGCAAATCTGTAGAGGTACTATTTATACGTACGTTACTATTCACATATACCGTATTTACTATTCACATATACCGTATTTACTATTCATTTTACTATTCACGTATACCGTATTTACTATTCATTTTTACTATTCACGTATACCGTATTTACTATTCATGTTACTATTCACGTATACCGTATTTACTATTCATGTTACTATTCACGTATACCGTATTTACTATTCATGTTACTATTCACGTATACCGTATTTACTATTCATGTTACTATTCACGTATACCGTATTTACTATTCATGTTACTATTCACGTATACCGTATTTACTACTCATTTTACTATTCATGTATTTACCGTATTTTACTATTCACAGGTACGCATAGTATTTTACTATTCACAGATACGCATAGTATTTTACTATTCACAGATACGCATATCAACGTATATAATGGTATAATAATGCATTATTTTTGAGTAAATACATTCATCATGGCGGTTGTATTGTGATGGGTGGAGTAAGGAGGGAATTGAATGATAAGAATTGTTATGCCACCACTCGGTGCACAGTGGATGGTACTTTTCAGGGCCTCATCTTCCATGTTTTCCTCTGGCCGGGATTTCATTGGAGATGTGGGACATGTGACACCTCCTTAGTTGTTATTTTAAAGGAGGGGAGCCATAGTCCAGATTTAAGCTCTATACCTTTGGCCGGGTGTATCTTAAGTTTTGGTGAGCTTGAAACCATCCAGTCAAATGAATGAGTTTCTATTGGACTATATGTTAGCCTATGGTTCCAGTCAGCGGTATACGGTTGGAAGGGGATATAAGGGAGGCTGCATACTGCATAGTGCATTTCTGAATTATTCAATAAAGAATGATGAGTATTTTGTAAAGGCATTTGATGTGAACAACGGTATATCTAAAAATATCTGAGTATATTAAATTCACATTATATTACCTTTTATTTTTGTCATATGTAATTTGCTCGTGTAAGGTAGAAATATTCAGTAGTTACTGAGACGTGGAATCTCATCCCATATTAACATTTTTCAGGTGATTATTCTAGTAGAGAGCAAGGGAAGGCACCTATGGAGTGAGCTCTGGAAGCTCATTTAATCTCCAATAAATTATGATATGTTATTTTATTTGCCTTGAACCTAAGACTTCCGTTTTGTATTAAACTCTGAAATATTTTCTGGAATTTATTCTGATTATGTATTACGGGTTTTATTCGAAATGGTAACATTGTAAAAGGATTTGGATATTGTTGAACTCTTTTGAAGGTATTTTCAATATTTTGACCGAGTTTTTGGGTATTAAAATTGAGGTGTTACATTTTTGGTATCAGAGCCAAAGGTTCCATGGCAATTTTGTTTATTTTCTAAAGTGATTTCTTAAATTTTTTTTAAAAAAAGTTCGTGGCAAATTAAATATCATAACATGAGCACTTCCCTTTGTTAGATTTAGAATTTATTTAGCTATTTTTATTTGTTTAGTGTCCTTATAGTATTAATCATAGGAGGAGATAATGGCAAGAACTCGAAGAACTAATTCAACCCCTGCTCCGTCCCAAAGAGGTCTCCCTCCGCATCAAGATGGTCCCTATCCTCAGGATAACAATGCCCTTTTGGCAGAGTTACGGGACGTCATCTTGGAGATGAGAGAGAAAGTGAATAGACACGAGGATGAACTAGCAAAAGGAAGAGGCCAAGGTGGTAAGGAAGGAAAGGAGAAGGCTCTGGAAGTCACACCTTCTGACCATCAATCTAGGGGAGGAAGTCGTTCTCGCACTGAAGATGGAGGTAGTAGCGGTTCTCATTCTCAATACCATCCCTTACCTATTACTGAGGTTTGGGAAAAATTTCGGAAGTTTACTCCACCGATGTTCGAGGGGAAGCTAGATCCGATTGCAGCACTGGAGTGGCTGAAGCGTGTAGAAAAGATTTTCAGAGTTATCGAGATTAGCTCACAACAAAAGGTGATGGTTGCTGAACAATTGTTGCAGAAAGCAGCTGAAGAATGGTGGGAAAGCACCAAAACAAAAGGAAATGCTGAGATGACGTGGGAAGAGTTTAAGGAAAAGTTCGAAAATTATTACTTTTCCCCTTCAATCAAAATAGAGAAAGAAACTGAATTCCTCACATTCAGGCAAGGGGAATTACATGAAGACGAATTTATTACTCGCTTTTTAGAGTTGTCTAAATTCTGCGGATATTCACAGAACAACTCTAAATGGTTGAGTGCTCGATTGGTTGAAAAAGCTAGACCAGACCTAAAAACAGCTCTATCACCGTTCCTTGATGAAACAAGGGATTTTGAAGAAATATGCGACAAACTGCGCACGATAGCAAGGAACAAACGAGAAGAGGAAGCTGAGAAGATGAAGGGTTTTCAGGCCAGATCTACACACCTCATGAGACCAACGGGAGGAGTTACTAAGAAGCAGAGTCACAACTTCAGTAATGTGAATACGCGGTTTAGCCAACCATCCAGAAATCACTTTGGTGGACCATCGAGGAGTTATTTTACTGGACCCCAAAGAAGTCATTTCAGCAGACCACCGAGGAGTCAATTCAAAGGACCTCAAAGGAGTCACTTCAGTGGAGGTCAGAGTTCATATAGGGGATCCACAGCTCCTGCTGCAAGCACCGCCAACAATCAGATGTGTGCCAAGTGTGGAAGGATACACCAAGGACCATGTGTGACGTGTTTCAACTGTGGAAAGCCAGGACACATTTCCAGATTTTGTGAGGAGGAGCCTCGAGGGGCCAAGGATGCTAGAACTGCAGTGCCAGGGAAAGTGTTTGCACTATCACATCAGGAGGCAAGTGCTTTACCAAATCTGATTAAAGGTATCCTCAAACTCCAAGGTCTTGAAGTAGAAGCCTTATTTGATTCTGGTGCCACACACTCTTTTATATCATACGACTGTGTGCCTCGATTGAATTTAAGAGTGAGTGAATTGCCTTATTATATGATTATTTCTACACCGGCGGGAGCTTCAGTAAAAACTTCTAGGGCTTGCTTAAATTGTACGATTGAGATTGATAATAGGATCTCAAATATAGACCTTGTTTGTTTACCCACGAAGGGTATCGATGTAATAATAGGAATGGATTGGTTGTCAGCTAATGACATCATCCTTGACTGCAAGAGGAAGACTATCTCTCTTGCGGATGACTCTATGAGTCATAGTAGACCACAATTATTGTCTATAGTACAAGATGAAAAGCCTGTTCATCATGGTTGTCTTGCGTACATGGTGTTTTTCTCCATTCAAGCAGAAGTAGAGGAAGGGATAGAAGATATCGAAGTGGTAAACGAGTTTCCGGAGGTATTCCCGAAAGAAATGACAGGTTTACCCCCAGAGAGAGAAGTAGAATTTTCTATTGATCTCGTACCTGGAACGGAACCTATCTCTAAAGCTCCTTACCGAATGTCTCCATCGGAACTAGCAGAATTGAAGAAGCAGATCGAAGAATTGTTAGAAAAGGGTTTTATCAGACCCAGTGTATCTCCTTGGGGATCGCCCGTACTCTTTGTGAAGAAGAAAGATGGGAGCCTGAGACTATGCATTGACTATCGCCAGTTGAATAAAGTGACTATAAAGAATAAATATCCTTTACCCAGGATCGACGATCTACTTGATCAGTTGAAGGGAGCATCCATATTCTCCAAGATCGACCTCAGATCAGGTTATCACCAACTGAGAGTCAAAGCTGAAGATGTCTCAAAAACTGCATTCAGAACTAGATATGGCCATTATGAATTTCTTGTTATGCCATTTGGGCTAACAAATGCTCCAGCAGTATTCATGGATTACATGAATAGAATTTTCCGACCATATCTAGATAAATTTGTAGTGGTTTTCATTGACGACATCCTTATCTACTCTAAGGATGAAGAAGAGCATAAAGAGCACCTTAGAATCGTGCTACAAGTGTTGAAGGAGCACAAGCTCTATGCGAAACTGTCTAAGTGCGAATTTTGGTTGAAGGAAGTAAAATTCCTAGGCCATGTCGTATCGGCTGAAGGTGTTGCAGTGGACCATACTAAAGTTGAAGCAGTTCTCCAATGGGAACGACCAAAGTCCGTGACTGAGATCAGGAGTTTTCTAGGTCTAGCTGGCTATTATAGGAGATTTATCAAGGGCTTTTCGCAAATAGCTATGCCTTTGACAAAGTTAACTAGGAAGGGTCAACCATATGTATGGGACGAAAAGTGTGAAGCAGCTTTTCAAAATTTGAAGACTAAGTTGACTACGGCACCAGTACTTATAATTCCAGATCCTGCTCAGACCTTTACTTTGTACACAGATGCTTCCAAGAAAGGTCTTGGGTGTGTATTAATGCAAAATGGTAGGGTAGTAGCTTATGCTTCTCGACAGTTAAGGCCACATGAAGGGAATTATCCTACTCACGACTTAGAACTGGCAGCAGTAGTGTTCGCTCTGAAGATTTGGAGGCATCACCTCTACGGTTCAAAGTTCGAGGTTTATAGTGACCACAAAAGTCTAAAGTACCTGTTCGACCAAAAGGAGCTCAACATGCGACAGAGGAGATGGATGGAGTTTATCAAGGACTACGACTTCGAATTGAAGTATCATCCAGGAAAGGCGAACGTTGTAGCAGATGCCTTAAGTAGAAAGACAATCCATGTAGCCCAGATGATGATCAGAGAACATAAATTGCTCGAGGAGATACCAAGTACATCTATTGATGTAATGTCAGGTTTGGTCGCTACCATGGAAGCATTAACTATTGAAAGCACAATTTGGAAAGAGATTAAATTCGCTCAGCTCGAAGATGAGTATCTATTAAACGTGAGGGAAGATATTGAAGAAGGAAAAGAATCGAAATTTGGGATCGATAGAGATGGGATATTAAGGTATAAAGGAAAAGTGTGCATACCTAATGATGGAGAAATAAAAAGGCTCATACTAGAGGAGGCTCATCGGAGTAAATACACTATCCATCCCGGAGCAACCAAGATGTATCATGATCTCAAGCGGAATTGGTGGTGGCGGGGCATGAAGAAAGATGTGACTGACTTTGTCACTTGTTGTTTGACTTGTCAGAAAGTCAAGATCGAACATCGGAAACCTCCTGGATTATTAAAGAATTTGGATATCCCAGAGTGGAAATGGGACAGCATCTCTATGGATTTCATCATGGGACTTCCTTTAACAACCTCTGGACATAATGCCATTTGGGTAATTGTCGATAGGTTAACTAAGTCAGCTCATTTTCTAGCAATTGCAGCAGAATACTCATTGGAGAGACTAGCAAAGATCTACATGAAGGAGATTGTCAGATTGCATGGGATACCGAATAGCATCGTATCTGATCGTGATCCACGATTCACTTCACGATTTTGGAAAGCATTGCAGAATGCTATGGGAACTCGGATGAGTTATAGTACCGCTTATCATCCTCAAACTGACGGGCAGACTGAGAGGACTATTCAAACTCTGGAAGACATGTTGCGGGCTTGTGCAATCGAACTAAAAGGAAGTTGGGACGATCATCTTCATCTTGCGGAGTTTGCATATAACAATAGTTATCACTCCAGCATTGAGATGGCACCTTATGAGGCTTTGTATGGAAGAAAATGTAGATCTCCTATTTGCTGGACGGAATTGAATGAGCGAATTTTAATAGGTCCAGAACTTGTGGACGAGACGACTCAAAAGATTAAGGTGATTCAACAGAAACTTCTCACTGCTCAGAGTCGACAGAAGAGTTATGCTGACAAGAGAAGACGACCGTTGGAGTTCATGGTGGGCGAACATGTATTCTTAAGAGTCACACCAATGACTGGCATTGGTAGAGCAATACGAGCAAAGAAGCTTTCACCTCGTTTTATGGGTCCTTATGAGATTTTGGAGAAAGTTGGACCGGTAGCTTACAGAATTGCATTACCTCCACAGCTTGCGAATCTTCACAATGTCTTTCATGTATCGCAACTGAAGAAATACCAACCGGATCCTTCCCACATTATAGAAGTGGAAGAGGTAGAACTCAAGGATAACATGACGTATAAAGCCGAGCCGGAGCGGATTGTTGATGCAAGGGACAAGAAATTAAGAAACAAGACCATTAGACTTGTAAAGGTCGAGTGGAAAGGAATGGTTCCCGGAGATGCTACTTGGGAAACGGAGGAGAGCATGCGACAAACCTATCCTCATTTATTTAAATAGGTTAGAATTCTTATTATGGCGAAATTTTGAGGACAAAATTTTCTTTTAGGAGGGGAGAAATGTAACATCCTGAATTTTGAATCTAATATCTTGAACATAAACCTATTTTGGGAAGACTAGTAGGCTCTATTTTCAGAAAGTGATAAATTTGAAATCAGTATTTTTTTTGGGACCAGTGAATAGTATTTACTATTTGTGCATAGTGATTTACTATTTGTATAGTATTACTATTCATCGCGGGACCCACGGCCAAAATAATGTTTTGAAAAAATTCACGCGGGACCCACGTAATAATATTTTACTATTTAATTTATAATATTATATTATTAAAAATTTTTAAAACTTTCACGAGGGCGGCTGAGAGTAGTCACGGGAGGGTTTCTTTTTAATTTTTGGAAAAATTACGTAAAATGACCCAGAGACGAAAATTACACTTAAAGACCCATTTTCCAACTATAAATAGACCTTCCATTTCATTTCATTCTTCACAACTTCTAAGAGCCATAGAGAGAGGTAGAGAGAGAGAGAGAGTAGAGATATTTGCTTAAGAGTTATAATAGCTGGTTGGTGATTCGAGTATTAGCAAGTAACAGGTAACTCTGAATATTCTTCCTTATACTTGTGAATTATGTATGATTATAAATTTGTTTGTTTACTATTTTGGCAAGAATATTTAGAAAATATTTATGGTTTTAAGATCTGGTGTGGGAATTTTGACTTGCAAATCTGTAGAGGTACTATTTATACGTACGTTACTATTCACATATACCGTATTTACTATTCACATATACCGTATTTACTATTCATTTTACTATTCACGTATACCGTATTTACTATTCATTTTTACTATTCACGTATACCGTATTTACTATTCATGTTACTATTCACGTATACCGTATTTACTATTCATGTTACTATTCACGTATACCGTATTTACTATTCATGTTACTATTCACGTATACCGTATTTACTATTCATGTTACTATTCACGTATACCGTATTTACTATTCATGTTACTATTCACGTATACCGTATTTACTACTCATTTTACTATTCATGTATTTACCGTATTTTACTATTCACAGGTACGCATAGTATTTTACTATTCACAGATACGCATATCAACGTATATAATGGTATAATAATGCATTATTTTTGAGTAAATACATTCATCATGGCGGTTGTATTGTGATGGGTGGAGTAAGGAGGGAATTGAATGATAAGAATTGTTATGCCACCACTCGGTGCACAGTGGATGGTACTTTTCAGGGCCTCATCTTCCATGTTTTCCTCTGGCCGGGATTTCATTGGAGATGTGGGACATGTGACACCTCCTTAGTTGTTATTTTAAAGGAGGGGAGCCATAGTCCAGATTTAAGCTCTATACCTTTGGCCGGGTGTATCTTAAGTTTTGGTGAGCTTGAAACCATCCAGTCAAATGAATGAGTTTCTATTGGACTATATGTTAGCCTATGGTTCCAGTCAGCGGTATACGGTTGGAAGGGGATATAAGGGAGGCTGCATACTGCATAGTGCATTTCTGAATTATTCAATAAAGAATGATGAGTATTTTGTAAAGGCATTTGATGTGAACAACGGTATATCTAAAAATATCTGAGTATATTAAATTCACATTATATTACCTTTTATTTTTGTCATATGTAATTTGCTCGTGTAAGGTAGAAATATTCAGTAGTTACTGAGACGTGGAATCTCATCCCATATTAACATTTTTCAGGTGATTATTCTAGTAGAGAGCAAGGGAAGGCACCTATGGAGTGAGCTCTGGAAGCTCATTTAATCTCCAATAAATTATGATATGTTATTTTATTTGCCTTGAACCTAAGACTTCCGTTTTGTATTAAACTCTGAAATATTTTCTGGAATTTATTCTGATTATGTATTACGGGTTTTATTCGAAATGGTAACATTGTAAAAGGATTTGGATATTGTTGAACTCTTTTGAAGGTATTTTCAATATTTTGACCGAGTTTTTGGGTATTAAAATTGAGGTGTTACAATCCTCATCTTTCACCAATTCCAACCTTGACTCAAGCTTCATCTATTTCTCCTTTCCTTCATCATCACCGAGACCACCTCCTTCACCAACCAATGCTTTCAACTCCATTATTTCCAGCGAAGCTTGTTTTCATGACTGGGTTGCTGACTGATTTTGTTAAAGTTCATCCCATGACTATGTGTGGCTGAATCTTTTGCTTCTTGGTGATGAAGATTGTGGCCTGAGCAATTGGGGCTTCAACAGGGGAGTAATTTAATTTAATCTTTTTCTTAGACTATCTATTTGATTTCCTAATTTAGGTTATTCATTATTTAGTTTTGAGACTTGGATGACTGTTATGTGTCCAAGAGGATTGAATATTGTGATTTGATTGGATGATTATTTTGATGTTTAAATTTCCAAATTTCTTTATATGCTTGATAAAATTATGTTTGCTGTCATGTTTGTGATTAGTAATCATAGTTGATTTCAGTATTTGAATGGTTCGTTAGAACATTCTAATTTAGAAGAACAATTTACATCATTCCAATTTTAATTACACATTAAGTGGATTTTAACAATTTCTCAAAAGATAGTAGTTTGCTACGTTAGTAGGAGCTCTTATTAATTGAGATTATTGGACTCAAGTGTTATCTTAAGGTTGTTCTTTAGACTTAATGAGAAATTAACTCCCATATATTTTTCTAGCAATGATAGCCATATTCTTCATTACCAAGAACATCCATAATTAATTCTTTTTAATTCAAAGTATTCTTCATTATTTTCCAAAAATACCAAAAAAATTAGAATTAGTTTCTTTTAAATTTTTTTATTGAATTTTAGTTTAGAAAAAATCATTTTCAAAACCCTTTTGTAATCATTCTTTTTGCACTTAGTTTAACCTAGGGAATTCAAAATAAAAGGCTCCTTGATAAGAGAACGATCCCGAGTTGTTTGCACTATATTGCATTTTAATTCGGGTTAATTGTGATTTGACCCTGAGACGACTAAGGTTTTTGTCAAATCAATAAACAAACAACCATCATTATTCTACTAATGCCATTAAACTATATTTTTACTATAGAAAAAAGGGATAGGATATTGTTACAACCAATGTTACTATCACTTTTCCACCATTAGATCAGAATCTTAATAGAAGAGAGAAATTATATAGGTAAATAAGATTCTGATCTAACGGTGGAAAAGTGGTAGTAACATTGGTTGTAACAAAAAAAAGGTTGTAACAATATCCTATCCCTAGAAAAAATAGGTAAGTATCAATGTCATGAAATTCCGTTGCAGGCATTTTTAGTCGACGCCAGCGTGGATGAATGGCAGCGGTTGGTGGCAAGGTGATGTCTAAACTATTTGTATTAGTTTTACTACTCTCTTCGGTCCTAATTATAGGATATATTTAACCAATTTTGGAAAGATTAAGGAGAAAAGTTAAATTAGTTAATTTTACTCATTTTCCTAAAATGCCTTTATATAAATTTAAAATAACATAAGTAAAAGTGAATTAACAACTCTACCACATACCTTTCCAACTTAAAATTTTCCTTTCTACACATTTTTTAATTGAAACAATGGTTTTGTTATATCCACATATTTATGTGTATATGTATACATATAGATATACACACGCGCGCGCACACACATATAAATATATATGAATACGCAAACACACAAATATATATATATATATATATACACACACACATGACAGGCACACACATATATATATTGACAAGCATACACTATTGACAGGTGCGCACACACACATATATTGACAAGCATACACACAAACACACATATATGTATACAAACACATATATATACAAATACAAATACAAACACACACACTCACAGATATATGTGTGTGTGTAGTTATATATATATCAATATATATGATAGGGAAAAACTTTGTAGCCGATAAATTCTGCAAGTGTACGAACCATATCAAGTAATAAAGAGTGAGTAAGATATCGTTCCCACGAGGACTTGGTATCATAAACTTTGGTTAAGCATTAATTTTACACTTTTTTTTAAGTTGAGCAAACCAAATTGAATTTAATTAAGAAAAAGGAATTAAACTAAAATTAAAATAAACAAACTACGACAATAATCAAATGAGCAACTCAGAGTCACTAATCCCTTATTAGTTTCATAAACCTTATTTTCACTAATTTAATTACTCTCGATATCAATTTTGTTAATCTCAAGTATAAATAGCTATAAGTGTCTGTCGATTCACTTACAACCCTCTCTTGAGTATAACTTGTTATGTCTAACATAGTTACTCAAGAGGCAACATAACTTGGACACACTCTTCAACAATTATATGGGGTAATTAGGTATATGTCTATCCTAATCACAAATTAAATCGTAATCTAATCTCATATTACTTAATCTCAGAGCCTAATTAAAATCTCCTTCGTCAAGGTAAATCCTAATTCTCAAATTCATATTTAATGATGGTCAATCACTAAATAGATAAAGCTAAACAAGATTAAGTAACCAAAATTAATATTGATTATAACTAAATAATAAAAACAAAGTATAATACATACTTATAACTTCAAAGTTCCTCTAGGCTGCAAAGAGAAATTAACCAAACATGATTTTAACAAAAATCTAGTTCAGCACAGCCACACAAAATCAGATTTGAACAATAATGTAAATCAAAGGAAAGGAATGAAAACAGAGCAGGTTAAGAACATGATCTCTCCCTCTGATTCGACATTCTCGCTCTCACAGCAAGCAAACGTTGATGATGAAGATGGATGCTAACAGAAGTCAGCTGCTTCTCCTTCTCTCCTGTTCGCTCAATCTGGTTCCCCTGAAGCTTTCCGGTGACGCTGAGAAAGTGGATGTCAAGGTGGTGGTAGGTGGAGATGCTCGCCGGCGACCGTGGTGGAGAGTTACGCCGCCGGCGAGATAGGAAGGAGAGGATCGAAGGTCTGGAGTCGCGGTGCTGCTATCTGCTCCTCCCGTTCAAATCGTGCTCAGCCTCTCCAGCGAGAATGCTCCCCTGCGTCTTCTCCTTTTTTTCAATTCGTAGCCACCCTTCTGTGCGTCCTATTCAGCGAAATATCCCCATAGCTTTTTTTAGGTTTTTCCAATTCCCTTCAATTGATTCCCCCCATTCAAGCTATGTGGGCCCCGTAGCTTTTTAGGTTTTGTCTTTTTCTTTGATGCAATTCTTTCCAATCCATCCATCAGCCAACGTTGTCTTGCTTATCCTGATAGTGAAATAAAAAAAAATCTTTTTTTTTCCTTTTTTTATCTAGCTTGCATTATTAAAATTTATTTGTTCTTTTATATAAGCCTAAATATTTCTATTTAATCAAAATTGAGATATTTGTAATAAAATCCCCTAAATAATGTGTCAAATTGATATCTTGTCAAAATCTCTAATAAATCTCTTTAATTTAGCATTGATGACTCCCCAAATATATTAAAATATATCTCAAATCTACTAAAAATGGAAAGTCATTAATATATATGTATGTATATTTGTACACACATATAATCACCAAAAACCAAACATATTTGAGGGAATAAAATAAAGCTATTTTAGGAAGAAATTGACAAAAATTAGAATGTTGTCCTATAATTAGAACGAAAACTAACTCGTAAATGTTGTCTTATAATTAGGATTGGAGAGAGTATTTTATTGTTGAAAGTATATATTATATTGCAGCCAATCAACTTCTGGCTAAGTAAACCACTTCCATTGCTTTCACAAAACATACCTCTTCATCCCTCTCTTTCTACTAGGAGACATCACTTTCACTCTATTTGGTATCTTATGATCAATTTGAAACCTTTACTTTTTTGTTGTTTAATGAGAAAAATAAGAGGTAAAACCCTACCAACACCAAGAGGTAAAACGGGTCACACATATTCATAAGAATCTTATAAGAATATAATACTCCAGCGGTCTTTAATATAAGACCAACTTAATCTTTTTTTAGATATTAAGGAAGTGAAATTAATTAATTAATACTAGTTTATGTCATGTATCTTCTAATTATATATTAATTTATAAGTTAGATAAATTAATTTAGTATATAAAAAAATAAATATAAATACTTTAAAGTAATTTACTTAAGTTTTTTTATCTTTTTTTAAATAAAAAATTAACGGAATGTTATATTAAGATTAGAGGTAGCACTATATTTTACAAAAATGATACATGGTTCTTTTTTTGAGAGAAATGTTCCAAAAAACCGTACGATCAAAGAGAAGAGATTGGGTTTAAAGTGGCTACAAACTGAATGAGGCCCAACTTTGAAATCCCATTCCCGTCAATGCATCACAAAGGAGAAGAGAAACTGGGCCGAAAGCTTGAAACCATATATCCAAGTCATCAGTTTCCTCTTGAATTTTTACAATAGCATCCAATACCTTATGGCCCTCGTTTTCCAAACTTAGCATTATTTCCTTGTGGCCTTCTTCGTCACCATTATGCATGATTATTGCTCGTACTGTATTGCCAATCTGGGAATCCCAACGGAAGCGAACAGTGATGAGCACATAGAACAACGCCGATGCAGCGAGAGCAATCTTAATATTCATTTTCATGACGGCGACGATGAGACATCCTAGCAAAAAATTGGACATACCCACATCAAACTCAGGCTGGATTTGTTTAGACAAGCTGACCGACATGAATGCAACAGCTGTAAAGGAAACAAGGCTGAACATATTCCTTCGTCCCTTTTCGTCTTCCCCATCATGTTGTTGACTTCGGACTTCATAGAAAGAGTAAAGAGCGGTGAGCATGAGAGCCAGAAACCCTACGTGTGCTTTCAACAAGAAAACTCTAGAGAACTGTGGGCACTTGCTTACAAAGAGCGTCAAGACGCAGAATATGGAGCTCAGAATAGAGTAGAAAACGATCTTCGACAAATGTCCGGTGTCCAAACAGGTCATTGAACGAGGAGCTCAAGGCATAAGAAATTAATGCAACTACACTTGACACAAAGCCTAGGAATCTCCAAACTTTTGGATGGATATGAAAGTTGAACATCATTGTGATTCATCATTGTGATGGTTGAGAAAGCAAGATCACATTAATTATATATTATTATTAGATTCTGCAGACTTTGAGAAGTAATACTAATAATGGAAGAAGATGGGCAGGCTTTGAGGTGGGAGTAGAAGTTCGAGAAGGCGCGTTTTGCTTTGGGCAGGAAAGGGCCTGGACATGGGGATGACTTTGCTGATGGGGATACTTTGTAGAAGTAGAAAATATTTACCGAATAAAGCGCACACTTTATTTTGTTATTTTGAGAATGAAGAGTGCAAAAGAGTACTTCGCTCCTGAGGCTGGTGATGTGACAATATAGGGAAGATTAATAATAACAATTGTAAATATTCTGCTTCCCCTAAATTCTTTTTTTTTATACATTATGGTAGGGGAGGGGGGAAGGTTCGAACCCTGGACATAAGAGAAGGAGGCTAGTTAATACTGACTCTCATACCACTGCGCTACTAAGGCGCTGACTGCTTCCCTAAATTCTAATTATGAGAAGACGTGTTTTGACTAATGAAATGAAAGTACTAGGATCTGGCATGGGGATGGTTTTTTTTTTTTTGGTGGATATAAATATGGGGATGGTTTTGCTCAAACACTGAGTTAGTCATTTTCACCAGGTCTCCTATATATCCGCCAACCAGAACCTCGTTGAAAAATATGGTAATTATTACTAATTAATTAGATTATTTGTGACTTAGTTTCATAATAAGTTCATGTTACAACTTCAACAAAATGAGTACATATTTTATTACTCATTTTCTCGTGTGAAATGTGTGTGCCCCAAAACCAGTTTTATGGGCTTGTGCGCCAAGTAAACCTGAGGGCGATTTGGGCCAACGGCATGAAAGAAATTCAGTAAGACAGACTCGATTCCTGGAAGCACAATAAGAGCAGCTCCAAAAGGCCCACGAACTAGAGCTAAGGTCACAACACCTATGATGACCAATCAAACCAACAAGCCGAAGAAAGCTCCAGGATCCGAGAAAATCAGAATGATCGTATCTATCTTGATCCTGAAATGTAGTAGCTAACAAGCCAAGAAAACGGGGATATATAGCAAATGATCAACATAAAGGGGAAAGAAAAAGGATAGAATCCAGGTCTTTAACATTAGAAGCAACTTCAAATCATTCATGGTGCTTGGAGCCCTCGAGTTTACCATACCTTCCCTTGTTATCAAAAGCAGTGGACGATCAATAATACGAATTATTTATTGATTTCTCTAAATCCTACAAATTCTGTGTGTTGTTGGTGACCCCTGTCAAATCGATTCATTCCTAACCAAAATGTGGTTAAACAATTTGGCGCCGACCATGGGGACCCAACAAGTTTTCCAAAAAAAAATCACCTTTCTACCTAATTGTATTTATTTTCTTTCCCCTTGCTTTACTAACCATGGCAGAAGTGACCACCAGACACGCGGTGAGCATTGCCGAACTAGCCGAGTTGGTGACAAACCAAACTGCACAACTCACCGCACAAGCCATGTTGATCGCACAACATGATGAATGATACTTGTAGTAGCAAAGTTGTCTTCAACGTCTAGAAGAGGAGAATAGAAACCTGCGAGACCAAGTCGTGTCACTTACCACACAGGCAACCTCCAGCTCGTATTACTCAAGGAAATTTTCTTCCACGATCATCCCACTTGTCCAGCCATGGGGCATGCCTTTGGAAGATTTTTCAGGTATGGGCAGAAATGATACCACGAATGTTAATTTGACTAATCAAACTCTTTTTGTAGGTACTAGTGTTAGCTATGTTGAACCACCAACATTATAGGACCACCTCGCATCACCGAGGAAGGCTCCCACGCTGACCGAAAAAGCCCTATTGATGGACAAGAATACCAATCCATTGGTTAGGGAACTCCTTCTAATACAACATGTGCTGACAACACACCTAGTGAAGAAGCACAAAGAACAACCACAACCCCCAAAAAGCAAAGTACCATCATATGGTACCTCAGATGACAACAGCTAGAAAAAGAGTTGCCAATAGTTGGAAGCTATGATACTCTGGTTATCTGGAATACCATCACCCATAAAGAAGAGTGCCCCAAATAGCTTTGCAAACTCTCCCTTCATAGACAATATAGCCCTGATTGACATGCCTAAGAAATTTACATTCCCTCATATTCACCATTGTGATTGTATGACGGACCCAGATGAGCATATTGAAAGACAAAATATCACCTAAGAGGGGGTGAATTGGGTGATTTAAAAACTTTTTTGATTACCCCCAAATTTCGCACAAAGAACAAAGGTTAAAGAAGAGAGAGAAAGATTGACACGAGAAATTTATACTGGTTCAGTCTTAACTCTTGACCTACGTCTAATCCCTAGACTCTCTGGGTATTTAACTATCTCTTTAAATGATTACACACTCTATACTCGAGGTAATCATCTCACTAGAACTAATCACTCCCCCTTACAAGTTGTAATCAATAACTCAATCTCAAAGTCCCACTACCTTAAGATTCTTACAAAGATATTGATCAGAAATATAACTCTCTAAAAGAGCAGATAGATAAACACTGAAGATTATAAATATTCGAAGATATTAACACAATGAATGAAACAGTAAATGAGAATAGTTCGTTTGTGTGTTTGTGTTTCCGGTGGTTGAATCGTATTGAATGCTTTGCTTATATTTGGTGAGGGAATTAAATGACTATTGGAAGCCTTCAATGCATCATTGAGAGTAATTAATATAGCCGCTAGACGTTGAGGTTTATCCATTACTCTCAGGTGTTGATTCTGCAAATGTGCATCGTCATTCGCCACATTGACATTCCTTTTGTTCTTCCCGTTGGATGGTCTAGCATTTATTAAGGGAAAGAAACTATTAATGCTTTCAGAATGTTCAGAGAATGGTTGTCCAAATTCGTGCTTCATCTTCTGGAGCTGCATTTAATGCAAAATCAATGCTTTTTGATTAATATGCGTTTAATCCTTGATCTAATCATCTGAAACTCATTAATAAACTAATTAAAGATAGTTAAGAACAATAATGAGTGGTGATAAGAAGTAATCAAATCACAAGCAAAGATTAAGATTTACAGACATGGTAATTTACAAAATAGAGATATTTTAACTTGAGTTAACTTTCAAGCACACTCGAGTTGATGACTTGAGTTAACCATTCCACACTCGAGTCATAGGTTCAACTTCTTTGAAAATATGTTTGAGAGTATAAATGAAGATGTCTTTGTATGAATTTAACTTGAGTCGAAAATGTTCAACTCAAGTGGATAACTAGAGTCATACATAGCTTACTCAAGTCAACCTTATTTTCACAAATATTCTTTGAGATAGTTTTTGAAAATGATTTGAACATCGAGCTTGTTGGAAATTATGCCCTAGGGGCAAATCATTGTTCTCCATTAAGTTATCACTTCATACGCATGTTTATGGTGATAACTATATCCCTGGATATATCTTATAGATTATCCTAAATGTCCCTGGTCGGTCATCTACGTGGGAGCGAAGATGAGATAAGACCAGTATGACTTTGATGAGGTATGAAGATACGAATCAAAGTTATGGGCACTTGTAAGAGTACAAGGTGCTGGACCGACCCACTATGAGAAAGCTGCATGGATTGAGTCATAAGCTTATCTCATGTATAACCGCGTCACAATGCCCTATGACCTGAGATCATCATGGATTCCTTACATGATGAGTTACTGGTCTTTGACCTAGTCAAAAGTCACCTTTGACCGGGTGATGATAAAGGCTGGGATCGGGATCAGTGGTTTTCATGCGGAGGAATGTGAATGGTCAAGATGGAATTTGTCCCTCACATTTGTAGAGAGATAATACTAGGCCCCTCGATGAGTGAGTCTAAGAAATGTATGGCCATACTGTGATAGAAAGGAGTTTCCATTTCACTTATTAGACTGCTCGAGAATCGAGAAAGTAATGGTCAAGAAAAGGAAGTTGATGTTATCCATGCCTCATCCTTGACCGAATTATCGCGTGACAAAAGGGACGTGACATGGTTGTACGATAGGTAGTATCGTGTCATCGATCCCCATGTGAATTGGGTAGTCGCAATGTCTTGCTAGAGGCCGCTTGCGACTTGTGGGCTGATACAGTCTTGGCCCACGGCCAATCTCATATGGGCCTGCAGGGTTGCACACAAGAATAATCCAACACGGGTAAAAGTGTCCAGGTTCATTGAATCTGAGATTTAATGAATACTGGATTTAATCTAGGGTAAAGATATATATGTGTATATATATATTAAATTCAAAAATAATATAATAATATTATTTAATGGAGATTATAATATTATTATATGATATATATTTTTATATTTAATTTATCGGATAAATTAAATATCTAAAACAAATAGAGATATTATATCTCATTTGATTTTCGAATAAAAATATCATTATCTATTTAATTTAAATTGAGATATTGTATCTCAGATTTAATTAAATAAATAGATATCATTTCTCGGATTTAATTTATAGAGATAAATTAAATCAGAAGGCTTTTAATTTGAATTAAATAAATACATTAGATTAAATCTATCAGATAGATTTAATTAATATATTTTTTAATTAAAATTCAAAATTAATGTGGATTAATTTTGAATATAATACGCTGATGGG
The DNA here is from genome assembly GCA_034222035.1 of Acacia crassicarpa. Classification (NCBI taxonomy): domain Eukaryota; kingdom Viridiplantae; phylum Streptophyta; class Magnoliopsida; order Fabales; family Fabaceae; genus Acacia; species Acacia crassicarpa. The sequence goes on along the minus strand of JAWXYG010000009.1, from coordinate 14,105,585 downwards.
TTTAGAAAAACCTATGGGACTTTTAGTCGAGTGTATTAGAAAGCCGCGAGAAACCCTAGAGCGAAAAAGGGAGAGACGCACAGTCTGAGGCGCTAGCACGCTGCCGCGTCCGTGTTTGGAGATTGTTCGTGTGGATACCGGTAGAGGAGGCCGATTCTAAGAGTCGTCTTCTGCTGATCGAGAAGGTAGCCCACCAGTTCAAAGAGAACGAGACGCGGACGAATTCACTACAGTTTGGGTTTTCTTGATCGCCATGAGAAAATGTGCGCAAAGGGTTTGTGTAGATTCTTGAGCTACTAGTTCGCTAAAATCAAAGGAAAACCTCCGGCTCCGGATGATTCCGAGTTCTCTATAAGGTATGATTTGGGTTCCCTAACCTTGATTTAAACACACCTGAGTGATCCTCGGGACGAGATTCATAGAAAATTTTAATCCGCTGCGTGTCCGGATCCCAACAGAGCTAACTCGAGTCATTAAGTGATAGCTCGAGATATCAAAATACACTTTAAGAATAAGTTTTAAAACTGTGCTCTAGTCAAGGAACACTGGCTCGAGTCAATACTTTTGACTTTTATAAATATTTTGAAAAATAAATTGAAGTTCTCAAAGGTTAGCTCGAGGCAGGCAAGGTTCACTCAAGTTAATGCTTTCTCATAAAACATTTCACAAGTGTCTTCAACTTGAGTCACTAGAGCGTCTCTCGAGGCAGTCAAAGTTTAAGCATATTTTGACTAAGTTTACAAAAGACTTGACTTGAGTCTGACGGCCTTAAATTCGAGTCAATTTGACAGCAATTTGAAGATAGTTACTAATTCAACTTTAAACAAGATAACAACATTTTTAGTTGAATCATTAACTACATCTTTGTTTACAATTGTTAGATAACTACTGTCAAAGAATGCACATTGTGGTAATATCAAGGGAGTTACGGGAAGCCTACATGTGCACAGGTTTTTGATCAAGTTGAGTCTTGGGCAAACTTGCGCCTCAAAAGGCGACATATGGCCTATAACAAATAACACCCAATACGGGCTCTTAAAATATCAGGTAAAGGGAAAGAAAACAAAGGGACACGACCTTGTTCTTCTTATTAGCTTCTCACCTGATGCTCGAACCTATCTGCGTCTTATGGGGGACTGCTCGTCACACCAACTGCTAGCCTAATAGTGGCTCCATCCCCAGGACTGTCTTTGACCTTGTTGGTAGAGACATTGATCACGTCGTCTTCAGAGGCCTCCACCTCTAGGTTACAATCGAACATGGTCTAATACTCTCCAATAGATAAGGTTAGCTCCCACTTGGTGGACTTTCCTTCCTAGTGCTCCCACATAAGTTGGGCAAGAGTCTTGAAGTATACCTCCACTCTGATGCTCAATAACTACTACTTTAAGGCTTCCACCTTAGCCTCAAGTAATGGCAGACCCACATTGTTGTTGCCTCCCCCTTAAATTTGGGATTTATTTATTTATTTATTTATAATTAATACATGTTTGAATGATTGTCCACCCTTAAATTAAGTGCCCAGCCTTAATACATTAATACTGTACTTCATAATCGGATGGGGGATGAATGGTTGAATGATTGTTTAGTACCTTATATTGAAAAAGATGTATTTGATAGCATTGATAATAAGGCAATTATAATGGAATTCTAAGAAATAAGGCCTAGAAGGATGACATTGTAATTATTTTTATTGTAATATACTTTTTTTAATTAAAATATATGCACTTGAACTTATTGAGTGCCCACTCTTCATTGTAATTTATGTAGCTACATTTCTAATAGCACTTAACCTTACTTTTCTAAATGACAAGTTTGTAAAATAGTTACCTCTTTTATTACATCATCAGTATTCAATTGATTTCATTAATATTTTTTTGATATTCTTTTTTCCTTGTTTATATTCTTTTGTTTTTTAGTGCATTTAAAACTTTTTCATATATTTCAAAAGGCTCTCCATATGGGCCTCCCTTTTTGATTGGGTAGACAAGAGACAAGCCAACACTCGCTGCAGTTCTTAGATGGTCCTCTACTTTTGCAATAGTTGGGATGCTAGCTTAGAGATCTCGCTCTCTAAAAAAAGCATACCTTGGAGACCCTACATACCAACTGAGGATGTTAGAAACTAAAATGGACACAATGTAAGATAGTAAGGAACAAAATCTTACCTGAAGCACATGGGAGAGACAAGAAGCCGCCGCAACTTATAGGTCCTGGGCCTTTAATTTGGCTTGATCATTTGAAAATAGTAAGCAGCACACATGGGAAGTGCTTGAGACATGTCAGAAACCAAGGAGACTGAGGAAGGAAACTGCAAGCTAAGATCACTTAACGAGCTCTCTTCAGCGGTCTTATGCTTTTTGTTGAGCTCGTCTACACCCTTACCCTTAGGGGGAGATCCAATCTGGACGCTAGACTAAAAACTTATCCTTAACTTCAATTTACTTCCACTAGGTAGCTTGAACGTCCTGCCCTTCATGATGGTTTTGACTAGAAGAAAAAAATCAAGTTGTTAAGAGTCTAGATAAATCTAGTATGCAACGCTATGTAAGGCACGATGCACATGAAACTTTACTAGGAGGAGTGTTCTTCAAATCAAGTAAAATTGAAAAATCTCTTTTTGAAGAAGGGATGGTGCTGGTCGAATTCTTTTATGGCAAGTAAACCAGTCAAACAAGTGATAAAGTGATAAGTAGAATACTGTCCCATAGATATTAAATACCAACTTATGCAGCAAGAAAGTGATCCAAAGTCACGCGATTTAAAAGATAGAAGAAGATGAGTGTATTATGTGAACTATTAATTCTATAAAGCTAATGAAACAAAGCGAGAATGAATACATGGAGGGATATCATTATTTAAATAGGCAAATCTCGTATTTCCCCTTAATTAGCAACTTTTCCCCATATTGTTTTCTGCAATGCTACAACAACGCTATAACAGCTTTCGCTATGCTACAACAAGCTATAGCAAAGTTCTTCAATTAACCCACCATTATTGTATATATAAATTTTCATAATCCTATGATTATACTCCTTACTCTACTTCTCTCATCTTCCTATACGGATTTTCAAGCTTAGAATAACATGTAAAACTAGGTGTATGGTTGTGTAAGATAAACCTGTTCCTGTAGTTTACGAGCTCAGATAGAATCTGCACAATTCTTTCAACACACACTATTTAAGAGAGGTATAATCTTAACTCCTTTACAGTAAGTTAAGGCCACAACTCTTGCTTATTAGTGGCCACCTAACTTATAAAACGAACGTTACATACACAATTAAATAAACTAAATTATATAAATTAAAACTTAGCAATCTGGTTCAAAACTACAAATTAAGGTGCCATTGTTGCACAACCAAAAGAAAGTTAGCTAATCTTGCAAGCAAAATACAACTAAAACTAACATAAGATAATCCATGAAAATGTAGAGAAAGAAACTAAGAAGAAGCAAAATAGTCAACGAAGTTCAACAACACATGCTAGCTTCTATCATGTAACACCTCTGTGTCTTCCTCGTATCAGCAACTTTCAATTCCAGTCATTCTGTCATGCTTTTTATGTTCGGCTTATCTCTAGTTATCATCTCTCTTCATAATCTCCAACTCTCATCGCCTCTCTGACTTTCTTTAGGTGAGGTCCTTGCGCCACACGTCCAGTCTATCCTTTAGTGAGCTAGGCTTTCCTTTTCTAGCAAGCCCGTTGAGTAGATTCTGTCTGATTGATCCTGTTTTGATTAGCAAGATTCTATTTTGATTAGCAGTATTCTATTTGAATATCTTCATAAATTCCCGTTGTCTTTTATTCCCATCTTCCCCAAGTCATCAACCTTCTTTTATCTCTCTTCAGCTTCAAAGCCCACTAAACGTTCAGCTTAAGTTCCTGCAATTATCTTTTGGATTTTCTCAAGAAAAGATTAACGCATAACAGAATACGATACTTTCGATATTCATCCATACGATGTTGTAGCATCGAGACAGCATTGATATGTCAACTCAAAAATATATCATATTTAAGTCCTTTTTCTGTTTATATGTAAGATAACACTTAAAATGCAACAATTCAACTCATCCAACCCTTATTCCCACACGTGCATGAAATCTATCATAATCAATCATATCAAACGCAATTTAAGCACATAATTTCCTTTCAAATCAGTCATAACACGGTGGAAATATATAGCAGAATTATGACTTATCAAATGGCTAGTATGCGATCAATCTTCTCTTTATCACTGCCCTCTGGAGCCTTTATGTTTGTGCTAACATCTACAAAAAGAAACTAATTAGCTACCTAGAAGGGTAGACACCAACCAAGGAACAAAAAATAAAAAATAAACTCACCAGAGGGGTTCCATCTAGTATGAATACCTAGGTCATCCTCAACCAAACAGGAGGAATCCACAAACAGTAATGCTCCTCCAACCCATGATCATTGATCTGGTTCCCTTTAAGAAGGACATAATGTTTGGTCCTACCAAACAGGGTATACATTCCTCCACCTCTCATTAGAAGATAATAAGACTGAAGTAAATCCTCTACTAAAAAATCGATATCATTCAACCTATCCAAGGCCTCTAAGGATAAAATGACTTGCCACACATGAGGCATCAATTAAGAGGTAGCCAAGAGGGAGCCAAGTCAAAATATCTACATAACCCCACAATTAAGGGGGAAGAGGAATGCAAGTCCCATACCTAAAAAACTCTACAAACATGGAAGCCCAGCCCACTGAATATGAATCCACTCTCTCGTTAGGAAAGGAATTCTCATATGTATGTCCTCAGGAATGCCATAAGCAGTGCAAATCTTTGTAAGACCTTTACGATTTAAGGTAGACAAAACAGACTCCTCCAACACCCCTGGTATCTATAGGCACTGTAGACAAGTTCCGATCTTTTCCACCACCCATACTCAACTCACCTCTCAACACAAGTTCGATCTCAGAGTTCACCTCATTATGGTTAGAAACACTCATCTCTAACATAGTGACCTACACAAACAAGGCAAGGTTCTTAGGCAAGCTTTCAAAGGTGAAACCATCCAAAATGTCCAAGGAAGCTAGCTTGAAAAGTAGAAATAGGAATCACAAAGTAGCAAAACAAAGAAAATCAAAATAAAATCTATGGTAGGGCCAAACCCTTACCTTTTTATTCTTGGGAACCAAAAACCCTAACACACGACGAAGAGCATTTCTAGTAGCCAAGACAGAAGCAAATCAAATCAAAGCAAAAGAAGATAAAACAGGTACCTTTATTGAATTTCGAAGAAGGAAGGCCTGGAGCTCACAATCTAGCCTTAAAGCTTCAGAAAATGCGCCAAAGAAGAAAACTAGAGAAATGAGAGAAAATGGGAAAGAGGAGAGTTAATGTAGAAAATGTGCACAGTAACTAACCAATGAAGGTTAAGTAACTGGCCAGAAGTTGGAAGGGTGCTTTGGGAAGGAACGCCTAGTATATGGACGAATTCAAACACGGCCATCAAATTAGACAAAGTATCCAATGGATGGGCTGAGGTTTACTCTCAAAGCCAGTGTTCAATTGGGCTTAAAGAGTAGGGGACTTAGTGTATTCCCCAAAAATAGCTGTTTGGGCTTGCGCACTAAGTAAACCCACCGAGGGTGATTTGGGCCGAAAGCATGAAAGGGATTCAGTAAGTAAGACCCAATTCCTGAAGCACATACAGTAAGAGCAGTTCCAAAAGGCCCACAAAGTCTAGCTAAGATCACAACACCCATGATGACTAGTCAAACCAACCAGCCGAAGAAAGCTCCAAGATCCAAGAAAATCGAAATGATTATACCTATCTTGATCATGAAATATAGTAGTTAACAGACCAAGAAAACAAGGATATATAGCAAACCATCAACACAAAAGGGAAAAGGAAAAGAGAGAGAGAGAGTCTAGGTCTTTTACGTTCAAAGCTACTTCAAACCATTTGGGGTGCTTGGAGCCCTCGAGCTTACCATACCTTCCCTTATAATCAAAAGCAACGGACAATCAATATTATGAGTTATTTATTCATTGCTATTAATCCTATGAAGGGAAGAGAAATGAATTTGTAGGATTAAGAGCGATAAATAAATAATTTGTATTATTCATCGTCCGTTGCTTTTGATCACAAGGGAAGGTCTAGCAAGCTCAAGGGTTCCAAGCACTACAAATGGGTTGAAGTAGCTTCTAACGTAAGAACTTGTATTCTGTCCTTTTTTTCTTTTTACCCCTTTTATGTAGATGGTTTGCTATATCCCATTTTCTTGGCTTGTTAACTACTATGGATCAAGATAGGTACTATCATTCTGATTTTCTTAGATCCTAGAGCAGTCACCATGGGTGTTGTGATCTTAGCTCGAGTTCGTGGGCCTTTTGGAGCTGCTCTCACTATGCTTCAAGGAGTCGGGTCTTACTTACTGAATTCCTTGCATGCTTTCGGTCCAAATCGCCTTCAACAAGTTCACTTGGGGTGCAAGCCCAAAAAATTTTTGGGGCGTACACATTTCACACAGGAAAATTAGTAATAAATGACGTACTCATTTTGCTGAAGTTGTGAACGTGAAGTTATTATGAAACTAAAATCACAAATAATCTAATTAATTTGTAATAATTACCATACTTTTCAACGAGGTTCTGACTGGCCCATATATAAGAGACATGGGGAAAATGACTAAAGCAGCGTTAGAGCAAAACCATCCCCATTCCATATCCTAGTACTTTCATTTCATTAGCCAAAACGCGTCTTCTCGTCCTTCGAATTTAGGGGATTAGGATCACTTAGGGAACACTACTGCAGAATAATTATAATTGTTATTATTAATTTTCCTTATATTGTCACATCACCGAACTCATGAGCAAAGTACTTTTTTGCACTCTTCATTCTCAACTTTAGATAATATGTGGCTTCAACTCCGATGAATGAAGGAAAATATAAGTTTAAATTTTATTGAAGAGTTAAGGTACAAAAATATATATGTGTTTTTTTTTAGGAGCGTCCAATAGTAAATATTTTTTTTTGGTGCAAAAGTGTACACGTGGTTACAAATTATGTGCAAAAATATCGTTTGACCATTAAGTTTGACTTTGACCGATGACGTGGCATTTCAAAGATGCAAAAATATACATGTGATTTGTCAAGAAGAGCACCCAACAACAATTTTTTTTTAATTTAATAATTTTATTTCAAAATCCCAAAATAATTTTTCAAGATTAGTAAGTATTTTTTCAGTATCAGTCAGTATCCTTTTAGTACCAGTTAATACTTGAAATATTTTTTCAAGATCCTAAAATAATTTTTCAAGATTATGAAGTATTTTTTCTGTACCAGTCAGTATCCTAAAAGTACTTTTTAGTACCAGTCAGTACCCTGAAATATTTTTTTTAGTATCAGTCAGTATCCTTTTAGTACCGGTCAATACTTGAAATATTTTTTCAAGATCATAAAATAATTTTTCAAGATTATGAAGCATTTTTTCTGTGTCAGTCAGTATCCTGAAAGTACTTTTAGTACTAGTCAGTACCTTGAAATATTTTTTTTTTTTAGATACTGATTAGTACAGAAAAAATACTTCATAATCTTGAAAAATTATTTTAGGATCTTGAAAAAATATTTCAAGTATTGATCGGTACTAAAAGGATACTAACTGATACTAAAAAAATACTTCATAATCTTGAAAAATTATTTTATGATCTTGAAAAAATATTTCAAGTGTTTATCGGTACTAAAAGGATACTGAAAAAAATATTTCAGGGTACTGACTGGTACTAAAAAATACTTTCAGGATACTGACTGGTACAGAAAAAATACTTCAAAGTATCTTTTTAGTACCAGTTAGTACCCTGAAATATTTTTTTCAAATCAAAAAATAATTTTTCAAGATTATGAAGTATTTTTTCAGTACAGATCAGTATTCTAAATATCTTTTTAGCACCCGGTAGTAATTAAAATAAAATTATTAAATTAAAAAAATTGTTATTGGGCGCTCTTCTTGACAAATCACATGTGTATTTTTGCACCTTTGAAATGCCACGTCATCGGTCAAAGTCAAACTTAACGGTCAAACAGTATTTTTGCACCTAATTTGTAACCATGTGTGCACTTTTGCACCCAAAAAAAGCATTTACTACTAGGCGCTCCTCGGAGAAAAGCACATGTGTATTTTTGCACCTTAACTCTTTATTGAATGTGCTTATTGAGAGAGACAAAAATCTTTTGCACTAGTCCAAGTCTCAAAAAGGATAAATACTACCTGCGATCCTAAATATATGACCTAGTTCGTAGTACAATTTATACTACAAACTATATTCTATATTTAGGACTGGAGAAATACCTTTACCAAAAAAAACAGGCCTTAATTTTTCTTTTGTTTTCTAGAAAACCAAAGTCAGCACCTCGATCAGCTTCCTAGAAGTTGTTAAAATGTCATCCTTCTAAGTCAATACCAAAATCAGGTTCCTGGAAGCAGAAGACTTCTGTTGCCAATGTCCACGAAGTTTTCCAGGCAAAGCAGGTTATTAGGTTCTTCCAGGCCCATGTTTACATTTATTAGTCTTGTTAGTCTCTTCAAAATCTCGAAAGATTAATTTAATATGATCTGCCCACTTGAAATCCTCTCAGGCTTTCCTTCAACTTCAAGTATATTCCACAGATCGATCACCTCAAACTATGCATTTAGAATTTTATTCAACTTACAAAGAATTAACAGTCTTGCTTTCAGAGCTTTTGCATAGCAGGGCTCATCCCAAAACTAATATGGGCAAACAGCCTAGAAAAAGAACCATTGTAGTTTTTCTCATGCAGATATAATTAGCTATGGGCAGGGAACACCTAAAGCTGTTAATTGGACTATTGCAAAGTAGTGAATTTTTCTTTCCATCAACTCACAAATTAAATAAGCTCTTAATTCATTAATTTTGTTGTATCTATTGGAGATATAAATTCATTAGTTAGTTGATATCCTCATTAGTTGATTAAGTTTTTGATGAAATAGTTAATCATTATAAGAACCTATAAATAGAGGTTTAATTATATGGATCAAAGTGTGTGGAAGTGAAGTTCTCACCAAAGGTTAAGAGAGAAATGTATCTCTCTGGAAGGAAGATAATTTAAGTCTCCTTCAAAATCTTTAGAGTTTGGATTAGTTTTTAGTCATCCTCAAGTGAGGAATGATCATTATTAAACTCAAGTAAGTTGATTTTTATCCTTGTAAAGCTTTAATATTGAACGATAGAGAGGCTCCCTCTTTTTGATTTTACAAGCTGTGTCAGCCTCCATATCGTTCCTTTGTATATCTCCATGAAACTAACTTGTTTCCTTTTACTTGATCTCAATGCAATTTCCAATTTTTTGTGTGGTCAATTAGCCGTTGTTTAGGAAATTCATGATTTCCTTGAGATTCTCCTCAATAAGAAATTATTTAAAAATAAGCTTGGATTCTTATTTTCACAAATCAAATTATATATTATTTAAAATAATTCCGAAATATTTTGTTAAACAAATTAACCAATAACAAAGAGTTGGCTAAGACATGAATGTTAAATAGCACTCTCCAAACAAAAGTTATGTTCATGTATACCAGGTTTTTAAAGCATTATGTGAATTATACTAATAATGAAAATGACTAACGGAGTGTCTCAGCAAAACCATCCCCATATCCAAGTACTTTCCTCTCATTACCCAAAATGCGTCTACCCTACCAATCTGATCTCCTTTAATTTCATTGTTGGTTCCCTCAGCATTCAATGTTTGACACCGGACAATGCAAGTTGCTAGATTAAATTGTTGTTTTTTAAGAGGTGGCAATTAAACCAGCGTATAGTGTGTGTGTGTATTTACTCTTTCATCGTTCGGCAAAAGTCTACTATAAAATGAAGTTTTATGTTATTTATTTCTTATGAGATGTTACATTATCTTCTGTCCACACGTACCGTTTTCAATGTTGACTATTTAACCAACGGTCCCCATATGCATTACAACATTCTGATAATATTTAATGATGACAAAAAAAATTAACCAAAGGAAAAAAAAAAAAAGATTGTACTGTGATTAGGGGTGAGCAAAAGACCTGCAGCCCACCCACTCACCCACAACCCGTGCAATTTTACATGTTTTAAACCTGCCTAGATTAGACTCGTAACGGGTAACAGAATACCCCGTACTCGTTTAAACTAAACGGGCGGGGTACGGGCTACCTATCGGGGCACCCGTACCCACCCGTTACCCGTATATTACTTCTTTTTTTTAATCACAGATCAGATAAGGTAGTGGGAGTGTGAGACCTTGTGTAGAGTGACAATTAGTCCAGTTTGAACAATAGAGACTACTTAGACTGTAGAGTAGATATAGACTAAGACATACAGAGCCCTGACATTGCATCATGAGAAGAAATAATTAATGCCATTCAAGTTTTTCATTGAAGCTAACACCTATTTGGTGCAAAAACAAAAAACTAACACCTATAATGCCGTCCAAGTCATAGCTTAAGTCTAGAGAAGAAATAAAAAATCAAGAGGTTGCCAAGTCATAGAAGCAAGAGCCTCATGATAAGACCAGTTGGATTCCCATCACCCATACACCATTTCCCGATTCCTAAGTCCTAAACAGTAAGTCAGTAACCACTCCGTCCATTTTCACTCATCCACACCAGTCTCCAGCAGTAACACGCCCCGACTCTGTCTCTCGGGTTGAGTTTCTGGCTCTTGTCTCGCTGGAGATGTGGTGTAGCTCGAAATCTCGAACGCTTGCCACAGATCTATTTCCTACCTCGTCAACTTTTCCAGATCTTGCCGTCACATTTTTCAGATCTCACCCAGTACAAGGATTTCTCTCTTCTTCATTTTATTCTTCTTCTTCTTTGTTCAAAGTGGGCAGCGACTGGTGTGAGACTATAGGAGGGACTGGTTTCTCTCGTTTTTTTTTTTTTAAGTGGTCATATCTAAATGGGTTCCCCGAAACCCGTCGGAACCGCCAGTCTTTACCCGTACCTGTTTATGACGGGTTAAACGGATTGTGCCACAAGTACGGGTTAGCCCGTACCCATGTATTTTAAATGGGCGGGATACGGGTTACCCCACGGGGCAGCCCCGCCTGCCTATTGCTCAACCCTAACTGCGATTGCGTCTTGTAGAAGACCCTACAATGGTAGGTAGGGCTGTTGGGAGCCACAATGTTGCGCAACATGTGTCAGGACTATTTGTTAAATAATTAATACTGGTTGACTTAACAGCCTAAACATTTTTGCACCATTTTCTTAATAGATATGTTTTCTAATATCCAATCATACCTACTAACCACCATAATACTGCATCTGATCCTTATTATAAGGCACCAACTAACAAGTTTATTTGGTCTTTTATAAGGTGCTTACTTGTTCCCAATGAACATTAATTATTTGTTTCTATGTCACTATTTGAGTAACTAGTTAGTGGTAAAAATTGAAGGTGGAGTCAAAAATCATTTAATGTAATATAATCTATTTTGGATACCTTTTTACCCAAAAAAAAAAAGTCATCGATTTAATAAACCAATACATGTTGGGATGATATAATTAAAAATCTTTTTTTTTTTGGTCAGAGATATAATTGAAAATCATATTTAAATATAAAACGACAGGAAAGTACTTAAGTCTTATAATGTATATTATTCGATAATTTAATGAGAAGTATTTCAAATTAAAGTTATGAAAATGAAAATAATTATGTATTATTGAAAAAATTGGAAATACTACAAATAATTAATTAGATATATTTAATGCATATTAAAAATAAATAATTTTTGAATTTTTACTAAAAAGAGAATTAAAAATAGATTAATTTTGGATGGTTAAAAGTAATATATATATATATATACACACACAAAAGAGGTGGATAAAAAAATAAATATTAAAGGATTAAGGTAACAAAAAATCTAATTCAAAACCCAATTTAATACTCTCATGTCGTTTTTATATATAAAAACCTGAAATTTAATTGGGAAAATCCATATAGATGCCCTTTTAACAAAAAAAAAAACCTCAAAAAGGACCCAAAGATTCTGTCAATCCCAAAAAAAGTCCCAAGACCCTTTTTGACTTCTGAATGTTAAATAAAATGATAAAAATGTCATCAGTTTTAGTATCACTTTCCTCTTAAAATAGAAATGCCCCATTTTGTTGTTTTGGGCATGAGTGCGAAGATTGGACCAACACGCACTGCTTGGACTCATCCACACGTGGATGTTCAGTTGTCATTTATTTAGGAAAAATTACAGGTTCTACGTAAAGAATAAGATTCTGATTGTCACCCCTCGTCCTTGGGTTCAACTGGCGTGGGGGTCGGACTTTCTCACCTCAAGGGAGGAGGGTTCGATCCCTGCGTTGGACAAGGCGCTGGGGGAGGCATCCTAGGGGTCTAGGAAACAGTGGTAACGCTGGTAGAGGTGGAGACTTATGTACTCTCTGGCCAGTATTCCCTGTGGACTGGGCTCTAAGCGCCCTGCCCTTGAACCAGGGACGGACAGGGGGGGCTAGGGGTGGACCCCGCCCCCCCTAATTTTTTTTTAATATATGCTGGATAGAGAAAGCACGATGCCAGTTTGGTATTTCTTGTTCGTTTGGTTTTTTTTTTTCAGTTCCAAAAATTGTGCTTGCACTGAAATGGGCCTATAGGTTTGCTTTCATGGACCGTTTATATACTAACGGGAAAACAGGTTTGCTTCAATATGTAGTTTGAGAAAAAGCAAAGAGGTGGGGTCCACACCTCTAATATATATTCTCAACATTACTTGTTTTGCCTTTTCGGAAATTGTCGTTCTCTCTTCTTGCTATTGCTGGCGGCTCGTCCAACAATCTTTCAATAGCTTATGTGCAAATTTTGAGTTTGATAAGGTATTTAAAATCATTTCTTTTCATTAAATTTGCTTTATAAAATTTATTATATATGATTTTATCTTTCTAATGATACTACTTTTATACTAATTGGAGAATATTTTAGGGTTAGTATTTTGGACAAGTTTTTAGTTTTGTTAACAGATGGTTATGAGAATATTGATGATAACTAATATTTAATTTTAATTGGTTTACTTTTGTTATTAAGAATATTTTTAAAATCATATTGGTCATGATATAATTTATATATGGGGAAGAGTGCTACCACTGATACTTTCTTTCAATTTTTTTTGTTATTTATCGTATTTTAAGTACTTTTATTTATGATTTAACATTCTTTATTTTCGCCCCCCGTAAGTAAAATTCCTAGGTCCGTCCTTGCCTTGGACTGTGGGTGAACCCAACCCCTTTCCTAAAATTTTAATATCAAAAAAATAATAATAATAAGATTCTGATTGTCAAACAAATCACTTCAAAGATTTCTGGGATTTAAGTTCAAATTGTAAATAAGTTTTGGTATACTTTTACCAAATGTGTTAAGTTAAAAATAAGTTTTGGAATGAAATGACTTCAGGCTCACTAACTCCCTGATTTACGAATTTTTTTTTTCTAAACACAGGATTCAAGATGTTATTGAAAAATATTCATTTAATGAAAAGCGTGCGTGTGTTTACGCCACTATAAAATTTTAGTGGATCAGCTGCTACGTCTCTGTTCAATATATGTCTCCTATTTCTGGCCACTGTTCAATATATGTCTCCTATTTCTGGCCACGTACCAATTCTGTGCTTAGATTAAATAAACTTGGGTAAGGGTATTTTAGGAAAATACACATAATTAACTAATTTAACTTCCTTCCTTAATCCTTATAAATTCTGATAAATAGCTCCTATAATTAGGACCGAAGGAAATAATATTTAATAAATGTGGTGTGTAGTGGGATCCTAAACCAATGTTTCAAAGACTCAAAAAAAGAGCACTTTATGTGGATCTTCTCTACTATAGCCCCATCTAAATCATGTCCTTATATTGTCGTGGTGGTCACTAACTTCATTTTATTACGTCTTTTTCTCTTCTTCTTTCTTTGGGATCAAACCTGACCAGATATTTAAAGAACCCAGCTAAGTGCCATGTGTGTTACACCTCATGGTTGTCTTCTTCTATTCTTAATCCTCTTTTGACCACATAAACTTTATCAACTTCTTAAATAAATTGGCCTCTTCAATTTATAATCAATAAGCTTATTCTGTGATTGGCCTATCTATCCCTTGTATTTTTTTCCCACCACTGCCCTCCACTTCTTTACTTACCTTAGAAATTAATTTTGGCATACGATTTGATCAGTTGAATAAAAGGACTTTCATACTTTTATTCAGTAAAGTCTCCAACTGCTACGTTTTATGAATAGGAAAAATATTATGTCAACGAATTTTATCTCCTGTTACTAATTACCAAGCATTGGTTCTGATAAAAAAGGTCATATAATAACCATTTATATACAAGATCTTGAGTTGAAATTTGTGTGCATGTAAAAAAATAATAATAATAACTATATTGTAAAATAAATAAGTTTAATCTATTGTTTGGGGCTCAATCTAAATTAAATTATAATACTCCCTTTGGCCCTTATTAAAGCAATTAACCTAATAATAATTTTACATAAATTAACAAAGTTATTTAAAATTATTAGTTATTTGATTGTAAAACATCAGAATTACCTTCAATAAAAGTCATTAGTTAATGAAGTTAGTTAATCAGTTAGAAAATTCTATAATTCATTAAGGACTAGGTGAAAAAAAAAATGAATGCTTTAGACAGTGCATATTATACTAAGAAACATTTACGTACGTAAAAGTCCGCAAGGGGATAATTTTCCTTTAAAAATGGATATGTCAATGTTCGAAAAACGTCAAGAGTGGAAAACGTCAAGAGTGGGAATCATCAAGGAACGGGACAGAAAATGAAAATCCACGCACGAAGCTCTTAATTTAAAAAAAAAAAAAAAAATCATTTTTTGCGGTGAATATGTATGTGGTTATCATTTAACAAATGAAATACAAGGACTAGGGGGACAGCGAAGGTGTTGGATGGTCAATTTTTGCGGTGAATATGTGGTTATTATTATTCAACTATTTATTTTAAATGTCCTTATACTAGCTCCGGTCGATAAAGTTTATAATACAATTTATACTATATATAAATTTTGTCTTATATTTAAGATAGGAGAGAGTACTAAATATAATTCTCGCTCTGTCCTATAGTTGACTTTTTTTTTTAGAGAAATTAAAAAAACTAAATAAATTACTTAGTCACAATGTTGTATATCCTTAGATTATTTATCAATTTATTAGTTAAATTTATTAGTTTAAAGAAAAAAAATGTAAATATAAATACTGTAAAGTAATTTAATTAGTTTCCTTAATCTTTCTATAAAAGTCAACTTTATCTTATATTTAAAATAGATTGGAGTATAAAGAACCTCAATGTTCCCTCCTATCCAATCTCATTGTTGTTGAATGTATGTGGACCGTTCATCAACAATCTTTTATATATGTGGTATCCATTATCCTACCTCCACCTAACGTTTACGTCTCATGACATTTACGTATAATTCAATGATTCACACAAAAAAAATGATTCACACTCAATTAACTTTCTTCTCAAATGCTAAAATCCTACGTTCTCAAAATTATTTATTCAATTTTATCAACTCTGATTTAGCGTGAGTGACAATGGTTCTCCAATTTAAACAAAATGGTTAGGCCAATTGATTTTTAAATATTTTTTAGCTTTTTTTTTTTTTCCCCTCTTGACGGGAAGGTTTGTTAACACCCAATAGCCAATATCATGAAGTCTAATATACTCCTTCCCGCCTTTAATGTAGGATCTAATTAAAAAGTTCACCAAATTTCTTAATATAATTAAATTACTATTTTCGGTTCTAATTATAAGAGCTAGTTAACTTTCTTTGAAGAGGTTAAGGAAGTTAAATAAGTTACTTAATCATTTCATATATTATATATCCTTAGATTATATATTAGTTTATTAGTTAAACTAATTAATTTAAAGAAAAATAAAAATGCTCTAAAGTAATTTAATTAACTTCCTTAATCTTTCTAAAAAAAAGTCAACTAGCTCTTATAATTAGAACGGGAGGGAGTATATTGAAGTGAGTATATATATAATAAAGAGATCATGTTTGCTTGGGTGATGTATGTGTGAATAGATTCTTAGCTTTGTAGCTGGTGGTATTTACCAGAAGTGGAAGAGATGGGATGTGGAACAAAGCAATTTAATCTAATGGTTATATGAAGTTAGGCATATATGCTCGAATAGGCGAATATTGGGTTCAACATTTTCCTCTTCCTTTTAAAAAATAAAATAAAATAAAATGTGTGTGCAGATGAGGTGAGAGTAAGGTGCATATTCCAATTTTTGCAGCTGAATAAACACTTTTTCCACCCCCTCCTCAATTTTCCAAGCAAAACCAAGGATGGAGTTGCATTGCATGTTCACATGCTTTTCAAAGATTAGAGGACAAAAATGTACTTCATCAAATTAAGATATTCAACTAAAATTTTGTATAAAGTTAAAAATCAAATCTATGTTTTTGTTAAGAAATTATTCACACCAAACAAATACTTGGTCTAGCACGTGGTGGACCAACTATATCACCAAATGGATAAACTCTTCCAAACTATGGTTTCACAGGTCTTTTTCTGCAAACTGGGATAAAACTCATCTCACATACTTATCTCGTAAATCATAAAACTGCCCCTAAAAAGCTAAAACAAAATCATCCTAAGTTTGAATCCCACCGTATTAAAGAAGGCCTTTTTTTATATTATCATCAATATTCAGTTCGAGATTCGTAACTGATTCTTTCAACACAAGTGTCTCTTCTAGGATTCAAACTCAAGATTAAAAGAAATCTAGTAAGATCTTACATTGTTATGTTAACTCTATGTTGGCACCTTGTTAAAGAAGGCCTTTATGAAAGGTATCATGACCGTAAAACCTCAGTCCAGATCAGTCAATTACTCAAAAGCTGGCTAGAGGGTTATAAAAACAAATATTTCATCGTGATTTTGGTACCTTACACCTGGTCTTGCCCACAACATGAGTGCTTCAATTATTTCACCAAAACCAAAAATTGATAATAGTTAACTCATTCAACCTGTTTTAAAGTAAAAAAAAGTTTACGGTATCTTTAAATGATGGTTTCAAAGATAAATAAATAAAAGTCACATTTAAGTATTAATTAACAAAACATATTGATAAATAAATATTAATTACTCTTCAAATAAATTATATTATTGAAAAGAAAAAAAAAAAGTACTTCTAGCAGCAACTTATGAGTACATTCTATACCGTAATTCTTTGAACCAAATAGGCAGTGAGTGTGTCTAAGCAAAAAGAACTCCTCCGCCAGTTTGGGGAAATCTGGAAGAATATATGTTCACCATGGGTGTTATAATTTTATCTATATTTTCACCAATAAAAATACTTTTATCAGTATTCATGTTAATATAAAATATACAACTTGTCGTCTCGCATAAGCTAAAAAACAAACAAACATTTATAGCCGTCAGCTGTTAGAATTTGTGTAGCTTGTAAGTAATCAATTTTATATACATATATCCCCTACGTTTTGGGGGAAAAATAATAATAGAAAAATTAAAGGGGACGTGATCCTTTAGTCGTTTACCATATGCCTCTCGCTCCTTTTGATCGCCAAGTTCAGATTCTTCTTCTTATGCCACCAATATTTCATTCTTAACAGAAGAATAATAAAATCCCAATCTTGTCAGTTGACGTGGTTCTTAAGCATTTAAAAAAGAAGACACAAGAGACAGAAAACCAGAGGACACAATTTACGTCGTTTTAAAGCAGAATCTTGACCCAAGAACCTTCGCCCTCTTTCTTGTCTGTCGTCCAAGTTCTTGACACTTTCAGCAATTTCTTGCCTTGAAAGAATTAAACAAAACAACCAGATTTCCTCAATTAAAACACCATTCATTAAAACCATAAGCGTAACACAGAGCTGACTTTTTTTCATCTCAGACACACGTTAACATACTGCAGAAACGTAAAACAGAGCATAACAAGAGTTAAATTTTGAAACGTTCTAATAAAGATTCTTCGTCATCATCAGCACCCTTGATCAGAAATCCTTCAACAGCTTGCGAACCTGTTCAAGCGTCACAAACAGCACCACTGTGAAAGGTCCTTGCCTCGAAATCGTCGGGATAAAACCTTTGTACAAAGCCATTGGACCCTCGGCACGCACAGTTTTCAGAGCACAGTCCAACGCACCGGAGTACGGCGGCTGTGCCCCCGGCTCCACCTTCATGTTCATTACCCTTGTCTTTATCACGTCCACCGGATTCGAAGCTACGGCCGCCACAAACCCTGCCGCGAAGCTCGCCGTCACGTGGGTCCCAAGCCCATCGCGCATAACTCCCTTCTTCAGTATCGCCTCCTTCACCTGATCGTAGGTAGCCAGTTGAGATGCCGTCACAAGCATCGCACGGTTCACAGTAAGCGATGATCCGCGCCACAGGCTAGTGACTCCTTCTTGTTTTGCCATTCGGCTGATTGCATCCACAACTGATGTGTAGTTCCGGCGCTGAGCCGGCGGCAGGCGACCATCAGCTTGCATTCGAACCATGGCCACGTCAGCCGGATTTCCGATAACAGCACCGACGGCGCCAGAGATCAGACCGGCAGTGATCTTCCGAGACAACGGCATGGTGCCCTTGTTGGGATCGGACCATTTCTGCTTCAGAACCTCGTAAAGACCCATACGGGTGGTTGAGTAGAGGCACTGGCGGAGGATAGTGGCGGAGACGCCGGAGAAAAGAGCTGTTACGCCTTCTTGTTGGATAAGGCGAACACCAACGGCAATGGGACCAACGCGAGCAGGCACCATTGTAGCGGCGGCTGCCTGTGGCATCGGAGGCACAACCTGGCGGACAGAACCTGGGTGGAAGGCAAGTGCCGGTCGGAGGTTGTGGACCGCCGGATTGGGTTTCGGTGCTTGATTCTCACCTTGAAGCTGCATACGCACCTTGATGAGGTCTAGAGGGTGAGTAGAACAACCCGCAACGACGGAAGCTATGCCTCCTTCAACAAAACCTTTAAGACCCATTAGGAATTTTCTGGGCAAGCAGGCAAAAAAATAGATCTATTGAATTGAAAAGAATGGGTATGGTATGGTGTTAGATCGTGAGAGAAATTTTCCGAGGGGAAATTGGGAATAGGGATTGGAGTAAAAGAAGAAGAAGAGAAAGAGGATAGATGAAATTAAAAACAAAAGGACCAGTTGGAGTTAGGGTTCATCTCACTGGAGACAAGAAGATGGGAATGGAGGCCACAAGCTATGGAAGAAGAGTGAGGAACAGAAGGCCTCTGAGACATATGCTGGCGGCTACGAAGTCTGTAAAGAGAGAAAAATTGAATTTGGGACGAGAAACAATCGGAGAGGGCAAACGAATTTATACGGGACGACGAAGAAGGAAGGGGCAAGCTGGCAATTGGCATTAGCATTGGGTCCCACTCAGACATCTCACGCGATTACGGACGTTGCAAATGGGAAATATCGCTGCGAATTTCACGCGTTTGTGGGGCCAGCTGTTCACTGGGTCTCCGGTCTCCCGCTCTTTCTTTTGCTTTTTTCACACTTGTAAATTATTTTGTTCTGCTGTTTATTTTTTCGGTCATAATTTAGTCCTGCTGTTATAATTTTCATTTTTGTTTTGGGTTAGTTTGCGTTCAACACAGTAAACTATTAATTCAGAAGTATCTAACATAATTAATTATTAAGTAGATCGTCTAACACAACAAACTTTTAAAAAGAAGCGTCCAGCACAACATCATTAACAAAAAGTTAACTTCCGTTATCTAAGGTGCGTCCAACACAACAAACTATTACTCCAGGAGTGCCCAACAAAAAATTCTAAATTTTACTAAATTAAATAATTTTTTCTCAATTATCATTATTTAAAACTACTTATATACATATCTATAGACAAAAATTACCCATTCTTCAATTTTGTCAAAATTATAATTTGCTAAAATAAACAAAAGTTTTAATTAAAAATATAATTATATGATTTAAATAAAACTTGTTTTATAGTTTATTATATTTGTTAAGCAAAAAAAATATATATGATTTATTTTTATTTTAGAAGAATTTTATGTGAGTTAAAAATTTCATTTAATGTTAATAAAATTTAAAAAATCTATTATATCCTTAAAGAAATGAAATGAGTTTAATTTTTATTTTTATAAAAAGAGTTTAATGGATATTAACTTTGATACTTAGTAATATAAATTCGGCAATTTAATGACATATTTGTTAATTAAATGATCTACATCTACTGATTATATGCATATGGGACTTGTTGGGGAAAAAAAAACTAACTTAAGAGGCTTGAGCAATGACAATTTAATAATATGTTAAAGAGCAATTATAATGAGTTAAGGAGCAATTTGGCCTACGGAAGTCTCATATCCATATAAGCAATACATCATTTACTTAATAAATATATCATCAAGTTGCTGGATTTATATTATTAAGTCTCAATGTTGATATCCATTAAGCTCTTTTTATAAAAATAAAAATTAAACTCATTTCATTTTTCTTAGGATATAATAGATTTTTTAAATTTTATTAAGATTAAATGAATTTTTGAACTCACATAAATTTCCTTTAAAATAAAAATAAATCATATAATTTTTTTTGTTTAACATATATAATAAACTATAAAACACCTTGAATTTTATTTAAATCATATAATTATATTTTTGATTAAAACTTTTGTTTATTTTAGCAAATTATAATTTTGACAAAATTGAAGAATAGGTAATTTTTATCCATAGATATGTATACAAGTAGTTTTGAATAAAAATTGAGGAAAAAAATATTTAATTTAGTAAAATTTAGAATTTTGTGCTGGGCGCTCTTGGAGTAATAGTTTGTTATGTTGGACACACTTTTTGCTAAGGGTGTTGTGCTAGGCGCTCTTTTTTAAAAGTTTGTTGTGCTAGGCGATCCTTTTTAAAAGTTTGTTGTTCTGGGCGGTCCACTTAATAATTAATTGTGATGGACGCTCCTGAGCTAATAGTTTGTTATGTTGGACGTACCTTAACCCTTTTGTTTTTTAAAAAAACTCCTCTTTTTTTAATAACATGTTTTTTTTAAACTCCTCTCTCTATAAAAAAAAAAAAGAAAAAGAAAAAAAACTTGCTACAACAATTTCATATTTCAAATTACTACTACAAGAATATCGGGAAATTTACCAAAATAAAAATGTTTTTTAAAAAATGTACCATATTGAAACAGTTGGGAAAAGAATTAACCATTTAATGCAATCAAAGGCGTCAGTTGCTTGACGCCACCACTCACGTTAGGTATTTGACGCCACTACAAAGTGGCGTATACTTTTAGACGCCACTAGTGGCATCAGATTTCTGATGCTATTGGTAGCATGAGTCAGCTGACGTCCTTGCTTGCATTAGATGGGTAATTATTTTCTCAACTGCTTTAATCCGGTATATTTTTTTAAAAAATATATATTTTTGGTAAATTTCCCGAGAATATCAAATTGATGAGATTTTTCTAGCTAATTTATTGGGATAAATTCCGGTGTTTAAGTGTGATAATGCTGATAATAAATGCATATACTTGTGCCTGTCAAAATTAAGAATAAATTGTAGTTGTTGAGCTGAAAATAATGGACATAGCCGAGGTTGTCAAACTTACGAGTTTAAGTAAACTCGTGATATTAAACTCGTAAGAATTTTTTATTATTATTAAATAAGTATTACAACGTATAATTAAATAATTAAAATATAAAAATAACAACAATTTGATTTAAATATATTTTAAATCTAAATAATTATTATTAAATCCATCAACATTCATCTTTTATCATATTTAATTAAAAAATTTTAATAAAATTTCTATATAAAACTGGATTGGATCTGAATTAGTCAGGATAAAGTTCTACATAACGGATGGGCAAAAAAAAAAAAAAAATCAATGAGATATGTTTTACGAAGATTGGGTTTAGCGTTAATCTCGCGAGTGGCAGGACAAGTGGGGGAATGACAGACAGTGGAGATCTAGTTCAAGGCTAGAGCCCACATATGGATCCCAAGTTGGCCGTTCTACTTTTAATTAGTGTAGATGAAAGTTGTGGGTCCCTTTTGTGAAAAGTCTTTTTTTCTTAAAAAATAATTCAATTATATAAAAACAGGTTGATATGTCGCTTCAAAGAGAGATGACAGCAGCTAAACATGACTGAATCCTCAGGTTTGGGTACAACTGTGAGCAAAAGGTTTAATGTTCAACATGTTCATGTAACATGTTGTGGATGGATGGGAGCACCTTTTTTTCCGACCACAACGAGGGCAGATTTTGATATGTATAAATTAAAAGAAATTTTTTTTAGTTATTATTTGTCGTCCTTAATATAAAATCCTTTTTTAATAAAAAAATTGAATTATAAAGTGAATATATATCTATATATATATATATATATAGAGTATTGTGAGTGAAAATTGAAGAGCTTAGAAAGAGTCATATGGTGGGAACTCCAAGAAGACGGGGCCAAAAAGGAGTACGAGTCGTATAATAGTCATAGAAGAGGGAGTCAGAGCGGGGTGAGCTGGGCACACGCTAGTCAAGCATGCATGATAGGGATTTGACTTTTAGTGTTTGACCCTTGGGCTGAAAGAGCCAATGTCCTCTCGTTTGAGAGGGGACCATGTTTTTTTTTTCTTTTTCTTTTTATTATCTCTTACCACCTTATATCTACGGTAAATTAGAAAATTGAGAAAAAAATTAAAGTAATATTATGATCTTTTAGATTGATTGGACGAATATGATTTAAACATATGAGAGATGAGAAGATTCAATCACCCATATAAGTTGTGTTGACCCTTTTTTTTAATGACAGATTCCTAAAATAGAGGCTCATAAATATTTAAAATTTAAAATTTTGATAAATTTTTGAAATACGCCCTTCAGGCTAAAAAAAACAAAATTAAAACCCCTCATAACTCTATTGCAACCTAGGTACGGGAAAAATTTGAATAAGGAAAAAAAAGGGAAGGAAAGATTATAAGGGGTGAAGGAAGATACATTGAAAGAAAATTAATTGTTTAGTAGAGAGAAAATTGAGGAGTAATGGTTGAAAATGGGTGAGAAATACATATTTTATTGTCAAAAGTAATTTATTAAAAATGAAAAGGATTTTTTTTTTTCAATAAATTGAAGATGAATGCTTTGGCCTTAGATCGTGGTAGAGCTTGTTGTAAGAAGGAGAAAAAGCGATCGATTTCAATCACGAATAATATTAAAAATATATATAACGATATATTGTTACACATTGAAAAAATATGGGATAGGATATTATCACTACCAATTTTATGTCACTACCACTTTTTCACCGTTAGATTAGAATCTCAATAGGAGAGAGAAATGATAAAGTATATGAGATTCTGATCTAACGGTGAAAAAAGTGGTAGTGATTTGGTAGTGAAATAAAATTGGTAGTGACAATATCCTATCCCAAAAAGTAAAATGAAGAAAAAATTATAATTTAAATAAATAGATATGAAAATCATCGTAAAGGCAGCAATAGATCACTGATAGGCATGAGATAATGGATGATACCGAGAGAGTTAGAGAAATATTATAGAACACATATTTTTTTAAGAAAATTATCTTAAATATTTTCTATTTTATATAAATAATCAAATTCAAATTTACAAAACTAAATTTAAATGTGATTGGGAAGCGGCAGAAAACCAGTCCCCTATTTTTTAGTTGTAAAACAAGAGAAATAGTATTTTGCATGGTTGTCAAATTCGCGAGTCGACTCTCTGAGTTTACTGTTTTTACGTTTCTACCTTACAAAAACAAGTCGATTTAGTAGTAAACTCGTGTTAGTCATAAACTCAGTTAACCTCACTAGTTTATACATTGAGTTTACCGTTTTTACGTTTCTAACTTACAAAATCGTATTAACTTATTCTTAAATTCATGTTAACTTTTTTGATTTGATCATGCTCAACGGCTTTATATAAGAATTTTGTAGAAATTTCTTTATTTAATATGATAAACGATGAATGTTGATGGATTTAATTTTAATTATCTGGATTTAAAATATATTTAAATCAAATTATTTTTATTTTTATTTTTGTATTATTTAATTATACACTAGTAATACATATTTAGTAATGAAAATAAACTCTTACGAGTTTACGATACGAATTTACGTCATTTTCACAAGTTTACTTAAACTTGTGAATTTGACAACCTTAGGATTTTACATTCTAAATTCCTCTGTTTCTAGAATTGATAGGCACGTGAATAAAGATTTTCTGAAAAAGAATATCAAATTTTAGGGGGGAATTTGGATTCTCACACAAAATTGGCTAAAGAAGCGTCACATGCGTGCGTTATGTATCGACCAAACAGGGAATTTGTTGGGATGTTCCTTGAGAAAGCCTTTGAGTTCGTTCTGGTGGGGAGAAAAGTAGATAATAATGATGACGCTAAACTGGTTTCTAAACAGTAGCAAACAATAAAACTTGTTCATCCTCCTAATAATTCCAAATCTACCCCGGTATCAAACGGGCTACGCCTTGCAAAAGGATTCTTTCTTTGACACAACATAATTGGCCGTGAGAGTTATAAAATGAAGGATCCGACTTCTCTCCACTAACCTTTCAATCTCCCGACCTCCTTTTCCTTTAGACTGCATCCTGACTGACTAAAAGAATACTTGATGATCTTGAAAAATTATTTTAGAATTTTTTAAAAAATATTACTTACTAGCTCTAAAAAGATACTTAGGATTGCAACTGATGATACTGACTGGTACTAAAAACTACTTCATGATCTTGAAAATTTATTTTAGGATCTTAAAGTATTTTTTCAA
Source organism: Acacia crassicarpa (assembly GCA_034222035.1). Classification (NCBI taxonomy): domain Eukaryota; kingdom Viridiplantae; phylum Streptophyta; class Magnoliopsida; order Fabales; family Fabaceae; genus Acacia; species Acacia crassicarpa. The sequence continues at coordinate 14,080,776 of JAWXYG010000009.1, read as the reverse complement.
AATCATAAAGTATTTTTTTTAGTACCCGCCATTGTCCTCAGTCAATATCTTGAAATATGAAGTATCTTTTTAGTACCAGTCAATACCATGAAATATTTTTTCAAGATTCTACAATAAATTTTCAATATCATGAAATATAAGTCAATTTTTTTTAGTACCGGTCAGTATCCTAAAGTATTTTTTTTATATATAAAATTTTTTTTTAAAAAAGGTTGGGTTCACCTTTGATTCAAGGGCACGGCGAAATCTCCCTTCCTTGTAGTCATACTGATGTTAGTCAGGGCGAGCCGTCTATTACCCTTAGGCAATATTGTCAAACTCGCGAGTTGACTCTCCGAGTTTACCGTTTTTATGCTTCTAACTTACATAAACGAGTCGAGTCAGTGGTAAACTCGTGATAGTTGTAAACTCGTTAAACTCACGAGTTTATGCACCTGAGTTTACGGTTTTTAAGTTTCTAGCTTACAAAACCGTGTTAACTTATTTTTAAACTCGTGTTAACTTTTTTGATTTAATAATGCTCAGCGGCTTTATATAGAAATTTTATAAAAATTTCTTTATTAAATATGATGAATGTTAATGGATTTAGTTTCAATTATTTAGATTTAAAATATATTTAAATCAAATTGTTATCATTTTTATATTTTAATTATTTAATTATACACTAGTAATACCTATTTAATAATAAAAGTAAACTCTTACGAGTTTACGATACGAATTTACATCACTGTCACAAGTTTGCTTGAATTTATGAATTTGACAACCTTGCCCTCAGACGTTTACCTAGACACCTAAAAGTTAAGATACTTCCCCTAGTGCCTTGACCAATTTCAGGATCGAATCCCTTCTCTTTAGTGAGAGTGTTCGACCCTTTTACTAATTGAACCTAAAAACAAAGGATTCCTACCGTACCTTTTTAATATCCTACACTTCCATTAAAAAAAATAATAATAAATATATATATAAAAGCACCTGTTGCGCGTCAAAAAGGCGCAATTTAAAATAAAAGGAAGGCAGTGGTTGAGACTTGAGAAGGCCAGCGAAAAGGAGCCGGATCCTAATATGAAGGAGGCATCAATTGGGTTGGGATTGGCTTTGTACATTTCGGGAGACGGGAAGTTCGGTGAGGGAGAGCCACGTGTCCCTTTAGTTAAGAAGCGTCCAGATGAGACCGCCTTCCTTTCTTGGCTTCTCATCCCAGGTATCACCTGGCCAGGCTTACCCCTGGGCCCCACAAAAGCGCGCTTTCTTCTCTTATGCGCGTCGCTTTCAATTCCTATTAATTAATTATTATTATTTCCCCACTTCCTACTCTTTTTTTAACAACGGCGGCCAATTCATTCCGGAACTCTGGCCTGCTTCCCCGTCTATAGACGGTACCCTTTTCTAAGTTTCCATAAATAACCTAACCGAACCTTCCCTTTGCATCGTTTTTTTAAGGGTTGAGGTGCGTCCAATGTAATACATTATTGGTTCGGGAACGTTTAACATAATTAACTATTAAATAAAGCGTCCAGCACAACGTCGTTAGCAAAAAGTTAACGTTACGTTCATTATCTAAGGTGTGTCTAACCCAACAAACTATTATTTTAAGAGCACCCAGCACAAAATTCTAAATTTTACTAAATTAAATAATTTTTTTCTCAATTGTCATTATTCAAAACTACTTGTATACATATCTATGGAAAAAACAATTACCAATTCTTCAATTTTGTCAAAATTATAATTTGCTAAAATAAACAAAAGTTTTAATTAAAAATATAATTATATTATTTAAATAAAACTCAAGGTATTTTATAGTTTATTATATATGTTTAAAAAAATGATTTATTTTTATTTTAGAAGAAATTTATGTGGGTTAAAAAATTCAATTAATGTTAATAAAATTTTAAAAATCTTAAAAATCTATTATATCCTTAAAGAAATGAAATTAGTTTAATTTTTATTTTTATAAAAAGAGTTTAATGGATATCAACTTTGATACTTAATAATATAAATCCGGTAATTTGATGATATATTTGTTAATTAAATGATCTACTGATTATATGCATATGGGCAATACATTATTTAATTAACAAATATATCACCAAGTTGCCGGATTTATATTATTAAGTATCAACGTTGATATCCATTAAGCTCTTTTTATAAAAATAAAAATTAAATTCATTTCATTTCTTTCAGGATATAATAAATTTTTTAGATTTTTTAAATTTTATTAAGATTAAATAAATTTTAAAGTCACATAAATTTCTTCTAAAATAAAAATAAATCATTTTTTTTATTTAACATATACAATAAACTATAAAACACATTGAGTTTTATTTAAATCATATAATTATATTTTTAATTAAAACTTTTGTTTATTTTAGCAAATTATAATTTTGACAAAATTGAATAATGACTAATTTTTGTCCATAGATATATATACAAGTAATTTTGAATAATGACAATTGAGACAAAATTATTTAATTTAGTAAAATTTAGAATTTTGTGCTGGGCGCTCTTGGAATAATAGTTTATTGGGTTAGACGCACCTTAGATGGAATAATAGTTTGTTGGGTTAAACGCACCTTAGATAACGGACGTTTAACTTTTTGCTAACGACGTTGTGCTGGGCGCTCCCTTTTAAAAGTTTGTTATGCTGGACGTTCCTTTTTAAAAGTTTGTTGTGCTAGGTGATCCGCTTAATAGTTAATTATGTTGGACGCTCCTGAGCCAATAATTTATTGTGTTGGATGCACCTTAACCGTTTTTCAAATATATGATGTTATTTTCATTATCATTACTACCTCCGGTCCTAAATATAAGACATAGTTGACTTTGTTTGGAGAGATTAAGGAAACTAAATAAGTTATTTAATCATTTTATATGTTGTATATCTTTAAATTATATATTAGTATGTGAGTCAAACTAAATACTTTGAAGAAAAAAATAAAAAGAAAAATACTCTAAGTTAATTTAATTAGCTTCCTTAATTTCTCCAAAAAAGTCAACTATGTCTTATAATTAGGACCGGAGGGAGTATTACATAATAATTACTTCTATTATATACTTCCCCTCTCTCAAATATTAATATAACGCATTTGGTAGGTCATTAATAATTTTTTTCAAATATTAATCATATTACAATTTATTAGAAGATCAACGACTTAAAATCTAATATATAGTATTTTTCTATATTCTTAAATATAAGCAAACTTAAGGAAAAAAAAACACCTATTTCAAACAAAGTTCATGAGTTAATTATTTCTCATCAATTCTCTAAAGTTAGTTAGAGGTGGCTTGTTATTGGATCGGAACGGACGTTTTTTTAAAAAAAAAAAAAATGAAAAGTGAGATGAGTATTTCATGCTTACAGTGGTAGAATTCAAGTGGCCTGGCCTGGTTCAAACCAAAGACATCATATTTAAGGGACGAGATTATTTACCAACTGTGTTAAGTTTTTGTTGGTATTCTCTTCTTTATTCCACATCTGGTACGTACATTCTATCCCCAAAAAATTTTGAACTTCTTTAGTTATGTTTTATATTTCCTTAAAGGATATTTAATTATTTCATGTTTATTACGTATCACAAAAAAATATTTATCTGATTTATTCTTTGTTTACCGTTAAATTACAATCATATGTTAAATTTAATTTTTAACTCGACTATTTTTACATTACATTAAAAAATAAAATAAAATCAATCTCTCATGTGAAAAAAATGTTAATGTGGAATGACATATCAACTTCAATATCTAGAAAGAATTTGACTTTAATCAAACAAACGTTCTTTACTAAAATTTTCCATTTTTCCTTATAAGTATTAAAACTTCTAGAATACTTAGCAGGAAGCTTGATATAAAGCATACTATTTATAATTCACGAATAATGTAATGCCCCTTTCTATAAATTGATATTCACATCATTGTTTCAATATAATGGCTCCATAACATTTTGTTTTGGCATTGAAGATATATTTTTGTTAATTACTTGAAGAACAATATCTAATAGGACCATACTTAGGTCAAGTTAGTTCGATCAAATATTCCAAATAGCCAATTAGCTTTTGCCATGCCTTTTAATTAGGCATATCATCTATTATTGTCAAACTCGCGGTTGACTCTTCGAGTTTACCGTTTTTATGTTTCTAGTTCATTAAATCGAGTCAAATCATTTGTAAACTCGTGACTGTTATAAACTTGGTTAAACTTATGAATCACCGAGTTTACTGTTTTTACGTTTCAAACTTACAAAACTATGTTAACTCACCCTTAAACTCGGTTAACTTTTTTTACTTGAGTACTTATTTCAATCTAAAATATAGTATAATTTTTTATAATTACTGTTTGTAAATCGTTTTAATATGTACAATTTATTAATACATATATGTTTGAGCAAACGTTACAATTGATTGATGTTAAAATTTTAATTTTGTAAACAAATTTATTTATATTTTATATTTATTTTGAAATATTTAATGTTGAAAATATTTAAAATAAAATATTATTTTCATATGCAATTATCACAAAATATAATGTCTTCTTTGCTAATTTGAGCATGAAAAATCTATTATGATAATAATATATAAATACTATCATTTTATCAACATCACTTTTTCATAGAATCTATTCTATACCAAATCTATTCTAAAAGAACATTTTTACCACTTTTTTTTTTAGAAGCTATTCTTCAAAATCTAAGTTAAACACTCTTTTTAAGTGATGATGTATCTAATCAAAACACATGGCAAAAAGCTAATTGGCTACTTAGACATACTTGACCTAAGTTTGGTCCTATATAATATGTGTTTTTATTTTTAGTGTTTTATATTTAAGGATATAAAATATATCTTTCGATTAGGCTTGCGAACAACAAGAACCAAAATTTGGCAAGTGTAGATGGGAACAGAGGCGGATCTAGGAATTCATGAGAGGGGGGGGGCATCATTGGCTGGGAATGTGGGAGTTCGGGGCAGCGCTCACGAAATTTTTTTTTACAGTAAAGTTTTAAATACATTAAAAAATAAAATAATATAAAGGGAAAAGTAAGACTAAGTACTGTTAAAAATAGCAAGGTTGGACACCATATATTTTAATAACAAAAGTATATTACAATAAAAACAATTACAATGTCATCCTCTAGGCCTTATTTTTTGGAATTCCATCATAATTGCTTCATTATCAATACTATCAAATATATCTTTTTCAAAATAAGACATTAAACAATCATTCAACCATTCATCCCCCATCCGATTGCGAAGTGCAGTCTTGATGTATTTCATAGCTGAAAATGTTCTTTTCACAGATGCAGTTGCTACAGGCAAAGTTAATGCTAACTTTAAAACATTTCATTCAGTCATAAAATTTATGAATGGAAGTTAGTAGATAAAACATTTCACCAGTGACTAGCATGTTAATGCACTTAAATATCCAGTTAAGTGGATGTTCTAGTTTTTAGCCTATTCACCACATATAACAAAGAGTTGGCCATAAATACTAATAAATGATGCATCACAGTTCAGTAATTTCCAGCAAATAGGAAAAAAATTATCAAAAACTAATTAAGAGCACCACCACTCACCACTCACTATACAAGTCAAACCCCATAAGAGCTTGCACAACGTTGATCCGGAGGAATAGAAGGGTTTTAAAAAAAATAAATGAAGTTTTTTTTCCCAAAAAAAAAACAAAACAAAACAAAAGGAAATTTCAAGGGTGGGCACGTGCCCCCCTATTCTATAGGTGCATCCGCCTCTGGATGGGAACAGGAGGGTATGCTCTTTTTATCAGTAATAATAATAATAACAATAATAATATGGCTTATTCTTTTTTGCTAACAATTGATAAGTGCGTTTTTTTTTTAGGGTTAAAGTACAAATATGAACACCAACATCAAGTGCTTTTTTATGTGCAAAAGTACAATGTGGCTACAAATTAGGTGCAAAAATACTTTTTGACCATTAAGTTTGACTTTGACCATTAAATTTGATATTTTTTGCTTTCAAAGGTATGAAAATATACATGTATTTTGGTAAAAAGAGCGTCCAACACCAAATCTTTTTTAATTTAATAATTTTATTTCTATTAAAGAAAAAATATTATTTCTTTAGGTATAATTCTTGGAAAGCCAAATTTTTTTATTTTCATAATTTATTTTTCATTAAAAAAAATCCTTATTAAATTTTTAAATTAACAATTAATAAATGAGTATTAAACAAATACATAAATACTCATTTTATTTTTATAGTATAAAATTGCGATTTTGTGATGTATGCTGATGTAAATATTCATGAAGTCTGTGGACATAAGGTTTTTTGGGTTGTGAATTATCCTGAACAGACCCAGGTCAGAGAAATTATTTTGCCTGGCAGTTTGATGATGTAACATTCTAATTTTTATATTAGGATTTAATTATAAATAAGAAAAAAAATAATTAATCATGATACATAAATTTATTATGTAATTGTTAAAATAAAGGTTTTTATATAAAATGTCATTTATAAGAGAAAGAAATTAGTAGAATAAAGATGCAAATAAAATAATGAATAAATTAATAATTCTATTGTTGTTAAAAAAAAAAAGAAAGAAGAAGAAAAGGGGAAAAAAAGAAGAAAGAAGAAAAGAGAGAAAAGAAATTAGGGAAAATTATAATGAAGGACCTAAGAAAAATAATATTTATTAAGAAGGACCATAAAAAGTGGTAATTATTTTAAAGGACCAAAAATTAAAATATTAAAATAAAAAGACTAAATTACCCTTAATCAGATTTCCTATCTTCTCATTAACTAAATCTAGAATGATTTTTTCTTCCTATCTTCTTATTAACTGAATATGGAATGATTTTTTCTTACATGAGAATCTAAAGTAATTAATATATAATAATAAATAGATATTCATTCAAATAATTCTTTTCCCATCGCAGAATCACTCCAGATTATTATGCTAGAGAAAAGATATGAAAGATTGAGCTTTTTATGGTTGTGGCAGAAGAAGCCTCGTGCGTTGTGCAACTTTCTGCAGTGTTAAACTTGAGAGTTTTTGTGTTGAGGCAACCAAAAGCACCTGATACATTCAATATTACCCGTTGTTCCATTCCCAGATAAATAGAAAATAAAGTAAAAGGCTCTTAACTCAGAAAAATCCCATCAAAAGAGAAGAACAGCGTGGTTAAAGAAACCAAATCCCTCTTTCCTTTCGCTATAACCATAAAAAGCTCCATCTTTCCTATTTTTTCTCTAACATAATAATCTTGAGTGATTCTACAATAGAAAAAGAATTATTTGAATTGATATCTATTTATTATTATCCATCAATTACTTTAGATTTTCATGTAAGAAAAAATCATTACAGATTTAGTTAATAAGAAAATAAGAAATCTGATTAAGGGTAATTTAGTCCTTTTATTTTAATATTTTAATTTTTGGTCCTTTAAAATAATTACTACTTTTTATGGTCCTTCTTAATAAATATTATTTTTCTTAGGTCCTTCGTTATAATTTTTCTAAGAAATAATTTATAATATAATAAAATATATATATATATATATATATATAATAACATATATTATAAAAATAATATATATATTATTATTGGGGCAGCACGAAAATGTGCTGCCCACCATTCATTTAAGGCGGTGGAGGGAGGTAATTAATTACCTCCCACCGCCTATATTAGATATTATATATAGGTATGTTGTGTGTGTGTGTTGTGTTATTTTTATGAGTGTGTCGTGTGTGTGTTTCCGGAGAAGGAGCGTGAGTGACGAAGGAGAAGGAGAGATAGAGGAGTATGGTGATTTTTCAGTGTATTTGAAGGTACGCTATTTATTTTATAAGATTATTTAGATAGTTAGAATAACTTCTTTTCAATAAACTTTCTTCATGAAAATTGTTTTACGTATTTTTCTCTTTTAAATGAGTGTAATATAGTGACTATTGAAAATTTTAGAATTTGGATGTTGGTAAAGTTTTGAGTTTTGATAATAGAAACCTGTATATATGTTAAGCATAATTAATAAATAACTTTAATCGGTTTAGATTTCTTATTTGGTTACTGGAGGAATTTAGAGATATTTTCTATCTAAATGAATTTAGTTTTGTGTTATAAGATATTTTTACCGATTAAATGAGAATCTAAGCATTTATTTGGATTACCAGAAATATTATTTAAAGTTTAATCGGTTAGTTTTGCTAAATTTTGATTTACATGAAATTATGAATTGGGATTTGAGATTTTAAATTAGTATTGATATGATTATGAGTATTTGGAGGTCTGGAGATTGTTTAATAAATTAGGTTATAATTATAAAAATTAGTATTAGGTTAAAATTGAGGAATAGATAAATTGTCATTTTTAGGAAAACTAAAGTGAGATAATAATTTAATTAATTATTTAATTATGGTATTAGTGGTTATTTTTGTTAATTCTATTAACATATAATTATATATTTATTTTTAAAGGGGACTGATTCTCTCACAATTGGTATTGTATCAAGAACTTGAGGTAACCACTTTCCTCTCATTATACTTGCTTATATGATGATTTGTGAGTAATTTTTAATCTATGAAAGCTATGTTTTTGACAAAGTTGCCTTGTGGAATTTATTTTGGGAACGATTAGTGATATTACATGATGTGGAAAATATACTTTTATGATTTCTTGAACTGAAATAATATTGTTATTTTAATAATTATCGTGACATGTATTACTGTCATAAATCTTGTTTGGAATTTCATATATTCATGCCAAGATTATGATGATGTGGAGCAATGATGGATATGGAGTGATGATGGGAGTTATTGTGTATATAATACCACGTGGTATGCCACCACTGAACGCACAGTAGATGGCCGGATATTGCCCTTGGTATCATCCTAATCCTTTGGCTGGGATTAGGGTCAACCTTTGGGACATGACACCTTTCCATATTCGAAGGAAAGGTAACCCATGGTCCGATATGAGTTATGTAGTCTTTGGCCGGGCTAGACCTCATTATTGGAGAGCTTGGTGTAGTCTTATCATAAGGACTCAACCTATTATATTATAGCCCATGGGTTCTGTCAGCAGTTATAAGGTGGGGGGTGATAAGGATTGTCAGGGTATCGACCTGTTGCTTGGCATGTTATATATGTGATTCGTGATATGATATTTAATTTAAAAATTGTGACCGAGATTGTGATCTGATGATTTTGTAAATTTGTTAAATAATACTTTGTTATTTAAAATGTTCCACTTGGCACCTCACGAACACGTATTAGCATTTACAATGAGCTGGATTGATGGTTACAAATATTTTTCAGGTGATTGTTCTCGTGTGAGTCAATCAGGGAAGGCTTCGGAAGCTTAAGTTACGGTAGTGCTTCCATACATGCTGAATTATTGTATATTGCCACATTAATGCTCACTTGGCATTCTCTAGAATATTTTGACTATTCTGGAAAATTTTTGAAGTATTATTTAGTTTAAAAGTATAGGTCTAGTAAAATCTAAAGCTCAATTGTGCGCTAAAATATTTTAATGAATGATTTAATTAAGTTAATAATTGATATTTGTCTTTTAAAATAGAAGATGTTACAATTTGGTATCAGAGCCAGTGGCAATATACAATAAATCAATATACCTTCCCTGTTTGGTTATGTTTTATTTATCATTCACATATTATATTGGGTTCCATTCTTCAGAAGGAACCAATAGATTTCTGCACACCCTCAATATAATGAGGCAATTTGGTGGTATGTGTGTAAAATGATTAAAGTTTCAATAGGAAATTAGAGTAGAAAAAAAAAAAATTTGTGGAAATAGTAATAGTTGGACCTTTTGTCTTGTGGAAAAGGCAAGATGTAGCTATGAAGGTGTTTTAGTCTATAAGATTATGACTTTAGAATCACTATGTTTATTCTTTTAGGATAAAATAAGGTCAAATTAGGTTTTTCTGAGGATATAATGATCCTTTAAGAGAATGGTTGCTTATTACATGCTTAGCTGAATAATCATTTGTCGATATGTGAGTAAATATGTTCTTAACATTGAGGAAGAGGATTTACAATATATGAGAATTTTAAGATCTTAATTGAAGGAATTATTGAGTAATTGTATGGTTGAGAATATGAGGATTAAAATTATGTAGGTAGCTACCAGACATTTGGAAGTTAAGGCATATAAGGCAATGAAGTTGAGAAAGTAGTACATATATATATATATTAAAAAGAGAGAGAGAGAGAGAGAGAGAGAGGATATTGTAGTTCACCTAAGTGTGGTAGGTTTTTGTCTATAGCCAAATTTATCAATTTAGATCATTTTATTTCTGGTGATTAGAGATGCTAATAGGATATGGCCTAGTGCCAAAACATGTTTTTAGAAAAAGAATAGCGTAAAAGAAAATGGTGAGATGAGACAGAGAGAGAAGGGAAAGGACAATGGAATACAAGGAGGACAGGGGAGCATATGAAGTAGGCAATTGGTGGAGGAGAGTTTAGCCTCTTGAATGTTGGAACACTAGTTTGAGAGCCTTTTTCAATTATTTCTTTTAGTTGTAACTTCAACTCTTTAAATTCCCTAAGCTTTATTATCTTATTCTTATACCGGTTTGAGGAGAATCTCAGCTTTTGAATAATAAATAAAATAGTTATAGCTAGGCTCCAACAGTTGCTAGTTGATTGATATATAGTTATGATATTGAGAATGAAGTATTGTTTTTCTTGGGTTTTATGGGGAAAAAAAAATTGTCACCTTATCTCAGCATCAATTGTTTTGAAACAATTACTAGATTTTAAAATTATTTGTTGAAGAAATGATGTGTACCTTGAGAGTGAGGGTTTAGGCCCCGGTAAGTTGAGGTTTGGGGATAGCTGGGGTAGCATGGGATTTGAATTTTATTATTAACTCTATAGCTTCTAATGTTGAGATATAGATTTAGATCCCCAAATCCTATTGGAATTTTGAGGTTAAGCATGCTTAGGCGAAAGAAATCTCGAGATGAGTGATTTCCCAGAAAGTATCATTAGAATTTGAAATCTTTTGATTTGAAGCTTGAGTATCTTGAGGTATAATGTATCGTGATCCTTAGGATGTTATGAAGATGTAGATTGAATATGGAAAGGATTAAGGCTGGGCTTGAATCTAATCTAAGCTGAAGTAGTACCTATGTCAAAGGTGGATGAGGTTGTACTAAGGTTCCAATACTTGAGAGTAAGAACCCAGTGAATATTGATTGGTGTTGAACTGTCAGCGTATTTGTTGGGTATAATTGAGGATTGATGATTGGCCTTGAGGTGAAAGAATGATATTTAGATATACCTCTGTGATATTGAGGATTTAGATAGAATTAGAATCTCGTAAATTGTGTTATGGTTGTGAGATTATTACTCAAATGTTTCAAGATTTAGACTAGGAATTGTGAATCATGATCCTAGTTTGTATTCTGGGTATGGTTGAGGTAACAAGATTTCTCGCCTAACAAATAATTCAGGTTCTAAAAAAAAAAAAATCAGATTGTGAATTTGACAATTGTTGCTTTAAGAATATTTGAGGATAGTGTGTAAATGTTATAAGGTGTGAATCATGATGATTCTAACATGTTTATTGGGTATGGTCGAGGATTTAGTACAAGGTTGATGAACTTGAACATTGGATAGGCACCAGAGGGGTGCTATTTATCAAATCGTAACCTAAAAAGTTGAATAATTCTTTAGATGTTTGAATCGATCTAAATAAATTAAGGATTTATTAGAATGTGTCTCTTTTTATATATATTCGTGTTATTCGTAAAGAAGAAAAATATTAACTTGGGACTTTACATTAACTAGCAACAATTGAATAAAATCATTATTTGGGATAAACATCATTTATCAAGAATAGATGATTTATTGGTTTATGATTCATCAATTTGAAGTCAAATTATCAATTAAGAATTATAGTAGAAAATATTCCTAAGTTAATTTTCCGTACTAAATATGATTATTATAATTTTTATTATGCCTTTTGGACTAATCAAGGCATCGGTATTCATGGATTATATAAACCAGGTTTTCATATCAAATCAATTTAATATTGTGTTTACTGATGACACTCTTAGAATAAGGAAGAGCAACAAGAGCATCTACACATTTATTGGGACTACTAGTTCTGTGCTAAGTAGAGTAAAAGTGAGTTTTGACTCAAAGAAGTAAATCTCCTTGACCACATATTTGTTGAACATGTAGCTATTGATCATAGTAGTGGATGTGGGGTTGAAGAGGGAATTACCAAAGTCTACGACAAAAGAGCAAAGTTTTGGAGGGTTGGCTGGTTATTATCAACATATGATAGAAGGATTCTCTCAAATTTTCACATTACTCATTAGATTAACTAGAAAGAGTAGCCATTTCATTGGACTGAGAAATGAGTGGAAACTTTTGAAAAGCTAAATATCCGATTAACTATCGTCCCTATTTTCAGCCCATAGTTCGTATACAATGAATATAATGTATTGTTGAAGGGTTTAAGGTAAGTATTCATGCAAGATGGTAGTGATAGCATATGCAATCAGACAGATGATAACTCATGAGGAAGACTATTTGACTAAAATCTAGAACTTTCTGTTATGGTGTCGATTTGAAGATTTGGAGGATTACCTATATGAATCATAGTTTGAGATATTAACGTTCATAATCATTTTTCTTTGATGACTTGTTGAGAATTTTGGGGACAAAATTCTATTTAGGTGGGAAGAATTGTAACATTCTAATTTTTATATTAGGATTTAATTATAAATAAGAAAAAAATAATTAATCATGATACATAAATTTATTATGTAAGTGTTAAAATAAAGGTTTTTATATAAAATGTCATTTATAAGAGAAAGAAATTAGTAGAATAAAGATGCAAATAAAATAATTAATAAATTAATAATTCTATTGTTGTTAAATAAAAAAAAAGGAAAGAAGAAGAAAAGTAAAAAAAAAAAAGAAAGAAGAAAAGAGAGAAAAGAAATAATTTATAATATAATAAAAAATATATATATATATATATATGTATGTATATAATAACATATATTATAAAAATAATATATATATTATTATTGGGGGGCAGCACGTAAATGTGCTTCCCACCATTTATTTAAGGCGGTGGAGGGAGGTAATTAATTACCTCCCACCGCCTATATTAGATATTATATATAGGTATGTTGTGTGTGTGTTGTGTTATTTTTATGAGTGTGTCGTGTGTGTTTCCGGAGAAGGAGCGTGAGTGACGAAGGAGAAGGAGAAGGAGAGATAGAGGAGTATGGTGATTTTCAGTGTATTTGAAGGTACGCTATTTATTTTATAAGATTATTTAGATAGTTACAATAACTTCTTTTCAATAAACTTTCTTCATGAAAATTGTTTTACGTATTTTTCTCTTTTTAATGAGTGTAATATAGTATTGACTATTGAAAATTTTAGGATTTGGATGTTGGTAAAGTTTTGAGTTTTGGTAATAGAAGGTTGTATATATGTTAAGCATAATTAATAAATAACTTTAATCGGTTTAGATTTCTTATTTGGTTACTGGAGGAATTTAGAGATATTTTCTATCTAAATGAATTTAGTTTTATGTTATAGGATATTTTTACCGATTAAATGAGAATCTAAGCATTTATTTGGATTACCAGAAATATTATTTAAAGTTTAATCGGTTAGTTTTGCTAAATTTTGATTTACATGAAATTATGAATTGGGATTTGAGATTTTAAATTAGTATTGATATGATTATGAGTATTTGGAGGTCTGGAGATTGTTTAATAAATTAGTTTATAATTATAAAAGTTAGTATTAGGTTAAAATTGAGGAATAGATAAATTGTCATTTTTAGGAAAACTAAAGTGAGATAATAATTTAATTAATTATTTAATTATGGTATTAGTGGTTATTTTTGTTAATTCTATTAACATATAATTATATATTTATTTTTAAAGGGGACTGATTCTCTCACAATTGGTATTGTGTCAAGAACTTGAGGTAACCACTTTCCTCTCATTATACTTGCTTATATGATGATTTGTGAGTAATTTTTAATCTATGAAAGCTATGTTTTTGACAAAGTTGCCTTGTGGAATTTATTTTGGGAACGATTAGTGGTATTACATGATGTGGAAAATATACTTTTATGATTTCTTGAACTGAAGTAATATTGTTATTTTAATAATTATCGTGACGATGTATTACTGTCATAAATCTGTTTGGAATTTCATATATTCATGCCAAGATTATGATGATGTGGAGCGGTGATAGATATGGAGTGGTGATGGGAGTTATTGTGTATATAATACCATGTGGTATGCCACCACTGAACGCACAGTGGATGGCCAGATATTGCCCTTGGTATCATCCTAATCCTTTGGCTGGGATTAGGGTCAGCCTTTGGGACAGTGACACATTTCCATATTCGAAGGAAAGGAAACCCATGGTCCGATATGAGTTATGTAGTCTTTGGCCGGGCTAAACCTCATTATTGGAGAGCTTGGTGTAGTCTTGTCACAAGGACTCAACCTATTATATTATAGCCCATGGGTTCTGTCAGCAGTTATAAGGTGGGGGGTGATAAGGATTGTCAGGGTATCGACCTGTTGCTTGGCATGTTATATATGTGATTCGTGATATGATATTTGATTTAAAAATTGTGACCGAGATTGTGATCTGATGATTTTGTAAATTTGTTAAATAATACTTTGTTATTTAAAATGTTCCACTTGGCACCTCACGAACACGTATTAGCATTTACAATGAGCTGGATTGATGGTTACAAATATTTTTCAGGTGATTGTTCTCGTGTGAGTCAATCAGGGAAGGCTTCGGAAGCTTAAGTTACGGTAGTGCTTCCATACATGCTGAATTATTGTATATTGCCACGTTAATGCTCACTTGGCATTCTCTAGAATATTTTGACTATTCTGGAAAATTTTTGAAGTATTATTTAGTTTAAAAGTATGGGTCTAGTAAAATCTAAAGCTCAATTGTGTGCTAAAATATTTTAATGAATGATTTAATTAAGTTAATAATTGATATTTGTCCTTTAAAATAGAGGATGTTACAGATGACTTTGATCGACAATGCAACGCACGACGAGGGGCTGGAATTATACCAATGAGATTAGAATCTGTTTTGTTCTGGGAACAGGACTGATTGGACTTGATTAGGTGTTAAGCTTAGAGCCTACCTACCCTTTGAAGGGATCAAAGTTCACGTTCGATATACTTGGTCGCGTTAGCTAGAGGGGTGGTGTGTGTGCTCTGTGTGACAGAAAGTAAGGTGGTAAGTTAGAACTGCGCACTTATTTAGTCGACCTTTGTATTTATAGAGGTGTCCGAGGCGGATATCTTGGCCTATCGTAATAACCGGGGCAAATATCTTGGAATCTATATCATATCGATATAATCCGGACTCTCCTATAATCTTGGTAGATAGGATCTGGTGACATATCCTTCGCTGGGTCGCTTCCTAGATATGGGCCTTGGGCCGGTCCGTAACAGTTGCCCCCAGCTTAGTGGTTCAGGCCTCTGAACTATCGGGATGTATTTTGTCCCCGGCTTCTGCCATGGTCCGGGGCCTCCGCTTCAACCGGATTGGCTCATGAGCGCCGCAGTTGCGGACGCAGCCTTGGGTCCGAGGTCTCGTTTTTTCTTTGGATCGCTGAGGAATTTTGCCTTTGACGCCGTCCCAAGGCGTCGTGCCTTGCCTCTGCCTTAACCGTCAGGGGTGGTGTCTCGAATCGTGTTGGTCCGAGGCGTTTAAGAATGACCTCGGATTTGAAGACCTACCCCCTGGGCGTCGGTCAGTCGCTCGAGATTCCTTCTGTATTCGTCATCATTGCTATTTTACACCTGGCTCACCTGGATTGGGGAGAGTCTGCAACCGTCGCATCTATCCACGCCCCGATTTTCATGCGCATTTAATGCCCCCACTTCTCGCAGTACGCAGCCTCTCTTGTCTAAAGACATTTGTGCCCCCGACGTTTGAATGCTCTTGTTTCATTTAAAAGCACTTTCTCACATTTTGATTTCTCACTTCCTACCACTGTAATTGTAGAGCCATATCTTCTCTCTGGTTTCTTCGTGCTATATCCTTCCGCCACTGTCAAGCTTTTGCTGTCTCACCCATCCATAGTTCGTGCTTCCTTCATTTTTTCCTCTTCCAGGTATTCAACTTGTTCTCCTTTACTTGTTTACGTGTTACTTTGCATTTTTACCGACTATATACTTGTATTTCCTTCTCCTTGGTCTGCCAACTGTATACTCTTTCTTCCTTCCTCTTGGTCTGCTGGGTAGGTTTATGGTTCATGCTCTAGGTTTGTCTAGCGCTCTCGTTAATCTTGATATATTCTGAATTCCCACTTGTAACTGTTTCTCCTCTTTCATTAGCCTTTTAACTCCTAAGCTTTTAGTTCCTCCCCAATGGATAGAGGAAGAAACTTTCCCCAGTCAAAACCAATGTTAACACCTGAGGAAGAGGAAGTTTTTCGCGCCCGCTTCCCCTGAGCTTCATGCTGAATTTTTGGTACCGAACTTTCGGAAGAGGAGAGGTCGATCGCCGCACTCCGGGGTGTAGCCGGTCAACAAAGATAAGCCGGACCTCGACCTGCTGCTGCCAGAGCTTAACAAAGACAAACCGAACCTCGTCTCGCTGCTGCTAGAGCTCCAATCCCTACACCTGTTCGTAATCCAGCACGTGCTGTTCCTTTCACATTACCAGTCCGAGCCCGGACCAGTTTTGGGGTTGGTTCTGGGTCCCCAGCCTTACTGGCTCAGCCTCTTAATATCTACGAGGCTCCTCCACCTATGAGCTTGGATCCTCATCCAGAAGGGTACCTCGGTCCTTGCTGGGATTACCTTGCTAAGAGTTCCTTCCACATCGCGCATGGCGGGGATGCAAGAGCTTCTTCCATTCTTGGCTCCTGCCGGCATCAGCTTTCTACGGGCCTTCCTTCTAGTGCCCACTTTTGTCCGAGCCCATCGTCTTTATTGCCTGCAAATATGCTTGTGCCAGGTATTCCCACACCTACTAATGTTAGTATTATTATTTTGCTTATAGGTCAATGGCTCCCAAATCTTTGCCATCCAATCAACAGTCTGAGGCCGAGGAGTCGAACTCTTTTAGTCCTGCTGAGACTTTATGCTGGAAGTTCACCTGGGTATCGCATGAAGTGTTGAAAACCCGGTCTTTGATGTCGGATGCTGACATCGCCCAAATGAAGGTTACTGACATGGAGGGGTGTGTCATCTATCTTCCAAGGGCCGACGATCCTATTTGCTCTGAGCGAGAAATAGGTCATACCAACTTCTTTTTCTTTTACCGAGACTGCTTGACCCAGGTCGGTGTTCGCTTCCCGTTCACCGCCTTCCAAATTTCAGCCTGTGGCAGCTGAGCCTTGCACCCTCTCAACTTCATCCCAATGGGTGGGCTTACCTTGTGGCGTTTGAGCAACTGTGCCGCTCATTCCCCATTCCAATTCCTTGCTCAGCCAACCTTTTCTTCTATTATTTCTGCCCCTTCACCCCCGGCTCATCTAAAGAGAGTGAGAAGTTAAAAGGGCTAATGTCTCTTCGTAGCGATCCGGAGAGGAAACTTATGCAGCCCTTTTCCGACTCTTTCAAGCGGTTCAAGAACGCCTTCTTCAAGGTTGCCGCCAAGCCCGATCAACAGCCCTGGTTTTTGAAAGGGGTTGAGGCCGCAAACGTAGAGTGGAGATTTCCTCTCTACTGAATGGAAGAGCATCACAAGATTGCCCCCGGGTCTTACCAAGTATCCCTTGACGACCTTCTACCGGAGACAATCCCTTATGTCCCTCGGTTGTTGGTTTTTGTAAAGGAGTACGATGTCCAGAGCACGGCTTTCTTCATAACCGGGGCCGGTTCAAGGCCTATCCCTTCAACTTGTAGGGGTTCCGCTTTTATGTATCTGTTACCCTGCTTGTCTTTACATTTTCAATTGATATACTGACTTGGTTTTTGACTTATTTTATTTGTCTTTTCAGCTCAAGACATGAAGGCCCTTCCCAGCTATCTGTCCAGGGTAAACCCGGTTGTGTCTTCACCGAGTAGGCAGACTCGGAAACGGGCTGCCCCTGCCGATGTCGCTGCAAACAAGCCGCCACTGTCTCATCCGGGGCCAAGAAAGCTAAGGCCTTTGACGGTCAAGGCTCTACTCCCTCTATCCCCGCCGAGTCTTCCCAAGGAGTAGTCACCCTTGCTTCGAAGGGGAAAGAGGTTGCGGTCTCCGTGTCTGTAGTCACTCCATCTGCTCCATCGGCGTCGGTGCTTCAGCCTCCTCCACCTCCTCCTCACAAGACGTCCGGTACTTCTTCATTGCTTCCTCAAGGTTTCGTCTAGGAGAAGAGGGTGACCGAGGAACTTGACGTTGCTTTTCTCCCTCCTCACCAGTTCATGGAAGGCCAACCCCTATCTCCGCCGAACGAGGCCATGGTGCACGATGCCCAAAGGTTCTTGTGCAAATCCATCAGGTTGCTTTAGGCACTGCTTCACGTGAGAGGCAAGTACACCTTGGCCGAAGCAGAAATTCGACAACGAAAGGCGTCCTAGGCGGAGGTGGCGGCCAAACAGAAAGCTTTGGAGGAGGCCGAGGCGGTTAAGAAGGCTCTGGCTGAGTCTGAGGCTAGGGTGAAGGCCCTAGAGGAGGAGCGAGATGCCGCCAAGGCAGCAGCGAAGGCGGCACAGGAGCTGCAATTCTCCAAGGAAGCACTGGACAAAACGACCTTTGAGTGTGCTGTTGACTCGGTCCAGCTTGGGATTGGTTTGGCTGTGGATTCCTTTTAGCCTGTGGCTGGTCAGGCTGATGATTTCGACTATGGCTTCTGGTGTTCGCCATCGGTGGTCACAGGGATCGAAATTTAACGTTCCCACGATCGGCGCCAATGTTCTGTTCTAGGAACAGGACTGATTGGACTTGACTAGATGTCAAGCCTAGAGCCTACGTACCCTTTGAAGGGATCAAAGTCCACGTAGTTCGATATACTTGGTCGCGTTAGCCAGAGGGGTGGTGTGTGTGCTCTGTGTGATAGAAAGTAAGGTGGTAAGTTAGAACGTGTGCACCTGTTTAGTCGACCTCTGTATTTATAGAGGTGTCCGAGACGGATATCTTAGCCTATCGTGATATCCGAGGCAAATATCCTGGAATCTATATCATATCGATATAATCCGGACTCTCCTATAATCTCGGTAGATAGGATCTGGTGACATATCCTTTGCTAGGCCGCTTCCCAGATATGGGTCTTGGGCCAGTCCGTAACAGAATCTAATACTTTTTTTTTTCCAAAGAATCTAATATCAGATAATAGTGGTATCAAAGATAGTTGAGCAAATAAAAAATTAATATTGTTCTGTTCTAGGAATAGGACTATTGGACTTGACTAAGTGTCAAGCCTAGAGCCTACGTACTCGATGAAGTGATCAAAGTCCAAGTAGTTCGCAACACTCGGTGGCGTTAGCTAGAGGGATGGTGTGTGTGCTCTGTGTGGCAGAAAGTAAAGGTGATGAGTTAGAATGTGTGCACCTTGATGGTTAACCTCTGTATTTATAGAGTTTACCAGGGAGGAGATCTCGGTCTGCATGATTTGCCACGCGAATATCTTTTAGTGGATACTCCTATCTTATTGCTGGGTATGATCTCCCTATAATATAGGATATATCTATATAATTGGTGTGTAGTGATATTTTGACATATCTTCGGTTGAGCCCTGCTAGCATTGGGCCGTTATACAGGTCTGTAACAAATATACTTATGAAAACCAACAAATATTAATCTGTTCTAGTTTGTCACAGAAGACATAAAAAATCAAATGTGGCGTGGTTACCGGAGAGTTTATGAATCCACATTGCTCATCCAATCCAACATTTAAAAAAAATGTTTTTTTTTAAATTTTTAGAAAAAATACTCCATGCACTAAAAATTGGTAATGAATATTAAAAGGATGCATAATTGTTCATTTATTAATTATAAATTATAAAATTTATTAAGGATTTTTTTAAAGAAGAAAATAAATTATAGAAATAAAAAATTTGGCTTTCTAAGAATTATATCTAGAGAAATAATAATTTTCCTTTAATTGAAATAAAATTATTAAATTAAAAAAAAAAAAAGAACTTAGGTGTTGGACGCTCTTTTTGCCAAATCACATGTGTATTTTTGCACCTTTGAAAGCAAAAAATTGTCAAACTTAACGGTTAAATAATATTTTTGCATCTAATTTGTAATCACATGTGTACTTTTGCACATAAAAAAGCAATTGGTGTTGAGCGTTCCTTAGGACAAAGCTCATGTGCATTTTTGTACTTTAACCCTTTTTTTTTATTATTTGATCAAATGTTTCCTTCTTAAGAATTAGGGACAAATAGTTCTTATCTCTCTTATTAAGAGCTTCCGGACATTCAATATGTTCTCCTCCTCAAGGGTGAGACTTTTTACCACCTCATCCAACAACAGCTTGTTACTTAAATCTATAATTATAAGTATATATTTTATAATTAAATAAATGTAGATTTTGAATTATATTATATCAATCTATAAATGTTTTCTATCTATTTATTTTTATTTTTTATTTTCACCCTAAATCATGAGAATAAAAAAGTAATATCTCCACAAAATCTATTCATATACTCTTTTCATTTCTTTTTATAAGAAAAAATTAACCAAAGGGCAAAAACCTTGGTAAAAAATAATAAATATTTAAAAGTCCTATAAAAAATATCCTTATCTATGGGGAGAGAGGGAATAGGAGAGGAAAAAAACTAATATAAATCATTGTTGTCGAACTCGCGAGTTGACTCTCCGAGTTTACCGTTTTTATGTTTCTAGTTTACCAAATTGAGACGAGTCACTAGTAAACAAGTGACCATTGCAAACTCAGTTAAATTTGCAAGCTTATACACCGAGTTTACCGTTTTTATGTTTCTAACTTACAAAACCATGTTAACTCACCCTTGTGTTAAATTTTTTTATTTGATTGTGTTCAGCGGCTTTATATATGAGTTTTATAGAAATTTCTTTGTTAAATATGGTAAATTTTGAATATCGATAAATTTAATTTTTATTATTTAGATTTAAAATATATTTAAATTAGATTGTTATTATTTTTTATATTTTAATTTTTTATTATACACACTATAAATACCTATTTAATGGTAAAAGTAAATTCTTATGAGTTTCCGATTCGAGTTCACAATACGAGTTTACGTCATTGTTACGAGTTTACTTGAACTCGTGAGTTTGACAATCTTAATTATAATAAAGAGAAGTGTGAAAAAGAGTGAACTATGGTGGAGAGAGATGCTTTAGGAATCTGATAATAAATGTATTAATACTAAAATGAGTAATTAAATAGGAACAAAATAAGAAACAATGTGATAATTGTTTCTTATAAAAAAGAAATGGAGTGATTATCTTTTAATTTGTAGATAATATAATTGAATGGAAGACTTTTTTTTTTCCTACTGTGAATGGAAGACCTTGAAAGCATGGGTTCATTAACCGTGATTTTTTTCCCCCAAAAGACAGAAAATAATGGGAGAGACCTAGACAAAAGATGTAGAGATGGGCCCTAGACCGTAGTTGCCACGGTTAATTGAATGGTATCAAACGCTATAAGTTAGGCCGAGGCCCAAAAGCATGAAAAGACCTGATAAATCAAATCAGAAATAGCATGCCGTTCCCTTCGTCCGTGGATTTTAGTAAAGGGTTCGGATACTCTCACTAAAAGGAGAGAATTTGATTTTGAAGTTGGTTATGGTATTGAGAGAGATATCTTAGCTCATGGGCAGCGGCGGATCCAGAAAATTACTGAAGGGAGCATCACTAGTGGCGGGGGCTGCCCCAAATTTTCTTTAAAGGAAAGTCTTAAATGCATTAAAAAATAAAAGAATATAAACAATAAAAGAAAAGATTATCAAAAAAATATTCATGAAATCAAGTGAATACTAATGATGTAATAAGAGAAGCAATTATTTATTTATTTTACAAACCTATTATTTAGAAAAGCAAGGCTAAGTGCTGTTAGAAATGCAGCTACATAAATTACAATGAAGCGTAGACACTCAATCAGTTTAAGTACATATGTTTTAATAACAAAAGGATATTACAATAAAAATAATTACAATGTCATCTTTCTAGGCCTTAGTTTTTGGAATTTCATCATAATTGTCTTATTATCAATCTTGTCAAATACATCTTTTTCAATATAAAGCACTAAACAATCATTCAACCATTCATCGTCCATTTGATTATGAAGTGCAGTCTTGATGTATTAAGGGTGGATACTTAATTTAAAGGTGGACAATCAATCAAACATATATTATTTTCTTTATTAAAAAAATAAACCAATTCAGGGGGGCACTTGCCCCATTATCTTATATGTGGCTCCGCTACTGCTCATGGATGTCTAAATAAACACCTGAGGTTAATAAATAGTTCGTCTTATTCAACATTGGTATCACGTAGAAAGAAGAGATTTCGTCCTACCTTTAAATCGTAGATGAGCCTAACCCTTTTCCTAAAATTTATATATAAATAATAATAATAACATGCGGTTATAATGTTATACAGATATGTTAAAGAATCCCTTACCAAAAAGCAATTTCAGTTAGAAATAGAGGTTATGTGGGCTATTTTAAAGCCACTATCACTTCTTTGAGCAATTCAAGAGTGAAAAGTTGGTTTTTTTTTTTTAAGAATTTCTTTTTAACTCTCTATGAATTTCAACTTTTGAATATATTTTAATTTTTTTCAATTATATTTCTCTCTCTCTCTCCCTCTTTTATTTTTTTGGCAGGCCACCATTGAATCAAATCCATGGTTCCTCTAGAGGGACAATAGAAATAGACATAAATATCATGGTTAGGCTAGTTCTATATAGTTAAGGTGATAGCTTCAAGGTTTACGTAGTTGTGTGGATGTCCTGGAAATGAATTCAACACTAATTTAAAATGGAAAAATAATTTTAAGAGAATATTGGACACTTTGGGAATACTTGTTGCTATAATCAATCAAAGAGTCAACTCAAATAATAAAAATTAACAACCAACGACTGAAATTTTGATCCCAATGTTTTAAGAGCCCATTTGGATGGCTTTTTTTTAGAAAAAAAAAGCACTTTTTTAATGCAAAAAAAAACTTTTAAAATTAATTTATGTGTTTAGATGATATTTTTTTGAAAAAGCAAACGTCACAAAAAAAAGCTAAAGTGCTGCTTTTTTTAAAAGCTTCAATTTGGAGCTTAAAAAATAAGTACTTAAAAAAAAGAACGTTTTTTAAAAGCTCATCCAAATAGGCCCTAAGTGGTTTTTATATTCTCAAAATTACCCTCTACTTATCAAGTCTTATTTTCTTAATTATTTTGAATTTATAAAATCACAACCTCCATGTGAATGATTGTAGCCGTAGGGGATTTGTGATTTTCTCAGTTTAAATAATTGAGAAAAATAAGATATGATAAGTAGAGAATAAGGAGAATAATCCTAATTAAGAATATAATAATCATTTAAGTCGTTGGGTTTAGGATTTCACCCATAGATTCCTAATTTCTATTATTTGAGTTGACTCTGGTCTAAGTTCTCTCTTTACCTCGCAGTCTATCTTCATCCCCAGTCCATAAAGAGTATCCATAGATTTGGTTCAATGGTGGCCATCCAAAACAATCGAACATGAAAAATAAATATAATTCAAAGAAACAAAAATATATTTATAAATAAAAATTTATAAAGAGTTAAAAGAAAATAAATGGAAACTAACTTTCCCTGTAACTGTAGAGTTTAAAACTCATAAAAGGAATATTGTTCTCAAAGTGATCTAAGTAGCAATTGTATGATCTAGAGTGGCCTATACATTATTCTCTTTATAGTTCAAATTGCTTCTTGACGTGGCACTCATTTATCTATCTTTGCTATAGGCCATATCACCGGACTTATATGATTGGAGGTAGAAGTATTATCCAGGATGTTATTAGTCTTCTGTCTTCTAAAGTTGGGTTCTTCTTGTCCTTTTCCCCAAGAGAGGGCAACCGTACTGTGGATCTCCTTGCAGCTGATACTTATAAAGGGATGTGCCCTATTCAGTGGGTTTCGCAACCAATACCTGCTTTGTTATTTCTTCTAATTCTGGAGGCTAGTTTTATTGTTTTCCTTTTTTTAGTCCTCTTGTTTTTCTTTTCTGTATTGTTTTATGTTGTATTTGCTTTCCTTTGTAGTATTTGTTTTGTGTCTATTTTGGTTGTTTGGCTTTCTGGTTCTTGTAATTTGTTTTTCTTCTCCTTGTAATGGTACTTCTTTGGAGTTTTATTTAATGGAATTTTCTTTGACAAATATATATATATATATATATATATATATATATATATATATATATATATATATATATCTATAATAAAATATTATACTACTATCATATTTTATTTCTCCTCCTCATCGTATATTTTCATACTTTTGCATCTTGGCAGAAATTACAGTTTTGGATCCCAATTAGACAACTCTCCCAATTTTTTGTGGAAATTTCGATCTAGATCTTCTTGGTCTTTCCATAAAAATTACAGTTAATTACCTCAAGCCTTCAAGATCTTCCCTTTAATTATACTTCCTCCTCTAATTATAAGACAATATTTGAGAGTTAATTTTAGTTCTAAAAAATAAAAGATACATGAATAGATTTTGTGGAAATATTACTTTTTATCCTCAAGATCAGATTTAGGGTTTCAAAATATATAAAATAAAATAAACAAATAATAAAATATTTATAGATTTGGTCTAATATAATTTAAAATATACGCATATTTAATTATAAAATATGCACTTATCAACCATAATTCATAGTTTTGTTTCATTATAATGTAAATTAATCACACAATTAAGAGGTATCAATTCTATTGAGTGGCCTTTCAATCCCCAACTTTTATATTGGTGTCCGGTCTCCATAGATATATAATATAAGGCAAATTAGA
Organism: Acacia crassicarpa; assembly: GCA_034222035.1. Taxonomy (NCBI): domain Eukaryota; kingdom Viridiplantae; phylum Streptophyta; class Magnoliopsida; order Fabales; family Fabaceae; genus Acacia; species Acacia crassicarpa. The sequence goes on along the minus strand of JAWXYG010000009.1, from coordinate 14,055,840 downwards.
AGTGAAATTTTGGGATATGAAATTGTTTTTGCTTGATTAAAAAAAATTGTCAAAGAGTTAGAATGGTAGCTTCTTAGAGATTTTGGGAGGTATCTTTCCAAGTATAATCCCGACAAGTATTTTCTAAATATTAATGCTTTACAAAAAATGTTTCATAATTAAACTCTCCTAACCCAAAAGGCTAAAACTTGAAACTCTCTTAACCTGAAACAAAAGTATCCATATCTTTTCTTAAAAAAAAAAAAACAACAACAACATAATTTCAACTTTCTAAAACAAAAAAGTATAAATTCGGTTATGAGTAAAATATTCTAACTTCCCTTATGTTTTGCCTTAATTACATGGGCATTCCCTCTACTTTGAAATTATATTAAAATAAATTTTATTTATTGATTTAGCCTTCATCATTACAGTTCCCTAATTTTGGCTAAAATTGTTTTAAGTAATTTAAGAGTTTTTTTCTTCTTAATTTATCCTTTACTTTTTCAAATAGTTATTTGTTAAATCTTTTTTCATATTGAGGTAATTAATTAATTAATTTAAACATATAAAAATTAATGTAAAATATGATTAATTCTTTTGATAGATGCATACGTAAATAAATGTGTTTATAAATGTTTGCGAGAAAACATATTTAAAAAATTTAAATTAAATTTATATAAGTTATATAATGTCTTAAATTTACATTATTAATAACATATGATGAACCAGTTATGTTGTTGTGGGCCAAAAAATGTTTTTGTTCATTTAAAAGAATATTAAATAAATAAGTTTCAATAATTATGACAAAAATTTATAACATATAGTAAAAATTAATAAATTTTATAATATAATGAAAATTTTGAACATATATATTAGAATTATTTTTTATACACAAATTATTTTTAGGTAAATATACACGTTTATTCCTTTGTTGAAAAACGGGTATTTTGGTCAAAAAAATGTTTAATAATCAAAATTTATAATCAATTAACGGTTGAGTAAATGGAAATAGAATCTTAAATATATAAGGGAGGTTTTTGTAGCATATATTTCAATTTCAAGGAAAGTCTATATACATTTTCAAAATAAATAGAAGATTTTTGTAATTTAGATAATACAAAGAGATAGTTAATGTATTTTACTCTTTAATAATATATCTAACTTTATACAAATTTTTAATTTGGTCTCTCAATTTTATAATGTATTTTTTAACCCTTCAACTCTAATATTGTAGCTAGTCTCAAGTTATGATTTTTTGTATCAATTATTATCATTTTTAGAATTTCAATGTCAACATTTTTTATTAACGAAAATTGGGTTTAGATAACTAAAAATATGTTTTATGAAATTAAAAAACCAAAATAAAATCTTATATGAAATTAAAACATATCATGCATTAACTTCTCAAAAAGTTGACTTAAAAGAAATGATTATTTATATCAAGTGATCACAAGAATAACGCGAGAAAAATCACAATCATTCGATTCAATATTCTTCACGCTAATTTTAACGTAATGATATTGAATTTAATTAAATATTCACACTTGACATCGAATATACAATTGCAAAATGCAACGTGGTCGTTAAGCGTCTCTTTTGGTTCAATCTGAAGGGAAGGGAAGGGAAGGGATAAGAGAGTTTTTAATGGAGGGGAATGAAAAGAAGAGATTTTAATATTACTTTATTTAAATAGATCAGAAGAAAGGGTAAGAGAAGGATTTTAATGTTACCTTATTTAGTTCATAAGGAGAGGCGTGAGGGAATTTTTTTTCCCCACATTGACAACTTTACCCTTATGTTATATAAGAGATTTTAATGTTGTCTTGTTTGGTTCGAGAGGGGAGAGAAATTTTCTTCGGGATAACTTATGTTATAAGTGATTTTTTTTTCAGACTTTATTAAATGTATAATAATGTTTATTTCAATCATTCAATTACTAATTGATTTTAAATCAGCTCAACTTATGATGTTTAATTTGAGTCAAGTTAAGGATCAAAATTTGTTGTTCAGCTCTCAGGTATATATCTCATATATTTCAATTGTTTATTCTGCTCTGCCTCCTCCCACGCTCAACACAATATGATCTAGCTCACTGTCGTCATCCATACTAGCAATATGATATCAGTAGTGTCCCAAAACAAAATCTATAGTCAAACTTTCTAGGAATCTGACTACCGTGTTGTAACCCAGAAATTATTGTTCGTACCATGATTTATATTCTTTTCTATTCTTTCCTTCCCAATCGAACAACGCAAGTTACCCATTGTTAAAGGGGTTGATTTATAATCATAAGGTTATTAATTCAAATTCTACCGAGACTATTTGTTAGTATTTTCGTAAACACACTCTTTAAGCCTAAAAGCACTCTATGAATCCCAGGCCCAATTCACCTGACTTTTAAAAAACAAAATAAGAAAGCAACGCAATAAAATCTGATGAGTGGTCATACACGTTTCATAAAGAGGGTTGCTGTCTCTGAAAGATACAATGGGAAACAATTTACTGCTAAATCATGCTTTCATGTTGAGATGTGGTTTGTCTCAACCAACTTTCCCTGATGTTTGAGTTAATTCTTTAAGACTTAGTTCAGGAACCAGGCTGGTGGTGCGATACCGATTAAGATAGCTCAGTATTTCACCAGCAAAGTCGTCATACACAATGGATGAAAAGTATAAACAAGTCGGCCATAACCATCCTTCTCTGGGCCATTCCACTATTCTCTTTGCAACAACCCAATGGCAACAAGAAGCATACACGGAAATGCCGTGCTCGAGTTCCATCAGCTGTCCTTGCTAAGGCAAGCAAGTTAAGAGCCTCAGTTAGTTCGGCAAATACTTGTTTCATTTCCTCTAAGCTCATGTTTTCCAAAATTGATGGCCTAGGGGCAACCCTCACAATCTCACTGCCTTTAGGTTCTTGAACTCGAGAATCGGCTTTTATGACTAGTTCGGAATTTGAATTTGCTCCACATTTGATTATAAATGGAGATGACGTACCTGTATTAAATTGGAGGACATTCCACTGTGCCACCTCAGTTTCATATCCAGACCCCAGATCTGTTGAAGGCTTGTGAACATGTGATAGGTCTTGAATACTGTCATCAACTTCAGGAATCGACCGCCTCATCAGACAAGAGAGAAGAAAGATTTAGAATTCACAATACGAGGCGAAAAGTGAGACCCAAGTTGGGTGTGTAGTAAATTCATCGGTCAAACGTTCAAATGTTTAAGGAATTCAGGACGTAACATCAACATTTAATCCTACAAACATAAAACTTTGAGTTAAGGTACAAATTTGTGTCGAAAGTTTTTGCAATGTTATCTTGAAAGTCTTTTGAGATTCAATATTGTACCAAAAATGTTAAAATAAAGCAATATTATCCTTTACTGTTAAAAAGTTAACGGCCAACATCAAATTTTTATTAATATATAAAGATATAGGATAACATTGACATTAAACCTAAAAAACCTTTTGGGGCAACATTGCTTTTGAGTGAAAACTTTCGGAGCAAATTTGCACCTTAACCAAAAAACTTTTGCAAAATTGGAATTATATGTAAAAATACATTCCGTACCTCAACCAAGCCGCGAGCACCTGCAATGTGATTCTGTGCGCACGGATGATCAATTTCAAGAAGCAAAGGCATCCGTTGTGTTAATTCATCCAGAGAAGCAAGCATTGATCTTTTCTTACTTTTGCTCACAGTAAATAGAATGTCTTGTCATATCCTGTTCAACTAATAACTTCAATCTTGATAACAGTAAACTCAAATTTTTAAAATAACTTTTGAACAAGAAAGCAAGAACCTTGATTTCTTTCAACATGCCATCAAGTGAAATGAGAGATGCTAATCGTGCATCTTCAGCTGCAGAAGGGGGCTTTCGAATAGGTGAACCACCACCACTACCCAATGTCGATAAAGCAGCGTCACCTCTCATTTGTTGCAAAATCTGATGAGAAAAAACAATGCAGAGGATGATATAGGTGTACAAAATAGAATGCATTCATGTATCAAAAAAAGAAGGAATGTTTTTTTTTTCCCCAATTTGTATTCATCTAGATATAAACAACAATATTCAGAAATGATAAAAATCCATTCTATATTACGAAAAATCCATTCTCGTTGATAAGTAGTCGCAGAAAGTTCATTGACTCTGAATGCTAGCTCTTTTCACCTTGATATAAAATACAAACAGGCCAATTTGAGAAATCTTTCAATGTCTAGAAGCAGTATAAGAAAATCAAGAAGCATGTCAAGAAAGAAGAAAATGCTAGAATTTACAAGATATTGTGCGCTAACAATGGGATTGTATATTTATAATGTTCTGCTAGCAGAGGAGTTTCTTTGACAGATAAAACAGATTGGAAGGGAGAGAACTGCTGAAGTAATGTTATCTCCTTCCCCTTATCCCACATTCGTAGGAAAGCAAGGGTCTGGTATTTGAGTATATCAGCAGCGCTACAGAATAAGCAACCACTAATAGGCTACAGCCATGGGAGGGTAACGTATCATCTCACCGTTTTCCTCTATGCAAAGAGAGAGAGAAAAAATAATAATAATTAAAAATAGCCGAGGTTATTAATTGAGAATAGAAGTGTCATAATAAACCTTCAAAGCTTGGATCTTATTGGAAAAAAATACTACTCAGGCATACGATCATTTTCTTTCATGAGTTCTTTATATTTCCATTAATGAAAGATGAAAATCCATTGGAAAATAAAAAATACGTATGCCGGATGAAATGGTTGTTGCTATTTGCTCCAATAACAAATCATTGGTTTAACTGAATAACTAAATAAAATAGATAGACCTTTCTTTCTCTTCGTCTCAGGTCGATAGATCTTCTCAATTGAAAGATCCCCTATATGGATCTTTCAATTGAGTGAGCCTAATTCTAATTGTTTTGTTCCGAAACAAAGATATCCACGGAGCCTAATTCTAATTGTTATGTGATGAAACTTGAATTTCAGCAATGAGAGTCTACTTAAGGCTCGCATACAAAGAAATTAAATTCCTGTATAAGTGAATTCTTTCCTCAGTGAAAACCTACCAATAAAGGCCCTTTAGTTTTTCTAAGTAATGATTTCAGATTCTGGCTACAAATAAGTAACAAAAGGGGAAATTCTTGCATTTTATATCTTCCTCTTTAACCATAGAAAGATGGCCTCATGAAGCATTCATAATTTGCATTTAAAAAAGATGGATTACAATTGGGGTTTATATCAATATGTTGCTGATCACACCACCAGGTAAATAATGACTCAGTGCTTTATCTCCTGATGAACTCTTGATCATCGGTAAATAAGAGGTAAACAAGAGATAACAAACATATATGACCTTTCTTCTTTTGTGATCAACAGATTCAAGATCTGAACGCAACTTGGATACTTGTGCTGGATCTTCCACCTCTTCTGCAGCCAAGGTATAACAGCAATATCCTGAAAATCAACGTCCAAAAACATATACATTATTCAAGTAGAAAGGTCGGAAGGTCTTGTGTGTATCCAGAAACCAGTGAACAGGAATTACGATTTTTTCATTTAAGGATAAACATCAACGCCATTCAAATCAAACAAGCAAATAATAAAAATTCAAGTAGCCATGTTAATTTAAGATCTCTTGTAGGCAGCAACTCAGGAACTTGAACATAACATCTCACAAGGCTGGTTTGTAGAGAAGTCATCTCACAATTTAATGAGCAACTTTGGCTATTGCTGGGTTCAGGTAAAGACTAACATCGAGACAGGTCAGAAAATAAGGTAGACGGTAGCTTAACATAGGAGAACATTTCACAGTGAAATGACAGAAAATAGAATAAAGACTCAATCAAGAATTAAAGAAATGTATGCTTTAAGGTCAGATGGCAGTTAAAAGAGATTTCATTTTCCTCAAAATTTAGAGAAAAGAAAAATGTGAATAACTAGATTAAAGATAAATCCCGGCCTGAATCATGCCCAGACTGTTTTAAATGAAAAACTCGATTTATTAAATAAATTTCTAAAATCCCACATTGTATTCCAAAGATTATAAAACATGTGAGTTGCGCCCCAATTAGGCATGACTAATGAAAGCATTCAAGTGTGTCATCTCTTAGCATAGTCCCAAAATAAACAAGGTTTCTTTAAGCATTTGAGATAAGATTAGGTCATCATTCTGAAGAGACAGTCAAATAATATTACTTTACGTATACCTTCAAATGTTACAGTTGAGAAGTATACAGACGTCTCGTCCATTAAAATAAAAGCTGGCCAAGAGCATCAGACATCAGTCTGAGGAGGCAGTGCAGCTCCAAGTCCAGCCATCCAACCATCCATGATTGCAGATTTGCAGTAGAAAGAAGCTCCAACTGACCCGTTGACCCTTCCAATGCATCATTGCCAACAACAGAAAGAAATTCAAAGTTCTCAGCAAGCCAGGATCTAAGTTGGCGCTGCAGCTAAACCTGCTGGAGTATGTGCAAAGAGCGCAGCAAGAGCCTTGTTTCGAATTGCAAGACTCCTGGCTTACTCAGTCATGTCCCTGAACTTTCCCCAAGTTACCTGCTGTCTCCAGGTCTCCTGTACATTTTATCCCCAAAAAAAATAGTAAACAGAGCAAGGTGAAAGGAAGGCGAGTCTATAGGACCCTGAAGTTCAAGCAATGAAGAATCTTGGCCAGCTAGTGCCAGAAAAGAAACAAGGAACAAAAAGAAGTCATGAATTACAAGAATGAATGAAAGGTCATCAAACTTGTATTAGACCAAAAATAGTCACTTTTTGGTGTCCAAGTTCAAAAGGAAGTCCCGGGAGAATGCAGTGAAGAGAGAGAAATATCGTAAGAGCAGCTACCTGATCAATTCCACGTATCTTCAATACAACATTTGAAAATTTGGATTTCTTCTCTGGCTTTAGATTCACTTTTAATCCTTGGATTTGTTCATCAAAGTATCGCACTGGAGATCTTCCAGGACTGCTTCCCCTGCTGGAACTTCTACTATGTCCAGTATTAGCTTTTTCTAGGAAGCACTCAACTGGCAAGACCTTCCAAATCCATGGGCATTCATTACCAACTTAACATCAGGAATGCCCTTGAATAAAATGAAAAAGCATACTTTGTGAAAACCACATCAGAATATAAAAAAGAGGCAGCCTCTGCATGTTAATCACCTTAATGGATTGCAGCTCTGGGGATTTAGCAAGCAAAGATTCTGACTCGGGAAACAAGCATGGTGTCCATTACTCTCTTAAATTCCATTTTCCGGATAAAATAGAAAACAGCATCCCTGATTTCAGCAAGTATCTCATGTTCTCTAGAGGCACCAGCTTTGATGACAGCAGCCAGAGCCTGATATTATAAAGAATACCCCTAATACATATCTGGCCTGAAGTGGATGTCATCATGAAGCAGCTATTTGAACTCGGTCAAGGAACTTTCTAAAGATGCAAGCAAACAAACTCACTAGAAGTCAAACAAAACTTGTGGCAGCATTCCTGTCAGTTTATATTGGCATGTGAGTAAAATATCAAAATTCACAATATATTATAGAATTCTGATCCACACAAAATAGACGAACAATTTTGAAATAACACATAAAAGATCGGGATTCTGAAAGCAATAACCCTCCCCCAAGGAAGGAAAAGAATAGCATAAAAATGAAAAGAGAAACATTTCTGCATGTAAAATACAACTGCTTTCAGCCAACTAAACCATAAATCAATCTGATGGAATGTAAGAATGAGATATTTTGAAGAAACCTTCTATGGAAGGAAATCTACAAGATTTTTATATATTTTAACTTTTGTGTTAGTAAGCTGCAAGTTGATGTGTTTTATTAATGTTTTATCAAGCTAGTTGATTATTTTACTTAATAGGAAAGAAAAGGTAGAGGCAAGTGGATGTTTCCTTCATGAGAAGGAAACCTCAACCCCCTATGTATTTTGAAACAGACTTTGATGAATGAAAAAAATATTGTTGCAACGTGAATTCGCCCCCCCCCCCTGAGGGGGGGGGGGGGGGGGACGGGAGATCCGCTTTCTCTCCCCCTCAAATTCTGCTCCATTCCCTGTCCAACTCTCCTCTGTTTCAGCATCATTTCCCTCCTCCCTCCTCAGTTTCAGATCTATTTTCCCTCTCGCTCACCTCTGTTCAGCATTAAATCTAAGTGTGTGTGAGTGTTTTACATCACAATTACTATAGATACCAGCATTAACAGCTTGTTTGCACCATCAGGAATAGGCCTTCATACTGATCAGGATCGAAGTCATTCAGTGCAGCAGTTAGATATTCACCTGCAGGGGTAGAATTAACTTTCTCAGGATTGGATTTTACTAAAGCAACTGTGCCATCATTATTTTCTATGGCCAAAGGAGAAGGAAGAGCATCCACATATCGAGCTCTAGTATTGTTGATTTTATTCCTGTTTCAAATACCGATAATCAAATGCTGTAGACAAAACAGAAGTACCAGAGTTCAGAGAAATATTATAGAATTATACCTCCCCATATCCTGAGGCTGAAAACTGAAGATAAAGTGTAAAATTTTTAAGAGCCAGAACCACCACACAGACCTCAGATGCGTGATTATCAATATAAATAATCATGGCAGTGCAATTTTGTTTGGTTATCTATAGTAGTCTCAGGTGTATGTTACCATAAGATGCTGATTAAGGGGGAAAAATGCAAACTTTTTAATAAAAACAGAATTAACAACCCCTCCAGTTGGATCTATACAGGAAGAAACCAGTCTACTAAACCGCTTCATATCAAATGGTAACATTTTTGAACCATTCAGTTTCAGTTATTGGGAATGCATGCACAATCCATGGGAAAAATACAGAAAAGAGTGAGGATTGTAAATTATCCTAATAAAAGACCATATTGTATTATAAAAATTAAAATGCATTATAAAATGTGCAGAAAAAGGAAAAGGAAAATAAAAATCCTTCTCTTGATATAATGGTTGCCAAATGTATTCTTGCATGAAGTGAATTTTGTCTACCTGGGGCGACCCGCCCAGAGATGATTTCCCAGTTAATCTATCAAACAATTTCTCATTTTCTTCATGTAATCTCTGCAAAACAGCATATTAAGCTTCTTACCAGAAGACAGTAGGACTATAGTAACCATATCAAAATGCCAAACAATTACAGAATTTAACAACGTAAAAACTAAGAGCTGACATATTGCATCTCTTTCAATACATATTGCCAACTTGGGCATAACTATGCAAACATTTACAACCCAGAAAGATACTAGAAGATGCAAACCAAGTGACAACCTGTTTTAGCCATCCTCACCTTTGTTTCCTATACATACATGAATAGGTCCCAGATAATATCATCCCACAGATAATTTCCCCCAATTAGGGATGGTCAAGCCACAGGACTAACCAGCCATTTATTCAACCCATCCTCATTTCATTTTGACGCTGTAGACTTCATTGTTTCTTTGAATCATAGAGGTCCAACTGTATCTCAAAATGCACTCCTATATGTTAATCAAGTTGTGTCTAAAAGATCTAATACAGAACTATTGCCTTGGTTGTATGATAAGTTTGCACTTACTAAACTACATATTCTGCAAATAGGAGACAAAAGCAAACCAATTATCCAATAGGAAGTGGAAGACTTCTACAATCAGACAAGTCAAGTATGCAAACCTCAATCAGAGCATCACGTTTCTCGAGTTCTTCATCCAGTTTCTTGGTCACAGGTACAGCAGAAAAATCCATACCATCTCCAGCTACCTTGGAATTGGACGAAGCCCCGGAATCTGGCTCTGTGCGAAATGTTGATCTATCTTCACTGGATTTAATGACTTCATGCAATTGTCTTTCAAGGACTTTAATGTTATCCTGCATGAATGTAGAACGGAGGAGGCTTAGATAACCTGGAAAACATGCAGAAAGAAACTGCTGATCAGCTACATCTGAGGTTAAGGGTGTGCTTGAATGGATGGCAAGAGATGGAATGGAACGGGCAATATGGATAAAATAATGTATGGGAGTTTTTTTGTTAAGGATGAAAAGGAATGACAAAGGAAGGAATTCAAGACACCAGCTTGGCATGAAAAACCAGAATTCCTCTAGACTGAGGGATTTAGGAAGGAATAGAATTGAGAGGTGGTTCAGTTACTGTTAGAGTGTGATAGGAAATTGCCACTGGTTTACACTACAAGGAGGCGCAATGCTCATGCTTAAATGCATTAATAAGTAGTGGGTGGTTATTTTAGTCATGTCTTATTATGCACTTTGATGCTTTTATTCTGATTTAATTATCTTGTTTAGGAGTCAGTTATTAGGAAGTGGTAGTCCAGCAGTATCATTGGCCATTCCACTCCTTGCCTTTCCCTTCTATCTCATTATCAGTTTATCACACACAAGGAAAAGAATACAAGAAACATAAAAAAAAAATTATTATTGTTTATATTTATCTCACTAAAAGGATAAGATGCTTCTTAGTATTATTAATGTTCTTAACCTCAAAATATAACATAGAAGCACTCATTAACATACTAAACAAATAGAACTTGACAAACAATAAAAGTACTAAAAAAATGAATATTGTGTTAAATAGCATGCAAAACCTGAAAACTTTGGATGGTTGAATCTTGCTTTTGGATCTGCGATTTTTGATCTTGCTCTGACTGTAACGGTTGGGTGACTTGATTTCTTAGCTGGGCACTTTGTTCTCTCTCAATCTGATGCTGATCTACGAGCATAATATGCTCTGACTACAGCACATAAAAACAATTAGATTGCTTATCAACAAGCTGTAGTCAAGCATCTTATGTTCAGAGCTCACAGTCAAGTATTAACACAAGGTTAGTACAGTTGCGAAGAATCACTGGGTCATATCTCATGGTGCAAAGTATCTATTTTTAAGCCTCAACGAATTACATGATACCAGTTTTTGGAGTAACCGGGGGAAAAAAAAAAGAGCAACATGCTGGGTCAAGACGAAGAAGAAAAGATAATTAGTACCCATCCTATTGATTTAAACGAATATCATTTAATACACAATGGATTTGGAAAAATTTCCGGCTGCGGCTGTGTAATAATCACTTAAGATACTCAATTGCAGAGTAAATTTTCTCCTTCTAATGTTGTGTAGCATGAAATTAACATGAATTACCCAAAAAAAAAAAACTAACATAATTCAAGCATGCCTTACAGAGTAAACAGAATTATCAAATCAAGTAAACTGTGAACATATAGAATTTGAAAGTTATACCAAACCACTTTTAAATCTGTCTGAAATGCAGAAGAAATTTTCCATGCTTTCTGCACTTCATTGAATAGTACGAAACACTGATCATTTGCATCTTTAATTGATTGCTTAAGCTCTAGTCGCTCATGTTTCAGATCATGGATTTCTTTCTCCTTCTCATACAACTCTAGTGCATCATTTGCCTATAGTAACCACAACAAAGTAAATTCAGAACTTGTAATGGGAAATAGTAAATTGTCATCATGAATGACGTTGTCAGAAGGGGTCAATGCCAAACCAAATATGAAATGCTCCTACATTATGCATGTATACTACTTTCTATCTTTTACTCAAACAAACGCCAGTTCAAGTCTTGTTAAGTGCAAAATGGGACCAAACGACATGGCACCACAAACCCTCAAACTGATGAACATAGAACAGACCGAAGATGGCATACAAGTAGAACTTAAAATCTATTTTTAAACAAGGAAAAGGGTCAAAGAACTTACAATATCTCTCCACTTCTTAATTGTATCTCAATTTCCTAGGCTCAATACAGAATTTCGAGCTCTAGCAGAGAAATTGAGAGATGATAAAGTCTCAGATAAATTTGAAAGATTTGGACAGACATTTACAATCATGAGAGTTTTTGAATTCCCACCTGCAATAATAAAAGAACTCGCACGTGAAAAAAAAGATATATTGTATCTGGAACCACTCTGAGAACTGTGAGGTCTTGAAAACATAACAAGTATAATTCCATTGAATCAATTCTCTGAGCTGTAAGGGAAAAAGGAATCCATAATTATTGGTAATAAATACGAGTAAATCTTCTCAACGCCACTTCACATTTATAGCCAAGATTGTCTACAATAGACATGAACGGATACAGGAAATTTTGATTAAATATAGTTCACAATTAACAGACCTTCAATGGACGAGCCATTAAATTTACTGGCACAGCAGCACCATAATCAGGCTAAAAAGTATATCATTATGGACTGGATTATGCAAGTTCCACAGTATAAATACTGGATGATCCAGATTCCAGAGTCTGGCTTTTATTTGTCCTAAAAAAATTACTTACTTAAAATGATGGTTACTTTTTACCAAAATAATAATGGTTAAAAATTTATTTACAGAAATATCTTAACCCAATGTGGATTGATTTTAAAATTAATCCCATAACAAAAATACAATGAAGTACAGCAACAAGGCAAAACAATTATGTGTTGGCTTGATAGTTCATTTGCAAGAAAAGGCCATGTAAAAATTATGAATTGACCGGCATCAAAACAAGTACACACAAACCTTTGTTGTTCGGTTTAAACAACAAAGTTTTGTCAAATTGCTCAAACATATGCCATATTACTTGGAGGTTACGGGTTCAAATAGCGGATATAGCCTCTCCACTTGGGGGATAAGGATACGTACATTTATCCTTCCCCTAACCTTACCTAGTAGGAGCCTTATCCTCAGACAAATGCCATCAAAGCCTATAAATGCCATCATGAGATTGTATATGACAGGAGAAGGGAGAAGATTAATACCAAGTGAATCAGCAAGCAATTTTGTCAGCACTGAATTTTCATATGGAATAACATCCTTCTTAGATGTCAAAGAAGACAGAACATCACCCAAACTGCAGCAACATGTTAAAATACAGAATATGCTACGTATAGAATTCTTAACACAAATATACAGAGATAATTTTAACGACAATTCAGACAGATAAGCATATAGGAGCAGAGGGGAGAGGAAGATGAAGATTAGAACTGAGTTTCAGGTTTGTGGATAAAAAGCAATAGAGCAACAACTTTTACTGCGCCAAGAAAAACACAGCCACAGCTTGTTATTGAGAACCAACTATTTACAGTAATGTTTCCCCAAGAGCATCAGTGATATTTAAAGAACATTTTAACCGAGAAAAAGTCACACTAACAAAAGAAAATGAAGAAACCAAAGAATATCTAAAGATAACATAAAAGAAACCTCAGATTGCATTGATTAATTATACAGGAGGGAGGAGTTGTTGAAAGTAAACTGAGACAAATATGAAATGTGTTTAAAATAGTTTATTTTCATTTTTCAACTTATTTTGATGAGTTAATCAGATACATTGAAAATAATCCTTTCATCTTATTTTCATAAACAAAATTAATTGATTATCTTGTCTAAATAATGGAAAATACTTATGCTTAATTTGTCATTTCAGTAGTATATAAATTATTAAAAAATGGAAAATACACCCACATCTTCACTTCATGGCTCTCTCAACAGCTCTCTCATGTATCACTTAAAAAAATGCCTAAATGATCCACAATTTTTTTTTCACATTCGTTTTTTTCCCTATTTTTAACGTCATTGGCTCAATTTACATGTTTTAGTAAAAATACTAAGGGAAAATTGCAACTAGGTCCTAAGGGAGAGAAATAATTATTAAAATATCATTTAAAATCAACAAATTGCATTGAAGTTTAATGAGACGTAGGTGATTTAATTCTAAATGTGAAAAGACGCCCTCACCCTTATTTAAAACGAAATCTAATAAGGGTTAGGGTTGAGGCACTCCAACGCAATCAGTCTTTTAGCAAACAACTTTATCAACCTTTTTGGGTTAGTAGTAGGAGAAGTGACTTATTTTCTATCTGACTTTTACAGAATTAAGATCAGAAAAAAGTCAGGTTATAAATGTGATTTGCGTTTAAATTAATGATGGCAGAGTAGTTTTTTTCCCCCTTAATTGAAAAATGTTTAGATTATTATTTCGAAAGTCAGTTGAAATAGAAAATGATTGAAAGTGGCATGAATTTTATTGAATACTGCATATACATATTAGTTGTATACATTGAGATAATTGAAGATAAAAATAATATTAATAACAATATATATACAAACTTAACATTTTTATACTTTTATTTTCCTCTCCCGCCACTCACCTCCTGCAACCACTTTATTTTTTGCATTGTCATAGTTATACCAGACTCTTTTGAGAATAGTTTGTCTCATGTCCTCCATTCTTTCTTTCAGTTATCTATCGTACCTATTTTTCATTTGCTTCATGTTATACCAATCTCTTTTAAAAATAACTGGTCTCATATCCTCCATTCTTTCTTTGAGTTATCATGCATATTTTTCATTTGTTTCTTGTCATAAGATTTTCCTGATTTTTCATTGAATCCAGACAAATTATTCTTCCACCCTTCCTTCGTAAATGAAGATCCTTTGATGAAAATTTCTATGAAACCTACATCTACATCCCACGTTGCTTTACTTTTATCCATGTTTATATTGCTATGTAAACAATTGGCAAATTAACACAAATAGCCATATATTTTGTGCAGTATACACAGTGCACAAATGTAATACAGTTAACATGTTTTTTAATGACTCAAACAGAAGTAAAATGGCCACTGCCAAGACAATTAACCTGTTATTTTAATATCAGGAGCATATCACGCTAGTATTCATTTATACTCATAACTGGTTGTATACTTTTACATATGAGGTCAGGTCATTTATATTTATTATGCTTTTTATACTCATAACTGGTTATATTTATTATGCTACATCGTCATTTATGCTAGGAAAATATTTATGTTTTTTATCATCTTCTTGGCTCATCGTCACCGGTTGTCGCCTCCTTCGTTGTGGTCGTTGATCCTCATCATCATCGTTGTGATTGCTGGTCATCATCACGGTGCTCTAAGATTTGGGAAGATCGTTGTTACTTCACTAAGTCAGACTTGTCTTCAATTGTACGTTTATCAAACAAAGATGAGTTTTGGAGCTGAGGTAGCAATGGTAATGGTGGGTCTGTGGGTTATGTTTGCGAGGCTAATTTACTCACTCACATCGTTTAAATGGCTCATCTCATGACTTCTTCTTTTCTCCGTTAAGTTCAATCTCATATTACTAGGAATGTACCCAGTCCTTGAAGCGGTAGCAGAAAAGAGCATTAACTTGAAAGCCTCTTTCATTCACATATATGGAATGTAAGAGAAAATGGTTTTGTAGTGTCAAGGTTGCTTTACTGGGAATGATCAGTGTTGAATTATGGTGGTGTATAAATGATATTCAAACATTTTATTCCTGTCTGACAAAAGAAAAGCATTATATTCAAAATATTTCTTGTCTGAAGAAAAATACATGAACATGTATTATCCATCCTCATCCTGGTGTCATCCTGCCTCTTATTTAAAAATTGTTCTTTCAGAG
The DNA here is from genome assembly GCA_034222035.1 of Acacia crassicarpa. Taxonomy (NCBI): domain Eukaryota; kingdom Viridiplantae; phylum Streptophyta; class Magnoliopsida; order Fabales; family Fabaceae; genus Acacia; species Acacia crassicarpa. Next base: position 14,040,454 of record JAWXYG010000009.1, on the reverse strand, counting down.
TGATTAAATAATAAAACATAAAAATGTCAGGTTCCACTTTAAAAGACATTGCCGATCTTTTTGAGAAAGCCAGTCCAACTCTTCCTTTTCCTGCCTTTACTGTTATAAGTGGTGGAACATGCTGGAAAAAATCTTGCCATTCAGGTAATCTTACCTCTCATACCTTGCAGTGCAATATCTTGGATGTTTTCATTATTATTTGTAATGAGTCAGGAGCATATTCTTTACTTATGGTTATTGGGTTTTTGTTTTGGCGTTGTTGCTTGCCTGACCTACATATTTCAATGCTTGCAGTTTCATTTTTATTGAATTGATAAACTTGATTCTGAATAGGAAATTATGCTAAAGTACTCACATTATGAACTCCACCAGGTCAAGGTTGGATGCATATGGCAACTTGTAACATATGGGAACAACTTACATGCTGATAAAGTACTCTCCATGTCATACTATGTATTTTGTTGGTTGAATGATAATCAATGTAATGACCTCATGTGAATTGACATTATTTCATTATTAACTAAATGTTTGCAGATCTGATTCATGTGTACTCAAATGATGAATTTGATTTAAAACATATTATTATATCATATTGATGGCAAAATATTAGGTACAGATTGTATGACCCACAATGACAAGGCAAGGCACCTCATTTGACAAGTCTATATGCTTCTAGTGATAAATCGATGTGCTTTTACTTGTTAATAGCGTGCATGTTGATATTAGTTGTTAATACATACCACAGTTGTTAATAATATAGCTATTGTAGTTGTCAATAACAAGTGTATGGTGCAGGTTGATATTAGTTGTTAATACAAGTTGTGACACTTATTAACATGACTATTTTAGTTGTTAATAACGTGTGTGGTACAGGTTTTGTGTAGCTTGTTAATTCATTATGCAACAGTTGTTAACATAACCATTTTAATTGTTAATAATAAGTGTATGGTACAGGTTTACATAGCTTGTTAATTCATGCTGCAACAATTGTTAATATAGCTATTTCAGTTACCAATAACATTTGTGCTTCCTTAGTAGTTTAACTAATGAATGAATACACTCTCACTTGTTAATACACCAGAACTGTAAATTGATAATTACAAATTAACAACTGTATTTTGTTTGCTACAAAGATAATTACAACTTGTTATTTGTTTTAATATGGTGGTAAAAATGAGGAATACAAACAGAATGTTGCTTTGCTCTCTATAATTGGTACATAAGTCAACGCCAAACTTATTGACACTAAAGTCTCTGTTTCCTTCAATTCTCAAAAGCTTTCCATGTCAGAATCTTATTGTTAGTACAGTAGTCATTAATCTTATTGTTCCTTTTGACCAAAAAAAAATTAATCTTATTGTTCCTTGTTCTTTGCTCTTCCCTGCAAAAACAATAAGTTTCATCACATCACAAAAAAATTTGTGTACTTATTATTATGCTTAGCAATACTTATCCCTTGTTCTAAATTGTTTGTTATGTGGACAAGTATATAAATAAAGTGATACAATCACAATTTTTTCCAAATACAGATTCAAGAAACTATTTTATATTAAAAATTATGAGTTAATTCTACCAGAGTGAATAAATCAATACTTGTGTTGCTTATGATACATTATCATAGTAGATACAAGTGTCATCAACATAATTATATAAAAAAGGTATAAAATGATAGGTTGAATATAAACAGGACCTATAAACCCGGAATTTTAAAATGCAGGAAACCAGAGTCTTTAAACTTCTTCATCTTTTATTCCTTAGAATTCAAAATTAAGGCTTAATGCATACTTAAGTAGTGTCAAGATTCAAGAGAACCCGTTGAACCAGAAAGGTAACTCTTAACATCATTATCTATATTTGCTAATTTTACTGTTTAAAGTAAACAGTTTGCTGAAAGACAGATTTGTACATCATTTGCAACAGGCATGTTCAGAATCAAATATAGCATGCAATAGCATCAGAAAATGATTACCTAACTTCATTCAAACAAGAATTATTGGACTCCAGGGGTATAGTGCCTCAGCTCAAATCCACTGAATGAAAAAGAAAAAACAACAAGAAATCAATCATCAATCAATTAGTTAACTGCTCTGTTTTGTCCTACACTGTTACATCATATGATGTGCAAATTGGGATTAGGAATAAATCAATTAATCAATAACAACTTTTGATGTGGTTGATGCTATGTGATGGGTGAATATCAAACACTTTATTCCTTTATCGTATTCCTACAAAAGAGGTAGTGGCTATAGTTTCTGAAATGTTACTACTTAAGTACTTGTGCTCCAATGATGGATCCTCTCATTGCTGATTGACCCTAACGAATGGTTCACCTAAGTCTTGCTTTCCTTTCTCTCGCGGAAGGAAGTTAAAGAACGAAATAAATCCTTAGTTAGATTCCCATAATTCAAGGTTGGCCCATGAATCCACTATTCCTTGGACGAACACTAATTGAACAAGATCATGTTGATATAAGTCAATAATATACAGCTGCTAGTCTCCCACACTTGAATACGATACAGTGGAGGATCAGTAGTTTGGAGCTTCTGCTTTTTATTTTTTTTGCCAAGAATCTTCTACTTTTCTTACTCCATTTTTCTTACAGTTCTAGAAGATGGGCACAAAATATACCAATGATCCAAATTTTACCATGAAAGTAGTCGATCCATGCGCTGATGAAGACGACGACCAGCGAAAACGTGTGCGGTAGACGATGGCCGGCGACAATGAGCGAAGCGTACAGTGATCCCGAAGTTGTGAGATGCGATCACGGTGGGGGAGAAGAGTTCGAAGGTCCTAAAAAGGGGTGGGGAAAGGGTAAAGTGGTCATTCCATATTTAAAATTAGTATATACATAACTTCAATATAATTTGATGATTTAAAGAGATTGTCTGTGATTATTTCTCTTCCCAAAATCTTGATTGCAATTTTCCCAAATAGTTTCTTATTTATACTAAGGTCGTGTTTGTTATACGAAACCTTGGCGTGGAAAGTGAACTTGAGACACTTCCCTCAAATAAAACACTTTTGGCGCGCCTATCTTCTTGGAACCTAAAATCTCCAATCTTCTTGCCCTCTCCAATGTTCCCTTAAATGTGGTAACTTGCATTCTATCCGAAAATGGAGGGAAGGTTGAAATCTTCCTAGGAAAGTAAAATCTGTGATGAAATTGGCCCTGAAAAATTTTGCACACGGTTCTTCTTCATCAGATAAAGCAGACTAAGATCGGCAATTTCATGGCCACTTTTTTCGATGCTTCAGTGGCAGGCATCACCAAAACCCACCGACCCTCCCCGAAAAAGCCAAGCGGCCCTCCAATTCGACGATATGTCAAGCAACTCTCTGAAATTTTGCCGACCCTCTTGCTTCAATCGTGTCTCCGCCGTGCCCGGTTGCAAAACCCAACCCAGAACCCAAAACACCCACTTCTTGAGAAAGTCGACCAGAACGGCCGCATAAGAGAAAGTGGAACAACATGAGCAAGAACAAGAAGACGATGTGTAAGTCTGTGTTGTGGTTTTTACTGTCTTGCATTTATATTACTATTGTTTCTGTAAAAAATGCCTACTTTTGTTTCTGTCATATTGTTGTTCCTGGAATGTTCTGATATAAACAGCTACACAAATTTGGTTATTGTCCAATTTTTCGTTCGAATGCGTTGCCCCTTTAGTACTTTACGTTCGAACGGTTTAGGGGCATTGTGGGAATTTCACTTAATCTTCCCATTTAACCAACATTCAATTCTTCATACCAAACATTTCATTTTCAATCAACTAACTTTCATTCCCTAGTATACCAAACGGCTCACATTTTTAAAGTTCTCTCCTAATTTTCCTTTCCTTTCCTTTCACTTCCCTTCCTTTCCTCCTTTCCTTTCCTTCCTCAAATCTTCCGTGTAACAAATAGGGCCTAAAAAGATTGGTCTAAAAGAGGTTTGCTCCTTACGAGATGATCCAATATTTGAATTTTCATTTTTTAAAAAAAGGTGTATATATTCTCTCGAATAAGGTGATGCACGTGCACATAAGGACTTGGCTTTCCTCATATTCTCATTCTCATCTTTTTCCCTCTTTTTTTTTTCCTATCGTTGGATTAAGATCTCAACGGTCTAGATTTACCATCCTTTTCCATCATTTCCTTTATCATATTTTTATTATATGATAAATATGGACCATTAAGGACCTGGCTTCTCTCCGCTGATATTTGGATACGCTGCCCTCCTTTTCTGATAACTACACCATTTTGAGTGTAAAATGATGGGGCTGGACTATATTTTTAAAAGAAAAGTATGTTTAGTATTTTGAAATATTTTTTTCAGAAGCATCTAGTGTCTAAAAATATTTTTCTAGTAGCATACAGAATCCTAAAATAATTTTTGGTACTTTTAACCCTTTAAAATATTATTTCAGTTGAACTTAGTGTCCTGGTAGAGTGACTAAATTTAACCTTTAATATATTTTTTCCCAGTGGCAGCGAGCAGCCAAAACTTGGGATACCGATTTATTAATTTCCGCTCACTCTAAAATATTTTTCCAGTAACATCCAATATTTTAAAGTAATTTTTGGAGCTGAAAAAAAAAATTAAGGGTAAAATTACAATCAGTCTACCAAGACATTGGGTAAAACTGAAAAAATATTTTAAATAATTAAAAATACCAAAAAATAATTTTAAGATATTGTATACTATTAAAAAAAATATTTTAAGACATTAAGAATGGCGGACCCAAATGTCAACGAGGAGGTGCGTGGTCCATATAATAAAGATGACTTTTGTATCAAAAAAAAAAAAAGATGACTTCTTTTTTTAAAAAAAAATTATAACATCAAGTAAAGATAATGTCAGATATATTTAATTCTTTTTTTTTTCAATCAGATATATTTAATTCATATTAGGCCAAAACCCATATTTTAAATATCTGATTTTTTTTTGATATAATAATTTTAGGAAAGGGGTTGGGTTCACTCATGATCCAAGGGTAGGATGAAATTTCTTTTCTTCCTAAGTAATACCAATATTGGGTAAGGTGAGTCGTCTATTATCCTTAGGCGTTAACCTAAGTACCTAGGAGTTAGGATGTCTCCCCCAATATCATGACCAACTCTAAAATCGAATCTCTCCCTTTTGATGAGAGTGTCTTACCTACCTTTTATTAGTTAAGACCAACAAGGTTTAAATTTCTGATTTGATGCTAGGGCGCAGTGCATATGGGGAGCTGCGCAAGCCACTTTGTGGACATATGGATGAACCCACAAGCCCATATATATTTTTTTTTTTTCATTTTATGCTGAATTGATTTGTCTCTCTCTGGCTACTCGCTTTTTCCTGAAGAATGAGGTGTGATACCGAAAACATACAAGAAAGTGAAGAAGTCAAGAAACTATTCGGGTTTGTTTCAAACTTCTAAAAAGTGTTTTTCAATTTTTTTAAAAAATAAAGATAAAACTTTTTTCATATCCTTAACTTATAAATTATAAAAATATTTTTAAAAAATTTAAAACAAAAGCTAAACTTTTATTAATTTAGTCAGAATGAAACTTCATCTTATTACCGTTGGTCTTAAATATAATATTTATCTAATTTTTTAAATATTAAGAAAACTAATTAAATTACTTTAAAATACTTATATTAATATTTTTTAAAAAAATTAATTTATTTTAATTATATATAATTTAATCATACACACATACTAACAAACAAAGCATTACTATGAACACATGCAAATTTGTGGATTCCGGATTTGAGCCAAAGATTTTTGCCAAGATGGATGGAGAGACAATTGCCACTGAGGCAGCGGGTCATCAACATGTATGACTCTTTTATAATTGTACAAATACTTTTTAATATTTATTTTATTTTATTTTTAATAAACTCTCCCTATCCTTTAAATAGCTCCAATATAATTATTTCATTAAAATAAAATAAAATAAAATTAGATTTTTATACGCATAATTTAAGGGTTAAGAAAACTATACTCCCTCATGTCCACATTATAAGGCACTTGTAACACCACAATTTTAATACCCAAAAACTTGGTCAAAATATTGAAAATACCATCAAAAGAGTTCAACAATATCCAAATCCTTTTACAATGTTACCATTTCGAATAAAACCCGTAATACATAATCAGAATAAATTCCAGAAAATATTTCAGAGTTTAATACAAAACGGAAGTCTTAGGTTCATGGCAAATAAAATAACATATCATAATTTATTGGAGATTAAAAGAGCTTCCAGAGCTCACTCCATAGGTGCCTTCCCTTGCTCTCTACTAGAATAATCACCTGAAAGATGTTAATATGGGATGAGATTCCACGTCTCAGTAACTACTGAATACTTCTACCTTACACGAGCAAATTACATATGACAAAAATAAAAGGTAATATAATGTGAATTTAATATACTCAGATATTTTTAGATATACCGTTGTTCACATCAACTGCCTTTACAAAATACTCATCATTCTTTATTGAATAATTCAGAAATGCACTATGCAGTATGCAGCCTCCCTTATATCCCCTTCCAACCGTATACCGCTGACTGGAACCATAGGCTAACATATAGTCCAATAGAAACTCATTCATTTGACTGGATGGTTTCAAGCTCACCAAAACTTAAGATACACCCGGCCAAAGGTATAGAGCTTAAATCTGGACTATGGCTCCCCTCCTAAAAAAATAACAACTAAGGAGGTGTCACATGTCCCACATCTCCAATGAAATCCCGGCCAGAGGAAAACATGGAAGATGGGGCCCTGAAAAGTACCGTCCACTGTGCACCGAGTGGTGGCATAAACAATTCTTATCATTCAATTCCCTCCTTACTCCACCCATCACAATACAACCGCCATGATGAATGTATTTACTCAAAAATAATGCATTATTATACCATTATATACATTGATATGCGTATTTATTAATAGTAAAATACTATGCGTATTTGTGAATAGTAAAATACAGTATATACATGAATAGTAAAATGAGTAGTAAATACGGTATACGTGAATAGTAACATGAATAGTAAATACGGTATACGTGAATAGTAACATGAATAGTAAATACGGTATACATGAATAGTAAATACGGTATACGTGAATAGTAAATACGGTATACATGAATAGTAAATACGGTATACGTGAATAGTAACATAAATAGTAAATACGGTATATGTGAATAGTAACGTACGTATAAATAGTACCTCTGCAGATTTGCAAGTCAAAGTTCCCACACCAGATCTTAAAACCATAAATATTTTCTAAATATTCTTGCCAAAATAGTAAACAAACAAATTTATAATCATACATAATTCACAAGTATAAGGAAGAATATTCAGAGTTACCTGTTACTTGCTAATACCCGAATCACCAACCAGCTATTATAACTCTCAAGCAAATATCTCTACTCTCTCTCTCTCTCTCTCTCTCTCTACCTCTCTCTATGGCTCTTAGAAGTTGTGAAGAATGAAATGAAATGGAAGGTCTATTTATAGTTGGAAAATGGGTCTTTAAGTGTAATTTTCGTCTCTGGGTCATTTTACGTAATTTTTCCAAAAATTAAAAAGAAACCCTCCCGTGACTACTCTCAGCCGCCCTCGTGAAAGTTTTAAAAATTTTTAATAATATTTTAATATTTTAATAATATAATATAATATTATTTAAATAATAAGTTATTATTGAGTGGGTCCCGCGGCCATTTTTTTCAAACTTCACGAGAAAGTTTGCAGAATTATTTTTGGCCGTGGGTCCCGCAAAATACTGATTTAAAATTTATCACTTTCTGAAAATAGAGCCTACTAGTCTTTCCAAAATAGGTTTATGTTCAAGATATTAGATTCAAAATTCAGGATGTTACATTTCTCCCCTCCTAAAAGAAAATTTTGTCCTCAAAATTTCGCTATAATAAGAATTCTAACCTATTTAAATAAATGTGGATAAGCTTGTCGCATGCTCTCCTCCGTTTCCCAAGTAGCGTCTCCGGGAGCCATTCCTTTCCACTCGACCTTTACAAGTCTAATGGTCTTGTTTCTTAATTTCTTGTCTCTTGCATCGACAATCCGCACCGGCTCAGCTTTATACGTCATGTTATCCTTGAGTTCTACCTCTTCCACTTCTATAATGTGGGAAGGATCCGGTTGGTATTTCTTCAGTTGCGATACATGAAAGACATTATGAAGATTCGCAAGCTGTGGGGGTAAAGCAATCCTGTAAGCTACCGGTCCAATTTTCTCCAAAATCTCATAAGGACCCATAAAACGAGGTGAAAGCTTCTTTGCTCGTATTGCTCTACCAATGCCAGTCATTGGTGTGACTCTTAAGAATACATGTTCGCCCACCATGAACTCCAACGGTCGTCTTCTCTTGTCAGCATAACTCTTCTGTCGACTCTGAGCAATGAGAAGTTTCTGTTGAATCACCTTAATCTTTTGAGTCGTCTCGTCCACAAGTTCTGGACCTATTAAAATTCGCTCATTCAATTCCGTCCAGCAAATAGGAGATCTACATTTTCTTCCATACAAAGCCTCATAAGGTGCCATCTCAATGCTGGAGTGATAACTATTGTTATATGCAAACTCCGCAAGATGAAGATGATCGTCCCAACTTCCTTTTAGTTCGATTGCACAAGCCCGCAACATGTCTTCCAGAGTTTGAATAGTCCTTTCAGTCTGCCCGTCAGTTTGAGGATGATAAGCGGTACTATAACTCATCCGAGTTCCCATAGCATTCTGCAATGCTTTCCAAAATCGTGAAGTGAATCGTGGATCACGATCAGATACGATGCTATTCGGTATCCCATGCAATCTAACAATCTCCTTCATGTAGATCTTTGCTAGTCTCTCCAATGAGTATTCTGCTGCAATTGCTAGAAAATGAGCTGACTTAGTTAACCTATCGACAATTACCCAAATGGCATTATGTCCGGTTGTCGTTAGAGGAAGCCCCATGATGAAATCCATAGAGATGCTGTCCCATTTCCACTCTGGGATATCCAAATTCTTTAATAATCCAGGAGGTTTCCGATGTTCGATCTTGACTTTCTGACAAGTCAAACAACAAGTGACAAAGTCAGTCACATCTTTCTTCATACCTCGCCACCACCAATTCCGCTTAAGATCATGATACATCTTGGTTGCTCCAGGATGGATAGTGTATTTACTCCGATGAGCCTCCTCCAGTATGAGCCTTTTTATTTCTCCATCATTAGGTATGCACACTTTTCCTTTATACCTTAATATCCCATCTCTATCGATCCCAAATTTCGATTCTTTTCCTTCTTCAATATCTTCCCTCACGTTTAATAGATACTCATCTTCGAGCTGAGCGAATTTAATCTCTTTCCAAATTGTGCTTTCAATAGTTAATGCTTCCATGGTAGCGACCAAACCTGACATTACATCAATAGATGTACTTGGTATCTCCTCGAGCAATTTATGTTCTCTGATCATCATCTGGGCTACATGGATTGTCTTTCTACTTAAGGCATCTGCTACAACGTTCGCCTTTCCTGGATGATACTTCAATTCGAAGTCGTAGTCCTTGATAAACTCCATCCATCTCCTTTGTCGCATGTTGAGCTCCTTTTGGTCGAACAGGTACTTCAGACTTTTGTGGTCACTATAAACCTCGAACTTTGAACCGTAGAGGTGATGCCTCCAAATCTTCAGAGCGAACACTACTGCTGCCAGTTCTAAGTCGTGAGTAGGATAATTCCCTTCATGTGGCCTTAACTGTCGAGAAGCATAAGCTACTACCCTACCATTTTGCATTAATACACACCCAAGACCTTTCTTGGAAGCATCTGTGTACAAAGTAAAGGTCTGAGCAGGATCTGGAATTATAAGTACTGGTGCCGTAGTCAACTTAGTCTTCAAATTTTGGAAAGCTGCTTCACACTTTTCGTCCCATACAAATGGTTGACCCTTCCTAGTTAACTTTGTCAAGGGCATAGCTATTTGCGAAAAGCCCTTGATAAATCTCCTATAATAGCCAGCTAAACCTAGAAAACTCCTGATCTCAGTCACAGACTTTGGTCGTTCCCATTGGAGAACTGCTTCAACTTTAGTATGGTCCACTGCAACACCTTCAGCCGATACGACATGGCCTAGGAATTTTACTTCCTTCAACCAAAATTCGCACTTAGACAGTTTCGCATAGAGCTTGTGCTCCTTCAACACTTGTAGCACGATTCTAAGGTGCTCTTTATGCTCTTCTTCATCCTTAGAGTAGATAAGGATGTCGTCAATGAAAACCACTACAAATTTATCTAGATATGGTCGGAAAATTCTATTCATGTAATCCATGAATACTGCTGGAGCATTTGTTAGCCCAAATGGCATAACAAGAAATTCATAATGGCCATATCTAGTTCTGAATGCAGTTTTTGAGACATCTTCAGCTTTGACTCTCAGTTGGTGATAACCTGATCTGAGGTCGATCTTGGAGAATATGGATGCTCCCTTCAACTGATCAAGCAGATCGTCGATCCTGGGTAAAGGATATTTATTCTTTATAGTCACTTTATTCAACTGGCGATAGTCAATGCATAGTCTCAGGCTCCCATCTTTCTTCTTCACAAAGAGTACGGGCGATCCCCAAGGAGATACACTGGGTCTGATAAAACCCTTTTCTAACAATTCCTCGATCTGCCTCTTCAATTCTGCTAGTTCCGATGGAGACATTCGGTAAGGAGCTTTAGATATAGGTTCTGTTCCAGGTACGAGATCAATAGAAAGTTCTACTTCTCTCTCTGGGGGTAAACCTGTCATTTCTTTCGGAAATACTTCCGGAAATTCTTTCACCACTTCAATGTTCTCTATCCCTTCCTCCACTTCTGTTTGAATGGAGAAAAACACCATGTACGCAAGACAACCATGATGAACAGGCTTTTCATCTTGTACTATAGACAACAATTGTGGTCTACTATGACTCATAGAGTCATCCGCAAGAGAGATAGTCTTCCTCTTGCAGTCAAGGATGATGTCATTAGCTGACAACCAATCCATTCCTATTATTACATCGATACCCTTCGTGGGTAAACAAACAAGGTCTATATTTGAGATCCTATTATCAATCTCAATCGTACAATTTAAGCAAGCCCTAAAAGTTTTTACTGAAGCTCCCGCCGGTGTAGAAATAATCATATAATAAGGCAATTCACTCACTCTTAAATTCAATCGAGGCACACAGTCGTATGATATAAAAGAGTGTGTGGCACCAGAATCAAATAAGGCTTCTACTTCAAGACCTTGGAGTTTGAGGATACCTTTAATCAGATTTGGTGAAGCACTTGCCTCCTGATGTGATAGTGCAAACACTTTCCCTGGCACTGCAGTTCTAACATCCTTGGCTCCTCGAGGCTCCTCCTCACAAAATCTGGAAATGTGTCCTGGCTTTCCACAGTTGAAACACGTCACACATGGTCCTTGGTGTATTCTTCCACACTTGGCACACATCTGATTGTTGGCGGTGCTTGCAACAGGAGCTGTGGATCCCCTATATGAACTCTGACCTCCACTGAAGTGACTCCTTTGAGGTCCTTTGAATTGACTCCTCGGTGGTCTGCTGAAATGACTTCTTTGGGGTCCAGTAAAATAACTCCTCGATGGTCCACCAAAGTGATTTCTGGATGGTTGGCTAAACCGCGTATTCATATTACTGAAGTTGTGACTCTGCTTCTTAGTAACTCCTCCCGTTGGTCTCATGAGGTGTGTAGATCTGGCCTGAAAACCCTTCATCTTCTCAGCTTCCTCTTCTCGTTTGTTCCTTGCTATCGTGCGCAGTTTGTCACATATTTCTTCAAAATCCCTTGTTTCATCAAGGAACGGTGATAGAGCTGTTTTTAAGTCTGGTCTAGCTTTTTCAACCAATCGAGCACTCAACCATTTAGAGTTGTTCTGTGAATATCCGCAGAATTTAGACAACTCTAAAAAGCGAGTAATAAATTCGTCTTCATGTAATTCCCCTTGCCTGAATGTGAGGAATTCAGTTTCTTTCTCTATTCTGATTGAAGGGGAAAAGTAATAATTTTCGAACTTTTCCTTAAACTCTTCCCACGTCATCTCAGCATTTCCTTTTGTTTTGGTGCTTTCCCACCATTCTTCAGCTGCTTTCTGTAACAATTGTTCAGCAACCATCACCTTTTGTTGTGAGCTAATCTCGATAACTCTGAAAATCTTTTCTACACGCTTCAGCCACTCCAGTGCTGCAATCGGATCTAGCTTCCCCTCGAACATCGGTGGAGTAAACTTCCGAAATTTTTCCCAAACCTCAGTAATAGGTAAGGGATGATACTGAGAATGAGAACCGCTACTACCTCCATCTTCAGTGCGAGAATGACTTCCTCCCCTTGATTGATGGTCAGAAGGTGTGACTTCCAGAGCCTTCTCCTTTCCTTCCTTACCACCTTGGCCTCTTCCTTTTGCTAGTTCATCCTCGTGTCTATTCACTTTCTCTCTCATCTCCAAGATGACGTCTCGTAACTCTGCCAAAAGGGCATTGTTATCCTGAGGATAGGGACCATCTTGATGCGGAGGGAGACCTTTTTGAGACGGAGCAGGGGTTGAATTAGTTCTTCGAGTTCTTGCCATTATCTCCTCCTATGATTAATACTATAAGGACACTAAACAAATAAAAATAGCTAAATAAATTCTAAATCTAACAAAGGGAAGTGCTCATGTTATGATATTTAATATGCCACGAACTTTTAAAATTTTTTTTTAAGAAATCACTTTAGAAAATAAACAAAATTGCCATGGAACCTTTGGCTCTGATACCAAAAATGTAACACCACAATTTTAATACCCAAAAACTTGGTCAAAATATTGAAAATACCATCAAAAGAGTTCAACAATATCCAAATCCTTTTACAATGTTACCATTTCGAATAAAACCCGTAATACATAATCAGAATAAATTCCAGAAAATATTTCAGAGTTTAATACAAAACGGAAGTCTTAGGTTCATGGCAAATAAAATAACATATCATAATTTATTGGAGATTAAAAGAGCTTCCAGAGCTCACTCCATAGGTGCCTTCCCTTGCTCTCTACTAGAATAATCACCTGAAAGATGTTAATATGGGATGAGATTCCACGTCTCAGTAACTACTGAATACTTCTACCTTACACGAGCAAATTACATATGACAAAAATAAAAGGTAATATAATGTGAATTTAATATACTCAGATATTTTTAGATATACCGTTGTTCACATCAACTGCCTTTACAAAATACTCATCATTCTTTATTGAATAATTCAGAAATGCACTATGCAGTATGCAGCCTCCCTTATATCCCCTTCCAACCGTATACCGCTGACTGGAACCATAGGCTAACATATAGTCCAATAGAAACTCATTCATTTGACTGGATGGTTTCAAGCTCACCAAAACTTAAGATACACCCGGCCAAAGGTATAGAGCTTAAATCTGGACTATGGCTCCCCTCCTAAAAAAATAACAACTAAGGAGGTGTCACATGTCCCACATCTCCAATGAAATCCCGGCCAGAGGAAAACATGGAAGATGGGGCCCTGAAAAGTACCGTCCACTGTGCACCGAGTGGTGGCATAAACAATTCTTATCATTCAATTCCCTCCTTACTCCACCCATCACAATACAACCGCCATGATGAATGTATTTACTCAAAAATAATGCATTATTATACCATTATATACATTGATATGCGTATTTATTAATAGTAAAATACTATGCGTATTTGTGAATAGTAAAATACAGTATATACATGAATAGTAAAATGAGTAGTAAATACGGTATACGTGAATAGTAACATGAATAGTAAATACGGTATACGTGAATAGTAACATGAATAGTAAATACGGTATACATGAATAGTAAATACGGTATACGTGAATAGTAAATACGGTATACATGAATAGTAAATACGGTATACGTGAATAGTAACATAAATAGTAAATACGGTATATGTGAATAGTAACGTACGTATAAATAGTACCTCTGCAGATTTGCAAGTCAAAGTTCCCACACCAGATCTTAAAACCATAAATATTTTCTAAATATTCTTGCCAAAATAGTAAACAAACAAATTTATAATCATACATAATTCACAAGTATAAGGAAGAATATTCAGAGTTACCTGTTACTTGCTAATACCCGAATCACCAACCAGCTATTATAATTCTCAAGCAAATATCTCTACTCTCTCTCTCTCTCTACCTCTCTCTACCTCTCTCTATGGCTCTTAGAAGTTGTGAAGAATGAAATGAAATGGAAGGTCTATTTATAGTTGGAAAATGGGTCTTTAAGTGTAATTTTCGTCTCTGGGTCATTTTACGTAATTTTTCCAAAAATTAAAAAGAAACCCTCCCGTGACTACTCTCAGCCGCCCTCGTGAAAGTTTTAAAAATTTTTAATAATATTTTAATATTTTAATAATATAATATAATATTATTTAAATAATAAGTTATTATTGAGTGGGTCCCGCGGCCATTTTTTTCAAACTTCACGAGAAAGTTTGCAGAATTATTTTTGGCCGTGGGTCCCGCAAAATACTGATTTAAAATTTATCACTTTCTGAAAATAGAGCCTACTAGTCTTTCCAAAATAGGTTTATGTTCAAGATATTAGATTCAAAATTCAGGATGTTACAGCACTTCTTGAAGAATGCCTTGATTTATAATATAAGTCATTTAAAGAGTAATTAATACTTATTTTTCAATTTTACTCATGAACTTAATGCTTAAATGTGACTTTTTATATATTCTGTCTCACTTAAAATCCAATTTAATATGGGTAAAATTGGAAAATATTGTTAATTTAAGGATGAGTTAACTATGATTTTTTGATTTTGATTAATTAGTTGAAGTGTCTCGTATTATAGACCAAAGGAAGTACATAAATTTTATAAATATATTACACACATATAACTCAAAATTTTGAGGTGGGATTCTGACTAAACTTCATTGATACATAATAAAAATCATGCAAAAAATATAGACATATTCAAACTTCTCTCGACACTCTATGTGTTCATAGTTCTTAAAATTTCGATTTATCACTGTGATTTTACGTTTTTATAATTTTTTTTCTATTAAAATGATTTTACTAATTTTCCAAAATGCTTTTAAATTTTTACGATTTTGCTACGTTACAATTTTACGATTTTTCATTCTCCTTCCGTTTTCAAGTAAAATCTATGTTTGTGTCGTATAAGAAGTGAAGAAAGATGCATGATGCAAAAGTTACTTTCCATTGCAAGAGAGCATTTAACTAAGTACATATATTTGTCCTTACAAGTATTATTGACAAACTTATATATATATATATATATATATATATATATATATATATATGGGAATATCAGATATCCTGTCACTAGGTATAGCCTTCTGTCCAGTGAGTTATGCTACGTCGTTTTCAACTCCTCGAGTTAGCGGAAAATCGTCAAGGAAATAGCCAATGCTCCACTTAATACTATCTTCTCCTTCCTCTCCTTATGTCCCTCGTCGTCTCTCCGTTTCCTGTGTCAGAATCAAAGCCACCCCAGTCCCCGACCGTTAGAACCACCCCACCCGCCGCCGTAACTCTTTCCTCACCACCACCACCCAATGTCGGACCTCCTCCATAAATATTCAAGCTTTTTTAACTATATATATATAGTCACGTGAGTTTCTCCCCCGACGACCGCCGCCCATCGGCGGCCATCACTTCCCCCACCGGCCGGCGACGGAGGTGGTGGCCGGCGGCGGTGGGGCCCACCGCGGGGGGAGGTATTTACTTTTTTTTAAATTATTTAAAACTAAAGGCAAAAAGGTAATTTTGCTCGAATTTACATATCCCTCAAAAGTCCTTGTCACCTTTCAGTTTTTTTACAAATTTGACGGGCTTTTGGGGGTTTATAAATTCAGGTGGTATTTATTTAAAATTTTCCCTATAAACTTTTAATTCAGTATGTTTGATTAATTAAGGGTAAAAAAATGAATGGGATAATGGGTAAACAAAATTACTCCTTTTTTTTTTTTTACATTTTTAAAATAAAAATTGTCCGTTTAAAAACTATCTACATAAAATTACCCCCAAAAAAATGTCGTCGGGGAGGGGCCTACTGACATTCTCACATATTTTGATGTGGAAACCAATCCATGTGAGGGGAACCTTGCTTAAAACAGAGGACATAGGGATAGGGGAGTGACTGAGAGACGTAATTGGTGTGACAGAGTAGCATCGTTGTGAATGTGACGTGACATGCGTTTCCGATCCATTTAGCAATTATGCTTACCTTCTGACTTCTCTGCCCTCTGTCCCGCCCTTTTTGTACGGTTTTTTGTTTTTTCACATTCACTTTGGATTTCAAGATTCTACCAGAGATGATGAGTGATGACCAAGCATTCCCTTCCCTTAGTCGGCAAAACATGACAATTTTAATATTTATTTTAAATTTGCTGTATTTTTATAATTCCATTTTAATAAAAGTTTTTAATCCTCATTATTATAAGTTCAGTTTCAAAGGAGATTTTTACAGTTTTACCCTTATTGATAGCAATAAACCGGAAAAAAGAATCATATTAACTCTTGGAATCATTAAAAAATGATGGGAAAATTAGAAATTTGGCTTATAATTAATAAATTAACTAACTCTTTTTATTATATAAGAGTTAATTAATTTGGAATAGGATCAGAGTCGTAGTTAACCAATAATACTTATATTAAGTTCTTTATATTTTTAGTGTCAATTTCTCTAATTGCATAGGGTTATGTATCTAATTTTTGAAGTATTTTCATTAAACTGGATAAATTAACATAATACAGATAAAAACCTTGATGTCGGTATTTTCCTTATACAACATCATCAAGTTTTAAGAAGCAAGATTTTTAATTTGTGATTTAAAAAAAAAAGATATTCCACCATATCCTTAAAATAGGAGCTGTAAAATTAACTTACAAGGATCAAATTGTTCCGGGCCTTGTGGTTTGAGTATTTGCTCCTCACCGAAAGGTCCATGGTTCATATATGGTACACTGTGATTACAAAATATGAAAGACATGTTTTTTTTTTTTTAAAGTATCATTTTTAATCATCATTTGCATTGGATTTATTTCTTAATAAAGACCCATTTACTATACACACTCAATAAAAAAATTAGGAAAAATATTATAAATTTGAGAGATAAAGTAGATTAGTATATTATATTTATGATTAAAGTGCTAAAATAATCTTCAACTTTTATCAAAAGTGTAATAGCAACCATAAACTATTTTTTAGAGCAAAAATAATTTTAAAATTTTAAAATTTAGGCAAAACGGTTAATCTCAACTAACTTCCATATATTATAATATGAAAGTGTTGAAATATCACTACTTAATAAAAACCCTTGGCTGCCATGCAATTTGGTTATTTTTATCCCCTTTCTTCTAATAGTTGCTGAAACACTAGAGGGTAGCAAATGATTCAGATCAGAGAAAAGGAGCTTTTAAAGAATCTATCATAGATGCCTAACGAGGTTTTAGGAAAACAGAGATGGAAGGGGGAGGTGAGGAGGAGGATGCTATGTTTTTTTTTTTAAAAAAAAGGGTTAAAGGTCATTTTTGTCATGGAAGTTTTGCTAAGGGAGCGTCCAGCACCTGAAAGTTTTTTGGGTATCAAATTTGCCCCGGAAGTATGAAAAAGGTAGCAAATTTACCCCTCTGTTAATTTTGACCGTTAAGTGCCACCTCATCACACGTGGCATGCCACCTCATCAATCAAAAGTATCTTTTTTGCCCTGGAAGTTTTTATTAAGGAGCAATTTTGCCCCGGAAGTTTTCATTGAGGAGCAATTTTGCCCCAGAAGTTTTCATTGAGGAGCAATTTTGCCCTTCTTTCTCCCAATATTAAATTTGACTATTAAGTCGGTCAAAGACTAAACATGTCATGCCTTGAAAAGGTGGAACTTGGAGTCAGAGAATGAGATCCTTGAGAAGTTAAGTTCAAGGAAGCATCACTTACGTTTGTATCAATGTTTTGAAAACCGGACCGGACCGGCCGATTTAGACCGGAAATCAACATACCTTTTTTTTCCTCCTCAAGAGGTACCCAACATACTTTAACTCATTATTTAATGGGTATATGAGTGCAGTGAGACATTTTTTTTTATCGAAGGGTGGTATTAAAAAAAAGATTTTTTTTTAATGATTTCATATTAATAACATGAAATTTTTATTCTCACCAGTTTGCCCCGATTTAACTCCGGTCTGACCCACTGACCCTTAACCTAGTACCTTAACCGATTCAACGACCGGTCCGGTTTTAAGAACCTTGGTTTGCATAGACTGATCATTTGCTTAAATCATAAGTGGTACTTCCTGTGACCAGTTCGGCTTCGCAAATTCTGGCTGCTTTGAGCTCAATATCTCAAGGATTTCCTTTTCTGACTTCAAGTTCGACCTTTTCAAGGCATGACATGAGTGGTCTTTGACTGATTTAAAAGGGCAAAATTGACACATTTTGTAAACTTCCGGGGTAAAATTGCTTCTTAGTAAAAACTTCCGGGGCAAAATTGCTCTCATTGAAAACTTCCAGAGCAAAAATGATACTTAACTCTTATTGGTTGATGAGGTGGCATGCCACGTGTCATGAGATGGCATGCCACATAAACAGTTAGTCAAACTTAACGGTCAAAATTAACGAATAGGCAAATTTGCTATCTTTTTCATATTTCTGAGGCAAATTTGGTACCTTTTTCATACTGCCGGGGTAAATTTGGTACCCAAAAAACTTCCGAGTGCTGGGCGCTCCATTAGCAATACTTCTATAGCAAAAATGACCTTTAACCCAAAAAACATTTTATATAAAATCCACCGAAACAATTTTAAACAATATTTTTGCCCAAATTTGTCTCAAAACTTTAAAAGCTAAAAGATTAATCTTCTTTAGTGTAATGGATGAGACTTAGTTAGGTTTGACTGTTTTGTCCCAATTTTAAAAGTTTTTTTTATTACTTTTACTTCTAAAAATAGTTTATAGTTATTGTTACACTTTGGATAAAAGATGAAAGTTATTCTAGTACTTTAACCCTTATTTTAGAATCCAAAAGAGTCTTCATTTTTCAACTTTCACATAACCTACAAAACTTACATGTAATGATGATCGTATTCAAGTTATTTTTGCATTCTTGAACATTAATATAAAGGTTGAGGTACAATTTTCTCTTGAAAATAACCATTTAGGATCGTTCAATATCCCCCCCCCCCCCAAAAAAAAAGTACTTTAAAAGTAACCAAACCGTAGCATCGTTAATATTATTTAATGGTCAACATTAAATTTTTAATAGTTATGGCGAATCCAGTCATTTTTTACTTTTCAAGGGCAAATTTGCATAAAAACACTTTTGGATAAGTATCTAACCCTCTTGGTGGTTATTTCAGGGGCAAATACCTTAACCCTTAATAAAAAATCAGACCCATGCTTGTTAGTGTATAATATAATAATGATCAAATCCTAATTTTTTTTTAAAGATAAGTTGTAAAAAAAACTGTAAATATATCATACGCTCAGAGCTGAGACACTTTAAAATTCAAGCATCTTCCCAATCAAGGTTTACAATACTAGCATACTCAGTATACTAATTTTCAATACTCTCTCAACTGGATCGTGATCTTGATTCTATTTTGATGCACAAGATCATTTAAAGAGGCAAACGTAGAGCATTCTTAGAATCTAAGAAACAGATAATAATAAGAACTCAGGTTTTTAGAAGCATAAGGAGAACTTTAGAAAGAAGATATATTAAAACACACTTATGGAATTTCAAGTTTTACATAATTTTTTAAATTTAACAATTATTAAATTAATATTTTTATGATTTATATGTCATTCTTCAATTTTTATTGCATGTTTTTGGTAGATGTTATATCTCATACGTAACAATTATTATATCAACAAAAAATCCATGCTTGTCATTAAATTATTAGTTCATTCCCTTTCGGCACCGAAGAGCCTCTTCATAGAGGGGTCGGGGTAAGAGTTGAAGCTAAAAAAAAATATTTTTAAAGAATTTATATTTATTATTTTTAAATAAATTTATTTCACTTACAAACTAATATATATAATTTAATCATACACAACATATTATATGATTGAATTAAATAACTTACTTTGATTTTTAAATTTTATTTAAAAAATAAACTAAATTTTATGTTTAGAACCCGTTTAGATCCTCTTATTTTTAAGTTAAAAGCTACTTTTAAGCTAAAACTAAAAAAAAGAGCTTTTAAAAATAAGCTAAAAGCTATTTGGTGATTATATAAATTTTTTTAGCTTAAAAGTTACTTAAAAGCTGAAATTAAAAATAATCTGTTTGACAAATTTTTGTCATAAGCACTTTTTTCAATAAAAATTATCATTATATTATAATAGGGTAGCGATGGCGGTGGTGGCGGTGGTGGTGGTAGCGGCGGCGGCAGCGGCAGTAGTGTTCGATCGAGAGAACATTGGTTCTCTTTTCTTTTTAAAAAACGAGCTTATAAAAAAGTTCATATTAAGATCTTATTTTTAAGCTTATTTTTCTTTATTATAAAATAAGCTCTTATAATTATAAGAGTTTTTGTAAAATCCTGTTTGATCTAACTTATACTTATAAGTAGAAGATAAGCTAAAAATATGTTAGGCCAAACAGATATTTAGAAGCAAATGTACTATTAACCTTTTTAAATGTTTGATTAAATTAGCAATAGAAATTATTTTTAATCGTGATTTATAATTTAGGAGATAGATACGTAGAAGAGATTTTATTAATTTGTAAATCAACATGCTTTTACAATCACAACTCAAACTTCCACTAATTTATTAGAAGACTGCTTCCCTGTTAAAAACACTTTTTTTCTTTTTTGTTAATTTTTTTCAATCCCCTAGCTCCTACGCACATTCTCTCTCTTCTGATTGGAGGCTTTTGTGTTTCGGTCTATTTTGCCCACTGAAAAGCGCACTCACAAGCCTCACAGCACCAAATACCAACAAGACTCAGCCAGCGACTGTCGTCTCCTGCTCACCCACCTCAATAAGGAAAGAAAGCTCCCCCACCACTCTCTCTTTCTTCTCTCCCTTCAAATCCCCCCCCCCCCCCCCCCCCCTTTTTTTATTAATTCTTCGTCCTTATCCGCTTCCTCCATTTTTCTTGCTCCTGTCTCCTTCTTCCGTAACTAGGGTTTCTCGTGAGCTTCTTTTTGCTAAATTTAGCTAAATGCCTGCAGATTTCCCTCTCCACCTGTCCTCCCTTTTCTCTTGCTTTTGTTTCACTCTAACCTATCAAAAGCTGCTCTTCTAGTCAGTTCTTTAATTTCTGCCTTCTACCGCCTTGGCCTTTGATTCTTTCGGCCGATTTTTCTCTCTTTCTTTTTAGGTTGGCTTGCTTTTACTGTTTGTTTGTCTGTGTGTTCATTCCTTGTTCTCGTGTGTATCCCTTAATGAAATGCTAAAACTTTTTTCTTTCTTGGTTTCAAGTTTTGGTTTTGGCAATAATGGCGAGGGACAAGATTCAGATTAAGAAGATCGACAACACTACGGCGAGGCAAGTTACGTTCTCCAAGCGACGCAGAGGACTCTTCAAAAAAGCTGAGGAGCTTTCTGTCCTCTGTGATGCCGATGTTGGCCTCATCGTCTTCTCCTCAGCTGGCAAGCTCTCTGAGTTCTCCAGCACCAGGTCTCTCTCTCTCTCTCTCTGTATATATGTATTGAGATTGATGGGTTTGTCTTTGTTTGCTAAAGTCGCAAGTCTTTAGAATAACCATAAAAGAAATCTATATGAACAAAGAAACAGTATAGCTCTCGCCATCCTTAATCCTTAACTGAAAAACAAAACTAGATGATGTTAAAACGTTTACGGGCCGGGAAGACGATTAATATTATTATGGCATGAAGCTCAGACTTTTCATTTAATTTGTTTAGCTATTAAAAATGGGAAAAAAAAAATAGAGCTCCTGAAGCTACAAACAATATAGCAGCTTGCAAATCTGATAGCGGTGAACCTTTGAGATTTTGAGTTTGGGGACTTGAGTTGGAATGTAAAATATATATGGTATAATGCTTCTGAATTCTGAAACATCTTGGTGCAACAATTCATCACACGGCAATACATGTTTATCTTATTTGATTCCAACATATTTCTAATTCATTGTGTCGTACTTTTTTTTCTCTCCTTGAGCTGATTTATTTTATTTTTTTTTTAAAATATGCGTGGAGGGTCGCAGCTGGATGAAGAAAGGAAATGAAAATAATAAATATCGGAGAATATTTATTTTGAGATACATGAAACAACCTGAGTTGAATAACTTGTTAAGCAAATAAATAAACTTAACTTGGATTAGGTTTATTTTGATATTTGCAATAGGAGGGAATTTAATTACTTAGTTGAGAGGCATATTCCCTTGTTTTTTGTTGGATACATTTAGAAGGTACACTATGATGCATTTGCTTTCATTTAAATCTTCCTTTAGTGGGTGGTCGTACGAAAGCTGCTATAGCGTAGCCATCTGCAATAATAAATAATAATAATACTAATAATAATTCTCAACCTGGTTTACCTCGCCTTTATTCCATCTCTCCTTTTTTGTGTGTGTGTTTGTGAGTTTGTCTATCATTAGAATCCTAAAATTGTGATTGGTGGGAGCACGTAATGCACAGTACCGTTAATAGTTGGCCATGTGTTATGCATTATTATCAGCATATATATGACTTCTGCAGGAAAAAGCATTTTACTCCCATTTAATTAATAATAATCTTAATTATTGTAATTAATGCATCTCTGTGAAGGTTGGAATCTACTACTCCTATAGGCTATCTTCAGAGTTCAGGCCCTACGAACTGATCTGATTTGACTATAGGCCTTGCATTATTTCACCACTTTCAAAAATCCGTGATCTTAAGGGAGAATATTTAGGGAATGGGAGGAGATGAATCTTTAGGGAGAATATTGACTAAATTGTCGTTAATGAAAAGAATATATATATATATATTTTTTTAGAGTTTATTTTTAGAATATTAAAAATTTTCCATGGGTTATTTAGTAAAGATGAGAAAAAAATTTATCTCTCCTCTTTTCCTCCCCTCAAACCAAATAAGCAGGACGATTGAATCTACTCCTCCAGCCCTTGGACCTAATTGAGAAGTGGATATTTCTTTTTGGTGTGAGATCTGTTTCATATATTTATTAGCTTTTTCCCATATTAACCTTATGAATATTTTTTCAACAATGATTAAGTAGGAGAGGGAACGAGAATTAAGGGAGATGATTAAGGTGTTTTAGAAAAAACAAATGATACTAACTTATTTAATCAACATCCTTAATATAGTCAAATTAGTTAATCAGGTTTTACATTGAGGATGAGAAGAGTATAGTTTAACGCGGTGGAATGAACTTGCTGTGCTGTGCTATATTAGGTTAGCTTCCATAATGCCAAAGCTTGAGACCCAAGTGATGGAAAAACAGCCATGATTATGTCTTTTGCTTGGATCTGGGGCTTAGATGATTATTCGTATGAAAAATATATTTGTTGTGAATTGATGTTCATTTTGCTTTTGTGTTCCGCTTGGCTTACCATCCTTCTCCACCAAACACATCCTTGCCTTGTAAGTGATTGTGGTGTTATACATAGGTATTATGTCACATTTGTTATGATTAAGTAATTTGTCTAGTTTTTTAATTTACCTAAATTAGTTAAGTAGTTTTTATATTAAAGACTGAATTCAGCATAATGTTCAGTTTAGGGTGGAGGGAAGAAATTACTACTAACTCATGTCTTTAATATAAGATCAATCAATTAATTTGAAAAGATGAAAGAAACTAAATAAATTACTTTAAAATATTTATATTTATTATTTTTTTAAAAAACTAATTAGCCTTTCAGAGAGATGACAAAACATATGCAATAAAAAAGTAACTTATTTAGATTACCAAAAAAGTAACTTATTTAACTTCCTTAATCTCCCCAAATTAGTCAACCACATTTTATCTTAAAGAATGATTGGAGGTAGTATATCACAATAATTACGCAACCTTGAGAGAGTCTATAATTCTGTGGCTGGGTGTTCTAAATGGAAAGCATGAATTTCTAAGGCATGTAAAGCTATATATTTCTGTTTGGGTGGCTTAGAGTAGCGAACATGCATCTTGAATTTGTCCTCTCACATTGGTACATTCCAGAATATGACTATGATTCTTTTTGTGTGTCGAAGCATGAAGGAGATTCTTAACATGTATCATTTGCATTCGAAGAACCTATCAAAACAAGAACCACCGTCTCTTGAATTGCAGGTTCGTATTGTTTACTCTGCTATATACTCCTTGAGTCCTAAATTACACTACAAATTAGGTCCTACATTTAGGACTAGAGATAACATGTTTTATGCCAGCAAAATATTATAGAAATTCGGGTTTGTGGTAAACTGCGAACTGTTATAATGGAGGGACTTCCTGATCGCGTTGCTTATTGCTCCTCTAGTCCTTAATGTAAAACATATTTGGAGAGTTGATCTTGGTCCTAAATATATAATAGAGTTTTCATATTTGTCAATGTTTTTCTAATTTACCTCATATTGATGCTTCATCAAGTATAATCAAGGATGAGAGGGAATAAGACGATTAAGGAAAATGACTAGTGTTTTAGAAAATGTATGTTATATTAACTAATTTAACCAACTTTCTTAATCTAATCTAATTAGGTAAATATGTGTTATATTAAAGATCAAAGGGAGAACGTTATTAATGACTTGCAATTAAAGTTGCTTAGGTCCTTCATTGATTGCCCTTCTCTTGTCCATTTTGATGACTCTCAGCTGTGGGTTTCCTGCGTTCAATCCAAACTATACGGTTGTACTACCAAATACTGAAATATTTTTGGAATTTCTGTTAGTCATACTCATATCCATTTCCTTAGAAACTACATTTGCCTGATATTTTTTGCTGAGCCAAATGCTACTCAATACTCCTTAAGTCTTAATTATAAGAGCTACTTGGTTGGTCTTGGTTCTAGATAAATATAGGACCTTGATCAATATTATCTCTAATAGTTTTTCCTAGGCTAATTTACTTATTAACTAATGTATAATCTAATGTTATACAGAGGCATTGTAGAAAAATTATATCATATTATAATTAAATAATTTATCTAGCTTTTTTAATCTATCAAATTATTCAAGAATTTTAATATTAATAACGGGAGGAGTTTAAAGGCGGCCCAATGCATAAGGCTTCCACCAAATAGGGCTTTGGAGGAATAGATGTGCATAACATTCCCTCCCAAATGGGGGGGGGGGGGGGGGGGCTGTTCCCAGATTTGAACCCATGACATTAATGGGAGGAGTGGTATTAATAATTATCGATCTCTTTTGGCAGAGAAAATAAAAAAGGCTAATTGAGAATCTGAAAAATTTATGGGAATCAAATCCATCATCATATATAAACTCTTGTTGTAGGAAAGCTTTTGATTTAATTTGCCTGCTTAATTAAAGAGTAATGTAATGTTTTACAGCTAGTTAAGAACAGTAATTACACCAACTTGAGCAAGGAAGTTGCTGAGAAGAGCCGTCAACTAAGGTATATATATCCTCTCAATTCCTTGTAGCAATTGCTTTTCCATGGCAATTGGAATTAACATGTAAAGCGAAACGTGTAGGCAGATGAGAGGAGAAGATCTGCAAGGTTTAAATATCCAGGATTTGCAGCAACTAGAGAGGTCTCTCGAATCTGGATTGCGCCGTGTAATAGAAATGAAGGTCTTTTTTACTTTCATCCTGATGAATTCTCCTCCCTAAATCATTGCCTTCATTATACTCTGTTTAAGCTAAACATTAAAAAATGATTAATCTCAGGAAGAGAAGATAATGACTGAGATCAGTGATCTCAAGAGAAAGGTCAGAAACCGGTGATTTCATATTTGTTTTGTCCTTTGTTTACTGACCAATCTGTGAACTTATGTTCTTAGTTGTGGAACTCAGGGAGTGGAATTGATGGAAGAAAATGAGCTGTTAAAGTGTCAAGTATGATGAAATCCTTCTCTTGTCATTCTATATTCTTGCTTCTATGGAGAGAGACGAGTTTTTGTCTTTATCTTCTACAGTTTAGTCTGTTTTCTGCAATTTTTAACATGAAGGCCTTTGTTTGAACCCAAGGTGGAACGATTAGCTGATGGCTTTAGGCAAGGTGGTTCCGCCGAGTCGGACGTCGTGAATAATGAGGAAGGCCAGTCATCGGAATCTGTCACTATCATCTGCAACTCCTCCGGACCCCCTCAAGATTACGACAGCTCTGACACATCGCTTAAGCTGGGGTGAGTTCAAACTCCTACCTTCAAATTTATGAGAAATTGTTAAGGGTTAATCTAGTCTTATAACTTGATCAATTTCAATTCTGGTCCCTATAATTTCATAAAAATTTGATTTTAGTTTAACGATGTGTCCCTATAATTTCAATGAGTTTTTGTTTTGGTCTTTATATTTAAATCCGAATAAAGTCCTTATAAAACTATAGGGACCAAAACTAGTTATATGAAACTACATGGGTCAGAATAAAAAAATTGATCAAACCGTAAAGAACAATATTGATATCATATTAACCCAATCATTAACTCGTAGTTATGTTCATTAGAGTGTTTAAGATGCATAAAATTCGTCAAAAGATTTTATTTTGCTGAATGTAATCACTGATATTAACCTGGTAAATCTATCATCATCTCATTGAAGACTGGGTATGTATGTTCATCGTTCACTGGTAAATTCTGTAAGAATTTATTACGTGTGAGAAATCTTGAAGTGCTTATTGGTTTTTCAAATTGAAAGCCATTTGATTAAGTTAAGCTTAGCATTGATAATAAACCACTATGATCAATAACCTTGCAGGTTACCATATGCTGGCTGAAGGGATTGCCTATGGAGTTGTATTAGCAAATGAACGTCCAGTTCCTCAAGATCTGTTCATATATCAAGTCGGAAGTTGATGAAAAGAAAGAAAGAAAGAAACTTGTTTCACTATACCAATTCGTTTTCTATTCCGTGATTATTATATATAATATTTCAAAAAAAAAAAGTTGTTTGTTACAAGATATTCCCACCTTATTGATAACTCAATTATAAACAAAGTTCAAGTTATATTATATGATAATTGGCTTATAGTAATTTAGTCTCAGATACATCATTAGGAAAGAAATACTAGTAGTAATTAATTTTTTTAATCTAACTATGCCAAGTTTATATGTACACTTAAAGGACGGTTTGAGTTTGATTATTAGCCAGACTAATCATAAAAACTATGGAAATAAACTAATAACGGGTTATAAAATTCTATGGAATAAAGATGTACTCTTAAACGTTAAAAAGTAAAATAATTGTTAATCGAAAATTCATGAAAGAGTATTTTTTTGGGATCATAACAGCAGATTCAATAAAGAGGAGATGAAAATGGCCGAAAACAGAATATAAATAATTAAATGATTAATTTCATATAATTTTGAAGACGTTTTTCTTCTTTTCGCATCTAGTGTTTAGTGTAGTATCCATGAGCTACCAGCTAGCCACCACAACTAATTTGGATTAGGATTATAGTGGGGGTTACATAGGCCACTTTCTAAGAGTGTTCTTTTCTTTGATGCTGGGGTTATTTGGATAGCTTCATTATTTGATGGGCTTCAAAGTCTGAAGTTTTTTTTTTTGTGAAACCACCTAACCAAGCTTTAAGGTCTGAAGCTATTTCTGTTATCGTTATCCTAAACACAAATCATATCAGAAAAAGTTCATCAGAAGAAAACTTCATCAAGAAAAGTCTATCAGAAATAAAAAGTCGCTTCTATTACCGCTATCCCAAACGGGCTCATCGTAAGTAAAGACAGTTCATGGTCCCATGGAATTTAATCTAGTGCCACCGAGCCAACTCTTCTAGATAAAGTAATATATTTGGGGCTCTTGTTTCATAAAATTAAACTCACATAATTGCTACTATTAAATATTAAATGTAAGACTTATTTAGCTAATTTAATTAAATTAAAGAAATTAGTTAATATTACATGTATTTTCTATAACACCCTAATTGTTTTATTTAATTCCTCTCACATCTCTCCAACTTGATTATTATTGAGGGAATATCAATAAAGATAAATTAAGAAAAAAATTACAAATATAAAAAACAAGTCCCACATTTAGGATTACAGATTAACTCCCAATAGCTTCTATATTTAGCACCGGATGGGGTACTAGTATTATTAAAAGATAGAGTGGGTCGGTATAGCTATTGGACACGAATCATGATTAAATGGGGACATAGTGACAAGTAGAAGCAAATAGCATAGGGCCAATTCATTCTGCTTCTAGCGCTCATGATTGGGATAGTATGAACACCTGTAAAAAAGACACTTCTTTTTTCTTTTTTTATAGAGCCAGTAAGGAAGGGGAGGTAGGGCTCGAACCCTAGATAAGAGGGAATGCCAGCTTCTAAGGCTGGCCTTAGTGCCATTGCGCTACGAGGCGCTTGACACTTCTTATTTTACTATTTCATGATTGTTGCTCACTTGGAATCAAAGGTTATTAAACTCGAATTGGTCAATGAACCGGTCGGTTTATTGGATCAAGGTGGTCAGATCAGAGTCAAAATGGTAATAAAGTGAATATTTCAATGTCATTAACATGAAATTATAAAGAAGATTAATAAATAAATAAATAAATAAACTAAATCGGATTAATGTCCAGACGGGATCGGTTCTCTCATTTTCGGGCTGAACTGTCCGGTTGTGTCCGGTTTAATAACAGTGCTTGGAAGACAATATTGTATTGTCAGGAAATAGTTCAGGAGAATACTCGGTGAAGGAAGGGTACACAGCATGTTTGGCTCAATCCAATCAAGGGACAAAATATGAGTTTTGGAAATTTCTCTGGTCTATTTCACTTCCTGGGAAGTACTTGCTGTTCACACGGAAATTGTTGCTTAGGGTAGTCTCTGCTTGTGATGTGCTTAAGAATCATCATTTAATCGTTTCAGTAAGTGTTTATTTGGCTGTGATGATGAGGAAACCCTTCACCATTTATTATGTTCTTGTCCCTTCTCCAGAGCAGTACGGTATGAATGCTTATCAATTTGTATGGATTCATCAAGTTTTTTTTCTGAATTTGCTTCTTGGATTAAGAGAACATTAATGCAACTAAGGAAATTATTATTCTGATTAATTAAATTTGGATGAAGAGGAATTCTATCCTGCATGAAGAAGGAAGATCATATCCACATACTCTGGTTTTCTGAATCGAATCTATGACTCATTTCTGTGAAACAATTTTTGCATTGGATGTATAAGAAGCAAATGGTTGGTCGGTAATTCTATGAAGAAGGTGAAACCATCCTCTTTTAAGGCATGGATATACTATAAGGGCAGTTGATTCAGGAAATCAAATGGGTCAAAGGATACTTCTGGTTTAAGTGCTTAAGAGATACTCTTCTGTGGATTCAATCTCCTCCTCTTCATACTGAATCTGATTCCATGGCGGCATTACATATTTGGAATGATAGAAGAGTTACCTATTGGGATAGGATTTCCTTGAACCAATCTTCAAACATCTTCCAACATGTCGTCTCTCTGCTTAATAGTTTTAGTTCTGTTAATCTGTTTGTTTTTAATTATGAACATAAGGGTATCCCCTTTTTTAGGACCTTTAACTTAAAAGATACATGTATTTTAGAAACTATATATCATATTAATTAACTTAACTAATTTTTTTAACCAAATCAAATTAGATAAATCTATCATACCATCAATATAGAGGGAGTACTTCAATTTAATATCGGGGATTGTGTAGTATAATACAGCTTTCTATTTTTCTGGAATTAGTTGGGATGCTTTTATTATATATGCTTTTATATATATATATATATATATCAATTTTAAGAAAGGGGTTGGGTTCACCCACGATCCAAGGGTAGGACGAAATCTCCTTCCTAGGCGATACCGATTTTAGGCAGGACGAGCTATCTAATAGCCTCAGGCGTTAATTACTAGTGGTACTTGTTTGGTTCCAAGCCCTATTAAAAGCGAAGAATGGGCCTTTCTTTGACTGGACTTAGGAGTGAGCATAGCTTAATATGCGGTCCAAGTTTTCAAAAAAGACTCTTTAATGCAGAATGGGGCAGGATGCTAGATGGTGATATCCATATCTGGTTTTCCTTCACTGTATTTCAACTATAATTTTGAATCATTTAAATGAAACTTTAACACATCAATTATTTTGTATTTTTTTTTAAAAAAAAACATCAAACACAAATCATAACATTCAATCTACAATCTATAAAATGCAGTGGTTTCTCCACAAGTAGAGTGAAGCCACTTCTGTGATTTCCCAAAATTTCCTCTCGGAAATATTGTCTGCACTAAATGACTGAAAACACAATAATTTAACAATTTTTATCCTATGTTGATTTCTCAATGAAGTACACCCAAATGAAGATACTCTGCTATGCTCGGCCAATAACCGATAAAGACTTGATACTGTTGATTTACTCCCTTTTAGACTTTGAGAGGGCTTTCTTCCTCTGTGCAAGCATGTATGTATACATGTGAGGACTACCTGCATAACATTAAGCCATCCAATTAATTACAGCTTCCAAGGGGAAATTACAATTCAGCCAAACGATTTATTTTAGTAAGAAAGAGTCTGGGTTCATGCCTGGAACGTAGATTCCTAACGCAATAATTGCAGCATAGAAGTAATCAAAAGAGAAGTTCCATTTGTTGGGCATCCTTATGCAATACTTTTCAGAATTCTGCAAAATACTCTTCATCATTAACTTGAAATCAAGAGTCATGATAAACCACCACATCATAGAGTTACAGCAACCATTAACATTAGAATAACAAGAAAAAAGATCAACCAACATAAGCCAAGAGGATAAAGACAACAGAAAACCAGCGGAACTAGATAATCCAGTAAAACCCTTTTGAAGTTAGCTTTCTAAATTCTTTACCTTAATAAACGGCAAGGCAATGTATATAAGACCAACTTCACTGCTGATGCCGGTGGGATACAGCAATAAGAAGGTGCTGTATCTGCAAGACAATAATTGATGATGTAGTTAATACAAAGCAACACAGTACTTGCTCACGACTACATTTTCTCCAGAAGGCACAAAATTAATCTCTATACCTGAGCCACAATAGCCATGAAGGGGTAAAACCAAATGCTTCTTTCATGCCAAAGAAAGAATAACGGATTATCTGTAGTTATAAAAGCCAAAAAAGTAATCAACATTTATATTCTTTAGGCATTCCCATAGAAAACAAAGGTATCTGGCCACTAAGAGAGGGGAAATTACAGGGGAAGAGGGGGTCAACAAGCAGTTTTTTATTTCGTGATACACACAAGGTTTATGCAATCAAATCCATGGAATGGCGCCTTGTGAGAGGCAGGGATACTCAGAGAAAAAAAATAATGATCAATATGAATTTGACTTTCAAGGTCGTGATTAAGAGAGAACAGCAAAATAAGAATCTGCATTTCAGGAAGAGCAAATTGGTCTCCATAGCATGCTTCGTTTTTTTAATCCTTTTTTTGTCATCATATTAACTTGTTAAATATAGAACGAATTTATCAAACTATACAACAAGAACTTCTATTAGTCTCTTGGGCCTATAGCTATTGTTGGAGGCATTCTTCAAGATGTAAAAAGATAAATCAAAGGTTCTGACTTGTCAGCTGAATTCAGAGAGAACATACATCCAATGCTTTCCTTGGGCTTTAACAGCCATCTCTTATAAGGAGAATTAATCCCACACACGAATCATTTTCTTAGCCCTAAGTAACTGAGCATTGTCAAGCAAAATCATAGTTAAAAATATGTAATAAATTCAATAGTTTTGGTAATTTCTTTTCCATCTAGTATCATAATTGAAGTTGTAAACCACTCATACAACAAAGGCAGCAATAGCAAACCATCAAAGACCATTTGCATCCCAAAGCTGTCAGTAGACACTTTGTTTTCTAAGGGAAAATCGAACAGGCAAACCACAAAAACACAGATTATTCGTGTATAATATAAAGTAGTAACCATGATAAACATACCTCTGTGAGAGACCAGCTGATTAACAGGGAGGTGACCAGTACATGATTTCGAGTCTGCATAATTATCATCGTGCAGTTAGTGATACGTTAAACAACAGTATAGCGTTGAAAGTTGAATAACTAGCAGTTAAAAATGCTTAAATTTGCACAAACCTCAGGAAAACTATATAAGATGCCCCAAACTAGGTACAATCTTGAACCTATCTGTGGCAAGGTTGCAGAAACGGGAGAACGCACCAGCCCTTCATCATGGAAAAAATAGAAATCCATTAACTAAATAACACTTCAAGTAAATCCCTATCCACATTAAGCCAAGGTAAATAGGTAATTGAGAATTGAGAACATACTACTCACCTACTAAACCATGAAGAATCTATCAAGCCAAGTAATTCAACGCCGCACCCAAAGAGTAGTAAAAGAAAAATAAGAAATGAAGGTCAAGTTCATTGCCGTAAAAAAATTCAATATTTTCCACAATTAAGAAAATTTAGTTCTTCCAGGCAAAATACCTCTAACACGGCAGCGGTTTGAGCAAAAAGCAAAGGCTTCTCAGCCGCTTCGTAAACATGTTCATGACCTGATTCCTTCAGTGTCTTCAAAACTAGATACAAAACTTGAACCCTGTGCAAATAGAGAGAGTTGAAGTACTTTTTAAATAAACGAGACAATGAGGAAAACATATCTTGGGGAAGAGGAAATAGGGATCGGTACCATCCAAAGAAAACGGTCCAGTTATAAACGGAGAGATAGAGGCGCCTGAGAACGGAGAAAAAACCCGCCATTGAAGAGAGTAATAATTGATAACAGAAGTAGAAGTACTCAGAGAGATCTGTATCGGAGAGTGATAATTGATAACAGAAGTGGAAGTACAAGTACTCAGAGAGATCTGTATCTGGATGGGAGAAGAAGCTGGTTTCTGGTTACTGAATTAAAACGGTTCAGTTGGGTAGCTCAGCGCCTCAACTACTTCACTTGATAATACCCCCTTCGGGCTTCGACGATATCGAAGGGCTGCCGGAGTACAAAAATAAATAAATAATAATAATAAATGAAAATGGCTGAAAATTTTTGTTATAAAATTTAGGGAAAATACCCCTTAGGCCCAAGTAATAAAAAAATTGTCAAAAAAAACTCAAGAAAAAATCACATGTCAGAAAAGGCCCTAAAGCATTTTCTGGTATTTTATTTCATAAACGTTAACAACTATATCAGTACAACATTAACAACTAAATCAGTACACGTTAACAACTATATTAGTATATGTTAACAACTATATCATTACAACGTTTTTTGAAATAATATTAGAATGATATCTGATTTTTCTTTTGACAATTTTTTAGTTATTTGGGCCATGAGGGGGATTTTCCCTAAAATTTATTACTAAAAATACCTTTATATAATTTGAGGTTAGGTATACTACTTGCATAAAAGTAATTTTAGGTAAAAAAAATAATAATTGCATCGTTGATCATTTACTAATGACAGAATTTTCTTAAACCCATGTTGATGGTAAAGTGAAATAAAAATTAATCATGTTCAACGTGCTCCCTCTAATTATAACTAACAATTTTTCTATATGACTGAAAAAAAAATATAAATTAAAACAAAAAAGAATATGAGTTGTACGTACCAATTACTAGGCATTCATAAATCATATAGTTGATTTTGAAAGTAGACATTTTTATCAGTAAAATATTGCCTTTTAATTTTTTTTTTCAAAATATAAAAAACTCAAACTTCAGTGAAATCTAAAACATGCTTATCAGTTGTTAAACAATGAGTTTTAAAGTAAGAGCATGTTTGAATACTATATTTGCATTTAATTTTTCATATTTGACGTAAAGGTTGAGGCAGTTTTTGTGGGAAAAAACCCAAAGAAGGATAACTTTTACTGAATATTTCAATATAGTTTCAAAATGTAATCCAAACCTACTGCTTCAAATTCCATGTTGGTATGCTTATTAATATTACCCAAAAAGAGCATATATGTATAGGTAAACCCTGTGGCCCGAAAAAGAAGGTAGCCTAACAAACATAGATAAGGATATGTTTGAGTTAATGTTAAAAAAACACGTTTATACATGTTGAAATAAAATTTTTCTCACATACTTACCTACCTCATATGTGGTAAATCATGTTGAAAATAAGTTTCTGCTGCTAATCCAAATGGGCACTAAGACATGTTTAGATTGACATTTGAAAAACACATTTACGTAAGGTGAGACAAAACTCCTCTCACAAATTTTCCTTATATACCATAAATCACATTGAAAAAGCAACTTCTTACTGCAAATCTATGCATTAAATAATTTGGCCAACCTAAATATATTTTCGCTTCACTATTGTATAATCACACAAATGTTATATATCCTATGTATATGTTTTTAAAATAATCTAATTTAGTCCTTATATCTTATCATTCACGTAGAAGTTAACATTAATTTAATAATTTATTGATTTAATTAATACTTATTGACACGGTAACTTAGATTTGGTGTGTAAATCAATGGT
Organism: Acacia crassicarpa; assembly: GCA_034222035.1. Taxonomy (NCBI): domain Eukaryota; kingdom Viridiplantae; phylum Streptophyta; class Magnoliopsida; order Fabales; family Fabaceae; genus Acacia; species Acacia crassicarpa. The sequence continues at coordinate 14,005,913 of JAWXYG010000009.1, read as the reverse complement.
TTTAAGGTTTAACATTAAATTAGGATAAAAACAACATAGTTAGATTTGACAATCATAATTCAAGTAGAAGTTAACATTAATTTAATAATTTGTTGACTTAATCAATATTTATTTGCTCGGTATCTTACATTTGATGTCTAAAACAATGATTGTTTTTTCCACAAAATGACCAAAGATATATATAATTAAAATTAAAATATCAAATTAATACTCTAATTAAAATGATTAAAAATAAAAATACATTGACGAAGACACACTTAATGACAAGTGAGCAATATAATAAACCTATTGTCAATTAGTTGTACTCTGGTTACTGGACTATTATTATGGATTATTAAATCCGTCCTAGAATTTTATAGTAATTCTCAAAAAAAAAAAAAAGATTGCATCTGGTCCATAATTGTCAAACTCGTGAGTTGACTCTCCGAGTTTACTGTTTTTATGTTTCTAGTTTATCAAATTGAATCGAGTCATTGATAAACTCGTAACCATATAAACTCGGTTAAACTTATGAGTTTATACACTGAGTTTACCGTTTTTACATTTTTAATTTATAGAACAGTGTTAGCCCACACTTAAACTTGTTTTAACTTTTTTTATTCGATTATGTTTAATGGCTTTATATTTAAGTTTTATAGAAGTTTCTTTGTTAAATATGATAAATTTTAAATGTTGATGGATTTAATTTCAATTATTTAGATTTAAAATATTTTTAAATCCAATTGTTGTCATTTGTTATATTTTAATTATTTATTATACACTATTAATACCTACTATACGAGTTTATATTATTATCACGAGTTTACTTAAATTTACGAGTTTGACAACCTTGATCCGACGTGTTATTATTATATTATGAAGGCTTTGAAAGTCACTTGAGTTACTTAATTAGGCTTTGAATTAATGGTATGTTTACTTTGTTTATGTTCCGAAGGTTTTTAATACAATGAAAGAAGTGAAATGAAACGAGTCACTAAACTTTGACTTGTTAAATTAGTCTTTTTAGTTACTTTTTAACTATTTGAAAGGTCAGTCCTTAGATATATATTTTTTTTAAAAAATAAAATTATATATTTCATAAAATTTAGGAACTAAAGTTTTTAAAAGTTAAACTTATAATTGAGTTACAGTTAACAATTGAGTTTTTATCGATTCAAAGTTATTTATATTGAATCAAATTTAAAAACTAATTAACATTAGAGTTAAACTATAAAGACAAAAAAATTAATTTTCTAAAGAAAAAATAAAATACTTCTACCAAGAATGTTGGGTGTCAAAGAAATAAAAAGTAAAAACAAATAAAATCAAAACAACTAAAATTGATGGCTCGAAGCTAGTAGAAATAGTATACACACACGCATATATATTTCTCCTCGTATATGTTGGCCAATAGTATCTTTAAGGGTTAAGATGCAATTTTATTAATAAAGTTTTTTCTGGTCAGCATTTGTCACAAATAAGTTTTAAAATTGACAAATATGCCAATAAAAAATTTAAAATAATTTATATTCATCAAGGTAGTTAAATTTCATCAAACTTCCATTATATTTTACTTTAAATTGGTCTTGGTTAATTTAACGGACGTCTGATGACATTTAACGGTTTTGGTGAATTTATACCATCTAAAATTTTTTATTAGTATTTTTGCCATTCCAAAATTTATTTGTGTTAAACACTCCTCAGGAAAAATTTTATTGGGAAAATTGCACATTAACCCTATTTTTAATACACGCATAAATCTTCATATAATTTGAAGTAATTTAAAATCACTTAATTATATCATGATAAAAAAATGTCATAACATTCAATAATGTCGCGTTGGGTGAGTGGTTAAGGCGTGTAAGTTACCCAATGAGTATCAATAAAGAAAAGAAATTTGTTGCTGAAATCTAGAATACCTTCGTTATCATCGAAAAGAAGATAACAAGGTATTCGAGAATATCACTGTAATCTCATTTGTAAGTCTATTTTGATTAAATCTTATATATCAAGGAGAGGTAATTAACTCAATAATTATGGAGTAAATTTTCAAATTCGCTCTCATCTATGATTGGGTATTTTTTAACTGTTTCTTCCCTCTCTACTTTCATAAGTACAATAAATATGGGTAAAATTATTACAATTTATTTATTACGTAGTGGACTTATAAATAATATCATATTTTTTAGTAAAAGTGGACTTATAAATAGAACTAAAGTGATACCTCGTTATCAAAGAAAAGAAGAAGAAAAAACAGAACCTTGGCATCTATCTATCTCGTAGTTATTGCTGAAATCCTTGCAAAAGGGGACTCGAAATTTGGCAAGAACTTAAATCTCATACTTAGCTTAGCAGCTTTCAGTGTAATTACTGTACATATTTATGTTAATATATTCATTTTCACTCAAAAACAAAAACTTAAACTCATAGAGGTGCGACTGTTTTCAGATTCTTCCAGGGCAGTTTATAGTTTGTTATGATTGAGGACACCCATCATTTGATATTATTGTTGATTTTACATTTTTTTTCAATTAATGAATCAAAGTGAATTTAAAGCCTGAAATTACAAACGACTACTCATCTCAACTTAAGGATTAAAATTTAAGCATTTCACATTTAATGTTTTGTGAAATTAATAATAAAATTTCATATTATTAATAAATAAATTCAAAAACTGCTAAATGTTAGTCATAATAATTTCAAACCGCATTAAAGAAATTATTATTTTTTCTTTTTTCAAAAACATTAAATCTAGACAATTCAAATTTTGAATCTAAACATTGAGATGAGTAATAAGGCAGGAAAAAAGGGAATCTACATCATGTGCCCAAAAGATATATGCTTCTTATGTGCTCATACCTCTAGGTATAAGCACTAATATATATATATATATATATATATATATATATATATATATATATATATATATATATATATAATATTTATTTAAATTTAAATTATATGTGGTTTTTTGAAATTTTTTTACACATAGTATCCCAAATTAATTAGTTTTCATGATATTGGTGTTGCAGACAAATACAGAATTTAAAACTAATTAATTTGAGATACTGGGTGTAAAAAACATTTTAAAAATTAACATATAATTTAACTCTAAATAAATATAATATATAAAAAAATAAAAATAAAAAAAGTGTTCAATCCTTTATTAGAGGTATGAACACATAAAAAAAACATACTCCTCTGGTTCTAATTATAAGACAATTTTTGGAAGTTGGTTTTTGTCTTAATTATAGGACAATATTCTAACTTTTATCAACTTTTCCCTAAAATACCCCTTCAATTTCTTCCTAAGATATGATTGAGGATTATATTAAATCAACAAGATAATTGAAATGCAAACTTCATATAAAGGCATTTTAAGAAAATAAGTGAAATTAACTAATTTAACTTCTATCCTTAATCATTCCAAAATCAGTTAAATATGTCTTATAATTAGGACTGAAAGTAGTATATCTTTTGGGTACATAATGTGACTCGGAAAGAGGATAATAAAAGTAGAAGAGGAAAGTCAAATCCTCACAAGTCACGCCACATACCATGTTTAAGAAAGAGTCTGAATGGCCGGAAAACTTTGCTTTACAATTTGATTGTGTTATATGCAAAATTGATGTAAATTGAAACAAAAGTACCAATTCTTGTGGGATAATATTTCCCATTCATAGAGTCTGCACATGGTTGTTAGTACTTTGCTCCCAAAATATTGCAGCTCCACGGATTAAACCTAAAAATTAAAGGAAAAGATCATACAAACATACCTATTGAAATATAAAGTGTTAAGGTGCAAAAATACATCTGTAATTTTTTTAAAAGGATGTCTAATACCATGTGTTTTTTTTAGATGTAAAAATGACTATGTGATTACAAAAATGGGGCAAGAGTCACATATTTTGTTACTTTATGTTGGTGGAGCTAACAATTATTTTAACAGAATATGTTACTTTAACTCCACTTTTGTAACTATATAGTCATTTTTGTACCTAAAAAAACACTTGATGTTATATGCGCTTTTAGAAAAACCACATGTAATTTTACACCTTAACTCATATATAAATACATACATACCTATATACACACACAAATACATGTACGTATATATCTACGTATATGTGTATATATAGATATATACATGTATGCAGAGACGGATCCAGGTATTAGAGAAATGGGGCCAGTGCCCACCTTTGAATTATGATGGAATTCCCAAAAAAAAAAAAAGGGAATTAAAATTATGATGTATTTGATAGCATTGATAATAAGGCAATTATAATAAAATTCCAAAAAAAATAAGGTCTAAAAGGATGATATTGTAATTATTTTTATTTTTTATTGTAATATACTTTTGTTATTAAAATATATATACTTGAACTTATTAAGTGCCCACCCTTTATTGTACAGAACTTAGCCTTGCTTTTCTATTAGAAATCAGAGGGTATCATTACACTCTCTGTTGTTATTTTATTCATAGGAAGAGTTTACAATATATAGGCTTTAGGGGAGTTAGCCGTTACAAGGAAACATTAGGAAAAAAGGAAATATAATTGATTGACATAATATCCTATTAATTGACATAATAACCTAATCTTTCATAAACTAGATAGAATCAGATCAGGTCCTCTAATCAAGGCAAGGATCGTAATCTTTCCTAAACTAGATAGAATCAGATCAGGTCCTCTAATCAAGGCAAGGATCGCAGATATCAATCAGAATCAGAATCAGAAGAATTCTAACACTCCCCCTCAAGCTGGAGAGTATATGTCGAGTAGTCCCAGCTTGCCTCTGAATCCTTCAAACTTCGTTCGGCCTAGTGGTTTGGTCAGGATGTCTGTGATTTGTTCTTCAAACCTTATGTGAGACAGGGTCATAATGCCTGCTTCAATCTTTTCTTTAATAAAATGCCTGTCAATATCAACATGCTTGGTTCGATCATGGTATACTGGATTCTTGACCATTTCAATGCTGGCCTTGTTGTTGCACCAGAGTTGCATTGGTCCTTCATGTTGAATTCCCAACTCCTTCAGTAACCTGATGATCCACATTCCTTCACAAACTCCTTTGTTAACAGCTCTTAGTTTTGCTTCTGCACTGCTTGGTGACACTACTGTTTGTTTCTTGCTTCTCCATGTAACCAGATTTCCCCACACGTATGTACAGTACCCTGAGATTGACCTCCTGGTCTCTCTATCCCTTGCATGGTCTGCATCAGTGTAGATTTCAATGTTTCTGGTAGTACCCTTTTTAAAGAATATTCCTTTTCCAGGATTAAGTTTTAGGTATCTCAAGATTCTGTATACAGCCTCCATGTGCTCTTCTTGTGGTTGATGCATAAATTGACTTACTATTCTAACTGCATAGCTAATGTCAGGACGGGTGTGAGTTAAGTATATCAACTTCCCCACAAGTCTTCTGTATCTTTCTGAATTAACTGGAACACCTTTTGGCTTGATCTGTAAATGACAATCCTCTTCCATTGGTGTCCCTTCTGGTTGAGAGCCCAACATGCCTGTCTCATGTAACAGGTCTAGTGTATACTTGCGCTGAGATACATTGATGCCCTTCTTTGTTCTTGCTACCTCCAAGCCTAAGAAATACCTCATTTGTCCGAGGTCCTTTACCTGGAATTCAGTGGACAAGTCCCGCTTTAGTTGAGCAATGGATTCTTCATCATCTCCGGTAATGATTATGTCATCAACATAGACAATCAATATGGTGACTTTGCCATTAATATGTTTAGTGAACAACGTGTCATCTGCTTGCCCCTGAGTATACCCAAGTCCTTTCACTGCTTTGGTGAATCTACCAAACCATGCCCTCGGAGACTGTTTCAGTCCATACAATGACTTTCTTAGCTTACACACAGAGTTATTAGGAGCTAGAACTCCATCTGGAATCTCCATGTATACTTCTTCTTCCAAGTCGCCATTCAGGAATGCATTCTTCACGTCCATTTGATACAGAGGCCAATCTAAGTTTGCTGCAAGTGATAACAGTACTTGAATGGTATTGAACTTGACCACTGGCGCAAATGTCTCCTGATAATCGATCCCGTATGTCTGGGTATACCCTTTTGCAACAAGTCTCGCCTTGTATTTGTTGATACTACCATCAGGATTAAATTTCGGAGTGAAGATCCACCTGCATCCTACTGATTTCTTTCCTTCAGGAAGGGTCGTGACTTCCCATGTTCTATTTTCCTTGAGTGCCCTCAACTCCTCTTCTGCAGCTTGCTTCCAATTTGGATCAGCCATAGCTTGTTGGAAAGTGCTTGGAATATTTATCTGTGCACTATTTACAACAAAACTTCGCATTTTTGTAGACAAATTACCATATGAGACAAATCGTTGAATCGGATGATGAGTGCAGGATCTTACCCCTTTTCTCAAGGCAATAGGCCAATCCAATTCTTCAGGATTTAATTCCGGATTGGATTCATGGTTGTTCCTTTGAATGGGAGAGACAGTTCTACCAATATCTGGTTCAGGTTGAGCGTGTGAGCTGGACTCTCTTTCTTGTTGTAATTCTTCATTCATCCCTGTATTGATCTCAACATGTGTTTCCGGTTCATTGAGTTGTTCCGGTTGGGGTGTATTAGGCTGATTTATGGGAGCAAGTGTGTCAAGAGAGGCTATGAGGTTAGGTGATATTGAAGATGTGTCAGGTGGATTTGAGGTGGAATTAGGATTGGAGGTGTTGGAATTCGATGTATCCATGATTAGCCATTCAATATTGGAATTCTCCCCCTGAATGGGTAATTTAGGATAATAAGCATCATCTTCGGAGAACACTGTATCTCGAGAAACAAAAAGCTTTTTCGAAGATGGACAATAGCACTTGTACCCTTTTTGGGTGGAGGAGTAGCCAAGAAATATACATTTGTCAGCTCTAACACCAAATTTGTTTCCCTCCTGTTTGTGAACAAAGACAACACATCCAAACACTTTGGGATGTAATGAGTTAATGAGAGGGCAATTTGGAAAAAGATCAAGGAGCTTTTGTATTGGAGTGTTGTAATTAAGGACTTTGGAAGGCATACGGTTTATGAGATAAGCTGCTGTAAGGATGGCATCACCCCAGAAGACAGTGGGAACATTTCGTTCCATTAGCAATGCACGGGTTACTTCCAATAGGTGACGGTTTTTCCGTTCAGCTACCCCATGTTGTTGAGAGGTGTAGGGACAGGAGGTTTGGTGATGAATTCCCTGGTGATCAAGGAACTCTTTGAAGGTTGTACTCATGTATTCCTTGGCATTATCACTCCGAAGTACCTTAATGGATGTATTGAATTGAGTTTGTATAAAGGTATAGAATTTTTGAAAGACTCTGGCAACATCCGATTTGTTTTTCATCAAATAGACCCATGTGGTTCGAGTATGATCATCGATGAACGTCACAAACCACCTAGACTGAGTGAGAGTAGGAACTCGGGCCGGTCCCCAAATATCACTGTGAATTAATGTAAATGGAGAGGAAGGAGTATAGGGCTATTTAGAATATGAAGATCGTGTCTGTTTAGCAAATTGGCAAGTTTCACAATTAAAGGGAACAGAATTTTTATTAAATAAACTTGGAAACACATGTTTCATATAATCAAAACTAGGGTGGCCTGACCGACAGTGCCACAACAATATATCTTTATTCTGTGAATTTGAGCTAACCAGTGCTCGTCTTGCCTTCCACATATCTTTATTCTTTGAGGTCGATCCTTCAAGGTAGAATAGTCCATCCCATTCTCTAGAAGTCCCAATCGTCCTCCTCGTTCTTAAATCCTGAAACATACATAAGCCTTTATCAAAAATTACTCGACATACTTTATCACTAGTCAACTTGCTCACAGACACAAGATTACAAGTGAGTTCTGGTACAAACAGCACGTTACGTATTGTCAAGTGATTAGATAATACAACAGTTCCAATACCCTCAACCCTAGTGAAGACTCCATTAGCGACCTTAACTTTGAGGTGTTCATGACAGTGTTTAAGGGTATGGAATAGGGATTTGTTACCGGTCATATGATCTGTGGCTCCAGAGTCGACAATCCAGGTATCGTCACCAGTCATCACAGTATTTAGGGCAACAATAGAATTACCTGACTGTGCAAGATTCACACTAGGGACAGAGTTAGCCTTATTTTGTTCGTCAAGCATTTTACGAAACATCTGTAATTCCTCCTGACTCAGGCGATCTTCACTTTCCACTTTTGGTTCAGCAGTGGTCATGTGACTCTGGAATTTTGATCTTCCCCCAGGCGGTTTTCCATGGAGTTTCCAGCATTCTTCCCTGTTATGGCCCCTCCTTTTTCAATGGTTGCACCACTTATTAGTTCTTCTTTCTCCATGTGGTCCCTGAATTGCAAGTGCTGAGCTTTCCATGTGACTTGGTCCTCTTCGGGTTAAGAGTTTCCTGCTTTCCTCGAATTGTACAAAATTAACCATATCAAATAGCTGAGGGAGTGGCTTTAATCCCATGATTCTTCCCCTTATTTCTTCGAAAGTGTCATTTAGGCCTAACAGAAAATCGTGTATCCTTCCTTCTTCAACAATTTGTTTGTATAACTGTGCATCTTTAAGAGTTTCCCAAGGATGAGCTTCAAATAGGTCCTGCTGTTGCCATAATTTTAACAACGCATTATAATAGTCAGTCACAGACATACTACCTTGTCGCAAATCCCGGAGTTGTCTCTTCAAGTGAATGAGGGCAGCAGTATTTTCGAGGGAGGAGTAGGTTCTTCTAGCAGCATCCCATATTTCCTTTGCCGTTTGTGCAAGTAGGTATCCCTCACTAATCTCCATGGTCATCGAATTGCACAACCAAGTCATGACTTGATTGTTTTCAGCAAACCACGTGTCGAAATTGGGGTCATTGGGGGCTGGTTGAGGAGCTGCTCCATTGATATATTTCTCTTTTCTCTTTCCACGAATATACCTCAGCACGCTTTGTGACCACTGGAGATAATTGTGACCATTAAACTTATGGTTAATAACCATAGTGTGATTTTCTGAGAAATCTGGTGGCATCTCTGTGGTTCTGGTTGATGCTGTAGTACTAATAGTAGTGGAAGAAGTTGAAGAATTTGTACCAAACATAAAAGCCATGGGAATTAAGTTAGTTGTTTTTCCTGAAATTGAGCCAAACAGAGGAGTAGATTGGGATGAATCCATTTTCTGGAAAACGTTCGCCGGAGTTCTCGCCGGAAAATGTCAACAGTCGCCGGAGACGTCGGATGGTGGCCGGATTCTGGGCGTCCACCGATCAAGACCTTGCGATTCGTCTGGGCTAGGTGGTGGTGTCCCACTCGCTCCCTACAGAAAGCCCTACACTCGTCGGAAAAACTCCCACTCACTGTTTCTCTTTTCTCACAGTCACTCAGTGTTTCACTCGCTGTTTCTGGCCTCGGACGAGTGTCCGTGGCTCTAATACCATATTAGAAATTAGAGGGTATCATTACACTCTCTATTGTTATTTTATTCATAGGAAGAGTTTACAATATATAGGCTTTAGGGGAGTTAGCCGTTACAAGGAAACATCAGGAAAAAAGGAAATATAATTAATTGACATAATATCCTATTAATTGACATAATAGCCTAATCTTTCCTAAACTAGATAGAATCAGATCAGGTCCTCTAATCAAGGCAAGGATCGTAATCTTTCCTAAACTAGATAGAATCAGATCAGGTCCTCTAATCAAGACAAGGGATCGCAGATATCAATCAGAATCAGAATCAGAAGAATTCTAACATTTTCTAAATGATAGGTTTGTAAAATAACTGTATCTTTTATTATATCATAAATATTCACTTGATTTCATAAATATTTTTTTTAAATATATATTCTTTTGTTTTTTAATGTATTTAAAACTTTTCTTTAAAAATAAAAAATTGGGGGCAGCCCCTTAATCCCCCCACTAATTATGCAGACACAAACAAAAAATCCTAACTCTACTATTGTTGCCCACCCTTCATTAATTTTCTGAATCCACCACTGCATATATATGCGTGCCTGTATAGATATATGTACGCGTGTGTATAAACTGAACCGATTTGTACCACACAATATTGGAAATGTATTAAATATATATATATTTCCTACTATTTTCTTAATTTTAAATAATAGCTAATGACAATCTTGGAAGACTATGTTGACAAATGCTCTCTGTTCGAGTAAATATTATAGCAGCCTTCACATCTGTATGCACTTGAACACTCACATTTTCCTTTCATTGAAAATTCCTAGGCATTCCAATGTTGATGTTCTTGAAAATTCCTTCTTGATATATCCTGAAAAATTCCCCAGTAACGTTGCGATCCGCAATATAATCATCAACACTTAGGGGACTTGTATTGTTTTCTAACTGAAAATTATTTTGTGACGAGGATATTCGTCCTGCCCTGCATAAAATAAAAAATTAGTGCTCTTAATGTCAATCAATAACAATTAATATAATAAAAATTTATTATTTCTTCACACACACACAAACAAAGTGACAATCTTGTTATGCTTGAGTAGTAGAATTGTATTACGGTAGATAACTAATCCGTGCATATATATCCATACTCCGAACAAAGAACATAAATTAATCAGGGGAGGAATAGATATATATAAAATAGCAATTGGATAACAAAAGGGTGTTTAGATTGAATATCTAAAAATTCTAATAATATGTACAAGAACAAGTAAAAAATTCATTCTGTGAGAGAGCTCCTAAGGGCTCATGATGCTAGAGCGATCATCACACAGTAAAAGGCGACTAAAAGCGCAGGTAGGATGGAGAATCATTCCAGGATGTACGCGAGACAATTATTGTGATCCGAAAGAGAGAGAGATTTGTGATCCAAGACCATCATAAATTATTGTCACAATAATAGATATTCTGAATTAAAATGTTGTCTAGATTATTGATCTGCATTTTAAAAAAGGTTGATCAATGAATAGAACAAATGCAAACCAGAATTAAGGGTGTTAAAAAGTTGTTGTGTAGCCAACACAAAACCACAGCATTGCAGCGTTCCCACTAGCATGAAAGAGTGGATTCCTTCTCATCGCTGTACGATCTATCGTCATGTGACTCATGTCAAAAAGCTCTAGTCTCACCCTACAGATACAAAATCAGTACTCTAAGTATCTCAAGAATTCTCTCTCAGATATCTGGAATATCTTGAAGGCGGAAGGAAGTCATTGAGGAGTTTCATTTCTTAATCTATTGTAATTTTGCTCATTATGATTGGGGATTTTAGAACAATATTTCATTTCTATGATCACTACATCGATCTCGTACAGTTGCAGGGGCAAAGGCAATTCTCATAATCTTTTTTTTTTCATTATCCCTCATGAGCTTATTGGACTGTTGATTGGGAAGATGAGAGAAAAATCAAAGTAGTTTGTAACCTTTCAGATTGATTGGACGAATATGATTTAAAAATTATGAGGGATAATGAAAAAAAGATGATGAAAGAAACCCGACCCTCTAATCTACAACCCTTAACATATACCCATATCTAAAGATTCTAATATGTACAAGAACATGTAAAATTCTAGTAAGGGACTGTCAATAGACAAAACATTTTAAGTTCCCATAATACTGGAAGTATTACAGTCTTCTATATTTTGAAAAATAATGATTCTTGTCTAGACTTCAAGATCAACTTCAATCATAATTCAAACTATACCCACAATCTAGTTTTTATAAATCTGCTATCAATTTCTCTAGTAAATATACAAGTAGAAATATTTTTGCGGTTTTAGAATTACTTGATTGGGTCATCCAAACAAGTTTATTACATGCCTATGGGTACTGTTGGGAAACCTAGAAATAAACACCTAGGAGCTTCCCCGAACTCTCATTCGTTTTCTCCTTCACCAACAATTCTTTCAATGGCAGGAGGGTAAACAAAATCCTTAAAATCTGGTCATTGAAAATCACAATTAACAGTCAGGCATTGGGGAAAAAAGGACCAAATTTACCTTCAACATAAGCCCAAAGTTTGTGCACAATGATCAAATCTCGAAGATGCACACAGTAGCAATAACATTGCCAAGTAACTTGCTAGCATTTCCTTTTAGGAGGACGAATATCAGTGGAGCTATTTGATTGCAGATGCTGAGGCAGCTGCTGCCTCTGATATTAAGGAAATAGGCTGGCAAGCCTGCAGGCAGGCACCTATACCAAATCGATGCAAACCAGATCTATGAAAAATAAGATTTACATAGCCATTTGATATGAGAACATCCAGTATTGAAGGAATAAATGATTGCAAGAGTTTAGACAAACCTAAGAATGTTGCCATCAAAGCTCAAAATTTGAGTTCGCCCGTGCTATCAATAAGTTTTAATCTTTGATGCTCACATGATGCCCCGAAATCGGAGAGGAAGGGTCCAAAAATGGGTTCCATCTTCCACTAGCATGGTTCATAAATTATCGAGAAGATTGCTTAGCGTTCTCTTTTTGGTATAGAAGCTTTGCAGCAGGACCTGTTGCTTGGTATTCAGCACAAATGTCACGCAACTTTTTCCTTAAGCTTTGCATTGCATCGTCATACTCACTAAATGAACCAATTTGAAGGAAATCTGATGAAACCTCCTTCTTACATATTTTATTGCACAACTTTGGACTAAAAAGAGGGATCCCAAAATCCACACTTAGTGGAACCCATTCATAATTTTCTTGAGGTGACAAATGATCTGGTTCTTTTCCATGAAATAATTTCAACAGGAGTGCGTAACCAACTGTCCACAATTCCATGGCACAGACATGAAATCCTGAATCATAAAAAATTATACTTTTGGATAAATTTTCCATGTGCTAAAATACTGTAATTGATTACTCCAAACTAAACCCAAAATTAACACAATTACCTAATTTTTTAAGTCATAAAATCAATGGATAACTGAATCACGAAACAATCAACTTTCCAGAGACCCAATCATACCTTTTCTTTCTGAGTAAAATTACACATGCAACCTCCTTTCTCACCATAAAATTCAAACAAGAATACCAGTGCAAGCTAGAATAGAAGCTACAATAATTTCAATACCTAATACATCCTTGTTTGGATTGCTTGAGGACTGTCCAATGCCTGCAAAGGTACCACTATTTCCTTTTGAAACATTAGTCTCCACTGTAATTTCCAGAATCACCACCATGAACATGGATTCCATCAGTTTCCTTTTCCTCTTTTAACATCCGTATCAACACCAAGATCAGCTCCATAATCCCTCTGATAGTTTCATTCCTTCACCAACAATTGCATTTTGTATTCCAACTTGTAGCAGCAATGTATAGACATCCTGTTCTCAATCAAATCTTCTAGCATGTTGAGACTTGGCCATTTCCTTTAAGACAGCACCAACAATTGCCGCCTGCTCAAGGCAATCAGCCTTATGCAATGCATCTAAAAGAACAACACAGGTTTTGCTATTTATGCGACAGCCTTCCATGCGAGTCTCCTCAAAAAGTGCATATGCTTCTATTGCTTTATTGGCATTGCTTAAGCCTTCTATCATAGCATTATAACAAGCTGAATCAGGTATGCCGCCACCTGCAATAAATCTCCCAAAGAGATTACTAGCCTCATAAACATTTCGAGCTTTTGCAAGCCCTGATATCATGTTGGTATACGTGATGGTATTGGGCTTCAACCCCTTCTTTTGCATCTCTTGCCAGAATACAAAGGCCTTATTAAATTTTCTAATCTTGCAAAGACCATTTATCATAATGCTATAAGTTACTGCATCTGGATAACATTTAATGTCTTTAATGGATTGAAAGCAGACAAGAGCTTCATCAATTTCCTCAGCTCTCACCAATGCATCAAGTAAGCAATTCCATGTGAATATACTAGGGGTCAGACCTTTCTGCATTAACTCCTCCATAATCAAATATGCTTCATCAATCCTTCCCACCTTCCCAAACCCATCAATCAAGCTACTATAGATGACTAAGTTAACATCAATACCTTTTGATTTTGCTTCTTCAAACAACATGTATGCTTCATCAAGCCTGTCAATCTTAGCAAGTCCATCGATGACAGAACCATAAGTCACAAAAGTTGGTTGGAAACCCTTTGTCTTCATTTCCTCGAGCAGTTCATAAGCTTTATTTACCTTCCCAGCCTTACAAAATCCATCAATAACAGCATTATAAGCACGGGTATCCAAATGCAATCCTTTCTCCTTCATCTCATAAAATAACTTATATGTTTCTTTTGCAAAACCTGCTTTAACAAGACCATGAATTAAAATTGAATAGCTCCTAACATCAGGAACTAGCCCGTGAGTTTTTATTTCTTCAAATAAAGCCCTCCCTTTCTCAATTTCACCAGATTTGAAAACACAATCCATATAAGTATTTAGAAGCACGAGATCAGGAGAACAGCCACCAAGGAGCATCTCTTTGTAAATTTTGTGAGCATCCTCTTTCCTATTACATCGGAAGAAATTCCTGATAAGGGAGGTATATATAACAACATTTGGAATCTGACCAGAATCTAACATCTGCTCATTGAGCTTGTAGGCATCATCCACCCTGCCATGTCTGCCCAAGCCATCAATAAGAGAACAAAATGTACCTGCATCAGGGGTGCAAACTTTATGGTCCAATTGTAAGAATATGGAGCAAGCCTCATCAAGTCTTTGGGCCTTGCACAGTCTATCAATCATTATGTTTATAGTTATGATATTAGGGAACAAACCAACTCTTTTCATCGCATCCTGAACGTCCAGAACAGAATCAACTTTTCCTGCTCTGCAAAGCATGTCAACTAAAATATTGTAGGTTGTAAGATTGGGTGATGCATCATTTTTCATTTCTTCATAGACTCTCAATGCTTCCTCTATTTTACCCTTTTTCCCTAGGCAAGTAAGAATACAGTTGTACGCAATTACACTAGGAATACATCCTTTTCTCTTTTGCCTCTCAAGTAAACTGTATGCTTCATCAAACTTTCCAGCCGAACCAAAACCCATGATCATGGTATTATAAGCATATACACAAGGTACGTTCCTGTTGAGATCCATTTGCTCAAACAACTGAACAGCGTCATCCAACATCCTTGCCTTGCATAGAACCCCTATCATGCTAGTATATGTCACATCATCAGGCATTAACCCATGAGCTTTCATTTCATGGAAGAATTTCCAGGCCATATCCACCTTGCCAACTTTGCCAAAACAATCTATACATACATTATAGAGAACTACATCAGCATTAACTGAGTTACTCTTCATCTCATCCAGGAAGGAAAGTGCCGCATCAACAAGGCCCTCCTTGGCAAATACACGAACAAGTGTAGTGAACAAATGAACAGTTATTTCATAACCTAGTTCTTGCATCTGACGAAAAAGTCTGCGCATAAGATCAGATTCATTAGCACGAGATGCAGAGAGGGCACCAATCAGCGTTGTGTAAGCCGAAAAAGCCGGGCGAAATTTGAATTTCCTCATTGTTCCAATGATGCCAAAAGCTTCTCTCAGCTTCTGTGATTTGACAGAGGAAGCAACTAATTCCACACAAGTGTCACTAGATAATCCAAATCCAGCAATACTCATTTCTTCAAGAATTTGTTCCAAGAAGTCAAAGTTTTTGCTCCTAGCCATGACCTTGAGAAGTGAATTATATGATTCAGCGTGTTGTGCTTGTTCAGTTTTTCCCTCCACCCACCTAAAATAGTGTAATGCCTTCTTGACATCCTTTAACCTCCTTAATACTCCAACAACTATTTCTGGCTGAGGCTTTTCAACAAACATGGACAGTTTATTCTCAATAGCTGGTCCCCAAGGATCGGTCCCCAAAACCTGGCATACATCATCCACCACTTGTTTGTGACTAACCAAATTTCTTGAGTAATCTTGATTTCTCTCCTCCACAGAGGGAACAACCTTTTCATACAGATCAGAAGGTCCATTTGACGAAGATGAGAACTTTTTAAGTAAAGGGTCGATTTGCCGGCACTTCAGAACATACTGAAGGTTTGATACTGCAACAATGACAATCAGAACAACAACACTGAAACTTAACGTGCAGGAGGGGAAAAAATTTAAATTTTAGTACCAACGAGTTTGATATTGCATCCAGTGAATAAGGCATCTGGTAACGAAAGTAATCAATAATTTAAACAAAAAATAATAATAATAATAATAACAATACCTCGGCACTTCAAGTGAATCTTCATGTATGAAGACCCAAGGCAAGATGCCGATGTGTACTCCTTGGGCAACTTATTGGACTTTGGGTCAATTTATGGAGGAAATAGCCATCCAATATAAACTATCCAATCCATGAAAACATACACAGAAGCAAAGTCATTGGACTAAATATTTTTTAACACATAAGTATAACGGCCCTTCGTTGCTTTCTCACACAGTCTATTTTCTGCACATCAAAGGAATAAAAGGACAAAATAAAAAGCCGCCACGGGGTTACTCTTCATCTCTGTTATACAAATTGAGTTGACGGATGAGCACCCTGATGAGGGAGTTTTTGAAGAAATGATGGAGAATGGAGAGCGGAGGTTGCGTTGTGCAATGTGCCTAATCTCCGGCTCCGGGCTAAGGAGACGAGTTCCATGTCAAAATCTGAACCCTTGATGCGATGAATTGAAATATTTAATATATTATATAAATTTAAATACTAAAATCTTGTAAACATGATAACTTATACCCCGTTTGCTTCGATTATATATAATCATGCAATAAATCGATTATAATATTTGGTTAAGTATATGTAAGGTAGAGAGAATTATATTTTTAAATTTGTTACTATGTCATTTGTTGTAATTAGAATTATACTACTAAAATACTAAGACTGATGAATGAATATTAATGTCATTATAATTTTTAAAATAATCAAAGTTCCCCATATGTTGCTAAATATTAAATAATTACAACAATTAAATATTAAAAATTAATTAATAATATAAAATTTTAAAAAATATTATCCTAATAAGAAATTAAAAAATTATATTCCACCATTAAAAAATGTTAAAATATTCTATTAAATATTAAAAATGACAATTGATGCAACCTTACAATTAAATATTAAAAAATTACTATGAACTCAACCATTACACTATATAATATTTCGACTATTAAATATTAAAAAGTTACTATGAACCCAACTTATACACGATATAAATTAAAAAAATTTATCATGAACCTAATGTGTACAGTATGTGTGTAGATATGGACAATTTTGTTTCTTGCTATATTACTCATATATTTTCATGTTCAATGTAATCCAACCAAACTCTGATAAAAAAAAATGTAATCCAACCAAACATACATTTTTATGCATATACATCATCTTTCCTTAATAAGGAACAAAACAATTTCATATACAGAACCAAACAGGCGCCTAATAAATTTTCAATTAAATGAAATTCTCATATGTTTAGCTTTTAACTTTCCCTAATTTTTTTTAATAATTTGAATAAACAAATTTTATATAGATAATTATCTAATATCTAATTTTTCTCTGTATAGTTTTTTTTAAAAAAATTTTATCATCCAGCGGGGTGGGAGTATATACTCCCATGATCCAATTTTCTCATTATCTCTCATGAGCCCATATGGGTCGTTCATTAGACAAATGAGTGAAAAGTCAAAATAATATTGTAACTTTTTAGATTGATTGGGCGGATATAATTTAAATATAATGAGGGCTAATGAAAGGGGGGGGGGGAGGGGAAAAACTATCATAGAAACCTAACCCGCTCGAGGTTCATGGTTGCACCTTTCAACACAACTGTCTCCTTTAGGATCCGAACTCAAAACCTAGAAGAATCTAGTGAGACTTTACATTACTAGACTATTTTTGGTTTTCTCTTTATAGTTATTAGAGCTTCTCATGCATTTTATATAAATGGCATATTCATGCATTTTTAAAATACAAAGAATACTTATTTTATCTAAATTTTAAAAATGATCTCTCTACTTATAAATCTCTCTTAAAATTAAAATTATATTACATAAATTTCCTTTATATATTTAAGATTTCATCTTTCATTTATGACTCAACAATAGTTTAACATCAAGTTTGACTATCAAACTTTTATTTTGACTATATGCTCCTATTTAACACGAGTTTCTTCAAACATTTATATTTTTCAAAAAATAATTCTAATACTATATAAATTATTTAACTTTGAGAGATTATATAAACTATTTAAATTTATAATTCAGAATTTTTAAAGACGTTTTCTTTGTTACAAAAATTTAAAAACACATTTACTCAAGTATATACTTATTACAGTAATTAATTTAATTTTCAAGCTTTTTTTTTTGTCAATGTTAACTAAATTGCTTCAGCTATCTTGCATAAAAGTATTAAACAAATAAAAACTTAAAAATAAAATTAACAAACCATAACCAAAATAAAATAAAAATAACAATAAATAAGTTTTTTAAAACAATTTCAGCCAGAATTGTTAAATTTAATATGATAAAAAGTAAATTATTAGTAATTTAAATTAAAAATATTTTTTTATAAAATTTTTAATAGCGTTAACAATGTTACGATTTGGACTTAACTCCTTTTATTCACTTCCTCTCCTCTACTCTTCTCTACCATTAGGTTAAAATTCAGGCGGTCCAAAATTTATGATTTATAAAATCAAATTATTACTAAATAAATAAATTCAAGCTACTAAAGTTTAATTGATATAATTTAAAATCGTAATAAAAAATATTTAAAGAGTAATTCTACACTACACTACAGGTAGAGATGGGCAGTGGAAAGGAAGTGAAACGACACAAGCCAAGTCCCTTGAATGTAATCAAAGGAATCAGAAATGCATATACTTTGAATTTGGAAATTCAAATTTTGAGCTTCGAAAAAAGGTTAAAATATAAACATGGTAAAACAAATTCTAAGAATGATGTTCAAAAAAAAAAAAATTCTAAGAATGATGATTAATTTAATAAATAACTTTTATAGCTTCCGTTTCTTTTTAAAGTGAAAAAAAATGCATATCATTCATTCACCCATGCAACTAACAGAAAGGTGGAGGTCGATCAAATTACAAATTAAATTTTGCGAAAATTTAGCTAACTAGTTAGCCAAACTGATGTCCTCCAGAGTTTTGCTAGGCAAACTTTATTTATTTTATTTTTTTTTCTATATATAAAAGTTTAGGAGGGGTAGAGCCGATAGCCCACTAGGGTTAGAACCTTCCTCCAACCTCTAAAAATGCTTACAAAAAAAGTACTTACAGATCATTCACTAAAACCCTCACATCGACCAAAACTAACCACAAGAGAACATTAAAGTCATGGAATTATATACAACTAATATAAATTCAAAAAGATTTTGTATATTATAGCCCAAAAAAGTACGTTAGCTGATTCTCCAATTAACAGGAGGAAAATCCCATTCGCAAGAACCTATATTTTTCTTCAAATTAATTTGATACCTGTTTTTTTTTTTTAGTCAGTATTATTAACTCCTATACAAGTGCTAGCATTGCTAATGGAGCTAACAATATTAACAAAGCAAAATTAATGATTTAATTAAAAGAAAAAAACACGCAACTACCAAATTAAAAATTGAGAGAAAGTACAAGTATCTACAAATGGATTTTTCCTTATGTTCAAGAGATATCAAGAAAAAGGTGGATCACCATGACTTGTTTGGATTTGCTTATATTGGCACCCTCAATTAAGGTGGGACAAATCTTTGCTTACATTCTTGACTCAAACTGTAAGATCATAATTAAAAAGCCAAACTGGGGGCTTCAAAACGCCAATCCAACCAAGCCCACGTAATGAAGAGATGTTGATGCTACACAACCACATTCAGATGAGAAAACTAACTTAGACAAAGTAGTTAAATCAGTAAAAAAAATCAGGAAATGCGTTTTCCTATGCTTCTTCAACAGCCACACAGGCCAGTACAAATGATTTTCTCCAAGTGAAGCCCCAAACCGGAAAAAAAAAAACGAATGTTGAGCTACTTTTAAGAGAAATTCAAGAAAACAAAGTTCGTGAGGTAAAATAAAAATTCACCCATGACTCATGAAACACATTGCATAATCTCATTCCTTAAAAAGAGCACGAGTCAGAATCTTAAATGCAAACCTCGTGCTGGGGCATCAAGATCAAAGATCCCCAGTCAAACATGGTACTTTCATCTCATGGCAAGGTTGCCATAACTGAGAGCTTTACACTGTTAATGAGAATATACAATACATACTTACCTTCTCTCAAGGTAAGTTTTTCCCACTGAAGTCTCATCCTCCTTGAAAGGTTGAGTAGATGCGTCAGATAGGGTAGGCACTCTAGAAACAGCACCTTTTCCTTTCTTAGCATTTGGTCCCACTACCTCTATCATGTATTTCCATCCATCTATTGGTCTTCGCCGGCTGAAAATATGAGTCTTTATAAAACTAGCAATCTGCATACCAGAATACATTCATGAACTCCATGATCATAGATCCATGAGCAATATCAATGCTTAATATAAGGATTAGCAAAGCATGAATTCAACTTATAGTTAAATGCACCTGAAACTTGCAATAAGCTATTCGGCGATCAAATTCTTGGAGAAGAATATCTTCTTCTCTCTGTGACATCTCCCATATATTTCCATCTGGAGACTTAGCTGTTGTTTCCCAACCATCAGGAGCATTTTTTAACTCAGAAGAACTTGGAACTTTGGCATTGTTTAGATCATTGTTGCCAGAGTCAAAAATGCTACAGTTGTCCAAAGCAAACAAATCAACATTTATAAAAAGTACATATTGAAAAATATAGACGTAAAATAAAGGCAAATAAAAGGTTAAACAATATAAAATTAACAGCTGAAAAAAACCAACAGTTTCCCTTTATAACCTGTTAACATTCTCAGAAAGCAAGCACAGTATTGTAGACATTTTAATTTGTCAAGACAAATTATTCAAAAAAAAAAAGGAAGAAGGAGAAGAAGATAAACGTCCCAGAATGATATTAGGAAACTCAGTTATATGTTTCTAATGTTCAAACCTTGCTGGTAAGGAGTGGAAAATTGATATGAACAAGCATATGACAGGGTTGAGTGGGATTTTTTGGAAGCCATAATGTTGAAAATGGGCTTCTGTTATATATGGGTTAAGTGGTTTATGTGTTGTGACTCTACTGGGAATTTTAAATTATTAGTTTTTGGCAAATGTACAGCAAACCTTAAACCAGAAAGAGGAGTGAGACAAGGGGGACCCAATATCTCCTTATCTCTCCATTTTGGTGACAGAAGATCTCTCTTTGATGATACAATTCCATGTTGATAATAAAGATTTAAGAGGAATCAGATTGCCGAACAGAAGCCTGATGTTATCCCACTGTTTTTTACGGAAGATGCCTTGTTCTTCTCACATTCTGATCCTTTTAATTGTTTAGTTTTGAAAATAATCCTTCAGATGCAAGTTAAAGCTTCAAGGCAAGCGATGAACTAAGACAAGTCTTGCCTTTATTTCTCAGCTAATACACCATAGGAGGTGAGAGATGTGATATCTTTATTTATGGGAATTAAACATATGGATCAGCCGAGAAAGTATTTGGGACAAGTAATTCTGTGCGGAAGGTAAAAAATTTCTGCTCTAGCTTCTATGAGGGGTAAGGTGGGTATGAAATTACAAGACCCACAACAGAAATTATCGACTTTCTCAGGAAGGGAAGTGCTTACTAAAGCAGTAGCTAATTCGATCCCAGTTTGTTACATGAGTTGTTTTCCTTTTCCTAAGAAGAAATGCATGGAAATTGATTAGTTTGGTTGCGGGTTTCTGGTAGGGAGAAAAAGAAAACAAGGGTAGCATTCACTGGAAAAATGAGACCTTCTTAATGAATAAAAAAAGATGGTGGTATGGGGTTTAGGGATTTAATGCACTTCAACCAAGCTCTTTTGGCAAAAATTGCTTGGCGTTTAATTCAACAACCTCATGATCTTTGGTGCAGGATGTTGAAAGGAATTTATTCTCCTAAATTTGACTTTCTCCAAGCAAAGAAAGGTGGTAGACCTTCTTGGTGCGGGAATAGTATTTAAGAAGGACGAGAATTATTGAAAAAGAACCTGTGCTGGAAAGTAGGAAATAAAAGAGACATAAACTTGCGGAATGAGAAGTGGATTCCAGATTTTCTTTCTGTGAATCAGAATAGGAGGTGGGTTGAGGAGCACATGAATAATTTGGCAGTCTCTGCATTAATTGCAACTGGTATTTATCTAGTGTAAGTGAATATTTGACAGAGGATGAGACGCAGTTGATTAGGTGGATATGTTTGCCTGTGCAACGTACATGTGCTAGGATGGCATGGTTGGGTACAAGAAATGGGAATACTCTTATAAAGCAGGATACTTTACAGCAAGAAATCATAGAGCTGTATCAATTAAACAAAATCCCAGTTCTCATCAATTGCCAAAAGAGCTATGGAAGCATGTTTGGAAATTGGTAGTCTCAAGGTCTCACCCAAAATACAACATATTGTTTGGAGAATTCTTAGTAGGGCACTGGCAACCAAAGAAACTCTCTTTAAAGGGAAATGCTCGAAGGATTCAACGAGTCCTGTATGTGAAAAAGATGAGTAAACAATTGACCATTTGTTGTCTTCTGCCCATGGACTGAGAAATGTTGGTTTGGTTGTAACTTGGGTATCGAAATTTATAGGATGCATATCAAAAGGGAGTTGGGGTGTAGATTTTATGATTTACAATAAGAATTTGCAAATTTCCAATGCATTTTATAAAACAGTTGTAAGATAGATAAGCCAGGGGGGGTGTGAGAGAGGCATACTCAGAGCAGCTATCAAGCAATCTCTCAATATCGTCTCCACCACCCACAGTGGAATCCCCAAATTTTGCTTCCTCCATCTTCTCAATCTCCTTCATCCATAGACTCGCGTGTATCCTCTGCTTCTTCAACCGATAATCCTTCTTCATATTCTCCACGCTGTGAAGCGCAACATTACCACCCTCATGCAGCTTTTCTTGCTGCTGAGCCTTTGACCCTTTTCGCCTCTCATTCCAATTCTCATTCATGTCCTCAACAAAAGCCTTCATCTCTGGATCAACGTCTGTCGAAAGAACCGTTGTGGAGTCCTCAGAGGGGAAATTCACATCGGTCTCCCATGGAGCTCGGACCTTTGGCGTCAGGTCCTCCGGTAGCCAAGCAGCTTCCCAAGCATCATTCCATTCATCTTCTCCATTCTTGGAGCTGCGGCATGAAGACGACAAAAATCTCACGAGAATTTCCCGAGTAGAATTCATAGGAGGCTTTGCGATTAGCTCACTGAAACATTTCAGCATTAAACCAGTGCTTCCAATTCGACGAGAAGCATGCATGTTTCGAATTTTTGTCTGCGTTTTAAACACTGAAACAAAGTGATTACCCATAAGTCAACAGATCACCAAGAGAAAACAATAAAATCCTTATGAAAAATTTCCAAGAGGAAAAAGCCCCAAAAACAAAAACAAAAACAAACTTGTGAGAATGACGTTATGAAACATTTCTCCAAGATTTAGGTCAGAAAGACAAACTATAGAGATTTGAAATTAATGTGAGAAAATTCCAAGAGATTTTACTCTCATGGAAATAAAGCAAGAACAACTACACAGGTGACAAATAACATGGGGAACAAATTCAAATTTGGATTCAAAGCCAGATTGAATATATCAATATCATGGATTTTGGGAGCAAAGAAAGCCTTTCGAACCTTTTTCACTACTTGAACAACTATGCAAGGTTGACAATACTGGATGGCGTCGACGGAGTGTGGGATGCTTGTTCGTCAACAAAGAAAAATAGGCTGCCGCTTCTTGGTACTGGAATGTGTGTTCTCATACAGGAAGGTAATCTGAACATTGTCAAAACATTATTGTCAGTCTAGTGATATTTTAGATAATTATAGAGAGTAAAATTCTCTCAACTCCCTTACATATTACTTTAATTATATTGACCTCTTTTTTAATCAACAGTAAGCAATAATATCATTATAAAGAGGGCATTAATATCAATAAAATTCTCTCAACTCTCTTACATAAGCAAAAATAAATACTTGTCCAACAGTCAGCAATAATATCATTATAAACACAATGGAATTTAATCAACAGTACTTAATCAAAATTATATTGGGGATGCTGAATGAGAGGGAACTCATAGTACTATTTAAATAAATTTATAATGCAATCCCATCTTGAAATTTTTTGAGGAAAATTCTTACATGGCATTAAGTATTCCCAAAAATTGTTCTGCAAATGAAAGGCAACCTTAACAAAAAAGTTGAAGAAAAAACGAGATCAGAAGTTTATAAATAAAACTAATAATAATACAGACAAACTTATCCAAAGAAATACGTATATACACAAAGAGCCAGAAACATCAACCGCAAACCAGTAGCCCATAGATGAAACTTGAAGGAAACTACATCTCCAAGTCAATCACTATTAAAGGAGATTTAGAAGAGAGACTTCAATTGGCCAGCTTGCATTCATCCTTAATGAGACTTCGTGAAGCCCTATTGGTCATTCCCTATCATTTTAGTTTTCTTTAAATCCAGCAGGGAAGGTTTTCTTCTTGTTGGGGCGAAGCATTCTATCAAAGGAAGATAAAAATCATTTAGCATGTGGAGCTATCTATTGTTTTTCTCTTTCATGTAAGTACGCCAAGTTTCAAACTCTCATGGTTTGCATCAAGTATTTTATTACGTAAATATATCCTCATCCCTAACACCGCAATTTAAGGTTCCATTCTTTCTTGGTGAAAATCTAACTACATACTTCTTTTACGGTCCTTTTAAACCAAAGGGTAACTCTAAACATTTTTCCTTTTAATTTTACATTTTTAGGTATAAACATAAACAATTTCTTATACTCCGTTTGGTTCGATTCTATGGGATTCCTTCTCAGTTTATTTCGGATGTTACTTTCTTCATGCTTTGGATGGCAGATTATTTCTTCATTCTCAGTTTATTTCGGCGAAAGAGGTGCAGGTTTCACTTATTTCAACAGCAGTTAGGAATAAACCAGGCAAAGTAATAGGAATTTTTAATCAATCCGTATACCCCATGAATCTAATTGGAAATTGACAAGATAAGCTACTATAGAATTAGAAAGATTGAATTTTATGACTTCCTTATTGAATTAATTATAAATAAAATTAAGTGGTATCTTGCTATAAATAGAGATGAGAAACACGATTTAAGAGTCAAAAGCATACCTGGGTTTCTGGTCGCTCGGGAGGCAAGAGAACCATACGCTTCCCTTGAGCTTTCAGCGAATGGTCCCCTGAGTGGGGGGGAGTTAGGACGGCGGTGCTCCGGCGAAGATGAGCTTCAATCTGCCGGAGGAAGCGTTTGGGTGTTGGAAGACAACGTCCTCACGACTATTCTCGCGCAAACTGTACTAAGTAGTATTTCTCTGGAGTTGGATATGCGAACGCCACAAATTTCCTTGACATCCATGGGCTTGGGCTCATCTTGGACCGAAAAAAGGAATCACCTTCTTAAAAATGTTTCTTTTATCTAAAATTTTAAAATTAATTGCAATTCGTGAATGATACACAGCATATAAAATAATTAAATAACTAATATCTCTAAATTAAGTACAGTATTTTGCTTTCTTTATATGACTTTCTAATTTACTTTTATTTGAGTATTCTTTGGCCTAATTGAGATAGTCTCTTAAAGACGTAAAAATTACTTTCATTTTTATATGCATTTTACATTATCACTCACAACATTTTTTATTTATTTGGAAATAGAAATGATATCAAACATCCAGAAATAGAAAAGAATTTTGATCATTTCAAAGGCACGGTGTGTGTATTTAAAGAAGAGAATGATACACAATAAAAATATGTAAATGATTTTTTTATGTTCTACTTTGGGTAATTTAAATTTTATTTTTGAATATACATTATTTATTTTTATGAGTTAACATAATATTTGGTCTTTATAGTTTGGGCTCATATTTTAATTTTGGTTCTTATAGTTTTAAACCTTAGGTTTTAGTCCTTTAAGTTTCCTTTCGTTTAAGACGTTAATCCCCCTAAGTTTTAAAACATGTCAAGAGAGAAGGTATCAAGACTCTTATAAGGCATTTTTTGTTTTACTCCTCCGCCGCCGATATGAGATGTAACACTAAATATGATAGTTTGCCACTAACACTATTAATTTTGCTCATGTGGCTTGATGATTGGCAGGCTAAATGGTTCTTATAGCTTCCAAAGTGATAAAATTAGAGAGAGAGAGAGAGAACTCCACTATTCGACAACGTCTTCATAGATAGTGGAAGAGGCACGGTAAGCTTAGGTTGGGCACTCCAAATGCAATAGCCATGCGGTGTTTCAGAAGCCATGAATAAATTTGCAGCCAATAGCAAAACCAAGAAATATTTTTAATCTGAGCCAAAAAAAAATAAATATATTGAATTATTTACTAAATAATCTAACATAACTTTAAAAATATAAATAAATAATAACCGACGATAGTAAATCAAAATAAAATAAAAGATGATATTACCATTTTCGGTAGGTATCTTAAACAAGAGTTTTATTTTCCTCTCACAGCCCAATAAGTAATGAATCAAATATTGTCTTAAAGAAATCACAAGAAAACAAACATAATAATTATATGTATAATGAAAGGAAAAAACACTTCTCATGTTGTAGGAGAAGTGTTTTCTCATGTTATACACACATTAAATGGTGGGACCCACATAATTATATATATATATATATATATGTGGGTCCCACCATTTTATGTGTATGTAGGAATCTTCTTCTCCTCGTGCAACATAAGAAGTTTAAACCCCATAATGAAATTTAGTAAAATTATTTAAAACTGGTTAACACTAAGTAACATTATATGAGATTATATGTTTTTTACTCAAAATTATCACTAAAAAAATCATACTTGGACCAATCCGGGACTAAAAAAATACAAAATCAACTGACTCTGACTGGAAGCACACCATAAACTTCGGATCGATTCCAATATGAACATTTTCTAATGGTGAGCAAGAACTCATTAGAGCGATAGGAGTGGTTGCAAGAACTCATTTCAAACAATAAACAGAACAATATGCAAAAAGGTATGGGGGCTGGCACTCTTGCTCAAGCAGGAATTGGTTTTGGAGTACAAAACTAGCAATGCTAGAAGAATCTCTAAGTCGAAATATCCAGCTTGCAGTTGTAGGTGAGTGTTGAGATTTTGGTTGTTCAATCTCTTCCATTAATGTACTTGTTGAATTCAAACAATCATTTTCAGAGGAAAATCAGGCCTTGAATTTCTACACAAACTAATCCTAAATACAATGATCAATCAATAATGGTAGAAGCAGAAGTATGTTATTTTATATGGCCTTTTCTTATTTTAAGTTAGCCCCTTTATCATGCAATTCTTCAAAGGACCAGTGAATAGTGATCTTTAGACTCAATCAGGAAAAAAACATATAAAAAAATGATGCAAAACGAAACAGGTAGTGGTGGAAGGAATCCCATACCTAGTGCCGAGCTGACACTGCAGTGGCAAACGACCTTCCAAAGAAAACCTTCGACTAACGTCGACGGTAGTGGCGGAATGGTGATCGGACTCAACAGAAGAGGGAGACTGGAGAGAGCATAGATTGAGGAAGAGGAACTGAGGAAGCGTGTGTCGTGTGGAGACTAGAGAACATCTGCAGACTACATGAGAGAGGATGGAGACTGCCAAACTAGAGCATGAATGACAAAGCAGAGTGGAGGAAGAGGTAGCATGTGCGTGTGGAGAACATCTAAACAGGAGGGGAAAACGTAATAAAAAAGAAAAAAGAGATAGGGAAAAATGTTTTTTTAAAAAAAAGAGTGCAATTATAGAGAAGATAAGACGTTAATTGGGTCAAATTATTGGCTAAAATAAAATATTATAAAATGAATACATATATTTTAACAAAATTTAGATGGCCAGTTAGGGTCTTGATAAGAGATTAATTAAGGCAAAATTATTAACCAAAATAAAATATTATATAATATATAAATATATTTAAACAAATTTCAGAAGATTTTAGAAGGCTCCAACTGGCTAAGGAACAATTCCGCCACTGTCTGCAGCATGGCAAAAGTTCACTACTTTTGTTGGGATGCTTAATCCAAAACCAAAAGAAGCACAAGAAAGTTGGATTAGGTGCTGCAGTGACCTACGCTGAAGCGATGGCCGCCGCTATGAGTGAAGAAGGAAGAGAAAAGAGAAACAAGGTTAAAGTCACTAAATGTGTATTTGTTTTGAGGGGAGGGGAGCCTCCCTACTCTCGCCTCTAACTTTAATCTCTCCTCCTTCCCCTCAGTTTGCATATTTTTACTTCATTCTTCTAGACACACTCTATACCTATGAAGATGATGATGAATAGAGGAATTTTCTCCGGCTCATTCTAATTTTATTTTTATTTTACATTTTATCACTTTGCCACGTAAATAGAAGATCTAGTCAGCTTGCCTAGTGGTCAAGCCACATGAGCAAAATGGACAGTTTTAGTCACACGCACGCACACTCTATTTGATCAAAGTTTTCCCCCGGGCATGCCATAAAGGACAAAATACACACTCTATTTGATCAAAGTTTTCCCCCAGGCATGCCATAAAGGACAAAATAGTATATTAATTATATTTCTATTAAAGATAGCAAATTCAGGTCCAAGTGAGTGCGCCATCGCATGTACATTCGTTCATTTTCAAACATTTACGTGTGGCGAAAGTTTTTGGTTTACTCTCCAATATGCCATAAATGGTCTTCTGAATTTTATGCATTCAATTTTTTTTTTTTGGAAAATTATACTAAAAGACCTAAGATAAATGATATTCATTACAAAGGATCATAAAAATAGTAATTATTTTGAAGGACCGAAAATTAAAATATTTAAATAGAAAGACTAAATTGTCCTTGTGTTATCTTCAGATCCTCTTGTATTTTCTCTCCTCATACGAAACAGATCTCGCTATGTGATTTGTGATTAGCGTCTTCTTTCGATTCCGGATCTACCTTATTGAGTTTTGTCTATTTTAGTGGAAGTCTTTAATTCATATTGGATCTATTGTTCCTTTTTTGGAGAAGATGCTTCATCGAACCCTGGAAAAATTTAGTCAGGTTACTCTTCTTTTTGGGTATTTCTTAATTGGAAGAAGAAGTAATAATAGAATCACTATTTTCACCACTTGTAAACGTTTTCGAACTTTTATTTACATTTTTTTTCCACTCCTATTGTATCCTATCTCAGCCAATCTCCTGCACAGTTTTCAAATTCAATCATATAAGTCCTTACATTTTTTTGCTCGGATCTGAATAATGGATGAATGATATTGGTCCTCGTGCGGCTGTATGTGAATGGAAAGGGGAATAAAATAATGGTTTTGGTGAATGGGTGTTGTGTGTGAGAGAGGGAATACCCAGATGATGATGAATGGCAGAATGTGGGACGGGGACAAAAAGAGTTGCGAACTAGGTAAAAATGGGAAGAAGCCTGGTAAAATCAATCGATGCTGAGAGTTCTCTATTCTTTTTTCTTTTCTTTTTTTTTTTTTTTTGCTCAAGAGAGTTCTCTATTCTTCAATTATTAGCAGAGAGACAGAGAAGAGAAGTCATGGCAGTAAACATTAGCATCTTCCTTAAAAAAGGAACAACTGGATTGAGTTTGATATAAAATTAAAGACTTTCCATGAAATAGAATGAAGGTCAATAAGATAGGTTTATAAATCGAAAGAAGACACGAATCATAAAGTGAGATCTGTTTTGTATGAGAAGAGAGAATACGAGAATATATGAAGATAATACATGGGCAATTTAGACTTTCTATTTAAATATTTTAATTTCTGGTCCTTAAAAATAATTACTATTTTTATGGTCTTTCTTAATAAATACTATTTATCTTAGGTCTTTTATTATAATTTTCCCTTTTTTTTTGATTAGCATTCATTTTTTTTTAACAAGCCATTGATTGTGGTATGATTTATTTATTCAAAGAGTTGATTTTCAATGTATATGAGTTTTTTTATATCTGATTTATTTTATAACAAGTTCTTATTATTAATAGTTTAATAGTTTAAAATTCATTTGTAGATTTTGATTTGAGAAGACAAAAATATAGTAATAATAGGGTATAATGATAAGTATCTTCTTCTCTTTCATTACAATTAGGGTTTTGAAAATTCATCTTTTTTCCCAATTAACTCTTAATCTTAAAACGTTCTTTAAGGAATATGGATATGGAACTTTGAGTTAACTAACCTTCCCTCCTAACCCATTTTAATTTTAATTTTTAGATGATCTATCATGTTGTTCTCAACCTATATCATTTAAGGGAGAGGATTTTCTCATAATCTTGTTTCTTCTTTTCTCTCATTGACTCCATTTGGACCATTGATTGGGAAGAAGAGAGAGAGGTTAAAGTAGCATTGTGATTAATTGGATGGATATATGATTTAAAGATGTTGAGGGATAATGAGAAAAAGAAGGGAAGAGAAACCTAACCCTTCATTTAACAGCGCAGTATAAAAATGAGAATATACCCAACCTATGATATGTTGTTTGATGTTTTGCCATTTTTTTTTTTTAAAAAAATTGATGTACAAAATTCATTTATGAAAATGAGTCAAATTCAATCTCTCCCTTTAGTTTCCTCTTCACTTAATTAATATCTTTACAATTAGATTAACGACATTTTGAGATTTAATATTATAGTAATATTATGATAATTTTAAATAATAAAAATACATATATAAATAAATTTAATGTACACAATTCATAAGTGCAGTGCAAACAACCATAGAAGATAAAATATATTATAATGAAGTATACTTTTGATTCTTTAATCGATGTTCAATTTTAGTCCTCTAACTTTAAAAAAATGTATTTTTAGTCATTTGAAGTTAAGAATGTCAAATTCATTGATGCAAAATGTTGAGCCGGCAAATTTAAATTGCCAACTCTTCAAGCTTAAAATGCTAACATGCCTTAAGAAAAATCGATTTTAAAATTAAAATATAAAAGTGATTATATTAAAAATTAAAATTTGGACATGTTAGCATTTTAAATTTGACGACTCATTATTTTCGGTTTATAAAGTTAACGTTGTTAACTTAAAAAGTCTAAAAACACACTTTTTCAAGTTAAAGTATTAAAACAGGACATCGTGTAAACTTAAGAGTCTCTTTGGCAAAGGGAAATGAAGGAAAATGGATGGGAGGGAAAATTTAGGGAAAAAGATAGAAAAATAATTTTAAAATTACAAAATTTTAAATCAAGTTTGTTACTAAGAGATGATAAGGGAATGACGAAGTTTAATACTCCCTCCAGTCCTAATTATAAGACAACATTTGGAAGTTGGTTTTAGTCCTACTTATAAGACAACATTCTGAATTTTGTCAATTTCTTCCTAAAATACCCATATTTTATTCTCTCAAGTATGTTTGGTTTTTTGTGAATGTAATTATATGTATGTGGATGTGTATACTCTTCCAATCATTGAAACTTTTAAATTGTTAGATTTTAATCTGTTTATCGATCAATTGTCATTAATTTGCCAATACACACACACACACATATACATATTCATACACATAGAGATATATGTGTGTGTGTGTTTTTATATGTGTGTCTATACACAAATATACATACATATATACATAGACACATATATAAACCCACACACACACACATATATATATATATCTGTGAGTGTATGTGTTATCAATATATATGTGTATGTGTTATATAAACACACACACATATATATGAGTGTGTGTAGATATGTGTGGGTGTATGTGTGTGTGTGTGTTTTTATATGTGTGTCTACACACAAGTATAGATACGTATATACACAGGCATACATATAAACATACACACACACATATTTGTGAGTGTGTTGTCAATATATATGTGTATGTGTACATATATAAACACACACACACACACACATATATACATATACATATGTGTGTGTGTGTGTTTATATATGTGTGTGTGTACTTATACATATACATGCATATATGTGTATATAATAATACCATTATTTCAATTAGAAAGCGTGTAGAAAAGAAAATTTTAGGTCGAAGTAAGTATGTGGTATGAGTTGTTATCTCCTTTTACTTTTGTCATTTTAAATTTATATTAGGCCATTTTAGGAAAATGAATAAAATTAACTAATTTAACTTCTCTCCTTAATCTTCTCAAAGTTTGTTAAATATGTCCTATAATTAGGACTAGAGGGAATAAGTAATTTACAATTCATTTTTTAGGAAATAACTGATTTAGAACTTGTAATTTTAAAGTTCTTTTTCTGTGTTTTCCCAAAAAAAAAAATAAGTTGAATTTTAAAAAATTGGAGAAGTGGGGTTATAAAGTTTTAATAAAAATAATATGTAAAATGAAAGAGAAAAAAAATTAATTAAAAACCTTTAACACCACTTCTCTAATTTATACCCCTCCCCTTCCATTTTCTCAAAATCTCTTGTACCAAATTGCTCCTAAGTCATGCTTGGTTCAAAGGGAGGGGACGAAAGGGAAGGGTAGAGAACCTTGTGTGTGTGTGTGTGTTTTTTTTTTTTTTTGTTTGATATCAACCTTGTGTGATTTAGTTGGCAAGGTAGGAGGTGATGAGTTTTTAGTGATCCATTGTTTGGTTCAAGATTAGATGAGAGGAGATAAATGATAACCATTTACCATTCTACTCCAACATATTTGGTAATATTTTTTATTTATATGTTATCTAAATTAAATTACATCTTATCTAATTAATATAATAACATTTTTATTTATAAGTAATATAATAATATGTATTTTTTTTAAAATTAATTGTATAATAATATATTTTTAACTATTATTTTTTATTTCTAATAACATTTTTTTATTTTAAATTAGTTCATAGTAATATATTTTTAATATAAAAATAATATATTTTTCAATATAATAATATTTTTGTTTAAAATTATATTAACATATTTTATAATTAACATATTTTTTATTTCAAATAATTTTGTAATAATATTTTTATTTGTAAAAATATAATTTTTTAATTTCATTTCATCATAATGATATTTTTAGTGATAAAAATATATTTTTATTCAGATTATTTTAATAATAATATTTTTTATTTAAATTTGTAGGAGCATATGTTATTTATATTTTTCCTCATGGGCATTTATTAAAGGGATATGATATTCTTACTACCATTTTTTTACTACCAATCTTACTACCACTTTTCCACCGTTAGATCAGAATCTCATCTACCTTTATAATTTCTCTCTCCTATTAAAATTCTGATCTAACGGTGGAAAAGTGGTAGTAAGATTGGTAGTAAAAAAAATGGTAGTAAGAATATCCTATCCCTTTATTAAAATATCACATAAGTTATAAAGGTAAAGTGGTTTAAAATTTTTGCTCTCCTCCAAAACTCCTCATTTTGGAGGAGAGCCAAAATAGAAGTGTTGGAAGGAAAGGAATGGAAATTTAGGTTCCTCTGCCCTCTAAAATTTTAAACTAAATGAAGGGAAGGGCTCATTTTTCTTTCCTCCCCTCCAACCAAATAAGCCTTAAAGGATTAAAAGTATATTTTAGTTAATATTTTAATAAATATAAATATATATATTAATTTAATTAATTTAATAATATCACGGTAACATATTAAAGAAATTAGGGCTTTTGGAGGATAAAATGATATTTTAACACTTACATAAAATATATATTGTTTCATAAAATTATTAATTTATACATATGTCAAGTAAGATGTTT
The DNA here is from genome assembly GCA_034222035.1 of Acacia crassicarpa. NCBI lineage: Eukaryota > Viridiplantae > Streptophyta > Magnoliopsida > Fabales > Fabaceae > Acacia > Acacia crassicarpa. Next base: position 13,972,214 of record JAWXYG010000009.1, on the reverse strand, counting down.
TATAGGATGTCACCTCATCCTCGTTGATATAATGTGGTAGTTTTTGGGGTTGACTACTGTCCACTTCTCTTCCTGTCTTCTTCCTCATCTCAGTCGTTGGATTAAAATATTAACCATTCAGATTTAATGTTTTATTAAAATATTATTTTTATATTTTTTAATAATTTAATATTTTATTAATATAAAAATAATATTTTTATAAAACATTAAATCTGAACCATTCAGATTTCAATCTAACGACTGAGATGAGGAAGAAGACAGGAAGAGAAGTGGACAGTAGTTAAATCCCAGTTTTTGTTAGTGAATTAACGGCAAAACTAACAGCGGCATGCTTGATGTCAAAAATTAAAATGCTAAGGGGTTGAATTTAAATTTCAGAACATTAACGGGTCATATGCCACTGCTCAAAGTCTAGGGGATTTTTTAGATTTTAGCCTTTAATTAAATAGGGACTAGGGAGGACATTGAGAGGAAGCTAAGCGGATAAAAAAACAAAAATGAAAATTGTACTCCCTCATCTTCTTATCGTATGAACTAATAGAAAACTGATGTTGGTATCAAAATTCAAATGTAAGTTTTTTTTTTTTTTTTTCAATTTTTCCCGTCGATCTTAGTAACATTCACTTAACAACAATTAAGTAAGAAAAAGAGAAAGAGAATTAAGAAATATAATTAAAGTGTTTTGAGAAAAATATATTATATTAATTAACTTAAATAATATCATAAATTAATTAATTAGGCCTTACATTAAATACTCTAAAAAAAAAGAGAGAGAGAAAAAGTCATGACACGAAAAGGAAGGAGTTTATTGTGTTTTCTTTTTGATTATAAGGGTCCACGGAGTCAACCTACGGTGCCGGTGCTGTTTCTGTTGATAGAATAAAAGAAACAACTTTCACCATTTTGATCCGTTTATTTTGACCAAGTCTAATAGTTAACTTAATGATTATGTAGGTAAATTTTTAATTTTACAATGATTGGGTATTTTAAAATTATTTTTTTCTCTTTCTATCCTTATGGGTACAATTTATATACTCCCTCCGGTCCTAATTATAAGGCATAGTTGACTTTGTTTGGAGAGATTAAGGAAGCTAAATAAGTTACTTAATCACTTTATATGTTGTATATCTTTAGATTATATATTAGTTTATTAGTCAAACTAATTACTTTGAAGAAAAAAATAAAAATAAAAATACTCTAAAGTAATTTAATTAGCTTCCTTAATTTTTCCAAAAAAGTCAACTATGCCTTATAATTAAGACCGGAGGGAGTACTAAAATTGTTACACTATCATTTATTACATGAAACTGGACTTATAAATAGAATCAAATTTTTTAGTCAAAATAGAATTATAAATAGAATCAAATTGGTACTAAATATGCTTTTTTTTTTTTCAATTTTTTCCAGTTCGAACCTTAGAAACATTCACTCAACAACAATTAAGTAAGAAAGAGAGAAAGAGAACTAAGAAATATGATTAAAGTGTTTTGAGAAAAATATATTAGAACTAAGGATCAAACTAAATTTTTAATTTTATCCTAATTTATGATTGAGTATTTTAAAACTATTTTCCTTTTTCTATCTTTATGGGTACAATTAATATGCTAAAATTGTCACAGTATCATTTATTACATGAAATAGGACTTATAAATAGAATTAAATTTTTTAGTTAAAATAGAATTATAAATAGGATCAAACTGATATGGAATATGCTTTTTCTTTTTTAATTTTTTCCCGTTGGAACCTTAGTAACATTCACTCAACAACAATTAAGTAAGAAAGAAAGAAAGAGAACTAAGAAATATGATTAAAGTGTTTTGAGAAAAATATATTATATTAATTAACTTAAATAATATCATAAATTAATTAATTAGGTCTTAACTCTAAGAGAGAGAGAGAAAGTCATGGCACGAAAAGGAAGGTGTTTATTTAAAAAAAAAAAAAAATTGTATGAGTGCTTTCTTTTTTATTCTTTGGGTCCACGGAGTCAACCTACGGTGTCGGTGCTGTTTCTGCTGACAGAATAAAAGAAACAACCTTGATGGAAAAGCCCGTGAGTGGCTTATTTGCCCACGAGCTTTCTCACACGACACAAGGAGGTGGCTTTTCCCACATACGACATCGTTTCCCGTGTAATATCAATGTTCCCTGCCTTTGTTTTTGCCAGAAACTGAACTTCACGGTTAAAGCTGGAACTGATTGGGAATGCTTTCACGTTGCATTTACAAACACATCAAACAATATCAAATTAATTAAAATTTTATCTTATAAATATAAATAATTAATTATAGTTATATAATATCTCAGGTTATAAATATCAGAGTTATTTAACTAATTATGATAAATTTAGGAAGCCAAATAAATTAGTTAACTATAATAAATATAGCATGGCTTTTTTAAAATACCTCTATATAACATTAGATTGTATATTAACTTATAATTTGGGTAAAAATGATAAATATGAGAGATCAAATATGATTTAAAGTCTTCTACTTATGATCAACCTTCAACTAGCTCTTATAAAACTTTAGGAAGTCATATTAATATAGAGGTTAGCTAACTCATTTATAGAGATTAATGAAATTAATTATTTATAAAAACTGTTTTTTGATTTTTGTAAAATATTATATTTAGTCTTTATTTACATTAGAACTACCTTTGGATGGAAATCTTTTTACTATGTCACTTCATAAGGATAGTTTAGGAAAAATGTTATAAAGTTAGAAAACAAAATTAACTTAGGTTTTATAAATCAACACACAGTTTTTATAATAATTAACTTAATCAATTTATTTTCTTAAAATCATTTTATCCCTCATATTTATCATTTTTGTCTAAACTAATTTACCTAAATTATAAGTGGATATATAATCTAATACTATATATAAGAGTATTTGAAGAAATCATGCTACATTTGTTATAATTAACTAATCTATATAGCTTCTTAAATCTATTAAAATTAAAATTAGTTAAGTTGTTCTTATATTTAAAATCAGAGATAGTATATACCTATAGGCTATAATTAATTATTTATATTTATATTATAAATTTTTAATTAATTTGATATTGCTTGATGTCATTGTAAATGCAATGAAAGCATTCCCTCTCACTTCCAGCTTTAACTCATTCTGCTCATGAAGTTCAGGCTTTAGCAATAAAAAAACAAGGGAAACTCAAACTTAGGTCCAAAGGGAGGGAAAAAATAACAAAAAAAGAAAAAGAATTTCCATTATAGATTCCCCTATTAAAAGAATTTTTAGAGACCACTATGTTATAAATTTCGAATGGGAAGTTCTATTCTTCCTATTAGTAATTGATATTTGGATATTATATGATATTAAGTTATACGACTAGATTTATGTACCTGTCAATCATCATTCTATAATATGTCAATATAGGCACATGTGTTGTATTTTTGTATTAAACTGGGCGGTGCCTTGGAACGAGAGAGAAGGTCCAACTTCTCTTTTCTTCTCTGCTGCGTCTTTTCGTGATCTTCTTTCCCTCGCCGATGGCTTATGATGCAGGTCGCCGGCGAGCACCATTCTTGTTCTTGGGGCGAGCTTCTCCCTCTCCTTCTGCAGATCTGATCTGACGAGGTGAGAGTTTTCAAGTTTTTTGTGTTTTTGTTTCATTTTTTGTAGTATGGGGTTTTGCGGTGGTGTTTTTGTCTCTAGAAATAAACAGATCTGTCAGATCTGAGATCAAATCCTCTTGGTTAGATGGTTGTTTGGACGTTATGAGGTCCGACTACCTCTTGGTAGCCCTGATCTGCGTTCTTGGGGGAAGATCTAAAGAGGTGTGATCTAATTTGTGGTCGATGTCACCAGATCTGTTTGGTCAAAGGAGCAGAAGTGTTCTTCAGGATATCAAGAGTCTTCTTTCTTCCAAGGTTGGGTTTTCTGGTTTCTTTACCCCAAGATAGAGTACCCAGTTAGCTGATTTAATCGCAGCTATTGCTTTTAAGATTGTGTGCCCTTTATGGTGGGTTTTTCAACCAACACTCTCTTGTTCGTCACTTCTAACCTTGGGTTTCGAGGAGGCCGATGATGTTCATGATTCTACTTCTACTCTTATATTTTTAATGTACGGTGCTTGGCTAATATTGTATCAAGTGTTTTTTGTTGTTGTTGTTATGTTGGTTGTATTTGTTTTAGATCTGTTTGTGGTTACTGTTATGTATTGTATCGTTTTGGAGTATTAATATATAGATCATTTGAACAAAAAAAAATATAGGCACATGTATTTGTCAATGGGAGTTGTTTTAGTCAACATAGATGGGCTTGTTAATGACCACTTTACGACTTATCAATATATTCACGTCCACTTATCAATGAGAGTTGGTTTAGATTGTAATAGAAAAATTGCAATAGATAAAATAGATGGGTTTGTCAATGGTCACCTTGAACTTGTCATTATAAACATATAAACTTGTCAAAATAGGCACATATACTTGCTAATATATGACTTGTGATTATAGGCACATAAATTTGTCAAAATAGGCACATACCATCAATTCATAACTTGTCAAAATATGTTCATACACTCACCAATGTATAACATGTCATTATAAGCATATAAAATTGTTAAAATATGCACATAACCTTGTCAAAATATGCACATACACTCATGAATTGATAACTTCTCATTATATGCATATAAACTTGTCAAAATATGGCACATATACTTGCTAATGTGTAACTTATTGAAATACACACATTGACAGGAAAAGCACCAATATAGGAACTTTTTGAAAAAATTGTACCCCATTAAAGCAGATGGGAAATATTTTATCAAAGTAATGCAGTTGACGTGATGCCACTAATGGCATAGAGTGGCGTCACAAAGTGAGACGCCACTCAATCATCATTCCATATATATATATATATGTGTGTGTGTGTGTGTGGAATGATGAGATGTGTGGTGTCTCACTTTGTGACGCCACTGACACTGTGTCAATGGCGTCATGCACTCATGCCACTCTACGCTATTAGTGGCATCGTCTCACTAACTGTATTACTTTGGTAAAATGTTTCCCATATGCTTTAATCGGGTACAATTTTTACAAAAAGTTCCTATATTGGTGCTTTTCCCCACATTGACATGTTGTCAAAACTCTCTTCTCAAAGCATGGTTCATACAAAGATGAATAGGTCAATGTGTGTATTTTGGCAAGTTATGTATTAACAAGTGTATATGTCTATTTTGACAAGTTTATGTACTTATAATGACAAATTATACATTGACGAGCGTATATGCTTATTTTGACAAGTTATAAATTGTCAAGTGTATATGAATATTTTGACAAGTTTAAGTGTCTATTTTAATAAGTTTATGTCTATAATAACAAGTCAAAAAGTGGTCATTAACAAAGCCTATCTACATTAACTATTGTCTTGTCATTTTCAAGTAAAATTTAAGACAATTCTAGTTGAGAAGTGGACGTGACTATATTGAAAGTTATAGAGTGGTTAATGACAAACTCATCTATGTTAACTAAAATAACTCTCGTTGATAAGTAGATATATTTATATTAAGGGTAAATGAGCAATTTTACATGTGTTTTTCCTTAAGAGCGCCCAGCACCACGTGATTTTTTCTGGACAAAAAATACACATGTGATTACGTTTTGGGAACGCCCAGCACCACGGCCGTTAGTTGACCGTTTGGTCAACGTTTAACTTGGATGGAAATGAACAGTAACGCAGCTAAAATTACACTTTTGCCCTTAGTTTTAGGTGAAATTACACTTTTACCCTTAGTTTTAAATATTAATTACACTTTTACCCCTAGTTTTAAATATATTAAAAAAAAACTAAAATACCCCATCGGTGGACCCCACCGCCGGCCGCCAGTGGTGCAACCGACGGTGGTGGCTGGCGGCGGCGGCGGTTGGTGGTGGTGGTGGCCGGCGGTGGGGGGTATTTTAGTTTTTTTTTTAAATATTTAAAACTAGGCGTAAAAGTGTAATTAATATTTAAAATTAAAGGCAAAAGTGTAATTTCACCAAAAACTAAGGGCAAAAGTGTAATTTTAGCCGTGTTACTATTTATTTCCATCCAAATTAACAGTTGGTCAAACGGTCAACTAACAGCCGTGGTACTGGGCGCTCCCAAAACATAATCACATGTGTATTTTTTGTCCAGAAAAAATCACGTGGTGCTGGGTGCTCCTGGGGAAAAACACATGTGTAAAATTGCTCCTTTACCCTTATATTAACAAGTCATAGAGTGACGATTAACAAATACTTGAACCTAGTCATATAACTTAATATTATATAATATCCAAATATCAATTGCTAAGGTCAAAATGATAATTTTACATTCAAAATTTATTACCACCAAGATCTATAAGGACTTTTTTAATAGGAAAATCTATAATGAGACTTTTTTGTTATGTGTTTTTGGTCCTTGGGACCTAAATGTGATTTCCCTTAAAAAAAATTAGGGAAAATTATAATGAAGGACCTGGAAGAAAAAATATTTATTGAGAAGGGCCATAAAAATTGTAATTACTTGGAAGGACGAAATATCATAATATAAATTTAAAATTAGTAAATTGTCCTTAATCAAACCTTCTATATTATCTCTTATATTCATAATTAAAAATAACTAAAATTAAAATTAAAACCATTCTCCATTCACATATAGTATCATTGTATTTTTTTAAAAAAAATTTTCACCATTTCAGGCTAATATAAAATCAATAAATTTTTAATTAACTACGGTTCAAACTCATATATTTTTTCCTAAATTTTTATTTTTCAACAAGTTCTATATCTATATAATCAATAGATTATCTAATTAACGAATATATTATCAAGTTTCCAAATTTATATTATCAAGTATCAACATTGACATCAATTAAATACTTTTTTTTATGAAAATAAAAACTAAATTCATTTCAATTTTTTAAGGATATAATAGATTTTTTTAATTTTATTAACATTAAATGAATTTTTTAACCTACATAAATTTCTTCTAAAATAAAAATAAATCATATAAAATTTTTAGTCTAACATATATACTAAATTATAAAAGACTTTTTTTTTATTAAAATCATATAATTATATTTTTATTTAAAACTTTATTATTTTAACAAATCATGCTTTTAAAAAAATTGGAGAATATGTGATTTTTCTCCAAAATATCTACGCAAGTTGTGAAAAATGAAACTTGAGAAAAATGTATTTAATTTAGTGAAATTTAATATTTTGTATTAGTTTTAAAAATAGGGTGTGGAAGGGAATGAAGAAGATTTTCTTAGGGGTAGTTTAGTATTTTATATTTTATATTTTTTGCATTTGATCCTTATAAGTAATTACAATTTTTATAGTATTTTTCAATAAATATTTTTTCCTACGGGTCCTTTATTCGAATTTTCCTAAAAAAATTAAGCTAGGGGATATTGATATTTACACGGAAAACGATGTTGTATGAGGGAAAAGGATGGGTAGCGGACAAAGTTGGCAGCCGAGAGACCTCTCACAATGGGTTGGGTTTTTCTCATCATCCCTCGTAATTTTAAATTGTATCCATCCAATCAATCTGAAAGGTCAAAATGCTATTTTGATTTTTCTCTTCTCTTCTCAATCAATGGCAGATGGGCTAATGAGAAATAATGATAATGAAAAATGATAAGAGCCTAAGAGGATCTACTTCCCTCCCACAACACACCACAACTCATTGGCTCTATGAGAGTTTGTTACCTTTTCGCCGCATTTCTCTGACTTATAAAATACCATCTTTGTGCTGACATGATTCTAGTTCAATCGGTTTTCAAAGGATATTTGGATACGTTTTTGAGAGACCAGCTGGTTTGCCTTTATTTGTTTTCTTTCTTGTTTGATGTATTGAGGGCTAGATTTTCATGGTCTAATCCCTTTCTCATACTTTCAAGCTTTAGCTTACCCCTATTTCTTTTAAAAAAAAAAAAGCCATCTTTGTACTTTTCCCTTGTTTTTGGTTTGGATCCCTTGATAATGTTGAAATTAATATTCCCACGTTGAAATATTATTATATTTTATATTGATATTTGATATATTCGATATATTTTAAAATATAAATATGAGATGTATCGAACTATGATGTATATATGTCAGATTTATACATTTTAAGTGTTGTAAAAAAAAAATCATACTTTTAAAATATATGGAATATATTGCTGGCAAAAAAATATGGAATATATCAAAGGTATATCTCAACACAAGATATATTAAAAAATAATAATAATATAAGATATGATATCTTAACAGATATTTATGCTTGCTTGGGATGCTGATAGAGTACTTTAAAAATACTTATTTAAACTCTGAGCAAAAAAAAAAAAAAACTTATTTAAACGAGACAAATTTACTCCTGTATGACACTCCTCTTGCGCACCTAAATTATTATTAAAAAACTGCTTTTAGAGGTACGTACCAAAAGACACGCTCTCTTCCTTTGCCTCATCGCCTTCTTCAATTTCCTTCGCCCTTTTCACAGTTCCCGAAACATGGAAACTAGGATCATTCATCATTAACCTTGTAGAAAACTACTACTATCATGTGCTCTCTTTTTAATATCCTTTACTTTCTTCTTTTTCTCTTTCTGCTTTATTACTCTCTTTTAATTCTCTCTTGTCACAACCTTGTAGTAACTGTTGGGATATCATTAGACTTATAAGTCACATTGTGGATCCGAGGTTGAGCTCTGCTGGTAATAATGGAGCTCAAGAACCAGAATCACTGGCTTTCTCATGGATGTGGTGCATCATCTTGCTTTTCCTTGTTGTTGTTCATAATGTTCTTTGCGAGTTCTCTCATTCAGTTGAGTCATGCCTCGACTTCAATGTCCCAGGTATGCTTTTGTAACTGAAGCCCAGCCAAATGTAGTTTTTTTGTGGACTCTGAAGTTTTACTTTTTTTGTTTCTTACTGTCTGTGAATGTTGATAACGGAAATTTAAGGTTTTAATCAGCATTCATGTGAGAAAGGAAACCGAAGTGTATTGAAAGTTAATTGATTAATTTAATTCTGTTGACGTACGTGGTTGATTAAAAACTTATCTAAGAATGACCAGCTGGGTAATATTATTTTATCGCAAGTTGATTAACCAAATGTAATTCTATCGTTGGGTGGATTTTTATACGACTAGAATGACTTTCATATCAGATATGAGGTATCCTCTAGAAAATCAGCTATTATTTTGCCTGAAAGTGATTTTTTTTTTTTCCAATACGGCAGTATCTTATGACTTGGAACCTCCTTTATGCAGGAACAGCGAGCTATAAAACCCAGGCACTCGCGTCTACTCAAGAGTGCTTTAAAACGTGACATTGTAAGACTTGATTCAGTAGCCAATACATTAATGGTTTTCGGGTTTCTGCAAAATCTTTCAGTTTATACATTATTATATTATATATTACCAATTTTTTCCCTACTTGTGTAGTCAACATCACAGCTTTCTGATCTGTGGACTCCTCTGGAAAACCAAGGTTGGAGACCTTGTGTTGAATGTGGAAGTGAACCATGTGAGTCAACTACTAAGATACTCAGTCCTATGTTTTTTAATTCCTTAAAAAATAAGTCAGACCACTTTGTTACTATGTTATGAGTGGCTGATGTTATCTTTTCGTGACTGGAATTTGAAATCTGAGCAGCATTACCAGAGAAGTCCGAGGGATACATGCAGGTATTTCTTGATGGTGGGTTAAACCAGCAAAGGATGGGGGTAGGTATTGTAATGACTAATGAACAGTACTAAGACATTTTTTTAAAAAAAATGTAATGTATGTATTATTGATTTGTACTTTTGCATCTTTGAAGATATGTGATGCAGTTGTTGTTGCAAAGCTACTGAATGCAACTCTTGTTATTCCACACCTTGAAGTTAATCCTGTTTGGCAAGATTCAAGGTACTTGCAGGGGTCATCCTTCCATATTTTCTCCACTTTTTAAGGGAAAGTTAATCCTTTGGCCACTGTAGTTTTGACTTGGATAGAACTTAGTTTTTAAACTTTGACTCAGTTACTATAATTTTGACTCAGTTGAAACTTAGTCTTTAAATTTAACTCACTGTAACTCAATCCCTATAATTTTAACTAATTAAGATTTTAGTCTCTAAGCTTTATGGAATATATAAATTTTTTCATGGGGAAAGTTAACCTTTGGTCATTGAAGTTTTGACTTAGTTAGAACCCGATACTTAAACTCTAACTCTGACCATTGACTTTGTTGAAACTTGGTCCCTAAATTTTGACTCTCCTATGATTTTAACTGTTTAAAACTTTAGTCTCTAAGCTTCATGGAATATATACTTTTATTTTCAAAAATAAAGGGACTAATGTTTTAAGTGATAAAATTATAAGGACTGGGTTGTATCGAATAAAAAATGAGAGATTAAGTAACAACCTAGTTAAAATTATAAGGATCAAGTTGTAACTAAGTTAAAACTATAAGGATAAAAAGATTAATTTTCCCTTTTTTATGTTTATCCCTTGGATTGTGCATGATGTACATTCTGATGTCTTGTCTCTCCACAGTACCTTCATGGATATATTTGATGTGGATCACTTCATTGATGTATTAAAGGATGATGTTTCTATAGTTGAAGAGTTACCTGAAGAGTTTTCTTGGAGCACAAGGGGTTATTACGCCGCAACTACCCGAGATACCAGAATCAAGGATGCACCTGTTCATGCTACTGCCAACTGGTATCTGAAAAATGTTTGGCCTGTTCTACGGAGGTTGGTAGTTAGTTACCTGAACCTGTCACTTGATATTTGCCAACGAATGAGTTACCTGAACCTGTCACTTTATATTGCCTGTTCTACAGAGGTTGGCAGTTACCTATACCTGTCACTTTATATTTGTGTTGCGTATGGTTAGGCACAACATGTTTATACATGGTAACAACCATTTTGGCATTTTCCATATGAAATCGTCAATCTGAGAATCTTTTAGGAAATCTGTTATCAAAATCTGTACTTGATTTTATTCTCTGACAACACATTACACAAGCCTTCAACGCCCAACATATACTCCCCTTATCCTATTCATACTTCACTTCTAGCATATTTCACAAAAATAAAAAATAAAAACCTTAAACCTCATTAACTTTACCTTAGAATTTAACAGCTTTCCAACTTTAACTTATTTAATATATAATATAACCTCTAAAAATTAAAATCAACATAATAATAAATGAAAAATAAAACTGTATATTTATAAGAAAAATTTAATGACGTGACAAAATAAACATTCTCTCTTATAGGATCAATGGAGTAATTAAAAATAGGATATGTATTTTCAGAGTTTGGTAATTATGGCTCAAATGCTGAGATATAAACAACTTACATCAACGTTCTCTAGTGTAACTAAACTTCTCTACAAATCATGGCTTGTTAGATTTATGAGATCAGAGTCTAGGACTTTTACCATTGCATCTAATCAAGGCCTCTTTTGTGATCTTTTTCTTTGGTACAACTGAGCTGCATGCAGAATTTTTGTTTTTTCATGATTCATTTTAAGAACCTAAAAGCTGGGCTGGGACAAATAACTAGATGTATGAGACATACCAGAACCATCAAATTTGAGGGCAAGTAGTTGGACGCGATTAATATTAATATCTATGCTCTAGTTTGAGTATACGTGTCAAAAGAAGCATATTTTAGCCTGATTATCCTTTGAGTTCCTAACTCAACTACAGATTGCTACTTCCCAAAGTCTTCTGCTCATCATTATTCTACAATACTGATCTTTTTGACATTCTAAAATCTTTTATTTGGCGCAGTCATGGTATTGCTGCAATTGCTCCATTTTCTCACCGACTGACATTTGACAACTTGCCCATGGAGATGCAACGGCTACGCTGTAAAGTCAACTTCCAAGCATTACGCTTTGTTCCTCACGTCCGAAAACTTGGAGATGCTCTAATCAACCGCCTTCGCTATCCTCAAGGCTCTTCCGGAGAAATGGGCACCAACTACCTCCAAGAGGTCACTGATGCAGGCCAGAAGAGAAGGGTAGGGAAATTTGTTGTGCTTCACCTACGCTTTGATAAGGTATTGCTTTTATCTATTTGTTGATGATCATATATGGACACAAGCCTTAAATGTCAATATTTGATTTCTCAAGGGGAAATCATTGAGGTCCCAAGAAAAGAACATAATTACCAAAAATTCTTAATAACAAGTAAGTAGTATGAACTTGTTGTTATTGTATGCTACTCACTTGTTATGAGGCTTTTTAGTGATCACATTCCTTCTTTGGGACCTCGTAGTAATTTACCTGAGAAATTTTGAGTTGGGCTGAATGGCTGATAAAGCTTTTGGCAATTTGCAGGATATGGCAGCACATTCGGCCTGTGACTTTGGTGGAGGCAAAGCTGAGAAACTAGCTCTTGCTAAGTATAGACAGGTGATTTGGCAAGGAAGGGTTCTTAATTCACAGTTCACTGATGAAGAGTTGAGGAGTCAGGGCCGTTGTCCTTTGACACCAGAAGAGATTGGATTACTGCTAGCAGCTTTGGGGTTTGATAACAGCACTCGTTTATATCTTGCCTCTCACAAGGTCTCATATTTTTTGCCTCTCACATGAAAATGAAACACTTGTGTTTTTCCCAGTTGTTGTTTGGGTGCAATAGTTGTATTTTGCAGGTGTATGGTGGGAAAGCAAGGATTTCAACTTTGACAAGATTGTTTCCTCTGATGGAGAGCAAAATGAGCCTTGCTTCAGCTGATGAACTTTCAAAGATTAAGGCAAACGCTTCTTTATTGGCAGCAGTTGATTACTATGTTGGTTTGCACAGTGACATTTTCATCTCTGCTTCCCCAGGAAATATGCACAATGCATTGGTGAGTAGTGCCGGATGCTTTTCAATTTACATTGGAAAAATTAAGGTTAATTAATCTCATGCTCTTATAGTTTAAGCTGATTTTTAACCAAGTATCATAGTTTTACTGGTTTTTAATCAAGTCTCTTGTCTTCCCCCCCCCCCCCCCCCTTTTTTAATCACGCCCTTATGTCAGGTGACTAATAAAAAGAAGAAAAACAAAAGAAAATACAGGGACATGATTTAAAATTAGGCCAAATTATATAATTTAATATTTAAGACTTTTCAAATAAGGGGTGTGGACAAATATGACTATTATCTCAGAATTTTAGACTATAATAAGAACAGTAATGACCTTATATAGTGACATAAAAGCTTATATAGAGGTAGGAAGTCACATGTTCGATCTCACTTATAATCTGAGTTTGTTAGTCTATGCCGCTCTAAATAATTAATAAGATTTTTTTTTTTTTGCCCAATAAATAATAAGATTATATTAAGAACAAACAATTTCACCTGTTACAGTATTGTCTTTTTGGTAATAGACACTTTATCACCATGATTGAGCAATTAGAACTTGAACTTATCAGAATAATGTTATGCGCTGATGATGATCAATGTTATGATGCTGTCATCAGGTCGGACATCGAACTTATCTGAATTTAAAGACAATTAGACCAAACATGGCATTGATGGGTCAACTCTTCCTGAAGAAAAGCATCAGTTGGTCGGAGTTCCAACAAGCGGTGGTTGCTGGTCACCGGACCAGACAAGGTCAACTCAGATTGAGAAAGCCAAAACAGTCAATATACACATACCCTGTTCCTGATTGTATGTGCCAAGCTTAGCATATATATACAAGTTGCTCACGGATGATTAGAGTGTTTTTTCCCCCTCTTGCCATTAGCCTCTGTTAGTTCAGTGGCTTATAATTTATAACATTGGTGGCTTGATGAATAAAAAGGCATTACCTTATTAAAGAATGTGAATTTTAGATATATATTTAGTATCTGTCGCCTCCCTTTCTTTTATAAAAGTGGAAGACAATTACTAATTATCTTGTCAGCCTCTTATATTTTGAATCAAAATTTTCTTCTAGAAGACTTTTTATATTTATTTGCTCTGTAGCCACTAATTTCCCATAAATTGAGTTCCAATAGCGTTCTCAATTTCCAAATAATAAAATCAAACTTCCCCTAAATTGAGGGAACTCCCCCCTTTTTACAAAGACAGACGCGAAAAATCACATAGAAAATTCCACTATTTGATGTTGTGTTGATCAGGATAATTATGAAGCTACTGAAAATAATATCAAACATTCACAATTAGCACAACAAACCAAATGCATAATTCTAATATTATTGGTTTGAAAAAAAAGGAATTGAGGACATCAACAAAGTAATAATACAACATACAAATATAATCATGCATCAGCCGTTCTTGATCCATGAATTTGTTGAAGAGGACGCTTCATTTTGAGAAGATGGGACAGACCTGATATTACATGTAAACGACTGTGTGGAACACCTGTTTTTGCAAGGGCCCTTCCTTTTTTGTCAACGAGCACAAAGCATGGAACATACCTTACATCGTAATTAAGGAGCTGCAAAAATACAAGTCACAGCAAAAAGAAGCCATGTTAGATTCTTCTAAAGAGAAGGCTAATGAAAAGCATGAACACCATAAAAATCAATTAAATTCACAAACAACGCCATTGCCATTCAAAATATCACTAGTAATTTTAGCCTGCTTATTCTTCAAAAACCCTCTAAGCAAGTTCTTTCAATATGGGAGAAAAAAGTTCGTAACTCCCTAGCACTATAACCAAACAGATTATCTTGTATGAAAAAACAGATTATTCAAGGACCAACAAAGGACCTTCTGAGCTGCATACAACAACAACAGAGCCTTTATCCCACTAGGTGGGCTCGGCTCCATGAATCAAACGATGCCATTAAACTCGGTTAAAAACCAAATCTCAAGATAAATTGTTAATTAAGAGATCTTGTTCAATAATTTCATTGAGCATTCTCTTCAGTCAACCTTCTTAGCTGCATCTCATATAATATTTATTGATTCAATAAAAAGTGGAGACTTTCATGCCCTAAAACATAAGTGATTTATAAGCATCATTATCTGTCAAGCTCTACATATGAGGACACTAAAAGTGGAGACTTTCATGCCTAAAAGGACTCAGGAAGTAAATTAACAATCATCTGACAATAGGTCTAAAATCTAATGGCTTGTGCTTTAAATGGGAGTGTGAGGCATATGATCGAATCTTCACAGATAGACTCTGCAAACAATCTCATATGAGTATTATAGCAGCAAAAGATATAATCACTACTTTTCAAAAGGCATGAGGTGAAGATGTTGCAAGAATCTCAATGGAAAGCAAAGAATGAGATGGGATTCAGTAAAAAAGAAAAAAAGAATGTTTGGCTGCAAGATACATGGTTCCTACGCAACGCTGACTCGCACAAGTTATGCAGTGCTCATTACATCCAAAGATTCAAGAATGAGCACACCCACCTGGGAATCACAATAAAATGACACAAATATCACAAATTCCAGGTGTTTTCTGGATCTTTTGTTCATATATCTTTTGGAGTTTTCTCGGTTATTGTACACTGATGATGAAAATAAGAAGCAAGGCAACAAAGTATACATCAATAATACTCCACAGAAAATAAGATACCTCAGGTAGCCATTTATAATTCTCAGCATCAGCCATGACAATGTTGAGCCAGTCAGAATTCCTTGTCTCTACCTCTGAAACAAATTTAAGCAAAGAATTGCAAAGCCTACATTTGGGCGAGTAGAACTCAATCACTGTAGCCTCCTTCCCACTGGCTAGGGCAGAGGCAAAAGCCCTCTGCTCTGCTTCCCCTTGCTCAATTGCAGTCATTTTCTGCCTCCCCTTGGTTTTCTCATCCAATTGCAAGGGATTGAGAGAAATCATCCGAGAACTTGAAGGTTTTGAAAGTGAATCGGCAAAGTTGAAAGCCATTGATCCAAGATTTTGGATTGATTTGAATAGCCAAGGACCATCAGAGTTGCAAGGGTCAGAAGTTTTGTTACTTTGATTGACATCCCATGGCCATTTTAGGCAAAACACATGTTGCCTAGGAATCAAACCCATTTCCTGCCTAGTATCAGCGTCAGTTTAGAATGAACTAATGCGAATAAAAATAATAAATTCCTACCATAGGCGGACCTATAGTGCACTAAATAATCTTTGAAATATGCATAGTTGATATAATATCCTTTTAAGTTTTGTTCCAGATACTTTGACACGACTCAAGCCAAGTCACTAACAAAATCATACATCACAACTACCCTGAGAATTTTCTAAATTGATACTCCCTCCCTCCGGTGCTGCTAATTATTGGAGGTGCAAATTGCATTACAAAAATACAAAAGTATTCCTATAGTTAAGACGGGTAGTAATATAAAGAGATTGATAAAACAGAATGCGTAATTAAAATAAGAAATGAAAAACAAAGCAAGAACAACTTCGCAGGTGACAGATAGCGCGGGGAATAAATTCAAATTTTGATTCAAAGCCAGATTGAATATATCAGTATCACGGGATTTTGGGAGCAAACGAAGCCTTTCGAACCTTTTTCACTACTTGAACAACTACGCAGGGCTGACAACGGTGGACGGCGTCGACGGAGTGTGGGATGCTTGTTCGTCGACCAAGACTGCCGCTTCTTAGTACGGGAATGTGTTTTGTCGTACAGGAATGTAATCTTAACATCAATCTAATGATATTTTAGATAATTACGAGAGTAAAATAAAGCCCATGTTACTTTAATGATATTGGTATTTTCTCTATTTTAAAAATATATAATTAAGTCCAGACTTTCAACAATATTAAAAACATTTTACGAAAAGTAATTTTTAATTATAAATTATTTTGAAATAAATTTTATTTACCCTTCAATCCTTCATGATTTTAAATTTCTATTTTTGGCTAACATTGTTATGCATAATTTAAGATTTTTCTTTTTTCTTTTTCAAATATTTTTTTTCTTATTTGGACATATGTTTAATTAATTTAATTAGTGTAGATATAAAAAATTGATTGAAAACATGATTTAAATTTTCTTACAAATATATACAAATAAAGTACGCCTATCAATGTTTGAGCCCGGGAAAAAAATTATGAATTTAAATATTTTAGGTAATCTCTGTAACTTAATCACATATTCTATTATAAAATACAACATGGCTAAAATAACAATTTTGCTATGGAAGTATTGACTAGAGAGTATTTAGTACCCGGAAGTTTCTTTGATATCATTTTTACCCCAAAAGTTTAAAAACATAGCAATCTTACCTATCGGTTGATTTTGACTATTGAATTGTTGCTCTTTCTGTAAAAGCAAATTTGCTTCTAAAAAAACTTTCGAGAAAAATTTGCTCTTAAAAAAAAATTACCAAAGCAAAAATGATAAAAAAAACTTCCAAGTGCTGAATACTTCCTAACCAATATTTTCATGACAAAAAAGATTTTTGACCAAATATAATATACTTAAAAATATTTTTTTCTTTATTTAAAATAAATAAAAAAAAAGGTTTAATAAATGTGATAAAAAATAAAAAATCATAGTAATATGATCAAAATTAATAAATTTTATAATATTAACTATTACAAATTTTTTGTCGTGATATTAAATGGTAACAGATGGTGTAGTGAAATTTCATACTCAAACAACAAAATTAACTACTCTAAATGATTAAACTCACGTCATGAGTTATATATAATTATTATTAACTTTTTTATATGTCTAAATTTTATGATATGCACTAGCACTGCCCTCAAATTCAAACACTGTCGGGTAACTCTTCAAATTCTTTTTTTGGGTCAATTTGAGAGAAAATTAATCTTTTAGGTCTATGTAGTTTTGCCTCGGTTATAATTCAGTCATCTTGCACTTTGAGTGCAACTGATTTTCTTGTAATTTTGATTTAGTTATAATTTAGACCTTGAACGTTAATTAATTGCAACTGAGTCCCTGTAGTTTTAACCATTCTACAATTTAATCTCTACGTTTTATAAAAATGAAATTATATATTCAATAAAGGTAGGGACTAAATGGTAGAATGAATAAAACTATAGAGATTGAGTGGCAGGAAATAAAAATACATAAATTGAATTATAATCGAATGAAAAATATAAGGATTAAAAGATTAATTTTTCAATGATTTTATACCCATCCATTGAAAACCAAAAGTTGAACTACACGTATGTATGTGTGTCTATTTATTATTTTTATTTACTAAGAATTAGGTCTAACTGAAAGGTTAGTCTCTTGCATGATGAACTATTTTTATTTTATTTTTCTTATTTATATTCCTTTTCTGACTCTCATGCTTTCCTTTTTTTTTTTTTTTTTGGATAAAGACTCTCATGCCTTCAGAATTTCTTCCAGACGTAAAAAATCAATCCAAAATTTACTAAGGATTTTATGTACAATCAACTACGAACCTGGAGCACTTCAAATCTATTTATCTTAAAACATTCAGCCGTTGAAGGTTCCAGTCAATTCCTTTGGCTCTTTCTTGAAACTGTCCATCCACTCCTCAACACTCAATAGGAAGGGTTCTCTTTGATCCCTCCAATGCAACACCAAGGACTATATTCTCTTCAACATCAGGCTTGCATGTAGGAGCCTGTTCGGCCGGTTTCCTTTCGCCTTGTTGTTTCGGTGGTTTATCCAGAGGATCCACCAGTTCTATGTCAGCATTACTTGAAGCTGAGGATGACATTATATTGTCAGGGTCAGTTTTCTGCTTAAGGTTCAAGTCCTGGCTTAAATTTGCTTTGGAATTGGAAGCAGAGATATCTGGCAACCTGATATTTCCATTAGTATTTGAATCTGGTTTCCGCGGATCATCTTCACGTGCTGCAGGGTGAACCATGGATGACACGGCATTTTCAGATTTTCCATTCACATCAGAATTAGGCGTCACAGCTTTGGAACCTGACTTGGAGTTTGAAGGAGTTTCTCCAGTATCAGAATCTGGAACCACTGTTGATCCAGCCTTGGCATCAGTCTTTGCAGAATTTTTGGTTTGTGTTCTTTGGCTCCTTGTTCTATCATCAGAGCTGATTTTGTAAGATGGCTCAATCAATAATAATGGACGGTTGCGCACTGTTCTAGCACCATCAACATAAGAGTCTGAGAAGGGCATGTTCTCTAAGTCATCATCACTAAATCTCTTCTGCACGGTACGAACTGGTGTTGCAAGTCGAGCCCCATGATGACCAATGACTCTGAGAAGATCTAATAGTATAACTTCCTAGTTTCAAAGACCAATTGATTAAAAATTAGCTGAATACTTGACCAGCATATCGATGTAACTTGAATTAGATGATACTTCTAAGAACTAAGAAAAAGTATACTCATATTTATCTTCACGACAATTACCAGATGCATAAGCAGCTGGCTTTGGAAAAAGGGAGGGAAGAAAGAAAGCAAGAAACTACCAAAATATTAGCAAAAACACAGCTATGTAAGTAGTCATTGTAGATAAAACCTAACTTAAATTTTTTGACACTCAAAAGTATCATCGTCTTTTGACTGAATTATCTAATGATAAGAAGACACCAGCTCTCGTGAACTCAGGTCAGGTAAGATATATAATAATGACAGATTGAAAGATAACGTGTCACATTTTTGACACGGAAGAAAGTATTCTTACCTTAACACGAAAATACTCTTCATGACGTGAGGTCTTGACAAAACAAGACACCAGTATCTGTGAAATACATAGCAAAAATATAAGAAAATAAATTATACACAGACAAGTAATAGTGAATATGAATAGAAACATTGCCAATGATGATGTTATCTGTGAAAATCCCAAGCTTGTAAGATATTGAATATGTATATCTAATTGCAACAAAATGAAGGGAAGGTGTGGATTTAATTTCAATTATGAACATTGACAAGTAACTATAGATATATTGAACTCGGTGTAAGCTTGCTCACTCAGATCCTCTATGAGTATATAATATTCAGATGTGTGCTGTGTCTACTGATATTTTGTCAATGTTCTTTTGTTGATTTTTGAAACAGTTAATCACTAACGCGATCCAGAAGTAGTATGGTCAAAGCATGGCTCAAAATAGCACTTTCAAGTTTCAAGACAATCAAATGACCACACTATTTTATTGTTACATTGATCAAAGAGCTGAGATCCAATAATTATCTGTGCTTGTTCAAGTGGCTATCATGTGCAGTGACGACCAACACACATGCACAGAATAATCTTATGTTTCCAAGATCCTTGTCAACCAAAGCACACAAAATCATTTAAGTCATTCTGATAACTCCATACTAACCATAAGAGATTGATTTTCAGGATCTACATTCTCCAGAAACACTCTCCTGTGCAGCCGCTGCTGCTCTACTTGAGGATTTTTGGCCAAGACTTTCCGCATGTCGGCAACAATATTCTGTAGAGGTAACAGAACTTTTGTATCAGAAGGCCAAAAATAATATACTTCATGGAGTTTAAAAGCCTACTGGTTTCAAGAAAGTGCAGCTCACATTAATCTTGCCGACATCCAAATGACTGATGCATAAGTGGGTTTTGATCCTCCAATGTGTTTTCTGAGTAAGGTTCCTCACAACATTCATTGTAAATTTGTGGTTTGGAATATGAAGAGCCTCACGATCTTCACCTCTTATGATTGTTGGAGACCACCAGCCAACACGCTGTGTATCATGTAAACATCAGTGCCCAAAAAGGAGCCTTAAAAGAAGGGATCCAGAAGTAGCAGCTTATGTTTTAAACTGTTGTCTTTCATTACATAGAAATTAAATGGCACGTATGCAGTAAATTCCTGTGTGCAGTGGAGTTTAAAACTTGTAATCGCTGCAGTTATTATAATCCCTACCTTGAGGGGTATTGTAATTGCAATTTTTGACTTTAGGCAGTAGTTGTAATTCCCAACTTTTAGAGATTAATTAATTAATTAATTTGACTTAGATGGTTTTCTGGTACACTTCTCTTTGCCATATGTACACTAGTACAACACTTTTCTTTAATTTGTTAAAGGGTGCAACTGAACCAACTAACACAGACCTCTACAGTACCAGAAACATCATATCCTTCAATCTTTGTTTGAATCCATTCATTCGCCACAAAAGGTCTAGTTGCGTGAATCATCAAGCTGGAAAGGAAGTTTGTAAATATCTGAACACAGAACACTCAATATCAATATATGCCACAATATTGTTGACATAACCAAAAAGAGGGGAGAGTTAAAAGCAACAAATAAATCCCACACCTCACGACCAGCAAGAGTTAGTAAAACTGTCCCAAGACCTCCTGCAGTTAGCCATTTCTGGGTAGAGAAACCCAGCAGTTCCATGAACAATGAAAAGGCAGTAACCCATACTGCAGTGTACAGAGCATTGCCAGCAAATTGGAATCCCATCTGACAAATGAAGACAACTCATAATACCATCAACATTAAACCAGAGCTGGAAATTCTTGGAGGGAAAACACAATGACATCCAGGATTTGACAAACATTATCTTATAAAAACTGGAGTGTACAAGCCACTAGTCTTTCACAAATGATAGATCTATAAATAGATGATATATAAGGCCACACATAAATTTTAGCATCCCCGCTTCACTTGTTTTTATGTTATGATAACAAATCCAATGGATTGCTAATCTTCATCAATTTTAGAAAAATAAACAACAATCCAAAACCCAATATATGACATCAATAGATTAATTTGGAAATCATGCTTTAACGGACAGTTATAGGGATTAAATCTAAGACAGGTAGTAAAATTGAGTTGCTGTTAAATCAATACTAATTCTATTACTTAGCTAATTCTATTACAAAGCTATTTGTGTTTTCCAAAAGCAAATATACATACATTTCTTGCCTCATTGGCATCAGCACTCTGAACAAAGAATGTCTGTGCTTGTTTAATCACACTGCATAAGAATATTGCATGTTTAGAACTTTAGATTAATGGAAGCAATCCATAGCAAGCTGCAAGTAATATAACATCTAAAACAAATATCACATTGATGAGCTGAAGCTGGCTTAAAAAACATGCTTCTTCAAAAGACTACAGTTAAATGGTCTGATATAGCTATTAAAAGCAGCATGACAAAATATCTGTAAGGTATTGCTTGCCCATGGATTCAGCAGCAGTTCGAAAGGTTGACCTATTCGGGAATCTCTGGTCTATGCTTTGTTATGTAAATTATGAATATAATTAGGTTAGATAATTTGGGAATTGGGTTAGGTTAGATTGGGGATTTATTGGCACAATTAATCCTATGAGGCCAGTGATGTGGCACACTACTAATTCTGTGAGGCCATAGGGATAGTTATGTAGTTAGTTAATAAATAGTTAGTTAATAGCAGATTAGGGATATTCCTAGTGTCAGTGGTACTTAGTTACTACTGTGAGGGATAACTGAATAAGGCCAGTACCTATATAATGGGAAAGCCTATGTTTTAGTTAATAGCAGATTAGGGATATTCCTAGTGTCGGTGATAATTAGTTACTACTGTGAGGGATAACTGAATAAGGCCAGTACCTATATAATGGGAAAGCCTATGTCTATTATATTCTATGTTGATTGTGTATGAATGAATTACAGTGCAGCAGTACTGTTCTTTTCCCAACTCCTCTGTTCCTCTCGTCTCTCTCATATTCTCTTCCCAATTCCTCTAATCATCTACACTAATCCTCTCACAGTTATTTTCAACTCTCATAATTTTACATAATAGTAAGCAAGATTATACTCCTAGAAGAAATTGGTTGCAGTATTAACTTGAGTGATTAAAACCGATAAATATTTTCAGAAGATAATAAGAAAGAGCAGGAAATAATGAACCTTGATAAACAATATGCGAATGAAAGTACAGTTGACAATGATCTCACAAAATTCAAAAGCCTTTCCTTAACAATCTGGCTAGTTTCTGTAGGTAGAACTACTGACTCCAAAGCTCTGCAATTAAAGTATTACGTACATTGAGAATGGTTGCATAAAAAATAAATATAATGCATACATAGGATAGAGATTTTAAGTCATGACAGTGAAACCTGCACATAAGTATAGCTCCAATCCATAACATTATTGGCCGAAGATAAGAAGTTACTATATAATTTGAGTTGCTTTTCTTCCAATTGCTATCCCTCTGCAGAAAAATTTGCAATGATAACCTGTTAGTAATATACATAAAGGCAGTCAAATATAAGTGGAAGCAATATACATGAAAATGAAAAGTGAATATATGCACCATACCTGAAGGAAAAGTTTTCTTGTCATATATAGTAATGGGCCAACACCCCATATAGCAAATGCGATTACACCAAGTGCTGGAATTAACTTTGCTATGACAGGATTACCTTGTAAAACATTGCAGGACCTGCATAGAGCATTAAATAAGGGCTATTACGGAAAACAAAACAAAGACCTATAATAATGACTTGCTTTAAGTAGATTATGCCGGTAAACAACACAATCGAAAACCAAAGTCAAGCTCCGTTGCAAAACAGGGAAGATGGATCACTTAAAGCTGTAAACATGCTAATGCCGACCAGAGAACCGCAAGATCTACCTTGTCAGTGCTGTGGCAGCCACCTTAACAATCGGTAGTTCACTTGGTCTGCCAGGTACTAGAAAAGAATAACACTTGAAAGACTGAGATTTGCAAGATAAGGCATGTAATGGCCTGTTTATATTGCAAGAGAGTCGAAGTCTCCAGCATTCTTGTTTCAGGAGCTGCAATATAATACTACTGTATCAAAGAGCTTTCTAATATGTTTCCAACACCAGTCAGAAGCACATAGCCTGACAACTTCTTGAAGGGTTTTAACCTTGGAAATAGCGTTATATTCTTAAAACAATCTAAAACTACATATAGACGGAAAAGAAAAAACATGTCCTGAATTCCTGATCTTGAAGATTGAAGTTTTACAGTTATCCCTTTCATTATTATGTAAAGATTCAACTATCAGAAAATACAGGCTTTCTGAAACAGGTAGATTTTTCGTTGGTGAATCATTTGTCCATGGCACGGTAATTAATAAAAGATCTTATCTTATGCCAGATGTTTAAGAATAGAAAAAGATTTACAGATACTCTTAAATGAAATGGAAGACAAGATACTCCATAAAATGAAAGTATCCAGAGAAAATGAACAGCGTGCCTTTTAGTTATTATGAATCATGAGAATACTACATTTCCTTGCACGCCAATTTAACCTTTATTAATAACAAATAAGCAACAAGAGAACGTAACAACATTTTAAATAGAACAAACAAAGAAGGATCCAGATTTGTTAACAATAACTTGCTTCTTCCCAGTACACTCTGTAAACCAGGAAGCAAGTGATATAAACAAAAACAAAAAGCACATAGAATGAAACTCGAACAGAAATTATAAAGAAAAAAAAGACGAATTTTGGTACCAAAGGTTGTTTATTGTAATTCTGGTTCCTCCAAGGTCCCAATCCACAGGACAACTGAAGAGAACCGGGAAGAGCCGCCATTGAATGAAAATGAATAGGCAGTAAAGTATTTCTAGCAGCCGACGAACGAAAAAGAGAAGTTGTCGTAGGGTGGAGTCGGGGGACTTTGACCCAATTCAATACAAATGCAATAGATGATCTGATGATTTTCCAACTTCGTAACCTGCAGTAAGACTGATTTTTCGTCACCATCTGCAAGTTGAAGTTAAAGATACCAAACGCCGACATTTGAATGATTCAACAAATCAAAGATACCCGTTAATCAACCCCCAAAAGAACAATTTGGCCCAAAAAAAAACCGCAAGGACTGTAAACCTCAGATAGACGAAATCAGAAGAGTTCCACAACTAATTCGATATTAGCACTGTTAGCGCTTGTTGATCAAAAGCAAGCCCTAATTATTTTAAAAACACAATTATTTTAAGCAAAAAAACAGGAAAGCATCAAGTTGTTGAGGTTCAATAGTTTACTGATACTGATACATATTTATTTAAAAAAACTGTTTGACTTGGAGATGAGATGGAAGATCATACTACAGGGTTCTTACAAAAAGAAATGGAGATGAACATAGAACAAACAAAACTGCAGGTATCTGATTCGAAAACAAAAAAAAACGCAGGTATGTTTAAAAAAATTGCAGGTATACCACGTGTCATGAATTTAAAATTTGGAAAATACAAGTGTTATGAATCACCAGATACAGAGTTTCGAAGCTGGAAGCAATCAGAATTTAGAATTCCAGTATGCTTTTGCATCGCCACCCCCTTCGAAATTCCGCGGTGCAGGGACGAAGTTCTTCACCTTAACGTAATGTTTATGTTTTATGCTCCAAGGTATGCGCGACAGTAATTCTCTCCTGGGCGGCGGTCGCCATTAGGAAGGACCCCACGTGTACCACTGTCCTTGCTTTGTCGTTTCAAACAAACTTCCTCTGCACTTTTTTCTAGCGAAAAGTATTTTTAGAAATATGGGAAAATTGATCTTTTTGGGCTTCAGTTTTTGACTCACTTATCATAATTCAATCACCTTGATTGTGATATGGCACAACTCAATCCCCAAATTTTTATTTAGTTTATTTTGAATAGCGATTATATAAGTGACTTTTTTTAGATGATTTTTTAAAAACAAAAGATAAGATAAAAATTAGATTAGAGATGTGATTTTTTTTTAATAACAGTGACAAAAGTAAATTTTTCTATACTCTTGTTTAGAACAACGTTTGAAAAGTCAATTGTGATGAAAAATGAATGAAAATGATATAAATTTTATTAAATATTATACATACACACATATATGAATATTGTGATAATATTTGATAAAAATCTAATTTTAATTTGATAGACAAAATTAAATTATTATTAAAAAAACTCTAAAATACTTAATTAAATATATTCTAATGAATAAATTAGAATGCATACAAATATATATTTAATAGTTCTTTGTTTATTAGATCACTTATCCCTAATATATTTCTTCAAAAGTTGGAAAAAGTCACGCCAGAAATTGAAAAAAGTAACTCTTTTAACAGAAGTCCATCAACCCTGAAAACTATCACAGATAATCTAGATTAACTTCAGAAGTCCATCAACCCTGAAAACTATCACAGATAATCTAGATTAACTTTTTTTTTTCCCGTTAAGCTTAAGCTTATTTTAGTGTTTGATGAGTTTTTTTTTCTCAACAATCCCAAATAAGTCCGTAGTCTTTTATGTTTTTACTTTTTTATATTAGTATCTTTATCATGGTCATATCCTATGTGGCAAGAATGATCATAAAAACATTTACTCAGGTATACGTAGCCAAAAGAGGGAGGACGTACTAGATAGGGGCAGACCCAGAAAATCATTGAGGAAAGCATCAAATTTTTTTGGGAAAATTACACACAGGTCCCAAGGAAGGGATATATTTATGTTTAGGTCCCGTCAATTCATGAAATTACTCTGAAGTCCCAAGGGACTTCATTGTAAATATTTCATATGAGTAAAAGACTTTATTGCCCTTCAGAAGTTGTGGTTAATTTATGCATTTTGTGTTGTTAATTTATGCATTTTGTGTTGTTATTCGCATCTGGAACTCAGAAATCACAAATTCAAGGTTTTCAGAAGTTGTGGTTAATTTATGCATTTTGTGTTGTTAATTTATGCGTTTTGTGTTGTTATTCGCTTCTGGAACTCAGAAATCACAGATTCAAGGTTTTCAGAAGTTGTGGTTAATTTATACATTTTGTGTTGTTGATTTATGCATTTTGTGTTGTTAATCGCTTCTGCAACTCAGAAATCACATATTCAAGATTTTCAGAAG
Source organism: Acacia crassicarpa (assembly GCA_034222035.1). Taxonomy (NCBI): domain Eukaryota; kingdom Viridiplantae; phylum Streptophyta; class Magnoliopsida; order Fabales; family Fabaceae; genus Acacia; species Acacia crassicarpa. The sequence goes on along the minus strand of JAWXYG010000009.1, from coordinate 13,945,573 downwards.
TTGTGGTTAATTTATGCATTTTGTGTTGTTAATTTATGCATTTTGTGTTGTTAATCGCCTCTGCAACTCAGAAATCACAAATTCAAGGTTTTCAGAAGTTGTGGTTAATTTATGCATTTTGTGTTGTTAATTTATGTATTTTGTATTGTTATTCGCCTCTGGAACTCAGAAATCACAAATTCAAGTAGAAGGGCAATAAGGTCTTTTACTCATATGAAATAATTACACAGAAGTCCCTTGGGACTTCAGAGTAATTTCATGAATTGACGGGACCTAAACGTAAATATATCCCTTCCTTGGGACCTGTGTGTAATTTTCCCAATTTTTTTTAAAGGAAAATTTTAAATATATTAAAAAACAAAAAGAATATAAATAAGAAAAAAAAATATTCATGAAATCAAGTGAAAACCGATGATATAATAAGAGAGGCAATTATTTTACAAACGTCATTTAGAAAAGCAAAGCTAAGTGTGGTTAAAAATGCAGTTACATAAATTACAATGAAGGGTGTGCACTAAATAAGTTCAAGTACATATATTTTAATAACAAAAGTATATTACAATAAAAATAATTATAATGTCATCATTTCATGCCTTATTTTTTGGAATTCCATTATAAATGTCTTATTATTAATGCTATTAAATACATCTTTTTCAATATAAAGCACTAAATAATCATTCATCCCCCATTAATGAAAGTTAGATTATTTTTATACATTTGACGCAAAAATTTATATATTTGTCCAAAAAATTTATACATTCCCCCCCCCCCCAAAAAAAATATTTTTTTTCTTTTTAATTAGTTTATGAGTATATATTTGGCCCCCCTCCCCAAAATATTTATCTCAAGCTCCATCAAGTATAGTCTTGATGTATTAAGGGTAGACAATCATTTAAATATGTATTAATATATATACACACATATACACCTTCTTCTTCTTCTATTTTTTTTTTTTTTAAAGAAAAACTCAAATTTAAGGCATAACCTCAGTTTACCCTTGGTACTGGATTAGAGGGGGAAGGAAGAATAGTTCATTTTGGAGGAACCATTCCACAACTTTATTTTCCCAAGTTTTAAAAATTGAATGACAAAAAAATTTTCCTAAAAATTTTATTACTCACCAGAATAATATATATATATATATATAGGTAAAGGATTTCTCCAGTCATTGGAGATAAAATTATCTCCAGTGAGCCCAAAATTACGTCGTTTTAGATTAATGAAAGGTGTTTCCGTAATTTTGTTTATTTTTTTTATCATATAAATTTTACCGAAACACCCTTCATTAATTCACCTAAAATTACAAATACACCCTTCATTAATATAAAACGACGTAGTTTTGGGATCACTGGAGATAACTTTATCTCCAATAACTGGAGAAATACTTTTCCCATATATACTTTTCCCTATATATATATATGGGAAAAGTATTTCTCCAGTCACTGGAGATAAAGTTATCTCCAGTGACCTCAAAACTACGTCGTTTTAGATTATTGAAGGGTGTGTTTGTAATTTTAAGTGAATTAATGAAGGGTGTTTTAGTAAAATCCATATAACAAAAAAATAAACAAAATTACAGAAACATCATTCATTAATCCAAAACAACGTAGTTTTAGGGTCACTGGAGATAACTTTATCTCCAGTGAGGGGAGAAATCATTTACCCTATATATATATATATATATATATATATATATTCAGAAGAATTTGATATATTTTCAAACACAAAATTAAGATTTCATACACAAACATATCAAAACTCATATTGAGCTTTTTTTAAATAATAAAATTCTTAAATAGATCTTTCACTTGTTTTAGTATGGTGATACACTTATACATATAGTGATGAATTTGATTATTTACTTTCTTAATCATGTTTAGTGTCCATACAAACTAAAAAATCAAACACTTTAGTGGCTTATAATGGTATTTAAAACTCAAAGTTAATTCATCACAAAACAATCTTAAAATTAATTATGTCAATCTAGTTCAATTCTGGATAATTTAACGACTGAAGAGATTAAATAGCACTATTATGATACAAAATTTAGAATATGTTGAATTCGATATTGTGTGGAATTTGAGATGAATCGTATTACACATAGTCTGGCTTATTAAAAATTTTATTATATATTAATATTATATAAAAAAATAAATAGGGGATAAGATATTGTTACTACCATTCTTTGTTATTACCAATGTTACTATCACTTTTCCATCGTTAGATTCTGATCTAACAGTAGAAAAGTGATAGTAATATTGGTAGTAATAAAAAATGGTATTAAGTAGTAACAATATCCTATCCCATATATATATATATATATATATATATATAAAAGTTGCATCTTTGATTCTTTTGTTAGTTGGTTCGGGCGAGTTTGGTTGGAGAATCAAGGCCTGAAAGAAGCACGCAGGGAACGAGATGGGAGACGACGAGACTATGAAGAAGGAGGCGCTGCAGATTATTGGACTCTTCCAGAATCTCCCCCGTCTTGTCGTCTTCGATCTCGATTACACACTTTGGCCTTTCTATTGGTATTCTCTCGCATATGCTCCTTTCGTTTGATTTACTATTATTATTCGATCAATTTTCTGATTTTCTGTTCATGTGTAAAGGTTTATTTACCGCATAGGCATGTAAGCAATTGTGTATTAAACAATAGAAAGTGTAATTTTGTTATTCTTGGAAAAGCAGAAGTAAATTCAATAGTGAACATTTGCTGTTGAATAATTTCGTAGTTTATGACAGTCTTTTCTTGCTGACTCTGGTTATATCCTACGAATTTGGATCGTCTTAAAGTGAAATTGAAAAGATATTTATGGTATTGATTGAGAGCGGTCTATTGTTGCAATGAAATCATTTCATGGTTCATAGGCAAAAGACCAATTCTTTTCTTGATGATGTTGGTGTGCTCAGTTTCCACTCTGAGAATACTATAATTATGGAAAAGAATGGTGGATTATCAACTATTCACTGTGATGTTCATGGACTTCAGGAATTTTTTTAATTATGTCTTATGAGTTGTTCTTAATTCTTCTGACCTTTGTTGAATATGGTGAATGGCTCATCCATGGTCATCGAACATTTGCGCCCCCTATCTCAAAGGTGTAATAGTATTCAAAATATACAAGTACATATAGAATCTAGTGAAGGTGAACCACAGTCAAATATTTTTTTAAAAAAAGTTATATATAGGATTTTGATTTGTTGTGGTTTCAGTTGTTCATGGACATGGTTATAAGTTTTTTATTGTTTTGTCAGCGAGTTCTACTATGAAGATGACACCCCTTACCTTTATCCAGAGGCAACAGGAATATTATACGCACTTAAGGAGAAGGGGATAGATATGGCAATTGCTTCTAGATCTCCAACTCCAAATATAGCGAAAACTTTTCTTGACAAGCTGGGTATCCAGTCTATGTTTGTGGCGCAGGTATGCAAATGACATAGTTGCCCTGCATGGTCTCCCTCTCTTTGGAAGTATTATCCTCACCGTACATCTATCTTTTATTTATTTATATGGATGTGTTCTTGCAGGAAACTTGAAAGCGCAGCTAAATCACCAAGAGGGGGGGTGAATTGGGGATTTCTAAAATTCTTTTAGAACAAGCTCAGTTTCAAAATAAAGTTTGAAGAAAGACAACTGAATGAAAAGAGTATAAAAAAAGGAGAATAGAAGAACACAGAGCAATTATCCTGGTTCGGTCTTAACAGATGACCTACGTCCAGTCCCCAGATCTTCTGGGTTTTCCACTAACTTTTTAATTACACCTTCAGCAAACGAAGGAGGATTCACAATCTTGAACTCGCTCCCCCTTACAAGATGTAATTGTACAATCCCAATCTCAAAGTCCCTCTACTTTGAGATTTCTTACAGAAAATGGATTACAACAATGAAATCTCTCTCTAAGAGTGAATTCTGATAATCACTGAGGTACAATAATACCAAAAGAGCTGGACCTTTCTTGAGTTTTCAAGCAAGAATGTATATATGATAGTTCTGTATCTTCCAGGTTGAAATCCTTAGCTATTTATAATATCTTGAGGCTTGTGAACGTTAGAAGACCGTTGGGGATGATTTCCTAATGATCAATTGATCTTCTGCAACGGCTATTTGATCTTGTTTAACGGCTAGTGATCCAGAGTTATGTTTCTCCATCATTTCAGCAAATTTCCTAAAGTGGCTCTGTTTCTTCGATTCTTAATTCAAATGTATAAATTTCCTGTAATCTCATGAATACACTCATTAGAACAGTTCAGGAATATACATAAATGATTTATTTGAAGTAAATAAACAATGGGTATCTTAAAAGATCAAAGATTAAGATAATTTTGGCAAGTTTAAGCAAAAAGCGTTTTTCAGTTAAAATGGCCAACACTCGAGTGTTGAGTATCAACACTCAAGTTATGAACTGTGCTAAGTTCATAACTGGCAGTGTTCAAAAACAACACTGGCAGTGTTGATCCTAAAAAAAATCAATGCTCTCTGTCTGGTCAACACTCAAGTTTTTCTTCTCAACACTCGAGTGTTGAAACTTTGATAAAAGGTTTCAAACTCCAAAACTGTAGTTTTGAGTCATCACTGGCGGTTTTCAACTGGATGAATTTTAAAGGCTCTCTGCCTTGTCAACACTTGAGTGTTGGTATGCAACACTCGAGTTTTCACTTATATTGAAAACTCAGGTTCAGTTGAACACTGGCAGTGATGGAGCAACACTGGCGGTGTTGAAACTTTGAAAACCATGGGTTGCTCTCTGTCTCTTCAACACTGGAGTGTTGGTTTCCAACACTCGAGTTTTGATCTTTCTTTAAAAAAAATAAAAGACTCAAAACTGCAGTGTTAGATTAACACTGGAGGTGTTGGGGTTTTGAAAAACTTGATATTTCTCTGCCAGGCCAACACTCGGGTGTTGAAAATTCAACACCCGAGTTTTGAACTTTTCATAAGTTCAAAACTGGCAGTTTTGCTAGAACACTGGCGGTGATGCTTTCTAAAACATCTTGCCAATGTCCAACACTCGAGTTCTGGAACTCAACACTAGAGTGTTGCTATGTTTAAAAATGATCAACTGTTTTTCTCTTTTAAAAACTCATATCTTCATCTTCCAATGATTTCCAATTTGTTCAATCATCATCAAAACCTTATGAGAACTAACAAAACTTTCTCCAGCTGGACTCATAAAACAGATCATTTTCAGAGAATTCATAGAAAAACCGGGGTCCCTTACAGTTCAATGCTATTCTTTGATGATGAGGATCGGAACATTGAAGCAGTAAGTACTGTCCCTATTCTATCATTATGTTTTGTTTTGAATATGCTCATAAGGCAGTGAATCATTGTTCTGTTTTCAATTGTCAATTCATTGGACATTTATGTATTCACTTGGAATTGAAGAAAATAAGATGGTTTATTTTTTAATAGAAAGACCTGATTCTATAGTAAGGTTTATGAATTTCTTCTGATCCATCTAATGTTTTCGCAGGTTTCTACAATGGGTGTGATAAGTATTCTGGTTGGCAACGGAGTAAATCTTGCGGCCTTGAGGAATGGATTGTTGCAGTTTTCTCAATGCTCAGGCTCATCAAGCAGTAGCTAATGAAATCTTTTTTTTTTTTGGCCTTGCAAATGAAATTAGGTAGCATCAAGGCATTGAGCCTGTATTGTCCTAAATATAAAATTAGGTTTATCAGTGGAGAAATGCTGGTTAACCTGATTCATTTGTAATCTCTTTCCAAGATACAAATATGTCAATATTGCATTTATTATTGTAAGAATAACGATGCTGGTTACAAGTTGCTCTGCAAATAGTTGGGTAGAAATATGTAGCTTCTATAACTCCGTATAAATGGAGTGGTTTCTGAGAGAGATAATTGGATTTCGTCTGAGAATTGACCATTTTAAGCGTTTGGACAAAAGCTGAAAAGTAGAACAAATACTATCTTCTTTATTTAAAGAACTGGGAATAACTTGAGGGATAGTCATTAAAAATTTTAAAAAAAATCTTCATACACATGAAATAAACAAATTAATTAGATGGACCATGTACATCGTCATCTTTAAAAACCATGACATATTTTTTTAGCAGAAAGTACAAACAAACACAACATCTATCTGATATTTTTCTTTTCCAAGATCTGCTAATTGTTGAGCTCCTTAAATGGTGACCTTGCATCAGAGACGACCTCCAAATTCTTTGTCCCCACAGGAGAATGCATTTTAATATTCTCTTTTGTGAGAAATTCGTCCTCCTTTGAAATATTCATCCCTGGACAGTCATTCTCAAATGAATGTGCAATGCTACTTCCCAACTTATCCATAAGTCGAGTGTCTGTGGTTGAAAATTCACATATCTTTTCTTCCAGTCCCATAATGAAGCCCAACAGTTTTTCCCTTTCTGACAACAATTTACTGACATTTTCAAGCAAATTTCTATTCTCCATCTTGAGTTTATGATACGAGGCATCCGAGCTTTTGAGCCTGGTCTCTATTTGATCAGTCAACCCTTTCAATGTTAACTGCTTCATTTCCATTTCTGCTTCAATTTCTGATGCAACTTGTTCAGACTGGCTCCATCTTTCCTCCTGCAATTTCAGTTTGTGCTCAAGATCACGGATATCATCTTCAAGTTCTGCTATCATTAACTTCTTCTCTTCATTTTCAAGAATGGCTATAATCTCAGCTGCTGTTATCTTATCACAAGCATCCTGGACCAAATTAATCTCAGCCTGCTTCTCAGCAAGCTGTGAAGAGAAGGAGACCCATGGGGCAGAGAATTGATGTCCCAGTGAAGCCGCCTGATGCATGAGTATCTCTAAATCTAACTTTTTCTCATGATCGAATTCTCCTCTGCGTGATTCCTGTTGCAGACAAAGAACCTCATTCTGGAGCTCCTCTAAAATTTTGTCTTTCTCTTCTATAATTTGGAGATATCTCGACTTCTCTGTTTCAGAAGACACTGCAGTTTGTTCAACTAAGATAACCTGTTTCTGAAGATCCTCTAGTTTTTCCTCATTCTCTTGCAACTTATACATCAAGCTATCTTTCTCTTGTTTGATGGTTTCGTCAAAGTCTACTTGTGCCAGAAGTGAGTTTTCTAGTTCTTTACGCATCACATGATTTTCTTCAAGTTCATTCTTCAACCGTTCAACAATTGACATCCATATTTGCAATTCATATTCCATCTCACTTACTTCATATAATTTCTCGTCCAACTCAGTATTTGCTGTGTCTAAAGCATCAGAAACTTCTTTAAGCTTTTCTCTTGAGTCATTTTCCATCTGCAAATTCTTCTCTTTGAGGAGATGTTGACGCTTTGTGGACTCGTCTAGCATTTCCTTGTACCTATCAAGTTCATTCTGCAGTGAATCAAGCTGTTCCTTGTTAGCACTCAAGGAATCAACTGCCTTCAAGGCACGTGCTGCTTTCTCACGTTCTTCAGTGATCTCTTGCTGGGCCCTGGTCAAAGCAGAATCCTTCATCTCCAACAAATTCATCAGTTCAGAGCACTTTTCTTCTCTTTCCTTGTTAATTAGGTCCAGCTCTTCCTTAATGTATTTCTGAGCTTCAATCAAAGCAGCATTTTTCGTCTCCAATTGCTTCATCAGTTCAAAACGTTTATCTTCCCTTTCCTTGTTGAACAGGTCCATCTCCTCCTTATCAATGACCAGCTTCATCCGAGCCTCAGAAATTTCCTGCTTAAGAATGAGCAGCAACAAAGACATCTCCTCCTTCAGGAAATCCAACTCCATAGTTAAAGAATGAGAATTTTTCAACTCCCTTTTGAGCTCTTCCATTGCTTCTGTCTTCTTTTCCAACTCCATCTTAAGCTCTTCTATTGCTTCTTTCTTATTTTCCAATTCGAACCGATAGCCATTCAGCTCTCCTGTCATTTTTTCTATCTGCAACTTCCATTCAGCTTCTTTAGCTTGTAGAGTGGAGGCGCAATCTCTATGAATGTTCCCCAAACTTTTGGTCTTAGATCGCAACTTCGACTGAGAAAATGAAGCTCCTGCTTCTTGAATTTGAGCTTCCTGGAATTCTTTCAGTGATACCCTCAATTCATTATTTTCTTGCTCCAGCTTCTGGATGGTGTATTTTAATTCTTTACAGTGTGCTTCTTTTGTTTGCAGTGTATATCTCATATCTCCAACATTTGTGTCCCGCTGAGAATTGAATTGGTCCAGTTCAAACCTAGCATTCTCATAGTCACTACTGACATTTTCAAAACGTTCTTTATAATCCGAAACTTGAACTTCAAGGCGTTTTCTCCGGCTTTCTTCATGAGCAAGGGCTTGGCTACACATCTGCAACTGGTTTTGCAGATTATCTGATATTCTGATCTGAGAATCTAACTTCGTCTCCAGTGAAGAAATCTCATCAAGCAACAACGATTTTTCCAGCTCCCACTCCTTCTTACTTGACCTGAACTGTTCTCGAAGCTTTTCGTGTGCTTCTTCTAAATGTTTAAACTGCTCCTTCTTCCATTTCAATTGTTCTGCCACCTTCTTGTTCTCATCCTCTAAGTTATGCAATATGTCATCACTTTTTCTCAGCTCTTCATTTGCTTCTGATTTTTTCTCTACTTCCAAAGGCCTCTTTGAAGCTGAAAGACAACCTTTGAGGCTTTCAATCTCTTGTCTGTACACATGAATCTGCTGATCTTGATTCTCCGCCTTCTCAACCGCCTCCTCCAACGCCAATACCAACCCTTTCTTCTCATCTTCCCATTTTTTACACTTTGCATCACAGTCCCCTCTAAGTTTATCATTTGCAGCACTGAGATGTTTGATGATGGATTCTTTTTTATGCAAATCCCCCTTGAGATCTTCACAGTTCTGCTTTGCCTCGATGATAATATCTTCCTTTTGAAGCACGTCTTGCTCCAGTTTCTCATTTTTGAGCTTTGCTTCCTGTATCTGATTGACCTGTGCATTTTGGAATTGCTTCAAGTTCTCAAGCGAATCTGCCTTGCTTCTTAGTTCTGTCTTGAGTCTCTCAATTTCAGCTTTAGCATCATCAAGCTCTTCATAAGCCTTGTCCATATCTTGTATTTCATATATGTGACTTTCAAAGCACCTGTTTATTTAGAAGCAATACACAGTCACAAACTCAAACAAGTGTTGCGTATCCCTGATTCAACGTGCCAAAACCAGAAGACAATGCAGAACAAGTGACATAAATTGGAGTTGGAACACAGACTTGCCATTTCAGCTGACTTGGACTAGAACATTATGTATACTTCCGACCGGAACACTAAAGCTTATATATGTGTGTCTGTGTCTGTGTAATAAGAGCAAGACTAGATATCATCATTTGTAAGTACTTCCTGGAAAAACCATATGATCACGATTTGGAGTTGCCTTCCATATACATGGTAAGGAAATGACTAATTGCCGATTTTTCGGGGTCCCGGCAGAAAACTTGTCAATATAATATAGTATAATGATAAAATAATACTTCCTCCGGTCCTTAATTTAGGACATATTTAGAGAGTGTTTGTCTTCGTCCTAAATATAAAACATGTTTTTCATATTTACCAATCTTTTCCTAATTTACCCCTATTAATACCCCACAACAATAATCAAGGAGGAGAGAGAAAGAGAAAATTAAAGAAGATGACTAGAGTGCGTTTTAGAAAATACATATCATATTAACTAACTTCATTAATCTAGTTTAATTAGGTAAATATGTCTTATATTAAGGACCGAAGGGAATATCATTTTAGATCACTAAATTCCCCTTGGGATGCAGCTAATCTTTACAGAAAATACCCAGAGTTCAGACAACGCAAACAGCTATAAGCCTATAACAGTACAAACTCCAAACTATAAATTTCATTTACCACACTGGTGTCCTGGTTAACATAAAATTGAGAAAAGGAATATATCCTATTCTGAAAAACATTTCTATACTGACAGTGTCATTCCTAGTTCGGAGTTGTTCAGCCATAACATATTGTCAAATTTCAATTTCCTCACTTTTTTATACGCTTTCTTTATTTTATTTACATTATTTGTCCTCTTAAAAATCAAACGGGTTTTCAATTTTCTCTACAGTTTGCTTAGTATAATTCCAATTAACAAACCATGTCCTCAAAATCTTACTATAACGACTCAGAAGGAAGCAAGCATTAATTTTTCTAATCCTAACTATCACTAAAACAAGAGTAAAAAGAAAGAAAACTAGTTTCAGGCAAAGCAGAAGATAAAAAAATTATTAACCAAGCTCGTTTAAGAAACCAAGAAACGCACCTGATTCTGTGAATGCAAAGGCAGCAAATATCGAAGACTCAGCGGAGGTGTGGCGCAATTTGCTCAGCTCAGTGAAGAAGAGAGGTATGAGAGAGTGATCGAGAAGAAGATAACCGTTAAACAAAGACGTGCTTTTAGATTTGAAATGTTGTGAAGGTGAGAGATGATGATCGTTTATTTTTCTAACCCTTTTCGCTTTGGATTCGTCGTCAACCGCTTTTACCCCAGTGAAGTACGGTGGTTATGGTGTTTTTTAAAAGGAGAACTAGCCGTTGGATGTTTTTTTGTTTTTTGTTTTTGTTTTAAATATCTGTTGCGACCCCTGGGGGAACTGGTCAATCACCGTCCTGGCTCCAAGTGGGCCCTGTAATTTTCATTGTTGGCCGGCCCAATTTCGGCGAGATTGGTTGTTCATGTAAATTTCAGAATATGTTTTTTAGGTTATATATAAAAAAAAGAATATTTTTTAGGGGAAATGACACATAAATTCCAGTTCAAATTTTAAAACCCTAAAATGTCTATTAAATTAGAAAAAAAAACAAAAAAAATATTCTGATAGGAATCTGAGATATCAAAATTTGATAAAAAGATTGAAAATGCCTTCCCTCTAGCTCTTACTATTTTCTTCTCTCTGCTTCTTTAATGGCACCAACTCTCTCCTCTTGATTCGTAGTCTAGATTCTTGCATCAGATTCTTTGGGAAATCTCAAAAATTGCCTCCTCCTATGGGCTCTGTCTATAGCCTCTAAGTCCGACCCATGATGTTGAAGGAAGCTCCTCGGCTTCACGGAGGAAATACTTGTTCTTGCCAATCGACTTCTCGTACCACTAAGCTTGAGTTCGCATTGAACCAAGTTGACAAGTCTGATCTGTACCCGATCAACAAGAACAAAATGGGATGAAGGCCTAGCGTCTTCTAGAAGATTATGGTGATTAGCGGTGTGGAGGAGAACGACGGGTTTGATTCTTGGTGGGTGCATCTATGGCGGAGGGAGTTGAAGCAATTGAAGAAGCAAGAGAAATAGGGGGAAGAAAATATTGAGAAATATAAGGGAGGACATGGTATTCAATTTTTTTTTTTTTGTTCTGGATGTCTGTAAATCAAGAATGTTAATGTGAATGAAGAATATGGTATGAGCAAAATGTAAAATAGTCTTAACAAAATTCGTAATGGGAATAACAAGTTATTTAATGAGAATAACAAGTTCATTCGTCAGAAGAACACGTGTCACTCTACTGAAACCAAAATCTGAGCACAATTAACAAATTTCGTAATGGAAATAACAAGTTTTTTTTTAATGGTATTAACGAGTTCGGTAATAAGAATAACCAATGTATTAGTCAAGGAGAACAAATGTCACTCTGCTGAAACCTAACTCCAAGCACAATTAAGAAATTTCTTAATAGGAATAACCAGTACTTTAATGGTATTAACAAGTTCAGTAATGGGAATAACAAGTCTATTCATTAGAGTGACATGTGACGTGTTCCCTGCTGAAGAATGAACTTGTTTTTCTCATTTCCAAATTTGTTAATCTCATTAATGAACTTGTTATTCCCATTAAGCAATTTATTAATAGTGGTCAGATTTTGGTTTTATCGAAGTGACGTGTTCTCCCTGAAAAATGAACTTTTTATTCTCATTGTTGAACTTATTAATCCATTAATGAACTTGCTATGTCCATTATGGAACTTGTCAAACTCATTATTTATTGTTCATTATCTTCTTCCTTAGCCTCTTTTTTTTATAAAAAAAAAATTTATTGTTCACCTAATTCTTTGTTAGCCTCCTGACTTCCTCCAAAAACACCAATTTTAACTTTCCTCCACCTCCGCCTCTTTTCATCACTAGGGACAAATACGATTCAGCCATAACAACCAACAACACCATCGTTAAGAGAGAGAGAGAGAGAGAGAGATTGGACATGGCGGCAGGAAAAGGAGGAGGAAGAGTGGGAGAGGAGAGAGGAAGACGAAGAGATCTCAAATATGGCGACGCGAAGAGGAGGAGGAGGCAGAGAGGGAAAGGAGAGAGAATGAGGAAGAGAGGTCAGACGTGGCGTAAGTAGAGGAGGAGGTAGGGAAGGAGAGGAGAGAGAAAGAGAAAGAGAGGGTATAATGGTAAATTCATTAACATTTTAAAATCTCAATTTGATCCTTGTCATCTTTATGTCTTTTACAAATTTTAACAGACGTTTTGAAGTTTTAGAATTTCATATGATATTTAAATAGCATTTTTTCTATTTTTTATATACATTTAATTGTACTTAATTATTATTTCTTGTTTTCCCCCTTGTTTTTGTCATAAATAGCGCTATTAATTGGTTAGTAAAATTATACTACATTAACCCTAAATTAAATTGTTTTTGCTTGTCTCTCATTGTGGGCCACTTCCGGGCTTCTTTGGGCTAGTGTGGGTCAATTTTACTAACTGCATAGCCACACACGTGGCAATTTCTAGAGAGACAAAAACAAAATGTTTTTTTGTAAATTGTGCCAAGTGAGAATTTGGATGGCAATTTCTAGGGAAGGCATAGCAACCACAGACATATTTGCAAGACAAGACATTTGGTCTCACTCTTTCAACGCCAAGCCGAAGCCAGGAGATACTCTTTTCATCAACTCTCTCATTTATCTCTTATAGGTGGATTTGATCGTCGAAATCTTGATTCAAGAGCCGAAAATAATTTTTAAAAAAATCGCTTCTAGACCTTTAGATCAAGATTTCGACGGTCAGAATTTACTGATAATAAAGGATGAACATAAATAATGAGGAGAGGATCCGGACTCAAACCACAACAATGACAATCATTGAATGAAAACGCAACACATTATCACTAACGGCCAAAACTTCCTTTTCAGTTCAATAAGTCAAATAGTTACAAAAACATGATCAGATGACAAATGGCTCCGTGTCTGAGTAGGAGGTTCTCATTCCTCTCACGCTCCCTCAGCCATCCGTCAATCCCTAGTCCAGCACACAAAGAAGATGATGAATAGTGCCCAATCATCATGAGAAATATAACAGAGTTAAGGAGGCGGTTAGATTCATGGTTAGTTGTTCAAAACCCGAGATGGGATCGGGTACCTAGTTCCCAGTCCCGGTTTTCGACAAGGATGCAAATTGTACCGTTGGTTTGGTCTCGATCCCAGTAGTAATGGGAAATCCCGGTTTTTTGAAAAATAAAATAAAAATATCATTATATTAGTTACATTCTCTATATTCTATTGTTTAAAGTGATTATTTAACAATTAACAAGACTTACACAAATTGATCTAAAATTGAAGAACAACATTTTATCATCATCTTCTTTGTTGCTGTCTTTATACATTATATAGTAAGGATTGGTCTCGAGATATATTTGGTTTAACTCTAACTAAAGATACACATCTTATCAAATGATAATTTAATTTATGGGATTAAAAATACAAAAAAAAAAGGATAACTTAATTTATAAAGTAAAAAAAGAAAAAGGGATCTGAATCTCAAGGGTGATCCTAATTCCTGTCCTAATCTCAGGTGGATGGGAAATTCCTAAGATCAAAATGTTCGGGACCAGGGCGGGACCACCGGGACCGAGATACTTTGAACACCTTAAAGGTAAGATTACTCTATTTTCAATTAGTTTAGAGGTATAATTGTACAACTAAATATTTTAGGGTAATGCGTGCACCTTTTTCTAATTACAAGATCGAATTTGTAAAATACATTTTCAAAAATAAGTATAAAATAATATAATAGGCTTTGTATTGCCACATTAGTATACATATATGAATGTTTTGCATAATTGCAGAACATTTTATTTGATAAAGATAAATCTCACACAATCATCTTTCTGTGCGTATTTGATTTTCACAAAACGGTTTGTGCCACAGCTTTTGACAATATAATTAAGACAAACAATACACCCTAGAGAATTATCATTGGGGAATGATGATTAAGTTCCAAGAAATTAATCTAATAAGAGTAAATAAAAAAATAGTTCAAATTAAAGATAACTGCAAATATTAATTCAAATACTTATAAATCTAACATTCCAAATTATAAATCATTAGAAGTAGCGTATCAGATTTAAATGTTTGGTTTGCAACTAATATTCTTACATTTTCCCCTATTTGATTCGATGCTTGTAACTTTTTTTTTAATTATTAAAATTTGTTTTGATTTAACTGTAGTTTTTTTTTTTTTTTTTGAGATGGAGGTATCATTTTAGGGTTAAGGTGTAAAAATACGTATGTGCTTTTTTCCGAGGAACATCCAGTAGTAAGTGTTTTTTTTAGATGCACAAATGACTATGTGGTTATAAATTAGGTGCAAAAATACCGTTTGATCGTTAAGTTTGACTTTTTTTGCTGACTGGACGATGACATGGCATTTCAAAGGTGTAAAAATACACATGTGATTTGTCAAAAAGAGCGCCTAACACCAAATTATTTTTTAAAAAATTTAATAATTTTACTTCAATTAAAATTATTTTAAGATCTTGAAAAAATATTTCATGTATTGACCAGTACTAAAAGGATACGGAATGATACTGAAAAAAATATTTCAGTGTACTGACTGGTACTAAAAAGTACTTTTAGGATATTGACTGGTACAGAAAAAATACTTTATAATCTTGAAAAAATATTTCAGGTATTGACCGGTAGTAAAAGGATACTGACTGATACTAAAAAAAATATTTCAGGGTACTAATTGGTACTAAAAAGTACTTTTAGGATACTGATTAGTACTGAAAAAATGCTTCATAATCTTGAAAAATTAATTTATGATCTTGAAAAAATATTTCAGGTATTGACCGGTACTAAAAGAATACTGACTGATACTGAAAAAAATATTTTAGGGTATTGACTAGTACTAAAAAGTACTTTCAGGATACTAACTAGTACAGAAAAAATATTTTATAATCTTGAAAAATTATTTAGGATCTTGAAAAACTATTTAAGCTATTGATTGCTACTAAAAGGATACTGACTGATACTTAAAAATATTTGATAATCTTGAAAAATTATATTAAGATCATGAAAAAATATTTCAGGGTACTGACTGGGACTAAAAATATACTTCAATATATTTTTTTTAAGATTCTAAAATAATTTTTCAAGAGTATGAAATATTTTTTTTGTATTAGACAGTATTATCAAAATATCTTTTTAATATCAGTCAGTACCCTGAAATATTTTTTTCAGATGTTAAAATAATTTTTCAAGATTATGAAGTATTTTTTTTTAAGTACAGGTCAGTATCCTAAATATCTTTTTAGCACCTAGTAGTAATTAAAATAAAATTATTAAATTTTAAAAACTAATTTGGTATTAGGCCTCTTCTTAACAAATCATATGTGTATTTTTAAACCTTTGAAATGTCACGTTATCGTCTAGTCAGCAACAAAAAAAATCAAACTTAACAATCAAGTAGTATTTTTGCACCTAATTTGTAACCACGTGTGCACTTTTACACCTAAAAAAAATACTTTCTACTGGATGCTCATCAGAGAAAAGCACATGTGTATTTTTGCACCCTATACCCATCATTTTATTGAATAATTTGCTGTGGAGAGGTTTAGTGATGGGTAAGTTGAAGTGAGTATATGATTACGACTATAAGAGTAAGTCTTGTCTATCCAATTTTTTAAATAAATTATTAATTAAGAGGTCTCGTTAAATAGTCAATAACTTCATTCACATGGGTATATAGAAATATAGTGAAATGTAATGATAGGGAATGTAATGTAATGAAATGATGATTTTAGAGCATTTGCTTAGTGTGCTATCAAGGAATCATGAAATCAAATTTATATATTTTATTTTTGGACAAAAAAAAATTATATATTTTATTGAGCAATAAATATGGAATAATCTTTCCAACACTATCAAGGCAAAATATAAAAATAATAAAGAGTATAAACGTCTAAATCTTGATTCATGAAAGATATAAATGTTCAAGTATATGAATTCATGTAAACTTTTTTTTTTTTTTGATAATGAATTCATGTAAACTTAAATCTGAAGTACATAACCAAAGCTATGTAATGGGCTTACCTGATTTACAGTAATTCTTTGTAATCAGAATTATATTAGATTAACTATTTTACTATATACACTAACTAAGCACATGAATCAATGGAATGCATGTAATCCTGATACATGGAACTAAACTAATTGTACCATAAGTGTTCATGAAAACAAATCAACATGAAATAAACAAACGATAAAACTAGCAAGAAGTGTACATAAAGAAGACTAAATATAAACACATACAATCCAGCTCAATAAAGACCGGCAAGAGTTCCCAAAATTCTGCTAACTCTACAGCTTTGAAAATTGCAAGTAGTTCTGCATGGAAAGCTGAAATAGCAGGAACATTTTCAGCCTACCCTCTCAAAAAAGAACCGTTAACGTCTCTGCAAACCATACACCAATGCCTGCTTTTCCATACTTCTGACTAAAAACTCCATCACAGTTGATCTTAATAGGGTTTTTCTAAGGTTTCCTCCACTTTGAGACAATTTCAAAAACCCGAGGAGGCAAATTAGGCTGTTTGCATCATAATATTCATTAACATGTCAGTTATAGATCCACCCCCTCAAACACTTTCTTGCAGCTAAGCTTCCATATGAATCAGCACATAGCCACATAGTCACTACATAGGCATTAGTATATTCTGCATCAGCTTTATCCATTAGCTCTTCTAGCCACCAGAAGCTAATATTTTTGACATTAAGGAAGTTAAAAAACATACCAAGAACAAGAACAAATGTTCAACAGATTCCTCATCAATTCCACACGCAGAACAGGGGGTTTGTTTACACATTCATGCTTAAAGAGAGCATCGTTAGTGGCTCAGGCATTCTAAATAATTTTCCAAATAAAAAGACTTAATCTTTGATATTACTTTCAGCTTCCAAACAGCATCCCAAATTCGGGTGTCAACTTTTTGCGAAGCAGAAGCTCGATTGGGTGGCATCTAGTGCAAACCGTTTAGAAGCTAAAGCCTTTTTGTCATCTCTTCTTGAGGACGAGAGGAGTATTTCTTTGATAAGCTGCAAGAAATTTGGTTCCACAGATCCAGTAATAGGTAGAATATTCCAATTCCTATCCTGAATAAGACCACACCAAGTTATTAGTTTCTTCATAGTGAAGCAACAAATTCCTGCTCTGTCATGTTCTTCATTTCTTCTAGTTCATTCTCATAGTTCAAAATATGTAATAGTTGCACCAACTAAAGAGGAATTAGTAATTAATAATAAGTAAATATATGGATGTTTACTTCATCATGATACTCCACAAAGGTCTGACTCCATCATAAAATTTATAATATTGTTACTCTTTTTCTTCGATTATAACAAAGAGATAGGTATGACATCAGAAAACCACAACTAAGGCTACAGTTAAAAGGAGCAGGATCCCAAAAACAAGCCGTAAGAAATCAATTTCATTAGCAAAAATGCTAGTCAATGAAAACACAATTACCATTTCATATTTAGAGGAAATCATATACAAAATCTACACAAACACAATAGGACCAGAACACCCCTAAAAACCCTCCAAACATCACCTACACTTCGTTATAATCAAAGAAAAAGAACAATAATATTGGCGAGCTTGGGCAAAAATGATCATATAATCATTTCTGCCACAAAGAGGTTGTAGTCAGAGACCAATGATACCTATTTAAGCATGACATAGCACCTAAGCATATCAGCTGCATACTATCTTCATCACACGTATGTTGACTTGGTTTTAATCAGAGAAGAGTAATGGAGAAAATCAAGCTACCTTGACATCCAACAAAGCTACCTCCCATGCAAATAATTCAAAACCTCAACTTATGACATTTAAGCAGTTACAAAAATGAGGAACAAACACCGGCAAACAGCAATGAGCTGCAAGCAAAGATTTAAAGTTCCTTGATAATCCAATTGCAAAAGGTCTACAAATACATCATATAATCCTGCAAAATTTAAAGCCACACATCCAGTGTAAAGAGGGAAAGAATAATCACATCCATACTAAAGAACATGTCCTGAAAGCGGAATCAAAAGTAGTGAATATATTAAAAAACACCTAACTACCTTCCCTAGGTACCTTCGAATTATCAACTGGAATTAGGTCTTCATTATCCTATACCAGTGTAAATTTCTGACTAATCTGATTAGTTCTCAATAGTAGAGTCATGGGGTCAATGATTTTTGCTTCTAAAACTTTCTCAATCACCCCGTAAATAAAATATCATAGGCCTTAAAATAAGAAGAAAAAGGGATGTTAACTCAGTTGCTTCGGATTATCTTTGATTCAAATATGATTCCGTTTCCTCCATGGCCAGGTGTGTCCCATTGGAGTTTGATTCATCCCAAGCAGGTCATAGTGGGTGTTACTTCCATTTGAATGGTTTTTTTAAAAAAAGTGCTTTTTTTTAAGTGCTTATTTTTTAAGCTCCAAATTGGAGTTTTTAAAAAAAGCAGCACTTTAGTTTTTTTTTTTGTGACTTTCGCTTTTTCAAAAAAATATCATCTAAACACATAAATTAATTAAAAAAGCTTTTTTTTTTCAATAAAAAAGTGCTTTTTTTCTCAAAAAAGCCCATCCATCCAAATGGGCCCTTAAAAATAAGTGGCCATTCACTTCTTTTCCTCATAAAGATATACAGAAATGCCATCAATAATTTGGAAGCATCTATTTGTGTAGGAGTTTATACAAATTTCTATTGGGCGAGTGTTAGTCCTAAACCTTCAAGCAAATAATGATGCCAGGATAATCATACAAATAATAAAGAAAGAGCTGTTATTCTTTTTAGTCAAGAAAAAATAAGATTCGTGAGTGAGCTTCACTAAAGTTAACGAAATATTAGGTGTTACTAAGAATATTTCTCCAACAAATGATCTTCTAAGGTGCAAGAAGCACTTCAAAGAGTAAACTGCAGAATGAACAAGAATAATCATATATACACAAATTCCTATAGAATAAAAAATGAAACAGATCAGAAATTCACCAGTACGATGTAGAATAGCTTACCTCTGCCACTTGGGTTGCCTTGGCAAAGTAAATAGACACAAAAATCACCATACCCCTTCACGTCCAATATACTCTCTCATTTTGATTATTGCTTCCACCAATGTACTTTGAATATACTCGGTCACAAAAATATTCACTCCCAATCTCATATCAGGTGCTGTAGTAGTAGTGGGTTATAATAATCACCCAATGACTTTTATAGAGAGATTAGCATTTAGTTTTGAAAAGTTTTCCTGAAGATTGCTTGGTGATTTACTGATTTGCAATTCTGACAAAAAAATTTCTTTGAAGTAAAAAGAATTCCGAATAAAATTGAAGTTAAATAAATGAATTGTTCAAACAAATTTTTACTTATCTTCTATTTTAATCCTTTGAACTTGAAAGATTACGTAGCTCAATATGGAGATTGGAGAGGCATCTCAATTTCTAATTCTCAATTATGATTGGTTTCACAGGTACTAATGAGGAGTGAGGAGGACAAGATTACATCAAGAAACTGGTTTTCCCCCCTTAAACTTGGGATGTTTAACTGTTTAAGACAATACAATACAATTACAAAAGCTTTCATAATGCTGAAGAAAATGAACCCAGAAAGACAATATAAAACAGACAAGGAATACTGATTTCAGTCTTTAAATATTCTTGTCTCATATCAGCATGTTACTAATTGGTTTCTGATTTCCATGAACTTTAACCATTCCTATTTCAAAAGAACAAGAAATCCTCAAGCAAAACATACATGATATATATACACAAACACACACACACACATATGTATGTTGGTATGTTTGTAGCAGCTAAATGAAACTTGGGAATGACTTGTTGAGCATAATGAAGTTGAAGAAGAAAGGCTAACTGAAGTTGAAGATAAAAGCTTCTTGGTTTTAATTTTCAATTGATTAAATCCTGCATATATTAAAATTTTCACAGAAACAATATCAACAGAAATTATAATTCTTAGTGACATCGAAGACTAGAAAAAAATATTAGATATAACACCAGATCATTCATGAACAGAACCATCAATATAATGAGAGAGTCAGGTTAGCTAAATCTATCTCTCTACACAAAAAAACAGTTCAAAATTGATCAGCCTAATCTAAAGTACTATGGGATCAAACTAATCCCACTCTAAACCCAAAAAAATATCTAAATCAATATTCTCTAATCCAAAACCAAGTTCCTGATCATCCATGAAATCAGTGTTGTTACCACCAACAAGCTGCATCATTGGATCTGAAGGAGAGAAAGCATTGGCTTCGTCACTCGTATTCTGCACAAGGTCACTCGTATTCTGCACAAGATAATCCAACAGGTCCAAACCCATTGGAACCACAGGCATCTCTGATTTCTTTGCCTTTAACAGCCCAATTGTATGATCACAATCTTGAATTTTAGAATCCAGCGTAGAAATTAACATCCTCAGTTGATCCTCTCCCAGGTTGTGGAAGCTGTCGTCCGTTGGACATAGCATCTTGAGTTTTTGTTTACGAACTCTGGAGGTCTCAGCTTCAACCTGGTTCTTCCTATCATTAAAGAACTCACAGAGATCGTAGTTCTTCCTCTGTTTCTCTGGGCAGTTCTTCTTGGCGTTATACATCTGAATATTGTGAATCACTTGTGTGGGATCTTCAGGAAAGGTTTCAGCTTTGGAATTTTCAGAATCTGGAGGAGGGAAAATTATCACACATGCTTTAATTCCACAGAGCGTGGAAAGTTCAGAAGCCTTCCTCAATAATCCCTTCTTCCTCCTCTCAAACAACGCCCTGCGGGCATTCCTATTCTCAAGGGTCTTCATTGCTAATTTTCTTCGACCCATTAGCGCACAGAATGGGCAGAGGGAATACAATGTCCCTAGTGTCTGTTTGGCAAGGCGTTCAAGAGGCAAAAAAGCTCGGTGGTTGAGGAAAAAACTCGGTGGGAAAAGAGAAGCTACAATATAACGACCCAGAAGGAAGCTAGCATTAATGTTTCTAACCCTAACAAAAATTTATATCACTAAAACAAATGTAAAAAGAAAGAAAACTGGTTTCAGACAAATGAAAAGATAAAAAAAATTATTAACCAAGCTAGCTTAAGAAACCCAGAAACGCACCTGATTCTGAGAATGCAAATGCAGCAAATATCGAAGACTCAGCGGAGGGGTGGCACGATTTGCTCAGCTCAGTGAAGAAGAGAGAAATGAGAGAGTTATCGAGAAGAAGATAACCGTTAAACCAAGACGTGCTTTTAGATTTGAGATGTTGTGGAGGTGAGATGATGATCGTTTATTTTTCTAACCCTTTCGCTTTGGATTCGTCATCAACCGCTTTAGCCCTGAGAAATACGATAGTTTTAAGAGGAGAACTAGCCGTTGGCTATTTTTGTTTGTTTTTGACGATTTTTTGTTTTTTTGTTTTGTCCAAAAGACGATCATAGTTAAAATTTGGATTTGTCACTGTAATTTTAGGTTTTTATAATTTTTTTTAAAAATAATTTTATTAATTTTTCAGAAGCTTTTATGCCTGTATGATACGATTTTATGTTTTACAGTTTTTTATTATTCTTCTGATTTTACATAAAAAATCTATATTAATTGGGACTTGTGGAGAACTGGTTAATCATTTACAAGTCCACATTACATGCTTATAATTATATGCTTATTAGGTGCTTATACCTCTAATTAGAGGTATAAGCATATTTTTTTTAATTTTTTTATATATTATATTTACTTAAATTTAAATTATATTCTGCTTTCTGATATGTTTTTTTGCACATAGTTTCTCAAATTAATTAATTTTCATAATACTAGTGTTACAAACAAATGCAGAACTGGAAATTAATTAATTTGAGAAATTGGATGCAAAAAACATCTGAGGAAGTAACATATAATTTAAATCTAAATAAATAAAATATATAAAAAATTAAAAAAATGTTTATACCTCTAATTAAATGTATAAGCACCTAATAAACATATTTTTTTTTTTTGGTACAAGGTTAGAGGAGGGAATAAGCATATAATTATAAGCGTGGAATGTGGATGCATCATTTACATGGCTCCAAGTGGGCCCTGTAATTGTCATTGTTGGCCGGCCCAATTTCTGGCGGGATTGGCTGCGCATGCAAATTTTAGAATATTTTTTATATACATTTAATTGTACTTATTTATTATTTATTGTTGACTTGTCCCTTGTCAGTCGGTTGTCACCCTTGTTTTATGGAAAGGCATGAATGATATTTTATCCCATTTTATATTTATTATATTTTATTCTAGATACTATATTAAAATAGCGCCTCAGTTTTTTTCCCAAGGTTGAAGTTGAAAATGGCCAAGAAAACATTGGTTGAATAAAATTTAAAAAGTGTCCTACCCCTAGGGGTAACTGTACCGCTGATTGAATTGTAGCTAATACCTATAAAAGGATATGTTCGATCGAGTGAGTTTTATAACTAACACCGTCTTTAATATCTCTTCTAACCTTAGATATCCAAAAAGTGAATGTTGTACCTCATAATGCTTCTTTCTTCATTCCCTCATTGAATGATAATTGTTTAAAGTTTTGCTTTATTTCTGTGTATTCAGTATTCTATTTGTCTGTATTGTTTGGCCTTCCTTATCTATGTTGTTGTTTATCTTTCTATTGTGATCCCCTCTGTTTTGGGTTTGTGATTCTTTAAAGTTATAATATAAGTATCATTTGACCAAAAAAAGAATAAAAGTGTCCTACAAGATTTTTTTCCCCCCCTCACAGCCTAAAATGAAATTAAATTAAAAAGGTAATCACTTTGCCTTTTGGCATTCGGATTTATCCATCAACATTAATACATTATAAGCCTAGCCATTGGGTAGATGTGATCATATGAAGTTCTAACGTCATGGACATCGTAAAAATAAATTGGGTGAAGGAGCGATTTTACCAATAAACTATTAGTTCAGGAGCGTCCAACACAATTAACTATTAAGTAGACCAAAAATACTAACAAACTTTTAAAAAGGAACGTCCAGCACAACGTCGTTAGTAAAAAGTTAACCTTCGTTAGTGCAAATTGACCAACGAACTTTTTTTGCAGGAGCGCTCAGCACAAAATTCTAAATTTTACTAAATTAAATAATTTTTTCTCAATGTCATTATTCAAAACTACTTGTATGGATATCTATAGACAAAAATTACTCATTCTTTAATTTTGTCAAAATTATAATTTGCTAAAATAAACAAAAGTTTTAATGAGAAATATAATTATATGATTTAAATAAACATCAAGGTGTTTTATAGTTTATTATATATGTTAAACCAAAAAAAAATTATATGATTTATTTTTATTTTAGAAGAAATTATGTGAGTTAAAAAATCATTTCATGTTAATAAAATTTATAAAATCTAAAAAATCTATTATATCTTGAAAGATATGAAATGAGTTTAATTTTTATTTTTATAAAAAAGAGCTTAATAGATATCAACGTTGATACTTTATAATATAAATCTGGCAATTTGATGATACATTTGTTAATTAAATAATCCATTGATTATATGAATATGAGATTTGCTAAAAAAAAAAAAAGATAACTTAAGAAGCTTGAGAAAGGAACACTTAATAGTAGGTTAAGGAGCAATTTGGCCTACGAAAGTCTCATATCCATATAAGCGATAGGTCATTTAATTAACAAATATATCATCAAGTTGCCAAATTTATATTATTAAGTATCAACATTAATATCTATTAAGCTCTTTTTATAAAAGTAAAAATGAAACTCATTTCATTTCTTTCAGGATATAATAGATTTTTTAAATTTTATTAACATTAAATGAATTTTTTAACTCACATAAATTTCTTCTAAAGTAAAAATAAATCATATATTTTTTTCTTTAACATATATAATAAACTATAAAACACCTTGAGTTTTATTTAAATCATATAATTATATTTTTAATTAAAATTTTTTGTTTATTTTAGCAAATTTTAATTTTGACAAAACTGAAGAATGAGTTATTTTTGTCGATAAATATCTATACAAGTAGTTTTGAATAATAACAATGGAGAAAAAAAATTATTTAATTTAGTAAAATTTAGAATTTTGTGCTGGGCGCTCCTAGAGTAAAAGTTCATTGGCCAATCTGCACCTTAGATAACAAAGGTTAACTTTTTGCTAACGGCGTTGTGCTGGGCACTCCTTTTTTAAAAGTTTGTTGCTATTTTTGGTCTACTTAATAGTTAATTGTGCTGGACGTTCCTGAGCCAATAGTTTGTTGGTAAAATCGCTCCTTAACCCTTTTTATAAATACTGAAAAAAGATAATTTCTCTCAAAATTACATTATTATTTGCATTAACATTATTGAATTTTCTAATAGAGAGAATCTTATATAAAGACGGTTGAATTACCTCAATTCTAATTTGGGTTACTAAACTTAACACATTATTAATTAGGTTATGTGATGCAATTAAAGATTCAGAATTTAGATTAAATTACCTCTATATACCTCAGTTATTAAAAAAAAAAGACAAAATTGGAGATAGAATAATATTGTTTAGGCACAACGTAAAAATCCTAATGACAGGAAATCGATAAAGAATGTTATAGTAAGTTAGTTCTAATGTTAATTCTTCATTTCTTAATCCTATTCAATTAAGGGATAGGATATTGTTACTATCATTTTTTGTTACTACCAATGTTACTATCACTTTTCGATTGTTAGATCAGAATCTCATCTACCTTTATAATTTCTATCTACTATTAAGATTCTGATCTAACGGTAGAAAAGTGGTAGTAACAAAAAATGGTAGTAACAATATCCTATCCCATCAATTAATATTCATAAAATCTTGTTATCTTCGTAAAACATCATCAACTTCACATAAACTGTAAAATATCCAATTAGGCTGAGTTATCACAGTTCGCCATTCGAAATGACTAAAACACATCATTCAAAATAGAGAACCGTATCCGAAATTGCAATATAACTCAACTCTTCCTACCGTACTCCCTCCAACATATGGTTATTCGAAGCAAGGACCCAAAAGATTTTTAAAGAAAAACTAGAAAGTAAATTCCAATATACCTAAATCAATGCTAAAATTAGTAGAAACAGATCAACTTCTTTGGCTGAATTAGATAGAGAGTGCTACTAAAGTAAAGAAAGTGAAGCGGCGACAACGGCAAAAGTGGCGATTTCTCATGGTGGCAGCAACAATGATGAGGGCACACAAGGAGAGACGAAGGTAACTAGTATGACATTCAATCTGGTTTTTCCTTTTTTCCTTTTTTTGGACCATAGGTTAGGGGTATTATTGAAAAATAACCAACATTTTAATATTCTACATTGGGTCGTGGATTCAATTTAAAATTTTTTGAGTTTACCAGCTTTATATAGAATTATCCTATTTCAACCGTCTTTATATAGGATTTTTTATTTTTAATATAAGTCAATTATTAATGAATATTACTATCAGTGTTTTTCTCAATATTAATAATCGTCAAATAAAAAATCAGTAGTTAATAAAAATAAAAATAAAAGAGCACGTGACATCTTTATTATTTAACACAAACTTCTAATGTAATATAATGAATATGTTAACTTTTGTAATTTTTTTTTACCTTTTGAATATTTAATTTTAGATATGCGTTTAAATTTTACAAATTAAAGGGTTAGGGTACACTTTGAAGTGTTAAAAAATAAGCAAATTCACTGTAACTATTAAAAAACTAAAGTTAACCGTTAAAAAATTAGTATTGATATTTAATATTTTAAGAGAATCTAATATAAAAACGGTTGAATTTTTTTTTAAAAAAAAAAGCTATATAAGGTGGGTAAACTCAATTAATCTTAAATTGAGTCAATGACTTAATCTAGGATATCTAAATATTAATTATATTTCAATAATACCCCTCACCCCAAATAAAAGAGAAAAGGAAATGTAGTGAACAATGTCATGAGGAACCTGTTAGAAGATCTATTTTGGGCTCCTTGTTTGATAGAATCTCCTGGAAACTTAGTGAGATCTGAATTTTTGGAAAAGCATGTGAGTTTACTGCTAAATACTCAGGAAATAAAGAATCTTTGCTAGATTAGAAACATTTTGTTGTGTTTCGGGTCAAGCAGGCTGGGAACTAGTATTATGTGTGTGACTTTGGTTATGAATTTGTACTTTCGTGGATTTCCTTTTACAATTGGAATATATACCACGGCTTTTGGATTTGAGTTTACCGACTTTTGGCATAATCACTTCTTTCTTTCTTGACTCTCTAATATAAAGATGGCTTTTTTTACGGGCGGCGACTTTTCAGGCGTTGTTCATGTTCCTCAAGGCACACAAGTTAAAGCGACGATGGTAACACCGACTTACAATGGTAACACAGACTTCTGATTTTCCTTTTCTCTTTTCTTTGAAACCGTGGATTAGGGGTATTATAGGAAAATAACTAATATTTAAATATTTTAAATTGAGTTATTAACTAAATTTAACATTTGTTAAATTTATCGGTTTTATATAGGATTTTCCTATTTTAATCGTCTTTATATGATATTCTCTCAAATATTTTTACCGGTTAGGGGAAAAATTATAACATTTTAATTACTTACAAATCAAAATTACTTAATGAAAAACCTTTTGCGATCGTAAAATTATACATTAACCCTAAATTGAATAGTTTTTGCTTGTCTCTCTTTCTGGGCCACTTTCGGCGGCTAATGTGGGTCAATTTTACTCACTCTAGAGCCACACATGTGGCAATTTCTATAGAGATACAAACAAAATGTCTGTTTGCAAATTGTACCAAGTGAGAATTTGGATGACACTTCCTAGGGCAACCACAGACACATTTGCGAGACAAGACATTTGGGTTTTTCACTCTTGCAACGCCAAGCCAAATGGCCACAACAACAACAATCATTGAATAAAAATGCAACGTACCCATTATCACTAACGACCAAAACTACCTTTTCACTTCAATAAGCTTAACTCAAATAGTACCAAAGATATGATCAGATAACAAATGGCTCCGTGTCTGAGAAGGAGGTTGTCATTCAACTCACGTTCCCTCAACCATGTCTCAATCCGGAGTCCAGCCCATGAAGAAGACGATGAACAGTGTCCAATCATCATGAGAAATATGACGGGGTTAAGGAGGCGCTTAGATTCATGGTAAGTTGTTCAAAACCCATGACACGACCGAGATACTCCAATCACAATCTCCGGTCCTTGTTTTTAGTAGGGATGCAAATTGCATCTCAGTCCCAGTCAGTGTTGTCAAAAACTAGTGTAAAAACGTAAAAACGTGCGTTTTTACGTTTTTACTAGGGAGTTCAGTGCAAAAACGCAGGTAGACACTGGCCAAGACAAAAACGGGTAGACACTAGTGTAAAAACGTAGAAACTGGTAAAAACGCAAGTTTCTACAGTCCTTACTGTTTTTACTTAAAACCCCCAAAAAAAAACAAGGGAAAAAAAACCGAACCCATCGACCATCGTGCTTCACTGCTTCACTCCCATTCCCAAACCCTAAAAGCCAAATGCCCAACCCCAAATCATCTGCTGCATCCTCCACTCTCGGCGTCGCTGTCATCCACTCCCACTCTCTGCGTCGCCGATTCTGATCCACTCCGTCTCCGGCGTCGACTCCTCGTGCTCCGTTGTCGTCCGCTCTCTGATTCGTCTCTGGTGCTGACTGCTCGTGCTTCCTCCTCGTGCTCTACTGACTGCTCGTGCTTCCGTTGGTTAGTATTCGTCAGTGCTTATTTATCCTATTTCGCCAGTGCTTATTTCTACAATTTCCTCCCCTGTTTTTGGCCCCTTTCTTATTAGCTCTTTGAGTAATTTTGTTATAGGCTGATTTTGTCCCATTGATTTTATTTCTACAATGATGACATTCAAGATGATGTATTTGATTTGAATGAATTGTTATAATTTATGAGTTGTTAAACTTTATTATTTTGATGTTTTTCTAATTGAATTTTGAGTAGTTATTTACTGATTTTTGATTATTTTCCCCCACGCATATGTATATAATTTTAAGCTCTGATTTAAGTAGTACTAAGTAGAAACTTTACGTGCCGTGTCGTTTCTACGTTTTACGTTTCTACTACCCCTTTCCGTGTCTACGTAGAAACTAGTTTTTGACAACATTGGTCCCAGTAGTTCTATAAAATCCCAGGACTACCAGGACAAGAACTAGGACGGTACTAGGAAATCCTGGCTTTTTTATTAAAAAAAAAATCATTATTTTAGTTAAATTCTCCATATTCTATTATTTAAAGTGATCATTTAACAATTAATAAGGTTATAATAATTACACAAATTGATCTAAAATTGAATAAAAACATTTTATCATCATTATCTTTACATATTATATACTTAGGATTAATACCATGAAATATCCGGTTTAACTCTAACTAAAGAAACACATCTTATCAAATGATAACTTAATTTATGGAGGTAAGAACAACAACAACAACAACAATAATAAACGGATAACTTAATTTATAAAGTAAAAAAAAATGGGGATCAGGATAACTTAATTGTTGTGGAGAGGTTTAGTTTAGTGATGGGTTAGTTGAAGGGAGTATATGATGACAACAATAAGGGTAAGTATTATCTCACTAGGTGTGGAACCAATTTTTTAATAAATTACTATTAATTAAGAAATTAAGAGGTCTCGCTCAATAGTGAATAACTTCATTAATGGCTCATTTGATTCATTGAGTCTGATCTATGAAAATGTAGTGAAATGTAATGATAGGGAATGTAATGGCACGATGATTATAGAGCATTTACTGAGTATGTTATCAAGGAATCATGAAAAATGAATTTATATTTTAATGAGAAAAGATAACAATAAATGTGAAATAATATTTCCAATGTAACATCTCAGGCGCCCGCTTGTGAATATTGTCACATGCTTTGGCACACATAAGGCCTCATGGTTTTGTTTTTGACTGAGCCTAGCCCATCAAAACGCGTCCACAAGGGAAAGATTTCCGCATCCTTATAAGGCATGCTTCGCTTGCCTTCCCAGTCGATGTGAGACTTCACACTCTACCCCCCTTGGGGCTTCACACTCGGGCGCCTGAGATGTTACATCCAACACTATCAAGGCAAAATAATAATAATAATATAAAGAGTATAAACGTCTAAATGTTGATTCATTAAGAGTATAAATGTTTGTATATATGAATTCATATAAGCTTAAATTTGGATTGATTACATATATAATCAGAGCTATGTAATGGGGATTACTCAATTTGTACTAATTCGTTATAATCACAATTATATTGGCTTAACTATTTTACAATATATAATAACTAAACGCCTGAATCATTAGACTGATGTAATCCTGATACATGAAACTATACTAATTGTACCTTCTCTTGTGTGGACATCCAATGGAGTTCATGAAGGAATATAAATTCAGATGAAGACACTCCATAAATTAGTGAGGAGGTTAGTGTTTGGGTTCTTGAAAAGGCCACTTTACATACAAAAATATAAAAGTACAGAACAAAAAAAGGAACAAGATGCAATGTTAGTGGATGTGCCTAAAAGACTGTGCTATGCCTTTCAAAAGGCACACAAAATGGTCAATGATAACATCTCAGTTGACTAATCAATGATCAAGTCTTTGGGAAGGAATATAAATTAAGAGGATCTTCCCCAATTGCTTCCCTGATTGAACATCACAATTAATTAATATACTTTTAGGACAGAAAACAAGTGGCAATAGAATGAAAGAAAGGAGAAAAATAAAATAATACTGTTTGTTGATTATGGTCTGTTGTTGAATGATGATGTGCCTTGTGTGCTTTTCAAAATGGGCAATCAATCATTAATTTAAATGAAAAAAAAAGGCATAAATAAACTTTACAGTTATCAATATTGGTGAAATTTGTCAGTGGTTATTATCTGTTTGTGTGATTAATTAACAAAAAGAATATACAGTATTGATCAATTACATTATAATTGATATAACAGCAAAATGATTTTGGTCCAATTAAGTGTCATATTTATTCCTTTTAATCAAATAATTTTTATTTTCTTATATGAGTTTCGCATAGTGTAACATCCTGAATTTTGGACCTAAAAACTAGAAAATTAGCCTATTTTCGGAGGACTATTAGACCCTATTTTTGAAAATGAATTTAGAATCAGTATTTTATTGGACATGAATAGTGTTTACTATTCACAAATACGTACATGAATAGTATTCACTATTCACAAATACGTATTCACTTTTTATAAATACGGTATTTAATCGATATTTTGAGAAATATGAAAAGTATTTACTATTCACAAATACGGTATTTACTATTCAAAAATACGGTATTTACTATTCCTGAATACGTATTCACTATTTGAAAATACGTATTTACTATTCATGCGGGACCCACGTCAAATTATTTCTCCTCTGCCGACAGAAGTCTCGTGAGTTTTGAAAAATTTTGCGCGCGGGACCCACTCAATAATAATATTATTATAATATAATATTTAAAGGTGTGGGACCCACTGACAAAATTTTCTCCCCTGTCACCCGTGATGTTTGAAAATTTGGTGAGGGGAAAATTACGTATAATGACCCAGAGATAAAAATTACGCTTAAGGACCCATTTTCCAACACTATAAATAGAAGCTTCATTTCTTCATTTTCTTCACACCAAACTCAGAGAACAACAGTTGAGTTTAAGAGAAGAGTGAGAATTCTTAGAGTTAGAGAGAGAGTTTAGAGTAAAGTTCTTGAAGCTGGAGGGAATGAGCAGGAACTTCAAGGGTAAGTTCTTTGGTCTCTAGTCTTAATATTTGGTAGTTTCTTTTGGTAATTATAGTAGAAATGCCAGATAGAGTTTTTCTGAGTATGCTCTGTGGCTGCAGCTTAGTCTGATCTGTCACATCAGAAAAGAATTATCCTTGGACAGTAAATATTATTTACTGGCACAGTAAAAAATATTTACCGGCACGGTAAAAATATTTTTACTGGTACTATTCACATGAATAGTGAATATCCAACATAGTTTCCGCAAATGCTGAAAATTAATGGTCACTGATAAAAATGATATTATAGGATATCCGAGGATTCCGGAGTCAGATTCAAAGGAAGTTTGGGGATACGTGAATAGTGCCGTATACGTGAATAGTGCCGTATACATGAATAGTGCCGTATACATGAATAGTAATTTACTATTCACGTGGAAGGAAGGTACGGACGCGTACTGTAACCTTAACTCTGATGCTTATGGTATGCTTATATGTGATAGATAGTCTGAAATTCTGTTTTTGAAAATTGATCATACACATACAACTTGATACGGGTTATAGTCTTGATAACGCCGTTATGTTTTCCTAGCGCTGAGGACACGGATGTACACCGTGGCACTGGTGAATAGTGCAGACTATAATAACATGCATATTGCAGTGGCTGTGTTATGTTATTATGTGAATATGAGAATAATGTATGTGATTATTGCTGTTTTGACATGAATATCTGTCATACATATTTGATACATAAGCATGAGGTTAACCGTTACCTGAGGTTCGATGGGTATTGAACCTCAGCTCTTACTGTAGCTTCAGGATTTTCGGAGTGAACAGAAACAGAAACAAGGGT
This sequence comes from Acacia crassicarpa, assembly GCA_034222035.1. NCBI lineage: Eukaryota > Viridiplantae > Streptophyta > Magnoliopsida > Fabales > Fabaceae > Acacia > Acacia crassicarpa. Next base: position 13,913,739 of record JAWXYG010000009.1, on the reverse strand, counting down.
AAGCAGCAGGCAGAAGGACTAGCTGGAGAAAGTCCTGTAGATATGTATAGTCTTTCGAACTCTTTGTATCAGCAAACCAGTACACTACAGTGGTTGAATATCAGTTACTTTGTATTTAAAATCATTTCGTTGCTCAACTCTGGTTAAATTATTTTGAACTCTGATCAAATAATTTCGAAAATGCTTTAGAAAAGTTGGGGTGTTACATTTTGGTATCAGAGCTAGTTAAAGGTAACCATGATCGGGGGTTCTCACAGTGTGATCTGTGGCGAAGCATTGGCTCTTACCCCGACATGGCCAGGGAGTCTGGTTGCACTGGGACGTATGGGCGTACCCTGAGCCGTGAGGCGGTGCGTAAAACTAGCGGCTGAGGTACGTTATGTTGCCACGGTGTATGGGCACCACGGAGACATTTTGGTATCAGAGCAGACATCCTGGAACGGAGTTAACTAAGTTACTCCAAACAGTCCGATATCTAGAAAGGGGTTTTGTGGTTGGCAATCAGTTTCCTTGAATTCGTAGAGCCTTCCACAAAAACACCTGCCTAGTCAGATTGTCTGAGTAGCGGAGTTAGGTTCTAAGCTTTCAAAAGTGTTTTATCTGGTATGAACCCGACTCAGTTACAGTAAACCATTGGTGCCGAAGGTAGGGCCGAGTCTATGTGGATCAGCCAATCAGTCACCCTAGCACGGTGAGGCTCCCATGATAGACGCCTACCTGGCCAATCGGTTTGACTAACTAAGTTAGGCTCTAAGCCATGGTTTTAAAAGTGTTTCGAAAAAACAAGTGCAAGTACTGATACAATACTGGTGTTGTGATACAAAAAGGACGTAAATCCTAAGGAAAAGGGTTAGGCTCGGGAGGCCTTGATATAGAGTAGATGGCACAGAATATGGTTTCTGTTGTTAAACTTTAAGACTTTTGATATGGGAATCGGAATCTAAGTTAAATCCCTGCCCAGAGTTTCAAGGGAAGTAGTACAGAGAAGTTGGTACGACTTAAGTTTTCCGGTAGACAGTAACCTACTGTTTAGGTTTCCCTTGGATAGTAACCTATCGATTTAATGTCCTTGTCAAAATAATAACTTGTTAAGGTACCCTGAGAAGAAAATTCCTACCTTGTAGAGGCCAAACACCATGCGTGCAACGGGGCATGGCTCCGGGGACGAAGATCTTTTGATTAAGTCCTTGACGGTGGTGATCAATTGACAGAAGAAGGAAAGTACCCAATAATTCTGGGGAGACAATTATGTCATACTAGTACCTATGAGAGTTGTAGGTACCCAGTAGTAAGTATACCAATATTAGTACCAAGAATCAATAGACATTATGAAGTTAATATTGCTTAGGCGAGAGAAATCTCAGAACTATGACCCCTGTGAGAGTAAGAACCCTTAGAAAAATATGAGTGAGTTTTGCCTAGGTTCCAAATACCTAAGAGATAGTTCCTTAACAGAACCATACGAAAGCTGGAAATCTCAGTAGCCACCAGGTTATGGTCTCAAGGTGGGACCAAGAACTATAGAGATGTTAGTGGCTAATAGATTCCCTATAAAGTAAGTGGCTACCCGATAGGGAAAATTGAGTTAAGAATTATGCTTGGAGCTAAATAGAAAGTGAAAGTCCACAAATAGAATGACCCTAGATAAGATGGCAGACATAGAAACAACGGTTTATGAAACTACTAAAGGATAGGAACCTGTTAAGATTTGAGTTCTCATTATAATGATTCAAAGACGATCACTGGCGCTACTTATGGAAAGTTTAATCGGAGAAGGATACCTACGGGGAGTTCTGATCAAGGAGGTTTACCTACAGAGGATGCTAACCGGAAAAGCTGACTGGTCTGAGAAGACTAAGTGAAGCGCCGAGTAATGTGCCGTAGAGCAGAGCCACCGTGACGACGAACCGTAGAGTGGAGCCGCCGTGACGACGAACCATAAAGTAGAGTTACCAAGTGCATCGGTTCTCAAGGTAAGTACATTACAATGAATCTCACATCGAATAGGTTCCTTAGAGCGAAGGTTTCAGTAATCTAGTATATTGCCATGAGTCGCTCCAGTGCTATATAGCACATATTGTGTTTATAAGCTAGCAGAAGCCCACGGTTGTTAGACAACAAATACGAGAAGTGTAAGCAGCAGTTTGTGAAACCCGAGGATAACGGGCAAAGTTTGGAATAGCCATATGAGTTAAGTAGAACAAACTAAGCATTATACATATGGTTTGAGTAGCCAAGGAAAGAGGTCCGAATACGTGTAATTAGTGATGACCTTCTAATGTTAGTTGTCTGATTCCTAAGTAAGATTTTAAAATTGAATTTTTGAACTTGCCAATATACCTGCTGTATTAGAAATTTTGAAATTTATTTGTTCGAACATGTGGATTTTTTTTTGAAGCTGAGTTTTCAAATGAAATGTTTTCAACAGAATTTGAGACCACAGCGATTATTATTTTGAAATGATATTGTCTTGTAAAAAAAGGGTTTTTGATAGAACCCAGAGTTTGAAACTGAGTTTTTAACTATGTTGTGGTAAAGTCAGTACAAAACTGGAAGGACAGAAGCTGTTGTAGATGTACACAGTTTGCTGGGTCTTGCTAGATGTTTTAAAATGTTTGAAATCGCTAGCCTTTGATAAATGTTCTCTTTGAACAAAAAGTTTTTGGAGGGATTTTGTTTGAGAAAATGGAAATCGCACCAACAGTGAACGCACCCAATCCATAACACTTTGCCGAGGGCATATGTTTTGTTTAGTACAACCTGACTGTCTATGACTGGACTGAGTTCCGCTAGATAGGGTTGCTACTTTATGTGCCAGTGTGAACACTGGGTCTCCTGAGAAAGGGGCGGAGGTTCTCCCACATGGTTGATAGTACTGTTGAGACTGGATTTGAGGATTGGGGTAAGGCGCTCACTGTACCAAATGGTTAAAATGAAGGTGTGTACTCTCAATTGTAAAATTTTGTGAAATAAATTAGCTCCCTCAAAGATATGTGCCGGTAATAAAAGTTTTTGAAAATGATCCGGCAGTGAAAAATGTTTTCACGAATTTGTGATGGCAGCGATTAAGTTTAAAAATGTTATAGCACTATTACTTTGTGGTATAGTGCAGATTGTGAAATGTACTGAAACCACGGAAAATTTTCATGTTTGAAAATTTGAAAATGAGACAAGAAAATAATTTTGGGTAGCAATGACATGATTGTCGACGCTATCGTGTTAAAAGGAAAAGCAGTGTAATTGGGAATTATGGTACAGGAACAGCAACTATTAGAAAGGTTTGGAATACTGAATTAGTTAAGTCAAATAATAGCTGCCGGTTATGATGTTGAGTAAGTGAAAGTAGTTTGAGGACTTGAATGGGAAAGTCTCGGATGAATTTGATGAGCAGATGCTCAAGGCAATAAGACGTAGTGTGCAAAGTACACACGGGATGATGCTCCTAGGACATAAGATCGGTGATACTTAGCACTGTGTGAAATGCTAAGTAACTATGTTTAGAATACATCGTAAGACTAGCAAAACATTCACTGTATCAGGTAGTAATAAAGATGCCTAAGGGTTGAGGATGAATTCCTAAGTAGAAAGGTTAGAATCTCCAGTGCGATGGTAATAGATTGAGCCGGAAGGCCAATATGTGTTAAGCCGATAGGCTAAATAAATCAGGCAGTGAGGCCTGTGTAACCGAGTACTGTGAGAATAGATCAGCAAGTCCTGTAATTTAGTACTATACCTGGGTATAAGATTGAGACATTGAATAGTAGGGTGCGTGCTATTTAAGTTTGCATAAGGAAGGAATAGACTAGAGGTCTAGATAACCTTTTGATTTTATATTGTCAAATTTCGAGGACGAAATTTATTGAACGGGGGGAGAATTGTAACATCCTGAATTTTGGACCTAAAAACTAGAAAATTAGCCTATTTTCGGAGGACTATTAGACCCTATTTTTGAAAATGAATTTAGAATCAGTATTTTATTGGACATGAATAGTGTTTACTATTCACAAATACGTACATGAATAGTATTCACTATTCACAAATACGTATTCACTTTTTATAAATACGGTATTTAATCGATATTTTGAGAAATATGAAAAGTATTTACTATTCACAAATACGGTATTTACTATTCAAAAATACGGTATTTACTATTCCTGAATACGTATTCACTATTTGAAAATACGTATTTACTATTCATGCGGGACCCACGTCAAATTATTTCTCCTCTGCCGACAGAAGTCTCGTGAGTTTTGAAAAATTTTGCGCGCGGGACCCACTCAATAATAATATTATTATAATATAATATTTAAAGGTGTGGGACCCACTGACAAAATTTTCTCCCCTGTCACCCGTGATGTTTGAAAATTTGGTGAGGGGAAAATTACGTATAATGACCCAGAGATAAAAATTACGCTTAAGGACCCATTTTCCAACACTATAAATAGAAGCTTCATTTCTTCATTTTCTTCACACCAAACTCAGAGAACAACAGTTGAGTTTAAGAGAAGAGTGAGAATTCTTAGAGTTAGAGAGAGAGTTTAGAGTAAAGTTCTTGAAGCTGGAGGGAATGAGCAGGAACTTCAAGGGTAAGTTCTTTGGTCTCTAGTCTTAATATTTGGTAGTTTCTTTTGGTAATTATAGTAGAAATGCCAGATAGAGTTTTTCTGAGTATGCTCTGTGGCTGCAGCTTAGTCTGATCTGTCACATCAGAAAAGAATTATCCTTGGACAGTAAATATTATTTACTGGCACAGTAAAAAATATTTACCGGCACGGTAAAAATATTTTTACTGGTACTATTCACATGAATAGTGAATATCCAACATAGTTTCCGCAAATGCTGAAAATTAATGGTCACTGATAAAAATGATATTATAGGATATCCGAGGATTCCGGAGTCAGATTCAAAGGAAGTTTGGGGATACGTGAATAGTGCCGTATACGTGAATAGTGCCGTATACATGAATAGTGCCGTATACATGAATAGTAATTTACTATTCACGTGGAAGGAAGGTACGGACGCGTACTGTAACCTTAACTCTGATGCTTATGGTATGCTTATATGTGATAGATAGTCTGAAATTCTGTTTTTGAAAATTGATCATACACATACAACTTGATACGGGTTATAGTCTTGATAACGCCGTTATGTTTTCCTAGCGCTGAGGACACGGATGTACACCGTGGCACTGGTGAATAGTGCAGACTATAATAAAATGCATATTGCAGTGGCTGTGTTATGTTATTATGTGAATATGAGAATAATGTATGTGATTATTGCTGTTTTGACATGAATATCTGTCATACATATTTGATACATAAGCATGAGGTTAACCGTTACCTGAGGTTCGATGGGTATTGAACCTCAGCTCTTACTGTAGCTTCAGGATTTTCGGAGTGAACAGAAACAGAAACAAGGGTAAGCAGCAGGCAGAAGGACTAGCTGGAGAAAGTCCTGTAGATATGTATAGTCTTTCGAACTCTTTGTATCAGCAAACCAGTACACTACAGTGGTTGAATATCAGTTACTTTGTATTTAAAATCATTTCGTTGCTCAACTCTGGTTAAATTATTTTGAACTCTGATCAAATAATTTCGAAAATGCTTTAGAAAAGTTGGGGTGTTACACATAGTTTGACTGGCAAATAGCTTAGGACATACTTGGTTGCATACATCATGAGATAATGTAATGTAAAAGTTTTAATATTATCCCTTAAGCATATTCGGATTTTGAATTTTATAATTAGATGTATCTGGTTACATTAAATTTCAATTTCAAAATTAAGAAATAGCTATTACTTTACAATTAAATTACACTTCATCAATTTCAATTTTCAAGTAACCAAGCATGCCCTTCCAAGCTACAATTATGACATTTGTCAATAATTTTTCAATAATATGAATGAAGTAACGATTCGCATAAAATAAGATGTGTATAGCTAATAAAGGCTAGTTTAGTTGGTACGGATTTGACCCATAACTTATAAGGTCATGAGTTCAAATCCTGTTGGTGATATAAGAATCTTGTTAGTGGAGGATCTATAAACATCTTTATGTGTTCTTTAAACATTAAGGCATACACTATCTTTGATGAACTCTGAGACCCGACTCATCGAAATTTTCTTTTATCAAAAGAAAAATAATGTACATCTATGCTAATTTGATATAGAGTATTACTTCTAGCCATATATGACCTATTTATAATATAATCTGTAATATAACAGAAAGAGTATCTTGTTATTGATCTCATTTGGTACTTATGTTTGTTTGGTGTTAAGAGAAAATATCTTGATTATCCAATATTCTCTTGTAACAAGATTATTATAAGGAAAATCTCAATTAAATACCATTTGAATTTGCAAAACCCCCAGAAGTCTCCCGAATTTGTAAAAAGGCTGAAAGGTACTAAGGACCTATGAGTGATATGCAAATTCGAGTGAAATTACCCTTTTACCCTTAGTTTTAAATAAATAAATAAAGATAAAATAGCCCATTGCCAACGACGACCCTCCGGCGGCCACCCCCCCCTCAGTGGCCACCCCGCCGGTCGTGGGGGGTGGCCAACTGGTGGCCGTCGGGGGGGGGGGAGTGGCTGGCCGTTGGCGAGGTGGGCGCTGTGGCCGGCCGGCCGGCCGCCGTCAGTGTTGGGGTTATTTTATCATTTTTATTATTTATTTAAAACTAAGGGCAAAATGGTAATTTTACTTGAATTTGCATATCCCTTATAGGTCCTTGATACCTCTTAGTCTTTTTACAAATTTGAGAGACTTCTGGGGGTTTTACAAATTCAAATGGTAATTTAATGACATTTTCCCATTATCATATCTCCATACACATAATTGATAATCATGATTCGTAATAAATGGTGGACGGCACATAAGAAAGGGACTCATTTTAGATGTATTTCCTTGTGTATTACTCCTATCATTAGTTTCTTAATCAAAATAAGACAAGTGTATGGTTCTTCAATAGAAATATAATTAATAAGCCGATCATGTTTTAATCAAAGACTCCTTCCCATATATAATAACCATGCATTTGTCATGTTTTTATTAAAAACTTATATACCTGTCATATTTTGATTGAATAATTAATATAATAAAAGTTTGGAGATATACATCAAGTAATTTTATGAGTAATTATGTATGGCATACTATTAATTTTTTAATTAAATTGAGTAACTTAATAAGTAGGGAAATATAATATCGCTCTCCTCCTTTCTTGAAGAAGCAAAATAAAATATTCTTTTGTGACCATTTAATAAAAAAATCTATAAATTAAAGCACGCGGCTAGATGCAAAACTATTGGGAGAAAAGAGGCAAAATTGGATTAAAAGGAATCTATTTCCCCTTTTTCTCATGCATGATACTCCCTCTCTTCCATGTGGATTTTAGAAGAGCTTAAAATTTGAATTATATCAATTTTTTTTTATAAGAATTTAATAATAGTTGTATGAATGTTTAATAAGTTTTTTTTTTTTTTACTTTCATGAATTATATATATTGAATTAATTAAAATTTTGATGTTACTTAGATTTATTATATTTTTTTCTTAACCAACTTTCATAAATAAAGATATACTAATGAAAAAGTTTATTTTAGACATATTTATTATGTTTAAATAATTTAAACTAGTTTCTTAAATTGTGTGATTCAATTATTAAGTTTTTATAAATACTAGCAAAGGAGTACAATTTTTTGTAAACACCCATAGCACGATTCTTTGATACCTATCATTATTGAGTCATTTAAGCATTGTAAGACTTTTTATGACATTTCTTTAATGCAGAAAGACTAAATCCTAAGTCGTCTTTATTTTTATTTTTATTATAAAGTACAAACCAACAATTTTTATAAACCAATAAAAATAGTTAAAGAAAACATAAAATTTGTTCCAAAATTTAATTAATCTCTAATATCACTCTTACTAATTACATTAAACACTAATATCATATTAATTATTATTCTCACCCATTACTCTTATTAATTATAGATATACATAGAAAAGAATATTTGTTATTTTTGAAAATAAGCAAATACCTTATAAAAATGGTCAAATATATTTGGTGACTTATAATATGAACCGCAATGTGTATTTAAAAGGTAAATCATGTTTCTTTTAGAGCTTAGGGCCTCTAATGTGTTTCCTTTTAATACCATTTGTAATGTCCAACTCTTTTTTATCATTAGATTCTATATAAAAGAAATAACATTTCAATATATTAGGATAATAAAAGGTGCAGTTTTAAATTTCTTATGATTTTTTTTTAAAAAATAAGTAAATCAATTCAACACTATACAATTTATATTATTTAAAAAACTCAAAAAATTTAAAAAAATTGCATCATTTCATCATCGTAAAATATTAAAATATCATTAATTTTATATAAAATTTATTGATAACAAGGAAAAAAAAATTCTAAAAGTTGTGACATTACAAAAGAGAGCATTAGAAGAGGCCTATCCCATCTAGTCTAAATACAATTGACAATAAAAAGAAGGAATAATAAATATAATTTCTTTTTGTTAGGGGACAAATACATACACTCTCCTTAATGTGTCTACGTTTAGTCATTCATTTCGGCTTTGAAGCAAAACGTTGAAGGATTAAAGTATTCCAAATTGGTGATATTCTTTGAGTATTCAATACTCAATCACATCAACCAACCATTTTGCCTCCGCAAAAATCTCCATCTTGACTTTTTATTCACTTTCGTATTTTCTTGGCAACTTCTTCATCATTTCACCTTAACCTTTATTCCTTATTCATGTCACAACATTTTATATATATATATATAATCTAGAATTTTATTTTTTTTATAAAAAAAATTGTAGGTGGCTACATTTGTAATATAGCTTTCACCGTAATTGCTTTTTTTTTTTAAAAAAAAAAAGTAAGGTTCTTTCTATAAAAAAGTATTTTACTTAAGAGTACAAGAAGATAAGTCCTTGATTCCTCTGGATTGCACCGTTATCTTAAATTAGGTTAGTTAATTAGCATGTCGGTAATCAAATGTTTAATTAATATTCTCTTTTATTCTTTTTATAAGTTATAAATAATTCCCTCTAATCCACAATATAACTCATTCTTAGAAAATTTTTTGATACATAATATAACAACTTTGAGAATAAGTAATATTTATTTGTCAAATTTATTCCTGTAATTAGCGCATTAAGACTAGATTAAAATTGTATAACTTAACCAACCAGCTGTTGATTGATATCACTTTTAGCTAAAACATACTTTTAGTCTTTTATGTTTATATGAAGTATATTTTTTGTCCTTTAATATTTTAAAATATACTTTTAGTCCTTTAATTTTAACATTGTTAATATTACTAATGGAAAATGTTAAAATTTGAGTGATAACTATGTAAGTTTAAATAATGACTGTGTAATTAAATACAATTAGTCTTAAATTTAAAATATATGTAAATTAAAAAATATCTACATTTCTAACGAAGTAGTTAATATCAAAACCTCAATTGTATTAAAAAAAAATTATTTTGATTATTTAAATATATTAGTTTAATAATCTAAATATCAAAATCTCCATTTCATTTGTTGCGATTTGTTTGAATATGTTATATTAAAATTTAAAATATGCTTTGTCAATGACACGTTTTTCATTTAAATTTATTGTGTCAATATTTTCCGTTAACAATACTAATATATTAGAATTATAAAAGAAAAAATATATTTTATAGAATTAAGGAATCCAAACTATAAAACTTAAATGACACCCTAACTTATTTTTAAATAAATCAATGATTCCGGTTATAATTTATAAGACCATCACCGTGCGATCTTGACCGCAGATATGATCAGGACGACGAGAAAGCATAATTGGCGCATCCATAAATCTTTAAATAAATCTAAATCCAGAACTGTAGGAGTGTCAGTTGGAGAACACTGTGACGGGGTCTGGAGGAGGAGGAGGAGGAGGAGGATACGAGGGAGGGTTAGTTATGTTTTAGGGTTCTCAACTCACTAAGTTCTTGAACTTTGGTCTTCCTTTTTTGCCGTGTGGCATCGGAAGTCTTCTCCGATGTCTCGAAGAGCCCTATAAGTTTTATCTTCCGGTGAGAGATTTCGTTTTTTTTTTTTTTTTTTGGATGACGTGAGGGAAGATTTTGATTATCTGATCTTTTTTTTTCCCCGAGTATTCCGATTTTGACCCAAAGTCTCAAAACTCTGGTTTACTTTCTATGTTGGGTTTGATTCCAGTTTTCTTTTGGAATTTGTTTTAAGAAGACCGTGTTGCATTGTGATTGAGAACTGGGGACCGTGGGTTTTATTTTTGGGAAAAAGATAAAGTCTGATTCTTTTAGGTTTCCGATTAGGAACATTCCTGTTTATTTCTGGGAATATCGGAGCCCGATAAAGACAATTTTGGGGTTACTTCATCTTATTTGCTGACATTCAAGTCTTGATCTTTCTAAAACCTTGAACGAACTGTGTACAGTTAATTAACTTGTGTTTGCTTTAATTAGGTCAGGTCTGTTGAACTTACCCTATTATTTTGATATTTGAGGAAACCTTATAAAACTTCACTGCATGATGTATCATCCCCATGCCTAGACTTATTCAAAGATCAGCCTTACAATGAATCATTGATATTAATGTGTTTGTTGGGATCGTTGTATTTAGGCTTTTCCATAATTGATCTCTCTGCTTTTTGTTGTTTATTAATGGATCATGTCCTAATATAGTGGTTACTGCAACAGGCAGAAACCACTCGGATTTCCGTCTCTTTTACTCGCTCTTCAACTCTCTGGCCTTTTCCCTTTATTCTCTTACAGCTTGCAAAAGACCTTCTTGATACATCATAACCTCTCTTCAAGCTTTGAATCACTTCTGAATTCAAAGCATGGTTATCTCTTTTTCTCCTTTCTCTTGCTGGTTGCGGGGTGGCAAAAAGGAACAATCTGTTTCTAAGAGAGCTACTGTGAATTCATCTTCTGAATTGGGTTTTGATCCAAAGAAACGTGAGTCTAAGAAATTGCGCAAGGTTAAGGAAACAAAGATTGTACCATCTCCCAGGAAGGTTCATCGAAAATGGAAGAACAGGGAAGGGGATGGAATTGATAGGGAATTTGATATTGTGGTGGTGCCATCAGATGGTGGAGAGTGTTTTTCTGGGTCTGATTCTGACGATTCAGAATATACTGTGGGATGGGTGGAGTCCCATGGACCTAGCTTTAATAGTGTTGAAGGGTCAGATGGTGGTTTTGCGGTTCTGATTCCTCTCTATACAAATGGTGGCAAGCTGGTGGAGAATTCAAATAACGAGATTTTGAGTGCCTTTAAGAAACTGCCAGATGAATTTTCTTCAGGTAAGAGTTAGACGTGCGCCTTGTAACAATTTTCTGATTTTATTCTAAGGCATTTTGTCCTCACTCGCATCTCTTTATTACTGATGTAATTCACAAGTTGATTGACTAATTGTTCTTGATGAGTTTCATATGATGCCCATGAAGAAATTGATCTATGTTGTTGTGAAGATTATGCAATTTGGATGTTTTCTTATGTCTCAGAACCCATTAGCCGTACTGCTTCACCAAAATAATTGCTGAAGACAAAAACTGATTCCCAGAATTAATTGAGCAGTGTGTTATTGAAGATTTTTACTCCCGACGGGCATGCATAATTTATTACTCCTCCGGTTATAGTTTCTACTACAAACTAGGTTTTAAATTATACTACAAATTAGGTCCTACATTTAGGATTGGAGCTAGTATGAGATAAAATAATTCTATTAAGATGCATTTATGATTTGATTCAAAATGGTGAATCCCACCTTTAGAAAGTCACATTTAAAGTGCTACTGGTTTCTTTGTTGATTGCATGAAACAAACTTGATACCTTTGAGAATTTTGTCGGTTGGGTCAAAAGCTTGAATTGTTTGATCGTCAATAGCATATATGTGAAGGTAGATCTACGGTGTGAATTTATATTTAGAGCTTGGACTCCTGAAACCTAGGGCTTAGGAGCAATACCTATAGAATACTGATGAAGCTGATTCGACCTATACCAATTTCAGCAGTGCGATTTGCCTACTTGCAACATGGAATTTCTTGTGAAAGATCCATTGATCTAATGCATTGAGTAGAGTAGCAAGTTGGGTTTGTAGAAAATGTGCCTTGAAATGAATGATGATAATGATTGCTTGGCTTCCATTGTTTGTGTTATGTTCTTTTTTTGGGTAAGAACAAGTAAGTGCTTCTGCTTCAGTTAGAGGTTGCAGTTATAATTCTTGTGTGCTAAATGTGTAGGTAACAAGGATTACATGGCACAATGGCGAGATGAACTCAAGAACTTTTACTAGAAGCAGCTAGTATGTGATGAGAGAGCAACTAGAACTGGAAGAATATTAGTATATTATTATGACTTTGATCAACTAGTAAGTGATAAAGAGACATGAGCACTAAATGGATTGATACTTGAAGTGGTCATTAGCCCTGAACGTGTCACCTGCATATTCTTCAACCATCTTTTGTAGAGACTTCTTTGTGAATAAGTAAAAAAGAGAAAACCCAGGAAAATTAAATTATTTATGTTTATATTAAAATGATTTCTAAATCAGTGTGTTTTGAGGCTTCTAGTTGCCCTTACCCTACCTATGTAAATAATGGTTGGATTTTCTGGCCTAATGAGTGACTCTCTTCTATCAGTATCAAATTATTAATCCCTCTTCTTGTATGTCATTATTGTATATGAATCCCCCCCCCCCCTTTTTTTTTTTGCCCCTCTTTCCTCGTATGCTTCATAGCATCAAGAAATTTCAATTTTCAAGTCAAGCTTGCTATCTTCGACCCAAAAAAAAAAAAGCCAAGCTTGCTAGGGTTTTTTTTTTTTTTTTGGTTCTACTTCTGCCACACAACTTGCGCTTTAGTTCATGTATATCTAAAGTGAATAGGGCCATTCTTAGTGAGTGCCCTATGTTCTTAAAGGAGTGGGTAGATACTGAGTGCTTGGGATTAATTTCCCCTATGTTGTAATTTCAGTCTTGTATTTTGGCCTTGGCCTCTTTATTATCAAAAAAAAAAAAAAAGAATAGGGCCATTTGATCTGGTGACAACTTGAATCAATTTGAATGCTCATCACCTTTGGACCAAATTAAATAATATTTTATTTTTAATAAATTTTTAAAATATGAAGACAATTTTCTTCCCGTCATTCAATTTAAAAAAAATTAATTAAGGTAAATTAGCATTTATCACCGTGATGTTGTTTTGGTGGGTTATTTTCAAGTAGCATGGTTAGGACCACATACTTTACCAAAAATAGAAAAGGTTAGGGCCATATAAAAGGGGAATATGGACTTTACCTTGGCAGGGGTCACATGGAACGGTTGAGCCTGAAAACGATGTGTAATCCAAAGTTCTCTTCTTGGATAAGAAAATGCCACTTTCTTTTCTTTCACTCCTACTTACATTTTTCATGTTCCACAATTTAATACACCCACACCCTTCGTGGTTCAACTGATAAAGGGGTCGGACACTCTCACCAAAGCGAGAGGGTTTGATCCTAGAGTTAGTCAAGACGCTGGGGGAGACATCCTAACTCCTAGGTACCTAGGTTAACACCTGAGGGTAATAGACGGCTCGCCCGGCTCAACATTAGTATCATCTAGGAGGAAGAGAGATTTCGTCCTGCTTTTGGATCGTGTGTGAACCCAACCCCTTTCCTAAAATTTTTATATATTAAAAAAAAAAAAACACCCACACATACATAGAATATATATATAAGGAATAAAGTTTATATATATTTTTTGGTTTCATCCTTTCAGTAAGGATCTTGACCCCTTGGCAGTTGGCACTAGCCACTAGGTCTTGCTTCCATATTCCTATGACAAAAAAATCGTTGCATTAAATACTAAGAAAAACCAGGAGATGTAACATTTATTATGAGAGCTGACGCACACTCTAAAATGATTTAACTTCACTGTAGTCTAGAAGATGAATGCTTAACCACAAACATTATAATAACTATAGGTCACTTTTAATGATCCAATTGGAATCGAGGATGGGGATTCGTCAAATAAAACAAAGAGAGAGGTTGGAAAGGAGAGGGAAAAATACGATGAGACACTTTTAATAATTAATTATAAGGATAAAATTAATAAATAAGCATTAATTACTCTCTAAATAACTTATATTATAAACCAAATAAATTTTTGGGTGAAGGAGCAAATTGGCCAATAGATTTTTAGTTCAGGAGCAATCAACACAAAAAAACTTTTAAATGTGAAATTTATACCAACAGACTTTTAGCTCAGAAGCAAATTGGCCAACAGACTTTTAGTTCAGGAGCGATCAACACAAAATCGTTATATGGGCAGTAACACTTCGTTAATAGGTCACATTTTTGGGGAAATAATGAGTTGAAATAAAAATTAAAATGCAGAGTAGAAAAAAAGTGGCCACAACCTAATCAAAAACGTGGCTCTAACCTGGTTCTGAAAGAAGAAAAGGAGGAGCAAGATCGAGGCTGAGCGAAACCACCATCTTCATCGACGAGATCATTGCAGTTTGCGTCTAGAAACAAGTCTTGCAATTTGCATCTAGAAATTGTTTTTATTTCACCAGGTTCTCTTGCTGTTTTCCTTTAGTTTCCATATTCCAAGTGTTCGTAGTTGCCGTGATCTTTTATGAGTGAATGGGAGTTATCGAGTTTGTTGGGATAAGTGAACCGACTGTAAAAATCGTAGCTTTGCAGGGGGTCCTGAAGCTGAATAATAAGATACTGGTTTGTCCAAGAGTGGAAGCAATGTGGTCTAAAAGACCCTTCTCAAACTCACTAGAACTCGTGCCACCAGTTCTTTCTGCATTTTATTTTTTATTTCAGCTCATTATTTCCCAAAACTGTGACCCACTAACAGAGTGTTACTGCCCAGATAACGATTTTGTGTTGATCGCTCCTGAACTAAAAGTCTGTTGGTATAAATTTCACATTTAAAAATTTTTTGTATTGATCGCTTCTGAGCTAAAAGTCTGTTGGCCAATTTACTCATTCACCCTAAATTCTTTTAGATAGTGACTTATATTCTGATATTAGGAAGTACAAAATATCTATCATTTGTGTTCAAAATGGGTGTATATTTAACGTAGGAGTGTCTACTTTGTAGTATCCATGCATTAAATATAAACAAGTGAGTCTAAAGATAAAGAGAGATATCTAACATAGCCAATCCAAGACCCTGACCCGGGTGCAAAATATTTAAACTGAAAAATAAATAACTCAAAATCTCACAAGTAGTCATGTATAGGATTTAGGCTAAAGTATATTTTTGATCCTTTAAGTTTATATAAAGTATTCATTTAGTCCCTTAAGTTTATAAAGTACACTTTTAGTCTTTAAAACTTAATACTGTTAATATTATTAAAGAAAAATGCTAACTAAGCAAAATTAAGTGTCGAAAAATGGTGACAATCCAAACTTAAACCTAGTGGCAACTTATATATACTCAACTCAAAAAAAATAAACCATGTCAAATAATTTTAATCTACAGCTAACAAATTTTCATTGATTTATTGTTTTTTAAAAATAAAAATGCTTAGGTTTTGGTAATTTTATTTACCGCTCCTCTTCCCTCCCTCTCAATCCATCTTCCTCCCATTACAATCTCAGTTTTTGCTCGGCTTTTCCATAATCCATAAGCCACAATCTACTCTTTTTTTCAAGGAAATTTCTTTCCCCAATCATCGATCACCAATGGTTGCTCTCTTCGGTTCCACTACATGAGTCCACATATATCAGGGTCTGATTGGGTGAAAACCCTTCTTCGGGTTTAGTATTTGTGTGTCAATAAGTATATGGGGGTATGATTGGTAGGAGAACATAAGTATGTGGTTTATAAATCAACATGCATGGGTGATTAAACTGCTCAAAGCAATGAAACTAGCAAAGGTGAGTTTCTGGGTTTTGAAAGGAACAATCAAGAACATGGAAGAGAGATTAAGTCGTTAGCAAGATGGATTGAGAGGGAGGAAAAGGGGTGGCAAAGGAAATCACTAAACCCTAGGTATTTTTATTTTTTCAAAAAAAAATAAATTAATAAAATTTGTTGGCTGACATTAGATTAAAATTATTTCATGTGGTTCATTTTTTATTGGGTTGAGTATATAAGAGTTGTCACTTGGTTTAAATTTGCTTCGTCAGCATCACACTATCACCCTTAATTTTGCCTAGTCAACATTTTCTGTTAAAAACATTAACGGTGTTAAGTTTTAAGGACTAAAAATGTACTTTATAAACTTAAGGAACTAAATAGATACCTCATATAAGTTTAAAGGACTAAAAGTATACTTTAGTCTAGTATTTAAAATCTATATCACTTATTTGTAAATTGTTTCTCTTTTTTTTGGGGGGGTATATGATGTATTGGATAATTTAATAGTTTATATTCTGTTTTTTCCCCCCCTTATTTGATATGTTCAATAAAATGATAATTAACAACTCCACACATTTAAACGTCTCTCATACTAAAGTTGTGAACGAGATTATAATATATATATATATAAAGTAAATGAGATTTTAGTCTTATTTTTTCTAATTTTAGCCATTGATTTTTAAGTGTTGTCATTGGTGGAATTTATAGTATGGACTCTTGTGATTTTAAGCAGGATAACAAATTACTCTCCAATATAGATTCAAGTTCATGGATTATACCCTTCCTCCTTGGGTTCAACTGGTAAAGAGGTTGGACACTCTCACCAAAGGAAGGGGTTCGATCCTGGAGTTAGTCAAGGTGCTGAATGAAGCATCCTAGCTTCATATAATCTAGGAAGAAGGGAGATTTTACCTTGCCCTTGGATCGTGGGTGAACCCAACCTCTTTCCTAAAAATTATATATATATATATATATATATATATATATATATATATATATATATATATATATATATATAAAAGAAGTTCATGGATTATCTTTAAAGTATCTCAACGAGAGGACATCAAGGTTTATTGGTGAGCAACTAGGGAAGTTCATTTGTTATGATGATGAAGTCATGATTCGGGCTATGGCTTGTGTCTTCAAATTTATCTCTCTGAATTTTGTCTTAAATCCATCATTTTTTTGCGGCTTGCATTTACTTGATGATCAAAGCTTGGAAATATCATTTGTATGCCCTTCTTGTATGGTTATTGGGCATGTGTCTAGGAATTGTCATTCTCCTAAATTCCAATCTCGTGTGTTCGTTTCAGTCGTGGGGTATCAACTTGTGTTAAATATGATTATTGCTCTAGTATCTTTGTTTCTATCTGGTCAAATGTAAGCGAAAAGCAGAGTCTTTTGATTTGGATAGCAGGGTGTGTAAACAGTCTAAAATTCAATACTCTAAACTCTAAAGCCCAAAAGCGCAAATATAGCGAGCT
The DNA here is from genome assembly GCA_034222035.1 of Acacia crassicarpa. Taxonomy (NCBI): domain Eukaryota; kingdom Viridiplantae; phylum Streptophyta; class Magnoliopsida; order Fabales; family Fabaceae; genus Acacia; species Acacia crassicarpa. Next base: position 13,896,361 of record JAWXYG010000009.1, on the reverse strand, counting down.
ATCAATTCCTTTCACTATGCATGTTAAGCGGGCTAAAATTTCAGGTGCTACAATTGTTACTGATGCTAACGGCTTTTGGGACACGATTCCTAAATTCTCAAAGGATTTCAGCTAGAGTGCCGGAGAAACTTGCTCAGTTGATAATGATGACGGTTTTTTTTATAAAAGAGGTACTAAACACTTGTGGAGAGATGGTACTGCTGTCTTTGATTGGGTTGAGGTTTATGGAATGAAACCAGTTCTAGTTTGCTCTTCTAAGAAATGATTTAAGTGCCCTCTCGTCTCTGCTGCCCAAGTTCATGTTTCTTTGAGTCAAGGCTCCATTCCTCTGTTCACTGGTGTAAAGCAGAGCTTTTGGTAATGAGGACCAATATGATGCTGTAAAAAAAGGTCAAAGATGATCATCCTCCAAACTGTGAGATAATGGCTGATCCTTTTGTTAACGAAAGCCAAAATTATTACCATAATCAGAAACAAAACGCTCACTCATGATAGAGACCAGTTTGATCATCCTATTCAATCCTCTAAGAAATGTTCTCATGTCCCCTATTCTCTTGGATCTTTTGAATATGCTGAAAAAGCTCTCTTCTGCTCAGATAGTATAAGAGGAAATGTTCCTTCTTCTAATTCAAATTATGCTTCACTAAGGGCTCCAACAAATAAATCTAGGAGAATAATGACTGGAGGTGAGAAAGAGAAAGAGATCACACTTATGGGAGATATTTGCTGATTTTTTTCTTCCTTATAAAAAGGATCATATGTCTCCAAAGAAGAAGCAAAGAGGCTCTGAAGGCTTTATTTTAAACTCTGATCCGTGTTCTGATTCACGAGTTCTTGCAGAAGATAAGAAGAAGAAGGAAACGAAACGTCAAGCCTATGAGTTCTCCTACTGTTCAGGCTCAAGAAGCTGCTCTCACGCTTCCACAGGAGCAATGAAGATCCTAAGTTGGAACTATCGAGGTTTTCAGAAATCTCGGTAGTTCAACACTGTAGGCGCCTAATCACTTTGCACTACCCAGATTTTTTGTCATCAGAAACAAAGATAATTATTTAGGATGCCTTTTCTTTGTTTGTTTTTTTTTTTTTTTGCCCCATGGAGACCTTCTTTCAATGTGCAGATTATTGACGTGTTTCCTTTTGTATGTCATTGCAAAGTGAATGAATTTGACAGTGGGGAAATATCTCTTGTTCTCATTTTCCAGAAGTCTATTGCTCACAGGAATCTTCTTCTGTTCAGGATCAGTTATCTGCTTGATAGGAACTTTATGTGCCTACATTGTCAAGTGAAGATTTCCAAAGTTTTTTAGAGCCTTTCTCTATGGAAGAAATTAAGCAGACATTCTTTTCACTACCAAAAAATAGTGCATTATATTTGGTCCTGATGGTATTTATACCGATTGTTTTCACAAATATTGGGAGCTAACGAAATCTGACTTATTCAGCATGATGTATAAATTCTAGGAATCTAAGTTTATTCTTCAATCTTTCAATAGAACAAATATCATCCTCATTCCCAAATCAGACCAGGTACAAACATAATATAATAGGCCTATTAGTCTGTGTAATGTGGTCTACAAAGTGATATCAAAAGTTTTTGTGCTTGGATGAAGAAAGTTTTGAGCAATTTTATTGCTCCTTTTCAATGTTTCTTCTTAAAAGGAAGAGTTATCACGAACGATATTCTACTAGCTTCGGATTTAATGAATCAAATTCGTTCGGCTAGGGATGGAAGGAAGAAACTCATTGCTTTTAAAGCTGACTTTTCCAAAGCTTTTAACTCTATCATGGGATTTTATTTATGTTATTTTGAAAATGATGAACTTCCCAAATAAATGGATTGCACTTGTTATGCAATGGATCACTACTATTCATTATCAGGTGGTGCTTAATGATAGAATTGCATGGACAATTTTTCCTTACAGAAGTATTCGTCAAGGAGACCCTCTGTCTCCTTATATTTATATTTTTATCTATTAACGTGCTCTCTTGCATTTTAAACACCTTGGAGCAAGCGAGTCAATTGCAAGGGATAAGAATTAGCAATAATACCCACCTAATATCTCATTTATAGTAACTGGTCTAGCCAAATGCTAAACAATGGTAAGTCTTCCTTGATTTTCAATTCAAATATCCCTCATTCTTTAAAGCTTGAATATTCTCGTTTTTTGGGAGTGCTTTTCACGAATCCCTGAAGAAATAAATCCCAAAATTATAATCAAGTTATTAACTCCATTGACCAAAGAACTATTGCTTGGATGGAGCATTTATTATCTCAAGCCTCTAGACTTACTTTGATTAAATCAGTTCTTGCAGGGGTTAATCTACATGTATCATCTTTGGGTGAAGCTGCTTGCTTATATCTGTCACCAAATTGACATGAGGTGCACTAATTTCTTTTAGGATAAAAATGGAGACAAGAACATAATCCATTTGAAAAGCAAGGATTTCATCTTTATGAACATTTGAAAATCAATTGCTCAGGTTGATGAATCCCTTCTAGCTAAGTAAGTATGGAGTATTCTCAATTCTTCTATGGGTGAACTTTTGGCAGAAACCATGAAGATTATGTACATTGATTTGAATAGCCCGTCATTAATCAAGCAACCATATAACTCCTCTTAGATATGGAAAGGTATTCACAGTTGTGCTACTATCATTTTGATCACTTAAGTTGGAGAGTAGGATCTGACACTTCAATCCCTTTAAACCACCCTTTTGTGGTGGCCCATGCAATCTAGAGCTCAAACGTCTTCTTCATTGAAGGATGTTAGAGATCTATTATTGCATCTTCCATCTAGCTGACAACCAGTTAAATGGAATGTTCCTCTGGTAATATCTTTATACTCAAGTGATGTAACTAAAGTCTTTGTTAATATTCCTTTATCATTTAACGATGCACCAGATAGAATTGTTTGGAACCTAAGTTTCTCGGGTAAGTATTTAACCAAGCTTGGTTGAAAATTGTTATCTTCTAATAGCTTGCCTATCCCATCTGATGGTTTTTGGAAGTTTTTATGGTCACTTTCTCTACCAATGAAAGATATTCCTTTTGTGTGGAAATTATTGAATGAGGCAATGCATGATATTTTAAACTTTCATCACCTCAATGTTTCAAGTACATGTGTTTTTGGTTTCTCTACAGGGAATCACTGAACCACCTTTCCTTAAACTGCCCTTTTGCCAAGGCTATATAGTATAGTGCTACTTCCATTCGACTGCCTTCATTAAAGTTTGGTAACTTTAAGCTATAGTTTAAAACAATTGTTGTACAATTACACAAAGATGAGCTTTTCTTGGAACTTCGGTTGTTGATCAAATTTCTCAATATCATATGGATGAAGAGAAACAAGATTAGTCATCAGTTGTTGGACCCATAAAAAGTAACATCCCAAATTTTGGGATTTTAAAGTTTGAATAATATATGGAGATTAATTATAATTTTTTTGTTTAAAACAATTATGAGAATAATTGTTTGGGAAGTTTAGAATTAATTTCTTGGTAAGAATTAGAAAATAAAATTTAGGAAATAGTTTCAAGAGATAATTTTGGGGATAATACCCAATTCATTAACTCCCTTAGCCCAACACGTAATAATAGTCATATTCCCTCAGTGAGTTTAATACATTCAACCAAACAGGGCCCAACAACTGAAAAACCAAAAACCAACCCATTTGACTTGAGTCAAAACGCAGCAGCAAAAGTAATATCCATTAAATCAGTTTTCTTTTCCTTTGCTTGCACACTTCGGCTTAATCACGTAAGTGGCGCTGATTTCAGTCAGTGAATCAGCCAGCATGATTATTTCACTCTTGGTTCACGCAAAAACTGGAGAGGCCATATTGTTCCAGCGGATAATATGCTTACGGCAACAGACCCCCCATGCCTCTTCATCATCGTTTTTTCATTTGCACGGGACCCTTGGGTCCTTATATATAGTTCACTATTTCTCATTTAGTTCCAGCACCTTTCACCAAAAGGAAAGAAAGCAGAAGTGTGTGTGTGAGAGAGAGAAAGAGAGAAAGAGAGCTTGATAAAGGGCGAGGAAGTTGAGGAAGTGAGGAAGTTCAAGCATTGGTTGCCCTGTTCTAGCTTTAGAAAATAGAGGTTGTTGTGGCATTGAGAAGCAGTGATAGCAAGGGAGTTTGAGCTTTGTAAGAGGTAATCCTTCAGCCTTGCTTTCATGGTTTAGTTGCTACTTATAGGACTCTGTTTTTAGGAGTTTAAACAGAGAAAGTTTAGCATATTGAAACACAAGCTTAATGTCTATATGAAGCTAGGAAGTTGGTTGTATATATGTATATATAGTGAAAAAGATTAGCCATTACTGAGATTTTACATGAAATTTTATACAGTAGATTGTAGACTTAATAAGGTTTAAAACGAGCAAAAGAACAGCCACAACTAACGAGTAGATTAGGAGTTATGATTTTTCAAAGTTTAATAGCACCACAGCAACACCACCTTGGACCTCACCACCCCAGCAACACCACCTCGGACCTCAGCACCTCAGCTATACCACCTCGGACCTCAGCACCTAAGCAACACCACCTCGGACCTCAGCACCCAAGCAACACTACCCCGACCACACCACCCCGGACCTCAGCACCTCAGCAACACTACCTCAGACCTCAGCACCCCATCCCAGCACCCCAACTTGGAACCCCTCAACCCAGAACCCCCTTAACCCGGTGAAATAATTGCAAGGAAAATAATGATAATAATAAATTATTATTATTATTATTGTTAGGAAAAGGGAATAAATAATAATAAATAATATTATTATTTATTAAAAAGAGTATTATTAATAAGTCGCGTAGTAGGGTATATTGCGACGCCGGAAGTGATTAATGACAATGATAAACGTTTTTAAGCATACTTTGACACCTCTATTGATCCCATCAAAGCCGACCGGACTAAGGACTCAAGTGTGAGGTGGGTAACTGTTATCTTATTAGCTTATATGAATGTATTGCATGTATGACTGATTATGTTGCTAGATAATTTGCATGTGTGTATCCTAGCTATGGATTGGGGCTGCGTGTCCCATAGAGCTGCGTGTCCTAAGAATGGAGCTGCGTGTTTCATAAAGGGCTGCGGTCCTTGGCCGTTAACTGCGGTTACGGTGCGACTTATTTATTGTGGATTATTTTATGTTGATACATGTGTTATACTGTCTCTTACATTTCATATTTGCATATAATATTAACTGTTACCCCTGGGGTTCATTCAATTGAACTCCAGACCGCATGAAAGGAACAGGTAGTGGATCGGGTTCAAGAGGAAAGACGCAGTTGTAGGGGATACAACGGAAGGGATATTTTGTTATAATTAAGTAGTTGGACTGTAATAACGTTTATCACTTGTTCATTTTGGATTATTGTATTAATATTCTACTATGAGATAGATTCGAATCGCGAAAAACGTATCCTCATGTTTTCAAACTAAGTTGTTTTTTATAAAAGTCTTATTCCGCAATTAAGCCGTCCAAATCATTTCGATGCCTGTGCACTTAAACTCTAATAAATATAGGCGCAATTAGGACGGCCGTTACATAAAACCTGAAGCAGTCATTAAGGAAATTCATTGTGCAGTGTCCTTATGCAATCTAGCATACTTGGATTTGAAGGCTTTAGGAACAACTACAACAATGGCAACTCAGTATTCATTGATCTCTGCAGGTCGAATTCTAAATGCTGGGTGATCTATCTCCATGGAGAAATCTAAGAATGGAAAGAAACCTATTTCCAAATCATGGATAGGCTTTAAAGGACAAGCGATTTAATCTTTATATTACAAAAGTGTTTTTGAAAAGCATTTCACTTCCCTCCACTTCCTTCGAGCATCCATTTTATGGATTTTCAAGTCTCTATTCTTCAAATCAGAATCTAACAGAGGGTTGCATGTCTTGTGCATTCAAAAGCAAATTTTGCTATCACTGGGGACAAATTTTCCCTCAGCTAATTTAGAGACATTGAAAGTTATCTTCATTTATTTGTTTTTGATAAGGTCTGTAAAGTATGTAATATTAACATAACTTTATTTTATTCTCTACAATCATGCCCCAACATGATTGTAGAATTGTGATATATGATATTTTGCTTTCAATAATAATTGATATTAACTTTTTAGATTACATAAATTCCGGAACCCATAGGCTTCCTTTCTTTCCCCAATGCATGCATGAAGAAATTTTAAGAGAGCATTGAGGTAAAAATTATTTGTACGGAGTACCTAAATCAGAGTAACTGTGCTCTATTTGTACAAAATTTACAAAGTATTGGGACTTTAATTTATGAATATATATATTTATCAAACCCTTTTCACTAATAAAATTTTTAATCGGAAAATTTTATTCAATTTTACCAAAAAAGTAATCAAGTGGAATATCAAGTGATTTTCAGCCTAGTTATTCTATATTCAAATGAATAAAAGTATATGGCATTTATTGTTCCGTCTAAATAAACGAGGGGGTAAAATTGAAAAACTCAGTCCACGTCATGATAACCTTTAATGTATTTGAAAGAGCCGACATTTGGTTTGAGGCTACAAGTAAGATTAGTCTTACAATTCTACTCCATCCGGTCCTAATTATAAGAGCTAATTGACTTTTTTAGAGAGATTAAGGAAGTTAATTAAATTACTTTAGAGTATTTTTATTTTTATTTCTTTCTTCAATCTAATTAGTTTGACTAATAAACTAACATATAATCTAAAGATTCATAACATATGAAATGATTAAGTAACTTATTTAGCTTCCTTAACCTCTCCAAAGAAAGTCAGCTAGCTCTTATAATTATCGGAGGTAGTATAATTTATGGTGAACCTTTCGTATTACAGGATTGTTTAAGCATGGCTGGGCCTGGGCATGAGATGATGATGGAGTGGCAAATTTTGTAATTTGAGGCATTAATTAATATTTTACGCCTCTAAACTAATATTTTAAAAACAACTATTAAAATTTAATTTTGATTGCATTGGAATGATAAATGGAGGCAGAGGAAAACCATTTGGAAAAATTACGAAGGGAAGGCTCTGCCAATAAATCTGGGGCGATGTTTGCTCCCCTCCATCACCCCATTATTAGCACTCTGTTCTTACTTTCACGTTTTGATTTTATCTCTCTCTTTTTCCATTCAATCTTTTAATTTCCCACTTTTCCTTTTTTTTCCCCACTTCTTCTCTATTTGCTTCTTTTTGTTTCTCATTACTCTGATTTGATCTATCATGTACTCCTCTCAGGAAATCTGGGTTTGCATGTTTTTGTTGTATGACTCTATAACGTCTCATTATCATCAATAACTACATTAAAAGGGATCAAGAAGAAGAAGAAGAAGAAGAAGATATCATTATGTTGCACAGAGCGGCTAGCAATGCTTATTCATGGTGGTGGGCGAGCCACATCAGAACAAAGCAATCAAAATGGATGGAACAAAACCTTCAAGGTCATTTGATTTATTATCAGTTTCATGCATTCTCTTCTTGTTCAAACTCAAACAACAAGGGACTATTTTTCTTTTGCTTTAAGAGAGAGAAATGTTGCATGCATATCATATTCACGTCAACATGGGATGCTTCTTAGCTTACCTTAAATTCCTTTGTTTTCGACATCCAATAAGCTTTGGTTGGCTGGTTATTCAATTTGTTTAAACTTTGGAACCGTAAAATTTTTTTTATATGCATGTGGTGGTCAAATTCTATGGTCAGAGCTGCTTGTGGTTAATAAATCATTTCCTATTATGTTAGAACGATCAAACCTGATATATATAATGATGGGCATTCATTGGTGGATCAGAATTCGCATATTATTTTAATTTTGATTGTAAACTTTGGACTGAAATGCCAACTTATGTTTAACAATTGTACATAATCTATTTTGTGGCTTCTATTTGTTAATATCTTACAGTCCTGAGTCCAAAACTGCAGATTTCCAGGATAAAGTGGAAGCTGTAATGACACTCTTAGAGGAAGATGGAGATTCGTTTGCCAAGAGAGCTAATATGTATTATAAAGGGAGGCCTGAGCTAATCAATTTTGTGGAAGAATCATTCAGGGCTTACCGAGCTTTAGCCGAACGATATGATCACATATCAAAAGAGTTACAAAATGCCAACACCACCATTGCTTCTATCTGTCCAGAGCAAGTGCCATTTATGGATGAAGATGATGACGATGGTTCACCCAAACCTGTCAAAAGAGCACCAGAAGGGTTCAAACCTGGTATTACCCCTTCAAATGTTCCGAAACCTCCACGAAAAGATTTAAAAGCAGTTATAACGTCAGCCACAAAAAAGTATTGTCCCAAGAAGGTAGTGACTAGAACTCCTCCTAAAGAACCCATCAAATCTGGTTTGAGCAAAAAGGAGGCACTTGAAGAAATTGACAAGCACCAGAAACAGATTCTAGCACTACAAACTGTGAAAGAGTTTATGAAAAGCACTTATGATCATGCTGTTCAAAAGTACTGGGACACTGAGGAGGAGATCAAAAGATTGCAAGAGAGAGTTTCCCTTTTGCATGATGAATTTGGTGAACGTATGGTCATTGAGGATGATGTAGCCCGCCGTTTGATGACAGCAGCTGCTCTTAAAACTTGCCAAGAGACATTGGATCGTTTGCGTGTGAAGCAAGAAAGATCATTTGATCAAACAAAAATTGAGAACAAAAGAGTAAAGGCAGTTAAGGAGAAGTTGGAGTCTCTCATGCACAAGTTACGTTATGATCAGGTCGATAGGCCAGAGCCTAGGGAAAGGAAAAATGTGAAACGAGTGGTAAATGACTTGGACAAAGAAGTAGAGAAAATGGATCAACAAAAACAAGAGTTGCAGTTATTACAGGACCAGATCAAAGAAAAACTTGCAGCTGGTTCTTCTGAATCTATCAGTGTGTCAGACATGGCTGAGAAGATTGATGAGCTTGTGAACAAAGTGATTAGCTTAGAAACTTCAATTTCCTCCCAGGATGCTCTAGTAACAAGATTAAGATCAGAAACCGATGAACTGCAATCCCAGATCGTGACTCTAGAAGATGATAAGGCCGGTCTTATTGATGAGAAGAATGACTTGACAACCAAGCTGAGAGAAATGGATGAAAGGATGCAAGATATCCAAGATCTAAATGAAATGGTTGAAACCCAGAGTACAGATCTCCAAAGCCATTTTACGGAAGCACTTTGTGATCTTGATCATTTTTCTGAGGAGGTCCCAATTGTGAAGCCAGATGAGAGGGATAAGATCCCAAATTTAATAGAGAGAGAAACTGAATCATCAGGTAATGCCGCTGAGTTTGCAGATGATAATGTGCAGAAAGATAACAAAATTAATGACATAGGCCCGGAGAAAGATAGAGAAACTAATGTCACCGGTTTGATGGATAATGTTGTGAAAAAGGATGATAATGAAATTAAGGTCACAGATTCACTTGAAAATGAAGCAAAGTCAGATAATAAGCTTAAGGCCACGGAATCATTAGAAAAGGAAGAGGCGTCGTCGTCAACAAGATCTGCTTCAAACAAGGAAAGTAAGGAGGCAAATAGTTCTTCTGAGAGTTCCAGAGACCAAAAAGAAGAGAATGCTACACAATCTTCATCAGAGAATGAGAATGCCCATGAAGTTCATTCCCAGGAGCCGGTAGCAACAACAACGGAAGATGAACCTAATTGGCGGCAATTGTTTATGGATGGAATAAAGGATAAGGAGAAACTTCTCCTAACAGAATATACGAATATTCTCAGGAATTACAAAGCTGTGAAGAAGACTCTTAGTGAATTAGAGAAGAAAAATGAAGAAATACTATTTGATACATCCTTGAAGCTGAAAGAGCTAAAGTCTTCCAATGCCTTGAAAGATGAAGAGATTAAACTTTTGCATCAGAGGCTAGGCGTCATGGGGAGAAGTTTGGAAGAAAATGAACATGTAAAGAAAGAAGAAGATGATGATGATGAAATATTATTGAAAGTTCACGAGCCTGACTCTACTTCAGGTATAGAAGAAAAGTTCCGTAGGAGCATTGATGAAATTCTAGAGGAGAACTTGGGTTTCTGGATGAAGTTCAGCACTACTTTCACTGAGATACAGAGATACCAAACCACTATAGAAGATTTGCAAGCCGATATATCGAAACTCGAGGAAAATGGGAAATCAGAGAGCATCCGACGTTCTATGAAATCAGAGGCACGACCAATTTTCAAGCATCTTGCGGAGATTCAAAATGAATTATCAGTTTGGTTGGACAAGGGTGCATCTTTGAAGGAAGAACTTCAACACAGATCCTCATCCTTGTTTGAAATCCAAGAAGAGATAACAATGGCCTTAAAAGCAAGTGCAGAAGACTATGACTTCAAGTTCACCAGCTACCAAGCTGCAAAGTTCCAAGGCGAGGTTTTGAACATGAAACAAGAGAACAACAAGGTTGCTGATGAACTCCAAGTAGGCCTAGATCATGTATCAGCTCTGCAATATGAAGTTGACAAGATTCTTACAAAGTTGGGTGAACAGTATGGCTTGTCAAATTCAAAGAAACAGCGAAACACAGAGATGAGATATTCAGATAGTAGTAGTGACGGTGGTAATCGTTCTCAGGTTCCTTTGGGAGCATTTATCTTTGGGTTTAAACCAAAGAAACCAAGACATTCAATTTTCCATGGCATTAGCCCTGGAATGCATAGGAAGTACCTTGCTGCCATTAAAGGACACCATTTGTAAATATATCTTGTTCTGTCTCTTGAATTTTTGTTTTCTTCCCCCCTTGAATCTCATGCAAAAAATTAGATAGTGTTTCAAATAGTCCTGTCTAAAAAGTGGGAAAAAATATGGATTGTAACTTGTTTATAAGTCCGCGGGAGTATATATGATTGAATGTAGGCGTCAATCAACTTGCAATTATACGTATTTTGTACAATTTTGCAATAAAGTAATGACATTCCGGTCAGGTGCCTTGGATTTTGTAGCTAATCTCTAGACGTGAGAAAATAATTGGCATAGTTCTTTACAAAGCAAAAATATTATGATTTGTGTGGATGAGGGAGAAATGGGAACTAAAAAATAGGAGAAAGTGTTTTTATTATTATTATTATTATTATATTTGGAAAAATAAGAGAGAAAAAAAATCAACTAGTTTCCCTTAAGTGAAATTTCACCTCTAATTTCTAGATTTTTGTATATTAATTTAACAAATAACTAAAATATCATATTTTATGATCATTAATCATCAGAGACTTTCGCATCCTCACCTGTTTTTTAATCTTATGAGATCAGCTGTTTTTTAACTATGTCTTTGCATCTGGGAAAATAAGACCATGTAAAGAGGTTTTTTTTTTTTTTTTTTTGTAAAAAAAAAACTAATTATAAATTTATTCATGCATCTTTCTAACTTTTAAAACTATAGGAAGTGCTATGGAAAAAAATAATAAACATTTAAATATATAATTAAAAACTCAGGTCAATATTTATGAAATTTTAATTCTTAAAAATGTTTGGCTTTATTATTTTGTATATTTATAAATTACTTTTATTTTAGGGAAGCTCAATATTTAAACTTAGTAGTGTCCAATTTCTACAAGATAGAAGATTTTCTCACTAATTTAATTATGAATTATATTGCTAAGAAGTATATCTCCATTGGTAAGAAAATTTAACCAAAAAAGATATGAATCTCATAGGTCATCTTTTTTTCACCCATTTTTCTATCCTTCCTATCTTTCTTCCCTTGCCATCCTAACAAAAGAAAATAATTTTTCACTTCTAATTTTTTTATCCCTAATTTTCTACTCAACAAAACAATACGTAGGACTAGAGACCAATAAGAAGTTAGTTAAGATGGCACGCAATCTCACTCCTAAGAAGGAGAACACAAATTGAAATCTTAGAAAACGCTCTTGTTGAAAGAGTTTTAACCCTGAGCTCGATGGAGATTAAGCTCAAGTCCAAGGTAACTTTAGATACTCTTAGTTCATAAGGAAAAAACGGGGGCTAGGATCACAATCTTATGGCTTTTTGGATGCATCTGACCTAAAATTGCAATTAAACTTCTAACTAATTTTAAGAAGAAAACAATGAAATATATAAGAACATCTTACAATTAAAAAAGAACATCAATACAACAAGCTTGTATACTGTATTTCTAACATCAAAATTGTATATCTCACAAGAATGATCAGCTGCCAAGCTAATGACAATGAAGAATATGAATTAAATAGCAACCAACCAAATCTTAATCAACTGACAATAAAACATATCAGCTGCATACCACCACAGCACTTAACATCTCTAATGTCTTCGGGACTGGTGTATTTGGAAACTACAGTATGAATATTCAGGTTCAGATCAACTTCCAACAGACGACCTTCTTGCCTTTCTTCCATGATGTAGGTGAGATCAACTCGCACAAAATGATTGCCTTGCTTTTTCCAAACGCAACTCAGTCATGTCACAATTCTTTGCTTGCGGAGTTAAAACCAGTAAAATTCTACATGGGCAAGATTTTCCCTAGACTCAATCAAGCAGATCCCTGCCTCCATGATAAGAGCTTGAGATAAAAGATGATGAAACATGTCATCCAGGTTGTATTGTTGAAGTATCTCCAACATCTTTGACTAAATTATTCCAAGTAATTTCATTTTCCTTTGTTATCATCTTGTGGAAGCTGCACCCCCATGAGCCCAAGCAAATTGGATGCAGGACCAGGAAGTCCTTGTTGGGAAGAAAAGGAATCCAGAAAGTTTTTTACCAAATTCAGATCCACATCAACAGGAGAAAAATCTTCTTCCATATTCTCCACGGTATTTGATGTTCCCTGCAGGTAAATTACAAAGAAAATCATTAATGCAACTGCATTCAGCATTTCAACAGCTATGGAACTTAGCATTAATGCATCTACATGCCACAAGGTAAATTTTCATTTAAGTGTGCAAATTTCCCCCTCATCAGGCGTGAATGAAGGAAAAGGGTAAACAAAACTTATCCTCTTGGCATCAAACCAATAGCCAAATTTGAGTCATATTGATGGCAAACATGCTTGTCTTTGACTGCTTACCTTTTGAATTGGCTAACTGAGGTCAAGTACTGTTTGTCATAAGAAATTGAATAATTTTTTTCTACAGCAAACACAAGCAAAATACCTCATCCTTCTTGGGAATTTGTTCGTTAGCACGAACAAAACTTCTTCCAAGAGTGGTTGCCTTCAGTTCTTCACTCATTGCACCAGAATAGGACTGCATGAATATATCTCCACCATCTTCATTGTCAGCTTCAGCCATATTGCTCTCATCAGAATCATCTACACAATTATTCATAAAACATGAGGAACCTTGAGAGAGATAACGGGTAGACATGCACTATCGATTATTCATATATTTGATAAATTTCCTTGGGAAAAAATCATTACACTTCTAGGTCATCTGCATGCTAAGACAGAAATACTAAATTTATAGCCAATTTTGTTTTGCGAATAACATAATTCACAGGCACCTAGAAATATCTTAGACGTGTAGCTTACTTGAGCAACAGAAAACTAGACAGGCACAAATAGATATGCTCTTTAAAAAAGAAGCAAGAAGTTTATATTTTATGAAATAATAAGCCCCAATGCTCCACTCAAACATCACACGCTTTTTAAGCTACAAGCCTTAACCTCAATTAGATACTCATTTTTATTTAACTGCAACAATTACACATCAACTTCTAGTACTCGATTAAAAACATTGAATGCCATTCAAAACATTCACGTGAATAAGCTCAAAAAATAGTGCAATTATAAGTCCTTATTCACACTTTAGAGCAGTTTGGATATCAAATGAAGAGAGAAAAATGACAATGAAATGTAGCACTTTTGTTAAGAAATTATTTTCATAGTTCAAGGATAGCAATATTTGGTATTAATTCTTTGACAGTACTTCTATTTTTTACTCAAGAACCCCCACCAAGAGGCTTGAACCATTTTTGGTAGTAGTTTTTTCCTGGGGTGTTATCTGAATCAATCCTCAAGAGAAAAAAAATTTGGAAAATAATTATAAAACAAATGCATTATGAAACAGCAGCAGCAAAAGGTCATATGCTAGGACTGCTGCTCACACTTGTCCATGAAGGCATAGAACAATCTGTGAATTCTAGAGTTGCCCTTCCTCCTAAACCAAAGGAAAAACAAGCTTGGAATATTTGCATAAAACAGGTGGCTAGAATAAAGTTCAAACTTAAGTAAAACAGTCATCAACCTATATTCCAGGCCTGACTGGCTCATTTATTTCATGTAGCAGTTTAAATGCATCATCAATGCCTAGATCATCAATAAGTCCTAGGGTTTAGTTAATTGTGAAAACGGAAAAACCTTAGTACAATATTGAAATAGGAGAGTCCAAGGGAAGCATTTTACAAAGTATTTTAGGATAGAAAATGAGGAATCACTACAAATTGCCATTGCATCACCACTTTGCACAATAAATATCCTGAAGAACTAAAAGCCGCCAACAAATATAAAATACTAGAAATATACAAAAACAAGATATCAATTGCAGTCATATCAGGAAATACTTTGATCCTAACATTGATTCTTTGCATTAACATACTTCCATTTTAGTTACTTAATAATGCAAAGTGCAATAAATTTCTTTGCAGGAAAATGCTTGTGACAAACATCAAATGAAAAAAACAAAACAAGAGGAGACTTTGTTACAATACCAAAGTCCAGTTCAGATGAAGAGCCCTCTTCAACATCACTGTCATCATCTTTAACTCCTTGGTGCTTCATTATTGATTCCATGTCCTTCAAGAATTGGTCCACATCGAGGTTCACTTCCTTATTCCTTAAAAAAAACAAGAGAATATACAAGTAAGGAGCGATCATCATACCACAAGTACTCTTAATTTATAGTCATCATGAAATAACCAGGAAAAAATTAAGATATGTGGAATTATGTGCACTCAACATTGCAAAACAAATGGCATGAGTATTTCCAACTTTAAATACCCAGGGAAAAAAAACAGAAATGGAAGCGAATATGCCTTGAAATATTAGTCCCTGTACTCAGACTTCCTGAAATAATGCCTATGGAACACACTCAATATCAATGGCTGAACCTCATTAACGATAATTCATGCCATGACCCAAACCCAACCTGGAAAAGATGCCAATAATATGTGCACAGAATGTGTATCAAATAAGTAAAACAAATTTAGGGTTAAACTAACATGCTTTCAGGAGCTTCAGCGCCTTTGTAACTTGACATTTTGTGGACAAAAGCTTGCATGGTTTTTGCTATATCACCAGGATCAAAATCTCTAGCATTAGAACCAGATGATAGATCCGCATCTTGCTGCTCCTTCCCCTTTCCTTTCTTCCTATGTTTTAGGTCATAAAGTTCCATCTCCTTTTGTCTTTCAAGAAGAGCAGAGTTCAACTCTTCCTCTCCACTATAGAGCCATGAATCATCATCAGATGGAGGGACCTCCTGATCCTTAAAATCATCTACAGAGTGGGGTAAAGCAAGAATTTCATCTATGCGTCTCACAGGAGCAATCAACAAGTCACTGCAAAAAAAATTCACATTAGTAATGATAATGAAAAAATTAAGCAATTAAGAATAACTTGAGAATTAAAAGCAGAAAACATAACATCCCCCCCCCCCCCCCAAAAAAAAAAAAAAAGGAAGCCAAATTTGAGTTTATGACCCATGTATGTGGATTTTCTCAATTCAAAATTCCCCAGATCTATCTCAATTCTAATTTCTAATCATAATATCAATCTAATGGTTTAGATTGATCTTTTTATAGATTTGTAAAATGGGAAAGACAAAAGATAATAACAACTAGGATCAATGAATATAAATTAGAATTGAGGCAAATGAAGAGAATTTTAAAAGATGATCCAAATTCCATAATAGCCCAAAATGTTGAACATCAAGCCAAATAAACCATTACCAAAATTGGATTACCAAAAGTCCAAAATTATATGATACCGCAAAGCCTGCTTCCCCTCACATAGTAATACTACATCATAACTATGGAAACCCCATTTGAATTGATAGCTTTATTCAGATACAATGGCATACTTTCATTTTATTTTTGCTGACTTAGGCTATTTCAGTGGTACTAGTAAATGTCAACAAAGAGAAGATACCTGACTCTGGAGTACAGAGAACCGTTTCTATAATACTCCTCAGCATTTTGCATTAACTTCTGATACTCTTTGGAACCTGAAAGCAACCCTTGGAAATAACCACTCCTCTCCAAAGTCTGTTTAAACGCCTCCCACGTGCTCCCTTTCCCTTCCACTCCATCACGCTTTCGCTGCTGATACATCATCTCAAGCCCACAAGCTATTTTCATGCCCAACTCTGCTTCCATGTACACTGATAAGTCACTCCTACTCGGCATTGGATAACATTTTGGCGCTTGAAACGTTTGCTGCACTAACTGTGCATACATTGCCCTAGACATCTTCACAGAAACACACACCAATTCTTCGTCTTTCCCTCTACCCAAGAATTTCTCCATGGTTGCCGCAAACTTCATAGTATCAATATCCCTGTCATAAAACCCCTCCACAGCAAGAGATATCATACAAGGCTCCTGCTTCAAAACCTGCGCCACTGAAACCGGAACCCTGACCCTGACCCTATGAATATTCCTCCTGGCTCTATCCGGGTAATCCGAAATTTTCTTCTTAACCGCCTTCTGAACCGACTCAGACGCCCTCGATTCGACTCCACAGTCGACCAAAAATTTCAACGAATCAGCTAAACTGGGGCTTGGAAGCCGATTACGCGGAATAATATGAAGGTCACCTTGACGAATGAAGACGCGATTGAGGCTATTTTCTGGGTTAACCCAGCGAGGGAGATGGAAGGCTGCCTCAATGAGCAAGAACTCGCCATCAGTGTCCCAAACCCTGATGGAGAGAGAGGGAAATTGAAGAGAGATTTGGAAGAGAAGGAAGACAGTGAACCACTCGTCCTCGAGGTTGTCACCGTAACGAACCTTGCCGTGGAGGTGAGGTAGGTCAGAGGAGCACACACAAGAAGATTTGGCGGTTGAAGAGGGGGAGAGAGTGAAGGGCTCATGCTGCCAGATGTAATCGGTGGAGAAGGGGGAGATAGATTGAATGATTTGAAGGTGGAGGGATTGTAGGGAGGAGAGGTCGTTGGGAGTACTGGAGTTAAGTACGAAATCGGGAAAAATGGCGTAAAAGACAGTGTCGTCAGGAAGCCTGTTGCTTTTCTGGGAGAAGATAGAAGATGAACAAAACGATGAAGACTCACCAGCCACTGCCGCCGCCATGGTCTCAACTATCGCTGTAGATATGGCCACTGCTTCTGCTTTTCTCCTCAATTTTCGTTATTCGTTGATGTCGTAGTCGGCCGTTTCAGGAATGCATGCGCGCTCTGATGGAGGGAAAGGAAGCAAGAAGGGCAAAAGCGTCAATAAACTTTTGGCTCATATGCTCCAGCGGAATTATGACTTGTATAGAAACTTGTAGACGGTTCCTTGGTAGGCCGTAGGCACGGAGGAGCAAAATAGCTTTGAAAAATCAATCAAGTAGCCAAAAAACACTTATCAGTACAGCAAAAATCAGCTTCCCCTAAAAACCACGTTACAGCTGAAGTATAACTCTACACAGTACACTCTAGCCCAGCTTGTGCGTTTCAGAATCACGGCGAAGCATTAACGAACCTGGTAAGTAGAAAAGGCATAAATTATATAATTTCAGAGCAGCAGAAAATAAGTTGCCAACTTAGGGCCAAGGAGGAGAACCAGCTAAAGGAGCTTACATGTAAATAAAGCTCGGATTTCATATAATACCCAAGCAGCTGCTCCAGAAACGGCTTGTTTCGATAATGGGTTATAAGTTATAACGTTATATCAATCCAAAATCCAAGCAAAAAAAGGTAAAAGAAAAAATTTTCTGGAATCAACTGACCTCTTCTCTTTCCGTGCGGTTACTCCTCTCTCCTTCCTCCCCTACTAACGATGTCTTCCACCAACACTGATCCACAACGCCCTTGCTCCGACCTCTTCATGCTCAACCTCCAAACCAGACATGGAAACGTCGTTGAAGCTGTTGCCCCCCTGTGATCAGCGATAGCGAACGAAGAACATAGAGGAAGCAACACCAAGAAGGAAAACAAAAAAAGATAAATACAAATCCCAAAAATCAAAAACAATAACCAGGGGGGGAATCATTCGCCATAGAACTCGAATTTGAATAAATATAAAATCATAAGCGAATTCTAGATTTACAAAAGAATCGCAAGCTTCAAGCTATCAAATGAAGATGGGTTGCCGCCATGAAACACCACAACCAGTGTCATGGTTACAAAGTATTTGGGCCAAGTAAATGATTCAGGAGAAGGTTGTAATGGACCCAAAGGGGTTGGGCCTAGAATATGACTCAAAAGATCAAGCCGAGATAGGTCAAGCCATGAGTATAAGAAAAGAAAGGTTGTGATAGAAGAGGGAGGAAATGATTTTGGAACCTTTCTCTCTCTCGTTGGCTCTCTCCTCCCTCTGAAGCATCTCTTGCTTTTCTGTATTTCTGTCTTCTCCTTCTGTGAATTCCCTTCCCTCATTGTTCCCCTATTTTTAGATATTTCTTGATTGTAATACGCTGAAGTTATCGATTATATCTGATATTGGCAGTGACAATTACACCATTATTATCATATTTGGTATTGTGTGCTTTTGATCATTACAACCAGATTAAGAGGAAACACCATCTCAACCAAAGGTGGAGGTCGCAGGTGGGTGATGCTGAGAAATGAGAATGTCGCCCATGAGGGTGAAGTTTGGGGTGTTAAGGGAGGGGTATTTATTAGTCTTTCTAAATTAATAATTATTTATAAAATAAAATTAATAAAACCAATCCCTTCAAATATTACTTCACACCAAACATATTTTTAAGGATTCATTCCCTCGCCCAGTCCCAAATTCAATCCTACGTGCCAAACAGTACCTTATTATGATAGAGTTAGACCAGTCCCGATCCCACCCCCATGCCAATCCTATTACCAACCTATTAAAATTCAATCCTACGTGCCAAACAGTACCTTAGGATAGAGTTAAGAGAGAATGTGGGAATTAAGTTGGGACAATTTAGTATTTCTAAAATAATTACTCCTATAATTTTTTATATCTTTTTGAATAAATATCAATTTCTCAGGACATTTTTCTCTAATTTTCTCATCAATTAAATAGTCCATCAAACCCAACAAGGCAACAAGCTATAATTTCTCTTTGAGTTAACAGTATACTCATTAACTAATTAAGAAAAAATATTTGGGGAAGTTAGATATATACTCATTAACTAATTATTTAAAAAAAAATTGAAGGGCAAAATGTATAATAAAAATATTTTAACAAGTCTAATATATAAGATAATACCCTTTTTACATTATACTAATTTTTTTAAAAAAAATATGTGAACACTTTTTTTGGGGGGATGGCCCCATTCGTACACTAATATACTCATTAACTAATTATTAAAAAAAATTAAAGGGCCAAATGTGTAATAAAAATATTTTAACAAGTCTAATATATAAGATAACACACTTTTTTACATTATATTAATTTTTTTAAAAAAAAAAATATGTGAACACTTTGGGGGATGGCCCCATTCATACACTAAGCTCAGTAATGGAATGTGCGGAAAATTAGAGATTTTAGGAATTAATATTTAATTAATTGAATATGTTTTTATTATCTTTTATTATCATATTTAGGAATTAGGAAATAAGAGGAATATCTTCTTATATATTATCTTTAAGGAGGAAATAAGAGGAATATTTTATTAGATATTATCTTTTAGGAATTAGAAAATAAGAAGAATATCTTATTAGATAAGATTTAGTTGTTAGGATTTATAATTTTTAGTTATCTAAATTTTAGATTTAGATATATTTTAGATTTTGTATTTATATTTTAAATAGAATCTACACTTTGTAAATCATTATAAATAGGCCTAATGCCTCATCAATAAAGTGTCAAATATTCAGAGAGTAAATTGAAACAGGTCTCTTGCGCTTTCATAGTCCGATGAGTTACAGGTTCTAACTCATCTCCTATTAAGGACGTGGGATGTGGGATGTGGATTGATTTAGGGAAGATGCAAGATTTGTAAGATTTTTGCCTACGCTCTATCTCTCTTATTAAAAAGTTAGTGAGATCCTTACTTCTTCTTTAGACCGGAGAAAATCGGTTTTTTTGACCTTTTTGCCCTTAATTAATTAATTAATAACTAAAATGCCCCTGTATGAAACTATGATGGCCCTTCTACCCCTGTTTAGTCGATTACAACCTAATATGTAGTCAACTAAACAATGCCAAATTTTTTTTAATGTTTTCCGTGATGTAATCGACTAAGACGCTAGATTTGTAACTCCATATGTAGTCGACTAAACAATGCCAATTTTTTTTTTAATGTTTTGCGTGATGTAATCGACTAAACGCCATATCTGTTTTTTTAAATCCCACTTGGGACAAATCAAAACCCTTATAATCAATTAAACTACCCATACATTTGCAAGTCACAGTAGTTAATCACCGTAGTAAGACTTTTCCCATAACACAATGCTCATGGAGCTATGAGATGACCCAAAACCATAGATACCGCAGTACTAAGAGAAAGTAACTGCAAATAATGGCAATGAATAAAAAGAAAAATTAACCTTATATATGAATTAGATTGAACTTCACAACTGGGGGAAATACAGTCCCAAATCTTTCTTAGCTTTGCAAAGAGCATACATCTTAAAGTTCACGCAGTTGATTCAAATATTCACCTAATTACCAGATCACTATGATCGATCACCTTCAGAACGTCTAATTTTCCACCAATTTCTTTCCTTTCTTTTTTTTTTAGTCAGCCATTCATTCTCTTCCCAAAGGGACATATCAATCAGAAAACAAACAGGTTACAACAGAGCACGAAATAGATAACTTACCTCACGGTGTCGCACGGTGGATACGGAGAGGAAACAGCGAGCCTCTGAGCAATGGAGGTCGGGAATCGGACGAGAGTCAAGACAAAGCAAGCGAATTGAGTTTATATGGTATGATTTTCTCAGACCCACTATCACTGGCCTCTGGGGTTCGTGGTGGTTCGGGAGGGAAGGGAAAGGAATAGAATGCGATGGAAAGGAAGACGTGTTGTTAGGCCTTCTTAGGGTTCTGATTTGCCCCAAAGGAGGTTTAAAAAAAATCTGGCTCTTAACTTAATGATTACATCACGAAAAACATAAATAAATAAAAATGACAATGTTTAAAAAGATGATATGATTTTATTTTGATTATTAATTAATTAATTAAGGGTAAAAAAGTCAAAAGAGAACATTATAATTAAGGACCAAAGAAAAATAATATTTATTAAGAATGACCATAAAAATTGTAATTATTTTGAAGGACCAAAAATTACAACATTAAAATAGAAAGACTAAATTGTCCTTACCTAGATTTTCTATATTCTCTCTAACTAAATCAGAATCTGGAGTGATTGATAAATAATGACAATTAAATAATGAAGAAGATTTGGATGAGAGTACTCACTCCAAATTTTGATTTAATTAGAAAGAATATAAAAAATTTGGGTAAGGACAATTTAATCTTTCTATTTTAATGTTTTAATTTATGGCCCTTTAAAATAATTACCATTTTTATAATTGTTTTTAATAAATATTATTTTTCTTAGGTTCTTTATTATAATTTTCCCAAATCAAAACGCCAGAGAAAATCTATTTTCCTTACTTTCTTTGTAGATCAGATAAAATCTATTTTCCTTTTATTTCCAAAGTTTTTTATTTTAACGTTCTCATTCACATTTAACCTTTCCATCGACCTACCCTGATCCATACCTTACCACTTTCCCAAACCGGACAAGAGGTCTGGGTCATTGGATTATGAGTCAAACCCGATCAATTCGATCCAGGCTCTCAAACATTAGTTTGATTCCTTCATTTTAGAGGAAAATTTTTGCTCTTTTCCATTCTCTGAGCAGTGTTTGGTACATAGTATTAGCAAGGTTGGTATTGGGCTTAATATTGGTATTTACACATTTTATGATATTTAGCATAAAAGACTGGAGATTATATCAACAACAAAAAAAAAAAAAAAAGAAGACTGGGAAAATGTGGATAACAATTCTTATTTACATTGCTAATGAAATGCAAAATAGCAACTTTGCAAGTTAAATTGCAAACAGAAAATCGTGAGTTGATGATAAACAAAATTGGGAAGATGATTAAAGTGTACACATATGAACAAAATGGAAGCACTAATTTGAAATTTGAGATGTTGTTTTAGTTTGCCAATCCTGAATTAGGGAACGAAGGGAGTGATTTGGTGTAAAGACCAAGTGAGGTAGCCTTGCATTGGTCATTGGCGAGCTCTCATGCCCTGAACCAACCCATTCTTCTATTGCTTTTAATTCATATGAAAACCCATCCCCTGCCACGTGTGGGTTCTTCATCACCTCCTGTCATCATCATTTCATCAAAATCACTCTTTTTTTTTTTTACTTTTTTTAATAATTAATAAGCAAAAATCCCTTTAACGTTCCAAGGGACCAAGAAGATGTCAACAAAATCTCAGAGTTGAGTTGTTAAAACTTACAGATAAAGTTTGATATTAGAATTAAGATCTTTTTTATATTAGAATTTCCTCTGAAACTTTTTTGATATTTTCTTGATCCCTGGGACCTTAAAGGAATTTTCTCAATTAATTAATCAATTACACACACACACCCCATTTTTACCTGAAGTATGGGACATAGAAATACATTGGGCACATCCATCAACTCTTCTTTATCTACACCTCCACATGAATCTCCTCTTGCAACTTCCTCGTTGGCCTCTCTTCTTATTTCTTGTAGTTCCAACATTGCATTCCCAATGCTTAATCCTTCTTCGGGCTTGGGCCCATTGGGAAAGCCCATACACTTCACGGCTAGGTCCGCTAGATTTTGGGCCACATTAAACGGCCACGACCCAGCACTCTCATCCAGAACCCTCAGCAAAGAGCCTCCCATCATCGTCTCCTCCTCAACTAGGCCGCCCCAGTTTCTTCCAGTTAGGAGATGCATGATCAAAACCCCAAAGGCCCTTACGTCAGATTCTGGGCTGCCTTCCTTCCACCCGAAAACTTTGATCTTCGCAACAAGATTGTGATCGAGGAGGATGCTAGAGGGAGTTAGGTGCCCATGAATGAAGGGCCTAGGCTGGGCTGAATGAAGAAAGCCCAGGCCCGAACAAACCTCAGTAGCTATCCTGATTCGGTCTTGCCATCGTAAGGCCCGGTTTCTTCTTCGGGAAAATAGCATGTCCCTCAAGCTACCATTATTCATGTATTCCAGAACTATGCATTTTAGCTCAGGGCAAAAGCCCACCAGCGCAACCACATGAGGATGTCGAATGCCGCCAACAAGTCTCACCTGATTTTAATATTTTTATCATTGATTTTATATCAAATGAATGACATTTTAATATTTTATTGTAATAAAATGATATAATTTTTTAAAGAAAAATGCTCTAAAATTATGCATTTTTAATTTAATTTCCTTAAAAAAATCAGAAGATTAAAATAATATAATGTCATGATATTATGATATTTCAAAATGAGACTATTTTTATTTTTATACGGAATAAAATAATCAAAAGAAAGTCCAAAAATTTACCTTGGCTTGGAGGTCTTGGGGGGACCGGTCATGAGTGGAAGCGAGCATCTTGATGGCTACAGTGGAATGATTGATCTTTCCTCTGTAAACATTGGTCCAGTCAGCACCACCGGACCTCAACCTGAGGAGGTCGGAGAAGTTGTCGGTAGCCAATCTGATCTCGTCCGTAGTGTACTCTCTGAAACTTAAACTGGGTTCAGTGAGCTTGGCCGCCATTCCTATGGCGTCCTTATCTTTACAGAACTCGATCCTTCTGTAAAGCACGTCTCTTTGTCTCCTAAGCTGGTCTATGTCGGCCAACATCGCCGACCTGAGATACGCCGCATTCTCCAGCCGGATTTCGGCTTGTGATTTTGCTTGTGTAGAGATCTGAAGCTTGTTTGAGAGCTCCAATTGAAGCTCCAACAATGAGCTTAACCTTTTTCTGCTTTCTTCAATATCACGTCTGGTTTCATATATGGTTTCTTTTTCTGCTTCCAATTCTTTTGCCAACTCCTCCTTCATGTTCATCTCTTCGTTAATTTTGCCTTCAAGTTCTTGAGCCTGCAAAATTGGCATGCTAAGCTATGATATTGGAGATAGATAGACCAGTTCATCAAAAAGAAGCAAATAGAGGCATTTTTTTCCCCCTCAAAAGCTTACTTTCTTTTCTGGTTTTTAGTAGTGTTTGAGTTTTGGACTAATTAGTAGTAATATAAAATATATTTAACCGATTTTAAAGAAATTAAGAAAATGAGTTAAATTAGTTAATTTTACTCATTTTCCTAAAATCTCCTTATATAAATTGAAAATGACATAAGTCAAAGTAAATTAACAACCCCTACCACATATCTTTCCGAACTAAAATTTTCTTTTCTACATGTTTTCTAATTGAAATAATGATCTTACTATATATATATATATATATATATATATAAGTGTATATATATGTATAAATGTATACACACACACACATACATACATATATATGTGTGTGTGTGTGTCTATGTACACATATATCTACACACACATATATTGACAAACACACACAAAGATATACATATATGTACACACATATATACACAAATATACATATATGTACAAACACACACACACACGTGTGTGTGTCTATATATATTTGTGTGTAGACACACACACACACAAGTGTGTGTCTATATATAGCATCCACATACATATACTTATCAAAAACCAAATATACTTGAGAATATAAAATAGGGGTATTTTAGGAAGAAATTGACAAAAATTAAGATGTTGTCATATAATTAAAATCAAAATCAACTCTCAAATGTTGTATTGTAATTAAGACCAGAGAGTATCAGTTAAGCGAAAAGAAATTGATAATTGTTGGGCGTCATTTTTTATTTTTAGATTTTTTCTTGGCCATGCTTTAAGATTGACTTAGAATAATTCAAAATTTCACATAAATATATTTTTAGCTGTCAATGATAATTTAAAGACTTGACATTCTTTTAAACAAGTTTCATTATTTAAATTTTATGTTAAGGTTTTTTAAAAAAGCCAACAAAAAAACCATGATACTAGCGTTTCTATTTTTTACAACCATTCTTTTAAGCAAGTTTTAATATTTACATTGAGACAAAAAAAAACTTTCAAAATAACATTGCTTCTAGGCTGATGAATTTGCTAGTTAACCCTTTTAAAATAATTTTTAAAAAATTTTGTCAATATTTAAGATTATAGAGACAATCTTCCAAGTTTCTCCTACTAAAATTGCATATCCAGGGGGGAAAAAGAAGGGAAAAAAATTAGTATGGAGTACAAGCCAAGAAAGATTACCCGAGTGTTGCTTAAACAAATAGCCCATTCAGCTTTTGCATGCCTATCACTTTGATCCTTTGCTTCTTTCCTCTTCAGTTGGATCATCTTACGTGCCTCCTCCAATTTTCCTTTCAGAATCTCATTTCTTTTCTGCCAAAAACAACCAAGTTTAACCACTTTTGGTTTCTAAAAACAAACAATAACTTTGTATATTAATTAGCTTCATAAAACAAAACTATCAGATTGAAAATGCCCTTTTATGAATCCCTTTTTGGTTGGTAAGAATTTCAAAAGGAGGGAAAAAACAGTATCCATATAATTAAGGATCTTCTGTACCCCATTTCTTAATGGGTCCCATATGGAACAATCAAATGGCAACATAGTCAAAACTGGAAAATTAGGGAAAAAAGTATCAAGACAAAAATCATTGAAAGTTTGAAGCCATATGGTAATTTCAGATTTTCACACACAAACCACTTTTTTTCTTGACATTTTCTGTAAATAAGAAAAAAGCAGAGTACGGTTCCTCTCATTTTCTCTCTCCCTCATTTTCTTCTCACAAGCCAATCTGAACCGTTGAAATCTTAATTCAACGGTCCAGATTTAAAAAAAAAAATTTGTCATTTTGTCTTTTTCGAAAAAGACAAAGTTAAATTTTTTGTTTTTAGATCTGGACCGTTGGATCAAGATTTCAACGGTCTAGATCAGCCTGTGAGAAGAAAATGAGGGAGAGGAAAATGAGAAAATCCCCTCCCAAAAAAGCATGATTCATCACCTAACTACTCCTTAGAACACACGAAGCGAAAAAAAACAAAGTAGATAGCTTTTTAGAGGAAAAGTGACCACCACATGTTCCATAAAATATCTGTGAGAAACCCTTTTTTCCCCCTTTCTAACTCAATTACCAGTTTCGAATAGTTCTGTTGCCTGACATCATCTAGCTGAATTTCACTAATCCGCGAGACGTCACTGTCTTGTTCCTCAAGTTCAATTTGTTCATCAAAATTCATGTTAGAAGAACACAAATCCTGAAAATAAGTTTCAATCTCTTGCTGATGGACTTCCCACTGGTTCTGTAGTGAACCTGGAGATGCCATACTTGCTGACAATGAAGTTGATGCTGCTGATCTAGGAGAGATTCTGGAATCTGGGGAATCTATGCTGTTTCTCTCAGGAAACACTTTCTCCAACCAATCCATAAACGTTTTCTTGTCTCTTATTCTGGCTACCACTACACCATAGTCGTCCTCCAAGATCTTCTCATCGTTCGATCCTCTCATGAACACTTGTTTCCCTCCACACAAGATGAACAGTTCACAGAATTCAGGCTTATGCTGATGAATATAGAACAATCTACTCATGGCACCTCGTGATTTCCTATATATACACACACACACCACAAGAACAGAGAAATTAAAGATTTCAGAAAATTTTAAATCCGGGTCAGAATTTCTGCGAGGGGGAAAAGTTAAAGGAATACCAAGAGGGTTTCATCACTGAAAAGCCAATGACAAGTTTGGTTATTTCTAGACCAATAATCATGTCCACGATTCTGTTTTGGATTGGTTCATCCAATTTCTCGACTTCAAGTATTTCAGCTGGCACCTGTAATTAATATGCAGAAACAGATGAAGAAGAAGAAGAAGAAGAGGAATTGGAAGGAAAAGATTATACTAGAGGCAACAAATTTTTTTTACAAACCTTGTCACAGAAAGATATGTACTTGGAAAGAAGTTTATCGACTTTATCTTGTTCTTGTTGCCTGAAAGCTGGTAACATCTCATCGTTCACAGATTTTGCAGGGAGTTTCCCAACTGCAACAGAATCCCAGAAATAAGAGAAACCCAGTTGAATTTAAAGGACAATTAACCTCGAGAAGAAAAATTTTCTGGTGAGGAACTTACATGGGGTATGAACATGATCCTTGGAAGTATTGTGATTGACAAAGAGAATAACAAAGGAAATAGGATGAGATTTCCATTTATGGAGAGCCCAATTCAAGGTTTTGATTCCATCTTGAAGATCATTACTCACAGCAACATATATCTTCTCTGTTTGGGTGGTGGGAGCTTCCATAATTTGATTGTGTTCTAAGCTTCTCCGATTCTGGTGTGTTGGCTGATGATGAATGAGGAAGAAGATGAAGCAACAAGGAAGAAGAAGGAAAGGTTGTTGATGATGTGGCCGTGACGAATTATTCTATTAGGACAAGATAGTGTGAAAGAATTGCGTCGGTCTATCGTCATTTTCAAAGTTGTGCGATTTTTCTCAAGGATTTTATATGTATTGTATTGTTTATATATAAGTGTTTTTTTTTTAGTTTTTTGGTCGAAAGTGTTTTTTTTTTATTACTAATTATTTTCTTGCAGGGGGCGGCCCCATTTGGACTTTTCCTTTGTTTCATGTGGATCACGGCAAACAATGCTTGGTTCTTTTGCCATTTGCCATAACAGGATCAGAATTTGACCACACAAAAAAAATAAGAGGATTAGAAGATTGCAGAGCAGATTCAGAATCCCTTCTCTCCTCTCTCGTCGTTGCTGAGTATCTTTTCATTTTAACCGTCTAAATCTAAATGTTTAGAGAGAAACACGTTATCTGAAATTTTTATATTTATCGCGTGCAGTAGCTTTTACCGTATACGATTTTTTGAAATTGATGATGTGCCTTTCTTTAAACGCTTAAATCAATTTTGAAACGGCTATGATAAAAAGATACTGAAGAATGAGGAGAGATAGGATTCTGGGAGAATCCGGATTCGTTTTGCCTATCAGTACAGGGAAGGGGCTGGATTTAAGAAAATTAAAGAAATATAATAATGGAAAAGTGATTAAATAATTTTTATTTGCAATTAAAAAATAAATAATTTTACAAAATTGCCACATAAAAAATATTTAAATACTTTTCAATACTATTAAATTAAAATATTTAATGAATCACGCATAATAGTTTTGAGCTGATAGAAAAATCTAACAGGCAAAGTATCAAATGGAAAAAATGATGAGGAATAACACAGATTCAGCTTTGGTCCGCAGCGAATCGCTGCATGAAACTATGCCATTTTGGTGCAATTTCATACCGCCAGTCCCCCTTTTCATTAAAAGAGGGGGAAAAAAAGATTTTGTTGAATAGTAAAAAGATAATTTAGGATACTGAATTGTATAGAAAAAATTATTCATAATTTTAAAAAATTATTTTAGGATCTTAAAAAAATATTTCAGGATATTGACTAATATTAAAAGGATACTTCAAGATACTAACTGGTAGTGAAAAATAATTCAGGATCTTAAAAAATAATTTTAGTATCTTAAAAAAAATTATGCTAAAACTTTTTAGTAGCAATTAGTCTTAAATTATTTTTTCAAGATCCAAAAATAATTTTTTAAGATCATGATTTTTTCAGTATCGTGAAGTATCCTTTTACTACCCGATAATACCATGAAATATTATTTCAAGATCCTAAAATAATTTTTCAAGATCATAAATTTTTATCTTTTTATTATCTAGTAGTTCTAGATTTTTTTTTTCTTTTAATAAAAAGGGGGAACAGGCTGCATGAAACTGCGTCAAAACGGCATAGTTTCATGCTGCTATGATCCACAGCGGACCAAAGCTGGATCCGAATGACACAGGCGGCTACGGTGCCATTTGGTTCAACTCTTTAGATTCCTAGAAATAGCCTTTCACATTTACAGTAATCATAATCTCTTTCAATATAAACATATTGTTTTCTAATCTTTGATGATTTTATTTCAATATAATTAAGTTTAGGTAACCATAATCATGAGAATAGTCCCTCCCAATCTCCCATGATAATCATCATTACTGAAAAATTATAAACGTAGATTCATCACTTTATAGATGTCAATTATTATTCCCATAGTTTTATTATTTCATTTTCGCCTTAAAATGCATCATTTTTTTTGTTGTGACTAATTCCCTCGCACCTTACTTGGGCTGTAAATCCCTCTTTATACACATGGTCAAAGATCAAACTCTTAACTAGATGCTTGAAAAACCCAGCTACTGAACCCGTGGTTAATCCATCATTATTATCTTCGTAGTGGTACAACCGTGCATCTCCCAAGAACTTTCTATAGTCCTTAATACCAGACTTAATTGGGGAATAGATCTTAGTCCTAAATATTAAATTTATTTCTTATAATTGTCAATATTTTTCCTCTATTAATACTCCTTCAATAATAATCAAGTATAAGAAAAATAAGAAAATTAATGAAAATTATTAAGGTGTTTTAGAGAAGAAGAAAAAGTCATATTAACTAATTTCTTTAATATAATTAAATTAGGTAAATGTTTAGAATACGAGAGAGTATCATATTTTCTTAAAATCGATCTTACTACAGCATGAAGCTAAAAAAATAAAACTATAATATTTAAAACTATAAAAGAATGAGAAAAAGGACATGAGACGTACATAATTGATGGGCGATATTCGATGAGCATATAATTTTTCATCACTAGATGAAATTTCAATCGTTTAAATGAACAGTTGATATTTAGTTTTTTAATTTGTGATTTTTAAAATAATAAAGTCATTTTTCTGAAAAATAATAGTTATAAGATTATAATTATTTTGCCAGCGTTTAGCGCAGTAGCATGGAAGCCCGTATTAACTGGTCTCCCTCCCCCATGTCCAGGGTTCGAACCTACGCAAATAATTATTTTGAATTATATATACACACGAACATATAGTAAAATAAATATTTAGTTAAAATATAAAAATAAAATAAAATTTAAATCATTTAAAATCAACCTAACGGCATCTGCAGGGGCGGAGCTTTTAAGATAAAGGGGGGCCATGCCCCAAAAAAAAAAAAAAAACTTAGAAATTGAATGAAAATTAATTTTTTTTATATATTTACCCCAAAAAATTATACATTTGCCCCAAAACATTATATATTGGCCCCCAAATAATTTTTTATTTTTAATTAATTAATGAGTATACATTTGACCACTAAATATTTTTCTCAAGCTTCGCCCTTAGGCACATGGGTGATGAGAATACACTCGGATGAGCGCAAGATATGCTCTCATAAATTGCTGAGTTCCAAAACTTAAAAATAATTGTTCGTTCTCAAGAACAAGGCTTGTCAGATTTTGGCGCAAGGTATCGGACTCATCAATTGTTAAATATATCTCTAATTTGGAAAAAAAAAGAAAAAAAAAAGAAGAAAGAAGAGAGTAAGCAATCAACAAAAATCAAATGAACTAGTTTAGTGAAATCATAGGAAGTAAACTCACATTTTTTATTTAAAAAAAATAAAAATTCTTCATTCCTCTTCTTGAAGTAGTTTAAGAAATTCAAAATAATAAAATGATTAATATGTTTGTCAAACATTCTTATATGAACGAAAACTCAGAAACTTTTATACGATTACTAGGGTCCGTATATCAGTAACCATAGCATGGGCCCACTTTTTATATTTATTTTATATGTTATTATATACATTTAATAGACAGGACGACGTCATGCCTAGGTCTAGCATTTTGGTATGTTTCTAGTTGTTTTGCTTGAGACCTCATACAGCATGCCTCACATAATGTATGACGTATACATGGTTATTAAACCCGAACCGGACCGGAAACCGGCGAATCGGTCGTGAAGCCGGTACGGAAAACCACAGAAACCGAAGTCACAGCCAACGCAGTATTTAAAAAAAAAAAAAGAGGGGAAGACGGAGAGGAATAACAGATCTGGGTTCTGTGCGAAGCTTCAGGCCGGTGTCTTCGCGTCTCGTCGAGATCTGGTATGCAGAAGATCGGACTCAGTTCTCACTCTTTCTCCGTCCGCGCTCTCTCTCTTTCTCTGGTATGCAGAAAGGCCGAAGAAAGAAGATGAAGAATGAGAATTTCAAGGAGGTTATATTTTATTCTCTTGAGTCTTTATACGTATCTGACATTTGGGCAATTGGGGTGTTGGGTCTTGTCACTAAATAGTACACACAGTCACACGCATATAATTTCTCTTCTCTTGTAATACTTTTTTATAATTATTTAATATTGTAAATTTTAAAAACATCTTAGCATGAATTCCAAAAAAAACTGAGTTGGGGAGAAGCATTGGCCCACTAAAGTCTTGTCAATCATATTCATCAGTTTGAAGTTGAGTCTCGCATGTGCATCCTTATTTAAAATTTGAATTGTATTCTTTCTTTTCTTTATTTTTCAAATTTTTTATTTCATATTAATAATTCTAAAATTTTTATTTTATCCTCAGTTTGGTATCGGTTTAGTTCCGGTCTGACCCACTGACCCCAGTATCCCAACTGATTCAGTGATCGGTCCGATTTTAATAATATTACGTATAAGGGGGGGGGGGGGGGGAGTATGACTTTTTAAAATTTTAAGTAATAAATTTTAGATTCATTACGTCATTTATTAAGTAGCCACCTCGTATATGGAGTGGTTCACCTTTCCCTTCATTACTTGGAATTGTTTATTAGTTTGATGCAATATATATATATAAAAGGATGAGTCATATAATGATATGTATTTTTTATTTTATTTGTGAATTTTTAAATTTTTTATATTGATTTTCTTATAACATAACCAATCATATTATATGAAAACGAACTATTTTTTTTTAAAAAAAAAATACACATAAGATATACTTATTTTTAACATCAATAATTTACCCCCAAAATGGTGTTTTGGGTGGAGGAGAGGCACCAGACGGTTATGACAAAAGAGAGAGGCCCCATTGAAGAATCTTTCGCGTTAATTCTTAGGGCTTGTTTGATTTTGCTTTTAGAAACGGTTTCCTTTTTTAAAAAAAATAAAAATAAAAAGCTTCTCTGGAAAACTGTTTTGAATAACATTTTTGTTAAAGTAAATGGATTTTATTATTCAATCAATCAATCTAATGTACAATGACGGCCTTATATAGGCACAGACCACACACACACTTGTATATTTTTATATGGGCCCAATATACAAAGATACAATACTACTCCTTTAATTACATCACTAACTATTAACTAACACTAATACTCCCTCTCAAGTTAGGACTATATGTATCAATGGCACCTAACTTGTTAGGCAAATACTTGTGAGCTTCCATTCCCAAGCCCTTTATCAATATGTCGGCTAATTGTTCTTGAAGCAAGTCTTGAACTTTCTGGTTGCCTTCACAATTATTCTGAGCTTGCACAGTAGCACCATAAGCCACAGCTTCATCTGGGTTTATACTCTTACACAGCTTGGTTGCTCTACCAGCATGAAAATCATCCTCATGAGTGCCATCATTACCCAAGGTTCTATTATATTGAGAATTATCCAACCTCCTCTACAAAGGTGCTTTCCTTGTGCTCGCAACAAATCTATTTACTCCTTTCCTTAATAGCATTATTTCCGGAAAAGCTTCATCTGACCTGTCATCTCCCATGCAAAGAAGAAAATCTGGTCTCTTTCCCATACTCACCATTGTTGATATTAGATTCTCCACTACTACGCCCTTGCTCACACCCTGAGGTTTTACTTCCACAATGTGTTGTCCTCCTTTTACTACAACTGGTTCGTTGGCTAGCACGCTTTCCAGGTGATTAAGAAGCTCTTTTTCTTGGAAGGATCCGAAATGAGGATCGGCTTCTTGGTGGTGCCATACCATAGCACTCTCCTTTGCTTCAATGAAAGAACCATCTGTTGCTTCTGTATAATGTGCCATTATTGGTTCCACAACTTTTTTTCATTCAAAATCCATTCCTAAACCACATCTTTCCCAAGCACTATCACAACCCCACCTGGTGAAGAAGCCATGTTCTGCTCAGAGGCCAAGTTTGTGGCATGGAGAAAACCATTTGCTGAGGCAATTCTTATCTCTGCCAGTAACCATAAACACTACGTTTTTAGGGTCACTGCATAAGAGGTTCAAAATAGAGATAACCTCTTCACTTGGGGTTTTGTCTACTGATACCTATGACATCATAGTACCATCAAAGTCTAAAAGAATCAACCTATTCTGTGCATTTCTATATGCAGACACAATGATACACTTCGTTTCGGACTTGTGGAATCATTATTCGCATCAATCCCCTGTCTACAAACAGTGTACTTATAAGGCACTAAATTCATACCATCTCTCACAGCATTCACCACAACACATTCAGAAATAGCGTAGTACGAGGCTTTCTCCTGCGTCAAAACAGGGCCATTAACAAACACGATTTGTACTCCCCCTTGCCAATCATCCTATACATCCATCAGATTGGAATTACGGAATGGAAGATAACCGGCCAATAAAACGTACAAGAGCACCCCACATGACCATATATCAGCTTTTGCCCCATCATATATATCCTTTTCTGTTTATCACTTCTTGAGCAACATAGGCAGGAGTACCACATGTAGTATGGAGTAAGCCATCCTGATGCTTAGTCTCAGCAAGAGCACTCAACCCTAAAATTAAATTTTTTGAATTAATGAATGGTGTTTCAGTAATTTTGTTTGTTTTTTAATCATATAAATTTTACTAAAACACCTCTTATTAATTCATCTAAAATTATTAATACACTTTTCATTAATTCAAAACGATGTAGTTTTGGGGTCACTGGAGATAACTCTATCCTCAGTGAATGAAGAAACACTTTTCCCATTAACTAATTTCTTGGGAAAATTCTAAATAAATACCGCCTGAATTTGTAAAACCCCCAGAAGTCCGTCGAATTTGTAAAAAGACTGAGAGGTGATAATGACTTTTGAAGGATATGCAAATTCAAGTGAAATTACCTTTTTACCCTTAATTTTAAATAATTAAAAAAAGAAGAAAATACCCCGTGGGGGCGCGCGTATATGGGGTGGTTCACCTTTCCCTTCATTACTTGGAATTGTTCATTAGTTTGATGCAATATATATATAAGAGGATGAGTCATATAATGATATGTATTTTTTATATTATTTGTGAATTTTTAAATTATGAATATTTTTTATAACATAACTAATCATATTATATGAAAACGAACTATTAAAAAAAAAGTACACATAAGATATACTTATTTTTAACATCAATAATTTACCCCCGAAATGGTGTGTTTTGGGTGGAAAAGGCA
The DNA here is from genome assembly GCA_034222035.1 of Acacia crassicarpa. Classification (NCBI taxonomy): domain Eukaryota; kingdom Viridiplantae; phylum Streptophyta; class Magnoliopsida; order Fabales; family Fabaceae; genus Acacia; species Acacia crassicarpa. The sequence continues at coordinate 13,861,868 of JAWXYG010000009.1, read as the reverse complement.
CCAGACGGTTATGACAAAAGAGAGAGGCCTCATTGAAGAATTTTTCGCGTTAATTCTTAGGGCTTGTTTGATTTTGTTTTTAGAAACAGTTTCTTTTTTAAGAAAAATAAAAATAAAAACTTCTATGGAAAACTGTTTTGAATAACATTTTGTTATTTTTAGAAGCTAAAAAAACAAACAATTTTTAGTTTTTTTTCTTATTTTTTTCTAATTTTTATTTTTTGAAGCTCTCACATATACGCTATTAATATCACACTACCAACGATGACTGCCGCCGCGTTTCTGTCTGAGACAGCCGATGCCACGTCACTTCAAAAATTGTTTTTCTAAAACAGCTATTAAAACAGATTTTTTTTTTTCAAAATGGTTTTTTAAAAAATAAAACAGAAATAAACAACCCTTTACTTCTTTTTTTTTTTTATACAAAAAAAGTTTAGATAGGGTAGACACTGATACCTCTTTAGGGCCAGGGCATGCCTGCAGGCTTAAAGAGCACTTACAGAGATACTTATACAAATTGCCCACCAATGAGGCCCTCACATCGACCAGTGGATAGCAAACCTCCTCCCTTTTGGGGTAAAGCCCAATGCCTTAGCCAACTGTGTCAATCCTCATTGGTTATTTCTTGTGTTTGAAGCAAGAGAATAACAAGAAGAAGAAGAAGAAGACGAACCAAATTTTGACTTGTTTCTAGAACTGATCATGGTCCAACTTTGGAATGGAGATTTGATCTGAAAACAGAGGAGCTCAAATAAGAAATTCTAATAAATAATCTTAGACCCCATTCAACTAGGATAAGGCCCAATAAGAGGGTTGTGGTTTTCTTATTTTTGACAAGGATAAGGGGCTTCCACTAATAGCTTTAACTATGACATCATCTCGTGAACCATTCATAAAAATCAATCCTTTTGGGCTTGGATTAAAAATTTGTTGGAAGAGTTTGCATAATGGGAGACATATGGGCTTTTTGTTCTCTGCTTCCAAACATTATTTGCCAACCCGATCATCCTCTCTTTGAAACCCAACGTATGATGCTCCGTGCAAAGATTTCAAACAATTTGCTCAAATTTTTGAACTTTTCCCAAAATCTTTATTGATTGTTTTAATCCCTACGAAACCCAGTGCAAGAGTGATGCATGTTTGATTTATTCGAACAAGTAAACAATATAAACAATTTTGCATGCTTCAATTTTTTTAAAAAATTTTGAAATGATGAAAATAATTTTAAACTTATTTATACTATTCAATAATATAAATTTGGAAGGAGAACATAAGTTCAAAGTCTGAGAAGCATACTTGTAAGGAAGCTTTAATCTTAATGCTATCTTAATGCTCTCAGCCCAACAAGGATTAGCTTTGTCTCAAGTTTAAAATAACTAGGGGACACTATGAGCTTACACACACAAAAAGGATACTTCCTCGTCTTAAACGTGTAAACTATTTTATAGTTTAATTTACACGACAAACTATATCCTAAATTGCACTACAAACTTAGTGTTACATTTAACATTCAAGAAGTATAATATACGATATAGGCCGTTTTTTTGGGATTCAACTTTTCTCAATGGGTTCGAATGCTTGCAAGGAGAGGTGCCCACATTTAATGCCCGAAAATATCCCGTATATGATTGTCTTCAATAGAAGAATATATGTACCTACCAAAAAAAAAAAAGTTTACACTTTTCTCAATGGGTTTAGCCGGATTTCACTATTGGGAGGTGTCATGTGCATGCATGGGAAGCAAGATTCATGGGGATGCATGAACAAAGCCAGTAGTACGTTCAGTTTTTCTTAGTCAAGTTCCCAAAGATCAAAAGTATTATGGTAAGGCATAAGATTTAAAGAACACTTAAAACAGTTAATGTTCAATTTTACCTCGGAATTTGTCATGAATGAGTAATGTAGTGTGAAAGTTTTTTAAAAAGTATCGTTACCCTGAAAGTTTCTAAATTGTAGAAAATTTCCCCTACCTATTATAGTGTTATTTAAAATAAGTTTGACATGAAAACAAAAATGAAGTGACTAACATCAGGATCTGTCAGTTTAATATATTTGATCAACTAACTGTTAATTTAACCTGACTAATGATTAACACGAAATCACTATAATTTATAAATTTTAGGGTAACATTACTCCTAAAAAAAACGTTTGTGACAATATGTATAACAATTTTCAAGATAAAATTAAATCTTACCCCTGCTTAAAAAGTTGGTTACATACTACACCAATTGGTCAACATTCTCATACTAATGTAGAATATGATTTAGTTTGAACTTATAATTTTGTATTGTATTTTTTGGTCAAAATAATTTTGTATTGTATAACAGTACGTACAAGTCATATTACTCATAATATTAATTGTATCATCAATTTTTTTTAAATGAGGAGGGTTTTATTTTATTTTATTTTTTTAGTTAACAGTGCAAGGGATTATTAAACAATGAGGGGAGAGAGGTAAAATGTCGAATGCAGTTAAAGCAGGGAATGATTAAAAAATGACAAAGTTGAAGGCAACATTTAAAGACATCATTGTTTATAAGAGTGCATGTCCAGACAAGGGAGTGCACGTGCGTCGCCGAAATCATCGTTACTTACTCTCTGAATGCACGTGCCCTTTCTGGTCAATGGTCAAACCCCCTGATTACTCTCTCTGTCCCTTTTCCCTTTTACAGACTCCAATTAAAAAAATTAAAAGATAACAGCGCTGTTTAGGAACCAGTGTCACCACCGTCCAATAATTTTAATCACACAGTAGGCCTTTAATTTAAATATTAAAACAGTGCCACGTGTAACCCTTGACGTTTTAGCATCAACTTGCTTTTTAAAAGGAAATATTTAAAGGGTTAAGAGTAAATTTTATTATGAAAGTTGCCACTAAATGGTTATTTTGTCTTGAAAGTTTTTTTGGGATAATTTTATGGGAAAATTCCAATTAAATACCACTTGAATTTGCAAAACCCCCAGAAGTCCGTCGAATTTGCAAAAAGACTGAGAGGTGACAAGGACTTTTGTGGGTTTTGCAAATTCGCGCCAAATGACTATTTTGCCCTTAGAGTTAAATAATTGAAAAGAAAAAAGAAAATACCCCTTGTGGTGGGCCCCACCGCCGGCCGCCGGTGACCGGCGACCACCACCTCCACCGCCGGCCTCCGGCGCCCGGTGGCCGGCAGCCACCACCGGTCGCCGGCCACCGGAGGGTTTTTTTTTTTTTTGGCGAGGGTGGGATGTTTTAATAAAAAACATTGCAAGTGTGGGGGTGGGGTTTGAACCCCCAACCCCTCACACAAGAACCAAGTGCCTAGCCAGCTGGGCTACTTGGTTCTTTTATTATATATATACATTAACAAATATATATATTCTTCTTGACATTTGTTCAACGGTAATTACCATTCCACAAACGCCATTTACCATTCCACAAACGCCATTTACCATTCCAGAAACGCCAATTACCATTGTTTTCACAGGGTGCCATTTTTTAGTCTTTCATGCATGTTATGGATAACAAAAAAAAAGCCACTTTAACCATTCCACAAACGCCATTTACCATTCCATAAACGTCATTTACCATTCCAGAAACGCCAATTACCATTGTTTTCACAGGGTGCCATTTTTTACTCTTTCATGCATGTTATGGATAACAAAAAAAAAGCCACTTTAACCATTCCACAAACGCCATTTACCATTCCATAAACGCCATTTACCATTCCAGAAACGCCAATTACCATTGTTTTCACAGGGTGCCATTTTTTACTCTTTTATTCATGTTATGGATAACAAAAAAAAAGCCACTTTAACCATTCCACAAACGCCATTTACCATTCCATAAACGTCATTTACCATTCCAGAAACGCCAATTACCATTGTTTTCACAGGGTGCCATTTTTTACTCTTTCATGCATGTTATGGATAACAAAAAAAAAGCCACTTTAACCATTCCACAAACGCCATTTACCATTCCATAAACGCCATTTACCATTCCAGAAACGCCAATTACCATTGTTTTCACAGGGTGCCATTTTTTAGTCTTTCATGCATGTTATGGATAACAAAAAAAAAGCCACTTTAACCATTCCACAAACGCCATTTACCATTCCATAAACGTCATTTACCATTCCAGAAACGCCAATTACCATTGTTTTCACAGGGTGCCATTTTTTACTCTTTCATGCATGTTATGGATAACAAAAAAAAAGCCACTTTAACCATTCCACAAACGCCATTTACCATTCCATAAACGCCATTTACCATTCCAGAAACGCCAATTACCATTGTTTTCACAGGGTGCCATTTTTTACTCTTTTATTCATGTTATGGATAACAAAAAAAAAGCCACTTTAACCATTCCACAAACGCCATTTACCATTCCATAAACGTCATTTACCATTCCAGAAACGCCAATTACCATTGTTTTCACAGGGTGCCATTTTTTACTCTTTCATGCATGTTATGGATAACAAAAAAAAAGCCACTTTAACCATTCCACAAACGCCATTTACCATTCCATAAACGCCATTTACCATTCCAGAAACGCCAATTACCATTGTTTTCACAGGGTGCCATTTTTTACTCTTTTATTCATGTTATGGATAACAAAAAAAAAGCCACTTTAACCATTCCACAAACGCCATTTACCATTCCATAAACGTCATTTACCATTCCAGAAACGCCAATTACCATTGTTTTCACAGGGTGCCATTTTTTACTCTTTTATGCATATTATGGATAACAAAAAAAAAAGACACTTTAACCATTGTACAAACGTCATTTACCATTCTACAAATGCCATTTACCATTTCAGAAACGCCAATTACCATTGTTTTCACAGGGTGCCATTTTTTACTCTTTCATGCATGTTATGGATAACAAAAAAAAGGACACTTTAACCATTGTGCAAACGCCATTTACCATTCCACAAACGCCATTTACCATTTCAGAAACGCCAATTACCATTATTTTCACTTGTTGCCATTTTTTATTATAAATGGTAAATGGCGTTTGTGGAATGGTAAATGGTGTTTGCACTATGGTTAAAGTGTCCTTTTTTTTGTTATCCATAACATGCATGAAAGAGTAAAAAATGGCACCCTGTGAAAACAATGGTAATTGGCGTTTCCAAAATGGTAAATGGCGTTTGTGGAATGGTAAATGGCGTTTGTGGAATGGTTAAAGTGTCATTTTTTTTGTTATCCATAACATGCATAAAAGAGTAAAAAATGGCACCCTGTGAAAACAATGGTAATTGGCGTTTCTAGAATGGTAAATGGCGTTTATGGAATGGTAAATGGCGTTTGTGGAATGGTTAAAGTGGCTTTTTTTTTTGTTATCCATAACATGCATGAAAGAGTAAAAAATGGCACCCTGTGAAAACAATGGTAATTGGCGTTTCTGGAATGGTAAATGGCGTTTATGGAATGGTAAATGGCGTTTGTGGAATGGTTAAAGTGGCTTTTTTTTTGTTATCCATAACATGCATAAAAGAGTAAAAAATGGCACCCTGTGAAAACAATGGTAATTGGCGTTTCTGGAATGGTAAATGACGTTTATGGAATGGTAAATGGCGTTTGTGGAATGGTTAAAGTGGCTTTTTTTTTGTTATCCATAACATGCATGAAAGACTAAAAAATGGCACCCTGTGAAAACAATGGTAATTGGCGTTTCTGGAATGGTAAATGGCGTTTGTGGAATGGTAAATGGCGTTTGTGGAATGGTAATTACCGTTGAACAAATGTCAAGAAGAATATATATATTTGTTAATGTATATATATAATAAAAGAACCAAGTAGCCCAGCTGGCTAGGCACTTGGTTCTTGTGTGAGGGGTTGGGGGTTCAAACCCCACCCCCACACTTGCAATGTTTTTTATTAAAACATCCCACCCTCGCCAAAAAAAAAAAAAAACCCTCCGGTGGCCGGCGACCGGTGGTGGCTGCCGGCCACCGGGCGCCGGAGGCCGGCGGCGGAGGTGGTGGTCGCCGGCCACCGGCGGCCGGCGGTGGGGCCCACCACAGGGGTATTTTCTTTTTTCTTTTCAATTATTTAACTCTAAGGGCAAAATAGTCATTTGGCGCGAATTTGCAAAACCCACAAAAGTCCTTGTCACCTCTCAGTCTTTTTGCAAATTCGACGGACTTCTGGGGGTTTTGCAAATTCAAGTGGTATTTAATTGGAATTTTCCCTAATTTTATTATGGTCATTATTTCAATTAATTTTAATAATTATTTAACAAAGTATGATGAGCTGGCAATCTATATATCTTTTACGCCATTTTTATTAATGTGCAAAATTGCCCCCGAAGTTCATGTATCATTCTGCTTTTTTGTTTTTTTTTTCAAAGTCATATTTAAAACTTCTAGAGCAAATTTGTACTTTAATAAAAATGATATATAGATAACATATAGACTGCAAGTTTAGCATATTTAACTAACTAATGGCCAAAATTAATTGAGATAATAGCCAAAACAAAATTACCCCACGGCGACAACATCGGTAGTTAAATTGCCCCTTAATTAACCCTATAATAAATGCTAACAAAGATTGGTTCAATTAGTAAAGAGTTAAATCATAACGCACAAGGTCATAAATTCAAATCTGATTAGGTGCAAACCTTATTGCAGGCAATATATAAGTACTTCTATAGGTATGCTTTTAAACCTTTTGAACCTAGAAGCATAGTGAGTCATAAGACACAACAACTTGCTCAACTTTTTTTAAAAAAATATATATAAAAAACGATAAAATAAATAATATAGTTAGAGAGCATAAGGAATAGTTTATTATGTGCCTAAGAAGGAGGCGTGCCTCTAAAGTCTAGAGTTAAGGTCCTTGATGATTCTTTTTATAAAGAAAAGATTTTGATATGTGGCGGAGGCAAGTTGGCACTTTCACATTCCCTTTGTCTGTAGGGGAAACCACGTGCAACTCACCTGCCCATCTCAAAGCTGATTAAAGCTCTTTCAAACTTCAACAGGAGCAAGCAAGGTTTTATATATATATATATATAGTATTAAACACAGCCATGCATGTTGCAACTTGGAGGTTTGTTGTGTGAAGGTTTTGCTTAAAATAATGGTCAAAACTAATCAACAGCTAGCTAGATCATAAGAAATCGTGTTGTGAGCTTTTACAGTACTGTTTGTGCATTTTCTTCTTCTTCTTCAAATAATTATTGCACAAATAATCTTCTTGTGTGTCTGTGTGTGTGTCTATATATATATATATGTGTGTGTGCGCGCGCGTGTTTAATTGGCTTGGAATATACTATATATGATGTGTGTGTGTTGATATATTATGCTGGAGAATTAACAACTCAAAGGTAAGTGTCTGGCTGGCAATATATATGATGACTCACGTGTTATGGTCATTTGTAGGGCAAGGACGAGGAACATATAGTCCCATAGGCTTTGATTTTCATTTTTAAAAATTAATGAATGGAATCATAATGAGATTGATCCTTGTAATATTTATATTTGATGTTATAATAAAAAAAGTATTGATTGCATTTTGTTTTATACCACTTTCAGTCTTGAATATAAGATCAAATTTGTAATGCAATTTACATAACAAATTTTATCTTATATTTAAGATAGGAGAGAATAACAATTACTCCTTCAGATCTTTATTATAAAGCATCAACTAGTAACTGTATTTGGTCCTTTTTATAAAGCACTTGTTTATTTTCAATGAGTATCAATTGTTTTTTCATGTATGCCCATAATTAATAAGGGTAATAGATGAGAATAATTATTAATATAATATTAAAATTTAGTGAAATTAAAGTAGTCGGGATAATATTGAAAATTACTTAAATTTTATTATAACTTTATTAGCATTAACTGTTTTTATTGATTTATAAGAATTGTTAATTAGTGCTTATAATAAGAATGGTGAGAGTATATGTTAGTGTTCCATTCGTATCATAAATGTGAGATTTACATTCACATTCATTTATATAAACTTGTAAATATACATAGTCTTATCAAAATTGGGTCTACCATTAGGGGTGGAAACAGGTCAGACCTCACCCTTAACAAGCTAGGCCTGTTATGCAAGGAAGTGGCCTGAGCCTGACCTGTGGCCTGTTAAAGCTAAAATTTTGGCCTGAGCCTGACCTGTTAAAGGCCTGGCCTGTGGCCTGTTAAGAGGCCTGTATTTTTTACAGGCCGAATGTAAACAGGCCTGAAACAAGCCTACAGTATACAGGCTGAAAACAGGCCTAATGTAAAACAGGCCTGAGTGAGGGAAATTGATTTAGGGAATTACGGTTCTTGGTTTGAAAGGGCGAACGGGAGGCTTTAAGTAAGGGAGGGGCGGATAGATATTAATTAATCTTTTTTATTAAAAAATAATTATTCTTAACAGGCCGGCCTATCAAGCCTAACAGGCCTGTTTGGAGGCCTAGACCTGGCCTGTTAAGACAAACATGCCTTAAAATAGGTCTTGGCCTAGCCTTTTAGCTTGACAGGCCAGGCCACAGGCCTATTTCCACTAGAGCCGTCAAAACGATGGGCCGGCCCGTTTAAGCCTTGACCCTGTAATGGCCGGGCTTGGAAATTGGAGGAGTGGGGTGATGTTTGGCCCTTGAGGGCCAAGGGCTTACACGGGCCGGCCCTGGAGGGCTACGAGCCAGTCCATCGGGCCCTTCAATTTTTTTTGTTTTTTATTTTTAAAAATTGAACACTTGTTGAAGTTGGATCCTTCAATAATTTATAGGGAAAAACATTTCTCATGTTGTTGGAGAAATGTTTTCTCATGTCACACACACATAAAATAGTGGGACCCGCATATATATATAGTGAATATATGCGGGTCCCACTATTTTATGTGTGTGTAGGAATCTTGTTTCTCTCCTGCAACATGAGAAAAGTAAACCCCTAATTTATATGTATTTTTTATTTGTTATAGAGTTATTTATTCATTTAAGTACAAATACATAATAACTAGACTCTAATTTTATTATTTGATTTATTATTTGTTGTAGATAAAGATTATAGATGTGTTCATGAAGCCGGAAAAAAAATTTATGATATTCTTACTCATGAATCAGAGCTTACTACTCAAAGTGAATAACAATCAAATGTCGTTGAAATTAATGATAGTGGCGAAGATGACGACAATAATAGTCATTATACTAATGTCGCTTAGTAGTTAGTAGTATGCTTCTTATGTTTTATATGAGTTATTTGTGAACATAGTTTGCTTTTGATTATGAATTAGTGACTGTTTTTATTTGTTAGATTACTTATGTTGTAATTTACTAATTATATTTCTTTGAAAAATAACAGAGGAAAAATAATTAAAATTTAGAATAATAATTTCTAGACCCTAGTGCTCTCGGACCGGGCTTTAAGAAACATGTGTTTTTTTTATTCCAGCCTTAGAGGGCCGGCCCTAATTAACACCTCTAATTTCCACCCTTATCTACCACGTACCCCGTACGTGTGGTTATCTCAATGGAACAAGTGACTCTATAACAAAGTTTTTGGCACGTGAATATCAAAAATATAAGGCAAGTCTATTTCGTGAGTAGACATTATGGCTCTTCGAGCAAAAAAAGAATAGACATTTTTTTTTTGGTCGAGAAAAAAAAAAGAGTAGACATTATGGCTCACAAAAAAACAAGCAATTTAAGGAATACTTTGATTCTATTTATATGTTAAAGGGAGGTGGTTAGTTTAATGATTATGAGGTAAATTTATAACTTTGTCCTAATTTATAAATAGATATTTTTCAACTCTTTATTCTCTCTCTATTTTCATTGATATAATTATTACGGGTAAAATTGTCACAATCTCATTTACTACCTTAAAACTTGACTTATAAATAGGACCTTTTTTTTTTTGGGTTAAAAATGACTTATAAATAAGATTAAAGTTGTAACATCTTTTGTTTTTTTTTTTGTCTTAAAAAAATGCTGGAATTCATTATTTAAATCTCCTGAAAAGGCATTACATCAATTTGATCATTAGACTAACCTTCATTAATTTCAGTTTTCTGAACAAAAAGAGGAGGTTGAGCAATAACAACTTAATTAATATATATATATATATATATATATATATATATATATATATATATATATATATATATATATGCGCGCGCATATACCGATATACTCTCATGTTCTCGTTATGGATCACATCTAACAGTCCACTTCTCTGGAATTTAAGAAAGATGATTGACTCATTAAATATCTCAAAATAGAAGATTTTTCCAGCATTATCCTTATTTAAAAGTATAAAGAATTGTTATCTAAAATTTGAGAAAAACCGAATGGTTTATATTTGGGACCATTAGTTTTTTCCGAGAGACTCCGATACATTATCACACATTCGATCTTCTTATACTACGAATTTTATCATATAATTAAAATCGGAGAGAGTACCGTAAGAGAGAGGAGGGAGCATATGGTGAAATACGAGTATAAGAAGCAGCCATTTAAGTTTGTTGGCATCCCTATCAACGAGCACAAAATTAGTTTTTTTTTTTTTTTTTATATAAAAGTTTTGGAGGGGTTTGGCATCAACCCCCCACTAAGGTCAGGGCACGGCCCCAGGTTCTTTGAGCACTTACTGAGGACTTACGAGATCGCCTACTAAAGGAGTCCCAACGACGGCAGCGGGAATTAAATGGACATTCCTTTGGGACTTGACCAAATCCCTTACTATCTATGCCAACTCTCTTTAACCAAAATTAGTTAATTACGAGAAGCCACATCTCATCATAGCCACAATATCGTCTGAGACCCATATATCCCCCTAATTATTATTTTTTGGGTCAACATGTATCCCCCTAATTCAGACAAACATTATATTATATCACCAAAAATAAAAGGAGGACCATTCTTTGCTTTGCTATGAACGCGCTCACACACAATGACAATAATATGTCTACATATCATTATACTATGGCATACAATAATAAACTCTTTCCTTCTAAAATTATAAGGTAAACACCCCCTCTTTTTTATAAAGAACATTTTTTTTATAGGAAATAAATCCTATTTGTATAAATTTTAACTTGGTCTTTCTATTTTACCCTTATTAAATATATGTTACTCATTATTTCTCCTCAATAAATTTTCACTCTATCTCTCATTTACATTCTTTTTACATGGTCAAAATAATTTACACTCTTTTGATAAGGGTACAATTGGGAAAAAATGTATATAATTTACACATTTATTATTTTTTTACTAACATTTTGAACCTAAAATTTTGATAGTAGTTCCACCTAAAACAAAACAGGCACTACCACAGAAAAGGCTTTTACTTCTCTCAGAGACGTCATTATTAATAAAAAAGGGAAGTAAAAAGTGAACACAATGTCATTATTGTAATTATATGTTTGGATTTTGTGCCTTTTAGGATGCCTAAAATTAATTTAGAAGTCCCAAAATATATGTAGGACGCTTTAAATTAGTTATCTGGTGCAATTTTTTAGTGTTAGGGAATTTTTGGGCTTTTTTTTCTCTATTTACCACTTTTTAAATAAATAATTACTATTTTGCCACTCTTTTCAAAATATTTCCCAATGTGCCACATTTAGTCGACTAAATCAGGGAACTTTTTTTTTTGAATGTCCAAAATTGTTTAGAAAATAGATAGATATAGTTTCTCGGAAAAATCTGATATCTATCTCAGATTTAATATTAAATCTGAGATAGATATCAGATTTAATTAAATAGATAGATATCGTTTCTCGGATTTAATTTATAAAGATAAATTAAATCAGAAGGCTTTTAAATTTGAATTAAATAAATAGATTAGATAAAATCTGTCAGATAGATTTAATTAATATATTTTTTAATCTAGATTCAAAATTCGAATTTCAGATCGGCTTTTAATACGGATTAAATAAATATTATTAGTTTAGATCTATCATATAGATATAACTAATATATTTTAATCCAGATCTAAAATTTGAATTTCAAAAATTAATGACGATTAATTTTGTATTAAATACGCCGATCGGGTTTAGAAAACCTACGGCTTTTTTTTTAGTCGAACGTATTCTGAAAAAGCCGCGAGAAAACCCTAGAGTGAAATTTAGAGAGATGCAAAAACTATGGTGAAAATCACAAAATGGTGATGAAAACATACCGATTACGACGCAAATGCCACTAGATTGAAGTTTCCTCTGCAACCCACTAACGGATTCAACAACGATTTAGTCAGAAAAACAAAGGGAGAGAGGTTTGGGGAGCAATTTAGTCGATTAGGGTTCCATTAAGCCGCCGTTGGGGGGTTTTTTAAAAACCCTTTTGCCGACATTTAGTCGACTAACCCACTTGGGTTAGTCGACTAAATATGTTTAGTCGATTAATCCAAGTGGGTTAGTCGACTAAATGACTGGGATATTCAAAAAAAAAAAATCCGCGATTTTTAGTCGACTAAACCACGGTTTAGTTGACTAAATGTGGTGCATTGGGAAATATTTTGAAAAGAGTGGCAAAATGGTAATTATTTATTTAAAAAGTGGCAAATAGGGAAAAAAAGCCGAATTTTTGTTGGGCCAGAGAATTTTTTGGCCTGCAAAATATGTTTTAGGAAGCCACAAATAATATTTAAGACAACCCAAATTTATTTTGGGACACCAAACATCCGTGATTTTTGGCCAATTTTTTGACGCCATGGGAACTGGGGAAATTTTGGCACCTAGAAAATTTATTGGTGCCCTGAAATATTTTTGGGATGCCTGAAGTGTATTTTTGGCGTCCTCAAGAAAATTTCAAGATGTCTAATCGCTGAAAATAATTAACTTAGGACCGCAAACATTCAGAAAGCTAGCGAAGCGTGAGGTTCTCTTCACTCTAGGTGTTGCCGCTCATCCTCAAATCGCCACTCCTCCTCAAACAAAATCAGGCCTAGGACCTGAGACAAAGGGATCTGCTTCATGCCTAGTAGAGCTAAAATCAGGTTAGTTTAATGATTAAGGGGTAAATTTTTCAACTTTGCCTCTTACTAACTATATATATTGCATTAATTAAAAGATTGATGATATTTATATTTACTTTATTTCTCGTTTTTACTCACATTTTATAAATGAGGGCACACTTAAAGAAAGAAAGTTTATTTCAAGAAATATGTATTATTTTTAACTAATTTTAACCACTTTATTAAATTGTATAATTCACTTACTTATCGAATTTTTATAAATAGAAGTGACGGGAGTAGTACTACTGTACTACTAACAGGTCTGCAAATATAAGACATTTTTTATTTTTAAGGTGAAATTTAGTGAGCACTCTATTAAGTATTAATGCTAATTAAGAGTACTATACAATTTGAGATACCAGTTATCCGTTCATGCATATCGTTTTTCCACAATCTTTTTCCGCTAAACGAGGGATTTGAAATTAATGGTTCATTTCTCGGGAAATAAATTAATGAAGTTGTTGGGTAAATATCTCGTCATGAAATTAATTAAAATATATGATCACTTCCACTTCGTTAATATAAACACGCACATGTAATTTTTAAATTGACTGAAGGTAATCAAGATTTGTTACTCCCTCCACCGTCCAGCCAGTACATACAATATAAGAGGTTTTTAGAAAAATAGTTTGTCCAAAATATAAGTAACTTATTATAAGTCATAAGATAATTAATGCTCACTTTTTATTATTAGAATTAATGTTTATTTTTAATTTTATTAACTCATTAAATTTTCATACACACTTTCCAATACAAGTAAAAAAGGAAGAAAATTTTGGTTGACAACATACTCCTTCTCATGGTAGTTAAAAACTCGATTTATCACTGCGATTTTACATTTTTACGATTTTTTTTTCCATTAAAACGATTATACTAATTTTCCAAACACTTTTAAGTTTTTACGATTTTACTACATTACGATTTTACGTTTTACAATTTTTCATTCTCCTTCAATTTTCAGGTAAAATCTACATTTTCACTACCATGCTCCCTCTTATTCATTTAAGAGTTAAACTTGTGAGGGTGTGCTGTTTTTTTATAAGAGTCACTTTACTTTTGTCTTATGATTTAATGGGCTAATTTCGAAAGTATAGGCCTATGAGAAATATTGTCTTGTAAGTTTTGTTAATTTTAATGTTGCCTTGGAAGTCTCAAAATGTAGCCATGTTACTTTATTTTATTAAAAAAACTAACATTGACTGTCAAAAATTAACATTGACTATTAACTTTTTAAAGAAATAGAGCAACATTGTTACATTTTGAAACTTTTGGAACAATATTAAAACAAAAAATTTACAGAGTAACGTTGCTCCTCAGAGAAAACTTCCAGGACAATTTTACTACTTAACCCTTATTTAATATCTTTTTCAATTTTACCCCTAATTAATTATTATATGTATCTTTTATTTATTTTTTCTACTTATTAGTCTCTGTCATATCTCTTTCCACTCATTCTCTATCCCACTCACCATATCCATAAATAGAGACTTTTTAAGGAAGTAAGTTGCATTTTTTACATATTTATTATTCTTAATAAATTTCAATTAACTCTTTAAATTGAGTAATTTAATTATTTCAATTATTTCTCTCGAATATTTTGAACCGCAGATACTATTTAATAAATTAGTTATTTTATTTTATTTTTCATAAATTAGTTAAAATGCCCAGTCTTATCTTATAGGGCGGAGGAGGGGAGTACAATGGACTTAGACAGTGTCCTAGTTCAATCCCTCAATTAAAGATGCAAGTTCATCACCCGACGTTGGATGTGTCGAACTTGGTGAACATGTGGAAAAAAACTAGTCCGAGTTGTGCTCATTTTCGTAGGTTTATTTTTGATGTTTTTTTCACAATAAAACACACACAGTGACGGAATTTGAAGGAAAAGTTTGGGGGGCTAAATAGTGGTAGTGAATTTGAGGATATTGCCCTCGAAAATTTTTTTTGAGGAAAGCTTTAAATTCATTAAAAATGAAAAGAATGAAAAAAATATATATTCATGAAATAAAGTTAATTAACTTCATCTATAAGTGTAGTGTAGAATAGGTAAAAGCATAGTAAAGGATACACCACAGAAGTAAATTTCACTGATAAGCTAAAAATTTCAGGTAATTAGAATAAAACATAGAAAAGAATGACAAGATTAACATAAATCATACAAAATCTCACATGGAACAAAGATTGAATTATAAGCCTAAAATATAAAAAGAGGGGGAAAAAAAGAAAAAGAAGAAGTTAGGGGGCTAAAGTTATATTCATTATTTGGGGGGCGCCAAAATTATATTATTTACTAAAAAAGCAAAAGTTCCACTAAAACTTTTTAAATAATTTTTTTTTTGGGGGCCATGTCCCCGCTTGTCTCTTCAAACCTCCCTCCCTACACACACACATTTTCCAATTTTAAGTCCTGTAAGTCCTGTGTGTACGTAGAAAGCGCACACACACACACATATTTTCCAATTTTAAGTCCTGTGTGTACGTAGAAAGCGTTTTAGAAATACTAAATTATGGCATTTAAAGTTTAAAATAAATATGACATGGAAACATTGTATTTAACCAAAATGAAAATATAAGAAATGATATATAGTGGATATTCATATTATCTTACCTTTAAAATATATAAATTATGCAAAATATACCCTTACTTCCCATTTATAACTCTCAATTAATAACTAACTTTCACATACTATATTAATGAGAGTTAATTAACTCATTAATTATAGACTAAAATTTCAACTTCTCCATCATTTATGAATGCTCTAACTTCTAAGAGATAATATGAATAAATTCTTTTGTTTGTTGTAACTAGTAGGGAAAAATTATAAAAATTACATTTATTACTTTGAAAGTGGACTTATACTTTCTCTGGTCCAGAATATAAGCCACTTTAACTAAGGATTTGGCTCTCATCCTCTTCCCTTTCCATCCTCTTCTTCATTTTAGCCGTTAGATTGAAATCTACACGGTTCAGATTTAATTTTTTATAAAAATATTATTTTTAAATATTTTAATAATTTAATATTTTATTAATATTTCTATAAAAGATTAAATTTGAACCTTCAGATTTCAATCTAACGATTGAGATGAAGAAGATGATTAGAAGTGAATGGGAAGAGAAGAGGATATATAGGAACCAAACCCTTTAACTAATTCATTCAAACTAAAAAATGATAGTTAATTCTTTAAATTTATATGAAATGGAAAAAATTTCATCCTTACCCATATTAAACGAGGTACTAAATTGGAGAGAGAAAAATAAAAGAAACCATATTTAAATATTAATTACATGGAAAACTTCACAAATAACTGAATAAGTATTAATTACTTTTCAAGTAACTTATATAATAATTAGAGTTGGGAAATCGGGTCGGGCCCGTCAGGCCGGCTCTTTTGAGCCCTGGCCTTGTAGGGTTCGGGCTTGAAAAATATGCTTGAAATTTGAATTTGGCCCTGTAGGGCCTTGGGCTTTATCGAGCCAGCCCTGTTACTGTAGCATTTTCATTTTTTTAAGAAAAAAATTAGTCAAAGAGTACCAAGAGGAAGAGGCTAGGAGGTAGGCACATATATGAATACATAATAATTATACTCTGATTTTATAATTTGGTATATTATTTATTGCAGATAACGATTATTATGGATGTGTTCATGATGCGGGAGAAGAAATTCATAACATTTTTACTCCTGAAGCACAACCTTTTGCTCAAAGTGAAACACAATCAAATATCTATGAAATTGATGAGAGTGATGAAGAAGGTGATAATTGACAATAATAGTGGTATGCTTTTATATTTTATGTGAGTTATTTAATGTTGTTTACTTTAATACTCCTTAAGTTTTATGTGAGTCAATTGTGGACAATAGTTTGTTTTTTATTACGAATTAATGAATGTGTTTATTTGTTGGATGGTTTGTATTGTTTAGATATTAATGTTGATAATATTTATTTGATAGATTAGAACTTTAATGGTTGCAATTTACTAATTATATTTCTTTGGAAAAAACCTAGAAAAAAAATAATTAAAATTTCGAATAGTAATTTCCGGGCCCTATAGGGCTGGCCCTAGCCCTGATACTATCGGGTCGGGCTTTGAAAAACAGATGTTTTTCTTATCTCAGGCCCTGTAGGGCCCAAGCCTTGGAGGGCCAGGCTTTGTAAGGCCGGGCCGACCCTGATTCCCAGCTCTAATAATAATGAATTGGAGAGGCTAATGACCAAAATGTTTCCAAAAAAAAAAATTTATAAATAGAATCAGTACAGGTACTAATAAGTAAATTAAGTTTCCCTTTCTTCACACCCAATGATCATTGTTAAATATACAATTGACTAGATTTTCTTAAAAATATATATATATACCAATGATTAAATATTACTCCCTTTGATATCTGTTAGCCTTCATTTTCATCTAATTCAAGTGAATCAAAGAATAATAATCATTACATACACCTATCCTAAGTTGATACATTTTTTTAATCTCACCTTTTTATTATCCGAGTTTTGAATGACAGAAAAAAAAAAAGAGTAACAATCATTGTTGTCAAACTCGCGAGTTGACTCTATAAATTTACCATTTTTACGCTTCTAACTTACAAAAACGAGTCAAGTCAGTGATAAATTCGTGTTAATTGTAAACTCGGTTAAACTTACGAGTTTATACACCGAGTTTACCGTTTTTATGTTTCTAGCTTAAAAAAAAATATATGAGTAACAATGTTATTTAAGCAATACTTATGGTAATAAATTTAACAAATTAGTATTAATAACTTTACATGCGTATGTGACCGATATATATTATATATGGACCAAATTGTTTTTCCAAAAGACGTCTTATATAGTTGAAACGGATCGTATCATATTACTCCCTCCTTTCATTTTAATTAATTCATGTACAATGTAGGAGTAATTAGTTAATGCATCAAAGTTATAATAATCTTTTTAAATATACCATTCATAGATACAGTTATTTTTTGACCAGTTATTGATTCTTTAAATAGAGAATGAACCAAATTAATACAAACATTAATCACTATTCAAATGATACAAATATCTTACAAATTGAAACACGGAACTTTTTAATATATGATTTATGATAATGAATGGATTAATAAATTCTAAAGTAACACAGTACAATTACGAAGCACAATTGTTTATAATTTACACTTAAATGCATTACACTTCATTCAAGTTGAATAAGAAATAAAATCACCATTGTTGAGTATGAACAGGTTGCAAGTTGCTATACTTGAAGCTTATGCTTTTCCGATCTAAAATACAAATATGATTTAACAACCTCATGTGAAGAAAAAAATATTAGTTAAAGATTAGTAAGAATATTAAATATATAAATAATTTGTAAAGTTTGTTTAGAGATTCCAAAAATTGATACTACATTATAATTATAATAAGGGGTTAATGTACAATTTTAACAACAAAGTTTTTCCTCATAAGCAAATAGGGTACAATTAAGTTTTGAAATGTGCAAAATTAGACACAATTTGTTAAACTGATGACACAATAGAGCCAATTTAATCGAATGGTTAAAATTGCTCAATTTTTAAAAGTTTGTGTATACTTTAAAATCCTTCAAAACATAATTGTGCTGGATGTTTTAGAAGAAAAATTTTGTTGTTAAAATTATACAGTGACGCTATAATAAATAAATTATTTAAAAAGGTTAAATAACTGAATTAAGGAGAAAAATAAAAGAAACAAATATGAAATGCTCCAAATATTTTAGACGAAGCCATGCGAAGCCAGTAAGAAAGAACTTATATTATGAAACTCCAGAATGCTTGCTTCAGATTCAAACATGAGGGTAATAAAATATGTAAAACTTCAGTTTTCACATGGGATTAAAATAAGATATATAGTATCGAATGAAACAAGGGGTTAAAACTTAAAACCCATATAAGTACAAAATAATCTGAAGAAGATAGAATTAATTAAGATTGTGATGTGTATAATTAAATAAAGAAAAATTAAAGAAGCATAGGATGCTATTTAATTAATTAATTTTTAAAAGAAAAAAGAAAGAGTGAGGGAGCAGTAAAACGCAGAGAACAATGCGTATTCAACGGCACTGTATAGTGAAGGCATGTTTCCCCAATTCATTGAAATTTAACCTTAAAAGTGACACACACACACATTCATTATGTACCTAAACTCGTCTTTTACATAGCTTCTTTCAACCTCCCCTACAGTTCTCTGCACTCCCGTATTCCCGCTTTCTGGTCTACCACACACACACACACTCTCTCTCTCTATCTTCTTCCATTATTGTTTCTTTCTTTAATCTTTTTGTACAGAAACTTGATGTGTTGCTAATGGCTCTTAATTCATTTCATCCAAAAACTGTCACCTATCAGCTACATGCATGGTTTTGCTATTACTTTCACTGATCTTAAACGAACAACTGTTGACGAAGAGACGTGGCTTTTCTTACTTCCATATACGTGATTAATAATAATATTATCAGATTTACTCCACTTGAAAGTGTTATTCATTAATTTGATTCTTCTTGGCGGGTCGTTTCAGGATAAGCATTATATTCATCTAGTGTGTATGTCATCAAGTGTTCTGCTTTTAATTTATCCATTCTATGGACACTTTAATTTGGTTACTCGTTACTATATAAAAAAAGGGTTTTAAGACTTTAATCTCTGTTAATTGCTTATAATAAAAGAATTTCTAGGAGGGACTGGTTAATTACAATACGCGTTATTATTATTATTTTGCCGGAATACGCATGATTAAATTAAAGCATGTTTGAGGAAAATCAAGCATATATTTGGTATTTGTAAACAAAAAAAAAAGTCATATTTATAAGTTCAGTTTCAGGGTATTAAATGAGATTATGATAATTTTATCCATATTAATAATAGCAATGAAAATAGAAAAAAAAAAGAGTTGAAAAATATTGATTCATAATGAAGGTAAAATTAAATATTTATCATATAATCATTAAATTAACTACATCTTCTTGATATATGTGATTCAGTTAAAAAGGACTTCTAAAAATTGGAGTGATATATCAACCAACTAACGTGTGTGTGAACTATACATCTAATAGAGAGATATATATATATATATATATATTTGCCATAATTCATTCAAAAAAGGAATTTTTTTGGCTCAAAATCGGAATTCACACACCCATTTTACTCAGCAAGTGTTGAAATCGATGATACCTTAGTAAGAAATATTTATGAGATGCGGTTGATGTCATTTGGTCAGGCACAATGCCAATAGTTCGTCCTAACTAGGAGGAAGTTAACTCATGTCCCATCAAATATATGTTTAAAATTATCAATGTTGATTTAAGGCTTTTGTTAATAAATATTTATGTTACGTTCACGGTTTTTAATTTAAATTAGGGTTGAGGTGTAGATTAGCTAATCAAGTATTACACTAGGAGCACCCGATACAAAAATGTTTTGAAGGGAGTAAAAATACCAATGAACAATTAAAAATGAACAAAATATCAATGAAGAATTTAAAAAGAGGGCAAATAGGCCAAAAGTTAAAGTTAACAGAATTGTGTTATGTACATCATTTTTAAATTCTTTATTGGTATTTTTGCCCATTTTCAATTGTTCATCGGTGTTTTTACTCCCTTCAAAATATTTTTATATTGAATATTCCTAATGTAATACTTAGTTGGTCAATTTATACTTTAACCCTTTGAACTATAAGCCCTAGCTATCGAGCCTAGCCTCCACCAAGCGATTAAAATCCAATGTCACAAATAGAACTCGAGGAAAAAAAAAATCCAGCATCACATATAAACTCGTGGTTTTTTTCTTGGTCAAAGAACTCGTGGTTCATATACTCATGATCAAAAAAAAAAAAAAAAAGCTCTCTTTGGTTCATAATACAAATCATCTTTAGTTAAATAATTAAAGGGGAAAAGATTTCTCCTGTTACTGGAAACAGTAGCGGACCCAGGATGTAATGTTTGTGGGTGCACAATTAATAGTGGGATTCGGGGGAATTTTTTTTAAGGAGGATAAAAGGCAACCCACACCTTCGTAAAATTTAGGATCAGAAATTGGGTTCAATTGAAAAGTATTTTCGAGGAAATCAATTTAAATAGAACAATATATTCTAATCACATGGCATACAAATACTCAGATGTTACACAATCAAATTCCAAAGCAACATGCAAGCAAAAATTATTATGATTTCTCATATGTGATAAGATATTAAAAATAGGTAAAAAAGTTGTCCATACATGAGTTTGAATACAGGATCTGCTGTGGGACTAGTGAAATTACCACCACACCACCTAGACAACTTATTGCAAAGTCCCTTCAAAAAAATATATCTCCTTCAAATTTATGGGTGCACTTGCACCCACGAAAACATGTGTGGGTCCGCCAATGATTGGAGATAGAATTATCTCTAGTGACCCTAAAACTACGTTGTTTTGAGTTGATGAAGGGTTTGTTAGTAATTTCAGGTGAATTAATGAAGGGTGTTTTGGTAAAATGTTATAATTAAAAATAAACAGAATTACAGAAACACCCTTCATTAATTCACCTGAAATTATTAACAAACCCTTCATTAATCCAAAACGATGTAGTTTTTGGGTCACTGGAGATAACTTTATCTCCAATGACAGGAGAAATCCTTTACTCATAATTAAATTACAAAATGAACGGTTAAAATTAGTCAATGGCCTTCATTTTTTCCCAAAAAAATATAGAAAAATTATAATAAATTACCTTTAATTAATGTCATTAATATCATAATATTAATTACTCCCTCCTCCCAATAAATTTTGAGTTTTTTCCCCTAAAGCAAGTCAAAGGTAACACTTCCTAATAAATTGAAGATTAATTGCATGAAAGGAAATTTTGGATTATGGAAGGATTCTAGAAGTAGTCTTATATGGGAGGACGTATATTTAATTTTATCATTTTTATTTGAATATATTTCTTGAAGTGTTGAAGAGAAAAGTCAGATTTTGCAATGGAAAGTAGTGGTTACTGGTTATAAGACCAATTAAACTGATTAGCAGCATTTATTTTGAGCACAAAGTCAAAAGGGTAAGGGAAATGTGAACTTTTTTTTTAATACAAAATTCAAATGAGACATAAAAGATTATATATATATTTTTTATTATGAAAAAACTTCGGTAAAAATTCATGTGGCCAGGGAATTTTCGTTGCAAATTTTCCAATCTTCTGTGAAATGGGAAACCAATTGATCTAAAAAAAAATGAGTGTATATATATATATATATATAGTTGTATAATTAAAAACTTCACAGAAAAAAAAAGAAATTAAATGACTATAAATATAAATAGTTTATATTTAATTCAATAAATAAACATATTAGATATATATTTGTTTGACTATAGAGTAACCACCGTTTCAAATAGGATCAAATACGTGACCTTCTCATTTATAAGTTATCTTGTTATTAGCTTAAAAACTAAATCATTAAAATCCTCGTATTATCAACATATTATTGGTTGAAATGCTAAGATGTATCACCCCTATAAGAAAGAGAAATAAGTTCAAATCCTGAGAATCACACTTATTGAGAGATGTGAGAAATCTTTATCCTTTAGATTTTGAAGGGAAAATCCTTATTATTCTAATTAAATAAATAATGAAAGAAACTCTCATATTAAAGTGTGGGCTTGTTTGAAATGACAGTTCTTTTTTTAAGCATAGTTCGTCAATCATGAATTGATGTCTATGTAGCTCCAATCTCCAAACAAGGGCAATCACAATGCCATAATAAGCTTTGAATTGAGTTGGCAAAAAGAAAATCTTTGAATTGGGGGAATGTTGGGTCGGAGTGAACTATTCCCAAACTAACCCGGACCCTACTGAACCGACCGCAAGTAAAGAAATTTTCAAATGTGCATGGACGACAAGTGTGTGAAATGTCAAATGTGCTTTAAAATTCTTCACATGTTTTTATCTTTAAAAAAAAAAAAAAAAAGAGGAGGCCATTCTTTTTCTTTTTTAAAAAACATGAAAAGAAAATCAAAATGAAGACCTAGAGAAGCCATACTGGCAAGGGAGGAAAAAAAAAGGGGAACTGAAACGACTCCAAACAGTGCCTACAATTTCCTCTACGTCCGACCATTCCCAGTCAGACAAATTTTCTTTCGCGCAGGACCAAAAGGTCACATCCCTCTATTTTCCTTTTTTAATAATTAATAATAATAATAATAATTCATTTCATTTATTTCCCAAACTCGCTTTCTCTCTCTCTCTTTCTTTCTCAGTGTAAAAGCTCAAATAGCTCATCGCTCTCCTTTTACGCCGGTTGGCTGATGAAACCGCCCGTCTCTCTCCCTTATAAACACTTCACTTCAATCGCTTTCTCCATTCTCTTCAATCCTTCTCTTTCACTCTGTTTCTTTCTCCTTCTTTGACTTAAATCCATTAAAATCTCCTTCAATGCTTAACTTGCATGCGAGTTCTTCTACATCTTCCTGATCCCAATGCTCTTAGAAACTGATACTGGTTCAGTCATCGTCTCCGAGTCTCGTGCTTTTCTCTGTTTCTTATATGGTTGAGTAGCTTTCAGTAACGCCTAAGTTAAAAACAGAGGTGATTTTTCTGTTTTGGTCTTTCACTGTTGCCACTCCACTTTATTGCAAAGTTTTGTTTGTTTCCTCCAAAAAGTATTTTGTTTTTTTTTTTGTTTTTTAAAAATGTAATCTTTCAGGGAAGCAGAAGAAGAAGAAAACATTATTAGTAAGCCTTCACTCCGGGGAACACAAAATATGGCTCGAGCTACGAACTGGCTGTCGTTTTCGTTGTCACCGATGGAAATGCTGAGATCCTCTGATTCTCAGTTCGTCCAATACGACAACAACCTCTCTGCTAACAATTCCTCTCACTACTTTGTTGATAATTTCTATGCCAATGGTAAACGTAACGCCACCTGAAAGCTTTTCCTCTGCTCTGTTTTTTTTCCCCCCCTTCCTTCAGCGATTTTATTTTAGTGCTGACCAGAAAATATTGTTGTAGGTTGGGCGAATCTGAAGTCGCAGGCAGATTACTATGGCCAAGTAGAGCAAAACCAAAGTGGAGAGAGCTTGAGGGGACCACAAAATCAGAACAACGGCGTACCGAAGCTGGAAGATTTTCTGGGCTACTCCGATAGCCAGACGGAGACACAAGATTCGTCGTTGACGCAGATATACGAGCATGGCGGCGGCGGCTACTTCGGCGACCCGCAAGATCTGAAAACAATCGCTGGGTTTCAAGCTTTTACAACGAACTCCGGCTCGGAGGTGGAGGACTCGGCGTCCATGGCCAAGACTGCTCATCAGGCTGCTTGTGGGGAGTTCGCGATCGAGTCGTCCGGTAACGACGTGGCGTTCTCTGGCTGCGCCGCCACAGGTGCTCTGTCCCTTGGGGTCGCTCAAAGTCGCGAGAAAGCCATTGTTGCGGTGGATTCTGGTAGCTCAAAGAAAGTTGCCGATACTTTTGGTCAGCGAACTTCAATCTACAGAGGCGTTACGAGGTACACCGATAAATTTCTGGTTCAGATTGTCTCGTTTTTATTGTTTAGTTAAAAAAGCATCCTCTTTACAATAGTTCCATTTTCTTTTTTGTGGATGCAGACACCGATGGACGGGAAGATATGAAGCGCATCTATGGGATAACAGTTGCAGAAGAGAGGGTCAGGCAAGGAAAGGACGTCAAGGTTCATTTCTCTATCTCCTCTCTCTCTTTTGATATTATTTTCGGGGTTTCTGATTGCCAACTACTATGTGTCTCCATATATGTGTCTCCTTTGGTATAAATTCGAAATCACTCACTGTGATGACGAGCAATAGGAACCCCGATTATTGCTTTTTTGTCTGTTGATGAAGGAGCATTAACTTACCTTTCCCCATGATTTTTGCAGAGAAAAATTAAATGCTCTCGCCAAAGATTATTTTTTTAAAAAAAGCTCGTTTTCTCTTTTGTTTTATCTGCACTAGTGCGTGATTTTGTCCAACGTTTGGGTTGCATGTAGGTGAATGTGATCAGAAAAAGAACATGAATTTGAAATATGATGATATGATAAAATAAAAATGCACTACTTAAAAGAGGCGAAAGTTGTGTAAGCACGGCTTTGACCAAAAAAAAAAAAAGGTGTAAGCACGGCACTGTAAATGGCGTAATTGCATTATTATTATTATTTTTGTTTTTTAAAAAAAGCATTGATAGTTGTAAAGAGTAAAGAGAGACTAAAAAGAGATATAGGACACCTGAGTTTTTCTCTCTAAACAGTTTTTTTTTTTTTAATGATTGACTGATGTAAAATACGTGTGTCCTTGTAATCAATCCCATGTGGTCAGCTACTTCATTCAATTTTGTGATTTGATCCACTGTGCCGCCATTTTGGACACGTGGGTTTTTGGTTTATTATCATTATATTGGTGTGTTTGTGTTTGGATTGGGAATGTCATCTCGGGATCTCTCTCCCCCAATCCATGTCTTCGTATCAGAACGTTACAGACACCTATGATCTACATATATGTATATATATCATCATGTACGAGCTATTTGACCCAAAAAAAATCATGTACGAGCTGAATAGTACTTGGTCGTCTATGTTTATATGTGGGACATGTTTCTGGGCTTTGTGAGGGAACTTTTGCTTTGGCTGGGGGCAGAGGAAAGCTGAGTTTGACCAAAGCAAACTGTTTTGAAAATGTATACTTTTTGATTGCCACTGTTTATAGCTGAAAGCTCGTTGACAGAGGCGAATCTTATAAATGTCCTCTTCATACAGAGACATACTCACGGAGTCACGGGTCTCTTATTTGATCTTTGTTGTCGCAGACTCAAGTAACATTAGAAAAAAAGAGTTTGATAGAACATATGGTCTCACTTTTTCAAAATATAGGAGAAGTAAGGGAAAAAAGCGTTTTTGTCTGTTTTTTTTTTTTTTGGGGGTCAAAGTCTGATATTTTTCTTTGAGCAAAGGCAATTGGGTATTTCTTTGACTGTGACGAGTTTGTTCGTTGCATTATTAGGTTATTAATAAATTTTTTGGGTCAAGCTATATCTAAGCTCTATCATTCACTTTGGTACCATATTTGGACATTGATTGCTCCTTTGTACGAAGAGGGTGGGGTAATAAACGCATCTAATTACTATAGACACGGTAGCACTATGAAGCTAGGAGGAGAGAGAGACAAAAAGGATGAAAAATAAAGGGGCTTTGGCGCAGGCACCTTATATGGCATGGATGAAATTTTTATACTTTTTTTGGATTAGAAAAGTAATTTTTGGCTGATAATTTTGACCACCTCCTAAGCTGATATATCTCTTGTTCTTGCCTTTTCCTTTGTATGGAACGTGGCTTGCGGCATTCCTGGCGATTCCTACAGTGTATCTGGGTATGAAATATTTTTTATTAATTCTATTCAAGATTCGTTTTCCACCAACATTATCATAAAAAGAAAAAACACCTTACTTGGTGAGATGGACTTGCATTTAATAATGAATAATCTTGATGGGTGTCAGGTGGTTATGACAAAGAAGACAAGGCTGCGAGGTCTTATGATTTGGCTGCTCTCAAGTATTGGGGTCCGGCTGCTACCACCAACTTTCCTGTAACGCTCTCTTCCCCGTTGTTATTTAAGTTTTTAAATCCATAATATATCCATGTAATAACGACTTAAATCTCGTATAATTTTCTCAGGTTTCGAATTACACAAAGGAATTGGAGGAGATGAAACATGTAACAAAGCAAGAATTCATTGCTTCACTGAGAAGGTTTTGCCTTTATGTTCAACAATTTTAGTTTGTTGTTGTTGTTGTTATATTTTTCAGCACAGTAAACTGATAAAATTTCACGAATGCAGGAAAAGTAGCGGTTTTTCTAGAGGAGCTTCTATTTACAGGGGCGTTACAAGGTATCGTCACATTACCTCTCATCTTTAACATAAGAGCCCGTTCATAGTGTAAGCTAAGAACAAGCTAATATTAAGGACCGAGGTAGCAGTAGTATCATTAAAAAGCTTATCGTTGTCGATGATATAGTACTTGGATATTTATGTCCATTTTTCTTGCTTCTGCAGGCATCATCAGCAAGGTCGATGGCAAGCAAGAATAGGTCGCGTTGCAGGAAACAAAGATCTATACCTTGGAACATTTGGTAAGCCAATATGTGTACACACATACAATATAAGAATATCGCATTCAATTACATAATCTGATATTAATACTAAAATATGTGGTGATGACAGCAACTGAAGAGGAAGCAGCAGAGGCATACGATATTGCAGCCATTAAATTCAGAGGTGCAGGTGCAGTGACCAACTTTGAGATGAGCAGATATGATGTGGAAGCTATTATGAAGAGTACTCTTCCTGTTGGTGGATCAGCCAAACGAGCAAAACATTCCCCAGAAGAATCAGAACACAGTAATATTGCTCTTCCTAGTAATATCATCCACTACCAGCAACCTCAATATCATCCAAACGCCATTAATACTAACGTTGGAACTATCAGTTTCACACCCATTCAACCTTCACTTGCTGCTTCTATCCCTTGTGCCATTCCCTATGATTCTTCAGCTGCACATCATTACCACCCCAATCTGTTGCACCATTTTTATCCTACTAGTACTGTGGATTCTTCTGCCGTATCTGTGGCCTCTGCTCCAATGAATGCCCTGCCAGCCGCTGCAGCTGAGTTTTTTCTGTGGCCTCATCAGCCATGTTGATGACTTGATGGTAGTGGAGTAGTTAGTTGTCTTTGGTTAGTTTCTCTTCTGCTAACATATGAGAAGGTAGAATAATAGGTTTTTAATTGATATCCCTCACAGTTCAGCTGACCCCCATCCAATATACCTTAACTGGGAAGAAAGGAAAACTAAGGTAGTTTTTGGTGCTGGTATAATGCTAGTGTTTCGGTTTACAGTAGGAACTTTTGGATCTTGTAAGTGACTTTTGAAAGATAGAGTAGTGCAAGAATTTATAAATGCTTCTTTAATTACCTTATGTTTCCAATTAGACTTCTTTCAATCTTTCTCCATATTTAAAGTGCATGTTAACTAAGTACTTGTTTGGAGCTGTTAATCACAAGCATAAGCATGTATACATAAGCTGAGATAAATGTATTCTTACATGCTCACCTCGTTCTTAATAAATGACCATTGAAATATGTTTTTAAGAATCCAATCGTGATTCTATATGTCTTAATAGATTGTGGGCTTTTTTGGGTTGGCGGTAGCAGCGGTGGCTTAAAAGCTATCTGACTTTAAAAAAAAAAGCTTGGTAGGAAAAAAGTCAGTTAAAGATAATGATTTGTGTTTGGATTGATGGTGGTAGAAGTGGCGGGAACACGTTAAAAAGCTGAGAGCATTTGAAAAAAAGCTGGATTCTAGAGCTTTTTCCTTAACTGGCTTTTTGAACTTTTTTGATTTAAAGTTAAGCCAACGCAATCGACAATCCAAACAGACTTTTTTCTCACTGAGTCGGTGGCTTAAAAGCCACTGAATTTTTTACACGCCAACGCTGAAAAATAAGCTTCTCCAAACAAGCCCTATGTTTTGGTTGTTTTATGTGTAGCATACATACATAATTTGAAACTCCCTTGGGTAAAACCGTGAGGCATGAATCAAAATATTATTCACTGATGTTACAAAAAGAAAAACCTCGTATTTATTTGACAGTTCGCCAAGTTACCCTCAACCGGCTTGGTCTTCTCTATTGGTTTCACTGTTTTAGTGTAGGTTTGTGAACATTTACCCTTGACTTCTTTGCCTTTCAAGTTTTATCACCTTACGTGATATTTTAACTCTTATGGGAGCCCACTTCGAAGGATTGCTTTCTAGTTTGTTCTTTTAAAGCGATGATTTTACTAATAATTCATCCTTGAACTTAGTATGGAGCTATGCACACTGCAAATGTATGGGTAATGTTAAGTAATGAAGCGATAAGTAAAGTATTGTCCCACAAGAAAGCAAGCAAGTTAATGTTTAGATGTTAAACTTCCAACTTTCTTTTAAGTTAAACCAAACTAAAATTTCAAAGAAAATTAAATAACGAAAAACTCCTAATGTCAAAAACAACCTAAAGTCACTACTTACTTATTTGCTGTTTAGATTCTTATCCCCAATAAATTAATTAAACTTTAATTTAATTAGCTAATCTAGAGCTTTTGTGTCTATAAATGCTTGTTGGTTCATTTATATCGACCTTAATTAATTAGGTAATGTCTCACACAATTTAGGGTAATTTGATTATGTGGCTCCTATAGGCCAGGTATATGTTTATCCCATAGGCAAATTACATTAAGAACTAATTCCAAACTCCTTAGTCTCAAGGTCCATTCAAGATCCCTTTTGTCACCAAAACATGAATAAAGTGGCCAATCAATAAGCATGTGGATGGTCTAGATTTTTTTTTTAAATTTTTAAATGGGAAATCATTTTTTTAAAAAAATATTAGTTTAGGAATTATCTTTATTTTAGATTCTTTACTTTTTTAAATATTTTTTTATAAAAATAAAAAAATGAAAAAAAAGAGATGTGGACCCCTAAAGGAGCATCTCTCAAAGAACGAGTAGGAAAACGGTTTCGTACTAGGCAGTGCCAGTACATGCCTTGACGTCTTATTCTTTGGGAAAATCTCCCTTAGGGCCCAAGTAACTAAGATGTTGTTAAAAAAGGCCTAAAGAAAAATTACATGTCAGAAAAAGTTTTAATTGTTAATGTGCACTGATTTAGATGTTAATGTTATACTGATATAGTTGTTAATGTGTATTGATTTAGTTATTAAGATATAGTTGTTAGCGTGTACTGATTTAGCCATTGATGTTGTACTAATATAGTTGTTAACAATTCTGACATGTGACTTTTTTTGGACCTATTTTGACAATATATTAGTTACTTGGACTCTGAAGGGGACTTATTCTTTTCATTGGGTGGGTCCCCTATGCATCTTAGTTTGTTATCCTGTACTCCCCACTTATTACAAGAAATGAGAAATCGTCTAAGCCACGGTTTCAAGTTGAGCCTACATTACACATACCCATAGTTTACATGCTTCTTATATGCTCATATCTCTATTAGAGGGATTAACACATTTTTTTTAAAATTTTTTTTATATATTGCATTTATTTAGATTTAAATTATATGTTGCTTTCTGATATGTTTTTGCACCTAATATCTCAAATTAATTAGTTTCCATGATACTGGTGTTATAGACAATGGAAACTAATTAATTTGAGATACTGGGTGCAAAAACATATCAGAAAGCAACATATAATTTAAATCTAAATAAATACAATATAGAAAAAAAATTGAAAAAAATGTACTCATACCTCTATGGGCATGTAATGTGGACTCTTTGAAGTTGTAGTTAAGAGTAATAAGTGTGTTAAAATTGTAACTGTTTTTAACTTAAATACCCTTTTTTGTGAGGAGACCGACAATAAGAAAATTGTTACAATAATAAGGAGGATTTTAAAAGGGAGAGAATAAGAAAATAAATATGGTGAAAATAATAGGTCTTTAGGATTGTTAAAATTTATTATATTGATATTAAATAAAGGTAATTAAATAAGGGCAAAATGAAAATGTAACAAGTAAAAAAAAAAAAAAAACCTTTTTGAATGTTTCTTATAGTAATTTGGAACGGAGCATGTGTGACGATGGTTTCTTAATTGTGGGAGTTATATATATATATAGAGAGAGAGAAAGGAATTATGTATTGATGTTGTGTTTGATAAATATATATTTTATAATTAAATAAATATAGATTTTGAGGCATAAATAATTAAATTTATTGATATTTTATAACTATTTATTAAATTCATTTAGCTCCATGATTTGCTCCAATCTTTTGCTACATTTTCTTTTATTTTCTTCCCTCTTATATTACGATATCTTTTACAAAATAAATTAGGATATGAGTAGATTTTATATCAATTTTTTTAATAATAAATTTAATAAATAGTTATAAAATATCAATAAATTTAATCATTTATGTCTCAAAATTTATACTTATTTAATTAAAAAATATATATTTATCAAATACAAGACTTAGTACATAATTCTTTTATCTTCATGCTCGTTGTCATTGGGCCTGTGGTTAGTTTTACTTTCTGTTATGTATGGTAGATTGTACGTACAATTTTTGAGTTAATCCCGTGAAGCCTTAGTAGAATGTAAGCATTTCTTTGTAAGTCGTTTTATCATTTTAATAAAGGATAAAAGATTTCTCAAGTTATTGGAGATAAAATTATCTCCAGTGACCCCAAAACTACGTCGTTTTGGATTAATGAAGGGTGTTTCCGTAATTTTGTTTATTTTTTATCATATGAATTTTACCGAAACATCATTCATTAATTCACTTAAAATTATAAACACACATTTCATTAATCTAAAACGATGTAGTTTTGGGGTCATTGAAGATTCGTTTTGGGATCACTGGAGATATTTTATCTTCAGTAACTAGAGAAATACTTTTCCCTTTGATAAATTGTATTTTCATCCTAAAAAAAGAGCAAAACCTCATATTTGAATTTTCAATGCTACCCTAAGCCAAAAAAAAAAAAAAAATCAATGCTACTATTTTTATTGGATTAGGCTTCTCTCCAATTCCTTTATCATCAGCTCCCATTCTTTTCGGTGCCATTTTGGCACAAAATAACACTGTTCATTTTTCCCCCATAACTAACACATAGTACACTGAAATATTTTTTTGAGATCCTAAAATTTTTAAAGATATTGCTTGGTATTAAAAAATACTTTAGGATATTGAATGATACAAAGAAAAAAAAATTTCATGATCTTGAAAAATTATTTTAGATTACTGACTAGTACTAAAAAGACATTTCAGAATATTGAAAGGTACTAAAACCAGGATATTGAAAGGTACTAAAAACATACTTCAAGATACTAACTAGTACAAAAAAATATGCTTCATGATCTTAAAAAAAAAAAAAGGATATTGGAAAAATATTTCAATATAGTGACTGATAATAAGAAAATACTTTAGGATTGTGAATGCTAGTTAAAAAAAAAAAAAAACCTAAACAGTATTATTTTGTGCCAAAATGGCACCATTTGAAAGAAAAGAATGGGTGCGGATGATAGAGGAATCGGAGAGAAGCCTGATACATTTTTATTATGTGCAAATGTTGCATGGGAGACGGACAAATCTTATTTATTTTGGGTGAAAGAAGTACAAATCTATTTACAAAGGCATTGGGCTGAAAGCCCAAAATGAAGCTTTATGTTAAAAAGGACTTTCAATTATTATGGGCCTACCTGTGAGTTGGGACCCAACTCACCGTACCAAAAGAAATATTATGGGCCTAAGCGATCCAACCCATGACGAGCCTTCACTGAATCAGGCTCAAGTTCGATGGCTCTCTGGAACGCTTCCTTGGCCTTCTCTCTCATCCCCTTCCCCTCGTAACACTCGCCCAATAAACAGAACGCTGCCGTGTTCCTCCCCTCACTCAGCCTCACCGCCTCAACAAGATCCTCCACCGCCGAGTCAACTCGCCGCCGTCGATTCACCGCCAATTTCAACTCCGCCCTCATCACGAGTGCGTCTTCGCGCTCGGCCGCCGATAAGGACTTCACGTGCGGCGTGGATAGAGCAGAGGTCATCGACCTGAGTGCGGCGGTGCGGTGACCTATGAGATCGAGAGCTGAAGCTTTAAGGATGTGAGCTGCGGGGTCTCTGGGTGAGAGAGAAAGAGCTTGGTCAGCCTCAATCAGAGCGCTTCTGGCATGGGCAATTGATCGTGGTCCATGGGAGTTGGATCTGGCTCGAGCCAGGAGGCTAGATCCTTGGACCAAATGGCGGTTCGATTGATGGTTATGTCGGGTCCTTTTGCGAACCCCGGGATGACCCGGCTGCTTGCGAAGATTGTTCACAAAGTAAAGAATAGACAAAGTTAGGATCAGGGAAGCCAGTTGAAGCATCAACTCTTTGGCCATCGGATGTTCGGATTTGCTATGTTGCCAAAGGTATCTCTATATTCTCTCTTTTATAAAAGAGGTCAGGCAACAATGACATACGAAAATAGCGCTAAACACTCTAAATTCTTGTTTTCTGGGAGAACGACGGAGACGGAAATATGGTAACTGATTTTATTTGTTATTTTTTTTTATTTATCAACAAAGATTTTATAATATTATTATTTTTTAATTAGTATCTTAAAAGTCATTATCTTTTTTTTTTTTAAAATACCTTTAAACTTTAATAGCTCACATTAGTAATTTTAAATCATTATTTTAATAAAAAAGTTGTTTACCCCTTCTCTCTTCCCTGTCGTCATCCGTCATCCCTGCCTCTCTCTTTCTCTAGTCCGACTCAGTCAGCCTCACTACGGGAAAATCAGTCTGAGGACTCTTATTGGCCAAAAAATTTTAGAAAAGGTCCAAGAAATCTGAAAATTTGTAAAAAGGTTCAAGGATTCTGACAATTCCAGAAAAGGTCCTAATGGGGTTGATCAAGTTGTTAGCGGGGTTGATCAAGTTGTTAGCGGAATACTGATTTAGTTGTTAAATGGGTTGATGTAGTTGTTAAAAAATTTTATTTTTTAACAACTAAATCAGCCCATTTAACAACTAAATCAGTACCCCGCTAACAACTTGATCAGCCCCATTAACAACTGCGTAAATTCTGACAAGGTCTTTTCCGGAATTGTCAGAATCCTTGGGTCTTTTTACGAATTTTCAAATTTCTTGGGCCTTTTCAGGAATTTTTTGGCTAATAGGGACCCTGAAACGAATTTTCCCCCTCACTACTTCTGCGGCACGTATATAGGACACATACAGAGGAGCAGGGGCAGAATCAGAAAATTTTTTTAGACCGGGCTAAAAAATAAACATATTAAACTTCTCTCTTTAATTATTATTGAGGTACCAACTTACAAGTATATTTGGTTCTTTTGATAAAACACTTACTTGTTTCCCAATAGCATTAAATATTTTTTTTTCTATGTATACTCATAATTAAAAAAGTAGTGAGTGAGTTACTCTTTTCTCCGAGGAAAAAAAAGAGTAATAATTAATATGATATTAGAGTTTAGTGTAATTAATAGGGATAATATTAAAAATTACTTAAATTTTAAGACAAATTTAATTACTTTAACTGTTTTTATTGACCTGTAAGAATTGTTAGTTGGTTTCTTAAATAAAGACCAGAGAGAATATTTATGATATAGTATCAAATAACCTAGAAAATACAAACAAATAATAATAGATAATTATAAATTAAAATAATATATAAGATGATACTAATTTTTCCGGTATCTCAGATAAGAATTTTACTTTCCTCTCACAGTCTAATAAGTAATAAAACAAATATTGTCCTTATAGAGGTGATAAAAATTAGCTGAGGCCAAATTTATGGTCAAATAAAATATTATATAATAAATATATATATATTTTAACAAATTTTATAAGATCAGTCGGGCCAGCTGGGGCATAAAGACCTTCCGCCATTGCAGAGGAGCTTCGTCGTAGTACGGCTGAGGTTGTTCTTTCGAAATTTGTTCCACCATGGTACCATACAAGTAGGACACATGCAGGCAAGTTCCAAGTCTTGTTTTGGGGGGAAAAGGAAAAACCAGCAGCAATAATTGCACACGAGTTTTATCAGAGAAGACAAGTTGAGTACCATATACTACGTAATAGTTAATCATGGCTCCATTCTTAGCAAAGAACCGAGTGACTGAGTAGGTAATGTCTTCTGCAGACTTATGTGAGGGTCTTCTGCAGACTTATGTGAGGGAGTATCTCCGAACACTCTCTATAATTTACAAATTCACCGCTAAATGAGTTTAACTCCGAAATTTTATCCCATTTAAAAAATTTTTGTAGACATTTGGGTTATAAAAAAGTTTATGGTGTTAAGCACTTTTTTTTTTGTTTTGTTTTGGTATCCCATTTGGTTCACCGGAACCGACTAATCTGAATTTCAACCCATGTCAGGCCTACGGTCATGGGAAAGAGCTCCCAATACCATTTTTTTGTAACCCACCTGGTTCACTGGAACCTACTAATTTGGATTTTGACCTACGTCAGGCCCACAGTTACAGGGAAGAGCTCTCAATACTATTTTCATGCCTCGAACTGAGGACATAGTGGTGGGAAAGTAAGTCCCTTACCATTTGCTCCAATAATTGTTGCAAGGACGGATCTAGGGGGGCTAGGGGTGGCCCCGGCCCCCTAAAATTATAGAATCCAACCCAAATTTCTTGGAAATTGTACTTCAGCCTCATAAAACTTTCAGGTTTTTCACTTTAGTCCTCATTGAGTGTTTGATAAAAGGACTAAAATGAAAACATTGAAATTATTACAAGGCTGAAGTATAATTTTATAAACACCTAGGTTCTATTTTATAAATTTCGCCCCTCCTAATTCTAAATCCTGGTTCCGTCCCTGGATTGTTGGTTGCTGAGCGCTCTTTTTTTTTTTTTTGATACAATAAAAGTTTAGGTTGAGGTAGACACCAGTACCCTATCAGGGCCAGGATATGTTTCTAGGTTCAAAGAGCGCTTACAAAGATACTTACAGATCGCCCACTAATGAAGCTCTCACATCGATCAGCGGGTATCAAACCTCCTCCCTTTTGGGGTAAAGACTAACACCTTAATCAACCGTACCAATCTTCATTGGCTGCTGAGCGCTCTTTTGACATAAGTTTATGGTGCCCTGTCATTTATACACAGTTGGGCTGGGCCAGGAACACGCCTGGGTTATTGTTATTCCCAGGCCTTTTATGAACGAAAATGGGGCATCTTACAGATTTTTTTAGTTTGAGGTTGCATGGGAAGCCTCCAAAGTCCAAATTTTCCATATTGAGCATGACTAGGATATGATATGCTAATATCAGGTACATACTAATTGGATAAAAGCTCCTCCGTCACTGCTGAATTCTGAGTACTTGTTTCCTCTAGGCTTTAAATGAAGAATCCTTTTTATGCTGAGATTCATTATTAATTTGTTCTTCTAAAATCATGGCAATGAGTCTCAAGCTGTTTAAAAACAGTGTCTGCATACCATCGTTTTATCTAATTGTTTTAAAATTAAAATATCACTTATTTGTATAATAAGGGTAAGATGTGACGCAGTTGCGACATATTGCCAGAAGAAGAAATTTATTGTTGGTAAATTAAGATAGTCTGTCTTTGCATAATTGCAAAAGGTAGATTTATTTAGATGCAGTTCTTCGATGGATAGAAATTAAAGAGGCAATGGACTATGTTAAAATTAGCACTACAGACTGCAGAGTCTAGAACGTACAAACACTATTTGGCTCACAATGTACATTGGTTCTTTTTTTTTTTTTTTCCCTTGGGTAGAATAGCCATTCTCTGGCCACTTGGTGCCTTGTGTTGATAACACCATACTTCTTGACTACTGCTCGTTACAAGTTCCTTACAAATTTCAAGCTCCCTTAGAAAACTCGAAAGCTTCGATTAGACTGAGGCTAGTAGTGTCATTGGCTGACCTAATCAAGGCGTTACAAAGATCATCCCAAGGATCTGATTTTTGTTTTTTACATAAACAAGAGCACAACAGAAACCTCTCATCAAAGAGAGCACAAGTATTAGGCATGATCACTCCATGACTAGTTGCCTGTGACGGTTGAGATCGTTCAAGTAAGTAGAGCAGGTATATTCTTCAAGATCACAGGCATCTAACAAGATGGATCTTGTTGATACTGATTTCTGCTTAGCATCAACAAGTCCCTCTTCACCCTTCAGCAGCTGCACGACCTGTACTTTCCAAAGGTGTGCCAATTCAGCATGCTAATGCAAAATGAAGCATGTTGCAAGAGAAAAGCGTTTTCATTTCTTTACCTCTTTCATGTATGGACGGTGGGGGGATGAGTGGTGGAGACACATGGAAGCAGTAAGCATGGTCCTCTTCAATTCAGTGGAATCATAAGTTTCTCCTAATCGTGGGTCTACTAATTCCTTCACATTGTGTCTTTCTAGTCGTGGTTTTGCCTGTTCATGTTGAGTATCTCATATTAAGCCTGGAAATTCACTAAAACATGGATTGAAATCTTGGATGAAGGGACAATGAGGTCTCACCCAGAGGACAAGACTTTGCTTGCTGCATGAATCAATTGCACGACGACCAGTGATGAGTTCCAGCAGCAAAACCCCAAAGGCGAATACATCAGTCTTCTCATCCACAATTCCATGCATAAAATACTCTGGAGCCAAATACCTGAAGATGAATCCAGTTCGTCAGAAAATGAGTCGACAGTGGTAATAAGATGCAGAAAATTCTGAGGCTAACAATACTGACCCGAATGTGCCTTCTATTGGGAAGACAACATGGTGAGACCACTTCTCTGGGAGCCATTTCGCGAGTCCAAAATCCGAAATCTACAATGTATAACACACGGAATAATGTCCCCCTGCCTGTATGATTTCTACAGAATCTAATACTACATTTAATGCAGAATGTACTACCGAGGTACCTCAGCTTCGTAATTTTCATTTAGTAATATGTTGGAGGCCTTGATGTCTCTGTGAATGATTCGTCTTTGGCAATCATGATGCAGGTATCGCAATCCCTGTGCCACACCAACAGCTACCTTGAACCTTATCTTCCACTCCAAGCATTCAGAACCTGAAATGTGGAAAATCTGAGACCTGGTGAAAGAAAAAGAAAAAAGCATGTGTAGAAGGAGAAGAAGGAAAGAGATTCAGAGAGCAACCAAAGAGCAGAGAAGAAAGGCTGCCATGTGGGGCTAATTGCAAGACAAAGTAGAGACCATTGTTGACCCCAAACCCAATCAAACGCACAGCATTTGGGTGGTTTATGTGGGCAATAATGCCCAACTCTGATAAGTAATCACCCGCTTTGTCCTCATTTTCCTTCTCTTTCTTCATTAGCCTCTTCACTGCCACAAGTTGACCGTCCAGTAAGCGTCCTTTGTAGACTTCAGCATGCCCTCCTTGTCCAATCAGGTTCTCTAACAAAACACAAAAGTCACAGTGGCGTCTATATAAAAAAGGTGGAGTTTCCTTAATTTTACTAGACACAAATATATTAGTGGGCAGTTACTTTTAGTTGAAGATAATGTCAACTTTTCTTCTTTTTTAAAAAAATTTAAAGGATGCTAGTGGGTTATTAGGAATATGTTCCCGGCGGTTAAGGCAGGAAGTTCAATGTGACTGACATTTAGTGGTTTTTTATTTTTCTGATATGAAGATTGAATTAACTCCATGGTTGAAAGTTTCCTTTAGGTCCCACCATATTTGTCGTCAACGGCTTTAGAACCTGAAGTCTTCGCTAGTTGAATGAACTTGTGGACTAGTAGCCTCCACAACTTGAAAACTCACAAAGGTACGTTGAAAAGTAGGAGGAAGATGAAGACGGCTGAAAAAGGTGACCTTTCTTCCCGCCTTGCTATATACTGTAGGAGTAGCTAATGATTTGGGATTTTGCGGGTCAAACAGTTCAAGGAATTGATTATCTTTGCGATGAAAGATTCAAACAAAAAATATCGTGTCCTGTTTTTCTCTTCTTCTGAAAACTATGCAGCTACTAACTAATTTACCTAACCCTGGTTCCAGTTACCAAAATAAAGAAATGTGGGGTTGTTTATGGTCTCTAAAAGCTACTAAACTACTCAGCAAAGCATAAAATGAAAGAATGGTATGGATTAGCTAGAACTTGTGTGATGTCCTTGGAATTTTACTGACTAATGGGGGCGAAAATAAAACTCAAAAACTTACAACTGGCCTCTCAAAACTATTAGTTATCATCTATATTCCAATAATAATCTTTTAACAAAGTTCAAAACTTACCCAAAATCATAACCCTAAAATATTTTCTAATCAGTATAAAAGAAGTATCATTAGAAAGATAAATCATGTCTAATAAATTTCATGAAGGAATTTTAATGAAAAAAAAAAGTGATTTTGATAATTTTATTAATCCTTAAAATTTGTCATGAGTTATTGAAAAAAATGATAGACGAGCTGCCAACGAAAGGAATAAGAGAAGGAGAGAATCCTCTTCCATAAGGGAAGATGGCATTTTCCAAAAAGACCAATACAAGTGGGGTGAAGGATATATTAGAGGTTGTGGGCCCAACCTCTTTATTATAATTTGTTTTTAAATATATAATTGAAGCAAACGAATGGTAGGATGGGATGCGATATTCCTATAGTACAAGTTTGAAACTAGCACTATACAAATACCAGACGCTTGGTTCAAATGTTTATATAATATTTCTTAAAAAAATTTAGGGGGGACGGGGGCCACCCCTCACCCCCGCCTGTGTCCACCCCTACTCCCTGTCATGAGAGATTGGTGTGATTTGTAAGGTAAAGCAAACAAAGGAGGCCTTAATGTTTAATTTGATGGAGTAAGACTCAGCACCCACCACCCTACGGCACCATTCATGTGAGCCTAATCAAAACATTATTTGTGACTTCTTTATCCGGACGTTGCCCCTAGGCTACGTCCTCCATTCAAAATTTTATTTCTGATAATGACATGATAAATTTTTATATACAAACTGATTTAAAATTTTTTTAGGGTGTAGACTTTCAGTATTGAAAGTTTATAATTTTTTCACACACATGATAACGGTATTCTAATTCTGATCATTCTTATCGATAACATTTTTAATGGGAGACTTTTCCTCAATTTTCTTAATTAAATGTCATTTTTTTTTCTTTTTCAACCGTAATTAAATGCAGTACTTAAAATATACATCATAATTCTTGGAATCCCCCTTCTTTATGTACTGTCATGTTAACTCTCTCCATTATAGAATTCAAGGCTTGTCTTTCTCCTCAAGCAACACGCTAGTACACTACTCTACTGCTATACTAAAGACAACATATTCAATATTCTAATTCAAATCTAGAGAAAGGAACATTTTTGGGCTGAAATTTTATTGGTTTGTGTGTTAATCATGCAAGATTAAGAAAACTTTACCATATAATTTTCATTCATGTGGGCGTCAAAAAGATTAGTGAAAATTACAAGCAAGAACAGCTGTTTGACGAATAAATTGGTAAACTCTGAATCTTCTGCAGAAGCTTTCTCTCAACAAATATTAGTAAACTAAATTATAACGATCAAGTAATACTATAACTGAGTCCACATTATATGCTTATACTTACATGCTTATTAGGTGTTTATATCTCTAATTTGAGGTATAAGCATATTTTTTTAAAATTTTTTATATGTTGTATTTATTTATATTTAAATAATATGTTGCTTTCTGAAATTTTTTTTGTACTTAGTATCTCAAATTAATTAATTTTCAGTTCTGCATTTGTCTGTAACACCAATATTATGAAAATTAATTAATTTGAGATACTGGGTGCAAAAAAAATCTCAGAAAGTAGCATATAATTTAAATCTAAACAAATACAACATATAAAAAAATTTAAAAAATTTTAAAAAAATATGCTTATACTTCAAATTAGATGTATAAGCACCTAATAAGCATGTAAGTATGAACATATAATGTGGACTCTACTATAACTATACTCATACTAGCTAGTCTATGCAAGCATATGAATAACCATTCAGGAGATACAGAACATGATTAATATTTTCATTTGTAAAATAATTTAACTCATTTTCTCCTATCTTTTTTCACTCATTCTCTCACAATTACCCTCCCCACCACAAATAAAGGTAATGAAAAAATAAATTACATTTTTTAACGAAAAATGAGCTCACCAATCATTATGAAAGATAAAATCAGAAAAGTTCTCTCATTAACCAGTGAAATCGATGTCATTCACAAGTTATAAAGATTTACTAATATAAATGACATTTTCCCTTTTAATTTACCTTGGTCATCTACAATTGAAGCCTATAAAAGTACAGGATGAGGTTGGATTGGCTCGAAGGAGATGGTAAGTGAATAGCTAACGAGCTTCGTGACTTCGGACAAGGACCCATAAAAAAACCTTAACCGTTCAATTATCTTAAAAACAAAAATAAACGATTATTTCTTTGATTTTTTGGCCATAGAAAATTAATGGACGTTCCCTGTTTGTTGCAGAAGTGAGCCTTTATCAGAAGATGAAAAGAAAGGTTAAGGTAGTTTGTTACCAGGATTGAAATTATCTGTTGCAGCTTGGAGCTCTGCGTAATCGAAGTTCCTCCATGAAAGCTTTTTAGGTATAATTCCCCGATTAATTCGATCTTCTGCGCTACGAATCCGTTCAATCCTCCTCTTCCTCAAGCTTTTCTTCGACATCTCATAGCTCGATGCAAGTAATGAAATCGCCGATATTCTCTGCACTGATTTCTTCCTCCATGAATCTATCATCGCCTTCCATGGCTGTCCCTGCCATTCCCTCCCGTTCACTCTCTCTGTCTCCGACGACAACGACGACTTCTCCGGCGAGCTTGAGCTGAAGAAGCTGCTGCTGTTTCTGCTACTGCTACTGCTTCCGCTGTTGTCAGATTCCGTGCCTGAAACAGGGATTTCCAGTATACCTCTCGGCGACGTCTCATCTTCGCCGGAAAGCTCTCCTCCGTGCTTCTCTAATGTTTCCATTTCTGGGTTTTAAATAATTACTTTTTCTTCTTCAATACACACATGCTCTTCCTCGTTCCTTAGATTCAGGGGGGACGCAGGATACAGAGAAAGACCTACAAAAAGTTGAAAACTTTATATCTTATTTGCTTGTGCGATACAAAACCCACCAAGAAAAACTTATCTAAATGGGAAGGCCGAAAAGAAATTTAATGTTGAAGTTTGTGAATGACAGAAAATGAATTTGATTTTTTCTTCTGTGTCTTGAAAACAGAAAACAATAACTTGCACATTTAAAAGAAGCTTACCTTGAACAGGGTGCTACCCTCATGGATGGTTTATTCTAAGATTCAAAACTCAACCAGCTCGTAGTGATGAAAGAAATGAAACTATATTCTAAATTTAAGGACCTGGAGTATGGAAGTTGAAAAGTTTGGTCAATGACATGTCTGATGAGGATGAGAGAAAAAGCGATGGTTGAAATTGGTAAACGGAAAACAGAGGAGATATGAAAGAAGAAAGCTTCAGAATTAGTTATCCTAAGAAGAAGAGTAAACGAAAGCCAGGTTGGGGATGATTGGAATATGTGCTATATTTATACTCTCAGTTTCTCTTTCTCTTGTGTTTTCTTTTTTATTTGGTTTTCTAAAGTTTGGAGAATAGAAATTCTGAAATTGAGTTCGAGCAAAAAAAAGAATAGAAATTGAGGGAAAAAAAAAAAAAGGAAATAGAGAGTGGAAATTGAAAGTGTGGCTGCTGAATGCTGACGCAATCTCTCCAACTTTAGATATTTGGTCGTGAATTTTGGCGCAACTAACGCCCAAAGGCGATTGAAAGGTCATATTTATGGCACACCACTCCGTGCCGGCTTTTTTGGTTTGGTTTTGTTTTGTTTTGTTTTGTTTTTTCTTTAATCGTAAATATTCTCTTTTAATTTTGTACCTACAAGATTTTTTTTAAGAGTATCCTTTAAGTCCCCAAATTCAAATGCTATTAATAAATCAGATGCACTGATATTAAAATTTTAAAATTTGATGTGAATATATTAAGTTTAATTTTTTTCTAAAAAAATAACATTGAAAAAGATTATTCGGACCAACAGCATAAAGGGATTAGGTTCAATTTTGACTTGAAATATTTTTGTGTAAAAGCTGTGGCTTGTGGGTATGTGAAAGTTTTTTTTTTTTTTTATAAGGTTAATTTCACCTTGGGAGTGTTAAAAATAGAAAAAGGATAAATAGCTAATTTAGTAAGAATATGAGATTTTGAAATACAAGTGTTAACAACTTGAATCTAGGAATTACCAACTTGTATATAACAATAAATAACTTATGTATACTCAATTTGTTAACTACTATTTTTAAATTGTCATTACTTATATTCAAATTGCGAACACCCAAACTTTAAAATTTCATATTTCTATCAGAACACCTATTTATCCTTTTGTTAATTTAGTAGACATTTTAGGATTTTTGTAATTCAAATGATATTTTTTTTTCATTTTCTTTAAAAATTAATGTTAACCATTAAAAAACTTAATGTCAATAGTTAATATTCGGCATTTATTTTTTTTAAAACTAAAGATGATGTTTTTTTAACATTTTTAGGCAAAATTGATCTACAAAAACTTCCAAATACTCACAATTCTTATACCAAAATTTCAGGGTAAAATCACACTTTAATCCTAATTAAAAGACTGAAAAAGCACTTTGTAACATTGAGGAATATGTTGAAACATAATATAAAATTATAAAAGCAAAATTATACTTCTACCTTAATTTTATTAACAAAAAATGTTCAAATTAAATTTATAAATGGCTAAAGTATACTTTTAGTCCTTTAAGTTTACATAAGGTATACTTTTGGTTCCTTAACTTCATAAAGTATACTTTTGGTCCTAAAATTCTAACACCGTTAATTTTGCTAACGGAAAATGCAAACTCAAGTGATAACGGTGTAAATTTAAGTGATGATTTTGTAATTAAATACTATTAGGTTTAAATTTAAAATATGGGTAAATTGAAGAATATATAAAATTTGTGTAATTAAGTGCGATTAGTCATCACTTAAGTT
This sequence comes from Acacia crassicarpa, assembly GCA_034222035.1. NCBI lineage: Eukaryota > Viridiplantae > Streptophyta > Magnoliopsida > Fabales > Fabaceae > Acacia > Acacia crassicarpa. The sequence continues at coordinate 13,818,389 of JAWXYG010000009.1, read as the reverse complement.
CGCTGCATCAACATTTTTCATTAACAATATTAACAGTGTTAAAATTTTAGGACAAAAATATACTTTATGAAATTAAGGGACCAAAAGTATACCTTATATAAAACTTAAAGGATTAAAAGTATACTTTAGCCTTTATATATTTACAAAACTTTATTAAATATTGACACATCAATTTTAATATATATATATATATATATATATATATATATATATATATATATATAAATTTTAAATTTCACCATATCTGTTAAAATATTAATATGGATAATTAATATTCCACATTAATTTTTTAAATGCCGAGGACGACATTGCTTTTTCTTGTTTAACGTTCCAGGCATAATTTATCAACAAAAAATTTCAAATGCTCAAAGTCTTACGAAAAACTTCGGGGTAAGTTTAATTCTAGTTAAAAGTCTGTACTTTATAAAATAGAGGAATAGATTGAAACATTATATAAATTTAGAGGGTCAAAAGTAGACTTTCACCTTAATTTTATTAACAAATGTTCCCATTAAGTTAAAACATTGACAAAAAGTTATTAAATGTTGACATATTATTTTTAATTTTTTTAAATAATAACCAGTAAGACGAAAAATCATCACTAAATTTTAATAATACGAAGGTTGTTAACCAAATAAATATTCCTTTCAGTCCTATTTATAAAAACCCAGTATATGATTCAAGAAAGTGATTAAAATTAATTAAAAATAATAAGTATGTCTGAAATAGTTTTTTTTCCCCAAGTATACATTTATTTATTGGGACAAGTGAGAGAGAGAAATAAAATAAATACAACTATCACCAACCTTTTAAGTAATGCAATATATATAATCAATTATGGGCAAAAATGAAGAAAATTCATTAAATGTTCATACAACTATTGTCGGGATCTTATAAAAAAAAAAATTAAGGTAATACAAATTTTGGACTCTTATAGAAAAGGTTGAAGGGAGTAATTTATAAAATTAAGTGATTAAATTCAAAACTTATATATTTAAAAAGATTAAAGGTGCATTTTAGCGTTTTATTTTTTTTTAGACTTTGCTTCATATTATAAGCTTTCATTCTTTCTGATCTCTGCAATTCATTTTGTAATAGATGAATTATAGTAATTCAATTACTGAGTGATAGTAGTACTAATATTAATTAACATTTCACAAAGTAGTCTTTAGAAATTTTTTTTTTAAATATTGAGTTTCTTTAACTTTAGGGAATAATTTAGTTAATATTAATATCAATTTATTAACATCAACATCACCATGGACATATATGAATGGGCTTGTTCTTTCATTGGATTATTCTTGGGTTAAATTCTCGGTTCATTTAAATCTAAAAAATGACTTATCGCCAAAAACATTTTGGTAGCAGTTGAGAAGGTGACTTTGTAATTACGGAGATAAGGCTACTATAAGGCCCTGTTTGGTACAGGAAGAATTTAAGGAGGGAAAGGAATTTAGAGGAAGGAAATGAAGGGATAGTAGTTAGTACAGAATCAAGAAATGTCTATTTTACCCTTAAAAGTAATTAATTCAAAATAAAAAAGAAAAATTATTTTTTTCCTAAAATATATTTTTTAAAAATATACTCTTGTCAAGTTCGAACTCATGTAAAAAAAAAATTTCTGGCAAATTCAAACTTTCCCGCCAAGTTCAAATTTGAGGAGTAAATTTGTTAAAAAATGTGAATTGTGATGTGGGAACTTGGTAGGATTTGATCTTCCCACATATGAGGGAAGATTGGTGGGCTCTGTAATTTAAGTTTCCAAGAAGATTTGTTCAAAATGTGTACAAAGCGGAGGAACTTATTAATGTTCCTTTCCCTTCTCACCGATTCCGTGTACCAAATGGGACCTAACTTTTTTAATTTTTAGTCAAAACATGATTTTGATCGAATTCAACGAATTTTCAAATACATACAGTGACGAATGGATGGGAATCTTTTTCACTGACTGAAGACTGGAATGGATTAATTAGGAGTGGGGCACAATTTGTATTTAAATTTAATTATAAGAAAAATCATGTTTTGTTTTGATATTATATTTGTTTCCATTAAATGATGATACTTTTTTTTGGTCAAAATTAAATGATGATACTACATGCCACCAAACCACTTAATTGATGATAGTACAAGTAATATAATGCAGGCTTATCGACCAAAAAAAAAAAAATAATGCAGGCTTAGATTTGAGCCTGCAAGCTTAAGTTTGAAATAACAAAGAGCTTATTTGGAAAAACATGTTGAGATATCTTATTAGTCAGATAAGACCCAAAAAAAAAAAAAAAAGATACGTGGATGGGGAAAAAAAATATCTAGCATAACTTGGGTCAATTGACTTTTTACTCAAAAAAACATTTTAAAGTTGATGGCTTTTAACTTTTCTTCATAATCGAGCCTTTTAAAATTGATTTTTTTAAATATATTATTAAAACAAATTTTGGTTAAGCTGACTTTTCTATAAAAACAAATTCAAATATAAAGCGCATTAAATTAATTGACTTTTACTCTAAATTTATTTTTTAAAGATATAGTTAGAGTTAGAGTTAAAGTTACCCCTTTTCATGAGGCTTTGACTCTAACTTGATTTTCAGAAAGATTTGCGTTCAAATAAGAAGCCGAACAAGCTTACTTAAGAGGTATGCTTAATCATACCAAAGGTTTTAGTTGGTGAAAAAAATAGATAGCTGGTTCAAATAAAAGAAAAGGAAAATAACACATTATAAAATGAGAAATGATTGAGCTTCATTCATTTCTCTCAAATCCTCCATAACTGGTTGAGCGCCAGTTGCACGGGTCAAAAAATAAATATAATGAACTACTCCCTTTAATTCTAATTATAAGGCATCAACTAATAAGTATATTTAGTTTTTTTTTGATAAGGTACTTGATTGTTTTCAAAGAATATTAAATATTTTTTTTAAGTATACCCATAATTGAAGGGTAGTGAGCGAGATTAATAATTAATATGATATTAAAATATAATTAGTAGAGATAATATTGAAAATTATTTAAATTTTAAGACAATTTTAATGACTTTAACTATTTTTATTGGCTTGTGAGAATTGTTAGTTGGTGTCTTATAATAAGGACAAGAGGGAATATTTACTAAATAGTATCACATAACATTGAAAATATAAATAAATAATAATCGACAATTATAAATCAAAACAAGATATGACATGCTACTAACCTTTTTGGTAGATATTTCAAATAAGAATTTTACTTTCCTCTCACAACTCAATGAATTATGAATTATTATCCTTATAGAGAAGATAAAAAAATTAGTTGGGGCCAAATTATTGGTTAAATAAAATATTATATAATAAATACATACACAAATTTTAGAAGGTTAGTTCGACAAGTTGGGACAAAGGGTAGTTCCACGATTGACCACATTATTTTCAAATTCTAAGAACCTTAATAATGAGCACATGCAAGCATGCAACCATATAAACTGAATCGATCATATATCAACAAAATGCATACTCGTTTTTGAGTCTCAAGAAATTAAAACCATAGAAAGAGGTGTACTTGAAAAACAAGTTAATACCAGAAATATTTATTGAGCTGGTGTTTTTGGGAAAAGAGAGAAAGTGACAAGTCCTGTTTGATTTATTTTATATTATACATTATGCGGTGGAGCAGACCAACAAGAGTTATGTTTTGTTAATGGCCCTTATACATACAGCATATGCATGCAAGGGGACCTCCATGTGTTTCATTTATTTTCTCTTTATGAAATTATTCTTTTTTTTTATTTTATTTATAGTAATGAGATTAAAGAAGAAGATTCTTGGACTTTGGAGCTATGGAATATCCAAGTCTTGAATCAAAACCATCATAATACTATGTGATAACTCTTAATTACTGTAATTAATCACTGTTCAAGAGACTAATCCTAATAAACATGTTTTTAAAAATGAAGTTGGTTACATTTTGTTTAAATAATGATATGATGGGGAACACATGGTTAAGTAGGTTAACTAAACCTGTTGATGCTGTTAATTCTTTAGCAATTATTCAAAACTACATATATGTATTTTTGTGTGTGTGTTTAATCTAAAAATCTCACCAACCTCACCAAGTCACTTCAGTTACAAAAAAAGTGAATTCTAATAACTCCATTAAAGTACTGAGCTACCCAATAAGGAGCTTAACGATGAAAACTGTAAGACACCTACTCTATCTTACAAGCAGTTTTGGAACTGACCCAATAAAGATTAATTATAGTATTCTATATTATTTATTTCGATTAATGTAATTCTATATAAATTTATTTATTTTAGAATCCTCATTTGGTACTGAATTTCAAGGTGGGGAACCAACTTAAAACATAGCTAGATTGAGAAGGTGAGAACCACAGAGAACGTATCTTAATATTATTGTCTAAGGAATATTGATAACACCAATGTGGGTTAGTTCATCAATTTCTCAAAAGGCTTATAATGGATTTGTTTGGCCTCCACCATACATGGCTACGTACGTCTAAATTTCTCCATTGAGCTTGGCATCCACTAACTATACTGCTTAGCAATGCAATGCTATATCATTACAGGATATAATTACTACTTGCTTTTTTGTTTTGTTTTGTTTTTTTTGGATGTACTTGTCATTCTTGTTTTTTGAGTCTATTTTAAATTTACGTGTACTAACACAATTATTCTCCTATTCGAATTAATTTTATTTAAGGCACTACTAGAAGCCACATGTAAATATCTCTTTCAACGGAGATTCGAATATTGATTTATCATATTGTGAAGGATTAGGCCCCTCTATTAGACTCAAACTCTAATTGGTCATTTAATGTTTAATTTATTGTTACAAAAGTAGTACTAGTAGAATCATGCATCAATATGGATGTACATGTCATTCTTCTGGTTTTTTTCTTTTATTTTATTTACGTGTCAAACTAAGGACTTCTCATCACAGACAAATGAAAAAGTATGAGATAGAAAATTGGCAGTAAATTGTTTTTTTTGGGCACAATCTTATATTATAGGATTTGTTTGAGATAATGGTGATAGAAATAACTTTTTTTTTTCTGTTGGACTTTTTCATATGGTTTCTTTCCTCTAAAAGTCAAATTGTTGTTGATGTGATTTATGCTTGAAATAGCAGTGACAAAAATGACTTTTTTTCCCCAGATAGGCTCTTGTTTGGCATAGCGTATGAAAAGTCAGTTGAGATGAAAAATGATTGAAAATGACATGAATCTTATTGAATACTATTGATCTGATCCTAATTATAGGAATAATTTTGTAGTGCAAAGGATTGAAGGGAGTATGATATATGTGTGTGTGTGCGCATGTTGTTGTTGTTGTGTGTTGTGTGATAATTTGGGATAAAAATTATTTTTTTAAAAAAGAAATCAACAGGAATAAAAAAAGGAAAATTTCAAATAAATACCATTTGAATTTACAAAACCTTCAGCAGTACGTTGAATGTGTAAAAAGACTGAGAGGTACAAGGGACCTATGAGGGATATGCAAATTCGGGTCAAAAGACCCTTTTGCCCTTAGTTTTAAATAAATAAAAAAAAGAAAGAAAAATCCCCTCCACCCCCTACCACCGCTGCCCACCACCACCACCGGCCGCCACTACCACTGCCCGCCAACCACCACCACCACTGCCGGCCGGCCGGCCGCCACCACTGCCGGCGGTGGTGATGGCGACCGGCCGGTGGTGGTCGCGACCTGCCGATGGTGGTGGTGGGGGTTTTTTCTTCTTTTTTTTTTTTAAAATTTAAAACTAAGGGCAAAAGGGTAATTTTACCCGAATTTGCATATCCCTCATAGGTCCTTTGTATCTCTCAGTCTTTTTACAAATTCAACGGACTTCTGGAGGTTTTGCAAATTCAAATGGTATTTATTTAGAATTTTCCCAATAAAAAAATATACAAACTAACATGCTACCGAAAATAAATTATTAAATAAAAATAAGATGACCGGAATAGCCATCTACCAGCCTAATCAAAATAAATTATGAAAAAAAATTTAACTATAAAGCTAAAATGAAATAAACGATACCAACTTGAAAAAAAAAAATTGTACAGAAAGAAGCCACTGTGATGGACTTATAAGCTCCAAAAAGTAGCTTCATCCAATAAGCCACTTTTCTCCTAGAAGTCCATCATAACTTGAAGCCATCCCAAACACACTTTTTTTTTTTTAAATTGCCATTGGACTTTTTTTGGATTTTGCAGCTATGCCAAACATGCCCATAAAAGAAGAAGAACCATGCATCAATAGTAGGGATAAGAGTCTTATTTGCTCTGGAAGTTTTCGCTCATGAGCACTTAGCACCAGGAAGTTTTTTTTGAAGCAAAATTGCCTCAGAAATTAACAAAATGAAGCAATTTTGCCTTGAAAGTTTTTTGTAGAAGCAATTTTGCCCTGAAAGTTTTCTATAAGAGTAATTTTACTTTAGAAGTTTACAAATTGGAGCAACAATTTAACGGTCAAGATTAACAGAAGGGCAAGATTGATACGTTTTTAAACTTCCTGGAAATTTTGCTTCAGAAAAAACTTTTGGATGTTGAGTGCTCTTGAGCAAAAACTTCTGGGGCAAATGAGACCCTTATTGCATCAATAGTAGGCATGTCCATGAACCAGACCAGACCGGGTTGGGGGTCAGCCCTGGGTCTGGTCCAGGAGGGACATCGGACTGGAATATCCAGCCTGAGGTCTGGTCTAGTCCAGCTCGGGCTGGACCAGACCGGTCCAGGGGGACTGCTTGGACCAGTCCAGGTAGTCCAGGACTAGTTTTTTTTTTTTTTTTTCCGAAAAAAAAATTGCCACTTCTAGAGCAATAATTAAATCGATGAATCACCACCTGTGGGACAATAAATAAAAATGCAAACATCCTAAATCCAATCCTAAACCCATAATAATTTCCAACAACATGACATTGAACAAGAATACAATATAAAATATAAGTAGTGGTTTTTTTTAAAAAAATTAAAAACATTATCGGGCCAGACCGGACCAGTCCATAGGATCTGAATCCCTGGACCGAAGTCCAGTCCAGTCCAGCCCGACCAGACCAGACTGGTCTAGGTGAACGGTCTTGTACCGGGTCGGGTCAGACCGGACCGGACCGGACCGGGCCACCTAGACTACTGGGTTTTTTGGACATCCCTAATCAATAGTACATGGACTCTTGTATTTTTGGGTCAAAAATTGTATAGGAACTCTTCAAGAACTCCCAAATCCAATTCTATGATTGGGCTAAGCCCAGAACAAAAGAAAGAAAAAGATTTACACAAGCTGAGTGAAGAAATTATAAACTCCTATGGGCCTTGAAGGCTCTAATTTTTCCATGAAATAAACAACTTATATTTTAGTCAATGAGAGTTGGCATAGATGGTAAGGGGTTTAGGATTAGGCCCTTAGGTCGTGGGTTCGATCTCCTCTGCTGTCGCTGGGACTCCTTTGGTAGGCGATCTTGTAAGTCCCCAGTAAGTGCTCATAGAGCCCGGGGCCGTACCTTGGCCTTGGTGGGGGACTGATGCCGAACCCCTCCAAAACTTTTTCTATATTAAAAAAAAAAACTTATATTTTACAATTGGTCCAGTTAGTAAAGAAGTTACCTAATAATCATAAGGTTGTGGTTTGACCAAGTGAAAAGGGATTCGCTCTCCCTTAACCACGTCATTAGTTCGGTGAGTAAGAATAGAGAAAATAGTGTTAGAAACTCTTTCCCCACAACGTGAGCCCCTCTGAAACAGTAACCTTAGTGTTATAGTTTTAAAAGGATTTAGAACAGCACTTATTGGTACTAATTTTTCATATGTGACACTAATACCGTCATACTGTGCTTATATGGTGAAAATAGCTTTAATTTTTGTGAGATGAATATTTTATTAAAAAAAACATAATGAAATTGAACTTTAAAACCCCCGCACATAAAGAGACAAGGCAGCAAGCACGAAAATGGTCTCTGAAAGAAACGAAAAAGAGCGAAAGAGGGTCAGGTCAAAAGGTCCCACCTGTTCTGGAGAAATCTGACGTGGCTGTCGCCGCAGTGGCTGTGGCGCCGGTCATTGTCGATGACTACCAATTATAAGATTAAAAATTTTCGAATCATAAATCCCAGAGTCTAACAGTTTGCCAATTGCGTCAAACTTCCCATTTTTACGCAAACAATTGACAAATTAGAGTGACCACTCGACCAAGTCTATAGCCAAAGCGAATCAAGGCACCATAAAAGACACTAACCTTTTGATCAAAACAAGAAAATACAGACACCAACCCAGTTGAATCTTGTTCTTTCTCTAAAGGCTGTAAAGAACTATAATCATCATTATCATCAAACTTCTTGGTTCTATGAGATCTACAAGGAGATCTAGGAGGAGACTTATTCTTCGTCTGGATTCATCTCTGAATGTGAAGTTTTAGTAGGATTTATATCCTCATTCCTTTTAAAAGAAAGGCTGATGAAGAAATCTTTGTTTTTCCACAATGGGGAAGGACGTGGGAATTTCTAAAGGTTCTAGATGTTTCATTTACAGAAAGTCAGGATATTTTGCAAAAAATTGTTATAGAAAGAAAAAAAGGAGATGTTAAAATGATACAAACCTTTCTTTAAAGGCTTCAGATGTTTTATTTGCAGAAAACCAGGACATTTTGCAAGAAATTGTCTTAAAAAGACAAAAGGAAATGTTAAAATGATACAAAATATAGGTGGAATCCAAAAGGGCTACCTTAGCAGTAACATGAAGTCCTTTTCTGCCATGAACGGCGAGAACTAAGCGAATAGCACCAAAATGAAGATGAGTATATCCTTTAGATTTCCAGCTGGTCCGGATCCATACTACAATATTTTTGATCTGCTTAATTACATCTAGTCCAACTATGATAGTGACAGTGACAACAATAATCTCTCTCCCAGTCATGAGCCAATTTGTAAAAGGTGGTCCCCATAGTCTAGTGTTGGCAGCCAGTTTCCAGCTTGTTCCGCATCAAGAAGCGCATTGCAGGATCAAACTGTAAGGGTAACACCATGATGGTATTCACCAGACCTTTGTTGAGTTTCGTCGGATTTCCGCTGCTTGCCGACGACCAATGCCCTAACTTTATCTTTCCCCTGAACCTCAACCCAAATCTGCGTTGTACGTGTTTTACTTTTTTTTTTTTTGTAGTCATCAGTGGCCGTTTTGTTTTATTTACCTATTATCATTTAATAATTTTTAATTATTATCTCCAGCTTATCATCCGCCTTTGCCCTACATGTAAGCACAATACAACAGTGTAAGTACCATGTATGAAAAATTAACACTATCATACTATTAAATGATGCTCTAAGTTCTTTTAAAATTATTAGGACTAACGTTATAAACGAAGAAAAATTATAGGGACTAAAACTATACGTTTTAAACTAAAAGGATTAAAACTAAAATAAAAAGATATTACAAGGACAAAATATAATATTAACCCAAGAAAAGAAATAGATAGACAAACATCAGAACATTGCAGAAGAGTTCACCTTTAAATTCGAGACAGCCCTACAGAGAAGGGCCTTGGTACAGTTTGGTTCTTATTTAACTAATGTTACTAATGCTCTGTGGCACACCTCCCGCCAAGCTAGCACCACATAGTGCCAAGCTTGCGTGGTTGTTTATTTCTTAAAACCACTACAAACTAATAGCTCCTAATTTGCCGTCAAGTTGGCTTCATATTTCCCATGGTCGTTTCCTTCTAATCGTTACAGTTACTATACATGGACCTTTTGTCACCAATCAAACGACACAACTTTTTAGCATTTTATTGAAAGCCGTGAAAATATGCAAATTTGTAATGGTTTTATTATAACTACTACTTATAAGAAACCGCTACAGAAATATGCCCTTTTTGTAGTGAAGAGTTTATGATGTGAGGACCAACCTTCTAAAAGACAATCATTTTAGGGTAATTAAACGGCTATTTAGGTTTGGACTTTTTGTCAAAGACCAACTCGTTTAAAGCCACGTAAGATATAATCCATTTGGTCTTTATTATAAGGTACCAGTTATCATTTCTTGCAGACCAATGAATGAAAGTTAAGTCATTAAATTGATCAAAAATTGATATATGTTTCTAAATTTACCCCTATTTTATAATGATTTGAATTTAAAGAGTTCGTTAAAAATGAGGATATAACGGGAAAGTAGTAATACTTAAAGACAGAAAGACAAAAAACTAGTAGTGTAATAATAAGGATAGAATAAATGTAATTATAGGGAATTTTTCTATTTTAGTCGCTTGACAGCTTTTGCTCCGCCAGTAGTCGAAGATGACGAGCAAGCACAATTTTCGCTAATCGGAGGAGTTATCCTGTGTCACATGTCCCTCCCAGGCTCATTCCAACACTCTCATCTTCAAATCAACCAACAATTTGCAGGTTATCGTTAGGGAGAACGAGCTCGATCGAGGGGACGCTCCTCAACAAGTTCCGTAGAGATCGAGGTCATGAAGACCGGTCTCATTGAGGAATGCAAGTGCAGGCGATTGTTCGAGAGGAAGCAAGACAAGAAGTGCAAGTCTCGTGAGGCTGCCAAGCGCAACTGCAGAAGGGTCTTCCGTTTTGTTTTCACATTTAGCTTCCTTACTTTCTGTTAAATTGAGGAAGATAGTAGCAACTAGCAACTTTCAGAACTGTAGCTTGCCCACAAATGTCGGAGATGGCAATAGCAATGGAGATATAGAAGGTAGGGGGGAGAAAGAGAGAGAGCCTTCTTCAACCTTTGCTATCACCCTCTCAGTTGCCGATCTTGGAGCTCGTTATCGCTGCTACCCTTTTAGTTGCCGTCGCTGGAGGTAGGAGAATAAAGGAAGGCGAGCTAACAGCTGCCGCGAAAAATGAGGTTCAAGCTATCATTTTGCCTCTCTCTCTTTCAAATATGTTTGGTTTGAGAGAACAGAATAGGAGGATGAATCCTTAGAAAAGACATTAATCAAATTGAGAAAAATATTTTTTTATTTTTTTTGTTGAGAATATACTTTTAAAATATTGAAAATTTTTTAAAATTACTTTGTAAAAATAAGAGAAAATTTATCTCTTCTCTTTCCCTCCCCTCAAATCAAACGAAGATTTAAATTGGTACAATTGTATGAGACATGTAATTTAGTATATTGTAATCACTGATTTGTCTTTTTGTAATTTCCAGGGATTTTACCTTGATTTTTGGGCCTATTTGAAAATGAATGAAAAATATTAAAAAATATTTAAGAGGGCCTAAAACACGTGGGCGTAAACTTCAATTTTAGAAGTTTAAGGGAAATGGGCTTTTCAGGCCTTAGCTCGTCTTAAGCTAGCACCTGTAGCATGGGGCTGGACTGTTTTCCGTACTTTATTCTCAGGATCTTTTTTTTTTTTTTTTGGGGGATACATGTGAGGGGAAAGGAAAGGGAAAAGGGGAGGGGGCAGGATCGGGATCGAACCCGCATACATAGGGAAGGCCAGCTCTAGGAGCTGACATAGAAATCATTGCACTACTAAGTACAACCCCTATTCTAGGATCTTCTCTTATACATGAATATGGTGTATGACTATGTGGGTATGTATTATGAGAGCCCAGCCCATGAAAGTTGAGTGAGTATCTTGTTAGAAATTGGCATTATTAATCTGCAAATTCTTGTTGATGTAGTGTTCTTTTTAGTAATGTCAGCAGCGCTGTGGTATGTGAGCCAGTATTTACTGGCCTCCCTCCCTTATATCCAGAGTTCAAACCCTGCCTTCATCTCCTACCATGATGTATCAAAAACAAAAAAAGTGTTGTTATTAGTAATGCAGGCTTTACGCCATCCTTTCATAGCAAAAAAATAATCTGCAAATTCTTGTTGACTATAGTTTCACTTGATCTTTAATTAGGTTTACTTAGCTTTTTTCCTTTTATATATCCTTTTAGTCTCTCTTGTTTTTAATTAGGTATTTTTATTGTTTTTTTCCTTTTTATTCAATCTTTGTATTTTCATTTTGTTCTGTTCTAAGAACACAGATTTATTGGATTTGACTAGGTTGTCAAGCCTATAACCTACGTACCCTGTAAAGGGATCAAAGTCCACGTAGTTCGAGACACACACAGGCGTGTAGCCAAGGGGGTGGGGTGTGTGCTCTGTGTGGTAGAAAGTAAAGGAATTTAGAGTTAGAACCCGTGCACCTGGTTAGGGTTTCCTTGTATTTATAGAGGAGTCTGGTGCGAGTATCCCCGGGTTGATGAGTGATATCCGGGGCCGAGATATCAGGGGCTGATATCTCGGGATCACGATTGGGGAGATCTCCGATTCATGGGATCCTAGATTAGTGGGATTCCATATCTTTACCCATTATTGTGCTGATTCTGCCTCAAGCATGGTTGGGCCGTGGTCTGGATATGGGCCTTTTGGGCTGGTCCGTAACACATTTATTTTTATTTGGTCCCTATAAATTTTTTTTGGATAAAGGTGCAAAAATGCACATAACTTTTATTTAAAGGGTGCTTAATATCAAATACTTTTCAGAGGTGTAAAAATATCTATAAACTCTTAAAATAGATGCAACAATACCATCACCGTTAGATTCTTTTAACTGACGTTGCTTTGTGATGCAGGACCCACACTATTAAAAAGATAAAAATACCTAAATTTCCTAATTTCCTTTAATATCCGCTATTTAATGCTAACTAACTATATCAAGATAAAAATATCTAAATTTCCAATTTCGTTTAATATCCGCTATTTAATGCTAACTAACTATATCAAGGTTCGTACAGGCACGGCCCCAAATATGTCCAGCCAATGGAGCCAACCCAGGTCAAAATCGGAAAAATTTGTGGTTGAGGCTTCAAGTTCATTTCCTCACTCCATTATTGAGCGAACTTGATTCCTTCAAACCTTACAGAGCCTTAATTCCTCCTCCTTGTATGATCTGTGCTCAAGTTCAAAACCTAAGAAGACAAAAGGATTGCAGTAAAATAGTACTCTTAATCTGGTAACTGTGAAACCAGAACTGTTTTACTTTATTTACAAAAGGATTGCATTAAATAGAGGGCATTATAGGTAATTAGAAAATTTAGGCATTTTTTAAATTTTTTTAATAGTATAGGTCCTGCATTAAAAAGTAACGTCAATTAAGAAAATTAACGGTGATGACATTTTTGTATTTATTTTAAGAGTTCATAGATATTTTTACGCCTTTGGAAAAACATTTGATGTTCGGTGTCCTTTGAGTAAAAGTTTATGTGCATTTTTATATCTTTACTTTTTTTTTTCCCCATTTTTCCTTTTTATCGGTCACTGAAATAATAGGGACTTGGTTAAAATCAAGTAAAACTATAAATATTTAATTAATAAAAAAGCGATAGAGACCTAATAGAAAGATTAAAACTTAAGAAACCTGATAGGAAGAATTTTTTTTTTACAAACCTAATTAGAAATAGTTGAAATTATAATTACTTTTTATATAAATGGGAGAAGTTGAAAACAGTGGAGCTCGTGGTGAAAAGAAAGAATGGAGCCCACAAGAAAAAAATATACTGTAATTTTTTTGGGTAAAAAAATATTCTGAAATCCCCACAAAAGCATTACATATAGGACCCCATCAGGTTTTTTTTTTATCATTTTTTATAATCTCTAAATTATATTTGTCTAATCAATCTAACATATCATAATATCATTTTAAATTTTCTCTCATCTTTCCAATCAAGTTAACGAGTCATTCTCTTATCCTTAAAAGTGAAACATGTGTTAGATTCTATAAGGATAATAAAAAAAAGAAGGTGAAACGTGAAACTTTCACATAAAAACATCATTTCAATTCAAATTCTCAACATAGTGGAATACATTTTCAACAATAAAGTTAAACTAAAATGATTATCTCGGAGCTTCATCATATTTCTCTCCCACTTGATATCGAGGGTCTCCTAACCTCACACGTACATTTCCCTCAAAATTGGGATCATGACTTGGAACTTCACTTATCTACGCAATTTCACGAATTATTAGCCACTTCCATAACGCAATCTTCAAATTTATGTCTTCTAAAATTATAACTTTTAGACATATAATCATGTAAAACATTGGGGTGAGTCTTCTCAAGAACTCAAAGACTCAGTCTAAGATAACTGCAGATCTTATTATGTCAAGGTTATCTGAAATTTATCTTCAGTCGAATAAACCACATTAGAACCTCATTTGTAGATTCACAAACTAAACCACACCATTTATGAAGGAATTTGATCCCTAGGATCATGTCAGATTCACTATGATACATAGGATCCTCAGGAGATTAGAGGCAAGTATACAGCATATTAAAATCTTTTGAAAGATAAGAGATAAACTATAAGAAGGTAGAATTTTCAGAAGATGACAAACTTAGAATGATACTATGGGCAAAATATTCTTTCTATTGACAGAAGTTGTTACAAGGTTGATATCCTTATGAAAGTGAGGAGCAATTATATAGAAATTAGGCTTACAACAAGGCAAACCATAATTACTACCACTCTTATCCTATTTATAAGTCCACTTTGACCAAAAAATTTGGTCTTTTTTATAAGTTCATTTTGACCAAATAAATGAGATTATGATAATTTTGCCCATAGTAATGATGATGAGAGAGATTGGCTAACCATGTTAGAAAGAGAAAAAGATGAGAAAGATTTGATAATAAATTTTAAAAGGTACTCATTATAAATGAGGGTAAAGTTGAAAATTTATTTCATAATCACTGAGATACTTACCTCTTCTTGGTATGTGAAATTTAGTCAAACTAAACTTATAAATACGAGCAGAGTGATACGTACTAGCCAGTTTTAAACCAATGCACAAGCACTCTGCAATAATAGAAGACACAACTCATAATTAACCTTTCTACATTGGGGCAGACATGGACCTCGCGATGATGTGACACATCATAAAATTTATGTGCAACTCTACACATAATTACAAGAAGAAACAACAAGATTTTGGGTCTATTTGAATAAACAATATTTTGTTTTTAAAATAAGTCATGTGTTCTGGAAAAAAAATCAGAATATCTCTTTGTAATATTTTGTTAGTTTTTGTTAAAGAGATGGGGAACATTGTGTTTTTATTAAGGGAGAATGACTTTTAGATCTTAATTAAGGAAAATAATATCATAAAAGTATCCATTGGCAAGTGAATATGGGATTAATAAGTGACAATTTATAAGATTTATCAATGTATTATATTCCTTAATTGAGACTTAATTAGATGTCATTCTTCCTTTTATTAATGACGATCAGGCAAATAAAATAAACTATTCTTTTACTCTTCCCATCACCATTTTAAATATGTTTTTCAAAAGTAATGACTCAAACATTTTTTTTAAAATTTTTTTATTTGAACAACTTATTTTTTAAAATTACTCTATAAAATTGTTAAGAGAACATAAAATAGAGAATAAACTCAAGTTCTTCGTCTAATTTGATTTTATTATCTATTTTTTTAAAATTTTAAGATGATTTTATAAATATTGTTTTTAGAATAAGTTTTACAAAATTCTAAAAAAAAAATATTTTAATTGTTATTTGCTTTTTTTTTTTTTTAAAAAAACTCAAACCTGTGGTAACCAGAAAGGTGGGAAATTGCAGGCAATTGAGTGGGCCAAGGCCAACAGCCGAACATGCACCTATCACTATGTACCATCCTCAATAATATTCAGGAGATGTTGCAGAATACAGAGCACTGATGGCGAAACTGATCAGAGCGCCTACTCAGGTTTCACATGGTGGACCAACCAAACCAAGCCTCAGTGGCTACAAGGTGAACCAAAACTACCACATCCACATTTTAATTTGGGTTAATGGTACAATTTTACTGTCTCTAAAAGTTTTTTTTTTTTTTTAAATTTTAGTTTTGGTTCCTCCCGTTTTAAATTATAGGATTTTGTCTTTTAATCATTTCATTTAAAAAATTGGTATCTATTATTTAATAGAGTTAAGATCATGGTAGTGAAAACGTAGATTTTACCTAAAAACGGAAGGAGAATGAAAAATCGTAAAACGTAAAATCATAACGTAATAAAATCGTAAAAACTTAAAAGCGTTTGGAAAATTAGTAAAATCGTTTTGTTACGGACCGGCCCAATAGGCCCAGGTCCGGACCTCAGCCCAACCACGCTAGGGACAGAACCTGCGCTTTAATAGGAAACAATACGAGATCCCACTAATGGGGGATCTCATTAATAGGGGATCTCCTACAATCATGACACCAACAAACCAGCCCCTAACGGCTCAATCCCAGATATTGCTCATTAGGGCAGAGATACGCGCACCAGACTCCTCTATAAATACAAGGAAACCCTAAACAGGTGCACACGTTCTATCTCATGCTCTATTTACCTTCTGTTACACAGAGCACACACCCCACTCCCCTAGCTTCACGCCTCCAAGTTTACTGCGAACTACGTGGACTTTGATCCCTTCAAAGGGTACGTAGGCTCTAGGCTTGACAACCTACTCAAGTCTAATCTTTGTGTTCCTAGGAAAGAACATTGGCGCCGTCCGTGGATCGGTTCACACTAAGTAAGGTACGACAGAGGAAAGGCGAGGCCCTACAGAAGTACCTGGATCGATTCCGTGATGTAGCCATGCAGGTGCGGTCGTTGCCCGAGGAGGTTCACGTACACTGCCTGGTCAATGGACTAGACCCATCATCCCGACTGGCTCGACACCTGTGTAAGAACCCAGTGTACACCTTGACTGAGTTCTACACCCAGGCAAAGAAGTATCTGGAGGTAGAGCAGATGGAAGCGGCCAACGCCGATGAACCTGAACGGATTAGGAAAAATCCGCCCAGCGATGAAGAACGGCCAAGAGGGATGAAGGCCGACCCCAGAAGACGGAACCGTGAGAGCCGAGCCAAGCCTGACCGAGCCGAACAGAAGGCCAAATACGATAGTTATACCCCGTTGAATGTCCCTCGGTCTCAGGTATGGAAAGAGGTAGCCCAGACCGAGATGAAAAGGGCCGACAAGCCCAGGTCGATCAGAGGATGCTCCAACACGGACCGTACCAAGTTCTGCACATTCCACGATTGCCACGGACACACTACTGACGAATGCTATGAACTCCGCGACGCTATCGAGAAATTTGTAAGGGACGGGAAGCTGCGTCAGTATGTTATCAAGACCCAGGGAAGGACAAACGGCAAGCGCAATGACCGCGGTCGCACTAGAAGTTTGCCCAGGGAAGTTTGAAAGACGGGAAAAAAGCAGAAGACCGCCTTTGACGACGAATTTCCCGATGTGGATTTCCAGTGCAACATCGTCAGCGGAGGGTTTGGAGGCGGCGGAGACACTGTATGCCAGCGGAAGAAGTACCTCCGCGAGGTGCTGACCGTCCGAGACCTCCCAAAATTCAAGGAGGATCCCAAGAAGCCAAGGCCGCCCCCCTGACCTTCACTGACGAAGAGCTGAAAGACGTCATACCCGGCCATCTGGATGGACTGGTAATCACTGGAACCTTGGTTAATTGCCGGGTTAAAAGAATCTTTGTTGATGCAAGAAGCTCGGCCGATATCATAAGTTGGGACGCCTACAAAAGGATGCACTTCGACAAAGAGGATCTCAAGCCGTGCAAAATGTAACATCCTAATTTTTATTTTATGATTTAATTATAAAATTATAAAGTAATTATACATGATAAATATAATTATTGTATATATAAATAAATAAATAAAAAAGAGAGAAGAAGAGAGAGAGAAAAGAAAATGAGAAAGAAAGAAATATAAATATATATATATATATTAAATAAAAAAAAAATTAAAAAAAAAAGAAAGTGGGAGGCAAAGCCTCCCACTATTCATGGCAGTGGGAGGTCGCCTCCCACTGCGTCAGACAGGGAGGCGTGGCCTCCCACTGCACAAATTAGTGGGAGGCACCAATTTAAAAAAAAAAATGTGTGTTGGTGTATATATATATATATATATACCCCTCCCCACACACACATCCAAAACACTTCCACACACACACACCCACGGTTCCAGCAGAAGAGAGAGTGACGAGAGGAGAGTGTGAGGAAGGAAGGAGAGAAATAGAGAAGAGGTGTGGTCATTTTAAGGTATGTCTTTTATCTTATAAGATAATTTAGGTAGTTTAACTAGCTTCTTTTCAAGAAACTTCCTTCATGAAAGTTATTCTATATATTTTTATCTTTCAAAAGGGAGTATTATTATGTTGGTTAATGAATATTTTGGGATTAAGATTTTGGGAAAGTTTTGAGTTTTGACAATAGAAGACTAAATATGTGTAGTTGATGATTAATTGGTGAATTATAATCGGTTTGGATTTATTGTTTGGTTGATATAGGAATTTAAAATGAATTTTCTACTTTAGAAATTTATGATTTTATATCTATGAAATATTTTTTTTACCGATTAAATGCTATGAAAACAATTTATTTGGGTAAAGGAGTTATTAACTAATAGTAAAATGAAGGGAGAATTAATATTTTCAATGGTATCCTTGATTTACTTTTTAATTACCGTCTAATTTTCCATTTTAAGCATTTCAAATTTATTATTATAATTTGTATATATTTAATCTTATAAAATTATAAGTTATAATTTTATGAAGAGTTTAGAAGAATTATTAATAAATAGTAAATTGATTGTGGTAGATTGATTTTGGCGTATGTTTGAGCTGTTGGATTAAGAGCAGTGAGATAGTAGTTAGCTTCAACGAGAGGTAACCACTTTCCACTTTTTATGGGTATTGATATGTCGCTTGTGAGTGTTTGTGAAATGATTGTAAATATTTTAATAGAAATTGCCTTGTGGGACTTTATGATTTGAATTGTGAATATATACTTATTTATTCATATATAAGAATTGATCATTTTAATATCATGATATTTATCATATTTATTTATTCATGTATAAGAATTGTTCATTTTAATATCATGATATTTATCATAATTATTTATTCATGTATAAGAATGGTTAATTTTAATATCATGATATTTATCATATCTACTTATTAATGTATAAGAATTGTTTATTTTAATATCATGATATTTATCATATCTACTATCTCATGTATAAGAATGGTTCATCTTAATATCATAATATTTACTTTGATAATTATGGTAAGGGTTGGATTGGGAAGATGGAGTATTTTATTCCACCACGTGGTGAGGCCTCCATTAATGCATGATGGTCGGCTTTCTATTGTCCCACAATTCAATAAGGGACGGGCCCTCTAATTCAATAAGGGCATACGACACCCCACATGTTCAATGAGGGGAAAAGGTCCATGGTCTGGGACATGTGCTCTGAGGATTTTGGCCGATCCTCATCATATGACCAGAGAGCTTTTCGAGTCACCAGTAACATGGATGTAACTTAGCCCATGGGTCTAGTCGGAGGAAATAAGGCGGTTCGGTTGGATTGGTGGGAGGCTCTTTGGGGATTGTATTAATGAAAAATTGTAATAAATAATTTGTGATATGAAATTTTGTGATGTGGATATTGGTAAATCATATTAGTAATATCTTGATATATATATATATATATATAAATTGTCCCACTTGGCACCTCACTAGCACACATTAGTATTCGTAATAAGTTGGATTGATGGTTACCCACATTTTTCAGGTGATAGCTTTTGTGCAGATCCATCAGGGAAGACCCCAGAAGCTTAGACTACTTCTACCAAAAGTAGCACTTCTGTCTTTATGGTTTATGTGGGATGATTGTATAATGCCACGTTAGGGCTCATACTGCACACTCTGATTTACATTTGCATATCTTAATTCAATAATGGGCATTACTTAGTTGTTAATGAACCCTTAATTACTTATTATGTTAAGTAAATTTTGAGGATGTTACAATTTGGTATCAGAGCGTATGATTCTGATAACAGTTATGCATGCACTACATATAGTGGCAATATACAATATTCACACATACCTTCCCTGTTTAGTTGTTTTGTTGTGTTGCTTTATTATTCACTTATTAGGGTAGGTTTCATCCTTTGGTGGGGAGAATGGTAGATACACGAAGGATCATTTCGCCGTTTATTCACCTCCAGACGCTCCTGAGACACTACTGTCTCAAGAAAACGAAGCTCTTTTACATCGATACACCAATGTCTCAAGATGACGAGACTCTTTTCTTTGATTCAAAGATACGTTAATGACTGTCATGGATGCACGGTTTCAACAGCTGAGGAGGATTTTCAAGAGAAGATAAGAGAGAAAGGAGGTATTCCCATGCCAATGAATAATGACATACTCGAGTCTAGTATAGAGGTATCACAAAGAGCTGAGCCGGGTGGCTCAATTGATCATGAAGAAGCTATTAAGAGTAATGGGGGTAAAGCATCATCGCAACTCAACCTTGAAGACCTAGCTAACAACAAGGTTTGAAAGGATGTTCATTAGCACAATCCTGAGAAATTTAATGGAGAATTGGATCCATTGAAGGTTGAGGCTTAAGAGATAGATAAAGTGGCAGAATAAGGATTATAATGCTAACTTTAGGGCTTCTGATATGGAGATGGGATATAATTTAATTCCCTACTTTCTGTTATGGGAATATATAGGAAGTTGGTATAGTATGGTCTAAATCCTATTAGGATTCTGAGGATAAGTGTGCTTAAGGAAGATAAATCTAGGGATGGGCGACCTCCTGGGAAGTATTATAAGAATTTAAGATTCCTTTGATTTAAGGTCTTAGTACTTTAAGGTATGACATAGAGATGCTGTGAGGATGCTAGGTTGAATAAGGAAATGATTGAGACTGGACTTGAACCTAATACAAAATTGAAATAGTGCCTAGGTCAAAGTGTGAATGAGGTTGCATTAAGGTTCCAATACATGAGAATAGGAATCCTATTAATATTGAATGGTGAATTAGATCGAAATGAGATTAAGGTTGTCTTAAGGTTTTAGTACTCGAAGGTAGAAACCCTGTAAGTATTGATTGATATGGTGCTATGAGCAATGCTTTGGGTATGATTGAGGGTTGTCGATTAGATGAAAGAATAATGCTAGAATAGGCTCTTGTGATATTGAGGACTGAAATGGATTTAGAACCTTGTGTGTTGTGTTTTGGTTATGAAGATGACATTTGAATGTTTCAAGGTTTAAACTAGAAATGAGAATTGTAATCCTAGTTTGTATATTGGGTATTATTGAGGTAATATGATTTCTTGGTCCAAACTATGTTCTGGATTGTGAATCTGATAATTACGTTGTTTGGGGTTATTTGAGGATCAGACTATGAATTGTGATCTAAAGATCTAACTTGACAGTTGAATGATTCTTACAGGTGTGAACCGACCCGAATGAATTGAGGTATTAGGATATGGTGCCAAGTGAATTGAATCACTTAAGGTAGTAGAATGTGGCACCAACGTATATGAGGATTTATGATTTGAGGACGTGATTGAGATTAAATTTCAGAGCCGCGTAGCGGAAGATGGTAAGTAGAAAATTTATTGAATATTGGATTCTGTAGGCCCAAAATTACTTTCTAGGGGATGAATATTTTTATTGGTGTCTAGGAAAGTGATTGAAAGACTAAGCCCCTATTTGATGGTTATTCAATTAGTTGCCGTTGTAAAAAAAAAAAAAAAAAAAAAAATATGAAGAGATTTTCGCTAGATTTACACTTACCTAGCTAATTTATATGAATAACAGATGACAATACCATAACAGAATACGGGCATAGTCTTGATTATACAAAATAACTGGCTTAAGTTTGAATTTAATAAGATAAAGTTGAGTTTGGCAGGGAAACTCGAAAATCCTTATGAATCCTAGAATAAGAGATTACAAACATTAGCAAGAAGGCTAAGAAGAATAGACTATATTATTTCAAGCATCAAGAACAACAGTTGGTACAATCCCACCGCAAGCTTCGACTATCTCAAGTTTAAGTCTATTAATTTCTTCCTGAGCGGCTGCTCTTGAGAGAGGACCATCAGGAGACATTGTTCTTCTCAATCTAGCTATTTGCTTCATAGTGCTTCGAATTTTTACATAAGGCCAATGCTTTATTCCTCCCCTATGGCATATTTTCATTAGAACATTTTTGCATAGACGAACTTGTTGAGCCGCTTCTTGTTGAGGTAAATGGAAGAAGTCTCTAAGATCATCTATTGACATTGATGCAGCTCTAATATTTTGTTCAGCTCTTGATCGGTATGGATTACTAGGTATGGGGACTGAAGGATTATTATTTACAACCATGAGCTCTTTTCCTTTATTGGAAATATTTTCTGTATTGGTTGGAAATGAACTATTAGGGAGTTCATTTTGATTTTTAGTCCATTCCAAACCAACACAGAGGGCCTCATAGTAGGCTGATAGGGGATCCGACACCAGGACATACCCTAAAGATTTTTGATTCAAACAATAATTTTCTAGAAAATGTTTGACATCATCTAAATTTTTCTTACCAAAGTCAAATACTTGAGGATTGGAAGAACCTCCTTGTACGTCCTGGTGAAAGACAGCGTGGCATATCATACCAATCCTCCCATGAACTTCAAGTTTATGGTATTGAAGTCCATTGGTATGAATGATCTCTCGTAGAACATGGCAGCAACCACATGAAAATGGATTAGTAGTCTCAGTCAAGGTAGAAGCAGGATTCCTTGGTTGAGAAGGTACCGTAGACTCCATAAGTTCTGCCACATTACGACACCTTTGGACAGGTCGCCTTGATGGACCTGCTTCAGATTCCTTTCTGTTAGTAGTTGTAAGAATAGAATCTTGTATCCTTGGAGGAGGAGTAGGAATGTTAATCGTTGAGGCAGATGAATGAACGTTCATACTTACGGGATTTTGGGGAAGTAAAGAAGAATAAGGGTATGATACATTGTTTGACAAATCAGACAACATGTTAGTCTGATAGTCATGAAGTAAGGCTTCAAGAAAGAAAGGGTTGAATGAATCGGAGACTGGAATAGAGTTACTTGAACCGGCCATGTTTAAGGATAATGTGGAAGGTTATAGTGAAGGTTACGATCGGAGAGGAAATGAATATGTGGAGGTTTTGTGAAGTTTGAGAGAACGTGAAACATTTACTCTTTCTTTACTCGATTTATAGCTGGGCTAGCAACATCTATATTTTGTTAAGCAGCATCGGATTCTCATCTGTCGTTAGCTCAGAATCATGTAGATTTTGTTGTTATGCGGAAAATTTTATGGCACCGCACCCTAGTGCACCCTAGCCATCGTTAGGGGTCGCAGTTTCCTAGACCTTTGCAGACAGAAATCGCTATGGCATTTATTGCTAGCTGTGTTTTCAAGAAATTAAGTTTGGACGTTTATACGCACATTTATCTAAGAAATCTGTCTTGGATGTGCAGCTGACTCAAGATGTCGGAATTTACATTTGAAAATAGGATTTTAAGCGTAAGCGTGCTAAGGTGATAGTAATCTTGGGAAGGGTGACTTTCTAATAATATTAGATGAACCGGAGAGAATCCGAAGATTTGAAATGATGATGAGTTGTGCCAATTAACTCGAGAGCATTCTTCACTCTCTGAATATCCGAAGAACTCTATGAATTTGTCACAGATAATTCAAAGACTAAGGTTTTTGGATAAACATGTTGGAAGATCGATGGAAAGGTATGAAATGGTGATCCTTAGGAATGCCAGAAAGATGTTAGAATGAATATAGTAAATGTTGAGGATAGGCTTTAATTTAATCTGAGCTGAAATAGAACTTAAGAACGAAATGAGCCTTTGTGATATTGCAGGTTGAGGTAGAATTAGAACCTTGTGAATGCTGCTGAGGTTGTAGATAGTCTTCGTATAATCCAAGAATTAGATTAGGAATTGTGAATCATGATCTTAGTATGTATAATGGGTATTTTTTTGGGGAAACACGAATTATCAGTTGATGTTGAGGTTATAAGAATCAAATTGTAAACTTGACTATTGATGTCTGGGAATATTTGAAAATAGACTTGAATTCAATTTGAGTTAAGATAGTATGTCTAATTATGAAAGTATGAAATCCGGTGATTTATGTTATAATATTAGTATGTTATTTGGGTGTGATTAATAGATAACTATGAGAGGAACAGATGATATTTAGTATATGTCTTTGAGATACTAAGGATTGAATTTGAATCATGTGAACAATGCTGAGGTTGTGAGAATAATATTTGAATGTTTTCTATAGGCATTTTTAGACTAATGTTCAAGTTTTTGTTGTCATTAATTTTTGTTTTGTGGATTGTTTTCTTTAATAACTTATTGAGAATTTTGAGGACAAAATTCTATGTAGGTGGGGAGAATTGTAACATCCTAATTTTTATTTTATGATTTAATTATAAAATTATAAAGTAATTATACATGATAAATATAATTATTGTATATATAAATAAATAAATAAAAAAGAGAGAAGAAGAGAGAGAGAAAAGAAAATGAGAAAGAAAGAAATATAAATATATATATATATATTAAATAAAAAAAAAATTAAAAAAAAAAGAAAGTGGGAGGCAAAGCCTCCCACTATTCATGGCAGTGGGAGGTCGCCTCCCACTGCGTCAGACAGGGAGGCGTGGCCTCCCACTGCACAAATTAGTGGGAGGCACCAATTTAAAAAAAAAAATGTGTGTTGGTGTATATATATATATATATATACCCCTCCCCACACACACATCCAAAACACTTCCACACACACACACCCACGGTTCCAGCAGAAGAGAGAGTGACGAGAGGAGAGTGTGAGGAAGGAAGGAGAGAAATAGAGAAGAGGTGTGGTCATTTTAAGGTATGTCTTTTATCTTATAAGATAATTTAGGTAGTTTAACTAGCTTCTTTTCAAGAAACTTCCTTCATGAAAGTTATTCTATATATTTTTATCTTTCAAAAGGGAGTATTATTATGTTGGTTAATGAATATTTTGGGATTAAGATTTTGGGAAAGTTTTGAGTTTTGACAATAGAAGACTAAATATGTGTAGTTGATGATTAATTGGTGAATTATAATCGGTTTGGATTTATTGTTTGGTTGATATAGGAATTTAAAATGAATTTTCTACTTTAGAAATTTATGATTTTATATCTATGAAATATTTTTTTTACCGATTAAATGCTATGAAAACAATTTATTTGGGTAAAGGAGTTATTAACTAATAGTAAAATGAAGGGAGAATTAATATTTTCAATGGTATCCTTGATTTACTTTTTAATTACCGTCTAATTTTCCATTTTAAGCATTTCAAATTTATTATTATAATTTGTATATATTTAATCTTATAAAATTATAAGTTATAATTTTATGAAGAGTTTAGAAGAATTATTAATAAATAGTAAATTGATTGTGGTAGATTGATTTTGGCGTATGTTTGAGCTGTTGGATTAAGAGCAGTGAGATAGTAGTTAGCTTCAACGAGAGGTAACCACTTTCCACTTTTTATGGGTATTGATATGTCGCTTGTGAGTGTTTGTGAAATGATTGTAAATATTTTAATAGAAATTGCCTTGTGGGACTTTATGATTTGAATTGTGAATATATACTTATTTATTCATATATAAGAATTGATCATTTTAATATCATGATATTTATCATATTTATTTATTCATGTATAAGAATTGTTCATTTTAATATCATGATATTTATCATAATTATTTATTCATGTATAAGAATGGTTAATTTTAATATCATGATATTTATCATATCTACTTATTAATGTATAAGAATTGTTTATTTTAATATCATGATATTTATCATATCTACTATCTCATGTATAAGAATGGTTCATCTTAATATCATAATATTTACTTTGATAATTATGGTAAGGGTTGGATTGGGAAGATGGAGTATTTTATTCCACCACGTGGTGAGGCCTCCATTAATGCATGATGGTCGGCTTTCTATTGTCCCACAATTCAATAAGGGACGGGCCCTCTAATTCAATAAGGGCATACGACACCCCACATGTTCAATGAGGGGAAAAGGTCCATGGTCTGGGACATGTGCTCTGAGGATTTTGGCCGATCCTCATCATATGACCAGAGAGCTTTTCGAGTCACCAGTAACATGGATGTAACTTAGCCCATGGGTCTAGTCGGAGGAAATAAGGCGGTTCGGTTGGATTGGTGGGAGGCTCTTTGGGGATTGTATTAATGAAAAATTGTAATAAATAATTTGTGATATGAAATTTTGTGATGTGGATATTGGTAAATCATATTAGTAATATCTTGATATATATATATATATATATAAATTGTCCCACTTGGCACCTCACTAGCACACATTAGTATTCGTAATAAGTTGGATTGATGGTTACCCACATTTTTCAGGTGATAGCTTTTGTGCAGATCCATCAGGGAAGACCCCAGAAGCTTAGACTACTTCTACCAAAAGTAGCACTTCTGTCTTTATGGTTTATGTGGGATGATTGTATAATGCCACGTTAGGGCTCATACTGCACACTCTGATTTACATTTGCATATCTTAATTCAATAATGGGCATTACTTAGTTGTTAATGAACCCTTAATTACTTATTATGTTAAGTAAATTTTGAGGATGTTACACAAAACCATCCTGATCGGTTTCAACGGCGAGCAGTCCTTTCCAAAAGGTTACATCGACCTCAGGCTGACCCTTGGGACCAAGGAAGCTTTCAAGTCTGAACGCGTAAAGTTCATAGTGGCAGACTTCCGGTCCCCCTACAACATCATCCTGGGCAGACCAACAATCCACAACTGGGACATACTGGTGTCCACCAAGCACCAGAAGCTGAAGATGATTAATGACAAAAACCAGATAGTTGTGGTATCCGGAGACCAGAAAGAGTCGAGGCAATGCTACTTTGAAGCTCTCCGGGTTGAGGAAGGAGGACCCTCGTCCCCACCTCGGCTCGGATCCAATGAGCAAGTAGCCGAAGCCGGCTCCAGCAAGCGCCCTCGGCAGCAAGTCCACATGGTAGAGCTCGACCTCCAAGATCAAGATAATCCGAGGCCCGAGCCGGAAGGAGAGCTGGAGGAGATAGTGTTGGGGTCAGACCCGTCCAAGACCGCCAAGATCGGCCGAGACATGGAGGACAACCTTAAAGCTCTTATGACCCGCTTCCTAAAGGAGAACCAAGACGTCTTCGCCTGGACCTCAGCCGAAGTACCCGGCATCGACCCCCACTTCTGCTGCCACAAGCTCGGAGTATGGCCAGGGTCAAGACCCGTGGCACAGAAGAAGAGGAACATTGCGGACAACAGGCAGAAGGCTCTCGAGGACCATATCGAGGAGCTCCTAGCGGCCGGCTTCATCTGAGAGGTGCAGTACACCACCTGGCTCTCCAACGTAGTGATGGTCCTCAAACCCAGCGGCAAATGGGGAGTGTGCGTCGACTACACCAACCTCAACAAGGCCTGCCTAAAGGATTCCTACCCGATGCCAAGTATTGACAAGCTTGTAGACAACTCGGCCTGGTACCGGCTCCTCTCCTTCATGGATGCCTACTCCGGATACAACCAGATCGCAGCGCATCCGGAAAACCAAGAGAAGACCGCCTTCATGACAGATAAGGCTAACTACTGCTACAACGTCATGCCATTCGGACTGAAGAATGCCGGGGCTACCTACCAAAGGATGATGAACAGGGTTTCGAAGATCAGATCGGGCGCAACATCGAGGTCTACATCGACGACATGATCGTCAAGACAAAACTTCCAGAAGACCACATCCGAGACCTTAAACAGACGTTTGCGAAACTAAGAAAACATCGAATCAGGTTGAACCCAGCCAAATGTGCTTTTGGAGTTCCGGCTGGGAAGTTCTTAGGCTTCATGTTGACCAACCGAGGAATCGAAGCCAACTCGGATAAGTACAAGGCCGTGCTCGACATGCAGCCCCCAAGGACCAAGAAAGAGGTACAACAGCTAACCGGCCGACTGGCTGCCCTAACAAGGTTTCTCCCGAAGTCAGCCGAGAAAGCCCTGCCTCTATTCAAACTGTTGAAGAAGGAAACCCGGGGCGGGTGGAATCTTGAGCGCGATGCCGCCTTCACAGAAGTCAAATGGTGTCTGGCAACCCCTCCGGTACTAACTAAGCCGGATCAAGGAGAAACCCTATTCCTTTATTTGTCGATCGGCAATGAAGCCGTTAGCGTTGCTCTGGTAAGAGAAACCAAGGCCGGACAGAAACCAATATACTTCATCAGCAAGGCCCTGCAAAGCTTGGAACTCCGGTACCAAAAACTGGAGAAAGTGGCCTTCGCCCTACTCACCGCGGCCAGAAGGCTCCGGCCTTACTTCCAAGGACATCGGATTGTGGTATGAACCAACCAGCCGATCCGCCAGATCCTCCACAAGCCCGACCTAGCAGGAAGAATGACCAACTGGGCCATAGAACTGTCCGAGTTTGACATCGCTTTCGAAGCCCGGCAGGCAATCAAATCCCAGGCGCTGGCCGACTTCATCAGGGAACTCACCCCGGCAGAAACGAATGACGGGACCTGGAAAGTATACGTGGACGGATCCTCCAATGCTGAAGGCAGCGGCGCGGGAGTCATCGTGGAGAGCCCACAAGGGGTCGCTACGGAACACTCTCTCCAACTAAAGTTCCCAACCTCCAACAACCAAGCCGAGTACGAGGCTCTCCTAGTCGGATTGCTCCAAGCAAAGGAGAACGGCGCACATCGAGTAAAGGTCTTAACCGACTCGCAGTTGGTCGTCGCACAGATTGACGGCAGCTACCAAGCAAAAGGCCCTCTTATGGCTAAGTACCTAAACCGTGCCAAAGAGCTTATGGCCGAGTTTGAAGAAGTGATCGTCTCCCATATCCCAAGAGAGGAGAACGCCCGGGCTGACATCCTTTCCAAGCTGGCAAGTACCAACGGCCCGGACAACCGAGGTCGTCACGGACAATGGCACCCAGTTCATGGACCATCGATTCCAGGCGCTAATGTCCAACCTGGACATCAAGCAGCACTTCTCATCCGTGGAGCACCCCCAGTCAAATGGCCAGGCCGAAGCCGCCAACAAAGTCGTCCTAGACGGGCTTAAAAGACGAATGTTGCAAGCCGGGACCAACTGGACCGAGCAGCTCCACAGCGTCCTCTGGGGATATCGTACCAGCGTGCAGTTTTCGACCCAAGAAACCCCTTACAGGCTAACCTATGGATGCGAGGCAATGATCCCGGTTGAAATCGGACAGCCATCCTGTAGAAAGGTCAGAGCCAGACAGGAAGGGCAGGAGTCGAACGACGACGCCTTAAGGACGGACTTGGATCTGATCGACGAAATCCGGGTTGCGGCATACTGCCGGGAACTGGCCGCCAAGCAGCTACTCGCGGCTAAGTACAATAGAAAGGTCTGACCAGGTCTTTTAACTGAGGCAACCTAGTACTTCGACGGGCCGACATAGGCAACAAGAATGCCAAAGACGGGAAGCTGGCGGCAAACTGGGAAGGCCCCTACCGGATTAAAGAGAAGCTCGACGGAGGAGCATACATCCTCGAGACTTTGGAACGAAAGCCAATCAAAAGAACATGGAATGCCAATAAGCTGAAGATCTACTATAGCTAGACCCCTTTTTCGGCAGTGTTTGTTTGCTTTCATGATTGTTTCATTATGTTTGCTTTCAAATTGTTCTTTTCATTTCAAGTCCAAGTTATGTCATTTCTAATCTTGTTGCTATGTAAAGCCCCTTAGGGCTATTTCTTATCAATAAAGGATCCCATTGAGGAGATTTACAAATGTGCACAGAATCTGCTTAAGCATGAAGCCGAAGCAGTGAAGCTCGGCCAGAAACGATAAGATCGAGGCAAAGAAGCCCGGCCAAGAAACCGAAAGCCGAGGCCTTTAAGCCCGGCACTGGTAAAAGGCCCTGAGGTCATGTACCCGGCCAAAACAACCAAAAAACATCTAGATGTACGAAAACCGGCCGTTGTACTCCGACAGGCATTGGTTAGAGCTCGGCGAAGGCGCCATACGTGACCTTTCGTGAAATCGACGCGTCAACGCTCGCCCGGCTAAGCAAGCAGTCTACCATGCCGACCCTGATCAGGTCAAAATGCCCGACCTGAGGCAGACGAAGCCTCGGTTAGGCATGTGATAGTCCCGCCCTTATGTCGGTAAAACTTAATCCGACTATAAGAAAGTTGGAGCCCGACTATTAGAAAGGCGGGCCGAGGTAGCGCGGTTAGTTACGCCTGACGAGGCTGAAACAAGACAACCCTGCCCCAACCTCCCACACACTAAGTGTGGTAGAGTATCAAACGGCCTGCACACACGCAGCCGATAAACACTAAGACTCAGACAAAAGAATGAAATCATCCATTGTCTAGCTTGCCCAAACGGCCGGTACTCATACGGCCGACCAACACTCATGCTCAGACAAAAGGATGACAGAATTGTAAGTCATCCATTATCTAGAGCAGCTAAACGGCTTGCACCCATGCAGCCGACGCAGACCCCAACCGAGGCAAAAGGATGACAGCACAAATCAAACCATTCATTGCCTAAGGTATCTAACCGAGTGAGAAATTGCAGTAAAAGGATGATAAAAAGGTCATTCATTACTCAAAGAGGTTATATACAATGGCACTAGGCCAGAATTGTTCCAACAAAGTTACAAGGGCACCAACGCCCCGAAATCAAAAAAGCAAGACAAAAAACTAAAACTAAATAGAAGGCCCAGCGTCTGGATCTTCGGCCTCGGGATGATCGGCCTCAGCATCAACGGGACCGTCGGCGGCAGGACTGTCGGCGGCAGGACTGGCGGCGGCAGGCAACTCATAAGGGATAAACCTCCCATCCTCTTGAACGAAGGCACGGTAATCGTACCCGGACAGGTTCAGCTCGGTCCCAGGATTGAAGTGCCGGATCTGCACCAAGGTTTGCTCGAAGCAATCCTCGGCGGTCTGCAACAGCGCCTCAGACACCTATTGGTGGGCCGCCTTCTCTTCAGAGAGAGCCTTCTCAAGTGCCTCCTTCTCAGTAGCAAGGCCAGCCCGTTGCTGCTAAAGAGCCTCCATCGCAGCCAGGCTCTCCGACATTTACCGCTGAGCCCGACCACACTCCTCCGCCGCCTTCTCAGCCTCCTCTCGGGCAAGCTGGGCCTCCCTGTCGGCCTTCACCGCCGCGGCCTTGGCCAGGTCCCGCTCCTTCCTGGCCGCCTCCAGCGCAGCCCTGGCTTCATCCCGCTCCGTCCAAGCCACGATGAGCTCGTCCTCGGAGGAACTGGCCCTGGCTCTGACTTCGGTCAGCTCCTTCCTCAGTTGCTCAGTCGCCGCAACCTCCGCTTTTAGCTCGGCCTCCACCTTCCTCAGCCTGATACACTCTGCCTCAACCCGAGCATAATGGTTCCGAACCATCCTTAGGGCCTGAAGATACCCCACGGACCGAACAAGTTCCCTTTGGGCCAGTTCCAGTTGATCCACGGCCGGGGGGAACAAGGGCCGGCTGCCTTCAAGAAAGTGCCGAGGCAGAAGGAATGCAACGTCAACTTCAGGGGCCACCCCCTTCTTCCACAAGAACCCGCGGGGGAGAACCGAGGAGGGACCCGTCGGCGGAGGCGGAGGAGGGGGAAACCGCACTGGGGAAGACGAAGGCGACGGCGAGCCAGAAGGAGAAAGCGTCACTTCAACGTCATCATCTGAAATGACAACGTCCTTCCCCCTGGGAGCCGGAGACACGATGACAACTTCGCCCCCCTCAGAAGCTCGGGGCTCAGTGGCCGGGGAAGGGCTGGCAGCAGCAACAACCTCCCGACCCCCCAGAGCCGGGGTTTCCACCACTGGGACGGACTTGGTGGCTGTGGCGGAAGAAGGACCCTCGACAATGGAGCCCTTTGCTTTCTTCGGTGCCCGCGCAGCAGGGGCACCGACATCAGCTGAAGCCGCCCGCTTCTTCTGACGACTGGATGGCGCAGCAGCAGCCCTCGCCAAACGAGCATACATGGGCAGGGCATCCATGGTCCTAGCTGAAAATAATGAAAGACGAAATAAGTCAAATTCAGAAAGAAGAATTCAAAGTTAAACGTAAAGACACAAAGACCTACAGGCGAAGGGCAACGGCTCAGAAGCCGGCCCCGAGATAAAGCAGGCCGCGGTCTGGACCCCGTACTCCTTCACGAAGGCGCCTAGCCTCGGGATAGAAGGGACAGACTCGGGCAGGAGATCGTCGTCGTCCACCAGATAAGACGTCGGCGACTTGTCGTGGTGGCTCTTGTCCCAGTAAAGGGGGAACTTCGCCCCCACGCCCGGACCCTCAGCCCTATCTAAAAACCAGGGCTGCTAGCCGGGCTTGGCCACGACCTTAAAGAAGGCATTCTTGAAGCGCTTGAAGGAGTCCGAGAAGGCCCCCATCAGCTTCCTATCCGACCCGTTCCGAAGTGAAACCAGGCCCTTTAGCTTATCGCCCTCCCTGGGCAGACCGGGGGTGAAAGGGCTGAAATAGTAGAAGAAAAGGTTGGTGGTGCAGGAGATGGGAATCGGGAATGAGCCGCACAGCTTCTCGAAGGCCACCAAGTAGGCCCATCCGTTTGGATGAAGTTGTGACGGAGCGAGGCGAAGGTGGGTCAAGGCCGACATCTGGAAATCTGTAAACGGGAAACGGACTTCAACCCGGGTGTACACATCCCGGTAGAAGTAAAAGAAGGAAGACGTCCCCTCCTCACGGCCAGAGAAGACCGGCTCTTCCGCCCCCGCAGGAACATACTCGCAACCCTCCAACTCGGGCAGCTTTAGCCGGGCGACGTCAGCCTCAGACATGAGGGACAGAATTGTTGATGAAGACCTTTTGTCATTAGCCTTGGGGTCCACAATCAACAATTAACCAAGGATTGCGTATAGGCAAACCTAGGATCGTTCTCTCTTTTCGAGGAGCCTTTTATTAAATCCTAAGTAATCTAAATGTCATGCAAATGCAATGAAAACAAGGGGGGATTGGGTTTTGGATTTTTAAATTAATAAACTAAAATAGAAATGCAATTTAAGTGAAGCAAAGATAAAATAGAATATAAGAAAATGAGAAGAAACAGATTAAAATCGATTAACCCAACATTCAGATTCCAGAGACTTCCATCATTGAACGAAATATAAATAACCCATGTTTGGCTCTGGACGAACCGAGATCTCTGCATTCGCCCAGAAAATCCCTCGACTAGACGATCGCCTAGAATATGTCCGAACAGCGGCGTCCCACTGTGCAATCGCATAGCAAAACTTAAAACCTAGTTCAAACTCAGTCCTTGGGATAAACCAAACCGAATATTAAATCTAATATTCGAACTATTTTCAGAAATAGGATCCGATAAGATGAAAATAGAAACGAGTTAAATTATCGATAAAGCACAAGTTCTTTGGACGAATCATGGAATCCTCAACGTTGGATCAATCAAAGAAGCTTAGCCAAGCATGGCTAGGAAAAACGCAGAAGAAAAGATGAAGAAGAACATGAAGAACAACTAAGAAAAAATAAAAAGCTTCTAATTTAATCTGAAAATCTCCTACAACGTAATTGAGCATATGTTTGTAGCCACCATCTAATTTTCCTTATATAGGAAAGATGACTAAAAATAGGAAACCTCTAATAAATAGAAAATATCTAAAAAATAGGAAACCTCTAATAAATAGGAAACCCCTAATCAATAGGAAATCCCTATAAAAAAAGGAAACCTCTAAAAATTGGTCTTTTATTACAAAATTCGAGCAAAATAAAAATCCAGAAAATAGGTCTGTCTTTAGCTCCAATTTCGTCCATCTTCTTGTCCGAATCAACCTTCCGAGTCTTCATAACAATTGTAGCTCTCTGAATCATCTAAAAAAGGAAAGAAGAATCAAGCTAATCGGATATCTAAATCAAAAGTTATGATGAAAATACTAAATCACTGTAAATCTGGAATTTATTCATAAAAATGAAATTAATCACATTAAAAGCTCAAAGCTCAATTAGGTAATAAAATCCATTATTTAATGACTAAACAATCCTAAATTTATTCACCAAGAGATACAAATAAGTGTAATAATATTCAATTATCAAATTCCCCTACACTTATCCTTTTGCACTCCTGGGCAAAATTAAAAGAAAAAGACTAAAATGAAAAATTCTTCCTTTCTAACAATTGCTAACAATGCAAAAATTTAACAAAGGACACAAAGCTTCTAAAGACCAATCAATCAAGACCAAAATCCTTTCATCTCAAATTATAAATCCTGACAATCTCATTCAATGATGCTAATCACACAAGATGGTCTCTCAAGGGATGCCTTCAATCAATCTCTCAAGTGTATAGGGTCAATAAGTGTATTGCTCAAATTCTACTCAAGAAAATTGTCCTACCATAAGCTTGCTCAATTTCTACGTCTCCACTACTCATAGCACATGCATGCACAAATCAAGAGAGCTTGTTATAAAAGGTTGTAATGGGGTTAGGGTGAAGGTAGGTAATAGTATGGAATGAGAGGCTAAACACCAAAAAATATCAAGAAGAGCACTGATTACACAATCATTCTCTATGTATGAAAACTTTTATTTCACTTCACTCATATTTCTATGTATTTTCTTTCCCCTTTTTTTCTTCTTTTTCTTTCTCTTTTCTTTCTTCTTTTTCTTTCTTTTTTTTTTTTGCTTTTTTTTGGTACTTTTTTTTTTGGTTTTTGTATAGAATCACAATGACCAACATTAATGCCAAATGATGAATGGCACAAAATCAAAATCAAATACTCCCCCCACACTTAAAATGTTGCACACCTGGGCAACCCCCATACTGAAAACACAAAACCAAGGTGAAACCAATACTCAATAAATTTTCAAGGTGCGGAATAAAATAGTTTTACGCTTAGGCTTGTAATGTGGCTTAGAAAAGAATGAGTCAAGAAGGCACAAAGGGGCTAGCAAAGGGAATATAATGTAAGGGAAAGGCTATTTGGCCAAAGTGGGAAAATGAAAGGAAGAAAACAAGCTTCCATCATATTTATGCACGTAAGTGAAAAATTAGCTTCAAAAAGAAAAGGAGCAAGTTCTAGAGAACACAAATCATGAGTAGATGCACACATGAAAGAAAGAATGGTAAAAGATGAATTCCATTCATGCAGGCCCAAAACCTCACAAGGTCAATACCAACTTAGGCAATCAACAACATCAAATCAACTACCAAGACATGTAATCAAAGAGTCAAGAATTGCAGACCAGACAGAATGATCCATTAAAACCAACATGTCCAAGTTCATAATATGTAGCAATTATAGAAAGAGAGATTGTATTTATTTGGAAAAAGCAAAAGAGGAAAAAGGAAAACAAATAAAAGAGAAGGAGGGAGAAGAAAGAAGAATACTCCCCAAGGGTTGGTTTATGGAGGATAAGTGGCATCAATGAGGAGAATCTCTGCTCCCTCAGGCTGCTGCTGGGATCCCTCATGAAAGTGCTTGAGGCGATGCCCATTGACCTTAAAGGTCTGTCCTGTAGCTGGATCACATAGCTCAACAGCACCAAATGGAAATATGTTAGTGATCTCAAAAGGGCCATCCCATCTAGATCGAAGCTTACCTGGCATAAACTTCAAACGAGAATTAAACAGAAGAACTTTTTGGCCCACAGAAAATTCCTTCCTCAGAATATGTTTGTCATGGAATGCCTTAGTCTTTTCCTTGTATAGTCGTGAACTCTCATAGGCATCCAATCGCAGCTCATCCAACTCTTGCAACTGTAGCTTCCTCTCCGTCCCAGACTTAGCCAAATCCATGTTACACTGCTTAATAGCCCAATAGGCTTGATGTTACAACTCAACCGAAAGATGACATGCCTTACCAAAGACAAGCCGATAAGGAGACATCCCAATAGGAGTCTTGTAAGCGGTGCGATATGCCCACAAAGCATCATCTAGTCGCTTACTCCAATCTTTCAGGGTAGAATTGACAGTCTTCTGAAGGATTTGCTTAATTTCTCTATTCGAGACTTCAGCTTGATCGTTTGTCTGAGGATGGTATGTTGTGGAGACCTTGTGGAGCACTCCATACTTGCGTAACAAGGCACCCATGCTTCGATTACAAAAATGAGAACCCTGGTCACTTATAATGGCTCTAGGAATACCAAACCTGCAGAAAATGTTAGACCTAACAAAATCCACCACCACAGAAGAATCATTAGTCTGGGTGGCTTTCGCCTCAACCCATTTCGAGACATAATCAACAGCCAGTAGTATGTAAGTACAACCATATGAAGCAGGAAATGGACCCATAAAATCAATACCCCAAACATCAAAGATCTCACAAAACAATATAGGGTTCTGGGGCATCTTATGCCTACGAGAAATACTTCCTGCTCTCTGACAGTTATCACATGACTTACAAAACAGATGTGAATCATGAAACAATGAAGGCCAAAATAATCCACAGTCTAACACTTTCCTAGCAGTTCTTTGGGGTCCAAAGTGACCACCACAGGCAGAAGCATGAGCAAAATGCAATATAGAGTGAAACTCATGATCAGGCACACATCTCCTAACTACTTGGTCACTACAAAATTTCCACAGATAAGGATCATCCCAAACATAATATTTAGATTCACTCTTTAGTTTAAGGGTTTGGGCCTTAGTGGAATCGACAGGCAAAACACCAGCTACCAAGTAGTTAACCAAATCAGCATACCATGGAAGCTTACCTTGCAGCTGTAGAAGCTGCTCATCAGGGAAATCATCCTGAATAGAAGCGGGGTGAGAGGGAGAATGGGTGATGCAACTCAAGTGGTAAGCTACCCAGTTTTGTGCTCCACTTCGGTCTCGAATCTCAACATCGAACTCTTGGAGCAATAGCATCCACCGGATGAGCCGTGGCTTAGCATCTGCCTTTTTCAAAAGAAATTTCAACGCTGCATGGTCAGAAAATACAACTACTCTACTTGCTAGCAGATATGACCAAAACTTATCAAAAGCAAATACAATAGCCAACAACTCCTTTTCAGTAGTGGTGTAATTAGACTGGGCAGTATCCAAAGTCTTAGAGGCATATGCAATCACATGAGATGCTCTGTCAACTCGTTGTCCCAAGATAGCACCAACCGCATAGTTGGAAGCATCACACATCAACTCAAATGGAAGGCACCAATTAGGGGGTTGGATCACTGGAGCTGTAGTCAGGCAACGCTTCAAGTGATCGAAGGCCGCCTTGCACTCATCATCAAATACAAAGTCAGTGTCCTTATGCAGAAGGTTGGACAAGGGTCGGGCAATCTTGCTGAAATCCCGAATGAAACGCCGATAGAAACCTGCATGACCAAGGAAAGAGCGAACTTCCTGCACAGATGTGGGGTAAGGCAAAGCAGTAATAACATCTATCTTAGCAGGGTCTACTTCAATCCCTTTCCTAGACACTATGTGTCCCAAGACTATACCCGACTCAACCATAAAGTGACACTTCTCATAATTAAGCACAAGATTAGACTCAATGCACCTATGCAAAACTCTAGACAAATTAGCTAAGCATGCATCAAAATCAGACCCATATACAGTGAAATCATCCATGAAAACCTCCATGCAGTCCTTTAGAAACTCAGAGAAAATGCTTACCATACAACGCTGAAAGGTGCCAGGTGCGTTGCAAAGGCCAAAAGGCATCCTTCGGTAGGCATATGTGCCAAAGGGGCATGTGAAGGTCGTCTTTTCCTGATCCTCAGGAGCAATATGGATCTGGAAGTATCCAGAGTAGCCATCCAGGAAGCAATAATGAGACTTACCAGCCAATCGCTCTAACATCTGATCAATGAAAGGTAGAGGGTAATGATCCTTGCGAGTGGCTTGGTTGAGTCTCCTATAGTCGATGCAGACTGTCCAACTATTCTGAACTCGAGTAGGAATGAGCTCATTCTTCTGATTGGCTACCACAGTGACTCCGGATTTCTTAGGAACCACTTGGACCAGGCTAACCCACTGGCTATCAGATATGGGATAGATGATACCAGCTTGTAGAAGCTTAGTGACCTCCTTCTTCACCACATCAAGGATAAGAAGATTAAGGCGTCTCTGGGGTTGCCTCTTCCAATAGAATTCGATGCATACACATGGAAGGGCTGATCCCAACAATGTTAGCTAATGTCCACTCAATGGCTTTCTTGTTGGCCCTCAATAGGCTCAGCAGCTTCTCTTCTTGGTCAGGAAGAAGATTGTTGGCCACAATGACTGGCAATTGTTCATCCACCTCCAGAAATGCATACTTTAGGTGATCTGGAAGGGATTTCAACTCAAGTGTGGGTGGTTGCTCAGTGGAGGGTTGAAGCTTAGGTGGTTGTTGCAACAAGTCTGCTGCCATCACATTAGAAATACCTGAAACCACATTCAAAGAAGCAGAAGAACTGTGTCTATGCAGCTCAATGTTAACATCAGAATTTAGCTCACCAAAATCAGAGTTAAGCTCATCACAATCAGAATTAGGATGCACATTAGGACCAGGATGAAGCTCAAACTCAGAATCAATATCAGAATCCACATGTAATGCAGAACCAGCAAGCAAGTCAAAATCATCAAATAATGCAGCATTGACCAAGTTAGTGCAAACAGGGCACCATTTATTATCAACACATGCACAAATGGCAGAATCACTCTCAGATAATAAATCAGGATAATCAGAACACCAATCAGCAAGAACATCATCCACAGCATCATCAATAACATCAATGCAGAAAACCAAATGCTCTTCCCTAGGATGTTTCATGGCATCAAAAATATTGAAATTCACAGATATATCACCAAACTCCATGGAAAGAGTACCAGAATGCACATCTATCTTAGTCCTTGCTGTTTTCATGAAAGGTCTCCCTAGGATGATTGGTGACCTACTGCTAGAAGACTCATCCTCCATATCTAAGATGTAAAAATCAGCAGGGAATATCAATTCATTAACTTTGACTAAGACATCTTCAACTACACCAGAAGGATGAGCATTACTCCGATTAGCTAACTGAACAACCACACCAGTATGGAGTAAAGGACCAAGACCAAGAGATTTATAAATAGATGCAGGCATGATATTAATAGAAGCACCTAAATCTAGCATGCAATCATCAAATCTATAGTTACCAATAATGCAAGGGATAGAAAACGTCCCTGGATCCTTGCACTTGCAAGGCATGGTAGGCTGGATGAGTGCTGATACATTCTCGTTCAAACTCACTCGTTCACCCCCCTTCAGTCGCCTCTTGTTGGTGCACAACTCCTTCAGAAACTTGGCATATTTAGGAATTTGTTTGACTGCATCTAAGAGAGGAATGTTGATCTCTACTCTTCGGAATGTCTCAAGTATATCCTTCTCGTGTGCTTTTTCCGCCAACTTCTTGGACTGAACTACTCTCTGAGGGAAAGGAAGAGGAATGGGGATGTCTTCCTCTTCACCTTACTGCATTGCCGTTTTATTTTTAGAGTCAATCGTCATGTTGTCTGACTCTTTTTCTGATGTGGAAGTCACATCTGCAGCTTTTTTAGGTTCCTCCAATTGTGTGTCAGACTGTAGTGAGATAACACTTACATTGCCCTTAGGATTGGGAATTGTCTGTGAAGGAAGAGTGTTGGGTCCCTGAGGTTGAAGCTGATTCAGTGATGTTGCCAACTGGCCAATCTGAGTTTGCAAATTTTGAAGGGAAGTCTCAGTTTGCTGTTTGAACTGCATAGTGTCTGTGGCAAATTGCTTCATAATATCCTCCAATGAGGAACCACTGCTACTAGCCTGTTGTTGTGTGGCCTGTGGAGGTGCACATATGGCTGGTCGAGTAGCTGGTGCTGGCAAAGGAGGTGCAGACTGATGTTGGAAATTCTGTGGTCTGTACTGTCTCTGCTGGTAATTCCCAGAATTTTGCTGATATTGGTTACCCTGGTCCTGATTCTGGTTCCAATGGAAATTGGGGTGATTTCTCCAACCAGGATTGTAGGTATTGGAAAAGGCATTATTCTGCTGGTATTGTGGCTTACCTGGAAAAACACCCACTGCAGCTACTGACTGGTCCTGATAAGTGGGATCATGCAAAGTAGGGCAAGAATCAGTAGGATGATAAGGGTCAGAACAAAACCCACAGGAGTACCCAATTTGAGGAGGAGAAGACTGGACTGTCTGTGTCACTGCCAACTGCCTCATAAGGGAGGTCAGATCATCAAGTCTAGTCTCTAATCTCTGAGAATCGTACTGGGCTGGAGGTGTTTGAATCTGATAAACAGGATTGCTATTGGCCCTGGTGCCAAATTGCTGAGAATTAGCAGCCATAGTAGATAGCAACTCTCGGGCCTCTTCAGGTGTCTTTCTATCTAAGGCCCCACCACTAGATGCATCCACAAAACTCTTATCCAACGGTAGCAAACCAGAATAGAAATATGTAATTAGAAGCTGGTCTGAAATCTGGTGGTGTGGACAGCTAGCACACAATCGCTTGAACCTCTCCCAATACTCATACATAGTCTCCCCATTGATTTGTTTAACACTAGTGATCTCCTTCTGAATAGCAATGGCCTTTGAGGAGGGAAAGACCTCTCTAGGAATAGCTTCTGCATATCATCCCAACTCCCAATAGATGCTGGTTGCAAATTGTACAGCCAATCCTTAGCGACACCATCTAGGGAAAATGGAAAAGCTCTCAGCTTAATGTGGTCTTCATCAATTGCTTGAGGTTTCATCGTACTACATACCACATGGAACTCTTTTAGATGCCTGTGAGGACATTCACCTGCAAGACCATGAAACTTGGGCAACAAATGGATAAGACTAGATTTTAGTTCAAAGTTAGCAGCAAGTTCAGGATATTGAATACACAAATTTTGATTGCCCACATTAGGGGTAGCTAATTCTTTCAAAGTATGATGACCTGCTTGTTCTGCCATAATTTCTGAGTTAGCAATGCTACTAGAATCAGTGAAAACAACAAGACTATCAGGATTACTATCAGAAGCACAATCAGAAAGATCAACAGAATGGACACAATCAGAATGGTCACAATCAGACTCAAGTTCAATTTCCAATTTAGTATTAATTCCACGATTTACTCTTCTAGCAGTGAGAATTGTTCTTTCTATTTCGGGATCAAATGGTAACAAGTCTTCTGGATTGACAGTGCTCCTAGTACTCATGCAGCATAATCACAAGGCAGAATTTGCAGAAAAATCAAAATCACAAAAATGGCACAAGAAACTCAGAATTATGAAAATGCCACACTAAAAGTGATAAAAAAAAAAAGAGAGAAAAAAACACTAAGACACACAAAAGCAAACACAAAGAAAACAAGAACCTATGGTAGAAATTGACCAAAACAAGTCCAGAAACAATATCAAATGATTTTTAAAATTTATGGGACTTGGACAGGGCAATTCCTAGACCATTGGGGAACCCAAAAATGAAATAAAAAAACTTCAAAAATTGAAAAAGTGGTCTAAACGATGGAATTTGGCTAAAATCCGAGGAACCATAGTACCAAAGGTACTATGTTCGTCTTAAAATATCGTTTTCCTTCAGCCCACCAAAAAATTAGCCCAATCGGAGTAGGTCAAACAATTCTGAAATACCCGTTACGTCCCAACGAGACCCCAAAAAAAATAAAATAAAATAAAAATAAAAATAAAAAATGTTACTAATCAAACCGATGCAAATTCCTCGACAACAGCGCCATATTTTGATAGAAACAGAACGAAATGCAGAAACAGAATGGATTAAGCAAAAACAGATTAAAAACGATCAACCCAACGTTCAGATTCCAGAGACTTCCATCATTGAACAAAATATAAATAACCCACGTTTGACTCTGGACGAACCGAGATCTCTGCATTCGCCCAGAAAATCCCTCGACTAGACGATCGCCTAGAATATGTCCGAACAGCGGCGTCCCACTGTGCAATCGCATAGCAAAACTTAAAACCTAGTTCAAACTCAGTCCTTGGGATAAACCAAACCGAATATTAAATCTAATATTCGAACTATTTTCAGAAATCGGATCCGATAAGATGAAAATAGAAACGAGTTAAATTATCGATAAAGCACAAGTTCTCTGGACGAATCATTGAATCCTCAACGTTGGATCAATCAAAGAAGCTTAGCCAAGCATGGCTAGGAAAAACGCAGAAGAAAAGATGAAGAAGAACAACTAAGAGAAAATAAAAAGCTTCTAATTTAATCTGAAAATCTCCTACAACGTAATTGAGCATATGTTTGTAGCCACCATCTAATTTTCCTTATATAGGAAAGATGACTAAAAATAGGAAACCTCTAATAAATAGAAAATATCTAAAAATATAGGAAACCTCTACTAAATAGGAAACCCCTAATCAATAGGAAATCCCTATAAAAAAAGGAAACCTCTAAAAATTGGTCTTTTATTACAAAATTCGAGCAAAATAAAAATCCAGAAAAATAGGTCTGTCTTTAGCTCCAATTTCGTCCTTCTTCTTGTCCGAATCAACCTTCCGAGTCTTCATAACAATTGTAGCTCTCTGAATCATCTAAAAAAGGAAAGAAGAATCAAGCTAATCGGATATCTAGATCAAAAGTTATAATGAAAATACTAAATCACTGTAAATCTGGAATTTATTCATAAAAATGAAATTAATCACATTAAAAGCTCAAAGCTCAATTAGGTAATAAAATCCATTATTTAATGACTAAACAATCCTAAATTTATTCACCAAGAGATACAAATAAGTGTAATAATATTCAATTATCAATTGTCAGCATCTCCAATAAGACCCAGTCGAATTTCCGACGTAGGGCCTCTGGCGGGCTAGAAGAGCCCGATCCTTCCAGCCCAGAACGTGACTTAGAGGGACGAGATTTCGGAGCCATAAATAAACCTATACGAAGATAAACAAAGCTGGTATTAGTAAAGAGCAGAAATACCTGGCACAGACATAGTAGTAGAAAAAAAGGGCTGCGGACTCGGACGAACGGGGATGCGAGAAGGGACAGTAGGGGCGGACCAATGCCTGCATGAGCCAAGAACGGTAGAAGCTGCGGCATCTCCACCACGAGCCATCAACGCAGAAGCCTCCGCCAGGCAATCCCAGCAAGGGCCGAGATACCCTTCTGGGGTACACACCTGGTGGACGGCGGAAGGGCCCTCATAAAAATTAAGGAGTCGAGCCACCACCGCCGGGGATTCGGAACTGGAAGAGGAGCCTACCCCGGCCCCACCGGACGATTCAAGGGGAAGAGCGTGCACTTGTGGCCGGGAAGGATGGCAAGGAATTGGGACTGAAACCCTGGCTGAAGCTGGACGAGCCTCAGCTCGTCCCGGACGAACGACGCCACCTCGGCGCAAAGGATCCAAAATCCCCATAGCAGGTGGTTCACCCCCAAGAACCCAGTAAGTCATCCGCGGGAGACGCGCGCGGAGGAGCATTTCCTCCTCCGGCGTCAGTGACGCCCGTGGTCTCGGGACGCTTCCATCTCTCGCCATAAGCGGAAGCCTAGGATACTAAGAGTTAATGTATGAGGGAGTATGGGGATGAACTTTGGGTATGGTCACACAAGAAAAACCCAGAAAAACCAGAAATGCAGAAGAACGGTAACCCAGGCAGAAATAAACGGTAAGGTAAAGGGAAATACCAAACAAAATGGCAGTAAGGAGACGGAATACCTGTGTGAAGAAGATGAGAGAAATCGGAACGCTGGTAAACGTTGAAAGCTTCACACAAGGGTGGAGCCTCTCTAGACTCTAAAAGAAAACCAAAAGTGTCTGAGAAGAAGATGAATAGCGGAAAAAGTAGAAAAGAGAAGAAAGAGGGCTATTTAAAACCCAGCGCAAGGGTGCAACGGTCTATTCCCATACAGACGTGACGGGATTG
Organism: Acacia crassicarpa; assembly: GCA_034222035.1. Classification (NCBI taxonomy): domain Eukaryota; kingdom Viridiplantae; phylum Streptophyta; class Magnoliopsida; order Fabales; family Fabaceae; genus Acacia; species Acacia crassicarpa. The sequence goes on along the minus strand of JAWXYG010000009.1, from coordinate 13,774,702 downwards.
GCACAGCACGACGCAAGCGCAATAAATGCGCACTAACCTCGAAAAGCGAGAAGACGCGGCGGTTGTAGAGCGCACCCAATGGAGACCTGACAGCTGTAAGCCCGTAATGATGGCACGGTAGGGGTGAATCCCGAAGCGTCCGGATAATCCCAAAAGGCAAAAGGGCCAGAAACCCAGGTAGGACGAACAACCGCCCGGTCAGAACGAACCCGGCGTCCTAGGCAGGACAAGGACAGACTGAGCCGACCACCACTCCAAACTGGACTGATGGACACGGCACCCAAGAGCCGACTCAGTCTAGACAAGGGATCTCGGTTATATAAAGGACCGGGGGCAAGGAGCACCTCGGCCGTCCAGAAGCCTGAACAACCAAGCTGGGGGGCAACTGTTACGGACCGGCCCAATAGGCCCAGGTTCGGACCTCGGCCCAACCACGCTAGGGACAGAACCTGCGCTTTAATAGGAAACAATACGAGATCCCACTAATGGGGGATCTCATTAATAGGGGATCTCCTACAATCATGGCACCAACAAACCAGCCCCTAACGGCTCAATCCCAGATATTGCTCATTAGGGTAGAGATACGCACACCAGACTTCTCTATAAATACAAGGAAACCCTAAACAGGTGCACACGTTCTATCTCATGCTCTATTTACCTTCTGTTACACAGAGCACACACCCCACTCCCCTGGCTTCACGCCTCCAAGTTTACTGCGAACTACGTGGACTTTGATCCCTTCAAAGGGTACGTAGGCTCTAGGCTTGACAACCTAGTCAAGTTCAATCTTTGTGTTCTTAGGACAGAACACGTTTCAATGAAAAAAACCGTAAAAACGTAAAATCGCAGTGATAAAATGAGTTTTTAACTACCCTGGTTAAGATGCAAAAAAATCTAAAAACTTATATTTAATATGTAAAATTGTTTATAAATCTTTTTCATGTCCGAAAATAAGCGTGAAATTAAAAAACTTGAGTGAAAATGACAAAACGTATGGTTGAAACACCAAACATCCGTTACTTTTTGTAACACACCTTCTTCTTCTTCTACAAAACGTATTGTTTATATTTATATTTATATTTTTTTGTGTGTCTCTTCTCATTATTTTAGTTTTAGTTTGTCTAGTTTTAATTTACAGGTCTCTCTCTATATATAATCTTGAACACCCTTACACAAACAAGAGAACATCAGGAAAACGAAGAACCAAAGTAATTAAACATGACGGGAGGAGGAGATCAGTGCGAAATCGAAACCCATGTTTTGATCTTTCCTTGTCCAGCTCAAGGGCACGTCAACTGTATGCTTCAACTCGCCGAGCTTCTGCTTCTTTCCAACATCCATGTCACCTTCCTCAACACCGACCACGTCCACCGCCGCCTCCTTCGTTTCGCCGATATAAATTCTCGCTTAGCGGCCTACCCCACCCTCCACTTCGAGACGATCTCCGACGGAATTCCGGCAGACGACCCCCGATGCGGAGACAGCATCGGCCAACAAATCAAGCAGGTGGATCTGACCGCCTTGCCTCAGTTAAAGAAGATATGCATGGAAGCTTCTGGAAAGCCAAGATTCAGTTGTATCATTGGAGATGGAATCTTTGGACGCCTCACCAACCAACTCGGACAAGAACTTGGGATTCCTGTAGTTCATTTTCGTACCATAAGCGCTTGCTGTTTTTGGGCATGCTTCTGCGCTCCAAGACTAATAGAAAGCAACGAACTTCCGATTCGAGGTATTTATATATATATATATATATATATTATATTTCTTCTCTCTCATATTCAGAAGTGACGTTTCTTCAAGATTTGATATTTACAAAGGGTTTATATATAGAAGAGGAAGAAGACCTGGATCGCATGATAACAAGCATCCCTGGTATGGAAAACTTGGTTCGATGTCGGGATCTCCCGAGTTTCTTTCGACGATCCCATAAACGGCCAATTCCGCTAGAATCTATTGTGTTCGAGACCCATCAATCCCTGCGAGCACAAGCTCTGATTTTGAACACATTTGAAGACTTAGAAGGTCCTATCCTCTCCCAAATACGGAATCTCTTCCCAAGACTCTACACCCTCGGCCCTCTCCACGCGCATCTCACCGCCAGAAAGGCCTCCAAAACGGCGTCGTCTGAGGAGAAACCGCCCCCATCGTTCGCAAACAGTCTGTGGGAAATTGATAGAACTTGCATGACGTGGCTTGATGCTCAGCCACCTAAGTCGGTGATATACGTGAGCTTTGGAAGCAATTCCACAATCTCAAGAGATGAGCTCATGGAGATATGGCACGGTTTGGTGAATAGCAAGAAGCGGTTCTTGTGGGGGATCCGACCCGACTTGGTGGCGGAACAAGAGGGAAAGGATCTGCCGTCGGAGCTTGTGGAAGGGACGAAGGAGAGAGGGTGCATAGTGGGGTGGGCCCCACAACAGGAAGTTCTCGAACACGTGGCGATTGGTGGGTTCATGACACACAGTGGATGGAACTCGACGTTGGAGGGTGTGGTGGCCGGAGTTCCGATGATATGCTGGCCATACTTTGCAGACCAGCAGATAAATAGTAGGTATGTGAGTGAGGTGTGGAAGATAGGGTTAGATATGAAGGACACGTGTGATAGGAAGGTGGTGAAGATGGTGAATGATCTCATGGTGGAGAGGAGGCAAGAGTTTGAGAAACCGATCGAAGCTATGGCAACCTTAGCTAAAACGAGTGTACAAGGTGGTGGTTCCTCATGCTATGATTTTGACCGTTTTGTTGAGTTCTTGAAGTCACTTGGTGCTGGTAGTCGAAATTAATCGTTGACATTTCATGGAATTACGGAATTTCATACTTTTCTTAGGGAAAATCTCATATTAGAAAACTTTTAAGATAAAAAGATGTTTTAAATATTCATAATTTTAGTTTTTTTTTAAATTTCAATAAAGATAAATTTATCCTAATATCTCTCAGAAATTATAAATATTTAAAATATCTTTATGTCTTTTAATTTAGCATTTTTAAATTTTTTTATTATGTAAGTCACAAGATTATTCTTAGTGATATTTATGTATTTGGTGATCGTTTATGCAAAATGATTATGTCTAATCTTCTTTTAATTATAATATTATCTTAGAAATCAAAGCATTTAGGCTTCTGAAGAAGCTAATTCCATAGATATGTCTAATCTTCCTGTCAATAAAAATTACGTGTAGTAAGAGACCTTCTATGTGTGTTTTTCCATGATCTCTTTCAGCAAGCATGCTAGTCCCACGCAATTGCTCTCTCCCTATCTCCTGTTCCCTCCCTCCTCCCTCCCTCTTGAATCTTTTTTATTCCTTAAATATACTCACCCGCACTTTGACGTGAGAAATACTCAGGTACTGCTTAGATACTGTCTCACACTACCAAGACATGTCACCCTCCTACTATCTATTAATTTGTTATTTAAAAAAAAAAATAAAAATGCCCTTTTCCGCTAATTGTCCCTCTTCCCTCCCTTTTGCCTCAACGCTCTCCTCTCCCCTTTTGCCCCGAGACCAGATCAGCAATGGGAGCATCTCGGCGGCGGGAGAGAGTCAACCAAAACACTTTTGTGAGGGAGATAAAGTCAACGAACCTGAGTTTTGATGAGATCTACATCTTGATTCGACGTTGCACCGATTGGAGTCTGACGAAGATCAAGACTTCACCAAAATACACAACGCCAACCAGTGGCGGACCCAGGATTTCAAGTTTATGGGTACACAATTAATCAGGGAATTCGAGGGTTCGGGGGTAGCGCCCCTGAATTTTTTTTTTTTTGGAAAGTTTTAAAGGGGTGAATTCAGAACTAAAGAAATATAGTTCTAGTGATCTTCATGCTATGAGTAAAATGATCTGGTGTGGTGCAAAAATTTCAATTACACATTTATAGGAGCTGAAGATCAGATACATGACTATATTGATCCAAGCAACTAATAAAAGCTCAAATTTTATGACAAACCTAAAGATTTCAAAGCCGTACAGCAAGATTAAGCAAAATGGACTCAACTGCATCATTAGGTGAAGACTCCAGGAACTATAAGGCCAAAATCAATAAATAAATAGCTGAAATTACAGTAAACAAGAAAACCCCACACAGGATACAGAAAACTTAACCATCAGCAAGCTTGATACAGTAGTTAATTGCATAGATATAACCATCAGCAAGCATGATACAACATTTAATTGCACAGATTCATCTTAATCATCAAGCAGAGCTAATATGACTCCTAAAACTTGAGATCAATGAAATTACCTCAGAAAGCACTCAACTTTGCTGAGAATCGAGAGAAGGAAGAGGTAGAAGACAAATCGAGAAGCAAGATGAAGACGGTAGAAGACGAAGCTGAATAACAGAGCAGGGGAAGCTAAGACAGCTTGCTGTGCGACGGTGGATCTGGAACGAAGAGCGACGGCGGCAGCGGTGAGCGGCGAAGAGGGCGACAGTGAATGGAGGGAAAAGTCGTGGGTGTAGCGAGGGTTTGTAGAACAACGAAAATGAAGAAAAAGAGTCATGGGTGCAGCGACGGTTGCGACGGTGGATTTGAAACGAAGAGCGACGGCGGCAGCGGTGAGCGGCGAAGAAGGCGACGGTGAATGAAGGGAAAATTTGTGGGTGTAGCAAGGGTTTGTACTTGTAGAACAATGAAAATGGAGAAAAAGAGTCGTGGGTGCAGCAGTTTGGAGAAGAACGAATGAAAATGAAAAATTAAAAGAGGTCGTGGGTGTAGCAGTTTGGAGAAGAATGAAAATTAAAAAAAGGGATCCAATGGTTGGTTCGAACTGGGGACCTCGGGGACCTCTAGGTGTGTTCGTGTAACCAAGTATGCTATCCAAACAAGTTGCAACAAACTTCCTTCTAAATATATATATTCTAAAGTTTTTGTGTGTGCACTTGGCCACATGGGCACAAGTGTGGGTCCGCCACTGACGCCAATGCCATGCTCTCCGATCCTTTGGCGAGAGCAATCTACAATCTTTCTTTGATGGCTGTTCGTGGAAAGAGGTGCCTGTTGTTGTCTCCGGTTTAGAATCCCTCTTCTGGTTTTTATGCCACTCACTGACTAATGCTTGGTAGAGATTGCTTTTTGGCTTTAGTGTTTTGCCGATTATGTGATCAAAGGAGATTAAAAAGGAGTGTTTTGTATACTAGAGAGAAATTGAATTATGCAAAATAGTGTTTTGCCGATTATGTGAGAGGGGAAAAAAAGTAAATGTAGGAGACTATGTAAATTGTGTCTCTTGTATATTAAAAATTAATAAATATGTAAACACATGGTGATGTCTTTTGCTTGTTTTCCTTTTCATTGAACCTTGTCTCTTTATTATGTGATTTGAAGTTCTAAGGGTTCACTCTATTAAATCTTGTGATAATTCTCACAAGGTAAAATGGTGAGTTCTTTCCTTGTAATCTGAAAGATGAATTTATCACCAGCCGCCAAGATGCTGCAGATTTGGTCTCAATCGCACAAGAGAAGAGAGAGATGCAGGATGAGCGAAATGAGGAGGGAGGGTTTTAGGGGAGAGGATTTTCTCATAATCTTGTTTCTCTTTTTTTCTCATTGGCCCCATCTGGGCCATTGATTGGGAAGATGAGAGAGAAGTTAAAGTAGTATTGTGATTGATTGGATGGATATGATTTAAAGATGATGAGAGATAATGAGAAAAAAGATGAGGAGAGAAACCCAACCTGGGGTTCAGTCTCTCCTAATCCATTTGTTTTTACTATTCTTCGTAAGCTCTAAATCTTGATTGATTGGATGGATATGATTTAAAGATTATGAGGGATAATGAGAAAGAAGATGAAGAGAGAAACTCATCCCGGGGTTCAATCTCTCCTAATCCATTTATTTTTACTATTCTTCGTAAGCTCTAAATCTTGGTTGTCCATTTGATCTAACTGCTTAGAGAAAGCCACATCACCCAGTTTTAAATAAACCTTTAGAAGCTTTTGATTTTAGCGGTCCATTTAATCTGCAGCCAAGTCGTTCCCTACCCTTTCGAGGTACCACGGCCCCTGAGACTCATCATCATCTGCCGTAGCCGGACATTGTTGTTGAGGGAGAGAATCACCACAACGTATACTTTGTTGTTAGGTTTGTGTTCATTCCTTCCTTAATCACATCTACTTTTTTCTGTCTCTATTTTGTGTATCAGTCATATGAGAATGCTTCTAGGTTTCTATTTGGGCAATTTTTTTTTATAAAAAAAATCAGATCATCATTTTGTCTTCTTGGAACAGTGTCCCCTAATGAGAACGAGGTAATTGATATAAAACGTTGCTATATCAGATTAGTTATGCCAACAGAATTTTACACACAGTAGAAAGGACAAAATTTGAATTTGCATTGTGCAACTTGTTTATGGAAACTTTGATTTTCTTTTCTCTGCATACGCTATGTAAAACAAGTCTTAGTACTAAAACTTGTCAGTGATAACAAGCCATGAAACTTGAGTTATGGTGCAATGGTGGTTAAAAGTCAAATTTTGGCTGGTGGACGTGGTTTGAGAACATTTAAAAGTGGTCTCAAGGGTAGAGTTCACATTCTTAAGATCAATGAGGTTGCAGATATAGCTAGTAATGTATCCAGTGTCAAATATTCATCAAGGTGAACAATCATTTGTTCTCAATTTTTACTAGTCTTACGAGATAGCGGGGAGTTGCTTTGAATAAGCTAAGTGGGTTCTCATTTTTGTATGAAATGTTGAGTCAATTTAGATTGGCAAACTATTTATTAGCCATACTATTACAATAAATAGATTCTACTTCCCAAAAAGCCCATTTTTTCAAAAAGGAAATAAAAAAGAAAAGTTGTAACATTTTTGTAATTTTTTAACATATTGGATGTCCTATTTTGAATTGGGATGCCTAAAATAGACTTTAGGTGTCCTAATTTGAAATAAGGACATCCAAAGAAGGGGATTTTGGCGTCTTAATTTTAAAAAAAAAAAGAAACGTAAAAAATGCTACTTTTGACTTCCTCAATTTAAATTGGGACGCTTATTTAGACATTTTAGGTGTCCCAAATTAAAATTGGGACACAAAAGGGTAAAAATATCCGTGCCTTCTTCTCAGCATATTCTCTCTTGTCATGCGTACTCCTTTCCCACTAAGCGTGCTATACTCCTCTCCCACTCATCTAGATCTCAAGTGCCTCATCCTCCCTCCATTTTCACTCCCATGATCCTCCTTCCTCCTTCGCTTCTCCCCGGATTATGGCCAAAACTAAGCTCGCTCGATTCAGGTGGCCCTTAGCTTCCTTCACCTCTCATTGCCATAAGAAGTTCAGAGGAAAACAGATGTGTGTTTCTTCTTCTTGCCACCGAGATTCGAGACCTAGCGATGCCAAAAGCTGCTTCGGATGAAAGCCCCAGCACTAAAGGAATGGTTTTGTTGCAAATCCGTTGCAACATGGTCACCAACTTGGTTTCACAATTTCATCACCAAACTCAAATTTGTGCAACACAAATCTGTATCCTCACCAAACTCAGTTCTAGTATGGCATTCCCCTCCTATTTCATTAGTTCCAGTTCCAACAAGGCATGCACGTCTTAATGAATTGCTGAAATATTCTTTTTTTTTTTTTGGTTTTTCTGGGTTGGTTCTTGAATTTCGTCGTGGCGGTGTTTTTTTCCTATGTTTTTCTTTAGCGTGTAGCTCGCTAAGGTCCTCAACCATGGCTCTATTTTCTAAGCAGAGAACGACTAGCTGAGATGGAGGAAGTGTGTGGCCGAGAGTATAGGTCGGCGATAAAAGGACACCTATGGTGATCTGATCTTCACTGTGTGAAGATATATTTTTTTTGAAAAAGAACTTTTGGTGTCCTAAAAATATGGGGATGCCTTAAGTGTCTCTTGTTACGTCTCCCAGATAGGTGTCCTTCTAAAAAAGGGCGTAAAACAACGCAAAAAAGGGACGTTGTAAAGCTTTTTTGTAGTAGTGCCAATGAACTCTGCTACTACCATCTGCTATGGTTTGATCCTTAAGTTGTGCTGTTAATGGTTTTATCCTTGCTTGGTTTTTCATTAATTCAACTCTTTTAATGATTGCTTGGTAATCTTTGAATCCTGTGATGGTATAATCCTGATATTCTTGAGACTAGATGTGTAAATGATAATATATTTATAACAATCTTTAGACTATGATATGCATGATTTCAATTATATTCAATCTAAATTGCGTGGGTGTTTTTTTTTTTTTGGGCTTTTCCCCTATAATAAAGATAGCAATAATAATAATAATAGTGCTTCCTTGTTATTTCAGGAAGATGCTGGTTACCAAACAAACTAGCCCTCAGGGAAAACTTGTCAGCTAGGTTTGACATTTATTTTGGTGACTCTATCTTCAAATGTGCTGGCTCTTTTACTATGCATTCATATGCCTACTATATTTGTCTAAGCAAAGCTTTGACCCTTGCCTTTTGTGGTATTGGTAACATTTGCTTGAATAGTCTAGGAGTTTGATGGCAAGTTAAGTTGTTGTTTTTTTTTTTCTAAACTTAATAGATCTACTCATTATGTGTCAATGTAACATTTGTAAGTTTTTATTTGATGGCTTAACTAATACCAGTAAAAGCTTTAGCTGAAGGAAAAAGCTTTTTGCTTCCTAATTCACTGCATGTTGATTTGTCTATTCTAGCCTTATTCTTTTAGCAAATTCTATTTATTAGATTTGTTTCTACCAAGTCTTCGATGTATTTTCTCCCTTTTTTGTGATAGGAGACATTACCAGGTTCAACTTGTTTGTTTTTTCCTTATATGTAACTTCTTCTAACATGACATTGCCTGACCCCTTTCGAGAGAGATGTCTAAATTACATGGCTCTTCTATAGTATAACTTTTGGTTTTTACTTTATAGATTAAGTCACCTTCGTCATGTAACCAGATATGATATTATTATTATTATTATTATTCATTTTCCCCTTCTAACTACTATTTTTGGGCTGGTGGAATAAAACTAGGTTAGCAAAACAATAGAAAGGCTTCCATATTGTCTGAAGGCACCAAGCTATCAAAATAGATGAAAAAAAAAGAATCTTCTGATTGTTGCCATACTAACCAAAATATTGTTTTCTATCATATTGAATAATAGCTAGTTTTATTGTACAAAAGGAAATAAAACTCTCAAGAAAATGAGAGATATTTCATTCTTCATAGATGTATTTTGTTTGAGCTGAGTATCAAAAGAAAGTTCAACAATATTGAATGGCTAAACTGTTTGATATTGAATTGTCATTTCAAGTGGCAACTACTTTATCCTTCATGCTGGTGAAGTTATAAAACATTGGACATTTGGATACTTGGAATTGACTGGACATTGTTGAAGCTGTTACAGAAGATGGACCTTCACCTAATAGGAAGAAAGAAGATAGAAGAACATTGTTAATGTTAGTATAAGGTCATAAAAAAGAGTTATGATGCAATATTTTTTTATATAATAGAGAGTTTATTAGATATTGACAATTGTATTTAGCATCATGATGTAACATACTTATTAGTTTGAATAAAGTAGACATTCTCTCTTAACTTGTACTTATTTCTATCTTTGTTCTTCTATACCTAACAACTTAAACTCTTCTTCCATTAGTTCCAATGATGGCGTTGAACGATTGAAGGGACCCTATAAATTATCACTATAAAGAAAAAGTGTGAATATTATTAACATGAAAAGACATTATACAAAAATTTCTCTTGTTGATACCCCACTAAAAGAACAAGACACAAAGGACATATATATATTTATTTATTTATTTTTGGGTGGGGAACTCACCATCAACATGCTAATAAATGACTACACTTAAGGTAATGCTTGCAATGTTTTAGGTGCAGACCATGAAATTAGAGCATCTGATTCCACACTTTTTACCTTGGACCTGCTTATCTTTCTTTGACGCTCTTGCCAACCTTTATTTATTTGTTTTTTTTTTGGGAAAATCCCCTTCAGGGCCCAAGTAAGCAACTTATTGTCAAAAAAGGCCCAAAGAAAAATAACATGTCAGAAAAGGCCCAAGTTGTTAGAGTGTATTGATTTAGTTGTTAACATGTACTGATTTAGTTGTTAATGTTGTATTGATATAGTTGTTCACGTTTCAGAAATAATACCGGAAAAGGCCCTCGGGCCTTTTCTGAGATGAGACTTTTTTGACAATATGTTGTTTACTTGGGCCCTGAGAAGGATTTTCCCAATTTTTTTTTTCCTTTTTTGTCTCTTAGTTCCATCTCTCTTTTTAATGCTCTTGGGTTGTTCATCCTTTTACTCTATCTTATTTTTTTCTTGGGTGCTCTATTTTTCCTTACTTCCATCTTCTTCCTTTTTGTCTTCATCTTTTGAATTCCTTAGTGATGAACGAAAGTATCTAGACAGTCAAACATTTCAGTTACTAATGTTATCATCAAATGACATAATTATCAGTATGTTTGAGTGCTCTGAAACTTAGGATCAACTTGTATTTCATTTCCTCTAATATCATGTATCACACCATTTCTAGCATCTTTAATCCATCTTTTTTTTTAAAAAAATATTTTCTGGTAGTTTCCTCTCTTCATTCACCTCATATATTTTCAAAGCATGACAATATAATATCTCAATAGACTAAAAATGCCTGCAATTGCACCATACAGGATCATTCTTCAGATCAAATGTCAATGTCCACTTTTTGTCTTCATTAACCGTAGTTCCAGTATAAGTGAAGAATGGACCTTTTGAAAGTTAAAATTAGTGATGTCGCTTGACATTCAAGAACCTTGCTTATGAGGTTAAAGAACAAAATTAATTATCATGTGAAAGTTAATTTGTGAAAAATTGATCATTGGTAATCAGTACGGAACCTGTAACTCTTTACGGTACTCATAAGTTATAACCCGTAACTTTTTAATCTTATCATGATCTTTGGATTCTATCTTATCATCTTTGGATTCCATCCTATCATGATCTTTGGATTCTTTATCCAATCTTTATCCAATTTTTATTCAAGGTTTGTTGCAAGAAGCCTTATCCAATCTTAATGGGATATAGCATTCGATACTTCAAAATTATCCTTAATAATCTAAGGGTTAAGGAGCAATTTCGCCAATAAACTATTGGCTCAGGAGCGCTCAACACAATAAACTTTTAACTGGACCTTAAATACCAAACAACTATTAAAAATATAGAGTTAGCACAATCTGTTAGTTTAAAATTAACGTCCGTTACTTTACTTTGACTGAATTGCTGGGTGTCCACGTGGAAGGCATTTGGGGTAGGTCTATCATTGGGTCTCCACCCTCCAGCACAGAATGAAGCTAGAACCCACGACGGTAGCGCAAACTTGGGTATCCCCAATCGCCATATTCTCCAACAGAACAGTAAAACTAGAGTAAAGCCTTTTCTCTTGGAACTCATTGGAATTGGAAGATACAGGGTCCCAGCAGAGCAAACTACAGTTACCGGACCTAAGGCCGTAGAAGGAGCTTCCCCCGCCGGAAATCGAAGAAAACGAAATTTTGGGAGTAACGGGAACGATCTGACCTCGATGGTAGCATTCAATGCGCTGGGTTGTTTGCCCTGCCACGATACCACAGACGGTGCCGGAGGAGTCGTCATCGATTACGGCAAGAGTGGCGCCGGAACCCAGAGCATGGATAAAGGGGATTGCAGAGAAGAGAACGGCGGCGATGAGGCAGATGTTGACGGAGAAGAGTGAAATCGTCATGTAAGAGGATGGTATTTGGCGTTAGGTAGCGGTCGTTTATGCTTCATTGGCAGAGATAGAAAATGGGGCAGAGGGAGAGAGAATGAAAATGAGAAAAAGAGAGAATCTGAAAGTATATAGGGAGCTAAAGGCATGGTAGAATTTTTCAGGGGTTTGGTTTGGACTTAAGAAGACATCAGACATGCCTTCTTCTACGTTATCTCAAGAAGCTGAATCAGGCCACGTTTGCTTTCTCACACACCGTTAATATTAAACTGACAGATTGTGCTAACTTTATATTTTTAAGAGTTGTTTGGTATTTAAGGTCCAGTTAAAAGTTTATTGTGTCGAGCGCTCTTGAGCTAATAGTTTATTGGCCAAATTGCTCCTTAACCCATAATCTAACCTCACTTATGACCCAAGACCCTATTAGGCCTTCTTATACATTTGGGCTTATAAGTGGAGAAACTAATTTCTCACTAAAAGCCCAAATGTGGCGCTTTTATTAATTGGGCTTGGAGTCCCACTCCAACCCTATCATATCTATAGTCTTAACAAAGCCTAATAACAATTATTGGCTCAAAATTGCTAAATCAAGCAATCGAAAGAGATCTTAGTGTGTGATTTATTAGACCCAATTAGTCATTGACATAGATAAACTTGAACCAATTAAACTCCTTTAATGGGCCTAATTTATCTAATGATCACATAGGACACTAGAAATGCTTTGCGGCCCCAGAAATTATCAAGTTGATAAAGTGATTTACCTTTCTAATCTGGACACCGTGCCAACATCATCCCTCACATAGTTGTGCACATTTAGTTGAGAGCAAGAATAGAGTATCATCTCTCTTGGTTGACTAAATGTAATTTTTCACGGAAGTAGGAATCTTTTTTCATTGACTCTAAGACAGATCATGACTCTTTATGATTGCTTACTATGCATATATTCCTGAGTCAACTAGAAGTTATCTAAACCCTACCAGTCTTGTGAATGACCAATCCCTTTTAGGGATTGTGAGTCCTTGCAACATGTTCATTTATACTCATGTATTCGAGTTATACCAAAGAGTACAATATTCTCCCCATTTTTAAGTGGATAGAGTTATACAGTTAAAGTATAACCCTAGGACATAGTGTTTGATGGCATCCTCAAGTCTAGGAGGATCCGCACTACCAAACGATGAGAGACATTATAAATCCAATGATACTTACTACAATGGATCCTTGTGGAGTCTCTCAGCGAGTTTGTCCAATGTTATCTTTTCTCTAACCGATCCATCCACAACATCAACAAAGACATCATGATGAGCCTGCTTTCGTCGCTAAAGCAATCAATTAAACTAGGTCCTAATTAATTATGCAATATAGGGTCAACCTAGGTCATTTTCCCAAGGAGCAAGTTGTGGGTTTTTCTTCAGGTTGAATTAAGGTGATGAAAAATGCAAATAAAATAAAACTCAACTACGTAAATGCAAGATGATAATGATTCTAAACCTAAATGAGAATGGAATTAATCTAGATGAGAATGCAAATTTGGGGGGTTTTTGTTTTGAGAAAATAATTAGAATCCTAAGAAAAGAAATTAACTAAAAGTGAATCAACCAATTTATGAGGATGAGGGGACAACTCAGGAATTGCATGGGGTTAACTTTCTTAGCCCAAACCAATTAATTAGACCAAAGGAGGTAATGAAAGATTGGAATTAATGATTTTAATCAACTAATTGAAACATGGGAAACCCTCAAGTTCAATAACACCTTATCCATTAGAAAACTCATAATGGAATAAGTGCTAGTTAATTAAACTCATTAAAACCTGCTCACAATTAATTTCTAAATAATTTTTAATTCTTGTTCACAATCATCTAATTAAACAACTAAACAATTTATCAATCTAATTAAACAATTAAATCGATAAACCCAATTGACAATCAAATTAATAATGAAAACTCAATTATTAAATCAATTGACAATCAAAGGGTTTGCAAACAAAAATCCCAGCAAATATGTTCAAATCCAAATTATCAAATAAATCTGAAATAAATGATATGTTTACAATCTAAAACTAGATTGTTCTCAAGAAAGCAATTTGAAACTATCTAAAACTAAATAATTTCAAAATCTTCAAACAATTCGATAAAAGGAAAAACACTCCCTTGTGGTTTTCAAATGTAAAACCCTAGGCTCTAGCTTTCTCCATACTCCTCCCAAGTTGCCTCCTAAATAACTCACGCTACCATGGATTTATTATCTTCTTCACACTTCAAACCAGCTATCACAGGCATGAGGATAGAATGAGAGGAATTGATGAATTCAAATGCCTCGGTCAATGCACATCCCCTGGACAAACTAATATGAGATGAAGAAATTGATGGATTTGTGGACGTGGGCCCGTGAGTGAATTGAATGAAGGAATTGATGATTGAATCAAATGAATCAATTCAATCCTCTATTGCAGCGTATGCACCCAAGTGGTTGAATGAATCGAATTAACGCCCTGCGTGATGCCGCGTTGCCTCTCAACGTACGTGTGTCTGCGGCTCTCAATGAGAGCGTGCCTTCTTTTTGTGGCTGCTAGGTTAATTTTATAGGAGAAAGAGAGGGTTTTTGGGTATCAACTTGAGTCCATAAAAATTTAGGAAGCCCAATAAAATTTCACCATTGGATCTCCTTTTAGTTTCCCTGAAAAGTTCTGCACCATAGGATCTCAAATATGATAAAATCATGATCTATTATATATTAAGAGATATTATTTAATCACAAGATACTAACTAAAATATTAATAATTTAAGCCCAATATCTCATAATTAATTCTGATTTATATTATCTCCTAAAATTGGCTAACAATTCAAATATTATCTAATATATCCAAATTAGCCTAAAATAATTCCCAAAATAAATGGATAAGGCAGGATAAAATATCTAAAAATATGGATTTATCACATCACCTTGCTTGTATTTCATGAGGCCCCTACTTTGTCTCTTTATACAAGTAGATGATATATTGCTAGTTTTATTGAGATCACCAATACCCTTTCTTGGTGATTCAAGACTAAGAACATGTTTTAGGCAATAGACATGTAGTGTCATCGAGTTCTCATGATCATGATCTCTATCATAGTTTTTTGAGTGAACACATGTTCTATTCCTTAGACTTTTATCTTTAAACACATATTATCTGTAAAATATAGGCGAGGCATAAATATGATAAAGATAAAGTGTGCTCAAATATATAAATCATGAAATATCAAATAGTATAAGGTGTTCATATGATAAAACAGATTGTTTTTAGGACGCCTATATACTAACCACTTTCTCATCTCTTGAGGAAATGCATGTGGTGAAAAGAGATCCAATTGCTCTTGGAACATTTCTAACACTGAAGGAGTGTAAATCTCAGTGACTTGTTGTAGTATGGGTGAACTTTGGACTATTCGTCATGGTTCTCCCTTGCTCCATAGTCATATTTCATGTCATTATACCTCTTATCTGGAACAGCCTGCTCAAGCCTTTTGAAGAATTCATTAATATTAATACTCAGGTTTGTAATACTTTCAATATTTGCATTAACACTTTTACTTATTTGTGTGCTATGCACACCAGGAGTAATAGTATACTTCATATAACACCATGTATATTTCTATTTGATTTCATATATAGACTTCAACCATGAGTTGTCTTCCAAATTGAATGATGATATTTGAGACACCTATACTTCAACCATGAGTATACTATGTACATTTCTGTTTGATTTCATATATAGATTTCAATCATGAGTTGTAATATTTTTAATATTTGCATTAACACTTTTACTTTTTTGTGTGCTATGCACACTAGGAGTAATAGTATACTTCATATAACACCATGTACATTTCTGTTTGATTTCGTATATAGACTTCAACCATGAGTTGTCTTCCAAATTGAATGATGATATTTGAGACACCTATGCTTATTCAATTTGTGATTTGCCTTCAATAGCAAACATACACTTGTTAAAATCACACAAAAAATGCGAAATATCCTTCATTGTATTCCTTAGACGTTTAATTCCATTTTGCTCAGTATGCTATGTGCATAATGTATGCTTCACTCCTGGCATAAGCTCACACAATGCTCTGGCCATTACATGATCTTGGTTAGTAAAAACTGTTATAGATCTCTCTTTTGCTTGTTTGCTTTCAAGAAAGCTTCTAACAACCACTTGAATGATTCTATGGTTTCATCATATAACAAAGATGCACCAAAAATTACAATTCCTCCATCATGATTGAGTCATCAAAATATGACAAGAAGCCTATGATTACTGTTTGTGCAATTTGTGGTGTCTAATGAAATTACATCATCAAAATAAGCATAATCTACAAGCATACGTGCATTGGTCCCAAAAATATTTGTAATTTGATTTTCGATATCAAGTTGATATAAATGGTAAAATGAAGGGGTTTTCAGTAATTTGTTCTTCAACATAACTCAATAATCATCCAACTTCCCCTTTTTTCATGCTTCTTCGTCGTTTGGCTATAAATAATTGTTCATATAAACTCGAGTGAAGCCAAGATTAACTCGTCCACATGCTTGCTTACTCATAGGGTCAAAAATCACCTTCTGTTTTTGTCCAACATTCCTAGCCAAAGCAATCTTATCCACTTGTGCATAACTTATTTTCCATTGAGACCTCATCACATGCATTATTTCTTATAGCAATGGGTGGTTATGCTTTTCTACAAAGCTGATGATCTTGAATTTACCTTCCACTACATTAACTGTCATTCTGACTTTATGTTCAATCCTGTCTTTTATCCGGTCTTCGTTTGCCCTTTTTTAAACACATAAATATATATGAAACATGGTTATGAAACCTACAAAATAATGTTATGCAACACACAAAACATAAACTTATGTGAAAAATATGAATGAAGGCACTAATTTTATTTTTTAAAAAAAAAAATTCATCATAAAAAAATCTTTTAAAAAAAAGGTATCATCTTGAATTTGTCATCCCCACAAAAATTTGGATCTTGTGTCGCTTTTTAGGAGATATGGGATGTGAGAAATCACATAATCCTACGCCAATACACTTGCACATATTATATCTATAATTCAACAAAAATGAAGGAATTAATTAATTAAAAAGATGTAATCTGTCTCATGTTATTACAGAATGATTCCAGTTTGTCCCTCAATCATCAATGATGGAATTACATACGAATTTAATTTCTGATTTAACAAGAAATCTTCCTTATTTTCCAAATAAATAGCCGGGACGATCACTTATTTCTCGTTTATTTTCATATTAACAAAACTGAATGAAATGTATCAGTTCGATTGCAAGCTTTCTTATGGTTCAAGCTATGTTTGTGTTTCTCTCTCTTCCAACTCCTTTTGTCTTTTTACTCAGGGCAGCGGCATCTTTTTCGCAAGATTTAATCATCCCAAATTGGTACCTTTTTTTAAAAAAAAATAAATAAATTTTAAGAGAAGGGTTGAATTCACCTATAGTCCAAAGGCAGAGGGTGTTTGAAGCCCACTCTGCAAGGAATTCAAGATTAAGAGTACATATGCCTCTATCTTAGCTTTGGTTATTGTTGCTTCGCAGACCCCTAGGATGCCTTCTCCAGCATTTTGACTAATTCCAGGATTGAACTCATTCATTTTGATGTGAGTGTCCGACCCCTTCGCTAGTTGAATCTAAGGACGAGGGGTAAATTGGTACCATTGTATTGACATGTATTTTGGTACTACCTCCGATCCTAATTATAAGACCTAGTTGACTTTTTTTTGGAAAAGATTAAGGAAATTAAATGAGTTACTTAATTATTGCATATATTGTATATCGTTAAATTATATATTAGTTTAGTAATTAAACTAATTAGTTTGAAGAAAAAAATGAATGCTCTAATGTAATTTAATTTGCTTCCTTAATCTCTTAAAAAAAAAATCAGGTAGGTCTTATAATTAGGATCGGGGCGAGTATATTGTGATCACTGATTTTTCATTTTGTAATTTCCAAGGGATTTTTATGGGATTTTCCCTTGATTTTTTTTTTGTCTATTTGAAAATAAGTGAAAAATAATAATTAAAAAAAACAGAGCCTAAAACATGTGGGTAAAACATAAGCCCACAAGTACGAGGTTAAAGTTCAACTTTAGCAGTTCAAGGCTAAATGGGCTTTTCAGGCCTGACCTCGTAATGAGATAGCACTTTTTTTGCTACTGCACCCGGTTCACCAGGGCTTTACCCTGCCTAGTCCGGATTGAGATTCTGTCGGGCGCATATGCGGGGACCTCGTAATGAGATAGCACTTGTACGATGGGGCTGGACTGTTTTCTCTACTCTGTATATGAATATGGTGTATGGCTATGTGGGCATGTATTATGAGAGCCCATCCCATGAAAGTTGAGTGAGTATGTGGTTAGAAATTGGCATAATTAATCTGCAAATTCTTGTTGACTATAGTTCTACACTTTTACTTGATTTCTAATTAGGTTTATTTAACTTTATTCTTTTTACATATTCTTTTAGTTTCAATTTTTTTAATTAGGTATTTTTATTTTTTCAATAAAAATATAAATATTTAATTAATAAAAAAGGGATAGAGATCTAATAAAATAAAACATAAGGAACCTGATAAGAAGGGGGGAAAAAAATTAGAAACCTAATTTTGCAATTATAATTACTTTATTATACAAATGGGAGAAGTTGAAAACAGTGGAGCTCGTGGTGAAAAGAAAGTATGGAGCCCACAATAAATAAATAAATAAAAAGGTAGCGAATTTGATATCTAATATTTTTATCATTTTCAAATTTTAAATTACATACAATCAATATTGTTAAATATTTTTATAATAAATTTTTTGGGTAAATTTTTTTCTATTGGATTTTGGGAAAATTTATGTCACCAATGATGGTGGGTATGAAATCCCCACAAAAGCATTATACAGAAAATCCCTTACTCTTTGAGGTGGACTCTCAAAAAAAAAAAAAAACCCCCACCTTTTCCTCAAAACTTAAATTTGCTAAGCAGTCTGCACAAACACATGCAAAAACCTAACCTGCTCATACAACTCACTTTTTTATATACCAACAATTATTGGGAGCAAATGATAAAGAATTTATTTTCTCACCATCATGTCCTTAGTTTGAGGCATGGAAATAGTGAAAATGGTGTTGAGAGTTTTTTCCCCACGACCGTGGGCCCGATGTGGGGCAAAATTCGGATTAGTCAGAACCGAAGGTTCTGGTGAATCGGATGGGATAGGGGGGGGGGGGGGGAAAACTCACTTTTTACAAGTTTTAGCCAAATCATACCCCATATCTCTGTTCTCATAGCAGAAGAAACCCCTAAGAATGTTTGAGATTTTAAATAAAAATAAGTTGTCTGGGATTACTTATTTTAATTTCTTACAACAAGAAAACATTATCTTACTAAGTGGGGGTTGTCTATATATATATATAGAACGTATGACCTCATTGTATTATGTTGAAAACCAAATTTCTACAAGCAAGCAAGGAAAATCAAATTTCCAAGGATGGCAAATATACAATTTTTAGACATATAATCATGTAGACAGATTTCAATATTATCCACACATAAAAGTTATGTGCAACTCTACACATAATTACAAGATCAAGAAAGAACAAGATTTTGGGTCGATTTGAATAAACAATATTCTGTTTTTAAAAACTAAACAAATAAAGAAGCATGTTTGGAAATGTACTTTTAGACTTTAGTCACGTGTTCTTTTAAAAAAATCAGAATATCTCTTTGTAATATTTTGTGGACCAACCAAAACAAGCCTCTGTCGCTACCACGTGAACCAAAACTACCACGCCCATCACGTTTTAAATTTCACATGGGTTAGTGGTACAGTTTTTTTTTTTTTTAATGGTCTCTTCTTATTATTTTAGTTTTTGTTTGTCTAGGCTTAAATTACAGTTTTCGTCCTTATAATTTAATAGAGTTAAGATCCAAGAATATCCAAGAACTTTTACTTTATATGTAAAAATGTATATACATTTTTCTCATGTGCAAAAATACGTATGAAATTAAAAAATCGGAGTAAAAATGACATTATGTACGGTTAACAGTACCAAATGCCCATTACTTTTTGTTGTAGCACCCACCTTTAATTGTAAAATTATTCTTGCTTCGATTTTTAATTTTTATAAGTATTTTTACATCGAAAATAAATTAATGCGTATTTTTATGCTTTGAATATAAATTCATATATAAAAACTTGGACTACTTTATTATTTAAGGGACAAAAAAACTCTTGATTTAAAATTTGATATACCAAAACTAAAACTAGAATTATGGGAAAGTCCAGCTAGCAATAATTTGTATTAACCCTTTTAATTTTCATGTACTCTCTTGCTTCCATGTCAATTTGCCTGTCTGTACTCCGATCGGCCAACCTCTCTGTCTCTCTCTATATATAATCTTGAACGCCATTACACAAACGAGAGAACATCAGGGAAACGAAGAACCGAAGTAATTAAACATGACGGGAAGAGGAGATCAGTGCGAAATTGAAACCCATGTTTTGATCTTTCCTTTTGCAGCTCAAGGGCACGTCAACTGTATGCTTCAACTCGCCGAGCTTCTGCTTCTTTCCAACATCCATGTCACCTTCCTCAACACGGACCACGTCCACCGCCGCCTCCTTCGTTTCGCCGATATCAAGTCTCGCTTAGCGGCCTATCCCACCCTCCACTTCGAGACTTTCTCTGACGGACTTCCGGCCGACGACCCCCGATGCGGAGATAGCATGGGCCAACAAATCAAGCAGGTGGATCTGACCGCCTTGCCTCAGTTGAAGAAGATATGCATGGAAGCTTCTGGAAAGCCAAGATTCAGTTGTATCATTGGAGATGGAATCTTTGGACGCCTCACCAACCAAATTGGTCAAGAACTTGGGATTCCTGTAGTTCATTTTCGTACCATAAGCGCTTGCTGTTTTTGGGCTTTCTTTTGTGCTCCAAGCCTATTAGAAAGCAACGAACTTCCGATTCGAGGTATGTGTATATATATATATATATATTATATTTCTTCTCTCTCATTTTCAGAAGTGAAATTTCTACAAGATTTGATATTTACAAAGGGCTTATGTATGGAAGGGGAAGAAGACCTAGATCGCATGGTAACAAGTATCCCTGGTATGGAAAACTTGGTGCGATGTCGGGATCTCCCGAGTTTGTTTCGACGATCCCATAAACGGACAATTCCGCTAGAACATGTTGCGTTCGAGACCCATCAATCCCTGCGAGCACAAGCTCTGATTTTGAACACATTTGAAGACTTAGAAGGTCCTATCCTCTCCCAAATACGGAATCTCTTCCCAAAACTCTACACCCTCGGTCCTCTCCACGCTCTCCTAACCGCCAGAAAGGCCTCAAAAACGGCGTCGTCTGAGGAGAAACCGCCCCCATCGTTCGCAAACAGTCTTTGGGAAATTGATAGAACTTGCATGACGTGGCTTGATGCTCAGCCACCTAAGTCGGTGATATACGTGAGCTTCGGAAGCAATTCCACGATGTCAAGAGATGAGCTCATGGAGATATGGTACGGTTTGGTGAACAGCAAGAAGCGGTTCGTGTGGGTGGTCCGACCCGACATGGTGGCGGAACAAGAGGGAAAGGATCTGCCGTCGGAGCTTGTGCAAGGGACGACGGAGAGAGGGTGCATGGTGGGGTGGGCCCCACAACAGGAAGTTCTCGAACACGTGGCGGTTGGTGGGTTCATGACACACAGTGGATGGAACTCGACGTTGGAGGGTGTGGTGGCCGGAGTTCCGATGATATGCTGGCCGTACTTTGGTGACCAGCAGATCAACAGTAGGTATGTGAGTGAGGTGTGGAAGTTAGGGTTAGATATGAAGGACACGTGTGATAGGAAGATTGTGGAGAAGATGGTGAATGATCTCATGGTGGAAAGGAGGGAGGAGTTTCAGAAATCGACGGACGCTATGGCAGCGGGGGCCAAGGCGAGTGTGACTGATGGTGGGTCCTCTTACTCTGATTTCGACAGTTTTATTGAGTATTTGAAGTCACTTGGTGCCGGTAGTCGAAATTAATGATTCTCATTTCATGGAATTACGTAATTTCAGATTGGGGAATGTAATCTCTTTTTGTTTTAATTTCAATTAAGATTAATTAAGTCTAATATCTCTATGAAATTAGGAATATTTAAAAGAGTTTTGTGTCTTTTAGTATTTTTTAAGTTCTTTATTATTTAATTCACAAGGTTATTCTTGTTGATTATGCAAAATGATTATGTGTAATCCTGTTTTAATTATCATGTTATCTTACAAATCAAGCATTGAGGCTTCAAAAGAAGCTAATTCCATAGATATGTCTCATAAAATTACGTATCTGGGTTTTTCAATTATCTCTTTCATCAAGCTAGGGCGACGCAAGTGCTCTCTTTGTACCAGTTTGGGATTTTGCTGACTTAAGTGCCTTTTCTTATATGGTCTTTTGCAAACGGGCAAAGAAATTAAAGTTAAATTGTAAATGTGATTTGTGTTTGAAATAATGGTGAGTTTTTATTTAGAATAGTGTTTGAAAAATCAATTGAAATGGAAAATGACTGAAAAATGTATGAATCTTATTGAATACTACACATATATTAATGGTATATTATGTGATAATTAAAGATAAAAAATTTAAATTTGAAAAAAAAAATCAATAATAATAATGGTATCAACCGTAACACCACTAGCTCGGCTCGGCTCGGCTCGACAACACTCTCCTCCTAACTCACTACACCGACAAAATACTCTTCTCAATATTAATTATAATATTATTTTTTTTTTCATACATTAGAAAGGTAAACAGACGAAAGAAAGAAAGGAAAAAAAAAAAAAAAAACTAAACTACTCCGTAAACATTGATCTAGAGTTGGTTGCTCCTCTATGGGCCTGTTTGGATTCACTTAAATTTGACCATTAAAGGCAAAAAAATGCAGTAGCTTAAAAGCCAACGCTCACACAGTGATCAAAAGAAAATGGAACCTGTTTGGATTGTCCAGAGTGTTAGCTTAACTTTAAGTCAAAAAAGCTCAAAAAGTCAGTTAAGGAAAAAGCTCCAAAATCTAACTTTTTCCAAAAAGCTCTCAGCTTTTTGATGTGGGCCCCACCACTTCTACCACCATCAATCCAAACACAAATAATTATCTATAACTTGACTTTTTTTTTTCCTTCTACCGAGCTTTTTTAAAAATCAGATAGCTTTTAAGCCACCACTCTTACCGCCAACCCAAATAGGCCCAATATTTGCGGCAAAATGGTGTAAAGTGAATCCATTTCGTGAAGGCTAAATTACACAAATAACATTAAATTTTGCATCAAAATTAGGAGAGTCTAGTGAGAGGAAGTGTTGGTTTGAGGAGCAGAAATGAGTTTTGGTTTGGTGGGAAATGGGTTCAAAATCATTGAATGCTGAATGCGTATGGTTTTATAATATGGGTTAAGGTGCGTCTAGCACATTAAACTATGACTCAAGGGCGTCCAACACAATTAACTATTAGGTGGACCGCCCAGCACAACAAACTTTTTAAAAGGAGCGCCCAACACAACAAACTTTTAAAAAGAAGCGCCCAGCACAACGCCGTTAAAAAAAAAGTTAACGCAGTTAGCAAAAAAGTTAACGTCCGTTATCTAAGGAGCACCAAGCACAACAAACTATTATTTCAAGAGCGCCCATCACAACAAACTATTATTCCATGAGCGCCCAGCACAAAATTCTAAATTTTACTAAATTAAATAATTTTTTTCTTAATTGTCATTATTCAAAACTACTTGTATAAATATCTATAGACAAAAATTACTCTCTCTCCAATTTTCTAAAAATTATAATTTGCTAAAATAAAAAAAAGTTTTGATTAAAAATATAAATATATGATTTAAATAAAACTCAAGATGTTTTTAGTTTATGATATATGTTAAACAAAAAAATATGTATGATTTATTTTTATTTTAGAAGAAATTTATATGAGTTAAAAAATTCATTTAATGTTAATAAAATTTAAAAAATCTAAAAATTTAATATAGATTTTTTTATATGTTTAAGAAATTTTATTAAATTCATTTAATGTTTAGATTTCTAAAAAAATCTATGTTAAATTTTTAGATTTTTTAAATTTTATTAACATTAAATGAATTTTTTAACTCACATAAATTTCTGCTAAAATAAAAATAAATCACATATTTTTTTTTTGCTTAACATATATCATAAACTATAAAACATCTTGAGTTTTATTTAAATCATATAATTATATTTTTAATCAAAAATTTTATTTATTTTAGCAAATTATAATTTAGAGAAAATTGAAGAATGAGTAATTTATGTTTATAAATATTTATACAAGTAGTTTTGAATAATGACAATTGAGAAAAAATTATTTAATTTAGTAAAATTTAGAATTTTGTGCTGAGCGCTCTTGGAATAATAGTTTGTTGTGCTGGGCGCTCCTTAGATAACGGAAGTTAACTTTTTGCTAACGGCGTTGTGCTGGATGCTCATTTTTAAAAGTTTGTTGTGCTGGACAATCCACTTAATAGTTAATTGTGCTGGACGCTCCTGAGTCAATAGTTTATTATGTTAGACACACCTTAACCCTTATAATATTGGATAATCATGCAAGCAGCTGGCTTTTTATAAAGAGGGCAAAATGGTCCACCAACGCTTACAACAATACCAACGCCCATCAACCACCAACAGAAGCTGTAATTTGAATCTTTGACGAGAAGTAGCTTTTTTTTTTTTTTTCCAAACATAAACCCATCAGCCATAAAAGTCATTCCAAACGCGCCAAGGTTTCGCCTCCGGGGCATCTCTCCTAATATTAAATTATAGTACAATTTTTTCTAAAATATGATGTGTTTTACATTACAAAAAAGGTGTTGATGATGTTGCTGATGAGAACCTAAGAGATGAATTATGAATTGATTGAGTTCCTTTCTTTTGTATATTTTATATCATTTAATGTGCCAGTACGTATTTTCTATAAATTGTCACATGATTTAGTTGATATTTTATTTGTATTTTTTGGCTAATTTTTTTCCCCTATCTTTAATTAAGGTATACTCTGTTTACTGATGAAAAAACCGAGGTAAACAGAATCTTATGAAATTTATGTTTTTTTGGGAAAATTCTAAAAAATTACAACTTGAATTTCAAAATTTTAAATATGTAATTTTTTAACAAAACAAGCTGCCAATTATTTTATTGTTCTTATTAATCTTATTATTTTTGTTGTCAACAAGATTTTGAGGTTCAAGTGGTATTCTTATATAATTTTTCCTATTCTTTATAAGGAAAAAATTAAAATTTATTCAAAAAAATCGAATTTGATAGGAGTGTATTCAAATTTATTTTAAAAAATTCAAATTTGATAGGAGGAGATTTTTCACAAATTCGCATTTGAAAATTTTAGCGTGATTATGATTAATATTTTTATTAATGATATAGGTGAGAGATTTTTAGGTACACTCATTGTAGTTCCAGCTAGTGGCGGACCCAAGATTTTAAGTTTGTGTGTACACAATTAGTGGTGGGATTTGAGGGACTGCCCTCAAAAAATTTTTTTAAGGAAAGTTTTAAACGCATTAAAAAAAAGAATATAAATAATAAAAGAAAAGAAAACTTCAGATTAATATAGAAAAAAATAATCAAGAGTCAACTAACATTTACATCAGAACGATTACAAAATATAAGCTAGCTCATCTCAATGCTTCCTCTATCGAAACCTAGAAAATTGTATCTTTTTTCATACAGGGACACTAAGGGTGTGCATGATAACACTCCCAGGATGACTTTTTTCTTAATTTCTGTGCCCCAGAACAAAAATGGATGGGAATTATGTTTGGTAAATCCGTTTTTTTTTTTTGCTCTCGGGATGAACCGGCATAAAATCAAAACCTATTTTACACAACACCTCTCTTCTGTCTTGCGCAAACAACCTCAGCCACTGCCATCACCACCACCACACCGCCGCTACCACCGCCCCACTACAACTATCACCGCCACCACCCCACCCCTATCACCACCACCACCGTCGCCGCCACCACCACAACCACCGCCACCACCCCACTCTCGCCGCCGCCACCACCACAACCACCGCCACCACCCCACTCTCGCCGCCGCCACCACCACCCCACCACCACCACCGCCACCCCACCCCCGTCGTCGCCACCACCTCCACCGTCACCACCGCCACCTCCACCACCACCACCCTACCACAACCACAACCACCGCCACCGCCATCGCCACCACCCCACCACCACTGCCGCCATCGCCGCTGCCACATAAATAATTTTTTGAATATAAAAATTAAATAAATAATTTTTTAAGAAATTTAAATTTAAGTTTATTTGTAACGTATAATAATTATATTAATTATTAAAGAAAAGGATAAAATGGTAAAAATAACTCATTAATCCTTCATCTTTCTCCCTTACTATTTTTTTTAACTCCTAAACAAGTGGAGAAAAAATGTGTTGCCAAACGTAATTCTGATTCTCAGAGTAAAAATAAAATGGGTTAACAAACGTAATTCTGATTCTCAGAACTCTTCCAAAGCATAGAATCAGAAAAAACTGTTTCATCTCAGAAACAGTGTTGGGCAACAGAATGGTTGCCATGCACACCCTAAGCAACTGAAGCTATGATTTCCAATTTCAAAGTAACTAAACAATTCACATTCTATGTCAATTTTTAAGTAATCAGCAAGTAATCTAAAATAAGATAAATTAACATCCAAAGGATGAAAAGATAGTATTTGTAATCAATAAACTATAGATAAGTAAACTAAATGAAAGGCGTCTTTTTATATTTTTTTGCGTCTCCTTCTCTCAATGAAATGCATTGCTCAACTGGTAGAGTCCTTCCTCTTAGGCTGCACCCTTATGTCGATGGTTCGAAGCCTCGATTTTTGTGTAGCATTTAAAGTTAAAAAGGTTTCACTATTTTTCAAAAAAAGTTCTGAAAGAAACGTACCTGGAGGAATCGAACACGGGACACTATGACCACCAACTTTGTAGACTTATAACCAAGTAGGCCACCTTGACAAGTTGATTTAGAATTCCTTCAAAATATATACATATTATTAGAATTTAAGTGTCTGCACTTGCCCACACTGACCCCAGTGTGGGTTCACCGTTGGTTCCAGCCACAAAACTTATCAAGATTAGTTTAAGATATTTTGGGCATGTTACCATTTAATTTAATTAGTTGTTTATTTCATTTTATTATTGTTAATTATTGTTATAAGGTCATGAAGTGCGAAATAGAATATATTTGAATCAATATCTTAACAAAACACAATCTTCTAATATAATTTAGTATTTTTATTTAATTTTTAATCATTTAGTCAACATTATATGTGGGTGAAGCTTTTGTTTTCCTTCACTTAACCAAAAATAGCAATTTTCTTTTTATTTTTAATTAATTCAATTTAAGGGTAAGATGGGTATTTCACATTTCTTTTCCATATGTCACCCCTCAATTTTTTTCATACCAAACCATTTATCTTCTCTTGCACATCAAAATCTTCCCTTCCCTTCTTTTTCCTCCTCAAATCTTCCTCATACCAAATGGGTTGTAACATATAGTTTGTTTGGTAATAGAAGCCCCGCTAGACTCTTTGGTCTTGATAAAGAATTAAAAAAGAAAAAAAAACAATTTTATCAATTTAATTTTATGATAATATATCGGTCAAGTGAACTTGCACATTTCCTCGAAAAACTCCCAAATAATGGATGGGACTATGTTTTGGGGGATGGGTGAAATGAAAATTTTAATTTTATCAAATTGCTACATTCCTTTTTTTTTTTTGACAAGAATAGGCAAGCTAAACTTGAGAAAGAGAAAAGGGGAAAGACTATGCAAATCTAGCTCCTAATACAGTACAAAAAGCCAAAAGCTAAGAATGACAGATCAATTGGTCCTTTAAAAACATATGAAGACAACCACTTGGGACAGTTGGTAATAGAACCACACCTGCATCATCTGGGGTATCAAGACCATACTTGGCCATATAGTCAGCAAAGGAAATGTTGTCTCTTGGAGTGTAGTAGATCTCGACGTTCCAGTCCATGAAGAGAAGATCTTTGGTCTCTCCAATGATATCTTTGAGTGGATGATCAATATAGCAATCCTTCATGAGGATGTTGACGGCCTCAAGAGAGTCAGTATATAGAAGAATTCTTTGAAGCCCCATCTGATGCGCCACTTTTAATCCTGTCATGATCGCGTAGAGCTCCGCTTCAATGACTGTATGGGGCCCAAGAGACCTGTGAAACCCCATTAGCCATTGACCTTCAGAGTTTCTGATTACTCCTCCGCAAGCTGCCTGATGTTGATGACGCACAGATGCATCGACGTCAATGTGAACCACATTCACAGGAGGAGGGATCCAGGATTCTTCTCCACACTTGCCAAGTTGGAAAATTTGGTGAGTAAGAGATTGGTTGGCAGTATTTTCCATTAAAAGATAATTGCAAAAGTGAAGCATCTCCCTGGTATCCGTGGTTTCACCCTAAAACAAGAATTTGTATCTCGTTGTCTAGAGGATCCAGCACCTGAAACTGAAGACTCTTGGCCACGAGAAATTCTGAAATTTCCTTGTTCCAGGATTGTGATTTACATTCCAGTTGAGCCAGGATTGCAAATTACCTGCAAAAAAATGAGAAAAATAGTTAGGCTTTAAAATCTGTTTCCACAAGTTTTTTTGCTCTTGCACAGTCCCTTATTATATAGATCACATTCTCCTCACTATTACAAGAGAAGGGGCAAAGGTTGTCATTAGTGAGGCCTCTTCTAGCTCTGAAAGAGTTAGTGACTAGCCTCTTGTGTCCCACTTGCTACATAAAAAATTTAATTTTTTCCGAGACCTGCCATTTCCACATTAATGCCCAAAAACTGTTATCCCTCATTCCTCCATGGTCAGATAGGTAATTATAGGCAGTCTTAACTAAAAAGCTGTCATCTCTCGCAGCTCTCCAAGAGAAACAGTCAGGGAGGTTACTAGATGGGGGGCAAATTTTGGTGATAATATTTATAATTGAAGGCGGTAAGACACCCTGCCACCTGTCAACATCCCATCTTCCATTTGCCAAAAGTTGGTCATGAATCGTCTCATCATCATTCACAATGGCAAGTCCATCAATTTAACGTTAGTTTTCCAATGGGAGACTGGCCAACGATGGATGAAATTATGTTGTGGGGGATGGGTGAAATGAAAATTTTCAAATGGGGCAAGTAAAACCAATCAATCAACTTTAGACATGAAATCTCATGTGACCCGCTTAAGAATCTGATTACTTGAAAAACGCGTCGGATAATTACGTCATTAAATTAGTCCATGCATAATTATATTAACACTCATTCAGCTAATATCTCTGTCAAAGCTAAGTAATTTATTTTTTTGAAAAACCATGACAAATTATTCCCTAACAATCTAACATAATCAATTTCCCTTAATTCTAAAATGTTTGATATCTTTAGTAACATCTGTGGAATACAATTATGTATTTCATTTCCAAGTTATTCAAATATATTGTGATATTATTCCCATTTAATTTTTAGTTTTTATTATTGGGGTTTGAAGATAAGGTAATAAAATAAATTGAATTTAGAAATAAACATTAAATCATGAATTAAAGTAAATTGAATTTGAAAATAGACATCAAATCATGAGTCATAAATCATAACACCTCATTGACATTTAAAGGCTATAAGAGCTACATATATTCACATGTCGAAATGGCCAAAAAATACCTAAGAACTTCAGCTTCTATGATTGTAGGGATCTAATTTAATCATTTTCTATTGCCTATGAATTTCAGAATCTCCATTATTTATTATATTATTAGTGCATTAAATTATAGGGAGAACTATCATTTTTGTTCTGAAAGTTTTGCCTCAGGAGCACTAGGTACTTGGAAGTTTTTTTTCCCTTATCATTTTTACCCTGAAAATTTCTAAATTAGAGCAATGACTTAATAGATCCAAATAGTCAAACGTTAGTTGACCTAATTATGTTGACGTGGTTCTGCCATATAGGATTAAATTCTACATAATAGTCCAAACATTATGCCACATCAACACCTTGTTCATCTCTCTCTGGTCTGGCCATTTCTGGGGCCATCACGGCCGCGCCTTCGGGGACTACGGCGGATCCCTCTTCTGCAACGACATAGGTAGCACGCCTCTGGTGAAGCTCGCGGTGTTCACCATCTACAAAGAACAAGACTTGTATGATGTCAGCCTCGTTGATGGATACAACCTTCTGATCTCCATCAACCCATTCAAGGGATTTGGCAAATGTAGCTACCTTGGTTGCATCAGCGACCTCAATCTGATTGTCCAATGGGGCTTCAGGTTAGGTTTCACGACAAGACAATGGTCACTTGCAAAAGTGCCTACTCTGCCTGTTGTGGAAGCGGGATATATAAAGCGTAATTGATTATACTAAAAAATCACAATACTAGAAAACAAAGCTTCTAGACGTAATTTAATAATATGATAAACCACAACTACTATATGTAATTGCAGCTAATAAATAATAAGCAAGACAACAATAAAAGGAACAAGACAACAATAAGAGAAATACCAGAATCTAATTTCACTCCAACAATCTACATGTGAAATAATACATGAGAAAAAGAAATTTTAATGCCTTATGAGAAGACAATTTTGAGGGATGATATATAAGGGAGGAGGGGGATCTTATTTAGTAATGAAAAGAATCAGAAAGATGTGTCTATTCATGATAAACGTATGTGCATTTATACAAGAGAGAGGAGCCTATACATAATGGCTCATAATGATAATTATATGCGTAATCCCTAATTACATGGGATCTAATTATAATCCCATGATTTCAGATATTTACATTAATACTAATATATTATTTCCTAACACTCCCCCTCAAGTTGGAGCATATAGGTTTATCATGTCCAACTTGTTACAAAAGTACTCAACCCATGTCCCATTTAAGGTTTTCGTTAAAAGATATGCTAGCTAGTCATTTGATCGCACATGCCTTGTGGATACAACATTTTCTTTTATCTTGTCACGAATAAAGTGACAATCAATTTCAATATGCTTTGTGCGTTCATGGAACACAAAGTTTGATACTATATGGAGCGCTGCTTTGTTGTCATACCATAGTTTTGTAGGTAATACTATGGTAATGCCAATTTCTTTCATGAGCTGAAATACCTACACAGTTTCTTTCACTGATTGTGACATGGCTCTGTATTCTGCTTCTGCACTTGATTTTGACACAACGCCTTGCTTCTTACTTCTCCAAGATATCAAGTTACCACCAACAAATACACAGTAACCTGTAGTGGACCATCTTGTGGCCTTAAATCCTGCATGATCAGCATCACAGAAGCATTCGACTTTAGTGTGCCCATAATATGTATAGAGAAGGCCACAACCGGGGGAACCTTTCAAATAGTGCAAGATATGCTCTAAGGCTTCCCACTGTGCCACTGTGGGAGATGCCATGAATTGGCTAAGTACACTGACCGAAAAGGTTATATCAGGGTGAGTTATTGTCAGATAATTCATCTTCCCAATGAGTCTCCTATATCTCTCAGGAGATGCAAATGGCTTCAGTTTCTTTGGATCAGTCTTCTTCTTTAGGTCATCAGGAAGTTCATCGCACATGGTATCATTTAGATCTAGGAACGGATTTGGAATCATGGGAATGCTACTTGGTGCAATTCCAAGCTTTCCAGTCTCCTTTAACAGATCAAGAACATACTTCCTCTGAGTCAAAAGGATTCCCTTCTTGCTTCTCAAGACTTCAATACCAAGGAAGTACTTCAACAGTCCTAAGTCCTTTGTTTGAAAGTGGGAGTTAAGGAAGACTTTAAGCTCTGAGATGCCAGCAATGTTACTCCCAGTAATCACAATATCATCGACATACACTACTAGAAGAATCATTCCTGCATTGGACTGTTGGTAGAACACAGAATGATCACTCTTACTTTGGTTTAAGCCAAACTTCTTGACCACACCACAAAACCTATCGAACCAAGCACGAGGACCTTGCTTTGAACCATACAATGACTTTTGAAGATAACATACTTTCCGATGCTCCCCCTGAGCAACAAACCCAGGTGGTTGCTCCATATACACTTCCTCAAGAAGATCATTATTCAAAAATGCATTCTTAACATCTAACTGATGCAAATCCCAGTGATATGTGGCAGCCAAAGAGACAAGGAGACAAACTGAAATAAGCTTAGCCACGGGGAGAAAGTCTCAGAGTAATCAAGGCCATAAGTCTGAGCGTACCCTTTGGCAACAAGACGAGCTTTCAACCGATCTAAGGAACCATCAGCTTTAGTCTTCACAACAAACACCCATTTACAATCAATGGCCTTCTTCCCAGAAGGTAGATCAACAAGGGTCCAAGTACCAGCCTTATCAAGGGCCATAATTTCTTCTTCCATCGCGGCACGCCAACCAGGGTGAGTCAAGGCTTGGTGAAGTGTAGTAGGGGTAGAAATGGACTCAAGGGTGGTTCCAAGGGAATAGGAAACATGGGACAATTGCTGGTAAGACATAAACGAGGAGATAGGATAAGTACAATCAGCATATCGCTTGGGAGGACAGGAGGGACGGGTACCTTTGCGGAGGGCTATAGGTAAGTCAACAGATTGGTCAATGGCAGAGTCAAGAACAAGGGGGTCAGGAACAGGAGTGGCAGGGGTGGGGGTCGCAGGCTTAGGGACCACGGAGGCGGGAATGGAATCCGTTGGCGAAGCAATCACTGGCGAAGGCGAAGGAATAGCAACATCAACATCATCAAGAAGATCAGGGGCCGGAGTAGTTGCTGGGACTGGTGAGAGAGGAACACGATAAACCAGAAGATCATCAGGTTCATCAACAACAGTGGATGACTCAGATAAGTTTGAAGACTTGAAGAAAGACGAAGACTCATGAAAGGTCAAATCAGTGGACACAAGATAACGACGGAGGTCAGGAGAGTAACATTGATAGCCTTTCTGAACTTGAGAATAACCAAGGAAGACACATTTTAAGGACTTGGGGTCAAGCTTACTAACATTCGGACAGACATCCCGAACAAATCAGACACAACTAAAAATTTTGGGATCAACCGGGAACACCTTAGTGGTGGGAAACAGAATGGAATATGGCACAGAACCACTAAGGATAGCGGAAGGCATGCGATTGATGAAAAAACAAGCAGTAGACATGGCATCGGCCCAAAATGATTTAGGTACAGAAGAGTGAAACATGAGAGCATGGGCAGTTTCTAAGAGATGACGGTTCTTTCTTTCAGCAACACCAATTTGAGCAGGTGTATCAACACATGGTGATTGATGAAGGATGTCATGACTCAATAAAGGGTGCAGAAAAATATTCCTTTGCATTATCACTTTGAAGAATTTTCACGGGAGAATTAAACCGTGTTTGAATGACGAAAATGAGTAAACAATTTAGAGCGTTGTTTCATTAAGTAAAGCCAAGTAGTTCGGGAAAAATCATCAACAAATGTGACAAAGTATCGATAACCAGTCTGAAACAGAATTGAACAAGGACCCCAAACATCAGAATGAACTAAATCAAAAGGGGACACAGCCCGTTTATTGACTCGAGATGCCAAATGAACACGGTGGTGTTTGGCAAATTGACACGACTCACAATCCAAAGAAGAAACAGATAAAAACTGAGGGTAGAAACGTTTTAAGGAAGAAAGGGACACATGACCGAGACGACAATGAACTTCAAAGGGAGATGACCCACCAGTACAAGCAACAGAACGCGGCACCTGATCATCAAGGATGTAATGTCCACCTGATTCGTAGCCTCTACCAATAATCCGCCTCGTCGAAAGATCCTGAATTAAACAATGATCAAGGTATAGTGAGATACAACAGTTTAAATGACGAGTCAGTTTACTAGGAGACAAAAGATTAAAGGTGAGATCAGGAACATTAAGAACGGAAGAGAGGGAAATGGACGGTGTTGGTAAAACAGTTCCTAAACCAAGGACACGAACCGAGGAACCATTGGCGACAAATATGGAAGAGGGGCTGGCATAGGGGGCATACAAGGAAAATAAATGATGGCTCCCTATCATGTGGTCGGTGGCACCATAATCAATGACCCACTTCGTGGAAGTGGTAGCAAGGCCAGAAGACAAAGTACCTGTAGCAAGTGCCCCTGCAGAGGGTGAACCAGAATCAGACTGATCAGGTGTTTGAGCAATATGAGCAAAGCCACGCTGCTGATCACGTTGTTGTTTAGCCTGCAATTTTCTACAATTTTTCTTGATGTGCCCAGGTTCCTTGCAATAATAGCAGGTAATGCTGCCAGAGGGTGGAACAATAGTGCCTTGTTCAGGCCCAGAGTTCCTGGTGTCAAAGGGGCCACGCCCAGCCAAAGCACTGGCATTGGGATCAACAGATGGTCGAAGCATGCTATCAGCACGAAGCACCCGTGAGAACACATCTTCAAGAGATGGAAGCTCCTGACTAGACATAATATGAGAACGGATGGTGTCGTAAGACGGATCAAGAGCTTCAAGAAAATTAAAGATAGCTTGAAATTCTAGATTCTTGATACTGTTGGAAATTATGCCTTAGGGGCAATTCATTGTACTTTAGATATTTATGTTATTTAAAGTATTCTCTTTTAGTGATCATTTTCGTTTGCATGTTTGTATTGATAACTGCATCCCTGGATATATCTTATAAATTATCCTAAATGTCCCTGGTCGGTTATCTTCGCGAGAGCAAAGATGAGTAAAGACCAGTATGACTTTAATGAGGTATAGAGATACGAATTAAAGTCATAGGCATTTGTAAGAGTACAAGGTGCTGGACCGACCCATTATGAGAAAGCTGCATGCTATTAGTCATAAGCTTATCTCATGTATAACCGCGTCACGACGCCCTATGACCTGAGATCATCATGGATTCCTACATGATGAGTCGCTGACCTTTGACCTAGTCAAAAGTCACCTTTGACCGGGTGATGATAAAGGCTTGGATCGGGATTAGTGGTTTTCATGCGGAGGAATGTGAATGGTCAAGATGGAATTTGTCCCTCACATTTGTATAGAGATAATACTGGGCCCCTCGATGAGTGAGTCTAAGAAATGTATGGCCATACTATGATGGAAAGGAGTTTCCATTTCATTTATTAGACTACTCGAGAATCAAGAAAGTAATGGTCAAGAACAAGAAGTTGACATTATCCATGCCTTATCTTTGACCAAATTATCTCGTGACAAAAGGGACGTGACAAGGTTATACGATAGGTTGTATCGTGTCATCGATCCCCATGTGAATTGGGTAGTCGCAATGTCT
The DNA here is from genome assembly GCA_034222035.1 of Acacia crassicarpa. Lineage (NCBI taxonomy): Eukaryota > Viridiplantae > Streptophyta > Magnoliopsida > Fabales > Fabaceae > Acacia > Acacia crassicarpa. The sequence goes on along the minus strand of JAWXYG010000009.1, from coordinate 13,739,680 downwards.
TGCTAGAGGCCGCTTGTGATTTGTGGGCTGGTACAGTATTAGCCCACTGCCAATCTCATGTAGGCCTACAGGGTCGCACACAAGAATAACCCAACACGAGCAAATGTGTCCAGATTCATTGAATCTTATATTAATCTAAGATTTAATGAATGTTGAATTTAATTTGGGATATATATATATATATATATATATATATATATATATATATATATTCGAAAATAATATAATAATATTATTTAATAGAGATTATAATATTATTGTATAATATTTGTTTTGTATTTAATTTATTTGATAAATTAAATATCTAAGACAAATAGAGATATTGTATCTCATTTAATTTTCGAATAAAGATATCATATATCTATTTAATTTAAATTGAGATACAATATCTTAGATTTAATAGATAGATAATATTTCTCGGATTTAATTTGTAGAGATAAATTAAATCAGAAGGCTTTTAATTTAGATTTAATCTAAATTCAAGATTTGGATTTCAGATATGGCTTTTAATATATTAGATTAGATCTATTAAATAGATTTAATTAATATATTATTTAGATTCAAAATTCGAATTTAAAAAATTAATGAGGATTAATTTTGATTATATAATACGCTTATTAGGTTTAGAAAAACCTACGAGACTTTTAGTCGAGCGTATTAGAAAGCCGCAAGAAAACCCTAGAGCGAGTGAGAGAGACGCATAACTCAGAAAGGCGCTAGCATGCTGCCGTAGTCGTGTTCGAGATTGTTCATGTGGATACTGGTAGAGGAGGGCGATTCATAGAGTTCACCGAAGGTATGATTCGGGTTCCCTAACCTTGATTTAAACGCGGTTGAGTGATCCTTAGGACGGATCCCAACAGATACGGGTCTGGAGATCTGCCTGTGGAGACATAAGTACCTTCATATCTTCATATAACTGTTTAAAATCCAAGTAGAAATCTTTTAAAGGTCAACCCTACTGTTGAGAGCGTTAAAAGCCTTTACACACTTCATGAATACGAGTAAAGTTCCCTTTACCAGAGAATAGAAATTCCAGATAAGCCATAATATCTTTTACCGTGTTATAATGACTAACAGAAGTCAAAATTCGAGGTTCAATGGAATTATGAATCTGGAAAAAAAGACGAGCATCTACTCGAGACCACTCCAAACTTTTCTCATCATCACCAAAAGGAGGATCCTGAGTTAAATGAGCTTCCTTTGCAACCCCATGAGGTAAACTCGAACAGTTTTATTCCAATCATTATAATTGGTCCAGTTCAATTTTGCATCGGTAATTTTAACAGACATGGGCAGTATATCGGAGGTCTTAAATTTAGCCATGGATGAATAACCAAGAAAAAACTCACAGTAACTAGATGGTGAATATGATCAAGAGAGAAACTAGCAAACAACAAAACATGCACAAGTCAAAACAAATAGGTTGAAAGTTGAAAATCCCACACTTGATGAACAGTGCAACGAACAGTACGGATGAACAGTGACGTGAATAGTACCTTTGAACAGTACTCGTGAATAGTGACAAACGGCACCCAAAACCACGAAACAACAAATAAACAATGCTCAAAATAGTGACGAAACAGCACCCAAATCACGGAACAGTAACAAACAGTACTCAAAATAGTGCCAAACAGTGATGAAACAGCACCCGAACCACGAAACAGCAACCAACAGCACCGATGAACAGTGCCAACCTCAGAAAATAAAATAAACCCTAGAGTTTGTAAAGCTATGGTACCATGTAATGAAAAGAATAAGAAAGATGTGTCTATTGATGATAAACGTATGTGCATTTATACAAGAGAGAGGAACCTATACATGATGACTTATCATGATAATTATATGCGTAATCCCTAATTATATGGGATCTGATTATAATCCCATGATTTCAAATATTTACATTAGTACTAATATATTATTTCCTAACAATAACTAAAACACCACCCCCTTACTTAAACAAATAGGCGACGTGGGACTTTGGCCAAATACCCACACTGCCTTCAACTCGCCGGGGTACTACTGTACCAAAAAAATCACACAACAGCTTACCCAAAAAAAAAAAAAAAAAACCCACAGAGCAACATCCATGTTCAACAATATAGAAGAGGAAATTATATTTGGGGTTGTGGAAATTCAGAAATGAGCCACCGAACCTATGAGATGAGGGAAACAAACTCAAAAAGGTTGATGCTTGTGAGTTCGAAGCCTTGAGATGCCGATGTTGGTGAGTTCAAAGAGGCTGTGAAGGTTCAGCCGCCATTGAAGAAGAAATTGGTTGCAATATGGATGAAGAGGATCTAGAACCCAAGCGACAAAAATAGGCGATAAAGATTCATATCTATACAATCACTCAATAGGCTGCGATCAACCAATCTCAATAGCTCCTTCTTCACCTCCATTCACGTTGCCGTCCCCAAGTCTTCCTCCACTCACCACGAACCTCCCGACACATTGACTGAGGAGATGGTACAAAGGGTTAGACTGAGGAGAAAGGATGACGTGGGACGATTTGACTTTTTAACCGATGTTGACATAGAGTTGGGTGATGAGGTGGTATGCGTAATCAGCAGTCGAGCACTATTGCTACGTTTCTTTCTCTAAACTTCTGGGGTAATATTACTCCTAAGAAAACTTCCGAATACCTACCGCTCCTGAGGTAAAACTTCTAAGATAAAAATAATACTTTACCCTTAAAATATATTACTAATTATATTAATGTGAGCAATTGGGCTTAACAGATAATTTTATATTATTAATTTAATCTTCTAGGAAAAAACATGTTCTATAATTTAGACATATACTCCGAAGTGTTTCACATGGAAGAATTGTTAATCAATTAAACATGAAAAATAGGGTTCCCTTATTTTGAAGATAATGCAATAAAATAAATTTAAATTGAAAATAGAAATTAAATCATGAATCATAAGTTATAATAACTTAATAGGTATGTTTCAAAAATACCAAGAACTCTGTTTTCCATGATTGCATGGATCTTTAATCATTTTCTACCTCCTAGGAATTTCAAAAATGCACCCTTACCTGATTCTTGATTTTTTAAAAAATTTAGTGTGTAATAATCAGAGTAAAAAATAGGGAAAATCGAACAAAAACAACTTTAAAAATAGGAAAAGACAAAATGGTGTTTTGAGTATTCGTAGTACCTTAAAGGTGTTAATACTTGATTTGTCTTTTTTGAAATTAAAAAGAAATGACACAAATGTCCTCAAATATATTTTTCAAAAAAAAAAAAAAAAGAATAACCCCCATGCCACCCCTGTCGACCGCCAATGACCGGCTGGCAACTGCTGGTGACCGCTGAGGTCATACGTACCCGTATCAGTGAGAAAGCTCCGATGGCCACTCGACCAATTGTCGGCTTCGGAGCTCTAGCAATAATAATTATTAGCTAAGTAACAAGATTTGTTAAGGAATTCATGTCATTTAATTAAGTTTTAATAACTTTCGTTTACCAAGTAAACTAACAGGTTTTTCACAAGATTCATTAAGAAATTCATAATATTTAATTAGGTTTTAACAACTTTTGTTTACCAAATAACAAATATACATTATCAGGTTTTTCAAAAATTTTGTTTAAGATCAAAAGTTCACACCATTGCATTAAATTTTAAAACTTTTATTTACCAAGGAACAAATCAAACTATTAGGTTTTTCACAAATTTTGTTAAAGAATTCACAATATTTCATTAGGTTTTACCAACTTTCATTTATTAAGTAAAAAAATAATAAAATTATCAGGTTTTTCACAAGTTTTATTAAGGAATTCACAATATTTAATTACGTTTAACAACTTTCATTCACAAAGTAACAAATTTATACTATCAAGTTTTTCACAAATTTTATTAAGAAATTCACTGAAACTCCATTAAGTTTTAATAGCTTTTGTTTATTTATAAGCCCCTCCTCCTCCTTCCTTCTTTCTCTGCCTCCCTTATTCCCCCCGTGTCCCCTCGATCTCATTCAACTATCTTCCTTCAAACTCTTTCGTTGAACTAACCCCAATCTTCCCTCTCTTTTTCCCTCTTCACTTTTCCCTTTCTCTCTTCCTTTTCCTTTTTTCACACCAAGCAACTCTTTCCTCTCACCTTCTTCAACCCTTTTTTTTATTCCTCTCCGCCATTACTTATTCACCGCCCTGCAACATTATTCTTTACCATGGGGTTCTCCAAGAAGCTGTAATTCTACGGAGAAGCTTTTGACTCTGATAATAGAAAATGGGTCATCATCGGAATCCCCCTGCGAGCATCTCTGAAGCCCACATACACCATCCGTGCCACAGTCATCGACAAACTACCACCTTCTCAAGATAGCGACGACGTCTTAGAGACATAAGTATTGCTGCATGGCAGGGTTGGGGTGGGGATTACTTTTTTTTTAAAAAAAAAAAAGAAAAAGAAAAGTGAGAGGGCATTTGTGTCGTTTTCTTTGATTTCAAAAGTGACGAATCAAGCCTAACACTTCTTTGATATTATGAATATTTGAAATACCTTTTTTGTCTTTTCCAGTTTTCTACTTTTAAAATTCTTTTTTTTCTTAAAAAATATATTTTTCCCTAAAATATTTTATAAAATTAAATTCTCTGTGTGTTTATTTGATAAATGAGTTAATTTCTTTGCCAAATATCAGCTTCCTTTGAATAGTATGATCCCTTTTTTATTTCAAAATTATGTCCTAATGATAATAATTTGATTTTAACACAATTTTCTATCTTCGAAAATATTCATGGAGATGATTTCGGTTTTTTTAATAAAAAAATACGCAACTCTATTATATATATAACATCCATATTCTTGGCCGAAGCGTGCATGGGTCATCAAAGTTAGAAGAATTTGGCTGCTAAATGATTCATTGAAATTTGGAAGCATGTATCCTCATTCTTTGGGGGGTGCGGAGAAGAGCACAAGGACAAAAGTTTGATGCTTGAATTCAAGAGTTTGTTATAGAGCGGGATTGACAGGTAGAGCTGCAGATCGTCTGACCAAAGCATCTCTTGCAGAAGCCTCACGATTTAATCCTCTGATAGCTACGTCAAGCATTTATTTCTGACATATCCAAAAAAACATCCATATGCATTAACATTTGCTTGATCAATAGGAATAATTTGGTTTTTTTCCTATGTTTAAGTGGAGACTCTTTCCTCTCTGTGTGTTTAGTTATCCCTCAGCATACTAGACATATTATGATTATAATAAACTCCCAAAAGAGAAGATCAAATTGTTATAGTACAACGAGTGAAAATGAAAAGAATACATGGTTAATCTAATTATATTGAAATATGCACACAATAATGTCTTGTCATTTTGACTTTAACAAATTGTTAGTGGAAGCAAGTAACCCAATATAGTGGGAAATGTAGGTCCGTGCCAGAGTTGCAAGCTTCTTTCACCGATCCCAGCCTATAAAAGGGTGATTTGCTTAATCATGAATAGCCACAAACTCATAGTATAGACTTTAGAGGAAATGGTGGTAGCTCCTTCCATTATTCTTCTTTTCAAAAAAAATTAAATAATGAAGGTGAATTCCAGAAATTCAATTATGCCTGGCATATCATAGGTAAAGAACCTCTCAACTTCCCTCCACTTCTTTATTTCACTATTAAATCGATTTTTAGTTGTTGAGGTTTAATATCCTATAAAAATAGTATTATAATATCAAATAACAAGAGTGTATATAAATAAGTTTAAATCATTAGCATTTAATCTGAATAGTTCACATATTTATATTTTTATTAAAATGTAGAAAACTCTTCTACAAAAATGATGGTCGCTTACATAACGATTTTTAATAATGTTAGGATAAGTATTATAGGAGAGATAGATGAGATATTAATTGAAATATTGATAAATTTAAAATTAAATTTTATTTTGATTTTTAAGAATGGTAGTAATTAACTTCATGAGAAACTATTGGGATTTGCATAGAATGAATTTATAATTTTCTAAATGAATAGAGATTCATACTAAATTTTTTTCTTATGCATACAAATCAAACTAGTAATGTTATCACCTCTAAAAACACTCTCCTCGTGTAATGCATGGGTAGATATAACTTGTATTTAAGGAAATAATCTGTAATTTAATTTCTTTAAAAATAATATTTATATATAATTTTAGCATCTTGTTAGTGGATGCAAGTAAATGTAGGGCCGTCCCAGAGTTGCAAGCTTATTTCTCCGTCCCAGCCTTGAAAAGGTGATTTTCTTAATAATGAATAGCCATAAACTCATACTATAGACTTTAGAGGAAATGGTGGGAACTCCTTCCATTATTCTTCTTTTCATACGGAAAAATTTAAACAAGGAGAATCCCAGAAATTAAATTAAGCCTGGTATATCATGGGATAAGAACCTCTCCACTTCCTTCCATTTTTTTATGGGTTAAAGTGTAAAAATACATATGTGGTTTTTTCAAAATTGCACTCAACACCAAGTGTTTTTTTTTTTGGGTGCAAAAATGACTATGTAATTACAAAAGTAGAGTAAAATTACTCATTAACCATTAGTTTGAATTTTTTGTATTTTTAAGGCAGACATAAACTATAAGTCAGTTAAATTTCATCTTAGCTGGCAGTAGACAACTAAAGAAAATTACAGAAAATGGCTCAGATAGTTTTGAAAATTACAGAGAAGCGGTAACAACGGCGAGGAGGGGGAGATGGGCATCTTGATAGGTAAAATTGAGATCGGGAGAGAAAAAGAGAATTGGAGAGAAAAGTGCTGAACAACACTCTTTTGTGCAACACATGGGTAGATATAACTCGTATTTAAGGAAATCATCTGTAATTTAATTTCTCTAACAAATTTTGTATATAATTTTAGCATCTTGTTGGTGGATGCAAATAAATGTAGGTCCGCCCCAGAGTTGCAGGCTTAATTCTTTCGCCAGCCCCAGCCTTAAAAAGGTGATTTTCTTAATAATGAATAGCCATAAACTCATGCTATAGACTTTAGAGGAAATGGTGGGAGCTCCTTTTATTATTCTTCTTTTCATACAGAAAAATTTAAATGAGGTGATTTCCAGAAATTCAATTAAGCCTGGTATATCATGGGATAAGAACCTCTCCACTTCCCTCCATTTTTTTATGAGTTAAGCTGTAAAAATATATATATGGTTTTTTCAAAAGTGTACCTACTACCTAACACCAAGTGTTTTTTGTGTTTATAAAAGTGATTATGTGATTACAAAAGTGGAACAAAAATACTCATTGACCGTTAGTTTGACATTTTTGTATTTTTAAGACTGACATTGACGATAATTCAGTTAAATTTCATCCCAATTAGTAGTAGAGGATTGGAGAAAATTATAGAAAAGGGCCTGTATAATTTTGAAAATTATAGAAAGGCTGCAGCGGCGGCGAGGAGGCGGAGATGGACAACCTAATGGGTAAGATTGAGATTGGGAGAGAAAAGAGATGAAATGTCATTTTCTGTATTTTCTCTAGTTCTTTACTGCCAGTTGAGATGAAATTTAGCTGAGTTATTTTCCATGTCAGCCTTAAAAATAACTAACAGTCAATAAATATTTTTCCTCCACTTTAATTTTGTAACAACATAGTCACTTTTTTACCGAAAAAATAAAAATACTTGGTATTTGGTGTACTTTTAGAAAAACCACATATGTATTTTTGTATTCTCACTATTAGATTAGTTTTCAATTGTTGATATTTAATATCTTATAAAAATAATATTATAATACCAAATAATAAAAAATGTATATAAATAAGTTTAAATCACTAAAATTTAATCTGAATAATTTATATCTTGATATTTTTATTAAAATGTTATATTTAATTTTTAAAATTTTTATTGGATATTAAATGTCAACTGTTCAAGGTCGATCTAACGGTAAGAATAAAGAAGTGGAATTAAATAGACAGTATAGAAAGTGGAGAGGACCATTTCCTAGCATACTTAGTGTGCTTTGGAAAAATGGTGGCAAAAGTGGCTCTTTTGTAAAGTTAAGATTGAGTAAAAGTCAGATTGTGCAATGTGATTTATATTTGGATTGGTAGTAACATAAGTAATATTTTTGAAAGTGAAACTTATTTAGATAATTATTTTGAAAAGCAAGTTTAGATCGAAAATGACTAAAAATTACATGAATCTTATTAAATACTATATTTAATCCTTAATATAAGATTCAATGGACTAATTTGATGAAATTAAAGAAGCTAGATAAATTATTTAATTATAACATATATTATATGATCTTTAAGCTAGATAAATTATTTAATTACAACATATATTATATAATTTCTCTGAGATAATTATGCATATCATCGAATTATATACTAGTTTAATTTATAAGTGAAACAATAATTAATATAAATACTTTCCAATAATTTATTTATTTTTCTCAATGTCACCAAATTAATTAAGTAAATCTTATATTAAGGACCGGATGTAGTAATACAGATATATTATGCAAATCCTTCTTCTACCTTCTATTCCACCATTTGAGTGATGATTTGACAGTAATAGGCGATTGAAATATTATGCAAATCGAAGGGGAAACATTGATAAAGTTAGGTTTTAGGGTTTATGTCATGTATAAGAAATAGAGTAAGTGATGTATAGCATTGTTGTATGTGTATAATCTACTCTAATTTGTGACCTTCAAATAAGATGTTGCCCCTAGCCGCCCAAAAAAAAAGGAAAAAAGAAAAAAAAAAAAAAGCAAGTGTAGTAGAAGCAGGAAAAAAGGAAAAAAAAAAAAAGCAAGTGTAGTAGAAGCAGGAAATTAAGAAATTGTGGTTTATCACTGTAAACATCTTTTCCTTTAAAAGCACAATAGACGAAAGCCTTATACAAACACTCCCAAAAAGCTAAAAGTAAGCAATCGTACATTTGGGCATGCAATTGGAGTTCACATTATATGCTTATACTCATATCCTTATTAGGTGCTTATATTTCTAATTAGAGTTATAAGTATATTTTTTTAAAATTTTTTAAATCTTTTTATACATTGTATTTATTTAGATTTAAATTATATGCTACTTTCTGAGATGTTTTTTTACACCCAGTATCTCAAATAAATTAATTTCTATAATACGTGTTACAAATAAATGCAAAACTGAAAATTAATTAATTTGAGATATTGGATGCAAAAAATATCTCAGAAAGTAGCATATAATTTAAATATAAATAAATACAATATATAAAAAAATATTTAAAAAATATGCTCCATGCAATTGCCCGTTCCCCCTTCAAAACACTATGCCAAACACGCCATTAGTAATATTTATTAGAAATTCTTCCAATGTTTCCGTTTTAGTGTATGATATAATCTAGGGCTCTTTTATGAAAAACCTTTATAGTCTATTATCTCTATACGTAGCTTTATCTATAAGTATTAGTTTGTGTCATAAAACAATTCATATTATGGGATGATATTTGGAGATACTCTCCCAATTTTTAGATTATAATGAATAGTATTTTTTTCCCATCACATGATGCTTAATTACACACACATATACATATATTATATCCTTAAAGATAAAAATGAAATAAGGAAAAACTTAAGACTTAAGGCATGCATGTAGACCTGGGAACATATTCAAAGTTAACCTCTTAATATAATTGCCAATTGATACCAATAACGCAGCCTTCCTTTGACATTCTATCGGCGAAATTACATACAATTTTTTTATTTCAAAAATTACGTCAATCTCTGACATTTTAATATATACATAGTAAACTTCTCCCATGTGAAATTACATATTAGTCTAAAGGGTAAACCTTTTCTAGTATAAGACTACAATTTTATTCTTAATAGGATTACAAGGATAATTAATTAAGTTAATGTTCACCTTGTATTTGAAACTATTCTAGTTTTCATATAATGATAATTGGTAAAGATAGTACATTAATTATTTAATTTTACATAACTAAAAACCATTAAAATTTATTTTTCAGAATAGATATATATTTTTTAGATTAATTAAAAATTAGAGAAGAGTATAATGTAACTTTTTAAGAAAAATATATTAAAAATTATCATTGATCAATCTAAATTAAAAAAAATTGAATTAATATTAATTTTACAAGTGAGAAATATTTGTCACATGTTCAATAAAATATACAAATAAGATAATACTAATAACCTCTACACTTATTTATAATAAGTGATAGTTAAATGTGGAAAATGTCTTCAGAAATTATCCTCAATGAACAAACCGATAGTACATATATTATCAGCAGATAATAACTGTTTAAAAACATTAACTATCACTTGCTTGTTATAAATATATAGGCTCGAAAGTGGTAGTGATTAACTAGTAATAATATATGTTGTAGAGTATATCTTAATTTTTGTGAAAATGTAAACAAATCGTTTTCTTGTATTGTAACTAAGCGAAGCCAGTCTAATTTTAATAATATATATATATATATACACACACACTTTGGCTCTCTGAGTATATGTGAATGCTGGAAACGTGAGGAAGGAGCAAACGTGTAAGGACTACTCGAGGTTTATAGAAAAAGTCCAAGTCTTTCTGCCAAACAAACCATATTTCTATAAATCAAAGAAACGCTATCTTTATTTTTTAGGAAAAAAATAAAAATAAAAATTAATCAGATATTAAACCTTTTGTGATCTTATTTTAATGATGCTCTCTTGTGAAATTCATTTGCATAATCCTCAAACTCATTCATCATCATGTTCTTCTATTTCTAGTCTCTCTCTTTTTCTATGGCCAAATCCCATGAATCCAAACCTAAGTCCTCCCTGTTCCTCTGTTGCTTTGGCTCTTTTCCCCACGAAACCTCCATGAGAGAATCTGATAATAAGTTTTCGTTCCAAGGTGTTCGAGAGCAGTCATCAGACTCCAAAACGGTGCCGTTGGGTGCCTCTTTGCCTGAACATGACAAGGAACACAGAGCTAATCGTGTTCGTTCACGGAAATGGAGGTGGAGGTTGTTCTTCAAGTCGACGTCCAAGTCAAAGTCAAACAATCAGAAATCATTGAAGGAATCTCAAACTCCAGCAACCCATCAAAAACCGCCACGTCAGAGACCTCCGGTGGTCCCCGTCACACCCAATCAGACACCTCCTCAGGTAAGTTTAATTTCTTCATCTGCAAACACATAAAAAGAAACCCAGGAAGCTCAGGTCTTTCTTGTACTCTGTTTTTAGACAAGGCAAGAAGAAAGAGCACAACGAAAGCCAGAAAATGAGACGGGTTTGCCTCGCGTGGCTTCACCTCAAGAGGACGCGCGTGAAGAAAGTATCTCCGTGCCAGCCGGATCACACTTGGTCTCTTTGCCGGCTCCAAAACGACGGCAGAGTCGGCTGTCGTCTTCCACGCCAGGGGAAAGTCAAACGACATTGAGCAGGGCAGATCGGTCGGGAAACGCAAGGAAATACGAGTCAAACGACTCTGCGTTTGGTTGGTCAGCTGTACTGGTGACTTTGGTTATACTGATAGTGTGGGGTCGTTTATGTGCTATTCCCTGCACTTCCGCGTGGTTGTATTGGTTCCCCCGAATTAGAAAGGCCACTAAAAACGACACAACAAAAAACTCGAATAATGTAGTTTCGAAGGACTTGGATTTGGATTCTGAGGCTTACAAGAAGAAAGTGATTCTTGAGGGACTTCTTGAGAGAAATCACCGGGTACGCCATGGAAATTCGGGAAATTAAGTTGGCTATTTGTGTATTGTCGTTTGAAGGCGGCTGTTTTGGCGTGTTTTTGTGAAAATTTGTTTATATTGTCATTAGAAATTTACAAGTCAAAATCTGAGCAGCCATAGTCGTCATTAACCCATCCTCTGTCGTTTAATGGAGAGTTGAGACCAGCGTCCTGTGATTTTGATGTTAAACAAGTCCTTCACATTTTGATGACTTCATAGGAAGAATATAGAGAATTTACATGTTAATAATGAGATATTTTCTCATGTGGGTGATAATTGTTTTTGTACCTTTTTTATCGTTAATTTTGTTGCTCCAAAATGGTGGATGAAGATCCTTGGCTGTGTAAAACTTCGATACATGAAATTGGTTGAGATGTGTGTTTTTATTTGGGTTTGGGCAAAACACAAAGGTAGAGGGGACATTCCATTAACTAACCAATTAATTAACTATATTTATTTTCATCATACAATCATCATGAGTATAATTAAAAAAAATCCCAAAGTCAAGAATTCTTGCATAACAGGGTAGCCTTGGTAATGCATATGTCACAACAGGAAATATTCAAAGATTGTGTACATCATTTTTTTAGTAAAGTTATATGAATACTATAAAATGAAAAATGCAATCTCAAAATGCACGATATAGGCATAGGGTGAGCATGATGTCTGAAATGTCCGCTCAAGCTTGAGAAAAAATTGCTCAATCTAGCTCTAAAAAAGTGGTTAGAAAAAATTTCAGGCAGTTTTGGGCCGGGCTGATATTCAGGCATCAAGTAGGGGGGGTTTTGTCCTGTCTAGAAAATTATTTTAATTTATTTAAATATATAATTTTATATCAAATAAATATTATTTTATTTGAAATATGGATATTTGTTAAGTCATATAGTAGTTTTTAAGTTTAAGACTCGAGTTATAGATTTATTTTATAATAATTATATTATTAGTATGCAATTATAGGAGCAGGGCTTCTATTTCAGTTATGCAATTTTTGTAGAATCTGTAACATGGCTTTTATTCATCTTCTGCCCATGCTTACCCCTAATATAGGGTGTGATATTATATTCTCGATTTTTTTGAATCGATTTTATTGTATGTTTCATCATACAGAAATGCGAATTTACTGTGTGCTTCATTTACAATTTACATATTGTTTTATTGGTAACTAAAAATTATTTAACACGCTAACTATTATTCTTATGGAATTCAGTTTGATTTTATCATTGATCCTCATAAGTTCTCTTTCGTTTTTCATGTCGGCTGCTACCATAACCATTTTAGCTAGGGGTGAGCAAAATCAAACCAGAACTAAAGATTGAACCTAACCGAATCAATTTCAATTCTTTCAGTGTTCGGTGTATGCTCGGTTCTCTTTTTTCAGTTTTCTTCTGTGTTTAGTTTCGGTTCGGTTCTTTAAAAAAAATTCGGTTTTAATTGAATAACAAAAAAAAAAAAAAGAGAATACACTATATAATTTTCCCCCCCCACATTTTCCCTGATGCAGTAAAGTGTTAATCCTACATTGATCATTTATGTAGTTTATACTCCATATCAATTTTCTTTGGATCTTGTTGAGGATGTTCAATTTATAATTTGTATTGAGTTTTGCTTGTTGAAAATTCAGATATTTTGATTCAATTATGAAGACTGAAAAATTTTGGTTTTATCTAAAAAAACCAAAACCGAACTGAATTATTTCGGTTCGGTTATTTTCTCTTATTTAGTTTTGGTTCGGTTTAAAAAATTCTCTTATTTCGGTTTTTACTGAAAACCGAATGCCCGACATTTTTAGTTGGGATGGTGATACCAGCTAAACATGAGGGATAATTAAAATTTTAAAATGGGCGGTTAAGTCAATAAAAATCATAGAAAATTTCTTTGGTTGGTTTTGTTGGATCCCTTGACGAAAACACATAAAAGTACCAAATAATATTATTTGAGGGGTTTAGTTATTAGAAGTTTATTTGTATATAATCCGAAGTCCAAACACTGAGGCCAATTTACCTTAACCACCTTCATTGTCCACTAAAGTTCAAATAGAATTGAACAAAAAAGTGCTTGGTTTAGGCTAACAGTGTCCCAGATTTTGGATAAGATCAATGAAACATATAAAAACACAATATAAGTGGAAACAAATTTTTCGGGTTTAACTAGGTTAGGTCATTAATTTATAAAGAAATGAGGACTGAAGTTTGATTTCGGATCGATGTGTGAAGTTTTTAAATCTATTTATCTGCTTGCAATATCCCCAAGCCTTTTCTTCTAGAAAAGTTCCTCAACGTTTGGGTTTAATTATTTGACTGGTTTTCTTGAATAATTAAACAACAAAGCCAGACATAGTTAATAAGGGTTGAATCCCTTAAATATATTCTTCTCGGTGAGAAAATATTTTATAAGAAATCTTTTTAGAAGAAAATTTTGATCTTTTTTACAAATTTTTTTAAAACTTCACAAAGTATTAAATAGTTTTTTCATATATTTTCATAGATATGCCCATATTTATTGTTTAATAAGGGTAAAGAGAGTAAAAATTAATATGATGTTAGAGAGTTTAGAGTAATTAACAAATGTAATATTAGAAATTACTGGAATTTTATAACCAATTTAATACTTTTAATTATTTTTATTAGTACATTTATATTAGTTAGAAATGTCTTATAATTTGAACAAGCGGATGGAGAATTTAACTTCTCAACAAATTGGAAGTAGTCGTGTTAGGGCGGTATCCAAATTCCAAGATATTCATTAGTGAATTCTTTTAGCCAATTGTTATGGTCATCTAAATAAGACCACACCATATCTACGCCACAGATTTAATTTATTATTATATTCTAGGTCATGGAACTGTGTCAAGTGTCAACAACTAGTGTAACGTTACCCAGCCAAGCTGTAGTGGTATGGGTATCAACTAGAATCCATATATATCTCTTTATTTCTGAATTCTGAGTCAACGTGTACGTTCTTACTTAATTTTTCCAACTTGATTTTGTCAATTATTCCTTGAGTAGTAATGAATGCAAGATCACCCTAAGAAGAAACCTCATTGGAAATAGGAAGCCAATTTTCTCATAATCTATTCTCTCATTTTCTTTTAATAATTTCATCTCTCCCCTTGATAAAAAATGGATGGTTCTGGGGTAATATTTAATAAAACTATTATTATAATATTTTATAAATTAATTCTTTTGCCCGTATTATAGTAACGGATTGTGTATATCAGATTTTAATAGTTTAAATTTATTATATATTAAGGTCAATTTTTTCTCCGGAAGTTATCAAAAGTTTTTAGTTTTGCCTCAAAAAGTTTTTTTGGAGCAATACAACACTAGAAGTTTTTAAATCATAGCAATTTCACCCCACCATTATCAGGTTAAATTTAACCATTAGTGAATAAAATGTGCTGGATTGGTAGATCCACGTGTCATTCACGTTTTTTTTTTGTTAAGGTACAAATTTACCCTAAAAGTTTTCATTAAAGAGCAATGTTAGCCTTGAAATTTTCTGAGTTCAATATTACCCTAAAAATTTCTAAATTGTATCAATGTCGGCTTGATCATTATAAAGGTCAAATTGACTGTTAGTTGGTAAAATATACTCGGTTGGCAACATGAAGGACATTGTTGAAGAAGATATAGATGATGGAGGAGCTCACCTTTACTAAAAAATAATGAATTAAAATATGCAATTGCTGGATTCAAGATACACTGAGCAAGATTACTAAGAACAAAACAACTAGTAACCTTTCATTGTCATACCCCAACAATGATGAAATAAATAGGTACCTCTTCAGTTTTCTTTTCATTGCACAAAATACTTTCACCACTTTAATTTTCTTCAATCATTCAAATGGGTGCTTTTTTTTAATAGAAAATTCCTTATTTATAAATCTAATTTAGAAAAAAAAACAATGAAGTGGATAACACATGAACTATCTAAATAAGTATATTTAGCCAACTAACAGTGTAACACCCCAACTTTCCTAAAGCATTTTCGAAATTATTTGATCAGAGTTCAAAATAATTTAACCAGAGTTGAGCAACGAAATGATTTTAAATACAAAGTAACTGATATTCAACCACTGTAGTGTACTGGTTTGTTGATACAAAGAGTTCGAAAGACTATACATATCTACAGGACTTTCTCCAGCTAGTCCTTCTGCCTGCTGCTTACCCTTGTTTCTGTTTCTGTTCACTCCGAAAATCCTGAAGCTACAGTAAGAGCTGAGGTTCAATACCCATTGAACCTCAGGTAACGGTTAACCTCATGCTTATGTATCAAATATGTATGACAGATATTCATGTCAAAACAGCAATAATCACATACATTATTCATATATTCACATAATAACATAACACAGCCACTGCAATATGCATGTTATTATAGTCTGCACTATTCACCAGTGCCACGGTGTACATCCGTGTCCTCAGCGCTAGGAAAACATAACGGCGTTATCAAGACTATAACCCGTATCAAGTTGTATGTGTATGATCAATTTTCAAAAACAGAATTTCAGACTATCTATCACATATAAGCATACCATAAGCATCAGAGTTAAGGTTACAATACGCGTCCGTACCTCCGTTCGGTGTGAATAGTAATTTACTATTCATGTATACGGCACTATTCATGTATACGGTACTATTCACGTATACGGCACTATTCACGTATACGGACTTCCTTTGAATCTGACTCCGGAATCCTCGGATATCCTATAATATCATTTTTATCAGTGACCATTAATTTTCAGCATTTGCGGAAACTATGTTGGATATTCACTATTCATGTGAATAGTACCAGTAAAAATATTTTTACCGTGCCGGTAAATATTTTTTACTGTGCCAGTAAATAATATTTACTGTCCAAGGATAATTCTTTTCTGATGTGACAGATCAGACTAAGCTGCAGCCACAGAGCATACTCAGAAAAACTCTATCTGGCATTTCTACTATAATTACCAAAAGAAACTACCAAATATTAAGACTAGAGACCAAAGAACTTACCCTTGAAGTTCCTGCTCATTCTCTCCAGCTTCAAGAACTTTACTCTAAACTCTCTCTCTAACTCTAAGAATTCTCACTCTTCTCTTAAACTCAA
This sequence comes from Acacia crassicarpa, assembly GCA_034222035.1. NCBI lineage: Eukaryota > Viridiplantae > Streptophyta > Magnoliopsida > Fabales > Fabaceae > Acacia > Acacia crassicarpa. Next base: position 13,722,936 of record JAWXYG010000009.1, on the reverse strand, counting down.
CTGTTGTTCTCTGAGTTTGGTGTGAAGAAAATGAAGAAATGAAGCCTCTATTTATAGTGAAAAAGCATGATACTATTCATACTTTATCAGGTCAGATTTTGGCAATCTTGACTTTAAACATGGCTTCATCTCAACCGCCCAATCCATTTGCTTACGTCATCGATGACGTCATCAAGATGCTTACGTCATCGATGACGTCATCATGACGATGACACTTTCTTACTCTTTTGCATTTATCCTATAAAGATTCCCTGATCAGTGTTCTAATCGCGTTATATTAGAAATTCTCAAGAATCCGGAAGCACAGCCTTGAAGTTCTATTTTTCCTTTTCAGAAATATCTGGGTCAACTAAATTTTTGATCCTATTTAGGGTATTTCGTAACCTGCCGAAGATTTTAAGTCGGACACTGACAGTTACAGAAATTACTTCGGGTGACACCATCTTCTAGACAAAAATTCACTGATTCATAATATGTGCAGTTGTTTACTACTTAGTTCAAGGATTTTGAGTTATGATTTATTTCCTACAGGTTCCACTATCTATCCTGCTTCAAAATATCGGTTTCAACCTATCTCAATAATCATTCCGCCGATTACGGAAATGACTTTGGAGATAACCCACTCTGAGATAGAAATTCACTTGTTTATAATATACCCTTACTTTAAAAACCTAATTCACGGTTTATTGAAAATAATTTTATTTCTATTGTTTTCCAAAGTATAAGATATTATATTATAATAATATTATTATTGAGTGGGTCCCGCGCGCAAAATTTTTCAAAACTCACGAGACTTCTGTCGGCAGAGGAGAAATAATTTGACGTGGGTCCCGCATGAATAGTAAATACGTATTTATGAGTAGTGAATACCGTATTTTTGAATAGTGAATACGTATTTGTAAATAGTAAATACCGTATTTTTGAATAGTAAATACGTATTTGTAAATAGTAAATACTTTTCATATTTCTCAAAATATCGATTAAATACCGTATTTATAAAAAGTGAATACGTATTTGTGAATAGTGAATACTATTCATGTACGTATTTGTGAATAGTAAACACTATTCATGTCCAATAAAATACTGATTCTAAATTCATTTTCAAAAATAGGGTCTAATAGTCCTCCAAAAATAGGCTAATTTTCTAGTCTTTAGGTCCAAAATTCAGGATGTTACAATTCTCCCCCCGTTCAATAAATTTCGTCCTCGAAATTTGACAATATAAAATCAAAAGGTTAACTAGACCTCTAGTCTATTCCTTCCTTATGCAAACTTAAATAGCACGCACCCTACTATTCAATGTCTCAATCTTATACCCAGGTATAGTACTAAATTACAGGACTTGCTGATCTATTCTCACAGTACTCGGTTACACAGGCCTCACTGCCTGATTTATTTAGCCTTTCGGCTTAACACATATTGGCCTTCCGCATCTGCTCATCAATTTCATCTGAGTCTTTCCTATTCAAGTCCTCAAACTACTTTCACTTACTCAACATCATAACCGGCAGCTATTATTTGACTTAACTAGTTTAGTATTCCAGACCTTTTTAATAGTTGCTGTTCCTGTACCATAATTCCCAATTACACTGCTTTTCTTTTCAACACGATAGCGTCGACAATCATGTCATTGCTACCCAAAATTATTTTCTTGTCTCATTTTCAAATTTTCAAACATGAAAAGTTTTCCGTGGTTTCAGTACATTTCACAATCTGCACTATACCACAAAGTAATAGTGCTATAACATTTTTAAACTTAATCGCTGCCATCACAAATTCGTGAAAACATTTTTCACTGCCGGATCATTTTCAAAAACTTTTATTACCGGCACATATCTTTGAGGGAGCTAATTTATTTCACAAAATTTTACAATTGAGAGTACACACCATCATTTTAACCATTTGGTATAGTGAGCGCCTTACCCTAATCCTCGAATCCAGTCTCAACAGTACTATCAACAATGTGGGAGAACCTCCGCCCCTTTCTTAGGAGACCCAGTGTTCACACTGGCACATAAAGTAGCAACCCTATCTAGCGGAACTCAGTCCAGTCATAGACAGTCAGGTTGTACTAAACAAAACATATGCCCTCGGCAAAGTGTTATGGATTGGGTGCGTTCACTGTTGGTGCGATTTCCATTTTCTCAAACAAAATCCCTCCAAAAACTTTTTGTTCAAAGAGAACATTTATCAAAGGCCAGCGATTTCAAACATTTTAAAACATCTAGCAAGACCCAGCAAACTGTGTACATCTACAACAGCTTCTGTCCTTCCAGTTTTGTACTGACTTTACCACAACATAGTTAAAAACTCAGTTTCAAACTCTGGGTTCTAACAAAACCGTTTGTACAAGACAACATCATAACCATCACTGTGGTCTCAAATTCTGTTGAAAAATATTTCATTTGAAAACTCAGCTTCAAAAAAAATCTACATGTTCGAATAAATTTCAAAATTTCTAATACAGCAGGTGTATTGGCAAGTTCAAAAATTCAATTTTAAAACCTTACTTAGGAATCAGACAACTAACATTAGAAGGTCATCACTAACTACACGCATTGGAACCTCTGTCCTTGGCTACTCAAATTATCCATAAAATACTTAGTTTGTTTTACTTTAATCTTCCAGCTATTTCAAACATCGTTCGCTATCCTCGGATCTCACAAAATTTTCTGAACACTTCTCATATTCGTTGTCTGACAACTATGGGCTTCTGCTAGCCTATAAACACAATATATGTTGTATAGCACTGGAGCAAACCATGACGATATACTAAGTTACAACAGTCTTTTCTCTAGGGAACCTATTCAATGTGAGATTCATTATAATGTACTTACCTTGAGAACCGATGCACTGGTAACTCTACTTTATGGTTCGTTGTCACGGCGGCTCCACTCTACGGTTCGTCGTCACAGTGGCTCTGCTCTACGGCACATTACACGGCGCTTCACTTAGTCTTCTCAGACCAGTCAGCTTTTCCGGTTAGCATCCTTGTAGGTAAACCTCCTAGATCAGAACTCCCCGTAGGTATCCTTCTCCGATTAAACTTTCCATAAGTAGCGCCAGTGATCGTCTTTGAATCATTATAATGAGAACTCAAATCTTAACAGGTTCCTATCCTTTAGTAGTTTCATAAACCGTTGTCTTTATGTCTGCCATCTTATCTAGGGTCATTCTATTTGTAAATTTTCACTTTCTGTTTAGCTCCAGGCATTATCCTTAACTCAACTTTCTCTATTGGGTAATCACCTACTTCTTGGGAAATCTATTAGCCACTAATATCTCTATGATTCTTGGTCCCACCTTGAGACCATAACCTGGTGGCTACTGAAGTTTCCAGCTTTCGTATGGTTCTGTTAAGGAACTATCTCTTAGGTATTTGGAACCTAGGCAAAACTCACTCATATTTTCTAAGGGTTCCTACTCTCACAGGGGTCATAGTTCTGAGATTTCTCTCGCTTAAGCAATATTAACTTCATAATGTCTATTGATTCTTGGTACTAATATTGGTATACTTACTACTGGGTACCTACAACTCTCATAGGTACTAGTATGACATAACTGTCTCCCCAGAATTACTGGGTACTTTCCTTCTTCTGTCAATTGATCACCACCGTCAAGGACTTAATCAAAAGATCTTCGTCCCCGGAGCCACGCCCCTTTGCACGCATGGTGTCTGGCCTCTACAAGGTAGGGATTTTCTTCTCAGGGTACCTTAACAAGTTATTATTTTGACAAGGACATTAAATCGATAGGTTACTATCCAAGGGAAACCTAAACAGTAGGTTACTGTCTACCGGAAAACTTAAGTCGTACCGACTTCTCTGTACCACTTCCCTTGAAACTCTGAGCGGGGATTTAACTTAGATTCTGATTCCCATATCAAAAGTCTTAAAGTTTAACAACAGAAACCATATTCTGTGCCATCTACTCTATATCAAGGCCTCCCGAGCCTAACCCTTTTCCTTAGGATGTACGTCCTTTTTGTATCACAACACCAGTATTGTATCAGTACTTGTACTTGTTTTTTTCGAAATACTTTTAAAACCATGGCTTAGAGCCTAACTTAGTTAGTCAAACCGATTGGCCAGGTAGGCGTCTATCATTGGAGCCTCACCGTGCTAGGGTGACTGATTGGCTGATCCACATAGACTCGGCCCTACCTTCGGCACCAATGGTTTACTGTAACTGAGTCGGGTTCATACCAGATAAAACACTTTTGAAAGCTTAGAACCTAACTCCGCTACTCAGACAATCAGACTAGGCAGGTGTTTTTGTGGAAAGCTCTACGAATTCAAGGAAACTGATTGCCAACCACAAAACCCCTTTCTAGATATCAGACTGTTTGGAGTAACTTAGTTAACTCCGTGCCAGGATGTCTGCTCTGATACCAAAATGTAACACCCCAACTTTCCTAAAGCATTTTCGAAATTATTTGATCAGAGTTCAAAATAATTTAACCAGAGTTGAGCAACGAAATGATTTTAAATACAAAGTAACTGATATTCAACCACTGTAGTGTACTGGTTTGTTGATACAAAGAGTTCGAAAGACTATACATATCTACAGGACTTTCTCCAGCTAGTCCTTCTGCCTGCTGCTTACCCTTGTTTCTGTTTCTGTTCACTCCGAAAATCCTGAAGCTACAGTAAGAGCTGAGGTTCAATACCCATTGAACCTCAGGTAACGGTTAACCTCATGCTTATGTATCAAATATGTATGACAGATATTCATGTCAAAACAGCAATAATCACATACATTATTCATATATTCACATAATAACATAACACAGCCACTGCAATATGCATGTTATTATAGTCTGCACTATTCACCAGTGCCACGGTGTACATCCGTGTCCTCAGCGCTAGGAAAACATAACGGCGTTATCAAGACTATAACCCGTATCAAGTTGTATGTGTATGATCAATTTTCAAAAACAGAATTTCAGACTATCTATCACATATAAGCATACCATAAGCATCAGAGTTAAGGTTACAATACGCGTCCGTACCTCCGTTCGGTGTGAATAGTAATTTACTATTCATGTATACGGCACTATTCATGTATACGGTACTATTCACGTATACGGCACTATTCACGTATACGGACTTCCTTTGAATCTGACTCCGGAATCCTCGGATATCCTATAATATCATTTTTATCAGTGACCATTAATTTTCAGCATTTGCGGAAACTATGTTGGATATTCACTATTCATGTGAATAGTACCAGTAAAAATATTTTTACCGTGCCGGTAAATATTTTTTACTGTGCCAGTAAATAATATTTACTGTCCAAGGATAATTCTTTTCTGATGTGACAGATCAGACTAAGCTGCAGCCACAGAGCATACTCAGAAAAACTCTATCTGGCATTTCTACTATAATTACCAAAAGAAACTACCAAATATTAAGACTAGAGACCAAAGAACTTACCCTTGAAGTTCCTGCTCATTCTCTCCAGCTTCAAGAACTTTACTCTAAACTCTCTCTCTAACTCTAAGAATTCTCACTCTTCTCTTAAACTCAACTGTTGTTCTCTGAGTTTGGTGTGAAGAAAATGAAGAAATGAAGCCTCTATTTATAGTGAAAAAGCATGATACTATTCATACTTTATCAGGTCAGATTTTGGCAATCTTGACTTTAAACATGGCTTCATCTCAACCGCCCAATCCATTTGCTTACGTCATCGATGACGTCATCAAGATGCTTACGTCATCGATGACGTCATCATGACGATGACACTTTCTTACTCTTTTGCATTTATCCTATAAAGATTCCCTGATCAGTGTTCTAATCGCGTTATATTAGAAATTCTCAAGAATCCGGAAGCACAGCCTTGAAGTTCTATTTTTCCTCTTCAGAAATATCTGGGTCAACTAAATTTTTGATCCTATTTAGGGTATTTCGTAACCTGCCGAAGATTTTAAGTCGGACACTGACAGTTACAGAAATTACTTCGGGTGACACCATCTTCTAGACAAAAATTCACTGATTCATAATATGTGCAGTTGTTTACTACTTAGTTCAAGGATTTTGAGTTATGATTTATTTCCTACAGGTTCCACTATCTATCCTGCTTCAAAATATCGGTTTCAACCTATCTCAATAATCATTCCGCCGATTACGGAAATGACTTTGGAGATAACCCACTCTGAGATAGAAATTCACTTGTTTATAATATACCCTTACTTTAAAAACCTAATTCACGGTTTATTGAAAATAATTTTATTTCTATTGTTTTCCAAAGTATAAGATATTATATTATAATAATATTATTATTGAGTGGGTCCCGCGCGCAAAATTTTTCAAAACTCACGAGACTTCTGTCGGCAGAGGAGAAATAATTTGACGTGGGTCCCGCATGAATAGTAAATACGTATTTATGAGTAGTGAATACCGTATTTTTGAATAGTGAATACGTATTTGTAAATAGTAAATACCGTATTTTTGAATAGTAAATACGTATTTGTAAATAGTAAATACTTTTCATATTTCTCAAAATATCGATTAAATACCGTATTTATAAAAAGTGAATACGTATTTGTGAATAGTGAATACTATTCATGTACGTATTTGTGAATAGTAAACACTATTCATGTCCAATAAAATACTGATTCTAAATTCATTTTCAAAAATAGGGTCTAATAGTCCTCCAAAAATAGGCTAATTTTCTAGTCTTTAGGTCCAAAATTCAGGATGTTACAAACAGGTAAACTTAACTTGGATAACAGTCTGGGTGAAATTGCTATGATTTGAAAACTTTTGGGGAAACACAGCTCTTGAATGAAAACTTTTAGGACAACTTTGCACCTAAACCCAAAATAAAAAAGACGTGAATGTCATATAGACCGCTAGCTTAGTATATTTGTTCAAGTAACAGTCAAATTTAATATAAATAACGGTTGGAACAAAATTGCTATGATTTGAAAATTTCTTGGACAACATTGCTAAAAAAACTTCTAGGGTAAAATTGAGATTTTTTAACAATTTTTAGAGTAAAAATGGACCTTGACCCTTATTTGTTTATTTATGTTTATAATAATAATTTTATAAAATGGTAAATCTGAACCATATATTTTTTAAATTTGGGAGCACACATGAAATTTTGAGAAAGAAAATGAAAATGGAGGAAAAGGAGACAACCAAAAACCCAAAAATAAGGGTTTTGGCACTTAATTTTACACATGTTCCAACATGTAAGAACAAATAGCACTATAGAAAAAAAAAACTTGTTTAGCGACAAACAAAATCCGTTGCCATAAAGAAAAAATTTATTGCAAACAGTTTTTGCAACAGAAAAAAAAAAGACACAAAAACCTCGTTGCAAAAAAAAAAAATTGCAACAGATTCCGAAAATTTTTTAAAAAAAATGTTGCAAATGATGTGACAGTTTATGATGGAATATAGGAAATCCATTGCAAATTGAGGGATTGGGGGGGGGGGGGGGGGGGGGAAGAATCATAACCAAATAATGTCAATATTTAAGTAGAAATTAACCTTTTTTAGCTTATGGATGGTTATTTCAACTCTGAAAAGAGAATGAGCTTTTAATTATAATGCGGAGAACAAATTATATAAATTAAGCTTGTATATGTAGTACCTAATAAACACAAATTTTACATAAATTTCTGTATCCAGTACGATTAACTTTGCAAATCTAAAACAGTTAGGAGAATACAAAAGCTACTCAAACTAACAAGGAGAAAAAAAAGCTTGAAAAGTATGGGAAGGGGGAGAGGTTTCCTTCTTGATAATTAGCGGCTGAAAACTGAAGCTGTGTCCTAAAGCAACCATATCCAGCACAGCTGATGCACTGACTATTTCTAGTATAACTCAAAATAAAGATGTTTTTTTTTTTTTTTTATCACTTGTCAACTTCATTCAATCTAACGAAAATGCCAAATTATTGCAAGACTTCATGAGATGAAGAGCTAAGCGGAGCTTGAGTCTTTCTCCTTCGCTGAGGCTTCTTCCTGAAGCTTCTTTTTGCAATACTCATCAAGTGGTGGTCCAAAATATTGCCTTCCTAGAGACCACACCAATCCTGCAAACACCACACACAAACATCTAAAGAACAATGAGACCATTGTATAAACATAAATCTACCGGGTACTGTTGAGGAAGCTGTTGGCCCATGTTTGGGGGAGCCATGCCAGGACTAGGTTGCATCATCTTGACCTAGAGAAACGAAGTCTGGGATTTTGAGAGACATAGAACGAAGGCAAAGATAAAAAAAGTAGAAGAAAAGGAATTAGAAAGTGAAAATTGAAACTGAAACTTTTAAATTAAAGAACCGAAAATTTCTGACAGATTTTTTTTACATCACAAATTGCGACAGATTTTATTTTCCAGTAAATTTGTGTAACAGATGTTTTTTCCATCGCAAAAATGTGCGACAGATTTTTTTTCCCTTGCAAATTTCGTTGCTCTTTCGGTATTTTCTAGTATTGTAGTCTTAGTCAACCCAAACCGGTTAATTTGTACATAGTTTACTCATGCTCACTATAAATACCATTATGCTTCTTTTTCTAAAAAAAAAAAAAATCCCTCTAGTCCTAAATATAAGACAGAGTTGACTTTTTTAGAGATGTTAAGATACTTAATTAAATTATTTAAAAATATTATTAGAAGATTATATATCAATTTATATTTAGATAACATAGTTTGAAGAAAAATGACGAATATGTATATTATTTTAAAATATCTATATTTATCATTTTTTCCTTCAAACTATGTTACCTTATTTAAATTGATATATAATCTAATAATGTATAACATACAATATGATTGAATAACTTAACTAGTTTTATTAATCTTTCTAAAAAAAAGATCAATTCTATTTTATATTTAAGCCTGAAGTGAGGAAGTATTAGCAGGGAGATTCTTCTCGCACTGTATCATTGGGTATTATATGGTTATTGGCAAACTATATATTTTCTCAATACTGTCCTCCTCTAGCACAATACAGTCTGTGTTGGGTTGAGGAGTTGTATTAATTTTTGTAAGTAGTATTAGTATATCACTACTTAATCTTATCACAATTCAATCTTCAACAAAATCATTACAAAATGTCGGATTTTTAAAAAAATTATTTTAAAATTGAATTTTTTTTAATAGGATGGTAACTATTTTTAAAAATAAAGCAATAAATATGAACTATTGTAAAATTTATCAATAACTTGCAAAATATTTATGAATAAGAATAAATTAAAAAGAAAAAAGAAATTAAACCATGAATAAATAAAATATAAGGATTCAAATTTATATTTTTATATTTGGTATTAAATTTGAGTAAATATTTTTTATTTAATATTTTTCCCTGAAGATGAAAAGGAGCTAAATAAATAAAGGGAAAAGTATTTCTCTTTTTTTTTTTGGATATAAAGGAAAAGTATTTCTCTAGTCATTAGAGATATGTTATCTCCAGTGACCCCTAAAACTACGTCGTTTTGAATTAATGAAGGGTGTTTCCGTAATTTTGCACCCTTCATTAATTCACCTAAAATTACACACACACCTTTCATTAATTTAAAACGACGTAGCTTTTGGGGCCACTGGAGATAACTTATTTCCAGTAATTAGAGAAATCCTTTACCCATAAATAAAATCAGAAACATTATTGAGCATTTACACGTTATTTTTTTAAGAAAACAGGAAAATGGGAAGAAAATAAGGGGTTGTTTGATTTTGTTTTTAAAAACTCTTTTGGTTTTTAAAAACAATAAAACCTGGTTGCTAAACTGTTTTTAGTTTTTTTTAAAAATGTTATTTTAAAAAACTAAAAAAACCAGTTTTTTTTAGTCATTTTCTTATTTTTGTTTTCCTTTTTTTTTTTAGATAGTCACTTATCCACTATCGACACTACCCTACTAATGATAATCACCGTCACATCACTTCAAAATATTTTTTTTAAAAATAACTTTTCGAATAGAATTTCTTATTATTATTTTTAAAACTTGTTTCCAAAAACTGTTTCTGTGGGGGAAAAACCAGAGAATAGATCAAGCCCCACATTTCTATTTATAGAATAACACACCAAGCTTTTGGGCCATGCCCTTATCCCACTACAGGTTTGCTGGTTGGTCTTGTTTTTGTTTTCTGGCGTTACGGCCCAGCGCATGGCCCAAAGTATGATAGTAAGACAATTTTCCTATCATAATTTACCAAAGTTGTTGAAGTCAATTTTCTGTACATATTTTATCTTTTTTTTTTTTGCTCAAGGTACATATTTTATCTGAGGGAAGCACAAATTACATTAGAATGACAACATAAATATAACAAAAAATTCATTTTTCTGTACATTATTCATTTGAGCAATGAATCATTGAATAATATAATCATGTCTAGTATAATATATAGAGTAATAGAGGAAGGAGGAGGACACACTTAAGAATAAGTAAATTACAATATTTTAATTAATCTTTAAGGATTTTCATATAATAAAACTTTAGGAAAGATGGACATTTAAGAGACTCACAAATACTATCAAACACTACTTAAAAAAAAATTAGATTGGTAGTGCTTTCAAAACACTACATAAACTACCGCTATATATATGGGAAAAACATTTTTCATGTTGTAGGAGAAGTATTTTATCATGTTATACACACATAAAATGGTGAGATATATATATATATATATATATATATATATATATATATATATATAATTAGCATTATATGTATATGTGGGTCCCACTATTTCATGTATGTGTAGGAATCTTCTTCTTCTTCTCATGTAACATGAGAAAATTAAACCCCTATATATATATATAAAGTTATAGCGCTTTGAAATTTCGTGATGTATTTTTTATATTTTGAAAAAAAAATAGACTTGTTGTAGCGCTTTCATGGGAAAGCGTGACAACAGGTCATTTTACTTTTAAAAAATACAGGGTGAAGGTGCAGATTTGCCAACCAACTATTACCCGAGGAACGTCTGGGCCAAATAACTATTGAAGGGACCAAAATTACCAATCAACAATTAAAAAGTGAAAAAAAAACACTAAATAACTATTAAAAAAAACAACTATCACAATTAAGTTAAAATGTGAGGCATTGGCGTAGGATAGTGGCGGAAACGCCGGAGAAAAGAGCGGTTAAGCCTTCTTGTTAGAAAAGAAAAACACCAACAGAGATGGGACCCATGAGAGCAGGCATTGCGGCAGCAACGGTTGCTGCTTGTGGCATCGGAGGAATGGAACCAGGGTGCAAGGTGCATGCCAGTCGAACGCTGTGGACTACTGGATGAGTTCAAGAGAGTGAGTGGAACACCTAGCAACAATAAAAGCTTTGGAAATGCCGACGTCATTGACACTATGACAGTCAATGGAAGACTGAGACACCAAGACAGTGACAGGGTAATAGTTCGTTGGCGAATCTGCTCCAAATTGTGTTTTTATTTTCACTTTTTAATTGTTGATTGGCAATTTTGGTCCCCTCAATAGTTATTTGGCCCAGACGCTCCTCGGGTAATAGTTGGTTGGCAAATCTGCACTTTAACCCAAAAATATATGATGAAAGCGTAGGAAGTACTTTATTTTCTAAAAAATATTTCACATATTCATTCAGAATCATATTTACGTTCCAGAAACTTTATATATAAATTTTTCTATCCCCATCAAAATTTAGAAAACAAATACAGAAAATAACTCCAAAAATATATAAACAAATAACTAATTAAAAAATTTAAAATCACTAAAAATTAATTTTCAAACACTCAATTAAAGCCAAACACAATACAATAAAAAAGTTGATTAACTCAGTTTTATTCCTTGCAAATAAATACTAGAAATACGTCCTTTCTTAATTAAGAAATTCACATAAAATAAACTCATAACATGAATTATTATCTTTAAAAAAAATTACCATCTCCTTATAAAATCCAAGACACAGCAATTTGTTCAGAGATTTTCCAAGATATCTCAAATAGTAATACTCAATTCATTCAACATTTTTACTGTACAAGGCTTACTCCATGCAATAACTCTCATCACCCTTGCAGAGTGATAAATTTGTCCTGCACAAATTCAAAAAAGGACAAAAGGATTACGATTCTGTTGGGGATATGTGAAAACATAAACAATTTGAGATATAGGCAGAACACAATAGACATGCTGCACGTGCAGATTATTTCTTCTTCGACTGAATCAGATGCTATGAAACCTACAAAGCAAATACCAACTTAATCACTCAGTTCCAAAATGTTTAAAAATGGGTTTAGCGTGAAGCGAGAATATTTTTAAACCAGTAATTTGTCAACAAAGATTTCTCTGTACATTTATACTTCGATAAAAAAGCATGATAGCAAAGACCAAATAACTTTAACTTTTGTTCATTTCAATCCCAGAAACACTTAACAAAGATTTGTCAAAGCAAAACCAAAGCTATCAAGAGAATTACCTTTATTATCAGCAAAATTGGAGTGATAATTTTGGGTTCTTGAGTTTTTGTAGAAGAAAGAGGTAAAAATGAGAACAAGATAACCCCTCAACTTATGTACTCTTAATTTTGGTTGGAATGCACAATTGGGATACAAAAGGTGCTTCTTCATGAACCAGCCAAAAAATTGGGATTAAAAAATGCACAACTTATAACTCTAGTATTGTGAAGGTATCTTCCATTGGGCGATTTAGTTTGATTGGCTTGTTTCAAGTATTATAGAGTATTCAAAGTGCGAGTGAAGAGTTGGAAAAATGGAAACCCAAAGATTCAGGAGTTGAAGCTGTTGAAATGCCCAAACAATTGAGTTAGTAATTTAGGCATTAATATGTGGAGAGCTTCTATGTGAAAATCTAGGCTTGGTTAGACTTAGAGCAACTTGAAGGATTATTTTAGTAGTGTAGGATTCTAAGCATGGTTTTGGAACCCAGGCTAGACCAGTCGGTTCGGATCAGAGAACCGACTAGAAAATCGGTACGAATAAGGGGAAAACTGGGGTTTAGAGGTGACATTGGGTCAACTAGGCTTGACTCGGCCTAGTTGACGATTGAGGGAGAGGTCGAAGGCGAGAGGAAAAAGTTGCAAGTTTACAGGGAGGTGGAGTGCGAGATTCGTGAGCGTCCGAGCAAGACCATGAGACGAAAGACAAGATTGGCAGAGTCAGAGTTAGGTTAGGATCATCAACCGAGAGATAGAGTCAAGGTTAGGGTTAAGGAATTGGGAATGGCCGAAAGCTGAATAGGTCACCAACTCATGGGATATTGGGATATGTCTTAATCAAAACGGGAAAAAAAAAAATTTGTATGTACTGGTAACGGGCGGCACAAGTGCCCTAATAGTATACCAATGTCCCGCTTGTATACTATAAATGGGTACGGGTAGCCCATTATCTGTTATGGGCCTAATTTAGGCTGGCTTAAATAGGAAAAAATTCTACGGGTCGCAGGAGTATGGGTAGGTTGCGGCTGTTTTACTCACCCCTAGTTGTAAGTTACTTACAAGAACTGTTTTTTAAAATTGTTTTCCATATCTAGAAAACAAACATTGAAATCAATTTTTTTTTCCTTAAGAAAATGTAACTTGTGTTTTCTACTTACAGCCTTTAAGAAACAACCAATTCTTAGCCAAAACAGAGAATAAGAAAACTAAACATAGATCAACTTCAATATATTGTATTTTTTAAAATCCTTGTATATACATCCAACAATTCATTAATTTCTATAATCAAGTACGTGCTCCAAAACTAAACATATATCACCTTAAACAAATATAATCAAGTGTCCAGAACATCATGAATAATTTTCTCTATTTTATCATCATTTGCGACATTCAAAACTTCCTTTTTGTGAGATGTACAAGCAGTTATTTCCTCACCATATCATACACATTGTGTACTAAAGATCTATTCTATTACAAAGTAAGTGATCTCTTATATCATCAATATCCCATTTACTCTCATTGAAATACTTGACATAAGCACAAAAGTACTTCTCATTTTTACTAAGCGCATTCATTTTAGAAAATTCAATAAACTCTTCCACCTTGCTATCATATTCTTCATTGGTTCTCAATGCATTCATCCAATTGTATGACATTTTATTACCACCTAATCCATTTTCAACAACATATGAATCTTGAATATAATTAAATAAAACATATCCATCGAAATTCATATTTGGTATTAAAAAATTAAATCGAATATATACAATTTTGTTTTTTATTGAAAGAGTATTAAAAGGGAGTTCAATATAATAGACTGACTGTGTCTTTTGCCAAGTGTTAACTTTTGGACGGACAAATGGTTATAGGATGGTTGTAGATGATTGATCCCCGCTTAGAACAGCTACAAGCTAGATAAATAAGGATGATATGAACTGCTCGGCGAGGGAGATGGTGGCCTCTAATGGAAAGTGAAATTACCAAAGATTGGTTGATTTTTTTTTAGTTTCTGAAGAAGGAAGAGAGCTCATAATAGCTATGCCCCCACCTAGTGATATCTATTTGGGGAGGATGTAGTTAAATGGGTGTGGTTACAGGTTTGAAGATGGCTCGTGTGAAGCAAATATTAAGAAATTGATTGTTAAATGTGATTCGATTGTGCTTGTAAATATGCTTGAATGGCTAAGAGATGGTGAAGCGGTGTAGAGTAGTCTCCTAAAGCTTGTAAAGGCTGAGTTAGATAAGTTTGTGCATGTTAGAGTACATCATGTATATATATATAGGAAGAGTAATACTTGTGCATATTGTTTATAAAATTTGAGTTTTGATCCGGAAGTGTTGGTCACCGTCATTGATGTTCCACTCTTAAAACCCAGGCATTGTATTACTTGTATTTGTATACTGATTTTGTGGAATATTTTGCCCATGCTCGGTTTTGACTTAATGAATTGGGATTAGGCCCTGTATTTGTCCAAAAAATTGGAGTTCAATACACATCTTATTCTTACTCTTTCAATCAATCTCAGAGCTATACATACATAGGTGTTTCAGACAAAATAAATATTACTTGAGACACAATGTGAATTTATCGAAGATCAATACTATTTCAGTCTTATTTATAAAACGGAGAGAAAACATATTAGCCCTAATTATAGGGTAGAGAAATAAACATTCTATATAACTGTAGAATTTTATTATTCATTTATTATTGTATTAACTTTTTCCTTAATGGTATAATGTATACTCCCTTCATCGCTTGTTATAAGTTTTAAATTTGTAAATGAATGTATCCCAAAATATCATCTTCATTTTAGATTTATCTAAGATTTATTTTGTTTTCTTGAATTTTACCTCTTATGGATTAATTGTATTTATTGCATTTATTATCTTTTACTTATCCTCTTTACACTTAAAGGCATAGTTGAAAAAAATAATACATATTTATTGCCTTAAACTAATTTTAACAACTTTCTTCATTAACATAAATCATTTATTTGAAGTTGATAATAACGACAAAAAAGAGTTTTGTATAGTAGAATTAATGAAGTTTATGATCTTTCTTAATATGTGTGAAACATATTTAGAGTATTTTATAAATAGGATTTTGAGTAATAGTCATTTTTTGTCTTTATTGCTACTGAATTGAGTTTCCGACGGAATCTATTCCATGATAGGATTCAGTCGCTATTTTGTTTTCATCACAGATGCGTCCTATTTTATTTTACTTTATTTTATGGGTTAAAGACCTAATTTGCCATAGAAGTTTTGCTAAGGAAGCGTCCAACACCCGGAAGTATTTTAGGTATTATTTTTGCTCTGGAAGTTTACAAACATAGCAATTTTGCCCATCAGTTGATCTTAACCGTTGGATTGGTATCATTTTTGCCCCGGAAGTTTATAAAAATTTGCTCCTAAAAAAACTTCCGGGGCAAAAATGATACCAAAAATACTTCCGGGTGCTGGGCGCTTCTTTAGCAAAACTTCCGTGACAAATTAGGTATTTAACCCTTATTTTATTTTCCTGAAACGCCACGGGGACCAAGGCCGGATGAGCCACAATCCACCTGCATTTATTTGAAATATTATTTAGATAAAATTATTTAATCATAAATTAAATAATAATTTGATTTTTTTTATTTTTATTATAATTTTAATATAACTTAATTTCAAGTTAAACAAATTTTAAATCTTAAATAAATATAAACCTTATATGTGTGTCTTTGACCTTAGTGGAATTATGGATCAATACATACTCTTCATAGAATATTCCAATCATCATAAGTATTGTGATAGGGTACCAAACCCTTGTAGAATACCAATAAACTAATTTAATATAGGAGAACCTAAAGTTTTAACCTCAACTTACGTAAGAGCTAACAGATAAGAAGAGACTTATATTAAAAAAATGTTGACAGCTCAAAAAAATTGTTATATATGAAAGATAAGACTTGGATTTCAAGATTTGACATTGATGGAGCTATATAAGATGCACTAAGTGGAAAATATCATTTATTAATCCTTGTTGGATGTTTGAGATACTATGAATTGGATAAGACTTACATATTTTAAAGGTCTAAATTAAGCAAGCGTTTCATTGTTGAAAATATAGGGAAAAAAATTCTTGATATTTTAAAGTATACATGATTCCTTTATCTAGTGAAGGAGGGTAATGTTGATCAAATTCCATTTATTAGGAAAGTTTTTATTGAGTTTTTAAATAATTGAGCACATTAATTGAGTAGGGTGTCAAGGCCTTTACAAAGGGTTCAATCAAGTTACATTCTAGGCCTAGCTTATTTTAAAGTCCATTACATGATGATTCTGACCATGTTGACAAGGGTTCACACACAGTAGTTGTCCCTCATGAGATGCTTAGTAATATTTATAGATAATAGAATGTTTCTTATTATATGTGTATGACTTTTTAATTTGGTGGGAGTTAAAATCCACGCTTACCCTCCATAGAATTTCCCAACAAAAATTATATAATTTAATAGTATCCCATTTGAAACATTATAATTTTGGTAAAAGTTATAGAGGACCCTTAAACTGGTGCAAGGTAGAAGAAGCTTGAGACCATAATCGAACTTGGGGTTTATATTCAAGAGAAAAAAGTTTAATTTATGAAGGATTATCATGGGAAAAATATGAAAATAGCAATGTTGGAAATCGAATGGGAGACTTGCACTCCAAAGTTTTAGATTTGGGATATTCTAGTGAGTAAA
Organism: Acacia crassicarpa; assembly: GCA_034222035.1. Taxonomy (NCBI): domain Eukaryota; kingdom Viridiplantae; phylum Streptophyta; class Magnoliopsida; order Fabales; family Fabaceae; genus Acacia; species Acacia crassicarpa. The sequence continues at coordinate 13,705,830 of JAWXYG010000009.1, read as the reverse complement.
AAAAAAAAAGAGAGAGAGAGAATGCTTTGTGTACTCAATTAGCTTTTGTTCAAAGTAGTTTGTTTAAATTACATAGCACATCTTCAAGGAAGATATTGACAAGAATTAAATTAACACTACATACCTCTATAAAATTGTCCTATCATCCTTATTTGAAATGTGGAGATCGAATTTTTTTAAAGGGAAGAGAATATGATAACTTAAATAGAGGGGGGAAAAAGTTAAATAATAATAATAAAATAGAGTAATCTTTTAATGTATATCCCATAGGATTTTTCTAGTATTCCAACAAACTCTTTTAATAATAATAACTTCAATTTTTTATTGAAGATATTTTTTAATTGATTACTTAATCAGTCATAGAATCCATAAAATATTTTGCCAAACTCGAGGGGTGAGAAGCACATGATGGAGATGAAGAGCCTTTAATTGCGGAAAGTTTGTGCGATCTACAAGGAGGTGGGGTGCGACTGTGTCGGAAAGAATAATGTGGTGGAGAGGAGTAAGTGATTAGGGTTTTGATTTAGGCTTATTTTGGGCCCGAGCCTCATTAATTTAAAAAAAGCATAATAACAAACATTTAATTTCATAATTCCCATTCAGTCAACTCTACTAAAGAGAAATAAATTAAAATTAATTGCCTTAAACTTAATTGACATATAAAAATTGCTTTAAAAAATAATATTCAAGATTTAACCAATTAATTTTCATAAAGCATAAGATGGCTAATGAAATAAAATATGATATACATTAAATTTAATTGTTATGAATTAAACAAGACTTTCGACCCGTGCGTTGCACGGATTTCATTTAACTAATAATTTTATCAATGTAAGTAACAAATATGCAAATCGAAGTTTTAGATTATTTTAATTCAATAAAGAACAAATACAAACCGTCCAAATTAATGAATTCGTACAATCTTCTTCATTACAACAGTGGATATGGTAAAAGATTTTGGAAAACTTCTCTTTACATGACATTAACTATAGTTTAAAACCAATCTCACATTGTCAGTTATTTTTTGTCTTAATATAAGATTGTATGATAACATATAAACTCTGTATGACTTACCTTTCCTTCATTGTAGTTGCCTCTAGAATGTTTGGATTGAACGCTACTAGTGTCATGTTAAATGCATTGCTTAAATGCCCATACTCTATTAAGAGGTTATTTAAACTTTTAATAGCCAAATAACAATTTATTTAACTATGATTAAGATGGTTAAAATAATGCAAAAAAAAAAAAAAATCATAAGCAAGAGACCAAACCAATATTCCGATTGACCCTAACAAATCGAAGAAGTACAATGATGGGTGGCTCCATATCTTCATGTTCTTTTTTTTTTTTTTTGCCATAGGTGTCTTCAGCACATGTGCACCACAGAGATACGTTAATAGTATTCTAACTGAAATGGGACAAATGTAAACTGTTATACAGAAATAATTTAATCAACCTAATAAATGCCAACATATAGATGACAACTAAATTAAAACAAATTATTGGTCGTGCATCTCACTGTAGATCAAAGATGCTAAAGTTCAGTTTCTTAACAATGCCATTCTTTCTCCTTTGGTCTTGCAGTCTTCCAAATATTTGCAGTAAACTGATAACATCTTTGTACACATATTCAAAAAAGTAAAGGTAGCTTGTCAATATATTTGCACGCCCAATAGTTGTAGAATTATATGTAATTAATTCGGAGAATGTATGCCACAAACCAATAAGCCCATCACCCACTTTTTGATGTGTGTTATTTTGACCTTATACAATTCATCTCAATTACCTCCAAAACAAAAAATGATACCAGATGCTTAACATGGCTTACAAAGGAAATTAATTCAATAATAATTAATTGAACACTATAATCCATTGACGATTCAAACTAACCCTACAGTGGGTGCAGACACTTGATGATACATCCTTGTTATTTAAATTCCTTTTTAGTGACCTAGTTGAAGTTGGTTCGTGGTGGTATTTTGTTTGACCTCTATTATAATCAGAAAAGAAAGCAGTAACCTTAAGTTCGATAAAGTTTTACAATGGGTAAAAACCAATTGGCTATTACTTAAACAGATATTTCAAAAGTAGCAATTTAAAAGAACTTAGGTTTTGTGGTAAACCAAGCAATAAATGAAGATGATATGTATGTTTGTGGTATTAAATTCATTTTAATTATATGTTAGTTTGCTTTCACATTAGTAAATTAAATTGGATGACGACTCCTTGAAGAGTTTCAAGGTTTTGCTAATTTCTTAGATTTGCAAATAAAGGTGGCTAATTTTTTCAAATCTAACATTGATATAAAACCGTCATTAGTATTATTAACAACCTGCATTACCTTAGTATTCACTTTTAAACCGACTTTGAAGAGTTACTAAATTATTAATATTCCGATACATGTTATAAAATGTTGCGACATCAAAATTTGACAAGTTTCAATGTCATCATGCAATAAATGCAAACCAAAATCCCCTCGACAAATGATAAGGAAATTATAGAAAATCATTAATAATTATGGTTTTCCAACGTCCTGACTTGAAGAAATACCAGTTCAACATGACATCTTTGTAGACTTCAAAACATACAAAATAACTTCGACAAACTCATGCAAACATTCAAACATGACTTGACAAGGACATTCAAATGAGAAGAATGTATAAATCCAAAACAGATGACTAACATGAGACTTCATAAGAAACATAGACATATCAAAGACCAAAAGAGTTCATGGTAGTGAATTGACATTTAGAATCGTTCAACATGCTTGAAGTTGTTCCACTTAAATGTCTGGTGACCCATCTGTGCTAACCATTTCAGCAATACAGAGATAATTAAGTTTGGCACAAAATTCATCGACGGCGCGGGGCCTATAGTTGAAAAGGGCCTTAGTAAGATCATAGTGGCTCATGAATAGAGTCTTCCAACCTGCAACACATATGACGAACATGTTAATACATCCACACTAAGCTCCCTATCAACATGTGCCAATAAACAAATTGCTCAAAACAAATCCGCTCCATGTTTACCCATATAAGTGCAATGACCAAATCATCTTTATGGATAACCCTTCTGGAGTTTATGCAAGCCCAAAAAGGAGTTTGCTCTGACAGTATAGTGAAATGAATTCCTATTTCCATAGACAGTGAAAGTTAGTAATATGTGTATACATCATAGTCGCAACATTAAAATAAAAATTTTCTTATAAGATTAAGAAGTACACCATTCATCCATAATCTCTAAATTATACTCGTAAATGGTCTCCCTATTGACACGAATATATCACTTCTGCCAAAAACTCTTGAAACCAACCCAACAACACCTGCAACCAATATTGATCCTCATGTTAGAGTATCACTTTTAACAGGTATGAAGTTATATCAGAGAGTTTATGAGATTGGTTATAATACTAATGAGGTAAATCTCTGAGTAGGTTGTAGCAGCAATGTTAAGAAGGGGTTGGAAGAGTATCGGAGGAGCCCTGATCACGTTTGCAAGTAGTTGAAGTTGTGAAAACGGTTCCACAACAATCTTCATGTCCGAATTGATAATATTAGTACCAGGCTCGACCGAAAACCTCCAGAAGACGAACTTGAATCCAGGAACCAAGACACCACAAAACCTCCTGATCATATCCCGGCGTCTCATGACTGCTTGCACCATGTAACCCTTCACACAAAATAGGAGGACAAAGTTAGACATACAAAACATAAACAACTGCAAATGAATAAATGTGTGTAACTCCAAGAATTATGTTCGTTTTGAATGATCACATTTGCATACGATAAAACGACATTGTAAGTGATAGGGTGGTAGCTCTCTGATTAGGGATATCCTAGGCTGTCATTAACTTCTGTGAACGTGGTCAAATCCCAGGGAGCCATGGTTTAGAAATTTCAGAAGGATTTTCATAAGATGATGCTTAAGTGAGATATGAGGGCATGAAATATTGTCATCATATATACCAAATGAAGCCTGAAATTAGGGTTTCCCTCATCCTTCAAGAATGAAATGGGGTCCACGTTAATGACCAATAGAAAATGCTGGCTCCCACACCATATGTCAGAGGTATGCTTTTTTTTTTCCCCCTCCCCAAAAGATTTGAATGAATATGCATGGGGAATATGTTGAAGATGTGGGAAATTTCCATAAGTAATTAATAGTATAATATGAAAAAGAGTGGTACTCAATTGCCTTTCAGCAACAGAAGGTTAGATGTCTTCAAAGGTTCTTTTTCAAAAAAGACGTGGCTTTAATAGTTCAACCAATAAGGGCCTTTATCTACATATAAATTGTTAGAGAAAAAAGGAGAAATGCATGGGGAATACACTAAGAACTTTGGAAATATACAAATTTTAAATGATGAAATTTTGATTGAGTTGTTGTTGTTTGTTTATTTATTTATTTTTAAAAAACAATAATGTATTAAAAACGTTTGACTTTCTTACTCCTAATAAATGAATATGCATGGGGAATATGTTGAAGATGTGGGAAATTTCCATAAGCAATTGATAGTAGAATATGAAAAAGAGTGGTACTCAATTGCCTTTCAGCAACAGAAGGCTTCAAAGGTTCTTTTTCAAAAAAGACGTGGCTTTAATAGTTCAGCCAATAAGGGCCTTTATCTACATATAAATTGTTGGGAAAAAAAAAGGACAAATGCATGAGGAATACACTAAAACTTTGGAAATATACAAATTTTAAATGATGAAATTTTGATTGAGTTTTTTTTTTTTTTTATAAAAAAAAAAAAGCAATAGTGTATTAAAAACGTTTGACTTTCTTACTCCTAATAAATGAATATGAAGTGAGGATCACTTATAGTTGAGAAAGATTGACATTCCATTCATTGCATTACATATAACTATAATCACCATTAGCTATTGATAAAATCGTCATTTGGGATGTTTAATTACATGGACCAATAACTGATTTTTTTTTTTTGGTCAAAGACCAATAACTGATTAGCTAGAAGAAGGTTTAGTATTATATATTTCATTGATTCAAATATCATCTAAAATGTAATATATTTAGAGTTTAAATATCTCCTCATGTCATCATCCATTTATTAATTCGTTCACTCTAAAACTTTAAATATTGTTGCTCATCGTTGTGAAGCATACACATTGAGTAAATAATATCAGACTAAGTTTGCGCCAACATATATATATATATATATCATGAATATGTTCTCTGCAATAACAATAAATAACATCGGACTATCATATAAAACTTCCTATTTAATAAGTGAGGTTGCACTTCGTTCCCAACAGTAAGAAGGATTACCCCTATCAAATTTAACATCATTGTTTTTTTAACGTTTAGCATTAAATCATGTCTTTACATTTTCCCCCTTCTCTAAGTTCTATCATTAAATTTGTATCTTAGTTTGTTAAGCTTCCCATTTTGTTATTAACCTTTGTTTCTATATAAAAAAAACATGGTCAATCTCTATATATATTGTTGTAGGCAACGTAAAATCTTTCGTAATGCCAGGCAAAAAGAAAAATCTTCTATTAAAAAAAAGTGAGTGATTTGATTTTGAATTAGAAATCAAAATCTGAAGAATAAATGGAGGAAAAGCATGAGGAGTAAAAGTTTTTTGGAAAGTCAAACTTATTATATTGGAAGTTGTGATATGAAAAGTAAATAAATTAAGTAGTAATTAGTAAATAAAAAAATTAAATTTAAGATTTTTTTCCCATCAGCAACTCTTTATATGTACCTTAGGAAACAAAGCCTCATTAATGCCACATTTAAAATTTGAAAATACTACGATACACATCATTTGAGATGGACCAATCATTGTTAAATAATATAAACTAAAATAATTATGACTGATCTTTCCAATTTATTAAGGGATCCATTTCATTTAAATCAGGCACAAATCAAACAAATTATTCCATAAAAGACGTAAAGGATTTAGATTTGAAATCAAAATCTAGAGAATGAATAGCTAGAGAGAAGGCATGGAGTGTGAGATAGTGAGAGATTCTTAGGAACACTCAAAATGGTGCATGTCAAAAGTTGTGATATGAAAAGTCAAGTAAATTAATTAAGGGTATTAGATTAGATAAATTTTACAATTTTAAAAAATATATTGAATTTAATAAATATAGCCCCCAATATTCCTAGAATCATGGAGAATAAATCAAATTAAATTAAAACTATCCTTATTTGCGGCTCATCAACTAAAATAATCTTCCTAGAATAATAGAGAATAAATCAAATCAAAACTATGCTAATAATGTGAGATTTAATTAGGGGTCTATCAACTAAAATGATTAAATACAAAATAGTCCTAAAATATGCGAAAAAGTAATTTTTACCAATGGATTCCTACTGACATTTCCTTTCAATTCTGGCAAGGTGAGTCTGCACTGAATATTCTTTCCATTCAACTCCCTCTACGAAAAAAAAAAGAAAAAAAAAACCCATATCTCTATTCCATTCTCTACTCTCTACGATAATACCCATCTCACCACCTTCTCTTGTTTTCTTTTTTTTTTTTTTCCGATCAAATAAAAGCCCAGAACTACAACGTGCGCATATCATAACTCAAGAGATCCGCCAAAAAATGAGGAACAGTATTAAAAACTTGCAGACCTACATGGCTACATCGCTGAATGAGCTTCACTTGCTAGGCAATATGAGATCCCGTTCACCTCCCAACAACACCAATGCAACTTCACTTCCTAGTATTGGTCCACAACCTAACAACTTCTGACAGCATATTGGAATCCGGATGTAGATCAGACCAACCATTGAACACCAAATCCAAAATATCCCATAACCTTCTATTTCTCTTCCTTTTTTTTGACCAGCCTCTCTTTCTCTTCCTTTTACTTTCTTCCATCTCAGTCCTTATTCTGAAAGACATATAATAAAAACGATCAAAAATATTGGAAAACATATAATCAAAACGAACAAAATATTTCAACCTTAGGATCGGCTAGAATGGCATTGTAAGTGATCTGGTGAGGGCTCCTTGCATATGGGACACGTTGGCGTCAGTTAGAACTACATTAAATAAGATCCATGAAGTCTGAAATGAAGAACAAATATTTACAAAAATAACAAACTTAACACAGAAAATACACCTTCGAATCGCAAAGAACAACATTCAACGACAATGCATCTTGGTGTATGGAATATCCCAGAACGCATACACGACTTTCACAGTAATATACCAGTTGTTTGTTTGTCCATACAGCGAAAGGAAAGACAGTACATTACAAGTGCTCATTGTAAGCAACATGGAAGATGATGACAATAAGATTTTAGGTTTTGAGTTTTACAGCTGTACGTTAAAGGTTTGAACCATTTTGGATTAAATAGGCACAGTTTGTTAAAGATCATTGCGATTGCAGCTCCTTCGTAAATGATGCAAAACATTTACTAGGGAGATTGAAGGCGTTGCCGATTAGTTCAACCAATCCTTAAAGAGATTTGATAAATCATATCGAAAATCGTCATGCTCATGCATGGGGAATACACACAGTTGGTTGAAAAAATTCGCACTTTAAATGCGATGGTCCAAGTTTCGCATGAAATATCCAGTGGTTTTCAAATGACATTTAAAATACTGGTACACAACATTTAATGAAACATGAGAAGTGTAATATTCGAAATTAGTTTGACATCTGAACAGGATGCGAATAAATTTTGAATAGAAGGGATATAAATGAGAAGACAGAACATGTGGATCAAACTATGGGTGTGTATGTCCAGTGAAATTCAAAAGTAGTTTTCACATCTGAACAGAATGCATTCACACGTACACGGAGAAAGGAATATATATGAGAAGTTTGAACATGTGAACACTATATGGGTTCATTTCTGTTGACCAATGAATGATGAAGAGAATGCAATGTTAGCATTACACGTGGACCAATGGATGAGTCGCTTAGAGTTTTAGTAGTATATATTTGATTCTATTATTTTAATACTGCTGATGTGATCTTACCGTCTCACACTTAAACCACTTTCTTAACCAATTCATTGCCCGGTTTTTGTTCTTTGGGAGAGAAAAAGCAATCAATTGAGTCTTATATAAAGATAAAGAGGATGTTAATTGTTATGTATATGGATGATTTTCTAACTTTTGAATAAATTAAACCGACATGTTTATTAAAAGAAAACAATGGGTGCATTAAAGACCAAATCCCTAAGAGGATTCTCCTTATGTTCTGACCAATTTTGACCTGACTAAGTAAAATTTACTTTATCCTAACAAATAGACTTCACATACTCAACAAAACGGTAAAAATTAGAGTAAGAAGATCCTCCTTTACTCACACTGTTCTTGGCCAAAACTGCAAAAGCCTGTGCCGTTTTCTCAAACTCTTCCCTCCTCTCCACCATGAGATCATTCACCATCTTCTCCACAATCTTCCTATCACAAGTGTCCTTCATGTCCAACCCTAACTTCCATACTTCACTCACAAATCTACTGTTTATGGGCTGATCACCAAAGAGAGGCCAGCATATCATCGGAACTCCGGCCACCAAACTCTCCAGCGTCGAATTCCATCCACTGTGAGTCATGAACCCGCCAACCGCCACATGTTCAAGCACCTTATGTTGCGGGGACCACCCCACTATACAGTGTGTCTCCGTGGTCCCTTCTGCCAGCTCCTTCGGCAGAACCCCTCAGTCCTGTTCAGACACCAAGTTGGGTCGGATCACCCACAAGAACCGCTTATTGCTGTTCATCAAACCATGCCATATCTCCATGAGTTGAGCCCTCGTGAAGACAGCGGCGCTGCCAAAGCTCACATATATCACCGACTTTGGAGGCTGAGCATCGAGCCACCTCATGCATGTTCTATCTTTTTCCTCCGACAACGACGTCGGTGGCTTGGAGGCTTTCATGGAGTCGAGAAGTGTGTGGAGGGGACCAAGTGTGTAAAGATTCGGGAAATGATCGCGTAATTTGGAGAGGACAGGACCTTCTAAGTCCTCAAATGTGTTCATAAGCACAGCTTTGGCTTGCTGCGATTGGTGGGCCTGGAATACCACACTATCTAGATCAAGAGTTCCCTCACGGCTTCCCCTGCAGAGAGCCGGCAGATCCCGACATCGAACCAAGTTTTCCATACCTGGGATTCTTGTTATTACACGATCCATGTCCTCTTCCCCTTCATACGGAAAAGACAATAACATAATATAAATACAGGTCTAATTTCGCTCTAATGAAGAGAGTACATATACATACCTCTAATTGGAAGTTCGTTGAACTCAAAGAGCATAGGAACGTTAAAATATGACCACAAATAGCAGGCACTTGCCGTCCGGAAATGAATGACAGGTATTCCGAGCTCGTCTCCGAGGTTGGAGGTCGGGTGTCCGAGGAAGGCGTCTACTATAATGCAAGTGACTTTGGGTTTTCCCGAATGTTCCGAGCATAGCTTCCTCAACTTGGTCATTCCCTGAGACTTGACCTCTGCAATTCCTTCCTTCATCTTGCGTGAGAGTATCGGGGGTTCTCGGAGAATGCCGTCGCCAAAGGTCTCGAAGACAAGATTGGGGTGAAGGGCTTCGATGTTTCCGGTGAAACGAAGGAGGCGGCTGTGCATGTGGTGCGTGTTGAGAAAGGTGACGTGGATGCCGGAAAGTGCCAGAAGCTCCGCCAGTGGGAGCACGGTGTTGACATGTCCTTGCCCTGGTAATGGAAATATCAACACGTGAGGGGTTTCAGATTCACTCTTATCTTTTTCTGTACTCATCTCTCCTTCTCTATCCTTCTTCAGTTTCCTTTCCGTGGCTATATATATACTGATACACAAGGGTTATAAGATGTGTTTATAAAAAGGATTAGGCACTAAATAAGATAAGATTTTGTGTGTGTCTGGTCGCTAAATCTATATACATTCTATTATATATATAGCCAAGTGGCTAATAACCATCAGCGCCAGTTTTCATTTATTCATGTTTCACGACTGCATCATGTTCGTTTACAGCAGTATGTTTTCACAAAAATATTAATTTTTTTTAAAAAAATACATGAAGTGGTAAGAAAAGATAGAGTTCAAAGAAAAAAAAAAAAAGTGGTAAGAAAAGATCTCTTCAGTTGCTACAAATTGAAAATGAGGGCAGCTTCAAATTGGAATGATATTGGGTGCTTATCAAGACTGTTGAGCACCGAAAACTCATCAATTTGGACAATTTAAATCAATGTTATCAAACCTGGTCACTGAACTAGTCAGGGTAGGTCAAGAGCTTATGGGTGAGACTGAAATCAAAACTAGCCTGATATCAAACTATTAAAAAATTAAAGATTTCAGGATTATTAATATAAAATTGTAAAGAAAAAAAATTGATTTTTTTAAAAGGTTGATGGAGCGAACTTGATTATCGACCGATTCGCCGGTTTCTAACCGAATCAGAGGTCCGGTCTTGGTCTATAACCTGGATTTAAATTGAGATAATATATAATTATCTAACCGACCGATTCGCCGGTTTCTAACCGAATCACTTTTTTTTTATTACCTGGATTTAAATTTAGATAATATATAATTATCTTACCGACCGATTCGCCGGTTTCTAACCGAATCACTTTTTTTCTTGAAATAATTATTTTAATAAATATAAAATAAAGATAATATTTCAATTATTTTTCTTAAAAACAATATTTAATGTTTACAAAAAGTTAATTTAGCTAAGTTTGACACTATCATTATATTGGAGGGCGTCACCTATTCTAGGTTCACGATGCTTCTACTAATAATAATATTATAATAAGAAATAATGAATCTCTTCCACCAAGTGCGAAACCTATTTCCCGAAGACTCGGCCTCCATGAGGTATGGGCTTCAAGGAACTTAGTATTATGAATGATTCTCTGTTGGCTAAAACGGCTTGGCGACTATTGATGAGACTGAACGACTTGTGGGTAAGGGTGTTGAGGAGTGTGTACTTCCCCAAGACCAACTTTCTCAAGGCGGTCAAGGGACACAAGGCCTCTTGGTGCTGGTCAAGTATTATTGATGGCAAGGATGTCCTCTTGAAAGACCTTAGATGGGATGTGGGTTCAGGTTCTTCGATTGGAATCTGGGGAGAGCCTTGGATTCCCGGTGTTCCTCTTCTTGAGGAACCGTCGAATTGTAATGATTCAGTGGTCAAGAAGGGGCGGGTATGTGATCTTATAGCTGATGGTAACTGGAATCTCAGCTTGGTATCTCAGTTCTTATCGGAAGATGTAAAGAAGGCTATTTATGCTATCCCTATTCCTACCAATGGCTTGGAGGATAAACTAGTGTGGAATAATGCTCGAAATGGGGACTACGCAGTGAAGTTGGGGTATAATGTGGAGAAAGCCAATCATGTAGCTGGTGCTGGTAAGGCAGGTCCATCAATTGTGGTGCCTCCTTCTATCTGGAAATCCGTGTGGAAACTGAAGGTGACTCCTAGGATACAACATTTTATGTGGCGTTTACTCAATAATGCCATTGCTACTTGTGATGGTCTTTTTAGAAGACATTGCTCTCGATCTAGGCTATGTCCAATATGTGAGCAAATGGATAAAGTATTGAACACCTGTTTTTTCAGTGCACCTGGACTCGCTGTGTTTGGTTTGGTAGCCCTCTAGGTGCCAGATTTGCGCGTGTAGAGGTCATTAATTTCAATAGCTGGTGGCTCCAAATTTCTGGTATGTCCTCTTTGTCCAGTCATGACTTAGCTTTAATCGGTTGGACCCTCTGGTTTATCTGGAAGCAGAGGAATGAAAAGGTTTTTAATTGCCTTGAGCCAAACCCCTTTGCGGTAATTGAGATGGCAAGGAAGAGTGCTGAAGAATTTCTGTCTAGCCTGGATAGTATTAAGGATGCATCTGTTTTGAACACCCAAACCCCCACTCCCTCGACATGTTGGCGTCCTCCTCCTTCCCGCAAAGTTAAATTCAATGTGGATGGATCGTTTCACAATGGGCACCAGGTGGCAGCTATTAGTAGAGTTTGCAGGGATTATGTAGGACACTTCTCTTGGGGTTTCTTAGACAAACTGAAGTCAATATCTGCTTTTATGACAGAAGCATTAGCACTCAAACGGGCTTTACTGATTGCTGTGGATTTAGGGAATGATGATGCAATTTTTGAGTTTGATTGCCTTACTTTGATTAATTGTGTTGCTGATAAGTCACCTTCTTCTTTTGACTGGTGTTGTAGAGGTATTATCCATGACATTATTAGTCTTATGTCCTCCAAAGTTGGGTTCTTTATCTCATTTACCCCGCGTGGGGGTAATCGGGTTGTTGATCATCTTGCAGCAATTGCTTATAAGGGGGTGTGCCCTATTGGGTGGGTACATCAAACAACACCCTGTTTGCTTCCGCTACTAGCTTTGGATGCTCGGCAGGCTTCTCCGATCATGGCTGATGCTTGCTGCCCCAGTGTTGGAAGGACTGATAATTAAGCTTTTTATGTGTATTTTGGTGGCCTCGGCCTATCTTTATGTTGTTCTATTTGTAATGTATCTGCCTAGTGAACACTTCTGTATCTGTTTATCTTCCTGAAGTGGTAATATAGCACCCTCTTCGATTAAAAAAAAAAAAAAAAAGACTCGGCCTCCATGTGCCCTAAACGACAAAGCTTATTGGGATGACAAATATGGTCAATTAAAGATTAGTAACGGGCAAGTTTAACAATTAAGCATTAATTAATACAAAGTGATATATGTTATCAACCTTTTTTTTATTTAAAATAAAAGTATAGGGTTAAAGTGTAAAAATACTCATAAATTTTTATTAAAAATACACCCAACACCATCTGATTTTTTGAAGTATAAAAATACCTATAAACTTTAAATGTGAAATTTACCATTTATGTTAGGCGGGGTTATATTGACAGTTAAAAATATTTATATTGACTACCCTTCTATTTTACTTAAATTATACAAACCTCTCATCTATTTTAAAAATGTATGTAAACCTCCCTCGAAATTAAAATGCATAGCATAGAAGCATCCCTTCTATATTTAAGATTCCATTTCTATCTAACCAATCGTTAGGTGACTATTAAGTTTGACTATTAAACATTTTCTTTAACCAAAATGTTACTCTTTTAACAAATGAATAAACATATATGCTCCAATTTCCAATACATTATAAAATTTATTAGTTTTTATTATATTATAAAATTTAAAATTTTTATCATATTTATTAAAATTTATTTATTTATTTAGTATTCTTTTAAATGACTAAAAATATATTCCTTTCTTTGTTTGTTTGTATTTTGTTGTTGCAGTGTATGACACCATGATTAACATATTTGGAAGGCAGATTTTTAATCACCATATATTATTAATAATGTCAATTTGATATACTATATAGCTTATATTTATCTAAAATTTTAATGTTTAAATACGTTTTTGCACAAGCATTTATAAACATGTTTATTTTAGTATGCATCAATTAAAATAATTAACCATATTTTAATTAAATTTTTTTATGTCTGCATTAATTAAATTAATTATGTATTTATCTCAATATGATAAAAATTAACAGATAAATAAACTAAGAAAAAGGGAAAAAAAATCTTAATTAAATTACTTGAACGATTTTAGCAAAAATTAGGGAATTAGTAATGATGAAGGGTAAATTAATAAATAAAATTTATTTTAATATTAATTTTAATTAAAAAGTTCCTTAACGGAGTTAACAGTTTGGACTTAAATGTATATTTTTAAAATAGAGGAGAGGTTCGTGTGATTAAATAAAATGCAATGGAGGTCAGAGTATTTTACTTAAAATATTTTAATGTGGATGCTGAGGTGGGTCCCACATGGATTTACTAATAAAGAAAGTGCATGTTTGGCATTGCTTTAGGGGGAAAAAAGCCTAGTGGCAGTGAAAACATGAAAATTTTGTGTTTGAGATTACTTCAAGATATATGATGGACTTCTGAGAAAGAAGTGGCTTTTTGGCTAGAGCTAATTGTTGGAGTCTCTTGTGCCATCATAGTGATTTTTTGTGAAAAAGGGACCGCTGCGCCTCCTACAAATAAGTAGGGGTGAAAATAAGTCAAGCTAGACTTCCTCTCTAATAGGCTTGGCCTGAAGCCTATTTTAGACCTATTTTTGGGCTTGAGCCTGGCCTATTAGAGGTCTGGCTAGGCCTGTAATCTATTAAAGGCCTGTATTTTTCAGCCAGCACATCCAATCAGATTTAATAGCATTTATTATATTATATATATTTTTATATATATATATATATATATATATATAAAAACATTTATTATATTATATTATAATATCCAAATGCATCTACCGTACCGCATATTTGGGTAGGTAGGAAAAAGTAATATAATATATAATAAAAAATGGAAAGTGGGAGGCAACAATTATTAAATTTAATCTCCCTCACCTTTCTTTCCTTCCTCTTGTCTGCCACTACACTCATTCATTCAAATCATTCGAAAACCGTGCCAGGGAAAATAGAGCCATTGTCGGCCAATTATCCAGTGAAGCTTCACACGTTGTGTGACCGAAAAGGATCTGCCGTAGAGTCGTTTCTGTCCATTTGCCGGTGGAGGTCGTACATGATCTGTCCGCTGCTGTCGTCGGGTCTTCGTCCGTTTTGAGCTGAGTTCTAACCGTTGCTCACTGTAACGGTCACAATCACCGGAAACTGATCAGTGCGCTTCTTCCTCAGATCTTGGCTTCTGTTCTCCGCCGTCTCTTTCAGATCGTTGCTTGTGGGGATCACTGCTTGTATTTTCCATAACGATCTTCCAGATCGTTCGCCTGTGGGGAGTGTTGCTTCTGTTCTCTGTTCTGACGGAGATTCCAAAGAATACAAAATTACAATTATACCCTTAAACAGGCCGCTTGACAGGGTTTATTAGGAGGCCTCGGCCTGGCTTGTTTATCTAAACATACCTTAAAAAAACTCTAGGCCTGGCCTGTTAGCCTGATAGACCAGGCCTATCTAGGCCGGAAATAGGCCACACCATAGGTCCTGACCTATTTCCATCCTACACACAAGTATCTGAACACCATTGAAATTCATCATCAATTTCACAAATCAACCACAACTTAAACCAAAGCATGAAAAAACCCGTACGATCGACCGAAGGAAAGTAATGCGAGAAGACAATGAGAACAATTTAAAGCCAGCCACTGTAATTCAAAGAAAACTTGGTCGAAGGGATTGATCCGATCGTCGAAAGTCGAAACCAAGGCTCAGGCCGATGGGGAGGAGGTCTGGGGATGGCCGAATCGGTTTGGTGGTGATCCATTCAAGAGTGAAAGAGTGAGCCTCGACAACCACGGCAGCACGACGCGATGATGATGCCAACAAGAGGAGAAGCAGAGGTGATGGGGAGGATATGGCCGCCTTCTCTTCTCTCCTCCACGCCCACAATCTTGCCGCCTCCAACTAGGCGTGGCCATACTCCTCTCGCCAAGATGTGACATTGTTGTCATTAGTGGAGGACGTCGCCGCCATCATCTGGAGCAGAGATAAGATGGGGTTGTCGAAGAATAGGGAAAGGGAGTTTGATAGAGAGGGAGAGACAGAGGATGAAGGCTAGTACGTAAAACATAAGATGCGTATTCTAATTGTTGACTGCCCCATCGGCTATCCAACCCTCTTAATAATAATTTTACTAGTTTTTAACAAATTTAAATTCAAATTTTTATCTTCAATAATTATCACAAAATATAATATATATATATATATATATATATATATATATATATATATATATAAATTCAGACACTTTTTAATTATTTTCTATTTTAACTGACTTTTTAAATGCTATACCAAACAAAAGCCCATCTGAAAAAAACTTATTTACGCCACCACTATCTCAAATACAAATTACATCTATAATCTGACTTTTAAAAAACAACCCATCTAGAAAATCTCTGCAGAAAAATTTAAAAAGACATTTCTATCACTGATATGCCAAACGGGCCCAAAATTTATTCAATGCACAGGAACATCACGTCATTTGTGCTTCAACCAGTAAGTATATGATATCTCAATCTTTTTTTAATCTTCTGTGTAATATTCCCACTTTTATTATTTAAAAAATAATACGAAATTCTTTACCCTTGTTCATTAGCTGCCTACTCCCGGAACTAGTTTCCCTACCTATCCTAAGATAGGTAGGGAGAGCTTTTCTAGATCTGGACCGTCCAGATTTGATTTGAACGGTCCAGATTTAATTTTTTTTAAACTGTCAATTTTTAAATGAAAAAATCGTTTCTTAAAAATATATTAGTTGAAAAATTATCTCTATTTTAGATTCTCTACCCATTAAAATAATTATTTTTAAAAAAATAAAAAAATATAAATAAATCTGGACCGTCCAAATTCCATCTGGACGGTCCAGATAGGAAAAGCTCTCCCTACCCATCCCAAAGATGGGTAGGGAAACTGGATCCGCTTACTCCCCCTTACTTTTTTTTTTCTCAGGACCACCTTCCCATCCTCTGCCACCTCTTCCTTAAAATTGCATCATTTTGGCGCAGAGCAATACCCGATGTTTTTTTTAAAATATATATATATATATATATATATATTTCAAGTTATTGTAGGATACTAGAAAGATATTTAGGATACTGACCGATACTGAAAAAATTACTGACGGGTATTTCATCATCTTAAAAAATTATTTTAGGTTTTGAAAAATATTTTAGGGTACTGATTGATACTATAAAGATACTTCACGATACTGACTACGGATACTGGATTGTACTAAAAAAATATTTCATGATATTGAAAAATTATTTGAGGATCTTGAAGTATTTTTTCAAGATCCTAATAATTTTTCAAGATTATGGAATTTTTTTCAGTACTAGTCAGTATTCGCAGTCAGTATCCTGAAGTTTAAAGAACCTAAAATAATTTTTTAAGATCATGAGTATTTTTTTTATTACCATCCAGTATCTTGAAGTATCTTTTTAATAGCAATCAGTATTCTAAATTATTTTTTTGACATCCTAAATAATTTTTTAAAACCATGAAGTATTTTTTCTAATATTGATCAGCATGTGAAATATCTTTCTAATACCTTACAGTATCCTAAAAAATTAAAAAAAGAAGGCATTAGGTATTATTTTGCACCAAAACAGCGCAGTTTTAAGGAAGAGAATGGCAAATGATGGGAAGACGCACAGCACTGAAGATGGAGCCCCCTTGGTCGGCTCACCCCTCCTCACTAAAAAATTCCAGCTCTCACCCTCGCACCTTCTTGGTTTTAGAAACAAGAAAAACTAGAGAAAGAATAAAGTGAGAATGGAACAGCCAAAAAAATA
The DNA here is from genome assembly GCA_034222035.1 of Acacia crassicarpa. Classification (NCBI taxonomy): domain Eukaryota; kingdom Viridiplantae; phylum Streptophyta; class Magnoliopsida; order Fabales; family Fabaceae; genus Acacia; species Acacia crassicarpa. Next base: position 13,688,571 of record JAWXYG010000009.1, on the reverse strand, counting down.
AATGTAGGAACAAAATATTTTCATAGATTTTGATATCTGCAATTTCTGGTTACCCTTTTCAAAATTTTTGAAACTCCGACGACAATGTCGCCGCCGACGGAAATGACAACCTTGAAGAAGACAAGAGGATGACAATGTCTTGCGAGTGAGTCATCTTATTCCCACGACTTCAAACTACCATTGCGGTTGAGCACCTTCATCCACCCACCAATTAATAGTCGGTGCGAGTATAAAAGAAATTGATTTGGAGGAAGGAGGGTTTGATGAGGAACAAAAGAAGAGGGAGGGTCTGATAAATAAATCTGTTGAAACAATCCACGATAATGACGGTTAATTTCCATTCTATAGCCCCATCCCAGCCCCCTTCTTCGGCAACGACTGGAGGAGGGCACCAAGTCCGAATTCGACGCCGGAGAGAATTTTCCAGTCCCTTCCCTCTGTCGTCGCCGGACAAACACATAAAGGCTTTCCTGGGTAAACGACAGGGAAAGAAGACTTCCACGGCGATACAATGGATTTGTACAAGAGGTCTGGGTTTTTGAAAGAGTTCACCATTCACAGGTAGGCTTGAGGTCGAGGAAAAAGTTTGCAGACGGCATTTTCAAATCCGGCACGTGTCCACTGGTCAACTGAAGAATCAATTATACACCGCAGCTGGCAAAAACACAAATGGTAATTTTGCACACAACTGAAGAGTTTATGGACATTTTAACACCTCCAATATATATATATATATATATAATTATTATATATAGAGAGAGAGGGTATTAAACACAATTTTAATAAAAGTCGCACTTTTAATAAAAATTTACCTTGACCCAAATATATTAGATGAAAAGGAACAGTGATCAAAAGAGAAGATTTAAGATTGAAAAACTGGCAGAATCAATTCCCTGGAAGATGATTTCCTCATTATCAACTCTCTCATTATTTTTCACAGGCTGATTCTGATCGTTGGTTTTTCTAAAATTCATTCTAGACCATTGGATCAAGATTTTAATGGCCACAATTTACTGATGATAAGGGATGGGTAGAAAGATGATGATGAGAGGATCCGGACTCCAACCCCCTACTTTCTCTTGTTTTTTTTAAAACTATATAACGCCTAGATCTCACTAAATTTTAAATTAACTCTCTACGTAGTTGAGGTTTTCAAATTAAATACGAATCCTAGATGTCACTTTGCAACCACGTAAAAATTAAAATGACTTTTTACCCCATCTGGGGCTTACTCGACCACTTTGTTATATATTGATCAACATGCTTTTTTGTTTTATAAGAGTTGATCATTTAAATTGATTTTGGCTTTTAAAAGATTTCGAAATTTCATTGTTTTTTGGAAAATTCCCATTTTCTCTTCTTAATGTAATCAATTCTTCACTTGAAAATAATTGATCACTGCCTTTTCTACTTGATAATGTCATTCATCTTGATAATGTAATTAAAGCTTCTTAAATTCTATCTAGAGAAAAATATAAAATGAACGAAAATACGAGCATATTGATACAGTAAATTGCTCCATAACGTCATCAAGAAGCACTACTATGAAATTAAATATGCAAATTGCCATGGTTAATCAGTGAATGTACGCCTTAGCCTCAACATATATAACCTTCATGGACTTAAAGACCAAAGATAACATTTATCACTCTGGTCCTATTTATAAGTCCCATTTTGACCAAATCACACATACTAAGTAGAGGTAATTCGCTTAATGATTATGAGTTGAATTTTCAACTTTACCATTATTTATGATTGAGCACTTTCAACTTTTTCTTCTCTCCCTATTTTCATTGGTACAATTAATATGGACAAAATTGTCACAATCTCATTTATTTGGTCAAAGGGGACTTATAAATATGATCAAATTTTTTTGGTCAAAAGAGACTTATAAATAGAACCAAAGTGGTAAAGAGGTTTTTATTTTACAGAACGAAATTTATTTTCCTCTAACAAATAGACTTCAAATACCTAACAAAACGATAGAAATTAGAGTAAGAGGTTCCTCCTTCACTTACACTCTTCTTGGCTAAAGCTGCGATAGCCTGTGCTGATTTCTCAAACTCTTCCCTCCTCTCCACCATGAGATCATTCACCATCTTCTCCACAATCTTCCTATCACACGTGTCCTTCGTATCTAACCCTATCTTCCATGCTTCACTCACAAATCTACTGTTTATTGGCTGATCACCAAAGAGAGGCCAACATATCATCGGAACTCCGGCCACCATACTCTCCAGCGTCGAGTTCCATCCACTGTGCGTCATGAACCCGCCAACTGCCACGTGTTCAAGTACCTTCTGTTGCGGGGACCACCCCACTATGCAGTGTCTCTCCGAGGTCCCTTCTGCCAGCTCCATCGGCAGAACCCCTCCGTCTTGTTCAGACACCAAGTTGGGTCGGATCACCCACAAGAACCGCTTATTGCTGTTCATCAAACCATGCCATATCTCCATGAGTTGAGCTCTCGTGAAGACAGCGGCGCTGCCAAAGCTCACATATATCACCGACTTCGGAGCCTGAGCATCAAGCCACCTCATGCATGTTCTGTCTTTATCCTCCGAAGGCGGCGGCGGCGGCGGCTGTGTTTTGGAGGCTTTCATGTAGTCGAGGAGCGTGTGGAGAGGACCCAGTGTGTAGAGATTATTGGGGAAGTGATGGCGTAGTTTGGAGAGGATAGGGCCTTCTAATTCCTCAAATGTGTTCATAATCACAGCTTTTGCTTGCTGCGATTGGTGGGCCTGGAATACTAAAGTTTCTAGATCAAGAGTTCCCTCACGGCTTCCCCGGCAGAGAGCCGGCAGATCCCGACATCGAACCAAGTTTTCCATTCCTGGGATTCTTGTTATTACCCGATCCATGTCCTCTTCCCCTTCGTACCAGAAAAGACAATAACATGAATATATGTCTAATTTCATTCTAATCAACAAAGGAAGAAAAATAGCGAAGAAAACACAGAAAAATAGTATTTTTTTAACCTAGTATTCCATTCCTCCTATTTTCACCACACTTACAATTGTACCTAAAGAGATTATATATACATACCTCTGATTGGAAGTTCGTTGTACTGAAGCAGCGTGGGAACGTTAAAATATGCCCAAAAACTGCAGGCACTGGCCGTACGAAAATGAATTACGGGTATTCCGAGCTCGTCTCCGAGGTTGGAAGCCGGGTGTCCGAGGAAGGCATCAACTATGAAGCAAGTAACCTTGGGTTTTCCAGAATGTTGCGAGCACAACTCCCTCAACTTGTTCATTCCCTGAGACTCCATCTCCGCAAATACTTCCTTCATCCTGCCTGCAAATAGCGTGGGTTCTCGGAGAACTCCATCGCGAAAGGTCTCGAAGACAAGATTGGGATGCCGAGCTTCAATAACGTTGCCGGCGAAACGGAGGAGGCGGTTGTGTATGTAGTGGCTATTGATAAAGGTGACGTGGATGCCGGAAAGTGCCAGAAGCTCCGCCAGTGGGAGCATGGTGTTGACATGTCCTTGCCCTGCTACTGGAAGTATCACCACATGAGGGGTTTCAGATTCATACTTGGCTTTTACACTACTCATCTTCTCCTCCGTTTTTCTTTTAGTTTTCGGTGGCTACACTGAAGAACATTTTTTTAGATGAGACGTGTATTTAAAAAGGATAAATATTAATTATGATAAGATATTAGTAATACAAATGTGATTGCAATAGGCAATAGCTAGATACGAAATGTGGGTTCGTTTTCGGTCTTTGCCTCTTCGGTTTCCAGACGGCGCTGTCATATTTAGACTTCAATAGGAGGTGGGTCCATTTAATGTGGGTACGTTTTTGCCTCATGGGGTACATTTTTGCCCCTATTAATTGCAAGAAAAAAAAAATATTTGTGTTCATTTTTGGAACCAATCATATAGATAAAAGAAAAATTTGAAAATTTGGCCAATGATTAATGAATTAACTAACTCTTTTGGTATGTGAAAGTTAACTAATTTAGATTTATAAATAGGATTAAAGTGATAGAGTAAGTATGATGCCTTCTAGGATAATTCTTTAATTCTTGATATAAGTCACTTGGAAATTAAACTCATTAATGTTTAATGACTAATTTTGTCCATGTAAATATTTAAATGTCATTAATTGGAACAAAGAAAAAAAAAATTGATTTAAGGCTGATTGATCAAGTTAGATGTTCTTCGTGACATCTAGTGGCAACTTGAAAGTTATATATATGACAATGTAACAAGAATGGAGGGAATATTATTTATCTTGGCATGTTTGAAATCGTCCGCATTTGGTAGCACCGTATTTGATGAGATCTTGATCGTTTAAATTTAGGAAAAGTCACACTACATTCTCAATTAAGAAAAAATAATATCAGAAAATCTTATAGCTTGTCAATAATAAGTAGAAAAACAATTATTGATAAGTGAATGAGCTACCATTGATAAATTATGAAAATTTTTTATATCATTTTTTTTAATTGTGACCTTATTATCATTTTTCCTTAAATTTAATATGAATAGTGTAAATTTAAAATCTAAAATTTTAATTTTTTGATTTTTTAAATAATATTTTTTTATGAGAATGATAGTTTAAAGATTACCTTTATAACTTTATTTATAGTTTTATATATATTAACATAAAATTTATTTAAAATATAAAATTAAGATAAATTAAATACGGACTAACAATGTAAATAAACGATGAACCCATCTATGCTCATAAAAGTGATAAGCCAAAAAAGTGCTCTATTTCAAGTCTTTCTTGATTCCTGTCCTTTATTAGCATGTAATGATAGAGCAAGAAAAATCACCAAAAAGACAAATTTAGAATGAAATAGAAACATGTCAATTCAACATCCTCACCTAACCGGCACTGGTTTTATTTTATTTTATTTTTTTTTTTTTTGGCCCGAACTCCGGGACTGATTTGAAAATTCAGAATTCACTGTGTTTGGCCACATATTTTCTGCACGACATCATCCTTACCTGCTACTGCACTAGCTGATTTTGAATCCTTTGACACTTCGAGCAAACAAAACAAAAAAAAAAAAATCCTTTGACATGATAATCTATTCTATGTCAATTCCTTGTTTTATACACGCTTCGGTCTTAATTATAAGAACTAGTTACTCCATTTTAGAAAGATTAAGGATAATAATTAAATTAATTTATTAGATTTTAATTTAAAACTTCAAATGACATCAACAAGATATATAGTGTAACAATGACTCTCAACCCTTCATATTTTGCTTGTCTAACTGCACATGTCGCTCTCAATTATGCCACGTCTTAAAAATTCCTAACTATGTGCAAGGTTTTTTTTTTTAGCCATGGAAAAAAGATAATGAAATTAATATTTTTGTTTTTTGTTTTTTTTGGAAAATGATAGAAAATATCATTAAATTGGTAAAATAAAAATAAATATATTGAATTTCAATAATTCAAAGGGGAATGATTTAAAATTTTATAGAATTTGAGAAATTACCCAACTGCCCTTGAGGTTGGAGCTTTAGTGAAGATTAGATATTAGCCGCCAGAGCTCCACTTAAGTTTATTAGGAAATATTCAACAAATATCCAATTTACAACTTTAATATCGCTATTAACAATGTAAATATATATATTAACAACTTTAGTCAGAGATTTTTTTTTTAAAAAAAAGATATTAGCCACCAAAGCTCTGGTGAAGATTATTGGGAAATATTTAACAAATACCATATTTACAACTTTAAATTAGTATCTTTATTAATAATTTAAGTATTTGTATTAATAACTTTAGGCTGAGAAGTTAAAAAAAAAAAAACATATTAGCCGCCTGAGCTCCAGTGAAAGAATATATTCTTTTGAATTTCACAAGTAAAAGTTATCAATATATATATACTTGAGTTGTTAATAACGATAATAAAGTTATAACCGAGGTATTTGTTGAAAACTTCCTATTCCTAATAATATTCACTGAAGCTCTACTGGCTAATATCTTTTTTTTTTTTTAATTTCTCTAACTAAAGGTTTTTATAACCTTTACCAGCGGCTAATTAAATATCTTTTCTTGAATTTCTCCAACTAAATTTGTTAATATAAATACTTAAGTTTTTAATAGTGATACTAAAGTTATTAAAATAGATATTTGAGTTGTTAATAATTTTCACTGGAGCTCTAGCAATTAATATCTTTTTTTTTTTAATTTCTTAGATAAAAGTAGTTAATATAAAAACTTGATTGTGTTGTTAATAATAAGGAGTTTATACTTCTCATGTTGCATGAGAAGAAGAAGATTCCTACACACACATGAAATGGTGGAATCCATATCTTTTTTATATATATTAAAAAAAACTCAACCACGGAAATGGTGGGACCCATATCTTTTTGTATCAATGATATGAGGACACATTTCTTTTACAACATGAGAAGTGTATTTTCCTAATAATAATTCTAAAATTATTAATATAAATACTTGAGTTGTTAACAACTTTTACTAAAGCTCCGGTGATGGCCGCTGCTCACCGGTTACTAGCGTCAGGGCTCCGGCGGCCATCAAGTTGTTGATGATTTTTATTTTTTATTTTTAAAAAAGGGTTAAGGTGCAAAAATACACATGTGATTTTCTTCGAGGAGCGCCCAGTAGCAAATGCTTTTTTTAGGTGCAAAAGTGCACACGTAGTTACAAATTAGGTGCAAAAATACCGTTTGGTCGTTAAGTTTGACTTTGACTGTTAAATTTGACTTTGACCGATGACGTGACACTTCAAAGGTGCAAAAATACACATGTGATTTGTCAAAAAGAGCGCCCAATAACAATTTTTTTAATTTAATAATTTTATTTCAAGATACTAAAATAATTTTTCAAGATTATGAAGTATTTTTTCAGTATCAGTCAGTATCCTTTTAGTACCGGTTAATACTTGAAATATTTTTTTAAGATCCTAAAATAATTTTTCAAGATTATGAAGTATTTTTTCTGTACCAGTCAGTATCCTAAAAGTACTTTTTAGTACCAGTCAGTACCCTGAAATATTTTTTTTTCAATATCAGTCAGTATCCTTTTAGTACCAGTCAATACTTGAAATATTTTTTCAAGATCATAAATTAATTTTTCAAGATTATGAAGTATTTTTTCTGTACCAGTCAGTATCCTGAAAGTATTTTTTAGTACTAGTCAGTACCCTGAAATTTTTTTTTCAGATACTGACTAGTACAGAAAAAATACTTTATAATCTTGAAAAATTATTTTAGTATCTTAAAAAAATATTTCAAGTATTGACCGGTAGTAAAAGGATACTGACTGATACTGAAAAAATACTTCATAATCTTGAAAAATTATTTTAGGATATTGAAAAAATATTTCAAGTGCTTACCGGTACTAAAAGGATACTGAAAAAAAATATTTCAGGGTACTGAATGATACTAAAAAGTACTTTCAGGATACTGATTGGTACAGAAAAAATACTTCAAAGTATCTTTTTAGTACCAGTTAGTACCCTGAAATATTTTTTTCAAATCTAAAAATAATTTTTCAAGATTATGAAGTATTTTTTGAGTACAGGTCAGTATTCTAAATATCTTTTTAGCACCCGGTAGTAATTAAAATAAAATTATTAAATTAAAAAAATTGTTGTTGGGCGCTCTTCTTTACAAATCACATGTGTATTTTTGTACCTTTGAAATGCCACGTCATCAGTCAAAGTCAAATTTAACAGTCAAACGGTATTTTTGCACCTAATTTGTAACCACATGTACACTTTTACACCCAAAAAAAACATTTGCTACTGGGCGCTCCTCGGAGAAAAGCACATGAGTATTTTTACACCTTAACCCTTTAAAAAACTAAGGAGCTAAGTAGTTTCTCAAATTTTGCAACATTTCAAAATTTTAAATAATAAACCCCTTTAGAATTATTGAAATTCAATATTTATTTGTCTTTTACTAATTTTGATGGCATTTTTCTATTTATTTTTTCCATATATACAAAAGGAATATTCATGCGTATGAGCTTCTAACGAAATTTAGACTTCCCAGTCCATATGTCTGGAATTACGGTCATAACCTCACAACACCATCAATATTTAATGGAGACCAATAATCCACATACTCACCCAAAAAGTACCATATATGTGTTATCAAATCGAAGATTAATAGAGTATTAAAGAGTTAACAAAATTCGTGCTATAAAAGTATACAAATTCCTTTTTTTTTTTTGGATAAAAGACAGTTTTTTATATGACATATTCCTATTTATATGCTGGAAAGTTTAGTATTGCTATTTAATTTGCTGTGTTTAAGACGTAGTCAAAATGGAAAATCATATGAAGTTTTCATAAATGTCACTGCTAACAGCGTCTTCATCATGCCGAATGTCATGCTTATGAGTAGTGATATAACTAAAGCCAGTTCCAATTAGTTAGTCAACATACAGAAGTTTAGAAACCTGCAGGATCACCAAGAAACCAGTTAACTACAGTACATAAATTAAGCAGAAAAAGAGCACCACAAGATGAAGTTGCTTATCCTCATAAGAGGGTGTAAGAAAATTAAATTTGCTTATCCTGCCAGATTTGATCGGCCGCAGTTATAGAAATAATAAGAACGATAAACTAAAGATTAAGAAACAACAGAATAAACCCGTTTCCTTGCTCTGCCACAAGAATATCCTGAATGCTGTAACCGGCAATCATTCTATTAAAAAAGACATATTAACATATAGCAGATCTTTGAGCACCAAGAACCGAAGATAGGACGATGATGAAGAAGAGACGAATAGAAACACAATAAGCGAAGAGAGGAAGATTGACGAAGAAAGCCCCATTTGTTCTGATTCACACACCTATACAGAGCACACAAGGAGGCGAGCAACCTTTGATGCCAACCCCGAAATGAAACAATGAATGTACGCCCACGTTTGCTTTAAATCCAGCCTCCACATTGCTTTCGTTTTTTTTCCCTTCTTTTACCTCTGTAAACTTGACTAAAATGCAAGGCGATTAACAATCGTCAACGAGAATTACTGCCACAGCAGCCCCGAGCGGAAAGTCGTCGTCCACCATCAATGGTCAGTCCATCCATCGTCGACGAGAGCGTGGATAAAGTAAGGACGGAGATGAAGATGGGAGAGGTACGGTGGACTGAGCAAGGAGTTTTGTTATATATATATATATATTATTTATAAGGGCAGTACATTTTTTTTTTGTAATTTATGAAAATAGAATTAATTTAAGCAGTACCTCTATATATATATATATATATATTTTTTTTTTTTGGTACAAAACATAATTTAAAGCGTTCTAGTACATTAAAATCCAGTGCTTTTACCAAACACGACCTCTTAGTATTTTGTCGCAGTTCATAAGGACAATATTAGAAATAACTATAAATTTAATATTTTTAGCTATTTTTTGTTTTTGTTTATAGGTGTAAATTAGTTATGAATAATTTGTATACAAGATAAGATCAAATGCTTGTTAACATGATGAGCCCCCATGACATTTACTTTGACTTGGGAAAGAAGAACGCCGAAAATGTTTACGGAACAATTAGGCCTTGCATGGTTGAAGGGAACCCTTTCCCTACCTATCTTGGGATAGGTAGGAGAGCTCTTTTTATCTGGACTCCATATTTAATTTTTTTTACTTTTGATTTTTTAAAAAAGGGAAAAACACTTCTCATGGTGTAGGAGAAGTGTTTTTCATGTCACACACACATAAAATGGTGGGACCCACATATATATATAATTAGCATTATATATATATGTGTGTGTGTGTGGGTCCTACTATTTCATGTGTGTGTAAGAATCTTATTCTTCTCATGCTACATGAGAAGTTTAAATCCCATTAAAAAAATGATTATTTTAAGGGAAAAACACTTCTCATGTTGTACGAGAAGTGTTTTCCCATGTCACATACACATAAAATGGTGGGACCCACACATATATATAATTAGCATTATATATATGTGTGAGTCCCACTATTTCATGTGTGTAGGAATCTTCTTCTTTTCATGCAACATGAGAAGTTTAAACCCCTTATTTTAATGGGTAGAGAATCTAAAATAAAGACAATTTTTCAACTAACATATTTCAAAAAATGATTTTTTTCATTTAAAAATTGACAGTTAAAAATAAATAAATATGAACCGTCCAGATCAAATTTGGACGATACAGATCTAAAGGAGCTCTCCCTACCTATTTTGAAAATGATTCCGAGTTGGGAGGAGGAGAGGGAAAATGGAGGGAAAAAATTTGAAAGAGAGAAAACTCTTGTGGACCTCACTACAAATAACTTTTCTTTTTCTCTCCATTTTCCCTCCCCTCCCCTTCCCTCCCCTCCAACCAAACCCACTCCTAGAATCCCATCCCAGTTTCAACATCGATCATGATATGGACAAAGGAAATTTCAGATCTAAGTCGGCCTTTATAATAATAATAATAAGAAAAAAAGTTGGCCTAATTGAGGCCCAAATCCAACAAAAACAATTATTACCGAGTGGCCAAACAAAACTTATTTCCCTAACAAAGTGACTTCAAATGCTCAATAAGACTGTCGAAATCAGAATGAGAGGACCCACCGTCAGTCACACTCACCTTGGCTACCGCCGCCATAGCTTCCGTCGATTTCTGAAACTCCTCCCTCCTTTCCACCATGAGATCATTCATCATCTTCTCAACCATCTTCCTATCACACGTGTCCTTCATATCTAACCCTATCTTCCACACCTCACTCACATACCTACTGTTGATCAACTGGTCACCAAAGTATGGCCAGCATATCATCGGAACTCCGGCCACCACACTCTCCAACGTCGAGTTCCATCCACTGTGTGTCAAGAACCCACCAACCGCCTTGTGTTCGAGAACTTGCTGTTGTGGGGCCCACCCCACGGTACACCCCCTCTCCCTTGTCCCTTCCACAAGCTCCAATGGCAGAGCCTTTCCATCTTGTTCAAGCCACCAAGTCGGGTCGGATCACCCACAAGAACCGCTTCTTGCTATTCACCAAACCGTACCATATCTCCATGAGCTCATCTCTTGAGATCGTGGTTATGCTTCCAAAGCTTACGTATTTCACTGATTTTGGTGGCTGAGCGTCGAGCCACGTCATGCAGCTTCTATCCACTTCCCAGAGACTGCTCGATGAGGAAGAAACCAGTTCCTCATACGACGCCGTTTTGGAGGCTCTTCTAAAGTTCAGTTGTGTCATGTGTGTGGAGAGGCCCGAGGTTGTAGAGTTTGGGGAAGTGGAGGCGTATCTGAGAGAGGACAGGACCTTCTAAGTCTTCAAATGTGTTCAAAATTAGAGCTTGTGCTCGAAGTGTTTGGTTGGTCTGGAACACCAATGTTTCTAAAGGAATATAACCATTACGATCTCCTCGAAAGGAACTGGGGAGATCCTGAAATCGAATCAAGTTTTCCATACCTGGGATTTTTGCTATTATACGATCCATGTCTTCTTCCCCTTCAAACAGTAATTAAAATCATGTATAAATTTTTATGGACATGTATTTTTAGTATTTGAAAATGGAAAAAATAATATAAATACCTCTAATGTGTATTTCGTTGCTCTGAAGGAGCTTAGGAACAGAAAAATAGGACCAGAAGCAGCAAGCGCTGGTGGTACGGAAATGAATTATGTTGGGTTAATATGCTCTTTAGTCACTTAAGCCCAAGAACTCTAAGACCCATGTGGATTAGGGTTAGGTCTTGGGTGGAGCATTATATAAACCCACTTTAACCTGCTTGAAAATAGACGGCCGCACAAATAGTTAGGAGGCTCTCATCAGAAACAAAAACCTAGAGGTAGACGTTCATCATCTGAACGGTTGCCCACACAACCACCTCATCCCCCTCAAGAGATAGTCTGGAAGATCAATCACAGAGCGAGGACTGTTCGTAGACAAGAATTGTTCGCAGAGAATCTTTCAGATCACTCTTCAATATCCAGGTAATCAAAACGATGAATGGTTTAATCTTTTCCTACATCGCGTGGTTCGATACGCTTCCGCGTTTCTGATTAGATTCCTACAATTGGCATCAGAGCCCGTAGCGATGAGGAAAAGAACCGAGTTTTGAAATTTCATGTCATTGTTTTTCGAAAATTAATTTTGGAAAAGATGGCATCTTTTTCTATATTTGTTATCGATTTCTTGGTGGTTAATTGTTTATAAATCATACAAGCACTTTAATCCATGGATAGTTTATATCGTGTATTTCTTGAGTTGTAACAAGGAGGCTAATCCCATATGATTAGGTTTCCTCCTTGCTCTTTTATTATTTCTTTTTGAATTTCTATGTATTTTTCGAATTCTTGTAAAAGTTAGAGATCAAGAAACGCAAAGAATATGAGCGATCAACACTGTACGACACCTTTCGTGGATCTCTGGACCTCGGATTTCGACAAACCATATATGGATGGAAAGAGGACGGAAAGACGAACAACGTGGCGGTCAGAACTTCCCCAGAAACTCAGCCACGCGCCCACACGCGCCTGTTATTTGCAGGCGCGTGACGGCCACGCGCAACCACTTGTGGGGGCGCGTGGGGCTTCAGATTGGGGACGTTCTGGCGGCCGTTTGATCGTCTCCCCGTGGCGGTCCTTCCCCTGGAATTTCGTGCTGAGATGACTTCGGATGCTTGCGTGGCAGAGGCGAAGGCTAGGGTTCCTCTTTTGTGTCCTAGGGTTTCTAGCCAAGGATTGGGTTTTTGGGCTTTTGGGCTCAAAGATACCCTAAAGGGGCTTCAGATAAATCCTATGAATGGACAAAAGAGAAATTCCAAAGTTGTAAATTTTTTTTTTTTTAGTAAGCCATGGATTAAAGTTATTTGTTTAAATTAATTTAATGCCTTTATTGTATGAATTATATGTGCAATTAGCGTGATTTTGAAATAACATGCCATATAGAATAGGAAGATGCCATACTGTTGCATAATCACATGTCATAAATGCATGATAACTATTATGTTTTTCGACTAGTATGATAGTTATTATGCGAGAATTTTTGGATTGTCCACTACATTAATTATCATTTATTATGATTTTGAAATCTAGAATAATAATTGGATTAATTAATTGTGAAATTAAAATATCTGCATTAATTATCATTTATTATGATTTTTGGAATCTAGAATAATAATTGGATTAATTAATTGTGGAATTAAAATCTAGACATTAATTATCAATTATTATGATTTTAAAATTAAAATCTAGAATAATAATTGTAGAATTAAGATCTAGACGAATAATCCAGGTAATTTCCTAAGAGAATTGTACCTTTTAGAGTAGTTTGAGGGTTATTTAGAATGGTTATAACTAGATTTTAGATACCTAATAATTCACTCTAAATTGAACAAATTCTTGGAAATTGAAAATTCTAAATTTAAAATATTGAATGGGTGAAGGTTTTAAATTAATTTTTAAAACCTACGAGCTCCATTGTGGGTTTATTAGTGAAATGGTTGTCGCTGAAGCCCCATCGGATAAGGATGATCGGATTTCGCTAGATTAAACCTCAATATTTTCAAAAATTTTAGTAAAGTTTTGTACGGCCCATCGTCGGCAACACCTAGATACTAAAGATAATTTTTTGAAAGTAAACAATGGTTAAATACATTCAACTTTGGTAAAATTGTTAACCCTTTCATCGAGGCTCTGGCAATGGAACTAAAGGCCCAAATTAACAATATTAGTTTTACAAGAATCTTGCCCATCGTAAGTCTTGTAAATATAACTGATGGATTGTTAAACAATGAACGAATAGTAGTTATTAGAATCTACTAGCAATTTTTCCGTTTGTTGTTAATTTTTAAAGTTTGAAATTAGTGTGTTTTTTTTTTTTTCAGAAAAATGTCTTCCTTCAATCCTTTAGCTACAATCTTGAGCCAAAAACCTATGGATGGTACAAATTACAAACAATGGAGAACCAATTTAGATATTGTTCTTCAATATGAAAAGCTCAACTTTGTTCTTACTACCCCTATGCCAGCGCTGCCTGCTGCGGATGCGTCTGATGCAATTCGGACTCGTTTTCAGCAGGAAAAGGATAGATGGGAGAAGGCAAATGTGTCAGTTCGCTGTTACATTTTGGCCAGTCTCGCCAGTCACCTTCAGGAGCAAATGAACATAATTCAGAGTGGAGCAACCATGCTCCAGACTCTGGATGCCATGTTTGCTACACCTAGCAGTTCTGCTAGGCAAAATGTGCTGAGTGCAGTCACCAAGACAGTAATGTTTGGAGGAAGTGTGCGGGATCATTGTCTAACAATGATAGCAAACTTCAAGAAGGCTGATGACCATGGTATCAAGTTTGAACAAGAAGTAAAAGTTGACCTTCTCTTACAATCACTACCTGAATACTTCAACCAATTCAAGATGAATTACAATATGAACAAGATGAATCTTGACCTCACTCAACTAATGCACGAGCTTGAGAGTGCTGAACAGACTCTAGTCAAGCAAGGAAGTGCATTATTTAGTGAAAGTTCTGTGAAACCTAAGGGGAAACCCAAGGGAAAGAACAAGAACAAGAAAAAGAAGAAATCAGGTACTCCAGTTGCCAAATCAGTTGCAATGAAGCAGCCAAAAGGCAATGAAATCACATCTTGTAACGGTTTGTAGCGGTTTATTTATACAAATTGCCATTAGTGGCAGTTTATTTGTAGTCTGCTTTTTAGTTAAACCGTTACAAATGTGAAATCTTTGAACACATTGCAAATAGAAGTTATGCAAAAAAAAATCTTTTAAAAAAATACATTCATATTTGTAGCGGTTATTTAGCTAAACCGTGACAAAATGTAATATTTTAAAATTTATTTTTTTCAAAAAACAAACAATGAATTTTTGTAGAGATTTTGTAAACGTTACAAAACGGAAAAAAGAAAAACCATTACAAATGTTAAACCGTTACAAAAACCATCGTATCAACTGTTACAAAGTGTAAAATATTGAAAATATTGAATATTTAGGATCCGCCAGCATTCATTAATTTGTAGCAGTTTTTAGTATAACCGCTACAAAATGTGATATTTTGAAATTTATTTTTTAAAAAATACCAATGAATTTTTGTAGAGGTTTTGTAATTGCTACAAAACGAAAAAAAGTTGCTACAAACGTTAAACGATAACAAAAATCGTCGCATTAACCGCCACAAAGTGTGTAACATTATATTGAAATTTGAATATTTTGCATCCCGTCAATGGTCATTAATTTGTAGCGGTTTTTAGTATAACCGTTACAAGATGTGACATTTTTAAATTTATTTATTTTTTAAAAAATACCAATGAATTTTTGTAGAGGTTTTGTAATCGCTACACAATGAAAAAGAGCCGCTACAAACGTTAAACCGTTACAAAAATCGTCGCATCAACCGCTACAAAGTGTGTAATATTAAAATTTGAATATTTCGAATCCTGCCAACGTTTATTAATTTGTAGCAATTTTTTGTATAACCGCTACAAAATGTGATATTTTGAAATTTATTGATTTTTAAAAAATGCCAATGAATTTTTGTAGAGGTTTTGTAACCACTATAAAATGAAAAAGAACCACCGCTACAAACATTAAACTGCTACAAAAACCGTCGCATCAACCGCTACAAATTTTACACATATCCCTAAAAATATCTTCACCACACGTCATTTCGCACACTCCCATCCATTTTTTCCCACCACCTTTTCCCCTGTTTTTTCTCATTTCTTCTGCCCCTTACAAAATCGTTATTTTAATGTTTTATTTTTCTCCTTCTTGTAATATTGATACTAATTTTTTTTTAATCCTGAACTTTAAAGATATATCATTAATATTTCTTTTGTTATCATCAACATTCTTTCTATAATCAAATATCATCTAATGGACAATATAATTTTTTTGCTCAGAGGTGGACAACACAATAAGTCCTTATCTACGTTATCTTTTCTTCGACAAATACGTACTTAGAGTTTCAACTTAAATTAAGCGCAATGCCAATTTTAGAAATCTAGAATATTAATGTCTCCCAATGGGAGACATTAATATTCTAGATTTCTAAAATTGGCATTGCGCTATTGGGAGACATTAATATTCTAGATTTCTAAAATTGGCATTGCGCTTAATTTAAGTTGAAACTCTAAGTACGTATTTGTCGAAGAAAAGATAACGTAGATAATGTGACAGGCGTTCTTTTAGATTTTTTTTCTCTTACATCCACATAAATGATAATATTGCTTAGATTCATGAGCTGCAGGTTATAATTATTTTTTCATATATATTGCATTTGTACTTTTATATATGTATGTTGAATGTATATCGCATAATATAACTTTTATATATAATAATTCATTACGGATTCTGTGAAACCAAAATAAAACATTTTCTTTTTTTTTAAAAAAATTGCTCACTTTTTAGACTAGGTATGAAATTATATTGTCTAAAAATTTGACATTTTTTTTTTAAAAAAATTAGAAACTTTTTAAGACTGGCCAATAAAGCAACTGACGTTAAACAGTAACTCTTTTAAGACTGATTGTAAGATAGGTCTTAATAAAGATAAAATTTTTAAACCAGTCGATATAAGATTGAACCTAAGCCTGGTATAAAAACCTAATTTCAACTAGTCTAAAAGATTTTTATTTTTTTAGTACTGTTATTCATGAACGAAGATGCTTCACCTATTGAATTCCATTGATGATAACAAGACTCGTTAATTAATTATGTGGGAGAGGACTAAGAATAAAAGGAAAATAGCTGTTTGTGCTTAACAAAACAGAGCAGTTTATTATTACTTAATGAACGATCATTTATTTTTTCATGTCGACACGCTAATTGCAATGGTTCAAATGATGTACCAAAAAACAAGTAAGACATTATAATGCATTATCAGTCCCATCAGATAAGTACTATTGCCGTGGAATTTGTGATTACTGGATTTGCCAAACTTTTCATATGAGAGTAATACAAATCTATTAGTGGTGAATTCCATTAATGACGAAGGACTAGTTTTGGATTTGTGGAGAAAGAGCTCCCTCTGCGAAAGAGTTGTTGGAGAAGATAGATCATTTGCAAGTGTTTTGTTACATGATTGATGTTTCCTAAGAAATATAATTTTTCTTGATCATACATTATGGTCAATTATTAAAATTGTTATGTTTTTGTTTATGACGATACAGGTTAGGAGATAAAATAGTTTGTAAGTGTAATATGACGATTTGTTTGCTACAACTATTATTTCTTTTCTTTTTCCAAATTTCACCTTTCAATACATGACGATATGATGTGCATATGTAATTGTTAAATTTTAGTATTATATATTATTGCATAATGCCTTCCTCAACATATAAGATGTTCATTCATTTGAGGTTATTTATTAAGCATTATATATATTTGTATGTATATGTAGTAGTGAATACATAACAGGATGTTGACCCCCCAAAAAAATAATAATAATAATAACAGGACAATTGCAATGACTGGGGTTTTTTTAAAGTGAGATCTACTATAACACAAACAAACATGTATTAAAATACCCTCTGTTGAGCCTCGTAGCGCGATGACATTAGAGTTAGCCTTCGGAGCTGGCCTTTCCCCTTATCCAGGGTTCGAGCCCTGCCTCCTTCTTCCCCACTGGCTGTATCAAAAAAAAAAAAACCTCTGTTGATTAAATATCATTGGAAAAAATATGGTGATTTCTAATTCCCACCACTTTCAACAAAAAATGCAGATCACCCAACTTCATGACAAGAACAATCTATAGAATGCTTTACTTATGATCCATGTTGTCAAAGTATGAATCCTCTCATAATATAAAATTTTTGTTCTCAAGGAAACTTTTCTCACTGGCTTTCTTTCTTCTCCAGGAAACCAACTAGAAGCAACGAAACAAAGGGACTCATCAGGACAATTGATCGAATTAGGAACTGATGTTTCAACCGATTATTTTATATTATATATTTTTAATTTTTATACATCATATATATGCGGTGGCCGAGAAATCTAGGCTATTCTTTATAATAGAATGCTCCAGAATCTGATTGTCACCAAGTGCACCCCTTGGATTAAATAATTATTGGGTAAAGGATTTCTCCTGTCACTGGAGATAGAGTTATCTCTAGTAACCCTAAAACTACGTCGTTTTGAATTAATGAAGGGTGTATTTGTAATTTCAGGTGAATTAATGAATGGTGTATTTATAATTTCAAGTGAATTAATGAAGAGTGCAAATACAGAAATACCCTTCATTAATTCACCTGAAATTACAAACACACCCTTCATTAATTCAAAACGACGTAGTTTTAGGATCACTGAAGATAACTCTATCTCCAGTGACAAGAGAAATATTTTTTCCATAATTATTTATTGACAATTTAATGATTATTTATTGACAAAAGATGATCGATTATGTTTCCAGCCTTTTTTAGACTTAAAGAGTAAATGGTTTTTACCCTTTTAATAAATATGTTTTTTAGAATTCGAACTTGTATTCTTTTTTTTTTTTAGAGCGGTGAGGCCGCTTACTATATTAACTAACTTGTTTTTTTTTTTTTTGGTACAAGGCGAGGGGAGGGGTGATTTGAACATGGGACCTGAGAGGAAATATAAGGCATCTCAATACCACCAGCTATGTCACTGTACTGCTGTCCTCGGTGGTAACTAACAGCTTGTTGATATATGCCTATACTTCACCATACTTTGTTTCATTGGGCTTGCTGCGGTTTTGATGGGTCAAGACCCAATCTGTCGAAGCCCAAAGACTACACACTATCAAGCCCTCCAGTACTCGGCTCATTTGTCAGACTCAACTCATCTTTTATTCATACCAAAAAAAAAAAAAAACTCATCTTTTATTAAATAACAATAAATATGGGCAACCAAGCGTCTCATAGCGTGATGATAGCTCTAGTCTTAGGAGCTGGCCTTCCCTCTTGTCTTTTTGTCCACGGTTCGAGTCCTGCCTCTCCCTCCTCCACTGGCTGTATCAAAAAAACAATAAATATGGGCATTATTACATAATGAACGTCACTAATTAAGGTTATAGGCATTTTAAATTTTTTTTAGTGAGTTTTGAAGTTCCTTTTAAAAAACGGACGTTAAATCTAAAACAACCTTCTTAAGTATCGTTTCCCTCTTCATGTCTATCATTATTTGCCCTAATTGCAGAAAACTCTCCATCACTCTTTCATCTCAGTTGCGACTCTTCCTCCTCCTCTGATGTTGTGCTCTACTTCCCCTGACGTCCTCCGTATGCTCCTCTCATCTCTCCCATCTTTGCGACGGTCTTTGTTCTTGTGTTCATTTTTCGTGTGTTCATTAATGAAGATGCTTCACCTATGAAATTTTATTGATGATTACAAGACTCGTTAGGCGGAGGACTAAGACTAAGAAGAAAATGAAAGCATTGTTGTTTGTGCATACCGACAAACCATGATTTTTATATATTTTATCTCACATTTTTCATTTATTTTAAAGATTATTTTAGGCTAATTTGGATTTATTAAGAAATATTTAAATCATTATCCAATTTTGTGAAATAATATAAATCTAAATTAATTGTGATAATGTTAAACTTAATTTGTTAATATTTTAATTGCTTATTTTGCGATAGATTAATATTTCTAAATATATAATAGATCATGATCTCATTTTGTCAAACCCCCCGATAATACTTCACATATCAGAGCATTATAGCGTAGCGCAGTGGCAAAATGGTTTGGGCGTAATATACTAATAATATATTACAAATGTTGGTTATAAATTCTAAACATCATTATATAAATATATCTACAAATATCCCTCCTTTGAACTGGTCCAACAACTCCATTTGCTGACATCCGTTGCTTTGTCCTAGGAGTCTCACCCAATATACTGTACAATTCACAGATAGTAATAGGGGCTGGAACCCTGAAGGATCCTAGAGTAATAGGTTAGTCTCTTGCACAATATATAAACAGTGTATGACATTCAACCACAATAATGAAAATAAGCAATATGGCATTCAATACGCATCACATACAATCACATAATACACATAGCAAGTTCTGGAACACACAGTCACATAATACACACAGTGTTGACTGCAGACACACAACAAGTTCTAAATCCATAGTGCTGGGAAAAATAACAACTGTAACTGGGCCTTGAGCCAAAAACAAATGAATGCAATAAATGCATGTCCTGGACATAGATTAACAATAATGGTATAAACAAGCATACACAGATATATAGAGTATGTGAGATTAGAGTTACTACGTGACACATTTTAAACTAACAATCACTCCCAAATTCTTTAAAAAACTCCCAACGACAACACTTCCAATGATATTCATCACGTAAGCAAATTCTCCATAATTCAAATAATACTTGAATTAATTATCATTTGACCAAACTTATGGCTAAAAGTCCTTTATTAATTTCACGGACACAAATTAATTAACCTTGACTTTTGTAGCTTCCATTTTTTGAATTTCTCTTAAAACTATCCAGAATTTTCAACAATTTTGAAAATTCATAACTAATTGTACAAATGTCCAATTAAGGTGATTCGAAAGGCTATAGAACCCTTGATAAGTCTATTTCAACAAAAATACCACAGGTGGTTAGTTGCATGCCTACTAGTCTAGTTTCACTTAAATCTTGTCTCTGCCCAGATTAAAGTTCCAAATTCATGGTCAACTTCAAAAATTCATATCTCTTTATATACATATCTAAACATTATGAAATACCTATCAAATTAAAGCTTGAGATATCTACTTTAAGATTGTGAAATTTCATAGCCATTTATCACCATTTACTTAATCAAAATTGTGCCACAAATCATCTGCCACGTTGGAAACTCATTTCAGCAGATTTGAAATTTCTTGAGATTTAGCCCTAATGCTTCCAAAATTATTTTTCAACCTTAACCCCACACAACCTTTCATTTTAAACACTTTGGGGCATTAAAATGGATAAAATCCCATGATTTCCTTATATATTGGATTTGACCGAAAGTATATCCCAAAAATCTCCAAATTCCATTTTACCAACACTACTACAAAAAACGTTTTTAATGTCCCAATTTACGTCCCCTTTTTAGGGGACGTCTTTTAAGGAGGCGCTAAAAATACATACTTTTGACGTCTCAAATATAAGGCGTCCCAAACCATAAGTTCTATGTAAGGCATTCCAAATACAGTTTTGAGATGCTTTTATGTTTTGTTTAAGGCATCCCAAATACTATTTTGGGACGCCATAAGTCTTTTTTAAAAAAATAGAACCCCAATTCATTGAATAGAGGAAGAAACACCTTCCATTCATGACATTTATACATGAATCGAGGAAGAAATTTCATTGACATTAAGGTAGAAATATGCCTCACAATGAATCTTTTCAAAGTTGAGGATGATACACTTCTATTAGTGAAAGAAGGTTGCAGCTCTTCATCATATACTTGATTTCTGCACTTGAACAAACAATTGAATACAAAGAAATAATTACCCATCATATAGGAGCTGAAAGTATTCATATGCTAAATCATGAATGAGGGAAAAGATAAATTCTTCAATAGATGAGATTACTCCATTTATGAAAAAGAATCAAACATCTAACTTTTGTCTGTAAACCTCCAAAAAATCATTAACAGATAAATTATAAGTTGGAAGAAGAATTTCTCACCTCAAATAGATATTTTGCTTGTCTCTCCATCTCAACCACGTAATCTTTCTTCATCGCGCTCCGGATCTCTTGTTCGAAAGTCTGTTTGAATGGTTTTGCAAACAAATAAGTAAAAAGATTCAGAGACTTAAAAGATGGGGTTCTAACAAAATCATTGAAGAAAAGCAAGAAACTTTACAACTTGAAACACAAAGTCTGTCAAGAAATTGCTTGGTCTACTCTTGAACTAAATTGTAACTGTAAAAGGAAATAAATCCCAACTCAAATTCAACTAGTAAAAGAAAGACAAAAATTGAAAGAAAGGATTAAGGTTTCAAAAAAAAAAAAAAATCAATACCAGAAAAGTAGAAGGCATGAGTGAGCCACATTTGAAATCCGAAGCCCTTTCTTCATAAGAAGGTGAAGAGTAAGGTTATGGAAGTAGGGAACAATAGAGTAGACGAATGAAAAATGCAGGAAGAGATCTGCAACATAGATCTGTCGATTTGTAACCTAGAATTGTTAATTCGCAACCTCGTTGCGTTTCGCCGTCGGAGGAGAGTGAGGATGCAGTGGAGCTGAGACTAAGGCTGGAGCTGAGCTGAAGAAGAGATCGTACGCAGGAGAGAAAGTCAAGGCTATGATCTAGCATGATATTTCAAAATAAGAAAAAAAGAGTCAGAGAGTCACGGGTGCAATGGGTTTTAATTTTTGGTGTCCTAAGATAACTTTTAGGATGCCAAAAATGCCGTTTTTGGTGTCTTGGACTCATTTTAGGATGCCGAAAATGTCACTTTTGACGTCCAAAAATAATTTAGGACGCCAAAATTTTTTCCTGGTGCTAAAAAAATCCCAAAATGAGCTAAATAATTAATTTTAAGCGCTCAAGATTCTTGGGACGCCTAAATTAATTTTAGGCATCCCAAAATTTATTTTAGGACGCCTAAGTCTCAAAATTGAAGCAAATAATTATGAGAATGCCATCGCCTTTAGTTTTTATTTCCCTTTTTATAATAAGGACTTCATTTAGGGAAGTAACTATCCCTTTTTTTGTAGTAGTGCAAGTTTATGATTTTATGCTCTTATTTGTCTCTAACTTCATTTTTAGGCATAATAATACACCGTTTTAATCCATATTATAAGTATTTGGGCAGAACCTCCTTTTATAATCTTCAAATCTACAAGAAACATGAGATGATTAATCCAAAATCAATAATACAAACAAGTGCAAGAAGTTTTATGAATCACTTACTTAGCTTGGCTTTGCACTTGTTAAAGTTTTTCCTTCTCATGGACCCTTCCTAGCTTTCGGTCTCCCTTAGAAAAATACCATACACATTGGTTCTTCAATATATGAGGCTTACATAAGTATTAAAAAAGAGAAATGGGAACCTAAATCATAATAACTCACATTGATTCCTTATTGTTCCCTTCCTTCTTCCTCCTTTGCTCTATGTTTCGGCCAAGTTCTATACTTGGTGATTTCTTGGGAGTTTTGGACGGCACTTAGCAAGACAAGAGGGTTAAGAAGTATTTTATAATTGATGGAAATTTACCTAAGGGCCCCTCTTGAAAATTTCCAGACTTACCCTTACTTATAGGACTCTTTATGACCTGTATTATAATTTTCCTTTCTCTTCCTATGCTGGCCGTAGAGTTGGGAAATCAGGCCAAGCCCGTCGGGCCAGCCCTGACCCTTCAAGGGTTAGGCTTGAAAATTAGAGGAGTTAAATGAAATTGGCTTATAGCTTGCAGGGCTTCGAGCTTAAAAGGGTAGGCTTGTTAGGCCCTGCTAATTTTTTTTCTTAATTTAATAAGGAGTTAGAAGAGATGTTCCCCATTCAAATATTCAATTAAAATGAAAGTAAGATTGTTCCTTATATTGCAACCTTCTCATCACAAGTCATAGGGTTAATCTTGTCATAGAAATATTATATAATAGTTTAAATTTAAAACCTAGGTATGCTTTTTAGCTTTTATGCGAGTTCTTTGTGGACAATAATTTGCTTTTGATTACGAATTAGTGAATGTGTTTATTTGTTGGATGATTTGTGTTGTTTGAATATTAATGTTGATAACATTTATTTGATAAATTAGAATTTTAATTGTTGTAATTTACTAATTATATTTTTTTGGGAAAAACGGGGGAAAAATAGTTAAAATTTGGAATAGTAACTTTTAGGCCTTGTAAGGCCGGCTTTGGCTTTGATGCTCTCGAGCCGGGCTTTAAAAAATTGATGTTTTTCTTACCCAGAGCTTTGTAGGGCTGGCCTTGGCCTTTTAAGCACCGGTGGCCGAAACTTGGCTTGATTTTGGTTCCTAAATTTGTCTTGTATATGTGGCAATTTTTTGGTCTTCATGTCCATGTGATGGTGTCTTCATCAAGTACACAAATTCCCCTATCAAGACAAGTGACACAATAGGGTAAATTTGATTCACTTTTGCCCTTTAACACATGAGACAAGCTTTCAAACTTTACTGAATTTTCTTTATCCTGTTTGTACCTTGCTTGTTGAATTTCATTCTCCCTCTTTTCTTGCTTTGTTGGCCAAAAATATGGCCTTAGAAAGAAATGGCTTGCACTTTACACCTTGTTTTTCCTTTGTGTAATAACTAATAGATATTACAGGAAATATCTTTGCTTTTCCCTTGGTCCTTCTTCCACACGAATTTAAGGGCTTCTTTATGAAGTCTTAGGTTATCTTTCTTATCTTGACTATATATACGTATATCCCTTGTCATCTAGTTACAAAAATCCCTAGCATGACAAGTGTTAGTTTAGGGTACAAGATGAAATTTCATGACTATTTCCTTTATTATGTCATCAATTTGACAAATTCCATATAACCTCTTTCTCCTCCTTGTTGACCAAAGTAGGGGCCCCATTTAGAGCTTCATCAAGACTCCCTTTTGTCTTAAAATATCTTAGCTTAATGGCTCTTCACATTTCTTGACATAAATTCAAGACTTAATCAAGAAGCTTGAATATTACCCCTCTAATTTTATGTCATAAACCATTTTAATATTTATCACTCTCCTCTTCATCATCTACAAAAAATTAAGGGGTAGTAAGGGCCTCTTGGATGTGTTCTTTTTTATGTCCTTAAGTGTCCTTTTTCCCCATTGGATACTTGGCAAAATCTCAAGCTTACACAAGAAGCTCACTATTACAAAAAGGAGATATTACTTCCCTAAAGGACGTCCTTATTAAAAAAATGGGAAGTAAAAAGTGAACACGGTGCTATTCTTGTAATTATACTCTAAAATGTTGAGCTTTGGGCGTCCTAAATCAATTTTTAGGACGTCTAAAATGAATTTTTGGCGTCCTAAAATATTTTTGGGATGCCTAAAATAGTTATTTGGCGAATTTTGAGAATTTTTTTGGTGTGGTGGGAAATTTTATGGACTTTTTGGCATTCTAAATATATTTTAGGATGCCTAAAATTGATTATTGGCATCTTAAAATGTTATTAGGATGCCTAAAATCAATTATTTCATGCATTTCAGGAAAAAAAAATTGGTGCTAGGGGAATTTTTGGTGGAATTTAGGTGTCCTAAATTTTGTTTCAAGACGCCAAAATGGAAAATTTGGCGTCCAAAAATGATACCCATGTCTTGCTTTCCCCTTCTTGTTACCTGTGACCTACTTTAACCTTCTTATAACCGTGACCCTGCTTTAATTTTTTCCCAACTTATTTCATCATCTACACTCTCCTCTACACTTCCATGCTCTCCGACCTTCACCATCATCACCTCTCCTCCACCGTCCTCCCTTCTCCGTCAACTACCACCTCTCCCACCTTCCAACCCCAGTTTATCCTCCCTTCTCCATCGACCATCGTCTTCCTCCTCTTCGATCTTGTGCTTAGATTTGGCGATACGAACCTCTTTGTTCTCTTTACTGAAATCAAACTCAAATCCAATGCTAATGAAGGAGGACAATGGTGAAGGTGATGGAGGATGACGCTTCGATTGTCGATCTGCGACATTGGACGGTAAACCTCTAGTATTATTCTTATCCCTCTTCAAATCTACTCCGTTCTTGCTTTGTTCTTCTTGTGCTTCAACTATCGATCTATGACATAGGGTGATGGTTTCTCTCATTTTGTTTCATTATTTTCTTAGTAGCTTTTGGATCTGTAGGAATTTTTTTTTTTAAATTTTGAGTTGATCTTGTTATTAAGGTGAGCAAGAATCTGGAATTGGTGTTAGATTTGTGTTTGGATTTGGAATTGGTGTTAGCTTCTTGTCCCTCCGGTATTTTTTGATTTTGGATCTATATCATGATTTTCTTACGCTTCGACTGTCAATCTTGATTTTTCATTGCGTGCCAGTCACCATTTCTTTTGCATATCTGGAATTGGTGTTAGATTTGTGTTCATAAATTCAATTGAATCTAGAATTATGGAATTTTGGGGGTCTCTTTTTTGTCCCTAATTTATTTTGGAACACCAAAAGTTTGCATTTTTGGCGCCCCCACAAAAGACGTCCCTAGAAAAAGGGATATAAATTGGGTCAAATTTAGGACGTTAAAAACTTTTTTGTAGTAGTGACTTATCCCTTACCCCACTTGACTTTACACATGCTATTATGTACTCCCTCTGATCCTTATTATAAGGCACCAACTAACTTTTCTCGCAAACTAATAAAAGTAGTTAAAGTCAATAAAGTTGCCATATAATTTAAGTAACTTCCAATATTACCCTTACTAATTACACTAAACTCTAATATTATATTAATTATTATTCTCACCCATTACCCTCATTAATTAGGGACAGACATGGAAACGAATAATTAATGTTTATTGGGAACAAGCAAGTGCCTTATAAAAAGGACCAAATAAACTTACTAGTTGGTGCCTTATAATAAGGACCAGAAGGAGTAATTTACTATCTCATGCCCCTCCTTGCTCTTGTCCACCGAAATGCCCTTAGGAGAAAGGGTTCCAAAATTGTATCATTTGCCTTTGATCACATGATTATTAAAATTTCACTTGTTATCAAAATTAACAAGTGATTTCCATCTCAAGCAAATAAAAGCCATTATTATCAATTTAATTCCTCAAGCATATTTATTAAGGAAAAATTCACATGACCTTTTGCCGAAAATTATGACATCAATTAGTCATTGGAATATTATTAATCCCATGACAATTATTTTTAAATTGAATTATATCCCAAAATGTAAAATTTCGGAAAATCAAATATTCGGCTAAATTTCTCCATTTCATTCCACTAAAACATAAAGAAAAATTCCTTTTATAATATTATCATCACACTTCCTAAACTAGGTCTAATCATTTGCTTGATACAGGATTACAGGCTTATCATCAAGTTTCTAGGCCTAAAATTTAGAATATTACACATTTAGCTCTTAGAGGTTAAGAAGAAGCGTATTAGAAAATCTTCTGATGCAGAATTAATATGAGGATAATGAAGAGAATCTAAAGGCAAAAATTTATTGGGCCCCTAAGGGGCTCAAATCTTGTATCCGAAGCTCTCTCTTTTTCTCGTTAAATTAACCTAGTCGCCACCCATTATGGAACACGCTCTCATTCTGAGCCGAATCCCCCTTTTAGCATATCCATGCTCTTATGGACGGTCATTGAGCATCACCTTCATTCTGAATATTTATCGGAGCCGCAGACACGCACAGCCAAGGTAACCCATCTATCAACATCTTAATACTCTCTCTCCTCATTAACCACACACACCCACATACCATTATTTCTCCACTATTCTTGTCTTCATGGCCGTGGGTAGTTTAGTGCTTGGAGGAAGAATGATTTTCATGGTAGCTTGAGTTTAGACTTTACACTTGATAACCATAAGATAGTGTCTTTTCTTATATCAATTTGTTTCAAGACTTAAGATTATTTAGTTTTAAATGATTTTGAATTGTATTAATAGAGAACAATCTATTTTTAGATTGCAGACATATTTCTTTTGGATTAGATTGATATTTAGATTAATTTCTTCTTAATACAATTGCTGGAACTTTTGTTTGCAAACCTTTAAATTGTCAAATAAATTATTAATTAAGTTTTAATTATTAATTTAATTGTCAATTTGGTTTATCCTCTTGATTGTTTAATTAGGTTTGTCAATTATCTAATTGTTTGATTAGACAATTGTAAATAAGATTTCCAAAATTATATTGAAATTAATTGTGATTGCTTTTTAATGGATTTAATTTGCCTGCTCTTATTTCTTTATGAGTTTTCTGATAGATTAAGTGTTATTAAACTTGAGGGTTCCCATGTTTCAATAAGATGATTTAATATATTAATTCCTATCTTTTATCAATTCCTATTTGGTCTAATTAATTAATTTGGGGTAAGAAAGTTAGTTACATGTAAATCCCAAGTTGTTCTTTTCACCATATAAAAATTGCATTTGCATTATTCAT
Organism: Acacia crassicarpa; assembly: GCA_034222035.1. Lineage (NCBI taxonomy): Eukaryota > Viridiplantae > Streptophyta > Magnoliopsida > Fabales > Fabaceae > Acacia > Acacia crassicarpa. The sequence continues at coordinate 13,660,603 of JAWXYG010000009.1, read as the reverse complement.
TTGGGTTAGTTTCATTCTTATATAGGTTTTTAGAGTCATTTGCATTTTGCATTTATGTAGTAGTGTCTTACATTTTAGTTTAGGTCCATTCCATTGTATCTTTCACCACCTAAATTCATTCTTATTAAAAAAACCCATTGATGAGCTTACTTTCGTCGCTAAAGCAATCAATTAAATCAGGACCAACTAATAATGCAATATAGTGGAAACCTAGGTCATTCTCTCAATGAGCAAGCTGTGGGTTTTCTTTAGGTTGAATTTAAGTGATGAAAAATGCAATGGAATAGACCTAAACTAGAATGTAAAATGCTACTACCTAAATAAAATTAAACTAACTAAAAATGATGATGCAATTGACTCTAAAACCTAAATGAGAATAAAACTAATCTATATGAATTTGAATGCAATTTTTGGGGGGTTTTTGTTATGAGAGAAAAATTAAAATCCCAAGAAGAAAATTGATTAAAATCAAATTAAATGACAAAGATCTAATTCAGTTATGAGGAAGAAGGGGGCAACTTAGGAATTGCATGGAGTTAACTTTTGAGCCCAAACCAATTAATTAGACCAAAGGGAGAATAATGAATTTAATTACCCAATTGAACATGGGAAACCCTCTAGCTCAATAATACATATTCCACTAGAAAACTCATAATGAAATAAGTGGTGGCTAATTAAACCCATTAAAAACCAATCATAAATAATCTTGGAAATCTTGTTTACAATTATCCAATTGAACAACTAGATAATTTATCAACCCAATTAAACAATTAAGATGATAAACCAAATTGACAACTAAATTAATAACGAAAACTCAATTATTAATTTAATCGACAATCTGAAGGTTGCAAACAAAAATCCAGCAATAAGCATAAAAACTTCAAATTATCAGTCTAATCCAAAAGAAATAAGTTTACAATCTAAAACTAGATTGTTCTCAATTATTACAACTTGAAACCCTTTAAAACTAAAGAACCTCAAGTTTGGATTAAGAAGATAAAAAGAACAACACTCCCTTGTGATCTTCAAGTGTAAGTTCCTAGGCTTCAGCGTCCTCCATGCTCCTCCCAAGTTGCCTCCTATAAAGCTCAAGCTACCATGATATTCTCCTCTCCAAACTCCTCCAAACAAGTCATGGCCATTCAAGGGATTGGTGGAATATTAATTGATGGATGAATGCTGGACGTGGCTATACGTGAGAGAAGAAATAATGGATGAATCAATCAATTCAATCCTCCTTGCGTGATGCTCTGTGAATCCGTATGCGTGTTGCGCGCGGCTCTCCAACAGAGCGTCTATCTACGGCTGCATCTTTGCCTCTTGGTGTGTATGTTGCGGCTCTCCAGGGTCTGCTCCCCCTGAACGTCTCCCGCTAGGTTAAATAAATGGGGAGGAAGAGATTTTGGGTACCAACTTGAGCCAATTAAAATTCCACTATTAGATCTTCTTTTAGCTTCCAAGGTTAATTCTGCATCGTAGGATCTTCCAATATGCTTTTTCTTATCCTGCAAGAATTAAATAAAATCGTGATCTATCATATATTTAGAAATATTATTCAATCACAAGATCTCAATCAGAATATTGAAAACACTACTACAGAAATTGCCTTTTGCGTCTATGATTGGCGTCCTACTATTAAAATAGGAAGTAAAAAAAAAAACGCGGTGGCATTTTTGTAATTAGTTGGGCACTTTTGGAGTCTAATTAAAATTCTTAAACGCCAAAAGTATAGTCCTGGTGCGCGGGAGCGAAAAAAGGGAAACAATTTGGAGTCTAAGTCTGAGAATTAGACTCCCTATGTCAGAATTTGGAGTCTAAGTTTTTAAATTAGACTCCTTAAAGAACGCAATTTGAAGTCTAAGTCTTCGAATTAGACTCCCTAGGTGGCAATTAGGAGTCTAAATTTGTGAATTAGACTCCTCAGTTCATTTTTCCCCAAAACCCATTCCCACCTCGTCTCCCCCGAGCGCATATCTTCTCCCTGGTCTTTGCCCTCACTTCGCTCACTCTACTCCATCTTGCTCTCTTATGACCTAGCGAGACAGCCGGAAGTGCGATTCATCAAACCACCGGCACCAACATCGCCTCCGCCTCCGCCTCCGCCTCCTTCCATTATTGCCACTGACTCTACTCCTCCTTGCTCTCTTATGACCTAGCGAGACAGCCAAACAGAGCCAGGGAAGTGCGATTCATCAAGCTCGGACCACCGGCACCAAAACCGCCTCCTTCCATTATCTCCTCTCACCTCCGTCGTCCATCGGCATGGCCAGAAGCCCGGACGCAGAGAAGCTTGGAAGCTCAGCGGAGGTTGAATCTAAGTGAAGGGAAGCGACTTCTGGTTTGCTGTTCTAACGGTAAAGGCTCTCTCTCTCTCTCTCTCAATTGTCTAGGTATGTCTAGCAGTCCAAGGGCGAATCAATCTGGTGAAAGCATCAATTAAATGCTTGATGAAAAGTTTCTTTTTATTCACTATTGTTGCTGGAAAGATTCTGATGTGAATTTGTGCACTTGTATGAGCGTAACCAGAAACTCGGTTTTTCTGATGTGCAGTTCATGCATATTTTCAGGCAAAAGGAGCAAGTATTGGTGATGTTTTCATCATATCAGATTGTGCTTTTCATGACAGAAGAATACCCATACCTGTAAGTCTTATGTTACTCTTTAAATGTGGTTAGTGGTCCTGGTTTGTCTATTGCTCTTCTATGTTACTTATTCATCGCATGTATGTGAGTGCCTTCGTCTGACAGGATGCTGCTCCTGTCTTGGTATGGTTTCCTCAAGGGTCATAGTATAAGATTAGCACCTGTATTAGGGGAGTGACTAGTGGCACTCCGCTGGACTTTCTATCCCTCAAAGTGCAGAACCAACTGAGCTCCCATGATTTGGCTTCTTTTTCTAAATAAAACTTGGGGTCTTATATTAGGGACTAGTATGCTTTCCTGAACTTGCTCTTTGATCTCATTTCAAAATTTTAAAGGCATTGTAGTGTTCATAGTCTATAAAATTATATTTACGCCTGGGCTGGTAAATAAATCTAGGTATCATATGTCATCCATTTGTTTGATGCTTGTAATGGGGCTTTTTGGCTAGCTGCTAAAAGTGACTATGGGGATTTAGTTTCTTTACATGGTTTCAAGGCTTTTTCTTAATTCAGTTTGATGCTTTTATTGTGACTCTCGAAATATAAAAATTAATGTGGTATTTTTCATTTAAAAATGTATGCTTTATTTTGCTCATAAATTTTGATGTCCTCAAAAGCTTGGATATTATGATTAACATATGCCATGTCAGGTTTACCCCCAACCTTGATTTTCATGCATACCACATGATATGAATGTGCTTATGCAGTTATGTAGGCAATTTAAGCTTTGCTATAAACAAACAATCATTAACTTTCTTTTGCAGGTTTATGATTTGTTTGGAGTTGGTTCACGTAAAACTTTTGAAACACCCAATCTCGGAAAGGAACTTAATTTGAAGGTACATTGTGCTAAACTGCATATATTCCAAGTTTGTATATATAATATATATGGTCTAGATAAATAACTTGAGTCAACATACACAGCTTTGTGTTGCATCATAATTCTATATTGCTATTCATGGAGTTGAGTGAATATGATAACTCATTTGAATGAGATCTGGATCCTAGTTTCATGTAAATGATTGAAGTTATCTAGTGAACAAGATATATTCTATGTGAAGTTCATGATAAATATCTGGCCAAACACTCTATATCCTCTAATTTACTTATTTTCTTGTTGGCTATTTTAACTAAGCTTCACATCAATGCTTCATACCACTACAACCCACCTAACTCTTTGAAAATCCTAATCAAGCCCTTACATGACTTCAGGCTATTATTTAACCTTTTACAATGGTTGTGAATATTTCAAGTTGGTAAGTTGTCTATTGGTGACTCTCTAGATATGACACAACAGGATGAAGCATCTATCATTACAAACGATGCCACAGTTAAAGATATGGAGGTAAACTATTTTGTTCTATCTCTTATAAAACAAGTGTTTGAAAAGATTTCTACTCCCCTATTAGCAATTTGTGAAATCCAAAGATTGCTTTTTTTTTTTCCTGTCATTTCTTTTCTTTTTGGTCAGAAGAAATCTACGTATTCATAGATTGAAAACTTTTCAAATTTGCGCAATAATTTCATAGTAGGCTATGCTGTATACAGAAGTTTGAAGATGCTGATGATTGATGACATCACCTGATTCTATATTGCACTTTGATTTATCAAAACATTCTCTCCTAATTGAAGGCAAAGTCTATAAACCCTAAACCCTTGCCCTAATACTAACCATTCATTCTCTCAATTTCCCAACTGAAGAGGTAAATAGAAAGTTACAAAATTGATGAAACTCTGGCCCAAGTTTTGGTCTCTTATGGTTCCAATATGATGGAAACTTATCTGCATTTTACTTCCTCCATTCCCTTTATTCGCATCTCACGTTGCCCTGCACTAAACACTACATTGTTTTGAATTCCTTGATTTGTGTATCTGTATTCTGTTTTCCTGCCCCATGCCTTTGTCTGCTTTTTCCTCTGCGATATATCAGACCTCTTTTTTTTAGTTAAGCCTAAATCACTTCTATTGATTAGCTAATGCGCTAGAAAAATGGGCAATGTGAAAAGTTAAATTAGTGCCTCTCTTTCTTATGTAACTAAATCCATCTTTATGTCAGTTTTGCTTTGTTGAATCAAGCAATTATTCTCCATTTGAACTCTTTATCTCCAGGGAGCCGTAATTGCCTATGTTGCTGATATGTTGAAGGTCCCAGCTATTTTTGTAAAAGCTGTAACTGACATTGTTGATGGTGACAAGCCAACTTACTATTACATTTCCCTGTTTTGTAGTAGTGACTTTACCAAAACAAAAAGAAAACTCAATTACATTTCCCTTCTTTGAAAAACAATAATAAGGATAAATAAGTATACATGGGTATATCTTTGATATAGTTAAACTGCTCTCAGTTGATTACTATTCTAATCATATAAGACAAATTAATGTGTGATGCCTTTTATACTCATCATCTTACTATTCAATTAAGTTTCTTGGATGCAGGTATAATAAATAAAAAATTTCTTGGAGAAATTGGTGAAGGACTTATAAGTATATATTATTCATTTCATCTTCATATATATTACCAAATTTGCCTTTCGGAGCTGTCAAATGCATGCAAATTAGAGAAAATTCTGGATTGCGTCTCATAGTCTTAGTCGTCAAATGAGTGTGTCTCCAGATCATATATACATATCATGTAATTATATAGCACCATTGTCCCTACAAGAATATAAAAGGAAGCTTTTTGTTGGGAAGCTTATATCATGTAATTATATCTTCTATTCCTTTCCATTCTTGCTTGACCTGTAGCTGGTTGGGAAGCTTTTACATTATGAAAAAATAGACATTCGAAGAGTAAGCCAAATGAGTATTTTATATTGGTTGTGAGACTAATGTTGCTATTTGTGCAGAATATTTTTGAGCTTACTTTGACTTGTTGGAATATTGGTATGAACTTGAAGAATTTGTAAAACTCTAAATTTATGGTTAGGTCGTTGGCATTGTTGGAGCTAAGCTTAGGTAATTTTGCAATTCATAGCATGAAATTTTTATCTTCTTAATGGATTAAATTATGGTGGATTTAATTGCAAGTTTGAGAATTGTGCTTGGGACTGTGAATTAGACAACTTTGTTATTATTATTATTATTATTATTATTATTTTATCTTATGGATTGCTGAAATTACTTGATTAAATTGTTGAAATCTTGTGGTGGATTAAATTTGCAGAGTTCCCAATGTTGAAATCTTGTGGTTTATAGTGAAAGTAAGTAGTTTGTTTCCATTCAAGTTATTTCACTTATAGTGGAATTTGATATGCTTATATTCATTAAAAAGGAATTTAAGTAACTGTTTGATTTTGGTTTATAGTGCCCTCAACAACCAGGGGATTGGGAGTGTGGATACTACGTTATGCTCTACATGTACTCCATCATTCAGAGCGGACGTACTTCAGATTTTGAGGAGGTACTTTTTCCTTCATTCTCAAATGATAATATTTTTTGAAGTTCTACTTTAGTACATGTATACATATATGTGTGTGTGCTGATGTGATACGACGATGTTTTCTTTCGTTCAAGTCCATAGTCCACATATAAAGCATTGAATTTGCCATGGAATTCAATTTTTCTGACAGTATCATATTTGCAATGGAATTTCTGATAGAATCCGTTAGTTACAAGTTTCACCCATAGTTGTGTAATTAATGCATTCACTTGATTGATTTAACTGATATCTTATTTTCTATTTTACAGATTTTTGGTACCTTGGATGCCTACTCAAATGAAGAAATCGATTTGGTTCGAAAATTATTAGCTGGATATCTTCTGCAACACATAGATGAATGAAGTTAGTCGATCTTCATATTTTGTTTGAGTAGTAGCAGATAGCTAGGCAACATTTTGACACTTTGTTCTTTTGCAACACATAGATGAATGAAATAGTCCTTATATTACTTGACTAGTAGCAGGTAGACAACATTTTGACACCTTCTGGTGATTGTTGTACATAGTAGTGCTTGAATTAATTAGAGCTAATTTGGGTGAAATGGTTTTAAGTTATTCAAGTTTGTTGTTACTACTTTAGTCCTTATAAGCATGTATTCTGTTTCTGTATGTTAAGGTTAGCTGCGCTGTTGTATGGAAATATCGTTTATGTATGTTTGTTGTAGAAATTTTGGGATAGTGAATATATGAAGAATATTAAAAAAAAAAAAACGAACGTTTAAGGAGTCTAATTCTACGAGTTGGACTCCTAAAGTGAGCCTTTAGAAGTCTAAGTTTCAGAATTAGACTTCTGAAGTGAGACTTAAGGAGTCCAACTTGCAGAATTAGACTTCTGAAGTGAGATTTAAGGAGTCCAAGTTTTAGAATTGGACTTCTAAAGTGAGTCTTAAGGAGTCCAATTACGTTAATTAGACTCCTTAAGTAACATATGAGGGTTACAGCGGTGATTTAAGGAGTCTAAGTTATAAACTTAGACTCTTTAAGTCATGACTTAAGAAGTCTAAAAAAAATAGGACTCCTTAAGTTTTAACATATGAGGGTTACAGCGGTGACTTAAGGAGTCTAAGTTATAAACTTAGACTCTTTAAGTCATGACTTAAGAAGTCTAAAAAAAAATAGGACTCCTTAAGTTTTCCCTATGACGCTTCCCAGATAGACATCCCCTCGGAAAAGGACGTCAAAAGTACAAAAAATAGGACTCCGTAGCCTCGATTTGTAGTAGTGAAATTTAAGTCCAATAATCTCATAATTAATTCTGATTTATATTATTTCCTAAAATAGGCTAACAATCCAAATATTGTCTAATAAATCCAAATTAGCCTAAAATAGTCCCCAAAATAAATGAATAAGGCGGGATAAAATATATTAAATTGAGATTTATCACCCATATATTATTTTTTAGGAGAATGACCTAGGTTGCCCCTATATTGTATTAGTAGTTGGTTTTAGTTTAATTGATTGTTTTAGCACAAAAGTCATATTACTTAACAAAACAAAGCAGTATATTATTACTTAATGAACGATCATTTATTTTTTCACGTCAACACGCTAATTGCAATGGCTCAAAAGATGGACCAAAAAACAAAGTAAGACATGAAAAGGCATTTTCAGTCCCATCAGATAAGTACTATTGCCATAACCAATCTGTGCCTCTTCATTGGCTTATGATTGCTGCTCTGTAATTTAATCAGGCGCATCAATGGCAGATTCACTTAACCTTCCTTAATTGGCCATTGATGCCTATTCCTTTTACTTGAAGAGAAGATGTTCTTTTGGCCTCTCATGAAGAGACAAGATTGTTCTGGCAATATGTTTTGATGAAAGGTCTTCATCAATCTGGTCTTGGGGTGATCCATGATTAATGTACATGTCAGGAAGCATCATCGCTCTTAACTACAACCAAAGTTTAATAAAAAAGCGAAATTAGACTAGAAATATTGATGACATAATGAAGGAAATTGTAGTAAAATTTGGAAGAAAAACTATATGTAAATTACCTTGAGTGGTCCATCTAGTAAGCCAGCCAAGGTCAGGTAATGTGAAACATGAGATCCAAAACCATCTATAGAGCCCTCTTCAACTGTAATCAGAATTTCATGCTCCTTCACTAATTGCTTAATGAGATCAGTATCAAGAGGCTTGCAAAACCTAGTATCAGCAACTGTAACATATACACCATGTGATTTTAGTAGTTCTGCAGCTTGTAGGTATTGTGGAACCATTGATCCATATCCTGGAATTGCAACTATGGTACCTCCTATCAGTATTCTTCCTTTTCCGATTAGTATAACCCCAAAAAACAAACAAGATTATAATTTGATCACTCATACTTTCCTCTCTAGTCATTTTTATAAGAGTATGATAACCGAATTATATAGTTTAAGAAATCAGTTAAAAGTAATAAACATGTTAGAGATAAACTTTTTTTTTCCTGAAGTATGCCCATATTTATAGGAGGGCAAGTAAGAGAGAGATAGAGTAGTAAAGTAAGGAGAGAAAGTATGAGAGAGAAAGTATGAAAGAGAATGTAGTATAAAAAAAAGATCAGAAAATTGTAAGAGCATATTAAATGCTCAAACACCACAAATATGATCTTATAAAAAGGATCAAGACAATTTAAATTTCAGACTCTTGATAAAAGGATTTGAGTGAGTAATGATTATTTGTGAGTTACTATTGTGCCTGACCCCCAGTGGGGTTCCTTTGTTATTGGAAGGCAAAACGACTCTAACGCCATTTCCTCTCGAAAATCTAAAACAGCTTGGTCTGTCATCAAAAGTTGTTGCAGTTGCAACCATATGCATCAATTTAATTAGCTTCATCAGAGGGAGCCATCACCACCATATATTGGGCAGACAAGCCATGTAAGTAATATCAAATGGTCCCTAATGAGTCGGTCCATTTGCACCCACCATTCTAGCTCTGTCTATAGCAAACTGGACAGGTAATTTCTGAAGATCTACATCATGGATCACCTATACACAATGATGATTTACCATGGCTATGTGAGATTACTGACATTGGAAGTGAGGTATTTGGGTTAGGTTTTGGCTCACTTAAAATGTTGAGTAGATAGCACAAAATGGCTTGAGACCCTCAGTGGCTAACCAGCAGCAAATGTGATAGCATGTTGTTCAGCAATACCCACATCAAACCAACGTTTTGGCCATTTTTTCTGGAAGTAATTCAAACCAGTCCCCCCACCCATGTCTGCGTGAACAGCTATTATCTTGTTGTCTTGTTCGGCTTCCTTGATCAAAGATTCAGCAAAGTACTGGGTATAGGATAATGTCAGGTAATGTGGGTATTGCTGAACAACATGCTGTCACATTTGCTGCTGGGTTAGCCAATGAGGGTCTCAAGCCATTTTGTGCTATCTAGTCAACATTTCTTCAACTTTCGTCCCTCTTGGGAAATCCAGCCAGCCAAGAAGTTTTCCTCAAGGTATGCATCCTGTGCCTCCGACCCGTGAGGATTTTGTGTGGGTACACCTGGAAATTCACTAATACTCTTACAAACTAACAAAATATATAAACATCAAATCATAATTTCTGGAAGAAAATGGAGAAACCTGGTGCCCAACGTCCCATATAATTTTATCATTAGGGGTGTTAAAAACATGATGTAGAGACACTGCAAGCTCTACGACTCCTAAACTTGAGCTAAGATGTCTTCCAGTATCTGAAACTGAGTGTACAATATCAGCCCTCACCTTTGCTGCGAGTTACTCAAGAGCATGTTATATATGTATGTTACAAAAATTCAAGTCTTGTGCATGGACGGATATATAATACTCCCTCCGTTCCATTTTTATAAGGGCCACTTAACCAAATAACAAAGATTAAAGTGGTGGTTAAGGACAATAAATATGTAAAAATTGTAACCATTTTGATAAAAATACTCGTATTTATGAGATGAGAAGGGAGAGAATAAAAAATTATTATGATAAAAGGATTGTAGAGGGGAGAGAAGTTATCGTAGGAGTAATAAATATGACTGTAGAAGAGAGAGATTGTGTAGTGGAGGAAGTGAGAAATATGGGTAATTAAGTAGGATAAAATGGGAATTTAACAAACAAAAGTTAAGACATTGTCAGAATAGTTTCTTATAAAATGGAACTGAGGGATTATACGAGAAATTAAAAATGCAGAGTCATTTCGACATATGGTTTACGTGTATGGACAGATTCTTCGTATGAACAGGGTAGTTGATAGTGTCCAGCAATGGAGTTGCCGGCTTTTGTTCTGAGTAATCAATCTTCCACCTATCATTATCTTTCATTATAATCGTCCTATCCTCCTCATCGGAACAATTCTTCGAACACCTCACCTAGAACTGGCACATAGAAACAATTAAAAATAACAACCATTGTTAAATGAAGAGTCTGAATCAGTCTTCCAACTGTAGTTTCACTACTTTTAGGAACGAATATTACAGTTATGGAAGCACATGCAAAAGAGAGGAGCTTGCACGTGTATAGCGTTGGAATTGCTAAAGTGATGATTATTTTCTTTCAAATTGTATTATTTTTATCTATATTAATGCATGGGATGATTTTAAACTCTCTAAATATAATTTTTATTTAATAATATTCTCTTATTATTACTTTTCAATGATTATAGTGCATATCATAATAAATACTAACAGTAAGAAAATAAATAGAAACAAATATAATAGAAAATAACCATATAAAATTAAACAAGTATAAACTTTTTTAACCTTATTTTACCCCTATTAACAAGGTACCATTAAATAAGGTGATTTTATTTGATAGTTGTTAACAAAGAATCGTGAAATAAGGTGACCGTAGTTGACAATTCTTAACAAAGAACTGTTGTTATTATAAGAACTGTCAAAATAGTATTTAAAGAAGATTGCTGAGTATTCTTGAAATATTTGACGATTCACAACAGATAAGTATTTACTCAGATAATATTTAACATCTCTGCATATTTGGCAATTCCAAATCATTAAAGTATAGGCAAAAATAACAGTCAAGTATAAACTTTTTATGCAGTAGTGAAAAAAAGTTGGTACCTAGTTAGCTAACCTGCTTTTTGCCAACATGAATTGAAGACGGAGTCTTAGGCTTAGAGGGATTGGCTGATTTGGCTTGATGAATGAGCCGCAAATTGCCATGGTGGTTGTGGAAGAGAGAAGAGGTAGTGCCTACAATGCACACAGAATTTTGTATTATTGCAGTGAACACGAAGGCTGCTCCTCTCTATTTAAAGGCGAGAGAAGACTTAGAATATGGTAATTTATTCTAGAGAGATAATGACTAACATGTATGTAATGAGGGTAAAAATGAAAGGCCAATTTAAAATAGATAGGATTTGTTTTTAATATTAAGAACCACCCAAATGAAAAAGAATGTTCCTAATAAAAATAAGGAATGGAGGGTGTATTATTTTACTGCCCTTCATTTATTACTTTTTTTTTTTTTGCTCGGACATTTATTACTCATTTTGTTTACAATGTTTCTTACTGTAATAACTACTACTAGGTTCATGGTATCTTAGAGAATTGGGGGATATTCAATTAACCACTCTTTATATTTAATGCTTTAATTTGGATATCAGAGATTATAATACCTTTATACAAGAAACAACTATCCAAATCATTATTGTCAAATTCACGAGTTGACTCTCCGAGTTTACTGTTTTTACGTTTTTAGCTTACCAAATTGAGTCGAGTCTAGTTGAGTCATTGGTAAACTCGTAATCATTGTAAATTTGATTCAACTCACGAGTTTATATACCGAGTTTACCAATTTTACGTTTTAAGCTTACAAAATCATGTTGACTTACACTTAAACTCATATTAACTTTTTTAATTTGATCATGTTCAACGGCTTTATATATAAGTTTAATAGAAATTTCTTTGTTAAATTTGGTAAATTTTGAATGTTAATGGATTTAATTTTAATTATTTGGATTGAAAATATATTTAAATCAAATTGTTATCATTTTTTATATTTTAGTTATTTATTAACACTATTAATACCTATTTAATAGTGAAAGTAAATTCTTACGAATTTATGATTTGAGTTCACGATACGAGTTTACGTCATTGTTACGACTTTACTTACATTCACGAGTTTGACAACCTTGATCAAAATGATGCAGTTCAATATGTTTGTAAAAAACAATAAATGTGTAATTTATATACCGTTCTTTCCAATTATAGCTTTATTTAGAAAGAGTGTACATTTTTTTGGTCAAAGAAAGAGTGTACATGAGAGATAATGAATGTAAATTTATTGTAAAGAGATCATAAGTGAAGTATATTTAATGAGGGTAAAAATAATAAATCTGTTCAAATTTTTAGACAATCAAATAGAATTTTTCCTTATATTTAAGATCACCTTTATGAGAGAGAATGTTCCTTATAAAAAGGATGGGAGATAGACAAAAGGGGTGGAAATAGGCCAGGGGCTTGTGGCCTGGCTTGTTAAAAGCCTGGTCAGGCCTGGTCTGTCAGGCTAAAAGGCCAGGCCAAAACCTATTTTAAGGCTTATTTGGCTTAAAAGGCCAGGCCTAGGCCTCTAAATAGGCCTGTTAGGCCTGACAGGCCGGCCTGTTAAGAATAATTAATTTTTTTAATAAAAAATATTAATTAATATCCCTTCCCTCTCCCTCACTCAAAACCTCTCGTTCGTCCTTTCAAATCAAGAACCCTAAGTTCCTAAATCAATTTCCCTCACTCAGGTCTGTTTTTGGCTTGTTTACATTAAGCTTATTTTTGGCTTGTTTACATTAGGCCTGATTTTGGCATTTTCAGCTTGTATACTGTAGGCCTGTTTCCAGCCTGTTTACATTCGGCCTGTTTTCATTTGGCTTGTTTTCGACCTGTAAAAAATACAAGCCTCTTAACAAGCCACAGGCCAGGCTCAGGCCAAAATTTTAGCCTGTAACAGGCCATAGGCCAGGCTCAGGCCACTTCCTTGCATAACAGGTCTGGCCTATTAAGGGTGAGGCCTAGCCTGACCTGGCCTGGCCTGTTTCCACCCCAGAGTACATTGTTTCACATTTGTTACACGTCATTAATTTGATATAGAGCTCAAAGCATTGTAGATAGCATTTTGTTATAAATTTATCATTTTATATGTGTAATATTGGTATTAATTATCTGGTAAAAAAATATCGGTATTAATTAGTTACTTTTTGCTTCTTCTTCAAGGTTCATTGTATCTCGATAAAAACTGATGACAAATTAGTGAGGTGCATTCAACAGTTCATGTTTATCCTGATTCCTGCACGAAATTTATTGTTATGAAAAGAGATTCAAAGTATACAATAAAAGCGTTCATTGAAGGCAAACAGAGAAATAAGATAAATGCACCTAGATTTTTTTTTTTTTTTAAATCAACCAACACGAGAGAGTTAATTATTTGTAAGCAATAAAAATCTGAAAAAAATTGAAGGTAAGAAATTATTACTTCCGGTCCTAAAAATAGGACATAGTTTGCACTACAAATTTTGTCTTAATAAATTCAGGACTAGAGGAGTACAATCAAATTACTTTTTTTACCTTTAAAAAAATGAACTAAGTTGAAAAAATTGAAAATATAGTACCAAACAATTAAATTCTGTTGCAATTTGATATTAAATGAAGAAATGAATTCTAGTTTCATTTTCATGTGAAGGTTTACTAGTGAACAATATGAAGACCCATGTCCTAAATGTTATGCGATTGGTAAGTACATATTTTATAATTAAATATATATAGATTTTGAATTATAATCACCAACACAGATTTGCGCATTTATAACACTAAATATATAATGATTACATTTAATAAATGTCATCTATGTCGATATGAAAATCGTGTAAGGATATATAATTATTGTTGACAAACTCACGAGTTGACTCTTTGAGTTTACTGTCTTTACATTTCTAGATTATAAAATTGAGTTGAATCACTAGTAAATTCGTGACTTTTGTAAACTCGGTTAAATTTACTAGTTTATATACCGAGTTTACCGTTTTTATATTTCTAGCTTATAAAACCATGTTAAATCACCCTTAAAATCATGTTAGCTTCTTCGAGTTGATCATGCTCAGCGGCTTTATATATAAATTTTATATTTTTCTGGTTAAATATGATAAATTATGAATGTTGGTGGATTTAATTTCAATTATTTGGATTTAAAATATATTTAAATCAAATTGTAGTCATTTTTTTATATTTTAATTATTTAATTATACATCATTAATACCTATTTAATGATAAGAATAAACTCTCATAAGTTTATAATTCAAGTTCATGATATGAGTTTACATCACAGTCATAATTTTGTTTAAATTCGAAAGTTTGACAGTCTTGTATATAAAGCTTAAAAGTAACAGTTCATTATACTTACAATAATGTATTGCGAGGTGGAATTTGTGAAAATATAAAAATAACGGTTGTAGTTAATAACAACCATTTATTTAGTGACAAAACTAACCATTCTTTCGAAATAATCGTCATGTAATACTTACAAATGATTCAACTTTCAACTTTACATCAACAAAAACACAAAAATAACGGTTCTATTAAATGACCGTAAAGTATTAATGACAAAAATGACATTTAATAAGAAACAATTGTCATTTAAAGAATAACACTTAAAAGCACAACCGCCTCCTTCTCCAAAACTATCTACACTTTCCCAACTGCCAACTACTCTTATGTTAATTACTATAAATCTCTAATTAATTCAAACCTATTTAAACCCAGGAATTAGAGCTCTTCCGTCACAATCTCTTCCTCCTTTGCGGTCATGATATTCTCGCTAGTTGTGAATGGAATTTGTGATGATTGTATATGTAATACCCCAAATTCCATACTTCAAAGTGTGTCTGTTGACACTTAGTTTTAGAAAAATTGACAGAGTTTGAGGTGCTACCACTCAAAGTAATGCGGAAACGGAGAGCATGCGCTAATAATTGGACAATGAGTAACTGATACAAAATGCCCGGACATATGCCGATGCCCTGACATAAAGTGATATATTAAAAATTTTCCCAGAGGAATAATTCATGTGATACAATTACAGAGCTTTGTATAATTACAAGTCTTTATGGTAACTATACAACCTTAGACCAAGCCTCAGCTAAACTTGGGGCAATGAACCTAACTCAGTCAATCAACCAATTCGGCCAGGTAGGTGTCTATCTTGTAGGAGTCTCACCGACTTTACGGCGACTGATTGACTGACCCACATAAACCAGCCCTGCTTTCGGCACTGAATGGTTTGAAATAACTTCGTTAAATCCATGCCAGAAAGAATGCTCTGTTGACGATCTTCTGGCATTTGTTTTGACCGGTGCCTCCTATCGGCTCCTCCCTCCGTTGCCTTTTCACGGCTTCATCTATCGGTGCCTTCTTGATCCTGGTTCCTTTCCTGAATCTTAGACAGATCTGAGATTTAATTGGATTGAATTTCAGGTAACAGTTAACCTCATATAAAAAGTATAAACAATATATGACAGATCTTCACAGTTTGGAAAACAATCAGTCATGACAGATATTTACAGTTCGGAAAGACAATCATGAATCAATCAATCATATCAAAGCCATACAAGACATATGAGAGTTAAAGTTACTGTATGTGAACGTACCTTTCCTCGTGTAACGGCCAACATGCCTGATCATTGAATCCGACCCTGGACTTCCCGGATATCCTAACATATCACCATATCACTTAGAATAATATCCTAAGGGTTTAATTTACCTTTCTACTCTTGGTGGATTTATTATTACAATTTTTCCCTTACATTTTATTTAAAAACGCAATACTGAATTTTCTAGGCAGATTTTGCATCAACTTTAGAAAATCATAATTAATTTTAGAAAAATCGAAACGAAAATCCGTAAAATTTCCCGAACTCCTTAAGATGTATATTTTTGAGGAAAAATATCAGTTTTTACCCAGATTTAAAGATCAGTTCCAAGATTTCAAATGTTCATACGCTGCCCAGATTTTCGTCCAGAAAACATGGCTTATCTTCAAAAATTCATATCTCCTTGTCCAGAGATCAAAAAGTTACATATTTTAAATATTTAGAAAGCCCTACATGTCTACTTTATTCATGAAAAATTTCGTGATTTTAAGACTTCATTTGATATAAAATAATAGCCTTAATGTTTGCTGCCAACACAGGATTTATACCGGCAGTTTTCCAAACTTTTATCATAATGATCTATTGATTCTAAAAATCATTCCCTAACATGTTTTCCACTCCATTTTGCGTTTTAAAGGCAATGGAGACTTCCAAACATGATAGAGAATTTTCCTAACAATTTCCTAGATCAAACTACTATTTTACTAAGAACTTATAAAGAACTAAAGACTATAAACTAAAAGCAACCTTACCTCTTGAAGACTCTTGCTTCTTCCTTCTAGCTCCAAGAGAACTCTCACTCTCACTCTCTTAATCAAAGGATCAGAGGTGTTTGTGGTGATGGTGTGAAGAAATGAGGAGGGGAAGCCTCCTATTTATAGGAAAATTTCCAACTTCTTCAATAAACCTCCTCCTTCACCTTTTTCATCCTTCTTCAAGAAGTTTGGAAACTTGTTCATGAAGGCTTGAAACTTGCTCACCAAGGTTTGAAGCTTGTTCATGAAGGTTT
Organism: Acacia crassicarpa; assembly: GCA_034222035.1. Taxonomy (NCBI): domain Eukaryota; kingdom Viridiplantae; phylum Streptophyta; class Magnoliopsida; order Fabales; family Fabaceae; genus Acacia; species Acacia crassicarpa. The sequence goes on along the minus strand of JAWXYG010000009.1, from coordinate 13,643,904 downwards.
GACTACTTGCTCACCAAATTTCAAAACTTGGTCTCCAAGTTTCACAACTTGCTATCCAAGTTGTCCTAACTTACTCTCCAAGTTTTCCAACTTGCTCTCCAAGTTTCACAACCCGCTCTCCAATTAACCTGTCCGCCAAGTAACGTGCTCACCAAGTAACTTTCTCAAGAAGTTTGAAGACTTGCCCATGAAGTCTTGAAACTTGACCATCAAGTTGGAAGGTTCCAACTTCATCCACAAGTCTTTGCATGTTTTTGAATTTGTGTTTCTTGCTCCACAAGCTAAAAAAAACGCCCCCTTCCTTCGTCAATTCTTTTTGTTCATTTTATGCTTTAATTTTAATTGTTGAATAATGCTTCGGTGCTATATCACTGGTCATTTGATTATTAATTAAGGTAAAACACTCTTAATTAGGTCCTTTTACTTGCTACTAGATTAATCATGAATATTAATTTAATCAACATCAATTCAGTTGCCCAATAATTATTCTTGGTATTCTCTCATTGCCTTAAGCCTTTTCATACTCATTTATGGTTTATTTAATTTCCAAGAAAATTGTCTAAAATATAGCTAACAAATTTACAAAGTTTAGAGACAACATACTCTCCTATTTTAAATAGGTATTATTTTGTCAAACTATAATATTCAAAAGACATATGAATTATTAGGGTATTTTATGATCCCTTATTGAATCTAGATAATTTGGATCTTTGGTCTTTTTAATTCTAGGGGAAAATTCCCTAAATTAACATAAATATGTTACTCAATTTTGAGATCACATATTCACCTATTTTTAATAGGTATTATTTGCCAAAATATAATATTTATAATGATTATGAATTTTAGGGTATTACAGTATATGTGAAACTTGTGATTACAATTTTCACATATCCAATAATCATGAATTCCATAGACAAATATTTATAGGGATACACATGGAGCTCTTCCTTCACAAGCTTTTCCTCTAACGTAGTCATGATATTCTTGCTCGTTGTGAATGAAATTCATGATGACTGGATCTATGAAACTTGTCATATCCAATCATCACGAATTCCATGGATAAATACTTACAGTGGCACTCATATTTGGCTCAAAAAATACCTCTTTCATTGTCTCCCTGAATGAGAATGTCGACACATTAACTGGAGAATGAAGAATCTAATGATTCATTAGTTCCTTCATCCCATAACTTTTTGTTTTTTGTTTGTTTTTTTTTTTACATTGTCTTTTTCTTTTTTAATGTTTTTATGTAATATTGTGGTTGATTAAACAATTAATAGTAGACACCAATAAATTAAAAAATATTTTCAAATGCATATTGGTTAACATATAAAAATTATTACTTATTAGAATACCATTTCAAATTCTTAATGGCTATTAAGAATTAACCGTCACTATTTATAAATTGTAATGTATCCACACCAAACTTTTATAACATCCACATATATGATAGTTTGGAACCATTATATATAGCAGATAATAACCATCATATATCAAGATTTTTGTAGTAGTGATTGTTGGCAAAAAAAAAAAGAATTATATATATCAAATCAATATATATATATATATATATATATATATATATATATATATATATAAAAAATATCTTAAGGTTAAAAAGTAATATTGCTTTTTATTTTTTAAAAATATATTCAAATATCTTTTATTTTGTTGATAATAAAATTAGGGGTTAAGGGACAATTTTGCCTTAGAAGTTTTTACCAAGGGATAATTTTGTTTCGAAAGTTTTTAGAGGAGGCAATTTTTCCCTAGGAGTGTCAAAAAAGAAGCAATTTTCCCTAACCAATATCCAGTTAATTTTAATGGTTAGTTGACAAAATATGCTAGCTAGCAGCTCACATGTCTTCCATGTCATTTTTGTTGAGGGGAAAATTTGCGTCAAAAGTCCTTGTGTTATTTACTTCATATTTTTCAAAGTTAGATTTAAAAATTTTGGAGCAAATTTACACTTTAACAAAAATAACGTGGATAACATGTGGATTGCCAACTCAACATATTTGATTAATTAATGGTCAAAATTAACTAGGATTGGTCATGGCAAAATTACTTCATTTGTTACACTTCTGGGGCAAAATTGTCATTCAGTGAAAACTTATAAAGTAAAAATGGCCCTTAATCCTATAATTAAAGGGAAGAACTTGAAGGCATGTGGTCATTAATCTTTATCTAATATATATGGGTGATCTTAATGAACTAGGAGCTTAAGGGAGATGAGAACCTAGATCTAGAAAAATATACATAACTTATTTTGGTGGATGGTTCTATAGATACTTGTGGTGATAAAAACTATATATAGCTTCAATTTTGATGAGTTGGTAGGTGTTGTAAGATCTTTAATTTTGGGTCTAGTGACTTGAGGATAAGCCTGTATCAGGCAGACGATTAGATTATAATTTTGGGCAAAAGAAGGATAAATAATGCTTGATGTAAAGCATGCCACATCTGTATATGTAAAAGTCAAGGCAATTAATTTATTTTGCTTTAGAATTTTTGACACTTGTCATGTTGGGGATACACATATGTTCCAAGTTAAAGAATGAAATAATAGATCATAAGAATGACCTTAGTATTTTGAATAAGAAAGAATGGAGGGGAGTAATGAAGTTTGATAACTAAGCATGAAAGTTAAGAATAATATGAAACCACCTATGCTTATTTCTAGCCATACATTGTACCAATTAAAGTGAATTTTAACTTTGCCATTTGTTTACATGGGAAATGAACACACATGCATTATTTCTAATGGAAAATTAAAGATTTGAATTCTTGTTCAATGAGCCATTATTTTTGACTCTACGTAAAAGCAAGGAAAAGAAAAGGTAAATGGAGGAAATGTGGTAGGTAAAAGACATGCATATAAAAGTGCCAATAAGGCAAGTAAAAAACAAAGAAAAGAAGTGGTAAACAGGAGGGACAAGCGGTAGGTGAAAATTGTGGCAAAAGAAAAGCCAACAAAGCAAGGTAAAAGGGAGTAAAATTTGATGATCTCATCCTCCCTTTAACCACAAATTTTCAGCACACAAGAAGGGAGACACGTAAGCCAATATTTTGCCACATGTTCAAGGTAAATTAGAAGTCCCAAGAAAGTCATATTTCGGCCAAGTATAAGGAAAGGAGAAGAGAAGATGTAACACAAGTAAAAAGAGGCTTAAGGCAAGGGTAAAATAGGTAATTGACTTGAGGGTCATTAGCCAACAATTATAAGACCAAATCACCCCTCTTGCCTTATGTAATTTTTGTCTAAGAGCTCAAGGGAAGGAGGAGCAACAAAAACTTAGGGCCCGTTTGGTACGCGGAAGATCGGCCGAAGGAAAGGGAAGATTGCAGATCTTCCATCACCGAACACGTTTGGTAGCCCTGCCTTCCGGGAACCTTCGATCTACCTTCATTCATGGGAAAACCACTTCCCTCCATTTTTTGTGGGAAAGTTGATCTTCCCTAGGGAAGAAATTCCAAATGACCATTTTCTCCTCCTTCAATCATTTGTCTTCCTTGCAATTGTCATTGACGCCGACGCCGCCTCCTCCCCTGCAAATCCCGACGCTGACATTGCAAGGATGAAAAAGAAATCTGAAGCTTTTTTTTTTGGTTCTGTCGCCGGGACGTCAGGGATCAAGAAGGAGAAGAAGGAGGGATAGCAGAAATCTTGGGTACTGATAATGTTGGTGAATTGGCATACCTAGAGTCATATTAATATATGCCTCGAGTTAAATTTGACAAAAATCTTAGGCACGAGAGAGGCAACTGGAACAGGCTGACAATTCTTGAGAATTAGAGAATTCTCATTGAATAAATTCTCATATTCTCAATTAGAATTCTCATTGAATTCTCGAGAATTCAATGAGAATTCTCGAGAATTGTTGGGGGTCTGTTTTTTTTTTTTTAAAAAAAATAAAATTGTGTCTCATACAACGCACTTGAAGTTGACGACGGTGACAACGTCCATGACGATAGGTGTGGCGTTGACTGTGGTGGGAGTGGCATCCACGGCGGGGGGAGTGACGGCGACGTAGTGGGTCACGACGCAGACGCAGGGCAATTTTTTTTTAATTTAGGGGCATTTTAGGTATTTCACCTCATATTCCCACTTAACTAACACCTAATTCTTCATACCAAACTATTCATTTTCCTTCAACTTAAGTTACTTTCCCATGTCTACCAAACAGTTCAACTTTTTAATTTCCCTCACAATCTTCCCTTCTATTCATTTCTCTCCTTTAAATTCATTTCCCTCTTTAAATCTTCCTCGTACCAAACGGGCCCTTAGTGAAAAGAGAAGGAAGAAGGAAGAGAAGTCCAAGGAACCTAAGGTAAGTCATGTTGGATTGAGTTTCTACTTCTATTCTTCATAGTTTATGTAACGCCCCCAAATTTCTAATAATTTATAGTAACATAAGATTTCTAAAATCACAAGTAACTGTGAAATTCAAATTAACTAAATTTGGGAAATGTCACTGTTGCACTTGTACCAAAGACAAGGGCAAGGCTAAATTCATTACATTCAAATAAAACCAAAGGCTAAAGTTCAACTAAAGAAAATATGTCTTATGCATTTTCTTAAATTCATAAAAATTCTGTAAAAGCCTAGAACTAGCTAGAAATCTCTGAGGCATTATCTTCATTGCCCACTGCTAACCCCATCATTTGAAACATGTTTCACTGAAAATCTGTTCCCCAGAAGGATCATCGCAGCCACATAAACACAAAAATCAGCAAAGCTGGATCTAATATATAATGACATGGTAATTGAATCAAATATCAATTTCAATCTTCATCATATATATATATATATATTCATTTACCGAATTTCAATCTTCATCGAATCAAATTTTATTCATTATCTTTATTAAATTCACTTAGTGTAATCAGTGGAAAGAGAATCATGGAAGACCCAGGAAACCCTGCCAGTCTATTTAGTGGCAAGAGAACTATGGTAGACCCGAGAAACACTACCAGTCTACCCTGTGACCCGAGAAACTTTGGCAATCACAAATCATCAAATCACTAGTGTGCACACCTCTTCCCAAAGTTGCTATTAGTATCCTGGGAAACCCTGTTAGACACCACTTTGAGAAGAACAGATAATATCTTTTCACATCGAAGGCATAAAGCTCAAAGGCTGTGTTCATTACTTTAGGAGGTACCATCCTAGAGCTATCCTCCCACTATTAATTCATTACAATCACACACAATTAGGAAATTCAATCTTGTCATAATTATCAAATTTCTTCATTGAATATATCAGTCACTCAAGGGCATCATACCTTTCCAAATTATTCAAGAGTATAATAATTCAAATATTCGATATAAGACCAAACTCATTATAACTCAAATATATATTTGAGTAAAGTCCAAATCCAACTATCATTTCAATCATCATGAGTTATAGCGTATCGAGATCATAATTTTCCTATCAAAATATTAACCTAAGATTTCTAGGAATTAGAATTACCTGGTCTCTATTCTTCTAGGAGGAAAATCGATTAGAAAAGAGAAGCAATTTGAAATAAAAAGAAAGATAAGAAGAGGAGAAGAGAAATGGAGAAATGCTGAGGATTGGAAATGATTTTGTTTGGTTAGACTAAGCCCCTATTTATAGCTGAAGTTTTGTAACCGAGGCATAAATTATGGCAATATCAAAAGTCATCATTAATCATCACAGATAATATCAATGGTCATCATTAATCATCACATATAATGTCAATGGTAATCATTAATCATCACAGATAATAGCAATGGTCATCATTAATTATCATTAATATTATATTATTTTATTTTATTTTTTCTTGGGTTATCACATTCTACCCTTTTTAAAATAAGTTTTGTTCTCGAAACTTAAAAATCTTGGTTTATCATAGTTTAACCTCAATAATTATGAGTTTCATAAGGGAAGCTAATGCTCATGATGCTTTCTAAGGGAAGACCGAAAGGTTGGGAGGAAAGGAAGGAAGGCAAAGGACTTCACAAGTGCAAGTAAGTGTGTACATGACTTTGTGCACTTGTATACGTTGCTATTTTGAATTAATCTACTCTTATTTTGTAGATTTGAAGACTATGATTTGAAGATGAGGATGTCATACAAAGGCTTGATATGTATATTTAAGAATAAATTAGGCCTCAATATGGAGTAAAAAGGCCAAATCTCACATAAAATCATAAGGATTAAGAAGATAAGTTTTCAATGCATGGTTATTTTGACCATCCCAAAGTGTTTAGAATGGAAAATGGTGTGGGGTTAAGGTTGATTAATAATTTTGGAAGCCTAATGATTAAATTAAGAATGTTACAAAAACTGTTTAGTGAAGATCCTGTTGAAATAGTAAGTTTGTGACATATTTTTGACTAAGCAAATGAGGTCAAATAATTATGAAATTTCCAAAATGGAAGTAGACATCATAAGATTTAATACGATAGGTAATTTGTAATTTTTGGAGTTATGTATAAAGAGTTATGAATTTTTGAAGTTGATGCCTAATTTTGGAATTGAAATCTGAACAGCAAGGATATTTTGGTAAAATTGGAAAAACAAGAAATTTTTGTAGTTAATTGTGATATGTTTATTTGAAAATAGACATATCAAGTATCATTTAGGCTTTGGAAACACTTGATTTTGATATGTGGAAATTAATTATGAATTTTTCAAGATTGAAGACAAGTTCAGGAAATTCTGGGAAAATTTGAAAGTGAAAGTGACAAGGGCAAAAATAAAAATTTTGGCATTTTGGAAATTAATAAAGGACTTTTAGTTAAAGAAAGACCAAATGGTAATTAATACAAGTATTATTTGAATGTTTGGAGGGTTTACATAAGTGATAAATATTATTTAGTAGTTTAGGAAGTGACACTGGCGGAGACCTTAAGGAGACGGAAATAAATTGTTGGATTAAAAATCAATCAGGTAGTAATTCTAATCTCACGTACTCTATATATCTGTGCATGCTTGTTTGTACCATGATTATGATCCGTGTAGGACACGCGTTTATTACATTCAGTTGTTTTTGGGTTTAAGGCCTGGTTGCTGTTGTTTTCCCAGCACCTATGGATTCGGGACTTGTAGGGTCCTAAATTTCGTAGTCTACATGATTTGTGACGTTGTGTTGCATTATGTGACTACACATGACATGTGATAAATGTTGGTTTGTTATTTTTATGAGTATGGTTGACTATCATACACTGTTTATATATTGTATTTAAGATTAATATGTACTTTGGGATCCTTGGGATTCCAGCTCTGGTTGCTACCTATGATTTGTAAAGCATCATTTGAACATAGCTCTCAGGACAAAGCAGTGGATGTTAGCAAAAAAGTGCTGGACTGGTTTCAAATTATTTGGAAAATATCCGTAAAATATTTATGTAATTATGATTAAAATTTACATCCAATAATTGTAATATTATCAGTATACTACACCCAAACGGTTTTGCCATTGCGCTGCGCTATAATGCTCTGATATGACATATCATTGGAAGGGTGTGACAAGTGTCATGGAAACAAATTCAACACTAATTAAAAAGGGACTAATAATTAGAGAAAATATTAGGACACGTTAGAAATAGTTGTCACAATAATTAATTAATTAATAGAGTCAACTCAAATACTAGAAATTGGCTACTTGTGAGTGAAACCATGAACCCCCAACACTTTGAGTGATTGTTAAATTCTTAGAATTACTCTTCTTTATACTTTTATCAAATCTTATTCTCTTAATCATTTAAATTAGTAAATTATAACCTTTCTGTGCGTACAACCCCATAATACTCTGGGATTGTTACTACATCGGTCCCTTATACTTGCAGGGCAATCAAGTTTTTGGTGTTGTTGCGGGAGAGACTACATATTTATTAATTCTAATTTTATTTTAATTTTTTATGCGAATCAGAGTTCTGTTAACCTTATCTTGACTCCTATTAAATTATAAATTGAACGATTTTCCAGGAAAAGTAGAAGTCATAGAAGAACAGAGATGGATGTTAGTGATGATGTTAATGATCTTGCTGATCCAGAGCTACATGTTACGTTCAGTGATATTCAACATCCCTACTCTAATTCAAATCCTTCGTGCCTTTGGTTGAGTCGTGCAACGCGTAGTTATGAGTTTAAAAATATTCACTTGAATTCGCCACCTCATTTTCAACGGATACTGGACTGAAGATGCCTTGGACTTTTTATGGGGGTATTATGCTGTTGTTATTATCCGCTACCATTAAATGGCCTTTTTGACCATGAATTGAAGCTGTGTTGTTTCAAATACTGTATGAATGGATAAGCTTGTCAATGGCTTCTGCACTTGCCAGAAGCTTCCATAAAATATTGGGATAAGATGTTGTTAGCTCTTAGAAATTGATAATATGCCAGCACATTTTTTTTTCTCTTTTTAAGTATTTTTTGGATTCAAATTGGCATAGGAAAAGTTTATAGAAGAAAATATGCACATCAAAATGTCAAGCCAGAGTTAAAGAAATGCTTATTTAAAACCATATATATTTTGTGCTTTATTTCAAAGAGAAATTGAGAACTTATAGATTCTCTATTTTGTAGGGGAATAGAGACAAGAGCAAAGCATATAGCAACAAATATCAAACAAAGACTAGCTTAGGACGAAGTAAAAATACACATGTGTTTTAACCTTAGGAATATAGTTCTTATATTTGTAATTAATTTTTGGGTAAAGGAGCAAAAATATATATGTGTTTTATCTTTAGGAGTGCCCAGTACCATATGCTTTTTTCAGGAGCAAAAATACACATGTGGTTACATTTTAAGAGGAAAAGTGACACTCTCTCTCTAAACAGGAAAACGTTCACTGTTAACAAAGAAGATTTTGACTAACCATTCTGATTTGGAGGGTGACTTGACAATTTTCTCACCCTCCTTTGTCCTTTTCTCTCTATATAGACCCCATACTCCCCACTATACGCTACCTTATCTCTCTCACTCAATGCCTTCCTTCTCTTAACTCTCCCCTGTTTTCTTCCATATCATTCTCTCTCCTCTCTCCTCTTTCTAACCAAACAAGTGCTCTGTTTTTGTTCTTGCCAGTTGAGAAGATCATGTATCCAACTTTTCATAACAGGCCTCCACCGTCTTCAGGTGATTACTTCCTCTTCCCTTTCAATACTCAAATCCTTATTTTGAACACCAAACAAACTGATAAAATGAATAAGCCCCTGGATTTGTTCTTGTCAGGCCCATTTCTGATTCCCATCACTTCTCTGCTGCACGCCATTGTTTTTATGTTACTGGTTCTGAATCGTCCTTTGGTTGTGACTGGTCTCAAAGAATGTACCAACATACCCACACAATCTCACACCTTGCGTGCGCAGTTATCGAAATCCAAGAACCAGACATGGAAGGCTGAGGTTGTGTCTCATTATCATCTCACTCCAACAGATGACTCTTTTTTTGGGCAACTCTGTCACTTGACTAACAAGTGTGGGGTCACATATCACTTTCATTTTATACCATCCCAAAGCCATAACCAGTCTGACATTGTCAAGAAAAGACGCGGTAGAAAGCGTAAGTCAAAGACGGAGGCCTCTGGGAACAAGGTTTCGGTAGAGGTGACGAGGCGTAACGCTAGAGTATCGGCAGAAATCGTTCTGTCCTGTTTACTTTCACAACGACGAAGATGAACCTTGAAAAAGGAAACAGAGGAGAGGTCGTAAAAAGACAAAAAATGAAGAAGGTGCTGGAGCGGAGGACAATGGCGATGTAGCTGTGGAGAAGTTTGGAAGCCGGTTCAAAACGCGAAGGCAGAACACGTAATATCAGATGATCATGGTTCAATGAGAACGGCTGGATAACGGAGTTAGCATTAGATAATAGAGAGTGTGACTTTTACACTTATTTTATAACCAGATGTGTATTTTTGATCTAAAAAAAATATATGGTGCTAGATGTTCCTGAGGATAAAACACATGTGTATTTTTACTCCTTTACCCTTAATTTTTTTATACTTAATTTCATTAAATAAGAATCTTCTCCTTTATATCACCTCAAACTAGGGATAGAGTATAGTCATTCATGTTTCATATTTGAGATTCAAAAGGATCAAAATGCATAAGAATAATATCTAAGCAAAGGGTCGCAACATTCAACTTTAACTAGTCTCACAAAATGAATCATGCATCAATAGTCATGTATATGTCAAACCTAAAATTTCATTCTCTATATCAAACACTCAAAAATCACTTAACTCTTTTGGAGATGGAGAAACACAAGGAAAAGAAAGTAAACCTTGAAAAAAAAAATGCCAGAGTTATAATTCAATTAATAATATTAGTTAGATTTACATGTTTGTTGTAATTAATTTTTTTTTTAACATAGATTGGATTTTTATTATTTAGATCTGTCTATTGAATTTATATTTCATAATATATCTTTTAGATATAACAATCCAACAGGGGTTAAGTGAAACAAAATAAAATTTATACTTGAAAAAATTGCCCACTTTTTAGAATTGCTATGAAATTACCTGGTCTAAAAAGTGTGCATTTTTTTAATTGCAAATTGATACTTTTTAAGACCGGTCAATAAAGCAACAATTCTAAAAGAGCAATTTTTAAGATTAATTATAGAATTGATTTTAATAAAGATAGACTTTTAAAAAGGATAAATATAAGACCGAACTTAAAACTTGTCTAAAAGGTCAATTTTAACTTGCAGACCTTTTTTCTTTCCCCCTAGTAGTGTTAGTAGTTAGACCAACAACTGGATCTAGCTAGTGGCAGTCGTGGGCCCTGGATTATGGCTGGTGTTGAGGCTCAAAATTAGACTTTTGATTGAATTGTGAATCTTTTATTGGAAATATCCTTACTACAAGGAGATTAATAAGAAACTGCTCTTATTTGAGGGTTTTTTAGGGAAGAAAATTTGATGATCGACTAGATTCAAAGTTTCATTAAAGGGATCATACCCTTTTGCTTGGAAAGTGAAATCTCAGCTCCTTTACAATTACAGCTGCTTTTATCACAAGTTTGTAGTGATGTTTTGACAGATTTTGGCTAGTTTTACATAGGTTTAATTTAGTCTATTTACTCTAGGAGTTTTTTTACAATCATTTGCGCTACCCATTATTTGGTTTTATTTTTTTATTTTATTTTTTTTTCTCCATCATATTACTAGGTATCTAAAAAAACCAACTAATTTAGATTGAGACTTTTCGACTAGGATATCCCTATCCAAGAGTTTTTTGTTGTTTCATGTTTGGCATGTTTCTGAACTTATGGGTGTACCATTGGTTCTTCTATATTATGATAATATTTTTCATTTGATGGCAATATATATAGGATAAATTACATTGCGCTTTTAATAGAGATTATCATGTCATTTATTGTAAATTATGCAGAAATAGGAATACAAATGAATTGAAGGGACAACAAAAGCGCATATTATGAAGAGAAGTTCAATCAATTATTAAATGTTGAGCTTCATTATGTGTTTATGTTCTACCTATCATTCAAGGAAGAAGAGTTCAATCAATTCAAACTCTCATATTTCCTTCTTGTTTTTGAATCCAACCTCATTTGGTAGCTTTTTCCTATGTGCTTTTGGGGGTAAGATTTTTCTTAGTTCAGTATTTGTTGATGAAGATGCTTCACCAATTGAATGCTATTGATGATAACAAGATTCGTTAGTTATAGTGAGGACTAAGGAGAGAAAGAAAACATTGATGTGCTTAGCTAACCGAGAAGTTTATTATTACTCTTATTGAACGATCATTAATTTTTCATGACACTACTAATTACAATGGTTCACAAGATGTACAAAAAAAAAAAGGCACAATATTGCATTTTCATCCCATCAAGCACTCCTGCCATCGAACCAATCTGTGCCTTCCTTAGCTAATTATCGTTGCTCTGTAATTTATTTAGGAGCATCAATGGCAGAGCCAATGCATCTGTGCCATTTACTTGAAGAGAAGAGCATCATTTGGCCTATCCAGAAGAGACAAGATTGTTGTCGCAATATGTTTCGATGAAAGACCAGCTTCATCAATCTGATCTTGAGGCGATCCATGTTCGATGTATCTATCAGGAAGCATCATCGCTCTCCACTACAACCAAAGTTTAAAAAGAGAAATTAGACTAGAAATCTTGGTGACATAATGAAAGAAATTATATGAATCAGGAAGAACTATATATAAATTAGTACCTTGAGGGGTCCATCAAGTAAGCCAGCCAAGCTTAGGAAATGCGAAACATGAGATCCAAAACCTCCTATAGAGCCCTCTTCAATGGTGATCAGAAATTCATGCTCCTCCGCTAACTGCTTAATGAGATCAGTATCAAGAGGCTTGCAAAACCTAGCATCAGCAACTGTGACAAATACATTTTGTTTTTCCAGTAGTTTTGCAGCTTGGAGGCTTTGTTGAACTGTTGATCCATATCCCAGAATTGCAACTCTCGTTCCTTGTATCAGTATTCTTCCTTTTCCAATCTGCATAACCACAAAAAAACAAACAAGATTATAATTTGTTCGTTTATTATGGTTTGTGAGTTACTATTGCGCCTGACCTCCAGTGGGGTTCCTTTGTTTTCTGGTGGCAACACAGCTCCAACACCATTTCCTCTTGGAAACCTAAAGCAGCTTGGTCTATCATCAATGGCTGCTGCAGTTGCAACCATATGCATCAATTCAGCTTCATCAGAGGGAGCCATCACCACCATATTGGGCAGACAAGCCATGTAAGTGATATCAAATGCTCCACAATGAGTTGGTCCATCTGCACCCACCAACCCAGCTCTGTCTATGGCAAACCGTACAGGCAGTTTCTGAAGAGCTACATCATGGATCACCTACACGATAATAATCAACCATGGTTCTCTGAAATTACTGCCATTGAAGTGAAATACTAGTCTGGTCCTTAATATAAGATCTAGTTGACTGTTTTTTGGAGAAATTAAAGAAAATAATTATATTAATTTAAAGTATTTATATTTATGTTTTTTTCCTCTAAACTAATTTGTTTAACATATAAATTGATATATAATCTAATGATATACAACATATGATATAATTAGGTTATTAATATAGCTTTCTTAATCTCTCTATAAAAAAAAGGCCAACTAAGTCTTATATTTAATGTCAAAGGAAATATTTAAGATAGTTTTGGCTCACCTGATCGTATGCACGTTGAAGGAATGTTGAGTAGATAGCACAGAATGGCTTCAGACCTTCAGTGGCTAACCCAGCAGCAAAAGTAACCGCATGCTGTTCGGCAATCCCCACATCAAAGCAACGATCTGGGAATTTTTTCTGGAAATAATTTAAACCCGTCCCACCACCCATGGCTGCATGAACAGCTACTATCTTGCTGTCTTGTTCGGCTTCCTTGATCAAAGATTCAGCAAAGTACTGGGTATAGGATAATGTAGGAGATTTTGGCTTCATTTGTTTCCCTGTTTTGGGGTTAAACTTGACAACACCATGCATTTTATCAGGTGCTGCTTCTGCTGGGGGATATCCCTTCCCTTTCTCTGTCACAACATGTATCATAACTGGACCGGGAATCTGTATTGCTTTAACTTTCTCCAAAACCTCAACTAGATCTTCCACATTATGGCCGTCCACCGGCCCAATGTAGTACAGCCCTAGCTGCTCAAAAAACGTTGACCCATTACCGTTGACCATCCCTCTTGCATACTTATCAACTTTTGCTGCGACTTCATGTGTTTGCCCTCCTATTTGCTTCGTTATAGTCTATACCAAAAAATTATACAGTCAAATTTTGTCCCAGTATACATTTATTTTATTCACTATTTTCACTATTCAATACTAAAGCCAAGCTAGCTAAAGAAAGACGCCTTACAAAGGTATATGGATACCTCCCCTCTCAATCTTAAAACCGTGAGGGGTCATAGGCACAATACGAATAATATTGAGAACGAGGTATTGAGATGTTACAAGCTTACATTTGACACCTTAACACTTACTTTTGCAGCTTCTCTGAGTTTGTGGAATTTCCTGCTGGCTAGGATCTTTCTTAAAGCACCACTGAGTGCTCCAACAGGAGTTGCAGGGCCGTCAAGGGTAGCAGTAGGTAAGGAGACTTGCTCGTTATCATTAAGAATTATGATCATGTTGGTTTCTAGGAACCCAACATTGTTCATCGCTTCGTAAGCTTGACCAGCAGTCATAGCCCCATCCCCAATCACAGAAATCACGTGATTGTTCTTTCCCAGAAGATCCCTCCCTACAGCCATCCCTACCAAAAACGAAGCTTTGAGAATTGTGAATTCCTATTTAGTCAGGGATAGTGAAATAAACTGATCGACTCTTCATGTTATTAATTATAAGAGGCACTTTACATAGAAACTGTTTATATAGCTAGATTGATATATCAACCGTGAGCCTAATTCAAATATAAAATTTGAAAATATCATAATGCGCAACTAAGATAATCTTAACACCGCAACTACTCAAATACAAAATATACGCAAACTGTTTGTCTTAAGGTTTAAGAATATCTCACCAAGACCAGCGGATATGCTTGTGGAGCTATGTCCCGCACCAAAAGCATCATGAACACTTTCGTCCCTCTTGGGAAATCCAGCCAACCCAGAAGTTTTCCTCATGGTATGCATCCTGTGCCTCCGACCGGTGAGGATTTTGTGCGGGTACGCCTGCAAATTCATTTCTCTCTTACAAATTGACACCTAAAAATAAAAAGATCTAATAATCATTACAAGAAGATGACGGAGCTAGAAACCTGATGGCCAACATCCCATATAATTTTGTCTTCCGGGGTGTTAAAAACATGATGCAGAGCCACCGCAAGCTCCACCACTCCCAAGCTTGAGCTAAGATGCCCTCCGGTATCTGAAACAGAGTGTACGATATCTGCCCTCAGCTCAGCAGCGAGTTGCTCAAGATCCTGTCATATATGTGTGAAAAAGATTTGAGTGTTGTGCACGGTAGTGGACCGGTCCTTAATTATAAAACCCAGTTAATTGTTTGTTTGTTTTTTTTGTTTTTTGTTTTTTGAAGAGATTAACATTAGAAAAATCAACTGGGGGTTATAATTAATAATTGAGAGAGGAGTATATAAATAACAGTCATTAAGACAAATATGGTTTACCTCAATGGACAAATTATTCATATGAATAGGATAGTTTTTGGTATCCAACAATGGCGTTGCCGGTTTGTGTTCTGAGAAATCAATCTTCCAGCCATCACCATCTTTTCTTATAACAGTCCTATCCTCCTCATCGAAGCTTTTCGCCGAACATCTCACAAAGAACTGCCACATACATATACAATATAATTAATAATATGTAACAGCCATTGTTAAATTCAGAAACAAAATTGGTGCCCAATTAGCTAACCTGCTTTTTGCCACCATGAATTGGAGTCGGAGTCTTGAGGCCCAGAGGGATTGACTGATTTGGCTTGAGGAAGGAGCAAATTGCCATGGTTGCTGTGAAAGAGAGAAGAAGCAAAGCTTACAATGCTCAGAGAATTTTGTATTATTGCATTGGACATAGAAGCTGCTCCTCTCTATATATATAGCTCAGAGGTAAGAATGAAGTAGTCTTCTACTCATCTTTTTTTAAAAAAAAAAAAAAAAAAATTTATCTCTCATCAGTTCATCTGAGTTGTTGATTAGGAAGATCAGAGAAAAATCAAAGTAGAATTATGACATTTCAGATCGATTAGACGAACATGATTTAGATATTACGAAGAATAATAAAAAAATGATGATGAGAGAAATTCAACCCACTAACGAAATGGTAAGTCCATAACTCCTTTTAATTTTAATTATATGTATGAGCCGAATGAAATTCAAAGAATAGAGAGGAATGCTTTTCTTTTTTTATTTTATTTTTTTGCAACAAAATGGAAGATTTTGCAAATCTTTAACCTATGGGATAAAATAAAACTAAGATAAGTATATTTTTAAATTTTATTATGAACTCAAATTGATATATTATTATAGGTTTTCAACGTTTGTAAAGAATTAATAATGAAACTTTGAATATCAATGAAGGACGAGACTTTTTTAATTAAACAACAAATAACAGATTAAGAAAGAGAAATATTGGATCTAAACAAATAATAATTGAAGAATAATTAATTGGAGAACTAAACGAAATGGATATAAGGAACTTGACATAAGTATTTTTCTGATTAATATATTATTCTAGTTGGTATTGTTGTCAAATTTGCAAGTTGACTCTCCGAGTTTACCATTTTTACGTTTCTAGTTTATTAAATCAAGTTGAGTTATTGGTAAACTCGTGATCATTGTAAACTCGGTTAAACTCGCGAGTTTATAAACCTATTTATTATTTTTACGTTTCTAATTTACAAAATCGTGTTAATTCACTCTTAAACTCGTGTTAACTTTTTTTATTTGATCATGCTCAACGGCTTTATACATAAGTTTTATGGAAATTTCTTTGTTAAATATGGTAAATTTTGAATATTGATGGATTTAATTTAATTATTTAGATTTAAAATATATTTAAATCAAATTACTATCACTTTTTTATATTTTAATTATTTATTATACACTATAAATACTTATTTAATAATAAAAGTAAACTCTTACAAATTTACGATTCGAATTTACGATACAAGTTTACGTTATTGTCACCAGTTTACTTAAACTCATGAGTTTGACAACCTTGCTCGTTGGCAATGTTACGTTGTTAATAGAAAAACCATGAACATTAATAGGCGATGAGAAATCTTAAATGACACAACAAATATCAAATTAAGGAAAAAAAAATACAATTTTTGTGATAAAATTCTACTCGGAGTTCAGTATTATGATTGATATAATAATCAAGTTTATGATAGTATAGTATTTTACTACCCTTCTATTATTACTCATTTTGTTTACTCTGTTTCTTACTGTAATAACTACTACTAGGTTCATGGTATTTTACAGAAATTGTGGTATATTCAATTAACCACTCTCTATAGATATCAGGGGCCAAAAAAAAACACAATTTTAGAGATAAAATTGTACTCCGATCGGTTGATATAATAATCAAGTTTATGATGGCATAATTTTACCACCCTTCTTTTATTACTCATTTTGCTTACTCTATTTCTTACTGTAATAACTACTACTAGGTTCATGGGATCTTAGAGAATTGAGGTATATTAAATCAACCATAATTTACATTTAATGCTTTGCATTTCAGAAATTATAACATACATTGTTTCACATTTATAACATTTTTGTAATAAAAAGAGATTATTGTATATCATAAAAGCATTCATTGTATTTATTGTAGATTCATGCAACAGTATAACTATCCAATTAATATGGTGAAGATTTGATGCCAAAAACAAAAAACAATAAATGTTTTACCTAGATTTTTATTTGTAAAAAACAACCAATATTAGAGTTAATTATGTACTTGTATGCAATACAAGATCAATCTCATTGTTATGACCAATGTTGTCAAACTTGGGAGTTTAGTCAAACTTGTGTGAGTGATATAAACTCGTATTTTGAACTCAAATTCTAAATTTGTAAAAGTTTACTTTTATCATTAAATGTGTATTAATCATGTATAATTAAATAATTAAAATATAAAAAATTCAAATCATTGAAATTAAATCTATCGACATTTATAATTTATCATATTTAACAAAGAAATTTTTATAAAATTCATATCTAAAGCCGTTGAGCATAACAGAATCGAAAAAGTTAACACGAATTTAATACTAAGTTAACACGATTTTTGAAAGTTAGAAACGTAAAAACAGTAAATTCGGTGTGTAAATTCGTGAGTTTAACTGAGTTTATAGCTGGTATGGGTTTAGTATCGATTCAACTCAATTTAATAAGGTAAAAATGTGAAAACGGTAAACTCGGAGAGTCAACTCATGAGTTTGACAACTATGATTATGACCATGGTTATTAGAATCACATGAATCTCAAGTCGTATTTCACGATTCAATTCAAAAACTTGTGGGAAGTATACAAATATGTTGATGTGTCTTACGATTTTATAAGCGATACAAGCAGGGATTGCAGGAATTGCATGATGTTGGTGATTCTTGCAGTTCTGTGAACAAGATGCGCACAGATCAGGTCGGATCTGGCATGACCTGACTTTAGAAAACCCCTTTTTTCTTTTCATTTTTCTTATTTTGTCAAGATTTATTTAATAATTTTCTTGTACTTCTATGATTATCCTTAATTCCCTCTCATTCACTACAATAAAATTGTCGACTAGTAATGGTTAATTTGTAGCGGTGAAAAATAACTGCTATAAAATATGGCGTCAAATTTGTAACAATTATTTTGTAGCAGTTTTTATTAGTAAACTGTCACAAATGTAGCGCCAGATAGACGTGTTATGGCGCGAAAGTTGTGGTATTAATTTTTTTGGCGGTTTAAAGGTTGAGATCGCTATAGAATGTAAAGAGTTTGAAACTTTGTAGCAGTTTTTAGTTAAAACCCCTAGCAAAGAGTCTTCCACATTTATCGTGGTTACCCAACAAAACCACAAAAAATCCAAAAAATTTGTGGTTGTTACTTCTAAAACCGCTACACAGTGAAGCCTATATAAACAGTTGGCGACTTAAATTATTTTGTGAAGAATTTGTAACATAAAGCCAAACATTGGTTTCAAAGTAACTGCCTACCTCTCATGAAAAGATGCAAATGTGTTGTGCTTGGTATCATGTTATGTGTATCATGTTACTTAGCACCACATTTGTATTTTTTCAGCAGAGATTGGTAACTACTTTCTGATCAATGTTTAGTTTCATGCTACAAATTCTTCATTCTAATTCGAAAGTTCGTAGCGGTAATAGTAGAAACTACTACAAAACTCAAACATTCCTTTAACTTTGTGGCGATTAACACTAGAAACCACTACATAATGCAAATAGTTGGCAACGTTGTGGCAGTTCCTTAAGAAAATCACTGCACATCTAAAGCCTCTATAAGCAGCCTTCCATACAAATTATATTATGTGAAGAATTAGCAGCAAGAAATGACACATTGGTTTCAAAGTAGTTGCCTGCCCCTGAAAATTTGTAAATGGGCGGTGTTCGGTATCATGTTACCTTCCACTATTTTTGCATTTTATCAAGGGTGGAAACTACTTTCGAACCAATATTTGGATTGTGGTTGCTATTCTTCAAAGTAATAACAAACTTTGTAGCGGTTATAAGCAAAACTGCTACAACATACCAAGAGTCTTTCACTTTAGTAGTAGTTATATCCTTAAACCACTATAAAATGCAAGGAGTCTTGACATTTATATAGCGGTTACTCACCAAAACCGTTACAGAATGCAAAATCTTCTCGTCTGTAGCGGTTTTAGTGACCGTTACAAAGTGTCACATGAAATGGGGTAATAGTGTAGCGATTTAATATGAAACCTCTACAAACTCTTACACATTGTAATGGTTTATCGTAAAATCTCTACAAATGTTGAAGTGTTTAAATGGAATAGTGACCCACACGCATTTCACTATCACAATGTACATTTCACTTTCACACGCTATCTTGCAACGTTTAAGTATAGTTTTACAGAGTAATGGCTTTAAGGAGAGATACTAGAAAGGAGGTGATATGGGGTAGAGGGCCTTGATGAGGGGTAGTAGTAGAGGGCATTACAGGGGTAGTAATGTCCTCGTGTCGTCACAGCAGGGGACCAGCCTCAACAAATGTTCCTACAAGAGGCGGTCTTACATGTGAAGGTCCCATGGGTAGAGAAGGTGGCCATATCGCCGCATGATGAGAATGAGGAGGTTGAGATCAGTTTGAGCGACTTTGAGCCCTAGTGGGGTGTTTGAATTGAACATTCTCATTCACGAGGTGAAGCGGTCTTTTGATGGGGAGATCGCCCAGGAGCAGGGGAACCCCTAACCGTCATCTTCACGGTCGACTGAGTTTGACGTAGAATTCGATGATAAAGTTAATTATTGTTTTAATAAATTTAATATTTAATTTCCATAAAATTTATTAAAAGTGTCATTAACTATAATAAAAAATGTTGTAAAACCTACAGATGCGTAGGGAAACATCACCAAGAGGAAGCTAGACATGCCCAGTGTAAATGCCATAGATGGGTCATGTGTCATAGTTTCGTGGAGTGAGCACATGGACCAACCAATTGAGAACAATGGTCAACTCTTCAACTGCTTTCCAATCGAGATGGGCAAGAATTAGATACGGTTTCCCATCCATTTCCGGACTTGGAAGCGAGTTCTGAAATAGCAGAATGATTAATTATTTAATAATTCAATGGTGATACAAGAAGAGGTACTCACTGATGAAGATTTAGGACGACTGGAAGAACTGGAGAAGTCATCTCTACCACCTGGTGAATAAGCATGGTAGACTACTCTAGAGCAGTTGATCACGAACTTGCTAGATGGTGTCCTAGCATTAGACTGTGCCTGTTTTGTACAGTTCAGGAGGAGTCCAGCGGCCAGGTAGATTTTTATTTAATTATAAATTAGTTACTTAATAGTTAACTATTTTATAATTATTATTTAAATGTATTTTAATGTTTCGTCTCTTGTGCAGGCTCTTGCTTAGAAGAACACCAGGAGCCAGAGCAGCAAAGGATCCACCACACGACAGGATCCAAGACTTTTGATGTCACCTACAGTAAGCTGGTATTTTTTAAAGTTAAATTGATTTTAGCTTTAAATTATTAATTGCTTTATTTTTACAAAAATTAAGTTCTTATATATTTTTTAATTCCTTTAGGAGAGGAAGGCTTAGGAGAAGAACCACCAGATGAACTATGGGAACTTATTTACATACACCCATAGGCACCAGGATCGGATGGCTACCTCTCAATAAGCAGAGGAAGACATTGTAAGTTATATACATAAAAAGATATAATTTATGTAATTAATTTAAATTATATGCAATTGTTTTATTAATGTCTTATAAAAAGCGTGCGTTAGGCGCGGATTATACTGTTCTAGACAAAGCTGTGATAGTCCCAGACGCCGGAGTCACAGGGGTCTATGGATCTCACTACCCCTTTGAAAGCTGGTCTGGGCCGAGTTGAGCCCTCTGGACGCATTAGGGGTATGGAGATAGGCGCCACGCCTAGCATGGTCTACGGCAGGAGCGCCGCCTCTTAGGCCAGAGCCTCTCCAGTAGAAACCTCTAGCGTAAGAAGGCCAATGGAGCAAATGGTTCAAATGATGGTTGACGCAAAGGCCCAGGAGATTGCCAGGAGGCTCCAAGACCAGGCCTAAACTTGGTATGCTTAGCAATCCCAGTGATGGGATTTCATGTCGAGGGCGTAAAGTCGGATGTTTCCTAAAGAGCAGATTCCACAGCCCCTTGTGCCTAGGTTCATCGTCGATCTGGCCCCTTCATCTCCTAATGTTGATGACGATGGTGCTATTACCTTTAGTTAGCGCGTTGATCCTTCCCCCACTGAGAGAGGACTTGATGATCAGGCTTCAGATTGTTAGTTAGGTTTTATTTCTATTTTCTGACATACATTGTTATTTAAATTGTTTGTTATATATTATTTATAATATCATCAGACATTTGATAATATATCGTAAATGTTTTTTTCATACTTATACCAATGTATTATTATTTAATGTTAATTATATTATATAATAAGTGTTATTGAAAATAGATAGTAAGTCATAATATATTTTCCTATATTATTTTTCCATTATCGTCAAATTTCTGAAATTAAATTAAACACATAAAATACACAATGTGAATACTTTGTAGTGGTTTAACTTCTTTAACCACTACAACACTGCAAGAATTTGAAATTCAAATATAATTGTAATACCCTAAAAATCCTATTTAGCATAACCACTATATTTTTGATAGAAAATATCTATTAAAAATAGGTGAATATGCAGTCTCAAAAATTTAGTAACTTATTTAATTTAATTTAGGGAATTTTCTCCTCGAATTAAAACAAAGACCCAAATTTTCTAATTTCATTTAGGAATAATAAAATACCCTAAAATTATCATATTACAACATAGTTTTTATTTAATTATAGAGAAGCATAAAATGTTATGAAAATACCTAAATCAATTAAAGGAAATTACCAACAAATAAGTGACAATTAAATTTACATTAATTAAAATAATTTTATAAATCTTCATAATGAATCTAGTGGCAATTAAAAGTCATCAATTAGAGATATTTTAATTTAATGAAGAATTAAGGGCCAATTTTGAAATTATATTTAAGGATCATAAAATATGATATAAACACCATATTAAACCATAGTTCTCATATGATCAATTGAGTAAGAAAATATTATGGAAACACTTAAGCTAATTAATGGGAATTAGCAAAAATAAATAAACAATTTAGCTTACACTGATTGGGATTAGTTGCAAAATAATCAATGGGCAAAATAAAAAGTATAAAATGAGGGTGAAATAATACTTGCCTAACTAAGCACTAATTTTCATGATTAGTTAATAAATCAATTAATTAATATCAAAGGCAATCAAGGGAGAAGATTTAATCTAAACAAACACAATGAAATCCAATGGTTGTGATTAAACCAATAATTAACCTTAATCCTTGTGAAATTGAATTGGCCAATGATAAATAAAAAAAATATTCTTAATCCTCATGAAATTGATTGGACCAATGAGAGATTAGCATAAATGGAAGGTCAAGATTAGATCTAATAAAGCTAAAATCTAATGGTCTAAATTAACTACGTAAAGCTTAATCCATGAGAAAAGGTTTTGACCAATGAGAGAGGGAGTTGTGAATGTATGTGTGCAAATGTTGTGAGTGTTGTGAGTCTAGTAAGAAGAGAGAGAAAAGTCAATGGATCTACCAATAGGAAAATTGAGCATAAATCAATTAAGTTAATCAATGAAATTAATTCAAGACACAAGTAAATGAGAATCTATACAAAATAAATTGTATCTTGAGATACATTAATCATAGATCAAATATAAGGATTTATTATGAACAAGCATATTTAAGCTTGGAATAGGTTATCTCCAAAATCTTTTCCTCAATTTTTGGAATTAATCTTGAAATAAGGAAAAGGTTAGTTTAGACCTCTAATGAAGCCATAATTTTGAGATTAGTGGATTGAAGAAGAAAAATTGAAAAAACTTCAAATTAAACCCTAAAAGCATTTTTGCTTAGTTGAGAACCAACTACCAATTTTATCTAGTTACAAACACACTTAGAGTAACTAGGAATTTAAAACACATTTCTTGAGCCATGAAGAGGGGGGAATTCGGTTGGCACATGGGAAGAGTAGGATAAGATTTTAATTAAACAAACACATGGGATAAGATTTGAAAATTAATTTTGTCATAAATAATAGTCATTAATGACATCATCAACTTGTCAAAGAAGTAGGAAAACTTGTTGAAGAAGGGGAAAAGAGAGGAAGAGATTAAAACTTCTTAACTAAGTTTAGATCCAATGGTTGAAATGTAAGAAGAGGTAGGTTTGAAAAATTTACCAAGTTGCCATGACATTTTACTATAAATAGGCACCTTAGGTTCTTCAATTCTTCACACCAAACTCAACCAAAATAGGTGAGTTTTAGAGAGCAAGAGTAGAGAGAAAGTGAGAGTTAGTGGGAAGAAAGAAGGAGTAGCAAGGTTCTTCAAGGGTAAGTTCTCGAACTCTAGCTTTTAAGTTTTTTAAGTTTTAGTTTTTAAATTCACAGTTAATTTATGTTTTGATCTTAGATATGCTAGAGTAATTTTAATATCATGTTTTTATAGTAAAAAATAGTGATATCTCAAAAATTAGATGAGCCACATGGTATAGAAAAATTTCTGGAAAATTATGAACAAAGTAGCGAAGCTCTGGCGAAAATTCATCGGGTAGAAATTTCTGGAGTCAGCGATACAAATGCCAATATTTCATGTTGAAAATGGAATTATAAAATTCATGGTAAAAGTAGATATATAGGTCTATTCAAATATGTCAAGAACATGTTAAATTGAGCTCTGTACAGTGAGATAAAAATTCTCAAAGTTGAGCTACGAATTTCTGGAAAAATTCTGGGCATAGGCTCAAAACTTTAAAACTGGGAATGACTCGTGTAATCTGGGCAAAAGTGAGTATTTTTACTTAAAAATAGACATCCTAAGGATTCCAAGGAATTTTACGAATCCTCGTTTTGATTTTTCTAGAATTAGTTATGATTTTTCAAAGTTAGCGAAAATTCTGCCTCGAAATGCTGAATCAGCGTTTTTTGAAAAATAAATGGATATAATTGGAATAACAATTCCACCAGGGGTAAAAAGGCCAGTAATGGCTAGGATATCTCCTAAGATATTATTTACGAGGTAATAATGCGATAATACTTTTATAGGATATCCGAGAAAATTGGGAAACGTACCGACCAGGCAAGCGTACCACTATCCGAACAGACTAATGTACGAACGCGTACTGTAACACTAACTCTGATTCTTTTTGTATGCATATATGTGATAGATCATTGTACATGTGATGTGTACTGTTAATATAGATGATTGTACATGTGATATGTACTGTTAACATAGATAAACTTTACATGTGATGTGTACTATTAACATAGATAAACTTTACATGTGATATGTACTGTTGATTAATGCTGTAATGTCATGAATATCTATCATACATATTTTATTATACATAAGCATGAGGTTAACCGTTACCTGGGGTCCAATGGGTATTGGACCTCAGCTTTTACCATAGCTTTAGGGTCCGGAGAACCAAGAACCGAAGGCAAGAGTAAGCAGCACGCGTGAGACTTGGCTGGCGATTTTTATTTTGGGATATGTACCGTTACAATGACAACACTCGAATAAATGTACTATTCTTCGTGAACAAAAAGATACGCCACAATTAATGATATATCAGTTACTCACTCTTTTACTTGTTCCGATGCTCTACTCTGATGAAAAAAAAAAGTTATTCCGCTTTTGAAAATTGGAGTGTTACGATAATTGATTCCGCCAATTTTGTAGTGATTTCAAAAGTAAAACCACTACAACATTTGAATTTTGAATTTTAAGTTTCCCTCCTATAACGGTCTCATATTTGTAGCAATTTCAAGAGTGAAACTGCTACAAGTTTAAAATTTTCAAATTTGAACTTGGTAACATGCCAACGGTCTGCGGTTTTGAAGCAATTATGATGGCGTTTTTTAAACTTACTACAAAATGTCAACGATCTTCATATTGTAGTGGTTTTTCCCCAATAACCGCTATAGAGCGATGAATCTTGTAGTGGTTAATGTAAATGTAGCAGTTGTTTAACCGCTATAAGACTTTGTAAAGGTTATGATTGCAGTTTTAAAACCACTATAAATTGTGGTGCATTTAAGCATCCCAGCACAAGTCATTAAGAGAACTAAACATTCTCTCTTCATCTATCTTCTCTCCTAACTTTGTTCACCACATATGGATAAGTTATGGATCAAGTTGGCCAAATTGGATACTTTCTTAGAGTTTGCATTCTCTTATGCAAGCTCTAATGGTAAGATTGTTTGTCTGTGTTGTCGAAGCAAGTTTAAGAAGTGGAAAATATGAGAAGTAGCTAAGAAACATTTGCTTGTGAATCCTTTCCCGGAAGAATATAATTCTGGGGAGTTCATGGTGAGCAACCTCATATGAGATATGATGATCTTCTTCCTCGAAGTTCACAAGTAGGAGCTCAATTATATCAAGACAATCCTATTAATGATGTTGTTTATGAGGCATTTGGTTTTCAAGATGACATCTTCACCGTAGAAGCTTAGGGTGCAGACCATGTTTTCTTGAGAAATGATACAACGTTGGGAATTTTGTAGCCTCATGAATGAGGTAGATCATCCTTTGTATTACATTTGTCAAAAATACTCCACATTATCTTTCTCAATCAAATTGTATCATATCAAGTACTTACGTATGATCACTGATAAGGGAGTGTCGATATTGCTGTAATTACTACAAGATGCATTCCCTAACGTTGACATTCTCACAACCTTCTACAAGGCCAAGAAGATTATTAACAATCTCTTGAACTACAAAAAATATTGATGCATACCCTAATGACTGTATGCTTTATTGTGGAGATGATGCTCGCAGGGAGACTTGTAAGCGATGTCAAACTTTGAGGTACATGATAGTTAAGAAGGAGAAAACACAAAAGAAGAAATGAACAAATATTTTCTAAAGCTTTCATTTAAAGCTCGCTTAAAAAGATTATTTATGTCTTTTAAAACAGCTGAGCATATGAGGTAGCATAAAGTTGACAAGAACGAAGATAGTAAACTAAGACATCCACGGTATTCTAAAGCCTGGAAAGCGTTTGACCCAGACATTCCACATTTTGTGGCGGACCTTAATGTTCAGCTTACTTTAGCGACCAGCAGATTTTATTCGTTTATTTGGAATCTTAGCATAAGTTATAGTATTTGGCTGGTAGTCTAAATTCCCTACAACTTTCCCCTGGATGTGTATGAAATAGAACTCCTTTATTTTGTCTATGATCATTCCAGGAAAAAAGGCATCGAGAAATGACATTGATGTGCATCTCCAACCGCTTATTGTGGAATTTCTCAAGTTGTGGAATGTCGGCATTGAGAAGTCTAACATGCTTGAAAAGACACTTTTCAATTTGCATATAACCTTGATGTGGATGATAAGTGACTTTCCTGGTTTGGGAACATTATTCAAGTAGAATGTACATACCGAGATGGCATGTCCAGCTTGCAATTTTGAATCTGACTCAGTGCACCTTCTCCACAGTCGAAAGTAGTGCTTTATGGGTCATTAGAGATTTTTCAATGGTAGGAAAAAGTTAGGTTGCAATGGAGGTTTCAATAGGAAACAAGAAAAATGAAGACATTCTCTGACTTTACCTGGTGCAGATATCTTAGTGCAGCTTTAAGATGTCAAATTCAAGTTTGGAAAAAATGACGATGCAGCAAGATCTAGGAGAAAGACTGCTAGAACTTTTGCTTTTACGCCTTAGCAATGGTGAAAGATAAACATCTTTTTCATTCTTCCATATTGGGAAAATAATTTGCTCTGACATAATCTTGATGTCACACATATTGAAAAAAAATGTGTGCGGCAATGTGCTATATATGATGTTTAACAAACCAAGCAAGTCAAAAGATAATGGGAAAATCCATATAAGGGCCTTTTAACCCCCCCCCCCCCCCCCAAAAAAAAAAAAAACCCTACAAAGGGCTCAAATATTATTCAAATTTCAGAAAAGGCCTCAGGGCCCTTTTTGACATATGAATGTGTGGTTAATGATGTTGATACCCCTGGTATCACTTTCCTCTTACCTCTACCTTTGTATCACTTTCCTTTTTCCTCTATATCACTAAAACCGTGGAATATTCTCGCTCTTCTCTTGCTCTGGTTTTCCTGCGATGGAGGAAGAAGTACTCAAAGGCTGCAGACAACAACGTTTGTGTTGTGCTCCTGGTTTATTAATTATTGGGTTTTTTGCAATTCTCTGTCTCTTCTCTGGCGCCATGGATCGTCTTCCCTCCTACTCTTCTCAGAGAGGCTCACAAAAGGGCTTGTTCCTGAAGCTGAAACCCACATGGCTGGTTATTTTGTCCTTCTATTTCTTCTTTCTCTTCTGCTTTTACTCAATCTCCAACTTCTTCATCCCTTTCCTACACCCAACCCCATCTGATTTATTCTTGGAATCGCCACCCTCTGAGCTTCTTCCTCACCCTTCTCCGACAACCCTTCGTCTCATCCAAACCTTACACACAAATGCTTCTCCCTCCTTAAACTCTGTTGCTCCCGAAGAGGCTGTCGGTGAAGCCTTTAAAAGTCAACGAACCACCGGTAGGCATATTGTATTATTATTTTCATTATCATTCTTTTGGGTCCATATATTATTCCAATCAGGAACTTTCGTTTTCGTAATTCTTCTCTGACTCGCTATATTTTCAACATCAATTGGCTAGGTTTTTCTCTCTTAGTAATTAATCCTTCTGGCGCAAGAAGTCTTGATCCATGTTGTTTCAGTTTGATTTTTTTGTTTTTTGTTTTTTGCCCTTCAGGTTTCTTGTTTCTAAAGTTATCATAATATACTATGGTCATCAGAGCTGTGCAATATGCAAGGGCTGGAATCCAAATTTCTTAGACTTATGCATTTGGTTTTCCTCTCCCATGCATTTGGCTATCATTTTTGCGACAAGCTTTAATTTGTTCCAATGATTCCGGTCACAATTTATCACCAAAAAATGATTTTGTATCATAAACGAGCAATACTCCATTACACGCGTATTAAATGCTAGACGCATATAAAACTTTTAATTACTTGTTATGTTTTCTTGTCTTTGTTCAGTATCTTGAAGAGACAGAAAGACAGTCTTTTGTTATAGGATCAAAATTTTTAATATTTTTCAATTAAATTTTCTATGTAGTTTCAAAAATTTGACCAACTAGCTGGTTAAGAGAAGTGGAGAGCTTTCATTTACGATGAAAGTAAACTTAATATAAGATCTACAATACGAAGAGATGATATCTTTTAACCAGACAAATTAGAAATTCTTAGGTGGTGTTAACTTTTGCATGCTTGTATTGGACTAAAGCACAGCGGCTGAATGTAGATTGTAATTCACCATGTTTATTAGTCTATATAGTATATGTAATTGTAACTGTTTAAGTTAGTGTGTTATTGTAATTAGTTGAATGTAAACAAACTTAGTTAGCCTTACTTGTTATAACAAGAAAAGACTTAGATTTATTTAAGTGTATATATAGGATGTACATATCTCCAGATTATTCAATTTCAATACAATCAGATTTTTCCTCTTCTTGGTTTCACAATATAGTACTAGAGCCATAGCAAAGTTAACTAGTTTTAAATTTTAATTAATTCTGAAAGAAAGTGAGAAGAAGGACATGTATCATGAAAGAGACATGTTTATGGAAGACTACGAAGAACCCACTAAGAAGCTTCAAGATATACGTGTATCCTCACAGCAAGGATGATTCTTTCACCAATTTGATGTTGCCGGCGGATGAAGAACCCGATAGCAACTTCACCGGTGAAAGCTACTTCAAGAAGGTTCTCATGATATTGTTGTTAGTGCGTACTGATATTATTGTTAGTGGGTATTGATCTTGTTGTTAATGGCTACTGATATTATTGTTTTTTTTTTTGGGTACAAGGCGGGGGGAGGGGGGATTGGAACACGGGACTTGAGAGGAGATATAAGGCATCTCAATACCACCAGCTGTGCCACTACACTGCTGTCCTTGGTGGTATATTATTGTTAGTGTGTGTTGATATTGTCGTTAATATGGAATGATATTGTTGTTAGTGGGTATTGATTTTGTTGTTAGTGGGTATTGATTTTGTTAGTGATACCCACTAACAACAATATTAGTATCCACTAACAACAATTTTAGTCCCTATTAACAATACCAATAACCACTAACAACAATATCAGTACCTACTAACAATAAAATCAATACCCACTAAAAACAAAATCAACATCCACTAACAACAACATCAATACTCATTAACAACAAAATCAATACCGAATAATGTGTTGTTAACGTATATTGATTTAGTTGTTAATATTATACTGATATAGTTGTTAATGATATATTAATACAGTTGTTAATGCCCACTAATATTATTGTCAATACTCATTGATGTACTTCTCATTGAAATTAAATTGTCAAGTTACCATCATCAAAGCATTTACAGATGACCAAATTTTGAAGGTCATTTTAATCAATACAAATGAACCTTCCTTAGAAACAAATTTTTCACAATTTTGTTATAAATACAAATTCATGTGTATACAACAAAGAACCCACTAAAATGTGTCCTAAATACAATTAAAGTTATGTTTTGCCTATAACAAGTCAGCTTGTCTATCTAATAAGTTTGCTACCTAATGTCTCATCATCCGGTTGTGGGACTCCTTGATCAAAGACAACACTTTTTTTCGATGGACATTGTGAGGATGGGTTAACCAGCCACGACAAGAAGCCAACCTTCATTTCACGAAGTTCGTCCATGGAGTAGAACGACATTGTGTACGCATTATCACTATGCTCTTTCCCATCTCACATTTGTAACCAGGAAAACACATGAACTCCACAAGAGTCCCTGAAATAAAATAGATACCAAGGTTGTAATCAATTCAGCCATCAAACTTCTAATGTGTAATTAAACAAAAACCACCTAAGAAACTTACGTCAAAGTGATGTAACATTTACCATGTATGAACATGGCTTAAAGGAACATCATCAATCAAGTACAATACCACCTTAGTAACGACAAAAAAAATGACATACATAATTCACTTTGCTCACTGATTTTCTCTTCCCTCATTTATCCTATTCTAAATAGCAGATAGACAAGTAAACAGAAACACGTTTAGCAGATAAAGAGAAGTGAGTTACGACTTCAATGTTGGCATTATTTGTTAACCACACTAATAGTATGGTTTTAACCATGACTATCAAAAAGGAAACTTAGGCAAAATATTGATGGCAAAGAACATCAGCTCAGAATGGATCAGATAGTTTTGTTTTAGCATTTCAATTAGAGACTTGTTAAGCCATGCTCCATAATACCCAAAAAAGTGGTATGCACCACTCTCATTTTATTCTTTCTTTTAGTAAGCATTGCCTACCAATGAAATCGATGTTAGGTACATAACACTTTCACCTATATACTACAACTGTGTGAAGACTAAACATATTCATATGATGATCCCACTGTTTGACATGGAAATAAAATGTGCAAAGCCTTCCAAATAAAACAAATCTGAAACTAACTGTGAGCAAATCAAAACGAATTTTCAACTCAATTCTTTGCAAGATCTTAGTGAAAAGGGACAATGGCAGATTGAGACAAATCTGGAATGAAAACAATCAACAATCAATTCCTCAAGCATACACAAATGGACTTTGCATCTAAAAGCCCAAAAAGTGGAAAAGTGGTGGTTGGATAATTTGAGCCGTTCTAACTTGACGTTCTGGGAAAAGAAATAACATTTATCATAATAAATTAAGACAATTCAAACACACACATACTCACTTACTCACACATTGTTGTATCTTGGAGAAATTCAGTTCAGAAGGGAACTTCTACCTATACAGTTAGTTAAGGAAGCCAATAAATGAAGAAAGAAAGGGACTTTTAACATTCATGGCGCAGTATAGAAAAAAAGGAAAGATTTTTTTTTTTTGGTTCAGTTCCTCCATTGATCAAACAAAGCAACATCCCAAAACAGAACAAAAAAATAAGAGCAGGGTGACAAGAAGAATACAACAGATCGCAGAAAATTATAGTCACAGCTCAAATTCAAGTGTTTATTTGCCACCGTGTTTTTGGAAGTAAACTGGGAAAAGCTAATATGCCCAGCCCAGAAATTTAAAATAGTAATGGGACGAAGTAGGAAACAACAAAACCCACCCTTAGAAGAAATAGAACCTGATTCAGATGACTCAGACTTTGGAGAATATATCCCGTGTAAAAGGTAGATTCAGAAGTGCATTTAAATGTTCAAAAGGAAACCACAAAACTTGTCGACATACTATCTCAGCTTCGTCTGTTACATTCAGATGACGAGAAAAAACAGAATGGTGTGAAGATTGGGAGAAAAAAAGACCTTCCGAGGGTCTCTGGCAACACCACAGCCAAAGTTGTACCTTATGCATCTTGTTGGAGGAACTGCATATTGCTGTCGCCGGCCCGAGCCTCCTTGAGAGTCTCCTGGAACCACAACGCGGGCGAGCGGAATCCGATGCCGCACCCCTTCGGAGCTTTCCATCTTCAGTTGTGATGCCTGAGATTTGAGAGGCGTCGGGACTGCAACACGATTCGGCGAATTTTCCCATCAAATCATAAGACAAAAAGAAGGCAGACAAATTGGGGGGCAGCAATGTAATTTTGTATTGTAACATAATACCCATAGAGGCCCTGGAGCATTTTTTGGGATTTACAGAATGTTTGGGCCTTTTTTAGATTTCTTTTGATTAAAAGGGTCTCCATATGGATTTTCCCAAAGATAATCTCCAAGTGAGAAAAGATTTATGAGCTATTGGAGTTCGTGAAGACCTGTGGCCTCATAAGTAGGAGAAATTTTAACTGGCAAAATTCACCCTTACACAACTGAAAAAGGAAATATTCCTTAAGCAACATTTCACAATGTATTGATATGCATGCTCGAAAGGTTGTTAAGCTAAAGAGTCATAATTCACATGTTCTTATGCAACAATTACTTCCGCTAGTGTTATGGCCAAAATTAATGGGCGTGGTAAAAGACAAGCCCAAGGCCCATAAAGGCAAAGCTTGGCCCAAAAGGCTTATGCGGCAAACTCCTCATTAGGAGCCGTTATGAGTTGGGAAATTAATGATCATTCTGTGATCATGACAACAATCTCGAAAAGAGTAAAGTCATGGAGGATCTTCCTCAATCAAGATCGCGAACAAGTGCATTGCCCAAATATAGGTGGTCCAAATGGGGAAACGCGGTAAGGCAACCTCCTTATAAAAACGATAAGGCATCTACCAGGTACACAGACGAAAAACCCGTTACTGGTTGCATACTGTATCACTGTGCACACACCCCACACCTTGTATGGCATTCAGCCGCAGTGTAGCACAGTGATCATTTGTCCCTGTCTGATATCTCATCCATAGATATTAGTCGGAGAAAGGAATCGATCCTATATCAGTTATCCACTAACCCTCAGGGGTTGGACATCCTTGTTCTATACTAGAACATTGGCGTCGTCTGTGGGGACATCGATAAAGATTGATTCCCACACCACTGATAATGGCAAATACAAGAACTTGTGGACAGGCAATTCGGCGAGATCAATTACCAGGACAACCTCAGCATCAGATTCAACAGGACACTGGTGCACAAGGAGCCGAGCATAGGGTCCCAGGAGAGGATCAAGTAATTGTTGAGACCGAATCGGAAACTTCCCAATCGGCAAGTTCTCCACTTCCCGACAATCTAGTAATCCAACAAGTGATTCCGCATGAAAATCTAGTGGAAGCTGTGGCTGAATTACAAGTCGAACATCCCGACATCCGTCGATTGGAGATTTCCATGGGGTCGTTGTTAAATCGGATAGACAGGATGGAAACCAGGAATCGCCTGCATAGGGAGGAGGACATAAGAGTGATCCGAGAAGAGATGAGACATCAGAATGCCGTATGGAGACAAGAGGAGAATCAGAGGATAAGGCAGCTGTTAGAAGAATACCTAGGAAGAGACGGTCACCCGACAAGACGTGCTGGGAAAGAGATGGCAGGTCCAAGTCGGCCTTATGAGTTGCAGTTCATTAATGCCGGGGTCCCACCAGAACAGCATGATCGGACGCGCCAACCCGGAGCGACGGATAATTCATCAAAAGTTCGAGCATTGGAGGAACGACTCAGAAGACTCGAAAACCCAGTTTTAGACGTCGGAAATCCCAATAGGGACAGTTGTACTGCGTCCACTCATGGGAATGTTCAGCTATCAAAAGTTAATGAGGTCATCTTGGATCAGCCGCAAGTCAGCCGGTCTATTCCTTCAAAGATTGCTGACCATGCTAAAAGTCGGGTCCTTCCTAATGAAGCCGAGGTGTCTGATCAGGATGATAGCCCATTTCCTCGGAATATCATGACGGCACTGTACCCAAAGGGTCTTGACACGAAGGATTTCCCAAAGTATGATGGGACTCAGGACCCACAAGTGCATGTGAATAACTTTAAGATGAAGATCATGGTTAAGGGATATACCGGGCCTATCATCCCCAGGTTATTTGCTGGTACACTGAGAGGGGCCGCGCAGATATGGTTTAATTCTTTACCTCCAAATTCAGTACCTAATCTTAAGGATCTTACAACAAAGTTCTTGTTGAATTTCGCTACAAGCAGAAAGCAGCCAAAAACCGAGTTCCAACTCGGTCAAGTCAAACAACTTCCTAATGAGACATTACAAAAGTATTTGGAGCATTTCAAGGACATGGCCCTTCAGGTTTCGGAGTTAAAAGAAGATATACATCTTCATTGTGCGATAGCAGGATTAAACAAGTCATCCCGGCTGAAAAAGTCGGTCACTAAGGATCGCCCAGCGACTTTGTTTGAGTTTTGAGACAGATGTAAGAAATATTTGGAGCTGGAATAGTTGGAGAACATGGGCCGTGAACCAAAAGACAAAGGTAAGTATTCACCTGCGCGAGGTAAAGACCAATATAATCAAAACAAGCAAGAATCACGATATAGGAGACGCGAAACTCAGCCTAGAGGAAGTCGGGCAGAAGGCAGGTATGACAGATATGCCCCACTCAATGTGTCTCAAGCACAGATATGGAAGGAGGTATCCACAATCGAAATGAAGAAGGTAGAGCGACCCTGTCCTTTGAGACGAGATGCCACTTTGGATAAGTCGCGATATTGCGAGTTCCATGATCAGCACGGACATACCACTGATGCATGTTGGGATTTGCGTGATGCTATTGAGAAGTTTGTCAAAGAAGGGAAACTGTGACGATATGTTATCCAGACAGAAGGTCGGCAGAGTAAGCGTCAAAGGGGTCGAAGTCAAACTCCCTCGCCTGACAAGAGGAGGCACGAACTTGATGGGAAGGAAGGTAATGATGAGTTTCCTAAGTCAAAATATGACTGCCATGTTATAGTAGGAGGATACGGTGGCGGAGGAGACTCAGTCACACAAAGGAGGAAGTATTTGAAAAAAGTATTTTTAGTTAAGAATTCTACAGAATTCAAGAGGAGTAGCAGGAAGTCAGAGCCACCGGCGCTATACTTTACCAAAGAGGAGTTAGACGATGTGCCGCCAGGTCACCATGATGGGCTAGTCATTTCGGCAATAATCGAGGAATGCCATGTCAAAAAAATTTTTGTGGATGATGGTAGTGCGGTCAATATAATATTGTGGGATGCATTCAAGCGGATGCGTTTTGATTCTCAAGATTTGAAACCATGCAGAACAACCTTAACAGGGTTCAATGGCCAGGATACGCAGCCGAAAGGGTTCATAGATCTCAAATTGACGTTAGGGACGAAAGAAGCCTTTAAAACTGACACTGTACGATTTGTTGTGGCTGATTTTCCCTCGCCGTATAACGTGATGTTGGGACGGCCGATTATTCATGATTGGGATATGTTAATATCCTCAAAGCATTAGAGGCTGAAATTCCTCAATAAGAAGCAAGTTGTGGTGGTCAGAGGAGATCAGAAAGACTCCCGGCAATGTTATTTTGATTCTGTTAAAGGAAGCAAAGAGCGGAGACAGTCGGAGTTGGCAGCAGAAAGGAAGAAAGAGCCAATTCAGGTTGTCGAATTGGATCTCAGGGAGGAAGACAAGCTTTTGCGGGCCGAACCAAACGGAGAGTTGCAAGACTTTTTTTTTTGGCCCCAAGTTGGACCAAGTCACAAAGATTGGCAAAGGCTTGGAGAGTGAAGTTCGAAGGGAAATAGAACTTTTCCTAGAACGAAACAAAGATGTATTTGCATGGACGCCATCTGAGATACCTGGAGTAGATCCAGAAGTTTGTAGTCACAAGTTGGCGATTCATCCGGGGTCCACCCCGGTGGCCCAAAAGAAGAGAAAGCACGGATTGGAGAGAAGCAAAGCATCGGATGAGCACGTTAAAGAATTAATTGATGCTGGATTCATTCGTGAAGTGCAATACACCATGTGGCTATCCAATGTAGTTATGGTAAAAAAGCCTAACGGTAAGTGGCGGGTGTGCACAGATTATAAAGATCTAAACAGAGTCAGCCCAAAAGATGCATTCCCTATGCCAAATATTGATCAATTGGTGGATAACTCATCCGGGTTTCAACTCTTGTCATTTATGGATGCATACTCGGGATATAATCAGATTGTGATGCACTCGGAAGACCAATAGAAGACGACGTTCATTACCAATAAAGCAAATTACTGTTACAATGTTATGCCTTTCGGCCTTAAGAACGCTGGAGCCACATACCAACGAATGATGACTAGGGTGTTTGAGGATCAGCTCGGGAAAAATGTTGAAGTATATATCGATGACATGATTGTAAAATCTCTGGAGGCAAGAAATCATGTCCAAGATTTGCAGCAAACATTTGATAAACTACGAGCATACCAAATTCGGCTGAACCCGGCAAAGTGTGCATTTAGGGTCCCATCGGGCAAATTTTTAGGATTTATGTTAACTAGTCGAGGTATCGAGGCTAACCCCGACAAATGTCAAGCAGTGTTGGATATGAAGGATCCGACTTGTAAGAAGGAAGTGCAGCAGTTAATGGGGAGATTAGCGGCCTTGACCAGGTTCTTAACAAAGGCAGCCGAGAAATCTTTGCCCTTTTTCAGGTTGTTAAAGAAAGAAACCCCGGGAGGTTGGAACGTTGAATGTAAGGAGGCGTTTGCACAAATCAAACAGTGTCTGGCCACTCCGCCGGTTCTAACCAGGCCAGAACCTGGAGAAAAGTTGGTTCTGTATTTGTCGGTTGAAAGAGAAGCAGTTAGTGCGGTCTTGATTCGTGAAACAACGGAGGGCAAAGGCCGGTATATTTTACAAGCTGGGCTTTACAAGGTGCCGAGTTGAGATATCAAAAGTTAGAAAAAGTGGCTTTTGCTTTACTTACAACGGCAAGGCGCCTCCGTCAATATTTCCATGGTCATCCCATTATCGTCAGGACTAATCAACCTATTCGGCAAGTGTTGCATAAACCTGATCTGGCGGGAAGGATGGTGAGTTGGGCTGTGGAATTGTCGGAGTTTGATATAA
Organism: Acacia crassicarpa; assembly: GCA_034222035.1. Taxonomy (NCBI): domain Eukaryota; kingdom Viridiplantae; phylum Streptophyta; class Magnoliopsida; order Fabales; family Fabaceae; genus Acacia; species Acacia crassicarpa. The sequence continues at coordinate 13,607,204 of JAWXYG010000009.1, read as the reverse complement.
CATATGAAACTCGGCAGGCTATCAAATCCCAGGCCTTAGCGGATTTTTTGCTAGAATTGACACCATCGGCTAAGGAGGGAAAAGAAATTAGACGACTTTAGAAAGTATTTGTGGACGGGTCGTCCAACGTTAAAGGAAGTGGAGCAAGGGTTATTGTAGAAAACCCAGAGGAAGTTGCTATGGAATTATCATTGAGGTTAGACTTTCTGACCTCAAATAATCAGGCCGAGTATGAAGCCTTAATTGCAGGATTGCTTCAAGCCAAGGAAAATGGAGCTAAACATGTACAAGTTTTCACGGATTCCCAATTGGTGGCATCCCAGATTGAAGGGACTTACCAAGTTAAGGGACCCTTGTTGGCAAAATACCTTTCTAAAGTGAAGGACATCATGGCATATTTCGATGAAGTGGAGGTTCAGCACATCCCCAGGGGTGAAAATACTAGAGCCGACGTATTATCAAAACTCGCTAGTACTAAGGGTCCTGGTAACTTAAGAACTGTGGTCCAGCAAAGTTTGTCATAGCCGAGTTGTGTTATGGTTATCACCGAGACAGATGACTGGAGAAAGCAAATTGTGGACTATTTAGAAAGAGGGATCTTACCTCCAGATTCTTTGGAAGCTCAGAGATTGGTTAGAATAGCAACTGCTTTCACTATGGTGGATGACCAGCTATATCGGAAAGGTTTGTATTCACCTATGGCCAAATGTCTTAATCCAGATGAAGCTCGGTATGTGCTGGCTGAAATACATGAGGGAATTAATGGCCAGCACATCGGCGCAAAAGCGTTAGCTAGAAAGGCGATACGGGCCGGATACTATTGGCCGACAATGGCTGCTGATGCTAAAGACCATGTGCAAAGATGTGAAAGTTGTCAGAAGCATGGCAAGATAATCCGGGTTCCTCTGACGGAATTAGAGAGTATTTCAGCACCTTGGCCCTTTTTTAAGTGGGGTTTTGATTTATTGGGACCTTTCAAGGCGGCACCAGGACAGTTCCAATGGCTAATAGTAGCAGTAGATTACTTCACAAAATGGATTGAAGCTGCACCATTGGCAACAATAACTTTGGCGCAGGTGTAAAAATTCTTGCAAAGAAATATCATTTCCCGATTTGGGATTCCGGCCGAGATTGTGACAGACAACGGCACCCAGTTCACAGGACAAGGGTTCAAAAGAATGATAGCCGACTTTAAGATCAAACACTATTTCGCTTCAGTCGAGCACCCACAGTCCAACGGGCAGGCTGAGTCAGCTAACAAAGTTATCCTGGAAGGATTAATGAAGCGCATGGAAGAGTCAAAGGATAGCTGGGTTGAGCACTTATATTCTGTTCTGTGGGGGTATCGAACCACTGTCCAAACGTCTACGAGAGAAACCCCATTCAGATTAACATACGGCTGTGAGGCTATGATCTCGGTCGAGGTGGGTGAACCGTCTTGGAGAAAAACCAAAGCTTTGTCAGATGAGGAAGGAAACAATAAAGCAATCAGGGTTGAATTAGATTTGATCGATGAAACCCGAGTTGCGGCTCATTATCGGGATCTCGTCGCCAAGCAGCTTCTTGCAGCTCGTTATAACAGGAAAATTCGTCTGAGGTCATTTCAGGAGGGCGACTTGGTGTTAAGAAGAGCGGATATCAGAAATAAGAATGCTGCGGAAGGAAAACTCGCTGCCAGGTGGGAAGGACCATACCGTGTCAAGAAAGCATTGGAAAGAGGGGCATACCTCCTTGAGACTTTAAAGGCAAAGGAGGTCAAGCGGACCTGGAACGCAGATAAACTTAAGGCTTATTATAGCTGAAATCTCGCAGTAGCATGTTAAAAGTTCGAAGGAATAAAGGCCGAGTATCTAGTTATTAGTTGCTTTTTAGCTTTTATGTTAAGTACACTTGTTTGCCGTTTGTTTCAGGCTTTTCAAATAATGTATCTTGGTGTTATCACCAGAACAAATAAATAAAGAATTTTGGGCCTTGGAGTCCATCTTCAGAAATTCAGATATATTCTGTAGATATTTAAAGCAGGAAAGCTGTAACCTAAAGGTTAAGTTAGACATGTGTGGATCTAAATCGGAAGATTAGATTACAGAAAACATGCAATAGCGGTATTACCGCCTAGAAATGCGCATAATAAAGGGATGCGAGGTAGAATGCCTCGTATCCTAACAACATGCAAAAGCGGTAGCTCGGCGATGTATAAGTGAAAAAACATGTATGAACCCGAGGTGTTCACAAATCATGTAAAGGCTCAATTGCTCGAAAGGGTTGCAAAACAATCCTAGTTTAAGTAATATGCTAAGACATACAAAATGAGTAGCGGCAAGAAAATGTTTTGCCAACCTTGATCAAGTCGGGCAAAATTTAAATAACCTGCAACAGCGAAAATCAGAAATAAGAATATAAGGAAGCTGGGAGAAGCAATCCGATAAAGAAATATAAGGGTTGATTGGTTAAGAGCATCAAAATAAAATAGCCAAAGGGGGGGGGGACGAAACCCCAAGCAACCCCGGAATATTCAAATATGTTAAAAGGGGAGGACCAGACCCCAAGAAGTCCCGAGCAGAAAAACAAGCAAAAAATAAAACTAAGGACCACCGTCCGCCTCAGCATTCCCGGAAACTAGATCCGCTGTTGTCGTATTAATATTCTCCAATGGATTACTGTCCCTGATAACCGGATCGGCAGCAGAATCAGGAGCCGGAAGCCCGAAAGAGGTAACTCCAGCAGCTGATGAAGGGGCGGGAATGAATTTCCCATCGTCAACATATGCATTATAATGCACCCCTTCAAGATTGAGAGAGACATACGAGTTCAGAAATTGCACTTGTTCCACGGCATTGTCAAAAGCATCCTTTATGCCGCTTTTTAGCTTTGAGATGTCGGCAAGAGCAGCAGGAAGTTTCTCTTTGTACTGCGTTAACTCTGCTTCCAACTCTGAGAGGATGGCTTTATTCTTCAAGATGGAATCAATATCGCTCTCGTGAACTCGCCGCCTCTCAGCTACCTCGGCCTTGGCCTTCGCTAAAGCTTCCCGAGCAAGCTGCAGCTCCTGGGATAAACTTTCCTTCTCGGCTTGGAGAACTGATACAGCGGCCCGGAAGTTATCTTTTCAGCTTTGATGGCTTGGGATTCTTGAAGGGTCCGAGTTGCAAGACCGTTAGATTTGTCTCTCTCGGTCATGGCAGCTCTCAACTCAGCTTGAACCTGAGCATGTCTCCCTTTCAGAACGGCAACTAGCTGGCATAATCTGGTAAGTCTCAGACCTTTGAGCTCTAAGTCTCGGAGTTCTTTTATTTCCAAATCTGAAGGGGACTCAGTGTCATAATAATGGTCTGGCGGCCGAAGGCCCTGGCGCAAGCCTTAAGACATTTTGTGTTCCCAAACATGACAACGAGGGAGCACAATGAGCTGGCTGGCCGCGATAGTCCCAGGCTCAGATAAAATGGGCTCTGAGGGCTCTGAAGTCTGAGGAGGAGATGAATCCTTGGGAGTCAAGGGAGGTGATAAATGCACAACCGTGGTCGGGGTAGAAGCCGAGGTCGAACAGATTTTTTGGATACTCGGGCCTTCTTGGGTGCGGTCGGGATAGTAGATGCGGAGGCTACACGACGTTTGGTACCAGAAACGGGATCCGCCGCCTCTTGAGCCTCGACACCTGGGCGTGTCACATCAAGATATGTCGGCCTTTTTCCCATGGCTTGACCTGAAAGGAAATACAAAGGGCAGTCAAGAACAAACACGGGGACAATCTAAGTAAGGAAGTTGCAACAAGTCAAAAATTCATACTAGTGTTAGGCCGCTTGGGTGGAATGTATGAAACAATGTACTCGGCCGAGTTCACCAAATTGTTTTTCTGACTAGCAAGGGCCGTTAGAGTAAGAATAGTTTCTTCCTTGGCCTCGGATAAGCTATTGGCTGAGGGAGCAAATTTGCGGGAGTCAAATTTGTGGTGATCTGAACACCAATACAGGGGAAACCTTTCTACGACTTCATCGGAGTCAGTGGATTGAAAAAACCAGGGTAAATCCCCAGGCTTAGCAACAAGTTTAAAAAAGTGGCTCTTGAAGCCCTTCCAGGAGTCAGTAAAAGGTTTAAGAAATTTGCGACCGTGACGGCTCGGAGAGAGGTCCAACCAAACCATTTACGGTCGCCTTCAACAACGACGTTTGATTCTAAAGGAACAAAAAAGCTACAAAAAACGGGTATAGAGCATACAAGGTCATGGGCTTTACAATAGTTTTCAAAAGCTATGACAAAAGACCACCCGTTAGGGTGTAATTGAGAAGGGGCAAGATGCAGGTGACGCATGAGACACATTTGGAAATCAGAGAAGGGGAATTGTAATCCTAGCCGAGTAACCACATCTCGGTAAAAGAAGAAGAAATGTGGACCCTTGTTGTTAGGGCGAGGTGAAGACACGGGTTCATGGGGCTTGGGCAGGCGTATATCGTAGGTAATACCGCCACGAACCACCTTAGACAGCTCCTCGGCCTTCATGGAATTCTTCATTTGCGTCACCACATTACTTACATTTAGTTCTTTGATGATTGAGGGATGGGGAGAGCTCGAAGAATCAGACTCTCCGGAACTAGATTCATCCGAGGTGTGATTAGAAGCCATTTAACACCTATAATAAGAAAGATGACAAGAGTCAGAATATTAAGGTGTACCTGAAAAAACAAGAGCAACTCGGAAGAGTTGAGTAGAGATAGAGTCAGGAGGCTCGGAAAATGCGTTCGTAGTCCGGGAAATATGACTAAAATTACAGCGACAACGGTCTAGTAGCAAGTCGGCTTCTTGGTTACGCCCAGAAGAGGCAAGGTCAATGGCTTTATAACAACATTCGTCGCAAGGGGTAAAACTTGAAGACGGCATGGTTCGACGAGAAGGAGGTACCAATTGGTGACGTCCGTCACTTTGGAGCAATAATGGATCGCGAAAAGATGATTCTTTCTTGAATTCTTCGGGAGGACAAATTGACCAAAGCCAGAATTTGGTGGCAGCAGAAAGACTCTCCAGAACGTTGTCATCTTCAGGAACAAGTCTACCATACATATCCAAGATCATGTTGGGATGTAAATCCGCGACTTTGGGCAACCGTAAACACTGATTGGTTACTGACCGAGAAACAACGGAAAAATAAAAGGGGGGGAAAGTATCCTGTAAAGCTCAAGAAGATTTAAAGGTTTTAAATCAATACATTGCGGAATGAAAAATCAAGAGAAATTTTAAAGGAAGCATGATTAAAATCATAAAAATCATGGACCAACTCAGACCAGAAGGGGATAAAATCAATGTCTGTTCTCAACATTCGCTCAGTCAGAGAGGAATTCAAAACAAGTCTTCACAGTCAGTCCGTTGTGCTCAACACCAAGAGCAACAGAGGCAAATAATTACAAATAAAGCAGTAAAGAAAGGAGAACATAACAGGTGCAAGCGGCCACGATGAAGAAAAAGTTACCTGATAAACAGAGACGAGATTCAGTACAATGCGCAAGCACCTCCAGAAGAAGGAAAGATGACTGAGAGTTCAGGACAGGTGAAAAAGTCGTGGGTAAAGAGTCCAAGGAGTAGATGAAAGAAACGGGAAGACGGAGCACTTGATAAAGAGTGGGGTGGTGACAGTTTCGAAAATCTTTTGAATATAATCATGGCGATTCGAAAACCGCGAAAGCAATTAATGGGTGCAGTAAATCAAGAGCGCTTTCAGAAGACACGTGGCAGTCTAGATAGGGATGCTCAGTCCCGGGCTATAGCCGTGGAACCGAACAGTCATTTGGCACCTCGGATTGGGGGCAAATCGTGGGAATAAAAAAAACACTACATCCTAATGTGTCGATTGTTTTGATAGAGTTGCTTTCTTTCTTAGAGAAGTTGTGTTATAAGGTTTTAATCATTGAGGAGCTTGATCAGCTACAATAAAAAATCATTCTTACACTGTATCATTTAAAGATGATCTTTTCTCTATCCTTGTTTTCATTTTGATGTTTTACCTCACAGTATACCTTATTCAAGCAACATAACCAGCTAGCCCATTACAATACCAATAGATGTATCCGATCACAAACAAAACTGAAGAAATCACACTTAGTTGTATCGATTGTATAATCGTTCACAGGATGAACGAGTTTCAGTAGGGTAGTATTTTAGGAATTAATTAGTATTTGATTATTTTCTTGTACTGTTTATAGGGTATTGGTTAAAAGCCATTCTTTTGCCGTTGAATTATATCATTAGTTGGAGATTCATGCTAAGCTTGTATAGGTTTTTTTTTTTTTTTAGTCAGAAGCATGTATAGTTATTTATTGATGAGATTAATAATAAATAAGCATGCATTGTTACTCTAATGTTCGTCTAGAGTATATTTGTATTAGCAATAGCAAAAATGACTTTTATTTCATTTGTTTTTGTAAATTTAAGTTTGGCTAAAAGACATATATTAATTTATGTTTGAATTGGCTTTTGCAAACTAGAGTAATTTTATTACTGTTTTTTATTAAAGCAAGTGGGACTCACTTTTTTTTTTAAAAAAAAAGTTATATTTCTTCCTTATTATCGGCTTTTTATCTTCTCTCTCAACAGATGAGCTTTTTTAAGCACACCATACGAGGTGCTTCAGACATATCATAAGGCCAAAAACAAGGATAATAATTTAAAATAGGGAAAAATACTTTTCACGTTGTAGAAAAAATATTTTCTCATGTTACACACATATAAAATGGTGTGACCCACACACACACACACACACATATATATATATATAATTAGCATTATATGTATATGTGGGTCCCACTATTTCATGTATGTGTAGGAATCTTCTTCCTCTCATGCAACATAAGAAGATTAAACCCCTTTAAAATAATGCAGATTCACTAAAAATGTTAAATTTGACTAAATGACAGTTAAATTATAAGAGAAGAAAATTATAGGGAAAATTCCACATAAATACCATTTGAATTTGCAAAATCCCCAGAAGTCCGTCGAATTTGTAAAAAGACTGAGAGATATTAAGGACCTATGAAGGATATTCAAATTCGGGTGAAATTACCTTTTTGCCCTTACTTTTAAATAAATAAAAAAAATTAAAATGCCCTCACCGGAGGGCCGACGGCGGCCGGCCGCCGGTGGCTAGACGTCGGAGGGCCGCGACCGGCTGGGCGCCAGCAGACGGCCACTGGCCATTGGTGGGGCTTTTTTTTTTAGGGAGGTGTTTTTTGAAAAAACAAAATAATACATTGCAAGTGTGAGGGGTGGGGTTCGAACCCCCTACCCCCCACACAGGAACTAAATAGCCCAACCAGTTGGTTCCTTTATTATATATATACATTAACAAATATATATATTCTTCTTAACATTTTTTCAATGGTATTTACAAAACCTGAAACGTGAATTACCAGTCAACAAACACGAATTACCAATTTTTTTCAGGATTCCTTTTTTACTCTTTGATACATGTTTTGTAAAACAAAAAAAAAAGGCATTATTACCAGTCCACAAACGTGAATTACCAGTCCACAAACGTGAATTTCCAGTCCACAAACGTAAATTACAATGTTTTTTCAGGGTTCCTATTTTACTCTTTGATGCATGTTTTGTAAAACCAAAAAAATGTATTATTACCAGTGCACAAACGTGAATTACCAATCCACAAACGCGAATTACATCAAAGAGTAAAAAAAAACCCTAAAAAAACGTTGTAATTCGCGTTTATGGACTGGTAATAATGTTTTTTTTTTTACAAAACATGAATCAAAGAGTAAAAAAGGAACCCTGAAAAAAACTGGTGATTCGCGTTTGTGGACTGGTAATAATGCTTTTTTTTTTTGTTTTACAAAACATGCATCAAATAGTAAAAAAGGAACCTTGAAAAAAACTGGTAATTCGCGTTTGTGGACTGGTAATTCATGTTTGTAGACTGGTAATAATGCTTCAATTTTTTGTTTTACAAAACATGCATCAAAGAGTAAAAAAGGAACCCTAAAAAAACTGGTAATTCACGTTTATGGATTGGTAATTGCGTTTCAGGTTTTGTAAATACTATTGAAAAAATGTTAAGAAAAATATATATGTTTGTTAATGTGTATATATATAATAAAGGAACCAAGTAGTCCAACTGGTTCCTGTGGGGGGGTTTGAACCCCACCCCCCACACTTGCAATGTATTATTTTGTTTTTTTCAAAAAACACCCCACCCCCCCCCCCCCAAAAAAAAACCCCGTCGGTGGCCGCCGGTGGTGGCCATCCGGCGTCTGGCCACCGGCGACCCTCCAGTGAGGGCATTTTTATTTTATTTTATTTAAAAGTAAGGGCAAAAAGATAATTTCACCCGAATTTACATATCCCTCATAAATCCTTGGTATCTCTCAGTTTTTTCACAAATTCGACGAATTTCTGGAGGTTTTGCAAATTCAAATGGTATTTATGTGGAATTTTTCCAAAATTATAATGGTTTTTGGTGAAATTTAACGATCTTGGTGAATTTGCACATTTTAAAATTGTTTATTGGTATTTTTACCTCTTTCAAAACTTATTTATGCCAAACACCCCTTAATAAGAAACTTTGTTAGTAAAATTGCACCAAAACCCTAAAATTAACTATTCATTTTTCCAACTTTTTGGTATACCAGACACCTCAACATGATCATCTTTAACCTCTACCTATATCCTTTCTCTTTTACTCCCTCAGGTCCTTATTATAAGGCACCAACTAACAAGTTTATTTGATCCTTTTTATAAGGCACTTGCTTGTTCCCAATGAACATTAATTATTTGTTTCCATGTCTACCCCTAATTAATGAGGGTAGTGGGTGAGAATAATAATTAATATAATATTAGAGTTTAGTGCAATTAGTAGGGGTAATATTGAAAGTTACTTAAATTGTAGGGCAACTTTATTGACTTTAACTACTTTTATTGGTTTATGAGAAAAGTTAGTTGGTGCCTTATAATAAGGACCGGAGGGAGTACCTAATTAAGATAGCTTTAAGTGGCAAAAATCAATTTAATTTTAATTGTATTTAAACATAAACTACACTATACATTAAAGTTAAAATCGAATCAATTTAATTAATTGAAAATGTCTAATAGCATCACAAAATCAAAGTAATAACTTAACAAATAAAAATTAATTAAAAATACATGACAAACTAAATAATTATTTCACTTAAGAATATAAATAATGCATCAGGCGGATTAATTACCTCAATCTCGCCTCCTCCTATATTGGTCAATGGTCACTCTTCCTCTTCTCCGAATCGCCTTCTTTTTTTTTTTTCCTTTTTTTTTCTTCTTTGGTAATACATGGACAAGTTAAAGGCTTGAGATTTACAAAAAAAATCTAATATTAGACTATATTTACTGAATTTAGTGACATTCCACCACCCTCAATATTATCTAAGTCAGCACATTCAATAGGCTGTGATGAGATTATTACAAGATCTTGATTCATCCCTTGAGCCGAATCGCCTTCTTATATACCACTCTGGTCATATTTATAAGTCCATTTTGACCAAAAAATTTGGTCTTATTTATAAGTCTCCCTTTCAGGATAATAAATGAAATTTTGACAATTTTGTTCATATTAATTATACCAATGAAAATAGAGAAAAGAAAAAGTTGAAAGATATCCTTTGATAGATGAGGGTAAATTAAAAAATTTATCTCATAATCATTGAGCTAACTACCTTTCTTTGGTATATGTGATTTAGTTAAAAAAGACTTATAAGTAGGACCATAATGGCATCTCTCAAGCGTTGCTTCTTTCTCTGTTTCTCAGAACACCTCTCTCTCTCTAATCTCTCTAAGAACAAATTAAATAAGTAAAGAACGAAGATTATATTGAAAAGCTTTCAAAACTTGAGGGGACATGATATAGCTATCCTGGCAGTCATGGGAATTTATATTTATATTGGCAATGTTAAAGAGAACAAATTAAAGAACTGTTTTTGTTGATAGTCTAATATATTTAGATCAAAGGTTCAAGCTAATGCTTTGATTCGTGGCATATTTTATACTCTTTCCAGTTCTAAATATAAAATAAAATTTGTAATGTAATTTGCATTATAAACTTTATCCTATATTTAAGACCGAAAATAATAATATGTTTTAGTAGTATAACGTAATTGGAATCATGGAGAGGATCTCTATAGGCAAATGGTGTATAACCTTGAGCCTGTCATTGTATAGGCGCCACCCATTATAGAAACGCGCTCATTCTGAGCCGAATCCCCCTTTCGCATGTCCATGTTCTCATGGACGCTCATTGAGGATCACCTTTATTCTGAATATTTCTTGGAGCCGCAGATACGCACAGCCAAGGGGAAGAATGATTTTCATGACAGCTTGAGTTTAGAGCATGGAGAAGGCTAGAGTTTAGAGGTTACACTTGAAAATCATAAGATAATGTCTTTTCTTTAATCAATTTGTTTCAAGACTTTGGATTATTTAGTTTTAAATGATTTTAAATTATATTAATGGAGAACAGTTTAGTTATAGATTGCAGAAATATTTCTTTTTGATTATATTGATATTTAGATTAATTTTGTCTTAAGGCAATTGTAGGAACTTTTGTTTGCAAACCTTTAAATTGTCAAATGCATTATTAGTTAAGTTTTAATTATTAATTTAAATGTCAATTTGATTGATCCTCTTGATTATTTGATTAGGTTAGTTAATTGTCTAGTTGTTTAATTAGAAAATTGTAAATAAGATTTCCAAAATTATTTTAAAATTAATTGTGATTGGTTTTTAGTGGATTTAATTTGCCCACGCTTTTTTTTTTTTTTGAGTTTTCTTGTGGATTAAGTGTTATTGAACATGAGGTTTTCATGTTTCAATTAGATGACTAAATATATTAATTTCCATCTTTTATTAATCTCCCTTTAATCAAATTAATTAATTTGGCCAGGGTAAGAAAGTTAATTTTATATAAATCCTAAGTCGTTCTTTTCACTGTACAAAAATTGTATTTACATTTTACATATATGTAACAGTATCTTGCATTTTAGTTTAAATATATTCCATTGAATCACTCACCACCTAAATTCAATCCTTTTTTAAAAAAAAAAAAAAAAAACCCTTGCTCCTTGGAAGAATGACTTAGGTTACCGATATTGCATTAGTAATTGGTCATAGTTTAATTGATTGCTTTATCAACAAAAGCCACATTATTCATTAAAATATAGCAGTTTATTATTACTAAATGAACGATCATATTTTTTTTCTTGTCAACACGCTAATTGCAATGGCTCAAAAGATGTACCCAAAAAAAAGTAAGACATGAAAAGGCATTTTCAGTCACACCAGATGAGTACTATTGCCATAACCAATCTGTGCCTCTTCATTGGCTTATGATTGTTGCTATGTATTTATTCAGGCGCGTCAATGTCATATTCACTTAACCTTCCTTGATTAGCCATTGATGCATCTATTCCGTTTACTGGAAGAGAAGAGGTTCTTTTGGCCTCTCAAGAAGAGACAAGATTGTTCTGGCAATATGCTTTGATGAAAGGCCAGCTTCATCAATCTGGTCTTGGGACGATCCATGATCAATATATCTGTCAGGAAGCATCATCGCTCTTAACTACAACCAAAGTTTAATAAAAAGCGAAATTAGCTAGACTAGAAATATTGACGACATAATGAAGGAAATTGTAGTAAAATTTGGAAGAAGAACAACTATATGTAAATTACCTTGAGTGGTCCATCTAGTAAGCCAGCCAAGGTGAGGTAATGTGAAACATGAGATCCAAAACCTCCGATAGAGCCCTCTTCAACTGTAATCAGAATTTCATGCTCCTTCACTAATTGCTTAATGAGATCAGTATCAAGAGGCTTACAAAACCTAGCATCAGCAACTGTGACATATACACCATGTGATTTTAGTAGTTCTGCAGCATGTAGGCATTGTTGAACCATTGATCCATATCCTAGAATTGCAACTTTGGTCCCTCCTATCAGTATTCTTCCTTTTCCGATCTGTATAACCCCAAAAAGCAAACAAGATTATAATTTGAGCACTCATACTTTCTCTCTCTGGTCATTTTTATAAGAATATGATAACCGAATTATGTGGTTTAAGAAATTAGTTAAAAGCAACAAATATGTCAGAGATAAACTTTTTTTCTCAAGTATGCCCATATAAGAGGAAAAGTAAGAGAGAGATAGAGATTATAGTAATGAGAGAAAATATAAAGAGAATGTAGTACAAGAAAAAGATGAGAGGAGAGAACAAAGATAAGGAGAGATTACTTATGAGCAAAAATGGCAAAAGCACATTAAATGCTTAAACAACCACAATATAATCTTTTTATAAAGGCAATTTAAATTTAAGACTCTTAATAAAAAGACCAGAGTGAGTAATGATTATTTGTGAGTTACTGTTGGGCCTAACCTCCAGTGGGGTTCCTTTGTTATCAGGAGGCAAATCGGCTCCAACGCCATTTCCTCTTGGAAATCTAAAACAGCTTGGTCTGTCATCAATGGCTGCTGCAGTTGCAATCATATGCATTAATTCAGCTTCATCCGAGGGGGCCATCACAACCATATTGGGCAGACAAGCCATGTAAGTGATATCAAATGCTCCACAATGAGTTGGTCCATCTGCACCCACCATTCCAGCTCTGTCTATAGCAAACCGGACAGGTAATTTCTGAAGATCTACATCATGGATAACCTACACAATGATGATTTACCATGGCTATGTGAGATTACTGCCACTAGAAGTGAAGTATTTGGGATGGGTTTTGTCTCACCTGATCGTATCCTCGTTGAAGAAATGTTGAGTAGATAGCACAAAATGGTTTGAGACCCTCAGTGGCTAACCCAGCAGCAAATGTGACTGCATGTTGTTCAGCAATACCCACGTCAAAGCAGCGTTTTGGAAATTTTTTCTGGAAATAATTCAAACCAGTCCCACCACCCATGGCCGCGTGAACAGCTACTATCTTGTTGTCTTGTTTGGCTTCCTTGATCAAAGATTCAGCAAAGTACTGAGTATAGGATAATGTAGAAGATTTTGGCTTCATTTGTTTCCCTGTTCTGGGGTTAAATTTGACAACACCATGCATTTTATCAGGTGCTGCTTCTGCTGGGGGATATCCCTTCCCTTTCTCTGTGACTACATGTATCATAACTGGACCAGGTATCTGTACTGCTTTAACTTTCTCCAAAACCTCAACTAGATCTTCCACATTATGGCCGTCCAATGGCCCAATGTAGTACAAACCTAGCTCCTCAAAGAACGTTGACCCATTAGCGTTGACCATCCCTCTTGCATACTCATCCACTTTTGCTGCTACTTCATGTGTTTGCCCTCCTATCTGCTTCGTGACGTACTATAAATACCACAAAAAATTCAGAATTAAATTCTGTCCGAGTATATATATAAATGTTTGATATTCATTCTTAAAGCCAAGTTAGCTTATATTTGATATTCTAACACTTACTTTTGCAGCTTTTCTGAGTTTGCGGAATTTCTTGCTGGTTTTTATTTTGTTTAAAGCACCACTGAGTGCTCCGACAGGGGTTGCAGGGCCGTCAAGGGTAGCAGTTGGCAAGGAGACTTGCTTGTTGTCATTAAGAATGATGATGAGGTTTGTGTTAAGGACTCCAGCATTGTTCATGGCTTCAAAAGCTTGACCAGCAGTCATGCCCCCGTCCCCAATAACTGAAATCACGCTATTGCTCTTTCCTAGAAGATCCCTTGCAACAGCCATCCCTATAAAAAATAGAGCAGTCAGAATAACTCTTATATATTAATGTATCATGCGAATTGTGAAGTCTCACGTTGAGCCGCGAGGAGAATGAATGGCGCTTTATAAGGGTTTAAGAATATCTCACCAAGACCAGCTGATATGCTTGTCGAACTATGTCCCGCCCCAAAAGCATCATAAGCACTTTCGTCCCTCTTGGGAAATCCAGCCAGCCCAGAAGTTTTCCTCAAGGTATGCATCCTGTGCCTCCGGCCCGTCAGGATTTTGTGTGGGTATGCCTGGAAATTCACTACTACTCTTACAAACTAACATAAAATATATAAACATCAAATCATTATTTCTGGAAGAAGACGGAGAAACCTGGTGCCCAACGTCCCATATAATTTTATCATTAGGGGTATTAAAAACATGATGTAGAGACACTGCAAGCTCTACCACTCCTAAACTTGAGCTAAGATGTCCTCCAGTATCTGAAACTGAGTGTATAATATCTGCCCTCAACTCTGCTGCGAGTTGCTCAAGATCCTGTCATATATGTATGTGACAAAAATTCAAGTCTCATGCATGCATGGATAGATAATACTTCCTCCGTTCCATTTTTATAAGGAACACTTACCAAATAATGGAGATCAAACTGGTGGTTAAGGACAATAAATATGTAAAAATTAAAACCATTTTGACAAAAATACTCTTATTTATGATGAAATGGGGAGTAAAAAGAGAGAATAATAAGAAAATTATTGTAATAAAGAGGAGTGTAGAGGAGAGATAATTTATTGTGGGAGTAATAAATATGATTCTAGAAGAGAAAGATCAATGTGTAGGGTAGAGAGTGAAAAACATGGGTAATTAAATAGAGATAAAATGAGAATGTATCCAAAAAAAAAATTAAGACATTGTTGGAATGGCATGCGTGGTGGTTGTTTCTTATAAAATGGATGGGAGGGAGTATACTGGAAAATTATCAGTGCACAGTCATTTTGACATATGGTTTACATGTATGGACAGATTCTTCATATGAACAGGGTAGTTGATAGTGTCCAGCAATGGAGTTGCCGGCTTTTTTTCTGAGTAATCAATCTTCCACCTATCATCATTATCTTTCATTATAATCGTCCTATCCTTCTCATCGGAACTATTCTTCGAACACCTCACCAAGAACTGCCACATAGAGACAATTAATAATAACAAAGGTTGTCAAACTCACAAGTTAAGCAAACTCGTCATGACAGTGAAGTTTACATTTATTATTAAATATATATTACTAGTGTATAATTATATAATTAAAATATCAAAATATCAAAATTTGATTTAAATATATTTTAAAACCAAATAATTGAAATTAAATTTATCAACATTCATCATCTATCATATTTATCAAAGAAATTCCTATAAAACTTATACTAAAAACCTATAAAACTTATACTAAAAGCCGGTGAGCATTATTAAATTAAAAAAGTTAATACGAGTTTAAGAGTTAGTTAACACGATTTTGTTAGCTAGAAATGTAAAACAGTAAACTCAGTTTATAAACTCGTGAGTTTATCTAAGTTTACAACTTGTACAAGTTTAAAACTTGTACAAAGTTTAATAGTGATTCAACTTGTTTTTGTGAGTTAGAAACGCTTTTAACTTGGAGAGTCAACTCAGGAGTTTAACAATAATAATGATAAAAACAACCATTGTTAAATGAAGAGTCTGAATCAGTCTTCCAACTGTAGTTTCACTGCTTTTAGGAAACGAATATTACAGTTGTGGAAGCACGCACATGCAAAAGGGTGGAGCTTGGACGTCTATGGCGTTTGATCAAGAACGAATGATTAGGATTTTCTTATTAACAGATTTTTTAATTTATTTTACAATTAAAGAACTTACAAGACAATATTCTTTTATGTTGGAAGTGCTAAAGTGATTTTGAGCCCAAAAAAAAGTGCTAAAGTGATGATTAATTTCTTTCAAATTGTATTATTTTATCTATATTAATGCATGCGATGATTTTGAATTCTATATATATAAGTTTTTATTTAATATTTTTCTCTTATTGTTACTTTTCAATGATTATATTACATATCATAATAAATACTAATTGTAAGAAAATAAATAGAAACAAATATAATAGAAAATAACCATATAAATTAAATAAGGTCACTTTGAAACTTTTTTAACCTTATTTTACCCCTATTAACATGGTACCATAAAATAAGGTGATTTTATTTTATAGTTGTTAACAAAGAATCGTTAAATAAGGTGACCTTATTTGACAGTTCTTAACAAAGAACTGTTGTTAGTATAAGCTAGAACTGATAGTAGTTAATAAAGATGGCTGAGTATTCTTGAAATATTTGATGATTCACAACAAATAAGTATTTACTCCGATTATGTGTAACATCTGCATATTTCACAATTCAAAATCAATAAGTATAGGCAAAAATAACCGTCAAGTATTAACTTTTATGGAGTAGTGAACAAAAATTGGTGCCTTATATATATATATATATATATATATTTAAAAAAATTAGGACAGGGGTTGGGCTCTCCTACAGTCTTCCAAGGGCAAGAAGCTATGACTTTGATCCATAAGGGATACAGGACTGAGAGTACACATGCTTTTACCTCAGCCTGCGTAACCCCACTTCACTTAGCCTGATGCCTCCCTCAGTGCCTTAATCAACTCCAGGATCGAACCCCTCCCTTTGGTGAGAGTGTCCGACCCCTTTACTAGTTAAACCAAAAAACGAGGGGTAAAGTTGATGCCTAGTTTGCTTACCTGCTTTTTGCCAACATGAATTGAAGTCGGAGTCTTGAGGCTTTGAGGGATTGACTGATTTGGCTTGATGAATGAGCCGCAGATTGCCATGGTCGTTGTGGAGGAGAGGTAGAGCCAAGAATGCACACAGAATATTGTATTATTGCAGTGAACATGAAGGCTGCTCCTCTCTATTTAAAGGTGAGAGAAGGCTTAGAATATGGTAATTTATTGTCAAGAGATAATGACTAACTTATATATAATGAGGGTAAAAATGGAAAGACCAATTCCAAATTTCAAATAGATAGGATTTATTCTTTATATTAAGAACCACCCAAATAAAAAAGAATGTTCCTAATAAAAATAAGCAACGGAGGGAGTATTATTTTAAGGCCCTTCTTTTATTACTCATTTTGTTTACAATGTTTCTTACTGTAATAACTACTACTAGGTTCATGGTGTCTTAGAGAATTGGGGGATATTCAATTAACCACTCTTTATATTTAATGCTTTAATTGGATATCAAAATTATAATTACCTTTGTACAAGAAACAACTATCAAAATGAAGCGGTTCAATATGTTAATAAGAAACAATAAATGTGCATTTTATATACCTTTCTTAGTTTCTTTTCAATTATACCTTTATTTAGAAAAAGTGTATATGAGAAATAATGAATATGTAAATTTATTGTAAAAAAATCATAAATGACATATATTTAATAAGGGTAAAAATGAAAAATTTGTTCAAATTTTCAGACAAATAGAATATTTTCCTTATATTAAAGATCACCTTTACGAGAGAGATTGTTCCTTATAAAAAGGACAGAAGATAGTACATTATTTCAATTTATAACACGTCATTAATTAGATATAGAGCTTACAGAATTGCAGATAGCATTTTGTTACAAATTAAACATTTTATATGTGTAATATTGGTATTAATTATCTGGTAAAAAAAATATCGGTATTAATTAGTTACTTTTTGCTTCTTCTTCAAGGTTCATTGTATCTCTTGATGAAACCTGATGATAACAAGTGTGGTGCATTCAACAGTTCATGTTTATCCTAATTCCTGCACGAAAATTATTGTTATAAAAACAGATTCAAAGTATACAATAAAAGCGTTCATTGTAGGCAAACAAATAAATACAATTAATGCACCTAGATTTTTATTTTTTAAAAAAAATCAACCAACACGAGAGAGAGTTAATTATTTGTATGCAATAAAAATATAAAAATATTGAAGGTAAAAAATTATAATAAAATTACTTTGTTTACCTTCAAAAAAATGTACTAAGTTGGGAAAAAAATTGAAATATAGTACTAAACAATTAAATTTCGTTGCAATTTGATATTAAATGAAGATATGAATTCTAGTTCTATTTTCATGTGACCCATGTGACTAATATAATGTTGTGCAATTGATAGTGTATATTTTATAATTAAATAGATATAGATTTTGAATTATAATCATCAATATAAATTTGCGCATTTATAACACTTAATATATAATGATTATATTTAATAAATGTCATGTATGTTGAGACAGAAATCGTGCAATGATATATAACACTTAAAAGTAATAGCTAAGTATGCTTACAATAATAACAAGGCAGAATTGGGGGGGGGGGGGGGGAACAGTTGTAGTTAATAACAAACATTTGGGAGGGGGGGGAACAGTTGTAGTTAATAACAAACATTTATTTAATGACAAAACTTGTAATACCCCAAAATTATTATTTCTCATAAATACAATATTTTGTTTGATGGCACCTATTTTAAATAGGTGAATATGTGGTCTCAAATTTTGAGATATATCTAGTCTAATATTTCTCCTTAGAATTCAAGATAGCCAATGTTTTATTTTTCTAAATCTTGTATGGAATCATAAAATACCCTAAAAATATAAACAATTCCCAATTAAATAGAGGAGCATAATAGGAATTGGTCTACACTTACATTTTCACTAAACAACATAATTATGTAAATTTTTATAATTAATCAAGGGATTAAATTGGGAGGACATAAATCCCAAAATTCATAATTAGTTAAGAGATTGAATTTTCTAAAACCCTAGAATTAATACCTAGCACATACCAAGTAATAAAATGCCATAATAAATTACCAAAACACTTGAACTAATATAAGAATAAATACCCACATTTAATGGATAATTAATTAACACTAATGGAAGGTTTAGTTAATTATTTACAATTAGCACTAATAATCACCAACTAGAGATGGGTTAGGCTAATTAAAAATAGAGAACCAACAAGGGGTTAGGGTTAACACTAAGAGAATTATTAGCAATCATAAATCACTTCATAAACCAATAAGGACACAATCAAGAGATAATTGAGCTTAGGATTAAGATGTTAATCAAATACTAAGCAAGAGTTGAAAAGTCAACAATTGCAACTATGATCTAAAGGCTAAAAATTAATCCCCTAAAGCTAATCCAAAGGCCCTAAATCATTCCACTAAAGCTTGATCCATGAGACAAGAGAGCAACCAATGGTATAATTCCCCCTAATACTTGACAAAACAAAAAAATAATAATAAAAAGGGGTGGGGGGTGCGTTTTTTGGAGAAGAGAAGAAGAAGAAGAATTGATTAACATACACATGTGCAATGAGTCATAAGCCTAAAGGGGTTAGTCATCAATCTAAACTTGCATGAGTCACACACCTACATGATGAATCACAACCCTAACTAAGACTTTCAAGGCTTTGGAAGATAAGGTGATGTAAGGGATGATGGAAGAAGATGATGTAAGGGATAATATGTGGACCAATGAGGAAAAAGATAATTAGAATAACTAAATGGGTTTATAAAAATAATTCTAGATAAAAACTAATAAAACCTATACAAATTAAATCATATCTTGAAATCTATGAACTAAGTATGGAAACTAAGTTGAGATTCATAACAAGCATAAATCAAGCATGAAAACAAGTATAACCAAAGTCATTTTCATGATTGTTTAAGAAATGGAATCAATAGAAAAGATAGGCAAAATTGGTCTCAAAATGAAGCTAAAAATCTCTAGAACTCAAATCCAATGGGCAATTGAACATCCAACTTCATTAGACTACCTAAACACATTCTTTTCAATGGATTCTAATTAGTATAAAGCAAGCCAACTCTTAGGATAATAGACATTGAATGTGGAAGAGGATAATGTACCCCAAATGGTGACTCATATGGTGACTCAAAAAGCAAAAAGAAGGAGCTAGAAGATAAGGGGGGGGGGGGCAGTTTTGATGGAGTGTAAGGTGAGGATGAGAGTTTGTAATCTAACCTAGATCCAATGGCCAAGAATTACCAAGAGGAAGTTCCAATTAATTACAAGAATTGCCCAACCCTTTTACTATAAATAGGGGCTTTGGATCTTCACAAAACTCACACCAAAACAAAGCCATCTGAATATTAGTGAAAGTGGAAGAAGCTTGAAGGAGTTCAAGAAGAAGTAAGCAAGTTCTTTAGTTTTTAGCTTTTAAATTCTTAGTTAGAAGTAGCTTAGATCTTAAATAGGTTAGAATAATTTTAGATTCATGTTTTTATAGTTAAATTTGGTTTTATTTCGAAAAATTAGTGAAGAAAGAGTTTTAGCAAAATTTCCGGAAGAGAAACACTGAAGTAACGAAGTTTTGGCGAAATTTCATCGGTTCTGGAATTTCTGAACCAGTTATGAAAATGCTTATATTTTATGCTGAAAACATGGGTGAAAAATTCTGGAAAAATTCATGGTTAAAGTAGACATATAAGGCTTTTCAAATATGTAAAGAACATGTCCAAATGATTTCTGTACAGGGAAATAAAAATTCCCAAAGATAAGGCTACGAATTTCTGAAAAATTCTGGGCAGATGTACAAAACTAAAAACCTGGGAATGAACCGTGGAATCTGGGCAAAGACTGTTATTTTTTCGTGAAACTAGACCTCCTAAGGATTCTGAGGAATTTTATGG
Source organism: Acacia crassicarpa (assembly GCA_034222035.1). Taxonomy (NCBI): domain Eukaryota; kingdom Viridiplantae; phylum Streptophyta; class Magnoliopsida; order Fabales; family Fabaceae; genus Acacia; species Acacia crassicarpa. The sequence goes on along the minus strand of JAWXYG010000009.1, from coordinate 13,586,779 downwards.
ATCCTCGTTTCGATTTTTCTAGAATTAGTTATGATTTTTCAAAGTTAGGCGAAATTCTGCCCAGATTTGCACCAGCGTTTTTCTCAAAATAATAAAGGAAAGTAATTAATTAATAAATCCACCAGGGGTAAAATAGTCATTTGAGACTAGGATATCTATTGGGATATTGGTTGTGAATTAATAAATGAAATATTACCTCATAGGAAATCTGTGATCGCTTCGCAACCGACAACGTACCGTGAACACCGACAAAGGTACGGACGCGTATTGTAACACTAACTCTGATGCTTATGATATGCTTATATTTGTGATAGATGATAACCGTACATGTGAAGTGTACATAAACAACCTTACATGTGAAATGTACTGTTGACATAAATAACTTTACATGTGAAGTGTATTGTTAACTTGAATAACTGTACATGCGAAGTGTACTGTCAATATATTAAACTTACATCTATTGTGTGATTGTGTGCTGAATAATGTTATAATATCTGTCATACATATTTTGTCATACATAAGCATGAGGTTAACCGTTACCTGAGGTTCAATGGTAATTGAACCTCAGCCCTTACTATAGCTTCAGGGTCTGGAAGACCGAGGGCCGACGACAGGAGTAAGCAGCCCGTATGAAGATCTGGCCAGAGTTTCTTTTTGTTTTTATATATAATATTTTGAATTATTGGGATGAATGTACCACTTCTATAACCAACCATGGTTAATATTTTATACACACGTCAGTTACTCGCTCTTTTGAATCTTTCCGATGCTCTACTCTGATCAATTATTTCAAAAACGATTTAGAAAATGGGGATGTTACAAAACTAACTGTTCTTTTGAAATAGCCGTCATATAATACTTACAAATGATTCGACTTCCAACTTCAATCAACGAAAACACAAAAATAATGATTCTATTAAATGACTGTAAAGTATGAATGACAAAAATGACATTTCATAAGAAACAATAGTCATTTAAAGAATAACCATAAAAGCACAATCGCCTCCTTCTGCAAAACTTTGTACTCTTCCCCCAACAGCCAACTATTCTTATTTTAATTGCCATAAATCTCTAATTAATTCTCACCTATTTAAACCTAGGGATCGGAGCTCTTCCTTCACAATCTCTTCCCCCTTCGTAGTCATGATATTCTCACTAGTTGTGAATGGAATTTGTGATGACTGGATATGTGAAACTTGTGATGATTACAAGTTTCACATGTCCAGTCATCATGAATTCCATAGACAAATATTTATAGTGAGACATATAGAGCTCTTCCTTCATAAGCTTTTTCTCTATCATAGTTATGATAGTCTCGCTGGTTGTGAATGGAATTCGTGATGAATGGATCTACGAAACTTGTCATATCCAATCATCATGAATTCCATGGACAAATATTTATAGGGACACACACGTTCGGCTCAAAAATTAGCTCTTTCGTTCTCTCTCTGAAAGATGTGAACAAATTAGCGAAGGGGCAAAATTGCTACGTTTTGTGAACTTCCGTAGCATTTTTTGTCCAAAAAAAACTTCCGTCTTACCAGTGCTCCTGAGCAAAAACTTCCATGGCATTTAAGACCATTATTCCTATATATATATATGAAACCAAACCTAAAAACTTGCCGATAAGCTATATTTTCGTTGCATACTTATATATATATATATATAATATATATATATATATATATCTATATGCGAACTCAAAAGAAAAGCTTACTATTATATGCATATATATTAGGATTAAGGTGCAGATTGGTCAATGAAGTATTACACTAGAAGCATCTGCCCACAAAAATGTATTATGGGTACCAAACATACGAATGAACAATTGAAAATTCCAAAATATACCAATGAAGAAACTAATTCTGGTGACAATAGTATAGTCCCCCATTTTAGTCTATTCGCTAAAGTTTTAATTTTTTATTGGTATTTTTACACATTTTCAATTGTTCATTGGTAGTTTTGATACCCTCAATACGTTCTTGTGCTAGATGCTCCTAGCGTAATACTTCGTTGGCCAATCTGCACCTTAACCTATATATTACTTTGTTAAGTTTGACCCCACGTTTTCTAGCAACTAACGTATATTTCAGTGATTTTTTTTTTTTGATACAGCCAGTGGGGGAGGGGGAGGTAGGGTTTGAACTTTGGACAAGGGGAAAGCCAGCTCTTAAGGCTGGCCCTAGTGCCATCGCGCTACGAGGAAAAACTTGTATTATATGTATGTATGAGATGGAAACTAACCCATATGCAAGAGATTATTCTCAAGTATGCTAGACAACAATTAATACAAGGAAAAGCTTGTATTATATGTATGTATAGGCACATACTATAACGTAGGTGTATTTAGTCTAGGAAGCTAAAACTTTTAAAAAGGACTATGGCAATCAATGTTTGGATACTCCCAAATATTAAATGATTGTCTCAAAATATTAAAGCATGATTAAAGTTTGTCTTAATAATAATAAAGGGTTAAGTAGTAAATTTTGTAACATCCCAATTTTCAAAAGTGGAATAATTTTTTTTTTCTTTTCCATCAGAGTAGAGCATCGGAATAATTTCAAAAGAGTGAGTATCTGATAAAACCTTCACTGTTGTAGTATCTGGCTGCTTACATAGTGGTACAGTAGTATGTAAATAGTTTAACAAAATAACGTCGAAATAAAGATTTCTCCGTCTTCGTCCTCGCGCCGGCTCCTTATCCTCGTCTTTAGCCCTGGTTCCTCTGGACCCTGACGCTATGTTAAGAACTGAGGTTCAATTACCATTGAACCTCAGGTAACGGTTAACCTCATGCTTATGTATCAAATATGTATGACAGATATCCATGGCAAAACAACAATAATCACATACAATATTCTCATATTCAGATAATAACATAACACAGCCACTGCAATATGCATGTTATTACAGTCTGCACTATCTCCAGTGCCACGGTGTACATCCGTGTCCTCAGCGCTAGGAAAACATAACGGCATTATCACGACTATAACCCGTATTAAGATGTATGTGTATGATCAATTTTCAAAAACAGTATCTCAGACTATCTATCACATATAAGCATACCATAAGCATCAGAGTTAAGGTTACAATACGCGTCCGTACCTGAGTCGGTAGTCTCGGTACGTAGTTGATCGGTCTGCGTTCTTTCGGATAGCCTATAATAGTAATATTGCCTTATTAATTTATAAATAATATCCTAAAAGATATTTTGGCCACTACTGACTATTTTACCCTTGGTACACTAGATTATCATTTTCTTTCCTCAAAATTCGTTGAAGGACGCTGGAATTTATTGGGCAGAATTTCGCTTAACTTCGAAAAATCATAACTAATTCTAGAAAAATCGAAACGAAGATCCGTAAAATGTTCCGGACTCCTTAGGATGTGTATTTTTCAGAAAAAATATCATACTTTGCCCAGAATTTAAAAATAACTCCCAGATTTCACGTGTTCATCCTCTGCCCAGAAATTCGCCCAGAAAAATAGCTTAACTTCAAAAATTCATATCTCCTTGTCCAGAGATCAAAACGGTACATATTTTATATATTTGGAAAGCCCTACATGTCTACTTTATTTCTGGAAAATTTCGTGATTTTTAAAGATCATTTGATGAATAAAATAATAGCCTCAAAGTTTGTTGCCAGCACAAGCTTAAAACCTGGAAACTCTACAACTTTTATCTTAACGATCTATTGATTCTATAAATCATTCCTTAACATGTTTTCCACTCCATTTTGCGTTTTAAAAGCAATGGAGACTTCCAAACATGAAAGGAAACATTTGTAAAAATTTCCTAGATTAAACTACATTTATGCTAAAAACTACTAAGAACTACTAATTAAGAACTAGAAACTAAAAATAACCTTACCTCTTGAAGATCATTGCTACCTCCCATCCTTCTTGCTTCCTTCTCTCTACTCTCTTTCTCTCTAAAACTCATTTGAGTTTGGTGTGAAGAATGAAGAGGGGAAGCCTCCTATTTATAGGCTTCAAGCATCTTCTCTAACAAGCCTCTTCCTTCAACTTTTTCATCCTTCTTCAAGAAGCTAAAGAACTTGGGGTTCAAGTAAGGAATAGTTCCAACTTCCTTGACAAGTTGTTGACCTCATTTAGCATGTGTTTGAAAACAAAACCTTGCTCCCCCAAGACTAAAAAAAACGTGCTCCTCCTTCTTCATTTTTTTTTTTATTAATCATTTAATATGTTTTTTAAATAGCCAAATTCATGTTTATTTCAAGCAAAATTCCAGCAGATTTATTCCAACACTCATGCGCCATTTCTATTGACTTTTCAACTCTAATATATAATGTTTTATTGATCTCTTTCATCAAGTGCTTAATTGCCCAATAATTATTCTTAGTATTCTCTAATTGCCTTAAGCCTTTTCATACTCCTTTATGGTTTAATTGATTACCAAATTCAATTATGATCTTTCAAAATTCATTTGATACTAATATTGAACCCTTGTTAGCCTCTAATATTTAATTAAGCCAAAATACTCCAAATTGCTAATTAATATTTGCCACTAGATTAATTATAAAAGTTAATCTAATTAATATTAATTTAGGTGCCCAATAATTATTGACAATTTCCTTTAATTTGTTTGGGTATTTTAATAACCTCATCTTGCTCTTTTTGATTTTTCAAGAACCATAATTTAATATAATAATTACCTTGTATTTTTATGATCCTTAAATGTGGCCTAAATTAAGTCTTTGGTTTATTTAATTTTCAAGAGAAAATTGCCTAAAATGTAGCTAACAAATTTACAAAATTTAGAGACAACATACTCTCCTATTTTAAATAGGTATTATTCTGTCAAACTAAAATATTTAAGAGATATATGAATTTTGGGGTATTATACCATTATTTTAATTAGTGCAAATTTAATTGCCTCCTAATTGTGGTTAATTCCCTTTAATTAATTCAAGTGGTTTCATAACACTTCCTTGATTATTTTAGTTACATAAGAACCATGTTTTAATATGATCATTTTATTATATTTATGTTCCTTAGTCATACTCTTAAAATTGGCCTTTCAACTTTAATTAATCTCTCTTAATTAATTTTAGTATCTCCATAGCATTTTATTGCTCTTATGATTATATAAGACTAGACTTTAATATGGTAATTTTGTGGTATTTTATGATCCCAAAATAAAATTAGAGAATTTGGTTTTTAATTACCTTAATTCTTAGAGAAAATTCCCTAAATTAACATAAATATGTTACTCAATTTTGAAACCACATATTCACCTATTTTTAATAAGCATTATTTGCCAAAATGTAATATCTATAATGATTATGAATTTTAGGGTATCACAAATTTGTCCCGGAAGTATATCGCAAAGAGCAATCTTGTCTTGGAAGTTTTTCTTGGAACAATGATGACCCTGAAGTTTTTTTTTTTGAAGCAATTTTGCCCCTCCGTTAATGGTCAATGGTTAGTTGACCGTTGACCGTTGACCGTTGACCGTTAACGGAGGGGTAAAATTGCTCTAAAAAAAACTTCCGGGCCAAAATTGCTACTTAACCCAAAAAAATGTTAAAACTATTATTTATGATATCATATATTTTTAATCCTTATTTATATAATATTTAGGGGTGGAAACAGGCTAGGTCAGCCTAGACTTCACCCTTAACAGGTCAGGCCTGTTCGGCAACAAAGTGGCCTGAGCCTGACTTGTGGCTTGTTAGAGGCCATTTTTTTAGTCTGAGTTTGGCCTGTATCCTGTTAAGGCGGCCTATATTTTTAAAAATTTGATAATTAGGCTAACAGGCTATAGGCCTCACTGCAAAACAGGTTTACTTCAAACAGGCTAAAAATAAGCCTACTTCAAACAAGCTGAATTACATAAATCAGTGAAGGCAGAGATAAAAAAGGCCTAATTAATCAATTTACAAAAAGTAAGGAAATTGATTAAATCATTTATTTGTGTAAAAAAAGTATATGTCACTCTTCCAGAAATATTTATATTAGATTCGAAATAAATCTAATTATAAGTAGTATGTAAATGTAAATTTTTATCAGCCCTGTTGCTGTGGCTAAGTTAGATTATTTTGTGTAATACCCCCAAAATTATTATTTCTCATAAATACAATATTTTTGTTGATGACACCTATTTTAAATAGGTGAATATGTGGTCTCAAATTTTGAAATATATTTATTCTATCTATTAGATTATTTCTCCTTAGAATTTAAGGTAGCCAATGTTTTATTTTTCTAAGTTTTGTTTGGAATCATAAAATACCATAAAAATACAAACAATTCCCAAATTAAATTAGGGTTCTTATAGGACCAAAAGAGAGCAAGGAAATGTTAGGAAAATACATTAATCACATTAGGGAAAATAATAAAAATTAGTAGACACTTAGATTTTCACTAAACTAAATGATTATATTCATAATTAATCAAGGGATTAACTAAAGGAAATTTAAGTCTCAAAATTCATAATTTATTAAGGAACTAAATTATCTAAAACCCTAGAACTAATACCTAGCTCATATTAATTCATAAAGGGTCATAAAGAATTACCAAAACACTTGAAATAATTAAGGGGCAATTACTAATAATTAATGAGCAATTAAATTTACACTAATGAGATATTTAGATAATTATATACATTTAATATTAAGTAATCATCAATTAGATGTGTATTAAGCTAATTAAAGCTCAAAGTCCAATAAGGGGTTAAGATTAGTCTAAGATAGATTACCAATGATCATAAATTACTCTAAGAGCCAATAAAACAATAATCCAGGGACAATTAAGCATTGGATTAAGATGGTAATTAGACTCTAATCAAGCTTTGAAAAGTCAACAATTACAACTATGATCTAAGGGCCAAGATTTAACCTCATAAAGCTAATCTAAGGGCTTAAATAATTAAGAAGCTTAATCCATGTGAAAATAAAAGAACCAATGGGAGGAATTTAAACTCATAATATCTAGATATTATTTGAATCAAACACATGGGGGAAATTAAGTCAACAAAAGAGGAAAGCAAATGGAAGAGGATAGGGCTCTTAAATAAGATGGAAGAGGATAGGGCTCTTAAATAAGATGGAAGAGGATAGGGCTCTTAAATAAAATGGAAGAGGATAGAATGCATTTATGGGTTCACATGGAAAATTGATGAAGTAAAGAGAGATGCAAAGGGGGGGATGATTTTGATGATGATGGAGTGTGTATGTATGTAAGCATATGTGTGTGTGTGTGTTGAGTGTATGTGATGATGAGGAATAAAACAAGAGGAAGAGTGTGTGTGTGTGTGGCGTATGTATCTATGTGGTGTGGGTTGTGTGTGGGTGTGTGAGAAAGAGAGAGAGTGTTGTGAGTGCAAATGTTGTGAGCCTAAAGGGAAAAGTCAAGGTGTGAGCCAATGAGAAAATTAGGCATTAAAACAAATAGATTAATTCATGAAATTAACTCTAGACATAAGCAAATGAAAATCTATACAAACTAAATTGTATCTTGAAATCCATTAATCATGAATCAAATATAAGTAGTGATTATTAACAAGCATAATTCAACCTTGAGAATGGTTATAACCAAAGTCATTTCCTCAACTTTTGAAGATTGATACCAAATGAGAAAATAGGTGTTTATGGTCTCTAAATGAAGCGAAGAACTTCAAGACTTCAAAACCAATGAGAAAATTTTACTAAAACTTCATTAAGATCCCCAAATATATTTTTATCTAGTGGTTCTATCTAGTGGTATAAGAGAAAGCTAGGAATTAGTATAACACACATGGGATAATTAGCACATGAAGTCATAAATAAAGGTCATCAATGACATCATCAACTTGTCAAAGAAGTAGGAAAACTTGTTGATTAAGCTAGGGTTTTCTAATCACATGGATGGTTAGGATTAAAACTTCTTAACTAAGTTTAGATCCTTTGGCTCAAAAGCAAGAAGAGGCAAGTTCCATTTAACTACCAAAATGCCACACCAATTTACTATAAATAAGAGCTTAGGTTCTTCACAATTCTTCACACCAAACTCAACCACAATAGGTGAGTTTTAGAGAGCAAGAGTAGAGAGAAAGTGAGAATTGGTGGGAATCAAGAAGGAGGAAGCTCTTCAAGGGTAAGTTCTCTAGCTCTAACTTTTAAGTTCTTTAAGTTTTAGTTTTTAAATTCTTAGGTAGAAGTAGTTTAGATCTTAAATATTCTAGAATAATTTTAATTTCATGTTTTTATGGTTAAAATTGGCCTTATTTCGAAAAACTGATGAGGATGGCCATATAGCAAAATTTTTGGGAGAATATCAACAAAGTAACGAAGTTCTGGCGAAATCTCATCGGTTAAGCATTTGGTGAACCAGTGACAAAGATGCCCATATTTTATGTTGAAATCATGGTTGAAAAATTTTGAGAAAATTCATGGTTAAAGTAGACATATAGGGATTTTCAAATATGCAAAGAAGGTGTTAAAAGGAGTTCTGTACAGTGAGAAAGAAATTCTCAAAGTTTAGTTACGAAATTCTGGCAAAGTTCTGGGCAGCATATGAACATGTGAAAACTGGGAGTTGTTCTTAATTTCTGGGTAAAATATGATATTTTTCCTCAAAAATAGACATCTTAAGGAGTCCGGGGAATTTTACGGATCCTCGTTTCGAGTTTTCTAGAATTAGTCATGATTTTTTGAAGTTAGACGAAAATCTACCAAAAATTGTCAACCAGCGTTTTTTTAGAAAATAAGGGAAATAGAAGAAAAATAAGTCCACTAAGGGTAAAATGGTCATTAGTGACTAAAATATCTACTAGGATATTATTTGTGAATTAATGGATGCAATACTACCTTTATAGGATATACGTGATCATACCGACCGACGTACGTACCGCGATCTACGACGAAGGTACGTTTGTGTAATGCTTATTGTATATATATATGTGATAGATGATTGTACATGTGATGTGTACTGATGATATAGATGATTGTACATGTGATGTGTACTAATAACATAGATGATTGTACATGTGATGTGTACTGATGACATAGATGATTGTACATATGATGTGTACTGTACATGTTAACATAAATGACTTTACATGTGATATGTACTGTTGATTGTTGCTGAATGAATATCTGTCATACATATTTTGTCATACATAAGCATGAGGTTAATCGTACCTGAGATTCCATGGTCATGGAATCTCAGCCCTTACTATAGTTTTAGGGTCTAGAGGACCGAGAGCCGACGACAGGAATAAGCAACCCGTGTGAGGACCCGGTCTGAGGATTTCTTTTTTGATTTGTATTAGCATACTTTTAAATATTCGAAAAAAATTGTACCGCTGTTTAAAGCAACCAGATACACTAGCAGTAAAGGTTTATCAGATACTTGCTCTTTTAAATTACTTCGATGCTCGACTCTGATCAAATATTTTAAAAACGCTTAAGAAAATTGGGATGTTACATTTTGGACAGCTAGCAAAAAAAAAAGATTATCATTTTTTTCATAATTTTTTATGAGTTATATAAATTTTTTTAGGGTTAAATAGCAAATTTGCCCCGGAAGTATACCCCGGGGAGTAATTTTGCCCTGGAAGTTTTTTTTTGGAGCAATGTTACCCCAAAAGTTTTTGTTTGGAGCAATTTTGCCCCTTCGTTAACAATCAACTAAACGTTGACCGTTATGGTTATTAACAGAGGGGCAAAATTGCTCCCAAAAAAAACTTTTGAGGCAACATTGCTCCAAGAAAAACTTTCAGGGCAAACTTGCTCCTCGGGGTATACTTCCAGAGCAAATTTGGTACTTAATCCAATAATAAATAGTACTAATGATAGTAATAAAATAGATTAATAAATAATAATAAATATTATTATTATTATTATTAAAAAGGAGATTATTAATAAATAATAAATAGAAAAAGGAATTAATAGTTACAATGGTCTCATTTTAGGACATTGACGAAGTTCGAGTTTCTAACACCAAAGATTGTAGTTATACTCGCAAAGTTGAGGTTGGTAACTTAATCTCATATTCCTTGTGTTTTTATATATGCCTTGTATGTTCATGTATTGTAGATTCTTAACCAAATTTGTATGCCCGAGTCTATGCGTTTTATTCAGTTAGCTATGGTTACTGTTTTTGAATGCTAATGCAGCATGCTTATTTTCCTAGCGTTGAGGATTTGTGTCTAGGACATGTGGCACTTGCAAGTGTTTTATCATTAACGATGCATGTGTTGTGTGCTATGTAGTCAAGTAGCGATGTGTTTGCTGAATGCTTTCTTTTATTTCGCAATATATGAAATACTTGTCATGCATAATTTACACTTTGAATGTGAGATTAACCGTTACCCTGAGATTCATCTTATCACTGAATCTCAGTGATACCTAAAGATTCAGGGAGATGCTCTAGATCGAGAAGTAAGGCTGTACAGCTGGAGTAGCTAAAGAAGATCCCGAATTAGGGGATTTAATTAAGTTTGAATTTTATATTCTAATGTTTTGGATTGTATTGGCTAACTATTCAGTTGACAATTCGGGGGTAATTGTATAACTAAAATCCTCCAATAAGATTAACCCTGACTATTATCGAATTTTAAGTTGTTTCATACTTGTATTCCTTCGGGAATTTAAATTGACAAGTTATGTCTTGGTATATGTTATTAGTTCCTCATTCATCCAACATTATCCATGCTCTCTACTGTGACTCACTCTAATATGTTAACGCCTTCACTCTGACAATTTTACACCAATTAGTCTAATAAAGTATTTAGGATATAAATGGACATCATAATGGACATAGAAATTAGAGGCATTACACTCTTACTTGACTATTTTGTTAATCATATATCCATAGGAACAATCTCTAGTTATCACTTTATTACTTGGTACAACCCATGCACTTACAGTGCGAACATATGTACGAGCAGTTCATTCCAAAATACTACTTATTGCCTTAAAAGACTTTAGAACTAAGGGACAAAATTCCCTTTCTCACACAATAAGGTGATGAATCATTAAATGAAGCATGGGATCGTTATAAGCTCCTTACAAGCCCATGTCCTTATCACCAATTCTCGCATATACTTCTAATGGATTTTTTCTAGAATGGTGATGAGGACATTGGCTTGTAAGGAGATTATAACGATCCCATGCTTCATGGAATGATTCATCACTTTGTTGTGTGAAAAGGTGAATCTTGTCCCTTCATCCCAAGATTTTATAGAAGCTTTTGGCAAGCGTAGAAGCCAATGACGAGCTTTTCGCTTTATACAGTATTGGAAAAAAAAAACGCAGCTTCAATTTATCTTCAGAAAAGCCATTTAATGGCAGTGTATCAATAACAACATAATACTCTTGTAAAAATTCTCAGACATCTTCAATTCGGTATCCATTAGTGAAAAATTTTAAACTCATATAATTACATGTTTCACGACTCAACCGAATGCACGAAGGATTGGAAGTAATTAGGGACGTTGAATATCCTGGAATTTGACATGTGGCTCAGGATTGGTAAGAGAGTTGTCCTAATCATTTCCAGCCATCTCTGTTCTTCTTTGAATTCTCTTTTTTCCTGCAAAATTCATTCAATTTCTAAATTAATAGGAGTCTAATTGGGGTTACCAAAACTTCTTAAATGCATAAGAAATTTAAATTTAAAAATAAAATAAAATGAATTAATAAAATTTATAACCTCCCCAGTAACAACGCCGAAAACTTGATCAAACCCTGCAATTATACGGGATCGATGTAGTAATAATTCCAGAGTATTCTGGGGTAGTACCCATGGAGAGATTATAAACTTATAATCAATTTCCTAATTCAAATGATGATTAAGAGAATGAGATTTGATAAAAGTATGAAGAAGAGTAATTCAGAGAATCTATCAATCACTTATTGTCTTCGGGTTCACTTAAAGTGTTAGGGTTCATGATTTCACTCATACATGGCCAATTTCTATTATTTGAGTTCACTCTTTAATTAATTATAGTGAAAACTATTCCTAACGTGCCCTAATATTCTCCCAAATTATTAGTCCCATTTTAATTAGTGTTGAATTCGTTCCTACGACACCCACACAACCAATCAAACCTTGAAGCTATCGGTTTTATCACCACAAGTATTTATAGAACCATCCCTAGCCTAAATAATTTGTGTCTATTTCTCTAAATCTTTGTTCTGCCTTCACCTCCTAATCCATCGAGATCACCCATATATTGGATTTACTAGTGGTTAGCCAAAACAATCCACATGAAGAATAAGAGAAATAAATATAATTATAAAAATCAAAATATATCCCTAAAAACTCATAAAAGAGATAACTTGTTGGGTTATATCCCTACCCCAACTGAGGAATTTAGAAACTCATAATGAAAATAATAAAGGATTAAAGTCTATTTTTACCCTAGAAGTTATAAAAAAAAACTCAACTTTGCCTTGTAAATTTTTTTAGAACAATGTCATCTCGAAAGTTTCCAAATCGTAGCAATTTTTTCTTGTACATTATGGAAGTTTAGTTTGATCATTAGTTGACCAAATATGTTAAGATGACAGTCCACCTAACATCTATGTCATTTTTGTTTTGGGTTTTAGTACAAAGTTGCCCTAAAATTTTCAAATCATAACAATTTCACTTTGGCTATTATCAAAGTTAAGTTTACTCGTTAGTTGGTCAAATATGCTTATCTGAAAAGTTCATGTATCATCTACTTCATTTTTTTCAAATTAAATTTATAAACAAGTATTTCTTTTAAAAAAAATGCACCCTATCCCGAATGATTTTGAGAAAATCAAAGAGGTAACAGCATCTTGTGCAATGAAGAGAATATTGAAGAGGTACATGTTTATCTTAACATCACTAGCATATGACAACGGAGGGTTACCAGTGGCCTTATTCACGATAATCTTGCTCAATCTGTCTTGAATCCATTAATTGAATCTTTTCCTTCTTTACTCTTTAGTGAGCATGAGGCCCTCATCCATTTGTGGCTTCTTCTTCAATGTCGTTCACATTGTCAACTTAGTTATTTGGTCAACTAATAGTCAAACTTGACCTTTGGTCAGGGTGGCATTACTATAATTTGGAAACTTCCAGAGCAATAGTGAAGTCAAATAACTTTTGGCCCAACATTACTCTTGAGAAAAAACTTCCAAAGAAAATTTGCATATTCATAAAAATGATGTGGATGACATGTGGATTTGCCAGCTCAATATATTTGATTAACTAATGGTCAAACTAAACATGGATAACGGCCAGAACAAAATTGCTATAATTTAGAACCTTATTAGGTGATATTACTCTTAAAAAACCTGTAGGGCAAAATTTACATTTTTTTTTTTATAATTTCCAGAGTAAAAATGTACCATAACCCTAATAATAACATTGTTCTAAAACCCCAGTTAGCTATATTTTTTTCATTTAAGTCGTAATCATTCATGGGATCTAATACTACTAAACCCTTCCATTGGAAAAAAAAAAAAAGAAAAGAAACAACTTTTAGGCTACATGAGGCTAAGCCAAGGTGGCAAAGATAAAGTAAAATGATGTAAGTGTAGATTAAAATTAGTATAAATTTTCTTTGTTGAAACATTGATGCTTTGTCCTTTTCATTCTTTGTCGAAACCCCGATTAAAAGTTTAAATTTTTTTTTTTTGGTCTTACATCCACATAAATGACAATAATTAATGTTTCCTACTTGTATATTCATCACTTGAGTATGAAATTTTTTTCTACTTGGTCGATATTCTCTGTGGTTATTATAGTTATTGTATGTGAGTTTATGTTCACTTGAGTGTGAAAAATATTTGCATATGCCCTAATGATTGCATAATATACATTAAAGAGTATGAAGAGCTTGAAAAGTATCTAATACATGTTATATGTGATGGTGTTCATAGGCCAAGATTATTTAATTTGCTACTTGCTCCAAATATAATGTAGCTCATGAACATATGTATTGCACATGCAGTAATTCCGTCATGTACTACACATGTTCATGAGCTACATTGCATTGGCAACTAAGAATCTTATATAACAACAATTAATTTTGGCCAGCCAACATCTCCACATGTATCACATGATTTAACATGCGGTGGAAATGAACATAAGACATGTATACATAGCATAGAGCCTAGATGACTGCCAATGCCACATCCTCTACGAAAAACCACCATACAACAAAGAATACAGCGCGATAAGTGTAAAATTAAGTTTAGGTGATAAAAACTATTAATTTTACCTTTAAATCTCCAAGATCTCTAGCTTAAAATATTTGTACAGTTATCTAATCATCCCAAAAATCAAAATATTAAAATTATACATAACCGACTAATGTCTTAACCAAAAACAACAATGGTGTTCTGTCTGAAGAACATAAGTGTCTAGCCCTAGGTGGGCTAGTATGTCGATATAGGATCTGTAGTTTACTCCTAGGTATCCATGGATGGGATACCCAAGAGGATAGGATGATCACAGAGCACAAACAGCCAATGGAGTGAGGTGTGTGCTCTGTGCGGCAAAATTGTAAAGAGGCAGAGTTCAGAGCCTGTGTGTACCTTTAGGGTTTGCCAACTATTTATAGAAGGTACCTTAGGGTTAGGGCTTGGACTGTTGGGCCTTATGGGCCTCCAAGCCCAAGTGTGTTGCCTTAATATCTGAGCCATATTTTATTCCATAACAGTTGCCCCCCAGCCCGGTAGTTCAGGTCTCTGAGCTGCCAGGATGCATTAGTTGCTTGATTGTGAAGCACGGATTTGGCCGATGTATATACAGCTTATCTGGGTTGTTTGAGATGAGATAAGGTCCTTGCTCACTTTCGTAGCGATTTTTCACAGTCTATATTCCTGTTGCCCCCCAGCACGGTGGTTCAGGTCTCTGAGCCGCCGGGATGCATTGATAGTTTAACTTGGCTCTCTTCATAGAATTCAGATTTTAACTTTACACAGAAGCTCGAATTTTGATTATAACCTGCCTTAAAAAATTTATAGGATGCTCGAATTTTAACCAGATTCAGTTTAAACCGAGCCTTCCTTCAAAACTTTACACGGATCCCTGATTTAAACTAGATTCAATTTAAATCGGGTCCGTTTTCAAAACTTAGGCATTGTCATCACAAATAATCCAATAAAGGACTTTAAATACACGGAGTCCGGATTTTAACCAGATTCGGTTTAAACCGGGACCGACTTCAAATTTTTACACGGATCCCGAATGTTAACCAGATTCGGTTAATCGAGGCCGATTTCAAAACTTTACGCGGATCCTAAATGTTAACCAGATTCAGTTAACTAGGTCCGACTTCAAAAATTTGTCCTGCATAACTCGGAAAACGTTTTAACCGCTTCTTCAGTTTTACCACGTTCCAATGGACACATGTTTGAATTGGTTTCTCCACGCAGCTCGGATTCTAACCAGATTTGGTTTTACCGAGTTTGCCTTCATCCCTGTCGTAAGGGTTCATTTCATATGGAACTAGGGTTCCGTCCTCACAACTCATTCAAGTTTTATTTGATGACTTAGCCAGAGTCAAAAATTTGCTATGCAGAATACCGGTCGGGGACCACCCATGAGCTAACAACCCGCCTAGGTGATTTACCAGGAATCATTGGCTTTTTAGCCTTTACATAATTTTCGGTACCGGTCTATGAGCAAGATCTGGCCTCCTTGGCGCTATATAAGGACGAGGTGATGAAGTACAAGGACGAGGTGGCGAAGCTAACATGGTCCCTCGAGAGTAGTCAAGCAGCCCTTGATCATGCCAACAAAGACATAGACAAGTTAAAAAGGGGGGTGCTGGATGCTTTTGAGAACGCTTTGGAGCAAGTGCAGTTCCTGAATCCCCAGGTTTCCTTGGATCTGACATAAGTACACGTCAATGCGTATGTTGAAGGAGGGGAATTTCACCCGGCTCCTACTTTGGATGCTCCTTCAACAAGCTATGGTCCCGACGAGACTGGAGGGGATCAGCAGGCTCCTGATGTCCCAGATGACTTAGTTTTTCTGATTTGTTGTCTTTTCTTTTCTTTCCTCTAGTGAATCCGGTGCCCATTTTGGGGTTTTATATTTTGGTGCCCGTGTCGGGTCTTTATATTTTGGTGCCCGTGTTGGGTCTTTTAAACTAATGAAATTCACGGCAATTTTTGACTAATGATATTTTCTGGGTTCCGAGTTCGGTACCACTCTGCCAAACTGTTTTGCCCCTCTTTTTGTTAGGCAAATAATCCGACGTGATCAAGGTCGATTAGAATGCCAAGTTGCATGATTCACAAAAACGTTCGTTCATCGTATTTGTGCATGTCTTTTTGTATGGCCATTTAACGATACGGTCACCGCAGGTCATCCAACCCGAGCTCCCGCTTGCCATTTTTGGCGGCTTTGCCGCTTATACGGTCAAGCTTAGACTCGTATATGTTAATTACATGATTTATGAACCAACTCGGGGTTCATACATGTGCTTTTTAGGTGGCATGATTTATGAACCAACTCGGGGTTCATACATGTTCTTTTAGGTGGCATGATTTGTGAACCAACTCGGGGTTCATACATGTTCTTTTTAGGTCATTATTGCGATACAGCAAACACGAATTGCTAACCCGAGTTTCCGTTCGCGCATTCTTGACGGCTTTGCTGCTATAATTTAAAGTGTATTTTCACTTTAAATATATATTGGGTGGATTATTCCGCTGGCGACTTTGTCGCTAGATGATTTGTTGGGCGGACTGTTCCGTTGGCGACTCTGTCGCTAGATGATTTACGAACTAGTTCACAATCCATACATGCTTCGTTGCACCTCGTTATCATTGCTACATGTTTCGAACCCGAGTTTATGTACCTCTGATTCCTATATGTTTATAAAATTGGCGGAGTTGCCGTTGCATATGGAGCCCGGATTTCAACCAATTTAGTTTAATCGGGGTCTCCACCTTCATCCCTTTCGTAGGGACGGACTCCACACGAAACCCGGATCTTAACTAGATTTAGCTAATCGGGTTCCGTCTTCTTTTTCTTTTGGAGGTGAACTCCTTTGCACAATTTTTCTTCGATTTGTTTATCCCAGATGGGTGTAGTAACCCGAGATTCCGTTCCGGGTGTCGTAACCCTTTCTTCAATTACGGGTGTCATAACCCTTTTTTGACATGGAGCCCGAGTTGTAACTTATTGAGTGTAACTAGGGTCCACTGATTCTTCATCAGGGATTTCGGGCACATTTTGCTCTTTGATATGAAAAATTCTACTTGCTCCTATGTGGAGTGAGATTCTGCCATTATGGTACAAATCTCGGCTTTGACCTTCGCTTTCACTCTGGGATATCATTTAAGATATCAAAATTTCGTGCCAATGAAAACTAGTTCAAGTGAATATAAAATGCTAGATGTCATAGGAAAAGCATAAATATTATTTAACTCTTCCTTTTCAAGGTATGAATTATTTCCATAAGCAGTGGGGGCCACGGTTCACGTTTTCTTTGTCTTGAGCTTGGTAATCAGCATGTAATTCATTTAATCAGCAGGCCCATATCATTGTTGATAGCACTTATTACAACTAGAGATAAGAAAGCTATCTTAACAATCCAAAGCATTTGAGTTCAATGACATTTAGCATAGATGCTTAACAGTAGGATAGTTGCATAAATATCCATTTAATTTTCAGAAATCATAATTTAAAATTTTGATAATTTGAAGAAGCAGAAAACAATTGCCTGAATCATTTAAGTGAAGTATTCAAAAATTTATCTCATCTGATAAAATTTCATGGCACCCTTGGTGTTTCTCAAATTCCCCTTAATCATGGAGTTTTTCAAACTGTCACACCATTAGATGACCAAAAGAGTAGCAATGGTGTAATTGTTATTGGGACATATAGAGTTCAGGGTAGCAGTATGCAGCAAGACAGATCTCAGGTATCATCTTATAAGCAACGTGCATATAAAATTGAAAAGAAAATGAAGAAAACTTATCTCCGGGTTTTCGATTTGTGAGTAGGATCTGCCAGCAACTCTTAACTCCCAAATGAAGAAAACTTATCTCCGTGAACTTTACATTCATTGTCCCATAAAAACTTTCGACCCAGCGCTCAATGTTGCTTTAGGTATATTTTGTGCAGCAATTCCTCTTTCAAAGCTTTGAATAATAAAAGAGTCCTGCTCATCTCTTGCTTTTTTTGCATCAGCACAGACCAACTTTTTACATCCCCTGATTCTTTGCATCAGCATATACTAATTTTCTGCATCTCTGGACTTTTTGCATCAGCCCAAATTAATTTTCTGCACCTCTGGACTTTTTGCATCAACCCAAATTAATTTTCTGCATCTCTTTCTTCCACATGCCAATTCTTTAAATGTATGTATTGTTATTTCTTCGTACGAGGGATTTTCTCGCATGCGTGCACATGATTAGAAATAATCTCTGCACAACTTTGCTTCATATGGCTCTCATATAGATTGCTAGTTTCATCGAAGCTTATCAAGTCTGTGAGGTTATTTAATTAATTCCCTCAAGCGTGAGCTTCACTGCAATTGTCACGGCCTTTATGCTCACAACAGTAAGTGAGCCCACCAAAAATAAATAAATAAATTCCCGAGTATACCAACCACTTTGAACTGAACCGTAGCTTCCCTTTCCATGCTTGGAAATGAACTCATCAGGATTCCTTTTCTCCGCCATCGTTGGATAAGTCACTCAATTAGAGAGCTTGAAGCTTCATTACACAATATTCGTGAATACTCCTTCCATCTATTATCGCTAAAAGTATAGAGCATGAAAGGGGAGAGTATGACAATTTGGCTTTAGCCCATGATCAAGCACCCAATAGGAAAACTACATCGCAGGTTCGTAGGGCCCATAGATAGAAAAATATCTCGGAACAATGCTTTACAAACCGACTTCATTGTGAAACTGGGAAACTAAGAAAGGTTTCTCAATTTCGTCATTACGCAAGCCGGCTTCACTTATCTTGGCTCCAATGCTTCCATGGCGGGTATTTTGCATAATAATATTCAATCCTGGCTTCACACTTTCAGGCTTCCCCCGACCCTTGCAAGAAGCCGACTCCTATGTTGTTGATGCTTGTTCTTAGATTGAATTAATGAGATGGTATCTCGGCATTCCGACATAGTATCTCTGCTTCCTACACTGCAAACCAGGTGAAGTTAATTATATCCAGTCTTTCACTTGCGACTTGGATGGCAATCTCGGCTGACGGCTCCTTAGTGACTCGACGAAATCTCCATCTCGGCTACCGGCTTCACCGACGGATGCATCTCGGTCTGCTTGTTTCTAATCTTATTGCCCATCAATGCGTCCGCGAGCAAATCACAAAAAACCCACCAGAATAGGCGATGATTTGTATGAGAATCGACCAACATCAGATTGTTCAAATTGTTCCATAGGTGTCACCACAGCGAGGCATCCCGACATTACTTGCAACTTGGATGGAGCATGGTTCTCGTCCCACGTTCACTACAATTCGAATGAATCCCCAGGTCCGAAGATGACAGGAGCTGAAGAAGACGTGATTGCAGATTCATTTTTCACTGGGAAACAGAATCCGAGTTTGGTTAGAATCTCGGCCAAAGTTCTTGGTACTTTGCATTCATCTCGGGGTCAGTTTTGCATCCTTGATTCATCTATCTCGGTCATGTATGAAACTGGCTGGCGATCGTCAAAAGCAAAGCTATTGTTTTCACGTTCACACATGGCCACTTGGGCATGGGCTTACTTGGTGTGCTTCATATTCTTGCATTTTTCCAAGAGTAAGAGTCACCTCTGGCTGCGACTTGTCGTGGAGAGTACTTTCATCTCAACAGCAGCGCCAGGAATCAATTTTCTTCTCGGAAAGTCGGAGAATACCATCATCAAAAATACAATCGTGGAAAGTTGGAGTAGCTTCGTTAATGAAAAATCAAAGGAGAGGAGGATTTGAAGTCTTTTTTCCAAATCTCCTCTCCCAACAAATAAATTTTATCATCATTAGGGTGTCGATGTCGGAGCGTTCTTTCCTGAATCTCAGCGTCTCGGACATGCACACACGGTCACCATCATCATCCCGACGTCGTATCCCAGACATGCCCTCCCACGGGGCAGCCCTCATCATCTCGACATTGTATCTCGGCAGTAGTGAAGCATCTTCATTCCGATGTTCACCCTTCTCGGACATCTAAATCTCGGCATTGGAGATTAAGGCCTCTCGGCTTCAGGTACTGACATTATATCCCAGACCTCTGAGCGTAAAGAGACTCACTAAGCCCGTGGTCATGTGCATTTTACGATCAAGAGTTCTGAGGCCATGATTTATTGATCCGGGCTAATAATTTAGTTCGACCTATCTTGCTTTCACTTTGTGAATTTACGATTGGATTCTTGCTTTCACCGTTAGAGAAGTCCATACGATTAGGGCACTGGGTTTGCGATTTCACCGCCCCTTTCATCGTCGGATTCTTCTTTCTCACGCTTACTGTTTGTCGCTATCTGCTCTTTTTGAATTTCTCTGTGACGTTTTTCCATCGCTCGAAGCCCCTCTTTTCTCAAAATTAAATTGCCTCTGGTACTGAACATTTTTGGTGGCGGAATCAAAATTTACCGATTATTGCGAATTTTTGGTTGAACCATCGTTGGTCATGGGAATCGAATTTTAACGATCCCCACGGACGGCGCCAATGTTCTGTCTGAAGAACATAAGTGTCTAGCCCTAGGTGGGCTAGTATGTCGATATAGGATCTATAGTTTACTCCTAGGTATCCATGGATGGGATACCCAAGAGGATAGGATGATCACAGAGCACAAACAGCCAATGGAGTGAGGTGTGTGCTCTGTGCGGCAGAATTGTAAAGAGGCAGAGTTCAGAGCCTGTGTACCTTTAGGGTTTGCCAACTATTTATAGAAGGTACCTTAGGATTAGGGCTTGGACTGTTGGGCCTTATGGGCCTCCAAGCCCAAGTGTGTTGCCTTAATATCTGAGCCATATTTTATTCCATAACAAATGGTATAAACAAAATGCTAGCTATCACTGCCACAACCATCCACCAAACTCCAACTCCTCTGCTACTCCACCGTCTTGCCCTTTTCACCATGTTCATTACCCTGCCGTTATCTTGAACTAGTAGCAACTTTTAGGATTCATAATTGAATCCTAAAATAACAATTAATCTCATATTCAAAATATGTATAGTATATGATAGTTAACCATAATCAGGAATAATAATCAAACCAGCAATCAACATTCAGCTTATATCACAAGCAGCCAAATAATGTACACAACGTTGACTGGGAAATAGCATACAGCAATTCCTGGAACATGCAGTCATATATGCACACAGCGATGACTGACACAGCAAGTTCCGGATTCCAAGCACTGGGAAAACAAAAACTAAATGCAACAACACTTGTCCCAAACACGAATCCAAAATCATGGTAAAAACATGCATACACAGACATATAAAAGATATGAGATTAAAGTTACTACCTGAACGATTTTTAATCCAACAATTTATTTTCGTCTCCTTAAATCCTTTGGCAATGTCACTTCCTAAAATATTAAATAATATTCATTACTTCTACAAACTCTCTGAAATTCAAATAATACTTGAATTAATTACCATTTAATCCTCCTTTAGCTAGAAGTCCTTTATTAATTATAAAAATGTCAAAATCATAAATCTTTTCCTTTTAGACTTTCATTTTTGGGTTTGTTTCCAAAAATTCTAGAATTTTCACCGATCTTTGAAAATTCATAAATAATTACTTACATGTCCAAATTAAGTGATTCAAAAGGCTAAATAAACCTTGACATGTCTATGTTCAAATAAAAATATCATCGTCAGCCACAAAAATTTGTACTGTTCCAGATTCCCCTAAATCCCCTTACTGTTCAGATTCAAATTCTAGAATTGAGTGTCAATTTCATAAATCCATAACTTTTTGTACATAACTCCTAAAATTACAAATTACTTATCAAATTAAATCTTATGATGCTTGCTTCAATTATGTAAAATATTGGACCTCATTTGCTTAGTCAAAAATTCGTCACAGGCTTACTGTCCTGATAGGGTTTTTACTGGACAGTTTGAAAATCTTCATAATTTAATCATCAAGCTTCCAAAAATTATTGTTCCTCCTTAATTCTACACAATTTTTCATTCTAAACACTTTGGAAATGTCAAAAAGACCAAAATCCTACTGCTTTTGGGTCTAATTGAAATTTCCATGAAAAAGGAGCTTATTTCTTCCTCATAAATCTTATGATTTTATGTGAGATTTGACCTTTTAATTCCATGTAGAGGTCTAATATATTTTTAAATCTATATTACAAGTCTTTGTATGGAATCTCCTCTCAAGTTATAAGCTTCAAATCTACAAAAACAAGAGGTGATTAATCGAAGAATAATAACATAGACAAGTGCATAAAATCATTTGAATTACTTACTTGCACTTGTGAAAACCGTGCTTCCCTTTTACTCCTTCCAACCTTCGGCCTCCTTAGAAAAATACCATGAATATTAGACTTTTCCCCATAGGAAACTCATAAAGATTGAAGAAGTGGAATGGAAACTCTAATTACAACACCTCACCTTAATTCTTGTAATTCTCTTTGCTTCTTCTTTCCTCTTCTTATGTTTCGCTTTCTTCTTTTTCTTGAGGTCCTTGCATTACTACAAAAAGGAGATATTACTTCCCTAAAGAACGTTCTTATTTTTTAAAAAAAATAAATAAAAGAAAAAAGTGAACGTGGTAGCATTCTTGTAATTATTTGCTTGAAGTTTTAGCCTTAGGGGTCCTAAATAAAATTAATTTAGTCGTCCCAAAAACATTTTAGGATGCCTAAAATGAATTTTTGGTGTCCTAAAATGTTTTTGAGACGCTTAAAATTAATTAATTAGGGTATTTCTGGAAATTTTTTTGGCTCTAGGGCAAATTTTTGGCGTCCTAATTTTTTTTCAACGCCTAAAATTAATTATTCAGTGCATTTTAGAAATTTTTTTAAACACTAGGTGGATTTTTGGCCTTTTGGTGGAATTTAGGCATCCTAAATGGCTTTTTAGGATGCCAAAGAAATATTTTTTGCTTCCGAAATTGATATTCGGGATGCCAAAAGCAGGGTCATAGACAAATCACATGATGCAGCGCCATTTTCGAGTTGAATCAGACGGCTGAGCATGCGGCATCCTCGAATGGGGCTTTCGCCTTGGCTTTACTCTGTAACAAGGCTCTCTTGCCCATCCGAGTTCCCATCACTATTACTTTAACGCCTCCTATCGTGAGGTTCTTGGCCAGAAGGAATATCATCAAGACTAGTTTTTGAGTTCAGTCGATTTTCTCTCTCATGAATTTGAGTAACTGTTCCCCATTGCCCCTTTCAATTTAAGAAAATATTATAGATGTTGTAGCTCTAGTTTATGGTATTGATTTCAGCATTGGGTTTTGGTCGACATTGATTTGAATGTGTCATACTGCTCATTCTCGATCTGCCACTCGCCTTCCTTTCTGCTCCAACTCTTTCTCGCTACTGCCCCTCCCATAGCTAGCCTCCTCCGCTACTCCACTCTTATTTTTGCTCAAATCTGTGAAAGACGAAGGCAGATCTAAAGAAATGCCCGCCGGAGCTCGCGACTAAGATTGTCAGAGGGATGATGATGGCGCCATGGTTCGCCGGATTTGAAGAAATGCTTGCTCCCATGGTTCCACCAGGTCTGGTTTTTTTTTTCTTAATTTATAATACATAATAGGTGTTGCCCTGTCGTACCCTGGTTTCTGATTTTGATTTTCCTAAGCTCATAGAAATTTCTCAAATCTATTCAGCACCATTCTGCCATTCAAGCCTATGTCAATACCATTCGGCACCATTTGGCTGCGGCTTGGCAGGCACATGGAGGAGGGAATTAAAAAACTAAAAGACGTCCTAATCTTTTTTTGGGACGCCAAAAGTCTCAATTTTACAACTTCTCCCACATAGGCATCCCCTTAAAAAAAGATGTTAAATGGGTTTAAAAATGAACGTTAAAAGACCTTTTAGTAGTAGTGTTGGGCTGATTTCCTAATGGCATGAGGGATGAAATTGTATTTTAGAATTGCTAGAAAATGACCTTAATGACCCCTTGTCAATTGTCCAATTTGCCCCTTGTTTTAAGGCTCCTTATAGGTTGATTTCCAATTTCCCCTCTCTTCTTTCATATTGGTCGAAACTTGGCCTATTTTGGGGCTTCTTAATTTACTTTGCATGTGTGGTTAATTTGTACTCTACTTGTCTCTTTTCCATGGGGTAAATTTCTATGGTAAAAAAAATGATGACAGCAACTTTTTTCCCTTCTTTCTCTTGCCTTGTTGGCCACTTCATCTCCACACAAGTGTCACCTACCATGACATGTGGCACTCTTGGGTTATTTGATTCCCTTTTAATCCTATTACATGAGACAGATTTTCATCTTTATGGAATTTTCCTTGTTGGTCAAAATTTATGGCTTCTCCATGAAGTCTTGTTTCATCTTTTCCTATCTCAGTTATATGCATAAAGTCCCTTGTCATCTAGTTACATAATTTTCCCCTAATATGACAAGTGTATTCTTAGGGTACTAGATGAAATTGCATGGCTATTTCCTTTGTTATGTCACAATTTGACAATTACATGTGTCTTTCTCCATTTGCCAAATTATCTTGGTTTTCCTTTTAGCTACTTAGAGCAACCTTGGCATACACATGTACGTGTGACTTCAACTTGTCATCCTTTCCTTGATTTGGCCAAAAATTGTCCATAAAAAAGTGTTACAAAATTGTCTCCATTCTCCTTCAATCACATGCTTTCTTATCAAATTAATTTAATCATTCCTTGACTCAAAATTTAATAAAATAAGTATTCCTCTTTTCTTTTCCTTTTATTTCAAAATAATAATTTCCTTCATAGATGTCCATATTTCATTTTAAATAATCCCAATGTAGACATACATAGAATCTTTAGGATTTGACTTGTTAGCCAAAATCAACAAGTGATTTCCTATATTAACAAATAGCAACTATTATAGCCATTTTTATTTCCTCAATTATATTTATTAGGGAAGAATTCAAATAACCTTCTTTTGCCTAAAATTATGGCCTTAATTGATCATTGGAATATTAATTTCATGGCAAATATCTTTGTTTCGCATTATATCCCAAAATCTAAAATTTTGGAAAAACCAATATTGGCTAAATTCCTCCATTTATTCCGCTAAATATTTACATTGTACATGTAATTTCAATAAGACAACAATTTGGGATATTACAGCCAAGTTGATAGTAATGCTTTTAACGTCTGTTTTTTTGATTTGATGCACGATCAGGAACGATGAGATCTTAGATCTGATGCACGATTAGGAATGATGAGTAAGAGAGGATCTGGGTCGCTGCAGAGAGGATCCAGTTGCCGCTGAAGAGCCTTGATTGTGCTCGTCGTCGTTGATCTCCCTATTGTTACCACCGGAAACGATGAGCGAGAAAGGATCTAGGTTGCTGAGGACGGAAGAAGATGCTGACCCTTCATTGTGCCTGAACCTTACCACAATCACTACTAAAGATCCTCAGCACACGATCAAGAATGATAGACCCCAGGCCTCGATAAACCAAGAGCCCATAGAAGTGGCCAGCTGGAAAAACTCCACATTACACAAGTAGAATCTGAACAGGGAGGGCAGACATTGGAGAATGGAATTGAAGATAGAAATTAAAAATAACAAGGAAAATCATGCTTCCATCAAGAAGAGGGAGCAGCTGATGGATAGACGACGGAAGATTCAATAGCTTGTTTCCAGCTTTTAGAAGCTACTCTTCGAGCTCCTTATCAACGGCTGCCATTGGTGCTTGAAGATAAGGAGTCGACAAACCTCTAGTAATTTCCGTGGGTTCACTCCATTAAAGCCCTAGAAACTCTTGAATCGAAGCCAGAGACAATGGATTCAAAACCATTAAGGAAATGGGTGAATTTGTCAACTAAAAAATTAGAGTTCATAAAAGAGAATCCAGCGGAACTCCGTTCAGACTTTTGGGTTCCTAAAAGAGAGAGCACCCGAGATATGTTTTTTGGATTTTAAAAGTGTGTAGGAGTCTCAATTTTAAATTGGGGATGCCAAAAATGCCACTTTTGGCTTGCCAATTCTAAAAGGGACGCCAAAAGCACTACTTTTGGAAAAATTAGTGCTTTTGGCGTCCCTTTTAAAATTGGGATGCCAAAATCCTCCACATAATTACAAAAATATCATCGTCTTTATTTTTTTACTTCCCTTTTTATAAAAGGAATGTTGTTTGGGGACGCCATTTCTGCTTTTTGTAGTGGTTTTTTTGTAGCTATTGGTTATGTTTTTAAATTCTTATTATTGTGTTCATTAAATAGAGGATGAATAATCTATTCTAATATGTAACTCCCTATAATTGAAAACAAGGGGACGGATACAGTTAGAGATTGTAGATACAGGCAAGCCATTCCTTTAGGACTTGGAGGAATACTAGACATTGATTCTAATTTCGACCTTAGGAAAGCCCTCCTTCCACAGGTATATAAATATAAATTGTAGACAAAGATCTGAACTTGTCATTATGAAAATCATACAATTCCATTTAACATGAACATGTATTGGTGCTTCTCTTGATATAACACAACATTGATACTAGATGACATGTTATCTCATGTTCTGTTATATACTGATATCATTAAAAGCATCAAGTCCATGGTCTCTTGATATGTTTCATGTTTAATGAAATTGTATCATCATCATCATATTTATATGTTTATGTGGTTGCTTAGTTGAATCTTGGTTGTGATGCCTTTGTTCTTTTCCAAGTTTTTTTTTTGTTTGGTTGCCCTTCCTTGAAAAGGCTTAGATCATTATTGAGTGTTAGATGAATGTGTTTATTGTAATTTTAACCCCGACATTTGGGAGCTATCGATGCATGGTTTGTATCACTTGCCATCCTTAAACTTGAATACTGTGATTCTTTGATTTAGGGCTAAGTTAACTAATCTGAGGCATTTTAGCTCTTTTGAGAATTCAGATAAAATATGGCTCTTCCCTATCTAGGTTTTAGGTGAGAAAAGAGAATTCTCTTAGTTATTGAAGCTAAGTCTAATTAACATAATTCGTATATAAACTTGAGAATTCTATTTTGGTATGGTTGAGTATGGATGTATGAAGAGGCACTAGTTGAGAGGAAAATTGCACTGAAGGATAATAATAAGGAGCTACTTGACTAGTATTTCCACATACTCTGTTACTTCCTTATTATTGGCCTTTCATCTTGTTTTCCATCTCTTCCAGAACCTCCTCACGATATCATATTCACTCATATAAAATCTAGTTTTTATATTTGCATATTAATTCTGTTATACTCAGCTTCATTAAATAAGAATTTTCTCCTTTTTTCACCTCAAACTAGGAATGGCATAGAGCCATTCATGTTTCATATTTGAGATTCAAAAGGATCAAAATGTATAAGAATAATAATCTAGCATCAAAGCAAAGGGCACAACATTCGACTTTAACTAGTTTTACAATATGAATCATGCATCAACAGTATGCAGATGTCGAACCTAAAATTTCATTCACTATATCAAACACTCAAAATTGATCTAACTCCTTTGGAGATGGGGAAATGCAAGGAAAAAAAGTAAACCTTGAAAAAACAAATGCTAGAGTTATAATTCAATTAATAATATTGGTTAGATTTACTTGTTAGTTGTAATTATTTTTTATATAGCTTGCATTTTTATTATTTAGATTTGTCTATTGAATTTATATTTCATAATATAGCTTTCAAATATAATAATCTAATAGGGAATCTGTGAAACATAATAAAATGTATATTTTAAAAAATGGCCACTTTTTAGACCAGGATAAAATTACCCCTTCTAAAAAATGTGCTTTTTTTTTTATTACAAATTGATACTTTTAACACAGGTCAATAGAGCAACTTGCAATACCCTAATTTTCATAATTCTTATAAACATTGTATTTTGAAAAATAATTACTAAAATACAATGGTGAATATGTGTCTCAAATAATTATAATCTATTGATTATAATTTTATCCAAATTTCACTAGAAAATTAATAGACAAACGGTTGGATTGGAGACTACATATTTAGCACAATAAAATATGATATAATTAACACATAAAAGGATGGTTATATTATAAACCAATAGAGGCAAGGAAGTGTTATGAAAACACTTAAGTAATTAATTTTTAATTAAAGGAGATTAGCAAAGCACAAATTTTCCATGGCTAGTTAACAAATCAATTAACCAATGACAAATGCAATTTAGAGGCATATAAGCATTGGATTAAGAGTTAATTAAACTTTGTTAATTAATTTTAAAAGTCAACAATGGCATCTAGCCAATGAGAAATCAAGAAAATGATCTAAATCCTTAGATAATTAATTAAACCAATGGGAGACTTGAGCCATGGATTAAGGATGAGGATTGAATTTAAACAAACACAAATTAAATCCAATGGCCCTAGTTAATCACCAAATTAAGCTAAATCCTCATGAAAATAAAGGGGCCAATAAGAAGCTTGAATTATTAGATTAGCCAATGAAACATATAATCAATGGGGCATTTAAACACTTCAATTGAATGCTAATTGGGATTAAATATTCAGCCCCAAAGTCAAGAGTAAGGACGCATGGCACTTTGGGGGGGGGGGGGGGATTAGAATATAATATTTAATAGCACATGTTAAATTAAAATAAATGGGCTTAATCGTATGTAATTAAAACTAACAAGTGAGAACCTTTGAGCCATAAATTGTGTCTTTATGGAAAACCAATTCACATGAACCATTGATGAAGAAAAATGATTCAAAGGTTGAGGCTCTTGAATTTTCCCTATAAATAGAGAGCTTTCCTCTCTTCATTCTTCACACCAAATCAAACTCCAAGAGTTGATTTCTAAAGTAGTGAGAGTGAGAGGTAAAGTTCTTAGAGCAAGAAGAAGGAGTAAGAACTTCAAGAGGTAAGTTCTTGAGCTCTAGCTTTTAGTTTTCTAGTCTTTAGCTTTTTAATTCTTAGTATAAATGTAGTTTAATTCATTAAATTGTTAGTAAAATTCCTATACTTGTTTTTAGGTCTCCTTGCATTGAAAAATACCTAATGAGGTAAAAACATGTAGGGAAGTAATTTTTAGAGTTAGTGGAACAAGATTGTGAAAATTGTAGAATTTCCAGTTTTAAAGGTTGTGCTGGCAGCAAAAATTGAGGCTATTATTTTATGTAGAAAATGAAGTCATTAAATCATGAAAGTTTACAGGAATAAAGTATACATGTAGGGCTTTCCAAATATATAAAATATGTAACGTTTTGATCTCTGGACAAGGAAATATGAATTTTTGAAGTTAAGCCATTTGTTCTGGGATTAAAACTGGGCAGCGTTGAGAAACTTAAATTCTGGGAATGATTCTTGATGTTCTAGCTTCTGGGAATATTTTTCCTTAAAAATAGACATGTAAAGAGTCATGAGTAATTTTACGGAACCTCATTTTGAGTTTTGTAGAATTAGTTATAATTTTTCAAAGTTTCTGAAAAATCTGTCTAGAAATTCCAGCAATGCGTTTTTGAGAAAATGTAAGGGTAAAAATAGAATAATTAATCCACCGAGGGTAGGAGGGTAAATTAAACCTTTAGGATATTATTATAAGCAATATAATATTTATCACAATATCATATAATAATCCCACGATGATATATAGGATATCCAAGAAGTCCGGAGTCTGATTCAAAAGGTCGGACGTTTCGGCAATGACACGGTGGAAGGTACGTTCGCGTACTAGTAACTTTAATCACCTATATCTTGTATGATCGTATATGATTGATAGATTCATGAAGTCATGGACAAGACTAGGTCTTGGGTCATGCTCCGAGACTAAGTTTGTAAGGCTTAGGTCACATGTTTATATACATTCAGCTTTGTGCGAGTTATAGTCATGATAATACCGTAGTATGTTTTCCTAGCGCTGAAGATACGAGGAGCTGTCGTGGCACTGGTTAGTGCAAACGTTGCAAACATTACATCTGCTGTGTGCTATGTATTGTTGTGCTGTTAACATTACATGTGTTGTGTGCTACATATTATTGTAACCTTACATCTGATGTGTGCTATGTATGGTTGATGCTGATATGTAATGAATATCTGTCATATATTGTTATATCTACTATAGAGGTTAACTGTTACCTAAGATTCAATTCGATTGAATCTCAGCCTTGACTAAAGATTCAGGAAAGGAACCAGGGTCTAAAAAAGACGGTGTGGATGAAGTCGTGAAAAGGCAACAGTAAACGGAGCCGTGAAGAGGCACCGATGGATGGAGCCGAGAAGAGGCACCGGGCGAGATGAAAGGATAGTTTCTGGCATGAATCTGATAAAGTTATTTCAAACCGTTTGGTGTCTAAGGCAGGGTTAGTCTACGTGGTTCAATCAATAAGTCGCCGTGAAAGATGGGGAGACTTCCACTAGACACCTACCTAGCCAATATGTTTGATTAACCGAGTTAGTTAGGTTCTAAAGCCACTAGTCTAGTTAAAGCTTGGTTTAAGATTGTATAGTTATCATGTAAAAGTTGTAATTATACAAAGTCCTGTATAATTGTATCATATGAATGTTCCTTCGGGATTTTTAATATACCAGCTTATGCCTGGGTATTTTATATCAATCACTCATCGTCCAAATATAAGCGCATGCTCTCCGTTCCGTATTACTCTGAGTGGTAACACCTCAAACTTTGTTGGTTGTTTTTTTTTTCCCCTAAAACTAAATGTCAACCGACACAATTTGAAGTATGGAATTTGGGGCGTTATACAACCATTCTAAATTAATATTTTAGACTGATTGTAGAACCGTTATTAATAAGGATAGACTTTCAAAATCAGTAGGGTTATCGTGAATCAAGGAAATTAATAAGAAACTGCTCTTATTTGAGGGTTTTTAGAGAAGAAAATTTGGTGATCGACAGGATTCAAAGTTTCATTAAAGGGATCATACCCTTTTGCTTGGAATTGGAAATCTCCGTTACAATCAAAGCTGGTTTTATTACAAGTGTGTACTGATGCTTTGATAGATCTTGGCTAGATTTGCATAGGTCTAATTTGGTCTATTTAGTATAGGAGTTTTTTTGTGTGCTTCATTATGTGTTTTTGTTCTACTTATCATTCAAGGAAGAAGATCGAGTTCAATCAATTCAAACTCTCATATTTCCTTCTTGATTTTGAATCCGCCAACCTCATCTTTGGTATTTTTTTCCTATATGTTTTTGGGGGTAAGATGTTTCTTAGTTCTTTATTTGTTGATGAAGATGCTTCACCAATTGAATGCTATTGATAATAACAGGATTCGTCAGTTATAGTGAGGACTAAGAAGAGAAAGAAAATATTGATGTGCTTAGCTAACAGGGTAGTTTATTATTACTCTTATTGAACGATTATTAATTTTTCATGCCACTACTAATTACAATGGTACACAAGATGTACAAAAAAAGGCACACTATTGCATTTTCCGTCCCATCAAGCACCACTGCCATCGAGCCAATCTGTGCCTTCTTTAGCTAATGATCGTTGCTCTGTAATTTATTTAGGAGCATCAATGGCAGATCCAATGCATCTGTGCCATTTACTTGAAGAGAAGAGCATCATTTGGCCTATCCAGAAGAGACAAGATTGTTGTCGCAATATGTTTCGATGAAAGACCGGCTTCATCAATCTGATCTTGAGGCGATCCATGTTCGATGTATCTATCAGGAAGCATCATCGCTCTCCACTACAACCAAAGTTTAAAAAGAGAAATTAGACTAGAAATCTTGGTGCCGTAATGAAAGAAATTATATTAATCATGAAGAACTTTGTATAAATTACCTTGAGGGGTCCATCAAGTACGCCAGCCAAGCTTAGGTAATGCGAAACATGAGATCCAAAACCTCCTATAGAGCCCTCTTCAATGGTGATCAGAAATTCATGCTCCTTCGCTAATTGCTTAATGAGATCAGTATCAAGAGGCTTGCAAAACCTAGCATCAGCAACTGTGACAAATACATTTTGTTTTTCCAGTAGTTTTGCAGCTTGGAGGCTTTGTTGAACTGTTGATCCATATCCCAGAATCGCAACTCTGGTTCCTTGTATCAGCATTCTTCCTTTTCCAATCTGCATAACCACAAAATAAAAAAATTAAAAAAACAAAAAACAAACTAACAAACAAGATTATAATTTGTTCGTTTATTATGGTTTGTGAGTTTCTACTTTGCCTGACCTCCAGTGGGGTTCCTTTGTTTTCCGGAGGCAACACGGCTCCAACGCCATTTCCTCTTGGAAACCTAAAGCAGCTTGGTCTGTCATCAATGGCTGCTGCAGTTGCAACCATATGCATCAATTCAGCTTCATCAGAGGGAGCCATCACCACCATATTGGGCAGACAAGCCATGTAAGTGATATCAAATGCTCCACAATGAGTTGGTCCATCCGCACCCACCAACCCAGCTCTGTCCATGGCAAACCGAACAGGCAGTTTCTGAAGAGCTACATCATGGATCACCTACACAATAATAATCAACCATGGTTCTCTAAGATTACTGCCTTTGAAGTGAAGTACTATTTTCGGTCTTTAATATATAAGATCTAGTTGACTTTTTTTTTTAGAAATTAAGGAAGATAATTAAATTAATTTAAAATATTTATATTTATCTTTTTCTCTTCTAAACTAATTTGTCTAACTTATAAATTGATATATAATCTAATGATACACAAAAACATATAATATGATTAAGTAATTACTATAGCTTTCTTGATCTCTCCAAACAAAAAAAGCTAATTGGATCTTATATTTAAGATCAAAGGAAATACTTAAGATAGTTTTGGCTCACCTGATCATATGCACGTTGAAGGAATGTGGAGTAGATAGCACAGAATGGCTTGAGACCTTCAGTGGCTAATCCAGCAGCAAAAGTAACAGCATGTTGTTCGGCAATCCCCACATCAAAGCAACGATCAGGGAATTTTTTCTGGAAATAATTTAAACCCGTGCCACCACCCATGGCCGCATGAATAGCTACTATCTTGCTGTCTTGTTCGGCTACCTTGATCAAAGATTCAGCAAAGTACTGGGTATAGGATAATGTAGGAGATTTTGGCTTCATTTGTTTCCCTGTTTTGGGATTAAACTTGACAACACCATGCATTTTATCAGGTGCTGCTTCTGCTGGGGGATATCCCTTCCCTTTTTCTGTGACAACATGTATCATAACTGGACCTGATATCTGTACTGCTTTAACTTTCTCCAAAATCTCAACTAGATCTTCCACATTATGGCCGTCCACCGGCCCAATGTAATACAGCCCTAGCTCCTCAAAAAATGTTGACCCATTACCGTTGACCATCCCTCTTGCATACTTATCAACTTTTGCTGCTACTTCATGCGTTTGCCCTCCTATCTGCTTCGTTATAGTCTATATCAAAAAAATCATACAGTCATATTTTGTCCCAGTCTACATTATTTTATTCACTATTTTCACTATTCAAAATTAAAGCCAAGCTAGCTAAAGAAAGACGCCTTACCAAGGTATATGGATACCTCCCCTCTCAACATTAAAACCGTGAGGGTCACAGGCCCCAAAACGAATAATTTCGAAAGTGAGGTATTGAGATGTTATAGGCTTACATTTGACATCTTAACACTTACTTTTGCAGCTTCTCTGAGTTTGTGGAATTTCCTGCTGGCTTGGATCTTTCTTAAAGCACCATTGAGTGCTCCAACAGGGGTTGCAGGGCCGTCAAGGGTGGCAGTTGGTAAGGAGACTTGCTTGTTGTCGTTTAGAATCATGATCATGTTGGTGTCTAGGAACCCGGCATTGTTCATCGCTTCATAAGCTTGACCAGCAGTCATAGCCCCATCCCCAATCACTGAAATCACGTGATTGTTCTTTCCCAGAAGATCCCTACCAACAGCCATCCCTACCGAAAACAAAGCATTGAAAATTGAGAATTCCTCTTTAGTTTTTGTTACTTTAGGTAGTCGGGGATAGTGAAATAAACTGATCGACTCTTGTTATTAATTATAAGACGCACTTTATATAGAAACTGTTTATATAGGTAGATTGGTATCTCAACCGTGAGACTAATTCAAATACAAAATATGAAAATATCATAATGCGTAACTAACATAATCTTAACAGCGCAACTACTCAACTACAAACTATACGAGAACTTTTTGTCTTAAGGTTTAAGAATCTCTCACCAAGACCAGCCGATATGCTTGTGGAGCTATGTCCCGCACCAAAAGCATCATGAACACTTTCGTCCCTCTTGGGAAATCCAGCCAGCCCAAAAGTTTTCCTCATGGTATGCATCCTGTGCCTCCGACCGGTGAGGATTTTGTGTGGGTACGCCTGCAAATTCATTGCTCTCTCACAAATTGACACCAAGAAATAAAAACATCTAATAATCATTACAAGAAGATGATGGAGCTAGAAACCTGATGGCCAACATCCCATATAATTTTGTCTTCCGGCGTGTTAAACACATGATGCAGAGCCACCGCAAGCTCTACCACTCCTAAGCTTGAGCTAAGATGCCCTCCGGTATCTGAAACAGAGTGTACAATTTCTGCCCTCAGCTCAGCTGCAAGTTGCTCAAGATCCTGTCATATATGGGTGAAAAAGATTTGAGTGTTGTGCACGGTACTGGATCAGTCATTAATTATAAGACCCTTGACTTTTTTGGAGAGACTAACATTAGAAAAGCCAACTGGGTCAGAGAGGAGTGTATCAATATACAGTCATTTAGACAAAAATAGTTTACCCCGATGGACAAATTATTCATATGAATAGGATAGTTTATGGTATCCAACAATGGCGTTGCCGGTTTGTGTTCTGAGAAATCAATCTTCCAGCCATCACCATCTTTTCTTATAACAGTCCTATCCTCCTCGTCGAAGCTTTTCGCCGAACATCTAACAAAGAACTGCCACATACATATACAATATAATTAATAACATGTAATAGCCATTGTTAAATTTCAGAAACAAAATTGGTGCCCAATTAGCTAACCTGCTTTTTGCCACCATGAATTGGAATCGGAGTCTTGAGGCCCAGAGGGATTGACTGATTTGGCTTGAGCAAGGAGCAAATATTTGCCATGGTTGCTGTGAAAGAGAGAAGAGGCAAAGCTTACAATGCTCAGAGAATTTTGTATTATTGCATTGGACATAGAAGCTGCTCCTCTCTATATATAGCTCAGAGGTAAGAAGGAAAGCAGATCTCCTCCTCATTGTTTTTTTTATTATTATCTCTCATCAGCTCATCTGGATCGTTGATTGGGAAGATGAGAAAAAAATCAAAGTAGTATTATGATATTTCAGATCGATTAAATGGACATGATTTAAAGATTACGATGAATGATAATGAGATAAATCCAACCTACTAAAAAGAAGATGGTAATTAAGTAATAACTCCTTTTATTTATATCTATGCGCCTAATGAAATGCAAAGAATAGAGAGGAATGCTTTTCTTTTTTCATTTTATTTGTTTGCAACAAAATTGGAAGATTTTGCAAATCTTTAATCTATTGGATAAAATAAAACTAAGATAAATATATTTTTAAATTTTATTATAAACTCAAATTGATCTATTATTATAGGTTTTCAACGTTTGTAAGGAATTAATAATGAAACTTTGAATATCAATAAAGGACGAGACTTTTTTAATTACAACAACAAATAACAAATTAAGAAAGAGAAATATAGGATTTAAACAGATAATAATTAAAGAATAGTGTAATTAGAGAACTTGACAAAATAAATATAAGGAAGCATAAGTGTTTTCCTAATTAATTTACCATCCGACTTGGCAATGTTCCGTTGTTAATTTTTTTTTAAAAAAAAACCAATGAACATTAATAGGCGATGAGAAATCTTAAATGACGACAACAAATAACAAATTAAGAAAAAGAAAAATACAATTTTTGTGATATAATAATCAAGTTTATTATTGTATATTATTTTACTACCCTTCTATTATTACAGACTCATTTTGTTTACTCTGTTTCTTACTGTAATAAGTGATGATCAAGGTTGTTACACTCGTGAGTTTATGTAAATTCGTGAAAATGATGTAAATTAGTATCTTATACTTGAATCGTAAATCTACAAAAGTTTACTTTTACTATTACATAGATATTAATAGTGTATAATAAATAATTAAAATATAAAAAATTTCAACAATTTGATTTAAATATATTTTAAATCTAAATAATTGAAATTAAATTCATCAATATTCAAAATTTACTATATTTAACAAATAAATTTTTATAAAACTCACATATAAAACCGCTGAGCATGACCAAATAAAAAAAGTTAACATGAGTTTAAGGGTGAGTTAACATGATTTTAGAAGTTTGAAACGTAAAAACGATAAACTTATTGTGTAAATTCATAAATTTAACTGAGTTTACAACGATCTCGAATTTACCAGTGACTCGACTCAATTTAATAAACTATAAACATAAAAATGATAAACTCGGAGAATCAATTTACGAGTTCAACTTACGAGTTTGACAATAGTGGTAATAACTACTACTAGGTTCATGGTATTTTAGAAAAATTGCGGTATATTCAATTAACCACTCCCTATATTAAATGCTTTGGATATCAGGGAAAAAAATATAATTTTAGAGATAAAATTGTAATCTGATCGGTTGATATAATAATCAAGTTTATAATGGCATAACTTTACCACCCTTCTTTTATTACTCATTTTGCTTACTCTATTTATTACTGTAATAACTACTGCATTTAATGCTTTGCATTTCAGAAATTATAAGATACATTGTTTCACATTTATGACATTTTTGTGATAAAAAGAGATTCTTGTATATTATAGAAGCATTCATTGTATTTATTGTAGATGCATGCAACAGTATAACTATCCAATCAATATGGTGAAGATTGTGATGCCAGAAACAAAAAGAGAATAAATGTCGTACCTAAATTTTTATTTATTTAAGAAAATCCAATATTAGAGTAAATTATCTACTTGTATACAAGGTTATCAAACTCGCGAGTTTAAATAAACTCATAACAATGATGTAAACTCATAAGAATTTACTTTTGTTCTTAAATAGATATTACCAATGTATAACTAAATAATTACAAAATAAAAATGACAACAATTTGATTTAAATATATTTTAAATTCAAATAATTGAAATTAAGTTCATCAACATTCATCATTTATCATATTTAACAAAGAAATTTCTATAAAATTTATATATAAAGCCACTGAGTATGATCAAATAAAAAAAAGTTAACACGAGTTTATAAGTAAGTTAACATAGCCACGTAAGCTAGAAACGTAAAACGGTAAACTCGATGAATAAATTCGTGAATTTAACTGAGTTTACAACTAGCACGAGTTTACCACTGACTCGACTCGTTTTTATAAGTTAGAAACATAAAAACGGTAAACTCGCAGGGTCAACTCGGAAGTTTGACATAAGTGCTTATATGCAATACAAGAACAATCTCATTGTTATGACCATCGTTATTACAATCACATGAATCTCAAGTCGTATCTCACGATTCGATTCAAAAACATGTGGGAAAGATATAAATATGTTGATGTATTTTACTTATGCATGTATCTTACGATTCTAGAAGCGATACAAGCCAGAATCGCAGGAATTGCGTGATGCCAATGATTCTTGC
This sequence comes from Acacia crassicarpa, assembly GCA_034222035.1. Lineage (NCBI taxonomy): Eukaryota > Viridiplantae > Streptophyta > Magnoliopsida > Fabales > Fabaceae > Acacia > Acacia crassicarpa. The sequence continues at coordinate 13,549,124 of JAWXYG010000009.1, read as the reverse complement.
AATTCTAGGTGAACTGGATGCGTACAGATTAGGTTGAATCTGTCACGACCCGACTTTAGAAAACCCCCTTTTTTCTTTTTTCTTATTTTGTCAAGATTTATTAAAGAATTTCCTTTTACTTCTATGATTATCCCTAATTCCCTCTCCTTTGACTAAAAAAAAAAATTGTCGATTAGTAGCGATGAAAAATAACCCCTACAAATATCAAAATTTGTAGTAGTTTTATCCTAAATCACTACAGATTTGCAACAAAACACTCACGCCAAAACGCGCGCTGGTAAAGGAACAAATTTGTAGCTGTTATAAGGAAATAACCGCTACAAACAATGTCAAACTGTTGTCAAATTTGCAATAGTTATTTTGTAGGGCTTTTTATTAATAAATTGCCACAATTGTAGCGCCAAATAGGCGTTTTATGGCGCAAAAGTTGTAGGGTTAATTTTTGTGGCGGTTTAAAGGTAGAAACTACTACAGAATGCAAAGAGTCTAAAAGTTTGTTGCAGTTTTAAGTTAAAACCATTAGCAAAGGGTCTTGCACATTTGTCGTTACCTCAAAAAAACAGTGACAAAATCCAAAAAATTTGTGGTAGTTAACTCTAAAACCATTACATAGTGAAGCCTATATAAATCGTTGGCGACTTAAATCATTTTGTGAAGAATTTGTAGCATGAAGCTAAATATTGGTTTCAAAGTATCTACCCTCCCATGAACAAATGCAAATGCGTTGTGCCCGATATCGTGTTATGTGTATTGTAACATCCCAAATTTTGGAATTTGAAATTTAGATATTTTATGTAAATTAATTATGTAATTTCGAGCTAAATAATTATGAAGTTAATTATTGGAAAATGTAGGAATTATTTTTCCTTGAGGAATTTACCGGAAAAGAATAAAAGAATATTCGTACAGGATAATTTTAGGCCTAAAAATCATGGAATGAATATTTTAAGGCCAAAAGAAATTTAATTAAGAAGGAAAATTCTTAAATGGAACTAAGGATTTAAATTTATATAATTCTCTAATAATTGCAATTATATAAGAATGGGCTTTATTGCAAATAAAGGCCTTGTGGAGAATCAAGTGGAATAATTTTACAATTTCATGCAAAACAACTATTTTATTCATTAAACCAATCAAATCCATTTAATCCATTTGGGCCAAACCCAATTCAATTAACTTCCAGCCTAAACGTAGCCCATAATTCCTTTAGCATTTAATAACCATTTGATCATGTAACCCATAAGCCCAACATATTCATTTAACCAACCCATTAATATTCATCAAACCCAATCCATTGAGATTTGCTTCAGCCATACTCCATTACTAATGAAATAATACGTTTCAGCCCATCTGATGCAACGCAACCCAAATACTCATTTTAACCCAACTCATTACCTATTATACAAAGTAGCCCATTTCAATTTCTATTCCCTGACCAACTATATTCATTAAACCAAACTTTTATCCTCTCGAAGACACATGGAAAGAAACTGTCTAGACACGCAAAGATTGTATCAGCGCCATAACTCACTCGTCATCATAGATTGCTTTCGGCCAGCTACTGTTCACGCAAGACAGGAAAACCTGCAGCGCCATATCAGCAAATACAGATCTCTTCCCATACCTCTCGAGCACCACACCTATATCCACTGTGTATCTTTCCTTGGACCATCGTTCTCTCCCCTCTCGGACTGGACCTTTGGGTCTCTCTCTATATATATGTGTGTGTGTATCCATGCTTTACTTCCTCCAGCCAAGTGAGTCCAAGACTGAGAAAGAGAGAGTTTGAGCCGAGGGAGAACGTGAAAGTGAGAGAGACCGAGAATAGGAGAGGCGGGAGAGTCGGGAACGCATCTTGATTTTCTTTACTCTGTTTTCATACCAGCAAAACAGAGAAACCTTGACCAGCGAGAATCAACGTTCAAGTCCGGTGATCGAGGTTAGCTACTGTGCTTTGTACACACACGTTGAGGAAAGTAAACGAAACTAGTTACTGGCTTACTGCCATACAGTAACGGACCTAAGATGTAATGTTTGTCGGTGCACTTTTTTTTTTAAGGAGGATAAAAGGCAACTCACACCTTCATAAAATTTAAGATCAGAAATTGGGTTCAATTAAAAAGTATTTTCGAGGAAATCAATTTAAATAGAACAATATATTCTAATTCCATAGCATACAAATACTCAGATGTTACACAATCAAATTCCAAAGCAACATGCAAGCAAAAATTATTATGATTTCTCATATGTGATAAGATATTAAAAATAGGTAAGAAAATTGTCCATGCATGAGTTTGAATACAGGATCTGCTGTAGGACTAGTGAAATTATCACCACATCACCTAGACAACTTATTGTAAAGTCACTTCAAAAAAAATATCTCTCCTTCAAATTTATGGGTGCATTTACACCCATAAAAACATGTGTGGTCCGCCAATGCTGCCATAGGTATATCGATAGTAAGAAGAGAAAATGCATGGCACCCATTGAAAACTTACTGACATAAATATATATATATCTAAGTGTCACTGCATTAGGAAGAAAAGAGAAGAAAATTTCCTCTCTCATATACATCCAAAATATAAGTAATATATATACAGATTATAAGCTGAGTCCAAAACGGTTGCTCTATTAATATAACGCTGCACATAAACCTTTGGAAGCTAATAATAGAAACTTAAATGGCATTTTAAGACCAACGTGTGGCTGAGTATATTAGTATACAATTACATAGTGTTCTTCCAGGATTCCAAAAGTCACACGCAAGGCATATATATATATATATATATATTAGTTGGTGCTTATACATATACATACATTGCTTTCTTTTCTTATATATACAGTCTCCCATTGCTTTGGAAGTTACGATCACTGACCTCTATATGATGACTTATCAGGAGAGCACCTTGTCATTTATGGTTGAACATGTTGGTTTATAAGAGTTTAAATATACAACTGAAGTATATTCACTTTATCAGCAAGCATGTTGAATTTTACATGGGAATAATAGGTCTTAATGAACCTCGAGCCATGCATGGTGATTTTTGAAAGATTAGATAGGTACCACATATTTTAAAATCCCATCGTACTCAAATCACTAGCTTAACTATATTTATAATAATGATGATGATGATGATGATGATTAGTAATAAATAAATAATAAATAGATATTGTTACTATTATTTTTTTAAAAAAAAGGAATAAATAATAATGGGTGTCGTCATTAATTAATAATTAATAAAAAAGGGGTATTATTAATTAATAATAAATAAGAAATGGTATTATTAATTAGCAATAAATACAGAGAGAATTAATAGTTACATTGTTTTCACCTACTTTTTAATCCCGTCATAATGTGCCCACCTCAAGCTTTTTAAATATATTTTTATTAAAATTTGTATATCTTAATTTTATTAAATTATAAGTTATAATTTTATGTAGATTTTTAGAAGAGTTATTAATGGTTAGTAAATTGGTTGTGGTAGATTGATTTTTGGCGCGTGTTTGAGCTCTTGGATTAAGAGTAGTGTAATAATAATTAGCTTCGGCGAGAGGTAACCACTTTCCACTTGTTATGTGTATTAGTATGTTATTTGTGAGTATTTTGTGAAATGATTATAAATATCTTAATAGAAATTGCCTTGTGGAATCTTATGATTTGAATTTTGAATATCTACATTTATTTATTTATTATTTATGTATAAGAATTGAGAAGTTTTGATATTATGATATTTATTATGATAATTATGGGAAGGGTTGAATTGGGAGGAAATGAAATATTATATTCCACCACGTGGTGAGACCTCTATTGATGCATGATGGTTGGCTTTATATTGTCCCACCTGTTCAATGAGAGATTGACCCACTAGTTCAATGAGGACGTACGACACCCTGATGGTTCAATGAGGGGGAAAGACCCATGGTCTGGGACATGTGCTTTGAGGATTTTGGCCGGTCCTCATCACATGACCAGTGAGCTTTTGAGTAACCAGTAATATAGATGTAACTTAGCCCATGGATCTAGTCGGAGGAAATAAGGCGGTTTGGTTGGATTGGTGGGAGGTATCTTGGGAATTGTGTTAATGAAAACTGTGATACATAATTCTGATATGAAATTTTGTGATGTGAATATTGACAAATTATATTATTTTAAATACTTTGTTATATAAATTGTTCCACATAGCACCTCACTAGCACATATTGGTATTCGTAATAAGTTGGATTGATGGTTACCACATTTTTCCAAGTGATAGCTCCCATCCAGGTCCATCAAGGAAAACTTCGGAAGCTTAGGCTACTCCTTCTGACAGTAGTGCTTCCATCTTTTGGTATACATTGGATAATTGTATATTGCCACGTAGGGCTCATTTTGCATACTCTGATTTATTGTGTATATTTTGATAAGTGATGAAGCATTACTTAGTCATTGATCAAACCTTAATCAATAATTATGCAAAGTAAAATGGAGGACCTGTATCATGTTACCTAGCACCACATTCGTATTTTTTCGTCAGAGATTGACAATTAGTTTCAGACCAATGTTTAGCTTTATGCTACAAATTCTTCATTCTAATTCGAAAGTTCATAGCAGTTATAGTAGAAACCGCTACAAAACTCAAACGTTTTTTCAACTTTGTGGTGGTTAACACTAGAAACCGCTACATAATACAAACGTTGTGGCAATTTCTTAAAAAAACTGCTACACATCTAAAGCCAACATAAGAATCTTTCCACGCAAATTTTATTCTGTGAAGAATTAGTAGTAAGAAACCTGTAACACCCCCAAATTTCTAACAATTATAATAACATAAAATTGCAATAATTTTTATAAATAATTACTGAAATTCAAAATAACTAAAATTTGAGAAGTGTTACCGCCACACTTGTACGGGGACAAATGCAAGGCTACCTTATTACATTAACGTAAATCCAAACTTAAATAAAAATGTTTTATTCAAAGCATAAAGTAAAATAAAACTAGCTAAAATTAGCCGACTATTCTTCCTCACTTCTCACTGCTAGCCCCAACCTTGAACCATGTTTCACTGAAATTCTGCTCCCCCGAAGGATCATCACAGCCCAGAACACAAACATCAACAAAGCTGGTAATCCTAATAAACAAAAATAATATAGAATAATAATAATAATAAATATTTATATAAATATTTATATGATGATAAAAAAATATCATATATATATATATAATCTAAAATATTAACTTTAATACTAATCATATCTATATATTCACATTGAATCAAATATTATTCATTATCTTTATTAAATTCATATACACTCAAAAACCTATCAGTCTATTTAGTTTAGTGGAAAGAGAACCATGGTAGACTCGGAAACCTGCCAGTCTACCCTGTAACCCGGAAACCTTCCAGTCACAAATCATCAAATATCAAATTGGCCATAAAACATTTCGTCCTAATGTACACACATTTTCCCAAAGTTGCTACTAGTGTCCTGGAAACACGCCAGACACCACTTTGGAAAAAACGGATATAATCAGTTCACATCAAATAATATATCGAGGCATAAAGCCTAAGGGTTGTGTTCATCACTTTAGAAGGTACCGTTTCAAAACTATCCTCCCACGATTTAAATTATTTTAAATACACTCACATAACAAATGGATTTCTCAATAAATATATATATATATATACACACACTACTATTTGTCAATTATGGAAACCTAGGCAAAACCATTTAAAAAGAGAACATGCATATATTTTAGCATAGATGTAGATTGGACAAATTAAAAAGAGTATATATATATACATACACACAGACATGCATATATACATACATACATGCAAAAGCTGAAGCACCCAAGGCAAAAGATGTAAGGTATTATATATGTTAATGAAGAATATATGTAAGTTTCAATCACGAAAACCGAGGCACCCAAAGTGTACATGTATATTCAATGACAAAGGGTTTTTAAAAAGTTAAATGCAAATCAAGAAGGAGAAATATATGTATATAAGAAGGTGAGGAGTTTTGCTTTCATAAAGTAATTCACGCTAACCGAAAAGAAAAACATATTTATGCATATACAAATGCAGCAACACATTTAAGGGTTTTTCACAAAGATTGATATCGACATGCAACAATTAACTCCTATTGTTCTGGGAATTAGGATTACCTGGTCTCCGTTTTTTTAGCCTCTTAGAAAAATAATTGGCACAGAGAAAGAATAGAGGAAGTAGTAGAAGAGAATATCAATATTCACAGTTAGGCTAGACTTTTATATATAACTTAAAATTAGAGTTAGCTATGGGCTGGGCTCTTTATTATTACCAACTCATTAATAGGGTATATTAAATTCAATCAATCAATCATGGTGTGAATTTAATGTGACAAAGTATATTAAATTCAATCAATCAATTATGATGTGAATATGACTTGGTTGACAAGTAACAGAATTATTACCTAAAACCTATTTCTTAGTGCACAAGCTGAAAATTCCTAATTAGAACTAGGAGTATTTGGCCCACCAAGGCTATATAAAATAAAATAAAATAAATGGGTTATTACTATTAATAAAAATCTGGGGTATTACAAAACCAAACATTGGTTTCAAAGTAGCTACCTACCCCTGAAAATTTGCAAATGGGCGGTGTTTGGTATCATGGTATACGTATCATGTTACTTACCACCACATTTGCATTTTATCAAGGGTGGCAACTACTTTCGAAACAATGTTTGGCTTCTTGCTACTATTCTTCAAAGTAATAACAAACTTTGTAGTGGTTATAAGCAAAATTGCTACAACATTAATTCCAAGAATCTTGCATATTAGTAGCGATTATATATTTAAACCATTACAAAATGCAAAGAGTATTCATGTTTGTAGCAGTTTTAGTGACCACTACAAAGTGTCACGTGGATCAAAGTATATTTGTAGCAGTTAATGTAGAGGTTTAATATGAAACCGCTACAAATATTCAAGTGTTTAAATGAAATAGTGACCCACGTGCATTTCACTCTCACTATGCACATTTTAGTCTCACGTGCTATCTTACAACGTTTAAGTATAGTTTTACCAAGTGACGGCTTCAAGGAGAGATACAGGAAAGGAGGTGATAAGGGGCAAATCTCCTCAACAAAGGGGCAATAGTAAAGGGCAGCACAGGGGTAGCAATGTCCCTGTGGCATCATAGTAGGAGACCCAGCCTCAAAGATGTTCCACAAGAGGCAACCCCACAAAAGGCGGTCCTACATGTGGCAGCCCAACATGTACAAGGGGCGACCCCACCGCCTCATGATGAGGATGAAGAGGTTGATATCAATTTGAGTGACTTTGAGCCTAGTGGGGTGTTTGAATTGATTATTACCATTTACGAGGTAGAGTGGTCTTTGATTAGGAGATCACCCAACAAAAAGGGAACCCCAAGTCATCATCTTTGCGGTTGACTAGGTTTGACGTAGAACTCGAAGGCAAAGTTAATTATTGTTTTTATAAACTTAATATTTAATTTCCATAAATTTTATTAAAAGTGTAATTAACTATAATTAAAAAAAATGTTACAAAACCTACGAATACGTAGGAGAACATCACCAAGATGAAACTCAACATGCCTAGTGTGAATGCCACAGATGGGCCATGTGTCACAGTTCTGCTGAATGACCACACAGACCAGCTGATCAAGAATGGTGAAGAATGGTGGTCACCTCTTCAACCACTGGCTGATCAAGAAGGGAATTGGATACGGTTTCCCATCCACTTCCGGACTTAGAAGCAAGTTCCAAAACAACAAAAGGACAGAGCGTGTGAAGACGTTGTAATGGTAAGTAATTGCATTTAATTACATTATAGATGTAAATAGTTACAATTTATGCCTTTTATAATTAATTATTTAATAATTCAATGGTGATAAAAAAGAAGTTTGTCATCTGCAACAACAAGAAGAGGTACTCATTGATGAAGATTTGGGACGGCTGAAAGAACTGGAGGAGTCGTCTCAACCACCTGGTGAAAAAGGATGGGATGATCCCTCTAAAACAGCTGATTGCAAGCTCTCTAGACGACGTCCTAGCATTAGACTAGGCCAGTTTTGTACAGTTCAAGAGGAGTACAGAGGGCTAGATAGATTTTCATTTAATTATAGATTAGTTACTTAATAGTTAACAATTTTATAATTAGTATTTAAACGTTTTTAATGTTTCTTCTCTTATGCAAGCTCTTTCTTAGATGAACATCAAGATCCAAGAAGAGCAAAGGTTCCACCACATGGAGGATCCAAGACTTTTGTTATCACCTACAATGAGCTAATATTTTTAAAAGTTAAATTGATTTTAGCTTTAAACTATTAATTGTTTTATTTTTACTACAACTAAGTTCATATTATCTTAATTCTTTCAGCGGAGGAAGGCTTAGGAGGAGAACTTCCAGATAGACTATGGGGACTTATTCACATACACCATAAACACCAAGACGGAACGGCTACCTCTCAACAAGCAGAGGAAGACATTTTTAAGTTATATACATAAAAAGATATAATTTATGTAATTAATTTACATAAGATACAATTGTTTCATTAATATCTTATAAAATGCATGCACCAAGCGCAGATTATCCAATTCTAAATAGAGATGCAACAGTCCTAGACCCCAGAGTCACAAGGGTCTGTGGATCCCACTACCCCTTGGAAAGCTGGTATGTGCCAAGATGAGCACCCTAAATGCATTAAGGGTATGGGGATAGGCGCCAGGCCTAGCATGGTTTAGGGCAGGAACGCTGCCTTTGAGGTCGGAGCCTCTCTAGCAAGGACCTCCAGCTTGAGAAGGCCGACATAACAAATGGTTCAAGCAATGGTTGATGCCATGTGGAGGCTTAGGAGATTGCTTGGAGGCTTTAGGACCAAGCCAAAACTTAGTATGCTCACCAGTCCCAATACTGGGATTTCATGTTGAGGGCGTAAAGTTAGATGTTTCCTAATGATCAGCTTCCATAGCCCTGCCTGTGCCTAGGTTCACCGTCAATATGGCCACTCCACCTTCTCATGCCGATGACGATGGAGTTGTTACCTCAAGTCAGCATGATCCTACCCCCACTAAGAGAGGACTTGATGATTAGGCTTCAAATAGTTAGTTAGGTTTTATTTCTGTTTTGAGACATATATTGTTATTTAAATTGTTTGTTATATTTTATTTATGATATCATCAGACATTTGATAATATATCGTAAATGTTCTTTTATACTTATACTAATGTATTATTATTTAAAGTTAATTATATTATATAATTATTGTTATTGAAAATAGATTGTGAGTTATAACATATTTTTCACTATATTATTTTTTCCATTATCTTCAAATTTCTAAAATTAAACTAAACGTATAAAATACATAATTTGACTATTTTGTAGCTGTTCAACTTCTATAATCACTACAACACTGCAAGAATTTGAAATTCAAAATAATTGATTCCACCAATTTTGTAGCGGCTTCAAGAGTAAAACCGCTACAACATTTGAAATTTGAATTTTAAATTTCCAGTTTCCTGCCTATAACGGTCTCATGTTTGTAGCGGTTTCAAGAGTAAAACTGCTACAAGTTTAAAATTTTCAAATTTGAACTTGGTAACACACCAAAGGTCTGCGATTATGGTGGCGGTTTTTTAAGCTCACTACAAAATGTCAACGGCCTTTATATTGTAGTGGCTTTTTTCACAATAACTGCTCTGAGTGATGAATCTTTAGTGGTTGTTAGTTCTCTAGACTTTTGATGTTTTGATGATAACAATTATAATGAAAATAAGTTAATAGATTCAAGGTTAAATCTTGTCTTAAAAGCTAACTTGAATCTAGTTTGTTTTGAAAGTTTTGCCTTCAAGTGCTTCGAGTTAGATCCCATATGTCTCAAGGTCATGTAACGTTAAAAGTGCCTTCTTTAATTTCATATGCCTCGGGTTAAAGGGTTTTTACCTTGGAGTTGATAAGTTGAGATTTACATGCCTCTAGTCAAAGACGTGTTTGCCTCGAGGTAAATGCTTGAAAAAGTTTTAATAAACTCTCTTTACCTCCAGGTAATTATTTAAATACCTCGAGTCATATGTTTGAATCTTAAGTTTTTGAACTCATCGTTTTTAACCCTTGAGTATCAAGTTAATGCCTCAAGTCATTAACTCAAAACAATTAACTTTTACTTCAAGTTAAAATGTTCAAACTTGTATTTTTCAAAAGGCATCGGTTTTGACTTTTGCATATCAAGTTAATGCCTCAAGTCATTAACTCAAGGCAATAACTTTCTAACTTCAAGTCAAAAATCAAACTTGTCTATTTTCGAAAAGAATTGCTTTTAACTCTTGAGTATCAAGTTAATGGAGTCATTCACTCAAGGCAATTAACTTTATACCTCAAGTTAAGAGTTCAACTTGCATCCATCGACTTTGACTCTTGAGTATCAAGTTAATGCCTCTAGTCATTCACTCAAGGCAATTAACTTTATACCTCAAGTTAAGAATTCAAATCACATCTTTTTAAAGCCATCATTTTTGACTTTCAAGTATCAAGTTAGTGCCTCTAGTCACTAACCCAAGGCAATTATTTTTTACCTCTAGTCAAGTTGTGATTTCCTTCAATTTGTGTTTTTCACTTGTAGAAAACGAAATTGCCTCCAGTCATTTATTTTCTTGCCTCAAGTCATTACTTTCAGGCATCAACTCTTTTATTTTATTGAAAGTTAATCTTCTCTGTTTTCAAAATTGTCGTCTCCAGAAAATCTAAATCAACTGGTTATGATTCTATTTCTTCAAATCATTACTCATTAATATTCTTAAATGTTTTTAATCAGTTTGCTAATGAGTTTCAGATGATCATAACCTGGATTAACAACAAATTGTTATAAAGTAATTTGTGTGTCAGAACGCATTAAATGTAGTTGACAAAACCAATGATATCCTTGGCAACCATTTCTCTGATCAATGTAAAGCATTTTTTGATATTCCGCTCACACATTAAATGCTATTTCTCAATGGGCAAAACAAAAGGAATGAAGAATATTTGCGAAGACCAAAATCATTAACAATGCAAGTGTTAACCAAGCTTCATTTGTCTAACAGCTATATTCAAGAGTCTCAATGGTTAATCTTCAAACTTCACCAATGGTCATTAATTGCAACAACTATAAATACCCGAAGCATTCAATTCTGCCAATTACCGAAACTCTGCGCATTCAATTTGTCTCAACTACTACTTATTGTTTCATTAAGTTCTCTTAATATCTTCAGATATTTGATTATACTTCAGTGTTCATTTATTATTTACTCGTGAGGAGTCATTAAACACTTATTTCATTTCAGTTGTTAAATCTTAAGGTTGTGGAACCTTAAGTGTGGGTGTACAATTACAATCTATAAGGGGAAATGAGTCCTAGTGAGAGGATCATCCGAGTACAGTGTGTAATTGTAATCGTTTTGAAAGATAGTGGAAATCCAAGCATTCTGGGGACTAGACATAGGTCAAAGAATTAGACCGAACCAGGATAATCTCTCGTGTCTTTTTGTTCTTCTCTCAGTCTCTATTTTTCAAGTGCTCTTGAGCGATCGGTGAAAGAATTTTATAATCACTTATTCACCCTCTCTAGGTGATATTCCATCTTCAACGATTAATGTAGCGGTTGTTTAACCACTATAAAACTTTGTAAAACCGCTATAAATTGTCTAATGGTGCAATTAAGCATCCCAACACAACACATTAAGAGAACTAAACATGCTCTCTTCACCTATCTTCTCTCCTAAGTTTGTTCACTATACATGGATAAGTCATGGATCAAGTTGTCGCATAATTCTCCAACATATTTGGCAAGATTGAACACTTTCTTTCGCTTTCTCTCACGCAAACTGTAATGGAAAGATCTTGTGTCCGTGTTGTTGTTGCAAGTTTAAAAAGTGGCAAACACAAGAAGCTGCCAAAGAAAATTTTCTTATGAAGCCTTTCCCGAAAGAATATACGTTCTGGGGAGTTCATGGTGAGCAACCTCATATGAGATATGATGATCTTCTTCCACAAAGTTCACAACTAGGAGTTCAAGTAAATCAAGATGATCCTGTTAATGATGTTGTTTGTGAGGCGTTTGGTTTTCAAGACGACAACTTCACTGCAGAAGTTAAGGTTGCAGACCCTATTTTCTTGAGGAATGATGCAGCTCAAGAATTTTTCAGCTTCATAAATGAGGCAAATCGTCCTTTGTATCACGGTTGTCAAAAATACTCCAAATTATCTTGTGTGTCATCCTTTCCTTCCTTCCACGTGCATCATCATGACCTTCCCCTCCTATTAATGTTTTGAAAGATTTAAATCGGTCCTCCATCATCCGCTGGATTACTCTGAGATCTTCTTGGCTTGGAGGTTACTGCGCTTTTCCATGTTCTCCAATCACCTCAGCATTGATTCCTGCGTTCTCTGTAGGAGAAGAAAGTCTGGGTTCGGAACTGGGATTCATTGAGCCGCCAAGTCTTGAGGTTTGACGATTACGGGCGAGGAAGATGCCGTGTCGAAAACGTCATTCCCTTGATTTGTGGCGTTACCCTTTGAGATATCCTCAGGTTGCAGTGGTTCTTGAGCTTGTTCTGCTGACTTGCCTCGGCCTACGATGGGTTTGCAAGCTGAGAGTTCCGACTGCTACTTCTAGTATTAGCCATCGGTGGTCACAAGGATTGAAATTTAACATCCCCACGGTCGGCGCCAATGTTCTGATGTAGAATACAGATATCCAGCCTTGGGCTAGTGCTTTGATATTAGATCAATGGGCTCTGCCAGGATATCTATGGAGGAGATATCTAAGAAAGCGTGGGATCACTGTGCACAAATGAGGCTATTCGCCAATGGGGGTGGTGTGTGTGCACAATGTTGCGGAATGTAAATAGCTAAGAGTTAGAACGTGTGCACCTTAATGCTTGACCCTGTACTTATAGAGTCTGCCGTAGGTAGGATATATCGAACCCTACGTGATCTCTGGTGCGAGTATCTAGACCGTTATATCATATATGAAGATACCACTTTATTCTAGGGGAATTAGGATATCTGTCCATTGTAGATAGATTCGTCATATCTGCTAGGATATAGTATTCGTTGTTGGGCCCCTCCGTTATCGGGCCTTGTACAGGTCCGTAACATTTATTATTCTGAATTTTAAAAAAATATTTAGTGAATGATGTAATGATTTATTTTGATTACTTAAATACTATATTTTATATCAATATTAGTTTGTAAATAGTTGGATTCATTATAAATATTATATTTTATATTAAAATAGATAGATTAACAAACCAAGTTGGTCAATACTCCATAGCATGCATGTGATCACATAAAAAAAGTGAAATCACTTATACCCAAAGAGACGAAAGATTAGTTTTTTTTTCTTTTTTCTTTTTTTCAAAGAAAGATTAGTATTTGGCTTTGAAAGAAAGACTTTTTCAACTTGAAAAGCTTCGTTTGCTTTGAAAGGAGTATTTGGCTTAACGGTGTGGTTGAGAAGTACAGTGGTTGAGAAGCAACTTTTTGTTGCTTTTCTTGACATTGCGGTGCAATGTGGCATTATAAATCCTGATCTGCGCATCTTCTGCTTCACACGTCATCATCGTTTGCACAAAAAATGAAGGTAGACATTATTCATTTATTCATCATATAGGCAGAGGAAGTCACTATGATTTTTATCACTAACAATATCTTCCCCCAAAAAAAAAAAATATCTGACAAAGGTATATATATATATATATATCACCAAACACATCTCATTTTCTAATCAATAAATGAAGTAACGTTTTATTTTTAATATATTTTTTATATTTGAATAATCAAAATCAAAAGTTATTAATACTAACATTTTTAATTAAAATATGACAAGTATAAATTATATTACAAAATTTAGATTCGGCGAATTGTTTGAGAAATAATAGGGAAAACATAAATGACATTAATTAATAAAAAACCTTATATGTATTACTACATTTAATAAGATTTATGTTATTTTCAGTCATTTTTCATTTAAACTTGTTTTTCAAATAATTATACAAACAAGTTCAATTTTCAAAAAAATAAAAAACACACTTCTACCACTGCAAATCGAAACATAAATCATATTACGCTATCTAACTTTTACTCTAACATAAGTTTCCCAAAAGTTCTATTGAAAAAAAAAATCATGTATGTCATCGCTAATCCAAACAAATACTTATTTTTTTAAAATGTCACTATTTACGAATGAGTAAGAGAGTAATAATGGGAAAAAAAGGATGAAAGAGAATGTATGTGGAATAAATGATGAGAGAGTAATTGAGGGCAATATAGTACAAGTGCATTTATTATTGAGGGGGAAAAAAAACAAAAGGGATCTTATAAAAAGGGACAAGCCTATTTTTTTTTTAAAAAAAAGATTTTATATATAGGGATGGAGGAAGTAAATGATTGAAGGTAAAAAAAATATATATATATTAAATGTTTAGACATCTTCAAAGTGTCTCTTATAGAAAGAAACATATTCATTCAAACAAGTGTATCTTATAAAAAGGGACAGGGAAGTAATAAATATGTTAGAAATGAACTTTTTTTTTTTTAAGTATACCCTTATTTATAAGGAGTAAATAAGAGAGAGAAATAGGGTAGTCATGAGATAAATTGTGAAAGAGAATGACAAAATGTAGTGTGGAAAAAGATGAGAAAGAATAAAATTAATTAGTGGTGAAAATAGTGGGAAAAAACACATTAAATATCTAAATAACCCCAAATGAAATTTTATAAAAAAGACTAAAAGAATTCGAATTCCAAGCTTCTATAAAAAAGACCGAGGTATATTATTAAATTAAACATTAAATATGGATATTGAAATATTTGGTTTTGTGGTTCAATTTCAATTGGTTCTTGGGAAATTAAGGGTCTCTTTGGTTTTTTTTTTTTTTGGAGGGGGAAGAGAGATTTTACTCTCATATTTGGCAACATAGGAATTTAAAGAGGGAGAGAAAAAATTTTCAAATTTCCCCTCCCCTTCCCTCAAAACCTTCCCCTCATTAAAATGAAAGGGAGACGAGGGAATGAGAGAGATTCTAATGAAGAGGAGGGAAAGTGGACAATTTTAATATTACCTTGTTTAGATTGACAAGAGTGGAAGGTATTGCAGAGTTATAATATTACCTTGTTTGGTTCAGGGAGGGAATGGATATCTTCATATTTTTCTTGAAATAATAAAATTAAATTTGAAATAACATTTAATACACAAAAAATATAATTTAATAATTATTAAAATTGTGTAAATACAATTATAATAGCTAATATATACAATAATTGTCGTTATACTTAACATACACACATATATAAAATAATTATTATAAATTTATTTTGATAAAAAATTAGAAATACTATAATTATAATATAAAGACACACAATAAGAAGAGTTGCAATGAGCTAGTACTTTGATTGGGACACATAATCACTATGTACTCACATAAGTATACCTCGAAGTTTTGTAGTTTGCAGTGAATGGAGTGTGACTCCAAATTAGAGGCTATAGAGATTGAATTACTCATCTGGTTTTATTTATAAGTTATTTTTTTCGCATGTTTCACACCAATTAAAAAAACCATTAAACTTCATTAAGCCCTCATTAAAATTCAACAAACTTTTAACTGAAAATGGAACATCACCTAGAGGGGGTGAATAGGTAATTACAAAACTTTTCGCGAATCACACACGAACACAAATAAAACACAGAGAAAGGGAATGAACATAGAGCAATTTATACCGGTTTGGTCTAATATTTTGACCTACGTCCAGTCCCCAAGCACACCTTGGGATTTCCACTAATTCTTCAAACACGAGTTTAATTACACACTATAATTTAGGATGATCCTTTCACACTAAGACTCACTTCCCTTTACAAATTGTAATCGTACACCCACACTTAAGGTTCCACAACCTTAAGTTTTTAACAACTAAAAGAGTAATCAAATAAGTGTTTAAAAAAACTCCTCATTAAGCAAATGAAAGTTAATCACTGAAGTACACGGAAGGTATCCGAGGATATTAATGAAACAGTAAATAGTAGATGAGTCAAATTGATTACACAGAGTTTCAGTAGTTGGCGGAATTGAATGGTGAGCATTTATACCAATTGTCCATTAATGCCATTGTGAAGCTTTGTAAACTAGTCATTGAGTCTCTTCGTAATTCCGTTAGGCACAGTTGATTTCCGTTGAGCGTATTCGACCGTTGTTTCATTAAATGCATTCGTCGTCGATTGTACTTGTGCAAAGAATGACTCAGAATGATAGCCGAAATGAGTATGCCTCGAAAGAATGTTTTCATCTGTCACGAGCTTTTGTTTCGATTGTTGACTCTATTTCTGAGTCGCATCAACTTGACACGTAGGATTGCTTTTCGGCTAAACTTAATTTAAACATGGTTAATCAATTGAAACTCATTCAAAAAGGCTATTAGATATGACATAGATAAGTTTGGGTAAGATAAAAAGGGATTAGTTAATAACCCAGGCAATTTAAGACAGTGATTAGCAATACTAAGAAAATGATAAATATGCTAAGAAGATATACTCAAGAATTACCTATATCATTCTCAAGTATGCCTTAAGAAGAAGACTTAACAGATGTCGTCTCGCGATAATGCTCAAGAGCCAAGATTCTCTATACTCGAGAATACCGAGAACAGAGAGCATTTTAACATGAGGAATTAAACATATTCGAGAGTCATCTTACCAATACTCGAGAACCATACTCAAGATTCATAATGCTAATACTTGAGAATTCCATGACCCGAGAGCATTGTCATATCAAACTAAACATACTCGAGACCTGTTCTCCAATACCATACTTGAGAACCATTTCCTAATACTCGAGAATTGCTTCTGATAAAAGACCAATATGTCAATGATCAAACCATATACTTGAGAGTCCAGAACCCATACTCGAGAGTTACATCAAGAGTTGCTTCTGCGATAGCAATTTTGTCACGGCATACTCGAGAATACTTAACCCATTCTCGAGTATTGCTGCTTGAAACACTTAAGCAGAAAGATTAGATCAACTATTCTCGAGTACCACTTCATAATACTCGAGAACTCATCAATGCATTTATTTAATCCTAATTTAAACACCTTAAAATCTTTTAAGTCTTGTTATCATCAAAACACTGGAAGCTAACACCAACTATACCTCTATTTAATATATATTATATTTCATCTGTCCGTATATATAAGGTCCATTCTTCTCCCTTTTTATAAGGTCCAATTTGAATTTGTCTAATAATAGATGTACTTTTTTCTCATTTTGCCATCATCTTCTCACATCATTTATTTACCATACATCATTTTAGGTTAAGATACAAGAATACACATGTGGTTTTCCTAAAAGTGCACCCAACAGCGAGTGTTTTTTTCTTTTTGTGCAAAAGTAACTATGTGGTTACAAAAGTAAAGCAAAAATACTCATTGTTTTAACTTTTTTGTATTTTTAAAACTGACATGGACAATAACTCAATCAGGGACGGACCTAGGGGGTTAGGGGGTAAAATTACAGAATATAACCCAAATTTTCAAGAAATTATATTTCAACCTTATAAAACTTTCAATTTTTTCACTTTAGTCCCCATTAAAATTTCGTGCAGGGACTAAAATGAAAATATCTAAACATTTATAGGGCTTAATGTAATTTCATGAACACCAAGTTTTATTCTGTAATTTTTGCCCCCAATTTCAATTCCTGATTCCGCCTTTGGACTTAGCGTAAATTTCATCCCAATTGACAGTAAAGAACTGGAGAAAATTACAAATATGGTATAGATATTTTAAAAATTACAGTTCAATCATTCTCTCTCCTAATCTCAATCTCACACATCGGGCCACCCATCTCCACCTCCTTGCCACCATTTTCCTTTTTGTAATTTTCAAAACTATATGGGTCATTTTTTGTCATTTTTTTTTAGTTCTCCACTACCAATTAAGATGACATTTAACTGAGTCGTCATCCGCCTTAAAATTACAAAAAAGTTAAATTAATGGTCAATGAATATTTTTACTCCACCTATATAATCATGGTTACTTTTACACCCAAAAAAAAAACACACACACACACTTAATGTTACATGCAATTTTGAAAAAATCACATATATATTTCTACATCTTAATCCCATCATTTTTCCTTGTTTTCTCATCATTACTTATTCTCTCTTACTCTTTCATAAATAAGGCATCTTTTTTCTTTTCTTTTTTTTGGGGGGGGGGGGGGTCATTTTTTTATATATTTATTACGTTTAACTATTTTTTAGAATTCCACAACTCAATTAAAAGGTTCTTATATATAGAAATGGAGGGAATAGTGCCCTATGAAAACAAATTCAACACAATAATAAATGAAGGGTCAAATTGTACATTTATAAGAAAAATTTAACCATTGCTTTATAAATGGTACAAAAAATTTGCTTTTTCCTCTGTATTGATAGGGCCCGAGTAGTAATTCTCTCTGACCGCAAGTTGATAAAGAATTAATTAGTTGAACTACACCTACCATTAATAATTCCAAAAACCAAAGACTCCCAAGAGAAACTCTTGAAAGCAAAACGTTTTCACAACAAAACTGAGTTTCACAGCAGCGTCGAAGAGGAAAAGAAATATACATAAATTATGGGCACGAAAGAGGAGAAATCCTAGAATAGTAAGAACAAACGAATCAAAATCTCTCCACTGGTAATACGTAAAGAAACATACAGTTTTATGTACAACGTTTTGGGTGCTAAAACTGTTGTAAGTATACAAAATGAATGAATTAAGGGTATTATCAATATCTAACAGTATGGTGGCGCAACCAAAGGTCATACATTACCATATGGAAGGCGTCATAACTAATGGGAGGAGTGTTCCATTGGAAATGTCTCTGAACCTGAAAGCAAACATCACCCAACTTTCTTTGTAATTTCCATTATCGAAAAAATGATTCGATAGGCAACAAAAATCGTATTAACTATCAATGATAAAGATCAAGGGTTTCAATTTGAGTTTGTCTATTCTCATTCTGAGTATATTATTTTAAGCAAAGATATGAAGCAAAATAGAAATCTCGAGACTTCTCTTTCCATGCATACACATACCTCCAAATAGCATAGAGTGCCAAGAAGAATGATACTACCTCCGGTCCTAATTATAAGGCATAGTTGACTTTGTTTGGAGAGATTAATGAAGCTAAATAAGTTACTTAATCATTTTATATGTTGTATATCTTTAGATTATATATTAGTATATGAGTCAAACTAATTAGTTTGAAGAAAAAAATAAAAAGAAAAATACTCTAAGTTAATTTAATTAGTTTCCTTAATTTCTCCAAAAAAGTCAACTATGTCTTATAATTAGGACCGGAGGGAGTAATTAATAGATAAGTTCTCAATAAAATGGTTATGTAAGTTCTCACCTTTACGACATTCTTATGAAGTGCAACAAAATCTTCATAGGATATGTTTTTCAGGATTTTCTTAAGCTGATAAACATCGCCCTCCTTGAGTATGACAGAAAATTTACTCCAATCGAGAATATCATTAAAAGGCAGGTCGTAGTAATTTGACAATATCACTGCAAATAAATAAATAAATAAATAAATCAACATTAGATCAACTAAAAGGTATCTTCAGAGCTCTGACATCAAATCACATCTAAACAGGAAATACTTTTATATATATATATATATATTCTCTTCAACCTTCTAAGTCACGCCAGTCATGCTAAAACAGCTGCTTCCGCGGTCATTGTAGAAGGAAAGGGGAGCTCTAGAACCAAAATCTATAATCCTAGAGAGGAAAGATGGGAGAAGAGAAGAGGGAGGAGACAAGGGAGAGGCTAGAACCAGAATCTAGTTCCAGGGGAAAAGAGGAGAGAAAATTCATTCATTCATCCATGCCTTTGGTAGAATACAAACATGATATTTGTAGCCTGACAAACTAAAAATAACTAACCTGTCCTATCCACATAAAACTGATAATAACCAAAACTAGACACTAGTAACAAATAACACAAGACACATAATAAAACATAAAACACAAATAACTTCCTAAAATACACTAGAAAAGGTCACTGGTTTCCTATCAGTCATCACCAAAAAGCGCTGAAGTGTAATTCTAACATATTTTGGTGGAGATTATATGATCGGACATAAACAATAGAACTTGAATTTAGCCTTATCGACCTATCGTCATCCCTAAATGCAATAATTCCCCTCCACATAGCAGGTTAAAAAAAGCAAGCTTCCTGGCAATAACTAAGGCGTGATTGAAGCTGAGGAGTTGGGTGGAATGCCCTAGAACTCAGCCCTACACGCCTGTGTTGCACATCAATCCCTCCAATCTTCCACAGAACTTCGTCATCCAATTATGATATCTTTTTCATATTAAACAATGTACAAATTATTTGGTTCTGAAATGATAAGTTTTCATATGCTCTCTTGTTCACAGATCAAGAAATGATTTTGTCTTGGGAGCTGGTGAAAACACTTCAGTCTAGATATAATAGGGTTTGCAAATGTTTCTTAACGTAAAACATATCATTCAATTCATTATATAAGTGCAAAGAGTTCATAATATCCAACAGCAATTTTTGATAAATGGAAGCATGCAAGGTCAGTCTTCCCCATCTCATCCATAAATATGGGCAATTAGTTTATACTTTGGTTCTTAATATAAGATCTCATTTGTAGTGTAAATTGTACTACGAACAAGATCTTATATTAAGGATCAGAAGTAGTACTTACTTGCACTGTCAGGAAGGCAAGTGGTTTTCATGTTTCATATGCAACTATAAGATAAAATAAACACAATCAGAAAGGAAAAGGCTTACCGGGAATGCATCCGTAATGAATAGAGTCAGTTATCCGAGCACTATTGACCTGTGAACCTCCAGGGCAGATGCAAAACTTGTTCTTGTAGAATCTTTTCTGGTATACCAGAGGCCCAACAGCCCTGCTAATCCTATTGTTTGAAATATCAAGTTCTGTGTCATTTTCCCATACACGAGCAAGAATAACTCTAATTTTGGAGTTTCGGTGACCAGCCCAAAAACCAAGATTTGTCCTGCAATGTTCACAAATATATAGATAAAATTTCAAATAGAATTATGCATTTGCAAGAACTATTGAACATCTTAAAGAACAAAAAGGAACATATACAAGTACAAATCTTAATTTTTATTGCATTTATCAAATGTGTTTATTGAATGCCTGTAAGTTGAAATATTATATTCTGGAATCATGCATCCAATAGCTTGCCTCATTGACTAAAAATTGTAGGTCACCTCACATTTTCTTTTGATCTAGAAATAAGAAAATTGACGATTGGTCCTTTCCCACTGTTTTGAAAATCTCACTTCATGCCATTGACTAAAATGTGCTGAAGATAGCAGCACAGGCAGAGGAGTGCCCTGATCAAGAAAAGCTGAAAGGTAGATCTTTCACAACATTAGGACCAAGAATCCAATTTTAGGATTCTAAATGGAGGAAAACGAAAAATAAATCCTCTGACCATTCGAGAATATAAATTGAGATTAGACAAGGAACATAACGTGGCTGTTGCCAAGAGGTAATCAGCTTCCAATAATCTGATAGCAAGCTCTTCAGGAGCCATTTCACCTAGCTTTTAACAAAGATTAAAAAAACCAGGGATAAGACAAAGGTTTGGTCCATATATTAGCTACTTGATTGACAGCAAGGACATATTTCACCTGAATAATCCCATCAACTACCTTCTGAATAAATTAAAGTTCTAACTCGATGTGTTTAGTTTTTGTGTCTATGACTGGGCTAGCAGTTAAAGCAACTGTCCCAAATGCATGGTACTTGAACTACAGAAACGTTCAACTCTTTAAGAAGATAATTGATGGACCTGTGAGTAATGGGCCAAGCGGAGCTGCATAAAGTATACGAGGAGTGTGTGAGCAAGAGAGTAAGCTACGAGTGGGGATTCTATAAAAAGAGGTAGTGGGTTCAAGAAATAAGTTGGCGAATGTATGGGAGATCCTAGCACTCTCAAATTGCTAGGAAAAAGTGTTCTTGTGTGTTTTCTGTCATTTTCTCTTATTTACTATGTAGATATCTGGATAGACTTACATTCAGCTAGATTTTTACCAATCTTAATATGATTTGGAGGTATGAGTTCCATCAGTTTAATTAAAGCAGTGCAATCCATGGGAGTTTCCACTGAGAAACTTAAAAGAAGAATTGCAGAGTGGAGAATGAAGATGAAGCAGGAAAAGTGTATGAGCCATGTAGCTAATGTAGAAACAATAAAAGCTATTGAAGAAACTATACAAAACCTAGACTAAACTAGTTCACCAACTATTGGCTTGGGCTTAGCCCAATACTACTTACGTTATATCAATATGTGTTCTGATGAAGAAACAAGTAGATATTCTTGAACCACATTGAAAGAAAAATGTGTCGCTGACGTACAACTGTGGATTTAGAAACTTGACAAACATGGTCAAGTGACCAAGTTTAATACATGGGCATCTATAGTGTGTGAATAATTATGTATTGTCATTACCAAAGAATAACAAGAATGAGAACAAGATTAACAAATGATAGCAGGAGCAAAAGTTATATGTGCAACAAAGTAATGATTCCCTAAATTGAATGTATGTTCTAAAATTAGTAATTAACATCACTGCGTGTGAAAAGTGCATATATTAAAAAATTTACCTATTTTCTATATCATTGCCTCCAGCTGGAAGAGCAAATGGCTGTAGTACTTGAGGAAGAGCGACATCTTTGTGTGGAACAAATCCAACATCATAGCTAGGGGAGCATACAGCTCTTATAGAATTCTTTACAAGGAGTGGAAGTCCTTCTGTTGCCCTTACACCAACATCATGACAGGTGACAAAAAAGTGATCTGTACCCAAGGTTCTGTTCCAATAAGGATATTTGGATATTAAGCCCTCCACGTAATTTTGCACAATTATGGTCATGTTCTCATAAGATGTTCCCTGCATGATGCAGAAGAACACACCTCGTGAACACAGAAGCAATTCTCCAATCAGACTTGAAAAACATTGAATGTATTTTTTTGTTACATACTTCTGTATTTCCTTATTTAACAAAGAAACCGTAGCCATTTGTTAAGAATATGGATGAATAATTCATCAACTTGCGATCATCTAATATAATAATTAAGGGAAACAAAGCCCAGGAAGGATGCATGGAATATAGTATGCAATTGCAAGGAAGTATACCCAGGAAATGAGACAATATTCTTCAAGGACTAAGGGCCCTAAAAAAGATTTAAATATGGCTAGCACAAACAACATTTAGGGCATTTAATAAGATATTGTATGCACGCAGGGAAAAGATTATAGCAAGTACTAAAAGAAGTACTAATTTTATTCATATTCTATGACAATTTAATCATTTTTTTAGAACATGCTTAGTATTCTTCAAGGGAAGTTTTAAAAAAAATGAAAAGGAATGTCTTACTTTATTTGAGGAGGGAAAATTGTGATTGAATGCATGACGGATTTACATGCTTCACCCCTCTCCCCATCTTTATGCCAAACCATTCACAACTCAAACTTCATGATATTCTTCTTAACAGACTCGTTTGGTATTCCTAAGAAGAATTACTAATAAGGAATATCAGAAAGTAAAGTCTACTGTTTCATTAGATGGGGTCCTGCTGTCTCTCTCTCTCTCTCTCTCTCTTTTTTTTTTTTTTTGGTAGCGTGAAAAGTTATATAGTCATAGTCATATCTATGAGAATTCATATCCAAATTATAGTCATATCTATGAATACATTTCTATCATTATCAACCTTTTTTCCATTAAATCTAACTGAAAGCTACTATCTTCTCACATCTCAACAGCAAAACCCAAAGGTAGACATTTTGTAACCTAAAAACTGCAGGCTCAGGGCATGTAGTGAAATAAAGAATAACAATCTTGCAAATGCAAATGAATTTTAGCATAAACTTTTTCGCTATTAACCTCACTGAACTTACTATTTCCATATCAGATCTCTAAAGCAAAACCCAAAGGTAGATATTTCCTAAGCTCCAAAGAATCATAGCCTTAGCCAGAGCATGTCTCATCTGGGATGCAGCAAAGAATCACGATTTTGCAAATGCAATGCTAAAACAGTTCTAAAATACAAGTAGAAGAACTCCATATATACACAGAACCACCCAGAACCATTAAATCTCATCACACACAACTCATACCTTGCCTCGCATCTTGTGGCATGAGATCGGAATGAAAAAGAGATGGGCCTGATCTGGATCATCAGTACGGAATCGACTTTCTCTGATATTCTGAAAAAAATATCCTTCGCTCGAATACTTGCCAGTAAGTTTCCTGGGTGTCTGGTAAAATGTGTTGGGATCCCCGTCTGGGTATATATACACCTTGAATTTCTTCTCCATTTCCGCGTAATTCAACTTAAATACATGCGGCGAGTGATATATATCAGAAAATTCCTCTTCCTTCTCCCCCTCCGGAACGGCATGTTTCACTTCAGCATCGACCAGTGTAGCGACGGAATACTCCGAAACAGAACAAAAGGAAAAGAAAGAAAATCAAGAAACAAATTTTACATCCAAGAATAGAACAGAAATGGGGAAAGCGAGAGGAAAGATACCTGAGGTGTGGGGGCGGAATATTTGAGGGAAAGATAGGTGAAAGAGAGTAAGGTTAGAATTGCGAGGAAAAGGAGTGAGCCGCGGATAGAAATGAGACTCGAAGGTGAGGATTGCTGTTGAGTTTGCTTGCCGAACGTCGTCAACATGGGATGTGAATGGAGGATGTCGCTGAAGATTTGTGGTGCTGAAGAGAAGTTGAGACCTCTATCTCAGATGGGGTGTAGGAAAGTAGAGAAGATGGGAATTGGTAGCTTCTGTAATTCTGACATTGCCGCGTTCGCGTGTTTTAAGCTTTCTGTTCATGCTTCGACTTCCTAATTTGTTGTTTATTTAAAATTAAAAAAAAAAAATCCTATTTTAGGCGAGCTAAGAAGCTTGGAATGATGAGGGAAGGACTAGATCATGAAATCCAGTTCTTAATATATCAATCTAGCAAACTAAACTAAGCAAAACAAGCCATTTGGTCTCTAAAAAACATATCCAGACATCCCCTGGAACATATGGAACAAGGATTATGTCAGCATTAGCAGGTGCATCATGGTCCTGTTTGGCCATATAGTCGGCGCATGAAATGTTTCCTCTTGAAGTATAGTGAAGCTCGACGTTCCAATCCTCGTAGAGCAAGTCTCTTGTCTCCCCAATAATTTCTCGAAGGGGATGGTCCCCTCATAAGAATGTTGACGGCATCCAATGAGTCCGAGCAGAGAACAATTCTCTGAAAGCCCATCTAACGGCCCAGCTTCAAACTAAGCATGATAACATAAATTTCTGCTTCGAGCATAGTGCAGAGGCCAAGCGATTTGTGGAATCCCGTCAACCAGTGACCCTGAGGGTCCCTTATGACGCCCCCGCAAGCTGCTTGGTGCTGATAACGCACAGAGCCATCAACGTCAATACGAACAACATTTGCTGGTGGAGGAGTCCAAGCTTTTTCTACCTCACTGCCAAGGTTAAAAATTTTGTGTGTTAGAGTTTGATTAGATGTATTCTCCATGAGGAGGTAGATACAAGTATGGAGCATCTCCCTGATATTTGCATTTTGGCCTTGGAAAAGATATCTGCATCTAACTGTCTAAAGGACCCAGCATGCCAAGCTAAAGGTTCTCTACCAAGAGACATTTTGGAATCGTCCCTAAACCAAGATGCTCTCTAGTTCTCTTCTTTTTCACTAAGTATTGGTGTTCGTTTGTTGCATGGGATGTTCATATCTATTTGATGAATCAATTAGCTTATATGATGTTGGTTATATGTGGTAAATGCATACGTTTTCTAGTCTCCAGTTCCCATCCAATTAACTCTTTTTAGAAGGGTTAAAGAAAGATAAATAAGTTAATTAATCATATTATATGTTATATATCATTAAATTATATATCAGTTTATAAATCAGAAAAATTAGTTTGGAGTAAAAAGTAAAAATTTAAATACTTAAAAGCCATTTAGTTAACT
The DNA here is from genome assembly GCA_034222035.1 of Acacia crassicarpa. Taxonomy (NCBI): domain Eukaryota; kingdom Viridiplantae; phylum Streptophyta; class Magnoliopsida; order Fabales; family Fabaceae; genus Acacia; species Acacia crassicarpa. The sequence continues at coordinate 13,523,058 of JAWXYG010000009.1, read as the reverse complement.
TCCTTAATGTTTTTTTTTTAAAAAAAAACCCAACTAAATGTTATATTTAGGGTTAGATGGGGAAAAAGCAGAAAAATACCCTAGAATTATCAAAAATACAGCTCAAGGTACCAATTTTCAATGATAAAATTTTGTGAAAAGACACATTTTCCTCACTATTTTTATAAGGGGAAAAAAACCTTAACCAGAAGCCATGTTATTAAGAAGGAAACAAAAATTAGTTAATAGCGAAATTGAAGCAATAACCAAAGCCATGTTGCTGATTATTTTTTAATAACTACTTTGTTTCATTATTTACTATTTTTATTTTAGTTAAAATATACATTTAGTCCATTATATTTACCTCTCGTATTATTTTAGTCCCTTAAGTTTGTAAAATATACGTTTGGTCCCTTAATGTTCACACCATTAGTTTGACTTAACGGAAAATACTGACTCAACAATTTTATGCAATGACTATGCAATTAAATGCTCACCAAGCATGTTTATATATTAGTATTTTAATAAATTAATATTTTAAATCCTATTAATTGAAAAATATTTAATCTTCACATATTGTTGTATAGTTTTTCACATTCTGTGAAGATTAAATATGTTTTTTGGTCTAAAAGATTAAATATTTTTTAATTAATAGGATTTAAAATATTAATTTATTAAAATATTAACATATAAGCATACTTTATCAACATTTAATTACACAGTCATTGATTAAAATTGTTGAACGAATATTTTCCGTTAAGTCAGACTAAAGCTGTTAACATTAAAGGACCAAGCGTACATTTTATAAACTTAAATGACTAAAAAGATACCAATTACAAATATAAAAGACTAAAGGTAAACTTTAGCCTTTTATTTTTTAAATTCTAGAATTGTATTAGGAACTTTGTTGATGATGCCCACAAGCGTTGAATCTCTGATAATTGACGGTGACAAGGGGCAGCAAGAGAATTTTCTTTTTTTTTTTAAAAAAAAATAAGGGTAATGATTTCTTTTCCTTTTCTCTTTTTTTTTTTTAACCAGAGATAATGATGTCTTTCGCAACAATTTAAAAACTGCAATGAACTCATTTGATATTATTCTTCCTTGTTATTTTTAACCTTGGGTACCCAGGAGGCCTATGTTTTTCATGAATCTACTTTTGATTGGCCTTTGTTGTATTTTGTTTGTCTGGTTGTATTTGATCTGTTTTATTTTCAATGTGTTCTTATGTATTATATCGGTTCTTAGTATTAATATAAATATCTTTGACAAAAAAAGAACTAATTTGATATTATTAAAATTTGACACAATGATTTGTATTTTTGTTAAGGGTTAAATACCAGTTTAGTTTAAGGAGCATGGGTCAACCGGAAGTTTTTTTAGTCTCATTTTTTCTCCAGACGTTAACAAAATGGAGCAAATATACTCCGAAAGTTTTTTTATGACCAAATTTGCCTTTAAAGTGTTTTTTTAGGAGCAATTTTGTCTTAAAAGTTTATAAAGAATAGCAACAATTCAACAATTAAGATCAACAGATGGACAAAATTGCAATATTTTTAAACTTCTGGAGCAAAAATATGACCAAAAAAACTTCTAGATGGCCAATGCTCCTTATGCTAATCTTTCATGGCTAAAATGGTATTTAACCCTTTTTATAATTTAAGGGTATTTTTCAGTAATTTTCCTTGATGAACTAATAATAGTTTAATTGAGTCCAGTACGGTTTATGAATTTTTTGCTTCTTAACTTACCTGGGGAAAATCAAATAGTGTAATAAACTATTTTTTTATTTAATTAAACGATTTTTAGGGCTGATCATCATTAACAAATTCAGGTGAAGGTTTGGCATACAAATAAGAAAACTTTAGAGTTGTAGCTGTGATATTTTTCTTAAAACCAAATAATACCGACGGTTGATTAAAAGAAATTACATGATTTTTGCCATCAGAAAAACTGGATAGTAAACTAAATTATCATCATCTCATGGAGCACCTGGGGAAAAAAGAGTAATGAAATCTAAATCCCCTCTATCGACATTTCAAAATACAGAGGAAAATGCAAAAGCGAGATCCATTTTGTCAGAAATATTATCCATCATTTCATCTCAATCTCATTTTCAGCTTCAACTATAGTTGCTATGCCTGCCCAGATCTTGATAGGACTCTCAAATCCAACTTACACACGTGAACCTTTAGTAGGGATTTTAATTTTTACTGTACAAAATTTCCTCTTCGATGAGAGCAAGAATGAAAATGGACCTTTACATGCTATCCTAAGAGCAAATAAAATAAAATCATGAACCAAAAAGTGAGAAACATAGAACATGAATGATTATCACCTACACTTTGGCTGGAGCATATACAGGAAAATCCCACCAGCAACTGAAACATTGAGAGACTCAAATTCTCCAGCCATTGGAATACTGACAAGCTCACATGCTTGCATGGATTTCTCTGAAAGCCCACTTCCTTCACTACCCAAAACCAAGCACAGAGGCTTATCTGATACAGAATCACAGAAGCTAGGAGAAATCCGATAAACCGGTTTGGCTGCCACTTCATCCTCTGGGTGGCCACCAAGCAACTTCATTTGGAATTGCTCTATAAGAGACTCCAGATGAACCCAACCGCCAGAAACTATGGGTAGCTGAAAGGAGGCACCTCGGCTAGCTCGAAGAGCTTTATCATTGAATGGATCAGAGCAACCAGGAAGAAGAAAAACTCCGTCCTGTTTAACAATAGCCATGTAATTAAAATCTTAGAAGTATTAAAAATTATATTAGAGAACCCTGTTGAGTCCAGATCATGCAAGAAAACAATTTTGCTTGAGGATGTGTAATAAACAGGAATTCTTATGATAGACTGTAGATGTACAGGAGAAAGAAGCCTCACAGTCACTGCGGACTAGAATGGGAGTTGGGTCGTTAAAGCCAAATCACCTATTTATGATCAAGAAAAATGAGAGCAATATTCTATAGCTTGAAGCAGAATAGAAATAGTCATCTTCTTGTTGATTAAAAGTTTCAGATATTCGAGTCAGCAATGATTCTAATTTCTTTGCAATAAGTTCGTCAATTGGCTAAACAAGTCTTGGAGAAGTAATTTGGTCAGTGAAGTTAAAGGTAGTCAAAAAAGTCAAAATAGCAACAATTAAATTTCAGTGATGCATACAGGTTTGTTGGAAAAATGTCAAAGAAGTAATTTATTGTCCTCTAGCGAAATAAATGAAGAATTTTATCTTCTGAACTTTCCCGGTTTACTTCCAAGGAGGTGGGCTTTTCTTAATTTTAACCCACTCTACTTCTATTAGACTTTCCCCTTTCCTCCAACACAACACAATTAAATTTCAGTGATGCATACAGGTTTGTTGGAAAAATGTAACTATAGAAGCAATTTGATCAAAAACAAAGTAAAATGAGTTGATTCTTCTCTGACAAAAAGAAATGATGCAACCTAATCATGCCTATCAAAAATAAGTTTCTATATACTTGCTCGCGATCCTAAGAATCAAAGACCACTCAAGATGACAGGGTCAAAACAACAAGCATTGAGAAATTATAAGTTTAATTAAATTATAAAAGGGACCTCGGTGGATGGAAGAGGAGAATCATTTGAGGTTTACAATCCAGTCCTTACCCAGCCAAAAGCAACAGCTGATCTGAGTAATGTACCAAGGTTACCAGGATCCTGCAAGGAACACCTCTGTTAAAAGAGTCATGCATATTTCATAAAGTTGCAACATTGGTATATTATAGAGGTTGCAATTAAAAAGGTGAGCAGATGAAACAGCTCAAAATTTGTCCAGCTCAATCCCCTTTTGGCAGCTAGAATGAATCATATTTTATTTTACTTCATCAACTTATCCGAAATATAATGAGGAAAAAATAACTTCTCCTTTTGGTAAGGATTTTTCAACTAAGGAAACAGGAACCCTCATTTCAGCTGTTCAGCATGACTAAATGAGAATATGCACTTTACTACTATTTGGATGGTGTAGAATAATTGGGTATTGACTCAAAAGGGCGCCTCCATTAACCACCAGCCCAAAAACTAGCTTTCAGAAGAAGCACTTATGATAACCAAAAGAAGGGGAAAACACTAACAGAAGCGTGATGAACTGCATGCACCCAAAATCAGAAAGAAACAAACACACCATGACCAAATGGTTAAATTTAGCAGGGGTAATAATTGTCACCTGAATCCTTTCAAGGACTAAAATCCGATGAGGAGATGAAAACCACCTCCAACAATCTGCTGTGTCTTGATTCTCATCTAAACTGAAGAATCTGTTAGGAATCTTCATCAGGGCAATTGCATCAAGACTATCAGTTGACTGCAGCCGTGCAAGTTTTTTCATCACTGTAGAACTCACACGCATAATCAAAGGGGATTTATCTAGCCCTTCAGGAACCTCAGTTTTATCAGGCAGAATCAAACAATCCATCGTAATATTATTATCTTGCAATGACTCTTGAAACCTGTATATTTCCCTGCAAATAACAAAATTTATCATCATCCTCAGTCTTCTCATTAATTCAATCCTTGAAATAATTCTGCCTATAACTGCATATGAGATAGACAGATTTTAGCAATGTGACAAACATGCTGGGGTGGTCCAACAGATAATTTCAGAATATTGTTTGGGAAGATCTGAGAGAATTAAATTTTCCTCCCACCTTAGGGATTGAATTGAATTTGTACACTGCAAATAGTCAGTGTCACTCTTAGCGATGGATATAGATATTTTCCTTGTTTTCGGATGACTCTCTAAAGTGAAAAATTCTACATGCAATTATCAAGCCAAGCTTCCTTTTCAGAAAATCAAAAAGACTCACAAATTCACATGAAGGAGGAAGTACATATTTGAAATGTTATAGAATTTCATTTAAGGCATCCATATTAATGTCTAAAATACAATCAATGAAGGCTCTAGCCTGAAATAAACATCTTATAGATTTACAGTTATCTAAGCGTACTTATGACACACGGTTTTAACTTCGCTGCCAGAGTTCTCTATTCCAGTGACCAGTTGAAAAAAAGTGTTCGACTTTACCATGAAAAGGATATAATGATGTCAGGGAAAAATGAATGCCTGTGAGAAATCAAAGCAAGAGTTTTTTTTCCAAGAGCCAAATTATATATACATACACTCTGTGCAAAAGAACAAATTTGAAATCAACTCTGACACAATGCTCAACTGGAAGTCCAGGCAGCCTAAGAGAATAACTAAATACCACAATGCTTCATACTCACTAAAGATTAGAACTAAGAGCATACTCCATTCAGTGTTAAGTATAAGTCACTTTTAACCATCTCACCAGAACCAATAAAAGTTCATTATCTTATTAAAATGGTCTTAAAATTGAAGTTTTCATATTTAACCCTAATAACCGCCCATTTAAAAAGGCTTATATAAAGAACCTACTTTAAGAATCCGAAAGAAGTGTATTTCCTTTGTTTGTTTGGGGGGGGGGAACATTAAATACGCATGCACTCATGCAAAGTGACCTATGTTTAGCACCACAAATTTCTTCTATAAAGGACCGGGGGGACTATCAGTATAAACTGATTAAGCTAATAAGACAATGTAATCCCTTATAGTATGCTCCACACCACAAGTCAGACATAATAGGTTCATAACTGATACTCCTTTTTTTTTTTTTTTTTTTTTTTTGGGGGGGGGGGGGGGGGGACAGGGAACTTGGAAGTCAGGAAGCTGAAAAGAGCATTTCTGATTATGAGGAAGCATAAAGAGTAAATACCCTATTTGGTCCCTAGAAAAAAACACGGACCCCTTTCTAAAAAAGGGTTTTAGGAAATTTTCGAGGGACCAAAATGGGGTCCTTTTTTTGGAAATTCATCCTTTTCGGGGACTAAAAAGGAGTTTCGTTGTTTGAGGGACCAAAATGGGATCCTTTTTTCAGGGACCAGGGTATTTACTCAAGCATAAATTACTGTCTCATCACCGGAAAAAGCTTCAAAAAATGATAAACATATAAGATTTCCGACAGGTTACATCGTCAGCAGAATGTCCAATAAAAAGTAATGGACCATTAAAAGAATCGACTCATAGCATAGAAGTCTTGGCAAGTATCCAATTGGCAACATTAGGAAGCAAAGGAACAACGAGAAAAAAGGATAACAGTAGGTTGGCCGCCTTGCACTCTAGCCAATTACAGTAAGTAGTTGAAAATAGACTGCATTAGCATAACGAAAAACCTGATAGGTGTAGAACCCACAACAAGAACTGAACCATGATAACGGCGATAAGAAGAGTCGTTGCGGAGCTTGATGCAGTGCTTCACAAATGGGTTTTTGGCACTGGTAATAAATTTCGATTTTGCATCAGAAATTGCGTCAAGAATGTCATCCTCAGAACCAAAATTGTCACCATACTCGACGTCGTTGTAATCGGAACTTCCTTCTTTGCGCGTCTGCGGGGGAGCAACTGAAAGCCTAGATTGAAAAGATGATTTCTTGAATGCTTGGGGTTGTGGGCAGAAAATGGAAGTCCACTGAGGATAACTGCATAGCATTTTCGTCCTTCCCTGCTCTATGCAATCAACCCGCACCAAGGCCTTTTAGAAGGCAGCCATCCCTTTTTTTTCTTCCAAAGGCAGTCATCTTTAGACCATGCTACTCTCTTGCCGCCTGTTTTTGGTTATTACTTATTTGATAGTTTGAACAGGTTTAAATATTTTTTTAATATATATACCTATATTTAATATTAGTAGTGAGAGATTAGAAATTAATATGATATTGAATTTTAATGTAGTTAACATGATGATATTGAAAATCATTTAAATTTAACGATAAATTTAATTTAATATTTTTAATTATTTTTATTACATATTTTTTAACTGCTTTTTATTGTGAAGTATAAATTAGGAAAAACTTATTTGTTGGTACCCAACTTTCCTTCAATTTTTAATTTGGTACTTGTGTGATTTTCTCTCTTAATCAAGTCATTAATTTGGTACTTGTGTGATTTTCTCTCTTAATTTTGCTCTATTAATGGGACTGTTTGGGTTGGCAGTAGAAAATGGTGGCTTAAAAGCTATCTAACTTTTTAAAAGCCCGGTAAGAAAAAAAGCCAATGATTTGTGTTTGGATTGTCCATTTGGCTTTTAAAGAAGTAATTTTTTTCCAAAATGATGAGTGTTTGGGTCAGCGGTTAAAAAGTCAGTTGAGATGAAAAATAACTAAAAAGGGTATGAATCTTATTGAATAATTGAAAAGGGCATGAATCATAGTGAATACTACATATATAACATATAATATGATTAAATATTTTATTTTGATTCCTTAATCCTCTAAAAAAATCCACATTAGTTTAGAAAAATCTCCATATGAGATTATATATAATAAACTAATATATAATTACTGTAAAAATATCAACTATATCTTATATTTTGATTTAGAAAGTTTAAATATAAATTTGATAAAAACAGTTAAATTCTTATTAAAAAATTGATATAACATGATTTATTTAATGTAACATATTTTTGCCACATCAACGTAAATCAATTTCCAGAGCCTTCACTTTTTGGCCTTTTGTTTGATTCTCTCTCCCTCCACACTCATTCATTTGCAGTACAGGAGCTACGAATTTCTTCTCAAAAGCATATAACTCCTTAGCTTTCTGGAAGTGGCCCACCACCTTCACTTTCCTCTCTTCCATCATCTTCATCACTTCGATCCTTCTTCTGTCGGTCCACCAATGGGTAACCCCAATCTCTCCATCCTCGCCGTCCGATCTTCACCACTCTCTCCAGTTAGTTGCTTGAAAAAGAGCCCATCGGAGAGGCAGCTCGGCCATGGCTCACTGAGAGGCAATCAGAACCACCACCGTGCTTGACGAGGACATGCACCAAAATCCCACTGTTGCTGGCAAAAAACAGGGGCCACCTCTGTGCTTGGCAAAAAATAGTTGCTACAAAATTAGAACCACCACTGTGCTTGGCGAAAAACACTGGCGAAATAGCAAAGGCCACGAATGGACTACGCGCACCAACCATTGAATCACGGAAAGGCGCCAACGCCAACGCCAACGCGTCCAACGCTCTACCTTGGAGCTTCTAGCAAAATGGGCTTAAAAAGGATAAGCTCATCACGTTCAACGCTCACCCAAACGGCACCGCGTCACGTTTTTTCACTGTCTTGTGTTTTCTTTTAAGCTACTGTGTTTTTTGCCCTTCGACGCTCCCTTCGACGCAAACCCAAACACACCCAATACGCTTAGCTTATGGCCAAGCGCTTCGTAGCACGATGGCACTAGGGCCAGCTTTAGGAGCTGGCATTCCCCCCTTGTCCAGGGTTCGAGCCCTGCCTCCCTCTCCCCACTGGCTGTATCAAAAAAAATACTGTTAGCTCATGTAACTTTGTTTTTTTTTTAGAGTTGTTAGCCCCTATACAGGAGCTAATGCTACTAATGGAATAAAATTAAAGCATTCAATTAGAAGAAAAAAACACACAAGTACCACATTAAAAATTGATGAAAGTATAGGTACCTACAAATTAAATTTCCCCATAAATTAATTAGGAGTGACTTATATTAACTTAGTCACATTTTCTGTTTAGTATTTTTTAAAAAAATAAAAATACCAATGGTAATAGATCAACATTACTTGCAGTTTTAAGCCACAACTAGCCATTTCAGAGTTGTTCAGAAGATATGTTTAGTGTCATTGTTGCATAAAAACACCAATAGTGTATCAATATATTATTATAATCTGTGTTAATATATGTATACCCTGTTGTCTTTATAATTGATGAAAAGTATAACTTACTTGTATGGTTATATGAATGGTTATCAGTTATCACAGCACAAAGCATGTAACAAATGCATAAGCATTTATTTATATTGATTATTTAATATAATAATTTAGCTCAAAAACACCATTTAAATATTTTTTTGTCTTAATATTAGTGCCGCATCCCCACCCCCAACTCACACAAGGTGAAAATGGCTGTTAGTAGTTGATAATGTGTTGCCTAATTCTTGGCTAGTAAGTAGTAACTCCGAACTATGAATTTTAATCCCTGTGACAAGCAAATAGCGTATCCAGATGATTAATCCGGTAAGATTGCAGGAATGTGAAATCAAATTTCTGCTCATGTGCAAAAAATGTAAGATATCAGTGTACAGAACAAGCAATATATACAAGCAGAAAAAGTTTCGCCACTATGCTATTCTACTTTTGATCTTTGATGATTTTCCTGGATGCTTCACAAAAATTGACTGAGGAAAACCAATATACATTATAATTCAAAAAAAAGGAAGGAGAGGAATATTGAGCATTTGAGCTATGTAGACCATAATTTAAATCCCCTGAGAAGTTGGTAAAGTCAGAGCTGGAGATTGGCTGGAAAATTCGTCTATTGAAAGTATCGAGTCACGATTGTACATACTTTGGGATGAAGCTGGTATATTTAACCTCTCTGAACTTGCCGTCATATTTTGTACCATAGGATCGCCAAGCTGGGATGGAGCGCTAATTCTTTCAGTTCTATGAGATGTTGCAGTGATGTACATCCTCTCTGAAGTAGGACCTAAGCCAATATCCGTACTGTGAGAAAATGCAGGCATATATATCCTCTCAGAAGTTGTAAACATGGGTTCAGGTCTTTCAATTGTTTGGCCAAGGCTCTCGTTTAAATGAGATGCTGCTAGGACGTACACAACACTTCCAGAAGTAGAAGGCATAGAAGCATCTATCCGGTGAGATGGACCAATGCTATCAACTTTACGGGATAAGGGCATGTATGGCCTCTCTGATTCCAAAGCCGTGGTGGCGTTGGCATCAGGTCTCTGAGATGTTGCCGCTGTATTATTATTTCTTAGAGATGACGGCACATGACTCCTGTCAGAAGTGGATGAGATATTTTCCCTCCTTTGAGATGTTGCAGAGGAAGCTTCATTCCATTGTGGTGATTTAGGAAAGTAGAGCCTCTCTGATGTCTGGGGTGTGGCTACTGACACTTGCTGGCTCGTCATGTCTCTCTGAGATGCAGGTGATAATACCAGTGACATGTCCTGATCTTCCATGTCTCTCACAGATGACAAAGGCAGAACCAGGGACATGGCCGGTCTTCCAAGACCCTTATCAGTTGATGGAGAAGCAGATGAGACAGTTGTGATCTCGGTAGAAAGGTCTGGAATCGCAATTTGCACCCCTTGTGCTGGTGAATTACTCTCAGATTCTACAGGCATGATTTGTGACACGATTTCTCTAGCTGAGTGTCTGTCTGGTGGAGGCACTGATGATGAGACATGTTGATCGGTCCTACCCATGTCAGCTGGACTTGCAGAAGGCAAAACACCAAGACTTGGGAACTCCTTCCGCTGTTGTGCCACTGTTTTGATTTGGGTATAAAACTGAACTCCTTCCTTACCTGGATTGAGCGCAATATTTAATTTTGAGGAAAAAGGTCGGAAAGACTGAATTAGCCACAGGAAATGCATAACTCAAGGAAAAAGGGAGGGTGAAAGCTTCACCACAAAAGTTTAGATCACCAGCAAAAGATGCATTTGACCCGCTGAAGGAAGAAAATGGCAAGGGAACAGGAGCAGTAACATTGATTCCAATCTGTGCCATATTATTTCAGTCAGAAAATTGTATACAGATGTCCCGTTATAACATTAACTGGCAGGGGGTACAGGGAGTCTATTACATGGCCATCCTCTTTGACTCAGCATCTATAAATAGAATGGGGTAACATTAAGAAAACTATATATATATATATGGAGAGAGAGAGAGAGAGAAACTTCATAATGTAAAAATTGGTTTCCAAAATAAGTTCTTGTAGCTCATTATGTATTAGGGCAGCCCAGTGCATAAGGCTTCCACCAGGTGAGATCTGAGGAGGGTATATACATAGTCCTACCCCCACAAGTGGAGAGGCTTATTATGCATTGTGGAAAAATAAGATATACCATAATTTATATGAAAGGAGATGATCACCGCATATAGAGGAAAAAAGTAAAAAAGAAAACAGCCACTGGCACACATGCACTCGTTATGGTGAGTTTAATTAAATCAAGAAATGCTCTGGCTCTCTTTCTATCACCATGAGAAAGAGATCAGGAGAGCTAAGAATAAAAATAAACTTGATTTATACATCAAATAGCATATTGCTTACCAGACCAGCCTCAACCTCGTCCTGAAACTTCCTAGCAGCTATACCAGATGTGGTAAATATGGTAGCTCCGTTTACATACCTATAGAATCAAAGCTTTAAGTTTTTTGAATGGAAACAAATTTAATGAAACTGGTGAAGATATTGCTCCAGATATGACTATGAGTTTCAACATAACAAAAAAAGACCAAACTTATTTCCAAAGTTTACAAGAAACGTTATATCAAACCACATTCAAACCCCCCCCCCCCCCCCCCGGGCGCGGTTTTTCGCATAGAATTAAGGTAAGACACATACTTGTTTTTGTTGATTATTGATATTGCCTCATCTAGGTTATTAGCCTGTAGGTAAAAAAAAAAAAAACGTGATTATTATAGTTTCCAACTAATCGTAATGTCAAAAGCAACAAAAATGCAGACAATGCAGCACCTGCACGCAGAGAAGAACTGGTCCAAAAATTTCTTCCTGCGCAACAAAAAAATATTCCAGGGTTATAATACTTCTTCTACCACGTATAGCTATTGATAAGTTCATTTTTGGAGAGGGTCTCGAAATATGAACAAGAGATACCTTGTAGCACTCCATGTCGATTGTAACATCGCATAAAATTGTAGGGGCAACAAAGTTCCCATTCTCATATCCTGGTACCTAAATAGCAAGTTCTAGAAGCTTAGTCTTTGAAAAGGAGAGCAGCATGCTTCCAAAAATATATAGGCTCAGATATATCCTAAAGCAATAAACATAAGAAAACATGTAAGAAACAATTTAGTACCACAACACATCTTCCATCAAGCAGTAGCCTTGCACCATTTTCAACACTGCTCTGAACTAATCTACATATCTGATCCTTTGCCTGTATCAAAAGTATATCCAAAACTCAAAATCAACACAAACTAAACACAAGTTATTTCCCAGTGCATACACGATGAAGATCCAATAACCAATAGAGAAGCATAATTAGTGACATGAAAACACAATAGGCAATTTCATGGAAAACTTTAGACTTAAGTGTATGTTTAGTTTCACGTTGGAAACTACCAAAATCAATGAAAACTGAACACGCTTTTATATAATGCAAAAAATAGGGTGTATTTTATATTTATCCCCTCTAGGAATAATATTATGTATTTTGCCATATACTCTCCCCAAAAGTTTTTCCTTTTCCCCCTCCCTTTATCCTTCCCTCCTTCATTGTTATACATCACAATTTCAACAACTACCAGGAACACAGATAATCTCAGCACCTCCTTGCTAATAACTGGACCAAGATCAGCACTAGGGTCTGTTCCTGCATTCACTTTAAGTACTTTGGCACGCTGCACAAGTTCTTCTTCCCTAGAAATACATCAAACGAGCACAACAATTTGGTTATCCAGGGCACCTTGAGTTGCTTTTTAAAACCCAAGGTCATTAAAATTGAACAGCTAATCAAGAAGAACATTTCTACTTCGCAAGTGCAATATGATAGAATTATATTATAACCATAACATAAAAATTGGAAGACATAACAGAAAGTGAAAGTATCTGCAGGCATGCTAAAGAAAAGAGGGATGCAGATGCTAAACAAATAAAGCCAAGAAGAGAATACCATGGCAATGATCCTCGAACAAAAATAGCTGTGCTTAGAGTCATGCATCTCTCTGCTGCCTCACCAAAGGAAGAAGCAACAAGAGCATCTAGAGAAGCATCCATGCTAGCATCCGGCATGACAACTGCATGATTTTTGCTGCCTGTATTGAACTATGTAATGTAGAGAGTATCCAATTAGGTAGACACTATTTTTGGATTCAATTTCCATCACTGGAACCATATACAGCGTTTCGCATTTTGCCGGAACCAAAATTAAGAGAGAACATAAGAGACTGGTATACAATTATTCACCTGGACGCGTTTCCCTCTAGCAGCAGCCCCAGCATATATGTGGATTCCAGCCTTAAAATGAAGTGAACCATTAAAATTAAGACAACATAAAAGTAACATATCAGAGGTGCCACATATAATTTAACTAAATATAGCCACATCAACAAGACAAGACGAATGTGAACAAAGTGAGACATCAGTGAAAACATAGTCTCTCCCATTTAGTGAAAGAAAGGAGGGGCAGGTGTAAACTAGATATAAAATGAACAAATTTATGGCTTGAATATAACTTTGAATTCAATCCTTTCCCAATAATGGATCCATAATACTATCTCTGGTCTAAATATAGGACATAGTTTATAGTGGCGGAGGAGTAGTTATTACTTATTAGGCTACTAAGCAATCTAAATATGCCAAAAACCAAACAATGGAGAAACAAAAGATAATGAACCAAACTTACTGCAGTTGGCCCTGCAAATGATATAGCTTTTATATCCTCATCATCACATATTTGATTAACAATCTCCTGATAAAATGGACGCCGGAAAAACAAAAAACAAAAGTTTGAGCTATAATAGTCTAAAATTGAACAATTTAAATCATTGATGACAAAAGGTGTTTTCTGCGTATGTTTGTACAAAGGATACTGGAAAGCTAATATGATTCCAGTGAGAAATTTCTCCCCAACTTAATCTAAAACCAGCTAGTCCCATCAAACATCATGTCATCTTAACCCTGGGTACGAAGGGACACCAGCAGAAAATTATAGAAATATGCACTCATGCATAATGGCAGTGGCTGAGCCAGTTAGGGGGCAAATTCATTTAAATATTACTCCCTCCGATCCTAAATATAAGACAGAGTTGATTTTTTTTTTAGGAGCTATTAAGAAAGTTACTTAAATTTTTTTACAATATTTATATTTGTCATTTTTTCTCCAAACTAGTTTTCCTAACTTATAAACTCATATAATCTAAGGATACACAACATATGATATGATTAACTAACCTATTTAGCTTTTTTAATCTCTCAAAAAAAAAACAACTATGTCTTATATTTAAGACCAAATAGAGTAATAATTAAAAAAAAGATTAAATAAATAATTACATACTAATATCGCCAAGTGGGTTAGGGTTTATAGTAAGACCAAGTGGATTCAATGTTCAAAATATTGAGGGGTGCAAAGTCTAACTCAACATGTAATTTTCTCCAAGTAGGAGGGGGCAAAAAAAAAAAAAAGAGGAAGTGGCTCCGCCACTTCATAATGAACTGCATTGGCTATAATTTTGTGACCTTGACATGCAAGCTGAAAAAAAAAAGTAACTTGTAGACAATACTCCTGCAGAAATAAAGCAAAAGGTGTATATGATGGCTAAAGCCAAAACTGTTAAGGTTAAAAACGTTCGTGTTTGTTTACATTTCTAGTGCCTCACAAAGTTGAGGTTTCATAAGAATTTACTTCTACTTGTTTAGTAAAACCAAAGCCTGTAAGCTGGCAAGCATTTTATGAAAGAAAATTTTTGTGGATTGTTTTTCTAATGGTCAATTGTTAAAAGAAAAGGATTAAACATATATAGCACGGTGACAAAACCTAACACATAATAAACTACAACCATAATCTTCATAATGATAGAGACGAGAAAGGTTGTGAGTTGTGACTATTGAGTGCCGAACCATACATGGGTACCATGAACAATGTTCAATACACCATCTGGAAAACCTGCTTCCATTGCTAGTGCTGCAAGTATCATTGAAGCCCCTGAAAAATTGATGGCAAACATAAAAACCACCATCTGTTCAGGGGAAGAGGAAGAAAATAAATGGAAACAAATTATAATTCCAGATTGGAAGAGAAGAAAATCGGAGTGATCAAAAGATGATAAAATAATTCCTTCCCTTAACAGATCTAACTCCCTCTAACAAGAGTTACAAAAAGGAAAGACTGATTGGATTATTTCTAGTTCATCATTTAATACCAGAAAATTCAAAAAGCTACAAGAGTGTTTCAATTGTTACTGTTATAGGTATAGCTTATGAAATAACATTCAAAAACAAAAATCTTAGTTCATAATTTCTTCATTCCATCCATAAATTACATTCATTTTCTTTCTTTTTGTTTCTATCAAAAAGAGACAGAATTATTTTCCTCACATCTTTGCAGGTTTTAACAGATGGTTTCTTTTGTATTGTCTTCAAGAATGAGCAGAAAGTTTATGTATTCTCCACATCCATCTACATTTTACACAACCCTTTTTGTTTCTTTGAGAATTTTTTCTCTCTATTTCTATATCCTCCTTTTCCAATAATGATATCTTTAGAAAAAATGACCATCAAAATCATTGATAGGGTATCAGTCCCATAATATTTGTTAACAGTTAAAAAAGTAATTTTTCAAAACATATACTGAGACTAATAAATACCTGGATTCTTCTCACATGGCTTGAGAATAAATGTGTTGCCACATGCAACTGCTATAGGGAACATCTGGAAAGATCAAACAAATGCTCGTATTGCTTTTATTATACTAATTGTAGAAAAAGCTCCGCACAACAAAATTAAACATAAAGGTCAAGAACATGAATCCTTGAGAATGTGGTGCTTCAATAGTTCCAAGGAGAAGAACTATGCACAGAACAGAGCCAACTTCATTGCAAAGCTGAAGAACAAAATAAACGTTCAAAAAAAAAAAAAAAGAGTAAGGCTTAACATTTAAGACATACCCACAAGGGTATCATTGCTGGAAAGTTGACTGGGCATATTCCAGCACAAACTCCAAGGGGTTCTCTTATGCAGTATATATCAATTCCATCCCGAGCATTAGGGGCAAATTCCCCCATCTGCAGATATGCCATCCCACAAACATGTTCTACCACCTCTACAGAAGGAAAAAAGGGAAGATCTGTTTTTGTTTTCTGGCATCTAAGAGTAACCATCGAAACTTAGTTGTTCTAAATTAAAAAGAAAAATTAGCAGTCAGAAAGTAAGATTAATTTCGCAATGAGAAGACTGACCTAAACCATGGAGCACGTCTCTTTTAGCACCTTTTAAAGTCTTACCCTCCTCTATGGTGATATTCATCGCAAGCTTATCCTGAAAATATGAAAATGTTCTTCTGTCACTAAATTTAAAGTTTGATAGATTCCGTAAAAGCTAGAAAACCTAAAAACTCACAATGTCCCTGCAGATAAGCTCTCGGAACTTAAACATAATATGCCGGCGAGTGGTGATTGGAGTGTTTTTCCATGAAGGAAAAGCTTGCTTCGCTGCTTTGACTGCAGTTTTGAACTCTTCATAAGTAGTTAAAGGAACTTGAGACACAACTTCTTGTGTTGCCTACATAAGGATGATCATTTAAAAATCACTGTTAACATGAGCCAAGCTACCATAATGCTAAAAAAAGACTGGATTCTCATAGAAGAACTCAAAAGCTTACAGGATTTGTAACATCAAGAATTCCACAACTTTGTGAATCTATGTATCTCCCCCCAATAAAATTAGGAACCTTCAGCTACATATGAATGACAGATGGTTGCAAGTCTCTCTCATCAAAACAAAAGAAATCATGAAAGACAGATACATAGAAGTAGAGATGATATGGGGAATAGAAATAATTTGTTCACACCACTAGTTTTTCCTTGGAAATTCAACCCTACCGGCCGGTAGTTTTGCATTGATGAACCACCAGATGGAGTGTTGTTTGTTTCAACGGGAAAAGAGCTGTTTGGCCTCCATGACTTGAAAGTGTTCTCTGAAAGATAAAGCTACACCACAGTTATGACGAAGATAGAATTCGAGATAGGTGACAACCATAACAGTTAGACAGATCGGCATGACAAATAAACTTCCTATCATTTATGCTGAAGAATAAAATCCTTTGAAGTTTTAAACTTACTGATTCAAACTTTCACCTTAACACCTGAGAAAATAATTTACTCTTAACCTAAAGATATTGATTACACTCCACTTTTAAGTACAGCTGAATACTCACAATTGACGACCCAAATATCACACACGCCAACTATGTAAAGGCACACAAACTTTAATCTTTTTCAAGGTCATTCTCAAACATGTCTTTGACAAAGTAAAATCACAATAAAAGTTCACATAACTAAATAACACCCATAAAGCAGCATTGCTGTGTCTGTGCCCCTATAGGCACAAATAATCTATAAAATGAGCCCCACCGATAGATTATTAAGGAATTCAGTATAAGTTTTGAACTCCAATTATCCAATCTCTAGCTTAGGTAGCAACTAGTAGATTCTTTAAAGAGTTATACAAAGTTGTCGCATGATGCCAAAAATTGATCATACATAGAGAGCATAACTGCATAAGTAAAAATGATTAAGCTGAATGCCTTAACCAAAGTCAATGCTGGAATATAAGTTAAATCTCTGGCAATTTCGGTTCCTTAATCAATTAGTTGACATGAAAGTCAGGATGATGCAAAACCTGATAGATTTCCCTGACGGATCTTTGCTTTGAGGTTGTACAAATGCCTTGGAGTTGACTGCAGTTCTGGATTGCTTTGTTTAAGAGTTTTAAGCACTTGACAAGGTTTTACACCAGCTTCAGTCATTATCTTGATTTGTCTTATTTCTTCCTCAGTGAAACGTCGACTATAGGGATGTTCTGACATGTCTTTCAAGGGTTCATGATTGTGATCCCCATTTTTTACACTAAGTACCCACACATCATCTCTCCTTCTACCAACGGCCTCAAAAGGACAATTAATAAGGCGTGAGGTTGCTTTCCTTCTGCGCTTACTTTCATCCGTTTTGCGCCTACTCCGATATACACCACCTCTATCACAGCCAAGGATGACTCTTCTGTCCTTTCTGGACTTCTTAATGGTCACAACATATCCATGATTGGCACCAAAATCACGAACATATTTAATGAGGTCTTCGCGATTTTGAAAAGTTCCAGGAGGTGGAGGTAACATCTCTTTTTGTCCTAATGTAGGCTCTGATTGGTTTGGAGTGTCCATGAAAGATGACAAAACAAAGATCCTAAAGCAAAATATACAAAGTATATATGACAAAATTCAATAAACAACAGTTAAAGCAGGAAAAATCCAGTTTTCATTAGCTGAATATGCAATTTGTTTCAAGCATAAGCAACAACATGAGATGCCATATATAATGAAGGGAAATCATAGGTAGAGTTCATAAACACATAAATTTGACATCAAGAAACTTGTAGATAATTTCAAATCACAATGGTATGGTATAGATAAGAGTTCACAAGAGTACGATCATAAGTCATAACAAAAAGGAATTGGTTATTCAAGGAAAAGAAACAATTGTTATGTAACAGTTCCAATTTTCCAAACTATATCAGCTTTTGATGCCCTGAAAAATTGTGTTGATATTCAAGAAAAGAAATTTATGACATATAATCAATGAAAACTTTGTCCAAACTGAATTCCTTTACTGAAACTCCTACATTCGGATGAACCACAAACAATTCAGTTTCTCATCCGTTTGCCTTCACATAGGAGATGATGCATGATCCTGAACGCTGATAGCATACATGAAAAAGAGCATAGAACCCACGAAAGTTCATGACTCTACGCATATGATGCGACAGTAGCCTTCAATTTATAAACATTGTTAGGTAACAATTTAGCCCAGGCACATGCCTTACGCAGTCCTAGAAATAAATTTATGGAATATGCCTATATGAGACAGTACCGGAGGAGTGAAAGGCCTCTTGATCACCAATCCCCTTACATCCAGCACAAAAGTAGCCTGAAAAAGAGCCAAGTTACGAGGAACAAAGTTAACCCCATTGAACAAAATCAAATATATGTAACAGTAAACCAATCATCAACTGTTAGAAGCAGATGAATACTGCCTCACTAACGATGCTTCGAGCATACCTAATGTATCAGTCAACAATCTAGAACATGAATGCTGAGCTAAGCATTATTTGAGGAGTAAATGGCATTCCTTGAGAGGGAACTGGGACTCTTTGACTGGCATAAAGAAATGAACAGAAATTGAGGGAAAAACTTGGAACGTAGAGAATTAGAAGCGTCGCCTAAAAAATGGATCGAGGCGCCCACTAGTTTTGATGATCAGGAACGCCAAGATGACTTTGGTTCTAATCCCAGACAAGACTTCCAAGGTTTAGGACAAATTATATGCGGCCTGTTACCACGCGCTGTTTTTAAGGATTCGTCATTTCTGATGTCGTTCTCTGTCTTCCGGGGCGAACGGCAAAGTCGTTTGGCTCGAATTTTCATTGCACGCGCTACGAAGAACATGGGGATAGAGTGATCGCCACTTACAGTAGTGACGGACTGACAGAGCAGCAATATCGGTATTTTACAGGCCGATGGTTGGTTTCTCTATAATACAGAGGAAGGCGCAAGTCAACTGGTGACTAAGGACCTATTTAGATAGGCTTTTAAATTTAAAAAAAAAAAGTGTTTTTTTTATGTTTATTTTTAAAACTCTAAATTAGAGTTTTTAACTTATTTAGATAGGCTTTTAAAAAAAGTGTTTTTTTTAGTGCTTATTTTTTAAATTCTAAATTGGAGCTTTTAAAAAAATGAGTACTTTGACTTTAACTTTTTTAAAAAAAATATCATCTAAACACATAGATTAATTAAAAAAAAACATTTTTTTGGCATTAAAAAAGTACTTTTTCTCAAAAAAAAAAACCTATATAAAAGAGTCCTAAAAAAAGGAGTACTTCGGCTTTTTTTTTTGTAACTTTCACTTTTTTAAAAAAATATCATCTAAACACATAAATTAATTTAAAAAGTTTTTTTTTTTACATTAAAAAAGTGCTTTTTTCCACACAAAAAACCCATCCAAAAGGGTCCTAATTACTTAACATGATGAAAATCTATAGACTACGGTTTGTAATTTATATTTAGGTTAATATAATGTTTAGTCCTTGTAATATCACCTATAGATTTTGATCATTACCACCAGGAAAGGCCTTTTATAACGGTTATTATCGGTCAAGAGTCAAGACTGTTCCAAACTGGCATGTGAGTGTTATATATGTTCCATACAAATAAATAATGATTTTTAATCGTAATATATTAAGGATATATATAACAGTCCTTTGTTAATAACCATATAGTGGCTTTATTTTTTATAGTTATTTTTATTATTTGTTCTTCTTTATTTTTGCTATTAATATTTATTATATAAGACACACTATAATTTTTTATTGTAACAAGATAATAATAGAAAATAAAAAAACTTATATTTACAGGATTCAAAATTTAATGCATTATAAATAAACATCATATATAATTTAAAAGAAATTAATAACTTAAACACTCTCACAATAAAGCATTATCTTATAATGTTTTTAATTTTAAAAAGAAATCAATTAATAAAAAATTCCACAATATTCGTCAATGCCTTTATTGTAAATTGTCTATAAATAAATCATGTATCAGTCACTCTAAGAGTTGGGTCACATATCCTTTAACTGTAAAATGATAATATATATATACACACACACTAACTTAAACAAATCTCAAAAGTAAATATAACTTTGAAAACAAGAAAATAATAAAAATTGACAAATATAAAAGTTGAGGAAATCTTGGAACCTGATTCAACACACCTACTGTTTGGATTAATAAATTAAGTTTAGGAAGCTGAGAGCCTGAGATGTTCCACAATAAAAAATAAAATTTTTTTTTTAAAAAAAACTAGCATTTTACCTCTATGCTCTTTGCTTTTGCTTGTGTTTTTCTCTCTTTGAATCTTTAAACCAATGGCTGTCATCAGATTAAATATCATAATCCTGACCAGCAACTTTGAGTACCAACGAGCTCTTGTTATATAAAAGGGGAAAATCACTGTCAAGTCCTAAAGTACGAAATTAATCACAAAAAGTTTCATACCAAATTCTCCTTGTGATTAATTGTTGAATTGCCCTTACAAAAAATTCCCGTTGTTAAAATAGTTTTTCATATTATCAAAATGATTTTATTAGTTGTTAAAATATTCCTATGAAAATCTCGTTGTGAAAATAGATTTGCATATTGTAAAAATTCTCCAAGTTTTTCTTTCGGTGTGTAGAATTTTAGAAATCTAGATAATTTTTGGCAATATGAAAAATTATTTTGATAACATAAGAAACCATTTTCACAACGAGATTTTCATAAGGACATTTTAACAACTAATAAAACTATCTTGACAATATAAAAAACTATTTTGACGAGACTTTTTTGTAAGGGGAATTTCATAACTTATTCACAATCAATCACAAAAAAGTCCCAATAAGGGGAATTTGGTGTGGGATTTTTTGTGATTAATTCCGTATCTTGGGACAGTGATTTTCCCTATAAAAGTTAAAATGAAACTAAAAACATTGACTAAAAAAATGAAAGCTCACACAATGAATAATCACAAGAAAAAGAAGCTGCAAAGTGAGGACCTAAGATAGTGCATAATTTCTGTCTTTGTTAGTAAATATAGTCCTGGAGGACAAGAAGAACCATAATTTTTGTTAGTAAACATATGACAGTTAATAATGATAGCCATTATATTTTTGTTTTTGTGCATTCCGTCTTCTAATACATGACGATGTGTATATTTGACCATTAGATTTTAGCGTTATATACTTTTGCACGACCTCCACCTTGACATATATATAATGTTTATTCAATATAATCATTATTTCTCTAAGTTTATTTTGATCTAAAACAATTTAACAAGAACGTAAATCATTTTGTCATTTGAGGGACCAATACATATAAGTTAAAACTATTGGGCCACCAAAACTCCTTTGACACACACGCCCACATTCTGGTTAATGTTTTTATAATCAGGAAACACTACACACACACATTTATAATCAGGAAACACTACACACGCACACACATTCTGTTTAATGTTTTTATAATCGGGAAACACTTTCGTGAAAACCCTTATGATTTATGAATCTTATCAACTCATTATTGTTCTTGTAAATCTCATTATGAATTTTGCAAAGTCTACAAATGTTGGTGAATAATGTCTAACGATTTTTCCATTAGGAAATGCTCATATGAAAACTATTGTGAATTTTTGTCAAACTCATTATTGCTCTTGTCAATCCCATTACAAATTTTGTCAAAGCTTACAAATGTTGGTGAATCTTGTCTAATATTTTTTCTATCAAGAAACACTTTTGTGAAAATTATTATGAAATTTTGCCAAAATCATTATTGCTCTTGTCAATTCCATTACGAATTTTGTCAATCTCATTTTTTCATAATGGTTCTTTTTCTTTTTTATTTAAAAACTGAGGGCGTAATGATAAATTTATTAATATTTTAAAATTTCAATTTGATCCCTTCACCTTTATGTCCTTTCCAATGTTAATAGACTTTTAGGGTTTTGAAATTTCATATTGTATTTAAATAGAATTCTCCTAATATTTTAAGGGGTTAAGGTGCAAAAGTGACTATGTAGTTACAAAAGTGGAGCAAAAATACCTATTGACAGTCAGTTAACCATTAGTTTGACTTTTCTGTATTTTTAAAGCTGACATAAATGATGACTCAGCTAAATTTCATCCCAGCTGGTAGTGGAGAAATAGAGAAAATTATAGAAAAAAGGGCCTAAATAGTTTTGAAAATTACAAAAAGGCGGCAACGACAGCGAGGAGGCGGAAATAGGTGGCCTGATAAGTAAGATTATGATGGGGGAGAGAAGGGGAATTGAAGAGGGAAGGGTTGAACTGTAATTTTCAAAATATTTTTGTCATTTTTTGTAATTTTCTCTAATTCTTTACTGCCAACTGGGATGAAATTTAGCTGAGTCATCGTCCATATTAACCCTTTTTTTTTTTGCTCAAAGGAAGTTAATCCTAAAAATATATTAAAAAAATAAAAAGTCAAACTAATTGTTTATGGGTATTTTTACTTTACTTTTATAACTACATAGTCACTTTTGCATAAAAAAAACACTTAGTATTTAATGCACTTTTTAAAAAACCACATATATATTTTTACACCTTATTTTTAGTGGCATAATATCTTGAATAGTAGTAATAATTTATTAAGATTTTGACTTTTTTGGAGGATGTCTCTTATGTCTCAAATATTATATTGTCTAGCTTGTTTTCCTTGATTTTGGTATCTATCATTTTGTTTGGAAACTTCTTAAAAGTGTTTTTTCTTTAAAAACACTTTTATGTAAGTTGAGACAAGATTTTTATCACATAATTATTATGTAAATCGTAAAAAAATTTCTAAAAAGCTAAAATAAATAGGCACTAAGTCAGAAATAACACTTGAATTATCCAACTAACGTTGAAATTGGACATAGTGGCATATTCAAAAATCAAATGCTCCCTTTAGATTCTAAATATAAAACTTAATTGATTTTTTTTTTAAGAGACCAAGAAAGCTAAACAAATTATTTAATCATATAATATATTGTGTATTATTTTTTCGACCAAAAAAAATATTGTGTATTATTCAGCTTATAAGTTAGCTAAGTAAAATATTTTAGAGAAAAATGATAAATATAAATATTTTAAAATATTTTAATTAACTTTTCCAATATCTTTAAAAAAGTCAACTAAGTCTTTTAGTTTGGAGGTAGTATATTTGTTTTTTTCGATAAATTCATGTTTATTTTATCTCAGTTGATTTGTTAGAGTTGATTATAAACTCTTCATTCATGTCTATATTGCTTATCCGCTGGTTACTTGTTTGATATTTTTTTTGGAAACCCTATGGTATTAGAGTTGTTAGTTTTTTAGGTAATATAAATCTTAATTAATATTAATGAATTATTTCATACAAGAATTCCAAAAAAATTAATCAGCTTTAGCTTCAAAGATTTTTTTTTGTTTTAAAAAAATATTTTCTTATTTGATTTTTGAATTAAATTAGGGAGCTTATGGGCAAAAAGAAATTTATTTGGAAAGCCTCAGAAATTTAAACGGTCGGTGGATTTTAACGGTCAGGAGATTCAAATTTGAACCATCTCCCCCCCTACCAATACCATAGGAAAGCCTCAGAAAGTTTCAAAGCTTCTTTGTCTTGCGAACTTGAATTCCCAATTTTCTTTCTCCGTAAAATAGCATTCTCTCATTGCATTTCATAGTTTGCCTAAATTCTCGTTTACATGGAGCAGATCCCACTGAACCCATTTCAGCAAGACCTGGAAACCCTAATATCAGATTCTTCCGATTCGATGGTTTGCGACCCCAGTTCTAGATTAATTCCAACTGGGTTTAGAAGATCTGAAAGCTCAGGTGATAGTCTTCGAAATGAATATATATCGTTTTATTATTATTGTTATTCTGGATTTATCTTTGCCGAAACTGAGGTATCATGGCCAACAATGAAATGTAAATTACGAGTTCGCTGGAAAGTACCCTAATTAAATTGTTAATGTTTCTTGTCTTTCTTGTTTTCTTTTTTCAAAAGTGCACAGAACACATAACCGATTTGATTTCACTGAGTAGAAATTGATTTGCCTTTAGAAACTTAGAAGAAATACAATTAAGTTCATGCCGTGCTTTTTCTTGTATCTGAATAGGTCCGGGAATTGCAGGTCTACCCATAAATAATACATTTCAGTGACTAATATATATATATATTATTAACTATGACATAGCGACGAACTAATTAGACATTAAGCATAACAATTATTTAAGTTTTGGTTGCAAAGCATTTATAAAAGGCTATTGCAGCCCAACATTTTCATCTTTCCATGAGTCTTGCTGAAAAACTAAAGATTAGATTCATGAAGAACTTCAAAGACCGTAAGACTTCTATGCTTCTCTGGAGGATCAAGTATTTACTTCATTATTATGGCTTTTTGAAGCAGAGGAGTATGTGCTGTTTGTAAATGCCGGAGGGGAGGATATAAATGAAGCATATGGTGGTTTGACTGTCATGGGCGACTCCTACTTTGAAGGTGGGAACATTTTACGTACCAATGAGCAAATAGCGGAGGCTGGAGATTGTCCAATTATCTATCAATCAGCACGGTTAGGAAATTTTTCTTATAGATTTGATAACCTTCCTCGTGGAGACTACATTGTTGATCTTCATTTTGTGGAGATTATTAACACAAATGGACCTAAAGGTATAAGGGTGTTCAACGTATACATCCAAGAGGAAAAGGCAAGTCTCCAACTTTCATCTCTCCCCAATGGGTTCTGCATTAAAACATTTGTAGAACTAAAATTTATGTTATCTCTTAAACCTTTTTTTCTTTAAAAACTATGTCAGGTTCTGTCTGAATTAGATATCTTTGCGGTTGTTGGAGCCAACAAACCATTACGGTTGATCGATTCAAGGGTGTCTGTGAAGGATGATGGTGTAATTCTCATAAGATTTGAAAGTATCAATGGAAGTCCAGTGGTTAGCGGGATCTGCATTAGGAGAGCAACAAAGGAATTAGGTATTTTCTGTAGTGTGTGATTTGCGTCCATAGTGTACGTTTTTTACATATGTACTAAACAAGATGCTAAGATTCCATATATATTACTTAGCAAGTCATTGTCTACTTTTACTTACCATGTTCTATTTTGTGATATTCGAATAGTTCCGCAAGTTACATGTGATTACATTAAATGTAACTACTGTGCTGGGCGGATTGAAGTTCCTTCATCACAGGTTAGAGGCAACCTAATTGATTATGACTGTTTGATGTTCAAAACATTTTTCTTATCCTGCTTTTCATTGGAATGTTTCAGCTGAAAGCTATGCAAACAAAATCCACTGCAAAGTATGAAAAGAAGATCGAAGAGCTTACCTTGCAGTGTCAGTTAAAGGCAAAAGAATGCCACGAGGCATGGATGTCATTAACTGCAACAAATGAGCAATTGGAGACTGTCCGGATGGAACTTGACAATGTAACATTTAAGACGCTCTCTCTTGGTAAGTTTTAACAAGGATTGTCCTACCAAAAGAAAATGCAGTAAGAATATATGCTAAAAGTAGTTGAACTACTTAATTTGAGTTATTGTGATGTGTTTATGCGGGAATTTAATGATCTGATTCTGCCATTTTTAAACATTGCTTGAAGTTTCAGCTAAATTAGCGAAGTCTGGCGCACCTATTTATTGATATTGGCACAAGAACTCAATTTGATATGATACATTTATAATCCCAGGTTACAGCGTTATTATGTAGCTAACTGCATATTGTCAATTTTCTTCTTAGATCAAACTGTGGAGAAACAAGCTGAAACGTTAAGGAATATTTCTAGCAGTTATGACCACGATAAGAAGAAATGGACTGAAGCAATCAGAAGTTTACAAGAAAAAATAAAGGTAAATAATGATAGTGCAGGAAGGATCGATGTTAGAAAAATAGTTGTTCTACTGTTATTCTCATAAGTAGATCTCACAAGTATCTGCACCTGATCTGTTTTGCAGTTGATGAAGAGTGAACATACTCAACTTTCCTGTGAAGCACATGAATGCGTCAATTCAATACCTGAGATAAATAAAATGGTTTTTGCAGTTCAGGAATTGGGTATGCTTGAGTTGTAAAATTTAATTTCCTTTCCAGTTAATGAAGAGTTTAGCTACAATTCATGTTTTTGGTTTTCAATTTATCTAATTCATATTAAGGGACGAACACAATCTTTCTGCAGTTAAGCAGTGTGAAGATTTTAAATTGAAATATAATGAAGAGATGGCACAAAGAAAAAGGCTCTTTAATGAAGTTCAGGAGGCTAAAGGTATGTTCTGTGCTAACGTCTAGTAATGATTTATTGTCAGTTGACTGTGTTCAAATGATTTGATGGGAATTATAACAAAAATGTTGTTCTACAAAATAGGGAACATTAGAGTTTTCTGTCGTTGTCGTCCAATGAATAAGGATGAAACCTCAGCTGGGTGTACAACAGTGGTAGATTTTGATGCAGCAAAGGATGGCTGCCTTGGAATTTTGACAGGTGGCTCCACCAAAAAAACCTTTAGATTTGACCGAGTTTATACTCCAAAAGACGATCAAGGTATACAAATACACGTTAAAAAAAAAACAAGTTTCTTCTTCTTTCAAATGCACTCAACTTATATTTTCAATTTTTTGCTGTACTTTATAAGGCTCATATCATTCACACAATTCTAACTGAGGACATTTATTTGTTTCGACAGTTGATGTTTTCTCTGATGCTTCGGCAATGGTAATCTCTGTGCTGGATGGCTACAATGTTTGCATATTTGCATATGGCCAAACAGGAACAGGAAAAACTTTTACTATGGAGGGAACAGAACAGAACAGAGGAGTAAATTATAGGACTCTTGAACACTTGTTTGAAATAGCCAAGGAAAGGAGTGAAACATTTGCATATGAAATTAATGTGAGCGTGCTTGAGGTTTACAATGAACAAATCAGAGATCTGCTGGCTTCAGGACCATCATCAAAAAAGTATTGCTTTTATTTCATTTGAATTCAATTTTAGTCTCCTAAAGTTTTTCTCAAGCATGGTAGACTATGTAGGGGCACTTGATTTCATCAGAAATTTGATGCAGTTGGGATCTTTTATTTTGAATTCGTTATTAGGCTGGAAATAAAACAAGTGTCTGAAGGGTCTCATCATGTTCCCGGTGTCGTAGAAGCCCAGCCTAATAATATTGAGGAAGCTTGGTCTATACTGCAAACTGGAAGCAATGCTAGAGCCGTTGGAAGCAATAACGTGAATGAGCACAGCAGTCGATCTCACTGGTACTGATATCAGCTTATACATGGGTAATGCCTGATTTTTGCTTTCTTTAATGCCACTTTTGATCTTGTTGGTATGTTTCTTCCTCAGCATGCTTTGTATTACGGTAAAGACAAAAAATTTGATCAATGGTGAGTGTACCAAGAGCAAGCTTTGGCTCGTGGATTTGGCAGGCAGTGAGAGACTTGCAAAAACTGACGTGCAAGGCGTGCGACTCAAGGAAGCACAAAATATCAATAAATCTCTTTCAGCTCTTGGGGATGTGATATCCGCTTTAGCAAGCAAAAGTAGTCATATTCCTTATCGGTACACTTTACATCCTTATTCATTTTACCCTTTCCTTGCCCTAATATGCAAGTAATGTGTAATGGTTGAACTCGTTTCTGGGAATTTCAGGAACTCTAAATTGACACATTTACTTCAAGACTCGTTAGGTATGCTAATTAGTTCTCCTTACATTGCCCTTCTGCGTTTTTAGGAGTTGAGATCTAGCTTCGTTGGCTTTTCCGTTTTTTTTTTCTCTTGGTAGGATTTTAACTTTGGTAGTATATGTTGCAATATATTGCAGGAGGTGATTCCAAAGCCTTGATGTTTGTACAAATCAGTCCTTCGGACCAGGATTTAAGTGAGACTTTGAGCTCATTAAATTTTGCAACTCGAGTGAGGGGAGTTGAAATGGGTCCTGTCAAGAAGCAAATTGATACAAGCGAGCTTCAAAAGGTGAAAGCAATGGTAGGCTCCTGGCTCTGGCTGGAAATTTTATGTTCAAGTTATATTTCTCCATGTATTATAGAATATTAATGCTTACTTCCTCTGATGAATTGATGTAGCTTGAAAAGGCGCGAAATGATTGCAGAACCAAAGATGACTCAATACGGAAACTAGAAGAAAATCAGCAAAACTTGGAAAGTAAGGCCAAAGGCAAGGAT
Source organism: Acacia crassicarpa (assembly GCA_034222035.1). NCBI lineage: Eukaryota > Viridiplantae > Streptophyta > Magnoliopsida > Fabales > Fabaceae > Acacia > Acacia crassicarpa. The sequence continues at coordinate 13,494,492 of JAWXYG010000009.1, read as the reverse complement.
AATGTTCACAGGAATCTACAGGAAACTATTAAAGAGCTTGAATGCCAAATTGATTCCAAGATAGTCATGCAAAAACAGTTAGAGAGACAACTGCTTGAATTGTCAAACAAATTGAAGGGAAAGGATGAAACATGCAACGCTCTCCAACATCAGGTTGCTTTCTTACTCATGAGACTGATATATCTTTTTTGACTTGTATCGCTGATCTCTGATTGTTCACTGTGGTTTTGGTATTGGACAACTTATCACCGGAAAACCCAAATGACCCACAGAAGATATACTATCAATGATAGAGAGTCTGTTAGCAACAGCCATTGATTAACCGGTTAATTATCTGTGACGGCTAAGCATAAATTTATCTCTGCTATAGGTCAAAGAGCTAGAGAAAAAGCTGAAAGATAAAATGCAGTCCGAGACAGCAAGCCTCCAACAGAAGGTTTGTCTATTACCTTGGGGAAGCATCCTGTTTGACTGAACCCAATCATTACCAAATTCATATTGTTGTGGAAGAATAATAAGAGAGATTAAATTAACTGTTCTACTCAAGCAGGTTTGGGATTTAGATAACAAATTGAAAGAGCAGGTGCGGGAATCTGAGTCTCAATCTGCCATTTTAAAAGACAAGGTAGCCAATGACTGGGATTTGTTATTGTATATATTTTTGTTCTGTCTTCTGGTAAGTGGATGATTAAAGACCCCCCCTGCATGTTCTCAACTTATTTAGGTTAAGGAGCTTGAGAGGAAACTGAAAGAGCAGGAACAGGATTCAGAGAACTTGCTTCATCAAAAGGTACCTCGGAAGACGAAAATTAATGTCTGTTCTATATTACATTTAATTCAAGACGCTGTTTGATGTCAGTTTAATTTAGGGAATATAGACTAAGGGATAGCTGTTTGATATAAATTACATGTACGTCACCTTAATGCATGGGATTGTGAAAATACCATGGCAGGTAAAGGAAGTTGAGGACAGGTACAAAGAGAGAGAGCTGAAGTGGCAACAACAAACGCATAATTCTGTTGATGCGGCGAAGGCCACTCCTGTTGAAATTAAATATAAAACCTGTACAGGAGAGGACTATCCAAGCGAGAATGAGCCTCACATTCTAAGGAGTTCAAACTCAATAAACCAGTCGACAAATCGAGGTTCTGGGGTTTCATTGAGAGGGAACGACTCCATTAATCAGATGAGAAGTAAAAGAGAACACAGAAGCATTGAAACAGAGAACAACTTTATTGATAGAAAAGTCATGAGGAAATCTGATCCTCCCAGAGTAGGAAGATTTGTGAGGGCAACTGCTAGTAGGCCTGTAATGGCTGCTCCTCAAGCACCATTGACCCACAAGAGAGTTAGCAGGGACAGAGATCAGGTTCAGGGGATTAAGGAGAGGGATAACAAGAAGAAAATTTGGTCAAGATAGCTTAACCATTAGAAAGGAGCATACTTGCTCCTGGTGTTGTAGTTATGTTAAGATCATTGGTGACCCATATTTGCATCCAAGGTGCAATTATATTTCTATGTTAACGCAATTATTTGTGCGTTTGTGTGTATTAATAGTTCTAACACCCATATTTGTTTCTAATTGTTTAGGGGAGATTTGAGCTTATATCCAATTAATTTGAAGGGAAAAATTGTCTTCTCATATAATGAAATATTCCATTTACAAAGAAGTATTCCATGTGTATTGTTGAAGTATTTTCTCTCATTCAAGGTTAAAGTGGATATAGCGGTGCCCTGAAGTATTTGGATAGATAGGCATTATAAGTTTATTTAATAATGACACCTAATTTAAAAAACTTCCACATGCACCTCGGGGTACATAAACAAAGTTAGACTGAAATGAACAACTCAATTCCTCTAGAAGAAGGGAGAGAGAAAGAATAACCAATTCTATGAAACAAGATTTTAATCTTTTATTTATAGTAACAAATTAGACCGAAATGAACAACTCAATTCCTCTAGAAGAAGGGAGAAAGAAAGAACAACAAAATTCTATGAAACAAGATTTTATTTATTAGATTCGGTTATACTGGTCTGGGTTACCTCAAGATAGAGCCTTTAGGGAGAAAAAACACATTAAAGTTTGTATGGTGCAAATGCCCATGAGTCACATTTGAGTATTATCAAGTCTAATTAGAAATAATTCTTCTAAATACATTTTTTACATTTACATAACTCGAATTTAAGATTCTGAGCTTTAACTAGAATCTTGTGTTTAAGAGGATTCAAACTTACAACCTTTTATATATATATATATATATATATATATATATATATATATATATATATATATATAAAGACATTAAGGGTTTAGTTGGGCTATAAGGCGCCAACTTTTCCCTCATAATCTTATCCCTATGACTTTTATTTAAAGAGACACTTCACACTTAAGGAGAAGAACTCATGAAATTCTATCATGGATCCAAATTCAAAGAAGGAAACACACACATAAATTGATCATGATTATATGTTGGTCCAATCAAACTTCTTGTTTTGAATTCTCACGCTTACTAATAAATAGGTGAGTGTGAATTATAATGAAGTGAGAGGTGAAGAAGAAGACAAAGAAAAACTAAGAAATTGAGTTAGATGGAAAAGAAGCACGTGGGACAAAAAAAATTGAGAAGTGAAATGATTGAGTGTAGGGGGGGTCCATCATTACTTCATGCAGGTCCCAAACAGAGGAAGAAGACAAAAAAATCGGGTTCTCTCCTACTTCCTTCCTTCCTCTTTTTTTTTTTTTTTTTTTTTTTTTTTTTTTTTTTAAATGTTAAATTTATATAGGAGAAAGATAGAAAAAGAATTTTGATATTGTAAAATTTTAAATAAGGGATTTCTAAAAAAATGATTCGTAAATTGTTTATTAGGTTTAGTAGTTCCTTTATCAACTCTTTGTAATAAATCTGATTTGATATTTTATAATTTCAAAATTCTTTTTCTATCTTTTTTCCTATTTATATTGTATCTAGCACCAACCAGTCATTCCATTCCTTTCAGGGACTCAATAATACAACCCAACAATATCTTCCTACACAAGAGATGGGTCGTTATCGAGCCACTTATGTGTTATTATCCAGGATTGAATAACTCATGGGACTAGTAAAATATGGTTTTAACTTAATCTCTATTTAAATTCAAATTTTTAGTTAGTGATGGTGGTTTGGTTGGCCACTTTCGATGGAAATATTTTTCCTCCTGAACCCATTTTCATGTATATAGATGAAAATCTTTTCCCTCCAAAATTGGTGGGAACCAATTTTGATGATTCTTCGTTGGAAAATATCCCAATTACTTAAATGCCCATGGTGTGATAAAAAAAAGTGGTGCCTTGAACAGAAAGTATAGTGCTGCAGCTTGAGAAACCTGAGGGAGAGGAAGAACGGACTATGACCACATGAAGGTGATGATGGGTATGTAATGATTAAGCGTAAAGTTATTTTAATTGCGCGTAACCATGAGCACACCTATCACACGCATGTGGTTAAAGCTTTTCATTTTTTTAAAAAAAATTTATGTATGACTACATGCAAATGGCCGGGTATCTATGGTCATTCCTCATGGATATTCTATGAGGAAACAAGGGCAAACATAATTCTTTCTTCCACAATTTGACTACATGCAAACTATGGGCACGTAATGGTTGAGACTACATACAATTCCCTTGTTCCCTTTTACCTATGCCATGATGCTCATGGGCATCTTATCTCTAATTGGATTTCCTTTTCTAACAGGATTTTATTCTAAAGATGAGATTCTCAAACAAAAATTTTCTTATCAATCTATTTTCTTTTCCAGTGCATATCACACCGCCTGTAACAAAATATTTTCCATTCTCTTCTATTTCGTTCATTCCCAACCCCTTATTTGATCCAAATGGACTCTAAGTTTGAGAGTTGGGATTACATTATGTTTTAGAGGAGTACTAGAGAGAACTCAGACTTAAACAACTAAACTTGAAAATAGATAAGCCGGCTTGTTTAAGCTCAAAAAAATAGTCTTTTTAATAATATCTTTTAACTTATTAAACTCACTCAGTCACTCACCCGTTGCCTCTATAATGAAACGGGTCCAATTAATATTAGTGTATCCCAACTATGGGTCTTGGTCTTGCTATAAATGATCTATGAGGAATTTGTTAGACTTGTGTAATTCTCTATCTACAAGACCTTTCTCCGTTTTCAATGATTCTCAAGAGACTCATCTCAAGTCTCAAACAAACCTTTCTCATGTTAGCTTGAAAGATTAATTGGTACCCCATGCCTCCTCTATAGAAGATGTCATGGATTCTATACTTCATGTTGTGATTAGGGGTGGTATGTGTGATATATATAGGTGTGTGGATTCCATCCCCTATATATGGGAGGGGGTGTTTACATTATATAAAACAAACAAACGTTTCTCGTACCAAATAATAAATATGAAAAATCTCATAAAATTAAAAGATTTTTAAACTTTCAAAATCCTTAATCAATGACTTCCCATTAAAATAAGTTGTACATTTCTTATATATCGAGTAAAGTGAGTCTTTTATCAATTATATATAGGTAACAAAACCTATTTTAAAATTTGGAAGGTATTTTTCTAAAAAAATTTTGCTAAAGAATATTCATAAATATAATATGGGGTCATAAATGCTTTATTTGGATAGGATATGGTGGGGGAAGTGTCACGTGAGAGTATGCATAATAAAATATTCATGCAGGAGCTGGATTCAGTGCGGTGATTAAATCCTCGAACTGAATAAGTGTCATCATGTGGCAGGAATATATCCCTCGATTAAATCATTGTTTTTGTTTTATATATAAATTTTAGGAAATGAGTTAGCTAAGTTCACCCACAATCTAAAGGTAGGATGAAGTTTCCTTTCCTCCTAGGTGATACTAATGTTAAGCAGGATGAGTTGTCTATTACCAGGTGTTTACCTAGGCACTCAGAAACCTAAGAGTTAGAATGTCTCCCTCAACATTTTGACCAACTTCAGGATCGAATCCCTCATTTTAGTAAGAGTATCACTACAAAAAAACTGACTTTCAGTTGTGATATTTAGCGGTGACTTTTAATGTCGCTGCTGAAAGTCAATACTTTCAACGGCGACAATCCGACCCTTTTATCAATGGAACCCAAGAGAAGGGGTTGGTTAAAATCATTGTTGGAGATCTATTTTCACAGTGCAGCTGCGTCACTTTCTCGTTTGGTAATGGTTGAAACTGAAGGGGTTTCTAAGTTTCTTGCATAATGGTTCTCGCTTACCGTTGGAGCCATAGATTTTAATTGGAGGCTGAAGATGTTCCCACTTGTCAACACGTATTCAGTTGGGAGGATTCAATCGTCGCAGTGAATCCAGATCCTATTCATGCATGGTGGGGCCAGAAGTTAAGCTGTCAAGTTACAATGAAATGATGAGTACACATACACTATAATCCATTAGATGGAGTTTGAAGATGCTGACCACAAAAAGATGGAGCTTGAAGCTGTCATCAACAATTCTTGCTTTCTCAGTTATAGTATTGACCATTTGACACACCCCTATGTTCCCCCCCAAAAAAACGTAAACACTCCCAAAAGAAAAACACGAAGAAAGAAAACAAAACTTTTCTCTCTCCTACACTTGTCACGTTAATCACGCATCTTTCTTCATGTTTCTCTCTCTCTCTCTCCTCGCTTCTCATGATTCATGAGGGGCTAACTTATCAGAGGGAGGAGAAAGAAAAAAGGCCTGATATAATATATAATATTTCGAAGAATATTAATTAAAACATCGATCATTACATAAATTATCGTGAAGTTTTTTGGGATGAATTATAAAAACTACAGCTGGAAGACAAAGCAGTACGTGTTTTTGATGATGAGCCCGGCCTGATAGATATGTTGCAGTGAGAAATAAATGATGAGATTTGATTTCAAGTGTAACTTTTCATGATTGGCAATAGTTTTGCACACGCACTCATTCATACATATATGTTTTGGTTACATAATAATTATGGAAGGTAAAAATAGAAAAAGCTTACATAATAATTCTACCAAATAATCATTTTCATTATTATAGGTTCTTGTGTGTTCTTTGCACAAACAAGGGACAGCGAAGGGTAATATCAATAACGATGATAAAACAGCTAATGGTTTTATAGCTTTAATTGTTTAAAATCTCCCTTATATGTGAGAAGTAGCAAATTTTGCTTAATTTGGTCAAAAGTGTTTTCACTTCTTTTTAATTAATGAGGGTGCTTTTCAAGATTTAAATTTGTGTCTTACCACCCAGCTAAAACCTTGTTGGTTGCTTATAACTTTTGTTATTGAGAAATGACAAAGGAAGGCAACGAAGGGCAAAAAGAAAAAGCAATGCATGCACATGCTATGCTTTCCTATACAAAGAACAAAAGTTGCAAAAAGGGGTTGATTCTCACCATAACCTTTACTTGCCTTTTAAGTTAATTACTACTATATATTTCTTTAATTTCTCTCTCTCGCCCCTTCCTTCTTTCTCACATTCAAACATGGACAGTCTTTTATTTAATTCACCTTCAGAAACACCACTTTTTCAGACATACCACACAAATCACATCACCACAATATAATGCCCCTTATCATTACTAAAAACCTCAACTAGCTAATACACACACGTACTCCTCCTGTTTTATTTATAAACTACTTTTAGCATCTTTCACACATACTAATAAAAACCTTAAACTGTGTTAATTCAATCTTAAAATCCAACAATTTTCAATACATCATGCTTGCTACTTGAGAACAAAGTTAATATAATAATGAATAAATAGAAAAATTGTACATTCACAAGGAAAAAATTATTTTTCTGCCCTATAAATAAGATCGAATCCTGAAAACAGCCTCTCCACTTGCAGAGCAAGATTGCGTACATCTATCCCTCTCTATACCCCACCTAGTGAAAACCTTGTGTCCACTTGGGCCGTCCTTTTTTGTTTTTTGTCCTATAAATAGGATCAGATCGAAGTATGAGAGAGAGAGGGGGGGGGCTTGCTAAATGGTAATGCAGGGCAAACAAGCTAGAGGGAAGTCATTGGCGGACCCATACATGTTTTTGTGGGTGCAAGTGCACCCATAAATTTAAAAGAGCTATATTTTTTTTGAAGGGACTTTGCAATAAGTTGTCTAGATGGTGTGGTGGTAATTTCACTAGTCCCACAGCAGATCCTGTATTCAAACTCATGCATGGACAACTTTCTTACCTATTTTTAATATCTTATCACATATGAGAAATCATAATAATTTTTGCTTGCATGTTGCTTTGGAATTTGATTGTGTAACATCTGAGTATTTGTATACCATGGAATTAGAATATATTGTTATATTTAAATTGATTTCATCGAAAATACTTTTTAATTGAACCCAATTTCTGATCCTAAATTTTACGAAGGTGTGGGTTGCCTATTATCCTCCTTAAAAAAAAAATCCCCCGAATCCCACTATTAATTGTACACCCACAAACATTACATCCTAGGTCCGCCACTAAGGGAAGTAGTGAAGGTGCGGTAGCTAGGTCAGCCACTGTGAGTTCTGTAAATTGATCCGAAGATCAATATATAGTGGGAGAGCTTTCGGATCTCAGTTCTGTTTTATATATGGAGGGTAACAGGCTGATAGATATAGTTCTGTGTTATTAATTTGTGGTCATTTTTTATATAAATTAACTACGTAAAACAAAAACAAAGTCATGCGGCAAATGACTCAATAATCCAAAAAAAAGAAATCCTTCACAGATCCCAAAGGCATTGAACAGAAGCGTAAAACTCATCACCTGACCCACCAAGAATAAACAAGATGCATATCCCTAGTTATCAAATACATATGAACAGTTAAAAACACAACCAAATGAAAAGTAATAATTAATTAGTTAGCCCATCAAAATTTTCCCAAAATCGTATACAACTATACATGATAGTTCTTGCGGGATCATTTCCTTGTTTGTGACAAGTTATATTTTATTACTTGAATCTTGAAGCACATAATCCAACGGCTGGAAAACTCTAATCTTTCCCCTAAAATTATATCTAGCTAACATATACGGAATCTGCAGAAAGCACCCATTGCTTTCCATTTCATATAGTAATGGATTATTATAGTTATTGAACAAAAATATACTAATATATAAAGAAATGAGATTTAGACTGTTTGAATAATCTCGCTAAAATCGATGAGCATGTACACCAGATTTATGAAAGAAAAAAAGGTTGAGACTTTTCTTTTATATATATATATATATGTTACAGATATCTCTCCCAATCAATTCAAAGCCAGCATAGAATAACAAAACACATAGAGTACTATTACTACCATATAATTACTACCATATACCTAAAAGGGTTTAAGAATTGAGATTTGTCATAATAATCAAACGATTCGGTCTACCTCAGTCCTTCATCTTCTTCCTCATAATCTAGGGCAAAGCACTGTATTGCTGCTGCACATCACCCCAACCTTGAAGATTCCAGCTACTACTTCCATTATCATTCCCATTATTATTACCGCCGCCGCAGCCTGCCATAGTTTGCGTCGGGGTCACCGAAGCGTACGAGCTCCCGAAGAACAGCTCTGTGGGTGTATCTCTTCTCGAATTTCCAACGACTACTGGACAGATCATCTCTGCCGGCTTCGAAGAAATCTCAAGATTCTGAAACAAAATAGGGTGTGTTGATGATGATTTCTGATGATGACGACGACTCTGGTTCTCGAGATTAACGGCTGAAATGGCGGCTCGGTTATCTTTTAGACCAGCAACAGTAGCAGTAGTACTATCCCCTCCAAATAGCATCGCTAGTCTCTGCTGCTGCAGTTTCCAGTGCAGGTCTTGGTTTATAGAGCTCAGAGACTCAATCGGAGAAGCAAGGCTACTCTGAACGTTCATTGATGAGCTCATGCCGTGAATTACACCGCCGTTTAGTGGGTAATTAAATCCGATATCGAAAGCACTCGGGGTTGTTACTTCGAGGTTGAAAGCTGGAGGGTGATCGTTCAGCCTAGCGAAGGGTGAGAAGCCGGCGGCTCCACCACCGAGGTTAAAATCAAGAGAAGGGCAGAAACCACCATCATTTGAGAGCCTTGACGAGGAGGAGGATGATTTCAGTTTCTTGTTCTTCCTGCAACCGCCGCCAATCGGAACGTTACGCAAGGCTCCACCTTTTGTCCAGTATCTACGACAAGTCTTGCAGAAATGCCTTGGCTGAGTCAGGCTGTAATTATTGTAGTAGCAGAATTTAGTGTTGGGTGAGTCACATCTCGGGCACTTTATCCCTTGCTCTAACAGCCTCCCCGCCGCCCCCGAAGAGGTGCTTTTCCGGCCGCCTGAGCCTTGGCTCTCATCTTTGGACGTTGCTGCAGCCGACATGGTTGTGAAGAAGAAGAAAGGAGTAGTCTTGTGAGGTGGGAAAGATTCAATTTTTCAGTTTCCTTTTGCAGAGGCAAACATCCCTATGATCTGATGCTCAATTGAATGAGTTCATGCATGGTGATGATGGAAGAGAGAAATGGAGAGTCTTTTGATGATGAGTGCCTGTGATTTTCATCAAAGAGGGTGATTGGAAATTAGTGAACTTTTTCAGATCTAGGGGAATAAAGAGAGCAACCTAAATGTACACACCAGTGCGCATTAGTGATGAAATAGAGAGAGAGGGAAGAGGCGCAGATCTCACTAGAAAAAGGAGTAGGTATTATATATATATACTAGAGACTAGAGAGAGAGAGTAGAGAGTAGAGAAGAAAAGTAAATGATCCAAAACTGTGACGCCAGTAAAGAGAGATTCAGCACTATACTAAGACTATAAGTTTCTACAAGACTACAAACAAATACTCAGAGAGAGACTGAAACTACTCCTTTACTGTGGTTGATGATAATTAATGATGGGAGATATGTTGGACTTTGGTGAGTGACGATTTATAATTAAGCAGTGTCATCATCTGATCTTCTGCAAAGTGAAAATAATAATTTATATATACACTAACAATTCTGGCTGGCTGGTTGAAAAAATATTTTCTTTTCCTGGCTGACGTAATTTGTAACATAACTTACTTCTTACAGTTCAGACAACTTTAACAAACTTTTTCGTCATACATTCAGACCTTTTCTTTTTGTCGCACACATTTTAATAACTAAAAAAATAACGCATTTTTCCCTAAAAAAAATATTGCTGCGCTGCATTGATTGAGTTTATTGGAATTACTGATGACCAATATAAGCAGTCAATTAATTTCTGAAGCTCCAGAAGAAATGATAATCTTGCTTGTCTTGTGGGTCATAGTTTGTTCATTAATGATGAAGGAGGAAGTAACCGATATTCGTAAATATGACTGAGAGTACAATAATAAGGTAAGGTTTAAAAGCTTAGATTTTGATCATTCTGTAATACACAGGAGATTTACTATAAGGTCCAAAAAATATATTTAATTATTAAAAAACCTCACTAACAAGTGATGAGCCGTATATAAGCTTGTTTTCAGACTTTCCGTAATTCAACCTCTTTGTTGTCGGGATGTTATAAATAACAATTTTCCCTAATATACACGTATAGAAGAGAGAGGAGAGTGTGGTTTCAGTGTACAAACAGCACTAGATGGTCTGTTCTGTCACGCCCAACAGTTTGTCTATTATTTGATTTATTATTTCACTCTATTTTTCTCTTTTGTTTTAGCTCATCTTGTCAGTATATTATTTTTTTATTTACTTGAAACGTCCCTTTTGAACTAAAAGCTTAAGCCAACTTTATTTTGAACTGTGAAGACCCCAAAACAAAAAAGCTTAAGCGACCTTACACGTGTGGCATCCCCCCAAAATCCCTCCAAGGTGGCTTATTATATGTGTATCTCTCATCATTAATAACTTTGATTAATTGCAATGAAGGGTGGTGGTGGTGGTGAGATCTCTCTTTGGTCCACCGCTACGATTACAGTATGGCCCATACCCACTACGTCCCCTTTGCTTCTTCGTTTCTTAATTGAAGTAAAAAGTTTGAGTGAGGAGTACAAGTCCTTCTATAGGCTATGTCTCAGCTAAAATGGAAATGTGAGAACTGTTAAACATTCCAAGTTTAAACTCAGAAAAAGCAGGTTATGACGTTCTTAAATTAAGTGAGCAATCATACAAAAGAATAGACCAAAACAAACACTTTCTCCCTAACCAATCCATAGTAAATTAACCAAATCCAAAAGCAACCACTGAACCGGTCCTCTAACTGGTCAGGTAGAGTTTTGGGTGAAATCACTTGAGCTTTAAACAACAACATTTTGAGTTTCAAAAAGTAGTATTCCATCATATTGTGCTTTATTTAGTAACTCTACTTTGTCTTATTATGTGTACGTAGTTTACACTTGAATATTGTATTTACTTGTGGATTAATGCCTTTTCATTTAAATGTTATTTTTATTTTGATCAATCTAACCCTGAGTTAACATCAGTTTGAACTACTAACCCGGTTTATTGACTACTCTGGTTTATCCTTTACACCAAACATACACAGAAAAGGAGGGAAAGAAGTTTCCTTTCTTTTTTTTTGTTCTTATCCTATATATTTGAGTGTGAGTGTGACAGTAGAACGAAGCTATAGCCGAGAGATATAGAGAGAAGCAATTTGTACAGTGGAGGGGAAAAAGAAATAATAACTCTTATATAACTGCAAAGATGCCCTAACCATAAGAGGACTTTAACGGTCACGATCAAGCTCTGAGTTATTTGTCTTGTTGTAGCTTTAGTTGAAAAATGGAAAACCCTTCTGGGAACCAGGAGATATATAGAACAACGTGTAAAAGAAAAAGATAGTTGCTGTGAGATCACCATATATGCATGATCAGCTGCCAAGCTATATATGCGCATCAGAGAGAAAGAGAGCTGTGGACAGTACTTGAAAGATCACTGATAAATTTCCTCCTATACCCAGCTAGAAGAGAAATAAGGCAAAATTGACCAGTGGCAGGGGTAAAAGTTTTAAACTTTATTTATTCGTTAAGAGTCTCATCCATCATGATAGAAATATAGAACGCTTAGTAATTAGTTATCCAAAGAAAAAAGAGTTTCTTTTAATATAGCTAATATTTCTTTCTAACAGACAAATAGCTAGCAAGGTAGGCATGAACCATAACCGACAATATGAGTGGAGCCAGGCGATTGGCCTTGTAATCTGGTAGTATAGAAACTCTCTTAAAAGTGAGAGGTCGCGTGTGTTCAATCGAGAGATCATACATATAAAACTCTTAGTAATTAGTCATCTAAGAAAAATATTTTTCCCCCTAATATATCTAATACTCCTATGCTTAATGTATGATATAATCAACTAATTTGATTATATTAAGAAAGTTAGTTAATATAACATGTTTTTGTTCTAAAATACCCTAATTATCTTCCTTAATTCCTCCCTCCTCTAGTTGATTATTATTGAGGGAATATCAATAAGGATAATTTGAAAAAAAAAAAAATAAATACTTAAAATGAGTATATATTTAAGACCAATATTAATTTTCTAATTATGTCTAACTATAAGAATTGAAGGAGTATTTTTTTCCCCCAATCGACAAATAGCTAGCAAGGTAGGCATGAACTACAACCAATAATAGCAGTGGATAGCCCAGCCTTGTACGTAACTTAGTGGTATGGAAGCAATTCGGCTTGTAACTTCAAGCCGTTAGTGTCTAACTCTCTAATTCAAAAATTAAGAATTCAGGGTCGTGGCCGTGCCAGTCCAACAGTGGCCGACAAGGCAAGCTTGTTTGTTGTATGGTAATGAAGAAAAGTGGATATATATGGCCATGGGAACAAGTAATTAAGGAGGTGAAAACAGACAGGTCCAGCCAAGAGAAGAGAGGAAGGAACACGTGAGAGAGGTGGGTGGATTCCCGTGAGACCAAACCATATGAGAAACAGCATTAACCTTTAATAACCCCAGCCAGCCTCATTCATGCATTACATAACACACCAAGGTTTCCTCCAACGTTACATCTCACGAGCTATATCCTCTCTCTCTCTCTCATCCCATTATTCCTCTAACCACTTTTTTCATCTTCTACTTCATTTTCAAGTTTTCAAGTAATTTATTATTATATGTGCATTGTTCCAGAAGGAAGTTTGTTTCTACTTTTTCTGTTTAGTTGCGGTTGCACATGTTCTCAGGTTTGTCCAATTGCGTTAAAGGATAACAATAAGTTGGCAAGTAACTGATTTTGATTTTGTGGTCTTGAGAAAAAACCAAAAAAAAAGAAGAGGGGGGGGGGGGGGGGGGCTATTATTTCTTGGAAACAGAAATGCATTTATCTTTTGGAAACTGATGGATCTGGCCTCAAGCCTCAGGGTATGTTGAAGTTAAAAAGAAAGGGGTTTTTGAAGCCAGATGCTTGATTTTAATTATAGAACGGGTTATACCCACTTAAATAGTTTTTTATTTGGGCGAATTATTAATTATAACGCCTACATTTACAACCAAAAGAAATATACACGATACTCGAATATGATTGGGTGGCAACGTGTTAGAAATCGTATAAAAAAAGGAGAGAGTTTTTTAAATTTATTTTAATCTTACAAATATCTGAAATATATTATTATCTACACATACTCAAAATGTAATGGCCCACCATTGTGGAGGACCCAGTCCATGACTGCCGTCCCCAGGGTCTAACCCCCTACACGTGTGGTGTCCGATCCCCACTTGGGCAGGTATTATCCCACCCTCTAGGGGTTCTTGTCCTTTGGGAATTAATTCCCAAGAATGCCTCCCCAAGGGCTCGAAGGCATGACCTAAGACATTAATTAATACATGCCTTAAAAGCTCCTTGGTATCCATTGCACCAAATTTATGTAACGGCCCACCATCGTGGAGGACTAGTCCATGACTGCCGTCCCAGGGCCTAATCCCCTGCATGTGTGGTGTCCGACCCCCACTTGGGAAGGTATTGTCCCCTCCTCTAGGGGTTTTTGTCCTTTAGGAATTAATTCCCAAGAGCGTCTCCTCAAGGGCTTGAGGCCACGACCTGAGGCATTAGTAAATGCCTTAAGAGCCCCTTAATATCCATTGCACCAAGTTTATGTAAGGCCAACCATCGTGAAGGATTAGTTCACGACTGCTGTCCCTAGGGTCTAACCCCTTGCACGCGTGGTGTACGGCCCTCATTGGAGCAGGTATTGTCCCATCCTCTAGGGGGTGCAATGGATACCAAGGGGTTCTTAAGGCATGTACTAATGCCTCAAGTCGTGGCCTTGAGTCCTTGAGCCCTTGAGGAGGCATTCTTGGGAATTAATTCCCAAAGGACAAAACCCCTAGATGAAGGAATAATATACCTACCCAGTGGGGACCGAACACTACGTGTATAGGGGATTAGGCCCTGGGAACGGCAGTCATGGACTGGGTCCTCCACTATTATGGGCCGTTACACAAAACAAGTTCCAAATGATGCAGAGCTATCTCAGTGTGGTTTTTCCTCAATCCAATGAGACCTGAACTTGAGATCTCAATTAATCATCATTTAGGCCCCCCCCCCCCCCCCCGCCCCCCGGTTTTTTTTTTTTTGCTTCAACTGCTGTTGTTGGTAGGTAGCATATCTCAAGGTCTTAAATTTAGAAATATAGCTTAGGTTGTTGATATTTCATACTTCGTTCTAAATAAAAGATAAAGTTAACTTTTTTGGATAGATTAAAGAAGCTAATTAAATTATTTTAGAGTATGCATATTTTTATTTTCCCCTAAAATAATTAGTTTAACTAATAAACTAATAATATATATCTAAGGATACACATTATATGATATAATTAAGTAATTTATTTATCTTCTTTAATCTATTAAAAAAAGTCAGCTATATCTTATATACAGAACCCGAGGCAGTATTTATATGTAAATTTCATGTCATTCGTTTCATCTTCAAATTCTTAAGATCAAATTTATCCTAAGGACAAACTACTAAATATATATTTTTTGTCAACAGAAAATGCATTAATCACGTATTCCCAACTAAAAAAGTCTTTGTACTAAGAAGATAGAACTAAACAAACAGATTGAAACAACACAAAGGCGTATAAAACAACAAAATAAACAAAAGAGTGAAGGGATAAAAGAAAACAACAAAACTTGAAGAGAATCGTGAAAACATCATTCAACAAGAACTTCCGCAACTGGAATGAGGGTCGCAACACCCAAACTAAAGGGCAAGACCCATCCACTAAAGCTCTAGCAACATACACGGCCACTAATTAAATTTACTTTTCTGGGAACCCACTAAACTATATATATATATATATATATATATATATATATATATGATATATTTTATTCAGTCCTTAATATAAGAGCTAGTTGAAGGTTGGATTTGGTTTTAAATATAAAATCTTAATTTACTTTGTCTCTCAAATTTATATATTTTTTTCTTGGGTTAAGGTGCGAATTTCCCTTCAAAGTATTCGAAAAATCTCAATGTTATTTTAAAAGTTTTTATTTTTTAAAATCTCAACATTGTTCTGAGAGTCTAAAAATATAATAATGCCACCTACAATTTAACAGCCCATATGGTTAACCATTAGTTGACCCAGTTATTGTTGATGTAATTCTACCACATATATATGCTACATTAACATCTTCATTCTTTCCTTCACTCTGTCACTCTCGTTGGAATAGTCTCACCCTAGGCATCACCTCCTTTTGGAACCTTTTTTTTTGCTCAGACCTCCTTTTGGAACCTTTCCTTCACTCATCTTTCGCCGACTCCCTTGCCTCTCACCTTGAATGCCTTCTTATCCCTCACCATAACTGGAATTCTCATTACATGCTTTTTCTTACATTCTTCTTAGGTGCTTATCCCACTAATTTGAGAGTGTGACATTGTTTTTTGTTTTTTACATTTTTTTATTTTGATTAAATTATATGCTACATCCTTAAATATTTTTTTTTGTACCCAATATCTCAAATTAATTAATTTCCAGGATACTGGTGTCATAGGAAAAATATTTCTGAATGGAGGACTGAAAATTAATTAATTTGAAATACCGACTGTAAAAAAAAATTTCAGGATGTAATATATAATTTAATCTAAATTATATATATATATATATATATGCCACACCCCCAAATTAGGGAGATAAACACCTAAGAAGCATTTAAGGAAAAAATGTACTGAGAGCCTCCATATATATCCGCTAGCAAGATGCTAACCCCACCTCTAACATTAAGATCAAATAAACTTTTATGACAATATTGAGATTATTTGAAATCTTCAGCGGCAACTATTCACCTTGACAAAAAATACATCCATATTGATTCACACATTAAAGAATATTTTTCATCAAAGGGTATTTTAGAAAAACTAATATATATTTATTATAAATAACTAACTAAACTAATTTTCTTAACCTATCTAAATTAGTTATAACTCTTAATGATTGGAAGTAGTATTAATTTACAGCTCATATTATCACATCATTTGCATACATCACTCATCATTAATCGTAATTAGGAATTATCAACAAAAAAAGTTCATAAACCAAAACAAGGAACTAATTTTTTTTTTTTTTATGACGAAAACTTCGAACCGCACACTTATTCAATTCCAAAGGCTTAGTTGGGATATATACCATACATAGCATAAATGTTAAGCATATATATGAACCTAAAATAAGATGACCCACACATAAAAGAATATAAGTTCACTTAATACATCTTCTTTTTCCTTTTCTTTTTCCCTTTTATCTGTTGGATCATGTTGATTCTGAATGGTATTGATGGAATTGAATGGAAAAAGGAAGACAGACAGGAAAAGAGTACATATGCGTCGCAGCTGAATTGACATGTTATTAGGGTTTTTACTTTAGGCAGAAGAAGGCAAAAAAAGGGCATGCAATGAGGCTTATGTATAAGGCAACAATGTAAGCAAACCAAAAATACGTACAGAGAGAAAAAAGAAGGACAATAAAGCCCCACTTGCCACTTCCATTCAATTCCTTCTCTTTATTACAATGGTGGTACAGTGCAAATATAAGCAAGCAAGAAGTGGCCGTAGCAGCAAATAAATCTCACCCGTCATATTCATCACAATCTACCACTTGGGTATTCGTATTCCACACCAGTCATTTACTGTAATCCAAGTGTTAAAAGACAAAATCGAAAGCAATGAGCATATATTATACACAACAGTTTCCTAGGCCATAAGTCCAACAATTAAGGTGCGTCAAATGAACTATCGCTTTCATGTGATATTGACTGATGGAAAGGCAAAAAGAAATTAAAAAAATATATAAAAAAACAGAATATAGAATCAGAAAAGAGATCCAAGAGGGTATTAAAAAATGTGTGTACTTGTTGCTTAGATAGATACAGGTGAGGCTGAGGCTACTATGCTACTGGTAGTTGAGGAATGTACAAGTGAAAGTGGTACAGTACAGAGAAAGAGGAAGAGAAAATCTGATATGGAGGTGGGTGAGGAAGGAGAAGAAGGGAAGAGCATTGATTGAGAATGAGAATGGATCAGAATGAGTTGGGCAAAAGAGTACGGAGTGATCGATGAGCGTGGGTTCTCATTTCTTTTGACCCAAAAAAAAAAAAGAAAAAAGAGGCAGTTTCTCATTTCTGAAGTTCTGTCCCCTACCACTGCTTCTCTCTCTTATTATTATTATTATTATAATTGTTGTTGTTATTGTTAAGGGAGAAACTCCCCTGAAAAAATTCTAAAAATTTACTGCATTTTTAGCTAAAAATGAAATTAAATTCTGTGGTGAAAAGACAATGGTGTACTTAGGGTTTCTAAAAAAAAAAAAAAAAGCTGGTAGTCTGATTAGTTCGGTTTGACTCAACCAGGTTCAGGCAAAAAAATTTGGTCTAAGTTAATTTCACCGGACCGGACCAAACTGTTCGGGTTAAACCAGACTTTGTCCCAGAGGCTTTGACCCTTTAGATTGGTCCAATTTGACCTGATTTTATTTTTTTATTATAAATCACCACTTCACTCAGCCACTCATTGGAGTCTGGATATCCTAATGTGCTTTTTAACTTATAGGAATCGCTTTTTACTGAGTTACTTTTTATTACTTTTAGAAGTTAGGTGAAACAAGAGCTAAAATATTGCTTTCCAAGAAGTTAAAAAAAAAAAAAGAAAAGGAAAAAGAAACTTAAAAAAACTGGACTGGTCCAGGTAGTCCGCCAGTCCAGTCCGGTCCAACCCGACCTCAGGCTGGTACCAAACCAAACTGAACCTCAGGCTGACTTTTTCAGCCCAAAGTTCTATTGGGCTAAACCTGGGGTTAACATCCAACCTGATCTAACCCAGTCCTTAGACATCCCTAGGTGTACTTACTTTATTTGTCTTGTAAATATTTATATTTGTTTTGTAAATTTTCATATATGTTTTGTTAATGACCCTAATATTTTTAATTCTCTTAATTCTTATGAATACCTTTATTTATCTTTAAATATCTTTATTTGTCTTATAAATGTCATAAATATTCTTATTAATTAAATCTCTACTTTCTTTGAAATCCATTTATTTATTTTATAAATGTCTTTATTTATCTTATAAATACTCATCTTTAAAAAAAAAGATATCACTATATTTTCACTCACAAAATTTAAATTCATTTTAACTGAAAAAAGTATAGTAAAATTTCAGAATCCTTTTTCCCATTTCTTGGGCTATCTGAAATTCTTCCCATGAAAAATTCCATGGCTACGTAGCTACGGCCTCTCTCGTCTCTTCACTGTATTATTATTATACGGAAGCCATCACTTTTCTCCCTTTTGTTCTTTGATTTTCTGATTCTTGGCTTCTGCCAAAAGCTGACACCTTCTTTTATGTTTCCTCCCATATCTAAGTCATTTAATTTGGATTTTTCAAAAGAGAATTTCACTACACTCCAAATGGCTTCAAATTGCATTAGGTGCACATTTTTTTTTTATATGTAGATTATATGCTCATCTCTTTAATTTTAGGATGATCATATTTTTTTTTATATATTTTATTTATTTATATTAAATTATATATTACAGTCTGAAATATTTTTTGTGTACTATTATCTCGAATTAATTAATTTTCAATCCTGCATTTAGAAATATTTATCATATAACACTAATATCCTGAAAATTAATTAATTTGAGATACCGGATGTAAATAATATTTCAGAATACTACATATAATTTAATTTAAATAAATAAAATATATAAAACAATAAAAAAACATGTGCTCACCCCAAAATTAGAGGGATAAGCACATAAGGTGCATATAAGGGATGTGCACCTAATGAGAACCAATATACAACAAGGACTAAAATGAAATTTTATTGTGATGGTAAATGACTAAAATGCCCTCCTTTTATTATTATTTTTTATAATCTTTCTTGGTGTATTATTTTGATGATTATTATACGTTCAGTTGATCAAATTTCACATACTAAGAAATAAAGTCAAAACATTTAGTGCCTATTTGAGTTAAAAATACGTTAATGCAAGTTGAGACAAAACTTCTCTCACATACTTATTTTCTACAACTTAAATCATATTAGGAAAAAGAACTTATTTTAAAAGGAAAAAAAAAAGCAGTTTCTAGGCGCTAACACAAACAGAAATAGACACAATGTCTTAAATTAACTGACTTTTTCAAATTTGTCATTATTTAACAATGATTATTGGGCAAAAAAAAAACTATATACATTTTCTTTCACTTACATATTTACATATTTAATAAGGTAAAATTAGAAAATAGTTATTAATAACTCTCATGATTGATTTATATTTAGAACAATTTTTTGGCAAACTAGTCTTATAATAAAGGAAGTACTCTAAACAATAAAAAATTGCGACGGGACAAAAGGCCTCATGGGCACAGGCTGATAACGTTATGGGTTCATCCCAACTTTATAGGCTTCAGCTCAAAGTTTTTTTTTTTGATAATAGGAGAGGCTAAAAGCCAAAGTACATAAACAAATTACATGGAAAGGGGAAGGAATCCCAAATCATCTTTATCAGCTAATGCCCTTAAAGAGGAAGGACACTCGCTAAACATACAGGACCTAGAGAGACCCCACTTCGCTAATGCATCAGCAACCTGATTGAATTCCCTAGGAATATAGCAAATGGACACAACCCAATCTTTAGACACCATAACCTTGGTTCGTTGGACCACCAGACTCCCACTAACAAAGTGAGGATCATTCAAGCAATTAACAAGTTCAAGAGCATCAGATTCCACAACCACTTGCCTAAACCCCAGATCCGAAGCAAGCATTAAACCCTCCAAAACCGCCCATTCCTCCGCTGATCGGGCATTGCACATACCCAGTTCTTTAGAGAAACCAGCGATCCACTCGCCTCTATAGTCTCGTAAGACACCACCACATCCTGCCTTAGAGGTACTAGGAACCATTGCTCCATCGACATTCAATTTCACCCACCCCTCATGGGGAGGTTGCCAACATTGAACAACATCAGGTATAGTGGAGGACAAAAAACAACTAGTAGGGGAGATCCGGAAACCAGTATATCTCCTCCAAGAGTGTAAAATAACAGAATGAGGATCTCTAGGCTTAGAAAAGCTAGAATCAAAAATAGCGGCATTCCTCCAAGACCACAGTTTCCATATAGAAACTCCAAAAATAAGAGCCCAATCATTCCCCAAGTCAGTACAAAACTTCCCAGTAAAATTCATAGACAACCAGTCTTCCATTTGTGAGGAAAAGAATTGGTGAACATACCTTCTGGGAATTAATTTCAGCCACAAACGCTTTGCATAGATGCAATCACGTAACACATGTAGACTATCTTCTAGAGCCTGATTACAATAGCCACATAAAGGTGATGCGGAGGACCAAGAGCTCCTCCACCCGTTAGTAGGAAGGGAATTAAGTACAACTCGCCACAGAAAAACTCTAATGCGCTCCATCCCATTCCACTTCCAAATGTGCTTGAACAAGTTACATTTCAGATTCAAGGGATTATTTTCTATTAGAAAATATGCGCTCCTAATAGAAAATATCCCATTACCAGACGCACCCCAAGTCATCACATCATAACCAGCGCTAGAGACAGGAGGCAGGTGGGATATTAGCCTATGAAGAATAGAGGTATTGACAATACCAGCCAGTCGATCCATATCCCAAAATCCATTAAGCACCCAATCCGCCACAGATGACCGAGACTCCTCATCAGACAAGATTCTAAGGCATTGGTCACTGATTTTACCATCAAAGAGCCACCTATCCTCAAAAAACCTTACCATGCTGCCATTGCGGATCTGCCACTTAGTCCCCTTCTCAATAATATGTCTTTGCGAAGTAATAAACTTCCACAATTTCGAATCTCCTGATTTGGAAACTAACAAGGAATGCTCGTCCCGTAACATATACTTGGCTTGAAGAACTTCCGCCCATAACCCAGTAGCACCCGTCACCAAATTCCAAGCTAATTTGGCCCCACAAGCCTTATTCAAGGATTGGAGTCGCCTAAATCCCAAACCCCCAAATTCCTTAGGTCGTGTGATACGGTCCCATCCCACTGGATGGAAACGGTTATTGTTATCACCGTGTCCCCAAATAAAGTTCCGTTGGATCTTCTCAACCGCAAGACACACGCCCTTTGGGAGTCTAGCTACTTGCATTGGGTACAGAGGGATTGAACTAATCACCGATTTAGCAAGAGTGACGCGACCCGCCATTGATAAGGATCTCGCTTTCCAAACTGAAAGTTTCGACTGAACTCTTTCAATTACATAGTGAAATGTTTCCCTGCTATTCCTACTTCTGGAAAGAGGGAATCCAAGATACCTCCCAATATCACAAGAAATAGTCATCTGAGATAATACCCTTATTGAGTTCTTAGTCACAGCCGAGACTCTTGGAGAGAAAAATAGAGATGACTTAGCTCTATTAACCATACCTCCTGAAGCATCAGTAAATTTGTCAAGACATGCCAACATACATTTGGCCTGCTCTATTGTTGCAGCGCCAAAAAGAAGAAGGTCATCGGCGAACATTAAGTGAGAAATCTTAGGTCCCGTCCTGGAGGTAGCTATTGGCTGCCAATTTCCGCTCTCAACTTCATCACAAATTAGATGGGAAATTTTATCCATGCATAACACAAACAGAAGCGGAGACATGGGATCCCCTTGTCGGAGGCCTCTTCCCGGAGTGAAGAACTCTGTCTTAGAACCATTCCATAAGACATTATAAGATACGGACGACACACAAGTCATGACCAGATCTATAAAGGATTCCTCAAAGCCAACCTCAAGCAACACCAGTCTCAAAAAATCCCACCTAATTCTATCATATGCCTTTTCTAGATCAATCTTGATAGCCATGAGCCCCTGTTTGCTTCTATTCTTGTGCATAATATGAAGTAACTCCTGTCCAACTAGCAGATTATCCTGAATGTGTCTCCCTTTGATGAAACTAGCTTGATAGGGGGAAATTAGATCATTTAACACCCCTTTAAGACGCTGAGTGATGATCTTGGTAACTCCTTTGTAATGCACAGTGCAAAGGGAGATTGGTCGAAAGTGAGAAATCAACTCAGGAGACTCCCTTTTGGGTATAAGAGAGATGAGAGTTTTATTAGCATCCACCAAAGAAGACGAACCATTAAAAACTCCCTTCACAAAAGCACACACCTCCGAGCCAACTCTTGACCAGTTCTTTTTGTAAAAAACAGGTGGGAAACCATCGTTCCCCGGTGCTTTAAAATTCCCCATAGAGAAAATAGCAGTGCGAATCTCCTCATCCGTAGGAATCTTGTCTAGATTCTTTAAGGAGCTTTCATCCAGCCGAGGGAAGCTAGAGTTAGAAACAATGGCTGCAGAAGAACCAGTATCATCAGTAAATAGGCCCTTGAAAAAATCCACTACCAGACTTTTCAACTCCTCCTCCGAATCAATCCAGCCTCCTGTCCCATTTTTCAGAGCCACAATCCTGTTCCTCCTACATCTCATTTTGGAACTAAGGTGATAGAAACGAGTATTCCTATCACCATCATTTATCCACTTCACTTTGGACTTTTGAAACCATTTTATTTCGTCAAGCTTAATGAGATAGTCCAATTTCTCCTGAAGCTGCTTTTCCAAATCACAAAGAAAATGTGAATAAGGGTATGATGAAGAACTTTGGATTCCCTTCAAACGAGCCAGAACAATGGATTTCTCCTTTTCCAGATAACCGAACACATTCCTATTCCAAGGTATAAGCTCCAATTGAAACTTTAGAAGTGCCAAATCGATACACTCACCAGACAACCACTTTTCGGCTAAGAAGGACTCGAAAAACTCATGTTCTAACCACATGGCTTCGAACCGAAAGGGCTTTAAAACAGGATACACAGAACTTTCATTCCCCAAACACACCATAAGAGGGCTATGATCAGAGAACTTAGTTCGGGCAAGTACTTGGATATAACAATTACCAAAGTTCATCAAGAAGAGATTATTAGCCAGAGCTCTGTCCAACCTCTGAAAAAGTCGGGGACAGTTAGGCAATTTAGGACCTTTCCAAGTAAACCTGGGGCCGGAGGAACCCAAGTCGGAGAGCATACAATCATGAATCCTATCCTGAAATATCTTCATTCGAGATACGTTTGGAGATGAACCACCAATTCTCTCATCCATA
Organism: Acacia crassicarpa; assembly: GCA_034222035.1. Lineage (NCBI taxonomy): Eukaryota > Viridiplantae > Streptophyta > Magnoliopsida > Fabales > Fabaceae > Acacia > Acacia crassicarpa. Next base: position 13,470,916 of record JAWXYG010000009.1, on the reverse strand, counting down.
GATGCTATATCATTAAAATCGCCTACAACAACCCATGGCAAAGAGATGATAGCAGCCAAGGACCTAAGATCAGCCCATAACGCCTGCTTAAGATGCGGAATAGGGACGGCATAGACTGCTGTGAGAAGGAACACCGGATGACCCAGAAGGGAGCATTTGAAATGAAGGTACTGTCTGTTCGATTTTAATACCACAACACTGATCTTCTCAGATCTCCAGACCGCACACAAGCCACCAGATCGTCCCACACTAGGAATAAAAGCAGAAGCATCGAATCCAAGCGGTTCTAGACGACTTACAAGGGAGGCGTTCTCAGATTTTGTTTCAGTGAGAATCAAAAGATCAGGACAAGAGTTTCTCCAAGCCAATCGAAGATTCCTTAAAAGACTTCCATCACATGCTCCACGGCAATTCCAGTATAATATTTTTGACATAAATAAATAAATAACACAATTAGAGAATTAAAGTGGGCTTACCCCTACATAGATCTGACGCACAATTAAGCGCCTTGGGTGTCCTGGGTCTCAGCCACAACCAAGACCGCATCCAGCACTACGGCATTATCCCCTGTATCACCGTCTAAGTCCACGTCTAGAACAGGGTCATTAGGTGATGTATCAGCCCAGAATTTACCCTGAGGCCCACTAATGTTTTCGGGGCCCTCACCACAGGCCCAGGCCAGTGGAGGGTCCAAATCCGGTTCCGGATCAAAGAAGGGCCCTGACGAGACAACCAGCATACCCCCTTTATTCCCTATTTCTGCTGATCTGTCATGCGCCAAACATAAAATCCCATCACTTTTCTTCTCATTATCTGCGTTCTTTCTCACTCGTTTCTTCTTTCTAGAGTCCTGCCTCCCACTCATCTGAAAAGCCCCATCTCCTTCCCCATTATAATTTCCACACTGCTCCTTATTCGCCACAGCTACTTCGCCAATTTCTCCCATCGTAATTTTCAAGACTTGAGAATCCGTACACTCCGACATTCTTAGCTCCTTTTTCTCTGCACAACCTATCCTTAGTTCCACTAAAGCTGTTTGCGCGCCCTCCACTACCTCAGAAACTGTAATATTCTCTGACTCTACTTCTTCCAATACATCCTTCCTTTTTCCTCTCTCCTTCCCACCTATCAGTTGACATTTTTTATTCTGTTCAGAGCGTTTTCGAGACGGTGCTGTAGCACCGAAAGCCTTCACCTTCTTTGGATCAGTCACTGCCCCACCATCCTCCGCCAGCTCAGCAAGAACCTCGAATCTTGATCCTTGTCGTTGGCTATTGTGACCCATGCCGTTAGCTCTTGGAGTTTTTGATCGACGTTGGAGCTTCCTGACCACCGTCCATTGATCCGTCAAGCTTTGCTGCACTTGCTGTTCATCTTTTTGATAGTGGGTGTCAACATGGGCCTCCTGGTCTGCCTCTGCTGAATATTTCCTTTGAGGACACAAATTCAATCTGTGGCCGTAGGTCCCGCAAGTGGTGCACAAAAGGTGAAGGCCCTCATACTCAAGATAGAAAGGTTCATTATCAAGGAGAAACCCCTGCATCAGTTGTTTGTTCAATTCTACTAGGACACAAATTCTGGCAAAGCGACCCCTCAGTTGGCACGATGTATTCAGATCCACTTTCAAAGTCTTACCAATCCTATTCCCGATCAACGTTAGAGCAAACTCATCATAAAACTCCAAAGGAACCTTTGGGATACGAACCCAAACCGCAGCTTTGTCAATAACTGCCTTATCAGGTCTGAAGTTCCCCTCCCATGGTTGAACCGTGAGGTAGTGATCGTATATCATCCACGGGCCGCCAGTTAACGCAACGGAGAAGTCTTCTTGGTTGGTGAATTTTACAACAAAATATCCATGGCCAATGTTGATGAGCGTGAAAGTCCCACGCTTAGCCCACATGGCCTGTAATCTTTTCTCCAGAGCAATGAACCCAATATTCCTCCCTAGAAGCTTCACAATAACAGCCATACTCCAAGCTCTGTAAAGTCTTTCTTTCAATCTGTTAGAGAAGTTAAAAGAAGGGAAGTTGCATGACGGGTGTTCCGTTATCTTGCATAAATCGTCCGCCTTCTCCTGTTTTGAAAACTCCTGAGAGTATTCCGAGACAAAGTCATCAGAAAAATCCTCACCCTCCTTCTCCTGCACTCCATCCTGCTCGCTCACTTCGCTGCATGTTCCTTTTAGCTTGCTCACAAAAGATGGACCTCCCGCGCCATGAGCACCAGAAGGATCCCCAAGCTTCGGCCACTCCTCTCCTTCTCCAGCACAAGCAGTGTTAGAACACCCATCTTTAATCCTGTTTGAATTATTCAAATCAACCTCTGCTTTTCCTGGGTTTAAACAGAGCACATGCTGGCAGGAACCCAAACTGGTAGAAGCCGAGAGCATGGCTTCCCTGCGTTTTGCCCTAGTCAGCATTGAGAACTAGGTCTCGATCTCAAATTCCACTGACGATGATATATCACTTCAGCTCAAAGTTATTTGCCACAGACGAGAGTCTGTATGGGTTTTGCACTAAGTTTTTTCTTTTTAGATTTGGGCCTCTCATCTGGCCCAAAATAGGAAGCTCGCCTCTCTTGAGTATTTTGTTTTAAAAAACATATTTTAATCGATAATTAATAAAACAAAAGATGTTCGGCTTAAAGCTGGAAAAAAAGAACTCCTTCGCTATTAAATATAAGATAAATTTAAATTTTTTAGAAGATTAAAGAAACTAATTAAATTACTTTTAAATATTTATATTTATATTTTTCTCTAAATTAATTAATTTTACTAATAAACTGATATATAAACTAACGGTTTAATGTTTTTGCTTTGTTACAGAAACATTTTTTCTGTTACACTCACATAAGAATGAGTGGGTCCCACTATAAAGAGAAGAGAAAGAAAATATTAGTGAGACCTACTCACTTTTATGTGAGTGTAACAGAAAAAAATGCTTCTACAGCAAAAGCAAAAACATTAAACTCATAAACTAAAGATATATAATATATGATATAATTAAATAACTTACTTAATATCTTTAGAAAAAGTTAATTTTATCTTATATTTAATATTGATGGGAGTACTTTTTTAAATTTAGTAGAGAAGAAAATAAAATCTTGATAGCAAATTTCTGTCAAGCTTCTCAACACAACCTAAGGCTAGCAACATTTTTTACGCCTACATAATCAGGCTTTCATTTTTACTGACTTCGTAAGTCATGCAATATATTGGGTTTGGGTCTTTAATGTGCCTGCCTCTAATATCCTTTGTAATGCACCAACATATATACCAAATGTTGTTTTCCCTTGTTTCTTTTAATAATTAGATTATATATTCAAAGAGTGACATAATTTTGATATTTTATAATGGTAAAATTGTGCAGTTCTGAATTTTTAAAATAAATGATTTAAAACCAACAAAAATTGATTAGTTGGTAAGGGGGTTGGCTTATAAGTCATAACCATAAGTATGCGAATTCAAATCGGTGAGCTGGTTCTTAAAAACTCGTTTTATCACTGCGATTTTACGTTTTTATGATTTTTTTTCCATTAAAACGATTTTACTAATTTTCCAAACGGTTTTACGATTTTACGTTTTACGATTTTTCATTTTTCTTCCATTTTCAAGTAAAAACTCGTTTTTAAGAACCTTACATTAGACCCAACTCGTCTAAACTATTTATTACCCCCAAAAAAAGTAAATAATTCAAAATCGCACAACATTTTTGAGTATTTTTCTTTAGAAATCATAACAAATTTTAAACCGCACTATTTAAGATTGAGGAGGTTGGGATGTTGACACACCCGGTTTAGGTGAACTTTAAGATCTAACTCATCTAAACTTTTTATTACTAAAAAGGAATAATTCAAAATCACATAACTCTTCAGTATTTTTCTTTAAAAATCATAAAAAGTTTAAAACCACACTATTTAAGATTTAAGAGGTTGGGGGTATTAGAGAACATTAGAAAACGAGGTATCACTCCGGTCCTATTTATAAGTTCTTTTTGACCAAAAAAATTTGGTCCTATTTATAAGTTCCATTTGACCAAATAAAAGAGATTGTGACAATTTTACCCATATTAATTGTACCAATGAAAATAGAGAGAGAAGAAAAAGTTAAAAGCACCCAATCTTAAATGAGGGTAAAGTTGGAAATTTACCTCATAATCATTGAGCCAACTACCTCTCCTTGGTATGCGTGATTTAGTCAAAATGGGACTTATAAATAGGATCAGAGTGGTATATTGGAGGCTCTAAACCTGCAATGTATCTTAATTTCATATGCTTACCATGTATATCTTAATTTCATATGCTCTAAATAGGACCAGAGTGGTATATTGGAGGCTCTAAACCTGTAATGTATCTTAATTTCATATGCTTACCATGTACTACCTCCGGTCCTAATTATAAGAACACTTTTGTAGTACAATTTACACTACAAAAGTGTTCTTATAATTAGGGCGGGGGGAATATATCTTAATTTCATATGCTTACCTGAAATCAAAGCGATGACTGGAAGTTGTAGGGGCTCTTTGGGTGCACCAAGCATTACCAGTTTGCCACGAGTCTTCAATATATAGATTTAGCAATGGCAAGAGAGGACGAACCACTGGAACCGTATCAATACTACCATCGAAAGTTCCATTTTCAGCGTACACAGATACAGATCAAATTACGTGTAACATGAATTAAAATCATGCATTAATTCTTTACAACAATATATACATGTGGTAAATAAGCGTGCGCGCATACAGACACACACACAAACCTGCATCTGATCTTGCTCATGGCTGATAAAAAAGGAGTTAGCTCCTAGATGTTCAATGGCTTCGTCCTTTTTGTTAGGAGATGTACTGATTACTGTAACCCAAGCTCCAAAAGCTTTAGCAAATTTGACAGCCATACGACCAAGGCCTCCGAGACCAACCACGCCTATATTAAGACCAGACTTGTCAAGGCCGAAATATCTCAAGGGGCTATACAAACCGTGATCCCAACACAAAATAGAGGAGCCGTACGTAGCATGAAGAGACAAAGAATCTGGAATGTGGAACACAAAGTGTTCATCAGCAACCATGAAGTCAGAAAAGCCGCAAAAGTGCAGCGGTGGAACTAGAAATTGTTTTTAGCCCGGGCCTAAAAAATAAACATATTGAACTACTTGTTTTAGTCCTTATTATAAAGCACCAACTAATAAGTATATTTGTTTTTTTTTTTATAAGGCACTAACTTGTTTCTAAAGAACATTAAATATATTTTTTTTATGTATACTCATAAGGGATAAGGGTCTTAAATGCTATGAAAGTTTTCGCTTAGGAGCACTGGTAAGACGGAAGTTTTTTTTGGGACAAAAAATGTCATGGAAGTTCACAAAACATAGTAATTTTGCCACTTTGTTAATTTTGACTGTTAAGTTTAACTCAGTACACATGTGGCATGCCACCTCATCAGTCAAAAGTATCATTTTTGCCCTGGAAGTTTTCGCTGAGGAGCAATTTTTCCCCGAAAGTTTTCACTAAGGAGCAATTTTGCCCCGAAAGTTTACAAAATGTAACAATTTTGCCCTGCTGTCCCTCAATATTAAATTTGACTATTAAATTAGTCAAAGACCACACATGTCATGCCTTGAAAAGGTCAAACTTGGAGTCAGAGAATGAGATTTTTGAGATGTTGAGCTCAAGGCGACCAGAATTTGTGAAGCCAAACTGGTCAAACAGACTGAAAGGTTTGTCGCAAAACCCAAAGGAAGCATCACTTATGATCTAAGCAAATAAAACGCAAAACGAGAACTGAATTATTCCGAAAATTGGTTTAATAAAACAAATCAATAGTGATAATATTTACGTTTATATAGATTGATTATTTGTTTAGATCATAAGTGATCCTTCCTCTGAGTTTTGCAACAGATCTTTTAGTCCTTTTGACCAGTTCGGCTTCACAAATTTTGGCCTCCTTAAGCTCAACATCTCAATGATCTCTTTCTCTGACTCCAAATTCGACCTTTTCAAGGCATGACATGTGTGGTCTTTGACTGATTTAATAGTCAAATTTAATATTGGGGGCAGAAGGGTAAAATTGCTACATTTTGTAAACTTCCGGAGCAAAATTACTCGGAAGTTTTCACTTCCGGGGCAAAATTGCTCGTCAGCGAAAACTTCCGGGGCAAAAATGATACTTAACTCTTTTAATTGATGAGGTGACATGCCACGTGTGCACTCAGTTAAACTTAATTGTCAAAATTAATGAAGGGGCAAAATTGCCACGTTTTGTGAACTTCTGTGACATTTTTGGTCAAAAAAACCTCCGTCTAACCAGTGTTCCTGAGTGAAAACTTCCATGACATTTAAAACTCTTATTCCTACTCATAATTAAAAAGGATAGTAAATGAAAGTAATAATTAATATGATATTAGAGTTTACTATAATTAGTAGGGATAATATTGAAAATTACTTAAATTTTAGTACAAATTTAATGGCTTTAACTGTTTTTATTGGTTTGTAAAAATTATTAGTTGGTGCTTTATAATAAAGATCAGAGAAAGTATTTACTAAATAGTATCACATAATATTAAAAATACAAATAAATAATAACCGAAAATTATAAATCAAAACAAGATTTAAGATGATACTAATTTTTTCGATAAGTATCTCAAACAAGAATTTTACTTTCCTCTAACAGCTCAATGAGTAACGAACCAAACATTGTCTTTATAAAAAAATAAAAAAAATAACCTAGGGCCAAATTATTGGCCAAATAAAATATCATATAATAAATATATATATATACTAACAAATTTTAGAAGGTCAGTTCAGACCATCAGGGGCCAAGGCCCTAGCTGGCCAAAAGGTAGTTCTGCCATTGCAATATACTGAAACAGAAATTATCAAAATGCTACCTAGAGTGAAGTATTTACCAAAACACAACATTAGAAATCGTACGCCTTCGGAACGACTTAAGATTTAAGGAAAGTTGTCAAGAAAAAAACGACTTACACATCTTATATTTATTATTGTCAAACTTGTAAGTTGATTTTTTGAATTTACTATTTTTACATTTCTATCTTAAAAAATCGTTCTGAGTCACTTTTAAATTCGTACTAATTGTAAGCTCGGTCAAACTCACAAATTGACTTTTTGAATTTACCGTTTTTACGTTTTTAGCTTAAAAAATCATTTTGAGTTACTTTTATACTCGTGTTAGTTGTAAACTCAGTCAAACTCACTTATTGACTTTTTGAATTTACCGTTTTTACATTTTTAGCTTAAAAAATCATTCCGAGTCACTTTTAAACTCATACTAGTTGTAAACGCGATTAAATTCGCGAGTTACCACATTGAATTTTTTGTTTATGACTTACAAAATCGTGTTAATTACCCTTAGACCATATTAACTTTTTGGCTTAAGGTGTAAAAATACACATGTGGTTTTTCTAAAATTGCATCTAACAACAAGTGTTTTTTTTTTTTTTCCAGATGCAAAAGTGACTATGTGGTTACAAAAGTGAAACAAAAAGCACATATTTCGTTAAAGTGATTATGGCCCCCACCAATATAAAGTAACAGAATATGTGACTTTTGCTTCATTTTTGTAACCAAATAGTCACTTTTGCACCTAAAAAAAACACTTGGTGTTGGACACACTTTTAGAAAAATCACATGTGTATTTTTGAACATTAACCCTAACTTTTTTGATTTGATCATGCTCAGTGACTTTATAGATGAATTTCAAAGAAATTTCTTTATTGAACATGATAAATTATAAATATTGATGGATTTAATTTTAATTTAAAATATATTTAAATCTAGGAAAAATTATATTTAAATATCATTTAAATTTGCAAAACCCCCAAATATCTCTTAAATTTGTTAATGCACTTAAAGGTACCAAGGACTATATTGGGATTTTCAAATTCAAGTGAATTTACCTTTTTACCTGTAGTTTTTAAATAAATTTACAAAAAAAAAAAAGAAAAATGACCCTTGCCGGAGGATCACTGTGGCTGGCCATCAGAGGACCAACTGCCGGATGACTGCAATTGTCGGCAGCCTGAGATGCGACGGTGGTTTTTTTTTTTTTTTTGGGCGGGGTTGAATCTTTTTTTTTTAAAAAAAAAGATTCAATGAAAGTGAGGAAGGTGGGATTCGAACCCACCCCACCTTCATGGGGGCCTAATGACACTTGGTTTGTTTAATATATATATACATTAACATATATATATATATATATATATATATATATATATATATATATAATTTTTTCTTAACATTTTTTTCATCAACAAACACTCTTGTAAATCTCATTATTGAACTTGTAAATACCATTAATAAATTAGTAATTCCCATTACAATATTTATTATAATGGACCCTTATTTGTTGTTTCATGAGAGACATTTATGAAAAATCCGACAAAAGCACTGTAATTACTATTACTAAACTTGTAAATATCATTATCGAATTGGTAATTTCCATTACAAGATTTGTTATGGGAATTACCAATTCATTAATGGTATTTACAAGTTCCATAATGGAAATTACCAGTGTTTTCATCAGGTTTTTCACAAGTGTCTCTCATGAAACAACAAACAAAGGTCAATTATAACAAACCTTATAATGAGAATTACCAATTCGTTAATAGTATTTACAAGTTTCGTAATGATAATTACTAGTGCTTCCGTTAGGTTTTTCACAAGTGTCTCTCATGAAACAATAAATAAGAGTCAATTATAACAAATCTTGTAATAAGAATTACTAATTCGTTAATGGTATTTACAAGTTTAGTAATGAGATTTACAATAGTGTCTGTTGATAGAAAAATGTTAAAAAGAATATATATATTAAAGGAATTAAGTGGCCTAGTTGTTGGGCCACTTGGCCCCCATAAAGGTCCTTTTTTTTCCCAAAAAAAAAAAAGATGTGACCCCACCAAAAAAAAACCATCACCGAATTTCAGGCCGCCGGTGGCTGAAGCCTAGGCACCAGCGCTTGCAGGTTGAGGTGGCCCTCTAGTGAGGGTCATTTTTATGTTTTTTAAAATTTATTTAAAAACTAAGGGCAAAATAGTAAATTCACCCGAATTTGAAAATTCCAATATAGTCTTTGGTACCTTTAAGTCATTTAACAAATTTAACATACATTTGGGGGTTTTGTAAATTTAAATGGTATTTAAATGTAATTGTCCCTTAAATCTAATTGTTATCATTTTTTATATTTTAATTATTTAATTATATACTATTAATATCAATTTATTAATAAAAGTAAACTCTCACAAGTTCACAATACAAGTTCAAATCATTGTCACAATTTTACTTAAACAAGTTCTTGCTTACATTCAAATTGTTATTGAAAATGTTAAAACCTTTCAAAAGGTGAACAATCATCGCTGTTCCATCACAAACGTCTTTACTCTCCCCTAATAAACAAAAATGAAATGATTTGGATAATGATTATTCAATTGTAATTTAATTATGGGTCAGCGTGATCTTTATTAACCATTATTATTTTGATTCATGATAAAGATAAAAGACATAATGGCTGGATTTTTTTTTTTTTTTTCTTTTATGTGGAAGGGAAGGTTGCCATATATTATTTTTCAAAAAAAAAAAAGTTTCGCAAACATTGACCTGTAGGTAATTTTTTTTTTGGATTAATTAGATATTTCATTTCTCACCTTTATGTAAAAATTGTAGAACCAAGGGCAATTTAGTTTCTTTATATTAATGTTTTAATTTTTGGTCCTTTAAAATTATTACCATTTTTATAGTCCTTCCTAATAAATATTATTTTTCTTAGGTCCTTTATTATAATTTTCCCTAATTTCAATCTAATGTGTGAGCTGTAAAATATTTTTTCTCTGAATCTTTGTTTTTCGAATTACACACATTATCTAAAGTTTTGAATCCAACCAATCCATAACGCAAATAGTTCATGAATGAAAATTGAGTTATTTGGGTCTTAGAGGAATGACAGAGCCAATTGCTAGTTTTCAGATTTGAGATATCCATTTTAGTCATTATGGACGCATTTACTCAATTGACAAATACTACCTCCGGTCCTAATTATAAGGCATAGTTGACTTTCTTTGGAGATATTAAGGAAGCTAAGTAAGTTACTTAATCATTTCATATGTTGTGTATCTTTAGATTATATATTAGTTTATTAGTTAAACTAATTAGTTTGAAGAAAAAAATAAAAATAAAAATAATCTAAAGTAATTTAATTAGCTTCCTTAATTTCTCCAAAAAAGTCAACTATGTCTTATAATTAGGACCGGAGGGAGTATGAAGGAGTCAATATAATGTTGAACTTATTAGATGTCTAATAGTTCATGTGGGGATTGTTTACATGGGTGATCCCGAGATAATCCCAAACATCATAAGAGCGAGCGATCCTAGGAGATGCTCACGGCATATGTGCGAAAAGCGAGACATGAGTAAGTGTGGAAATGCCAGTGTAATGCAACATCCGAGTGAAAAGACCGGTAAAGACCCGAACTGGGTAAGTCAGGGTCGGGTAGCAAAGTAATCTCGGCCAATCAGAAACCTGAGCTGCCGAGCTTGGGGGCAACTGTTATGGACCCGAGTAATGGGCCTAGCAGAGTCTAGGCCCAACAAGGGCACTTTATAACAGGATCTTCCTCAATAAGGTAAAATGCCAATCATCTCATGATCATGCTCGTAATCTAGGGTAATGCAGGTAGTGGAGCACACATAGCACAGATCATGGAGACACGGATGGCGGGGAAACAGACGCACAACCAATAGGCTGAAACCCTAGGTGACCCCTATAAATAGAAGGATATTCACTAGGTGCACTCTCTCCATTCTCACTTGATTATTTACATTCAGTCTCACTGTGCACACATCCCACCCAGAGGCGGAGCCAGAAATTACAGTTAGGGGGGCGAATTTTATATAATAGAACTCAAGTATTTATGAAATTATATTTCAGCTTCACAAAAATTTCAATCTTTCTATTTTAGTCCGTTCACTATAGAAATAATAGGGACTATAATGAAAACATTAAAATTTTTATAAGGCTAAAATATAATTTTATAAAATTTAGGGTTGTTACCTGCAATTTAGGGGGGGCGGGGGCCACCCCTAGCATCCCCTCCCTCTGCCCCTGATCCCACCCCTCTGGCGATACGCCATATTCGTGTTGCATGGTGATTACTAATCACCTAGTGTTATCTTGACTGTAGATAGCAGTGGGTAATCTCCTCTTGGGTGTTTATACATCCTTGGGAACCGTTAGATTCGATATCAATTATTGACTAGCCCTCCGAGACTAGACACTTGTGTTCCACACTAGAACCGAATACAACCATTATGTCCTTTCTCTTTATCAAGAATCATAATGGGCAAATATTGCTTTAGCTTCTTAACCCATTAGTTAAATGAATACTAAATCACTAGTTATATCTGGAAAAGCTAAAATTGTTCACCATTTGAACGATTTCACTTTTAATTATTTTAAAAAATCAACGTAAAATATGCAAGTCGTTTTTAGGATTTAGGCTGAATAATGACTTTATATATCTTAAATCTTAAATTGTTCATGAGGTGAACTATTTCTTGTATAGTTTTTTGGTAAATATTTTCCACCATGCAGCATTTTAATAACTTTTTTGTTTTGTTTATATAGTATTTTGGTAAAAATGTCGGCCTAGCTATTCCATATTTTATGAGACAAGCATATTCATTACCTGTCCTTCAATTAACAACCATTTAACTAATGCAATATCAAATAATCAATTATATTCTGATTTAATTTATATTTTAATTATATTAGCCCACTGCCTACCTATTAATTAAAGGCAGATTCGAAATGGTAGTAATCAAGGTTATCAAACTCGCGAATTTAAGTAAATTCGTGACAACAACGTAAACTTGTATCGTGAACTCAAATCGTAAATTTGTAATAATTTACTTTCACTATTAAATAGGTATTAATAATATATAATAAATAATTAAAATATTAAAAATGATAATAATTTGATTTAAATATATTTTAAATCCCAATAATTGAAATTAAATCCATCAATATTCAAATTTTAACATATATAACAAATAATTTTTTTTTATAAAACTCACATGTAAAGTCGTTAAGTATGATCAAATAAAAAAAGTTAACAAGAGTTTAAGGGTGAGTTAACATGGTTTTATAAGTTTGAAACGTAAAAATAGTAAACTCAATGTATAAACTCGTAAGTTTTATTGAGTTTACAATGGTCACGAGTTTACCAGTAACTCGACTCGATTTGGTAAACTAGAAACGTGAAAATAGTAAACTCGGGGAGTCAACTCGCGAGTTTAACAACAATGGTAGTAGTCCTTCGGTCATTATTATATCACTACAAAAAAAACAGTTTTTTGCGGCGGAAAAATTCCGTCGCAAAAAAGCCATTTTCCGTTGCAAAACTGATTTGCGACGGAATTTGCGGCGAAAAAAGTTCCGTCGCAAAAATCGCCCACGCAAACCAATTTTCTGTCGCAAAATTGCTTTTTTCCCTCGCAAATTCAGAATTTTGCGAGGGAATATTTTTCCCTCGCAAATCCTTGAATTTGCGAGGGAAACATTTTTCCCTCACAAATTTCAATTAATTTTAAAAAAAATATTAAAAAATTTTAAAAAATAAAATAATTACATAAAAAATTTTAAAAATTATAAAATAAGAAGACTTATATATTATAAAAACAAATTGTAACAATCATAAGAGTTTACATAGGAAAAACAAATTATAATGTTTCGACTGGGCTTTTTCCTGACGCATTTTAGCTAATGCAGCCTGCTTCTCTACAGCTTCTCGAGCCTCCTCTTCCTCCTTGCACAGCTTCAGCAGTTTCCCCCTAGCCTACACATAAATATTATAAACATTAAACTACCTCTACAACAATTGCTAAACTTGACATATGATTTTAATGAATATACCAGATTCAACCTGGATAACATAAAATAAAATAATAATAATAATAAAAAGAGAACATAGCATTCTATCTTTCAGATTCTCTCAACAAAAGGATAACACATATATGTAAATGCGTACATAGGTCTATCTTCTTCTTGCATTGCATCACAGTTAGGTTCAACTTAAATGCAAACATTAAGCATCTTAACTCTTAAGCATAAATTAAGGCTGACACTATGCATCATAGTTAGGTTCATGCATGATAAATAAAATTTTCTTTACATCTTTTAATGCGTGTGTGTGTGTGTTCTGTATAAATTAGCAATCATGTGACCTTCAAACATCAAAATAGATTCCACAAATTTCCCAACCTTAAATCTGTATCAAAATCAATTTAAATCAAAGAAAAACATACACTAAATTCGTCTTATCCCTCTTGAAACATCTAACAAATATAATATAAAATACCTATTCCAAGATCACACTCCTTATTGCTTAAGTTATGAGAAAACCCCCAAACTCCACTCTTTCTGTTTCTTTCTGAACGACCAGCACCAAAGAAATAAAAATGAAGGGCTTCAATCCCTCGCTGTAAACCCCATGTTAAAGAGGAAACATATATGGCAGCACTTTGAAGAACTTAAGCTATTAACCCATTCACACATAAACGCAGCAAAGACACAATATATATAGCAGCAATTTGAAGAACAGACGAAAGAAGAAAGTTTCGAGCACACCCACCCACGCACATGGAAACGGCAAGGAAGAGAAGGGACGAAGTTTTCGTGCAGGACTCTCACTGAGAAACAGATAAAGAAACCAGATATCCGGTGAGTCCTTTGAACGGCGGCAACGGTCCGAACCTCGAGAAAAAAACAGTGTAGCTATGGACCTCGAGAAACAGAGTCTGGCGAAGCTCGATCCGGCGACTGGTACAGCGACGAGGCTTCGACTGAACAGATCGGCGACAAATTTCAGCAACGATCCTTCGAACCTCAGATCGGCGACAACTGCAGCGACGAGACTGATCGCCGTAAAAGAAACGATGGCCAAATTGCAAGAACAATTTGGAGAAAATTGCAGCGGAAATCAAACCAGTGCCCTAATCGCGTGGACAAATTGCAGCGCTCAGTTCGTAGAATCATTAGGGTCGACTTGGTGCAAGAAACCGGATCTTGAATTCCCAATGGGTTTCTGGCCGGGAGGGTTGAGAGCGAAGGTGAAAGGAGAGCGAGGGTTTGTAGACGACAGAGCAGCGAGCGAGGGATTTGGATTGAAAAAAACATAAGAGAGCAATGAAAATTATATTTAAAAAAAATACATATTATTTTGCGAGGGAACAAAGTTTCCCTCGCAAAAGTCACTATTTTGCGAGGGAAACATGGTTCCCTCGCAAAATTGGAGACTTTTTGTGAGGGAAATTCCATTCCCTCACAAAAATAAGAGAAAATTTTCACCCAATTCCGTCCATTTTGCGACGGAACAACATTCCCTCGCAAAATGGGCATTTTTTGCGAGGGAATTTTTTTTCCCTCGCAAAAAGCTTTCATTTTGCGAGGGAAAGATTGTTCCCTCGCAAAATGGGGGGAATTTGGCGGGAATTTCCCCCCCCAATTTCCCCCGCATTTTGCGAGGGAACAATCTTTCCCTCGCAAAATGGGCATTTTTTGCGAGGGAAAATTCCCTCGCAAAAAATGCCCATTTTGCGAGGGAAATATTTTTCCCTCGCAAAATGGGGGGAAATTGAGGGGATTTTCCCCCCAATTTCCATCAATTTTGCGAGGGAACAGTCTTTCCCTCGCAAAATGAAAGCTTTTTGCGAGGGAAAAAATTTCCCTCGCAAAAAATGCCCATTTTGCGAGGGAAAGATTGTTCCCTCGCAAATTTACCCAAATTTGCGACGGAATTTTTTTCCCTCGCAAATTCCGTCGCAAATTTTGCATTTTCTTGTAGTTGATTTTTTTCCCTCGCAAATTCCGTCCCATGTATAAAATATATTTGGGGAGTTGATTTTGATCATAAATATCAAACATAGTTTTCGTATTTGTCAATAATTTTCTAATTTATCCATTGAGGTTCCCTCAACAATAACCAAAGATGAGAGGAAATGAAGAAATTAAGAAAGATAAATAGGGTGCTTTAGAAAATATATGTCATATTTATTAACTTAACCAACTTCTTTAATTTAATTAAATTATGTAAATATATTTTATATTGAAAAGCGGAGGAGTAATTAAAGAACAAGCATACAGGAGAGGTTTGTTGATTCATATTTGAAATATCTGAATTCTACAAGTTCCAGCTAAAGGGGGATGCGCTGAAAATGGATTTACAATTTTAGATTTCTTTCTAATAGGGGTGGAAATGGACTATGCATCTAACATGAGCCTACAAACTAGTCTACTATATATAAGCCTAGCCTAGCCTATTTAGTAAATAGGCTTAGGCTCATGCTTATTGATAAGCCTATTTAGATAAATATTTATGCCTATTTTCATAAGGCATAGCCTATAGACTTAGCTTACTTAGTTTTTTTTTTTAATAAAAAAATATTATTATGCATAATTTTATATAATTTCACGAGATTAATTTATTAAATTACTTATAGATTTATAAACTTAGGGCTTGTTTGGTTCAAAGAAAATTGGGGGAAGGAAATGGAAAATAGGCATTTTCTGTCGGTGGCCGATGTTTGGTTCGCATTTTCCCTGGAGAATATTTTCTGGCGGCTGGGCATTTTCGCTTATACATGGGAAAATCGGTTCCCACCTATTTTGGTGGGAACCCATTTTCCGACTGAGGAGGAAGACCAACTTACCCTTTTTAGCGTCGTTGTCGTCTCTGCTTCTCTCGCTCAATCGCTTCTTACTTTCTTTTTCTTTGTTTCTTTTATTGAACAAAGTGATCTATGGCTTCAGACGAAACCGCGACCTTCCATTCATCCCTACTAGATTTTGATTTCGATTATGATATTGATGAGGGGTACGACCTCTATCAGTGAAACTGAAGGGGTGGAAGAAAGAGAGAGCGAGAGAGGTGGCGGCGAAGAAGAAGGAAGGAGAGGCAAAAATCTTAGGCGAAAATCATTTTGCTGCCATTAACGTTGCTATTTAACTGTTATATATATATATATATATATATATATATATATATATATATATATGTTTGTGTCGTTGCTAATACATAAAGAGTCGTAGCCTAAGCAGAGTCGTAACCACAAGCTTCATATATATGTGTGCGTGTGTGACCCATGTAATTCTACCTGTCGCAACCTAAGCAGGGACAAAGTCGTAATCTAACAGGGTAACATGCTCTCTGGTCCCAGTTTGAATATCTTGAGAACCATAGGCTAAATAAGTGAAGCATCCTCTGCTATGTGGGTCAGAAATGGGAAAAACCACTAAGAGTGAGAGAATACCTTACCAATTCTCGAGAACGAAATTAATGAAATGTTCTTGTGGGTTTCTCTGTTGTTAATGAATATTGTATTTTGAAGATTATGTTTGCACTTTAGATCTACCCAACTGACCAACAAATGTTTTTAGGGTACTCTTGCTGTCTACAACATCAACGTTCTTGGTGGGAGAAGAAAGACTTAGGAAACGCATTTGAATTTATATGCTACAGGTGAGTCCACAAGACATTCATGCGATGCATTTAATTTCTTTGTCATGCATTTATTTTGCTTCTTGGATTCACTGTGATATATTTATGACCAAAAGTGATTCTTCTTTATGCATTTAATGGGCAAGTTTCTTCGTTTAAAAAAAAAAGACATAACCGACATTGAGCATAAATATGTATTTGGTGTTGCCTTATTTTATATGCAAGTGTCAATTTTGTCACATTATGTATGTTAAATCTTTCCGTCTATAGGAATTCTATTATGGATCACAGTTGGATAAATGTTTTACGGACGAGTGTTGAATATCATAATGGGGTGAGGGACTTTATAGAATTTGCTAAACAAAATGCCCATGATGATAGTGAGAAGTTTTATTGCCCTTGTGTAAAATGTTTAAATGAGAGGCGGCTAAGTCGTGAAGTTATACACACACATTTAATTTGTGAAGGAGTTTGTAAGACTTATACAGTATGGGTATGGCATGGTGAACAAAATACCAAGTGGGTCTCAACATGGGGAAGTGGCCTTTGATGATAATGACACGGATATGGATGATCACATAGAGGACATTATTTGTGATGTAGGAGAAGAGGCTTTCCATCAATCACATGTATATGGTAATAGGTGCAGTGATGCAGAGACCCCGCTATACCCTGAGTGTAAAAAATACCAATTGTTGAATGCTGTATTGAAATTGGTAAGCTTGAAGGCACATCAGGGATGGAGCGACAAGAGTTTTTCTGAAATGCTTGAGGCTTTTAAGGACATGCTTCCGGATGATAATGTGTTGCCGCATCGATACTATGATGCTAAGAAAATACTTTGTCCACTGGGGATGAAGTACAAAAAGATCCATGCATGCCTGAATGATTGCGTATTGTATAGAAAAGAGTTTGAAGAGAAGCAGAATTGTTCGATATGTTAAACCCTAAGGTACAAGTCAAATAAGGGGCATGCAAAAGTGTTGTGGTATCTTCCAATCATACCAAGGTTCAAGCGGTTGTTTGCGAATGAAAATGATGCAAAAAATTTGAGGTGGCATGCAGATGAGAGGATTTGTGATGGAAAGCTTCGACATCCGGCCGATTCTTCTCAATGGAAGAAAATCGATCAATTATTTCCGAACTTCAGTGAAGAACCTAGGAACCTTAGGCTTGCTTTTAGCACAGATGGCATGAATTCATATGAAAGCCTTAGCAGCATATATAGTTCATGGCCTGTACTCCTGATTATTTACAACTTATCTCCTATGTTATGCATGAAATGAAAATACATCATGCTGTTTATGTTGATTTCCAGACCAAAACAACTCAGAAATGACATTGATGTTTACCTTCAGCCTTTGATCAAAGACTTGAAAGAGTTGTGGGAAGAAGGTGTTGATGTTTTTTACTCTTTCAAGAATGAGGTGTTTAAAATGCAAGCCATGATATTTTGTACTATAAATGACTTCCCAGCATATGGGAACTTGTCAGGGTATAATGTAAAAGACCATAAAGCATGTCTGGTTTGTGAAGAAGGCACACGCTACCATCAACTTCAACATGGAAGAAAGACGGTTTATCTTGGACATAGGAGATTTCTTAGACGGGGCCACCCATATCGTCGATTAAAGAAAGCCTTTCTTGATGGACAAGAGCATGAAGATGCTTCGGTGGTATTCATTGGGGAGCAAGTTTATGAAAAGGCGAAAAATATCAATGTTATCTTCGATAAGACTGCAAAGAGTAGAAAAGAAACAAATATATGGAAAAAGAGATTTGTATTCTTCAATCTTCCCTATTGGCGCAATCTTGATGTGAGACACTGTATTGATATCATGCATGTGGAGAAAAACATATGTCATAGTATTGTTGGCACGCTTCTCAACATACATGGTAGTTCCAAGGATGGTGTAAAGGCAAGATTGGATTTGCAAGCAATGGGAATACGCGAAGACTTACATCCAAGGTCATAAGGGAAGAGAACTTATTGTCCCCCGGCTTCTCATACTTTGTCTAAGGATGAGAAACGAAGTTTTTGTGAGTGTTTACATGGTATTAAAGTTCCCTCGGGGTATTCTTCAAATTTTAAGAGACTTGTATCGATGAAGGACTTGAAATTAGTAGGCCAAAAGTCTCATGATTGTCATGTCTTGATGCAACAACTACTCCCAATAGCTATTCGAGGCATCACCGAATATGATCTTCAAGTTGTTTTGACCAGACTTTGTTTATTCTTTTATGCGGTTTGTAGTAAAGTTTTCGAGATTGAAAAGTTGGATGAATTGGAGAATGAATGATATCTTATCTTGTGCCACCTTGAGAAGCTTTTTATTCCTACATTTTTTGACATCATGGTTCATCTAATTGTTCATCTAGTGAGGGAGATAAAGTTGTGCGGCTCTATCCATTTACGGTGGATATACCCAATTGAAAGATCTATGAAATTCCTGAAAGGGTATGTGGAGAACGCATATCGGCTAGAAGCATCAATTGTTCAAAAATATGTTTCTGAAGAAGCCATGGAATTTTGTCAAAATTATTTGGCCAAAGTAAGACATATTGGGCTTCCAAAACGTCAGCATGCTGAAGGGGGTAGACAAGGGGCTTCAATAAAGAGTGTGGATCCTGATGAATTGTCACAAGTCCACTTATACATCTTGAATAATGTTGATGAAGTTCAAGGCAGCATAGCTGCACATAAAGAGGCTGTAAGGAAAGAAAATCATCGAATGATTGAACAAAGGTTGATTAGGGAGCATAACAGAACTTTTGCAAACTAGTTCAAATAAAAGGTCGAGGGAGAGGAATGTGTTTATGATACGATCAAATGGTTAGCAAGTGAATTTGAGGTTGATGTCATAAGTTGGAATTCGTAAGTGATCAATGGTTATACATTTTACATGAGGTCCCTAAATGATACGAGCACAGACCAGAACAGTAGTGTTATGTTAGAGGTTGAATCTATGCACTTCTCCAGTTCAAAAGACAAGAGGCCTTTATTGACAATCATGTCATATTATGGGGTTATTGAAGAGATTTGGGAGGTGGACTATGTTAAAATTAGATTTCTCATTTTCAAATGCAAGTGGGTTAATGTCAATAATGGTGTTCAAATCAATCGGCTAGGATTTACATTAGTTGATGTCAATGGTAGAAGTTTTGAAGATGAACCTTTTATTATGGCAGACTAGGCGAAACAAGTGTTCTATATCACCGATCAAGAAAATAAAATGTGGTCTGTAGCTCTCCAAAGAAAAAGGGTCATTGATATTGATGAGGAAAATCATTCAAATTATGGTATTCCTGAGAGTACTCCTTTTTCAAGGGGTCTACCGGACATGAATGAAGAAGATGAAGCGGATAATGAACTCGGCACAAGAAATGATCATCAAGAAGGGATATGGGAGGATATCACTTTATAAAAGAGTCAATTCATAAGGTAATATTCATATGCAGAATTCTTTGAAAACTTTAAGGTTTTAACTATATTATTATTCCTTCTATGTTCATAAACAATATAATGTCACTGATTATAAAGTTTGTTCTTGTTTTATTTTTGTGGCAGGATCCGATCCAAAGGGGCAAGTTATAAAAGATGATGTTACGTTAACATTGTTGGGTGGGAATCAGATGAAGGCATGGTGAATATTATTTTCGGCATTGTATGTTGTATTTGTAAGTAAGTTATCTTATTTATAAATTAATTTAGGTGTTGTAGTCATAATATAATCATTAATTAAGAGGCCACATAACTCATGGTGAATAATATTTGTATTCTTTTTCCCAATTCAATTTATTCAATCATTAAAGTATCGAATTTTATGTGCTGAATTATATTTATATATAATCAGGAAGAACAGAACAGGGAAAAACTCGGGAAAATTTAGACTGGAAATAATACGCCAGTCTTAAATGTTCAACTGTTAAGACCGGACGTATTTATATGTCTGGTCTTAAAGGTCAGGTACATTTGATATTAAGCCTGGTCTTAAAAGTTGGCCTTTTAAGACCGGTATATTTATATGTCCGATCTGAAATCAAAATTTTTAAGACCAGATGTATTTATCATCCAGTCTTGAAAGTCAATCTTTTAAGACAACGTATATTTAGTCGTCTAGTCTTAGAAGCCGCTATTTTTTAGACCATATTTATTTTTGTCCGGTCTTAAAATTCCAATATTTTAAGAGCGGCCTAGTTGTTGGCTGGTTTTAAAAGTTGAGTTTTAGGATTGGAATAAAAAATATTTCAGGTTTATTTAGTACGACTTTTAAGACCCAATATTTTAAATGTCCGGTCTAAAAGAGTTTCTTTAAGATCGGTTCGAGTCCGGTCTTAAATGTTAAACTTTTAATACCGGCTGGAACAAGACAGGTCATGGGTCCGGTCTTCGATGCCTCTTTTGTCCAATCTTCAAACTCTTTTTTGTACTAATGCTAGTTTTACATGTTACGTGTTGTGGTTGGTTGATTTTGGAAAATATACTTCCTCCGTTAGTATATGATTGATTTATCTTCTTCCTACTCGCTTGGACAAATATTGCCATCAAGTGTTCTTTTCGGTTTCCTTACTAACTTTTATGTTGCATGTGAAAATGAATCCTAGGCTTTTAAGACATAACGTAGGGTTTTTAAATAGGCTTAATAGATTATATTTGAACTTAGATGCTTAGGCTTTAAGCCTATTTAAAAGCCTAACACTTTGGTTCTATTTATAAGTCATCTTTTAGACAACAAAAGAGATTGTAACAATTTTACCTATATTAATTGTATCAATGAAAATAGAGAGAAAAGAAAAAGTTGAAAGGTATAATTCATAAATGAGGACAAAATTAAAAATTTACCCCATAATGAGCTAACTACCTTTCATTGGTATGTGTGATTTAATTAAAAAGGACTTATAAATAGGACCAGAGTGATATATTTTAAATAGGCCTTTAAATAGGCTTCAACTCTTATCAGACTTTCTAAATGCTCAGGCTCAGGCTTAAAAAAAGCCTATATACAAGCTCAGACTTTGGATATCTGTCAGAGGCCTGGGCCTATTTATATAAAGCCTAGCCTAGCCTAACCAATCTCCATTCATACTTTCCAAGCAAACCAAAGTAACTTTCTACAATTACGGGGAGAGTTTTAATAAAGCACTAAAGAGCATAATTTTAAATTAGGCCTAAAATATTCTAAATTTCACTACAATGAACTGATATGATTTGATATTATATTATGTTTCCATGGTTAATGGTTAAATTACCCTTCACTAATTAACAAAATACATCCCCATCAACTTCTGAATTTAATTCTCACACACAACTTACTAATTAAATTTTGAGATTTACAAATATTCATTGCTATGGTATCACTAAATATTCTTACAATAATTAATTTCAACCTCCATTAATACCTCTCTTCCTCGTTCACAATGCTAAAGTCCACTTATGAAAAAAATAACAATTATGAGTGAATAACTTTTTTTCCTCAATCCTAATCAACACAAGAGGCTAACTAAATGTTATTATTTGTCTTTATTATAGCAGCAAATAAACTCTCAGTGACTATAGTAATTGCTCTCATACTCTAGACATTCGCGAAAATCTTAAACCACGCAAATCTAAGAGGTTGTTGGCTTCAATGTGTTGCCAATGTCAATCACAAAACGATATTTGACATCAGCTTTAAGAAGACGCTCCATTGCAGTATTCACGTAATCCATTGCAATAACTTCAATGTCAGGTTTCACATTGTGCTTAGCAGCAAAATCAACCATTTCTTGTGTTTCCTTCATCCCACCAATCATACTCCCAGTTACCATCTTTCTCCCTGCCAATATATATTAATGTTAGAACCTTCATGATAAGTATATATTTTATAATTAAATAAGTATAGATTCTGAGATATATTAGATTAAATTTATTAATATTATACTTATTTAAATATCTTTTATATATCTATCTATCTTTTAATTAAATATAGGATAAAAGAGCCAAGCACCTTGTAGCGCGATGGCACTAAGGTTAGCCTTAGGAGCTGGCCTTCCCCCTTGTCCAGGGTTCGAGCCCTGCCTCCCCTTCCCCCCACTGGCTATATCAAAAAAAAAAAAAGGATAAAAGAACATTATAACAGAAAATCTATTGATATCCTATTTTATTGTATATAAGATATTATATGAAGAAAGAGATAAAAAGGAATCCAATATCAACATCTACATCAATATACTGCAATATATTATATATAATATATCATAATTGATGGCGTGGACCCTACGTTAAGTATCAGCATATAGGGGTGAGCAAAATACCCGCAACCAGCGGATCCACTCGTGCCCTGTAGTTTTTGGCTCGTTTAAACCCGCCCAAATTGGACCCGTAACGGGTACGGGCTGCTCCGTACCCATATATGTTAAACGAGGCGGGGAACAGGTTAGGGCACGGGCTACCCGTCCCTGCCTGTATGTATATATATTTTTTAGGGTTAAGGAGCACCTAACACAATAAGCTATTGGTTCAGGAGCACTCACCACAATAAACTAATATGTAGACCTTAAATACAAATGAACTTTTGAAAACATTAAATTGGCACAAAAACGTTAAACACTGTGCAACCTCCGTCTGATGGAAATAGATTGAGGGAAATAAATTGCTAGCTAATACAACACGTGGCCTCTGAGTTAGCCAAAACGAAAACGTGGAATGGAAAAACACATCTGGAGAATGGAAGAAGCAATTAGAACAGAAATGGATACTCTAGCTTCTCTAGCGGATTTCGTATCGAGGGTGATGTCGCTGTTGACCACACAGCCATTAAGTTGTCGGAGATCTTCGGGTTCAGTGATCCGAATCCCAATTACTCTCAGTCTCCGTTCAAATCAATCCCTGTGGAGAATGGGAATGAGAACGGAAATGGATACGGTGACGGTGTTTTTGTTTCAGATGGATCAGGGCTTCCCGATCCATCTGAGATGGAACCAGAGGAAGGTCGTGCTCTTCGAGAGTAGTGGCACCGGTGAGTGTTTGAAGTTTATTCCCTTTCAGTTTAGTTTTTGAATTTGTAAAATCTCGTTCGGACTTGCTTAGATCTGTGATGAGTTTGCTTTACTTTAGAAGTTAAATTATGTGTTGATCTCAACTTTCCTTCTTTGATTTTCCTTTTCTCGTGATTTCTTGTGATATCGAGAATAAGGATGTTTGATCTCGTGCGTAGAAAGAAACAAACCGATGACTGATGAATGGAGCCCTAATTGCTTCTTCCATTCTCCAGATGTGTTTTTCCCTTCCACATTTTCGTTTTGGCTGACTCAGAGGCCACGTGTGGTATTAGCTAGCAATTTATTTCCCTCAATCTATTTCCATCAGATGGAGGTTGCACAGTGTTTAACATTTTTGTGTCAATTTAATGTTTTCAAAAATTCATTTGTATTTAAGGTCCACATATTAGTTTATTGTGGTGAGTGTTCTTGAACCAATAGTTTATTGTGATGGGTGCTCCTTAACCCTATTTTTAAATATATTATTTACACTATAATATATTAAGTGTTAAACGAATACTACAAAATTGATAGTTATTCTGGTGGTAAGGCTCACGAGTTTTCGCCATTAAGATTGGGGTTCGATTCCTGGTTTCAATACTTGGTTCCCTTTTTAATGTCTGACATTTTTTACTCTTTTTAATGTCTGACATTTTTTAATGGCTGACACACGTTTTTTAATTTTATATGTTTAAAACTTTCAATTCTCAAAAGTAAAAAGAAACCCTAACTTTTCCTCTTCTTTCAATTTCATGTTGCCGCTAGCTCCACCTTCTCTTTCTCTTTCCAGTCTCAAACTTCACCCTCAATCTTCAATCTCAGACTCATCTTGCCACCCCGTCCCCTTCTCTTTCCTCTCTCTTCTCTCAATCTTCACCCTCAATCTTCAATCTCGTGTTGCAGCTCTCAACTCCATCAACTTCATTTTTCCCCCTCCTCACTCGTCGATCCCGTTCATGGTAGTTGTTGCCGTCAATCTCTGCGACAGTCAACATCTCACTATCAAGCATCACAAATCTACCTTCATCTTTTCTTTCATCCCATCTCTGATCTGTTTGGTTGTCTTTGTTTTAAGTTTCTTTTTTATGGGTTCTGGTTTTTTCCCCCCTTTTCTTGAAGGTATAAATGGGGAACCCGGAACTCATTGAAACCCGCTTGTATTTGCATGTACCCGTTTACCATGGGTTATACCACGGGTACGGGCTACCCTGTACCCGTGTAAAATAAACGGGCGGGACATAGGTTAGGGCACGAGGCAGTCCCGCCCGCCCGTTGCTCAACCTTATCAGCATGGACGCATTGCAAAAGCGACCTGCTAAAAGATGTGTTTTAGATATAATATATATTATATGTTATATGGGGTTGAAAAGAAGAGATGTGGATTCAGAGCGTGGCCCATGGTAATGAAAATAAAGGAATGAAGATATATTCACCACAGGACCCAAGTTGTATAACACTGAGTAATATATATTAGGCTAAAGTACACTTTTAATCTTTCAAGTTTATATGAGGTATACTTTTAGTCCTTTAACTTTATAAAGTATACTTTTAGTCCTATAATTCTAACACCGTTAATTTTTGCTAACGGAAAATGCAAACTCAAGTGATAACGGAGTAAAGTAAATAATGATTGTGTAATGACTGTGTAATTAAATGCTATTAGACTTAAATTTAAAATATAGGTAAATTGAAGAATATATAAAATTTGTGTAGTTAAATATTATTAATTATCACTTGAGTTTGTTGCGTCAGTGTTTTTCGTTAACAATATTAACAGTGTTAGCATTTTAGGACCAAAAGTATACTTTGTAAAGTTAAGGGACCAAAAGTATGCCTTATGTAAAACTTAAAGGACTAAAAGTATACTTTAGCATATATATTAAGGGGAATAACAACTCAAGAATGGGGGGATGAGCCTTGATGCAAGAATTTTGACGCACACAGAGTAGCGGTGTTTGGTTATCTTCATCATCTCCACGGAAGGATGAGAGGACTGTGGAGGCGATGAAGAAGCTTTCTTTCCTCTCTTTCTTTATTCTTTAAACCTAAATTCTTATCTTTATCTTTTTATTATGGATTTTTTTAATTAAAGCCATGTGTGGCTGATTTTCTTTTCAACCTAGGGGACCTATGAACTTGTTTGGGTTTTAGGGATTATTCTCACTTGTTAGTTTTGTTTAATTTTATTTCAGTTTATTTAATCCTGTGTTCATTGTTATTGCTTATTGATTGATCACTATTGAGCATGTTTTGGGGATTTAGGGTTGAACTTGGAAGAGAGAATCCTAAATTGGCCTTGGGATTAAATAATATGGAATTAGATTTTAATCTAATTTGCATCTAGGATAGGAATATACCTAGAAGCTCCGCATAATTAAATTAGAGTAAGCTCGATTTAAAACGCATCTTATTTAGTTGTGTGAGGCATCACATAATTAATTAAGGTAGGTATATAAGTGGACCGGAGGACATTTATAGACATTAATACTCTAGATTAGCTGATTAAGTCAAGTCAAAGTTAATTTAATGGGGATAAAATCTAAGAATCAAATAAGGGATTAGTGGCTCTAGTTTGCTCGTTTGATTATTTTTGTAGTTAGTTTATTTTGATTTTAGTTTTCTCTTAATTAAATTTAATTTGGTTTGCTCAACTTAAACAAAAGTGTAAAATTAATGCTTAACTGAAGTTGTAGGTACTAAATCCTCTTGGGAACGATATTTTACTTACTTTTTATTACTTGATACGGTCCGTGCACTTGCGGAGTTTTTAGGCTATAAATTTTTCCTTATGCTCCAAATTTCTATTTTAAGCTTTAAAATCATTCAGGAGTGCATTTCACTATGATTTTTCATATACTTACCTGAAAGTAAAGACAAGGCGGGCAATTCCAGAGGCTTTTCAGGTCCACCCACCAACACAAGTTTTCCATTAGACTTCAACAGACCAATTAAAGGCGCCAGAGGATGTTGTGCAGAAACGGTGTCAATGATCCCATCCAAAGTACCCATTGCAGCCTAAACACACACACACACGTGAACATAAAATTAGGTCTGGTTTTCGCTGTGACCTTGTATTATTGTAGGGTATATTAATATATAAGCTCATTTAATTTGTAATTCGTAGGTACGTACCTGCATCTGATCTTGCTCACGACTGACAATAAAGGAATCAGCTCCAAGGTGCTCAATGGCTTCCTTCTTCTTGTTTGGAGATGTGCTTATGACAGTGACCTTAGCACCAAAGGCTTTGGCAAACTTGACAGCCATATGGCCAAGCCCACCGAGACCAACCACGCCCACATGAACGCCTGGCTTGTCCAGACCATAGTATCTCAAAGGGCTATACACTGTGATTCCGGCACAGAGCAGAGGAGCTGCAGCATCAAGAGGCAAAGTATCTTGAATGCGAACCACAAAATGCTCATCTGCAACCATAAAGTCAGAGTAGCCTCCGTATGTGATAGTGCCATCCACGTACTTGGCACCATATGTGATAATATACTTTGGGCAATAATTCTCAAGGTCGGCATAACAGCTTTCACAGGATCGGCAGGACCCAACCAAGAATC
Organism: Acacia crassicarpa; assembly: GCA_034222035.1. Classification (NCBI taxonomy): domain Eukaryota; kingdom Viridiplantae; phylum Streptophyta; class Magnoliopsida; order Fabales; family Fabaceae; genus Acacia; species Acacia crassicarpa. The sequence goes on along the minus strand of JAWXYG010000009.1, from coordinate 13,443,823 downwards.
CCACGCCAACCTTGTCTCCAACTTTGAATTTTTCTACCTTGCTTCCCACTTCTGTCACCACGCCAGCAATCTCGTGCCTGTATTATAGAACGAATTAAATCAATTAATTTCACTTTCAGCCTTTACATTCATATTACACTCAGTTATGTGTCGGCGCATATATTATATGTATGTATGTAGAATATCTACCCAGGTACAAGTGGATAGACGGAAGTGCCCCAGTCGTTCTTGAGCATGTGGAGGTCGGTATGGCATATTCCACAATACATAACTTTGAAAGTCACATCTTTTTCTCCTGTTTCCCTGCAGAAATGAAATGGTGGGTTTCAACAACAATAACGATGGAATGGACCAAAAAAAGAACAAGGATTATAATGAAACCCGTACGCATGGATGTATATGTATATATAATATACCTTCGAGAGAAGTTGAAAGGAGAGAGAACTCCAGATCCGTCTCTAGCTGCCCAACCAAAGGCCTTCCTTGAATGCTCAAACTCATATTGTAGTTCTGCCATTTGAATCTGTTTGTGCTGTTTCTGTATCAGTGACGCTAAGAGAGACAAATAAGGTGTATTAAAAAACAAAAAAGAAAAAGAAAAAAAAAGCGAGAGAGCTTTGAGAAGCATGAAGAATAAAGAAGATACAGATGTGGTATGCGGAATGAAGGAGGTGCTTATTTATAATTGAGGAAGGGTACGGCCTCTCCTGACTTATTCGAGGACGCACACAACTCCAACTAAAGCAAGTGTGGGTCTTGTTTTTTCTACAACTCGAAGGTGCTCAAATTCTCCTGTTTTTTTTTTTGCTCGAAACTCAAATTCTCTTGTTTGAAAATGTCAAAAAAGTCTGCCGTCTTGGGAAGTGTAGCAGTTTGGTTCTAAATATAAGACATAGTTTTTTTTTTTGGAGATATTAAGGAAACTAAAAAAGTTGCTTAATCATATTCTTAAATTATATACCACTTTATTAGTTAGATTAATTAGTTAGGAGAAAAAATAAAAATAAAAATACCCTAAAATAATTTAACTAGTTTATTTAATCTCTCCAAAAAAATCAACTTTATCTTATATTTAGTACCTTATCAATTATGTGAACAACCAAATACCAAATTGAAATAAGTATAAGGGGAGGTACACATGCAGTGTCTGATGAGGTTTTCTTTGAAATAAGAGTACCAAATGCTATTTACCAAAATGCTTTTCTCAATCACGTGATTATATTGACTCATATGTCAATTAGAAGTTTCAAGTTCTTACGGCGTTGGATATTATTAGTTCCCTTTCTGAACGGTTCTTTTTGGTTCTGCAAAAGTCGTGACAATTATGAATTGAACTTAAAAAATGCGATCTGAAGAAACTCATTTTAAGAACAGTAATTTACAAAGAACTATTTTTTAAAAAAGAAAAAAGAAAAAATCACAAGGCAGATGATGAAGATTCAAGGGAAAGAGGAGTCTATGATTAAGGGCTACATTAAAATAAAAAACGTCTTTTTTTGAAGGAAAATGTGGGAAGAAAAGGGAAAGAAATTAAAGGAAAACTTGAGGCCACTAGCTAACACATTTAATGAGCAATATTGGAAAATGCGGGGAAGCATTCGGAACATGAAGGATAATTGGACATGGCGGAACATGAATTTTAATGATGGGGTGAAAATAAAAAAATATTATATCATAAATAAAAATATTTGAAATACAATACAGATCTACTATACAAAAAAATTGAAAGAAACGTATTACATAAATTAGGATCACTTCACTTGATTCTTACTTTACATGTTTTCATCTTGTTAAACTTATCTATGATTAAATCTGTGCTAAAATTTAAAACAATTTTTTATCCAATGTATGTAATCAAAGAATCTTTAAGAAATTGGTCTCCCATTATATTTCAAAGTTTGTTCTTGATTATCTTCATAACATAGAAATATCTAAGTAACATTTGGATTTTTGGACCCTGAGAATTGAGAATAAACCTAAATTAGGCAGACGGCTAAACCTAATTCGAGAAGAGTCCCAAGAATGTCAAGATATAGGAAGCCTTTCGGAGACTAAGTAACTCAGCTATACGGGTTAGTGGACCTAATATGTATAAGCTGTAGAATTAAAGTGTCAATGAGAAAGGGGCACAAAAGACCTATATGTTGTAAATCTGGTTGGAAAAGATGTCATCCAACTATGTCATGAGATATAGGACAATTAGTTGAGCGTAAATATGCTGGTAGAAGTAAGTATACGATGTTTTCAGGGCAGTCGGATATGCTCTACATTTTTTAGAAAACATTGGTATGTAGTATCGTTTGTCAAATCTTAATATTATTGTCACAATTCTGATTTCCGAGTAAAATCATAACAGGATCCCGAGCAAGCACCGGTGAAGTAATTTTAATAAAGTTAAGTCATGATGATCTATGATGACACTTCTTTTGTGTTGATTCAATAAGAATGCGACACGTGTTTTTTCATCAAGATATACTTTTGTGTTGGTTTAATAAGATCATGACACGTGTCCTCTTATCATGATTAATGATAACATACTTTTATGTTGGTCTAACAAGATCACGACACGTGTCCCTTATCATAACAAAGTATAAAGTTACTTTTGTGTTGTTCTAATGGGAAGGTGACATGTGTCCCATTATGATTATAAAGGAAAAGCTACTTTTACATTGATGCAATGAGAACATGACATGTGTCATTTCATTATGATACTTTTATGTTGGTCTAATAAAAACATGACATGTGTCCTCTATCATGATAAGTAAAAAGCTATTTTTATTGGTCAAATCGAAAGTGACACATGTTGCTTTATGATTACAGAGTACGGAAGCACTTTTGTGCTATTCCAATGAGATCATGACACCTGTCCCATATCATGATAAAGCCTAAAGTTGCTTTTGTGTTGGTCTAATAAAGGTATAACACGTGTCCTGTCATTATAACAAGGCATAAAAACTACTACAAAAAGGGGTTTTTATTTCCCTAGAAGGTGTCCTTTTTTATAAAAAGGAAGTAAGAAATAAAGGTGGTGGCATTTTTATAATTATATGTGAGAAAAGTTGACTTTTGGCGTTTAAGTTTTGAAATTAGACTGCAAAAGTGATGCTTTTGGCGTCTATTAACATCACTTTTGCAGTCTAATTTCAAAACTTAAACGCCAAAAGTCGACGCTAAAAGCATCACTTTTATCGTCTAATTTCAAAACTTAGACGCCAAAAGAAGTTGTTTTTATCGCCCAACTTTTCATTTGCCGCCCAACTTTTTAGAAAACCAACTCAAAGGCATTTGTAGCTAGAGCTGTTCCGCCTCCTCTCTGTGTCTTCCCTCTTCTGAAATTCCTTCCCTCTCCCACCGTCGAACCTCCATCCTCCCACTACGTCTGATCCTCGTCACCCTCCTTCTACCAGTGTCGGAGCTCCGAAACGCGTTCCCTCTTCCACAAGATTGACCAAAATCCACCATTGATGGCGATCTAAAGATATAGGTTCAATTTCCATAGCTCTGCTTCTGTTTTGATTTCCATAGATCTGCTTTTGTTTCGATTTGCTTTTAGAGTGGTTTTTGATTTGTGAGCATTTTTTGTGTTTGACTTGTTAACGCGCCACACAGAGCCATAGAGATCGATAAGTGGTGGCGCTAGTAGAGTTTGTTGGCTTTGGTGATCATAGTTGGCATTGCCGAAGCTTCCAACATCACTTACAATGGAAGATCTCTGCTAATCAGCGCCGGTGGAGTTTCTTTCTCTTTTTTTTCTATACAATTTGATTAGAGATAGTTTGATCTGGGTTTGTTGGAGGAATGTTCTTCTGAAGGGGGATGTAAGGACTGAGGAGAAGGCATTGATGTTTTTTCCCCCCTAAAAAAATGGACTTATGGCATGCTATATTTTTTAGGATGCCGTAAGCAGTTCTCCTTACTACGCCTCCCAAATAGGTGTCTCGCGGAATAAGGACATTAAAAGTGCCAAAAATAGGACACCATGTTGGGATCCGTACACGCAGCGGATTAAAATTTTCTACGAATCCCGTCCCGAGGAATACTCAGGTGCGTTTAAATCAAGGTTAGGGAACCCAAATCATACCTTATAGAGAACTCGGAATCATCCGGAGCCGGAGGTTTTCCTTTGATTTTAGCGAACTAGTAGCTCAAGAATCTACACAAACCCTTTGCGCACATTTTCTCATGGCGATCAAGAAATTGTAGTGAATTCATCCGCGTCTCGCTCTCTTTGAACTGGTGGGCTACCTTCTCAATCAGCAGAAGTCGACTCTTAGAATCGGCTTCCTCTACCGGTATCCACACGAACAATCTTCGAACACGGACGTAGCAGCGTGCTAGCGCCTCGAACTGTGCGTCTCTCTCCTTTTGCTTTAGGGTTTCTCGTGGCTTTCTAATACGCTCGACTAAAACTCCCATAGGTTTTTCTAAAACCGATAGGCGTATTATATAATCAAAATTAATCCTTATTAATTTTGAAATTCAAATTTTAAATCTGGATTAAAATATATTAATTAAATCTATCTGATAGATTTAATATAATAATACTTATTTAATCCGAATTAAAGACTAGATCTGAAAATTCGAATTTTGAATCTGGATTAAAAATATATTAAATAAATCTATCTGATAGATTTAATCCAATCTATTTATTTAATCCAAATTTAAAAGCCTTCAGATTTAATTTATCTCTATAAATTAAATTCGAGAAATGATATCTATTTATTTAATTAAATCTGAGATACAATATCTCAATTTAAATCAAATAGATAATGATATCTTTATTCGAAAATTAAATGGGATACAATATCTCTATTTGTTTTAGATATTTAATTTATCAAATAAATTAAATATAAAACAAATATTATATAATAATATTATAATCTCCATTAAATAATATTATTATATTATTTTCGAATTTAAATATATATACACATATATATATTTACCCCAGATTAAATCCAATATCATTAAATCTCAGATTAATATGAGATTCAATGAATCTGGACACTTTTACCCGTGTTGGATTATTCTTGTGTGCGACCCTGCAGGCCCATATGAGATTGGCAGTGGGCCAAGACTGTATCAGCCCACAAGTCACAAGCGGCCTCTAGCAAGACATTGCAACTACCCAATTCACATGGGAATCGATGACACGATACTACCTATCGTACAACCATGTCACGTCCCTTTTGTCACGCGATAATTTGGTCAAGGATGAGGCATGGATAACGTCAACTTCCTTTTCTTGACCATTACTTTCTTGATTCTCGAGCAGTCTAATAAGTGAAATGGAAACTCCTTTTCATCACAGTATGGCCATACATTTCTTAGACTCACTCATCGAGGGGCCCAGTATTATCTCTTTACAGATGTGAGGGACAAATTCCATCTTGACCATTCACATTCCTCCGCATGAAAACCACTGATCCCGATCCCAGCCTTTATCATCACCCAGTCAAAAGTGACTTTTGACTGGGTCAAAGACCAGTGACTCATCATGTAGGAATCCATGATGATCTTAGGTCATAGGGCGTTATAACGTGGTTATACATGAGATAAGCTTATGACTTAATCTATGCAACTTTCTCATAGTGGGTCGGTCCAGCACCTTGTACTCTTACAAGTACCCATGACTTTGATTCGTATCTCCATACCTCATCAAAGTCACACTGGTCTTAACTCATCTTTGCTCCCAAGTAGATGACTGACCAGTGACATTTAGGATAATCTATAAGATATATCCAGGGATATAGTTATCACCATAAACATGCGTATGAAATGATAACTTAATGGAGAACAATGACTTGCCCCTAGGGCATAATTTCCAACACACCGTAGCCCCTTTTTTGTATTAGTGAAAGCTACTTTTGTATTGGTCTAGTGGAAAGAAGACAAGTAGCACGTTCTGGACTAGACACGTGGCGCGTTCTGGACTAGACACGTTGCGTGTTCTAGACTGCACCATGTTCTATATATATCTCTTTTCCCTCATTTGTCTTTAGGCTATTTTTGGCCAAAACATGGAAAGGAGAGGAGAGAGAAAAGGGAAAAATGAAAGAGATGAGAGAAGGAGAAGAAAAGAGAAAAGCTAGAGGAAAGAGAAAAAGTCTGGGGTCGATTTCGCCTTCGATTTGGTTTTTTTGCTTCCGAGGCCTTGTTTAATGTTGTTCCTCTTCGTGAGAGTAACATTTCTATGGTTTCAGATTCTTGATATGAAGTGTTAAGTGATGTCTACATGGTGGAGGTGCTACCGGATCTCCGAACTGATTGTGGAGTTAAGATGATGGCTATGAGAAGAAGGGAAGAAGCTTCAAGAAACATAGCTGGAACTGAAAAGGTTCTATGTTTATATTTGGTAATGTGAGGTGTTTGGTGATGTCTACATGCACACATAGTTGATTACATTTATGCATTCTGTTGTTTGGCTAATAACATGCATCTTCCTATGTGCTAAGTGTTGGGCATAATATAGTTGATTACATTTATGCATTCAGTTGTTTGGCTAATAACATGCATCTTCCTATGTGCTGAGTGTTGGAAATTGTGCCCTAAGGGCAAGTCATTGTTCTCCATTTAGTTATCATTTCATTCACATGTTTATAGTGATAACTATATTCTTGGATATATCTTATAGATTATCCTAAATGTCCCTAGTCGATCATCTACGCGGGAACGAAGATAAAATAAGACCAGTATAACTTTGATGAGGTATAGAGATACAAATCAAAGTCATAGACACTTGTAAAAGTACAAGGTGCTGGACCGACCCACTATAAGAAAGCTGCATGAATTAAGTCATCAACTTCTCTCATGTATAACTGCGTCACAACGCCCTTTGACCTGAGATCATCATGGATTCCTACATGATGAGTCCCTGATCTTTAATCTAGTCAAAAGTCACCTTTGACCGGGTGATGATGAAGGCTTGGATCTCGATCAGTGGTTTTCATGCGGAGGAATGTGAATAGTCAAGATAGAATTTGCCCCTCACATTTGTAGAAAGATGATATTGGGCCCTTCGATGAGTGAGTCTGAGAAATGTATGGTCATAGTATGAAGGAAAGGAGTTTCCTTTATTAGACTACTTGAGAATCGAGAAAGTAATGGTTAAGAATAGGAAGTTGACATTATCTATGCCTCATCCTTGACCAAATTATCGCGTGACAAAGGGACGTGACATGGTTGTATCATAGGTAGCATCGTATCGTCGATCCCCATATGAATTGGTAGTCGCAATGTCTTGCTAAAGGCCGCTTGCGACTTGTGGGTTGGTATAGTATTGGCTCGCTGCCAATCTCATGTGGGCCTGCAAGGTTGCACACAAGAATAGCCCAATACGAGCAATAATGTCCAGATTCATTGAATCTTAAAATGTCTAAAATTTAATGAATATTGTTAATCTAGGGTTGATAATATAAATTTGAAAATAATAATGATATTATTTATAGATAATAATATTATTTTGTATAGTATTTAATTTATTTGATAAATGGGTGAAGGAACAAAAATACCCATGAGTTTTCTTTGGAGGAGCACCCACCACCATATACTTTTAAGTGGTGCAAAAAAACCCACAAGCTTATAAAATGGGAACAAAAATACCAATTCCGTTTAACTGTGTTAACAGACGTTAAATATAATATGAAAATACTGAAGTGCCCTTCACCTCAAAAAAATCCTCTACTCCTTACACAACTATCGAATACTTTCTTTTCTCCTTCCTAATCTTTAATTTCTTCGATCATTTCACTTTCTCTGCCAAATTGCTGATCACCGCCAAATAGCCAAGAGCTCCTAAATCATTGATTCCTGGAATTCCCCCGTTTTGCTTTGCGCTCGTGGCGAAAACAAACATCTTTGTTGATTTATTGATTTTGTGTAGCTAGGTTTGTTTCTCCTCGTGTTTGATTCACTAATGAACACGAACTCTAAGAATCTTGTTCATCCCATGTACAACACAATTGGTCGAGAATGCCAGCTTCCCTTGTCAAATATTGCAGTCTAATCATATATATACAGCTTATTAGCCAGAAGGAGAAATACTATATATTTGTCTCCAATTTTCCTTTTTAGTTCTACCTTAATAAAAAAGGATGGAGATAATTTGGACACAAGGGTACTTAGGTTTCTGGAGCTAACTATGATGAAGAGGTAAAGTTCACTGAGTTTGAGTCCCAATGCTTTCTACTTCACATCATTTTTAAATCTAAGAAAGCGATTCTCACGAAAAAAAAAAAAATATTACATCATACATTTTTTTTTCTTTGGGACTACCCTACAATATAGATTTTTCAAAAATCCCATATCTCGTTAACCAGACGAAAGGAAAAAAAAAAAGTCAACCAGACGAAAGAATGAATCCAAACCCCAAAAAAAATCCACCAACTCAAAACAACCCGGGAGTTCCTAAACTAAAAAGCCAAAACCCTAAATCCACCAAATTAATAACAGGCGACCGAAATTCCAGTTAGATCCAGATGAAGAGGGAGAAGAAGCAGAAACTGGAAACGCACCTGAGTTAGGAGCTTCGGGATGACCTATATCTGAAAATTCCAAAACAAGGGGTCTTTGCGCGGCAAGCACCGAGGTAAGCGTGCTCTTAAGCTGCTTCGAAAGAGTGGATAGGCGTTCCATAACTTCTTGCGCCATTTGTTTCACATTGGACTCCAACTTCTCCAACTCATCGATGCCAGAATCTTCGCCGTCCTTGGTGGAGGTCGTCAGTGCCGCTACCAACATCTAAGAAGAGACTGGAGAGATCAAGGGCGTAAGGGTTGTCGCTGGGTGAACATGGAAGGGCTGTAAAGGAATTTCAAAAAGATAGAGACATTTTTATTTTTAAAATAGTATGGCCACTAACGGAGTTAGTCAATTTTAACAGAAGTGTTACTTTTGCTCCAATTTTACAAAGTCATGGGTATTTTTGCACCATTTAAAAGCATATGGTGGTGGGTGCTCCTCCAAAGAAAGCTCATGGATATTTTTGTTCCTTCACCCTTGATAAATTAAATAACTATAATAAATTGAGATATTGTATTTCAGATTTAATTTTCGAATAATGATATAGTATCTCAAATTTAATTAAATTGAAATATGGTATCTCATATTTAATTAAATAGAAAGATATCATGTCTCAGATTTAATTCATGAAGATCAATTAAATCTGTAGGCTCATAATTCGAATTAAATAAATATATTTGATTAGACTTGTTGAACAAATTTTAATTAATGTATTGATTTAATTCATATTCGAATTCAAGATTAATTATATTAATTTTGAATATTTTAATACGACTCATTAGGTTTTTAGAAACTCTTTAAATAGATATTGATCTAGTCGTATTAAGATGACGAATGAATTAGAGAAGTCGTAAGAAACCCTAGGGAGAAAAGGAGAGACGCAAGGTTTGAAGGCGCTAGCATGCTGCCGCCCGTGTTCCAATGCTGTTCGTGTGGATACCGGTAGAGGGAGGAGATTCAACATTTCTGCTCCGAACAAAATGGCACCACGTTCAAGACGTACAACGGTTGAGACACACGAAGCAGAAGATGTGCACCAAACCGAATTGAACGGAACACTCAACCCCACGCATAGGTACGGTTTTTCTAAAGAACCTTGATTTAAACGCCGTTGATAGATCTTCCGATCAAATTCGTAAATTTTATAATTCTGCTATGTGTACAAATCCCAACACTGAGGACTCAGAACCAGTAAGCTTTTGTGCTTATATTTTTGTTGTGTGTTGAGGAACTCGGGATTAAATAAGTCCTGTGTTTATTTTTCCTCGGATGAGGAATTCGGAACCCACAAGGTTCTACGTTTACTTTTTGTAGTACTATGGAATTTAGGACTCATAGGGTCCTGCGTTTATTTTCGTAGCACTATGGAATTCGGAACTCGTAAGGTCTTGCGTTTACTTTCCTAGTACTATGGAATTCGGGACTTGTCCAGTCCTGCGTTTTGGACTTGTAAGATCTATTCACAGATAACATTACAGGTATGATATACTATTATTTGTTGTTGTGTGTTGATATTGAATGTTAAATTGCTTTCTTGAGTTGTGGTAATTTATTTGCATATGTTATATACACTATGCATATAGATTAACATGTTACTCTAAGATTAATACAAGTAGTGGATTAGGACGGAAGGGAAAGGCGGTACTGTAAGGCTGGAAGAGGAGGGTGAACTCGGAGGAAGAGTTCTTAGAGGAAGGTGAACTCGGAGGAAGAGTTCTTTCAATTTTTGTATATGTTGATATATTTTGGGATGATGTATAAGGAGTTTAATTTAAAGTTTTATTTTGGGATGAATGTAAAGTGAATATCCCAAAGGGATTAAGTTCTAAATTATCACCATGTTTTGGATTATTAGTTACTCATGCATTCAAACTAGATTTATACGCTATTTTATGTAGTAACTCTGATGTATATAGAGAGATATAAGGAAGCGTTAATGACATTTAGACATGAAAATATATGGGAAGAAAGGGAATCTTTGGTCCACTAACACATTTAATGCGCAATATTGGAAATGTGGTGCCCAAGAATGACAGGTTTTGGCTAGGATTCTGGAGTTGTGCTGCCAGCAAGCCAACCTCGGCAAATCTGGACTATTTTTTCCCGGAATACCCCTGAAACAATTAAGAAGCTGATGAGCCAAATACTGGGGATACCAGTCACTAATGAGCGAGGGAAATATCTAGGAATCCCAAATGTGTGGGGGTAAAACTAAGCAACAAGCCCTGGCTTATGTAAAAGTACAAGGAGGGAAGAAAAATTTGTTGTCTTTTGCACGTCGTGAAGCAATGATCAAAGCAGTGGTGAATGTCATACCATACCCATCTATCTGTTTCAAATTCCCTTCAAAGACTTGCAATGAGCTTGACGAGCTAGTCTCGAACTTTTGGTGGGGTGATAATATTCACTGGATGGCATGGAATCATATGAAACTACCTAAGCTGGAAGGGGGAATCTGGTTTAGTGATGTCATTATAGGTAAACTTGACCTTCACGAAAGAAATGAGGTAGTATTTAATCATTCGCTACCTGACCCTTGCAATTTAATTGATAAGGGACTAGATTGCAAACTAATATTTGCAATTTAATTAATAAGGGACTAGATTGCAAACAAGAACCTTTTTAAGAGTCAAAAGTGATATTTTTGTTAAAGTAAGACAACCTCCTCTCTCTCCTCTCATGCATGTTAGCCATGTGTCCTCCTCTCTCTAGGGATGAAACACGTATCACACTCTCCTCTCCCTTTTCCGCACAAACACGCCTCTCATTCTCATATACACACATCCGGAAATCACTTATACGCCACACACAAATACACTTCTTCACCACCAACCATCTAGATCAATTGATTGGGATTATTCTAACTTAACCAAAGGTCTAATGTTCGAGCTCTAGGAACGCAATAATTTTTTATAGTAGAGCTTTCCGTCTTCGTGATCCGATTCAATCTAGCTTAGTTTAGACTCTAATAAATCCTACGAATTAAAAGAAAGTAAAGTCCAGATACCAGATGCTCATGTAAAAAAAATTACACTTCTTCCTTCACCATTTCTTTCTCTCCCTCCACGGCGGAAACACGACAACAACAACACAACACACCACACCTCCTTTCCATTCCATCCCTCATTCCTTCACGTTCCATTCATTCTCCAGTCCGAGATTGAGCTGAGAAAAGAAAGAGTTTTTTAATTTTTTTTATCTGACAAATATCTGAAATATATTATTATCAGTTAATTAATCTACACATACTCAAAACAAGTTCCAAATGATGCAGAGCTATATCTTAGTGTGGTTTTTCCTCAATCCAATGAGACCTGAACTTGAGATCTCAATTAATCATCATTTAGTCCCTTTTATTTGCTTCAAGTGCTGTTGTTGGTAGCATATCTCAGGGTCTTTAGAAATATAGCTAAGGGTGTTGATAATTCATACTTTCTTCCTCCAGTCCTAAATATAAGACAAACTTGATTTTCTTTGAGAGATTACGGAAGCTAATTAAATTACTTTAGAGTATGTATATTTTTTATTTTTTCTCCAAATTAATTACTTTGACTAATAAACTAATAATATATAATCTAAGGATATACATCATATACTATATGATATAATTAAATAATTTATTTATATTTTTTGATTTATAAAAAAAAAATCAACTATATCTTATATATATACAAGACCAAAGCGAGTATTTATATGTAAATCTCATGTCATTCTTTTCGTGTTCAAGTTCTTAAGATCAAATTTATCCTAAGGACGAACTACTAGATATATATATATATATATATATATATATATATATATATATATATATTTAATTACAAAGAGGAGGGGAAACCCTCAAACTATTCTACTACAAATATCAGAAAGTAACCTATCCTTATTCAAGAATTTGGCTAAATCACCAAAAGAGGCATGAAATTGATGAACCCCAGGCCATACATCAAAAGCCTGTTTCGCCACATAATCAGCAGCCATATTTATCTCCCTTGGGACCCATTGTACAAGTACCTCCCAGTCTCTGTTTAGGATACTTTTAACCTCCCTAACAACCTCCCCTTCGGACTGAGATTCCTGGATCGGACCATTTATCAACTCAACAACTTCCCTGGCATCAGATTCCAGCACCACCCTTCGCTCGCCCAAATCCCAGCACATTTTCATCCCAAACAAAACCGCCCATACCTCAGCAGCGAAACTATCAGCAGGCGTCGCCGCTTTAAACATGAACCCCGCCTTAAGAGCACCATACTCGTCTCGGAGCACTCCTCCACCTGTTGCAACTTGGTCTTGTGAACACGCGCCATCCACATTCAACTTGACCCAGCCTTGGCATGGTGGCGACCATGAAATGCTTCTTGGTTGCTCCGGTCTACCATTAAGATTGACCCCTTTCAGCATGAGACTCGCCTTAGACATCGTTTCAACGATAGATCTCGCCCTGTGCATAATGGAATCATTACTCGGGCATGTATTCTCGAAAATTCTGGCATTCCTGCGATGCCATATAAGCCAACACACCGTTGAAAAGAGCTCGCTCCATCCCTCTTTCCCACGGTTACGACCCCTTTGTATGTTTTTACTAAGCCACGGTTGCCTCTCTAACTGAAAGAACCTACTCATGAGACTAGGACCACCCACCAACATCCATAACTTCCTCGTTTCACTGCAGTCTCGAAGCACATGGATCAAGCTTTCAGACTAGATATATATTTTTTGCCAACGGAAGATGCATTAATCACGTATTCACAACTACAAAAGTCTTTGTACCAAGAAGATAGAACCAAACAAACAAATTAAACAACGCAAAGGCGTATAAAACAACAAAATAAACAAAAGAGTGAAGGTATAAACGAAAACAACAAAAAGAGAATCGTCAAAACGTCATTCAACAACAACTTCCGCAACTGAAATAAGGGTCACAACACCCAAACTAAAGGGCAAGACCCATCCACTAAAGCCAACATACACGGCCACTAATTAAATTTGCTTCTCTGGGAACCCACTAAACTATATATATATATATAAAATATGAGTTTATCGTTTATCATGTCACTTGACATAAGGTTATGTCAAGTCACCTCAAAACTACATTATTTTGAGATTTAATTTAGGGAAATTAATGAAGGGTGTTTTGGTAAAATTAAAACCCTTTATTAATTCCCCTAACTCCCAAAACGACATAGTTTTGGGATTAAAGTAATTAATAAAGGGTCTTTTGGTAAAATTTATATAATAAATATAAAAACAAAAATAGTAAAATACCATTCATTAATTCCCTAACTCTCAAAATGACATAGTTTGAGGTGACTTGACATAATATTATATCAAGTTGTTTGATATATATATATATATATATGATATACTCCATTTAGTCCTTAATATAATTAAGGGCTAGTTGATGGGTGGATTTGGTCTTAAATATAAAATCTTAATTTACTTTATCTTTCAAATTTATTATTTTTTCTTGGTTTAAGGTGCAAACATTACTACAAAATATGGATACGACTACCTTAAAAGATGTCTCTTCCTAAAAAAAAGGAAGTAAAAAGTGAATGCGGTGGCATTGTTGTAATTATTTACTTGAGTTTGAAACTTTAGACGTCCTGAAATAGTTTCAGGATGTCAAAAAAGTATTTTTGGCATCCTAAAATTCATTCAGGATGCCTAAAATCAACATTTTTGGCGCAATTTGAGATATTTGGGGAATTTTTTGGCGTCGGAAAATTTTTATGGCATCCTGAAATAGGTTCAGGACGTCAAAAAATTATTTTTGGCGTCCTGAAATAGATTCAGGATGCCTAAAATCAGCATTTTTGACGCAATTTGAAATATTTGGAAAATTTTGAAATAGTTTCAGGACGTCAAAAAAGTATTTTTGGCGTCCTAAAATACATTCAGGACGCCTAAAATCAGACAATTTGAGATATTTGGGGAATTTTGTGTGAGGAGAGAGCAGATAAAATCTTGAGTGTTTATATACGATGATGTGGAAAAATGAAAAACAGTCAAACATTTTTTTAGTAAGATTTTCAATTCAAATCTTATGAAGAATTTATTTCTTGTTTAGAAAAATCTAATCTAAAGTTGATTCAATCACATAAAAGATTAACTATAAATCAAGTAAATATCGATTATTTTATTTTAATAAAAAATAGAATATTTTATGGAAGGTATTAAATTATTATATCCAAATAATATTTTTGATGAAGATATTCTTTAAAAAAATTATTGATAAAAGTGGGATTCACTATTTTTTTCTTCAGCTTGTAATTTTAGATTATTCTAAATTGATTGGAATAATAAGCACGAGAAATTTTTGGTAATAGGTTATAGATTTAGAACCTTGGATTGTAGATTTAGGGAAGAAGAGTTAGCTCCACATTTTGTTATCCTCCAAAAAGGATAATATTCTTAATAATTATCTTCTAGAAAAATTTTACGGCAAGCATCGTAAATGAACAAAATTATAATATATTAAATATATATTAATATCAATAGATAACCAAGTTCAAATATAAATAATAAAAAATCATACACACACATTATAACTCAATTTATATTAATATTAAATATATATTAATATCAATAGATAACCAAGTTCAAATATAATTTTGTATATATTGCTGTTTAATTTGTTTCATAAACCGCATACAGATACTTAAAACGGGGAAAAAGATTACAGTATTTTAATAAAATAAAATATAATTTTTGAAATATCTATAGTTGAACAAAATTCAAGACGCCTTACAAAAGGCGTCCTGAATTTTTTGTAGGACGCCAAAACTCAAATTTTTTCACCTTCCTTGTCGAGATGTCCCTCTGAAAAAGAACGTTAAATGAGTCTTATTTAGGTCGTTTTTTGTAGTAGTGAAACTTCCTTTCAAATTATTCAAAAAATGTCAATTTTGCCTTAGAAATTTTTCAAGTCTCAATATCGTTTCGGGAGTCTAAAAATATAGCAATGTCGCTCACAATTTAACAGATCAAATGGTCAATCATTAGTTGACCCAATTATGTTGTTGTAACCCTACCACATATTAGTCTACCCATTATGCCACATCAACATCTTCATTCTTCCCCTCACTCTGCCACTCTTTGGAATCTCAACGTCAGGCATCACCTCATTTTGGAACCTTACCTTCACTCTTTCTCACCCACTCCCTTGCCCCTCACCCTCGATGCCTTCTTATATATGCCTCGCCATGACAGCTAGCAAGATGCTAACCCCCACCTTTAACATTAAGACCAAATAAACTTTTAGGACAATATTGAGATTATTCGAAATCTTCAGCGGAGACTATGCGCACCTTGACCCATTTTTTCTTCAAAGTACATCCATATTGATTTATTCACACATTATGATTTTTCATCAAAGGTAGTCATGAAGAAAAAGGGTATTTAAAAAAATTAACCTATATTTTTTTACAAATAACTAACTAAACTAATTTTCTTAATTTGCCAAATTAATTATCTAACTCTTATATTAATAATCGGAAGTTGTATTAATTTACAGACTCATATATATCACATCATTTGCACATATCACTCATCATTAATCGTAATTAGGAATTATCAACAAGAAAAGTTCCTAAACCAAAACAAGGAACTACACTGCAAAAAATTTCGGATTTTGCTACGGAAAAATTCCGTAGCAAAATGATTTTGCTACGGAATTTTTCCGTAGCAAAATTCTTCGTAGCAATTTGCGACGGACGTGGAAAATCCGTCGCAATTTGCGACGGAAATTCTATTCCGTCGCAAATTTGCTACGGAAAAAGAATCCGTAGCAAATTTTCTACGGAATTTTTTTCCGTAGCAAATTCTTTTTATTTTATTTTATTTTATTTTTTTATTTTCCGTAGCAAACTTGAAATTTTGCAAATTTCCCCATATTTGATCGTTTACTACAGAAACAATTTCTTAGCAAAACTAATAATTATTTTTAAAAAATATTTTTTTAAAATTTTAAAAAATTGAGTACAAAAAGTAGTGATTCATGGATATAATAATAATTATAAGGAGTGCACATTAAGAGTAATCTAACAAATACCAAATACTAAAAAGTAGTCTAACAATGTTACAAAGGGCAAATTATAAACAGTAGTCTAAACAGCAGCATTGTGATCATCATCATCATAACCAGCATGGTCATCATCACCAGGAGCCAACCCCGAACCCTTGTTCATTAGGGACTTGAGTTGAATCTGCATCTGCCTCATCATCTCCTCTTGCATCCGCCTCATCTTCTCCTGCATCATCTCTCGTTCTTTAGCCATCCGCTCCTCCATCATCTCTCGTTCCTGAATCATCATCTGCCTCATCTTCTCTTGCTCTTCAAGCATCCGCTCCTGTTCTTGAGTCATCTGTGCTGTCAAAGCCTTCATCTTCTTCATCTCATCTGCAAAAACAATATCAAGTACATTTATTATTTGGACTTCATTTGAATGGACAAGAGAATGGAAATTATCAATATCAAATACGTTTACCTGGAGAAACATCTTCAATGCCGGATGAGGGGCGCTTTGTTGGCTTCAGTCGGCTAGCAACGACACCGTATCCAAAGACTCTCCCTTTCTTGTCAAATCCACCTGCAGCCTCAAAGAACAGACTATCATTATCGGGCACAGAGGATGAGGGGTCAGTCTCACACTGTGAGTCTCTCTCCTGCGACAGCTTCATAAAATTTTCCTACAAAGACAAAAATACATAACAAATAAGACATGTCAAATGAAATAAATATTGTGGTGCATAAAACAAGTAATAAATGCAATAAATGTCTAACCGCTACTGTGTGGGCCCTTGAGTTAATCCATTCCCTCTCATCACTTCCTTCAGACTGTCGGGAATGGGTCTGCTCAAAGGTAGCCCAACCTACCGACTCTGGAGGAACCCCAGTCTCTGCCTGCAAACGCAAATGATGATCATAGTTAATTACTTCAAAGTACAAAATATTGAATACCTAAATAGAAAATAACGTGTACTCACAAGTTTCCGTCTCCACTCAGTCATCGGAATGGAGCCGCCAACATATGACGGTCCTTCCATTTTCGCCCTATTTTGCTTATTTTTCGTACGCTTCTCCTGAAACTTTTCATTGGTGGCCCAATTGTCAAATAATTCGTTTGCAGTGTCCTGTGGAAGCCAATTTCGCTTGCCTCTTGCCTCTCTCAAACAATAAAGCTTTTGAGACAACCACAGGGCTGCCTTGGCGTTATAAGCTTTTCTCAGAGCTTCACGATGTTCAGGCAACGACATATGCCTCCTCTGAAAATCAACAACGAACAATTAGTGCGGTAATTTGTAAAAGTACTTGATTAATAAACATAAACAAATAACTTACCATAAACTCATTGAACCAAGAATCTCGATTTTTCGTAGGAATCGCTGTCCAGCTGGTCCAAGCTTGATTGTAGTTACGGAATAATTGGTCTGAGATGAAAGCCATCACTGGATCACGAGGCACAATGCTAAAGACAGAGGACATCATGCAAATATTATTAGTATACAAACCAATTAGAAAAGAGATTTGTAACATTACTGGTAACTTGGCATGAATTACTAGTCGGCGTCAGGACAGATCCAAAGCATCCCTGTCGCAGGATCTGTTGTGCCCCAGATTGGTGTATTGGAGGAACTACCTTCTTCCCCGACGTGGCTCTGAGGCGACGGGGTGTGCTAAGCAAGGAATGTGAAATATTAAAGATGTTTGTACATAGATGGTTTCATGAAACTAAACATATGTAAATCAATCAGAATTGGGCTAGTAAACCTGTTGTCCCATTTGCTGCGGATCAGTGGGGGTAGACGGTGACGACGACGTATACAGCGACGGTGAAGATGCCAAATAACCCGACGGTGACGATGCCATATTAAACGGTGGCACCTCTGGGGCACCGCCCCACCCTCTGCCTACAGAAGGGGCAGATGACGACGCCCTACCCCCTCTGATAGGATGGGATCGGGATCGACCACTACCACGTCCACTACCTGAAGATCCTTCTTGATGCTCCATCTCTGAACACTTATAGACATTAGGTCAAAGAATAAAAAAAACTAAAAAGATATTTAGGATTGATTACAGTAGTGAAGTAACAAAGTATGTAGTATAACAGATCGTCAAAAACAAAGAACTAACAAATCTCAACCGGACGATTCCTGTTCATCGACTTCTGCTTGCCCGTCTTCCTCTGAAGTCTCATAGTCGTCGAACTCAGATTCACTGTCAGAGTAAATTAATTCTGCCTCATCATATGATTCCTCATCGTCAATTTGTATATGAATCAATTCTAAATTCGCAGCAGAATCAAAGAGATTGCTTGGTATTTCGTTGTCTTCGATGTTTATGGGCAGTAGATCTTCCACATCAGCTTGGAACGGTTCAGCCATACTGTCATTTGAATCCGACTCTTTCAACTTCGGTATGATATTTCGTGCTTCGGTTTTAATAACCCCCTCCACCCTTGGCGGGATGTGGGATATAATGTATAGTAAACTTGTTCTGCCTGTTGAGCAAGGATGAATGGGTCATAACCAACCGCATATCTCCTTGTCCAGTGGATCTCAATATTTCCATGCTTGTCCATTTTTGTCCCACGCGGACTGTTATCAAACCACTCACATTTAAAAAGGGTCACCACCTTGTCCCACGGATATTTCAATTGAATTATGTCACGTAACTTCCCGTAGTAGACAGTCTCCGCCCCGTCAACTTGGTCACCTCGACAACATACACCGTAATTGCAACATTGTGTACCTGCATCCGTGTCAACAGTTGAAAACCGATACCCATTGATTATATATTTGCTGCATTGAGTAACACTAATTGGAGCTCCATAAGATAAACTCCACGCAACTTCATTGCGATCTTCTCGATGTTTCGCGAAATAGGTTCGAAACCATTTTGGAAACTCAGAGTTCGTGAATTGATCAACCTGGGACACCGACATTGAAAGATTTTCCGATCGGACCCAATTAGAAAAGTAACTGCAAAAAGAGAGAGAGATATATATATGAAGTTAATACTTTAATACTTATCGTAATAGTAAAACGAAAAAAAAAAATCTTACTTTAAGTACTCGGCGACCTCTTCACAGTTGTTTAGAATGTACCACTCCGCTACTTGCTTATCTCTTCCGTCAAGAGTTGATTTCCAATGTTTTCCCACGACTCACCCTGGATAATTAAATATTGATTTTTGATCCCTTGTATCACTGGCATCGTTGCGAGGTACCCTTCTCCATCTTGACATCATTTTAGGGGGATGATAATATGACGAAAATTTAGCGGCCTCTTCGACTAGATATGCTTCAGCGATAGATCCTTCAACGTGGGTTGGATTTTTGATCTTCTGCTTAAGTGTGCGTAAAAACCTACAATGGAATATCATAGGGTATTTATAAACTAAAGTACCATGTTTTTCAATTAATAACAGATCAAAAGACATATATATTACCTCTCAAATAGATACATCCATCTATATTGTTGCGGGCCTCCTACCCTTGCTTCGTAAGCCAAGTGAACAGGCAAATGTTCCAATGAGTCAAAAAAGGTAGGAGGAAATACCGTCTCTAACTTGCATAGCGTTATGGGCATACTTGCCTCCAGGAGCCGTAACTTTTCAACATTAAGCTCTGAAGCACAAATTTCTCTAAAGAACATGGAAAAGTCCGTTAGAATAGACCATATTTCCTTCGGTAGTGCTTTGAAGGCCCAAGGCAACAATCTCTGGAAAAAAAATGACAATCATGACTCTTCATCCCGAAGAACTTCCCCTCGTGCATGTTGACACATCTTTTCAAGTTTGACGCATAACCGTCCGGGAGTTTCAAATCTTTTACCCATTGCAACAATTCTAAATTCTGCTGTTTGTTTAATGTGTACGGTGCTCTAAGTTTGGAAATCCGTCCCCTGCCATCCTGCACCAAATGCAAAGCAGGCCTTCTGCAAATCTCTTCTATGTCAAGTCTTGCGTTGACTGTGTCCTTCGTCTTGACCTTGGTGTCCATCACGGTGTACAGAATATTGCAAAACACATTCCGCTCAATATGCATGACATCGAGGTTGTGTCTTAACAGTTAATCTTTCCAATATGGTAGTTCCCAGAAGATGCTGTGTTTGTTCCAATGATGATCAACACCATATCCCTCAGGTTCGCTGGAAGCAGCCCCTTCTTCGACACTTGGAATGTACTTGACCTTATCCCATATTTCTTGGCCACTTAAACGACGAGGTTGATCTGCTCGTTCGACAACATTCCGCGTGAAGTCTTTTCTATTTGTCCTGTACGGATGATCGGGGGGTAGGAATCGTCGGTGCCTGTCAAACCAACCGACCTTGTGACTATGTTGCAAGCTATAACCCGTATTCTGTTCAAGACATACCGGGCATGCAAGCTTTCCCGACGTTTGCCAGCCACTCAACATCCCATATGCAGGGAAATCATTTATCGTCCACGTTAAGGCAGCACGCATTGTGAAATTCTGACTCAATGATATATCATACGTAAGAACCCCTTCACTCCACAACATCTTCAACTCGTCTATCAAAGGCATGAGGTACACATCTATCTTCTTTTTTGGGTTGGATGGCCCAGGGATTAACGTGTTTAGGAACAAAAACTCTCTTCTCATGCACATAGAAGGTGAGAGGTTGTACGGTGTCACAATGACAGGCCAACAGGAATAATTCTGCCCGTTTTATCAAAACGAGCGAACCCATCCGAACATAGACCAAGACGGACATTACGGGGATCCATAGCAAAGAAAGGATTCGCCTCGTCAAATTTACGCTAAGCTTCAGCATCCGAAGGATGCGTCACAAAGTTTTCATCTCTGTGATGCTCCCGATGCCATCTCATGTGAGCAGCTGTTTGTTCTGATGCATACAATCTCTGAAGTCTAGGCACTAGAGGAAAGTAGTGCATCTTGCTTAACACTTGACGGGTAATTTTCCTTCCTGTCCTCACAACTTTATATCTGTCATGTCCACAGAATCTACAATTGGTCAACTCAGCATCATCCTTGTAATACAACATACATCCCCTAGGGCAGCAATGAATTTTTTCACATCCAAGCCCAAGCTCTTTCACCTTTTTTTTTTGCTTGGTAAAAATCCTTCGGCAAATTATTGTCTTTGGGAACAACCTTGCTTATGATCTGCATCATTTCGTTGTAATTCCTCTCACTCATATGGTGATCAGTCTTCAAGCTTAGTGTTGCTAGGGTAGCCGATAGCGATGAATATTCACTATTTTCAAAGTGTTCACAACCTTCCCATAACGGACGTTGCACTTCTTGAAGCATTTTATAGAACCTATCGGCTTCCGGATGAGGATCCTCTCCCATGTATGATGGTTGAGCATGTGTATCGGTCTCCTCTCCCATGTATGACGGTTCAGCATGAGTAACAGGATCGAAATATCGGCCGATCGACGGTCCCGCAGCGTCCATAACCAACTGCTCATATTGATTAAGATATTCTCGATGACTACTGTCCCCGTAATAACCACTAGGTGTCGGTGTCTGTCGGACTTCGCCATGATATTCCCAACACTCATAATCCTTCATGAATCCCCTTTTACACAAGTGGATTTTGACCTCCTCAAAATCTTCAAATCTTATACACCTACATTTGACACACGGACACCTGATCTCCCTACTTGAATTAGTTGAATGTGCCAGAGCAAAATTGATGAACTCTTGCAAACCCGCCAAGAATGCTTGAGTTAGTTCTCTTCTCTCAGTTAAGCGATTGTACATCCAACTTCTATCATGGTTGTCATCCATATTTCCTAGCTAGTTCAGTTACTAACTTAATTAACATCTCAACATGTCACAAATATATAAAAGTGGTCAATTCAACAGAATAAGTATTTAGTATAAAATTTATCAATTTACAAATTATTTTAATAAAAAAATCATTGATTTGAAATTTTAAAGTGCAATTGGTATTTTTTTTTCCATGTATACTTTTTAGTAATATTTATAAGGTATTTTTAAAAAGAATTCTTAAGCGAATAATTTTTACTACTATTTTTACTAATGTTTATAAGATATTTTTAAAATTTATCTTTTTTTTTTCAATTTTCATTTTTACGCCTTCTAATGTTTAAAGGGAACAAAAAATATTTAAACAAAGTAAACTAATTAAAATAAAATATTATTACCAACATAGGGTTGGTTTAGCGGTGTAAGGTTTTGGTAATTCCTTGGAGTCTCGAATTCGAATTTCAGATGAATCACTTATCTTAGGAGAGGCAGGGGTAGTTAAAATATTCAAACCAAATAGAGGATCATAATATTAAAAAGTGAAAAAAAAAATACTATTGAATGCTGTGATTTTAAGAATTATTATATAATAAAAATTGATGTCAACTTAACTTAAAATAATCTTTTGTAAAAAAACAAAAATGGAAATGAAAAAACTTTACTTAAAATAATTCTAGACGTTTAATAACCGTGTTTACTTGTGAAATTTACTTTTTTTAATTTATTTTCGTCCCAAAAAACAATGCAAGATTAAAAAATTCAAAATCATTAAAACCCAATAATTAAAAAAATCATGGAATCTCCTACACACTATAAGTATAATCCAAATCAATAAACACATTGTGTATCAAGATCTTTATGTAATTAATACAATCAGCCAGAAAAGAAACTAAAACCAAAAAAAAAAAAACAATCTAAACTCATGTAATTGATAATCTTCTGCCACCATACATATTTCCACTATGTACAATAATAACCAGTAATGAACAATATCATAAATTTAACACACAATTTATTCATTATACAAAAGGGACTAGTCAAAAAAAAAAAATAATGCAACATTAATACTCTCATTAATAAACAATATCATAATTTTACTACACTTTCATTATAAAAAAGAGACCATAAAAAATTAATGCAACATTAATATTATCACTAATACTCACAAATCAACATTAATAACCAATAACAAATAATGTAATCAACATTAAAGAAATAACACAAAATATTAAAAAAGATATGTTCTGCAGAAATTTCACACAAGAGAACCAGTAATATTTTTTACATAATTTTATTACAAATAAAAATAATACTCAAGAAAATAATAAATAAATAAAAAATCAAATCTTTCCACACCAAAAAAAAATGAAAAAAGAGAGCAAGCTTACTTGGAATAGAGGTGCAGTGGGTAGTAACTAGTAAGAGAAGAGGAAGAGGAGACACCGCCGAAAAATCACTGACCGGAGCACAGGGAGATACCACCGGAAAATGGGAGACAAATATGTTTATGGGTGTCCAATATTTTTTTTTTTAAAAAAAACAACAAACCTTTAGCTTCAGATGGCGGATGACGAGCTGAGGGGTGGGGCCTCGAGGTGCAACTGAGGGGGCTGGGATGGGGAGCTGAAGGGGTTGGGGGGAGCTTGGGGGAAGCTGAGAGGGCGGGTTGGGGAGCTGAAGGGGTTGGGGGGAGCTTGGGGGAAGCTGAGAGGAGGGCCAGCTGGGGGGAGGGGTGAGCTGGGGTCTAACCGGAGGAGGAGCTGAGGGTGAGGCCGAAGCTGGGGGCGGTGATTCCAGCTGAGGGGGAGAGCTTCGCGGTGGAAATGGCGAATACGAGCTGGGGGGTTAAAATCGACTTTTGCGACGGAAAGCTTTTCCGTCGCAAAAAGTGATTTTGCTTTTTACGACGGAATTCAGCATTCCCTTTTGCGACAGAAAATATTTTCCGTCGCAAAAGGGAGGGCATGGCGGCCCTTCAGGCCGCCGTTTTGTGACAGAATATCTGTCCGCCTCAAACTGGCTGAAAATGGCGGCCTTTTGGCCGCCATTTTGCGACGGACTGTGTTTCCGTCGCAAAAATTTGAGACGGACGGTTATTCTGTCGCAAATTTGCGACGGATTTGATATTCCGTCGCAAATTTTTTTATTTTGCGACGGATACAAGATTCCGTCACAAAATTCCACATTTTTGCGACGGAATTAGTTCCGTCACAAAATCCGTCAGTATTTCAGCTTTTTCTAGCAATGCTAAAAATTTTATATGACGAAAACTTCGAATGACACATTTATTGAATTCCAAAGGCTTAGTTGGGATATATACCAGACATAGCATAAATGTTAAGCATATATATATAATATATAAACCTAAAATAAGATGACCCACACATAAAAGAATATAAGTTCACTTAATACAGCTTCTTATTCCTTTTCTTTTTCCCTTATATCTGTTGCATCATGTTGATTCTGAATGATATTGATGGAATTGAATGGGAAAAGGAAGACAGACAGGAAAAGAGTACATATGCGTCGCAGCTAAATTGACATGCTATTAGGGTTTTTACTTTAGGCAGAAGAAGGCAAAAAAAGAGCATGCAATGAGGCTTATGTATAAGGCAACAATGTAAGCAAACCAAAAATACAGAGAGAAAAAAGAAGGACAATAAATTAAAGCCCCACTTGCTACTTCCATTCAATTCCTTCTCTTTATTACAATGGTGATGTGGTACAGTGCAAACATAAGCAAGCAAGAAGTGGCCGTAGCAGCAAATAAATCTCACCCGTCATATTCATCACAATCTGCCACTTGGGTATTTGTATTCGACACCAGTTATTTACTGTAATCCAAGTGTCAAAAGACAAAACCAAAAGCAATGAGCATATGTATACACAACAGTTTCCTAGGCCATATGTCCAACAATTAAGGTCCGTCAAATGAACTATCGCTTTCACGTGATATTGACTGATGGAAAGGAAAAAAGGAAAAAAAAAAAAAAGGAATCAGAAAAGAGATCCAAGAGGGTAATTACTGTAATCCAAGTGTTAAAAGACAAAACCAAAAGCAATGAGCATATGTATACACAACAGTTTCCTAGGCCATATGTCCAACAATTAAGGTCCGTCAAATGAACTATCGCTTTCACGTGATATTGACTGATGGAAAGGAAAAAAAAAAAAAAGAGAGTATGGAATCAGAAAAGAGATCCAAGAGGGTAATTAAAATATGTGTACACTACTTGTTTAGACAGATACAGGTGAGGCTGAGGCTACTATAGTACTGGTAGTTGAGGAATGTACAAGTGAGAGTGGCACAGTACAGAGAAAGAGGAAGAGAAAATCTGATGAGGAAGAAGAAGAAGAAGAAGAAGGGAAGAGCATTGATTGAGAATGAGAATGGATCAGAATGAGTTGGGCAAAAGAGTACGGAGTGATCGATGAGCTTGGTTTCTCATTCCTGAAGTTCTGTCCCCCACTACTGATACTCTTTCTATTATTATTATTTTTTTTTTTGCTCAAAGTTTCTATTATTACTTTTTACTCTTTCTATTATTATTATTATTAAGTGGGAATTTCAGTTGGCGTGACTTAATTTCAGTTTTTTTTTTGGGTCAAACTTAATTTCAGTTAACACCAACAAAATTCTATATTCTAAAACTTCGGTGCACCTTGGGTAAAATTGAAATTAAATTTTGCGGTGAAAAAGACAGTGATATATATATTTACTTTATTTGTCCTGTGATTTGTCTTATTTATCTTGTAAATACTTATTTTTGTCTTGTAAATTTTCATATGTGTCTTATCAATAATCATAATATTTTTAATTCCCTTGGTTTCTATGAATAATTTTATTTATTTTGTAAATATATTTATTTATTTTGTAAATACCTTAAATATTCTTGTTAACTTCTTACTTCCTTTTGAATATATTTATTTGATTTATAAATATTTGTATTTGTTTTATAAATACTTTTCTAAAAAAAATAATAAAAACAGGGCATCTTTATCTTTTTATTCATCAAACTTAATTTCATTTTTGCCTAAAAGTACAATAAAATTACAGAATGTGGTCGTGTGAAATTAAGTCACATTTTTTTAGATAAGCTGAAATTCTTCCCATGAACAATCCCATGGCTACGTAGCTACGGCCTCTCTCGTCTCTTCACTGTATTATTATTATACGGAGTCCATCACTTTTCACCCTTGTTCTTTGATTTTCTGATTCTTGGCTTCTGCCAAAAGCTGACACCTTCTTTTACGTTTTCTCCCGTATCTAAGTCATTTAATTCGGATTTTTCAAAGGAGAATTTAACTACACGGCAAGGACTACAATGAAATTTTATTGTGATGACAAATGACTAAAATACTCTCCTTTTAATTTTTTATAATCTTTCTTGATGTATTATCCTCATGATTATTATAAGTTCAATTTCATCAAATCTCACATGCTAAGAAATAAAAGTTAAAATATTTACTGCCTGTTTGAGTTAAAAATATGTTAACGTAAGTTAAGATAAAACTTCTTTCACATACTTACTTTATGCAATATAAATTATATTATAAAATAAGCTTCTTATTTGAAAAGTTTTTTTTAAAAAAAAGCAGCTTCTACAGTAACACAAAAAACAGGAATTTAATATCTTAAATTAATTGACTTATTTAAATTATTATTTAATAATGATTATTGAAAAAAAATTACTATACATTTTCATTCACTTACATATTGACATTTTAAATAAGGGTAAAATTAGAAAATAGTTATTAATGACTCCAATGGTTGATTTGTATTTAGGATATATATATATATATACTCCATCTGGTCCTAATTATAAGAATACTTTTTAGAGTTGGTTTTAGTCCTAATTATAAGAGCAAGTTTTAACTTTTGTCAATTTTGTCCTATAATACCCTTATTTATACTTTCTCAATAATAATTAAAGACAATAATATTTTAAAAATACATATATATATATATATATATATTTTATAAAGTAAATAATGTTTACAACTCATTAATGTCATATACACCTCAATTGTACTTTTTTCTTATAAAATAATTTTGAACAATTTTTGTCATATTTTTCCCATATCACCCCTACTAATACTTCTTCTACAATAATTAATTTAACAATACGCTTAGAGAGTTTCTACTTTATTTTTTATTTTTAAATAAAATAATTTTAATATTCCTTCAAAAACATTTTTTTGTAACTATCAATCTAAAATGATTAATTTTTTTTTTTCTAATTCCCACGCTCCTGCATGTGTTGTGCGAGTGAAAGTCCTTTCAAACAATAAACAAATTGCTGGTTGCTCAAATAAGTTGTAGTTTAATACTCCGCCGCGTAGTTACAAAAAAATACTATTCGTGGGCTACGATTCAATTAATTCTGTCTTATGTAATTTTTAATTTTCAGAGGGGTATTTTTAGAAAATAATCATAATTAATTAATTTAATTTCTCTCCTTAATATCTCTAAATTCTAGTAAATAGCTTATATAATTAGAACCGAAGGGAGTATATTTTAACAAACTAGTCTTATGGGCCACAGACGAGAGTCTATAGGGGTTTTGCGTTTAATTTTTTCTTTTTGGGCTTGGGCCTCTCATCTGGCCCAAAATAGGAGTCTCGCCTCTCTTGAGTATTTTGGGTAAAAAAATATATATTTTAATGGTTAATTAATAAAACTAAAGATGTTCAAGTTAAAGCTGGAAAAATAAATAAATACTTTTTAAAAATTAGTAGAGGAAAAAAAAAATCTTTAGAGTGACTTCCACATGCATCATGATTAATAGAAACACCCCGATAGATCCGGATCCTCTCACAGGCGGCATCTCTCCCCATCCCTTATATTCCGATCTGAACCGTCTAAATCTTGATTCAACAGTCCAGATTTAAAATTTTTTTTTTGTCTTTTTCCAAAAAGACAAATTTTTTTTAAAAAAAAAATCTGGACCGTAGGATCAAGATTTGAACGGTCCAGATCGGACTGTGAGAGATGGGCAGAGAGAGGGAAGAAGAGAAAATCCTCTTCCCCGGTCTAGTCAAAATCGGATGTCAACTACCATCTCATGATGCACGAAGAGTTCCTTATATTTCCTCTTTCACACAATCCAGAAAGTCTCAAACTTGCAAGAACATATATAAAGAGACGGTGAACGATAAGCTTGAGCTAACATGACCCTGTTGCTTCGCAAAGCCTAAGAGCATTATGGCTTCAACGTGTTTACAATATCAATGACAAATCCATATCTGACATCAGCTTTCATGAGACGCTCCATTGCTGTGTTCACATAACTCATAGGAATAACCTCTACGTCTGCTTCTATTTTGTGCTTTGCTGCAAATTCAAGCATTTCTTCAGTCTCCTTCACCCCTCCAACAACGCTCCCACAAATCGACTTTTTCCCTGCCACCCATACCAAATTTCTACAATAAAAAAAAGTATCGATTGTCGCGGTTAACTTGTAGCGGTTAAAAAAAACCGGTACAAATAAACATTTTGGTGTGAATTAGTAACGATTTTAAGCTAAACCGCTACAAATTAGTAACGGAAGCATTGACGCTAAATAGTGACCATTTTGCTTCGATTTTTATAGCGGTGACACAAAACCAAACTGCTACAAATATGGTGCCAGCCTTAGCGCGTTATGGCGCGAAGTTTGTTGCGGTTCCTTCCTAGTGGTTTTGTCAAATTAAAATAACCGCTGCAAAAATTTGAAACGACACAGTTTTGTCACGGTGAGAAGAAAGCAACACATTGACCGCGTCCAAATGTTAAGATTTATAGCGGTTTAGGCTATAACCGTTACAAAATTGATTCTATAAATAGCCCTTGCATCCGTATAACAACTACAAATATTCAAAAATATTCTAAATCAGGATTATCGCTAAAAGAACATTCCCGGCTTGGTTGTTGAAGACATGCATATATCTGCAGCGCTGGTCTCGAGAGATGAAAGCTGTAGATATTTGCCTCCCTTCTCATCATTCAAGCCGAGGATGTTCATTTAGTGAAAATCTAGATTTAGTTACTCCATTGACTTGAAGACTTCTCCTCTTCTGAAGATTGTCCAATATACCATCAGAGATTGGGTCCAATATAGCCACCAATCTCTCTGGGAAATATCTCTGATCAAAATGAGTCAGTGAGTTTTTCTTGGGAGATCGTGGCTATACTAAATTCGAATTTTCATCGGAATATTGGACAATTTTCAATAAACTTGTTATTTCTAATTTATTAACATCAGCTCTTTTAGGGAAATTAAAGAAAATAATTATGAATGTTTTTATTGTAATAAAGAAAAAATCCAAACAGTTTGGAATTTTTTTTAAAAAATATTAAATTTATAGCGGTTTTAGTTAAAACTGTTACCACCGCCATGTGGCCGGAGGTGGTGGCTGGCGATGTGATGGCCGGTGGTTGCCGACGGTCAGTGGTGGGGCCCACCGGCAGGAGGTATTTTAGTTTTTTTTTTTAATATTTAAAACTAAGGGCAAAAGAGTAATTTCACCTAAAACTAAGGACAAAAGGGTAATTTTACCCTTGTTACTGTTCACTTCCATCCGAGTTAAATGTTGACCATTTGGTCAACTAACAGCCGTGGTGTTGGGCGCTCCCAAAACATAACCACATGTGTATTTTTAGTCCAGAAAAAAGCTTGGGGTGCTGAACGCTCCTGAGAAAAAGCAAATGTGTAAAATTGCTCATTTATCCTTCAATCTAATGTGTGAGCTCTAAAATATTTTTTCTCTGAAACTTTGTGTTTTTGAATTACATACATTATGTCAAGTTTTGGATCCAACCAATCCATCACACAAATAGTTCATGAATGAAAATTGAGTTATTTGTGTCTTAGAGGATTGACAGGGCTCATTGCTAGTTTTTGGATTTGAGATATCCATTTTAGTCATTATAGACGCATTTTCCCAATTGATAACTATGAAGGAATCCATGTTGAACTTCTTAGATATCTAATAGTTCATGGGAGGATTGTTTATTGGGGATTTATAGAAAGTCCATTTTATGAAGTCTTTGAGATTTTTTTTTTTTTTTTTAAACGGATGACTAGAATTTTTTTTTTTACAGTAAACATATTACTTGTGTGATAAGATTGAAATGGGCAAAGATCACTTTAGCTTCTTAACCCATTAGTTAAACGAATACTAAATCATTAATTATATCTGAAAAAACTGCAATTGTTCACCATTTGAACGATTTCACTTTTATTTTTTATTTTTTTAAAAAAATGAACGTATAAATATGTGAGTCGTTTTAGGAGTTAGTCTGAATGACTTTATCATAGATCTTAAATTGTTCATAAGGTGAACTATTTCTTGCATTTTATTTTGGTAAATATTTACCACCATGTAGGATTTTAATAATTTTTTTTAAGGTCTTTAATATAAAACATATTTGGGAGTTGATCTTGGTTTTAAATATAAAACATAATTTTCATATTTGTCAATCATATTTCATATCATTGCCTAATTTACCCCATTGAGGCACCCTCAAGTCCTCAACAATAATTAAGAAAGAGAGGGAATGAGCAAATTAAGGAAGATAATTAGGATGTTTTAGAAAATACATATCATATTACCTAATTTAACCAACTTTCTTAATCTAATCAAATTAGGTAAATACTGTATTTATTATATTAATGACTGAAGGGGTAATCAAAGAACAAGCAACGAGGAGGGGTTTGTCGATTCATATTTGAAACATCTGAATACTGTAAGTTCCGTGAACACTGAATTCACACCTAAAGGGGTGTGCTGAAAATGGATTCACCATTTTGGATTTCTTTCCAAGCAAACCGAAGTAACTTTCTACAATTATGGGGAGAATTTTAATAAAGCACTAAAGAGCATAATTTTAAATTAGGCCTAAAATATTCTAAATTTTACTACAATGAACTGATCATTTGATATTATGTTTCCATGGTTAATGGTTAAATTACTCTTCACTAATTAACAAAATACGCATCCCCCATCAACTTCTGAATTTAATTTTCACACAAAATTTACACATTAAATTGAGATTTACAAATCCTCTATGCCATGGTATCACTAAATATTCTTAAAATAATTAATTTCAACCTCCATTAACTCCTCTCTTCCTTGTTCATAATGCTATATATAAAGTCCGCTTATGATTAAAATAACAACTATGTGAATAACTTGTTTACCACAATTCTAATCAACACAAGAAGCTAACTAAATATTACTACCTCCAGTCCTAATTATAGAACAAAGTTTATAGTACAATTTGCACTACAAACTTTGTCCTATAATTTGGACGACAAGAGAGAGTATTATATTGTTTGTCTTTATTATTACAACAAATAAACTTAGTGACTATATATAGTAATTGCTCTCATACTCTAGAGTATTATATTGTTTGTCTTTATTATTACAGTAAATAAACTCTCAGTGACTATAGTAATTGCTCTCATACTCTAGACATTCGTGAAAATCTTAAACCACACAAATCTAAGAGGTTGTTGGCTTTAACGTGCTGCTAATGTCAATCACAAAACGATATTTGACATCAGCTTTAAGAAGACGCTCCAATGCAGTATTCACGTAATCCACTGGAATAACTTCAATGTCAGGTTTCAAATTGTGCTTAGCAGCAAAATCAATCATTTCTTGTGTTTCCTTCATCCCACCAATCGTACTCCCACCTACCATCTTTCTCCCTGACAATATATATTAATGTTAGGACCTTCATAGGCTCCAAATTTCTATTTTAAGCTTTAAAATCATTCAGCAGTGCATTTCACTATGATTTTTCATATACTTACCTGAAAGTAAAGAGTAGGCAGGCAATTCCAGAGGCTTTGGAGGTCCACCCACCAACACAAGTTTTCCATTAGACTTCAACAGACCAATTAAAGGCGCCAGAGGATGTTGTGCAGAAACGGTGTCAATGATTCCATCCATAGTACCAATTGCAGCCTAAACACTCACACACAAGTGAACATAAAATTAGGTCTGGTTTTCGCTGTGACCTTGTATTATTGTAGGGTAGATTAATACATAAGCTCATTTAATTTGAATTGGTAGGTACGTACCTGCATCTGATCTTGCTCACGACTGACAATAAAGGAATCAGCTCCAAGGTGCTCAATGGCTTCCTTCTTCTTGTTTGGAGATGTGCTTATAACAGTGACCTTAGCACCAAAGGCTTTGGCAAACTTGACAGCCATATGGCCAAGCCCACCGAGACCAACCACGCCCACATGAAAGCCTGGCTTGTCCAGACCATAGTATCTCAAAGGGCTATACACTGTGATTCCGGCACAGAGCAGAGGAGCTGCAGCATCAAGAGGCAAAGCATCTGGGATGCGAATCACAAAATGCTCATCTGCAACCATAAAGTCAGAGTAGCCTCCATATGTGATAGTGCCATCCACGTACTTGGCACCATATGTGACAATATGCTTTGGGCAATGATTCTCAAGGTCGGCGTAACAGCTTTCACACGATCGGCAGGACCCAACCATGCATCCCACACCAACCTTGTCTCCAACTTTGAATTTTTCTACCTTGCTTCCCACTTCTGTCACCAAACCAGCAATCTCGTGCCTGTATTATAGAACAAATTAAATGTATTCATTTCACTTTCAACCTTTACATTCATATCACACAGTTATATGTGTGTGTAGAGGTATGTGTGTGTGTGTCGAATATCTACCCAGGTACAAGTGGATAGACGGAAACGCCCCATTCGTTCTTGAGCATGTGGAGGTCGGAGTGGCATATTCCACAATACATAACTTTGAAAGTCACATCATGCTCTCCTGTTTCCCTGCAGGAATGAAATGGTGGATTTCAACAACAATAACGATGGAATAGACCCAAAAAAAAAAAAATGAGCATTTTAGTGAAACACGTACACATGGATGTATATGTATATATAATGTACCTTCGAGAGAAGTTGAAAGGAGAGAGAACCCCAGATGCGTCTCTAGCTGCCCAACCAAAGGCCTTCCTGGGATGCTCAAACTCATATTTTAGTTCTGCCATTTGAATCTGTTTGTGCTGTTTCTGTATCAGTGACGCTCACAGAGACAAAGAAGGTGTATATATATAATATATATTTAAAAAAAAGCGTGAGAGCTTTGAGGAGTATTAAAAAGAGAGAAGTTATAGATGAGGTATGTGGAATGAAGGAGGTGCTTATTTATTTTTTTGATACAAGGAGGTGCTTATTTATAATTGAGAAGGGGTACGGCACCTCCTGACGTATTGGATGACGCACACAACTTCAACTAAAGCACATGTTTTTTTCTTTTTTTTTTTTGGTCGAACAACTAAAGCACATCTCGGTCTTGCTTTTTCGACAAGTCGAAGGTGCTCAAACTAAGGGGAATTGTGAAAAGTCTGCCGTCTTGGCGAGCACACAAAATCTGGGTTGGGGAATTGTGAAAAGTCTGCCGTCTTGGCGAGCACACAAAATGTCGGTTGGGTTTTTCTCAACATATCTTTTTCATTATCTCTTATTATCTCTAAATTATATTTATTCAATTAATCACAATACTACTTTAACTTCTCTTTCATCTTTCTAATAAATGGCCTAGATAGATTGATGAGGAAAAATGAGAAAAAGGATGAGGAGAATATCCTCTCCCGCACAAAATCCAAAAGGAATTCTAAAATTAGTACTTGCTGGCTTCAATGCTAAATGTAAAACAAAGTTAAATATTTTTTAGATAAATTAAGAAAATTAAATAAGTTGCTTAATTATATATTAAATTATGTATCAGTTTATTAGTTAGACTAATTAGTTTGAAGGAAAAAAAACCCCTAAATTACAGTAATTTAACAAGCTTCTTTGATCTCTAAAAAATAATAATAATAATAATAATAATAATAATAATAATAATAATAATAATAACAACTTTGTCTTATATTTATATTTAGTACTTTATCAATCATGTGAACAAGCAAATATCGAATTGAAATAAGTATAAGGGCAGGTACACACGCCAGGTCTGATGAGGTTTTCTTTGAAATAAGAGTACCAAATAATTGAGATGCTATATACAGTATGTTACCAAAATGCTTTTCTCAACCACATTATTGACTCATATATATGTCAAATAGAAATTTCAAGTTTTCACGGCGTTGGATATTCCCCGCACTTTCCAATATTGCACATTAAATGTGTTAGTGGCCTCAAGTTTTCCTTTAATTTCTTTCCCTTTTTTTCCCTACATTTTCCTATCAAAACACGTTTTTTATGCTAATTTAGCCCTTAATCATAGACTTCTCTTTCCCTTGAATCTTCATAATCTGCCTTCTGTTTTTCTTTTTTCCTTTTTTCTTTTTTAAATTTTGGTTCATTGTAAATTTAGTGTTCTTAAAATGAGTTTCTTCAGAACTTGGAGGATAATTGGCTATGTAGATACAGTTGCAAACTCACCAAGGTCCCTCTTACAATAGCTGAAGTGCTGGGAATGCTGCAAAGACGACTCCATTTGAGTTGATCCAGAGAATGTTAGAATAAAGTTCTTCGATTTGATTGTATAGAAGCTATTAATATGGGTGAGTATACATTTTTTGGTTTAGTTTTCCGAAAAAACTGAATTAACTGAAAACCGAATAGAGCTAATTTTAAAACATTGAACCGAAATCCATTAACCAAATTAAACGAAATATTTTGGTTCGGTTCGGTTGATAATTTAATTAACCAAATTTTTTTATTATATTATTTACAAAATAAAAGATATATGAACAGATATTTTATTAAAAAAATTACTTTTTAGCTTCAAGATTAGATTTTAAAAACACTATAAATTTACAATGAACCAAAATTTAAAACAAATAAGACAAAAACACAAAGCAATGATGAATATTCAAGGGAAAGAGGGGTCTCTCAATAAGGGCTAAATTAGCGGAAAAAACGTGTTTAGATATGAAAATATATAGGAAGAAAGGAAAACTTTGGTCCACTAACACATTTTATTATGTGAAATATTGGAAACATGGTTCTTAAAAACTCGTTTTATTACTATGATTTTACGTTTTTACGATTTTTTTCATTAAAACGATTTTACTAATTTTCCAAAAGCTTTTAAGTTTTTACGATTTTTATACGATTTTACTATGTTACGATTTTATGTTTTACGATTTTTCATTCTCCTTCCGTTTTCAGGTAAAAATTCGTTTTTAAGAACCTTGATTGGAAATATGATGCTCAAGAATGACAGGCTTTAGTTAGGATTCTGGAGTTGTATTGTAAGCAAGCCAACCTCGGAAAAAATCCGGACTGATTTTTCCCCTGAACACCCCTAAACAATTAAGGAGCTGATGAGCCAAATACTGGGGATACCCGTCAATAAACGCATGTGTCAGTGCTTTTTTTTTTCCTTGTCGGGAAAAATGACAAGTAAATGTCATATTAGTGACTTCTCAATTTTAACAGATTTTAAATATATTTTGATATATTTTAAAAGTCATCAATACTAAATTGAGCAAATTTTATTGAGATTTTAAGAGATATCAATTTAGATGCATTATTTAAGGGATTTCAATTTAAAATACAAATTTTTGAGTTTAAGAAATAAATCATAGTAATAAAAGGTTTTGAATAAATTCAGTTCTATTATTATTATTATTACAATATAATTTCCTTTTCTTTGTCATTGGCGTAAGGATCAGGGAAGGTGATTTTTCTTAATGAATTGGATGCTTTGACCGTTGGAATTAATGGCATCTTTTGACAATTGGGCCCCACGAAATTGAATAGAACTGAAGATGATAGTTTGAAGGCCAAGAAAGGACAAGGGAGCATTATTTCCAATTGAATCAATTTGGATTAATTGGAGATTGAAGACGTGGACCCCATAGGAAATTCACAATTGGTGTGCACCAAGTACTTTTTTTTTTTTATAAGAAAAAGTTTTGGATGGGTTCGGCATCAGTCCCCCACCAAGGCTAGGGCACGGCCTTAGCTCTATGAGCACTTACTGGGGACTTACGAGATCGCCTACCAAAGGAGTCCCAGTGACAGCAGAGGGGATCGAACCCACGACCCAAGGACCTAATCCTAGATCCCTTACCATCTATGCCAACTCACATTGGCACCAACCAAGTACATATTTGAACACAGGGAATTGATTTGGAATAGCCACGTACAGATGCTAGAGACACACACAATGAGCTAAAGTCCAAAAGGATAGAATATATCCTATATTTAAAAAAAAAAAGGAATTGATTTGGAATAGCCACGTACAGATGCTAGAGACACACACAATGAGCTAAAGTCCAAAAGGATAGAATATATCCCATATTAAAAAAAAAAAAAAAAAAGGAACTGAGGCCCAACACACAAAAACCCTACAGTTATATATATTAGAAAGTGACGAAAGGAGATACTTTCCTTATCCTTCTTCTCATTGTCTCTCATTGGCTACATATTGGCCATTGATTTGGGAAAATGAGAGAAAATGAAAATAGCACTGTGTTGATTGGATAAATGTGATTTAGATATTATGAGGGATAATGAGAAAATGATGATGAGAGAAACCCAACCCAGGAGGAATTGGGAGACGAAAACAAGGAAGCAGAACGTGATATTAATTCAAGAAGTAGAGGTGTTCTGTAATCTCTTCTTTCTTCTTCTTCTTCTTCTCTTTATTTTGGAACCTGAATTTTTCATGTTTGTTATGGATTTTCTTATAGCCATATGTGGCTAATTTTTCTTTTCAACCTAAAGAACCTATGAACTTGTTTGGGTTTTAGAGATTATTCCCACAGATTAGTTTTGCTTAATTTTATTTCAATTTATTTAATCATGTGTTTATTGATATTGCTTAGTAAGTGGCCACCATTGAGCATGTTTTGGGGATTTAGGGTTGAACTTGGAAGAGGGAATCCTAAATTGACCTTGGGAATAAATAATGTGGAAGTAGATTTAAATTTAATGTAAAATTAGGTTTTAATCTAATTTGCGTCTAGGATAGGAATATACTTAGAAGCTCTGCATAATCAAATTAAAGTGAGCCCGATTTAAAACACATCTTATTTAGTTGTGTAATACCCTAAAAATCCTATTTAGCATAGCCACTATATTTTGATAGAAAATACCTATTTAAAATAGGTAAATATGTAGTCTCAAATTTTGAAATATGTTTATTCTATTTTCTAGAAAACTTTTCCTTAGGGTTAGGGTAACCAATGATTTAATAAATGTTGTTAGGCATCATAAAATACAATAAATATCATATTAAGCTATAGTTCATGTAAAATAAAGAAGAGCAAGAAAGTGTTATGAAAATACCTAAATAAATTTAGAAAAATCAATGACAATTAATGACCAACTAAGTCTTCACTAAATTAAATAAATTGTAATTAATCAAAGGGTCTTAAATACCAATTTTTATAATTTATTAAGAGACTAAATTTTCTAATACCCTATAATTAATACCTAGTTTATATTAAATTCATAAAAAGCCATAAAGAATTATCAAAATGCTTGGAACAATTAAGGGGAAATTACCAATAGTTAATGAGCAATTAAAATTACACTAATAAAATACTTAGGTAATTCTTTACAATTGATATTAATAGTCACCAATTAAAGGTGTATTAGGATAATTAAAAGTCAAGGATCAACAAGGGGTTAGGATTAGCATAAGATGAATTATCAACAATCATAAATTACTTTAAGAACCAATAATACAATAATCAAGGGACAATTAAGCTTTTGATTAAGATGGTAATTAAACTTTAATCAAGCTTTGAAAAGTCAACAATTGCAACTATGATTTAAGGGCCAAGATTTAACCTCATAAAGCTAATCTAATGGCTCTAATCAATTCTAATAAAGCTTAATCCTTGTGACTAAGAAAACAACCAATGATACATCTTCCACATGAGATTTGTAAGAGCAACAAAACACAAAAATGAAGAGCATATATGGGGGGGGGGGGGGGTTTGTAGCTTAGGAGGGAAGAAATGAATGTGTTCAAAAATCAAATATCCACATAAAAAGATGAGTCATGAACCAACATAAATGCAATGAAGACTTTAAAGGCAAATGGAAGAGGATAGTATACTAAAAGCAATTAGGGCTTTTAAATAAAATGGAAGAGGATAAGGTGGTGGGAAAAGGGAGAGGAGGTGAGTGTGTGTGTGAGAGAGAGAGAGAGAGAGAGAGAGAGAGAGAGAGAGAGTTGGGAGTAGAGGAAGAGTCAAAGTATCCTCAAATAGGAAAATTGTGCATAAATCAATTAGATTAATCAATGGAAGTAATTCAAGACATAAGCAAAGGGAAATCTATACAAAATAAATTGTATCTTGAGATCCATTAATTATAAATCAAATATAGGGAGATATTATTAATAAGCACAATTTAAGCTTGAGATTGGTTATAACCAAAGTCATTTCCTCAACTTTTGAAGTTTGTTTCCAAATGAGAAAATGAATGTTTGAGGTCTCTAAATGAAGCCAGGAATTTCGAAACTTCAAAACCAATGAGAAAATTTGAATAAAATTTCATTAAGATCCCCAAACATATTTTTATCTAGTGGTTCTATTTAGTGGAATGCAAAAACAAAGAATAGAAGAGGGAGGAAATTTTAGCTTGAAGAGAAAGCCAAGAACTTTTAAACATGGGATAATTAGAAACCACTTTTAGAAGAGGATGATGTACTTGGGATAGGGTTATTAATGAAAATGGAAGAGGATGAGGGAGAAAGAGAAGGGGGACGGTTTTGAGGGCTTGAAGGGCTAGGATTGAAGCTTCCAATTATCCTAGATCCAAGGGAGCATATCCAAGATGAAAAGGTGTGAATAGTGTCATGCAATTTTACTATAAATAGGGGGTTAGTGCTTTCATTATTCTTCACCAATTCAAAAAGGTATTAACCATATTTGAGAGAGTAAGGAAGAGTGTGAAGAGCTTCTTGAAGAAGTAGCAAAGTTCTTGGTAAGTTCTATAGCTCTAGCTTTAAGTTCTTTAAGTTGTAGTTCTTAAATTCATAAATAGCAGTAGCTTAGATCTTAAATATTCTAGAATAATTTTATTTACATGTTTTTATGGTCAAAATTGGCTTTATTTCGAAAAAAATGATGAGGAAATTTATATAGCAACATTTTTGGAAGTGAATAATCAAAGTAACAAAG
This sequence comes from Acacia crassicarpa, assembly GCA_034222035.1. NCBI lineage: Eukaryota > Viridiplantae > Streptophyta > Magnoliopsida > Fabales > Fabaceae > Acacia > Acacia crassicarpa. Next base: position 13,404,407 of record JAWXYG010000009.1, on the reverse strand, counting down.
TTCTGGCGAAATTTCATCGGTTTTGAAAATTCTGGAATCAATTATGAACATGCCAAAATTTCATATTGAAAATATAGTCACAAAATTCTGGGAAAATTCAAGGTTAAAGTAGACATATAGGGATTTTTAAATATGCCAAGAACATGTTAAAATGAGCTATGTATAGTGAGATAAAAATTCTCAAAGTTAGGCTACGAATTTCTGGAAAAATTCTGGGCAGAGACTCAAAACTTTAAAACTGGGAGTGATTCGTGTAATCTGGGCAAAAGTGATTATTTTACTTGAAAATATACATCCTAAGGATTCCAAGGAATTTTACGGATCCTCGTTTTGATTTTTCTAGAATTAGTTATGATTTTTCAAAAATAAACAAAAATTTGTCCAAAATTCTGGACCAGCGTTGTTAGGAACTAAGGAAGTTAAAGTTGGAAAATAATTTCACCAAAAGTAAAAAGGTCATTAGTGACTAGGATATCTTCTAGACCATTGTTCGTGAATTAATAAATGTGATATTACCATTATAGGATAAACGTGATCACAGTCTGAACGTCAACGTACTGATATCACTAACAAAGGTACGGATGCATACTGTAACACTAACTCTGATGCTTTTTGTACTTTTATATGTGATGGATGTATTCATAGATTAAGACTCTGTCTTAAGGTTTTTCATATACATTTAGCTATATACGGGTTATGGTTTTGATAATGCCGTTGAGTTTTCCTAACGCTGAGGACACGATGGGCTGTCGTGGCACTGGTGAATAGTGCAGACTAGTGATAACGGACATATGCAGTGGCTGTGTGCCATTATCCAGACAAATCTGTTATGAGTTTTTATGTTGATTATTGCTGTAATGTCATGAATATCTGTCATACATAACTGTTACATAAGCATGAGGTTAACCGTTACCTGAGATTCAATGGTAATTGAACCTCAGCCCTTACTATAGCTTCAGGGTCTGGAGGACCGAGGACTGAAGATAAGAGACAAGGGTAAACAGCGCGCGTGAGGACCGGATAAAGTTTATTTTGAAGGTGTACTTATATTGCTACGTAGTTATGATGTTTAATACTCAGATAAATGTATTGATATTATCCAGATATGCCATAGACAATATTGTACCAAGATTTATCAGTTACTCAGTATTTTAAATTGCTCCAATGCTCTACTCTAATCAAACTATTTTGAAAGCGCTTTAGAAAATTGAGATGTTACAAGTTGTGTTAGGCATCGCATAATTAATTAAGGTAGGTATATAAGTAATAAGTAGACCGGAATGCATTTATAGACATTAATACTCTAGATTAGCTGATTAAATTAAGTCAAAATTAATTTAGTGGGGATAAAATCTTAAAAAAACAAACAAGGGATTAGTGATTCTAGATTGTACTTTTTGATATTAGAATTTATTCTTTTTTGAAAAGTCTTTTGCTACTATTAGTTCTTATTCCTTTTCTTTTTTAAAACAATTCTGACTCGCTCAACTTAAACGAAACAAGGAGATTTGATATCTAATCACTAGTTAGATTGAGTTCTCGTGGGAACGATACTTTTCTTATCACTCTATTACTTTATACGGCTCGTATACTTGCGAAATCTAAAGGTTATAAGGTTTTTCCCTATCACATATGAATTTGCAAAACCCCTCAAAAGTCTCTCAAATTTATAAATAGACTGAGAGGTACGAAAGACCTATGAGAGATATACAAATTCAAGTGAAATTATCATTTTACCCTTATTTTTAAATAAATAATATCTTTACTGGAGGGCCGGCGGCGGCTGGACGCCAACCACCGGCGAGAGGGGTGGTTTTTTTTTTGGTGATGTTTTTTTTAAAAAAAAGATATTCATTAAAAGTGTGGGAGGTGGGGTTCGAACCCCCAACCCCCCACACATCCATGGGGCCAAGTACCCTTGGTTCCTTTAACACACACACACACACACACATATATATACACATTAACAAATATATATATTCTTCTTAATATTTTTTCAATAGCATTTACAAAACTTGCAACGATATTTACAAATCCTGCAACGCTATTTACAAATTTTGCAACGGCTTTTACAACTTTTTTTTTTAAATTTCCTTTTTTTCCACTTAGAGGAAAAAAAGGTAAAATTTAAAAAAAAAAAAAAGCGTTGTAAATGTTGTTGCTAAATCTGTAAATGATGTTGCAGGATTTATAAATATCGTTACAAGTTTTATGATAGTGCATATTTTTTTGTTTTTCGCTTAGAGGCAAAAAAGGTAATTTTTTTTTTTAAAAAAAAAAGTTGTAAATGTCGTTGCTAAATTTATAAATGGTATTGCAGAACTTCTAACTAACGTTACAAGTTTTATAAATACTGTTAAAAAAATGTTTAAAAAAATATATATATTTATTAATTTGTGTATATATATATATATATTAAAGGAACCAAGTGACCCAACTGGTTGGGCCACTTTGCCCCATGGATGTGTGAGTGGTTGAGAGTTCGAACCCCACCTTCCACACTTTTAATGAATATATATATATATATATATTTTTTTTAAAAAAAAAAAAAAACCCCCACCTTCTCGTTGGCGCCTCCATCGGTGGCCTCCAGTGAGGGTATTTTTATTTTATTTATTTAAAACTAATGGTAAAAAGGTAATTTCATCTAAATTTACATATTTTTTATAGGTTCTTGGTACCTCTCAGTCTTTTTACAAATTCAGAAAACTTCTAGGGATTTTATAAATTCATATGGTACTTATTTATCATTTTTCTATTTTTTTTTTTTTTTTTTGGTGTGTTTTCTTCTTTCCGCGAGGTGTGAAAAAGGTCCATCGGGGGCATCGTTGGTCCGTTTTTCTTGGGCAAGCACACAAATCAAAAGGATCCAAGTGGAACTCTTGTGATTAACTTTGACTTATTGATCCATTCACGTGGACCCACGGTCAAAAGATCTCTTGTGATTAACTTTGACTTTTGAGGACACGACTTTAATTTCTTGGATTTAAAATTTTGACTATCTATTTTGTTAGAAATATATACTTTTCAACGTATATAATTTTGAAGTGTTCCACAAATTTTTGTCAAAACCTAAGTTTTGAAATTATCTAAACACTATCATTTTTATCTAAAAGTCATTTTTATCTCATAAATCCTATTGCGGCTACGCTTATGCGACCAATTCCCAAAAATATATATATATATATATATATATATTTAATTCATAAAATACCCTTATCAGTTATCACTATGAGGAAAAACATACAATCCCCTTCTATCAATGCAAGCGATGATTCTCTTCAAGCGGACCCATCGTATGTTTAGGAGGATCCAACTTTGTCCCCAAAAGGAATTCAACCACCACCAGGGAACCTTTTTTTTTTTTTTTCCCCCCGATTGACCACTAGGGAACTTTAATCCACCAATGTTATATTAGCCACTGACAAGGAAAAAAAAAATTTATAATCTACGACTCGGGTTGTATTAAGTAATGAGAAAAATATGGTGCTCACGAAGACTTATTATTAAGTAATACTTTAGTTTAGTTAACATAATTTGGGAAAAGAAAGGAATAAAAAAGCTAGCTAAGAAAAATAAGAAAATCAAATCTGACCAAAGCTAAGGATGGATAAAGGTAATTCTAGATCTTAAGCGTTGACTTGGATTATTATAACATTGATTACTTTTTAATGTCTAATTTCTCCCATTAATTGCATTTAAAGTTATATTTACTAGTCTATGACTTTTATTTACCTAAGAGTGTCTTTCGTTCCACTAAAAGACATTCCAATTATATCAATCCCTAATTCTTTAAGTCATTAGTATTTCATTGGATTATTTTGAGTGCAAGCATGATGAGACTATGTAGGGCCGGTAAGTATAAGTCTATTTTACAAGTAAATTAAGTCTGAAAACTTAATCCTACACAATTAAATTGAAAGTCTATTCTAAATTTCTTATGTCTAGGATTTTTTATAATACCAAACTAAGTTCTAATCAAATTTCTCATCCTTTAAAACAAGTAAGCTCACAATTGAATCAACAAACATAACATTATAGCAATTAAAAGAAGAAATCATCATTTACTAATCCATAATCAAACTAAATAATCCAAAACAAAGGCTTAATTACATAAATTAAATATTGTCATGAACAAAATAATAGCTGGCTAAGGACAAAATAAAATACAAAAGAAAGAAGAAAAATGAAAGGAGAAATAAAAACTCGAAGCCATTTGTGCTATAGATGTTCTGCACCTTCAAATGTTAATCTCCCTTTATTAAAATTCTCAGCTCTTCCCTTGCCATTACCAACTAAGAAAATAGAAAGTATGTGCGACCGCTAAACTGTTACTGTTCTTTTGCTAAGTATATGTATCCTCATATTGAAGATAATCATATTCAAGGTATTGTCAGATACTAAAATGTGAAACCTCTCTCAATAAGAATTCAAATTTTGGTTGATCATGTTATGAAAGAGTAGCCCATTCTACTAGACTCAAACCCCATTAACGAAGTGTTACCTTTTTTTTTTTTTTTGATAATACGAAGTGTTACCTTTTCATAAGACAAAAATGGCTCTAAAATAAATTCCACAGAAGGAGTCCAGAATAACAATGGCCCAAATACGAAAACAAATGTTTTTTAAGACGTTATAAAAAATACAATGGCCCAAAATGCGATGAAGTCCAATTCAAAAAGAATTAGTGAAAACTAGTACAGGCCCAATCCAGAAATCAGATAACAAAATAAAACAGAGACCCCAAATGCTTTAAGCCCAACGCATAAGAAAACCAAGAATGCAAAATCACTTGGCCCAACTCGTCAGAATTAATGGAACAAAGAACAAACCGTTTCACTAATTACTTGGCCGAAAACAAATCGAAGGCTTTGACTTTGGAAACCACAAGGAAAAGCGACAATGAAATTCACTTCCGATGATTCCGAGGCATATGGAGAAGCATAATGAAAGTATTAAATATTGGAAAGCCAAGGCAAACGTAAATCTAAGATTGTCCACTTTAAACATAGACGAACAAAATCATGCCAAATACTAAGATTCATAAATCTAAAACACAGACGAATTCCGAAACTTTTCTCCAATGAAAAAAAGAAATATTGTTTATTATCTAGAGCGGGGAAATCAGGCCATCCCATTTACACCTTTTTAGGTTAAGAGTTGGGTTTATAAATTGAAGCCTCCAAATAAAGTTAAACCTAAAAGAGTAGCCCTATATGGTCAAGGGCTTAAAAGGGGCATCTCTATAGGGTCAAGAGTAGGCCCATTAAGCTTGTTAATTTTTTTCCCCCCTAACTTGCTCTGTCATTGTCTTGACCGAATGACCATTGCCTTACTAATTTATATGTATTTTGTATTTGGTATAGAGTTATTTATTCATTTAATTATACATATCTAATAAATATGGGATAAGTTATTCTGTCTACTCTTATTTTAACTACCTTTGCATACCCCTCTCAATACCGTTAGATTATAATCTTATCTAATGGCAGAGATTTGAGGAATAAAATAAACTCTTTTACCATTTCCTCTCTCCTACCGCCCCCAATCCTGACTCTTGGAATTGAATCATCGGCCTCCTTTTCCTCAAAGCATATCTGTAGCATGCACCTCTTGTGTTTTAGTTAATAAATTCATCTTTCAATCCAATAAAATAAAAAAAGACGAAACCCACATTGGAGAAAAGCATGTGTCATGATTAAAGGTTGGAATTTTTAACAGTTAAGATTATTTAGTTCATAATTTTGATGAAGTTTTGCACATTGCGAACCACATCAGTGGTAAAAAGATAGGCAGGGTATCAAGTTGTCAGAATCCAACTAGACATACCAGTTCGATCATAAAACCGATGCCTGGCCCGGTTTGAAACAAGAGAGAGATCAGGTTAAAAACCAGTCAAAATGGCAAAAAACGATGGACCAAGTCGAAACTTGAAATCTGGGTCAAGTTGAATGAACTCGGTGATAGCAGCGAAGAGATGTTTGCTGAGAGGTGTTTTGTAACACCACAATTTTAATACCCAAAAACTCGGTCAAAATATTGAAAATACCTTCAAAAGAGTTCAACAATATCCAAATCCTTTTACAATGTTACCATTTCGAATAAAACCCGTAATACATAATCAGAGTAAATTCCAGAAAATATTTCAGAGTTTAATACAAAACGGAAGTCTTAGGTTCATGGCAAATAAAATAACATAACATAAACTATAGGAGTACAAAAGAGCTTCCAGAGCTCACTCCATAGGTGCCTTCCCTTGCTCTCTACTAGAATAATCACCTGAAAAATGTTAATATGGGATGAGATTCCACGTCTCAGTAACTACTGAATATTTCTACCGTACACGAGCAAATAATATATGACAAAAAGATATGGGCTGATTTCAAATATATATGTAGATTCCATAATTTCTCATACAAAATAATTTATACTAATAGTCATCAATATAGAAGGTAATAAAACATATATATCTCAAAAGTTCTCTTCTCATGTCTTTACAGATTATTCACCATTATATCAAATTCTTGAACTGTTCAGAAATGCATTATGCAGTATGCACCCTCCCTTATATCACCTTCCAACCATATACCGCTGACTGGAACCATAGGCTAACACATAGTCCAATAGAAACTCATTCATTTGACTGAATTGTTCCAAGCTCACCAAAACTTAAGATACACCCGGCCAAAGGTATAGAGCTTAAATCTGGACTATGGCTCCCCTCCTTTAAAATAACAACTAAGGAGGTGTCACATGTCCCACATCTCCAATGAAATCCCGGCCAGAGGAAAACATGGAAGATGGGGCCCTGAAAAGTACCATCCACTGTGCACCGAGTGGTGGCATAAACAATTCTTATCATTCAATTCCCTCCTTACTCCACCCATCACAATACAACCGCCATGATGAATGTATTTACTCAAAAATAATGCATTATTATACCATTATATACATTGATATGCGTATTTATGAATAGTAAAATACTATGCGTATCTGTGAATAGTAAAAAAAAAAGGTATATACATGAATAGTAAAATGAGTAGTAAATACGGTATACGTGAATAGTAACATGAATAGTAAATACGGTATACGTGAATAGTAACATGAATAGTAAATACGGTATACGTGAATAGTAACATGAATAGTAAATACGGTATACGTGAATAGTAAAAATGAATAGTAAATACGGTATATGTGAATAGTAAAAATGAATAGTAAATACGGTATGTATAAATAGTACCTCTACAGATTTGCAAGTCAAAGTTCCCACACCAGATCTTAAAACCATAAATATTTTCTAAATATTCTTGCCAAAATAGTAAACAAACAAATTTATAATCATACATAATTCACAAGTATAAGGAAGAATATTCAGAGTTACCTGTTACTTGCTAATACCCGAATCACCAACCAGCTATTATAACTCTCAAGCAAATATCTCTACTCTCTCTCTCTCTCTACCTCTCTCTATGGCTCTTAGAAGTTGTGAAGAATGAAATGAAATGGAAGGTCTATTTATAGTTGGAAAATGGGTCTTTAAGTGTAATTTTCGTCTCTGGGTCGTTTTACGTAATTTTCCCAAAATTATAAAATGAAAACTTTCCCGTGACTTCTTCAGCCGCCCCGTGAACCTTTTTTTAAAAAATTTAATAATATTTTAATATATATTATTTTATTATTATAATATAATATTATTATTTAAATAATAAATTATTATTGAGTGGGTCCCGCGGCCAATTTTTTTCAAACTTCACGAGAAAGTTTGCAGAGAATTATTTTTGGCCGTGGGTCCCGCAAAATACTGATTTCAAATTTATCACTTTCTGAAAATAGAGCCTACTAGTCTTTCCAAAATAGGTTTATGTTCAAGATATTAGATTCAAAATTCAGGATGTTACATTTCTCCCCTCCTAAAAGAAAATTTTGTCCTCAAAATTTTGCTATAATAAGAATTCTAACCTATTTAAATAAATGAGGATAGGTTTGTCGCATGCTCTCCTCCGTTTCCCAAGTAGCATCTCCGGGAACCATTCCTTTCCACTCGACCTTTACAAGTCTAATGGTCTTGTTTCTTAATCTCTTGTCCCTTGCATCAACAATCCGCTCCGGCTCGGCTTTATACGTCATGTTATCCTTGAGTTCTACCTCTTCTACTTCTATAATGTGGGAAGGATCCGGTTGGTATTTCTTCAGTTGCGATACATGAAAGACATCATGAAGGTTCGCAAGCTGTGGAGGTAATGCAATTCTGTAAGCTACCGGTCCAACTTTCTCCAAAATCTCATAAGGACCCATAAAACGAGGCGAAAGCTTCTTTGCTCGTATTGCTCTACCAATGCCAGTCATTGGTGTGACTCTTAAGAATACATGTTCGCCCACCATGAACTCCAACGGTCGTCTTCTCTTGTCAGCATAACTCTTCTGTCGACTCTGAGCAGTGAGAAGTTTCTGTTGAATCACCTTAATCTTTTGAGTCGTCTCGTCCACAAGTTCTGGACCTATTAAAATTCGCTCATTCAATTCCGTCCAGCAAATAGGAGATCTACATTTTCTTCCATACAAAGCCTCATAAGGTGCCATCTCAATGCTGGAGTGATAACTATTGTTATATGCAAACTCCGCAAGATGAAGATGATCGTCCCAACTTCCTTTTAGTTCGATTGCACAAGCCCGCAACATGTCTTCCAGAGTTTGAATAGTCCTCTCAGTCTGCCCGTCAGTTTGAGGATGATAAGCGGTACTATAACTCATCCGAGTTCCCATAGCATTCTGCAATGCTTTCCAAAATCGTGAAGTGAATCGTGGATCACGATCAGATACGATGCTATTCGGTATCCCATGCAATCTGACAATCTCCTTCATGTAGATCTTTGCTAGTCTCTCCAATGAGTATTCTGCTGCAATTGCTAGAAAATGAGCTGACTTAGTTAACCTATCGACAATTACCCAAATGGCATTATGTCCGGATGTCGTTAGAGGAAGCCCCATGATGAAATCCATAGAGATGCTGTCCCATTTCCACTCTGGGATATCCAAATTCTTTAATAATCCAGGAGGTTTCCGATGTTCGATCTTGACTTTCTGACAAGTCAAACAACAAGTGACAAAGTCAGTCACATCTTTCTTCATGCCCCGCCACCACCAATTCCGCTTGAGATCATGATACATCTTGGTTGCTCCGGGATGGATAGTGTATTTACTCCGATGTGCCTCTTCTAGTATGAGCTTTTTTATTTCTCCATCATTAGGTATGCACACCTTTCCTTTATACCTTAATATCCCATCTCTATCGATCCCAAATTTCGATTCTTTTCCTTCTTCAATATCTTCCCTCACGTTTAATAGATACTCATCTTCGAGCTGAGCGAATTTAATCTCTTTCCAAATTGTGCTTTCAATAGTTAATGCTTCCATGGTAGCGACCAAACCTGACATTACATCAATAGATGTACTTGGTATCTCCTCGAGCAATTTATGTTCTCTGATCATCATCTGGGCTACATGGATTGTCTTTCTACTTAAGGCATCTGCTACAACGTTCGCCTTTCCTGGATGATACTTCAATTCGAAGTCGTAGTCCTTGATAAACTCCATCCATCTCCTCTGTCGCATGTTGAGTTCCTTTTGGTCGAACAGGTACTTTAGACTTTTGTGGTCACTATAAACCTCGAACTTTGAACCGTAGAGGTGGTGCCTCCAAATCTTCAGAGCAAACACTACTGCTGCCAGTTCTAAGTCGTGAGTAGGATAATTCCCTTCATGTGGCCTTAACTGTCGAGAAGCATAAGCTACTACCCTACCATTTTGCATTAATACACACCCAAGACCTTTCTTGGAAGCATCTGTGTACAAAGTAAAGGTCTGAGCAGGATCTGGAATTATAAGTACCGGTGCCGTAGTCAACTTAGTCTTCAAATTTTGAAAAGCTGCTTCACACTTTTCGTCCCATACAAATGGTTGACCCTTCCTTGTTAACTTAGTCAAAGGCATAGCTATTTGCGAAATGTAACACCCCAATTTCCATACCACTTATTGTGTTCATAAACACATAGTACTGAGGAATACGGTATTGTCAAATCAGAGTAATGCGGATGATAGAGCATACATTATCGTTTGGATAATGAGTATCCGATACAATGCCCAAACTTAAGCTGGCATATTAAAAATCTCGAACGAATATTCTTTCCAGAACTAGTCTTTCTTCCGAACTTCGTTCTGTCTGGTGACATTTCACGTACTTCCTTGAATAGTTCCTTCTTTCATCTAGCTTCTCTTCTTGAAGCTTTTGCCAAATCTAAGATTCAATACACATTGAATCTCAGGTAACAGATGACCTTATTTGCAAATATGAAATGTAAATGCAGTATAACACATGTAAAAGCATAGAATAATTTACAGTAAACAAGTCGCACCGTAACCGCAGTTAACGGCCAAGGACCTCAGCCCTTTAGGACACGCAGCCCTATGAGACCGCAGCCTCAAATCCATAGCTAGGAAATAAACATGTAAATCATCTAGCAAACATGATCAGTCATACATGAAATACATACATACATGCTAATAAGAGTTAACGTTACTGTACGCGAACGTACCTTCCTTCCACGTGAATAGTAGTTTACTATTCATGTATACGTCACTATTCATGAATAGTAATATGCCCGTCCTTTGAATCCGACTCCAAACTTCCCGGACATCCTAACATATCACCGTATCACTTAGAATAATGCTCTAAGGGTTATTTATATCAGCATTGACCATTTTACCCTTACATATCTCCAAAAACGGAATTTCCAGCATTTTGCCCAGATTTTTCTCTAACTTTGAAAAATCATAATTAATTCTACAAAACTCCAAATGAGGTGCTGTAAAATTCCACGTAACCCTTGATATGTCTATTTTCAAGGAAAAATAACGGCTTTAACTCGAAATTCATGAGTCATTCCCAGATTTTTCGTTTCCAAACACTGCTCAGATTTAAATCCAGTAAACAAAGCTTAACTTCAAAAATTATGATCTCCTTGTCCAGAGCTCAAAACGTTACAAATTATATATCAACGGAAAGCCCTGGATGTCTACTTTATATCTGGAAAATTTCATAATTTTATCACATGCCGTTTATTCCCAGATTTTAAAAATGTGAACATTATCCAGAAAAACATCTCAAAATAACACTGTCTTATAAGGTGACAGAAAATTCTTATGAAAACTCTTATTTTCCAGTAAGCTTTTGATCCTCAAAAATAACATTAAACAACTGAAATAAATATGGGAGAGGTATTAAAATCCTTACCTAAGCCCAAAAGTCAATTGCATTTAACCTTCTTGTCTTCACCGAATACTTTCTCAATTTCCATTGTCCTCTCTCTCTCTTTTGGTTTCTCCACTATTTTTCTCTCTTTCGGCTTTCCAATATTTTCTTTCTTTGTTGGACGACATGCATTCAACAATGGGAAAGTGTGTCCTCTATTTATAATTGCCAAAAATGAGAAGGTGTGGTATACGTAGACAATTTGGTGAAGTTTGGTGGATAATGATAAAAATGGGTGAATTATGTTGTGTGTGAATGTAGTGCGTTTGGCAAGAGGGTGGAAGGTGTGATGTGTAGGTTGGAATTATTCTCCTTTTCATACTTTACCTACACATTACCAAATTCTCAATTCTTACGGCACAAATATACACACACACATTTTCCATATATGTTGGTAATAAGTAATTTTAATGGTGTGAAATAAAGAAATGAAATGAATGTGCGTGTGTACATTTCTTTACTGCCAACTTAGGGGAAATTTGAGGATGGGGAATGCTACCTAATAAAGAATTGGACAATTCATTTGGCTGCATGAAACACCGCAAAGAATGATCAAGTAGCTATTAAACAAATATACTGTATAGCCTACTTTTATTGACCAATGAAATATATCCATATGAGCATTTGGAATTTCCTACTTGTAATCCTCCAATAAAATTTTCTTATTTTCAATAATTACTCATATAGTCTTTCAGACCAATTTTTCATAATGTATACGTGAATAGTAAATACGTACATATGAATAGTAAATTACTATTCATAGTCTCAAAATATACTGATCCCAAATTTGTCACATTTAAATACTGGGTCTAGTAGTCTTCCAAATATAGACTAATTTCCAAATCTTTAGACCCAAAATTCGGGATATTACATTTCTCCCCCTGTTCAATAAATTTCGTCCTCGAAATTTGAACGTATAACTTGAGAGAAAACACCTTAGACTTTCAGTCTATTCTTCCGTATGCATGCTTACTATTCACGTAACACAATCATTCATCCTATCCCAGTATATAGTTTTCAAATATATGACTCTCTGGTCCATTCTCCTAGTGCTTGGTTACACAAGCATCATGACCTGATACATTTTGCCTCTCAGCTTATCTCATTCTAGCCTTCCGGCTCATTCAATTATCACAGCACTGGATATTCTAACCTTACTACTTAGGGAATCACCCTCTGCCATAGGCATCTCAACTGCAACTTTGTACAATTTGAATATTTTGCCAGTCTCAAAATATACTTTAGACACACTGGTTTAATGTCACCCTGCTAAGCAACAAATACCATACTTGGCATATAAGTCTTACAACCCAGGGACTCTGCCCCATGCAAACTTGCATACCGAGTCTTACTGCCTTGAGTCTCTGCTCATCTGTTTCATCTGAGCTTCTTTCATTCAAGCTCTCAAAGTATTGTAGTTGACCAATACTATTTGACCCATCTGGTTTAAATTCTCTATTAGTTTCTGTTCCTATATCTTAAACTCCAACTACACCGCTTTTCTTTTCAATACAATAGCATCGACAATCATGTCATTGCTACCAAAAACTATTTCGTTGTCTCGTTTTCAAATTTTCACACATCGAAAATTTTCTGTGGTCTTAGTACATTTCACGATCCGCACTAAACCAAAAAGTAATAGTGCTATCATATTTTCAAACATAATTGCTGTCCACAAAAATTAGTGAAAACACATTCGCTGCCGGTTCGGTTTCAAAAGAACTTTACTACCGACACACATTTATGAGTAGGATTATTCTTTTCACAAATTCAACATTTGAAAGCTTTCGCCACCACTTCAACCTTTCGGTATAGCAGCATATCGCAATCCTTTCGTACACAAACCACCGCAGTGGTAATGCACTTGTTGGTCAATGTGGGAAAATTTCCGTCCCCCCCCATAAGAGACCCAGTTTCTGCACTGGCACATTAATGGGCCTCCCCACCAGAATCCCTCCTCGGGAAAAAGGACAATGTCCAGGAGCCCTGCTCCAAACGTCTGCATGGGTCCCAACCAAACAAGGCAAAACACACGCCCCTACAAGGCGAAACTTCTTAGATTGGATGCATACACTGCTGGTGCGAAAATAAGCTTTTCAAAAACTAATCCCCTCGAAAGAACTTTCAATAATGGCCAGCAATTTCAAACATTATAAAACATCTGGTAAGATCCAATAAACCGTGTACATCTACAACAGTTTTCGGACTCTTCCAGTTTTTGTGTACTGCCTTTACCACAACATATTTGAAAACTCAATTTCAAATTTTAGGTTCTAACAAAACCCTTTTTTATGAGACAACATGTTTCACAAATCAACCATTCAAACTGGTCTCAAATTTTGTTGAAAAACATTTCATTCGAAAACTCAATTTCGAAAGTTCACAAGTTCAAATTTCAACAAAATTAGCGGGTGTATTGGCAAGTTTAAGAATTCAACCTTTAAACATATCCAGGAACCAGACAACTAATTTCTTAGATGGTCAACACTAACAAACCTTATCCTTGGCTACACAAACCATTCATATACATTGGTACTACATTCTAGTAGCTGGTTTTATTTTGGTCGATTCACACACCTAAAGAATCACTCAATCATCAAGTTTGATTCTTAGATAAAAATTCAGTTGGTGGCAACCTTCTGGATACCCAAACAATTCTTTGGTTCATCAATCTATTTTTGAAATCTCGACCATACTCAATACACATGCTAGAATTATCAAGATTCATAGCTTACAACAATCAAATATTATCCTCAGATATTCCCAAAATAACAATCATCAAATTCACAATTTGACTTTTAGAACCTCAATATCAACTGAGTTGAGAAATCATATTGCCTATTGTACATATTAGGATTGTGGTTCACAATTCTTAATCTGATCCTCAAAACATACAAAGGCTCTTCTCACAATGTCAATATTATCACAAAGTTCTAATACTACCTCAAAAGTAATCATTAGTCACATTTCAACTTAGACCATATTCAAATATATCCTCAATTATACGAATTCATATCAGCATTTTCTTAGCATCCCTAACAATCACCAATTTTTCTCTCTACAAGGTACTCGACCTTTAATCAAAAAGTTTCAAATTTCAAACTCTGTCAACAATCACCTTATCCGAGATTACTATCGCCTTAGCACGCTTACACTCAGAATCCCATTTTCAAATGTCTGTCCCGACATCTCAAAACAGCTGCATACCTAAATCGGATTTCCTGGAGATTTGGTCATTAAGTAATCACCATGTGACGTATAAACGTCCAAACTTAATTTCTTTGAGACACGACTAACAATAAATGTTGTGTCGATTACCGCCTGCACCAAAATTCAAAAAGGTTTCGACCTATAAGGGCGGTTAGGGTGCATTAGGTTGTATTAGGGTGCGGTGCCATAAAATTTCCGCATAACAACAAAGTCTGCACAATTATGAGCCAGCGACAGATGAGAATCCAATGCTGCTTAACAAAATCTAGACGTTACTAGCCCAGCTATAAACCGAGTAAAGCAAGAGTAATTGTTTCACATTCTCTCAGGCTTCACATCCTCTCAAGCTTCACATCAACATACACATTTCCTCTCCGATCGTAACTTTCCCTATATTCTTCCATATTATCTTTATACATGGCCGGTTCAAGCAACTTCATTCCAGTTTCCGATTCATACAACCCTTTCTTTCTTGAAACTTTACTTCATGACTATCAGACTAACATGTTGTCTGACTTGACAAACAATGTATCATACCCTTATTCTTCTTTACTTCCCCAAAATCCCGTAAGTGTGAACGTTCATTCATCTGCCCCAATGATTAACGTTCCTACTCCTCCTCCAAGGATACAAGATTCTATTTTTACGACTACTACCAGAAAGGAATCTGAAGCAGGTCCATCAAGGCGACCTGTCCAAAGATGTCGTAATATGGCAGATCTTATGGAGTCTACGGTACCTTCTCAACCAAGGAATCCTGCTTCTAGCTTGACTGAGACTACTAATCCATTTTCATGTGGTTGCTGCCATGTTCTACGGGAGATCATTCATACCAATGGACTTCAATACCATAAACTTGAAGTTCATGGGAGGATTGGTATGATATGTCACGCTGTCTTTCACCAGGACGTACAAGGAGGTTCTTCCAATCCTCAAGTATTTGACTTTGGTAAGAAAAATTTAGAAGATGTCAAACATTTTCTAGAAAATTATTGTTTGAATCAAAATTCTTTAGGGTATGTCCTGGTGTCAGATCCCCTATCAGCCTACTATGAGGCCCTTTGTGTTGGTTTGGAATGGACTAAAAATCAAAATGAACTCCCTAATAGTTCATTTCCAACAAATACAACAAATATATCCAATAAAGGAAAAGAGCTCGTGGTTGTAAATAATAATCCTTCAGTCCCCATACCTAGTGATCCATACCGATCAAGAGCTGAACAAAATATTAGGGGTGCATCAATGTCAATAGATGATCTTAGAGACTTCTTCCATTTACCTCAACAAGAAGCGGCTCAACAAGTTCGCCTATGCAAAAATGTTCTAATGAAAATATGCCATAGGGGAGGAATAAAGCATTGGCCTTATGTAAAAATTCGAAGCACTATGAAGCAAATAGCTAGATTGAGAAGAACAATGTCTCCTGATGGTCCTCTCTCAAGAGCAGCCGCTCAGGAAGAAATTAATAGACTTAAACTTGAGATAGTCGAAGCTTGCGGTGGGATTGTACCAACTGTTGTTCTCGATGCTTGAATTAATATAGTCTACTCTTCTTAGCCTTCTTGCTAATGTTTGTAATCTCTATTCTAGGATTCATAAGGATTTTCAAGCTTTTCTGCCAAACTCAACTTTATCTATTAAATTCAAACTTAAGCAAGTCATTCTAACTTATTGTTAGGACCAAGAAAAAGATTGGACTTCTAAATTTGGAGTAGATAATTTCCATAATTTTCACTCTTGTCACTCAGAATTTTCTAAGAATTAGTTACTATTCACGTATACGGTACTATTCACGTATACGTATTATTCACTATTCACTCGAGCATACTAGCCAAATGCCAGAATCTCTGCTCTGATACCAAAAATTGTAACACCCCAATTTCCATACCACTTATTGTGTTCATAAACACATAGTACTGAGGAATACGGTATTGTCAAATCAGAGTAATGCGGATGATAGAGCATACATTATCGTTTGGATAATGAGTATCCGATACAATGCCCAAACTTAAGCTGGCATATTAAAAATCTCGAACGAATATTCTTTCCAGAACTAGTCTTTCTTCCGAACTTCGTTCTGTCTGGTGACATTTCACGTACTTCCTTGAATAGTTCCTTCTTTCATCTAGCTTCTCTTCTTGAAGCTTTTGCCAAATCTAAGATTCAATACACATTGAATCTCAGGTAACAGATGACCTTATTTGCAAATATGAAATGTAAATGCAGTATAACACATGTAAAAGCATAGAATAATTTACAGTAAACAAGTCGCACCGTAACCGCAGTTAACGGCCAAGGACCTCAGCCCTTTAGGACACGCAGCCCTATGAGACCGCAGCCTCAAATCCATAGCTAGGAAATAAACATGTAAATCATCTAGCAAACATGATCAGTCATACATGAAATACATACATACATGCTAATAAGAGTTAACGTTACTGTACGCGAACGTACCTTCCTTCCACGTGAATAGTAGTTTACTATTCATGTATACGTCACTATTCATGAATAGTAATATGCCCGTCCTTTGAATCCGACTCCAAACTTCCCGGACATCCTAACATATCACCGTATCACTTAGAATAATGCTCTAAGGGTTATTTATATCAGCATTGACCATTTTACCCTTACATATCTCCAAAAACGGAATTTCCAGCATTTTGCCCAGATTTTTCTCTAACTTTGAAAAATCATAATTAATTCTACAAAACTCCAAATGAGGTGCTGTAAAATTCCACGTAACCCTTGATATGTCTATTTTCAAGGAAAAATAACGGCTTTAACTCGAAATTCATGAGTCATTCCCAGATTTTTCGTTTCCAAACACTGCTCAGATTTAAATCCAGTAAACAAAGCTTAACTTCAAAAATTATGATCTCCTTGTCCAGAGCTCAAAACGTTACAAATTATATATCAACGGAAAGCCCTGGATGTCTACTTTATATCTGGAAAATTTCATAATTTTATCACATGCCGTTTATTCCCAGATTTTAAAAATGTGAACATTATCCAGAAAAACATCTCAAAATAACACTGTCTTATAAGGTGACAGAAAATTCTTATGAAAACTCTTATTTTCCAGTAAGCTTTTGATCCTCAAAAATAACATTAAACAACTGAAATAAATATGGGAGAGGTATTAAAATCCTTACCTAAGCCCAAAAGTCAATTGCATTTAACCTTCTTGTCTTCACCGAATACTTTCTCAATTTCCATTGTCCTCTCTCTCTCTTTTGGTTTCTCCACTATTTTTCTCTCTTTCGGCTTTCCAATATTTTCTTTCTTTGTTGGACGACATGCATTCAACAATGGGAAAGTGTGTCCTCTATTTATAATTGCCAAAAATGAGAAGGTGTGGTATACGTAGACAATTTGGTGAAGTTTGGTGGATAATGATAAAAATGGGTGAATTATGTTGTGTGTGAATGTAGTGCGTTTGGCAAGAGGGTGGAAGGTGTGATGTGTAGGTTGGAATTATTCTCCTTTTCATACTTTACCTACACATTACCAAATTCTCAATTCTTACGGCACAAATATACACACACACATTTTCCATATATGTTGGTAATAAGTAATTTTAATGGTGTGAAATAAAGAAATGAAATGAATGTGCGTGTGTACATTTCTTTACTGCCAACTTAGGGGAAATTTGAGGATGGGGAATGCTACCTAATAAAGAATTGGACAATTCATTTGGCTGCATGAAACACCGCAAAGAATGATCAAGTAGCTATTAAACAAATATACTGTATAGCCTACTTTTATTGACCAATGAAATATATCCATATGAGCATTTGGAATTTCCTACTTGTAATCCTCCAATAAAATTTTCTTATTTTCAATAATTACTCATATAGTCTTTCAGACCAATTTTTCATAATGTATACGTGAATAGTAAATACGTACATATGAATAGTAAATTACTATTCATAGTCTCAAAATATACTGATCCCAAATTTGTCACATTTAAATACTGGGTCTAGTAGTCTTCCAAATATAGACTAATTTCCAAATCTTTAGACCCAAAATTCGGGATATTACACGAAAAGCCCTTGATAAATCTCCTATAATAGCCAGCTAGACCTAGAAAACTCCTGATCTCAGTCACGGACTTTGGTCGTTCCCATTGGAGAACTGCTTCAACTTTAGTATGGTCCACTGCAACACCTTCAGCCGATACGACATGGCCTAGGAATTTTACTTCCTTCAACCAAAATTCGCACTTAGACAGTTTCGCATAGAGCTTGTGCTCCTTCAACACTTGTAGCACGATTCTAAGGTGCTCTTTATGTTCTTCTTCATCCTTAGAGTAGATAAGGATGTCGTCAATGAAAACCACTACAAATTTATCTAGATATGGTCGGAAAATTCTATTCATGTAATCCATGAATACTGCTGGAGCATTTGTTAGCCCAAATGGCATAACAAGAAATTCATAATGGCCATATCTAGTTCTGAATGCAGTTTTTGAGACATCTTCAGCTTTGACTCTCAGTTGGTGATAACCTGATCTGAGGTCGATCTTGGAGAATATGGATGCTCCCTTCAACTGATCAAGTAGATCGTCGATCCTGGGTAAAGGATATTTATTCTTTATAGTCACTTTATTCAACTGGCGATAGTCAATGCATAGTCTCAGGCTCCCATCTTTCTTCTTCACAAAGAGTACGGGCGATCCCCAAGGAGATACACTGGGTCTGATAAAACCCTTTTCTAACAATTCCTCGATCTGCCTCTTCAATTCTGCTAGTTCCGATGGAGACATTCGGTAAGGAGCTTTAGAGATAGGTTTCGTTCCAGGTACGAGATCAATAGAAAATTCTACTTCTCTCTCTGGGGGTAAACCTGTCATTTCTTTCGGGAATACCTCCGGAAACTCGTTTACCACTTCGATATCTTCTATCCCTTCCTCTACTTCTGCTTGAATGGAGAAAAACACCATGTACGCAAGACAACCATGATGAACAGGCTTTTCATCTTGTACTATAGACAATAATTGTGGTCTACTATGACTCATAGAGTCATCCGCAAGAGAGATAGTCTTCCTCTTGCAGTCAAGGATGATGTCATTAGCTGACAACCAATCCATTCCTATTATTACATCGATACCCTTCGTGGGTAAACAAACAAGGTCTATATTTGAGATCCTATTATCAATCTCAATCGTACAATTTAAGCAAGCCCTAGAAGTTTTTACTGAAGCTCCCGCCGGTGTAGAAATAATCATATAATAAGGCAATTCACTCACTCTTAAATTCAATCGAGGCACACAGTCGTATGATATAAAAGAGTGTGTGGCACCAGAATCAAATAAGGCTTCTACTTCAAGACCTTGGAGTTTGAGGATACCTTTAATCAGATTTGGTGAAGCACTTGCCTCCTGATGTGATAGTGCAAACACTTTCCCTGGCACTGCAGTTCTAGCATCCTTGGCCCCTCGAGGCTCCTCCTCACAAAATCTGGAAATGTGTCCTGGCTTTCCACAGTTGAAACACGTCACACATGGTCCTTGGTGTATTCTTCCACACTTGGCACACATCTGATTGTTAGCGGTGCTTGCAACAGGAGCTGTGGATCCCCTATATGAACTCTGACCTCCACTGAAGTGACTCCTTTGAGGTCCTTTGAATTGACTCCTCGGTGGTCTGCTGAAATGACTTCTTTGGGATCCAGTAAAATAACTCCTCGATGGTCCACCAAAGTGATTTCTGGATGGTTGGCTAAACCGCGTATTCACATTACTGAAGTTGTGACTCTGCTTCTTAGTAACTCCTCCCGTTGGTCTCATGAGGTGTGTAGATCTGGCCTGAAAACCCTTCATCTTCTCAGCTTCCTCTTCTCGTTTGTTCCTTGCTATCGTGCGCAGTTTGTCACATATTTCTTCAAAATCCCTTGTTTCATCAAGGAACGGTGATAGAGCTGTTTTTAGGTCTGGTCTAGCTTTTTCAACCAATCGAGCACTCAACCATTTAGAGTTGTTCTGTGAATATCCGCAGAATTTAGACAACTCTAAAAAGCGAGTAATAAATTCGTCTTCATGTAATTCCCCTTGCCTGAATGTGAGGAATTCAGTTTCTTTCTCTATTCTGATTGAAGGGGAAAAGTAATAATTTTCGAACTTTTCCTTAAACTCTTCCCACGTCATCTCAGCATTTCCTTTTGTTTTGGTGCTTTCCCACCATTCTTCAGCTGCTTTCTGCAACAATTGTTCAGCAACCATCACCTTTTGTTGTGAGCTAATCTCGATAACTCTGAAAATCTTTTCTACACGCTTCAGCCACTCCAGTGCTGCAATCGGATCTAGCTTCCCCTCGAACATCGGTGGAGTAAACTTCCGAAATTTTTCCCAAACCTCAGTAATAGGTAAGGGATGATATTGAGAATGAGAACCGCTACTACCTCCATCTTCAGTGCGAGAACGACTTCCTCCCCTAGATTGATGGTCAGAAGGTGTGACTTCCAGAGCCTTCTCCTTTCCTTCCTTACCACCTTGGCCTCTTCCTTTTGCTAGTTCATCCTCGTGTCTATTCACTTTCTCTCTCATTTCCAAGATGACGTCTCGTAATTCTGCCAAAAGGGCATTGTTATCCTGAGGATGGGAACCATCTTGATGCGGAGGGAGACCTCTTTGGGATGAGGCAGGGGTTGAATTAGTTCTTCGAGTTCTTGCCATTATCTCCTCCTATGATTAATACTATAAGGACACTAAACAAATAAAAATAGCTAAATAAATTCTAAATCTAACAAAGGGAAGTGCTCATGCTATGATATTTAATTTGCCACGAACTTTTTTTTAAAATTTTTTTTTAAAGAAATCACTTTAGAAAATAAACAAAATTGCCATGGAACCTTTAGCTCTGATACCAAAAATGTAACACCACAATTTTAATACCCAAAAACTCGGTCAAAATATTGAAAATACCTTCAAAAGAGTTCAACAATATCCAAATCCTTTTACAATGTTACCATTTCGAATAAAACCCGTAATACATAATCAGAGTAAATTCCAGAAAATATTTCAGAGTTTAATACAAAACGGAAGTCTTAGGTTCATGGCAAATAAAATAACATAACATAAACTATAGGAGTACAAAAGAGCTTCCAGAGCTCACTCCATAGGTGCCTTCCCTTGCTCTCTACTAGAATAATCACCTGAAAAATGTTAATATGGGATGAGATTCCACGTCTCAGTAACTACTGAATATTTCTACCGTACACGAGCAAATAATATATGACAAAAAGATATGGGCTGATTTCAAATATATATGTAGATTCCATAATTTCTCATACAAAATAATTTATACTAATAGTCATCAATATAGAAGGTAATAAAACATATATATCTCAAAAGTTCTCTTCTCATGTCTTTACAGATTATTCACCATTATATCAAATTCTTGAACTGTTCAGAAATGCATTATGCAGTATGCACCCTCCCTTATATCACCTTCCAACCATATACCGCTGACTGGAACCATAGGCTAACACATAGTCCAATAGAAACTCATTCATTTGACTGAATTGTTCCAAGCTCACCAAAACTTAAGATACACCCGGCCAAAGGTATAGAGCTTAAATCTGGACTATGGCTCCCCTCCTTTAAAATAACAACTAAGGAGGTGTCACATGTCCCACATCTCCAATGAAATCCCGGCCAGAGGAAAACATGGAAGATGGGGCCCTGAAAAGTACCATCCACTGTGCACCGAGTGGTGGCATAAACAATTCTTATCATTCAATTCCCTCCTTACTCCACCCATCACAATACAACCGCCATGATGAATGTATTTACTCAAAAATAATGCATTATTATACCATTATATACATTGATATGCGTATTTATGAATAGTAAAATACTATGCGTATCTGTGAATAGTAAAAAAAAAAGGTATATACATGAATAGTAAAATGAGTAGTAAATACGGTATACGTGAATAGTAACATGAATAGTAAATACGGTATACGTGAATAGTAACATGAATAGTAAATACGGTATACGTGAATAGTAAAAATGAATAGTAAATACGGTATATGTGAATAGTAAAAATGAATAGTAAATACGGTATGTATAAATAGTACCTCTACAGATTTGCAAGTCAAAGTTCCCACACCAGATCTTAAAACCATAAATATTTTCTAAATATTCTTGCCAAAATAGTAAACAAACAAATTTATAATCATACATAATTCACAAGTATAAGGAAGAATATTCAGAGTTACCTGTTACTTGCTAATACCCGAATCACCAACCAGCTATTATAACTCTCAAGCAAATATCTCTACTCTCTCTCTCTCTCTACCTCTCTCTATGGCTCTTAGAAGTTGTGAAGAATGAAATGAAATGGAAGGTCTATTTATAGTTGGAAAATGGGTCTTTAAGTGTAATTTTCGTCTCTGGGTCGTTTTACGTAATTTTCCCAAAATTATAAAATGAAAACTTTCCCGTGACTTCTTCAGCCGCCCCGTGAACCTTTTTTTAAAAAATTTAATAATATTTTAATATATATTATTTTATTATTATAATATAATATTATTATTTAAATAATAAATTATTATTGAGTGGGTCCCGCGGCCAATTTTTTTCAAACTTCACGAGAAAGTTTGCAGAGAATTATTTTTGGCCGTGGGTCCCGCAAAATACTGATTTCAAATTTATCACTTTCTGAAAATAGAGCCTACTAGTCTTTCCAAAATAGGTTTATGTTCAAGATATTAGATTCAAAATTCAGGATGTTACATGTTTGGTGATAGGTTTCTGGATTATGGGGATTTCACTAGGGTTTGAGGTGACACTGAATCTAGTTTCGATTGGGCCATCAAGGAAAAGGAGGCCGAAGATTCTGTTCCAAGAGCTAGGAGGCTGGGAGGAAGGAAGGGGTAAAAGGGTTTATTTTATCCCTCAAATCTCCGCCGTTGGATAAAATTATAATATAATGGTATTGAGAGAGGTAGGTAAAGGTAAGCAAAATAAGGGTAGGCAGAATAACTTATCCCAATAAATATACTATAATTTTATAATTTGGTTTATTATTTGTTGCAGATAAAGATATGGACGTATTCATAATGCAGGAGAAGATATTTTTGATTTTTTTATTTATAAAGCGGAGCCTACTTTTTGAAGTGAAGCAATGAAATTTCTTTGAAATTGATGATAGTGGCAAAAAAGATGAAAATGATAGTCATCATACCCATGTTGTTTAATGGTTAGTTTCTTATGCTGTGTGTGAGTTATTTATGGATAATATTTACCTTTGATTATGAATTAATAACTACGTTTATTTGTTGTAAGATGTGCGTTATTTAGACCTTAATTTTGACAATATTTATTTATTAAATTAGAACTTTAATTGTTTTAATTTATTAATTATATTTTTTTTAAAAAATACAGAAAATAGTTAAAAATTAGAAAAATGGCTCCCGGCCCTGAAGAACAGGCCCTTGAAAAATATCTTTTTTTTTCTTACCCTGGGCTTAAAAGGCCAGTCCTTTTAAGTTAAGCCATGGTCTTTTAAAGGCCGGCCCTAATTTCCAACTCTACAAACATCTCACGTCTCCGAAATCTCACAAACACATCTCTATTTAAAAATAAATAGATCAAGCGTCCCCCTAGGGCAGAAGGAGGGGCTAGGGGGGCCCTTACCTCCTTAAAATTATCGAGTTGAACCCAAAATTTTTAGAAAAATTATATTTTAGTTTTATAAAAGTTTAAAAATTTTCACTTTAGTCCTTATTAAGAGTTTTCTAGGATTTAGAGGGACTAAAATGAAAATATTGAAAATACTTATGAGCTAAAATATAATTTCTTAAAATTTTGGGTTTAGTTCTATAATTTTCTGCCTCTAATTTTAAATGCTGACTCGACTGTATCCTATTTTTTAAATCCCAACCAAAGCACATACATAATGATGCAAGTTGAACTATTAATTAATGTACGTACGTCAAATATAAGATACTAGGTCAAACTATCGATAATATCATGGCCTTTCTAATTTTTCTTATTGTCCTTTTGGAAATTGCATGTTTTTGGTGACACAATAATTAAAATCTTTGATTAAATAATAACCCTAGACCAAATTTTTATCTGAATCACATACGAGCCACAATTGGAAGATATTTTATCCAAAAACAATAGAGCAAATGTACAATTTTAACAACAAACTTTTTAAATAGGGCATTTGGCACAATTAAATTATTTTTGGGTGCTAAAATGTACATAAATATTACACAATAGGGCAATTTTAACAAAATGTCAGATTGAGGAAGTAAACATTAGCTCAATCTATATGAGCCCTACATGACGCACTAAAAAAAAAAAAAACTTTGGATCAGGGACGAAAATTACCCATAAAAAAAATTCTGTCGGAAATTACTGACAGAATTGTGTCAGTAATAATCGCCGACAGAATTCTGTTGATTTAATGTCTTCTGCTACGGTTTTTTCTGCGACGGACGTTTTTTTTTTAATCAAAAATCCAATTACTAATGGAATTATGTCGGTAATCCAGTGTTTTTTTTATTTTTTAATGTAGTGACGTATAAGGCTTAAGTTGGCATTGGAAAAATACATTCACGCAAGTCGAAACAAAACTCTTCTCATAAACTTACTTCATATCATGAAATTATGTTGGAAAAATAACTTCTCCTGTTAATCCAAACAGACACCAGATGTCTTTTTTTTTTTTCCCCCCCCTCCTTCCGCTTTAGCTTTTCCTCCAGAAGAACCAGAAGAATCCGTCTTCAGAAACTAAGCTATTGACACTTTAGGGCCATCAAACCTAACCTTCAGGAGGTAAAGGTAGGACTGGGAGATTGACCCTTCCAAGCGCATCATCAAGTCAGTTATTGCTCGTGACACTTTTGACACAGTCCACCGTGATGTCTACGTACGATGGCCAAGACGCCATCGGTTAGTCCTACCTCCAATTCACGCCTTCCTCTCCCTTTTTGCCATGTAAAGCCTCCGAAAATGATTTGTACGCCCCAACAAAACGGCACCGTAAGCACCATTCACAGCTCTATTTCTCCCTGTGTGATCAACTCCTTCGATGCCACTCTCAGTGGACTTCTTTGCTTGTCCAGCTCTCTCAGTTTCGTAAGTGAAATAAATCCCTAAAGTTCTCACCTTTCTTCATTCCCAGATGTTCAACTTGGTCCTTTTTTTTTCCGACTCTTTGATTGATTTTTCTATGAATCAAGGCTGGGGTTTTCTAAATCAGCAAGGAGGTGCAGGAGGGGGATGAACCCGGCCCCCCCCCCCCCCCCCCCCCCCCCCGGGGGGGGACCGGGACCCGCTAGATGAAACAGTAGGGATTAGTAGCGATAATATAATTCTGCCTACACGAGATCCAGACCGGACTATATTGATTTTGAAGGAGGAGAGCATGAAGACTGTGGTGGAGATAAGAACAAGAAGAAGAAAAGGAAGAAGTATCACAGGCTCACCGTTGAAGAAATCAGAGAAATGGAAGCGTAAGAGAATGTACATCATGTGGGGACGATATAGACTGAGCTAACACCAGTTTACACAGGTTGTCTTAAAATTGCCTTAATTTGTTTACATTTTAGGGGGGGATAAAAAACAATCGTGCCAAATGCCCCACAGTTAAATGTTTATGGTTAAAATTTCACATTTGCCCAAAACAAAAATCAGAACATTTAATTTTGATCAAAATAATAAACTAGTAGTATATATCTAGAATATCCCTTATATGACCAATTAGCAAATATACCTAAATATAATCTAAATAAATAATAAGATATAAGAGCTTTCGATAGGCCAATTTCACTTATTCTCAGATGACTAGGTGCTGCTATGGAATAATCGGTTTTTGAGAAGTGGTGAAAGTAAAGTAATTACACTGCAAATGAACCTATTTCACAAGCGGATGTTATGGAATTTCTCTCATGTAAGCGAGCGGCTGTCCTGGACCATCTTCCTCGAATTTATAGATCATTTATAGATCTGGTATGCAAGATGATCATATTATTTGTCTAAATGCATGATTTAAGAGCTATGTTTCGTAGTTGCACTGGTATGGTTCAAAGAAATCTTTAGTCCTCTTTGCAATATGGTTTATCTTCTTACATTACATCCTCGTTTGTAATTTGACTCTATTATAAAAAAATTCTTATGATAAAAAGGGCATTTTGGTCCCAAAAAAAAAGTTTTACAACGAAACTTAATGGTCAACGTTTTGGTGAATGGAAATATAATCTTAAATATATAAGATAGGTTTATGTAACATTAATTTAAATTTTAAGGGAGGTTTACATGTGTTTTTAAAATATAGGGGAGGTAAATATTATTAAAGCAAAATTAAGGGATATTAAGTATTTTACTCTAATAACTTCAATGTATTTGCTTCAACTATCGAAGATAAAAAGTTCATGGCAAAGCCACCAAACAACAACAATTTGCACAACACCGTACGTCGTGCAAAGCCCTCAAAATTTTGAAATAAAAATCGAAAAAAAGTTGTCAAAAAAACTTCATTATATTTTCTCACTTGCATGATAGGCAATCTTTCATGGACTCAGTAAGTGTATGGTACCCTCGCCTTCTCTAGCTATTTCCTCTTGAATCATGCGAATCTCTAAGAGGTTGCTTGTAACATCCCGCCTTTTAAAATGTGGTTTTCAAAAGGGATCATCAGAGTTCCGAAGAAAGTTAATCAGAGTGACATCAGAAAAGATTTTCTTTTTAAAACAAAACGAGTAACTGATAAACATCCATTGTTGGTGTGTCTGATACTAATATAGTCATCCGAATATTCAAGTATTCAAAATTAAACTGAAAAGACAAAAACAACGTCCGAAGAACAATCCTCCGTTCGAATCCTCAAGCGGGCTGCTTACCCTTGTCAGCAATTCTGCCTCCGCCAGAACTTGAGGTTATGGTAAGAGCTGAGGTTCAATTCCCATTGAACCTCAGGTAACGGTTAACCTCATGCTTATGAATAGTTATGTATGACAGATATTCATGATAATACAGCATAACCACGTATCAATTCAATCATCACATATTCACATCAATCCAGTCTGCATTATTCACCAGTGCCACGATGGCCTATCGTGTCTTCAGCGCTAGGAAAACTCAACGGCATTACCAAGACTGTAACCCGTTATAAAGCTGTATATGTTCAAATAATTTTTAAAGTAGAGTTACAGCCTATGAGCATATCTATCACATACAATTGTACAATAAGCATCAGAGTTAGTGTTACAGTACGCGTCTGTACCTTCGCTTGTCGTGCACGGTACGTTGTTGGTTGCGACGCGTTCATAGATTCCTATTAGGGTAATATCGCACCCATTAATTCACAACCAATATCCCAATAGATATCCTAGCCTCAAATGACTATTTTACCCTTGGGGTTTTAATTTTCCACTTTATTTTCTCAAAATTTCGTGAAAAAACGCTGGTGCAAATCTGGGCAGAATTTCGCCTAACTTTGAAAAATCATAACTAATTCTAGAAAAATCAAAACGAGGATCCGTAAAATTTCATGGAACCCTTAGGATGTATACTTTCAAGTAAAATTAATATATTTTTCCCAGATCACACGGTTCATACCCAGTTTTTAAGTTTTGAACATCTGTCCAGAATTTTCCAGAAATTCGTAGCCCTAACCTTGGGATTTTTTATCTCCCTGTACAGAAATCATTTGGAAATGTTCTTTACATATTTAAAAATCCCTATATGTCTACTTTAACCATGAATATTTCCAGAATTTTTCAACCATGTTTTCAACATAGAATATAAACATTTTCATGACTGACTCCGAAACTCCAGAACCGATGAAATTTCGCCAGAACTTCGTTACTTCGGTGTTTCTCTTCCGGAAATTTTGCTAAAACTATTTCTTCATTATTTTTTAGAAATAAAACCAATTTTAACCATAAAAATATGAATTTAAAATTATTCTAAACTATTTAAGATCTAAGCTACTTCTAACTAAGAATTTAAAAGCTAAAAACTAAAGAACTTGCTTACCTCTTCTTGAACTCCTTCAAGCTACTTCCACTTTCTTGCACTTCTCTCTAATATTCAGATTGCTTTTTTTGGTGTGAGTTTTGTGAAGAGCCAATGCCCCTATTTATAGTCTAAGGGTTGGGTAATGTTGTAATTATTTGAAACTCTCTCTTAGCAATTCTTGGCCATTGGATCTAGGGTAATTGGAAGCACACATCTTGACCTTACACCACACCCTTCTAGCCTCTTCTAAAGCTTTTGAGTCATCTCTATGAATCACCATATGGTACATTATCCTCTTCTACAATTGATGACTTATTATCCAAAGGGTTTGGCTTTCTTTATGCTAAGTAGAATCCATTGAAAAGAATTTGTTTAGGTATTCTAATGAAGTTGTATGCTCAATTGCTTATTGGTTTTGAACTCTAGAAATTTTTAGCTTAATTTTGAGACCAATTTTGCCTATCTTTTCTATTGATTCCATTTCTCAAACAATTATGAAAATGACTTTGGTTATACTTGTTTTCATGCTTGATTTATGCTTGTTATGAATCTCAACTTAGTTTTCATACTTAGTTCATGTATTTCAAGATATGATTTGATTTGTATAGGTTTTATCTAGAATTATTTTTATGAACCAATTTAGTTATTTTATTTATCCTTTTCCTCATTGGTCCACCTATAATCCTTTACATCATTCCTTCCATCATCTTATCTTTCAAAGCCTTGAAAGTCTTTAGATAGGGTTGTGATTCATCATGTAGGTGTGTGACTCATCTCATGCTTAGGTTAGTGATTCATGCAAGCTTAGGATGATGATTCATTTGATAGAGTTGTGATTCATCTTCTAGGGTAGTGACTCATAGTGCACATGTGTATTTTGATTGATTAATCAACTCTTCTTCTTTTTTCCTTTAAGAAAAAACGCACCCCTCCCCCTTTATATATATATATATATATATATATAATGTTTTGTTGCCTTTACATCACTTATGTGGAAATTTATCATTGGTTGTTTCCTTGTCTCATGGATTAAGCTTTGTTAGAATTAATTAGGGCCTTTGGATAAGCTTTATAAGATTAATTCTTAGCCTTTAGATCATAGTTGAAATTGTTGACTTTTCAACTCTTGATTAGCATTTGATTAACATCTTAATCCTAAGCTTAATTATCTCTTGCTTGTTGTATGATTGGTTCATGTATTAATTTGTGTTTGTTCCTAATTCATTTAGTGCTAAACCCAAGCCTTTATTGGTCTTTGAGTTTTAATTAGCTTAACTCATTTCTAGTTGGTGATTATTGGTGCTAATTGTAATTAATTGGCTAAACCTTCCATTAGTGTTAATTAATTGCCCATTAAATGTTGGTAATTATTATTTTATTTGTTCAAGTGCTTTGGTAACTTATTAGGGCATTTTATGAATTAATATGGGCTAAGTATTAATTCTAGGGTTTTAGAAAATTTAGTTTCTTATTTAATTATGAATTTTGAAATTTATGTCCTCTTAATTTAATCCCTTGATTAATTATAAAAATTTACATAATCATTTTGTTTAGTGAAAACCTAAGTGTCCACTAATTCCTATTATGCTCCCCTATTTAATTGGGAGTTGTTTGTATTTTTAGGGTATTTTATGATTCCAAACAAAATTTAGAAAAATAAAACATTGGCTACCTTAAATTCTAAAGGAAAATAACCTAATAGATAAAACAAATATATCTCAAAATTTGAGACCACATATTCACCTATTTTAAATAGGTGCCATCAAACCAAATATTGTAATTATGATAATTGTTAATTTGGGATATTACATTGTTGGCTTTAATGTATTGCCAATGTCAATCACAACAATTTTTTGACATCAGCTTAAGGAGACATTCTATTGCTGTATTTACATAATCTATTGGAATAACTTCTATGTTAGGTTTTACATTGTACTTCAAGCAAAATCAACCATTTCTTGCGTCTCCTTCATCCCTCTGGTGATACTTGGGAGTTCTGATCATATTCCTACCTTAAAGGTGAGATTTCGTTTATCAAGTGTGTGAACTTGAGCTGAAATTTCAGCAATAGACTCTCCTGATTTCATGTGGAATAAATCGTACTCAATCATTAGAGTGTTGACTCATTTTCTTATGCCCATAGTACCTTCGTGAGCAATTTCAAGAGCCTTCCACATCTCTTTAGTTGACAACAAAGTGCATATTCGAAAGTAGTCTTTCTAGCTTAGGATCCTTCTTAGGGTGTTACTCCTTACAGAGAAGAACTAATTCTATACTAAATGAAGACAGAATATCACATAAGAGGGGATGAATTGGATGATTACTAAAAAAACTTTGTAACTGACATCAAGAATTTAAATTACAAGGTGAGAATAGAATAATAATGGACACAGAGAATTTATATTGGTTCATTTCAAACTTTTGACCTACGTCCCAATCCCCAGACACTTTGAGATTTCCATTATCACTTTCACAATTAACACTTTGTTTCTCGAAGTAATCTTTTAATTAGGATTCACTCCCCATTATAAATTGTAATTGATATACCCACACTCAAAGTCTCACTACCTTGAAATTTTTACAAAAACAATGATCAAATAAGAAACTCTCTCATAAAGTAGATATTGAAACACTAAAGTACATAATATCCAAAGATATTACAGAGTATTAAATAAAATAGTAAATAACAATAAATTCAATTGAGAGTTGTTAGTTTCATTAGTTGCTCCAAATTGAATGCTTCCCCTTTTATTGGTGGTTGCAATTGAGGATCGTTGGGAAGATTCAATGTATCTGTTGTGAGTATTTAATGTAGCCGTTAAACAGTGAAGTCTGTTCGTTACCCATAACTTAGATTTTGCAGTGCTTTCGTCATTTATCTGCCCCTTCAAAATTCCGTTTGATTTTCCTGTTGGTTTGCCATAATACTCATAGGGATGGATATAGCATAAAGTTCTTTTGGTCTGCTCAGAGTTGATTGCCATGTTGCTATTTGCTTTTTGCAACTACATTTAATGCTTTTATGTAATCATTTGCTTTTTGGTAACCTACTATTAATCCTTCATATAATTATCTGCAACTTATTAATACACTGGTTGAATATAGTTAAGAATAGTAATGAATAATGATAAGAAGATAACAAATTGCAATCAATGATTTTAACTTTATGTACACAATGATTTGCAGAGGCACAAATGGAAACTCGAATTTGACTTCCAAAACCCAAGTTTAGTGTAATACCCGAAAAATCATTATTTATCTTAAATACAATATTTGGGTAAATAATACCTATTAAAAATAGGAGAATATGTTGTTTCTAATTTTGTAATTTATTTTCTATAATTTTGGGCAATTTTCCCTTAATATGGAATAAACCAAATGTTAGGCTTAAAATTAAATTTTAAGGCTTCAAATTAGGGATCATAAAATTATCATAATTAAGCATAGTCTTAATTTATTCATAAGAGACAATTTAATGACATAAAAATACTTGTACCAATTAGAGAGAAAATTTGCCAACAACTAATGGACAATTAAATTTGCAATAATTAGAGTAATTGCATTAAATTTTTGTAATTAATTGAAAAACTAAATCTTCTAATTTTCATATTAGGGATGCTAATTAAGGTTAGTTATGAAGGGCTGGGATTAAACCTCATAAAGCTAAATCCAATGGCCTTAATTAATTACCTAACTAATCCTAATCTATGTGATAGTAAGTGGACCAATGAGAGACTTTGACACTAGCTTATGAGACACAAATGAAACACAAAATTGGGACAAAATGAAGAGGAGGGGGGCGGCATTCTTGAGCTGAAAAGAGGAAAGCGAATTGTTTAATATTAGCATATAAGCACATGGGATAAGATGGTTAAATGCCCATTAATGCATGGAAGAGGATCATGTCCTTGTAATAAGGTCTTAATGACCTTTGGAAGAGGATAAATGCCCATTAATGCATGGAAGAGGATCATGTCCTTGTGATAAGGTCTTAATGACCTTTGGAAGAGGATAATGAGAGAGAGTGAAGGGGGAGGGGGATGTGTGTGTGTGCGTGCGTGTGTGTGCTCGTGTGTGCGTGCATGTGTGTGTGTATGTCAGAAGAATAGGATAAATTAATTTAATTCAAGAAATATAAAATTGACCAATAAGAAAATTCAAAACACAAGTGAGCTAAACCTTTGGTAAACTAATTGGTTTAGGGAGAAGTTTTAATCATAGGTTAAACATAGAGATTGATCTTGATCAAGAACATATATTGAACTTGGGATCAAGTATCATCATAAATTTTACCCAACTTATACAATTAATTCTAAAAATGATAAAAAGGCAATTAGAGACTTCTAATTAATCCATAAGGTTCAAAGTCAAGAAGCTAATTAATGTAAGAAACTTGAATTAACTTCAATCTAACCCCTAAATACATCCTTGCTTAGTTGGTAACCAACTACCGTTTTCTTCTAGTTACAAACACACTTAAGATAACTAGACACTTGAACACAAAATTGGAGAATCAAAGGGGAGGGGGGACGGATGGTTTGGCTTGGAAAAGGGGTAGTGAATTGTTTATATTAAACTAAAAAACATATGCAATTAAACATTGATGAGGAGAACAAATTGAAGAGAGAGATTTGTACTTAGGATAGGAGTATTAATGAGAAATGGAAGGGGATAGAAAGGAGAGAGGGGACGGTTTTGAGCAAGGGAAGGTGAGGATGAGGCTTCACAATTAACCTAGATCTAAGGGTCCAAATTTAAGAAGAATAGGTTTGAGAAAACTACCAAAATGCCATGACATTTTGCTACAAATAGCAACCTATGCTTCATCAATTTTCACACCAAAACAAGCATAGAAAATCTGATATAGAGAGTAGAAAGTGAGAGTGAGGAGCTTCTTGAAGGAGTTAAAGCATTGGTAAGTAAGTTCTTCAAGTTCTAGTTCTTAAACTCATAGATAGAAGTTGCTTTGATCTTAAATATGGTAGAGTAATTTTATTTTCATGTTTTTATGGTCAAAATTGGATTTATTTCGAAAAAATTATGAAGCAAGTGTTGGAGCAAAATTTGTGAAAGTTAAAGAATCAAAGTAGCGAAGTTCTGGCAAAATTTTGTCGGTTAGCGATTTTTGGAGTCAGTGTTAAAAACATCGGTATCTTATGTACGAGATGAAGTCATAAAAATCTGGGAAAATTCATGGTTAAAGTAGACCTATAGGGATTTTCAAAAATGCCTAGAATATATTATTTTGAGCTCTGTACAGTGAGATAAAAATTCTCAAAGTTGGGCTACGAAATTCTGGAAAATTCTGGGCAGAGGTTCAAACCCTTAAACCTGGGAATGATTCACACAATCTGGGAAAAATGAGTATTGTTTTTCTAAAAGTAGACATCCTAAGGATTCCAAGGAATTTTACGGATCCTTGTTTCGAGTTCTGTAGAATTAATTATGATTTTTCAAAGTTAGACGAAAAATCTGCCTTAAATGCTGTAACCAACGTTTTTCACGAAATTTTGGGGAAATAAATTAAAAAATAAATCCACCAGGGGTTAAATAGTCATTAGTGGCCAAAATATCTTTTAAGGTATTAGTTATGGATTAATAAACGTGATATTACTATTATAGGCTGTCTGAGAGCGCATACCGACCGACGTACGTACCGCAATCACCGACTAAGGTACGAACGCGTACTGTAACTTTAACTCTGATGCTTATTGTATATTTATATATGATAGATGTATTCATAGACTAAGACTCTGTCTTAAATTATTCATTATAATTCAGCTATACATGGATTATAGTCTTGATAATGCCGTTGAATTTTCTTAGCGCTGAGGACACGAGTGTACATCGTGGCACTGGATAGTGCAGACCATTATAACATACATGTGCAGTGGCTATGTACTATTATTATCTTACATATGTGTTTATTGTTGTAATGTCATGAATATCTGTCATACATAAACTGTTACATAAGCATGAGGTTAACCATTACCTGAGGTTCAATGGGCGTTGGACCTCAGCCCTTACTATAGCTTCAAGATCCGGAGGAACCAGGACTGAGGACAAGGGTAAGCAGCACACTGAGGACATGGGCAAAGAATGTTATTTTGGATTAATATTATCGTATTATTAAATATTCAGATAATTGTACCGCTTTATAAGCAGTCAAATACACCAACATAAAATTTTTATCAAATACTCGCTCTTTTAAATTGTTCTAATACTCTACTCTAGTTAAAATGTTTTGAAAACGTTTTCGAAAATTGGGGTGTTACATTTAGATTATTTTCTTCTCAAATGAAAGTTTGATTGAAATTGAAGTTAAACGGAGAAGATTGATTTGCAAAGCATAACTGGAGTCTTAAAATACTGACTTGAGTACTCTAAACTCAAGTCAAATCTTCACAACTCGAGTTGTAAAGTTTTGATTTGAAAAATAAAGTTTAGTGAGAGCCACCAAAACTCGAGTTCCATTTATTCAACTCGAGTTGTGAACTTGAGTTTCATAAGAAGAAACTTCAAGTGTGCCAAATACTTAAGTAAAAGAATTGAAGTTTGAGCTTTACCATGTCAATTTGAGTTTTGTGCAAATAACTCAAGTTGTTACCTTGATTTTGTTGTCACTGAAAGCTTCTCACTCAAGTTTTGAACAGCTAACTCAAGTTGTCAATACTATAAACAATTTTATCAATGATTTGTAAAGCATTGACTTGAGTTCTTAAACAACAACTCGAGTGTAACCGCAACAAATACATTAAAAATGACTTTCTAATTCAACTTTTGTTGCATCAAATGTTATTCACTCAAGTGTCATTTAACACACACTTGAGTGATATAAATCATCAAGTTTATATTTATTACAAGTGTTTGTAATCATCAAAACATATTGAATCCAGAACTAACATTATTTTCTCTAAATTTACAACAAATACTTGGATTTCAAGATTTGATATTATGGAGCTATAGGAAGCCGCACTAAGTGGAAAATATATTTATTGACTCGTGTAAAAGTGTTGAGACTTCTTGCATTGTCTGCTTGTTGGATGTTTGAGATACTATGAATTGGACAAGACTTAAATATTTTAAAGGTCTAAATTAAGCAAGCGTTTCATTGTTGAAAATATAGAAACAATTTCTTGATATTTTAAAGTAAACATGATGGTTTGTGGGATCCTTTATCTAGTGAAAGAGGGTAATGTCCATAAAATTCCATTTATTAGGGAAGCTTTTATTGAGTGAAATCATTGAGCACATTGATTGAGTAGGGTGTCAAGGCTACTACAAAGGGTTGAATCAAGTTACATTCTAGACCTAACTTATTTTAAAGTCCCTTACTGGATGATTCTGACTATGTTGACAAGGGTTCACGCACTGTAAATGCTTAGTTATATTTATAGATATATAACAAAATGTTTCTAATATGTGTATGACTTTTTGGTGGGAGTTAAAATACATGATTACCTCCATAGAAGTTCCCAACAAAAAAATTAAATAATTTAATGGTATCCCATTTGAAACATTATAATTTTGTAAAAGTTATAGAGGACCCTTAAACTGGTGCAAGATAGAAGAAGCTTGAGACCATAATCGAACTTAGAGTTTATATTCAAGAGAAAAAAGTCTAATTTTTGAAGGATTATGATGGGAAAATATGAAAATATCAATGTTGGAAATCAAACGGGAGACTTGGAGTCCACAATTTTAGATTTGGGATTCTAGTGAGTTTAAAAAAAAAAAAAATTGTTGAATGCTTTGTACACCCAATTAGCTTTTGTTCATAGTAGTTTATATAAATTACATAGCACATCTTCAAGGAAGATATTGAGAAGAATTAAATTAAATTCACAATACATACCTCTAAAAGCTTGTCCTATCATGCTTATTCGAAATTTGGGGACCAAATTTTTTTTAAGGGGAAAAGAATGTGATAACCCAAAGAGGAAAAAAATAAATTATAAAAAATAATAATAAAATAGAATAATCTTTTAAAGACATTTTGATGTATATCCAACAGGATTTTTCTAGTATTCCAGCAAACTCTTTTAATAATAATAACTTAAATTTTTATTGAAGATATCTTTTAATTGATTTCTTAATCAGTCATAGAATCCATAAAATATTTTGAAATCTAAACTTTTAAAATAATTTAATACACATAAGAAGATATTTAGTAAATCTTAATACTATTGAATCTCATTTAGTAAATATTAAAGAATGTCATTATATCATAATTATCTTATAGTATTATCTAGGAGACCCATTTAAAAGACAATAAATTTTTTATCTTTATTAAGGATTGATAAAGATATATAATTGCTTGATAAACCCATGGTCGTACTTTGCAAGTTAAGGTTGTGAATATGATAAGCAGATGCATAAAACTTTAATATAAGGTTCAGTTGACTTTTATAGTTAAAGAGATTTAAAAAGTTAAATAAATTACTTAATGATAACATACATTTTATATGTATAAGATTATATAGCAGTTTATAGTTTATAAGTTATACAAATTATTCTAAAAACACCATAAATATAAATATTTTAAAGTAATTCATTTAGTTTCTTTGGATCAGTTCAAAAAAGTCAATTGGGCCCAACAACAAAAGTAATTAGGGCACCAAGGACCCAAATACTCCCACGTACCTGATTTGTGGATTTGAGGACAAAAAACCGGATCCAACCGGCTGGAACCAGGGAACCGGTGACTCGTTTTGTCCAGAACATCTCAGGAAAAAGTCATGTCGGAAAAAATCGGAGAAAACCGATGCCAACGGTTGGAAACCGCTGGGTTGCACGAGTTACCCGGTTTGTGTTCTAGACTTTCATAAGAAAAAATATGAAACCAGAGGAGGAAGATCTAGGTCAAAGATGAAGAAGTAGATGATGATAGATAAAGAGAAAGAGAGATGGAGGGTAAGAGAACGTTAGAGATAAGGTTAATGATGCGTGGAGACAAGGTTGCCGAACTTGAGGGAGAAGGTGGAGATGAGGAGCCTTCAGTTGCGGACAGTTTTTACGATCTGCAAGGAGGTGGGGTGGGGCTGTGTAGAAAAGAATAATGTGATCCGAAAGGAGTAAGTGATTAGGGTTCTGACTTCTGATTGAGCCTTATTATGGACCTCAGCCTGAGCCTCATTAGTTTAAAAAAGCATAATAACAAACATTTAATTTCATAATTTATATCTAGTCAACTCTACTAAATAAGAAATAAATTAAAATTAATTCCTTTAAACCCAATTGTTTTAAATCATTAATGTTTAATTAAAATCTACAAGTTGCTTAAAATAAAATAATATTCAAGTTTTGACCAATTAATTTTCATAAAACATAAGACAGTTAATGAAATAAAATATAATATACATTAAATTTAATTGTTATGAATTAAATTATATTATTTTAATATGAATCTTGAGTTGATCCTGGTCTAACCCTTGAACCACTTCCTTAACTGGTTCAATACCCGTCTGGTTTTTTCATTATTTGGGACGGAAAAAACAGTCAATTGAGTATTATATAAGGGTCAAAGTGCACGTTAATTATTATGTATATGGATGATTTTTCTAACTTTATAATAAATTAAACCGACATGTTTATTAAAAGAAAACACTTGGTACATTAAAGACCAAATCCGTAAGAGGATTCTCCATCACTTATGTTCCCACCAATGTTGACCTGACCAGGTAAAATTTACTTTCTCCTAACAAATAGACTTCACATACTCAACAAAACGGTAAAAATTGGAGTAAGAAGATCCTCCCTCACTCACACTGTTCTTGGCCAAAACTGCAAAAGCCAGTGCCGATTTCTCAAACTCTTCCCTCCTCTCCACCATGAGATCATTCACCATCCTCTCCACAATCTTCCTATCACACGTGTCCTTCATGTCCAATCCTATCTTCCACACTTCACTCACAAATCTACTATTTATCGGCTGATCACCAAAGAGAGGCCAGCATATCATCGGAACTCCGGCCACAATACTCTCCAGCGTCGAGTTCCATCCACTGTGTGTCATGAACCCACCAACTGCCACGTGTTCAAGCACCTCCTGTTGCGGGGACCACCCCACTATACAGTGTCTCTCCGTGGTCCCTTCTGTCAGCTCCATCGGCAGAACCCCTCCGTCTTGTTCAGACACCAAGTTGGGTCGGATCACCCACAAGAACCGCTTATTGCTGTTCATCAAACCATGCCATATCTCCATGAGTTGAGCCCTCGTGAAGACAGCGGCGCTGCCAAAGCTCACATATATCACCGACTTTGGAGGCTGAGCATCGAGCCACCTCATGCATGTTCTATCTTTTTCCTCCGACAACGACGTCGGTGGCTTGGAGGCTTTCATGAAGTCGAGAAGTGTGTGGAGGGGACCAAGTGTGTAAAGATTCGGGAAATGATCGCGTAATTTGGAGAGGACAGGACCTTCTAAGTCCTCAAATGTGTTCATAAGCACAGCTTTTGCTTGCTGCGATTGGTGGGCCTGGAATACCACACTATCTAGATCAAGAGTTCCCTCACGGCTTCCCCGGCAGAGAGCTGGCAGATCCCGACATCGAACCAAGTTTTCCATACCTGGGATTCTTGTTATTATACGATCCATGTCCTCTTCCCCTTCATACGGAAAAGACAATAACATAATATAAATACATGGCTAATTTCGCTCTAATGAAGAGGGTATATATACATACCTCTAATTGGAAGTTCGTTGCACTCAAAGAGCATAGGAACGTTAAAATATGACCACAAATAGCAGCCACTGGCCGTACGGAAATGAATGACAGGTATTCCGAGCTCGTCTCCGAGGTTGGAGGTTGGGTGTCCGAGGAAGGCATCGACAATAATGCAAGTGACTTTGGGTTTTCCTGAACGTTCCGAGCATAGCTCCCTCAACTTGGTCATTCCCTGAGACTCGACCTCTGCAAATCCTTCCTTCATCTTGCGTGAGAGTACCGGGGGTTCTCGGAGAATGCCGTCGCCAAAGGTCTCGAAGACAAGATTGGGGTGACGGGCTTCGATGTTGCCGGTGAAACGGAGCAGGCGGTTGTGCATGTGGTGGGTGTTGAGAAAGGTGACGTGGATGCCGGAAAGTGCCAGAAGTTCGGCCAGTGGGAGCACGGTGTTGACATGTCCTTGCCCTGGTAATGGAAATATCAACACATGAGGGGTTTCAGATTCACTCTTATCTTTTACAGTACTCATCTTCTCCTTCTCTATCCTTCATCAGTTTCCTTTCCGTGGCTATATATACTGATAAACAAGGGTTATAAGATGGGTTTATACAAAGGATTAGGTACTAAATAAGATAATATTTGGTTTGTGTCTGGTCTCTAAATCTATAGCCAAGTGGCCAACCGCATCGGCGCCAGTTTTCATTTCTTCATGATTCCGTGGCTATATTCACGTCATGCTTATTAAGACTGTTGAACACCCAAAACTCATCAATTTGGACTGTTTAAGCTATTCACTGTCTTCTTCCCGTACCCAAAAAAAATAAAAAATAGTGATGGGGCCGACTTGACGTATTCGATGGTGCACACGACACCAACGGTCATCGGCCATGCGCGGCCGGCTGCTTTGAATTCTTGAAATAATAGTTCATACTTCATGGTATAGAAAATTTGAAACATTTAGACTATCCAAATTGATCCTATTGGCCGGTGCTTGTTTTTGGAGTACTTAAAATAAGTATTTCTACGCTTTACAAGATAAACTTACCTCTACACAGCTAATAATCCAAACCGTCCAGTGAAAGATGAAGTGATACAAATAATTTTAATATCTCTTCACAAAAATTAGTCCAGTGCAAGTAATTCTTCTTTTATTATTAAAAAAGATATATAAAATTATAAAAAAGGACTTAACTCCTGTTCAAATATCAAACGAAACTTCAATTTAAATAGATTAATTATCCAGTGAAGTACGGTTACATATAAAATAAAAATACATTGATAAATATCATCATCATATACAGAAGAAAAATTCATTTTCTACTATCATTATATCCTCGAAAAACCTGTGGTTACTTATGATATATAGCCAGTGGCGGAACTAGAAATTTATTTTAGCCTAGATCAAAAAATAAACATATTGAACTATTTACTAAATAAAATCGCATAACATTAAAAATACAAATTAATAATATTCGACAATTAAAAAATCAAAAGATAACCTAGTAAATAAAAATTCTATGATGTTTAGAAGGAGACTCATTATAAGGTGCATCACTTTTAGAAATTATTTTCTTAGAAATACCACTTTCTAAAGTTATTTTCTTCTTAAAAAAGACATCTATGCTTTTCTCTTTATCCTTATTCATTTTTTTCAACCTACAAAAAATTTGGTGACTCAGAATTTATATTGATGTCAGTGTTAATTAGTATCTTGTGTCACTAAACATTAATTATTATAGTACTACTCAATCCACAAAACTAACACTTAAATGTGCATCCCACTTACCTCAAAATAAAATAATTGGAGAAAATAAAAGAAATATAACATGAACTCCAAAAAGTATTTTTTTAAAAACATACAAATTTGATTCAATTTCAACTAAGCAAACAACCTATTATAATCTATTTTTTAAAGAGAAATTCATTATAAAAATATAAGACAACCAAATAATAAATCCAAGCCGATTAGAATTAGTCATTAATCATCCTCTACATATATATAGCCATCTATTGTCAAAACTCAAGACTTTCCCCCAAACTTTTCACTAATCAACACAAGCCGATTAGAATTGGTATGTGTGATTTAATTAAAAAGGACCTATAAATAGGACCAGAATGATATATTTTAAATAGGCCTTTAAATAGGCTTCAACTCTTGTCAGACTTTTTGAATGCTTAGGCTCAGGCTTAAAAAAAGCCTATATACAAGCTCAGACTTTGGATATCTGTCAGAGGCCTG
The DNA here is from genome assembly GCA_034222035.1 of Acacia crassicarpa. Classification (NCBI taxonomy): domain Eukaryota; kingdom Viridiplantae; phylum Streptophyta; class Magnoliopsida; order Fabales; family Fabaceae; genus Acacia; species Acacia crassicarpa. The sequence continues at coordinate 13,363,008 of JAWXYG010000009.1, read as the reverse complement.
GGCCTATTTATATAAAACCTAGCCTAGCCTACCCAATCTCCATTCATACTTTCCAAGCAAACCAAAGTAACTTTCTACAATTACGGGGAGAGTTTTAATAAAGCACTAAAGAGCATAATTTTAAATTAGGCCTAAAATATTCTAAATTTCACTACAATGAACTGATATGATTTGATATTATATTATGTTTCCATGGTTAATGGTTAAATTACGGGAAAATTATAATGAAGGACCGAAGAAAAATAATATTTATTAAGAAGGACCATAAAAAGTAGTAATTATTTTAAAGGACCAAAAATTAAAATATTTAAATAAAAGGACTAAATTACCCTTAATCAGATTTCCTATCTTCTCATTAACTAAATCTGGAATGATTTTTTCTTACATGAGAATCTAGAGTAATTGATGGACAATAATAACTAGATATCAATTCAAATAATTCTTTTTTTATTGTAGAATCACTCAAGATTATTATGTTAGAGAAAATATAGGAAAGATGGAGCTTTTTATGGTTATAGTGAAAGGAAATAGGGATTTGGTTTCTTTAATCACGTTATTCTTCTCTTTTGATGGGGTTTTTCTGAGTTAAGAGCCTTTTACTTTATTTTCTGTTTATTTGGGAATGGAACAACGGGTAATATTGAATGTATCAGGTACTTTTAGTTGCCTCGACACAAAAAATCTCAGGTCTAACACTACAGACGGTTGCATAACGCACGAGGCTTTTTCTGCCACAACCATAAAAAGCTCCATCTTTCCTATCTTTTCTCTAGCATAATAATCTAGAGTGATTCTACGATGGGAAAAGAATTATTTGAATTAATATCTATTTATTATTATATATTAATTACTTTAGATTCTCATGTAAGAAAAAATCATTACATATTTAGTTAATAAGAAGATAGGAAGAAAAAATCATTCCAAATTTAGTTAATGAAAAGATAGGAAATCTGATTAAGGGTAATTTAGTCCTTTTATTTTAATATTTTAATTTTTGGTCCTTTAAAATAATTACCACTTTTTATGGTCCTTCTTAATAAATATTATTTTTCTTAGGTCCTTCATTATAATTTTCTCTTAAATTACCCTTCACTAATTAACAAAATACATCCCCATCAACTTCTGAATTTAATTCTCACACACAACTTACTAATTAAATTTTGAGATTTACAAATATTCATTGCTATGGTATCACTAAATATTCTTACAATAATTAATTTCAACCTCCATTAATACCTCTCTTCCTCGTTCATAATGCTAAAGTCCACTTATGTAAAAAATAATTATGAGTGAATAACTTTTTTCCTCAATCCTAATCAACACAAGAGGCTACCTAAATGTTATTATTTGTCTTTATTATATCAGCAAATAAACTCTCAGTGACTATAGTAATTGCTCTCATACTCTAGACATTCGCGAAAATCTTAAACCACGCAAATCTAAGAGGTTGTTGGCTTCAATGTGTTGCCAATGTCAATCACAAAACGATATTTGACATCAGCTTTAAGAAGACGCTCCATTGCAGTATTCATGTAATCTATTGCAATAACTTCAATGTCAGGTTTCACATTGTGCTTAACAGCAAAATCAACCATTTCTTGTGTTTCCTTCATCCCACCAATCATACTCCCAGTTACCATCTTTCTCCCTGCCAATATATATTAAAGTTAGAACTTTCATGATAAGTAGATATTTTATAATTAAATAAGTATAGATTTTGAGATATATTGGATTAAGTTTATTAATATTATACTTATTTAAATATCTTTTATATATTTATCTATTTTTTAATTAAATATAGGATAAAAGAATATTATAACAGAAAATCTATTGATATCCTATTTTATTGTGTATGAGATATTATATGAAGAAAGAGATAAAAAGGAATCCAATATCAACATCTACGTCAATATACTGCAATATGTTATATATAATATATCATAATTGATGGTGTGGACCCTATGTTAAGTATCAACATATAGGGGTGAGCAAAATACCCGCAACCTGCGGATCCGCTTGTGCCCCGTAGTTTTTGGCCCATTTAAACCTGCCCAGATTGGACCCGTAACAGGTACAGGCTGCTTCATACCCATATATGTTAAACGGGGCGGGGAATAGGTTAGGGCACGGGCTGCCCGTCCCTGCCTGTGTGTATATATATTTTTTAGGGTTAAGGAGCACCTAACATAATAAACTATTGGTCTAGGAGCACTCACCATAATAAACTAATATGTGGACCTCAAATACAAATGAACTTTTGAAAACATTAAATTGGCACAAAAACGTTAAACACTGTGCAACCTCTGTCTAATGGAAATAGATTGAGGGAAATAAATTGCTAGCTAATACAACATGTGGCCTCTGAGTTAGCCAAAACAAAAACGCGGAAGGGAAAAACACATCTGGAGAATGGAAGAAGCAATTGGAACAGAAATGGATACTCTAGCTTCTCCTGCGGATTTCCTATCGAGGGTGATGTCGCTGTTGACCACACCGCCACTGAGTCGTCAGAGATCTTCGGGTTCAGTGATCCGAATCCCAATTACTCTCAATCTCCGTTCAAATCAGTCCCTGTGGAGAATGGGAATGAGAACAAAAATGGATATGGTGACGGTGTTTTTGTCTTAGATGGATCAGTGCTTCCCGCGCCATCTAAGATGGAACCAGAGGAAGGTCACGCTCTTCGAGAGTGGCGCCAATAAGTGTTTGAAGTTTATTCCCTTTCAGTTTAGTTTTTGAATTTGTCAAATCTCGTTCGGACTTACTTAGATCTGTGATGACTTTGCTTTACTTTAGAAGTTAAATTATGTGTTGATCTCGACTTTCCTTCTTTGATTTTCCTTTTCTCGTGATTTCTTGTGGCATCAAGAATAAGGATGTTTGATCTCGTGCATAGAAAGAAACAAACCGATGACTGATGAATGGAGCCCTAATTGCTTCTTCCATTCTCCAGATGTGTTTTTCCCTTCCACGTTTTCATTTTGGCTGACTCAGAGGCCACGTGTTGTATTAGCTAGCAATTTATTTCCCTCAATCTATTTCCATCAGACGGAGGTTGCACAGTGTTTAACATTTTTGTGCCAATTTAATGTTTTCAAAAGTTCATTTGTATTTAAGGTCCACATATTAGTTTATTGTGGTGGGTGCTTCTGAACCAATAGTTTATTATGTTGGGTGCTCCTTAACCCTATTTTTTAAATATATTATTCACACTATAATATATTAAGTGTTAAAGGAATACTACAAAATTGATAGTTATTTAGGTGGTAAGGCTCACGAGTTTTCGCCATTAAGATTGGGGTTTGATTCGTGGTTTCAATACTTGGTTCCCTTTTTAATGTCTGACATTTTTTACTCTTTTTAATGTCTGACATTTTTTTAATGCCTGACACACGTTTTTTAATTTTATATGTTTAAAACTTTCAATTCTCAAAAGTAAAAAGAAACCCTAACTTTTCCTCTTCTTTCAATCTCATGTTGCCGTTGCCTCCCCCTTCTCTTTCTCGTCTCAAACTTCACCCTCAATCTTCAATCTCAGACTCATCTTGCCACCCCTGTCCCCTTCTCTTTCCTCTCTCTTCTCTCAATCTTCACCCTCAATCTTCAATCTCATGTTGTGGCTCTCAACTCCATCAACTTCATCTTTTCCCCCTCCTCACTCGTTGATTCCGTTCATGGCAGTTGTTGCCATCGATCTCTGGACAGTCAACATCTTACCATCAAGCATCACAAATCTACCTCCATCGTTTCTTTCATCCCATCTCTGATCTGTTTGGTTGTGTTTGTTTTAAGTTTCTTTTTTATGGGTTCTGGTTTTTCTTTTCTTTTCCCTTTTCTTGAAGGTATAAACGGGGAACCCAGAACCCGTTGAAACCCGCTTGTATTTGCATGTACCCATTTACCATGGGTTATACTACGGGTACGGGCTACCCTGTACCCGTGTAAAATAAACGGGCAGGACACGGGGCAGCCCCGCTCGCCCGTTGCTCAACCTTATCAGCATGGACGCATTGCAAAAGCTACCTGCTAAAAGATGTGTTTTAGATATAATATAATATGTTATGTTATATGGGATTGAAAAGAAGAGATGTGGATTCAGAGCGTGGCCCATGGGAATGAAAATAAAGGAATGAAGATATATTCACCACACGGCCCAAGTTGTATAACACTGAGTAATATATATTAGGCTAAAGTACACTTTTAGTCCTTTAAGTTTATATGAGGTATACTTTTAGTCCTTTAACTTTATAAAGTATACTTTTAGTCCTATAATTCTAACACCGTTACTTTTTGCTAACGGAAAATGCAAACTCAAGTGATAACGGAGTAAATTAAATAATGACTATGTAATTAAATGCTATTAAACTTAAATTTAAAATATAGGTAAATTGAAGAATATATAAAATTTGTGTAGTTAAATATTATTAATCATCACTTGAGTTCGTTGCGTCAGTGTTTTCTGTTAACAATATTAACAGTGTTAGCATTTTAGGACCAAAAGTATACTTTATAAAGTTAAGAGACCAAAAGTATGCCTTATGTAAAACTTAAAGGACTAAAAGTATACTTTAGCCTATATATTAAGGGGAATAACAACTCGAGAATGGGGGGATGAGCCCTGATGCAAGAATTCTGACGCACATGGAGTAGCAGTGTTTGGTTATCTTCATCATCTCCATGGAAGGATGAGAGGACTGTGGAGGCAACGAAGAAGCTTTCTTTTCTCTCTTTCTTTATTCTTTAAACCTAAATTCTTATCTTTATCTTTTTATTATGGATTTCTTTTTATTAAAGCCATGTGTGGCTGATTTTCTTTTCAACCTAGGGGACCTATGAACTTGTTTGGGTTTTAGAGATTATTCTCACTTGTTAGTTTTGCTTAATTTTATTTCAGTTTATTTAATCCTGTATTCATTGTTATTGCTTATTGATTGATCACCATTGAGCATGTTTTGGGGATTTAGGGTTGAACTTAGAAGAGGGAATCCTAAATTGGCCTTGGGATTAAATAATGTGGAATTAGATTTTAATCTAATTTGCGTCTAGGATAGAAATATCCCTAGAAGCTCCGCATAATCAAATTAGTGTAAGCTCAATTTAAAACGCATCCTATTTAGTTGTGTGAGGCATTACATAATTAATTAAGGTAGGTATATAAGTGGACCGTAAGGCATTTATAGACATTAATACTCTAGATTAGCTGATTAAGTCAAGTCAAAGTTAATTTAATGGGGATAAAATCTAAGAATCAAATAAGGGATTAGTGGTTCTAGGTTGCTTGTTTGATTATTTTTCTAGTTTATTTTGATTTTAGTTTTCTCTTAATTAAATTTAATTTGGTTTGCTCAACTTAAACAAAAGTGTAAAATTAATGCTTAACTGAAGTTGTGGGTATTAAATCCTCGTGGGAACGATATCTTATTTACTTTTTATTACTTGATACGGTCCGTGCACTTACGGAGTTTTTAGGCTATAAATTTTTCCCTATCAGTTCATAGGGCTCCAAATTTCTTTTTTAAGCTTTAAAATCATTCAGCAGTGCATTTCACTATGATTTTTCATATACTTACCTGAAAGTAAAGATAAGGCAGGCAATTCCAGAGGCTTTTCAGGTCCACCCACCAACACAAGTTTTCCATTAGACTTCAACAGACCAATTAAAGGCGCCAGAGGATGTTGTGCAGAAACGGTGTCAATGATCCCATCCAAAGTACCCATTGCAGCCTAAACACACACACACACACACGTGAACATAAAATTAGGTCTGGTTTTCGCTGTGACCTTGTATTATTGTAGGGTATATTAATATATAAGCTCATTTAATTTGTAATTAGTAGGTACGTACCTGCATCTGATCTTGCTCACGACTGACAATAAAGGAATCAGCTCCAAGGTGCTCAATGGCTTCCTTCTTCTTGTTTGGAGATGTGCTTATGACAGTGACCTTAGCACCAAAGGCTTTGGCAAACTTGACAGCCATATGGCCAAGCCCACCGAGACCAACCACGCCCACATGAAGGCCTGGCTTGTCCAGACCATAGTATCTCAAAGGGCTATACACTGTGATTCCGGCACAGAGCAGAGGAGCTGCAGCATCAAGAGGCAAAGCATCTTGAATGCGAACCACAAAATGCTCATCTGCAACCATAAAGTCAGAGTAGCCTCCGTATGTGATAGTGCCATCCACGTACTTGGCACCATATGTGATAATATACTTTGGGCAATGATTCTCAAGGTCAGCATAACAGCTTTCACAGGAGCGGCAGGACCCAACCAAGAATCCCACGCCAACCTTGTCTCCAACTTTGAATTTTTCTACCTTGCTTCCCACTTCTGTCACCACACCAGCAATCTCGTGCCTGTATTATAGAACGAATTAAATCAATTAATTTCACTTTCAGCCTTTACATTCATATCACACTCAGTTATGTGTCGGCGCATATATTATATGTATGTATGTAGAATATCTACCCAGGTACAAGTGGATAGACGGAAGTGCCCCAGTCGTTCTTGAGCATGTGGAGGTCGGTATGGCATATTCCACAATACATAACTTTGAAAGTCACATCTTTTTCTCCTGTTTCCCTGCAGAAATGAAATGGTGGGTTTCAACAACAATAACGATGGAATGGACCAAAAAAAGAACAAGGATTATAATGAAACACGTACGCATGGATGTATATGTATATATATATAATGTACCTTCGAGAGAAGTTGAAAGGAGAGAGAACTCCAGATCCGTCTCTAGCTGCCCAACCAAAGGCCTTCCTTGAATGCTCAAACTCATATTGTAGTTCTGCCATTTGAATCTGTTTGTGCTGTTTCTGTATCAGTGACGCTCAGAGAGACAAATAAGGTGTATAAAAAAAAAAAAAAAAGCGAGAGAGCTTTGAGGAGCATGAAGAATAAAGAAGATACAGATGAGGTATGCGGAATGAAGGAGGTGCTTATTTATAATTGAGGAAGGGTACGGCCTCTCCTGACTTATTCGAGGACGCACACAACTCCAACTAAAGCAAGTGTGGGGTCTTGTTTTTTCTACAACTCGAAGGTGCTCAAATTCTCTTGTTTGAAAGTGTCAAAAATGTCTGCCGTCTTGGGAAGTGTAGTGGTTCGGTTATAAATATAAGATATGTTTTTTTTTTTTGAGATATTAAGGAAACTAAAAAAGGTTCTTAATTATATTATTAAATTATATACCACTTTATTAGTTAGATTAATTAGTTAGGAGAAAAAATAAAAATAAAAATACTCTAAAAGAATTTAACTAGTTTATTTAATTTCTATAAAAAAGTCAACTTTATCTTATATTTAGTAGCTTATCAATTATGTGAACAACCAAATACCAAATTGAAATAAGTATAAGGGGAGGTACACATGCAGTGTCTGATGAGGTTTTCTTTGAAATAAGAGTACCAAATGCTATTTACCAAAATGCTTTTTTCAATCACGCGATTATATTGACTCATATGTCAATTAGAAGTTTCAAGTTCTTACGGCGTTGGATATTATTAGTTCCCTTTCTGAACGGTTCTTTTTGGTTCTGCAAAAGCCGTGACAATTATGAATTGAACTTAAAAAAGGCGATCTGAAGAAACTCATTTTAAGAACACTAATTTACAAAGAACTATTTTTTAAAAAAGAAAAAAGAAAAAATCACAAGGCAGATGATGAAGGTTCAAGGGAAAGAGGAGTCTATGATTAAGGGCTACATTAGAATAAAAAACGTCTTTTTTGATAGGAAAATGTGGGAAGAAAAGGGAAAGAAATTAAAGGAAAACTTGAGGCCACTAGCTAACACATTTAATGAGCAATATTGAAGATGCGGGGAAGCATTCGGAACATGGGGGATAATTGGACATGGCGGAACATGAATTTCAATGATGGGGCGAAAATAAAAAAAAATACTATATCATAAATAAAAATATTTGAAATACAATACAGATCTACTATACAAAAAATTGAAAGAAACGTATTACATAAATTAGGATCACTTTACTTGATTCTTACTTTGCATGTTTTCATCTTGTTAAACTTATCTATGATTAAATCCATGCCAAAACTAAAAACAATTTTTTTTTCCAATGTATGTAATCAAAGAATCATTAAGAAATTGGTCTCCCATTATATTTCAAAGCTTGTTCTTAATTATTTTCATAACAGAGAAATATCTAAGTAACATCTGGATTTTTGGACCCTGAGAATTGAGAATAAGCCTAATTAGGCGGACGGCTAAACCTAATTCGAGAAGAGTCCCAAGAATGTCAAGATATAGGAAGCCTCTCGGAGACTAAGTAATTCAGCTATACGGGTTAGTGGACCTAATATGTATAAGCTGTAGAATTAAAGTGTCAATGAAAAAGGGGCACAGTGTAACATCCCAATTTTCTAAATGTGGTTTTGAAAATGATTGATCAGAGTTTGAAAGTGTTTAGTCAGAGTGGCATCAGAATAGTTTTTTTTTTTAAAAAAAAAACAAAACGAGTAACTGATAAACATTCATAGTTGGTGTGTCTGGTTACTAATACAGTCATCCGAATATTCAAGTATTTCAAATCATGACTACACAAAAATCAAAAAGTAATTCTCCGTCCCAGTCTTCATGCGGACTGCTTACCCTTGTTTGCGACCCTGCCTCCTCCAGAATCTGAGGCTATGGTAAAAGCTGAGGTTCAATTCCCATTGAACCTCAGGTAACGGTTAACCTCATGCTTATGTAACAGTTATGTATGACAGATATTCATGACATTACAGCATTAATCACATCTCAAAGATAATAACAATCACAGTCACCACATATGCATATTATTCCAGTCTGCACTATTCACCAGTGTCACGATGGCCTATCGTGTTCTCAACGTTAGGAAAACTCAACGGCGTTATCTATCATGACTATAACCCGTATAAAGCTGTATGTGTATGAACAATTTTTAAAACAGAGTCACAGTCTATGACATATCTCTCACATACAAGTGTACAATAAGCATCAGAGTTAGTGTTACAGTACGCGTCCGTATCTTAGTCGATGATAACGGTACGTTGCTGGTCGGACGATGGTCACGGTTATCCTATAAGGGTAATATTGCATTTATTAACTCACAATCAATGTTCTAGTAGGTACCCTAGCCACAAATGACTATTTTACCCTTGGTGTAATTGTTTTTAAATTGTTTTTCCTTTAATTTCGGAAAAAACACTGTTTGTCAGCATGTGGGGCTGATTTTCACCTAACTTTGAAAAATCATAACTAATTCTAGAAAAATCGAAACGAGGATACGTAAAATTCCCTGGAATCCTCAGGATGTCTACTTTAAAGTAAAATTAATAAATTTTGCCCATATTACACAATTCACTCCCAGGTTTTAAGTTTTGAGTATCTGCCCAGCATTTTCCCAGAAATTCGTAGCCTAACTTTGAGGATTTTTATCTCACCATACATAAATCATTTTAACATGTTCTTGACATATTTAAAAAGCCCTATATGTCTACTTTAGCCATGAATTTTTCCAGAATTTTCCAACCACTTTTTCAACATAAAATATGGGCATCTTCGTCACTGGTTCAGCAAGAGCTTAACCGATGAGATTTCGCCAGAACTTCGTTACTTTGATGTTTCTCTTCCAGAAATTTTGCTAAAACACATTCTTCATCAATTTTTTGAAATAAATCTGATTTTAAACATAAAAACATGAATTTAAAATTATTCTAGAATATTTAAGATCTAAACTACTTCTATCTAAGAATTTAAAGACTAAAAACTAAAGAACTCAAAGCTAGAGCTAAAGAACTTACCAAGAGCCTTGCTATTCTTCAAGAAGCTCTTCCCACTCTTCCTTACTCTCTCTCAAATATGACTATTGCTTTGTGAATTGGTGAGGAACAATGAAGGCATTGCCTCCCTATTTATAGCAATTTGGGGGTTAACTTCCTAACATCTTTTATTCATCCTCAACCCTTGGATTTAGGGTATTTGAAAGCACTAATCTTAGCCCTAAACCTTGCCAAAACCGCCCCCCTCTCTCTCCCTCATCCTCTTCCATTTCTGTTTTGATTTCAACTTTAGGGTACATTATACTCTTCCACAATTGCCATGTGTTTTAGCTTCATACTTAAGCTATCAATTCCTCCTTCTTTGTTTTGCATATCACTAGTTAGAATCACTAGAAAAGAATTTATTTGAGGATCCTAATGAAGTTTTATGCACATTTTCTCATTGGTTTTGAAATCTTGAAGCTCTTGGCTTTATTTAGAGACCATAATCACTTACTTTCTCATTTGGTATCAATTTTCAAAATTTGGGGAAATGACTTTGGTTGTACTCATTCTCAAGCTTGAATTATGCTTGTTCATAATCTCTTCTTATATTTGATCTATGGTTAATGGATTTCAAGATACAATTTAGTTTGTATAGGTTTCCATTTGCTTATGTCTAGAATTAATCTCATGGATTAATCTAATTGTTTAATTGTCTAATTTTCCTATTGGCCCATACCTTGACTTCTCTTTCTCTCCCTCTCTCCCACACACACACAACACACACACATATACGACACACACACATACTCCACATCCCTCTTGCTTTTTCCACCACCTTATCCTCTTCCATGTTATCCTCTTCCAATTGCCCAAAAGTCTTCAACTAGAGTTATGATTCATATATAGGGTTATGACTCACTTATGTTTAGGGTTATGACTCACTCATGTTTAGTGTGATGACTCATATATGCATGTGGCATTTGGGTTGCTTAGACAATTTTCCTTCTTCATTTTTTGATCACAAAAACCGCCCCCACCCCCTTTTATTTGTTTTTAATTTTGTGTTACACTTCTCTCATAATATTTAGAAGAAAATCTTCCATTGGTTGATCTTGGTTCACTTGGATTAGGCTTTATTAGAATTAATTAGAGCCATTAGATTAGCTTTATGAGTTTAAATCTTGACCCTTAAATCATAGTTGAATTTGTTGACTTTTCAAAGCTTGATTGGAGTCTAATTACCATCTTAATCCAATGCTTAATTGTCCCTTGATTATTGTATTATTGGCTCTTAGAGTAATTTATGATCATCGGTAAGCTACTTTATGCTAATCCTAACTTCTTATTGGTTGTTGATTTTTAATTATCTTAACACATCTCTAATTGATGACTACTAATAGTAATTGTAAATAATTGTCTAAACATTCTATTAGTGTTAATTTAATTGCTCATTAATTGTTGGTAATTGTTCTTTAATTGTTCAAGTGTTTTGGTAATCCTTTATGGCTCTTTATGAGTTGAAAATGAACTAGGTATTAATTCTAGGGTATTAGAAAATCAAGTTTATGAAAATTGAGACTTAAGTCTTCTTTAATTAATCCTTTGATTAATTATGAAAAGTTACATAATTATTTAATTTAGTGAAAACCTAATTGTTTACTACTTCTTATTAATTTCTCCTATTTGTTTAAGTATTTTCATAACACTTCCTTGCTCAAGAACCATTATTTAATTTGGTAATTACTTGTATTTTTATGATATTTTATGATTCCTAATGAAATTTAGAAAATAAAACATTGGCTACCTTAAATCCTAAAGAAAATTATTCTAAAAAAAAAAAGAATAAATACATCTCAAAATTGGAGACCACATATTCACCTATTTTAAATAGGTGCCATCAACCAAAATATTGTATTTATAATTATTAACAATTTTTGGGGTATCACACACAGAAGACCTATACGGTGTAAATCTGGTTGGAAAAGATGCCACCCGACTATGTCATGAGATATAGGACAATTAGTTGAGCGTAAATATGCTGGTATAAGTAAGTATACGACGTTTTCAGGGTAGTCGGATATGCTCTACGTTTTTTAGAAAACATTGGTATGTAGTATCGTTTGTCAAGTCTCAATATTATTGTCGCAATTCCGATTTTCGAGTAAAATCATAACAGGATCTTGAGCAAGCACCGGTGAAGTAATTTTAATAAAGTTAAGTCATGATGATCTATGATGACACTTCTTTTGTGTTGGTTCAATAAGAATGTGACACGTGTTTTTTCATCAAGATATACTTTTGTATTGATTTAATAAGATCATGACACGTGTCCTCTTATCATGATTAATGATAACATACTTTTATGTTGATCTAACAAGATCACGACACTTGTCCCTTATCATGATAAAGTATAAAGTTACTTTTGTGTCGTTCTAATGGGAAGGTGACACGTGTCCCGTTATAATTATAAAGGAAAAGCTACTTTTACATTGATGCAATGAGAACATGACATGTGTCGTTTCATTATGACACTTTTATGTTGGTCTAATAAAAACATGACATGTGTCCTCCATCATGATAAGTAAAAAGCTATTTTTATTGGTCAAATAGAAAGTGACACGTGTTGCTTCACGATTACAGAGTACGGAAGCACTTTTGTGCTATTCCAATGAGATCATGACACCTGTCCCATATCATGATCAAGCCTAAAGTTGCTTTTGTGTTGGTCTAATAAAGGTATAACACGTGTCCTATCATTATAACAAGGTATAAAAACTACTACAAAAAGGGGTTTTTATTTCCCTAGAAGGTGTCCTTTTTTATAAAAAGGAATTAAGAAATAAAGGTGGTGGCATTTTTATAATTATATGTGAGAAAAGTTGACTTTTGGCGTCTAAGTTTTGAAATTAGACTGCAAAAGTGATGCTTTTGGCGTCTAATCTTTTGGCGTCTATTAGACGCCAAAAGCATCACTTTTGCAGTCTAATTTCAAAAACTTAGATGTCAAAAGTTGACGCCAAAAGCATCACTTTTAGCATCTGATTTCAAAACTTAGATGCCAAAAGAAGTTGTTTTTATTGCCCAACTTTTCATTTGCCGCCCAACTTTTAAGAAAACCAACTCAAAGGTATTTGTAGCTAGAGCTGTTTCGCCTCCTCTCTGTGTCTTCCCTCCTCTGAAATTCCTTCCCTCTCCCACCATCGAACCTCCATTCTCCCACTACGTCTGATCCCCATCACCCTCCGTCTGCTAGTGTCGGAGCTTCAAAACGCGTTCCCTCTTCCACAAGATTGACTAAAATCCACCATTGACGGCGATCTAAAGATACAGGTTCAATTTCCATAGCTCTGCTTTTGTTTTGATTTCCATAGATCTGCATTTGTTTCGATTTGCCTTTAGAGTGGTTTTTGATTTGTGAGCATTTTTTGTGTTTGACTTGTTGACGCGCCACACAGAGCCATGGAGATCGATAAGTGGTGCCGCTGGTAGAGTTTGTTGGCTTTGGTGATGATAGTTGGCGTTGCCGAAGCTTCCGACATCACTTACGATGGAAGATCTCTGCTAATCGGCGCCGTTGGAGTTTCTTTCTCTCTTTTTTTTCTATGCAATTTGATTAGAGTTAGTTTGATCTAGGTTTGTTGGAGGAATGTTCTTTTGAAGGGGGATATAAGAACTGAGGAGAAGGCGTTGACGTTTTTTTCCCCCGAAAAAAATGGATTTATGGCGTGTTATATTTTTTAGGATGCCGTAAGCAGTTCTCCCTACTACGCCTCCCAAATAGGTGTCTCGCGGAATAAGGACATTAAAAGTGCCAAAAATAGGACATTGTAGCCCCTTTTTTTGTAGTAGTGAAAGCTACTTTTGTATTGGTCTAGTGGAAAGAAGACAAGTAGCACGTTCTGGACTAGACACGTGGCACATTCTGGACTAGACACGTTATGTGTTCTAGACCGCACCATGTTCTATATATATCTCTTTTCCCTCATTTGTCTTTAGGCTATTTTTTGGCCAAAACATGGAAAGGATAGGAGAGAGAAAAGGGAAAAATGAAATAGAGATGAGAGAAGGAGAAGAAAAGAGAAAAGCTAGAGGAAAGAGAAAAAGTCTGGGGCCGATTTTGCCTTCGATTTGGCTTTTTTGCTTCCAAGGCCTTGTTTAATGTTGTTCCTCTTGGTGAGAGTAACATTTCTATGGTTTCAGATTCTTGATATGAAGTGTTTAGTGATGTCTACATGGTGGAGGTGCTGCCAGATCTCCGAACTGATTGTGGAGTTAAGATGATGGCTATGAGAAGAAGGGAAGAAGCTTCAAGAAACATAGTTGGAACCGATAAGGTTCTGCATTTATATTTGGTGATGTGAGGTGTTTGGTGATGTCTATATGCACACATAGCTGATTACATTTATGCATTCTGTTATTTGGCTAATAACATGCATCTTCCTATGTGCTAAGTGTTGGGCACAATATAGTTGATTACATTTATGCATTATGTTATTTGGCTAATAACATGCATCTTCCTATGTGCTGAGTGTTGGAAATTGTGCCCTAGGGGCAAGTCATTGTTCTCTATTTAGTTATCATTTCATTCACATGTTTATAGTAATAACTATATCTTTAGATATATCTTATAGATTATCCAAAATGTCCCTGGTCGATCATCTACGCGGGAGCGACGATGAAATAAGACCAGTATGACTTTGATGAGGTATGGAGATATGAATCAAATTCATAAACACTTGTAAGAGTACAAGGTGCTGGACCAACCCACTATGAGAAAGCTGCATGGATTAAGTCATAAGCTTCTCTCGTGTATAACCGCGTCACAACGCCCTTTGACCTGAGATCATCATGGATTCCTACATGATGAGTCGCTGATCTTTGACCTAGTCAAAAGTTACCTTTGACTGGGTGATGATGAAGGCTTGGATCTGGATCAGTAGTTTTCATGCGGAGGAATGTGAATGGTCAAGATGGAATTTGTCCTTCACATTTGTAGAGAGATGATACTAGGCCCCTCGATGAGTAAGTCTGAGAAATGTATGGCCATAGTACGAAGGAAAGGAGTTTCCTTTATTAGACTACTCGAGAATCGAGAAAGTAATGGTCAAGAACAGGAAGTTGACATTATCCATACCTCATCCTTAACCAAATTATCGCGTGACAAAAGGGACGTGACATGGTTGTATCATAGGTAGCATCGTATCATCGATCCCCATATGAATTGAGTAGTCGCAATGTCTTGCTAGAGGCCGCTTGCGACTTGTGGGTTGGTATAGTATTGGCCTGCTGCCAATCTCATGTGGACCTGCAGGGTCGTACACAAGAATAGCCCAATACGAGTAATAGTGTCCAGATTCATTGAATTTTAAAATGTCTAAAATTTAATGAATATTGTTAATCTAGGGTTGATAATATAAATTCGAAAATAATAATGATATTATTTATAGATAATAATATTATTATGTATAGTATTTAATTTATTTGATAAATGGGTGAAGGAGCAAAAATACCCATGAGCTTTCTCTGGAGAAACGCCCACCACCATATGCTTTTAAGTGGTGCAAAAATACCCACAAGCTTATAAAATGGGAGCAAAAATTCCAATTCCGTTTAACTGTGTTAACAGACGTTAAATATAATATGAAAACACCGAAGTGCCCTTCACCTCAAAAAAATCCTCTACTCCTTACACAACCATCGAATACTTTCTTTTCTCCTTCCTAATCTTTAATTTCTTCGATCATTTCACTTTCTCTACCAAATTGCTGATCACCGCCAAATAGCCAAGAGCTCCTAAATCATTGATTCCTGGAATTCCCCCTTTTTGCTTTGCGCTTGTGGCGAAAACAAACATCTTTGTTGATTTATTGATTTTGTGTAGGTTTGTTTCTCCTCGTGTTTGATTCACTAATGAACACGAACTCTAAGAATCTTGTTCATCCCATGTACAACACAATTGGTCAAGAATGCCAGCTTCCCTTGTCAAATATTGCAGTCTAATCATATATATACAGCTTATTAGCCAGAAGGAGAAATACTATATATTTGTCTCCACTTTTCCTTTTTAGTTCTGCCTTAATAAACAAGGATGAAGATAATTTGGACACAAGGGTACTTAGGTTTCTGGAGCTAACTGTGACGAAGTGGTAAAGTTCACTGAGTTTGAGTCCCAATGCTTTCTACTTCACATCATTTTTAAACCCAAGAAAGCGATTCTCACGGGAAAAAAAAAAAAAAAAATTACATTATACATTTTTTTTTTCTTTGGGACTACCCTACAATAGATTTTTCAAAAATCCCATATCTCGTTAACCAGACGAAAGGAAAAAAAAAAAGTCAACCAGACGAAAGAATGAATCCAAACCCCAAAAAAAATCCACCAACTCAAAACAACCCGGGAGTTCCTAAACTAAAAATCCAAAACCCTAAATCCACCAAATTAATAACAGGCGACTGAAATTCTAGTTAGATCCAGATGAAGAGGGAGACGAATCAGAAACTGGAAACGCACCTGAGTTAGGAGCTTCGGGATGACCTATGTCTGAAAATTCCAGAACAAGGGGTCTTTGCGCGGCAAGCACCGAGGTAAGCGTGCTCTTAATCTGCTTTGAAAGAGTAGATAGGCGTTCCATAACCTCTTGCGCCATTTGTTTCACATTGGACTCCAACTTCTCCAACTCATCGGTGCCAGAATCTTCGCCGTCCTTGGTGGAGGTTGTCAGGGCCGCTACCGACATCTAAGAAAGACTGGAGAGATCAAGGGCGTTTAAGGGTTGTCGCTGGGTGAACAGGGAAGGGCAGTAAAGGAATTTCAAAAAGATAGAGACATTTTTATTTTGGGTTAAGTATCAAATTTGCCCTGGAAGTATCTCGCCAGGAGCAATTTTGCCCCGGAAGTTTTTTCTTGGAGCAATGTTGCCCCTCCGTCAATGGTCAACTAACGGTCAACGGTTAAAGGGTTGCTAACAGAGGGGCAAAATTGCTCCTAAAGAAAAACTTCCGGGGCAACATTGCTCCCAAAAAAAACTTCCGGGGCAAAATTGCTACTTAACCCCAAAAAAATATTAAAAATGTTATTTATGATATCATATATTTTTAATTCTTATTTATATAATATCTAAGGTTGGAAATAGGCTAGACCAGCATAAGCTTCACCCTCCAATTCAAATTTTAAATATAAAAATTAAATAACTAATTTATAGAATTAAAGAGTAAATTAAAGTATCTTTTATTAAAAAAATTTATTTTTCTTAAATATTCCTTTTAATCATTTATACCGTGGGACTTTACTGAAATTTTGATCCCTATTATAAAATGGTTGTGTGTGTGCATGACTGAATCTTTCCATAAAAATAAAATATATTTAAAATATAATACAATATTAATACTCAACAAATGAATGTCAACATATCCACCAAAATATTTCTATGGGTTAAACATGTTTCAGGAAAATTAAAATTTATATCCATTATAATACATTTCTTATATATAAAAAAAGAAGTTCAAAAGAAAAAGAAAACGACTTACAAGTCACAGGAAAAAATAATTAAATAGAAAGACAATAAATATATAAAAGAATTACAAGATTCACATAGCACTTTTAACAGAAAGATTAAATTTAATACAGAAAAATGAGAAATACAAAAATTACTCTCTTAAATTTTAATTCAACTCCTTTCTTTTAGCATTTTTTAAAACATGTTAAAAATTGAAAGTGCCCTTTATTTATTTTTTTAAAAAAAGTAAAATATTTTACATAAAAATTTCCTTTTAATTTTTTATAAATATATAATCTTATATAATTCTTTATAAAAGTAAAATTCTTTAATTCTATAAATTAGTTATTTAATTTTTATATTTAAAATTTGAATTGGAGGGTAAAGCTTAGGTTGTTCTAGTCTGTTTCCACCCCTAGATATTATATAAATAAGAATTAAAAATATATAATATCGTAAATAACATTTTAACATTTTTTTTGGATTAAGTATCAAATTTGCCCCGGAAGTATCTCGCCAGGAGCAATTTTGCCCCGGAAGTTTTTTTTTGAAGCAATTTTACCCCGGAAGTTTTTTTTAGAGCAATGTTGCCCGTTATTTTTAAAATAGTATGGCCCACTAACGGAGTTAGTCAATTTTAACAGAAGTGTTACTTTTGCTCCAATTTTACAAACTCATGCGTATTTTTGCACCACTTAAAAGCATATGGTGGTGAGTGCTCTCATGGATATTTTTGCTCCTTCACCCTTGATAAATTAAATAACTATAATAAATTGAGATATTGTATCTCAGATTTAATTTTCGAATAATGATATAGTATCTCAAATTTAATTAAATTGAAATATGGTATCTCAGATTTAGTTAAATAGAAAGATATCATATCTCAAATTTAATTCATGAAGATCAATTAAATCTGTAGGCTCATAATTCAAATTAAATAAATATATTTGATTAGATTTGTTAAACAAATTTTAATTAATGTATTGATTTAATTCAGATTCGAATTCAAGATTAATTTTGAATATTTTAATACGATTCATTAGGTTTTTAGAAACTCTTTAAATAGATATTGATCTAGTCGTATTAAGATGACGGATAAATTAGAGAAGTCGTAAGAAACCCTAGGGAGAAAAGGAGAGACACAAGGTTTGAAGGCTCTAGCATGCTGCCACCCGTGTTCCAATGCTGTTCGTGTGGATACCGGTAGAGGGAAGAGATTTGAAATTTCTGCTCCTGTTTGATCGAACAAGATGGCACCACATTCAAGACGTACAACGGTCGAGACGCACAAAGCAGAAGATGTGCACCAGACCGAACTGAATGGAACACTCAACCCCACGCATAGGTACGGTTTTTCTAACGAACCTTGATTTAAACGCTATTGATAGATCCTCCGATGGGATTCGTAAATTTTATAATTCTGCTGCATGTACGGATCCTAACACTAAGGACTCAGAACCAGTAAGGTTCTGCATTTATATTTTTCTTGTGTGTTGAGGAACTCGGGACTAAATAAGTCCTGTGTTTATTTTTCCTCGGATGAGGAATTCGAAACCCACAAGGTTCTGCATTTTATACCAGACATAGCATAAATGTTAAGCATATATATGAACCTAAAATAAGATGACCCACACATAAAAGAATATTAGTTCACTTAATACAGCTTCTTATTCCTTTTCTTTTTCCCTTATATCTGTTGAATCATGTTGATTCTGAATGGTATTGATGGAATTGAATTGAAAAAGGAAGACAGACAGGAAAAGAGTACATATGCTTCGCAGCTGAATTGACATGTTATTAGGGTTTTTACTTTAGGCAGAAGAAGGCAAAAAAAGAGCATGCAATGAGGCTTATGTATAAGGCAACAATGTAAGCAAACCAAAAATACAGAGAGAAAAAAGAAGGACAATAAATTAAAGCCCCACTTGCCACTTCCATTCAATTCCTTCTCTTTATTACAATGGTGATGGTGGTACAGTGCAAACATAAGCAAGCAAGAAGTGGCCGTAGCAGCAAATAAATCTCACCCGTCATATGACTCATATTCATCACAATCTGCCACTTGGGTATTTGTATTCGACACCAGTTATTTACTGTAATCCAAGTGTCAAAAGACAAAACCAAAAGCAATGAGCATATGTATACACAACAGTTTCCTAGGCCATATGTCCAACAATTAAGGTCCGTCAAATGAACTATCGCTTTCACGTGATATTGACTGATGGAAAGGAAAAAAGGGGAAAAAAAAAAAAAAGGAATCAGAAAAGAGATCCAAGAGGGTAATTACTGTAATCCAAGTGTTAAAAGACAAAACCAAAAGCAATGAGCATATGTATACACAACAGTTTCCTAGGCCATATGTCCAACAATTAAGGTCTGTCAAACGAACGATCGCTTTCACGTGATATTGACTGATGGAAAGGAAAAAAGGGGGGAAAAAAAAAAGGAATCAGAAAAGAGATCCAAGAGGGTAATTACTGTAATCCAAGTGTTAAAAGACAAAACGAAAAGCAATGAGCATATGTATACACAACAGTTTCCTAGGCCATATGTCCAACAATTAAGGTCCGTCAAATGAACTATCGCTTTCACGTGATATTGACTGATGGAAAGGGAAAAAAAAAAAAGAGTATGGAATCAGAAAAGAGATCCAAGAGGGTAATTAAAATATGTGTACACTACTTGTTTAGACAGATACAGGTGAGGCTGAGGCTACTATGCTACTGGTAGTTGCGGAATGTACAAGTGAGAGTGGCACAGTACAGAGAAAGAGGAAGAGAAAATCTGATGAGGAAGAAGAAGAAGGGAAGAGCATTGATTGAGAATGGGAATGGATCAGAATGAGTTGGGCAAAAGAGTACGGAGTGATCGATGAGCTTGGTTTCTCATTTCTGAAGTTCTGTCCCCCACTACTGATACTCTTTCTATTATTATTATTTTTTTCTCAAAGTTTCATTATTATTTTTTACTCTTTTTATTATTATTAAGTGGGAATTTCAGTTGGCGTGACTTAATTTCAGTTTTTTTTTTGTCAAACTTAATTTCAGTTAACAACAACAAAATTCTAAATTCTGAAATTTCGGTGCACCTTGGGTAAAATTAAAATTAAATTTTGCGGTGAAAAAGACAGTGGTATATATATTTACTTTATTTGTCTTGTGATTTATCTTGTAAATATTTATTTTTGTCTTGTATACTTTCATATGTATCTTGGGCTATCTGAAATTCTTCCCATGAACAATCCCATGGCTACGTAGCTACGGCCTCTCTCGTCTCTTCACTGTATTATTATTATACGGAAGCCATCACTTTTCACCCTTGTTCTTTGATTTTCTGATTATTGGCTTCTGCCAAAAGCTGACACCTTGTTTTACGTTTTCTCCCATATCTAAGTCATTTAATTCGGATTTTCTCAAAGGAGAATTTAACTACACGGCAAGGACTACAATGAAATTTTATTGTGATGACAAATGACTAAAATACCTTTCTTTTAATTTTTTATAATCTTTCTTGATGTATTATCCTCATGATTATTATAAGTTCAATTTCATCAAATTTCACATGCTAAGAAATAAAAGTTAAAACATTTACTGCCTGTTTGAGTTAAAAATATGTTAACGCAAGTTGAAATAAAACTTCTTTCACATACTTGCTTTATGCAATATAAATTATATTATAAAATAAGCTTCTTATTTGAAAAGTTTTTTTTAAAAAAGCATCTTCTACAGTAACACAAAAAACAGGCATTTAATATCTTAAATCAATTGACTTATTTAAATTATTATTTAATAATGATTATTGGAAAACAAATACTATACATTTTCATTCTTAATAAGGGTAAAATTAGAAAATAGTTATTAATGACTCCAATGGTTGATTTGTATTTAGGATATATATATATATATATATATATACTCCCTCTGGTTCTAATTATAAGAACACTTTTTGGAGTTGGTTTTAGTCCTAATTATAAGAGCAAGTTTTAACTTTTATCAATTTTGTCCTATAATACCCTTATTTATACTTTCTCAATAATAATTAAAGACAATAATATTTTAAAAATACATATATATATATATATATATATATATATATATATATATATATATTATAAGTAAATAATGTTTGCAACTCATTAATGTCATATACACCTCAATTGTACTTTTTTCTTATAAAATAATTTTGAACAATTTTTGTCATATTTTTCCCATATCACCCCTACTAATACTTCTTCTACAATAATTAATTTAACAATACGCTTATATTCTATCAAATGATAGTTTCTACTTTATTTTTTATTTTTAAATAAAATAATTTTAATATTCTTTTAAAAACATTTTTTTGTAACTATCAATCTAAAATGATTAATTTTTTTCTAATTCCCACGCTCCTGCATGTGTTGTGCGAGTGAAAGTCCTTTCAAACAATAAACAAATTGCTGGTTCCTCAAATAAGTTGTAGTTTAATACTCCGCGGCGTAGTTACAAAAAAATACTGTGCGTGGGCTACGATTCAATTAATTCTGTCTTATGTAATTTTTAATTTTCAGAGGGGTATTTTTAGAAAATAATCATAATTAATTATTTTAATTTCTCTCCTTAATATCTCTAAATTCTAGTAAATAGCTCATATAATTAGAACAGAAAGGAGTATATTTTAACAAACTAGTCTTATGGGCCACAGACGAGAGTCTACAGGGGTTTTGCGTTTAATTTTTTCTTTTTGGACTTGGGCCTCTCATCTGGCCCAAAATAGGAGTCTCGCCACTCTTGAGTATTTTGGGTAAAAAAATATATATATTAATGGTTAATTAATAAAACTAAAAATGTTCGAGTTAAAGCTGGAAAAATAAATAAATACTTTTTTAAAATTAGTAGAGAAGAAAAAAAAAAATCTTTAGAGTGACTTCCACATGCATCATGATTAATAGAAACACCTAAGGATCCGATCCTCTCACAGGCGGCATCTCTCCCCATCCCTCATAGTCCGATCTGAACCGTCCAAATCTTAATCTAACGGTCCAGATTTAAAAAAAATATACTTTTTTTTTGTCTGTTTTGAAAAAGATAAAAAAAACGATTTTTTTTTTTAAATCTGGACCGTTAGATCAAGATTTGGACGGTCCAAATCGGACTGTGAGAGATGGGCAGAGAGAGGGAAGAGGAGACCAATCTAGTCATGATGCACGAAGAGTTCCTTATATTTCCTCTTTCACACAATCCAGAAAGTCTCAAACTTGCAAGAACATATATAAAGAGACGGTGAACGATAAGCTTGAGCTAGCATGACCCTGTTGCTTCGCAAAGCCTAAGACCATTATGGCTTCAACGTGTTTACAATATCAATAACAAATCCATATCTGACATCAGCTTTCATGAGACGCTCCATTGCTGTGTTCACATAACTCATAGGAATAACCTCTACGTCTGCTTCTATTTTGTGCTTTGCTGCAAATTCAAGCATTTCTTCAGTCTCCTTCACCCCTCCAACATCGCTCCCACAAATCGACTTTTTCCCTGCCACCCATACCAAATTTTTACAATAAAAAAAAAGTATCGATTGTCGCGGTTAACTTGTAGTAGTTAAAAAAAACCGCTACAAATAAACATTTTGGTGTGAATTAGTATCGGTTTTAAGCCAAACCGCCACAAATTAGTAACGGAAGCATTGACGCTAAATGGTGACCATTTTGCTTCGATTTTTGTAGCCGTGACATAAAACCAAACCGCTACAAATATGGCGTCAGCCTTGGCACGTTATGGCGCGAAGTTTGTTGCGGTTCTTTCCTAGCGGTTTTGTCAAAATAACCGCTATAAAAATTTGAAATGACACAGTTTTGTCACGGTGAGAAGAAAGTGACACATTGACCGCGTCCAAATGTTAAGATTTATAGTGATTTAGGCTATAACTGCTACAAAATTGATTCTATAAATAGCCATTGCATCCGTACAACAACTACAAATATTAAAAAATATTCTAAATCAGGATTATCGCTAAAAGAACATTCTCGGCTTGGTTGTCGAAGACATGCATATATCTGCAGCACTGGTCTCGGGAGATGAAAGCTGCAGATATTTGTCTCCCTTCTCATCATTCAAGCCGAGGATGTTCATTTAGTGAAACTCTAGATTTAGTTACTCCATTGACTTGAAGACTTCTCCTCTTCTGAAGATTGTCCAATATACCATTAGAGATTGGGTCCAATATAGCCACCAATCTCTCTGGGAAATATCTCCGATCAAAATGAGTCAGTGAGTTTTCCTTGGGAGATCGTGGCTATACTGAATCCGAATTTTCACCGGCATATTGGACAATTTTCAATAAACTTGTTATTTCTAATTTATTAACCTCAGCTCTTTTAGGGAAATTAAAGAAAATAATTGAGAATGTTTTTATTGTAATAAAGAAAAAAATCCAAACAGTTTGGAATTTTTTTAAAAAAATATTAAATTTGTAGCGGTTTTAGTTAAAACCGTTACCACCACCATGTGGCCGGAGGTGGTGGCTGGCGGCGGTGATGGCCGGTGGTTGCTGACGGTCAGTGGTGGGGCCCACCGGCAGGAGGTATTTTAGTTTTTTTTAATATTTAAAACTAAGGACAAAAGAGTAATTTCACCTAAAACTAAGAGCAAAAGGGTAATTTTACCCTTGTTACTGTTCACTTCCATCCGAGTTAAACGATGACCATTTGGTCAACTAACGGCCGTGGTGTTGGACACTCCCAAAATGTAACCACATGTGTATTTTTTGTCCAGAAAAAAGCTTGTGGTGCTGAACGCTCTTGAGAAAAAGCAAATGTGTAAAATTTTGCTCCTTTATCCTTCAATCTAATGTGTGAGCTCTAAAATATTTTTTCTCTGAAACTTTGTGTTTTTGAATTACATACATTATCTCAAGTTTTGGATCCAACCAATCCATCACACAAATAGTTCATAAATGAAAATTGAGTTATTTGTGTCTTAGAGGATTGCAGGGCTCATTGCTAGTTTTTGGATTTGAGATATCCATTTTAGTCATTATAGACGCATTTTCCCAATTGATAACTATGAAGGAATCCATGTTGAACTTCTTAGATATCTAATAGTTCATGGGAGGATTTCGAGCAAAAAAAAAATGGGAGGATTGTTTATTGGGGATTTATAGAAAGTCCATTTTATGAAGTCTTTGAGATTTTTTATTATTATTTTTTAAAAAAAACGGATGACTAGAAATTTTTTTTACAGTAAACATATTACTTGTGTGGTAAGATTGAAATGGGCAAAGATCACTTTAGCTTCTTAACCCATTAGTTAAACGAATACTAAATCATTAATTATATCTGAAAAAACTGCAATTGTTCACCATTTGAACGATTTCACTTTTATTTTTTATTTTTTTAAAAAAATGAACGTATAAATATGTGAGTCGTTTTAGGAGTTAGTCTGAATGACTTTATCATAGATCTTAAATTGTTCATAAGGTGAACTATTTCTTGCATTTTATTTCGGTAAATATTTCCCACCATGTAGGATTTTAATAATTTTTTTTAAGGTCTTTAATATAAAACATATTTGGGAGTTGATCTTGGTTTTAAATATAAAACATAATTTTCATATTTGTCAATCATATTTCATATCATTGCCTAATTTACCCCATTGAGGCACCCTCAAGTCCTCAACAATAATTAAGAAAGAGAGGGAATGAGCAAATTAAGAAAGATAATTAGGATGTTTTAGAAAATATATATCATATTATCTAGCTTAACCAACTTTCTTAATCTAATCAAATTAGGTAAATACTGTATTTATTATATTAATGACTGAAGGGGTAATCAAAGAACAAGCAACGAGGAGGGGTTTGTCGATTCATATTTGAAACATCTGAATACTATAAGTTCCGTGAACTCTGAATTCACACCTAAAGGGGATGTGCTGAAAATGGATTTACCATTTTGGATTTCTTTCCAAGCAAACCCAAGTAACTTTCTACAATTATGGGGAAAATTTTAATAAAGCACTAAAGAGCATAATTTTAAATTAGGCCTAAAATATTCTAAATTTTACTACAATGAACTGATCATTTGATATTATGTTTCCATGGTTAATGGTTAAATTACTCTTCACTAATTAACAAAATACGCATCCCCCATCAACTTCTGAATTTAATTTTCACACAAAATTTACACATTAAATTGAGATTTACAAATCCTCTATGCCATGGTATCACTAAATATTCTTAAAATAATTAATTTCAACCTCCATTAACTCCTCTCTTCCTTGTTCATAATGCTATAAAGTCCGCTTATGATTAAAATAACAACTATGTGAATAACTTGTTTACCACAATTCTAATCAACACAAGAGGCTAACTAAATATTACTACCTCCGGTCCTAATTATAGGACAAAGTTTATAGTACAATTTGCACTACAAACTTTGTCCTATAATTTGGATGACAAGAGAGAGTATTATATTGTTTGTCTTTATTATTACAACAAATAAACTCTTAGTGACTATAGTAATTGCTCTCATACTCTAGAGTATTATATTGTTTGTCTTTATTATTACAGTAAATAAACTCTCAGTGACTATAGTAATTGCTCTCATACTCTAGACATTCGTGAAAATCTTAAACCACACAAATCTAAGAGGTTGTTGGCTTTAACGTGTTGCTAATGTCAATCACAAAACGATATTTGACATCAGCTTTAAGAAGACGCTCCAATGCAGTATTCACGTAATCCACTGGAATAACTTCAATGTCAGGTTTCAAATTGTGCTTAGCAGCAAAATCAATCATTTCTTGTGTTTCCTTCATCCCACCAATCGTACTCCCACCTACCATCTTTCTCCCTGACAATATATATTAATGTTAGGACCTTCATAGGCTCCAAATTTCTATTTTAAGCTTTAAAATCATTCAGCAGTGCATTTCACTATGATTTTTCATATACTTACCTGAAAGTAAAGAGTAGGCAGGCAATTCCAGAGGCTTTGGAGGTCCACCCACCAACACAAGTTTTCCATTAGACTTCAACAGACCAATTAAAGGCGCCAGAGGATGTTGTGCAGAAACGGTGTCAATGATTCCATCCATAGTACCAATTGCAGCCTAAACACTCACACACAAGTGAACATAAAATTAGGTCTGGTTTTCGCTGTGACCTTGTATTATTGTAGGGTAGATTAATACATAAGCTCATTTAATTTGAATTGGTAGGTACGTACCTGCATCTGATCTTGCTCACGACTGACAATAAAGGAATCAGCTCCAAGGTGCTCAATGGCTTCCTTCTTCTTGTTTGGAGATGTGCTTATAACAGTGACCTTAGCACCAAAGGCTTTGGCAAACTTGACAGCCATATGGCCAAGCCCACCGAGACCAACCACGCCCACATGAAAGCCTGGCTTGTCCAGACCATAGTATCTCAAAGGGCTATACACTGTGATTCCGGCACAGAGCAGAGGAGCTGCAGCATCAAGAGGCAAAGCATCTGGGATGCGAATCACAAAATGCTCATCTGCAACCATAAAGTCAGAGTAGCCTCCATATGTGATAGTGCCATCCACGTACTTGGCACCATATGTGACAATATGCTTTGGGCAATGATTCTCAAGGTCGTCGTAACAGCTTTCACACGATCGGCAGGACCCAACCATGCATCCCACACCAACCTTGTCTCCAACTTTGAATTTTTCTACCTTGCTTCCCACTTCTGTCACCAAACCAGCAATCTCGTGCCTGTATTATAGAACAAATTAAATGTATTCATTTCACTTTCAACCTTTACATTCATATCACACAGTTATATGTGTGTGTAGAGGTATGTGTGTGTGTGTCGAATATCTACCCAGGTACAAGTGGATAGACGGAAACGCCCCATTCGTTCTTGAGCATGTGGAGGTCGGAGTGGCATATTCCACAATACATAACTTTGAAAGTCACATCATGCTCTCCTGTTTCCCTGCAGGAATGAAATGGTGGGTTTCAACAACAATAACGATGGAATAGACCCCAAAAAAAAAAAAATGAGCATTTTAGTGAAACACGTACACATGGATGTATATGTATATATAATGTACCTTCGAGAGAAGTTGAAAGGAGAGAGAACCCCAGATGCGTCTCTAGCTGCCCAACCAAAGGCCTTCCTGGGATGCTCAAACTCATATTTTAGTTCTGCCATTTGAATCTGTTTGTGCTGTTTCTGTATCAGTGACGCTCACAGAGACAAAGAAGGTGTATATATATAATATATATTTAAAAAAAAGCGTGAGAGCTTTGAGGAGTATTAAAAAGAGAGAAGTTATAGATGAGGTATGTGGAATGAAGGAGGTGCTTATTTATTTTTTTGATACAAGGAGGTGCTTATTTATAATTGAGAAGGGGTACGGCACCTCCTGACGTATTGGATGACGCACACAACTTCAACTAAAGCACATGTTTTTTTTTTTTTTTGGTCGAACAACTAAAGCACATCTCGGTCTTGCTTTTTCGACAAGTCGAAGGTGGTCAAACTAAGGGGAATTGTGAAAAGTCTGCCGTCTTGGCGAGCACACAAAATCTGGGTTGGGGAATTGTGAAAAGTCTGCCGTCTTGGCGAGCACACAAAATGTCGGTTGGGTTTTTCTCAACATATCTTTTTCATTATCTCTTATTATCTCTAAATTATATTTATCCAATTAATCACAATACTACTTTAACTTCTCTTTCATCTTTCTAATAAATGGCCTAGATAGATTGATGAGGAAAAATGAGAAAAAGGATGAGGAGAATATCCTCTCCCCCACAAAATCCAAAAGGAATTCTAAAATTAGTACTTGCTGGCTTCGATGCTAAATGTAAAACAAAGTTAAATATTTTTTAGATAAATTAAGGAAATTAAATAAGTTGCTTAATTATATATTAAATTATGTATCAGTTTATTAGTTAGACTAATTAGTTTGAAGGAAAAAAAAACCCCTAAATTACAGTAATTTAACAAGCTTCTTTGATCTCTACAAAATAATAATAATAATAATAATAATAACAATAACAACTTTGTCTTATATTTATATTTAGTACTTTATCAATCATGTGAACAAGCAAATATCGAATTGAAATAAGTATAAGGGCAGGTACACACGCCAGGTCTGATGAGGTTTTCTTTGAAATAAGAGTACCAAATAATTGAGATGCTATATACAGTATGTTACCAAAATGCTTTTCTCAACCACATTATTGACTCATATATATGTCAAATAGAAATTTCAAGTTTTCACGGCGTTGGATATTCCCCGCACTTTCCAATATTGCACATTAAATGTGTTAGTGGCCTCAAGTTTTCCTTTAATTTCTTTCCCTTTTTTTCCCTACATTTTCCTATCAAAACACGTTTTTTATGCTAATTTAGCCCTTAATCATAGACTTCTCTTTCCCTTGAATCTTCATAATCTGCCTTCTGTTTTTTTTTTTCCTTTTTTCTTTTTCAAATTTTGGTTCATTGTAAATTTAGTGTTCTTAAAATGAGTTTCTTCAGAACTTGGAGGATAATTGGCTATGTAGATACAGTTGCAAACTCACCAAGGTCCCTCTTACAATAGCTGAAGTGCTGGGAATGATGCAAAGACGACTCCATTTGAGTTGATCCAGAGAATGTTAGAATAAAGTTCTTCGATTTGATTGTATAGAAGCTATTAATATGGGTGAGTATACATTTTTTGGTTTAGTTTTCCGAAAAAACTGAATTAACTGAAAACCGAATAGAGCTAATTTTAAAACATTGAACCGAAATCCATTAACCAAATTAAACGAAATATTTTGGTTCGGTTCGGTTGATAATTTAATTAACCAAATTTTTTTTATTATATTATTTACAAAATAAAAGATATATGAACAGATATTTTATTAAAAAAATTACTTTTTAGCTTCAAGATTAGATTTTAAAAACACTATAAATTTACAATGAACCAAAATTTAAAACAAATAAGAGAAAAACACAAAGCAATGATGAATATTCAAGGGAAAGAGGGGTCTCTCAATAAGGGCTAAATTAGCGGAAAAAACGTGTTTAGATATGAAAATATATAGGAAGAAAGGAAAACTTTGGTCCACTAACACATTTTATTATGTGAAATATTGGAAACATGGTTCTTAAAAACTCGTTTTATTACTATGATTTTACGTTTTTACGATTTTTTTTCATTAAAACGATTTTACTAATTTTCCAAACGCTTTTAAGTTTTTACGATTTTTATACGATTTTACTATGTTACGATTTTATGTTTTACGATTTTTCATTCTCCTTCCGTTTTCAGGTAAAAATTCGTTTTTAAGAACCTTGATTGGAAATATGATGCTCAAGAATGACAGGCTTTAGTTAGGATTCTGGAGTTGTATTGTAAGCAAGCCAACCTCGGAAAAAATCCGGACTGATTTTTCCCCTGAACACCCCTAAACAATTAAGGAGCTGATGAGCCAAATACTGGGGATACCAGTCAATAAACGCATGTGTCAGTGCTTTTTTTTTTCCTTGTCGGGAAAAATGACAAATAAATGTCATATTAGTGACTTCTCAATTTTAACAGATTTTAAATATATTTTGATATATTTTAAAAGTCATCAATACTAAATTGAGCAAATTTTATTGAGATTTTAAGAGATATCAATTTAGATGCATTATTTAAGGGATTTCAATTTAAAATACAAATTTTTGAGTTTAAGAAATAAATCATAGTAATAAAAGGTTTTGAATAAATTCAGTTCTATTATTATTATTATTACCATATAATTTCCTTTTCTTTGTCATTGGCGTAAGGATCAGGGAAGGTGATTTTTCTTAATGAATTGGATGCTTTGACCGTTGGAATTAATGGCATCGTTTGACAATTGGGCCCCACGAAATTGAATAGAACTGAAGATGATAGTTTGAAGGCCAAGAAAGGACAAGGGAGCATTATTTCCAATTGAATCAATTTGGATTAATTGGAGATTGAAGACGTGGACCCCACAGGAAATTCACAATTGGTGTGCACCAAGTACTTTTTTTTTTTTTTAAATAAGAAAAAGTTTTGGATGGGTTCGGCATCAGTCCCCCACCAAGGCCAGGGCACGGCCTTAGCTCTATGAGCACTTACTGGGGACTTACGAGATCGCCTACCAAAGGAGTCCTAGTGACAGCAGAGGGGATCGAACCCACGACCCAAGGACCTAATCCTGGATCCCTTACCATCTATGCCAACTCACATTGACACCAACCAAGTACATATTTGAACAAAGGGAATTGATTTGGAATAGCCACGTACAGATGCTAGAGACACACACAATGAGCTAAAGTCCAAAAGGATAGAATATATCCTATATTAAAAAAAAAAAGGAATTGATTTGGAATAGCCACGTACAGATGCTAGAGACACACACAATGAGCTAAAGTCCAAAAGGATAGAATATATCCCATATTTAAAAAAAAAAAGGAACTGAGGCCCAACACACAAAAACCCTACAGTTATATATATTAGAAAGTGACGAAAGGAGATACTCTCCTTATCCTTCTTCTCATTGTCTCTCATTGGCTACATATTGGCCATTGATTTGGGAAAATGAGAGAAAATGAAAATAGCACTGTGTTGATTGGATAAATGTGATTTAGATATTATGAGGGATAATGAGAAAATGATGATGAGAGAAACCCAACCCAGGAAGAATTGGGAGACGAAAACAAGGAAGCAGAACGTGATATTAATTCAAGAAGTAGAGGTGTTCTGTAATCTCTTCTTTCTTCTTCTTCTTCTTCTCTTTATTTTGGAACCTGAATTTCTCATGTTTGTTATGGATTTTCTTATAGCCATATGTGGCTAATTTTTCTTTTCAACTTAAAGAACCTATGAACTTGTTTGGGTTTTAGAAATTATTCCCACAGATTAGTTTTGCTTAATTTTATTTCAATTTATTTAATCCTGTGTTTATTGATATTGCTTAGTAAGTGGCCACCATTGAGCATGTTTTGGGGATTTAGGGTTGAACTTGGAAGAGGGAATCCTAAATTGACCTTGGGAATAAATAATGTGGAAGTAGATTTAAATTTAATGTAAAATTAGGTTTTAATCTAATTTGCGTCTAGGATAGGAATATACTTAGAAGCTCTGCATAATCAAATTAAAGTGAGCCCGATTTAAAACACATCTTATTTAGTTGTGTAATACCCTAAAAATCCTATTTAGCATAGCCACTATATTTTGATAGAAAATACCTATTTAAAATAGGTAAATATGTAGTCTCAAATTTTGAAATATGTTTATTCTATTTTCTAGAAAACTTTTCCTTAGGGTTAGGGTAACCAATGATTTAATAAATGTTGTTACGCATCATAAAATACAATAAATATCATATTAAGCTATAGTTCATGTAAAATAAAGAAGAGCAAGAAAGTGTTATGAAAATACCTAAATAAATTTAGAAAAATCAATGACAATTAATGACCAACTAAGTCTTCACTAAATTAAATAAATTGTAATTAATCAAAGGGTCTTAAAAACCAATTTTTATAATTTATTAAGAGACTAAATTTTCTAATACCCTATAATTAATACCTAGTTTATATTAAATTCATAAAAAGCCATAAAGAATTATCAAAATGCTTGGAACAATTAAGGGGAAATTACCAATAGTTAATGAGCAATTAAAATTACACTAATAAAATACTTAGGTAATTCTTTATAATTGATATTAATAGTCACCAATTAAAGGTGTATTAGGATAATTAAAAGTCAAGGATCAACAAGGGGTTAGGATTAGCATAAGATGAATTATCAACAATCATAAATTACTTTAAGAACCAATAATACAATAATCAAGGGACAATTAAGCTTTTGATTAAGATGGTAATTAAACTTTAATCAAGCTTTGAAAAGTCAACAATTGCAACTATGATCTAAGGGCCAAGATTTAACCTCATAAAGCTAATCTAATGGCTCTAATCAATTCTAATAAAGCTTAATCCTTGTGACTAAGAAAACAACCAATGATACATCTTCCACATGAGATTTGTAAGAGCAACAAAACACAAAAATGAAGAGCATATATGGGGGGGGGGGGGTTTTGTAGCTTAGGAGGGAAGAAATGAATGTGTTCAAAAATCAAATATCCACATAAAAAGATGAGTCATGAACCAACATAAATGCAATGAAGACTTTAAAGGCAAATGGAAGAGGATAGTATACTAAAAGCAATTAGGGCTCTTAAATAAAATGGAAGAGGATAAGGTGGTGGGAAAAGGGAGAGGAGGTGAGTGTGTGTGTGTGTGTGTGAGAGAGAGAGAGAGAGAGAGAGTTGGGAGTAGAGGAAGAGTCAAAGTATCCTCAAATAGGAAAATTGTGCATAAATCAATTAGATTAATCAATGGAAGTAATTCAAGACATAAGCAAAGGGAAATCTATACAAAATAAATTGTATCTTGAGATCCATTAATTATAAATCAAATATAGGGAGATATTATTAATAAGCATAATTTAAGCTTGAGATTGGTTATAACTAAAGTCATTTCCTCAACTTTTGAAGTTTGTTTCCAAATGAGAAAATGAATGTTTGAGGTCTCTAAATGAAGCCAGGAATTTCGAAACTTCAAAACCAATGAGAAAATTTGAATAAAATTTTATTAAGATCCCCAAACATATTTTTATCTAGTGGTTCTATTTAGTGGAATGCAAAAACAAAGAATAGAAGAGGGAGGAAATTTTAGCTTGAAGAGAAAGCCAAGAACTTTTAAACATGGGATAATTAGAAACCACTTTTAGAAGAGGATGATGTACTTGGGATAGGGTTATTAATGAAAATGGAAGAGGATGAGGGAGAGAGAGAAGGGGGACGGTTTTGAGGGCTTGAAGGGCTAGGATTGAAGCTTCCAATTACCCTAGATCCAAGATGAAAAGGTGTGAATAGTGTCATGCAATTTTACTATAAATAGGGGGTTAGTGCTTTCATTATTCTTCACCAATTCAAAAAGGTATTAACCATATTTGAGAGAGTAAGGAAGAGTGTGAAGAGCTTCTTGAAGAAGTAGCAAGGTTCTTGGTAAGTTCTCTAGCTCTAGTTTTAAGTTCTTTAAGTTATAGTTCTTAAATTCATAAATAGAAGTAGCTTAGATCTTAAATATTCTAGAATAATTTTATTTACATGTTTTTATGGTCAAAATTGGCTTTATTTCGAAAAAAATGATGAGGAAATTTATATAGCAACATTTTTGGAAGTGAATAATCAAAGTAACGAAGTTCTTGCGAAATTTCATCGGTTTTGAAAATTCTGGAATCAATGATGAACATGCCAAAATTTCATATTGAAAATATAGTCACAAAATTCTGGGAAAATTCAAGGTTAAAGTAGACATATAGGGATTTTTAAATATGCCAAGAACATGTTAAAATGAGCTATGTATAGTGAGATAAAAATTCTCAAAGTTAGGCTAAAAATTTCTGGAAAAATTCTGGGCAGAGACTCAAAACTTTAAAACTGGGAGTGATTTGTGTAATCTGGGCAAAAGTGATTATTTTACTTGAAAATATACATCCTAAGAATTCCAAGGAATTTTACGGATCCTCGTTTTGATTTTTCTAGAATTAGTTATGATTTTTCAAAAATAAACAAAAATTTGTCCAAAATTCTGGACCAGCGTTGTTAGGAATTAAGGAAGTTAAAGTTGGAAAATAATTTCACCAAGAGTAAAAAGGTCATTAGTGACTAGGATATCTTCTAGAACATTGTTCGTGAATTAATAAATGTGATATTACCATTATAGGATAAACGTGATCACAGTCTGAACGTCAACGTACTGATATCACTAACAAAGGTATGGATGCATACTGTAACACTAACTCTGATGCTTTTTGTACTTTTATATGTGATGGATGTATTCATAGATTAAGACTCTGTCTTAAGGTTTTTCATATACATTTAGCTATATACGGGTTATGGTTTTGATAATGCCGTTGAGTTTTCCTAACGCTGAGGACACGATGGGCCGTCGTGGCACTGGTGAATAGTGCAGACTAGTGATAACGGACATATGCAGTCGCTGTGTGCCATTATCCAGACAAATCTGTTATGAGTTTTTATGTTGATTATTGCTGTAATGTCATGAATATCTGTCATACATAACTGTTACATAAGCATGAGGTTAACCGTTACCTGAAGTTCAATGGTAATTGAACCTCAGCCCTTACTATAGCTTCAGGGTCTGGAGGACCGAGGACTGAAGATAAGAGACAAGGGTAAACAGCGCGCGTGAGGACCGGATAAAGTTTATTTTGAAGGTGTACTTATATTGCTACGTAGTTATGATGTTTAATACTCAGATAAATGTATTGATATTATCCAGATATGCCATAGACAATATTGTACCAAGATTTATCAGTTACTCAGTATTTTAAATTGCTCCAATGCTCTACTCTAATCAAACTATTTTGAAAGCGCTTTAGAAAATTGAGATGTTACAAGTTGTGTTAGGCATCACATAATTAATTAAGGTAGGTATATAAGTAATAAGTAGACCGGAATGCATTTATAGACATTAATACTCTAGATTAGCTGATTAAATTAAGTCAAAATTAATTTAGTGGGGATAACATCTTAAAAAAACAAACAAGGGATTAGTGATTCTAGGTTGTACTTTTTGATATTAGAATTTATTCTTTTTTGAAAAGTCTTTTGCTACTATTAGTTCTTATTCCTTTTCTTTTTTAAAACAATTCTGACTCGCTCAACTTAAACGAAACAAGGAGATTTGATATCTAATCACTAGTTAAATTGAGTTCTCGTGGGAACGATACTTTTCTTATCACTCTATTACTTTATACGGCTCGTATCTTGCGAAGTCTAAAGGTTATAAGGTTTTTCCCTATCACATATGAATTTGCAAAACCCCTCAAAAGTCTCTCAAATTTATAAATAGACTGAGAGGTACGAAAGACCTATGAGAGATATACAAATTCAAGTGAAATTACCATTTTACCCTTATTTTTAAATAAATAATATCTTTACTGGAGGGCCGGCGGCGGTTGGACGCCAACCACCGGCGAGAGGGGTGGTTTTTTTTTTGGTGATTTTTTTTTTTAAAAAAAGATATTCATTAAAAGTGTGGGAGGTGGGGTTCGAAGCCCCAACCCCCCACACATCCATGGGGCCAAGTACCCTTGGTTCCTTTAACACACACACACACACACATATATACACATTAACAAATATATATATTCTTCTTAATATTTTTTCAATAGCATTTACAAAACTTGCAATGATATTTACAAATCCTGCAACGCTATTTACAAATTTTGCAACGGCTTTTACAACTTTTTTTTTTAAATTTCCTTTTTTTCCACTTAGAGGAAAAAAAGGTAAAATTAAAAAAAAAAAGCGTTGTAAATGTCGTTGCTAAATCTGTAAATGATGTTGCAGGATTTATAAATATCGTTACAAGTTTTATGATAGTGCATATTTTTTTGTTTTTCGCTTAGAGGCAAAAAAGGTATTTTTTTTTTAAAAAAAAAAAGTTGTAAATGTCGTTGCTAAATTTATAAATGGTATTGCAGAACTTCTAACTAACGTTACAAGTTTTATAAATACCGTTAAAAAAATGTTTAAAAAAATATATATATTTATTAATTTGTGTATATATATATATATATATTAAAGGAACCAAGTGACCCAACTGGTTGGGCCACTTTGCCCCATGGATGTGTGAGTGGTTGAGAGTTCGAACCCCACCTTCCACACTTTTAATGAATATATATATATATATATATATTTTTAAAAAAAAAAAACCCCACCTCCTTGTTGGCGCCTCCGTCGGTGGCCTCCAGTGAGGGTATTTTTATTTTATTTATTTAAAACTAATGGTAAAAAGGTAATTTCATCTAAATTTACATATTTTTCATAGGTCCTTGGTACCTCTCAGTCTTTTTACAAATTCAGAAAACTTCTAGGGATTTTATAAATTCATATGGTACTTATTTATCATTTTTCTATTTTTTTTTTTTGGTGTGTTTTCTTCTTTCCGCGAGGTGTGAAAAAGGTCCATCGGGGGGCATCGTTGGTCCGTTTTTCTTGGGCAAGCACACAAATCAAAAGGATCCAAGTGGAACTCTTGTGATTAACTTTGACTTATTGATCCATTCACGTGGACCCACGGTCAAAAGATCTCTTGTGATTAACTTTGACTTTTGAGGACACGACTTTAATTTCTTGGATTAAAAATTTTGACTATCTATTTTGTTAAAAAAATATATTTTTCAACGTATATAATTTTGAAGTGTTCCACAAATTTTTGTCAAAACCTAGGTTTTGAAATTATCTAAACACTATTATTTTTATCCAAAAGTTATTTTTATCTCATAAATCCTATTGCGGTTACGGTTATGCGGCCAATTCCCAAATATATATATATATATATATATATATATATATATATATATATATATATAATTCATAAAATACCCTTATCAGTTATCACTATGAGGAAAAACATACAATCCCCTTTTATCAATGCAAGCGATGATTCTCTTCAAGCGGACCCATCGTATGTTTAGGAGGATCCAACTTTGTCCCCAAAAGGAATTCAACCACCACCAGGGAACCTTTTTTTTTTTTTTTTTTTCCCCGATTGACCATTAGGGAACTTTAATCCACCAATGTTATATTAGCCACTGACAAGGGAAAAAAAATTATAATCTACGACTCGGGTTGTA
Source organism: Acacia crassicarpa (assembly GCA_034222035.1). Classification (NCBI taxonomy): domain Eukaryota; kingdom Viridiplantae; phylum Streptophyta; class Magnoliopsida; order Fabales; family Fabaceae; genus Acacia; species Acacia crassicarpa. Next base: position 13,326,072 of record JAWXYG010000009.1, on the reverse strand, counting down.
TTTAAGTAATGAGAAAAATATGGTGCTCACGAAGACTTATTATTAAGTAATAACTTTACACTTTAGTTTAGTTAACATAATTTGGGAAAAGAAAGGAATAAAAAAGCTAGCTAAGAAAAATAAGAAAATCAAATCTGGCCAAAGCTAAGGATGGATAAAGGTAATTCTAGATCTTAAGCGTTGACTTGGATTATTATAACATTGATTACTTTTTAATGTCTAATTTCTCCCATTAATTACATTTAAAATTATATTTGCTAGTCAATGACTTTTATTTACCTAAGAGTGTCTTTCGATCCACTAAAAGACATTCCAATTATATCAATCCCTAATTCTTTAAGTCATTAGTATTTCATTGGATTATTTTGAGTGCAAGCATGATGAGACTATGTAGGGCCGGTAGGTATAAGTCTATTTTACAAGTAAATTAAGTCTGAAAACTTAATCCTACACAATTAAATTGAAAGTTTATTCTAAATTTCTTATGTCTAGGATTTTTTATAATACCAAACTAAGTTCTAATCAAATTTCTCATCCTTTAAAACAAGTAAGCTCACAATTGAATCAACAAACATAACATTATAGCAATTAAAAGAAGAAATCATCATTTACTAATCCATAATCAAACTAAATAATCCAAAACAAAGGCTTAATTACATAAATTAAATATTGTCATGAACAAAATAATAGCTGACTAAGGACAAAATAAAATACAAAAGAAAGAAGAAAAATGAAAGGAGAAATAAAAACTCGAAGCCATTTGTGCTATAGATGTTCTGCACCTTCAAATGTTAATCTCCCTTCATTAAAATTCTCATCTCTTCCCTTGCCATTACCAACTAAGAAAATAGAAAGTATGTGCGACCGCTATAAACTGTTACTGTTCTTTTGCTAAGTATATGTATCCTCATATTGAAGATAATCATATTCAAGGTATTGTCGGATACTAAAATGTGAAACCTCTCTCAATAAGAATTCAAATTTTGGTTTATCATGTTATGAAGGAGTAGCCAATTCTACTAGACTCAAACCCCATTAACGAAGTGTTACCATTTCATAACAAAAATGGCTCTAAAATAAATTCCACAAAAGGAGTCCAGAAAAACAATGGCCCAAATACCAAAACAAATTTTTTTTAAGACATTATAAAAAATACAATGGCCCAAAATGCAATGAAGTCCAATTCAAAAAGAATTAGTGAAAACTAGTACAGGCCCAATCCAGAAATCAGATAACAAAACAAAACAGAGACCCCAAATGCTTTAAGCCCAACGCATAAGAAAACCAAGAATGCAAAATCACTTGGCCCAACTCGTCAGAATTAATGGAACAAACCGTTTCACTGATTACTTGGCCGAAAACAAATCGAAGGCTTTGACTTTGGAAACCACAAGGAAAAGCGACAATGAAATTCACTTCCGATGATTCCGAGGCATATGGAAAGCCAAGGCAAACGTAAATCTAAGATTGTCCACTTTAAACATAGACGAACAAAATCATGCCAGATACTAAGATTCATAAATCTAAAACACAGACGAATTCCGAACTTTTCTCCAATGAAAAAAAAGAAATATTGTTTATTATCTAAAGCGGGAAAATCAGGCCATCCCATTTACACTTTTTTTAGGTTAAGAGTTGGGTTTATAAATTGCAGCCTCCAAAGAAAATCAAGCCTAAAAGAGTAGCCCTATATGGTCAAGGGCTTAAAAGGGGCATCTCTATAGGGTCAAGGGCAGGCCCATTAAGCCTCTTAAATTTTTTTTTTCCTAACTTGCTCTGTCGTTGTCTTGACCGAATGACCATTACCTTACTAATTTATATGTATTTTGTATTTGGTATAGAGTTATTTATTCATTTAATTATACATATCTAATAAATATGGAATAAATTATTCTGTCTACTCTTATTTTAACTATCTTTGTCTACCCCTTTCAATACCGTTAGATTATAATCTTATCTAACGGCAGGCAGAGCTTTGAGGAATAAAATAAACTCTTTTACCCTTTCCTCTTTCTCCTACCGCCCCAAATCCTGACTCTTGGAATTGAATCATCGGCCTCCTTTTCCTCAAAGCATATCTGTAGCATTTACCTCTTGTGTTTTAGTTAATAAATTCATCTTTCAATCCAATAAAATAAAAAAAGACGAAACCCACATTGGAGAAAAGCATGTGTCATGATTAAAGGTTGGAATTTTTAACAGTTAAGATTATTTAGTTCATAATTTTGATGAAGTTTTGCACATTGCGAACCACATCAGTGGTAAAAAGATAGGCAGGGTATCAAGCTGTCAGAATCCAACTAGACATACCAGTTCGATCATAAAACCAATGCCTGGCCCGGTTTGAAACAAGAGAGAGATCAGGTTAAAAACCAGTCAAAATGGCAAAAAACGATGGACCAAGTCGAAACTTGAAATCTGGGTCAAGTTGAATGAACTTGGTGATAGCAGCGAAGAGATGTTTGCTGAGAAGTGTTTGGTGATAGGTTTCTGGTTTATGGGGATTTCACTAGGGTTTGAGGTAACACTGAATGGCCATCAAGGAAAAGGAGGCCCAAGATTCTGTTCCAAGAGCTAGGAGGCTGGGAGGGAGGAAGGGGTAAAAGGGTTTATTTTATCTCTCAAATCTCCGTCATTGGATAAAATTATAATCTAACGGTATTGAGAGGGGTAGATAAAGGTAAGCAAAATAAGGTAGGCAGAATAACTTATCCCAATAAATATACTATGATTTTATGATTTGGTTTATTATTTGTTGCAGATAAAGATATGGACGTATTCATAATGCAGGAGAAGATATTTTTGATTTTTTTATCTATAAAGCAGAGCCTACTTTTTGAAGTGAAGCAATGAAATTTCTTTGAAATTGATGATAGTGGCAAAAAGGATGAAAATGATAGTCATCGTACCCATGTTGTTTAATGCAGTGGTGGATCTTGAGATAAATATTTGGAAGGCAAATATATACTCATTAATTAATTAAAAAAATTATAATTATATAATATGTTTAAAATATTCAAATTTATAATATAAAAGTATTTTAACAATAGATCACTCAAATATTAATGTGAGATTAATATTTAAAATTTAAAATACATAAGCATATTTTAAACTACAAAACATAAGTTTTCCATTCTGATGTAAACTCTTCTAAATAAATGAATTTGGCTGTGATTGAGGTAGATCTGAATTAGTTATTTACGAGAAGATAATATTTATTTTCTCTTTTTTTTTTTACATCTCTATAGCCTCCCCTGACCTCTCTTTCTTCATCTTCTTCTTCATTCTCTTTCAAGTTTCAGATTGTCTGTTCTCAATTCAAATGGCGTTATGGGTGGTTCAAAAGGGCTGAACTTTATGATAAATCCCTATTTTAAAAACATATTTTCATATTTTGTTTGGGGGTTTTTGTCATAATAATTGAGTTTAAAATGTCTCTTTTGTGATTAATTGTGATTACATGTGTTTGTGTGAAGTTAAGGTTGGAAAATGGAAAAAAATGTCATATATTTTATAAAGTAAGGTTAATTAATTTTTGGAATATAAAGTATTAGATTGAGTTTATTTTGTTTGCAGATGAGTTTGGGAAAACTTATAGAAAAAACACAACATTTCTGGACAAGGCGAATTGATGTAGAAAGGACCTAGAAAATGGCCCAGAATGTATACACATTACAGTTAGCCCCATAGAGTTTTTCATTTTTCAGCTTAGTCCCAACACAAGACTTTCAAAACATTCATTTTAGTCTCTTGGTCAAAACACACGTTTTGACCAAGGATTTGATTTCTGACAATCCTAAGCTTTTCATTCTTCTTTGGGCGAGCTTCAAAGGGTCTGACGCGTGACACCATACCTCCTCCACTCCCGCCTCCATTTACCTCACCTCCGGCGTTGTCGAAACTCGCCAACACAACACGCCACCACCTCTGCCTTCCACGACCAACAGAGAGGAATTCGAAGGCCAAACCTGAAGCTTTGCATTGAGACACCTTTCAGAGGACTAGATCAAGGAAATCGTAGAGATCACAGAGCTTCAACACGGCGTCGATGCTGGAGTTGCTCCTTCGTCAGCCTAACAATTTTTTTTCCTTGGGGGGGGGGGGGGCCATGGCCCCCCTGTCCCTTCAAAGATCCGCTCCTGGTTTAATGGTTAGTTTCTTATGCTGTGTGTGAGTTATTTATGGACAATATTTATCTTTGATTATGAATTAATGACTACATTTATTTGTTGTAAGATGTGTGCTATTTTAGACTTTAATTTTAACAACATTTATTTGTTAAATTAGAACTTTAATTGTTTTAATTTATTAATTATATTTTTAAAAAAAATCCAGAAAAATAGTTAAAAATTAGAAAAATGGCTTCCGGCCCTGAAGAACAGGCCCTTGAAAAATATTTTTTTTTCCTTACCCTGGGCTTAAAAGGCTAGTCCTTTTAAGTTAAGCCATGGTCTTTTAAGGGTTGGCCCTAATTTCCAACTCTACAAACATCTCACATCTCCGAAATCTCACAAACACATCTCTATTTAAAAATAAATAGATCAAGCGTCCCCCTAGGGTAGAAGGGGGGGCTAGGGGGGCCCTTACCTCCTTAAAATTATAGAGTTGAACCCAAAATTTTTAGAAAATTATATTTTAGTCTTATAAAAGTTTAAAAATTTTCACTTTAGTCCTTATTAAGAGTTCTCTAAGACTTAGAGGGACTAAAATGAAAATATTGAAAATACTTATGGGATAAAATATAATTTCTTAAAATTTTGGGTTTAGTTCTATAATTTTCTCCCTCTAATTTTAAATACTGACTCCACTGTATCCTATTTTTTAATTCTAAGACCTAGAGGGACTAAAATGAAAATATTGAAAATGCTTATGGGATAAAATATAATTTCTTAAAATTTTGGGTTTAGTTCTATAATTTTCTCCCTCTAATTTTAAATACTGACTCCATTGCATCTATTTTTTACCCCCCCAACAAAAAAAAAAAAACCAAAGCACATATATAATGACGCTGAACTATTAATGTCAAATATAAGATACTAGGTCAAACTATCGATAATATCATGGCCTTTCTAATTTTTCTTATTGTCCTTTTGGAAATTGCATGTTTTTGGTGACACAATAATTAAAATCTTTGATTAAATAATAACCCTAAACCAAATTTTTATCTGAATCACATACGAGCCACAATTGGAAGATATTTTATCCAAAAACAATAGAGCAAATGTACAATTTTAACAACAAACTTTTTAAATAGGGTATTTGGCACAATTAAATTATTTTTGGGTGCTAAAATGTACATAAATATTACACAATAGGGCAATTTTAACAAAATGTCAGATTGAGGAAGTAAACATTAGCTCAATCTGTATGAGCCCTACATGACGCACTTAAAAAAAAAAAAAACTTTGGAACAGGGACGAAAACTACCCACAAAAAAAATTCTGTCGGAAATTACTGACAGAATTGTGTCGGTAATAATCACTGACAGAATTCTGTCGATTTAATGTCTTCTGCTACGGTTTTTTCTACGACAGACTTTTTTTTGTCAAAAATCCAATTACTGATGGAATTATGTCGGTAATCCAGTGTTTTTTTTTTTAATGTAGTGACATATAAGGCTTAAGTTGGCATTGGAAAAATACATTTACGCAAGTCGAGACAAAACTCCTCTCATAAACTTACTTCATATCATGAAATTATGTTGGAAAAACAATTTCTCCTGTTAATCCAAACAGACACTAGATGTCTTTTTTTAAAAAAAATTTTCTTTCTCCTTCCGCTTTAGCTTTTCCTCCAGAAGAATCCGGCTTCAGAAACTAAGCTATTGACACTTTAGGGCCATCAAACCTAACCTTCAGGAGGCAAAGGCAGGACTGGGAGATTGACCCTTCCAAGCGCATCATCAAGTCAGTTATTGCTCGTGACACTTTTGACACAGTCCACCGTGATGTCTACGTACGATGGCCAAGACGCCATCGGTTAGTCCTACCTCCAATTCACGCCTTCCTCTCCCTTTTTGCCATGTAAAGCCTCCGAAAATGATTTGTACGCCCCAACAAAACGGCACCGTAAGCACCATTCACAGCTCTATTTCTCCCTGTGTGATCAACTCCTTCGATGCCACTCTCAGTGGACTTCTTTGCTTGTCCAGCTCTCTCAGTTTCGTAAGTGAAATAAATCCCTAAAGTTCTCACCTTTCTTCATTCCCAGATGTTCAACTTGGTCCTTTTTTTTTCCGACTCTTTGATTGATTTTTCTATGAATCAAGGCTGGGGTTTTCTAAATCAGCAAGGAGGTGCAGGAGGGGGATGAACCCGGCGCCCCCCCCCCCCCCCCGGGGGGGGGGGACCGGGACCCGCTAGATGAAACAGTAGGGATTAGTAGCGATAATATAATTCTGCCTACACGAGATCCAGACCGGACTATATTGATTTTGAAGGAGGAAAGCATGAAGACTGTGGTGGAGATAAGAACAAGAAGAAGAAAAGGAAGAAGTATCACAGGCTCACCGTTGAAGAAATCAGAGAAATGGAAGCGTAAGAGAATGTACATCATGTGGGGACGATATAGACTGAGCTAACACCAGTTTACACAGGTTGTCTTAAAATTGCCTTAATTTGTTTACTTTTTTTTTTTTTTGGGGGGGGGGGGGGATAAAAAACAATCGTGCCAAATGCCCCACAGTTAAATGTTTATGGTTAAAATTTCACATTTGCCCAAAACAAAAATCAGAACATTTAATTTTGATCAAAATAATAAACTAGTAGTATATATCTAGAATATCCCTTATATGACCAATTAGCAAATATACCTAAATATAATCTAAATAAATAATAAGATATAAGAGCATTCGATAGGCCAATTTCACTTATTCTCAGATGACTAGGTGCTGCTATGGAATAATCGGTTTTTGAGAAGTGGTGAAAGTAAAGTAATTACACTGCAAATGAACCTATTTCACAAGCGGATGTTATGGAATTTCTCTCATGTAAGCGAGCGGCTGTCCTGGACCATCTTCCTCGAATTTATAGATCATTTATAGATCTGGTATGCAAGATGATCATATTATTTGTCTAGATGCATGATTTAAGAGCTATGTTTCGTAGGTGCACTGGTATGGTTCAAAGAAATCTTTAGTCCTCTTTGCAATATGGTTTATCTTCTTAGTTCTTACATTACATCCTCGTTTGTAATTTGACTCTATTATAAAAAATTCTTATGATAAAAAGGGCATTTTGGTCCCCAAAAAAAAGTTTTACAACGAAACTTAATGGTCAACGTTTTGGTGAATGGAAATATAATCTTAAATATATAAGATAGGTTTATGTAACATTAATTTAAATTTTAAGGGAGGTTTACATGTGTTTTTAAAATATAGGCGAGGTAAATATTATTAAAGCAAAATTAAGGGATATTAAATATTTTACTCTAATAACTTCAATGTATTTGCTTCAACTATCGAAGATAAAAAGTTCATGGCAAAGCCACCAAACAACAACAATTTGCACAACACCGTACGTCGTGCAAAGCCCTCAAAATTTTAAAATAAAAATCTAAAAAAGTTGTCAAAAAACTTCATTATATTTTCTCACTTGCATGATAGGCAATCTTTCATGGACTCAGTAAGTGTATGGTACCCTCGCCTTCTCTAGCTATTTCCTCTTGAATCATGCGAATCTCTAAGAGGTTGTTGGCTTTAATGTATTGCCAATGTCAATCACAAAACAATTTTTTGACATCAGCTTAAGGAGACATTCTATTGCTGTAATTACATAATCTATTGGAATAACTTCTATGTTAGGTTTTACATTGTACTTCAAGCAAAATCAACCATTTCTTGCGTCTCCTTCATCCCTCTGGTGATACTTGGGAGTTCTGATCATATTCCTTATATAGGAGTTTATAAATACTAACAACATAAAATATATTTTATTATGATACATATAACCTTATACACACACACATATATATCTATGTGTGCGTGTCCACAAAATCTCAACTAATAGCAAAATCACGCTTCCTATATTTGTCATTCAAATTTTCGTAGTTCCTAAATCAGAGACTTTTAATTATATATATATATATATATATATATATATATATATATATATATATTTATTTATTTATTTATTTATTTATTTATTTATATTTATATTTATATTTGGCATAGTGATTCCTCTTCAAACAACATACGCAACTTGTGATTTCTGGGATTACGAGATGGATCTGACGCCATTTTGGAGATGAGAGGTTTTCTAATTCACTCATTTCCATTACACACCAAACACAATTTTGAACCACATATCCATCTCCATATTTATTTTCATTTCCATCAAAATCAATTACATCGGACTAAATCGGACCTAAGTTGATTTTGTTTTGCAGGTTAAAGAATTTATTACTTTAAGGTGAATTAAATTAGAGTCACATATTTTATCGGACAAAGTTTCAACCTAAGAGGATATAGCTTAGATGGTAGAGCGCTTGCTAGGCCTGTGAGAAATATTGGGATTGATACCTTGCATCTCCATAATTATATGTGGCCATATGAAAAGGAATCGATTGTGGTACCTCTCACCATAACAACAACTTGTTTTGTTGTTAAATCATATATTTAAGATTTTGAAATTTAATTGGTATTTTTTTAAAAACAACCAATATATATATATATATATATATATATATATATATATATATATATATATATATGTTGTTTTTAAAAAACCCCTCTGGACTGATTTAGTCGACTAAATATCGCGGACCTTTAAAAAAATTTGCCTCTGGACAGGTTTAGTTGACTAAACCTGAGAGTTTAGTCGACTAAATCTTGCGGATGTTCAAAAACAATTTGGCCCCGCGTTTTAGTCGACTAAATGAGGTTATTTAGTCGACTAAACAGGGACAGATGCTTAAATAGTTTCCTGACAGGGGCAGATGCTTAAATAGTTTCCAAACAGGGGCATTTCGTTAAATAGTTATTTAAATAGGGGCAAATTGAAAAAAAAGCTAAAGATAGTTGGCATAGATGGTATGAGATTTGGTCAAGTCCCAAAGGGACGTGTGTTCGATCTCCGCTGCTGTCGCTGGGACTTCTTTAGTAGGCGATCTCGTAAGTTCCCAGTACGTGCTCAAAGAGTCCGGGGCCGTGCCCTGACCTTGATGGGGGACTGATGCCGAACCCCTCCAAAACTTTTTCGTATCAAAAAAAGAATTGCAACGCCCATAATGGGTTGCTTCATTTGTTTGTTTCATGAATATTTCTCTTTCGTAAATACCAACACATACGACGTAGGCGCTTTCTTCTTCTCAACTTTCTCATCCTCTTTAAGCTTTTGACTTTTTTTTTTTGCCTAAATAAAATCTTTAGTATTTAATATTAATAACCATGGTATTAAAATAATGTGACAATGATCCAAAAAATTAATTTATTTTTTAAGAAATTACATCAATAAACATATTTATTGTATATTAAAAAAAAAAAGACTTTCAGTGGCGACATTAAGTCGCCGCTGAAACACACTTTTGGTGGCGACTTATGAAAGTCGCCGCTAAAAGTATGACTTTCAGCGGCGACTATTGTATGTCGCTGCTGAAAGTCACACTTTCAGCGGCGACACTTTTAGTCGCCACTGAAACTCTATTTTTTTGTAGTGTTGGGAGTTTTGATCATATTCCTACCTTAAAGGTGAGATTTGGTTTATCAAGTGTGTGAACTTGAGCTGAAATTTCAGCAACAGACTCCTAATTTCATGTGGAATAAATCGTACTCAATCATTAGAGTGTTGACTTGTTTTCTTATGCCCGTAGTACCTTCATGAGCAATTTCAAGAGCCTTCCACATCTCTTTAGTTGACAACAAAGTGCATATTCAAAAGTAGTCTTTCTAGCTTAGGATCCTTCTTAGGGTGTTACTCCTTACAGAGAAGAACTAATTCTATACTAAATGAAGACATAATATCACATAAGAGGGGTGAATTGGATAATTACTAAAAAAACTTTGTAACTGACATCAAGAATTTAAATTACAATGATCAGATAAGAAACTCTCTCACAAGGTAGATATTGAAACACTAAAGTACATAATATCCAAAGATATTATAGAGTATTAAATAAAATAGTAAATAACAATAAATTCAATTGAGAGTTGTTAGTTTCATTAGTTGCTCCAAATTGAATGCTTCTCCTTTTATTGGTGGTTGCAATTAAGGATCGTTGGGAAGATTCAATGTATCTGTTGTGAGTATTTAATGTAGCCGTTAGACAGTAAAGTCTGTTCGTTACCCATAACTTAGATTTTGCAGTGCTTTCGTCATTTATCTGCCCCTTCAAAATTCCGTTTGATTTGCCTGTTGGTTTGCCATAATACTCATAGGGATGGATATAGCATAAAGTTCTTTTGGTCTGCTCAGAGTTGATTGCCATGTTGCTACTTGCTTTTTGCAACTACATTTAATGCTCTTATGTAATCATTTGCTTTTTGGTAACCTACTATTAATCCTTCATATAATTATCTGCAACTTATTAATTCACTGGTTAAATATAGTTAAGAATAGTAATGAATAATGATAAGAAGATAACAAATTGCAATCAATGACTTTAACTTTATGAACACAATGATTTGCAGAGGCACAGATGGAAACTCGAGTTTGACTTCCAAAACCCAAGTTTAGTGTAATACCCGAAAAATCATTATTTATCTTAAATACAATATTTGGGTAAATAATACCTATTAAAAATAGGAGAATATGTTGTCTCTAATTTTGTAATTTATTTTCTATAATTTTGGGCAATTTTCCCTTAATATGGAATAAACCAAATGTTAGGCTTAAATTTAAATTTTAAGGCTTCAAATTAGGGATCATAAAATTATCATAATTAAGCATAGTCTTAATTTATTCATAAGAGACAATTTAATGACATAAAAATACTTGTACCAATTAGAGAGAAAATTTGCCAACAACTAATGAACAATTAAATTTGCAATAATTAGAGTAATTGCATTAAATTTTTGTAATTAATTGAAAAACTAAATCTTCTAATTTTCATATTAGGGATGCTAATTAAGGTTAGTTATGGAGGGCTAGGATTAAACCTCATAAAGCTAAATCCAATGGCCTTAATTAATTACCTAACTAATCCTAATCTATGTGATAGTAAGTGGACCAATGAGAGACTTTGGCACTAGCTTATGAGACACAAATGAAACACAAAATTGGGACAAAATGAAGAGGAGGGGGGCGGCATTCTTGAGCTGAAAAGAGGAAAGAGAATTGTTTAATATTAGCACATAAGCACATAGGATAAGATGGTTAAATGCCCATTAATGCATGGAAGAGGATCATGTCCTTGTAATAAGGTCTTAATGACCTTTGGAAGAGGATAAATGCCCATTAATGCATGGAAGAGGATCATGTCCTTGTGATAAGGTCTTAATGACCTTTGGAAGAGGATAAATGCCCATTAATGCATGGAAGAGGATCATGTCCTTGTGATAAGGTCTTAATGACCTTTGGAAGAGGATAATGAGAGAGAGTGAAGGGGGAGGGGGACGTGTGTGTGTGCGCGTGTGTGTGTGCTCGTGTGTGCGTGCATGTGTGTGTGTGTATGTCGGAAGCATAGGATAAATTAATTTAATTCAAGAAATATAAAATTGACCAATAAGAAATTTCATAACACAAGTGAGCTAAATCTTTGGTAAACTAATTGGTTTAGGGAGAAGTTTTAATCATAGGTTAAACATAGAGATTGATCTTGATCAAGAACATATATTGAACTTGGGATCAAGTATCATCATAAATTTTACCCAACTTATACAATTAATTCTAAAAATGATAAAAAGGCAATTAGAGACTTCTAATTAATCCATAAGGTTCAAAGTCAAGAAGCTAATTAATGTAAGAAACTTGAATTAACTTCAATCTAACCCCTAAATACATCCTTGCTTAGTTGGTAACCAACTACCATTTTCTTCTAGTTACAAACACACTTAAGATAACTAGACACTTGAACACAAAATTGGAGAATCAAAGGGGAGGGGGGACGGATGGTTTGGCTTGGAAAAGGGGTAGTGAATTGTTTATATTAAACTAAAAAACATATGCAATTAAACATTGATGAAGGGAACAAATTGGAGAGAGAGATTTGTACTTAGGATAGAAGTATTAATGAGAAATGGAAGGGGATAGAAAGGAGAGAGGAGGGGACGGTTTTGAGCAAGGGAAGGTGAGGATGAGGCTTCACAATTAACCTAGATCTAGGGGTCCAAATGTAAGAAGAATAGGTTTGAGAAAACTACCAAAATGCCATGACATTTTGCTATAAATAGCAACCTATGCTTCATCAATTTTCACACCAAAACAAGGATAGAAAATCTGATATAGAGAGTAGAAAGTGAGAGTGAGGAGCTTCTTGAAGGAGTTAAAGCATTGGTAAGTAAGTTCTTCAAGTTCTAGTTCTTAAACTCATAGATAGAAGTTGCTTTGATCTTAAATATGCTAGAGTAATTTTATTTTCATGTTTTTATGGTCAAAATTGGATTTATTTCGAAAAAATGATGAAGCAAGTGTTGGATCAAAATTTGTGAAAGTTAAAGAATCAAAGTAGCGAAGTTCTGGCAAAATTTTGTCGGTTAGCGATATCTGGAGTTAGTGTTAAAAACATTGGTATCTTATGTACAAGATGAAGTCATAAAAATCTGGGAAAATTCATGGTTAAAGTAGACATATAGGGATTTTAAAACATGCCTAGAATGTATTATTTTGAGCTCTGTACAGTGAGATAAAAATTCTCAAAGTTGGGCTACGAAATTCTGGAAAATTCTGGGCAGAGGTTCAAACCCTTAAACCTGGGAATGATTCACGCAATCTGGGAAAAATGAGTATTGTTTTTCTAAAAATAGAAATCCTAAGGATTCCGAGGAATTTTACGGATCCTCGTTTCGAGTTCTGTAGAATTAATTATGATTTTTCAAAGTTAGACGAAAAATCTGCCCTAAATGCTGTAACCAACGTTTTTCACGAAATTTTGGGGAAATAAATTAAAAAATAAATCTACCAGGGGTTAAATAGTCATTAGTGGCCAAAATATCTTTTAAGGTATTAGTTATGGATTAATAAACGTGATATTACTATTATAGGCTGTCCGAGAACGCATACTAACCGACGTACGTACCGCAATCACCGACTAAGGTACGAACGCATACTGTAACCTTAACTCTGATACTTATTGTATATTTATATATGATAGATGTATTCATAGACTAAGACTCTGTCTTAAAGTATTCATTATAATTTAGCTATACACGGATTATAGTCTTAATAATGCCGTTGAGTTTTCCTAGCGCTGAGGACACGAGTGTATATCGTGGCACTTGATAGTGCAGACCATTATAAGATACATGTGCAGTGGCTGTGTACTGTTATTATCTTACATATGTGTTTACTGTTGTAATGTCATGAATATCTGTCATACATAAACTGTTACATAAGCATGAGGTTAACCATTACCTGAGGTTCAATGGGCGTTGGACCTCAGCCCTTACTATAGCTTCAGGATCCAGAGGAACCAGGATTGAGGACAAGGGTAAGCAGCACACTGAGGACATGGGCAAAGAATGTTATTTTGGATTAATATTATCGTATTATTAAATATTCAGATAATTGTACCGCTTTATAAGCAGTCAGATACACCAACATAAAATGTTTATCAAATACTCGCTCTTTTAAATTGTTCCAATACTCTACTCTAGTTAAAATGTTTTGAAAACATTTTCGAAAATTGGGGTGTTACATTTAGATTATTTTCTTCTCAAATGAATATAATACCCCAAGATTTGTATTCCTTTTAAACATGATATTTTGGCCATTAGGACTTATTGAAAATAGGAGAGTATGTTGTCTCCAAAATAGTATTGTATTTAATCTATCTCTTGAATAAGTTTTCGGTAGGACTTAATAGGGCAAAATCCAACTCCCTAAATTTTGATAGGGGTCATAAAATATTGTAAAATGCCACAAAAACCCCTAAACCAATTAAATGGAATTTCCAACAATTAAAGAATAATTAAATCTACACTTAAGGATATATTGACATATAACTCATATATTGTCAAAAATAAGCCGTAAAAGAGTATGAAAAGGTTTAAAATAATTAGAGGGCACTAAAAATAATTATTGGACACCAACAATTAATCTAAATTGAATTAACATTCATAATTAATTTAATGTCAAAATATTAACAAACAATTTGAAATATATTGGCTAAATTCTATATTAAAGCTTAACAAGGGATCAATAATTGAAACAATTGGATTTAGTAGGATCATAATTGAGTTGGTAATCAATTAAATTATTACAAACTAAACCTAATTAAGCTAAATCAAATAGTAAACAAGAAGGATTTATTTAAGGGCTTTTTGTCACAATAAATCACCATTGGACCCATTTTTTTTGTAACCCAACAATTGCCAAACAAAACAATAAAGCCCAAAGTAAAATTAAAACAAAAAAATCCAGAAGGGGGACGGTTTTTATTGAGTCTTGGAGGCCAAGGAAGAATTCAACCACATGTGTCAAATGTGGTCAAAAGCTTGTAGGAGAAGAATCACTATTCATTACTTGAACCCCAAGACTTGAAAATCCTATAAATAGGGACCTTGCCTTCCCTCATTTCTCACACCAAGAGCAAAGCAACATCTGAATATTGAGAGGAGTGAAAGAGGGTTGGAAGAAGCTTTGAAGGAGTTCAAGCATTAGGTAAGCAAGTTCTTGAGTTTTGAGTCTTAAATTCTTAGTTATTTAGTAGTTTGATCTTTAGATCTTCTAGATATAGTTGTTTTTATGTTATTCTGAGTTTAAAAATGGTTTTATTTCGAAAAATTGATGAAGAAAGTGGTTTAGCAAAGTTCTTGGTGGAAGAACACCGAAATAACGAAGTTCTGGCGAAATTCGTCGGCTAGGCGATTTCTGAGTTAGTAACAGAAAAGCTTATAGTTCATGTTGTAAATGTCATTGAAAAATTCTCGGAAAATTCATGGTTAAAGGAGACATATAGGGCTTTCCAAATATGTAAAGAACATGTTGAAATGAGCTCTGTACAGTGAGAAAGAAATTCTCAAAGTTTATGTTGCGAAATTGCTGGAAATTCTGGGCAGAGGATGAACACGTGAAATCTGGGAGTTATTTTTGAAATCTGGGCAAAGTATGATATTTTTTCTGGAAAATAGACATCCTAAGGAGTCCGGAACATTTTACGGATCTTCGTTTCGATTTTTCTAGAATTAGTTATGATTTTTCAAAGATAGGCGAAATTCTGCCCAATATTGTTCAGCGTTTTTCCACGAATTTTGAAGAAATAAAATAATGGTTTAATATACCAAGGGTAGAATATTCAGTAGTGGCCAAAAGTATCTTTTAGGATATTATTCTTTAAATTAATAGGACGATATTGTTATGATAGGCTGACCGAAAGAACGCTGCCCAATCGATTACATACGAAATTATCAATCCAGGTACGTTTGCGTACCGTAACACTAACTCTGATGCTTATTGTATGATTGTATATGATGATTGCGCTCATCGACTAGGACTTACATACGTGGCTATTTTGATGCTTATTGTATGATTGTATATGATGATTGCGCTCATCGACTAGGACTTACATACGTGGCTATGTTGATGCTTATTGTATGATTATGGTTGTGCTCATCGACTAAGACTTACATACGTGGTTATGCTACATACGTGGTTATGTTCGAATTATTGTTGTAGCATACGTGGTTATGTTACATACGTTGTTATTATCTTACATACGTGGTTATGTATTCTGTTATGAACTTTTGTTTTGATTATCATTATTACGTCATGAATATTTGTCATACATATCTTGTCATACATAAGCATGAGGTTAACCGTTACCTAAGGTTCAATGGTAATTGAACCTCAGCTCCTAATATAGCTTCAGGGTCTGGAGGACTGAGGGCCGACAACAGGAGTAAGCAGCCCGTGTGAAGATCTGGCTGGAGTGTTTTTGTTTTTGATTATATAATATTTTGAATTATTGGGATGAATGTACCACTACTATAACCAACCATGGTTAATATTTTTATACAATCATCAGTTACTCGCTCTTTTAAACTTATTCCGATGCTCTACTCTGATCAATTATTTCGAAAACGTTTTAGAAAACGGGGTGTTACAATGAAAGTTTGATTGAAATTGAAGTTAAACGGAGAAGATTGATTTGCAAAGCATAACTCGAGTCTTAAAATACTGACTTGAGTACTCTAAACTCAAGTCAAATCTTCACAACTCGAGTTGTAAAGTTTTGATTTGAAAAATAAAGTTTAGTGAGAGCCACCAAAACTCGAGTTCCATTTATTCAACTCAAGTTGTGAACTTGAGTTTCATAAGAAGAAACTTTAAGTGTGCCAAATACTTAAGTAAAAGAATTGAAGTTTGAGCTTTACCATGTCAATTTGAGTTTTGTGCAAATAACTCAAGTTGTTACCTTGATTTTGTTGTCACTGAAAGCTTCTCACTCAAGTTTTGAACAGCTAACTCAAGTTGTCAATACTATAAACAATTTTATCAATGATTTGTAAAGCATTGACTTGAGTTCTTAAACAACAACTCGAGTGTAACCGCAACAAATACATTAAAAATGACTTTCTAATTCAACTTTTGGTTGCATCAAATGTTATTCACTCAAGTGTCATTTAACACACACTTGAGTCATATAAATCATCAAGTCTATATTTATTACAAGTGTTTGTAATCATCAAAACATATTGAATCCAGAACTAACATTATTTTCTCTAAATTTACAACAAATACTTGGATTTCAAGATTTGATATTATGGAGCTATAGGAAGCCGCACTAAGTGGAAAATATATTTATTGACTCGTGTAAAAGTGTTGAGACTTCTTGCATTGTCTGCTTGTTGGATGTTTGAGATACTATGAATTGGACAAGACTTAAATATTTTAAAGGTCTAAATTAAGCAAGCGTTTCATTGTTGAAAATATAGAAACAATTTCTTGATATTTTAAAGTAAACATGATGGTTTGTGGGATCCTTTATCTAGTGAAAGAGGGTAATGTCCATAAAATTCCATTTATTAGGAAAGCTTTTATTGAGTTAAATCATTGAGCACATTGATTGAGTAGGGTGTCAAGGCTACTACAAAGGGTTGAATCAAGTTACATTCTAGACCTAGCTTATTTTAAAGTCCCTTACTGGATGATTCTGACTATGTTGACAAGGGTTCACGCACTGTAAATGCTTAGTTATATTTATAGATATATAACAAAATGTTTCTAATATGTGTATGACTTTTTGGTGGGAGTTAAAATACACGATTACCTCCATAGAAGTTCCCAACAAAAAAATTAAATAATTTAATGGTATCCCATTTGAAACATTATAATTTTGGTAAAAGTTATAGAGGACCCTTAAACTGGTGCAAGATAGAAGAAGCTTG
The DNA here is from genome assembly GCA_034222035.1 of Acacia crassicarpa. Lineage (NCBI taxonomy): Eukaryota > Viridiplantae > Streptophyta > Magnoliopsida > Fabales > Fabaceae > Acacia > Acacia crassicarpa. Next base: position 13,308,593 of record JAWXYG010000009.1, on the reverse strand, counting down.
AGACCATAATCGAACTTAGAGTTTATATTCAAGAGAAAAAAGTCAAATTTATGAAGGATTATGATGGGAAAATATGAAAATATCAATGTTGGAAATCAAACGGAGACTTGGAGTCCACAATTTTAGATTTGGGATTCTAGTGAGTTTTTTTTTTTAAAAAAAATAGTTGAATGCTTTGTACACCCAATTAGCTTTTGTTCATAGTAGTTTATATAAATTACATAGCACATCTTCAAGGAAGATATTGAGAAGAATTAAATTAAATTCACAATACATACCTCTAAAAGCTTGTCCTATCATGCTTATTCGAAATTTGGGGACCAAATTTTTTTTAAGGGGAAGAGAATGTGATAACCCAAAGAGGAAAAATATAAAATATAAAAAATAATAATAAAATAGAATAATATTTTAAAGACATTTTGATGTATATCCAACAGGATTTTTCTAGTATTCCAACAAACTCTTTTAATAATAATAACTTAAATTTTTATTGAAGATATCTTTTAATTGATTTCTTAATCAGTCATAGAATCCATAAAATATTTTGAAATCTAAACTTTTAAAATAATTTAATACACATAAGAAGATATTTAGTAAATCTTAATACTATTGAATCTCATTTAGTAAATATTAAAGAATGTCATTATATCATAATTATCTTATAGTATTATCTAGGAGACCCATTTAAATGACAATAAATTTTTTATCTTTATTAAGGATTGATAGAGATATATAACTGCTTGATAAACCCATGGTCGTACTTTGCAAGTTGAGGATGTGAATATGATAAGCAGATGCATAAAACTTTAATCCTTAATATAAGGTTCAGTTGACTTTTATAGTTAAAGAGATTAAAAAAGTTAAATAAATTACTTAATGATAGCATACATTTTATATGTATAAAATTATATAGCAATTTATAGTTTATAAGTTATACAAATAATTCTAAAAAAACCATAAATATAAATACCTTAAAGTAATTCATTTAGTTTCTTTGGATCGGTTCAAAAAAGTCAATTGAGGCCCCACAACAAAAGTAATCAGGGCACCAAGGACCCAAATACTCCCACGTACATGATATGTGGACTTGAGGACAAAAAACCGGATCGAACCGGCTGGAACCAGTGAACTGGTGACTCGTTTTGTCCAGAACATCTCAGGAAAAAGTCATGTCGGCAAAAATCGGAGAAAACCGATGCCAACGGTTGGAAACCGCTGGGTTGCACGAGTTACCCGCTTTGTGTTCTAGACTTTCATAAGCAAAAATATGAAACCAGAGGAGGAAGATCTAGGTCAAAGATGAAGAATTAGATGATGATAGATGAAGAGAAAGAGAGATGGAGAGTAAGAGAACGTTAGAGATAAGGTTAATGATGCGTGGAGACAAGGTTGCCGAACTTGAGGGAGAAGCAAAATATATGGTGGAGATGAGGAGCATTCAGTTGCGGACAGTTTTTACGATCTGCAAGGAGGTGGGGTGGGGCTGTGTAGGAAAGAATAATGTGATCGGAAAGGAGTAAGTGATTAGGGTTCTGACTTCTGATTGAGCCTTATTATGGACCTCAGCCTGAGCCTCATAAGTTTAAAAAAGCATAATAACAAACATTTAATTTCATAATTTATATCTAGTCAGCTCTACTAAATAAGAAATAAATTAAAATTAATTCCTTTAAACCCAATTGTTTTAAATCATTAATGTTTAATTAAAATCTACAAGTTGCTTAAAATAAAATAATATTCAAGTTTTGACCAATTAATTTTCATAAAACATAAGACAGTTAATGAAATAAAATATAATATACATTAAATTTAATTGTTATGAATTAAATTCTATTATTTTAATATGAATCTTGAGTTGATCTTGGTCTAACCCTTGAACCACTTCCTTAACTGGTTCAATACCCGTCTGGTTTTTTCATTATTTGGGACGGAAAAAACAGTCAATTGAGTATTATATAAGGGTCAAAGTGCACGTTAATTGTTATATATATGGATGATTTTTCTAACTTTAGAATAAATTAAACCGACATGTTTATTAAAAGAAAACACTTGGTACATTAAAGACCAAATCCGTAAGAGGATTCTCCATCACTTATGTTCCCACCAATGTTGACCTGACCAGGTAAAATTTACTTTCTCCTAACAAATAGACTTCACATACTCAACAAAACGGTAAAAATTGGAGTAAGAAGATCCTCCTTCACTCACACTGTTCTTGGCCAAAACTGCAAAAGCCAGTGCCGATTTCTCAAACTCTTCCCTCCTCTCCACCATGAGATCATTCACCATCCTCTCCACAATCTTCCTATCACACGTGTCCTTCATGTCCAACCCTATCTTCCACACTTCACTCACAAATCTACTATTTATGGGCTGATCACCAAAGAGAGGCCAGCATATCATTGGAACTCCGGCCACAATACTCTCCAGCGTCGAGTTCCATCCACTGTGTGTCATGAACCCACCAACTGCCACGTGTTCAAGCACCTCCTGTTGCGGGGACCACCCAACTATACAGTGTCTCTCCGTGGTCCCTTCTCCCAGCTCCATCGGCAGAACCCCTCCGTCTTGTTCAGACACCAAGTTGGGTCGGATCACCCACAAGAACCGCTTATTGCTGTTCATCAAACCATGCCATATCTCCATGAGTTGAGCCCTCGTGAAGACAGCGGCGCTGCCAAAGCTCACATATATCACCGACTTTGGAGGCTGAGCATCAAGCCACCTCATGCATGTTCTATCTTTTTCCTCCGACAACGACGTTGGTGGCTTGGAGGCTTTCATGGAGTCGAGAAGTGTGTGGAGGGGACCAAGTGTGTAAAGATTCGGGAAATGATCGCGTAATTTGGAGAGGACAGGACCTTCTAAGTCCTCAAATGTGTTCATAAGCACAGCTTTTGCTTGCTGCGATTGGTGGGCCTGGAATACCACACTATCTAGATCAAGAGTTCCCTCTCGGGTTCCCCGGCAGAGAGCCGGCAGATCCCGACATCGAACCAAGTTTTCCATACCTGGGATTCTTGTTATTACACGATCCATGTCCTCTTCCCCTTCATACGGAAAAGACAATAACATAATATAAATACATGTCTAATTTCGCTCTAATGAAGAGGGTATATATACATACCTCTAATTGGAAGTTCGTTGCACTCAAAGAGCATAGGAACGTTAAAATATGACCACAAATAGCAGCCACTGGCCGTACGGAAATGAATGACAGGTATTCCGAGCTCGTCTCCGAGGTTGGAGGTTGGGTGTCCGAGGAAGGCATCGACAATAATGCAAGTGACTTTGGGTTTTCCTGAACGTTCCGAGCATAGCTCCCTCAACTTGGTCATTCCCTGAGACTCGACCTCTGCAAATCCTTCCTTCATCTTGCGTGAGAGTACCGGGGGTTCTCGGAGAATGCCGTCGCCAAAGGTCTCGAAGACAAGATTGGGGTGACGGGCTTCGATGTTGCCGGTGAAACGGAGGAGGCGGTTGTGCATGTGGTGGGTATTGAGAAAGGTGACGTGGATGCCGGAAAGTGCCAGAAGTTCGGCCAGTGGGAGCACGGTGTTGACATGTCCTTGCCCTGGTAATGGAAATATCAACACATGAGGGGTTTCAGATTCACTCTTATCTTTTACAGTACTCATCTTCTCCTTCTCTATCCTTCATCAGTTTCCTTTCCGTGGCTATATATACTGATAAACAAGGGTTATAAGATGGGTTTATACAAAGGATTAGGTACTAAATAAGATAATATTTGGTTTGTGTCTGGTCTCTAAATCTATAGCCAAGTGGCCAACCGCATCGGCGCCAGTTTTCATTTCTTCATGATTCCGTGGCTATATTCACGTCATGCTTATTAAGACTGTTGAACACCCAAAACTCATCAATTTGGACTGTTTAAGCTATTCACTGTCTTCTTCCCGTACCCAAAAAAAATAAAAAATAGTGATGGGGCCGACTTGACGTATTCGATGGTGCACACGACACCAACGGTCATCGGCCATGCGCGGCCGGCTGCTTTGAATTCTTGAAATAATAGTTCATACTTCATGGTATAGAAAATTTGAAACATTTAGACTATCCAAATTGATCCTATTGGCCGGTGCTTGTTTTTGGAGTACTTAAAATAAGTATTTCTACGCTTTACAAGATAAACTTACCTCTACACAGCTAATAATCCAAACCGTCCAGTGAAAGATGAAGTGATACAAATAATTTTAATATCTCTTCACAAAAATTAGTCCAGTGCAAGTAATTCTTCTTTTATTATTAAAAAAGATATATAAAATTATAAAAAAGGACTTAACTCCTGTTCAAATATCAAACGAAACTTCAATTTAAATAGATTAATTATCCAGTGAAGTACGGTTACATATAAAATAAAAATACATTGATAAATATCATCATCATATACAGAAGAAAAATTCATTTTCTACTATCATTATATCCTCGAAAAACCTGTGGTTACTTATGATATATAGCCAGTGGCGGAACTAGAAATTTATTTTAGCCTAGATCAAAAAATAAAAATATTGAACTATTTACTAAATAAAATCGCATAACATTAAAAATACAAATTAATAATATTCGACAATTAAAAAATCAAAAGATAACCTAGTAAATAAAAATTCTATGATGTTTAGAAGGAGACTCATTATAAGGTGCATCACTTTTAGAAATTATTTTCTTAGAAATACCACTTTCTAAAGTTATTTTCTTCTTAAAAAAGACATCTATGCTTTTCTCTTTATCCTTATTCATTTTTTTCAACCTACAAAAAATTTGGTGACTCAGAATTTATATTGATGTTAGTGTTAATTAGTATCTTGTGTCACTAAACATTAATTATTATAGTACTACTCAATCCACAAAACTAACACTTAAATGTGCATCCCACTTACCTCAAAATAAAATAATTGGAGAAAATAAAAGAAATATAACATGAACTCCAAAAAGTATTTTTTAAAAAACATACAAATTTGATTCAATTTCAACTAAGCAAACAACCTATTATAATCTATTTTTTAAAGAGAAATTCATTATAAAAATATAAGACAACCAAATAATAAATCCAAGCCGATTAGAATTAGTCATTAATCATCCTCTACATATATATAGCCATCTATTGTCAAAACTCAAGACTTTCCCCCAAACTTTTCACTAATCAACACAATATTACCCTTATTAAAAAGATAAAAATACGTTGAATAACTTTTATAAAATGAGTGAAGTGAAAAGAAGTGATTTTGAGTGCTTATTTGGTCCTTAAAATGAAGATAAACAACACCAAATATAAGATGATACTAATATTTTCAATAGGTATTTCAAACAAAAATTTTACTTTCCTCTCACATCCCAAAAAAAGAGTATAATTATATAAAAGATAAGAAATTAGCTAGGATCAAATTAGTGGCCAAAATAAAATATTATATAATACTTACATATAAATATAGAAGATAAGAGAAGGCCAGCTAGGGCCAAAGCTTTTGCTTGTTACAGATTCATATTTACGCTTTTGCTTCTGCTATGTGTCCAGTATGAATTCTAACTTGCGTTATTTGTTTTGTAGCTCAAAATATGGAGGAGTTGCCTCCTTACCTATCCTACGTGAACCCGGATGCTGGTGCTCCGAGTAAGAGAGTTACGAGGAAATGTTCCGCCCCCAAGTCCGGGAAGGGAAAGGCTGGAGTGGCCCCTAAAGTAGCAGCGGCCAAGAAAGCAAAGGCCTCAGCCCAGCAAAGAATTTCTTCCTCTCCTCCTACTGGACATATCTCCCATCCAACCGACCTGGGTTCAAAAGGAAAGGAGGTTTCCTTTTTAGATCCACTGGCGCCTCCTTCTCCCACCATGATTCCTACTGCTCCGCCTCCAACTCCCAAGATCCCCCGTGGGCTTGCATGGGAAAAAGGGGTGTCGAAGGAACTCTGCATTGCATTTCTCCCTCCACGTCAATTTATGGATGCCATCCCCCTATCTGATGTCGATTGACGGCCAGTTCATCATGTGCAAGATCATGCGTTGAAGTTCGTCGGATTGACATAGGCGTTCATCCATCTGAAAAATAAATATGTCAGGGCTACGACTGAAATACGGCGGATGAAATTAGAGAAGGATGAGGCCGTAGAGATGAAGAAGAGGGTTGAGGCTGAGCTCAGAGTGACCAAATCCGCCGCTGGGAAAGTGACTGAGGAGCTTTTGACGATGAAGGATGCTTTGGAAAAGACTAGCTCAGACCTTGCTAGCATGCAGGTGGCTCATTCTAAGAGTATAAACGCTGTGGAGGCCCTACAGATCCAACGTGGCGAGCTAGTCGCTGAGCTAGAGTGAAAACAAAGGCTGCCCTTGCGGCTGAGAAGGAAGCCCACGCTGAGTGCGTGGAAACACTGAAAGAGGCCGCCGTTGATTGCTTCAGAATGGCACTTGCACAAATCGGTCACCTGAACCTCGAGGTCAACATAAACGTCACCGGATATGATTATCGAGCTTATATTAAGGATGGCGTACTGGTCCCGCCACCTTCGTCGCCTGGGGATGACTCAATATCCTTTGTGGATGAAGACCAAGGTGGCAAAGAGGATCCTACCGCCGGCCGGGGGGGTTCAAGTCGGTGAAGAAGCTACATCCGTGGCCCCACTCGAAGGGGAGGGAAGTCAACCTGAAGTACTGGTCCTGCCACCTTCGTCGCCTGGGGATGCCCCTTTCTTTCTTTCTTTTTTTTTTTTTTGCATCCAGTATCTCAAATTAATTAGTTTCCTGCATGGAAACTAATTAATTTGAGATACTGGGTGCAAAAAGAAAAAAAATCAGAAAGCAGCATATAATTTAAATATAAATAAATACAATATATATAAAAATAAAAATATATCAATCCCTCTAATAGAGGTATGAGCATATAATTAAGCATCTAAAAATGGGCACCTAATGTAGACTCCAGATAATAGGAGTGATCAAAGCAGGGGGCTAGTGTTGTCAGGAGAGGCGAAGAGGGAGGCAAAACTTGAGGTTTGAAATCCTTGCAGAGATGGCAAATGGTGATTATGTGATGACAGAAGAAAATCATCCTAGTATGGGTGTGGAAGTGGGTGCAGAGAAGGAAGAAAGGACAGTCAAGGCAAAAAGTGAAGTTGTGTACTATATGATAGAGGAAAAATGTTCAACTAAGAGAAGTAATGTTAGAAAAATTCTTATTCAGAAGTGATCAGCCCATTAACGAGGTCTTTTCATCGACTAGTTGGTATCAAACCTCCTCTATTTTAAAGTAAAGACCGATGTATTAGCCAACTGTATCATTCCTAATCCTAATGAGTTATATAGTCTTGGGAGTACAAAGGCGCCAGGACCGGACGGTTTCTCTGGTAAATTTTATCATTCTGCCTGGTCTGAAATTGCTGATTCTGTATGTTCTATGGTCAATGATTTTTTTGCAGGGCATATTGCTTTAGAGGGAATTAACCTGACTAATATCACCCTTATCCCCAAGATTCATAAGCCGGAACATGTTTCTCAGTTTCGCCCTATTGGCCTATGTAACTTCTCCTATAAGATTATCTCTAAAATTATGGCCAATAGGATGCGTCCTTTGCTTGATGATTGTATTTCTCAGAACCAAAGTGCCTTTGTTCCCGGCCGATGTATTCATGATAATATCATTATAGCGCATGAAGTCTATCATTATCTTCGCCGTAAGCAATCTGGAGGTAAGTATGAATTCTCCCTCAAGATGGATATGAGTAAGGCATATGATCGATTCGAGTGGGACTTTCTTGAGCGAGTATTGCTGCGATTTGGTTTCTGTGAGGAATGGGTGTCTCTGATTATGAAATGCGTGCGCTCGGTAAGTTTAAATATCTGTTTATCTGGTGAAAATGTGAAATCCTTTACCCCTAGTAGAGGTATACGGCAGGGAGACCCCCTCTCGCCATATCTGTTTATTTTGGTTGCAGAGGTTCTTTCTATCATGATAAGTAAGAGCCAAAATGACAGGCGGCTTAGGGGTAATAAATTGAGTAATGGGTGTCCAGTTCTCACTCATAGTTTCTTTGCTGATGATGCCCTTTTATACATGCGTGCTAGTCACAGGAATTGTAGTTATTTGGCCAACCTTTTGAATTTGTATTGCACTGCTTCAGGTCAAGTCATTAATTTAGATAAATCCAGTATTTTCTTCTCTGCTAACATTCCTCCTGCAGTGATAAACATGGTAAGTAGCTTGTTGAACATTCCAGCAACGTCGGATCCCGGAGCTTATCTTGGCATACCTAGCATTTGGGGAAAACAAAGAACTAGGCCTTGGCTTACATCAGAGAGCGGGTGGAAAATAAAATTCATGGTTGGGGTCAATCACTTTTGTCTTTTGCAGGCCGAGAAGTAATGATCAAGGCGGTACTTCAAGCAATCCCAATCTACCCGATGAACTGCTTCAAATTTCCCATTCAGACTTGCAAGGATATCAATAGTCTTATTGCTAAGTTCTAGTGGGCTGGTAGTGCAGATGGGGGCAAGACTCATTGGAAGGCTTGGGAATCTTTGACCAGTAGTAAAAGCGTTGGTGGTATGGGGTTTCAGGATCTTTTGATGATGAACTATGCCCTCTTGGCTAAAACGGCATGGAGACTTATGCAGAGGCCGAATGATCTTTGGGCAAGGGTGCTTAAGGGTGTGTATTTCCCGGAACAAGCCTTCATTAATGCTGAGATAGGCTACAAGGCTTCATGGTGTTGGTCTAGTATCTTAGAGGGCAGAGATTTTCTGAAGAAAGACCTTAAGTGGGATATTGGGGATGGTACTGCTATCAGAATTTGGGGTGACCCATGGGTTCTAGGTGATGTCTTCCCACCAAGGCCGCGCAACAATGATGTTTCAATTATTGAGGTAGGCAGGGTTTGTGATCTGATTGTTGATGGGCAGTGGGATCTTTCTTCGATTCACCACTATGTATCCCCTGCAGTTAAAGAGGCAATATACCAAATCCCTATCCCTTCTAATGGGCTACAAGATAAGCTGGTGTGGACTAAGGCCAAGAATGGGGAGTATACGGTAAAGCTGGGCTATCATTGTTGTAAAGGCTGGAATTCGATTAATGTGAATAAGGCTGGTTCGTCGACGGTTATTAACGCCTCATGTTGGAAGTCAATTTGGAAGTTAAAAGTGATCCCTCGTGTAAAACAATTTATATGGAGACTCCTGAGTAGTGCTGTTGCTACTAAGTCTGCACTGTTTCGACGCAGGAGGGCACCGGACAATTTGTGCCCTGTCTGTGTGGAGGCCAAGGAGACTATTAAGCATGTATTTTTCCATTGCCCTTGGACTCGATGTGTTTGGTTTGGTTGCTCTCTTGGTGCTAGACTAGATGTCTCTAGTATTTCCAACTTCAACGCCTGGTGGATTTTCTTGACAGCTAACCTCATATTGAGTAAGAATGATATCTCCTTGATCTGCTGGCTACTGTGGTATATTTGGAAGGCTAGAAATGAAATGAATTTTGAGCATAAGAAGCCTGACCTAGGTCATGTTATTGATTTGGCTCAGAAGAGTAATTGTGATTTTTGGGCTACCTGTGCCAAGGGTGGGAGGGACTCTTTTGTGTCGAGGGGCTGTGATAGTCCTGGCACTAAATGGTCTCCCCCGGCTGATGGTAGTTTGAAAATAAACTGTGATGGAGCCTTTTCTTCTTCTGGGAGGGATGCTGCTATTGGGGTAATCTGTCGGGATTTTGCGAGTTTTGTTAAATGGGGTTTCGTGGACAAGGTTAAATCTATTTCTGCCTTCATGACCGAGGCCTTAGCTCTGAAGAGAGCCTTGTTACTGGCTTTGGACCTTGGTCATGATAAGGTGATTTTTGAGTCAGATTGTCTTCCCCTGATTTCTTGTGTTGAGGCCAGGTCGCCCGATTTGTATGATTGGAAATGTAGGAGTATTATTCAGGATATTATTGGTCTTCTGTCTCCTAGGGTTGGGTTCTCCATCTCCTTCACCCCTCAAGGGGCTAACTGTGCTGCGGACCTTCTAGCAGCGGATGCTTATAAAGAGGTGTACCCTATAGAGTGGGTTTTACGGCCAACACCTGCTTTGTTATCTCTTCTAACTCAGGAGGCTCAGAAGACTTGTGATGGTGGTGATATTCCTTTCATTTTCCACTCGGCTTTGGATGGCGGCTAGTTCTTGATCGTCGTTGTTTATGTTTCCTGTTTGCTAGTAGTCCTACTGTCGTTTGTTTCTCTTTTGTTGGGCTTGTCATTGTAGTTTGTTTTGCTGTCTTTACTGTTAGCAATGTTTGTTGGTTGTACTGGCTTATGTGTATTTTCTCTTCCTTGTAGTGTTCCTCTTGCATCGTTTATATTAATGAAATCTGTTTCGACCAATATATATATATATATATATATATATATATATATGATATAGAGGAGGAGTTCAGTTTAACCCTTTAGGTAAAGATAGTCAAACACCTAATGGACCAAGTTTGAAAGGGAAAGCCCAAACGAATAGAAAAGAAGGAGAAGGCCGAATTATAGTCAGTGGGTCCAATAGTGTAATTTGGATAGGTTTTTTGCTCAGAAAATTTGGATAGCTGGTCCAAAGGAAAATATGCAAGAGGGAACATGTAATTATTGAAGGAAATTTCAGGGAGTTGGGCTCGACCCAAATACAACCAAGCAGACCTGAAAATCCAAATACCATTGATATGAATCTTTTTTTGATAAAAAGATAATATGAATCTTGAAACAAACATACCCTCTCAAAATATAATATGACCCAAAAAGAAGAATACTCCCAAAATTGCCAACTTCAGCCAGCGAAGTCTCAATGAAGAAGGGGGCGAAGATTACTCAAATGCAGAGATTGATAAGCTGCATATGGATAAAATGGCATCAAAGAATATATGAGATGAAGATGATCCAAGCATGGAGTAATTTCCTACTCTTCTTTTAAATTTATTTAAAAATGATAGTTGCATCTTTGAATTGTTGATGTGCTGGAAGCACGAATTTCCAAGTATCGTTAAAAAAATTGTTAGAGATAATGAGATTGATGTTTTGTGCCTCATTAAGACTAGGGTTAGTGGGGTGCGAGCTGAAAAGGTCATTAGAAAAATGGGTTTTAATAATTGGTTGAGGTTGGAAGCATCAGGTTTTGCAGGGGCTATTTGGATTTTATGGATGATAATAACGTTAATGTGCCATATTCATCATCTATAATACAACATATCCACTACAAGATGACTGATAATAATTCCATGAAAGTTTTGCTGCAACTTTTGTGTATGGAGAGACAGTGGCCGTTAGAAGGGTTGATATGTGGAAAGAAATTAGGAAAATAGCTCAGGAGGTGGAAGGAGACTGGATGATAATTGGGGACTTTAACACCTTCATCTGATTGTTATCTCAAATAGGAGTTCAGCAAAGGTGAGACATACAAAAAACCAATTCAAATACTACACAACGTGGGCTATGGAAGATAGCTTTAAGGACGTGGTAATCAATTCATGGGCAAATGAGAAGTTGTCTAAAGGGGTGACTAAATTTACTGAGGAGACACTATTATAAAAAAGCTCTTTTACGTCCTTTTCCCCCTCCTTTTTACGTCTTTTTTCTTGGGGACAAAATTATCCAGGAGACAAAGAAAATCGAGGCTTACAGCGTCCTAAATTTTTTGAGACGCCATATTGTTTAGGTCAAGGCTTACAACGTCCCAAATTTTTTAGGATGCCATATTGCATTTAAAAAAAAAAAATTGGGGAGGTCTGTCATGGAAGAAGTAGTGGCTGTGCACAATGATGGTTTGGACAAGGCTCATCGAAGCTATCAAACACAAATTCCATATATACATAAACAATCTGAAAATCAAAATCATCTCAACACATTGAAAACCCAAAGGAGGAGCCGAGAAGCAAAAACTTACATTTAATCTCACACTCATAACTCATTAACGGGGATTAGCAGATACAAGTAATACAGATCCAAAAATTCCAAATCTAATAATCAAAAGAAAAGGAAAAAAAATTCAGATCAAAATAAATATATCAGTGAATCAGAGATTGAGCGAGACACAGATCTTAACCAACTGGTGAGGGAGGAGCCTAGAAGGCATAGATCGAGCGAGACAAAAATCAAGCGAGGCAATGCTAGCTAGAAAACCTGAAAGGCACAGATCGAGCGAGAGCACGGATGGAGGGAGCAGGGACAATGGTGATATTGTGGCTACCACGGTATCCTCTAAAGTCTGTAAGAGCATAGCAGCATATCTGCATGAGACTGTCAACGCTTCGAGCTTCTAGCGACAAATCTACACGAGATCGACGAAGACGTGACAGGGAATGACTTCGACTTTTGAGCTTGGAGGATGCGCTTCACGCTTCAGCATTGCACGAGACTAATAGCGGTTGGAGGATGCCACCCTGGGGTGAAGGAAGAGATTATGGATCTAAAAGGGCGAGAAAATAGCGTGTGTGGTGGGGCGAGAGAGCGTGTATGATATGGATTTGAAATCTTGTTTAACAGAGGGGCGAGAGAATAGCGTATATGGAGCCGAAATTTTACCCATTTGGCGTTCTAATTTTTAATTGGGATGCCAAAAGCATCACTTCTAGCATCCTTATTTTATATTGGGATGCCAAAAGCACCACTTCTGGCATCCCAATTTTAAATTAGGATGCCAAAAGTTAATTTTTGTCTCCCAGTTCTTAATTGGGACGCCAAAAGTTGTGCTTTTGGCGTCCCAATTTAAAATTTAGATGTCAAAAATCAATTTTTCTCACACATAATTACAAAAATGTTATTGTCTTTATTTTTTACTTCCCTTTAAAAAAAAGGGACGTCTCTTAGAAAAGTAAAAGCCCTTTTTTATAGTAGTGAGGCTACCAAATGGAATCATAACACCATTAGTAGTATACCCAGTAAGATAGTATACCTAGTAAGAAGTGCAATCTTCTCAAGAGGATTGAGGGTATTGATAGAGTAGGAGAAAATAACATCTCAAGTAGCCTATTTAGATTGGAAAGGAAACTTTGGCAAGAGTACAACAAGCTGGATGCACAAGAAGAGTTAATATGGTACAAAAAATGCTTACGTAAGTGGCTTAAATGTGGGGATAGAAATACAAGGCCTTTTCATACTTCAACGACAATGAAGAGGAAAACACCAATCTTCTAAAACTCAGACTGGCCACTAAACCGGTTGGAATATTAAGTCAAGGGTCAATGGGTCAAACCAAAATCAAACTAGAGCTAAATTGAGGCCAAATCGTTGAGAAAATGAAAAAGGAAAAAAAATCAATTTTTTTTCTTAAAAAAGACAAATCAGTTCCCCATCACACCCTTGATGACTCCCTAATTTTAGATATTTTAAGACTTATTTCAATATATTTGGAAGTTATCTTTGACAAATTATAAGGATTTTAGTGAGATTTTGATAAGATATGGGTTTAGAGGGATTTCATTATAAATATCAAAGGGATATAATAATGATATTGATAATAAATAATAATAATATGAGATTTTGAAAATGAAATAAAATAAAATAAAATAACTTCAGAATATCATTCTTATTATTATATTTCCACCTATACGTTCTTTTTATATTTCCATATCTTAATAGCAGCGCATTATATATCTCTTGATTCAAGAGATTTTGGGATCCTAAAGCTAATGGGCGGCGACAATAAAAGAAGGCATAGAGAAATAGCAGCATACAGTATCTTCAGTCAAGAGATTTTGGGAACCTAAGGCTAACAGGCAGTGACAACAAAAGAAGGCACAGGAGGCCGTGATAGGGGACGAGTGGGAAGAGAGGATTGCATATCGGTAAATAATAAGCAACACAAATCTTCTCTTCTTAGGTGAACGATTAGAACAAAGGGGGAGAGAGATAATCTTCTTTATTCATTTTACTGAGAACATAGGAGGCGATCAGATTAGGCAAGAGAAAGAGTTCTGAGCATCCTACCTCTTCATCTTCTCCTTCTCCCTCCTTGATTTGTCACACACACACCCTCGTTCTAGCCCTTACCGCCTTCTCCATTTAGACTTGCTCTTACGCTGCCGTTGCAACCGAGATCTTCTTCTACTTCTTGCTTTGTGTTTTTTTCTGCATGACTTAATGACTCCTCAACTCAGCCGGTTCAGGCTGAGTTGGCGAGTTGACCCGGAGTCACCAAGTCAACCCAGGTTTTACCTAACTCTGACCGGTTTTCCAACCGGTTCGCCAGTTGTCGGTCCAAATAGGCCGGTCTGATCTGGGTTCCTAAACCTTGGAAAAAACAACATATTGAAGGCCTCAAAGATGATGATGGGAACTAGATTTCCAACCAAGAGGATTTGATGAAAATGGCAGAGAGGTTCTTTCAACCTTTGTATGCAAAAGATGATCGGGTAAGAGATCCATCAAAATGGATTGCAACATTTCATCATATTCAACCTCAAGATGATTAAATGCTTCATAAGGAAATAATTGACATTGAAATAAAAAATGCTGCTCTCATTATGGGTGCCTTCAAAGCTCCAGGACCGAATGGTTCACAAGCGTACTTCTTCCAAGCTCAATAGAATCTTCTAGGTGGCAAAGTGTGCATGCAATTCGAACTGCTACAGTTACAGTAACGGTCATATAACAGCGACAGAATTATCAAATTCATTTTGTAGCGGTTCATTTACCGCGACTAATGTGTACATAAGTAGTCAGCGCAGCCTTATACAGTGGCGGTCAATTCGAACCGCTACAGTTACAGTAGCATTTTATGTCGATGTAGTAGCGGGTTATTTTAACCGCTACAAATTCATTTGTTTCAGTGGTTTTAGTAGCGGTTTGTGTAACTGCGACAAATGTCATTAGTAGCGGCAAAAACCGCTACAAATCTGCGATTTTAACCGCTACGAATGGCCCCCCCCCCTTTTTTTTGTAGTGCCACCTTTATATGAGAAGCTTGGCAAAATCTGAGGTGAGTAAGGGATATCAATCACACTCATATTGTTCTTATCCCTAACATTGATAACCCCTTAACTCTGAAGGATTTCTGGCCCATCTCGTTATGTAATGTTAGTTTCAAAATCATAACCAAAATGATAGCTAACAAGCTAAAAGGTATCATCGGGTATTTGATTCAACAACAACAATGTAGCTTTATTGCCGAGAGACAGAGCAATGATAACATTATCATTGCCCATGAAGCAATTCATACCATGAGAAATAAAAATGGTAGGAAAGGTTTTGTGGCTATCAATTAAAGTGGACATGGAGTAGGCCTATGATTGATTGGATTGGTATTTTTTGAATCACACTTTATTGAGTATGGAGATGTTAAGAGAAATGATTGTTCGTATCATGGAGAATGTACTTCTTCCACAAATATGAAGATTCTTTGGAATGGTGAAGAATTTGAAGCTTTCTCCCCAACCAAAGGAATTTGTCAAAGGGATCCTCATAGTCCATATCTTTTTGTGCTCTGAACATAAAGACTTGGCCATTTAATCAACAGAGAGGTAGAGAATGGGAGATGGAAGGGTCTAAAATTCAACAGATTAGTTATCTCTCACTTGTTCTTTACAAATGACCTTATTCTATTTGGGGAAGCCTTGGCTGATTAAATTGATTTGATGAGCGATGTAATGAAGGGATTGTGTGAAGTTTCGGGACACAGAGTGAGCCTCAACAAATCAAAGATTTTCTTCTGGAAAAAATGTGAATTCTAACAAAGCTAGTGAAATGAGTAAAAGGCTTCGAATTGGAATCATAACAGATCTAGGTAAGTATTTGGGTGCTCCTCTTTAGCATAGAAGAGTGAGTAAACTCACCTATTTACCTATCACCTACTTACTAATGATAAACTATAAATATTTATTACTCCCACACTATTACTTTAGGACCCAATTAATGAGTTAATATTAGTTCTAAATGTAAGACTTGTTTAACTATTTTACACATTTATCAGTTCTTTTCTTCAAATTAACCTTATTAATAAATATTTCCTCAACAATAATCAGAGGATGGGGAAGAGAATTAAAACAGATGATTAGGGTGTTTTGGAAAAAATATGTCATGTTAATCAACTTAATTAATTTCTTCAATATAATCAAATTAGTTAATTAAGTTTTATATTAAAGATTAGAAGAGAAGAGAAGAGTAGAATGATTTTGTGTTTAGAATCAATGTAATACATATGTCTAGCTAGTTAATAATATAGCTTGCAACACCAAATAAACCAACTTTCAACACCCGTACAGCCATGCTCTGGAGTCTTGAATTTAGCACAACGTAACTAAAGGTTTGTTTGGTTTGGAGGGAGGGAGTGGGAGGGGAGGGGAGGGGAGGGGAGGGAAGGGAGAGAGTGCGAGCCAACATCACCCGCTGGGAGATTTAAAACTAATCGAATGCCCAATATGAATTGGCAATTGGCATGTCGGTGTCAATAGAAGAGGCCAGTTGGTCGGTGGTGAGGGGGATAGTGGAGAAGTGAGAAGAGGCGGAGGGAATACAATTAACAAATGAAGTAAGAAAGAAAAGACATGTTTTGACTGACCTACAAAAGAAGTGAGAAAGAAAAGACGAAACGTTTTGATTGACCCATTGAATTGAGGGCGCTTTAGGCGTCCCAATTTTAAATTGAGACACCAAAAGTTCTTGCTTTTAGTGTCTCTTTTTAAAATTAGAACACCAAAGTCTTTTTTCTAAGTTGGGATGCCAAAAGCCTCACAAAATTACAAATATGTTACTGCTTTTTTTTTTTTTTCTTTAATTCCTTTTTAGAAAAGGGACGTCTTTTTGGGGACGCCATTTCCACTTTTTGTAGTAGTGTTGCCACGCCTACCTCTGTGTTGACTGGTTGAGATCCTCTTTATTTGTTATTTCCAAACAGCTCTATCAGCAAGCATGTCTCAGCCTGTAACATAAATGCTTTACAAGAAGGCACACATGGGATGAGCGGCCTCATACTCCAATTCTGAGTTCGGGCAAAGCTTTTGCCAAAAAGCTCCGCGCTTGTGTGATACTAATGAGGACCTCTAAGTTCATCAGCAACCACTTAGATGTCCATCCAACAGTGCCGCTCCTCTTTGTTTTTTTGTGGTTTTCTTCTATCATCTGTTTGTTTGTTTGTTTGGTTCTTTCACGCTTTTAGTATGGTTTCTACTGTGCGTTATTGCAAGTTTGTTGCTTTGGTCACCAACTTATCCACTTTTATTAACTGGAGCTTGAGTTTGTTTGTTCCCTTCTGCTCTTGACATATGGACTTGTCCTTTTGCTTGTTCTCTCTTCCCACGGGAAGCTTTGAACCACGATGGTTCACTTGAATGTATCATGTCCTTTGGGAGATGTGTTGCAACACCCCTCGGTTCTCTCATACTCGACTCTTTCTAGCTTCAACTGCGTTATTGGCTGTTTTTTGTGGCTCTGAATTTTTTATATACCAAAACTGTTTATTGCTTTGCTTTCTAGTTGTTTTCAGTTTTCGTCTGTTTGTTTCTTTGCTTTGATGTCCTTGGCTGTTTGCTTTTGCTTCTAATGTAGTGTAGCCCAAGTGTGTGTTGTAATCATTTTACTGTGTGTTTAATGAAATTTATCGTTTTATCAAAGAAAAACAACAAGAAGAAAACATTGATCATTTCATTGGAAAATAAAAGAAGACATTGATTATTTATGTTTCCTCAACTGTTCAAATAATAACCCACACAATAATAACTTCAATGTCTCTGCTTCAGGTATCCAAGTAAGATAAAATGTTTATGGCAAAGCCCCAAAAACAATAATAACAAAAACAAAAAGTGGCCTTATTCTATTAAGTAGAATTGGCTGTATAAATTGTACAATAACAGCCCTTAAAACGACGACAATGACAACAACAACAATCCTTATTTTATTAAGTGGGGTCAACTATATAGATTACACAATGCCTATTGCGAAAAGCCCCCAAAAATTTATTAAAAAAAATCTACGAACGTTATTGTCAAACTGCATTTTATCATTTCCATGATATGTAATCTTTCATGGACTCATCATAAGTATATTGCTTTCACCCTCTCTAGCCATAGCCACTTAAATCACGCAAATCTAAGAGGTTTCTGGCTGCAACGTATTACCAATATCAATCACAAAACGATACTTAACATCAGCTTTAAGGAGTCGCTCTATTGCGGTATTCACATAATCCATTTTAATAACTTCTATGTCAGGTTTTACATTGTGCTTAGCAGCAAAATCAACCATTTCTTGTGTCTCCTTCAACCCACCTATATAACTCCCGGCTACCATCTTTCTCCCTGCCAATATGTAGACATTATTAGAACATTTGTAAGCTTCACATTTCTCTAATCTTCAAATAATTCTGCAGTGCAAGTCTTACACTACTTACCCTTAAGTAAAGTGAACACTGGCAGTTCTAGAGGCTTCTCAGGTACACCCAACAATACAATTTTACCATTAAACTTCAACAAACCAATCAATGGCCCCAGAGGATGGTGTGATGAAACCGTGTCAATAATCCCATCCAAAGTCCCCGCTGCAGCCTACACACAATAACACAAAATTAGAAGGTTCAATTTTTCTTGACTATATATTGTTATTTGATATTCGATCGGATTTTTAATATAAGAACTAAATAATTAATTTATAAAGATTAAAGAAATTAGTTATCTGTTAAAAAAAAATGTGAATTGATTTTCCTAAAATACCTTCTATGATCACTATTTGCAAAGTTCATTGAGGCCTTATAGTTAAGACTAAGTAAACTTCCTTCTAGTATGTTGTATTAAGGATTAGGCCACCTATGTCTAGTCCTTAACTCATATCTCTTCAAGCTTAGGCTTGCCTTTCTTATTACAAAAAAAAAAAAGTAAATTTCCTAACTGGCTTTGGTATTTAGTACCCAAGGGAGTATATGTTGAGCATATTTGTCAGAGGTACCGTACCTGCATCTCATCTTGCTCGTGGCTGACAACAAAAGAGTCAGCTCCAAGATTTTCAATGGCTTCCTGCTTTTTATTAGGAGATGTACTAATTACAGTGACTTTAGCCCCAAAGGCTTTGGCAAACTTAACAGCCATGTGGCCAAGGCCACCAAGACCAACAACACCCACATGAAGTCCTGGCTTGTCAAGACCATAGTGCCTCAAAGAGCTATACATTGTGATTCCAGCACAAAGCAGAGGGGCTGCAGCATCAAGAGGCAAAGCATCTGGAATTCGAACCACAAAGTTCTCGTCAGCGACCATAGAGTCCGAGTAGCCTCCCTGTGTCCTAGTTCCGTCTAAATACTTGGAACCAGAAGTAAGAATTTGTTTCGAGCACTGGTTCTCACGGTCGTCTGAACAGCTTTGACATGAGCGACAGGACCAAATCAGGTATCCCACACCAACCCTGTCTCCAACTTTGAATTTTTCCACCTTGCTTCCCACTTCTGTCACCACACCAGTAATCTCATGCCTGAATCATCAGCAGCCATATGAAACCAATGAATTCAATTCACTTTCAACCTTAACATTTTCATATGACACTATCAGTTGCAAATTTTATCACAGAGAGTGGAGATATATATAACATACCCAGGTACAAGGGGATAGACGGTACTGCCCCAATCATTCTTCACCTGGTTGGCGTCCGCGTGGCATATTCCACAATACAAAACTTTGAATCTCACATCTTTCTCTCCGGTTTCCCTGCAGAAATGAAATGGTTTGTTTTGCCCATAGAAATGATGTAACAGAGGATCCAAAAAAGCGATGAGCATTATAAAATGTACCTTCGAGAGAAATTGAAAGGAGAGAGAATCCCAGATGTGTCCCTAGCTGCCCATCCAAAGGCCTTCCTTGGATGCTCAATCTCGTGTTGTGATGTGGCCATTCTAATCTGTTTGCTATTTCTGTATCAGTGACGCTAGCAGAGACAAAGATGGGATATAGAAAAAGAAGTGGACACGAATGAGGTATATATGTAAGAGGAATAAGCGAGGGAGAGAGCTTCGAGCAGTATGAGAAAGAAAGAAGATACGATGTGAGATATGAGGAACGTAAGACGTGCTACTTATAGGAACTTCAAGGCCGTCAAATTCTTCACCGGAGAAAAAACAAAGAAAAAGAAGAAGGGGCTACGGTCTTGACGTATTCCATGACGCATATTCTTTTATTATAAAAAAGCAAATTGATATATTAAAATGATAAAATAATTTCAGTGTCCATGGTGATAAAATAAAGGAAAAATGACACAAAGACCCAATTAAAAAATAATATTAAAATATTTCTATAACTTTTAAATAGTTATTCTTTCGCTTATCAATAATTGTCATTTCGTTTGTCAATAGCTAACATTTCACTTGTCATTGAGAATTAAGAATTTTACTGATATTATTTTTTATTATTTAAGGTCTTAATGTATCTTTCACTAAAATCAATTAAATAGTGTCATGACTTCAACGGTCCTGTCGGGTTTGCTTCTCATCCGAGAAACATTTATAAAATAATCATATATATATATATATATATATATATACAAAGTTTAAAGAATAAATACTAAATACGCTAATAACCACTATATTTTATTTAAATTACCTTATATTTGTTATACCTTAGTTTGAAACCATACATAAACCTTCATTTAAATTAAAATATACGTTGTAAAAAAAATCCTTTTAACATAATAATTATTTAAATATTTATATTTTTTCAAAAAATGTACAACCAAAAAATAACTCTAATGGTCCTAATTATAAGAATATTTTTATAGTGTAAATTATACTATAAAAGTGTTTTTAATTAAGATAGGAAGGAGTATAATTTAAAATTTTCAAAAAAAACATGTACAACAATTTCCGAAGCAGAGCACAATCATCAAATCAAATTAGTTAAAAGCATGCATATATATGTATTTCTCAGGAAAGGAAGGTCCGCCAAGAGAAGAAAAGGAAAGGGAGGAACTTTGAGAAAGAAGATTCGAATCAGGCATGACAGGTGAAGGAGGCTCTGTCTTGATGCAGACAAGGAAAGGATCGGTTATTCGGTCTGTCTTTTCTGAGGGGAATTCTTGAAGATAGAAATACTCTAACACCAAAAAAATAAAATAAAATAAATAAATAAATAAATAAATTCATTTTACAATGAAATGGACTCTTCGACCTCAGACAAAGCTCTCGTCTTAGCAAATACGGATAGCGTAAACTCCCGCCAGACCGACCACCGGCTGAAGGACAAGATGAGCGGAAGAAGAAAAAGAAGCTAGAAGAAGTCCCTCAGGCCATTATGAATGAAGCAATGTCACACAAAGAAACAGAGCAACCTACTGAGAAATCCAAAAATTCAGAATCGAATGAAATGAAAGATAGTTCTAAAGGAAATACTCCAAAGTACTCATCCTATCGGACATCGTTACTGGGATTTAATGGTGTCGCCCACAGTAATCTCATAATGGAGGATGATGACTTATTTGCTAATGATGATGAAATTTTCTGGAAAATTCCAGAGCCATCAGATGAGATGAAAAAACTTATGGAAACATACCTTGTGGCACCTTGCACTGAGGAGGAGTATAACGAGTGGTGTGAGCCATGGAATTATGCTCTAATTCTCACTGTGCTTGGCATGAAGTTCAACCTATATGTCTTAAGAGATCACTTGATAAGGCTATGGGGGTTTTCAAATTTTGAACTTATCGATTTGCCTAATAACTACTTTGTTGTTCGGTTTCAGGATCAGGATCTATGGAGGGCTCACTACAGGAAAGTGCTTTATGAAGGCCCTTGGGTAATCAGGCAGCACTGTGTTATTGTTCAGCGTTGGACACCCTATTTCAACCCATATCAGAATGCTTTGGGTAGAGTTGCAACTTGGGTTAGAATTCCTGATGTCCCAATGCATCTGTACAATAAGCACTGCATCTCTAGATTAGGGGACAGAATTGGGCGCACTCTGAAGGTGGATATGAACACGCTTCAGGAATCTCAGAATGCTTCTCCAAAAATACAGAGGGAAATTTGTTCGAATTTGTGTTGAATTAAACCTACAGAGGAAGTTAGTGCCTAAGGTCATTGCAGCTGGGTCCATTTTTAATGTTGAGTATGAGGGACTCACCCTAATTTGCTTTGACTGTGGGAGATTCAGCCATAGACGGGAACAATGCCCGCATAGATGCTCTGAAACGAAACCTCGCGATGCTGCAAATCAGCCTCCGCAACAGCCACCGAATCGCGTGTCGGTGAATACTCCAGTGACGAGTGCTGACGACTCCTTCGGGCCTTGGATGCTGGTAAACCGACGGAATCATCGTGGGCATCCCCAACAGTCTGATTCCAGGAACAGGAAGCAATTCTCGGGCTCAGCATCGAGGACGGCGGCGAAGGCTGAGGCGTACGGGCAGAGATCTCGCTATGCTGCAATTGAGGATCTTGATAATCAAGAAGAGATCTTGGCTAACCACTCCCCTAGGAACGTCGTACATCAAGCAGATCAATCTGAAGCAAGAAAAGACATTCTCTCTCTGGTGAAGCCGTCGGTGCAAGGAAAGAGAAAGGAGATAGTTGGGAAATTTTTGGCCAAGGGGAGTCAACCTAATCCTAAACAAAAAATATTCTATAGGCCAAAATTGGGCCACGCTGGGCTCAGTTCTTCGGTGGGGGCTCAAACAGCGTCTGGGCCAGAGATTAATGAGGGGAACTCTTCGGTTGGGGCTCAAATTGTGCCTGGGGCAGAGACAAATGAAGGCAATATGAATAATAATGCTGGGCTCATTTACAAGGCTGGGCTCAACTCTAGATGGGCAAATTAATGCCTTGGGTCAGTCTGAAAGCTCCAAGACGTTGGGTCAATCCAATGAAGACACTCCTACCACTAATAATGAATTGGTTCTTCATGTGGGCCATAAAAAGTCATCCAATAAAAAAACTAGGGGGCAGCGCATACACAGTATTGTTCATGGAAGTTTAGATAAATTGGCCCCTCTGAAGAATGAGACTAAGGAGCATCACCGTGTTGATCTGGCTAAGGAACAAAAGCAAATAGTGCCCCAGTCCAACAGTTCCAATGGGTTGCTTTAAGGAGTTTTTGAAAGACCGAGTGGTCTGTGAGTCCTAGTTTTTAGTTTTTCTAATTGTATCTTGGGCTAGACTTATTTAGTTTTGTCCCTTATCCTTATCAAGCTGAGGCTTGCCGCTTCTTTTCAAAAAAAAAAAAGAAAAAAAGAAATACTCTAACATAAAGGGGACGTGTAGCCACAGTCAAAGGAAAACACCTCGGGTTCATCAACCAAACCAGACCGGTTAGTCATTAACCTGATGTCTGGTTTAGTAAAAACCTCGGGTTCGTTCAACAAATCAACTTATTCCATCGGACTGGTGCCCGTCATGATTCGCCATCAGAAACCTCCCCCACCAGGAAGTAAGGGAAGAAAATAGGAGGACTGTTAACAAACACTTCCGAAAACAAGTACTTGAATCGCGTCTCAATATTCAAAATTTTAACATAATATCATAGAACCATGAATGTTTCCTTTATACAAACTTCCAAGCATATGAATATAACCCATAAAACAAAGACAGAACATACAGAGCAAGAAGAGGATTACATGTAGAAGGCGTGCGAGGGGTGATGGGGCCGAAGGGCGAGTCCGGGAAGGAGGCGGCGGGATCGAAGGAGAAACACTGTGAATCGAAGCTGTTGTGGACAACAGTGATTCTGCGAATGATGGTAGGCGGCGGTGAAATCCAAGACGTGGAGGATGCAGAGAAAGGATCATACTTACAAAGTTTTCCGATGCTGTTTCTCCTTCGCCGGAAAGTTCTTCTTCTTCTCCTTTCCTCGGCAAGTTGAGATCTGAAGCCTGGTTTCGTTTCAGACCTCAATGAAATAACATACTAAAGTAGTCTAATTTGGGGAAGATCCTTTAGGATTCTCTTCTCATAAAAAATTAAACACAACTAATAAAACCCATAATAGTTTATTTATCTTATGAAACTAAGAAAATATAAAGGATTCAGTTGAAAAAGATGCAAAGATATGAAGAGAGAATTGGAGAGAGGGATGAAACAATACTTTATTTATTTAGATGTAACTAAAGTATTTATAGACTTTTAACTTTAACCATAAATTACATAAAGTAAATAGTAAAATTAATTCCAATGTGTGTACAAATTGAAAAGATGAAAAATGAGTATTGAAAATATAATAAGCTGATAATCATATAAAAATTGAAAAGTTGATGATTATTGAAAATATTAAAAATGAAAGTTAAAATATAAAAATAAGTATTAAGAATATAAAAGATAAATAGTGAATAATATGAAAGATGAGTATTAAGAAAATTCAATGACAAATTCCAACTAATTATCATGATTTTTTTAAATAAAGTTAATAATTTTTAAGGTTCTTAATTGTAATTAATATTTTTTAATGGGTTATTAAAGACTCCTCCACTTCTTAATATACGACATATTTATCTAATTTTATTAGATTAATTTTTTTAAATAGTTAATATGAAATCTATTGTCTATAACACCTTACACATCTCCCTTAATTCTCATATCCCCTATTTTCTTTGATTATTATTAAATGAGCATCAATGAAGATAAAATAAGAAAAGATTGACAAATATAAAAAATATATCATGTATTTAAGATTAAGATCAACTCTTCAAATATACCTTATATTAAAGACAAGAGGAGTATCATTTTATCGGAACCAGTTTCTCTCAATTTCCCTTATTTTCCGCTCCCCTCCTTTTCTATGAAGCGGCATTGTTTTGGTGCAAAAACAAGGGGGCTGGTTTTTTTATTTTTTTTTAACATATTTTTTCAGGTATTGAGGGGTACTAAAAAAAATATTTTAGGATACTGACAGGTGAAAAAATGCTTCATGATTTTGAAAAATTCTTCTAGGATTTTGAAAACATATTTGAGGGTAGCGATGGATACTAAAGGGATACTTAGTAGTACAAAAAAAAATACTTCAAGATACTAACGTTACTAAAAAAATACTTTAAGATACTGACTAGTACTAAAAAAATAATTTATGATTTTGAAAAATAATTTTAGGGTTTTGAAAAAAATATTTCAGGGTATTGATTAGTACTAAATGATACTTAGGATACTGACTGGTACTAAAAAAATACTTCAGATATTTTTTTAAGATTCTAAAATAATTTTTCAAGATTATAAAGTATTTTTTAGAACATCGGTATCCTAAAATATCTTTTTAGTACTCATCACTACCCTAAAAAAATTTGTTTAAAAAAAGGGACCAATGCTTGTTTTTGCACCAAAACAACGTCACTTCAAAGAAAAGGAAGGGAGCGGAGAACAAGAGAAATAGACAAAAGGTGGTTCCCATTTTATCATATCTTTATTAGAACGAAGTTGTTCTGAATTGACCCCTTCTCCTATTTGTTTCCCTTCCCACCAAGGGAGAAGAGGTAGATGACGAAGATTCAAGGCTTTGTGAGATGATAAATAATATTTACTTCAGTCTTCCTATTAAAAATAAGAAAATGATTTAAATAGTTATTTATAATAATATGTATTAATTTTTTAACATGCCCCTCAATTTTTATATATATATATATATTGAAAGCTACCCTCATCGATGAAATTAAACCTCTGTTCACCATGTGCAATAAATAGGTGTTTTGGAAAAAGAATTATACATTTGTGAGATAAATGGATTGATTCTTTAGCAAGGGAAGTGATGCCAATAAATCAAATGTATACTCTCCTTACACTCCTTTTCCTTTTGTTTAGCTTTTTATATTCAAAGTCATAGTCATTTTGCACAAATAAAGCAGTCAATAAAAAAAAGCAGTCAATGTTTTTTTTTTTAATATTGTACTTGGCATGAATATTGTTGGATATAAAGGGTAATTATTATGAAGAGAGAAATTGAAATGGATAACTTTGACCATATGCCGTCGTCATGGACGACTTCTTCACCTCACCCTACGTTCAGCAGCACTATTTTAACTTATTTTATTCAAATTTTTAAATATATATATTTTTTATTTTTTAAAAAATATTTTATTCAATATATGTCTTACTGTACTTAAGCAATCTCTCCTAAATGCTTCCTGCATTAGCAGGAAAAATTTCAACTCGATCCATATAAAGATTGAATTAGCAGAAAACATTTATCTTGATAGGAGAAAATATAAGAAGGAAAAGGAAAGAAAGGAAGCATTTGGAAAGGAAGACATATATATATATATATATATTATAGCGCACCCTTAAAATGCCCTTATCAAACGTCTGGAAAAAATAAAATAAAAAAGCACACACTCCCCATTCTTCTATATATATATTAGAAGATTCTATTTTTAATCTACATGACTAGCTATCTGATTGGTTAGATTCGAGCATTTTCGGATTTATTTGGAGGCACTCTCCTAAATACATTTTTTGCATTTGCACTGGTTTGAATTCGATTCCTCATGTTAAAACAGTCTATTAGTGAAAAAATAATGCAAACTCAAGGGATTCACTTGCTGACAGTTTATTAGTTTAGGGTAGTTGGTTAAAAAATTTTAAAGCATGAGGACTGATTTAAAAATTGGGATCAACTGTAGAGACTAAAAATACCAAGTTTCCTTAGAATCACTCATAGCAAAATCTGTTTTTGCAGACCAACTTAACTTTTAACTATGGGTGCTTAGCTTGAAACACTTTACAGTCTAGAAGGAAAGTAAACGCTGCATCAAATTTGTGAAGCTCAGCCAACAAGACATGAATGACAGACACGCACACATATATTATAAATTATATAGAAATAAATCAACCTTCAGCAGATTCTTGTATTGTCGTGTGAATGTGGAATTATGCAGAACTAAAGGCTTGGCTTCAATGTGTTGCCAATGTCGATAACAAATCGATACTTGACATCTGCTTTGAGAAGGCGCTCCATTGCAGTGTTCACATAATCCATAGGAATAACCTCAATGTCAGGTTTCACATTATGTTTAGAAGCAAAATTCATCATTTCTTGTGTCTCCTTAATCCCTCCAATGCTACTTCCAGCTATCGTCTTTCTCCCTGCCAAAAAAGATATTCCAAAACTTGTAAGCTTTAAAATTCTATTTTAATCTTCAAGCATTCCTACTTCAATTCCTTTCCTTTCCTTTCTTTTTCTTTCCTTTTTTTTTTTTTTAAAATATGGTTATCTAACTGGGTCATATTCAAATATGATTACTCTCCCAAAAGAGTTTTTTGCAACCACCTAAACTCAAAACTAAGCAACCAAAGCTCCTTCCACTGGGACTGCATGCATGAGGTTGTATAATTACTCAAAACATTAATATTGAGTCATGTTAATTACCCATGATTAAAGGGAAGACCGGCACGTCCAGGGTCTTCTCTGGTATACCAAGCAGCACAAGTTTCCCATGAGACTTCAACAAACCAAGCAAAGGCAAGAGAGGATGGGCTGCAGAAACTGTATCAATGATTCCATCTAAAGTGCCTAATACAGCCTACACACACATGAACACAACAAGCAGTGAGTGATTAGAAGAGAGCAGTCATCTAATATTAACATATAGAATGATATAATGAACTAGTTTCTCTAGCTAGGAGTGACACCTTAATCTGAACTGGCTCAGTGCTAAGCACAAAGGAGTCAGCTCCAAGACGTTCAATAGCTTCCTCCTTTTTGTTAGGAGATGTACTGATTACTGTAACCTTAGCACCAAAAGCTTTAGCAAATTTGACACCTAAATGACCAAGTCCACCAAGACCAACCACACCCACATGAAGGCCTGGCTTGTCAAGACCAAAATATCTCAGAGGGCTATACACTGTGATCCCAGCACAAAGGAGAGGAGCTGCAAAATCAAGAGCTAAACCATCTGGGATACGAATCACAAAGCGTTCCTCTGCAACCATCAGGTCAGAATAGCCTCCATATGTAGCAGATCCATCCACATACTTAGAACCGTACGTGAGGATCATTTTTGGGCAATAGTTCTCAAGATTGTCCGAGCAGCTTTGACAGGATTTGCAGGACCCAACCATGCATCCTACACCAACCTTGTCTCCAACCTTGAATTTCTCTACCTTGCTTCCCACTTCTTTTACTATCCCAACAATCTCATGCCTGAGTTTTGGTACATCGATTAGAATTAGATGAATTTCACAGAGATATATCCACAAATACTTAACTCTCTGACATTAAAACAAAAAAAAAAGGCCCCCTTCAAAGTCTAGTTTAAAAACTCGTTCCTGATACATGAAAAGGACAGAGAACTACAGTATTAGAGTATTTTATTCCATATTGACACAGACTTTTCAAATGAAGGAGGCGGATATATGGAATCTTGATTAAATTATACACAGAAAGCTCAGAAGATCTGTGACGTAATATATATATATATATAAAAACTGGAAAACGAGTTGCACTCTTTTTTTATGGACAGGCCTTGCACTGTTGCTGTCGTCCAAAGTTGGATCTAAATCTTTTAATCACAGGTGACATTTAGAGGTAATGATTATGATAATTAGCATACCCAGGAACAAGCGGATAGGTGGAGACTCCCCATTCATTCTTCAACATGTGAAGGTCTGAATGGCATACTCCACAGTACAACACTTTGAATGCCACGTCTTTCTCCCCTGTTTCCCTGCAAAACAAAGGGTTCATATATATTAACTAAGATCACCTAAAGCAATCAGTAAGTAACCAATAATGCCAACAAAACCATTAGAATGTTGTCACTAACTTGCAAAACATTTGGAAGCAACTAAAGGAATAAAATCAAACACCTGGTAGACTGAGTTCCTGAAACTATCCATCAACACTCAAAAGAACAAGAAGATAGCAGAGATTAAATTGAAGGGAAAGAAGGAGAACCTTCTAGAGAAGTTGAAAGGGGAAAGAAGACCGGAGGGATCTCTGGCAGCCCATCCAAAAGCCTTCCGGGGATGCTCAATCACCGGTTGCACCGCGGCCATTGGAAGCGTCTTCTTGTGTTTCAGCTGGAATCAGAGCAGAGCAAAGAGACAGAGGAGAATAGAAACGTACGAGACGTCTATAATGGCAGGAGTGAGTAGAAACAGGAAGTGTTGGGCTTCCCACTTCCCAGTTCACATCCACTTAACGTAGTGGGTGGAGATATTAATGAAGATGAACAGATGGAGCCATAAATCACCTTCATTATTTTTCAACCAAATTCCTGGTGCAATAATGTTTGGTTTTGAAGTTTTGTTGCTAAAACAAGGAGTTTTTGGACAGCACAGAATCCATATGGGATGGATATGGGACGGGCTACATCAAAATCATTAATCAACGACATATAATATAGATTATAAAATTTATTAAAATAATGGGATGGATATGGAACTGATTCAACGGATTGCCGTGATCTGCTTATGGGTGAACCTGGAAGGAACCACAGGGACGCTGACCTCCTTATGGAAGTTCGAGCCCATCTGGATGGGGACTGGACAACGAAGCTCACTTTTGTGCCTCGTTCATGCAACCAAGTGGCAGACCATTTAGTTAAGACATGTTTGGATAGTCGTCAGGGATATCATGAATTATATGTTCCGTCGGATTACCTATAGGATTTGATTTGTAAGGATTGACATAGTTGTAATGCGTTCTTAAATATTAGCTGAGATATCTGCTTTGTATCAAAAAAAAAAAAAAAAAATCGTATGCCCCATTCATGACTTGCCCTTTTAGCCCCCAAAATGATTCATGAGTCATGACACCATAACATAAAATCATGGGCTTGATGGTCATACAATGTGCCATGGTGTCGTGTTTTTCTCAAGGTATTAAAAATTTGGTCAATAATGAGTATAGTGATTCAATAGTTAGGAGATTAAACTAAAAGTCAACTCAGAACTAAATCACCAGCATTATTAGTAGTGCAGTGGTATTGGGATTAATTTCCCCCCTCCCGTTCCTGGGTTCGATCCCCCCTCCCCTATCGCCTTATATATATAAAAAAAAAAAACTCAGAACTAAATCAGTAATAATTAAAAATATATTTTAAATAAAATACAAAAAAGTATCGACTTAGAACACATATATAGTATATGTTATACTGTTATAGTGATATATTGGGAAAATCACACTAATATCACAATAATAATAAAAATATATCAGAAAAATCTCTTAACTTGTTAATAATAAATGAAAGAACAATCATTATAAGTGAAAGAGTTGTCATTTGACAAATTATGATACTTTTTTTTACATTATTTTACTTAATTGGGATATTGTTGTCATTTCCCCTAATATATTTATATCTATTCACTAAAAAAAGAAAAAAGAACTAAACTGTTATGAAACTGAAGAAATTCAAAAGAAATGTAGAGAGAAGTCAGAGAGAAATTCTAGAGAGATGGAGGAATTCTCACTTCAGTGTGTATACTGAATGTTTACATAAGGCCTCTATTTATAGACCTTCAAGGGTTACTATGTAGTGGATAGAAACGTAAATGAACATCCATATAATAATATATTCATAATACTCCCCCTTGGATGTTCATTTATGAATGTGCCTCGTTAAAAACTTTAACTAGGAAAAACCCAGTGGGATAAAAACCTAGCCAAAGAAAAGAGTACATCATTCATTGATACACTATCCAGTGCTGCCTCATTAAAAACCTTTCTAGGAAAACCCAGTGGGATAAAACCTAGATAAGGGAAAAAGAGTACAGCGTGTATCGACTCCCCCTCTTGACAACATCAGTTGAGATCTTAGAGTCTCCAAAAACCAATATCATAGACGAGACTTGGTGAATAAATCTGCCAGATTTTACTTGAATTGATTTGTTGAATATCTATTTCATCAACCTTTTTGAAGATCACAAGTGAAGAAGAATTTTGGCGAAATATGCTTCGTTTTGTCGCCCTTGATATATCCTTCTTAATCACACACATTCTCGACTTGCTTCATGTATTGCCAGAATTTCTGCATGGTTAGATGATATGACTGATATAATCTGTTTCATAGATCGCCATGAAATAGGTGCACCTTCACATATAAACAGATAGCCTGTTTGTGATTTATCATCGTGTGGATCAGACAAAAATCCAGTGTCTGCACTATCTCTTTCTGATAAATCAACAGCACGTGATAAATTAGAATGTGTGTACTGAGCAAGATACATTAGTGTTCCAATGGCACTTAAAATATGGTACTTTTGGACCAAGTAGTTACACTAAGATATGGTACTTCTGGACCAAGTAATTCTTCCTCACCTTCTTCAGTAATTATTTGAGGTCGGAATGGATCTTTATCAACATGTAAGGATCTTATAATTATTGGAGTACAAAATGGATGTGACTTATCCATATAAAATCTTTCTAGAACCTTCTTTGTATATGTTTCTTGATATAAAAAGATCCCATCCTTTAGGTATTCAATCTGTAGTTCAAGACAGAATTTTGTTCTGCCTAAATCTTTCATCTCAAATTCTTTTAAACTATAAATTGCCTGTTGGAGCTCTTCAGGAGTTCCAATGATATTGATATAATCAACATATACTGCAATTATAGCAAATTCATTTCTAGATCTTTTCATGAAAATGCATGGGCATATAGGGTCATTTCTGTACCCTTCTTTTCATCGGATATTCTTTGAAACAGTTATGCCACATGTGCCCTAATAGCTTTAGGCTAAGGGACTTATTTAACTTAATTGAGTATTGTTCTTAAGAACATGAATGTGATGTTTCTAACATCTCAATGCCTTCAGAGACTCGTACTTCTGGTACATTAAATCATTCGAGCACATATGTTTCTATCACCATTAATCCTTCAGGGACTTTCATATAAATGTCACTATTAAGTGAACCATACAAATAAGTAGTTACAACTTGTAACATCCATTAGGCGCAGATAAAGCCCTTCATTATCCACTTCTGGTGAATATGCTTCATTAAAATGAATGCCAAGCCTTTATGTAAAACTTTGGACTACAAGGCTTGCAATGACATATAGTCAAGTATTCTATTGTTCGCTATGGATCAATAAAAATATTCAATCTTCAGGATTCATGCCATATATGGACTTATTTAATAATGTTCTCGAGAACTTAAATCAGATGATTTTAACATCTAGAATCCTTCAGGGATATATACTTCTAGCATTTTAAGTCCTTCAGGGATATGTGCTGCTGGCAGGTTAAGTCCTTCTGGAACAAATGCTTCTGGCTTGTTAAGTCCTTCAGGGACATGTGCTTCTAGCACCTTCTTATTAATTTTAGCTCATGATCCTCATTATAATTCATTATACCATATGCTATATAACAAGCAAATATTTCGTCAACGTTGACTTTATTTCGGTCCCATCGGATAATATTCATAATGTATTGAGATCTCATTATTTTCTCATTTTTCAGGTACCTAGGTCTCTTCTGGGATTGCAACATTCTCTTCTGGAGATATCTCTACTGGAGATAATAACTCTTCGGGAGATGGCTCTTCTGGAGCAACAATAATTTCTTTAATTATCCTCAACTCGATCATCTATATTCTTAGCTCCTTTTCTCTTTTGAGGATTTCTCTATTGAACCGATGGACCTACCACGCTTTAAGCGTGCTTTCAAATCATTTATAACAAACTGTCCTTCAGGGACATCAATTCTGATAGGAGCATTACCAACTGGAACATGTGACTTTGTCACTTTCTTTAGGTCAGTAAATGCTTCCGGCATTCGATTTGCTAAATTCTACAAATTTATTATCTTTTAAACTTCCAGTTCGCATTGTTTCATACGAGGATCAAAATGAGCCAATGATAATTCATTACAGCTAATCTCTTTACCCAACTGCTTATTTTCTCCCTCATGTTGTGAAAACAATGTCAAATCACAATTGACTAATTATGTAATGTAAGTCTCCTAAATCCATCTGTTACCATTAGAAACATCATTATGTTTCATTTAGAGACAAACAAGAAGAAGGAGGTCCTTACACAACATTTATCCATCTCCATGCATTATAGTCGAATATTGCACATTTAAAACTTTTAAGATGGAATTAATCTGGCTACTGACCAAAAGCCAATTTTCTAGGGAGAATCTTGTTGGCTTATATAAATGCTGCAACAATCAAAATATACCAACATAGAAATCTTTGTTCTCATAAGTATTGAATACATGATTTATGGATCGTATAATCTGGAAATAGCGCGCTTAATTTATTCAAACATTACTGCAAACTTCAGGTTGCATTCTTACAAACTTCTGGTTGTAAACAAATAATCTCACATGTAATCAGATGCATCTTTCAAATTTATATGGTTTACATGTCATTTCAATGGGCCCATATAATAATGTTTGATATATTTCCAGAGATCCATTACCAATCATGACCAATGAAGTTTTCATGTCAAATCTATTTGAGAACAAACAACACATAATACATCAACAATATGTTGGTTATTTATGAAGAATCTTCTGGTTCTTCAATGGATATTAATACATAATCTTATTTGCATTATATATATGACTCGGATGATCAAACAAGTCATGCCAACAACAAATTTATCCATATTAGAAAACTTCTAGTTTTCTGTAACATATATATCTACCAATAACAAACATATTCAGTAAACTTCTGGTTTACTGTAACAAATATCTTTACAAATAATAAACCTTTTAATTCACATCATAATCTGGCATTTATTTGGGAGATCTATTAGACATTGTGTGAGAAATATTACTTTTCAAAATTAGCTCACACTTGTATTGTATTATATAACTCACATTTGTTTTTCTAACAATCTCCCCCTCAAATGTGAGTTCTATATTTCAAAAATTACTTTCGAATCCTTTAAACCTCAAAAGGAAAAATTATGTTGATTCTTCAGGAATATAATATCTTAGAATCACACATAAAATGTTCATGCCAACAGATATATGGTATGAGATCATAATAAATTTAAATAACAAGTAAAATATATTTTACCTGTTGGGCTTATTTATTGCTCCTGAGCCTTTACTTCAAAATGAATATGATCTTATTCTCTGCAGCTTATTTCCTCTTGAATATTTCATTGGTAATACACTTCTAGTTTACATTAGTAAACATTAATAAATTACTGATTTACTACAAACTTTTAATTTGAATTGAAAGTTGTAAACTTCTGGTTTACATTAGCATATATTTTCTCTATGATATATATTTCTGCATATATCTTTAAAAATCAGGAAGTTCCTTGTATAGAATAAAATGCACAAATTTTGTTATTTTAAATAATAACTATAGCAAGGGTAAAATAATAATTACTATACAAATGGTATAATAATAATTACTATTATAATTTACTGCATCAATAGTAATTATCGTGCAAATAGTAGTTATCTTGTAGTAATTACCATGTAAATAGTGAACATTATGCAATCATTGTATAATCATTGTGCAATCATGTAAATAGTATTTTACTATGCAAATACTATGTACTATACAAATAGTAATTATAGCCAAATTTTTCTCCTGCTTTCACGTGGAAATTTTGAAAAAAAAAAAAAAAAAAAATTTGTTGGGGAAAATTACATAACTTGACCCCAGAATAAATAACATTTTTGTACCACGTAAAATTTCAGAACAGTACCTTAAAATATTGAAACTCCAAATTTCGTCCCATTTCTGAAAATCACCGCCTCCTACTATAAAAATCGATTTAGAGGCTGATTTAAATATAAAGCTTCTCTTATGAGATAATTTGTATCAATATTTGACCTTTAACAAAGATATCATGGCATGCAAAACAAATGACCTTTACCACCATAACAATAACATGATTTTTAATCATATTATATAAAACCCATTGATGTCACTTTTGTGGTCCTTATAAATAATATTCTCCACTTCCGGTGGGAATTTGAACTAACATGATAACAATAACTATTCCCAAAATTAAAACCATATTTACTATCTATATCCATGGTCATAATTAAATCCTCATACATTCACTTTGGGGAATGGAGTCGGATCAGATTGGACTTCAACAAAAACTAATTGTTTTGTTTGAACACATGAAGTCAAGAATTAATTCAGAATATTTCTTTAAAAAAAAAAAAAACCTCTTACACATTATTGCTACTTCAGGAGCAAATAGGATATATCAATTTATAATAAACTTTTAGAAGAACAACCATCTTCTGGTGGTTAATACAATCCCTTTGATTTGTTCTAAAGAACATGGGGATCTATTCATACCCAAATATTAATTGAGGCATTAATACAAATATTGGTCTATTCCAATTTATCTCATGGCTTCAAGCCAATTTATGCCTCCAAGTCAATATATACATCAAGGTTGACTATATGTATCATCATGGCTTCAGGCCAATTATGTGCCTTCTTTTGGCTTCTAGCCAACTTTATGCTCTCTCTTGGCATCTGGGCAACTTTTGTTATATATCTTCATGTCATTTTTCTCTTCAAGAGAAATTAAATCAAGATGACTTCCAACTGTCTATCTTCAGGATAAACAAAGATTTCTAGCCATTGTATATGACGTCTGATCATATAATAAGGAAGATATTAATATTAAAATAATTAACAGAACATAAATAATAAATGTTATGTTAGTAACAATTATAATAAATTAAATCTAGACTTCCAGTTAGGAGGTTTAACCCCAAGTAGGAGTCGAATTAATAAAAGGAAAATAAAAGCATAATAATAAATAAACCTTAAAATTAAATCTAGACTTCCAGTTAGGAGATTTAACCCCAGGTAGGAGTCGAATGTAAAAAATAAAAGTAAATGCTGAAATTAAATCTAGACTTCCAGTTAGGAGATTTAACCCCAAGTAGGAGTCGAATGTAAAAATAAAAATAATTGCTGAAACATAAATGTGTTAGCCACAGTAAAAATAAATACCGAAGCTTAAATATGTTAGGAACAATAAAATAAAATATCTCAAAATAAATCTAGAAAACAATATATATTACATGTTAAAAACATGTGGGGCTACGGGATTGTTTTTTTTTTTTCTTCTTCTTCTTTTTCTTCATCCTCCCGTGACACTTGGTCGGAACGTGACTCCTACTCTTCTAGCTTCTTTATAGTTAAATTATTGAAATGTGTTTTGTGCATGTTAAATTATTGTTATTCCTCCCGTTGCTTTATTGCTAAATACCAATAAAACATATAATATAAAATGTGGACCAATGTATACAATTATTTCAACCACCCCACCTGCTTCTTCTGCGTTTTTCTTCCTCTTCAATTATTATTATTATTATTATTATTATTATTATTATTATAATTTATTTCTATCAAAACTTTAATCATTAATTCATAGTCTCTGTCCATAATATGATGTATTGCCAAAACAAAACAGTGTGGAGTCATGTGATGATGGAAGAGAGGGGAACTTACCTGAGCATACTCGCCGGAA
The DNA here is from genome assembly GCA_034222035.1 of Acacia crassicarpa. NCBI lineage: Eukaryota > Viridiplantae > Streptophyta > Magnoliopsida > Fabales > Fabaceae > Acacia > Acacia crassicarpa. The sequence continues at coordinate 13,272,289 of JAWXYG010000009.1, read as the reverse complement.
GGGGAAAAAAAAATCGGTACAGGGGCCATCAAAGAAAATAATGATCAATCTTAAACCTCAAATTTCCAACTCTAGGGCCCGCAATGGAGAAAATAGTCATAGAATTCAGATTCAATCTTAACACTGTGATCCCCTTCTTTGAAATTAGTCGGCCAGAATATATCATTCAGATCATAAATCCACTCAAGGTACGCCACCGTGTCTCTCCAAGCAATCACTATGTCGCGGCGGCCCAGCCTGTTGATCTCGCCGGCATCATTGACAACTCCCACGTAGCCCATCCAGTTGACATGGGGGGGTTCCAGATGCACCGGAGAGACGCAGATTTCTAGAAGAATTTTGGTAAATTAATGTTGGAAGTAGCGTGGAGATAGCGAGTTATCATGTAGCCGACGTCGGCCATGTCGAGCTTCTGGAAGGAATCGGAATGGTGGTACTTGCAGGTCCTACAGTACTTAGTACAAGGATCGAAGTCGAAGGAGTAGATTAAGAAGAGGATGGTGATGAGAGTAATTCGTGATGATGGAAGCAAATCGTGCTGATAACGTGTTATGAAACTGAAGAAATTCAAAAGAAATGTAGAGAGAAGTCAGAGAGAAATTCTAGAGAGATGGAGGAATTCTCACTTCAGTGTGTATACTGAATGTTTACATAAGGCCTCTATTTATAGACCTTCAAGGGTTACTATGTAGTGGATAGAAACGTAAATGAACATCCATATAATAATATATTCATAATAACCAATTTAAAAATTTGAATCTTATAAAAAGGACTTGTATCAATATATTTTGTTATCTCCTTTTTTATCTTCCTTTTCTTCTTTTTCTTAATAAATTTATTTATTCTTAAAGTACCTGCGTCTCATGCATTTTTTAATCAATTTTTTCCAACAAAAAAGTAACCTCAAGTCAACCCCTTAACCTAGCCAGTTTACCCTGAGTTGGTTCATATTACCCTCGGGTTAGGCCGGAACACATGGGGTTAACACTCCCCCCAAATCTTCTTGCTCACCTACATTGGGCAAGTGACCCGGTCAACCCAGCCTATTTGGTCTAATTTTAATACTATGGTTTCCCTTGCCCCCAACGGGTAAACCTAATGTTCTATTTGGTTTGGTGGGAGTGAAACTAATATTTGTATTTATCTCTTGCTTATTATTGCGGTGAGATCTACCTTGTTTAAACACAATTTAAAAATCCAAATTTAAAATTTTCAATCGGTAATTATTAAATAAAATCATTTTCTTAAATAACATGTAAAGGTTAGTTTTTTTTTTAAAAAAAAAAAGATTCTATACGCATAAAAATAATTTTGGGAAAATCATTCTTGAGGTGCTTGTGATTTCTTTCAATTTTTAAGTTGATATATGAGCTTCTTCCGTATTTAATCATTTTATTTTATTAGATTAGCATAATTAGCTTTTGTAAAGAAGCTAACAATGCCACCAGAACAAGAGCTAACAGGCATGTTTAAAGAGTAAATTTGAATTTTTAAAAAAATTAATAAGAGAAAAGGCATACAAATACTAAAGTAAAAATTGAAGATACTTAATTACAGGTACATCAAGAATGATTTTCCAATCATTATTTTAAAAAATTAAATTTAGACTGTCTCCGTGTTTGGTGCTCATTACCACTAAATTCAATCTTATGTTTGATACATGGGAATTAGGGGTTTAAGTTCTCTTCTTTCCTCTTTCTTCTTTTCTTCTTATAATCACATATCCACTTTAGATTTTAAAAAATAATGGTTTACATATAATATTTTAAAAATTATTATTATAAACATAAATAAATAAATTTCAATGGTTAAAATCTGTTCTACACTATTTAGTATTTATAACTTCAATACATATAAAATAAAAATTTATAAAATAACAAAATATTTATAAAATATAAAATATTTATTTATTTAACTAAAAATGAAGATGAGAAAATTCAAAAAACCAGAGAAAGAGAAAAAGAAGAGGACAGACTTCCAAGAATTAGCAAGGCACAAATGGAAATGAAAATGGAATCCTAAACAAAATATGTTTGGTGTTCAAGGATGATGATTCTTTGGAAATCGATGAAATCGGAGTCAGTGGCCGAAGAAATTTGAGGGTGAGCATGGACATCATCACATGGCAAGGTGAAAGAAGCACGCCACTGGTTGATGAATTGCAGGGGATCAAATGTGAGGTTATAGGGTCAGCCTTGGAAATATAACAAAATTGTGGGGGTAGTTTGGTCTATAAATTTTCATTAATTCCAAGGAATGGGGAGGCCATTCCTCCAGCTCATGGCAGGATTATTGCCCATCAATATAAATTCAATAGGAATAGCATAATAAGTTATATACTGTTTCCCTCCTCACAAATTACTGTTCGTTACAATAGTAATGGCTTAACAGTGTGGCTCAGTGTTGGTCTTTGGGCTTCGTGCACAAATATGGTGTAATATCCTAAATTTTGGACTTTGAGAATTGAGAATAAGCCTAAGTTAGACAGACTACTAAGTCCGGTTCAGAAAGTATGAGATTTCCTAGACAGATAAAGATCATCTAAATTTTTGAAGGAAATAGGAAGAGAAGGAAACACTAGAGGGTCATATGTCAAAAATCAAGAGTGTGTAATGACTACCTTGGGACACGTGTCACTTCAGAGGAAAAAGAGGAAAAACAAGAGAAAAATAGTCAATTCCTTATCCTTTTAATGTTGAATTTCATCCCTCATGAGAAAGAAGAGAAAACTAGATGATTTAAGTCATATTTAGGCCCAAACTTGAGATGCGGGTCCCACAGGCGATTGATCAGTAGAAATAGGGTCAATAGGGACCAGTTAGGGGTTCCTTTGGACTGAGTAGGTCAAGTGTGAGGTCGCTCCATGAAGCTTGGAGAGTGTTCCCTAGGAGTGTCTATTCAAGAAGGAAAAGTTTGAAAAGAATAAAGAAAAGTGCAAGGGGAATTACTCTGTCGGCCGGTGGGACCCACACGGATCGGTAGATCGAGAACAAGACTGATAGAGTCGAGAAAGAGGGGTAAACACCAGGGACCAGATATGTGGGGTCCCTCAGGTGTTACACACCCCCTTTAGTCATTAAAAATATGTAATTGGAGAGAAAGGAAGAAAAGTCAGTAAAAAAGTCAAACCGTGGGTCCCACGTTTGGAGGAAAAGGGTAAAATGGGAATAAATGGACAAAAAATTAATTGGGCAAGATTGTGGGCCCCAAATGGCGCATAAAGCGGCCTTGTGGGCAGGTGACATGATGGGGAAAGTTGATAATTATTACAAAGTTCTGGGCTATAATTGTAATTTCCAAAAGTTTCGGGCCAAAATGGGTAATTTTCCCCAAAAGCAGAAAATATCTAGATATTTTTGGAGTGTGATGTGCCACTTGGAAGCAGCTGGAGCCCTTTGGAAAATTCTAGATTTGCTTGGGGAAAAGGCTAAAAAGTCAGATTCTATTTATTACACAAAGGCTAGAAATTTACGCAAATTAACTCTAATTTCACTGGTAGGGGTGGAAATAGGCCAGGGATCTGTCAGGGGCTTGTGGCTTGGCCTGTTAAAAGCTTGGTCAGGCCTGGCCTGTCAGGCTAAAAGGCCAGGTCAAGGCCTATTTTAAGGCTTGTTTGGCTTAAAAGGCCAGGCCTAGGCCTCCAAATAGGCCTGTTAGGCCTGACAGGCCGGCTTATTAAGAATAATTAATTTTTTTTATAAAAAAGATTAATTAATATCTCTCCCCTCTCCCTCACTCAAAATCTCTCGTTCGCCCTTTCAAATTAAGAACCCTAAGTCCCTAAATCAATTTCCCTCACTCAGGCCTGTTCATACCCTGTTTATATTAGGCCTGTTTTTGACCTGTTTACATTAGGCCTGTTCTTGGCCTGTTTACATTAGGCCTGTTTTTGGCTTATTGGCCTGTTTTCGGCCTGTATATTGTAGGCCTGTTTTCGGCCTGTAAAAAATACAGGCCTCTTAATAGGCCACAGGCCAGGCTAGGCCTTTAACAGGCCAAGCTCAGGCCAAAATTTTAGCCTGTAACAGGCCACAGGCCAGGCTCAAGCCACTTCCCTGCATAACAGGCCTGGCCTGGCCTGTTTCCACCCCTATTCACTGGACCAAACTTACCTTTATTAAAAAGGTAAATCTTATCATCTTTTCATCCTAGTTGGGTGAAATTTCCAGAAGGCCAGAGGGAGTCCAGCCAGCCATCTCATCTCAAGCTTCAAGGTCGAAATCCCAAGAACATCCATCGCCGATTTAAGGTAACACCGACAACCTTATTCTCTTGAGTTCTTGGTTAAACATTTTCGTGCATAAGGAGGGTGCTTGGTGTTAGGGTTGGATTTTTGCATTTTTAAGGTCACCAATGGCTCTGGAACAAGATTTTGTATAGGGTATGGTCATGGGTTAAGTTGCCAAAGTTGAAAACATCAAAAACACTAAGTTTGGGTTGCTGCGAGTTGTAGGGGAATCTGGGCAGCGAATCTTCTAACATGTTTTTAAGGGTGTAAATGAACTTTTTTTGAGCTGAAAGTTTACATGTGAAAACTAGACATCTGGGGCATGAATCTTCATATATAATATGATACGTTTGGATAAGATTTACTTGGTGAAATAAATGGTTGAAAAGAGGCTAGGACCAATGACGCGAAACTGGACCAGAGGAGAGAAAATTAGTAACACGCCAAAATATTTGTACTTTCAGGGTCTAAGCATATTTTTCCTGAAAAATATACTTTTCAATGGTTTTAATGGCACTAGTTTCACACAAATATGATTTTTTTGGAATTTATGAAAAATCTCTGAAGTTGGGACAGAAACAGTGAACTTTTGGAAATTTTATGCTAAGCTCGGATTTCTTTAGGAAAATGTAAGGGCATTTTTGTAATTACTGAAAATGGTGTATTTTAAAGTTTTTAGGTCAAGGATATTTTTGGAAAGGCCACTGAGCATAAAAATAATAAAAGCAGTGTTCACCACACCAAGTAGTAACCACTTTACTCCGACACTTTTATGTGTTTGATGTATGTGTTACTTGCCATATGTGTGTTTTTGTACTGTTTTGCCAAATATGCATACAAAACATGTTTGTGATGTGTCCCTAGTGCTGAGGGTGTCTGTCGGGGTCTGCTTATGTGGCGACTCAACGGAAACAGGCGGTGCCTACCGGGGTCTGCTTGTGTGGCGACTCATCAGAAATAGGCTTGTGATTCCGGTAATTCCGGGACCTGCCTTGGTAAGGCAGCTCGACGGTGCGAAGACGTGTTATTGTGTATGTTTTTGTTTGCATATTGTGGTGTATTTGGCATACTATTCTACATTTGTATACATACATGGTTGCATATATATACATCATACATTTAGTGCATGAGTATTGATGGTTACTCTGGGGGTCGTTTTCGGGCTTCAGATGCTTTTGTAGACATAGGGGGACATGCTTGAGATAAAAGGACATTTTTGGAAAGGTAAGACCCAGTGGTATAGTGAAGAATAGAGAATGCCCTATTATACTTTATATTTATTTTGGGATGACTGTACATATATATATTTAATATTTTATTTTGGGATAACTGTACCCTTAACCCTTCAGGGACTTTTATTTTCTGTTTATTTTACATTTACCAGTACAGTAGGTGGTCCAAATCGGCCAAATGCTCTGTTGTGATAACTCTGATATGTATTAAATGTATTTAATAATGAAGGAAAGGTAACAAATAAAAGGAATTCCTCTAATCCACCACTTGAAAAGACGAGGCCGGTAGGAGTGTAACATATGGTTAGTATTTTCATTTTGAATTTTGAAATTCCTTCCTCTACTCTGTCCATATGTTCTCTCTCTTTCAATTTAAGGTTTGCATCCTCTCCCTTTCCCCTTAATTTTTCCTGCTTGAAGCCCATTCACCCAGTCTCTTTCCCATGCTCTTTTTATTATGTAAATCAACGTTCTATGTGTTGCTATTGGTACGATCTGACCTGTGGGTTTGTAGAATTGTACTTACAAGCGGTTTTTTCATTGCTGCCCCTACTATTGGTTTGTTTGTCATGCTGCCTAAACCACTGCCGTGGGTCCGAAAGGGCTTCTTCAAGGAGAGGAAGCACAAGAGGTTTGAATCGCTGGTCTTTGTGGCACGATAGAGAGACTCTTCTCATCATGGTTCCTGAGAGTTCAATTGGTGGGGATTGGCCGATTGCCGCAGACCACCAAGTGTTTTATTATCTTGTTTGTTTTATCTGTGCTGATGATGTATGGGTATTAAATTCATCCTTATATCAATATATACTTAAGAGGAATAGGAGAATAAGGAATGATCATTGCGTGAGGCCAAATGGGTTTTCTTTAATGAATTTTCATATACTATTATCTTATCAGGAGTATTTTAACTAATTTTAGTGGTAAACGAAGTATGCACTCTATTGGATATAGCTTGGAAGGATCCATGGGAAGACTGAGGTACCTTTGTCTGTGCCAAAGCAGTATGCGTATTGGTGACTATGGTTATCTAAAAAAAAAAAAGGGTTTTTAATTTAATCCCAAAATAGGGAAGACCTAAAAGCAGAGATCATGCCCAAGGGGTTAGCTTAGGTGGTAAGAGTAGGGAGTGGGTAGAGGCTGGAGGTTCTAGCATGCTTAGGTTTGAGGTAACATGGTAAGGTATGGTTTGATCAATAATTTTTTATTAGATTGAATATATTGCTCATCTTTTCTTTTTGACCGTTTCAAATCACGTTTTTATAATGCAAGACATCTAAATCTTTTCTTTGTGTTTTGATAATCATAAATGTTGTTTGCATTGTGTGTAGGAGAGCAAGACATCAATTTAGAGGTAGAGACTTTACCATCAGCTATGGAGACTCCAACACCATAGCCAGTGGCGGAGCCAAGGTCTAAAGTTTGTGGGTGCACAATTAGTTGCGGGATTTGCTGCCCCCAAAATTTTTTTAAATGAGGATAAAAAGCAACTCACTCCTTCGTAAAGTTTAGGACCAGAAATTGAGTTTAATTGAAAAGTATTTTTGAGGAAATCGATTTAAACAGAATAATATACTCTAATCCCATGAATATATCCATAGTAGTCTCATTCAAGTATCTATCATATTCATACATTTCACAGAAATTAAATTTTTAGAAATTTAGAAATCCTTAATAACAACATACCGCATATAGAGAATATTCCCAACGTAATGCCAAAAGCAGCAAAGAAAGCCAATTATATTGGCTCAGCACCTCTGAACAAAAATGGAGAACAAAATCAGTAAATTGAAGAATTCTAAAAACATAGTAGAAGAAACTAATTACTAATAAGGATGTTTCAACAATATGATCTTTCAAATCCTATGTCATTGTATTACATTAAAATGAACTGAGACTGAAATAAAATAAAGATAAAAAAAGGCATTCATTCAGTCATATGAACAAAGTGTACATCTCTAGGAAAACAACTAATGCATCAGTTTCAACGAGTTTCATTTGACAGGTAATGAATGTAAAATTTTACTTAATGGGGAAACAATAACCATTTTTAGACCATGTAAAACTTTTAAAATTACACATCTTGAGAATTATCAAGAAAATCGTTGAAGCTACAATCAATTTCAGAGAGTAGAATAAGTCCAATAGGCCAAAAATAATTGCAAGCATATTGGGAGTTGGCATGAGGCAGTGGCAGAAATTATGTAGAATACCAAGGAAAAAAGACAGATGTTATAGTTAAGCAAAGAAAATAAATTATGACTGTATAAGCTACGGCTCGTTTTGGTCCCAAAATTGAAAATATAAAAATCATTAAAGCACTATTCTTCTAACACTCAGCCGTAGTAGTGGCTTGACGAATGACAAACATTAAAAATAAAAAGCTATAATCTAAATCCCTTATGCATAGGAAGGAAAATACCACACAAACTGATGCACAAACACAAAACAGAAAAGGAAAAAAAAAAAACAGCAGAGGGACCTTGAGTTGGAGGAAGGTCGCTGGAGTTGGATGAAGGAAGCCGGAGTTGGATGAAGAGACAGGGCCAGGGGGCGAGATCGACAAAGGTGAACAGAGATGAATGAAGAGACTGGACAGGATTTAGGTCACAAGTGAAAGTAAATTGCTTTAGCCCCAATTTCGTTTTTTTACATTTATTTAAAAAAAAAAAAGTTTAGAAGTTTGTGACCGAACGTGCGGTCACTTGCCCCAACGTGCATCCTCCCCTGACCACAGCCACAGCCAGATCGATCGAGCTTCTTTATGGTTTGGCTTCAAATCTTTGAGAAAATTAATTCAGATATATGCTGATGAGTAAGAGTATAACTATAAAGACTATATGATGTGTGCGTGAGTGTTTTTTTTTTTTTTTGGGGGTGGGGGGTGGGGGGGGGGACTAGCTTACACAAGACATATTCGAGCTATAATGAAAAATGCGCATTATCTCATTAAAAATCACTATCTAAGTTAATGGTCTTCTGTGTGGGCCCCGAGATGCCTCAGATCATGTCAACTAAAGAATAACTAAAATATAACTGGCTTATACAAGACATATTCGAGCCATAATGAAAAATGCACATTATCTCATTAAAAATCACTATCTAAGTTAATGGTATTCTGTTTGGGCCCCGAGATGCCTTAGGTCATGTCAACTAAAGAATAACTAAAATATATCACCACCAGCTCAACCCCTTTCCTAAAAATTTCTTATATATATATATATATATATATATCACCACCAATAATTCACACAATAAAGGGAAAAAGAAAATCTACATACGTTTCTCGAATCCTGATAGTTAATTTGAGCCAAAAAAAAAAAAATCTAGATAGTTATTGTGACTGAGAGCATGGCTTCAAATTTTATTGTAAGATATGACAATATCGTTAGAAAATAATATTTAGATATTTCATCTAAAATTTTCTTTACAAAATGAAAAAAAAAATCTTCATATTGTATCATAAAGCATATCCAATAATAAATTTCAAAGGTTTGTAAATTTAAAAAGTATCACTTCAAGAAATAGTAAATGAATAGTAGCAGATGATTTGTTTCAACATTAATGTCACATCAATAAAATAACAACTAAATAATCATGATAAATATACAACTTATTTAGCCGGGGCCAAATCATGATTAAGTTGAACAACATAGTAGTGACTATTGATTGTTCTTAGGGAAAATTTTATATAAAGCTACCTAAAATAGGAAAATTATAAATTGGGTTGGTAAATTCAATAAATCTTTAATTGAGTCATTAATCCAATTTAGGATTTTAAAATATTATTAAAATAACTTTAATACCCTCTCCTCTCTCCTCATTAATAGTTTTATTACTCCCTAACTTATGTTTCTTATGTATATATCAAAATTAATTTTAATACAACAAAATATGATTCATTCAAATATATTAAATATATCATCATAAGAATAAAAACCTACAATATTTTTAGTAAAGAGTTCATTTTATTAACATGAACAATTTTTTTTTAGAAAACTTATAATATACGTCACTATAAAAAGGACATATTTTAGTAAATATATTAATTAAGTATGAATTTTTCTATATTTTTCACATACATATATATAGGTTTCTTTTTGGAAATTTTTATATTGATGTAAACTATTTTATGAAATATTAACTGCATTTTATATCTTTTTTTTTTTTGAAATATCCATAGAAGTATATGAAATTTAAACGTCACTTTTTAAGAAGATAAATAATATTACTGATTTATATTAGAGAATTAAAAAATTGAAATTGAAATATTAACTAAGTTACTATCTAAAAACTCACATTTATGCGTTAAGGAAAATTATTCTAGTTTAGGTTGATATTGGTAAAAAAAAAAAAAAGACTTTTATTTCAATTTAATTTTGCAAAGGGTGAAGTTGACATGGGATATGCTTTTTTTTTTTAAATCTCACCCAATACAAATAAAAACTTACTTTTTAAAAAAAAAAAAAACTTCACATTTTTTTTTATCATTAATACAATTAATTGACTTCCAATTAAAATATATTTAATTGATATCAATGATACTATTATGACATGACATACTTGAATTATTCTTGATTATCCTTTTATATAAAGTCATAAAGCAATAATATTTTTTTGAGAGGGGAGAGAAGAAAGGCCGACAGAAAAGAGATGAGGGGTATTAAAGTTATTTTACATAGATTTTGAAATCCTAAATTGGGTTGATGACTTAATTAATGATTTGTTGAATTTACCAACTTAATTTAAAATTTTTCTATTTTAAGTAGCTTTATATGGGATTTTCCCTTGTTCTTATTACCTTTCAACTTTTAGTACTCTTTTTTATAAGCTGCACCTCAAGTAAATGATCAAAGAATTCAAAATTTAATGAAAATGAACTGATGACATAATTGTAATTTCCATTTCGCTAGCGCATTGATTTGAGATTGGGAAACGGTATATATAATGGTCCAGAGGTAAGAAATTAAACATGCATTTAGTTTAAGAAATAGCATTCCATGTTCAAATATGTTGTATATATACTTGTATTACACCCAAAATGACTAATAAATTATTCAAATTATTTTAACTTGGTAGAAAAAATTCCTTCGAGTGCAAAAGATATTAAATTTTTATTTACCTTTTAATTAATTTCTCTCTAATAAAGATAGACAGGTAAATAATTCACATCCTTCCAGTAATTGGAGGTCTTTCTAAACGGAGATAATCATACAAAACACCTTGGAATGAGCCTGAGGCTTCTGACTGCTTCAAATAGATAATATTGTTTCCCTTTTTAAATCGATCACTTGGTACCTCAACACTGATCAAACTATACAATCCATGAATGCCGTGCCTCGCTATTGCATTGTCTTTTCCCATTCTTGCTGTCTCAAAGTGCGGATCAACGTCTCTCGGATCATTGAACCAAACCTATAATATATAATCACCCATCTCATTAAATATATATTACTACATCGGATCCTTATAACAAGAGTTCATTGACTAATTTGGAAAGATTTTTTTTTTTAAAAAAAAACTAAATAGATGGCTTTTAAGTATTTATATTTACTTTTTTCTCCAACAAATTTGTTTGACTTATAAATTAATCTATAATTTAATGATATACATATATAAGCACATCAGAGATACCATATAACGTATACTATAATTAAGTAATTTATTTAGTTTCCTTAATCTTCTCAGATTAATCAACTGAGTTTTATATTAATGACATGAGATAATAATATTTTCACTGGTGTCTTGATTCATAACTTCAACACAGGCTTAATAATATACTCTTCCTATTGTTAATGTAAGAATTAATTGGAAAGTTTATATTGATCCTAAATGTAAGATATATTTCAAAAATTTATTAAACCCCCCTTCAAATTAGATATTCCTTCAATAATAATTAAGTAGGAAAGGGAGGGACATAACTAATTAAGGAAGATGATTAAGTTATTTTAAAAAAAGCATACTATCATATATATTAACTAATTTAGTTAATGTTATTAAATCTACTTAAATTAGTAAATTAGATGTTACATCAAGTTAAGTAGCAGAGGAGTAATATACCTGCAACTTGGCGTCATTTGCTGATGCTATGGCCACTTGAAGCGTGTAGTTTCCTGATGTGTCATCTTTAACTTCAAATTTAATCTGCCATGTTGTTGGTTGGTATGTTTGATTTCCTGTCCTTCTGCTCACAAAGCAAATTATGATCAGAACTAGTAGTTGACAAGGCTTATGAACAATATATGGACAGCTATACATTCGACTGCGTACAATACAGGAAAATAATTAACCTGGCAACATGAGCAAAAAACCAATTCTTGTCATGCTTATGGATGCCAACATTATAAACTAGATCTTTCTCTGGATATAAGTCAGTGTAACGTTCCCACAACCCATATTGTCTAAACCTGTCAACAGTTTAAAAAAAAAAAACGAAATTAGTAAAAAAAGATAGAGGGAGAGAAATATAATATTTCTCCGGTCTTAAATACATACAACACAGCTTATAGTATAATTTTTACTATAAATTATGTTCTATATTTATGACCAGAAGAAGTAGTATATTAGCAAGCAATTATGTTAATTGTTGTCTAAGGATTTTAGTTCGAACCCGTTTCTTGGATCGTTCTGGTACAATCTGTTCACGAGCTTGGGGTCAGGGTCTGGTATGTACAACTCTCCGGCTGAGCGATCTGGGACACCAATTTCCCATATGGTAGGACCATTCCTTGGAGGACTATATACAAGTGAACCCAATTTAATGACGCCGCCTACAAGAACCAACAACTCGATCATTGAGTAGTTTATATATTATGTCCAAGGTTTGTTTTGATTAACATTTACCACTCTAGTTTTATTTATACGTCCTAGCTAGTCTAATTAACTAACTATTACATATAAAGAAGAGTTAGTTAACTTATTAATTATGGGCTAAATTTCTAATTTTGCCCTCATTTATATAGAAATGATTCTTAAAGTCAATATGAATAATTTATTTATTTATTTATTACTTAATTCGGGGAAATCTATAAAAATTGCATTTAATACTCTAAAATTAGACTTATTATAAGGACTAGATGACTTGTAAATTTGACCAAAGTGTATAAAGGTGATTTTTATCTCAATTCTGGTACCTGGTTTGATGGTAATTGTAGCATTATATCTGTAATCACCAATAAAGCCAGGAACCCAGGCGTAGAAATTATAGTCTCCTGGTATAACATATTTGATTTCAAAGTAGCCATTCTCATCAGCTTGAGTCCAGAATTGATAACCCTATATATACAGACATAAGCAAAAATTTCTCTTATTTCTTGCCGCCCAGTTTATGAAACTTAAATAACTTCAAGAGGCAACAGAAATTAAATACCTTGCTTTCTCTCTGCCATGATCCATTTTCTCCAGGCAGAGCTAAACCAACATAAGCAAACTTAGCATTTATGATTCCCCATCCCTTCTTGAACCTGGTAAAGCAAGCAACTTGAGCTTGTCTTCATATACAAGTGGCTTTGTGTAAATATTGAAAGATGCGTGAATATATATATGTATATATACCAATCTCGGACTCGTAATTGTCCTTTTACTGTTCCTCGTTCATGGGGTAGAATGAAATCTGGAGATCGAGGGAAATCATAGGGCCAGCTTCTGACTTCCTCATTGGACTATTAATTAATGGAGTTTGAAGAAACAAGAAGAAATCAAGTTTAGTGATATATTATAAACTCCTAGCGGGAAAAAAAAGGGATATATTTATAAACTCTCCAAGAGTAGTGTATAATGGTAGATTCGTACTATGTGAGTATTCCCTCCAATTCTATTTATAAAAGCTTAATAACTAAATTACATGGTTTATGAAAACAGTTAAAGTTAGTCAAAAGTAATAAGTATGTCTAAAATAAATTTTATTATAAGGGTAAGTAAGAGAAAAATAAATTAAATATTGACTAGCATAACCAACCATTTATTTAATGGAATACATATAATTAATAAGAGGTAAAAATGAAAAAACTCATTAAATACTCAAATAACTATGAAAAAAAATAAAGGAAATTTAAATTTTGAGCTCTTATGAAAAAAAATTAGAGGGGTATAATTATATACCTGTCGAACAGCATCTGACCAGAGCGAGTCTAAATTATCCTGACTAGGAGCAGAGTTGAGATAGACAAAAATAGGGCCAAACACCTTCTTGTAAGTCTCCCCTTCTTCAAAATTAATCGACACACTTGTTCCGGCGTAGTGAGTGCTCACAAACATCTGCGCATTCATTAATTACAACAGTTATAGGGAGAGAGACAGATGCTTTTGCGTTTGTTTAGTGATAATATTCCCTCCACTCTATGCTTGAATCAAAGAGAAATTGAGAGGAAAACATGGAAGGAATACTTAAAAGGAAAACATCCAAGGTAAAAACTTTAATACTCCCTCGTGTTTAACGATATAAATCATTTCTAGAAGAAAGCTTTAATATACAATATAAGTCACTTCGAGAATGATTAATACTTATTTGTTAATTTTATCTGTATAGTTAATGCTTAAATATGATTTTTTGTATGACTCTCATTTAAACCTAATTTAGCATGGGCAAAGTTGTAAAAAATTTCAATGTAAGACATATCTAATAAATTAACTACCATGTATTGATTCTGACGAATTAGTTAAAATGTCTTATATTATAGATTGGAGGGAGTACATATTTTTAAGATTTCCCTCCTAGTATTCTTTTTTCCTTAATTTTATAAACATAGGATAAAAGCTAGTAGTAGGATGGTTTGTTCTGATTTTGATTTTAAATACAAGATATCATTTCATTAAAGGTTTTTACCTCTCATAAAAAGTGGGTTCGTCTGACTTGTATTTTTCTCTTTATAAAGGTGAGGCCACCTCAACAATTATTTTTAGTGCAAATGATTAAAAGGGTTTAGAGAATCTAACAATTTTTTTTAACAAATAATTAATTTAACTAATTTTTTTTGCCTCTGTAAATTAAATTATAGTTATTTAACTCTTTAATCATCACCGGAGCATGTCTCAGTTAAGATGTATTATTGCCTCCCGTGTTTATCACGAAATTTCAAGAAAATTTTCAAAGTTGTTATCTTTACATTTCAAAGTTGTAATCTTTCTCCTCCCATTTTAATGAATAAAATAGTCTCTATTTTTTATTTTTTCTACATACATTTCAATAGAATTTAAAAATTAGAAAAAAGTTGCAATATATCTCCTAGTAAATTTTTAATGGGAAAATTCGTTTTAAGGCCTCTATTAGGCAAAGAATTCCAGAAAAGGCCCAAACATTCTGACAATACGGAAAAAGGTTCAGAGATTCTGACAATACCCAAAAAGGCCCCAAGATTCTGACCGGGGGGGGTAATATAGTTGTTAATGAGGCTGATATAGTTGTTAATGGGGCTGATATAGTTGTTAACGGGGGCTGATGTAGTTGTTAACCGGGTTGATTTAGTTGTTAGATTTTTTTTTCTAACAACTAAATTAGCCCGGATAACAACTATATCAGCCCCCACTAACAATTATATTAGCCCCATTAACAACTCTGTCAGAATTTTTGGGCCTTTTTCCGTATTGTCAGAATTCTTGGGCCTTTCTGGATATTTTTAGATTGTTTGGGTCTTTTCTGCAATTTTGGCTAATAGAGGCCCTGAAACGAATTTTCCCATTTTTAATTTAAGAATGACGTATGGTTATCTGAAGGAAACTACAACTCTACAAGAAGAGATAAACTCACAGCAAGAGAGGTGGGGCCAACATGAGAAGTGAGATCCTGCTTGTGGGGCCCAGCATTACGAAACTCATTACTTGGCGCTATTACCCAGAAACCCGTGTGTGGTTCAGAGTCAAAGCTAATCCATCCATGAACGCGGTTGCCTTTGTTCTCCGCCGAGTACTGATATTTATCATCCACCTGATCAAACCCCAACACAAATTGAACCCAACATTTTATTAACCATAAGTACAAAACTTTAAGAAAACTCTTCACTAATTACGATGTTGTTGTATAACACAAAATTAATACACACAGTGAAATCAGAATCAGAAGAGAAATCAAACCTCTCCTCTAATTCTTGGATTCTTAGCATTGTTCAAGAGCTTAGCTTCAGGATAAGCCAGTGTCTGTCCACTGTTTCTATCCTCAGCTGTTGGCATTACTCTTTGCCTCTTCCTTGATATAGCCATATAGTGGAACCTGTTCACAGCTTTATTCTCTTAGTTAACCTCAATAAAATTCTCTTAATAATTAACTACAACAAATTTCAAAACCCAAATATTCTAATTCTAATTATATTACTCCATCCATATTCCTTTTTATAAGATATTCCATCCCGTCCTTTTTTTAAAAGGAACAACTACAAAAATTAGACGGTTCAAACTATTAGTTAAAAATAATAAATGTATAAAATTTGTACTTATCTTTTCAATTATACTCTTATTTATAAAGAGGATATCCAATAGATAATTAATGAGCGAATTTATTGAACAAAGATAATGAGTGACTTATATTTAATATGGACAAAAATGGAAAAATAATTTTAAAATTTCAAACAAATCCGATTTTTTCTGATTTTAAGGACTATCTCTATCAGACAAAATGTTCATGGTAAAAAAGAACTGTATGGAGTACTATTCCATCTTGACTATACAATGTTCCTTTTTATAATACATTGTTAGGGAATATCTGATTTTTTTTTTAAACTTCTCATTTTACCCTAACTCAATTATTAAATTACCCACGCCACTGATGCATTTAATACTCATGTTTGACTAAGCAACTTAATATGAAATATTAGCTCTGCATTGTATCCAACTAATTTTAACTACCTCATCCAACAACTAAATTCAATTATTTGTATCTTATAAAAAAGTAGGGGGAGGGAGTAATTACTTGTCTTGTCGGAGCTTATAAACCAGCCTGATCTGAAAAACCTGCGCTGCTGGAAATCCTTCTGGCCGCTCAAATATTGCGTACGAGTAATATCCCGAGTTCCCTCTTCGCATTATATACCTATAAATAATGACAGTAAGTAGTTAAGTTCATTATTTCGTACCTGTATCGTTCTCAGTTTCAATTAATAGGGAAACAAATATATATATAAGTCGGACGATGGTTCACCTCATGTCTATATTTATAGGGATATATCCGTTCATGGAATGTGTCCATCCTCTTAAAAATGAAACTTCCACTTGATCTTCGGTCATTTCTACGACTGAGAACTTGGTCCCCTCGATTCTGTTATAAGATACAAAACAGTTTCTCAGATTAATTACTTCAGTTTAATTTGGAAACATCAAAGGGTTTTGACAAGTAATCTTACTTCCAAGAATCATGGTACTGCTGAAAACCTTCATGAGTACTCCAAGCAACGTCAAGATACCTGCAAATGCATATGAAATGGTTATTAATCGGTTGTCTAATCCAATGAAATTAATTAAATCACGACTTGACTTGTTAATTTAATTAATGGGAAAGTTAGAAAAGGAAAACAGCTAGGTACATACCCTCTATTATTATTTTGGTTTTGAGCTTCGAGTACATTGTCAATTCCACTGTAGGATATTGCAAGGACGTAGCCTTCTGGTTTGGACAACGTTACTTGGACGATTCCATTATCTATCACAACCTGAAAATTTGAAAACCATTATGGTCAAAAACCAAATTTTTGTTTTCACACTTTGACCCTAAATTAAGAATATTTTCGCACCTGGTTATGATTTTGATCTAGCTTGACAGCAGGAGAAGATGACGCTTGAGTGAGGTTATTCTTCAGTAAAGCTCTTCTGCCACTATATTGGAGTATGTATATATATATTTATTAGGTCATCATCTCAAAGATGAAATTGTCAAAACTCGTGTTCAGTCTTATGGAATAAAGTTTAGTAAAAGACAGGAATAAATGAATGATATCTGTTTCCTAGTAAAAGGGTCATGATTTTTTCTTTGTCGTGTTGGAACAAGTGATTAAGTTTCTTATTCCTCCGATCTTGATGAAAAGTCGTTTTTGATGACTTATTGGATATGAACGGAGAGTTTATTTCCCCCAAACCCCTAGCAAGAAGAAATGAGATAGATAATTGTTTTATTTTCTTTAAAAAGTTTGAAATTGAGATAGGTGCATTTTTCATTTTCTTTAATGTTTTTCTCCATACCCAACATTTTACTTTCTCCAATTTTAAATATATGAGCTAGTTAAAGGATTTACTTTGGTTTTAAATATAAAATCTCAACTCCACATGTCTCTCAAATTTATAATTTTTTTTCCAAAGTATTCCTATCGATCACCGATATTAAGGGGATTTACATCAAGAATATGTCTAATATAAATTATTAAAGGGGGTATTTTAATTTAAGAACACCAACACGTTTTTTTATAAATAACTAACTTCACTAATTTCCTTAATATCTGTAAATAAATTATCTAACTTCTAGAATAAGGATATCAGGGAGTATAAGGTGGCTAAATTTTTCAATCTTCTTGGCATCAAATAGTATTGGTTAACTTGGAAAAAATTCCGTTTTTCTTGAAAGGGGACCATTTAATAGTTCATATTACGCTAATGGAACATGAAGATGAGAAAAGAAAAGTATAATTCAACAAAATAGCTTGTGAATTTCTATATTTGAAATTGAAATCCTCTCTCACTTTTTTTTGTTATATACTTATTAAATTAGTTATACTAATTACTCCTTATAACCCTTAATATAAGAGCTAGATAACTAATTCGTATATATTAAAAAAATTAGTTTAGTTAGTTATTTATAACAAATATATATTATGATTTATCTAAAATATCATTTTTAATTTGGAGAAGAAATTTCAAATTTGGAAAGCCCCTTACAATATGTAATCAATATGGATACTACGGAGATTAATTATAAATTTAAGAGGCAAAATATATTGAAGTCTTATATTTAATATCAAAGTGAACCCTTATCTAACTCTTTTATTTAGAATCAGGAAGTAGTACTAGTTACTGATTACCAATGGTTTATAAATCTGACCTTCCGTACCGTTACAAATTAAAGATAAAATTATATTGTTAATCACAATCTAATATTTTTTTTAGTTAGAATCACTACCTAATAATTAAACTATGAATAAACTGATCGAACTAATTTATTATAATTATATTAATATAACTATTCTTCAAATTAAATTCACATTCATAAAAATAACAACTCTCTCTCTCTCTCTCTCTCTCTCTCTCTCTCTCTCTCGTATTTTTTCCTCGTAGTTATGGAGTGACTCAGAAGTTTACTATGTAATCATCGCACAATAATTAAACGACGTGACCAACATCTTGGGAAAGAAATGCTTATATGAAGATCTTATGAAAATAAAGTGGTTAGGGTGCATTATAGGGTGAATGTCAGAAGTTTAATATGAAGTTACCATACCTAATTGAGGTGGAACCCTCAGAGAAACCAATGAAAAGAAAGAAGCAAAGCTGCACAGTCATTCCAAACCACAACATGAAGGAATTACTTCTCTTCATCTTTCACCAATATCAAAATCTGCATGCAAACAATTTAATACATATAATATCAAGAGGCAAGGTTTGCGTAAGCACTAAGCATATAACCATGAAGGAAGAAATAGCGTTGAGATAAAGCAATTATATATATACTCTCTAAGATAGAATACAAAATCACCAGTTAACTAAAAAAGGAAGTTACTTAACCAAGTTCGATTCTCAAACCCCTCGTGGGTGGTTTGCAAATAATGAGAAAGAAAATGACGAACACGAAGTACAACATGCTAAACAAAACCTTGTATATATAGAGAGATGCGATGAAAGACAAAACTGACCAAATCAGTTTCTTTTGTGTAAACGAGTTTCTTTCCCTTTGTCACTAAAATTCTCTTTGGAAATTCAACATTCAGGTAATTGAGAAACACAGTTTCAGCCATTTGCGTAAAGCAAAGCGAATAAGCTTATATATATAGCTTCATATCCTTGTAAGCTAAGCTTGACTTTGATTTCACGGTTTTTCTAATTATTATATTTGACTAGTATATTTACTTGATTGATCGGCGAAATGTACGGGGAACCTCTTGCCCCATATTTTATCTGATTTTCATTTACTAGGAAATAATCAACAAACTAATGTAATTAATAATTTGTTAGTGTTAGAAACAAGTATTCAATTAAGGGTGGATGTAATTAATAATTCGCTAGAGGGATGTAAACTTGGATCATGAATTCGAATAATAAACTCATAGAAGTTTAGTTTTATCAATGAATAGTTATTAAAAAAAAATCTAGTCTATTAAAATATAAAAATTGAGAACAATATGTTTTAAATACATTTTGTACTTAAATAATTGAAATTAAATCTATTAACATTAATACTTTATCATACTCAATAAAGAAATTTCCATAAAGTCACTAAACATGATTAAATTTAAAAAGCTAGCACAAGTTTAAAAATGAATTGACATAATTTTTTAAGTTAAAAAATATAAAAAATGATAAACTCAATATGTAAATTTGTAAGTTGAAACGAATTTACATCTAGCACGAGTTTTTAAACATTAAAATCATAGAGTCAACTTACAAATTTGACAAAAATATATGTATCAGTATCACACGCATAAACAAAATCATGTTTTCTTGGAGGGGAAAGATTGAGAAATAGAGTCAAAGTTTGAAAAGGACTAAAATTGGTACTAACGAGAATTTTGACTTTGATTTCCTTTCATTTCCCTTGGACTCCCCAATAAAGATGTTATATATGTTTTACGAAATGTAAATATGTTGTGCCGTTATACCAAAGACTGACATGATTAATCATTGACTTTTTGATTTACGTAAAATAACTTGCCCCGTAGAAATTGTTGTCTTTGTAATTCATGATGTGTTTACCTAATTCGCATTCCTAGTTAGAAAAATCATCTTCATAATTAATTTTATACCTAACACAGAAACCTACGCATGATATACGGTGGAAGTTACTTTACCAAACTTACCTACCAAATTAAACAAACACTAAATATGAATGAATCAAAATTTCAATATTCCTCAGCATCATATCAGGGCCAGGAGAAGAAAAATAAAACGAACTGAAACTCAGTGGAATATATCCCCCAAACAAATTTTAGTTTGAGACAATTTTCACCTTCAAGAAGATCAATGTTTAAAGTTCTCCTTTCTCTTTGTGTATGGCACCTATTAATTTACCAGCTCTTGTTTATTGACGAACTCTGGTTCTCTGAATTATTTAATTTGTTTTATGTTGCTAGAGATATTATAGAAGATTTATAGGTCAACCGAAAGTGACGATGTAGATTCTAGGTTAAGAAAAATTAAAAGTAGGAAAGCATGATCCTAAACAAGAAATTTAAAGTGTTAAAAGAGAACACATTCAATTCGCTATCCAAGAGACAAATTTAAGAGCGAGATTTATTGGATATGTAGTCCCATTATGAGAGATTTCTAACTAATTGACATGTACCAACAAAAACAATTAAAATTTAAGTGATTTTCAATATTACCTTAATTATTAATCACACTAAATTTTAAAAGTATCATGTTAATTTTTTTTCCCTCTCTACCTTTATTAAGTATGGACATATATGAAAAAAAAAATTTTAATGCGCATTGAAACTATTAAAACATTTTATAAAAAGATTAAAAATACTTTTTAGAAGACGCATTATACATGAGGACATTTATTTAAGATATAAATCTAGAAAATTGAATGGTAAAGTAACTAAAGAGATAAAAATACTACATGTCATTGAATTCAAACCACAATGAGAAAATCAAAAATAGATTTATTTAGCATCCTTAATCTTCCTAAATTTTATATTAAGAAAGAGGTAGTATATATATATATATATTCTTCTGTTTGCTACTTAGTTTTAATCTGAGTAATTACATTTGAATGGGGACATTTTAGAAAAGGTAAAATAATATGTTCATAAAATGTTTTTTTCCCAGAATTTGTTCATAATTATCACATAGAGAAGAGGAATATAATGAGAAAAGCTCATGAAGTAATCGTGTATGTTAACGGATCATTGGTCAGCCTTTTTGAAGTCAAATTAATTTTCTAACATTTGGTTTGAAAAAAGTCTATTTAGCCGCGTTTGACCTAGCTATAACGGTTCAGTTTTAGGGAGTTTCCGCTATCGCCTATCGTGCCAAATTTGGACACTTATGTTGTCATTTTAGAATTTGTAATAATAAATTAATAATAGTTTATAATTATTTTATTGTGTATTAATATAAACATATGGGCAATATGCATGGTTGACGCTTGACAGCTCTCTCCCTCTCTAAGCGTATCTAAAATTTAAACTCTAATATACAGTTAAAATATTTATGGGATAAGTATCATTTTGTCATGAAAGTTTTGGCTGTGGAGTATTGGGCACCTGAAAGGTTATTATTTTTTTTGGAGCAATTTGGCTCCAAAAATTTACAAAACAGAGCAATTGTGCCTTGAAAAGTTTCTTTAGGAGCAATTTTGCTTCTAAAAGTTTACAAATTAGAACAACAATTTAACAGTCAAAATTAACGAAATGGTAAGATTACTACTTTTTAAACTTTGGGGGCAATTTTGATCAAAAAATAACTTTCGGGTGCTCCTCAACCAAAACTTCTGGGCAAAACTAATGATTATCCCAATATTTATCCATTATCAGTTATTCTTACCCAAAACAGTTACACCACAAATTAGTCATTCAACTTGGAAGAATGAAACCATTCTTCCAGAAGTGATAATAAGTGTGAAAATTCTCATTTCTAGAGCCCAAAAACTGAGAGTAACTACCACCACAACGATCCTAATTATTACCACCCTTAACTAAAATATTTCCAATTTACAATAATACATCCATATCTAATAGTTTAACATGTCTGCTTATATATAACTTAATTAACAGGGTTTCACACACATCGATTGAAATCATTTTCTAAAAGATGTATATGTTTTGAAGGCACATAGGTCATAAGGGTGGGTAGAAAATTATATATATAATGCACACAATATTGGTATTGACCCCTACCAGGAAGTAATTAAGAGATATTTACACTGTCAACTTCAAGTGAGCGAATATTCTTTCTCTGTTGAACTTCAGAGTTCAAATTCAGACCATCAAACTAGAGAAATTAAACAGGCGTTTGAAATTAGAGAAATTGAGAACTTGGAACCACACCAACTACAGAAGCAGTAAGAGAAAAAGAACAAGAAGAAGAAGAAAAACACATTACAAGAAGAGAAAACGAAAGAGAAATTAAACTAACTATGAGCTGGAGATGGATCTGTACCTTTCAGAAAGAGAAGGAGAGAGAAAATTATGAGCTGTAGAGAGAGAACTTAGAAGAGATGATAATAACACTCGTATTTGTGCGTATCTGAGATTTCAAAGCTAGCTGAAACCTGTTTCTGCAGGACTAAGAAAATGAGTTACAACTTTTGAGAGAGACAGAAAAGGAAGCAGAAGAAAACGTGTGAACAGCGATATCACCTCTTAGCTTATAGGAATCCTAGTATACGTTACCTTAATATAAATATATAATTTGTTTATTTTGGCTCCATTTTTATTCTTTTATTTCTTTAAATTTTTTACTCGAAATGAACTATCTCTTTTCAACATAAATATTTTTATTACGTTAGACATATTAACCTTTTTAAAGCATATATATGATTTTTAACATTAATTTTTCTGCACAAAAGTAGAGGATTATATAAATTAAATTGGGAAAGAAAGAGTTATAAAGATCAAAATAAAAAAAATAAATCTTTCTTCTCATTTATATTATTTATAGGAGTCTCTTAAGATAATGTATCTCCATAATATATAGTTTTTCTCTTAAAAAATGACTACTTACCGTATGCATTGTGTTATTCTCCATTTCTGTTTTTCTGAGAGAAGTGGAGAGAAAGTGGATAGAAAAATAAATTGAAGACAACCCAAATCTGTGTTATTATAACCGTTTTATAATTTAACTTGGTTTAGTAGAAAAATTATCATGAGGTGACAATTATTGGAAATGAAGGTTGGCCAAAAACAATAAATGGAAATGAAGATTCTTGCAGAAGTCAAAACCATCAGGGCATCGGTATCACTACAAAAAAGTAGGATATTACCAACGGAAATAAGAGTCGGAATTATGTTGGTAATAGATTTTGCGATGGAATTTCTAATGGATTAAAGTCTGTGACAGAAAAAACCGTGGCAAAGACCTTTTCAGACAGAATTTTAGTCCGGCTCTATTTTCTCCACAAAATTTCTGATGGAATCATTCTATCAGAAATTTGAGACGGAAAGTAGCAACGGAATTCCGTTGCTTTATTGCGACAGATTTCTATGCGTAATTTCCCTCCGAATTTCAAATCGAAATCCATAGGCATTTCCCACGGAATTTCAGACAAAAATTTGTGGGGCATTTCCCATGGATTTTCTAGAGAATAACTGACTCATAAAAGTCCAGACTTTATGAATGCAAATTGACCATAAATTAGAATTTCTCCATACATTTAACTATTAAAATTAATGTTCCAAGGCCAGAAACACCTTCAAATATGAAAATTTAAGCCAAAAAAATCAAAAGCAAATATTAAAAAATACATCACTCCTTTGTACGTAAGAATAAGCTCTTGGAAAAGGCATGGATGAACAAAGGCAAGAAATGCCTCTTAGAACAACTTTCTGCCCACCACTATGAACCAAAGTACCATACAATCAAAGCTCAGACTACCTGCCAATGATCCGACACCAAAAACCGACTAAAGAGTATAATAATTCGCAGAAATGCCTCTTAGAACAACTTTCTGCCCACCACTATGAACCAAAGTACCATACAATCAAAGCTCAGACTACCTGCCAATGATCCGACACCAAAAACCGACTAAAGAGTATAATAATTCGCCATTGAAACATTTCTTCAGAACTAATTAGAAGCACTTCCTGTGGACAAAGGATGGGCCAGACTCATCATATTCGCCCTTGAATATCCACATCTGCAAGATCATCATGTGTTAGAGTTCAACTGATATGTCCCAGATTGTTAAGAGATGAGTTAATTAATGAGATAAATGTTTACCTGCTGGAAGGTGCTGAGGAACATGGTTGAGCCACCACTGTACTGCATCTGCAATAGTAATGGGTGTAAATACGAAGGTAATATTGGTCAATTCATTATTGACATTCATTAGTAAATAACTCATCAATATAGAATCTAGCAACTAAATCTATCTTGTTTCTCATAATCCTAGATTCTAGCAAAATATGGACTCATCAGCAAAGCCAAAAATGAAAGTAATATTTGTCTATTCATTATTGACATTAAATATTTTAATGGGTTCTTATATATATGGGTGTAAATACTGGGTTGCTCATCGAATACTCAATGCTTTTTTGTCAGACCCACCAATTTCAGTTACTCAGCATTTTATAGGCAGGTCGTAACCTGCCGGAAGGACGAGTTCAGAAAATACATTTGTTTGAGTTAGAACTAAAATTTATAACCACAAATTCATGATTTTTTTTTTAAAAATTCCCAATACCAAAAAAAACCTAAAAAAATATGAATCCCAGAAGAATAAGGAGAGAAGTCATACAAGAGGAATGACGGATCACTACAAAAAAAAAAAAAAACAAAACAAAAAAAACAAAAACAAAAAAATTATCGACATACAAAATCCATCGCAAGATAGAGAAAATCCGTTGCAAACAAGTTTTGCAATGGAAAGAAAGTTCATCGCAAAAATCTTCGTTGCAAACAAAATTTGGGACAGAAAAAAGTTCCATTGCAAATCGGTGGAATTTAAATCCGTTGCAATTTGCAACAAATTATAGTGGTTGCTATGGAAGAGTCCTTATAATTATCAATATTTTTTTTTTCTAATTCCTCAATTTGCGACAGATTATAAAAAAAAAAATTCTGTCACAAATTGAGGAATTAGAAAATTTTTTTTGATAATTATTAGGGCTCTTCCATAAAAAATAGGGTTAAGGTGTATTTTTGTTCTTAAAGTATGCGCCTAGGAGCAATTTTGCTCCTGAAGTTTCAAGCGTAGCAATGTTGCCCCTAAAGTTTAAAAACAAAGCAATATTGCCCCTCCGTTAAAAACCCTAACGGTCAACGTTAGGGTTTTTAACGGAGGGGCAACATTACTCTGTTTTTAAACTTTAGGGGCAACATTGCTCCCAAAAAATGTAGCAATTTTGCCCCTAAAGTTTCAAAATGGAGCAATGTTACCCCTCCGTCAAAAATCATAACGGTCAACTAATGTTGACCGTTAATTGACTGTTAGGGTTTTTAACTGATGGACAACATTGCTTCGTTTTGAAACTTTTGGGGCAACATTGCTACGCTTGAAACTTCAGGGGTAAAATTGTTCCTAGGCGCATACTTTAAGGACAAAAATGCACCTTAATCCTAAAAAAATAAATAAACAAATATTGCGAAATAATTAAACAATACTAAGTAATGCATTAAAAAAAGTATATATGAAGAAATATATACAGTAACAATCCAAAAAAATTATACATAAACAAAACGAAATATAAACAATAATGTTGCTAATAAAATGAACTAAAAAGTACAAAAATCATAACTAAGTTATACACCAAGTAGCTATAGAATGACAAAGTACAAAAGACCAGATAATACAGATATATATAGATATTCTCGAACATAAACCCTAAAAGGTGCATGGTTTGTGATGAAACACTGAAGGAACAGGGTATCTTCAACTATCTATATCTATCTTTTTCCTCTTCTCCAACTTCACTCTCTCCATCTGCAACATTAAAACCACGAATTAAATACAAATTAAAACTGAAGAATGTACGAGACTTTCACAGTAACTATCCATAACAAAAGTGAAAAATGTAGCAATGATAAAGAATGATAAAAGGGGAAAAAAAAAATCAAAGCACACTCTTAATTAATAAACCTATCAAACAATAGTGAAAAATTCATGGACATAGACTCTAACTTATAAAAACTGAGAAATAAATCCAGCTTTCCCATTAAGATAGAGAAAAAAATTACTATATTGTTTAAGAAAAATTCATCATCATGCAAAACCTTGTCTAATTATCAAAACAGCAAGAGATAAATCATGAATATGCAAATAAACCATCCTTTTACTTATATATTATTACCACTGGACTATCGTAGTATACCTCTCCTCTACAATACTCTCCTCTGCAATACTATTAGCATAGAATATCAAAATATTTCCAAAAAGAATAGTGCTAAGAAAGGCCCATGTTGAGAACGTCAATCTTCCACCAATGTGAGAAGGTGATCCCTGAATGACTAATCGACAATTCAAAGGGTGCAAACAAAACTCCAACAATTGTCTCACACATAAAAACTTCAAATTATCAATCCAATCCAAAAGAAATATGTTTACAATCTAAAACTAGATTGTTCTCAATTAACACAACTTAAAACCCTTTAAAACTAAAGAACCTCAAGTTTGGATTAAGAAGATAAAAAGAATAACACTCCCTTTTGATCTTCAAGTGTAAAACCCTAGGCTCTAGTTTTCTCTATGCTCCTCCCAAATTATCTCCCCACGAACTTAAGCTTCCATGGCTACCCTCTTTTCTCCAAGAGCCAAACAAGTTGCTGACATGATGAATATCCAAGGAACTCACCAATCCGTGCGTATCAAGGAGAATTGAGGGAATTGGTTTGAATGAATGGTGGGGTCCACGGCTGTGAATGATGCCAAAAGCAATTTACTCCTTTATTCCACCAGCGTATGCACCCGCGTTGATGAATCAAATTAATGCCCGACGTGATGCTCTGCGTGTTTTCCCGCGAGTCTGTTCTCTCGGCTCTCAACGAGAGCGTGAATTCTTTTTACAGCTGCTAGGTTAATTTTATAGGAGAAAGAGAGGGTTTTTGGGTATCAATTTGAGACAATTAAAATCCCAAAAGCTCAACATAATTCCACCATTAGATCTTCTTTTAGCTTCTAAGGTTAATTCTGCATCGTCGAATCTTCTAATATGCTTTTCTTATCCTGCAAGAATTAAATAAAATTGTGATCTATCATATATTTAGAAATATTATTCAATCACAAGATCTCAATCAGAATATTGAAAATTTAAGTCCAATAATCTCATAATTAATTCTGATTTATATTATTTCCTAAAATAGGCTAATAATCCAAATATTGTCTAATAAATCCAAATTATCCTAAAATAGTCCCCAAAATAAATGAATAAGGTGGGATAAAATATATAAAAATTAGGATTTATCAACTCCCCCACACTTATCATTTGCACTCCCGGGCAAAACAAATCAAGATCAAGGGAAAACACAAATAAAAAACAAATTAAACAAAGCAAACTAAAGCTTCAAAAGTGAATGTTCCAACCACAAGCAAAAAGTAAACAAAAGTATTTCAGCACCTCTCATGTCCAAGTGATCTTCTCATAACTTAAGAAAGCAAACATCATGGCAATTTACTTGACAAAGGGGAACCTAAGCTAGAAATCTCTTACCAAGGATAATGTGTATGTCACTCTTCACTCAAAAGTGTATAGGTTTGTGTTTACGCTCAACTCATCCCTATCAAATACTCTTTCCATAGGCTTGACAAGAATCTAAGTTCTCCACCGCTAATAAAACAAGTGTATTCATAAATCCAAAGGACTTTTATTAGGTTGTAATGGGGCTAAGATTAAGAAAGAAAGGGTAGGTGTTCGGAAAACAAAGTTGAACATCTTAAAAGATGAAGAGAAGGATACAATAGAGAATATGGGATGCAAGAAATTAAACTAAATCTGAACTGAGTCATCATTCTTTTTTTTTTTGCTTTTTTTTCCTTCCTTTTTTCCAATTTTTTTCAACTTTTTTTTTTCAATTTTTCTTCTTCTTTTTCAAAATAACATACCATATTTTCCACAATGACCCAATTCCTAATAATTTTTTTCCGCATGTTCTTCCATCCAAAATAGAAATAATACAATGCTCTTCAACTCCCAAGACATTCAAAAGGATAGAGATTTTTTTTTTTTTTTGGGCTATGGGTATAGACAAAATGGAAAAAAAATAAAAAAATAAATGGGCTCAAAGAGCTAAACAAAGGATATACGCATGAAAATGGTAGGCCTTTTGGCTTATCTGACTAAAATGAAATGAATGCCTTTATCATCTTTATGAATGCACATATGCATAAAATGTAGCCTCAAATAAGATTCAAGTCAAGTTCTAGATCAAGTAAAGAGACAGGGGTACACACTAAATATATATATATATATATGATCACTAGCCTAAATTCACCAAAGTCAAATTTATTGCCACTAGGTTCGCCAACTCAAAACATGATCAATCACTTTTCAAATCAAGAATGCATCATACTAAAGTTACTCAAAACTTGCAATTTCAACCTAGAAAATTTTTTCTTTCTTTTCTTGAAAACAAGGAACAAAAACCAAAGTAAAAACCAAAATATTTTTATTTTTCTCATTTTGAAAACAAAAAACAAAAACCAAAAGTAAGAACAAAATCCCTCCCCCACACTTAAGTCATGTATTGTCCTCAATGCAAAATATAAGTCTAACCAATAACAACCAGCAATGCAAGTGAAAGAGTAAGGAAGGAATATAACCAGACTATTAAAAGCTTGGAGACTCAAATGAAGTGGCATAATTGGCTTCTCCCCTTTGTCTGGTTGTAAGTCACATGAAAGCACAAGTGTTGTCCTCTTTTGATGTTCAGCAAACATCTCCTTTTTTAAAGTCCGCAGATAACATTTTAGCTCAAGTATAGAAGGTGTTTGGATAGGAGGAATCAATCCATGTACCTACATAAAATCATAGCTCCAAGCAGTATCTCGTCTCATATAAATATAATCAATAAAATTTGATTGATCAAGAATAAAGGAAGATCCCAAAAGAAATTGACCAACAGAAAGTAGTGGAACTTCCAGATATTTTGAACAACCCACAAAGTCAATATGACTCTCCTCAGTAAGAGTTAAATTCTCTAAAGAATGAGTTAAGCGATCACTCAAAATGGTCTCATCATGCTTGCTCAAATCATCACACAAGACAAATTCTACTTGTGAAACATCATGATTCAATATGGTTTTACCCTCTAAATGCATATCTAAATCACGGCTTCCCCCAAACTTATCTTTAATAGTATCCCTACTAACAATAGTCATGTCAATATCATGAGTAGTATCAATAACATCAATAGAGATACTACTTTCATTATTCAAAGCATCATCTGATTAGTGTCAGGAGAGTCAACAACAATTTCTTCATCAACTTCCTCATCAGAATCAATAGAATTTATAGGATCAGAAGTATGAGAAGAAGTATCAATGCATGCACTACAAGATTCAATATAATTTAAGTCAACAGAACTAGTCAATTCAGGAACAACATCAGTGCATGCATACTCAGCTAATGTACCAATCATCTCATCATTTGAAGTGGTGGAAGAAAAAAGGGATGAATCATTAGAGGGTGAAAGTATATTACCACATGTAAATTCACCTTGAACTTCTAAATCTTCACTCTGGCGATTGTTAATTGCATCTAACCACTCCCTTATTTGAGTGCCTCGAGCTTCAAGCTGCTCTCCACTTTTTTGAAGGAGTTCTCCCCTTTCTTGAAGGAGTTTCATCATAACGTCTAGCTTGTTTGATAATCTTAAATGCTCGTCATGAACTGGAACAGTTTGATTGACATATCCAAAATTTGAGTGATCATGCCATCCAGGATTATATGCATTTGAATAAGGATCATATATATGCCCAACTTGAGTCGTGGGTCTAGAAGGATATATTGCATTGTAAGATTCAGCTCCATCATTCAGGTAGGGGCAAAAGTCAATAGCATGAGTGGCTAGAGAGCAAATAGAACAGAGTGGCCCTATTAAAGCAGAAGACGTAGGCTGTGGGGTAAAAGAAGTAGAGGGCCCCATAAGATTGACTATATTAGAAGAATTTTGCATATGGGACATAGCCATTTTTTCCACAGCAGATGCAAGTCTATCAATTTTGCTCTCCAGGCGAGACTCATAATTAGAAGAAAGTAATCCCACCTCAGATATCTGTTCAACACCATAGTCATAATGATAAGGCATAGAATTATAATAGTTATTTCCATAAACTGAAGCATGTCAAGCCATCATAAGAGGGATCAAGTTCAATTTTTCAAGAATGGATTGGATCCAATAAAAAACTACCTAAAAAAAAAAACACCTAGAAATCAAACCTAAAGCCTAACCATTGCTCCCCGGCAACGGCGCCAAAATTGATTAGACTTGCTTTCGTCGCTAAAGCAATCAATTAAACCAGGACCAACTAATAATGCAATATAGTGGCAACCTAGGTCATTCTCCCAAGGAGCAATCTGTGGGTTTTTCTTTAGATTGAATTTAGGTGATAAAAAAAATGCAATAGAATGAACCTAAACTAAAATGCAAAACACTACTACCTAGATGAAATTAAACTAACTAAATGCACTAATGCAATTGACTCTAAAACCTAAATAAGAATGAAACTAACCTATATGAATATGAATGCAATTTTTTTTTTTGGGGGGGGGGGGGAGGTTTGTTATGAGAGAAAAATTAAAATCCTAAGAAGAAAATTGATTAAAATCAAATCAAATGACAAAGATCTAGTTCAGTTATGAGGGAAGAAGGGAACAATTTAGGAATTGCACGGAGTTAACTGTCTTAGCCCAAACCAATTAATTAAATCAAAGGAAGATTAATGAATTTAATTACCTAATTGAACATGGGAAACCCTCTAGCTCAATAACACATATTCCAGTAGAAAACTCATAATGAAATAAGCGGTGGCTAATTAAACTCATTAAAAATCAATCACAAAATAGTTTTGAAAATCTTGTTTACAATTATCCAATTGAACAACTAGATAATTTATCAACCCAATTAAATAATTAAGATGATAAACCAAATTGACAATTAAATTAATAACGAAAACTCAATTACTAATTTAATCGACAATTCAAAGGTTGCAAACAAAACTCCAACAATTGTCTCACACATAAAAACTTCAAATTATCAATCCAATCCAAAAGAAATATGTTTACAATCTAAAACTAGATTGTTCTCAATTAACACAACTTAAAACCCTTTAAAACTAAAGAACCTCAAGTTTGGATTAAGAAGATAAAAAGAATAACACTCCCTTTTGATCTTCAAGTGTAAAATCCTAGGCTCTAGCTTTCTCTATGCTCCTCCCAAATTATCTCCCCACGAACTTAAGCTTCCATGGCTACCCTCTTTTCTCCAAGAGCCAAACAAGTTGCTGACATGATGAATATCCAAGGAACTCACCAATCCGTGCGTATCAAGGAGAATTGAGGGAATTGGTTTGAATGAACGGTGGGGTCCATGGTTGTGAATGATGCCAAAAGCAATTTACTCCTTTATTCCACCAGCGTATGCACCCGCGTTGATGAATCAAATTAATGCCCGACGTGATGCTCTGCGTGTTTTCCCGCAAGTCTGTTCTTCGGCTCCCAATGAGAGCGTGAATTCTTTTTGCAGTTACTAGGTTAATTTTATAAGAGAAAGAGAGGGTTTTTGGGTATCAATTTGAGACAATTAAAATTCCAAAAGCTAACATAATTCCACCATTAAATCTTCTTTTAGCTTCTAAGGTTAATTCTGCATCGTAGGATCTTCTAATATGCTTTTCTTATCCTGCAAGAATTAAATAAAATTGTGATCTATCATATATTTAGAAATATTATTCAATCACAAGATCTCAATCAGAATATTGAAAATTTAAGTCCAATAATCTCATAATTAATTCTGATTTATATTATTTCCTAAAATAGGCTAATAATCCAAATATTGTCTAATAAATCCAAATTATCCTAAAATAGTCCCCAAAATAAATGAATAAGGTGGGATAAAATATATAAAAATTAGGATTTATCAATGACTCCATGGGGAGGAACTGGGCCACCTATATCTGGTTGAAAATAAGAAAAAAAATTATCATAAACACTAATTAGTCATTATAGAAGGCGTATTACATCTGTCAACAACAGGTATAAAGATCTCAACTTGGCAATTAGGCCATCTATCTGGCTGGAAATAAATTATTCACCTTACTGGAGAATAAATAATATATCAAAGACATGAATCAATCATAACAAGAATAGTTGAACACAACTAATACTACAACTTGGATTTAGCTTTCTTTATCAGTTAGTTGAAAACAATAAACAATTAACACCAGACATATTAATTAATAATATATCAAAGATATGAATCAGCCATAACATGAATAGTTGAAGACAACTAATACTACAACTTGGCCTTAGCTTTCTTTATCAGTTAGTTGAAAACAATAAACAATTATCAACCTACATATTTACATCCTTAACCATGACGGTTTGAAGTACACGACAAGAACCATATTTTCATTGGCCACAGTAAAAGACTCAATGAATAGCAAGAAAAAATTGGAACATCAAAAGATAAGATAATTATAAAATTTACAGTATAGTAAAATACAAGTGTTATCTTTTTCCACAAATGACTTCTCCTACCAAACAACGAGCAGACAGTACTCCAAGGACAGCACCAGAATACTCAACCAATATTGATCTAAATTAATTAACAAAAAAAGAAAGAAAAAAGAAAGAAAGAAAAAATCTACATATATTCACTAAACAATGATATATGAGCACAAAGCATTATTAAAGAAGACATCTATATAATTGTGGTCAGAAAAAGTTATGTTATGGTGGTAAATAACAAATTGGGTTCATCATATGTGTTCGCCTCACAAGTGCACAAGTTATATAAGTAATAAAGTGATAAGTAAAGTATCGTTTCCACGAGGATTTGTATAACAAATTGGTTAAGAAAGAGGCTTAGTGAATTTCATCAAGTTGAGTTAAAACAAAGTTTTGATGTGGAATGAGATTTTTAAAGCTATTTCTAAAACTAAAAATTGATAAAAGGCAAATGATTCTTTTACTTAAGTATTAATGGAGCCTATAATTTTCTTTCCCTTTTGCATTTCATAAGACTTGATTAATTTCCTCTCTATTAGCTATTCAATACATGTATGTGTTAGTCTAAGGTTCTAAAACACTTGAGAAGCTCTTTCAAGTCAAAATCAAGTTTCTCTTCTTATTAAAATGCACAATCTCTTGCTACAATTAATGAGAATCGATCTTTAAGCAATAATCTTAATGTGACAATGCAAGATTAATAGATATATCTCTATTTTACCAACAAACCATCCATTTATCAAGTAAATTTCAAGACAAACCTGATTTCAATTAAGTTCTACACTAGATTGGCTCTCTCAAGTCAAACTGAAGTGAATAAATCATTTAAATGGAGGCCAATCACTTTGAAGCATTAAGCCAATGTTGAAATCAACATATATATATTTATCTACCAAAAGAGAAGAATATTTAAGTATTAATCCATACAAAGGATTAAAAGAACCCTAGAACAAAAGATTTAGCTACTTATGTCCAAATACAAAGAGATTATAAACAAAGCTACTAAATACATGAAGAAATTAAGTGGAAAAGAGGAGAAAAGAGGAAGAACCAAGGTAAAAATTAAACCCCAAAATCTCTCTTGCGAAGAGTACTTAAGCCTTCAAAATGCTCCAAAGCTCTTCCTTTTTGTGTTCCACTGTTCCCTTGTGCCAAGAATGTATTTTTCGGTTATTCCCTTTAGGTTAAATAGGGTTTTTTTTTTTTTGGCTTTTGGAATCAAAACACACAGTTGTACTTTTCACGACTGGCTACGGCCAATTTGTCGACTTGTCGCGGCCAGTTACATAGAGAGCTACTTGCCACGACAAGTTTGTTAACTTGCCGTGGCCAGTTACATAGAGAGCAAACTTCTTGAGATTGTCTACTTGTCACGGTCAATTGGTCAACTTGCTGAAGCCAGTTGTACGGGTTCCTTCTAACTTTGCAACGCTTCAATTCCTTTATTTCTTTCCTTGTTTCTAGGTTTTTATAGAGCTTCAAAACTTGTCTCTATCATCTTACAAAAGAGATAAAATTTATCAATTCTTAATTGAATCACAAACTCTATAGGATATAACAAGAATTTTGATTTTTTCTTGATACTTTGATATGCACATTTTTCTTCTATACACTTCATTTCCTATGCATATTTTGAATCAAAAATAGATAAAAAGAAAAAGAGAATATGCTGGAATGTTGTCAATTTCTAAGAATTAACAATATGAATAATATGATACTGGCCCTAAAATGCCTGAGCTTCTGTTGGAGTATCATGTGGCCCAAATTAAATTTTTGCAAGGGTGTGTGCCTCCATATAGAATATATATCATCAGCATAGCAAGAACAAATGAAGTTATAAAAAATCAAACCTTCGCCAAAAAGCTATGCTAACAAATAAAAGAAGCCGTGTTTAGAATGACTGAAGAACCCGTGTACCATTGCCAACATGGATAAAGTTAAAACTAGAAGCATTAGCCATATAAAAACCAGAAAATAAGCTAAAATAGCACTCAGGAGAAGTAATGATAAAATTTTTCTTAATTTCTACAAGATTATCGTTCCACACCTCGTGAATATGGACCGAATCACTCTTTGGCAGAAGTGGCATTCCTTGAAAGCAAAATCGAATGAAAAAGCTGCCAAAATTTTCCTACCAGGTCACCAAACAAACCATATAGGAAATCACCGAATCCTTCACTGTCCAAATCAAATCCACAGATCTGTTCAAATCACAAGAAGATTAGGCCGAAAAATTGCAAAGCATAACAAACCCCTCAAATTCAAAACAAAACCAAGTGAACCAAATAATCATTCCAATAATGCAGAACCTTACCAGAGCTCAGAGATCGATTCGGAGGTCGAGGACTGAGGTTGAAGACGAGTGGACAGAGATGGAGGGCTAAGATTTAAATCGAAGCAGGAATACGGAGGACTGAGGTCGAGGTCAAGAGACAAACGGAGATGAGAGACAGAGGTGACTGGTGGAGAGACGAGAGACTGAGGACAAGAGAAGAGAGGCGAGATGAGAGAAGAATTGGTGAAATTCTGTATTAGGATTTTGGCACCGGGTAAAAGGCTTTGGTAGAAAATTTGTGACGAAAAAAAAAAAAAAAGTCCAAAATTTGCCATAGATTTTTTTTCCATTGTAATTTGTGACGGATTTTTGTTTCCGTCACAAATTGCAATGATGGATTTTTTTCGTTCCAAATTGTGATGGATTTTTTTTCCTCACAAATTCTGTCACCCTTCCAGTATTTTCTAGTAGTGGATCTTCGACACACAAACATCGTTGCAGAAGGTCGTCATTGGAGGCGGATGTTTGATGGAGCTCTCGTGGTCTACTACGTGGTCACCGGAATGAAGAACCAAAAAAGAGAAGGTCAACGGTGGATGGGAGAAAAGTCAGATCTACAACTTAAGAGTGGCTGGAAGAAAAAACCATCGAGAGAGGAATAAGAAACCTCCATTGAAGGAGATCCACAAAGGAGATGCAATTTTTCATTTCTAGATCTACAAAGGAACCTAAATTTTTCTTTACCGTTGGAGTGTTGACCGAATGAGCAACAGAGACAAATCCACCTTCACTTTGTTGATCAAAAAAGGACAGTGGCCAATTGAAGTCACAGAAGTAGATGGAAGTCAGCGACGGAGGATGCATTCTCGATCAAAAAATGGAAGACTTCGGTTTTCGTTCTCACTTTTCCATTTGCTTCTAGCACAAAATTGAAGAAGAAAACTTTTCTTTTGTAATTAATATTCACCGACAGAATTACTCACAGAATTCCGTCGGTAATACTCCATAATTTTTTAAAAATAAATAGTCAAAAAATTTTGTGACGGAACTTTCCGATGAACTTAATTCCGTCAGTAATCTTAGACGAAGTTCCATCGGCATATTGCTATTTTCGACAAAATTACCGACAGAAAAAGTCTGTTGGAAAATACCGATAGAAGTCTATCTGCAAAAGCATCGGAAATAATACTGACGGAATCATCGACGCAATATACTGACAGGCGTATTTTCGTCGGAAATTCCATTCCTAATCCGGCATTTGTTTTTGTAGTGGATCAACCTTATTTATATAATTGTGTAGGTGATAATACAACAAGTGACAAACTAATTTACAAAAGTAGTATTGCGCCAACTCTCTTGAAATTATATGCTAGTAAAAGGATGAAACTTTTTCTATTTGGCGCAAAATCATGCATCAAGCTTGAAACTAATTTACAAAGTTAAATATGTACATGTGCTTTTCTTGTCTAGATTAAGGGTTTTTTCTTCGAGGCTTAAATGATAAATAGTTCTCACATCTGTATTTCTCGGGATTTATACATGTGTCCTCTCCTTAAATGAAACAAAAATATTAGCTTAGATGATAAAGGCAGCGCGGGGTGTTAGTAGAGATTAAGGATATTTCAAACCGTTTCAATATATAAAAATGATATTAGGAAAAAATATTAAAATAACTTGGACAGTTGGACGATATATTTTCCTAGAAAACCAAAGATTAGGGATGAGCAAAATGTTTGTGCTTCAGTCCTCTTTGCGTCGTCCTTTTCATTTTTTCCTTGCTTCTCGTTTGGTTTTGCTGATGGAGTAGTGCTTCATCGGTGCGGAAATAAGCGGATCTAAGGGGTGCTTTTGCTGGTGTCCATTGGTGTTGGCTTCTATTTGCTCTACTTGGGGCTGGTGCATTCTGAATGTTGGAGATCGGATGCTTTTGGTCCATCAAGCGTGGTCGCTGTTTTGTTTTATGCTTCCTCTTGCCGTGTCGTTTTACTGGTGTCCATGGGTTTTTCTGCATCTATGGGTTCATCTCATGTTTGCTCCTTTGCAACCTCTTTGGGTGTTTTCTTGCCGGCAAAAGGGTTGGGTCCTCAATGATGGTTCTTTGAACTCCACCCCTTATATATGGCGTTGTTGCCATTATTGGCGTTTTTTCTTCCCTGTAGCTCTGGTGCATCGGCGCAGTAAGTTTGGCAGAGGTGGAGGCGGCGTTTGTCATTCCCGAAGATTAAGGCTCTGTTTGGTTTAAGGAGAGGAGAGGGGGAGCCTCCCCTTCCTAAGGTGAAAAGACATATATAAGCTTGATTTAAAGTATTTGTGTTAAAAACGATATAAATCAGGGTCATATATATATGTCTTTTCACACTAGGGAGGGGAGGGAGACCCCTCCCTTCCCTCAAACCAAACAGAGCCTAAAGTTGGGGTTTAGTTACGTTGTTGTGGTCTTTGTTGTTTTGACTAATGGGCCTTTATTTTGTTTGTGTTGTTGTTTTCTTATTCCTTCTAAGTCTTTTTTAGTAATGGAGATATCTTTCCCTGGCCAAAAAAAAAAAAAAAAAGCAACTTTTGCTCTCAAAGCACCAACAGTCCCATTAATGACTTTTTCCCCACTTTTGCCTTGTTATTAATTGAGTTTCAAAATTGGAAAAAAAAAATCACATCATTTAAAGAGGAGCAAATTAAAGTTGAACAATTTAAGATAAATTTAACAGGTTATTTATAATTTTTTAAACTGCGAGAATTAATAGTTAGTGCGGGTAACACTACAGCAGAAGAATGTCTGTATGTGCACGCGTGCATATAGTCAGCGTTTTAACTGCTGCGTCCAATGTCATATGATTAATTGATGACAGTTCAAAATGGACTTAACCACGGACACAAAAAAGGGGAAAAAAAGGGGTTTTTTTTGTTGAGTACATGGCATGCATTATTAATAAATTCATCTAAGAACATAATATATGACTGAATAGTGTAAGGAAATGATGACAGTTCAAAATGACACGACCACCATGGTAGTCAAAATCGCGATTTAAACGTAAAAACGCCGCTTTTACGTTTTTTTCATGGTAAAACACGTTACGTTGTGAAAAAAACCGCACCAGAGGTAAAAACGCAAAAAACGCCACGAAAAAGTGTAAAAGCGTAAAAATGACGTTTTTTTTTGCAAAAAAACGCAGTTTTTACTAAAGGACTTAATGAAAGTTTTAAAAGTTCTGAAAAGGGACTAAAGTGAGAATTTTCAAACTATTTTGGGGCAGAATTAAAATTTCAAAAACATCTGGGTCCTTTTCTGTAATTAATAAATAAAGATCATTTTACCCCTAATTACACTTAATTCAATACAAATGTTCCTAACTCAACTTAGTACTTAATCATACAATAATGTCCCAGAAAATGTACTAAAAATCCCAATTTAATCATGTAAAATCATATAAAAAATATGGTTTGATCAATGACAATGTTGGACATTTTGATTGATATTGCATTGATTAGTATATGTTTGTATGATGACAGGTACCTTACTTTTCTCAGATTTTTTTATATACACATATGCAAGTAAAAACTCCGTTTTATTTTACGTTTTACAATTTTTCATTCTCTTTCCGTTTTTAGGTAAAAACTACGTTTTCACTACCATGGGCACGACTGTGTTATTATTAGTTAATTAGAAATGCCATAGTATTCTGATTTAATCCATAAACTCATAATTTAATCCCCTGAGAGACGAGACAATCGCACGAACAAGAAATAAACTAACAACATTTAATTTAATTTAATTTAATTTGTTTTTGTTTTTGTTTTAGACCTTGCATAAGATCGAGATAAACTCTAGACCTTTAAGGCCTTGGCCCAAGTCTCTGTCACTTGAAGTAGTTTGGGTTAGGATATAATTTTGTCCTGAAAGTTTTGTATAGGAGTTATGAGTATTCAAAAATCTTCGTTGGATCAATATTGTTTGGAAAGTTTTAAAAGATATATGAACAACATCACTCCTAACCATTAAAAATGTTAATAGTCATATTAATTTTTTAGTGATTAATGTTAATTTTTTAATGATTAGGGTAACTTTCCTCCTTTTTAAGATTTTTGAGGGATATTGATCAACAAAAACTTTTGAATACTTAGAATTCCAATACAAAAGCTTCTGGATCAAAATTAAGCTCCGGTAGTTTACTGTGTCAAACGAATGGTATTGGGTTCAGCGGAAAATGTTAGTCACCCATAATATGGTGATCTAATATTTGAATTCTTGTAAAAAAGGTGTCTAATAATAATGCAACGAGTATGACTGCCCCAACTAGAGGATACTTATGTACTAGAAAAGAAAGAGTCTTATGTGACAAAAATCATTATTTATTTTGTGAAGTTAATACAAGGAAAGTACATGAACTGGAGTACATGAAAAGAGAGAGTCATAATTGTCTAGTAATATAAGGAAAGTACATGAACCGGAGTACATGAAAAGAGAGTCATAATTGTCTGATAAACTGTTTGGACTAACTTGATATTTTAAGCATTACTTTTCGTCTAACTTAAGCTTTTTGTGTTAAGAAAAAATAAAAAAGA
Organism: Acacia crassicarpa; assembly: GCA_034222035.1. Classification (NCBI taxonomy): domain Eukaryota; kingdom Viridiplantae; phylum Streptophyta; class Magnoliopsida; order Fabales; family Fabaceae; genus Acacia; species Acacia crassicarpa. The sequence goes on along the minus strand of JAWXYG010000009.1, from coordinate 13,232,488 downwards.
CATTACTTATATTGCATGTGCTTTGTTTTAATACCCTCCTTATTAAATGAGTTAATTTATTGATTATAGACATAATGAATACCTACGTATCCTAATATCCTGTGTAGTGTGGGTACTGTAGACTGTATTGGTGTACAATTCTATATGCACTATTTGGTACGAGGTACTGGGGTAGGGATTGAGATTGAGATAGGGATTGAGCCAAATTGTATTAGTTGGTATGAGAGATTGAAGATAACCTGAGATTAAGACTGCCAGAAAAGTAGGATTGTTGAAAAGCCACCTTTGGTATTGTGTTTTCAACCCCAGGATTGCAAATTTTGCACATCACTTGTTTTGCATCATAAGTCTTGGTTGGTATATTATTTCTTAGTTGTAGCATTCTTCTCACAAGTGCAAACAATTATGTGAAGTCTGAGTTTCTCCACCTATTTTTTACTTTCAAGTTGTACAAGTTCAACATTGCAGATAATAATGTGAACTTAGTATAATTATCATACAAAGGCTTCTTTCTCTGCATTGCTCTTCATTCTCACAAACTTTTCTAAGCATTCATTGAATTTTGCTTTAATTACATTAGCCATATCTTGAAGACAATCGACCTTAAATGTATTTGTGTTGAAGTAAGGTGATTCACAGCTTCCCAAAGTTAGTCAATTAGTGTTGCCCACATCCGTCTCCCCATATTTTGTCAAACAGGTATGACTCTGGTCAATTTCATATATCACTGAGTGTGACTTACAACTATCTAGATCGACGTGCTTTTTTTAATTATTTAGTTTGGAAATTATAGAATCGTAGGAATAATAGTTGGATTTTTACATATGAATTAGTGACTACTGAATCTCTTCTTTGTAGAGTTTGTAATTGTATTTCCCACACCACAAGTCTTACTCTCCTACCGGACTCGCCCTCTTGGGTGGCGGGTTAGAGGGATCACTTTTTAATTATTACCTTTCGTTGGTTAACTCTATTTACCGTATATCAGAATGTTATGCGGTAGAGCATTGGATTGGTTCGGACGAATACGTAATACTAGTAAAAGAACGATAATCAAATTCTAGTAAAAGAACAATAATCAAAAGTAAATAGTCCCCGTAGGATTAGGGTACAGTAATCCAAAAATAAGTACTGGGCAATAAGTAAATTATACAATCATCCAAAATGTAAAATACAAAGAGTGATAGAGCATCACTATTTCTTCAGAACTCAACTCCATGCCCTACCTCAGATCTCCAGGTCAACTCAGCTAAATCCATCTGTGTCCCTAGCACGGTATGGAGTTCAAAATTGAACCTCAGAGTAATTGTTAAACTCATATACAATATGTATGTAGTTTATGTATGCAATCCACAATTAGGAAAATCACAACATCAATAATGGTAAACATACCACATGCATTCAGAACACATAACAATGCCTGATAGGCTATAACACAAGCCTCGATTCCTCAGCGCTAGGAAAATAACTGTAGCCAGGGACTCAAACCCTAACTACACTGAATGCATCACAGACTCGGTAGCGACCCAAGGACACACGATTCACTAAGTCCTACAGTAGTGATCCAAGGACACATAGTCCATTAGGCCCTACAGCCCAATCTCATGTCCCCCTCACAAGACATGTTCCTCAATCATGACACCATAAACATACAAAGTAACATAGTATGCGAGTAAACAATTATTATCTGGAAATTTTATTAGAAATCAATAAATTTTCCGGATGCTTGGAAATTTACTTCAGACACGCGTTGACCCTAAATAAAGCAAATAAACTCCTTTATTCACTTATGCAAACTCTTCTCTTAATTTTATGAAATTCGCCTATTTTCCCAAAATTCCAGAAAATATGCCTTAACTTCAAAATTCCATAATTAATTCTAGAAATATCCTTTTTGCATGATTCTAGTGGCCATTGAACCGTTAACATGTATAGTTTTTATTACAAATACTTCCAGAGGCCACAAAAATTTGTAGGATTTTTATGTGGAAAATCTTTACTCACTGGTCAGAATCAAAGTCCAGGTTTTTGGGCTATTTTCAAAAATTTATTTCTCCCAGTCAAAACATCGTAAAATTACAAAATTATATATCACTATGAAGCTACAAATGCCTACTATAAGCCTATAAATTTTCATGGTCATTTGATTTCATTTGCTATTTTAAAACTATTTTTCAAGTATGATTGCCCAAAATTCTCTGAAGCTGACAGATTTACTTTTTTTTTTTTTCCTGAAGAGCTTGTTATTTATGTTTGAAAATCCTTTTAGAAATTCATTCACCAACATATTCCCTCTCCATTTTCCATGAGGAACACGTTGGTAAGCTCAGATTTACCAAAATCCATTTATTTCTTTACTTTTACCACAAATTACAAAATCTGGGTTTCAAACTTGAGATTTTAAAAACTTGAAGAAGAAACGGATGTTCTTACCACTAGGCTTGATCTTAGACTTTGGAAACTTTTATCTCATTCTTGAACCTCCTAAAACCTTCAACCTCCCTTTAAAATACCACATACAATTACCTTTTTAATCCTTAAAGCTTTCATAGAAAATAGAGAAGAGAGTTGATAGATAAACCATGATTACTTACCTTGAGCTTCAATTGTTTGCCGCCTTCTTTTTCTTTGTGTATGAATTTCTCTCTTCACTCTCTCCTCTCTCTCTTGGGCGAAATGGACAGCAGAAATGAAGGCCAAAGTATCCTTAAATAATGGCCTAACACTTCCCAAATCATTCCTTCAAGTTGCTTTCTATTGATTCATTGTTTGACTAGTCTTTTTAACATGTTCTTCTCATTTTATCTAGATTTTTCATGACTTTTCTACCTTTTTTTGGCTGCACGAAATCTTCTTTTTGCAGAGATTTGGCTTGTCCCACAAGCCCTTTTAACTTAGATTTAGGTTTAGGTTATCTTACTGGCCAAGAACTCCTAGCTTTTGACTTCGGCTTCCTATCATTAATGCTTGGCTTTGGCTTATCTTGCAAGTCATTTTATCCCCTCTTTGTCCTCAAAATATGACGCCATTTAATGGGCTGAAAATGGGATCAGGTTATTGTTTGAACTCAAGTGCCCCTTTTTGTTCAAACTTGGATTTAATGCTTAGTACAAGGTAGTAGGCTTTATCTCCAAGTTTGTTGACTTTAATTCCCTTAATTAATTGCTTAAATTGCCTTATATTTTACTCTTCTTTTGCGTCATTTAAGAGCTCAAGGAGATTCAGATTTTGTCTCTATTTAATACTAAATAAAGTATTTTCTTGGTCCTTGTTGGTCTCTTGCCATTGGTCACAAGCTTCAAACCTCTTTGACTTCTTGTTTGAGCTTTCATATTGGTTTGAGATTTTTTTCTTCTCACTTGGTTAGGCTAGACGAATTGAATGGCTGAAGAGAGAGGGGGTCTGATTTTATCTCGTTAATGCTTAAAAATAAAGCCTTGATTGATCCTTGTTAGCCCCTTCTCATTGGATAATTTTTCCCTAAGCTTTTGACTCTTCAATTGGCTTTCACATTGGCTCAAAGCTTGTTTAAATCAGCTTATTCTCTCCTTTGTCTTGGCTGATTCGAATTCTAAGGCTTGGAGGAGAAGGAATTTTGGGTCATCGATTAACATTAATTATCAATATTGAGATGTACGTCCAACTTATCCCTTCTCATTGGTCATGATCCAAGATTTTAATGGAGGCTCAACTTCTCCAATTTCTTTATTTTCTTTATTGATGTTCACACTCCTCTTCCCTTGTCTGCATATAGTCCGAAAATTGTGGCTTGTTGGGGAAGAATTTTTAGTCATCAATTTACATTAAATGCCAATGCTTTATATGCATTTAAAAGTCATCTTAATCTTCTATGAATACAAGTGGCATTTTAGGATTAATAAAATTGACTTTCTTCTAGACATATAACCATTGTGTCATCCTTCAATTAATTCCTCCAACATTATTTCAAAAATACTCATAATCATACAATACCCAAATTTCTTTTTAAAATAACCCCAAAGTAACCATAATTTCTTTAAAAATTCACTTCATGGCCAAACTCAACAAGTAATCTCTTAAATAGGCAAATAATAACCTTAAATTGCCATTTATATTTCTTTAATTATATCTATTAAGGAAAAATTTAAAACAACCTTCTTTTACTTCAAATTGTGACCTTAATTGGTCATTGGGATTTTAGTTATATGACAAATATCTTTATTCACATTATATCCCAAAAATCTAAAATTTTGGAAAACCAAGATATTCAACTAATATTTCACTAAAACACTAAGAAAACTCCTTTCATACTATTGTCACACCTTCCTGAATTGAGTCTAATCGTCCGCCGGATATAGACGTATTCTTAAGTCTCTAGGCCCAAAATTCGAGACATTACAACAAGAGTAGGGTCAATCATTCAATTGGTGTACTTAGTTGGATGCTCTTGTAATATATGTACATATTTAGTTTATACAACTCATTTCCAGCAAAAAAATACATATATATTATATGTACATAAGTCATTTTAAAATACTCAAAAAATATTTTTTTAGTAAAAAAATAAAATAGAGTAATTTTTTATTTTGTATTTTCCTTTTTCAACAAAAGGCTTTTTGGAATATCTACATCTGTGTGTGCGTGTGTTAAATATCTCAAAAATCTATGTAGTTATATATATATATATATTTTTTTTTTTGGCATTGGGACCAAACGGTCCTTAGCAGGGTTCGAATTTTGATAAATGCTAGCAAAAGCCAACATGCATGCCACTACACTCCCTAAACGCTGGCATGTAGTTATATTTTTCAAATCTAACCTTGAGAAAAGGCAAGAGAGGATAGATCCTCGCTTAGAGGAAGAGTCCCTCTGTCATTATCAGCTCAAGAACGTAACATCTCATTGCTCAAATCGGAGGAACTTGACTACCTTAACAAGCTTGAAGAGCTACCCATGTCACATCTTTATTGAAATTGGGAAACAATTTTTCTGACGAAAGGATTATGGTGTGCCCGGTTTCTCTGCACGGCGTCCCCTCTCCCCATCCCTCACAGTCCAATCCGGACCGTCCAAATCTTGATCCAAGGGCCTAGAATATTTTTAAAAAAAACCGCATGCGGTCCTTGCCCACATGCGGTTTTTTCAAAAAACATTCTGGGCCCTTGGATCAAGATTTAGACAGCCTGGATTGGACTGTGAGGGATGGGGAGAGGAAAAGCTGAGCAGAAAATCCACTTCCATGATGGCCCCATCATGATTCAAGCTTTTGATTGGTGCTTGCTTCCTATAAGCATAGACTCAACTCCTTCGTGTCTCATCACCAAAGAATAAAAGCAGGGTAGAATTGATCAGTTGGAAAAAAAATTTAATGGCATTTAATGCTTTCCCACTATGAAGCCCTATCCTATTTGGGGCTGCTTTTTTTTTCCCCCCCCCCCCTTTTTTCTTTTAGTTGATTTTGGGCTATAAACCCATTAATACAAACATTAACCCAAACACTTTTACTCTTCCTAATGTGCTTTTTTTTTTTAAAAAAAAAAATTGGCGTAGTTCTTACAAATGAAGTGTGTAATCTGAATCCCATCCACGGACGCTGCTCTTAAGAGCTATTTTGTTACTACCGGCTGATAGGTAGTGACACTCCCTAGATAAAATAGATTCTTCCTACAAACATAAGGTGAGTAGAATAACGAAATATAACAACAACCAGCATTCAGAGAATACAAAGACAGAGAGAACTTAGAGGAGGAAGAGAGTGCTTGAGGTTTTCAAAGTTGGATGCTTGAACCTCTTACAGACAATGCCTTTTATAGGCCTTACATGCACACGAATGTTGGGCAAAAATCAATGGCAATATACACGATTAAACCAATGGTTTTTGAATGTTGAATGCCATAAAAATATTTCATTGAACAATTTTAACAATTTTGAAGATAATGGCCTTCAACATGAACGTTGGTAATGATGACCGGTCAAAATAAAATAAAATCTGGTTGACTCTCCTTGTAACCAAAACAATAAGATCTCAAATTTAAATGCCTCAAAACTTGGTTTTCTTAGTAAGCCATTTTTATAAAATAAATTTTATATTTTTCTAAAAAATATTTGATAAAAAGTGCCCAACCAATATTTAACTCACACGCAGGGGGAAATCGTCGGACTTTCACTGTATTTGCCTTTTGGTGGCCCATTGTTGTGCGTGTGAGCCCACTTTTTCTCTTTGCCCATTTATTAGCCCAAATTAACAAGGTGTGTAATACACACACACACACCTGTATTCTCTCTCTCCCAGCAAAAACGTTAGTCTAGAATAGTTTGTATTAATTTGATCACAACGCTCAACATACAATGAGTTTAGAAATGATTCTTCTTGCATTGGAAAGAAGACTTCAATAGCTTTCTGGGTATAGATGGTTTGTCAAATTTGGAGCTATATCAAAGACATTACGCTTAGAGGAATTTGACATTCATGCTGCCAATGTTTTTATGTTTTGGAAATCAGAAAATTGATCATCAATCGAGTATGAAAAAAGGCTTGATACTATGATGAATCATGAAGGATACTCGAGTACACTTTGGTATTACTCGAGTATGGTACTTGAGCTTGGAAGTAATGTACTCGAGGACAAAAGAAAGCTTACTTGAGCAAAATCGTTTCAGGTTCAATTATCTGAACACCTTTTGATTGCTACTCGAGCATGATTATCAACTTACTCGAGCAAGGAAGAAGGTTACTCGAGCATGAACGAACTATGAAGAATATCTCTATATCCATACTTGAGTATAGAGTAAGTGTTACTCAAGTATGGTACTCAAGCATGAAGTCTATGGTTCTTGAGTATGATCATTATGAAATCTCTGTTATGATCTTGTTGAAACTATACTCAAGTACATGAGATTTCTTACTCGAATAAGGTGCTCGAGTAAGATCTTTTGTATACTCGAGTATAGGATGAAGCTAGGCATCTGTGAATGATTTTTTGAATGCTTACTCTAGTACTCAAGGAAGTATACTTGAATATTATTCATTTGCTACCTGATACCTTCATTGTAACAGTAATCGTAAATTCAATATTTTGACTTATCTTTTGTTTCTGACTAAATACTACTCTATCTTACTTACAATATTACTAATAATCTTTTTGAGTAAGTTTCATATAATTAACGATTGATTTAGCAGTAAATGGTCGAAAAGCAACAATGTGTTAGAACATTTAATGTTTCTAGAAAACAAAGCACGCACACCGAATGAAAATTAGAGCAGATTGGCAGATGCCCATTCCGATAAAAGAGAGAAAGTGACAAATGCCAGAAGTATGTCGTATGAAGGAAACAAAAAATGACTGAATCACTTCATCCGCTTAACAAAAAGCTTAAACAAATCTAACGGCTACTTCCAACGGACATCCAACGATCATATTCTAAACAAGAAGAATTGTTCAGCGATTGAATGGTCTCCATTAACTTTAGAAGGAGAAGGATTCAAAATAGATGTAGACAGATAAGCTTGCACTGTCGAAATGCCAACATTCTTAATCCAACGTGTATCTCATACGCTCTCTATTCTCAATGCTTACATAGCTTATCATAGAGAGTAAAATGATTTGTATTGTACTTCAGTGTTTATTCATTCACTTTTTAGAGAAAGAAGATTCATTGTAATCATTTTTTCTGTATATCTGAAAGTTACTTAAGATTTGTGATCTTGAGTGGGGAACAGATTATAACCTTAAGATGTGTAATAGGGAGTATCTCGGTGAGAGATTTGGCTTCACAAATGTCTGAATGAACTTGTGGGACTGTAGAGGCTTTTCTCTTGTGCCTAAATTAATTAAGAAGATAGTGGATTTAAAATCTCAAGTAGAACTTGGGGACTAGATGTAGGTCAAAGATTGCACCGAACCAATATAAATCTCAGTTTGCATATTCTCTTCCCTTATCTCCTATATTTCCAGTATAATCATTTGAATGATTGACTGTTGGTTTATAACTCACTACTGTCATACATAATGCATTTACTGAGATGCAAAAAGTTTTTCAAAGCTCATGAGTTTTTATCATACACCCAATTCACCCCCCTCGTAGGTTCAGCAGGTTCCTACAACATGATCCAACCATTTGAGACCATTATTTAGCTTTTGGAAACACTAAACAAATGCATTAAACAGTGAGTTTTAAATCAGTTTCTGGTTTTAAAATTCGAAGCCGCTTCTAACGCATCATACATCTGACTAACTTTAACATAATCTATCTCCTTTAAGACTTAACATATCTTTACATATAGTTATGAAGAAAAAAGTACCTTTACACACAATATGTCAATTTTCTTTTGATTTAGTTAGGGAACTTGACACTGCACTCAATAAGACAGGGAACTTTGGCTCCAAACTCATCACTTTTCATAACCATTTAACCTTTTTATGTAGCTCCACAAAATATACGAATACCATCACTACTACAAAAAAATACAAAAAAAAAAATCTTCTAAGATCAGTTTTTAGGCTCTTTCTATGTCCCTTTAAAGGGGGATGCCTATCGGAGCGATGTAGTAAAACCTAGGAACAATGTCCGCTAAAAAAGGGACGTCATAAGTCTGAGCAAACCTAGATCTCATTGGAGATTGACGTCACAAATTTCGGCTTGGGACGACGCCTAGGCCTCTTTGGCAACCTAGATCTTCCAGTTCTTGGTGGACGGCCTGTCCGAGCAGCTGTTTGAAGTACACCAACTGCCTCTGCTATGACACTCTTGCAGGGCTGTCCTCGGCCTCGTTTCTTCACCTTCAGCACCACAGATTAGGATATGCTTGCTCTATGTATTTCACAATAGCCCTCTTACTAGAACCATTTTTCTCCTTAGCGCGTCCATTGCTGCATAAATCATTTAATAAAACCAAAAACATAATTTTTTAAAAAACTAACAATAAATGTTGTGATACAACGACTATTTTATTAAAACAGTTGTTATATCTCAGACACCATTTGTTTTTTATTTTTTATTTTGAGAAATAATGACTGTTTTATAAAAATCATCATTGAATCTTCTCACAAGCTTCTTCATAGTGTGGTTGGTTAGAATGTTGGTGAATTATATTTAGGGTGAGAGTTCGGACCCTCATCATTCCAATTAATTTTTTATTGATTTGAGATACAACCACGGTTTTAATTAAACAATAGCTGAAAAATTAGTGCTACTTATTGTTAGAATAAAAACTTCAAGATTATACGACCACCATGATTTTATCTCATATTTATAGTTATTTCCTAATATGTAGCCTAGAATTTCGATAGTTAACTTAAGAGAAAAAATCTAACCGTATTTTCATTATATATATGTGTGTGTAAATCATCGAAATCACGCAATTAGATTTAATGAATAAGTGAAAAATTAGTGCTACTTACCATTAGAATAAAAGCCTTAAAGATTACATGACCCATGTGATTTTATCTCATATTAATAGCTATTTACACCATTAGAAAAAAACTAAACAGCGACAGAATTTGCGATGAAAAATATTCCATCGCAAATTCACGGAAATTTGCGACGGAAACTAAGAAATTTGCGACAGATAACAAATCCGTCGCAAAATTTTAGCGACGGAATACGTATCTGTCGCTAAATGGTGCCAAAATTTCGACTTTTTGCGACAGATATGGAATCCGTTGCTAAATTTAGCGACGGATTCCATATCCGTCGCCAACTGGCGGCTAAAAAAGGCCACCAGTTTCTGAATTTTAGCGACGGATGTGCAATCCGTCGCTAAAATTAGCAACAGATTAGACATCCGTTGCTAACTGGCGGCCAAAAAGGCCGCCAGTTTCCGCCATTTAGTGACGGATGAGGAATCCATCGCTACATGGTCGCTACATCTAGCAACGAATTCCTCATCCGTTGCTAAATGGCGGCCAGTTTCCAACTTTTAGCGACAGATTTCGTTTAGCGACGGATGGGTCTACTTTTTGTGATGGAAGTGTGATTCTGTCGCAAAAAGCGATATTGTGATGAAAAGTTATTCCGTCGCAAAATCCTTTAAAACCCCATTTCAATCGTCTTCCTCAGCTCGCTCCCCCACCCCACAGCTCCCCCGCCCCCACCCCCACAGCTCCACCGCCCCCAGCTCCCCACCCCCACGCCCCCCCCCACCCCCCGCCGCCCCCACCCCCACAGCTTTCCCCCCGCCTCCACCCCCTAGCTCCCCCGCCCCCACGCCACAGCCCCCCTAATGAAAGACAAGGGTCCGATGCTGGCTCTTGATGGTAATCCTGCTGCTGCTGATGATGATCACAATGCTGCTGTTTAGACTACTTTTTTAGTATATCTTCATTGAAACACTATATTTATATTTTATCTATTCTATGTAAAACTCTTTATATGTTATGAAAATTCGGCTTTTATGTTATACAACTTTTTTTTAATATTTTATTATATAATTTTTTTAAAAAAATTAAAAAATAAAATAAATAAATTTTTAAAAAATAATGGAAAAGAATATAATTTTTCAAAGAAAATTAAAACAAAAAATTAAAGCATAAAAAAAAATTTAAATAAATATTTTTTTTAAAAAAAGAAAATTAATTTTGCGACGGATAGGAATCCATCGCAAAGTTCAAATTGTAGTACTGCGACAGATAGTTATCCGTCGCAAAATTCAAATTTGCGACGGATTCGATTTTAAATCCGTTGCAAATCGTGGCAATTGCGACGGAAACTTTGGAATCCATTGCAATTGCCACTTGTTTTTTGCGACGGATTTTTTCCGTCGCAAAAACCTTTTTTCCAACAGTGTTATTAGTATGCAGCTTAGAATTTCGATAGTTAAAAGAAAATATCTTACAGTATTTTCATTTTTTATCGATTCGAAATACAGTGATTATTTTAAATAAAACAATAGTTTCATCTCTAGCTGGTTACAATGATTGTTTGTTTTTTTTTTTTTTAAAAAGAAAAAAGTCGTTGATACACTTTCAAAAAAAATAAAATAAAATAAACTATCAACAACTATTTTTATGAAAACAATAGTTGATACGCATATCTATAAGTTCATACGCGTTAAAATAAAAAATAAAGTATCAACGATTGTTATTATATGCAAAGTACTATTTTAAAGCGTGCAAAGTAGAGTATATAGAGCTTAGTCAGAGACTCAAAAGGTTACAGAAACAGTTTAAGTAAAATCGTTGCCATGTAACCCAATTTGGTGCATCATATTTGAGAAAAACGTCCATTATTACAAGTCATTTTTTAGACCCAGGAAAAATTGGATCTCCCATTTTTATTAGCTAGAGAAAAATTTTACAAGAGCTGGCCAGTATTAGGTAGTGACCAAAGTACACCGTCTAAAAGTCAGCTACTGTACATACACTAGTCTTTCAATTACCAATCAGCAAGGCTAAAAGATGGTGTGATACAACTCAGTGGACTCAAGCTAAATCTATTGACTTTCATCTTCATCATCACAGCTTTCAGCTTCAACGTGGTCATCAATGTCTTCATCAGAGTTACAACTATCCATGAGATTGGCTTGCGAATTCTGAAACTTTTTTATGGCATCTTTAGCTTCAGACACCAAGGCAATTTTTGCAGATTCAACCACGCCCCCCTTCTGAACGTTGCTTTCTTTACTAACTGCTTCCCCAAGTTTGGACATTTCTACTCCTGCAGATGCTGCTCTTCTTCTAGCTTCTCGGCGGCGTAATTGATTAATATACTTCTCATGCAGTACCCTGTTCTTAACTTGCTTCAGTACAGGAGAACTAACAATATCTGAATCACATGAGCTATTGGATCTTGAAAGGGCCTTTCCTTGGCGTGAAGATGATTTTTCATTGCTACTTTGCAGCCATCCTTGCTTCTCATCTAGCTTCTCAGGAGTAGAGAGTGCATTACTGGGCGGAAAAGCAGTAGTAGGAAAGTCCACATTGGGTTCAAGAACAGAAAATAAATCCCCTTCATGGACTGGACCAACTTTTTGATTGCGCTGTAACAGCCTTCTGAGAGACTTTTGAGTTAGATAACTCTTTGATTTGGAACGACTTGATTTTCTAGCTTCGTTAACAATAGGCTTGAGCAGCTTACTCGCAGAAAGCAAAACTTCTTCAATGGGTGATGAATTCAATTTCTTTGCCCTTGATCGAGGCTGATGTTGAGGTGGTGTTAAATGGTCTTGGTGAATTCTTTCAAAGCAATCATGTGCTGATTTTCCAGGAACCTGCAACAGATTTTGTATAGGAATGAGTTCAAGAATAAACCCACAGGCATAAGCAAGCTCCAAATACAAGAATGATCTGTCTTAGTAATAATATTGCATGCCATTGATTACACAGATCATGAACCAAGGGTTAAAAAATAGAGAGAGAAACACCGAACAAGGTCTATCTCTTCCCTTGGGAACTTCAAGACAGCATTTTGTGTTGTTCCCTCGAAACATTCACAAGGAACACTTCAGTGGTGTTAGTCTCACTAGCACATAGAAGTATCCCATTAGTATGTGCTCCTCAAATTCCTGAAGTTACATTTTTCCATCTTTATGGAAGTATTAATCAAGTTTTCCAAGTTTCACTACAGAATTGTTAATATTATACAAATTTTAGCTTAGTTGAATTCAAACCAGCCCACTACTATCAGACTTTCAAAGAGAATTCTGGAACCGAAAGAAACTTAATTTTTTTCAACTTTGATTTGTTTCACTAAAAAAGATCGAAGTTGTCCGAACTCTAATGATGTCTGGCAGCATGCTATTGAGCTTCAGGTGTTACTCAATGAAGATATGGTCTCTAAAAACGATAAAACACATGTAGAACTTGACGTCAATGCAAGTGGATAAAAGAATTCCTATCTCAATAATTACGACCATGGAGAAAGACTTGTGAAGACAGAAAGCAGCGATAAACAAAATACTTGACAATAAGGCAAAGAGATGACCATAAAGGAGGTATAAAATGATGGAAAAATACCAGTTTAGAAACTTTCTTCCAGAAATGAGGGGTTGGCTTTGCAACAAAATACGCTCTCCGTAATGCCACCTCTTGTTCCTCAGTCCACCCATTTTGAGTTGCTTCACTATTTTCATATCTCTTTCTCTTTCCCTTGACAAGAGCTTCAATTTTAAATTTCTCACGCATAGAAACGCCCTTTGTCATCTGTCCACCTTTGCCTGAAGACGTTTCAATCGGTTTATCTTCTACACATGTTTTACGAGAAACTACTTGACCTGTTTCTTCCTCCACAGAAAAATCTGAATCGAGGTCCATAGTTTCAACAGATTTTGCCCTGTTAAATGTTTGGTCTGGTTGAAAACTAATGTGTTTCGCGTTCAGGAGCCTCTGAGATCGTCTGAGACTCTGAACACGACTATTCAGTTGCCTAGGTGTCACATTCTCCGTATCAACCAAAGAGTTATCAGGTTTCCTGGATTTCTTCATACGTCTATAGACGAGAGCACAGAACATACTTTTAGCCTCGTGAACTTCATTAAAGAGCTTTTTTCTTTGTGCCATGTCTTCATTGTGTCTCAATCTAAAATCTTCACGCTGCTTAACTGCAGAAAGATTGTGTTCGTCCCTTTAAACGGTCACAATCAACTAGGTTGCCTCTAACCTATGATGAAGGAACTTCAATCTGCCCAGCACAGTAGTTACATTTAATGTAATCACATGTAACTTGCGAAACTATTTGAATATCACAAAGTAGAACATGATAAGTAAAAGTAGACGATGACTTGCTAAGTAATATATATGGAATCTTAGCATCTTGTTTAGTATATGTAAAAAAACGCAAATCACACACTACAGAAAATACCTAATTCCTTTGTTGCTCTCCTAATGCAGATCCCGCTAACCACTGGACTTCCATTGATACTTTCAAATCTTATGAGAATTACACCATCATCCTTCATAGACACCCTTGAATCGATCAGCCGCAGTGGTTTATTGGCTCCAACAACCGCAAAGATATCTAATTCAAACAGAACCTGGCATAGTTTTTCAAGAAAAAAAAGTTTAAGAGATAGCAATAGAGCATAAATTTTAGTTCTACAAGTGTTTTAGTGGAGAAACCACTGGGGTGAGAATGAAAGTTAGAGACTTGCCTTTTCCTATTGGATGTATACGTTGAACACCCTTATACCTGTAGGTCCATTTGTGTTAATAATCTCCACCAAATGAAGATCAACAATGTAGTCTCCACGAGGAAGGCTATCAAATCTATTAACAAAAATTTCCTAACCGTGCTGATTGACAGATAATCGAACAATCTCCACCCTCCGCTATTTGCTCACTGGTACTTAGAATGTTCCCACCTTCAAAGTAGGAGTCGCCCAAGACAGTCGAACCACCATCTGCTTCATTTATAGCCTCCCCTCCGGCGTTTACAAACAGCACATACTCCTCTGCTTCAAAAAGCCATAATAACGATGTAAATACTTGATCCTCCAGAGAAGCAAAGAAGTCTTACGGTCTTCGAAGTTCTTCATGAATCTAGGCTTTAGTTTTTCAGCAAGACTCCTGGAAAGATGGAATTGTTGGTCTGCAATAACCTTTTACAAATGCTTTGCAACCGAAACTTAGATAATTGTTATCCTTAATGTCTAATTAATTCCTCGCTAAGTCATAGTTTGATATATGGATATTATAGGATATTATAGGATATAATAATAGATAATTAATAGATAATACTCATTAGTTGTTATAATAATAGATAATAATAGATAATTATAGGATATTATAATAGATAATTAATAGATAATACTCATTAGTTGTTAGATGAGAGAGAAACTCAGTAGTGAGTTGTTAGATGAGAGAAGAGTGCATATGGCGTGACCACTGTGAGAGTGAGAGTATATATATGATGTATTTTCCCTTGGTGTGAATGAATTTGTTCTGTTTTCTGTTTTCTTCCGTATCAAAGGTATCAGAGCCTTTTCTTTTCTCTCTGGCCATGACGCCTCTGCCGCCGGAGATGCGATCCCAGGACCGTTTGGGTGACCTGGAAACCCGCCTCGAGACTCTTCACTCTACCGTCAACGCTCGTTTCGAACAGTGCACTAAGGAGATAACCGACCTTAAGCACACGGCCATTCGCTTGGAGGAGCTTCTGCAAAAGCTCGATTCACGCTTCACCCTTCCTTCCCCGCCGTCGCCTACCCCACAGCCGACTGGCAAACACGCCGCCAGACCCTCTGTGACGCACGAGGATGGGTCGAGCTCTGTCATTTTCCCTCGCATTCCAGCCTTCGGCACTTTTCCGGATCTCCAGCAGCCGCTGTTCGCTTCAGGTGCACCACCTCCACCAGCGACTCCTTCTTCTTACTTCATTCCCACCAAACAGAGTCGTGTGGAATTCCCGAGGTTCGATGGCTCCGACTACCGCGGCCGGGCTCATCGCTGCCGCCAATTCTTTGAAGTTGACGGCACTCCACCGGAGCATCGCATCCGTCTGCTGAGTATCCACCTTGAAGGCCATGCTCTTAGATGGCACCAGACCTTTATGCGGCATCGTTCATTCGCCGACGTACGTTGGGATGAGTATTTCACACACATGGAAGCGAAATTCACCGACATTCGCGATGAACATCCTCTCATTGCCTTAAAGAACTACAGCAAGGCGATGGCCTTATTGCCGATTATGAAAAGTAATTCGACGAGTTGCTATCCGAGGTCGACGTTCCAGAATCCATCGCGGTGAACCTGTTTATCGGTGGTCTTCGTCCAGATATCCGTCAGTTTGTGTTGAACTTCGCTCCTTCGTCGCTCGCTAGTGCCACTTGCTCGGCTCGGTTGCAAGAGGCAACCATTCGGACCCTCCACGAAAATGCCCCAGGTCGTGCTTGTCGATTCTCCTCTTCAGGGCAATCACCAGATTCGGGTCCCCGCATTGCTTCACTTATGGGCTCTCAACCTGGGCTAGGCCCATCTCTTCCTTCGGATCGTCCAAAATCCCAACTCTCATCCTCTAAACCCAGCACCCCCGTGTTTTCCTCCGGCTCCACTTTGAAACCATCATCCACGCCTTCTTCTGCGTCAGTTTCGAAGCCCACACACCAACTGACTAAGCGTGAAATGGATGACCGCCGCTGGTAGGGTCTGTGCTATTGGTGCCCTGCGAAATACTCCTCTGGTCACCGGTGTCAAGCTTCTCAGGTCTACCTGCTCCTCGTGGATGATGACGACGACTACTTTGAGGATGCGCTGGGCGCCACCGCCGGAAGCAAGACTCCAGACTCGCCGTCCACCTGACGATGCTCCATGGGCGACCCTTGCTATCATTCCACCTCAGTTCTTCAATTCGTTCCTAGTAATACTGAAATCCTTGTGGACAAGGATTGTTTTTAGGGGAGGAGTATTGATATATGGATATTATAGGATATAATAATAGATAATTAATAGATAATACTCATTAGTTGTTATAATAATAGATAATTATAGGATATTATAGGATATAATAATAGATAATTAATAGATAATACTCATTAGTTGTTAGATGAGAGAGAAACTCAGTAGTGAGTTGTTAGATGAGAGAAGAGTGCATATGGCGTGACCACTGTGAGAGTGAGAGTATATATATGATGTACTGCGTTTTTCCTTGGTGTGAATGAATTTGTTCTGTTTTCTGTTTTCTTCCGTATCATAGTTAATGAAAAAAAATTAGTCACTGAAATGTATTATTTATGGGTAGACCTGCAATTCCCCGACTCGTACATTTTCAGAACTATTCAAACAGTCAGATACAAGAAAAAGCACGGCATGAACTTAATTGTATTTCTTCTAAGTCTCTAAAGGCGAATCAGTGTCTACTCAATGAAATCAAACCGGTCGTGTGTTCCGTGCACTTGTGAAAAAAGCAAACAAGAAAGACAAGAAACATTAACAATTTCATTAGGGTTCTTTCTGGCGAACTCGTAATTTACATTTCATTGTTGGCCATGAATCATGATACCTCAGTTTCGGCAAAGATAAATCCAGAATAACAATAATAATAAAACGATATATATTCATTTCGAAGACTCTCATCTGAGCTTTCAGATCTTCTAAACCCAGTTGGAATTAATCTAGAACTGGGGTCGCAAACCATCGGAAGAATCTGATATCAGGGTTTCCAGGTCTTGCTGAAATGGGTTCAGTGGGATCTGCTCCATGTAAACGAGAATTTAGACAAAATATGAGATGCGATGAGAGAATGCTATTTTACGCTGAAAGAAGTTTGGGAATTCTAGTTTGCAAGTTAAGAAGAAGATTTGAAACTTTCTGAGGCTTTCCTATGGTATTGGTATTTGGTACGGGAAGATCAGAGATGGTTCAAATTTGAATCTCCTGACCGTTAAAATCCACCTACCGTTTAAATTTAAGTTTAACCTATTTTTCCTTATTACGTCAGCTCTCCCTACTAAATTCCTTTTTGCCAAAAAGCTCCCTAATTTAATTCAAAAACCAAATAAGAAAATCTATTTTTTAAACAAAAAAACTTCTTTGATGCTAAAGCTGATTAATTTTTTTGGAATTCTTGTATGAAATAATTAATTTATATTTATATTACCTTAAAAACTAACAACTCATAGGTATAATTTCTTCCTAAAAAACTTCAAACAAGTAACCAGCGGAGACATGAATGAAGAGTTTATAATCAACTCTAACAAATTATTCAGATAAAATAAAACATGAATTTATTAAAAATTATAATATACTACCTCCCACTTAAAAGACCCAGCCGACTTTTTTTTTTTTTGAAGATATTAGAAAAGTTAATTAAACTATTTAAAAGTATTTATATCTATCATTGTTTTCCAAAATATTTTACCTAGCTAACTTATAAAATGAATAATACACAATATGTTTTATGACTAAATAACTTATTTAACTTTTTTGGTTGTTTAGGAAAAAAAAATCAACTGGGTTTTATATTTAAGATCGGAAGAAGCATTTGATTTTTGAATAAGTCACTTTGTCCAATTTCAACATTAGTTTGATAATTCAGGTGTTATATCTGACATATTATTTGTTTATTTTAACCTTTTAGAAGTGTTTTTATCTAGACTTATATAAAAGGGCTTAAAAAAACACTTGGGCTTATTTGGGTTGGTGGTTGGAGCACTGGCTTAAAAGCTATCTAACTTTAAAAAAAGCTTGATAGAAAAAAAGTCGGGTTATAAATATTGATTTGTGTTTGGATTGATACTAGTAGAAATGGCGGGGTCATATCAAAAAGTTGAGAGCTTTTTGGAAAAAGTTCTCTGATGAAGCTTTTTCCTTAACAGGCTTTATAAGTTTTAAATCCAGTAAACTTAAAGCTCAACCCAAATGAACCCAAAATCAATTGGCAACATTACTGAACTTTTTTTCTAAGTTATAGCTCCTAACGCTGCACTCTAAACAAGCTCACTTTTGAGAAGCCCCCAACGAAATGTAGATGCCAAAATCAAGGGAAACAAGCTGGACAATATAATATTTGAGACATAAGAGACATCCTGCAAAAAAGTCATAATCTAAATAAAAGTATTACTACTGTTCAAGATATTATGGCACTTAAAATATTTCTCGCTATATTTGTTAATAAAATTTTATAAGAAGCTACTCTATATACTTTGGCTTCAATATATAGTATATAATATTGTTAATATTTTGTCCATTGTTTCATTATTTTTAATATTATTTGTTTAATTAAATCTTATGGGGACCAGTAGACGAAGTGTCTTAGTTAAACCATCTGTTAATAATTAAGTTGTGCAATTATCAGTGTTTACTCTTTTAATTTAATGTCAAATATTATCCCATCTTTAATTGAGTGAATAGTATGTACGATGATTTTTTTTTTTAAAAAAAATTATTCTCTTCAGACTAATGCATCTATGGTAAAAGTTAATAAACTAAAAAACATGTATATTCGATTTTCTATCATTTAGCTTTAGATTATTTATTGTTATCTCTATCCTAATTATAAAATCAAGTTGACTTTTTTAAAAAGATTAAAGAAGCTATTTAAATTATTTTAGAGTATTTTTATTTTTTTCTCCAAACTAACTAGTTTGACTAATAAACTAATAATATATAATTTAAAGATACATAACATATCATATAATTAAATAAGTTATATAGTTCCTTTAATCTCTTAAAAAATCAACTTAGCCTTATAATTAAGATCAGAGAGAGTACTTAAGTTCATTTTCGTTTACAATATTCAGACACAGAGAGAGTGTGTGTGTGTCCGTACATGAGTATAAGAAGTTTGTAAAGAGAGAGAATAAGGTATTAAAAATATATCGTTTCACCAATTTAAGCCAAACTTCTTTGACTTTGGTACAAGTCCTTTGAGGCTTCTTGACCAGCATGCTATGTACAGTAAAAGGAAATATTGAAATGTTACATTGTCTAAAATATTTACTATAATACTGCAACGAAAATCCTCTAAGACTAAATTGATTTTAAAATTTTAAATTCGTTTCATTCTTGAAAAATTTTAAATGTAATATCCTTGTAAATATTATACGAATAAACATTATACATGTTGTTATGGACCGGCCCAACAGCCCAGATTCAGGCCACGGCCCAACTATGTCTGGGAACATAATTGGCGGGATAATAGGCAAAGATATGAGATCCTAACAGCATAGGATCTATCCTAACCATAATCCCGAGATACCAGCCCCTGATATCTCGGCCTTGGATATCGCTCACTAGGCCGGGATACTCGCACCAGACTCCTCTATAAATACAGAGGAACGTTAATCAGGTGCACACGTTCTAACTCATGCTCTATTTATTTTCTGTCACACAGAGCATACACACCACCCCCCTCTGGCCTCACGCCATAAAGTTTACTGCGAACTACGTGGACTTTGATCCCCTCAAAGGGTACGTAGGCTCTAGGCTTGACACCTAGTCAAGTCCAACTGATCTGTGTTCTCAGAATAGAACATTGGCGTCGACCGTGGAGAAAGGTAAATTTCCATCCCCGTGACCATCAATGGCGAACACCAGAAGCCACAGCAGGAATCCACCATCGCAGGCTGACGGAGGCCCCCAACCAGACCAAGTTCCAGCCGGGCCAAGCCAATCGCAAATCCATCCCCGACGAGAAAACACCCCAGAGGGACATGTTACCGACACAACAACTTCCCCTCCTGCAGATGATCAGCCACTGTTAGAGACACGCAGGGAGTTCCGACTCAGGACGCTTTGGCGATAGAAGCCGACGTCCGCATCCTCCGGAGGACACAGGAGTCATTGCTCCAAAGGTTCGAGGACAAAGAGAAGCGGGACCACCTGCAATGACAGGTGGACTTCTGCACCTTTGCACAAATGATAAGGGAGGAGCTCTAAAGCCATCACCAACAAGAAAACCGGAAAGAACCTCGTGCAGGAAGAGGCCGGGCCGACGTGGACAGTAGCAGCTCGTCGAGTAGCTCGCAACCGAGAACGAGGCGGGGAAACACCAGCAGACCGGATGGAAGAACGAGTGCAGAACGAGGGCACCCATCGCCGCAAGAAAATCATGACAATCCGGGAGGCCGAGACCAAGAAGAGCGCCGTGTGGAAGACAGGAATCCCCGGACCCATAGATCACCTCGCCATGGATCACCCCGGGAATATCGAATGAAGTACCTGATGAAGTCCGGTAGGTCCCCGTTCTCGAGGGCAGCGGCAACGGCCCGTTACCCAAAACACTTTGACCTCGCTGACCTGCCGAAGTATGACGGAACTCAAGATCCTCGCAACCATCTTGAAGTTTTTGAAAAACTCATGTGGGTCTGGTCAATTGATGGCCCAGTCATCCAGCGCCTCTTCGCGACCACTCTGACCGGGCCGGCACACAAATGGCTGAGTTCACTCCCAGACAACTCCATTTGAAGTTTCGAAGACCTTGGACGAAAGTTCGAGTTGCATTTCGCCACCAGTAAAAAGCAGCCGAAATCCGAATTCACACTGAGTAAAGTGAGGTAGAAGAAGGGAGAGGCGCTCCAGAAATATCTAGATCGGTTCCGTGACGTGTCAATGCAAGTGCGATCGCTATCCGAGGACGTCCATGTACACTGTCTGGTCAACGGGCTAGACCTGTCATCACGACTAGCCCAGAACTTATGCAAAAACCCGGTTTACACGTTGACCGAGTTCTACACCCAGGCGAAGAAGTACCTGGAAGTGGAGCAAATGGAGGCTGCCGATGCCGAGGAACCTGAGCGGGCGAGATATACCACACCTGACTCAGGAGATCGGGCCAGCAAACAGAAGACCGAACCCAGGAGGCAGAACAGGGAAAGCCGGGTCAAACCAGACCGAGCCGACCACAAGACAAAGTACGATAGCTACACGCCTTTGAATGCCCCTCGGTCACAGGTGTGGAAAGAGGTAGCCTAGGCCGAGATGCGGCAGGTGGACAAGCCAAGGCCGCTCAGAGGCTGCTCCAACACGGACCGTACCAAGTTCTGTACGTTCCACGACTACCATGGACATACCATCGACGAATGCTATGACCTCCGCGACGCCATTGAAAAATTCGTAAGGGAAGGGAAGCTACGTCAGTATGTCATCAAGACCCAGGGAAGGACGAGCGGCAAACGCAATTACCGTGGCCGCACTAGAAGTCCGCCCAAGGAGACCTGAAAGCCGGGAAAGAAGCAGAAAACCGCCTCTGACGACAAATTTCCCGACGTTGAGTTCCAGTGCAATGTCGTTAATGGAGGATTTGGAGGAGGCGGGGACACGGTAAGCCAACGCAAGAAGTATCTCCGCGAGGTCCTAACCATCAGGGAACTCCCCAAGTTTAAGGATGATTCGGCCAAACCAAAGCCGCCCCTATTGACCTTCACCGACAAAGAACTAAAGGATGTCATCCCCGGCCACCTGGACGGGCTAGTGATCACTTGAACCTTGGTGAACTACTGCGTCAAGAGAATCTTCGTAGATGCAGGAAGTTCGGTCGACATCATAAGCTGGGATGCTTATAAAAGGATGCACCTCGACAAAGAGGATCTTAAGCCGTGCAAGACCACCCTGATCGGATTCAACGGCGAACAATCTTTCCTAAAGGGGTATATTGATCTCAAATTAACCCTCGGAACGAAAGAAGCATTCAAGTCAGAGCGCGTCAGGTTCATAGTGGCCGATTTCAGCTCTCCATACAACATTCTCGGCCGACCAACTATTCATAACTGGGACATACTGGTATCCACCAAGCACCAGAAGTTGAAGATGATTAACGACAAAAATCAGCTGGTCGTGGTATCCGGAGACCAAAAGGAGTCACGGCAGTGCTACTTCGAAGCCCTCCGGGTTGAGGAAGGAGGACCCTCATCTCCACCTCGGCTCGGACCCAAGAACACGATGACCGAGGTAGACGACGACAGGCACCCCCGGCAGCCGATTAACATGGTAGAGCTCGACCTTCGAGAGCTAGAGGACCCAAGACCCAAGCCAAAGGGAGAACTAGAGGAAGTAGCGCTAGGGACGGACCCATCCAAGACCGCCAAAGTTGGCAGAGATATGAAGGATGACCTAAAAACGCAAATGACCGTTTCCTAAGGTAGAATCAGGACGTTTTCGCCTGGACCTCGGCTAAGATACCCGGCATCGACCCCTACTTCTGCTGTCACAAACTCAGCATATGGCCGGGATCGAGGCCCATAGCGCAGAAGAAGAGGAACATTGCCGACAACAGACAAAAGGCCCTCGAAAGCCACGTTGAAGAACTCCTAGCGGCCGGATTCATTCGAGAAGTACAATATACGACATGGCTCTCGAATGTAGTCATGGTACTTAAACCCAGCGGCAAGTGGAGAGTATGCGTCGACTACACGAATCTGAACAAGGCGTGCCCAAAGGACTCCTACTTGATGCCAAACATCGATCAACTTGTGGACAACTCGGCCGGCTACCAGCTCCTCTCCTTCATGGATGCCTACTCCGGGTAAATCAGATAGCCATGCATGCGGACGACCAGGAGAAAACCGCGTTCATGACGGACAAAGCAAATTACTACTACAACGTCATGCCTTTTGGCTTGAAGAACGCCGGGGCCACCTTTCAGCGAATGATGAACTGGGTATTCGAAGATTAGATCGGCCGCAACATAGAAGTCTACGTAGACGACATGATTGTAAAGTCGAGGTATATAGAGGACCACATCCGGGACCTAGAACAGACGTTTGAAAAGTTACGAAGACATCGAATCAGGTTGAACTCGGCCAAATGCACCTTCGGAGTCCCGGCTGGAAAGTTCTTGGGCTTTATGTTGACCAACTGAGGAATTGAGGCCAACCCGACAAGTGTAAGGCCGTCCTAGAAATGCAGCCCCCGAGGACCAAGAAGGAGGTTCAGCAATTGACGGGCCGCCTCGCCGCCCTAACAAGGTTCCTCCCAAAGTCGGCCGAGAAAGCCCTGCCTTTCTTCAAGTTGTTAAAGAAGGAAACCAAAGGCGTTTGGAATCCAGACTGCGACGCGGCCTTCGAAGAAATCAAGCGGTGTTTGGCAACCCCCTCGGTACTCACTAAATCGGACCCGGGGGAGACCTTGTTCCTGTACCTTTCAATCGGTAATGAAGCCGTCAGCGCTGCCTTGGTAAGAGAAGCCGAGACCGGACAAATGCCGATATACTTCATAAGCAAGGCTTTACAAAGCTCTGAACTCTGGTACCAGAAGCTGGAGAAAGTGGCCTTTGCCCTACTCACCGTGGCCAGAAGGCTCTGGTCATATTTTCAAGGACATCGGATAGTGGTACGCACCAGCCAACTGATTCGGCAGATCCTCCACAAGCCGGACTTAGCGGGAAGAATGACCAACTGGGCGATTGAGCTGTCAGAATTTGACATCACATTCGAAGCCCGACAGGCGATCAAGTCCTAAGCGCTGGCGGACTTCATCAGGGAATTGACCCCGACAATAACAAGTGACGGAACCTGGAAGGTCTACGTAGACGGATCCTCCAACGCTAAGGGCAGCGATGCAGGTGTCATCGTGGAAAGCCCATAGGGGGTCGCCACCGAGCATTCCCTCCAGCTGAAGTTCCCGACCTCTAACAACCAAGCCGAGTACGAAGCTCTTTTGGCCAAACTGCTCCAAGCAAGAGATAATGGGGCACATCGAGTAAAGGTTTTAACCGACTCACAGCTCGTCGCCGCACAGATCGACGGCAGCTATCAAGCGAAGGGGCCTCTTATGGCAAAATACCTGAACCGCGCCAAGGAGCTCATGGCCGAGTTTGATGAAGTGATCGTCACCCATATCCCAAGAGAGGAGAATACAAGAGCCGACATCCTTTCCAAGCTGGCAAGCACAAAGGGACCGGACAATCACAGGACCGTCATCCAGCAGAATCTGACCGAACCGAGTTGCGTCATGACCATCTCGGCAGGCTTTGACTGGAGGAAGCCGATAGAGGACTACCTGGAGAGGGGAATTATCCCTACTAACCCAACCGAGGCCAAAAAGTTGATCAGGGAGGCCGCTATCTACGCCATGGTTGATGATCAACTCTACAGAAAGGGACTACATTGCCCAATGATGCGATGTCTAGGCAAACCCGAAGCAAGGTATGAGCTGGCCGAACTACACGAAGGAAGCAACGGCCACCACATGGGGGGCAAGGCTCTCGCTAAAAAGACACTACTCGTCGGCTACTATTGGCCCACCATGAAGCATGACGGCATGGAAACAGCCAAGAAGTGTGATAGTTGCCAGAAACACGCCAGGATCATATGGCCGCCGCCCACAAAGCTGAAAGGAATGCCAGCCCCCTGGCCCTTTTACAAATGGGGCATGGACATCCTCAGACCATTCAGACCGGCACAAGGGCAATGCAGATGGCTCATCGTCGCTGTCGACTACTTCACCAAATGGATTGAGGCAGAGCCGCTCGCCACAATAACCTCAGCCAGAGTAATGAAGTTTTTTCGCCACAATATCGTTTCCCGCTTCGGAATACCTGCTGAGGTCGTCACAGACAATGGGACCCAGTTCATGGACCACAGGTTCCAAGCGTTAATGACAACCTTGACATTAAGCAGAACTTCTCATCCGTGGAACACCCACAGTCAAACGGGCAGGCCGAGTTTGCCAACAAGATCATCCTGGACGGACTAAAGAGGCGCATGCTGCAAGCCGACACCAACTGGACTGAGCAGCTACACAGCGTTCTTTGGGGATACTGGACAAGCGTGTAGTCTTCGACTTAGGAAACCCCATTTAGGCTGACCTATGGATGTGAAGCAATGATCCCGGTCGAAATCGGGCAACCATCTTGGAGAAAGGTTAAAGCCAGACAAGAAGGGCAGGTGTCGAACGACGACGCCTTGAAGACCGACTTAGACCTCATAGCCGAGATCCGAGTCACGGCTCACCGCCGGGAATTATCCGCCAAGTAGCTACTCGCGGCTAAGTACAATAGAAAGGTCCGACCACGGTCATTCAACCGGGGGAACCTCGTACTCCGACGGGCCGATATAGGCAATAAGAATGCCCGGGACGGAAAGCTTGCGGCAAACTGGGAAGGC
Organism: Acacia crassicarpa; assembly: GCA_034222035.1. NCBI lineage: Eukaryota > Viridiplantae > Streptophyta > Magnoliopsida > Fabales > Fabaceae > Acacia > Acacia crassicarpa. The sequence goes on along the minus strand of JAWXYG010000009.1, from coordinate 13,207,035 downwards.
CCCTATCGGATCAAAGAAAAGCTCGACGGAGGGGCCTACATTCTCGAGACCCTGGCAAGAAAGCCGATCAAAAGAACTTGGAACACCGACAAGTTAAAGATCTACTAGAGCTAGACCTCGGCTCAGCTCGGCATAACTAGTTGGTTTTTCCTTTTGAACTTCAAAGTTTAAGTTATTTCCTACTTATGTTTGTTTGTAAAGCCCTGTAGGGCTATTCTTGGCAATAAAGGATCCCACTGAGGAATTTCTTCAATGTGCACAAATACTCGCTTAAGCATCAAACTGAGGCAATAAAAGCCCGGTCAAAAATTCAGAAGCCGAGGCAAACAAGCTCGGCACGAATGAAGCCGAGGCAAACAAGCCAGGCACGAATGAACGGCTCCGAGGTTGTGTACCAGGCCGAAAACTAAAAACATCTAGATGTACGAAAACCGGCCGTTGTACTCCGACAAGCATTGGTTAGAGCTCGACGAAGGCGCCATACGTGGCCTTTCGCGAAATTGACGTGTCAACGCTCGCCCGACTAAGCAAGCGGACTACCATGCTGACCCTGATCAAGTCAAAATGTTTGATTAGAGGTAGACGAAGCCTCGGTTGAACATGTGGTAGCCTAGCCCTTACGTCGGTTAAAAATAATCCGACTATTGAAAGTTGGAGTCTGACTAGCAAAAGTTGGACCGAGGTAGTGTGGTTAGTTACACCTGACGAGGTTGAAACAAGACAACCCTGCCCCAACCTCCCACACGCGAAGTGTGGTAGAGTGAAAAACGACTCGTATTCATTACAGTCGACAAATATCTAAACTAAGTTTAAAACTTTAAACATAGGCAAAAGGATGATAAAACTGTAAATCATTCATTGTCTAGTGTATACAGAATGGCCCAAAGGCCAGAATTGTTCAAACAAATAACAAAGGCACAAATGCCACAAAAGAGAAAATACAAAGGTCCAAGGCTAGCTGGACGACCCGGCTTCAGGACCTCCTTCCTCGGCTCCATCAGCAGAACCCTCGACGGCAGGAGATTGGTAAGGGATCAGATTCCCGTCCTGCACAAAGGCGCGGTAGTCATAACCGTCCACGTTAAGCTCCAGGCCGGGGTTGAAAAGCCGGATCTGAGCCAGGGCCTGCTTGAAGCACTCCCTGGCAATCTGCAACAATGCGTCAGACGCCTCCTGATGCGTCGCCTGCTCGACAGAAAGGACCGCCTTGGTGACCTCTTGCTCGGCAACCAGGGAAGCCCGCTGCTGTTGGAGAACCTTCATAACAGCCAGACTCTCAGACAACCCCTTCTGGGCCCGAGTACACTCCTCAGCCAACTTCCCCCCGGACTCACGGGAAAGCTGGAGCTCCTGGTCAGCCTTCACCGCCGCGGCCTTGGCAGTATCTCGCTCAGCCCTGGCCGTGTCCCGCTCCTCCTTGGCGGACTTGGCTCTAGCCTTCGCCACGGCCAAAGCCTTATTCAGCTCTTCTGCAGATTCGGCCTTAGCCTTTGCAGCAGCAAGGCCTTCTTCAACTCCTCCTCGGACGCCTTCAGCTTCCTGCAGTCAGTATCAGCCTTGACGTACTTCTCCCTCACCAGAACAAGAGCCTGGAGGAAGCCAACAGACCGGCACAAATGTGTCTGGGCAGCGTGAATCTAGTCCATAGCTAGCGGGGACGTCGGCCGGTTATCCAGGAAGTGCCGAGGAGGGAGGAAAGCAACATCCACCTCCGGGACCACCCCCTTATCCCACAAAAAGCCGTGGGGGAAGACCGAAGATAGACCCAACGACGAAGGAGGAGGAGGAGGGGGAGGTGGAGATGAAGGAGCAGCAAACAACGAGCTTAATGGTGCCTCAGGGGAGATTACGGCTTCGTCCTCCTCAATGGCGATCACGGCCTCCTTTCCCTTCAGAACCTGGGACCCTACCGCTGGGGAAGGCTCGAAGACGCCAGCAAGAGAAGATCCCTGGTCGACTGAGGCCTTGGATTTCTTCGAAGCATCGGCCACGGGAGCGCCGGTACCATCAGAAGCATCTCGCTTCTTTGTCTGTCGGCTCGGGAAGGCAGCGGCAGGATTCGCCTTTCGAAGATAAAGCGGAAGGGCGCTCATATCTCGAGCTGAAAGAACAAAAATAAACCAAGTCAGACAAACAGATCCAAAATCTGAAACAATGACAATATGCCAACTAAAGAAAGAACCCTACAAGTAGGAGGAAGCGGCTCAGCACCCTCCCCAGTTATAAAGAAGCCGGTGGGTTTCACACCATGCTCCGCCACGAAGGCCTCTAACCGAGGAAGGGCAGAGACCGACTCCGGCCAGAGATCCTTATGGAGAATCTGGAAAGATGTAGCCTTAGCCTCATAATGGCTCTCCATCCGTACAAAGGAAAGCGCCAGCCCACGTCAGCGGCCTCAGGACCCTCTAGGAACCAAGGCTGTTTCCCAAACTTGGCTTCAACCTTGAAAAACGCCGCCTTGAAGCACTTGAAGGGATCCGAAAATGGCGTCATAAGCTTGCGGCCAGGGTTGATATGAAGGGATACCAACCCTTTCAGCTTGTCACCCTCCTTGGGTGAACTAGGAGTAAAAGGGCCGAAGTAGTAGAAGAAAAGGTTGGCGGTACATGAAATCGGGACTGGGAAGGAATGACATAGCCGCTCAAAGGCAACAAGGTAGGCCCACCCGTTCGGATGAAGCTGGGAAGGGGCAAGTCTTAGGTGTAGTAGGGCCTCCATTTGGAAGGGAGTGAAAGGCAAGGAAACTTGTACTCGAGACAAGCAATCCCGGTAGAAAAAGAAGAAATTTGGGCAACCTACTTCCCGTGTCGCACAAACAGGCTCGTCGGCCCCAGGGCAACGGACGACGCAACCAGGCATGGCCGGAATCTTCAACCGGTCGATGTCTACGTCCGACATGAGAGACCGAGTCTTCAACACCTCGTGGGACACCCAGTTGTATTGCCGACATAAGGCTTCGGGTGGACTAGAAGAGTCCGAACCTTCGGCCTCGGACCGTTGCTTCGAAGGTCGGGATTTAGGAGCCATTAAACCTATAGGCAAATAAAAAACCAATATCAGTAAAGAGCGGGAATACCTGGTACGACAACAGTTGCAGGCGAAAAAGACTGCGGACTTGGACGACTGGGGGCACTAGAAACGACATCAAGAGAAAGCCAATGCCGGTAGGAACCAAGTATGGAAGAAGCCCTAGCATCCCCCCCATGTGCTATCAGAGCAGAGCTCTCCGTAAGGCAGTCCCAACACGGGCCGAGATACCCTTCCGGGAAAGGATCTGAGCGAACGGAAGAAGGGCCCTCATAAAAATTAAGAGGTTGGGCCAGTAGTACTGGGGACCCAGATCCGGACGAGGAGCCTACCCCGGCCCTGCCGGGCAATCCGAGGGGAAGAGCGCGTGCTAAGGGTCGAACGGGACGTGGGACCGGAGCCCTAGCAGTAGCCGGGCGAGCCCTGATTCGCCCCGGACGAATGACACTGCCTCGGCGCAAAGGGGCCAATACCTCCGTTGCAGGAGGTTCACCCCCAAGAACCCAATAGGTGGCCCGGGGGAAGCGCATACGAAGAAGCACTTCTTCTTCCGGCAACAACACTGCTCTAGGCCTAGGGAAATTTCTGTCTCTCACCATAACAGGAAGCCTAAGAACTAAAGGCCTTGTGTTTAAAGGCAAATAAGTGAACGAGTTTTGGGTAAGACAGCGAAGAAGAAACCCAGAAGAATGGGAAGAACAGCAACACAGGCGATAGTCTTAGGAAAATAAACGGCGAAACACAGAGCAATACCAAACAAAAGTGCAAAGAAGTGAACGGAATACCTGTATGAGTGAAATGAGAGAAACTCAGATGCTGGGAATGAAGAACGGCAAAAGTTTCGATCAAGAGAAGACACTTCTTTATAAACTCAGAGAGAAACCAGAGAGGGAATTTGAGAAATGCTGAATAGCAGGAAAAGTAAAGATAAAGAAAAGAGGAGAAGCTACTTAAACCATTTAGGCAAAATAGCGAAACGGCAAGGGTAAAACAGTATATTCGAACATAGGCACGACGGGATTGGTATAGCACGACGTCAGCACATTAAATGCGCACGAACATCGGGGTGCGAAAAGATGCCATGGATACAGATTACCACCATTCAGGGCGTGCCAGGTGTGAACTCGCAATGATGGCACGCGCAGGGGGAACCCCAAGGCACATGGTGAAGGCCAAAGGGCAAAAAGCATGGGTTCGAAGTTGTTGGCAGGTGTCACGGGCCGGAACGGATCGAATAACCATCTTGGTAAGTTGAACTCAGCGTCCTCAGCAAGACGCCGGGGCAGAGGCGCAAGAAGTTGGCCACGGGTTCAAAGCCGACTGATGGGCCGCGACAACCATAAGCCGGCCCAGCTGAAGTAGAATGCCCCGGCCATAACGAGGGCCAGGGGCAATGTACATCTTGGCCGTCCAGAGGCCTGAACGAACAAGCTGGGGGGCAACTGTTACAGACCGGCCCAACAGCCCAGATCCAGGCCACGACCCAACTATGCCTGGGAACATAATTGGCGGGATAATAGGCAAAGATATGAGATCCCAACAGCATAGGATCTATCCTAACCATAATCCCGAGATACCAGCCCCTGATATCTCGGCCCCGGATATCGCTCACCAGGCCGGGATACTCGCACCAGACTCCTCTATAAATACAGAGGAACGTTAATCAGGTGGACACGTTCTAACTCATGCTCTATTTACTTTCTGTCACACAGAGCACACACACCACCCCCCTCTGGCCTCACGCCATAAAGTTTACTGCGAACTACGTGGACTTTGATCCCCTCAAAGGATACGTAGGCTCTAGGCTTGACACCTAGTCAAGTCCAACTGATCTATGTTCTCAGAACAGAACACATGTCCAGGTGGATATCGCATAAGAGTATATAACGCTAAAATCTAACAGTTAAATATAAACACTGTCATGTATTGAGAATTGAGTTTACAAAAATAAAAATTTAAAGGTTATAATTGTTAACCGTCACATATTTACTAACAAAAATTACAATCTTTTGTCCTATTCTACCACTACAATGAGCTATCACTCTGCAGCTCATTTCTCTTGTGATTCTTCATCGTGTAAGCTTTCATTTTTTTTAGTTAATGTTTTTAGTTTCATTTTATTTTATTTTTATAACGAGAACTCGCTAGTTGATGCTCAAGGTTGTTGGTCGAGATTACGATATATAATATGATGACGGTGTTGGTTTGAAGATTAAAGGAGAGAAAAAAAAAAAAAAACCTAAGGCAAAGAACATAGAGGTAAAATGCTGATTTTTTTTAATTGTTGAGCATATCAAATTCCCAAACTTTTGCTCAAATTTTTATATTTATCAATTTTTATTATATTCTTATTTTCAAACTTATATTTAATTTCAAGATTTGCTTAAGTTTATATATATATATATATATATATATATATATATATATATATATATATATATTCTTATTCCTATATTTATATTATCCTTTTGTAGTTAAAAGATATGTGACATAACTCTTGGACTGACTGATATGTGATCTATGGATAATCTACAACAAAGGCATTGAAGAATATAGTGGAATTTTTTATGAATTGATTTTCTTTTAGAATTAAAAACATTATAAGATAATGTTTTATGGTGAGAGTGATTAAGTTATTACTTTCTTTTAAAATGTATATGATGTTTATTTATAATGTATTGTGGAAATCAATGATCAAACATGAAAAATGGAATACATTATACAGGGGCGGATTAGATTAAATGGAATATGACTCATGAGACTGGTAAAGAATATATGAAGAAGGTTTTGTGGCCAACCATGTTTGGTTATCTTTACTGAGATGCATGAGTATCACGCTATAAAAATATGTTTAATTGTGAGACGACTGTTGTGAGAATGAATGCACAACATAATTTCTTTAGAGTAAGCTCGGATAAGGATATTCTTAGGGAAGATGATATGGAGAAGAGGATTAATAGTTCTCACACAAACCATAATCAAAATGAAGAGGACTTTAGTCGATGGCTGAGTCTTGGAGGACTTCATCAAAATGAAGAGGACTTCATCAAGCTAACATTGTGCCTTCCTTTGTATATGTCTCCCATAATTGAGAAACCAACGGTAAACCTGTAAATACCGATATTGCCACTCTGTCAGTTCGTCAGTAGACTGTAAGTGGCAATCACTCTATACCCACGTTCTTCGTAGCGCGTGCGGTGAAAATTCGAGCTAAACCACTTTGCCATTCACCCTGAAAGAGAAAGAACGACATCAAAAATGACGTATCGTTAAAAACAGCGTGTGGTAACAGAAGCATATAATTTGTCCTAAACCTTGGAAGTCTTGTCTAGGATTAGAACCAAAGTAATCTTGGAGCCTATTTGGCAATCCCCGAAACTTAGGTTTTGGAAACAAAACCTAGGTTTTGTTAAAGCCTTGCCAAACACCTCAAATTTTCTCCAAAATCATTTTCCATCCAAAATCTAGGTTTTGAGCTCAAAACCTAGGTTTTGTCAAATCCAACTTTTTTTCACTTTTCACTTTTTAAAACCTATTTTGCATAATTGTGGGGCCCATTGTGATTGGACTATACCAAAATACCCTCTATTATACCTTCTCTCTCCCTACACATTTGCCAAAAAGCTAATGTTATTTTTGGTAAATTTGATCCCTCAAAAGCTATTTTGATACGATAAAAACATCTAAACACTATCATTTTTTACGAAAATTATTCTCCAAAACTTAGGTTTTACCTCGTAAATAATGAAAATCATTTTCCTAAATCAACTCCCAAACGGGCCCTTGGAGTTCCTGATTATCAAAACTAGTGGGCGCCCCGATCCATTTTTTAGACGACGCTTCTAATTCTCTACGTTCCAAGTGTTCCCCTCAATTTCTGTTCATTTCTATATACCAGTCAAAGAGTCCTAGTTCCCTCTCAAGGTATGCCATTTACTCCTCAAATAATGTTTAGCTCAGCTTTCATGTTCTAGATTATTGACTGATGACTGATACATTAGGTATGCTCGAAGCATCGTTAGCGAGGCATTATTCATCTGCTTCTAACAGTTGATGTTTGGTTTACTGTTACATACATTTGATTTTGTTCAATGGGGTTAAATTTGTTCCACGTAACTTGGCTTTTTTCAGGCTTCTTTTGTGCTTGATGTAAGGGGATTGGTGATCAAGAGGCCTTTCACTCTTCCGGTTCTGTCTCATATAGGCATATTCTGTAAATTTGTTTCTAGGACTGCAAAAGGCGTGGATCTGGGATGAATTGTTAGCTACCAATGCTTATAAATTGAAGGCTACTATTGCATCATATGCGTAGAGTCATGAACTTTAGTGGGTTCTATGCTCTTTTCCATGCATGCTATCAGCGTTCAGGGTCATGCATCATCTCCTATGTGAAGGCAAACGGATGAGAAACTGAATTGTTTGTGGTTCATCCGAATGTAGGAGTTTCAGTCAAGGAATTCAGTTTGAACAAAGTTTTCATAGATTATATGTCATAGATATCTTTTATTCAATACTAACAAAATTTTTCAGGGCATCAAAAGCTAATATGACACAGGTTGGAATAATGTTCCTGCTCCTGTTCCTTTGCCATTTTCTTCCTTCAGCGGGTCAAAGGCATCTTTTGCTGGTAAAGCTTTCGCCCTCCCTTTTTTCTTGAGTTTTACATTTCCTGTATTCAGTCTTTCCCCACCTTTTTCTCAAAATTAAATACTGCGCTCAATCCAGGTAAGGTAGGAGTTCAGTTTTATACCCAAATCAAAACAGTGGCACAACAATGGGAGGAGTTCTCAAGTCTTGGTGTTTTGCCTTCTGCAAGTCCAGCTGACATGGGTAGGACCGATCGACATGTCTTATCATCAGTGCCTCCACCAGACAGACACTCACCTAGAGAAATCGGGTCACAAATCATGCCTGTAGAATCTGAGAGTAATTCACCAGCACAAGGGGTGCAAATTGCGATTCCAGACCTTACTACCGAGATCACAACCAAGTCATCTGCTTCTCCATCAACTGATAAGGGTCTTGGAAGACCGGCCATGTCCCGGGGTCTGCCTTCGTCGTCTGTGAGAGACATGGAAGATCAGGACATACCACTGGTATTATCACCTGCATCTCACAGAGACATGACAAGCCAGCAAGTGTCAGTAGCCACACCCCAGACATCAGAGAGGCTTTACTTTCATAAATCACCACAATGGAATGAAGGTTCCTCTGCAACATCTCAAGGAGGAAAAATATCTCATCCACTTCTGATAGGAGTCACGTGCCTTCATCTCTAAGAAATAATAATACAGCGGCAACATCTCAGAGACATGATGCCAACGCCACCACAGCTTTGAAATCAGAGAGGCCATACATGCCCTTATCCCGTAAAGTTGATAGCATTGGTCCATCGCACCAGATAGATGCTTCTATGCCTTCTACTTCTGGAAGTGTTGTGTATGTCCTAGCAGCATCTCATTTAAACGAGAGCCTTGGCCGAACAATTGAAAGACCTGACCCCATGTTTGCAACTTCCGAGAGGATATATATGCCTGCATTTTCTCACAGTACTGATGTTGGCTTAGGTCCTACTTCAGAGAGGATGTACATCACTGCAACATCTCATAGAACTGAGAATTAGCTTTACATCCCAGCTTGGGGATCCTATGGTACAAAATATGACGGCAAGTTCAGAGCTGTTATATATACCAGCTTCATCTCAAAGTATGTACAAATACAATTGTGACTCGATACTTTCAATAGATGAATTTTACAGCCAATCTTCAGCTCTGACTTTACCAACATCTCAGAGGATTTGAATTATGGTGTACACAGCTCAAATGCTCAATATTCCTCTCCTTCCTTCTTTTTTAATTATAATGTATGTTGGTTTTCCTCAGTCAATTTTTGTGAAGCATCCAGGAAAATCATCAAAGGATGAAAAGTAGAATAGCACAGTGGCGACTTCTTGTATATATTGATATCTTCCAGTTTTTTGCACATGATTGAATTCCATATTCCTGCAATCTAACAGAATTAATCATCTGGACACGCAATTTGCTTGTCACATGGGATTAAAATTCATAGTTCGGAGTTACTAGCCAAGAAATAGCAAACACATTATCCACTACTAATAGCCATTTTCACAGCTATCCTTGCGTGAGTTTTTTTTTTTTTTTGGGGGGGGGGGGGGGATGCAGCACTAATATTAAGACAAAAAATATATATTTAGATGGTGCTTTTTAGTTAAAGTATTACATTAAATAATCAATCAAATTAAATAAATAAATGCTTATGTATCTGTTACATACTATGTGATATGGCAAAATTTAAAGCCTAAAAAACTCCGCAAGTGCGCGGGCCGTATCAAGTAATAAAGTGATGAGAAAAGTATCGTTCCCACGAGGACTTAGTATCACAACTTTAGTTAAGCATTAATTTCACAATTTTGTTTAAGTTGAGCAAAACAAATTGAATTTAATTAAGATAAAGGAAAAGAAAATCAAAACTAAAATAAAAATAAGAAAACTACCACAATAATCAAACGAGCAACCTAGAGTCACTAATCCCTTATTTGATTTTTAGATTTTATCCCCACTAAATTAATTTTGATTTAACCTAATTAGCTAATCTAGAGTATTAATATCTATAAATGCCTTCCGGTCCATTTATCTACCTATCTTAATTAATTATGTAATGTCTCACACAACTAAATAAGATGCTTTTTAAATTGGGCTCACTTTAATTTGATTATGCGGAGCTTCTAGGTATATTCCTATCCTAGACGCAAATTAGATTAAAACCTAACTTCACATTAAATTTAGACCTAATTTCACATTATTTATTCCCAAGGTCAATTTAGGATTCCCTCTTCCAAGTCCAACCCCAAATCTCCAAAACATGCTCAATGGTGGCCACTCACTAAGCAATAACAATAAACACAGGATTAAATAAACTGAATAAAATTAAGCAAAACTAAAAAGATGAAATATTAGGGTTCTCAAAGTAGGTTCTTTATAATGCCTTTTTAAATGGGCGGTTATTAGGGTTAAATATGAAAACTTCAATTTTAAGACCATTTTAATAAGATAATGAACTTTTATTGGTTCTGGTGAGATAATTAAAAATGACTTTTATTTAGCACTGAATGGCGTATACTCTTAGTCCTAATCTTTAGTGAGTATGAAGCATTGTGGTATTGAATTATTCTCATAGGTTGTATGGACTTCCAGTTGAGCATTGTGTCAGAGTTGATTTCAGATTTGTTCTTTTGCACAGAGTGTATGTATATAAATATTTTGGCTTTTGAAAAGAACATCTTGCTTTGATTTCTCATAGGCATTCATTTTTCCCAGACATCATTATATCCTTTTCTTGGTAAAGTCAAACACTTTTTTTCAAGATACTGGTCACTGGAGTTAGAGAACTCTGGCAGTAAAGTTACAAACCGGGTTCATAAGTAAGCTTAAATAGCTGTAAATCTATAAGATGTTTATTTCAGACTAGAGCCTTCATTGATTGTTGTGTAGACATTAATATGGAATATGGATGCCTTCAACACAATTCTATAACATTTCAAATATGTACTTTGTGAATTTGTGAGTCTGTTTGATCTGAAAAGGGAAAGCTTGGATTGATAACTGCATGTGGAATTTTTCACTTTAGAGAGTCATCGGAAAACAAGGAAAATATCTGTATCCATCGCTAAGAGTGACAGTGACTATTTGCAGTGTAAAAATTCAATTCAATCCCTAAGGTGGGAGGAAAATTTAATTCTCTCAAATCTTACCAAACAATATTCTGAAATTATCTGTTGGACCACACTAGCATAAATGTTTGTCACATTGCTAAAATCTGTCTATCTCATATGCTGTTATAGGCAGAATTATTTCAAGGATTGAATTAATGAGAAGACTGTGGATGATGATAAATTTTTTTAGTTGCAGGGAAATATATAGTTTTCAAGAGTCATTGTAAGATAATAATATTAAGATGGATTGTTTGATTGTGCCTGATAAAACTGAGGTTCCTGAGGGCTATAGATAAATCCCCTTCTTCAATTATGCGTGAGAGTTCTACAGTGATGAAAAACTTGCATGGCTGCAGTCAACTGATAGTCTTGATGCAATTGCCCTGATGAAGATTCCTACCGGTTTCTTCAGTTTAGATGACAATCAAGACACAGCAGATTGTTGGAGGTGGTTTCCATCTCCTCATTGGATTTAGTCCTTGAAAAGATTCAGGTGACAATTATTACCCCTGCAAAATTTAACCATTTGGTCATGGTGTGTTTGTTTCTTTCTGATTTTGGGTGCATGCAGTTCATCACGCTTTTGTTAGTGTTTTTCCCTTCTTTTGGTTATCATAAGTGCTTCTTCTAGAAAGCTAGTTTTTGGGCTGGTGGTTAATGGAGGTGCCCTTGAGTCAATACCCAATTATTCAACACCATCCAAATTGTAGTCAAGTGCATATTATCATTTAGTCATTCTGAAGAGCTGAAATGAGAGTTCCTATTTCCTTAGTTGTAAAATCCTTACCAAAAGTAGAAGTTGTATTTTCCTCGTTATATTTCGGATAAGTTGCTGAAGTAAAATAAAATATGATTCATTCTAGATGCCAAAAGGGGCTTGAGCTGGACTAATTTTGGCTGTTTCATCTGCTCACCTTTTTAATTGCACCCTCTATAATATAGCAATGTTGCAACTTTATGAAATATCCATGACTCTTTTAATAGAGTTGTTCATTGCAGGATCCTGGCAACCTTGGTACATTACTCAGATCAGCTGTTGCTTTTGGCTCGGTAAGGACTGCATTGTAAACCTCAAATGATTCTCCTCTTCCATCCACCCAGGTCCTTTTTATAATTTAATTAAACTTAAAATTTCTCAATGCTTGTTGTTTTGACCCTGTCATCTTGAGTGGTCTTTGATTCTTAGGATTACTAGCTTAAGTATATAGAAACTTATTTTTGATAGGCTTGATTAGGCTGCATCATTTCTTTTTGTCAGGGAAGAATCAACTCAGTTTACTTTGTTTTTTATCAGATTGCTTCTATAGTTACATTTTTCAAAGAAACCTGTATGCATCACTGAAATTTAATTGTGTTATGTTGGAGGAAAGGGGAAAATCTAATAGAACTAAAGCGGGTTAAAATTAAGAGAAGTCCACCTCCTTGGAAGTAAACCGGGAAAATTCATAAGATAAAATTCTTCACTTATTTCTCCAGAGGACAACAAAAATTCCCCATTGTTGCTATTTTGACTTTTTTGACTACCTTTAACTTCACTGACCAAATTACTTCTCCAAGACTTGTTTAGCCAATTGACGAACTTATTACAAAGAAATTAGAATCATTGCTGACTCGAATATCTGAAACTTCTAATCAACAACAAGATGACTATTTCTGTTCTGCATCACGCTATAGAATGTTGCTCTCATTTTTCTTTATCATAAATAGGTGATTTGGCTTTAACGGACTAAGCAAATTCATTTTAGTGCCACCCAACTCCCATTCTAGATTTCTAGTCCTCAGCGAGGCTTCTTTCTCCTGTACATCTATAGTATATCATAAGAATTCCTGTTTCATAACACATCCTCAAGCAAAATTGTTTTCTTGCATGATCTGAACTCAACAGAGTTCTCTAATATAACTTTTAATACTTCTTAGAAGACTTTAATTACATGGCTATCGTTGAACAGGATGGAGTTTTTCTTCTTCCTGGTTGCTGTGATCCATTCAATGATAAAGCTCTTCGAGCTAGCCGAGGTGCCTCCTTTCAGCTACCCATAGTTTCTGGCGGTTGGGTTCATCTGGAGTCTCTTACAGAGCAATTCCAAATGAAGTTGCTAGGTGGCCACCCAGAGGATGAAGGGGCAGCCAAACCGGTTTATCAGATTTCTCCTAGCTTCTGTGATTCTGTATCAGATAAGCCTCTGTACTTGGTTTTGGGTAGTGAAGAAGTGAGCTTTCAGAGAAATCCATGCAAGCATGTGAGCTTATCAGCATTCCAATGGCTGGAGAATTTGAGCCTCTCAATGTTTCAGTTGGTGGTGGGATTTTCCTGTATATGCTCCGGTCAAAGTGTAGATGATAATCATTCATGTTCTATGTTTCTCACTTTTTGGTTCATGATTTTATTTTATTTGGCCTTAGGATAGCATGTAAAGGTCCATTTTTATTCTTGCTCTAATCCAAGAGGAAATTTTGTACTGCAAAAATTAAAATCCCTACTAAAGTTCATGTCTCTAAGTTGGATTTGAGAGTCTTATCAAGATCTGGGCAGGCATAGCAACTATAGTTGAATTGAAGCTGAAAAAGAGATTGAGATGAAATCATGGATAATATTTCTGACAAAATGGGTCTCGCTTTTGCATTTTTGATTTTTCTCTTTATTTTGAACTGTCGATAGAGGGGATTTAGATTTCATTACCTTTTTTTTTAAAAAAAAAAAACACCCAAGCGCTCCATGAGGTGAAGATAATCCAGTTTACTATCCAGTTTTTCTGATGGCAAAAATCATGTAATTTGTTTTAACCAACCGTCAATATTATTTGGTTTTAAGAAAAATATCACAGCTACTACTCTAAAGTTTTCTTATTTGTATGCCAAACCTTCACCTGAATTTGTTAATAATGATCAGCCCAAAAACTCGTTTTATTAAATAAAAAAATACTACCTCCAATCCTAATTATAATAATACTTTTGTAGTGTAATTTGTACTACAAAATTGTTATTATAAGTAGGACCGGGGAGTAGTTTATTACACTATTTGATTTTCCCCAAGTAAGTTAAGAAACCGTACTGGACTCAATTAAACTATCATTAGTTCGTCAAGGAAAAATAACTGAAAAATACCTAAATTATAAAAAAGACAAATCATTGTGTCAAATTTTAATAATATCAAATCAGTTCATTAGAAAGTTTAAAATTTTGTGAAAGACATCATTATCTCTGGTAAAAAAAAAAGGAAAGAAATATATGGAAATTAAACCTAAAGGAAATAAAGGCCAGAATCAGAGTCTCTGCTAGGGTTTCATATCCTTACATTCTTTGGATAGCTGGCATATTTTTGAATTTCTTAAACCCTAAAGTAACTCTTTTTACTTACAATTCAAAATAAATCTTATTATTTATAAGGATAATAAATAATATGTGGTTAAATAATATGTGGTTTATTATATATTTTATATTATATGATCATATTCGTCCACCCTTATCTTAAATTAATATTATAACTTTTCTTTTTATCCTTTTTATTTTTTATTGCCATTCTTTTTAAATATAGTTAGTTTAATATCATAATTTAATTTTTTATTTCGTAATGATATATGAATTAGAAACGATGGATCGGGCCTTATCTCAACTAATTTGAATTTAAATTGAATTTAAGATTTTACCAAAAATTTAAGAGATAAGATAGCGTAGAGTTATCGTTCCATGAGACCCTATCAAATCGCCTATAAATTCCCACTACTCCAACAGATTCAAGTCATTCAACCCACAGATTTGTGATCAATCACTTTCTCACAGTACTCTTAGATTTCGTTCTTCCTTAGAGAAAAGAGACGACAATGGCAATTGATCTTACTCCCCAGTTAGCCAAGAAAGTTTATGGAGGTGACGGTGGATCTTATTACACCTGGTCTCCCTCTGAGCTTCCCATGTTAAACCATGGCAATATCGGTGCGGCTAAACTTGCTCTCGAAAAGAATGGTTTTGCGCTTCCTAGATATTCAGATTCTTCTATGGTTGCTTACGTTCTTCAAGGTATTAATTCTCTGTCGTATTGCTTTCTTCTATTGATCTTGATTCTTGGTATATCTATTATGCAAAGTATCGTGGTTGTTTGATTTGGGAATATATCATGTATGATTCGTTAATTATCATCTCTCGGTTTTAACTCTATATTCGAGAGCATTTAATTTACTGTTATGGAAATCTCTTTCTGGGATCTGGTGTTCGGTTTTAATAATAACTTTTTGATGGGACAGAAGATGGAATGTTTAAGTATACTTAAATGATACTGTCATGTCATAGTATCTGTCTGGACAGAAATATACCTAAATGATACTGTGTATTACCATACTTAATAGGATAGAGGAGTGTGTTTTGTTTCTTTTTGAGGGTGTAGTAGGGTCTTACTCTTATCTTCTCCTCCTCAAAATTTGATGATAACTTGGTTTAATAATAACAATTATGATTATTCATTCTTCTTCTAAATATGACTCGATTTCACGTATGCACTTTCTTCATATCACAAAATAGTCGTGTATTTACTCCGTTGCATGTGCGCGTTGCTATTCTGTGGGTGTGAATAGTGTGAACTTAGATATGAACTTAGTTTTCGTAATAATTTTTGGATCTGATGTACATACATGATGTTACGGTAGCATTTGTATATCCTTTAATTTTGTCATTTATGTTTTTTATGAATTTAGGTAATGGAGTAGTGGGAATCGTGCTGCCTGAATCAGAAGAGAAGATCCTCACAATCAAGAAGGGCGATGCTTTGGCACTTCCTTTTGGTGTTGTAACTTGGTGGTACAACAAGGACGACACTGAGTTGGTTGTTCTTTTCCTTGGGGACACTTCAAAAGCTCACAAGCCCGGTGAATTCACTAACTTCTTTTTGACTGGTTCCAACGGAATCTTCACTGGTTTTTCCAATGAGTTTGTGGGAAGAGCCTGGGACTTAGAGGAGGAAGATGTTAGGACCATAGTTGGAAGCCAATTAGGTAAGGGCATTGTGAAGTTTGATGTCAACATTAAACTTCCCGAGCCAAAAGCCGATCATCGTAAAGGCATGGCATTGAACTGCTTTGAAGCTCCGTTAGATGTTGACATTAAGGATGGTGGAAGAGTAGTTGTTTTGAACACCAAGAATCTTCCATTGGTTGGTGAGGTCGGACTTGGGGCAGATCTTGTTAGATTAGATGGGAGTGCCATGTGTTCTCCCGGATTCTCATGTGACTCTGCCTTACAAGTTACTTATATTGTTAGAGGAAGTGGTCGTGTTCAGGTTGTTGGTCCAGATGGTAAAAGAGTCTTGGAGACAACACTAAAGGCTGGTAATTTGTTCATCGTACCTAGGTTTCATGTTGTTTCAAAAATTGCTAATCCTGATGGAATGGAATGGTTCTCTATCATCACTACCCCTAAGTAAGTTCTCTTTAATTTCTCCATCTCTAATACATCTTGAATTTTATTCTTGAATTTTATGTGACTATATGTTAATTGTATGACACAGTCCTATATTCACCCACTTGGCTGGGAGTTGTTCGGTGTGGAAGGCTTTATCTCCAACAGTTTTGCAAGCGGGTTTCAATGTGGATTCAAAACTTGAACAACTTTTCCGTTCAAAGAGAACTTCTGATGCTATTTTCTTCCCTCCACCAAAGTAGAAATGTCTATTTTCTTCCCTCCACCAAAGTAGAAATGAAGTCTAGCTTCTTGTTTTATCTTTGTTTTTTAAATGAACAAGAAATCTTGTAATGTCTTTGACACTCCAAAGTATTCAATTGCAAATGACATTACTTTAGAGATATAAGGTTTATTATAAGGCATTTAATTTTATTTAGAAATATTTTGTTATATTGTTCGCCCTCCTATTCTTAGGAAATTTCATTTCTCCCCCACAATTCCCAAATTGAATCATCAGTAGCCACTTCATCTTGCGTGACAAAATTGCGAGTTTAAGTAAATTAATGACAATGATTTAACTGTGTAAAAATTTACTTTTACTATTAAATAGGTAGGGAAAATGACAAAAATTTCACTTAAACTTCAAAATTCTGTTGATAATAACTGTAATAAGATCAACAAGAACATTTTTGTTGGGAAATCATCCATTTGATATTTTGTTGTTTTCTTGGGATTTTCCCAAAATGATAATAATTTGAGTTAAATATATTTTAAATTCATATATTGAAATTAAATTTATCAATATTTAAAATCCATCATACTTAATAAAGAATTTTTATAATATATATAAATAGAGAGCGAGAGTGTTAAATATATTTTAAATCTGTGTGTGTGGGGCCATCGTTAATACAATTTTGTAATTTTTAAAAAACAATAATTCCATACACTTAACTCGAATTGAACAATGATAAGTAGATATTTTATGATTAAATAAGTATAGATTCTGAGATATATTGGATTAAATTTATTAATATCTTATACTTATTTAATTATCTTTGATATATTTATCTATCTTTTAATTAAATATAAGATAAAAGAATATTATAACAGAAAATCTATTGATATCTTATTTTTTATTTTGTATGAGATATTATATGTATGAAGAAAGAGATAAAAAAGAATCAAATAATTAAAGTCTCATGCAAACTCGGCGCAACTTTCATCTATGTATGATATAATATCTATAATATATTATATTTGATGAAAAAAATATCTGATGGATAAATAAAGATTTGGATAAAGACGAAAAGCGCACAAGCAGGACGCAGAAGGATTTGGCATTTGATGGATTTGGATAAATCAAGATTTGGATATACACAAAACATGGATCCAAGCCTATATATATATTAGATGAGACGCACACAGGGAAAAAGAAAAAGACGCAACAATTGAGAAGCTGGGCGCGCATTCAAGAGTAATTACAGCAATTCAAGAAAGCCCAAGACGTAATTCAGCATTAGAGAAAGAGGACCAAAGCACCATTGTAGAGGTCAACCTTCTCCAATCTCTGAAGAACGAGTCTGATTTCCATCTCTTCTATTATTTTGTTAACCTAGCCATGTTTGGCTAGTTTTCTTTTGTAGTTAGGGCGAGGATGAACCCTATGCGAATTTAAAGTATATGGTTGGATTCTTTATTGATCTTTATTTTCTTGATTGAATGAATTATCTTTGCTTAAAGCTTTCTTAAAGACTGATCACCTTTTAGATTGTTCCTAGGTTGGTGTATGACAATAGAGATGTTGGTGCATTTAACTAGAACCGTTAATTCATCGTAAAGTTGCATGACCTAGACATAAGCTTACGAGTTTATGCGATCTCATAATTCTGGTTTAAAAAATATGATCTTTCTAAACAATACTAAGACATTAGGTTATTTTCAAAGATAACAGACTAAAGTAGCATCAAGACATTGGGACTTAGTCTAACTTTAGAGAATTGATCGTCAATCAAGGGAATAATAATCCATTAGAGATTCAATTAGAGGTTCAATTCAAATACTTGGAGGAACATAGGGGGATTCTCATCCCTAACTACGTTTTTCTTAATTACTCATCTTTTTCTTTTTCTCAACGTTGTTCTTGAAATTCTTGATTTTGGATTCTTATTCTTTATTTAATTCTTTAAATTTTGTTTGGTTACAACTAACCCCATATTACTCAATTCACCAACTAAAGCGAAAATAGCAAATTAGTGATTTGGGTACTATTCTTCATGGGACAATCTTTTTCTCACTACTTTATTACTTATAACGACCGGTACACTTGGCGAAGTCACTATCAAATAACAACAGCACTAGGTCACCAAATATCTACATGTTTGGGAAAGCATTGTGGAACTCCAAATGCTAAGTTATGGAAGAAGCCTAGTGAAACAGTCATATAGCAATTTTTTTTTCCTGTTTGGAAAAGCATTTTATCTATCTGACTCTTTGATGAAAAATAACTTTTTATCAAAAGCCACTGTACCTTTCTTTTCATCAGAAACCCAATGGAAACATAGACATGAAGGAGGAGAGAGAGGGAGAGCCAGTGGTGAGCGTGATAAACCATGGGTCCCACAATATTAATATTCAATCATGGGTCCTAAATTTGTCATCCAAACACATATAATTATAGTTTTCGGAAAACTAATATTCATATATTCATGTTTTTTTTTCAATTATTTTCTTTTTTTAACTATTTAAATAATAATTTAAACATATTTCCATTTGGAAAAAACCACTTTTACCACCGTCAATCCAAACATAAATCATATTTATAATCTGAATTTTTTCTATCTCATTTTTATAAAAGTCAGATAAAAATAAGTTACTTGTCCCATTGCTGTAGACATGCCATCTTGAACTCTAACGAACTGGCTTTCCGTTTTGGCGCAAAACACAAAGTGTGCCTCTTTTTGTTTTTGAAAAAAATATTTCGAAGTATTTACTGGTACTAAAAAGATATTTCAGAATATTGACTAATACCGAAAAAATACCTCAAGATCTTGAAAAAGTATTTTAAGATCTTGGAAAAATATTTCATGGTACTAACTAGTGTTAAAAAGATACTTTAGGATACTAAATAGTACTAAAAAATACTTCACGATCTTAACAACTTATTTTAGGATATTGAAAAAAAATATTTCATGATACTCAATGGTACTGAAAAAATACTTCATGATGTTAAAAATTATTTTAGGATCTTGAAAAAATATTTCAGGATACTAACTGGTATAAAAAATATAGTGCATAATACTAACGGTACCAAAAATATATTGCAGGATATTTTTGCAAGATTTTAAAATAATTTTTCAAGATCATGAGTTTTTTTTTTTGGTACCATTCAATATAGTGAAATATCTTTTTAATACTGTTCAATAACCTAAAATATTTTTTTAAAAAAATAAAATAAAACAAGAGTCAACAACCTGTGTTTTGCACCAAAACGGCCCGATTTCAAAGTAGAAAAGGAGGGCAGTGGATATAAGGCGCAAAGGAAGAAAGCCAATTCCGAACTCTAATGCCATCAACTGACTGAACTGGCAACTCAATAGCCATGTCAACTACGTCAACCATCTTTACGTTAGTCAATAGTCTCATCCAAGCAAAGTTACTCTACGTTAAGCCAGTTTCCTTTTCCTCGTTTCATTAAATTTTAGAAGTTTGGATGGGGAGAAGAGTAGGAGAAAAATAGAGGAAATTAAATATTAAGTACGAAAACTTCATAAAATTATTTTTTTTAAAAATTATTATTTTTGAAGAGTGATATTTATCATTAAAAGAAGTAAACCCTCGTCACTTTGCCCCTACTTGCGACTGGCTAACACAACTTGGAAACACATAAATTTAAACATCGAAATGCTCACAAAGGTAATATGATTGACCTGAACTAAATTTAAACCGGAAATTTTGTAGATTTTAGCCAAGTTTTAATAAGAAAGATAAGTAAATGTTATTCAAGCAAAACACCTTGCAAGCTTATTAGTGCCATGCCGTTAAACAGGAAACACATGAATACGAAGTTCAGATTTCACAGAAAATTAAACCGGATCTTGGTCGTCATCGATCATCTTCTTCTTCATTTGCTTTCTGGTTGTCGAAGAAATGAAGTGAAAGACCAAGAAGCAATGCCATGAGATTCAACCAAATCACCAGTGGCTGCAGAGAATCCAATTCTAACCCATTCCGGTAGAACAATCTTCAAGTCAATAATCTGGGACACAGAAACTGTCGTACCACCCTTACTACCGTAACTTACAGTCACACTAAGTTCTTTTGTCTTAGAATCGTACACAACACGTGCCTTTCCCAAAGAACGTCGTGGTACGCTATTGATTGGCCAACCTGTTGTGTTCACAGACCTTAGAGAGTTTATGTCGATTCCTACATGAGCTGCTAAAGGTTCTGGAATTGGGTCCCAGGCGTTCCCGAAGCTGTCGAGTTCAACGGCCACCACTTGGTACGGGCTAGGGTTGAAGGCATTTTCGGGACTGAACAATCCGAGATAGCCACCAGAAGAATTTAGAGGGATGTTTAGGGCGGTTTGGACAGGGGATATGAAGAAAGCAAGGCCGTCTCCGTGAAGGAGTGGCCCGCCGGAATCCACCACGAACGTGAATTCGGTGGTGAAGTCGGCGACGTTTCCAGTGAATCTGTCCCAAAGGTGGATTGGTGTGAGGTACACCGCCCGGCCAACACTGTTTTTTCGGATGACGACACTATCTCCGCCTTGATCTATTCTCGTAAGGAGGAGAGCTCCGCCGTATGAGAATGCGTCGCCCACTAAAGCTATAGGGAATGTGTCTGGCTCGAAAATGTCGAATTTGAAGGAAAATGATTCTGAGTTAGTTTTATGGAGTAGGAAGAGGAAGAAGACGAAGATAGCCATAAGGGGAGGTTTTGGGTTGCACACAGCCATGTTTGACTTATGATGTGTTTGTGTGGTTTGACCATATGGAGCTTAATGCTGCCATATATATAGGCTTCATGACCTGCTTTATAAGAATATAATATTATAACATAGAATGTATCATAAATAGTCAGAACTCACAAAGGATTGGTGCCAGCTGGCGTTGGATTAAAACAAGGGTGGAAGGCAAGGAAGATGATTAATGTTACCAACAAAAATAAACAGACAAAGATCATAGATAATTTCAATGTCTACTTTCATAAAGGCGGGGTTAGGCTGTCCACAACCTTAACAAAGTGAATTTTATACTAATCCGTGTTTGGCTTAGTTTATTTTTGGCTTATCTTCTACCTATAAGTATAAGCTAGGCCAAACACGGTTTTACAAAACCTCTTATAATTATAAAAGTTTATTTTATAATAAAGAAAAAAGAGCTTAAAAATAAGCTCCTAGCTTTTTTATAAGCTTTTTTTTTTAAAAAAAAAAGAAAAAAAGAAAAGAGAACTCGTATTCTCTCAATCGAACACTATTGTAACCATCGCCACTGCTGCCACTGCCACCGCCACCACCGCCACCGTCGCTGTCGCCGCCACCATTGTCGTCGCCACTACCCTATTATAATATACCTTTTTGAGCGAAGGAGCAAAAATGCACACCAAGTTTGCCTGTGGGAGTGTCCAGCACCACCAAATTTTTTGAGGAGCAAAAGTAGACATAAGGTTATGTTTTTGGGAGCGAAAGTGACACAGACCGTTTGGGGGAGAAACTCTGGTTAACTTGGTGTTAACTTTTGCCACCTGTGTCTGTGAAATGCTGACAGGGATTTTTTTTTTGGTTTAATTAAAAAAGCCATAGCACCATGTTGAAAGCTGAAAAGAAAGAACTTCCGATCGGGATTAAGAACGAGACTAGAAAACAGAACCCATCTTGGCAAATCGACGGAAAAAATTCCAAGAATTTGAACTTTAGTGAGACATGGAAACTTTAGTTCAAGTTAAGAGATTACCAGGAGAGGAAGGAGGAATAGGTGAAGAAGTGGAGTGAAGCTGAGAAACATGGACGGAGCCATTTTGGCTGAAAAGATAGCCCGCATAAAAGGAAGCAATCATCAGCAGCAAAGCCACCATGAGTAACCACCCAGATTTGGAATCAAATGCCAAACCCAGCGCATATCTATCCATTATTGGATCCTTCTTTCCTCCAGCTAGCTCGGTGCCTCTCCTGGGTTTCTTTCAATCTGATTGAGAAACGCCAATGGCCCTCGGAATGCCGTATCAGAAATGAGATCTCAAAAAGAAAAGAGAGCGAAGAAACTATAAAAGCTTGCACATCAGCTCTGCTTCGGCCTTCAAGTATCCAATCTCAAGATCGCCGGAAATAACGGTGGTGGTGAGGTGATTGTTGGTGACGGATGATGGAGGAGAGGTACAGTGAGGGAAGAACGGTGGTCGGAACAACGGTGGTTGGAGATGATGAACAAAGGTGGGAGAAAATTAGGGTTTGTGATTTTCCCAATTCGATTTCCTTTCTTTCCCAGTGTGTTCGATTTCCTTTCTTTCCTAGTGTGCGTGAATGAAGCCCGTGAGTTTGGCTGTTTATGTTTTTTTTTTTGGGGGTTAATTATTTACTTTCCACTGAATCCAGTCAGCATTTTCTTTGCTTAGTTGGCTTCTTGTCAGTCCTATTCAGCGTCCACATCCTCACTCCTTCCACACTGACGTTGACCATTTGGTCAACTAACTGTGTGTGTCACTTTCGCTCCCAAAAACATAACCTTGTGTCTACTTTTGCTCCTCAAAAAACTTGGTGGTGTTGGACGCTCCCACAGACAAACTTGGTGTGCATTTTTGCTCCTTCGCCCTACCTTTTTTGATAATTTTTATTAGAAAAAGTGCTTATAACAAAAAAATTTGTCAAACAACTTATTTTTAATTTCAGCTTTTAAGTAACTTTTAAGCTAAAAAATTTATATAATCACCAAACAGCTTTTAACTTTTTCTTAAAAGCTCTTTTTTTTTTTTTTAAACTTTAGCTTAAAAATAAGAGGATCCAAATAGGCTCCATTAGAGATAATATATTGCAATTTGACCCAAAATGAAAATATTATAGTTTTCCCGAGCCTATATTAAAAAGATACAAAAGAAAGCACTAAAATCTATCTATTAGTTAAAATTTATTTTTCATTCTTATTAGTTCTATACATAGAAGGTAGAAGTCTGTAGAAGAGGTATTTTTTTAATATTAGTATTAATTATATCTAAGCTAAGCAAAACTTATATTTAGGGATACAGGAAGAACATAATTTGGTGCGCGAAGTATGAGAATAGAAATACGTATACATCCACATATGCATAATAGATAGTATCATCATAGTGTTATACCCTTCGACATATGATTAATTTGTGATGGATCCTCTTCACAGTCTAAATATTTGTCCGAGTTTAAAATTAAATAAAAATGATAGAAATGATCCTCTAAAATGTGTGCTCCCATTTTTATAAAGGTTTCACAAATTCGGATAAAGTTTTAACCAATTCAGATAAGATTTCAAAAATTCTAATTTAAAAAGCACCACTTGCTATAATGATAATTTATCAATCCTCACTTTTGATAAAATCTTATTAGGACTTGTTAGAACATTATTTCAACTTGTGAAATAGTATCAGAAGTGAGAATCAATATCTTACTATTGTAGTAAGTGGTGAATGTTGAATTGGAATTTGCGAAAATCTGATTAGAATTTGTTAAAACCTTGCATCAACCTGTGAAACATGCATTTGGAAAAGCAAGGCTAAGTATTGTTAGAAATGAAGTTACATAAATTACAATGAAGGGTGGACACTAAATAAGTTCAAGTACATATATTTTAATAACAACAGTATATTACAATAAAAATAACTATAATTTCATCATTTTAAGCCTTATTTTTTGAAATTCCATCATAATTGTCTTATTATTAATGCTATTAAATACATCTTTTTCAATATAAGACACTAAACAATCATTCAACCATTCATCCCCCATCTGATTACGAAGTGTAGTCTTAATGTATTAAGGGTGAACAATCATTCAAATATGTATTAATATATTTTCTCAGAGTGCTTCCCTTGTATAGACTAATTTAAGTGAACGATTTAATGTGGTTGATGGTGCTAAGACATTCTCTCTCTATCGGTCTATTAGCTCACTCATGCAAGGAACTCTTAGTGTCTCTGGATATTATACCAAGCTCAAGGAACTTTAGGATGAGCATGCTTCCCTAGTGCTTATCCCTAATTGTCAATGTAGCTCTTCAAAGGATTATGCCAAAATTCTTCATGAGCAACGTTTGTTCCAATTCCTCATGGGCTTAAATAAGCAATTCCATCAAGTTCATAGCCAAGTATTACTAATGAATCCGCTGCCTTCATCCAACCAAGCTTGCTCAATAATTCTTCAAGAAAAAACTCACCAAACCCTTTCTTATGGGATCCAAGGCACTCTTTCCAATGGAGCAATTATGATCTCTAATACGACACGAGGAGGTCGTGGTCTTGGTAAGGGATGAAGTAAAGATCGTTCCCAACCACCATGTAGCCATTGTTGAAAGTGGGGCCACCCATACAAGCGGGACATACAAATATGGTATACACAAACATATATAGCTATACAAAGAATGTGAGATTAAAGTTTCTACCTCTTAATCTTACCGACAAAGCGCATTCGACAAAGTTCTTTTCAATCTGCTTATCTTTCAAGTTTGGGCAGTTATCTCTTCCTATAATTAACATTTATTTGAAGAATGGGTCATTAATCATTCTAATCTTAATATCATAATTAAGATTATGTTTATTCTAGACCTACTCCAAATTTACTTGTTCTTTAGTATCCTTATAACTAGGGATGTATACCAATTGAGACTTATTTGATTAGATACTATTCACTACAGAATAACTATCATATTATCCATTTAACCTTTCAATTGATCCAAAGAAACATTTACTTTGAATGTTCTGCACAATTAACAACTTGTATGACTATTTTAAAACTCATCGGACATTCAGTCTTTAACTTCTCTGAGAAGTTGGAAAAATCATAACTTGATCTATAGAACTTTGAAAGGAGTGATTCCAATTTCTATTTAAAGCTTGATAAGTCTACTTTCATAAATTATAGTTACCAAGTTTATTTATGGTTGAGAAAATTATCTGATTTCAAAAACATAAGCATAGTCCAGATGACTCTCCAAAATTTTAGGTTAGGTTGCAAAATACATAACTCCTTATACAGAACTCAACAAATTACAAAATACCAATCAAAATAAAGCCCTATGTGACAACTACATATCTGAAAAATTTCACATTTTTTGAGTGTGTTTACTTGGTCAAAAACGCAATGTCATTTGACTGTCTCTAGAATCATACCAAACATTTTCCAGATTTATAGTTCAACTTCTAAAAATCATAACTAGAGTTATAGACCTCCATTTAAAATGATCCAAAGCTCATTTTAAAGATTAAGGAGAGTACTATCTCCTATAAAAGTTTTAGAGAAAAACTCAACCTCTAACCCATGCAAATGACATGAAAATCATCCCCTGTTTTCAGACTCCTACACTCAAAGTTGTAACACATGCAACTCTATTTTCTGACTTAGATCTCTTGGAAATCAGACTCGATACACATATATCTAACATGCATGGTCTTTAACCATGTCCTCAGAGCCAAATGAGATCAAAGATCGGTTTAAAATCGACATGCATGGACACCATACGGTTGAACCTTAATGACAGCAAATTTCAGCGGTTCATAGACCTTAAGGATAACAAGAATCTGAAGAAATGATGATAGAAATGAGTTTAGGAGACTTGCCTAAGGTCAAAAACGTCCTTGCATGTAGGAATTGATTATCTCTTTCTCTTGTCCGATTTGATCTCGAGCTCTCTCTCTCTCTTTAGCGTTTCGTCTCTATTCTCTCTCTCTCTCAATTCAGATTGTCGACTCTTATCTTTCTTCGTTTTTGGCTCTGACCGAAATGAGGAAGTAAGGGATGAGTTGTGGAAGTGGTGTCGTATATTTGTGTGTGTGAGTTGCTGTCGGACTGTCGTGGAGGGAGAGGAAATGAGTGACGGAGGCTGTGTGCCAAATGAGAGGATAAGAGAGTTTTGGAGGAAGTGTTGGTGTTGGAGGAAGGAAGAGGGAGCTTACAGACGAGGTAGAGGAGTGAGGTCAGATGAGAGGAAATGTAAAGGAATAGAGATATGGAGATTGTATTGTAAGTGTGTGCGTCGTGTATTTGTGAGGGGTGAGTGACGAAGGGACATACATGGAGGGCATGCAGAATAGGTGTTGAGGGAAGTGTTCGGCCTAAGGAGTATGGGCTTGAGTGTTATGTAGTATGGGTTTGAGTGTTATGCAGAATAGGTGTTGCTGTTTTTTTTATTAAAATAATAATAATAATAATAATAATAATAATAATAAAAATAAAATAAAAATGCTTGTTGGGGCCAAGAGATGAGAGGTTGGCTGAGTGTGTGTGGGGGGTCGGAGATATCCATTTAGACCATGGGAGTATATGCATTCTTAGTGTCTCAGTTAATTTCTTTAGGCCTTATAATATTATCTATAAAATATTTAGGTCAAACATTATTTCCAATTATTTATCCTTAGGTTACGGGAAAATTTGCATTATCTCTAATGTAACATCCCAATTTTCGAAAGCGTTTTTGATATAATTGATCAGAGTAGAGCATCGGAATAATTTTAAAAGAGCGAGTATCTGATAAAACATTCATTGTTGGTGTATCTAGTTGCTTTAAACAGCGGTACAACTATTCGAATATTTAAAAGTGTGCTAGTACAAAAATTCCCCGGCTGTGCCTTACGCGTGTTGCTTGCCCTTATCTTCGGTTCTGGTTTCTCCGGGCCCTGAAGCTATAGTGAGGGCTGAGATTCCATGACCATGGAATCTCAGGTACGATTAACCTCATGCTTATGTATGACAAAGTATATATGACAGATATTCATGGTGTTTCAGCAACAATCAACAGTACATATCACATGTAAAGTCATCTATGTCAATAGTACACATCACATGTACAATTATCTATGTTATTAGTACACATCTCATGTACAGTCATCTATGTTGTCAGTACACATCACATGTACAATAATCTATATCATCAGTACACATCACATGTACAATCATCCATATTAACAGTACACATCACATGTACAATCATCTATCACATATATGTATACAATAAGCATTACGCGAACGTACCTTAGTCCGTGTTTGTCTATTCGGTTCGATATGATCACGTATATCCTATAATGGAAGTATCGCATCCATTAATTCACAAATAATATCCTAGTAGATATCTTAGTCACTAATGACCATTTTACCCTTAGTGGACTTAATTTTCATCTATTCCCCTTACTTTATGAAAAAACGCAGGTTCAGAATTTTTGGCAGATTTTCGTCTAACTTCGAAAAATCATAACTAATTCTAGAAAATTCGAAACAAGGATCCGTAAAATTCCCCGGAACCCTTAGGATTTCTAGTTTCAAGGAAAAATACTCATTTATGCCCAGATTACACGAGTCATTCCCAGTTTTCAAGTTTCTATCCTCTGCCCAGAAAAATTCCAGAATTTCGCAGCCCAACTTTGGGAATTTCTATCTCACTGTACAGAACTCATTTTAACATGTTCTTGACATATTTAAAAGCCCTATATGTCTAATTTAACCATGAATTTTCCCACAATTTTAGAACGTAATTTTGTACATAAAATATTGACATTTTTATCACTGATTTCAGAAATCGCCTACCGGCAAAATTTCGCCAGAACTTTGTTACTTCGGTGTTTTTTTTCCAGAAATTTTTCTCTATAACCTCCCTCATCATTTTTTAGAAATAAATCTATTTTTGACCATAAAAACATGAAAATAAAATTACTCTAGAATATTTAAGATCTAAACTACTTCTATCTAAGAATTTAAGAACTAAAACTTAAAGAACTTAAAGCTAGAGCTAGAGAACTTACCAAGAACCTTGCTACTCTTCCAAGAAGCTCGTCACACTCTTCCTTACTCTCTCAAATATGGTTAATACCTTTGTGAATTGGTGAGGAATAATGAAGACCCCAACCCCCTATTTATAGTAAAAGTTCATGACACTATTCACACCTCTCATCTTGAATATCCACCATTGGATCTAGGTTAATTTGAAACACAAATCCTAGCCCTACACCTTCCCTTCTAGCCTCTTCCATTGCTTTATGACTCATCCTACTTGATGGTGTCATTGATGACTTAAGCAATTCTTGGCTTCTTTCTTAAGTCACAATTTCCTACCTCTTCCTTTCTTTGTTTTCCACTAGATAAAAATATATTTGGGGATCTTAGTGAAGTTTTCTTCAAATTTCCTCTTTGGATTTGAAGTCTTGAAGTTCTTGGCTTCATTTAGAGACCATAATCACTTACTTTCTCATTTGGTATCAATTTCCAAAATTAGGGAAAATGACTTTGGTTATACTCATTCTCAAGCTTGAATTATGCTTGTTCATAATCTCTTCTTATATTTGATCTATGATTAGTGGATTTCAAGATACAATTTAGTTTGTATAGATTTTCATTTGCTTAAGTCTAGAATTATTTTCATGAACCAATTTAATTGTTGTAATTATCTAATTCCCTATTGGTCAATAACTTGACTTCTTCCTTAGACTCACAACATTAGCATGCACAACACTCCCTTTTCACATTAGAACAGTTCATCTTTTCCTATCACCTTCCATTTCTTCCCTAAAGTCTTCATGCATTAATGTGATTTTATGACTCATCCATTAGTAGGGTTGTGACTCAATGCTTAGGATGATGATTCACTCATGTTTAGACTCATGACTCACTTGTCCTAGATTTATGACTCACCTTATCCTCTTCCATTAGTCTTCATGCATTTATGTTGGAGTGGTGACTCATTCATATAGGGTTATGACTCATCTTGCATAGAACTATGACTCATCTTGCATGTGTGTGATTGTTTATATTAAATAATTCAACTCTTCTTCATCAAGCTAGCCCAACCGTGCCTATTCCATTTTAACCATTCATGTTACTTTTTAATTGCCAAAACATTGTTTATTCATTGCATGTTATCATCTAATTCATTTTAATACTCATGCGCCACCTCTTTTTGACTCTTTCAATTCTAATATACAATGCTTTATTAATCTCTTTCATCACATCTTATCCCAAGATTTAATATGTGTATTTTGTGGCATAAATTTAATAAATATTAGGTCCTTTATTCCATTTAATCTCTATTTATTTTCATTGCCATCTACCTCTTGTATCTAGGCTAAAATATAACCCTAATAGGTCTTTGATTTTTAATTAGCTTAATACACCTCTAACTGATGATTATTAATATTAAATGTAAATAATTATCTAAATATTTTATTAGTGTAATTTAATTGTTCATTAACGGTTGGTAATTGCCCTTTAATTGTTCAAGTGTTTTGATACTTCTTTATGGCCTTTATAAACTAAATATGAACTAGGCACTAATTATGGGTTCTTAGAAAATTTAGTTTCCTAATAAATTATGAGAATTTATGAAATTAATTCAATTAATATAAATTGAATTATCCACTAATTGTTGGCAATTTTCTCTAATTGGTATAAGCATTTCCAAGCCATTTAATTGTCTCTTATGATTAAATTAGGATTCTACTTAGTTTTAGAGACTTTAGGGTATTTTATAACATTTTATGGCTCTTTATGATTACATATGAACTATATTGTAATATGATAATTTTTAGGGTATTTTATGATCCCTAGATGAATCTACAAAATTTGAGTCTTTGGTATATTTAATTTCCAAGAGGAAATTGCCTAAAATGTAACTAACAAATTTTATAAAATTTAGAGACAACATACTCTCCCTTTATTCATTATGTATTATTTATCAAAATTAGTATTTATGATAAATAAGAATTTTAGGGTATTACATCTAAAATATAAATACTTTAAAATAATTTAATTAACTTTCTTGATCTTTCAAACAAAGTTAAATGGGTCTTTTATCTAGGATCGGAGGTAGTACTACTATTTATTTGTTATTATATATATACTCCCTCCGCTCCTAATTATAAGACAACATTTAGGAGTTGGTTTTGGTCCTAATTATAGGACAACATTTTAATTTTTGTCAATTTCTTCCTAAAATACCCATTCTTTCAAGTGTCTTTGGTTTTTGGTTGGTATATTTATGTGGATGTGTAGACTTTTCCAATTAATGAAACTTCTAAATTGTTAGATTTTAATTTATGTATTTTTTGAACAATGATTTTAATTTATGTATCAGTCAACTGACATTAATTTACCAATATATATAGAGTCACACACATATATACATATACACGCAGACACATCAGACACACACACATTTATATATACGTGTGTGTGTATATGTGTGTAGATATATAACACACATACTCAATGTGTGGATGTGTGTTTATATGTGTGTGTATATGTTAATATATATGTGTGTGTAACACACACACATATGTATATTATATTTGTAAGTGTGTGGGTGTGTGTTTATATGTGTGTGCGCATATATATAGGGTTGGGTTTCTCTCATTATCTCTTTCTCATTATCCCTCATCATTTCTAAAACCTATCCATCCAATCA
The DNA here is from genome assembly GCA_034222035.1 of Acacia crassicarpa. NCBI lineage: Eukaryota > Viridiplantae > Streptophyta > Magnoliopsida > Fabales > Fabaceae > Acacia > Acacia crassicarpa. The sequence continues at coordinate 13,176,255 of JAWXYG010000009.1, read as the reverse complement.
ATCACAATACCACTTTCACTTTTCTCTTACTTTCCCAATCAATGGCCCAGATGAGCTAATGAGAGAAAATGAGAAATATGATGAGGAGAGAATCCTCTTCCATATATATATGTGTGTGTGTGTGTAAATATATATGTATATACACACAAACATGTATATATATATATATATATATATATATATATATATATATATATATATCTGTGAGTATGTGGGTTTGTGTTTATATATGTGTGTAGATATATATGTATGTATACACATACAAACATATATATATATATATATATATATATATATATATATAAATAATATAGTAAGACTATTATTTCAATTAGAAAATGTGTGGAAATGAAAATTCTAAGTGGGAGACGTATGTGGTAGGGGTTATTAATTTATTTTTACTTATATCATTTTAAATTTATATAAAGGCATTTTAGACAAATGAGTAAAATTAACTAACTTAACTTCTCTCCTTAATCTCCCCAAAATCGGTTAAATATGTCCTATAATTAGGACCGGAGGGAGTATATTATCAATTAAAATATCAATTCAATCATAAAATTATCTATGACAAGGGAAACTCATTAGTCATTGACACAATTTAAGCATTTTAAATTAGCAAATTTGAAAATGAGTTTTTTTTTTTTTTGCCCCTTGAAAATTTTAACAAAATAGGGATGTTTTATTTTAAGTAAAATATAAAATATATTTTTTGTTGAACTATTCATAAGATGGGAATCACACAACTTATTTTTAAAATTTTATGAAATAGAAAAAAATGCATAGCAAATTATTATAAATTATTAAATTTATCTCGTGACTACCTACTACCTAGAGTTCATTTTCTTTGTCAGTTCCCGTTGTTGTCCAAGTAATATCCAGCTGTCAGACAATTAAGGATGATAGAAGAAGCAGTTAATCTATAATTCAATGCTTCTCAAGAGATAAGAAGTGGACAAATGGAGTTCCTTATATATACTCCCTCCGGTCCTAATTATAAGACATAGTTGACTTTCTTTGGAGATATTAAGGAAGCTAAATAAGTTACTTAATCATTTCATATGTTGTGCATTTTTAGATTATATATTAGTTTATTAGTTAAACTAATTAGTTTGAAGAAAAAAATATAAATAAATATAGTCTAAAGTAATTTAATTAGCTTCTTTAATTTCTCCAAAAAAGTCAACTATGCCTTATAATTAGGACCGGAGGGAGTACCAAGTATCATCACACCCTAACGAAATAACTACAACATAATATTTATATGGAATACATTTACTAGTTCAAGAGACATTTGTTTGTATCCCGATCGACTTCTTATAGGTTGGAAGTTTTCTTACTATCACGTAGGGCTCCGCGAGTATGTAAATATTTCTCTTATAGATGAGCTAAGTTTGGAGAGGAATATTTAGACTATGGAGAGGATCCATCACAAATTAAATATATTTCCAAAGGTATAGTACGTAGTATGGTACTCTCTCTCACTATGTCTATATATATATATATATATATTGTATATGTTGATGTATATATGTTTCTATGCTCAGATTTTGCGTAGGACAGTATATTCTTCACGTATCCCTAAACATAAGTTTTAATACAAATGTTTAGATATAAATACTAAGATTAAAAAATATCTCTTCGATATTCTATGTACATGTATAATATAATGAATACTTGTTTCTAGGCAATTGAAGTTTTAAAGATTGCGACATAGACGGTAAAAAAATGAAAGAAAAACTTATTTTACCTAATAGATTTAGCACTTTCTTTTGCATATTTTAAATATGATATTATTGCATTAAAAAAAAGTGTGGTATTTTGTTGAAGTTCATTATCACCCCTCTTTAACAAAAGATCTATTTTACAAGGTGGCTCTTGTTATTTGCTGCAGGCTTAACAAATTAAGGTTGCAAACACGAAGTTCAATGCTTATGAAAGTTAGAAAGCGGTCGTATCTACATACAAGTGCACACATTGAAATTATCTATGATCTTTTGCCCGTTTATTTTAGTTGTAGTAATAATGACTCCTTCCAATCTTTAATGTAGGAGGACTTTGGAAAGTTGATGTTGGTCCTAGATATATGACATATTTAAGATGTTTATTTTTGTTGTAGTAATAATTACTCCCTCTGATTCTTAATATAAGATGTTTTGGGAGACTTGAATATAATTTAGTCATAAATAAATGATATATTTTTATATTTGTCAATTATTTATTAATTTACCCTCAACCGTACCCTTAACAATAATTAAGGATATAAGTGAAAATATTCTAGACCTCTATCAAGAGCCTATGACCTAGCCTTATTGGGGCCTAGCATGGCCTTGCCAATTCCGGAAAGTCTTTGAAGATAAATAGGTTAGTTATTTTAATTTAAAGTCTGGCTCAAAGCCTTTGGCCTGACCTTATTTTTTAAAACGCACCCATTGTTTTTTCTCGCTACGTTTGCTTAAAACTATAATTTATAGCTATGTTTTGTCCTAAGAACACAAAGATTGGACTTGACTAGGTTGTCAAACCTAGAGCCTACGTATCCTTTGAAGGGATCAAAATCCACGTAGTTCGCAGTAAACTTGGAGGCGTGAAGCCAGGGGAGTAGGGTGTATGCTATTTGTAACAGAAGGTAAATAGAGCATGAGATAGAACGTGTGCACCTGTTTAGGGTTTCCTTCTATTTATAGAGGAGTTTGATGCGAGTATCTCTGCAGTAATGATCGATATCTGTGATAGAGGAATCAAGGGCTAATTGGTTGGGATCATGATTGGGGAGGGTCTCCTTTAATGAGATCCTAAATCAGTGGGATCCCAAATCCTTGCCCGTTATGGCGCAGGTTCTGTTCCGGGCGTTGTTTGGCCGAGGTCCGGATATGGGCATGTTGGGCCGGTCCGTAACAAGCTCCATTTTTGCTTTTCATTTTTTTCCCCGTTTATTAACGGACATTTTAAAGTTAGAGTCTCTATTGATTGAAGTGAGAAATTGATATACCCGTACCAATCTTTTATCATTCACCAATCTTTGAATTTGATACCCCTATCTTTGGAAGTCAATAAATTATTTAGATCCTAGATATTTATTGGGAAAGGGAGAAGTGAGGGATAAATTGAAGAAATTATTGATTCGATTTGAGAAGATGAACAAAAGGAAATTCCCAGCTCAATTTTTATACGATAAAGTATTAAGTAATAACACATTTATGCAAGTACTATTAGGTTCAAAGCCTATTTACAACTTTAAAAGCCTTAAACGTTTTAAAACTTCTTAAAGGCATAAATAGTAAGGAAACTTTTAAAAAACCTTCCGGCCTTTTTAAGGCTTTAGCCTGAGCTTAAGGAAAAATAAATAAATAAATATATCCTTGTACACAAGCTCAGGCTCAAGCCTTAGAACTGTGTTACATGCTTAGGCTTATTTAACAAAAGTTCGGCATGACTTGGCCTATTTCCATCGCTAAGTTCATTAAGGAAGGGAAATAAAGAAATTAGGAAAAATAACTAGAGGGTTTAAAATAATATATGTCGTGTTAACTAACTCAACTAATCTAATTAAAATAGTTAAATATGTATTCTATTAAGCACAAAAGCAAGGGAACAATTTCCATTTCCTTTTACCTTGTTTTAATCCAATGCCGGCTGGAACAGCTCATATACGTGGTCTGACCATTACATGCTGTATTAATATTATAATATTCTTATAAAGCAGGCCAAGAGCCTACATATATATGGCAGCATTAAGCTCCATATGGTCAAACCACAAAAACACATCATACGTCAAACATGGCTGTGTGCAACCCAAAATCTCCCCTTATTGCTCTCTTCGTCTTCTTCCTCTTCCTACTCCATAAAACAAACTCAGAATCATTTTCCTTCAAATTCAACATTTTCGAGCCAGACCCATTCCTTATAGCTTTAGTGGGCGATGCAATCTCATAAGGCGGAACTCTCCTCCTTACGAGAAGAGATCAAGTCGGAGATAATGTCGTCATCCGAAAAAACAGTGTTGGCCGGGCGGTGTACTTCACACCAATTCACCTTCCTTCAAATTCAACATTTTCGAGCCAGACCCATTCCTTATAGCTTTAGTGGGCGATGCAATCTCATAAGGCGGAACTCTCCTCCTTACGAGAAGAGATCAAGTCGGAGATAATGTCGTCATCCGAAAAAACAGTGTTGGCCGGGCGGTGTACTTCACACCAATTCACCTTTGGGACAGATACACCGGATACGTGGCTGACTTCACCACCGAATTCACGTTCGTGGTGGATTCCGGAGGGCCACTCCTTTACGGCGACGGCCTTGCCTTCTTCATATCCCCTGTCCAAACCGCCCTAAACATCCCCCTAAATTCTTCTGGTGGCTATCTCGGATGTTCAGTCCGGAAAATGCCTTTAACCCTAGCCGGAACCAAGTGGCCGGTGGCCGTTGAACTCGACAGCTTCGGGAACGCCTGGGACCCAATTCCAGAACCTTTAGCAGCTCACGTAGGAATCGACGTAAACTCTCTAAGGTCTGTGAATACAACAGATTGGCCAATCAATAGCGTACCATGAGGTTATTTTGGAAAGGCATGTGTTGCGTATGATTCTAAGACAAAAGAACTTAGTGTGACTGTAAGTTACGGTAGTAAGGGTGGTACGACAGTTTCTGTGTCGCAGATTATTGACTTGAAGAGTCTTCTACCGGAATGGGTTAGAATTGGATTCTCTGCAGCCACTGGTGATTTGGTTGAATCCCATGACATTGTTTCTTGGTCTTTCTCTTCATTTCTTCCTGAACAAAAAAGCAACTGAGGAGCAGGAGGATTGTTTTATGTGAAATCTGAAATTCATATTTATGTGTTTTCTGTTTAACAGCATGGCACTAAAAAGCATGCAAGGTGTTTTGCTTGAACTACATAATATATTTATCTTTCTTATTAAAACTTGGCTGAAATCTACAAAACCCCTCTTAATTTTATCTCAGTTTCATATAACCTCCGTGAACGTTTCAAAATTTAAATTTACGTGTTTCCGGTTTTACATCATGACAAAGGGAGAATGTAAAAAATTAAAAAGGTGGATAAATTCAAACTTTGAGAAGTTAGAAAAATTATATACAACTGATAAAATCAGTAGGCCCGAAAGGAAAGTGGAAAATCACATATTATTGATCCACCCAAAATGTATTTACAATATGCCTATGTACAATATATATAGGCACAAGTGACTTATTGATAATTACATATATATCTCTGATTGTCTTTTCACTCTAACTTCTCCAAATCTCATTATTATTTTTAATTGCTGCATGCAGATGTGTGAGCATTGTTGTCAAAAATTAGTATAAAAACGTAAAAAGTTACATTTTTACGTTTTTACTAGAGTGATACGTGTTAAGACACAAGTAAAAACTGTCATAAGTAAAAACCGGTAAAAAGTACGCTTAAAAACAATAAAAATTTAAGTTTTTACTAAAAAAAAAAAAGTCACAAAAAAAAACCCTATTTTCATTTCCTGAAAATTAAAAGACTATGAATGATGTTATATTTGTGGTAGCCAATGTAAGATTGGGCAAGAAAAAGAAAGCTCAAAACTCTCATGCATATAATTTTAATGATCTTCCATTTGATGATGATTAGATAGTGAAAATGAAAAAGATTAAGAAGATGTAGACAACTTAGATATTGATGCCCATGATAAAAAAAAGCTTGATTGAAGTTGAAGTGCAGGAATCTATGAATGATCATGATTTGAACATTCCAATTTTTGCAAATAAATTGATATAAGAGCAAGAGAAGAGCACATTGAAGACATACAAGTTGAGGAGTGTTTGATTTGAATCAACTAATATCAGGCAATGAGATTTGACAAAGTTAAGTGGATTTGTGGATGACCATGTTCTACAATCAATCAGAGACATACCCCTTTCTTCAACCGGTGGCTTGGACTCGAGCAAGAAATGGAGGCTACACTGTGAAAGGTGGTTACCATCATTATACTGCCTTAAAGAACTCCAGTACTCCATTGCAGAGCATTCTGAAAGTTGTTCAGGATCAAAAGACTAAAGGAATGCTAAAGATTAATTTCGATGGGGCCTTTAATCAAGCGATGAAAGAGGCTGCAATTGGTATGATATGCAAAGACTATCCTGGCACTTTCCTTTGGGGCTCCGTGGACAGAGTTAAGTTACCGTCGCCCTTTCACATATAAAGGGGTGTGTCTTTTGGATGCGTGGAAACACCCTTACCCCCCTTTAATCCCCAATCCTTGATGCTGATTAAAGCTGGGAATCAAAGTTGGTTCTTGAAGGGTTAGGGCTTAACAGGGCCAACCCTATAGGACCTAGATAAGGAAAACATGTATTTTTCAAAGCCCGGCCTAAGAGTACCACGGCCAGCCCTACATGGCCTGGAAGTTACTATTCCAAATTGTAACAATTTTTCTTACGAGTTTTTCCAAAGAAATATAGTTAGTAAATTACAACAATTAAAGTTTTAATCTATTAAATAAATGTTGACAACATTAATATATCCAAACAACACGAATCATCCAACAAATAAACACATTCACTAATTCGTAATGAAAAACAAATTGTTGTCTACAGATAACTCACATAAAACATAAGAAGCATACCACTAAGCAATATTAATATGATGACTATCCTTGTCAATTGTCATCTTCTTCACCCCTATCATCAATTTCATAGAAACATGATTGTGTTTCACTTTGAGCAAGAGGCTTTATTTCATGAATAAGAATAGCATAAATTTCTTCTCCCGCATCATGAACACATCTATAATCTTTATCTGCAACAAATAATAAACCAAATTATAAAATCAGAGTTTAGTTATTATGCATTTACGTATTTGTACTTAAATAAATAAGTAACTCTATAACAAATACAAAATACAAAAATCACTATATTGAAACTTTTAGGGTTAAGTCTAGGCAGCTGGTAGTCTAAGTTTTTTTTTTTTTAAAGCTACAGTTAAAAGGGCCTAATGGACTGATTAAGCTCGAGGTCCTACAGGGCCAATTTCAAATATCTCGTCTATTTTTCACGGGCTGGCCCAACAAGCTCGACCTAATTTCCCATCTCTATTGCTATTGCATTGAATGCCTTTTCTAAGCATGCTTCTACTGGAATTCCTCTATTCCATGCAGTTAACTGGATTGACAATTCAACTAGACACATCATCACCATGTATCGTCTCATCCTAATCACTTCCAAGTCATTTATCATGTTAGCCTTTGAGACACATCACATGATTCCATGACACCCTTCAAATTGAATCATCAGTAGCCACCTCATCTTGCCTAACAAAATTGTGAGTTTAAGTAAACTAATATGTAATACCCTAAAATTCATATTTATCATAAATATTATATTTTGATAAATAATACCTATTAAAAGTAGGTGGATATGTGGTCTCAAATTTTTGGAAATTGTTAATTATTATTTTAAGGTAATTTTTCCCTGAAATTTAATAAATCAAATGTCAATTTAAATATTTCATTTAGGGATCATAAAATACCTTATAATTATCATATTAAAACATAGTTCAAATATAATCATAAAGAGTAATAAAATGTTATGGAAATATCTAAACCAATTAAAGAAAATTAACAACAATTAATGGACAATTAAATTTACATTAATTAAAAATAATTGAATAAATTTTCATAATTAATCTAGTGGCAATTAAAAATCATCAATTAGGATATTTTGACTTAACTAAAAATCAAGAACCAATAAGGGTTTAATATTAGCATAAAATGAATTACCAATGATCATAATTAACCTAAGAACTAATAATAAAATAGTATATAGATAATCAAGGGACAATTAAGCATTTGATTAAGATGTTAATTAAACTTTAATCAAGCTTTTAAAAGTCAACAATTGCAACTAAGATCAAAGGCCAAGATTTAATTTAATAAAACTAAATCCAAGGGCCTAAATTAATTACATGTTAAAGTCTAAATCCTAGTGATAATTAATGGACCAATAAGAGGCTACGGTGGAGAATTCTAAGACACAAATAAAACACACATTGAATCAAAAAGGAAGGAGGGGGGGGGGGGGGGACGGATTTGGTGGCTTGGAAAGGAAGAAGAGAATGATTATATTAAAATCTAGATATTGTTTTAGCTAAGCACATGGGATAATTGAGGGAACAACTTGGAAGAAGATAATGTACTTAGGATAAGGGTCTTAATGAATTTAGAAGTGCATAATGTAAGATACAATTTGTGATAATATAATTATTTAAGAGCACATGGGCACATTAATGCATGGAGGAATATATGATAAATTAAATAAATAATCCCTAGTTAATTAAATTAAATCAAATGGAAGATTTAAACCATGTATTAATGGTGAGAATTAATCTTGAACAACCATATATGTCAAGCTTGGATAAAACATCACCTTGATTTTTGCCCAACATAAACATTTAACCTTAAGATAATAAAAGGCAATTAGAGACATCTAATGAAGGCCATGATTTTCAAAAATTAAGGGCTAATGAGAGACTTAGATAAACCTTATAATTAACAGCCAAATATATTCTTGTTTAGTTGGTAATCAACTATCAATTTGCATCTAGTTTCAAAGGACATTTAGAAGCTAACTAATGTCATAAATGAATCACAAAAATCATCCCCAAAGTCTTCTTGCACATGGGAAAGAAAAGGTAAAAAAGAAGAAGAAAAGTTGAAAAAAATATCTAGATATTATTTTGGAAAGGGAAGAGGATAAGATTTAACAAAATATTCAAGATATTTTTGAAATTGGATGAAGGAGGGAGAGAGGGGGCCAAGGGCGGATTTGTGTGTATGTGTGTGTGTGTGAGAGAGAGAGAGAAGTCAATTGATCAACCAATGGAATGAAAGGCCTAGCTATCACCTAAGAGGGGGGTGAATTGGGTGTCAAATAAAACTTTAGAAACTTTGAAAATCTTTTCGCAACTTCCAAATCGACAGTTAGATATTCAAATGATCATATACTGAAAATGTAAAAGATAAGGGAAGAGAATATGCAGACTGTGATTTATACTGGTTCGGCCCAATCCTTGACCTACGTCCAGTCCCCAAGCTCCACTTGAGATTTTCTATCCACTGTCTCCTTGTTTATCTAGGCACAAGAGAGAAGCCTTTACAACCTCACAAGTTTAGTTGGGCACTTGTGCAGCCTTTACAATCTCTTACTGAGATGCTTCCCCTTACACACTGTAAGGATACAATTACACACTCTATAAACAAAGGATAGTCCTTTCACTCTCAGACTTCGCTCCCCTTACAAGTTGTAATCGTACACACACACTCAAGGTACCTCTATCTTGAGATTTGACTGAATGAAAATAATTGATATAACTCTCTCACAGAGTAGATAGAAAATAAACACTGAAGTATATGATCGATCACCTCACTCTTTACAGTAAACTATATAGACATTGAGAAACAGAGAGTGTATGAGCTATTGAACTATCGACAGTGAAGTAGTAAAAGACATTTTATTGCTTCATCGAGTCATTCTTCGTCACTTCTTTTGGTTTGAAGACTTCACAATTTATAGGTTATTGTATTTCGACCGTTGCAAGCATTCGACCGTTGAGCTATTCTTCCAATTTAAAATATGACCGTTGGATATCTGTTGGAAGTAACCGTTGGAGCTTCTGACGTAATCGTTTGCTTTTTGTAATCTGTTGTTAATCCTTCATATAATCATCTGAAACTTATTAGCAAACTGGTTAAAATCATTTGTCAATCATAATAAGTAATAATCAGAAGAGATAGAATGATTTAGCTGAATCCATGATTTTCGCAGTCAGAGATTTTGAAGAATAGAGATGACATTGCTCGAGCAACAATTCAAGCTTGCTCGAGCAAGCTCCTTTAGTTTGCTCAGAAGAATAATCTTGGTCACTGATGCTTGAGTAGGAAAATTCCTTTGCTCGAGCATGTTGCTTGAGCATGATTCCATCATGCTCGGGCAAGCCTTCGCTTGAATCAGATAAAAGCACCTCAGTATCGTTGATGCTCGAGCAATGTTCAGACTATGCTCGAGCAAGAAGAAAACAGAGGCGAGGATTGTGAATTCAGTGATGTTGCTCGGGTAGCCTTTTTCCTCTGCTCGAGCATGCCTTTCACTCTGCTCGGGCATGCTTCAGACCAAGGCTTGAACGAACTTCAATCATCGCTGATGCTCGAGCATATCAGATATTGTCCTTGGGCAACACTGAGACAGAGAGCAAAATAAGTTCAGATACATGGTTGCTCGGGCAACATTTTTCTTCTGCACAAGCATGGTGCTCGAGCATGCCTCCTCCACTTTGCCATTTTAATGCTTTTAACGTTGATGCTCAGGCACGTAAGTTATGCTGCACGAGCATGGATGGAGCAATTGTGAAATTATTCTTGGGCATCATGTTCTTTCCTCAAGTAATCATCTTCGAATGTCAAATTGCTTGCTACCATGATTTTGTGCAAATATCAATCTCCATTGTCCTTCAAAAACGCAATAGCATTAGCAGTACAAGGGTCAATTTCCAGTGAGCGTAGCTTCTTCAATATGGCTTCAATTTTGGCAAACCACCCATTCTCATAAAGCTCTTCAAGTATTCTTTCCAATGCAAGAAGAATCAACTCCAAGCTAGTTTTAGTTCGTCCATTAACATCAGATGAATGGAGGTTGTTCTTGATTAGCGTTTTTGCAACATTCTGAATTGACCGTTAACTTAAAAACATCATATCTCCTTCAATTGATCTTATTTTTCAGTGTTCTTGATGTTTTTGGAAAGGTGTTTGAGTCTAGTTTCAAATGGCGCTAGTTTTATCTCAATCCAATTTGTCGTTTGTAAGATATGCTCAAAATACCGAAGCTAGGTCTAGACTGTGACGTTGAGTTTTGTGGAAACTTGTAAAATTCATAGATAATTCATCTAAACTCCTTTGGGCATGAATTTTTGTCACAAATACGTTTTGGAAGTCTAGTTTCCAATGCCACTGGTTTCATGTCAATCCGATTCCTGGTTTGAGAAATATCGTCGAATTACCGAAGGTCGCTAGAAACAGAGCTGAACAGAGGAAACTGATGGGATCACCTTGCTTGAGCATGCCTCCATTCTTGCTCGAGTAAGGACGGATTTTGGGCTAAAAATCTCCTAAAAGTGTGCCAGGAGACCACCTTGCTTCGCTGTTGCTCGAGCATGCTTTCTAGCTTGCGCGAGCATGCTTTCACGCTGATGCTCGAGCATGCTTTCCTGCTTGTGCGAGCATGCTTTCACACTATGCGCGAGCATGCTTTCCTGTTTGCGCGAGCATGCTTTCCAGTTTCCGCAAGCATGCTTTCCAGCTTGGGCGAAAATTGGCTGAAAAACGATGTTGCTCGAGCAAGGAGAATCAGTTGTGCTCGAGCAAGGTACTATTCATGTGAGAAAAAAATGCTGAAATTGCATTAAAGCCCCAAAACAAATTGATATTCTTCTGGAAGCTTGAACTTGCTCATTTTAACTCCGAATTGACCCGTTCCAACTTCTATTTGATCACAGAGACTTGAATATTGATATTTTCATGATAATTTATAGATTCTTCTTTCTTCAAACTCCATTTTTGGTCAAACTTCATTGTATTAAACTTTGTATCTACATTAAATATAAGAATTAGTCAAAGTATAAGATAAATGTAGTATACAAACTTTTTGCTCTAGATAATGACATCAATATAAGACATCATCAAAACTAATCAAAACTAACATGGAAAATTCAAGAAAAATTGGCTTAATCCTTTGTAATTGAAAACAACCAATGGGAGCAATTCTCTTCACATTTTGTGTCTTCAAAAAGACTAAAGCAATATGAACCTTTGATTAGGAAAGATGATCTAAGGGGTAGGAATCATGGAGTTTTGCTATAAATATGAGGTTTTGCCCTCTTCATTCTTCACACGAAAATCAACCCCAAGAGATGATTTTCTAAAGAGAGTAGAGAGAAGTGAGAGCTAGTGGGAAGCAAGAAGGAGGAAGTTCTTCAAGGGTAAGTTTTCTAGTTCTTGAGTTTTAAGCTTTAAGTTCTTGTAGTTTTTAGTAGAATGTTAGTTTGATCTTTAATCTTCCCATATAGTTCTGATTTCATGTTTTCATGGTTAAATATGTCTTTATTTCGAAAATTTGATGAAAAATATTGTGGAGCAAAATTCTTGAAGATTGAAGATTAAAGTAGCAAAATTCTGCTGAAATGTACGGTTAGAAGTTTTCTGGAGTCAGTCATAAAGAGGCTATTATTTTTTGTGGAAGAAGAAGTTATAAAATTCTGAAATTTTTCATGAGTAAATTAGATATCCAGACCTTTCTAAATATGTATAATATGTGTCATTCTGAGTTTTGTACAAGGAGATAGAAATTCTTGAAAAAGGGCTACGTTTTTTTTTGGAATTTTCTGGGCAGCGTTGAGAAAATAAAAACTGGGAATGACTCACTAAATCTGGGTAAAAACCAGTATTTTTTTATCAAAAATAGACATTCTAAGGATTCCAGGAAATTTTACGGATCCTCGTTTAGATTTTTGTAGAATTAATTATAATTTTTCAAAGTTGGAGTAAAATCTGGCCAAAATGCTGAAACCAGTGTTTTTCTTGAAATAAAGGGATATAGTTAGAATAACAAATCCACCAGGGGTAAGAAGGTAAATAGTGGCTAAAATATCTCCTAAGATATTCTTTACGAGGTAATAATGGGCTAATATTATTATAGGATATTTGGGAAAAATCGGGAGACATACCAACCAGGCAAGCGTATCACTATCCACACGGACTAAGATAAGGACGCGTACTGTAACAATAACACTGATGCTTATTGTATACTTATATGTGATAGATACTTTCATAAGGTCATGGACAGGACTCTGTCTGGGACATGCACCGTAACTAAGACTCTGTCTTAGATCACTACATATACATTCAGCTTATCACGGGTTATAATCTTGATAACGCCGTAAAGATGTTTTCTTAGCGCTGAGAACACGAGAGGTCATTGTGGCACTGGTTAGTGCAAACATAAATGTGATATGTGTTGTTACTGGGATTGATCGTATGTGTTTATGTATTGAATATTACTGTAATGTCATGAATATCTGTCATACATATATTGTCATATTTAAGTATCAGGTTAGCTGTTACCTGGGGCCCGATGAATATTGGACCTCAACTCTTACCATAGCTTCAGGGTCCGGAGAACCGAGGACCGAAGGCAAGAGTAAGTAGCACGTGTGAGACTCGACTGGCGATTTTTACTTTGGGATATATACTGTTACAATGACAACACTCGGATAAATGTACTGTTCTTCGTGAACAAACAGATACGCCACAATTAATGGTTATCAGTTACTCTCTAACTCCGATGCTTTACTCTGATGAAAAAATTTTATTCCGCTTTTGAAAATTGGGGTGTTACATAATGATAGTGATTTAACCGCATAAGAATTTACTTTTACTATTAAATATGTATTAATATAGTATATAATTAAAAAGTTTAAATATAAAAAACTATTGGGAAAATGACAGAAAAATGTCATTTGAACTTCAAAATCCTGTTAACAACAACTGTAATGAGATTAACAAGAACAGTTTTGTTGGGAAATCACCCATTTGAGATTTTAAATTTAAATAGTGTTTGCTTGGGATTTTCCCAAAGTACATATATAGCAGAATTATGGATAGGGAACTGTACCAGTGACCAACCTAATTTTATTGTAGAACTTTTCAAGATCAATGATTGGACTATGCAAACTAGAAATTAATGTTCTTTGATAAAAGAAGAGATTACTCGATCAATTTCCGTACTACTCATGATATATATAATAACTCGAGCACTGATTTCAAATGCATATCCCATTTTTGAACAATAGGGTTATGAAAAGCTACGAGAAGCAACTGGCCTAATTGTATGTGCCAATTGGCATTTAGTTAATAGGCCCGTGGATATCGAGGTTTTTGAAGCAGTAATGATAGAATATGTCTTTATTATATCAACGAAATGGGCGGAATGACTATTTCAATGTCAAAAATATTCATGATTTATAGTATCTTATCAATGGCTTCTCTTGCATTATCAGGTATGAGCGGTTTCGTTGAAAAATTGATGATAACAATTTGAATTAAATATATTTTAAATTCATATAATTGAAATTAAATTCATCAGTATTCATAATTTATCATACTTAATAAAGAATATTTATAATATATATAAATAGAGAGAGGGGGGGAGAGAGAGTTAAATATATTTTAAATCTCTCTCTCTCTCTCTCTCTCTCTATATATATATATATATGTATTGAACATGATCAAAGTGAAAAAGTTTAGATGGGTGCAAAAATGAGTTAATACGATTTTGTAAGTTAAAAATATAAAAACAGTAAATTTGTATAGTTAACTCGTGAATTGAACAACAACCGCACTAAGTCACCAAATATCTACATGTTTGGGAAAGTATTGCGGAACTCCAAACGTTAAGTTGCGGCAGAAGCCTAGTGAAAAAGTCAGATAGTAAATTTTTTTCTATTTGAAAAAGCGTTTTATCTATCTGACTTTATGATAAAAAGTAACTTTTTATAAAAAGCCACCTTGCCTTGCTTTTTATCAGAAGCCCAGTGGAAAAGAAGACAGGAAGGAAGAGAGAAAGGGAGCCCCAATGGTGAACGTGATGAGTCATAGATCCCTCAGTATTAATATTCAGTCATTGGTCCTAAATTTGTCATCCAAACACTTATAAATATGATTTTCAGAAAACTCATATTCATGTTCTTTTAAATTATTTTTTATTACAACTAACTTTTTAAATAATAATTTAAATATATCTCCATTTGGGGAAAAAAAAAAAACCACTTTTGTTGCCATCAATTTAAATATGAATCATATTTATAATCTGAATTTTTTAATCTTATTTTTATAAAAATTAGATAAAAATAAGTTACTTCTTCTATCAGTAACTCGCATGGACATGCATGATCAACTGACTGAACTGGCAACTCAATAGCCATGTCATGCATCTCACCCATATAGACTACGTCAACCATCTTTTCATTCGTCAATAGTCTCATCCATCTGTCCCACGTCAATATTAACCTTTTCCTTGTTTCATTAAACTTTAGAAGTTTGGATAGAGAGATCAGTAAGAGGAAAATAGAGGGAATTAAATATTAAGAATAAAAATTTCATAAAATTATTAAAAAAATATTATTTTTGAGAGTTTTTCTTTTTAATATTTTTTTATCCAAGGAAAAAATGTGATGGAGAGGAAAATTTTGTAAGTCCCACTAAACTAAATTTTGATACAATTTTTTCCTCTCCTTATTTTTTTTCTTTTTAGAATAATGTCCGCAGCAGCAGCACACTCCAAGAAAGAAGTTGATTTGTTTAATCAATTTTCAGTGTTCGTCACAGGAATCTGAGGAATGATGCCTATCTTACCACAATACCATCAACCTAATTCATCTAGATTGTTCAGATGAAATTTGAATGACCCATATTTGATATTTTTTAAGATATGCTTTTTTAAGTAAAAAATTATTTTTTTAAAAAATATTAATTAATATTCTCTATCCATTAAAATAATTGTTTAAAAAAATAAAAAGAAAAATTTCAAATCTAGATCGTTCAAATCTCATCTAGACAGTTGAAATGAGCTAATTAAGTTGATGGTGCTATTCAACTGGTTCTAGAATCTCACATGCCATTTAGAGTTTGACAACTTATAGGATTTGTGTTTGGAACGATGCCCTTAAAGGTAGCTTCTTAATAATAAATTATAATGTAAAAGATAAATATATGAAAGTAGAGTTTTGTCTCACCATGTTGGAACACACTTATGATAAGCAACTCCAAATAAATAATAAAAGCATATATATGAGAAATACACCAACAACGTAACGAATCAATTTTTTATTTGGCCAAGTAAATTTTTTTTAAAAAAAATCCAGTGCACGGATTCCAGAAACAAAATTATATTAATTACTTAATTGAAAAATCCATCCTACACCGACATACGCCAAGTTTCAAATTAAAGCTAAAATCTATAAAACTCCTCTTTGAGTTAGTTTTACATAACTTTTATAACGTTTCAAAGTTTAAATTTATCCTCCTTTTAATTTTTGACGTTAAGCTCCATGCAATTAATTTTGCCCTAAATTTAGTCTGATAAAAAATGCTATGTCCCATTAATCAGGACGAGTGTTATCATTTTAATAACATCTTGCCCATGATACCTGTATAAATTAATAATTTTATACTAACTTCAGTCTTAATTATAAAATAAAGTTTCTAGTACAATTTGTACTACAAAGTTTGTTATATAATTAGGATAGAAGGGAAGGGAGTAGTACTTACATATTTTTTACATAGGGGTTAAAGAGTGATATTTATCATTAAAAGAAGTAAACCCTCGTCACTTTGCCCCTACTTGCGACTGGCTAACACAACTTGGAAACACATAAATTTAAACATCGAATTGCTCACTGCAGAGTAGGTAATATGACTGACCTGAACTAAATGTAAACCGGAAATTTTGTAGATTTTAGCCAAGTTTTAATAAGAAAGATAACTAAATTTTATTCAAGCAAAACACCTTGCAAGCTTATTAGTGCCATGCTGCAAATTAAACAGTAAACACATGAATACGAAGTTCAGATTTCACAGAAAATTAAACTGGATCTTGATCGTCATCGATCATCTTCTTCTTCATTTACTTTCTGGTTGTCGAAGAAATGAAGTGAAAGACCAAGAAGCAATGTCATGGGATTCAACCAAATCACCAGTGGCTGCAGAGAATCCAATTCTAACCCATTCTGGTAGAACACGCTTCAAGTCAATAATCTGCGACACAGAAACTGTCGTACCACCCTTACTACCGTAACTTACAGTCACACTAAGTTCTTTTGTCTTAGAATCATACACAACACGTGCCTTTCCAAAAGAACCTCGAGGTACTCTATTGATTGGCCAACCTGTTGTATTCACAGACCTTAGAGAGTTTACGTCGATTCCTACGTGAGCTGCTAAAGGTTCTGGAATTGGGTCCCAGGGGTTCCCGAAGCTGTCGAGTTCAACGGCCACCACTTGGTTCTGGCTAGGGTTGAAGGCATTTTCGGGACTGAACAATCCGAGATAGCCACCGGAAGAATTTCGGGGGATGTTTAAGGCGGTTTGGACCGGGGATATGAAGAAGGCAAGGCCGTCGCCGTGAAGGACTGGCCCGCCGGAATCCACCACGAACGTGAATTCGGTGATGAAGTCGGCCACGTTTCCGGTGAATCTGTCCCAAAGGTGGATTGGTGTGAGGTACACCGCCCGGCCAACACTGTTTTTCCGGATGACGACATGATCTCCGACTTGATCTCTTCTCGTAAGGAGGAGAACTCCGCCGTATGAGATTGCGTCGCCCACTAAAGCTATAGGTAATGGGTCTGGCTCGAAAAAGTCGAATTTGAAGGAAAATGATTCTGAGGTAGTCTTATGGAGTAGGAAGAGGAAGAAGACGAAGATAGCCATAAGGGGAGGTTTTGGGTTGCACACAGCCATGTTTGACTTGTGATGTGTTTGTGTGGTTTGACCATATGGAGCTTAATGCTGCCATATATATAGGCTTCATGGCCTGTTTTATAAGAATATAATATTATAACATAGAATATATCATAAATAGTCAGAACTCACAACTCATTAGTACCAGCTGGCGTTGGATTAAAACAAGGGTGGAAGGCAAGGCAGATTATTAATGTTACCAACAAAAATAAACAGACAAAGATCATAGATAATTTCAATGTGTACATATTTTCTAACTTTCATAAAGGCGGTGTTATTTGAACAAAAAAAATAAAGGCGGTGTTAGGCTGTCCACAACCTTAACAAAGTGGATTTTATACTAAGAATTGGGGATAATATATTGCAATTTGACCCAAAACGAAATATCATAGTTAATCTTTCTATTAGTTAAACTTTATTTTCCATTTTTATTAGTTATATATATACATAGAAGGTAGAAGAGGTTTTTTTTTTTTTGGGGGGGGGGGGGGGTGGGGGTGGGGGTAATATTAGTATTAATTATATCTAACCTAAGCATTTGTTTTAAAACTTATATTTAGGGATACAGGAATAACATAATGTGGTGCGCAAAGTATGAGAATAGAAATAGGTATACATCCACATATACATAATAGATAGTATCATAGTATCATACCCTTCGAAATATGATTAATTTGTGATGGATCCTCTCCACAGTCTAAATATTAGTCTGAGTTTAAAATTAAATAGAAATGATAGAAATGACCCTCTAAAATGTGCTTCCATTTTTTATAAGGGTTTAACAAGTTCAGATAAAGTTTTAATTAATTCTGATAGGATTTCAAAAATTCTAATTTAAAAATCATCACTTGCTATAATGATAATATATTAATCCCTACTTTTGATAAAATATTATTCGAACTTGTTAGATCATTATTTTAACTTGTGAAACCTTTATCAGAAATGAGAATCAATACCTTACCATTGTAGCAAGTGGTGAATTTTGAATTAAAATTTGTAAAAATCTTATTAGAATTTGTTAAAACCTTGCATGAACTTGTGAAACATGCATTTATTAGAAATGAAAATCAATACCTTGCCATTGTAGCAATTGAAGATTTTTAAATTAGAATTTGTGAAAATCTTATCAAAACTGATTAAAATCTCATTTGAACTTCTGAAACCCTATTAGAAGTGAGAATCAATACTTTGCCATTGTAGTAAGTGGTGACTTTTGAATTGAATCTCTGAAAATCTTATCTAAACATTTTAAAACCTCTTATGAACTTGTTAAAGTTTTTGTTCAGAAATTTTCCCTTTTAAAAAACTTTTAGTTGGATAATTTTTAGGGAAAATACCACTTGAATTTTAAAATATCAAATAGGTGTTGTTCCAACAAAATGAATTGTTAATTGTTTTATTATTTTTGTTAATCTCATTACTGTTATTGTCAACAAGATTTTGAAGTTTAAGTAGTATTTTTGTATTATTTTCCCTTATTTTTAATTAAGTATCTTGTAAGAAAATAGAAATATGCTTTAAAAAAACTCAAATAATGTTTACATTTTTATTTTTTAAAAAATATTTTAATTATTTTTCCTAATTCCTTTTCACTTGGGGGCTTGCGCCATTGACCACTCTGTCTCTTTCGCTCCCCGTTGTTTACTTGATCTCCCAATGTTAACTGTCTATCATTGTAGCCGCACTCTCCACTCCTGTTTCTCCCCCTCTTCGAAGTTTGTGAATTTCATTGAATTGATTTTAAAAACAATTGTTAAATTTTAAGCAATTTTTTTTATGGTTTATTTCAAAATTTTTTTAAAAAATTTGAATTTGTAAAACTCCCAGAAGTCTCCCCAATTTGTGAAAAGACTAAGAGGTACCAAAAACTTATGAGAGATATACAAATTCGGGTGAAATTACTCTTTTCTCCTTACTTTTAAATAAACCTCCTTCCCTCTTTATATCCCCACCTTCTCTCTTACTACTTTCACCATCACACACTCCCTCTAAAGTTTCCTCCATGGCCATTGTTGGGAAGCTAACCAAGCTCAAGTCTGCCATCAAGAGGTGGCCCTCTCTCACCAAGCTCAGCTGCTCCAACTCCTGCGTCTCCGACGCCCCCTCCGACATCGCTGTTGCTGCTTCTTCTAACAACAAGGATCTCCACGTCGTCTACGTCGAACAATTCCCCTGCCGCTACCCTGTCCACTCTGACGCCGTGGACCACCGGTTGTTTCAAGAGCTAGTCGATAAGTCCGCTTCGTCGGCTCATCAGGACGATGTCATTGTGGCTTGCTAGGTGGTGTTGTTCGAGCACTTGCTGTGGATGCTTGAAAGCACCGAGACTATGTTGGATTTCATGGATGAGCTTGTTCAGTTCTACAATTGCTCAAACTGATCGATGATCTGACTACTGACTGTTTCATTTTGATGAAATCAAAAAGCTTCCAAATTGATTAGTTTAATTAATTGCTACTTGTTATGGCTGCAACTGATGATTTCCAGATGAGTCATAGTGAATTGCAATTATGATTATTATTAATAGGGTATATATAATGTTTGCCCTCTTCATTTCTAAATGTAAACTTGATTTATTTACACTATAAAAAAAAGAATTTTCAGTGGCGACTTTTGGCGGCGACTTTCAATGTCGCCGCTAAAAGTCGACTTTCAGCGGCGACAATAATGTCGCCACTGAAAGTATTAACTTTTGGCGGCGACAATTTTTGTCGCCGCTAAAAGTATGACTTTCAGTGGTGATATTATGTTGTCGCGGTTGAAAGTATGGCTTTCAGCGGCGACATAAATTGTCGTCGCCGAAAGTTATACTTTTAGTGGCGACATATGATATGTCGCCGCTAAAAGTATGTTTCAGCGGCGACTTTAAGTCGCCGCCAAAAGTCTTTTCTTAAAAAAAAATGTTTTCCCACATTCTCTTCTTCCACCGGCCTCGTCCTCCCTTCAATTAGGGTTAGGAAATAGACGCATTACGAACTGCACTCTGAGTCGCTCTGCACTTCGACCGCCTCTGCTTCATTCCTCTCTGGGTCTCCAACTCCATCGCCGTCGGACAGTTGAACTTCATTCCTCTCTCGCTCTCAAACTCCGCCGCAGGTCTTCACCTAGTCTACAAATTCGACTTCTCTGCTTCATTCGTCAGTTCAGGCGCCTCCTCCATCCTCTTAGGCTCGTGCAGATCTAGAGTGAAAACCTCCAAACCCAAAACCACTGGTTGATCCCCGAACCCCCGGTGGCAGACAGCATCTTCTCCATCAATGACGGCAGCGAATCAAGCATAGCGTTCGTATCTCTTCATTCCGCTGACAGCGCTGTCGAACCCTATGATTTTTTTTTTTTTCAGTTTTGAATCTTCTGGTGTGTATTCTTTTTTGCCTGATGATAATCTACCTAATTTGAAGCTTCTGGATTTTTAATTTTATGGTTTGGTGATGATCGATTGTTCCTCATTGGTTTATTTCTCTGCAAATTTTTTTTTCCTATCTAGTTTTAAATCTTCTGGCCACACAATCTGTCACCGTAATTTTTTTTTTTTTTAGTTTTGAATCTTTTGATCGATTGTTCCACACTTAGATTTCAGAATGATTTTTTGAAGTCTCAGTTTGAGGGCTTTAACAGTCTAAACAGTGTGCATAGTGAATCTAGTAAGGGGAGAAAAGTTAGTGGCCCAGAAGTTCAATCTGATATCATTGAAGAATTGCGAAAGGATACAAGCATCGAATAAGGAACTTCTAGATGAAAAAAAAACGAGAGGTGCAGCTGATGAAGAGGCTCTAAAGCATCTTCAATTGGCATACTCAGGCAGATGCGAAAGCTCAAGGGCTATCTGAAAAGCTTGCTGCAGGTCTGATTTTGTTTTTTCGTCCGTGAAAGTCATGCATCACTTGTACTCGAGTAAAATTTGACTTACATTAAAGATCATGCAACTAGTTATATGGCTATATGTTTGGCAGTGTGTAAATGAACTGAGTCGTTTGTGACATTTTTGGATTAGCTCATTAAAATCTTGGTTGTGCTTGGTTCATTTACTAAATAAATAAGCTCAATCAACATATTAAGTTTGCTTTGTTTAATGAACTTTGTTTGAAAATTTGATGCTCTACACGATAAGTTCAAATCAGCTTGGTCAGTAATAGTAGAGTTTTATAATTGTGTTCATTTATGATTTTGTTTAGGATCATTGGTAAACTCACAAAATTCTGCATCACTAGAACATTGGATCACATTTTATTATATTAATGAATAAATTTGATTTTTCCCTTCCTGAAGTTTCCAGATTTTAGAATCAAATAGACATGGGAAAAATGCTCTGTGGTTGCTGCTTTCATGTAGGAAAAATACTTTGTGGTTGCTACTGTCATGTAGGAAAAATGAAAATATCTCTCTGCAGTGATATAGGTCTATTAGTTTAACTAAAGTAGGCCTTGTGCATTTTCACAAAGTTTGAGATGAGCCGCACTGTTTGCAACTTGTGAATAATGTAGCTTTTCTCAATATGTTGATGATTGTATAAATGCATCATTTACCTTCTTTTTGTAGCTGAAAAGAAATTTGATCAAGAAATAAAGGGGCGTGGAAAAAAGTATACTGAACTTGACACAAAGTTTAACAGGCTTCACAAAAGAGCAAAGCAGCGCATTTAGGAGGTTCAGAAGGTGAATCTTTGCTATTTTTCTTTTCCTGTTTCTGAATTTTGTTGATATTTTCTGTTTTCCTTGCTAGTTTTTGTTGCTGAATTTTATATTGAAAATGTCATGTAATGCGTTCAAATGATGATCCCTTCCAATTATAATTCATGTGCGGTTCTGTAAAAATTCATCTTGAAATAAGTATATCTTTGCTAGTTTGGTGCATCAACAGAAGAATTTTCTTGAAAATGTCTTTCATATTAATGTAGAATTTGAGTCCAAATTGTTGGTCGGAAACATTGTGCTTAGGAAAAAGATGATATTTAGGTCCAATTGCGTGAGGTGAATGAAAAGGCTGAGCAAGCATCGTCCCAGCAATTGTATATTGCAGCAGGAGTTAGAGCGCACAAGGCAGCAAGCAAATGAGGCATTGAAGGCCATGGATGGGGACAGACAGCAGCTAAGAAGTGCAAATAACAAGTATGACCATTATATTGCTCTTCATTTTTCTGATTGATGGGTGTATGGATGTTTTAGATTCCCATTCGTCTCTAGGTGTGGTGGTCAAAACTGTGTTCCTCCCGTGCACTTTACACATGGGATGGCTTTGTGCAATGACACTGTAGTTATCTTAGGTAATACCTTATTTTGTAGTTATTTGCACTGCAACGGTCAAATTACAATAACTTCCCATCCTTGATCCTCCTCCTCCTCCTCATTATTATTGTTGTTGATGATCGATTGTTCCTCAATTGCTCCATAATGGCAGCAACAATATCCCCATTGGCAGCATTCTCTTTGGTGTATGCTTGTTTTTGATGGCCTTGAAAGCTACCATCTGGAACAGTCTAATTTAAGTTTGATTTACTAATGTAAAAGTTTTTTATTGTCTGCATGTGATGCTCAGTCTCCAAAGCTGCCAATGAAGACATTGTTGCTGCCGTTATGGAGCTTACTACTTGATGTGCAGATTAGGGAGAATTTTAGGTATTCAATTGTGGAGTTAAGTTTGTTGTTGATTTAAGTTTTGTTCATCTGGGATTTGAAATAGTGATTTGCCAGTAGTATTGTTGTTTTCTATTTTCTTTCGATAGTTGTGCGTATGAAAGGAAAACAATGAAACTCAGATATGTTGTTAAAAAATTGCCATTTAATAGATTTTTATTTTATTTTCACATCATTGTCAAAGTATATAAAAAAATTGCCATTTAATTTTTTTAAAAAAATTGTGACTTTTAGCGGCGACTTTTGTCGCCACTGAAAGAGTTTTTTTTAAAAAAAAAAATTTGGGACTTTCAGTGGCGACTCTTGTCGCCACTGAAAGATTTTTTTAAAAAAAATTGTAACTTTCAATGGCGACTTTTGTCGCCACTGAAAGTAGTATTAGTGGCGACAATTTTGTCGCCACCAAAAATAGTATCCGTGGCGACAATTGTCGCCACTGAAACTGTATTTTTAGTGGCGACACTGGCTCTGGTGGCTTTTGGTGAACTTTCAGTGGCGACTGAATGTCGCCACTGATACCCTACTTTTGGCGGCGACATTAAAATGTCGCCACCAAAAGTATCCGCCACGGAGGTTACAGCAACGACTTTTTGTCGCCGCTGAAACACTTTCAGTGGTGACATTTGGACTTTCAGTGGCGACTTTTGTCGCCACCGAAAGTCAAAATTTTTGTAGTGTTAAAAGTAAGGGTAAAAAGATAATTTCACCCGAATTTGTATATTCCTCATAGGTCCTTGGTACCTCTCAGTTTTTTTACAAATTTGGGAGACTTCTAGGGGTTTCACAAATTCAAATGGTATTTAAATGAAATTTTCCTAATTTTTTATTTATTTTCCAAAATCTATTTTATAATAGTTTTATAAATTTGTTTTCAAAAAAGAAAAGAAAATTGGCAAGAAAAAAAATCTGTTTAAATAATTATTTTAAGAATATCTAATGGCACGAGAGTGAAGGCTATTTTCCCAAAATAACCCTAATTAAATAACTATTTACTAAAATGTCCATGTTTCCAAACTATTTCTCAATCTGCCCCTGTTTAGTCGACTAAATCATGATGTAATCGACTAAAATGCAGGCTCAATTTTTTTTTAACTTCCCCCGCAATTTAGTCGACTAAGTACTGTAGCTTAGTCGACTAAATCATAAAAAAACACAAAAAGTTAAAACTTCGGAAAGCCATAACTTCCGGCTCGAGAGTCCGAATCAAGTGATTCTTTTTTTGATTTCACATAACTTTTTGAGATCTATGCAGTGACATAAAAATTAACTTTCAGATTTAATGAAGAGAAAGGAGAAAAAACAACTGATTCTTTATTACGCAGGAGAAACTAACAATTCATTAAATATAATCAAGTGATTCTGATCACATAATATCTCCTGCACAATAAAGATAGGATATTGTGTGTATATATATATTTAATGAATTGTTAATATTAACATGAGTTGTTAATATTATATATATATATATATATATATATATATATATATATATATATATAATTGTTAGTATTTCCTAAACAATATATGTGGATCACATGATATGGACAATTCAAAATCTAAGAAAATCTATATTCATGTATATTATATTTAATGAATTGTTAATATTAACATGAATTGTTAATATTTAATATATATATATATATATATATATATATATATATATATGGGGAAATGATTTGTGCAGTCACTGCACCTAAGGTTTTTTCCAGTGAATACAAAACGACGCAGTTTAGTTTAATGAACATTGAAAAAAAAAACTCATTCTCTCTCTCTCTCAGCTTCACCTCTCCTCGGCGTCGGATCCGTCATTGGCGCCGGAATATTCGTTCTTACTGGCCTTGAGGCCAGGGACAGGGCCGGCCCGGCCGTGGTCATATCTTTTGTCATCTCCGGCGTCTTCGCCTTGCTTTCAGTCTTCTGCTACACCGAGTTTGCCATGGAAATACCCGTCGCAGGTAACTACTGATGATTCGTTCAAATTAATTTAATGTATTTAATTTGAAATTTAAAAAGTAATTACCCCTATGGAATAATGTGAGCATATACACAAATTGATTCTGTATTTTTTTTAATGTTATTCGTGATCTCATACGAAAAAATTATTTGAAATTTCAGTATATGTTTTGTTTTGAATTGTATATTATTATTATTATTATTATTATTATTATTATTATTTTTTATCAATATTCATTAAACTAAACTGCGTCGTTTTGTATTCACTGGAAAAAACCTTAGGTGCAGTGACTGCACAGATCATTTCCCCTATATATATATATATATATATATATATTAATAATATGTATTTTGAATATATTGTATTTTGAAAATCCAATAATTAATAATATGGATTTTCTTAGATTCTGGAATGTCATGTTATAAGGAGCCTCAAAGTATCGACACTAAATTTGTGGGGCTTGATTATTCAAATTATCCCTCCCTGTAACGTAACAATTAATACTGGATTTTCAAAATACAATATATTCAAAATCGAGATTATCTCTTCATTAATAATATGGATTTTAAAAGAAAAGATAAATAGAAAAAATATCAACACTAAATTTGTGGGGCTTGATTTTAGGGGAATAATAGCGTTTGGAAGTTATGCATGAGATCATATGTTGCAAGAGATTATTAATAATAAAATGGAATTGACTACGACTAAATTTTTTAGGGCTTGATTTTAGGGGAATAACAACCTCATCTACAGGACAAAAAAAAAGTGATTATTCTTTGAAGTTTGAAGTTTAATTTCAACATAGAGTCAGGGAAGGAGGGAGATCCAACTAACTTAATTAGGGCATGGTTTTACGATTGATCTTTTATAAGATAAAATAAAAGGTTAGGGGGGTTCAATTTAGAATTTGAATTGTCCATATTGTGCAGGAAATAATACACACACACACACACACACACACACATATTAAATACTAACAACTCATGTTAATATTAACAATTCATTAAATATATAAACACACATATCCTATCTTTATTGTGTAGAAGATATTATTTGATTTAATAAAAAAGAAAACATCAAATAAAAGGAAACAATTCATTATATATATATATATATATATATATAAGAATCACTTGATTATATTTAATGAATTGTTAGTTTTCCCTGCGTAATAAAGAATCAGTTGTTTTTACTCCTTTCTCTTCATTAAATCTGAAAGTTAATTTTTATGTGACTGCATAGATCTCAAAAAGTTATGTGAAATCAAAAAAAAGAATCACTTGATTCTGACTCTCGAGCCAGAAGTTATGGCCATCTGAAGTTTTATCTTTTTGTGTTTTTTTATGATTTAGTCGACTAAGCTACAGTACTTAGTCGACTAAATCGCGGGGAAAGTTAAAAAAAAAAATTTGAGCCCGCGTTTTAGTCGACTAAATCATGGTTTAGTCGACTAAACAGGGGCAGATTGAGAAATAGTTTGGAAACAGAGGCATTTTGGTAAATAGTTATTTAATTAGGGTTATTTTGGGAAAATAGCCCGAGAGTGCACTACAAAAAAAAACAGTTTTTTGCGGCGGAATTTTTCCCTCGCAAAATAGCAAATTTCCGTCGCAAAATTAATTTGCGGCGGAATTTGCGACGGAAAAAGTTCCGTCGCAAAAATCGCCATCGCAAAACAATTTTCCGTCGCAAAAATGCATATTTCCATCGCAAATTCATAATTTGCGAGGGAAAATTTTTCCCTCGCAAAATTTTGGATTTTGCGAGGGAAAATCCTTTCCCTCGCAAAAGTGTCAAATTTTGCGAGGGAAATTTATTCCCTCGCAAAATTTGGGATTTTGCGAGGGAATATTTTTCCCTCGCAAAATTTGAAACTTTTGCGAGGGAAAAATTTTCCCTCGCAAAATTTTAATTTATTTTTTAAAAAAATAAAAATAAAAATCAGAAATACTAAAAAGATTACATAAAAAAAAAAACCAAATTTGGTTGGTTTTTTAGAACCAAAGAAAGCTGACTAAAGTTGGAAAATGAGTTAAAGAATTACAAACTGTTTTATTCATGATGAAATCCGATAAAACATATAATCCAATAAATTAAATACCATTTCATTATTAGCAGAACACACCACATGATGAAATCGTAACTCACTAATATAATCCAGAAGAAGAAAAAATTATACAAGGTGCAGTTCAATTCTTTTCGTCATTATCACAAGCGAGCACCTTCCCTAGGTCTTCTATTCTGTTCTCAGCCAACACTTTCGCCGCAGAGATACCTTTCGTACAGAGAGACTAAAAATCAGAATAAAATGAATCATAATAACCATATGAACAAAGATGAAAGAATTGATCAAAACCGAAGCTCTCACCGAAGATACCAGCTCCGACGATGATGACGAAGGAGTGAGAGGGTGAGTCCATATGTATGTGTTTGGCGTGCTTCTTGTCGTTGTGGTGATGAAAATGGAGGAGGTGAAGGGCCCTCAGGAGCAGGTGCCGGTGGGGAGTTGGCGGCGGGTGATTCTGAGGACGGTGTCGGAGAGCTAGCAGGGGTAGCTGAGGGAGGAGTTGCCACTGGTGAAGGAGTGGTGGGAGTGGGAGCTGCAGCCGGAGGAGGAGTTGCCGGTGGTGGAGTAGCAGCAGCAGGTGGGGGAGTGGCCGGCGTTGGAGAGATCTAAAACAGATAGAAGAAAGAGAAAACTAAAAACAAGGAAATGTGAGAGAGGAGTGTGAGACGAAAGGAATATAAAGAATTTTGCGAGGGAAATTTTTTTCCCTCGCAAAAGTCATCATTTTGCGAGGGACAATTAGTTCCCTCGCAAAATGGGGGAAATTGGCGGGATATTTCCCCCCCAATTTTCCCAAAATTTGCGAGGGAAAAAAATTTCCCTCGCAAAATGGCTACTTTTTGCGAGGGAATGTATATTTCCCTCGCAAAAAGTGGCCATTTTGCGAGGGACAATTAGTTCCCTCCCAAAATGGGGCGAAATTGGCGGGATATTTCCCCCCCAATTTTCCCAAAATTTGTGAGGGAAAAAAATTTCCCTCGCAAAATGGCTACTTTTTGCGAGGGAAAATTTTTTTCCCTCGCAAAATGGGGGGAAATTGGTGGGATATTTCCCCCCAATTTTCCCAAAATTTGCGAGGGAAAAAAATTTCCCTCACAAAATTCATCATTTTGCGAGGGACAATTAGTTCCCTCGCAAAATGGGGGGAAATTGGCGGGATATTTCCCCCCAATTTTCCCAAAATTTGCGAGGGAAAAAAATTTCCCTCGCAAAATTCATCATTTTGCGAGGGACAATTAGTTCCCTCGCAAAATGGGGGGAAATTGGCGGGATATTTCCATCCAATTTTCCCAAAATTTGCGAGGGAAAAAAATTTCCCTCGCAAAATGGCTACTTTTTGCGAGGGAAAATTTTTTCCCTCGCAAAAGTTCTCATTTTGCGAGGGATAATTAGTTCCCTCGCAAAATAGGGGGAAATTGGCGGGATATTTCCCCCCAATTTTCCCAAAATTTGCGAGGGAAAAAAAATTCCCTCGCAAAATGGCCACTTTTTGCGAGGGAGATTTTTTTCCCTCGCAAAATGGCCACTTTTTGCGAGGGAAATTTTTTCCCTCGCAAAAAGTGGCCATTTTGCGAGGGAATTTTTTTTCCCTTGCAAAAGTCAACATTTTGCGAGGGAAATTTTTTTCCCTCGCAAATTTTGGCAAATTTGCGATGGAATTTTTTTCCCTCACAAATTCCGTCACTATTTCAGCATTTTCTTGTAGTGGTGAAAGCATGGAATTCATGCAAATTCAAACAAGGCAATTTTCACATACGGCATATTATTCTTTAAAAAAAAAACAAATAAGACATAAAATTCAGGGTAAGGTGCAAAAATGCACATGTATTTTACCCTCAAGAGCATCCAATACTAAGTGTTTTTTTTAGATATAAAAATACACATGAACTTTTAAAATTACAGCAAAAGTCACAGCACCGTTAAATACCAATTGACGTTGTTAGTTTTTGTGGTAGGACTTACATTATTATTCTGAAAATACGATAGTACCC
Source organism: Acacia crassicarpa (assembly GCA_034222035.1). Taxonomy (NCBI): domain Eukaryota; kingdom Viridiplantae; phylum Streptophyta; class Magnoliopsida; order Fabales; family Fabaceae; genus Acacia; species Acacia crassicarpa. Next base: position 13,147,057 of record JAWXYG010000009.1, on the reverse strand, counting down.
CTAATTTTTTTTTTAAAAAAACCTTATCCTCCCTCCCTTTTTCTCGCTCCCTCCTTCCATCTGCAGTAAGAAAAAATAACCATTCCCTACCTTCTATCGTCACAACCATGGAGATGAAGCCCACCCTCGCCGCCGCCGCTCTTGTCGTCTCCAACAAAAGCGTTCCAGCCTCACCAGAAGATTCTGAAGGGGTTGGGCATCGTTTATGATTTTCCCAACCCAAGCGGCGAAGGAAGAAAGCCAAAATCGAGAATGAAACAGAGACCAATTTATGCAGATGACCCATTGAAAATCTGGTGACTTTTCTTCCTCCTCTTCATCATCATCTTTGTTGATGGGAACTTGTAATGATGTTGAAGGCTTTTGCTCTTGGTATTTGCTTATGGCTTCACCTCTTATAGGACTTCTAAGGATTTGGAGATCTAAAAGACGCGCTGCTTCAGGAAGATTGCGAAGGAATAGGGTCATGTACTTCAGGTATTAATTTGAAATTTTTTAGTAAAAGTAACCTTTGTAATGATCGTTTCATTCATTATTTACACTTGTTGGGGAATCCTAGGGAGATGAAACTAAGTCCAATTGAGCAAATGAATTATCTTACACTTTGTTACCTTACTTGCAAAGTCGATGAAGTTTCCAGGCTTGCATTTTTTGTTTTCAAATGTGGTTGTGAGCTACTTTATGGCAATTGTGCACTGTTGGGCATCTGCGATTTCAGTCTTTAGAAATGACTGAAATTAATTAGTTGAAGTTTTCTTGCAAAATTCCTTGTTTGAATCCTATGGGTTAATGTGCAATGTTTGTAGCTGTCATAAAATCCGAAATCTCCGGCGAAAGGTCGTGTCCTTCGAGCCCAGACAAAACCCCTCCTTGTCGAGAAGAGGGTAAAAGAAAATGGCGGAATCAAGATGAAGGTGAAGATTGAGAAAGAAGACCTTGAATCGGAGCCCACGGTGGATTGAAGCTCATGTGGAGTGGATGGGTCCTATATGTCCACCGTCAGAGAAAAAGGAATGGAATTGTAGAGAGACATTCGAAGGTGGAAGATGGGATGGTATTTCAAAATCAGGGGTATTATTGTATTTTCAGAATAATAATGTGGGCCTCAATTGGTATTTAACGGTGCTATAACGTTTTTTTTGGGGAGGGGGGGAACGGTGCTATTACGTTTGCTCTAATTTTTAAAATTCATGTGTAATTTTACACTTAAAAATTGAATGCTCTTGAGTATAAAACATATATGTATTTTTACACTTTTACCTTAAAATTATACACCTATGTTGAATTTTTTGGATTAAAAAAAATCATATTAAGAAAACTTTCAACCTATAATTAAGAAGTCGGGATACAAACAAATGTCTCTTTCATCTTGTTTTTTACTGAAAAAATATATATATTCCTTAACGTCAGCAAAATCTCTTAGACTTTAATTGTAAATGTATTCCATATAGATTTGATGTAGTTATTTCCCCAGAGAGAGAGGGAGGGAGGATACTTGGTATATATATATGTAACTCCATTTATCCACTTCTTATCTCTTGAAAATGATTGAATTATAGATTAACTGCTTCTTGTATCGTCCCTGGCTTTGGCAGCTGGATCACTTGGTCAAAAAGGCGAACTCGCAAAGAAAATGAACTCTACGTACTCATTAGATAAAATTTATAATAATTCACTATACACGTTTTTTTTTTGGAAAAATTAACCAAGGTTCTAATCAAAAAATAATATTAAAAAAAAATCTCATAGTTTGTTAATGACAAGTAAACGAGCACTAATTTATCAGGGAAAAAACCACTATTAACAAGTTATGAGATATTCACTACTACAAATATGATGTACAATGTTTGTTTTTTGGCCTCATTTACGTCCCTTTAAAAAGGGTAGTCTAGGTGGGGTAGTAGTAAAATGAGACTTTTGACGTCCCAAATGTTTTAAGATGTCATAGTTGAAACTTTTGGCATTCCAAATTTTTTTTTAGGATGCCATATGCTTACTAGACAGATCACTGTGATTGACAACAATCTAGAACAAAAAAATGAGATAATAACAATTAGCAATGTACATGAAAAACACGATAATACAGATCACAGTACAGATTGACGGCAAACTGGAACCAAAAATACAGATCTAACGCTCACACTAACAGATCTAAAATCAGACTAATAGAGATGGCAATCTGAAACCAAAAATACAGATCTAAGAGATCTAAAATCAGAGTAACAGGTCCAACATTTCATATCTAACTATCAGAAGAAAAACAAAATCCAAATCCATTCCATTAGGACGAACCTGAAGATAGACGGCATCACTGTACAGAACGACGGACTCGATCAAGATGCTGGTCGGACACAGCGGTTCTGAGGAGAGAAGGAAGGAAAGGGTAATCCGAGTTGGGATGGTGAGCGGAGGTTTAATTCATTTTGCACTTGATTTGAGCTGGGACGACAAGTGAGCGGGGGTGAGCTGGGAGACGAGTAAGCAATGGTGAGCTGCGACGACGACAAGAAAGAGGGACGATGAAGACACACGAAGTCGAGAGCGGGAGGATGAAGACGTGTGATAGTGAAATGAGAGAATGAGACTCAGGGAGAGCTGTCATTTGACACCCAAATAAATAAATAAATAAATCAGATGAGTTGACTTTGGCATCCTAAAATATTTTTAGGATGCCAATTGAAATGATTTTGGCATCCTAGAGCAAATTTAGGACGCCAAAAATTGCGCCAGGTTTATTTTTAGCATCCTAAATTTAAATTAGGATGCTAAAAATTCCTAAAAATTTCTTCCGACGCCAATTTTTTCCCCCAAAATGTGCTAAATAATTAATTGGATTTTTGGCGTCCAGAAATGTTTTTGGGACGCCTAAATTAATTTTAGGCGTCCCAAAATATGATTTAGGATGCCTAAGGCTCAACATTTAAGCAAATAATTACAAAAATGCTACCACGTTCACTTTTTACTTCCTTTCTTTTTTTGTTTTTTTTTTAATAAGGACGTTTTTTAGGGAAGTAATATTGTAATAGTGATTTCTGATATTATTTTCTTTAATTGAAACCTTAGTGTGATTTTTTTTCCTTTTTTTATGATATAAAATTTAATAAAGGCTAAATTATACAAAGCTCCTTAAACTGGTTAGTTGCATATAACCCCTTGGCATTTTAAAGTTTAAAACTTTTCACTTTTAACTATTAACCCCCTGTCATTAAGTGACTGTTATATTTTTAACCTAAAATGCCGCATTAGATTATGAGATGACACATGCTATCCTGTATAAATTATTAAATTTTATAAAATCCCTTGAACTTTGAACAGTTATAGAGAACCCCCTTAAACTTTGATTTGTTATAAATAACCCCCAGCATTTCAAAATTTAAATTTAATTCCCTTAAAATTTTGATTTATAATATTAAACCACATACAATTACTTTTATCATTTTAGGTTCAATTTATTAAGATTTTTATATTATTTTTCAATTAAAATAATTTTTTCGTATGGAAAAAGATAGAACAATATTAATAATATTTATAAAAATAAAAAAGTCATCATTTGCATAGCATTTACTTATTTTCTTGGTATAAGTAAGCATTGAAAGTATAAATTTATTAAGATTTTTAATATCATTTTTCAATTAATTTTTTTTATCAGTAATGGATATTTTTTTTTTCTTGAAGAGGTTCTATGTTTATTTTTATATTCTTAAAATAATATTCTTCTAGTTTTTTTCCATATAAGAAAACTATTTTAATTGACAAATGATAATAAAAAGCTTAATAAATTTATTCAAATGATAAAAGTAACAACATGAGGATTAGTATTTTTTATCACAATTTTAAGGAAGTTAAAAAATGATAAAAGTAACAACATGAGGATTAGTATTCTTAATCACAATTTTAAGGAAGTTAAATTTAAATTTTGAAATGTTAAGGGGTTGTTTATAACTAATTCAAAGTTAGGGGTGATCTACAATTTTTCAAAGTTCAAGAGAGTTTTATGAAATTATTAATTTACATAGGATGCCTTGTGTCATTTTATGAAATATGACGTGGCATTTTCCATTAAAAAAATAATTGTCACTTAACAGTAAGGGCTTAATAGTTAAAAGATGAAATGCCAAAAGGTTAAATTTATGTTAAAGGGTTAATAGTTATATGCAATTGACTCAAAGTTTAGGAGGGCTTTTGCATAATTTAGCCTTTAAATTCACATCTTATGAATAGCTCAACCGATGATATATTTTATATTTTAATTAAATTAAAACATCCCTCTTTTGTCTTGTTGTACTTAAAATTTTCCTCAAACACCTTCCTTTTTCAAAATGGCTAATTGGAAATGCTTGATTTGTGGTAATGACTACTGCATCTCAATTCCACATTGACATAAAAAATTATAGGATTAAACTGATACTTTAATTAGTAACTGATTTGATAAAAACCTTAGTCGTCTCAGGGTCAAATCACAATTTTCCACGAATTAAAATGCAATATAGTGCAAACAATTCGGGATCGTTCTCTTATCAAGGAGCCTTTTATTTTGAGTTCCCTAGGTTAAACTAAGTGCAAAAAGAATGATTAGAAAAGGGTTTTGAAATTGATTTTCTCTAAGCTAAAATTCATTAAAAAAAAATAAAAAGAAACTAATTCTAATTTTTTTGGTATTTTTGGAAAACAATGAAGAATGCTTAGGATTAAAAAGAATTAATTATGGATGTTCTTGGTAATGAAGAAGATGGCTATCATTGCTAGAAAAATATATGGGAGTCAATTTCTCATTAAGTCTAAAGAACAACCTCAAGATAACACTTGAGTCCAATAATCTCAATTAATAAGAGCTCTTACTAACGTAGCAAACTACTATCTTTTGAGAAATTGTTAAAATCCACTTAATGTGTAATTTAAATTGGGATGATGTAAATTAAGTCTTCTCAAATCGAATGTTCTAACGAACCATTCAAATACTCAAATCAATTATAATCACTAATCACAAACATGACAGCAAGCATAATTTTATCAAGCATATAAAGAAATTTGGAAATTTAAACATCAAAATAATCATCCAATAAAAATCACAATATTCAATCTTTTTGGACACATAACAGTCATTCAAGTCTCAAAACTAAATAATGAGAAACCCAAATAAATAAATCAAATAATTAGTCTAGGCAAAAGATTAAATTAAATTACTCCCCTTTGAAGAACAATTGCTCAAGCCACAAATCTTCATCACCAAGAAGCTAAAGATTTAGCTACACATAGCCATTGAAATAAACTGAGTGGATATTGGCTTGAATTGATTTAATCAATTCAACTTGGTGATCTGGTGGTGTATTGGAGGTGAAGAAGGGTGAATTGAATTGATTAAATCAATTTCAAGAGGTGTTGGTGGATTGAATGAAACCTCCTGTGCGTGGCTGCGACTCCTCTCTAATTCCTTTCTTTTTCTTATCGTTTTTCCCAGCGTCTGCTACTTCTTTTCTTTCTTTCTTTCTTTTTCAGCGGTCTTTTTGTTCTTTTTTCGTTTCAGCCTTTGCGGCCTTCCTTTTGTTTGCTCGTAGATCTGGTTCAGCATTTTTCCTGGTTCTCCCGTGATTCTGTTTCAGCGTGTTTCTTTTCAGCGTCTCTTGCCCTTCTTTATTTAATAATGGATATATCATATCCATTTGATTATCTTTTCCCATATTCATAAAGATATCACAATATCTATTGCGTGAATCTCTCTTCCAAATTTAATATAATATATTATATGGAATCCTTCTCAATTTAATTTGTTGCCTCACTTAAATCGCATATCTCCTGCACAATAAAATATAGGATATGAATAGATTTTCTGTTATAATATTCTTTTATCCTATATTTAATTAAAAGATAGATAAGTATTTAAAAGATAATTAAATAAGCATAAGATATTAGTAAAATCAATTAATATATTCCAGAATCCCTACTTATTTAATTATAAAATATTTACTTATCAAAACTTGAATTAAAACTTCTATTTTCAAAATTAATTTAATCTTTTCAAGCATCTACAATCAAAATAATTAATCTAGCATCAAATATTCTCAGAAAAATCAATGATTAAGAGTAATTATATTTTTTTGACAATTTTCCCCTTTTTAGCCCTAATTTCATGTATTTAATTACTCTTAATATCAATTTATCATAAGAAATACATTTAAAGCTCAATAATTATGAGAAAACACATTAAAAATCCCTATTTAATTACCCAAAAATCATATAAAAATATGGTTAGATCAGTAACACTATTTTATTTATATATAATAGGGTTAAGGAGCATTTTTACTAACAAACTATTACTTCAGGAGCATTCAACACAATAAACTATTTTGTGGACCTTAAATGCCAATGAACTTTAAAAATATTAAATTTACACAAAACCATTGTATAGTGTCTAACATCCGTCTGATGGAAATACAATAAGAGAAATAAATTGATAACTCATACAATTCACTCCATTGAAGATGCCAACGTGGCTGGCTAGTGAGAGGACTGAGAACCAAAATCTGGACTGCGTGGTCGTGAACACAGCCACCGACGATAGAAAAGACAAAAACAAACCCAAGAATACAAACCCACAAATTTTTGTTATTTCTTTCTTCGCAGACTACGCCACCGACGATAGGAAAGACAAAAACCAACCAAAGAATGCAAACCCACAAATTTTTGTTCTTTCTTTCTTCACAGACTACGCCACCAAAGATAGGAAAGACAAAAACAAACCCAAGAATGAAACCTCTTCGCCGATTCTCCGCAGACTATGCCACATAAGGTTTTGGTTCTTTCTTTCTTTCTTTTGTTGAATTATTCATCTTATTACTTTGATCTGTGTTGGGTTTTCTTGTTTATTTCTGTTTTAAACAATTAAATTCTAGCTTATATGGCCTTTGTTCGGAAGTTTGATCTATGACAAACCCACTACCTCTATTACTTTAATTCAAAACCCAAAATCAAGCTCTTTATGACAAAGCCAAAAACAAAAATTTTGGGATTCAAAGTTGCAAGGCGACGAGAACGGCAGAAGAAGAGATGGAGAAAAGAGGGGCTTTACTAGAGGGAGCTGGCTGGAGATGAATGCCAACGAAACTTTACAAAGTATTTGCCCTCTCTCCCGTTGACGATGGCGAAGATTTCGCATAGAAGCTAAACCCTCGTTTTCAGATCGCTTTCCAGATCGGTTTCACCTTTACCTCCTCGATTGCGTATTGCAGCGGCACTCTCCGGCGACGCTGAGAAGGTGAAGGAATGGAGGTAGTGGTAGTGTGGTGATGGGAGAATCTCACCGGCGGTGATGAAGGTGAAGGAGTGCCGGCGAGGAAGGAGGGAGGCAAGGGTGAGATATTGAGGAACAATGAAATACCCACCCAGCTTGCTTCGTTTTTTTTCCTTGCTGACACATGTATGCCACACATTTCTTCCCACCATGCCACGTCAGCGTCAAAGTCTTCCCCTACTAACGCCGTCAGTTAAGTGTGTAAGGGATTGTGATAGTTGCAACTTTTTAAATGTTTTTTGGTATTTATGGTCCTTTCAATAGTTTATTGTGTTGGCTGCTCTTGACCCAATAGTTTGTTGGTAAAAATGCTCCTTAATCCTATATAATATAATAAATAGTCGATAATTACATAATTATTTAAAATCGAAATTTTGACAAACAACTTATCTGACATTCCATTGGCATCGTCACTTGCAACATCACATGCACTCTCATCCTCTGTCTGTAGTCAGATTATCCACCAAGTTATCCATTGTGAACGATAATTGTAACCTTAAAAATAACTTCTCAATTATGATTTATGTTGTAAAAGGTAAATATATTGGAAGAATTTTATCTCCACTTGTGCAAACGTATTTATGATAAACAACTCCAAACAAATGCTTAAAGCAAATGAGAAATACATCTTCAACTTCGGCTAATCAATTTTTATTTGGCCAAACGACTTACACTTCCAATACAATTTTTTTTTTTTTTTTTGTAAGTACATTTTCAATAATACACTGATATATCAATAACGAAGCCAACGTCCTAATAATAATAATAATAATAATAAAAAGATAACAAAGCCGACGTTGCGAGTCGAAAACACAAACAGACGATTACATAATAATAACCCTCCAACAATATAATATAATGAAACCTAATTTTACGATGTGTACGTGCATCTCAAGTTCTAAACCCACTTGTTTCATATGCAAAGTTTGAACTCATGAAACTCCAAGAAAGAATTTTGTGACTCTCAGCCAAGAGTCCAGTTGCTCCAGAAAACCCAACTCTAACCCAATCAGGCAGAATAGTCCCCAGATCAACCGAAACTCTAAGGTTGCTAAAAGTCCCAATCTCATTTCTCTCAGGATACCTAACGTACACATTTAATTCTTGCACGATTGGATCGTAGCTTATAGTAGCCAGCGCCAACAACCCCTCCACAACACTCCAAGACGTTGTGTTAACTGAAGCAATAGAGTTTATGTCCACTCCTATATGAGCAGAGCTTGTTGGGTCCCACTGATTCCAGAAAGTGTCGAATTCAACTGCGAAAATTTGGTTCTCGGACGAATTCAGAGCGATGGGAGCGCTGAAGAGTCCAAGGAATCCGCCGCCTGAATCGGGAGGGATGTCAGAAAAGAAGGGGGCAAAGAAGAAGGAGAATCCATCTGCAAAGAGACCAGAGGAAGGAGAAGAAGGGGAGACGATAAAAGCGAAGGTGGTGGTGAACGCGGCGACCTTGCCGGTTCTGGAGTCCCAGAGCTGAACGGCGTAAGGGTATGAGGCTCTGCCGGAACTGTTGGGTTGAGGGACGCCATTGATGGTCTTTGTGAGCTGGAGGATGCCTTCAGATGCCAAGGCGTCGCCTTGGAAAGTCATGGTTCCGCCGTTGCTTGAAGGGTCAAAGTTAGGGTATCTGAAGATAAGTGAGTTCGCTACATTGTGAGACAAGAGAAGGAAGAGGACAATGAAGAGGATGGTGATCAGGGAAGAAGAGAAGGAATTGGGGATTTCCATATGGTTAGGTGAGGAGCAATAGATACGTGAGGAGCTGTATATATATAGGGTTTTTGTTCGGCCATGAAAACAAAATATGCATGATTCAACATGGTCAAGACAATGAAAATTGTCTTTCAATATGGTTGAATTCAAAGCCTACCTTGAAGCTACCTGTAGCGTACAATTAAAGTCAAACACATTTAGTACAAGTTAAAAGCTAGTGAATGATATATTGATCTTCTAGGGTTTTACATATAGTTATTAATTAATTTACTTTTATTTTTAAGATAAAAATGATGAAAATTCCCTATTTAAAAATTTTATTTACCAAAAAGAACTTGTATTTTTTTTATACACGAAGATACCGGTACACCCCAAGATTTTAACACAAAAATACTAATACTCGAATGTTTAGGTCCTTCTAACCAATAATCCATAAATTTGACTGGAAGCAAGACAAATATATAAAATAGGAAACCATAGTCGGTTGTTCTTGACCATTAGGAAGTTTTGGATTATCAACGATATATATATTGAAATAAAACCTAACAGAATATTTTCCGATAACACTTTAATCTTTTGATCCAAATAATACATCATCCAAATTTCCGAAAATTACTTTGATGCATTATTAAGTTTCTACTATAATTAAGCCCTTTACTTGGCGCAAGTTACCATCTTTTTAATAGAGAGGAAATAGTACTTACCAACCAAAAAGTGATACCCGAAGGTTGAGAAGAAATAGTAGTACAATTCTCTTTCTCTTGAATTTATAAATGTATTATTACTGCTTACAGGGGGATTAAGTCTTAACTATTTTACCAAAAAACCACACTGAAAAATACTTTTATTGATAAAATTGAAGAATACAAACATAAAGGCTTAGAGATTGAAATCAAGAAATCAGAGATCAATCAATACGAGTACACAATCACACTATTTAAAACTTCAGAACCATTTTATGTTGACCTCCAACGTCATACGTACGAGTATCACAAATTCTTGGCAATTAAGTGCTGTGTATAATTTAATTAATAAAAGTTTGAAATGACAAAATCCCAAGAAAGAATTTTGTGAAGCTCAACCACCTCGCCGGTGGCGCCGGAGAAGCCAACCCTAACCCATTCAGGCAGAACAGTCCTGAGATCAACCTCAAATGAGAGGCTAGCACTGCTAGTCCCTGTAGGGTAATTCACATAAACACTTAGACTTTTCACCTCTGCGTCATAGCTTATAGTGGCAATTCCTGTTAGCTGTTTCTCAACATTCCAATAAGCTGTTTTCACTGAAGCAATAGAGTTCACATCAATCCCTATATGAGCAGATTTTGGGTCCCAAGGATTACTGAAAGTGTCAAGCTCGATGGCGACAATTCGGTTAGCGTAGGAGTTCAAAGCGGTGGGACCACTGAAGAGTCCGAGGTATCCGCCGTTTGAATAAGAAGGTATAGAAGAATTGAAGGGGGCAATGAAGAAGGAGATTCCGTCTCCAAAGAGACCAAAAGAAGTAGGTGACACAATAAAGGAGAAAGAGGTGGTGAAGGAGGCGAGCTTGCCAGTTTCAGCGTCCCAGAGGTGAACCGGTTTTGAATATGAGGCTCGACCGACACTTTTGGGTTGTGGGACGCCGCTATTGATAATGTTTGTGAGCTGAAGATAGCCCTGGGAGGCAAAGGCATAGCCTTCAAAGGTTATGGAACTTGTATAATTGGAGTCGAAAGTGGGAAATTTGAAGGAAAGTGAGTTCACATTGTGAACCAGAACGAGGATGGAAATGAGGAGGGTGAGAGAGATCGAGTTGGAGATTGCCATAACAGACAAATGTGTGTGATTGAGAGGTGGTGAAGAAGGGCAAGGGGCGGAGCTATATATATAGAGATAGATAACAAATGCGTGTGTAGAGATTTGGCCTGCCAAGAGAAGATAAAATAAGATGATTATCATACAGAAAAGCCAAATGGCACAGTACAGAGAAGGGTGATAAAATAAGTGAGAGGGTGTCTCCATTCATCACTCTCTCCATTTAGTATATCCACCATGAGATCAAGTTTTAATGATTGAGATTTATTCTATTTACCATGGCAAATTTTTACTATATTTAATTTATAATAATATTTTTATATAGTATTAAATCTCAACCATTAAAATTTGATCTAATGGTGGATACCTTAAATGAAGAGGAAATGGAGAGGGTAATCAATTGAGGTATTCCTCTTCCGATAAAATAAGGAGGTCTCTTGAACTAGGGAAGGGTGATCAAAATAATGAAGCTCCGCCTTTTCATGCAGAAACGTTCTTTAGTCAATATATAAGCGGCAGAGTTCATTAAATAATGCTTCTTAATTATCTCCAAGTTGTTTTATTTTGGACGATATAATAGTCAAACAAACACATCAAGTTGAAAGCTAAAAGCTAAGTTAGTCGCTGTTCAGCCAGAGGTTTAAGCATAGTATGGCACCCACCAAGAAATTATATAGAATCACAATATTGCAAGAGGAAAAATTGATTAGAATTCGGGGGAATTACCATAACTTCCTAAAATGGAATTTAATTACCTAAAAGTTCAATATATAAAAATTGTAAAGTCTAGTGCAATAAATGACAATAAAAAAATATATTGTTCACTTGTTATTATTGGGAATTTATAGTAATTAAATCTCTTCCTTAAAACCTCATAACTAGTAATTTCTCCTTTAGAATTGTGATCCCAATGATTAATTGCTTGAGGAGGAAAATAGTTTGAAATCTTTACTGATAAGGGACCAAACAATATAATATACTCATTTGGTCCTATTTATAAAGCAGAGAAGGTTTATTTTGGTATTATTTATAAATCAAATCACTAGATTTTTTATATGATTGTACAATCTTACCCTTCATTTATTATTATATTGACTTTATTTTTATAGGTATATCGTACTACCTCAAGTACTTAATACAAGAGCTACCATTAAAGTTTGATTTGGTTATAAATATAAGATATCAATCTACTTTGTCTCCTAGATTTATAACTTTTCTTCAAGAGTATCCAAGGGTAGTCATGATAAAAGATAGTATTTTAAGAAAACCGACATATATTTATTATAAATAACTAACATAACTAATTTTCTTAATCTATTCAAATTAGTCAACCTACTCCTATATTAATGATCGGATATACTAGGATTATATAATTGGTGCTGACTGTTGAACAAAAAATGGTTTGCAATGAACATTGTTATGAATTCTTCTTCTTCTTTTGATGGGAAAAAAAAGGATTCTTCTTCTTCTTCTTTTATTTTTGTTTTTTTTCCCTACAAACGACATCCAATGTCAAGTTAATCCAATTGGAGCTAGCTTAGATCACTTGCCAATCAAGTTTGACATTTTGTTGGGAGCGGTTATCATAACTATGAAGCTAAATATTTTTTCTAAAAAAAAAAAAAAATCAAAATGACAAAGGTTTTGTTTCTGTCTCCATGGATATTTTTTAACAAAAATATTCCACACTAACAAATTAACGTCCAAAAACACCAATTGGCCCCAAAAAAGATTTACTACATTGAGGCATAATTGTCTTCAGGTCAGTCATGCACAAATTAAATATAGGGAGAATTTTATTAAAGGACCACCAGACCAAATTTATTTGAGTAAAGGATTAAAACATTCTGAAATGTCATTACAGGATTAAGGACCAAATTTATTATTATTATCATTTTAAAAAAAAGGTTTGATCATCACTAGAGCTTCAGTGACTGCTCACCGGCCGTCGAAACTCCGATGACGACTGACTAGAGTTCTAACTACCGAAAATTAATGTTTTGTTTATAGGAGAATTTGACTTGTTCATGAAGAAAAAGTGCGAAACGACTGGAGCTCCGACGACCGAAAGTTAATATATTGTTTATAGAAGGATTCCACTTGTTCATGAAAGTTGCACACTAGTTTATGATTCTACTTTTCATGAACAAGTCTGCAATTTTTTATGGACAAGTAGAATCCTCCTAGGAACAATAACACATTAATTTTTTGTAGTTGGAGCTTAGTCAATTGGCACAGGAGCTTCAAAGGCTGAACGACAGTTGGTGACCAGTCACTGAAGCTCTAACTACAATCAATCCTTTAAAAAAAACACACACACACACAATAAAGCATGGGGCATTCTTATATTTTTATCTACAAAACTTATTTTTATTTTAGTTCTTGGTCTTGTAGTGACATTTCAGAAAGTTTTAGTCCTTAATTGAAATAAATTTGGTCATTTGGTTCTTTAATGAAATTTTTCCGTTGCTTAAATCTGTCCGTTTGAGGAAATTGATATATTTATACCACGTAGTCTGGTCCTATTTATAAATCTATTTTGACCAAAAATTTTGGTCATTATTATAAGTTTACTTTCAAAGTAATAAATGACATTATCACACTTTTGCCTCGAAAAATTATAATAGAAAATTTTTTATTCATATTGACTCTTGGGATGACATTCATAAATAAGGAAAAAATTGAAAATTTAGTCTAAAATTAACGAGTTAACTAACTCTTCTTAATATGTGAGAGTTAGATAACCTAAATTTATAAATAAGACCAGAGTGGTATATAGCTAAAAATTAGAAAATCATCTTTGAAATTGGCAAACTCTTAGCCATCTTGCGAGCACATATCGGGTTAACATAAGAAAATACTCGATTTCTATTTATAAGAGCTCAACAACCGAATTGCGCAACTAATATTAGTTAAAAATAATAAGTATGTCACAAATAAACTTTGTTTCCTAAGTATGTCCTTATTTATGAGAAGTAAGAAAGAGAGAGAAATAAAGTAAATATAAATAAAGAGAGTGAGAGAAGAAATGGAGCTGGGGATTATTGCCATTGTTGTGATTGATGAGAGGTGTGGAAAATTGTGGGGGTATAGATGTGTATATTTAGATAGAGTTTGAGTTATTGGCCAGCAATGAAGATTAAATTAGAATATTAGTTCATGCGGACAAACCAAATGAGTAGGGGTTTAATTGGGATTTCACAAGGGTGATCAAAACAATGAAAATCTGACTCTTTTGACGAGCAGTCCCTAGGCCGGAGCTTCAGATAGAGACATGGCACTGTCCACTGGCTTTTGCTTGTGTTAATTGAGACTCCTCCGATTCTTAATAACATAAAATTTTCATATTAGTCAACTTTTTTAAAAAACAATTTATCTCATTGATGTCACTCAATAATAATTAAGGAGAAGACGGAATGAGGAAATCAAAGAAAATGACTAGAATATTTTAGAAAATACTTCTTCCATCTCTAAATATAAGATCTAAAGTTGAGAATAGGTTTGTCCAAAATATAAGTTTCATTTTAGGTTCTTAAAGCATTTATTGCATTTTTTTATATTTTATCCCTTAACTTTATTTGTTGCATTTATTGTGTCTCTCACTTACCCTCTTTACAAATAAGGGCATATTAACCATGGTAATTAAACCCGGACTGGACCGGCCGGTTCGAATTGAAAACTGGCAAATCGGCCGTGAAACAGATCCGGAAAAGGATAGAAACCGCGGTCATCAGCCACCCCAGTATTTTTTTTAAAAAAAAAAAAGTGGAAGAAAGGAGACGTGAGAAACTAATTAGTGAACAGTGACCTCCACGCCTTCGACTTTCCACTTCACCTTCGTCGTCTTCTTCCTTCCTTGTCAGTGACCTTTGCTTCATCGTCACCATAAATCTTCGTCGCCAGCGAGCTCCACCTCACCACCACAAAAACTGTCGCCAACCAAAAGAAATACCTTGAATGATTCCTGAAACAATAATGAAATGGAGGCAGTAATTTTTTAAAAAAAATAAAGAAAAAAGAAAAAAAGCCAAGATGTTGGTTAAATATAGTGTCGTATTTGAGATAACCTAAATAAAAATTAGTCAATATGGATTGGCTTCATATTCAGCATTAGAATAAAATGGGCCTGCAATTTTGTAGGGCTTAACTAACATGGGCTTGCGGCTTCAATAAACAAGAAGGTAATTAGGTAAACTCCATAGACAAAATACTTAATTATTAATTAATAGGTCCCCTAAATCTGAGTTATTAATAATAGGTCCTCTGAGGATTCTGTGCCAAAAGAAACACACGAAATAAATCATAAATTTGTGAATTCGACTCACAAATAATGCAGGAGAATTTGCAAATCATTGCAAGATGGAAATTTTTGAACAAGTGATCTAATATTTCTGAGTCAAATTGAGAAATCTACACCTTATCTTTTGTATTTTTTTTTTCCTTGTAAGTTTTTGTTTAATATTTTCTTCGTCAGAATTTCACATTATTTCAACACAAATAGAAAAACTGTGCATGGTGTTTTTGGTTGCACATTATTGCTTAATTGTGCGCGCGCGCATATATATAGTGGTAGAAAAATTGAATATTTCAAGCCACTTGGGAGAGCTTTGTTAAGCATATAAGGATCAAAATTGATTTAGAAACACATTACGAAAATCACAAATTAAATGAACAAATTGAGGCCCAACCATGGATAGAATATATCATTTGAAGTAGAAGAACTCATTTTCAAAAGGTAAAATGAGCTACAACACAATAGATCTAGGCTACATCGATATTCAAGTTATAAGCAAAATAAGATGCAGTGCTATCCAGGTTGCAACCAAATTCAAGTTAAGGGAAAACTTGGCCACAAATCAAAAGAATTCTGCCGTCGTGCAGTCACCAGCAACAAAACACATAGCAATTTGTCTTCTGACTTCAATCAGCTGGTCCTTCTTTAATCTTTGAACAAGATTTGTTCCTTGGTTCTTTAAGAGCTTCAAAACTTTTCTCTATCATCCTACAAAAGAGAGAGGATTTATAAGATCTCAATTTCCTTAAATGAAGAACAAGATTCAAAACTAAGACATCCTCAAATGAAGAACAAGATTCAAAACTAAGACAAGAATTTATTTTGGTTTTGGTTTACAAATTACTGTGCCCATTTTCTCTTGTATGAACCTTTATATGGACAATTTGAATCTAAAAATAACTTTAAAGAGAGGAAAATATGTAAGAATATTATCAATATGTAAGAATATTGTCAACTACCCCGTTTAAATTGCGCCTCTAGCTACGCCTCAATTTTGAGGTACTTACCAAATATTTTTTCTTGTTTCTTTTCCGCCATTAGGTTCTAGATAAAATGAGTACATTGATGTATCATGCACAAAAAATGGAGCTGTTTTCGACTTTTTTATGATTTTTTTTCAGAATAATAGTGTAGTTTTCTTTTTCACTTAGAGCACTAAATCTTTAAAAAATTATAAAAAATTGAAAACAGGCTCTATTTTTTACACATGAGATATCAATATCACTCATTTTATCTAGAACCTAATGGTAAAAAGAAACAAGAAAAAACATTGATATATGTGCATTCAAATTGTTATGGCTTAAATTCCATGTTTAATTTTATGAGAATCGCTTCATTAGGAAGGAATCTGTCCAATCTCATGGTCTATTTTTTTTTTTTGCTCAAGGTCCAATCTCATGGTCTTTCAACAATGAAACTTCAGCAGATTTTAGTCACTGTGGGCTGGAATAATGACAGTCTGCTTTTTCTCTAATCCACTTGCTTTGCGTTCATTAAAATATTATTATTAAGAAATAAAGTTGGCTTAATTAAAACAAGTAATCATATCAATCCAGTAAAAATATATTCTGCCACCATGTATATATCAAATTCAGCATCATTAGTTTATTCCTTCATATCCAATTCTTAATAGAGTTAAAATCAAAACGATGATGCATGGTTGATTAATGGGGGAATGACACTTCAGAACTGATACATCAACTTAATTTCAGTTTAGAACCAAAAAAAAGAAAAAGAATAAAATCAACGAAAGATGTAATTACTTAATTATATTTTTCTAAATTGTTTCATGTTAAAATTTAGAAATTTAATTGAAAATTTTTTGTAGTCAACAATAAATTGTAGAAGATGTGTGTTAAGTTCTTCCAAATATGCATTAGCTAATAAACAAGTTTTTTATAATAAAAGAAAGGGTCAAATGTTTCTGCTTGTACTGCAGAATTTTTTTTTTTTTTGTCATACTCATATAAAAGTGAATAAGTCTCACTAATTTTTCTCTTTTTTTTCTTTACAATGGAGCCCACTCACTTTTATGTGAGAATGACAGAAAAATATTTCTGCAGCAAAAGTAAAAACATTAAACTCTAAAAGAAATAAACAATTTTTACAAAATATTTTTTTGTCGTACAATCATCAAAACTCATAATCTAACATTTATTCACAGCTTGTTCATAAATATTTCTTATTAATTTTAACCCAACAATAAATATATATGTTAAAAATAATAATTAAACATTACCTTTATTTTAGATTCAATATTCAAAATGTATTAAGAATATAAGAATAAAATAACATTTCAATTTTAAAATATGAACAACAAAATTCATTATTAGCATCCTAAGCTAATTAATGTTTAACCCTGCTCGCACGTAGAATCTTGAATCTGAGTCCGTTCAACTATTCAATATTTAAGAAAAGTGAAAGTGTGGGACTCACATAAGACTGGTCTTGGGAAGAGTAGGTAAGCCTTCGCTATATACTCCCTCGATCTCTCCTATCTTTAATAAAAGATATATTTATTTAATTTGATTAGATTAAAAAAGTTGGTTAAATTAGTTAATATGATATGTATTCTCTAAAATATTATAGTTATCACGCTTACATGCATTTTACTAATACTAATAATGAATTAGTATTAATATTAGATATTAAATTAAATAAACATAAAGCTCCAAGTTCCATCAAATCTTATTGGTGTAAGCAATCTTGTTCACGTGGGTTTAGCCATCCAATAAAAATCCCACCTTTGAGACAATACCCTCAAACTTTATGAACAATCCATTCGTCGATGCCATACTTCATTTGAAGTCATATGTACCACCTCGTATGTGCCTCACGCTCACATGTGTGCCTGCTCCCCTTATTCATATGTTCATTAAATTTAATTTTGAAGAATCCTCTTGAAGTCCATTTATAGGTAAGAGAGAAAGAGAGAGCATTTTGAAGAGGAAGAAGTAGAAAGTCTTCTTCTGTTTCTTTTCTTATAAAGGACAATCAAGTGCACAAAATTCCCACTAAATAGAGTCTAGGGAGGAACAGATATGTCTATGCAGCCTTACGACTCTCTACAAGTAAAGCGGCTTCTTTCAGAATATAAACTCTTGACCTATAAATTACATATGGTAGCAATCTTATTGTTGTTTTGAAGCTCACCCTCTCTTTTAATTCTTTTTCTAATTATTTTTTTTTTCAATTCTTATTTATATATATATATATATATATATATATATATATATATATATATATATAAATAATTGGATTTCGATTACTTTTATGCGAAAATTTCATTGCAGCCCCTCTATAGCCATTTAATATCAAAGAGTCCCAATTATTATTATTTTTTTAAACTTCACTGCCACCCTAGGACTAAATTGAAATTAGAGTAAATACCTTATTTGATCTCTGAAAAAAATCACGGACCCCTTTTTGATCCCTCAGTAAAAATAACTCATCCCGTAATCCCTAACCACATTTGGGACACTTCACTGCATGTGTCCTCTTCAACTTGAAAGGACTAAACGTGGACGGTTTTTGGATTTTACAGGGATTACGAGATGAGTTATTTTTACTTAGGGACCAAAAAGGAGTCCATGATTTTTTTTCAAGGACCAAATAAGGTATTTACTCTTGAAATTAAGTTTTTGGTCGAAAAGACATTTATGCCCTTGTTTTGCATATGACCGAAATTGTCTTATAAATTCCCACGTATCTTATAAATACACATATTTGACTTATAAATTTTCACATGTTTCTTATAAATAACATGTATTTTTATTAATATGGTCCTAGTCTTGTACATGACCGATATGGTCCTGTATATATATAGACATATTTGATTTGTAAATTCTCACACTTGTCTTGTTAATAGTAATATTTAACTTGTAAAGTAAGGGCATAATTTTCTTTTCACTCAAAAAATTTGATTTCAGTTTAATCTTGTAGGGTGTAGTGAAATTTCCTAAAGTTTTGAGGGTTGTGATATTAAATGGCTATACAGGGAAATATTCCCTACTTTTATTATTTCATAAAAGGAAATTATTTGGGAGCTGCAGGTGGAAGATGATATTTATAATTCCCTGATTTGGAAACTCTTAGGAAACCGAACACACAAATATCTGTTGGACACGTGGAGATACTTTGAATTCTTTAAGGTTTTTCTGACCATCTGCTCTGCTAGCTGCTTTCCAACTCCAAGATAACAATTTTAAACTGCAAGTTGTTGCACACTCCCAAACCTAGCTAATTAAGAAAACTTAAAGCATTAATTAATTAGCGTGATAATAATTCAGATGAAAATATTACTGTAGAATCTAACATGCCTTAGCCATCATCAGCTTCTGGGAACTTTAGACAATCCACATTCACTTTAAATACTTTTACCAAAAGCTAGCCTCGACCTCAGAGAATTTCATCATGTCAGTAAATATTTTTGGTAAAAAGTGTAAGCAAACACACTCATGCATCGAATTTAAAGATGTACAGAAAATTATTCTTTTATTTATAAATTTTAAGATTAAAAGTTTGAGGGTTTATAATTGACTTTCTGAAGAAGCCCTTTCATTTTCTGAGAGATTATATTATATAGATCATAATAATTAAGATTGAACTCTTAATTATCTCATCTGCTTATGAAATTTACCGATAAATAGATTAATTAAAATGTAGATATATAATTTTACCAAAAAATGGAGATTTATAAGAATAATCCTTATATTCTATATACTATTTTTTTAAAAAAAAAAATTGGAGCTTTATAAAATATTCTGTCCTACAACTTCTGGGTTAAAGTGGAAATTTGGCATATGTAAAAAGTTTTTAAAGGAGAAGCAGCGTTACATGAGAAGTTTTTTTGGGTTTAATATTATCTTAGAAGTGTTAAAATAAAGCAGTAGTACTCGTTACAATTAAAAAGTTCACAGTGAACATTAATTTTTTAACAGTTAAAGCTGGTTTTTTACTAGTATGAGGCAATTTTGCAAAACTTCTAAGGTGATATTAAATCTAAAAAAACTTCTAAAGTGACATTACTCTTTTTTAAAAAAAGAAAAATTACACCTTACCCCATAGCTCTGTTATCCTTCAAACTATGACACTTGATAAATTCATAGGCCTGGGTATGGGTGATATAAATTATTAATAGGATTCTCTGCACGAATACATAAAAAATTCCATAATGAGAGACATTTTGATACAGAAGAGGTGACTAAAAAGAAAGTATTTCCAATATGTAAAAATTGTATATGCCAACTTTGGAACGTGTCAGAGGCTCATACGGCTGACGGCGCCATATTAAAATACTTGAAATGTTTTAAAGTGGTATTCTTTCCCCCGAGTAAAAAATATATTTAATTTAGGGGAGAATTTCAGTTAAACCCCACAGCACTAAGTTTATCTCAATTAACCCTAAAAAAAAATTCTAAAATTTCACCGCACTTCAATAGATAAAATGAAATTAAGCTTTGTAGGTAAAAGGATAATGATACCCTTACTTTATTTTTTTTTAAAAAAAATGTTCAATCGTCATTAGAGTTCGAGCGACAGGTCACTGGTAAGAGCTCAACTTGAGTGGCCTCTGGCAACTAGCTATCAAAGCTATGGAGGTGGCCAGCCAGAGCTTCAACCACCAAAAAAAAATTGCGATGTTCGTATGCTGATTCCACTTGTTTATAAAGAATTGCACACTTGCAGATATAATTCGTTCGATTTGTGATGTTTACATGTTTATTTCACTTCTTCATGAGAAGAGACAGTTGTAAATAGGACTTGTTCAATATGTGTTGCTCATATGTATTTTCCACTTGTTTATGCTGAGTTGTACACTTGTAAATGAGACTTGTACATTATTCTATATTTTCTTGCTAACCAATTAACTTGTATTGTTTATATGTCTATTTCACTTATTTATGATGACTTTGACACTTACAAATGGAAGAGGTAGCTTTGTCTTAGCAGTTGCCAATAATAGGTTGTAGAGCTCTGACGACGACGATTGAACTTTTTTTGAAAAAAGATAATAATGCAAGGGTACTAAATTCTTTGGGTTTAATATTTTTGTTTTTACTGCAGAAATATTTTTTTCTACCACTCACATAAAAGTGAATGGGTCCCAATAATATTTTCTCTCTCTTCTTTTTACAATGGGACCCACTCACTTTTATATGAGTGTGAAAAAAAAATGTTTCTACAGTAAAAGCAGAAACATTAAACCCAAATTTTTTTGCCCACAAATCTATGTTCATTTTTTGGTCTATGGGATGCATTGAAATTTTATAATTTCTTGGGGTTCAAGGTTGCTCCTCGGATTTGACTGAAATTTTCCCTAATTGTTTTTTTAATTTTAATGTAGAAAAAAGTACATAAATGTTGGTAATTAACGATTTTTTATTAGGAAAATTATAATAAAGGATCTAAGAAAAAAATATTTATTAAGAAGGACCATAAAAAATGGTAATTATTATAAAGGACCAAAAATTAAAACATTAAAATAGAAAGACTAAATTACCCTTAGTCAGATTTCCTATATTATATCTAATTAAATCAGAATCTAAAGTGATTGATTAAAAATGATAAATAGAGATCAAATCAAAATCTGAAATATGTAAGTTAGAGTCTTTACTGGTAATTTTTTATCTCTCCGTGGAGGAAACATAGGTTATTCCATTGACAAAGATCTCTTAGGCCTCCTCCCCTTGTGTTCTATGAATTTTCATGAAATTATCTCTTTTCAAAACTTGAGGCAGTGTACAGTAACCATGAAGACTTGGAATTGTAAAAGTAAGATGTTTTTTTTGGATTTCTTACTTTTACACAAAAAATGTAGAACCAAGGGCAATTCAGTCTTTTTATTTTAATGTTTTAAGTTTTGGTCCTTCAAAATAATTACTATTTTTATGGTCCTTCTTAATAAATATTATTTTTCTTAAGCTCTTTAGTATAATTTTCGCTTTTTCATGGGGCGGCCTCACTTTCTTCACCTTCTTCAATTAACTTTTTCTTCATATAAAAAAAGCTCGTCTCTCTCCCTGCAAGAAAGGAAGATCATAAGAAGGCACAACAGCCACCACCTTCATCGTCAACCTATTGCCTTGGCTCAGTAAGAATCTCTTGTTTTATCCCAAGAATTTTATCTGTACTTAACTTTCTGTGTGCGTGCTTGTGACTGGCTTATTCTGTGTACAAAGGTAATATTGTTAAAGATCATCATCAGAGAGAGATAGAATATTGCAGAAACCCTAATAGAGAGGGGAATATGGGCAGAGGGAAGATTGAGATCCGAAGGATCGATAATTCAACGAGCAGGCAAGTGACTTTCTCAAAGAGAAGAAAGGGATTGATCAAGAAGGCCAAAGAGCTAACAATCCTGTGTGATGCACAAGTTGGACTCGTCATATTCTCCAACACTGGAAAGCTTTATGAATATTCAAACACCAGGTTTGGTCTCCATCATCATTATATAATAAAATGGTTAATTTGATTCATCTTTATAAGCTGATGTGTATGTGCGTGTGTGTACGGTTTGCTTTATATATTCATATACAAATAAATGCGCAAATAGATATACTTGATATGTATCTATAAACAAGTTTCTACTGGGCTATATTTTCGCTAGCTATATCAGTGGCGTTAGTTAGATTTAGGCTGTAATTTGACAAATATCCTTAAAATTTCTGCAAACGGGTAATTAGAGCTCGAAGATGCTTTTAGCTGTGCCAACTGTATAATTTAGGAATGACCCTATATACTAAGGTAGAGGCCCTTTATGAATGATGAATAATATTAATAAACTTAATGATATGGACTTTGATTATGTCAAAGTCAGCTTGTTTATCATTTTTCTGGGTGGTTTGGATCAAGTGAGTGTAAAAAGATATATGGGTTTGCGCTACCAAAAAAGGCAAACGCAGGTTTTAAAGACAGTAGTATGTTTTGAGGTTGTAGCAACTGCAACTATATATATATATCTATGTCAGTACTGTGATTATATTGCAGTAAAACTATAGTAATTTGGTGAGAAATTTGTATAACTGCAGTCATTTGGGTGGCAGGTTTTTTATAAGACAATTGCACCCACTGATAAGCAAAGTTGTTTCTCTTGGATTCACTGCCAAATAGGCTTCAGTTTTAATTAACTGCAACTATTTGGCTAGGGTTAAGCTCAAAGGTGCAGTCAAGTCACAACTATTTGTTATATTCCTTTTGTTTTAGAGTAATTGCCACTTCTGAGGATTTCTCAAAATAATTATTGCATTAACATTTTACGGAATCATTAATCACCTGTTTTCTCACTGATTCAATCCTTTATTATAAATATCTCAATCTACTTCAGGGAATTTAAAAATTAAATACTTATATTAAGGGTATTTCAGTAAATCACAATATCATTAGTTTGATTCCCATCTAAGTAATTTAATTATTTTCTTGATCTGCGTGAAAAATCATCAGATGGCCATATTTTAAAATAAAGGAAGTATGTATATCTGTGTGTGTATAATCACTTACAAATCTTGTATTATCTTCATATTTAGTTATTATCTCCATTCATTTGATATACACTCTCAAAGTCTCTACTCTTCTCCCATTCTCAGTAAGGTCTAGAAGAGTTTCAAAGATTCTGATTGTTTTGAATTGAGGAAAATAATGGTGATTCTGATTGTCATTAATTTAATGGTTGTAACACTTTTTTAAGAGAATAAAAGATAATTGACACAAAATTTTCAATTACAAAATCAGAACTTATTTTATTAATTTATTAATTTATTATTATTATTTTTGCATTGATATGACCAAAATTTCACAAATCTGTGTGCCTTAATTTTCGTTGATTTTTTTCTTGATTAAAAATGGATTTTTCTTTAGCAACGTTTTTTTTTTTTTGGGTAGAGAATTTTCATGTGATCAATATAAAAAGATATTATTGAAGAGGATTTCCAACTTTCAAACTTAAAATCTTGATTTTTACATTTTTTATGTATATGTTTTCGTATAAGGGCTCTATAAAAGTGAAACTTACGATTATCTTATCTTTTGTAGTCCTTGAAATTCTCTAGTTTACTTCACACAAAAAAAGAAGAAGAATATAATTCAATATTAAAATTGGGGGGAAAGGTATATATAATAGATAAAGAAGGAAGAGGTTGATGTTCAACAAACAAAATATAGAAAAAGATCCAAAAACATTACACGTTCATCCTATACATGTGCAATAGTGTTGAGAATGAAAATGCTGTAAACTAGAGCTACAATTCTCAAAAGACTATTTGACCAAAAAAAAAAAAATCTCAAAAGACTAAGCTCTTTTGTTGTTTAATTTTCTTGAATATTTGTGAAGTAAAAATTTATATATCAAGGTGATCCAAGACATAAAAGAGGAACATGATTAAGAGAAGCTCTCTCTCTCACCCACCCACCCACCGGGGGGGGGGGGGGGGGTGAGTGAGTGAGAAATAGTAGGCAGAAATCATAAGCAGTCCCAGGACACATTTTCATAGGCGGAAAACATCGCAGGTAGGTAGATTCACACTCTATAACACACACACACACATGTAGCTGGAGTTCACTGACATCAATATCTACATAAAGCCGCCAACTCCCACTGATCCATGCAAACCACTCAAGAGATGCTCATGGTCTCTGAAAACTTACCAACTTATAAATTATCTGGTTAGGTTTTGGTCAGTTCATTAATATATTAAATCCATCATGAGCTTTTAATTAAATTCTTTTCATAATCTCTGAAGGAATACTTGCCCATTTTAGAAAGCAACCTAGGCTTAATAAAGCATAAAACTTTCTTACTGGATGTCTAGTCTGAACACACAATGAGGAAGTGTCAATTATTATTACGTAGCACACCACCAGTAAGAGCATGTTCCAGAAGTTAAACCCATCAGGGAATTATTATCCTGTGTGTATATATATATGTGTATGTGTGTGTGCATGTGTGTGTGGGGTACGGTGTGTAGGTTAATGCACATGCACCAACAACTACCTTTAATATAACACACATATTTTCTAAAACATTTTAGTCAGTTGTTGTAGAAGAAGAATCAATAGGGGTAAATTAAGAAAAGATTGACAAATATGACAACCTTGTCTTTATGTAGGAATAAGATCAATGCTCAAATATGTCTTATTCTTATGATATTATAGCAGCAGCAACAACCTTCATTCTACTATGATGGACTACATATGTTATTGAGCTCTATCGACAATAATATTGTTAGATAAATTGTTAGCCAATAAAATTTTACTCAATAATCTTATTAAGTGTTTTCTTTCTGTCTTCTTCTTTCCCTTTTTAGAGGATTCCAAACTATTTGATCTATTATCCTTCTTCTCTTCACATGCCCAATGGTCTTCTTTATATATGTCTAAATCACTTCAAATAATTTTCTATTATTTTTTTATTCAATAGATGTCGCTCCAACTATATCTATATGTTTATCAAAAATCTCTTTTATTTTCTTTTTTGTATAACCACTCATTCATCTTAATATCTTGATTTCAACTAGCCATAAAGCTCTTGTTTTCTCTTTAAAGTCTAACATTCACAATTATATAACATTGTTGTTTTTATAACAGTAGCCTAAAACTTGTTTTTTTATCTTATAAATAGTTGTTTATCATAAATAACCCAAGTGGAATTTTTCATTTTAAACCATCCAACATGAATTCTATTATTAACATCATCGTCAATTTCCCCTTCTTCTCAAATATCTGAATTTTGCCACTTGTTTAAAATTTGATCTGTCATTTTACTCTCAAAAGAACTTCTAACATATCTCTTTTCAAAACTACAACGTATGTATTTTGTCTTGCTATTACTCAAGTTTAGGGTTTTTTTCTTTTTCTTTTTTGGTACACAACCACGAGAACTATACCATCAGTAGAAATTGCAATTGGGGATTTCTTCACACACACACACAGACAAGCTTTGTTTTTTTTTTTTTTTAAAAAAAATATTTTGATAATACACATAAGCTTAGTTAGAACACCAAAACAAGGTTAAATAAATAAAGGGCTCAAAGATGATCCCTAATGTAGGTTAATCCTTATAAAAAAGTCTTGTCTCACTTCTATATGTTCTCACAATAGTTGTTGCCCCTGCGCATATCTTGGATGAATTCAATGCATGTTTCTTTGCCAATTGAAAAGCATAAGAAAATGTGTTGTGTGTGTGTGTGTGTGTTTTTTTTTTTTTTTCCCATTTTGTATAATGAATCTTTACAAATTGTGGCCACTGTTCAACTTGACGATAATTGACATGTCAATCATTTTATCTATCTGTGTTCATATATTTTCTACAATATCTAATTTAGAGCATGCAGGTACTACATGTAGGCAAAAAAAGTATATCACAGCAACAAACTTAAGAATATAAATAATTGAAATGAACCCATGAAATCAATCTTTTTTTTTTCTTTTTTCTTTTTTTTGTGGTCTCGGGGTATCCCTTCACACCGTAAACTTCCTAAAAGGGCTTTAGTGTTGGCCACAAAATCCTCTCCATACACACCATCAAGGATTGAATCCTTCACTAGATACTTAATCATATTACTTCTTGTATAGAATAATAGTTGCTTCATAGAGGATCCAATTTTATTTTCCTCTTCCTCTTTATATTATTGGTTATTACATACTCTTGGTCCAAAGTTGATGCCTTGAGATAATCTTCCCCTGCACCGTTTATTGAATATGAAATTCAATCTTCCCTTGAAATACTACATAAAGAATCAAACGCATTCAACTTATCTTCCCCTGCCTGCTGAACGTTATTGCTAAGGACTTGCTTATCTGACTATACCAGCTGAAGCCATTCATAGGTGGCAACGCTTTTTATTTGCCCCACAAGTAATTTCACATAGCTTGTGTTGCTAATCTTTTGCCAAGAAATTTTTTTTTAAAGAAAAAATAAATAAAAAACCTAACGCTGATCCTGTTGGTCTGGACCTTCCTCCAAATTGGGCTACTGTTAATGGTGCCTCCTCTGGAAACCTCCGAACAGTTTGTCCGCAAAAGATAGTACATTTCCAAGATCAAAATGTTAATTTTCTCACCATTCTGACTAATAGGAAATTTGATAGAAGGTGAAACATATTGCAATAGCTTTTGGGGGCATGTTTAGAAAAATAAAAGTGACACCAAACATAGCTGGCTATGTTTGCTTTCTTGCAGTCATTTTCTTGAGTTAGATGTGTGAACTGTAAGCAAACAGAACTTAGGCCTACAAAGTTTCTGGCGCAATATAGAGGAGCAGAAGAAAAGTACAGAACTAGTGCCAGAAAATGGAGTTCTAGAACAATTTTGAATGTGAAGGTTGCAAATTTGCTTTGAAGGGCTAGCAACTTCTATTAACTAAGAAATACACCAAAAAATTACAAAACTTGCCTTCAAAATAAGTAAGCCCTATAGAAAATATTTTCCTGTGATTCAATCTTTTTTCTCAATGAGAATCATTATAAAGGCCTACTCTATTCTATCTGAAATTTAAGCAACATAAATTATTATGGCAGAAAAGGTTGTGCTCTTCCTATCTGATAGAAATTGTTGCACGTAAGAAATTCAATTCTTAATCACTCGTAGAATTTTTGGGCAACTGTTTGGAGCCATTAGTAATTCTAGGAAGATGATAAATGCAAAATGGCTATACTTCTGTAGTGGGCGTACACTATAATTAATGAACATTTTATCTCTGTTTCTGTGGAGACCTTTCATTAGAGAATCTTATGATATGGAAATTTCTCTTCCTTTGGTTCAGATCATACAAAGCCTTCATAGATAACTGAACATTCTCTTTGTATAGCAAACTAAAACGTGTGATTCCATTATATGTCCAGCATGAAATCAGTGATAGAGAGGTATAACACAAGCAAGGAGGAACACCAGCAACTGCTGAATCCAAATTCGGAAGCCAAGGTATGCTCAGCAAACTACATTTTAGAAATGCTGGATACTTTTTTTACTTGGTCCATAAGTAATAGCCTCATGCTAAGAATATAATATTTCCATTGATCACAATTTGTAAAGTTATTCCTGAATATACCGAATATTGATTTGGCAGCTGTTCCTATATGTCTTAATAAAAATCACAAATATTCTATTAAGACCTAAATGACAGAACTCCACAGAATTTGTTAACGGATTTCTGGCCAACCTGCCAGAACAATATTCTATTAAGACCTAAATGACAAAACTCCATAGAATTGTTACTGGATTTCTGGCCATATTGCCAGAACTTCTTAATTTTTAGACATTTCCTTCCCAACCTAAGCTTTAAGAAGAGTTATTTTTTTTTATCGTTTTCTTTATGATTCTCTGAAGCAACTCTATATTAGACACCATCGATAAATCAGAACAGTGGGCACTTTCAATAATATTCATTAACAGTTTTTCTTTGTATTTCATCACAATCATTTCATAGAAATCTGTGAGACATGTTGCAGTATATTGAAAGGATCACAGCAAAGAAAAAGAAAAAAGAAAAAGAGAGAGGATATCTAGTTTGTATTTATTTTTCCTGCTCATGACACTGCATAATTTTATTTGATCCTTGATAGTTTTGGCAAAGGGAGGCAGAAGCATTAAGGCATCAACTACAGACCCTACAAGGAAACCATCGGTACAAGCTTTTTCCATTATTTATCCCGCAAAATATTTGAAACTCTTATTGAGCAATTTTTTTTTTTTTGCTCAAGCTTATTGAGCAATTAAAATACATATGATCCTGGAAACTCTATATTTCAGTGTCAGACATGGAAGTATTGTCATAATCCGTACTAAAGTAGTGTGTTGTGACATGCTACTTTTAAAATGATAAAATGTCCATTATATATTATCATTTCCATCATTATTACTCCCAGTTTCAGCTGCTTTGACTTGCCACGAACTGTGGCAATTGATACAGAGGCATATCAGACAATACTATTTTTTTAGGGGGTGAAGAGACATTACTTTGACGTATATGCTAGGGTGTGAGCCGCAAATATGATAAATAAAACTTCATTTCAAATCCATATAAGCCTCTCAATTAAAAGTTAGGAAACCTAATCGATATCATTTCATAAGAAAAAATATTTTTAAGAAATAATAAGATGAGAAGAAATGCATTCCTTCTGCAACATAGTATTCTGATTTGGACAAGCAAAAGAATTTCCAGGTGGTTTGGTTTTAGCTGAGGCAAACAATATTCAACTCAAGGTGCAGCTTACCACTACATAAAATATAAAATTTCTCCTCAAAATGCCTTCTCTAAATTTAAAGTCTTCAATTCCAAAGCACCATCACCACCTGAAAACCCAAAGCCAGATTTATGGATCGAATAGTGAAGATCTTACTTTTTTGCTTCAGGTTCTTACCTCATCCCATATCTTCTCCAGGCGGATTTTGGCATTTAACAGAACGCATATACCATACCCATATCCGGCCCTGTAACAGGAAGCTTAAGCAAAACCTGATACACCCCAAGTTTGACTTTAAGCCATTCAACCAAAAATAAACATCGTCTAATAGAATTATAAGGCCAATCTGCAACAAACACAGACCGAAGTATTTGGATTGTAAAATTCATCATGCTTTGAACTGGTGAAGCAAGCCTTTTTTATTTTTTCTTTCTCATAGTAAATTTAAGATTGCTTCATTCAGAGAAAGCATTCCAAATATCGTTTCCAGGTGAGACAATTTTCAAATACAAAAAAAAAAAAAAAAAAAAAGGTCTCATCCCCATTATGAAAATTTGCATGCTTTTTTTTCCCCCTTATTTTCATTTTCCCTCTTTCTTCTTGCATTAAAATTGTGGTTATCAGAAAAAATTGTGGTTAAAAAAAAAAAGGCTCACTGGCCAATCACATGAATATGAGCACAAAAAGGAATTAATACGCCTACATGCCACATCCAGTCAAGCACTGCCATAATAGTAGCTTTAAACTACTTTCATTTACAATAGAAACTGGCAATAAAATAAACAGAACGACTATATATATATATATATCATAAAGCTTCATGTATGATTAACATTTTGAAGGTCCAGGACTGGCCAATCACATGAATATGAGAACAAAAAGGAAATTAATACGCCTACATGCCACATGCAGTCAAGCACTGCCAAAATAGTAGCTTTAAACTACTTTCATTTACACATAGAAACTGGCAATAAAATAAACAGAACGACTATATATATATATATATATGTATCATAAAGCTTCATGTATGAATAACATTTTGAAGGTGCAGGCAAATGATGGGAGAACAGCTTTATGGTTTAAGTGTGAAAAACCTACAAGATCTCGAGAACCAGCTGGAAATGAGTGTCAGATGTATTCGCATAAAAAAGGTCAACTAACTTTAACATTGAAATAAACAGCAATGTTCCTTTACTTTAGTACTGCTGATAAATGTGTTTGGCCAATCTCTACAAGGCCAAAGCAATATGTAGGGAGTTGAAAGCTATTAACACACTTCATTAAACTCTGCAGGAACAAATTCTAACAGAAAAAATCCGAGAGCTGAATCAAAAGGTCTTCTTGAAACATAATATTCACCAAATTTTCTTTCAAAAGCATTTGTAATAATGAACTGACACCTTTTTCTTATTTTCCTTGCAGGGAGACAGTATACATCAGGAAAACCAGGAACTCTATAAGAAGGTAGACCTCCTTCGACAAGAAAACACACGATTGTACAAGAAGGTAGCCAACTTTTAGTTATCCACTAATAGGGCATCATCAAAAGTTCCAAGAGAATTTAGTTATGTTTACTCAGGCTCTAAAATATGACAACAGAAATCTTACCTTGCTTAAGATGTCTCAGGTTTATGGAACATCAGAAATGGCAGCTACAAGCAAAGATGCATTCAATCCATACGGATTTCATACTGGTGAGGACCGACAAGAACTGATCCAACTGCAGCTAAGTCAGCCAGAGCAAGACACATATGAGACATCAGGCAGTGCCTCAAAATAACAGTCAAAGGTTCTCAAGGTAGATATTTTGACACAACATTGACACTATTACAAAATTGCAGCATATAACCGTGTATGAAGTGATGAAGAGTCCTTCTGCATGAATCTCACCTGATTACACAAAACAAGAATCAGTACCAGAACATCTATGGTTCTTGAAGTGGGAGGAGTTATATAAAAGCTTATCAATAAGTGACTGCATTGCTATCAGATATGCATGTAAAGTGAATTATGGGAAATTTTGAATAACAAAGCGTGGACATAAAATATTCCGATTTGTCTATCCAATTATTCTTTATAGATAATCAACAAAATGTGAGTTCTCAGAAAAATAAAAATAAAGTGCAGTTGCTCGAGCCAGAATTTGAATTTATATACTGTAAAAGATTCAGGAGCACAACACTACCATTCCACATCTCCTAGAGTTGATACATTTGACAGAGCATTTGTAGCATGAGTATATAAGAGGGGGGGGGGGGGGGGGGGGAAAGGGAGAGAGGAATGGATACACATCCAACTTTGGGGGTGAATTCATCTGTTTTTGAAGCGTACCGAAAGAGAAGAGAAGAGCAAACGAAGCATGTCCAAAAGTAAATCAATCTCTTGGACTGCTACGAAAATGTCATCCAATTTCAAAATAGCACAATCTAATTCGAAAATTTCACCCGATTGAGCAGAAACCCCGCCAATACTTCCCTTGTGCTATTGATTCTCATTTATTATGTCATTCCAAGTCATATTGTTTAGTTTAAGTACAGCATGTGTGCTTTAAGTAGTTTCTAAGTTCTAACAAATATCTTCCAAGTTCTGTTTAACTGTCTTTGCCCATGCAAAATGTCAATTACTAGAGGAAACATCTAAGCCCCAATCAGGGGCAGAACCAGGATTTAAAATCAAGGAGGCGAAAATTATAAAATAAAATTTATTGGAGTTAGCATTTAAAATTAGTGGGCAAAAATTATAAAATTTTACCCAAAATTATAGGAAATTGTGCTTTACCAGGATTTGATATCTTGTGCATAGATGAAAACGCTAAAATATACTCATATTACAAGTAAAAGTTACCAGCTTACTACCCAAAGCTTTGCAGAAATATAACCTTTCAACTGTACATGACAAATTCATAAGCCCGAGTCATTCCAGCAAGTTTCCCATAAATTGCATCAGAAAATTAAACAGATTTTGAATGCATTCGGGTTGATCAAGAACATAATTAAAAGCATGAAATGTCAGGCACCCGTCAATAAAATATCTGTTTTAAGAGGGGAAAAACGACTTATATAACAACAGTATAGACGAAATATCTAAGGAAACGATCACATGCTATAGTGCCCTTATGGAACTTGCTATAGTGCCCGACTCTGTATCAAAGCAGATTTATTTGAGACATCTGTTTAAGAAAATCAAGCGAGTAAAATCACATCACAAATCTTCCCAATAATGAATTAACGTTATTGCAGGATGATTATTAATTAGAAAGCATCAACATTTGAAGTTGACGGAACCACGTTAAATCGATGCAACCGAGGGGCGAAATGAGAAGAAGATGCAGGGGAGACAAGGACATAATTCATGACCTGGTGAAGAAGATCACATTCATGCCTACCTGAACAGTGACATTGATTCCTGTGAGAGGAGCTGGAGATGTGATTAAATATCTGACCCCTTTTTCGACCTGCAAAAATATCTGACCCCAAAAATAAGTTAGGAACGTGATAGAATATAACCAAACGGAAAGGCCTGACACCACGTGGCGACCACGTAAGCGATGCAAACTTTTTCAGTATGCTTTTCCATTTTTCAGTATTCTACATTCTACAGCATCAGCCTCTCTCTTATACTCATTCCAATTATTTTCCCTCATTTCCCCCTTTTCATCGTTAATCAAGATCTTAATCGTCTAAATTTAACATTTTATAAAAATTTATTGTAATTTTACTTAAAAGACAAAAAATAATTTTAACAGTTCAAATAATTTTAGAAAATATTTAATAAGTTAACTATACTACCTTCAGTCTTAATTATAGGAACACTTTTGTAGTACAATTTGTACTACAAAAGTGCTTTTATAATTAGGACCGAAGGGAGTAACTTTTTATTTCCCATCACTACTAGAGAAATTGTGATATATGATAGCTTTAATTGCCACACATTATGGTTTTGAACCGACATAGATGTATGTACTATAAAAGTTTGGTGCAAATGCATTATAATTCTGAACCGTTATTTATTTTGGACATGTTATAACTGTTATATTATAAACACTTGTTATGTATTGAGGTTTAGTGAGATAACGATATACTTATTAATGTGATAATTATTAACGGACACATGTAAACAATCGTCATAATATATGACAATGTTTGCATGATACATAACGGTCTCATTTTACAACCAGAGGTATTGTTTGCGTTCTTTGTGCTTTTTTTCCCTTGCTGCTTTGGTCTTTTTGCCATCTCGTGGTCGTGGTGTGGTTGTTGGGATTTGTTTTTGGGTAGTCCTATAGATCTAGTTGACTCAGTTTGGAAGCTCCTAGGCTCTTTTTCAGTTCTTCATTGCCTCTAGTAGGTGGTTTCTTTATTGTTTAGTCCATGGTGAGAATGTTTGGTGTTCTCTAGTTGCTGTTTGGAAAACACATCTGTGGTTTTTGTGTGTGATTATGGTTGTTTCATATGGCTAACTCTAAACCAAGTGTAACTACTGAGATGATTCCTATTTCAAACAAAATTACTGATTATAAGTTGAACTGGACCAATTATTTGGATTGGAACAAAACTGTTCGCATGTACTTATTAAGTATTGAGAAGGACGGCTATTTAACTGAGGCTCCTCCTACGGATGATACAAAGTAGGCGTGGGCCCAAACAGATGCCCAATTATTCTTGCAAATTCAAAATCCTATTGAGGGCAACATTCTTCCTTCGGTTAGTCATTGTAATACTCTTAAAGAAATTATGGACTACCTGGAGTTCCTATATTCTAGGAAAGGGAAAATTACTTGTATTCATGAAGTCTGTAAAGGTTTATATCAGGATGAGCAACAGAGTCACCCCCTGAATAATTTCTTCATGGATTTTAAGTAAATGTACGAGGAAATAAGGTGGTTAATGCCACCAACGACTGATCTTCAAGGCCAGGTGGATAATATCAAAAAACAGGAAATTATCAGTTTTCTTACCGCTCTCGACCCAACTTTTGAGACTGTTTGATCTAAGATATTATTTACCTTTGAGCTTCCTTCGCTTCAAGATGTGCACTCTTATGTGCTGCGTGCGTGTAATCTGACTCACCTAGCTTTTAATCCTAATGCTAGTGCTTTGGCTAGCCAGGGTCTGATTGATGACAGGAACCATGGATTCTCAGGATAGGGACATGGTACACATAGTCCTATTTCTGCTACTCACACGAACCAAAGCCTCCCGAGGCTAGGTGACAATCCTTTGAATTCTGGTGTTGGTGGGATTATTTGGTTTTATTGTAAGGAACCTGGTAATGCCTAATACTACTGCCGTAAGTTGCAACATAAGCAGCCACGTAGTAGTTCTGCTCATATATGTTAGTCGCAATGTATCACCAAAGAGGAGGTGAATTGGGTGAGTTATAATAATTAAAACAACCTTAACAAATAATTAATTAAATCACAAAGGAATAGTTTGAAAGATATCATCGAAGTGTGCACAGAGAGTTATACTGGTTAGGCCTTAATTTCGTGACCTATGTCTAGTCCTTAGAGCTTCTCTGAGATTTCTACTATCTTTCAATGATTACACAAGCTTAGACTAATCCTCACTAGGATTCACTTTCCTTTACAACTGTAATTAGACAACTACACTTAAAGTCTCACTACCTTGAAATTTTATAACAATCAATTGAATGATAATAACTCTCTCACAATAGATATATGAACTCTAAAGAATTGAATATCAAAAGATATTTCATAGAAAATTGATAGCAATAAATTGATTGTTTGTTAGTTGGTAGCTTCGAATTGAATGCTCTTCATATTTATAGTTGAACTTTATTAATGGCTGTTAGTGAAGCTCCAAACTATCCGTTATGAGACTTCAAACTTTTTGTTAGACTCAAAGGCTTTCTGTAAGACACAAATCGGAGTCGTTGGAAGATTTGAAGATATGTCGCTTTCGTATCCTTGTTGAATATCTTTATACGATATGCCTTTGGTCTCTATAATTGACCAAGGAAGAGTCACTTTCGCTAGAATGGGCGTCTGTGAGGATGATCATTTGACTTGCTCTTAATTCCATTTTGTGTACGCTCTGTCTTCTGCAATTGTATTTAATGCTTTTAACATAAATTTTGCTTTATGATAATTTGAGCGTAATCTATTAACTAATCATCTAAAACTTATTAACAAATATGTTTAGAAGCATTGAGAATAGCAATGAGTAATAATCAAATATTATGAAATGATAACCAGAGAATTTGAATTTACCAAGATGAAGATTGTAAATTCTGGTGAATCATTACACGGGTATTATCTTAGTATACTTGAGTAAGCTTCAAGCATTTGCCAGAATTGTTCATGCTAACAAACGAGGTTACTTGAGTAGCATATATGATCCCTTACTTGAGTAAGCTTAACTCATACTTGAGTAAGCTTCAAGAAAGAGAGAAAAAATTACACATCAGCTTACCAAGCGAGCATACTCGAGTAACACAGCTTTATATTTGAGTAAACTTTAGCATACCAACAAGTACATCTTGATTAAAATACCTATACTTGAGTAATAACTTGCATGCTCGAGTATTGTTAAGGTTACTTGAGTGCTCATCAGATATTGAAGATAGAGATAACGAGTAACAACTTCAATCCTATAAACACAAAACACCATACTCGAGTACACACTTAGTATCAACAATGAAAAGCGAGAGTTGGGTTGAGGCTTTGGTTATACTCGAGTATCTGAGTTCTAATACTTGAGTATTGCTCCCAATATTTGGGTATGTTCACCTCAGATCTCCCTTAATTAAATCATTTTTCCTTTTTTAAGTTTGTTATCATCAAAAAAAAAAAAAAATCTGAGAACTAACATTCTCCTCTTTTTTGATGATGACAACACTCGTCAAGTTTATGAAAATATTTTGAAAAGGTTTGAATTCATCAAGGAAGAATATGCTATGCAATGAAACATTATAAAATATAATAGGCACAAGATTACATAAATGAACAAGATTGTATAAATGACTACTCGTACTAATAATCAAAACTTTAGTACAAATAAAGTGTCATAACATAATACAAAAGCAAATGAAAGTATGAAAAGATAAACATATATCAGTCCAGTCACGTAGTCTCAGGTCTCTCCCCCTTTGTCAATAGGGAAAAAGGAGGGAAAGGTGATATCAAAAAGAGGAGCTATCTGAGGAGGTGGAGATGTGGCAGTGGATGAAGATCTGTAGGGTGAGTCTAAGTGAGGAGTCAAGCTAGGATTTGCGAAAGTAGTAGGCAATATAGGAGTAGGTAAGGGAGGTACAGAAGAAGATGGAGGAGCAATTGATATGGAAGGGGTGGTAGACTTGGGGATGGTAGTGGCTATATGTAAAGGCTGAGAGATAGGGTCAAACTCAGGTACAATACAGTTGTGGAATTGGAAGGGGCAAAGGGAGCAAGATGAGAATCAGACAGGTTGATTCCAATGGAATGTAGGGTTGCTTCGAACTTTAGGATCTTCTTGTTTTGCTCATATTGCTGATTAAAAAGTATCTTGAATTTGTCATTCATCTTAATAACCAAGTGAGTCGACTTGGCTTCCAAAGTGGTAATCAAAGAAATATTAATCTGAATCAAGGCAGTCAACTTTTGCTTAACCGATGTCTAAAATGTAGTGTTGGATTGGATCGGGGGTATGATAGCAGATTGTATAGCTTCATGAAGAGAAGTTCCAAGGAATGAAGAAGCAGGAGCAGAGGCAGCAGGTGATTCGACCTGAGATGATTGAGCCTCGTCTGCTTTGGAGGATAAAGGTATAAGCTTCTTCACTGACTTAGGCTTCCCAGAAGCCTTTATGAATGAGATCCTCATCTTGATCAAATGATTTTGTCCAAATCTCTGGGGCCCACTGGTTTCTCATACGGTATAAGGTACCAAATATTGTTTAGGAACAAAATATAGGAAACTAGATTAAGAAAAGGAATGGTGGATCTGTCCGTAGAATGAAATAAAAAATGGTGTAACTCAGCCATAATCCACGCTCCAAAATCCCAGGGCTCCTGAGTGATTATGGAAGTAAAAAGAGGATAATCTCTATTGACGAAATGAGTGAAGCTCTAACCTTTTTGAATCATATATTACAGCTATAGATATATCAGATAACCTGAAACGTGTCATTTATAACAAAAGGTTTGAACTTCAGGGGTCCCATTGGTGCGTTAGTTCTTAGGATAATAAAAATCTCTTGAGCAGATAATTGCTTAAGAGGTTGAGTAGGAACATCCACAACTCCTAAGATAGTATTAAGATCCGCAGTGATTTTAATGGTTTGACCCCTAACAGTTATCTCAAGTATCTCTTCCACTACATTATCATTTTTATCTTTCTCATCAACAATCCTCAATAATGATTGTGGGTGCACACGCGCACACACACACATGTATATATATACATGTGTGTGTGTGTATACTTATGTATATACACTTATGTGTGTGTATATGTACACACACATATGTATACATATCTAGACTATATAAACATATACATAAATTTACATATACATACATATGTATAATTATAAATCTCTTGCAAGGCATATTGTGGCAGAAAAATCGAATGTTTCAAGCTACTTGGGAGAGCTTTGAAAACATATAAGGATCAAAATTGATTTAGAAACACATTACGAAAATTACAAATCAAATGATCAAATTTTAGAATATATCATTTGAAGTAGAAGTAACTCATCTTAAAAAGTTAAAATGAGCTGCAACACAATATATCTAGGCTACATCGATATTCAAGTTAAAGATATAAAGAGATGCAGTGCAATCCGGGTTGTAACCAAATTCAAAATGATTCTGCCGTCGTGCAGTCACCAACAACAAAACACATAGCAACTTATTTTCTGACTTCCATCAGCTGGTCCTTATTTTTATCTTTATCGTTGCAAGCTTTGTTCCTTAGTTCTTTAAGAGCTTCACAACTTATTTCTATCCTCCTACAAGAGAGAGGATTTATAAGATCTCAATTTCCTTAAATGAAGAACAAGATTCGAAACTAAGACAAGAATTTTCTTTGGTTTTACTTTACAAATGGCTGGGCACATTTTCTCTTGTATGAACCTTTATATGCACAATTTAAATCTAAAAATAATTTTAAAGAGAGGAAAATATGTCGGAATATTATCAATTTCTGAGAGTTATCATTGGGTTAGGGGTGTCAACTACCCCCCCCCCTCCCCTAATCGCGTCCCCAACTGTGCCTCAATTTTAGGGTACTTCCCAATAATATATATATATATATATATATTTTTTCTTTGTTTCTTTTTACCATTAGGTTCTAGAGACCTTTTGATATCTTATAGGCAAAAAATGGAGTTATTTTTAATTTTTTATGATTCTTTTGAAAAATAGTGTAGTTTTCTTTTTCACTCAAATCTTTAAAAATCCATTAAAAATATTGAAAATGGCTCCATTTTTTGTCTATAAGATATCAAAATGTCACTTATTTTATGTAGAACCTAATGATAAGAGAGAGGGGGGGGGGGGGGGCGATGGAAAGTGCCTTAAAATTGGTGTGCAGCTGACACCCCTAGTCTGTTAATTATCTGTCAGTCCAAAAAATGTTTCTGTGATGGATTGGCTACTTAAAACATGAATCATCACAGATTTATCTCAAATCCCGTCACAAAATTCATCCTAAATTTTCTGTGTTTAGTTTTGGTTGTTTAATTAGTGTATGAATCATTCTATGACACTGGATCCCGGCCCTCTTTACCGACCACAATAATAATGATGCTCTCATCCGACAAATTAAACATGCATCACACATCAACATCAGTCAGAGGCTTGTGGCAAGGCGTGGATTAACAATTGACTTGTAATATAGTGGCATGAATGCTCTCCTCTAGACGGGGGAGGCTGTGAGTTTAATTCCACTTGTAACTTTATGTCATTACTGCATGCCTTTCTAATTAAAAGCAATTAAATGAAAATTCCATATACACTCTTCCATGATTATAAGGCCTAACATCACAACTCAACATTAGCAGTTCCTAACCCATTAGCCCAAGTTTGCAATTTAACAATTTCATATTTGGAGAAAGTGGGAGACATATTGAACTGCATAATAACGGGCAAATGGATGGAATAAGCACATTCCAATATAATATATTTTATGATCGTAAAAAGAGGAACGTCATTTATATATAGTTGAAGATGATATATATATATATAGACACACACATAAACATACGCATTCAAATTGTTATGGCTTAAATTCCATGTTTAATTTTATCAGAATCCCTTCATTAGGAAGGAAGCTGTCTAATCTCATGGTCTTTCAACCAAGAAATATAAGCAGATTTTAGTTGCTGTGGGCAGGAATAATGACACTGCTTTTTCTCTAGTCCACTTGCTTTGCGTTCATTAAAATGTTATTATCAAAAATAAAGTTAGCTTAATTAAAACAAATAATCATATCAATCCTGTAAAAATATATTCTGCCACCATGGGCTATTTTCCCAAAATAACCCTAATTAAATAACTATTTACCAAAATGCCCCTGTTTCCAAACTATTTCTCAATCTGCCCCTATTTAGTCGACTAAATCATGATTTAGTCGACTAAAACGCGGGCTCAATTTTTTTTTTAAACTTTCCCCGCAATTTAGTCGACTAAGTACTGTAGCTTAGTCGACTAAATCATAAAAAAACACAAAAAGTTAAAACTTCGGAAGGCCATAACTTCCGGCTCGAGAGTCCGAATCAAGTTATTCTTTTTTTGATTTCACATAACTTTTTGAGATCTATGCAGTGACATAAAAATTAACTTTCAGATTTAATGAAGAGAAAGGAGAAAAAACAACTGATTCTTTATTACGCAGGAGAAACTAATAATTCATTAAATATAATCAAGTGATTTCGATCACATAATATCTCTTGCACAATAAAGATAGGATATTGTGTGTATATATATATTTAATGAATTGTTAATATTAACATGAGTTGTTAATATTTAATATATATATATATATATATATATATATAATGAATTGTTAGTATCTCTTGCACAATATGGATCACATTATATATATATATATATAATTAATTGTTAGTATTTCCTAAACAATATATATGGATCACATGATATGGACAATTCAAAATCTAAGAAAATCTATATTCATGTATATTATATTTAATGAATTGTTAATATTAACATGAATTGTTAATATTTAATATATATATATATATATATATATATATATATATATATATATATTAATAATATGTATTTTGAATATATTGTATTTTGAAAATCCAATAATTAATAATATGGATTTTCTTAGATTCTGGAATGTCATGTTATAAGGAGCCTCAAAGTATCGACACTAAATTTGTGGGGCTTGATTATTCAAATTATCCCTCCCTGTAACGTAACAATTAATACTGGATTTTCAAAATACAATATATTCAAAATCGAGATTATCTCTTCATTAATAATATGGATTTTAAAAGAAAAGATAAATAGAAAAAATATCGACACTAAATTTGTGGGGCTTGATTTTAGGGGAATAATAGCGTTTGGAAGTTATGCATGAGATCATATGTTGCAAGAGATTATTAATAATAAAATGGAATTGACTACGACTAAATTTTTTAGGGCTTGATTTTTGGGGGAATAACAACCTCATCTACAGGACAAAAAAAAAGGTGATTATTCTTTGAAGTTTGAAGTTTAATTTTAACATATGGTCAGGGAAGGAGGGAGATCCAACTAACTTAATTAGGGCATGGTTTTACGATTGATCTTTTATAAGATAAAATAAAAGGTTAGGGGGGGGGGGGTTCAATTTAGAATTTGAATTGTCCATATTGTGCAGGAAATAATACACACACACACACACACATATTAAATACGAACAACTCATGTTAATATTAACAATTCATTAAATATACACACACACATATCCTATCTTTATTGTGTAGAAGATATTATGTGATTTAATAAAAAAGAAAACATCAAATAAAAGGAAACAATTCATTATATATATATATATATATATATATATATATATATATATATAAAAGAATCACTTGATTATATTTAATGAATTGTTATTTTTTCCTACGTAATAAAGAATCAGTTGTTTTTTCTCCTTTCTCTTCATTAAATCTGGAAGATAATTTTTATGTCACTGCATAGATCTCAAAAAGTTATGTGAAATCAAAAAAAGAATCACTTGATTCGGACTCTTGAGCCAGAAGTTATGGCCTTCCGAAGTTTTAACTTTTTGTGTTTTTTTATGATTTAGTCGACTAAGCTACAGTACTTAGTCGACTAAATCGCGGGGAAAGTTAAAAAAAATTGAGCCCGCGTTTTAGTCGACTAAATCATGGTTTAGTCGACTAAACAGGGGCAGATTGAGAAATAGTTGGGAAACAGAGGCATTTTGGTAAATAGTTATTTAATTAGGGTTATTTTGGGAAAATAGCCTGCCACCATGTATATATCAAATTCAGCATCATTAGTTTATTCCTTCATATCAAATTCTTAATAGAGTTAAAATCAATACGATGATGCATGGTTGATCAAAATAGTATGATTAAAGGGGGAATGACACTTTAGAACTAATATATCAACTTAATTTCAGTTTAGAACAAAAAAAAAATATATATTTCAACGAATAAATGTAATTACTTAATTATATTTTTCTAAACTGTTTGATTTAGAAATTTAATCGAAAATTTTATGTAGCCAACAATAAATTGTACAAGATGAGTGTTAAATTCCTGCAAATATGCATTAGCTAAAGGGTTTGTATTGTACGAGAATAAATTTTTTATAAGCATATATATATGACACACACCCACGAGAAGCTAAGGACGACACATATATACTTCTTCCAAGAAAAAGTCACGCCTTCTTTTGCCAAGTGCTCATAATCTATATATATATATATATATATATATAAATTAAAGTGCTTATAATCTGGATGAGGCCACGAGGGAGCCATCATGCTAAGAGCTCATGTGCTTCACCTTCTTACGTTTTCGAAGAAACACGTAAATATATATGGACCACTGAAACTGAAAATCATCTTTGGAAATGACTTAATTCATATGATT
The DNA here is from genome assembly GCA_034222035.1 of Acacia crassicarpa. Classification (NCBI taxonomy): domain Eukaryota; kingdom Viridiplantae; phylum Streptophyta; class Magnoliopsida; order Fabales; family Fabaceae; genus Acacia; species Acacia crassicarpa. The sequence continues at coordinate 13,104,710 of JAWXYG010000009.1, read as the reverse complement.
TATGTAAGAATATTCTGATTTTTTTTTTGGGTTATATGTTAAACTGATATTATTGTCATTCAATTTTTCATATTTTAAATTAAGGAAATATTTTGTTAATTTCGCTATAAAATCACTGATTTCTAACAACTTCACAGTGATTAGGTTTCTTAGGTCATTTTGTGGTCCTAAATTAGGATGTGTTTTAATTTTCTATCTTACTTTGTTGGCCAACTTTGGCGCAATCGCCCGTAAAAGCAGAATCATTTTCCATGGTTGGCATTAATTAATGCCAACTATACGGTAAACTAATATGGAACCGTACGCAAAGTTGATCCCTTTGGTTGTTTTCTGAACAAACATGATTTACTGATCATCATTGACACCTGGCCTTGCTCCAAGTTCCATCAAATCTTATTGGTGTAAGCAATCTTGTTCACGTGGGTTTAGCCATCCAATAGAAATCCCAACTTAGAGACAATACCCTCAAACTTTATGACCAATCCATTCGTCGATGTTATGCTTAATTTGAAGTCATATGAACGACTTCGTATGTGCCCCACGCTCACATGTGTGCCTGCTCCCCTTATTCATGTGTTATTCATTACATTTAATTTTGAATAATCCTCTTCAAGTCCATTTATAGCTAAGAGAGAAAGAGAGTATTTTGAAGACGAAGTAGCAAATCTTCTTCCGTGTCTTTTCTAAAAAAGCACAGCACTTGAGGGTCTCGCTAGTCTGGAAAGGGATAGATGCGTATACGCATCATTACATCATTACAGCTCCCTAGAAGGAAAGAGATTGCTTTCAGGATATAAACCTGTGACATTTAGATTATATAGTAGCAATCTTACCGTTGTTTTGAAGTTCACCCTCTCTTTTAGTTTTTTTTTTCTAATTATCTTTTTTTTTTTCCAATTCTTATATAGTATACCAATAAGTTGGATTTCAATTACTTTTATGTGAAAATTTCACTACAGCACCCTCCATTGTCATTTAATATCAAAGAGTCCCAAAAAATTTCTAAAACTTCGATGCACCCCTAGGACTAACTGAAATTAAGTTTTTGGATGAAAAAAAATTTATGACCTTATTTTGCATATGGCTGAGATGGTCTTATAAATTTTCACATGTCTTATAAATACGCATATTTAACTTGTAAATTTTTACATGTATCTTGTAAATAATATGTATTTGTATTAATATAATCTTTGTCTTGTACATGGCCAAGATGGTCTTTACACTTATTTGTCTTGTACATGACATGTTTGACTTATAAATTCCCTCATTGTCTTGTAAATAATAATATTTGACTCGTAAAGTAAGGGTAACAATTATCTTTTCACCCACAAAATTTGATTTCAGTTTAATCTAGGGGGTGCCGTGGAATTTCATAAAGTCTTAACGATTGTTTGATATTAAATGGCTAGTTAGTGCAGGGAAATATTCGCTACTTTTATTATTTCATAAAAGGAAATTATTTGGGAGCTGCAGGTGGAAGATGATATTTAAATTCCCTGATTTGGAAAATCTTAGGAAACCGAATACACAAACTGTCTGTTGGAGAATTCTTTAAGGTTGTTCTGACATTTATGCCCTTGTTTTGCATATGGCCGAGATGGTCTCATAAATTCCCACATGTCTTGTAAATACGTATATCTAACTTGTAAATTTCCACATGTGTCTTGTAAATAACATGTATTCGTATTAATATAGTCTTTGTCCAGTACATGGCCAAGATGGTCTTATAATTACACTTATTTGTCTAGTTCATGACATGTTTGACTTGTAAATTTCCTCATGTGTCTTGTAAATATTAATATTTAACTTGTAAAGTAAGGGTAACAATTATCTTTTTCACCCACAAAATTTGATTTCAGTTTAATCTGGGGTGCAATGTAATGTCATAAAGTTTTAAGGATCGTTTGATATTAAATGGCCAGTGAGTGCAGGGAAATATTCGCTACTTTTATTATTTCATAAAAGGAAATTATTTGGGAGCTGCAGGTGGAAGATGATATTTATAATTCCCTGATTTGGAAAATCTTAGGAAACCGAATACACAAAATGTCTGTTGGAGAATTCTTTAAGGTTGTTCTGACCATCTGCTAGCTGCTTTCCAACTCCAAGATAACAATATTAAACTGCAAGTTGTTGCACACTCCCAAACCTAGCTAATTAATTAAGAAAACTTAAAACATTAATTATGAAAATAATTCAGATGAAAATATATATTACTGTAGAATTTGACATGCCTTGAGCCATCATCAGCTTCAGGGAACTTTAGACAATCCACATCCACTTTAAATATTTTTACCGAAAGCTACCCTCCCTCGGAGAACTTCATGTCAGTAAATATTTTTGGTAAAAAGTGTAAAAGATCACACTCATGCATCAAATTCAAAGAAGTAGTGCGAATTATTCTTTTATTTATAAATTTTAAGATTTAAAGTTTGAGGGATTATAATTGACTTTCTGAAGACAGCCTTTTCATTTTCAGAGATTATATTACATATATCATAATAATTAGATTGAACTCTTAATTATCTCATCTGCTTACCGATAAATAGATGAATTAAAATTTAGATATATAATTTTACCATTAAAAAAAAACAAATTAGAGGTTTATAAAATATTCTGTCCAAGAACTTTTAGGGTCAAAGTGCAAATTTATCTTGAAAGTTTTCTTGAAGGAGAAATGTTATCCTGAAAGTGTTAAAATGAAGCAATGTTACCCATTATCATTAAAAAGTTAATAGTCAAGGTCAATTTTTTAACAGTCAACGTTGGTTTTTTAAAGGTATGAGACAGTATTTCTATGTTTTAAAATTTTAAGATTGATATTGAACCTGAAAAAAATTCCAAAACAACATTACTTTTTAGCAAAAATATCCGAGGCAAAATTCCACCTTAACCCATTACTTTGTTATCCTTCAAACTATGATACTCGATAATTTCATAGGGCCTGGGTATGTGATATAAATTATTAATAAGATTCTTTGGCACCAATACATAAATTACATAACCAGAGACATTTGAAACGGTAGAAGTAATTAAAAATAAAGTATTTCTAATATATAAAAATTGTATATGCCAAGTTTGGAACGTGTCATAGGCTCATACGGCTGACGGCGCCATATTAAGATACTTTTTTTAAAAAAAAAATTCTTTAAAGTGGTATTCTTTCCCCCCGAGTAATAATTATATTTAATTTAAGGGAGAATTTCAATCAATGCCCACAGGACTCAGTTTATCTCAGTCAACCCTGAATTTTTTTTTGAAATTTCACTGTACCTGCTAGACAAAGTGAAATTAAGTTATGTGGGTAAAAAAATAATGATAACCTTACTTTATCTTTTTCTTTTTTTCTTTTTTTTTAAAAAAGGTTAAATTGTCATCAAAGCTCTAGCGACTAGTCACCAGTTGGCGCTCAGTTGGAGTGGCCTCCGGCAACTAGTCATCAAAGGTCTGGTGCTAGTCGGCTAGAGCTACAGCCACTGAAAATAAATTGCATTGTTCATATGCTAATTCAATTTATAAAGAGTTGCATACTTGCAAATGATATTTGTTCAATTTGTATTGTTCACATGTTTATTCTATTTATTCATGAGGAGTTAGATAACTCTAAATAGGACTTTTCGATATGTGTGTTTGATAGGGCAAAACTTTAAGCTAAAAAAAACTCCGCAAGTGTACGGGCCGTATCAAGTAATAAAGTGATAAGAAAAGTATCGTTCCCATGAGGACTTGGTATCGCAAACTTTAGTTAAGCATTGATTTCACAATTTCATTTAAGTTGAGAAAACCAAATTAAATTTAATTAAGATAAAAGAAATTAAAACTAAAATAAAAAAATAAGAAAACTACCATAATAATCAAATGAGCAACCGAGAGTCACTAATCCCTTATTTGATTCTTAGATTTTATCCCCACTAAACTAACTTTGACTTAATCTAATCAGCTAATCTAGAGTATTAATGTTTATAAGTGCCTGTTGGTCCACTTATACACTTACCTCAAATAATTATGCAATGCCTCACATAATTAATTAAGATGCAATTCAAATCGGGCTCACTCTAATGTGATTATGTGGAGCTTCTAGGTATATGTCTATCCTAGACGCAAATTAGATTAAAACCTAACTTCACGTTAAATTTAAATCTAATTCCACATTATTTAATCCCAAGGTCAATTTAAGATTCCCTTCGTCAAGTTCAATCCTAAATCCCCAAAACATGCTTAACGGTGGCCAATCACTAAGCAATAAATAATAAAAACAAGATTAAATAAACTGATTAAAATTAAACAAAACTAATGACTGGGAACAATTTCTAAAACCCAAACAAGTTCATAGATTCTCTAGGTTGCAAAACCAACTAGCCACACATGGCTTTATTCAAATCCAAAACAAAAAGATAAGAATTCAGGTTCAAAGAAGAAGAAGAGAGAGGAAAGAAAGATTCTCCGTTGCCTCCACAATCCTTCCATTCTTTTGTGGAGATGATGAAGAGAACTGAAACACTCAACCTCTACTCCTCTGCTCCTTCGTTCCTTATCGTTCTGTGCCTCCCGATCTTTCTTCTGTCTTTTGCTTCCTCTTCCTCCTTATTTATAATTTAGGTCTTGGGTCACTGATTCTCTTTTTCTTATTACAAAGATATCTCATATCTTGTAATTTACTCCGTCAGATCACGCAAATTGATTTTGTTTCTATTTTTCTTGCGGGAACCATCAAGTTTGGCTGATTGCATATCCTCTTATTGTCTTTTCTACTTCATTCCAAATCAGCTAATATTTCCTGCACAATAAAAATAGGATATGAGTAGATTTTATGTCGATTTATTCTTTGATCCCAAGTTTCATGTAATTATGGAAACGTTCATAAAAGATAATTAAGTAGGTATATAATATCAATAATTCCAATTAAATCTCATAAAATATACACCTATTTAATCATAAAATATATATTCATCATTGTTCCACTTGTTCATAAAAAGTTGAACACTTGTAAATGAGACTTGTTCATGATCCTATATTTTCTTGCTAACCAATTAATTTGTGCTGTTTATATGTCGAGTTCACTTGTTCAACAATTGCAGATGGGACTTGTTCGAACAAGTCTCATTTGCAAGTGTCATACTTAACATGAACAAGTGAACTAAATATATGAACAATATACATTAAACAAGTCATATTTACAAGTGTGCAACTTTTTATGAATAAGTGGAATACTCATCAATTAACATAAATTAATTTCCAATAGCCGGTGCCGAAGCTTTGATGGCGGATCACTAAAGGTAACTTCGTCCTAATGGCTGCCAATAATAGGTCACTAAAGCTTCCGCGACCATTGAACTTTTTTTTTTTAAAAAAATAATGTAAGGATACTATTGTCTTTTTACCACAAATCTTATGTTCATTTTGTTCCATGGGGTGTGGTAAAATTTCAGAATTTCTTTGGGGTTTAAAGTTGCTCCTCAGGGTTAACTGAAATTTACCTAATTTTTTTCATTTTAATGTAGAAAAAAGTGCATAGATGTTGGTAATTAACCATTTTTCATCGGGCGGCCTCTCTTTCTTTACCTTCTTCAACTAACTTTTTCTTCTTATAAAAAAGGTCTTCTCTCTCCCTGCAAAAAAGGAAGATAATGGAAAGGCACAACAGCCACCACCTTCATCGTCAACCTCTTGCCTTGGCTCCATAACACAAAGTAAGAATCTCTTGTTTTGTCCCAAGAATTTTATCTGTACGTAACTTGTGTGCGTGCTTGTGACTGTCTTATTCTCTGTGTACAGAGGTAATATTGTTAAAGCTCATCATCAGAGAAAGATAATATTGCAGAAACCCTAATAGAGAGGGGAATATGGGCAGAGGGAAGATTGAGATCCGAAGGATCGATAATTCAACGAGCAGGCAAGTAACTTTCTCAAAGAGAAGAAAGGGATTGATCAAGAAGGCCAAAGAGCTAACAATCCTGTGTGATGCACAAGTTGGACTCGTCATATTCTCCAGTACTGGAAAGCTATATGAATATTCAAACACCAGGTTTGATCTCCATCATCATCGTCATCATTATATAATAAAATGGTAAATTTGATTCATCTTTATAAGCTGATATGTGTGTGTGTCTATATATATATATAATAAATGCGCAAATAGATATACTTGATATATATCTATAAACAAGTTTCTGCTGGACTGTATTTTTGCTTGCTATATATGTGGCCTTAATTAGATTTTGGCTGTAATTTGACAAATACCCCTAGAATTTCTGCCAACAGTTAATTAGAGCTCGAAGATGCTTTTAGCTGTGCCAACTGTATAATTTAGGAATGACGTTATATACTAAGGTAGAGGCCCATTATGGCTGATGAATTATATTAATGAACTTAATGATATGGATTTTGATTATGTCAAAGTTAGCTTGCTTAATTTGCTAGATATTTACCATATCTACTATATATAGCGCATATATATAAATGTGTGTTTTTCCTCAGTTTATCATTTTCCTGTGGGGTTTGGATCAAGTGAGTGTAAGAAGATATATGGGTTTGCGATACCAAAAAAGGTAAACACATGCAGGTTTTAAAGACAGTATTAGTATGTTTTGAGGATGTAGCAACTGCAGCTATATATATATATATATATATATATATATATATATATATATATATTATATTGTGATTACAGTCAAACGATAAAAATTTGCTGTGAAATTTGTGTAACTGATAAGCAAAGTTATTTCTCTTAGATTCACCGCCAACTAGGCTTCAGTTTTAATTAACTGCAACTATTTGGCTATGGTTAATCTCAAAGCTCCAGTCAAGTCCATGGTAGTTAAAAACTCAATGTATCACTTATATATATATATATATGGTTGTTTGTTATATGGGTTTATCATTTGTGATGTCACTTGACATAAGGTTATGTCAAGTCACCCCAAAATTAAACTACGTCGTTTTGGGGTGAGAGGAATTAATGAACTCTTAAAACGACAAAGTTTTGGAGTTAGGGGAATTAATAAAGGATATTTTAGTAAAATTCATATAATAAATACAAAAACAAAAATATAAAAATACCCTTTATTAATTATGCTAACTCCCAAAACGACATAGTTTTGGGGTGACATAACATAATCTTATATCAAGTGACATGACAAACGACAAACCCTTATTATATTCCTTTTGTTTTAAAGTAATGACTGCTTTCTACAACAAAAAAAAAGGTAGTTGCCACTTCTGAGGATTTCTCAAAATAATTATTACTCTAAAGATCCAAAAACCCATGTTCATCATATAAATGTGCAATTGTATTGAGAATGAAAATGCTGTAAACTACAGCTAGGATTTTCAAGAGACTAAGCTCTTTTGTTATATTTTCTTGAATATTTATGAAAAAGAAAGGTATAAATTTATATTATATACGCATATTATGTATGAATGTGATCCAAGACCCCAAAAAAAAAAAAAGATTAAGAGAAACTCTCTCTGGCCGCACCCCCCGGGGCCTCTACCTTAGTATATAACGTCATTCCTAAATTATACAGTTGGCACAACCAAAAGAAATAGTAGGGAGAAATCATAAGCAGTCCCAGTCCCAAGACATATGCAGAAAACATCGCAGGTATATAGATTTACACCCCAAGACATATGCAGAAAACATCGCAGGTAGATAGATTTACACTCTAAATTACACACACTCACACATATATCTCTGTCTGTGTGTGTGTGTGTAGATATACGTAGATGTATAAATAGCTGGAGTTCACTGAGATCAATATCTACATAAAGCCGCCACTGATCCATGCAAACCACTCAAGAGATGCTCATGGTCTCTGAAAACTTACCAAATTATAACTTCTCTGGTTAGGTTTTGGTTAGTTAATTAATATATTAAATCCATCATATGAGCTTTTATTTAAATTCTTTTAATAATCTCTGAAGGCATACTTGCCCATTTTAGAAAGCAACCTAGGTTTAATAAAGCATAAAACTTTAAGTGACCTGCTCACGTGCATCATGTGTTTTTGGGACTCCCATTCATGGTTGTCAAACTCGCAAGTTGACTCTCCGAGTTTACCGTTTTTACGCTTCTAGCTTACAAAAATGAGTCGAGCCAGTGATAAACTCGTGCTAGTTGTAAACTTGGTTAAATTCACGAGTTTATACACCGATTTTACCATTTTTACGTTTCTAGATTACAAAACCATGTTAACTTACTCTTAAATTTGTGTTTACTTTTTTAATTTGATCATGTTCAATAGCTTTATATAGAAATTTCTTTCTTAAATATGATAAATTATGAATGTTGGTGGATTTAATTTCAATTATTTGGATTTAAAATATATTTAAATCAAATTATTGTCATTTTTATATTTTAATTATTTAATTATACACTAATAATATCTATTTAATAATAAAAGTAAACTCTTACAAATTTGCGATTCGAGTTCACGATGCGAGTTTATGTCACTGTCACGAGTTTGCTTAAACTCGTGAGTTTGACAACCTTACTCCCATTCACTATAACTTGGGAAGATTCATATAACTTAACCAAGAATTAGTTTAGCAGAGCTCATAAATATATGTTAAATGTCATCTTAAGCAAAAGCATTAATATAAAGTGTGGGCCGGGACCAAAATAACTGCTCTATCATCCATTAAAACAGAGATCGACACAAAATGTAGACGTTGGTCTTGGAAGTAATAGAAGTTATAATCATAACATTATTGGTGCTCTTAATCTTATGGCGCCGCTAAAGCCATTTAGCTTAGCTTGCTTATGATAGGTAAACAAAAAACAAAAATGGAAGAATTAAATATTCAGAGAGAGGAAGAACGAATTGAAGACAGATAAATAATTATTGGCAAACGAATGTCATGATGAGAGGGATTAAGGCGTGTGATAGTAAAAGACAGATGATGCTATATACCAGTCATTCCTCTTTAAGTGGTAATGTCATATTATATCCTGCAAATTGTTGTTAATTTTAATTATAAACAGTCAACTAGCTAGTTAATATAGATGTGATATAGTCCTATATAAAATAAGTATGGAAGTAGGATTACTCAATATATAGAATCTTTCTTTTCTGATGGCCCAAAAAAAAAAAGAAAGAAATCTTTCTTTTCTTTTGAGGGTGTGAATTGATAAGATTACTTGAAATGGAGAGATTAGAGTGGAGATGTAAAAGTGAGCAAGTGATGTAAACAATGAACGAAATAGTACTAGAGCAAGATGGTTGTTATGTATAGAAATTGTATAGTATTCATCCGGTCCCTAGATTAAGGAAATTAGTTAAGTTAGTTAATATGACATGTATATTTTGAAATGTCATAGCCACCTTCCTTAATTCTATCATTTCCCTCTTTTTGATTGTTGTTGAAGGAGCATTAACAAGGCTACATTAGAAAAAGATTCATAAATATGAGAATTTTGTCTTATATGTAGGAGTAAGATCAACTCCTTAAATATATTTTATATTAATAACCGGAGGAGTATTAATTAGTTTGATTCGTCATGGTGAAAGTTCTTTTAATCTGATCTCTCATTCTTATGATATTATAGCTGTAGCAGCAACCCTTATTCTACTATGATTGACTACATATGCCATTGAACTCTATCGACAATAATATTATTAGATAAATTGTTAGCCAAATAAATTCTACCAATAATCTCATTAAGTGTTTTCTTTTAGTCTTCTTCTATCCCTTTTCAGAGGATTCAAAACTATTTGATTTATCATCCTTCTTCTCTTCACACGTCCAATGGTCTTCTCTATACGCGTTTAAATCACTAGAAATGGTTTTCTATTTTTTTTCTTTTGTTCCATAGATGCCACTCCAACTATATGTATATGTTGATTAAAAATCCATTTATTATCTTTTTTGTATAACCACACATTCATCTCAATATTCTCATATCAACTACCCATAAACATCTTGTTTTCCCTTTAAAGTCTAACATTCACAATCATATAATAGTGTTGTTTATAAGTACCCTGAACTTCCTTTTTATCTTATTCAATACTTTTTTTTACCATAAATAACCCAAGCAGTATTTCTCATTTTAAACCATCTAACTTGAATTATATTATTAGCATCAACATCAATTTCCCCATCTTAATTACTATATAATTGGTTTCAAATATCTGAACTTTGCCACTTGCAAAAAAAATTTGATCTCTAATTTTTCACTCCAAATAACTTCAAATTTGTCTCTTATCAAAACTACGATGTATCTATTTTGTCTTGCTCTTACTCTTGCAAAAACCCTTGACTCCAAGCTTCCTTCAATATATATATATATATATATTTTTTTTAAAAAAAAAACTCAACCACAAGAACTATACTATCGGCAAAAATTGCAATTGGGGATTTCTTCACACACACACACACAAGCTTAGTTAGAACACTAAAACAAGGTTAAATAAATTAAGGCTCGAAGATGATTCCTAATATAGGTCAATCCTTATAAAAAGGTCTTGTCTCACTTCCATATGTTCTCACAATAGTTGTTGCCCCCATACATATCTTTATGAATACAGTACATGCATGTCTCTTTACCAATTGAGAATCATAAGAAAATGCCGTCTTTTCCTTTTCTACAATTCTCTACAAATTGTGGCAACTGTTAAACTTGACGATAATTGACACATGTCAATCATTTTATCTATTTTTGTGTTCATATATTTTCTACAATAAATAATTTACAGCATGTAAGTACTACATGTAGGGGAAAAAAGAATATGGCAGTATACAAATCAACACAAACTTAAGACGTATAAATAAATGAAATCAATATATAAACTCAATTTGTTTTTGTTTTTTCTTTTTTGGTGGGCTCAAGGTATCACCTCGCACTGCAAACTTTCTAAAGAGGCTTTAGTGCTAGCCACGAAGCTCTCTCCATGCACACCACCGATGATCGAATCCCTCACTAGATGCTTAATCATATTACTTTCACAAAATAATAGTAGCTTCATAGAGGATCCAATTTTATTTCCCTCTTCCTCTATTAACTAAGAAATGTACACTAAAAAATTACAAAACTTGCCTTCAAAATAAGTAAGCCCTATAGAAAATATTTTCCTGTGATTCATTCTTTTTCTCAATGAGAATCATTATAGAGCCCTACTCCATTCTATCTGAAATTTGAGCACCATAAATTCTTATGGCAGAAAAGGCAGCTGATGCTCTTCCTATCTGATAGAAATTGTTGCACGTAAAAAATTTAATTCTTAATCACTAGTAGAATTTTTGGGCAACTGTTTGGAGCCATTAGTAATTGTAGGAAGATGATAAATGCAAAATGGCTATACTTTTGTAGTGGATACTATATAATTAATGAACCTTTTATCTCTATTTCTGTAGAGACCTTTCATTAGAGAATCTTATGATACGGAAATTTCTCTTCCTTTGGTTCAGATCATACAAAGACTTCATAGATAACTGAACATTCTCTTTGTATGGAAAACTAAAAAGTGTGATTCCATTACATGTCCAGCATGAAATCAGTGATAGAGAGGTATGACACAAGCAAGGAGGAACACCAGCAACTGCTGAATCCAAATTCGGAAGCCAAGGTATGCTCAGCAAACTCCATTTTAGAAGTTCTGGATACTTTTTCTACTTGGTCCATAAGTAATAGCCTCATGCAAAGAATATAATATTTCCATTGATCACAATATGTAAAGTTTTTCCTGAATATGCATTTGGCAGCTATTCCTATATGTCTTCATAAAAATGGGAACTTTCCTTAATATTCGTTAACAGTTTTTCTTTGTATTTCATCACAATCATTTGATAGAAATCTGAAAGACATGTTGTAGTATATTGAAAGGATCTCACCAACAAAAAAGAAAAAAGAAAACAGAGAGAGGATATCTAGTTTGTATTCATTTTTCCTGCTCATGACACTGCATAATTTTATTTCATCCTTGATAGTTTTGGCAAAGGGAGGCAGAAGCATTAAGGCATCAACTACAGACCCTACAAGGAAATTATCGGTACAAGCCTTTTCCATTATTTATCCAGCAAAATATTTGAAACTCTTATTGAGCAATTAAAATACATATGATCCTGGAAACTCTATATTTCAGTGTCAGACATGGAAGTATTGTCATACTCCGTACTAAAGCAGTGTGTTATGATATGCTACTTTCAAAATGATAAAACGTCCATTATATATTATCATTTCGATCATGATTACTCCCAGTTTCAGCTTCTTTGACTTCCCACGAACTATGGGAATTGATACTGAGGCATATCAGACAATACTAAATTTTTAGGGGGTGAAGAGGCATTACTGTGACATATATGCTAGCTAGGGCGTGAGCCGCAAATATGATAAATAAAACTTCATTTGAAATCCATATAAGCTTCTCAACCAAAAATTAGGAAACCTAACAGATATAATTTTATAAGAAAAATTATTTTTAAGAAATAATGAGATGAAAAGAAAGGCATTCCTTCTGCAACATAGTTTTCTGATTTGGACAAGCAAAATAATTTCCAGGTGGTTTGGTTTTAGCTGAAGCAACAATTTTCAACTCAATGTGCAGCTCACCACTAAATAAAAAATAAAATTTCTCCTCAAAATGCTTACCTCATCCCAAATCTTCTCAAGGCGGATTTTGGCATTTAACAGAATACATATACCATACCCATATCCAGCCCTGTAACAGGAAGCTTAAGCAAAACCTGATAGACCCCAAGTTTGACTTTAAGCCATTCAACCAAAAAGAAACATCGTCTAATAGAATTATAAGGCCAATCTGCAACAAACACTGATCTAAGTATATGGATTGTAAAATTCATCATGCTTTGAACCGGTCAAGCAAGCTTTTTTTATCTCATAGTAAATTAAATATTGCTCCATTGAGAGAGCGTTTGAAATATCATTTGTAGGTGAGACGATTTTCAAATACAAAAATAAAAAATAATGCTCATCCCCGTTATGAAAATTTTCATGCTTTTTCTCTCTCCTTATTTTCATTTCTCCCCTTTCGTCTTGCAATAAAAATTGTGGTTAAAATTCTCATAGAAAAAGTTGTGGTTAAAATAGAAAAATAGCTCGCTGGCCAATCACAGGAATATGAACACAAGAAGGAAATTGATACGCCTACATGTTCATGCAGTCAAGCACTTCCGTAACGCAACAAACAATATACTTTCAAATAGTAGCTTTAAACTACTTTGTAAAATAAACAGAACGACTATATAAATGTCATAATGCTTCATGTATGAATTACATTTTGAAGGTGCAGGCGAATGATGGGACAACAGCTTTATGGTTTAAGTGTGAAAAACCTACAAGATCTCGAGAACCAGCTAGAAATGAGTGTCAGATGTATTCGCATGAAAAAGGTAAACTAACTTTAACAATGAAATAAACAGCAATGCTCCTGTATTTTAGTACTGCTGAGAAATGTGTTTGGCCAATCTCTACAAGGCCAAAGCAATATTTAGGGAGTTGAAAGCTACTAACACACTTCATTAAACTCTGCAGGAACAAATTCTAACAGAAGAAATCCGAGAGCTGAATCAAAAGGTCTTCTTGAAACATAATATTCACCAAATTTTCTTTCAAAAGCATTTGTAATAATGAACCGACTTTTTCACTTATTATCCTTGCAGGGAAACAGTTTACATCAGGAAAACCTGGAACTCTATGAGAAGGTAAACCTCCTTCGACAAGTAAACACACAACTGTACAAGAAGGTAGCCAACTTAGTTATCCACTAATAGAGCATCATCAAAAGTTCCAAGAGTTTTTTAGTTATGTTTACTCAGGCTCTAAAATATGACAACGGAAATCTTACCTTGCTTAAGATGTCTCAGGTTTATGGCACATCGGAAATGGAAGGTACAAGCAGAGATGCGTTCAATCCATACGGATTTCACACAGGTGAGGACCCACAAGAACTGATCCAACTGCAGCTAAGCCAGCCAGAGCAAGACACATATGAGACATCAGGCAGTGCCTCAAAATAACGGTCAAAAGTTCTACAGTTAGATATTTTGACACACCATTATATTGACACTATCACGAAATTGCAGCATAGAACCGCGTATGAAGTCCTTCTGCATAAATCTTACCTGATTACGCAAAACAAGAATCAGAAGCAGAACATCTATGATTCTTGAAGTGGGAGGAGTTAGATAAAAGCTTATCAGCAAGTGACTACATTGCTATCAGTTATGCATGTAAAGTGAATTATGGGAAATTTTCAATAACAAAGCATGGACATAAAATATTCCGATTTGTCTATCCAATTATTCTTTATAGATAATCAACAAAATGTGACTTCTCAGAAAAATAAAAATAAAGTGCAGTTGCTCCAGCCAAAATTTGAATTTATATAATGTACAAGATTCAGGAGCACATGACTACCATTCCACATCTCCTAGAGTTAATACATTTGACAGAGAATTTGTAGCATGAGCATACAAGAGGGGGGAAAAGGGAGAGAGGAACGGATACACATCCAACTTTACAGGTGAATTCATCCCTTGTGCTATTGATTCTCATTTATTGATAAGTATATATTTTATGATTAAATAGGTGTATATTTTATGAGAATTAGTTGGATTTATTGATACTATATACCTATTTAATTATCTTTTATATACTTTACTATCATTATAAGATAAAAAGATATTTTGATATAAAATCTACTTATTTCCTATTATATTTTACAGGAAATATTAGCTGATTTGGAAAGAAGTAGAAAAAGCAATCAAGAGGATATGCAATCAACCAAACTCGGTGGTTCCACACAAGAAAAATAGAAACAAAATCAATTGTGTGATCTGGTGGAGTTGATTACAAGATATAAGATATTGTTTTAAGGGTTAAGGTGCGTCCAACACAATAAACTTGTTCTGTCCTAAGAACACCGAGAGATTGGACTTGACTAGATTGTCAAGCTTAGAGCCTACGTACCCTTTGAAGGGATCAAAGTCCACGTAGTTCGTAGTACACATAAAGGCGTGAAGCCAGGGGGTGGTGTGTGTGTTCTGTGTGACAGGAAGTAAAGAGAGCATAGATCAGAACGTGTGCACCTGTTTAGGGTTTCCTTATATTTATAGAGGAGTCTGGTGCGAGTATCCTTGTATTAATGAGCGATATCCGAGATTGAGAAATCAGGGGCTGATCTGTTGGGATCACAGTTGGAGGAGATCTTTGGTTAATGAGATCCTCAATTAGTGGGATCTTATATCCTTGCCCGTTATAGCGCCGATTGGGCCTTAGGCATAGTTGGGCCGAGGTCCGGATATGGGCCTTTTGGGCTGGTCCGTAACAATTGCCCCCCAGCTCGGTTGTTCAGACTTCTGGACGGCTGAGGTGCGTATTGCCCCCAGTCCTTGGTATGGCTGAGGCCTTCTCCCTTGACTGGGTCGGCTTTCGGTTGCCATGACCATCAGTCTGGTCCGGATCAGTGGTCGGCTTATCATGCCCTTTCTCGACGTCCTGCCAAGGAGGCCGGGTTCATCTAGCTAAGACGAGTATTCGTTCTACCCTGGTCCCAAGTGTCCGGTGGTGACCTCGGCTTCGTGCCTTTTGCCTTTTCGAATTCTCTAGACGCTTTGGGTCTCCCCCCGCGCGTGTCATCATTGCGGTTTTGCAGCTGTCAGGCCCTAAATGGGTGTGTCCTGCAAACGCCGCGTCTTTTCGCTTTTCGAGGCCTATACGCATTTATTGCGCTGGCGTTGTGCTGCGCCAATCCCGTCACGTTTGCACGGGAATAGACCGTTGCGTCCCTATGTCAAGGTTTAAATAGCCTTCTTTCTTTTCTTTTCTACTTTTCCCGCTATTCCTCTTCTTCTCAGACATTTTGCTCTGGTTTTTCTTCTAGAGTCCACAGAGAGGATTTTCCTTGTTCGAAACTTTTGCCGCCTTCCAGTATTCCAGTTTCTTCCATTCTCTCAGTACAGGTATTCTGTCTTCTTTTTGTCATTTTTGTTCAGTATTTTCTTTCATTTTATCGTTTATTTTCTGAGATTGACATTTGTGTCGTCGTTCTTCCGCGTTTTTGGGTTTTTCTGGGCTTCTTTAGTGCCACCATACCCGAAATTCATCCACGAAAATTCTCTTGACTCGGCAATTAACCAAGGTACTAGTGATTACCAGTCCATCTAGATGGCCGAGCATGACGTCTTTCAATTCTTCGTCGGTGAAGGTTAGGGTAGGCGGCCTCGGTTTCTTGGGGTCCTCCTTGAACTTGGGGAGGTCTCGGACGGTCAGTACCTCGCGGAGATATTTCTTCCGCTGGCTTACAGTGTCTCCCCCTCCTCCAAATCCTCCGCTTACGACGTTTCATTGGAACTCCACGTCAGGGAACTCGTCGTTTGAGGCCGTCTTCTGCTTCTTCCCCGGCTTTCAGGCCTCCTTGGGCGGACTTCTGGTGCGGCCGCGGTCGTTGCGCTTGCCGCTCGTCCTTCCCTGGCTCTTGATGACATACTGACGTAGCTTTCCTTCTCTCACGAACTTCTCAATTGTGTCGCGGAGGTCGTAGTATTCGTCAGTGGTGTGGCCGTGGCAGTCATGGAATGTGCAGAACTTGGAGCGATCGGTATTGGTTCGGCCTCTGATCGGCCTCGGCTTGACGACCCACCTCATTTTGGCCTGGTCTACCTCTTTCCACACCTGTGACCGAGAGATGTTCAAGGGGGTGTAGTTATCATACCTGGCCTTCTGGTCGGCTCGGTCTGGCTTGGAGCGGCCCTCACGGTTACGCCTTCTCGGTTCGGTCTTACTCCTTCTCAGTCGATCCTCTTCACTGGGCGAAGCGTTCCTCGTTCGTTCGGGTTCATCCGAGTTGGCTACTTCCATCTGCTCCACTTCCAGGTACTTCTTTGCCTGGGTGTAAAACTCGGTTAAGGTGTACACCGGGTTCTTGCATAGGTTCTGGGCTAGTCGTGAGGACGGATCTAGCCCATTGACGAGGCAGTGGACGTGAACTTCCTCGGGTAGCGATCGAACCTGCATCGCCATGTCACGGAATCGATCCAGGTACTTCTGCAGGGCCTCGCCTTTCTTCTGTCGTGCTTTGCTCAACGTGAATTTGGTCTTTGGCTGCTTTTTGCTGGTGGCGAAATGCAACTCGAACTTGCGTCCGAGGTCTTCAAAGCTCCGGATGGAGTTGTCCGGGAGAGAGCTCAGCCATCTATGCGCCGGCCCGGACAGGGTAGCCGCGAAGAGACGCTAGATAACCGGGCGTCTAATTTGTTGAACCCACATGAGTTTTTCGAACACGTCAAGGTGGTTGCGTGGATCTTGGGTTTCGTCGTACTTCGGAAGGTCGGCCAGATTGAAATGCTTCGGGTATCGGGCCGTCGCCGCCTCCCTTGAGAATGGGGATCTGCTGGAGTCCGACAGATATGTCACCCGGTATTCCCGGGGGGATCTGTGGCGAGGTGATCTGCGAGCCCGGGGAGTTCTGTCCTCCATGGGGCGTTCTTCTCGGTCTCGGCCCTCGCTGGCCGCCCGATCGGTGCGGTTAAGACCGTCATCGTGGTTTCCGACGTTCTCTAAGGGCTGTTGTCGGCCTTGCTCCATATCCGTCCTCCGCTCCGGCCCGCCATTGTCGCGGCGTGGGTTCCTCAGCTCGGAGCTGCTTGAGGAACTGCTGTCATCCACGGGGGCCCTCCTTCCTCTCCTATGATTCCTCTAGCGGTTTTCCTGTCGGCGATCATTCTCGAGTGCGTCCTGGATCATTCGGCCAAAGGCTTCAAAGTCAGCCCGTCTCTGTAGGTCGTCTCGTTTCTCCTTGTTTTCCAGCCTCTGGAGGAATGACTCCTGCGTCCGTCAAAGGATGCGGACGTCGGCTTCGACTGCCTGGACGTCTTGCACCGGGGGTTCTGTGCGCGCTTCTTGCAGTGGCTGCTCTTCTGCGGAGGGGGAGTTCGCCGTGTCAGTGACATGCCCTTCTGGGGTGTTTTCTCGCCGCGGTTGCTCCGGGGGCTGATCTGGTGGAGGCCAGCTTGGCTAGGGGTCCCCACCCACCGGCGGTGGTGGTGGATTTCTGCTGTGGCTTCGAGTGTTTGTCATTAGTGGTCACGGGGATAGAAGTTTATGGTGCCCCACGGTGGGCGCCTATCTTCTGTCTTAAGAACACCGAGAGATTGGACTTGACTAGGTTATCAAGCCTAGAGCCTACGTACCCTTTGAAGGGATCAAAGTCCACGTAGTTCGTAGTACACGTAAAGGCGTGAAGCCAGGGGGTGGTGTGTGTGTTCTGTGTGACAGGAAGTAAAGAGAGCATAGATCAGAACGTGTGCACCTGTTTAGGGTTTCCTTATATTTATAGAGGAGTCTGGTGAGAGTATCCTCGTATTAATCAGCGATATCTGAGATTGAGAAATCAGGGGCTGATCTGTTGGGATCACAGTTGGAGGAGATCTTTGGTTAATGAGATCCTCAATTAGTGGGATCTTATATCCTTGCCCGTTATAGCGCCGATTGGGCCTTAGGCATAGTTGGGCTGAGGTCCGGATATGGGCCTTTTGGGCTGGTCCGTAACAAAACTATTGGCTCAGGAGCGTCCAACACAATTAACTATTAAGTGGACCGCCTAGCACAACGTCGTTAGCAAAAAGTTAACGTCCGTAATCTAAGGTGCGTCCAACACAACAAACTATTACTCCAAGAACGCCTAGCACAACGCCGTTAGCAAAAGTTAACGTCCGTAATCTAAGGTGCATCCAACACAACAAACTATTACTCCAAGAGCGCCCAGCACAAAATTCTAAATTTTACTAAATTAAATAATTTTTTTTCAATTGTCATTATTCAAAACTACTTGTATACATATCTATGGACAAAAATTACTCATTCTTCAATTTTGTCAAAATTATAATTTTCTATAATAAACAAAAGTTTTAATTAAAAATATAATTATATGATTTAAATAAAACACAAGATGTTTTATAGTTTATTATATATGTTAAACAACAAAATATATGATTTATTTTTATTTTAGAAGAAATTTATGTGAGTTAAAAATTCATTTAATGTTAATAAAATTTAAAAAATCTAAAATCTATTATATCTTGAAAGAAATGAAATGAGTTTAATTTTTATTTTTATAAAAAGAGTTTAATGGATATCAACTTTGATACTTAATAATATAAATCTGACAATTTGATGATATATTTGTTAATTAAATGATCTACTGATTATATGCATATGGAACTTGTTGGGAAAAAAAAAAGATAACTTAAAAGGCTAGAGTAAGGACAATTTAATAATAGGTTAAAGAGCAATTATAATGGGTTAAGGAGTAATTTGGTCTACGAAAGTCCTATATCTATATAAGCAATACATTATTTAATTAACAAATATATCATCAAGTTGGGGGATTTATATTATTAAGTATCAACGTTGATATTCATTAAGTTTTTTTATAAAAATAAAAATTAAACTCATTTCATTTCTTTCAGGATATAATAGATTTTTTAGATTTTTTTAAATTTTATTAAGATTAAATGAAATTTTTAACTCACATAAATTTCATTTAAAATAAAAATAAATCATATAATTTTTTTTGTTTAACATATATATTAAACTATAAAACACCTTGAGTTTTATTTAAATCATATAATTATATTTGTAATTAAAAATTTTGTTTATTTTAGCAAATTATAATTTTGACAAAATTGAAGAATGAGTAATTTTTGTTCATAGATATATATACAAGTAGTTTTGAATAATGACAATTGAGAAAAAATTATTTAATTTAGTAAAATTTAGAATTTTGTGCTGGGCACTCTTGAAGTAATAGTTTGTTGTGTTGGACGCACCTTAGATAACGGACGTTAACTTTTTGCTAACGGTGTTGTGTTGGACGCTCCTTTTTAAAAGTTTGTTGTGCTGGGAGATCCACTTAATAATTAATTGTGCTGGACGCTCCTTTTTAAAAGTTTGTTGTGCTGGGCGGTCCACTTAATAGTTAATTGTATTGGACGCTCCTAAGCCAATAGTCTGTTGTGTTGGACGCACCTTAACCCTCGTTTTAATAAGACAAGGAGAATCAATGACCCAAGACCTAAATTATAAATAGGGAGGCAGAGACAAGAAAGGAGAGGACGAAGGAAAAGATCGGAGAGACGAAGAACAAGAGGGAACAAAGAAGTAGAGGAGTAGCGGCTGGGAGTTTCAGTTCTTTTCATCATCTTCACGAAAGGACGAGAGGACTGTGGAGGCGACGGAAAATCTTTCTTTCCTCTCTCTCTTTTTATTCTTTGAACTTGAATTCTTATCTTTTTGTTATGGATTTTATTAAAGCCATGTGTGGCTAGTTTGTTTTGCAACCTAGAGTGCCTATGAACTTGTGGGTGAATTGAATTTTGTTTTCATTATTTAGTTAAATTTGATATTAATTTTGGTTACTCAATCTTGGTTAGTTTTATCTATTTAGTGATTGGTCGTCAATGAATATGATTTTGAGCATTAGGATTTATCTTGACGAAAGGAATTTTAATTAGGCTCTAAGATTAAGTGATATGGGATTAGATTACGATTTAATTTACGATTAGGATAGACATATACCTAATGGCCCCATAATAAATTTTTTTTCTTTTGCTTGAGGACAAGCAAATGTTTAAGTGCGGGGGTGTTTGATGAGTATATATTTTATGATTAAATAGGTGTATATTTTATGAGATTTAATTAGAATTATTGATATTATATACCTATTTAATTATCTTTTATGAACGTTTCCATAATTGAGTGAAACTTGGGATCAAAGAATAAATCAACATAAAATCTACTCATATCCTATTTTTATTGTGCAGGAAATATTAGCTGATTTGGAATGAAGTAAAAAAGGCAATAAAAGGATATGCAATCAGTCAAATTCAGTGGTCTCATACAAGAAAAATAGAAACAAAATCAATTGTGTGGTCTGATGGAGTAAATTACAAGATATGAGATATCTTTGTAATAAGTGAAAGAGAATCAATAGCCCAAGATCTAAATTATTATAAATAAGGAAGCAGAGACAAGCAAAAGAGAAGACGGAGCAGATCGGGAGACGAAGAAATTTTCTTTCCTCTCTTCTTCTTCTTCTTTGAACCTGAATTTTCATCTTTTTTTTATGGATTTGAATAAAGCCATGTGTGGCTAGTTTGTTTTGCAACCTAGAGAATCTATGAACTTGTTTGGGTTTTAGAAATTGTTCCCACTTGTTAGTTTTGCTTAATTTTATTTCAGTTTATTTAATCCTGTGTTTATTGTTATTGCTTATTGACTGATCACCATTGAGCATGTTTTGGGGATTTAGGGTTGGACTTGAAAGAGGGAATCCTAAATTGACCTTGGGATTAAATAATGTGGAATTAGGTTTAAAGCTAATAGAGAAATTAGATTTTAATCTAATTTGCGTCTAGGATAGACATATACCTAGAAGCTCCGCATAGTCAAATTAGAGTGAGCCCGATTTGAATTGCATCTTAATTAATTGTGTGAGACATTGCATAATTATTTAAGGTAGGTGTATAAGTGGACCGACAGGCACTTATAAACATTAATACTCTAGATTAGCTGATTAAATTTAGTCAAAGTTAATTTAGTGGGGATAGAATCTAAGAATCAAATAAGGGATTAGTGACTCTAGGTTGCTCGTTTTATTATTGTGGTAGTTTTCTTATTTTTATTTTAGTTTTAATTTATTTTTTTTAATTAAATTTGTTTTACTCAACTTAAGCGAAATTGTGAAATCAATGCTCAACTAAAGTTGTGATACTAAGTCCTCGTGGGAACGATACTTTTCTCATCACTTTATTACTTGATACGGCCCGTGCACTTGCGGAGTTTTTTTAGGCTTTAAATTTTGCCCTATCAAGTTTTTGGCGCCGTTGCCGGGGACTTGTGTGCCACAACTTTCTTGGTTGGAATTGATTGAGCATTAGTAATTTAAGTTTGAGTTTGTAAATATTTTATTTTATTTTTTTTAAGAAAAAAATTTTTAAAAAAATGGATTTCAATTGGCAACCAACTGGTCTTAATATTGAAAAGGAGATGAATTCTTTGTCTTCTACACAAGATGGATTGATTGCTACTCTAAAGTCTTTGAATGAATATTGGCAACGTAAAATGAGCATAAATGATGGTTGTATTCCATATGTTGATTCTTCTCAATATATTTGCATGTCTTGTGTTTATTATGGAGGGAATCATTCATTTGAGCATTGTCCATATAGTACAACTAGTCATTTTGTAAGAGATGATTTCACTAGGAACCAAGCTTGTTTTGATAACTCATTTTGTCCTAGTGAAGGTTTTCAGCAACAAAATTTTAGGGATCCACATGTCTATTGTTCTTATAAAAATACCCCTCTTTGTTACTCTTATCCATATGTTGAAGAACAAACCATTGAGTATAGGGAAAAATCTAATTTGGAAAGATTAGTTGAGGAGTATGGGGAAGTAATAGAGAAATCTAGTAGAGAGCAAAAGGAGATGGAGGTATATGTAAGTCAAATCATTTCTACCCTTAAGACTATAGTGCAAGATAATTCCTTAAACTTGGTGACCACTTCTTATATTGATAATGATTATTGTGAGGAAGTTGAAAGTATGGAATTACATGAGACTATGGATAATATAGAAAGTGATTGTGAGCTTGACATTGATTTAAATGAGCATATTGGATGTTTAGAAGAGGTTCCGGCTGTGGAACCTAAGGATTGTGATGTTTGTGATCTAATTGATGTAGATGTCCCAATTGTTGTTGTTCATGACCCTCCTCTTACAGTGTTGACTCTTACTGATGAGAGTCAAGTTGATTTTATTGGATGCTCTAAATTCTTAGATGTGCCTATATTTATTTTCAAAGATATGCATGTTGTGCTTAATTTGAATTCAATGATTGCTTGTAATCCAAGATTGTCTATGATTAAGGAAATACAAGTAATTAACTTGAATGATCAATTTTTGTGTGTGATGCCTTGTTGTTTGAAAAGGAATGAAGACAAGGTAATTATGGTGTTTGATACTTATGATTAGTGGTTTGTTTTGAGAAGTCTGGCTGAAGACTATAAATTTAGCGCTTCTTGGGAGGCAACCCAAGGGTTTTGCTTGCATATTTTATTATTATTATTTTCTTGTTGTTTTCTTTCTTTCAGTTTTATTCAGGTTTGAAGAAGTTCACTTCTCTTGTTGCTGCAAGGTCTTGCTTTAGCACTCCACATCAGAGTTAGAGGCCTAAACCAGGGGAGTACTAGTTCCTTTCCCTCTTTATATTTTTACAACATTGAAGATAATGTTTGATTTAAGTGTGGGGGAGAAATATAATTTCTTTGGTTATGATATAATTTCTTTGAATTATGCTTGTCCTTATGCAATTGAAAAGATTTTTGTTTATTTGAGATTTTTGCATTGTTGAGGATTGACCTTAATTTTGAGCTTTCCCCATCTTAGAGAATATTATCAAATCAAAAATTAAAATAGAAAAAAATGTTTTAACCAAGTCTCTAAGCCTTGAATTTTTTTTGCAATCTTGAGATGGACTATGAGAATAAGGATTAGTTTGTAATGTGATCAACAAATTATTAGTTCAAGAATATTTTGCTATATGATTTCTTTAGAAAATTAGATGATGATCTGTGCTAACCAAGTAAAACTTTTGTGTAGGGAAATAACTCAGGAAAAAAAGAAGAAGATTGAAGGGGTTGCAAAAAAAAAAAAAAACACATGCACACATGCACACAAACTCCAATGACTTCTCTAGACCTTACTTAGTAACCGGGGGCACTTCATCACCAATGTTGGCACTCACGTCAAACGGTAAAGTCAAAGAGGGTTATGAGTTGGGCTAAAAGCCTCTTGAGGTGCCTGTTCGAGTAACTGAGTAACCGGTGCTGCATCACCCATGTGCAGGGTCGCGTCAAAAGGAGACCTACAACGGCTCAAGAATCAAAAAAAGAAAAAAAGAAAAGAAAAAAAAGGAAAAAAAAAAGGCAAAATGAGTTATTTCCTACATGAGAATTCTTAATAAAGTAAATGAAAAGCTTGGTTTGGTGGGGGCATTTGAATTTTTCTGGAGAAATTAAGTAGCGTAATATTCTTTTGCTAATCTTATGATTGAACTTATTGCTTGCCGATCTTTTGATCATGGGACGTTAAGAGATTGTTACACTCGATTGGCTTAGTGACTTATTTTTATAAAACATTAACTTAAATAAGATTTGATGATATGATCTAAGCATGGTGGTTTATTGCTCTCTATTTAGGAATTTCATAGGTAATGTTCTTTTCAGTGAATTTGACTGATTGCATATCCTTTTATTGCCTTTTTTACTTCATTCCAAATCAGCTAATATTTCCTGCACAATAAAAATAGGATATGAGTAGATTTTATGTTGATTTATTCTTTGATCCCAAGTTTCACTCAATTATGGAAACGTTCATAAAAGATAATTAAATAGGTATATAATATCAATAATTCTAATTAAATCTCATAAAATATACACCTATTTAATCATAAAATATATACTCATCACCCCATATAACTGTTGAAGAGTGTATTCGATTTTTGTTGCCTCTTGAGTAACTATGTTAGACATAACAAGTTAAACTCAAGAGAGGGTTGTAAATGGACCGACGACACTTATAGCTATTTATACTCGAGATTAACAAAATTGATATTAAAGCTAATTAAATTGGTGAAAACAAGGTTTATGAAGCTAATAAGGGATTAGTAACTCTGGGTTGCTCATTTGATTATTGTGGTTGTACCATCCTCATTTTTGAAATCCGTTTTCAGAATATTTTAATCAGAGTAGAGCATCGGAATAATTTTAAAAGAGCGAGTATCTGATAAACCTTCACTAATGGCGTGTCTTGTTGCTATTACAGTGGTATAATGCTAATATAGTGATACAAAAATTTGTAACTATCTTCTCTGCCCGTGTCCTCTCGTGTGCTATTTATCCTTGCCCTCGGTCCTGGTTCCTCCAGAATCTGAGACTATGAGCTGAGGTTCAATTTCCATTGAACCTCAGGTAATGGTTAACCTCATGCTTATGTAAACAAGATATGTGTGACAGATATTCATGACAAAACAGCAATAATCACATACAATATTCTCATATTCAGATAATAACATAACATAGCCACTGCAATATACATGTTATTATAGTCTGCACTATTCACCAGTGCCACGGTGTACATCCGTGTCCTCAGCGCTAGGAAAACATAACGGCGTTATCAAGACTATACCCGTATCAAGCTGTATGTGGATGATCAATTTTCAAAAATAGAGTCTCAGACTATCTATCACATATAAGCATACCATAAGCATCAGAGTTAGTGTTACAATACGCGTCCGTACCTGAATTGGTAATTTCGGTATGACGTCAATCAGTAAATGTTTGCAGACTTCCTATAAGAGTAATATCATGTTATTAATTTATAAATAATATCCTAAAAGATATTTTTGGCCACTACTGACTATTTTACCCTTGGTACACTAGGTTATCATTTTATTTTCTCAAAATTCGTTGAAGAACGCTGGAAATCATTGGGCAGAATTTCGCCTATCTTTGAAAAATCATAACTAATTCTAGGAAAATCAAAACGAAGATCCGTAAAATGTTACAGACTCCTTAGGATGTATATTTTCCATAAAAAATATTAGACTTTGCCCAGAACTCAAAAATAACTCCCAGATTTCACGTGTTCATCCTCTGCCCAGAATTCCCAGCATTTTCACAACATAAACTTTGAGAATTTCTTTCTCACTGTACAGAGCTCATTTTAACATGTTCTTTACATATTTGGAAATACCTATATGTCTAATTTAACCATGAATTTTTCCAGAAATTTTCAATATCATTTTCAACATGAAATATGAACATTCCTGTTACTAGTTCAGAAATCGCCTAATCGACGAATTTTCGTCAGAACTTCGTTACTTCCATGTTTTTCTTCCGGAAATTTTGCTAAACCACTTTCTTCACTAATTTTTCGAGATAAAGCTATTTTTAACCATAAAAACATGAAAATAAAAATACTCTAGAATTTTTAAAGATTAAAACTACTTCTATCTATGAATTTAAAACTCAAAACTCAAGAACTTGCTTACCTAATGCTTGAACTCCTTCAAGCTCTTCCACTTCCTCTCACTCTCTCTCAAATATTCAGATGTTGCTTTGCTTGGTGTGAGGAAAAGTGAATGACCTTGGCCCCTATTTATAGTGAAAAGGTTGGACAATTTTGTAATTAAGTGCAACTTCACTCTTGGCTAATTTCAACCATTGGATCTAGGTTATAATTGAAATATCACATCCTCACCCTTCAAACTCCCCCAACCGAAATCTCTCTCTCTCTCTCCCTTCATCTTTTTCTTCTCCTTCTTCAAGAAGCTATTGAACTTGGAAGCCAAGCAATGAATAGTAATACTTCTTGTGCAAGTTTTGACCATATTTGACCATGTGCTAAATTCATTCTCCTTGCTCTTGAAGCCTTAGAAAACCGTCCCCCCCTGGACCTTTGGGTTTTATTTTTGTTTTGGGCTCTATTGTTGGTTTGGGCTACAAAAATTGATCAATGATGATTATTTGTGACAAAAAACCCTAAATTAAATCCCTCTTGTTTTTGTAACAAAAAAAAAATCCCTCTTGTTTACTATTGGGTTTAGCTTAATTAAGTTTAATTTGTAATGATTTAATTATTTACCAATTCAATTATGATCCTACTAAATCCAATTGTTTCAATTATTGATTCCTTGTTGAGCTTTAATATGGAATTTAGCCAAAATATTCCAAATTGTTTGTTAATTTTTGCCATTAGATTAATTATGAATGTTAATTCAATTAAGATAAATTTTTGGTGCCAAATAATTATTTTTAGTCTCCTCTAATTATTTTCAGCCTCTTCATACACTTTTACAGTTTATTTTTGAAAATATAAGAATTACATGTTAATATCTTTTTAAATATAGATTTAATGGTTCTTTACGTGTTGGAGATCCCCAATAGTTGTTTTAGGTATTTTCATGATATTTATACTATTTTAGGAACCCCAATTTAAGTATAGTCCTTAGAAATTCATTTAAACAACTCTTAATTAGCCATTGGCTTTTAATTGGAATTATACATCTTTAATTATGCCTAATTTAATTTAGTGTCTTCATTGTTGTAATTTCAATTGCTCATTAATTGTTATTAATCGCCCCTTAATTGGGCTTAGTGTGATGACAACTCTTTAGGGCTTTTTATGAATTAATTATGATTTTAAGCATTAGTGTGTTAATTAAGGGTATTTTAGTAAATTTAGTCTCCTAATAAATTAAATGATGCTTAATTAATCCCTTGATTATTTATAAAGGTCTAGCACAATTATTTAATTTATCGAATACCTAGTTGTTCATCGATTTTTATTATTTTCCCCTATTTTGTTTAAGTATTTTCCGTAGTATCTCATTGCTCTTTCTAATTCCATGTAAACCATAACCTAATACGGTAATTATTTGTATCTTATGATATTTTATGGTTCCTAAATGAAATTAGAATATTTGAGTCTTTTTGGTTTGTTAAATTCTTGGGAGGAATTTCCCTAATTAGATAAGCTATAATATCTTTGAGACCACATATTCACCTATTTCAATAGGTATCATTTAGTGGTTATGCTAAATAGGATTTTTAGGGTATCACATTTCTCCCCCCGTTAAATAAAATTTCGTCCTCGAAATTTGCTCTATCCTAACTAGACCCTGAACCATAATTTTCTGGGAATTCATTCTATTGACATGACTCTATGCCTCACCTACTTCTCTGGGTGAGCAAGAATTTGCTCCCGTTCAACTACGATGGTATTGCCATGTCATACTTTGACATTCCTTATACCGTATATGTCTCCGTGACACCTATAACTCATGGTAATGGAAGGTACCCTAAGTTCAATGATACTATCGCGGTTTGGTCGATATAACTGAGAAATATAAAAACGTTATCAAGTTTGGGGGGCAAGGTTTATCCGACGATCTTTGTTTAGATAAAACTTCGAATGGCCCTACATATCGGGGCCTTAATTGTTGCCTCTCCAGTGTTCTATCGACACCGGTTACTGGGGACACCGTTAATAACATATGATTGTCAACGTAGCTCCTTGTCTGCTTCGTACTGTTAGGGGTCGTCTTGTGTTTGCCGTGATTTGTTTCGAGGTCTCGTCAATCAGATCTGGTTGAATCAAGTTTTGCTTTAAATAAGGGTGACTGATACGTTCCCCCTTAACATTTGCTCGTATAAACTCGAAAAATACTCTAGACATCTAGTCTATTTCTCTTACTATGCATGCCGATTTAGCACACATTCTAATATAGTATTCTTAGTCAGTTTGTTATTCGTGTTTAGTATTTAAGTACGGGTCCTACTCATCCATCTACTATGCTTGGTTACACAAGCTTTACTGCCTGAACTATCCAGCCTCTTAATTTAACACATTTTGGCCCTCTGGCTCATCTCATTATTACAGCACTAGGACTTTTAGCCTTAATACCTAGGAGATTATCCTTAGGCTTTGGGTATTTCAAACTACTACCTGATACAACAAGTGTTTTACCAAACTCAAGACGTATTGTAGATATACTAGTCTAAAATTACCGTAACAATCAACATTTCACGTAGTGCTAAGTATCGTTGTCGTAAGGCCTAGGAACACTGCCCCGTGCACAGTTGCTCACCTAGATCTTGAGCATCTTCTTATCTATTTATCTACCCCTTTTCCTTGTCAAGTTCTCAGACTATCTTAGAAACTCGATTATTTCCTGGATCTCTAAGGTTTTTACTACTTTCTCTACTAGAATACGGGTTATTGATTACAACAACAATCATCTTTTAAACATGGTAAACACCACACAAATATTTTTATCACAAGAGGAGGTCTTGTATTTTGAACATTTTTACCAATAGTGAGAGAAACGTCAATGTTTTGTTTACATGACGACCGAAAAACAGTTTCAATGAAATTTACAATAGCTTTAAGTACTATTTGATTTATAAATGATCCAAATGGTGTCAGCAATATTCATTAGTCAAAATTTTCACAAAGTGTGAAGTTAAAAGCCAAGGAGTGGCAAAGCACACACTAAGACGGAACTTAGGATAATATACTTCAAGCCACTTCCATAAATTAAGTTTGTTAAAAAACTTTGAGTGTAATGAAGTAAAATTCTCAAACTCAGTTTTCTAACATAGATAAATAAGGTAGTATAACGAGGATATTCATATCATAGCTTCATTAGATGTTCAAGTTCTCTAAATAGGTTAACATAAAACATTTAGATTTTCAATTACCTATAACTGTGACTTGGAAGAATCAAGGGCTATTACCAATATATAACTTAGCTCTTACAGAAATTTTGTGTCATATTTTAAAATTTAGACAGCTAGCCGATTGGGATTAAAATAATTATAGGTTCAACTTATTGAAACCTTGCAACATTGCACACTTAATAATATTTTAGTTTTAGTCAATAGGAAAATTACTTTCAAAAATATAGTTTCATACTAACTTTAGTTTAGGAGATTCAAATGAAATGCTCAAATTAGGTTTTTAAGTAAATAGTTATTCATGTAGACATGGTTGGAGATTTTCTAGATAAGGTAAGTGTTTAAACATACGGGTACAGGAGTTTAAATAATAGTTTTTAACTACCAGCTCATAGTGCAAATACTCAATATAATTTCTTAAAACATGTTGGGCATCTTAACAGATTTTAAGATTTACCAAAATATATTTAAACATTTTAGGAACAAAATTTATTATACATATAAGGAAAAACAATACTCCATACTTAAATCTTACCTCCCGCTTCCTATGTGCTTTCAAGTTTTTTTTTTCCAATTATGAGTATGGATGCCGATGGGTTAACTATTTTCCAGATTTGCCTCTTGATATATATTTAGGCATAGTCCACTAATACTAGTTCTTCCTTGAGTACATGCTTTATAAAGGGTCTTTAGTCAATCTTCCCCTTATCACTAAGGTATCTTTAACTTTCTATGAAGACAAACTAACCTAGGGGGAGTAGAGCAAAATGGGCCACCTATACGGCCTTCAATGATGCCTTGGTTATGATTATGCCCGGGTTCATAATGATAATCAAGACCCCAATGAAAACATTGCTCTAGGTACTGAAATCGGTCTTTTTTTTTTTGTGATTGTCTATTTCTACCCCTATATCTCACTACTACAGAAATTGGATTTAACATCCCTGATTGGCGTCCTATAATTAGAAAAGGAAGTAAAACAAAACGCGGTGGCATTTTTGTAATTAATAGGTGACTTTTGGAGTCTAATTTTATTTCTTGGACGCCCAAAGCAAGTGAAAAGGAGTCTAAGTCTGAAAATTAGACTCCTTAGGTCGAAAAAAGCAAACCATTTGGAGTCTAAGTTTGAAAATTAGAATCCTTAGGTCGGAAAAAGCAAACCATTTGAAGTCTAAGTCTGAAAATTAGACTCCCTCGGTATACATTTAGAGTCTAATTTTTAGAATTAGACTCCTTAGGCCATCCCAAAAACACCAATTCCTGCAGGGCCATCGCGCATGATTCTCATTCTCTCAGAATTGACTCTCATTCTCTCGGTCTTCGTCTTCCTCCTCGCCGCCCAAAGCTCAGCTCCCGACGCCTTAATGCTCGTGGCGATTTGGATCTCGGCTGCGACATGAAAATGTGAATTGAAAATTTAGTAACTATCGTTTTGCTTCTGTTCTTCGTCTTTCTTTCTCCTTCCTCTACTTGACTAAAGGTAAAACGCCCAGATCTTTCATTCTCATAGCTTTCTCTGTCTTTGTCTGATATCAACCTTCAGAACTTTCAGTGATTTCCTTTTGTTTTGGTTGCATTGAGTTATTTTGGCTCGTACGCAATTTATTTTCCATTTAGGACTTAGGGTTTTTCACTTTCACTTTCTTTTTCCTACTGAATTCTTCTTGCTGGAATTGCACACAGGTTTTTCACTCCTCTGATTCGTCTTCCTCCTTGAGTCTTTAACGCTGTGGCGAAATTCATTCGCGCGCAGGTCTGTCTCAGCCCTCTAAAGTTTCACCGCTCTCCCCACTGTCGTCACTACCATTGCTGTCGCCCCTCGCCTGTAACAGCCCAAATCTTTGAGAATTAAAAATAATTATAAATTAAAATTATTATATTATGAGCTAGCTATATATTTACTAATTACTGAAGTTGGGTGTTAGGATTTTCATTGAGTCCAGTGTTTGCTTTTATTTTTATTTTTATTTTTACTTTTATCTTTATTCTTATTTTCCCTGCTTATCTGGGATTTCTACAATGCCCCTATTGGTGATAAAAGAAAGGGATGGAATTGGATTTTTGTTCCCGGGGAGTATTGGGTTGTCTTCGTGTAGGCAGAGAGAAGGGGGACGCGTGAATGACTTCAGAACCCTAGCACTTGTGCGTTTTTATTTTTCCCTCTTCCGCCATCTCCGTCAGTGATCTGCCTCCATCGCGAGTCCGTTGCCACCGGCGTCTTCCTCCGGTGACAGATTATTGCTGTGGTTTCTTCCTCTTTCTCTTGCTCGGTTCGAGTTGAACGCTTGATTTGGGGTTGAGTTCCAATATCGTGAAACCCCTCCGTCGATTCCACCTGAGTCCGCCACTGTCACATGTTTGTAGCCGTCGGCGTCTCTCCCTTCGGCCTGTAATCTCGCCACTGCTGCTGTGTGGTATTCTATCTCTGTTTCGTTTTGTATTTTTTTTCGGTGTTGTTGGTTCTGCTACTCTTCCTTTTGTTTTCCCCTCTTTCCTGTTAGTCGGCTGTGTGTATGTGGTTGGGTGCTGCATTTTTTTGTTTTGTTGAGGCATTAGGCTACGCTGTATGCAGGGGATCAAAAGTGTTGATTGCTGTAGGAGTAAGCGTATGTATATTCGCTGGAAAGGGGTTAGCCGATCAACTCTCTGAAATTGTTGCTTAATTATTTTTGGGGGATGTGTTTTGTTTCATTTGTCGGCATAACTATATATTTGTATTTAGGAACTTAAGTTTGGGAATTTTGCTATCCAATGATAAAGTCTAAATGGATCATCTGTATGACTTTGGGAACGCTTTTTGCCCACACTGTGTGTTCTGGATTGAAGTATAACTTGTCCTCACTTACCAAGCAAAATTGTACTCTGATTTATTTTGAGAAATATTGTTGAGATTCCTATGTTTCATAGAGATGTGGTGTTATTGTTATGAATTAAAGGGATTTTGGTAAATGAGTATGAATTTCATATAGTTATGAAGAAGGTACTTACAAGATTAAGGAATTGGGTGCTAACATAGAAAAGGGGTCAATTGATCGTGAATGTAGTGGATTTTGGTGCTAGATTTTGATTGGTATATTTGTTGGGTCATAGGAGGTGGTGGAGTAAGAAGTTTGGGAGCCGATAAGTTGGAGAGTAAGGCGTATACTAAGTCTACTAGGTGCGTGAATAACGTCCCATTGGATTTCCATATGTGATGTTTTCTCATTACAATTTCTGTAAATAATATTTCTGTTACTTATCATCTTTTTCTGTCATTATATTCAAAGGTATGGTTTCGCAAAAGGGAAGATTACAAGATTTGTTGCATTTTCTTACTGTTTTCACATGAGTAGAAACCGATGATTTTAATGGTTATTATCTATTTTCTTCAGTTACTTCATGGTCTAATTCATGATTTTGCACTTGAAAGGCAAAGAGAGTTTTGAGATATTTCTCATAAATTTCATATTGAGCTAGTTTTGAAATTTTGAAATCATATTACGTAAATCCTTGAAGTTGGAAAAGGACATTGGTGACATATTAAGATTATCTTGCAGTTTGGAAAGTTCATTCGCCAGAATGTATTTTTGAAAGGATTTTGTTGTTTTACTGAATCTGAAGGAAAGCTTGAGATATTGTTATTGAAATTTCATGCTGGGGTATCTTGTTATAAGTATTTGATACGAGTTATTTCTGCCTCGACACAAAGGGATTTTTATTGTTTTTAGTAAGTTACCCCCAAGCATGCTTGAAAACGTTTTGAGAGGGCCGAATACAGAACGCTGGTTACTAACAGCAGTACTGTTAGTCCTTGGTGCACCATGGTTAATCTCGAGCTCGCTTGTTATTCGTGGGATGTGTTCTCACGCTTGTTTTCGTGGGTCTTGTACCTGCGCTTGATTCGTGGCTTCGTGCTGCGCTTGTTTTCGTGGACTGTGTGTCCACGCTTGTTTCGTGGCTTTGCCGCGCTTGGTTAGTTTACCCTCGTGGACTGTGTGTCCACGCTTGTTTTCGTGGCTTTGCCGCGCTTGGTTAGCTTACCCTCGTGGACTGTGTGTCCACGCTTGTTTCATCGTTCTGTTGAGGTCCTACTAAAAGATGTGGTTTACGATTTACTGTTTGAACTGATTCTGGTTAAACAGATGAGTTACTACATATTTCAAATTAAGGGATTTCATATTTCAAAGTACTTGATTTATCATTCTTACACATAGTTTTGCTCAAATTAAATTTACACGACATAGAACTGTGTTTTTTGTTGAAACCGATATTATCAGAGAATCCCTATTTTAACTGTTTACTTCTGTACGTATTCAATTGTTTTACATGGGACGTTATTCACCGGAAAACTATTTGGTCTCAGACTGTGCAGCTAGCTTGGAATTTTCTGTGGTCATGGAGGCCCTACCAACGGATGAAGTTGAGATGTTATGTTGGTGGTTCTCAGTTAATGTAACATCCATATCTGTGTATTTATGGTTGTGATTTAGGTGCTCCACGTATGCTATAGATAGGATCCTCGCCTGGTTGTTCGTTTTGTATTTGATGATAAGGAGTAGAGCTCCTCTTGTCAATATCAGTATACTTTTAAATTCTTCGGAAGATTCCGCTTGCAGGGGTGAACTTATTGAATTTTCTATGGAGGTATTGAGTTTGGTTATTGGAAACATGTTTTCGTTATTTATTTTGTATATATTGTGAATATGTCTTGGTTTAATTTTTGGGGTGTGACATCGCCCGTAGGTTGTAGAATGAGATTGCTTCAAAGTTATTTTAGTTGTTGCTTATATCTTCTACGTACTTGTTTATTCTGGCATGATACTCTCAAGCTTAAGCTGAAGCTTATTTTCTCCATTTTCTTCTTTTGATGTACATGGAAAACATGTTTCTCCATTTTACATTTTTATCTAGAGGCTTTAAGTGAATGAAGGATAGCTAGACTTAAGGGCAATGTACTCTTTTCATTGCACTTTGGTGTTTTTCTTTTGAGCATGAGCAGTTACTTTTCTAGTGCTGCCTTTTGATGCCTCTGGATGTCTTATGTGACGAGCTTTTGTTTGTGGCCTCTTTTGTCCTGATTTTGTTTTTCTTTTGGAGCATGTCCTAACCTCTGTTCAAGAATCTCTCTTTATATACTTTCTCTTAAACAAATGAATGGTTTTCCTGGAAATGTAATGTTTATCAATTTTTTTGAGAGGCCAATTTAAATCCATATTCCTCAAGTTGTGATTCGTGTATTTTATATGACTCTGGATTGTTATTGTACAGTTCTGCTGGCTCCACCTTGCTAGACAATGATGATGAAGTACCAACCACCACAGCTGCTGCACTTACTACACAGAATTCACAACCTTTGTCACGAAGAACAAGGTTACTCAAAGGTGACAATGATGGATCATACAAGTCACGGTCCATGGATGGAGGGTAATACTGATAAATTCAACTTGTCACTGTTTCTGTTTTCTTGATTGTTTTTCTAGAAAATGATGAGTCACACCAATTATCCTAACTGGTGCCTCTATTGCCTTCTTTCCTTGAACCATCTTAAATGATTTTCTACCATTTTCTCCTTGATAAAATCAGTAATAGTATATTCTAATTCTAAATAAATAAAATTTAAAACAGAACAATAAAACTAATTGAAACATGTGAGAAACATGTGCTAGAAGTTGGGGAAAAAAACACTAATCATTTG
The DNA here is from genome assembly GCA_034222035.1 of Acacia crassicarpa. Taxonomy (NCBI): domain Eukaryota; kingdom Viridiplantae; phylum Streptophyta; class Magnoliopsida; order Fabales; family Fabaceae; genus Acacia; species Acacia crassicarpa. Next base: position 13,069,780 of record JAWXYG010000009.1, on the reverse strand, counting down.
AAGGGGCAACGCTGTTCTCCAACACTTTACAAGGTTTCAAGCACTGTTCTGAATATTTTAGTTGCTCATTAAAGGAATGGGAAATTTTTTAGCCAGTTTATTAAATTTTTTTTGGTGTGGTGTAACATTTTGTATCTAATGTGTTGTCCACGTTATGCCATGCCTTCTTCACCTCTATTGATAATTTTAAGTGCATATTATTCTTTTAAGGGATTATCTACTGTTTTCTATTCAATATGTACATTTATCTGTTTGCTTGTCTTTTTCATTGCGTATACTTGTGTACATATATTATTTATGCTTGACTGTTTCAGATCTTTTGATGGTCATGAAGAAGAAGGTTCTCTAGAAACAAATGAAGAAGCTACCTTAGATGGGCATATGTCAACATTGAAGATCAATGGTGATATAACAAAGGATGCAAAGACTGCTCTTTCACAAATGCCAATATGGCTTTCAAATTCGACACCTGATGAGTTTCTTGTAATATCCACTTCAACATATTTACTTTGCTTCTTGAGCTGAGTTTTGACATCTAGTCCATTAACTAAAGTTCCGGATTAAATTCTTGTGCTTAGGAATTCATCAGAAAAAGTGACGCTCCACTTCATGTGAAGTATCTTCAGACAATGGTTGAGTGCCTTTGCAAGCTTGGCAAAGTAGCAGCTACGGGTGCTATAATAAGGTTTGTTTTCTTTCTGATGATTTATTCTTTTTGCCAGAAACTATTTGCGAATTTAATTTCTCTACATGTGTTTCTTAGAAGTGACTTTAGCACATATGTGGATGCCAATATTGTGTTAAACTCTTAATTTATAAAAGGGTTGGACTTTGTTTATTGAATGATCTCCTATACTCCCTGACAGAGTTGTGAAACTGAAATTCTAATCTGTATAGTATTTTGTGAGCATCTGTATTATTTTGCTTTATGTTAAAACATATCTGCCATCTAGTGCTCACTGTTACTGCATGATATATTGGTCTACAATGCTGGAAATCATATGTTGTTGTTCTAATAGTCCATAGTTGTCCTGATAGAACATTTAATATTATTATGAATGATTTTTGTCAATCATAATAAAGGTTGATCTTCCCTCTCATTACCTCAATTTGGGAGGGAACAAAAATTAGTGTTTTGACTGAAACAATAACACTAACAATCTGAAAGGACCTGTTCCTAGGGAAGACCTACCCAAGACAAACTAGGAAGACATACTCTAAAGTCTAAAGGAAAGGATAGCTTTTAAGGTTGCAGGGCTGACTTTCCTATTTTGGTGTAATTGTTAGACATATAGCTGTTGTATAGAGTGGCTGTTGTCTTTAGCATTGTAGCACTCATTTTGAATTGTTGTTGTTTGCATTGTAGTTCTGTTTTGTGCGTAATTAAATCAGTATTTCAGATATCAATTTGTTGGATCCTAACACAATCCTTTATTTTTGTATAAACTCTTATACTTTTGCTGTGTGCCAGCCAAAGGTTGCGGCCAACAACTCATGAGACTATTACATCCAAGATTAAAGCTCATGCAGAGTTGTTGGGGAACTTATGACTTTTTGTATTTGCCAATTGACTTCAAGGCAAGTATTTGTCTCACTAGTAGAGTTGGTTGTTTTCTTTATAGAAGGAATCCTACTTATGTTCACATTTGATTATACAAACAATTGCAGAACAAATGCAATGTTGGCTATGCTTTCATCAACATGACTGATCTTAGTCAGATTATTCCCTTCCACAAGGTGATTCAAGAACTTTTATGTAACTGGATTTTGATTTATTTATCTGTGTAATATAAAAGGTGCATGTGTTCTGTTTCTGTATAAGGTTAGCCTTTTAGCACATAGCTAGGTGTTGTATGTAATTATCACATTCTGGTGATTATTTATGTAAGAATGTTTTGTGTAAGAAATTGTGGGATAGTGAATATACGAAACAATTATTATTATTATTATTATTATTTTAAAAAGAACACTTAAGGAGTCTAATTTTCGGAATTGGACTCCTAAAGTGAGACTTAATGAGTCTAATTTTCGAAATTGGACTCCTAAAGTGAGACTTAAGGAGTCTAAGTTCCGAAAATTCGACTCCTTAAGTGAGATCTGAGAGCATAATTGTCATGACTTAAGGAGTCTAAGTTATGGAATTAGACTCCTTAAGTTATGACTTACGGAGTCTAATTCTAAAACTTAGACGTCTTATATTAGGCGTCTAATTTTAAAATAGGACTCCGTAAGTTTTCCCTATTGCGCCCCCCAGATAGACGTCTCCCCCGTAAAGGACGCCAAAAGTACAAAAAATAGGACTCCGTATCCCTGTTTTGTAGTAGTGTCTATCTCTATCACTGCTTGTCAATGTGAGAGCAACATCTATTTGTCTATGAATGTTCTACCTCTATATATCTCTTAGCTAGTCGAAACCATAAATGACATCAATTCATGAAAGGATAATTGGATTAAATTCACGTTCTTCACGTAGTTTAAACATGCTACAGAAGCAAAAGATTTCACACCTAGTGGTGTAACTATTACCAGATCCTAAGGTAATATATGTATGCATCCAAAATGATTTGCATATTCATCCAAAACAAACGAGTGATTAGCACCCGTATCATGTAGCGTCTACAGTAGGTTCCTAATGAGAGGTAGTTCCTAGGACCTCCTTTAAGGACTTTTCGGCCTTTCCATTGGTCAGTGCTAACACTCGGTCTGCGTTCTGTGGCTTCATCTCTGCATCTTTTTGGGGACAGTTCTTCACAACATGCCCCAGTTTCCGGCAAGAGTAGCAAATTTGTTTTTTTTTCCCATAGTTAACACCTGGGTGGTTCCTCTCGTATTTAGGCGGTTGTAGAGGTCCCGGTATCACTGGATAGTTTCGCTGCCCAAATTGGAATGATTTCTTGCCCTTCATCTGATTTCCGATCTCGGAAGCCTTCCCCTTCTGTGAGAAGTTTCCGTGGCTGAACCTGCCATGTCCTGCTTTACTGATACTGTCGTTTCGATTGCTACGCATCTCCCTTAAGTTACGCTTGATCAAACGGCAAGATTCTTCTTGTCTCTCAACTTGTCTCTCCTGCCTCTCGGTCAGGAGTTCATCGATAAGAGTCTTTTGTTCCTGCAGCCTCCTCCGCATTTTCTGCATCTTTCTCTGCTTTGTTTATGGTTTCTGTTGTTTAGGTCCATGTACTGGTATCAGTCGTAGTTGCCTAGTTCCACCTCTAAGGACTTCAGTTCCTTGCAAGTTTGTCATTCTACCTTTCTACTAAAAATGTCACATATTAAGGAATAATTTAGTCTGCTACACAAACTTTATACTCCACATTATATATGGTAGGTATGACGTATCAGCTATCTTTAACACCAGTAGTTAAAATTAAGATTTCTGTATTGTCGTACTAATAGCTACTCGTTTATTCGTTGCCCAAAACTAGCCTTTGAGGATAATATATATTTTCCTGCTAGGAGTTTATTCATCTTTTCTACCTAGAAGTATCGCGAGGGGAAAGCATGATGTTGTTATCACCCCATCATCTAGTGGGTAGGGGAATTTATTTTTCTCTGTTAGGTTATCTTGATGTACGATTCTGTCACAGTTTGAACTGTAATACTCTGCCTTTAGATAGTCTGTAGAGTGCTTAGAAGCTATTCAAGACATGACACAGGGTATTTCGCTTTGTAAACGGATCTATTTTCAAAATCATCTTGGCAGCTTAACAACTGGAAGTGCTCACGGTTATGAATGAATGATCTTAATCCTATAGGTCTCTCTGGCTCAAAGGGTGTACTAGTCATTGGTACAATATGTTCAGAGATGAGAAAGTCTTTGCTCATATATAGTTCCGTAAGGGTATTCCGGATCGAGGTGGTATTTAGGTTCGGGATCTATTATCGGAGTAACTTTATCTTTAGGAGCAGGAAGGTGGATCGGCTCAAGGTTAAGTTTTTAGAGTAGGGTACCACTGATCAGGTTGAAGTACAAGTTCAAGTCTGTATACTAGCTTAGGGGGGTATATTTCTGAGAGTTTTTTGGTGAGGAATGGGTATGTGGGGTCCTTTAGGGTCTGGGTGATCTACCGACTCAAGGTGGTATACTGGTTAGGATTGATATACTGGTTTAAATAGGTTCGGGTGGTAGGTAGATTGGATCAAGGTTATGCCTATGTTCAACCAGCTCAGGCTTTTTTTTTTTTCTAAACAGTATGCCTTATCCTTCCAAGATAGTTTGCTTAAGAGGTTTCGTCTCTGTCTATCTTCTACAACAGTACACCAAGGTTCTATCAGTACTCATTTTCAAAGTTTGCTCTAAGGCAATGGCTTAGAGCCTAACTTAGTTAATCAAACCGATTGGCCAGGTAGGTGTCTATCATGGGGGTCTCACCGACTTTATGGCGACTGATTGACTGACCCACATAGACTAGCCTTGCCTTCGGCACCAATGGTTTATTATAACTGAGCCAGGTTCTAGCCAGAAAAGTACTTTTTGAAAAACTCCGAACCTAATTCCGTTACTCAAACAATCTAGCCAGGCAGGTGTATTTGTGGAAAGCTCGCCGAATTCACGGGGACTAATTGCCAACCATAAAACCCTTTCTAGACACCAAACTGTCTGGAGTAACTTAGTTAACTTCGGGCCAGAATGTCTGCTCTGATACCAAAATGTAACATCCTCATTTTCGAAATCCGTTTTCAGAATATTTTAATCAGAGTAGAGCATCGGAATAATTTTAAAAGAGCGAGTATCTGATAAACCTTCACTAATGGCGTGTCTTGTTGCTATTACAGTGGTATAATGCTAATATAGTGATACAAAAATTCGTAACTATCTTCTCCGCCCGTGTCCTCTCGCGTGCTATTTATCCTTCCCCTTGGTCCTGGTTCCTCCAGAATCTGAGACTATGAGCTAAGGTTCAATTTCCATTGAACCTCAGGTAACGGTTAACCTATGCTTATGTAAACAAGACATGTGTGACATATATTCATGACAAAACAGCAATAATCACATACAATATTCTCATATTCAGATAATAACATAACACAGCCACTGTAATATGCATGTTATTATAGTCTGCACTATTCACCAATGCCACGGTGTACATCCGTGTCCTCAGCGCTAGGAAAACATAACGGTGTTATCAAGACTATAACTCGTATCAAGCTGTATGTGGATGATCAATTTTCAAAAACAGAGTCTCAGACTATCTATCACATATAAGCATACCATAAGCATCAGAGTTAGTGTTACAATACACGTCCATACCTGAATTGGTAATTTCGGTATGACGTCGATCAGTAAATGTTTGCAGACTTCCTATAAGAGTAATATCGCGTTATTAACTTATAAATAATATCCTAAAAGATATTTTTGGCTACTACTGACTATTTTACCCTTGGTACACTAGGTTATCATTTTATTTTCTCAAAATTCGTTGAAGAACGCTGGAAATCATTGGGTAGAATTTCGCCTATCTTTGAAAAATCATAACTAATTCTAGGAAAATCGAAACGAAGATCCGTAAAATGTTCCGGACTCCTTAGGATGTCTATTTTCCATAAAAAACATTAGACTTTGCCCAGAACTCAAAAATAACTCCCAGATTTCACGTGTTCATCCTCTGCCCAAAATTCCCAGCATTTTCGCAACATAAACTTTGAGAATTTCTTTCTCACTGTACAGAGCTCATTTCAACATGTTCTTTACATATTTGGAAAGCCCTATATGTCTACTTTAACCATGAAGTTTTCCAGAATTTTTCAATATCATTTTCAACATGAAATATGAACATTTCTGTTACTAGTTCAGAAATCGCCTAACCGACGAATTTTCGTCAAAACCTTAACCGACGAATTTTCGTCAGAACTTCGTTACTTCCGTGTTTTTCTTCCGAAAATTTTGCTAAACCACTTTCTTCACTAATTTTTCGAGATAAAGCTATTTTTAACCATAAAAACATGAAAATAAAACTACTCTAGAATTTTTAAAGATTAAAACTACTTCTATCTATGAATTTAAAACTCAAAACTCAAGAACTTGCTTACCTAATGCTTGAACTTCTTCAAGCTCTTCCACTTCCTCTCACTCTCTCTCAAATATTCAGATGTTGCTTTGCTTGGTGTGAGGAAAAGTGAATGACTTTGGCCAATTTTGGACAATTTATAGTGAAAATGTTGGACAATTTTGTAATTAAGTGCAACTTCACTCTTGGCTAATTTCAACCATTGGATCTAGGTTATAATTGAAATATCACATCCTCACCCTCCAAACTCCCCCAACCGAAATCTCTCTCTCTCTCTCCCTTCATCTTTTTCTTCTCCTTCTTCAAGAAGCTATTGAACTTGGAAGCCAAGCAATGAATAGTAATACTTCTTGTGCAAGTTTTGACCATATTTGACCATGTGCTAAATTCATTCTCCTTGCTCTTGAAACCTTAGAAAACCGTCCCCCCCCCCCTCTGGACCTCTGGCGTGACTGGACCAAAACAACTCTATTTCGGTAAATAGTTTCAAAACTGCTCCAGATTGGTAAAAAAAAAATTGAAAAATTATTTTGGTAAAAAAGCCCATTCCAAGTCATATTGTTTAGTTTAAGTACATCATTTGTGCTTCATGCAGTTTCTAACAAATATATTCCAAGTTCCGTTTCACTGTCTCTGCCCATGAAAAATGTTAATTACTAGAAGAAACATCTAATTCTCGATTGATATCTTGTGCATTGATGAAAACGCTAAAATACACTCATATTACAAGTAAAAGTTACCAGCTTACTGCCCAAAGCTTTGCAGAAATGTAACCTTTCAACTGTACATGACAAATTCATAAGCCCGAGTCATTGTAGTAAGTTTCACATAAATAGCATCAGAAAATTAAACAGATTTTGAATGCATTCGGGTTGATTAAGAACATAATTAAAAGAACGAAAGGTCAAAGGGTCAGCTACCCGTCAACAAGATATCTGTTTTAAGAGGGAGAAAACGACGTATAAAATAATAGTATAGACAAAATATCTAAGAAAACGATCACATGTTAATAATACTTCTATATAAATAGATTGGACCAAACCCTTGTGGAACTTGCGATAGTGACTAACTCTGTATCAAAGCAGATTTATTTGAGACATCTGTTTAAAAAAATCAAGCGAGTAAATTCGCATCACAGATCTTCCCAATAATGAATTAACATTATTGCTGGATGATTATTAATTACAATGCATCATTGCATCAACATTTGAAGTTGACGGAACCAAGTTAAATCGATGCAACCGAGGGGAGATTGGGGGAGACAAGGACATGATTCATGAACAGGTGAAGAAGATTACATTCATGCCTTCCTGGACAGTGATATTGATTCCCCTGAGAGGAGCTGGAGATGTGATTAAATATCTGACCCCTTTTTCGACCCGGAATTGAAAATATCTAACCCGTAAAATAATTATTAGAAACCTGTTACCAGCTCCGGTTCTATTTAGAACAAAGTTTGTAGAGCAATTTCGTGATACCACATGGTGACCACGTAAGCCATGAAAGCTTTTTCAGCATGCTTTTTCATTGTTGGTTTTTTTTTTCCCTTTTATACAACTTTTTCATTGTTCTGTATTCTACAATCTACATTATGCGCATCAGCTTGTCTTCAGTACCCCTTCCAATTCTTTTCCCTATTTTTTTTCCTTTTTCTAGATTAAAATCTTAACGGTTTAAATTTAACATTTTATAAAAGTATTATTATAATTTTACAATTCACATTTATTTTGTATCTTGTATAAAAAAAAAAAGGAAAAATTTCAAATTAATACTATTAGAATTGATGAAACCCAAAAAAAATGTTAATGCGTGAAAATGACAAAAAAGTGACAGGTATCAACTTAGAATTGTAAAGTGATATGGATTTTACCAAAATGCACCTTAATTTTTTTAAATTACAAAAAAAAGGCACCTGTTATAGTACTGACCGTAATAATTCCTCCTACCACCCTACCCTCACCCACCCCAAGTCGCTGCTATTCCCCCACTAGCTTCTCCTTCTCCCATCTTATTATTGTCTTCCAAATCAACAACACATTCAAACAAAAAGTATACAAAAATGAATTGACTAGCACAATCCAACGAGAGTCGGTATAAAAAATCCATAAATCTATTAGCACAATTAAGACAGAAGCTAGAAAATAAATCAAAAGAAAGAAGAGTCCCTTAATGGTTTGAGCGTCATGAACAAAAGAGAAAATTTGGGGAAAAATTATCGATAGAATGGGAAATCAAAAACAAAATCCTCAAAGAATTTATCAATGGAAACGTGTATCAGATCCAGAGACTAAAAAGAAAAGAAACAAGAAACAAACCTCCATCATCTGGAATGGAAGCCTGAATTGCTTGCAATCGGAAGAGAAAAAGAGAAGATGAAGATCTTGAGGCGTTCTTGTCGGCACAAGAGAGGAGCTAAGGGACGAGATAAGGTGAGGCTCAAATTGACGTAGATCATTGAGAGACATCACTAGTCCTGAGGGTGTCCTTGTCGGCACAAGAGAGGAGTTGAGGGATGAGAGAGGGTGAGGCTCAGATTGATGCCGATCCTTGAGAGACATTGCCAGTCTTGAGGGTGTCCTTGTCGACACAAGAAAGGAGCTGAGGGACAAGTGAGGGTAAAGGCTAAGATCAAGATCGACACTAGTTCTTGAGAGACGTCTCCAGTCCTTGAGGGTGTTCTTGTTAATGTAAGAGAGAATCTTTGATGGAGAGACTAAGGCTCAAATCGACGCATCAGAGAGAGGAGGGAGGAGCTTCAACGACCCAAGTTAAAAGAAGGAGGGGTTTTAGCGGGTAGGCTAAGCTTGACACAGGTGAAAGAAGGGAGGGTTCAGAGGGGACAAGTTCAATCGTAGGTGAGAAGAGGGAGGGTTTGATCGTAAAAGGAGAGACGCTACAAAAAAAGTCATGTTTTGCGACGGAATTTTTCCGTTGCAAAACAGGGATTTTCGGTTGCAAAAATAGTTTGCAACAATTTTTTGTCCGTTGCAAAAAATGGCGTCACAAACCATTTTTTGCAATCGAAAATTAGATTTCCATTTCGTCGCAAATTTGGGAAATTGTGACGGACATATCATTTTCTGTCACAAATTGTGAAATTTGCGACGAAAACTAATTCCGTCACAAATTCCCAAATTTTGTGATGAAATTTATCTTCTATCACAAAATTCAATTCATTAAAAAATATATATAAAATGGAGAAAAATATAAAAATATTAGAAAAGAATATAAAAAATTATGAAATAAAAAAGACTTTTATATCATGAAATTCATAAGAGTTTACATAGAGAAAACAAAATATAAATAATAATGTAGCGAACAAAATGAATTAAAAAAAAAGTCAAAACAACAGCAGTGTGATCATCATCACCAGTATGGTCACCATCACCAGGAGCTGACCCCTTACCCTTGTCCTTCAATAGGGACTGAATTAGATCCTGCATCTGCTTTATCATCTTCGTTTGTTGATTCATCTGCTGCTCTACCCGGTTCAGCTTCTCTCCTTGTAGATTCAGTTGAGCTACTTGCTTCTACACCAACGCCTTCATCTTCTTAATAAGCTCATCTGCAAAAACAACATTAAGAAGTCAGTTTATTTTTTTGTACTTCATTTAAATGGACGAGGGAATGAAAATGTAACAATCAGTATCAAATGTATTATGTTTACATACAGAAACGCCTTCAACACTGCCGGATGAGGGGCATTTGGTATGCTTTAGTCGGTTGGCAGAGGCACCCACCCCAAAGAGTCTCCCTTTCTTGTCAAATCTACCTGTAGCCAAAATGAATAGACTGTCGTTGTCGAACTGAGAGGATGCTGGGTCGTTCTAAATCTGTGAGTCTCTCTCCTATGACAGCTTTTGATAGGTTTCCTACAAGCACATAAATAAGGCATGTAAAATGAAATAAATATGTTACTATTTGAAATAAATAATAAATGCAATAAATATCTCACCGCTACTTGCTGCGGCTTGGTGTTAATCTAGCACCTCCCACTACCTTTAGACTCCTGGAATGGGTTCGCTCAAAGGTAGGCCAAACAATCATTTCTGCAGGAACTTCCCTAGACTTTACCTACAAACACAAATAATGACCGTTAATTAATTACTTCAAAGTACAAAATATTGAATATTGACATAGACAATAACATATACTTACAATTTTTCATTGATGATCACTAAATGGAATGGAGCTGCTAGTATATGATGGTTCATTCATTTGTGCCCTATTTAATTTATTTTTCTTACATTTCTGCTTAAATTGCTCATTAGCGGCCCATCCTTGAAATAATTGTTCTGTAGTCTCAGGATGAATCCAATCTTACTTACCTATATTATTTCTCAATTTATAAAACTTATCAAATAATCACCGGCATCCCTTGTAGTTATAAGCGTTTTTCAATTTTCCCCGATGGTCAAGCAACCACCTAAACTTAAACTTTCCCTGAAAATCGATAATGAATAATTAGTGGTCTAAATTAAAAAAGTACTTAATTAGTTTGCATTTTGATAAGAAATTAATAACCGTAAAGCACATAACTTACCAAGAACTCATTGAACCAAGCATGCCAAACATTCTGAGGAATCTTTGTCCAATTGGCCCAAGGCTGATTGTAATCACGGAATATTTGGTCCCCCATCAAATCCATCACCAGACCATAAGGCTCAAACTTGAAGACAGAGGAAATGATGTAGATATTAGCATACAAACTAAAGGTAATAAAAAAGTAACATTACTAGTAACTTTACATGACTTACTCTTGGTTGCTGACAGGACAAATCCATACCAGCCCTGTCTCCAGATCAACTGATCCCTAGACTGGTGTATCGGAGGAACTAGCTTCCCCGACCTGGCTCCAGGGTGACGCAGTGTACTGAAAGAAGAAATGTGAAGTATTAAAAATGTTAGTACATATAGATGCTTAAAGAAAACAAAATATATGTAAATCAATTAGAAATCATAAAATAAACCTACATGCCCCTTGTTGTGGATAAGTGGGATTGACAGGCGCACCTATATTGCCCATAACAGAGTCGGTAGTAGACGGTGAAGATGACATAGAAAGTGGCGGCAGCTCTAGGGAAGAGCTAAGCCCTCTGCCTACAGAGGGGACAAATGATGTCGCCTTACCCTCTCTAATAGGATGGGGCCGGGCTCTGCCACAACTATGCCCACTCCTAAATGCCCTGCTGAATGCTCCATCTCTGAACACTTATAAACATTATGTCAAAATATATATAAATGTAAGAAATATGCTTAATATGTCATTAGCAAAGTAACAAAGTATCTAGTAAAACAGATCGTTATAAACAAAGAATTAACACAAATCAACCGAACGATTCCTATTCTTCAACCTCTGCTTGCACACCTTCCTCTAGAGTCTCATTAGTCACAAATTAATACTGGTGTTCTTTAAACTTCGCCCATTTAAATGTGAAAATTTCGAGTTTATATTTTGGGATAGACCTAGTCTCAAGTTTGGAGCTTATATTTAGGAATGCAGGGAGTATTTTCTAAAATACCATAGTTATTTTCAGTAAGAGTAATTTTTTTTTTTTTAAAAAAAAACCCTTAACAACGGTCTAATATTAAGAATCGGTGAAAGAGTCTCAATTAACATAATCAAAAGCCAGTGGACAACCAACGGGGATTGCTCAGGTGGTAAGTGGCTTGTGTCGCTTAAGCAAGGTCTCGGGTTCGAGCCTTGTGAATGCAAAAAAACCCTATTGGGAGACTCTCCACCATAGCCAGGTGCGTGACGCGGGTCGGATCCGGATTAGTCAAGACAAGGCTCCGGTGAACCGGGTGGGCAACCCAAAAAGAACAAAAAAAAGGCCAATGGACAGTGCCATGTCTCTATCTGAAGCTTCGGCCTTAGGACTGCTTCAAAAGAGGCCGTGTCTCTATCTGAAGCTCTGGCCTGGGAGTGATTCAAGTGGAGCCATGAAGAATGTGAACCCGTCTCCATGAAGCAATGAACTGTTCTAGTTCACGGAGAAGTAGAAGACGGTGGTGAAGTCTGTGAGGTTCCTGGTGGCGGCGTCCCAGATACGCACCAGTTGGGAATAGACGTCGCAACCCACGCTATGAGAGAGTGGATTTCTCTTGTAGTCAGGTGAATAGTATCACCGGATGATGTGGCATCACCGGAGAAAACTATGTTTCGAGGTTGTGGCTGGAGGAGTATATGAAGGAAACTCAATCTAATTGCGCGTTGGTGATGATCACCAGTGAGAAATATTGGGAAGTGATGATGATGATGTCGAGCAGATTAAATTTGCATTGAGTAAATAGCCCTTTATTTGAGATATGCAATTTTCATATCTTTTTTTTCCATTCATTTTTTACTTTAGTAAATGTTAAGAGAAGCAATTTAAAAGAGTGAAGGAGTTTGAAAGTCAATACTATAAGGATATGTGTAGGTAGTTGAAAAGCAAAATAGAAAAAAAAACAAAACAAAAGAAAAAAAACAAAAAAAAAAAAGAAAGAGAGAAACAAAGGAATATTAAAAAAAAATAGAGATCAAAGGAAAAAAAAGAAAAAGATTGTTGACATCGTTGTTTATATATAAAGTTTGTGAGTTTGTTTTCTCTTGGGTATTTCTTCATTCTTTATCATGAATTTCATTAAATTACTTAAAACTAATTAAAGTAGGAAAAATATCAGTGAGGTCTCAAGGTAGATAAAAAATATCAAAAAAGTTCCAATCCCAAATCCCCTTCCAAAAAAGTCTTGATCTAGGGACTTTTTTAATATCAATTACGGAATTCCTCTCGCAAAAAAATCCTGTAGTTAAAATGACTTTTTTTGTTGTCAAAATGTCTTTATTAGTTGTTAAAATGTCCCTATGAAAATCTCGTCATCAAAAATGCTTTTCATGTTATCAAAATGATTTTTCCTGTTAAAAATTTTCCAGGTTTCTAAAATTCTTTACATTAGAGGAAAAACTCGGAGAATTTTTGATAATAGGAAAAACTATATTGATAACATGAAAAACCATTTTAACAATGAGAATTTCATAAGGACATTTTCACAACTAATAAAGCCATGTTGACAACAAGAAAATCCATTTTCACAATAAGACTTTTTTGTGAAATGAATTCCATAATTAATATAAAAAAAAGTCCATAGGAAATTTTTTTTTTAGGGGATTTGGGATTGAGACTCTTTTGATATTTTTCCCCCTACCATGGAACCTCATTGATATTTTCCCATTAAATTATTCTCCCATATCATTTGATCACTTTCATTTCATTAAAACCTAGAGAAAGTCCTTTTGATTTGAGTGTGCAATTGGATAATATATATACTGGAGATTGAGATGATAAACAAGCTTACGGTAGATAAGTTGCCGTAGGTGGAATTGAGTGAAACCCAAGCTCTTGAATATCTTGATAAATGAGTGTAAAACACTTGACTTGCGAGGGACATTCCATTGTGTTTTTTTTTTTTGGTCAAAACCATTGTGGTTTATCTTTGTCAAATTAATTACCTTACTACTTGCATTTTTGGAAAGTGTGGGAAATATTTTTGAGGAAGTTTGATTCTTGAAAGTTTCAATTCATTTCAATTTTGTAGTACTTGCTTCCATAGTTTTCTTGAATTTGGTTATTTTAGAATTTAAAATCTTGAAGACAAGATTTGAGGTTAGTGTGAGGGTGTGATGACTTCTCATTCTTAATAGATTTAAGACATATTTTATTATATTTGGGAAGTTATTAATATAATGCTAAATTAAAAATATTTATTGGAGATTTTGATCAGATATCAATTTGACACATTATTTAGGGGATTTTATTGCATATATCTTAATTTTAATTAAATAAAAATATTTAGGTTTATATATAAGAATAAATAAATTATAATAATATAAGGTAGATAATTTTTTTTTTTTTTTTGCTCGAAGAAGGTAGATAAAAAAAATGGAAAAAGAAAAAGGTTTAGGTTTTAATTATTATTATTATTATTATTATTATTATTATTATATAATTTTTCTTTTTTCTTTTTCATAATGACCAGAGAGCACGAGACTGATTGATACGGCAATTAAATCCATGAATTTAGTAATGGTTAAAATTTTTATTACAATTCATTTACTTTGTAACTCAACTAGCTAATACCAAAAACAAAAAATAAATAAAAAATAAATCAAATTAAAATCAAATTCGATTTGCAACGCACTATTATTAATAATTAATAATAATAATTGAAGAATGCACACAAGCATTAGACCTGGCATTACAAGAAAGCACAAACTAATACGACTGCATAATCCACTTTTAAACTAAGAATAACCCCTCAACACTTAAACACGACTTAATTTATTTTATCAAGAGCACACTACTATAACTCTCTATCTCCTCATCAATACACGTAAGAATCAATAAAGGTCTGAACTGATGAACTGCCAAGCAAGAATATTATGAAGCTCAACAACTTCTCCGGTGGCGCCGGAGAAGCCAACCCTAACCCATGGAGGAAGAACACTCGTCAGATCAACGTAAGCTGAGAGGCTACTGCTACTCCGTTGTTTCCCTTTGCTTTCTGGGTAACTCACATAAACACTTAACCTTTTCTTCGATGGGTCATAGCTTATAGTGGCAATTCCTATTAAGCCTTCCTCAACATTCCAAGACGATGTTTTCACTGAGGCAATGGAGTTCACATCGATCCCTATATGAGCAGAGCTTGTTGGGTCCCATGGATTACCGAAAGTGTCGAACTCAACGGCGACAATTTGGTTATTAGCGTAGGAATTCAAAGCTGTGGAGGCACTGAAGAGTCCCAGGAATCCGCCACTTGAATTTGACGGCATGTCAGCACTGAAGGGAGCGATGAAGAAGGAGAATCCATCTCCCAAGAGGGTGGAATAAGAGGAAGAAGAAGGTGAGACAATGAAGGAGAAGGAGGTGGTGAATGCGGCGACCTTGCCGGTTCTTGAATCCCAGAGGTGGACTGGTGATGCGTACGAGGCTCGGCCGGCGCTGTTGGGCAGGGGGACGCCGTGTATGGATTTTGTGAGGTGGAGGCGGCCTTGAGAGGCAAAGGCGTCGCCTTGGAAGGCAATGAATTTGTCATAAGAGTCGAAAGAGTGGAATTTGAAGGAAAGTGAGTTCACAGTGTGAGACAGAAAGAGGAGGGAAATGAAGAGTGTGAGAGAAGAAATGGAGCTGGGGATTATTGCCATTGTTGTTGTGATTGATGAGAGGTGTGGAAGATTGTGCGGTATAAATGTGTATATATAGATAGAGCTTCTGAGTTAAGGACTTAAGGGCAAGCCATGAAGATTAAATAAGAATATTATTAGTTCATGCGGAGAAGCCAAATAGTAGGGGTTTAATTGGGATTTCACAAGGGTGATCAAAACAGTGAAAATCTGACTCTTTTGAAGCAGTCCCAAGGCCGGAGCTTCAGATAGAGACATGGCCTCTTTTGAAGCAGTCCCAAGGCCGGAGCTTCAGATAGAGACATGGCACTGTCCTCTGGCTTTTGATTATGTTAATTGAGACTCTTTCTCCGATTCTTAATATTACACCGTTGTTAACTTTTTTTCTAATTTACTTTTATTTAAAATAACTATGGTATTTTAAAAAATACTCCTTCCATTCTTAAATATAAGCTCCAAACTTCAGAATAGGTCTATCTCAAAATATAAACTCCAAATTTTCACAATAAATGGGTGAAGTTTTAAGAACACCAGTATTAATTTGTGACTAAACTCCAAATTCTCACATTAAATGGGCCGGGTCAAACGCAACTGCCAACCTAGATTATATATATATATATATATACACACACATACGTATATACATGTACATGTATATATATATATATATGCCATCATTAACCTATCCCATTAAGATAAATAAAAATAATTAAACTAATTTTTGTCACAAATTAATACTGGTGTTCTTAAAACTTTGCCCATTTAATGATGAAAATTTGGAGCTTATATTTTGGGATGGAGGGAGTAGTTTCTAAAAGACCCCAGTTTTTAGAGATGGAGGCAGTAGTTTCTAAAAGACCTCAGTTATTTTCGTTAATTCCCTTATTTCATCTCCTCCTTGATTACTGTTGAGTAGATATCAATAATGGTAAAAAAAATTTTTTTTAAAAAACAGTTTGTAACATCCCGTCTTTTTTAAAAGTGGTTTTCAAAAGGGAATATCAGAGCGTTTGAGAAAATAATCAAAGTGGCATCAGAAAAAGTTTTTCCTTCAAAACAAAACGAGTAACTGATAATCATCTGTTGTTGATATTAGTACAGTCATCCGAGTAATTTGAGTATTCAAAACTAAGCCAAAAACAAAACAGAAAGACAATATCAGCAGAACAATCGCCCGCCCGTATCCTCAAGCTGGCTGCTTACCCTAGTCAGCAACTCTGCCTCCGCCAGAACCTGAGGCTATGGTAAGTGCTGAGGTTCAATTCCCATTGAACCTCAGGTAACGGTTAACCTCATGCTCATGAACAGTTATATATGACAGGTATTTCATGACAGTATAGCATAATCACATATCATTACATATTCATATATTCACATTAATCCAGTCTGCACTCTTCACCAGTGCCACGATGGCCTATCGTGTCCTCAGCGCGCTAGGAAAACTCAAACGGCATTACCAAGACTGTAACCCGTATATATTCAAATAATTCTCAAGCAGGGTCACAGTCTATGAGCATATCTACCACATACAAGTGTACAATAAGCATCAGAGTTAGTATTACAGTACGCGTCCGTACCTTTGTCGGTGTCACGGTACGTCGTCGGTTGCGCAGCGATCACAGATTTCCTATGAGTATCATTTATTAATTCACAACCAATATCCTAATAGATATCCTAGCCACAAATGACTATTTTACCCCTGGTTCTGGTGGTTTTATGAATTTATTATTTCCTGTTTTTTGAAAAAACGCTGGTCCTTAAATCTGGGCAGAATTTCGCCTAACTTTGAAAAAGCATAACTAATTCTAGAAAAATCGAAATGAGGATCCGTAAAATTCCTCAGAATCCTTAGGATGTCTAGTTTCAAGAAAAAATAACATACTTTGCCCAGATTCCACGGTTCATTCCCAGGTTTTTAGTTTTGAACATCTGTCCAGAATTTTCCAGAAATTCGTAGCCCTAACTTTGGGAATTTTTATCTCTCTGTACAGAAATCATTTGGACATGTTATTTACATATTTAAAAATCCCTATATGTCTACTTTAACCATGAATTTTTCCAGAAGTTTTCAACCATGATTTCAGCATAAAATAATAGTATTTTCATGACTGGTTCAGAAATTCCAGAACCAATGAAATTTCGCCAGAACTTCGTTACTTCGGTGTTTCTCTTCCGGAAATTTTGCTAAAACCCTTTCTTCACTATTTTTTCGAAATAAAACCAATTTTAACTATAAAAACATGAATTTAAAATTATTCTAAACTATTTAAGGTCTAAGCTACTTCTAACTAAGAATTAAAAAGCTAGAAACTAAAGAACTTGCTTACCTCTTCTTGAACTCCTTCAAGCTTCTTCCACTCTCTCTAATATTCAGATTGATTGGTTTTGGTGTGAGTTTTGTGAAGGGCCAAGGACCCCTATTTATAGTAGAAGGGTTGGGTAGATTGGTAATTAATTGGAACTTCTTCTTAGCAATTCTTGGCCCTTGGATCTAGGGTATTTTGGAGCACAAATCCTAACCCTTCAAATTGCTTTTGAGTCACCTACATGAGTCATTACCCTAGTACATTATCCTCTTCCACCATTTATGTCTATTATCCAAAGGATTTGGCTTGCTTTCTACTAATTAGAATCCATAGAAAAGAATGTGTTTAGGTAGTCTAATGAAGTTGTTTACTCAATTACTCATTGATTTTGAACTCTAGGAATTTTTAGCTTCATTTTGAGACCAATTTTGCCTATCTTTCCTATTGGTTCTATTTCTCAAACAATCATGAAAATGGCTTTGGTTATACTTGTCTTCATGCTTGATTTATGCTTGTTATGAATCTCAACTTGGTTTTCATACTTAGTTCAAGGATTTCAAGATATGATTTAATTTGTATAGGTTTTATTAGTTTTTATCTAGAATTATTTTTATAAACTAATTTAGTTATTTTAATTATCATCTTCCTCATTGGTCCACCTATGTTTTACACCTCATCTTCCCCTACATCATCCCTTACATCACCTTATCTCCAAAGCCTTGAAAGTCTTTGGATAGGTTGTGATTCATCCCTTAGGTTTGTGACTCATGCTTGTTAGATTAGTGATTCATTCTTGCTAGGTTCATGACTCATCTTTTAGGGTGGTGATTCATCTTGTATGTGTGTTTTGATTAAACATTATTCAATTGATTCCTTATCTAAGAAGACAAGTGAAACCGTGCATTCTTCTATGCACCAATTTTTGTGTTTTTATTTACCTCACAATTATCTAAAAGGATTTATCTTATTGGTTGATTTTAATTACAAGGATTAAGCTTTATCATAATTAATTAGAGCCATTAGATTAGCTGTATGGGGGAAAATCTTAGCCTTTAGATCATAGTTGCAATTGTTGACTTTTCAACCCTTAATTACATTTGATTAACACCTTAATCCTAAGCTTAATTACCACTTGGTTGTTGTTTATTGGTTCATGGAATAATTGTGTTTGTTAATAATTCATTTAGTGCTAATCTCAATCTCTTATTGGTTCTTTACTTTTAATTGGCCTAACCTTCCTCTAATTGGTGATTTTTAATGCTAATTGTAAATAATTATCTAAACCTTCCATTAGTGTTAATTAATTGCCCATTAATTATTAATAATTGTCTCCTAATTGTTTCAAGTGTTGAGATAATTTCCTATGACATTTTATGAATTTAACATGAGCTAGGTATTAATTCTAGGGTTTTAGAAAAATCTAGTTTCTTATTCAATTATGAATTTTGAGATTTAAGTCCTCTTAATTTAATCCCTTGATTAATTATAAAAATTTACATAATCATTTTGTTTAGTGAGAATTCAAGGGTCTACTAATTCCTATTATGCTTCCCTTTTTATTTAATGTGTTTTCCTAATTTTTCCTTGCTTTCTTTGGATCCTATAAAATCCCTAATTGAATTTGGGAGTTGTTTGTATTTTTACGATATTTTATGATTTCATACAAAACCTAGAAAAATAAAACATTTGCTACCCTAAATTCTAAGGGAAAATAACCTAATAGATAAATAAAATATATCTCAAAATTTGAGACCACATATTCACATATTTTAAATAGGTGCCATCAAACAAAATATTGGATTTATGATAGTTGTTAATTTTGGGGTATTACACAGTTAACCAATATTAAAATTTTATGTTATACTCAGAATCAACATCGATTGAACAAATGTCTAATATTAAGAATCAGAGGAGGAGTCTCAATTAACATAGGCAAAAGCCAGTGGACAATGCCATGTCTCTATGATCTGAAGCTCCGGCCAGGAACTGCTCCAAAAGTGTTAGATTTTCATTGTCTTGATCACCGTTGTAAAATCCCAATTAAACCCCTACTCAATTGGCTTCTACGCATGAACTAATAATAATCTTATTTAATCTTCATGGCTTGCCAATAACTCAAAAGTTCTATCTATATATAAACATCTATACCCCACAATCTTCCACACCTCTCATCAGTCAAACCAACAATGGCAATAATCCCCAGCTCCATTTCTTCTCTCACACTCTTCATTTCCCTCCTCTTTCTGTCTCACACTGTGAACTCACTTTCCTTCAAATTTCACTCTTTCAACTCTTATGACAAATTCATAGCTTTCCAAGGCGACGCCTTTGCCTCTCAAGGCCGCCTCCACCTCACAAAGTCCATCCACGGCGTCCCCCTGCCCAACAGTGTCAGCCAAGCACGCATCACCAGTCCACCTCTGGGATTCAAGAACTGGCAAGGTTGCCGCCTTCACCACCTCCTTCTCCTTCATTGTCTCACCTTCATCTTCCTCTTCTTCCACTCTCATAGGAGATGGATTCTCCTTCTTCATCGCCCCCTCCAGTGTTGACATGCCTTCCAATTCAAGCGGCAGATTCCTCGGACTCTTCAGTGCTTCCACAGCTTTGAATTCCTACGCTAATAACCAAATTGTTGTCGTTGAGTTCGACACTTTTGGTAATCCATGGGACCCAACAAGCTCGGCGAAGACAGGGGAAAAGCATTGGAGGCACATGTGAGCAAACTGCTGGAAGCCGGGTTCATCCGAGAAGTGCAATATACAACGTGGTTTTCTAATGTCGTTATGGTCAAAAAACCTAATGGCAGATGGCAAGTGTGCACGGATTACAAGGATTTGAACAAAGTGTGCCCGAAGGATTCGTCCCAATGCCAAATATAGACCAGTTGGTTGATAATTCCTCTGGGTTTAAATTGCTCTCTTCTATGGATGCTTACTCGGGCTACAATCAAATTGCTATGCATCCGCTGGATCAAGAAAAAACTGCGTTCATCACAGAAAAGGCCAACTATTGTTACAACGTTATGCCCTTTAGGTTAAAGAATGTAGGGGCCACTTACCAGAGGATGATGAATCGGGTGTTTGAGAATCAGTTGGGGAAGAACGTTGAAGTATATATAGACGACATGATCGTCAAGTCGCTACAAGTAGCAAACCATGTGCAATATTTGCAACAGACGTTTGAGAAGCTTAGAAAATACCGGATTCGCCTTAATCCGGCAAAGTGCACCTTTGGTGTGCCGGCGGGAAAATTTTCAGGCTTTATGTTGACTCATAGAGGAATCGAGGCCAATCCGGATAAATGCCAGGCTGTGATGGATATGAGTGCACCAAAGTGTAAGAAGGAGGTTCAGCAGTTGATAGGGAAGTTGACAGCGTTGACTCGGTTTCTGCCAAGATCGGCGGAAAATTCTCTCCCTTTCTTCAAGTTGTTGAAAAAAGAGGCGTCTTCGGGATGGAATCCCAAATGTGAGGTGGCTTTCGCAAAGATTAAGCAATGGTTCTTCTCCACCAGTTTTATCTCGGCTTGAACTAGGTAAGAGCTTGATAATGTATTTGTCCATCGGGGAGGAGGCCGTCAGTGCCGTTCTGATTAGGGAAACAGAGGAAGGGCAAGTTCTAGTTTATTTTGTAAGTTGGGCTTTGCAAGGCTTGGAAGCGAGGTATTAGAAGTTGGAGGAAATGGCTTTTGCTTTGCTAGTTGCTACTGGACAACTTCGACCTTATTTTCAGAGTTATCAGATAGTCATCAGAACTAGTTAGCCAATTCGACAGATCCTTCATAAACCGGATCTGGCAGGACAAATGGTCAGCTAGGCCATTGAGCTGTCCGAGTTCGATATAATTTATGAAGCCTGGCATGCTATCAAGTCGCAAGCTATGGTGGACTTTGTAATGGAGCTAACCTCGTCAGGTGCGGGGAGGATGGAAGATGGGACTACGTAGAAGCTGTTTGTGGACAAATCGTCGAACAAAAAGGGGAGTGGAGCTGGGATTATCATAGAAAGCCCAGAAGGAGTTGCGCTGAAGAACTCCTTCCGCTTTAATTTTTCAACTTCTAACAATCAAGCCGAGTACAAGGCCCTAATTGCGGGATTACTGCAAGCAAAGGAAAACAGAGCCACAAGGGTGCATGTATCAACTGATTCTCAGTTAGTAGCGTCCCAAATAGAAGGCACCTATCAGGCTAAAGGCCCTTTAATGGTTAAATACCTGGGAAGGGTAAGGCAGATTATGGCTGAGTTTGATGAAGTTACCGTGGTTCACATCCCAAGAGGGGAGAACATGAGGGCAGATATCTTGTCTCAACTAGCAAGCACAAAGAGCCCAGGGAATCATCATACGATCATTCAGCAAAGTTTGCTGGAGCCAAGTTGCATGCTGGTGATTTCAAAAGTTAACGACTGGCGGAAACCCATCGTTGATTATCTGGAGAGAAGAATACTTCCCAACGACTTGGTAGAAGCAAGGAAGTTGATACGAACCGCGGCTTTATCATCCGCAATGATAGGTGATGAATTATACCGAAAAGAATTTCACACCCCGATGATGAAGTGCTTGGCTTCGACCAAAGCTGAGTACGTGTTGTCGAAGATCCACAAAGGAATTAATGGACATCACATGGGTGCAAAAGCACTAGCCCAGAAAGCCATACGAGTTGGTTACTTCTGGCCCACAATGGTTGCAGATTCTAAAGATCATGTCCGCAGATGTGATAGCTGTCAAAAGCATACGAATGTAATACAAACTCCCTCGTCGGAATTAACGACTATTTCGGCTCCATGGCCGTTTTACAAGTGGGAGATGGATTTGCTAGAACCATTCAAATCGGCCCCAGGGCAATTACGGTGGCTGGTGGTGGCAGTGGATTATTTTACCAAGTGGATAGAGGCAAAACCCTTGCCAACAATCACGTCGCGCGAGTGCAGAAGTTCCTAAAAAGGAATATTATATCCCGGTGTGGGATCCCAGCTGAGATTGTGATGGATAACGAAACACAGTTTACCAATAAGGGTTTTCAAGAAATGATAACCGACTTCCACATTAAACATCATTATGCTTCCGTGGAGCATCCACAGTCTAATGGGCAGGCTGAGGCGGCAAACAAAGTCATCGTGGATGGGCTCAAGAAAAGGATGGAGATGGCCGAGTCTGATTGGGTGGAGCAGTTATACTCCGTTCTATGAGGGCACCGAACTAGTATGCAGACGGCAATGGGGGAAACTCTATTTAGACTCACCTATGGATGTGAGGCAATGATCCTAGTGGAAATAGGAGAACCCTCATGGAGGAGAACCAAGGCTCTACATGAGGAGGAGGAAAACAATAGGGCGATTGCAGTTGAATTAGACGCATTGCCGAGAGTTGGTGGCCAAGCAACTTGTCGTAACTCGGTACAACAGGAAGGTGAAACCTCAATTTTTCGAGAAGGGTGATCTTGTTCTCCGACGGGCTGACATAGGCAATAAGAATGCTAGTTAAGGAAAGCTCGCTGCTAATTGGGAAGGCCCATATCGGGTAACCGAAAACCTCGGCCAAGGCGCTTACAAACTGGAGACGCTGAAGAAGAAGGTTGTTAGACAAACCTGGAATGCAGACAAATTAAAGGCATACTATAGCTGAAGGCCGAGCTCCATTTGAGATGGATTGTATTTTGAATTTATGTAAAACATTTTGAGATTGACATTATGTTGAAAAGTTGTGTAGTATGGCATAGCTATCAAGAATTAATGAATTTTGGACCAAGGAGTCCATCTTCAGAAAGCCAGTGGTAACGGTGCTGTCAAGTTGATAAACACGTATGAATCCATAGTCAAAAAACTAGTTTTCGAAAATCGTGTAGAAGGCTCAACATGTATGAATCCATGGTCAACAAACCAGTTTTCGAAAATCGTGTCTAAAAAGAAACATGTAGGAATTCGTGGTATAGAAACCAGTTTCCAAAAATCATGTATAAAATAAAATGTAGGAATTCGTGGTATAGAAACCAGTTTCCAAAAATCATGTATAAAATAAACATGTAGGAATTTGTGGCATAGAAACCAGTTTCCGAAAATCATGTATCAAATAAACGAGTAGGAATTCATGGTATAGAAGACGATTTTTGAAAATCGTGTATAAAATAAACATGTAGAAATTCATGGTGTAAATGCCGGTGTTTCGAAAATCATGTGTACCATAAACATGTATGAACCCTGGGAATGCACACCTAGTTTTCAAAAATCATGTATAAAGCAAACATGTACAAATTCATGGTTAGGAAACCAGTCTTCAAAAATCATGTAGAAGTCAGACATATAAGAATTCTCAGTTCTCAAACCGGTTTTCAAGAGTTCATGAGGAACTTTGTTTAAAGGCGGATAAAGCCGACGTAGAGCAAATTGCCCGGGATAACTAAGTAGACGTGTGTACTGACCTTGATCAAGTCAAGTTGTTGAAGCTATAGCAAAAAAAGTTAAACTTAAACATTTGATGAGTTTACTGTTATCTCGGATGTATTAGCTTGATAAATGCGCGAAATTGACAAGTTTCGAACAAACCGGTTAATTTATGGGAATAACAAGTAACTTTCGGAAAACGAAAAGATATATTGTTAACGTTAAAGCAGGAGCCAAATTGTTACATAAAAAGTCAGAAGTCGGGCTATAACCTCGGCAACAGATGGCTAATAAAGCAAGTTAAAATAATTTCAAAAGGAAAGTATCTTAAAGATGGTATGAGAGCCTAGGGGGCACGGATTCTTCTTCGCCTTCCTCTTCATCTTCATCCTTATCAGCTCCGAGGGGAATCAATTTCCCTTTCTGGCTGACATAGGCTTGAAAATTCAACCCTGAGGTATTCATAGTGACGTCGGGGTTAATAACTCGGATCTGTGCCACTACATTATTAAAAGATTGCACAGCTGCACAGGCATACTTTGAGAACTGAGTTTTGGCGGCAGAAAGCTCTTCATCCCTCGTCTTCAGCACATCTTTAAGATGATCTACATCAGATTGCACCTTTTCCACAAGCAGCATGTCACTGGTGTGGATGTCCTCTAGGCGGTGAACGTCTAAATTGGCCATGCTCAGTTTTTCCTTGGTTTCGGCTAGGGTCGCTTTGAGCATCTTTACCTCCTCTTCCAGCTTGTCCTTCTCAGCCTCGGATGCTTATATATCATCCTGAGCTTGATTTCTCTCTTCAGTCATCTTCGCCAGGTCAACGTTATTTTTCAAAGGCGCAAGCTCTTGTTTCAGGTTATCTCGTTCCAATGACACCTGGTGCAAGCGGGCAGTGACCATAGCATATTTGACCTTGAGAAGGGCGTAGGGCTGGATAAGAGAAATGGCTTGATGACCCTTCACCTCCATGTCGGCAATTTCTAATTTGTCAACTTCGGAAAGGTCGGTGCATGCGTGGAATTTGGCAGGAGGACGAATGGCGTCTAAGAAATCTTTGGTTACCCCATGCTACCATAAGGATCCCTTAGATAACTTGGCCAGAGTGGTAGTAGTCTCCACGAAGGACAGGGTCAAAATGGCTGTGATAGGGCAAAACTTTATAGCCTATAAACTCCGCAAGTGCATGAGCTGTATCAAGTAATAAAGTGACAAGAAAAGTATATTTCCCACAAGGACTTAGTATCACAACTTTAGTTAAGCATTAATTTCACAATTTTGTTTAAGTTGAGCAAAACAAATTGAATTTAATTAAGATAAAGGAAAAGAAAATCAAAACTAAAATAAAAATAAGAAAACTACCACAATATTCAAATGAGCAACCCAGAGTCACTAATCCCTTATTAGCTTCATAAACTTTGTTTTCACTAATTTAATTAGCTAAAATATCAATTTTGTTAATGTCGAGTATAAATAGCTATAAGTGCTTGTCGGTCCACTTACAACCCTCTCTTGAGTATAACTTGTTATGTCTAACATAGTTAATCTCAAAACGCAACAAAAATTGAACACACTCTTCAACAATTATATGGGGCCATTAGGTATATGTCTATCCTAATCGCAAATTAAATCGTAATTTAATCCCATATTACTTAATCTCAGAGCCTAATTAAAATCCCCTTCATCAAGGTAAATCCTAATGCTCAAAATCATATTCAATGATGGCCAATCACTAAATAGATAAAATTAAACAAGATTAAGTAACCAAAATTAATATCAAATTTAACTAAATAATGAAAACAAAATTCAATTCACCCACAAGTTCATAGGTCCTCTAGGTTGCAAAACCAACTAGCCACACATGGCTCTAACAAAATCCATAATAAAAAGATAACAATTCAGGTTCAAAGAATAAAGAGAGAGAGGAAAGAAAATTTCTTCGTCGCCTCCACAGTCCTTCCGTCCTTGCGTGGAGATGATGAAGAGAACTGAAACCAGCCTCTACTCTTCTGCTTCTTCATTCCTTCTTGTTCTGTGTCTCTCCGATCTCCTCCTTTTTTGTCTTGCCTCCTCCTTTCTTCATATATATAACCTAAATATAACTTAGGCCATGGGTCACTGATTCTCCTTTTCTTATTACAAAGATATATTATATCTTGTAATTTACTCCACCAGATCATGCAATTGATTTTGTTTCTATTTTTCTTGCGGGGGGCCATTGAGTTTGACTGATTGCATATCCTCTTAATTGCTTTTTCAACTTCATTCGAAATCAGCGAATATTTCCTGCACAATAAAAATAGGATATGAGTAGATTTTATGTCGATTTATTCTTTGATCCCAAGTTTCATTCAATTATGGAAAAATTCATAAAAAATAATTAAATAGGTATATATATAATTTCAATTAAATTTCATAAAATATACACCTATTTAATCATAAAATATATATTCATCAGGCTAGGATTTGTAAGCCGGGGGTCGATTGTGGAGCAGTTGGGCCGTCCTGGAGTTGTTTGCCTTTTGACATTTTGGAAGTTCCATCCCCACGTTTCAACCCGCCCCTAGGCGTTGAACGCTTCCGAGAGGCTCCGGTAGTTGCAACTGCTTGGTCGGGAGCTCCTTAGGCGGCAGTGGTAGGATCAACTGGGTTTGGTACGTTAGAGGTACCATCAACACCTTCGGGAAGTGTCGCAAAGACGTTCAGAAAATCAGGCCTCCCCATACCCCGACCTGCAAAGACAAAATAAAGCAGTGATTACTGTCAATAATGATAATACATAATTGTTTGAAGGCATATATGATTGAATTTTCATACTCGTCGTTGATCATCTCCTAACTAGCGGTGTGGGGATGAATTCGGCTGGATCCATTGGATCCTTTAATGAGCCGGCGAGTTCTAGAAGTTGTAATTGGGCCACCACTTCAGCGTTAGAAAAACTCTTCGGCTTTAGAATCAAGTCATTAGGCTAAGAAAGTGGTGGTGGGCAAACCAGTATAAGGGAAATCTTTCCTTGGTTTCCCTGGAACGAATCATTTGAACGAACCAGGGTACTTGCCCAGAGTTGGTGGCCATTTTAATAAAAGCAGTTTTAAAGTGTTTCCATGAATCCATAAAGGGTTTAAAGAGCCTGACGTCGTGGATGCTTCACAGTGAGGTCCATCCGAACCACGTTGTGGTACCTCTAGTAAGCATACTGGTTTCCAGTGGGAAAAAGAAAGACAAAAACACCGGAACGGTACAGACGATATTGGATTTCTGGATTTCTAGCATAAATTTTCAAACGCAACAGCGAATGCCCATCCGTTAGGGTGAAGTTGTGAAGGAGCCACATGTAGCTGGTTCAGCAGGTTTATCTAAAACTCTGTAAAGGGAAGTTTTACACCAAGTAGGGTGACTATATCCCGGTAAAGGAAAAAAAGGTGAGGATCGTTGCCCTTGGGACGACTGGAAGCAACTGATTCACTATTTTGGGGCAGTCATATGGTATACCCTTTTCCATCTGCCAGTCTGAGTGAATCGACCTTGGCTGGTTCCATAGTGTATGTGATGCGTGTTACGCAAATGTTGACGGCGAACTCGCGACCGGCTAGGCTTTTGGTAGGAGCGGATGCACTAGATTCCTCCAACTCAGAAAGATTGGGATGGTGCGAAGAGGAAGCCATCTATACCTAAAATAAAAAGAAAAGAAGGGAATAGCTACCTGACACAATGGTGTTACATCGGTAATTGGCCAACAGTAAGTCGGCTTCCTTATAGTGCTCTAACTTAGCAAGGTCAATGCTTTTATAGTAGCATTCGTTGCACGACGCTAGCCCCCAAGGCAGCAAGATTAGGGAAGGAACATGGGAAAGTGATGGCATTTGGATGTTTCTTGTACTCCTGCTTCTTCAGGAAGGGCGAAGTAAAGCATCGTTTTCCTCATTCTCAGTCAAAGGTGTTTCCCAAAATGAGAATTTCGTGGGTTTATAAGATTCCCCGTGGATTTTCTTACCCTCTTGAAAGTGGGGTTCACCGAACATTCTTGAAGGATCATCGCTCTTTTGAATCACTAGGTTGGAAAAAAGGGAAGAGTTTTTGGGTTTAAAAACGTGCGGTATAGTGCGAGCCATTTTTGGTACCCTCAAATCCCAGAAGCACCAAAAAGGTTCAAAGGCTCATTAAAGCACCACCCAACGAGTTAAGTGCAAGGTAAGGAGCGACTAACATAGTGGTCAGAGTTATACAAAAATTAGGAAAGAAGGGAAGCAGTGAAAGTACCTGAAAAGATGAGGAGGCATGAGAAAGCGTATAGAGTAGAGAGCGTTTTTGGGGAATTCTCTAAGAGAATAGAAGATTGTATGAGTGTAAAAAATTGTGGTGATGAAGTTAGCAAGAATATATAGGCGTTGTGAATTTTCAAATTTAGGAGTCGCGACATTTATACGCACCAAAGAAAGAGGTTAAAACCCTAAAAACTTTTGAGTGCTGGCAAGAAATGACATGAGCATTAAATGCGCACATTTATCGAGGATGGCAGAAGCGGCTAATTCACGCTAAGCGACGGTTGGACGACAGGACACGTTTGCAAGTGCAGATTTCGATGTTAAAGTAAATCTGTTTGGATTTTGATTTTTAACGACAACCCGGATTGGGGGGAGATTAATTTTAAATGTCAACCCAGATTGGGGGGCGAGTAATTTTAACGTCAACCCAGATTGGGAGGCGAGTAATTTTAACGTCAACCTGGTTGGGGGGCGATTAATTTTACACATCAACCCGGATGGGGGGTGAGTAATTTTAACGTCAACTCGAAACGAGGAGAATTTTATATCTCTACAACCCGGCTTGGGGACAATTCCACTGGGGTAATATCGGGTCACAGACGTTCAAATAAACAAGTAAAGGCAAACATTGCAGTGATGCTAACAAAATTTAATTAAGCACCGCAAGTATACGGATCATGAACATAGTGAGTGGTGAATCAAGGTCGTCCCACAGAGACTCAGTCTAACTAGTGATTAGGTGTTAAATTTCTTTTTTTTTTTCATTTAATTTGAGCAAATCAAAATTGTTTTCAAGATGAGTAAAAAGAAATGCAAATAAAACAAGAAATTAATAATAACAAAGGCTTTTCACAGAGAACAAATTCAAATATCAAGGAAGACAACTTAAAGATATTAATCCCTTGTTTGTTTCTTGGATTTTATTCCCACTAAATTAATTCTAACTTAACTTAATCAATTAATCTAAAGTATTAATGTTTATAACTGCCTGTCGGTCCACTTATACACCTACCTCAAATAATTATGCAATGTCTCACACAATTAATTAAGATATAATTCAATTCGGGCTCACTCTAATTTGATTATGTGGAGCTTCTAAATATATGTCTATCCTAGTCGCAAATTAGATTAAAATCTAATTCCACATTATTTAATCCAATGTCAATTTAAGATTTCCTTCGTCAAATTTAATCCTAAATCCCCAAACATGTTTAATGGTGGCCAATCACTAAACAATGAATAATAAAAACAAGATTAAATAAACTTAATTAAAATTAAGCAAAATTAATTAGTGGGAACAATTCCTAAAATCCAAACAAGTTCATAATACTCTAAGTTGTAAAAGAAAAATTAGCCACACATAGCTTTAATCAACATCACAGCAACACAGAAAAATTCAGAGTTAAAAGCCATAGAAGAATCAAAGGCAAATGAGTAAAGTTAAGACAAACAGCCCCTCTTTTGCTCCTTTGCTTCCGCGAGAATAATCCCAACTTCTCCAATTCTCTAATTCTCCAGCCGCCTCCTCTCTGTGCAGCGAAAAGGATTTTTCCCCCAAAATATATCCTTCTCACTTCCTCTCTAGCGAGAATGATTGATCTCCAATGCTGAAAAAAAAACGCCACCTCTGCTGCTCTTTTTTTTTTATACATAGACGATAGGGGATGGGGGGATCGAACCTAGTACAAGGGGGTGGGGAGACTACTTCCAATACTACTGCACTACTAGTAGTGCCGGTCCTCTGCTGCTCTTTTTCTCAGCGAAAATATCCTTCTTTTCCTCCTTTCAATTCCGCGATGCCGAATGAAATTCTCCACCGCCTCTATGCGTCTTTTTCTCAGCGGGAGTAATCCCCAATTGTGCGCCTCCAGCTCTTTTTTTTTTTTCTGCGCAACCTCCCTCTGAATAGCCGCCTCTTTTAATCTCCAACTTGTAGCTTTTTTGGTTTTTCTGCACAGCGTTTTTTTTAATAGCCAAATGCCGCCTCTCCCTTTTTGGTTTTCAGGAATTTTCCATCCCTTCCCATTTGATTCGGCCCAAAAATATATTCAATCCCCAAAGTGCCAAAACATTCTGTTCAACCCGTGGGCCCTCCTCGATTCAATGGAAACAATGGAACAATCTATTAATTCAATTCCAGCATGAATCCATCTCGTGGCTTTCCAGGACATGGTAAAAAAAATAAAATTTAATAATAATAATATTAATACTTAAAACCTAAACATTTTTCTTTTTCTTTTTCTTATCTCATTATAATTTATTTATTCTTATATATAAACCTAAATAGTTCTATTTAATTAAAATTGAGATATTTGCAATAAAATCCCCTAAATAATGTAACACTTTGATATCTTATCAAAATCTCTAATAAATCCCTTTAATTTAGCATTGATGACTCCCCAAATATATCAAATATACCTCAAATATACTAAAAATGGGAAGTCATCATGCAGTCACAAAAGAAATTGAATGCAAAATACTCTTTCCATTAACAATTGGAAGATTTACATGACATTCTTACAGAAAAGCAAATGAGATATTGACTCAAAAAGAGAAATACAATGACAACAATCACAGGATAGTCAGAGGCTGCAGATTGTCAGCATGGACATCTCGGTTGACCACAGATAATGGGCATCCAAAATCACCAGCAGCAATCAACAAGTCCGCAGGGCAAGTTCTCAGTTGCTGAGTGAGTTTTGGATGACCATCGTGTGGTGAAGATCTCAAAGTCCATCAGAGAGCCTAGAGCCCGTTGGGGTATGCACATGAAGACTGGCAAATATATGGGCACTCTCAGATGTCCCTTGAGCGATGTGGATGAAGACTGGCTAATATATCGAAATTGTAGCGCTAATCGTAAGGATCCCGACACTATACTCAAATCTGGTCTTTTTCATTTTTACTTTGCGTGTCATCAGTATGTCAAAAGTATTGGACATGTGGTGAGAATTGGGCTTTCTTAGCATATGAGGTTCAACTGGTAAGAAAGTTCAGTGCACTACAAGGTTGTAGAAATTTCCGAGGGAAGAGAAATAGAAGAAGCAAGAATGAATAAACTAGGAGGGAGAAGCATGAATTTATAGGCGTGGCGGGGACGAAACGTCAAGGATAATCAATGCTTTTTCAAATAGAAAATGAAAATAATCGGGGCAATTAATGCTTTTCATGTAAGCGCCGGAAGTGGTCAATGCCTCTTTACTTTTGGGGTAAATCCTTTTTGAAAAAGAGCAATGATGGCTGAATTGATACGATGCGGATATTAAATGCACGTAGATACCAAATACCCTAGACGCTTCCATTTTCCAAGGAAGATATATGAGTAATTATCGCTGGCTTTGGGAAAGCACATCTACTCAGGCGATAGTAGGCTCTCATGATAACCTCGATCGGGGGCAACACGTGGCAGGAGTTCATAGTCGGTTGTGACCAAGTTCAGTTCATAACCGGTTGTGACCGAGTTCATGATGATGGCTAATGGCCGAAACTTGGTTGTTTGGGCAGATCTCGACAGTTAAGACGGCTTGTTGTGTGGGGGAAGGAAATGAGATCACCCCGCAGGGCGGGATGAAAGAAACCAAAGTGGAAGGAATCATCCTGAGGAGCTCGGCCACAAAAGTCGATTTAGGCAATTGATTAGTCTCGGCAGAGCGGAGACCCGAAGTATTTAGCTTGGGGGCAACTGTTATAGATCGATATATTGGGGCTGTTAGATATTGTTCTGTCCTAAGAACACAGATA
This sequence comes from Acacia crassicarpa, assembly GCA_034222035.1. NCBI lineage: Eukaryota > Viridiplantae > Streptophyta > Magnoliopsida > Fabales > Fabaceae > Acacia > Acacia crassicarpa. Next base: position 13,037,915 of record JAWXYG010000009.1, on the reverse strand, counting down.
TTGGACTTGACTAGGTTGTCAAGCCTAGGGCCTACGTACCCTTTGAAGGGATCAAAGTCCACGTAGTTCGTGATATACTGGAAGGCACGTAGCCAGGGGAGTGGGGTGTGTGCTCTGTGTAACGGTAGGTAAATAGAGCATAAGATAGAACTTGTGCACCTGTTTAGGGTTCCCTTCTATTTATAGAGGAGACTGGTGCGAGAATCCTTGCCTTAATGAGCGATATCTGGGATTGAGCCGTCAGGGGCTGATTTGTTGGTGCCGCAATTGTAGGAGATCCCCTATTAATGAGATCCCTCGTTAGTGGGATCTCCTATTGTTGCCCATTATAGTGCAGATCCAGTTCTAGGCATGGTTGAGCCGAGGTCCGGTTATGGGCCTATTGGGCCGGTCCGTAACATTTGCCCCCCAGCTTGGTCGTTTAGGCTTCTGGACGGCCGAGGTGCTTATTGCCCCCCGTCCTTTGTATGGCCTAATTCCTTCGTTTGGACTGGGTCGGCTTTTGGCTGCCGTGACCATCAGTCCGATCCGGATCAGTGGTCGGCTTGTAATACCCCCGTCCTGCCTAGAACGCCGAGTTTGTCTTGTCCGGACGGTTGTTCGCCCTTCCCGAGTTCCTAGTGCCCGGCGGTAGCCTCGGATTCACGCTTATTGCCTTTTGGGATTCTCCGAATGCTTTGGGATTTGCTCCTGCTGCGCCATCATTGTGAACTTACAGTTGTCGGGCTTCTATTGGGTGCGTTCTGCAACCGCCGCGCCTTTCCGTTATTCGAGGCCTGTGCGCATTTATTGCGCTGACGTCGTGCTGTTCCAATCTCGTTATGTCTGTACGGGAATAGACCGTTACACCCCTGCATTTGGTTTTAAATAGCCCTCTTTCTTCTCTTTTCTACTTTTCCCGCTATTCATCTTCTTCACAGATACTTCTGGTTTCCTGTGTTAGAATTCAGAGGGATTTTTCCTTGTGCGAAACTTTCGCCGTTTTCCAGCGTTCTAGTTCCTTCATCTATCAAGTTCAGGTATTCCGTCTACTCTCTACCATTTTTGTTTGGTATTTTCTTTCGTTTTACCGTTTATTTCTGGAAGTGTCGCCTATATTGTTGTTCTTCAAGAATTCTGGGTTTTTCTGGGTTTCCGTTAGTATCACCACACCCAAAACTCATCCCGAAATTCCCTTAAACACCGGTTTCTAGTACCATAGGCTTCTGATTATGGCGAGAGACAGAACTGGACGGAGACCGAGGGCGTTGTTAACGTAGGAGGAGGAAATGCTCCTCCGTGCGCGTCTCCCGAGGATGACTTACTGGGTTCTTGGGGGTGAGCCACCTGCTATGGGGATCTTGGATCCTCTACGCCAAGGTGGCGTCGTCCATCTGGGGCGAGCTGGGGCTCGTCCGTCTTCGGCCAGGATTCTGGTTCCGGTTCCTCCCCGTCCTTTCCGGCCATCAGCGCGCGCTCTTCCTCTCTAACCATTCGGTGGGGCTGGGGTGGGCTCCTCTTCCGGTTCCGGCCCTTCGGTGCTGATAGCTCGACCCCTCAATTTCTATTAGGGCCCTTCTACTGTGTGTCGGACTTCCGCCCCAGATGGGTATCTCGGCCCTTGCTGGGATTGCCTGGCGGAGGCTTCTGTGTTGATGGCTTGTGCTGGAGATGCCGAGGCTTCTTCCATCCTTGGCTCTTGCTGGCATTGGTCTGCCCCGGCTGCCCCTTCTCATGCCCCCGTTCATCCGAGTCCGCCGCCTTTTTTGCCTGCTGCTGTGTCTGCGCCAGGTATTTCTTCTTTTGACTAATAGCAGCTTTGTTTTCTTTCATATAGGTTTATTAATGGCTCCCAAATCCGATTCTTCCAAGCGGCGGTCGGAGCCCAAGGGTTCGGACTCTTCTAGTCCACCCGCCGCCCTGTGCCGGCAGTATAGCTGGGTATCGCATGAGGTGCTCAAGACCCAGTCGTTGATGTCTGACGCGGACATCGCTCGGTTGAAGGTCCCAGCCATGCCTGGGTGTGTCCTCCGGTGTCCGGCGGCCGGCGAGCCTATCTGCGCGGCCCGGTTCGAGGGTGAACCAGACTTTTTCTTTTTCTACCGCGACTATCTGACGCGGGTACAAGTTCCCCTTCCTTTTACCCCCTTCCAAATGGAGGCTTTGCGGCATCTTCGCCTGGCCCCGTCCCAGCTCCATCCAAATGGATGGGCTTACCTCGTGGCTTTTGAAAGGCTGTGTGGCCATTTTTCACCTCCCAAAGCGTGCACGGCCAACCTTTTCTTTTATTTCTTCGGACCCTTCACACCTAGCCCGCCGAAGGGGAGTGATAAGCTAAGGGGGTTGGTGTCCCTTCGGATCAATCCGGAGCGCAAGTTGATGACGCCCTTCTCTGACTCCTTCAAACGCTTTAAGGGGCGTTCTTCAAGGTTGAGGCCGTGCCAGGGGAGGGGCCCTGGTTCCTGGAAGGTGGCGGTCGTTTCCCCTTGTACTGGGAGGAGAGTTATTATAAGGCCAAGGCGATCTCCTTCCAAGTTCCGCGCAAGAGTCTTTTACCTGAGTCGGTCTCTGCCCTGCCACGGTTGGAGGCTCTTGTGGCCAAGTATGGTGTGAGGCCGGCTGGCTTTTTCATAACTGGGGACTGCGCCAAGCCGTTGCCTCCTACCAGTAGGGTTTCTGGCGGTGTATTTGTCTATGTTTTTATCTTTGAATTCTTCTTTCTGAATTGCCGACTTACTTTGTCTTTCATTGTTTTCAGCTAGGACCATGGATGGCCTGCCCATGTATGCTCGTTTGGCGAGGGCCGCTGCCTCGTCGCCCAGTCGTCCGAAGAAGCGGGCGGCTTCTGTTGATGCCGGTGCCCCGGCTTCAAAGAAGGCGAAGGGTCCTGCTACCGAGGGTCCTTCTTTTGCCACGGCCTCCAAGCCCGCTCCCGTGGTGGAAATCCCGGCTTCGGAGAGTTAGGAGGTTATTGCTGCTGTCAGCCCTTCTGTGGCTGTTGAGCCCCAAGCTTCAGAGGGGGGCGTAATTGCTACCGTGCCTCTTGGTCCTAGGAAGGGCATTGTCATTTCCGATGATGACACTGAGGTGATGGTCTCTCCTGCTGGCTCGCCATCGCCTTCATCTTCCCCAGTGCAGTTTCCCCCTCCTCCACCTCCGCCGACGGGTCCCTCTTCAATTTTCCCCCGCAGCTTCTTGTGGGATAATAGGGTGGCCCCTGAGGTGGACGTGGCGTTCCTCCCGCCCCGGCATTTCCTGGAGGGTAGTCGTCCCTTGTCCTCTTTGACCGAGGATCGTCTACAAGTGGCCCAGTCGGAGTTGATCAAGTCGGTGGGGTACCTTCAAGCGCTGAGAATGGTTCGGAACCATTATGCACGGGCGGAGGCCGAGTACGTGAGGCTGAGGAAGGTTGAGGCCGAGTTAAAACCCAAGGCTGCGGCTGTCGAGCAACTAAAGAAGGAGCTGCTCGAAGTCAAACAGAGGGCCAGTTCCTCCGAGGATGAGCTTATCACGGCTTGGGCGGAGCGAGACGAGGCCTAGGCCGAGCTGGGGGCGGCGAAGACTGAGCTGGGCGAGGCCCATGCTGAGCGAGACGCGGCTAGGGCGGAGCGGGACGACGCCAAGGTTGCGGCAGTGAAGGCTGACCAGGAGCTTCAGCTGTCTCGGGAGCATGCTGGTAAAGTGGTCGAGGAGTATGCTCGTGCTCAAAAAGGGATGTCCGAGAGCCTGGCTGCGGCCAAGGCTCTGCAAGAACAGCGGGCTACTCTGGCTACTGAGAAGGAGGCGCTCGAGAAGGCCCTTTCTGCAGAAAAGGCGGCTTCCAAGGAACTCTTTGACGCCCTGGTACAGACTGCCGAGGCACGCTTCAAGCAGGCCTTGCTCCAGATCCGGCACTTCAATCCTGGGGCCGAGTTTAATGTGGAGGGGTACGACCATCGTGCCTTTGTTCAGGAAGATGGGTCCTTCCTTTCTTACGATCCTCCAGCCGCCGAGGATTCTGCCGAAGGTATGGAGGAAGATGCTGCCGGCGCCACTTAGTTCTAGCTTTGTTTTGCTTTTCCTTTGTAAGTTTTGGGGCGTCTGTGCTCCTTTATTTTGTATAAACAGTTTGGGCCTTTGCGCCCTTGTGTACAGATATTCGTCAAGTAATGAATGACTTTCTTTATCATCCTGTTACTGCAATTCCCGTTTCAATTAAGTACCTTAGGCAATGAATGGCTTGATTTCCGCTATCATCCTTTTGCCTTAGCTTGGGCGTGGGTCGACTGCATGTGTCCGAGCCGTTCAGGTGCTCTAGACAATGGATGACTTACAATTCTGTCATCCTTTTGTCTATGCTTTAAGTGTTAGTCGGCCGTATGAGTACAGGCCGTTTAGTTATCTTAGGCAATGGATAATCCTTTTGTCTAAGTTTTAGCGTTTGCTGCGTGTATGCAGTCCGCAGTTACTCTACCACACTTGGTGCGTGGGAGGTTGGGGCAGGGTTGTCTTGTCTCAGCCTCGTCAGGCATAACTAACCGCACTACCTCGGCACGACTTTCTAATAGTCGGGCTCCAACTTTCTTATAGTCGGATTAAACTTTACCGGCGTAAGGGCAGAACTACCACATGTCTAACCGAGGCTTCGTTTGCCTTAGGTTGGACATTTTGACCTGATCATGGTCGGCATGTTAGACTACTTGCTTAGCCGGGCGAGCGTTGACGCGTCAATTTCACGAAGGGCCACGTATGGCGCCTTCGCCGAGCTCCAACCAGTGCCTGTCGGAGTACAACGGCCAGTTTTCGTACATCTAGATGTTTTTGGTTTTGGCCGGGTACGCGACCTCGGGGCCTTCTGCCGGTGCCGGGTTTAGGTACCTCGGCTTTGGGTTTCATGGCCGGGCTTCATCGCCCCGGTCTTATCATTTTGGCCGAGCTTCATGGCTTCGGCTTCATGCTTAAGTGAATTTTGTGCACATTCAAAATCCTCCTCTATGGGATCCTTTATTGATAAAAAGAAATAGCCCTAGGGGGCTTTACAAAGAAACAATATTAGGAAATGTCATAACTCGGAAATGAAAGAAACAACATGAACACAAATGAAAGCAATGAAAATAAACGCTGCTGAAGAGGGATCTAGCTATAGTAGATTTTCAGCTTGTCGGCATTCCACGTTCTTTTGACCGGCTTCCGTGCCAAGGTTTCGAGGATGTATGCCCCTCCGTCGAGCTTTTCCTTAATCCGGTAGGGGCCCTCCCAATTTGCCGCCAGCTTCCCGTCCTTGGCATTCTTGTTGCCTATGTCGGCTCGTCGGAGTACCAGGTTTCCTCGGTTGAATGACCGGGGTTTGACCTTTCTGTTATACTTAGCCGCGAGTAATTGCTTGGCGGCCAATTCCCGGCAGTGCGCTGCTACCCGGATTTCATCTATGAGGTCCAAGTCGGTTCTTAAGGCGTCGTCGTTCGACTCCTGCCCCTCATGTCTGGCTCTGACCTTTCTCCAGGATGGCTGTCCGATTTCAACCGGGATCATTGCTTCGCATCCATAAGTCAGCCTGTAGGGGGTTTCCTTGGTCGAAGACTGTACGCTTGTCCGGTATCCCCAGAGGACGTTGTGGAGCTGCTCGGTCCAGTTGGTCTCGGCTTGCAACATTCGTCTCTTCAACCCGTCCAGGATGATCTTGTTGGCGGCTTTGGCCTGGCCATTCGACTGTGGGTGTTCCATGGAGGAGAAACGCTGTTTAATGTCCAAGTTGGACATCAAAGCCTGGAACCTATGGTCCATGAATTGGGTCCCATTGTCCGTGACGACCTCGGCGGGTATCCCGAAGCAGGAGACGATGTTATGCCGGAAGAACTTCATAACCCTGGCCGAGGTGATTGTGGCGAGTGGCTCAGCCTCGATCCACTTGGTGAAGTAGTCCACTGCGACTATGAGCCATCTGCATTGCCCTTGTGCCGGCCGAAACGGTCCGAGGATGTCCATGCCCCATTTGTAGAAGGGCCAGGGGGCTAGCATTCCTTTTAACTCTGAGGGCGGCAGCCACATGATCCTGGCATGTTTCTGGCAACTGTCGTATGCCTTGGCTTTTTCCATAGCGTCATGCTTCATAGTGGGCCAGTAATAGCCGGCGCGTAATGCTTTTCTGGCAAGGGCCTTGCCCCCCATGTGGTGTTCGTTGCTGCCTTCGTGGAGTTTGGCCAGCACGTATTTCGCTTCAGTGTCGCCGAGACATCGCATCATCGGGCAGTGGAGCCCTTTCCTATATAGAGTATCGTCAACCATTGCGTAGAGGGCGGCTTCTCTGATCAGCTTTTTGGCCTCGGTCGAATCGGTAGGGATTATCCCCCTTTCGAGGTAGTCTTCTATTGGTTTCCTCCAATCGAGACTGGCTGAGATGGCCATAACGCAGCTCGGCTCGGGCAGATTTTGTTGGATCACGGTCCTGTGATTGTCTGGCCCCTTAGGACTCACCAACTTGGAGAGGATGTCGGCTCTGGCGTTCTCCTCTCTTGGGATATGGGAGACCGTTACCTCTCGAATTCGGCCATGAGCTCTTTGGCACGGTTCAGGTACTTTGCCATAAGAGGGCCTTTTGCTTGATAGGTGTCGTCAATCTGGGCTGTGACGAGCTGTGAGTCGATTAAAACCTTTACTCATTGGGCGCCATTGTCCTTTGCCTGAAGCAGCCCGGCCAGCAGGGCCTCGTATTCAGCCTGATTATTGGAGGTCTGGAACTTTAATTGAAGAGAGTGCTCCGTGGCTACCCCCTGCGGGCTTTCGACGATGACTCCTGCACCACTGCCCTTTGCGTTGGATGATCCATCCACATAGACCTTCCAAATCCCGTCATTGGTAGTGGCCGGGGTGAGTTCCCTGATGAAGTCGGCCAGTGCTTGGGACTTGATTGCCTGCCGGGCCTCGAAAGCGATGTCGAACTCAGACAGTTCTATGGCCCAGTTGGTCATTCTTCCTGCCAGGTCGAGCTTGTGGAGGATCTGGCGGATCGGCTGGCTGGTTCGTACCACAATCCGATGTCCTTAGAAGTAAGGCCGGAGCCTTCTGGCCGCGGTGAGTAGGACGAAGGCCACTTTCTCCAGTTTCTGGTACCGGAGTTCCGAGCTTTGCAGGGCCTTGCTGATGAAGTATATTGGTTTCTGTCCGGCCTCGGTTTCTCTTACCAAAGCGGCGCTAACGGCTTCATTGCCGATCGACAAATAAAGGAACAGGGTTTCTCCTTGATTCGGCTTAGTTAGTACCGGAGGGGTTGCCAGACACCGTTTGACTTCTGCGAAGGCGGCATCGCACTCGGGATTCCAACCGCCCCGGGTTTCCTTCTTCAATAGTTTGAATAGAGGCAGGGCTTTCTTGGCTGACTTCGGGAGAAACCTTGTTAGGACTGCCAGTCGGCCGGTTAGCTGTTGTACCTCTTTCTTAGTCCTTGGGGGCTGCATGTCGAGCACGGCCTTGCACTTATCCGGGTTGGCTTCGATTCCTCGGTTGGTCAACATGAAGCCTAAGAACTTCCTAGCCGGAACTTCAAAAGCACATTTGGCCGGGTTCAACCTGATTCGATGTTTTCTTAGTGTCGCAAACGTCTGTTCAAGGTCCCGGATGTGGTCTTTTGGAAGTTTTGACTTGACAATCATGTCGTCGATGTAGACCTCGATGTTGCGCCCGATCTGATCTTCGAAAGCCCTGTTCATCATCCTTTGGTAGGTAGCCCCAGCGTTCTTCAGTCCGAACGGCATGACGTTGTAGCAGTAGTTAGCCCTATCCATCATGAAGGCGGTCTTCTCTTGGTCTTCCGGATGCATTGCGATTTGGTTGTATCCGGAGTAGGCGTCCATGAAGGAGAAGAGCCGGTACCCGGCCGAGTTGTCTACAAGCTTGTCAATACTTGGCATCGGGTAGGAATCCTTTGGGCAGGCCTTGTTGAGGTTGGTGTAGTCGACGCACACTCTCCATTTACCGCTAGGTTTGAGGACCATTACTACGTTGGAGAGCCAGGTGGTGTACTGCACCTCTTGGATGAAGCCGGCCGCGAGGAGCTCCTCTATATGGTCCTCGAGGGCTTTTTGCCTGTTGTCCGAGATGTTCCTCTTCTTCTGTGCCATGGGTCTTGACCCCGGCCATATGTCGAGCTCCTCCATGTCTCGGCCAATCTTGGCGGTCTTGGACGGGTCTGACCCCAACACTATCTCCTCCAGCTCTCCTTCCGGCTCGGGCCTCGGATTATCTTGCTCTCGGAGGTCGAGCTCCACCATGTGGATTTGCTGCCGCGGGTGCCTGCTGGAGTCGGCTTCGGCTACTTGCTCATTGGATCCGAGCCGGGGTGGGGACGAGGGCCCTCCTTCCTCGACCCGGAGAGCTTCAAAGTAGCATTGCCTCGACTCTTTCTGGTCTTCGGATACCACAACTATCTGGTTTTTGTCATTAACCATCTTCAGCTTCTGGTGCTTGGTAGACACCAATATGTCCCAGTTGTGGATTGTTGGTCTGCCCAGGATGATGTTGTAGGGGGACCGAAAGTCTGCCACTATGAATTTTACGCGTTTAGACTTGAAAGCTTCCTTGGTCCCAAGGGTCAGCCTGAGGTCGATGTAACCTTTGGGAAAGGACTGCTCGCCGTTGAAATCGATCAGGGTGGTTTTGCATGGCTTGAGATCCTCTTTGTTGAGGTGCATCCTTTTGTAGGCGTCCCAACTTATGATATCGGCCGAGCTCCTTGCATCAACAAAAATCCTTTTGACTCGGCAATTGACCAGGGTTCCAGTGATTACCAGTTCATCCAAATGGCCGGGTATGACGTCGTTCAGCTCTTCGTCAGTGAAGGTCAGCGTGGGCGGCCTCGGCTTCTTGGGATCCTCCTTGAACTTTGGGAGGTCTCGGACGGTCAACACTTCGCGGAGGTACTTCTTCTGCTGGCTTACGGTGTCTCCGCCACCTCCAAACCCTCCGCTGACAACATTACACTGGAAATCTACATCGGGGAATTCGTCGCCCGAGGCCGTCTTCTGCTTCTTCCCCTGCTTCCTTGTTTCCCTGGGCGGACTCCTGGTGCGGGCATGGTCATTACGCTTGCCGTTCGTCTTTCCTTGGGTCTTGATAACGTACTGACGTAGCTTCCCATCCCTCACGAATTTTTCAATGGCATCGCGGAGGTCATAGCATTCGTCAGTAGTGTGTCCGTGGCAGTCATGGAATGTGCAGAATTTGATACGGTCCGTGTTGGAGCGTCCTCTGATCGTTCTAGGCTCGTCGGCCCTTTTCATCTCGATCTGGGCTACCTCTTTCCATACCTGAGACCGAGGGACATTCAATGGGGTATAGCTATCGTATTTGGCCTTTTGTTCGGCTCGGTCAGGCTTGGCTCGGCTCTCACGGTTCCGTCTTCTGGGGTCGGCCTTTGTCCCTCTTGGCCGTTCTTCATCGCTGGGCAGACTTTTCCTAATCCGTTCGGGTTCATCAGCATTGGCCGCCTCCATCTGCTCCACTTCCAGGTATTTCTTTGCCTCCATGTAGAACTCAGTCAAGGTGTACACTGGGTTCTTACATAGGTGTCGTGCCAGCCGGAATGACGGGTCTAGTCCGTTGACCAGGCAGTGTACGTGAACCTCCTCGGGCAGCGACCGCACCTGCTTGGCTACATCGCGGAACCGATCCAGGTACTTCTGTAGGGCCTCGCCTTTCCTCTGTCGTACCTTGCTTAGTGTGAATGTGTTCTTCGGCTGTTTCTTGCTAGTGGCGAAATGCAACTCGAACTTGCGTCCGAGGTCTTCATAGCTCTGGACCGAGTTATCCGGGAGGGAGCCCAGCCATCTGTGTGCGGGTCCGTTCAGAGTGGCTGCAAAGAGACGCTGGACGACTGGACCGCTAATCTGTCGCACCCACATGAGCTTTTCGAACACGTCGAGGTGGTTGCGTGGATCTTGGGTTCCGTCGTATTTCGGAAGGTCGGCCAGATCGAAATGTTTCTGACAACGAGTCGTGGCCGCCTCCCTAGAGAATGGGGATCTGCCGGAGTCTGACAGGTACGTCACCCGATATTCCCTGGGGGATCCCTGGCGAGGTGATCTATGAGTCCGGGGAGTTCTGTCCTCCACAAGGCGTTCTTCTCGATCCCGGCCTTCTCTGGCCGCCTGATCAGTACGGTCAGGACCGTTACTGCGGTTCCCTTCATTCTCCTGAGACCGTGATCGGCCTCTCTCGGCGCGTGTCCTCCGCTCCGGCTCGCCGTAACCGCGGCGTGTGCTCCTCGGCTCTGGGCTGCTCGAGGAACTGCTGTCATCCACGGGAGCCCTCCTTTCTCTCCTGTGATTCCTCAGGCGGTTTCCTCGTCGGCGATCGTTCTCGAGCGCCTCCTGGATCATCCGGCCAAAGGCCTCGAAGTCAACCTGCCTCTGTAGGTCATCTCATTTTTCCTTGTTTTCGAATCTCTGGAGGAATGACTCCTGTGTCCTCCATAGTATGCGGACATCGGCTTCGACTGCCTGGACGTCTCGTACCGGGGGTTCTGTACGCGCTTCTTGCGGTGGCTACTCTTCCGAGGAAGGGGAGGTTGCCGTGTCAATGACATGCCCTTCTGGGGTGTTTTCTCGCCGCAGTTGCTCCGGGGGCTGATCTGGTGGAGGCCGGCTTGGCTGGGGGTCCCCACCCACCGGCGGGGGATTTCTGCTGTGGCTTCTGGTGTTTGCCATCAGTGGTCACGGGGATAGAAGTTTATAGTTCCCCCACGGTCGGCGCCAATGTTCTGTCCTAAGAACACAGAGATTGGACTTGACTAGGTTGTCAAGCCTAGAGCCTACGTACCCTTTGAAGGGATCAAAGTCCACGTAGTTCGTGATATACTGGAAGGCACGTAGCCAGGGGAGTGGGGTGTGTGCTCTGTGTGACGGTAGGTAAATAGAGCATAAGATAGAACGTGTGCACCTGTTTAGGGTTCCCTTCTATTTATAGAGGAGACTGGTGCGAGAATCCTTGCCTTAATGAGCGATATCTGGGATTGAGCTGTCAGGGGCTGATTTGTTGGTGCCGCAATTGTAGGAGATCCCCTATTAATGAGATCCCTCGTTAGTGGGATCTCCTATTGTTGCCCATTATAGTGCAGATCCAGTTCTAGGCATGGTTGGGCCGAGGTCCGGTTATGGGCCTATTGGGCCGGTCCGTAACAGATATGAGGCCCAATGAGAGTATTCACGATGGAATCCTTCTTTAATCAGGTAGAGTGTTAATTATCTCTGCATAGTGCTTATAATATAGGACCGTACAGGTAGTGGAGCAGGCATGCATTTGTAGGACGTGGGAAGCGCACACTATCTAAGTAACGGATTCACAGTCATGGGAGTGAAACCCTAGGTAATCCCTATAAATAGGAGATTACCCGCTAGGTGCACTCTCTACATTCTCTGTTTCCATTATTTACTATTCAGCCTCACTGTGCACACATCCCACCCCATTGGCGAAATGCCGCACCTATGTAGTACAGTGATCTTAGAGTGTTTCTCGATATCTTCCTTATAGGTATCGATTAGCTACTATCTTCTCTTAGGTGTTTAATCCATAAGCATCTTTGGGAAATCACTTGATCCTATATCAACATCTCCTAGCCCCTTAGGGCTAGACATTTATGTTCTAGTACAACACACATATGTACTTCTTCCAAGAGTGACACCTTCTTTTGCCAAATGCTTATAGTTTAGATGAGGCCACGAGGGAGTCGTCATGCTAAGAGCTCATGTGCTTCCCTTTCATTACTTTTTGGAAGAAAGACGTATATGTAATTGTTCGCCTCGCAAGTGTACGAGTTTCGCAAGTAATAAAGTGATTAGTAAAGTATCGTTCCCACGAGGATTTGTTTAACAAATTGGTCAAGCAAGAGGCTTAGTGAATTCAATCAAGTTGAGCTAGAACAAAGTTTTGAGTTGGAATGAGAATTTTTAAAGACTATTTCTAAAACTTAAAATTGATAAAGGCAAATGACTTTTGACTTCAAGGATAAAGGACCCTAGGTTTCTTTTTCCCCTTTTGCATTTCATAAAACTTGGTTAACTTCCTCTCTAGTAGCATTTCAATACATATATGTGTTAGTTTAGGGTTTAAAAACACTTGAAACACTTTCTCAAGTCAAAATCAAGTTTCTCTTCTTATTAAAATGCACAATCTCTTGCTACAATTAGTGAGAATCAATATTTAAGCAACAACCCTAATGTGACAATGCAAGGTTAGTAAATATATCTCTATTTTACCAACAAACCATCCATTTATCAAGTAAACTTCAAGACAAGCATGATTTCAATCAAGTTCTACACCTAGATTAGCTCTCTCGAGTCAAAACCTATGTGAATAAATCATCTAAATGGAGGCCAATCACTTAGAAGCATTAAGCCAAGGTTGAAATCAACACACATATATATTTATCTACCAAAAGAGAGGAAAGTCCAAGTATTAATCCATACAAAGGGTCAAAAGAACCCTAGAATGAAAGGATTAGCTACTCATGTTCAAATACAAAGAGATTCTAAGCAAAGAAACTGAATACATGAAGAAACTAAGAAGAAAAGAGGAGAAAAGAGGAAGAACCAAGGTGAAATCCCCAAAATCTCTCTTGAGAAGAGTACCCAAGCCTCCAAAATGCTCCAAATCTCTCTCTCAAGCTCTTTCATTGTGTGCCCACTTGTTTCCTTAGGTCTAAAGTCTGTTTTTCAGTCCTTCCCTTTGGGTTAAATAGGGTTTTTCTGTTTTTGAAATGAAAAAACGCGCAGCTGTACTTTCAACACTTTTTTACGACTGGCTGCGGCCAGTTGTCGACTAGCCGCGGCCAGTGACACAGAGAGCTACTTGCTGCGGCCAGTTGTACAGGTTCTTCTAATTTTGCACTGCTTCATATCCTTTCTTTCTTTCCTTGTTTCTTGGTTCTTTTAGAGCTTCAAAACTTGTCTCCACCTTCCTACAAAAGAGGGAGGAATTATCAATTCTCAATTGAATCACAAACTCTATAGGGTATAACAAGAATTTCTTTGATATTTGCCTTATACTTTGATATGCACATTTTCCTCTATAACTTCATTTCTATGCACATTTTGAACCAAAAATAGATAAAAAGAAAGAGAAAATGTGCTGGAATGTTGTCAATTTCTAAGAGTTAACAGTAATAACCCCACTTTTATGTAGATTATTGTATGAAGCTAATTAATATTATATTATGGAACTTTCATTAAATTTAAAGTAAATAATATGTATTTCCATCTAATTGGCTAATAAGAGATAATTATTGTGAGATGACATAGGAAGATAAGAGATGGTTCAAGAACATGGACACATGGCAAGTAGGAAGACTATTAGCAACAAGCATTTATGCCTTTGAAAATGACATATACACATGGCAAGATTAAGATGAATATTAGTGAAATATCTTTGACTTTAAAGATAATAGCTTTATTGATGATGCTATTATCTAATGACACATGGCATAACTTTAGGTATTAAGAAGAGGATACTAAACCCCCTTGCTTCTTGAAACATGGCACATGAGAGGATAAAGTTTATCACATGATTAATAAAGAAATGTCTAGAATAATTCCACATAACCCCATATTAATTATAAGGGACACCTAAGCTACCAAGTGTCCATATAATATTTAAAGAAAATAAATTGGGGACACATGTGCACTTTGAATTAATTATAAAGGACACTTGTACATATTTTAATAGTTAAAAGGGGACACCTAATCTTCTTCTCCATTAAGTAAAGAATTTAAACCACAAGTTAGAGATAAAATTGAAAGATCTTTTATGCTCTAGAAGGGACAAGTGGTGTGACCATAGGGGGGAGGGAAAGAAAAAATCAAAATTTCTTAGAAGATGGAAAAAGAACCTAGAGAATACAAGGAGACAATTACAAGGGAAAATAAGTAAAATCACAAGGAGATATTCTATGGCCAATGACCTCTATAAATAGGACTTCATCCTCCCCATCTTGGCATCAAGGAGGCTCCACACACCTATACACATAAGGAGAAGAAGAGAATAGTGAGCTTCAGAAATAGCATCAAAAAGGAGCACAAGTAGAGTTACAAAGGGAATTGAGGTAAGGAAGTTGTGAAAATTATTCTACTTCCTCTAGATTTATATGGTTATGTTCAAGATTATAGTTAATACCTTTACATGATATTATTGAAGCCAAGTCACCATTACAAAGGAATTCAAGAGGTGGTGAGAGAAGAAAAACTTAGAACAAGTAAGTTATCTCTCTAATCTCTTGGAATTTTTGGGACTTTGACCAATAATTAGAACATGAGGCTATGATTTTATTTTGGTAATTTTGATGGTTTAAAAGTGCTTAAAATGGAATTTTGTATAAGAAAAGAGATTGAGAATAATTTAGAAAGCATAAAGCATGAATATATGCAAATAAGGAGGTAGAAAAACCAACAGGGGTATTTTCAGAAACTGGGAATTTTTCACTTGTTTCCGAAATAAGCAAATATTTTTAGAGAAAAGTAGACATGTCAAAGGTTATATAGATTTTTGGAATATCTCAATCGGATTTTTCTACAATTAATTATGAAAATTTTTAAAGTTTGGTCAAATTTCAGAAATTTTCAGCATCATGTGCGAAAATAAGAGAAAAATCACTTAAGTAGAAACACTCAATAACAAGGGAAATTAATGAGTTTCAAAAGTGGAAAGACCCTTTATGCAAGTATATAGTTATGTAACTTGAAGGAAGGGAATATATTGTCAGTGACACTGTTATATTATTTTATTTTAGGTCTATCATTCTTATTTAATAGCTGGGTGTTTGCTATTTTACTAATCAACTACTTGTAGATAAGTAACCTTAATTTCATATACTTCATGTAACTTTGTATGTATGATTTACCATGATTGGTTATGCATTCAATATTATGTGTTTCAAGCGCTATGGATACCGGAACCGCTATGTGCAACCCCGGCATGGTTATGTGCCTTATTAAAGCAGTATATGTTATATGTAACTGCTTGTTCCGGTTTAGGCCGTATGCCTCGTTGTGTGCAACCTATTGAATGTTGTATGTTTTATGGTTTTCTTGCATACTTTATACATAGACTGTATATAAAATTAATGGTTACTCTGGGATTCATTTATGAATCCCAAACTATTATAAGAATACAAGAAGTGCATCTAGAACGGGATTGACATGAGACTGGAGGTAAGATGGGAGAGCTTGATTGAGAATTTGTGAAGCATGGAGGCAGCTTATTGTTGTTCCATCTTTAGTTTTGGATGATTGTATATTAATTGTTATTTTTGGATATTTTATCTGGATGACTGTATATAACCCTTGGAGGGATTCGTACTTTTGATTACTTGTTTACTTTATCAGAAGTATATTGTCCAAAATATTCTCATTGCTCTCCTACATAAATGCTCTAATATATGTTAAAATGTTTAAGTCACTCTGCGTCTACCCGCCACCTAAAAAGGCGAGGCCGGTAGGAGTGTAACAGTAAGTATGTGTGTGTGTGTATATATATATATATAAAAGGACCACTGAAACTGAAAATCATATTTCGAACTGACTTAATTCATATGAATTTTGTAAGAATATTCTGAAATTAATTTTTTTTTTAATCTGTTAAACTGATGCTATTGTCATTTCATTTTTTTCATTTTTCAGATTTTAAATTAAGGACATATTTAGATAATTTCGCTAGACTAATATGGAACCGTACGCAAAGTTGATCACTTTTGGTCCGTTTCTGAACACACGTGATTTACTGATTATTGACACCTGGCCTAGCTACTTGATGGAAACCACCACAAAAAGTACATTAAATGATCAAGTATTAGTGTTAGTATTAATATTAGATATTATATTAAATAAATAAAAGCTCCAAGTTCCATCAAATCTTATTGGTGTAAGCAACCTCTTTCACGTGGGTTTAGCCATCCAATAGAAATTCCAACCTAGAGACAATACCCTCAAACTTAATGACCAATCCATTCGTCAATGTTATACTTAACTTGAAGTCTTTTTTTTTTATATATATATATAGAAAAGTTTTGGAGGGGTTCGGCATCAATCCCCCACCAAGGTCAGGGCACGGCCTCGGGCTCTATGAGCACTTACTGGGGGCTTACGAAATCGCCTATTAAAGGAGTCCCAACGTGACAGAGGGGATCGAACCCACGACCCAAGGGTCTAGTCCTGGATCCCTTACCATCTATGTCAACTCTCATTGACAACTTGAAGTCATATGTACCACTTTGTACGTATGTGCTTCATGCTCGCATGTGTGCCTGCGCCCCTTATTCATGTGTTATTCATTAAATTTAATTTTGAAGAATCCTCTTCAAGTCCATTTATAGGTGTGTGTGTGAGAGAGAGAGAGAGAGAGTATTTTGAAGAGGAAGTAGCAACTCTTCTTATTTTTATTTTCTTAAAAAGGATGCTTTAGTACACAAGGTTTCCACTAGGTAAAGCTTAGGGAGGGATAGATGCGTTAACCTAGCCTTACGGCTCCCTACAAGTAAAGAGGCTTCTTTCAGGATATAAAATGGTGACCTCTAGATTACATGGTGGCAATCTTACTGTTGTTTTGAGGCTCGCCCTCTCTTTTAATTTTTTTCTAATTATCTTTTTGTCTTTTTTCAAGTCTTATATAGTATGCCAATAAGTTGGATTTCAATTACTTTTTTATGCAAAAAAATTCATTGCACCCCCTCTATAGCCATTTAATATCAAGGAGCCTTGAAAATTTTCTAAACCTTCACTATACCACTAGGACTAAACTGAAATTAAGTTTTTCGCTAAAAAGACATTTATTCCATTGTTTTGCAGATGGCCGAGATGGTCTTATAAATTCTCATGTGTCTTATAAATACGCATATTTAACTTGTAAATTTTCACATGTCTTATAAATGGCATGTATTCTTATGAATATGGTCCTTGTCTTGTACATAGTCAAGATCATCTTGTAATTACACTTATTTGTATTGTACATAAACATGTTCGACGTGTAGAAATTCCCACATTGTCCAGTAATAATAATAATATTTGAATTGCAAAGTAAGGACAAGATTATCTTTTCACCCACACAATTTGATTTTAGTTTAATTCTAGGGGTGTAGTGAAATTTTATAAAGTTTTGGGATTGTTTGATATTAATTGGCTACATAGGAGTGCATGGAAATATTCCATACTTTTATTATTTTATATCACTCTGGTCCTATTTATAAGTCCAGTTTGACCAAAAAAATTTGGTCCTATTTATAAGTCTAGTTTCGGAAATAAATGAGATTGTGACAATTTTATCCATATTAATTGCACCCATAAAGATAGAGAGAGAAGAAACAGTAAAAAAGTACCCAATTATAAATAAGGGCAAAGTTAAAAATTTACCCCATAATCATTGTGTCAACTAACTTTTCTTGATATGTGAGATTTGGTCAAAGTGGACTTATAAATAGGACCAGAATAGTAAAAGTAAATTATTTGGGAGCTGCAGGTGGAAGATGATATTTACAATTCCCTGATTTGGAAACTCTTAGGAAACCGAATACACAAAAGGTCTGTTAGACACGTGGAGATACTTTGAATGCTTTAAGGTTGTTCTGACTTCCGGCAGCTGCTTTCGCTTTCCAACTCCAAGATAACAATATTAAACTGCAAGTTGTCACGGACTCCCAAACCTAGCTAATATAGAAAACTTGAAAGATTAATTAATTAGCGTGATAATAATTCAGATGAAAATTTTACTGTAGAATCTAACTGCCTTGAGCCATCATCAGCTTCTGGGAGTAAATATCACTTTAAATATTTTTACCAAAAGCTAGCCTTCCTCGGAGAATTTCATCATGTCAGTAAATATTTTTGGTAAAAATTGTAAAAGATCACACTCATATGCATCAGATTCAAATATGTACTGCAAATTATTCTGTTAATTATAAATTTTAAGATTAAAAGTTTGAGGTTTTGTAATTGACTTTCTGAAGACAGCCTTTTCATTTTCTCAGAGTTTATATTATATATATCATAATAATTAAGATTGAACTCTTAATTATCTCATCTTCTTATGAAATTTACCAATAAATAGATGAATTAAAATGTACATATATAATTATAACAAAAAACGGATATTTATAAGAATAATCCTTATATTCTATATACTATTAAGAAAAACAAATTGAAGCTTTATAAAATATTCTGTCCTATATCTTTAGGGTAAAAATGCAAATTTGAAGTTTTTACAAAGAAGTAATGTTATCCTGAAAGTATTTAAATAAAACAATGTTACCCATTACCATTAAAAAGTTAACTGTCAACGTTAATTTTTTAACGGTCAACATTGGGTTTTTAATGGTATATGGCAATATTATCACGTTCTGAAACTTCCACGGCGATATTGAACATGAGAAAACTTTTAAAGCAATATTACTCCTCAACGAAAATTTTCGGGGCAAATTTACATCTTAACCCATAATTTTGTTATCCTTCAAACCATGATACTTGATAATTCCATAGGCCTGAGTATGCATATGTGTTCAAAAAAAAAAAGTATGCATATAAAGTATTCATAGGATTCTCTGGCATCAATACATAAAAATTCCATAAGGAGAGACATCTAAAACAGAAGAGGTAATTAAAAATAAAGTATTTCCAATATATAAAAATTAAATTTGCCAACTATGGAACGTGTCAGAGGCTCATACGGCTGACGCGCCATATTAAAATCCTTGAAATTTCTTGAAGTGGTATTCTTTCCCCAAGTAATAATTATATTGAATTTAAGGGAGAATTTCAGTTATTGCCCATAGGACTAAGTTTATCTCAGTCAACCCTCAAAAAATTCTGAAATTTCACTATACCCCCATAAACAAAATGAAAATTAGTTTTGTGGGTAGAAGATAATGATACCCTTACTTTATCATTTTGTTTAAAAAAAGGTTCAATTGTCATCGGAATTCAGGCGACCAATCACTGGTAGTGGTAGGTGCTCAGCCGGGGTGGCCTACAACAACCAGCCATCAAAATTCTGGAGTTGGTCCGCTAGAGCTCTAGCCACCAAAAATAAATTGCATTGATCATATTTTAATTCCACTTGTTCATAAAAGAGTTGCACACTTTCAAATGAGATTTATTCAATTTGTGTTGTTCACATGTTTATTCCACTTATTCATAAGTAGTTATACAATTGTGAATAGAACTTGTATAATATGTGTTGTTCATATGTATGTTCCATTTGTTTATGATGAATTGACACTTATAAATGAGACTTGTTCAGGACTATATATTTTCTTGCTAACCAATTAATTTGTGTAACGAGTCCCATTTGCTTGTCAAACTCATTGCAAACAAGTAAACTAGACATATGAACAATATAAATTAAGCAGCATTATTTGCAAGTATGCAACTTTGAATAAACAAGTGGAATACTCATATCAAAAACATAAATTAATTTCCAATGGCCGGTGCTCTGGCAGGCTGGCCGGTGATGAAGCTTTGATGGCCAATCGTTGGAGGTAGCTTCGGTCTTTGTGGTTGCTAAATACAGTTGCTAGATCTCTGGCGACTATTGAACTTTTTTGGGAAAAAAATAATGCAAGGGTACTATTGTCTTTTTACCCACAAATCTTATGTTCATTTTGATCCATGGGTATAGTGAAATTTCATAATTTCTTGAGGTCGGTTAACTGAAATTTTCCCAGTGTTCAAAAAAAAAAACTGAAATTTTCCCTAATTTTTTTTCTTAATGTAGAAAAAAGAACATAGATGTTGGAAATTAACCATTTTTCATCGGGCGGCCTCTCTTTCTTCGCCTTCTTCAATTAACTTTTTCTTCTTTGAAAAAAAAAACTGTTCTTTCTCCCTGCAAGAAGGAAGATAATGGAAAGGCACAACAGCCACCACCTTCATCGTCAACCTCTTGCCTTGGCTCCATAACACACAAGTAAGAATCTATTGGTTTGTCCCAAGAATTTTATCTGTACTTAACTTTTTGTGTGCGTGCTTTTGATTGTCTTATTCTCTGTGTACAAGGTAATATTGTTAAAGCTCATCATCAGAGAGAGAGAGAGAGAATATTGCAGAAACCCTAATAGAGAGGGGAATATGGGCAGAGGGAAGATTGAGATCCGAAGGATCGATAATTCAACGAGTAGGCAAGTGACTTTCTCAAAGAGAAGAAAGGGATTGATCAAGAAGGCCAAAGAGCTAGCAGTCCTGTGTGATGCACAAGTTGGACTCGTCGTATTCTCCAGCACTGGAAAGCTTTATGAATATTCAAACACCAGGTTTGCTCTCCATCATCATCATCATATAATAAAATGGTTAATTTGATTCATCTTTAGAAGTTGATGTGTGTGTATATATGGTTTGCTTTATATATTCATACACAAATAGATACACTTGATATATATCTATAAACAAGTTTCTATCGGGCTATATTTTTACTAGCTATATCTGTGGCCTTAATTAGATTTAGGCTGTAATTTGATAAATACCCTTAAGATTTCTGAAAAGAGTTAATTAGAGCTCAAAGATGCTTTTAGCTGTGGCAACTGTATAATTTAGGAATAACCCTATATACTAAGGTAGGCCCTTTATGGCTGATGAATTGTATTAATAAACTTAATGATGTGGATTTTGATTATGTCAAAGTTAGCTTGCTTAATTAGCTAGATATTTACCATATGTGTGTGTGTGTGTGTGTTTCCTCAGTCTATCATTTTTCTGGGGGTTTTTGATCAACTGAGTGTAAAAAGATATATGGGTTTGCGCTAACAAAAAAGGTAAACTCAGGTTTTAAAGACCGTAGTATGATTTGAGGTTGTAGCAACTGCAGTTATATATATATATATATGTCAGTACTGTGATTACAGTAAAACTATATTGTAATTTGCTGTGAAATTTGTATAACACAGTCATTTGGGTGGTAGGTTTTTGATATGATAATTGCACCCCCTGATAAGCAAAGTTATATTTCTTAGATTCACAGCCAAATAGGGTTCAGTTTTAATTAACTGCAACTATTTGGCTATGGTTAAGCCCAAAGCTGCAGTCAAGTCACATACTATATATTTATATATGGTTTTGTTGTTATATTCCTTTTCCTTTAAAGTAATGACCACTTTCTACAACCAAAAATTAAAAAAAGAAAAGAAAAGCAATTGCCACTTCTGAGGATTTCTCAAAATAATTATTGCTTTAACATTTTACAGAATCATTAATTAACTGTTTTCTCACTGATTTACTTCTTCAATATTAATATCTAAATCTACTTCAGGGAATTTAAAAATTAAAGTACTTATATTAAGGGTATTTCAGTAAAATACAACATCATTAGATTGATTTCCATCTAAGTAATTTAATTATTTTCTTTATCTGCATGAAAAATCATCAGATGACCATATTTTAAAATAAAGGAAGTCTGTATGTGTGTATGTGTATGATCACTCTCAAATCTTGTATTATCTTCATATTTAGTTATCTCCATTCATTAATTTTCGTTGATTTTTTCTCGATTAAGGATGGATTTTTCCCTAGCAACGTTTATTTGGTAGAGAATTTCATGTGATCAATATAAAAAATTGAAGAGGATAACCGGCCTTTTTCCAACTTTCAAAATTAAAATCTTGATTTTTACTTTTTTTTTTATGTATATATTTTCGTATAAGGGCTCTATAAAAGTGAAACTTATGATTATATTATCTTTTGTAGTCCTTGAAATTCTCTTGTTTAATTCACACACACACAAATTAGAATAGAATTCAATATTAAAATAGGGGGAAGAAGTATATATAATAGATAAAGCAGGAGGAGGTCGATGGTCAACAAACAAAATATAGAAAAAGATCCAAAAACACAAGTTCATCATATAATGGTGCAATAGTATTAAGAATGAAAAAGCTATAAACTAGAGCTAGAATTTTCAAAAGACTAAGCTCCTTTGTTGTTTAGTTTTCTTGAATATTTGTGAAGTAAAAAAAGTAAAAATTTATACTATATACTCATATTATATATCAAGGTGATCCAAGACAGAAAAGAGAAACATGATTAAGATAAACTCTCTCTCTCTCACACACACCCGTGACTGAGTGAGAAATAGTAGGTAGAAATCATAAGCAGACCCAGGACGTATCTTCATCGGCAGAAAATATCGCAGGTAGGTAGATTTACACTCTAACTTAATCAGAATTTTATAAACAATACGGTCGCCACTATTTTTGGCACACAGATCATAGTGCCATACATATTAATACTATAGAGCCAAAAGCTAATCACATAAGAAGACAAAGGTTATTAATTAGCTAAGCAATTTAATTAGATTCCTCTTCCTAAGCTTGGGCTTTCAAATTGATCTATATTGCATTAGATAATTGTAGATTAGACTCGTGCTTTTCTACTCAAGCCTGCAACTTTATCTCAACATAACTTGATAGTGCAATGTACTATATAGTGTTCTTCAAAGTGATCTGCTCTCGTGGTCACGTGTTTTCGGTAGTCACATTCACTATAACTTGGGAAGATTCATATAACTTAACCAAGAATTAGTTTAGCAGAGCAGATAAATATATGTTAAATGTCATCTTAAGCAAAAGCATTAATATAAAGTGCGAGACCAAAATAATTGCTCTATTATCCATAAAAAAGAGATCGACATAAAATGTAGCCTTGGACTTGGAAGTTATAATAACAACATTATTGGTGCTCCAAATCTTATGGTGCCGCTATAGCCAATTAGCCATTTAACTTAGCTTGCTTATGATAGGTGTAAAAAAAACTAAAAACAAAAATGGAAGAATTAAATATTCAGAGAGGAACGAATTGAAGACCGATAAATAACTATTGTCAAACGAATGTTATGATGAGAGGGATTAAGGTGTGTGATAGTAAAAGACACATGCTATATACCAGTCTTTCCTCTTTAAGTAGTAATATCATATTATATCCTGCAAATTGTTGTTAATGTTAATTATAAACAGTCAACTAGTTAATATAGACGTGACATTCTATTTTTTTTTAAAAAAAATAAGTACGGAAATAGGATTACTAAATATAAAGAATCTTTCATTTCTGATGACAGGGGAAAACAAAAAAGAATCTTTCTTTTCTTTTGAGGGTGTGAATTGATAAGACTACTTGAAATGGAGAGATTAGATTGGAAATGTAAAAGTGAGCGAGTGATGTAAACAATGAACGAAATAATAGAGCAAGATAGTTATTATGTATAGAAGTTATATAGTACTAATCCAATCCTTAATATGACATGTTTATTTCATTTGATTAGATTAAGGAAGTTGGTTAAGTTAATTAATATGACATGTATTTTCTAAACCACTCTAATCACCTTTGTTCATTCACTAATTTCCCTCCTCTTGATTGTTCTTAAAAGAGCATAGAGATAAATTAGAAAGAGATTGACAAATATGAAAACTTTGTCTTATATTAAAGACCGAAAGAGTATTAATTAGTTTGATCCATGATGAAAGTTCTTTTAATTTGATCTCTCATTCTTATGATATTATAACAGCAACAACAACCCTTATTCTACTATGTTTGCCTACATATGCTATTGAGCTCTATCTACAAAAATATTGTTAGATAAATTGTTAGCCAAATAAAGTTTTACTCAATAATCTCATTAAATGTTTTCTTTCGTCTTTCTATCCCTATTCAAAGGATTCCAAATTGTTTGATCTACCATCCTTCTTTTCTTCACATGTTCAATGATTTTCTCTATACGTGTCTAAATTACTTCAAATGACTTTCTATTTTTTCCTTTTTGGTTCAATAGATGTCACTCCGACTATATGTATATGTTCATTAAAAAATCCATTTTCTTTTCTTTTTTGTATGACCAAACATTCATCTTAATATCCTCATGTCAACTACCCATAAAGCTCTAGTTTTCCCTTTAAAGTTAAACATTCACAATCATATAACATTGTTGTTTTAAAAACTTTTCTTTTTATCTTATTAAATTTTTTTTATCATAAATAACCCACGTAGTATTTCTTTTCAAACGACCCAACTTGAATTCTATTGTCAACATCATCATCAATTTTCCCATCTTACTGTAAAATTGGTCTCAAATATCTAAACTTTGCCACCTCTAAAAAAATGTGATCTCTCATTTTAATTACCCTCCACATAACTTTCAACTTGTCTCTTATCAAAATTATAACTTAAAAATTTTGTCTTGCTCTTACTGCAAAAACCCTTGACTCCAAGGTTCCTTCAATATAACTCAAGTTTAGAGTTTTATTTTTCTTTCTTTCTTTCTTTCTTTCTTTTTTTTTTGTTATACTCAACCACAAGAACTATATCACCAGCATAAATTGCAATTGGGGATTTCTTCCCACATACATAAGCTTAGTAAAAACACTAAAACAAGGTTCAATAAAATAAGGGCTCAAAGATTATCCCTGATGAAGGTCAATCTTTATAAGAAAGTCTTGTCTCACTTCTATATGTTCTCACAATAGTTGTTGCCCCCATACATATCTTGTAAAATTCAATACATGTTGAAAATGCGGCTGAATCACCAAGAGGGGGGGTGAATTGGGGATTCTTAAAATTCTTTAGAAATATACTCTGTTTTTGCCAGAAATCCGATAGAACCGAAAGTAAGGGAGTAAGAAGGGAAGAAAAGCAGAACACAGAGGAATTATCCTGGTTCGGTCCAATCTAATGACCTACATCCAGTCCCCAGTCACTCTGGGATTTCCACTATCTCTCTAGACAATTACAGATTCTGCAAACAAAGGGTGTTTCACAACCTTGAACACACTCCCCCTTACAAGTTGTAATTGAATAACCCAATCTCAAAGTCCCTCTACTTTGAGATCCTTACAGAAAATTTGATTACAGAAAAGAACTCTCTTCTAAGAGTGGATGTTGTTAATCACTGAAGTACACCAATTCAAGATAACAACTCTTTCACTGATATTGTTGAGTAGTAATGTAGAATTTCAGTTCTCTGTCTTTTCTCCTTCGAATCTTCATCTATATATAGGGCTTTGAGGCTTGTGAACGTTATAGATTCGTTGGAGCTATTTCCTTTCTGAAAATATAGCTGTTGCAAGTGTTATGTCTTGATCTTGTTTTGCTGAAATCACTCTTTGTCCAAAATATGGCTGTTGAGAGTTTATTTTACAGACTTCCTTGATTCTGGTCTTCTTTTTAAGGTATATATCCGTTGGAGATGTTGCACAACGGCTATATGATCTCCTCTAACGGCTAGATGATCTTGAGTAACAGCTTTCCTTAGTTTTCGCAAGTTTCCGAAAATAACTTTCTTTTTGAATCTCAGACAAATCAGAAGATCTTCTGTAATCTCATGAATAAATGTGTTAGAAAAGTTTAGTTACACTGATAAGAGATAGATATAATAAGTAGATTGAATGGGTAACTTAAAACATGAAGATAGAATCAGATTTGGAATTCTGAGTTCATCTGCGTTTTTCAGATCTGGAGCTTCAAACTCGAGTTCATGATGTTAGGCTCGAGTTTGTCCTTCATTTAGTTCTGAGAATTTGTCTCTGCCAAAACCAAACTGGAGGTTTGTGAGAACAACTTGTGTCCAAACTCGAGTTTAAGCTTAATGAACTCGAGTTTGCTCTTTTGTTGAGCAAGCTCTCGTGAAATCAATTTGACTTTGTTTTGAGCAAAACTACAAACTCGAGTTTGTAAGTGATGAACTCGAGTTTGACACTTTTTGTCAAAATTCAGTTTAAGTGTTTAAGAGACAAACTTGAGGTTTGAAATGCAAACTTGAGGTTCTTCTGAGTTCAAAAATAACTTTTCTTTTAGGAACACATGAACTCGAGTTCATTAGTGAGAACTCGAGTTCTCCTCTCAAAGAGAACTTCTGGGAAACCTTAAAACATGTCAAAAACTGGAGGTTTAGAAAAAATCTCGAGTTTGATAGCTTTGAAAACAACTCTAGCTCTCTGGAACTTTTGAACTCGAGTTTGAGGCTTCCAGGCTCGAGTTCATATTCTAAAAATTTCTTTGAATTTTCACAAACTTGAGGTTTGAGTAGAAGTTTAGAGTTTGAATAAGATTTTCAAAAACAAAAAGCTTCTCTGGAAATAATGAACTCGAGTTTGCCATGGATAGGCTCGAGTTCATGCAAACTTCTAAAGGTTTGATTTTAAACTTGAGGTTCATCTCGAGTTTGAACTTTGGCTAGGCAAGTTTGTCTTCTCTGTCAAATCCAGACTCGAGTTTGATTCTCATAGGCTCGAGTTTGGTATTCACAGAGAAGAAATTGCAAGTTTTAAAACATCCTAGAATTCTCCAAATTTTCCAATATTGTTTACAATTGTTAGTGATCATCAAAACACTTCTGAGAACTAACACATGTCTCTTCACCAATTGAAAATCATAAGAAAATGTTTTTTTTTTCCTTTTCCACAATGATTCTTTATAAATTGTGGCAACTGTTCAACTTGACGATAATTGACATGTCAATCATTTTATCTATTTTTGTGTTCATATATTATCTACAATAAATAATTTACAGCGTGTGAGTACTACATGTAGGCCAAAAAAGTATAGCACTATAAAAATGAACAACAAACTTAAAAAGTATAAATATATGAAATGAACCAATAAACTCAATCTTTTTTTTTTTTTTTTTTTTTTGCAGGTTGGGGGTATCCCCTCACACTGTATACTTTCAAAAGGGGCTTCAGTGCTGACTATGAGACTCTCTCCATACACACCACCTAGGATTGAGCCCCTCACTAGATGCTTAATCATATCACTTTCATAGAATAATAGTAGCTTCATAAAGGATCCAATTTTATTTTCCTCTTCCTCTTTATATTATTGGTTATTGCATACTCTTGGTCTAAAGTTGATGCCTTGAGATAATCTTCCCCTGCACCATTTATTGAATATGAAATTCAATCTTCTCTTGGAATACTATAGAAAGAATCAAACGTATTCAACTTATCTTCCCCTGCCTGTTGAATGTTATTGCTGAAGGACTTGCTTATCTGACTATACCAGCTGAAGCCTTTCAAAGGTGGCAACGCTTTTATTTGCCCCACAAGTAATTTCAAATAGCTTTTGCGGAGCTAATCTTTTGCCAAGAATTTTTTAAAAATAAAAAATAAAAAACCCTGGTCCTGTTGGTCTGGACCTTCCTCTAAATTGGGCTCCTGTTAATGGTTCCTCCTCTGGAAACCACCGAACAGTTTGTCCGCAAAAGATGTACATTTCCATGATCAAAATGATAACATTCTTACCATTCTGACGAATAGGAAGTTTGATAGATGGTGAAACAAATTGAAATAGCTTTTGGGGGCATGTTTAGAAAGATAACAGTGACACCGAACATAGCTAGCTACGTTTGCTTTCTTGCAGTCATTTTCTTGAGTTAGATGTGTAAACTGTAAGCAAACAGAACCTAGGCTTACAAAGTTTCTGGCACAATATAAGTACAGGGGACTGGGAGCAGAACAGAAGTACAGAACTAGTGCCAGAAAATGGAGCTGTAGAACAATTTTGAATGTGAAGGCTGTAAATTTGCTTTGAAGGGCTAGCAACTTCTATTAACTAAGAAATACACCAAAAACTTACAAAACTTGCCTTCAAAATATATAAGCCCCATAGAAAATGTTTTCCTGTGATTCAATTTTTTCTCTCAAAGAAAATCATTATAGAGGCCTACTCCATTCTATCTGAAATTTAAGTACCATAAATTATTATGGCAGAAAAGGATGCTCTTCCTATATGATGGAAATTGTTGCACGTAAAAAAATCAATTCTTAATCACTAGTAGAATTTTTGGGCAAACTGTTTGGAGCCATTAGTAATTCTAGGAAGATGATAAATGCAAAATGGCTATACTTCTGTAGTGGACACTATATAATTAATTGACCTTTTATCTCTGTTTCTGTATAACTGACCTTTCTCTTTGTATAGCAAACTAAAACCTGTGATTCCATTACATGTCCAGCATGAAATCAGTGATAGAGAGGTATAACACAAGCAAGGAGGAACACCAGCAACTGCTGAATTCAAATTCGGAAGCCAAGGTATGCTCAGGAAACTACATTTTAGAAATGTAATTGTCCATAAGTGATAGCCTCATGCAAAGAATTTAATATTTCCATTGATCAAAATTTTTAAAGTTATTCCTGAATATGCTGAATATACATTTGACAGCTATTCCTATATGTCTTGATAAAAATCACAAATATTCTATAAGACCTAAATGACAAAACTCCATAGAATTTGTTACTGGATTTCTGGCCAACCTTCCAGAACTTTATAGTTTCTAGACATTTCCTTCCCAACTTAAACCTTAAGCAGAGTTATTTTTTATCGTTTTCTTTATTAGACTCCGAAGCAACTCTACATTAGACACCATCGATAAAATCAGAACAATGGGCACTTTCAATAATATTCATTAAGAGTTTTTCTTTGTATTCCATCACAATCATTTCATAGGAATCTGTGAGACATGTTGCAGTATATTGAAAGGATCACAGCAACGAAAAAGAAAAAAGAAAAAGAGAGAGGATATCTAGTTTGTATTTATTTTTCCTGCTCATGACACTGCATAATTTTATTGATCCTTGATAGTTTTGGCAAAGGGAGGCAGAAGCATTAAGGCATCAACTACAGACCCTACAAGGAAACCATCGGTACAAGCCTTTTCCATTATTTATCCAGAATAATATTTGAAACTTTTATGAGCAATTAAAATACATATGATCCTGGAAACTCTATATTTCAGTGTTAGACATGGAAGTATTGTCATACTCCGTACTAAAGTAGTGTGATGTGACATTATATTTTCAAAAAAATGTCCATTATATATTATCATTTCCTTCATGATTACTCCCACTTTTAGCTGCTTTGACTTCCCACGAACTGTGGGAATTGATACAGAGGGATCTCAGACAATACTATTTTTTTAGGGGGTGAAGAAACGTTATTGTGACATATATGCTAGGGTGTGAGCCGCAAATATGATAAATAAAACTTCATTTGAAATCCATATAAGCCTCTCAACTAAAAATTAGGAAACCTAACAGATATCATTTTATAAGAAAAATTATTTTTAAGAAATAATATGATGAAAAGAAAGGCATTCCTTCTGCAACATAGTATTCTGATTTGGACAAGCAAAAGAATTTCCAGGTGGTTTGGTTATTTTCAACTCAAGGCGCAGCTTACCACTACATCAAATATAAAATTTCTCCTCAAAATGCCTTCAATAAATTTAAAGTCTACCATCCTTGCCAAGCATCTGCTTTTTCCAATGTTATATGACTTACAAAATCCAAAGCACAATCACTACCTGAGTCACCAGATTTCTCAAGGCGGATACTGCTTTAGAACAGGAAGCTTAAGCAAAACCTGATAAACCCCAAGTTTGACTTTAAGCCATTCAACCGAAAATAAACATCGTCTAATAGAATTATATGGCCAATCTGCAACAAACACAGACCTTAAGTATTTGGATTGTAAAATTCATTATGCTTTGAACTGGTCAAGCAAGCATTCCCCCCCCCCCCCCCCCCCCCCCGGTAGTAAATTAAATATTGCTCCATTCAGAGAAATCATTTGAAATATCATTTCCAGGTGAGACAATTTTCAAATACAAAAATAATAAATAGGGATCATCCCCATTATGAAAATTTTCATTCATTTTTTTTCCCTATTTTCATTTCTCCCCTTTCTTCTTGCATTAAAAATTGTGGTTAAAATTCTCTCAGAAAAAATTGCGGTTAAG
This sequence comes from Acacia crassicarpa, assembly GCA_034222035.1. NCBI lineage: Eukaryota > Viridiplantae > Streptophyta > Magnoliopsida > Fabales > Fabaceae > Acacia > Acacia crassicarpa. The sequence continues at coordinate 13,008,215 of JAWXYG010000009.1, read as the reverse complement.
ATAAAAAAAAGTAGCTCACTGGCCAATCACATGAATATGAGCACAAGAAGGAAATTAATACATCTGCATGCCACATGCAGTCAAGCACTGCCATAATATGCAACAAACAGTATACTTTCAAATAGTAGCTTTAAACTACTTTCATTTACACATAGAAACCGGCAATAAAATAAACAGAACGACTATATATATATCATAAAGCCTCATGTATAACATTCTGAAGGTGCAGGCAAATGATGGGAGAACAGCTATATGGTTTAAGTGTGAAAAACCTACAAGATCTCGAGAACCAGCTGGAAATGAGTGTCAGATGTATTCGCATGAAAAAGGTCAACTAGCTTTAACATTGAAATAAACAGCAATGCTCCTATACTTTAGTACTGCTGATAAATGTGTTTGGCCAATCTCTACAAAGCCAAAGCAATATTTTGGGAGTTAAAAGCTATTAACGCACTTCATTAAACTCTGCAGGAACAAATTTTAACAGAAGAAATCCGAGAGCTGAATAAAAAGGTATTCTTGAAAAATAATATTCACCAAATTTTCTTTCAAATGCATTTGTAATAATGAACTGACTTTTTTTCTTATTATCCTTGCAGGGAAACAGTTTACATCAGGAAAACATGGAAATCTATAAGAAGGTAAACCTCCTTCGACAAGAAAACACACAACTGTACAAGAAGGTAGCCAACTTAGTTATCCACTGATAGGGCATCATGAAAAGTTCCAAGAGTTTTAAGTTATGTTTATGCAGGCTCTAAAATATGACAACGGACATCTTACCTTGCTTGAGATGTCTCAGGTTTATGGCACATCGGAAATGGCAGCTACAAGCAGAGATGCATTCAATCCATACGGATTTCATAACGGTGAGGACCCACAAGAACTGATCCAACTGCAGCTAAGCCAGCCAGAGTAAGACACATATGAGACATCAGGCAGTGCCTTAAAATAACGGTCAAAAGTTCTCCAGTTAGATATTTTGACACACCATTGACACTATTACAAAATTGCAGCATATAACCGCGGATGAAGTGATGAATAGTCGTTCTGCATGAATCTTACCTGGTCACACAAAACAAGAATCAGTAGCAGAACATCTATCATTATTCAAGAGGGAGCAGTTAGATAAAAGCTTATCAACAAGTGACTGCATTGCTATCAGATATGCATGTAAAGTGAATTATGGGAAACTTTCAACAACAACGCATGGACATAAAATATTCCGACTTGTGTATCCAATTATTCTTTATAGATAATCAACAAAATGTGAGTTCTCAGAAAAATAAAAATAAAGTGCAGTTGCTCTAGCCAAAATTTGAATTGACATACTTTACAAGATTCAAGAGCACATGACTACCATTCCACGTCTCCTAGAGTTATTACATTTGACAGAGCATATGTTGTGTGTGGGTGGGTGGGAGGGGGGGGGGGGGGGGGGGGGAGGACAGAGACACATCCAGCTTTGCAGGTGAATTCATCTGTTTTTGAAGCGTGTCTGAAAAAGAAGAGAAGAGCAAACAAAGCATGTCCAAAAGTAAATAACCTCTTGGACTGCTACTAAAAGCGCCATCCAATTTCAAAGTAGCACGATCTAATTAAAAAATTTCACCCAATTGAACAGAAACCCCACCAATACGTCCCTTGTGCTATTGATTATCATTTATTATTGTTAGGAAATATATTAATGTAAATATATTCTAGTTTTGACCGGCACATGAGCCTCACGCGTCATTGGTAGTGAGGACGATCTTTCACGCACCAGCACGTGCATGCCAATCTCCTTTTTTCGGCATCGACTTCCTTCTCTCGGCCTCTTCTTGCCATCTCATGGTGTGGATCTCTCCAGTTGAGTTCTGTTAGAGGTATTGTTGGTGTTATTTGTGTGTGTTTTTCTGCTGCTTTGGTCTTTGTGCCATCTCATGGTCGTGGTGTGGCTGCTTTGGTCTTGCTTATGATGTTTGGTAGTTGGTGTGGCTGCTGGGATTAAGTTTTTAGTGGTTCTTCATATCTAGTTGACTGCGTTTGGAAGCTCCTGAGCTCTTTTTTTAGTTCTTCATCGCCTCTAATAGGTGGTTTCTTTATTGTTTGGTCCCTAGTGAGACCGTTTGATGTTCTCTAGTTGCCGTTTGGAACACACATGCAATCTTTTTTTACTGATCATAAGTTGAACTGGACCAGTTATTCAAACTGGAGCAAAACCATCCGCATGTACTTAATAAGTATTGAGAAGGAGTGCCATTTAACTAAGGCTCCTTCTACGGATGATCCTAAGCTGGCATGGGCTCGAGTAGATGCCCAATTATTCTTGCAAATTCAAAATTCCACCGGGAGCATCATCCTTCATTCAGTTAGTCATTGTAATACTATTAAAGGGGGGAAAATTGTAGTGTGAACACAAGGTAGCAACACTAAAGGGCCTATTAAAACGTAGTATCATGTTTACTTGTGCTACACGCCTGTTTGGTGCCTTCTATAGCAAATTTTGTAACATCCTCATTTTCGGAATCCATTTTCAAAATATTTGATCAAAGTTTAAAATAGTTTAATCAGAGTAGAGCATCGGAATGATTTAAAAGAATGAGTATCTGATATATTTATTCCCTGCTGTTGAGTCTGGGTACTTATACATACAAAGGTACAAAAATCCGAATACAGTAGGTAAATAAAGGAACACGTCCTCCGCCCGTGTCCTCACGTGTGCTGCCTATCCTTGCTCTTGGTCCTAGCTCCTCCGGACCCTGAAGCTATGGTAAGAGCTGAGGTTCAATTCCCATTGAACCTCAGGTAACGATTAACCTCATGTTTATGTATCAGTTATGTATGACAGATATTCATGACAATACCACTATATTCAAATACGATATTCACATACTCAAGATAATAACAACCACAGTCTCCACATATTTAGTTCATTCCAGTCTCACCACATATTCACATCAAACCAGTCTGCACTATTCACCAGTGCCACGGTGTACATCCGTGTCCTCAGCGCTAGGAAAACTCAACGGCGTTATCATGACTATAACCCGTATATAACTGTATGTGTATACACAACTTTTTAAAACAGAATCTATAACTTTTCAAAAATAGTGTCTCAGACTATCTATCACATATAGGTATACAATAAGCATCAGAGTTAGTGTTACAGTACGCGTCCGTACCTTCGTCAGAGATATCGATACGCTGTCATTCGGACCATGATCACGTTTAGCCTATAATGGTAATATCGCATTTATTAATTCACAGATAATATTCTAGAAGGTATCCTAGTCACTAGTGACCCTTTTTACCCTTGGTAGGATTATTTCTCAACTTATCACCCTTTTTCAAAAAAACGCTGGTCTAGAATTTTGAACAGATTTTCGCCTAACTTCAAAAAATCATAAAGAATTCTAGAAAAATCGAAACGAGGATCCGTAAAATTCCATGGAATCCTTAGGATGTCTATTTTCAAGGAAAAATAATATATTTTCCCAGATCACATAGTTCATTCCCAGTTTTTAAGTTTCGAACATCTGCCCAGAATTTTCCAGAAATTCGTAGCCCTAACTTTGAGAATTTGTATCTCCCTGTACAGAAATCATTTGGACATGTTCTTTACATATTTAAAAAGCCCTATATGTCTACTTTAACCATGAATTTTATCAGTATTTTTCAACCACGTTTTCAACATAAAATATAAGAATTTTTATGACTGATTCAGAAATTCCAGAACCGATGAAATTTCGCCAGAACTTCGTTATTTCGGTGTTTCTCTTCCAGAAATTTTGCTAAAACCTCTTCTTCATCAATTTTTCGAAATAAATCTGATTTTAACCATAAAAACATGAATCTAAAATTATTCTAGAATATTTAAGATCTAACCTACTTCTATCTAAGAATTTAAAGACTAAAACTAAAGAACTACAAAAGCTAAAGACTAGAAACTAAAAGCTTGCTTACCTATTGAAGAACTTCCTCCTCCTTCTTGCTTCACTCTTCTCTTAGAAATCAACTCTTGGAGTTTGATTTGGTGTGAAGAATGAGGGAAGACAAGGCTCCTATTTATAGGAGAGTGGTGTGGCAAATTGGGTAAATAACTCAAACCTACTTTATCTTAATTCTTGGCCATAGGATCAAGTTGAAAGTTTGAAACACTCATCCTCACCCTCCATCAAGAAAAACCACCCCCCTCTCCTAGTCTCTTTTATTTGCTTTTGAGTCATCTTCATGAGTCATCCCATAGGTTTATGACTCACTCTTAGAGTCATGACTCATTTCTTACATAGAGTAGTGATTCATGCATGTTAGGTTAGTGACTCACCTCCTTAATGAGGTCATTAGTGACCTCAACTCTTGGCTTCTAGGTTACAATTCTCTCCTCCTTCTCTTTTTTGGCTTTACTTTTCTCTAGGTAAAACTATAATTGGGGATTCTAATGGAATTTTATGTATACTTTCTCATTGGTTTTGGGTTCTTGAAGTGCTTAGCTTCATTTTGAGACCAAATTTGTCTATCTTTTCTATTGGTTTCAATCTTCAACAATTAAGAAAATGATTTTGATTATACTTGTTTTCGAGCTTGAATTATGCTTGTTCCAAATCTCTTCTTACATTTGATTTATAGTTGATGGATTTCAAGATACAATTTAGTTTGTATGAATTTTCATTTGTTTATGTATAGAATTAGTTTCTTGAATTATCCTAATTGTGCAATTATCTAAATTCCTATTGGTTAACTCCTTGACTTTCTTTTCCTTCTCCATACTAGACACACACATATGCACAACAATAGCATACACACACATGCACAACAATTACATCATCACATGCATCATCTTATCCTTTTCTATTTCCCCAAAGTCTTCAAACTAGAGTTATGACTCATGCTTAGGGTTATGACTCACTTATGTTTAGGGGTATGACTCATATATGCACATGGCATTTGGGTTTTTAATTAACAAACAATTTTTTTTTTGGTGTCTTCTTCCCCCACAAAACCGTCCCCCTCCCCTTAATTTATTTTTAATTGTTTTTTCTTTATTTCTCACACAATACTTTAAAATCTCCCATTGGCTAAGCTTAGGTCACAAGGATTAAGCTTTATCATAACTAATTGGAGCCTCTAGATAAGCTTCATGAGGTTAAATCTTGACCCTTAAATATTAGTTGCAATTATTGACTTTTCAAAGCTTAATTAGAGCTTAATTAGCATTTTAATCAAAAGCCTAATTGTCTCTTGATTTTTGCATTATTAGTGTTTAAGGTATTTTATGACCATTGGTAATATATTTTATACTAATCTCAAACCCTTATTGGTCATTGAATTTTAATTGACTTAATACATTTCTAATTGATGACTATTAATAGTAATTGTAAGGAATTAGCTAAATATTCCATTAGTGTAATTTTAATTGCTCATTAATTGTTGGTAATTGCCTTTTAATTGTTCAAGTGTTTTGATAATTCTTTATGGCTTTTTATGAATTAAATATGAACCAGGCATTATTTATAGGTTATTAGAAAATTTAGTCACTTAAAAATTGGTGTTTAAGACCCTTGGATTAATTATGAAAATTAATATAATTATTCCAATTATTTTAAATTTAATTGTTCCTTAGTTGTTAGTAATTTCTCCTAATTGGTATTCGCATTTTCAGGCCATTTAATTATCTCTTATGATTAAATTAGGATTATTCTTACTTTTAGCGACTTTAGGGCATTTTATAATATTTTATGATGCCTAACAAAATTTGTTAAATCATTGGTCACCTTAATCCTAAGGAAAACCTACCTAGAAAATAGAATAAACACATCTCAAAATTTGAGATCACATATTCACTTATTTTAAATAGACTTTATCTATCAAAATATAGTGGTTATGCTAAATGTGATTTTTAGGGTATTACAAATTTTGTTTTGATGAGTATATATTTTATGATTAAATAGGTGTATATTTTATGAGATTTAATTGGAATTATTGATATTATATACCTATTTAATTATCTTTTATGAACGTTTCCATAATTGCATGAAACTTGAGATCAAAGAATAAATCGACATAAAATCTACTCATATCCTATTTTTATTGTGCAGGAAGTATTAGCTGATTTGGAATGAAGTAGAAAAGGCAATAAGAGGATATGCAATCAGCCAAACTTGATGGTCCCCGCAAGAAAAATAGAAATAAAATCAATTGTGTGATCTGCTGGAGTAAATTACAAGATATGAGATATCTTTGTAATAAGAAAAAGAGAATCAGTGACCCAAGACCTAAATTATAAATAAGGAGGAAGAGGAAGCAAAAGAGGAGCAGAAAGATCAAGGAGACGCAAAACGAGAAGGAACGAAGAAGCAGAGGAGTAGAGGCTGAACGTTTCGGTTCTTTTCATCATTTCCACGGAAGGACTGTGGAGGAGACGGAGAAATTTTCTTTCCTCTCTCTTCTTCTTCTTCTTTGAACCTGAATTCTTTTTTTTTTTAATGGATTTGAATAAAGCCATGTGTGGCTAGTTAGTTTTGCAACCTAGAGAATCTATGAACTTGTTTGGGTTTTAGAAATTGTTCCCACTCATTAGTTTTGCTTAATTTTAATTAGTTTATTTCATCTTGTTTTTATTATTTATTGCTTAGTGATTGGCCACCGTTAAGCATGTTTTGGGGATTTAGGGTTGAACTTGACGAAGGGAATCTTAAATTGACCTTGGGATTAAATAATGTGGAATTAGATTTAAATTTAACGTGAAGTTAGGTTTTAATCTAATTTGCCTCTAGGATAGACATATACCTAGAAGCTCCGCATAATCAAATTAGAGTGAGCCCGATTTGAATTGCATCTTAATTAATTATGTGAGGCATTGCATAATTATTTGAGGTAGGTTTATAAGTGGACCAACAGGCACTGATAAACATTAATGCTCTAGATTAGCTGATCAAGTTAAGTCAAAGTTAATTTAGTGGGGATAAAATTTAGGAATCAAATAAGGGATTAGCAACTCTAGATTGCTCGTTTGATTAGTAGTAGGTTGTTTATTTTAATTTTAGTTTTAATTTATTTTCTCTAAATTAAATTCAATTTGATTTGCTCAACTTAAATGAAATTGTGAAATCAATGCTTAACTGAAGTTTGTGATATCAAGTCCTCGTGGGAACGATACTTTTCTTATCACTTTATTACTTGATACGGCCCGTGCACTTGCAGAGTTTTTAGGCTTAAAGTTTTGCCTTATCATGTTTCAATACCATCTCCACACACAACCAGCCACTCCTTACATTACAACCTAAGAAAGCCCTTTTGATTCAATTATGTCCAAATGTTGGGAAGTAACCTTAGAACTTTGACAAACCTATAGAATTCTAGGCTAGCATGGCAGAGAGAAACAAGTTACTCAATGTGAGAGAGTGATTATACACTTCATCCGAGAGTCTCTTGACGCTCCCTTGATAGAGCAATGCCTTGCTTTACGTTCCTCTAGTGCTGGGCAGTGGGATTGTTTACATAGGTGAATTGAACTTAAAACAATAACAAGATGTTTGATGGCACCTATTTAAAATAGGTGAATATGTGGTCTCAAATTTTGAGATATATTTACTTTATCTATTAGGTGATTTGCCCTTAGAATTTAAGGTAGCTAATGTTTTATTTTTCTAAGTTTTGTTGGAATCATAAAATATCATAAAAATACAAACAACTCCCAAATTAAATTAGGGATTTTATAGGATCCACAGAAAGCAAGGAAAAATTAGGAAAACACGTTAAATAAATAGGGAAGCATAATAGGAATTAGTAGACCCTTGAATTTTCATTAAACAAAATGATTATGTAAATTTTTATAATTAATCAAGGGATTGAATTAAGAGAACATAAATCTCAAACTTCATACCTAGCTCAAATTAGTTCATAAAATGCCATAATAAATTACCAAAACACTTGAACAAATAAAAGAATAATTACCAACATTTAATGGGCAATTAATTAACACTAATGGAAGGTTTAGTTAATTAATTACAATCACTAATTAAAGGGATGATAGGCTAATGAAAAATAAAGAACCAACAAGGGAGTTAGGATTAGCACTAAAAGAGTGGTTAGCAATCATAAAACATTACATGAACCAATCATACAACAATCAAGGGATAATTAAGCTTAGGATTAGGATGTTAATCAAGTGTTAATCAAAAGTTGAAAAGTCAACAATTGCAACTATGATCTAAAGGCTAGGAATTAATCTTATAAAGCTTATCCAAAGGCCCTAATTAATTCTAATAAAGCATAATCCATGAGAGAAGGCACCAAGCAATGATAAATTTCCCTAATACTTGGTGTAATTAAAACATAAAAATTGAAAATACATATTAGGGGGGGTGGGGGACGGTTTTTGGCATAAAAGAAGAAGGAAAAAAAATATTCAAGAAGCTACATAGGATGAGTCACACAAGATGAGTCATAATTCTACAACATGAGTCATCAACCTAGCAAGGATGAATCACCAATCTAACCAACATGAGTCACTAACCTAAGCAAAGAAATGAGTCACAAACCTACATGATGAATCACAACCCTAACTAGATAAGGTGATGTAAGGGATGATGGAAGAAGATGATGTGTAGGAAATAGGTGGACCAATGAGGGAGAAGATAATTAGAATAATTAAATTGGTTTTTAAAAATAATTCTAGATATAAACTAATAAAACCTATACAAATTAAATCATATCTTGAAATCCATGAACTAAGTATGGAAACCAAGTTGAGATTCATAACAAGCATAAATCAAGCATGAAGACAAGTATAACCAAAGTCATTTTCATAATGGTTTGAGAAATGGAATCAATAGAAAAGATAGGCAAAATTAGTCTCAAAATGAAGCTAAAAATTTCAAGAGTTCAAAAACAAAAAGGAAATATGAATCAAACTTCATTTGAATCCTCAAAGGCATTTTTGCCTATGGAAGTGCAACACAAAAACAAAAATAGAAGAAACAATTTGCTACAAACACATGGGATAATTTGCAAAAGTGAAATGGAAGAGGATAAGGTACTTTAGGATAAAAAAAATAGAAGAGGATGAGGGAGAGAGAGAGGAGCACGGTTTTGAAGGATGGAGGGCCAAGATTGGAGCTTCAATTTACCCTAAATCCAAAGGCCAAAAATCAAGGAGATAAGGAGTGAATAGTCTAACACCCGCCTTAAATACCCCCTTTTGAGTGCGTATTAGAGTTTCCACTATTCACGTATACAGTATAATTCACTATTCACGTATACGATACTATTCACATATTCATTACTATTCATGTATACGATACCACCTCAGAGTACTCTCAACAGAAAGCGTACATTAGCGTATGGACGATGAATTACTGATATAATAAGTCCAAACAGATTGCGAATTTTTAATTTCCGAAGAATATTCGCGAAATACAAACTTAAATCTGATAATAAACGGGGTTTATCCCTTTTGGAGGATGTTTAATAGTACAGTCATCCCAAAACTAGTCAAACATTTATTAAACAATCCAAACCTCATTATATATATATAAAACCCCCAAAGTTAAATTCCCAACTCTGGGTCTTCTTCGCCTACTGTAGCTGTAATGCCTTACTTTCCGATCCAAAACATCTTCCTGAATCTTTAGGTAATTCTGAGATTCAGTGATCAGATGAATCCCAGGGTAACGGTTAATCTCATATTCAAAGTGTAAATTATACATGACAAGTATTTCATATATTGCAGACAATTATTAAAACATTTAACAGGATAACGCACCGCAACCAGTATACATAGCTTTAAGCAAATGTAACATCACGGTGAAAGCACATACGAGTACTGGGTAAACAGGCATGCAGTATTATTTTATAAAAACAATAATCCACAGCCAATTAAATAAAACGCATGACTCGGACATACAAACCCGGCCACGAATCCACAAAAACATGAACATACAAAGCATATATAAAAACACAAGGAATCGGAGATTAAGTTACCAACCTCAACTTTGCAAATACTTATAAAATTCCCAACGTAGAAACTCGATCCTCCTTCAGTATCCTAAAGTAAGATCATCATAAATATTAATCTCCTTTTTAGTTTATAAGGTATTATTTTAAATACCATTTCCTCCTTACTTTAGCACTAGATTATTGACAGAATTTCCACCAACTTTGAAAATTCATAGATAATTGCACAAAACTCCAAATGATGTGCTTCCAAAACCTAAATGTTCTTTGGTGAGTCTATTTTCACCGAAAAATATGCCCAACAACCATAAGAATTCATATAATTCCCAGTTTGAATAAAATACTCCGCTGACCAATTTGTACTTCCAGTATTTTAGGCCAGTTTGTAAAATCCATAACTCCTTGTACAGAGCTCTAAAAATTACATATTATATATCAAAATAAAGCTCTAGATGTCTACTTCAAATCTGGAAAATTTCATAATTTTTAGACATCATTAACTTGGTCGAAATCTGTGTACAAGTTGTCTGCCTTCCAAAACGTTAAATCTGGCAGTTTTGGTAGCTTGCTTAATTAATTCTTTTTGATTCTAAAAATCATTTACAACCTTATTCTTACTCCATTTTTCGTGGTAAACTCCTTGGTAGTCTTAAAATCATCAAAACCCTTTTGGTTCCACCACTTCTTATTCATACCAAAATAATAACCAACTTCACAAAATAACACAAGTAAAGTCAAAACCTTACTTACTTGTCTTGATCCTTGATCCTTGGTAACTCCTACCCGTTCTTGCCTCCTAAAACCTTCAGTCTTCGCTCTCAAAATACCATAAGAAAGTGCCTCACACACGTAGCTCTCTCTCTCTCTCTCTCTCTCTCTCTCTATCTATCTATTTTATGCAGAACCAAAATGAATAACTAAGGAAGACATGCAGATTGTATATTTAATCTGGCATGAGTACGCTTTATCATAAATTATTTCCTCCCGTGAATGAACAATAAGGATTAGTCTTCACGTGTTTACACCCGTGAATGATTAAAGAAAAAAAAATGTCGGATGGTTGGACTATCACATGGCTACAGATTGCGTAATTGATTAACAGAGTGAAAGAGAATTTTGGCACAAATGTATAACACGTGTTCCGTCGTCTTGTAATCAAGAGAAGAATAGTATGTTGGCATGTGAATGGATATTAAAATAAAAGATGGAAATGTTGGACCAACCACACAAATCATTAGACGGATAATGCAACCTTTGAGAAAAAGTGTCAATTGAATAGACAAGGTTATTTGGATGGTTGTGGAAATAAAAGGAAAGTGGGTGAGAATAGATTGTGTGCGTTTGAAATGCTATCCGGATAGAGAAAAATAAATGCAAGTAGGACATATGGATATATGATAAAATATTGGAAGTGAATGGGTGGTTGATTTGTTTTTTTTATTAGTTGGGCTTATAATGGAAAACATAAGGTCCCCTCATATAGGAATGGGATATTACACGGATGTTACATTTCTCCCCCAGTAAAAGAAATTTCGTCCTCGAAATTTGCTGTACTTCTTGCATATCGAGCCATAAATTCTGGATAATGCTTCTTCATGTCCTCTTCTGTTTCCCAAGTTGCTTCGTCGGGAGATAACCCCTTCCAAACCACTTTCACCATTAGAATACTCTTATGTCTGAGCCGCTTCTCTAAACGATCAATGATTCGTTCTGGTTCAATTGCATATGTATAGTTATCTTGTACACCAACATCCTCGTACTCGATAACATGGGTAGGGTCTGGGAGGTATTTCTTTAATTGTGATACATGGAAGACGTTATGAAGCCTACTTAAATTTGGGGGTAACGCTATTTGGTATGCTACTGGTCCAAATCTTTCCAGTATTTCGAATGGACCAATGTAACGAGGACTTAGTTTCTTTCCCTTAATCGTCCTTCCGATCCCAGTAGCTGGCGATACCTTCAAAAACACATGATCCCCAACTTTAAATTCTAAAGGTCTTCTCCTTTTGTCAGCATAGCTTTTCTGTCGACTTTGTGCTGCTAGGAGCCTCTTCTTGATCAATTTTACTTGTTCAGAGAGTTCATCTATTAGTTTTGGCCCAAGTAATTCCCTTTCAGACAACTCTGTCAAACATAAGGGTGACCGACATTTTCTTCCATACAAAGCTTCAAATGGAGCCATTTGGATACTCGCGTGATAGCTATTGTTGTATGCAAACTCTGCCAGATGAAGGTTTTGATCCCAATTCTCTTTGAAATCCAATACGCTCGCCCTCAACATATCCTCCAGCGTTTGTATGGTTCTTTCAGATTGACCATCTGTCTGAGGATGATAAGCTGTGCTGTAACTTAGCGTTGTTCCCAGAGCTTTCTGTAATGCTTTCCAAAATCGAGATGTGAATCGTGGATCCCTATCGGAGACAATGCTCTTTGGGGTACCATGGAGTCTCACAATTTCTTTTACATAAATCTTTGCCAACTGTTCTTGTGAATATTTGACACTAATGGGAATAAAATGTGCCGTCTTTGTTAATCGGTCAACAATTACCCAGATCGCATCATGATTCCTAACCTTGGGTAATCCTACTACCAAATCCATGGTAACACATTCCCATTTCCACTCAGGAATTTCCAAACTCTGAAGAAGTCCCGGTGGTCGTTTGTGTTCAATTTTAACTTTCTGACAAGTCAAACATTTGGCCACAAATTCGGTAATATCTTTCTTCATCCTTGGCCACCAAAACTCAGACTTTAAATTCTGATACATTTTGATCAGTCCTGGATGTAAAGTATATTTGCTTTTATGGGCCTCATCTAGTATCTTATGCTTTACTTCCGCATCCGAAGGTACATAAATCCGCTTCTTGTATCTAACCAAACCACTGGGTGACAGGTCATAATCCTGAGTCTCGCCCCGAGAGATCTTCTCTCGTATTAAACCAGCTAGTTTATCTTGTTTCTGAGCTTCCTCGATTTCAGCTTTTAAATCATTTTCTCCTTGACTAACCAAAAGACTTGCAAGATAAACTTCATTAGGCGCGTTAGAACTCCTATGGATTTGGTTTGACAAATTTAGATCTCTAAAATCTTCTAGTAATTTCTGTTCTTGTATCATCATATATGACATTTGCACCACTTTTCTGCTCAAAGCATCTGCGACAACATTAGCCTTACCCGGATGATATCTAATCTCTAGATCATAATCTTTCAACAATTCCATCCACCGACGTTGTCTCATGTTAAGTTCTTTCTGGTCAAAGAGATACTTGAGACTCTTGTGGTCGCAGTATAGTTCTACTGTAGCGCCATACAAATAATGCCGCCATATCTTCAAAGCATGCACCACAGCTGCAAGCTCCAAATCATGTGTAGGATAATTTAGCTCGTGAGGCTTCAGCTGTCGGGAGGCGTAAGCTACTACTCTGCCCTGCTGCATCAGGACACATCCCAATCCCTGCTTACTAGCGTCACTATAGACTACGAAGGTCTTACTCAGATCTGGGATAACTAGCACAGGTGCTGTTGTCAGCCTCTCCTTCAGCTCTCGAAAGCTCTCCTCGCATCGATCATCCCACACCCATGTTTGGTTCTTTCGGGTCAGCTTTGTCAATGGTTGGGCAAGGCGCGAGAAATTTTGTATAAATCTACGGTAATATCCCGCTAGACCCAGAAAACTTCTCATTTCCGTTACTGTCTCTGGTCTCTTCCAGTCTAATACTGCTTCCACTTTACTAGGATCAACAGCAACTCCGTCTCGTGATATCACATGACCCAGAAATTTCACTTCTGCAAGCCAAAACTCGCATTTACTCAACTTGGCATAGAGTTGCTTCTCTCTCAACACCTTCAATACTAGTCGCAGATGTTGTTCATGTTCTTCCCTACTCTTTGAGTAGACTAAGATGTCATCAATAAATACTACCACAAATTGATCTAAATATTGTCGAAAAATTTGGTTCATATAGCCCATGAACACTGCAGGTGCATTTGTCAAACCAAAAGGCATTACCATAAATTCATAATGCCCATATCTAGTCCTGAAGGCTGTCTTTGGAATATCTTCAGTTCTGACTCGCAACTGATGATATCCTGAACGAAGATCAATTTTTGAAAATACACAGGAACCAGATAGTTGATCAAGCAGATCGTCAATCCTGGGGAGTGGGTACTTGTTTTTAATTGTTACTTTGTTCAGCTCTCGGTAATCGATACATAATCGTAAACTCCCGTCTTTCTTCTTCACGAACAACACTGGGGCTCCCCATGGTGATACACTGGGTCTGATAAACTTTTTTGCCAGTAGTTCTTCAATTTGCTCCTTCAGCTCTTTCATCTCGTTAGGAGCCATCCGATATGGTGCCTTTGATATTGGTGCTGTACCAGGCTTCAATTCAATGGTGAATTCAACTTCTCTGACCGGAGGTAATCCGCTAAGATCTTCTGGAAACACGTCAGGAAATTCGTTGACTATTGGGATGTCTTCTATTAAAGATTCAGTTCCTGACTGAACTGAGAAAAATACCATATACCCTTGGCAACCTTGCTTCAAACATTTCTCGGCTTGCATAGCAGTGAGAAAATTCAGGCTCACACTAGCCCTAGTATTTTCTTGTGGATGGGAAAATAAGATCTTTTTGTTACCGCAATCAATCAACGCTTTGTTGGCTGTTAACCAGTTCAAACCCAAAATGACATCAATGCCACGTAACGGCAATTGAATTAAATCAATTGTCGATTCATGCCCATCGACAATCACCACACAGTTAAAACATGCGTCTGAAGTCATAGACTTTACGCCAAGCGGTGTAAATACTACCAAGTCATACGGTAATCTATGTACTTGCATTCCTAGCCTTCTAGCACAATCACTGGCAATAAAGGAATGACTAGCACCAGAATCAAACAATGCCTGAAGAATATTATTATTGAGAAAAATTGTACCTTGGACCATTTCAGGGGATTTCTTGGCCTCTTCTTTTGTCAAAGCAAATACTCTGCCTGTGCTCTGTGGCCTTTTCTCTGCAGCTTTTAGTGGGCACTCTCTGCTATAATGTCCTGGTTTATGGCAAAAGTAACAAATTGGCTTCCCATCACAGCTGCTTCCCGGATGATTCTTACCACACTTAAGACAAACTCGCGAATCTGGCAACCTTGAATTGCCCCGCTGCCCTTGCTGAGATGGTCTTTTACTTCCTTCTTGAGGTTTAGACCATGGTGCACTCCTCTTTTGCGAAGATTCTCCACGACTATAATTACTACGAGGTGGGTAGCTTTTAGTTTGAGAAGTAGGTAGCCTTTTCAGATTGCGTTCGATTGTCCGACAGGCGTCCGCAGCTTGGTACAACCTATAAAATTTTTGAGCTACCAACTTTTCCCTCATTTCATCCTTTAGCCCTTCAATCAGTCTATCAGAACTCCACTCCTCATCATCATAACGTTTCAAATATGAGGAATACCGTGACAGACTGGTGAATCGTGCATAGTACTCATCAAATGATTCATCTTGGCCCTGCTGTATTTTTAGGAATTCTGTTTCCTTTATCACTTGAAGTGATGGTGGAAAGTACTGTTCATTGAACTTTTGTAGGAACACTTCCCAAGTGACAGTAACATACCGAACTCGTAGGGCTGTAGCTACATTTCTCCACCATCGATCAGCATCTCCTTCAAGTTTGTAAATTGCGAGCTGAGCCTTCTTGTCTTCTGGGCACTGCAATGCTTCAAAAATTTTATCTAACTTCAATAGCCAATCTTCTGCTGAATCATTCTTACCACGAAAAGCTGGTGGCTTGAGTTTACAGAATTGAATGATCCAGTGCAGCGCTGATTCCTCTGGTCTGTCTGGTTGGGATTGAACTATTGCTGCCCTTTCATTTAGAGGAGGTGCCTTAGATCGTGCTAACCTCTCCAACTGTTCATCATTAAATTGCTCAGGTCCATCACGTTCAGCATCAGCTTGTTGATCACCTTCTACTACCTGTCTTTCAACTTGTCGTCTTTCTGTTCCTCTTTCCAGCTTGTCCGTTAAGAGTTCATTGATGTGAACCCTGTGTTCCTGCAGCTCGCCCAGTATTTGTTGCAGATACTCTTGAATATGTGGATTTTCCTCCTGTAGTCGTTGTAGTCCTCTTCCACTCCCTCGACCTCGACCTCGACCTCTACCTCGTCCTCTTCCTCGTCCTCCACCTCGAACTCGACCACGTACCGGTGGATTATGTTCTTGCTGATTCGGCGACTGTACCGGCTGATCTTGCTCTGGTGCTTGCCTCTGACTAGCTGCCCTTGTTCTTACCATATTTAACTTTAACTTCCTGTTAGCATTTAACCACAATTATATCAGTACTCTTGACCAAATTGTCCATAACCATGCTCTGATACCATATATGTAACACCCGCCTTAAATACCCCCTTTTGAGTGCGTATTAGAGTTTCCACTATTCACGTATACAGTATAATTCACTATTCACGTATACGATACTATTCACATATTCATTACTATTCATGTATACGATACCACCTCAGAGTACTCTCAACAGAAAGCGTACATTAGCGTATGGACGATGAATTACTGATATAATAAGTCCAAACAGATTGCGAATTTTTAATTTCCGAAGAATATTCGCGAAATACAAACTTAAATCTGATAATAAACGGGGTTTATCCCTTTTGGAGGATGTTTAATAGTACAGTCATCCCAAAACTAGTCAAACATTTATTAAACAATCCAAACCTCATTATATATATATAAAACCCCCAAAGTTAAATTCCCAACTCTGGGTCTTCTTCGCCTACTGTAGCTGTAATGCCTTACTTTCCGATCCAAAACATCTTCCTGAATCTTTAGGTAATTCTGAGATTCAGTGATCAGATGAATCCCAGGGTAACGGTTAATCTCATATTCAAAGTGTAAATTATACATGACAAGTATTTCATATATTGCAGACAATTATTAAAACATTTAACAGGATAACGCACCGCAACCAGTATACATAGCTTTAAGCAAATGTAACATCACGGTGAAAGCACATACGAGTACTGGGTAAACAGGCATGCAGTATTATTTTATAAAAACAATAATCCACAGCCAATTAAATAAAACGCATGACTCGGACATACAAACCCGGCCACGAATCCACAAAAACATGAACATACAAAGCATATATAAAAACACAAGGAATCGGAGATTAAGTTACCAACCTCAACTTTGCAAATACTTATAAAATTCCCAACGTAGAAACTCGATCCTCCTTCAGTATCCTAAAGTAAGATCATCATAAATATTAATCTCCTTTTTAGTTTATAAGGTATTATTTTAAATACCATTTCCTCCTTACTTTAGCACTAGATTATTGACAGAATTTCCACCAACTTTGAAAATTCATAGATAATTGCACAAAACTCCAAATGATGTGCTTCCAAAACCTAAATGTTCTTTGGTGAGTCTATTTTCACCGAAAAATATGCCCAACAACCATAAGAATTCATATAATTCCCAGTTTGAATAAAATACTCCGCTGACCAATTTGTACTTCCAGTATTTTAGGCCAGTTTGTAAAATCCATAACTCCTTGTACAGAGCTCTAAAAATTACATATTATATATCAAAATAAAGCTCTAGATGTCTACTTCAAATCTGGAAAATTTCATAATTTTTAGACATCATTAACTTGGTCGAAATCTGTGTACAAGTTGTCTGCCTTCCAAAACGTTAAATCTGGCAGTTTTGGTAGCTTGCTTAATTAATTCTTTTTGATTCTAAAAATCATTTACAACCTTATTCTTACTCCATTTTTCGTGGTAAACTCCTTGGTAGTCTTAAAATCATCAAAACCCTTTTGGTTCCACCACTTCTTATTCATACCAAAATAATAACCAACTTCACAAAATAACACAAGTAAAGTCAAAACCTTACTTACTTGTCTTGATCCTTGATCCTTGGTAACTCCTACCCGTTCTTGCCTCCTAAAACCTTCAGTCTTCGCTCTCAAAATACCATAAGAAAGTGCCTCACACACGTAGCTCTCTCTCTCTCTCTCTCTCTCTCTCTATCTATCTATTTTATGCAGAACCAAAATGAATAACTAAGGAAGACATGCAGATTGTATATTTAATCTGGCATGAGTACGCTTTATCATAAATTATTTCCTCCCGTGAATGAACAATAAGGATTAGTCTTCACGTGTTTACACCCGTGAATGATTAAAGAAAAAAAAATGTCGGATGGTTGGACTATCACATGGCTACAGATTGCGTAATTGATTAACAGAGTGAAAGAGAATTTTGGCACAAATGTATAACACGTGTTCCGTCGTCTTGTAATCAAGAGAAGAATAGTATGTTGGCATGTGAATGGATATTAAAATAAAAGATGGAAATGTTGGACCAACCACACAAATCATTAGACGGATAATGCAACCTTTGAGAAAAAGTGTCAATTGAATAGACAAGGTTATTTGGATGGTTGTGGAAATAAAAGGAAAGTGGGTGAGAATAGATTGTGTGCGTTTGAAATGCTATCCGGATAGAGAAAAATAAATGCAAGTAGGACATATGGATATATGATAAAATATTGGAAGTGAATGGGTGGTTGATTTGTTTTTTTTATTAGTTGGGCTTATAATGGAAAACATAAGGTCCCCTCATATAGGAATGGGATATTACACGGATGTTACAAATAGTGCCATGGAATTTTACTATAAATAGGGGTCCTTGGCTTCATTGCTCTTCACCACTTCACAAAGCATTCATCCATATAGAGAGAGTTGAGAGTGAGAGCAAGAAGGTTCTTGAAGAGTAGCAAGGCTTTTGGGTAAGTTCTCTAGCTTTAGCTTTGAGTTTCTTTAAGTTCTAGCCTTTTAATTCATAGTTAGAAGTAGTTAGATCTTAAATATTCTAGAGTAATTTTATTATCATGTTTTTATGGTCAAAGTAAGCTTTATTTCGAAAAAATAATGAAGAAGCTCCGGCAAAATTTTCAAAAGAGTATGATCAAGGTAGCAAAACTCTGGCGAAATTTTGTTGGTAGGCGATTTCTGAAACCAGTCTTGAAAATGCCAATATTTTATGTTCAAACTATTGTTGAAAAATTCTGGGAAAATTCATGGTTGAAATATACATATATGGATTTTTAAATATGTAAAGAACATGTCCAAATGATATCTGTACAGGGAGATAAAAATTTCCAAAGTTAGGGCTACGAATTTCTGGAAAATTCTGGATAGATGTTCAAAAATTAAAAACTAGGAATGAACCGTGGAATCTGGGAAAAGGCTATTATTTTTTCTTGAAACTAGACATCCTAAGGATTCTGAGGAATTTTACGGATCCTTGTTTCGATTTTTCTAGAATTAGTTATGATTTTTCAAAGTTAGGCGAAATTCTGCCCAGATTTAAGGACCAGCGTTTTTCTCAATAATGAAGAGAAATAATTAATTATTAAATCCACCAAGGGTAAAATAGTCATTTGTGGCTACGATATCTATTGGGATATTGGTTATGAATTAATAAATGCAATACTATCCTCATAGGAAATATGTGATCGCTTCGTAACCGACAGCGTACCGTGAACGCCGATAAAGGTACGGACGCGTACTGTAACACTAACTCTGATGCTTATTGTACACTTGTATGTGGTAGATATGCTCATAGACTGTGACTCTGCTTGAAAATTATTTGAATATATACGGGTTACAGTCTTGGTAATGTCGTTTGAGTTTTCCTAGCGCGCTGAGGACACGATAGGCCATCGTGGCACTGGTGAAGAGTGCAGACTGGATTGATGTGAATATATGATGATTGAATTGATATGTGATTATGCTGTACTGTCATGAAATATCTGTCATACATAACTATTCATAAGCATGAGGTTAACCGTTACCTGAGGTTCAATGGGAATTGAACCTCAGCTCTTACCATAGCCTCAGGTTCTGGCGGAGGCAGAATTGCTGACAAGGGTAAGCAGCCCGCTTGAGGATTCGGACGAAGGATCGTTCTTGGGACGCTGCTTTTGGCTTTTCAGTTTAATTTTGAACACATGAATATTCGGATAACTGTATTAGTAACAGACACACCAACAATGGATGTTTATCAGTTACTCGTTTTGTTTTAAAAAGAAAATCTTTTTCCGATGCCACTCTGATTATTTCTTCGAAGCTCTGATAATCCCTTTTCTAAAACCACATTTAAAAAGGCGGGATGTTACAAAAAGCATGTGGGGGAGTTTGATGAGTCATATTTATGTCATGTTTTCCCTATGTGTTTTGACTGTTTTGAATGTTGATTTTAAGCTCAACTGTGCTTGACCTAATTAAATATGATAGAATTCACTCACATAGGGAAATAGATGATAGATTCTACAAATTACTACATCCACATCATTGTAAGTGATGCGCAGTTATGCGCTACATTACTCTGACCTATCCTTGAGGGTTTTCAGGAATTTAATACAGCTCATCCAGACGAACATTTAGACGGTGGTGGTTGAATTGACAAAGGCTGAATCAAAAGATGCGGAGAATCGAAGGGAAGGCTTGAAGAATCTCGCAGTATTAAAAGATGATCAATCAATCAAATCTAGGGATTTGAACCTAACAGATTTGGAAGACCCAGCTCACAGGACGTATGGCGCAAAAGGACCTGACTATAAGAGGAAAGTGCGACTAAACCTAAGAGGGGTGATAGGTATATATTTCATAATTAAATAAGTATAGATTCTAATATATTCAATTGAATTTATTAATATTTTATACTTATTTAATTATCTTTTATATAATTTTCTATTATTTAATTAATTATAGGATAAAAAGATATTTTAAGATAAAATCTACTCATATCCTATTTTTATTTTCAGAAAATATCAGCAAAACTAACTATATATATATGAGAAGGCGTGTTACGTTTGGATTTGCTTCACAGTGCCATAAGAGATGTAGATATAATATATTATATTATATTATATGGGATTTTTTAAAATTAAAAAAAAAAGCATCAGATCTAAAAAGGAAAAGACAAAACACGCCATATGCTATGCAGAGTTGGCCCAAATATGATATATCAGATCTTCAAGCAATTTGTGATAGAGATGCGTAGGCCCACAGCAAAAAGAAACCCTAAAGTATATATATTAAAAAGAAGCAAGGGATGTTAGAGTTATATAATTGCATTGTGTTAGAGTTATACAATTGTGATAGAGTGAACTTGAGATTATATAATGTGGAATTAGGTTTCAAGAAGATCATTCTGGAGTCGGATGCCGATTGTCTTATTAATATGATTCTGGATTTGTCTTGTAATTCTTTTAGTAATTTAGTGTTGAAGGCCAGGGAATTGTTGGGCTTGAAGTGGCAAGTGGATGTTAGAGTTATTCCCAGGGATTTGAATAGAATAGCGGATGCCTTGACCAAGAGGGGCATTTCTGATTCTATTATCCTAAAGGAGTGTCATACTAGCTTGAAGACTTGGTTAGACCAAGAGTGTTTGGGATTAGACTCCCCTTCTGTGTAATTTTCTTCTCCCCTTGTAGGCTTTTTTAAGTCATCATTTATAGCCAAAAAAAAAAAAGAAGCAAGGGAGGGGATGAGGATTGAAGACACACATCAGCAGAGGGACGCACGGAGAACAACACGCCAAGAATTATCGAAAGACGCACATAGGCAGACGAGACGCATGACGAAATGGACGAAACCAAAAATTGAAGACGCGCACGCATATGGCGACATGATGAGCAGACGCGCGGACAGACTCAAACGACGCAGAACAAGAACGGATCAGCAGCATGCAACAACTAAGAGCAATAAAGAGATAAAGTTCCATAGTAGTGGTATCATTTTTTCTTTGTTCTTTCTTTTATTTCTTAATTCTGATTTTCATCTTTTTGTTATGAATTTTATTATAGTGGCTAAATTTTCTTTTCAACCTAGAGAACCTATGAACTTGTTTAGGTCTAAGAGATTATTCTCACTTTTAGTTTTAATTAATTTTATTCAGTTTATTTATTCTTGTTTTATTGTTATTGCTTAGTACTTGGCCACCATTAAGCATACTCTGGGAATTTAAAATTGAACTTGGAAGAGGGAATCTTAGATTGAACTTGAGATTATATAATGTGGAATTAGGTTTTAATCTAATTTGCGTCTAGGATAGACATATACCTAGAAGCTTCACATAATCAAATTAGAGTGAGCCTGATCGAAATTGCATCCTATTTAGTTGTGTGAGGCATTGCATAATTAATTAAGATAAATGTATAAATGAACCGAAAGGTATTTATAGACATCAATGCTCTAAATTAGCTGAGTAAGTTAAGTCAAAATTAATTTAATGGGGATTAATTCTAAAAAACCAATAAGGGATTAGTGACTCTAGGTTGTACTTCTTAATATTGGAATTTACCCTCTCGTGAAAAGTCTTGCTATTATTAGTTTATTATTAATCTTCTTTATTATTGAAAACACTTCTAACTCGCTCAACTTAAACGGAATAAGGGAATTTAATACCTAATCACTAGTTGGATTAAGTCCTTGTAGGAACGATACTTTTCTTATCACTTTATTACTTGATACGGCCCATATACTTGTGGAATCTACAGGCTATAAAGTTTTGCCCTATCAAGGTCGAAGTCGTTAGACTCAAAGCAGTCAATGCAATTCCAATTCAACTGGACTCACACCAAAAAAACAAGAGAATTACAGAGCGAGAGAATTGCAGACGAGACTCGACTCTTCCCTGAAGTTAGACGGAGTGAAGAAGACGTAAGGATGTCACATGATAGGACACTCCCTACGTCGTCGATCATTCTAACAAGTTTCTCTATTTTCTTATTTTATTTTATCTTCTTAACCTTTCCATGGGATGTTTTGCTTTACTTTGTTTTGTGTTTCTCTCATCAGTCATGAACTAAATTTTCATTGGCTAAGTGAGGATGGATTTCTAAGTTGTAAAATGAGACCAGTTTTCTAAGTTCTTAATTTAATACATCAAGTTTGGTTAACAATAATTTAAGATCTAGTTGATTAGAGATCGCTAAGGGCTAGATCAGTGGCCTCAATTCAACTTACCGGGCGGGAATCAAGGTTAGACCTCTGTTAATAGTGTTTGTCGGGCGAGCCTGTGCAGGGCTCGACCTAAATTGTAGGCTATAGGAATGAGTCTACGCTCATAACCAGAACACCTAGGGTAAAACCAACAGTCTAAACTGTAAAATTGCCATAGAAATATGGGAGAAGTAGAGTAAGGATTGTACTTACAGAATGCGGACGCTTCTATATAGGATAGTGGTAGGTTAGCTGAATAATGTTGTGAAAGGCAGTTTTATTGTAGCATTGCAGAAGTTGTGCAGCATAATTGTTATAGCAATGTGTTGCGTGAAAACTGGGGGAGTAATGCGACTTAGGATAACTTCTGAACTCAGCCTATTTTTAAACTAAAATCTTCCTTCCGACTTCCAATCATTTATTTACATATTTGTCATTAGTAATAGCTAAAACAAACAAACCAACTATACTCTTATTACACTCAACTGTCATGAGAAACTGGCATCATCTTTGGTATCAACAGTCTCTATGGGAACGATAACTCTACTTACTCTTTATTACTTGTTCGACTAGTTCACTTGCCACAAGGAAATCGACCAACAAGGTCGAATCGAAGAACACAGGAGGAGTTGAGGGCAGTGGAACCTTCTTACTAGGAAATATCCAACTATACACCTTCGTAATGAAATCCTAGCTATGCCATATCTGAACAGATCTCTTGAGCCATCGCCAGAGTCCTCTCCTCAACCATAGCTTGAATCATCCATTCAATCGCCCTTATCACACTGGAGGTCCTTGTTGGAGAGGTTCTAGGCCTCTGAGGCGGCACTCTTACCCTAGACCATGCTAGGCCTAGCGCCTAACCCAAAACCCCTAAAGTGTCCAGAGTGCTCAATTTGGCTCAAACCAGCTTTCAAGGGGCAGTAGAATCTACAAACCCCTGTAACTCCAAGGTCTAGGATTGTCACATCTCTGTCTGAGACTGGATAATCTAGGCCTAACACACACATTTTACAAGACATTAATGAAATGATTAGCCCTCTACTTGGTAAGTTATTCATATGGAATGATGAAGGAGATGTGTTGTGGGGTCCACTCCATAAAATAATCTCATTTGGCCCTTTATAAGACTTTTATTTGTAACTTGGTCATTTACTCATTTAGTCGCAAAAAATATATAAGTATTAGAAATTAATCCTTAATTTCATATGAGGATTTTTCTTCCTCAATTAGTTTCTCTAGGCCATAAAACATCAACTTTAATTTCTAGGCCACAAAATTATTGTCTAACTATTTTTCCTTAAATTTCCGGGAAAATAGGTCCTAAATTCCAATTAATAGCTTTAACACTATTTAGGCCAAATTTTTTATAATTAATCCCTTCATAATAATACTAAAAGCTCAAAATAATATTTCCTATTTTTTTCCTTTTTTTTTTTCAAGATCCAAAATAATATTTAATCATTATCTTAAACGTTTCCTCATAATAAACTTGAGATTTTTTTACTCTTACTGGTTTAGCAACCTTCTTATTTCAGTCATATTCCTAAACTCCTCATCCGAAATTTTAGAATGTTACACCCGTGCTCTTGCAGTGGGAACAATGACAAAAACAAAAGTATAATGGGTCCTTTTTTGTAATTAATAAATAAAGATCATTTTACCCCTAATTACACTTATGATAGGGCAAAATTTAAAGCCTAAAAAAACTCCGCAAGTGCACGGGCCGTATCAAGTAATAAAGTGATAAGAAAAGTATCGTTCCCACGAGGACTTAGTATCATAACCTTTAGTTAAACATTAATTTCACAATTTCGTTTAAGTTGAGTAAAACAAATTGAATTTAATTAAGATAAAGAAAAACAAATCAAAACTAAAATAAAAATAAGAAAACTACCACAATAATCAAATGAGCAACCTAGAGTCACTAATCCCTTATTTGATTCTTAGATTTTATCCCCACTAAATTAACTTTGACTAAATTTAATCAGCTAATCTAGAGTATTAATGTCTATAAATACTTGTCGGTCCACTTATACACCTACCTCAAATAATTATGCAATGTTTCGCACAATTAATTAAGGTGCAATTCAAATCGGGCTCACTCTAATTTGACTATGCGGAGCTTCTAGGTATATGTCTATCCTAGACGCAAATTAGATTAAAACCTAACTTCACGTTAATTAAATTTAAATCTAATTCCACATTATTTAATCCCAAGGTCAATTTAGGATTCCCTCTTTCAAGTCCAAACCTAAATCCCCAAAACATGCTCAATGGTGATCAGTCAATAAACAATAACAATAAACACAGGATTAAATAAACTGAAATAAAATTAAGCAAAAATAACAAGTGGGAATAATCTCTAAAACCCAAACAAGTTCATAAATTATCTAGGTTGCAAAACAAACTAGCCACACATGTCTTTATTTAAATTCATAAACAAAAAGAAAAGAATTTAGGTTCGAAGAAGAAGAAGAGAGAGGAAAGAAAATTTCTCCGTCGCCTCCACAGTTCTTCCGTCCTTCCGTGGAAATGATGAAGAGAATCGAAACGCTCAGCCTCTACTCCTATGCTTCTTCGTCCCTTCCTTCTCGTTCTGCGTCTCCCGATCTTTCTGCTCCGTCCTCCTGTTGCTTGTCTCTACTTCCTTATTTATAATAATTTAGATCTTGGGTCATTGATTCTCCTTTTCTTATTAAAAAGATATCTCATATCTTGTAATTTACTCCATCAGATCAAACAATTGATTTTGTTTCTATTTTCTCGCAGGGGACCATTAAGTTTGGCTGATTGCATATCCTCTTACTGCCTTTTCTACTTCATTCCAAATCAGCTAATATTTCCTGCACAATAAAAATAGGATATGAGTAGATTTTATGTTGATTTATTCTTTGATCCCAAGTTTCATGCAATTATGGAAACGTTCATAAAATATAATTAAATAGGTATATAATATCAATAATTTCAATTAAATCTCATAAAATATACACCTATTTAATCATAAAATATATACTCATCAACTTAATTCAATACAAATGTTCCTAACTCAACTTAGTACTTAATCATACAATAATGTCCCAGAAAATGCATTAAAAATCCCAATTTAATCATGTAAAATCATATAAAAAATATGGTTTGATCAATGACAATGGTAGATATTTTGATTGATATTGCATTGATCAATATATGTGTATATGATGGAAGGTACCTTACTTTTCTCGAATTTTTTTTATATACATATGCAGGTAAAAACTCTATTTTATTTTACGATTTTACGTTTTACGATTTTTCATTCTCCTTCTCTTTTTAGGTAAAAACTACGTTTTCACTACCATGGTTCAGAACACATAACTTGGTACTCCTTTAGTCATATATAGGGCAAAGAAAAGAAAATTTTTTGTCCTAGAATAGGGCAGAAAGAGAAAATTTTCATATGAGTATACAAATTTACCTTTCATTTATTATTGTATTGACTTTGCTCTCCTGAAGTATAATGTCTATTAAATAGAGGTAAAATTGAAAAGTTGCTGAATTTTATATAGGAGCTACTAAAATTTAAAGTTTTTATTGGTTTATGTGAAACATATTGGAAATGCCTTTACATATAGGACCAGGGAGTATTAACTAACTTGGTAAGCGAGAATAGTAATAATTTATATGAGTATACAAATTTACCCTTTATTTATTATTGCATTGACTTTGTTCTCTTGAAGTATAATATATGTTAAATAGGGGTAAAATTGAAAAATTGTTGAACTTTATATAAAAGCTAATAAAGTTTAAAGTTTTTCTTGGTTTATGTGAAACATATTGGAAGTACCTTTACATGTAGGACCAAGGGAGTATTAACTAACTTGGTAAGTGAGAATAGTAATAATTAATATAAAAAAAATGTCCCCAATCCTTAAATCTATTTAACTAATTGATGACTTCCTATTTTTAATTGATTTGAGATATATTTTAATATATTTAGGAAGTCATCAATGCTAAATTAAAGAGATTTTATGATGATTTTAAGGGATATCAATCTGGATGCATCATTTAGGGGATTTCAATTTAAAATAGAAGTTTTTGAGTTTAGGAAATAAATCATAGTAATTACAGGTTTTGAATAAATTCAGTTTTTTTTAGTATTATTATTATTATTATTATTTCCCTTTTTGGATTGCACTCAGGGAAGCACGGGCTGTTTATTTGGTCAAACTCCAATGCATGATTTTAGCAACTTTGGGGAATTAAAGAGGCAGATGGACCCCACGCAAAGGAAAAGTGAAAGAAATTTATTGTTGAATCAATCAGGAAGATTGGAGCAAAAGGAATCATTCACGCTGGTTATATATTTTGGGGAATTCCTTTTGGCGGCAAAAAAAAAAAAAAGAAGAAGCACGGATAAAAGAAAAAAGAAGACACATCAGCACGCAGAGAAGAGAAGGAAAGAAAAACAAGCAGAGGCAGAGAAGCGGAGGCAGAGAACAAGACGTACGGTGCAAGAAGAAAAGCGAGGACGCTATAAGGAGAAGGCTCCACAATTTTGTGATCTTGTTTTTCTTCTTCTTCTTCTTCTTCTCTTCATGCTGGACTTTGAATTTCTTGTTTTTGTAATGGATTTTCTTATAGCCATGTGTGGCTAATTTTTCTTTGCAACCTAGAGAACCTATGAACTTGTTTGGGTTTTAGAAATTATTCCCACTTTTTAGTTTTGATTAATCTTATTCAGCTTATTTAATCCTGTGTGTATTGTTATTGCTTAGTGAGTGGCCACCATTGGGCATGTTTTGGGGATTTAGGGTTGGACTTGGAAGAGGGAATCCTAAATTGACCTTGGGAATAAATAATGGGGAATTGGTTTTAATTTAACGTGAAGTTAGATTTTAATCTAATTTGCGTCTAGAATAGGAATATACCTAGAAGCTCCTCATAATCAAATTAGAGTGAACCCGATTTAAAAAGCATCTTATTTAGTTTTGTGAGGCATCACATAATTGATTAAGATAGGTAGATAAATGGACCGGAAGGCATTTATAGACACTAATACTCTAGATTAGCTGTTTAGGTTAAGTCAAAATTAATTTAGTGGGGATAAAATCTAAAAATACCAAACAAGGGATTAGTGACTCTAGGTTGTACTTTTTGATATTGGAATTTGCTCTTTTGTGAAAAGTCTTTTGCTATTATTAGTTCTTATTCTCTTTCTTTTTGAAAACAATTCTGGCTTGCTCAACTTAAACGAAATAAGGAGATTTAATACCTAAACGCTAGTTAGATTGAGTCCTCGTGCGAACGATACTTTTCTCATTACTCTATTACTTGATACGGCCCGTACACTTGCGGAGTCTAAAGTTTTTCCCTATCACTAATTTGAGTAAATTATGGGAACTAAATAAATTATTTAATTATCACAAATATAACATGATCTACCTAAAATGCCCATCCACACATATGACATTAGATTATACTCTCTCCATCCTTATACATATATAACGTCGTTATAACCAAATTGTGGGGTTCTATAAAACATTTAAAATTAGTTAAAAGTAATAAATATATGGGAAAAGTATTTTTCCCCAACGATACCCTTACTTATAAATGAGTAAGAGGAGAATAATGATGAGAAAACAATGAAAGAAAATATATGGAGAAAGATAACATGAGAGAATAAAAGGAATGAATCAAAACTGTAATTAATGCAGCGTATGAAATTAATTGAAGGTAAAATTGGTAAAAATGCATTTGTTATTCTAACCAACTTAAATAAGTTCTTATAAGGAGGGATAGGTCCCCTCAAAACATGAGACATTATATATAAGGACAAAAGGATCATATCAATTTATAATAGTGGTGGAGCCAGGATTTAGGGTTTGTGAGTGCACAATTAATAATGTAATTTGGGGGTTCGGGGCAGTGCCCCCGAAATTTTTTTTTAAGGAAAGTTTTAAATGCATTAAAAAAATAAAAGAATATAAACAATAAAAAAAACCTTCAACTTAATATAGAAAAATAATAATCAAGAGTCAATTAAACTATTACAACAATAAGATTACAAAAACATTTTTCAATTCTTCATTCTTTGAAAATATTGCATTATATCTTCATCATCAATTTTATCAAATATATCACGTTTAACATAAATGTGTCAAGAGTTCTTTAAGATCATACAATGTGAGTTTCAAATGTCTACAATAGGAGAATTAAATTTCTTCTTAGGACTTTGAATCAAGCAAAAGACGAATGAAATATTTATTTCTCAAACTAAATACCTGTAAGAACTTCTTAAGAAATATGGAACGGATCACTACAACAAAGCTGGTATCCCTATGAACTCAACAACTTTTGTAATATCCTAAGACATATCAAAGGTAAAAAAAATAAGAATGGAAAAGGAACCAGATGAGTTCCAACCGCTGACCTTTTACTCAATAATCAAGATTTTTACCACTGAACTATGGACCCACTGACACTAGCATGTTACAACTAAAAATATATAGTTTTTCAACATTTTATGGGTGCACTTGCACCCAAAGAAATAAATGTGGCTCCGCCAGTGGTTTATAAAGTTAAATAAATTAATTTAGAAAAAAATGATAAATATTAGAAATAAAATGGATGAATGTCTTATATTTAAAAGCAAGAACAACCTCCTCACGGGATTTCAAAAGAGAATCATGTTGAGCTATAAGAACTTGAGGAACAATATCAATATGCACGCGCATATCTTAAAAGGAATATGTAGTGCATATAATAAAGAGTTCAGTGAGCAAGGGGAAATTATATTCCTCATTTAAAAACTAGACTTGATAAAACTAGAGTACATTTCCCAAATAACATAAAGCCTTGCAAGCAGCAGATCAATAAGTGGTAACCTCTAAGATTTCATGTCATTTTAGCACATTTTCCTTAAGTTTTATATACTATATGATATATTTGAGCATATTTTGGATACTCAAGATAGGAAAATATGCATTTGACTTTCGGTTGCACAACATTGCTCACATTTTGGTCATATTCTTAGTTGGTTTTTCATGTTTTTAATGTTACCCCTTTGTAGGACTATTTTGGCACAAAGATCAAGTGATTACAGCCTCATTACTAAGTTTCGAAAGACATGGAGTAACGAAAGGAACAAACGAAGAAACAACCATACATCAAGGGGAAAAAAAACATAACCAAGGAGCGCCTCTGGAACGTGGCTATCTAGAAAAACAGAGGTTTCAAGATAGAGAGCATCAGAGACTAGGCGCTCAAGCGATGGCCTAAGCCATGATTGTGGAAAAACGAAAACAAAGAGCAAGAGCGGTGCCTAGGCGCTAGAGCGAGGGCTTGGGTGCTCCATTTTGTCAGCAAAACGCTCTGCTCCATTAAACCCAAAAATCTTAGGGTTTTGAGTATAAATACCGTCCAACTTCCTCTTGGTCGTTATTCTTGATTTCTTGGGTGTTCTTGGGAGCTCTTGGCAGTGCTAGGGCAAGGATTTTGGTGGAGATTGAGTTGGGGTTTGAAGGGCTTCTTATCTTGGTACTTCTTCTCCATTCTCCTTTCCTTCTCTCTTGTTCAATCTGTGATTACTCCTCTCTTTTTGTGATTAATGAAGAATTCTAAGCAAATAGAAAACCTTGGAAATACGAAATTATGTATAATTAGAGTTTAATTTAGATATTTAGAGTTATCCTTAAGATTATTAAATAATATTTATCCCTTAGAACTAGGATTTATTTATTTATCTTAGTTATCCTATAATTATCTCATGGTTATTCAATAACTAAAAGAAATAAGTTGAATGAATGGTGAGTTGGTGATGGCAAAAGCTTCCTCTCAACATTAATTGCCTTACCTTATCTTTCCTGACCACTCTCTCTATTCCATCCATTCTCACAAGCTCTGTACATATATTTTTTTAAAAAAAAAGGAAAAAAGTTATGGTGGACAAATATAATCTAATTAATGAAATGGTGAAAAGTTCCGTATGATTTAATGATAATCGAAGAGTCAGAGTTATTTGACTCAACTTACACCAAGCACATATTTAAGTATTGGCTTAAATAAGAGGTTATGAGTTCAACCCTCATCCATTTGATACCATAGCTGCGTGACAGCCTGAGTTCTCCTTCTGTCGGGCGGCAAAGAGATGGCCAAAAAATAATGACCGAAGCAAATCTAAATAATTTAGTTATGTGAAAAGCGTTCTTTAACCCTTTTTCGTTATGCACAACAGAAAAAATAGTCAGGGATATAATACTCCATACAAAAATACACATTTCTCCATATTGATTATTGAAACGAAGGCTTTTTTTTTTTTTTTTTTCCTTGTCTAAGCTTCCGATCATCTAAATGACACCGTCACTATTTCGTGATTATTGAATATGGATATTTTATTAAACTTGAACATGATTGCAACGTAACATGCGCGCCTTTTTTTCACTTATTCATCATGGCGGATCGATCTTCTGCTTAATTAGGTTGTTGAACTGAAATCCCAAGAAAGAACTTGGTGTGTTTCCACCAAGTCCCCGGTGGCGGCGGAGAAGCCAACATAAACCCTCTCCGGCAGCACTTTCGTCAAATCAACCTCAGTCATCAAAATGGTTACAGAACCCGGATAGCTCACAGAAGCACTCAATCTTAAGCTGTCAGAATCATAGCCTACGGTTGCCCTCGCAATTTGGCCGTTAGGCTGCACATCACTCGGCCAACTCTCAGTAACATCGGACCTAATAGAGCCCAGGTTGATTCCGATATGAGGCGACTGCGACCCCGGATTGGGGTCCCACTGGTTGTTAAAGCTGTCAAACTCAACGAAGACGATCTTGTTCCTGCCTGCCTGATTGAAGGCAGTTTGAGAGGTGAAGAGTCCGAGGAATCCACCGGAGGAGTTTACAAACGGGAAGTTGTAGCCGGTCGATGCGAGGAAGAAGGTCATGCCGTCGCCGTGAAGCTTTGAGGAGCTCGGTCGTTGGACGACGAAGGTGAAGTCGGTGGAGAAATTGAATCCGCTGCGAGTGGTTGGGTTGTAGAGTTGAACTTCATGGAAGAATGCTGCTAGGCCTGCATTGTTGTGAAGTGGGTTGCTCAGGTTGTCTACCTTCGTTAGTTGTAATGCACCGCCTGAAATGGTAGCACCACCACCGAGTTCTATACGTGAATTAATTTCCTTGAATCTGGGGAAAGAGAAAGAAAATGATTCTGATTTGACATTGATGATGTTGTTGTTAAGCAAGAGGGTAAAGAGCAATAGGGTTAGAAAAACAGAGGAGTTGTTGAAGATGGCCATGGTTGGACGGACTTTTGTATGCTGCGTGGTGAGTGATAATGAGTCAGGGACGATGGAAGATTTATATGTACGGAGGTGTGTGGTGGTATTCGGCGGTGGTGAAGAAGACAAGCAAGTTTCATAGTGTTTCTACCTTTTCTTACAAAGTTACGGAGGTGTGTGGTGGTATCCGGCGGTAGTGAAGAAGACAAGCAAGTTTCATAGTGTTTCTACCTTTTCTTCCAAAGTTACGGAGTACGATGTCCGATGGATGTGGAAAGGTTAAAGGAATCCTAACAGGAATATCCATAAATTCACAGCATACAAATGCCCCCACCCGGTTTTCTTTTATTAATTAATGTCACGTTAAAATATTATTTATATGTATTTATACGAACTCCAATTCTACATCTCTTCCCCCACTAAAGCCAACATATGTTTATAATACTCGTGCGTTCTATTTATTTGTATGTCATTTATAGCATATTTCATACCGATAACGAAAAACTTAAAACTTTAGTGACTCTATCATAAAATTTAACATATGTGTATGTAAATTGGTATAGCCTAGATGACGGCTTTAATCATAACTTCTCATCTAGCAAAGGATAGGAGAGAATGACCGCAACCCTAGATTTTACTTGCTACTCATTCACTAACATATGCCAAAGCCTGACTAGCATATCTATAAAGAAACTATGAGTAAGTTCAGGACATCCATGGCTCAATTTAACACCTTTAATATGCCTACCTTTCAAACTCTTACCAATCATAAGAGAAAGTACCTATGCAACTAAAATAAACCATTATGGAGAGAGGGGATCCCCCTATTGTATGCTCTTACTAGAAGTAAAGGAGTTCACATTCTTACCAAACAAGAAAATGTTCAAACTAACAAAGAACAAACATTTCATTACAAGTGATACCCACATATTATAAAATCCAAATCGTAAAAAAACATATTCTAGAAAACCCCACTCATCCCTGTCATATACCTTACTTATATCCATTTTAAAAGAAAATTCATGTTTACCTCAAGCTTTCATAAGACGAAGATAATGATATACTTCATGAGCAATAATTATGTTGTCATGGATACAACGGCTACAGACAAAGGCACCTTGATTTTAAGAGATACAAGCATCAACCAAAGTGTAACATCCCGCCTTTTTAAATGTGATTTTTTAAAAGGGATTATCAGAGCTTCGAAGAATTAATCAGAGTGGCATCGGAAAAAGATTTTCTTTTTAACACAATATCTCAATCAGAGCATCAGAATAATTTTTTTTTTTTTTAAAGAGCGAGTAACTGATATACATTCCCTATTGCTACGTCTGGTTGCTATTACAGTGGTACAAAACTCTGAATATTTACGATTACAATGACCCCTAGGTACCTCTTTGCCCGTGCCCTCTCGTGTGCTATTCATCCTTGTTCTTGTCCCGGTTCCACCAGTATCTGAAAGTATGAGCTGGGGTTCAATTCCCATTGAACCCCAGGTAACGGTTAACCTCATGCTTATGTACAGTTATGTATGACAGATATTCATGATAAAACAGCAATATTCATATTCAATATTCTTTTCTCAAAGATAAAAACACAACCATCATATATCCATATCCATATTCATATTCATATTCAGTCTGCACTCTTCACCAGTGCCACGATGGCCTATCGTGTCCTCAGCGCGCTAGGAAAACTCAAACGGCATTACCAAGACTGTAACCCGTATATAGCTGTATATATATTCAAATAATTTTTAAAGCAGAGTCACAGTCTATGAGCATATCTACCACATACAAGTGTACAATAAGCATTAGAGTTAGTGTTACAGTACGCGTCCGTACCTTTGTTGGCGATATCGGTACGTTGTTGCTCGGACCGTGATCACGTTTACCCTATAATGGTAATATTGGATTTATTAATTCACCAATAATACTCTAGAAGGTATCCTAGTCACTAATGACCCTTTTTACCCTTGGTAGGAATTTTTTTTTAACATATCACATTTAATCCTCAAAAAACGCTGGTCCATTATTTTGGACAGATTTTCGCCTAACTTCAGAAAATCATAACTAATTCTAGAAATATCGAAATGAGGATCCGTAAAATTCCCTGGAATCCTTAGGATGTCTATTTTCAAGTAAAAATAATATCTTTTGCCCAGATTACACGGTTCATTCCCAGTTTTTAAGTTTTGAACATCTGCCCAGAATTTTCAGAAATTCGCAGCCCTAATTTTGGGAATTTTTATCTCACTACACAAAATTCTTTTTGACATGTTATTGGCAGATTTAGAAAGCCCTATATGTCTACTTTCACCATGAATATTTCCAGAATTTTTAAACAACATTTTGAACATAAAATATTAGCATTTTCATGACTGATTTCAGAAATCGCCTACCAACAAAATTTCGCCAGATTTTCGTTACTTCGGTGTTTCTCTTCCGGAAATTTTGCTAAAACCTCTTCTTCATCAATTTTTCGAAATAGAGCTGATTTAACCATAAAAACATGAATCTAAAATTATTCTAGAATATTTAAGATCTAACCTACTTCTATCTAGGAATTTAAAGACTAAAACTAAAACTAAAACTAAAGACAAGCTTACCTCTTGAAGACTCTTGCTCTTCCTTCTTCTTGCTTCACTCCACTCTTGTTTAGAATGGTTTTGGTGTGAAGAATGAAGTGAACCCAAGCCCCCTATTTATAGGTGAACATCTAGGACACAAATGGAATTTAATTTTTGCCCATCTTTCACCCTAGCCATTGGATCTAGACTTAGTAAAGAAGTTTCAATCCTCACCCTCCATGTTTTCTTGTGATGTCATCCTTGTGATGTCATTTGGATGACATAATCAAGGCTTAAGTGTTATTAACAACTTTAATTAACTTTTAATTGTATTTCACTAGACAAAAATTCATTTGGGGTTCTTAATGAAGTCTTAGGCTAGTTTTCTTTTTGGTTTTATAATCTAGAATTTCTTGGCTTCATTTTGAGACCAATCTTGCCTATCTTTTCTATTAGTTCCAATTCTTAAACAATCATGAAAATGACTTTGATTATACTTGTTTTCATGCTTGATTTATGCTTGTTATGAATCTCAACTTAGTTTTCATACTTAGTTCATGGATTTCAAGATATGATTTAGTTTGTAGAGGTTTTCATTTGTTTATGCCTAGAATTAGTTTCTTGAATAATCCTAATTGTGTAATTATCTAAATTCCTATTGGTTAACACCTTGACTTTATTTTTCCTTTTTCATACTAGACACACACATATGCACAACAATAGCATACACACACATGCACAACCATGACATCATCACATGCATCACCTTATCTTCTTCCATTTTGCCTTGAAAGTCTTCATTCATTTATGGAATTTCATGACTCACCCATTAGTAGATTGATGACTCAAGGCTTAGATTCATGACTCTTCTTGTTTAGGGTGGTGACTCATTTATAGAGTTGTGACTCACTTATGCATAGATTTATGACTCACTCTTGCTAGGATTATGACTCATATATGCATGTGTGTCTTTGATTAATTTAACAATTTCCCCTCTTCCTTTCTATATAAAAAACGTCACCCTCCCCCTTTTATTTAATTTTTAATTTGTTTTTTATTTATCTCACACAATACTTTAAAATCTCCCATTGGCTAAGCTTAGGTCACAAGGATTAAGCTTTATCATAACTAATTGGAGCCTTTAGATAAGCTTTATAAGGTTAAATCTTGACCCTTAGATCTTAGTTGTAATTGTTGACTTTTCAAAGCTTGATTAGAATTTAATTAGCATCTTAATCCAATACTTAATTGCCCCTTGATTATTGTATTAGTGGTTCTTAGGAAAATTTATGACCATTGATAATCCATTTTATGCTAATCTCATCCCCTTATTGGTCTTTGATTCTTAATTGACTTAATACATCTCTAATTGATGACTATTAATATGAAATGTAAATAATTTTCTACCTAGTTTATTAGTGTAATTTAATTGTTCATTAATTGTTGATAATTGCCCTTTAATTGTTCAAGTGTTTTGGTAATTCTTCATGGCCCTTTATGAATTAATATGAGCTAGGTATTAGTTCTAGGGTTTTAGAAAATTTGGTCTCTTAAACAATATATAGAATTGGTGTTTTAAGACCCTTTGATTTAATTATGAAAATTAATACAATTATTCCAATTATTTCAAATTTAATTGTCCCTTAGTTGTTCGTAATTTCTCCTAATTGGTATCCGTATTTTCAGGCCATTTAATTATCTCTTATGATTAAATTAGGATTACACTTAGTTTAAGAGACTTTAGAGCATTCTATAATATTTTATGATCCATTGTGTGATTTTTAAAATTGGGTTTTGCCCTATTTAAATTCTAGAGAAAATTTGCCAAAGAAATAAACTACAAAATTTGGAAACTACATATTCTCCTTTTTTTTGTTTTATAGATATTATTTGCCAAAATATAATATTTTCAATGGCTATGAATTTTAGGGTATTATATTTCTCCAAATTTATTTATGTATTTCCATAACTCTTTCTTGCTCCTTTTGATCCTACAAGAACCCGAATTTAATTTGGTAATTGTTTGTATTTTTATGATATTTTATGATCCCTAGAAAAATTCAATCATTGATCACCCTAATCCTATATAAGAATTTCCTAGAAATTAGAATAATCATACCTCATAATTTGAGACCACATATTTACCTAGTTTAAATAGGTGTCATTTATCAAAATATTGTAGTTATGAGAAATTATAATTTTTGGGGTATTACACAAAGGTTGTATCCAATTCGCCATTATATATCTTGAAATAATCTTATATGAGAATTTAAGTTACACAACCCTTTGGGGTGGAATTTGTAACATCCTAATTTTACTTTTAGAATTTAATTATAATTATGAAAGAATTATATATGATGAACTTATTTATGATGTAATTGAAAAAAAGGGGAAAAAGAAACAACAACAACAACAACAGTAAGAAAAAAAACGAAAAAAAAATAGAGGAAGGACTAGGAAGGGCTGGTGACATCAAGTGGGGGTAAGTCACCTTAACTTTTGTGGGGAAGTGGTTCCACTCCCCTCCAACCACACTCCTTAGATATTCACGCCAGGGGGATGGTGTGAGCACAAAAGAGCGAAAGTGAGAAAGTAAGAGAGAAAAAAGAGGAGTCTGGAGGTTATTCAATGTATTTTAAGGTATGTTATTTATCTTATAAGATTATTTAAGTAGCTAAACTAACTTTTTTTCAATAAACTTTCTTCATGATAGTATTCTACTTATTTTTCTATTTCTCATGAGTGTACTATTGTGTTGGTTAGTGAAAATTTTGGGGTTAGAATTTTGAAAAAGTTGAGTTTTTACAATAGATGATTATATGTATATATATAGATACATATGTATACATACACACACACATGTGTGTGTGTTTGTGTGTGTGTGTGTAAAGTAGAGAATGATTACTAGTTAATTTTAATTGATTTAGATTTTTTTATTGATTGTTAGAGGATTAATTTTCTATTTAAAAAGTTTTGACTTTATGTCATATAGAATGTGTTTACCGATTAAATGTCATATAAATAATTTATCTGAGTCAATGGTGATATTTTTGAAATTTAAAGGACAAAATTGTCATTTCTAAAATTGATAGGTCTAAATTGTCATTTTTAAATTCGTAGGTCTAAACAATCATTTAAGAAATTGGAAGGACTAAACTGTCATTTATTAAATTTGAAGGACTAAATGGTCATTTTTAAAATTTAAACCCCAAACTGTCATTTTCAATTTTGTTATAATAATATATTACTATTAGAATTTGTATATTTTGAGTTATAGTAAATTATATGTTATGATTGCGATAGTGTAGAGCCTTCTTGTGATCGGTAATTTTTCATATTGTGCTACTCAAGCTAAAGTTAAGTTTAGAATTGAGGTAACCAGGGTTTATTTATTCTATATGCTTGTTTTGAACTGTATGGTGTTTTCTTAGCCTTACTTTCATATATACTACTTGTTTGTGTTTTGAAAAATATGAAATTATTTCAGTAAAGCAATGTATTTTCCAACCTATATATATATATATATAAGTGAATATTGTTATTAGGGTTGTTATTGTTGTGATAATTATGATGTTTGTTGTGAAATGATGTATATGAAATAATAATTTTTCAAAAGTGTTGTTGAAAATTATAGTGTTATATTATTTTATTTTATTTTTTTGTTATGGATTATGTTGGTTTGTATAGAAGAGATTGAAAGTGAAATTGTGTCTATCGGCTTTCTCATTCTTGGCCCGGATTTAAGATTAGTGTTTTGGGTGGACACCTCATTGTTACAGTATATTGGTGATGGTATAGGAGGGGACAATATTATTAAAGTGACTAGCTAACATTGTCCGGGTATATTAGTAGTGATAGGTTGTACCACGTCCAAAAGATATAAGGAGAAGCAAGATGGATGAGTGAAATGATTCTAATTATTTTTTAATTATTATGTATTATTAATTATTGTTGATATTATAATTATGTTGTTAAACATGCTTCTTTGACTTACAATCATTTCCTACATATTTGATAAATTAGTTTTGGTTACAAAGACTTTATGTCTCACCCAATCATTATTAATATTTTTCAAACAAGACCTCTAATTTTACTAGAGGACAAGGGAAGTAGCCATAGGCATAGAAGTCATGGAATTTGTAGGCCTCTTTTTAGGATTGGTGTTGTATTGATTTCTATATTATTATTCTAGGGTTCTCATGTTTTCAAAATACTATATTAACTGTTTTGGGATGTGTAACACACCTATTTTCATGATCAATGTACAAAGTGTGAATTAAAGAAATATTGAGAGGGTTTTGGCAACAATTAAATTGTTTATTTTCATGGAACCTTTTTAATTGTATTTAGTAGCTAAAATGACATATTAAATCAATGATTTTAGAGATTTTATGACAGGTGAAAGTCACTATGATTGTGACTACATCTCGAATCCATAAGCAAGGAAAATGAGGGAATTGCTTTAAATGAATTAGGGGCAATTAAGAGAATTAACTTGTCAACTTTATTAAGTACCTAAAGGGCATTGGAGAACAAATTATTGGACCTAAAATAAGGGTAAAATTTTGCCCAACCATGGAAAAAGGGAGTGAAAGTGAAATTTGAAAAGCATGGCATCTAAAATCTAGTTGACAAAGACAAAGTGACATGGGTGTACGTGTAAAATAAACAAAAAGCAACATCTTTGTCCCATTTTGAATAGGATTTTGCCTAGCACTGAGGGAACATGAGAACAATAATATTTCCAATGCAAAAAAATAATTAGAAGCCAAGGGAATAACATGACAATTGAAATTAGGCTTAAGATCGAAGCCAAGCAAGATTACATTATCAAGATGATGTAATCCAACTTAATGTGCAAGAGTCAAATGGGCATCATTAAAGCATAAATCTTCCTCCCCAAGAGACCTAGGGCGCCGGCCACAAGAAGAGAAGGCTAGGAAGAAGCCTGCACAAAAATTCACATGTTCAAATGCAAAGTCAAAGCAATTAAACCTAGGAGGAGAAATGGCAACTTAGGGAATTAAATTGGACTTTTTAGTAGGCAATTGTACAAGGGAATTAAGAGCCAATAGAAGTCAAATTTCTTTCCCTCCATGCAATGAAATTTCGATTAGCCACATGAAGAGAAGGAAGAAGCTGATTAAACAAATTTAAAGCCAACATGAAGCCAAATTAAGAGGTCAAACACCTAGGGAAAATTAGCCTATGAAAGGGAACCAAATAGGACTTAATAAAAGCTTCTTTTTGAAGCAATTAAAGAATCTGATCACTTATGTGCCCTAATAATTTTGTCCAGCTGGAAGCCAAAAGAGCAAGTAAAATCAAGTCATAACTACAAGAAGCCAAGGTCAAGAACTTTGAGTTGAAAGCCAACTACCTTCTACTTAGTATAAGACCTAAATTTAAGACCAAAGTACATGTGAATAAAGCAAAAATATAACCAAAATGGGCAAATTTCAAACAGCCATAATGACCCAAGAAAAACTTGGAGAAAAAGAAAGGGAAACAAGTCAAAAACCCTAGGACGCACTTTGGACCATTGGACACATTAGCTTGCATGGACATTTCATATGATCCATAAGGTTTATTAAAGACTCTTCAGCCCTTATTTTAGCTTCCTAAAACATGCAAGATAGAGAGGAAAAGAGTGAAAAAGGGAGCCTGTTCACTCAGAAGAGGAAGAAGGCATACAAGTTGAAGAACAAGGTAACTAGGTTTATGTTTGGTTAAACTAGCCTTCTATCTTCTATCCTCAAGGTCCTTCTGAATAACATTTTCATAGTGTCTCTATGATTCAAGGCCGAGACCCTAAGGAGCCAAAGAAGAAGAAATCCAAGTGGAACCAAGGCACAAGAGGAGTAAATCACTAGCTTAGCTTGTTTGTGGCTTGTGTTTTGGGATTTTGAGTATTTTTTTATAAAAATGGCTGAATAAAGGAATAATGTTTTTATGGAAAATGGCTGAATAAAGGAATAATGTTTTTATGGGGGGAAGGCTCTGCCTAAACATTTAAAACAGGTTATCAAGTGATTAAAG
Source organism: Acacia crassicarpa (assembly GCA_034222035.1). Classification (NCBI taxonomy): domain Eukaryota; kingdom Viridiplantae; phylum Streptophyta; class Magnoliopsida; order Fabales; family Fabaceae; genus Acacia; species Acacia crassicarpa. Next base: position 12,967,387 of record JAWXYG010000009.1, on the reverse strand, counting down.
TCAAGATAATGATGTCTAAAGAAAGATTTAACCAAGTGATGAATGAATATGAAGCTAAAGTGGAAACTATGATTATTGTTTGTGATTTGTGATTTTTGTCCAACAAAGCATACATGAGTTTATGATGTGATTTTTATGTTTTTAATAGTTATAAAGGGTCCAAAACAAAATTTTGTATGGGTTCCAGTGGTAAACATAATTTTAGAACTCAAAAAACCTAAATTGCAAGTAAAGAAGAATCTGCTAGTTTCTGTGGGTTCTGGGCAGTCGTGCTTGACAAATGGTTTAAACTAGTAAACGATGTCCGATAACCATGAAACTTCACAGAATTAAACTATACATCTGGAGATTCATTTTGGTATATAATTTTGTAATTTTTCGAGATGTCTACTAGGAGAAATGAGTTTTTGAAAATAGCCCAAAAACCTGGATTTTGCCTTTGACCAAAGGAGTAAATTTTTTTACACATAAAAGTCCTGAGAATTTTTCGGGCCTCTAGAAATATTTTAAATAAACACTAGACATGTCAACGATTAAATGGCCACTAAAATCATGCCAAAATGATGTTTCTAGAATTAATTATGAATTTTTGAACTTAAGGCATATTTTCTAGAATTTCTAAAAAATGGGCAAATTTCATGAAATTAAGAGGAGAGTTTGCATAAGTGAATAAAATGAAATTTATCTTTTTTATTTAGGGTCAACGCGTGTCCGTAGTAATTTTCAGCCACTGAGAAAAATTTATAAATTTTGGACAAGTGCCAAGAAGTAACTGTTTACTTGCACACTCTATGTTACTTTTGTATGTTTGTAGTGTTATAATTGAGGAACATGTCTTGTGAGTGGGATATGTGTTTGGGCTATAAGGCCTAGTGGATTGTGTGTCCTTAGGTCGCTACCGTAGGGCCTAGTGGACTGTGTGTCCTTGGGTCGCTACCAACCCGATGATGCATTCAGTGTAGTCAGGGTTTGAGGCCCTGGCCACTATTGTTTTCCTAACGTTATGGAACCGAAGTCTATATCTATAGGCTGACCGACGTTGTTGTGTGTTCTGAATACATGTGGTATGTTTACCATTGTGGTTGTGATTTTCCTAATTGTGGATTGCATACATGCAGTGCATATATATTGTATATGAGTTTAATAGTTACTCTGGGATTTAATCTTGAACTCCAGACCATGCAAGAGATATAGGCATTTTCGACTGAGTTGATTTGAAGGAAATAGATGAGAGCATGGAGCTTGGGATGGAAGAAATAGGAGATGCCCTATCGCTTTTTGTATTTTATATTTTGGATGATTGTATATTTCTACTTACTGCCGGATACTTACTTTGGATTACTGTACCCTAACTCTACAAGGACTATTTACTTTTTTATTATCGTACTTTTACCAGTATTATGCATTCGTCCAAACCGATCATACGCTATGCTGCGTAATGCTTTGATGTACATTGAAATGGGATAATTAACTAGGGAAATGTAATAAGTAAGAGGGATCCCTCTAACCTGCCACCTGAAAGAGCGAGGTCGGTAGGGGTGTAACAAGATAACTGTTTATCTACTATTGGATCGAATGCCTTATTTTATACACGATATTATTTTGGTGGATCCACAATCATATCTTGTATGGAAGTTGTTTTTTGTAGACCCTTTGTTGTAGGGTTTAGTGTTTTTTAAAAGAAAAAGGGTTTTCCATAATCCCTTGTTTATCCAGTTTTGTGAAAACATTATAGTTAATTGTTGTTTGTAAGAAATAGTCTTTTCATAATTGAGATACATGTTCAGGTTTATGTACTTTAGGGATAAGAGTGATGTTGGTTGCATTAATCCCATTTAAAACATAATGCCCTGCAAAGAAATCTTGGACTATATTACAAACATAAATCTCAATTTCAGGTCATGCAGAATGATAAAATTTACCAGAGAAACCATCTGAGCCTGACGCCTTTGTACTCCTAAGGATAAAAGTTGCATTTTTAATTTCCTCCCTGGAAACGGGCCACAAAAGGCTTATTTGCCGAAATTTTGTTATCAATAAATCCCAAGACTGCACCCAATGATTGTGTTCTAGAGGTGGCAAAGAGGTTTTGAAAAAAGTTAGCAATGTTATTTGAAATGGCGTTTTTCTCCATTAACTAGTTGTCGGGATCATTTTTAATGCATAATATACTATTCCTTTGCCTCCTTGTGATAGTAGTAAGATGAAAGAATCTACAATTTTTATCTCCAGCCTCTAACCAATTAATACGAGAACATTGCCACTAATATTTATCCTCTAAGTCTAGTCATCTCTCTAGTTCCCCTTTAATATCCGAAAATAGCCTGAGAATTCATTGGGTTGAGTTCATCCTAAGTAAGGTTAGCTAGTTGAGCTCTGAGATGTTCAATAAACTTGGCATTATTTGGGAACTCCTTCTTACTCTATCTAATTAGGTCATTTTATCCCTATGATACATGATATCTCATGATAACAAACTTAAAACAATAACGAATAAAGGATACAATTTTATACTCATGAAAAACTTAATGATATATGTCACTTATAAATAGAATAAAACAAATTATTTTGCACTCTCTCATATAAATAGTACTAGAGGAGTAATATACAATATATAATTTCAATCTCTATTATAAGTTGCTTGTAACTTATTGCTTGATTGTGCGCATACATACATACATCTCAAGGCATATTGTGGCAGAAAAATTGAATGTTTTCAAGCCACTTGGGGGAGCTTTGAAAACATATAAGGATCAAAATTGATTTAGAAACAAATTACGAAAATCGAAAATTAAATGAACAAATTGTAGAATATATCATTTGAAGTAGAAGAACTCATCTTCAAAAGGTAAAATGAGCTGCAACACAATATATCTAGGCTACGTACATCGATATTCAAGTTAAAGGCAAAATGAGATGCAACACCATCCGGGTTGCAACCTGTAATACCCGAAAAATTATTAATTATCATAAATACAATATCTTGATAAATGATACCTATTTAAAATAGGTGAATATGTGGTCTCAAATTTTAGTGTTCTATTTATTTTATTTTCTCAGAAATTTCCCTTAGAATTAGGATAACCAATGACTAAGTTTTACTAAGTCTTACTGGGAATCATAAAATACCCTAAAATTGTCATAATTAAGTTTAATCTTAATTATGTTATAAAAAGGTGATTAAGTGCTGTAAAAACTCCTAAATCAGTTATCGAAAATTATCAACAAGTATTAGACAATTAAATTGCAAGAATATATCAACAAAATCTATAATACCCAGAATTTATATTTCCCTTGAATATTATATTTTGGCAAATTAATACCTATTTAAAATAGGAAAGTATGTTGTCTCTAATTTTAGTAATTTATTTGATTATTTTCCTTGGAAATTAAAGAGGTAAAAATCCAATATTATATTAGGGATCATAAGTTGCCCTATGATTATTAAATTAATGAATGGTGCATAGATGACCAAAGTAAACCCAAAAGTTGTGAGAAAATAATTAATCCAATTAAAGAAAATTGCCAACAAATAGTAGATAATTAAATCTACGTTCATTAGATTAATTTCATAAATTTTCATGATTAATTTAATAACAAAAGCATAATTTGGGATGTATAACCCTAATTAAGAACAAATGGCTAATAAAGGATCAAGATTAGCATAAAGATGATTACTAATAATCATAACCAATAAAGTGGCCAATCAAATAAATTTAATAACACCTAGAACACCATTTTAGGATTAATGACCAAAGATTAAGCTAATTGAAGACTAAACTCAAGTGAAAATTCATAAGGCAACAAAGGCTTGTGTGTGGATGATTTTAGACCATGGAAAATAAAGCAAGAGTGTATGAGGGAAGGGGAGGCCACGTTTTTATGTGTGTGTGTGTATGTGTGTATGTAGTGATTAAAGGGAAATAGCCTTGTTGGCTCAATGTGGAGCAAGTGTTCCATAGGTAAAAATCTCAAAGACAATTAGGATGAAGTAAAGTTTGCCTAATTAACCACTAATTCTAATAATAAGTTCATAAATCATTTAATTACTCAATTAAGTATTATCAAAGACAATTAAGGGATTTTAATCCTAGATTAAATATAAGCATTAAGATAAGACAAGAACACAAATTTGGCTTAGGATGAATTATCATCTTAATTGTTACCTAACAAATACAATAAATTCTAAAATGATAAAGGGGTAATTAAATACTTCTAATTAAGCCATGATGTTCAAGAATCACAAGACTAATTAGGGAACTTGATTAAGCTTCAAATTAAACCCTAAAGAGCATTTTGCTTAATTGCTAACCAAACACCAAAGTTATCTAGTTACAAATATACTTAGAGTAACTAGGAAATTAAAGCACCAAGTTGGGAAATGCATGAAGGTGGAGAGGCCACCAATGCACTCTTGAAGCCAAGAGTTTTTTTTTTTTTTTCACATGGAGCCAATTGAGACACCAAGGCAAGAGACTTTTGTGGAAAAATCAAAGGATGAAGAGAGGGGGGGAGGTAGGCCATGTTTTTGGCCTTGAAGAAAGAAGAATTCAGATTTAACTTATGGCCAAAAATGAAAGATGTATAGGTAGAGAATTACCAAGAGTGTCATAGCTTTTTCCTATAAATAGGCACATTGTATTCATTCATTTTTCACACCAAAACAAGCAAAGCAATCTGATATAGAGAGTTGGGAGTAAGAGTGAGGAACTTCTTGAAGGAGTAGCAAGGTTCTTGGTAAATTCTCTAGCTCTAGCTTTAAGTTCTTTAAGTTTTAGTTCTTAAATTCTTAGATAGAAGTAGCTTAGATCTTAAATTGTAACACCCCTTGATATATCAATTATTATCAGAGTTGTAGCGCATAGCCTAATGAGCATAATCATTCTAGCATAGTAATACTGATATTAAATTCTGATTACATAACAAAATCCACATAGGGCTATACAAATAAATTTCTAGTCTCTAAAATAGGCTAATAAAAATAACCTATAGCATTTCTCGGTCCATGCCAGCATCACTATTCAACAATGAGTACCGCCTTGCCTTGTGAGCCTCGCTCTCTAAACTGAACAATCCACAGGTAGCAACAAATACTGGGACCCCGAAGGTTCCCAGAGTAACATGTTAATCTTACATTCTAAGCATAGATCAGTATATGACAGATAACCATCACATATACATTCAGCACATACAGCACAAACAATTCATACAGTACATATTTATACATATTGAATGGTACATACAATCATATAAAGACATACAAAGAATGCAAGATTAGAGTTACTACCTGATAGTCTTTCCAAATCCTGATCCGGTTCTCTATCCTCTGGTCATCTCAGGTAAATACCAAATCCTATAATTAAATATTCATGGTTGGCAAGTTACTACTTGTCCAAATTCTCTATTTCTCTTATTCCCAAATAAACTCCATAATCTGGCAGAATTTCCAATTAACTTTGAAAATTCATATTTAATTGCACAAAACTCCAATTAAGGTGATTCCAAAAGTCACGTGTTCCTTATTAAATCTATTTTCAGAGGAAAAATAGATTCAACTTCAAATATACGCACACTGTTCCCAGAATTTTCCGTTCATCTCAACTGTTCCAGAAAACGTCCAGATTTAACACTTAACTTGAAAAATCCATATCTGGAGTTCTAGGTGTCCAAATCAGGTGTTTCAAAAATCCATGAACTCCTTGTTAAGTCTAGTTTCTAGAAAAATTGGTTTCAACATTTAATCATATGCCAATAATTCCCAGATTTCAAAAATGTAAACACTGTTCAGAAGATGTTTCAGAAAACGTCCCAGATTTCATACTTGACTTCAAAAATTCATAACTCCCTGAATATAACTCCAAATAAGGCTTGTGACCTATCAAATTAAAGCTTGATAAGTCTACTTTTATTCTGGAAATTTTTATAGGAAAACTCAAATTTTTACTATTTTAAAAGTAAATCCGAAAATCACTGTTCATTTCTGGAAACCAGCGTTTTTCAGTGTTCAACTTCTAACTTTGATAAATCATAACTAATTCTATAGAACTCCGATTAAGGTGATTCAAAATTCTATTTGAAGTTCTATAAGTATAGTTTATGGGAAAAATATTCATCAAGCCAATTAATAGTTGTGTAATTCCCAGAAATTTGAAAAAGGAACGTTGCTTGATTCTGAAAATAGGACTTCCCAGATTTTCTAACCAAACTTTGAAAATTCATAACTAGAGTTCTAGACGTCGGATTAATACGTTCTAGTACTCATTTGAAATATTGAGAAGAGTACTTTCAACTTACCAAATTTCATGGTCAAAGGAAATCATTTTCCTGATCAAAACCTCAAATGAATCTGACTAACTCCTTAAAATCTCCAGAAAACAACTTACATATAAGTTTCAAGCATTCTTCTTCTTTTTCTTCTTCGATGGCCTCATTCTCTTGGCTCTCCCCTTATTTTTTTGTGTTTTGCATTCACAGGTCTCTCTCTCTTTCCATTCTCATTCTCTCTCTTTCTCTTTTCGGTGACAGAACAAAATAAAGAATGGAAAGAGTGTACTACATTTTCTCCCGTAAATGAATAAGAGAGAGTGAATGATTATTTGAGGGAATAGTAGCTGTGCATGTGAACGGGAGAGGGGCCAGCAAAATGAGAAAATGAGTGGAGTAGGTGTATGTGTCACATTATTGTCTCCCTTGTTATCTCCTTATGCATCCGTGAATGAATAAAATTTAGTGTGAGGGAGTAATGTTTTTCAAGCATCCAATGCTTTTGAATAAAACATAGGGAGTGTTCACACATTGTCAAAATCCATCGCATATAAGCAATGGAAATAGAGAGTATCACATTAACAATTTTCTACATTTACTCTTACTTGTATTCCACCAACAAAATTTGCATTTGATCTTCTTCAACTCCCTACAAGGCTTTTGTTTACAACTTGATTCTTTCCTCATTTAATTGCAAACTTTAGATAAATATTCTAAATAAATTCTTACTATCATATATGGATTCTTCTTTCTCAATTAGCTTCTAAACGCTATAAAATATTGACACTAAAATTTCTAAGTCAATATTTATTCTCCAACTATTTTTCCTTGAATTATTCTTCTCCCAAAAATTCCAAGAAAAAATAGGTCCTTAAATTCCAACAATTACATCTACAATCTTTTTAGGCTCAATTTTCATCATAAATTCCTATAAAATGTTCCTTATTTTCAAATCCCGAAATTTGGGATATTACATTTCTCCCCCCGTTAAATAAATTTCGCCCTCGAAATTTGTACATTTTCACTTCGGGGAACCATTCGAAATACTCAGTCCACTTTTTTTACATATGCTTACCAAGCATGTAACATCCACACAAAATTACTATTCATCTTGTACCTAATGTAATATTCAAATTCAAGTCTACCGATATCCGCACAGCGCTAAGCCTCACAGTCGGTATATTCTCCTTCCAATTCATTTTGTTTTTATAGCGCTAGATATTCTGACCTTATTGTCCAGGGATTTACCCTTGACCATAGGTTTCTCAATTATATCCTGATACAATTTCAGATATTCTATTAGCTTCAAATTTTACTTTGGGCAAACTAGCCCAGCTCTTAATAATCCTTCAAAAGAATTATTGTCACGAGTTTCATTTCTCATTCTTTCAACATCTCAAATTCTAGAGATTTGCTTGTTCAATTCTATTCTATGCTTGAGCTTCTTCAATTCAAATTCATAAATTACTTTCTTCTGCTTAGCATTATAGCTAGCGATTACTATCTGACTTATCAATATAGATTTTTGGACCATTCTGTCAGTTTCTGTTCCTATATCAACATAGTCACCCAATGCACCACTTTCGATTCAAAAACATCAGTGAAAACAATCACGTTAATGTTTCACATTTTAAAATACGGGCAATGATAATCACATCATTGCTTTTCAATTTTCTATGTTATCTCAAATTCAACTTTCTGATTTTCAAATTCAAATATTCAAAATTCTATGGTAGCAGTACATTTTCAAAATTTCACTCTACAATATAATTCTTTCATATTTTCAGAGAAAACATATTCGCTGCCAGCTCAATTACAAGAAAATACATTCATTTCACGGCAGACCATATTGGCCGCTTTGTTACAAACTGTAATAATTTCCCTTATCGAATTACCACACCCGGCCTAAACCGCCATGGCATTCAGGGTTACCCCACATTCAAGGGCACTACCTCCCGGCCTAAACCGGCGATAAGGTTACAATTCTGCTGGGTAAATAACGCCTCTCCTCTAGAGGATTTGTTCGCTCAACTAAATTTAGCTGAGATAAGTATTCACAAGTGCTCAACTTTGGATCTGAGGATAAATCCAAAGTTTAAGAGTCACTAGATATTCTTTACCCACACAGCTTGCATTCTCAATTTCAAAAATATTCAATGATCATTCTTTCAATTTTCAATTCAAATGAGCTTTATTAATGGCAAGCGATTCAAAAATATTTCACAAGCACCTGGTAAGATCCAGCAAACTGAGTATTTCTACAACAGTTCTTGACCTTTTCCAGTACTGTACTGCTTTCAAAACCACAAAATTCAAAATTCAAAATTCAATTTCAGATTTTGGGTTCTACTGAACCCTCTCTACGGAACAACATCAATTCAAAAATAACCATTGCCCTGGTCTCAAATTCTGTTGAAAACCTTTCATTCAAGAATTCAATTCATAAAATTCAAAGTTTCAATTCAAGCTCTGGGTTCCAAAAGGATCCCTTCTATGAAACAATATTGTTCAAAAACAAATACTTCAAACTGAACTTTAATTCAGCTGAAAACATTGTTGTTCAAAATTTCAATTCAGAAAATTCTCAAATACAACAGGTGCATTGGAAAATTCAAAATTAAATTTTTCAAACAAATGCAGGAACCAGACAACCATTACAGAAGGTCTTCACTTCAAAATACACTTCAGGTTCTATTTTTAGCTACTTGAGCAATTCATAGAACATACCATTCACTCTAAGGAGACTTTTTGATTCAAAATCCAACACTATGCTAGATCAACATCTAGCAACCGCAAAATACCTTATACACATTGGTACCATATTCTAGTGCCTTAATTCATTTAAATCAATCGGTACCACATTCTAGTACCTTTGTTCATTCTGGTCGATTTAATGCCTAAAGAATTAGTTCCATTACCAAATTTCATTCTCAAGCCTCAATTCAGTTGGTAACATGCTTTAGTTGTCTCTCCAACATTCAGGTTTATCAACCTAATTCTAAAAATTCGACCATATTCCATAAACCTGCTAACATTTCCAAGATTCATATCTTACAATATTCAGGCACTATCCTCAAACATTCAAATAAAATTCAGCAATTTCTACGAGGTTCTACCTCTACCTCATTTCTCAATATCATCAAAACATGTTTTAAATATCATTCTTATGCCTCAGAGGTAATAACCATTCATACACAAAACATTGTTGACAATGCAGCACTGATCACAAGGTTCACAAGATTTACTTTATCACACACTGACCTAAACATTGTTTTGGCTCAGAACAAATTCAAACTTATCTTTAATCATACCGCATTCGTTCTTATATTTTCTTAGCATTTGAAAAATTCACCATTTTTCATACTTCAAGATATTCAGATCTTACACCGAGATATTTCAAATTCCCAATACTTCCAGAGAGTCTCCTTTCTCGAGATGGCTTTAACTGATCAGACTTCCATTTTCAAATGCCAGTCTGACATCTCGAACCAACTACACGCTCCAAGACAGATTTCTAAGAGACACGATCTTGAAATAATCATCGTGCAACGTGTATTTCTTGAAGATACAACCGACAATAAATGCTACACTGTCTTTTATTTGGACCGAAAGTCTATAAGACTCCGACCTATAGAGGTGGCTAGGGCGTGTCAGATTGTATTAGGGTGCGGTGCCATAAAATTTCCACATAATAACAAAGTCTGCACTATTCTGAGCCAACGACAGATGAGAATCCGATGCTGCTTAACAAAATCTAGACGTTACTAGCTCAGCTATAAATCGAGTAAAGAAAGAGTAAATGTTTCACGTTCTCTCAAGCTTCACAAAACTTCCACATATTCATTTCCTCTCCGATCGTAACCTTCACTATAACCTTTCACATTATCCTTAAACATGGCCGGTTCAAGTAACTCTATTCCAGTCTCCGATTCATTCAACCCTTTCTTTCTTGAAGCCTTACTTCATGACTATCAGACTAACATATTGTCTGACTTGTCAAACAATGTATCATACCCATATTCTTCTTTACTTCCCCAAAATCCCGTAAGTATGAACGTTCATTCATCTGCCTCAACGATTAACATTCCTACTCCTCCTCCAAGGATACAAGATTCTATTTTTACAACTACTAACAGAAAGGAATCTGAAGCAGGTCCATCAAGGCGACCTGTCCAAAGGTGTCGTAATGTGGCAGAACTTATGGAGTCTACGGTACCTTCTCAACCAAGGAATCCTGCTTCTACCTTGACTGAGACTACTAATCCATTTTCATGTGGTTGCTGCCATGTTCTACGAGAGATCATTCATACCAATGGACTTCAATACCATAAACTTGAAGTTCATGGGAGGATTGGTATGATATGCCACGCTGTCTTTCACCAGGACGTACAAGGAGGTTCTTCCAGTCCTCAAGTATTTGACTTTGGTAAGAAAAATTTAGATGATGTCAAACATTTTCTAGAAAATTATTGTTTGAATCAAAAATCTTTAGGGTATGTCCTGGTGTCAGATCCCCTATCAGCCTACTATGAGGCCCTCTGTGTTGGTTTGGAATGGACTAAAAATCAAAATGAACTCCCTAATAGTTCATTTCCAACCAATACAGAAAATATATCCAATAAAGGAAAAGAGCTCATGGTTGTAAATAATAATCCTTCAGTCCCCATACCTAGTAATCCATACCGATCAAGAGCTGAACAAAATATTAGAGCTGCATCAATGTCAATAAATGATCTTAGAGACTTATTCCATTTACCTCAACAAGAAGCGGCTCAACAAGTTCGTCTATGCAAAAATGTTCTAATGAAAATATGCCATAGGGGAGGAATAAAGCATTGGCCTTATGTAAAAATTCGAAGCACTATGAGGCAAATAGCTAGATTGAGAAAAACAATGTCTTCTGATGGTCCTCTCTCAAGTGCAGCCGCTCAGGAAGAAATTAATAGACTTAAACTTGAGATGGTCAACGCTTGTGGTGGGATTGTACCAACTGTTGCTCTTGATGCTTGAATTCATCTTGTCTTTTCTTCTTAGCATTCTAATTTCTGCTTGTACTTTTATACTAAGATTCACGGGAATTTTCAAGTTTGGATATTTTTCTCACCCATTTTCAATTAATCACATAAGTTCAAGCTCCAGCAGATCAATCTAACCTATTGTCAGAACTTATGTCCTAACCGGACTTCGAAATTCTGAGTTGATAATTCTATCATAAAAATTAATATTCTAATTCCAACTTGTCACTCAGAATTATCTAACTTTCAATACAGATACTTTTCATATCATCAGAGTATTCTAGCCAAATGCCAGAACTTCAGCTCATATATTTTTATTTTAAACTGGGAACATTTCACAAATGCTCCATTTCATTTTCTATAATTCAACCTCTTCCTTTGTACTAGCATGCCAACTAGTGATCCAGGAAAAATTCTATTTTCTGGGTTTGTCTATCACTCCAATTCTCTTAATCCTGGTACCAATCAGGATTATCCAAGTATCATCATTGATCATAAATCAAAGGATTTCAAATTCTTACAATACTACTCAGAGTTTACCTTCTTGAAAATCTTCTCGCCTAAGCAAGCTTAACCTCAAAGTTTCAACAAAATCTGGGGATCTAAATCATATTTTGACACAACATTAAGAGCCCTATAGTTAGCAACAGAATCCATTTTCCGTGCTATTTCATTTGTTTATGTAATCCAATATCAGTATACTCTTCTAAAAATGCCAGAACCTTGGCTCTGATACCATTAAATGTAACACCCCTTGATATATCAATTATTATCAGAGTTGTAGCGCATAGCCTAATGAGCATAATCATTCTAGCATAGTAATACTGATATTAAATTCTGATTACATAACAAAATCCACATAGGGCTATACAAATAAATTTCTAGTCTCTAAAATAGGCTAATAAAAATAACCTATAGCATTTCTCGGTCCATGCCAGCATCACTATTCAACAATGAGTACCGCCTTGCCTTGTGAGCCTCGCTCTCTAAACTGAACAATCCACAGGTAGCAACAAATACTGGGACCCCGAAGGTTCCCAGAGTAACATGTTAATCTTACATTCTAAGCATAGATCAGTATATGACAGATAACCATCACATATACATTCAGCACATACAGCACAAACAATTCATACAGTACATATTTATACATATTGAATGGTACATACAATCATATAAAGACATACAAAGAATGCAAGATTAGAGTTACTACCTGATAGTCTTTCCAAATCCTGATCCGGTTCTCTATCCTCTGGTCATCTCAGGTAAATACCAAATCCTATAATTAAATATTCATGGTTGGCAAGTTACTACTTGTCCAAATTCTCTATTTCTCTTATTCCCAAATAAACTCCATAATCTGGCAGAATTTCCAATTAACTTTGAAAATTCATATTTAATTGCACAAAACTCCAATTAAGGTGATTCCAAAAGTCACGTGTTCCTTATTAAATCTATTTTCAGAGGAAAAATAGATTCAACTTCAAATATACGCACACTGTTCCCAGAATTTTCCGTTCATCTCAACTGTTCCAGAAAACGTCCAGATTTAACACTTAACTTGAAAAATCCATATCTGGAGTTCTAGGTGTCCAAATCAGGTGTTTCAAAAATCCATGAACTCCTTGTTAAGTCTAGTTTCTAGAAAAATTGGTTTCAACATTTAATCATATGCCAATAATTCCCAGATTTCAAAAATGTAAACACTGTTCAGAAGATGTTTCAGAAAACGTCCCAGATTTCATACTTGACTTCAAAAATTCATAACTCCCTGAATATAACTCCAAATAAGGCTTGTGACCTATCAAATTAAAGCTTGATAAGTCTACTTTTATTCTGGAAATTTTTATAGGAAAACTCAAATTTTTACTATTTTAAAAGTAAATCCGAAAATCACTGTTCATTTCTGGAAACCAGCGTTTTTCAGTGTTCAACTTCTAACTTTGATAAATCATAACTAATTCTATAGAACTCCGATTAAGGTGATTCAAAATTCTATTTGAAGTTCTATAAGTATAGTTTATGGGAAAAATATTCATCAAGCCAATTAATAGTTGTGTAATTCCCAGAAATTTGAAAAAGGAACGTTGCTTGATTCTGAAAATAGGACTTCCCAGATTTTCTAACCAAACTTTGAAAATTCATAACTAGAGTTCTAGACGTCGGATTAATACGTTCTAGTACTCATTTGAAATATTGAGAAGAGTACTTTCAACTTACCAAATTTCATGGTCAAAGGAAATCATTTTCCTGATCAAAACCTCAAATGAATCTGACTAACTCCTTAAAATCTCCAGAAAACAACTTACATATAAGTTTCAAGCATTCTTCTTCTTTTTCTTCTTCGATGGCCTCATTCTCTTGGCTCTCCCCTTATTTTTTTGTGTTTTGCATTCACAGGTCTCTCTCTCTTTCCATTCTCATTCTCTCTCTTTCTCTTTTCGGTGACAGAACAAAATAAAGAATGGAAAGAGTGTACTACATTTTCTCCCGTAAATGAATAAGAGAGAGTGAATGATTATTTGAGGGAATAGTAGCTGTGCATGTGAACGGGAGAGGGGCCAGCAAAATGAGAAAATGAGTGGAGTAGGTGTATGTGTCACATTATTGTCTCCCTTGTTATCTCCTTATGCATCCGTGAATGAATAAAATTTAGTGTGAGGGAGTAATGTTTTTCAAGCATCCAATGCTTTTGAATAAAACATAGGGAGTGTTCACACATTGTCAAAATCCATCGCATATAAGCAATGGAAATAGAGAGTATCACATTAACAATTTTCTACATTTACTCTTACTTGTATTCCACCAACAAAATTTGCATTTGATCTTCTTCAACTCCCTACAAGGCTTTTGTTTACAACTTGATTCTTTCCTCATTTAATTGCAAACTTTAGATAAATATTCTAAATAAATTCTTACTATCATATATGGATTCTTCTTTCTCAATTAGCTTCTAAACGCTATAAAATATTGACACTAAAATTTCTAAGTCAATATTTATTCTCCAACTATTTTTCCTTGAATTATTCTTCTCCCAAAAATTCCAAGAAAAAATAGGTCCTTAAATTCCAACAATTACATCTACAATCTTTTTAGGCTCAATTTTCATCATAAATTCCTATAAAATGTTCCTTATTTTCAAATCCCGAAATTTGGGATATTACATAAATATTCTAGAATAATTTTATTTTCATGTTTTAATGGTCAAAATTAGCTTTATTTCGAAAAACTGATGAAGAAGGTTACAGAGAAAAATTTTTGGAAGAGAAACATCAAAGTAAGGAAGTTCTGGCGAAATTTTATCGGTTAAGCAATTTCTGAAGTCAGTGATACAAATGTCAATATTTTATGTTGAAAATGATGTTGGAAAATTCTGGGAAATTCATGGTTAAAGTATACATATAGGGATTTACAAATATGCCAAGAACATGTTAAAATGAGCTCTGTACAGTGAGATAAAAATTCTTAAAGTTGGGCTACGAATTTCTGGAAAATTCTGGGTAGAGGCTCAAAACTTTAAAACTGGGAACGATTCGTGTAAGATGGGCAAAAGTAATTATTTTTACTTAAAAATAGACATCCTAAGGATTCCAATAAATTTTATGGATCCTCGTTTCTATTTTTCTAGAATTAGTTATGATTTTCCAAAGTTAGGCGAAAATCTGTCCAAAATTCTGGACCAGCGTTTTTTTCTGAAAAATAAAGGAAATAAATTGAAAAATAATTCCACAATAGAAAAATGGGCATTAGAGACTAAGATATCTAGTAGGATATTATTTGTGAATTAATAAATGCGATATTACCGTTATAAGATAGGCGTGATCACAGTCCGACCAACGAACGTACCAAAATCGTCAACGAAGGTACAGACGCGTACTGTAACACTAACTCTGATGCTTATAGTACTTTTATATGTGATAGGTGTATTTATAGATCAGACTCTGTCTTAAAGTTTTCCATATACATTTAGCTATACACGGGTTATGGTTTTGATAATGCCGTTGAGTTTTCCTAGCGCTGAGGACACGATAGGTCATCGTGGCACTGGTGAATAGTGCAGACTATAATAACATCCATATGCAGTGGCTGTGTTCTGTTATTATCTTTCATATGTGATTGTTGCTGTAATGTCATGAATATCTGTCATACATAACTGTTACATAAGCATGAGGTTAACCGTTACCTAAGGTTCAATATGGTATTGAGCCTCAGCTCTTGCTATAGCCTCAGGATTCGGAGGTGTCAGGGCCAAGGACAAGGGTAGGCAGCATCAGTGAGCACCCGGCTGGAGAATTTCTTTTTGATATATATTAACGTACTTTTAAATATTCGGATAATTGTACCGCTGTTTAAAGCAACTAGATACATCAGCAGTGAATGTTTATCAGATACTCGCTCTTTTAAATTGTTCCGATACTCTACTCTGATTAAACTATTTTGAAAATGCTTTAGAAAATTGGAATGTTATACAACCAACACTACAAAAAAAAAAACAATGTTTTGTACAGTCAAAATCGCATTTGCATAACAGCCAGAGAAACCGCTACAAAATGCACCATGACAAACTATTTTGTAGCGATAATTATAAACCGTTACTCAAATATGCTCACCGCTACTGAAACTGTAGCGATCTCAGGTTAACCGCTATCGGATGACATCAGTATGCCATATTGAAAGTACATGTTGTTTTCTGTCGTCGTGCAATCACCAACAACAAAACACATAGCAACTTGTTTTCTAACTTCCATCAACTGCTCCTTTTTTATTTTATCTTTACTGCTACAAGCTTTGTTCCTTGGTTTTTTAATAGCTTCACAACTCATCTCTATCTTCCTACAAGAGAGAGAGGATTTTTAAGATCACAATTTCCTTAAATGAAGAACAAGATTCCAAACAAAGACAAGAATTTTCTTTGGTTTTACTTTACAAATGACTGTGCACATTTTATCTTGTATGAACCTTTATATGCACAATTTGAGTCTAAAAATAATTTTAAAGAGAGGAAAATATGTCAGAATATTATCAATTTTTGAAAGTTATCATCAGGTTGGGGGTGTCAACTGCCCCCTCTCAATTGTGCCCCAAGCTGTGCACCTCAATTTTGGGGTACTTACCAAATGTTTTTTCTTGTTTCTTTTTATTATTAGGTTCTAGATAAAATCAGTGACCTTTTAATATCTTATGGGCAAAAATTGAAGCTAATAGTGCAGTTTTATTTTTCACTTAGAGCACTAAATCTTTGAAAAACCATTAAAAATTTTGAAAATGGATCCATTTTTCACCCATAGCATATCAAAATATTACTTATTGTATGTATAATCTAATGATAAAAAGAAACATGAAAGAAATATTTGGGAAGTGCCTTAAAATTGGTGCGCAGCTGAGAGGGCCAGCCAACACACACCCCCAGTCCGTTGTCATCAATCCCAAAAACGTTTTTGTGACAAATTTGTAACATAAAACATGAATCATCGCAGATTTGTCTCAAATCCCATCACAAATTCATCCTAAAGTTTCTGTGTTTAGTTTTGGTTGTTTTAGCATATTTCTAGTTGTTTATTTAGTGTATGAATCATTCTATGACACTGGATCCCTCTTTTCTTTGGAGAATACAGGCAAGCCAGGGCTTGAAGAGATGGAAGAAAAAAGACTAGACTACAAATGTCTAGATCAAAAATACATCAAAATGGAAAATGAACTATGGACGGCAGGCAAGCTGGTCCTTCAGGGCCATGTGAAGGCATGCTCTAGGTATTGCG
This sequence comes from Acacia crassicarpa, assembly GCA_034222035.1. Lineage (NCBI taxonomy): Eukaryota > Viridiplantae > Streptophyta > Magnoliopsida > Fabales > Fabaceae > Acacia > Acacia crassicarpa. The sequence goes on along the minus strand of JAWXYG010000009.1, from coordinate 12,950,349 downwards.
GGCGTTAGAATGATACCGTCATCGACAGAAGCCTTATGCCCTTCTTTAGCCATGTAGTCGGCACAGACAATGTTGTCACGCGAGGTGTGGTAAATCTTGACGTCCCAATCCTGGAGGAAAAGGTCTCTGATATCTCTGATAATGCCTTTTAAGGGATGGTCGTCATAACAGTAGTCCCTCATAAGGATGCTAACGGCGTCAAGGGAATCAGAGTAGAGGAGGACTTTTTGTAATCCCATCTGATAGCTCAACTTAAGTCCTAACAGAATGGCGCACAGCTCAGCTTCAATGACAGAATGAAAACCTAGAGCTTTGCAAAATCCCATCATCCAGTGTCCTTCAAAATTCCTGATGACTCCACCACAAGCCGCCTCGAATTGTTGGCGCACAAAACCATCCACATCAATTCGAACAGTATCTACAGGAGGGGGGTCCAGGATCTCTCCTCGTACCTGCCAATTTTAAAAATTTGATGGGATAAGGTATGGTTATGAGAATTTTCCATAAGAAGATAATTACACAAGTGGAGCATCTCCCTGGTATCTTTTGTTTCGCCTTAAAATAAGAAGGTACATCTAGACGTCCAAAGGATCCAGCATGCCAAGCTGAAAACTCTGGGCCATGAGAAATTCTGGAATCTTCCTTTTGCAAGACTGTGATTGGTATTCCAATTGAGCCAAACCTGCAAGTTCCCTGCAAAAAAAACTCAGAAAGATAGTCAGTTTTGATAATTTCTTTCCATAAATTTGTTGCTCTTTGGCAGTCCCTGATAATGTGAATAACAGTCTCCTCACTATTACAGTGAAATGGGCAGAGAGTGTCGCTTGTATGACCTCTTTTAGCTCTGAGAGAGTTAGTGGCAAGTCTCTCATGGCCCACTTGCCACATGAAGTACTTCACTTTTTCAGGAAGCTGTCATTTCCACATCAGAGACCAAAAGTTGTTCCTACTCGCTCCTCCCTGGTCAGATAGGTAGAGATAGGCAGATTTAACTGAGAAGTGTCCATCTTTTGCCGGTCTCCATGTAAAACAGTCAGGATAGTTAGAACGAGGAGGCTGAATTCTGGAAATAATGTTGATGATATGTGGCGGGAGGACGCCCCGCCATCTGATGTTGTTCCAATTCCCATAAATCGAGAGTTGCTCCTGCACAGTCTCATTAACATTAATCAGAGAAGGATCCGTAACAAAGGTTACCAAAGGACGATCAAGGGGCAGCTAGAGGTCAAGCCAGAATTTGGTCACAGTCCCATTGTTAACCTTTCTTCCGATTCCACTCACTGGATCCCTCTTTGCCGACAACAGTAGGCTCCAATTATGCTCTCATTCGACAGATTAAACATACATCACACTTCAACATGAGTCAGAGGCTTGTGGCAAGGCGTTAATTAACAATTGACTGGTAATATAGTAGTATGAAAGCTCTCCTCTAAATAGGAGGTCATGAGTTTAATTCCTCTTATAACTTCATATCATTAGTGCGTATCCTTCTAATTAAAAGCAATTAAATGAAAATTCCATAACTCTTCCATGACTTTAAAGCCTAACATCACAAATCAACATTAGCAGTTTCTAACCCATTAGCCCATGTTTGCAATTTAACCATTTCATATTGAGAGAAAGTGGGAGATATATTGAACTGCATATTAATGGGCAAATGGAATAAGCAGATTCCAATATAATATATTTTATGATCGTAAAGAAGAACTTTCCATCTTGTCATTTATATATAGTTGAAGGTGAGATATATATATATATATATATATATATATGCATTCAAATTGTTATGGCTTAAATTCCATGTTTAATTTGATGAGAATCCCTTCATTAGGAAGGAAGCTGTCTAATCTTATGGTCTTTCAACCAGGAAACATTAGTAGATTTTAGTTGCTGTGGGCAGGAATAATAACACTCCGCTTTTTCTCTAACCCACTTGCTTTTAGATCATTAAAATATTATTATTAAAAATAAAGTTAGCTTAATTAAAAACAAATAATCATATCAATCCTGTAAAAATATATTCTGCCTCCATGTATATATCAAATTCAGCATCATTAGTTTATTCCTTCATATCAAATTCTAAATAGAGTTAAAATCCAAACGATGATGCATGGTTGATCAAAATAGTATGATTAAAGAGGAAATGACACTTTAGAACTAATACATCAAATTAATTTCAGTTTAGAACCAAAAAAATAATATTTCAACGAATAAATGTAATTACTTAACTATATTTTTCTAAACTGTTTCATGTTAAAATTTAGAAATTTAATTGAAAATTTTATGTAGTCAACAATAAATTGTAGAAGATGAGTGTTAAGTTCCTGCAAATATGCATTAGCTAATAAACAAGTCTTTTATAATAAAATAAATAAAATTTTTCAAAATAATTTTTTTAGTTGTATAATCATAAAAACACGTAATCTAACATTATTCACAGTTTGTTCATAAATATTTTTTAAAAAGATAAAAATATATTTCAACCCAATAATAAAATTATTTTTAAAAAATAATAATTAAACATTACCTTTATTTTAGATTCAATATACAAAATATATTTAAAATAAGAATAAAATAAAATTTCAATTTCAAAATATGAACAATCAAATTCATTATTAGCATCTTAATAAGCTAATTAATGTTTAACCCATAAGATTGGACATAGGAAGAGGTAAGCCTCATGGCCATATACTCCTTCAAATCTTTAATACAAGACATATTTACCTAATTTGTTTAGATTAAGAAAGTTGGTTAAATTAGTTAACATGACATGTATTTTCTAAAACACCTTAATCATCTTTCTTAATTTCTCATTCTCTTTCCTTGTTGATTATTGTCGATAGATCATCAATAGAAGTAAATTAGGGAAAGATTGACAAATATAAAAATTATATCTTATATTTAACACAAAAATCAACTTCTTAAATATGTCTTTATTAAGAACTGGATGAGCATATCTCTACTTTTGGCTACTCATCAAGCAGCTGAACAATTTGTGAAAATCAAAAAATATACTGAATCTCATTGTATATATGTGTATTTGTATCGCAGAAGTGATAAGAGCATAATTAAGTAACCCTAGCTAGCAATCTAGAGGCGTGGAGTATGTAAAGATAAAGGGTTTGTATTGTACGAGAGTAAACTATATATATATATATATATATATATACACACACACACACACATAGTGAGAGAGAATCGCAGTATACACAAGAAGCTAAGGACGACACATATATACTTCTTCCAAGAAAAAGTCACGCCTTCTTTTGCCAAGTGATTATAATCTGGATGAGGCCACGAGGGAGTCATCATGCTAAGAGCTCATGTGCTTCCCCTTCATTACTTTTTCGAAGAAAGACGTATATACATAAGGACCACTCAAACTGAAAATCATCTTTCAAAATGACTTCATTCATATGAATTTTGTAAGAATGTTCTGAAATTAATTTTTTTGGTTATTTGTTAAACTGATCTTATTGGCATTTCATTTTTCATATTTTAAATTAAGGACATATTATGATAATTTTGCCATAAAATGACTGACTTCCAACAACTTCACAGTGATTAGGTTTCTTAGGTCATTTTGTGGTCCTAAATTAGGATGTGTTTTAATTTTCTATCTTACTTTGTTATCCACCTTTGGCGCAATGGCCCGTAAAAGCAGAATCATTTTCCATGGTTGGCATTAATTAATTAATGGCATAACGCTAAGGATATTGTAAACTAATATGGAACCGTACGCAAAGTTGATCACTTTGGTTGGTTTCTGAACACACATGATTTACTGATCATTGACACCTGGCCTCGCTCCTTGATGGAAACCACCACCAAAAGTACACTAAATGATCAAGTATTAGTATTAGCATTAATATTAGATATTAGATTAAATAAACAGAAAGCTCCAAGTTCCATCAAATCTTATTGGTGTAAGCAATCTTGTTCACGTGGGTTTAGCCATCCAATAGAAATCCCAACTTAGAGACAATACCCTCAAACTTTATGACCGATCCATTCGTCGATGTTATACTTAATTTGAAGTCATATGAACCACTTCGTATGTGCCCCACGCTCACATGTGTGCCTGCTCCCCTTATTCATGTGTTATTCATTAAATTTAGTTTTGAATAATCCTCTTCAAGTCCATTTATAGCTAAGAGAGAAAGAGAGTATTTCGAAGAGGAAGTAGCAAATCTTCTTTCATTTCTTTTCTTGAAAAGCACAGTACATAAGTTTCCCACTAGATAGAGTTTGGGGAGCGATAGATGCGTCTACACAATATTACGGCTCCCTAGAAGTAAAGAGGATGCTTTCAGGATATAAACCCGTGACCTCTAGATTACATAACAGCAATCTTACCGTTAATCTTACCGTTGTTTCAAGGTTCACCCTCTCTTTTATTTTATTTTTTTTGTAATTATCTTTTTTTTTTCAATTCTTATATAGTATACCAATAAGTTGGATTTCAATTACTTTTATGTGAAAATTTCACTGCACACCCTCTATTGTCATTTAATATCAGAGTCCCAAAAAATTTCTAAAACTTCACTGCACCCCTAGGACTAAACTGAAATTAAGTTTTTGGATGAAAAAACATTTATGCCCTTGTTTTGCATATGGCCGAGATGGTCTCATAAATTCCCACATGTCTTGTAAATACGTATATCTAACTTGTAAATTTCCACATGTGTCTTGTAAATAACATGTATTCGTATTAATATAGTCTTTGTCCAGTACATGGCCAAGATGGTCTTATAATTGCACTTATTTGTCTAGTTCATGACATGTTTGACTTGTAAATTTCCTCATGTGTCTTGTAAATATTAATATTTGACTTGTAAAGTAAGGGTAACAATTATCTTTTTCACCCACAAAATTTGATTTCAGTTTAATCTGGGGTGCAATGTAATGTCATAAAGTTTTAAGGATCGTTTGATATTAAATGGCCAGTGAGTGCAGGGAAATATTCGCTACTTTTATTATTTCATAAAAGGAAATTATTTGGGAGCTGCAGGTGGAAGATGATATTTATAATTCCCTGATTTGGAAAATCTTAGGAAACCGAATACACAAAATGTCTGTTGGAGAATTCTTTAAGGTTGTTCTGACCATCTGCTAGCTGCTTTCCAACTCCAAGATAACAATATTAAACTGCAAGTTGTTGCACACTCCCAAACCTAGCTAATTAAGAAAGCTTAAAACATTAATTAATTAGCGTGATAATAATTCAGATGCAAATATATATATTACTGTAGAATCTAACATGCCTTGAGCCATCATCAGCTTCTGGGAACTTTAGACAATCCACATTCACTTTAAATATTTTTACCGAAAGCTACCCTCCCTCAGAGAACTTCATCATGTCAGTAAATATTTTTGGTAAGAGTGTAAAAGATCACACTCATGCATCAAATTCAACGAATTACTGCAAATTATTCTTTCATTTATAAATTTTAAGATTAAAAGTTTGAGGGTTTAAAATTGACTTTCTGAAGACAGCCTTTTCATTTTCTTAGAGATTATATTATATATATCATAATAAGTAAGATTGAACTCTATCTCTTCTGCTTATGAAATTTACGAATAAATAGATGAATTAAAATGCAGATATATAATTTTAGCCAAAAACGGAGATTTATAAGAGTATTCCTTATATTCTATATACTATTAAAAATAACAAATTGGAGCTTTATAAAATATTCTGTCCAATAACTTTAGGGTCAAAGTGAAAATTTGCCCCGAAAGTATTAAAATGAAGCAATTTTAACCGTTACCATTAAAAAGTTAACAGTCAACATCAATTTTTTAACTGTCAATGTTGGTTTTTTAACGGTATGAAGCAATATTGCTATGTTTTAAAACTTTATTTGTGATATTGAACCTAAAAAAAACTTCCAAAACGTTACTCCTCAACGGAAATCTTCGAGGCAAATTTCCCCACCTTAATCCATTACTTTGTTATCCTTCAAGCTATGATACTCGATATTTTCATAGGCCTGGGTATGCGATATAAATTATTAATAAGATTATCTCGCACCAATACATAAAAATTCCATAATGAGAGACATTTGAAACAGAAGAGGTAATTAAAAATAAAGTATTTCCAATATATAAAAATTGTATATGCCAACTTTGGAACGTGTCATAGGCTCATACGGCTGACGGCGCCATAATAAAATACTTGAAATCTTTTAAAGTGGTATTCTTTCCCCAGAGTAATAATTATATTTAATTTAAAGGAGAATTTCAATTAATGCCCATAGGACTAAGTTTATCTCAGTCAACTCTCAAAAAATTCTAAAATTTCATTGTAGCCTCATAGATAAAAATTTTTGTAGGTAAAAAGACAATGATACCTTACTTTATCTTCTTTTTTTTTTTTAAAGGTTCAATCGTCATTGGAGATCAAGCGATCGGTCACCAGTAGGCGCTCAGTCGGAGTGGCCTCCAAGGACCTGCCATCAAAGCTCCGGCGCTAGCTGGCCAAAGCTCCGGCCACTGAAAATAAATTGCATTGTTTATATGGTAATTCAACTTGATTATGAAGAGTTGCACGCTTGCAAATTAAATGAGATTTATTCAATTTGTGTTGTTCACATATTTATTCTACTTATTCTTATTCATGAGTTAGACAGTTGTAAATAGGATTTTTCAATATGTGTGTTCTACTTGTTTCATGATGAGTTGAACACTCGTAAATAGAACATGTTTATGATCTTATATTTTCTTACTAACCAATTAATTTGTGTTGAGCTTGACAATTGCAAATGGGACTTGATCGAAGAAGTCCCATTTGCAAGTGTCATACTCATCATGAACAAGTGCACTAAACATATGAACAATATAAATTAAATATAAATTAAATGAGTCATATTTGCAATTGTGCAATTCTTTATGAAGAAATGGAATACTTATATGAATAAACATAAATTAAGTTCCAATGGCCGATGGTGAAGCTTTGATGGCCGATCGCTGGAGGTAGCTTCGTCCTAGCGGCTGCCAATAACAGGTCCTCGGAGCTTATAAAAAAAATTAATGCAAGGATACTATTTTCTTTTTACCCATAAATCTTATGTTCGTTTTGTTCCATGGAGTGTAGTGAAATTTCAGAATTTTTTGGGTTTAAAGTTGATCCTCGGGTTAACTGAAATTTTCCCTACTTTTTTTAATTTTAATGTAGAAGAAAGTACATAGATTTTGGTAATTAACCATTTTTCATCGGGCGGCCTCTCCTTCTTCAATTAACTTTTTCTTATAAAAAGGCTCCTCTCTCCCTGCAAAAAGGAAAATATTGGACAGGCACAACACCACCACCTTCATCGTCAACCTCTTGCCTTGGCTTCATAACAAAAAGTAAGAATCTCTTTTTTTTCCCAGGAATTTTATCTGTACTTAACTTTTTCTGTGCGTGCTTGTGACTGTCTTATTCTCTGTGTACAAAGGTAATATTGTTAAGCTCATCATCAGAGAAAGAGAATCTTGTAGAAACCCTAATAGAGAGGGTATGGGCAGAGGGAAGATTGAGATCCGAAGGATCGATAATTCAACGAGCAGGCAAGTGACTTTCTCAAAGAGAAGAAAGGGATTGATCAAGAAGGCCAAAGAGTTAACAATCCTGTGTGATGCACAAGTTGGACTCGTCATATTCTCCAGCACTGGAAAGCTTTATGAATATTCAAACACCAGGTTTGATCTCCATCATCATTATATAATAAAATGGTTAATTTGATTCATCTATAGAAGCTGATGTGTGTTCTCGCGCGCGTGTGGATGTGTGTGTGTATGGTTTGCTTTATATATTCGTATACAAATAAATGCGCAAATAGATATACTAGATATATATCTATAAACAAGTTTCTACCGGGCTATATTTTTGCTAGCTATATCTGTGGCCTGAATTAGATTTAGGCTGGAATTTGACAAATACCCTTAAAATTTCTGCAAACAGTTAATTAGAGCTCGAAGATGCTTTTAGCTATGCCAACTACTTAATTTAGGAAAGACCCTATATACTAAGATAGAGGCCCTTTATGGCTGATGAGTTATATTAATGAACTTAATGATATAAATTTTGATTATGTCGAAGTTAGCTTGCTTAATTTGCTAGATATTTACCATATATATATATATATAGCATATAAATGTGTATTTTTCCCCAGTTTATCATTTTCCTGTGGGGTTTGGATCAAGTGAGTGTAAAAAGATATATGGGTTTGCGCTACCAAAAAAGGTAAACACATACAGGCTTTAAAGACAGCAATATGTTTTGGGGTTGTAGCAACTGCAGCTATGTGTATGTGTGTGTGTCAGTACTGTGATTACAATAAAACTGTAGTAATTTGCTGTGAAATTTGTATAACTGCAGTCCTTTCGGTGGTAGGTTTTTGATAAGATAATTGCACCCACTGATAAGCAAAATTATTTCTCTCAGATTCACTGCCAATAGGCTTCATTTTTAATTAACTGCAACTATTTGGCTATGGTTAATCTCAAAGCTGCAGTCAAGTCACATACTATATATATAGAGAGAGGGTTTAACGTTTGTCATATGACTTAACATAACATTTTGTCAAGTCACTCCAAAACTATGTCGTTTTGGGAGTTCATTAATTCTCCTAACCCCAAAACTACATCGTTTTGGAAGTTAGGAGAATTAATGAAGAGTGTTTTGGTATTTTTATTCTTGCATTTATTATACAAATTTTATCAAAACACCCTTCATTAATTCCCCTAACTTCCAAAACAACGTAGTTTTGGAGTGACTTAACAAAACCTTATGTCAAATTACATGACAAACGTTAAACCTATATATATATATATATATATATATATATATATATATATATATATATATATATGATTGTTTGTTATATTCCTTTTGTTTTAAAGTAATGACCACTTTCTATAACCCCCCCACCCCCCCCCCCCCCCCCAAAAAAAAAGTAATCGCCACTTCTGAGACTTTCTCAAAATAATTATTGCTTTAACATTTTACGGAAACATTAATTAACTGTTTTCTCACTGTTTTACTCCATTATTAATATCTCAATCTACTTCAGGGAATTTAAAAATTAAAGTACTTATATCAAGGGTATTTCAGTAAACTACAATATCATTAGATTGATTCCCATCTAAGTAATTTAATTATTTTCTTGATATGCGTGAAAAATCATCATATGACCATATTTTAAAATAAAGGAAGTGTGTGTGTGTGTAATCACTTCCAAATCTTGCATTATCTTCATATTTAGTTATCTCCATTCATTTTCATTCTCAAATCTGTCCCATGCCTTAATTTTCGTTGATGTTTTCTTGATTAAAAATGGATTTTTCCTTAGCAACGTTTTTTTGGGGGGAGAATTTCATGTGATCAACATAAAATATATATATATATATATATATTATTGAAGAGGATAACCCCTTTTCCAACTTTCAAAATTAAAATCTTGACTTTTACATTTTTTTTATGTATATACTCCCTCCGGTCCTAATTATAAAACATAGTTGACTTTCTTTGGAGATATCAAGGAAGCTAAATAAGTTACTTAATCATTTCATATGTTGTGCATCTTTAGATTATATATTAGTTTATTAGTTAAACTAATTAGTTTGAAGAAAAAAATAAAAATAAAAATAGTCTAAAGTAATTTAATTAGCTTCTTTAATTTCTCCAAAAAAGTCAACTATGCCTTATAATTAGGACCGGAGGGAGTATTTTCGTATAAGGGCTCTATAAAAGTGAAACTTCTGATTCTCTTATCTTTTCTAGCCCTTGAATTTCTCTGGTTTACTTCACACACACACAAATTAGAATAGAATTCAATATTAAAATAGGGGGAAAAAGTATAAATGATATATAAAGCAGGAGGAGGTTGATGTTCAACAAACAAAATATAGAAAAAGATCCAAACACTCTCGTTCATCATATAAATGTGCAATAGTATTGAGAATGAAAATTCTGTAAACTAGAGCTAGAATTCTCAAAAGACTAAGCTCTTTGGTTGTTTAATTTTCTTGAATATTTGTGAAATAAAAAAAGAAAAAATTTATACTATATATGCATATTATATATCAATGTGATCCAAGACATAAAAGAGAAACATGATTAAGAGAAACTCTCTCTCACACACACACACTCCCGTAAGTGAGAGAGAAATAGTAGGTAGAAATAATAAGCAGTCCCAGGACATATCTTCATAGGCAGAAAACACCGCAGGTTATCCATGCAAACCACTAAAGTGATGCTCATGGTCTCTGAAAACTTACCCGCTTATAAATTCTCTTGTTAGGTTTTGGTAAGTTAATTAATATATTAAATCCATTATATGAGCTTTTAGTTAACTTATTTTCATAATCTCTGAAGGCATACTTGCCCATTTTAGAAAGCAACCTAGGCTTAATAAAGCATAAAACTTTCTTAGTGGTCGTCAAGTCTGAACACACAATGAGGAAGACTCAATTATTATTAGGTAGTACACCACCAGTAAGAGCCTGCTCCAGAAGCTAGACCCATAAAGGATTTTATTATCATATATATATATATACACACACACATAGCCTGATGCACATGCACCAGAATTTTATAAACAGTATTGTCGCCACTAGTTTTGGCACACAGATCATAGTGCCATATATATATATATATTATAGAGCCAAAACCTAAACACATAAGAAGACAAAGGTTATTAATTAGCTAAGCAATTTAATTAGATTCCTCTTCCTAAGCTTGGGATTTCAAATTGATCAATATTGTATTAGATGATTGTAGATTAGACTCGTGCTTTTCTACTCAAGCCTGCAACTTTATGTCAACATAACTTTATAGTGCAATGTACTATATATAAAGTATAGTGTTCTTTAAGTGACCTGCTCGCGTACGTCACGTGTTTTTGTTACTCACATTCACTATAACTTGGGAAGATTCATATAACTTGACCAAGAATTAGTTTAGCAGAGCTGATAAATATATGTTAAATGTCATCTCAAGCAAAAAGCAATAATATAAAGTGTGAGACCAAAATAATTGCTCTATTATACATAAAAAAGAGATCGACACAAAATAATGTAGCCTTGGACTCGGAAGTTATAATAACAACATTATTGGTGGTCATGATCTTATGGTGCCAATAAAGCCATTTAGCTTAGCTTGCTTATGATAGGGGGAGAAAAAAAAATGGAAGAATTAAATATTCAAAGAGAGGAACGATTTGAAGACAAAGAAATAATTATTGAATGTCATGATGAGAGGGATTAAGGCGTGTGATAGTAAAAGACAGGTGCTATGTATACCAGTCATTCCTCTTTAAGTAGTAATGTAATATTACATCCTGCAAATTGTTGTGAATTTTAATTATAAACAGCGAAATAGTTAATATATATAAGACATATTTACCTCATTTAATTAAATTAAAGAAGTTGGTTAACAAGACATGAATTCTCTAAAACACCCTAATCATCATCCTTAATTCCCCCTTCCTCTCCTCTTGATTATTGTTGAATAAACATCAATAGTGACAAATTAGGAAAAGATTAACAAATATGAAAACTTTACTTTATATATAAAATCAAAATCAACTTCTCAAATATCTTTTATATTGGACCAAGAGTATTAATTAGTTTGATCTCTCATGATGAAAGTTCTTCAATGTGATCTCTCATTCTTATGATATTACAACAACAGCAGCAACAACCCTTATTCTATAATGAGCTCTATCAACAATAATATTGTTGGATAAATTGTCAGCCATATAAAATTCTACTCAATAATCTCATTAACTGTTTCCTTCTATCCCTTTTCAGCGAATTTCAAACTTTTTGATCTACCATCATTGTTCTCTTCACATGTTAAATGGTCTTCTCTATACTATACGTATCTAAATCACTTCAAATAATTTTCTATTATTATTTTTGTTCAATACATGTCACTCCAACTATATATATGTGTTCATTAAAAATCCTTTTTCTTTTCTTTTTTGTATGACCACACATTCATCTTAATATCCTCATATCAACTACCCATAAAGCTCTTGTTTTCCCTTAAAAGTGTAACATTCACAATCATATAACATTATTGTTTTTATAACAGGACCCTAAAACTTCTTTTTTATCTTATTTAAATACTTTTTTATCATAAATATCCCAAGTAGTATTTCTCTTATAAACCACCCAACTTGAATTATATTATTAACATCACCATCAATTTTCCCATCTCATTGTAGAATTGGTCTAAAATATCTTAACTTTGCCACCTGTAGAAAAATTTGATCTCTCATTTTACCCTCCAAATAACTTCTAACCTGTCTCTTATCAAAATTACAATGTATGTATTTTGTCTTGCTCTTACTCATTCAAAAACCCTTTACTCCAAGGTTCCTTCAATATAACTGAAGCTTAGAGGTTTTTGTTTAAAAAAACTCAACAACAAGAACTACATCATCAGCGAAAATTGCAATTGAGGATTTCTTCACACACACACACACACATAAGCTTAGTTATAACACTAAAACAAGGTTAAATAAATTAAGGGCTCAAAGATGATGCCTAATGTAGGTCAATCTTTATAAAAAAAAGTTTTGTCTCACTTCCATATATGTTCTCACAGTAGTTGTTGCCCCATACGTATCTTGTAGAAATTCAATACATGTCTCTTTAACAATTGAAAATCATAAGAAAATGTAGTTTTTTAACTTTTCTACAATCATTCTTTACAAATTGTGACAATTGTGCAACCCTACGATAATTGACATGTCAATCATTTTAAGGAAAATGACAAACAAATATTAAATGAAATTTTAAAACCTCCGAAAGTCTGTTAAAATTTGTAAATAATATAAAAGTGATAGGAATTAAATTGGGATTTTGAAATGTTGATGAATTTATCATTATGCCCTTTCTTCCTCTTTCTCTCTCCTCTCCCTCTCTTCCTTCTCCTCTTGCCGCCATACCACCGCCTACAAAGACCACAGCCTCTTCTTCTCTTCCCACCGCAATGATCACGGACCTCTATCTTGAACCTAAATCATCATCCCATTATCTTCAACCTCCCTCTTTGAAAAACCAGATCTGCAAAAAGCTAGATCCATCTTCAATCTCAATCACGTCATTTGCTATGCACAAACTTCTGCTTGGCTTGTTGCGCCATCATTCAACCTACCCCACACCACAAGATTATCTGAAATAAGGGCTCAAAGATTATCTGAATGTAAGTCAATCTTCATAAGAAAGTCTTGTCTCACTTCCATATGTTCTCACAATAGTTGTAGCCCCCATACATATCTTGTATGAATTCAATACATGTATCTTTACCAATTGAAAATCATAAGAAAATGTCGCTTTTTTTCTTTTCTACAATGATTCTTTACAAATTGTGGCAACTTTTCAACTCTATGATAATTGACATGTCAATCTTTTATCTATTTTTGTGTTCATATATTTTCTACAATAAATAATTTACAGCGAGTACTACATGTAGGCAAAAAAAAAAAAAAGAAGAAGAAAAAAGTATGCAGCAGTATAAAAATGAACAACAAACCTAAGTAATTGTAATGAACTAATAAACTCAATCTGTTTTGTTTTTTGTTTTTTGTTTTTTGTTTTTTGTTTTTTGTTTTTTGTTTTTTGTTTTTTGTTTTTTGTTTTTTTTGTTTTTTGTTTTTTTGCGCTCATGGTATCCCCTCACACTGTAAACTTCTTGAAGGGGCTTCAATGCTAGCTAAAAAATCCACACACACCACCAAGAATTGAACCCCTCACTAGATGTTTAGTCATATTTCTTTAACAGAATAATAGTAGCTTCATAGAGGATCGAATTTTATTTTCCTCTTCCTCTTTATAGTATTGGTTATTACACCACTCTTGGTCCAAAGATAATATTCCTTGAGTATTGGTTATTGAATATGAAATTAAATCTTCCCTTCGAATACTATTTAAATAATCAAACGTATTCAACTTATCTTTCCCTGCCTTCTTTTTTTTTTTTTTGATATGATCTTTCCCTGCCTGTTGAATGTTATTGCTGAAGAACTTGCTTATCTGACTATTCCAGCTGAAGCCTTTGAAGGGTGGCAACGCTTTTATTTGCCCCATAAGTAATTTCACATAGCTTTTGTGGAGCTAATCTTTTGCCAAGAATTTTTAAGGAAAAAAAAAACCCAATGCTGGTCCTGTTGGTCTGGACCTTCCTCCAAATTGGGCTACTGTTAATGGTGCCTCCTGTGGAAACCAACAAACAGTTTGTCCGCAAAAGATGTACATTTCCAAGATCAAAATGATACACCATTCTGACTAATAGGAAGTTTGATAGATGGTGAAGCTAATTGCAATAGCTTTTGGGGGCATGTTTAGAAAAATAAAAGTGACACCAAACATAGCTGGCTATGTTTGCTTTGCAGTCATTTTCTTGAGTTAGATGTGTAAACTGTAAGCAAACAGAACTTAGGCTTACAAAGTTTCTGGCGCAATATAAGTTCAGCGGAGCAGAACAAAAGTACAGAACTAGTGCCAGAAAATGGAGTTCTAGAACAATTTTGAATTTGAAGACTGCAAATTTGCTTTGAAGGGCTAGTAACTTCTATTAACTAAGAAATACACCAAAAAATTATAAAAGTTGCCTTCAAAATAAGTAAGCCCTATATTTTCCTGTGATTCAATCTTTTTTCTCAATCAGAATAATTATAGAGGCCTACTCCATTCTATCTGAAATTTAAGCACCATAAATTATTATGGCAGAAACGGGTTGATGCTCTTCCTATCAGATAGAAATTGTTGCACGTAAAAACTTCAATTCTTAATCACTAGTAGAATTTTTGGGCAACTATTTGGAGCCACTAGTAATTCTAGGAAGATGATAAATGCAAAATGGCTATACTCCTGTAGTGGACACTATACAATTAATGAACCTTTTATCTCTGTTTCCGGAGAGACCTTTCATTAGAGAATCTTATGATATGGAAATTTCTCTTCCTTTGGTTCAGATCATAAATAACTGAACATTCTCTTTGTATAGCAAACTAAAAAGTGTGATTCCATTACATGTCCAGCATGAAATCAGTGATAGAGAGGTATAACACAAGCAAGGAGGAACACCAGCAACTGCTTAATCCAAATTCAGAAGCCAAGGTATGCTCAGCAAACTACACTTTAGAAATGCTGGATACTTTTTCTACTTGGTCCATAAGTAATAGCCTCATGCAAAGAATATAATATTGCCATTGATCACAATTTGTAAAGTTATTCCTGAATATGCATTGGGCAGCTATTCCAATATGTCTTCATAAAAATGGGCACTTTCAATAATATTCATCAACAGTTTTTCTTTGTATTTCATCACAATCATTCCATAGAAATCTGAGACATGTTGCAGTATATTGAAAGGATCACAGCAACCACAAAGAAAAAAGAAAATAGAGAGAACATATCTAGTTTTTATTTATTTTTCCTGCTCATGACACTGCAGAATTTTATTTGATCCTTGATAGTTTTGGCAAAGGGAGGCAGAAGTATTAAGGCATCAACTACAGACGCTACAAGGAAACCATCGGTACAAGCCTTTTCCATTATTTATCCAGTAAAATATTTGAAACTCTTATTGAGCAATTAACATACATATGATCCTGGAAACTCTGTACTTCAGTCAGACATAGAAGTATTGTCATACTCCGTACTAAAGTAGTGTGTTGTGATATGCTACTTTCAAAATGATAAAATGTCCATTATATATAATCATTTCCATCATGGTTACTCCCAGTTTCAGCTGCTTTGACTTCCCACGAACTGTGGGAATTGATACAAAGGCATATCAGACAATACTATTTTTTTAGGGGGTGAAGAGACATTACGGTGACATACATGCTAGGGGGTGAGCCGCAAATAAGATAAATAAAAACTTTATTTGAAATCCATATAAGCCTCTCAACTAAAAATTAGGAAACCTAACAGATATCACTTTATAAGGAAAAATTATTTTTAAGAAATAATAACATGAAAAGAAAGGCATTCCTTCTGCAACATAGTATTCTGATTTGCACAACCAAAAGAATTACCTGAGGCAACAATTTTCAACTCAAGGGGCAGCTTACTACTACATAAAATATAAAATTTCTCCTCAAAATGCCTTCACTAAATTTAAAGTCTACCATCCTTGCCAAGCTTCTGCTTTTTCTAATGTTATGTGATTTACAATTCCAAAGCACAATCACCACCTGAATGCCAAATGCCAGATTTATGGATTGAATAGTCAAGATCTTACTTTTTTGCTTTAGGTTCATACCTCTTCCCAAATCTTCTCAAGGCGGATATTGGCATTTAACAGAACACATATACCATACCCATATCCAGCCCTGCATTACCAGATTTCTCAGGGCGTAAAATGCTGTAGTGTAACAGGAAGCTTAAGCAAAACCTGATAAACCCCAAGTTTGACTTTAAGCCATTCAACCAAGGAGAAAGTAAGCATTAGAAAAATGCTTCATTTAGAGACAGCATTTGAAATATCATTTCCAGGTGAGACAATTTTCAAATACAAAAATAAAAATAGGTCTCATCCCCCTTATGAATTTTCATGCTTTTTTTCCCATATTTTCATTTTTCCCCTTTCTTCTTGCATTAAAAATTGCGGTTAAAAAAAATAAATAAAATAAAATATCTCACTGGCCAATCACATGAATATGAACACAAGAAGAAAATTAATACACCTACGTGCCACATGCAGTCAAGCATGCCATAATGCAACAAACAATATACTTTCAAATAGTGGCTTTAAACTACTTTCATTTACACACAGAAACCGTCAATAAAATAAACAGAACGACTATATATATGTCATGAAGCTTCATGTATGAATAACATTCTGAAGGTGCAGGCAAATGATGGGAGAACAGCTTTCTGGTTTAAGTGTGAAAAATCTACAAGATCTGGAGAACCAGCTGGAAATGAGTGTCAGATGTATTCGCATGAAAAAGGTCACCTGACTTTAACATTGAAATAAACAGCAATGCTCCTTTACTTTCGTACTGCTGATAAATGTGTTTGGCCAATCTCTACAAGGCCAAAGCAATATTTAGGGAGTTGAAAGCTATAAACACACTTTATTAAATTCTGCAGGAACAGATTCTAACAGAAGAAATCCAAGAGCTGAATCAAAAGGTCTCCTTGAAAAATAATCTTCACCAAATTTTCTTTCAAAAGCATTTGTAAAAGAACTAACTTTTTTTCTTATTTTCCTTGCAGGGAAACAGTATACATCAGGAAAACCTGGAACTCTATAAGAAGGTAAACCTCCTTCGACAAGAAAACACACAACTGTACAAGAAGGTAGCCAACTTAGTTATTCACTAATAGGGCATCATGTAAAGTTCCAAGAGAATTTAGTAAAGTTGACTCATGCTCTAAAATATGACAACAGAAATCTTACCTTGCTTAAGATGTCTCAGGTTTATGGCACATCAGAAATGGCAGCTACAAGCAGAGATGCATTCAATCCATACGGATTTCATACCAGTGAGGACCCACAAGAACTGATCCAACTGCAGCTAAGCCAGCCAGAGCAAGACACATATGAGACATCCGGCAGTGCCTCAAAATAACAGTCAAAAGTTCTCCAGTTAGATATTTTGACACACAATTGACACTAGTATAAAATTGCAGCATATAACCGTGTATGAAGTGATGAAGAGTCCTTCTGCATGAATCTCACCTGATTACACAAAACAAGAATCAGTAGCAGAACATCTATGATTCTTGAAATGGGAGGAGTTAGATAAAAGCTTATTGAGAAGGGACTGCATTGCTATCAGATATCCATGTAAAGTGAATGATGGGAAATTTTCAATAACAAAGCATGGACATAAAATATTCCGACTTGTCTATCCAATTATTGTTTAAAGAAAATCAACAAAATGTGAGTTCTCAGAAAAATAAAAATAAAGTGCAGTTGCTCTAGCCAAAATTTGAATTTATATACTGTACAAGATTCAGGAGCACATGACTACCATTCCACATCTCCTAGAGTTAATACATTTGAAAGAGCATTTGTAGCATGAGCATATAAGAGGGGGGAAAGGGACAGAGGAACGGATACACATCCAACTTTGCAGGTGAATTCATCTGTTTTTGAAGCGTGTCTGAAAAGGAAGAGAAGAGCGAAGGAAGCATGTCCAAAAGTAAGTCCCCATTTGAGCAGAAACGCCGCCAATATGTCCCTTGTGCTATTGATTCTCATTTATTATCATGTCATTCCAAGACATATTGTTTAGTTTGCTTTATGTAGTTTCTAACAAATATCTTCCAAGTTCCGTTTCAGTGTCTTCGCCCATGCAAAATGTCAATTACTGGAGGATACATCTAACCCCCAATTGATATCTTGTGCATACATGAAAACGCTAAAATACACTCATATCACATGCAAAAGTTACTAACTTACTACCCAAAGCTTTGCAGAAATGTAACCCTTTAACTGCACATGACAAATTCATAAGCCCGAGTCATTGCAGTAAGTTTCCCATAAATTGCATCAGAAAATTAAACAGATTCTGAATTTCGGGTTGATTAAGAACATAATTAAAAGCATGAAAGGTCAAAGGGTCAGCCACCCGCCAACAAAATATATGTTTTAAGAGGGGGAAAACGACTTATATAACAACAGTATAGAGAAAATATCTAAGGAAACGATCACATGCTAATAGCACTTCTATATAAATAGATTGGACCAAAACCTTGTGGAACTTGCGATAGTGCCCGACTCTGTATCAAAGCAGATTTATTTGAGACATCTGTTTAAGAAAATCAAGCGAGTAAAGTCACGTCACAAATCTTCCGAATAATGAATTAACGTTCTTGCAGGATGATTATTAGTCAGAATGCATCAACATTTGAAGTTGACGGAACCAAGTTAAATCGATGCAACCGAGGGGCGAAATGAGAAGAAGATGCAGGGGAGACGAGGACATGATTCATGACCAGGTGAAGAAGATCACATTCATGCCTACCTGAGCAGTGATATTGATTCCTCTGAGAGGAGCTGGAGATGTGATTAAATATCTGACCCCCTTCTACGACCCGCGAAAATATCTGACCCCTAAAATAATTGTTAGGAACGTGATAGAATATAACCAAACAGAGAGGCCTAACCTGAGGGAAATTCGTGACGCCACGTGAAGGATGCAAGCTTTTTCAGCAAGCTTTTCCACAGAATTCTACATTCTTCGGGATCAGCTTCCCTCTGATACCTTTTCAATTTTTTCCCCCTCATTTTCCCTTTTTCACTGTTAATTAAGATTTTAATGGTTTAGAGATTTAACCACTTTATAAAAATATTATTATAATTTTACTTCAAGGATCAAAAATTATTTTAACCGTTAAAATAATTTTAGAAAATATTTAATGAGTTAACTATTAATTCTTATTTCTTGCCACTACTATAAAAATCACAATATTTGATAGTTATTAATTGCCACACATTACGGCTTTGAACTGACATAGATGTGGGCACTATAAAGGTTCGGCCCAAATACATTACAGTTTTGAACCTTCATTTATTTCAGACATATTATAATTGTTACAATATAACCTTTGTTTGAGGTTTAGTGAGACCATGATCTACCTATTGTTGTGATAATAATTAACATGTACACGTAAACAACCATTATAATATATGACAATATTTGCATGATACATGCATGACGGTCTCATTTTGCACTTGTAATTTATTCGGTAACATACATAATGGTTCGTATATAAGAACCGTGTCTTTCAATAAACTTAATAACAGTCACAGGTAGACAACCGTTATAAAATAAGTACATAAACAACTGTTTATAAAAAATAAGCATGAACATTTATACCTCATTATGATTTTTACACAATAACTGTGATATACAAATATAATACTCTTCAAGTGAAAGTTTCTGAACTAGTTGACATCTTCTATAAATATAATAGAACAACAGTACCTCACACTGTATAGCTATACGATTTGGATGGATCAAGACATTTCAAGCTTTATGAGGAGAATCAATGCAACTGTTGACGTATATAAATGATAATTAACTAGTGATCTATATATAATTGTGTCTTTTCACATAAATTAACCCCTGGAAAATAAAGGACTCTGGGAAAAAACATATACCCTATCGAAAAGCAAAGAGGTATGAAAACCCTTGAACTCAAGGATTTGCATAACCCCTCCGCCTTTTCTAATAGAGTAATTTGCTTTTTCGCCATCTTCCTTGGCTTTCCAGTCTTGATTATTGAAGAGACACAAGATATAAATGAATACTTACATTATTGTTGATTCTAGCTACAACGCTTATAAAATCTTGATCCATCCAAATGTCATGGCTACTCGGTGTTGTAAGTATTACTCTATTTTATATATATATATATATATATATATATATATATATATATATATATATATATATATAAAGAAGAAGAGACCAAGCAGCTCAAAAACTCTCAAATTGAAGAGTCTATGACTTGTCACAATGTTGAATTTCATAGATTTTAACTTAGTGTCACCTACTCAATAGAAAAGCAAGAGAGGAACCTTCAGCCGGAGTAATATGGAATTTCCAAAAAAAAAAAACATAACTTCACAACAATAAATTCAATATGTCACCTAAACTAGATTAGTTACAGAACTTGTTCATATATAACTCTCATCGATACATATGAACTAGTTTATTCATCACACTTACTGAAATTTTTGAAGTAACTTCTAAGGATATAGATACTTCAGGGGAAAAAAGATGTATTTTCCTTAGGAATCATATCCAAAAGTTACTTCAAAAAAGGCCAATAAAGTAGGAACATTTAGTCAAAGCAATAAGTTGACAATTTCCTGTAACAAGAAATAAACCTTTGATAAGAGCAATAATAAGTTTTCCAAAAAAAAAAAAACACTCATCACAAAAAGTAAGTTAATGTCACCTTGAATGCTTTACCAAGTCATGACTTCACAAATGCAACTCAATTGAATAAGGAGAATAGAGCACCAAGAGAATGCAACCTAGCTAGAGCTCACGAACAACAAAAATGTGAGTTTGGGCGAGCAAAAGCGTCTTATTCGGCAGTCATTGAGACAAGTGTAAAGGTATTAACTGGTACGGTTGTCACTGAAAAGTAAGATGAAGGTTTTTTATGGTAGGGCAGACTGAAAACGACTCTCGACGGCCGGAAAAGACAACAGGAGTAATAGGGTTACGATGTTGAACTGGGGGGTTCCATTCGAATAGACTAAGCGTCAAGTGTGTTCTATTTCAAACGTTTAAATAAAAGAGGAAGGGTAGGGTGTTTTGGGTTTCGTGCCAAAGACTTTACATCATGGTTGTATCAACAAAACTGTTATTTGTTTTTTTATACTTACTACGGTTCTTTGCTAATAACCGTGAGTTATATTATTGTTTTAATAAATAGATATATCACGATTATTAGTTAATAACTATGAGGTATGTTATTATTTAAGAAAAAATTAATTTGGACAGCCAGTGCTCAGATAATTACATTTTTATATTTAATAAAAATAAAACAAAAAATATATATCACCCTCTAGTAACTAGTTGCCTGATAGATGATCTGAGATCTGCTGCGAATTTAGAAACTTTTTTTCATTCAATTGAATGAATCAAAACTTCTATAAATTCGCAACAAACCACACATCGTTACACTACTCATCGTAGGAGGAGTGGTATGAATTATCTGAGAGTATATCAGGATCATGGTGGCCAATCTCATACTCATCAAGAATGACATACTTGACAAATATCCAGTCAACCTCCTCACTATACAGTCAATGCGTTATGCATGTTGTATCATTGCCTCCACTTGAGGTGGAGGCAAAGGTTATGGAGGAGGAGAAGGGGTGGTGGAAGTTATGAAGGAAGGGAAGGAGGTAGAGGAGGAGGATGACGCCGTGGATTTTCTAACAGGTATTCAGCATGGCATTTCATCTTAGAGATTAAAAGAATAGAGGAGGACAATAAACATAAGGAAATTAATTAGAAGTTTATATAGATTGGAAGTGACTGATTCAGACCATCATTGCATACGTTGGAAGTTGAAGAGGAGCAGTTACATGCAGTAGTGAGTAATGAAAGGGTACTTGGTTCTCATGCTAATTATCGAAGTATGAAGAAGCACAAAGTATTCTCATCATAAGTATAAGCAAGGGGATAGGTTTGGACCGTCTAGTTTATGGTTATATAAGAGAAACTGTTATGTTGTTTTTCTGATATGAAGTTGGAAGACAAAGAATTTGTATGTTCATCTAATGTTTAATGACGGTTTGATCATAATAACCATGACATATATTTTTTAAAAAAATATTGGTGGTTGATTATACAACCAAAAAAAAAACAAACTAAATAAACAAACTAAAAATAAAAAGTTATAGAGATATTTTAAGAATCTAATGTGTAACATCCTGATTTTTGAGTCTACAGACTAGAAAATTAGCCTATTTTTGGAGGACTATTAGACCCTATTTTTGAAAATGAATTTAGAATCAGTATTTTATTGGACATGAATAGTGTTTACTATTCACAAATACGTACATGAATAGTATTCACTATTCACAAATACGTATTCACTTTTTATAAATACGGTATTTAATCGATATTTTGAGAAATATGAAAAGTATTTACTATTTACAAATACGTATTTACTATTTAAAAATACGGTATTTACTATTCCAAAATACGTATTTACTATTCATGTGGGACCCACGTCAAATTATTTCTCCTCTGCCGACAGAAACTCTCGTGAGTTTGAAAATTTTGGTCGCGGGACCCACTCAATAATAATTTATTATTTAAATAATAATATTATATTATAATAATAAAATATTATATTATTAAAATATTATTAAAATTTTTATAAAACGTTCACGGGGCGGCTGAAGTTCACGGGAGGTTTTCTTTTTAGTTTTTAGGAAAATTACGTAAAATGACCCAGAGACGAAAATTACACTTAAAGACCCATTTTCCAACTATAAATAGACCTTCCATTTCATTTCATTCTTCACAATTCCTAGAGCTACTTAGAGAGAGGAAGAGAGAGAGAGAGAAGGAAGGAATGAAGAATGATGGTATGATCTGAGGTTTAATTATTTGGTGATGGTAAATTGAGAGTATTGAAGTATTGGTAAAATAAGCTTGGAATTGAGGTAACCTTGGTTATTCTTTTATATACTTGTCAAATATTTATATGTGTATATTTATTTACTGTTTTGGGATTTATTGTGCCTATAGAAGGCTTGATTTGGAATCTGATAATGTTGTTTTGATGAGAGTGGATATTCTTGGAGCCCTTGGTATCACTTTTCTTTTAACCGGGTCAAATATGACACCTCCTTGGTTGTGATTTTACCAGGAGGAGAGCCATGTTGAAGTTATGAGTATTGGATATGTTATGATGAGAGATGAGTTATGTGTTAGATTGCTCCAGTCAACGGTTATAAGAGGTGGTCAGGGTAATAAGGGTGATCTATTCATCATTGACATATTTTATATTGTGAGATCTCTTGTGGATTATTGGAAAATAAATTATGATGTTTTTTGAACCCTTTTTGGGAGGGAGTTTTGGTAACCGAGTCGAGAACTATTTTGTGAAAGGTTTTTATATAAAGGCATATATTTTAATTATTGTGAATTTATAAATATGTTCTCGTTCTTGGTTTGCATGTATATTTCTGAATAACCAATGGTTACGGGGATCTTTGGATCTTACGGTTACTTTGTTTATTTTTTTTCAGGTAAATGATTTAGTAGGGAAATCAGGGAAGGCACATATGGAAAGCTCATGCTATGTTATTTTATTTGCCATGACCATAAGACTTCCGCATTTTGAAAACTCTGATATTATTTTGGATTTATTTTGGCCCTGTATAAATGAATTTGTATCTTTGGCCAAGTTTTTGGGTGTTAAAATTGAGGCGTTACATTTTTGGTATCAGAGCTAGTTAAAGGTAACCATGATCGGGGGTTCTCACAGTGTGATCTGTGGCGAAGCATTGGCTCTTACCCCGACATGGCCAGGGAGTCTGGTTGCACTGGGACGTATGGGCGTACCCTGAGCCGTGAGGCGGTGCGTAAAACTAGCGGCTGAGGTACGTTATGTTGCCACGGTGTATGGGCACCACGGAGACATTTTGGTATCAGAGCAATGGTTCTGGCCAATTTGTTGATTTCCTAACAGTTTTCTAAAAAAAGAGGTCGTGGCAAATTAAATATCATAACATTTGCACTTCCCTGTTAGATTTAGAATTTATTTAGCTATTTTCTTATTTAGTGTCCTTGTGATATCTATAATTGTTATTGAGGATTTATAGTTTGAGATTATGATTAAGGTTAGATTGTGAATAAGGTTTGATATTTTATCAGAGTGGCGCAGCGGAAGATGATGAATTTTGAGGACAAAATTTTTTTTTAGGAGGGGAGAAATGTAACATCCTGATTTTTGAGTCTACAGACTAGAAAATTAGCCTATTTTTGGAGGACTATTAGACCCTATTTTTGAAAATGAATTTAGAATCAGTATTTTATTGGACATGAATAGTATTTACTATTCACAAATACGTACATGAATAGTATTCACTATTCACAAATACGTATTCACTTTTTATAAATACGGTATTTAATCGATATTTTGAGAAATATGAAAAGTATTTACTATTTACAAATACGTATTTACTATTTAAAAATACGGTATTTACTATTCCAAAATACGTATTTACTATTCATGTGGGACCCACGTCAAATTATTTCTCCTCTGCCGACAGAAACTCTCGTGAGTTTGAAAATTTTGGTCGCGGGACCCACTCAATAATAATTTATTATTTAAATAATAATATTATATTATAATAATAAAATATTATATTATTAAAATATTATTAAAATTTTTATAAAACGTTCACGGGGCGGCTGAAGTTCACGGGAGGTTTTCTTTTTAGTTTTTAGGAAAATTACGTAAAATGACCCAGAGACGAAAATTACACTTAAAGACCCATTTTCCAACTATAAATAGACCTTCCATTTCATTTCATTCTTCACAATTCCTAGAGCTACTTAGAGAGAGGAAGAGAGAGAGAGAGAAGGAAGGAATGAAGAATGATGGTATGATCTGAGGTTTAATTATTTGGTGATGGTAAATTGAGAGTATTGAAGTATTGGTAAAATAAGCTTGGAATTGAGGTAACCTTGGTTATTCTTTTATATACTTGTCAAATATTTATATGTGTATATTTATTTACTGTTTTGGGATTTATTGTGCCTATAGAAGGCTTGATTTGGAATCTGATAATGTTGTTTTGATGAGAGTGGATATTCTTGGAGCCCTTGGTATCACTTTTCTTTTAACCGGGTCAAATATGACACCTCCTTGGTTGTGATTTTACCAGGAGGAGAGCCATGTTGAAGTTATGAGTATTGGATATGTTATGATGAGAGATGAGTTATGTGTTAGATTGCTCCAGTCAACGGTTATAAGAGGTGGTCAGGGTAATAAGGGTGATCTATTCATCATTGACATATTTTATATTGTGAGATCTCTTGTGGATTATTGGAAAATAAATTATGATGTTTTTTGAACCCTTTTTGGGAGGGAGTTTTGGTAACCGAGTCGAGAACTATTTTGTGAAAGGTTTTTATATAAAGGCATATATTTTAATTATTGTGAATTTATAAATATGTTCTCGTTCTTGGTTTGCATGTATATTTCTGAATAACCAATGGTTACGGGGATCTTTGGATCTTACGGTTACTTTGTTTATTTTTTTTCAGGTAAATGATTTAGTAGGGAAATCAGGGAAGGCACATATGGAAAGCTCATGCTATGTTATTTTATTTGCCATGACCATAAGACTTCCGCATTTTGAAAACTCTGATATTATTTTGGATTTATTTTGGCCCTGTATAAATGAATTTGTATCTTTGGCCAAGTTTTTGGGTGTTAAAATTGAGGCGTTACATAATGCATCATTAGATTTTTCATTCTCCAATAACTTGTCCACCTTCTCGTTCAAAGAGCGAATAAGACAAGTAAACTCCTTTAAGGTTTGGTCCATCCATCCTTACTCTCACAAGTAGACTTGTACCATATGATGAAGCTTACAGTTTGAATGGACGAGACCTTCAATGCTTGTTGGCGAAGGGAATTCATCTTTCGGTTTGTTGCTAGATGATGAATCAAAAGTTCTCTTGTGTTTGTCCATAATGTTTTGTTGAATCATAAGTTGGCTTTGAGAAGTTAAAGAAGCTAATATGAAAGTAGAGCAGTGGAGTTCAGTTTTCGAATGTTTATATAGAAAGGGTTTCGTGGATTATCAAGCCTTTTTTAGTATTTAATATCATTTTTTTTATAAATAGCAAAAGTTAATTCTTGATAATTGTTATATATTTGACAATTTTTTTAATTTAGTGATATCTACTTTTATGCATAATCAACTACAATATTAACTTAAAATCATTAAGTATGCTGGCAAAAATACTTTACTGTTCTTAAATAATAACCGTGAACTATTAATTTTTAAATTCATGACTATCATCCTTATCGTCTTGTTCATCCTCCTCTTCCTCGTCATCTTCCGATCCTCATCCTCATTCTTATCATCAGAGGAGGGAGATAAAGGCCAAGTCAGAGTAATATTACCAGTATGAGGAAGGGGAAAGGTTTCGAACTATCACAGCATTTGTTGTTTCATGACAGTTTTTGCTTAACAACTGTCATTATTGTAAGACAAAATATGACAGTTGTTAATTACCATCGTTATTTATTTGCTTGGACTTCATTAAGTAATGGGGTTTTACTTAAGAACCATTATATATCTCAAGCCAGCACCTCCACCCCCTCCACCAACCATCTATTATGCCGAATGACGAGATGACACAAGAGAAAAGAGTACTGGGGGAGGGTTTGTTTGTCATGAAAGAGGTCCAAAACAAATTACGAGAAAGAAGAGGAAATTTACTATGAGGTGGGAGAAGAGTAAAAAGATGAAGAAGAGAGAAAATGAAAAGGTGAGAAGTGTAGTTGAAGGCATGTCTTAGAGGCTAAAATCTTTTCCTCCTTTTCTGATTTTTCTCTAGAACCTTGTGCCCCTGCCAACTATTTGAGTAAGGTGCTTCTTTAAACTATTGATTTATTATGTTACGTAAATTTTGAAGACAAAAAGTCATTTAAATGTGGAAGATGTGAGAGATACATCTAGGTTTTTTTTTTTTTGTCCTTTTCACCATCATTTTGTATGACCTTTCTTAAGATATTTTTGTAGGGGAAAATATTGGGATATTTGTTTTTTAAAAAAATTATATTGTATTGAGTAACTTTATATATCAACTTAATAGAAATATTTATGTTGATTATAAAAAAAATTATGAATGTGAATAAATTTAATTTCAATAGTTCATATTTAAAATATATTTAAATTAAATTAGTTTTTTATATTTTAATAATTTAATTATATACTTTTAATAGTTATTTGCTAATAGAGATAAATTCTTATGAGTTTACTATATAAATTTAACTTCCTCTTATAAATTTATTTAAACTAGCGAGTTTGAGAACCTTGGCTATAATCATTATGTATTAAGCGTTGTAAATGCTCAAATCCGTAGTAGTGCTGAATTAGTTAAAATGTCTTATATTATTGAATGGAATGAGTACTTTACTCCTTTGGTCCTGTTAAAATCTTTTTCTTTGGTCCTTATCATAAGATCACTTTCATAGTAATAAATGCAGTTTTTACAATTTTTCCCTTATTAATTGTAACAAATAAAAGAATTTATTCATGTGAACTCTTAGAATCATTCATAAATGAAGTCAAGATTAAAAATTTGGCCCATAATTAATGAGTTAACTAACTCTCATTGGCATATGAGAGTTAGTTAATTAGGACTTGTAAATAGGATCAGAATGATATGTAAGTCCCATTTTTGAATGAGCTTGTCCATCTTTTTAAAGTTCCAAATGTGTTGGTTTAAATAATAAATGCACTTTTACCTTCATACATTCTCTTTCATTAATTTTCTCATTGTTACTCTATTTCTCTTATTCATTCATAAATAAAGGAATTGTTGGGAAAAAAATTTATATTTTTTACTTATTATTTTTAACTGTGTTTTTTAAAATCCTGCAATTCTATTAAAGAATCTTTTATATATAGAATATCAATAGGAGTAAATTAAAAAAATATTAACAAATATGATAAACTATTTGATCAATGGTTTTTCATTTTCAAGCTTAAAGTTTTCGACTTTCCTAATAATTGCATTTCTCAAGATTCAAACTTGTATTCTCTTACTTGTAGGGTAAGGAGGTTTATCACCTCAATCAACAAGAGTTGTGAAAACAATAACATTTCTAAGATGATTAAAATTATGAGAAATTGTTATACTATGACTAGAAGTCATATGGAAAGAAAAATGGTATATTATGACCAAGAGTCATATAGACGAATATGTATCAATTTATTGAAAATAAATATCAAAATGGTTGTGAAGCCAAAAAAACCATGAGATATTGTAAAAAAAAAAAAAAAAAAAAAAACCCAAAAGCAGTTATGATGCTTGAAGCAATAAGTTATGGAGAAAGATAACCAACTTGTAAAACCAAAAGAAATAATTGTATGCCCTAAAGGCTATATGATTTTGATTTCGATTAATATTTAAATTTAAATTTATTGTGATTAATTTGTAAGAAAGAAATTATTATTTGATATTGTGATATTGACATGAGTGATATATGAAATCAAATAGACAAAAAGGTAATTATTGGTTATTTTAAAATTTTAATATAGTGTCAATTTGTTTACAAATTTAAACATTATGATGTGTGAATGTTCATGACTTCATGGCCTTCTAGGATTCTAGCTATTTTCATGGTTAGTCACTATGCCATATAACTCCCAAATTAAATGGTTTCTAGGATTTATTCATATAACTTTCAATTATACAATTAAGTGGTTTAATTCTCTTCTTTATGTATAATTGTAGAATTTATTTGTAACTTTAAGGGCTCATTTGGATGGACTTTTAAAAAAATGCTTTTTTTAAGTGCTTATTTTTTAAGCTTCAAATTGGAGCTTTTAAAAAAAGTAGCACTTTGGCCCTTTTTTTTTGTGACTTTTGCTTTTTCAAAAAAAAATATCATCTAAACACATAAATTAATTTAAAAATCTTTTTTTTTTGCATTAAAAAGTGCTTTTTTTCTCAAAAAAGCTCATCCAAATGGGCCCTAAGTATATAGTATATGTGAATATTATTCATTCATCAATGGAGTTTACCACATCAAACCTACCTCTATTTTCTTCTTCGGACTTGTGCTTCTTTATTGCACCATAAATTTCCCAACAAATACTCACATATTTACCTCGTATATTGTAAATCATAATTGAAAAGTTACTTTTGAATGTTCCAATGATATTCCAAATAAGACTGACACATTAATCATGATATAATATATAATATGATAAATATTATAATCAAATTAGTTTTATGTGACATTTGTAGAAACAAAATCACATATCATATTTAATTCGAATCCCCCTCCCCTCACCTTGTAATAAAAAAAAATCACATATCATTTTTGAATTAAGAGAATGATAATTTATTTAATCTTATGAGAAAATTAATTATTAATAGTTTCTAATTTGTTAGATAAAACCATTTTTGTAATGTGCGTGAACTATATATATAATACAAATCAAATTTATAAATGATTAATTAGTAGGTAATATTTAAAAGGACACTATGTGTATCATAATTATTTTATATTATGCATTTGTTTTTACATTTCTCTCAAATTAATTTTATCCCCTAAGCCTCACAAATCATTGCAATAAGATCTTTATGTATTTTGATTATTGATCTCCTCATATTTCTTAATATAGTGGAAAATTCTAAACATTTCATACTTTGAATATACATCAAAAGAGGCAAATTGAAGCATATTATTATTAATGAGTAATGAGGTTTCTATATCATACTTATTTTATATTATGCATTTGTTTTTACATTTCTCTCAAATTAATTTTATCTCCTAAATATCACAAATCATTGCAATAAGATCTTTATGTATTTTGATTATTGATCTCCTCATATTTATTTATGTAGTGAAAAATTCTAAATATTTCATACTTTGAATATGCATCAAAAAGGCCAAATCGAAGTATATTATTATGAATGAGTAATGAAGTTATAGAAAAATGTTATAATATATGTTAGTTCCTGAAGAACATATATATAATAAAATTAATATAGTTCCTAGAGAACTAATATAGATTTTTCATAATTCTATAGGTGGAAGAAGAATTGAGCATCAAATGTTTTGACCCACAAATTTACATAAGAGTTTCACTATGTTGAAAGGTCTAAGTGATAACCCAATGAGCTGAAATCCATGATTGTATGTAAGTTATGAAGTACTTGAGCTTTCAAGTGAACTATAGATTATTGACTTACTATACATTAGTTTGCCTTTGAAATATAGAAATAAAGAAAATGTATTTATATGACTCATACTTGAGGGGGGATTGTTAAAATACAAGTGTGAATTAATTTTGACAAATTCTACTTATATTCTTCCTCACAAAGTATATTGATCTCTCAAAAATAGATGTCATATTTGATATTTTATATCAATATCTTATGGAAATTGAAAAAGTTTGTTGTTGGTTAAACAACATGTCACAGTAAACCAGCAGTTTACTAATTCAAATAAATTTATTGTTGGTATAATTTGTTTGATCATCCGAGTTATATATAAAGATTACCTATGACATTCATTTAAGAATCAAAATACTCTTCATGAATAACCAACACATTATATAATCCAAGAGTTATGATGTGCTACATGTTCTCAAAGAAAATTGATTATGAGCTTATAATTGTTGATGATTTGGAATGGATCTCCAAATTTCTGGAAATAAATTTAACTAAAATATATGGGCATATTCAAATAGCATGTAAATTAAACCATGCAAATATTAATGAATTTGACATATGCATCTATAAGATAGTTACATGTGTGATTATTATTAGTTTGCAACCTGAAGTTTGCAAGATTGTTTGAATAAATCATTATATTGAGTGTGGAATTTCCAGATAATATGATCCATAAATTATTTATTAAGGTCTCCATAAATAGCTAGATCAATAATTTTGAGAATAAACTTTTTATCTCGATATTATATATCATGGCACTTATATATATAAAGCCAACAAAATTTTCTAGATAAAATTGGCTTTTAGTCAAGAGCCAAGATATTCGATCTTAAAAAGTTTAAATGAGCATTCCTATTAATGCACATAGATGGATATTTAAAGGAAATTGAGATAAATGTTGGGTAAGAACGTTCTCCTTCTTGTTTGTCTCCAAATAAAACAAAAGAATGTTTCTAATGGAAACAAATGGATTTAGGAAACTTATATTGCATAATTAGTCGATTGTTATTTGACAATATTGTCCTAACATGAGACGGAAAATTTAAATAGCTGGAAAAGATAACAAAATGAATACATAATTACTATCAAGTATAGATCCTCAAATATAATAATATGAACCAAAAGTTCATTAGGTTTAACATTCATGAAATATTCCATAAAATCTGTCATACGCAATTACTAACCTAAATGAGAATTCTTAAATCTCATATTTCAATTGAAAATGCTCTAATTAGCATAAATGAAAGCGAGACACACCCGAAGCATGAGAGAATAATTGGTTCCAAAAGGGGGAAAAAAGAGCAAATTATCAAGATGATCATATTGAGGAGGTTGGTACTCCAGAAAAGGTCATAACTTATTGCAAAAACTTCAAAAGAGGTTTGAGTACCTAAAAATAATAAAGAGATCTCAATGAATTATGTTATAAGAAGAATAGAACTGAAAATATTAAGTTGTCAACAATGGTTTTGACAATAATTTCACTTGATCAATTGAGGATCTTATGCATAAATCTATTTTGCAAGTAGACAAAATGGTGATTTTCTAAAAAGAAAAAGTAAAAGGGAAAAGACGCAATGAAAATAAGATTACATTATTTTGATATGTGAAAATTACGGACTTGCAATCCCAGCTGAAATATGAAATATATAAATATTTAAGTGAAAATAAAGATTTTAACAAATGCTAAAGAAGACTAAGATGAGGCATATTTTTTTGTGATGGATACAATAATTTTGTATTTCTTACAGTGACAGCATATGAAAATAAAATTTTGTGTCTGTTAGATGTTATTATATACAACCTATTCATATGGCTCATTAAATAATAAAATTTATATGAAAATCATTGAAGGATCTAAAATGCTAGAAGCATATACAAGAAAATCATTATATATGTAAAATGTTGTGAAAGTTTGACAATAATTCAAGCATATATAACTGATTGAAAAATATATTGGAAAATGAGTAATTTTACATTTTACTTGACTCGTAGATTGAGTTATAAAATGCGTCAATGATTTCAAAATCCCATATTTTTTCCATGTCGACTTTTTGTAAAGATATATTGATTTTATAGGTCCAGAAGTACCTTATATTTTATTAGAATATTTTTGTATCATGCTAATATTGTATTTATTATGATTTTATTGATAAAAATTAGTTCTTACAGGGCACAGTGGATAACAAAAATGAGATTTGGTATGATAGTCTTATAAATATATTATATGACATTATTTGGTTTAGAACAAACTGAACATGTGGATGCAAAATATTTTTTTGGTGATTTTCAAAATAATTTCCATCTATTGTGTCCACAATGAATAAGATACAGGCATAATGTACTGATTTGTTAACATAACTTTTGATGACAACGTATCATTCATAGTTTAGTGATTAAAAGAAAGATATACTCAAGAATACATTGAAAATGATGTTGTTATCAAGAGTAGTAAATACAATATAATCATCAAGGGGAGTAAGAGCGACCATGCAGGGAGTAAATATGATATTATCATCATAGGAAATAAAGACCATATTGTACTCTTTTCCCTAACCAATGTTTTGTACTATCAGGTTTTCCTGGTAAGGTGTTTTTAACGAGACAGCTTAATAGAGATGGATGTTCATAAACTTCCAACTTTTAGCCTTTCATTTTCTTCTCTAATAAGCAGTTTTTAGGAGACTTCATGCTAGAACTCAAATGTTCCAATTTGTGCATTCATGAGGATTAAATTTTATCATTTATTTTATGTAACTCTTGGTTATGATTGAGGGCCTACAAATAAAGAACTACATACTACATTTTAGTTGCATCCAAATGAATAAGATGTTACTCCATCTTTCTCTTCAATTCTCTCTCCATCTCTTTCGTCCAATATATTATATTTTCTTGATTTTAAAAATTAATATTTAAGTATTAAATTAAATTGAAGTAGTAGTTGAGAAGCGGAACAACGTAACTAGGTGTGTGAACGAAGCTAACTGGGGAAAGTGAAACTTGGTGAACATCACATTAAGAAGCTGAGAATTAGTTGGGAACATTACCATAGGTCCATCATCTAAATATCCTACAATGTGCTGACAAATATTCCTTCATGGC
This sequence comes from Acacia crassicarpa, assembly GCA_034222035.1. Lineage (NCBI taxonomy): Eukaryota > Viridiplantae > Streptophyta > Magnoliopsida > Fabales > Fabaceae > Acacia > Acacia crassicarpa. The sequence goes on along the minus strand of JAWXYG010000009.1, from coordinate 12,916,819 downwards.
CTGCTTTGACCCCTCAAGTTAATGCCTATTCTATATAGAATAAACCTGCTTTGTTACATAAACTTCAAAACCACCCTCAAGAATATAATATAATCTATTCTATACACCAACTTTTTTATTATTACTAAGTCAATATCATAGTGATTTATAAGATCAGATGTAATATTATCTTTTTTTAATAGTATTTACTTAGATTTAATCATAATTAACAATTCCCTTCTATTAGTACTAACGTCATTGTTTATCTAAATTAAAGAATGATTGCCTAATTGCATCAAATTATGAATCTAAGCAATAGAATTTGACAATTTTATTAGAAAAAATAGGTGAAAAATCTTTATTAAAAAATATTATTAATCAAAAGGATATGAATTCGAATATTGGATTTTTTTTTTAAATATATATATCTAAAATCCTGCAATCGGTAAGTAAAACAATTAGCTGGTTCTAGTCTAATAAAATTTTTAAAGAGTGACTTTTCACCTATTTTTCCATTTTATGTTGCTATAAGGCTATCATTTTTTTTTTTTAATTTGTAAACAAAAAGGTTAAACTGAGCAATCCAGTCCAGAGTCACTGAATCAGATACAATAATTATTTAATCACCGTCCTTTCTCTCGGGGAAAATACTTTACCACTTAGGCAATTATTATTTTTTACTCGTACTCAGCGATAAATTATCCTTGTGAATGGTGAATTAAGACCGTTTAGCTTTGTTTATGTTTCTCGGATGTCGAAGTTTTCAATTTTCCAACGTTGCTCGGGACTTGTTATCGTTGTTTCGTATGTTTTTACATTTTACGCCGTTCGATTTTCCTCATTCATTCTCAGTTATGGAATATATCGAAAATAAAAAATGCAAAATCCTCAAATTTAACAGTTCTTTGAAGATTTAAATATATGTATGAAAATGGGGGGGAAAATGTTATAAATCCTGCATTTTCTTTAAAAAGAGCTTCCTTTCAAAAGGTTCCAATCACCACAGAATTTTATTATATTTATTCTTTTCACATCCCTTGATGCTTTTTAGACGTACATTTGTCCATATTTTAAGAAAAATATCTCTTATTTTGACCTCTCCACTATATATATTGTTTACCGAATCTTATAAAATCATAGATTTTTTTATAAAATATATTAAATTTTTATTTTTAATTCATAAATAAAAGTAGCAAAATAGATTTTGTTTTTTTTTGGGGGTAATAACAAGCTTATTGAATAAATAGTAAAATATATTCTATAGGTAGATACAATTATATTTCTATGTTATAATTATAAAATTTCAATTTTTTTTTTTATTTGATCAAAAGTATAATCCTTTATACGCTTATAAGGTAGGGAATCAGTTTCCCCACCTATCCTTAGGATAGGTAGTGAGGGCTTTTCCCATCTCAACCGTCTAAATGGGATCTAAATGGTTCAGATTTGATTGTTTTTACTTTTTATTTTTTAAAAAGTAATTATTTTAATGGATAGAGAATCTAAAATAAAGATAATTTTTCAACAAATATATTTTTTTAAAATGATTTTTTCATTTAAAAAATGACAATTAAAAAATTAAATCTAGACCGTCCGATCAAATCTAAACAGTCTAGATTTAGAAGAGCTCTCCCTACCTATCTCAAGATAGGTAGGTAAACTGGTTTCGATAAGGTAGAAGGTTTTCGACTCCCCTTTTTTGATCTAAACCTTAAAAGGAATTATATCTTTAATCAAATAATAAATAAATAAATAATATAAATAATGTAATAATCAATATCGCTTTGAAAAACACATCCCCTTTTTTGCTCAACCAAAAGCAGTGAGGCCTTAGAAAGTGCGCTTAGACTGTTTGCATCTCCATCTGCTTGCTTTCAGTGAAAGGCTTGTTGCTTTATGATCCGCCCAATCAAGAGAAATTAACTAAGAATACGAGCAAAGCAATAAACTAACCAACAATATGCATCCAATTCTAAGCAGCAAAAAGATTATCTGGTCACAACTCAAAAAATGTAAGAAAATTGTGTGTAACTTGGTCAAAAAAGATGATGATAATAAAGATGAGAAGAAGAATAATAAAAAGGCATACATCAAGTACTCAACCACTATGGCACGTTGGTTGTATCAGAAACATGTTGAGGATACCCCACAAGCAGAGGCCACATCTGTTGAAAATGAGAGCCCACAAAGCTAAATGCTCTAAGCATGTTTCATCAATTCGGGAAATCTTTTCAATAATAATCTTACAATATATTCACACTTCTATTATCACTTGCGTAGAAAATAAACCAGATTAATTATCATCATTCAACACACAGCATTATCAACATTACTCTCCACGAAATTGCTGAGACTGAGACCTTCCTTCACTCTGTGTGTGTGTTTAGAGAGAGAGAGAGAGAGAGCATTTGATTCATTTCTATCGCCATTCTTCGCCGCTAATGGTGATTAATTATAATAATAATAACAATCCCTAAAGCAATTCATCTGAGCATCTTCTTCTCCCCTTTCTGGGAAAGTGGAAATTGGAATTTCAAACTCAGGATAGTGCAGGCCTGACTTGCACTAGCTAGCTAGTTTCAGCAGTCACTCAGGGTAAGAGTAACAGCACTAGCCCGTGATGTGACTTGGATAAACAGCCTATTCACGCTTTTCTGTAGATTCCAACCGATCCAGAACTGGACCAGCACTGCACAGTACAAAGAACAGAGGCAACGAAATCAAACGGAGTTGAGAATAATTTTAATCACAGATCAATAATTAACTACAGAGAAACTTTTCAATTAATCAATGGGGAGTAATCTATGTTGATTCTGGGAGATTTTTAACGGAATCTGACCTAAGATCGTGGGAGAACAGGGGAAGGCGTCGCGGTTCTTGAAGGTGACAACCGTCGTCGAAATTCTGGGAATAGCTAACAGGATCGTATTGAAACGATAAAGTTTTGGGTCCGCAGGCGGTTTTGCCTTCTCTCATGATCCGTCTGAGCAGATTTCTCCATCTTCCTCCTCCTCCTCCTCGCTTGCTATGATTTGAGTGGTGGTTGTTGTTGGCGTCGTGGTTGTCGCAGCAGTGGATGCGAGAGTAGTGAACTTCGTCGTGGACGGCGAAGCAGGACGACGGCGACGGAGACAGCGTCACCGTCATACAGCCGCCGGGGAAGTAAGAGGATCGGTGAACTGTGAGATCCTTTTCCATTAGTCGGAATGGAGATGAGTAGATTAAAGAGGAGAGTTGGGGAGGATGGAGTGAGGTTAACTTCTTTCGTTAGAAGAGTTAAGAATCTGACTGATTTTTCGGGGCAATAACGATTTAAATGAGGATTTACGTGTTACTACTGCCACATTTATAGCGGCTAGTGGACTGTTAAATTATTCACTCGGCGATACCTTTGCTGACTCCTACTCTCTTAGTAACTTTGCTTTGCTAATTTTTACCCTTGTTTTATTTTTAACCATTTTCTATACATGAAAGATAAAAGTTTAGATGGGCTGAATTCTAGCTCAAACTCATTATGGTCAGGCATGTTTCGGGTTCAAACAATACTTATAAATCTACTTATAGATCATTTACTTACAAGGCGGTTCTCATAGGTGAAATTTGAAGTCATATGGTTAATAGCCAACTCTTGTGCCACCCAAACCAACTTTTGGTATTTTATTTTGTACTATCACTATTACAAATATGCGTTTTAACGTCCGTTTTTTTTGCCTATTTTATGTCCCTTTAAGGATTAAGGGGACGCCAAAGTTATAATGCCCCAAAAAATAATAAGAACGCCTTTAAAAACAGCAGTTAAAGCGTCCCAAATATGGTTTTGGGACGCCATAAGTCTTTTTTTTTATTTTTTTATTTTAAAAAGACCCCAACAAGCAATAATATAACACAATACAAATCCAAAAATGCCAAAAGCTTGTGTGAAGATGGAGGGAGGAAGAACTAGAACTCACTATAAAGCTAAATAACATACACAAAATAACATAGCACAGATCCAAAAATTCTAGAGACAACAGATGTAGATACAAATTCAAATAGCAGATACGGATAATACATAATACAGATCCAAAAATTTCAGAGCTAACAATCAGACTAACATATCCTAAATTCTACATCTAACAATCAAAAGAAAAGGAAAAAAAAAAACAATCCAAATCCAAAAATGTTGGTGAGGGAAGAGCCACGAGAATCGGAGCCACAAGTGTTGGTTTACCTGAAGGAGCTGTGAGAATCAGAGCCGTGACACTCGGGACTCAGATCTGAGAGGCAGATCTGGAACTTGAAGATCCACGGCAAGGGCGACCAAATCCGAATAAGAAACCCTTTAGTGAAGCAATTGGGAATGATAGTGAAACCCTCAAAGTTGAAAGCAGTGGACATTACAGGGAAGGGGCGAAAGGCGTGAAAGAGGCGATCTGTTTTTGTGAAGTACGACGAGTGGTGGCGAAGACTTGCGATGGCGACTGAGGCAGAGAGGATCGATGGACGAGCGATGGCGAAGACTTGTGACAGCAACTAAGGCAGAGAGGACTGATGGACGAGCAATGGCGAAGACTTGTGACAGCAACTAAGGCAGAGAGGACAGATGGACGAGCAAAGTCGAGATCCGAGATACGAGATAAGATGATGAAGACGTGCAAGAGAGAGAGAGAGAGATGGTGTACTGAGAAAGATGAGAGGCAAAGATCAGGGGAAAAAAGATGCAGGTCGTGGGATGGATGAGACATTGGCATCCTACTTTGAAATTTAGGACACCAAAATAGACTTTTGGCGTCCTGAACTTCTTTTAGGATGTCAAAAATATTATTTTTGGCTTCTTGAACTTCTTTTATGACGCTGAAAATGCTGCTTTTGACGTTCCAAAAAATAATTTAGGACACCTAAATTAATTTTAGGCATCTCGAAATATGATTTAGGACGCCTCAGACTCAACGTTTAAGTAAATAATTACGACAATACCACCGCTTTCATTTTTACTTCCTTTTTTTTGATAAAGACGTCCTTCAAAGAAGTAATACATATCCCCTTTTTATAGTAGTGTATAATAAAATTTTAAAAATTAAACACAAGACATATGAGATACTACTAATATATTTAAATGATAATATTTTATTTAAGTACTTAAGATATACTTAAGGATAGAGCTGGGAATCAGGGCTGGCCCGTGGAAGGCCAGGGCCTGAGGGCCGGCCCGTGAAAGGCCAGGGCCTAACAGGGCCGGCCCTCCAGGGCCCAGAGTAAGAAAAACACTTGTTTTTCAAAGCCTGGCCCTGGCCCGAGAGCACCAAGGCCGGCCGGCATGACCCGGAAATTACTATTCCAAATTTTAATTATTTTTCCTCTGTTTTTTTTAAAGAAATATAATTAGTAAATTACAATACGAATCATCCAATAAATAACTACAATAACTAATTTATAATCAAAAGTAAACTATCTTCATAAATAACTCACATAAAACATAAAAAGCATATTATGAATTTCTTCTCCGGCATCATGAACACATCCATAATCTTTATTTACAACAAATAATAAACGTAACCAAATCATAAAATTAGAGTATAGTTATTATATATTTGTAATTAAATGGATAAATAACTTTATAACAAATATCAAATATATATAAATTAATAAATTTAAAAAGTAAAAAAAAAAAAAAAAGCAAAAGCTACCGTGAAAAGGGCCTGCAGGGCCGGCCCATGGCCCTCCAGGGCTGGCCCGTCTAAGCCCGAGACCTTTCAGGGTTGGGCCTCCAGGGCCAATTTCAAATATTTCATCTATTTTTTAAGCCTAGCCCTTGACGGGCCAGAGTTTAAATGGGTCGGTCCTATGGGCTTGGCCTGTTTTACCGGCTTTACTTAAGGACATACTACAATCAGAAATTTCTCTTTTTCAGTTATATGCTTTTGATGTGCATCAGATGCTAGGCAGTTACGTGAGATGGTGTGTGACTCTGCAGTGTGTGTGATATCAAGAACACACTTTAGTGACAATTAAACCTCACATTCACACACGCGGTCTATGTTTAATTAAAGATGATGTCTCCAGATAAATGTTGGTACATGATTTTATTTAATCTAATACTAATCTGCATTTTTTCCCTGTCAGGCGTATTTGTATTATTAGGCTTAGTGGATTTCAAATATTAATTAGGTCTTAAACTCAGCTACAATTTAGGCCCAATATAATACCCGAGGATATAATGCTTATTTGAGTTAGCATTTAAGAAGCACGTTTACACAAATTAAGATAAAACTCTTCTCACATGCTTCCCTCTTATACCGTAAATAATATTGGAGAAACAACTTCTACCGCTAACTTAAACAAGATTGACTCTAACAAAAGAACACTTGTACCTGATCTATAGATATTGATAAGTTGTTACTACTCTTCTCATTCTAATAAATAAAGGATCTAGTTTATAAAACAATATAGGACTAGGGTTAATATTAATATATTCACAAGTTGTTAAAAGGTAAATTAGGTTATATGTTGTTGAAAGAACATCTGATGAATTGATCATCAAGAGGACAAAACATTCAACCAATCAAGGGTAAAACCAATTAACAAAATTCCAGAATTGCGCGGATGGCCAATGCAGAATAAGAATACAGAATTTGGTGGTTGATTTGAATTAAACAATTAACAACTAATAGTAGCTCCAAAAAAAAGAACATGGCATGATCATAATGTGTCTAGTACTTTATTTTAGTGATTAGTGAGAGGGAGATCGTACCCTTGAGAACAATATTTATAAAAAGAAAAACTATATATTTAGTCTTTTAAATTTTATATAAAATTTAAATTTATTTCATTAATTTTATAAAGTACACTTTACATTCTAAAAAATATAATTTTTTGTGTCAATTATTTTTATTTAAAAATTAATTATAATATATGTTAGTGTTTGAAAATATTTTGTTAGCATTTAAAATTTTAACGTCAACATTATTTTGTTAATAAACTAAATGTGTTGGGGGAAATTGTAAAGATGCTTTATAAATTTTATCTTTCTATTTGATCGTTTTCCCTTTTTATGTTTAGAGGGCAAAATGTTTTTATCTTTTTCAATAAGCGTGTTTTTTAGGATTCGAATTTTTGCCCTTCTCCAAAAGAATGGGGTCACTTTACCACTTACCACCCCAATCAATATCATGTTGATAAAGATACTTTATAAAATTAACCAACTAAAATAAAATACATTTTAGGAAGTATACGTACATGAGGATTTATGAAAGTCATTGATCTCTCCAGGACCACATCGCTGGAAAAGAGCTCAGAAACTTTTAAAAATTACAAAAATCACTGTGCAGGTTTGTACCCGTATTTGTTGCTTATTGAAGGCTTAATATCAGAAGTTATTAAAAGGGATTTTTTAAAAAAAATATATATATATATTATCATGAGCTACTCAATTTAGAGTTTATGATTGTCCCTCCTAACATAAGTGTATCCTCTAAGAAGAGAATTTGAGACCTAGAAGGATCTATGAGCCCTAACATGACCAAAAGTTGGTATTAAAACAGATTTTTATTTCAACTGATTTTTACAAATAGTTGAAGCTTGGGTAAAAGTTAATTAGTACAACTTAATTTATGTTTGGATACATTATTATTAAATATATATATATATATATATATATATATATATAACTCAATTTGTAGAAACTTGTTGGAGAAATATATTGAAAAATAAGTTTCAAATGTTCAAATTTGGAGGGGGGAAAAAGAAAAAGTTGGAAAACAAAAACTTGTTAGCATCACGTCACTTCACTTTCTCTTTGGCATGATATCAGTATATTTATATTTCACGACAAAAGAACCATACAGTTTTTAGAGACAAAGTATCTATCGTCCATCACCAGCTCAGCAAAACCAGAAAGAAAGCAACATGAAGCAAAAACCAAGAAACTACACACAAGTTCAGCAGTAGCACAACCAAAAATAAAACACAAGACATGATTCCCAGCAATTCTTGGAGCATTAACTGGTATTTTCGTCCGGACCATACGTCACTTTTTCTAATATAGATAAATTTCCAAAAATTTTGGTGATTGATGAGTAAGTATGTGTGTGTGTTAATTTAACCTAGGTCTGACCCACAAATTGATTGTAACATCCTCAACGATGAATAAGAAAGCACATTTACTCATCAAAGTAAACATTCTCATAACCAAGAGTGGCTTAACCTAAGGTTTGAGCTAGCTTATATATGGGATTAAAATAAATTTTCGAGTGGATGAATTTGAACTTAAGTGAAATCAATTGATTATTATATATCATTTTGGTTCTATTTATAAGTCCACTTTTATAGAAAGTGAAAGAAGCTTATAAATAGGACCAGAGTTATATAGTGGTGGTTACATGTAGCCATATAATATGTGGGGATTAGATATAACGTGTCTTGTTTTCCTCATCACTTAGTACAAATTAAGAGGCAAACAAGATGCATTGTCCTTTGCTAAACTTAGTACAAATTAAGAGGCAAATTAAAGTTGCAAAGAAGATGCATTGTCTTTTCTAAAAACACAGTTGGGCACATAGTTTTCAGTTAAACCTCTTGAATTTGATTCTCTCTCACTCGTCATTTCTCAATCCAACAGGTTATATATTTGTCGTAGTCATACTCACAATAGAGCCTACAATAATTACCAAACACTAATGAAAAGCTCAGTATGTTATATACTAATAAAATGTAAAATTCCTTTAATAATTCATGTTTTTCATATAAGTGAAGGGGCCTAGTAAACTCCACGTACTCCATATGCTGCTGTTTTCTAATGTAATAAAAGATTCATATTAATTGGTATCCTTATATATCCTACCTCCAACCCTTAATATAAAGACAACTAACTTTTTTCAAAGATTAAGCTAAATAAGTTATATTATTCTTTAATCTCTAAAAAAACGTTAAATGACTCATATTAATTAAGCTAATGTTTATTTGACTTAACTTTTGAAGAATAGCTTTTACGATTTACAAGGTAAGTATGTGAGAGGTTTTATCTTGACTTACAAAAAAAAGTTTTGAAAATCACAGTTTCATAAGTTACCAAGCACTCAATCACTCACTAAGGACAGGAGAGAGTATATATTATTTGCCTCCACACTTGTAGACGACCTTATAATGAGTAAATGGAGACCTTATCATAAAAAGAAAGACGTCTACAAGTGTGGGGACGATAACATCTATCAGTCCGTCCCAACATCACTATTCAACAGTGAGTGCCACCTTGCTTTGTGAGCCACGTTCCCCAACTGAACAATCCACAGGTAGCAACAAATACTGGGACCCCGAAGGTTCCCAGAGTAACACGTTAATCTTACATTCTAAGCATAGATCAGTATATGATAGATAACCATCACATATACATTCAGCACATACAGCACAAACAATTCACACAGTACATATTTATACATATTGAATGGTACATACAATCATATAAAGACATACAAAGAATACAAGATTAGAGTTACTACCTGATAGCCTTTCCAATTCCTGATCCGGTTCTCTATCCTCTGGTCATCTCAGATAAATACCGAATCCTATATTTAAATATTTATGGATGGCAAGTTATTACTTGTCCAAATTCTCTATTTCTTATTTCTGAACAAATTCTATAATCCGGTAGAATTTTCAATTAACTTAGAAAATTCATATTTAATTACACAAAACTCCAATTGATGTGCTTCCAAAAATCACGTGTTCCTTATTATGTCTATTTTCAGAGGAAAATACATTTCATTTCCAAATCGACAGACACTTTTCCAGATTAATCAATAAATCCTTACTGTTTCAGAAAAACTTTCAGGTTTAACGTTGAACTTGAAAAATCCATATCTGGAGTTCTAGGTGTCCAAATCAGTTGGTTCAAAAATCCATGAACTCCTCGTTAAGTCTTGTTTCTAGGAAAATTGGTTTCAACATTTAATCATATGCCAATAATTCCCAGATTTCAAAAATATAAACACTGTTCAGAAAATATTTCAGAAAACGTCCCAGATTTCATACTTAACTTCAAAAATACACATCTCCCTGAATATAAATCCAAATAAGGCTTGTGACCTATCAAATTAAAGCTTGATAAGTCTACTTTTATTCTGGAAATTTTCATAGAAAAACTCAAATGTTTACTATTTTAAAAGTGAATCCGAAAATCACTGTTCATTTCTGGAAACCAGCATTTTTCAGTGTTCAACTTCTAACTTTGAAAAATCATAACTAATTCTATAGAACTCCGATTAAGGTGATTCAAAATTCTATTTGAAGTTCTATAGGTCTAGTTTTTGGAAACAATATTCGTCAAGCCAATTAATGGCTGTGTAATTCCCAGAAATTCGAAAACCAAACGCCACTTAAATCTGGAAATAGGATTTTCCATTTTTTATAATCAAACATAGAAAAATCATAACTTGAGTTCTAGACGTCGGATTAATACGTTCTAGCACTCATTTGAAAGCTTAAGAAGTGTACTTTCATCTTACCAAATTTCACGGTCAGAGGATATCATTTGCCTAGTTAAACTGTCACTTGAGCCCGACTGACTCCACAGATTTTCCATAAGTGACACTGGTTCCTTCTTCCTCTTCCGATGACCTCTTTCTTTTCTTTCCTATTCTTTTCTCCAGCTCTCTCTCTCTCTTTTGTGTTTTGCACTCACAGCTCCCTCTCTCTTTCTATTCTCATTCTCTCTTTTCTTTGCTTGTTTCGGCCAAATGAATAAAAGGGAAAAGCCAATGTGTGGTGTCATGAATATGAGAGAGTGTTGCATGTGAATGGAAGAGGGGCCATATGTGCTGACTTTGTGGGCTGAAAATGGAGAGTGCGATGTCATCTTTTGTTAATTGTGGAAGACTTTAATAATAATTAAAGATGAGCAGGAGGATGAGAGCATGTCCGTGAATGAATAAGAAGTGAGTCCGAATGATTGGAGGGAACTGTACTCTCACAAGTCTCCATTTGCTTCTGTCGTTGCCTTATGATAAGGGTATAAGTGGAAGAGTATATATCAGAGCAAAGGTTCTGGAATTTTTGGAAGAGTATACTGATATTGGATTACATAAACAAACGAAATAGCACGGAAAAGGGATTCTGTTGCTAACTCTAGGGCTGTTGATGTTGAGTTAGAATGTGATTTAGATCCCCAGATTTTATTGGAATTTTGAGGTTTAGCTTGCTTAGGCGAGAAGAATTTCAGGAAGGGTAAACCCTGAGTAGTATTGTAAGAATTTGAAATCGCTGGCCATTGTTGAAAATTCTTTTGAGGGGATTAGTTTGTAGAGCTGACACTCGCACCAGCAGTGTATGTTTCCAATCCGAGTAGTTCCGCCTTGTGAAGGCGTGTGTTTTGCCTTGTCTGGTCGGTACCCACGCAGGCGTTTGGAGTAAGGCTCCTAGATTATGGTTCTTGACCGGGTATGGGATTCCGGTGGGTGACCCGTTGTTGTATGTGCCAGTGCGGACACTGGGTCCCTTGTGGACGGAAACTCTCCCACATTGGCCGACAGGTATGTCACCACTTCGGTGGTTTGCGTATGAAAGGATTGGGATGTGTCACTGTACCAAATGGTTAAAATGATGGTGTGTACTCTCAATTGTAAAATTTTGTGAAATAAATTAGCTCCCTCAAAGATATGTGCCGGTAATAAAAGTTTTTGAAAATGATCCGGCAGTGAAAAATGTTTTCACGAATTTGTGATGGCAGCGATTAAGTTTAAAAATGTTATAGCACTATTACTTTGTGGTATAGTGCAGATTGTGAAATGTACTGAAACCACGGAAAATTTTTCATGTTTGAAAATTTGAAAATGAGACAAGAAAATAATTTTGGGTAGCAATGACATGATTGTCGACGCTATCGTGTTGAAAAGAAAAACAGTGTAATTGGGAATTATGGTACAGGAACAGCAACTATTAGAAAGGTCTGGAATATTAAACTAGTTAAGTCAATTAATAGCTGTCAGCTATAGTGTTGAGTAAGTGAAAGTAATTCGAGAACTTGAATGGGAAAGACTCAGATGAAATTGATGAGCAGATGCGGAAGGCCAATATGTGTTAAGCCGATAGGCTAAATAAATCAGGTAGTGAGGCCTGTGTAACCGAGTACTGTGAGAATAGATCAGCAAGTCCTGTAATTTAGTACTATACCTGGGTATAAGATTGAGACATTGAATAGTAGGGTGCGTGCTATTTAAGTTTGCATAAGGAAGGAATAGACTAGAGGTCTAGTTAACCTTTTGATTTTATTTTGTCAAATTTCGAGGACGAAATTTATTGAACGGGGGGAGAATTGTAACATCCTGAATTTTGGACCTAAAGACTAGAAAATTAGCCTATTTTTGGAGGACTATTAGACCCTATTTTTGAAAATGAATTTAGAATCAGTATTTTATTGGACATGAATAGTGTTTACTATTCACAAATACGTACATGAATAGTATTCACTATTCACAAATACGTATTCACTTTTTATAAATACGGTATTTAATCGATATTTTGAGAAATATGAAAATATTTACTATTTACAAATACGTATTTACTATTTAAAAATACGGTATTTACTATTCCTAAATACGTATTCACTATTTGAAAATACGTATTTACTATTCATGCGGGACCCACGTCAAAATAATTCTCCTCCTGCCGACACATTCACGGGAGAAATTTTGAAATTATTGTTTGCGGGACCCACTCAATAATAATATTATTATAATATAATATCTTATACTTTGGAAAATAATAGAAATAAAATTATTTCCAATAAACCGTGAATTAGGTTTTTAAAGTAAGGGTATATTATAAACAAGCGAATTTCTATCTCAGAGTGGGTTATCTCCAAAGTCATTTCCGTAATCGGCGGAATGATTATTGAGATAGGTTGAAACCGATATTTTGAAGCAGGACAGATAGTGGAACCTGTAGGAAATAAATCATAACTCAAAATCCTTGAACTAAGTAGTAAACAACTGCACATATTATGAATCAGTGAATTTTTGTCTCGAAGATGGTGTCAACCGAAGTAATTTCTGTTACTGGCAGTGTCCGACTTAAAATCTTTGACAGATTACGAAATACCCTGAATGAGGTCAAAAATTCAGTTGACCCAGATATTTTTAAAGAGGAAGAATAGAGCTTCAAGGCTGTGCTTCTGTATTTTTGAGAATTTGCAAAAGATCACGCGATCAGAACACCGAACGGGAATTTTATCAGAAAAAAATACTATTTACATTATTAAAATAATATTTTTTAAAAAAAGGCGCAGATGCACCCGTGAACCATTTTTAATATTTTTTTAATATTTTTGGAAATTACAAAAAATGACCCAAAAACGAAATTACACTTAAGGACCCATTTTCCAACACTATAAATAGAGGCTTCATTTCTTCATTTTCTTCACACCAAACTCAGAGTACAACGATTGAGTTTAAGAGAAGAGTGAGATTTCTTAGAGTTAGAGAGAGAGTTTAGAGTAAAGTTCTTGGAGTTGAAGAGAAGGAGCAAGAACTTCAAGGGTAAGTTCTTTAGTTCTTAAGTTTTTGTAATTTGTACCTGAAATGCCTATAGAGTTTCTTCTGAGTATGCTCTGTGGCTGCAGCTTAGTCTGATCTGTCACATCAGAAAAGAATTATCCTTGGGCAGTAAATATTATTTACTGGCACAGTAAAAAATATTTACCGGCACGGTAAAAATATTTTTACTGGTACTATTCACATGAATAGTGAATATCCAACATAGTTTCCGCAAATGCTGAAAATTAATGGTCACTGATAAAAATGATATTATAGGATGTCCGAAGATTCCGGAGTCAGATTCGAAGGAAGTCCGTATACGTGAATAGTGCCGTATACGTGAATAGTACCGTATACATGAATAGTGCCGTATACATGAATAGTAAATTACTATTCACACCGAACGGAGGTACGGATGCGTATTGTAACACTAACTCTGATGCTTATGGTATGCTTATATGTGATAGATAGTCTGAGTTATTGTTTTTGAAAATTGATCATACACATACATCTTGATACGGGTTATAGTCTTGATAACGCCGTTATGTTTTCCTAGCGCTGAGGACACGGATGTACACCGTGGCACTGGTGAATAGTGCAGACTATAATAACATGCATATTGCAGTGGCTGTGTTATGTTATTATGTGAATATGAGAATAATGTATGTGATTATTGCTGTTTTGACATGAATATCTGTCATACATATTTGATACATAAGCATGAGGTTAACCGTTACCTGAGGTTCAATGGGTATTGAACCTCAGCTCTTACTGTAGCTTCAGGATTTTCGGAGTGAACAGAAACAGAAACAAGGGTAAGCAGCAGGCAGAAGGACTAGCTGGAGAAAGTCCTGTAGATATGTATAGTCTTTCGAACTCTTTGTATCAGCAAACCAGTACACTACAGTGGTTGAATATCAGTTACTTTGTATTTAAAATCATTTCGTTGCTCAACTCTGGTTAAATTATTTTGAACTCTGATCAAATAATTTCGAAAATGCTTTAGAAAAGTTGGGGTGTTACAGTATCCTTATATATCCTACCTCCAACCCTTAATATAAAGACAACTAACTTTTTTCAAAGATTAAGCTAAATAAGTTATATTATTCTTTAATCTCTAAAAAAACGTTAAATGACTCATATTAATTAAGCTAATGTTTATTTGACTTAACTTTTGAAGAATAGCTTTTACGATTTACAAGGTAAGTATGTGAGAGGTTTTATCTTGACTTACAAAAAAAAGTTTTGAAAATCACAGTTTCATAAGTTACCAAGCACTCAATCACTCACTAAGGACAGGAGAGAGTATATATTATTTGCCTAAGATGTTTCAGACTTTTAGTATAATTTATTATTATTATTATAAACAAAAATTATCCATGTAACGGTGGCCACGCGTAGCCCCATATAATACTTCCTGATTCTTTTCCTAACGGACGTCTACTTAGAGAGCTTTCTTTAACCCTTTTTATAAGAGACTTTCCACATGTTTAGAACCATTAATTACTTGTTTTTCCTAAATATACCCTTCATTATGTAAAGAGAGACAAAATAACACTGATTTAACACCTAGCTGCTTCTATTTATAAGTTGCTTCTAACATATTTCAAATGAACCAAAAAACAAAAAAAAAACTTTAAACCTCATTTACATCATACCTTAAAATTTAACAATTTTATAGCTTTAACCCCATCAAATATGAGAAAAACATATAACAACAATAAATGAAGGTAAAGTTATACATTCATATGCAAAAAGATTAACGATGTGATTTATAAATGGGATAAAAAAAAATTCTCCTCCAGCCTTATAAATAGAACCATAAGAGTAAATTTTTTTGAGGAAGGGTAATATTGGAAAATGACTAAAAAAAGGATTTGATATTATATGTGTTTACCCAACTCACAAAATTAAGGGGCAAAGAAATGTATTGTCCTTTTTTTAAAAAAATTTGATCAGGGTTATATAATTCGTTTTGAATCTTATAGTGCATTAAGTTTTCGTCTCTTATTCAAACTTGTATTATCTTTCTTCCTTACAGAAGTGAAACTGTTAGAATTTACAATAAAATCCCATGAGTTATGAATAAGAAGAAGGATGGAAAAGAAGAGAAAAAAGGAAGAAGGAATGTGTATATGGATATAAGTCCCACATTGGTTAGTTGGAGAGAAGTTGAAGGGTATATAAGCCCCAACTTGGTTTCTACTAAATGGGCCCTTGGGCCAACCCACTTTTGTAAAAGGGTGAGAACTTAGGTGACCCTTGGTCCACCACATATGCACGCACCACCCTTCGACCGGCGCCGCTCGGTCCAATCCGTGTGTGTGTGAAATAAAAAATAATAATTTTTTATTAAATTATTTTTGGAAAAAAAATAATTTTGTATTAAATTTTTTTAAAATTTCCAAACTTTTAATAATTTCGTTGTGCCTCTCCGAGTTTTTCCAAGAGACGCGAGTCGCTTCTATTCGTTCTGTTCTGGTGCATCTATTCGTACGACGCACCAATTCACAGCAACAGATGAGTCCGTCTGATCAAGAATTTTTGTTGTCTATAAATAGGGCGCCCTAGTCACAGAATTTTATCCAATTTTTTCTACATACACTATTTCCTCATACTACATATATAAAACATTCTGTGCGTTCCGAAAGCAAACTCGTTAAATTCGCTTGGACTTCAGATTGACAGAGCCATCTTTTTGGAGACGAATAATCCACTATATCCTGGGAAACAATTGCTCAGAAACCTTTGAAATCCGTATTGAGGGAGCAAAATTGTCTTAAGGACATAACGTACGTTGGACCTAGATTTCTGCATAGTTCATTACCATATTCAGTAGTCTTGTGCGTTCGTTTATAGTTTTTTCATATTATACAGACTTGTTGTATGCTCTCTGTATGTACTATTTTCATTAATACAGATTCTTGTTGTGCTATATTATCAGTATTTGTATACTATATCTTCAATTTCTACCTACTTAATAATTTTTAACAACAAAAACTGCTACCACCTCAACAATCAACTTGGTGAGGATCCTTCATTCTTTGCTAAAGACATAGTTGGGCAGTTTTTAGTGCCACATCTTGAATTGGATTATTTCCCACTCGCCATGATCTCTATCAAATTGTAGGTTATTCTCGAACTTATATATAGCCAAGGTTAGTGTCATAATTAAGCTACAGTAATAGCCAAACACTAATGAAAAGCTGAGTATGTCAATAATGTGAAAATCCCTTTAATAATTCTTGTTTTCACATAATTGGAGGGGTCTAGTAAACTGCGAGTACTCCAAATGCTACTACTTTCTAAAGTAATAAAAGATCGATGTTGGGTTTTGTTTTGGTGGTACCATTATATTATATTTAATTTGGCCTAGGATGTTTCAATTAAATAACTTAATTTTTTGTTCTTGGAGTTATATGTAGTTTGTCATGAACAAGGTAGACAAACGTAAGACAAGGGAGGGCCAATAATCTAATAATGCACATGTACACAGAATGATGGTAGTGCTGGGCCACATGCATGCATCTCTGTGAAAAACAACTCATCACTTCCTGCTAAAAACTTCTGTTTCCACTCTTCTCATGGTTTCTGCATAATTAAGCTACTGTTCCTTCAGAATATCTACTGTTCATTTTACTTTAATCAGTACTATATATTTGTCTCCCTCCCTCTTAGCTTCCTTTTTTCATTCTGCCATTTATAAATGTTCTTAACATATCGATACCTGGGACATAAGTCTAGATTCATAAAGATATGATTCGATAAGTTGGGACATATGGTGAGTTGTAAATTATATACGTATTCACATAGAGTAAAATATTATTTATATTTTAGGTTTAGTATTACTCATTCTCGTTCTTAATATAGGACATATTTATCTATGTTAATTAGATTAAGAAAATTAGTTAATATCAATAACATATATTTGCTAAAACACCCTAATCATCTTCCTTAATTATCTCATTCCCTCTCTTGATTATTTTTGTGGGAGCATTAATATAAAGATAAATTATAAAAAGTTTAACAAAAATGAAAAACGTATTATTTTTGGGATCAAAATTAATTCCTTAAATTTGTTTTTATATTAAGTAAAGCAATGAATTTTTTTTTTTTTTGGATACATAGGCGATAGGGGATGGGGGGATCGAACCTAGTACAAGGGGGTGGGGAGACTACTCCTAATACCACTGCACTACTAATAGTGCCAGTTAAAGCAATGAATATCTGTCATCATGCGGATTACAAATTGGCACACATCAATCTGAGGGCTACGCGGCCCACACATTTGTGAGCTAGCAAGAAGCCAACCTTAACCCGTAGTGCCAGGTTGGCGGGCCGCT
Source organism: Acacia crassicarpa (assembly GCA_034222035.1). Taxonomy (NCBI): domain Eukaryota; kingdom Viridiplantae; phylum Streptophyta; class Magnoliopsida; order Fabales; family Fabaceae; genus Acacia; species Acacia crassicarpa. The sequence continues at coordinate 12,898,995 of JAWXYG010000009.1, read as the reverse complement.
ACATTTTTTAAAACTTTTTCCCCTATTTCTTAAGATAGTCGAAAGTTTAAAACACATATTTATGAGTCATCAAATTTGTTTTGCTAGCATCAATTATTTTACTTATAAAAAGTTAAAAACATAATTCACAATTCAAAAAATAAAGTTATCAAATTTATCAAAGTTTACAAACAAAAAACGTCAAATTAAATCATCCTCAAACAATTAAGATATAATAAGTTGGTTTAAAGAAGGAAGAAGGAGATTGAGATTTTCTCTTTGGGATTGAGAGATACTAAGGTGGGAAGTGTGGAATTTATTAGTTTTGTGATATTATCCTATTTAAACCAAAAAAAAAAATAGTGTGGGCCAACCCACCAACTTATCGGCCCCACAGTGCAAGTTTGTGCGGCCCGTACTTTTGCATGATGAGAAACTCTCAACCGTAACCTCTCTAAACCCAAAAGCTAGCGGCTTGAGCTCGGAGAGAATACTATTTAGGACTTCAGCTTAACTAAGTTTCTTATTAATATAACGCTATATTTGGATGGGGAGAAAAATAAGAGGAAAATATAGAAGAGAGAATACTAAGAAAGAAAATTTACACTATTGCTGGCTACTAGCCAAAGATGCATTTGTACAAAATTTCACTAGGTTAAAGTATACTTTTAGTTCTTTAATTAAGTTTTACATAAAGCATACTTTTGATTCTTTAACTTTATAAAGTATACTTTTGGACCTAAGATTCTAATATTGTTAATGTTACTAAAGAAAAACGTTGATGCGGTAAACTCAAGTAATGACTAATAGAATTTAATTATGCAAATTTTATATATTCTTTAATTTACCCATATTTTAAATTTAAGCTTAATAGCATTTAATTACACAATCATCACTTAAGTTTACACCATTATCATTTGAATTTGCATTTTCCGTTAGCAAAATTAACGGTGTTAGAATTATAGAACTAAAAGTATAATTTATAAAGTCATAAAACCAAAAGTATATCTCATGTAAACTTAAAGAACTAAAAGAATACTTTAGCCAATTTCATTATCTATTTTAATACATAACATTAATTAACAAATGAAATTATATGGGTAGGTTGCTTTATATGCACCAGAAGGAGTAACAAGATGCTGGCCGAAAAAATAAAAAAGGAGTAACAAGATGAATTTATATGTCATCTAATTAGCCTTAGAAGCCCCTCGTCCTTGGGCTCAATTGGTAAAGTGGTTGGACATTCTTACCAAAGGAATGGTGTTCGATCCTAGAGTTGGTCAATACTTTAGGGAAGGCATCCTAGCTCTTAGGTGCCTAGGTTAACGCCTGAGAGTAATAGACGGCTCACCCTGTTCAACATCGGTATCACCAAGGAGGAAGGGAGATTTCGTCCTGCCTTTGAATCGTGGATGAACCCAACCCCCTTTCCTAAAATTTGTATACCAAAAAAAAAAAAGCCTAGAAGATTTGTTGATTCAATTAAAATTAGCTTTTTAATTGACGTAATTTATGGCCTACATTGCACCCTTATTATTAAAAGATACTCCCTCTGGTCCTAATTATACTTAACAAATTTTTGAGAGATTACAAATAAAAATTAAAGTAGTTCATTATATTCATTTTTCTAAAATATCTTTAATCCCTAACTCTGTGCCAATAATTCCTCCAATCCCTAACTTCATTGAATATGGGGCATTTTAAAAATAAATTGACAAAAATTAGAAATGTGTCCTTATAATTAGGACCAAAATTAACTCTCAGATATTATTTTATAATTAAGACCGAAGAGACTATAACATACCAAATTCCTATGTGTGTGTAATTTAAGCTTGAAGATTAATCTCCTAATAATAATAAATAAATAAATAAATCTTAAATACCCTGTTAGTGATTAAATGACACCTAAACAAAAAACAAAAATAACTACATTAAATGGAACTGATTTAAATAAACTAGAGAATATAGTCTAATTAAATTGATCTTCAAATAATGCCTATTGTAGTTCTAATTAAGCAAGCCTTCTTTAAAGCTCATTAAAACCATTCCAAGTACGTACTATTCAAGATGGTGAATTCTCCTCATACATTAGGACATGCATTAAGGCATAAATTTCTTACCTCTAAGTGTAATCAGATTTCAGATCAATATGGTGATTTGGGCTCCCAATACATATTATAGCCTTTTAAATATAAATCATCCCTTCACTTGAGCTTTCCTTCACTTTAATAATGACTCGGTTATAGGTGATTTGATGACATGGCATGCCATCTATAACTTGTATATCATATTAGATGCCACATATGTTGTAATGTGTGATTTAATTACTATTACCTCCGGTCTTAAATATAAGATAAAATTTATAGTGCAATTTTGCACTACAAACTTTATCTTATATTTAGGACTGGATGGAGTATATAAGATTTCAACTTGGCCATGTTGAACACCACCTAAGATGCTATCCTGGATGTCATTTGAAACACCACATAAAGACACATTAATATTTAAAGTAAGTATAACTAAGGGATTAATTGGAAACACATCATGTAGGATGTTGGTGTTTTTAGTGCCCGTTTGGATGGGCTTTTTTGAGGAAAAAAAAACACTTTAATGTAAAAAAAAATACTTTTTAAATTAATTTATGTGTTTAGATGATTTTTTTTTTAAAAAAGTAAAAGTCACAAAAAAAGCCAAAGTGCTCCTTTTTTAAAAGCTTTAATTTGGAGCTTAAAAAATAAACACTTAAAAAAAACACTTTTTTAAAAGCTCATCCAAACAGGCCCTTAGTCTAATATTAACTCATCTCAAACATAAAAATGAGGTAGAATGAAATATAGGTCCCATCTAAGGGAAATAATTCATTGATAAGTACTATAAATTGTTAATGGTAACTGATTCATTTATTAATTCCCCATGTTAACTTGTCAATTATGACTTTTACAATATTTTTCTTGGTTGGGACCTAATTAAAAGTCATTTTCCCTAAAAATAATTTTCAATACTCCTTGGGCTTTTAGGAACTGGGAGTCTGGGATGCTCATTCCGTTATGGGCCTTGAGTATTTTAATTGACCCAAACCCCTCTTTCAAAAGGCCCAATAACTAATTATAGTTTATTCATGTTCATAATTTTTCTTGCTGCCAATGAGAGTTTGCCAATGAGAGTTGGTATAGATGGTAAGGGATCCAGGACTAGGCCCTTGGATCGTGGGTTCGATCCCCTCTTCCGTCGCTGGGACTCCTTTGGTAGGCGATCTCGTAAGTCCCCAGTAAGCTCTCATAGAGCCCGGGGCCGTGTCCTGGCCTTGGTGGGAAACTGATACCGAACCACTCTGATATATTTGATATATTATTGGAGGCATGAACGTGGAGATATTGGTTGGTGGAAAAATGATTCAAAAGGTTTGGTGACAAGTGGCATTGTTGGAAGCAAAATAGAGAGACTTACCCTATCATGAGACTAGATGAGACTGTGTGGCCAAGGAATGGTTTAATGTGGATAGGCCTTTCCTGGTCCCTTTTATTTCTCAATATTTATTTACACCTCACCAACATTTTGTTTATTTCCACATAAATTTATAATATATGCACTTCTATTATATTGCGTGTCCCTTTCCTTCGACTGTCGCCCATCATCAATCAATCAATATATATAGCAATATAAAATAGTGGTTGGAGTCACAATATTTTTATTTTTAAAATTCTATTATAAATATAATATCCAATTTTAATATAAAATATTTATCACTTACATTTCAAATATAAATATATGCGTGTTTGTGAGGTAATGAATTCATTGTTATATTTTTAGTATACAGAAGAATAATATATTATTATTAAAATAAATTTTAATACGTGAAACACACGGAATAATAAAATTTGTTTAAAAAATTTTGAAATTAATTTATGTGAAAATAAATAAATAATAACTTATAAAATATTAGTAATTATTTTATAAATTTAATTTATATAGATATAATAATTACTTTATGTTGAGATATGTACTACTTCTTGAAATAACTATTAATTTTTAATATTTTCGTGCATCATTCGAATAGAAAAACAAGTATGCTGGCCAAAACAATTATAAAGCTAAATTGTGGCACCAAATACAATATTAAGTTTTGAAAATAATTTTAATAATAATAACCCAAAGACTTACATTTGTTTTAAGAAATAAAGTAGTCATTTAACGTCTTCTTTGTTATCCACATTTTGACATATAAATAGAATTAAAGGTCAAAACTATATTAAAAATTCAATTTTCTCACCAATTCAAATTAGTGTAGAAGATATAAGTTACCATGCAAACTGAGTTCGAATCCCATTTTATTCAAAAAAAAAAAAAAAAGTCATGCGGAGAAACATTCTAATTGCAAAACTTCAATTTGGATTAATTTATTGTTTGGATACCTAATAATATAATGAGTAAATACCCTTTCTCATTGTGACAAAAAACACAGACTCCTTTTGGTCTTTAAAAAAAAAAATCGACCCTTATTCTTTCTTTTTATGGACTAAAAAGGATTTTTTAAAAATTTGTGAGGGATTAAAATGTCAACCAATCGACCTTTATTCGTCTTTTTTATGAACTAAAAAAAACCTTTTTTTTTTATAAAAGAACTAAAATAAGGATCGCGTTTTTTGTCAAGGACCAGAAAGAATATTTACTCTAATATAATCTAAAAAAAGTGTCAGACACGAAATGCTTCAAAGGGTTATAAGAAAATAAAACCAATTTATTACGATATTTATCATTCTTTTTCTATGTCTTAAAAGAAATATATATGATTTGACCGAAATGTCAATTTACTCAATTTTTATTAATGATATTGAGGGGAATAATGCAACTATTTTTTTCCTTATACTTCCCCCGTTTTTTTTTTTTACTGGAAATAACGTATTAATAAAGACTTCCAATTTTTCAACCATAATTATTGCTATATTATAAATTAGTCAAAGAAATTCTGACATTAAAATATTGAGACAAAAATTATAATATTACACCGACCGTAAAGAAATATTTTTTTAAAAAAATAAGCCTGTATTAGTTGAGGTGTCCTGTTTTTTATTTAAAAAAAAAAAGAAACAATTTTTTTATGGTGTACATTAAGAGCATGAAATAAAAAAATCAAATAAATTTTTAGTTATTTTGGTGGCGCCAACCGCGAACGAATGCAGCATAGGGAAGTGTGGGATAAGCAGAGGATTATCAACCACCAAAGTAGAAGAAGGACAAGACCTCCAAACTGATTCAATTTTCTTTGCATTTCACAAATCCTCTCTCAGCAAACCCACCACAAAGCATGGCAATGGCAATGGCTATTCGCAGGCTCTCTTCTTCTGTTGACAAGCCTTTGCGCCCTCTATTCACTGCCACCTCTGTTTACTACAAGGTTCATATCTATCTTCCATATTTGCTTTGCGCATAATTTCCATTCAAATCCATTTCAGTCTCCTCGTTTCTCGAATTTTTATCTCGGATTCGATTTCATCTTTGCAGTCGTCTTTGCCCGATGAAGCTGTGTACGATAAGGAGAGATCCGGTGTTTCAGTAAGTTTAACTCAAGATTAGATGCTTCAATTTTAATCATAGGATGGGGGTGCTGCTTTTTATGTATGTTAATTGGTTTTGATTTTTGAATTCGAACATTTCCTTTACAGTGGCCGAAGCAATTGAATGCCCCACTTGAGGTTGTTGACCCAGAGATTGCAGATATAATTGAGCTCGAGAAAGCTAGACAATGGAAGGTACAGTTGGCTGTATCAGTTAACATATTTCGAGCCTGTATTTTTTCATGATCAAGTTCACCAGCTTAAACTTCAAATTCAGTTCTCAATCTGTTTGAGCATTTGACATAGTGAGGAAAACAGAATTAAAATTCATAGTCACTTTGTAGTTTTCAGTAAAACAGGTATTTAATATTTCCGTTAGTACATATAGATTGACTTATATTGTCTTCTGGTGAAGGGGCTGGAACTGATACCCTCCGAGAATTTCACTTCCGTCTCTGTGATGCAAGCTGTTGGCTCTATCATGACTAACAAATACAGTGAAGGATACCCTGGTGCCAGATATTATGGTGGAAATGAGTATGACACTCTTTGGCTTTCTACGTGATTCTCTGTTGATAATTCATGGAAAAGATACGGTGGTCAGCTCTATATATTTATTGTTCCGTAACCCTTTTGGATCCATTTCAACTACTCTGGATTTTTCTTTTTCAAGGTACATTGACATGGCAGAAACACTATGCCAGAAGCGTGCCCTGGAGGCATTTCGGCTGGACCCAGCTAAATGGGGAGGCAAGTTCACAAGACAAAACATATCAGTAAAAGAAACAGTCAATCATTTTTCAATATATTAATTGTAGTAATTGTTTGTTCTTTGTGCATAGTAGTATATATGTTATAAGTAAGAATTTACGCATCTCTATTCTCTATCATTACCATATGGCTAGTCCAATAAAATCGGAACTAGCATCGCACAATTATGGTTTAACGTTTAAGAATCTCAGCTTTGTAGTTTCCTATGGAATTTGCATGTTAAAACTTGAATAGAATTTTCCATGAGCCCTTTTGAAGTGTTTGGGGGATCGATTCACTTATATGTCAATATGATCTCTAAATTGCAGTGAACGTGCAGCCTCTATCTGGGTCTCCTGCAAATTTCCATGTTTACACAGCTTTGCTAAAACCTCATGAGAGAATCATGGCACTAGACCTTCCTCATGGGGGTCATCTTTCTCATGGATACCAGGTACTTTCAACGTCCACAACGTATTTCGTGTCATAACGAAATCTATAATGCTGCTGTTGTATTTGATCCTATGTTCTTACACTATCATCCTGTTGGTTATCTAGACGAATAATTAACATTTTTGCCGTTGCCACCATTTCCGCTATGCAGACTGACACCAAAAAGATATCAGCAGTCTCAATATTTTTTGAGACAATGCCTTACAGATTGAATGAAAGCACCGGATACATCGACTATGATCAGGTAATTGTTGTTATTTTATTCTTCTGACTCGATTTGCCATGAGTGAGTCAGATAGAGTCACCCTTGCGGTGTCAGAAAAAGGTATTTACGATGTGGAATGTTTTGACACGCAGATGGAGAAAATGGCCGCTCTCTTTAGGCCAAAATTAATTGTTGCTGGTGCTAGTGCTTATGCACGTTTATATGATTATGATCGTGTGCGCAAGGTAATAATATAAAACATATGATAACCTTAGATTTCATAGTGTTGCTTCAAATGACTACGTGGGGAGGCCAGGGTTAACTTTTTGAGCATGGTGACAGGTGTGTGATAAACAGAAAGCGATTTTGTTGGCAGATATGGCACACATCAGTGGGTTGGTTGCTGCCGGTGTTATCCCTTCGCCTTTTGATTATGCAGATGTTGTGACTACCACAACTCACAAGTCACTTCGTGGTCCACGTGGAGCCATGATTTTCTACAGGAAGGGGGTGAAAGGAACTGACAAACAAGGGAAAGAGGTAAATTCCTGAAAATTTTCATTTGACATATTTGTGTACTTTTGAGTTTTCACTTTTAATGTTTGGCAAGTCTTTATTTTCATGATGAGGCCTGTCAGTACTTCCAATAACCTGAGCCTAATTCTAACTCTTGCTGTTTTGAAGGTGTTGTATGACTATGAGGACAAAATTAATCAGGCTGTCTTCCCTGGTTTACAAGGTGGCCCTCACAACCACACTATTGCTGGTTTAGCTGTTGCATTGAAACAGGTATACAAGGGTAGAAGATAATCACGAGCTTCATTTTTCTCTTACAATTATGATGATCCGTGCAGAATTGCAACTTCAAGAAAGAAAAAAGCAAAGTGTTCTGAGTTAATCCTTTTTCTTTCAAACAAAAAATCTTAATTCAAATGGTTTGTTAATGAGGTTGATTTGAAGGGTGACATGGTTTGAGTGATACCAGCTTTAGTGTTTGATTATCTTTCAGTACTAATTGTTTCTTTCTCGTGTGCATGCAGGCTACTACTCCAGAGTATAGAGCATACCAAGAGCAAGTTCTCAGCAATTGCTCAAAATTTGCGCAGGTAACTGAGACGTCACAAAGGAGAGAGTCCTTTTCACATAATGTATTCAATAATGATTAATTGTTGTCCAGTTGGACGCGGGTGATGCCTATATTTTAATGCTGAAATCTTTGTAATTTTGCAGTCTCTGGCTGAAAGGGGCTATGAGCTAGTTTCTGGTGGTACTGAGAATCACCTGGTTCTGGTGAATCTCAAGAACAAGGTAACAAAAAAATGCTTTGAACTTCCATTTATGCTTCCTTAGTTCTACTTTGTTATAAAGTAATCACTCGTCAATTATTTCTGGGTTCTAGACTTCTACTCATAAACCTGACATGTTACTTTCTTGTCATCTGGATGTAATTCAAGAATCTTTTGAAAAAACATAGAGCATAGCCGTAATTTGCCATTCTGAAAGCTAGTTTTAAAGCAAGATCATTGTTTTTCTTTTGATTCTTTGTGCAGGGTATTGATGGCTCCAGAGTCGAGAAGGTGTTGGAATCAGTTCATATTGCAGCTAATAAAAACACTGTTCCTGGAGATGTGTCTGCCATGGTTCCTGGTGGCATCAGGATGGGTACAGGGTCTTCATTTTTTATTTATTGCTTTTATTATCTTCAGTTAATTACTCATAGATAGCTGTTGTGGATTTCAGGAACCCCTGCTCTTACTTCTAGGGCATTCGTTGAGGAGGATTTTGTTAAGGTAGCAGAGTATTTTGATGCAGCAGTAAAATTGGCTCTGAAGATTAAGGCAGAAACCAAAGGTATATATTATATATGCTTCACGAGTTTGAGCTTGTTTTATCTTGGTTTGACTATAAAACTGTTGTTGTAGTCGTGTTGGGTGCTTGAAAGAGCTAAAATGGGTTTGCTGTTATTTTTTGAATCAGGTACAAAATTGAAGGACTTTGTGGCCACTTTGCAGTCCTCTAACTTCCAATCAGAGGTTGCAAAACTGCGCTACGATGTTGAGGAGTTTGCCAAACAATTTCCAACCATTGGTTTTGAAAAAGCGAGCATGAAGTACAAGAACTGAGAAGAACTAAAATAAATTCCCTTCAGGTATGATTTTTTTATGAAGATTAGAGTAAGGAAAGGTTCTTTGAATTTTTATTTTTAAAAAATCTAATGTTTGCTAATGCAACGTGAATCAAAATGACTGCTGTTATACTTCTGATCCTTTGATACATAACCAACAGTCGCAGTGTTTGCTCTTGTAATGTCAATTGCAAGATCCTTGTGTCATCAAATCTTGATGCTCAGTTAAATTACATCATTTAGACAAGGAAGATCACCGAGCACTACCACATAAGCAATTTAATTAATAAAAAGTCTTATAACAAGTGAATATGCAATAACAAGATCTGATACATATTAACAACTCAGGTGACTTTTTAGTAATTAAATTACTCATGCGGAGCAGAATTGCTTAGTAATTTTCTCTTAAAACAATTCAGGAAAGAACGAATTTCCGTTTAACTTTAACTTGCGTATTTTGTACGGATGGACATGCACTGCATTGAATTTGGCAAAATTTCCTCATGTTTGCAGGTTACAGTGATGTATTGAAGGCAAACATTTTTAAGGGAATATGTATGATTCAGTGGCAAAACGAGGAGTATGAGATGTCATGAATATTATTAGTTGTGAGCCTCAATTTTATATGTACGAATCTAGTAAAAACTTATTGAATGTCTTCATGAAATGTATAGATACATATGCCTTGGAGGCTTCAAATAACATGTTTCTGAAATATGCTCGTTTTATATGGGGTCAGCGATTGAAATGATGCTACTAATAAACCTTTGTTGCCACTGCAAGGTAGTCTGCCGCCCCCAGCCCCTGCTATTACATATTTCCTAATACTCCCTCTGGTACTAATTGTAAATCTGATATTGGTACATAATTTTTATATTTGTCAATCTTTTTTTAATTTCTCCTTATTGATGCTTTCATCAACATAATCAAGTAAAAAAAAGATGAAAGGAGTTAATGAAAATGATTGGAGTGTTTTAAGAAAAAACATATCATATTAACTACTTTTACAAACTTCCTTAATATAATCAAATTAAATAAATAGGTTTTAAGAACTAGAGGGAGTATTTGACAACATATACCATACCTACTAGACTAAGGATGAATCAAACCTAAAAAAATGTTTCTCACATGCATTGGGAATTAACCTGAACAACTCGGAAACAAGTTCAGACACAAATACTGAAATACCTCTCTCTGTCCATAATGTTCCTCTGCCATCTTTTGACAATTTCCCTAATATACACTTTTCTAAATAAAAGACACCCCTCCCTCCCAAAACTTCCCCTCCATATTTTTTTTTCTTTTTGAGACTAACTAGTAAATCCGTCTTGAAAGTATAGGTTTAGATGTAATGTTAACTTAGAAGTTTTTCTTGTCTCAATGTTACTCTGGAAATTTCAAAACGTAGCAATATTGCCTTATTTCGTTAAAAAACTAACATTAACCATAAAAAAATTAACGTTAAACGTTAACTTTTTAACGGAAAAGAGTAACATTATTACGTTTTGAAATTTCCGAGGCAACATTGTTTCTTAGCAAAAACTTTTAGGATAAATTTACTACTTAACCCTTTTTTTTTAAAAAAAAATATCTCATCTCTCGTTCATTTTTCTTCAAAACCCCCCAACCAAACATTGGAATACTTTTTTCACTATCTTTTATCTCCTACTTTTATTTTATCATTTGGCCGCGTCAATGGGTTGAACTTCATGCCTCACCTTTTTATTTTTAAAATTTTACTTATACTAAGTAGGCAAATAAGTATGAGGGAATTGTAATCAGATCCAAAAAGCTTAATTTAATTATAGTTAAACCCTTAAAATTTTTGTTGAAAGATGAATGACAAACATGAAAGCCTTTGTTACAGAATACTTTGACATGTACATGACTTTTTTGCAACCTAGATTTTTTAAATTGCAACTTATCTTTTAAATATTTTTAGACTTAACTATTACTAGTATTAAATTTATCTTTTAGATACTTTACCCTAAATATATATATATCTTTTAGACGTTAGTGTCATTTTTTCAATTTACATCACATGTCCATCAATCAAAATCAAGACTACACCTTTCATTAAAAAAAAAAAAATCAAGAATATACCCGCTTATTTATCATATTAGCATTGAAGTTTTTTGTTTTCCTTGGTTTGTTTTTAGGGTTAAGATGCAAATTTATTTCGAAAGTACTTACTCAAAAATAATGAGTATTCAGAAGTTTTTTAATCAGCAATTTCACATAAAAAGTATGAAAGAAAGAACAAATTCACCCTAACAATTAAAAAACTAATATTGTCCCTTAAAAAATTGACGTTGACCGTTAAAAATTTAACAACTAGAGGTAAAATTGTTAAGTTTTAGTTACGTCTTGATAGAATTGCTCTTTGAGATACTTAGTGCTATTGAATGATTACTTGTGGGACAAAATTACACTTTGATTACCCATTTCCTTTTCAATTTTTTTCCCATTAGACATACTTTTTTAACAATATATTATGTCTTTAACTTAATTATTTAAAATAACAATTCCCTCATGTCCTTCATATAATATATTTTAGTAGTTGATTTTGATCCCAAATAGAAGACATAATTTTTATATTGATCAATTTTTCTTAATTTACCCATATTAATACTCCTTCAACAATAATAAAAGAGGAGATGGAATGAAAAAAATTAAGGAATATGACTAAATTGTTTGAGAAAATACATATTATAGTAACTAACTAAACACATATTATATTAACTAACTAACTAAATACATATTATATTAACTAACTAAACTAACTTCCTTAATTTAATTAAATTAATAAACAAATCTTTTAGGATTAAAGGGCAATTTTACCAAATAAATTTTTTGAGGGTAATTTTTCCCTAGGAATGTAAAAAAAAGGAACAATTTTGCCTTGTTTGCTACCGCAGTTATAATTTCGATAGTTAGTTGAAAAAATATGCTGAACTGATAGTTCACATGTCATTTATGTTATTTTTGTTAAGGTGTAAATTTGGCATGAAAGTTTATATCTAACTTTGAAAAAAATGAAGTAGATGACACATAAATTTTCAGGAAAAATTTGCACTTTAACAAAAATGATTTAGATAACATGTGAACTTCTAGCTTGACATATTTGGTCAACTAATGGTTAAAATTAACTTAGATAACTATCATGATGAAATTGCTTCCTTTTCGACACTTTACCCCTGAAAAACTTCCAAGGTAAAATTGTCTATCGATGATAACTTCCTAAGTAAAATTACCCTTATATTAAGAATAGAAGGGAGTATACAGATACTACTCTAATTCTATTCATAAGTCTAATTCAACTAATTCTTACATACCAAGGAGAGTTTGTTAACTCATTAATTTTAAGCTAAATTTTCAATTTTACTCTTATTTATGGTTGGTTACAAGAGTCAATATGAACAAGTTCTTTTTGTTTATCCTAATTAATAGGAGCAAAATTATAAAAAATGTATTTATTACTCCGAAAACTAGACTTATAATAAGGATCAAAATTTACTTATAATAAAGACTAAAGTAATACTTTTTAACATTAGTTGATTGGATTTGCCAATAAGTGTGATTCTCATTTCCCTTTTTGAGTGAAGTAAATGAACTTCAAGGGCTATAGCATAGACATGAGAGATTCATTTCATACCATAAACCCTAGGCCCATCCCAAGATTTTACTCGCGTGAGCATCAGAATCAGAAAGACGTAAAACGATGAAAGGCATATCTCTACTAGGTGCCCTTCTTGTAATGAACATCCTCATGGCTACGCGGAGCCCCCTAGGTCGTTCTATCCAACCTCTCCTTAAACGCACTTCTTCTCACTCTCTTCCTTACTCCAAAACCCCCAAACGTTTCCCCAAATCTCATCCTTGTCCTCTTCTTCCTTCTCCTTCTTTTTTTTTTTTTGGAATTGGGGACCTAATGGTCCAAGGCAGGGTCGAACCCTGATACAAAGGCTGGATAAGCAAGCGTCATACCACTGCACTACTTGAGTGCTTGGTTCCTTCCTTCTCCTTCTGCCTTGACATCATTCACAAGTCCACTTCACCTCTGTCCTTCTCTCGCTCTGTCACTTGCTCTTCTTCCCTTTCTGCACCATCAATGGCTTCCTGTCCACTAGATGAAACCCCTGAAGGAAACCCACTTCTCAAAGACTTTGACTTCCCTCCTTTTGATGTTGTGGAAGCTAAACACGTTCGACCTGGGATTCGGGTCCTCCTGAAGAAGCTGGTTTGTAGTTTCTTTCTTCTTTCTTTGTTGATGTTAAATTCTTCTTGCGATTGTCTTTGCTAGATAGTTGCTTGTTTGCGTTTAAGATGATCGTATCCTCCGATTTTATGCAATCGATTTTGACTGCATTGTGAATGTGGGTTTTCAGGGAGTTGATTTGGAGGAATTGGAGCGTAACGTGGAGCCTTCGTGGCCCAAGCTGGTGGAACCATTGGAGAGGATTTTAGACCGATTGTACGTTGTTTGGGGAATTGTCAAACATCTCAAGGCCGTCAAGGATAATCCCGATCTCCGTTCTGCCATTGAAGATGTTCAGGTATTTTTCTGTTTTTCTTATCATCTTTTTGGTCAACCAAACCTATGCATTCGTAATGCCACACCTTTATATCAAAACCTGATTTTTGGTTTATCATGCAATACTTAATGGAGACACATGCATTTGCTGTACTCTTGACTTTTGAGCATTTTCTCATATTACACAATGCTAATCTGTTTCCTTTTATCTTTATCTACTGGCCGATCGGATGAGTACTTTAGTACTCTTCTGGTTTTGATTAGTAATAGCGTGTTTCTTTTGGGAATTAGGTGGGCACTACTTTTGTCGTGCTAACAATGCTTAACTGTGGTTTGCAGGCGGAAAAGGTGAAATTTCTTCTTAGGGTGGGGCAAAGCAAACCTATCTATAATGCATTCAAAGCTATTCGGGAATCTCCTGATTGGCAGACATTAAGTGATGCTCGGAAACGTATAGTTGAAAGTCAGTAATTTATATGTCTCATGCTATTGTTCTTGTGATTGTTTACTATGTGTTGGCATGTTATTTTTCATTCTTTTTTTTTCCTGAATAAATAAGACGAGTTACATCTTGGATTGTGTCATAGCGTCACTACAATTTGACCCCAAAAAAAATATATATATATATAGCGACACTACAAAACACAAATAAAGGTTAAGACTAAGTCGATTAACATTTAATCCAAGCATTTACCAAAAAAAAAAAAAAATTTAATCCAAGCAAGTTGTTGGGAATTGTAATAAACTCAGTTCAGCGTTTGCCTCTTGTGACATCTTGGCCAAAAAATCTACACACTTTAGTGCTTCTCAATGAATTATTTCTATATCCCAATTAGAGAAAATCAATGATTTAATTTCAAAAATCTCTTGAGTCAATGGGTGATACGGTCCGTATTTTGATGTCAATAGATGAATAGCCTTTATGGAATTTGAGTGCAACTTAATTTTTGTGGAACCAATTTGCCTACAAACTTGCATACCTGCTTTGATTGCTTGTAATTCTGTTGGAATAGTGGAACAAAAGCCAATCTCTGTTGGAATCCTATCATCCACGACCCTGTGCTATCCTGAACAATGCCACCACAAGCTGCAATTTTATGGTTTTTAACTGATCCATCTACATCCACCCTAATATAGTCAGAAGGTGGAACACTCCACTTGACATCCACTCTATCAGGAACTTGGTAGATCTGATCATTGAATTGTTAGGATTCGAACACGCAGCGGAAGAAATTTATCAAAATAAATTTCGAATCCCAATGGAGGATCTATCAATTGTGTTTAAATTAGAGTAGTCAGAATGGTACCTTTCGTATACGTTTTGTTCGATCACTAGAAGCCAACTATACGAACTAGCTCTCTCTATCGGTATCACACGAACAAAACTCTTTCGTATGCGTCTTGTTCAATTACTAGGAGCCAACTGTACGAACCAGCTCCCTCTACTGGTATCCACACGAACAGAACTCCAACACAGGCAGTGTGCTAGCGCCTCCAACGTTTTCTCTCTATATTCTCTAGGGTTTTCTATTTTTGCTCAGCCTTTATAATACGTCTTGCCCACTATCTTATAGGGTTTTCAAAAACTCTAATGGGCCGCATTAAATATTTAAAATCAATCTTACTTAATTTTGAAATTTGAATATTAGTTAAATCTGTCCAACAGATCTAATCTAATCTATTTATTTAATCCGATTGAAAGGCCAACTGATTTAATTTATCTTCATAAATTAAATCTGAGATATGATAGCAATCTATTTAATTAAATCTGAGATATGATATCTCAATTAGTTTTAATTATTTAATTTATCAAATAAATTAAATACAAAACAAATATTACATAATAATATTATTATCTATATATAGATAATAATATTATTATTTTTTGAATTTATATTATATATATCCATCCATCCTCCATAGATTAAACGTTGTATTCATTAAATCTTAGACATATCTTAGATTCAATGAATCTCGACATTATAGCTCGTGTTGGGCTATTCTTGTGTGCGACCCTATAGGCTCACATGAAATTGGCAACGGGCCAACACTGTACCAGCCCACAAGTCGCAAGCGGTTTCTAGCAAGACATTACGACTACCCAATTCATATGAGGATCGATGATACGATGCAACCTATCATACAACCATGCCACGTCCCTTTTGTCACGCGATAATTTGGTCAAGGATGAAGTATGGATAGTGTCATCCTCCTGTCCTTGACCATTACTTTCTCGATTCTTAAGTAGTCAAACAATTGAAATGGAAACTCCTTTTTACGGCCATATATTTCTCAGACTTACTTATAAGTGCCTACGGCTAATGCAGCAACTCTTGCTCGGTTTCCAACTCGTAAGTCCACTTCACCCTTCTTCAACTTTCTACTATCCTTGAGACCTTGCACATTTATGCAAATGTGAGAACCATATGCAGTATTTAATACCCATGTAGAGGAAGTAGAAAAATGAATTTCTATAACATAAATACCTAAAGCGATAACCCTGTTATCCTTCTTTTTTTTTCTTTTTTTTTTTCCAAATCTTCAAGGTAGAGTTTGCAATTCTTCTTCCAATGACCAGGTTCATTCCAGAAGAAGTAGACTCCGTCCTTTAGAGGCTTTGCCTTCTTGGCTGTAGGTTTAGTTTCGGGCCTGTTTGACTCTTTGGTCTTACCAGCTAAGCCATTACCCTTTCTTTTGCCCTTGACTTTCTTTTTCATACCCTTTCCTTTCTAAACTATCAAAACAGTGTTGGTCCCCTTCTTAACGCTTTGCTCAGCAGTTTTGAGCATCCCATGCAATTCAAAAATTGATTTCTCCATGTTGTTCATGTTGTAGTTCATGACAAACTGGTCATAACTTTCTGGGAGTGAATTCAAGATCAAATCTGTAGCTAACTCCTTGCTCATGGGAAATCCAAGCCTCTCAAGGTGATCAATGTAGCCTTTCATTTTCAACATATGAGGACTAATTGAAGCACCTTCCGTCATGTTGCAGGAATGTAAGGTTTTTGTGGTCTCATACCTCTCTTGCCTTGCCTGTTGCTAGAACATTCCTTGAGATGGACAATCATCTTATAAGCCTCCATATGTTCCAAATCTCTTTGGAGCTCTGGAACCATAGTGGCAAGCATGAGGCATCCTACATCCACAGAGTCGTGCTTAATTATGCTTTATGTAAGCATCTCTTTGAGCTGATCAAGGACATCCACAGAGTCGTGCTTAATTATGCTTTATGGCTGTAGGCTCTTCAGGAATGGGTTGATCAAGGACATACACTTTCTTTAGTGCTTGAGAACAATTCTCAAGTTCCTAAACCAGTCAAGAAAGTTTGTTCCATTGAGTTTGTCCTTCTCAAGAACTGATCACAGTAATAGTGTAGCAGTATTACTAGTTGACTTGATTCTACAATAAAATATGCAAAGTTGGTTAGTAATCTCCCACTAAATTAACAACCCTCGATATAATTAGTGGGCTAAGATCTATGTTTGGCTTAAATTTAAGTCAGCTTTGGCAGAACGTTTAAAGTCAAGTTATTTAGGTACGCAACCTCTTTGCCAATTACATCATATGTAACTGTTAGATCTTTATGGGATTCGATCATCGCATGACCTGGCACGTTTAATCTCATCTAATGCCTTGAGATCTAAAACCGTTTTGTTAATCTCAATTAAGTGAAAACAGTAATGAATGTTGTTAGTATCACCATTACCCACGTTTGTCTTACCAAGATAACTCAAGCGCATCCACTTTGGTGGTTCTTGCAAATGAGTGATCTATGTTTTGACAAGTATTCATTGATTGATGGCATTACGACTTAAAATTTTATTTAGAAGGTTTAACCAATTAATTCTATTTATATGAATGTAGTGATAGTTGTATCTCATACAAATAACATATAAACGCAAAAGTAATCATGCAATGATCCAATCAAAAGCATAATTAAAACATGGCTCACCTAACCTAAAATCCTCTCAAGCCAATGAGAGGATTTCTCTAAATAAGAAAAAGAAAATTACATCAGGAGAAACCTCATTTAAACATACGAGGAGAGTGAGATGAGAAGAGAATATACATAGAGAATATTTAGAGAAAAGGCATGGCAAGCAGGCCATATTTAAACATTACAACCCTTGTAAAGACTAGAGCTATGTTGTTCACTATACCCAAACAACTTTAAAAGTAAATCACAACAAGCCTTAATTCATACAATATGAAAGAAATAGAGGGTGTCATGATTAAATTATATCATGCTACGAATAGTTAGCTACGGCGGTCGCGCATACTCTTTTATTAAAATTATTTCATTTTAAAAAAAAAAATCAGAGGGAGAGACGACATTGTTCTATGTTGCGATCTAAATACTTCAGAAGTCTACACAAAACAACGTCGTCCTAGCCTTCTTCTTAAAGCTTTCAGATCCCTAAGATCCGACTAGAGATTCAAACGTGACCTAAACGTAGAAGAACTCAAACTCAATTTAAACGCATACAAATATTCGGTTAAGCATATATATATATATATATATATATATATATATATATATATATCCATATATAACAAATGTATAAGAACATAAACCCAATTCAAATGCACAATTGATCTGACTCTGATGCCACTGTTGGGATTCGAACACACAACAGAAGAAATTCATGAAAATAAATTTCGAATCCCAATTGAGGATCTATCAATTGCGTTTAAATTAGAGTAGTCAGAATGGTACCTTTCGTATGCGTCTTGTTCAATCACTAGAAGCCAACTGCACGAACTAGCTCCATCTACCGGTATCACACGAACAAAACTCTTTTGTATGCGTCTTGTTCGATTACTAGGAGCCAACTGTATGAACCAGCTCCCTCTACTGGTATCCATACTAATAGAACTTCAACACAGGCAGCGTGCTAGCGCCTCCAACGTTTTCTCTCTATATTCTCTAGGGTTTTCTCTATTTGCTCGACCTCTATAATATGTCTTCCCATTATCTTATAGGGTTTTCAAAAACTCTAATCGGCCGTATTAAATATTCAAAATCAATCTTAATTAATTTTGAAATTTGAATATTAATTAAACCTAACAGATCTAATTTAATCTATTTATTTAATCTGAATTAAAAGCCAGCTGATTTAATTTATCTTCATAAATTAAATCTGAGATATGATATCTATCTATTTAATTAAATTTGAGATACGATATCTCAATTAGTTTTAGTTTTTTAATTTATCAAATAAATTAAATACAAAACAAATATTACATAATAATATTATTATCTATATAAATAATATAATATTATTTTTTCGAATTTATATTATAATATTATCATTTTTCGAATTTGTATTATATATATATACCCATCCTTCCTAGATTAAACGTTGTATTCATTAAATTTTAGACATATTTTAGATTTAACAAATCTTGACATTATAGCTCATGTTGGGCTATTCTTGTGTGCGACTCTGTAGACCCACATGAAATTCGTAGCGGGCTAACACTAGCAAGACATTACGACTACCCAATTCATATGAGGATCGATGATATAATGCAACCTATCATACAATCATGCCACATCCCTTTTGTCACGCAATAATTTGGTCAAGGATGAAGCATAGATAGTGTCATCCTCCTATCCTTGACCATTACTTTCTCGATTTTGAGTTGTCAAACAATTGAAATGGAAACTCCTTTCCATCGTAGTATGACCATACATTTTTCAGACTTACTCATTGAGAGGCCCAGTAATATCACTCTACAAATGTGAGAGACAAATATCATCTTGACCATTCACATTTCTCTGCATGAAAACTACTAATCTCGATCGAAGCCTTTATCATCACCCGGTCAAGGTGACTTTTGATTAGGTCAAAGATTAGCGACTCTCATGTAGGAATCCATGATGATCTCAAGTCAAAGGGCGTTGTGATGTGGTTATACATGAGATAAGCTTATAACTTAACCCATGCAACTTTCTCATAATGGGTCGGTCCAGCACCTTATACTCTTACAAGTGCTTAAGACTTTAATTCGTATCTCCATATCTCATCAAAGTCATACTGGTCTTATTTCATCTTCGCTCCCGTATAGATGACCGACCAGGGATATTTAGGACAATCTTTATGATACATCTAAGGATACAGTCATCATAATAAACATGTAAATGATATGATAACAAAGTGGAGAAATACTTTAAATAACAATAATATTTAAAGTACAATGATTGGCCCTAGGCATAAATTCAAACATGAATTTTCCTTGCTCCACACCTTCCATTAGTTGGTGAAGACAGCTGCGTACAATGCAACAGGGATGAACACCTACACCTTCAAAGATCTTCCTGCATCTGTTCTTCCAGATCAGCCAACAAGCCGATCCAAATATCCGCATCCAAGGCCAATGCTTAACTATTTCGCTACCCAGTTCTTGTTTGTTATTCCACAATATCCAATCCTGCAAGTTACCACTAAAAAGAGTACTATAATATATAGGGTTAATTAAATCAAGCTACAGAGTGTATGCTACCTCACAATCTCTCAATGTATGTAAGACTGTTTCCTCGCCAAGGCACTCAAAAGGACACTCATCATGATCACTTAAACCTCACATCTTTCTGACATTATTTTTCATTCTTAGTTGTGTGAATTGCTCTCTGGTTATAAATAATTTTTTATGTTGAAGCATAATTTCAGAGTGTTCACTTCCTTTCGACTGGGACATACCAAGTATATTGTGAGACTTTTGTAATCTCACTTTATAAAGTGGAAATTTACTTTTGTCTTTGCAGACCAAATAAAGGAGGCTGTTCTCGCTGGTGTTGCTCTTGAAGATGATAAAAGAGAGCATTTTAATAAAATTGAACAAGTGAGTTTTCGTAACAGTGAAAGTATGAAAAGTTGCTATACGTTGCATGTGAAATTTGTTCCTCCTTGTTTACTTGAATGTATTTTTTGTTATTACTTTCTAGAATGTGAGGGTTAGGTTTTGGTTAAATTTGTGTTTCTTCTATGTTGTAGCAACTGAACTTCTTAATGGTGGGAGTTGAGGTCGTGGGATTTTTATATTCCATAATTTGTAAATTTTAACAAGATAAGCAGTACGAGCTGGTATTACCAGTCCACGCATGTACTGGTCAAGCTAAGTTGACTCTATCAAAATCTAAAAAAGATAGGATAGGAACCGTAATGAACTTTTGTGAATTAAATTCCAGTTTTAAGGGATTTTGGTGATTAAGGGTTTGGTTTAATATCTCAACCACAACATCCCACATGTGCAGTGAAGTTCTGTGACCACATCACACTCAATAAGGCTTTTGTTATGTAAATATGATAAAAGCTGGCCGTAGTGACTACAGATGTAGAGTTACTGTAATGTTATTGATGACGGTTAATAAGAATTTTCAGATTCTGATTCATCTCCTCTCTCATCTTTCTCTCTGATCCCTCTCTAATTGCCTCTCTTCTCATATATCCCTCTGCCTTCCTCTCTCATCTCGTCTTTTTCTTATTACAATCGCCTGTTGCTTTTCAACTATCATTGCTTTCTGATTTACTTTTGTGTTTCAATTGTGCTTGCCATGATTTGATATGCAGGAGCTGAAAAATTTATCACAAAAATTTGAGGAGAATGTTCTGGATGCTACAAAGAAGTTTGAAAAATTAATCATAGATAAGAAAGAGATTGAAGGGTTACCTGCTACTGCTCTTGGATTGGCTGCACAAAGTGCAGTGTCTAAGGTATGTCTTATTGAGATATTATTTGTTATTACTCATTCAGTTATTCATCTGAGTTAATTTACTCCTAAACCTGTGGAAATTGGTTGTCTTATCAAATGCTAATATGACCTGTGAGTGCAGGGGCATGAAAATGCCACAGCTGAGAATGGGCCTTGGGAAATCACATTGGATGCTCCGAGTTATATGGCTGTTATGCAACATGCTCGGAATCGATCTTTGAGAGAGGAAGTTTATCAGGCATATGTAAAACGAGCATCTAGTGGAGATCTGGACAATACAGAAATCATTGACCAAATTTTAAAGCTTAGATTGGAGAAGGCCAAGCTTCTCAACTACAATAACTATGCTGAGGTATAATATTTTCATATTAAGAATAACAGTGAGTCCTGTTGTAGGTTGCTAATGTGTAATCTACAGGTAAGCATGGCAACACCGTTGATAAAGCCGAAGAACTTCTAGAAAAGCTTCGCAGAGCTTCTTGGGATCCTGCTATGCAAGGTAGTTTCAAATGTGTTTTATTCTGATGTTTGGATCATACTCCAAATTGCTTATAGTTTTTGGCTGCTTCTTTGTTTTGTGTGGGTTTTTTATTTCAAATATTTCTCCATTTTTTGTTTAAAGTTGATGGCTGAATAATGCATTTTTTGTTTTAAATATTTCTGTTGGTAGTTGAGGAAACCCCCCCCCCCCTAAATATAGTAAAGAACTATGTATTTGATGCAGAATTTTAAATGCTGATATTTTTGAAGTTTCATATATCCTAAGTTATGACCTCTTTTAAAATGTAACTGGGATTATTTTTATTTTAGTCCTTTCTGTCATGTAAGAATGTAAGTGTTGTATGTGTTTGCCTACAGATTTGGAAGACCTTAAGAAATTCTCTAAAGGTCAGGGTGCGCCAGAAGCTGATGATTTGACACATTGGGATATTGGCTTTTGGAGTGAGAGGCTCCGTGAATCAAAATATGACATTAATGAGGTTGTTCTCCCTCCCTCCCTCCCACACACACACACATGCATGCTCACGATCTTGCATAAATATAAAGTTGTGATGAATAGGACACTTTGAAGACATGAACTGACCAATGACTGGAAGACCTGATAGCTAAATTTGGAATGTTAACAAGACTGTTCAAATTTTAATCAACATTTTGTTTTGGGAGAGTTCATTATGTTTGTTCTGTTATACCTTCCAAATTCTAAATTGAAGGACAGCAGAGGGTTTAATTAGGGCCAGACAAACTTCGATGGGCCACTCTTAGGGTATGTTTGGATTGAGGGAGGGGGAGAGAAAAAAAAGGAGGGGAGAGGAAAACTTGTGGGCCCCACTACACTCAATTTTGAAAAAAAATGTCCCTCCTCTCCTTTTTTTTTTCCCTCCCCCTCCCCCTCCCTCCCTCCCTCCCCCCCCCTCCTTCAATCCAAACATACCCTTAAGTTATGGGTCCAATTGATTGTGTCAACGTTTGTTATTGGTTAGGTGATCTGATTGGCTGAAAGGTTTTGAGTTGGACAGAGTTGACGATCACTCAGTTTTATTTATGTCAGCCCTATTAAGAATATTTTCCTCAAACCTAGTTGATGACTGTCTGTCTTTGTTTGGTACATTGAATAATGAATATACTGTTTCAAGCTATTAATCATTCTAGGATAATGAACATACTACTTCAGGGTTGTTACTTTTGATTGTATTTTAGCCTCTCCTTTTTTGGGTCAACCGTGGTGCCATTTTAGCCTTTCTTTTGTTATTGAGAAACTTTTTTTATCTGTAATAGAAAGCTCAGATTACTGGTGCTGTGTCAATCAGGAAGAACTGCGTCCATATTTCTCTCTGCCTAAGGTTATGGACGGACTTTTTAACCTTGCAAAGACACTTTTTGGCATTGAAATTGAGCAAGCTGATGGTCTAGCGCCGGTAATAAAATGCAAAGATTCTTAGTTCCTTGCATTGGGTAACATGTATTTTTTAAAAATGACTTATTAATATTCTTATATAGGCCTGGAATAAAGATGTCAGATTCTATCGTGTTAAAGATTCTTCAGGCAGTCCTATTGCATACTTCTATTTTGATCCATATAGCCGTCCTTCTGAAAAAAGACAAGGTGCATGGATGAATGAAGTTCTTGCTCGCAGTCGTGTGTTATCATGTGATGGCACCTCTGCAAGGTTGCCTGTCGCCCTCATGGTGTGTAATCAGACACCACCTGTAGGGGACAAGCCAAGTTTAATGACATTCGGTGAGGTGATTTCAGTTTTCATCATTGTGCTTATTTATTTATTTATCTTTTGTAGCTGCAATAGTTAATATAGCAATGTGTAAAATAACCATAATATGCAGCGTAAGCCAAGCACTTCTCTGTATATTCCAATTTTAAGTTCATTTCCACACTAATTGCTTCTGGATAGAATGCTCAACTTAGGAACATGTGATTCCTAATTCTGAGTGTGAAATCAATTGTGCCAAAGTTCTATATTTTTTATCCTGTTAATAATTAATAGTTAATAGTTCAATCAATATCTTGCAGATTGGTAGGTGCTTAAAATTGTCTTGACTAGTAATTGCCTGCATTGATTTCGAATTTTGACTTGTTTTGGTTACAAAAACTTGACCAGGAAAATTCATGTTGCAAACAAGTCATACTACTAAACGTTCTCATGCTTCTGCCATCTGTTATACAACTCACTTAACGAGGCAAACTCACTGATCATTGAATACCAAAAACAGAAAGGAAAAATTCACTGATCATTAAGTTAATACTGAGTTACAATAAAGTATTGAAAAATCTAATTACAATGAGCAGCATGTTGTCATTTGTTATAATGGGGTGACAAATTAGTTGTTCTTTTCTTTCCTGTTCTCTTTCTCAGGTTGAGACTGTTTTCCATGAATTTGGTCATGCACTTCAACATATGCTTACCAAGGAAGATGAGGGTCTGGTCGCTGGTATTCGAGGGATAGAGTGGGATGCTATTGAATTACCTTCTCAATTCATGGAAAACTGGTGTTACCATAGGTAATTAAAAGTACAGTTTCATGGTATTTGAATATTTGGATGTTACTATAATCCTGACTATTGTTTTAACCTGACATGGATGTACACCTGATGTATTTAATATGTGTTCTGGCCTTGTTTTGATTGAAGAAAATAGCAGCTTCTGACAAATCAATTATTTCCAACATTTCATTGTGCTTTTTTGCTTTGATTTTTAATTTACCTCCCCTTTCTTTATCTTTTGTTTAAGAGGGAAAATCATTGGGCTGTCTACAGGTGGTTTACAATGCTTTGGTCCATTTTAGCACCATATGTATAATTTATCCATCTGGTATTTTTGTTGTAAATTGATACTAGTTAGTTTAACACTATTTTTTTTAAAATTGAATTTCATGATTTTTTATTTTTAATAAAATACAATTTATCCAAGATTTTTATGATGTTTCTTGTCAGAGAGACTTTAATGGGCTTTGCAAAGCACTACGAAACTGGTGAGAGTCTCCCTGAAGATATATATTTGAAACTTGTTGCTGCTAGGACCTTCCGTGCTGGCACTCTTAGCCTTCGACAGGTCATTATAGTACATTGGCTGATTATTACTTTTCTGTCTTGACATGACTTCTGATTTATTACCTGTAAAATATGACTTGCAGTTGAGATTTGCAAGTTTAGATTTGGAGCTCCATACAAAATATGTTCCAGAGGGATCTGAATCTGTCTATGATGTTGATCGGAGAATTTCCGAGCAAACTCAAGTGCTTCCTCCATTCCCAGAAGATAGGTTCCTGTGTAGTTTTAGCCATATATTTGCCGGTATGCTCTGCTTCTTGTATATTTTTGAAACCCTGCTTTGTTACTTGTTTTCCACTGTTTATCCCTGAAACCTAACATTATGTGTATGTTTGGGTTCTGCGGTTAGGTGGCTATGCTGCTGGATACTACAGTTACAAGGTATTCTGAATTGTCATAATGTTGGAGCTCGTTTCTGAAGTTGACTTTGTGAGGCACTTTGAAATTGTGATCCACTTTTAATTATATCTTATGAGGAATTTGTCTGTTATACAGTGGGCTGAGGTGCTATCCGCAGATGCTTTCTCTGCATTTGAGGATGCTGGATTGGATGACATCAAGGTATCATTGAAAACCGTCAATAAGGATGGAGTTCTTGCCTCAGAGGCTTCTGTGTGTTTAATTTTCTAAATCTCCTTCTTTACCATTTAGTACTCCCTCCAATTCATAATATAAAATTCAAATAACTAAATTACGCAATTTGAAAAACTGGTTAAAGACAATAAATATATAAAAGATGTAAATTTCCTAAAACACCCTTATTTATGGAAAGGGTGAGTGGGAGGGGAAAAAAGATATGAGAGAGACATATAATTTATGGGAAAAACACTTCTCATGTTGTAGGAGAAGTATATTCTCATGTCACACACACATGAAATAGTGGGATCACATATTAGGAATCTTCTTTTCATGTAACATGAGAAGTTTAAAACTCATAATTTATTAGGGGTAAAATTGGAAAAAAATGCATTAAATGATAAGACAACCCTGTGCTAAGGCAAAGGACTTCTCTTTCCACTTCGGTAATATCTTGAATCAAAACCAAAGAGCACCTTTTTTTTTTTTTTTTTTGATACAAAAGAGGAGGGACCTCCCTCAATCTATGCCACTGCTAGAAACAAGCTGCATTCTATCCTTATCCAAGAACTCAGCTAGCCCACCGAACGTGGAGTGAAAACGATGCAGACTTGGCCATGTGTCAAGAGCTTGCTTTGCCACGTAATCTGCAACTCTATTGGCTTCTCTAGGGACCCAGCGCACTACCTCCTCCCATTCTCTACACAACATATTCTTAATCTCCTGGATCACCTCTTCATCAGGATGGCCAACCCGGATTGGGTCATTAATGAGAGAAACCACCTCCACTGCATCAGTTTCCAGCACCACTCTTCGCTCGCCGGAATCCCATCTCGTCTTTAGACCAAATAGTACCGCCCATAGCTCAGCTAGGAGGCTATCAGTAGGCCCCGAAGCTTTAAACATGAAGCCTTGCTTTAGTGACCCGCTGCTATCACGAGTCACACCCCCACAGGAAGCCACCTGGTGTAGTGCACATGCTCCATCCACATTAATCGTGACCCAACCCAGTTCTGGAGGAGTCCAAGAAGCGTAGCTAGGGCGAACCGGATGGCCATTCAGATTAACCCCCTGCAACAGTCGTTTTGCCTCTGACATGGTAGAAATAATGGATTTTGCTCTATGAATGATAGACTCATTCCTTGCAATAATGTTCTCAAATATTCTTGCATTCCGTCGTTGCCATACCAGCCAACAAATCGTAGCAAAGAGCGCGCTCCAGCCTTCCTTACCCCGGTCATGGATCCGATGAATGTTTGTTTTGATCCATAGTTGAACATCTAATTGGAAGAACCTGCGCCTAAAACTAGGATCCACTACCTCCAACCAAAGCTTCCTTGTTTCCTCGCAGTCCCGCAACACATGAGCTAGGCTTTCAGAAGTGGCCCCACACCATGAACAACCACCCTCACTCCCCATACCTCTGCGGACACGTTCCATGTTAGTGAGGAGTTTATTGTGAAGGGCAAGCCACATAAAGGTTTTGCACCTGGGCACCGTACGTAGCTTCCAAACTCGTTCCCATACACGTTCATCCTCGGTCGGCAACTCAACCAAAGCTTGATAGGCGGACCTGACATTAAATTCTCCAAGTCGATCATGCTTCCATCGGACAACCCCGGAGGCTTCCACAAGTGTGCCGGCCACCACTGTCTCCCAAGACTTCTTGATCCCTGACCACGCATTTGATCCTCGCCTAGCTGGATTGATGTTTGGTAGCAAATCATCTCCACAGTTATACTTGCTCCTTACTACTTTCACCCATAGGTCATCGCGCTTTTTTATCAGGTTCCACCCCAACTTCATCATATAAGCTTGATTTTGGCGATGAAGGTTTTTCATCCCAAGCCCCCTGTTCTTCTTTGGTTTGCACACAGTATCCCATGCCACAAGATGTGTCTTCCTTTTCCTAGGAGTGGTGCCCCATAGGAAACTTCTATTTTGCTGCTCAATCTCATCACAGGTTCCTTTCGTCAAAGAGACGGTTTGCATCGTATAACCTGAGATGGCAAAGGTGACCGATGACACTAGTGTGGATCGTCCTGCCAAGGACAAAGCAGTAACCTTCCAACTGGATAACCTGTTTCGCACCTTATCAACGATTGCTTGATAGCTACCCTTTGTAACCCGCTTATGATGAAGAGGTACTCCAAGATACTTTCCCAGGTCCGGGGTCACTTGGAATCCCAACTCCCTACAAAGCTCCGTTCGTTTGACATGATTAACATTTTTTGAAAAGAAGACATGAGTCTTGGCCACATTAACTTTCAACCCTGAAGCCATACAAAATTTATCAAGGCAATCTCTAACCTGGATCGCTTGTGCCATGGATGCCTCAGCAAATAAAACAATGTCATCTGCAAAAAATAGGTGAGAAATGGGTGGGCTACCCTTGCTTAAATTTATAGGTCTCCAATCTCCATTCCCAATACTTTCCTGAATTAGGTGTGCCAACTTTTCCATGCATATAACGAACAGGTATGGAGAAAGAGGATCCCCTTGACGGACATCTCTAGAGGGGGTGAAGGATCCTGCTTGCTCACCATTCCACAGAAGCTTCATACTTGGAGTAGACACGCAAGAAAAGATAATATCAATCAAGGAGTTGGGCAAATGAAGGTCGTTGAGACAGTCCCGGAGGAAAAGCCAATTCACCCGATCATAGGCTTTTTCTAAGTTAATTTTAATGGCCATAAACCCCCTTTTCCCTTTTAGTGACCGCATTGAATGAATTACTTCCTACGCAACAATAATATTATCAGAGCTATGCCTGCCAGGAACAAAACTGCACTGGTGGGGGCTGATAATTTGCAGTAGGACCAGTTTAATCCTATTGGCAATTACTTTAGTGATGATCTTGAAAATCACATTGCATAGACTGATTGGTCGAAAGTATTTCACAACTTCCGGTGAGCACCTTCTTCCACAGTGATGAGCGAAAAGTTTAATTTTCTAGTGCCAAAAAAAATAAAAATAAAAATAAAAATAAAAATAAAAATAAAAATAAAAAACAGGACTTTGGTGAGTCAACACTTATTTTTCCTAGTTAGAATCGGGCATAGAAGCGATATTCCTCGGATAAAAAACTAGACCCCCTTACAAAATTGGTTCTTATATTTTGAACCAAAGGGAGTAATGAAATAAACTAGTTTTTAGCAATTGGAAAATGCTATCTTCAGCGCTTAATATAAGATCTAATTTGTTCTATACACTTGCAAACAAGTTGTGATTTTACATGTTAGCCATTGTCAAACTTTGAAACTTGCTGTGGTGTTCTGCTTTTTACCCCGTTACCTGTTTACTTCTGAGATGTGACCATCATCATGCATTTTGCATAGGCCGTGAAAGAAACAGGGAAGAGGTTCCGAGAGTCCATTCTTGCTCTTGGTGGTGGCAAGGCATCATCGGAGGTACATCCGTCATCCGAACCCCATTTCATTATTCTGTTTTCTCTTTTCAAGTTTGTTTGTAAAAAGATTTCCTAAGAATCATCACAACCAATTATATTGCTATCCTTTTGTGGATTAAGCATCTTGATGTTTTTCTTTAAAATACGCATACAGGTCTTTGTACAATTCCTGGGCAGAGAACCAACACCAGACGCACTGCTCAGGCACAACGGCCTATTACCTGTTGCATCTTGATATAGTTGATCATCTTCAGCATGTTAGTTTCGGTAGAGACAGGCGGGTGAGCTCCAGTGTTGTTATTTCATGGTGTAACCTTGTTTTCTAGATATGAGGTTTGTAAAAGAGACTTGTTTCCCAGGTCTGTGTTGTCCGTCCTACCCCGACTGATGAGCTGAGTGTTGCAGTATTATCCAAACTTGGATTCTGTTACTTTGTAGTACCTCCGATAGTAAATATAAGACAAAGTTTGTTCGCACTATAAACTTTGTCATATATTTAGGACTAGAGGGAATAATTTTATCATGCAAGGAGACATACTGAGACATACTTCTTCTTGATTGAATAATTGTATCATGGAAGCACCGCTTGTTGGAGATCCCTCCAAATAGTGAATGCAATTAAAAGCTCTCTTGATTCCATAGTACTAGCAGTCTCGACTCATTTGAGATATCGGCTGCCAATGTCTATTCAGGCTTGTTTGAATTTGGGTAAAAGTTATTAAGTGTAATGAAATTTATGTTTGCATATGTTTTTATAAAAAAAACTAGCATGAACTCCTCGCGAGGAGCATATATTCAATGACGTTTTATCCTACCTACGAAAGATCGAATCAACCAAAAAAAAAAAATTAGAATAAAGGCGCAATAAAAGCATGGGTACTACTAATTAAATATACAGCGCACAACAAGCATCTTGATGCAGTCCTGATTTGTTGAATAAAGATCTATTTCATTAACCTCGAGAGCTCTGCTAGGGCTTTCGGGCAAGATCAAAGAAGGTTCCGCCACCCACTGTGATGGAGGATATGAGTGAATCCTCTGCTCGCGCAACGAAAGGAGGGGAAACTGAGGAATTGATGGAGGAGGATCGGGAGGAGACCAATCGGTGGAAACAAAAGTGAGTGGTGTGACGAAAGAATTTACGGGAAGCGAATTGCTCTGCAATCGGGAGGAAAAGTAGATGTTGCCGGAAGAGAAGGAGCCTCCACCTAAGTCATATAAAGAGTCCTTGCTGAAAAATATGAAATCGAAGTCCCGTTGGTGGGAATGGATTAAGAATGACGAGGATGACGAGCTTGAGGATTATGGGGATGGAACTGACTTCGCTAGGGTTCTAAATCCAAATGATGGAATTAGTGTCAATTGCTCAAATCCGTTGAGGCCGTCTGTCGAGTTCGAAGAGAAGGAGAGGGAAAGGTTGATGAAACCGTTTCAGAGGACGTTGATTTAGAAAATTAAACTTCGGATGACCAGGGCAAAACTCCTGTAGCAAAATTAGTATTTATCCTCCAATAGTAATCATTTAAGTGTATTGAGTATCCGAAAGTTTTTTAAAGAGCAATTTCACCTTAGAAGTATTAAAACCATGGTTTTGAAAACCGGACCAGACCGGCCGGTTTGGACCAGAAACTGGCGAATCGGCCGGAAAATCGGTCCGATTCAGGGACAAAACCGGGGTCCCGAGTTGACCCGGGGCCGACTCGGCCTAAACCGGCCGAGTTTGGCCGAGTCAGAATCAGAAAGATATTTTTGAAAAAAAAAACCAACAGAACAAAGAAGGAGGAGAACGGGAGAAGGAGGAGAGTGCTGGTGTTGAGCTTTATATGTTTCGACGATGAGAAAAGAGCGAGTGGAGGCCCAAGGAGGAGCAGCGATGGGAGATCTGTGAAGGGAAGGAGAACGAGAAGGAGCCAAGTAAGGGAGAGAGAGAGATTTGAAGCGGTGAAGATGGTGGAAGCTATAGATCTGAAAATGAAATTTTAAGGGTAGTGTGTCGGTGTCGTGTGAGAGAGATGAGACTGAGACTCTGGTACTCAAAAGACCGACTAAGAAGTGAAAACAAATATTGAGAGAGCCACCCCGTAAACATTGCATTTTTGTTTTGTTGGGATCAAGAAGTACATAGGTTTTTGAAAAACTTCTTACGTGGCTATTTCCCATCCATGGAAAAACTGATTGAAGAAATTGATGAGTGAGAAAAGAAAAATAAAAAAGAACCACTGGATATTTGGCTGAACCACTGATGGGTCATGTCAAGCATATTAATTCAGATCTGGCGTATCAGTCACGAGGGAGGAGATGCCATTTTTAAAAGAATTTTTAAACATACAAAATAGAGGATATGAAGTAAAATAATAATAATAATAATAATAATTTCTTATCGGTTTAGCCCCGGTCTGACTCCGGTCTGACCCACTAACCCTTAACCCAGTACACCAACCAGTTCAATGACCGGTCTGGGTTTAAGAACCTTGATTAAAACGGTCAAAAAATTAATATTAATCATTAAAAAAATTGACGTTGACTGTTAAAATGTTTAACAACTATGGATAAAATTGTCATGTTTTAGTTACTTACAGGGTAAAATTGCTCTTTGAAATATGTCAAGATACTTATTGCTCTTGAATGATTACTTTTGGGATAAAATTACACTTTGATCCCTATTTTTATGATTACCCACTCCCTTTTCAATTTTTTTTTTTCGCATTAGACATACTTTTTTAACAATATTTTATGTCTTTAATTTAATTATTTAAAATAAGTATTCCCTCTGGCCCTTCATAGATGACATATTTGAGAAGTTGATTTTGATTTTAAATATAAAACATAATTTTTATATTTATCTATCTTTTCTTAGTTTACTCTTATTGGTACTCCCTTAGAAATAATAAAGGAGAAAGAATGAAAGAATTAAGAAATATGACTACACTGTTTTAGAAAATACATATCATATTAACTAACTAAATTAACTTCCTTAATTTGATTAAATTAGGTAAAAATATCTTATTCTTATAGGGTTAAGAAGTAATTTTTTCTTGAAAGTTGTCACCAAGAGACAATTTTGCCTCAAAAGTTTTTCGGAGGGCAATTTTGTCCTAGAAGTGTAAAAAAAATGAGCAATTTTGCCATTTTCGTTATCCCAATTAATTTTGATTGTTAATTAGTTGACTAAATATGCTGAGTTGACAGTTCATATGTTATCTATGTCATTTTGTTAAAGTGTAAATTTGACATGAAAGTTTAATCTAACTTAGAAAAAAAACATATATAGACTTCCAGAGAAAAATTGGACTTTAACAAAAATTACTTAGATGACATGTAAATTGCTAGATTAATATATTTAATCAACTAATAATCAAAATTGACTTAAATAACGGTCATGAAAAAATTGCTACATTTTTAATACTTCACCCTAAAAAAAACTTTTAGGGTAAAATTACTCATCAGAGATAACTTCTCAAATAAAATTATCCGTTAGAACCCTTTCATCAAGGATAGATAGAAGGGAGGATACTTTTTAACATTAGATGATTTTTCTTCAAGTACGATTTTCATTTACCCCTTATGAGTGAGGTGAATGCACTTCAAGGTATCCCATATTAAAATAACATAGAGATTCGTTTCATACCATAAGCCTTCGGCCCATCCCAAGATTTTTCATGTGTGAGCATCAGAATCAGAAATACGAAAAAGGATGAATCACAGATCTCTACTAGGTGCCCTTCTTATAATGAACGTCCTCATGGCTCCGCGGATCCCGCTAGGTCGTTCTATCCAACCTCTCCTTAAACGCACTTCTTCTCACTCTCTCCTTTACTCCAAAACCCCCAAACATTTCCCCAAATCTCATCCTTGTCCTCTTTGGTCTTCTTCCTTCTCCTTTTGCCTTGACATCATTCACAGGTCCACTTCACCTCTGTCCTTCTCTCGCTCTTTCACTTGCTCTTCTTCCCTTTCTGCACCATTAATGGCTTCCTCTCCACTAGATGAAACCCCTGAAGGAAACCCACTTCTTAAAGACTTTGACTTCCCTCCTTTTGATGTTGTCGAAGCTAAACACGTTCGACCTGGGATTCGGGTCCTCCTGAAGAAGCTGGTTTTTAGTTTCTTTCTTTCTTTCTTTGTTGATGTTGAATTCTTCTTGCGATTGTGTTTGCTAGTATAGTTGCTTGTTTTCGTTTGCAGTGATCGGATCCTCCGATTTTATGCAATCGATTTTGACTGCATTGTGAATGTGGGTTTTTAGGAAGTTGATTTGGAGGAATTGGAGCGTAACGTGGAGCCTTCGTGGCCCAAGCTGGTCGAACCATTGGAGAGGATTTTAGACCGATTGTCCGTTGTTTGGGGAATTGTCAATCATCTCAAGGCTGTCAAGGATAATCCCGATCTCCGTTCTGCCATTGAAGATGTTCAGGTATTTTTCTGTTTTTCTTATCATCTTTTTGGTCAACCAAACTTATGCATTCGTAATGCCACACCTTTATATCAAAACCTGATTTTTGGTTTATCATGCAATACTTAATGGAGATTGATGCATTTGCTGTACTCTTGACTTTTGAGCATTTCTCATATTACACAATGCTAATCTGTTTCCTTTTATCTTTATCTACTGGCCGATCGGATGAGTACTTTAGTACTCTTGTGGTTTTGATTAGTAATAGCGTGTTTCTTTTGGGAATTAGGTGGCACTACTTTTGTCGTGCTAACAATGCTTATCTGTGGTTTGCAGGCGGAAAAGGTGAAATTTCTTCTTAGGGTGGGGCAAAGCAAACCTATCTATAATGCATTCAAAGCTATTCGGGAATCTCCTGATTGGCAGACATTAAGTGATGCTCGGAAACGTATAGTTGAAAGTCAGTAATTTATGTCTCATGCTATTGTTCTTTTGATTGTTTACTGTGTGTTGGCATGCTATTTTTCATTCTTTTTTTTTTTTTTTTTTTTTGGAAAAAATAAGACAAGAGTTACATCTTGGATTGTGTCATAGCGACACTGCAAAACAATAATAAAAGTTTAGACTAAGTCAATTAACATTTGATTCGAACAAGAAGTTGGTGGGAATTGTAATAAACTCAGTTCAGTGTTTGCCTCCTGTGCCATCTTGGCCAAAAAATCTGCACACTTCAGTGCTTCTCTATTTGAATGAATTATTTCTATATGTCAGTCAGAGAAAATCAACGATCTAATTTAAAAAATCTCGAGTCAATGGGTGATACGATCTGTATTTTGATATCAATAGAGTAATAGACGAATAGCCTCTATGGAATCTGAGTGCAACTTAATTTTTGTGGAACCAAGTTGCCTACAAACTTGCATACTTGGTTTGATTGCCTGTAATTATGTTGCAGTACTGGAACAAAAGCCAATGCTTTGTTGGAATCCTATCATCCACGACTCAGTGCTATCCCAAACAATGCCACCACAAGTTGCAACTTTATGGTTGTTAACCGATCCATCTACATCCACCATAACATAGCCAGAAGGTGGACCACTCCACTTGACATCCACTTTATTAGGAACTAGGTAGATTTGATGATTGAATTTTCCTTGCTCCACACCTTCCATTAGTTGGTGAAGACAGCTGCGTACAGTGCAACAAGGATGAACACCTACACCTTCAAAGATCTTCTTACATCTATTCTTCCAGATCAGTCAACAAGCCAATCCAAATATCCGCATCCAAGGCCAATGCTTAACTATTTCGCTACCCAGTTCTTGTTTGTTATTCCACAATATCCAATCCTGCAAGTTACCATTAAAAAGAGTACTATAATATATAGGGTTAATTAAATCAAGCCACACAGTGTATGCTACCTCACAATCTCTCAATGTAAGACTGTTTCCTCGCCAAGGCATTCAAAAGGACACTCATCATTATCACTCAAACCTCACATCTTTCTGACATTATTTTTCATTCTTAGTTGTGTGAATTGCTCTCTGGTTATAAATAATTTTTTACGTTGAAGCATAATTTCAGAGTGTTCACTTCCTTTCTACTGGGACATAACAAATATATTGTGAGACTTAGGTAATCTCACTTTATAAAGTGGAAATTTACTTTTGTTTTTGCAGACCAAATAAAGGAGGCTGTTCTCGCTGGTGTTGCTCTTGAAGATGATAAAAGAGAGCATTTTAATAAGATTGAACAGGTGAGTTTTTGTAACAGTGAAAGTATGAAAAGTTGCTATACGGGGCATGTGAAATTTGTTCCTCCTTGTTTACTTGAATGTATTTTTTGTTATTACTTTCTAGAATGTGTGGGTTAGGTTTTGGTTAAATTTGTGTTTCTTCTATGTTGTAGCAACTGAACTTCCTAATGGTGGAAGTTGAGGTCGTGGGATTTTTATATTCCATAATCTGTAAATTATGACAAGATAAGCAGTATGAGCTGGTATCACTAGTCCACGCATGTACTGGTCAAGCAGAGTTGACTCTATCAAAATCTAAAAAAGATAGGATAGGAACCGTAATGAATTTTTGGGAATTTAAATTCCAGTTTTAAGGGATTTTGGCAATTAAGGGTTTGGTTTAATATCTCAACCACAACATCCCACATGTGCAGTGAAGTTCTGTGACCACATCACACTCAATAAGGCTTTTGTTATGTAAATATGATAAAAGCTGGCCGTAGTGACTACAGATGTGGAGTTACTGTAAGGTTATTGATGACAGTCAATAAGAATTTTTAGATTCTGATTCATCTCCTCTCTCATCTTTCCCTCTGATCTCTCTCTAATTCCCTCTGTTCTCATATATACCTCTGCCTTCCTCTCTCATCTCGTCTCTTTCTTATTACAATCGCCTGTTGCTTTTCAACTATCATTGCTTTCTGATTTACCTTTGTGTTTCAATTGTGCTTACCATGATTTGATATGCAGGAGTTGGAAAAGTTATCACAAAAATTTGATGAGAACGTTCTGGATGCTACAAAGAAGTTTGAAAAATTAATCACAGATAAGAAAGAGATTGAAGGATTACCTGCTACTGCTCTTGGATTGGCTGCACAAAGTGCAGTGTCTAAGGTATGTCTTATTGAGATATTATTTATTATTACTCATTCAGTTATTCATCTGAGTTAATTTATTCCTAAACCTGTGGAAATTGGTTGTCTTATCAAATGCTAATATGACCTGTGAGTGCAGGGGCATGAAAATGCCACAGCTGGGAATGGGCCTTGGGTAATCACATTGGATGCTCCGAGTTACATGGCTGTTATGCAACATGCTCAGAATCGATCTTTGAGAGAGGAAGTTTATCAGGCATATGTAAAACGAGCATCTAATGGAGATCTGGACAACACAGAAATCATTGATCAAATTTTAAAGCTTAGATTGGAGAAGGCCAAGCTTCTCAACTACAATAACTATGCTGAGGTATAATATTTTCATATTAAGAATAACAGTGAGTCCTATTGTGGGTTACTAACGTGTTATCTACAGGTAAGCATGGCAACTAAAATGGCCACTGTTGATAAAGCTCAAGAGCTTCTAGAAAAGCTTCGCAGAGCTTCTTGGGATCCTGCTGTGCAAGGTAGTTTCAAATGTGTTTTATTTTGATGTTTGGATCATACTCCAAATTGCTTATAGTTCTTAGCTGCTTCTTTGTTTTTTGTGGGTTTTTTCCTTTCAAATATTTCTCCATTTTTTGTTTAAAGTTGATGGCTGAATGATCCATTTTTTGTTTGAAATATTTCTGTTGGTAGATGAGGAAAACTTTTTCCCCCCCTAAATATAGTAAAGAACTATGTATTTGATGCAGAATTCTAAATACTGATATTTTTGAAGTTTCATATATCCTATCTTATGACCTCTTTTAAAATGTAACTGGGATTATTTTTATTTTAGTCCTTTCTGTCATGCAAGAATATAAGTGTTGTATGCTTTTGCCTGCAGATTTGGAAGACCTTAAGAAATTCTCTAAAGGTCAGGGTGCGCCAGAAGCTGATGATTTGACACATTGGGATATTGGCTTTTGGAGTGAGAGGCTCCGTGAATCAAAATATGACATTAATGAGGTTGTTCTCCCTCCCTCCCTCCCTCTCTCTCTCTCTCTCTCTCTCTCTCTCACACACACACACACACACACACACACACACACATGCACACATGCTTACGATCTTCGATAGATATAAAGTTTTGATGAAAAGGACACTTTGAAGACATGAAATGACCAATGACAGGAAGACCCGATAGCTAAATTTGGAATGTTGTCAAGAGTACAAGACTGTTCAAATTTTAATCAACATTTTGTTTTGGGAGAGTTCATTATGTTTGTTCTGTTATACCTTCCAAATTCTAAATGGGAGGACTGCAGAGGGTTTAATTAGAGCAGGACAAAATTGATGGGCCATTCTTAAGTTATGGGTCCAATTGATTGTGTCAACGTTTGTCATTGGTTAGGTGGTGTGATTGTCTGAAAGGTTTTGAGCTGGACAGACTTTACAATCAGTCATTTTTATTTATGTCAGCCATATTAAGAATATTTTCCTCAAACCTTATTGATGACTATCAGTCTTTGTTTGGTTCATTGAACAATGAATAGACTGTTTCAAGCTATTAATCATTCTAGGTTAATGAACATACTACTTCAGGGTTGTTACTTTTGATTGTATTTTAGCCTCCTTTTTTGGGTCAACCGTGGGGCCATTTTAGCCTCTCTTTTGTTATTGAGAAACTTTTTAACTGCAATAGAAAGCTCAGATTTCTGGTGCTGTGTCATTCAGGAAGAACTGCGTCCATATTTCTCTCTGCCTAAGGTTATGGACGGACTTTTTAGCCTTGCAAAGACACTTTTTGGCATTGAAATTGAGCAAGCTGATGGTCTGGCTCCGGTAACAAAATGCAAATATTCTTAGTTCCTTGCACTGGGTAACATCTATTTTTTTAAAATGACTTATTAATATTCTTATATAGGCCTGGAATAAAGATGTCAGATTCTATCGTGTTAAAGATTCTTCAGGCAGTCCTATTGCATACTTCTATTTTGATCCATATAGCCGTCCTTCTGAAAAAAGACAAGGTGCATGGATGGATGAAGTTCTTGCTCGCAGTCGTGTATTATCATGTGATGGCACCTCTGCAAGGTTGCCTGTTGCTCACATGGTGTGTAATCAGACACCACCTGTAGGGGACAAGCCAAGTTTAATGACATTCCGTGAGGTGATTTCAGTTTTCATCATTGTGCTTATTTATTTATTTATCTTTTGTAGCTGCAATAGTTAATATAGCAATGTGTAAAATAACCATAATATGCAGCTTAAGC
The DNA here is from genome assembly GCA_034222035.1 of Acacia crassicarpa. Taxonomy (NCBI): domain Eukaryota; kingdom Viridiplantae; phylum Streptophyta; class Magnoliopsida; order Fabales; family Fabaceae; genus Acacia; species Acacia crassicarpa. The sequence goes on along the minus strand of JAWXYG010000009.1, from coordinate 12,860,864 downwards.
CAAGTTCTCTCCCTGTATATTCCGCCATTTAAGTTCATTTCCACATGTTGAATTTAAAGGGATAAAAACTCACTATTAGACTCAGTAAATAAAAGAGAGTACATAAGAGCCTTTATAGTAGATAGAGGAGAAACTTAGGGACTAAGACAAATTACAATGAAGGCTAATAAAGCTAATATAATTAGGATCCTATAATCAAGGAGGACAATAATCAAGGGATTCTAATAATAAAGTTGATTTATTTCCTTATATTCTAACACTCCCTCTCAAGCTGGAGAGTATATGTCGATCATATCCAGCTTGCCTCGAAATCCTTCAAACTTTGTTCTGCTTGCTTCAATCTTCAAAATCTTTAGGCTTGTACTTCTTGAGTCTCAGTAACCCATTTATTTTTGTATGGGCTTGTACTCTTCTTGAGTCTCAGCGGCCAATTTATTTTGTTTGGGCTTGTACTCCTTTTTAAGTCTCAGAGGTCCCATATTTTGTTTGGGCTTAGTACTCATTTTTGGAGTCTCAGAGGTCCCATATTGAGTAGCAGAACTTGCTCAGAAGAATCTTGAGTCCGATAACTGCTTGAGTCTTCAAAATTCTTGAATTTCTTCTTCATCTTCTCTCCTTCTCCTTCGATTTGCGACAACGACACTGAGGAAGAGAGAACTCGCGACGACCAAACAAAGGTGGAGCACCAATGAAGCTTGAACGCGAGCCAGCCAAGACAAAGGTCAATTCCAAGATGAGGACCACAGACGTGTTCGGATGAGGATTGAAGATGACGGTGGTGACTAGGTGATTTTTGACGCCGGTGAATCCTATAAATTTCAGCGAGAGGGAGAGAACTCGACTGCTCTGGTTGTGACATCGTAACCAACAGTGAGAGAGAGAACTTGATTGCTGTTGATTCTGTTCCGAACTCGCTAGCGATCGCAGGCTGATTCTGGTTTTCTGGCAGTGAGGTTGAGCTCGTCCAACGGTGAAGGTGGCAATCTATGTTGCTATGGCAATTGGTGTTGCTCTAACAATCTACGTTGCTTTGAGTTCTCCTACCGTGGCACTCTCTTCTCTCTTTTTTTTCCCTTTTCGGAACACTCACCAGAATCTGGGAATCTCGCCGGAAACTGTTGACACTAGGTTTGACACAATCATACAACGATGGTGAAAGTGGCGCTGGTGACTTGTAGCTTCTCCAACTTTGTCTCTCGATTCAATGCTTGAAGTAGTGACTATGGAGCATGAAGGAGAGACACTTTTAGAGAGGGCAGTGTGTCACCAGCGCCGGACGAGCAAAACTGAATTCTTTTTTCTTCAAGATCAATCTGGCTCTGATACTATGTTGAATTTAGAGGGATAAAAACTCACTCTATTAGACTCAGTAAATAAAAGAGAGTACATAAGAGCCTTTATAGCAGATAGAGGAGAAACTTAGGGACTAAGACAAATTACAATAAAGGCTAATAAAGCTGATATAATTAGGATCGTATAATCAAGGAAGACAATAATCAAGGGATTCTAATAATAAAGTTGATTTATTTCCTAATATTCTAATACCACACTTATTGCTACTGGACAGAATGCTCAACTTAGGAACATGTGATTCCTAATTCTGAGTGTGAAATCAATTGTGCCAAAGTTCTATATTTTTTACCCTGTTAATGATTAATAGTTAATAGTTCAATCAATATCTTGCAGATTGTTAGGTGCTTGAAATTGTCTTGACTAGTAATTGCCCGCACTATTTCAAATTTTGACTTGTTTTGGTTAGAAAAACTTGACCTGGAAAATTCATGTTGCAAACAAGTCATACTACTAAATGTTCTCATGCTTCTGCCATCTGTTATACCACTCACCTAACAAGGCAAACTCACTGATCATTGAATACCAAAAACAGAAAGGAAAAATTCACTGATCATTAAGTTAATACTGAGTTACAATAAAGTGTTGAAAATTCTAATTGCACGATATGCAGCATGTTATAATGGGGTGACAAATTAGTTCTTTTCTTTCCTGTTCTCTTTCAGGTTGAGACTGTTTTCCATGAATTTGGTCATGCACTTCAACATATGCTTACCAAGGAAGATGAGGGTTTGGTTGCTGGTATTCGAGGGATAGAGTGGGATGCTGTTGAATTACCTTCTCAATTCATGGAAAACTGGTGTTACCATAGGTAATTAAAAATACAGTTTCATGGTATTTGAATATTTGGATGTTGCTATAATCCTGACTATTGTTTTAACCTGACATGGATGTACACCTGATGTATTTAATATGTGCTCTAGCCTTGTTTTGATTGAAGAAAATGGCAGCTTCTGACAAATCAATTATTTCCAACATTTCATTGTGCTTTTTTGCTTTGATTTTTAATTTACCTCCCCTTTCTTTATCTTTTGTTTAAGAGGGAAAATCATTGGGCTGTCTACAGGTGGTTTACAATGCTTTGGTCCATTTTAGCACCATATGTATAATTTATCCATCTGGTGATTTTTGTTGTAGATTGATACTAGTCAGTTTAACATTATTTTTTAATTATTTTCTATTGAATTTCATGATTTTTTATTTTTAATAAAATACAATTTATCCAAGATTTTTATGATGTTTCTTGTCAGAGAGACTTTAATGGGCTTTGCAAAGCACTACGAAACTGGTGAGAGTCTCCCTGAAGATATATATTTGAAACTTGTTGCTGCTAGGACCTTCCGTGCTGGCACTCTTAGCCTTCGACAGGTCATTATAGTACATTGGCTGATTATTACTTTTCTGTCTTGAATTACTTGAGATGACTTCTGATTTATTACCTGTAAAATATGACTTGCAGTTGAGATTTGCAAGTTTAGATTTGGAGCTCCATACAAAATATGTTCCAGGGGGATCTGAATCTGTCTATGATGTTGATCGGAGAATTTCCGAGCGAACTCAAGTGCTTCCTCCATTCCCAGAAGATAGGTTCCTGTGTAGTTTTAGCCATATATTTGCCGGTATGCTCTGCTTCTTGTATATTTTTGAAACCCTGCTTTGTTACTTGTTTTCCATTATTTATCCCTGAAACCTAACATTATGTGTATGTTTGGGTTCTGCCATGGTTAGGTGGCTATGCTGCTGGATACTACAGTTACAAGGTATTCTAAATTGTCATAATGTTGGAGCTCGTTTCTGAAGTTGACTTTGTGAGGCACTTTGAAATTGTGATCCACTTTTAATTATATCTTATGAGGAATTTGTCTGTTATACAGTGGGCTGAGGTGCTGTCCGCAGATGCTTTCTCTGCATTTGAGGATGCTGGATTGGATGACATCAAGGTATCGTTGAAAACCGTCAATAAGGATGGAGTTCTTGCCTCAGGCTTCTGTGTTTAATTTTCTAAATCTCCTTGTTTACGATTTTAGTACTCCCTCTAGTTCATAATATAAGATTCAAATAACTAAATTACGTAATTTGAAAAGCTGGTTAAAGACAATAAATATATTAAAAAATGTAAATTTCCTAAAACACCCTTATTTATGGAGAGGGTGAGTGGGAGAGAGAATGAGAGGGGAAAAAAGATATGAGAGAGACATTTAATTTATTAGGGGTAAAATTGAGAAAAACGCATTAAATGATAAGAGAACCCCATGCTAAGGCAAAGGACTTCTCTTTCCACTTGGGTAATATCTTGAATCAAAACCATAGAGCACCTTGTTCCACAGTGATGAGCGAAAAGTTTAATTTTCTAGTGCCACAAAAAGAAACAGGACTTTGGTGAGTCAACACTCTTATTTTTCCTAGTTAGAATCGGGCATAGAAGCGATATTCCTCGGATAAAAAACCAGACCCCCTTACAGAATTGCTTCTTATATTTTGAACCAAAGGGAGTAATGAAATAAACTAATTTTTGGCAATTGGAAAATGCTATCTCTGGCCCTTAATATAAGATCTAATTTGTTCTATACACTTGCAAACAATTTGTGATTTTAGATGTTAGCCATTGTCAAACTTTGAAACTTGCTGTGGTGTTCTGCTTTTTACCCCGTTAGCTGTTTACTTTTGAGATTTGACCATCATCATGCATTTTGCATAGGCCGTGAAAGAAACAGGGAAGAGGTTCCGAGAGTCCATTCTTGCTCTTGGTGGTGGCAAGGCACCATCGGAGGTACATCCTTCATCCGAACCCCATTTCATTATTCTGTTTTCTCTTTTCAAGTTTGTTTGTAAAAAGATTTCTTAGGAATCATCACAACCAATAATATGGCTATCCTTTTGTGGATTAAGCATCTTGATGTTTTTTCTCTAAAATATGCATACAGGTCTTTGTACAATTCCGGGGCAGAGAACCAACACCGGACGCTCTGCTCAGGCACAACGGCCTATTACCTGTTGCATCTTGATATAATTGATCATCTTCAGCATGTTAGGTTTGGTAGAGAGAGGTGGGTGAGCTCCAATGTTGTTATTTCATGGCGTAACCTTCTTTTCTAGATACGAGGTTTGGAAGAGACAGACTTGTTTCACAGGTCTGTGTTGTCTGTCCTACCCTTACTGATGAGCTGAGTGTTGCAGTATCATCCAAATGTTGGATTCTGTTACTTTGTAGTATTCCGGTCCTACAAACTTTGTCTTATATTTAGGACTGGAGGGAGTAATTTTATCATGCAAGGAGACATACTTCTTGATTGAATAATTGTATCATGGAAGCACCGCTTGTTGGAGATTCCTCCAAATAGTGAATGCAATTAAAAGCTCTCTTGATTCCATAGATTCCATAGTACTAGCAGTCTCGACTCATTTGAGATATTGGCTGCCAATGTTTATTCAGGCTTGTTTGAATTTGGAGTAAAAGTTATGTAGTGTATTGAAATTTATGTTTGCATATATTTTTATAAAAAAAACTAGCATGAACTCCTCGCGAGGAGCATATATTCAATGACATTTTATCCTACCTACGAATGATCGAATCAACCCAAAAAAAAAAAAAAAAGGCACAATAAAAGAATGACTATTACTAATTAAATATACAGCGCACAAGCCTCCGCTTACTCGGTCGACATAGGCTTCATTGGCATTGATAAGAGACTTAACATGTGTCACCTATTCTTCATTGAACTTAATGACAAACCTGTTATGATAGCAGAGTAAGAAAAACGCCAAGGATATGATTGTATAAAACCAATAATATTACAATAATCCATACTCAGAATTGCATCCTACTCAAGTAAACATGGATGTTTGTTGCAACACGATAAAGGTCATCAAGAACATGGAATGCTCCTCTTTATCCTACTATAAAAAAAGCCAAATACTCGTATAGAAAAGCTAAATATATGACACACTAAAATTCCAGGTCCGATCCAATGCCCAACTACTACATAATTTAAGGAGAATTACGTGGAGTCTTTCAGTACTAACCTACATACACCGAAAAAAAAAAAACAAAAACAATCAACGGTCACAAGCTATAGAGTACGATGCAAAAACAAAAACTTCAAAAAAAAAAAAAAACTACGTTCAATGTAATGACTCTCAATTAATTTGGTAAATTCCTGAACACTTCCTTGAATACCGCATTTGATGTGGTCTTATTAGTACCATCCACATTAGTAAGGACAGATAATTTTAAGCCATTTATGCTTCAGACCCTTGATAATGTAGCATATAATTGCCTCAGTATGAATATAGGCTTTGAAAGATATATTCCAATATGACGAAATGACTGGCCTTGACTTTTGTTGATAGTCATTGCAAAACTCAAATTTATAGGGAACTACTTCCTTTATATATAAAACAGTCATCTACTTTTTGAAGGGTTAATGTCCATCCTATGAATTAACACCTTTAGAATTGGATTTGAACCATTCAATATAATCTTTTCAATGACATTCTTGCCAAGCTTAGAGATACGTGGTGGTTGAGTACCATTGCATAAGCCTGATGCTTAGTCTATGTTCCTTAATAGCATGACAAGAGCTCCAACTTTTAATAACAGCTTGTGGGGAGGCATATCTGAGCTGTTAATAGTGTTCAAGAATTATGTCGTGTGCAGATTGTCAAAGCTATCACTGTCATCATTCTGTAGACTTAAACACAAAGTCGCAACTTAAGAATTCATGAGCATCACTAGGCAACAAAGAACACATATACTCGTTAATTTTATTCACTGCCTTTATGGTGGGTGCTAGACAATGCATTCCACATTTACTCGTTAATTTCATGGGCATCGCCAGCAATGCTACTTGATGCGACTATATCAACACAATTTGTCCTCTAGCATGCAACGTAAATGTCAATGCATTCCACAAGAAAGTTTTCCCTGTGCCACCATACCCATGAACAAAGAAGAAACCTTCTGAAGATGAATCTACCTTGGTCATAACCTCATCGAATATATTTTTGTCAGAGGGAATTTGTCAATCTTATAGCTTCAGATTGAAGAGCAATCCAATCATAGTTTAATTCTTGCAATATTAGATTATTTGTGACAGCAATGGTTGATGTTTCATCTGGAATTGGGAGGCTAGGATAGTCATTGAGACTTTTCCCGTTATCCCTAAGCGTTTCTCCATGTGATCTCTGATAAACGCCTTGCTTGTATACAATGATGTGGCATGTCAGCAGAAAAATCTTCAGCTACCATCGTCCCAGGCACAAATGAGATATGATACCTCTCATGAACACCAAAACCTTCGTGCTCAACCTTACAACCAGTAACTTTGTAACAGCCTCCTTCCCCAAACCTCCAAGAAAAACGCTGCATCACCTCTTCATTGTCCAGACGACCAAGAATACGATGTAATGAACCTAAATACATTGGGCTTGGAGAAGGTTTCAAAAGAAGGCCCAAAGCTTTGGTTGAGATGGGAATCAAGAGATCACACAGAGCAACAATAGAAGGGGTGTGGATGAATTTTGGACCTTTCCTCTCTCGTGTCTTCTTCTTTGTGGCCGTAGATACCTCATCTATGGAGTTTCCTCTCTTCCTTCCTCTAGACCTTCTTCTATCACATTTTATTTCCCATCTCTGTTATACTTCTCTTTGTGCTAGAGCAGTGCTATAATTTCCTTGTGATTATAAGCATTGTGACTGCACTTTACTGATTAATTGAATCTATATTTGAGGATATCATTCTCTTGTGTTTTCCATCTATTTTGTGATCATTACAATTGGTGCTTTCATTGAGAGCTTTGCCCCTAATGGCTGACGATTTAGATGATGTTAAACTCACCGAGCTTGAAGAGGCGTTTAGACGGTCCCAGGCTTCGATGCAAGAAGTTTTTACTCGCGGTTTTGACCGATTGGAAGCTTCTCTTCTCACCATCATACAACGGATCGATACTATGCTAGGGGCTAGAGATGACTTGTCTTCATTTCCCAGATCGACGACCTCCGTCAAGAAGGAAATCGACCCAGGAACTCAAGATTGTTTACTGTTCGTAGTTGAAGAAGATAAGACCGAAGAACTTAGTGCCTTCAACCTGAGCGCTTCATATTCGGACCCTAAATCTAAAATTGACACGACGGAAGCTGTTGAACTTACCGAGGACTTGTGTCAAGATGTTGTGGTACAGGAACCTGGTTCTGTTTTGCCGAAATCGAACTTGCATCGGGATGTTTTGAGACAGAAATCTGGTTCTGCTTTGTTGAAACCAAACTTGCATCGGGATGTTTTGATACAGACACCTGGTTCTGTTTCACAAGCTATGAAGTTGGCAAAATTAGTTACGGTTTTATTGGGATTGAGTGATGAGCCCCCATCTTCGAAGATCTCAACCTCAATTCGATATCGGACTATGAAGAGGATGGCACCTTCAACTAGTGGTTCTGGTGCTGAGAACTTGATTTCATTTCTAATCGTGACCCCTCCCATTTGTTCAAACATGCTTAACTCGGTTTATTTGTTTCCCAGTGCAAATGATCTATTGCAAGTTTTGGATAGCTTACATTTTATCTTCATCTATGATCCTGGTCCTCACATCTCTAGTCACTTTTTTTTTTCCAACTAGCCATATAGTCGCAGGAAAGATGGAGGTCTGGTGTTTGATAGATTGCTCCAGAGATTCGTTTGCTGTCCTTGAAAATTTTCTTGCTGAGGTTTATCAATTGTTGCCTGTACCAGCTGTCTATTGCATTGGTACTTTCTTTTCCTATTTAGCCTTTGATCCTGAAGCTGATACAAGTTCTGGATGCTTGAAATTTGGTCATACAATATTTCACATTTTTGCACTTTGCAACAATGGCCCTAAAACTACACCTCTATTATCTTGTACTGTTGTTATGCCTCACACTTAGAATTTGAAATATTATGTATCCGTAATTTGCGAGTGCCTCAATTGGAATCTTGGGGTCAATGGGCCATTATTTACTACTGTGTATGTGCAATTCCTTCTACTGCTGAGAACCTAACTTTGAGGAATATTCATCTCTCTTACCATGGATTTGAAATTTGTGTTCCATCGGCTCTTGTGGAAAAATTTGCCGTCACGCCTACACTTGCTCTGCATGGGAATGACCAAACGGAACCAATTATGTTGGATTGGGCGTCACTGGAAAGGGGGACGATCATGATTCTTTATTTGGCCAAGGTTGGGGATGGCAAGAATGACAAAATTACTTGTGCCATGCATCAATATTGCTTATGTACACAACCGGCTGAAGATGGGATTATTATTGCAGTGACTCAACCTAGGCACTGTGTTTTGGGTCAGTTTAATATTTCTTCGGCTACAATGGTTATTGCACAGATGTCAAGCATACATCCTTTTCTGAGTGAAGTTTGTCATGAGAATGTATTAGATATGTCATCCTCTATGGACTCTGTTCCTTTATGCTTCTTTCAACACGTGTGGCCCACTATGTTACAGCAAGAAAAGGCACTAGAATATGACCTCATGTTATGGCAATTACAATTTCTTCTATGCTTTGCATTCATAAGGATATGGCATCGATGGGTGTCATCTTTGAGGGATCTCACGTGCTCACCACTTCTTTTCTTTTATGCGGTCCTAGGCAATTGCTTAGGCAATACTTCCCCAATCCTTCCTATCTTACTGGATATAAGTAGTTTCACCCTTTGGGTTCCACTATCACGTCAACATGATTTTTTTTATTGGTGGTGTCAATGGTCCACTTGGAGGTTTCTTTGCATGTACTTGTGCAAGCATTTCATCAGCTCCGTGGACACAACACTTGGAAAAGCAGGGCCAACATTTTGCAGTAATGTCACTAGCCCTCTGGCTACTGGCCATAGTTTTGACCTTGAGGCTCTAACTAAGGTTGGTGGGTGGTTCTTCACATCCTACTTGGATGAAGGCCGAAGACTTTATGGTTCTATATCCTGACTTAGACCTTGAGGGCAAGGTCTATTTTCATGGGGGGAGTAATGTAATGAACCTAAATACATTGGGCTTGGAGAAGGTTTCAAAAGAAGGCCCAAAGCCTTGGCTGAGATGGGAATCAAGAGATCACATGAATATAACTAGATAGAGCAACAATAGAAGGGGTGTGGATGAATTTTGGACCTTTCCTCTCTCGTGTCTTCTTCTCTGTGGCCGTAGATACCTCATCTATGGAGTTTCCTCTCTTCCTTCCTCTAGACCTTCTTCTATCACATTTTATTTCCCATCTCTGTTATACTTCTCTTTGTGCTAGAGCAGTGCTATAATTTCCTTGTGATTATAAGCATTGTGACTGCACTTTACTGATTAATTGAATCTATATTTGAGGATATCATTCTCTTGTGTTTCCATCTATTTTGTGATCATTACATACGACAGCTCTACAAAGGAAAACCAGCAACTTGAAGTATCAGTCAACGTAAAGCTAAGTGAGCACTATGTTGATCTGTAAGAAAAGAAGAGTGAACGAAGAAAAAGGATTTTCTTAACCTTTGTGTCGAAGAACCATGTCCATGAATACCAAATCCTTCAGAGGCTGTGGGAAACTCGCAAAAGTCCGTACCACCTCATTAAGTATAATACGATCAACCTTGAGCAGGATGCTACTCTTCAGCACGCCACAATGGATGTCAGCAACAATAGTCTCCATCTATATGTAAAGTATGAACAAAGAAACGATTCAAACTGAGTGTGACCTTTGCAAGGTCCCAGGTTACTTATACAGAGTGGGAGTTCAAGAGTAATAAATGATAACGTGCAGCATAGGCACCATTAATGAATAACATATCGTTAATGGGGCCTATTTTGTTTCTGTTTAAGAGTGTCATACCGTGTTCTCTTCGTGGCCATTAATGACTTTGCTTGCATCCCTGTAAGTAACACGTTGAGGATGACCTACACGCAATCAACTTTTATGTTTAACGGTCACATATTCTCTTATTAGACAAACATCTTGACCATGGAACAAAATGCAAAGACACAACACTTGAACAACCTACATAAGATGTCAGGTCTGTCCTTATAAAAGATGAGCAAGCGTCGCGATTTCATGAAACAGAGGAAGTCAAGGTATCTGTGCAGAACTGTCCTCATTCCTGTTACCAATGCAACAAACCATAAGAACACCCATGAACAAACTTGGAAAGTTAATGGAACAGTAAATGAGGATATGTCCTCTATCAGTAAAAAAAATGACAGACCTTGTTCCTTCGGCTCATCACGATCTGGTTAGGGTGAGAAAGGTCCAGATGTTTCAAAACACTCAAATATCAATGAAACAGCTTATAAACTACCTAAAAAAAAAACTGGCAGGGAACCATTAGGCGATTTGTTCAAATTCAAATTTTCATACAAGCCGCAAAACTTTTACACGAGTCTGCAGCTTGGACCGAAGCCTGAGGTTTTTTTACAATTAAATGTTCAAGCCGGATAGATCCTGTGAACAGTGATTTGTGTCTTAAGCCATAGTGAGTCGACATAGAGCAATCAGCTTGGTATTAGGGGATATACTGATTCGTTTGATACAAACTTGTTTCGATGATGTGTCAAAAAGTAGTTTTAGAAGAGAAACTTTTGCTTTGATTCAAAAAAAAAAAAAAAAAGGAAGAGAAACAAAAGTTATAAACTCTTTACTAAGGATTCGGAGGGGAGGGAAAATTTTTACTAGTTAGATTTAAAAAAATTGGAGAAGTGGGGTTACAAAATTTTAATATAAAGATGTAAGAAAAATAAATTTAAGACTTTTAAACCCACTTTTCTTATTTTTTAAAATCAAACTCAAATTTTTTTCCCCTTGTCCACTTTCCCTCCTCTCCCCTTTTGTACTAAACAAACCCTTAAACTCTAAGCTTCAAAAGGATCATAGCTTTATAAACCAGATTCACCAAGAAAACAGAGAAAAAGTTGTTTCTATTTTAACTTGGCTTTTGATCCAAAAGTGATTTTGCTTACAAGCTAACACAAACATCATTTTGGGATGCAATGATCTTCTTGATTCTTGGCTTTTTTCCTTCTCAATTGAAGCCAGACACAACCTCTTAGTAGCTTTTTTTTCTATGAGTAGGGATGTATTTGTTTTTGGTTAATTCATTCTTAATTTATACAGTAATTCGCAAAATTTCCCCTTTAATTATTATCTTATTGGAGTTAAATAAATTTCTCTCAGATAAAATATATGATGGAGTGTTTGCAATCAATGATAAATTAAGGTGATAGTGATATGTGATACTGTTATCATCGGGATTGATTAATATGAAAACGAATGGAATGGTTTAAAACTTAAAAACGTGATTATTGGTGAGAGTTTTGGTGTATTCTTTAAATTAAGAAGGGCACTAATGTATTATTATTCATAAGCAAGTGAAAATCTGTGCTTAAGAAAAAAGAGTCATATATTCTTTGCCTTTAATAATTCGGTGATTTTGCATACAGAAGGCAAAACCACAAAAGGGCGTGCTGCTAAGTGCTAACCATTTACCCCTCGTACTTCAACTCAACTAGTAAAGGGGTTGAACACTCTCACTAAAGGGAGAATGTTCGATCCTGGAGTTGGTCAAGGTGCTAGGGAAGACATCTTAGTGTTGGAATTTTAATATTATAATTAATATTCCATTAATTCTATTAAGTGGCCCACATTAATTTCTGTTTTGTAACCGTCCATTTAATTTAGTAACGACCTATTCAATACGCAATAATTGCCAATTATTACACATTAATGGCATTCATCTCTGTGATGGCCAGAGGTTGGAATTCAGACGTGTATAAGGTTTTGGTCCCCTAAGTCTGCTCTCACGTTTTTAGAAGACACACCATCTACAGAGTGAGAGAGAAAACTTAGAAGAGCCAAAACCTAGAGTTCATCTCTTCTTCATTTGAAAACAAATCAATGGCTGGAGGTATCCACGATCTCTATTTTATTTTTCCGCATTGATCTAAATGTAAATTTAGGTTTGAACATGTTTAGATCGCTCAGTTTTCCAACATTTGGTATCAGAGCAGTTTACCTTTGCCTTGATTTTGCCTGCTCTTATTTTGTTCACTGATCGGAGAGTCAGATCGAGACCGATACTAATCTGTTTTGTTTGATTTCGAAACATATTTTTTGTTTAATTTTTGAAATTTTATTTTGGATTTATATCGGTATGCTTTTCGGATTATGTGATAAGAGGATATTATTTTTAATCCAAGGAATCATCACCGTCTTCGTACATATTTGGATCCCATTATGCTTTGCCGATGCAATTGTTTGAACTGGGACATGTAATGTTTTAATCTTCTTTTTCAATGCTTTTGAAACTATGGAATCATTGTTTGTGCTCAAAGATAATCATTGAGAAATCTGATATATGTTTCAAAATTTCCAATCTGGATTTTCTGAAAATATTTTCTGGTCTCTGTTCTCTTGAATCAATATATATGTTAATTGATTCTTGGGTTTGAGATTTTTCCATTTGAAACTAATTGTTCTTAATCTCAGTATGCGTTTCTTGGATTCTTTTGAGTTTCTTAACGTCACTTTTTATGGGAAGAATCTGAAAACTTTTTAGTTCAGATATGTGATTTTTCTTTGATCTGGATCTGAGCTCCTATTTGCGTATATGCTTTCAATCTGGATTTTGCTTGATTATCCATGAACGCTGTCATCAGAATCTGGATTTTTCGATTGTGTGACTATATTGAGCATATTGTTCTGGATAATTATTAATTTTTAGTGATTATTTTCGGTCATTGTTCCATGAAAATCACCATCCTTCGAACTTCTTGATTGCCTGAGAATCGCCGTGAAATATGGACCACAACGGCATAAGGATCGCCAGAAAACTGGATCTGGAGCACTCTGTTTCCGACGGCTGTTTTAGATCACGGTGGCATCTCAGATCATAGCAGCCGCAGATCCTTCCCATCGCATTCAGATTTGGCGATTGGAGCTACCGGTAAAGCCGCATGGAGTTGCCGGAAAAGGCAATCTGCATTTGCAGATCGGGCAACAGGAACTGGGTCAGCGACTGGAACCGGGTTGAGATCTGGGTATTAGGGATCCAATTATGAGAAAGATGACAATTGTGTAATTTTGAAAGATTTTATATTTACATATTGTAATTTTTGGTTTTAAATATAATAATCTGATTTTTGCTTAAGTTTCGGATTCATGTAATTATTATATATTATGTAGTTTGCATGCATTAATTATTATTTAATTATACATGCAATATTAAGTCAAATAATATGCCAACATGAATATCCTATTTTATGTTGATATTGCTTATGGTTTGTTGCAATATTATTATTTAAAAAAAAAAATCCTAATGTGGAACCTTAGACCAGTGGGCCAATTGTTCATATGAGTTGAGCAATTATTCTGGGCATTTAAATCTTTTTATTTCCTTCTTGGAAAATTATTAGACCCTATTGTGATTTTTAATCACCTTGGCCATACTTATTTATTTTCTTGGCAACTTGTTTTATGTGAAATGTATTTTATTACATTAAATTGATTTGTTTAAATTGAGAAAAGTTAATTTTGGCAACTTTCACATTTTGAAAACTTTTTGAAAAATTATTATCATTATTTTTGAGTTGTTTAATTGTCTAAATATTTGGAAAGATTTACTTTAGACAATTATGTATATATCTCTTTTAAATTGTTGAAACCAAATTTGAGGTGAATTATGCCAAAATTAATTCTTTAAACATTATTTGGATACATAAAACAGTGGGAGGATTTTTCTTTTAATATGATTATTTGGTCACCTTTTGGATCAAATTAATCAATTAATCCCTCCATTAAGATGTGCATATATTAGATTTATTTTTGAATGTACAAAATAGTGGGAGAATTTGTCTAAGATGATTATTTAATCACATTTTGTTGATTGAATTAATCAATTAAATTCTCATTAATGATTTGTGCATATTTGGGATCCAAATGCACAAGATTAATTTTGGTGATTAATATTGATAATATTAATTTAATCAAAGTGGGAGGATTGTATTTAGTCATTTATGTTGATTCAATTAATTGGTTAAGTCCTCCATAAATCTGTGCATATACAGATTTTAAGTACACATTATTGATATTTGTGATTAACTTGCATACTAGAGTAATCACCTATAGATTTTAGAATATCAATCTTTGAAGGTGAGTAAATATTTTTATTCACATTAATGATTTAGTTGTTTAAATTAATTAAATTCATATTTCTTTTGACATTGTGTGTATGGTATTTACATTGTACATATTTGATATTAGTGATTAATATATATATTTGTTAAAGGAATAGCTACGACATCTTTATGTACATGTTGTATGCATATTTAATCACATAAGGTTATACCATATCAAAATTATGATAATATGTACAATTAATATATACAATGGTGTGATGTCTTTGTGATGAGTATGTAGATGCAAGGAGTAACTAAAACATCCCCTCTAGGCACATAAGCTATATTTTGTTCTAATAAACAAAATACATCACATAAAGATTTGAAGACGTCCATTGTAATTAAATATGTGGTTATAATTAATCTTTGCCCACAGGTAGATAATTATGATCATAGTTTTAATTAGGGTGGAATGGAACGACTTTATATCTTCTAAATAGCTCACAGGTATTAGGGGATATAATTGCATTCTAGTTTCATCAATTCGAGATAAATTCATGCTACGCTAATGTCTTTGCCCACATGTAGACTTTAGTGATACGAATTTATAATGATATGGTTAATTGGAATAGAACATCAAATTATATTCTTAATTTACCTGAAAGAATTAACAATAAGGAAATAATTTGATAGGTTTATCATAAAGGTATATATGGATCTAATTGAATTATGACTTTAGCCCACAGGCAAGTCATATGTCAGTAGATTCATGTTTTTTAAGCATGATTTACATTGGTAAATTATGATATGATTTATTAGTCTCAAATTTTAGTTATAAGCATGTATATTCAATACTATGCAGTCATACAACCTGCGAATTTCTCTGATATGAAATGTAACATTTCCGAATTGAGGGGTGATAACTATAAGGTATGGAGAGAGGGAGTTCTTCTCCAACTGGGGTGGATAAACATTGATTATGCTATAAGGAAAGACGAACCACCTTCCATTACTGTAACCAGCACTCCAGATCAAGTTGATCTTTATGAAAAGTGGGAGCGATCTAATCGTCTCTCAGTTATGTTCATAAAAGACCTCAATCTCTGCTGGCATTTGTGGTCCTGTCGAACAACATAACAAGATTAGGCCACTTCTGAAGGCTATTGATGAACAACTTTGGACTTCAGACAAGGCACTTATTGACACCCTAATTATAAAGTTTTCATCCCCAAAACTCACTATAGTAAAAGATGTGTGTAAGCACATCATATTAATAAGGGACATTACAGCTCAATTGAAGTCACTTGAGGTTGACATGTCTGATTCTTTCCTTTTACACTATATTCTGAACACTTTCCCACAGCCATATAGACCTTTTAGGATATCTTGCAAAACACATGAGGATAAATGGTCAATCAATAAATGTTTGACCATGTGTGTTCAAGAGGAGGGAAGACTGAAAATGCGAATGGGAGAATTTCTTGAATATGACTTGATTAGTGGGAGTGATCAATTCAGAAAGCTTGTTTCTGAAAAGGATTAGTTTGATAGTCAACTTTCCACTTCAAGTTTATGATTGGTTGTTAACAATGTTCCTTCGGTTCAACCGAATATTGTACAATCAATCATTCAAGATTTACAACCTGCTGATATTGATCCAGTAGATCAAGTTGTTGATGAGGAATGATAAGAAATTGTTGAACAACAAGTTCCTCAAGAAGATAATGAAACAACATTAAGTAGATCTACTAGAACAGTAAGATCAGTGATACCTAGTGAATATATTGTGTATCTACAGGAATCTGACTATAATGTACGAGTTGAAAATGATCCTGGAACATTTTCACAAGCCATGAACTGTAGAGAATCAAACTCATGGTGTGATGCTATGAAGGCTGAGATGACTACTGAGTCATCTAACAGAGTCTGGGATCTTGTTAAGTTGCCCAATGGTGTAAAAGCCATTGGATTTAAATGGGTCTTTAAAACAAAGATAGACTCATTGGGCAAAATTAAGAGACATAAAGCAGGACTCATTGCTAAAGGATTCACTCAAAAGGAAGGAATCGAATACAAGGAGACCTTTGCTCCTGTATCTAAGAAAGATTCTCTTCTTATCATTCTAGCATTGGTTGCACATTTTGAATTAAAGTTGCAACAAATAGATGTGAAAATGGCCTTTCTTAATGGAGATCTAGAGGAAGAGTTTTACATGAAATAAACCTTCAGGATTTTCCTCTAATAATGGTGATCATTTGGTGTGCAAACTCAAGAAATCTGTATTAAAACAAGCTTCCCGTCAATGGTATCTAAATTTTCATGATGTTATCTCTTTATTTGGTTTTGTAGAGAACATTGTGGGTGAATGTATATACCAGAAGGTTAGTGGGAGCAAGACTTGTTTCCTTATTCTATATGTGGATGATATTTTACTTGCAACCAATGGTAATGGTTTACTATATGAGGTGAAACGATTTCTTTTTGAAAAACTTTGACTTGAGGGATATAGGAGATGCATCTTATGTCACTGGCATTAAGATACATAGAGACAGACGTTGAGGTAATCTAGGTTTGTCTCAAGAGGCCTATATCAACAAAGCTTTGGAAAGATTTCGGATGAGGAATTGTTCACCAAGTATAGCTCCTATTGTGAAAGGTGACACGTTTAATTTGGACCAGTACCCAAAGAATGACTTTGAGCGGGAACAAATGAAAGATATTCCCTATGCTTTAACAGTAAGAAGCCTTATGTATGTTCGAGTCTGCACAAGACCTGACATTGCTTTTATTGTTGGAATGCTAAGGAGATATCAGAGTAATTCAAGTACAAACCACTGGAGAGCTACAAAGAAAGTTTAGAGATACCTTTAAAGGACTAAAGAGTACATGCTTAAGTACAAACAAATCGACAATTTGGAAGTGACTGGTTACCATGATTCAGGTTATGCTGGCTGTATTGACTTAAGAAAATCCACTTCAGGATATATTTTTATGCTAGCCAATAGAGTTGTATCATAGAGTAGTAAAGAGCAATCTGTAATTGCTGCTTCCATTATGTAAGTTAAGTTTGTGTCTTGTTTTGAGGCTACCTCACATGGTGTATGAATCAAGAGTTTCATTTTTGGGCTTAGAATTATGGATCCAATTTCTAGGCCATTGAGGTTATATTGTGACAATTCAGTTTCTTGTTTTTGTGGCTAAGAACAATAAAGGTGGTAGTCGAACCAAGCATATCGACATTGAGTGTCTAGCCATAAAAGTGCGTGTTAAAAATAAAACAGTGGTTATTTAACACATGAGCACTGAATTGATCATTGCTGATCCTTTAACTAAATGCATGCCTACATTGAAATTTTAGGATCATGCAGAAAGAATGGGATTTGGTTCCTTTATGCGATTTTCGTTGTAAGAACGATATTATTTATGAAACTCTATTTGCGATATTTTCTCATTCAGTATTGCGCACATATTCATTTTGAGAAATATCATTAAAGTTTGGACCTAGAATAAATATGAGGTTTATTCATTAAGTCACATGGGCTTGGGAAATATGATGCACTGTGATACATGGAAGATATTACTCGCTTTAAGAGGACCTATCGCTATGATCCATGCATTTTGTTTCTCAGAAGTATATACTGAAGTATGTGGACCAAGTGGGAGAATGTTGGAATTTTAATATTATAATTAATATTCCATTAATTATATTAAGTTGCCCACATTAATTCCTGTTTTGTAACTGTCCATTTAATTTAGTAACGGCTCATTCAATACGCAATAATTGCCAGTTATTACACATTAATGGCATTCATCTCTGTGATGGCCAGAGGTTGGAATTCAGACGTGTATAAGGTTTTGGTCCCCTGAGTCTGCTCTCACGTTTTTAGAAGACACACCATCTGCAGAGTGAGAGAGAAGACTTAGAAGAGCCAAAACCCAGAGTTCATCTCTTCTTCATCTGAAAACAAATCAATGGCTAGAGGTATCCACGATCTCTATTTTATTTTTCCGCATTGATCTAAATGTAAATTTAGGTTTGAACATGTTTAGATCGCTCAGTTTTCTAACACTTAGCTCCTACGTGCCTAGTTTAAAGGCTGAGGGTAATAGACGGCTCGTTTTACCCAACATTGGTATCATCTAAGAGGAAGGAAGATTTTGCCCTACCTTTAGATTGTGAATGAACCCAACCCTTTTTTTAAATTTTTTTAGCCAAAAAAAAAAAGTGCTGACCACTTCCACATTCCCGACTTCCCGTGGTTAAGTGGTTGGCAAGAAAGTTCTGGCTACCAACTACTATGTTTATAATAATGGGGAAAATTTCACTTATTGCCCCAATGTAACAAGTTTATTTTAATTAACTCAAAAGAATTACAAAATTTCATCGTATGGAAAATAAAGTTAAGTTTTGTGAGTAAAAAATTAATAATACCTTTGTTTTAATTTTTTTTTTCCCAAAAAAGTTTCAGTTGCCATCAAAGTTGTCTTTGGAAGTCGACCATTGAAGCTACTGCCAATAAAAATTAAATTATGTTGTTCATAGAATATTCCACTTATTCATAAAATTTTCCCTTTCAATGACCTCCAGATGAAAACTATATAAACGTATGCAACCAGTAAAATACTCCTTCCATGTCTTTCGTTTCTATATATAAGGTCTCCTTTTTATAAGGTCATTTTTGAGCTGGTTTCAATAATAAATTTGTTTTTGCCAATTTTTATAAGTTTTATCATTTATTTCTTTTATATTGTCTTTCATTATTTTCTCATTTTTACTCATTCGTTTACAGTTTACTCATTGATAAATAAGGGCATTGTAGGAGAAAAAAAATTATATTTTCTTTATATTTATTACTCATTCGGTTCTTAATATAAGACATATTTAATTAGATCAAGAAAATTAATTGAGTTAGTTAATATGATTTGCATTTTTTTAGAACACCTTACTCATTGTCCTTAATTTCCAAAAGAGCATCAAAGGGTAAATTAAGAAAAAAAATTAACAAATATAAAAACTATATTTAATATTTATGATTAATATTAACTTCTAAATATATCTTATATTAAAGATCAGAGAAGCATATTTAACTAATTTTAATTATTTTATAAAATCACGCAAATTACTATAAAAGACTTTTTATATAAGTATGGAGGGAGTAGCTTTAAATTACCAACAAACTATTAATTAATATGGTATTGTGGTAAGCGACCTCACCTAGAGAAAGGAGAACACAGTTTCAAATTTCATGAAACTGTCATTTGGGTTCTAAGCCTTAACATAGAACCCTAATCAAATTAAGAAAAAAAATAGCTTTATTAGGCATAGCAGATAGAAGTATAAAAAGTTTGTAGGATAATCATTCTGTTTTAATGTGTTTTTGGGATAAAATAGTCTTTTCTGATTTTGTGTCTTGTGTCCTGAAAAAGTCTTGGGAATCATAATTACGTTTGCCCAAACAAAGATTTTTTTTCTTTTTTTCTTTTTGTTTGAATATGGTGAACCCACACACACTAAATCGTACGGTTGAGTAGGTTCTGGTTCTGTTGGGCTTCTCGGTGGTGGTGGGTATAGCGGAAACGTTGGGATCGTCCTTTTCCCTCTCCGCAATCTGGGTTGTGAGCTAACGGTAGATTAGATCTGCAAACAAGATGGCTCGAGCTGGAGGCATCACAAACGCTGTCAACGTCGGAATAGCGGTTCAAGCTGACTGGGAGAACCGCGAATTCATCTCCCACATTTCCCTCAATGTTCGTCGCCTCTTCGAATTCCTTGTCCAATTTGGTACTCAATTTCTCTGTCCTTTCTCTCTTCTTTTGTTTTTCATCATTCGCCTTTCTGAGTATATCTTCATTCCGAAGGATTTAATTCTTTTGACTGTGTAATAATCTAAGGATAGATTTGTGCGTGGTGTTTAACTTATGTTCTTTCTGTGTTTATCCTCATCCAGAGGCTACGACGAAGAGCAAGTTGGCATCATTGAATGAGAAGCTTGATGTCTTAGAGCGTCGGCTAGAACTCCTTGAAGTTCAAGTGAGCACTGCATCAGCAAATCCTTCTCTATTTAGCACTTGATGTTTGCCTGGATCTTGATGTTGTAATTCAGCCTTCCTGTAAGCACCTTCCTACCTATATTGTATCCACAGCTCAATTCACTAGTAAAGTACCTCTGTAATCCAATGCTTCATGATATAAATCTAGTTTGGGATTTGCCATTTTTGGCTCATATAGCTTCCCAGTTGCAGTGCCTCTAACACGGTTCCTTCGAATGTGAGATTATAACCTCTCTCATACCATTGCTTCCTGCTCCCCTTGTTTTATACGTGGACTCATGCTTTCATATTGGACTCAATAGCTTGATTTCTGCCAAATTCGTTCCTCTTAATTATGGTGGTGGAAAGTGCTAGTTTAATTAGATCATGAAGAATTTATACACTATCACAGTTACTTTATAGACGCTTTGCAAGATAGAGAGAAGCAGAATGGACTAAGAAAAAGAATAGTTCAACTAATTCAGAACTTTTTCGCCTTTTAATGGTGCATTTTGCTTGCATTGAAAAGGAAGCTTATAATTTTGACAGACACCTGTTAATACTACGAATTCAATGACATGTTATCTAATCAGAGTAAAATGCAATTGATACTTAATACAAGGTGGTATTGGTATTGCGGTAGCAAATTGCAATAATTTCTTTGTTAATAACTGGCTGTATCTTCTGATTTGTCATTAATGTAAAACTGATGAGTTTTAAAACTGTTTATGCAAATAAAATCTTTTGTTTTTTTATATATATTAATTGTATTTTTGGTCTGTAACTTTATACAAGGTGTCAATTTGCTCTCCTAACTGAACTGGTATAACTCAAAACCTTGGGGATGAACTCTTGCACTTTGTGAAATTCTTTAAGACCTTGGATACACTTCTGCAACAAATGAGATGTTGGATAACGTGAGAAGCAAGAAAACTTATGTTAAGAATTCAAGCAAGATTTTTGGGTAGCTTATGAATTGAGTTGTTTGTTGATATTGGTTTAGTTTCTTTGGTGGAAGGTTTTGAATTTTGAAGCAATAGTGAATTCTTGGGTTGCTTGCAATCTCTTTTGTTCACTTTTTTATCAGAGCAAGAAACATATTATTGTCTGCCATTAGAGCTTCTTGAAAATCATGCACTCCCATCAATATACCCCAATATAATTAATGCAGTGAACGTTTGAATGCTCCTTTGAAGAAAATTGACTTGGCCATTTCTGAAGTTTTGCTTCACAAAACCTGGTCTAACAAGGTTTTCTGTTAGTATCATTTGATCCAATAATATTTAAAGAGATTGAATTTTAACTTTGATGAATGCCTCATGAAGAATTAATCCGTGACAAAAGCATCAAAGTTCTAGTCTTCTTCCCCTTGGGTTTCTGTGTTTCATATTACAGAGTCCAGACTCACTGGGTCAATACATTAAAGCCATTACCTAAGTTGGTGTTAGACAAAATCAAAACAAAAAGAAAGAGAAAATGGAAGCTCTTTTCAGCATTTAGGTTAGACTGAGAATTCATAATTAACTCGCATCCATCTTTGCTATTCCTTGCCCTTCATAGTTCCATTGAAAGCATTTCATAAATCTTCAAGCAGTTGATGATTGATGAAATACTCATGGCCAAAACCCCAAGTAGGCATTCTTTATTATTGGCTTTTAGTAGCAGCGTTTGCCAATCCATACCATATTTTTAGCCACAGTTTTAGCTAATGAGGAAAACGTACTTTCTCCAAATCCAACTATTTGGAGGAAGTACTTTCAATGTTTCACCCAAAACACACTTAAGTTTGCGTATTTGCTATCTGGGCTGTGGGTGGGACATGGTTTTGGCAGAGACAGTTGATTCTGTTGTAGATGGGGATGGGGCTACCATCTTCTTCTCTATCACAATAGAGTATCGATTTGATCCTCCAAAGCTTTCTATGGATTTCATGTATTCTGATGCATTGTTTTCTATAATCAGAGCATCCTCCAACTCACGTACAATATCAGCCATGCTTGGTCGATTCACTGAGAATGGTTCAATACACGACAGTGCTGTTTCCACTACTCTCCACATGGCCTCTGCATGATATCCTCCCTTGATGCTAGGATCCACTATTTCATCGATCTTCGATGACCTTATGTATGGTTTAGCCTGCATTAAAAATTTCTTTCTTAGTGCCTACTACTTCTGGATTTCCAGGGTAACCTATAAAGTAACATAAATGATATTCAGGTGTAGGGACAACTGGGTGCAACTATGTTCTACTTGTGCAGCAAAATTATGAACACATATTTGTATTTGTATCATACCCATTCCACCAAGTTCCACTCATTCCTTGGTCTTTTTGTGTCTTGAGGTTCTCGGCCACTCACAATTTCAAGTAGAACCATGCCAAAGCTAAACACATCACTCTTTGTAGATAATTGCTGGGTTGTATAGTACCTACATTTGTATAAATGTCAGCTTCTTGTAAGAATAAGTTTATCATTGTGTTCTGTAGCACATGAGAGTAATCTATGACAGAGGAGAGTGTGCATGTTATTTTTTAACATATGATTTCAGTAAACTTATTTTGATCTTAAATACCAAAAAGACTTGCGACTGGAGACTGACACAAGATAGGTATTAAGCCTGTTCAAAGGGATGGAGTGATGTAAGAAAGTCTTGTTAGGACGAAGTCCTAAGACCAAATTTACTTACTCAGGGTCCATATATCCTGCGGTTCCTCTTAATTCAAGAGAAGCACCACTGTCTCCTTCCTGAGGAGCATATTTTGAGAAACCAAAGTCTGCTACCTTGGCACACATGCTGTCATCCAGAAGTATGTTGCTTGATTTGACATCTCTATGTATAACAGAACGTCCTGAAAATGTATGAAGATATGACAAACCTGTAATTGAGAAAAAGAATGTAATCATTATGGTGATCCCAATATCTTAAAAGATGAAAATCTGTTAGCTTAGTATCAGAGTTAGTGTCAGTTCCTCTATGCTTCATTTTGTTCAGTGTTTCATAAAATTAGCTAAATCTTTGTTATTTCTACTTGTGATTGATTGACTTTTGTTTCTCTCTCTAATAAGTTGCCGAGTTCATATCTAGATTGGTTAAAATTGAAACTGCTTGTTAAAAATTATGGCACAAAATTTACTTGCCTCGAGCTGCACCCAGAGCAATAGATAACCTGGTTGGCCAGTCTAATGATTTTCTCTTTGCTGGTTCCCCTGTTGGTAGACAGTCTTAGAAAAAACTGGGAATTGAATGTTCAAATCAAATCAGGTGATAGAATGGTGATATTTACCATAAAGCCTATCCTGTAAAGAACCATTGGACATAAAAGGATACACCAGAATTTGTTGATCCTTTTCACAGCAGTAACCAATAAGAGGCACCAGGTTCTCATGTCGTATAGTTGAGAGCAAGTTTACCTGCCAGATCAATCATAGACTAGTTAGATATTACACTATAGGAAGCTGCGGTGAAATCTTACAGCACACAAGTTCAAGATATCTATATAATTTATAGGAAGGCACATCATTCATAAGTTATGAACAATGTGGCTTACATAAAACTGTGCAGTGCATCAAACCCACATATGGTTGCACTAAAAGTGTCTTTATTGTACCTCAGTGTCAAATTCACGAGTTCCTTGAGTTGATGTGGCTGAACGGACCTTCACTGCCACTTCTTGGTCATCATCTAGAGTGCCACGGTAAACAGAGCCAAACCCTCCTTCACCAATCAAAGTTTTGTAATTTTGGGTGGCTGCCTCTATGGATTCCAGGGTGAATGTTTGAATGGATGCTGATACTGATACTGACTTTACGAAGAAGTCATCTCTACTGGTTAAGGAGAAAATTAAATCTGCATTTGTAGTAGAAATGTTAGATACTTTGCACTGACATGTTCCTAATTAATTTTCTCTTGTACAAGTTAATGAGCAAGTTCCTGACTTTAATGCAAGAATTTTTTGGAGATTTCCAGTGTCTAAAATCATGCCCTTGGCTCTTCGAGAGATTTTTTTTTTTTTCCCTTTTTTTAATGGTCAAAAGGCAGACCAGTGAGAAAGCTCCAGGTCTTAGAGATAAGAGTGTTTTAGAATGTGCTAAGAGATCTGATACGCTTACTTGTGGTTGTTGGGAATCCCTTTTCATCAGATGCTTTCCAGGGGACTAATTTTCCTCTTCTATGGAAACGGAAAAGAATTCCAACAATCAAAATGATCACGACCAATCCACATGTAACAGTGACAATGATGATTTGCTTTTGTGGAATTCCTGGGTCTCCAGATTTGCAATTTCCATAACTGAAACATCAATGAAAATCAGTCAATTTTTCGTTTTTATTGGGTTTTTGAACCTAAAATCTTTTGTTGTTTTAGGGAACACTCCATACTCTGTATTTTCTAAGCTTTTCAAGGAAGTTGGAATCTCCTTGGTCATACGCTTATTGCAGCCAAAATTCCTGAAAAAAATACAATACAAGATCCATTTATTTCTGGTTTATTTGGGGTATGGAAGAAAATTATAATGACTAGAAGGAGGTTCCTAGTTTAGAAGTACCAGAGTATGAAAAAGAAGAAAACTTACAAGGACTTCAGATGTGGGAGTAAGGGAAGGGTCAATGGAAGCGTTCCATTGAGATCATTGTGGCTCAGATCTCTGTTAGAAATGTAAACTCATCAGCATATCAAAATTGGTGCTATTACCACAATAGCAACAAATGGAATTGCTCCGTGATTGGAATCCAGTGAAAGAATGAAAAAGATGACATTATAAGTATGCCTGATTGTGTTTTTGAAACCTGTTAATTTGAAGCTATATTGTTTGCATGGAAAAAATGATGAAAGTTTTGTATCCAAAAACATCTAAAAGGATCATGAAGTTGAGTGCTATCATCAATTCATGATTCTATGTGTGTGATTATTCAGAAACCATTAAATAAGGTTGTGATCTGTTTATTTCTATGGCATTGATATTTTTTTTCAAAGATTGTATAGTATCCTCATTAATCACTGTTGAAGTTGAGTAGAGATCATTACATTGATATAAGCAAAGATGAAGGCAGAAATGAGGGAATATTCCCAGTAAAGCTATTGTAGCTCAGGTTCCTGCAAATGACCAAATTGTTACATTAACACAACAGACAACAGAGTCCTTGTAATCATTCACATGCAATTAAGAAGGCAACAAGATATTGATGAAGAAACAGAGTTTTACAGTATTGTCAAGTTGGGCAACTCAGTAATACTGGAAGGAATTGGTCCGCGGAGATTACTTGAAGAAAGATCCCTGAAGGAAGGGGGAAAAAATAGCATGAGCCATAAATCGCATCTTATAACAGAGTCGTGCCCATTTTGAGAATAAATATATAAGAAACTTACAGTTTAGTGATAACATGTTGATCACCTAAACGATCACATCCTACATGCTGCCATGGAAACTGAATGCAAGGGTCTCCAGTCCAACTCTCCAGCTCTTTATTTCCTCCGTTATTCTCTAACAATTGCTCTCTCACCTTCGACATGACTTCCGCTGAAAGCAGACATATAATGATCCTTGTGTGACAGAGGAAGGGACAGACAGAGAAATTCTACTAAAGAATCGTAATGCATCAAATGATGAAAAAATTTTGAACTTGGAAAGTCCCCAGATCTCCATTATTATTTCAAGGCTGCTTAAAGATTTTAACTTGACCCCCAACACAATGCGATTTGGATTTTCAGTTATACTCACGGTCTGTTTGGTTGGTCTCCTGTATCATAGTGATAGCCTTTGAGTCCTGTATCCTGATAGCCTTTAGGATCTCGTATGCATTACAAAGAGGTCCATTCTCTGACCCAGAAGTCTTGCTCAAGGTTAAATTCAGCGAACTATTTGCTGAAAAGTTCAAAACAGCTCGTCTATAGTTCGATCCACCACCAAATATGTCAAACTTGGGCTCTTGGATGACACCGTTGACGTAGATATCAAACACCCTTTTGCCTGGTCCGACACCGTTATTCAATTCAAGAAAGTGGAGAATGACACGGTATTCGGAATTCCCAGGGTCAAGGTCATTGTGGATGAATTCCAGTCGCTCAGAATGAGTAAGAGCGGTTCGTAAGACTTGTAGAGGAGGTGTTGAATTAGCAGCATTGTGGCTGGAAATGGTTGCATTCGATGATGGTATGGGAGAAAATGACGACCTTGAAGTAGCTTTCCAGATTCTGTCACTTTGGTCATTTGGGTACCTGAAATCAGCAAATTCCTTAGCACCTACTCATGGGATTCTGCTGTTCTGTTCAGAATATGGTAAACAGGTATATATATTTCCAACTTGTTTTTTCTTGTTATGATCATTATAAAGCTTATGGGTTACATATTTTGTGAAGTACAACAACTCCAAATTACTTAGATGTATGGACATTAGTTATCTTACACTTCATATCAGTAATTATCCACTTGCACTTTGATCTTTTAAATCTCCGGAGTGCGCCCTCAATTCTAGCGTGAAAGCTTTTTAGAAATAATTTTACGATATTCAAGATAAGTACGTGAAATGAGCTTTGTTTTAACTTGCAAAAAAGTATTTGAAAAAACACCTTTTTTGTGCTTCCCACACGAGCACTTAAAATGGCTTCAAAAACCATTCTATAAATGTACACTTGCTCGCTCCAAAACATAAAGCAAAGTTTTTTCCCCCATAACCTAAAGTGCATCTGCATTTTTCCTTTAGGGAAAAGATACTGACTTTGGATTTATCTTCTTCTCCAAGAAAAAAATCCCAGTATGAGTTTTCAGAAAAGCTAGGTCTTTTAGGTGCTCTAGGAGATAAAATCTATTTCCCAGCTAGATTTTACTAGATTTCACAGTGAATGCAAACTTAAGCTAACATACCTGATGTCATCTCCACCTAGGTTATTTCTTGTGATCACTTTTAGGACCCTAGAAGGTGAATCCAGTAGGTACTCTTCATCCAAAGGCCTCAGTTCAATCAGAGAAACATAAGGACTTCCTTTGTTCTTCACCAAGCAGAAATTTGTGTAATTCTTTGTAGCTCTGAAAATTCCTTCAAGTGATTCTACATCCTGAGATGGTTTCTCTACCACACCTAACAAGGTAAACCCGATTGTAACATTGAAAGAGGAATTCAGAGATTCGCTTAAGGATTCACCAGATGGAAATGTGCCCCTTAGCAGATAGACTTGATTCTCAATTGTTGGCAAGTTATAACATCTTTTTCCTCTTTCTATATCAAACACTCTTGCTTTTCCATCGTGGCCTTCACGGTTCTCCACAGGCTTAGCTTCACGGTTCTCCACAGGCTTAGTTGTGGCTAAGCAACCTGTTTTATCTGGGTAGAAACTGAAATCTGATGTGTAATTTACTGAAGTCCTTGGATCTGTATAATTTGAATCAGCACAACACGCTATGCTCACAAAATCTGCACAGGATTATATGTCAACAGATCATACAAATTACCAACTTAATGACATAATTAGGGTATGTTCAAGAGAATGGAGGAACAAGAACGGAAAGAGAAGGTTTAATTTATCTTGCCCTTGATTTAAATCTTAAAAAAAAAAAAAAAAAAAAAAAACCTTCCCTATCTTTTCCATCTTTTTCCTTGATTGAAACATTCGTAAAACAACTAAGAAAATCTTGATTTATGATTATTTAAAATCATGATACTAGATTACGAAACTACTAGTTTTATTTCTGCATCATGAGAAAGAATGATGAGCCCTAAACTTATCGTAGTCAACATACAGAATGATATAGATATTTCAGAGTAAATTAGTTTATCAAGAAAGTAATCAATGAGATGATCTAAAAAAAGTGTACTTAATTAAGCTGCTAACCTTCACTTGCAAAAGCTGATCTGATAAACAAAAGAAGACAAAGGATATAAGACATAACAAGTCTTAAACTCTGGTAGTTATCCAATTCCTCCATATTTTTTCTGAAAGAAAAAGGTCATCCCAGGGGATTGCCAAACATGAATCCATGCCAATCACTAACTTTTCATCTTCTAAAAGTCGATCGAGTCAATCTTTGTCTGTCATTACAATCCAGAGTCAACTCTTTAGTTTCCTGATGATTCAGATGAAAGAAGACACTTGTTCAATCCTGAACAATATAGTTCATGACCTCAAAGATTTATGTAGTCTCCTCCAAAAGAATCTTATAGCCGTTTCCTAAAGAGCTAGGCCGGGAGGCCGGAGATTCTTGAAAATATGAGTTTGACTTCTGAGGTTGAAGCTGCAGGAGGTAGGAAGGAGATGGAATATGAGTCATAGCTTGGATTTGAACAACTTGTTGATAATTATATTTGTTTAATTGTATTATAAATGTTAAGTTTTATTATTGTTATTGTCTTTTGTTTTGTTGGTGGTTACTTGATGATGTTAATTGAATATTAGTATTGACTAAAATAATAGGAATGAGCAATCCTTTGTGGTCCTCTGCATTCATCCCTCTCATTATAATTAGTACTCCTCTGGTTCTAAATATAAGAAGAAGTTGGTTTTTTTTTGGAGATATTAAGGAAGTTAATTAAATTACTTTAAAATACTTATATTTATCGTTCTTTCTCTAAACTATTTTGCCTAACATATAAACTAATATATAATCTAATGATACATAATATATAATATGATTAAGCAACTTATTTAGCTTCCTTAATTCTTTCCAAAAAAAGGTCAACCTATCTTATATTTAGGATTAGGGAGAATATAACAATGGATGCCCCCTAATGGAAACAAGAGGGCATATAGGAGTCGTTTTGTGGGAACAAATGAAAATTTTCCATAGTACTCATACGTACAAATGGTTTCTGACTTTTTACTTAAAAAAGTAATCTTTTTTTCAATCTCGTAATCCAAAATTCTCGTTAATATCAACTAAGAATTCCATTGTATTGGTTGTTAGCACTTACTTAGCACTCTAGCAAAGAGAGAGAAGCATCTTATGGTAAGAAGTGAAATTTTGAAGTGACAAGGGAAAAATATAAGAAAACTGATGAGCCCATTCCTTTTGGACAAACAACGGTATCCTTATATTGGGGCAATTACACTTATACTCGTTGGGATTCAGACCTTGATTCGCTGTGCTGTGAGGAATTCTGTTGGTTTTGATTTTCAATTATACTGTGCTTTGTGCAGTGCATCCGCAAATGCTTTGAAACTTTTTTTTTTTTGGGTAAATAAATGCTTTTTGAAACATGTAAAATAATAAAAAGTTAAGTGACTCAAGGGAAGCCTTAAAGAACAGGAAATCCATAAAATCTATCAGCATAGTTCCTGGCTGTTCTCTACCTTTGGAGTCTCAAAGTCACACTTGAATTTCAAACGGCTTTATAATCCCCAACTGTGATTTTGATTATTTATAAGTTTTGATGATGGTTCATGAACTCCCTTCTACAATTATGGTTGTTGAAAGAAAATATCACCAGCTAATTAAGATTATGACAATGCAAATTACTCCTTACCATATATCATGATTAACTTTGCTATTTTTTTTTTTAATATTTCAGGAAATATTATATATATCTAAGCTAATTAGTATTATCTCCTATCTTTAATATAAAATCCACTTTATTGAAGAAATTGAACTATGAAATGGATCTTAGATTAAAGACCAGAGTAGTATTTTAATCTAGACCTGTTGGTTCTTCCTTACCACAAAGAAGCCAAGAAGGTTCCAGATATTCCATTAAGCTCTTTCCCTTTGTTTTTTTTTTTTTTTTTGCGGGGTTAATTTAATTCTACCACTAATCCAAATTGTTGGACCACTAGCCTCATTCATAAAAAAATCAAGTTGGAAAAAGGTTGGGATGAGTTGTTCTAACTTTAAGTTATTGAAAAGTGTTATTGTAAAAACAGACAGGAGAGATGGACGTCGATATTTCCTGGTATATAACGTTTTACCTGGTCAATTCAAGCAGTTGAGTTATATATTAAGAGTTTAAGACACAAATTCTAAAGACTATTTCAGATTTTACATTGTTGTAATAAATATTATCTACCGTCCTTAATATTAAATCTCGTAACAAAATTTCATATCAAGAACAGAGGTAGTACTATCATTCTAATTAATCTTTTATCATTAACCTCAATGAATGCTGCAAAGAATAATACTCCCTCCGGTGCTAAATATAAGACAATGTTAACTTTTTTTTTTTAAAGAGATTAAAGAAGTTAATTAAATTATTTTAAAATTTTATATTTGTCTTTTTTTTTTTTGAAACTATCTTGCCTGACTTGTAAACTGATATATAATCTAAGGACACCTAACATATTATATGATTAAGTAATTTATTTAGCTTCCTTAATATCTCCAAAAAAGGAAAAAAAATTAACTATATCTTATATTTAGAATCGGAAGGAATATAATGTTTTTGTTTTCTCAAAATTTATAAGAAATGTTTCTAAAGTTTATACATTTTCTTACAACAACTAAAAAAATAATTTAAGATTAGTATTAATATTAATATAAATTTTATGACCAAGTAAAATTTTGACTTTCTAATATAATTGTTCTATTATATGAATTAACCAGGTCAAGATATTTGGCAGCAGATCTTATTGGCGGCACATTCAAAGCTTTAGTGTTGTCACTAATTAAATTGTAAGATGTGATCAGGAATGAGTTTTTTTAATACATATATATTATTATCTAGTAATCTATAGAATTAGTTTGATGGTGTATTTTTAAATTAGAGTAATTTGTAACATTATTATATCACTTTCTATTACTCTCAGCTGCATTAAGTTTCCTCCAGGTTGGCCGGGGGGAAAAAAAAAAGTTTCCACAATGTATGATATTTTTTTGGGGCTATATAAGGAATACTAAATTTTGATTTGACTTTTTTATTAGGGGAAAAAAACCCCTTAAGCTAGGCAACTTAATTTTATGTATTCAATTAATTTTTTTTAAAACTAAGTTAACATGTGAAATTTTGATTCTACCTATAACTTAATACTACTTGGTCAATTGGTCCTTAATATAATATTCAATTGACTAATTTAGAAAGATTTAAAAAACTAAATAAATTATTTTAAAGTATTTATATTTATTTGTTTTCTCCAAATTAATTTGTCTAAATAACCAAAATATAATAATGATACACATAAGCATTTCAGAAAGATTATGTAACATATGTTATAATTAAATAATTTATTTAACTTCTTAAAGCTCCCTAAATTAGTCAATCACTTATATTAAGGGTTAGAGGTAGTATTTATTATTAAGAATTGAATATATTCCGCAAAGAGATCTTTATGGATTATCTTAATAACTTCTAAAACTCTTTAGATCACGCTTCCCTTAAACAAATTGCAGGGCTTTTATATATATGTATATATACACAAATATATATCTTCCAAAATTATTTATTATGGCATATACTTGTATTATTAGGGAATCTTCTGCTAAGCAAGAAAAACAAATTATCTAACATTTAGCCTTCTAGGTATATCTAGAGGTCTCTATTGTGAGTATTAATTAATATATAATATAGACAATTTTTTTAAAATTAATTGAACATTATAAACTCATAAACTGAGGCTCAACATGGTTGGTCTATGCCCGACAAATCGATACTTCCAACAGATCTGTTCGCATATTCCACTTTAATAATTCTTTTTCCCTCTAGTTTGATAAAGACATGACCTCAACTCTTATGTTAGAAGGCCAAATTTAACTTTGCTTCCATGGTTTTTTTTTTTTTAAAAAATAACCCTAAAAATTAATCAAGTGTGCGCTTGGCAGTTGGCACATGACATAGCAGCTGGGCGATCCCAAGACTTATATTGAATATACATTAATAATATTATTCCAATTTCAAATATTTAACTAAATATTGGATATATAGATTAATTTAGCCCCTTATACTTTATATATATTTTGTGTGTCCGCTGAAAGAACCATGAATCTACCCATCATTTTGGATGCATGTGCATCTTACTTCTATGCAGATTTAATTTTCTTGTTCTTGTCCCCTTTCAATAAATGGGTAAAAACAGTCTCTCTCTCTCTCTCTCTCTTCCTGTTCATGATTGTGTATGTTGTATACCCTTTTAGCCTGCAGGAAAGTCTTGAAATAAAAACAAGGCAATACATTGAAATCTTCTGATTATTACTGTAAATTTCAAAGCTTTTGTTTTCTTTTCACTCTCTTGAGTAAGATTTTGCAGTATACCAATCACTCATGAACTTTGCCCACATAAATTCCATTTTCTCATGTCTTTAATGTAAGATATAATTTATGGTTCAATTTTCTTTGGAAGTAAATCTTATATCAACGACCAGACTATATAGTTTTATCTCATCTTTTGAGCTTGTTCTTCTGCTAATATCATGATGATGACCACTATTTTTTTAATGAACTTGAATGTTTACTACAATTCATTATTCTTGCAGGAGAGAACCAATATGCATAAATCGGTGTCATTTTTTCAAGATTAACTGATCTATACATCAAATATAATTTTGCTGCCAAATGCAATAGTAATAACAAAGGAACAACTGATAAAACCAGCGTCAGCTAGCAGCTGCAATAATGTTTGTTTAAAGTGTGCTTAAGCAAATTTTAATTTTGTCTACGACCTCTGGTTTTTGGAGGCAAAACGAAGGACCAAGTAAAACAAAGTCCTATACAGGACAGCCCATAACAACATTATAATCACATTTTCCCACTTCCTAAACCAACCAGTACTTATATGAAGACTCTTCAAGATATCGAGACCTGTAATATCTGTCCCGTCCACCAGATTTTGCCCAAACACATGTGAATTTCGATACTGGTTGATCAAAAGCCCCTCATAAGGATACGTCATGGTCGAAACTTTGTTCATCCATCGCCAATAAATCGGAATATCGTGGCTGCTCAAGAAGTAACCACAGAACAAGAAGAACAAAGCTGTGAAGGCGATCACGGCGGCGTAACCGAGAATATAGTTCGGAACCACCGAGCTCACGAAAACCACGAACGAGTTGGTGGTGAGAAGAGAGACAAAGAGAACCAGAAGGAAGTAGAGAAATGGACCGTCAAGCTTCAAAGCAAACCAGACAATTATGGCGTAGGCGAAAGCTTGAACCAAAAGAAAAGGGGTGTGAGTGATTATTCCGGCGATGGTGTACGACGAGGCTCGGTAGGCGTTGTGGGAGGTTTCTCTGATGAAGATGAATCGTTCTTGGATGAAGGCCGGAACGGCGTCGTTGGAGGAGAAGAAGAAGAGACAGACGGTGAAGATGAAGAAGCTGAGGCGGTTGGTGATTCCTTGAACGTCTTGTTTTGGGTTCACGAACATGGTGGCCATCATGAAGCCCATCACCGTTAGCACCATTAGTCTTGAGAGGAAAAGCTCAGGGGTTCGCCGGATGTTTAAGAAGTTCCGCCTCATCAGGATCCACGTCTCCGTCAAGAACGAGTTTGCGAATTTCGGACCCACATGCTTTGGCATAACCCCGTCCGGCGGCGTCATGTAGTCATTCTCATTCACAGTGTAGTCGCTGCTATGAGGCGTCGGTGTCGCCGGCAGGATCTCGCTCGAGTACGTGTAATACCCCGCCGAAGCATTACTACAAAAAAACCTCGAGTTAGAGAATCGAGTTAAATATTTATTTAATACTACTACGATTAGTTTACTAATTTTTTTTAAATGGTTAAGGGGGTTAAATAAATTATTTAATTATATTTTTGAAATACTTATTTATGTATTATTATATTATAAACTAATAACTTAAGTAAATAGTTTGAAATGATAAAAAAAAGTCAAAATTTACTTCTAAACTAGTTCATATATATAAATATATATATTATATTTTCTTGATTTTTAATATAAGATATATTTAATTAAGGAGCTGTTATATTTATTAATTATTTCATATTTTATCTTTATTCATGCTGGCTTGATAATAATTAAGAAAGAAATGAGAAAGGAAGGAATCAAGAAAAATAATTAGAGTAAAAAATACATATATCATAACTAATTTAATTAAATATGTTAATATAATTAAATTAAGTAAATATGTTGTATATTAATCACAGAAAAAGAGTAGAAATAGAAATTTACCTTATAGGAGTATTCTGAAGTTTACGTTCATTGTTAAAGCGGGAAGGTGTTAACATCTGAAGCAATCCACTATGGGGTGTAAGCGGGCTTCTCATACTTCTCAGACTGTGATCGAAATCATCTACGGCGGAACGATCTCCGAGGCGATGGTTTGGGCCTGGGGTTGACGGTACGACGGTGGAGAGGGAGGGTTCCTGGTCAGGCAAAGGAAGGGGTTTCACTCCGGTTCGGGCAAACTCAGCAAGAGCTCCGACACCAACATCACACAGATCATATTCTTGAATCACATCAATGAGGTTCTCTATCGGATTCTCTCCTTTGGGAACTTTACGTCCCAAGCGACCCAGATGGAGAGAAACGTCTTTGGGAGAGCCCTGAAACATGAGTTGCCCTCTGGCGAGGATGATCAGGTGGTCGAGAAGGAGCTGAATTCTTGATGAAGGCTGGTGGATGGTGAGGATCACGGTGCTTCCGCCGCGTGCGATGTCGTGAACCTTCTCGATCACGCTGTGTGCGCTGGTTGAGTCCAGACCAGAAGTCGGCTCGTCCAGAAATAGAAGCGGTGGTCCGTGGATGATGTCGACGCCGATCGACACTCGTCGCCTCTCTCCTCCGGATACTCCTCTTTTGCCTTCATCTCCTATGTATGTGTTCCGTGTTGACTGCAATTAACATAAGATGGCTTACTATATATATATATATATATTGAAACCTCAGTTCGATACCAATTGAATCTAATATCAATATTAGGACTTACTGATAGGCCAAGCTGCTCAATGAGCTTCTCTACTCTCTGCTTCTTTTCAGTAGGAGGAAGAGAACCGAGCCGAAAATCAGCGGCGAACATGAAAGTTTCGTAGACAGTGAGCATAGGGAAGAGCCTATCGTCTTGCATGATGTAGGCAGAGGTTCTTTTGATCAAAGTAGGGTTAGTATCAGTGCCATCCAAGCAGACCCTTCCCTTGAGGCTGCCACTGGCAATTCTGCCGGCGAGACCATCCAAGAAGGTGGACTTGCCGGCGCCACTGGGACCCATCACGGCGGTGACACAACCCTTTGGTGCATAGCCAGTAATGTTATGAAGCAAGTCAACTTTCTCCTTCACCTTTCCATTATCAACCTTCTTCTCCTTGGTCACTGTGTAGGTCAGGCCTGAAAACTCAAGCCCACCGGTGAAGTTCACCGACTTCTTCAAGTCAATCACAGTTTCTTGATGCTGATGCTGCTGATGATGATCACGACGGACGGGAATATTATTGGGTTGGTGACGATTCATGATTATTATAATCTGATAATACGAAGATTGTTTTGATTATATGAAAGAAGGATCCTAAAACTGAGGAAACAGGGGATGATGAAGGATTAAAAGGAAGGAACGAAGTGAGAAAACGACTTCAGGAAGCCGGTTGGGGTTGATTTTTGCTGATGCTTCCAAGGTTTTAATCATCTTATCGTTATTGAAAAATCCATCTTAAGGTGGTTTCCATCGAAAGTAAGATGTTTGCTTCTTGTTTTCTGCTTCATCGCGTATAATTTTTAGTTTGGCGTTGGTGGCCAAACAAATACCCACAAGAAACCGGTTTCCTGCCTATCTAGGATAGGATAGGGAGGGAGAATCTATCCCATCTGGACCGTTCAGATATGATCTAAACGGTTTAGATTTAATTTTTTTTTACTTTTGAATTTTTTTAAAAAAAATTATTTTAATGCGTAGAGAATCTAAAATAAAGATAATCTCTTAATTAACATTTTTTTCAAAAAACAATTTTTTCATTAAAAAATAACCAAACTAAAAAAATTAAATCTAAACCGTCCAGATCAGATCTGGACGATTCAAATAGGATAGGCTCTCCCTGCCTATCTTTTAGATAGGCAGGGAATCCAGTTCCATACAGACATACACACACTCCCCCTCTGGTTGTAATTATAAGAAAACATTTTAATTTTTGTTAATTTCTTCCTAAAATACCTCTATTTTATTCTCTCAAGTGTGTTTAGTTTTTTGTGAGTATATATATGTGGTTGCGTAAACTTTTCCAGTTAGTAAAACTTTTAGATATATGTGTGTGCCTACATATATGTATATATATGTGTGTATGTGTATATATGTATATATGTATGTATCTACACACAAATATATATAGACATATTGTACGTGTATACATATATGTGTGTGTATACATACACAAAACACACACACACATACATACATATATATATATATATATATATATATATATATATATATCTCTTTGTGTGTGTGTAGATATATGTACACACGAGTGCGTGCGCCACACACACACACACATATGTATATATAGTAAGACTATTATTTCAATTAGATAGTATGTGGAAAAGAAAATCTTAAGTCGCAAAGGTATGTGTTAGGAACTGTTATGTCATTTTAAATTTATATAAGGGCATTTTAAAAAATGAATAAAATTAACTAATTTAACTCATTTCCTTAATCTCCAAAATCGGTTAAATATGTCTTATAATTAAGACCGGAAGGAGTATATATGTGTATGTATGTATGTATTATGTATGTGTGTGTGTGTATTTGTACGTTTTTAACGCAATCATTCATAGATTATATATATGCATGTCTTTTAGTTTGCCATATTTATCTTGATCATCGACAGTGATTTGATTTCACGTTTTTAACTTTTTTACAGAATAAGCAATCGATCACAGGCGTATGCCAGGAAGATCGCCAGCTAGCTAACTAGATGTTCGTATGTATAACATAAATTTAGGCATTGTTGTCAATTTGATGTATACGTTTATATTTAACTTAAAGGCCCCTTATCAAGGTTAAAATAAAATAAGAATCAGTCATTGTTTTCGGAATAACACACTTTGATCGACCAAACTAACTCAAAAGAATTATAACTAGTGTGCATGCAACATGGTTATTGTCGAAATTAGAAGGCAAAAAAGAAAAAGTACTCCGCCTAATCTTTAATATAATGCATATTTATTTAATTTGATTAAATTAAAGAAATTAGTTTAATACACAGTATACATGTATTTTCTAAAACACCTTAATCATTCTCTTTAATTCTCTCATTTACTCTTTTCTTTGATTATTGTTGAGGGAGCATCAGTAAGGATAAATAAAGAAAAGATTGATAAATATAAAAGATATATATTATATTTAAGACCTAGATCAACTTTTTAAGTATATCTTATGTTAATAACTAGAAGGGTACTTTGGTTTTGTTGTGATGTCATCGAGAGTTTTGTTAATTGGCCTTTTACAAGGGATTTGCATTGGAGTGGAGAGGAGGTGAGGTGAGGGAAAATCTTTATGGGTTGTATTTTAAAAAATTGGAGAATTAGGGTGATAAAATTCTAATAAAAATAATATACATAAGATTAAAAAGTAAGAAAAATTAATTAAATTTTTTTTTTTACCCCACTTGTTTAATTCTTTTAAATTCAACTCAAAATTATTTTTTCTCTCCCTCCATTTTCGCTCCATGCCTCAAATAAACCAGACAAACCTATGAAACAAGACAATTTCATTGAGGAAGCTTAGAATTAGGAGATGGATGATAGACATGGAATTTGAGTATAATAAATTTTTAACGATTAATTGCACTCACGCACGCAATTTCATCGTTGTCCTTCCACGCGGGGGAAAAAAATGTTGTCCCTTCCCCACACACACACTTAGTATGCGGAAGATCGGCCGAAGGAAAGGGAAGATTGCAGATCTTCCATCACCGAATACGTTTGGTAGCTTTGCTTTTCGGGAACCTTCAATTTTCCTTCATTCATGAGAAAACTACTTCCCTCCATTTTCAGTGGGAAAGTTGATCTTCCCTAGGGAAGAAATTCCAAATGACTATCTTCTCCTCCTTCAATCATCTGTCTTCCTTGCAATTGTTATCGACGTTGATGCCAACGTCGACGCCGCCTCCTCCTCCCTCTGCAAATCTCGACACTGACATCGACACCGCCTCCTCCTCCCTTTGCAAATCCCGACGCTGACGTTGCAAGGATGAAAAAATCGGTAGCTTTTTTTTTTTTTTGTTCTGTCGTCGGGACGTCAGGGATCAAGAAGGAGAAGAAGGAGGGATAGCAGAAATCTTGGGTACTGATAATGTTGGTGAATTGACTCTATGTTTTTCCTGTCTTTGTAATATCAAATCTCCATCTCATTCTCGAGAACCTCCACTAAATTCTCGAGAATTGGAGAAATCTGATTTAACTTAATCAACATGGGTATTCTCGAGAATCCTCCCTTGGATTCTCGAGAATTGGCGAACCTTATTGTCAGTGCATTGTCCAAGCATTCGTGCATTCCCGAGAATCAACTTGAGGATTCTCGAGAATAACCATCGTCCAAACCAGTTTTCACCCATCATTGAGAATTCTCTATGTTTGAATTCTCAAGAATTCTCGAGAATTCAATGTCGGGTCTGTTTTTTTTAATTAAATTGCGTTGCATACAACACTCAAACTCAAAGCTGACGACGACGGTGGCAGCATCCACGACGGCAGGTGCGGCGTCAACGGTGGCGGGAGTGGCATCCAAGGCGGGGGGAGTGGCGGCAACATAGTGGGTCACGACGCCGAACAAGATGTAGGGCGAATTTGTTTTTTAAATTTAGGACATTTTTGGTATTTCATCTCATATTCCAACTTAACTAACACCCAATTCTTCATACCAAACCATTCATTTTCCCTCAATTTAAGTTACCTTCCCATGTCTACCAAATAGCTCAACTTTTTAATTTCCCTCACAATCTTTCCTTTCATTCATTTCCCTCCTTTAAATTTCTTTCCCTCTTTAAATCTTCCCCATACCAAACGGGCTCTTATGTGATACATAGTTCCCGGAAATCTAGAAGAAGAAATAACATATTTATTATATTGTCCTTGAGATTCACAGCTATACAGGCTTTTTCTTATTTGTTCTATTTTATTCCTTATTCCTTTGTTATATGCTCAAGACATGGGAGATATTGTCATGTTATTGTGGTTCTCCGTCATTATTATATTTTTTAAAAAAATATTATTGTCAATGGCCTTGTGTTCTAATTTTAAACTTATGATGGTGAGTACTATAGAATTTTTTTTGAGTACTGAATGTAATAAAAATTACTTTTGATACTATATTTTATATTCTACACTCAACACGCAAAAAATTAGTTTATGATATTGAATGTTATAGTAGAAAGATATTTTAAAATGTTGGATGCTACTTAACATGCCTATGAATTATAAATTATGTAATTATTTTTTTATTAGTGCATAAGTAATTTTTATCAAAGACAATCTTGATTGAAGCATTCATGTTGAGGTATCTATCTATTTTTAATTAGGCAGACTTATTATGAGATCTAATGAATAAATTTAATTACTAAAAAGTCTCAATCACAAATGAGTAGTAAAAACTTGTTCATTTTCTACACCACAATTTGACATTGCATGACCCTTATTAATTATTATAAACATTTGGTAGATGAAATCCTTTCCTTGGAGCTTATATTAATTTCCTCTAAATTGTATTCAATCCA
This sequence comes from Acacia crassicarpa, assembly GCA_034222035.1. Taxonomy (NCBI): domain Eukaryota; kingdom Viridiplantae; phylum Streptophyta; class Magnoliopsida; order Fabales; family Fabaceae; genus Acacia; species Acacia crassicarpa. The sequence goes on along the minus strand of JAWXYG010000009.1, from coordinate 12,820,805 downwards.
TAACTTACATAGTTTGCGGATTCAAATTGGTGACTTTACCAAGTGAGAGCAACGTGCCCTAACCAGCAACCCCAAGTTCGATGGCCATCACTTACATAGTTATATATTTTTTTAAAAAAATAAAATTAAGGTGTAAATCTACCTTAGAAGTATAGTAATGTTGTTTTGGAAGTTTTTCTTATTTTAATTTCGCTTTGAAAGTCTCAACGTAAGTGATCCCTTTTGTTTTCCCTCATCATCACATCTCATCATCTTCCCTATCGATCCCTTTTGTTTTCCTTGCTCTTATTCCTCCTCTTCCCCATCTTCCTCCTTCCTCATCGTTGAACCTCCACCATAGGTACACCTCTTCCTCTTATTCATCCTCTTTCCTTCCTTATCGCCTTCTTATTTGACGGCGGCCATATATTTTTCCTTGTTACCATCTCCTTTCTCTTTCTTATAAATATAGGCTTGTGTGAGCACCACTAGCTAAGGCCTCTTTAAACTAAAAACCATCGGGGCCTCTTTGGAGGAGCACTGCCTTCGAGTTGAGGTCCATTGTTGATTTTGTCCAAATATGGTTTGATCTGGGTTATCTTTTGATCAAGTTTTTGAATTTGGATCCCACGGTCAGATCGTCGATTGGTCACAACAACATCTTGGATGTTGCCTTTTGGCCACTTCAAAAGTTATAAGCAGCTATTTACTCATCATTGAGTTGGAACCTGCTATTGGCCTAGGACCTAGAACGGTTATATAAAAGCAAGACGGGTCAACATGAAAGGATTTGAAAATTTTAAAAAATAATAATAATAAATGTATAAATTGTTTTAGCTGTGATTTTTGACTCAATTTTCACCTTATAATTTTATTATAAATAATTTAATTTCTCACAACATGTTTTGAAATACAAAATATTTTAAAAGTACTCATTTTTCATTTTTTTTTGGCAACACTCATTTTTTATATTACATGTCATAATATAACTATAATTTTAACAATTATAATTATGTTTAATTTTAATAGTGCCAGCTAATACAATTCAAAAGGGTTAAGATACAAATATACCTCGGAAGTTTTCACTAAGAAGTAATGTTATCCTGGAAATTTTCTTAGGTTCGATGTTCCCTAGAAGTATTAAAATGAAACAATATTGCATATTTACGTTAAAAAGTTAACAATCAATGTTAGTTCTTAAATGGAATATGGTAACATTACTATGTTTTGAAATTTCTAAGGTAATATTAAATTTGAAAAAATTTCATAGCAACATTGCTCCTCAACGAAAACTTCCATGGCAAATTTCCATTTTAACCCAAATTCAAAATGTATTTTTGGCATTTAAATTTTATTTATGATGACTGATAAGTGATATATAATTAAAATATATTTTTGTCATTTCATCTTGTTGGATATATGTTGTGACTTTGTTAACTTTTTTTTATTAAATTGGATCAAGGCCCTCCTCTGCTTAATGATATGGCTAATTTTTCTTTCTATTCTGCTATAACTGCTACTTTGTAATGTTTCTATTTTATTATTAATATCGTTTTTCCTTATCATTATAAAAAAATTAAATTGGATTAATGATTAATTATATTTTGATCATTATATATTTATATCATATTATTTTATTTAATTATCACATCAATCACCAGCCCAACTAAACGATCGAACCGATTTGACTATTTGAACCATGCATGATCCATTGATCTTTCCAGCTTGATGTCTGATCCGGCTTTTAAAACATTGATTTTTATCCAACAATTTTGTGAAGATTTGCGATGATTGCTCGGAGTTTGCTAGAGACGAATATGAATTTTCCCAACATCATATATCTGAGCGCTTGTTTTTATGTGCTAATTTTCTAAAAAGAAGTTTGGATTAACATGCACATGGATGTTATTTGGATTGATATGCTCATGAATATTGTGGAGCTTAGTAAATTTGACATTGTAACATTTCAACTCCTCGCTCTTTCCGCTTTACTGCTCATGTTACCCTCACAGCTTTAAAAAATGTCAAGAGGAAAGGTATCTAGATTCTTATAAGGCACCTTTCGTTCCCTTTCTCGGCTGATATTGGACTTCACAATCACTCTCTTTAGGCCTAGCATCCTTTTTGGCATATTGCCCCGACTTTGACTCTGATATCATTTATAACATCTCAGTATTTTTGATATTATCTACTTTGGCTTCATCACACCTCAAGTTTTAAGACGTCTTATAAATGCCTGAATACCTATCTCTTTTGATGCGTTTTAAAACCGTGAAGCGTGATGGGCTCAAAGCAACAATATCAAATGTAAGGTGCTAAGATGTCATAAATGATATTAGAGCTAGACTCATGTTGATATGCCAATTAAAAAAAAAAAGTGAGGAATATTATGAGCGATGACAGCCCATGTGATGCTTTTTGCAGACTTTGATGGAAGAGCACTAGCATAAATGATATTAGTGAATATTAGTGAATATATCAAGCAAGGATTAGAGGCTGTAGACCTGCTATTCGTGCAGACTGAAGAAGTCTGAGAAGCAACCACCTAAGGAACACAAGAAGTAGGTTGTTGATGCATTTATTGATAGTTAACAAAAGATTATGTTAGTGTGTGAAATTTATATTTTTTTTTCCTTGGTTCTCTCTTAATATATAACAATTCATATATATATATAATTTCATAACATTGGATTGGTTGTGCAGATACGGTAAAATCTTTTTCTCAAAATCCGATTATTCATATACTTAACCAAAATTTTAACATAATCAATGCAACATTACTATAGCGAATAAAAAGAGTTAAACCTAAAGGTCTATAGTAGAAAAATCCTCATCTTTACTTTTAACCATTAAATACTGTTATCTAAATATTCTATTCTAAAACGAAGTTAACTATGATGGAAAAGAATTGAACTACCTCATTTAAATACACCTATCCTGGTTAAAAAGGATTAAAAGTTAATTTATCATGATGGAAAGGAGACGAACTAAACATGTATAAGCTATTATGGATAATAAAAACTCCTTTCTAGTCATTTAAAAATCCAAATTGTTCTTTAGCATAAATGATCACAACACTTGGGCATTGAAGAAAAAATGGCGGACCCTACTAGAAATATCCGAACACAATGATCTCTGAAAAAATGGCGAACGATACTGGAAGTATCCGAACTCAGTGATCTCTCTCTCTCACCACGGATGAATTTGTTAGTTCTCAGTTTGTAAAGCTTATAGGTTTTGATGATAACAAACTTGGAAAGATATGAGGACTCGATGATTCAAGTTACTCGAGAATATGTTTCAAAACGCTGAAGTGTAGAATTGTTATTTAAAACCAAAGCTTAAATAAAAAAGGATTATGAAAATGTCCTGGTATGGGCACACTCGAATGTTACTCTAAACACTCAAGTGTTGACTTGAGAGGATTGCCTCACGCTCGCATTTACCATAGAAGTATTGTATTGAACACTCGAGATAATGAACTCGAGTGTTGATGCAACACTTGTAAAAATTTGCCTAACACTCGCACTAACATCAAGGTAAACATTCGAGTGTAATCTTTAATACTTGAGTGTGAGTGTCAAGGTAAATACTCTCAAGGTCAGTACATGACACTCAATGGTGAGATAAGAGTGTTAGCTCTTAGTGAGGCATACTTGAAGTGCCACTCAGTGACACTCGAGTGTGACTCAATGACACTCGAGTGTCTAGTAGAGATTAACTTATATTCTCTAAAAACAATTCTTTGAATAGTCCAAATACATATTTCATCAATACTTGAGTGTGGAAAAGTAACACTCGAGTGTGACACAAGAATATTGATAAAATGACACTTGAGTATTTGGAAAAAAACATATATTTTCAACTAAACTTTTTTTTAGATAGTTTTCTTCTAGAGAGAAAAATCAACACTTGAGTGTGACACTCGAAATGGAATAACAATCGAGTGTCATTTGCTTTTACATGGAACCTTCGTCTTCATAAATTCAAATTCACTGATTATCATCTATTAACTTTTGATTATTACTCATACTTCTCCCTAATGCTACTAAACATATTCGGTGATGAATTTTAGATGAATTAAGTCCAAAAAATGCAAAAGCAAATTTGTGTGTCATAACATTAAATGCAAACTCAAAAAACAGAGAAATGCAAGCCAACTCAAAGCAGGTCAATGTGTATTGTCTGAAGCAACAATTGTGGCAAAGCGAAAGCAACCAATCCTTAGTCAATGAAAGAGACCAAAGGTGTGTCGTATGAAGATCTGTAACAACGATACGAAAGTGACCTATCCTCAAAATCTTCCAACAACTCAGGTTTGTGTCTAATGGAAAAGTTTTCCAATCTAACAGACAAATTGAATACACCCAATAGAAACTTCAATGGTCATTAATGTTATTCATCTTGTAACATCCCGCCTTTTTAAATGTGGTTTTCAAATGGGATTATTAGAGCTTCGAAAAAATTAATTAGAGTGGTATTGGAAAAGATTTTCTTTTTAAAACAATATCTCAATCAGAGTAGAGCATCAGAATAATTTTTAAAAGAGCGAGTAACTGATATACATTCCCTGTTGTTGAGTCTGGTTGCTATTACAGTGGTACAAATCTCTGAATATTTACGATTACAATGACCCCTAATTACTTCTCTGCCCGTGCTATTCATCCTTGTTCTTGTCCCGGTTCCACCAGTATCTGAGACTATGAGCTGAGGTTCAATTCTCATTGAACCTCAGGTAACGGTTAACATCATGCTTATGTACAAATATGTATGACAGATATTCATGACGTTACAATGATAATCAAGACAAAAGCCCATAACAGATGTATGATTAGAAATACATAACCACGTATGTAAGATAATCACAACGTATGTAACATAGCCACGTATGCTACAACAATAATTAGAACATAACCTCGTATGTAACATAACCACGTATGCTACAACAACAATTAAAACATAACCTCGTATGTAACATAACCACGTATGTAAGTCTTAGTCGATGAGCACAACCATCATATACAATCATACAATAAGCATTACGCGAACGTACCTTCGTTGGCGATATCGGTACGTTGTCGTTCGGACCGTGATCACGTTTACCCTATAATGTTAATATCGCATTTATTAATTCACAAATAATATTCTAAAAGGTATCCTAGTCACTAATGACCCTTTTTACCTTTGATAGGATTATTTGTCAACTTATCCACTTTAATTCAAAAAAAACGCTGGTTCTGAAATTCTGAACAGATTTTCGCCTAACTTCGAAAAATCATAACTAATTCTAGAAAATCGAAACGAAGATCCGTAAAATTTCCCGGTCTCCTTAAGATGTCTAGTTTTGAGGAAAAATATCATTTTCTGCCCAGAATTCAAGAACAATTCCCAGATTTCATGTGTTCATACCTTGCCCAGAAATTCGCCCAGAAAAATAGTCTAATCTTCAAAAATTCATATCTCCTTGTCCAGAGATCAAAACATTACATATTTTATATATTTGGAAAGCCCTACATGTCTACTTTATTTCTGAAAAATTTTGTGATTTTTAAAGATCATTTGATGCATAAAATAATGCTCCCTATCCAGTTAACTCCCATAATCCAGAAATTCCAGAATTCTTTTATCTTACTCTAACTTATTCCCTTAATTCTAAAAGTCACTTCCCAACATGATCCCACCTTGTCAGACATCTTTTGATGCAATAAGGCTTGAGAAAAGCTATGGGAAATTACTTTACCTATTTTCTAGATTAAAACTAACAATTCTACTAAAAACTACCTCGAATAACTATTAAGAACTATAAAACTAAAAACTAAAACTAAAGACAAGCTTACCTCTTGAAGACTCTTGCTCTTCCTTCTTCTTGCTTCACTCCACTCTTTGTTTAGAATGGTTTTTGGTGTGAAGAATTGTGAAGGGAGAGCTTTCTATTTATAGGCAAGGTTCAAGGGTCAAATGGTCATTGTCCAAAGTCTCATCTTTCCTCTCATCCCTTGGATCTAAACTTAGTATAGAAGTTTTAATCACATCCCTTCATTGTAAAACATGATGTCATTCTTGTGATGTCATTTGGATGACATAACCAAGACTTAAGTGCCATTAACAATTTTAATTAACTTTTAATTGTATTTCACTAGCCAAAAATTCATTTGCGGTTCTTAATGAAGTCTTAGGCTAGTTTTTTCTCTTTGGTTTTGTAATCTAGAATTTCTTGGCTTCATTTTGAGACCAATCTTGTCTATCTTTGCTATTGGTTCCAACTCTTAAATAATTAAGAAAATGACTTTGGTTATACTTGTTTTCATGCTTGATTTATACTTGTTATGAATCACAACTTAATTTTAATACTTAGTTCATGGATTCCAAAATACACTTTAGTTTGTATGGATTTCCTTTTATTTATGTCTAGAATTGGTTTTCTTGGATTATTCTAACTATTTAATTATCTAATTTCCCATTGGTGGACTCTTTGACTCTTCCTACACACACAACACTCCCTTTTTCTCTTTCACACATACACCACATACACACACCTACACATTACACACACACACACCTCACCATCTTCTAGCTTTTTCTATACTCTTCTATCCTCTTCCAAAGGTTTAAAAAGTCTTCATGCATTTATGTTAGGTTATGACTCATCCTTGCTTAGGGTTGTGATTCATCTCTTAGGTTTGTGACTCATGCATATGTAGATTAATGACTCACACAAGCTAGGCTAATGACTCATCTTGCATGTGTTATTTAGGAAATTTTCCCCCTCTTTCCTTCTAGAAAAACCGTCCCCCTCCCCTTTATTTTGTTTTTAATTTATGTTTTAACTCTTTAATAATATTAGAGGAAAATCTCTAATTGGCTAGCTTTGGTTCACATGGATTCCACTTTATTATGTTTAATTTGAACCATTGGATTAGCTTTATGAGGGCTAATCTTGGCCTTTGGTGTTAGTTGACTTTTCAAAGCTTAATTAGAGTTTAATTAGCATTTTAATTAAAAGCCTAATTGTCTCTTGATTATAGCATTATCAGTGTTTAAGGTATTTTATGACCATTGGTAATATACTTTATACTAATCTCAAACCCTTATTGGTTATTGAATTTTAATTAGCCCAATACACTTCTAATGAATGACCTTTAATGTTAATTGTAAATAATTAGCTATTTATTCTATTAGTGGTAATTTATTTGCTCATTAATTGTTGGTAATTGTTCAAGTGATTTGGTAATTCTTCATGGCCCTTGATGAATTAATATGAGCTATGTATTGGCTCTAGGGTTTTAGAATCTTTGGTCTCTTAAACAATTATACAATTGGTGTTTAAGACTCTTTGATTAATTATGAAAATTAATACAATTATTCCAGTTATTGTAAATTTAATTGTTCCTTAGTTGTTAGTGATTTCTCCTAATTGGTATTTGTATTTTCAGGCCATTTAATTATCTCTTATGATTAAATTAGGATTATACTTAGTTTTAGAGACTTTAGGGCATTTTATAATGTTTTATGATCCATCATGTAATTTTTAAAATTGGGTTTTGCCCTATTTAAATTCTAGAGAAAATTTGCCCAACATATTCTCCTATTTTTCATAGGTATTATTTGCCAAGAATATAATACTTTTAATGAATATGAATTTTAGGATATTACATTCCTCCAATTTTATTTATATATGTTCATAACTCTTTCTTGCTCTTTTTGATCATACAAGAACCCTAACTTAATTTGGTAATTATTTGTATTTTTATGATATCTTATGATCTCTAGAAAAATTCAATCATTGATCACCTTAATCCTATATAAGGATTTCCTAGAAAGTAGAATAATTATACCTCATAATTTGAGACCACATATTCACCTAGTTTAAATAGGTGTCATTTATCCAAATATTGTAGTTATGAGATATTATAATTTTTGAGGTATTACACATCTATAAATATAAGTGCATTCAATTCAGAGCTAACAAGCTATGAATGATCAAATTTATTGTTCACTTATTGCTCATTAATACTCTGAGAAATACTCCCTCCGGTCCTAATTATAGGAACTATTTACCAGAATTTGGAGAGATTAAAGAGAGAAGTTAAATTAGTTAATTATAATTGTCTTCCAAAAATACCCCTACTAAAAATTGAAAATTACATTAAGGCAAAATTAGTTAATTTGTATAACGTAATAATTCAACTCCATAAATACTTAATTGGTGATACGTAGGGTTCATATATAATCTTATAAAAAAGTATAATTGAGGATGAACACGTTTACTTTATAAAATATAATTGAGGGAGTACTAAATAACATTGTAAATATAGTTATGCAATAGACGGTGATTTCACATTAAGGATGAACACGTTTTCTTGTACTTTTTATTTATTTATTTTTTTTTTACTTTTTGCGAGGAATTTATTTTGTTGTGTTATAGTCGATTAGTTGAATATATTATTATACCTGTTGTCTGTTGAGTCGTAGATATACAATAATTTACTTTATAAAAAATATAATTGAGGTATATATAATATTAATGAGTTGCAAACATTATTTATTTTATAAAATATATAGGTGTATTATTAAATTATTATTGTCTTTAATTATTATTGAGAAAGTATAAATAGGGGTATTATATGAAAAATTGACAAAAGTTAAAACTTGCTCTTATAATTAGGACAAAAACCAACTCTAAAATGTGTTCTTATAATTAAGACCGGAGGGAGTATCTTTTAATATTCTATTCACATCAGTGTTTATTCATCTACTTTGTGAGAGAGTTTTTACAATCAAATAGAATATTGTAAAATTTAAGGCAGCGGGACCTTGAGTATGGTTGTCCGATTATATTTGTGAAGGGGAGTGTGTCTTGGTGAGGATTACTTTGTAAGAACTTGTATAATCATTGAAATTAAAGATAGTGAAAATCTCTATAGAGACGCTCTGAGGACTGGACGCAAGTCAAAATATTAAAGCCGAACTAGTATAAATAGTTGTGCACACTTAAGTGATATTCTTCTAACCCTTCCTTATTGATTCAATCATTTGTTAATATTGTTTAAAATTTTTATAAATCACCCAATTTACCCCCCTCTTGGGTGGTACAATGCTACTAAAAAAAATTGACACATGGGGTTTACATTTCATGCTTCTTCTTTATGTGCTTCTTACATGCTCATCCTAATTTTTTTTGTACCCAATATCTCAAATTAATTAATTTTTAATCATTCATTTAGAAATATTTTTCTATAATACTAGTATCTTAAAAATTAATTAATTTGAGATACTGAGTGCTAAAAAAGAAATGCAGCTCTTTTTTTTGTTTTCTTTATAGTGGTTGGGCCTTTAGTTAGATGGATCTCTTTGTTTCTTTTTTCAACAAGAATGACTTTTAGGTCACAACCAAGAAAAATAATATATTTACAATTCTCAAGAGTTGTTAATGGTAACTGATTCACTTATTAATCTCTTAGTTCACTTGTCAATGAAAAATTTTCTAATTCCTGTGGTTGGGACTTAAAAATTATTCTCCCTTTTTCAAATTCATTCCTTTATTTACACTTAATAATAATAATAACAATTCTCTTGTTGTTGTTTTTCTTTTACCCTTAGAAATCTTACTTAAAATAAAATTATATTTATTTAAATAATTATATGGTAAGACTCCATTCACCATATATCAATTTTTTTTCAAAAGTTATTGAAATTCCAGAATAAAAAATTAGGATGATACACATACAAGAAGAAGAAAAATACATACGAGGAGAGGAAGGCTAAACTGATCGCGCGTGTGCAATCCCCAATTATGGAGGTTGAGTGATGAACATGAGGGTGAGGGACGGTGCTTTTTTTCATATGAAAGAAACAAGTGTGATTTGGACTTTTTGTGTTTTTATTTTATTTTTATTTTTTAATTTATTAAATGGCTGCAACGCCATCTCTCAATCCAGCAAGCCACATTGGCATAAATTGGTCAAATAAAGGATTTAATTGTTTTTTTATAACAAAATTTTAAGAAAGAGGTTGAGTTCATCCACAATAAAATGATAGAGCGAAATTTCCCTTCCTTATAAGTGATATCGATATTGGATAGGATGAGTCATCTATTACCTTCAGGCGTTAACTTAGGCACCAAGAAGCTAAGACACCTCCCCCAATATCTTGACCAACCCTAAAATCGAACCCCCTCTCTTTGATGAGAATGTCCGAGCTTATCCTTTACATGACTACAAATCTAGTTTGGGCTTTTTTTATTTTAAAAGAGGGAATTAGACCAAAAAATGGAGGAGTCCATGCTCCATTTTTGTTGGGCCAAAGCGTCCATGCTCCATAGGGGTAACCAATTCCGGATAATAGGGGACAGAGTGACAGATTTTGCCTAAAGCTCGCCTCTCGGGTTCCTCGAGCCTCTGTTATGGTGGAAGTAGCGGAAAGCTTGAAACCAGTGAGTAAAGTGTAGTCTGAAAGTGAACTTAATCGGAGGAAAGCTCCGATGGCTTACGAGATTTTTTCCTTCGTCTTTAACACCACCACCCCAACTCTCATCACCTTCGCTGAAAATCACTCCCCTCGCTGTCAGGTAATTCCTTCCTCCTCCTCCTCCTCTGCTTCTACTTTCTTACCTTCTAAGCTCCACCATTGCTCCAAACACGAAACTAGAAGATTAGCACCGCAGAATTTCCAACTCCACACTCTTCTACATGGCGACCGACTCTGTGAGTACTCCTTGTTACTTTTAATATTAATACTGTTCTGGTTTCCTTCGCCAGTTTTTACTTTTTTTTTTTTTTTTTTTGGTTTCTTAACATGCTGTATTTTCCCTGTGCTTAAGTTAGGGTTGGAAAATGGACTCGTCTATGGTTTTGCTTTTGAATCGTATGTGTGTCACTACTCCCTAGATTTGGGTGCTAATCTTAAAGGGACGACCGGATAATACGTTTTCAAGAATTTTTTATTTTAATTGAAACCGTAAAAGTGTTCGTGTTTTTGTTTTGATAAATTAGTGAGAGATAAAAAGGGAAATTCGCTTGTTATTTCTGTTTTGGTTTTTTCGTTGTGCCAGCAAACTGGGACAAGAGTGGATGAGTGCATTTTCCCCCTTTTGTGATTTACTTGATGATTTTCTAATCTTTTTCTTTAAATGTAATTTTCATGGATCACTAAATTGAGAGAATGTGTTTAGGTACACTAGCTAGCAGTGTGTCCTCTGCTCAAGTGGAAGAGCAGAAGGAGGTTGAAATTGTCGAGGGTTACACTATGACCGAAATTTGCGACAGAATGATAGATGTATTCATGAATGAGAAGACTAAATCTAAGGAATGGAGGAAGTATTTGGTATTCAGAGAAGAGTGGAATAAATATAAGGATAGCTTCTATAGAAGGTGCCAGAAAAGGGCAGATATGGAGAATGACCCAATTAAGAAGCAAAAAATTGTCTCACTGTGGAAAAAGATGAAGAAGGTAAAGCAATGCTATCAATTTTTCCGTGTTTACTCCCCTCGCTATTTTGAATGCTAGGAGATTGGTATTTTGGCCTTGATGGAAAATTAGGAAAAGCTAAGAATTATCTTCGTTCAAATTTAGTTTGAACATGACGACTGAAACATTTTATTTGGACTAAATAATTGGGAGCTTATAATTTGTTTAGTGATTATCTCCTGAAGTGATAATATCATCATCTTTTTTCTTTCTCTTTCTCTTTTAAATTAATTTCTGTTGTTGTGGTAAGTTTTTGTAGAAACTAGGAACCAAATAACTATCTCACATCTAGAGTTTAGACACTTGCTTGATTTTAGAGCTTCTTCCTGGGTTCTGCTTGATCAGGTGTAAGCATTGCAGATTGATGATGAAATGGAAGAACACAATGACCTACTAAAGGAGGTGCAAGATAGCCCAACTGATATAAATGCCATTGTCGCACGGAGGCGTAAAGATTTTACAGGGGAATTCTTCCGTTACCTATCTCTCCTTTCAGATGCTTATGACAGCTTGGAAGACCGAGATGGTAAGTATGTGAAGGAATTGATTTGACTCTGGACTAATATTACCAATAAATTGGTTGTATATTAAATCTAGTTAACACTAGAGGGAAAGAGATGTGTATTGGCTAAGAATGCTTGTAGTTGTAATCAAAGTGCGCAACTCATAATCTAATATGGGTAGAATACTTTATGTTTAGTGGAAACTGTATAAAAATGAACTTTCTTCGTTACGACGCATCCAAAGGAAAACTAAGAATTACCTGCTTCAATTGATCGGCCCATTTGTTGCAGCAATTGCCAGGCTTGGGACTAGATGCTTGTCAGCTGTCAGTGCATATGATAACACTCTAGAGATTGTGGATACTTTGGATCCTGCACAGGCCAAATTTGATGATATTCTCAACTCACCATCAATTGATGTGGCATGTGCCAAGATCAAAAGCCTCGCAAAGGCAAAGGAACTTGATTCATCATTAGTCCTCTTGATAAATAGTGCTTGGGCTAAAGCAAAAGAGTCTCCAACACTGAAGAATGAGGTACGATTTTAGAACATATTTTCCAGGGATTTGTCCGTACTTGTGTTCCTGCTGCCATTTTATCTGAATGAATAATTGTGTTTATGTTGGTATAGCATAGGTAGTTTTCAAGTCCTTTTCAATATACTGTTATATAATCAGCATAAAAAGCAGAAGCAGAGTAAAACATTCTGCTGCATGGGTTTGAAATTTTGAGAAAATAATCTATATATATAAGTTGATAATTCTGAGTTTTGATGGTTTCTCTTGATCTGTTCTATCTGAAGAACACGTGGAAGTGTGATTTTGCATGCTTAAGCTGAGAAGAAATATGTTTTCACTGCATTCTGTGGCTCAAACAGCATTTTTCTATTCTCTGCAGGTGAAAGATATAATGTATCAATTGTATAAGACCACAAAGAGTAGTCTAAGGAGCATGGCTCCTAAAGAAATAAAGCTGCTCAAGCATTTGTTGAATATTGTAGATCCTGAGGAGAGATTCTCTGCATTAGCAACAGCTTTCTCCCCTGGTGGTAAACAAGAAACCAAAGACCCTGGTGCATTATACACGTAAGAGAACATCCGTCTGCTTCATTTTAAAGTAGTGGTTTTTGTGATAATTTTCATTTTGCTTCTCTAATTCTTGATTAAGCAGTACCCCAAAGGAGCTGCATAAGTGGGTTAAGATCATGCTTGACGCGTATCATTTGAATAAAGAAGAAACAGAGTTGAGGGAAGCCAAGCAGATAACCCAACCTGTGGTTATTCAGAGGCTCTTCATACTCAAGGAAACGATCGAAGAGGAATATCTGGAAAAAAGCACATCTCAAAAGTCCGATACAGAAAAAGACTCTGAATCAGAAGAAGAAGAACAACAGTTTTACCCTTAAAAATATGTTACCCTGCTCCACTCGCTTCATTTATGCATGCCTTGAAGGCAAAATGGGTAACAGGGAAAGAAGGGTCAAGGAAGGAAATGATCAAGTAAATGTGCCAAAGACGTTTTAAGTGGCTACTAGCCTACTACTAGCAACTGGGGCCATAACTTATCCGCATTCAATGATCTGTATTGGTGTAATTTGCTTTTTTTACAACGATATTTAGGGAAATTAAATGTCATTGGGTCATTAGGGTTAGGACAAGTCTTGGGGTTAAATTATTTACTTTTGGTCCCCTATTTAGGTAGACTTGTATCATGTTTCGTTCTTTTGTGTGGCAAACATGTGGGGTTGTACCCATTGAAAAGCTGTAGTTGTACATAGAAAATCTCTCACCAAGGCAATGCTCTGATTAAGCACTCTTGTCGTTTACTAAAAATTATAATTTCTATCTTCATCACAGGAACAACCAAGCCCTCCACTTCTCTGGGTTTGAATGAAACTTTTGCACTAAGTTCAGCGAAACATCCCATAGAAAGATTATTATCATTGCATGAAACAGGTCCTTCATGAGTTGAGGCTGAGAGATTAGCCTGACGCTGGGGGAATTAAAAGAGAGAAGCTAAGCTAGCCATTTTGGTGGGTTTCTTATTGCTTTAAATCAAATTCAATACTTTGAGGGAGACCTTCGTGGTACTAGTTCGAGGTGTTTAGTTCACCATAAATATGCCACCGGAGGTATGACAGCCAATTCCAGAGGGTATTAGGTGTTCGAAATCTTGTTTTATTTAATCCAAAGTTCCAAATCATTTTGTGACACACTTCTTATTTGCTCTCACTTCTCGTTGGCCAAGTTACAATAACAACTAGTTCCAACTTCAAGTATCTCTGTTAATAAATTTTATACTCTCCCCAATCCACAATATAAATTACCTCAGGAAAACTTCTCTGATCTATAATATAAACTTATTTACTAATTTTCCCCTTAATCAATTTAAGACATATTTAACAAATTAACTAACATTTCTTGTACTTCAATTGATTAATTTTTTAAAAAGAGAGTCTCGTTAAAACTAAAATATGAATGCGAAAGCTAACAGACAATTGTCTCTGTCACACCCAGAATAATAGTTAAATGATGATTTAAGATACCAACAAAAGTTGATCCAGTTGGTCAATGAGTTAACTAATAACCATAAAGATTGTGAATTCAAATCTCACCGATGTAAGGATTTTATTGGTGGACGATTTATAAGTACATTTGTAAGCACTTTTCAAGTACAAAGACAATGCCCTAATCCTGATGACCCAATTCACCTAAACCAGTTTTGTTAAAAAAAAAAAGAAAAAAAGAAAAAGTTTAGCTTGAATCTAACATTGACATATTCGCATACCGTGATGTGAATGGGGGGGAAAAAATTGAAAGTGAAAAAGTGCAACTTTACACATGAAGTTTGCCCCCATGAGCGCCCAGCACCACGAAATATTTTTTGGAGCAAAAGTACACATGAAGTTACGTTTTAGGAGTGCCCAGTACCACGGCCGTTAGTTGACCGTTAGTTGATCCTCAACTTGAATGGAACGCTGACATGGCGCTGATGTGGACTGACACGCTGACGTGAAATAAAAATTCAAAAAATTAGGAAAAATTTAAAAAAAATAATTAGAAAAAATTTTCAAAAAATTATAAAAAAATTTTAAAAAAATTTAAAAAACTAGAAAAAAATGAGAAAAAAGAGAAAAATAAATAAAATAATTAGGAAAAATTTAAAATAATTAGAAAAATTCAAAAAATTAGGAAGAAAATGCAAAAAAATTGTTTTCCTGCAACATGGATTGCCCTATCTCATTTGGGGAAATGACAATGACCAAAATAAGAAACTAACAAAATTTTAAGACGCTTTTGAATACCGTTACAATTTATTATATACTCCCTCCGGTCCTAATTATAAGACAACATTTAAGAGTTTGTTTTAGTCCTAATTATAATACAACATTCTAATTTTTCTCAATTTCTTCCTAAAAGATGTCTATTGATATAAATGAGGAATTATGTGAAATCAATAAGGTAGTTAAGGTACAAAATTTATATAAGGGTATTTTAGAAAAATAAGTAAAATCAACTAATTCGGCCGCCGCCGCCGGGTGGCGACTACCGACAACCGATCGCCGCCAGCGGTCGGCGATAGGGTGGCCGGTGGTGGGGCCTACTGGCAGGGGTATTTTAATTTTTTGAATTTTTTCCTAATTTTTTCTAATTTTTTGAATTTTTTTCTAATTATTTTAATTATTTTCTAGTTTTTTGAATTTTTTTTTCTAATTTTTTTCTAAATTTTTTTTCTAATTTTTAAAATTTTTTTATTCCACGTCAGCGTGCCAGTCCGCGTCAGCGCCATGTCAGCGTTTCATCCAAGTTGACGGTCAACTAACAGCCGTGGTGCTGAGCGCTCCCAAAACGTAACTTCGTGTGTACTTTTGCTCCAAAAAATACTTTATGATGCTGGACGCTCCTGGGGGCAAACTTCATGTATAAAATTGCACCTTTACCCAAACTTGATCGCGGTTCTTACAGAGTTGGTCGCAACTAGGCATGTCCATGGACCAAACCAGACCGGGTTGGGGGTCATCCCGGGGTCTAGTCTAGGAGGGACCTCGGGCTGGAATATCCAGCCCGAGGTCTGGTCTGGTCCAGCTCGGGCTAGACCAAACCGGTCCAGGGGGATTGCCAGGACCAGTCCAGGACTAGTTGTTTTAAAAAAAAAAATTGCCACTTCCAGAACAATAATTAAATCAATGAACCACCTGTGGAACAATAAATAAACATGCAAACATCTTAAATCCAATCCTAAACCCATAATAATCTCCAACAACATGAAATTGAACAAGAATACAATATAAAATATAGGTAGTGGTTTTTTTTTTAAAAAGAAAAATTAAAAAACATTTTCGGGTCAGACCGGACTAGTCCATAAGATCTGAATCCCTGGACCGAAGTTCAATCCAACCCGATCATACCAGACTGGTCTGAGTGAACGATCTTGGACCGGATCAGGTCAGACCGGACCGGGCCGAGCCACCTGAACTACCAGGCTTTTTAGACATCCCTAGTCGCAACTAAAGCCATCCCCACATTTAAGAATTTAAAATCCCTTGGGAATCCAATGCCACAAAAAAGATGATAGAAAATAGAAATTGACAATCTGACGTACACCCGTTGAAGTTAGCTTCATTCAATTAAATGATAAGAACGAAATTATTCATTATTAAAATTCCAGCCAATAAAATTGACTCAACCAAACAGATATTCAGTGGTATTAGAAGAAAGCCTCCTGAGAAAAGGAAAAATAAATAATAAATAAATAAATAATCAAAAGCGGAATGTTAAAAGGGACAGTTTTAGTTGGCACTTATCTTCTACAAGGTTCTTGCACCTAAACCCATCTTCATATTAAGATAGCTTAGAATCCACTTGCCATGAAAAGGCACTGGAAATTCACAATCTGACGTACAACCTTATTAAACAGAGACTGTTGCTTGCTTAAGCTTAATATTATAACAGTTGTTTATAGCTTAAACTACACAAAAGCAATAAAACCCTGAAGCAATATATATATATATATAGTTCAGAGGATTATATCCGAGAGGAATAATAATAATCCCTTATCATATTATTGGTTACATGAAATCAGAGAAGGTGATCAGCTGATGAAGATGATGGAGGGATCGCAGCAGCACTCGTCGACGAGGCAGCAGCAACACAAGGCGGCAAGGCTGAAACAAAAACAGGCACAAATCAACATCTAACACCACAATTTTCTCTAACAATTTCCTTTTTCTTAATGACAGTAAAAACAAAATAAAAGAAAAAATAACAATAATATTGGTATGGGAGGTTTTACCATCCTTCAAGGAAACCAGCCTGTCTTCTGGGTGGTGGAGCAGCATACTGAGGAGGTGCCATAACTGGAGGACCTTGATAATATCCTAACACCAATTTTTGTTTTCACCAACGAAGTTATTACAGTAACCAAAAAAAAAAACAAGCTACAAGCAAAAACTGTGATGGCGGTTTAAAGAGAAAGAGGAAAGGAAATCAAAGAAGAAAGAAAAGGACATGAGTATAAGATTAAGGAGGAGGAAAATAGAGAGAGAGAGAGGTAGGAAGGTACCTTGATTAGGAGGAGGGTAGGGATAAGCGTACTTGGGGTCACTCATGATTCCGTGTGAAACAGAATGGGAAAAGCACCAACTCTCTCTCGTCTCTCTGTGTTGTGTTGATTTTGGAAGGCACCAGAACGAAAGAAAGAAAGTTTGGGCTTTTATTTGTGGGTTTTTATTCTTATTTTTTTATTTTTTTGGCTCAGATTTATTTGTGGTTTGGCGAAAGCTAATTATATCACCTTAACTAGCTTTCAATTAGCATGTCCCTTAGTATCCACCTATATTAATCTCTTGCGGATCCCCCCCCCCCCCCCCCCTCCCCCCTCTTTTTTTTTCCTTCTTTTTCTTCTTCTTCTTTTTCAATTGGCATGTTCCCAGGCTTCATGGTTACTTTACTTACTCGGTGCTGCTGTCCAAGCCTTTTTTTAAAAAAAAAAAAAAGAGGGGGGGGGGGGGGGATGGGGTGTTTATAAATTGCTCCGATATCTCTAAACTGATACTCCTTCCGGTCCTAACTATAAGAGCTAGTTGACTTTTTTGTAGAGATTAAGGAAGCTAATTAAATTACTTCAAAATATTTTTCTTTTTCTTTTTTTCTTCAAACTTATTAGTTTGATTAATAAACTAATATATAATCTAAGAATATTTAACATATAAAATGATTAAGTTACTTATTTAGCTTCCTTAATCTCTGCAAAGAAAGTCAACTAACTCTTATAATTAGGACCGGAAGTAGTAGTAATTAGAGATTAATCTTCTTGAAACCTAAAGATCATTGAAGTGGGTTTTTTCTCTCATAACAAAATTTTATCCATACATACAACATAGTTTGAACCCGAGTTTGCAAAAAACAAAAAATGACAATACAGTAAAAACCGGGAGAAAGACTAACATGACTTCTACTTATATGCCTCAGTAATGGTGAAAGATAAGCATCTTCTACACTCTTCCATATTAAAAATCTAATTTGCTTCGACACAATCTTGATGTTATGCACATGGAAAAAATGTATGTGACAATGTGTTATACACGCTGCTTAACAAACCCGATAAATCAAACAACCATCTCCAAGCAAGGAAAGATTTACGGGCTATGGAGTTTGTGAAGACGCGTGGCTAGATGAGCATGACAAATTTCAACTGGAAAAATTCACTGTCACAAAACCTAACAAGGAAATCTTTCTAGTGACGTAAAAGAAAATAAAAGTTTCTGATGGATATTAAAGCAATATTTCACGATGTATTAACATGTAGACTCGAAAGGTTATTGGTGAAAGACCTGCTATCACCCAAGAGGGGGGGTGAATTGGGTGTAGGATAAAACTTTGGGAACTTTGAAAATATTTTCGCAACTTTTAAATCAACAGTTAGATTATCAAATAAGCATATGTTGGAAATATAAAAGATAAGGGAAGAGAATATGCAAACTGTGATTTATACTGGTTCGGCTCAATCCTTAACCTACGTCCAGTCCCCAGAAACACTTCGGGATTTCCAATCCACTATCTCCTTGTTTAACCGGGCACAAGAGACAAGCCTTTACAGTCTCTTACCGAGATACTCTCCCTTACAGGGATACAATTACACAGTAACCGAAGGATGGTCCTCTCACTCAGACTCCACTCCCCCTTACAAGTTGTAATTGATACATCTACACTCAAGATACCTTTATCTTGAGATTTAAACAAATTGTAAAATGATTGATAAGACTCTCTCACAGAGTAGATGAATGATAATCACTGAAGTACATAATCAATCATCACACTCTCTATTGAAACTATCTAAACATTGTGAAACAGAGAGTATATGAGTTGAGCGTTTGATTCATAATATCAGCATTTGGGCAGTGCAAGCTCATGTATATCTCTGTCCATTTTGAATCCTTCTCCTTTTATAGTTGATCGTCCTTAATGACCGTTGAGAAGCTTTGTAAACTAGCCGTTGTGTCTCTTCGTATTTCCGTTAGGCATAAATGATTTCTGTTGAAGTTAATCGACCGTTGCTTCATAAATGCTTCCGCCGTCAATATATTTGTGCAGAGAGAAGTTCAAAGTATTAGCTGGAATGGGTAAGCCTCGAAGAGATCGTTTCGTCTGCCACCAAGGTTACTTCTGATTGTTGTTCTGCTTTTCTGAACGAGCATTTAATACGCCTGCCACGTCGGATTGCCTTTTTGGCTAATCTTGAATTAAACAGGATTAATCAACTGAAACTCAATCAAAAAGATGATTAAATATGATATAAATGAGTTTGAGTATGATTAACACATAATAAAAAAATGACCCAGTTGATTTCGAGTAGATGATCAGCGATACTAGAAGATGATGGAAATGTGAGGAACATATTCTCGAGAATTGCTTGAGTCATTCTCGAGAATCCTTAAACTGGAATTCTTTGTAAATGCAAGTCTTCGTCAATACTTGAGAAGCCATTACTCAATACTCGAGTATCTATGTGGTTCAGATATACCAGAGGCTTTAATCTTGATCATACTTCCTGAATTCTTCCTGAACTTTTCTTCAATACTTATGGAATACTTGCTGAATACTTTTGGAATATTTTCTGAATACTTGAGTATCCCATGCAGAACTTCTTCACAGATGCTCATTTCCGTCATTACTCGAGTAGGCTATAATCAATAATTTGCAGTTTTCGAGAGAACAGAGATTTCAAATGCAGATATATATTCTCGAGAATTGACCATGACATTCTCGAGAACTATCGAAGTCCAGAGCGCATTGAATCATTAGTGTTTAATCATTCTCGAGAATCAGTCCATTCATACTCGAGAATCATGTCCTCAGATGAAAGACGTAGTACTTGTGAATAATAGCTGGACCGTGTATTCTCGAGAATCATGTTGCTATTCTTGAGAATTAGCAAAGGGAGAATAACAAGATCATCGAAGTTTATCGCGTGTTCTCGAGAATTCCTTATGCATTCTCGAGAATCATGTTAGAGAGAGTTGATTTTGTCACATACCATTCTCGAGAATCCTTTATCCATTCTCGAGAATTGCTCTGAAGAATATTGAAAGGAAGCTACGCACATACTCGAGAGTCAAGGAACCATTCTCGAGAATCTCAAGTTCATTCTCGGGAATCACAAGCAAGAATCAATTACACAGAGATGGAAGTGAGTTGATTTTGATTCTAATACTTAAACTCTTTAAAGCCTTCTTTCCAATTCAAGAAGAGTTAGCTCCAAACTGGTTATATTTCATCCATTAACATCAAATGAATGGAGGTTGATCTTATCTAGCGATTTTGCAGCATCCAGAACAGACTATCAACTTCAAAACATCATAACTCCTTCAATTGATCTTTGTTTTCTGTGTTCTTGATGTTTTTGGAAATTTATTTGAGTCTAGTTTCCAATGGCACTGGTTTCAACTCAATTGGATTTGTCATTTGTGAGATACACTCAAATTACCAAAGCTTGGTCTGGACAGTGATGGTGATTTCAATGTCATATTCAAAAATTCATATCTCCTTCATTTGAACTCCTTTGGGCATGAATTTTATGTCAAAATGACGTGTTGGATGTCTAGTTTCATATACCACTGGGTTCACCTCAATCCGATCTCTGGTTTGGGAGATATCATCGAATTACCAGAGGTCACCAAGAATAGAGCAGAACAGAGTAGCTGAAGACCATGACCATTCTTGAGAATTACAATGCCATTCTTGAGAATTGCCATATAATTCTCGAGAATCACAATGTCATTCTCGAGAATAACTGAAATTTATGCGCAGGAAGAAGCAATTGAACTGTAGTAACTCCTATTCATCGGGAAGCTTGAATTTGCTCATTTTAACTCTGAATTGAGCCGTTCCAACTTTTATTTGATTATAGACACTTGAATATTGATATTCTCATGATATTTAACAAGTTCTTCTTTCTTCAAACTCCATTCTTGATCATTCTTCATTGTATTAAACTTCACATATCTACATTAAATATAAGAATTAGTCAAAGTGGAAGATAAATGTAGTATGCAAGCTTTTTGCTCTAAATAATGTCATTTATATAAGACATCATTAAAACTAATCATAACTAACAATTGGGTTGAAAAGTCACGACCCACATGTTTTTATGCAACAATTACTTCCACTGGCAATAAAAAATACTTTGTCTCCATATATGTCGATCATTTTAGTGGAGTTGTGTTCTTTTTTTTCAAAAGGTGTGCTCTAAAGTTTTGATCGTGATCTTTTCTCTGTCCTTTTTCACTTTGATAGTTCACCTAATAGTTCACCTTGTTCATAAAACAAAGTTCATTGGTTAAGTTCAATATCGATTGATGTATCCTATTGAAAAGCTATTTATTTTACATATATGCATCAACATTAATTTCTAAATTTGCTAGTCACACATTTCAACATTTGTTAACATTTTTCTTTCTTTAATTTATACGTTTTTTGAGAAATTGAAATCTTAAATAAGAAATAAGGCGTGTTCAAAACTTTCTATAGTTGAAGGTTATGTAGGGGATAAGGTCTTGTATTTCTATTGAAGGTACTTTGATGACATTGAAGCATCTTTCAACCAACCACCTCATGTAAACGATTGTCCTAAACCTAAGCCATCATCAAGAAAGCTATTAATCCCTTGTATTAGAAACCAATTGGAGGAAGTAAGAACTTCAAATAACAACAATTGAGAAGTTGCAAACACATAAACATGTTTTGATTAATTGCACTCAAGTTAAACCCTTCCTTCAATAAGAATTATTCAATCTTATGTTATTATATATGTGTGTGTGTGTGTGTGTGTTTTTAACATTTTTTACGAATTTAGAAGTCATGTGAAGCATCAATTTAGGATCCGTACACAAACATCCTCTAAAATTGACAAAAAGGTTCCTAGAGAATTCCTAAGTTTGTTCAGAGTACTAAATAACCACAACCCAACACATCATATTTTAGAGCTCTCACAATTGGCCCTTTTGACCTTGCAAAAAGGTTTACAAGATACAATATCAATTATTTCAAGTTTTCCACAGTTTCCATAAGATCAAGAATTGCTAACTTAAAATTCAAGCGTTTATGGTACTATTGGGATAAGAAGTTATGCGAGCAAAGTGATGACAACATGCAGTTCAGAGGCATCCCTTATTATGGAAAGCTTCTTGATGTTATCGAATTAAATTACCAAGGTCATTTCACCGTGATACCGTTCAAATGTTTGTGGTCAGATACGAAAACTTCACAGGAACTCACAACTATTGACTTAGGCATATCAATAAATTTCTCCCGATCAATTCACATTGGTCAATCTAAAGATGATAAGCCATATATTCTTGCCATAGAGGCAAACCAGGTTTATTATGTAGAGGATGAGACACACCGGGATTATAATATGATGGTTCACTTAAAGCTTCGAGACTTTTACGTTATGGGTGATAGATAACATCGCATATGAGAGTGAGTTATTCCAGTCTGCCAATTTCAAAAACTTCTTCCTTAAAGGCGATGAGAATCTATTTATAGTTCGGTGCGTTTTTATAAGTTACGCTTTATTATCACTTAATTTAAATTTAATTTTTGTTCACAATATTAAACTCACCACTCATTTTTTATAGGGATGTTGACGAAGAATGATCAAACAAATTATTTTTTTTTTCTTATAAACCTCAATTTATATTTTTTTTAAAATACCAACAAACCACTACAAACATTATCACCTAAATCGCTAAAAAATTTGTCTCATTAACCACTACAAGCATTATGTAAATCCCTTTCAAATCCTCCTCTATTTCTTTCCACCATCTTCTCTCTCGTTTTTTTCTTATCTGTAAAGTTTTTCTGAAGAGTTTAGCAAGTTGATCAAATATGATAAGTTTTGTTTTAAAACCTTTGATTTCAACATTTTATTTTTTCTTCTTATAGTACTTATACTAATTAGTTTTTCTTCTTTTGCAAAAATTTAAGGGCTTTTCCCCAACATGTTCAATATTCTTTCTATAATCAAATAACGTCTAGCAGATAACATAATAAATCCTTATTACCTACACATTCTCAACATTAAACCTAAAAAATATTTATATTTATCTAACTTAATTTAATCATTCTTCTCAAATATTAAGTACTATTATTTAAATTGTTACTTAAATAATAAAACATTTAACATAATATTGTAATAATGGACTCAACTTTTATTGCAATATTTTGTAGTAGTTCTAAAACCGTACAAATTTAAATTCAGATTCAAATTAATTTTTGTGTAACTTTTAAAATTTCATCTAATATTAGTAGTGGTTTTATAACCGCTACAAATATTTTGGCCCCATTTTTTTCAAATTTCTTGATGTACTTAGTAGCGGTTTTAAAACCGCTACAATATTTGCGCCAAACTTTCAATTCTCATTTCTTATCATATCAAATTCTGCCAAAATTGTGTCAACATTTTTAACGGTTTTAAAACTGTTACAAGCTCCTCAGATAATGTGTTAATATTATCTACATACACATCTTATAGCAGTGACACAAAACCGCTACTAATACAATAACAGTTTTGTTACATAAGTAGCAGTTCAAAAAAAACATTATAAAACCCTTTGCAACGGTATTTTTTGTAACAATTTTTGAAACCACTACTATTGTCATTTATAATAGTTAAAACTGTGACAAATACATCATTTTAACGACTACAAAATGACTGTGATTACACCATATTTAAGAATTTAAAATCCCTTTGGAACCTAATTTCAGCCTATAAAATTGTCTCTACCAGATTCAGTGGTATTTGAAGACAGCCCCTTGAAAAAAAAAAGGGGGGGACCGGTGGGGTGGGGGGGGGGGGGGAAAATCAAAAGCGGAATGTAAAAATGGAAAGTTTTGGTTAGCACTTATCTTATTGGAACCGGTTTCCCAACAATGAGAGCTCCTCTAATCTAGACGCTTTAGATTTAATTTTTTTTAACTGATAATTTTTAAATGGAAAAAATTATTTTTAATAAAATATTAGTTTAGAGATTATCTTTATTTTAAATTCTTTATCTAATGATATTTTTTCCTTTTGAAAAATTAAAAAGTAACAAAAAATAAAATTTGAACGATCCATATTAGAGGAGCTTTCCCAACTCATCCATTAGATGAGCAGGAAAGGGATTCCTATCTTCTGCAAAGCTCTTGCCACTAAACCCATCATGAAAAGACACTGGAAATTCACAATCTGACGTACAACCTTATAAAACAGACAGTGGTGCTTAGTTAAGCTTAATATTATACTCCTTCCGGTTCTAATTATAAAACCTAATTAAGTTTTTTAGAAAGATTAAGGAAACTAATTAAATTACTTTAAAGTATTTTTATTTATATTTTTTTCTTCAAACTAATTAATTTAACTAATAAACTAATATATAATTTAATGATACACAACATATGAAATGATTGAGTAACTTATTTAGCTTCTTTAATCTCTCCAAAAAAAGTCAATTAGGTTTTATAATTAGAACCGGAGATAGTCACAGTTTTTTATAGTTTAAAAAGTAATTACCCTTTCTAGTCCCTGATAAAAAATACGGACCTCATTTTAGTCCCTTAAGAAAAAATCGACCATTATTCGTTCTTTTTATAGACTAAAAATGGCCTTTTAGAAATTTATAAGGGATTAAAATGTCAACCAATCCATCCTTATTCGTCTTTTTTATGGACTAAAAATGACTTCTTCTTCTTTTTTGTAAAGGACCAAAGTGAGAATCGTGTTTTTTGTCAGGGACCACTAGTTGAAGGAACCGGATCCTCTCATTATCATTTTTTCTCCTCATCCCTCACAGTCAGATCTCGGCCGTCCATTCCGTGATCCAACGGCCGAGATTAAAAACAACAAAATTTTTGTTTTTTGTCTTTTTCGAAAAAGACAAAACAAAAATTTTGTTTTTTTTTAATCTCGGCCGTTGGATCACGGAATGGACAGCTGAGATCTACCTGGGAGGGATGGGGAGGGGGTGAAAATGAGAGAACCTGGACGCCTAGTTGAAACTACACAAAAGAAATAAAATCCTGAAGCAAGATTTGTAGCGGATTTAGAGCTGTACAAGATTCTCAGATAATGTGTTATTCACATGCACATCTTGTAGCAGTGACCCAAAGCCACTAACAAAACAGTAGCGATTCAATTACGTGAGTAGCGGTTCAAAAACACCATTACAAAACCTTTGCAACAATGTTTTTTTTTAGCAATTTGTGAAACCATTGTTACTATGTTTGTAGCGGTTAAAATAGTTATAAATATATAATTTTAACCTCTACAAGAGGATAGTTTTTTTTTTTTTTTTAAGTGATCACACCGTATTTTAGAATTTAAAATCCGTTTGAAATCCAACGCCACAAAAAAAGATGGTAGAAATTGACAATCTGACGTACACCCGTTGATGTTAGCCTCATTCTTTTTTTTTTGCTCGAAATGTTAGCCTCATTCATTCACCAACTATCCTTCGGCTAGCTGAGGCTCTACCCCGGACTGGCCCAAATTGACTTTCTAAAACTTGTTTATATATATATATATATTTATATTTATATTTATTTCTTTATTTCTTTATTTATTTATTTATATTTATATTTATTATGTAATATTTTATTTGGCCAATAATTTGACCCTAGCTAATTTTTTTATCTTCTCTATAAGGATAATGTTTAGTTCATTACTTACTGGGTTGTAAGAGAAAAATAAAATTATTATTTGAGATACCTACTGAAAATATTAATATCATCTTATATCTTGTTTTGATTTATAGTTATTAGTTATTATTTATTTGTATTTTCAATGTTATGTGATACTATTTAATAAATATTCCTGTTAGTCCTTATTATAAGGCACTAACTAACAATTCTCATAAACCAATGAAAACAGTTAAAATCATTATATATATCCTAAAATTTAAGTAATTTTCAATATTATCACTCCTAATTACACTAAACTATAATATCATATTAATTATTACTTTCACTTATTACCCTTTTTAATTATGGGTATACATGAAAAAAAAAATATTTAATGCTCTTTGGAAACAAGCAAGTATTTTATAAAAAGGACCAAATATACTTGTTAGTTGTTGTCTTATAATAAGGACCAAAGAAAGTAGTTCAATATGCTTATTACCGAGGATAGCAGTACAGTGGCACAGCTGGTGGTATTGAGATGTCTTATATCTCCTCTTAAGTCCCGTGTTCAAATCCCCCCTCCCCTCGCCTTGTACCAAAAAAAAAGTATATGCTTATTTTTTGGCCCGAGCTAAAAAAAAAAAAAAATTCTGATTCCACCACTTATTACAAGAACAAGATTGTTCATTAGTAAAATTTCAGTCTACAAAATTGACTCAGCCAAACAGATAAAAATTCAGTGGTATTTAAAGACAGTCTCTTTTTTTTTTTTTTTGGGGGGGGGGGGAGATCAAAAGCGGAATGTAAAAATGGAAAGTTTTAGTTGGCACTTATCTTATACGGAACCGGATTTCCCTACAGCGAGAGCTTTTTCAATTTGGACTGTCCAGATTAGATCTAGACGCTTCAAATTTAATTTTTTTAAACTGGTGATTTTAAATGAAAAAATGTGTCTTGTAGTGATTTTTAAAATTGCTACTACTGTTGTTTGGATCAATTAAAACCCTTATAAATACACTATTTTAACTGCTATAAAATAACATTTATTTTTTAGTGATTACCTTTGAAATTTTAAAATCCCTTTTGGATCCAATACCACCAAAAAGGATGGTAGAAATTGACAATCTGACGTACACCCGTTGATGTTATCTTCATTCATTCACCATTAAATTACAAGAACAAAATTATTTTGTTCATTAGTAAAATTTCAGCCTATAAAAATGATTCAACCAAACAGATAAAGATTCAGTGGTATTTGAAGACAACCTCTTTAAAAAAAAAAAAAAATCAAAAGCTGAATGTAAAAAGGGAAAGTTTTAGTTGGCACTTATCTCCTACAAAGTTTTTGCAACTGAACCCATCATCATATTAAGATGGCTTAGAATTCACTTGCCTTGAAAAGACACTGGAAATTCACAATCTGACCTACAACCTCATTAAATAGACACTGGTGATTATCGGACTCAATTTTCCTGTCTATCCTTTAGATTGGTTGGTGGAGTTCTCCCCCCCCCCCCCCCCCCAACTGTCTAAATCTCATCTAGACAAGCTAGATTTTATTTTATTTTTTTATTCAGGGATTTTTAAATAAATAAAAAAAATCATTTAAAAAAAAGCTAGTTAAGAGATTATTTTTATTTTAAATTCTCTACCTATTAAAATAATTTTTTTAAAAAAAGAATAGAAAGTAAGAAAAAATAAATAAATAAGATCTGAACCGTCTCTGATTTGGACGGTCAAGGGAGAGAAACTCCCCCTACCTGTCCTTTGGATAGACAGGGAAGCTGAATCCGATACTAACCTAAGCTTAATATTATAACAGTTGTTTATAGTTTAAACCACACAAAAGCTATAAAATCTTGAAGCAATATATATATATATATATATATATAGTTAGGAGGATTATATCTGAGAGGAATAATAATAATAATTCATTATCATATTATTGGTTACATGAAAACAGAGAAAGTGATCAGCAGATGCAGATGACGGAGGGATCGCAGCAGCACTCCTCGATGAGGAAGCAGCAACACAAAGCAGCAAGGCTGAAACAAAAACAAACACAAGTCAACATCTGAGGAGGTGCAACTTCCTAACTATA
The DNA here is from genome assembly GCA_034222035.1 of Acacia crassicarpa. NCBI lineage: Eukaryota > Viridiplantae > Streptophyta > Magnoliopsida > Fabales > Fabaceae > Acacia > Acacia crassicarpa. The sequence goes on along the minus strand of JAWXYG010000009.1, from coordinate 12,792,597 downwards.
ATTGATCCTATAACAACTTCCTTTTTTTTTTTTTTAAATGATGGTGAAAAAAATAACATAAAAAATAACAATAATATAGGTATGGGAGGTTTTACCATCCTTCAAGGCAACCTTTCTGTTTGCTGGGTGCAGGTGGTGGAGCCGCATACTGAGGAGGTGCCATAACCGGAGGACCTTGATAATATCCTAACACCAATTTTTGTTTTCACCAACAAAGTTATTACAGTAACCAAAAAAACTAAAAGCAAAAGCTACGATTAAGATTAAGAAGGAGGAATATAGAGCGAAAGGTTCAGGTTCTTTTATCATTCATTTTCTTATTATCTTTCATAATCTCTAAATCATATCTATTCAATCAATCTGAAAAGTCAAATCATTATATTATATTCTACAGATTTTTCTCTCTTTTTCTTAATCAACGACTCATAGAAAAAATGAATGACGAGAAGATCTCCATCCAAAAAGAAGAGGGGATGAGAGAGGGTTAGGAAGGTACCTTGATTAGGAGGAGGGTAATTAGGAGGAGGGTAGTTAGGAGGAGGGTACCTGGGGTCACTCATAATTCTGGGTTAATCAGAATTGGGAAAAGCAACAACTCTCTCTTGTCTCTCTGTGTCGTGTTGATTTTGAAAGGCAGCAGAAGGAAAGAAAGAAAGTTTGGGTTTTTATTTGTGGGTTTTGACGAAAGCTAATGTCACCTTAACTAGATTTCAGTTAGCTTGTCCCCTAGTTTCCACCTATATTTGTTCCTCTTGCGTATCGAGCTTTTCTTCATCCCCCAAATTATTCTCCCCTTACCTTTCTTTTAATTGGCATGTTCCTAGGCTTCATCGTTACTTTACTTACTCGGTGCCGTTGACCAAGCCTTTATTATTGTTTCTTTTGGGTTATAATCGCTACTCCTTCCCTGCCAATCTAAAGGATAGGTAAGGGACTATTCAGAAGATATCTGAATGATCTAGATTTAATTTTTCTATTTTTTATTTTTTAAAAAAATTATTTTAATGAGTAAATAATCTAAAATAAAAATAATCTCTTAATCAACATTTTTTTCAAATTCAAAAAAGCAGAGCTCTCTCTACTTATCCAAAAGATAGATAGGGAAACTGGTTCCAACCTACTCCATATCTCTTACTATATAGTAATTAAAGACTAATCCTTCCAAAATGTAGAGATTACTAAAGTGAGCTTTGCCTCTCCTAAAAGAATTATCTATACACACATAGTTTGAACCTAGTACATCATGCTTAAAGGAACTAATCATCTACCAAATGTGTCGAACTTTGTTGGTGGTCTTTATTTAGATATTAATAAAAAGGGGAAATAAAAAGGATAATAATATACTATTTAAACTTCAAAATACCCAAGCAATCTTGTTACCTATAAGAGACAGGTATTAACTATAAGAGTATAATAATTGACAACTTCTTTTAATAGGAAGTTAGTAATTCGGGATTTTTAATTTGAGTGGTGGTATTTTCTTTTTAATAAAACTGTCTTTCATTTTAAAAAAATTTGGAGCAGAGAAACCCAGGTCAGATCTCTCAAATCATTTAATAAAATATGAACCATCGATTAGCAAGCGAGTAAAGTTTGGATTGGGTCAGACAAGATCCTGAAAAGTTTTGACAACCTTAAACTAGTAAGTTATAAGATCTTTTATATGGGGTTACGGGTATGATCTCAATTACAATATTAAACTATTAGCATCTCCCCCTTATAAATTAGGGAACATTAATTTTAGATTCTAAGGGATACAAAAATACTAAAAAGTCCCAAGTGAAATTCTTATACTAGAAAAGTCTTATTAATTAACAATTTTATATGTGAAATTAACAACTCTCATCTACGGGATTGACGACTCCATCTATGAGATTAACAACTCTTTAAGACTTTTCTGATTTCTAAATTTCCATTGAGACTTTTACATTTTTTTAGTCCCTTAAAACCTGAAAGGAACTTTCCTTGTGAATTAAGGAAAGAAACAGTTGGGAAAATCCTTTTCAAGGCCCCTATTAGCCAAAAAAATCCAAAAAAGGCCCAAACAATCTGAAAATTAAAAAAAGACCCCAAGATTCTAAAAATTCCAGAAAATGTCATAAGATTCTCAAAATTCCAGAAAATGCTCAAGAGTGAGTTGTTAATGGGACTGATATAGTTATTAGCGGGGGCTGATATAGTTGTTAACCGGGCTGATTTAGTTGTTAAATTTTTTTTTAAACAACTAAATCAGCCCGATTAACAACTACATCAGTACCCCGCTAACAACTATATTAGCTCCATTAATAACACCGTAAATTCTGAAAGGCCTTTTCTGAAATTTTCAAAATCTTGGGGCCTTTTTTTGAATTTTCAGATTGTCTGGGAATTTTTTGGAATTTTTTAGCTAATAAGAGCCCTGAAATGGATTTTCCCAAGAAACAAAGGTTATAATTTTTTAAAAAATAAATAAATATTGATATATATATATATATATATTAATACCATTTGATTGTGACATCCCCTAAAAGACTTGATTGAGGGACCAATCACATTCCAAGTTTCTAACAATTGATTGGATCCCTCTCACTTTTCGTCTCGGGGCACCCCCACCGCGTCAATTAACGGCGCAGTTTAACGTTGAAAGAGGAAGAAAACGAAAGCCATGTGGTTGAGAGGAGACATGTGGCAGTTGATAAGGGAAGGGAGTGTTGATAACGAATCATTAAGGAAGTGGGCCACTGGACAGCTCATCGTTTCTTTGATGTAGGGCTAGGGCAGTATAAATCTTGTGTGGTTGACTTTTATACTCCATTTGGTTATTTTGAATATGGAAAAAGGATTTCTCCTATCACTGGAGATAAAGTTATCTCTAATGAGCCTAAAACTACGTCGTTTTGGATTAGTGAAGGGTGCGTTTGTAATTTTAGGTGAATTAATGAAGGTTGTTTCCGTAATTTTGTTTATCTTTTTACCATATGAATTTTACCGAAACACCCTTCATTAATTCACCTAAAATTACAAACACACCCTTCATTAATTCAAAACGACGTAGTTTTGGGCTCACTGGAGATAACTCTATCTCCAGTGACAGGAGAAATCATTTACCCTTTGAATATAGGATTAAGTTGATTTTTTTTTTTTGGAAATATGAAAAGATTTAATTAAATTATTTTAATATATTTATACCATTTTTTCTCTTGTCTAACTTATAAATTAATATATAATATAAGGATATACTACATATAATACGATTAAATAACTTATTTAGTTTACTTAATCTCTAAATAAATTAACTATGTCTTATATTTAAGATCAGAAAGAATATTATTTAAGAAAAATTGGCGCAAAGACTTTTTCCCTACAATATTATTGGCTAAAAAAATATCAAAATTGAACTATGGGTACTTTTATGTATAAAATTCTACAAATATATAAAAATTCTGAGTAACAATTTTTAAGCGGGGACTTTTTATCAGTTTTCCCTCTTATCTATTTAATGGGATTATAATATAATTAAAAAAAATTGTTGAAAAATCTGTCATTACATAATTTCTTGTTTGGTATCTTAATTTTGTTTATAGACCCATGTGCAACCTATAGATGGGTTTAATTTGTGTTCACATGTGTATAACTTATATGAGATAAATACCAATTTTGTCACGGAAGTATTGGCTAGGGAGTATCTAGCACCCGAAAGTTTTTTTAGTATCATTTTTTCTCTGAAAGTTTACAAAATGGAGCAAATATGCCCTGAAAGTTTTTTTAGGAGCAAATTTACCCCGGAAGTTTTGTTTAAGAGCAAATTTTTGTAAACTTTTGGGGCAAAAATGATATCAATCTAACGGTCAAGATCAACCGATGGCCAAAATTACTATGTTTGTAAATTTCCGGGGCAAAATTGATACCAAAAAAACTTCTAGATACTGGATACTCCTTTAGCAAAACTTCCGTGACAAAATGATCTTTATCCCTAAGTTATATCGAACTACATCAAAATGAAATATATCTGTAAATGGCAGAAGGCATGTGGGACACAGTTGAAGAGTTGCCCTTATTAAAGATACATGCTCCCGGCTCTAGGATCCGGGTTAATAATAGTAATAATAATTAATATTCTGAAACCCAAATTGGACCAGAAACCGTCCGTGCTGAACATCAACCCATTTTAGTTTTTTTTCCCCCTTTTTTTTTAGCTATTTTTTTTAAAAATTATTTAGAGTTTCATTTTAATACTATGAAATCTTTAATTTTTTACTGATTCAGTATGAGATTAGATCCGGTTTAACTTCAATTTGACTTAGTACCCCAACCAATTTAGTAGTCGTGCGGATTTCATAAGCTTGATAATAATGCAATAGGAAGATGTGAACGTGAGAATACTTTGATTCTGGTTCTCTTCTACGCGGCTCTTAAAAGGCTTATCTGGTTGACTTTTTAGGCCGTGTTTGTTTGTGGAGAAAATTCCTAAGGAATTTGACCAAGAAGCCTAATAAGCCCTGCCTTAGTTTGAACTTTGAACGCATTTTCTTCAAGAGATTCAATTACAACGTGCTTGTCTCAGGCTGTTGCCGCTTTAACACCAAGTCTTATCCTTCAAAAATATATTAGCTGTACAGATGCTATAAATAATAAGCAACTACTTAATCATTTCCCGTATTGCAGTTAAATACTCCCTCCGAACCTAATTATAAGAGCTAGTTGACTTTTTTTTTTTTAGAGATTAAGAAAACTAATTAAATTACTTTAAAGTATTTTTATTTTAACATATGAAATGATTAAATAACTTACTTAACTTCCTTAATCTCTCCAAAGAAAGTCAACTAGCTCTTATAATTAGAACCGGAGGTAGTATTAAATATATAGTAGTATATATATATATTAAGGGTGATGGAATGGAAAGTTGAATCCCCCAGAAATGGATTAGAAGGGGGAGGCTTTACTTGGTTTGGTTTTGAGCTTGCGTGGCCTTTGTTGACACTCAACATTTGCATTATTATGGGAATCAATTTTTCTTTAATTTTATTTTGTCTTTACAAGTTTACATCTTAATTTTTCTATAACAGTTCTTGTTCCCTCTTCCTTTTCCTATTTTGAATCAATTTCTTTTTTCTTTTTCTTTTTTTGGTATTTCACCCGGTTCATCAGAACCTTTTATTCCGACTAATTCGGATTTCGCCCTATTTTAGGCAAATGGTTGTGGGAGAAGAGTCCTCAACACCATTTTCTTCATTCTGAAGCCTCGAAAGTTAAGGGATAATAAATCCCTTTCTATTTACTCCCAATGGTTGCTAATAATCAATTTCTTTTATGGTGTTATAGAAGGATGATGCAACTTGTTACACTCAAACTATATAATGTAATATGGGTTAGGTAAATGAAAGGGATGGTCGAAGTTGAGCCCTTTGTCCTAGTCCAAAATCAAGACACTCAGTATATTTCATAAATTTATTATTCTTATTAAAAAAAAAAAAAAACCCCCCTTTAGCATGAGGAGTTAGTTCTTTACTGCATGCCAAGTCAATGATCGAATCTACTGAGAGAGTTATCCACAATTAATAACCAACTATGTCTCAAACAGGATTACCATCAATTAAAAAAATACGTGTTTAAGAAAACTTAATGTTGTGATTAATTTTTAATTTGGAATGCTTGTATAATTATGAATGAACATGGACAATGAGGCAATGTTGCGTGATATGAGCGAAAATAATGAAGAATAGCTTCAATTATTATGAAACTATCAACATAATAATGGAGGTGGCGTAAGTGTAAGCGCGTGACAATTATTAAAAGTCCACTATCAATTTGGATTTGTTACTTCAATCACAAGTTATAACCCACCTCAGTATTTTATTTCTCCAAATCAAAACTCCGTGTCTCCGAGTCTTTGTATGGTTGTGTGACCAAAAATACTTAAAACTAATCATTATTATCTTTGCTAACTAAAAGTCATCCAACCACTCCATAACAATTTAAACATATTCATGTTAAATTCTGTACTGCGTACTTCCATTCCATGATGAGTGATGACACCAAGATAAGTTCATTTAATATCTCTCGAGAGACAACCTGATATTGTGGAACTACTGAAGGATTTTGTAGGGGTTTCAAACTATTCTGTTTAGTCCTTAATATATGTAGTAATTCATTTTAATGAAGAAATTAAACTACAAAATGAGTTTTATATTCCCTTCAGTTCTAATTATATAACATATTTATTAGATCTTTGAGAGATTAAGGGCAAAAGTTAAATTAGTTAATTTTATTTATTTTCTTAAATACCCTTGAAAAAAACACCCTTCCCGCACTATCTCCCCTGTTTTACAAACGGGGTTCAAATGTGACACCCAATAAAACACCCCACTATCTCCCTTGTTTTATATATTTCTAATTTAAAAAATATTTGATCAAAATACTTGATATTCACGTAACTAAAAATCATCACACTGATCAAGCACCGTTTTCTTTTTTTGCCCAACAAATAGGGAATATAATCTCTTCAAAATGCCCTTTTTTATTAAGAAAAAACGGTAGAATTGAGGTATATATAACATTAATGAGTTGTATGCATTATTTACTTTATAAAATATATAGGTACATTATTAAATTATTATTGTGTTTAATTATTAGGGAAAATTCACATTAGGCCCTTTTTACAAAAAAAAAAAAAGAAATCAAAAAAAGGCCCCAAGATTCTGAAAATCCTAGAAAAAGCCCTAAGGCCGGCCTTTTCTAGGATTTTCAAACTCTACGTGAATTATTAACAAGGCTGATATAGTTGTTAACGAGTAAGTCATTAACAACTAAATCAATACCATTAACAACAATTTGCTAACAACAAAATCAGCCCCATTAATAACTGTATTAGTACCCCGTTAACAATTATGTTAGCCCCGTTAACAACTCACGTAGATTTTGATAATCCCAATCTTGGGGCCTTTTTTGAGTTTTTCTTTTCTGTAAAAAGGGCTCTGATGTGAATTTTTCCTAATTATTATTGAGAAAATATCAATAAGGGTATTTTAAAAAAAAATTGACAAAAATTGGAACTTTGCCTTATAATTAGGACTAAAACTAACTCTCAAATGTTGTCATATAAGTAGGACGGGATGGAGTATTAAAAGCCAGAAGTAGTAATATGGATCAACCCAAGCAAGATAAAAAAAGTATAGCAAAGATGCAGTGCATTCCTAATTACTCCGTAATACTTGAGATCTCTGCTTAAGTTAACACAATCTCTGATAAGTTGAACCAAATACTTGGAAGTCTCCAATGTTCCCTCTTCCACCCCCCCCCCCTCCCCCCCCCCCCCCCCCCCCCCCCCCCAAAAAAAAAAAAGGCGCAAAGATCCTCATTCAAATGTAGGTTGTTTATTTAGCCCTCTAGAAAAGTTAGTGAAGGATATGGGCTTCAAGTTTAATCAAATATACCTGATTTGAGGCCCATTTAACTTGGTTCAGAAAAAACTTCAGCCCCCAGAATCAACGTCAATAAACTTAGATTTGAAAATACTACGTCGGAAAGGCTTAGGCCCAGAGTAGTAATAACAATATTCCGATGAAATCTTAAGTGGCGCCCAACAAGGGCATGTTTAATTAAATCCAACCTATGAAATCTTTTTTTTTTTTTTTGGGCTATAAAGATGGCATAAAAGCCTACATTACAAATACATAAATTAGTAAATTACACCCATGGGGAAAACCTATGAAATCTTAAGCTGTATCAAGTTGTTTAACTGAGTTTTTCTATTCTACAACACACAAAATTTTTACATCCACATCTATTTTGAAATGGAAAATGTATAAGAAATGACGTGTCAAGTATAAAAAATAAAGTATGCATCTAAGTGTGTATTTGTAATAGCGATGTCAAAAGCGGTTTTTTTTTTTTAATCTGACTTTTGCAAACTTAAGATTTTATAAAAGTCAGATTGTGTAATGGGATTTATGTTTAGATTAACAAAAACATAATTAACATTTTTGAAACTGAAACTTGTTTGAACGATTATTTTTGAAAAGCAAATTTAGATGAAAAATGATTGAATATGATATGAATCTTATTAATTAATGTATGTGTATATATATTATCTTTGTTGTATTGTGAAAAATAAAGAAATTTGTTTATTAATGAAAAAGCAAATTTAAAGGTAAAAGGTTGAAAAAGATATCAATTTTATCAAAATAAAAATAGGTAATGTATTATTTGGAAAAATATTATAATACTAAACTACTTAAATTTTTTAGAAACATTAGGGAAAAGTCAATTAAAAATTTAATTGGTGAAAATGACCTAAATCAAGGTATTGTCATGATTTTTATTTAAAAAGTTATTAAGTAATTCTTATCTTAAATTTCTTGTGGACCTAAATCAGAATATTATCATGATTATTAATTTTTAAGTGAATTTATATTTATGACAAAATATTTCATCTATAAAGCTTTATAATAAAGATCAGTATTTCAATTTTAAAAAAAAGATCTAACATTTTTCTTTCATAAATTATTTTTCTCTCTACATAGCAGAAAAAATCAAAAGCAATATATTTTAGCTTATGACTTAAAACATTTTTTCTAAGAGCCTAATTAAAAAAAGTCATCCCAAACATCTTCCAAAAACCAAAATCGTACGTTTGAGCATTAAATTGCTATTTTGGGATGGTGTTTTCCTACATCAATACCTTAATATAAATAATAATACGGCTCATCTTAAATTCCATGAAGAGTAGGGGCCTTATGCTCTAGTTCCACATCATAAAATAAATCATTGAACCGTGTCGCATCTCCTGAAATGATTTGTTGGACATAGATAGAGACTAATTCGGATAATTACAATTTTTCCTATTTGTTTGATCTATATTCGAAGGATAAGGAAAATCATGACATAGATGTAAACTCATATTATAAATTTTATTAAATGTATATAATTAAAATGAAAAATGAGAATAATTTAGTTTAAATATATTTCAAAATCTAAATATTCCCACTCATTCAACACACCATTCTTTTTTCCCCTTCTTCCCACTTTTGGTCTTTTACCGTCTTCTTGAGTTTCAACTCTCAAGTCTCACCTAAAGGGTAAAAGTTAAAAGTTGTAGTAACTAATTAGAGTAGAAGTTTATGAAGAAGGCCACACGACTTTACAGCTTCAAAATAGAGCAATTTATTTTTGTATTAATATTTGTTTTTGCTTTTTTATTTCTCTTTGAACCGGGTTCTCATGCACATTATATAAACCAAATTCTGCCCAATACATGTTTGACTCGCTCATTTGGGGGAAAAAAAATTGAGTTTGCCAAGTTTGACTCAGTCACTTACGAGTTCAACATTTTGTAGCTGACATAAATTTAAGGACAAGTTGATATGATTTTATCAAATAAAAATAGTAAACTTGGCAAGTTAACTTGAGAGTTCAATCATATTTGCAACTACCACGAATTTAAGAATAAGTTAATGCAATTTTATAGTTTTAAAAAAGATACAAAAACGGTAAATTTAGGAAGTCACAAATTTTCAAATTTGATAACAATGGTCACATGCATGAAAAAATCTATAAAACAAATTTAATGAACATGTATTAAAGTCTTAAATTTAAGATTTAGTACGTCAAGGAATGACAGAGTTGAAATAATAATCATAAAAAATAATACCAACATTTAATACTCGTGCCGTTGGCATGTATCAATAGTGCTTTCAATTATTTGATTTGATCATTCACATGACCATAATTTTTTTTGCTAAAAACACATGACCTTAATTGGATGCAACGCAAGAGTAATATTAAGTTAGGGGAATCTAATTATTATGATAGCTGCTGGCTAATCGACATTACTGGAAAGGAAGGAAAGTTAAATTCATTATTTCCTTAATCATACTCTTAAGGAAAACATGTGACTTTGACAAAAACCTCCTAGTAATTATGATAATTAATGTTAAATAAGTAGGTAGGGCAACATGTGAAAGTGAACATAAAAAGACATGGAAGTTTCAATCAAACTTCATAAAAGTGATAAGAGCTAATAAACACAGAAGGCTAGCTAGCTCCACACATCAGGCAATAGGTTTTATAAACCTACAAAAATAATAATAAAAGCCTATAAAGTTTGTAATCATATCATATGAAGATAATGAGATATAAATAAATAGCCAATGGATAATGACAATTACAGGTTTAATCTTCAAGCTATTGATAGTGTCATTACGATTTAGCAGAAGAAACAAACAAAAATGATATCAAAAATACAAAACCCAAGTAGGTTTATAATCAAACAAAAAGTCATATATATATATATATATGTGTGTGGTCGTTTAATTAAGAAGGGCTTTTAATAATTTGGATGGACTTGCATTAAAGTCCTAACTAATCAATCATGGCAAGCTGGATGTTATAATCATAAGAAAAACATTATCATTACTCAGTTTTTAGAAGCAACTTCAAGGGACTCTAGCTAGCTAATTAGTGGCCACTTGTTTCAATCAAATTAAACTCTCAATTTGTTCGTTTGTTTTTTTATTTGCTATTTATTTTTTGGAAAAATTTCAGCCAACCCGTAAATTAATTTCAGTCAACCTCCAAAACTCTATGAAACTTCACTGCACCCCTATAGTCAAATTGAAATTAATTTCTGTGGCTAAAAAGATAATAATGCCTTTATTTTATTTGTCTTGTAATTTATCTCATTTGTCTTGTAAATAACCATATTTATCTTGTAAATAGCTAAAATGTTTTTAACTTTCTAGATTCTTTTAAATCCTTTTATTTGTCTTGTAAATATCTTTATTTTCTTTGTAAATGTTTATATTTATCTTGTAAATTGCTAAAATATTTTTAATTTCTTAGATTCTTTTGAATCCCTTTAATTATTTATCTTGTAAATGTTCTTCTAAGAAAATTAAAGAAGAGTATCATTATCTTATTACCTACAAAAATTAATTTTATTTTGATTATGAAGTGCAGTGAAGTTTTAAAAGTATTGAGTGGACTGACTGAAATTTTCCCCATTTTTTCCCCACAAAAGAGGAAGTCTCGACGATAGCAGGTGAAAAACAACAGTGGTGTTCATCAACTTCAACATTGACTTCTGCAAAAAGGTTCGTATACTCCCGTAAATATGTAGGCATGTCTTTGACTTTGCTTTTTCCTTTTTGGCTGAGCTTTCACCTGATCAAATGATGGTGTCATTTGGAAATTATATCATACATATTCTTCTCATCATTATATGTACGTGGCTCAAATTTTGCCCGCCATCATCAGTTAATAAGAATTATTTTTGTAATAGAAAGTAGAAAACGATTTCTAAAAGTCAAATATTGGGTATCAATTAATCTGGATTAAATAGGGTTTTATGGGCATAAAATTCTTCTTATGACAATTTTTTTTGGTGAATACAATTTGAAGAGGTTGAACTTGTAACATCCTGAATTTTGGACCTAAAGACTTGAAAACTAGCCTATTTTTGGAGGACTACTAGGCCCTATTTTTGAAAATGACAAATTTGAAATCAGTATTTTTGAATATGAATAGTATTTACTATTCACAAATACGTACATGAATAGTATTCACTATTCATAAATACGTATTCACTTTTTATAAATACGGTATTTAATCGATATTTTGAGAAATATGAAAATATTTACTATTTACAAATACGTATTTACTATTTAAAAATACGGTATTTACTATTCCTAAATACGTATTCACTATTTGAAAATACGTATTTACTATTCATGCGGGACCCACGTCAAATTATTTCCCTCTGCCAACACCCGTGAAGTTTGAAAAATTTTGCGCGCGGGACCCACTCAATAATAATATTATTATAATATAATATCTTATACTTTGGAAAACAATAGAAATAAAATTATTTCCAATAAACCGTGAATTAGGTTTTTAAAGTAAGGGTATATTATAAACAAGTGAATTTCTATCTCAGAGTGGGTTATCTCCAAAGTCATTTCCGTAATCGGCGGAATGATTATTGAGATAGGTTGAAACCGATATTTTGAAGCAGGACAGATAGTGGAATCTGTAGGAAATAAATCATAACTCAAACTCCTTGAATTAAGTAGTAAACAGCTGGACATATTATGAATCAGTGAATTTTTGTCTAGAAGTTGGTGTCACCCGAAGTAATTTCTGTAACCGTCAGTGTCCGACTTAAAATCTTCGGCAGGTTACGGAATACCCTAAATAGGATCAAAAATTTAGTTGACCCAGATATTTCTGAAGAGGAAAAATAGAACTTCAAGGCTGTGCTTCCGGATTCTTGAGAATTTCTAATATAACGCGATTAGAACACCGATCAGGGAATCTTTATAGGATAAATGCAAAAGAGTAAGAAAGTGTCATCGTCATGATGACGTCATCGATGACGTAAGCATCTTGATGACGTCATCGATGACGTAAGCAAATGGATTGGGCGGTTGAGATGAAGCCATGTTTAAAGTCAAGATCCAACGGCCAAAATCTGACCTGATAAAGTATGAATAGTATCATGCTTTTTCACTATAAATAGAGGCTTCATTTCTTCATTTTCTTCACACCAAACTCAGAGAACAACAGTCGAGTTTAAGAGAAGAGTGAGAATTCTTAGAGTTAGAGAGAGAGTTTAGAGTAAAGTTCTTGAAGCTGGAGAGAATGAGCAGGAACTTCAAGGGTAAGTTCTTTGGTCTCTAGTCTTAATATTTGGTAGTTTCTTTTGGTAATTATAGTAGAAATGCCAGATAGAGTTTTTCTGAGTATGCTCTGTGGCTGCAGCTTAGTCTGATCTGTCACATCAGAAAAGAATTATCCTTGGACAGTAAATATTATTTACTGGCACAGTAAAAAATATTTACCGGCACGGTAAAAATATTTTTACTGGTACTATTCACATGAATAGTGAATATCCAACATAGTTTCCGCAAATGCTGAAAATTAATGGTCACTGATAAAAATGATATTATAGGATGTCTGAAGATTCCGGAGTCAGATTCGAAGGAAGTCCGTATACGTGAATAGTGCCGTATACGTGAATAGTACCGTATACATGAATAGTGCCGTATACATGAATAGTAAATTACTATTCACACCGAACGGAGGTACGGACGCGTATTGTAACCTTAACTCTGATGCTTATGGTATGCTTATATGTGATAGATAGTCTGAGGCTCTATTTTGAAAATTGATCATACACATACAACTTGATACGGGTTATAGTCTTGATAACGCCGTTATGTTTTCCTAGCGCTGAGGACACGGATGTACACCGTGGCACTGGTGAATAGTGCAGACTATAATAACATGCATATTGCAGTGGCTGTGTTATGTTATTATGTGAATATGAGAATAATGTATGTGATTATTGTTGTTTTGACATGAATATCTGTCATACATATTTGATACATAAGCATGAGGTTAACCGTTACCTGAGGTTCAATGGGTATTGAACCTCAGCTCTTACTGTAGCTTCAGGATTTTCGGAGTGAACAGAAACAGAAACAAGGGTAAGCAGCAGGCAGAAGGACTAGCTGGAGAAAGTCCTGTAGATATGTATAGTCTTTCGAACTCTTTGTATCAACAAACCAGTACACTACAGTGGTTGAATATCAGTTACTTTGTATTTAAAATCATTTCGTTGCTCAACTCTGGTTAAATTATTTTGAACTCTGATCAAATAATTTCGAAAATGCTTTAGAAAAGTTGGGGTGTTACAGAACTCACCCACAAGCTAAGAGCAATATCTGACCGTACCAATCATACACAACTTAGTCACCTATCAGGGCCCAATTATATACTATAATCTAGTCACCTGTTAGTCACACGTTACTCTTTGGATAACCTTGTTGTGCCTAATTGGCTGGGGTAGAACATTAACCACATGAGAATTAGCTCCAAATTTTGTGCTTTAGACCTGGGTAGGACATCCCCAGCACCACGAACTTCTAGTAAGCATGTTCAATCTTTCAATTGCTGAAATCATGAATGAGGGTTTTCATTAACAACACTTGGAACTCAAGACCTTATTTAAGATGAACTTTCTAGTACCAAAGTACTTAAATTAATCATTGTTAGTAGTTAATAATAATTTATCTGTCGTGGCCGGATACACAAAATAAAGTTTATCAAGAGTAAAACTGAATCACTAATTTTCTTGCTTGCTCCACAATTTAATCACCGCCGGTTGCCATAATTTAATTATTCTTTCATGTGATGGCCACCATTATTTTGCCAAGCACTTGCGTGTGTAAGGAAAAACAAAAACAAAACTTACTCCGTAGATCCTTGACTAATTATATCAATTCCTTATTTTTATTTTTGGAGTTATTCTCTACGCGTCTAGGAGCGAAACATGGCTAGAATTGTTCTGTTTCATGACTGAGAAGAAACGAATTGCAATAAGCTTTTAAAATAGATAACGCAAGAATGAAACATTATATATCCGGTTTATGAATTATTTCCTCCGATTCTTATTGATATAAGAATCAGTTGACCTTTTTAAAAAATATTAAAGAAACTAAATAAATTATTCAATTATAATATATGTAATATTTCATTAGATTATATAAACAAAACATACTACCTCCGGTCCTAATTATAAGAGCTAGTTGACTTTCTTTGGAGAGATTAAGGAAGCTAAATAAATTATTTAATCATCTTATATGTTAAATATTCTTAGATTATATATTAGTTTATTAATCAAATTAATAAGTTTGAAGAAAAAAAGATAAAAGAAAATATTTTAAAGTAATTTAATTAGCTTCCTTAATCTTTCCAAAAAAGTCAACTTGCTCTTATAATTAGGACCAGAGGGAGTATTAGTTTAGAAAAAAAGGATCAACATAAAGTTTAATGTAACTTATTTGAATTCATCAATCATTAAAAAAGAGAGAGAGAGATAGAGAGTTAACCGGCTAGAGAGAGAGAGATGACAAATATGAATATTGAGGAGGAAGGATATATGCATATCCATATCGTATCATCATATTGGCCACTTGTGAGATCACTGGAAACCAACTCCTCAAAAACTTGACCCATTCCCCATTTTTAGCCCATATAGCAGAGTAGCTGCTAGAAGATCCATTGTTGACTCAAAAGTATTTTGACGCTTATATTAATCAAATTAGAGAGCCGCTGTGAAAGACTGATCTCGATCATGTTTAATAATCAGAATTCATCAGCTATATTTTTCTGCATAAGAAAGGGTCCAAGAGAGGCTAGAAAAGCTTGATTATTCTCAAAATTAATTAATATCAAGGAATCAAGATACTTCCGGTGCTCTCTCTCTATCTCTTCCCTTGCCTTTTTCATTAAATGGTGGTTTGACGATGTTTTTGATTCAGTTGACAACGATGCCGCCCATGCCTTACAAGAATAATGTGGATTTTACTTATAACATGAGGACCTACTTAATAGAGAGAGAACTGGAAGTATCTCGATTCCTTGATATTAATTAATTTTGAGAATAATCAAGCATTTCTGGCCTCTCTTTGAATAAAGCTAATGAATTCTGATTATTAAACACGAGATAGGTCTTTCACTGCAGCTCTTTTCGATTAATATAAGCGTCAAAATACTTTGTAGTCAACAATCGATCTTCTAGCAGCTACTCTGCAAAGTGCAAACAAATAGATAGAGACAAACAAACATGCTTTTACATATATATAAAAGAGAGAACGTAAAGATCACTACAGTCCTAAATATAGAATTATTTAGTTAGGGGATTTATTTTGATTTTAAATATAAGATTTTAATTGACTTTATCTCTTACAAAGAGGCAGTCAAAAGGCAAGCGTGGTGTGTGTGTGTGTGTGGAGGAAATTATTTTAGTGAAATAATAAAATAATGGAGCTTCCATTGTTTTCTGAAATAATGGATCGGCATGATGATTTAATTTAATGAGCATGTCTGAGTGAAGGTGAAGCTCAGTGTGTCCATGAAAATGAAAGGAGAGGGGGGTGAGGCAAGTGTGGATGTAATGTAAGAGGAAGGGATAAGACATATAGCTAGGGTAACATGGGAGCATTATGGTTTCTCTATTAAGGAGTGTGCCTCCACTTGACACGTGGCAACCCCTCCCCTTCCCTCTCCCCCTCTCCCTCTCTCAGTCCCTCTCACATCTTTCATTTTCCATTTCTCTTTTAGAAAACTTCATTCTACTTTCTCCCATCGATCTTCATTATACTTTGATACCTAGTATAAGTCTATTTAAAAATAATGGGAAAATTGCACTAAGGTCTCAAATTAAGAAAAATACTATTAAAATGTCCTTTGAAATCTTCAAATTGCAAGCAAGCTGTTTCACTTGTCAATAGCCGTTCATGGACTTGTCAATAGGTTTTTTTTTTTTTTTTTACTCACAACAAGTCCATAAGCGGTTATTGACAAATCCATAAGACTGTATTGGCATATGAGGCAGCTGACACTAAGAGTATTTGAGTCTTTTAACATTTCAATTATATTATTCAAGAGTCCCACGGGACTTACCTGCAAAGTAGAGATTTCAAGAAACCTTTTAGTAGTATTTTCCGTAACTTAGGACCTCAATGCAAAGTTTTCAAAAATAATTGGTCTTAAATATAGTCGTCTAGAGAGTTACTAATAATGACTACTACCTTTAATTCTAAATATAAAGATATAATTAATTTTTTTGGGGGAAATTAAGAAAGATAAATAAATTATTTAATCATATATATCATATGTTGTGTATAATTAAATTATATATATATATATATATATATATATATATATATATATATATATATATATATATATATATCTCAATTTATAAGTTAAATAAATCAATTTGGAAAAAAATGATAAATATAAATAGTTTCAAGTAAATAAATTTGATTTTTTAATCTTTCCAGAATATCAATTATATCTTATATTTAGAATAGATGTGGTATTTTTTTTTAAATTTTATCTATATTGGATGATGAAAGAGGCGAGAGAAAATATACATCGTATTTTTCAATATACATGCTTTAATAATGAAAAATTTTATAAATTTAAAACGTATTCAAGACCCATTCATGATTCAACACATTACACCGGATCCTCTATACCACACGCCTCCAACAGAACTGGCTCTTATCTTATATATTAGTCATCTTCTAAAATAATTTGATGGTTTATTAGTTAATTTGCATTATAAAAATAAAAATTAATTATTTTTTCCTAAAATCACACATATTTCTTACTTCATGATTTTTTATATGTTCTAGAACTTCCTAAAATTTAAAAATATCTTTTAGAAATATCCCTAAAAATGCATTAAACTAGTATTAGAATAATTCTCACTTTCATTTTTAGATTCTATGCATGTAAAGTTATTTTTCATGATTTCAGTACTAATGTTTTATATTTTTAGCACTCGTTTCTAACACTTTAAATAATCAGTTTTGGAATTTTTTTAGTAGTTTTCTTAAATATTTTTTGAACTTATCTTCAATGTCTTGACCCTAACCTTCAGTAATTAACAGAGTTTTTTAGAGTTAATGACGAGATTAAAATAAAAAATATTTTAAAAAATTAACTGCAAAATATTTTAGGAACTGTACACAACAAGAAAAATACTTCAAAGTACTAACTGACTCACAAAATTAAGTACTCTCTTCAGTTCTTAATATAAGACATATTTAGTTAATTTGATTAGATTAAAGAAGTTAATTGGTTAGTTAACATGACATGTATTCCTTTATTCCTTCTCTTCTTTGATTATTATTGAGAGAACATCAAAAGGGGTAAATTAGGAAAAGATTAACAAATATGAAAATTATGTCTTATATTTAAAATCAAAATTAACTCCTTAAATATATTCTATATTAGAGACCAGAGGAGTAAATTACGATATTGAATGCACTATAAAAACATTTTAGGCTATTGGATGAACTTTAACCCTAGACTATATTATTCTTTCTTTATGAATAATACATCATTTTATATATAGTTATGATTTGACCATGTTGATGACTTGGACTTTTATTTACAATATTAATTTATATTTTGATTAATTAATTAATAGTTATATAAATTATAAAATAGATAATAAAGAATGAAAAAAAAAAATATTACAATTGACATCAAATGTGTATAAATCCGGGAAAAATTCCTTCTAAATTTGTGGGGGAGAAAGGAAAACTAAAAGGTTAATATGATAAGAAGGGAAGTGGGAAGTGGGATGAAAAGGACAAACGAAGAAGAGACCAAAAAGTGAAAGTTGCGTAAAGCGGTTTTAAGGGAATATTATGGGCGCTTGCTCCTTGTTTCGAATCCCCTCTTTGTCAGTACTCATTTCTCGCTCTCACAGTCTCACCAACAAAACCCCCTTTTTTTTTTTGGGATTACAAAAGGATTATAAAAAATTTTAGGGACTATTGTGAAATTATTTTTTAAAGTAACCAGATTGCCCAAAGAGAGTTTTTACAGACTTTTTTTTTTTTGGGTCAATTTTTACAGACTTTTTAGCTATTGTTGTTCGTGTCCTACTACAAAAATTATGATACATGATAATTGTTAACTATCATAATTTACAGTTTCGAACTGTCTTTTATGTGCTCTGCACAAATGCACAAATAGATTACAATTCTTAACCGTTATTTATTATTGACCTATTATAATGGTTATAAGATAGAACTAGTTATGTATTGATGTTTAGTGAGATCATGACATGCACACTGTTATGATAATAATTTATGGGCATATGTGAAAATCCGTCATAATACATGATAATGTTTACATAACACATGATGGTCTCATTTTGACAACCATAATTTATTTAGTAACATAAATAATGATTCTTTTGTAAGAACCATGACTTTTAATAACACTACATAACAGTCTCACATAGACAACCGTTGTGTATTTAATACAAGGATAACGATTCATAATTAGGAACTATGAACTTTTATAAACATGATGATTTTTATATAATAACCGTGATGTATGAGTGTGAAACTCTTCAAGTGAGAGTTTCTTAATTAGTTAGTTGAGCTAGACTGTATATAATAGAAACAGTACTACCTACAACGAGTTTCTATGCAAAATGGGATAGATTAGGACATTTCATGCTTTGTGAGGAGAATCAATGGCAACAGTTGATATATCTAAGTGATAATGTAACTGTTTAGTTATAAATTGTGTCTCTTCACAAGAATTAACTTTGGAAAGCAATGGATTAGAGGAAAACCCTACAAATATCCGTATTAATTGCTGATGATGTTAGTGTTTTTTTTAATCTAATAAGGATGACATTCGTGTTTTTTTCACCAACCCACTGCTTTCTTGGCTTAATTGTTGATAAGATACAAGATATAGGAGATAAACACTTACATTATGAGATATAAAGGTCAATAATGATATTAATTCAAGCCAAAAAGCCTAAAAAATCTTGATCCATCCTATATTGCAGCATAACTACTTGATGTGAAAAGTACTACTTTATTAAATAGAATTGAAGTCAAGTAGTTCAGAAACTCTCATTGAAGAGTCTAGGACTTATCACATTGTTGAATTTCAGAGCTCTTCACTTGGTAGCATCTGCTTAATACAAAAACAAAAGAGGAACCTTCGATTAAAGCAATGATAGGTTTTCCAAAAAACATAACTTCACAAAAACAATTTAATATCACCTTCAATGCTTTATTGTGTCTTAGTGCAATTAAACTAGTTTATTCATCACATCCCTTTTGATCTTTCTGAAGTAACTTCTGAAGATATGAATACTTCTAAGAAAGGAGGTATTTGCCACAATTGGAAAAAAGCTTTATAACGTCCTATTTTTTAGCCTTTTTACGTCCTTTTTGCTAGGGACACTTATGCAAGAGGTGTAATAAGTTAGGAGCTACGACGTCCTAAATTGTTTAAGACGCCATAAGTCAGGAGCTACGGCTTCCTAAACAAATTTAGGACGCCAAATACAAAAAAAAAAAAACCAAAAACCTCAAACCTCAAGTTTTGAGGGGTTGGCCATGGAAGAGATCGATCACTAGAAACGAAACAAAAAACTGTTATGCAAGAAAACCAAAATCAAAATCGAAGTGCCACAATAGGCAGTTTTTACAAATTCAAACAAAATCAAAGAAATAGAAAAAAAATGAAGTTTATATCTTAGGAGGAGCTACAATCGACATCTAAATCAAGCAAATAAATAACCGTCGTGCAAGAAAACCAAATCAAGCATATACATAACTGAATCAAATAAAATCGAAGTCACCGTCCGTAGATCTGAAACTGCCATTGTAGATCAAAAGAGGGAGTAGAAGAAAAATCAAAGTCATCGTCCTCAAATCTGAAACCGCCATCGTAGATCTAAAGGAACCGCCGTCGCAGATCTAAAATTGAAGTGCAAGAAAATCGATCTTCATGTTCACCATCCACCACGGCCTTCACGTTCACCATTCGCAGATTGCCTTCGATGTTCGTCTTCGCCATCACCTTTGATGTCTATCGTTGGTGTGATAAAGCCAACAAGTGAGGTAATTGAAAGAAGGAACATGAACAACAAGTGAAACGGAGTTGGAAGTTCAGAGAGGGATGACTTGGAATCCTTTGATGTCTAGGCGTGAAAGTGAAAGATGAGCGAAAACTGTGAAATTGTGTGCGTTGAGAAGCGAGAGTTTTGAGATTTTGAAAGTTTTTAGGCGTCCTAAAATTAATTTAGGATGCCAAAAATATTGGTTTTTGCACCAGGTTCACTTTTTGGCATCTTCAATTTGAATTAGGATGCCAAAAGTCCTTTCTGTAGGCGTCATAATTTTAAATTAGGATGCGAAAAGTAATTTTTAGTGTCCTTTTTAAAACTCAAGACTCCAAAATCTGCCATATAATTACAAAAAGGGTTCAATATCATTTTTACCACGGAAGTATTGGTCAGGAAGTATTCAACACCTGGAAGCTTACAAAAAAGAGCAAATATGTCTCAGAAGTTTTTTGAAGGAGCAAATTCGCTCTGGATGTTTACAAAGAGGAGCAACAATTCAACGGTCAAGATCAACCGATAGGCAAGATTGCTATGTTTGTAAACTTCTAAGGAAAAAATGATACTAAAAAGACTTCCAGGTGCTTTACTTCCGTGGCAAAATTGGTATTTAACCCTTACAAAAATACTATCACCTTTATTTTTTACTTCCCTTTTTCAAAATAGAACATCTTTTAGGGAAGTAAAAGCCATTTTTTGTAGTAGTGTGCTTAGGAATCCATATCTCCTAAGGTGACTTCAAAAGAGATCAACATTGTATAAACCATGAATCAAAACAATAGATTGACAACTTCTTGTAACAGAAAATGAACATTCTATTAGAGAATATTATGGTTTCCAAAAAAAAAAAACATAACTTCACAAAAGTAAGTTAATGTCACATTGAATGCTTTATCACGTCTTGGTACAACTGAACTAATTTATTTATCACATCCCTATTGATCTCTTCGAAGTAACTTCTGAAGATATGGATACTTCCAAGAAAGGAAAGGTATCTGTTTAGGGATTCATATGTCTTGAAATCACATTGAAAATTTTCAATAGAGAGTATGAACGATGAATCAAAGCAATGGGTTGATAACTTTCTATAACAGGAAATGAACCTTCGATCAGAGCAATACTAGGGTTTTCAAAAAAATATAACTTCACAAAAGCAATTCAACAAACCTTACAATTAGATCAATAATGACTTTTCTAAAAAAACTACTTCACAAAAGAAATTTAATGTCACCTTGGATGCTTTATCATAACGTGACTTCATAAAGGTAGCCTAAAAAGCTAGGGCTCACGAACGAAAACAACTCACGTGGCAGTCATTAAGACAAGAGTTAGGTACATTCACTAGCACGATTGTCACTGAGAAGTCGGACGAAAGCTCTTTATGGTAGAATTTGAAAAACGACTCCCGATGGACGAAGATGACAATAGAAGTCGTAGGGTTAAGATGTTGGTGGATTTCGTTCGAACAAATTAAGTGTCAACTATATTATATTTCAAATGTTTAAATGTAAGAGGAATGGTTGAATTTTTTTGGGTTTTCTTGTGTAAGACTTTACATCACAGTTCACATGAAAGAACTATTATTTATTTGTTTACATTTATCATGGTTCTTTTTTAATAACCGTTATTAATTTGTCTAAGATTGATCATTTGTAAATGTTACTGACGGTTGTTCTTTTATGATGGTTGTTAAGAATGAACAGTAAGAACCGTTATTTATTTTATTTTATGAAGGTATTTTTCTAATCATCGTTGAATATATTATTTTTTAATAAAATATTTAAAAAGGCAAAACAATAAAACGAGAAAAAAAAAGGACAAAGGCGAGTAGCCTCATGAACTGATGAAATCACCAAGCTACTCATCACTATAGGATTGGCTAGGATCATAGTCAATCCTATACTCATCATGTATGAGATTGACCTTCTACTTCATAATGGACAAGTATCCAGAAAACTTCCTCACAGCATTGTCAGTCTGTTGTGCATGCCGCAACATTGCCTCTAGTGTAGGAAGCATAGGATGTGGAGGCGAAAGAAGAGGTGGCCAAGGCGGATGTTGAGGAGGAGAAGCATGAGGTGTAGGTTGAGGAGGAGGAAGTGGAGGATGACACCTAGAGTTCTTTGGTATGTCTACCGCACGGCGTTTCTTCTTTAATTAGCGATTCAACTAGAGAACAAAGAGGAGGACGATGAAGAAAATGTAGGGAAAACATATGAAAATGTGTAGTTCAAATAATATACATATGGAATGGATGTGAAAAAACCATCATTGTTGGCAATTGAACAGACAGGGCATAATGAAAGGGTAACTGGTTCATTCTCATGACAATCATCAAACAATAATGACGAGGCATCCATAGTCAATATGGGGAAGAGGAAAGATTTTGAATGCTTCAATTAACATTTATTAAGTTAGAACCATTAAGTATGTTGGAAAGAATACTTTATGATTCTTAATTAATAACCATGAATTATTAAGTTTTTTTTAACTTCATCTCCTTCCAATGTGATGATGAAAATGAGGGTGAGGGTGAGGAAGAGAAGGAAGAAGAGGAGAATGAAGAGAATGATGAGGAGGGCATGTAAGAAAACAATGATGATGTTCAGTCATTACCACCACTGTCATCCTCATCGTCCTCATTCTTATCATCAGAGCAGGGAGATGAACAGTTTGACTACAAGTCATATTCAACATCATTGTGATGAAGTATGTGGTTCAACTTTCTATTCAACGAATTGGCATATGCCATGAGACACCTTGTGTCGTGGTTAAGGCTTGCCAACATCTACATCAGAGCCTGAATTTCAACAAGTGGAGGAGGAGGTTGGTGGTGGGAGAGGAGCTCCTTAGGAACTTAACATGAAGAAGGAGGAGGATGAGGAGCTAGGCCTATAAAGAAAAGAAGTAAAAATCACAAGGAATATGCAAGTTTAAATAGAGGTTTAACAGATTACGAATGATTATGACTTATGACTTATGAAAGTCAAACGGATTATAAAGGGTTATGAATTATGACTAAAGTGATGGTGGGGTGTTAGATGATAGTTGTTTCTTAATATCGTTATGATTTGTCTTCACTAATATATAAAGGTTGGAAGACTTATTGTTTGTAAAAATTACATGATGATTGTTTCACAAGAACTGTCACTTTTGTCACTAAATAAATGACGGCTATTAACTATAACCATTATTTTTGTGTTTTTGCGAATTCCACCTTACAATACATGATAGTGAGCATAATTAACCGTTACTTTTAAGCGTTATATATCTCGACATATATGGTGTTTGTTAGCTATAACTGTTATATATATATATATATATATATATATATATATATATATATATATATATATATATATATATATATATATATATTAACGTTATAAATATGCAAATTTGTAGTAGTGGTGGTTTAACAAGTTAAAATTGCTAGCTAATAAATGTTAAATTATTGTTATTATTAATACTCAGTAAATTTTTGTAAAATTAGTTGTTAATTGACTTGATTATTTTGATGCTATATGATAAGTTAAAAGTAAATTGTTACCTGTAAAGTTATTGTTGTCATTCAAATTAAGAGCATTTAGGTATTTTATTATAAAATTTAGTTGCAAATTATTTTTTAGGAATTTCAAAATGGCTAAATCAACTCAGAGTCCTCAATTGGGATTTGCATACTTGAGAGTATTTTGGTGTCTTTTTTTTTTTTTAAATGTAATTATGGTGTCAAATTATTTGGTAA
Source organism: Acacia crassicarpa (assembly GCA_034222035.1). Lineage (NCBI taxonomy): Eukaryota > Viridiplantae > Streptophyta > Magnoliopsida > Fabales > Fabaceae > Acacia > Acacia crassicarpa. The sequence continues at coordinate 12,768,415 of JAWXYG010000009.1, read as the reverse complement.
AAAAATTCTAGTGACAAAATTACACAAAACTCCCTTAAACTTTGAAAAGTGTACAAACAAACCCTCTCAACCTTTTAAACTTAATAATGAACCCACATCAACTTTCAACGTTGTACAGATTAATCGCATCCAACAGTTATACACCCTTTTAAATTATATTTTTGTGTGAATATAACTCACCCAAGCTAGTTATATGTATATAAACCCCATAAACTTTAAGATATATATAAACATGTAATGAACAAAATTACTAATACATTATAAATATAAAATTTTGGGAAGGTTTATCATAAAGTTTCAAAATTTGAAGAAATGTTCTTTACATAAACATAAAGTTGGGTGGATTCACCAATTAATTAAAAAGGGCTTCGAATAATTGCGGGAAGAAAAATAATTATTTGGAGTTGACATAATTATTTGGATTAGAAGGAAAGAAGTGTCGGCATTCTTAAGTGCTGCAGATGATTATTAAATTAAACTAACTACTTGGTTGGAGGCTCAAACAGAGAAGAGGAATAAAAAAGATATTATTGTGGTGTCATACGTTCTATCATAATGACATTCGTGGAGCAACCTATCACGTAATGACATGCTGACATTCCACCATTCTTAGCTTTACATGTATACTCTTCCGATCCTAAATATAGGACATAGATAACATTTTTTGGAGAGACTAAGAAAACAAAATAAGTTACTTAATCAGATCATATATATATTGTATATCATTAGATTATGTATCAGTTTATACGTTAGATAAAATAGTTTAGTGAAAAAATAACAAATATAAATATTTTAAAGTAATTTAATTAACTTTCTTAATATCTCCAAAAAAGTCAACGATGTCTTATATTTAGATCAGGGGAGTAGAAGACAGAATTGACTTTTTTTTAGAAAGATTAAGAAAGCTAAATAGGTTGCTTAATCATATCATATATGTGTATCCTTATATTATATATTAATTTATAAGTTAGACAAAAATAGTTTAGAGAAAAAAATGAAAATTTTAAAAATTTTAAAGTAATTTTAATTAGCTTTCCTAATATCTCAAAAAAAAAGTTAACAATGTCTTATATTTAAGATTAAAGGATATATGTGTGTGTGTGTGTGTGAGACAATGCACACACACTCTTATTTATATACTCATCTAATGCTTGACATATATAAAACATATTTACCTAATTTAATTAGATATGATTGAGGAAGTTAGTTAATACAACATGTTTTTTTCTTCTAAAACACCCTGATCATCTATTTTCCTTATTCCCCTCCATATATCTCATACTTGATTATTGTTAAAAAAACATCAACATAGCTAATTTAAAAAAATTAATAAATATGAGAAATAGGTATTACATTTAAAGTCAATATCAACTTCTCATTAATGTCTTACATTAAAAACTGAGGGGAGTATAATGTATGATTTTTTGGGGGCCCTTTTGGCACAAGGCATGCAATTCAAGTCACATCCAAACTTATAAGACAGACCCCGATTCATTTGCATTATTGCCTCTCATTCATACAATAATTAATAATATAGGAAAACTTAAAAATTATGTTAATTTGTAAATAGTGTTAATTCGTTCTTAATTAAGCCCTTCTTAAATTGTGGTGAGAATAGTGAAAAAGACTTGAAAATAGGATTGTAAGATTATATAATAGAACAATCGTACACAATTTTTATAGGTTACATTGAATAGAGAGAGAGAGAGAGAGAGAGGCAAGAATTAACTTGAATCAATAATACACACACATGAATGAAAGTAATTATGGGAGAAGAGAAGAGAAATGTGCACATTGGGATGTTCCCTTGGACGGTGAAAGAGGACAAAGTGAGTAACACAGAAGTGTCTGAGCAAAAAAAAAGAGTAACACAGAAGTGAGTCATGTGATATCACAACGTCCAGAGAGACGTGCATGCATGCGTCTATGTATTTGTCGCCTTCTCTTTCTATCCGATTGTCCTCATGTTGATCTTCTCACCACACTTTTTTGTTAGACCCTAGAGTAGGTACTAAAAGTGTGTCTGGATTAGCTTTTAAAGAATAGTTTTTACGATTTATGAGATAACCATGTGAAAGGAGTTTTATCTTAATTTATAGGGGAAAAAAAAACTTCTTTAAAACCATGGTTTAAGTGTTACCCAAGAACTCATTAACTTCAAACGGAATTAAACATGTAATCCTCTATCTACAGGTAAGAGACTTTGAGGAATTAAGCACTCATTAGGGGAAATTACTTTGAGGCCCCAAGTAAGAGACTTAAATACTAAAAAGTTTCAATGACACTTGAAATGTCGTCATTTCTCACTCTAAAACTTGTCATTATATACTCTTTAGTTATTATTGGGACTTCTTGATAATTAAGTTCTTCTTTAAAACCTCATAATAATTCTTTCTAGATTTTAAGTCACTAGGTTACAGACTCATAGGCTCTCACCTCATACCTGAGTGACTTCAAAATTCAAACCATGTGGCATTTCTGATTCACCCCTTCCTATATATATATAAACAGAATGTAATTCTTGAGCCAAAAAAAAAAAAAAAAGAATGTAATTTGTGATCGACCTCCTACTTATCTGTGATGAACTTTCTTGTCACTCGATTACAAAGGGTTAAATATTATTTTTGCCATGGAAGTTTAACTTAAGGAGCATTAGTCACCCAAGAAGTTTTTTTTTTGGTCTCATTTTTTTTCTAGACGTTAATAAAATAGAGCAAATATAGCCTAGAAGTTTTTCTTAGAAGCAATTTTGCCCCTGGAAATTTATAAAGAAGAGAAACAATTCAACGGTCAAAATCAACGGATGGACAAGATTGCTATGTTTTTAAACTTTCGGAGCAAAAATGAGACTAAAAGAACTTCTGAAGTGCTCATTTAACTAAACTTCCAGGGCGAAAATAGTATTTAACCGAATTACAAAATCATTTTTGTAGTAAAATGATCAATTATATAAAATGAAAATAGTTAAACAACTAGAATTGGTATACTTGGATTTAGGGAAGGGGGAGTTAGTAGTTTATATATCAGTTTTATAGTAAGAGTAAGAAGAAAAATATTGAAGCAACAAGTTCACATCCTTCCCTATGGTGCAATTGAAATTAGAATGGATAAGGAGACCATTGAGCAAATTCCTTTTGTATGTAATGACAAAAATGTGGTTTAAAGATGCATCAAATGATGAAGCATATTGGATTGTCTAGTGTAAAGAAAATCAGTCTCAGGCTACATGAAAAAAAATTTGAGGATTAGTCAATTGCAGTTCACCCTTTATGAATAAATTTATTGATTGGTGTTTAACTTATATTCTCCATTCTTTCTTTCTTTCTTTTAACAATAAACTGACAAAAGGGAACATTTAATTTATAGCATCCAAACTATGACACTTCTTAGAGGCAAGGTGACGAAAAACAACATTGAAAAGTATATACGATATGAAATTTATATAATGTTTTATAATTAAAATAATATAACATCTATGTAATTATAAAAAAGATTAAAAGTTTAGATGGTTATGAGCTCATGGGTTATCCCTCGCTCTGCCACTAACACCTAATAGTATGTTCTCTATAAGAAAGCTTAACACATACTCTTCAGGCCAGGTTAATTACAGCCAATCATTGAGAAACTATATGAATGATTAGGCTAACCACTTGAATGCGCAATAATCATAGAAAAACTGTCAACTAATAACTTCATAAATTCACCGCTGCAAGTGATTAAAAAAATTGCTTATAAAATTGTTTTATTTCACTATTATGTCTTTCTAGAATCACACTAGTGCCCCAAAAAAAAAAACATGTATACAAGGGGCTTTTACACTAATTGTTATGGAGACAGTATAGGAAGTGTGACGGACGACATTTTCAGTAAGATGTGATACTAGCTTCTATAACAATTGACTATGAAACTAATTCACTTTTAAAAAATAGTTAAAGTATACTTTTAGTCCTTTAAGTGTACATCAAGTATTTTTTTAGCCCCTTAACTTTATAAAGTATACTTTTGGTCCTTATAATTCTAACACGTTAGTTTGCTAACAGAAAAAGTTGACACAAAAAGCTCAAATTATGACTGTGTAAAATTAAGTTATTATGACTGTATAATTAAATATTATTAATATTAAATTTAAAATACGTATAAATTTTAAAATAAAAATAAATCTGATAAAAAGAAAAGAGCAAATCAATCGTCTTCTCTACCTCAAGACAACACGCATCCAAACCCAGCAACTTCACCTCTACTTCTATCCTCAAGCATCATCTGAACCCAGTGACTTCACCTCTACTTCCATTCCTCAAGCATCGTCGACAGAGTCAAGTCTTGAGATTCACTCACTTTTTTTCTAGTTGGGTGTATGATACGATTCACTCGCTTTCAATGGATAACAGTTGCGGAAGACAACATTGTTGAAGGTGAGATTTTTTTCCATTGTGCCAAATCTTTGAAATTGTTTGTTGGGTCTGTGTAAGAAATGCTATAATTTTTGCCGTTGGTGATAATTTTTTTGGGTTGAATCTTTTTTTTTTTTTTCCGGGATTGGGTATTTGATACGATTCACTCACTTTTTGTGGATAACAGTTCCAGAAGATAGCATCATCGATGGAGTGAAGGCTTGAGATCAAGGTGAGATTTTTTTCCATTGAGCCAAATCATTGAAATTCTTTTTCAGGTCTGTGTAGGACATGCTATAATTTTTGCTGTTGGTGATAATTTTTTTGGTTGAATCTTTTTTTTTCGGTTGGGTATGTGATACGATTTACTCACTTTCGGTTGAGAATCAGTATGTTATAACTATGGAAGGGTTTCGCTTGAGAGATCGGGAAGCATGATCGAAGGTGCGATGACAGATTTTGAGGTTCATATGGAACTTCTTTTTAGTGAATGAGGGGCACTAGGGCTATGTTCTAATATAGCTTTCTATTTATAATTTTTTTTATTTGCTTGATGGTTAACAAAAAAATATTTGCAGGAGAAAAGATACAAGAAAACAAAACCAAATATTGAGCCAATCTACAGAGAAATTGAAATACGCACCAGTCTTGTGGCTATAGAGGAGATACGCACTAAACTACCAATTTGCCAAAAGATACGCACCGCGGACTTGTGACTATAGATGTGATATGTTGAAGATGAAAAACAATTCATAGTTGAGAGAGATTTTTCTTCTTTTTTCATAAGTTTATAGAGATATGATATTGTCACTACCAATTTTATGTTACAACCACTTTTTCGGTAGTGACATAAAATTGGTAGTATAGTATCCTATACCAAGTATATAACAATCAAGGTTTTGATATCTAGGGTTTCAAGTTTTTAAATTTTTTTAATTTACACATATTTTAAATTTAATATTAATAATATTTAATTACACAGTCGTTATTTAATTTTACACCGTTATCATTTGAACTTGTTGTGTCAGCATTTTCCGTTAACAGACTAACGGTGTTAGAATTATGAGGACAAAAAGTATGCTTTATAAAGTTAAGTGGCCAAAAATATACTTGATGTAAACTTAAAGGATTAAAAGTATACTTTAACCTTTAAGAATTTATCTATTTCTATATTGATTACAAAGACAACTTGTGTAAGAAGTACTCCCTCTGACGCTAATTATAAGACAAAGTTTGTAATGCAATTTGCACTATAAACTTTATCTTATACTTAAGACTAGAGGTAGTATTATCTTCTTGTTGAATTCACATGGTGTGGCTGCTTTTACTAACTTAACGAACACCTTATTAGTTTATAAATCACCTTTTAATAATAATAATAATAATAGGAAATTAGTTTAATTTTTGGGCTACAATTGATCCTTAGAATTAGTATATGAATAACAATTCCATGATGTAGATTTATTGAATTTTCTAATATGGTAGTGAATGTTGGGTTTTAAAGGGACAACATGAACATAAACTGAGAGTAGCCGAGATGAGGATACTAAGATGGATGTATAGTCATACATAACAATATAAGATTCGTAATAATCATATATGCAAACGAGTTAAAATGGCATATAGTAAAGAGAAAATGGTAGAGAATTATCTGAGGCGGTACGGATATGTCTAAAAACGGTCATTGTGTGCATCGGTGAGGAGGGTCGATCAAGTAATATGAAGCCATTTAAAAAAAAAAAGGCAGAGGAAAACCGAAGCGAATAGTCAATAAAGCTATAAAGCGAGATTTATTGGTTAATAATATGTCTAAGGATTTTGTTTTCGATAGTGAATGTTGGTTTTCGATAAAACACAATGACGTCATACAATTCATATAGCTAATCTGACCAAGTGAAATACGACTTTTTTTTTATTTATTGTTGTAGTAGTAAAATTGCTAATTGTTTTGGCTACAATTGATCCTTTGAAAAAATAAGCCAGGAAAAAAATAGAGGTAGTGCATTAAAAAATGTTGAAAAATTGCTGTTTTGAAATTTTGTTAATTAAAAGAATATAATATATTTTTAAACTCAGGAAATATTAGCAACGTGAATCAATAAATATCAATACTCAAATTTAAATCATTTCATTAATTCTTTTTTTAATTAATGAGGTATGTACTAATAATTTGAGATTATAAGCTAAACCTCTCATTGCTCAAGGCTACAACATCATTGGCATAAAAATAATTAAAAATGAAACTTTGGGGGAAAAAATATAACTTGAATTTCAAAATCTCAAATCAGTCTTGTTATTTTTAAAAATATAGATATTGACTACTCTTAAATAACAACCGATAATTCATTTTAAAAGCCAATAATTGAATTGAGATTTTGAAGTTAAACACTATTTTTAATTTTTATATTCTTTTCCCTAATAGGTTGTTTGGTTTGAGGAGAATGAATGAGAGGCAAGTGAAAATTTTTACTAAATTATCATTAATAAGAACAAAAAGGTTTTCTTATTGAGAGTGTAGTTATAAAATATTAAAAAAAATATTATGAGTAATTTAAGCAAAACAAGATAAAAAAAATTAAAAAAAAAATTTCTCTCCCCTCCCCCAAATTTCTCATCGATTTTGTCCATTGAAAAAAAAACAAATCACCGTTGTTATTTCACTTGGGTGGCGCAGAGAGATAATTTTTTAAAAAATTTTTGTGAAAAGTGAAAAGCAACGGAGGGAACGGAGAGAGAGTATCATACAAAGGTGGAAATAGGATCGCTTGGGATATGCCTCACTTAAATATATTTCGGTCAAGTTTGAGCCTGATCTGAACCTAAATATAGGTATTTTCTTAAATTTGCGTCTGGACCTTCAAAAGATTCGATAAGGCTTGAAGCGTGTTTAAAGACCTACTCAAAACATAAGTCTTTAAATAACCTCTAAATTCTATATCTTCAAACTCATATATAAAAATATTACATTATGTCTTAAATGTCTAACATATCTATTCTCATGGTAATATATATAAGGGCTTAGTGAAAAAAAAAAAAAAAAAGAATGCATAGTGGTAATAGTTGTCCGAGTAAGTAAAAAAAAAAAAAAAACTAATCTTCTATTAACTAATAAGATGTTTTTTTTGCAATCCACTAATCATAACAAGCAACAGCTCAAATTGGATTTTAGCTTTTACTTTTCCTACGTAAATGGGGACAAACTCCTCCTTCTACAATTATAACATTTCATTTGGTACTAAAATAAGATCATAACAATTATTATGTTTTAGTGGACGATGTTAATCAAGGAAGAGAGAGTGAGTTAGTATTGTCATCTCGAGCAATACAAGAAAAGAATGGTAAGGGTAAATGATAAATGTGAATACAAGATTTAAGTGTGTGTAACGATAAAATGTGAAATTTAAGATAAAGGATAAATTGGTAAATTTATAAATTATTTAGATGATATTATATATAATGGTATAAATTAACAAATTAAATAGGTTAGACATATAAATTGATAGATTAGATCTTGTGAAAATAAGTCTAATTGGCCATGTTTGTGAAACCGGACCGACCGGGAATCGACCAACCGGCCGTGAAACCGATCCGGTTTGGTGTAAAATCGGGCTGACCCGTTGAAACCGGTGTGAACCGGCCAGGTTACAAGGGTTAACCCGGTTCCTTTTTTTTTATTATTATTTGAATATATGATTATGTCACGAATATTGAAATATATAGTTATTTTACTACTGATCTAAAGTATTGAAATGATATATAGTATGTAAAATTTAGGTTGGTGTGATGAGAAATTAATTATTTTCTAATTTTTTTATACCTCACCGGTCTAACCCAGGTTGACTCCGATCTGACTCACTAACCCTTAACTCAATACCTCGACCGATTCAGTCACCGGTCCGGGATTCAGAACCTTACTAATTTGTTAATCTAAATAAGTTTAACAATAAATTTAATTTACCTATTTACTAATGGAGTAAAGCACCTGATAGATAGGACCTGGCTATTCCCATCCGTATAGATGACAGCATATGATGCTAACCCCACCATTGTTCAGTAAGGACAGATTTGTGGGTCAAACCCTTCAGACCCTGGGAATTAAAAAAACACACACAAATCCCTGTCTCTCTTTGATTATTTCGGTGAAAACAACATTTATTCAACTTGGGAGCTACAATCCAGAAAAGCAAGAGAGAGAGAATTAGATTCCGTTTACATCTAACTCTATCTCTAGGTGCTATTACACAACTTTTTACTGTAATTCATTCTGTAATGATGATTTCCTGATGATAAAGAAATGGACTCCACTTCTTCCGTCATTTAAACAAATCCCTCCAGAAGTCCCACACCTTTCTTCACTCTCCCTCTCTCTCTCTCTCTCTCCCCCTCCCTCCCAAAGCCTTCTCTCTGTCTGGATCACAATTTCACCATTCCCATTTATATAGCAAAGGGAAAGGAAAAGAGAGACGTAAAAGGAAAGTGATGGAGCTGACTCAACTCAGTTTTCTGGAAGAACTACTAGCTCCAAGAAGAGACACTTGGAGCACTTTTCCCTCTGGTTTGGAAGAGATATTCCCCTACAATGATTGGAGTTTTGATTCTTTTGTTGAGAACCCACCTTTAGCTCCTTTGAATCCTCCATTACCTTCATTTTCCACTCCACTAGACCCTAGATTTGAGGGTCCATACACTAATGAAGCAGAAGCAGCATATCCATTTGTTGATGGCTTCACTTTAACAGAGCTTCACTCTTCATATACCAGGAATGAAGATTCTGCACTATTTCCTGCACAGGAAAGTAACCCATCAATGGAGGATGAAGAGTTTGGCTTTCTGGGGGTAAGTGAAAATCAGAGCCTTGAAAGCATGAACACTACTGTCTGCAAAATTGAGGAACAGGTCACAGAAGTTCCAGTCTTTAACATGGGTTTGTGTGGGGAGAAGAAACCCAAGTCCAAGAAGCTTGAAGGTCAGCCCTCTAAGAATCTAATGGCTGAAAGGAGGAGAAGAAAGCGCCTCAATGACCGCCTCTCCATGCTAAGGTCTATAGTTCCTAAGATCAGCAAGGTAAAAAAAGTAGTATTCATGATTTCCCAGATGTAATACTTCAAGATTTCTTAGTTCATTTCATAGTTGACGCTTGAAAGTAAACTGATATGGATATGTCAACATTAACAGATGGACAGAACCTCTATTCTTGGGGATACCATAGATTATATGAAAGAGCTTCTAGAAAGGATCGGTAAGCTGCAAGAAGAAAGAACGGAAGAGACTGCAAATCAGATAAATTTCCTGGGTAAATCCAAAGAGATGAAGCCAAATGAAGTGATGGTAAGAAATTCACCCAAGGTATGGTTTTTAAACCCCTAAAACTGATGCACAATCAATGGTCCAGCGCCTGAATAAATACAAGTTCTGTGATGTTTTTGGCAGTTTGAGGTAGAGAAGGGAGACCAGGACACAAAAGTCAGTATCTGTTGTGGCACAAGGGCTGGATTGTTGCTATCAACAGTGAACACACTTGAAGCATTAGGACTTGAGATTCAACAATGCGTTATAAGCAGCTTCAATGATTTTTCAATGCAAGCATCTTGCTCAGAGGTTTATGACTACCTTTTTTCTAAGGGATTTAATCTCTGATTCCTTACGGGAAATCATTTATCTCTATTACTGATGATAATTCTTTCTCTGGGTGTTAGGTATCTGAGCAGAGAACTGGCTTTAGCTCTGAAGAGATAAAGCAAGCACTATTCAGAAATGCCGGTTATGGTGGGAGATGTCTATAAAGACCAAGATGTGAGCAGAATAGGCAAGTAGCTAAACTATTTCCAGAAGGTGTAAAAGAAGCAATTTTTACCTTGAAGTTCTTCAGAATAAGTTTAGTATTGATTGATGATGTACTTCATACAGCTTTACCCTTTATTTTATATTATATTGGGGTATCTTAGTACAAGGCGTCAGAGTTCTCATCAGACGAATATCACCTTTTTTTTAAAAAAAAATAATAAGCAAGTTTCAATCAATCTGAATTATTGCTGAACCCAAAACAGGAATCCAATCGCTAATTTTATAGATTCCTTTAATACGTTACATGTTGAGAGTTTCTTTTTTATTTTTTTCCCGTTCCCCTTCAGATATCAAGCGAATAATTGTCTGTCATCTGGTTATGTTTTTGTGGCAACGAAAACCACTCACCAACAGCTTATGGATATTGCATTTTTAATTGGGATTCTAATTATGTTAGATACCAGTATACCACCCGATTACAAGCACGAGGATTGGTAGTTGAACTACCAAATGAATCACTGTCTTGTAACTTCATAATTTCTAGTGGCTGCTAATAAATTAGTGAACGTACATGTAAGTTTGGGTTGCTGTCCTAGACGTACAAGTGAAACAGATGCTATCTTTCATGATGAGAAGGGAAAATCAACAGAAAGATGCCTTCTAAAGTGCAGAACTGCACTACTAATAAGAAAGATAACCTGAAAAGTACTGGTCCTGTTTTTAGTTGCAGGTACATCAATAATGGAGAGTCTGAGTTGAAAAATCTCCTTTTTGACTAAGAATATAGGATTTCTGAGCGAAAAAAAAAAAAGACTAAGAATATAGGATGTAATTCGTCACACGGGTTATGTAATGAATCAAAGACGAAGTTAACTACGCAGAACTATGAGGGAAAAATTAAAGGAATAATTGTACTCAGGTCCCCAGCTATAGAAAATGAGATCCACAAGTCCCTTGAAATATCCATGCAGGCAAATCCAGACATTTGGTAATATAATTCAATTGTAATAAAACAAAACACTCTCCATGAAACAAAGAAAATTGCTTCTGAAAAAAAAAAAAAAAAAACAAAGAAAATTGCTCTCTCCCATCCCTCTTCTCTCTCACCCATAGCCCCAATCTCCAACTTCAATGAAGAGCACTACCTGCACGGATGAGCATCTCTCTCTCTATGTTAGATAAGTTGCAGGCTTTTAACCTTCTTGTTTTTTTTTTTTTTTTATCGGCAATAACCATATTGATTGATTAATGTATAAATTACAGGAAGAGTGGGATTTGAGAAGAAAATAAAGTAGCAAGAACTTCAACGAGAAACAGAGAAAGAGAATTATGAACATACAGTACAATATAAAATTCCTTTGGCGGTTAGCAATAGAGCTCTACAAGTAAACCATACTTCTGTCCCCTCCACAATCACCTGGAAGTGACTGGAGCGCCATCTCCCTCCCAAACACCGAAAAAAATTCCAAACCCGAAAGTTGTCGCCGCCGAGCCCATGTTGATTCCACCTGTGATCCACCGGCGCTATGTTCCCGGCGAACACCACAAGAACGGCGACAATGGTCCCAGCTCGCAGATCCGTATTCTCTTCTGCAGCTCCATCCACTCCTCAATCTTCCTCGCGTAATCGCCGGACCGCCACCACTCCAAATCGATCACCATTACCGCGGTGTTAAGGGAGCAAGGCTTCCGACAGCCCGAAAATGTCAGCTCCAAACCTATGAAGAATGGATTTTGAGACATATATATAAACACACAGACAAGGAGAGGGCGGAGAGAGACACACACAGCGACTCACCCACCAAAGTATTACAATTATGGCCAACATAGAGAGAGAGATGCTCAGCTGTGCAGGTGTTACTCTTGGTCGGAGTCGGAGATTGGGGCAGCGGGTGAGAGGCAAGAGGATGGGAGAAGAGCAATTTTCTCCATTTCATGAAGGGCATTTTGACCCGGACTTACGTACAAATTAGAGATTTTAAGTAACTTTTAGTCATATTTTCTCTAAATTATTGGGACTTGAGTGCAATTTTCTTAAAATTAAAATTAAAATAAATACTGTACACAGGTCATTTACATTCACAGAGGGACCAAACCTGATCAGAGCAAAAAAAAAAAAAAAAAGAGGGACCAAACCTGAAGATGAAACTGGAACTCAGAGTCTCGTAGTCGCTCATAATATGGAATAAATTCATCTGTCCTCGCCAAGAGCTTCAATTCATGTGGAGGGATGGTAGGCCTCAATAAAGATGGAAAAGGCAATGGATGAAGGAAGAAACACAGACAGAGGAGACGAACTTGAGTCACCAGGGTAACCTTCAGGATCATCCACGTCCGCAAGCGGGCAACTTCTATTTTAAAGCTATATGCAAAGTAGAGTATATACTATATAGAGCTTCCTCGAAGACTCAAAGGTTACAGAAACAGTTTATGTAGCCAAACAGGCAGAAAACAATCGTTGCTATGTAACGCAATTTGGGGCATCATATTTGGAAAAACGTCCATGATCACGTCATATTTTGGACCAAGGAAAAATTGTATCTCCCATTTTTATTAGCTTACAAGAGCTGGCCAGTATAAGGTAGTGACCAAACTACACCGTCTAAAAGTGAGCTACTATACATTCACTAGTCTTTTCAATTACCAATCAGTACGGCTAAAAGATGGAGTGATACAACTCAATGGACTAAAGCTAAATCTATTGACTTTCATCTTCATCATCACAGCTTTCAGCTTCAACGTGGTCATCAATGTCTTCATCAGAGTTACAACTATCCATGAGCTTGGCTTGCGAATATTGAAACTTTTTTATGGCATCTCTAGCTTCAGACACCAATGCAATTTTTGCAGATTCAACCACGCCCCCCTTCTGAACGTTGCTTTCTTTACTAACTGCTTTCCCAAGTTTGGACATTTCTACTCGTGCAGACGCTGCTCTTCTCCTAGCTTCTCTGCAGCGTAATTGATTAATATACTTCTCATGCAGTATCCTGTTCTTAACTTGCTTCAGTACAGGGGGGCTAGTAATATCTGAATCACATGAGCTACTGAATCTTGAAAGGGCCTTTCCTTGGCGGGAAGATGATTTTTCATTGCAACTTTGCAGCCATCCTTGCTTCTCAGCTAGCTTCTCAGGAGTAGAGTGCGCACCACTGGGCGGAAAAGCATTAGTAGGAAAGACCACATTGGGTTCAAAAACAGAAAATAAATCTCCTTCATGGTCTGGACCAACTTTTTGATTGCGTTGTAACAGTTTTCTGAGAGACTTTTGAGTAAGATAACTCTTTGATTTGGAACGACTTGATTTTCTAGCTTCGTTAATGATAGGCTTGAGCAGCTTACTCGCAGAAAGCAAAACTTCTTCAATGGGTGATGACTTCAATTTTTTTGCCCTTGATCGAGGCTGATGTTGAGGTGGTGTTAAATGGTCTTGGTGAATTCTTTCAAAGCAATCCTGTGCTGATTTTCCAGGAACCTGCAATAGAATTTGTATAGGGATGAGTTCAAGAATAAATCCAATTGCATAAGCAAGCTCCAAATACAACAATGATCTGTGTTAATAGTAATATTGCATGCCATTGATTACACAGATCATGAACCAAGGTCATATATTTTCCCTTAGAAACTTCAAGACAGCATTTTGTGTTGTTCCCTCGAAACATTCACAAGGAACACTTCGGTTGTGTTAGTCTCACTAGCACATAAAAGTGTCCTTTTATCATGTGCTCCTCAAATTCCTGAAGTTACATGTTTCCATCTTTATGCAAGTATTAATCTAGAAGATAGACAGTCTTCCAAGTTTCACCGAAGAATTGTTAATATTATAAAATTTTTAGCTCAGTTGAAATCAAACCAGCCCACTTCTATCAGTCTTTCAAGGAAAATTCTGAAACCGAAAGAAACTTAATTTTTTTTCAACTTTGATTTATTTCACTAAAAAAGATTGAAGTTGTCCGAGACTCTAATAACGTCTGGCAGCATGCTATTCAGCTTCAGGTGTTACTCAATTAAGATATGGTCTCTCAAAAACGATAAAACACATGTAGAACTTGACGTCAACGCAAGTGGATACAAGAATTCCTATCTCAATATTTACGACCATGGAGAAAGACTTGTGAAGACAGAAAGCAGCGATAAATAAAATACTTGACAAAAAGCAAAGAGCTGACCATAAAGGAGGTATAAAATGATAGAAAAATACCAGTCTAGAAACTTTCTTCCAGAAATGAGGGGTAGGCTTTGCAGCGAAATACGCTCTCCGTAATGCCACCTCTTGTTCCTTAGTCCACCCATTTTGAGTTGCTCCACTATTTTCATCTCGCTTTCTCTTTCCCATGACAAGAGCTTCAATTTTAAATTTCTCACGAGACATAGAAACGCCCTTCGTCATCTGTTCACCTTTACGTGAAGACGTTTCAATCGGTTTATCTTCTAAAGGAGTTTTACGAGAAACTACTTGATCTGCTTCTTCCTCCACAGAAAAATCTGAATCAAGGTCGATAATTTCAACAGATTTTGCCCTGTTAACCACTTGCTCTGGTTGAGAACTAACGTCTTTGGCGTTCAGGAGCCTCTGAGATCGTCTGAGACTCTGAACATGACTATTTAGTTGCCTAGGTGTCACATTCTCCGAACCAACCAGAGAGTTATCAGGTTTCCTGGGTTTCTTCAAACCTCTACTCCGGAAATCTCTAAGCTCGAGAAAGCGAATTTTCCGACGAGACAATCGGAAAGATCTTCTGGGACAAGGAAAGCCACCGGCCCCATCGCTTAATCTAGAAGATCTTCTCAATTCAAAAGGGGCAGTGTTGCCATTTCCCGACTTGCGACCGGAATCGTTGGATTTCTTGGAAGAATTGTTCTTCGAATCCTTGTGGCTCTGCGGCGAAAGACCAATTTGAACAGTGGCGGAAGAAGAAGAAGGATTTGAGTAGCATACTGATTTTCTAGTGGATTTAGATGTGAAAGCCTTGGAATCTTCGGCTTTCCGGGGAGTCTTGGGTTGCAAAGGTGGTTCTGTGGTGGTTATCTGATGAAGGAATCTTGGAGATCGACGGGGCGTCGTGAATTCAACTGTCGGGATGAAGGAGTTTCTCCTATTAGGCATCCCCAAATGCACTTGACTGGAAAGGTTCAGTTTTGAGCTCTGATGAAGAAATCAGAGGGAAGCCGAAACACAACCCTCTCTGTTTCAATTTTCAAACTCAACTCAAACGCGAAACATTGGCTACCAAAAAACACTTTGGACTTAGAAAACAGTCCCGCACACATTTGAGAGCCAAAGCCCGCCCTCACTCATATTAGAAAAAGAGAAGAAAAAGTGCCTTGGGCCCTAACTTTTTCAAGGAAAAAACACAAAGGCAAGTATTTAAATTTGGGCCAATATAGTGTCTATGGGGCGGAGGAGTGGGCTGCTTTAATTGGTCACAGAATGGCTTGGGATGAGGGCCTGTGAACAGGGCTGTGATGATCCTACCTGTAGTATGGTTTTCTTACAGATCAGGTGCCTACTCCAGCGAGATTGGACTGTGAAGACAGTGCATATTTCCCGTCAGCAAAATGGAATGGCTGATGGATTAGCAAAGGAAGGAATTTCAGTTTCTGCCATTTTGCATGATTGTCCATTCAATCTTAGGACTGTGTTTAACCACAATTGCATAGGACTTGATCCCCTTTTAGATTCTAATAATATAAAGGCGTATGCCTCATACTTTTACCAAAAAAGTTTGCAAATTGAGTTATCAAAAATTTGCAAACTTAACCTTGAACATCTAGTAAGGTTCAATCCTTGGTGATGTATATGGAGAAGATCTCATAGACAACATTAAAGATTCTTTAAAAAGTTTACGATGCGAGGAGATTAGTCACCATTACCAATGATGAATACCTTAGGCCTAAAAAGAATTTGCAAACTAAACCAAAGTTACATTTAGTATATAATAGAATTACCTACAATAAAAGGATAGATATGCTAAAAGAAATGTAAAAAGTTTCAAACTTGTCTAAAATTGCATTTTAGGGCATGCATCTAGGGGAATGGTCATAGAAAACCTTGAGATATCTCACAAACTTTAGATTAGAAGCCAGATCTTTCACAAAAAATTGAGGTTCACGCATAGCGCCCCAAATGCAAATAGTCAAATTCACAAGATTTACAACAGTAGGAATGACAATGAAACATTTATGTTGAGGTTCTCTCTCACACACACACAGAGTCTCCTTTCCCAATTATAAAGAATTTTGGTTGAACCATGAAGTGAGGTATATGCATGCAATAGCTATATATGCAAGTACAGCTCTGGGTTGATTCGACCTTCGCATCACTAAGCAATAATAATGATCTATTTGGTGCTTCTCATCATCCAAAAATCAATGTCGTTGGCTTCCAATAATGTTATAGAACCGGCTAGTAAATCAACCAGAAGTTGTACACCAAAATAATAATAATAATAATAATCAACATGAAGTTTTGTGTACTTCATCTCAGTTCTTCACTGCTCTGTAGTATCTGTGCAGAAAGAGCAGATCCGAATAAGCTAACCATTTCTGAACCAATTCATTAATCAAATTTAAGGCCGGCTTCTTTCTTCTTATTAATTATTTAGTTAATGCGGTTCAGTCAAGCTGGATGAATAACTTTAACTTATATAAAGCCTGCTTTAATCATCACCCCTTATGAGCATGTTTGGCAAAGCAGAGAGGAGGTAAAAAAGCCCATCAGGTTTGAAAATGTTGATCCCATCTGTTTGGCAAAGCATCATACGGTGATGGATTTTTTTTTTTTTTTTTTTTTAAAGGCTTCTGGGTTGAAGCCACTTTGGTGAGCTTCACCGTCACCAAAGCTTCTCCATCACCAAAAAAGGACCGTTGGAGCAACTCGCACGACCCAGCTGTCTCCACCCTCACGCCCCAGGACAAAATCGCAGGACCGTTTTCTTCTTCAGCTTCTCCATCTCCTGTTGGCAGCCTGGTAAGCGACGTCACACGTCTTCTCTTCTCTTCAATTAATTTCCTGCAGAAGCGCCAAGGTCTAATCTCCTCTGCACTCGGGATTGTTACTAGGAATGATTCTTTATTTCCATTTCCAGATGATGTTGAACTTGCTTCTGCGATTTATTTCCCCTGCACCGTAATATGTCTCTGTTTTTTGGCCATGTACTATACGTCTCCGTTATTTTGTCTCTGCACCTTTTTTTTTTTTCTATTTTTGGTCTCTTGAATCGATGCTGGCAATGTGATATTCTGCACCGTCATATGTCTCTTGAATTGATGCTGGCAATGTGATATTCTGGGCATGTTATTATTGCTCTTGCTGTATCTAATTTTTTTATCCGTTCGGTCTCTCGGCCTCTTGAATTGTTTATACGAGTGTTTGAAACTGGAATATGTTTATATATAAAGTTGAAGAATCGTTTGCCTCTGGTTTTTTATCCGTTCGGTCTCTCTGGGGTTCAATATTTTCAGTTGATGATGATGGCTTTTTCTTTTATTAGGACTCATATAATATATATATGTGTGTGTATATATATATATATATAAATTTGAAGAATCGTTTGCCTCTGGTGTTATGGGTCCTCATGTTTTTCGTGAAGCATGTTATTAGAAAAAATAACAAGGATTTGTAAAACGAAACTATACTGTGCTTGGTATGTGTGAGCAAGGGAATATTTCTTTTACAGATGTTTGTCTCGGCCACATGCTATTGTTGGGTAATGCAATCTAAAATTCAATTTTACTGTGTTGTAATTTTTTTAATGATAATTTTACTGTTTTTTTTAGCAAATTAACATTTAAATTTAATTTTTTAGCTTAAATTATCACATAATATATAACATATATGCATAGATATACACATATATAAATACACGGCTTTTTTCCCTATTTGTCACTTTTTAAATAATTAATTACTATTTTGCCACTATTTTCAAAATATTTCCCAATGTGTCACTATTTAGTCGACTAAACCAAGGTTTAGTCGACTAAAACGCGGGGCGTTGATTTTTTTTACTGCCCCCGAGATTTAGTTGACTAACTCAAGTGGCTTAGTTGACTAAATAGGGACAGGGGATTTTTTAAAAACCCCAATCGCGGCATTTGGAACCTTAATCCACCACAAAACCTCCCCAATCCTTTCCTCTCTATTTTTTTCACCAAATCTTTATTGAATCCGTTAGTGGATAGCGAATGAAACTTTATTCTAGCATTATTTGCGTCGATTTCGATATGTTCTCATCTCCATTTCGAATTTCCGCCGTTGTTCTTTCGTTTATGTGGGCTTTTACCTTTTCTTCGTCCAATTATTTATTTATTTATTTATTAATATTATTAATATTTTAGTATAAATTATAGGGTTAAACATAAAACTCTTTATCATGTTCATGCTTGTATAACACGCTCGATAATATTGTGGGACCCGTTAGATAATCAACTCCTTTGTCATGCAGTTCGGATCTTATTGGCACGTGTAGCTATAAAACAACCATAAAATTAATTTTTTTTTATTAAGTTTTTATATTGAGGATTTTTCTGTTACCATTCTTAGTTATGTCCACGATCCTCACTGAACTTTGGAATCTTGTAAAACTCATTTTTATTTTTTATTATTTGTCTACCTTATATTTTGGGGTTATTTTTGTCTTCTTTTTTCATTTTATTCTCATAATCTCATATAGACCATTAGATTAAAACAATATATTATTCAGATTCAATCTTTTATAAAATTATTTCTATAAACATAAATAAGTAAATTTAAACTCTTAAAATTTGATCTATACCCTTCATAATTGCAATTTGTAATAAATAAAGAAATTTTAAATTATAAAAAATTATACTAATAATTTTATAAAATATTAAATCTAAAATATACATTCCATTATCTAAGGATGGAGATGAGATGATGACATAAAAGAGGATAATGAGGATATCATTTTCCTATATTTTGATACAGTAACTTTTTTTATCCTCTATAATCTCATATAGGATATCATTTTCCTATATTTTGATATATTATGAGTAACATATGAATGCTTGCCGAAGGTAGGTTGAGTACCTCAAGAAGTTGTTGTTGATGAGTTTGAAAATGAAGACATCATTAGGGATTTTCATATCTATTTTAAATCAATATCTTAACTAATCAATTTGATATTTTAATGTAAATTATAAATTTTGAAAAATATTTCTTCATATTCAAGTTTAAGAAACCATAAAATTATTTTTTTTTATTAAGATTTTATATTAGGGATTTTTCTATTAGGATTCTTAGTCATGTCCTGATCTTGGGTGAACTTTGATTTTAAATATAAAACTCATAAACGAAAGAACAACAACGGAAATTTAAAATGGAGATGAGAACATATCAAAATTGACGCAAATGATGCTAGAACGAAGTTTTCTTCGCTACCCACCAACGGATTCAGTAAGGATTTGGTGAGAAAAACAGAGGGGGAGAGGTTTGGGGAGGTTTTGTAGTAGATTAAAGTTCCATTATGACGCAAATGGGGTTTTAAAAAAAACCCTCTGCCGACATTTAGTCGACTAACCCAAGTGGGTTAGTCGACTAAATCGCGGGGCATTAAAAGAAATCAGCGCCCCGCGTTTTAGTCGATTAAACATTGGTTTAGTCAACTAAATAGTGGCACATTGAGAAATAATTTGAAAACAGTGGCGAAATGATAATTAATTATTTAAAAAGTGGCAAATAGAGGAAAAAAAAAAAAGGCATAGATACACACATCTATATGCAAGGACGGAACTTAGAAGATACAAGATTTTTATTTTTTTTAGAAAAATAATGAAGGGATGTGTGCAGAATCATGTGCAATCTGCGAAGGGGGGAACCAAGTTTGAATCCAACCATTTGAATCAGGAAGTCATGTGCAGTCTATAAATCAAGTTTAGATTCAGGCGTCTGTATTTCTGCTTCTAAATACGCATTCACTTGCTGTTAATAAAGCAAAATAGAGAAGATGAGGCATAAGAGAATCAAAAAAGGGGGAAAAACAGAAGGAGGGACACAGATCGCATACCCATAAAACTAGAGAAGAGCCAGAAACCTGCATCACCAACATTGATTTAAGTACTTCAAGTGAGGAAGTGGCGTAACCTGCAAATAATGTACTAAAAAATTAATATTCAACAAAATGGAATATGTTGAGCAAGATATTGAGAAGAACAGAGCAGTTTACTTTGATAAATAAGTGATAGAAGAAAACGAATTTACAGGGTTTGGAAATTTGACTGTGCGTAGAAGGAAGAATGTGATGCATATTTGAGAAGCCACAATTTGGAAGGGCTTGACTATTGAGGGTGTTACAGAAAATGAGGCTGGGAAGTGAGAGAAGTGACTCTGGAATCAAACTCAGATCCATGGATCTGGAGTTTCTTCGTGCGGAGAAGTGGGAGGATGAGTTTTTCAGACTAGGAAGCAATGAGAATGGAAAGCACAGGTTGCTGCTGTTCCAGCCAAGAGAGGAAGTCTCTGTTGGGTAAATTGGTGGGTAGCCTGGGGGGTGGTGGTGGAGGCGGCTAAGAAAGCGAACAACGCAGAACGGAGAAGAAAGGGTGAAAGTTTTCGTATAAATGTTGAGTGAAGTGGAGTGGGTAAGAGAGTGTGTTGCAATATATAATGGAGAGTAGCTTATAGAGTGCAAACACATATTTCAAGCTCACTCACTAGACTCTAACGGTTACTTCTTTTATTTGAATCCCTTTTACAGTCATTATATTAATCTTATTAGAATGGAAAATGTTTGCATAGTCTCATTATGTTTGTATGTGTAAGCCATGATTTTGAAATCTGAATTCTACCAGGCAATCAATAGTAATGATGCATTATTATATTGGGTGATTCATTAATTGTAATGGTTCAAAATTAAGAATTTTATCGGCTTTATTCTACCTACTTAGTACTTATTCAACTCTTTTTAAAATATTTTTTTGGCCAACAAAACCTAAATAAAGTGCAGCATTTTAGGATAGATTCTATCCTGCCTTCCGTGAAAAAGTCCCTTTTTTTTTCTTACTTTGGTTCGTACGGAGTTAGCTTCCTTCAACGTCAGCCAGCCGGTGAGAGAGACTTTGTGTTATCTTTCTGCGACGAATTTTTTTGTCTTTTGGAACTACATCTTGCTCTTCTGGTTTTGGCCCCCCTAAAATATCTATCCAAGGTCCGTTCCTATCTATATGTAATATTCAATAAGATTCATGTCATTTTTAACCAATTTCCATCTTAACTGACTTTTCAAACGTTGTATCAAACAAGAACCTATCAGGAAAAAAAAAAGTTACTTCTGCTACTACTATTTCAAACCCAAATCAAATCTACAATTTAATTTTTAGAAAAAAGTCCATCTAGAAAAGGCCCACAGAAAAAAGTCACTAATAACACCGTTTTTCCAAATGGTCCCTATATATATATATATATATATATATATATAATCAATATAAGGCATTAAAAGCACATCTGTAACTGCCATCAATGAGCTTGTTTTTTGTGCACTTGAGGTCATTTTGAGTGCGGTAATTATAGACTGCTTTGACAAGATACAATATAAAAGTATATATATAGAAACACACAAATAAACTGAATTATAAGAGATATAAATGAATAACTTACTGGTTGAATGTCTCCTGCATGTGTGGTTTCGTCTATTGAACCCCGCTTATAGAGTCATAGTACCAAATCCTTTTGTGTATTGAATTTACAATTATGAGTATCCAATGGTTTCTAAGTACAATGAAAAATCGCATCATCAGGACAATCACAATAAATAAAAACTAATTTAAGTAAAATTAATGATTTTTCCCATCCTTGAATGTGAGGCACAAAGAAATAAGTGTCACTTCTGTTTGGTGTCATCCTAATGAATTCATCCCTCAGAAACCCCGTATGCTATTGCTTATTGGCTTTACCCTAGTTATTGAGATGGTTAAGGTGGATGAACTTGATCTTGTCCTAGAGGCCAGGGGGACGAGGTAAGTATGGTACAAGTGCTTGAAATGCCGAAATCAATATATCAAAATATAATCAAAGTTTTAAGCAACCAACTATTTAACCATACAGTTGCAGAAATATCTCATAAAGAAGTTGAAAAAGCTTGAACTTGCCATGTCCTTGTTCAAAACCTCAGAAACAAGCTCTTCACTTATAGCTTCCATTTTTTAGTTGGTAAGCTCTTCACCCTAAGTTGAGCTTTTAGTTGAAAAAGCTCTTCACCCTAAGTAGCCTTTATATTCCCTCTCAAACCAAACAAACCCTAAGTTTTTTTTTTTTCAGTTTTTTTCTATCTAAACTTGTTTTTTAAATAATCATCCAAATAAATTTCAATTTGTAAAAAAGTCACTTGTACAATCACCAATCCGAATATAAATCACACTTACAATCTAACTTTTATCATATATTAAATTTGCAAAATTCATATTGAAAAAAAATTGCATGAGGCTGGCTTCTTCTTTTCATTAATTAATTAGCTAATGTGGTTTAGAGTTTGTTATATTTGAAGTAACTGTAACTTCACTTGATTAGTAGTACATAACAACAATAAAGCTTTTATTTCACTAGGTGAGGTTGACTACATTAATCATATCATGTCATTGTGCTCTATCAAAACTAAATCTTTGGATAAGTTATTAACCAAAAGATCTCGTGCTATGACCTCATTGGGTGTTTGTTTCATTCTTCCTCCACCTCTTTCTATAAAAATCTATATTGTTTGATCAACCCTCCTAACCGGCGCACTCAATGGCCTCTTTTGAATATGTTTATACCACCTTAAATGATTTTCTACCATTTTCTCTTCTATAGATGTCACTCCAACTTGTTTGTAAATATGATCATTACGCATGACCACAAATCTATCTCAACATCCTCATCGATGCTACCCTTATTTTATTTACATATTGTCCATTTAAAGTCCAACATTAATTACCATAAAGCATTGGTGGTCTTATACTTTATTAGGTATACTTTTCGGTCACAAATAACTACAATAATTTTTCTCCATTTATATCATCCAACATGAATTTTATTATTAATATCTCCATTAATTTCATCATCTTGTTGTGTAATTGATCTCAAATATCTAAACTTTGTCAGTTGTGGAATAACCTAGCCCCAATTTAATTCCACTTCACTTCTAACTATTCTATTATAAAAATTACAATGCACATATTTAGTTTTACTCCTACTTAGTGAAAGCCTTTTAACTCCAAAATTCTTCTCCATATCTCAAGTTTAAAATTATTTTCCTCCCTAGATTTAGTCAACAGAACTATATCATCAATTAAAAAAAAAAAAGCATGCAATTAGAGATCTCCTCTTTCATAGGCTCAGTAAGAATGTATACCACTAGGTTGAGCAAATAAATTAAAGACTCAAAGCTAACCCCTAATTCAGGTCAATCCTTCTAGAAAAATCATTTGTCTCATCTCCAAGCATTGTAACATTGCTTGTTACCTCCTCATACATGTCCTGAATGACTTTGATATATGCAACGTGTACTCCTTCTTTTCCAAGACTTTCTAAAGTTCCAAATGAATGAAAACCATATGCAAATCCCCTCCTTTGCTCCAATACTTTTCCCTTAGCCCCTTTAGTAAATAAATCGCTTTTGTTTGTGGACCTTAGCAAAAATCCATTGGTTCTTAGAAATACCAGTCTTTAACCTCAACTTGTGCTCAATCACCTTTTCCCATAATTTTATTATATGACAGAAGCTTAATTATTTTCTAGTTTGTACAATTCTAAATGTCCTCTTTATTTTTATAAATAGGGAACAAAATACTTTCTCTCCACCTATCGAGCATTTTCTTGAATCGTAAAATTTCATTAAATAACTTAGTAAACCACAACATATTCTGTTCACCCAAACATTTTCACACTTCAATAGGAACATCATCATGTCCAACAGCTTTACCATTTTCCATTTTCTTAAGAGTTTCCTCTACCTCACCAATTCAAATCTTGCGATAAAATGAAAAATTGAGCTCACCTTCTTGTGTTGTCAAATCTTCCAATTCTACTTTAAATATAACTATTGTTTAGTAGTAGAGTATTATAAATTCACACCAACAATATTGATGTTCTTTGTTTCAATCAAGGATGAGTAAGTTTATGTTAAATTAAGTTTTCTTTAATCACCATCACCAATTAATTAAGTTGACTCGAACAAAATATAGATATATATAAGTATATAACAGCTCATCATCCTATCAATTTAGCAGCTTAATTAATTCCACCATATATAGATACACCAAAAGCGTATTTTTAACATACTGGGGAAAAAAGGAGAAGATGTGGGCAAGAGGAAACATAAAACCACATGAAAGCAGAAGCATGCCTAGCTACTTGCATTAGAATAATTTAATTATTGGCATATGGCAAATATATATTCCTATAGTAATTAACATGCACTGTCTGTACGTTCGTATATAGTGAAGTACTATAAGTGTATTAATATTATACTAAATCTCTCCATCAAAATTTTGTTAGCACTATATTATCTCATGCTTCTAATAGAAATATCTCAATCAAACCAATGTGCTGACGAAACATTATTGGGAGTCCACGGTATTGATACAAAGCATCATTTGTCCTTATCCCGACAAATGCAAAATGACTCATATAAAAAGTAGTAATATTTAATTAATGAAAATGAAAAGTAAGGTCATAAAAATTATCATAAGTAGCCTTGGTTAAGAAGAATTAATCCCACTTGGGCAACTTGGGCATCACGTTTTGATATAGCCACCACCTCAGTATTCATCATATAATAATTCGTAACGTTTGACCCAGAGTGACAACATTTGGTATGTTTACCTAACTTTTTGCGTATTTCTGGGGCAAACGACCAGCCAACTTTTCGTTGAACCAATCCATTTGCTTTAAACGATCTCTCTGAGTGAAGATGAAGCTGTGATGATTAAAATAGCATATCCACATGCAACTGGAGAGCACTTCATTGTGCTGATGATCCTAATGGGACATATAGACTAAATAATTATATACCTACGTCGTCAATTATCACTTCATTGATTTGCTTTATAAGATTCCCTTAGCTTCTTATTTTCTTGTTTTGGTCATACAAAACAAAATAGCTAGGAGAAAGAGAAATATGATTATATTAATTCACGTATGAAAAGATTAATGAGAGAGAGAGAGAGAGAGAGAGGAGAATTATTTAATTAAGCTGTTTTTTGTTTGGGAAAAATATACTCCTAGCCTAACCCCTCCCCATTGGAATCGAAAGGGAGACTCACACATGCCCGTGCACACACCACATAACCTATTTTTGGGTTAGATAGATCTCACAACCTCCCATTAAACTCTGCTATAGTTATCACTTGAGTTAATGACTCTTGGTATTAATTAAGTTGTTTTGCTTGAAAGAAAATGGAAGTGCAAAATCTATATATATATATATATATATATATATATATATATATATATATAAGGTGAAGGTGCAACTCTGCCATGAACTATTTCCCATTCTCTATCTAACATAATGATGAAGTTCCTGCATGTGAGCGCCGCTATATGCAGGAACGGACCTAGGAATTTTACTGACGGGGGGCGAAAATAAAAAAATATTATATTAAATAAAAGTACTTGAAATACGATAAAGATCTAATATGCAAAAAAAAAAAAGTAAAAGAAATCTATTGCAAAAATTAAGATTATTTCATTTGACTCTTATTCTTTGTGTTTTCATATTGTTAAACTCATCTATAATTGACCCCATGCTAAAACTCAAAACAATTTCTTTTTCAATGTATGTAATCAAAGAATTATCAAGAAATTGACCTTTCATTTTATTTCGAAGCCTATTCTTGATTATCTTCATGGCAAATTATTTCATGACCAATATGATTTTAAAAATATTATTGATAACAAAAGTAAACCAATCAAGCGCCTCGTAGCGCGATGGCACTAGAGCCAGCCTTAAGAGCTGACCTTTCCCCTTGTCCAAGATTCGAGCCCTGTCTCCCCCTCCCCCCACTGGCTATATCAAAAAAAAAGTAAACCAATTAAAATTAAATATTAGCCATCATCTATACTCTCATAATCATCTTTTAACAAAACTAAATTAAATATTAGCCATCATCTATACTCTCATAATCATCTTTTAACAAAACTCAATACTTGTCCAAAATACTAATCCATAAATATTCTCTAATCAGTATAAAATCATGTATAATAAATTTCATGAAGAAAATTTAATGATGAGAAGTTATTTTAAATACTTTATTGATTCTCAAAATTTACCGTAAGAGAAAAATGGTAAAACAAGTGGGTTGGGGATATATTAAAGGTTGTGCCATTGTGGGCCCACCTCTTTATTTTTTTTTTAAACACGTATGAAAGCAAACGGATGCGAAATTGAGACTGACATTTATATCTAAGTTGATACTCCTATATATGAAAGCAAATCAGTTGTAAACCACTGATGTTTTTTTTTCTTTTTTTTAGGGGGGCGGGGGCCACCCCTAGCCCCCCCTTGTGTCCGTCCTTGGCTATATGCACATAAACATTTTTTGAAGGACCAACGTATGTTACTTTATGATATGCCTGGACACCAAATCCACCCCCACCACACTAAAGTATTGGATATATAATAGGTATATGTAACAAACAAGACATTTTTGCTCTATCTGAGAACTATTCATGTGTACTAATGAACCTAAAAAATGTTATGAATACTTCATGAGTAAATTTGATTTGCATATTCATTGTCTATTTATAAAGAAGCACTAGCTAGCACTACCACTACAAAAAAAAAAAAAACAGTTTTTTGCGGCGGGAAAATTCCATCGCAAAAAAGCCATTTTCCATCGCAAAACTCATTTGCGGCGGAATTAATTCCGTCGCAAAAATCGCCATCGCAAACCAATTTTCCGTCACAAAAATACTATTTTCTCTCGCAAATCCTGATATTTACGAGGGAAGAATTTTCCCTCGCAAATACTGGAATTTGCGAGGGAAAATCCCCTCGCAAAATTTGGATTTTGCGAGGGAAACTTGTTCCCTCGCAAATTCTGAAATTTGCGAGGGAAAGAGTTTCCCACGCAAAATCCACAATTTTGCGAGGGAACAAGTTTCCCTCGCAAAATGGAGGAGTTTGCGAGGGAAACACTTTTCCCTCGCAAATGTCAATTAATTTTTTAAAAAAAATCTAAAATAATAAAATAATTACATAAAAAAATATTTTTTTAAAAAAAACTTGTACCAAATGCTATTTTGCAATAACTATAACCATAATTTTATGATCCAACAATGATTAATTCCACCCCCCACAATCCCACCTCTCCGCAGACCGTTTCTCTCACTACACACCCACATTTACTCACCCAACTCTAATCAATATTCCCTAAAAATTGCAACCTAGAATGGACAAGAAATACGCCTCCACCTTTATATTCCAACTGTAGGTTCCGTGCCCTCTCCAACTCATATTTCTATCTCCATTCGGCCGCCTCAGCTTGAGCTGAAGTTTTTCCTTCTGCAGCCTGCCTCAGGGCCTTTGCAACAGCTAGAAGGAACAAAGAACCCTATATCAAGGTCATGTCTTGTTGCAGTTGATATTAATAATTTCAACAAAATATGAGCGTACTTTTCAAGGCTTCAGAAAACTTAATGAGATGGTCATCTAATCCCTGAGCAAGAGGTTGAAGAAGTTCAAGCACTGCCATATCAGAAAAGAGAGAAGCGGAACTGGCAATACCATTAGAGAGACTGTGCACCTGGTATATTGGCTTTTTCCTGTCACATGTAGAATTTCAAAGTCACAAGTGAAACATGCTCAAAAGTTGAAACTAACTAAGTAGCTATAACCCGTTATATGTGGCACAGGTCCCCACCAAAAACAGAGAAATATCATGTTGTTGCCTGAATAATAGCAAGGTTGTGCCTATGGGTAAACAAAATGCAACAAGACTAGACTTCGCAGACAGAGAAATATGCAAATCCATTTGACTGATTGCCCTTCCCACTAAAAACAATTGTAATCTAACTTGGACATAATAAAAATCAGTAAAGGAGGCATTATTAGTATCTCACCTTATAAAAATCAGAATGAAACATTCCAAAGAAGCAGGCATTGAATTCCTAAAGCTTTTACAGAGGAAAATCATCACTCACCTTATTATTAATGTCTCGTAATTGCATTTTCAAAGCCTCTGAACTCTCTACCCACTTAAGATTATCACTGCATTTATTTATCCAAGCTTTTTTCAATGCTTCCCTCCATTCAGGTGCATTAGTTCTTATTTCTTTGTTAAGCTCAACCCATTCAGGTGCATTAGTTCTTATTTCTTTGTTAAGCTCAACCCACTCCGGTGCACAGTCATTTTTTGATAGGATTCTGTACAATGTATCTTCAGCTGGATCTGCATGAGGATTCATGTCTTGCTTCAGGGGCTTGCCTTTCCTTGGCAAGTTTTCAAACTGGCCTTCTTCCATGGAATGCCATATTCTTTGCTTGACAACATTGATGATATCAGTTTCTGATCTATCCAATAATTAACGAAGGCTTAGGCAGAAGATAATGGAGAAAACGTTCACAAAGCAGCCTATCATACAATTTCAACACTGCTTGCTTTATGGCATAGGAAAGAGTTCGGTTCTTCTTCCTCTTCTTCTGTATTTTCTTGCAATCCATTAAATTATTAAATTTACGAATTGCAGAAACAGAAAAGCATGACATAGAGGAAGACCAAAAAACCCTTAAAACATCAAGAACTAAGGAATTAATGAAACGAAATCTTAGATTTTAAAACATCAAGAACTAGACAAAATCGAAACCAATCAACTTCCCTTCATACCATCAACGGTAAACCAGCCCATAAAAATCAACATTACAAGGAAGAAGACTCAACAACTGTAGCAAATAAAAAATAGTAGAAAAGTCTTGGTTTCCCGAAAAAAAAAAATCAGTAAAGGAATTTAGGCGCTTGACTTACAAGTTCAGGTGAAATTAATAAACATGATCAATCTCTTCCCCAAGAACAACCTTAACATCAGAAATCTTCAATCAGTCATGTAATTGCAGAATCTCATTACAAATTTACCCCCAAAAAGCATAAAATCGGTGACACGCAAGGAAAATAGGTAATAAGAGAAATTAATAAACACTTGCCTGTTCATCTGGATCTGGTTCGAGGAACTTCGAGGATGATGACGATGAGGATCGGGATTCCAGGTCCAAAGGTCTCTATCAGTCTCGCATCTCAGCTATTGTCCTCTTCTTCTCAACCACGGCGCTGGTTCTGTTTTCCAACGACTGAGGCCGGTGGTGGTTGGCGGTGCACGGAGGTGACGGTGGAGGGTGGCCGAAGAGGTTGATGGGACGATGGAGGTAGTGGAGGTGGAAGAAGATGATCCAAGGTCAGGACGTGGTTCGCGGCGCTGTGCTCTCCGTCTCTGCGTTTTTCCTCCACGCGTGTCTCTGCCTTTTCTTCGTAGTTTAGATCGATTAGGGTATTTGGGAGGCTTTTTTTGCGAGGGAACCCCAATATTCCCTCGCAAATATGCCCCTTTTTGCGAGGGAAACATGGTTCCCTCGCAAATATACATTTTTTTTGCGAGCGAATCGTATTTCCCTCGCAAATGGGGTATTTTTGAAAGCCAAATGGCTACCATTTTGCGAGAGATCCAATATTCCCTCACAAATATCTCCCTTTTTGCGACGGAACAATTGTTCCCTCGCAAAAAGGGGCATATTTGCGAGGGAATATAGGTTCCCTCGCAAAAAGACTCCTTTTTTCGATGGAACTATTGATTCCCTCGGAAAAGGCAGGATTTGCGAGAGACACGTTTTCCCTCGCAAAATCCAGGATTTGCGAGGGAAAATCTTTTCCCTCGCAAGTTTCAATTTATTTTAAAAAATATATTAAAAAAATTACACAAAAAATATAAAAAAAATTACTTAAATTTGCGAGGGAAACCATATTCCCTCGCAAATTTACTTAAATTTGCGAGGGAAAAAAAATTCCCTCGCAAAATTTAGGAATTTTGCGAGGGAAAACAAAATCCCTCGCAAAAGGGAATTTTTTTTCTCTCGCAAAAGTTCTTTTTTTGCGAGGAAATTTTTTTCCCTCGCAAATTCTGCATTTTCTAGCAGTGTACTGGGTTTTGCATGCTCTCTCTCTCTCTCCCTCTCTCTCCCTCTCTCTCTCTCTCCCTCCCTCCCTCTCTCTCTCCCTCCCTCTCCCTCTCTCGCCCTCCCTCCCTCCCTCCCTCCCTCTCTCTCTCTCTCTGTGTACCTAACTAACTAACATTTTTTTAAACGTGGGGTTTCCACTGTATAATACGTATGCATCACATGGGAAAGTACTAAAAAGTATAACACTACGTGGATATATGTAAGCATGACTCGGGCAAGCGAAACCTCAATTATATAACTGCAGGCGGCGTAGAAATTTTCTGTTGTTTAATTATATCAACTGAATAATTAGGGGGATCATTATTTAGGATACGACATGTATCCACAGAGGCGGACCGAGGCTTTAGATTAAGGGGGCAAGTGCCCCCCAATTCAATGACATCGTCTGAAAAAAAAAATATTTTTTTGTTAAAAAAAAAGGGTAAAATCCAGCCTTCTTCATTCTTTAGACTTTTAGGTTTAATTTTATTAATTTATAACTTTCAGGTTTTCTGCTAATTCTTACACATGCATGAGTAGAAGTAAGATGGAGTTAATAGAGCATGAAAACATATCTAACAATGTAATTTTATTTGAGTGAAATGGTATAGTGAGATTCTTAAAAAATTGTTGTGAAGCTGTAATATTTGAATACTAGCATGATGTGGCTTGAGATTCTGGTAGTGTGGCTGCAATATTCTGCTGGTATATTGTTATTGATGATTTTTTTAGAGAGATCCTTGTGGAAATCTTTGTTGTTCATGGATTGAAAATTGCTTATGTGCTTTAAATTTTGCTTAAAAAAAATTTTCGGGAGCGCTGCCCCCAAACCCCTAAATCCCCTCATTAATGGTGCCCCCATTAATATTTTTCTGGGTCCGCCACTATGTATCCATATTTCTGACTTAGTTATTAACATAATAACAACTGTTTCGATCAGTCCTATATATATATAAAACCAATAATACATTATTATTCCGTACGTAGAAACAGTAGCATCTGCATTAGGTTGGGAATCATTTGATTCTTTGTCCTTCTTCAGGCTAAATATTAAAAAATTTGGCAACTACGTGTCAAGCAATAAAGATTAATTCTCTAATTAATTAATGAGCCAAATGAATTCTGTTTGCAATCTTGCGGATGTCAAGGGGGTTGAGATATCATCATATGCTGAGTTTACATATATAAATAAATAAATATAGAGGTTCCACTTAGGTTGGTCATAATGAAAGAGTACTGTACTTTTTTCTGAGGTCGTGATGATAAAGAAAGATTAGAGATTCTAATCCTATCATTAGAGGAGTATTTAAATATTTAAGTTAAATAATCCAATGAGAAATGAACGCTTGACATGCCTTGAAACCTCAAGTTTGAGCTCTAAAATCAGGGTAGCCACAGCCACCCATGAAGATCTGTAAAGATTCTTATTAATTAGCTTGTGCTCTATGGTCAATTAATTCATTAATGGGCTTCAAATGATAGCCATAAATTATATTGTTACGGTTGAATGAATGAAGAATAAAATAATAAGGGACTTATAGTAGTTGAGCATTATTCAATAAGGTGGCACAAGAGGACGAGAACAAGAGATTTTTATAATGCCAAAAAACAAGAGTGCATGTTACTTCATACATAAGAGAGCACTGAGAATAAATACCACTGACAAAAGAGGAGGGACCCCTCAAGGACCTCTCAACCATCCGTACGCACACTCTGCCCCAAAATTATTTTTAAAAAACAAAAAAATATATATATCATTCTAATCCTATTTATAAATCCCTTTTGATTAAAAAATTGGATCTATTTATAAGTCCTCTTTCAGATAATAAATTAAATGAGATTATGACAATTTTGCCCATAATAATTATACCAATAAAAGTAGAGAGATAAGAAAGAGTTGAAAGATACATATTTATAAATAAGAATAAAATTAAAAATTTACCCTATAATCATTAAATTAACTACATCTTCTTAGTATATATAATTTAGTTAAAAATTACTTATAAATAAGACCGGAGTGGAACATTCCTTTTGTCACGATGTTTCTTTCTTCATCATGGCCAATGTCATTTGTATAACAAATAAGTTTTACGATCGATTTCAGTTAATGTTGGAAAAATAGGTTCATAAAAATCGAGCCAAAATTTCTCTTCCACTAGTAGATCATCAGTTTCTACCACAAATCCAATCACATATTAATAGTTGAAGTAGTATTATATAAAATGACATTTTGATTCCAGGTGATGTACCTCTTGTAAATTTTGTGGACAGAGATTTTCATCTTTTGAATCCAAGTGCGGAAGAAAATCAATTCTTCCGTTCAAATGGTACTGGCAATATCCATGAATGGGAAAAGTTCCTCCCACGATGGATAGATATAGTCAATGTACTTCAGCATAAAGTCCGCTTTCAGGGCAAGTACTTCCTTTTTTATCCAGTTAATTTTTTTAAAAAAAGTTAATTAATCATATTATATGTTATATATTTTTAGATTATATATCAATTTATCAGTCAATTAATTAGTTTGAAAAAACAAAATAAAAATACTCTAAAATAATTTAATTAACTTCCTTAATATTCTTTAAAAGTAAATTATATCTTATATTTAAAACTAAATAGAGTATTCCATAAGAAGCATGCAATATCAAAATTTAACGTAGAAAATAACAATAAATTTATACTCCCTCCAGTCTTAATTATAAGAATTAGTTGACTTTTTTGGAGAGATTAAGGAAGCTAATTAAATTACTTTAAAATATTTTTATTTTTATTTTTTTCTTCAAACTTATTAGTTTGACTAATAAACTAATATATAATCTAAGAATATTTAACAAATGAAATAATTAAGTAACTTATTTAGCTTCCTTAATTTCTCCAAAGAAAATCAACTAGCTCTTATAATTAGGATCGGAGGTAGTACCATTGATCATTAAATTATTTACTTAGAATCTCCTTTTATTCCTTTTCCTTGTTTGGGAGGTACCCTATAGGGTTTGGTCTACGTGCTTGTAATTGATTTCGTTTTGCACCAAAAAAAAAAAAAGTTGTTTATGTATTTGTTTATGATCACATTTGAGACCTTAAAAATATTTATTTATTTTAATTGAGATAAAAAAAAATTTCATATACTTATCTTATATCTTATGAATCATAATTAAAAGAAAAACTATTTTTCAAAACTAATCATTATTCTAAAATACATAGATAAAGAGGCACATGATGGAGGCGCAGTGGCCAAAGCAAAGATGAGTAGTGATGCAAAAGTGATGTGTACTGGCAACAATCAAGGACCGGTACGCATTTCTCTCCCCTTCCTGGTTCCTTCCCTGCCATCTACAGGTAAAGCACTTCCACTTCAGACTCCACTTTCACTTTTTCACACACTGAAAATATTAGGTCCTGATGTGATGTGAATGTTCTCTTTCTATATATTCTGGAGAAGATACATGAATATATTCCTATAACTTACCTAATTATAATAATTTATACTCCTTTTATCCTTAATCCATGATCGATTTTTTGAAGAATGAAGCAAATTAAAAGAAATGACTCGGTTCAAAATTTACTATAAAATTTGAACTATTTGGGTTGAATTTGATTATTCTAAGTTGTTTTGTATCATTAAAATTTGATTTAATATAATTAGTTCAACACTACTTAAACAAAAAAAAAAGGGGGGGTTCAGAATTTACCATAAAGATAGAGTAGTGAGAAATTCAGTAGTAGGGGAAAACCCTTCTTTATGTGTGCGCCTTCTCTTACTAATATTTATCTCAAGAATCTTTTTCTTTATACATCAGTTTATCTCAAAATTCTATCTTGAGAAAAAAAAAAAAAGCAAGTCAAAAAAAATTCAAGAGAAATTCAGAAAAGTCTCATTAAGAATTCATTCTTTGGGATTAACAATTCTCACATGTGGAACGAACAGCTTTATTCGTGGAATTAACAACTTTTTAGATTTTCTAATATTTGAATTTCCCTTCATATTTTTTTAACATTTTTTTGGTAAAAGAATTTTCCAATAATAATAGTAGTAATTAAGATTGCATTTTCTCCCCCCTACTAATTTTGAGGTGGGTCTACATGTGCATTGCCAATCAGAGGGACATGGGCTCACCAGATAAGTCAAGTCTTGATCATTAGAACTTGATTTTAATAAAAATAAAATCTTGCCAACCAATTCTATTTGAAATGTTGTACACTACTGTACCTTGTAACTTGATTTTAAAATCTTGCCCTCTGTTTTTTTTTTTTTTTACACAGCATGTGAACATATCTGCTCAACTGAAGATTCGAATATCGGTTCACTTTCAACTACAGATACCCAAAAAGGCAAATTCTTATACTAATTCCATGCTCTCTCCCAGGTCCTTCCGTCATCAATATCACTAGTAAAATCATGCTGAAAGAAAAAACACCAATAATTGATAATTATGCTTGTAATTTTCCTTTTAAACGTCCTAATTATACTCAGGCATCAAAGCGATTTGTGAATTGATATCAGAACTCAAATCTTTTACTCTTTCGTTTCTTTTTTCTTTTGGATAAAATCCAAAAAAGAAGTGCAGTAGGTAGGTAATCACTGATGTTTACATATAGCTGAAAGTAAAAGGACAAAGCCAATTGGAATTTTTCTATATATGAGTAGAAGGGAAAGAAAAATGGAGAGTTGTGATTATATATCGTTACAAGCTACATATCACAAACATTGAATCAAATGAAAAATTGGTAACAGAAACTACAAATTGACCTGCTACCTAACTCTTGTGGAAGACGACAGCAAGTTGTTCAACAAACAGAACAGAGCACTCTGCACAGGACTCAACCCATTTTTCGCGTGGCGATTAGTTAGGCATGAACTATATCACACTTCAATAATACGGCATCGCCAACGGCACTGTCACAGACGGTGGCTTAGGCGGCGGCTTCTCGACGCTCAAAATAATGTTCTCCGACTGCGACGGCGCGCGTGGACACGGCATGGCGATGAATTTGGGCACCTCGTCGCCTGGCATCAAAACCGTAAAGCTATCTCCCCTGACTTGCTTCAAATCCTGAAATTGAGAACAAGAGTCAGTGAAAATCGACAATGAGAGGAAGAAATTAAAGAAAGGGAGGAAGCGTGCGTACGGCGGAGGGGAGGTTGGGTTTGGCGGGAGAAGGGTTGGGATCGGAGTTAGAGGAGAAGGATTGACGAAGAGATCGGAGCTTATCCCAGTGATAACAGCAAGAGAAGATGCCGCTGAGGCTGAAGATGACGATGAGAAGAAGGGCGGTGCCGAGAGGGAAGCCGAGGGAGGGACGAGATGCGTCCACGTGAGGAGGGGAAAGATCTGGACTCTCCATGCAGTGTAGCAGGCGGGAAGCTTGCTTCTACACTCATATGTGTAGAGGGGGGAGAGAGGGGAACAGGGGAAATGGAGGAGGAAGAAGGTGATGAAGAGAGCTGCAGTGAGGCGAAAAGGAAGCAAATGGATTGGGGGTTATATAGAGAGGCGTGTATGTTAGTGGGCCGAGGCCTGCTGCGTGTGACTCAGCCAATATGTTACTTTTTATTTATTTATTATTATTTTTTAATTCTTGAAAAATGCCACTTATCTCTCTCTCTCTCTGTGTTTTGAGTGTTTTCCCCAACGCCCACTTATCACTATCAAATATCAACCAATAGGGGCAGGGCCCCAGATTTCTTTTTTTTTTTTTTGTGGTTTTTTAAATA
This sequence comes from Acacia crassicarpa, assembly GCA_034222035.1. Classification (NCBI taxonomy): domain Eukaryota; kingdom Viridiplantae; phylum Streptophyta; class Magnoliopsida; order Fabales; family Fabaceae; genus Acacia; species Acacia crassicarpa. Next base: position 12,732,389 of record JAWXYG010000009.1, on the reverse strand, counting down.
ATTAAACATTAAAAAGTGTATAGTTTATTTTATTAATTTAGAGTCTTAAATCTTTTTAAAAAATCATAAAAAAATGAAACCAGCTGTCATTTTTTGTTCATAGGATATCAAAATATGACATTTATGTAGAATCTAATAATCCAAAAAAAGCTTTGAACAAAAGAAAATAATAATCCAAAAAACCATTAAAATATATATATATATATTTGGGAAAGTTCCCAAAATTGAAGGTGCATTAGGGGAGAATAGGAAATGCACATTAAGCACCCCTAATCAACTAATAGTAAGTCTCAACTCTATGTTGTGTTCCCAACAGGTTATGGAGACATGAATCCTCTTGCCCTATAAGGGGTTTTGATTTTTTTCTATTATCATTCAAAATTTGGTTTAAGGTTCATGACAACCCCTCTCAACATATAGCTGTCTTATTTGAGCCTCAAATTTGAAACCTAATGGATCTAGTAAGGCTCTTACACCATCATACCAACTTCATGTTGGTATGATTTTTGTTTTTATTATCTCATGAATTTTATAATTTCCAAACATTTATATGAGTTTAATTTAATAATTTTAAAACCATATATAAAATTACCATAAATGTAACATATGCATCTCATGCATGCTCCATATTGTGATGAACACGATGAGGTTGGTTAATTATCAGCCGTCAAATTATATTATTATAGTCAGGTGTTTAGATATTAATATCTTTAAATCTCGACCGTACGTCCATTTACAACAATGAGCATGCATTGTTGATAGTTATAATTAGTAGGCATTTATGAATGAGTTCCTTATTTATCATATACTCCTAAAAATGCATTCAAGAGTGAGGGACCAACAAATGTAGGCTTTAGTAAAAGAGATTGTGATCGTTTTGAACACCATGCATCACTCAAGAAGAAGCCGAGTATCAAGGGCGATATATATGTAGGCTTTAGGATGTATACATGCAGACATAAATCAGCACCGACAAAAAGACAAAAGGTGGCACTTAATAAATAACAGTAGCATGAAATAAATAAATATATGTTCACATTTGTAGGTAGGTTATAGGTGTGATTTAGGGGCTGAAAGTGTCATTATATATGCTGCGAATTGAAAGCATTTATATATATATATATATATATATATATATATATATATATATATATATATATATATAAATGTCGTGTGGAATTCAAATTCTTTGCTTCCAATCCATGCTTTGCTTTGCCAATTTCTTCTTCTCCTTCTTGAAACTTCTACACTCAATTCCTTTTGACTTCCCTGGACCCTTCGCTTTTATTCTCATCCCGTCAACTTCATTCCCTTGCTTTCCTCTTATACATTATGTTATGCACATATTATACAATTCCCTTATATAGTATCTAAGGAATGATATTAATAATGTTTATTACTTACAAATAATGTAATTTCTTAGAGTTTTTATTATTATTATATATATATATATACATACTTCCTCCCGTCTGTCTTTAATATAGAACATAATTATAATTGAGTTGATCTTAATTAGTCCAAAATATAAGAACCTACTCTCTATATTTATCAATGTTTTTCTTATTTACCTTTATTGATTATCCCTTAATAATAATCAAGACAAAAAGATTATTGGGAAAATTAAGAAAGATAATTGAGATGTTTTAGGAGGGAAACATGTCATATTAACTAATTTAACTAACTACCTTAATTCTTAATTTAATCAAATTAAGTAAATAGTTCTTCTATTTGGAGTATATAATATAACATATTCATGTGATTAAATTGAAGGGTTTAAACTTCTCATGTTGCATGATAAAAAGAAGATTCCTATACACACATGAAATGGTAGGACCCATATATACTTTTATTTTTTTAAAAAAAAATCAAGCATAGAAATTAATGTATCTATAACATGAGGATACAGTTACACTTCTCCTATAACATGAGAAATATATTTCCCTTAAATTAAATTCCTATTTTATTACTCATATTTTTTTTAATAAAAATTCTTTTTTTAACCCAAAAAAAAGTTGTTATTATTAAATAGTTGTGTCACTGGTGCACTTGATAAATCAGGAGTACCCTGGTCAAGGTCGAAGGCAGACTCTTCATTAGTTACTTAGCCATCGCAGCCTTAATAATAGTGGTACTTACAAACGTGAGAGGGTTCTCTCCCCATCACCCCTCTCCCCATCCCTCCCTATCACAATCTGGACCGTCCAAATCTTGATCCAACGGTACAGATTTAAAAAAAATAAATAAATAAATTCTTACTGCAAAAAGACAAAATTTTTTTTTTCAGATCTGGACCGCTGAATCAAAATTTGGATGGCCCAGATACATGATGGGGAGAGATGGGGAGGGGGCTGATGAGGAGACAAACCGGATCCCTTACAAACAGGGGCGGAGCCACACTGGGGTACATGTTTGCAAGTGCAGACATAAAAATTTTAGAATAAGTATATAATTTGAAGGAACTTCTTACAAAGAAACACAAGTGGTTTAGTGGTAGAAGAGTCTCACTTCCCTGCTGCAGTCACAGGCTCGATTCTCGGTAGGCGCATCTTGCCTTTTTTTTTTTCGCTGAACAGCGGAGAAATTGAAAAACAGCAGTAACAGGATTGTCAAAAGGCATCTATATTCTTTTTAATTGTGTGTGCCACATATTTTGATATACATTTTCTTTTTTCTTTTTTTTATAGGGAAAACAATTACAACAAAATACCCACCATTTTTATATATTTTTAAAAATTATAAATTAAATACATTTATCATATATAAAAATACCCACCATTTTTTATATATTTTTTAAAATTATAAATTAAATACATTTATCATATATAATTTCACTCTTAATTATAAATAAATCCTAAGAGTAAAAATTAGGATATTATAAAAATAACTGAGCTCATACGGGTATCAACTCTATTGCAGTTATCCATTCCATATTGCTTAAGAAGCTCTCGCAGGTATTTGGTTTGAAAAATAAATATTTCATTCTTCTTTTACTTGATTCGAAGTTCTACGAAGAAATTTAATTCTCTTATAGTAGACATTTCAAACTTACTTTGCATGATCTTAGAGAACTCTTGACACACTTATATTGAACATGATATGTTTGATAAGATTGATGGTGAAGATATAATGCAATATTTTCAAGGAATGGAGAATCGAAAAATACTTTTATAATCGTTATATTATAATAGATTAGTTGACTCTTGAATATTTTTTTCTGTGTTAAGTTGAAGTTTTCTTTTCTTTTATCGTTTATATTTTTTTGTTTTTTAATGTATTTAAAACTTTCTTTAAAAACATTTTCGGGGCGCTGCCCTCGAACCTTCGAATCATACCATTAATTGTGCACCCATAAACATTAATTTCTGGCTCCGCCACTGCTTACAAAATACATGTACTGCTCTGAGCTTATCCTAAAAATTGTTGGCTCTTTTAAGAATAACATCATTAGTCACAAGACCAATATGTTAAAGTAAATAAAGATGGCTGCGATTTACAAGCAAAGTTCCATCACTAATAGTTTTTTAACATGTGGGGACAATAATTAGGGTTACGTAAGATCGGCCGAACTCGAAAAGAAGAAAACAAAGGGCAACGCCTTCAAGTTAGGACCATTATGAAGTTTACTACGAAGTTTAATTGCCGTGAGGAATTGGAACTACGACTCCTTTTGTATTAAAGAAAATAGTTAAATTGATTAATATTATTAAATTTGGATCGGCCATTGAACTAATCTGAGTAGTTGGTCAAGGATCAGTGGGTTAGATTGGAGTCAAATTGAACTAGTGGTCAGACCAATGAGAAAGTAAGCTTGAACGATAATATTTTCTTGTAATGGTTTTAGAATTTGAAAAATTTTTAGGGATTTTTTTAGTGTTTTTTTTTTTTTTTAACATTAGAAAGTAGATATCTCAAGCTTTTCATGTAATCTTAATTTGTTAATTTTGAGAAATATGTAAAATTACATATGAATTTTTGACGTCGTGAATTTCTGAATAAATATGAACCAATCAAATCGGCCGCACCGGACTAGTTAGGTGATTTGTTTCCCGGTTTGCTGGTTGAACCTGTCGATCCGGTCTAGTTTTAATAAACTATAGTTAATATAACATGTATTTTCTAAAATACCATAATTATCTTTTTTAATTCCTTCATTTTCTCTCCTCCTTAATCATTATTAAGGGAGCATCAATAAGAGTAAATTTTTTTAAAAAATTCACCAATATTATAAATAGGTATTATATTTAAGAGTAAAATCAACTTCTAAACAGACTCTATATTATTAAGGACCGAAGGGATCAAAGTAATACAAATGGGTAAGTATAGGGAGAAGAACCCCCATCTTCCCTTCCCTTTCAATTATCTTCCCTCCTTTTCTCTTTTTATAACTATTAGAATAACATTTTATTGTATATAAAAAAAAGAATAACATTTTAAGGGTTTAAATTTGATCAATTATAAAATTATTATTAAAATTTTAAATTATATAAAAACAATTAATTAAATACAAACTGCTAAATTTTGATCTAAATAATTCTATACTACAATACAAAATAAAAGTAAAATTTTTTTTCTTAAAACTAAGTGTCGAACATTGAAATGTTAACCTTTTGGTTAACATTTTGGTTAGAAAAGGAAAAGGAGGCGTCCCTCTCTTGTAAGTATCTTTTGGGGGGAAATCAACTTGCGTACTTCACATGTCCCTCTACCTAAGCTCCATTTTTTTTAAATTTCTTTAAAAAAACTAGCAGTCAGAAATTAATCAATGAGTAGAATAAAAACTATACATTGATCTCCTTCGGTTACAGAGTCTTACTTTGTGATGGGAAAAACACAGAGGGGATGATATGTAGAAGGGATAGGGTATAGATTGACTAACCAAGTATTACATTAGGAGTACCTAGTATAAAAATATTTTAAAAGGAGTAAAAATACCAATAAACAATTGAAAATAGGTAAAAATATTAATGAAGAATTTAAAAATGGGGTAAATAGGCCAAAAATTGAAGTTAACGAAATTACGTTGTGTACATCATTTTAAAATTCTTTATCGTTATTTTTGCCCATTTACAATTATTCATTAGTATTTCTGCTCCCTTCAAAATATTTTTATGCTAAATGCTCCTAGCGTAATATTTGATTAGTCAATCTGGACTTTAACCTAATGCAGAAAAGGTTCCCCTGTATGAAAAGGAAGAAAAGTTACATGTTTGGTCCCACCTAGCTGGAATCAAAATGGATCTATGTTGTCTGTTTGCATATGTGTATAATTTTTGAGTTTTAATGAAATTCCCATTCATTCAAAAAAAAAAATGGATTACAACATTTCTTTTTTTTTTTGGTCAAATGGATTACAACATTTCAATTCCATTTAATTGTTGGGTTTCTAAGATTCTTATCTATCAACCATTTAATGTTTAATAAAGAAAATATACGACAAACAAAAAAAAAGTAAAGAAAAATACTTAAAAGCATGTAAGCCCACTTGTTGAATTTATTTTAAATCCAAATTATAAAAAGTTTCCCAACCCTCCCTTCCAGTTTACTCACACCAAACAGGCCTCAGGAGTTGAACTTTTCTTATTTTAGCTGTGTCTGATCATTCAACATATCGAACTTGAACCAATATATGATCTTATTCAACATATCGAACTTCTTTCACTTGACCCAATCAAAAAGAGATCTTTTTATAGTCTTATCTAAAGTCCAAGTATAATAGTGGAAGGGGACCAAGTGGATTTTAGCTTTGCTAGCTTTCCAACTTGCAAATATGGCAATGGCACTACGGTATTATCTCATGTATTAAAATATAATAATTGATTAATTTTTTTAAGAGATTAAAAAAACTAATTAAATTAATTTAAAGTATTTATTTTTCCTTCAAACTAATATGTCTCACTTATAAACTAACATAAAATTTTATCATACACAACATATCACGTGATTAAGTAACTTATTTGACTTCCGTAACATCTCTAAAAAAAAAAGTCAATTGAGACTTATAATTAAGAAAAGAGGTGTATATCCATATCTCACCCATCTTCTACTCTGAGATATTTGTAATGACTAATGAGAGCAATATATATATATATATATATATATATAACACATATAGGGTCGTAGCGGGTTCTAATGTGGATGTGCGGTACAATACAAACACAATAACGTAGCTACTGAATGATGCCAAAGATCCTTTCAGTTTCAGGGTTGGCGGTTGGGACCATTTATAGGTTGACAGACTTAACTCACAGACAAGAAAAAGTGAAATGCCACTATACTTCTGTGTCCTACTTTTTCGACTTCCCTATGTGTATGTGCTCTCCTCAATCTTTCTTTTTTCCTCTCTGACTCGCATTTTGGAGGCAAAATCTTGCTTCCACGCACAAGTATCTCATCCCAACTTGTTCTTGTTGGTGTCTCAACACCGTCCAGTCATCACCAGGTGATTGGTCTTACGAAATGTGATGTTGAATTTCCTTAAGAGGTCTAAGGTTTGAATTGCGGTAACGCACTTGTAATCCGTCTTGTATGAAGCTACTACTGTTGGGAGGGTTGTTCTTGCCACTTCAAGACCCGAATCCGGATTAGTCAAAGTCGAAGGTTCTGATGAATCGGGTGGGATACAAAAAAACGCAAGAGGATCCTCTCATTTTCCCCCTCTCTCATTTTCTCTCACAGTCCGATCTGGACCGTCCAAATCTTGATCCAACGGTCCATTTTTTTTAAAATTGTTTTGTCTTTTTCGAAAAAGACAAAAAACAAAAAAAAATAGATCTGGACCATTGAATCAAGATTTGAACGGTCCAGATCGGACTGTGAGAGAAAATGAGAGAGGGGGAAAATGAGAGGAACAATACCCCAAAAAAACATCGTCCAGTCCAAGCCCATAAGTTATGATAATTATTATTCATCCAATCCTTTTTGTAAGTCACTTCCAATACGTTTTACACATAAAAGAAAGAGTTAAGCAGTAAATTTGTCCTAAAAATTTTCACTCAGAAAACTATATTACTTTGGAAGTTTTTTTTTTTTTTTTTTGCTCAATGTTGTCATTTACCGTTAACGGCCAACATCAGTTTTTTAATAGTTAAATTAGTTTTTTTAACGATATGAGACGATATTGTTACGTTTTGAAATTTATAGGGTAATATTAAATCTGAAAAAACTTTCAAGACAACATTACTCCTCAGCAAATATTTTTGGGGGCAAATTTGCACTTTAACCTTTAAAAAATATTTAAATTTCATTTATTCTACCTCAAAATTCAACAACTTTTCAACTTTACATCATCTTTAAATATACATATTATCCCATGCACCGCATTAATGAATGAAGGTAAGATTGTACACTCATGAATAATTTAATGATGTGATTTACAAATGGAAGAAACAAATTCATTCTCTTTTAACCCTATAAATAGGATCAAAGGACTATGTCAATGAGGCATAGAAACTTGAAGGGGAAAAATATCTGCAAACAATTCGTGCTTTAGTGTCTGTTTGGCCTAACTTATCTGTGACTTATCTGCTACTTATAAGTATAAGATAAGCCAAACAGGATTTTGCAAAAGCTCTTCTAATTATATGAGCTTATTTTATAATGAAGAAAAAAGAGTTTAAAAATAAATTCCTCATAGGAGCTTATTTATAAGCACTTTTTAAAATTTAAAAAAAAAAAAAGAAAAGAAAAGAGAACTCGTATTCTCTCGATCAAACACTATTGCCATTGCCGCCACTACCACCACTACCGCGGCCGTCGCTATTATAATATACCTCTTATGATAATTTTTATTAGAAAAAGTACTTATAACAAAAAAAATTTCAAACAACTTATTTTTAATTTCAGTTTTAAGTAACTTTTAAGCTAAAAAATTTACATGATCAACAAACAGCTTTTAGTTTTTTTTTTCTTTTTCTAAAAGCTAATTTTTTTAGCTTTAACTTAAAAGTAGCTTTAGTTTAAAAATAAGAGAATCCAAACGGGCTTTTATTATGTTATTCTTTGTTGATTTCAAAATTGCCTTTAATTATAAACTCCTAGATTTATATTCTCTAATTTTATACGATTGGTTATCCTGAGTTTTCTGACTATGTATATGCCATGTTTTAAATAGGCATGTGACGAGAAACAACTCACTACTACTCAGTACAGTTACGAATTACCTTAGCTTTATCTGATATTGACTCATTATCACTTTTAGGAGGCATTTGGTTAGATAGAGCTTTAAATGTTTTGGCGGTTAAAGATGAACAATGGAATTTTTCCCGATTTGATGATTAAGAGAAAGCAAATAATTAAAGAAAGCGGCCTCATTGAAATGACAGGATTGAATTTTAATATCGTGCCTGATATTTCAATATAAAATAAAATGGCAAATACTTTTTGGAACCAAAAAAAAAAGAAATTTAATTAGTTACATGAATTATAAAATAATAATTTTAAAAATTTTCAAGAATTAAATTAAAAATAGAAACAAAATCGTCAAAATATGTTACAATTTTTTCTATACAGATATATTCTCGTATGAACGCAATCATGAATGATACACTGTCAAATACTATATGTAGACAATACTCTCACGTAAATTTAAACTATGATTTGTTATATTAGACTAACCCTTGTTTAGTCCAACTCCCGTTGTTGCAAAACATTCACAACTTTATTTGGTGCAAGATTAGCTTAGCAATGCGATTTTTTCAATCATCAGCAAGAAGCACCTTTCTTTTAAGGGTTAAGGTGCGTCCAGCACAATGAACTATTGGTTCAGGAGCGTCCAGCACAATTAACTATTAAGTGAACCGCCCAGCACAACAAACTTTTAAAAAGGAGCGTCCAGTACAATAAACTTTTAAAAAGGAGCGCCCAGCACAACGCCGTTAGTAAGGAGATATTAAATTAACTATTCTCTGAAAAAGTTAAATAAAAACAACGATAGTGCAATGACACCTGTTTTAATTTGATGGATTAATTAATTAATAATTAACTATTCTCTTGGTGCTTCATCAAGATATGGAGATATTAAATTATCATAAATATTTATGAAACAACTTCTTCTTTTCAAGTAGAAATGGGCCTAAGCCCAAATGAATTAAAATACTTGAAATACTATTTTTGGATTTTGGTATAACCTCTTTGTCCCCATTATGATTCTTGACTATTGGATCAATTTCGAAGGCCCTAATAAAATTCCATAAGGGTTTAAACCTGGTGACTTAAAAATCAAGTTGGAAACCTCTTCTCAAGAGTCAAACACTCTCGCCAAAAGGAGTGGGTTCGATTCTGAAGTTGGTCAAGACGCTAAAGGAGGCATCCTAGTTTCTAGGTGCCTATGTTAACACCTGAGGGTAATAGACAGCTCGCCCTGCCCAACATCGGTATCATCTAGAAGGAAGGGAGATTTCGTCCTATCCTTGGATTGTGAGTGAACCCAACCCTTTTTCTAAAATTTTAATATTAAAAAATGAAAATCAAGTTGGAAGAGCTATTTTCAATCAAGCTTAATAATAATTAAAAAAAAAATCTGGCCCATTAATATTAAATATGAGGTAATCATTAATAAAAATCATGAGATAGTCTTCTTTGCGGGGGCGGGGGCGGGGGCGGGGGGGGGGGAAAGAGGTATTTACTATAGGTTTAATATTTTTGTTTTTACTATAGAAAATTTTCTTTTCCCTATCACACTCACATATAAGTGAGTGGGTTCCATTATAAAGAGAAGATTAAAAAAAAATATTAATAAGACCTACTCACTTTTATGTAAATATAACAAGAAAATATTTTTACAAAAGAAACATTATATTCATTTACTATTTGGGAATTGAGATGAGAGACAAGGGCTACACAGGGGCAATGTTGAGCCGGGCTTCACTCCAATCTGATGGTAGGCCCGATGTGCAACTCATAGAAAAAAAAAACATAGTTAAAGTTAGTCATAATACATTTTTTATACTAGCTCCGGTCCTAATTATAAGAGCTAGTTAACTTTCTTTGGAGAGATTAAGGAAGCTAAATAAGTTACTTAATCATTTTATATGTTAAATATTCTTAGATTATACTCCCTCCGGTCCTAATTATAAGAGCTAGTTGACTTTTTTGGAGAGATTAAGGAAGCTAATTAAATTACTTTAAAGTATTTTTATTTTTAATTTTTTCTTCAAACTTATTAGTTTGATTAATAAACTAATATATAATCTAAGAATATTTAACATATGAAATGATTAAGTAACTTATTTAGTTTCCTTAATCTCTCCAAAGAAAGTCAACTAGCTCTTATAATTAGGACCGGAGGTAGTATATTAGTTTATTAGTCAAACTAATAAGCTTGAAGAAAAAATAAAAATACTTTAAAGTAATTTAATTAGCTTCTTTAATCTCTCCAAAAAAGTCAACTAGCTCTTATAATTAAGACCGGAGGGAGTATATATATATTAAAAAAATACATTTCTTATAAATTGATGGTATTAAGATCTACTGTTTTAAAATTATACACATTTTAAAAAATTATTATTTATTTTTTCATAAATTTAAAATTCAATTTAATATTTTGGTAGAGGATTAAAAGTTGAAATCATAAATACATACACGATAATTATTAAAAAGAAATTATATATATATTAAATGAAAAAGTATCAAAACAATAATAATATCAAATTATTAGTTTTTCTTTGCTCGACCAGAGATCCTATTAGGGGTGAGCATGAAGCATAGAAGCCCAGTGCGTCCGCCCAAGCCCAATAAAAAACCGTTCTGCCCAGCCCAGAAAAAAAAACCCAAAAAAACTGGGCACAATTGGACTAGGCATTTTTGCGGGCAGGGCCGGGCATCGGGCAGGGTATGCCGCCCTGCCCATTTGGCCCTGCCCAGTATATATATATAATTATATTTGATATAAATATTTTTTATATAATAGTTAATATACTTATATTATATATTTACTAAAATTCGAATATATCCATTGAATATTTGACCATTAGTCCATTATAATACTAATAATGTTTTGTATTTAATAGACTATGGATGTTTTTTTAATTTTTCACGTATGTGTATTTAACTATTTGTTGAGACATATGATACTCTTTTCAATTTCTAGACTCAAGTTGTAGACTTATTTGGAATATTCTAAAGCATATAATTTATAATTATATATTACATTTGAAGTTTACAATATTGCTTATCATTATTAAAACTATTTTTTCACATAGGATGTGGTAAGGTATCACCATTTGGGCAAGGGAAACCCGCCCTGCCCAGCCAATTATTGCCCAGCCCAAAAATGTTAGGGCTTCTACCGGACAAGGCTGGGCATCGGACTGCATTTTACTGCTCATTGATCCTTTGGGCAGGGCATCGTGTAAGGGTCTCATCCTGCCCATGCCCACCCCTAGATCCTACTATTGGAACCGCCCTGCTCAGCCCATTATTGCCCAGCCCAAAAATATTAGGGCTTCTATCGGACAGGGTTGGGCATCAGACTGCATTTTACTGCCCATTGATCATTTGGGCAGGGCATCGTGTAAGGGTCTCATCCTGCTCATAACCACCCCTAGATCCTACCATTGGAACTTGGAAGCAATCCTATAATTTATTTTTTATTTTTTATCGGCTCCTAAAGTGAATGGGACCAATAACGTCAGTCACACGATGGGACCAAAAATTAGGCAAAGCCATTGACTATATTGATGAATGGGCTGCTTGGACTGCCAAACATGGCCTTCCCTTCCTCCTTGTCACTCTCACTATGATTCCCACTTTTTTTTGTTTTTTAAAAAAATAAACTATGATGCCCACTTCTGTCCACAGTGATGCGTCCATTCCGGCCTTATTTTATTTTTTATCGGCTCCGAAAGTGCCAATTAATAATTTAACATTTTTATCAAATAATTAAGAAAAAAAATATCACTTGAATTTTAAAATCCTATTAAATGAGATTAATAAGAAGAGTAAAGTAACTATCAACTCATTTTATTAAAAAATCACATATTTAAGATTTTAAAGTTATAGCGATATTTTCTTAAGATTATCCTAATAATTAATGTGATTTAGGACAAATAGGTTAAGTGCTTGAGGCGTAATACTTCCTGTACTGGGTCCCTTTGTCCTCTATTCACCCCATAATTTGTTAAGGAAGATCCCCTCAAGGCCTAAATTAGTAAAAAATTGTCAAAAAAATGTTCAAAAAAAAGACACATATTAAAAAAGACTTTAGAATCTTTTTTTAAGTATTATTTCATAAACGTTAATAAAAATATCAGTCGAACATTAACAACTAAATCAGTAGACATTAATAAAAATATCTTAACAAATAAATCAGTACTAGCTAACAACTATATTAATACAAGTTAACAACTAACGTTTTATGAAATAATACCAGAAAAATCTAGGGTCTTTTTTGACATTTGACTTTTTATTAGGCCTTTTTCAACTTTTTTTTTTTTTGTTATTCGGACCCAAGGTGGATTTTCCCCTTTTTATGGCATCATTCATTATCGTCCACTCCTCTGGTCCTACTCATTGATAGAGAGAGAGAAATATTTTAGTTTTATTTATAAGATAATTCATTAAATTTTTTATGTAAATATATAATGGGGTTTTATGTGCATTAAATAGTGATAAATTAAAAATGGAATGTTGTTGAATTTTAATGTAAAATTAATGGATTTAGGGCTTTCCATAGTCTATATGAAACATGTAGAAACTTAGAAGTGTGTTATAGATATGACGAGAATAGTATTTTTGAGAGGAGTATTTTTGTTGTTGTTGTTGTTGTTGTTGTTGTTAGAATAAAAACTTAGATGCTTGATATTATACTTAAAATACCTATTTTCAAATAAATTAGGATATGTGTATTGTTACTCTTTCTTCTCTATAATTGTTAGTTATCTTATCCATAATATAAGACCTAATTTAATACTTAAATAGGTTCAGGATGTTTGTTAAGATACTTAAAATGATACCACTCTGGTCCTATTTATAAAGTCATTTTGACCAAAAGCTCCCCTTCTTTTAGTTTTTTAGAAAGACTCAATCTCGTACATTTGAGTTCTACTTCTTCTGTTCCTTATTATAAGGCATCAACTAATAAATGCATTTGGTCCTTTTTATAAGAGATTTGTTAATTTCCAAGGAGCATTAATTATTTTTTCCATGTATGCCCATCATTAATAGGAATAGTGGGTGAAAGTAATAATAATATAATATTAGAGTTTAATCCAACTATTAGGGGTGATATTGAAAATTACTTAAATTATATGACAACTTTATTGATTTTAACTATTTTTATTGGCTTGTGTGAATGATTAGTTTGTGCTTTATAATAAGGACCAGATGAATATATCTTTTATTGCTCTATAAGACTTGATAATATAATATATTTTATTTTGTATTTTTTTTTTAAAGAAAAAAAAACAGTATAAAACCCATGACTGATAAAGAGGTACAGCCAGTGGTTAAGTTGTCCTTTCCAGTCATGGAGTAAAGACGCGAGCAAGTGGAACAAGTTGGAGTTTTTGAAAAAATGATTGTAAAATGGAAAAGGTTAAATTAAAAATTAAGAATTACTACTAAGAGAGTGATGAAGGGTGACGAAAGGTGATGAGAGGATGACGGAAGAAGGGAACATGCTTTATCTAGCTGTAGCCTGTAGGGGACTAGAGGCTAGACCTGCCTCAAATAGAGTTTTAATTAATTAGATTAAATCAAAAGCAATTAAAGAAAATAAATAAATAAATAAAGATGAGAGAGAATAATAGTTGTCGGGCTCATGACCCGGCAAACTTTCTGGTGCTGCCGCTTTCTTGTCCCCCCGGCCCCACCCACTTTTCTCCTTTCAACTCCTCTATTTCTTCCTTCCACGTTTTTCCTTCTTCTCATTCTTTTCATAAAACCAGATTATACTTTTATTCACAACAACAAACAACCGTTGATTATATTATAGAACATGGGATTTTGACTCAATTCATGCTAACCAAATTACTCTATTGTTACTAATATTGGAAACTGGTGGATTGATAAACAAGAGTAAGGGCCTATTTGAGAAGACGGTGAGGTAAAAAATAGTAGAAAGGAAAAATAAGGCGAGAGTAAAATGAGGCATTTTGATTGACATTTTTTTAAGTAGACTTTTAGAAAAAAAAAAAAACTACTTTTAAGAATAGACATACTTTTCAATTTTCACCGTGTATATGAGCTTCTATAACCTTCAATCCAAACATAAATCACGATTATAGTATGACTTTTATATTATCTTAAGTTTGCTGAAGTCAAGAAAAAAAAAACCATTTCCATCACTGCTAATTGAAACAGGCTTAAAAGAAGATTTAAGTACTTAAAAAATAAGATTGCACGTTTGAGTCATTGCAAATAAAAATGAAGATTTTGGAAGAACTACTTTCAATTAGACTCGACAATATTCAAATATGGTCCAGTTAGATTACCATATCAAAATAATACCAGTACAGAGAAAGAATCAAGTAATTGATTTTCCTAATTTAAGTCCTTCTAAGCAAAAGAATTTTTAGACAAAGACTTTTCATCAATTTTCACCAAAAAAAAAAAAAATTTGTGCAATGAGTATCTAAATATAAGACATGGTTATTTTTTTTTTTAGAGAGATTAACAAAGCTAAATAAGTTACTCAATTATATTATATATTGTGTATAATTTAATTATATATTGATATCAATTTATAAGTCAGTCAAATTAGTTTGGAGAAAAGACGACCCATATAAAACTTTAATATGATTTAATCAGCTTCCTTAATTTCTCAGAAAAATCAAGTAAGTCTTACATTTAAGATGACAATACAATTTTTATATCACAAGGAATATGTAAAAATTATATTGTATCCCCTTCTATCTATAATATATGACTCTCTTAACTCAATCACTTTGATTAAATTGAAAATTTGGGTTAAGCTAAACTAGCATTTTTCATTTGTGAGATTATTCCACTCTTATTATATGAAAACAATCAGTATGTTACTTTGGTGGTGTACACCACAAACACTATTATGAGTCTAATACTTATGAAAAGGTGAAAATGTCCTATATATGTTAAAGACAAGAAGAATATTATTTATAACTCATCAATCATACCATTTCCACAAATGATGTTCATAAATGGGGGGGATATATATTTGGTAGCTCAATAATTAAGCAAAAGACATTAGTATATCCCTCAACAGATAATGTAGCCAATGGTTGACCTATTTGGATATATCACAAAGAGATAAGATTGTGGGGCTATGGTTTTCAATTTCTTTTACCACTTTTTATTGCCTGATTTATATTTTCTTTAAATAAGTAACATGATAGTACTAGTACCAAGTGGCAAGCAATCCTGAGGAAGAGGGTTGGTGCTTGGTCCTTGGCATACAAAATGCCACCTTCCCTTCACACGCCAAGAATTTAGGGGGGGAAGAATCCCTTATGCATAATGCACAATGATGAACCATAATAATAATACTATCTTGTCTTTAATATAAAACAAAATTAATTTTAAAAAAAATTAAGAAAATTATTTTTAAATATTTATATTTATTTTTTTATATTATATCACTCTGACCCTATTTATAAGTCCATTTTAACCAAAAAATATGATCCTACTTATAAGTCTAGTTTCATAGAATAAATGAGATTGTTACAATTTTAACTGTATTCATTGTACTCAATCATAAATGAGGGCAAAGTTGAAAATTTACCCCATAATCATTGAAGTAATTATCTCTTCTTAGTATATGAGATTTAGTCAAAATAGAGTTATAAATAAGATCAGAATAATACTAATTTATCTAATTTATAAATTAATATATAATTAAATAATACATGTCAACTAATTTATTTAATTTTTCTTAAAAAGTAAGCCAATTATGTCTTGCATCGGAGCAACAAGAGAGGGAGGCTGGTGGCCTGCAAATGAGTTGACCTTATATACATAAATATGCTTCCTGGTTTTACTCCTTTATTCACTCTTCTTCTGTCCTCTTCCCCAGAAATATCACCTTCCCATCATTCAACTGTCAATCTTTCTCAACTCAAATTTACTACCCTCCCTTCACATGCCTTCCACTTTTCTTCTCATTCTCAATCATGTCCATCAGATCCCCAAGTTTTTGAAATTGCATGTTTTCCATTGTGTGTTTATTTTTTGGCCAAACGGGTTTGAGTGGTGAATGTTTGAGATCATGATAGGGATCTGTTAGGTTTGTAAATTCTCACATCCTTAAGGTCTCCATCTATCACCGACAAATTATTAGTTGAGATGGTAGTAAGTGGCTTCACTCCTAAAAGAAGACAGATTCAAATTCTGCAAAGCGCATTTATTAGAAGAGGTGAAAAAAACTTGTTTGGGGTCACTTTTGCGAATCTCAAAGCTGTTTATTTATGTAAATCGAGACAAAACTCATATCACATATTTACTTTGTATATCAAAAATCACAATTGAAAACTTATTTTTAAAAGCTCCAATCACCATTTCAAATAAGGCCGACTCACCCACATCGTCCAATAAATTGAATAGAATTAATTAATTTTTCCCCTCCTATGTTTTACGTGAATTGACCTATGGCAAGTGAAAAATTATCTGGGGAACTGTTGGGTAGGATTGACCCACCTAAAAAATGAGCTAGTTTTCGCATGGTGGTCCTCATGATGTGTTAGTTTGTTTGAGATTACGTTTAAGACTTTTAAAAGTATTTATTTATATAGATTGAGATGAAACTCCTCTCACTTACTTATCTCGTGTGTTATAAATCACGATTAAAAACTATTTCTAAATACTCTAATCACTATTTTAAATAAGGATTGGTTTGCAAAATTGGTTTGTAATAGGGCCTCTTACACAAGATTTAGAGCCTATTTGAAATTTGAAACGGTGATCCAACTTTCAAAAGTAATTTTTCAGCTTTCAATCATAATTTATGATATAGAAATAAATTTGTAAGAAAAATTGACTATATATATATATATATGTATATATATAAAAACAAGCTTATAACAAGTAACCAAGACAAGCACATATTGTCATAACAAGATCCTGCCCTTAAGCCACACTACTTCCGATTCTAAATAAAATCTAAGTTTACTTTTTTAAAGAAATTAATAAAGTTAATTAAATCATTTTAAAATATTTATATTTATAGTTTTTTTTTCAAACTAATTTGTTTAATTTATAAATCGATGTATATTATACTAATATATAAAATATGATATGATTAAGTTGCTTATTTAACTTCCTTAATTTCTTAAAAGAAATCAACAAAATTTTATATTTAGGATCAGTGTGATATTATCGTTCACCTTTTTTTTTTGTTATAAAAATTTTAAGAAAGGGGTTAGGTTCACCTACAATCTAAGGGTAGAGCGAAATCTCCTTTCCTCTTAAGTGATACTGATGTTGAGCAAGGCGAGCCGTTTAATCTAGGTACCTAAGAATTAGGATGTCTTCTCCAACGTTTTAACTAACTCCAAGATTGAACCCTCAAAGAAGTAAATTATTGTTCAGCTGATCTCAAGAGGTATATTTTTGAAACGGGTTAGCTGCGGGTTAACCCATGAAGCAGGCAGACCCGTTTAGACTTACCTTTTTGAAAAACATAGGTTTACTTAGCCAATCCACTCATTTTGACAGGCTAGTAATGGGAAGAAGGAATCTAAATAGCAACAGATAGCTAATCAGCGAGAGACAAAAACCAAGGTTAGACTTGTCATTTTGATCGCACGGGGCACGGGGCACGGGGCCTGGGTTCTGTGCAAGTGCTCATCCCAAAAACGCATCAAGTTAAATCTTTTTCCCAAAATAAAAAAAAATAAATAAAATAAAAGGCATCATAATTCCTTGCACCTGTTAACAGGGACAAGGCATTTATTTCCCTGTCTCCGCAAGATTTATAGCTTGATATTTCTCTCTCAATCAATCACAGCCGTCCGATTAGATCCTCTGCCTCCTAGATTCGCGTACCATAACATTACCCACTCCTCATTTTTGTAGCATAAAATTTATTGATTATTTATTAGTAATCAGAATATTCATGTCCGCAACGCGACATCGACTTTTTAGTGAATTGTCTGTTTTGCCCCCTTCCTGCTTTTTTTAACTTTTTCCCCCTCTTTCCAGTTGCTGCATTCATTGAGGTTCTCAGCGAGCGAGCACGGTCGAGCTTTTTGTTGCTTTCTGCTTCATGGAAGGGCCCTGAGCTTTCTCTCTCCTTTTCCGCTTTACCTTCTCTCTCTCTGCGTTTTCCTTGCATTTCCCTGTAAAAACTTTCTCAAGAATAATCGGTCTTCTTCTCTGTCTGATCTAGCAATCCCTTGTTTGGTAAGCCTTTGAAATCTTCCTTTCTCATCCTCCTTCTATTTGCGTGCCTTCTGTGTTTGTTCCTTTTTATTTTATTCTCAAGGTGTTTCTGCTTGTGTTCAGCTCAGCTCTTTGCTTTACACGAATCGAGTACATGTCGATTCAGTTTTGAGTTACCTTTGCTCTTTCAAGCAGAATGTGCCTTTTAATTTTGTTTTGGTCGGGGGAATATTATGATTTGCATTTTGGACTTCTATTCTCTTTCATCCTGTTCGGCTTATTTGATGCTAGTTCTGTTTTGGCAAGGAGTGCTTTGGATCTGTTGTGCCATGGCTTCTGGAATCTGTTATGGTTTTTCCTATTTTGTGTTTATTTTTGGAGAAACATTAGCTTATGGAGCTTAAATTGAAAGTTTTCCAAATTTTGAAACAAACGAGGAAGGGAAATAAAGAAGACGACGACATGGTGTTTTCCATAGCTATTTGAATTTTAGTTGTGTGGAATAGTTTTGTTCTTGACAGTGGATTAACTCGCGGCCCAGAATAATTACTTAGCGCACTCCGAATAGGGTCGCTGGAAACCCTGGTTTCTTTGGTTGAGCTTTATTTTCAGACATGTATATATCTTTTTCTTTTTTCATTCGTAAACTTCTTGAACTTCTGTAAATCACATCAATTTTTACATAAATTTTGAGACCCTCCCACATTGGAGCTGCATCCAAAATGGATTGCTCAATTTTTTAACTAGATTATTATCTCTGTTCATTTTGCGATCTTCGTATCATTGTTAATTTTTCATCATATTTTGATGCTGCATCATGGCTGAATTAAATGCATCTACGTTACGTGCCTAATCCAGAAATTTAGTTTATGCTAATATTGTGATTATAATAACCGGGGACTTTCTCCATCTTTCATGACTCCTCTTTGATGATTCCGATAACCTTTTTTAGCACTTCGCTAACATTCTCCTACATGAAAGGGAGGTTTCCCAGTTTTTTCTATGTTGTCTGCAGCTCATATTTTTTCTTCTGTTATTGATTATTGATTCGGTCTTTTTGATGCTCTACCTCTTCCTAACAACAAATTATGCAAACTATTGGTTTATGGTTTCAGTTAAAGCCGTTTGTATATTGAAGTCTGATGTCTCCACCGCTGCTGGTAGCTGAGGAGGAAGGACAGAGCAATATTTCAACAGTAGCATCTTCACCGTCCTTGGACTCTATCTCCCATAATGGAACTGCTTTAAAAGAGCGCAATTACCTCGGATTGTCAGATTGTTCATCATCAGTTGACAGTTCTAATGTTCCAAACATGTCAGATGAGAAAAAGGACAACATGAATTTGAAGGCTACAGAGTTGAGGTTGGGTCTTCCTGGATCCCTGTCTCCTGAAAGGGATTCAGATCTTTATGCGTCAAACTCATCAAAGCTTGATGAGAAACCGCTATTTCCTTTGCTTCCTACAAAAGATGGAATCTGTTCATCATCCCAAAAAACTGTGGTTTCAGGAAACAAGAGAGGTTTCTCTGACACAATGGAGGGTTTCCCAGAGGTAAGGACTTGTAAGGACTAACGAGTTTAACATATCAAAGGGAAGCGGAATTCTTTTCCCCTTCTGTCTCTAATCTTGATCAGTCTGTGGTGCAGGGAAATTTTACTGGTAATTCAGGGATAAATGTAATGTTGCCTAGATCTTCCGGTCCTCAGCCAGCCTTTATGAAAGAAATGCCTGCTAAAGTTCCACAGGAACGGCCTTCTGCTGCTAATGGCCTTAGTCATAATCATACGGGTACTCCTGCTAATGGCAGTGCACCAGCTGCTAAGTAAGTACAACCTAGAATAGTGGCCTATCCATTTCGAAGAAACTGGAAGTGGGATAATTACCTTATGATGAATTTACTTGGAAGTCTTATTATGCCAATATGTTCTCATCCATGACAGGGCACAAGTTGTTGGTTGGCCTCCTATAAGATCATATAGGAAGAATTCATTGGCCAATACTTCAAAGAACAATGACGAAGTTGATGGAAAACCTGGTCCTGCTTCTCTCTTTGTGAAGGTTAGCATGGATGGCGCTCCTTATCTAAGGAAGGTAGATCTAAGGAATTATGCAACATATCAAGAACTGTCGTCTGCTCTCGAGAAGATGTTCAGCTGTTTTACCTTAGGTAATTAGTGGCATTTCTACTTGCTTTTGAAATTGCTCTTACTCATCTTTTAATGAATTTCGGTTATGTCGTCCTTTGGCATGGATTTATTGAGCTTTTGCAATGTGTATGATCTCAGGTCAATGTGGTTCTCACGGTGCTCCAGGCAGAGAAATGTTAAGTGAGAGCAAGCTGAGGGATCTGCTACATGGTTCTGAGTTTGTTCTCACTTATGAAGATAAAGATGGTGATTGGATGCTTGTAGGGGATGTACCATGGGGGTAAATCTTATAAAACCTTTGTGCTTTGCCTTTCTGTTATTTTTCACGGGTAATAATAGTGCTCCTTATAAGTAACTAGATACTAATTGTATTAGGCTGAAATAACTCAATCACGTTTATTTGTGTGATACGTCTTGTAGTATGCATTTTTAGCCAGTTAAATGATTTGCATTTCAAGTTAAAGTAGCTGTGCAAATTAGTAAACTACTGCATTCCCTTCATATGTAGCAGAAAAGATCTTAAGACCTCTTTGTAGTGTACAGGTTCAAAATATTGTACATGTAATTCCGTTTAAGCTTTTATTCCTTAATGCATGTTCTTGTGATCAAACACAAGCCTTGGGCACCTACAAAATCCTTATGCAATATATTGCACAAACATGAGTTACATATTGCACGTCTGAATGTCTTTTTTCCTGAAAGAGGACTGCCATCTTGTTATTTTTGTGACACCTCCTTTACCTTAACCTACTGGATTTTGACCTGTGGATAACATAGTATTTCATAAGTGAATTTTTGTTGCAAAGAAATTAGGTTTTGATTTTCTGTTTATATAATACCTTGCAATTGATTTCCCGTTATGCCTAAGTTCATACGCATAACTAGTGATTACTTAGTCCCCATAATGGGTTTCATATTGCATGTCTGAATTAGTTTTATTTTCTGAAAGGACAACTAACTTTTTTAATAAATGATGCCTATTTTGTTTTTACCTACTTGAAATTGATTTGTGGATAAGTTAGCACCTCACAAATGAATTTTTTTTTAATGTGCAATTTTTTCTATTGTTTTACTTGAATCTTCTATAGTAATGCAACATGACTCCTGCACATTAGGCATGTGATCAGTTGTACTATTCACTTTAAAAGGGAGTTTGTGACTCTGATTTGTGATTCTCTATCATAGACTTTATTGTGGGCTTCTCTTTGCATGTTCTGTATGGTGTGGTTGTGCTCAAGTTGCCTTTAAAACATGGCGTGTTGATTTGTTGTGCATGATTGGATTTTTTTTTTTTGTTGAACATCATGATTGGATTATTTAACTATCAATAGTATTGCTGCAAAGGTGGAAGTGGATATTGTCGATCTGTTTGGAAGTTGCAGTACATGGGAGAGTCATGGCTGATTTTTGCAGTGGAATTCTTTGGAAGAGTAGAATAAGAGCTTGTTAAAGATTTTGCTGCTGTATTTGATGTTACGCTTCCCCAATAATGATTCCTCTTTTACATGTGTTAATCTCTTTTATTACTTCACGGACATATATTGTGACAGCAGATTTTACTTTTTGTTTGCGCCTAAGTATTGATGATTGGATAAATAACAGTAACTTCACCTGCGCCTGGTTTGAATTCTAATTTTAACTGTTATTCACTGTTGTCGCAGGATGTTCATCGACACATGCAAGAGGCTGAAAATTATGAAGGGTTCTGATGCCATTGGCTTGGGTATGCACTTTAACTGATTCGTCATTTTACAGTATTTATTCCTTAAAGGGTATGCATTGAATTGACGAAGCGGGGCCTTCTTGAACTTAATAGGCAATAGATTCTATATATGGACGGTTACTTAAATGTTATGTTGGAATTATCTAAAGTTAGGAAGAAAAGTGACTTGCCTTTGTTTTTTAAATTTAATTATTTTATCAGGACTAAGACAAGATCATTGGATGAATTTCTAAGTTACTCTTATGTTGTGAGGATTAACTTGATGTTTTCTTATGTGGTTGGATGAGTTTGAGTGCATGCAACACGGTTAGGCAAATGAGAATGAGTTTCTCTGGTTTATTGCTTATAATTGACAACTTCAGATTCCTCCCTCTTTACGAGGCAATATATTACGTCAGATATTAGCAAGCCTGCTAAAAATATGCCTCGAACTACAACATTCATTCTGGAATATGTCCTAGTTTGGTTTAAATGGTTTATCTTGTTTACTACAGCTCCGAGAGCTATGGAAAAATCCAAGAGCAGGAGCTAGACGGGATCAAAGATGGATGATTGCTTTTTGTTTGCCATTGTGGAGATCCAAGGATATGATATAAATGACAATGCTCTGGTGGTTTTTGATGGAGAAATGCGGATCATCACGTTGTAACCTTATCTATGTTTGTAGGTTGTTGTCTTGGTCTCCTTCCACGTTAAAATTCAGTGTTGCTAGTGATTGTGGAGTTTGTAATCTTATTATTATGTTAACAGGAACTGGTTTGTTTGAACGAATCGCCTGCTTACTGTTAAGTAATTTGACATCTTACTTCCCCACTAACTCTCTGACTGTCCGTCTTCATTATACTTTTAGCACAATTTCTTGTCAGAATGTGCTATCTGGTTCTGTCAAACACTACTATCTTGTTGGCCAGAAAAAACCCTGCCTCAGTTTTGTCGGTCATACTGTGACTTCGAACGGAACTGTGGGAAATACATGACCAGTTTTGTTAATTTAAGATTCACTTTTATTGATTAAAAAGTGGGTCATATATATATATATATGTTTTGCTCAAAAAAGTAGGTCATATATCAATGATTGGAAGGAGTATTTACCAATAACATGATCCTGTGTTAAATATGGCCGTAAATAAATTAAGGAAACTGGGCTGATGGCTTTATGCTTATAATAACATACTAGTATGATGATACCCATTTTTGTCCAAACAGAAATACTGGGTTTATAGGGTGAAGTTGTAATTTTGCAGCATAAGTAACCATCCTGAGCTAATTCCCTAATAAATGACATGATATTTTTAATGGCAAGGGGAAAAATTGTTGCATTAGGGTTCTTGTTAAGGCAAAATTGCTTCTCAAAAAATTGAGAATATTTTGTGTGAAGTATATAGATATCCTCAAATTTGAGGCAATCCTATTTGAGGCATTGGCTGGCATTAAATGTTGGTATCTCCGCCAATGGGGATTCAAATTTTGGTTCGTCACATCACAAGGCACTAATCCTTTCTGTTATACCCAACCCTATTGATAATTTAACCCTTTTTAGTAATACCCAATTGTAAGGTTTCTTCGTCCTACTAAGATCCATATTTACTATGAATGGGCTTAAAGCTGTAGGTTCAAAATGTTAATCTCCAATCAAAGTTTACCTGCACTGTTAATTTACCACAACTACCAATTTATCCCCTAATCTCAAATATCAGGATAATATCAACATGATTAAATAATGAAATTATATATTGTCATCCTCAATAACACAGCAGGTTGCATTAATATTATATATATATATATATATATATATATATATATATATATATATATATATTTTATTACACGGGCTTTGATTATCTGCATGCATCAGCGTCATCTTGTAAGACATATAATGTTTTTACTTGATGATTATGCTTTCTTTTTTTCAAGGCTTCATTAGTAATGTTGACCTTTAAGGCTGTCGGCACATCTGCCATTTTAATGCCTAATTATTACTTAAGACATTGCTAAACGACGATGCATGATGGATTTGAAGAATTATTCTCAGGTTAATGAAGGGATTAATTATTGTTGTTTAAAACCTGCTACTAAAAATAATAATAATAATTAATTATAATCACAAAAAGCACTTAGCTAGTGGTTCCCCATTCTTCTAGATTCTGTGAATTGAATTGTGTATTGCTCAATGGTATATGATGATGTTGCAACCCAAGGAAACACATTAACTTTACATGAGAATATCTTTTTTTACATTAGTGCTTTACAACTTCCTCTTGTGGAATGAATATTAAAAGGAAAAAGAAGAAGAAACAGAATCATTAAGAAAATGCTTATTAATGTGACTGAGAGAGATTGATTAAGCGTAATTAGCAAGTGCTTTAGTTCATTCATGAACCCAAAATGCTAATTCATGTACGAGGAATTAAGTAATTAGATCTTATGGACAAGTTACACTACCCTTTGTTCAGTTTTTACCAATGTATACTTTTAACGGGAAATCGGTGTAAAGTACTTATTTATTAAAAATTTTATTGATTAGAATGACACAATATTTCATATACAGAAAAGGTACTCAATATTGACATCTAGTTACTTTATTTAGTTTTCACCAACTCTTTTTTTTTTAGTCGATTTATTCTATACTCTTCCAATTTTTAATATAAGACATATTTAAGGAGTTGATCTTAGTTTTAAATATAAAATATATTTTTTTATATTTGTTAATCATATCTTTTTTTAATTTATCTCTATTGATGCTTCTTCAACAATAACTAAATAGGAGAGGGAATTAGGAAATTAAGAAAGATAATTGGGATGTTTTAGAAAATATATGTTATACTAACCGACTTAATTAACTTCCTTAATCTAATCAAATTAAATTATTGAACCAGTAGTATTTCATATCATATTGGTACTTGAATTGATCAGGGTTTCCCAACATTGAGGTCTAGTTACTTGAATTGAATCCTTAGGTGGTAGTATAATCTAGGATTTTTAAATAGAAGAAATAGGATTATTTGTAATCATTACCTAATTAGTGGAGGAAAGCTGTATTTGTGAAAGTTTAAATGAAAATTAAATTATTGAATTCTTGACGTTGTGTAGTCACTAATTGCTTAGAATATTCTTATATGGATGTGATGTAAAGTTACCTCACAACTTCATTAACATTGGTGTGTGAACGTTTAAACTTTAAACCTCCTTTTTATGAATTCACCACCATGATGATGTGTTACCACTTTTAACAGAAAGATTAAAAAGCGAATTAACCCTACTAATTAAACTCAGAAAACAAGAAAAAAGAAGGAAAAAAAAGAGAAACCTAGCTACTACTCGATACTACGCACATCATAGTGCTCAAGACCTCAAGGATCAGATTCTTTCTCCATTGTTGAAAATTGCAAGCAATACCCACTAGTTTTATTTATTATGCTTATTGGTAATTAATTAAAACCCTAGCTATAGATAGAGTAGAGCCTCACTTCAATGCATAAATGATAATGATAACTATGGACTATATGAAAGTGTTTTTTCTGTCGTTTTATGAAGATCTGTGAATATCTTTAATTAAGGTCTTAGTCCTCTAAAAGGGTTGGTCCCATAATATGATATTGTTGTGAATTAACTAATATTATTACCCTTATCGTTAATTACATAATCTGAGAATCTTTTGGTCCATAAGATGACAAAAGTTTCAGTTTTGAGAGGAAAGAGAATGGGAGAATATCTCATTTAAGAGAAATAATATCAGAAAAGTCCTCATTGATAAGTGAAAAGCGTCATCATTAACAACTTATGAGATTTGTCAATACATTATTTTTATTGTTTGGAACCTAAATGATATTTTCCCAAAGAGATTAAAGAGGCGGTTGTGAATTTTATTATTTGGAAAATTACATCAAAGTCTCAACAAAAAAAATAATCTATGAAATTAAAAGTCTTATAACTTATCAATGACTCGTAAAACTGCTAACAAATGAAAGTGGTACTGTTGACCAGTTATGAAATTTTTCAGATGTTATTTTCTTACTTAGGACCTTAGTGTGATTTTCTCTTTATTATTCTCTCCATACTTGGCCTTGGGAATTTCAAGATATGGTTAAGTTTGAAAGAATGGGGTATCTGATGAAAGTACATTATATTGATCAAAATAGGGTGCCCACAAAATTGACATTAGAAGCTAAATTAAGGAGAGCCATAGAAGGTGAGGAGCCATATTCATTATTGAGTGGTACTCAATGTAATGTTGATACTGTTTACTAAACAGTTAATAGGATAAGAGTTTTTAAAATTCACAAGATTTGGTTGGTCCTTTTTGATATTTTTCTTTCACCAACTCAAATATAGAGCGCTGTACGTTGCCATTATTTGAGGAAGATATGTTGTCCTTAAACAAGGACCTATGAATCTCATAACTAACCCATTTTTGACTTCAGAATTCTAATATAAACCACGCATCAGAAAATGAATTATAACTTTGTTGTAAAGTGTTTGGTTTCTAGAATGAAAGCTCTTTTAACGTATATTATACTACCTCATATCTTTAATATATAATAAGAGCTAGTTGGGGTTAGATTTGGTTCTAAATATTAGATCTCACTCCACTATTATCTTCTAAATTTATAACAATTTTCTAAAATATTTTTATTGATTGTGCATGTTATGTGATTTCTATTTAAAGGCAGTAGTGATGAAAGATATATAGTATTTTTAAAAAATCAAGCTATATTTGTTTCAAATAACTTCCCTAACTAATTTCCTTAAACTACTTAAATTAATTAATTAACTCTTATATTAAGGATCTAATTCTCCTTTGATATTTTTCTCTTAATTCCCATTTTATCTCTTGCCAACTGTGCGCTTCATGTTAGAGTCCCTTGAGAAAGCTCAATTGGCTTTTAAAAGACTTGACCTTTAATTTCATTTTCTGACGGAAGAAAGAAATGAATTCCTCTTTGACGTTTGAAATGGTTATATTTGCCGTTGAGGTCACTTTCGTAAATCCACTGGCAAATGCACCAAGTCACCATTAAATGCCTTCATGTTTTAGGCTCATTAATTATCGTCCATTTGGCATATACTCAAAGCCAATACTACACATCATCTTCTAACAGAGGAAAAGACAATGAAACATTAATTTTGTCGCTTCTCTTAGCTCTTTCGTAAGCTTTTAGAAACCCTAATTCCTTTGTTGTTAACTGCAGAAGAAGAACAAAAAAGATAACAAGACAAGGTAGGTTGATTAATTAACAAGTGTTGGATTATCTGTGATGTCCCGTTATAAACATAATGAGACATTAAATTCAGATGCTCTTTGAGTCTTTTGTTTGGTCATCAAAATAGAAACCACACATGTATGAATACACACATAGACATATATATAAAGTGACAATGTTTTCTTATGTACTATAAGCTGCCACATATTGCACATTGTAACTCCAAACACCAACCGTGAAATAAGGTAAGGCTCTTCGTGTTCTTCAACTGATGAATCCACGCGTTTCTTCTGCAACCACGTCCCATAATGGGACTGTCTTTGTAAGTATT
Source organism: Acacia crassicarpa (assembly GCA_034222035.1). Taxonomy (NCBI): domain Eukaryota; kingdom Viridiplantae; phylum Streptophyta; class Magnoliopsida; order Fabales; family Fabaceae; genus Acacia; species Acacia crassicarpa. The sequence goes on along the minus strand of JAWXYG010000009.1, from coordinate 12,704,697 downwards.
TGTCACTTTAATTAAATATATGAACAAATATTCTGGTCATTATCATTCTGAAAACAATGTGACAAAAACATTCTTCTGTACCTCGATCATTTTTGCCTTTGATTCTTCGATTCGTTTGGATTATCGAAACCCGAATTGTGGTACAAATTTATGGCGATACTGTTGATGATACATACAGACATATATGCAATAATATTGCATGATGTGTCAGAGCTGATTCAGAAAGGTTCGTCTATATGAATTTGGACTGTTGCTAGCTAGCTAGATATAGATGAACATATTTATATATGATTCGGTTTTAATTTACTTTACTAGCTAGAGGTAAAAAGTGAGGAAGAAGCCGGATCATGATTAGAGGAGATTAAAGTAGAGTACATTATTACAGAGAAAAATAAACGTTAATTAAATATATAATCTTTGAGGAGCGGTCTATCATATTATATGTGTAAGTTAATATTATTATATATAATGTGAGAGATTAATTATTGTTAAGGTGGTGGGGGATCCTAACAATGGCATGTGCCTCCAATGATGACGGCCACACAATCACCAACCTTTAGGGGAAGCCTCCCATTTTGCTCATTATTCATTCCTTCCGGGGCCCTTCTCTCTCTCTCTCCCTCACATCCTCATGGCCTTATCCTTTCGAATTAGGGTTAACGTATAAATTTATCCTAAAAATTTTCGTTGAGAAGCAATATTGTCCCACAAGTTTTTTGGAGTTCAATATAATCTCAGAAGTTCCAAAACGTAGCAATATTACCTTATACTGTTAAAAAAAAAACTAATATTTGATCATTAAAAATTAATGTTGACTGTTAACTTTTTAAAAGTATGGGGCAATGTTGCTCAATTTTTACACTTTTGGGATGATATTGTTTATCAACGAAAGTTTTTAAGACAAATTTACACCTTAATTTTAAGAATTATTGTAACATCCTAATTTTTATTTCTAAGATTTAAATGTAATTATAAAATAATTATAGGTAATTATTGTAATATTAAATAAAGTTTGGGCCTTTGTCGCAGTTTGCTCATTTTTTTTTAAAAAAAAGAGTTAAGGCAGGTGAGAAGAAAAAAAAAAAAAAAAAAGAGAAGACGTGAATCGCGTGGGAGGATTAAAATAATAATTAAAATATAATAAAATAATAATAAAATCACCGTCCCATTATTTGAGACGGTGATGTTGGTTTTATATATATATATGTATGTTAGAGTGTGTGTGTGCGCCGGACTGAGGAGGGACAGAGAGAGAGTGCGTGAGAGAGAGAAAGAGAAGAAGGTGGATATAATATTTGGGTCTTTTGAGGTATGTTATTTATCTTATAAGATAATTTTAGTAGTTAAATTAACTTCTTTTCAATGAACTTTCTTCATGAAAGTTGTTCTAAATATTTTTCTCTTTTCAATGAAAGTAATATCATGTTGATTAGTGAAAATTTTGAGGTTATGATTTTGGAAAAGTTTTGAGTTTTAACAATAGAAGACTGTATATATGTATATAGTATTTAATAACTAGTTTTGACCGGTTTAGTTTTATTGAAATGTTGTTGCAAGAATTTAAATTAATTTTTCTATTTAAGAGATTTAGGATTTACATCTTACTTTATATTTCTACCAATTAAAAGATGTATAAATAATTTATTTTGGGTTAATGGAGATATTATTGAAGTTTTGATCGGTTTGGTTTTGGAAATTTAAAGGATAAAATGGTTATTTTCAGTTTTATAACAAAAATTTATTATTATTATTATTATTTGTGTATTTTGAGTTATATAAGTTATATTTGTGATAATGTAGAGTTTACCTGTGACCGGTGATTAATCGAGTTTAATTTCTCAAGATAAGGTTTGGCCTGGAGTTGAGGTAACCGGGGTTAATTTATTTTATATGCATGTTTTGGAATGTAAGGTGTTTACTAAATCTTATTTTCATAAATACTAGTAACTTGTGTTTTGAAATTGTGTGTTTATGTGAGTATGTTGCTAATTTAGAGAAGCAGTGTATTTTCTAATCTGTATGAATATATGTGAGTGAATTTTGTTATTGGAATTATTGTAATGGTGATTGTTGTGATAATTGTTGTAAGATGTTTTGTATGGGGTAGTATATCGTACTATGTTTTGATAATTATGATTTCATATTGTTATTAATTTTGAAATTTGTTGGGAAGTGTGGAAGAGACTGAGGGAGAATTTGTGCCCATTGGTTCACTCTTATTCCTGGCCCGGATTTGAGTTGAGTGTTTTGGGCGGACACCTCCCTGTTACGGTATATTGGTGGTGACACGGGAGGGAACAGTTTCCTTGAGGTGATAGTTAACCTTGGCCGGGTTACTAACACTGATGGGCTGATCCATGTCCACGAGGAAATAAGGAGGAGCAGGATGGTAAATGTGAGGATGGTTAATTGATTATTGAAGTTGTTATTATTATTTTGTTAACAATCCCGTTTCTCTGACTTGCAATCCTTTCCTGCATATTTTATAAATTAATTTTGGTTACTGGGACTTAATGTCTCACCCCGTTAATATTAATATTTTCCAGGCGAGGTTTCTAATACCATTGGTAGCAAAGGGAAGCAACTAGAGGCATAATTGTAGAGAACCTTGTAAGCCTCTTTTGGGTAATGGTGTTGTAATGATCTCTATATTGCCATTATAGGGCCCACATGTTTTAAAAATACTGTTTTAGCTGTTTTGGAATAACTGTGAGTTTGCTACTGAACTAAAGGTTTAATTTTATATGGTATGTTATTTTAGTGTTTGTTATAATGAAGTGGTGGATTGTAAATTAAGGTTTGCGTGTGGGTATTCTGGTACACACTTCTATGATGGGAGTTTGGTATTATTAAAGTTGTGAGCTTACATTTTTCCGCCGAATAGTTGTGCCCAGAGTTTCGGATTTTATTGTGATGCGTTTGTGGGCGAATGTTGTGTCTTGAACTCCGTTGCACTTACTATAGTAAGTGGAGGGTTTTCTTTATTTATTTGTTAATTAAGGTTAATTAATGTTTTGTAAGGAAGGTCTTTTCAATTTGGTATCAGATTTTTAGATCCTGAACTTGTGGTGCATTGCATATAGAAAATGGCAATATATAATCTTTACACACCTGCTTCCCTTTTATGTTGTGTTTTGTTCTTCTCCTTATTTTTTTTTCCATCTTTGGTGGCTTTCACCCTTAGGTGGGGAGAGATGGAAAATATTAGGCATGAGGAAGTCGCGGATAACGCTCGTGCAGACGCTGTTAACAACGATCAACAGGGATCAAATGGGCCTCAGGATCACATAACCGAGGCTGAGATGTTGCGGCAACTCTATAAGTGGACCCGTGCGACAGAGGAACGGTTGAAAAGGCTTGAGGAGGATAAAGCTAATAGTGGGCCCAGCAAGGAAAGCAAGAGTACTCGGAAGGCTCATGCAAAAACAGAGGAAGGAGATAGTACTCATTCTGGGGGATCGAATATGAATTTATCAAATTCTGAGTCGGAGGAATCAGCAACACGAAAGGGTGCTATTGACATGCTTACAGTATGGAAACATTTAGATCGTTTCCATCCTGAGACTTTCGGAGGAGGTTCAGCAATAAAGGCTGAAAATTGGATTGATCGGCTAGAAATGTTATTTGAGTCAATCAACTGCGATAAATATCAGAAGGTGATAGCTGCAAAAACACTGTTAACAGGCGCTGCTTTAGATTGGTGGAACACGGTGAAGCCTGTTGATGGTCATCAACTGGATTGGGATGAATTCAAAAGAATGTTCTTTGATTATTACTTTCCTATTGAAATGAGACATCAAAAAGAGGCTGAGTTTCTATTTTTGCGACAGGGGGAGATGGATGTGGAAACATTCATATCTCAATTTATGGGGCTAGCCAAATATGTATCGCAGTTGAACAGAACAGATGAGGAGCAGAATAATTGGTTAGCGCGACAAATGTTTGAGAGATGTAATGATGAAGTTAGAGCAAGAATGGGAGTTTATGACATCACCACTCTTGAGAAGCTGATAGCAAAGATCCGAGAGGTTTGTAGAAGATGTAGAGACGCTGAGAGATCTGTGAGAAGGGATTCGCAAGGCCGGTTTAGTGGTAACATGGGAATATCTGGAGGAAACAGTAGAAAGAATTACCCTTCAAGTTTTACTGGATCCGGAAGTAAGAGGACTTTTAATCAAGGGAGCTTCCAGCAGAAGAAACGTTTTCCCATAGCTCAGAGCCGTAAAAGCAACACTAAAGCGAGTCAGAGTTCTCAGTACGAATCAGTGGCGTCGACTCCCAGAGTAATGCAACGCCCTCCTTGTTCTCAATGTGGGAAAGTGCATATAGGGGAATGTTGGACTTGCTTCAACTGTGGAGAGAAGGGACATATTGCAAGATTTTGCCAGAAAAGAAGAAAGGAGGATCAACCATTTAGGCCGTCTGCTCCTGGACGAGTGTTTGCTTTAACATCAGAGGAAACGAAAGATACCCCTAATTTGATCCGAGGTAATGCCCTCCTTCAGGGTCATTCTTTGTGTGTTATATATGATTCTGGTGCTACGCATTCTTTCATCTCACATGATTGTGCAAAAAGATTAAATCTTGTTATGAGTGATTTGTTATATGACTTGATTGTATCTACCCCCACTGGCATACGTGTAAAAACTGCTATGGTATGTAGGAAATTGAGGTTTGTATGTGATGGTCGTGAAACGACCATTGATTTGATTTGTCTACCCATGCGGGGTATAGATGTGATTGTGGGAATGGATTGGTTGACAACCAATAACGTATCCTTGCGATGCAAGGAGAAAGCTGTGCAATTTAATGACTGCACAGTAAATAAGAAAACTCACCAAGAATCGATAATGTTGTCAGCAACCCAAGTTCAGAGAAGTCTACAGGAAGGCTGTGAAGTTTTTGCGGTGTTCTTCTCTATTCAGAAGGAATCAAAAGGAAATATAGAGCAGATCGAAGTGGTTAGGAATTTTCCCGATGTGTTCCCTGAAGAGTTGACCGGGCTACCTCCAGAACGAGAAGTTGAGTTCGCCATCGAATTAGTTCCAGGAACAGAACCAATCTCTAAGGCTCCTTACCGAATGTCACCTTCAGAGTTAGCAGAATTGAAGAAGCAGATTGAAGATCTGTTGGAGAAAGGTTTTATTCGGCCAAGTGTATCTCCATGGGGATCACCAGTTCTGTTCGTGAAGAAGAAAGATGGTAGCTTGAGGCTTTGTATTGATTATCGGCAGTTAAATAAAGTCACTATCAAGAATAAGTACCCGTTGCCGAGGATAGATGATTTGCTGGATCAGCTGGTTGGTTCATCAGTATTTTCAAAAATTGATTTGAGATCGGGATATCATCAGTTGAGGGTGAAGGCAGATGACATTCCAAAGACCGCTTTCCGTACCAGATATGGTCATTATGAGTTTCTTGTTATGCCCTTTGGTTTGACTAATGCGCCAGCAGTGTTTATGGATTATATGAATCGAATTTTTAGACCTTATTTGGATCAATTTGTAGTGGTATTCATTGATGATATCCTTATCTATTCGAAGAGTACGGAGGAACATCGGGAACACCTTCGAACAGTATTGCAGATCCTAAGAGAGAATCGGCTGTACGCGAAGCTGAGTAAATGTGAATTTTGGCTGAAAGAGGTGAAGTTCTTAGGTCATGTGATCTCGGTTAATGGAGTAGCCGTAGATCCAAGCAAGGTTGACGCTGTGTTGAAGTGGGAACGACCGAAGTCTGTGACTGAGGTGCGTAGTTTTGTTGGGTTGGCAGGTTACTATCGTCGCTTTATTGAGGGATTCTCTCGAATTGCCGCACCACTTACTAGATTAACAAAGAAAGAACAACCGTTTATTTGGGATGAAAAGTGTGAGGCAGCTTTTCAGGAGCTGAAGAACCGGTTAACCACTGCACCTGTCCTCATCATACCTGACCCACATAAACCGTATACGATATATACGGATGCATCATTGAAAGGATTGGGATGTGTGCTCATGCAAGATGGTAAAGTCGTGGCTTATGCCTCTCGACAATTAAGGCCTCATGAAGAGAATTATCCAACGCATGATTTGGAGCTTGCAGCGGTCGTATTCGCTTTGAAAATTTGGAGGCATTATCTGTACGGAACTCAATTCGAGATTTTTAGTGACCATAAGAGCTTAAAGTATCTTATGGATCAGAAGGAGTTGAACAACCGACAGAGAAGATGGATGGAGTTCTTAAAGGATTATGATTTTGAGTTGAAGTATCATCCGGGGAAAGCAAATGTAGTTGCAGATGCCTTAAGCCGGAAGTCAATACACATGTTTCACATGTGTGTGACTGAGTATAACCTTCTAGAAAGGTTATCAGAAGTATATCTCGAACCAAGATCTGAGGTAATTATGAGTACGGTGCAAGGAAATTTTGATTTTTATAATGACTTGAGAATGGCCCAGATGGAAGATGATCGGTTGCAAAGGGTTAGAGAAAGGTTGGAGAATGGTGAAGTAACTGACTATGATATTAGTGATACAGGCATACTGAGATACAAGAAAAGGATTTGTGTACCAGATAATGAGGAAATCAAAAAGACGATTCTTGAAGAGGCTCATCAGAGCAAATATACCATTCATCCGGGAATTACTAAGATGTATCGAAATTTGAAACAAGGGTATTGGTGGCCTAAGATGAAGCGCGATGTGACAAATTTCGTAATGAAATGTCTGACTTGTCAGAAAGTAAAGATTGAGCATCAGAAACCTCCAGGGTTACTTCAACCTTTAGAGGTTCCCCGGTGGAAGTGGGACAGCATTGCCATGGACTTTATTGTCGGATTACCGAATACTGCAGCACGCCATAATGCCATATGGGTTATTGTGGATAGATTGACAAAGTCAGCTCATTTCCTCCCTATCCATATTGAATATAGCTTAGAAAGGCTAGCTCAATTGTATGTGAATGAGATTATCAGGTTACATGGTATACCTATAAATATTGTGTCAGACCGTGATCCAAGGTTCACATCGAACTTTTGGAAAGCGTTACAGGAGGCTATGGGAACAAGGTTGAATTACAGTACCGCTTATCATCCGCAAACTGATGGACAGACAGAGAGGACAATTCAAACGCTCGAAGATATGTTGAGGGCTTGCGCCCTTGAGTTACCCGGTAGTTGGGATCGTCAATTGCCATTGGCTGAATTTGCTTACAATAATAGTTATCACTCGAGCATTCAAATGGCTCCTTTTGAGGCACTTTATGGCAGGAAGTGTAGATCGCCTCTTTGTTGGACTGAGTTAAGTGAGAGAACGGTAATTGGGCCGGACTTGGTGAACAAAACAACAAAGAAAATTGAAATGATACGCCAGAAGTTGTTGACTGCCCAGAGCAGGCAAAAGAGCTATGCAGATAGAAGGCGTCGACCATTGGAATTTGAAGTAGGGGACCATGTGTTTCTTAAAGTTTCACCAGTAACTGGCATTGGTAGATCTATTAAAGCTAAGAAATTGACTCCTCGATTCATTGGGCCATATGAGATTTTGGAGCGCGTGGGACCCGTCGCTTATCGGATTGCCTTGCCACCACACCTGTCAAGCGTGCATAACGTATTCCATGTGTCCCAACTTAAGAAATATCACCCAGATCCTTCCCATGTAATTGAACCCGAGGACATTGAATTGAGAGAGAATTTGACTTACATACCCGAGCCAGAAAGAATTCTTGATGTAAAAGACAAGCAATTGCGAAATAAATCAATTCGTCTCTTAAAAATTTTCTGGAAGGGTATGTCTCCTGGTGATGTTACATGGGAAACAGAAGAGCGAATGCGGCGTGACTTTCCTAGTCTGTTTGCTTAGTTATGTTTGTGTGTTATGTAGTATTGGTATCTACGATTGTGCTGTTGTGATCAAACTTGTGAGGTATAATAATGTAATTATATTGGTAATTTTTGATGTGTTGATGTAGTGTGATAGTTGGTAATATTGTTGTCTCCCTAAGATGATTGTGTTGAAATCTTATGTTGAGGATTGTTTACATTATAACCTGTTGAGAATTTTGGGGACAAAATTCCATTTAGGTGGGGAGAGTTGTAACATCCTAATTTTTATTTCTAAGATTTAAATGTAATTATAAAATAATTATAGGTAATTATTGTAATATTAAATAAAGTTTGGGCCTTTGTCGCAGTTTGCTCATTTTTTTTAAAAAAAAAGAGTTAAGGCAGGTGAGAAGAAAAAAAAAAAAAAAAAAAAAGAGAAGACGTGAATCGCGTGGGAGGATTAAAATAATAATTAAAATATAATAAAATAATAATAAAATCACCGTCCCATTATTTGAGACGGTGATGTTGGTTTTATATATATATATGTATGTTAGAGTGTGTGTGTGCGCCGGACTGAGGAGGGACAGAGAGAGAGTGCGTGAGAGAGAGAAAGAGAAGAAGGTGGATATAATATTTGGGTCTTTTGAGGTATGTTATTTATCTTATAAGATAATTTTAGTAGTTAAATTAACTTCTTTTCAATGAACTTTCTTCATGAAAGTTGTTCTAAATATTTTTCTCTTTTCAATGAAAGTAATATCATGTTGATTAGTGAAAATTTTGAGGTTATGATTTTGGAAAAGTTTTGAGTTTTAACAATAGAAGACTGTATATATGTATATAGTATTTAATAACTAGTTTTGACCGGTTTAGTTTTATTGAAATGTTGTTGCAAGAATTTAAATTAATTTTTCTATTTAAGAGATTTAGGATTTACATCTTACTTTATATTTCTACCAATTAAAAGATGTATAAATAATTTATTTTGGGTTAATGGAGATATTATTGAAGTTTTGATCGGTTTGGTTTTGGAAATTTAAAGGATAAAATGGTTATTTTCAGTTTTATAACAAAAATTTATTATTATTATTATTATTTGTGTATTTTGAGTTATATAAGTTATATTTGTGATAATGTAGAGTTTACCTGTGACCGGTGATTAATCGAGTTTAATTTCTCAAGATAAGGTTTGGCCTGGAGTTGAGGTAACCGGGGTTAATTTATTTTATATGCATGTTTTGGAATGTAAGGTGTTTACTAAATCTTATTTTCATAAATACTAGTAACTTGTGTTTTGAAATTGTGTGTTTATGTGAGTATGTTGCTAATTTAGAGAAGCAGTGTATTTTCTAATCTGTATGAATATATGTGAGTGAATTTTGTTATTGGAATTATTGTAATGGTGATTGTTGTGATAATTGTTGTAAGATGTTTTGTATGGGGTAGTATATCGTACTATGTTTTGATAATTATGATTTCATATTGTTATTAATTTTGAAATTTGTTGGGAAGTGTGGAAGAGACTGAGGGAGAATTTGTGCCCATTGGTTCACTCTTATTCCTGGCCCGGATTTGAGTTGAGTGTTTTGGGCGGACACCTCCCTGTTACGGTATATTGGTGGTGACACGGGAGGGAACAGTTTCCTTGAGGTGATAGTTAACCTTGGCCGGGTTACTAACACTGATGGGCTGATCCATGTCCACGAGGAAATAAGGAGGAGCAGGATGGTAAATGTGAGGATGGTTAATTGATTATTGAAGTTGTTATTATTATTTTGTTAACAATCCCGTTTCTCTGACTTGCAATCCTTTCCTGCATATTTTATAAATTAATTTTGGTTACTGGGACTTAATGTCTCACCCCGTTAATATTAATATTTTCCAGGCGAGGTTTCTAATACCATTGGTAGCAAAGGGAAGCAACTAGAGGCATAATTGTAGAGAACCTTGTAAGCCTCTTTTGGGTAATGGTGTTGTAATGATCTCTATATTGCCATTATAGGGCCCACATGTTTTAAAAATACTGTTTTAGCTGTTTTGGAATAACTGTGAGTTTGCTACTGAACTAAAGGTTTAATTTTATATGGTATGTTATTTTAGTGTTTGTTATAATGAAGTGGTGGATTGTAAATTAAGGTTTGCGTGTGGGTATTCTGGTACACACTTCTATGATGGGAGTTTGGTATTATTAAAGTTGTGAGCTTACATTTTTCCGCCGAATAGTTGTGCCCAGAGTTTCGGATTTTATTGTGATGCGTTTGTGGGCGAATGTTGTGTCTTGAACTCCGTTGCACTTACTATAGTAAGTGGAGGGTTTTCTTTATTTATTTGTTAATTAAGGTTAATTAATGTTTTGTAAGGAAGGTCTTTTCAATTATTAACAAGTCTATGTATTATTTCACATATATAAGCTGTAATAAAGACATTATATTGAAAATTAAACAGGTTTCAAGCTTAATATTCTATCTAGTCATATCAATCCTCTTTTCAAGTCACATTACATGGTTTTTCGTGAATTAAATCTACAGGTGGCTGGCAACCTAACATGCAAGAACGAAGTTCAAATAATATATTGGAAAACTACAAACCCAGAAGCTTCTCTCTCTCTCCACTTGTTCTTTTGTATCGATCATACGGCTGATTTTTGAAACATTTTAAAAGAAGGAATACACACACATATATGTATAGAGAGATAGATCTGACAAAAGAGTTAGAAAATGTGATGCCCACCTTGGAGGTCTCGCTTATGGCCATAGCTCTTTTCCCCATTGCCATATATGATTGGAAAAGGCACTATAAAAAATCTAAGTCCAAATCATATGATGTATTGGAATATCTCTTTAGTTTTGTTTATTATATTCCTTCTGGTTTATTAGTTAAATATATCCTCACATAATGCTTGCAATTGTGGGTCAAAAGCAACATGGGGTAGGTTTAGATGTAACATTGATAGTGTCAACATATTATTTTATACTACCTCCGATCCTAAATATAGGATATACTATAGACTATATCCTATATTTAGGACAAGAGGAATATAATACTAGTATGTGTGTGTGTAGATTTTTCATCAGATACGTATGTTTAGTTTTTAGATTAAAGAAACGAACATGATTGTAGTCAAAGGCAAGATGGCTGTGGAAATTAAAAGATGGGCTAATCAGTGATTTAATAAACTTGTTTTAAAATGGTCAAATCTCAGTGATTGAATCCACACGCCATTTAGATCCCATTTAAATGTATTTCACATTTGTGCCTTAATTTTATAGAGTGAGAAGAAGTTGTATTGTCGCTGCTATTGCTTGACCAGAATGCATACTTCTATATATTACTTATAATTTCAAGCTGGCGTACGTGTTATGCCTTTAAATTTACTCAAACTAAATTTGCGTCCTTTATCTTTCTTTCTTTCTTTCTTTTTCTTTTTCTTTTTTAAAAAATGATTTTCCACTCGTATAGAGTTTACGTTTTTATTATTGATACTTGTTGATTAAACTATAAGAGCATTATTCATGACATGGATTGGATGGACCCAGGTTGAGGTCTTGAGGATAAATTTAATTTGATGCCTTGCCTTTTGTTTTCAAATCAAAATTTTTTAAGTTTGATTTGAATTTAAGGTTGCTTTGGAATCCTTGGATGGGGAGAGGAATAAAGATGTATGGGTATATTTTTTGAAAAAGTATTTAGAAAAGGAAAGTTGAGTATGCAAGTGACAATTTTTTTTAAAATATAATTTGGTTGAGTCGAGTAAGTTTATCTAATAAGCTGGGTGTTTTCTTTTTTAACAAAAACACTCATAGGTATTAAAACGATTCTTTAATAAGAAAAGTATTTCTCCAGTCATTGGAAATAAAGTTATTTCCAGTGACCCCAAAACTACGTCGTTTTAGATTAATGAAGGGTGTGTTTGTAATTTTACGTGAATTAATGAAGAGTGTTTCAGTAAAATTTATATGATAAAAAAATAAACAAAATTACGGAAATACCCTTCATTAATCCAAATTGACGTAGTTTTAAGGTCACTGAAGATAACTTTATCTCCAGTAACAAGAGAAATCTTTTACCTTTCTTCAATAGTAGTTCATTCCAACTTAGGATCTACAGCTTTTGTAATGGTGGGTCATTTTAAGTTACTTTTTTGGCGTCAAAGGGTTAAAATGTCTTGAAAATTTTCGTGAATACTTAATAAAAAAAAATCGTGAATAGGCACTAGACACCAGAAAGTTTTTCAGGGGATAACTTTATTCTGAAAGTTTAAAAAATAGGGCAATATTGCTCTTATTTAAAGGATATGCTGAGGTGGCATCCACGTCACCTCGGTTAAAGGACATTTTTATTCTGAAAGTTTATAAGAAAGAGCTATGGGCATCAAAAAGTTTTTCAAGGGGGTAATAATGCCTTAGGAGTCACAGTATTTTTTATTGATTTATTTCATATTTAGGATGCCTCCATTAAGCACTAAATGATCAAATAAAATGAAAAATCAACAAAAAACAAGAAACCGTAAATCAAAATTAAATATATGAGTAGAGAAACTCGTAACCATAAATTTAAAATCAAAAGCAAAACAAAAAATCCTCAAGTCCAAAAAACTAGAAGATGTAATAGAAGAAAACAAAGAAGATCCAAGGGAAGGTCATTCACTAATATCTATCATCGAGGACAGAAGATATGGGCTTGCTTTACAAAACAAATTTGTGAAGAGTTTCTCGGTGAGGGGATTTCTTTTTTCTATGTTTTTTGTTTTCTTCCATTGTAGCTTATGGTTTCCTAAACCTAAAAGCTCCTTCTTCTTTTTGTAGATTTGAGATTTTTTGTTTTGTTTTTTATTTTGAGTTTTCTTGTTTATGCACTAATACAAAAAAGAGCTTTAAGACCGTCTCATTTAGACAGGATTATAAAGGATTCGGTCCAAAAAGTATAATCAGTGGCAATTTCGTAAATATAAAGAACTTTTTGGATGAGATTATAAAGGATTCAGTCTTAAAAGTATAACCGGTGACAATTTCATAAATACATAGAATACTTTAAGACTGGTTTATAAAGGATCCGATCTTAAAGTGTAAAAAAAAACAAAAAAAAAAAGACCGATGGCAATTTTGTTAATATATAGAACACTTTTAAGACCAATTGTTTCAAAAAACCAGTCTTAGAAGTATACTTTTAAGACCGATTATTTCAAAAAAACCTGTCTTAAAATTGTAAAAAAAAAAAAGAAGCATGACCGATGGTAATTTCATAAATATATAGAATATTTTTAAGATACTTTTAAGACTAGTTATTTCAAAAAAACCGATCTTAAAAATGTAAAAAAAAAGTATGATCAGTGGCAATTTCTTAAATATATAGAAAACTTTTAAAACCGGTTGTTTCAAAAAATCGGCCTTAAAAGTACACTTTTAAGACCGGTTATTTCAAACAACCGATCTTAAAAGTGTTTAAAAAAAAAAGCTAAATTCGCTAAACCTGTTAAGTCTGTGAGTCTGCTTTGTCTTCTTAGTGATATAACATTTGTTTAGTTATAGATTCAACGAGTGTCTCAAGAGCCTCACGGGTCAAAACCTCAGCAAGAATGCCATCTTCTTCCTCTAACCTACTCGCAATCGTCGTAAATCATCCCAAGAGCCACACGATCAAATCCTTAGCAACGTTGGCGGTGAGATGTTTTGAGGGTTTTGCGATGGCGTCGACTCAAATCCTGAGCAACGGCGAAAGCGTACTACTTTGAGGATTTTGGACGATGGCGGCTCCTTCCTCTTCGATATATGGCTCCTCGCACGCCGCCTTCACACAGATCCAGCTTAAAATTAAACTTAGATCACTTCTTGCTTAAGTCTGTTTATTCCTACCTTGACCACTTCTGCTCAGATCTGGACTTCGATTTTGGTTTCTTGAAGCTTTGCAAGCACCGACAAGAGGATCCTGCTTAGATTTGATTGCTTTAAGCTTGTGATTTTTTTGTAGATCTGGACTTCAATTTCACCTCTAATTTTATATTTCTTCAAATTCGATTTCCATGGTGAATAATTTTTGTTTTTTGTTATTTTTCTTATTTCTGGACTTTATAATCATCTTTTTTGTTTTTCTTATTGTTGTTGCTTCCAATCTTTTCTTGGTTCTTCGTCGCTAATGACGGAGGGACATTCAAAATGTTGCTAGATCTGGTGATTTGGGAGCAATTGTTTCATTTGGGGTTTTTTATTTTTATTTTTTATTTTGAAACACTTTTAAGACCGGTCGTTCATCCGGTCTTAAAAGTAATATTTTTAAGACCGCCTGGAACGAGACGGTTCCAGATCTAGTCTTACGACGCGTTTTTTGTCCGGTCTTAAATGGCTTTTTGGCACTAGTGATGGTTTAAAAGTTTCTCTACTGTTCATATATATGTGTTTTGATTTATGAGTTCTTTATTTTTGTTGATTTTTCAATTTATTTGATTGTTTGATACTTGATAACGTTGTCCAAAATATGAAAACAAAAAACAAAAATTGTAACTTCTAGGGTGTTGCTACCTCCTGAAAAACTTCTCAGTGCCACAATTCCTCTATGGAAACTTCTAGAGCAAAAATATCCTTTAACCCCCCCCCCATCCAAAAAAAAAAAACTGATGACGATTCCATATGGGCATGCCATATCAGTATAATTAGTCAACTAACGGCTAACCGTTTAGATCTAGTAGGTTAGGGGTAATATTACCCCTTTTTTAAATTTTTTTTGGTCAAAATTACCCCTGTAAAAAATTTCAATGCCAATTCGTGAAATCTTCTAGCATTTTAGCCATTTAACCCTACTTTTTGACGTGTTACTATGCACGGTGAAATAACTTTTTGGCCCATCATTTTATAAGTGATAAATATAGAATTACTACGTCAGTATTAACCCTATTATTTTTGTCAAATCTTAAGTTTCAGTTATTATTGAATTACTGTAATCCCACCATGGTCAAGTGGGGGAAAAAAATAGTACTCTCTCGAATTTTAAATATAGAATAAAATTTATAATATAAATTATATTACAAACTTTATCTTATACTTAAGACCGGAGGTAATAATAATATTGTACCATATTAGCCTACTAAACTTCCTTGCTTAATTATTTCCTTTTGGAAGACGGGGAAAATATAATGATGTAGGCCTTGCCAAAAATGTAATGCAAGTGACGGAATAACAAACATTGAGAGAGATGTTTAAAGCAAATTACAAATCCAAATATGATTGAAGGAGAGGTTTTTAAACATAATATTACGATGTCACTTTATGCTCTCTTTCTCTCTGTATTATAATATATTCAAAAATTGTTTTATTTTTAGAAAGAATATAAAATGTCCAAACATTAAAAAAAAAATTGCTAATCAAGTGTAACAAAAATGTATTAGATTTTTAAAAATATTTTCTACTATTGCAAATAAAATTTTGGGAGAATTTAAGAAAAATACCTTCAAAATTCAAAAAAAAAAAATCGAAATTAATGATTTCCATTTCTTACTAAAATGAAAGGTGAATTGCTAATCAAGTGTAACCAATACCTAATATATCATAGCCAGCGTCTTAGTAGCGCAGTGGTATGGGAGTCAGTATTAACTGACCTCCCTCCTCCATGTTCAGGGTTCGAACTCTGCCCCCCTCCCCTACCATGATGTATAAAAAAAAAAAAAACCTAATATATCATAGGAAACAAATTTGATTTGGAATTCTGATATTTTGAAGTTATTTTTCTACAACTTTTTATGTGTGTGTGTGTGTGTTTTTTCCTCCATATTTACCTCTGTAAAATCACTTCTAGTATCACTAAAATTATCAATTTATATCTTATAAAATCATCTAAATCTAAAACAAACTAATAACAAAAGCTCTTAAAGCTTATAATCACTAAAATGATCAACTTGTAATTCAATTGGTTGAAAGTTTTGCTAACTATTTAAAAATAAAAGAACAAATTATATCTTATGAAAAATAAAATATCGAAAGTTAACCACACATAGAATATCAACACACACTAGACATAAACTTCAAATAAAGTTTACAACTCAAAAACATAATAAGGAAAAAATCCATATACAATGAATTGAGGAATAAAAGAATATACTGTCTACTCAACAAAAAAGAGAGAGAGGATATAATACCCAATTTCCAGTTGTATGAGTAAGACCATAACAACAAATCAAGACAAACAAATGTAACGTAAGGAGGGTTGTTTATGGGCAGGGCAGGGTACCATTCCCCAAATTTGAAGGATGAGCGGGATACATTTTGTAGCACCCTACTCAACTTGCTAATTATTTTGAGTTGAGCAAGCCCACACCATATGTTGGAAAATAAAAACTCCAAGTATGCCTTATAAACACTATTGTAAACATCTTTATGGGAAATTTGGAAATTAAAATGCACTTATGCAAACAAAAGTAGAATATATATAGAATTGGGAATGAATTGAAAGAGGGGATCACTATTTACCAAGGTTATTACCTCACATTGAACTGGTATGAGTAGTGAGTCAAGGGTTAAATATGGGTTAGATCAAAGTCAAATCGAGGCTAATCCGGAACTAGACCGATTTGGAAGTGAACTCAAACGATAATATTTTTAAGTGGTTTTTTTGTTAAAAAAAATAAATAAAAAGTAGACATCTCAAACTTTTTTATAAAGTCTTAATTTATATTTTTGAAAATATGTAGAATTAAACATAAATTTTCAAAGTTATAAAATTATGAATAAATAATGAACCGGTCAAACATGGCAAATTGGAGTAGTTAGGTGACTGGTACGCCGGTTTCTTGATCAAATCAGCCGTCCGATCCGGTGTTGATAACCATACTATTTACTGAATTCTAATCATACATGTTTGTAGGCGTAAACTCTAAGGAGGGCAAGATCCATCATATGCCAAACAACAAATTCGGCTTGAAAGAAAATATTAGCCTCTTGTTGATCCTTTTCACTGTATTTGAGACGGACAAATCATGATACACACACAAATATTAAGTCATATCTCACGTACACGCGCACACACGGGTGGTTGGATCGGAGTTGGATTAATAACAATTAATACGCGAATAATTATGAGAAGAGACCAGAACTTTGGATGTATGATATGAACATTAGTTTAATTAATTTATTGCCCTGAAAATAAAATAAAGAATAAAATTGTGAACGGAAATGTAATAATAATTAATTGAAAGACACCTCAATATGCATGCTGCCTCATTATCACCAAAGTCCTTCTCACGCCCATGATGCTGCACCATATTTTTGGAGCAATTCATTATTATTTTGGGGCTCAAAACCTTTAGTCAGATTAATTAATTAATTAATTTTTAGCTAATTTTGATTGGCTCAACGCTCTACTCATATCTCCGTCTTTTATTAATGGTAACGTTGCTGCTTTTGTGGTTTTAGCCAGCAATAATATAATTTAATGGGCCAATATTATATTTTCATTTTGTGTGTGTGCTCTCTGGTTCAAGACAGTCGATCACACAGCTAGCTGTTTGTTTGTTACGTGTGTGTAAGTGTATTAATTGCAATAATGGGACGTCACCTTGATTGAGAAAATGATAGAGTCCATAGTCACTTAGCTTTAATATCAATATACATGCATGCGCATACACCTCCTTTAAGTAATTGCAACCATTTACTCTGTATTTATTTATATATAGTCCATATATGCTAAAAAAATATTTTATAATATTTTTATTGCAGCAATAATATACATGCATGCGCATACACCTTCTAACTATTTTTATTGATATGGTTTGAATTAGGTAAAAATATTTTATAATTTGAATAGAAATGAGTACTATTTATTGTTACATTTATTAATTAAAATCACTTCAATTCATACCCATTAAGGCTGCTATTGTTTGATGTATGCTTTCATAACATTTTTATGTTTTTAAATATAGTTTCCTTTTGAAATATAAGTGTTTTTAATGAGAAATGAAACCGATTAATAGGGTCAAACAAATTTCTGTGTATCAGAGATGTTTTTTTTAAGGATAAACATGCACATTTGATTTAAGATATATGTCATTTTCTCTAAGTTTCTGTTGGTCTAAAATATAAGCAGTCTTTAAACTTTTAACAATTGTAGCTTCGCGAAGCATTACACAACTTTTTAACAAGTTTAATGAGTTAATATCCATTTAATTATCTTTCTTGCATGGTTCATCTATAAGTAGGTAAATTTTAATTTGACATATAGTGGGGTTTTAAGTGAGTGTCAATTAATTAGTGTTATCAGAATCGGATGAGACTAGTCAGTTCAACTAGTTGATCTCTTGTATTATATATATATATATATATATATCAAATGAATTTTCCAACTTAGTTAATACAAGCTTTCATGATTACCAAAACCATGGAGATATATATATATATATATATATATATATATATATATATATATATATATATATATATATATATTTTGGGTACACCATGTCTGATTCTAAAAACATTGGTGTTAATAATTCCTAACAGTTGTAAAAATAACATATACTATTTTCGGTCCTTAACATAATATCTGGATAATAGTGAAATTGTATTACAAACAATATATTATATTAAGGACCATCTTATAAAATACCTCTAAACAATAGTTATAATAGGGAACAAGGGTAATATTTTGTACCTTTTAAAAGAATTTCCTATATTTCAATCTTCTTTTAATTTCACTACTATACATACCCAAGTTATTTATAGGTGTTGACATGGCTTCTTCATCTTAAACCTCTAAAGCTGCTGACTTTTTCGGCTTATGTTTTTTAAAATTTTTTGCGAGAATCAGGAAGAAATGTAACTTGTATAAAATTATATTCAACGATAAGTACTAATGTGGAAAATGATAGCCTACTCATATTGTTCACTTGTTATGATACTTTTCATTTCTTTCTTTTATAATGAGACAGTTATGCTAAGCTAAAGAACAACACATGTATGAGATAGAGGGCCTGCTAGGTTAACAAGTAATTTGAGAAGTTCATTATTGATTGTGGAATATAGTAGGGGTTTGATCCTGGAGTTGGTCAAAGTATTGGGGAAAGCATCCTAGCTTCTAGATATCTAGGTTAACATCTGAGGGTAATAGACAGTTCGCTCTACCCAACATCGGTATCACCTAGAAAGAAGGAAGATTTCGCCCTGCCCTTGAATTGCGGGTGAACCCAACCCCTTTCCTAAAATTTAAATAACAAAAAAAACAGATATAAATATAAGAATAATAGAGATAGAACAGCAAAGAAAAGGCTGGATCTAGGAATAGGCTCCAGATCTAGCTAGTGGTGAAATGATCCACAATTTACATCCCTAGCTAGCGATGAATTAAAAATAACCCCATGTGCTCCAATTTGACAAAGATGAATATGTCAAATCGTTTATATGTATAGGCAAGTATTTTCCTTTTTAATCTCATTACATAATACACACTGACATCTAAAATAAATAATGAATATAACTCCGAATCATGAACAAATAGGTCAGATTGTTTGCAGAAGGAAAAGAAGAAGAGGAGGAAATGATATATACACTCCCCGATTCACAATATAAGTTATTTCTAGAATTAGCTAACTTTCACTTTTTTGTTATCATGAATTAGTTGAAATGCATTATAATATGAATAAGAGGGAGTACCACCAAGCATTTAGATCGGCTGGTTGAGGTCGTACTATTCACGTAGTTCCTTAAAATACACTATGTATAATTCAAGTCAGATCTAAGGATGCTTTTCTTAAGAGCTATTTCACAATCACCGGCTAATAGGAAGTAGCACTCTCCAGGATAAAACAGACCCATCTTGTAGGTACGAAGTGAACAAAACAGCAAAATATAAAGCAACTAGCAAGCAAAGAGAACATGAGATGAAGACAAAAGCTAGAGAGGAAGAGGTTGCTCGAGATTTTTGAGCTAGGTGCTTTGAACCTCTATAGTAGGTGGTGAGCAAGGGACGAATTCAACGCCATTAAACTTGTTAATGACACTTTAAATCTCAGTTAAAACGTTAGCTGCAATAAACATTCCGTTTTGAATGTTTGAGAGCTCAGGAATCAGCTTCGAATGTTGAGAAGACACTTGGTTAATGGAAGATAAAACCTGATTTTTGACCCTTGCAACTGAAACATTAGGGTCTTAAAAATGGACTTCAAAATCTAGGTTTATCCGATAAGCCATTTTTCGTAAATTAAGTTCTAGATTTTTCCAAAAAATATATAACAAAAGTGTCTAGTCCACATTTAACTAGCTCATAGAGAGAAA
Source organism: Acacia crassicarpa (assembly GCA_034222035.1). Taxonomy (NCBI): domain Eukaryota; kingdom Viridiplantae; phylum Streptophyta; class Magnoliopsida; order Fabales; family Fabaceae; genus Acacia; species Acacia crassicarpa. Next base: position 12,684,642 of record JAWXYG010000009.1, on the reverse strand, counting down.
TCGCCGGATTTCCATTGTATTTGTCTCCTGATGACCCATTATTGTTCGCACGAACCCACTCTTCCTTAGCCCGTTTACTAGTCTCAAATCACAAGGTATAATATATACACTTATATTCTCTCTCTTAAACAATGTGAGACATTGCCTCATTTGATACACCAAATTTTATGTTATAACTTTAACACATACTACTTTGATTGAGTCTACATTTCATGCTTACCACTCTGGTTATATTTATAAGTCCCATTTTGACCAAATCACACATATCAAGGAGAGGTAGTTAGCTTAATAATTATGAGGTGAATTTTCAACTTTACCCTCATTTATGATTGGGTGCTTTCAACTTTTTCTTCTCTCTCTATTTTCATTAGTACAATTAATATGGGCAAATTTGTCATAATCTCATTTATTTGGTCAAATGGGACTTATAAATAGGACCAATTTTTTTTTGGGGTCGAAAGGGACTTATAAATAGGACCAGAGTGGTATATTTACATGCTTCTTACATATTTATATGTATGTGTAAGCACCATTTTCAAGAAAGAGAGAAATATTTCTAAAAAAGAAAGAAGTCTTAGATAATAAGAAGTTTGCAAGTATAAACATATAAGAAGCATGTAAATATAAACATAAAATGTGGACTCAATTTGATTAATGGCCTTGTGTTTAAGCCCCAGATATACAACCACGAAAATTACTTGGAAGTAGCGAGGTTCCCTGTTAGTCTATTGTTAGTAGCATGATATATTTGGGGAGAAATTGAAAAAACAAAAAATGACATATTCTCTCTCTCTCTCTCCATATATAATAAGAATACTTTAGGACGAGAGAGGAGCAACTTTAGGTGCATTTTAAGTAAAAAACAGAGAAAAAGAAGTGTAGGCAGTGACGAAAGAAGAGGGTTAACAGTGATATAGGCTTGGCTTTTTACGAGCATAAGCAAGTCGGCAATTTCTTGGAATGAGTTAATTATATATAATAAGCAGCTGAGAGAGAGTCTCACATTTCAAGAACACCATAAAAGCTTGCTGGGTCGTCATACACTTTTAACATTTGTGAAGGGAGGCACCAATTGCTAATTGAGGCTTCCTAGATTTCCCACTTTAATCATTGGCTTAATTCATTTAATTAATTTAATGTTTTTTTTTGTTAGTGACACTTGTCTTAATGATCGTTCATTGCCTCCCATTCACATTCCTCACCCACGTGTTTGCTTCATTACTTCACACCATATGGGAACATTGAACTTCTTTTTCACTTTTTGATCTAATTATAATAAGTTCGGTTCAATCCTCAATTATATACACCCAACTAGTAGCAGAGATTTTTCTTCTTAGCTTAGATTTGTGAGACAATTTTGATCCCAATGTATGATTTTTTTTTTTTTTTTAAGAATCACATAAAATTATCTTACCTTATTTATATTGCAAGGAGGTTAAAAAAAATCACATTATTATAATTTTTCTATGAATGTAAAATAATTTTAGCCCTTGTTCATTAGTCATTACCATGATAGACTTTGTTTGTATTGAGGTACCCTTCTGTATTTTGTTATAAATCACTTGCACCGTATTTTTGTAAATCAAGAAAAACATTGGATATATAGAATTTGTCATATTTGTCCTTATTTATGAAAGAGTATACCTTTTCTCTCAAATACTTTTATTTCAATGTGTTTGCAGCTCTATCTCTCTCTCCCCCATGTATCCAATCAATAATGAGTAAGAGTAAAATTGATAAAATCTCATTTATTACCCTATACGTGACTTATATTTTGAAAAAAGTTTTGAGGTATAAGTGACTTATAAAAAAAAGGTAGAGTGGTATAATAAAATTTGAATGATTTTTAATGTATGTGAAACATGTTTGAAATTGATTTTAAATAGAGAGTATGATAAATTTTAGGGGGAATTATCATGGGTCCCAATGAAATAGTTTAATAACAAAAAATTTCCTATGAATTTATCATTTCCTATGCTTTTCATTTGCTATCAGACTTTTATGTAATTAAATTTTTGTTTTTGACCTTATAATTCTCTAAACATCTCTAATGTTTGACAAATCATTGTGGTTTTAGAAACTATTTTTTTAAAAAAATTTAGATAAAATTTATCTCACATAATTATCTCATAAATCATAAAAATTACGAAGATTTTTTAGAAACTAATCCTAACAGACACAGTGGCGGAACTTGGAGGAAAAATTTGAGGAGGCCAAATAGTGGTGGGGGGATTTGGGGGTGCTGCCCCCGAAATTTTTTTAAGGAAAGTTTTAAATGCATTAAAAATAAAAAAGAATAAAAAAATATTCATAAAATCAAGTCAATTAACTTCATCTACAAGTATAGTATAGAATAGGTAAAAGCATAGTAACTAGTTAGGGATATGCCACAAAAGAAAATTTCACTGATAAGCTAAAATTTTTAGGGAATTAGAATGAAATATAGAAAAGAATAACAAGATTAACATAAATCATATAAGACCTCACATGAAACAAAATTAAATTATAAGCCCAAAGATATAAAAAGAGGAGAAAATATAAAAAAAGAAGAAGAAGAAGTTGATGGGTCAAAATTTAATTTTATTTGGGGGGCCAAAGTGGTATTATTCACTAAAAATGAAAAATCCCATGAAAAATTTTTAAATAATTTTTTTTTGGGGGCCATGACCCCAGTCCCTTCCCTTGTATCTTCCGTCCCTGAACAGACATATGCAATGAGCACATGTCCCCCAGTTGGCAAATTTAAAAGAGATGATGCCGAGAAAACAAGCAATCAATTTGGGGTGGTGAACAGTAAATTCTGAATCACGAAAAAGATTGGACAATTATTTTTGCGAAATTTATTCAAAGGGGGAGGGTCAACTTAATAATAGAGTTAGTTTTGGGATCGATGTACAACAATAATAATAGGAGTATAAAGAAAAATGAAGAGGATGCTGTTATTCTTTATTCTTTATTCAAGGGACTAGGGGCAAGCAGTAAAATTCATAATAATAATTGCATGGTAATTAATGAGGGTACAGAGTACAGAACAACAGAGTCTACTTGAATGCTCCATTTTTTCACCCTTACAGCAGCAGCCCAGAAGGACTGGTCTCCATCTCGAACAACACAATTTCCCAAAGCTACTGCATTGCACAACAACACTGTAACACTCACAACAAAAAAACACACACACACACAGAGAACACAAACGAAGTGGGCCCCACCATACGAACAAACCAGATCAGGCCCGAGGGATCAAAGGTAGTGTGTGGTTCAGCTACTTAATAGTTCGGGTCAGAATTACAGGTCATTGAAACCTCACCTAGTCACAGTAATTGATGCAGGTGAGGATATAGCTATTACCAGTAACAGACTTGCAACTTGAAGGGAAAAGATTAAAAAGAGAGAATCAAATATCAGAGGAAAAAGAAATAAGAGAAACTGATGATGATTATGGTGAAAGGGATGAATCACAATCACTATGAATGAAAACGAAGCTCCCTCTGCAAAAAAAAAAAAAAAAAAACAGAGATGGAGGAAGTGAGACACTGGTGCGCAGTTCCAAAGGTTAGCCTCCTTCGTTGACTTATTATGACATTTGCCAACCTCCATCTGTCGGTTACCATGCTTGGCACTAAAAATTTGTTCTTTAGTAGGAAAAAATATGCATATAGAATTGTGGAATTTGATTTAGAAAAATATTGTATAAGAAGTAGGAAGTGTTTTTCCAACATAATTTATAATTTATAGATTTTAAAATATGTATACAATATGAGTTTTGTCATATTCTAAGCATAATTCAACCAGGCACTTTAATAATATTCCCATTTTTGTGTAAAGGCCTCTCTCGGTGACTCTGTTGTATAACATAGAGAGAGGAAGGATGAGAGAGAGAGGAGCCGTTTTCAATTTAGAAGCAACAGGAAGGCTTTCCATTGGGTGGAGGTTTTTTGGGGGGCTCACAAGAGAGATATACTAGCAAATAGGCCAACTTCAAGCAATAGATAAATAGAAGGTCCTACAAGAGATGAGAGATGGAAAGAGAAGAGAGATTCTAAAGCCCTCTGAACCTAATATATTTCTTTTGCCTTTCTAATCACTCCCACAAAAACTTCTGCAAACAAACAATAAACAGATCATCAACGATTCAATTCCTTACAGACTGAGATTGAATTTTATGAGAGGATGGTTGCTGGGTGGAGAAGGGCGTTCTGTACATCCATTCCCAAAGACAGAGAGTCCAAGGTTTTAACGGAGAAACAGCAGCATTGCGACCACAATATCACAAACCAGAGTCCCAAAATCAGCAACAAGTTTGCGTTCTTCTCCAATCCTTCGACCCCACGCTCACGGTCTCAGCCGGTCACCAGCCCCACCCTCCGGTGCCGGACGACGGTGGCCACGGCCACTTCCACTTCTTCCGTTCCCAATAGCCCAAAACTCCAATGCAGTAATGCTAAGACACCCAAGAGGCAAAACAGTCCCCCGCTCCTTCAGCTCTCCAATCCATCTTCGCCTAAGTCACCATCCAGTTTCTCGCTTCTCAGAGCCAGCTTACGATTATCCAGAGTAAGTCCATTATATTCTTACTTTAATTTTCCCCACGTTTGATATTTGATTTGATTGGATTCGTTTTTTCATAGTCTGTACAGTGAAATCCTGTTATTGCTGTGCTGCTGCCTATTCTAATAATTCTCACTTTTCTCTAACTTTTGAACTTTTTCAATTCTGCAGAGTAGATGTGGAATCTGTGCGCATAGCGTGAAAACTGGGCAAGGAACAGCAATTTTCACGGCCGAATGCTCTCATACCTTTCACTTTCCTTGCATAGCTGCTCATGTTAAAAAGCAGCACATACATATCTGCCCAATCTGCAACGCAAATTGGAAGGAACTGCCAGTGTTGGCTATCTGCACCGACAAGCAGCTTAAGAAAGATGAAGTTGCCGACGAAAACAGAGCATACAACCTCGCACGAGATATCAAAACTCGGCCATTGAAAATCTATAACGATGATGAGTCTCTAATGTCTCCCACTTCTGTTGCTCGCTTCAACCCCATACCCGAATCTGATGAAAACGAAGAGGACCAAGAAGAGGAATCGATGGAGTTCCGAGGATTCAATGTCTCCCCTGTTGGTCCTCTTCTATCATCCCCCAGAATCAGAACACTTGAGGTGTGCTTATTACCAGAGGCAGCTATTGTGGCTGCAAACAGGAGCTACGAAACTTACGTAGTGGTGTTGAAGGTGAAGGCTCCGCCATCGAAGTCGTTGGCGCGTCGAGCTCCGATAGACCTGGTGACAGTTCTGGACGTGGGTGGGTCTATGGCCGGTCAAAAGCTTCAGATGATGAAACGTTTAATGCGAGTAATGATTTCGTCGCTAGGGTCCACTGATCGTCTCTCAATTATCGCGTTCTCGTCGGGATCCAAGAGGATTTTGCCATTACGGAGAATGACCAGCAGTGGCCAGAGATCGGCGCGTCGGATCGTGGACGCATTAATTATAATTGATCAATATCGAGAAGAAGTTTCTGTGACGAACGACGCACTGAAAAAGGCCGCGAAAGTGATCGAAGATCGACGCGAGAAAAACCCTTTCGCCAGCGTCATCCTCCTCTCTCACGATCAGGGCGAGCGAATCGTCACTGCCGCATCGTCCAATCAGAAATCCTCACTGGTCTCTTCCTCCCGCTTCTCTCACCTGGAAATTCCACTCCACGCCGTGCAATTCCAAGACAGTGGCGCTTGTGGCCACGCGCAGCCCGATGACGCGCTTAATAAGCGCATGCGCGGTTTGCTCGGCGTAGTAGCTCAAGATTTGAAGCTTCAATTAGGGATTGTATCCCGCTCCGTCCCGGTGGAGATTGCCGCCGTATATTCTCTATCTGGTCGACCAACGGCTCTCGGGGCGGGTAACGTCCGACTCGGTGATCTCTACGCCGAGGAAGAGAGAGAATTGCTGGTGGAGCTGAAAGTTCCCGCCGCTTCCGCTGGGTCCCACCACGTTCTGTCCGTACGGTCCTCCTACCGGGACCCATCCACCGAAGAGATAGTAACCTCCAAAGACCACGCGCTGGACCTACCTCGACCACACGCCGTTCGATCATCAGACCCTAAAATCGAACGGTTGAGGAACCTCCACGTCACAGCTCGAGGAGTCGCCGAATCCAGACGGCTTGCCGAGCATAGTGATCTCTCCGGAGCTCATTATTTGCTCACATCGGCTCGCGCCTTGCTGATGCAGTCGAGCCCAAAATCGGCCGATGAGTATTTGCGCTGGTTGGAAGCTGAGCAAGCCGATCTGCAGCGGCGCAGGCAGCAACAGCATCAGCAGAACCAACGCCAGAAAGTGACGAGCCGTGCGGAAGAGAAAGCTGAGCCGAACACGCCAACATCAGCTTGGAGAGCCGCCGAGAGACTGGCTAAAGTGGCCATGATGAGGAAGTCTTTGAACAGAGTCAGCGACTTACACGGCTTCGAAAACGCCAGATTTTAGTTGTAATAAGTAATAACTTTCTTTCATTTTGTTTTTAAAATAATTTTGTAGTAAATAGACAACAATTATGAATAGAAAAATGTAATTTTTTAAAAAATAAACATACAAAAGTAACATGGCCCAGTCCTGAGGCCCATAAAACGACAAACAATACCGGACAGCTAGGCCCTTTTCAGCAAATAAAAAGGCTGAGTATGTCCCAAAAGTGGTTTTTTTTAAAAAAAAATATATTTTATTTTGTGTTGCCCTTCGGCTCCTTCCCAATTTAATGATGCCCGAAAATACCAAAACTATTTTATTATTTATTTTTGCAAGCAAATAATGTGGGAATAACAATAGTGGGACGTTTCTTTGTATTGGATTCAAAGTAGCAAGGGGTATAAATTATTGAAAATGACTTGTTTGGTTGTTTCTACTTTTTTTTTTTTTAATAATAAAATTTTAGGAAGGGGGTTGGACTCACCCACAGTTCAAGGACAGGGCGTTTGGAGCCCAGTCCACAAGGCATACTAGCCAGAGAGTACACATGCCTCCACTTCTACCAGCGTTTCCACTGCTTCCTAGATCCCTAAGATGCCTCTCCCAACGTCTTGACCAACGCAGAGATCGAATCCTCTCTCTTAAGGTGAGGAAGACCGACCCCCACGCCAGTTGAACCCAAAGACGAGGGGTTGGTTGTTTCTACTTAATAATGAATAGACTATTCCAAGGTTGGAATCCTAGATTTTATTTGAATGGCCCGTACAAGTATTAAGTTCCTTTTAATAACTAGAGAGGCATATAGGCCCTGCTCTCTTTCAATATTGTTCGGTTTGAGTTCTATTTTTGTAATTTGTTAAGTTGGGAAAATATCTAAATCTATATAAGGTGTCTTTAGTTTCCTCCCAACTAATACGAGATATCACACTCCACTATAAACAGATCCAACAACCTTGATGGCACATCGACCTAAGTTGATATGATACTATCTATAAGTTTACACACTTACAAAGAGTTTTCACGGGATTAGACTATAAAATGATCATCTCAAATATACAAGTTAAGATGTAAAAAGATGGGTTTGATTTGAGTGAGAATGAGACAAGGGGTAAGGCCAAGTGAGTGTGGGGATAAAGAAGGAGATTGTTTTTCCCAAGTGAAAACAAGACATTTTCTGACACTATCATCAATAAAACAAAAGCCTTTTTCTTCTTTTTCAATGTGGTTTTAAGTTTTATTTTTGAAATTTGTTAAAATGGGGAAATATCTAAATCTATATAAAGTATCTTTTATTTCCTCCTAACTAATACGAGATATCACACTTCACCATAAATAGATCCAACAACCTTGGTGGCACGTCAACCGGAGTTTAGATTTGATACCATCTATAAGTTTACACACTTACAAAGAGTTTTCAGGCGACTAGGCTATAAAATGATCATCTCACATATGCAAATTAAGATGTAAAAAGATGGGTTTGTTTGTTTGTTTGTTTTTTAATAATAAAAAAGATGGGTTTGATTTGAATGAGAATGAGACAAGGAATAAGGCCAAGTGAGTGGGGGTAAAGAAGGAGATTGATTTTCCCAAGTGAAAACAAGACATTTTCTGACACTATCATCAATAAAACAAAAGCCTTATCCTTCTTTTCTTATCTTTTTCAATGTGGTTTTGTGCTGAGTGCTTTCCATGGTGCCAAACAATAGCTCCAAAATGTCAAGTCTAGGCAAATTGGCAAGCAAGTACATGAGAGAATGTGTGTGTGTGAGAGAGAGATCATTTAGGAATTGAAATCCAAGTGATTGTGGATAAGATGCATGCATGTTCTCTGTCCCTCTCCATTTCAATATTCTCATATCATGTTACCATGCCACGGTATCCCTAATATAATAGTTACTTAAGAAGTTAGGTAAATTAATTTATTGTAACATATGTGATACAATATTTTAAAAATATATTTGTGTGTGACATGTCTTGTAATTATTTGAATTTCATTGATAATATTGTTGATGGAGTATGAGAAATTGAGGTAATTTTGAGAAAAAATGATATCGACTGAAGAAAAAATGGATTGGGGGTCTCATATTCAAAATTAAAATAAACCTCCTTATTAACTCTTACATTTAAGGAGTTGTAAGTTAAGCTTTCAACTAGATTGAATTTATAAAATAATTTTCATTGTGGTGAATAGGAGTAAGCAAGTAATTCTATTAGTATTGAAAGGGGGAAATTATTGAACCTCTCTTGTAGCATGTTGTAGATTTAGGAGCTAGTCATGGGTTTATTACTTTATTTCTCAAATTTATAATTTTTTTTCTTAAACGATCCCTATAAATTACAATGTTAATGATCATAAAAGAGTATTTTAGTTAAATTAACACACACACACATATACACAAATAGCTAAGTTATCTAAGTTTTTAACATGTGTACTAAGGATTATAAGACAAAGAAGCATTAATTGTGAGGTTTCAAGGAATTTAGAGAAGAATAAATAAATGGGAGAATGACAAAAAAAAAAATAACATTTAAATTTTGAAATCTTGTCGACAATAATAGCAATGGGATATACAAGAACAGTTAGGATCAACAACTCATTTTATTGTAAAATCACTTATTTGACATTTTGAATTTTAAGTAGTATTTTTTTTATTAAAAAAAAAAACTGTCACACCCCCTCCGATTATGTCATACAACGGAATAAAAGCGTGTGACATTTGGGCATAGAATACTGATATAATAATCTAACCTAACTATGAATAAATCAAAACCAATCTCCCTCTAGATTATTAGAATTTACAGTTATCCAAAATTCCATTTCATTACTATCTACAATCTTTCATCCAAACAAAATAATATAACACAATTATAAATAACTACTCTAGATTTAACATCCATTAGCATTTAACTATGCTTTGTTTTCATCGTCTTGCCCCTAGAGCTCTGTTCACTACTGTGACCCCTTCCTGAACTTTCAAACAGGTATGAGACTCTTTTGAAATTCTCCTTAAATAAATCGATGAATAAAAGAAGGGGAAGCATGTGATGGATTTGGTGAGATTTGACAAAAGGAAGGTAATGGAGACTATAATTGGACCCACTCAATTCTTAATATCCAAACAATCATTATTGCAGCACACTATCTAGCTAGTAGTGGTATATATATATATATATGCGTAATCTATCTTTGAATATATATATGAACCCAACATAATCTTCTTTACTTTGAAGCTACGAAATTTAAATAAATTTGCATATCTCATCAACATCAATCCACATCCTTATCCCTACTACCCTTCGTCTTATCCTAAACAATATTTATTGTCACGGACCTCTTAATTGAATTTTCCACTTCTCTGCCAGCGTTTTAGTTGTGCAGTGATATGGAAGCTTGACTCCCCTCCTTCATGTCCAAGATTCGAACCCTATCCCCCTCCTCTACTATGTGTATCAGGAAAAAAAAAAAAATCCACTTCTCTTGTACATATCCCTCTTCTTTTACTTCTTAAGATGTATATATACATAATCATGTAAGGCCTTGCTTGATTGATGTCACCATTGTTAAATAATACTCCCTCTGGTTCTTTTTATAAGAAATGATTTTTCTTGTAAGAATGGTCCTCAATATCTTTTTTTAAAAAAATCATTTTTGTTTGAAATTTCAAACTAGATTTTTCATTTTTGACCCATTAAATATATGTCACTTATTATTTCTTTGTAATAAATTTTCATTTGTTATTTCTCTTGTACTCTCATTATAAACAGGGGTTATATATATATATATATATATATATCTTAAGTGACCAATTGATTAAGAAGAATAAACTAGACTAGCTAGTTTAGTTGAAAAACTAGTGAATCAGTACTTAATACGGTTCATAATATAGACCCCAAAAAACTGTAAAACTTATTGAAAACCAAGGCTTAAAAAACTTAGATTGAATCTGGTCAATTGGAATTGAGATAAATTAGTTCCTAGTCCAACTCGAATTATAAACCAATTTGATTTTTTTAAAAGAAAAATTCAAACCAAATAAGCTAGTTCTATTGAAAAGCTATAGATCAGCTTGATTTAATACAGAATATGGGTCGGTTAAAAAAATTGTAGAACCTAATAAAAATCAAATAGTTGAACTGAAAAGCATTTCTCAACAACTAAAGTTAACTATACTATTAAACAACAGAAATTTAAATCAATTTTTTTTTTTTGAGAGAGAGAGAGACCAAACCAGACAGTTCAACTAGAAAACTAGTTAATCACAATGACTAGTTACATAAAATCATAGACTAAATCAATACAAATGAAGACCATCACTAAAGAAAAAGACCTCTAAAACCATTGAAAACCAGAGAGTTCAATTAAAGAAGGGTGGACCAACAACTAAAGTAAACATGACCTAAGTGGAACAAAACAAGACACTAATAAAAATGAGAGGATGTTTCATGACTTTGAGTCAAAAAAGAGGATAAGGGTTGTGATATGAAGCCTAAATCTGCGTGAAAAGGAATATGAGTGAATGACATGAGACTTTAAGCAAAGAGAGAGGTCCCATTTAAAAGGTTCATAATATTAATCTTTTGGGTTTGTTGTGTTGTGTCCTTCACTTTTGGTTTTTTTGGAGAAGGCTCCTAGAGATGTCCTTAAATTGCGCAAAACTTTTGGGGCACTGTTAAGTGCTGTTCATGAGTGATCTACTTTTTCTTGCTACTTTCCATTTGTGCATCTCTAAGAACCTTTTTGTTTATTTATTTACTTCTTTATTCATTTTTTATATTATTATATGTGTAAATTCCAATAAAGGTTCAGTCTTTGCTTATACTTCTAAGCATAAATGTTTCGCCACAAGGACGCCAAGGGGACCATCATGCAAATTTGGGGACAAGTGCTTCTTCTTTTTTGGGTTTTATTTTTCATTTGCATTTATCTCCTGGTTCACTTTTAAGATGAAAACCGAGGACAATAAGTTTTGTAAGTGACATGAAAGTTTCTTTATATGTGAGAGAGATTCTAGATTTGATCTTGTTTATAACCTTGAATTGATAGTACATGTTTCTCTAATTCAAACCGTTATAATGCATTGTTCATAGCCTATGAAGAGTACAATATGTACGAGTTGTTACGACATATGTAGGCATTAGGTTAGTTTCCTTTAACTAAAAATTTATTTCATGATTATTCTTAGTCATTAGATCCGTTAATGAACTGGCTATAGTTAGGAAAGAACCGTTGTCTCAACTTTCCACAGAAATAAAGAAAGGACCGTTAGTTTTCAACCCAGAGAGAGAGAGAACTGGTATATAGCTCGTTTGGTTTGATTATATTAGAAATAATTATATGTAATTCTGATGCAACAAACTAATTATTGTGTTTGGCTGAACTTATATAATGTAAAGAGGATTACATTTTGTAATCATGATCACATCATTTAATGTAATCAGGATTATACTACACCATTAAATATTAACAAAATTAATTATTAACATAAAAATTTTAAACCCCCCCTAAAAATTAGAAAAATTATATTCCACCATTAAAAATAATAAAATATCCCATTAAATAATATTCTCACCATTAAAAGATATAAAATTATCATCAACCCAATACATACACTGTATAATATTTTCACCATTAGATATTAAAAAATTACTATGAACTAAACGTGTGCATAGTGTAGAAATTGAAAAATTACTACGAATCCAACTTGAACATTATACATATATGTGTGAATAAGGGTAATTTATCTCTTGGTATCTCATATTATCATGTTCAATATAATTCACACATATATGTGTGAATAAGGGTAATTTTCCAACTTGTACATTATACATATATGTAAGGGTAATTTTATCTCTTGGTATCATGAATAAGGGTAATTTTCTGACTTGTACCTAAGGCATTCTCGCAGTTTTTTTCCCCCTTCCTTCTTCTTCTTCCTTCGTTCTTCTTCTTCTGTCACCGTGTAAATCATGTCAATTATCTTCTTCTTCCAATCTCTCAACACGATCGAAAAATTTACGGCGGTGGTTTTTTTTTTTTTTTTCCTTTTTCACCGTTATCCAGAATTGCTTGCTCGATCTCCACGAAGCTGGCAGCAGCAGGAGCAGCATCCACGGCGGCGGGAGCAGCGTCCAAGGTGGGGGAATGGCGGCGACGCAGTGGGTCACGAGGAGGACGATGCACGCAGGGCGAACGAATCTAGAAAACCTTAAGGGCATTGTGATCATTTTGCATGAATTTGCATATCCCTCAAAAGTCTTTATCATCTGTCAGTCCTTTTACAAATTCGGTGGGCTTCTGGGAGTTTTGCAAATTCAGATGGTATTTTGATGGAATTTTCCCTAAATATAAATAATGCTTCCTTAAATTTTTTTTTTTAAAAAAAAAACAAGCCAGTTGGCTCTTAATCAATGATCCATGTAGTATTTTAATTCTTGGTTGGGTCTGTCCGTTCACCCATCAGTCTAATATTCATTATCCAGCCTTTAAAGATTGAGTCTAGCTTTATTATTGGAAATTGTTTTTGTAGTGATATAGAAATGTTATTTCATAGCAAAGAATTACAGATCTTGAATCTTAAAAGTGTGGTTAGAAGTTAGATCTATATAGTTTGAGCATTCTAAATTAAAACAGCTCTCTCTCCTTATCTTTGCAGTATTAGGTTTTATGGAGTGCTAAGAATAAAGCTTGTGATTCTTAAAGCTAGAACACTATGAGAAAGAGTCTTGGCTCATATTTACTAATACCTTGGGACCTTAACATAAGATTCAGCTGACTAATTTGGGGATGTTAAAGAAGCATACTAGTGTTACAATGACGAACTTGCTTTTTGATAGAACTAAAAAAAAAAAAAGGAATTTGTAGTGTTCAAACATACAGGCATCAGAACAGGGCGTGGGTTTATGCCATGACGGAAGTTCGTCCCTGATTCACAGTGGAACTTTCTACAACAAGATTCTATTGATACACATGAGAGGTAGTGAGAGTGCGTGTTTTTTTTCACACAGTTTCTTTAACATCAGAACTCAGAAGTATAACTGCATGCATTGTGCTGCGTCAATATCATAGGGACAATATGGGCACTTAAACGACTTCGTGCTGTTCTTGGACATCTTTGCGATAGACTGCTTACAAAGGACATGACCACAAGACATCAACATAGGAGGGTTATCCTCCGTTGATGGCTCCTTTGACACAGGGCAGATAAAAATAGAATGAAAATGGAATTTGCTATCCAACTCAACCGGTATGGGCAGCTCGGTCACGGTTTGCCATTCCTGCCTCTTCCCTGCCATAACACTCAGAAATTTAAGAAGAGGAGGCAAAGCTTGAACCCCTGCTTCCACCGTCGTACTCAATGAGCTCTTGTATGACTGATCCAAGAGATTGCAGAACTCCTTTTTGAAATCCTCAACCAGCCAGTTCCAGTTAGGTGATACTAATACATGGTATGGACACCGATCGAGCTTTCCACTCCATAGAATACAGACCATAGCCTTCTGGACATCATCCATGTGAGTGGAAGCAAAAGGAGCAAGCTTAGCCCGAGCGTAGTCAAGAGCTTCACCTGTATTTCCGCTTCGAACTGTTTCTAAAAATTCCATGGCGTGAAGTTTCAGTAGAAGGGTAGATCCATGTTGTGAGAGCTTGTCTGCAACAGTGTTGGCCCAGTTGAGGGCTGGCCTTAAGTCATGGTTCCTTATTGCCTCGAGTATTTGGAACATTTGCTGGAATGGAGATTTCATAACGGCAGCAGCTTCTGATTCCCTGGCATCTCTTATAAATTGGTCCCCAATATCAAAGAGGCCCTGATGATAGAAATGGCTCGCAATTATTTGATTTAGTGTGTGTATATCGAAATCAAAATTTCTATAAGCCTTTGATATATCAGGGTTGCAGGATTTCTCAAGGATCTTCACATACTTGGTGAGTGCGACATTAAGCTCCTTTTGTGGACCTTCCAGTTGGGTAAGTGGAGCAGCATTATGTAAACTTGTATGAAGTTCACTGAGGACGGATCTGTGATCAATTACAGAGACAGAACTACTGGCAGACTGAATATTGTCCAAAGCTTTCTCATTTTCTTGGCTAATCTGGTCAATCACTTCTTGAATCTTAGAACTAGATAACTTTTGCTTCTTAGTAACACGGTCAAATGCATCTTTAATGCTATTCAACTCCATATTTAAAATGTTCGCTGTATCTGCAGTTCGTGGTGTATGATGAGAAGCCAAAACGCAACAGACCTGCAAAACGCCATAGTGTAATTCAAATGAGCTTTTAAGATCAAAGCAAGCAAATGTTTCCAGCAAAAGTTGCCCCACTATATTAAAATACCCTAATTATATTGTAAGATCCTTACATAGATAAAAGAACAATTCATGAGGAGAGAAAGGGATAAAGGAGAGAAAAAAAACCTCCAAAATACAAAGGAAACCACAGAGGTAACAAGGGGGAAAAAACAATTACATAATTTCAACAGGCAAAACTAGTTACTTTCCTTATTTGAATTCGACAACGGAACAACTTTTGAAAAGGCATATGACCCTAAATCCAGGAGGAAGCTACAAAAGAAGTAGATCACACACAAGATGACAGGATACCTAGTCATCCTCTCCTGCTTTATTCAAGGAAGAGGCGGTTGGATAAGGTTAATTCAGGGTAGTTAGGAAGTTATGTTTTTTATGTGTTTGGATAAGACAAATTAGGGGTAGTTAAGAAGTTATGTTTTATGTGTGTCTTATCATTTAGGGAGTTATTTTCAGTTTGTTTAGTCAGTTATGCATTCCTATATATGTTTCCTTATTTGTAAACAGAGATTATGCAGAAAATATATACATATTATATTGTCTTATTTGGTCAAGAACTTCAAATTCTGGTTCTTGAATTTTTCTATTAGGGGTAGTTTGATTCTGGATCTATCACAAGATGACTGACAAAGGGAAAGATAAGACAACATATTGTCATAATTCTACATAAATAAAAAGCATGTACTTATTAAATCAAAAATGAATATCCTAGACAACATTTTATTGCGTAGGTTAAGGAACAAGAAATATGATCTACCTAATGAGTACAGGATAGGTAAAATGGGTTTATTCATATAGGATTTTCTAAATATCAGTGCAACGAATAATTTGAAAACTGGTTCTAAACTTCTAATTCAGTTGGATGCACTAATCATTCAATTATTCACCTTTACCGAGTTTAATGTTCCTGAAGAGGAAATGTGTAATAGTCCACAGGGACATATATAGTTATTTAAGCACAAAGGGTGACCAGTCATAAAAAACATATCATTGTTAATCCACTTATCACCTTAGTTCAACATCAACCCCCCATTATCACGGGGCTAGCCGAACTCACAATGTTGGTGATAGATTAAACGCAATTCATTGATTATAAATAATAAGTTCAAGAACATTCCACGAGCAGAGAATCAGGTTTAGACAAATAATCATGAATTTGGAAATAAAAGGAAAATATAAAAAACAAAATCACCAATTTATTTTTTGACGAGATTACCAAGTAGCCACTTATGCCACTTCTTCACCATCTTTAAAATAATAAATGTGCAAAATTTTTGTAATTATTAACCCTTTTGACTAAGTAAAACAAACATATCAGGGGGGAAAAGATTATAAATGCGAGCAATTCATTCAAGAATATGCCTCTCAATCTAATAGATAAATGTCGCAGCCCACACTAAAAGCTTTATAAGAGTTCCACAATCATTTGTGTGTGTTGAGCCATCTGTGCAATCAGCCAAATGCTCTAAAAAACAGCTACGAAGACTTAAAGAGACTGCCTATTGAGCTTTGATGCAAGTTGAACAAAGATACAAGGAAATGAATTTATCTAAAAATGTAAAATGTCTCTTCAAAGAGAGCCACTGTTGGATCACTGTTTCAAGATTTAAAAGGAAAACAGGTTACAGCAGACCAGCAAAACAAGACAACAAGAAGCATAGTAAAATGCCACAACCAATAGCTTAAGCTCTTCTTGTTCCCTCTCCTTTCTCATCTCTTGCCATTGTCATATGGTACCAAAAAATGTCATAAAAATACAATGCACATGTCATTTTTAAAATTTTAATACTTTGGTGCTTTATTTTACCCAAAAAATACGCAATGTTATGAAGAGGAAGCACTGGGTTAATTCTTCATTTAGTCAAAACTCTTCAATTTTAAGCAAGTTCAGGTGACGAGATTGAAAGCATACGACAAAATCAATAACATTATTTCCACTTTGTTCTAAAAATTTATGGTAGAGGAAGGGATGCAAAAGATACTTTTCATCAAAGCAATACTCTGTCAAGATGAGTAAGAATCCAGAAACTGAACATATTTTGAGGTTTACAAATTGTTTATCTAGTTTCCCAGATGCACTATGAATGAAACACTTTCACTGGACTACCACTTGGCTTGGTGATATGCGTAGCTTTCAGAATATGCAATTTGGAAAAAATGATGATGATGATGACGACAAGAAAACAAAAAAATCTGACCTATAAGAGGCAAGTTTTGGACCAAATATCCCTGAACATGGGATAAGACACAATTTATGTCATAGCAAACATATATAAATACATATCATATACTTCTTCCTCAAAGGAATTCAAACATAACAGAAAATCAGTGATATTAAAATGACAGTTTCCACATGCTAAACAAAGATAAAAAAATAATAACCATGATTTATAAGATGACTATATAAATTAAACAGATTTTTTTTTTGGATGCAGTATATAATTGGACAGGAAGAACATCTCAATTAGCTTAACGATGAAGATTAAATTGATAATTTGGTTTCCGAAAGTTTGATGTCCTCTCAATTTTAGGCCCCTGAATATTTTCCCTATGTTAAAATCATCGATCTGTCACCAGATTCATTGCCACTTAAAAATTCACTCACTGCATAAACAGGAACCCAGGTAGCAGTAGATTATGTTATGAACCCTCAAGTATCTTGTAGCCCCAAAAAGATGTGTCTAAGTCTAATTTCAGAAAACCAAGATCTGCAACGATGCCATTCTTGGGCTGTGTCAGTTGACTTGTGTGAAATTAGGCAAAATTTCATCTTTTTAACAATTTCAAGGATGGCAAGTCCATCCATATTATTAGTTAATAACCAGGTAGGCTCGCATTTATGTTATACATCAGCTAGTCTTACCGTGACTGGCCTAATTGGAGACAAAGACTAAATCATTAGTTTACTCAAATCAATTATTACTTGTCATTATGCAGGGTTAAAGGAGAAATTCCTAGATACCAACGAATGCAAGCGTTTCTATCAGTTGCAGAGCGTAAATTTAGGCAAGAAAATCAAGCACCGAGACCACAGAGTCAAACCAAGATGCTCTCTACAACATTTTATCAAACACAAAATTACCAAATCACAAACTCAAAACAGACGCCACAGTCTTGAGTCAGGAAACAGATGTTTACACAAATGTAAAGTAAACCTGAAGTTCAATAAATTCAATTCAAACAAGAAGACTCGAGAAAGATAGAACTCTTGAGTCTTGACCAAGAAGCACCGATTTCTTTGAACTTGCCTCAGATGGGACGGCTCCAGTGATGCTACGAAGACGTTAACTTGGGATCTCGACTTTCTTATCCTTGTATCTTGCAAGCTACGGACTAAAACCACAGAGCCCCGGGGGAAACGATGGACAGAAAACAGGGTTCGACTTGCTGTTGATATGAAAAAGACTGTGTCGTCAAATGGGTAGGAAGCAGAAGCCAAAAAGAGAAGGAGTAAAGGGATATCCTTCGTAGAAGAACAAGGTTCGTCCAGGACAAAGAATCTCTGCGTTGAAATGCGTCTGGGATATTGGAAAGGGGAGGAAAGTGATGCAAGTTGGAAGAAGATACCGATCGGAAGATAAGAATATTTACTTATATATCATCTCCTTGGTTTTCTTTTTTTTGGTATGAATCTCCTTGGTTTTCCCTTGAATGAGGAAAATGATTTTTTAAAATGGGCCAGGATGTTGATTGACGGGTCGGATCACCGTTTTTAAGGTTGGGGGTAGCTCCAGACTTTATTTAGCTTAAATTATGAATATGATAATCCAACTATATTTTTTCTTTTCCTTTTTTTTTCCCCGAGGATTATTTAGGTGATTATATTGATTTTTTCCCAAAAAAAAAAAATTTGCGTTTAACCATTTTTCATAATTAAAAAAATTTTAACACTCAATATCAAGGGATAAGATATTGTCACTACCAATATCACTACCATTTTTTAATCATTAGATCAGAATCTCAATAAGAGAAAGAAATGATAAAGGTAGATAAAATTCAATGAAAGAGTGGTAGTGACACTGGTGGTGACAAAAAATGATAGTGACAATATCTTATCCCCAATATTAATATAGTAATAGCCAATGCCTTAGATTTTGGTTTGACAAGGCATCGTTATGTTCTCTCTGACATTTAATGTATTGTAGATGTTTTGATATGATGAATTAATATGGTGGTTATATTATTATTTTTAATCGAAGGAATATGATGGTTATATGAATTTATCACTTGATTGGTATTAAATGATATATGGTCGAGTTTATATATCAAACTTGTATCCCCATTAAATTAGATTGATATAAAACTCAATCAAACTTTTTGAAGTCATGTAAAGTTTTAATAAATTTCAATATATTGAAGGCTGATAATGCTCCAGGACCAAATGGGTTTCACGCTCGATTTTATTGTTCTGATCACTTCTTAAGCAAAACATCATTGGAACGATTTATTAGGACGTGATTTGTTTCTAAAGAAATTAAATAGATAATTTATAGTGCTTCTGCCAAAAGTATAATAATCCTTGTACTTTTTAAAGATTTTCGGTCCATCAGTTTATGCAATGTCATATACAAACTTATTCCCAAAATCATATGCAATCATTTGAAGGAGATTTTGGGTGACTTGATCATACCAAATCAAAATGCTTTTCTTAAAGAGGGACTCATTACTGATAATATTATTCTGGCTTCCCAATGTATGGCTAAAATGCAGGGTACACGAAAAAGCAAAGATGGTTTGTTTGCAATCAAACTTGATATTGCAAAGGGCATATGACAAAATGTCATGGCATTTTCTGCATAAGGTATTAGAGAAGATGAACATTTGTCCTAGCATAATTCACTTAATCATGCAGTGTGTCTCAATTGTATCCCAAAAAGTCATCCCAAATGATTCTCCATGATGCCCATTCAACCAATCGCAAGGCCTTCAACAAGGAAACTTCTTACCAAGTAGAAAATTATTAGTGGTGGACTAGGATTCGACTATCTCTGTCACACAACGCCAGGAAGATTTCCATATAGTTAAACCATTACTTAGACGATGTTCTTTAATTTCGGGACTACATATTAATTATTAGAAATCATCTTAGTTTGTAGTAACTCTGTTCGACATCATATGAAGCAAACACTTTCAGATCTGCTTCAAATCAAGTTTTATGCTGAAACGGAAGTACCTAGATCGGAAAAATGGAAGTACCTTGAGGTCCTTGACAAAATTGATAGAAGACTTGCAAGGAGGAAGAATAACCTCCTATCTCAAAAGCTGGAAGATTGGTACTGATAAAACATTCGTTGTCTCTTTATTGTGTATCATTTTTCTTGTATGAAGTTTTCTGGCCAACTTTGTCATTCCATTTCAATGAAAATGACAAATTTCTTCTGGGGATGGACTAAGTCTTCCTACAAAGCTCATCTTCTCCGCTAGGACGACTTGTGTCTACCTCATGTCAATGGTAGGCTGCAACTTGTTCAATTAGAACCTTTCAATAATGCTTTGTTAGCTAAACATGCGTGCTGTGTCATTTATCATCCCTCAGCATTATTAAGTCAGGTTATGTTGGCGAAGGATTTGGACAAGGACTATCATTATAATTTTGAACCTTCTTACAACAATTCATGTTTGTGGAAACAAATTCTCATTAACCATCTTGCCCAACAACGCATTTACTTTGAGCTAGACATTTAGTATCTTTTGCGGTTTGTTATTTCTGTGGTAATAATGATAAATCATTGGAACACTTGTTTTTGCAGAGCCTATTGGTTTGGAAGTCTTGCAGGTTTTAGAATGGATGCTGATTCTAATATTGACCTCAATTAGTGGATAATTACATGGTTATCAAACCATAACGATTCTAGTAATTTTGACTTTTTTGCCTTTTCAATTACTAGAACTGTTATGATTTGCAAGGAACAAGATTCCTCATGCAAGGACACAACAGCAAGTCATCAAGGAGAAGCAACCTAAAACAGGCATCAACAACTTCAGGATAACCAACTCTATGAAGATTATGTCCCATCACTTGCTAGAGCACATCATGATCTTTAGAATTCCTCCGTTAGATGGAATGTTATTTTCAATACTCATAATCCCAAAAAAGGCTCAATGAATTTACAAATCAAAGTCTACCTTGCAAATGTCATCTTTCACGAATAGATATTATTTAAATACATTGTAGCTTTTATTTTTTTCATGAATACATAGTTATACTTCATCAAAAATAAATAAATTTTAATATATACGACCTTTTTTTAAACATCTTTTCGTTTACACCAACTATTCTAAACTTGATATAAATTACGTGTTATTTAAAGGTGGGGATAAAATCATAGCACATCATTTTACCTTAAAAGCCACATCAATGAAGTAGTACATACTTCTCTTGTAAAGACTATGCGATAATATCAACAGTGACATTATATCATGTACAAGTATATTCTTCAAACCAACATTCCCCATGAGTATTCTTCAACACGCCTCCAAATATTCCAGTATTCTATTGTTCTATAACATCTTCAATGACATTGAATCCCTCTAACCCACACATTGGCCTTGTGAGCAATGATGAAAGCAGTTGTATTAATATCCTTAATATAAGACCTAATTGTGAAATTAATTTTGGTATTGAATTTAAGACTTATTTTTAATATTTGTCAATTTTTTCTCAATTTATCTCTATTAATGCTCCTCAACTATAATCAAGTAAGAGAGAGGTGAATGGAATTAAGAAAAATGACTAGCATATTCTTAGGTTGTTTCTAAATGCTAAGCGGATAAAATTTCAAACTAGAACAACCTGATGACAAACAAAACCACAATTAGAAACACAACCAGGGTCAGGAAATAAATCTCCAAGCTTGATGCATGATGTCATCATTTATAAAGGGCCGCAACGACCACAATAGGCAATAGCTTTCGAGTTCTCCTGACGACGACTTAAGATTTAGAGCTAAAACAATCTTTTCCTGCAACAACAATGGCAAATTTTTTAAGGTTTGTGTTTGACTGATTTCAATATCAAGAAGACCTCATTGTTACCTGCATCAGATAGTCTTGCTTGACCATACTGTATATGATGCTCATGAGGGCAGCTAATTGTGTGACATCAACATTTTGAGAATTAGATTCCTGAGAAAAGAGAGACAGAATTCTCGAAATAGCTAAAAATGTCATGATAAAAAAGATCAATATTTATACTTTATATATAATCCCAAAATCTTTCATACATGGGGTAAGAAGATGGCCATTGCATTGAAAATTCTTCCCAAAAGCAACCAATAAAGATTTTACCGTATCATTATGGATTGCATGATCATTCAATTCATCATCAGAATCCTTCTCTGAAATGGCAAATAAAATTCCATGTGTGCTTTGTATGGTATTTGTAACATCACCCAAAAGGCCTTCAAGTTCTTCAACAATTACTTTGGCTGCAAGACAAAATCAACCATTTCACTAACCTTATGTTTGGATGGACAGAAAAGTGGGGAGAAAATAGGAGGGAGCGAATACTAGGACTGAGAACTGCCAAAAATGTAAGGAAATTTACTACTTTTAAGAGTTTTCCCTCATAGTATTCCTTCCCCCCTAATTTCCTTTCCATCCAAACATAAGGTTAAAGTCAAAGTCAAGTGGAAAAGGAAAAAAAACCACTGAGAGCTGCAAATGAAAATTTCAATCAGGTTGACTATATATATATATAGAGAGAGAGAGATGTCATTAATTATATGTCACGACTCACGAGTACAAATCAAGGCAAATATCAATATAACACTGGACTGGACTAACAACTTGTCCTTCTTTCCCTATTGCAGAAAAGCAGGTTCAGGTGAAAATGGCCACTTCATCGAACATGATGGCACAATTTAAGAAGAGATATTAGATAGCATCTATTTCATCTCAGTCAAGAATAAGCCACTTCATCGAACAGGATGGCACAATTTAAGAAGAGATATTAGATAGCATCTATTTCATCTCAGTCAAGAATAATTTTAAAACTAAAAGCTTTCGATCAATATAACTTGATCATGTTTTAAAAAAAAAAAACTTTGGCAAAACAAAAAATTAAAACACTAGTATTTCAACACATGTTTCATCAGTTAAATATTAACTACACAATTTTCCTCAATTTATGGCCAATATTGAAACATGTCTTGGTACTCTATGTAGCTGCTTTGACCCAAGTCGGTAAACATTTTACAGATACTACAATGAATAGATTGAGGCTGTGGAATCCAAATGGTTAAAAAAACGACATGACAGTCCCAAATCCTTCGAGAAGAAATGTATTTCAGCAAACGCCTTTATTATTATGAATATGGAAGAAAGTGAAAAATCACAAGAAAAAGAGAGCTAACCTTTGCTTATGTGGTCAAGAAGTCCAAGTTTGCATGAGTTCACTTCCATATGCGCAAATTTGGAATAATGAAAGTCATTATTGTCAGGCAGGAAAGAAAGAAATAAAATTGAAGGGATTCACAATTTAGATGATATTTAATAACAAAATTCTCTCGTGACTTCACTCAAAATACATCAAAATTCCTACTTCCAACATATCCAGAACAAATTCATAAAACCTTCAAATATTTTGCCAAAAGACTTCTATTATGGTCCACAAAAAGCTTCTAAGAAAGGTGTCATAAATAAAACTGGGGAGTATTAGATGACATTTTTGTTTACTTTCAAAATTTATGACACTCAAATCAGGAAGGTTAAAAATAGCAGCCCTTACTCTTGCTTACATTCTGGACAGCATGAAGGGGATTCCTACATCCAGCTTCAACATACATTTTAACTCTCCGTGTTCCATTAGTTTTAATTATCTTGTCAATTAATTCAGAAGTTCCATCAATAGGAGGTCTACAAATGTACTCTGCAAGATAAAGTGAAAAGTTATAAGTTATAGCATCAATGAGCTATGAGACAAGCAATAATATTTTGCACTAGTAAACATGGCAAACATAACTTTCTAAACCTACCAAGTGCTTGTTGAAAGCCAGTCAGCAGCCTGCTTCCAGCAGTCCCCAACTCATCAATTTTTGTAATCCTGCCACAAGGTAAAAATCGAAACAATTACATAAAACGAACAAAAGAAAAACAAAATAAGGCTTTTCTAGAATTCAGTAATCACAAGAGAGAGAAAGGGACAAAGCAAGAACATATTTGCATATCAAGAGTCAGCTTCGTGAGTAGTCAGTAGTAATACACGTATAGTAATAAAGTTTTCACTATGCATTGATGTTTTCACGATGCATTATTTTCTCTCATTATGTTCAAATTTTATTTTTTTCTCTCCCCACACCACCTTAATTTTTTACTCCCACTGTTCCCTGGGTGTAGGGATTAGTTATTAAATGTTCAGACCTAACTACTCCCACTGTTCCCTGGCTTGCCTTCTGATGGTATTGCTTATGCAAAAAGTTTAAACTTCAAAGTGCAATAAGCCTGCAATCTAATTAAATGATATATACAATATTTTTAAACACATAAAGTTCTTCCTTCAATTAATATGCGTCTTGAGATGAGTTTATTATTGAAATTAAGTTATTTTGGTAGCTCATGGAATAAAAGTCAGCACAACTCAAATACCTCTTTAAAAGGGAGGAAGGCTTTCAATTGTCCCATCTCATTTTTCACTTTTGACAGTTTGCACTAAATGAAAATTGTTTTTTTGGCCTCTAGTAAGGGATTGAGCTCCTAATGATACAAATACAGTATCTCAAAGAATTCCCCACTTTTAAGGGTCTGTAGATGCAAGCATGTAATCTATTTGCTCTCGGTAAAGAGACAACCAGAAAAGACCTTCCCTTCCTAATCTATTACTATGAGTACATACAAATTAATTAAGGAATTAATAGTAAATTTGCAATTACCCAGTCATGAAATCTTTAAATATGCGCAAAATATTCTCTCTCATATCAGAAATTGACTTGGTTTCTATGCTTTCCATCCTGTAATTCATACAAAAAGAGCACATATATCAAGCAATAAAAGCAGAAGAAACAGGTGTCCGAAAATCCCAACTACAGTTAGAATAAAATGGGCGTGAAAACTTTGAGGAGTGAGCACTTCATTACCTGTTTATAAAATAAAAAATCATAGTTTAAACACACAACATGGCATCTGGCATTAGCATCACATGCACTCTTTGAAAGAATTATAATTTGTTAGACAAATATGCTACATGATTTTTTTTTTGTTTTTCATTTTATTTTATTGCAGAATTCTGCAACCTCAAAAATGATAGCAGCATGACAACAACTCTTATGCTATGCTTGGATGGGAAGAAAAGTTGAGAGGAAAGAAAATGGGTACTTATTTTTCTAATTGTTTCATGAATATCTCCTCATGCTCTCTCTTTCAGCATTACCATAACCCAAAGGCCTATCTACTAGTGTTGATGCCTCTTCCTACAAATATATTGCATGAACAATATAACAAATTGTAGAAGGCAAATTCGCCTACAGCATTCCCAATCTTTTAACACATGGTTGAAGTTGAAGTTAGGACCTTGAGTTGCCACTTCAAAATTTGTAAACTCCTTAACTTTAGACTCAAAATCAAACATTTCTTGCTCAAGATCCTTCATCAATCATTGTTTATTTCAGTTGCTCATTTATGGAAGAATCCAAAACCATATACAACGACACACACAATGTTGCAATGAATAAGAACTATTTTTATTACAGGTTATCATAGTTGTTACTTGTTAGTGGTAAGGCCCTTGAGTGTCCAGATTCATTTTTAGGCATTGTTCTCTTAAAGGACCGTTGCATTGAAAAAACAGAGACTATTTAAAGACCACGTACTTATACTACTAAAATAAAGAATACTTTCAAAACTTTGTTGGCAAGATACTGTTTATCTTGACAAAATCACTACATATCTCCTAGATGTCGAAAAAAGAGACTGCAAAAAAACTTATTTAGGAGTAACCCAGGAGCAACAAATGAGTATTAGTACCAATTAGGATGCAGGTTTACCTGCAATCCAGATGTGCCCAGGCTTCATAAAATAAACCTTGTTTAATAAATGCTTTCATGTGAAGACTAATCTGCTATGGAATAACTAATTCAAGTCCAGTGAATCTATAAAACAGAACAAAGGCAAACAAAAATGAAATGTAGAGCACAAGCTCTGATAAAAAAATGAAAGAAAAAGAAAACATGATTAACACAGATGACAAACAAAATAAAAGCATATAACAGTTCACATCTGAAATCATAAATAAAAAATAGAAAGATGTGTTGGATTTGTCAGAATCTAAGCTTCCATTTTAGTTCAAAAAATGAATGCGGGCAAAATATCTACTGTAATAGGGACCCCAACCTAACGAGTGACTACCTATCAGCTTGAGGGAGAAAGGACAAGGCTCACAGCAAGCTAAAGAGGAATAAACTTTCGTTTGCAACGGAGGAAGTGAGGAGGAACCCAGAGAGAGATTAGGGCTCAGCAACAGGGTACCAGAATAGAACAATAGACGGAGGGAAGGACAACGATACCTGAAGAAGATGGCGACCACTGGACGGACGATGACGGTGGAGCACTTTTGGCGCCTGAACGACTGAGGACTGGAGAGCTTCCCGCGCGAGAAGGCAGCCGCGGGAATGAATTATTGCTGCTGAAAATCTCGCTACTTATGAATCGAAGCGATGAAGCCAGCTAGGATGAGAACTTTTTTTTTTTTTTTTTTGGCTTATATGTAAAAAAGTTTAGGAAAAACGTTTAGAGATGTATTTACACATCCTCCACTGACGAGGCCTCAAATAGCGATATCCAACCTCCTCTTTTTTTAAATAAAGGCCTATTGCCTTAACTAGTAAGGATGAGCAGCTAAGACAAGAGGTTAACGAAAAGAGTAGAACATGACAACTAATGGTCTCATAAAGAATGTAACCCGCCCGACCCGAAACATTTTATTTATGTATTTTTTTTCACCAAAAAATTTATCTGCGTTACATATTTTTTAGTTACATTGAAAAATTTGACTTTACTATTTATGTTTAAAATATCTACCCTATAATAAGATTATTTTATACTTTCCTAATCTTTCTGTTTTTAAGGAAAGCTTTCCTAATCTTTCAAAATTTTGAATTGGCTAATGTACACTAGGTCAGTGGCTTAAAAGTCACTGAAATTTTTACACACCAACTCTGAAAAATAAACTACTCCAAACTAGTCCTTTAAATGAGGTATACTTTTAGTCCATTAACTTTATAAAATATACTTTTAGTCCTACAATTCTAACACCGTTAATTTTACGAACGGAAAATGCAAACTCAAGTGATAACGGTGTAAACTTAAGTAATAACTGTATAATTAAAAGCTGGTAAGCTTAACTTTAAAATATGAGTAAATTAAAGAATATATAAAATTTATGTAATTAAATGATATTCCTTCTGGTCCTTATTATAAGGCACCAACTAACAATTCTCACAAACCAAGAAAAACAATTAAAGTCAATAAAGTTGTCCTAAAATTACGTAATTTCCAATATTACCTCTATTAATGGCACTGAATTTTAATATCTTATTTTATTACTCTTACATACTACCCTTATTAATTATGTGCATACATGGAAAAAGATAATTATTCAACAAGCAAGTGCCTTATAAAAATGATCAAATACACTTGTTAGTCAGTGTCTTATAATTAATAAGAACAAGAGGGAATATTAGTCATCACTTTAGTTCACCGCTTCAGCGTTTTCCATTTGCAACATTAACGGTGCTAGAATTTAAGACCAAAAGTATACTTTATAAAATTAAGAGACAAAAAATATGTCTTATATAAAACTTAAAAGACTAAAAATATATTTTAGGCTTTTGAATTCTAGCCAAAAAAGAAAAAATTCAGATTTTTCGCTGGTCTAAATATGTAAACTACTAAGGAAGAAATGTCTCTATTTTTTTTTTCATTTTTTCTTTTCTCTCCATTTGATATATCTCAATTTTTCGCCTTTATGAACATGTACATTACCATAATAAATAGAATAGATCTTCATCATTAAAACTTGATTGGATACATCAAATAGAGAGATCAAATAAATGGAGATATTTTCCTCCCCAGTGATATGCATGCCTTTCAGAATATGCAATTTGGAAAAAAAAAATGAAGAGGATGATAAAAAAGCAAAAAAAAAAAAAAAAAAAAACTGAAGTACCACCCTACAGGAGACAAGTTTTATACCCAAAATATCTCTGAATATGGGATAAGACACAATTTATGATATACAAACATATATAAATACATATCATATACTTCTTCCTCAAAGGAATTCAAACATAACAGAAAAATCAGTGATATTAAAATGACAGCTTCCACATGCTTAAGAAAGATAAAATTAAATAAACGTGCTTTACAAGAAGATTATATAAATTAAACATATTTTATTTTGAATGCAGTATATATAATTGGACAGGAAGAACATCTCAATTAGCTTAACATGAAGATTAAATTGATAATTTGGTTTATGAAAGATTGATGTCCTCTCAAGTTAGTGTTAGTATTTAGGTGTCCTAAAGACAATTTGTAAGAACAGATCAGTACCATTTCTACATTGTTGTATTTTGTTATTAATAAATGAGCATATTTTATCTTTATCATATTTATGTCTCGCATTTATTTTAATGTAAATATGTGTTTGAAGATAAAAATCATATGAATAGAACATGTGTTATTCTTGAGTATCAATGATAGAGATAATGATCATGAGGACTCGAGAACACTATATATCTATTGTCTAAAACTTGTTACTAGTCTTAAATCACTAAAAAAGGGCATTGATGATCTTAATGAGACTAGTACGACATATCTACTTGTATAGAGATATAAGGTAGGGACCTCATGGAATACAGGCATCAAGATGTTTTAGTTGATGTTGTGGATGGATCTGTTGAAGAATAGATAACACCGAACTAACCCGCAGAAAGACTCCACAAAGATTTATTGTAGAGAGTACCATTGGATGTGTAAAGTCTCTCATCGTTTAGTAGTATGGATCGTCTTGGACTTAAGGATGTTATCGAACACTATGCCCTAGGGTTATACTTTAGCAGTACAACTCTATCCACTTAAAAATGGGGAGAATAATTTACTCTTAGGTGTAACTTAAATGCATGAGTATAGATGAATATGCTAAGAGAACTCACAGTCTCCTATAAAGGATTAGTAATTCACAAGACCAGTAGAGCTTGGATAGCTTCTAATTAACTCGGGAAACTGTGCACACAACAAATGATCATAAAAAGTCATGATCCGTCATAGAGTTAATATAAGAAAATATCTAGTTTTGTGAAATAGCTACATTTAGTTAATTAAGAGAGATGATACTCTATCATTGCTCTCGACTAAATGTGAATGACGATGTGAGAAATGATGCTTGCACAATATCCAAATATGAAAAGTAAATCACTTGATCAACTCAATCAGTTCTGGGGCTTCAGAGCATTGCT
Source organism: Acacia crassicarpa (assembly GCA_034222035.1). NCBI lineage: Eukaryota > Viridiplantae > Streptophyta > Magnoliopsida > Fabales > Fabaceae > Acacia > Acacia crassicarpa. Next base: position 12,655,423 of record JAWXYG010000009.1, on the reverse strand, counting down.
AGTGTATTATGAGGTCATTAAATAAATTGGGCCCGTTAAAGGGGTTTTTAATTGGTCCAAGTTTATTTATGCTCGTAACTAATTGGGCCTAATGGATCATACACAAAGGTTATTTCTGATTGTTTAAAATTAGTAAACTTAGGCCAATAATTGTTATTGGGTTTTATCAAGAGTAAAGGTGTAATTGGGTTGGAGTGAGACTCCAAACCCAATGAGGAGAAAATGACATCATATATGTGTCCCCAATGAGAAATCAATTTCTCTACAAAAAGGCTCAAATATGTTGGAAGACCCAACGGAGTCTTAGGCCAAGTTGAATTTAGAATTGAAATTTTGAATTTAAGTTTAAAATTTAAATTTAAATTCAAAAGGTTAGGTTATAAAAGATAATTCTGAATTATCATATATATATATATATATATATATATAAAGATCCAATAATGATTGGATGAAGATAGGAGAAATAATAAATGAGAATTAATTTAAGAATGATTTTGAATTTTAGGAATTGATAATTAAGAAAGAGTTATGGATTAATAATTAATAACTAATTAGCGTAACAAGTTAAAGTTAATAATTTTTGAGGACTGTAAGGAATTATAGGTTTCCGCAACTATTAAACAAAATTTTTATTTTTAATCTCATGAAACTTTGTATAAAAGTCATGTAATACTAGTCTCCTGAATATTTTCCCTACATTAAAATCATCCATCTGTCACCAGATTCATTGTCACTTACAAACTCACTTACTGCATAAACAGGAACCCAGGTAGCAGTAGATTAGGTTATGAACCCTCAATTATCTTGTAGCCCCAAAAAGATGTGTTTTAGTCTAATTTCAGAAAACCGAGATCTGCAACGATGCCATTCTTGGGCTGGGTCAGTTGACTTGTGTGAAATTAGGCAAAATTTCATCTTTTTAATATTTCAAGAATCGCAAGTCCACTTTTACCCAAAAAAAAAAAAAAAAGAATCGCAAGTCCATCCATATTACTTTCTCCGGTCTTAATTATAAGAGCTAATTGAATTTTTTGAAGAGATTAAAGAAGCTAATTAAATTACTTTAGAGCTAGTTGACTTTTTTGAAGAGATTAAAGAAACTAATTAAATTACTTTAGAGTATTTTTATTTTTTTCTTCCAATTAATTTATTTTGACTAATAAACTAATATATAATATAAGGATACACAACATATAAAATGATTAAGTAACTTATTTAGCTTCCTTAATCTTTCCAAAGAAAGTCAACTCAACTAGCTTTTATAATTAGGACCAGAGGTAGTACTATTAGTTAATGACCAGGTAGGCTCACGTTTATGTTATACATCAGCTAGTCTCACCTTCACTGGCCTCATTGGAGACAAAGACTAAATCATCAGTTTACTCAAATCAATTATTACTTGTCATCATAGGTCAAAGGAGAAATTCCTAGATATCAACGAATGCAAGCGTTTTTCTATCAGTTGCAGAGTGTAAATTCAGGCAGGCAAGAAAATGAAGCACCTAGACCATAGTCTCGGGCGGAGTTAGGGAAGGGTAAGGGCTGGCTCTTGCCCCTCATAAACTTATAAAATAGTATCCAAAATTTTTAATAAATTATATTTTTATCTTATCAATATTTCAATATTTTCAATTTGGTCCTTATTGAAAGGTTTGTGAAGGGACTAAAAGGAACGTATTAAAATGTTTATAGTGCTTAAATGTATTTTATAAACACTTGGACTTATTTCATAATTTTCATCCCTCCTAATTTAGATTCCTAGCTTCACCTCTGACCACACAGAGTCAACCCAAGATGCTCGCCACAACATTTTATCAAATAATGCAAAATTACCAAATCACAAACTCAAAAGAGACACCACAGTCTTGGGTCAAGAAATAGATGTTTACCCAAATGTAAAGTGAACCTAAAGTTCAATAAATTCAATTCAAACAAGAAGACTCAATAAATGTAAAGTGAACCTGAAGCATTGAGAAGGCGGTTGCTAATTGATAAGGGATAGTCCTGTCTGGGTTTTTTCACTTTTTTGTATCAAAAAAAAGATAGAACTCTAGAGTCTTGACCAAGAAGCATCGATTCCTTTGAACTTGCCTCAGATGGGACGGCTCCAGTGATGCTATGAAGACGTTAACTTGGGATCTTGATTTTCTTATCCTTGTATCTTGCAAGCTACGGACTAAAACCACAGAGCCTCGGGGGAAACGATGGACAAAAAACAGGGTTCGACTTGCTGTTGATATGAAAAAGACTCTGTCGTGAAATAGGTAGAAAGCATGAGCCAAAAAGAGAAGGAGCAAAGGGAGATCCTTCGGAGAAAGACAAAGAATCTCTGCGTTAAAATGCGTCTGGGAGATTGGAAAGGAGAGGAAAGTGATGCAAGTTGGAAGAAGATACCGATCGCAGGATAAGAATATTTACTTATATTTCATCTCCTTGGTTTTCCCTTGAACGAGGAAACTTTTTTTTTTTTTTTCCAATGGCCCTGGATGTTGATTGACGGGTCGGATCACATGCGTGCAGGTTCGCATCTTTATCTGATCTTTCCAAACCTTATTGAGGTTATATTACTATTACTCCAACCGTGTTTTTTATTTTTTATTTTTTTTGGAGGATTATTGATTGTATTGATTTTTCAAAAAAAAAAAAGTGTTTTTAATCATTTTCCATAATAAAAATATTGTAACACTCAATATCAATATAGTAATATTTTTTTATGGACCATTAATTAATATAATAATAGTTAACATTGTTGTTAAACTCATGAGTTGACTCTCATTTACGTTTTTAAGTTATAAAATCATGTTAACTCATCCTTAAATTTGTATTAACTATTTTTATTTTATCATATTCAAAGATTTTATATATGTTTTTTATAGAAATTTATTTGTTAAATTTTAAATATTAATGGGTTTAATTTCAATTATTTAGATTTAAAATATATTTAAATAAAAGTATTGTCATTTTTCTATATTTTAATTATTTATTATATAATATTAATACCTATTTGATAGTGAAAGTAAATTCTTACGAGTTTATGATCTAAGTTCACGATACGAATTTATATTATTTTCACGAGTTTATTTAAACTTATAAGTTTGACTACATTAAAAATCAATGCCTTAGATTTCAGTTTAACAAGGCATCGTACGCGTTATGTTCTCTGGGCCACTTAATATATTGTAGATGTTTTGCTATGATGAATTAATATGGTGGTTATATTTTCTTTAACCGAAGGAATGTGGTGGTTATATGAATTCATCACTTGATTGGCATTAAATGATAGGAAAAATTACAAGGATATAGAGAAAATGATCTTCATTATAAAATACCATAAAAATTGTAATTATTTAGAAAGGCTAAGTGCCTATTTGACCTAACTTATTTTTAGCTTATCTTCTACTTATAAGTAAAGTTAGACCAAACCGAATTTTACATAAGCTCTTATAATTATAAGAGCTTATTTTATAATTAAAAAAAAGCTTAAAAATAAGCTCCTCATAGGAGCTTTTTTATAAGCTCTTTTTTGAAAAATGGGGAAAAAAAACCCGTTATCTCTCGAATGAACACTACTGCTACTGCCGCCACCTCCGCCGCCCCCGCCGCCGCCGCCGTCGCCACCGCCGCCGCCGCCGCCGCCGCCGCCACAACCACCACCACCACCGCTGCCGTTGCCACCACCACCACCCTATTATAGTATACCTTTTATGATAATTTTTATTTAAAAAAGTGCTTATGACAAAAACTTTATCAAACAGCTTAGTTTTAATTTCAACTTTTAAGCTAAAAAATTTATAGGCTAAATGTACAAAAATACACATGTACTTTGCCCTCAGGAGCACCCAACACCATATACTTTTTTATGTACAAAAATACACATGTGGTTATAAAAAAGGTGCAAAAGTCACAGTCCCAGTTAAATGCAAAACGTTAACCGTTAGTTTGACTGAAGATTGCTGACATGGAAGCTGACATCAGCACTTTTGAATTTGAGTTCTCCGATTTGATTGACGTTCATCACACCTCACCGTTTCTTTTTCCTCTCTTCCTCATTCACTCTTTTTTCGCGAAACAAATCATTCTCAATCGTTCAATCCTGCACCCACAGCATCCCTCATCCCCACCCACAACCATGGGAAATCTAAGATGAGAGTTCATTTCTGGTCTTCAATGATAAATATTTTATAAATAATTAACATAACCTCAAAAACCAAAGTTTCAATAAGAACGAGAAGAAAGGAACCTTTACAAAGGTGGGGCATATTGCGTAAGATCACTAGCATTCTCCGATGTGGATATGCAGTTCTTAGTTGCTGGACACAGAGCCAATGCCGGTGGATTTTACTGAACTCCCAAGTTAATCAGGTTTTTCTCCATTGAAATAATGATTCCCTCTAAGTTCCTTTTTTTCTCGCAATCTCGATCTTTTAATGGGGAGATAATAATACAGCAAAGTAATTTATAAACTTTTTTTGGGATCGAGATTATTTAATTTGCGCAATGCGAAGTGCAATAAATCTGTGAGAATAATTGTATTTCATAAAGTACAAAAAATAATTATTTTAAGGAAGATCTAAGAATCGGAGAGCAACGAACTGTGGGTGCAGGATGGAAGGACTGAGAATGATTTTTTTCCCCAAAAAAGAGTGAATGAGGAAGAGACAAAAAGGAGACTGTGAGGTGTGATGGACGTCGGTCAAACCGGAGAACTCAAAATTCAAAAGTGCTGACGCCAGCTTCCGTGTCAGCAATTTTCAGTCAAACTATCGGTCAATATTTTGCATTTAACTGAGACGGTGACTTTTGCACCTTTTTTTTATAATCACATATGCATTTTTACACCTGAAAAAAGCATTGGGCGTTTCTGAAGATAAAGTATATGTGTACTTTTGTACATTTACACAAATTTATATAATTACCAAACAGTTTTTAGCTTTTTTTAAAAAGCTCTTTTTTTAAAAAAAAAGTTAGCTTAAAAGTGGCTTTTAGCTTAAAAATAAGAGGATCCAAATAGGCTCTAAGCATCTTAATATAAATTCAAAATCACTAAATTGTCCCTTAACTAAACCTCCTATATTATCTCTTACATTCATAATTAAAAAATAACTAAAATTAAAAATAAAATCGCCCATCATCATGATATAATAGATTATTTATATCTCAAGTTACTCAATTCATATTATCAATATTATTATGAATTAAGATCTTTTTATAAAAATAAAAAATAAACTCATTTCATATTATTCAGAATATAATATTACTTAGTTTTTAAAATTTTATTAAAATTAAATGAATTTTTTAACCGGCATAAATTTCTTTTAAAACAAAAAAAAATCATATAAATTTCTTGCATAAATCTTAAATTATTAAATACTTTGGGTTTTATTAAAATTATATAATTCTATTTTTCATTAAAATTTTTGTTGTTTTTAAGAAAATTATATTTTCTTAAAAAAATTGAAGACGTGTAACTTTTTCCAAAGATATATATGCAAGTTGTGAGAAATGAAAATTGAGAAAACTGTTATTTAATTTAGTGAAACTTATAATTTTGTGTTAGTTTTAAAATTATAAGGGGGGAGAGAATGTATGAGGGAATACAAAAAAAATTTGTTAGGGGGTATTTTAGTATTTTTAATTTTATATTTTTACACTTGGTCCTTCTAAATAATTACAAGGGTAAAGGAGTAAAAATACACATGTACTTTATCCTCGGGAGCGCCCAGCACCATATGTTTTTTTTTTATAGCAAAAATACACTTGTGGTTATATTTTAGGAGCAAAAATCACACTACCGTTAAAATCTAATTTAACGATGCATTTGCAATAGAAAATGTCATATTTACAACAATATTTAAACACATGGATTTTGAACATAGAAAAGTTATTTACAAAAAAAAAACTATATTTACAATAGGAAGTGCTGTATTTACAATAGAAAATGCCATATTTATAACAACATTTAAACGCCTGGATTTTGAACATAGAAAAATTATTTACAATAGAAAAAGGCTAGATTTACTATAGGAAGTGTTGTATTTACAACAAAATTTAAAATCTGGTCATTACAACAAAAAAAAGCCATATTTACAACATGCTAGATTTTAATGGTGGTGTGACTTTTGCTTCTAAAATGTAACCACATGTGTATTTTTACTCCCGAAAAAACATATGGTGCTGAGCGCTCTCGAGGAGAGAGTACATGTGTATTTTTGCTCCTAAACCCTAATTACAATTTTTATGCCACTTCTCCATAAATATCTTTCTCCGAAGTGCTTCATTCTAACTTGCCCTAAATGATATAGGATCAAGTTTATATATCAAACATGTACCCCAGATTAAATTAAATTGAGATAAAACTCAATCAAACTTTTGAAGTGAGGTAAAGTTTTAATATATTGAATGCTGATATTACTCCAGGATCGGATGGGTCTCACGCTCGGTTTTATCAGAAGTTTTGGTCTTTGCTTAAGCACCACATCATTGGAATGGTTTATCAGGTCTTTCAACATGGTTATATTCTCAAGAAATTAAATAGACCTTGTATAGTAGTTCTGCCAAAATGTAGTAATCCTTGTACTTTAAAAGAATTTTGGCCCATCAATTTATGCAATGTCATATATAAGTTTATTCCTGAAATCATATGCAATCGTTTGAAGGAGATTTTGGGTGACTTGATCACTCCAAATTAAAATGCTTTCCTTAAAGGGAGACTCATAACTGATAATGTTATTTTGGCTTCAGAATGTATGTGATGTAGTGTGTCTCAATTGTTTCTTAACAAGTTATCCTGAATGGTTCTCCAGGATGCCCATTCAATCCATCTCAAGGCCTTCGATAAGGAGACCCTATGTCTCCCTCTCTTTTTTAGGATTTGTGCCAATGTCTTTTCCTGTATAATTCACTAAGTAGAAAATTATCAGTGGTGGATTGTGATTCAACTTTCTCGTCATGTCATGTTGCTAACTCATTATTTGATGTATGCTAATGATATGTTGCTTTTCAGTCATGCAACACCGGAAGATTCCCGTATGGTTAAAGCATTACTTAGACGATGTTCTTTAATTTTGGAACTACATATTAATTATTAGAAATCATATTTGGTCTGTAGTCCCTCTGTTCGACATCATATGAAGAGAACACTTTCAGATATGCTTCAAATCAAGTTTCATGCTCAATTAGGAAAATATCTAGGTACATACATTGATGACCCCAGATCGGAAAAACGAAAGTACCTTGAGGTCCTTGACAAAATTGATAGAAGACTTGCAAGGTGGAAGAGCAACCTCCTATCTCAAGTTGGAAGCTTGGTACCGATAAAATACTTGTTGTCATCTTTGTTGGTGTACGTTTTTTCTTCTATGAAGTTTTCTTGCCAACTTTGTCATTCAATTACAATGAAAATGATAAATTTCTTATGGGGATGCACTGAGTCTACCGACAAAGCTCATCTTCTCCGCTGGGATGACTTGCGTTTACCTCCTGTCAATGGTGGGCTGCAAATTGTTCATTTAGAACTTTTCAATAATGCTTTGTTAGCTAAACATGTGTAGCATGTCATGTATCGTCCCTCATCATTACCAAGTCAAGTTATGTTGGCAAAGTATTTGGACAAGGACAATCATTATATTTTAAAACCAACTTACAACAATTCATATTTGTGGAAACAAATTCTCAAAACAGGAAGTTTAGTCACTAATCTTGCCTGGAAAGTTGGTGTGGGATCTTCCATTTGTTTAAATAGTCGGGTTTGGTGGCCTTTTGCAGCAGTCTGATTTGATGATTTGGCATACCCTAGTCTAAAGGTGTCAAATCTTATACTGCTCTCCTCTAGAAAGTGGAATTTCAGACTTTTATCCTCACTCTACCTTAGGCAAGTGGTGCAACAATTTGCAAGATATCTTGTTCCTCTATCTTGAGTCCCAGATATCATTAGATGGTTAGGTAATAGTTCAGGTATATATTCTGTTAATGCTGGTTACCAGTTGGTTCTATGCACTCGTGGACATTCTAGTTTAGCACAAAATAAGGCATTTGTGAGTTAATTTGGAAATCTATTTTGACCCCTAGAATTAAATTATTGATGTGGAAATTGGTAAGCCTTATTTTTCCAACAACCCATTTACTTTAAGCTAGACATTTGGTAGCTTCTGCGATTTGTTACTTTTGTGGTAATATTGATGAATCATTGGAACACTTGTTCTTATATTGCCATTTTTCCAGGGCCTGTTGGTTTGGAAGCCTTGTAGTTTTTAGAATGGATACTAATTCTAGTATTGACCTTAATCAGTGGATAATTACATGGTTATGAAAATCATAACGATTATAGTATTTTATTTATTTATTTATTTATTTTTTGACTTTTCCGCTTTTTCAATTACTGGAATCGTTATGGTTTGCAAGGAATAAGATTTCTCATGTAAGGACACGAATAATTCCACAGCAAGTCATCAAAACGGGGGTGCTGCTACATCTTTATTGTTGCATCAACAACTTCAGAATAACTAGCTCCAGGAAGATTATGTCCCATCGCTTACTAGTGCACATCATGATCTTTGGAATCTCTCCGTTAGATGGAATGTTATTTTCAATACTCATAATCCCAAAAATGGCACACTGAATCTACATATCAAAGTTTACATTGCAGATGTCTTCTTTCACGAATGGATATTGTCTCCATCAATCGCACTTGGATTCCTACACTTGCACCTACTAGGTATGTGGGATGCCCTGACCTTTGTTCTTCTCAGCATCAAGTCAACCTTCAACATTGCTACCCTTTAGTTCATATTTCTCTTGTAAAGACTATGCAATAATATCAACAGTGATATTAAATCATTTACAAGTATATTACAATATATTGAAACAAACCAATTACGTCTCATCATCTATTTACTGCACAACACCCGACCATAGATAACACATACTCAGATATCAAGTCCTTGTTTGGTTCAAATACTCTTCAACACGCCTCCACCTATTCCAGTATTTTATCGTTCTATAACATATCCAATGACATTGAATCCATCTAACCCACACATTGGCCTTGTGAGAGTTAGGAAATATAAAAGAGGCAGCAATTGGAGCAGAAGCACTGAATATAGTGCTCAGCGTATCTTCTATTTATAAGCATCAATACATCATTCTCGAAGAGAATATTACAGCAAGCAATAGTACAGCGGGAATAAAGGAAAGAATAACAGAATGCTAACAGAACCTATAATATCTATACACATGTCCTCTATAGATTTACACAGAATCATATACAATTACAAATACTAATCATTAACTAATCATATTCTAACATTCCCCCTCAAACGAGAAGAAATGACCAACAAGCCGAGTTTGTCTCTGAAAAATTGAATCTGAGGCAGTGACAAGGGTTTAGTAAAATAGTCTACAAGCTGTAAGGAAGAAGGCACATATCTGAAATCAATTACCCCTGACAGAACTAAGCCTCTTATAAAGTGGACATCAACCTCAATATGTCTAGTTCTAGCATGTTGAACTGGATTTGTTGCCAATGCTTTTGCACTCAAATTGTCACACCAAATAACACTGGGTGTCTTAATGTACAGACCAATTTCAGATAACAAGGAACATAACCACTTAATTTCAGAGGATCCATCAGCCAGAGATCTATATTCTGATTCAGTGCTGGACCTAGAGACCACTTTTTGTTTCCTAGAAGACCAAGACACAAGGTTATTGCCTAGGAAAACACACATTCTAGCCATCAACCTTCTATCATCTAGGTCACATGCCCAATCTGCATCTGTGTATGCAATTAGCTGAGGATTATTACACGGCCTAATGTGCAGACCTAATTTGTAAGTCCCTTTAAGATAACGAAAAACTCTTTTGACTGCTTGAAGATGACCAGTTCTAGGTTGAGAGAGGAATTGGCTGGCTTTGTTAATAGCAAAAGAGATGTCTGGTCGAGTAGTGGTCAAATACTGCAAGGAACCTATTGCTTGCCTGTATTCAGTGGGATTTTTCAGTAGCTCACCATCACTTGAAGAAATCAAACGACCAGTTACCATTGGAGTGGTAACTGGTGCACAATCTGAGATGTTGAATATCTTTAATAAATCAAGTACATACTTTGACTGATTCAGATAAATCCCCAATTTGTCTCTGTAAACCTCTAAACTAAGGAAGTAGTACAAGGGGCCTAGATCTATTAAAGAGAAAGCCAAATTAAACTGCTTCACAAACATGTCAACATACTTAGGATCATTTCCAGTCACTAAGATATCATCTACGTATATAAGGATGAAGATGGCCAGTTTACATGTTTGTGACATGAACACTGATATGTCACTTTTCAGATTGCAAAATCCCCAATTTAGCAAGGTAAGACGTAGACTATCAAATCAAGCTCTTGGAGCTTGCCGCAGACCATATAAAGCTTTAATTAACTTACATACGTGATTGGGTCTCCTTCGATCGACGAAGCCCTCAAGTTGTGCCATGTAAACCTCTTCCTGTAAGTAGCCATTGAGAAATGCGTTATTAACGTCCAATTGACGAATTTCCCAGTTGTACGTCACGACCAATGACAGAATCACCCGAATTGTGGTCGATTTCACTACTGGATTGAAAGTTTCAGTGAAATTGACGCCAGGTTTTTGCTGGAATCCCTTGGCGACCAGACGTGCTTTATGCTTGAGGATGGAGCCATCTACGCGGAACTTAGTTTTGAATATCCACTTGCTATTGATCAATTTCTGGTTGGAGTAAGGAACCAGCTGCCATGTGCGATTTCGCATCAGGGCATTAAATTCTTCTGTCATCGCTCAAAGCCACAGTGGAGAAGATAAAGCAGACGAAGTGGTTGTGGGTTCGGAGCCCTCTCGGGTTGCAAGTCCAACAAACAGGTATCTGGGCTTTACTATTCCCATTTTAGCCCGAGTCAACATGGAGTGTTGATTGTTGGGCCTATTATCTGCTTCTTGACTTTGACTCATACTAGGACTCGAAACAGAGACAGGTTCATTGTCCTCCAACACGTCAACATCTTCCGCGGCAATCAATTAATTCTGTGTATCGACACCCTGAGCATCTTGTGTGTCACTATTTCCAGGGTCTCGATTAAAAGGAATGACTAGAGGAATTGAGGTAAAATTATCAGCAGTTTTGATTTGCTTTAGCTTCTTCGTAAAACCTGTATGAAAAGGGAACGAAACTGAGTCAAACACAACATGTCTAGAGATGAAAATTTTACCAGATTCGCTCAGGCATTGATGGCCTTTTGACTGTGAAGCTACACCGAGATAGACACATTTCTGACTTCGAAATTGAAGCTTATGATCATTATACGGCTTGAGGCAGGGGTAGCAGGCACATCCGAAAGGTTGAAGGTGATTGTACTCTGGTTCTGTTTTCTGTAACAAGAATAGAGGTGTGTTATTCTTCAATATTGGAGATGGTAAGCAATTGATCAAATACATGGCATGCTGAAACGCTTCAAGCCAGAATTTCAATGGCATTCCAGCATAGGCAAGAAGTGTCAAGCCCATTTCAATGATGTGGCGATGCTTTCTCTCTGCACAGCCATTCTGAGCTGATGTGTAAAGACACATGAGGCAGACATTAATTCTAGGTTCTTGAGCTATGGGCATAAATAGTTTATACTCACTACCATTATCACATTGTAGAGCTTTTATTTTCAAGTCAAAACGATTTTCTACAAGAGCTTTAAAGTGCTTAAACGCATGAACAACTTCCCTTTTATGTTTAAGGGGATAAAGCCATGTATCGCGGCTGTAATCATCGTTATAATGGATGTAGAATCTGTGTCCATTGTGAGATTGTATGGGTGCTGGACCCCAAAGATCGGTATGCACTAATTCAAGAGGTGAAGATGCTTGTGACATAGAATTGGTAAATGGCAACAACTTAGATTTACCCAACTGACATGCTTCACATACATGATTACTATGAGCATTTGAAAATTTCTTATTACATTTGCTTAAAACATAGTTTAGAACTTTTGCACTATGATGTCCTAGTATGGATGCCATGTTTGAAGCTGAGACTGTTGTGGATCACCATTGCATGCTGCCATATATGCTCTCGGCTGGGACTTAGACCTTCTTTCCACCACCATTGGATACATCCCTTCCTTTGGTGTGCCCTGTAGAAGAAGCTTCCCGGTTATTGGGTCCTTTACATCACAACTGTGATTAGTGAAATGCACATGAACAGGATTATCGTGTAGTAGTGTATTAACACTTAGTAGATTCTTAGTAGTAGTAAGGACATAAAGAACATCTCTAAGTCTTAGTTTAGAATTTGGTGTGCAAGGTATAGTAGTTGATCCAACACCTAAAATGGGACTTCGTTCTCCAGTGCAAGTGATAAGGTGAGACTTACCAGCTGGTGTGATTTCGTCAAAATGTTCTGGATCGGGGGAGACATGTTAATTCGCTCCACTGTCCATGTATCATGTAGGGTCTGCAACTGAAAATTGATTAGCATAATGATTTGCATAAAACGCATGAGGAGGAGCAGAGTAATGTGAAGAGTAATTGGAATTATTATATCCATCATCATTGCGATAATAGCACATGGCTAGAGTGTGCCTTGGTCGCTAGTAGTGAAGACAAAAGGGTCTGCCGCCGCCACCATGACGGCCATGAGAGCGTCCTCCTCGGCCCCTTTGATTTCTACTACCATGATTATCCTAGCCGCGGCCACCATTTCCAGAGTCATTCTGATCGTGGCGATATGTGTCATTGTGATGAGCCACACACGTTGGCTGAAGGTTGAAGACTAAGGCTCAAGAAGTGAGTTTGCTAGTTGAGACGGGACTCATAGGACAAAAAGGCAGACTGGGCTTCTATCCAGGTGGTGTTGGCTTTGTCAATGAGGATGGCCACGATGGCATTATGCTTCGCATCAAGGCCATTCAGAGTATGAAGAACCAAGTCGTCCATGGCGACAGGTGCTCCGGCAAGTGCTAACTCATCAGCCAGAGACTTCATCTTGATCAGAAACTCAGACATTGTGAGAGAGTTCTTGCGAGTGTTGTGCAGATCGTTCTTCAACACCATCACCCGTGCCTTTGTAGACGCATAGGTGAGAGAACAAGCACTGTTCCATAGGTCCTCGGCGGTGGTACAGTGAAGCAGTTTTGCTCCAACTTCAAGGGTCATGATGTTGCGCAGCCACCCCATAAGCTTGTGATCCACCGAGAACCACTCAGCATATGCTGGATTTGGTCTGTTGCCTGAGTCACCGGGAATGAATTTTGGTGGTGCACAGGCAGTTCTGTCGACATGATTTTTGAGACGGTTGCCTTCAATCAATGGCAAGACAATAGACTCCCAGACTAGGAAGTTCATGCGATCCAGCTTGATCGCGGCTGTCTGGCTGGAGGAGTTGAAAAGAGTATAGGTTTTGGAAACAAGGGAGGAGACGACGGAAGGATCAGCGGAAGTTGTAGAACTCATTGTCGGAGATTGATCTGATACCAAGTTAGGAAATATAAAAGAGGCAGCAATTGGAGCAGAAGCACTGAATATAGTGCTCAGCGTATCTTCTATATATAAGCATCAATACATCATTCTAGAAGAGAATATTACAGCAAGCAATAGTATAGCGGGAATAAAGGAAAGAATAATAGAATGCTAACAAAACCTATAATATCTATACACGTGTCCTCTATAGATTTACACAGAATCATTTACAATTACAAATACTAATCATTAACTAATCATATTCTAACAGTGAGCAATGATGAAATCAATCATATAACTTCTTCCGATTCTTATTATAAGACCTATTATGACGTTAATTTTGGTGTTGAATTTAAGATTATTTCTAATATTTGTTAATCTTTACCCAATTTATCTCTATTGATACCCCATAACTATAATCAAGTAAGAGAGAGGGAGAGATGGGAGAATTAAGGAAGATGATTATGATGTTTTAGAAAAATATGTCATGTTAAGCAAATTAACTATTGAACAAAAAAAAAAGCAAATTAACTAAATTCCTTAAACTTATAAGGTAAATAGGTTATATATTAAGGATCAGATGGAGTAATTATTTTCTCTACATGACAAAATTTCCAACTTTAGATCCAAAAGTAAGGCATGTTCTCAGGTTGCATTGTGTCTAAATGCTAAGCGCATAAAATTTCACTGCAAGACTTTATGTATCTTTAAAAATTCCATATGATGAATAAACTTATTAAACTCATTACTGAACTTGTTAATCTCATTAAAGAATTTGTTATTCCCATTACTATTTTTGTTCAATCTCACATTTACTATTCACATTTTCCTTCCTCAAAACCCATATACTGTTCATTTTGAATTGCAAGTGGCATTTTCTTTTTCTTTTCTTAATTTTTGTGTGTGTAGATAGTAAATCAAATCATATTGATTTAAACCTTAACCTAACATAACCCGATTTGGAGACAATGATGCGAGTGTGAGCGTTAGAGGAAGAAGAAGTTGGAGTCCGATTTGCCTTTTCCTCTTCATTTTCATCTTTCTGGTTCTTCTGATCTTCTACATTTGCCATAATCGAACCTCCGACAAGCCTTGTACTATAACCAGCCAAAGCTTTGGCGTGATTCCGTTGATCTCCAAAGAGATCATGAAGGTCGAAGCCTTAGATCTTCTTGGTGTTCTTCATTATGTGAAGGGTAGTTTGAACTTTTCTCCAGACTTTCTATATCACTTATTCCTTCTTATTCCTTCTCTGTCATTTCATAAGTTCAATAGGTTTCTTTGAGTTTAGGAAATTCATTTGGTATTTAAGTGTCATTTTTCCTGAATTATTTTTAATTTTAGAATTTCTTCACTTATTTTCTTAGGAAAATTATAATAAAGGACCTTGAGGAAAAAATATTTATCGAGAATGACCATAAAAATTGTAATTATTTAGAAGGACTAAATACAAAACTATAAAAATAAAAATACTAAAATACACCTAAGGAAATCTTATTCATTCCCTTCTACATTCTCTCCCATATTCTATTTTTAAAACTAATACAAAATTTAAATTTTACTAAATTAAATAAAAGCTTTCTAAAATGTTGTTTTTTCACAAATTGCATAGATATCTATGAAAAAAATTAGGCACTCTTCAATTTTTCAAAATTAAAATTTCTTAAAATCAACAAAAATTTAATTAAAAATATATTTATATAATTTTAGTCAAAATTAAGGTCTTTTATAATTTACTATATATCTTATACCGAAAGAGTTTATCTGATTTATTTTTATTTTAGAAGAAATTTATGTGGGTTAAAAATAGATTTAATGTTAATAAAATAAAAAATAAATCTATTATATCTTGAAAAAAATATAAAATCAGTTTAGTTTTTATTTTTATAAAAAGTGCTTAATTGACATTAACGTTCATACTTGCTAATATAAATATGGCAACTCGGTGATATATTCCTTAATTAAATTATCTATTGATTATATGAATATGGAACTTGTTAAAAATTAAAATTTAAAAATGTATGAGTTTGAATTGTATAGCTAGTTTACATGAGTATGAAACATGATGAAAAAAATAAAATAAAAAAGAGATATTATAATATTACATGTGGATGATTGACGGTTTTAATTTTCATTTTAGTCAATTTTTTATTTATGAATATAATAGAAAATGTAAGAGGTTTGATTAAGAACAATTTAGTAATTTTAAACTTATATTATGATGTTTGGTCCTTCTAAGTAATTACAATTTTTATGGTCATTCTTAATAAATATTTTTTTCCTCCAGATCCTTCATTCTAATTTTCCCTATTTTCTTTGCTATTTTTATAATGCTCTCTCTCATATAAGGGCATTATTTATTTATTTATTTTTTTGCATGAATATAAGTTGATTAAATTAAATATATAAAAATGATTCAAATCTGGAAATGTTCCCAAAGAGATTGGGGGCGGGGGAATATCTCTTGTTGATATCTATAGTAATGTATTCAATCAAGTTTTAATGATTGAGATTTATTGTATTTATTATAGTAGTGTATATATTAAGAAAGGCAAAAAATTAGGATATATCAAATGGAAAGAAAATCAAAAAATAAATTAATGGAGACATTTCTCTTTTAGTGGTATCAATGGTCAGAAAGACAAAATTTGAAAGATCAGGAAAGTTTTCAAGTTTTCCTCAAAAAAACAGAAAGATTAGGAAAGTATTAAATGGTGTAATTTTACGGTAGATTTTATAAATATAAATAGGAAAGTCAATGTAATTTAAAAAATACATAATTCATATAAAAATTTGGGAAAATTCCATAAATTTAAATATGCAAAAATCCCAGAAGTCTCCCGAATTTATAAAAAGACCGAGAGGTACCAAGGATCTATGAGGGATATACAAATTCGGGTGAAATTTGTTGGAAATTATGCCCTAGGGCAATTCATTGTATTTTGAATATTTAAGTTATTTAAAGTATTTTCTTTTGTTGTCATTTTCGTTTGCATGTTCATATTGATAACTGCATCCCTGGATATATCTTATAGATTATCCTAAATGTCCCTGGTCGGTCATCTACGCGGGAGTGAAGATGAATTAAGACCAGTATGACTTTGATGAGGTATGGATATACGAATCAAAGTCATAGGCACTTGTAAGAGTACAAGGTGCTGGACCGACCTACTATGAGAAAGCTGCATGGTATAAGTATAAGTTTATCTCATGTATAACCGCGTCACAACGCCCTATGACCTGAGATCATCATAGATTCCTACATGATGAGTCACTGACCTTTGACCTAGTCAAAAGTCACCTTTGACCGGGTGATGATAAAGGCTGGGATCGGGATTAGTGGTTTTCATGCGGAGGAATGTGAATGGTCAAGATGGAATTTGTCCCTCACATTTGTAGAGAGATAATACTGGGCCCCTCGATGAGTGAGTCTAAGAAATGTATGGCCATACTGTGATGGAAAGAAGTTTCCATTTCACCTTTTAGATTACTTGAGAATCGAGAAAGTAGTGGTCAAGAACAGGAAGTTGACATTATCCATGTCTCATCCTTGACCAAATTATTGCGTGACAAAAGGGACGTGACATGGTTGTACGATAGGTAGTATCGTTTTATCGATCCCCATGTGAATTAGGTAGTCGCAATGTCTTGCTAGAGGCCACTTGCGACTTGTGGGTTGATATAGTCTTGGCCCACTGTCAATCTCATATGAGCCTACAGGGTCGCACACAAGATGATCCAACACGGGTAAAAGTGTCCAGATTCATTGAATTTCATTGTAGCTTTCAAATACAGAATGAAACTTCGAAATAAATAGTGAAAGTGATGACATTTTTTTCCCAAAAAAAACAAAATAATTTAAATAATAATTAGATATGCTTTTTTTTTTTTTTTTTTGTCAAAAAGCTATATATTTTATCACTTTTGCGTTGGTATTTCTTTATAGATCAGAACTAAACACTTCCACTTGCATAATACATATCGGCAAAAAGAAAGGGTACACGCAATTACGTACGTTGCACGTATATGTACCCACTCGTACATGTGGACCGAACTTATGCATTTTTAAATTGCATAATTTTTTTTAAAAAAATGAAATAACAAATAAAAATTTAATTTTTTTAATATAAATTTATGATTGAGTCATGTTCAAATATCATCACATTGAGGATAACTCTTCTAAAACCTTTTTTTTTTTAATTCTCACAAGCTCGAAATTAAAGGTTTATACTAAAGTGATTGGTTTAAAAAAATCAATTTTATTTTGAAATTTAGATATGATGAGTATTAAAAAGAGTAAAGTGCTGACATTGTTATTTTGCTGTTTTTTGCTATAATTTACACAAGCATCTTTTCTATTTTCAAGAAAGATTTGTAAATATTTCTAAAAATACGTGTCAATCTGATTTTACTATGAAATATCACTTGAAATCTCAGAATAATAATTTAAAAATTATGAATTTTTTCCCATTATCAACAGAATATATAAAACTCAAAGAATTGAATATAAGGTTTTTTGTTTTCATAATTTACGGCAATAAGAATTTAAAAATAAGTACTACCTTCCGTCTTAAATATTAAATTTAGCTGACTTTTTTTATGAAATTAAGGAAAGTAAATAAATTATTTTTATTTATCATTTTTCTCCAAACTAATTAATATGACTTATAAATTGAAATATAATATAACGATACACAACATATATTGTGATTAAGTAATATATTTAATTTTTTAACTTCTCCGATAGAAACTCAACTTGAGTCTTATATTTAAAATCAGAGAGAGTATATATTAAAATCAGTGTGTGTGAGAGAGTGAGTGTGTTTACATGCATGTGGGCGAACAAACCCAGCACATGCACTGCAAGCGAGTTTGTTAAAGTAGTGTCTTTTGGTGACCTTGCCATTAGGAAGGATCTTCCCATGTTATGTTATTATATATATATATATTATTAATGGAAATTATAATATTATATATGATATTTGTTTTGTATTTAATTGATTTGATAAATTAAATATCTAAAACAAATAGAGATATTGTATCTCATTTAATTTTGAATAAAGATATGGTATATCTGTTTAATATTAAATTGAGATATAGTATCTCAGATTTAAATAAATAGATGGATATCATTTCTCGATTTAATTTATAAAGATAAGTTAAATCAAAAGGCTTTTAATTTAAATTTGATTTAAATTCAAGATTCGGATTTAAAATCTGGCTTTTAATATATTAGATTATAGATAGATTTAATTAATATATTATCTAGATTCAAAATTCGAATTTCAAAATTAATGAGGATTAATTTTGATTATATAATACACCTATCGAGTTTAGAAAAAACCTACGGGAGTTTTAGTCAAGCTTATTACAGAAAGCCGCGAGAAACTCTAGAGTGAAAAATTGAGAGAGACGTAGTGAAAAATTGAGAGAGACGCACAAGAGGCGCTAGCACGCTGCTGTAGCTGTGTTCGGGGATTGTTCGTGTGGACAGAGGAAGCCGATTCTAAGAGTCATCTTCTGCTGATCGAGAAGGTAGCCCACTTGTTCAAAGAGAACGAGACGCGGACGAATTCAATATAAGGTATGATTCGGGCTTCTTAACCTTGATTTAAACGTCGTTGAGTGATCTTCCGGACGGGATTCGTAAAAAATTAAATACCCTCACCGCCGGCCACCCAGTTGGCAATTCTCGAGAATTGGTGGCGGCCACCACCGCCCTCCGGCAGCCGGCGGTGAGGGTATTTAATTTTTTTAAAATTTATTTAAAACTAAGAGTAAAAGGGTAATTTTATCCGAATTTGCATATCCCTCATAGGTCCTTTGTACCTCTCAGTCGTTTTACAAATTCGGGAGACTTCTGGGGGTTCTATAAATTAAAATGGTATTTAATTGGAATTTTCCCTAAAAATTTTTGCCAAAAAAATACATATAAATGCAATGTTTCGGGTCGGGCGGGTACGATCGGGTTTACGTAGGTCTATGGATTGCCCAACGGTGGCAGCAGTTTCTCGAGCAACAAAAATAAAAGGCCGTTCGGTCTGAATCATCGCTCTTTCCTTTGCCCTAATCGACGACTTCTTGCTGTGAAGGAGATCACGGTAAGCTTTCCTTTGTTCTTTTTTACCTTTTAATTTTCACGGTATTATTCCATTTGTTTAATTGATTACTTCACCTCGTGCTTGATGCTATTGTTCATCCATTTTTTGTCTCTGGAGATTTCGCCCCAAAATGTGAGTCGATTCGACTGCATCCGATGAACTTGAGCAAATCTGCTCCTGGGTCTTAGTGCTCAAGCATTGAATATAATTTCGATCCTGGTGTAAATGCCAATTTAGAGAATAAACAAAAAAATTTAAAAAATTTTGTTCAATGCTAGCGAATTGTTCACCCTAATAGCCTTTTTTTTTTTTTTTGGTTTTCCTGAGAATATTGTAGTCATTTTTTTTATGGGAATTATTCTTTGTTATTTGTAGTCTTGCGTCTCTGTCAACACGCACTGTCAGTTGTAGTGAGGAGAAATTCAGCTTTGTTCCTAACCTAATTTGCAGTGTTTTGGCATCAATAAAGCAGGCCTTCTATCAAGTTTCTTAGATTTGCGGCTTGAGACTCTGGGTACTTGTAATTGTTGGCTGTCTATTTCTTCTTGAAGCGGCAATGCAGGAATATGATAGAGACGTAAGCAGTCTCAACTTTAGGGAGAAAATTTCACTGCTTGTTAGCTTTTTTACTTGTTCCCCCTTCATGTTGCTTCGCCTGTTTCCTTCTCACATTTATTAATCCTATGTGCTGCTAGTTTTAGGCCTCATTATTCCTCCCATTCCCTTTGTGCAGGGTTATGAAGATTATGACGATTATGAAGATGAGGGGCAAGGGCAAGAATATGACTATGAAGAGGAGGAAGAAGGGGAAGGGGAGGAATATGAAGAGAAACAACCTCCTAAACCGTCAAAGGAAGAACTGGAGTACCTTGAATTGAGGCAGAAGTTGAAGGAATCAATTAGAAAACAGATGAAGAAGGAGAGCAGTGCATCACATGCCAGTTCCAGTGAAAGAAAGAAAAAGCTTCCTTACGATAAGTGAGTATTGCACCTCTTGGAATGAGCTTTTGCTCTTTCTTAACTTCTTATCTTTGATTTTGTTTTCAAAGGATGTTGATCAGGTTGTTTCAGTGCTTTTTTGACATCGATCACATTTTTCCTGTTATGCTGTTGTATTGAACCTTGAGATCTATTCTTATTCTAATCATTTGTTTATATTCTTAGGAGCATTCCAAATAGAATAAAAAATGGCAATAAGGCGTCATTTTCTAATTGGTTTGAGCTTTAGTGCCTTCCAAACAAGTGCCTATTTTGATTTATGTGAATGTAGTGATTACTTAAGGCCCTTGGATTGACAGATTGGGTTAGCTAGCATTGGGTGCGCTTTTTAACTATCATTAACCTAATTTTGTAATTCTGTTGGAGGATTAGTTGGCCTTCTTATTTGACATTATGTGGTATTTTATACATCCTGTGGCAAACTTGCAAATTTGATGTTTTTTAAATTAGGAGATACTGCATTGTGGTTTATTGAGATAACTAGATAAGACCTTGTACTACATGCGAGCATCAATGAGTCTCAGCCATGAGTCACCTTATAATCATAATTGAATTTGGATCATTTGTAAATATTTATGTTGATTACGTATTTCATTCAGGGGTTTAATTTCAGGGCAGCATCTATTTGTTAATCCTTTTTATTATTTGTAATGGTAATTTGTACTCAGTTGTTCTTGGGATATTTTCTCATTAGTTTCTATTATTCGCACAATTTTTTCATTGATCTATGTCATAAAAGATTTGGCAGAGTTTTATGTTGGCTTTTGCTGGCCTAACACAACTGTCTACCTTTATGGGGGCTTGGGACTAACAGTTTAAAATGAGAGATCAAATCCTTCTATAAGTGGCAAAGTTAGATGTTTGGGATCAATTATGCAAAAAGATTATGAAATTGATAGAGATGTTAGTCATAGAATTCAAGCTAGGTTGTTTAAATGGAGAAAGGCAACTGAAGTTATTTGTGATAAAAAAGTGCCTAGTAAGGTAAAAGCCAAGTTTATTGCATTGCTATGAGACTAGCAATTCATGGTAGTGAATGTTGGGCTTTAAAAATACAACATAAGCATAAAGTGGGGGTAGTTGAAATGGTTATGTTGAGATGGATGTGTGGATACAAGAAAAGATGAAATTCATAATGAATATATACATAGAGGAGTTGGAGTGGCATCTATTGAAGAGGAGATTGTAAAAAATCATTTGAGGTGGTTCAAAGAAGGCCATTGGATGCGCTAATGAGGAGGGTAGATTAAGTATTATGAGGTCTTTTGAAAAGTGGTAAACAAAGAATAAGAACACTCAATGAGGTTATTAAGCGAGACTTTTTGGTTAACAATCTATCTAAAGATTTGGCTGTTGATAGAGTACAATCGCGTCGTGCAATCTATGTAGCCAAACTACTGAAACTAGTGGGATTAGGCTTATTGATATGTTTATAAATTGATGTTTCTTTTCTCTGTAATAAAACCGTAAATTTGTCCTCTATTTATATGTTTATAGAGTGATGTTTCTGTGATTAGTAGCTTTATGTATGCTTTGCTGTTTGACTATTGCTTTATATACTACTATACTAGTCTTGATATATGTTTTATTAATCATGTTTGGCTACAGCTTTTGTCTTTTTTTTTAACTTTTTATATGTAGTTGAATGCAATATTTTTCTTACATTGATATGCTTATCATTCATATTATTCATGTTCAGCTGGGATTTGGCAGTCATCAGATGAATTACTTACTGGAGTATTTCTCCATTTTGTTCATCACTCGCAGTTATGGGTCATTTTTTGGTCCTTCTCAGCCTGTCATTGCGCAAAGAGTCATCCAAGAGAGCAAGTCATTGCTAGAAAACCAGCATTTGGCATCTAGGCTTTCTAATCCACTTCATATTGTAAGAACTCAGAAGCCTAGTTTTTCCATTATATTGATTTCTATTTTGTATTGAATTGCTTCAACTTTCATTCTATTGTAGTCACTTTTATACATTGTGACCTACTTCCATTGGGCATATTCATGAATTGGTCTCCTGTGGTACATTTTTTTTCATCAAAGGTCTCCTGGTACATTCGCCATGTTGTTCTCATTGTAAATGGCACATTGTCTGTCCCTGGGGTGGGTATTGATTAGGGAAAGAGGAAGGGTAGGGGGAACAGCAGCCATGGAACTGGTGGTACTGCCACAGCGCCAATGCTAATTCTCTTGTTTGGATTTACTGCTAAGCTGCTTTGCTAATGCTACAGTCATGGCACCAGAAAGCATTTCTCTGGACAAAATTATCGGCAGAGGTTGTGTGGCTTCACACAACACAGCCATGGAGCCAATGCAATTTAACTTAATTTTTCTCTCTTCTGGACTCATTTTCGCCTGCTTTGGACAATTCACTATTTCCTACAAATACCATAAAGACTAATGAAAAGTGTCTGAATTGAACCATGCTTTCAGCAATTTTAAAATTTTTTACAAGCAATTCGCTAAATGTCAATGATTTCTTTTCTTGAGAAATTAATCAAACACTCATTAAAATGCAATTTTGGCTCCCCAAGTACTCCCAAAAATACCCCAAATGTTACTAAATATGGGGATTTATCATTTATATACCTGGGGAAAACTGTTGTATATACTGCTGAGTTTTTTTATCATTGTCCGACTATTTGTTCTTTTTGTTGCCTCGTGCCTGTCACCAGGTGCTTTATTGATGGCAACCTATGGAAAAGATAAAAGTTATCTAATATATTTCTGCCCCTATATTATGTGGTGCATCAGTTTTCTAACTATGATCTTTTCTACAGAACAAGAACAAAAACAAAGTATCTAATGGGGGATCAAAATCTGCGGTTCATAATCCACTACCCAAAGTCAGTGAGGTATCGAAGCTATTCTTTCAAAATTGCTCTGATGTAAACTAGCATCTGCAATAGCTAAATGATTGTGGTCAATTCCTCTGTTTATGCAGGTGAAGCTTAAAGCACAGAAGATTAAGGATACAAGAGATTACTCCTTTCTTTTGTCTGACGATGCAGAGATTCCAGCTCCTAAAAAAGAGCCCCCACCTAGGAATATGTCTGTTCGAAGCTCCGGTACATTGCTGCTTGGGATCATTTTTATTTGGGATGTTTGTTGTGGGTGTAAACATATTATTATGATTGAGAAAACTTATACAGGTTTTTTGCTGATCTTGAAGAGGCACGGTCAGCTCAAGTACAAGAAAAGAGTAAACAGTCTTTAAGCAGTGGCAGCAAGCATGTTTATGGTGGGCGTGAGGACAGAAAACTAGGTTCTCTGGGTGGCCAACTACCTCCTAAAGGAGGGTCCAATAATAAGGTAGCTTCTACCAGTAAGCCTAGTATGGCATCAGCAGATTCAAGAAAACAGCTTGGAAACAAGAGTGTGAATGGACCTGGCCGGCCAGTGGGATCAAAGGGCTTGCCTCCAAAGGTGCCTGCTGGTGCCATGAGCAATAAGTCTCTGGTGCCTGGAATAAAAGGCCCTGTAAATGCCGCGCAGAAACCGCCCAATGCAAAAGCACATTCATCTATTTCAAAGCAGAGTGTAGAACAAAGAAAAGACACTAGGGGTTCAAAGCAGAGTGTAGAGCGAAGAAAAGACACTAGGGAAAAGTATAAAATGATGCCCAAACAGGCAGTGTTATCTTCAATTCCTCAGGTTTGTGGTGCTGTGTATGCGTTCATGTACGTGCAAATTTAGCTTCTTATTGAAGATAATACGTTCTCTTTCCTATTGTTTCAACAGAAATCAAAGCCACCTTCACAGGTTCCAACACAACGTGCAATCCAAGATCCACGTCCCAAGAAGAAACCTGTAAGACGACCCTTTGAAGATGATGATGACTACGAGGGTCAAGGGGCTATTGGCATGATCAGAAGAATGTTTGGGTAAGTCTTGCCGGTTTTCAATTAACATGTGATCCTCAATTTCCTTGCGATGTTTTTGATAAATGTAGAAGAAGCCAAATTATCACAGATCTTGCTTGATGTCTTTAATTTCACATTCCTTTTTAAATCATTCCCCCCTTCAGTTTAGAGTTCACCTTTTAGTCTGTTAATGACTTTGACTTAATCTGGACATTCCAGTCTATATTCACTGATCTTTAAATTTAATCCTTTTTCTTAAAATAGAGTCATTGCAATCAAAGTATTTTACTAGGGTTTATTCTTGGTGTTTGATATGTCTGATTGGAGGCTTTCAATTTTAGCATGGCAATGGGCACATTTTGCTGCAAATCTAGTAATTTTTTGTAATTAATTTGCTGAATCTTTTGCAGCTACAACCCAAACAGATATGCTGATGAGGATGAGGATGATATGGATATGGAGGCAGGCTTTGATGACATCTTGAGGGAGGAAAAGAGGAGGTATATTTCTTTAAGCTTTAACTTGATATTTACTGCTCCATTTGCCATCACTTTAGACATACCACAGCATATGTCTGGCATGAATTAGGAAAGAGGAAGGGAGTAAGGAGGGAAAGAAACTCTCAAACACGTGAAACTTTTTTCTCCGAAAAGTCACTTGGCCATGTACAAAATGTGTCCTTAATATAGAGAGCCTTGCAAATTTATGGATCATTCACCTTTATATTTCTAATTCCTGGCTTGCCGACCACAGTAGTCCTCGGTAATCATGGATTTATCTGGTAGTTAGATTTATATTTTGCTTTGGTGATATATACAGTGAGATGATCGCCAAGAGGGAGGATGAAGAACAACTCCGGCTGATAGAGATGGAGGAGGAAGAAGAACAGAGAAGAAAGATGGCAAAGTTAAAGAAGCGTAGGCTACAGCGTTGACACCACATCTTCCTTCCATATTTGTAATCATTAGAGGCATTCCTTCATAATTATACCTGTTTGAATGGTATTTAATCAATTCTTCTTTGAATAGAAATATGTCCCCCCCCCCCCCCCCCAAAAAAAAAAAAAAAAAAATCCATTGCTCTTGTTGACTTGTTCTGATTTTTTTTTTTTAAAAAAATATTTACAAAAATATATATATATATATATATTACAAGACGTGCCTGTGTAGGCGGAGGGGATGCATGTGTTGTGATATCTGAACTCATGGATGGTTGACAATGATCCCTTTCATAACTTATGGGAACCTTTTCTATCTTCCAATTCTTGGTAAAAATAACCCAATGAAAGGGGCGAAGAAACACTGGAAATCCCTTTCTCATTAAACAACTAGGGTCCTTAGTTTTCAGATTAAAGATTAAAGAGGTTAACTTATATTACATGTGTTTTTGGAAAAAACGATTGAAGTATACGTTAGGTTCATGTTTGTCTCTGGTAATTTAGTCTCTTAAGTCTGTAAAGTATACATTTAAAGTATACATTTAATCCTTTAATGTTAATACCGTTAGTCGGATCTAATGAAAAATATTGACTCAACAATTTTAAACGATGACTATGCAATTAAATACTGATTAAGTATGTTTATATGTTAATATTTTAATAAATTATTTTAAATCTTATTAATTGAAAAATATTTAATCTTCTTCAACAAAAAAATATTTAATCTTCACAAACTACAAAAAAACGTAAAACAATGTGTAAAGATTAAATATTTTTAATTAATAAGATTTAAAATATTAATTTATTAAAATATTAATATATAAGCATACTTGGTTAGCATCTAATTGTATAGGCATCATTTAAAATTGTTGAGTTAGTATTTTCTGTTAAATCAAATTAATGATGTTAATATTAAAGGATAAAAAATGTGTACTTTACAAACTTAAGGGACTAAAATGATACTAGAGACAAATATGAAGGACCAAACATATATTTTAGCCTAGAAAAAAAATATCCTGATTGTATTCTCTAATTCCTTCTATGTTTATCTTTCTCTTGATTATTTTTGAGAGAGCACTAATAAAGATAAATTAGAAAAATATTAATAAATAAAAGAAATATGTTTTATATTTATTATCATAGTTACCTCTCAATTAGGTCTTACATTGGACTAGATAGTAACTGAAGTGTTTACTTAAAATGTGTGGTGGATGGAAATGATGGAGCATTTTACTTTTTTAATATAATAAAGGATATTCAGTCCCTCAAACAGACGTAATAATTCCCGCAAGAGCTAATATGTCGATGGAATTTATACGAGTTACCACATATTTGGGAAAATGACAAAACATAATTTTTTAGGAAAATGATAAAAGAATAACTTTAAAATTATAAAATCTTAAATCAAGTATTTATCATAAAATTATTGTAAATTATTTATTAAGTTTTATCATTACCTTCTCAATTTTTCATAACAAATCTGATTTGGTATTTTGTAATTTCAACTTTTTCTTATGTCATTTTTCCTACCTTTTTTTTTTCATATCAAATAAATATAAATCTGAAACAATTTTTTTTTTGGATAAAAAAATGGGACACCTCAGTTAACATCTATGGGAGTATTACACCCATTACAATCCTGACACAAGATAGCACTCAGCTCAGTAGAAGCCTGATAAACCTCATAATAACCCAAGTCCTCTTCAAGACCCTTCTTCGCTAGGAAGTCTGCTGCGGAATTCGCCAAAGATAGGACAAAACTTTAAGCCTAAAAAAACTCCGCAAGTGCACGGGCCGTATCAAGTAATAAAGTGATGAGAAAAGTATTGTTCCCACGAGGACTTAGTATCACAACCTTTAGTTGAGTATTAATTTCACAATTTCGTTTAAGTTGAGAAAACCAAATTAAATTTAATGTAGAAAAAAAGAAATTAAAACTAAAATTAAAACAAATTAACTACACACTAATGAACGAGCAACCTAGAGTCACTAATCTCTTATTTGATTTTTAGATTTTATCTCCACTAAATTAACTTTGACTTAACCTAATAAGCTAATCTAAAGTATTAATGCCTATAAATGCCTTTCGATCCACTTATATACCTACCTTAATTAATTATGTGATGCCCCGCACAACTAAATAAGATGTTTTTTAAATCGGGCTCATTCTAATTTGATTATGCGGAGCTTCTAGGTATATTCCTATCCTAGACGCAAATTAGATTAAAACCTAATTTCACGTTAAATTTAAACCTAATTCCACATTATTTATTCCCAAGGTCAATTTAGGATTCCCTCTTCCAAGTTTAACCCTAAATCCCCAAAACATGCTTAAGGGTGATCAATCAATAAGCAATAACAATGAACACAAGATTAAATAAACTGAAATAAAATTAAGCAAAACTAACAAGTGGGAATAATCTCTAAAACCCAAACAAGTTCATAGATTCTCTAGGTTGCAAAACTAACTAGCCGCACATGGCTTTATTTAAATCCATAACAAAAAGATAAGACTTCAGGTTCAAAGAAGAAGGAGAGAGATGAAAGAAAGATTCTCCGTCGCTTCCACAGTCCTTCCGTCCTTCCGTGGAGACGATGGTCCTTCCGTGGAGATGATGAAGAGAATTGAAACGCTCAGCCTCTGCTCCTCAGCTTCTTCGTTCCTCCTTGTTCCGTGTCTCTCTGATCTGCCTTCGTCTTCTCCTTTCGCTGTGCCGTGCGTGGTATATATAGACTTTTTCAACTACTTGGGTACCACGTCCTCCATCTTCTTGATTGATTCAACAATGAATTTTTAACTTTTCCTTTGCGTGGGGTCCAATTCCCTTGAATGCAAAAAGGCACCAAATCAAATCAAATATTTGGACATAACACCTTGGTCTCCTGGTCCTTAAGTCTGTGACAAAGAAAAGGAAATATATGATAAAAATAATAATAACAAAACTGAATTTATTTAAAATCCCCCATTATTATTATTTATTTCCTAATCTCCAAAAACTTCTATTTTAAATTGACACCCATTAATAATACATCCAGATTGATATCTCTTAAAATCTCAAGAAATTCTCTTCAATTTAGCATTGATGACCTCCCAAATATATCAAAATATGTCTCAAATATATTAAAAATAGGAAATCATCAGACCCCCACACTTGAATATTTGCTTGTCCTCAAGCAAAAGAAAACAAATTATTATCTGAAAAGAACACTGTCTATGAAATTCCTTAACAAAGAGCAATAAACCATCACACTTAAATTATATCATCAAATCTTATTTAAGTTAATGTCTTATAAAAATAGGTCATTAAGCCAATAGAGTGTAACAATATCTTAACGTCCCATAATCAAAA
The DNA here is from genome assembly GCA_034222035.1 of Acacia crassicarpa. Classification (NCBI taxonomy): domain Eukaryota; kingdom Viridiplantae; phylum Streptophyta; class Magnoliopsida; order Fabales; family Fabaceae; genus Acacia; species Acacia crassicarpa. The sequence goes on along the minus strand of JAWXYG010000009.1, from coordinate 12,626,710 downwards.
GATTATGGCAAGCAATAAGTTTAATCATAAGATTAGTAAAAGAATATTACGCTACTCAATTTCTCCAGAAAAATTCAAATGCCCCCACCAAACCAAGCTTTTCATTTAATTTATTAAGCATTCTCAGGTAGGAAATCACTTATTTTGCCTTTTTTTTCTTTCCTTTTTTTCTTTATTTTTTTTTTAAATTTTTTGTTTCTTGAGCCGTTGTAGGTCCCCTTTTGACGCGACCCTGCACATGGGTGATGCAGCACTGGTTACTCAGTTACTCCAACAGGCACCTCAAGAGGCTTTTAGCTCAACTCATAACCCTCTTTAACTTTACCGTTTGACGCGAGTGCCAACATTGGTGATGAAGTGCCCCCGGTTACTAAGTAAAGTCTAGAGAAATCATTGGAGTTTTTTTTTTTTTTTTTTAATTTTTCCTGAGTTGTTTCCCTACACAAAAGTTTTACTTGGTTAGCACAGATTATCATCTAATTTTCTAAAGAAATCATGTAGCAAAACACTCTTGAACTAATAATTTGTCGATCACATTACAAACTAATCCTTGTTCTCATAGTCCATCTCAAGATTGCAAAAAAAAAAAAAACTCAAGGCTTAGAAACTTGGTTAAAACATTTTTTTTTTCTATTTTAATTTTTGACTTGATAATATTTTTTAAGATGGAGAAAGTTCAAAATTAAGGTCAATCCTCAACAATGTAAAAATCTCAAGTTGACAAAAATCTTTTCAATTGCATAAGGACAAGCATAATTCAAAGAAATTATATCATAACCAAAGAAATTATATCCCTCCCCCACACTTAAATCAAACATTATCCTCAATGTTGCAAAAAATAAAGAGGGAAAGGAACTAGTACTCCCCTGGTTTAGTCCTCTAACTCTGATGTGGAGTGCTAAAATAAGACCTTGCAGCAACAATAGAAGTGATCTTCTTCAAACCTGAATAAAACTGAAAGAAAGAAACTAATAATAAAATATGCAAATAAGACCCTTGGGTTGCCTCCCAAGAAGCGTTAAATTTATAGTCTTCAGCCAGACTTCTCAAAACGAACCACTAATCATAAGTATCAAATACCACAATTACCTTGTCTTCATTCCTTTTCAAGCAACAAGGTATCACACACAAAAATTGATCATTCAAGTTAATTACTTGTACTTCCTTAATCATAGACAATCTTGGAATACAAGTATTCACTGAATTCAAATTAAGCACAACATGCATATTCTTGAAAATAAATATAGGCACTTCTAAGAATTTAAAGCATCCAATAAAATCAACTTGACTCTCATCAGTAAGAGTCAACACTTCAAGAGGAGGGTTATGAACAACAACAATTGGGACATCTACATCAATTGGATCACAATCATTAGGCTCCACAGCCAGAACTTCATCTAGACATCCATTATTCTCATCTAACTCAATTTCAAATCCACAATCATTTTCTATATTATCTATAGTCTCATGTAATTCCATACCTTCAACTTCCTCACAATAATCATTATCAGCATAAGAAGTAGTCATCAGGTTTAAGGAATTATTTTGCATCATACTCTCAAGGGTTGAAAAAATTTGACTTGCATATACCTTCATATTTTGAACACTTACCCCAATATCTTGAAGACTTACCCCAATATCTTGGACACTTGAGTCAATGCTAGCGAGAATCTTCCTTCGCTCTTTACTGGATTTCTCTAATGCTTCCCCACACTCCTCAAGTAATTTTTCCAAATTAGATTTTTTCCTGTACTCAATGGTGTGTTCTTCAATAGGTGGATAAGAGTAAAAATGAGGGATATTTTCATAAGAACAATAGACATGTGGATCCCTAAAATTTTGTTGCTCAAAACCTTCACTAGGACAAAATGAGTTATTAAAACAAGCTTGGTTCCTAGTGAAATCATCTCTCACAAAATGACTAGTTGCACTATATGGACAATGCTCAAATAAATGATTCCCTCCACAATAAACACAAGACATGCAAACATATTGAGAAGAACCAACATATGAACTACAACCATCATTTATGCTCCTTTTATGTTGCCAATATTCATTCAAAGAATTTAAAGTAGCAATCAATGTTAGTTCTCTATGTGTTTTGATGATGATTTGACAATTGTAAACCCAAAAAATTGAAGTTTTGTCTTGGTAAGTTGAAAAACCTACTGTTAAGACAAAACTCGAGTTTTGGCCTTAACAGAGAGTTGCTCTTTTTCATTGAACAGAGCAAAACTCAAGTTTTCTGTGGAAACTCGAGTTTTGAATCTTACAGAGAGCACTCAATTTTCATCTCAAGACAAAACTCGAGTTTTAGTTTGAAAACTCGAGTTTTGGTTCTTACAGAGACTCATGACATCTTTCAACTAAAGCCAAAACTCGAGTTTTGTTTTAAAAACTCGAGTTTTGGACATACTGAGAGTCTTTGGATTTTGAATCCAGTTTCGTGCCACCAGTTTCGTGCCAAGACTTCACTCTTTAAACTGCTTCAGAGTTTTTTCAAAGTTTTCTCTAAGTTAAGAGAAAACTCGAGTTTTGAAATAAACTCGAGTTTTGATTTCAAAACTCGAGTTTTGACTTAACAGAGAGTTTTCAAGTTTTCACCTTGTTTTGAAAACTCAAGTTTCAAAATGAAAACTCAAGTTTCCAATTGAAGCAGATTTTCAAAGTTTTCATCATATATTAGATGAAAACTCGAGTTTTGTTTTACAAAATCAAGTTTTGACCCAACCCGAGAGCATTGCCAAATTTCAAAGTTTTCATAACAATATGAAAACTCAAGTTTTGATTTCAAAACTCGAGTTTTGGTCAGGCAGAGAGCAATGCATTTTCACGATGATTTGAAAACTCGAGTTTCAATTTTGAAACTCAAGTTTTGGCCTGTTATGAACTTTTCAATGTTTTTACAGATTAAGTGAAAAGTCGAGTTTCACTTTGGAAACTCGAGTTTTGGCCAAACAGAGAGCATATGTTTTCCCAACCTTTTGAAAACTCAAGTTTTAATCTGAAAACTCAAGTTTTGATGTTTTGGACTTCCACGTGTTATTTTCATTAAAAGTCCAAAACTCAAGTTTTGAGAATTATTCAAACTATGGTCCAAAAGCTCAAAACACGACTTTACTCACTGTAAGTAGAAAACTCGAGTTTCAGTTTTGAAACTCAAGTTTTGCCTTAAGTGCACAGTTGAAAACTCGAGTTTCCAAGAACAAAACTCGAGTTTCCATCGCTGATCTGCAGATTTGAATTTAACGATTTTAGAATGCTTTGTTATTTGAGTTCAATACTTTCTAGCATTAATCCTCCATATTTCCTGTTATGTTTAACCACTTTACTTGTGAGTTTAAGGCAGATTAACGAAAGTTATTGAAGATCTAAACTAAAAGCAAAAAGCATGTCAGCACAATAAATGCTGTCCAGAAAAGAAGCACCCTTTCAGCTAAACCACCTGTGCACGGTTGCAAAGCATTAAAGAATGTTTGCTACAACAAGCAACCTGTTTTCCAACGGACTAATCCACAGAGAGACAACTCAAACTCATTATCCACCTGGATTAAGTGGAGAATGGAGAGAGAAGCTGACCAAAGTTGCAACTAAACACCTCCAACGGTTTAATCCACTTTGCAACGGTCATTTATTACTATCTGAGTATAAATAGAAGATCATTTAAGTCTTCTCAACAACTACAACAACTAAGAGTGAATTTCATTAAGTTTCATTCAATTCTTTCAGTTTTTATCTATACAGTATCTTGTGATACTTAAGCTTCAGTGATTATCATTATCTACTCTAAGAGAGAGTTCTTTCTTTGATGATCAAACATTCATTGTAAAAACCACATGTCTGGGGACTTGGTGGTTGGGATCATTGATTACAACTTGTAAGGGGAAGTGAGTTCTAGTGAGAGAATCACTTCTTGAGTGCAGAGTGTGTAATCTCTGATATAGTAGAAATCCCAGTGAGGCTGGGGACTGGACGTAGGTCATTGGTTAGGACCGAACCAGTATAAATCTTCTTGTGTCTCGCTATTCTTCACTCACTCTATTTTACCCTATTTTTCATAGCTCAAAACAGAGCAATTTCTAAAATTTTTAAAATACCCAATTCACCCCTCCTCTTGGGTATCCAGCTCCACTTTCAATCAATCCATCTTGTGTAGAAGACAAAGAATTCATCTCCTTTTCAATATTAAAACCAGTTGGTTGCCAATTGAAATCCATTTTTTTTATTTTTTCTTAAAAAAATAAAATAAAATATTGACAAACTCAAACTTAAACTACTAATGCTCAATCAATTCCAACCAAGAAAGTTGTGGCACACAAGTCCCCGGCAACGGCGCCAAAAACTTGATAGGACAACTTTAAGCCTAAAAAAACTCCGCAAGTGCACGGGCCGTATCAAATAATAAAGTGATGAGAAAAGTATCGTTCCCACGAGGACTTAGTATCAACACCTTTAGTTGAGTATTAATTTCACAATTTCGTTTAAGTTAAGAAAACCAAATTAAATTCAATGTAGAAAAAAAGAAATTAAAAATAAAATTAAGACAAATTAACTACACACTAATGAACAAGCAACCTAGAGTCACTAATCCCTTATTTGATTTTTAGATTTTATCCCCACTAAATTAACCTTGACTTAACCTAATCAGCTAATCTAGAGTATTAATGTCTATAAATGTCTTTCGGTCCACTTATATACCTACCTTAATTAATTATGTGATGCCTCGCACAACTAAATAAGATGTTTTTTAAATCGGGCTCACTCTAATTTGATTATGCGGAGCTTCTAGGTATATTCCTATCCTAGACGCAAATTAGATTAAAACCTAACTTCACGTTAAATTTAAACCTAATTCCACATTATTTATTTCCAAGGTCAATTTAGGATTCCCTCTTCCAAGTTCAACCCTAAATCCCCAAAACATGCTTAAGGGTGATCAATCAATAAGCAATAATAATGAACACAGGATTAAATAAACTGAAATAAAATTAAGCAAAACTAACAAGTGGGAATAATCTCTAAAACCCAAACAAGTTCATAGATTCTCTAGGTTGCAAAACCAACTAGCCGCACATGGCTTTATTTAAATCCATAACAAAAAGATAAGACTTCAGGTTCAAAGAAGAAGGAGAGAGAGGAAAGAAAGATTCTCCGTCGCCTCCATAGTCCTTCCGTGGAGATGATGAAGAGAATTGAAATGCTCAGCCTCTGCTCCTCAGCTTCTTCATTCCTCCTTGTTCCGTGTCTCTCTAATCTGCCTTCGTCTTCTCCTTTCACTGTGCCGTGCGTGGTATATATAGACTTTTTCAACTACTTGGGTACCACGTCCTCCATCTTCCTGATTGATTCAACAATGAATTTTTAACTTTTCCTTTGCGTGGGGTCCAATTCCCTTGAATGCAAAAAGGCACCAAATCAAATCAAATATTTGGACATAACACCTTGGTCTCCTGGTCCTTAAGTCTGTGACAAAGAAAAGGAAATATATGATAAAAATAATAATAACAAAACTGAATTTATTTAAAATCCCCCATTATTATTATTTATTTCCTAATCTCCAAAAACTTCTATTTTAAATTGACATCCATTAATAATGCATCCAGATTGATATATCTTAAAATCTCAAGAAATTCTCTTCAATTTAGCATTGATGACCTCCCAAATATATCAAAATATGTCTCAAATATATTAAAAATAGGAAATCATCACGGGGTATATATGTAAGCTTCGTTATCCAATCTTCTTGAAGCAACCGTCTGACCTCGTTGATAGTACTAGAATCACGATGGTTACTCTCCAGATCACACTGAATCAATTCAAGGCACTCATAGGAGTCTGTCTCCAACCATACTTGCTGAGCCCCCAAAGACCACGCAAGCTTCAACCCCAAGTAACATGCCCAAATCTCTGCAGAAAGTTCATAGCCAGTAGCCATAGGGTGAATGAAGCCTTTAAGGAAGTTACTGGATGAGTCACAGACCAACCCACCACAAGCTCTCTAACTGCACATTCTAGAATAAGCTCCATCCACATTTACCTTTACCCATCCTTCCTCTGGAGGACGCCAACTATCCCGAGTAGGAGTCAGACTGACTCCTTGAAGCTTTAGTCCAGCCAGACGATCATTAGTAGAAGTCATGCATTCCATCATAGCATAGGTGCTAGCAATGATATTAGAGTGCGGCGTGCATTTACCTTCAAAGACAAACAGATTCCTCCGTCGCCAAATCCACCAGCATAAAATCACAAATCTGGAGGCCCATTCCTTCCTTGCTAACTTCCCTCCACTAATGTTCCACCAAATCCAGTCTGACAAGCCCATATGATAGAACCTTCTCCACATCTCACAAGGCACCACCTTCCTCTATAGTGCACACAAGTGGGGGCAATCTCGAAAGACATGTAAGGTATCTTCGAATCCTGCCCCACAAAGAGTACAACCCGGGTCTGTTGTCAAGTTGCGTTTCACTTGATTTGCATTTGTGAGTAAACCCTGCCGAGCAACCAGTCAAAGAAGGGTCTTACATCGATAAGGAGCACAGACTTTCCATAAACGACCCCAATCCCTCCCCTGGTCCCTTATATCCCCTGAAAGAACTTTGTACTCAGATTTTACAGTGAATTCCCCATGCCTCTCCCACTTCCATCTGACATTCAAGTTAGCATTGCTCACTTCAATCCCACTACGTACCTTAGCCCATGTGTGTTTAATTCCCTTCCATACATTAGAACCAGGTCGTGTTGATTCAATGTGAGGGAGAAGGTCCTCCTCACATTTGTATTTATCACGAACAACCCGGACCCATAAGTCCTCTCTTCGAGTTACCAATCTCCATCCCAATTTCATGAGGAATGCTTGGTTTTGATACTTCGCATGCTTCAGCCCTAACCCCCCTCGCCGTTTCGCCTTGTACACCACATCCCAAGCCACCAAGGGTGTCCTGCGGTGCTCCGCTGAGCTCCCCCATAGAAAGGATTGATTACGCTTGTCCAATGCCTCCCAATATGTACTAGGAAGGTATGACATTTGCATAGTATAAGCTGGGATGGCTGAAGATACTGAGGAAATGAGTGTTGACCTACCAGCTAGAGAAAGTGAGCTAGCTTTCCACCCAGTCAATCTTTCCTTAACCTTATCAATAACCCCTTGAAAAGTCTCCTTCTTAATCCGCTGGTGGTGAAGAGGCACACCAAGGTATTTTGCAAGATCGGCCGTTGGAGAGAAACCAAGGACCGTACTAAGCTCCGAGCATCTAGTGTGGTTGATATTCTTGGAGATCTGAAACAAAATTTTAGAATAATGTAAAATAACCTGAAAGATAAAGCAATATTTATTTTTACTCAACTCTTTGGGTCTCAAAAACACAAGAGTCAATAGTATACATTTGATTCTTTAGTTTTATATTGAAATTTATTTTAGTCTTTTAAATTCATATAGTTTACCTAGTTCTATAAACTTACTACTAACGGAAAATGTTGACTCACATTGTTTTAATCGTAATTAGCTGGCACATCATCTCAACTGTTTTAAGAAATTGATATAAAAAATTTAATTAATTTTTTGAATCGGTTTCTTATGCTGCCGCCAAAACCTTGTTCATCCGTTGAGGAAAACTGCCCGCAATTTCTTGTATAAGATTTTCTATAATTTCATGCTCAAACATCAAGTAATAAGAATATAAACAAGGATCTTAAAAACTCATGATTTCCACAACACTACATGTTTAAGTCAAAATGTACTAATCTCTATCCATAATTGCGGAATCGACACTCTATAATATATGACTTGCAGTACGATCATTGTAACGTCCTTCATTTTACTTAACAAAATAACTATATTTTGTGTTTAATCAGGAACTTAATAGTGCTTCAATGCTAAATAAAATAATCAAATAAACCAGAGTATGCAAAATGAGCACTAACGTGACAATATACAATCATTCAACATACACAAAAAAGACAGAAGCACTACTTTTAACAGAAGTAACCTAAGCTTTTGAGGTCTTCCCCGACAGACCTAGACGGGAACCATCACCTGAAAAATGTGGTAACCATCAATTCAACTTATTACAAATACTAATATGTGCTAGTGAGGTGCCAAGTGGAACAATTTATATAACAAAGTATTAAAAATATAATTCACCATTATCTACATCACAAAATTTCATATCGTAAATTAGGTATTACACTTTTTCATTAACACAATTCCCAATATGCCTCCCACCAATCCAACTGAACAGCCTTATTTTCTCCGACTAGACCCATGGGCTAAGTTACATCCATGTTACTGGTTACTCAAAAGCTCACTGGTCATGTGATAAGGACCGGCCAAAATCCTCAAAGCACATGTCCCAGATCATGGGCCTTTTCCCCTCATTCAACTAGTGGGGTGTCATAAGCCCTCATTCAACTAGTGGGCCAGTCCCTTATTTAACAAGTGGGACAATAGAAAGCCAACCATCGTGCACCAATGGAGACCTCACCATGTGGTGGAATAACTACTCCATCTATTCCCTATTCAACCATTATCATAATTATCACAATAAATAGCTCAACAAGTATTTTCCAAGATTTTCACGTTCATATAAAAAAAACTCTCATATGCATGTCATAATAGCTCAAAACTAATACATATATAAATATATGCAAATATTTCATAATTCAAATCATAAGGTTCTACCAGGCAATTTCTAATAAGATATTCATAACTTTTTCACAAAATACTCACAAACAACATACTAATACACATAACAAGTGGAAAGTGGTTACCTCACATCGAAATTAACTATTATCGCACTGCTCTTAATCCAAGAGCTCAAACACACGCCAAAAATCAATCTCAACTTCGTGAGTATAACTACAATCTCTGGTGCTAGAAATTCGAACTTCTTCAATGTCCTAAAGTAAGGTCATCGAAATTATTAATTTCTCTTCTTAATAAATAGTGATATTATTTAATAAATAATGATATTATTTATTATTATTTACTTATCTATTTTATTAAGTGTCATGTCCTTTAAAAAAAATGTTAAGAAGGGTTCTCCTTTTCACTTTAGAGTCTCTATAACCCTTAATAGACAAGTTATCCAAAACAAACATTTGTTTTGAAGGTTATGCAAAAGCTAATAACTTGTGTAACTATTTTAAGACTTATTAAAAATTCAGCCTTTAACTTTTATGAGAATTTAGAAAATTCATAACTGGACCGATACAACTCCAAATAGGGTGATTCCAATTTCTACTTAAACCTTAATAAGTCTATTTTCATAAATTAAAGTTACCAAGTTGATTTATGATTGAGAAAATTCCCAACTTTCGAAAAACATAAACAACGTCCAGAATTTCCTAGATTTCTTGATCAATCTTTTTGAGGAACCATAACTCCTTCAATACTTATCGGAATTCGACAAATTACCTATCAAATTAAACCTCTACGTGTCTACTATTTAACTGGAAAGTTTCATGTAAAAACTAAAAGGTTTACTTGGTCCGAAATCCAATGTCATTTTACTGCTCCAAAATCATACCAGAATTTCTAGATTTTTAGCTTAACTTCCAAAAATCATAACTGGAGTTATAGACCTCCGTTTAAGGCGTTCTTTGGCTTTTTAGAAAGTTTGTGATGTCTATTATTTACTGTAAAAATTTCAAGGAAAAACTCAAATGTTTGCCTTTTCAAAATCAAGCCCGAAAATTACTGTTCACGAAGTACAGAAAACGTTCCAGATTTTGGCTAAACTTTGGAAAATCATATCTCTCATTCTACACGTCCGATTTAGGTGTTCTTTGGCCTCTTGGAAAGCTTGAGATGTGCAATATTTACTGTAAAAACCTCAAGGAGAAACACAGATTTTCGCCATTTTAAAATTAAGCCTGAAAATTATTGTTCACTGGAAGTGCAGAAAATGTTCCAAATTTTGGCTAGACTTTGGAAAATTATTTCTCTCAATATACACATCCGTTTTGGTTGGGTTTTGACTCATTTTAAAATTTAATATGTCTACTATCTTCCATAAAAATTTCATGCAAAAACCCAAACCTTTTCCATAGAAACAGATGCTCACAACCTTCTCTGTTTTTCTGGTATGAAAACAGGGGTGTTTACGGTTTTGTCATTTCCTTCACTCAACCAACAATCCTAACGTGTAAAAGCCATGGAAATGAAGAGGAAAGGCTTGAGGAACTCACCTTGCTTGATTCCTCAAGCTTACACAAACATTTGATCCTTCGTTGTTGATTCTCGTTCTTGCTTCTCGTTCTTTGTTTCTCTCGTTTCCGTCTTTTTCTTCCTTTCTCCTTGTTTCAGTTTTCTCTCTATCTCACCCTCTCTGTCCCTTTTCGTGAATGGAAGAAGGAAAAGATGTGGATGAAGGAATCACACCCTCTCCATCACTCATAGTTCTCTCTCTCTCAACGTTCTCGGTTTCTTCCTTTCTCTCGGCTTTGATTTGGTTTGAAGTTATAAGAAGGGATGAGGAGATGGTGTGCTGCTCGAGAAGCATGGGAAGGTCTGTTGCGTGCGGTCAGATGGGATGTGTTGCTCGAGAGATATGGCGTCACTGGTTTACGTGATCTATTTATTTTTTCCTTGATCTCGTGCTGCAACTTCGTGTTTCAGCTGATATGAATCAAAGAAATAGGGATATATATATATATATATATATATAGGGGAAATGATTTGTACAGTCACTGCACCTAAGATTTTTTCCAGTGAATACAAAACGACGCAGTTTAGTTTAATGAACATTGATTTTTTTAAAAAAAACTCATTATCTCTCTCTCTCTGCTTCACCTCTCTCTCGGCCTCCCCGTTTTCAATTCGAAAAGCGACTTCTGCCGACCTCTGTTCGAAAATCGACCTCCGCGGATCTGCTTCTCCCACTGGGAGCTCCTTCTTTGGCGATCCTGCAAATCCGGATCTGGACAATTTGGGTTTGACGGTGTTGAACTCGGACTCTTCGTTACCCAGAGATAGGACTAAGAGATCGGAGATGCTGTTGAAGAACAAAAACTCATGCTTATTCTTCAAAACGTGGGTGATGGCGGCAACGTGGGATTTGACTAACCTTAATTCCAAACTCATTCCAAACAAGAGAGAGGTGAAGCCGAGAGAGAGAGAGAATGAGTTTTTTTTTTCAATGTTCATTAAACTAAACTGCGTCGTTTTGTATTCACTGGAAAAAACCTTAGGTGCAGTGACTGTACAAATCATTTCCCCATATATATATATATATATGGGGAAATGATTTGTACAGTCACTGCACCTAAGGTTTTTTCCAGTGAATACAAAACGACGCAGTTTAGTTTAATGAACATTTATTAAAAAAAAAACTCATTCTCTCTCTCTAAAAGGCGACGAACGGCGGCAGCAGCAGCAAAGGCTCCAAGAGCCGAAACCTGGTCAAAGATCGAGTTCGTCAGACCCAGATTGTTTGAGCCTGAACACATCGAGTACGGGTATGAATCTTGCGGCGGTGTTGGCGGCGGAGCGTCAATTTTGGGGGGCACAAGAGCCGGAAACTGAGAGGCAAGTAGCCGCTGATGGGAACAGTTTCCGGTGGGGAGGAGTAGGAGTAGCGCTAGGTACGCCGTGGAGGGTGTCGCTGATGAGGTTGCTAGAGGAGGGTGAGGGAGGCGACGCGGATTTGACGGTAACGGTGAAGGAGAAGGAGAACGGAGGAGGTATGGGAAATGATACGGTGTGCTGCGTGTGCATGGGAATTGTATATATATATATTTTTAATCAATGTTCATTAAACTAAACTTCATCGTTTTGTATTCACTGGAAAAAACCTTAGGTGCAGTGACTGTAAAAATCATTTCCCCTATATATATATATATATATATATCTAATTGCTATCTTTAATTATCACGTTGGGCTGGAGAATGGAAAAAAGGAAAGATAGAATATGAGCTAGTTTAATTGTTGGGCTTATGCTATCCAATGGACAAAATAAGTGCTGCATGTACGAAGTGGTTCTTGGACCAATGGAATTGGAAATATAAATTGTAAGAATGGGTTTTATGTGTTATGAAATAAATAGTTATCCTACTTGATTTCCTACAAAGCTTTTATTTGCAATTAGATTCGTGGCTAATTTAATTGCAAAATATAAGATACATGTTAGAAATTAATCCTTAATTTTATATAAGGATTTTCCTTTCTCAATTAACTTGTCTGACCCATAAAATATCATTTACAAATATTCCTTAACTATTTGTCCTTAATTTATGGGAAAATATGTCTTAAGTTCCCGACATTAATTTTACCATTTATCTAGGCTAAAGTTTGTCACAATTAATTCCACCATAATATTTCCATATCCTCGAAATATTATTTTATAATCTTCCCAAATTTTCAAGGTCCAAAATAATTTTAATAATTATCTTAAGCTTCTTCTCATAATAAGCTTAATAAGACTTTTGGACTCTACTAGCTAGAGGCATTCTTATCTCAGTTTTATTCACAACCTTTTGGTCCAAAAATTTGGGATGTTACAATAATTGAAACCTTTATCATTCTCTTTATCTTTCATTTCACGCTTTCTTTTCTTGATGGAATATTAGAAGCGTCCCTTATGGTCAAAGAACGAATGAACAAGTTTCTATCCTTTAAATAATTTATGTATTCAAAAAACATGTACATTCTATGGATATGATTGCTCCCATTAAGCAGTGAAGAAACCTCTTCCCAAAAGTCATTTACCAATAGTCATTTAACTTCTTCATTAATTATTAAATCATATATATTTATCACAACTACATTAGACATTTCTTTCATTCTCCCACCTGACTCATGTAATATATGTCATTTCATGATCTAACAAAATATCAATAATTTGCACATAATCTAACCTTAAACTAAGAGAGGGAGCCACCATTACAGCCAAAAACCCAACCGCCTTTATAATCTCTTCACTGGAATATGTGAGTAGAAAAACAACATCACTAGCAACACAACCATTGTAAGAAATGCTTGTTCAACAAATCACCCTACAGGATCCACCGCTTTTATTAGCAATAAAGCAATCTAATTGGTTGTTGAAAAAACTTCATAAGATCTCATAGAAGGAAAGCACTCATAAACACCAATATAAAAGATGAAGACAGAGAAGCCCTCAACTACATAACAAACTGTATAGTCTCAACTATGACATACACTTCAAATTCGTCGTTGCCAATAATTCATAATAGTCTTTTGAAAGATGAAACAAATAATATGTAAAACTATAGTTACCAATTCTCAATCTCCAAAACTGCAAAACATAGTCACTAGGTGAGATTTGCTACTCTTGAAGCACCCAACTCGATTTATTAGCACAGAGAAAATCAACACCCGAATAAAAAACCCAAAGGAGGATAAAAATAAATGAAGATCAACACAAAATATAGACGTCTTCACCCCTAACAGAAACCAGAGAGGGAGATGTCATGAAAACAACTCGTGAAGAGAGAAGGGCTTCCAGGACCTAAACATTCTGAGGGCGGGGGAAAGAAAAGAGAGAGAGATGGAGAATAGAAAAACATTTTTATTTTGAAACCTAATACATTTAAGTTATTAATAGTACCAATATTTATACAATAATAAAAATGTATACATTATTTAAAGTTACAATTGGACAATAAAACGACAACAATGTTTTTATATGCTTATTCCATTATTGTTATTTTTCAAGTCAACAATTTCTACTCAGGAGAAAGACGACAGGACGAAACGAGAAAATGAGTTGTCTAGAGATAATTTGGTCCTCCAACCATTGTCCTTTATATATTGCAAAATGTATAACAGACTATCGTTACAAAATGATCCTAACCATACATGTGGTATATGAGAAGATTTATAAGGATATGACAACTAGCATATCTATAAAGAATACAAACAATTATTTATAAGAGACTAATCAACTATTAGTTTTAACATTCCCCCTTAAATGAGAGGGTATGAGACACACACCAAGTTTGGTCTTAAAATAAGAAAGCTGAGAATGCGACAAAGCTTTAGTGAAATAATCAGCTATTTGATAAGACGAAGGCACATATCTATCTCTAATAGATCTGGACAAGCCTTGATCTTTGATGAATTGTACATCTATTTCAATATGTTTACTCTAGCATGAGGAGCAAATTGTCTCAGTACCATTTTCCCTCTGAAGCTCATCAAGACTATTGGGGGGAGAGAGATAGAGAGATGCTCGAATCTCAATGAAGTATTTTTTGTCCTTTAGTGCAAAAAATCCATTGTTCACTCTTTTTTTTTTTTGGAGAACATTATTCACTATTCTCAGTAATTTTTCAACACGAGTCACTATCCTGAAATATTCTTTCAATGTCCTAAATTTTTATTTCCAAGATCATGAAGTATTTTTCAGTACCAGTTAATACCTTAAGTATCTTTTTAGTACCAATAAGTATCTTGAAATATTTTTTTCAGTGCCACTTGCTTTATCTTAAAATTGTTTTAGGATCTTCAAAAAATATTTTAGGGTATGACTGGTACTAAAAAAAACTTCAGGACACTGACAGGTACTGAAAAAAATACTTCATGATCTTGAAAAATTATTTTAGGATCTTAAAAAAATATTTCAGGATACTGACTAGTACTAAAAAATACTCGGGGTACTGACTGAGACTGGAAAAATAATTCCAAGGTATTGAATGGTATTAAAAAAAAATATTTCAAGATACTGACTGGTACTAAAAAAATACTTTAGGGTACTGACTTGTATTAAAAAAATACTTCATGATCTTGGAAAAGAATTTAGGATCTTTAAAAAAAATACTCAAGATGGTGAATACTATTTTTCAAAAAAAAAAAAAAAAGACTGAACAGTGGTTTTTTTTTGGCACCAAATGGAAAAAAAAAATACTTCATTGAGATTTGAGCATCTTTCTATATCTCTCTCCCCAACGGTCTTGATGGGCTTCTGAGAGATTCTGAGGGAAAATGATGCTGAGACAATCTACTCCCTTCTGGCATGATGTACATGATTTGAAGCAAGAGCTTGAGCAATTAAATTGTCACACCAAATTATTGAAGGTTGCCTAATGTAAAGACCAATTTCAGTCATGAGAGAATGTGACCATTTAAGTTTGGTTGCTCCATCAAATAAAGACCAATACTACGACTCTGAACTTGATATGGAAACTACTTTTTGCTTCTTTGAACACCATGATAGTGTTCTATCTAAATATACACAATATTAAGCCAGGAAATATTGGCCCTTTTAAGCCCTAACCCTTCAAGAGCCGGGCTTGAAAATTAGAGTAGTTTAATGAAATAAGCCCTATAGGGCCTCAGGTTTAATATACCTTATTAATGATATTAAATTCACATCATGGTCGATTGATTTTTTTTATTTAATACACCCTATTAATGAGTTGACAAGAGTAAAAGAGCCCAAAGTTAAACCCTAATTTTAAGTTATAAGTAGAGGTCCAGCCTAACCCTGAATATTCATCTTCTCTCTTCTACTATCCTCTTCTGCTACTTCTTCTATTCTTACTCTGAGTCAATTATTTTTCTAAGAGGCTAGCAAAAACGGAGACCAGGTAATCCTAATCCCCAGAACAACCTTGCATCTCGTGCTTCTTCTTCTTCTCCACATCCTATTTTGCTAATCCTAAACTTATTCTTTTTCTCTACATCTTATTTTTTTAAACCTAAACTTATTCTTCTTCTCTACATCCTATTTTGCTAATCCTAAACTTATTCTTTTTCTCTACATCTTATTTTTCTAATCCTAAACTTATTCTTTTTCTCTACATCCTATTTTACTAATTCTAATTCCCATGAGTCTTAGGTTAATTTCATATGAATCTTGATATCTTAAATATATCATATGTGATTGTTATATATAAAATATATTTTATATAATTCTAATCAACTTTTTATAAAATCATTCAACCTTTGAATAATATTTTATACGTAAATGCATGAGTGATTGAATTATATGTATACGCTCTTTTAATCTCGAATTGTGTGAAGAAGCTTTTTGCAAAATCCATTTATGATTGCATATACCTGCCTATACGTGATAGCTTTGAAGGTTTTGGTTTTTGAAATTGAAACATATATATAGATTGATGAATTACCATTGAATATACATACCTCACGAGGTTGCTTTGGTTGCTTCAGCTTTTGTGATTGAAACTTATCATATATATATACATATATATTCACAGAATTTTTTATGACGAATTCTCTTTGTCACAAGCATATGTATTTTTTTTGAAATTATCACAAACCCAAGTTATTAACTTAGATAAGTATAAATTAAGATTCTTCTTTTTGAATATCATGGAACTATGTGTGTGTATATATATATATATATATATTTATATATTTATTTATTTATTGAGAAATCCATTTATTATATGAGTGTAATTAAAATAATTTAACAGTGGGAGGATAGCTTTGGGATGGTACCCCCAAAGTGATGAACACAACTCTTAGGCTTTATGCCTCGATATATTATTTGATGTGAACTTGATTATATCCGTTCTTCCCAAAGTGGTGTCTGGCAGTTTCCGGGACACTAGTAGCAGCTTTGGGAAGAGGTGTGCACATTAGGACGAAACTTTATTGTGATATGGCCAAATTGATGATTTGTGACTGGCAGGTTTCCGGGTCACAGGGTAGACTGGCAGGTTTCCGAGTCTACCATAGTTCTCTTCCCACTAAACTAAATGGACTGGCAGGTTTCCGGGTCCAAATGAAATTAATAAAAAAATAATGAATTATATTTGATTTGATGAGAATATATAAATATGATTAATATTGAAATTGATATTTTAGATTATATATATGTATATGGTATTTTTATTTCTTATCATCATGTGGATATTTTATTATTATTATTATTATTATTTTCTATGTTTATTAGGATTACCAGCTTTTGCTGATGTTTGTGTTCTGGGCTGTGATGATCCTTCGGGGGAGCAGATTTTCAGTGAAACAGGTTTCAAAGTTGGGCTGTTGGGGCTAGCAGTGAGAAGTAAGGAAGAACAATGAGCAATTCTAGCTAGTTTATTTTATTTTATTTTACGCTTTGAATAAGACATTTTTATTTAAGTTTGGATTTAAGTTAATGTAATAAAGTAGCCTTGCACTTGTTTCAGTATAAGTGCGGCGGTAACACTTCCCAAGTTTTGGTTATTTTGAATTTCAGTATTTATTCATAAAAATTATAGCAATTTTATGTTATTATAATTGTTAGAAATTTGGGGGTGTTACACAACTGGACTAAAAGTTTCCCTATAATTGATCCCAGCGAATTGTTGAAAACCCTTAAGCACTAGTATGGATTTATGCTTCAAAATTGAACCATCGACATTAAATTTGGTTTTGAAGATCCATTTATAGTCAACAAGTTTATGACCTTGATAGGAAAAAAGTACCCAAGTCTGATTTCGGCAGAAAGTGTCATATTCATTCTTCATAGCACCTAACCAATGAGGAGATGCTAAAGCTTCAATGACTGATTGTGGTTCAGACATATGAGAAAGAGTTGATGGTGTTTCAAATTGAAGTAATCTGACAAAAGGGTATTTGGGTTTGGTGATGCCGGACTTGGCCCTTGTGATCATGGGATGGATATTGGAAGGAGAAGATGGGAGAGTAGAAGATAGTGAAGAAAAAACATAAGAGAGACAATGAGAATCAAATTTGGGAGGAAGAGCCAAAGACAATAAAGGAGACCAGGCAAAGGAATGAAGATGACTGGGTGATGTGGAATTATGCAAGGAATAAGAGAGGGACTAGGGCTACGGTGTGGGCCAAAGAGAGGGGTGGGGTTGATTGAAAGAGAGGAGTACGTAAAGGAGGGATTGGGCTCAGGACTTGTGCATATATTAGGCTTAGGAGGGAAGGGTTGAGAGGTGATAGAATTAGGTGAGGAAGGCAGTAAAGAAGGATTTAATTATAAATAAGAAAAAAAATTAATTAATCATGATACATGAATTTATTGTATAATTATCAAAATAAAAGTTTATATATAAAATATCATTTATGATAGTAAAAGAAAGGGTGTGGAAATAATAATAATTAGTTGTAAGGAAAAAAAAAAAGGCACAAAACGTGAAGAAAAAGAAAGGGAAAAAAAAAAATAAGACGGTGGCAGCATTGACTACCACCTAATGTAATACATGGGGAGGAAGGGGATCATTCAATAATCCACCGCCTCTCCCCCCACTATTTAAATAAGTGATTGTGTGTGTGTGTGCGTGTGAAATTGTGGTGTGTGTGCGTTGTGAGTGAGAGTGGGCAAGAGAGTAAGTGAGAATGGACCGAGAAGAAAGAGAGAGAAAGAAAAGGAAGAGGCTATTTGAGTTTTTAAGAGTGGACTTGATATCTCCAGTTTATTTCTTGTGTCAGGAATTCAAGGTAACCACTTTCTACTTGTTGTACTTGCTTGTATGATGTTTGTGAGTGATTTTTAATTATATAAATTTATGAAACTATGTTGGTAGTGAACTTGCCTTGTGGGATTTGTTTTGGAATGATTAGTGATATTACATGTTATGGATAATGTGCTTTTATGGTTTCTTGAACTGAAATAGTATCGTTATCTTAATGATTATTGAGACAATGAACTATTTTTATAATTCATGTTTGGAATCTTATATATACATGCTAAGATTATGATGATGTGGAATGATGATGGATATGGAGTGATAATAAGAGTTATTGTGTATATAATACCACGTGGTATGCCACCACTCGGTTCATAGTGGATGGCTTTGACATTTTCAGGGCCCTTGGTATCACCATTTTCCTTTGTCCAGGTTAAGAGTCAGCGCTTGGGACAGTGACACCTATCGATATTCGAAGGAAAGGGAACCTATGGTTCAATATGAGTTTTATAGTCTTTGGCTGGACTATACCTCATTATTGGAGAGCTTAGTACAGTCTTGTCATAGAGACTACACCTATTACGTTACAACCCATGGGTTTTATCAGCAGAATAAGGGTGAGGGGTGATAAGGATTGTTAGAGTATCGATATATTGCTTGACATGTTATATATGTGATTCATAATATGAAATTTGATTTAGAAATTGCGATAGAGAAAATTGTGATTTAATAAATTTGTAAGTTATTGTGAAGTCCCCCATCGACTAGAAAGGCGAACGAAGCATGTTTTATAAGGGTGTGGAGGTCTTTCCTTTGTGGACGCGTTTTGATGGGCTAAGCCCAGGCAAAAACAAAACCGTGAGTCCTTGAGTGCCAAAACGGACAATATCCACAAGCGGGTGCTTGGGATGTTACAGATGGTATCAGAGCCAAGGCTCAAGTCGTTGTGCTGATAAGGATGCTGGGCCCCAAGGGGGTGGAGTGTGAAGTCTCACATCGACTGGAAAGGCAAACGAAGCATGTCTTATAAGGGTGTGGAGACCTTTCCCTTGTAGACACATTTTGATGGGCTAAGCCTAACCAAAAACAAAACCGTGAGGCCTTGATTGTCAAAGTGGACAATATCCATAAGCGGGCGCTTGGGATGTTATAGTTATATATATCTAGTACTTTGTTATGTAAAATGTTCCACTTGGCACCTCACAAGCACATATTAGTATTTATAATGAGATGAATTGATGGTTATAAATATTTTTCAGGTAATAATTCTCGTGTGAATCAATCAGGGAAGGCTTTAGAAGTTTAGATTACTTTTACTTATGGTAGTGCTTCCACCTTTTTGGTACATGTTGAATTATTGTATATTGCCACATTAGGGCTCACTTGGCATACTTTAGTATATTTTGGCAAATCTTGAAGCAGTACTTAGTTAAAAAGTATGGGTCTAGTAAAAATCCAAAGCTTAAATGTGTGTATAAAACATTTTAATGAATGGTTTAATTAAATTAATAATTAATAATTTTCCTTTAAAATGGAGGTTGTTACACAGGAAGGATGGGTTGATCTTTCTCATGCAAAGAACCAGGGGTGATAAATGAAAAAGAAGAAAGTTGAGTATCATCTGATGGATTGGTCAGTCATAAAACTTGTATGAAATGGAAAAATAACTATGTCAAAAATCACTTGATGAGAAACATATATACGTTTAGTTGGGCTTAAACACTTAAAGCCTTTTTGATTTGATGTTGGGCCAAGGTAGACACATTTTTTACTATGGCATCCTCACTTGTGAGAATTGTAAGGCTTCAAATAAGGATAACAAGTGCACCCAAAAAGCCTCAGAGATTAATAATCAGGCTCCTTATTATACAAACAAACCAGAGGGAAATTTCCTTGTAAAGTCAGAGTAGGGAGACGATTAATCAAATAAACAACCATTTGAAATGCCTCTGTCCAATAAACTAGAGGAACTTTAGATTGAGCTAGAAGGGTTAAGCCTATTTCCACTATATGACGATATTTTATTTCTGGTTTTGAGAAGAAGTATAAGGGCATGTAAACCTCATAATGATATCAAAATTTTCGCAATAGGTATAAGAGGTTTATACTTCGTGCCATTGTCACACTGAATAAATTTAATCTTAATTTGAAATTGAGTCTCAACCATATTATGAAAATGTTTAAAGGTTATAAGTGTGTCACCTTTGTTCTTGAGAGGATATAATCAAGTGTATCGACTGAAATCATTAACAAAATGAACATAATAACGAAATCCATGAAAATATTGTATAGGTTAGGGACCCCATAAATTGATATGAACAAGCTCAAATGGTGAAGAAGTATGAGACAAAGACTTAGAAAAAGGTAACTTCCTTGATTTGCCATATTGACAGACCTCATACACAAAACTATCATTAATTTAAACTTTGACATTACAATGATTGAGAACTTGCTATAATGCTTAGATGACCAAGTTTGTAGTGCCAAGTAAAAAAATCCTCATTATCATTGAGGCTACTACCAAATTCGCTTGAGCTGGAAGATCTACGTTACTCATGGGGTACAACCAGTGCTTTGGAGTTCTGGTCATCAGAGGACATCCTGTATTTTTGTCCTTCACAACACGACCCTCATTAATGAATAAAACAACCACACGATTATCCGAAACAAGCTTATGAACAATCAACATATTTTTAGCAACATGAGGAAGAAACGGAACATCATTGAGATGAATAGAAGATCCAGAACAGGGAATACAGGAAGAGCCAATACCATGGATATGGGACTTAGAGCCAGTGCAAGAAATTAAGTGAGAAGGAGCCTTACCCACTGGAAGCACAGAGTTGAGTTGAGAGGATGCAGTAGTAACATGATGATTAGAATCACTATCCATGTACCAATTAGGGTCGGCTATGATTTAGGGATCAACATAATAAGTCTGAGGAGCAGAGTGAGATGGAGGATGGGAAGTTTTATCAAACCGTTTGAAGTAGTTAGCAATATGATGATCTGGGCGTTCACAAAGGTCACAAAACGAACGGCCAAAGGAAGAGCATCCTCGAAAATGTGAGAATGATCATCACGACTGCCCCACCACAGGCCGTGAGAGAAGGACGATCAGTAGGGTGATTGGAATCGATGGGTTTGGAGGCAAAATTTACCATGGGTTGAATGGAGAGTGAAGAAAAATGATGTAATTGCTTGATTCGGCTTTCAAATGCAAGCAAAGTTGACTGAGCATCAACCCATGTGAGACTTACCTAATCGATAAGTTTAATGACAATGGTGTTATAATCAGCATCAAGACCATTGAGAGTATGGAGAATGAGCTCGTTAGTCGAAATTGAAGCTCTGGTGAGGGCCAACTAATTAGCAATATTTTTCATTCGTAAGAGATACTCGGTCACAGTGAGGCCATTCTTACTGGTGTTGTAAAGCTTAGAACGATAAATCAAGACCCAAGATTTGGAGATAGCCGATCTTAGCGAACGAGCTTCATTCTAGAATTCAAAGGCAGTTCGACAATGAAGGAGCTGAGTTGTAACTTCTTGGGTCATGGTGTTGTAAAGCCAACTAATGAGCATGTGGTCGACTGAGAACCAATTATTAAGATCAGGATTGGAAACAACCTCTGTAGTGTTTGGCAGTACTATTGTCATAGGAGGAACAAGGGCAGTAGCATCAAGATGAGCTTGGAGATGATTGTCCTCGATGAGGGGCAGAACAATAGAGGCTTAGATGAGGTAGTTTGTTCAATCCAGCTTGATCGACGAAGTTTGATTGGAGGATTGAAAATGAGTATAGGTTTTGGGGGTGGCGGAGGTTATAGTCAAAGAAATGGCGGCGAAGTTAGGTGAGGAAGAAGAAGACGCCATCGTAGCAATTTTTGGGGGGGGGGGGGATCCTAGCTCCGTTACCAAGAAAGAGAATAGGACAAAATGAGAAAATAAATTGTCGAGAGATAATTTGCTTAGTCCCTAGCATTTATATATTGCAAAAGGTATGTTAGAATATTGTTACTTGTGGCATATGAGAAGATTTATAAGGGTATGACCATATGACAAGTAACATATCTATGAAGAATACAAATAATTATTTACAAGAGACTAATCAACTATTATTCTTAATATCAAGTCAAAAAAATAGTCAACTTTCAACTATCTACCTACTAGTATTATTTTGGCGGAAAAAAAAGAGAGGTTAATTTGCTTCAATCCAAACGTTGCCTCAAGTTGAGAGAGAATCCCATGATCATTCTGTTCTGTTCACGCACATCTTTCGTTCCCCTTTGAATTCAACAAGTATGTGATCGAGGTTTTGACGCAATGACGCTTCAACAAAATTCCGCAGCTCATTTCAATGATGACATTAACATTTAATCACAAATCTGTTGAAAAAACCGCCGCAAATTCTTGTCATGGAGCGAAATTACTGTGAAGACAATTTTCATGTTTACCGAGAATGTGAAAATTTCCATTTGAATTTATTCCTATATCCCCTAGCCTACTGGCTAATACTACAAATGCAATCCCTATTTTTAAGGAAGCAATCACCGTCAATAATTATTGCTGTTATCGTCGATATGGATGCCATTGTTAAATCGTCATGGGACTGGTGATCTCGAGTGGGACAGTTGTACTTGTACAAGTGCAGCTTCCTTGTTCTTTTCCTCTCTATCTCTGTATGAAAACGGGAAATGGGGACATTGATAGGTTCAGGGATCGAAGTTCCTTCCCTTCGTCGCATTCCAGCGTCCAGAAGGACCACGATTTCGTCCCGAAAACGCATTACTGTTTTGCCACTACGTTGTTTGAGGTGAGACTCTTGAATTGAGTTAGAATGCATCGAATGCTGCTAGAAAGCTGAGTAATCATTCTTCAAGCTCACAGCCATCTCAATTTAGCTCGTTTGTTTCTTTCCAAAACAATATGAATTTGGAAGTTAGGAGCATTGGTGTTGGTTGTGTTTTTCTGGGAAAAGTTGAGTGGGGTGTGGTTATAATGCAACACGATGTTTTTTTTTTGTTGCTTAAAGCAACATGATGTTAGATGATAGAGCTAAGGTCTAAAATCTTGTGTTACTTACTCACAGTTTGTGACTTGTCATAATGCAACTTTGAAGCTTAGTATGTGTGGATCATAAGTCATCATTTTTGCATCGATCATTGATACTGGGTGAAATTCACCTTGTAATTGATTGAAGGCATGTTGAATAGAAATAATGGATTAATAGTGGGTGAATTCACCTTGAAATTCACTTGGCCTGTTATTGATTTATACCATTTTTCAGAAGTAATGGAGATGACGATCGCCAAGATGAACAAAGGTAAGAGTTCTGTTTTCTTTAACATTTACCCAGTAATATAACCTTTTGTTTGATACTTTAGCCGATCCTGCTAAGAGTAGTCCTCTACTAATTTTTAATCGACTCGCATCTCAGGATTGGAGGTACTAATAACGTGGATAAGATGCAGGTATATATGGTTTTGCATATGATACAGTGTAGTTTACACACATTTCGTACGTCTTTCCTTACTTAACAAGTATCTCATTCCTTATTTTCCCCTAATATTTTAGTATCAGGGTGCGAAACAACATGACATTTGGAAGTTGTTCAAAGAAGCTCAGCAAAGTCAGTTCTTTACCGGACTTAACTTGGTTCTCCATAGATAATTCCCGTTCTGTGTCTTTCCCTTCTTCCTTCTGTTTGTTTCTGCTTCCTGTCATTTTTGTTTTTGGGGCGGGCTGTCTGAGGAGTCCACCTTAGTGATGCTTGAGCGTTATATTGAAGTATTTTGCAACTTTGATGTGTTTTCTTGTATACACAGACATTCTGTGCTTAAACAAACAACGCCTTGCAGCCATAGAAGAACTTAACAAAACTAACACAGAAAAACAGTCGTTGCTCAACAGGATAGAGAAGTTGGAAGCAGAAAAACATGCTGGTGCTGGAAAAGGTGATATTTTGGCTGTGCTTTTCTCCATTATTACATATCATTGATAAATAGATCAATACATCTTATTTGTATGTTTATACTTTTTTTTTTTTTTGCTGACACATGCTATTTTGAAATTTTACAATTAGGTGATTCCATTAAAGAATGATGAATTAGTTACATTCACAAGTTGCTATAGTTTTTCAGTTTAAACTGCAAAGCATATACTTAATTAGATGGCCTGAATAAAATAAGTCTCTCCATAACTATAGGTTAGAGAGGTCAAATTCCGAAACCCCAACTTGGCAGAAAATCCATATCAGCCTCTCCAAGGGACCTGGTTTGGCAAAGAAATGATCAAGTGCTCGAGGAACAAGTTGATTTTTTCCGCTTGAGGGAATGGGTTGAGGCATGTGCATGCTCTTGCATTTGTCTTCGCTCTTTTGATAATGCAATATCATCCATCTTAAATGAAGTATATGCAATTTTCATAAATCTATTATATAGAAAATAGGTTTTAAAGGCTGTTGTGTTGTTCATATTTACAAGTTGATTTTTTCTTCTTGAGGGAATGGTTGAGGCATGTGCATGCTCTTGCATTTGTCTTCCCTCTTTTGATAATGCAATATTATCCAACTTAAATGAAGTATATGCAATGCTGATAAATCTATTATATAGAAAATAGGTTGCAGAGGCTGTTCTGAGTAGATCAATAATATTTTTTCCCTAGTTTAGTAGTCTCCACTTTTTCACTGATTGATTAGTTGCACTGTACATTTCTGCTTGTATCTTGCCAACCCAGACAACTTGTCAATTAGTTGGGAGTTGCTGCTTCGGATTGATTCTATGGTTTTAACCAACATGATTTCTCCTGGAGAGGCATCTGAATTGAGAAGATTGGTGATAAAGCACAAATTGAGCGTGGCTGATGTTTTTACTGACATCCCAGGAAAAAGAGACTCTGAGCTTTTAGAAGAACTTCGTGAATTGTCAGACATCAGCAAAAAGTAAATCTAATGTTTACTAGTTTTGTTCTTTCCTTATATCCTCATAAATAACGTACTCCTTCTAGTCCTAATGTGAAAGCTAGACAACTAATTCATACAAATTAAGAAAATTTGTTAAGTTAGTTATTTGTAGCAATTGTGTAGGTTTTCCTAAATTAACCCTTTTTTTAATAATTTACATTAGAAATTATCTCTATTGATTGCATACATTAATATTTACAATCAATAATTCAATATGGGTAGTTTGGAGAAAAAATAATTAGTGAGAGACAAAAGAGATTGAGGTCTTACATTTAGAACCAAAACAAACTCTTCAACTAACTTCTACATTTAGGATTTAAGGGAGTATTATAAAGTATATTTTGATATGCTGGGCTTTCTGAAGTTTATTCCAAAATTGCCACCCACCTCCTATGTGTGTCATGCCTTGCATGCAAATCACTGAGAAGCATCAACCATGACTATCTAAATCTAAAAATATAACAAGTAGTATGGCTACTATATAAATCCTAGAGTTTAATATGATACTAAATTCATGTTTAGACACGTTTGGGAATTTTTCTGCCATCATTTGGTGGAGAGTCTTCTGGAGTTTTATGTGATTAGCTGTGTCCCGTCTTAATAACTTAAAATTAATATTACAAAAATTTGTTTTTCCCACAGATATTCTTTTCTTTTTTCTTTTTCCATTTTCCCTTTTCATGAAGATTTTTAGAATATGATTGTTCTTTTTTGTTTGATCAATTTCTTCAGGAATGCTTTTCACATTGTTCACATTTGCACAGAAATGGATCCATTAGTCTCTAAAGGATCTATAGCATCATACGTGACTGGGATATCTTGTGCTCTGCAAAGGAAGGGTCATCTGGTGGAGGTCATATTGCCAAAGTAAAGATGAGAAACCATTTTTTGTTCCTTGACTCTTCTTTAAAATTTCTAAGATTACCTGCTGAAAAAGTTGTGCATATTCTAAATCAATTTTTTTTGGTTCAAAAGCATTTTTTGTGATTCACTCTAATATGAGTCCAATTTTGACCTGATCTTTCTGATTACTCACTTTTACTGTATTAACTTTCACATAGGTATGCTTGTTTAAATCTAGATGAAGTGCAAGGACTGCATGAAGTAAAGGCTGAGGCTTATTCATACTTTAATGGTCAATTACATGGAAACAGAGTTTGGACTGGGTTAGTTTGGCATTTTTGTATATAATCAAGAGGTTGCAATTGAGTGGATGTCAATAGCTTGTGAAAGAAGTCAGAGATGAAGTTCACCTTACTTCTTGTGTTTAAAATCTGCTGATGGTTCTTGCCTTTATACTTGCTTGAATATGTGACAGTGTTGTTTATGGCATTGGAGTCACTTTGATAGAGCCATTACAGTACTCATCCCTTTTCAGCCGAGAAATGATATATGGCTACCCAGATGATTTTGAAAGGTAAGTGAGATTGTATTGCTCATAATTGGCCCATAAGCTTTTCATCTGCCCCTGTGGTACTTCAAGAATCATTTCAAAGTTAAGTTTATGTCAAGGATCAATAGTATATGGCAGTGATAGAAGGATATTCAAGCTGAAACTTGAATTTTGCATTTCTCCAAGAATGGGCTTTATTCATCCTTTTTAAAACACTGTTAGAACTAATAACAAATATTAACTTGTTAAAATTATAGCAAAATAAATTGACATAGGGCAGAAAATAGGTTGATTTTAAGAATAGAAGGTGACAGGAAGAAATAAATTCAGATATGTTACTTAATTACATGCTGGTTTGAGTCCATTTTGATCATTTTGTGCTCCTGAACTATCTTCAGAGAGAAAGAGAAGCCAAAGGCAACTCTAAGAATCTGATAATTTGATCAGCAACAGCAACTTTCTTCTGGTTAAGATGACAAGAAAGTGGAATTTGACTAAATCAAGATGTGTTTATTTGTTATGTATGGTGTATAGAATTGTCAGTAATCTTGATACATTATCTTGTGCTATCAGGTTTTCCTATTTTTCTCGTGCTTCACTTGACTATATAGTAAAATGTGGCAAGAAACCTGATGTTTTGCATGTACATAACTGGGAGACTGCCATTGTTGGGCCCCTTTTCTGGGACTTAATTGTTGAACAGGTGCTTGTTCTCAAATTTTAAATGTCAAGTAATTTTAATTTTGAAGTACCTTGAATAGGCCGGAAAGCCTCAGATAATGAGATAAACCAATTGAATCTGTCATTTTTGGCTTTGTTTTTTCATTTTGGCTATTGACCTAGCTTGGAAAAGATTGTTTGCAATATTCTATTATTTACTTTGTTTAGGGACTGGAGGGTACTAGAATATTACTGACATGCCAGGACTTAAGTATGCAGGCAAGTTAAATATAATCCCCTACTGTATTTTTAGTCTGTGTCAGGTTAATTCAATTTTAACTTATTTCCATTTTTGTTTTTTTACATGATTTGCTACTGGATTATGTTTTTCTTTGGTGCCATCTTGTTGACCATAGAACGTGCAAATGTATTTTAGTGTCTAGAGCAGCCAGATAAATTGGCCTTATGTGGGCTTGATCCTGCAAGGCTCCATCGTTCTGATCGTTTACAAGATAACTCAAGCACACACCTTGTCAATATTTTAAAGGTATGCTCTTTTCTTTTCTCTTTCCCCAGTTTCCATATAACAATCCCATGGTGGTGAATGAAAAGTGAGACTTTGTTTTCTAGCCTTAGCTTTATGTTGGTGTTTTTTACTGTTGAAGATTCTAAGGAAACCAAGAATATTGGGACTAGCTATCACCTTGATAATTATTCTTAAGTCAAGACAACCGTTGTATTTGAGCAAAAAAGAAAAAGAAAGACAACCGTTATAGCTCCCATCTCAGATCTTGGCATGCTTATTTTGTGTGTGTGTTTGTGTTTGTTGTAGTCATTGGGTTTAACCAATGTAAAGTATTAATCGTTAATTAATGTGAATGCTTTGAGGGAGTGGAACATTGCCTGAATGTTATTTTGTTTTGGTAAATTTGAATTTTGAATTGTAAAGGGAAAAGAGTTAAAGATGAGAACTTTATGCCACAATTATGTTCATGATTGAGGCACTTTTTATCAAGATGGAATTCTGAGTCCTCATGATACTAGTTTGGTATTTGTACATGTTATGACACGCTATCTAATTATGCACTTGCCCATACCAGCACATTTTGACATTGTAACAGAATGACCATGCTCTTGAGAAGGAATAAATATGAAAAAGGGCCTTAGGTTCTCAATCCGGAAGAATGAAGGCCTCACCATCATCATATTTATATTGGTAAAAGTGTAAAATGTAAGTGTAATGCTTAAAACATTGAACAGATACATTTTAAATGTGTCAAGTCAGTCTTTTCACAGATCTAAAAAAGTGCGCAAGTGCATGCATTTATCTTGCTTTTGCCTGCTTGTTTAAGAAATCTGATCATTTCTCCTTGAAGGAAGGTCAAATTTCAATCTTTATAACAAATTGCTTATTTCTTATTGATAACCATCTTGCGACATGTTTCAGTTGTTGAGTATAACCATATGTTGTGAGGCAAAATCTAATTGTTTAAAAGCTCTGGTCCTTGCCACTTTTAGCTTTCTGATAGAAACTGAGCCACAAATGATATTCAAATACTGAAAAATACAATAACAAGCGCACAGAGAACGCTCACATGGCATTCAAGAGACTAGAGGCTCTTCACACACATCTCACTAATTGGATAAACCCTCCCTAAACTTCATTCCCCAGGGCCCACTCTCCCTGAAGCACCCCACACACTTCACGTGATCAAACTATGGCCCATCACTTCCCAACATTGAATCATCAGTTTGTGCAAATTTGCAGGGTGGAATTGTCTACTCTAATGGTGTGATTATAATGTCATCCATCCACTCAAAGCATAGAATTCTTCATAGTTCAAGTCATGGACTGGAATCAACTTTAGGGGTTCATAGGTAAGCATGCTGCCATTGTATCACAACGGGCCCCAATCTTGTTTAATACTTTAATGTCCAATGTGTTGTTTCTTCTTGTCTTCCTTCAAATTATATTCCCATGTAGTTGTGGACATAGCATATGACCTAATGTATGATTTAGGTCTTCTAAAGATGATACCCCTTATAATATTGAATTAATATGGCTTCGTACTAAAGGCCACCCTCTAAAGGATAACATTATTGTGTTTGCGTGTGGTTGTAGGGACAAGTTAGTCATTGCTCCTCATGGATTAGACAAATTACAATGGGATCCTTCAACTGACTGTTTTCTTCCTGAAAATTTTAATGCTGAAAATATGGAAGGTAAAGCCGTTTGCAAAGTTGAAGTGCAGCAGCGCCTGGGTTTATCAAAAGATGCTTCTAATATTCTTGTATGTATCTCACTTATGGTCTCTTTTAATTTTATACCTCATGTCAAAAATATAAAAGCTGGAACTGGACAGTTTCAGTAAAGCTTAATGCGCTTCTTCCATCCAATGATGTCCTCGAAATATGATTTTGATCAATCTGAATTTCAAATATTGCATAGTTATCAAGTTAATACAGCATGCCATCCCTTTGAAAATTTGACTATTAAAATGAATTAATCAAGCAGTTTATATTTGATACTTTTAAAATATATTGAAATTTGACATTTAGTCTGCAAGATGTATATTGATGATTTTCACCATCCTGATGCCCCTGGAGATTGAATTGCATAGTTCTAATATAACGAAAGCCTAGGATCTGGAATGCCTTTTCGTTCATTGTCTAGAAAAGCATCCTTGACATTAATTCTCTTCAAAATGACAAAGCTGTATGATTAATGATTAACCTACTATTATCTGACTTCTATGTAAACACTGTATCCTGGTGTTTAGCAAGCATGGGCCTTTGATGTGTTTGTAATGTGTTG
This sequence comes from Acacia crassicarpa, assembly GCA_034222035.1. Classification (NCBI taxonomy): domain Eukaryota; kingdom Viridiplantae; phylum Streptophyta; class Magnoliopsida; order Fabales; family Fabaceae; genus Acacia; species Acacia crassicarpa. The sequence continues at coordinate 12,596,528 of JAWXYG010000009.1, read as the reverse complement.
GTGTTGCATGAATGCTTAACTATTTAACATTTATACAGTCGTCAGAAATATTTCGCTTGTGTGGTTATGTACATGTTTAAATTTAAGGAGGTCTAAAATATTTATGATATTGCAATAATTCAGTATTTTCTTTTTCGTTTATCTTCTTTCTCAAGATTCTCTTAGAGCAGTGTCTTACAGACAATAACTAATCTTTCATATATGTTGTGAAACTGATGCTTTCTTTATATTTGGTTTTACTTGTCTGTTTGTTATTGAAATTGTTCATCAGGTTGGATGCATTTTTTCAGAACGGGGAGACATTGATGTGAACAAACTGAAGGACGTTGTCCGGAAAAATATGGAATTCAATGTTCAGGTTGCTACTCCTGAACTTGTACTGTTTGCCCCACAAATTGAGTTGAGCATTGCTCATAACTGAGTTTTTCCTTCGTTGGTATTAAAAAGGAACCTCAAAGTTTGAAGAATGCATATAAAATTTACTGGTCTGAAGCAGAAATTTTGCTTATAGAGCTCATACTTTTATGATGAAGTACGCGTTATGAACAACATGAGTTAGTAAATCTTGTTAAAAATAAATCTGACTATGGGAAAGATCTTTTCTAGGAGGATTCTTTTAGACTAAAGGTAATTGTTTATTGATTATCTGCAGATTGTATTTATAGGGAATAGTGAAAGATCCATCTCTAATCAGGCTCTGGAATCTCTTCAGAAAGAACTAAAGGTAGGTCCTGCCCCTTTTTCATTTTTCATCTTAATTGCCGCAATTAAATGCTATATGCTATTGTGGAAAACATTGAGGATTGGTTTTCATTATCTAGCATAAATCATAATGAACTGTTTTAGCTAACCTATCTTCAACATTTTGCCTCATCTTCTGATGATATCTACTTTTGCTTTCAAAATCTGCAGAATGATAATCTGAAATTTGTGCTCACATATGATGAAGCTCTATTGCATCTAACATTTGCTGGGTCTGACATTATTTTGTGCCATTCTCATGATCCTGTTGAAGAAGTTCCAGTAAGTGCATCTCTTCCCCCATTTGTAATATTTTTTCCCTCTATTATCTGAAGCTTAAGTTAGACGTATACATGAACTGGAATTGACTCATCTTCAAGACAGTAGTTTACTTCTGGGGGAAATTGAAGTTTCTTCAAGAAGATTATGTTCCTTGTCGTCATGAAACTTGTTTGTGGCTTCAATCTCTTTCTGGTTTGTGGGTTTGATTATTTAACCCCCCCCCCCTATTAATCTACTAGTATTACAATATGTTTCCGTAATAAGTTGGTGTGGGTATGTGGCCTTAGATGAGGCAAATTCGTTTCCTTAGGGCATTTTTTATGTTTTATGATCTTTCAGCCTTTTAATACTACGTGTAATTGAAATGTGTAGCTCAAGGCTTTAAGGTATGGAACAGCTCCAATAGTAGTTGACCATGATGCTGCCGCTAACAGGTAACCATTTTCCTTTGAATACGAATAATAATAATAATAATAAATGATTTCTTTTATCCTTGTTTATTGGATACTAAAAAAATATCTGATTGGTATCATATTTTATCAGGCACTTCATAAATCGAGATCCTGAGACCTTTAAGTACTCGCAGTTCATCAACTCCACTTTTGGAAACATTTCTCTTGACCTTGCCATTGATGAAATTGTATGTCATTTCTCATGGTTTTCCCTCTAGTATCTCTCTCTCTATAGCTCTATATATATACATAGAAATCAATATATATAGGGTTAATATAATGTTTGGTCTTTATAGTTCCCCTCATTTTGGGTTTAATCATTACAGTTTCAAAAAATAAGTTTTGGTTGTTCAAATTTCTTTCTGTTTGAAAAGTTTATCCCTATATTTTAATATAATCTAAACCATTTTACCATTTGAGGGATCAAAACCTATGATTTGAAACTAACAGAACCAAAGTCAAAGTGAAGACAAAGTGTAAAGACCAAACATTATGATGTGCCATAACTTATAAATCCTTGGCTTTTAATATGCCTGTAGAGCAATAGCCCGTCCAAGTGGGAACGAAGAATAAAGGAGGCAATGAGACAGGACTTCTCATGGGATGGGGAATGCTGTGACATTCATGTTTCAGCTTATACTGCTATAAAGAATTTGTGAAGAGTGTGTGTGGTTGTATATATATATATGCACGGATCTTTGGTTCCTTGGTAATGGTAGGGTCTAGCCAGTTGATTGAGAGATTGTATGTTATTGAATAAATTACATTGATTTTCTTTGGATTTTATTATTAAATAAATTTTTATTTCCGAACTATAGGTGAATCGCTCAAAAGTTCCATTACACTTTATTCTTTCTAACATATTTATAAAATTATTTTTCATTGGATGCTAACAATACTTTATGATAATGAATATTGGGCTTTAAAAGAGCTACATGAGTATAAAGTGTGCATGGCTGGGATGAAGATGTTGAAATGGATGTGTGGTCATACTCGACAAAAAAAAAAAAAAGATGTGTGGTCATTAAAAAAAAAAAAGATTCATTATGAGCTTATAAAAGGAAGGGTTGGAGTGACACCTATTGAAGAAAAAATGGTAGAAAATTGTTTAAGATAGTTCAGACATGTATAAAGAAGGCCATTGGATGTATCAATGAAGAAGGGTAGATTCAGTTGTTTAGAGTCCAATCAAAAAGGGGTTGAAGAAAATCAAAGAGAACACTCAATAAGACTATTGAGCGAGATCTCTTAGTTGATAATTTATTTTGATTTTTGATTTTTGACCAAGTTCAATGACATGTTTGATCCATGATAAAAAGGAAAGAGCTGCTGCAAGTTTGCAACCCATAAAAGTCTCTGTGTCTTCTAACAATAAACGGTGTTTAGTTTTGTCCAAATTTAAGGAATTTAGATTATTTTTAAAGTCCTTCATTGATAATTAGCACGAGTGATTCGTTTAAGTTTTCAGTGTAATTTTCCAAGCCACGACAAATAATAATATAAGAAATTCTGTTGACATAAAAGATTATTTTCGGCAAAGAAATAAAAACAAAATAAGGTCATGAAGATTTTTGAAAGTTTTTACACCCTGAGGAATAGGTCGGGGAAAAGCATTTGAAAGTGAAGATCTTATAAAGTGTTTTTACTCCTTGGGGAAGGTGACGCATTTAAAAGAGAAGATCTTATAAAGTGTTTTTTTTTTTTTTTTGGAATGAATCGGAATAAGATTTTTTAAAGTGTTTACTCCTTGAGGATGAGACTATTAACTTTTCTTAATATAAAAACTAGTTGGAGGTTGGATTTTGTTCAAAATATAAGGCCCTAATTCCCTTTTGTCTACCTAATTTATAATTTTTCTTAAAAGTATTATGTTGATAGCGCACATTTAGGATATTCTATTCACATGTAGTCAAGATGAAAAGTGGAATTTTAGAAAAACTAATTAATATTTATTACAAATAACTAATTTCCTAGAGCAAAATTTCATTTAGGCCTATGGAAGAGACTAAGGCCTGTTTGGAGGAAATTAAAACCTAGATTTTGGATACCATAAGTTTTCCAAACACCCCTATTTTTTTTGATACACATAGTAGGAGAGGGGGACAAGGTTCGAACCCTGGACATGAGGGAGGGGAACCAAACTCCCATGCCACTGCGCTACTAAGGCGCTGGCCAAACACCCCTATTTTTTTTTTATTTGGGGACCTAATGATCCCGGGCAGGGTCGAACCCTGATACAAAGGCTGGATAGACCAGCATCATACCACTGCGCTACCTGAGCGCTGGTAAACACCCCTATTTTTACTAGAAGCTATTTGCATCAAAACCTAGATTTTGCTATAAGTTTGTCGAACACCCCTATTTTTGTCTAAAAGCTATTCTAGTAAATGCCTTTATTTTGAAAGTACTTCCAATAATAATTGTTTTTTAGGAGCAAAAGTGACTATAAATTTTTTTTTTTTTAAAAAAAAAACCTATACAAAAGTTATACAATCTGTTATTTGAAATTGACTTCCGTGAGAGCTTCGACATTGTGATTCCAGGTGGAGTCCAACCGTAATTTCAGTTAGGTATAGGTGGCAGTGAGGGTTTGATTTCTCCCTTAAACACACACCACCTCCATCATGATCAATTAAATCGAGCAGATGGGGAAAGCATTTTTTGACGAGCACGGAGACAAGCAGGCATGATCGAGAATCGGAGAAGCTTGATGGCTTCGTCTTCAATAATAGGAGCAGTGAAGGAAAGAAAGTCTCAATGCTTAGTTGCCATATTAACGGATCTATTTGTTTTTATTACTTCTTTCGGTCTTAATTATAAGACAATATTTGGAAGTTGGTTTTGGTCCTAATTATATGATAACATTTTAATTTTTGTCAAATTTTTTTCCTAAAATACCCCTATTTTATTCTTTCAAATGTATTTGGTTTTTAATGAGTATATTTATGTGGATATGTAAACTTTTTCAATTAATAAAACTTTGAAATTGTTAGATTTTAATTTATTTATCGGTTAACTGACGCTAATTTACCAATATATATACATAGAGTCACACACACACGCACACGCATACGGAACGAGCGCGCGCACACATATATATGTATGTGTGTGTATGCATGTGTGTGGGTGTGGGTGTGTGTGCGTTAATATATATATGTGTAGATATATATAACACACACATATATATAAGTGTGTGGTTGTGTTATATGCATGTGTATATGTTAATATATATGTGTAACACACACACACATATATTATATCTTTGAGTGTGTGGGTATGTGTTTATATGTGTGGGTGTGTGTTTATATGTGTATAGATATATAAGTGTATACACACACACATAAATATTATATTTGTGAGTGCGTGGGTGTGTGTTTATATGTGTGTGTGTCTGCTTATATATGTGTGTAGATATATATGTGTACACACACACACATATATATATTATCTGTGTGTATGCATATATGTATGTGTGTAGATATAGACACACATAAACACACACATACATATAGTAAGACCATTATTTCAATTAGAAAATATGTAGAAATGAAAATTTTAAGTAAAAGAGGTATATGGTAGGGGTTATTAATTCATTTTTACTTATGTCACTTTAAATTTATATAAGGGTATTTTAAGAAAATGAGTAAAATTAACTAACTTAACTTCTCTCCTTAATCTCCCCAAAATCGGTTAAATATGTCTTATAATTAGGTCCGGAGGGAGTACTATATTCTCGATCAATTGTTGATATACCACTCTGGTCCTATTTATAAGTCCCTTTTAACCAAAAAATTTGGTCCTATTTATAAGTTCTCTTTGACCAAATAAATGAGATTGTGACAATTTTACCCATATTAATTGAACCAATGAAAATAGAGAGAGAAGAAAAAGTTAAAAGCATCCCATCATAAATGAGGGTAAAGTTGAAAATTCACCTCATAATCATTGAGCTAACTACCTCTCCTTGGTATATGTAATTTGATTAAAATAAGACTTATAAATAGAAATAGAGTGATATATCTCAAAAGGGCAGAATTTAACAAGGAGCCTTTGTATGTAAAGTTTCATCTTCATGAACCTTTTAGAATAATTTTGAGGTCAGAGCCATCTATTTCTGTCCATGAACTTCAACAGCATGATCAATTCCACGTATCTGCATGCTTCTGATGGCTTGTGGGAACACCTCAGCAATCAAATGGAGGCCAGCGTTCAGTGTTCCCTAAATGTATGAGGAAAGTATTTCTCCAGTTAAAAACTACGTTGTTTTAGATTAATAAAGGGTGTTTCCGTCATTTTAAGTGAATAAATAAATGGTGCAAAATTATGGAAATACCATTCATTAATCCAAAACGACGTAGTTTTAGGAGCCATGGGAGATAACTTATCTCCAGTGACGGGAGACATACTTTTTCCATGTTTTTATATTTGTAATCTTTTTAAAATTTATCCTTATTAATAATGCTCCCTCTATATTAATCAATTCTACCTCCGATCCTAATTATAAGACCTAGTTGATTTTTTTTTGAGAAATTAAGGAAGTTAAAAAAGTTACTTAATCATTTCATATGTTATGTATTTTTAGATTATATATTAGTTTATTAGTTAAACTAATTAGTTTTGAAAAAAGAATAAAAATAAAAATATTCTAAATTAATTTAATAAGCTTCCTTAATCTCTCTAAAAAAATCAACTAAACTTATAATTAGGAGCCTAAAGAGTATTAATCAAGCATGAGAAAAAATAAAGGAACGAGAAAAAAAAAAAAGAAGAGAATTAAAGAATACGCTTAAAGTATTTTAAAAAATATATCATCCCATATTAATTAGCCGTAGCTATCTTTTTTGATCCCTGCTGGGACCTGAAATGACTTTTTCCCATTATTTTATGCACCCACGGCACGCCGGCGGGGATATTTTAACAAAATTTTCAACGATATCTTGTGCCAGTCTGCCAGTCATGCGCGAAGGCTTGGATTGAAGCCAAACCTCTTCCGATTTGTTTATCAAAATTGCTCAAATTCTGCTACTGCGTGCTTCCATTTAGGTGGCAAAATGGCAGATGATTCTCTCTCAAAGTCAGCGTCTCCGTCATGGTATACGCCTAAAAGGTACTTAATCTTTTTTCTCCTTTCCCATATGAGATTGTGAATTAGCGGCAAAGGAAGCAATTCTCATCTCTTTTAAGGGCTCAAGAAACCTAATCTCGCGTTCGTTTTTTCAAATTTACTTTGTGAACTAGTCAGCTTCACCCGCTTTTATGTTTTGACCCGCTTGTTTTTTGCGCCGTGAATGGGCTGGTGTAGCCAGCTACTTCCATGTTTGGTGGATTAAGGGGTTGCTGATTGAGTTGGAGAAAGGAAAAGTAAAATTAGGAACCGATAGCCAGACCTTGGGTTTACTTTGTTGTTTTAGCTTACGTTTCTAATGTTATCACTGATTACAGTCTTAAATTCTTAATCAGGAAAGAGAAAAAGTGGTTTTTGAGCTGAATTAAATGTTTCCTGTAGTGATTGCCTTTGCTTGTGTTTTTGTGAGCGAGTTCTATATGGGGGATTGTAATGTTTGCTGTCATTGTCTCCCGCGAGGCTCTGAAGATGTGAATAGTGAATATTGTGGTTGCGCTTATATGGATGGATTCCTCCTAACTAGAAATTTGCGAAACTGAAAATAAGAGCCTTTCAGGAAAATTAGTGTGTAAGTCGGTAATAGCCATATGTGGAGGTTGGACTTGGTTCAGACACGTTTAATGTCTCAAAATATTATGATGTATTTTGGCACTTGGGATTCTATGTATAATGGGGCGCTAAAACAATGGAAGTTGCCTTGCTAGCTTTTTATGTCTACACAATGGGAGCCAAGAAAATGAAAAACCTATACATGTGAAACTGCGGATACTTTGATTCCCAAAAGAAAATTCCAATTCTATGCTATGTGTTTATATAGAAAAACCCTGGTTATTCCTGTGTTTTTGTGAATTTTGATAAACTTGTCTCCTGTTTCAGGCTTCTTATTATATTTTGTGTTATTAATTTGTTAAACTACGTGGATCGAGGAACCATAGCGAGTAATGGTGTTAATGGAAGTCTTGAAACTTGTACAGACAGTGGGATTTGCACTTCGGGTAGCGGAATTCAGTAAGCTCTATTTCTAAGCTTTGTTTTACCATGTAAAATTGTCAGGATATATTCATACGTTTGATAGTGTTTCCAGAACCTCACCATTCATGTAAAATGCACTTTGTTGGGGCCTAATATATGGTTCCCTGACTTGAGGATTGTTGGTAATGCTTTTATGGATTATGAAACAACATTCGAATACTTTGAGCATATTGATGTTACTAATCATTGATGAATTTTTATAGTTTTATTTACTGATGTTCAGGTCGAATTTCGTCAAATTTCAAACAATCAGAATCATAATGGTGTGGACCATTGAGACTTACATCTTAAATATAAATGATGTTAGTTGCCGGATCTTTGTAAAATTTGAACTTGTAGCTGTGTTGGTGTATCCGTGAAAGAGATTATGTGCAATACTGTACTGGCATGGACTATGAAGGAGGATATAGGAATTAAAGCATTTATGACTTACATGACCATTTTTCTTTCTGTAAATGTAAAACTGATGGATGATTGAGGCTTAAGGCTTTTGTACATACCATTGTTTAGCTTTTGTACCCAGGAGTTCATTCTTGTAAAATAGGTTTGACATTGCATATACTTCCTTCATATTATGCCATATTGAGATGCCACTACCATATGTGCTATTGCAATATGTCCTTTTGTTCGAATGTTTTTTCCCCTGGTGATTTCCAATTCAAATTGTGGGTATCGCTGTTATACATAATGCAATGATATATTTTATTTTTACTTGTTAATTGGCTTAGCATCATTTCAAGGTGGCTTGCTGCTTGTGTTACAGGGGGGATTTCAAGTTGAGCAATTTTCAAGATGGAATTCTGTCATCAGCGTTTCTGGTTGGGCTTCTGGTTGCTTCTCCTATATTTGCATCGCTGGCCAAAAGGTAAACAACTTGATTCTTGATCTCCAGCCTTCTAAGGTCTTTGCAACTGAGTGAACATGCTATAACCTAAGGAGATGAGATTTAGGTTATCTAAGGGGCAGGTTTGGAAGTTAGTGGACCATAAAGTTTCTCTCAAACCATGATATACTCTGGTTTTTCATGTGTTTATGCATCTCATGTAACACTTGCATGGATCCTGCAGAAACTGCAGTCATTTCATTTTAGCAAGGGGTAGAAGTTTGTAGATTCATTTAATTTCAACTTAGCAGCTTTCCTTTTTCTCGGAGACTTTGTATGCTTAGCCCATATAATAAGATAATAATCATATGACAAGTTACAGTTTCATGTGGATGCTATTTTAAATTTGTGAATGGTCTAATAATAATATTAGCCATGCCTAACACTCTACTTTAAACAATCAACTCAAAGTTTAAGGTGCCACATACAGGGTCAAAAATAGATCTTATCCCTTACATGCACTTTTGTGAGAGTCCATGTTTAAAATAATTAAGTTGATCATAAGCAGTGAATTTATTGAGTCAGAGTTATCAACACTCGCTATGTTGTGTATTTTGTTCAGTAGAAAACATTACAATATGTAGGGTCAAGAGTGAGACATTAGAGGAGAGAATCATGCAATTACATTAAATGATAATTAGCCTAATCAGATCACTACAAATTAGGAGTAATAAAGAGTCAATCAATCAGAGAGATTTATGGGATCTTGATTTTGATTTCCAACACTCCCCTTAAAGCTAGAGAATATATGTCAATCATTCCTAGCTTGCATCAAATTTAACTCTGCCTAGTGGTTTTTTCATTACGTCCGAAATTTGATCTATAGGTCGTATGTAGGACAGATTCATGATGTCTGCTTCAACCTTTTCTTTAATAAAGTGCTCGTCTATCTCAACATGTTCTATTTGATCGTGATAAATAGGATTGTTTGTCATTTCAATGCTGGCATTGTTGTCACACTAAAGTTGTATGGGTCCCTCATATGGAATTCCCAACTCTGTCAATAGCCTGACAACCTAGAGGCCTTCACATACTCCTTTGTTAATGGCTCTTAACTCTGCTTCTGCACTACTCCTTTGTTGGAAATGTTGTTTTCCTATTGATGGTTTGCCATGCAGTTTCCAACATTCTTCTTTGGTATGCCCCTTCTTCTTACAATAATTGCACCATTTATTATTTCTCTGTTCATTTTGTGGTCCTTTTACTGCAAGAGCTGAACCCTTAATTTGACTTGGGCTGCTTCGATTCAGGGGTTTTCTGTTTTCTTCGAACTGCACATGGTTGGCCACATCAAGCATATTGTGTAAGGATTTCAACCCCTTAATTCTGCCCCTTGTCTCCTTAAAAGAATCGTTGAGTTTGAGGGGAAAGCTGTATACTCTTCCTCCTTTTACTATCTTCCTATACAATTGCGCGTCCTCAACGTTTTTCCATGGCTGCACCTCAAATAGGTCCTGTTGCAGCCAGAGTTTCAACAAAGCATTGTAATAATCAGTCACCGTCGTATTACCCTGTCTCAAATCTCGGAGTTGCCATTTCAAATGGATCAAGGCAGTTGTGTTATCAAGAGAATAGTAGGTTCTTTATTCTGTATCCTATATTTCTTTTACATTGTTTGCCAGGAGGTAACCTTTACTAATATCAAGAGTCATAAAGTTACATAACCAAGTAATGGCTTGATTATTTTAAGCAAATCATGTCTCAAAACTTGTATCATCAGGGGTTGGTTGAGGGGCTGCTCCATTAATATATTTCTCCTTCATCTTGCCAAGAATGTATCTTAGCACTAGAGTAGTCAATAGCGTGCTATAGCGTTGGTTTGGTGCGGAATAGGTGCTAGCCGCCATAGAAACTCTTTTGCGGAGTGTTTTTGACATAGCGGCTATAGTGCGAGTTGCAGAGCGCTATCATTGCGCGCTATTGCACCTCATCATGTGATTTAGGTTTAACAGCACCCTTTTTTTTTTTTTGATATAACAGCACCCATTCTCATTCGCGACTGTAACACTCCTTCTCCTATGCACGCCTAGTCGAATAGCAACTACTTTCCTCCTCCATTTTCGGCCAACCCCTCTACCATTTTTTGTTCGGCTAGCCCCTCCTGCCATTTTCGGCCGGCACCCACTTTTCAGCCAGAGCTTGATTGGTGATGATCATCACTAAGGAGGGAGTAGCTGTCATCATCAAAAGAGGCCATAAGGGAGGACGTTACGGTTAAGGTGAAGGATCGTGAACGGTTAGGGACAGAGAATCAAACGTTCAAAGACGCAGAGGGGGATGCATTCACGGAGCGCTTGTTCCGTGAGTGGATCTGCTATTTGCCCTGACAGTTTTGTTAAGTGACTAGAACCTCAGATCTTACATTAACCTACTAGTTGACACATGTTTGCGTTTTTCTTTTTCCTTTTCCCTCTCCGGAAGATGGAATTATTATGGTTTTTTTCCAACTATATGAGTATATGGGTTTATTATATATCGAATCTTTTGTTTATGGTCTTTAGAGACTAATTTAATGATGTTTGTATCTTTAGTTTATAACTTTTTATTATTAATGATGAATATGTCTTAAATTTTGAGCATTTATATGTGTATATGCTATCTTTGGTATAGCAGTCATCATACCGCTATAGCATTTTTTGGGCTAGCCGCTCCTTGCTGCTATCTGGAATTGACTACTCTACTTAGCACGCTTTGTGACTATTGGAGATAATTTCTTCCATTAAACTTATGGTTAATAACCATAATTTGATTTTATGAGAATTCGGGTGCCGTCTCTGCAGCTCTGGGTGGTATTGTAGGTAGTGACAAAAGTAGAGGAAAGGTAGAAGACGAAGAAGAGTTACTTTGGGTTTGGGGATTTGTACTTGACATGAAAGCCATTGGATTAGTTCTGGAATTTGTTGACTTTTGAGGAAAAGAACCAAGTAGAGGAGGAAATTCTGAGGGGTTCATCATTCTAGGAAGAAAGGTCGCTACAGACAACGGCGTGTGGACACCACCCTTGTCCAATGCCCCTCTCTCTCTCTCTTGTGTTTCTTTTTTCTCACCGTCTCTCATTGTATCTCTTGCTCTCTCTGGCTTCGGATCATTGTCTGAGGCTCTGGTACCATATTGAACCAGAGGTATCAACATTATCTGAGTTGTGTATTTTATTCAGTAGAAAGCATTACAATATATAGGCTCAAGAGTGAGCCATTAGAGAAGAGAATCATGCAATTACATTAAATGATAATTACCCTAATTAGATCACTACAAATTAGGAGTAATAAAGAGGCAATCAATCAGAGAGATTTATGGGATCATGATTTTGATTTGATTCTGATTTCCAACAGAATTCTACACTGGGGTCCTAGGATAGTGTTCTGAAATCCAGATGCTTATAAATTGTATATCACCAAAAGCAAGACCTTGCCCTGATGACAAGGTTCAGCTATTGGACCTTGTAAATAGACATTTCCTGTACTCCTCCTTGCAAATATGGTTATTATAAGCAAGTTGAAGACAAGTGGCATGAAAATTCTGTAAGTGTCTGTCTGTTTCTCTACTTATCCATTCATTTTTTTTTTTTGACCATTTTAAAATGATTTATTTGTTTTCTTTGGGTCAAACTAATTATTAATGGAACAGAGAGGAAGTCAACATTCGGTAAAAGCATGACTAGTTTTGGCATTTAGTTGCGCTTCAGCGCCAAAAGAAAAAGATTACTAGAAGACATTGAAAACTATATGCATGGGAAGGTGATAATATAAACCATATGTTTGGCTTAAACAAATATATCCAGTTAGCTGTGGAGTGAGATTAGTACTTAATTTTATTTTTGCAATCTCTTTGTTTTCCTTTTAATGGTATGATGATCAGTGATCTACTTTTCTATTGTATTTGCAGTCATAATCCATTTCGGCTGATTGGAGTTGGCTTATCTGTTTGGACATTTGCAGTAGCTGGTTGTGGTAGTTCCTTTGATTTTTGGTCTATTGCAATATGCCGCATGTAAGGGAGATTTTCAGTTCTTGCAAGGCACAAATAGAGTAGCATTTTCTTATTATACTTTTGAGTTAGAATGATGTCAATCGTTTTGTAGGCTAGTTGGTGTCGGTGAAGCATCCTTCATAAGTCTTGCAGCCCCATTTATAGATGATAATGCTCCAGTTGCACAGGTTTGTCCAGGTTTCCCCTTCCCATTCAGAATTGGCTGAACTTATTTTCCCATGGCAGCAAAGCTGCAGCTTTACAGAGTGCTTTATTGATTGCAGAAAACAGCATGGCTTGCTATGTTTTACATGTGTATACCAGCTGGGACAGCTTTGGGCTATGTTTATGGTGGAATTGTAAGTTTACATGTTTATGGTTTGCATAATCTTGGTTAAGTGTTATGTTTTGCTCAAGAGCCATTAACTTAGCTCCAAAACTTAATTTTCCTTCTATTAGCAATAATTAACCAAGAGTGATATATCATGATTTATTAATTTCGTAATGTAATTTACCTATCAAAAGAATATGCTATGGTCTGTAAACAATACTAATTAATGCTTAGCTAAGTGCTTCAATATATCCAATATATCTTATATTTTGCAATCATTATCGACATTAAAGAACTTTAGATTGAATAACCTATGAACAAGAATCTTGTTTACAGCTTCTTCATAGTGTTGGCCTCATGACGTCTTTCTTAGAGGGAGCAGCCATTTTGAATGTGCAGCGGGACTGAATGTTGTTGCATGCTTTACTTTTTGTTTTTTCTACTTCTTGCTATCCTATTATTTTGCTTTCTCATCAGAATACCTAATCCTCCTCATTTATCTTTTTATTCTCTCCTAAGAAAATGATTTTTTTTCACTCCCAAAAAAAAGATTGACTAGACAACGAGTACCTTATTCTACTAGTTATCCACTGTTCAACCATGCACACCCATACAGCAATTATATGATACTGTGACTATGGGAAATGGTGCTGTACGGTGAAAAATGTTGGTTATAGAAAATACTGTAATGATTCTCTTATCCATTGTTTTTATGTCCGAACTTATCATTTACTTGAATAACTCAGCTTCTACAATCATTCATTAGACGGCTTTCCTTTACGAGTGGATGACTGGGTTATATTCTAAATTTTAATTGTGTAGGTTGGAAGCCATCTTAATTGGCGCATTGCATTTTGGGGCGAGGCAATTTTGATGCTTCCTTTTTGTATTCTGGGTTTTGCAGTTGAGCCTTTGCCACTGAGAGGTATGCATTTCTTCATTTGTAACGTGTTACAGAATGTCAAGAATTCATGTAACTGATACATTATTTGATTACGCAGGCTTTACTCCAATGGAATCCGGGGAGGCACTAAGATCTGTTGAAACAGTAGCTCCAGATACTGAAGGTTTCACTAAACCCTAAAATGAATTTTTGGTTTAAAATCTTTTGGGTACCTTTTAGAAATCCTTCTGCTGAAGGAAACTCAACTTACCTTGATGTTTTACATAATACCTCAAATCTTGAAAGAAAGTATGAAGGAATGGCCATTGTCTTCAAGAAAACCAAAAAGAAAAAATCCTATCTGTTCCCTTAATAAAGAGAAGAGGATAGATAATGAGCTATCAATTTACATTTAAAATACTACCACCTCTGGTCTATAATATAAGATCCAGTTGGCTTTGTTTGTTTGTTTGTTTTTTTTGGAGAGCTTAAGAAAGCATAATAAAGTACATTAAAGTATTTATATGTATCATCTTTCTCCAAAATAATTTGGTTGACTTGTAAACTAATATATAATGTAATGATACACAATATATGTTATAGTTAAGTAATATATTGATAGAATTTAAGGAAATTAAGAGAGAAAAAGGGAAACTAGAGCTAGAATTTGAAACTCTACTCAAGAGAGGAGACGGGATAGACTATAACTAGAATTTGAGTTCCAAGAAAAGAGAAGAGATAAACATCTCAATAATAATTTCATTCATCCATATTTTGGTAGAACACATACATGATATTTATAGGCTAAGAACACATATATGATATTTATAGGCTAACACATAAACTGGAAATAATTATCTTATCTTATCCATATAAAACCGACAATATTCAACCCTAGATACTTGTAGCGTTTAACATAAGACACATAATAAAACATAAAATGCAAATAATGGCTGGTTCCTATCATATATTTAGCTTATTTAATCTTTCCAAAAAAAGTCAACTGGATCTTATATTAAGGACCGAAGGGAGTACATGAATAGCAGTCATTCATTGAGTACAAGGATACCTTCAAATCTTGTATGTGAATTCATGTTTCTGTTTCAATATGTACTATCGGGTTTAGCATTAGATCAGGGTTTTGCCATATGCCTAACTTTCAATGAAAAGCTATGGTGTGACAGGATCAGCACTAAATGATGTAAATTTCAAATTTATTCTTGTTCAATTTATCATATAATTTCTTAACACCAATTTTCATTTCCATGAAAAAGCTTGTGTTTATTACTCCCTCCATTCTTTTTTATAAGAAACAACCGCTACATATACTTTGTTCCTATTTATAAGAAATATTAAGAGAGTGTCTTAATTTTTGTTTGTTACTTTCTCATTTTGCCTCTATTCAATTACCCATATTTCTCACTCTCTCTTCACCACACATTCTCTCTCTTATACAATCATCTTTTTTTTTTTTTTTGATACATATACAATCATCTTTATTACTCCTACAATATTCATTTTCTTATTCTCTCTCTTCTACAATCCTCTTTATTATAATAATTTCCTTATTCTGTCTCTTATATAATCCTCTACAATCCTCATAAATAAGGGTATTTTTGTCAAAAAAGGTTACAATTTTTACATATTTACTGTCTTTAACCGCCGCTATGATCTAAGTTATTCGGTTAAGTGTTTCTTATAAAAGGAACTGAGGGAGTGTGTCACTATGCCATGCAGGATAATTCTGTTTGTAAGATTTATATTTGTTTCCATTATTATTACCTTTTCATGAGGTGCTAAATAATGTTTATACTCAAAATCTGAGATTTTCCTTGTAGATGATGGCACACTTGCTGGGAATCAAGCTTCTATAACAGAGTCCAAGTGAGTGGCCCTTTTCGTTGATGCCTTTTTGTTTCAGCAGTGCCTATGGTTTTTTTTTTTTTTTTGTTCCCTTCATATTAATGAAAAGAAAATCTAAAGGGGGGAAAGAAAAGAAATTTAGATAGAGTTCTTTTACCTTCTGCATTCATTATAGATTTGTTTTGGGCGACAATGTTAATTAAAGTAACCATCAATCTTGTTCGTTTACGTAATCTTTCAGAGAACAGATAACATCCTAAAGGGAAAGTTTAGATAATTTAAAGGGAAAATCCATATGGGGCCCTTTTTAGCGAAAAAAAATCTCAAAAAGGGCTCCAAGATTCTGAAAATCCCAAAAAAGGCCCAAGGGCCTTTTCTGGTATAAATTCATTAAAATTTAACAACTGAATCAGCCAAATTAACAACAAAATCAATACCCGTTAACAACTAAATCATTCGCATTAACAACAATTTTTTAACAACTAAATCAATTACATTAACAACAATATCAACCCCGGTTAACAACTATATCAGCCCTATTAACAACTCACGTAGATTTGGAAAATCTGGCCTTTTCTGGGATTTTTAGAATCTTGGGGCCTTTTTTGAGATTTTTTTCTCCAAAAAGGGCCCTTAAATGCATTTTCCCTAATTTAAAAATGTCACTTTCAGATGATTACGTCAATAACAAAATATGTTAAAATTAAAGGCAGTGAATAATGTGTGTAGAGCCAGAAAGAGATAGAGAAAGAAATACATTCTCAAATGTATGTTTATTTATATACATAATAGGGGTATTTATACACAAGAGAGGAGACAAGAGAGTCAATGACTTATTATGATAATTGATTCCCTAATCTCTATAATCCTAATTGTATGCGATACCAATTATAATATATTTACATTAATATATTTCATAAGACTCCCCTTCAAGTTAGAGCGTAGATGTTAAGCCTAACTTGTTATAAAGATGATTAACATGAGTCCCATTAAAGGCCTTAGTCAGAAGATCGCCCAATTGGTCACTAGACCGCATATGCCCTGTAAAAATAAAATTCTCCTTATCTTATCCCGTACAAAGTGACAATCAATTTCAATGTGTTTTGTATGTTCATGAAACACAGAGTTCAAGGCTATGTGTAGAGTAGTTATATTGTCACACCACAGTTTCGCAGGCAATGACGTGGCAAGACCAACCTCCTTCATTAACTGGTGAATCTACACAATTCCTTGTACTTACTGAGTCATGGTTTTATACTCAGCTTCTGCACTCAAACCGAGAAACCACATCTTGCTTCTTACTCCCCTTGGATACTAAATTTCCACCTACAAACACATAATGTCCTGTAGTGGTTCTTCTGGTAGACTTTGACCCAATCGTCCTCCTCATTCTTAAATCCTGAAACAAACATGGACCATTTTCAAAAATCACTCGACATATTTGACCTCTAGTTAACTTGCTTACAGATACCAGATTACAAGTAAGTTTTGGTACAAACAAAACATTATGTATTGCCAAGTGAGTAGATAACGTAACGGTGTCAATGCCCTCAACCCGTGTGAATACCCCATTAGCTACCTTTATTTTGAGGTTTTCATGACAGAATTTAAGGTTGTGGAATAGAATTTTGTTACCGCTCATATAATCCGTAGCTCCTGAGTCAACTATCCAGGTATCGTCACTAGTCATCACAGCGTTGAGAGCGATAATAGAATTACCTGATTGTACAAGGTTTACGCTGGGAACATAATTAGACTTATTCTATTTATCAAGCATTCTGCGAAACATCTATAATTCCTCTGAACTTAGACGATCATCATTCTTCACCTTTGGTTCAGCTGTGATCAGGTGACTTTGGAAGTTTGATTTTCCTCCGGAAGGTTTGCCATGGAGTTTCCAGCATTCTTCCCTATTATGACCCTTCTTCTTACAATAATTGCACTATTTACTAGCTTTTCGTTCCACGTGTGGTCCTTGAACAGCAAGTGCGGAGCTTTCAATGTGACTTGGTCCACTTCGGTTCAGGAGCTTCCTACTTTCTTCGAATTGCACAAACTTAACCACATCAAAGAGCTGTAGGAGTGGCTTCAGCTCCATGATTCTGCCCCTTATCTCTTCGAAAGCGTCATTTAGGCCTAACAGAAAGTCATGTATCCTTCCTTCTTCCACAATTCGTTTGTGCAGTTGTGCATCTTTGAGACTTTCCCAGGGATGAACCTCAAACAAGTCTTGTTGCTGCCACAATTTTAGCACTGCATTATAATATTCAGTGATTGACATATTACCTTGTCATAAATCCTGAAGTTGTCTCTTTAGATGAATCAAAGTAGCGGTGTTTTCAAGAGAGGAGTAGGTCCTTCTTGCGGCATCCCATATTTCCTTTGCCGTGTGTGCTGGCAAATATCCCTCACTGATCTCCAAGGTCATTGAATTATACAACCATGTCATGACTTGGTTGTTTTCAGCAAACCATGTGTCAAAATTAGGGTCATTGGGGCTGGTTGAGGGGCTGCCCCATTAATTATTTTTCCTTTCTTTTACCTCGAATATACCTCAGTACGCTTTGTGACCACTGGAAATAGTTCCTACCATTAAACTTATGGCTAATAGCCATAACATGATGGTCTGAAAATTCTGAAGCCATCTTTGAGGTTCTGTTTGGTATTGGGTTGCTGAATAGAGAGGGAGAAGATGAGGAATTGAGTTTGAGAAGACCAGACATAAAAACCATGGGAGATGTTAAGGTTGATATTCTGGGAATTGATCCGAACAAAGGAGAAGACTGAGAGGAATCCATGTCTCTGGAAGAAAAGTAGTCGCCTGAATCTGGAAAGTTTCACCAGAGAGTCGCCGGAAAAATCCAAAAATTCACTGGAGGATGCAATGAGCACTGGGGTTGGCCCGAAATCAAAGGAGGAGGCCTATCCAGGAAGTCGCCGTCAAAAAAACCTCCACACGTGCCGTCACGCGCCGTCACCGTCTGCTGTCTATCGAGCGCGTGAAGCCCACGTGCCGCCGTGGAGACGTCGGATGGTCACCGGCTTCTGGGCGTTCGCCGATTAGAGCTTCTTGGTTCTTTTGGGCTGGGTGGTGTCGTGTAACTCGCCTCCTACAATGAACCCTAGACTCGCCGGAACCTCTACTTCACTGTTTCTCTCTGCCTCACAGTCACTCACTGTTTCTCCCGCCTTCCCTGGCCTCGGACAGATATCCTTGGCTTTGATACCATGTTTAAAATCAAAGGTATCACACTCTCTGTTGTCTTATTTGATAATGAGGATTACAACATATTTATAAGGGAAGCAAGGGAGAACATAGGAGATAAATTAGGAAATACAATAAAGCCTAATTAAGACTAATAAATCAGTAATTAGGGTCCTATAATCAGATCCTATAATCAGATCATCAATCAAGGGATCCTAAGAAGTGGGTGATTTATTTCCTATTCTAACATTTATACACAAGATTTGATGATTGATTCCCTATTTTCTATAATCCTTGATTGTATGTGATACTAATTATAATATACTTACATTAATATATTTCCTAACATGTGAACCTGTTAAAAAGTTGAATCCATCTAATGTGAAGCAGTTGTGGCAACTATTGCACATAAATTAACTTGTTGAGCAGGCAAAGATTGCTCGTATAGTGTTAATGTTTCTATGATAGCTAATCTTCCAATATATCTACCAACACTTTAGAGCATTGAAGGGAGTCCTTTTGAATCTAGAAGAACCTTGATGATATGATCATAATAGACTAGTGAACATGTTTGCTTCTCCTGATATTATCTCATATTAACTACCTCTATTATTAAATCATGTATATGCCTATTTTCTTCTAATGATGGGTGTTGTCAGGTCAACTTCGAAATTGTGGAATCAGTTCACCAGAATTGGTAATGACATGCAGACTCTTTTGCATGATCAAGTGTATGTTATAAATGCTCTAGGTACGTACTTATTCTTGACTCTTTCTCCCTACCTTTCGAGAATTAACCTTTTCCCCTTGTTTCATATTCTAAAATCCTTGCTTCATGTTAACTCTATAAAATTGAAACTTTTTTAAAATATTTTTTATGAACATTATTGCTTGATAAATTGGAATGATTTCAGTTTTTATAAATTGGCATACTTATAGTCAATTTGGAACTATTTGAATTATTTTTTGAGACAATGATGGTTTATTTCTTGTCTAGTCTTTTGAGCTGATGTACTCTTCTTTTACTTCTCTTTATTTGCTGCTCTAGAAGGATTTCTTATCCTCGTTTTTTGTATTTCTCTTCCTTCTGTTAAATGAATTCCTCGGTTAAAAATCAAGTTGTTGATTGTCAGGGTCTATATTATACAATTTTGTCATTGGAGCTTACTCATTCTGGGGGCCAAAAGCAGGATATAATATTTACCATATGGTATTGTCACTTGTAGCCCTTTTAATTTAGTTCTATTTCCTTTTCCTTTTGTGTTGTTCTTTATGCTTCTTGTGTGTTTTCTTTTGTGGGAATAGTGGTGTATTTATTGTAAATATCCTCCAGCATTCCTTAGTAGTTACTAGTTGTTAGGTTAGCTTCTGCTATCTTGTCTCCTTCCCTGCTTTATAAATTGGCAGTTGTATCTCAATATTCTTAAGAGATTTAAATAAGAGAAAATACTTTTCACTCATATTGTCCACATCCCTTCACTTCAATGCAACCTGTTATTATCTTTTTGATACTCGGTCTATATGGCAATGTTTTAGTTTAACTGAGTTTTCTTGACAGAGTAATGCGGACTTGTTATTCGGAGGTATGACAATTTTTTGTGGGATTGTGGGTACACTAGCTGGAGGCTTGATTCTTGATAGGATGACTTCAACAATCTCTAATGGTTTCAAGGTATTATTGAATTTCATTTACCTATAATGTAAAGACTGACCTGCTTAAAAGTTAAAACTATATAATTGATAAGAGGGCGAATTCCTTAAGATCTGTAAATATCTTATCCAAGAAACAAGGAATTCAAGTTTTACCATTAACATTATATCTGGTATAAGAACTTGATGCTTATAGAGCTATTAACCATGGTTTATTTTAAAAGCTATCTATTCTCTTCCAATTAATGCTTTTTGATACACAACTCCATGGTTTTAAGCTATCTGTCAATTGTTTTAGGAATTTTCATTTTCACAAGAGTATTTGAGAACTATTGCACATAAACACGTCCATGTTTATTGACCAAAACTCAGCTTTGGTCACTGGTAAATTTGCTGCCTTCCTTTTTTCTTCTCTGTTTCTGGTTATGAAGTAGTCCACAGCTCCTTTAACTGTTATAATAACACTTCTTTTTGGGATGACATTTACGAAATTGAGGATGTTCTGTTCATCTTATCTATCTAGACGACCTTCAAAGATGTCATTCTACTAAATATAAGTTCATAAAAATCAGAAGTTACATTTTAAATATCATAGGCATCTTTCCTTTCGATTAGCCAATGCTGTTGGAGACCAGGTCCTTGGAGTTCCTTTACATGGATTTGTAGTTAGCTTCAATTATATGTTGGTCTTCGTTGCATAATCATCTTTGTTGTTTACATTTATTAATTTACTTAACTTATTTATCACTATTGCAGCTTCTTTCTGTAGCAACATTTCTTGGGGCAGTATTTTGCTTGGGTGCATTTTGTTTTAAAAGATTGCCTGGATTCTTGGTCTTTTTTACTATAGGTGAACTACTGATTTTTGCTACACAGGTAAAATTTGCTACTTTATTAAGGTTTGACGTGATATTTCTCATGCGTAGCAATGGTATGATATTGGTTTTGTACTGGATTATGGTCTCAGATGCTTTGCTCTAGGACGTGATAATTAGATTTAAGCTGATAATCTGGTCTCAGAACTTGCGTCTCCTTTTTTGGCTTTTTTCTTAATTTTACTTAATACCCCCTTACATTTAAAAGTTAAAATAAAACTCCATCAATTGCTAAATTCTTTGGAGATGCTTATCTATTTTAAAACAAACTAGTGTATGTTGTTGATGTTGCTTTTGTCGCTAAAGCAATCCATTAAATTAGGATCAACTAATAATGCAATATAGCAACCTAGGTCCTTCTCCTAAGGACCAATTTGTAGGTTTTTCTTTAGAATTTGAATTTAAGTGATGCAAAATGCAGTAAAATGAATCTAAATTAGAATGCAAGACATGACTGCCTAAATGCAAAATGGAAATGACTCGAAAACCTATGAGAATGAAACTAATCTAAATAAATGCAAATGCAATTTTTAGGGGTTTTTTATGGGGGAGAAATTAAATCCTAAGCAAAAGAAATAAACTAAAAGCTAAGAAATTCAAATAAGAAAAGATAACGAAGGTTTACTTCAGGTACGGTGAAGGGAACAATTTAGTATTTACATGGAGTTTACTTTCTTAGCCCAAATTAATTAATTAGACCAAAGAGAGATTAGTAAAAGAGAGGGATTAATAAGTCTAATCACCTAATTGAAACATAGGAAACCCTCGAGCTTAATAACACTTAATCCACTAGAGAATTCATAATAAAATAAGTGCTAGTTAATTAAACCAATTAAAACCAATATTCATGAATAATTTCAAATTAATTTTGGAAATCATATTTGCAATTGTCTGATTAAACAACTAGACAATTAGCCAATTCAATTAAATAATCAAGAGTATAAACCAAATTGACAATTAAATTAATAATGAAAACTCAATTAATAGTTCAACTACCAATTAAAAGTTTGCAAACAAAAATTCCAGCAATTATCTCAAAGACAAATCAAACCAAAATATCAATCTAATCCAAAAGAGATATGTTAATAATTTAAAACTAGACTGTTTTCAATTAATACAACTCAAAATTATCTAAAACTAAATAATCTCAAGTCTTGAAATAAATGGATAACAGGAAAGACTCTCCTTTGTGGTTTTCAAGTGTAAGCAACTAGGCTCTAGCTTCCTTCATGCTCCTCCCTAGTTATCTCCCAAGCTAACTCAAGCTTCCGGGGAAATTGTCCTCCCTCCAAGCTTTGACCAAGTCACAGACATGATGATTGATGGGGAATTTAAGTGTGGTTCTGTGAGTGATTGTGGAAGCAAGATATGAGGAGGGTTGAATGCTATATGAAGAGGTAATGGAATGGAAGAAGATGGAGAGTATATGAAAGCTTGAGAATGAAGCGTTAGTTCTCCAAGGAGAGCGTGTAAAACTATGTGATGGCTAGGTTAATCTTTATAGGAGGATGAAAGAGCTTTGGGTATAAAATTTGAGGCCATTAGAATTTAATTAGCCCATTCAAACTTCTAAAAATAATTATGCACCATAGGATTTCATAATCTTCTTTTCCTTGATCTACAAGAATTAAATAAGATCCTGATGTATCATATATTAGGAAATATTAGTCCATCACAAAATAGGCAATTAAGATATTAACAATTTAATCCCAATAATATCATAATCAATTCAGATTTATACTATTTCCTAATATAGGCTAATGATCCAAATTAGCGTACAATCACCCCAAAATATATAAATAAGGTGGGATAAAATATATGAAAATATTGATTTATCAGCTGTCTTATTTGAATATTTTTCCATGTTTTACATTGTACTGTTGCTCTCAACCAAAACAACCTAATCATTTTTTGAGACCATATATGATTCGGCTTGAGATCAGATAGTTGATCATGTCACACTTCTATTTCTTCCATAGATACACGTAAACAACCCTTTATTAGATTTCCCCACAAAAATTTAGCGCGTTTTTTTTTTTTTTTGAAAAAAAAATCTACATTGCATTGCTTTCTTTAGATTTTAAGATGGTCTTCGTTTGTAGTTGGTACTTGGTAGCATATTTTAAGTTATTTTAACTTTATGCAGGATAGAACATTTGCTTAGTTTCTTCATTTACTTGTTATGATTGATTCAATTATAGTTGTAAGCATATTTAGCTTCTTTGATCCCCATGTTACTGCTGCTTTATTGATTGGTTGTAACCAACATCATTTATCATCCACCCAAGTCTATATGCAGTGTCTTCAAAAAATTTCCTTTGATTCAATTGCTTGCCCTCTATCTGTTTCCACCCATTTTTATTTGTTTATTTTGAATTACCTCCATAATTAAATTCCTTCATTGACCTAAACACTTGTAGAAGACATTTAGCGACACAATGAATATAATGTATTCAAAATTTTCTAGAACGGCATCTTACACATTTCTTATGATGATCCACTGCTTTACGCTGGGTATTTTTATTCAGTTGTGTTGTTGTGGTCTGTTACTTTGTTTGGGTTACTGCTTAAATATTTGGTTGATGACATAACATTACTTTTGCAGGCTCCTGTGAATTATATTTTCTTACATTGTGTAAAACCAAGTTTGAGGCCACTATCTATGGCAATCGCCACTGTTTCACTCCATGTATTTGGAGATGTACCTTCCTCACCACTAGTCGGGGTCTTGCAGGTGTTTACTCTTGTTTTACTTGATATTTTGACTTTTTTGGTTACTTTCATATTTGGATGTTAACAGATCACAGTTATATATGCTTAAATCATTTAGTTTGATCGGAATATCTTATTTATGCCCCCCAAATATGCTTGTAAACTTAATACTGAATAT
Organism: Acacia crassicarpa; assembly: GCA_034222035.1. Lineage (NCBI taxonomy): Eukaryota > Viridiplantae > Streptophyta > Magnoliopsida > Fabales > Fabaceae > Acacia > Acacia crassicarpa. The sequence continues at coordinate 12,572,347 of JAWXYG010000009.1, read as the reverse complement.
AAAAGTATCTTTTTCATTTATGGCTTTTTCTTTTCTGAGAGACTAGTATATAATGTGAAAGCTGCACGAGATGGCACTTAATCTATTAGGCTAAGGGGGAGGACTGTAATTTCAATAAAATATAGGGGAGGTTAATTTTCATTTTCTAATCTATGTGGGATTCATAATATCAATCGCAGGAAAGTTTTAGTGATGATTGCTTAAAATGGTTTAAAAGATCAAAAAATGCTGTGTGTGTATATCTCTATTTGCTTCTCCCTTCAATGTGAAAGTTTTAGATCCTATTTTCCTGGAAGACAGCTTATCAATTTGCCCCTTGAGTTTTGGTTGGAAAGACGGTGTAAATTCTAGGAACAAGAACTGTCTGACCATAGTCTCCATACAAGAATCTATCCCTTAAACATGGTTTCTGCTTGTGTAGTAACCTGTTCTGGTGTCAATTGTTGTGATATTATCTGTCTATGAATTAGTTTCCCAGTTTTTCTCAAAGCAATTTTTACTTGCACCATTGTGATATCCCTCCATTCTGCATCTGTCAGTGCCATTATTTCCTGACTTGCTAACATTCTCTACTTGTTTAGGCTGTAATTGATATTAGTCTTATTTATATTCATCATTTAGTCCTTTGACATAAGTCATATTGGATTTCCATTCACAGGATCACATTCATGACTGGAGAAAGACAGCCCTTATTCTAACCTCCGTTTTCTTTCTTGCTGCTTTGATATGGTTCATTGGTGAGTGCCATGCTTTTTTCTTTTCTTTTTTTTTTGTGGTTATTTTCTTTTCTTAACTTCTGCAATGTATGCGTCAAACTAGAAAGTCTTACTTATTTTATCTTCAAAGGTAAACCAAATCTTCAGTGCACTTTATGAAGAAAGTGTTAATTAAAACTATTATGGGTTTTTTTTTTTTTTCAAATACTCTGGTCATTAATGCATCCTTTTTTCTGTTATTGCTTGAAGATTAAACTTTATACTATTAGGATAGATAAATGGAGGCATTTGTTAAAAAAACTCAACTAGAATGACTAGACTATGAAACTTTTATTAAGAGCCAAGAAGCAATATTCTACCACCTCCATTCCTTTGTATAAGATCTTGTTTGTAGTACAATTTACACTACAAAAGAGATATTATATTAATGACCCGAGGTAGTATTCAGCATATATGGAACCATGTCAAAATTAGTGAAGAGAAATATAAACTTTGGCGGCTATTATTATGTAATTCACTGGAGGGGAGAAATTGAGTGCCCGACTTCCTGTGCATGGATAATTTTTTTGGGCCAGAAATGTAGCAATGCATGTATCTTGTGCTGGCATTTAGTTTATGGAGGCACTAACTCTAGAGAATGATAGAGACGAGTCAAAATCCTAGCTCTAAATGTAATTGTTAATTTGTCTGAAAACTATAGTTTGGAAACTGATAGTATTGTGTTAATTACCCAGAAAGACGATGCAACAATTTTGATAGAATTCCTGGTGGTATTTGTTGCTTGAAGACGCTTGCTCCTATTTGTTAACTTCTTTCCTAAACAGAAGAGATTAATCCTATCTACCCTACAGGGATTTTTCTGAAAAGTGTTGATTTATTCGACAAAGATGCTGACGAGCAACCTGCTACATCTAGACCATTACTTGATGATTCCATTGAATCCTGATTTATCGCCCATCCTTGACGAGTAAGATTACATTACTAATGAATTTATATGACATGAGTTGGTTACCTTTGTGCTTGTGAATTTCATATGACATGAGTTGATTACCTTGTAGCCTGTCTTGTGCATTGTGATTCTTTCTTGCTCATGTCATTCTGTTAATTTTGTGGGATGCAGAAAATGTCGGGTTACGGTATCATCTTATGGAAGGGCTTTGGCAATATTACAAGTCAAGTGACGACACGACTCTTGAAAAGTGAAAAATATACTGTAAATTATGCCAAATAAGTGAGGTGTTTGTTGTTGATGGAGTGGCAAGTCCCCATTGTGTTAATATTTCTTATGTTTAAAATGTATATACGTAAAATCACAAGATATTCATATACTCTCCATTCCTTTTTTTGTAGGTTAATAATGTAGTTAGAAATTGTCAATGTGTTGATGGACGGAATTATTTTTCTCATGATACCTCCTATTGTACCAAATCCTTTACCATTAAAAGTTCATTTCTTGATCCATACTCTCTCGTTTTTAAATATAAAATAGAGTTAACTCTTTTTGGAGATATTAAGAATGCTTATTAAATAACTTTAAAATATTTATATTTGTCTTTTTAAAAAAAAAAATTATTTTGCCTAATTTATAATTTAAGGATACACAACATATGATATGATAAGTAACTTATTTAGTTTATTTTTTTTTTCTTGGGTTATTAGGTTAAGGTGTGATTTGGCCAATAAACTATTGACTCAAGAGCGTACAGCACAATTAACTATTAATTGGATTTTAAATACCAACAAACTATTTAAAATGTAAAATAAGCACATCTGTTACCAGCAATTTAACTGTTAGTAGCCAAGACGCCATCAAAGATTGCTTCACCACCAACAACAAAACCCTAGCCTATTGACCATTTGTGGGGACCGTTGTCCTGCTTACATCAGCCACGAGCACTTTTGTTTACTATAACTGTGCCAGAACCTTTAACGGCGACCAAGAAACCTAAGAAAAAAATTAGGAAAAACGAAGGAGGAAAAAAAAAACACCTCCTACACCTAAGAAACCAAGAAAATGAACGTAACTGCCAGGAAACCACCTCAAAGTCGGCACTTTCTTAGTGTATGAGATGGAACCCGAGCCAACCCCACCCTTGAACCCGATCTCCAATGGACTCTTACTCTACTCCTACAACAAGTACAAGAAGAGGGGTCAACGAAGACATTCCACGACCTTTCTCCTACTCTTTTAAGATTTTTCTTGAACACTTTGTCGGCAACTCACACGATTATTACTATTACCTTCCCAAACTTATAAAAACTTGGGCAAATTGTTTAGGGTGCCAACCCCTAATCATTCTTTTACCTTTTTTGGCGTCTGGTAAACCAACACCCTGTTTGACCCCTACGATCAACATGAACCTGAACGACGAAGGTCAACCAAATTCTTTGAAGAGTTCGAGGGGTAAAGCTTCGGAGCAAGAAGCATATGGGTTCTCTCCAATGGAATTAAGTTCTGGAGCGTTTGGAGATGCCTCAGCAAGTTTGTCAATGGCGGGCATTGCCCTCTCTAGCCATCCTCCTTCGTCTTTGTATGATTCTCCTTTCATGGAGTTTAGAGCATTCTCAACCATGAGCTCGACGTGTCTGGCTTCGCCACCTCCTGCTGCTCCTGTTAGTGACGAGAGAGCTCCTTCAACACCAACAACTATTAAGGAGGAGGCTGGAGGTGAGTTTGAGGACGTGGATTTGCCACACCCGCTTGAGTGTTTACAGGAGAATCCAATTCCGCCATTTCTATGGAAAATTTACGACCTGGTGGATGATCCGTCTCTGGATCCGATCATATCATGGGGGTCGACCAATGCTAGTTTCATGGTATGGGACCCTGTGGAATTTGCTAGGATCGTCTTTTCCCCCCCACATTCTTTTCCAATGGACGTTAAGTTGCTAATGATGGATTTGTGCTCATTTTATATTTTGAATAGTTTGTTGGTATTTAAAGTCCAATTAATAGTTAATTGGGCTGGACAATCCTAAACCCTTAGTTTAATGGTCAAATTACACCTTAACCCATTTTATCTTATATCTAAGACCAAAAGGAGTATTTTTTAGCCAAAACTTTTTGTACACCAATTAAGTTCCTTCTTAAATAATGAAGTCTAAATTATGCACACTAGGTATTGTTTTGAAATTTACTTGAGGCCTCCTCCGTTGCGTGCATAAGGAGGTGATATAATTTAAAGCTTCTTATATCACCACACCTAAAGCGTAGTTTAGGGATTTTTGGGCTCCGGGAAAAATCACAACCAACGGGGATATAACTTATCAACATTATGTTATTTTTCTAGCCTTGAGCTACAAAATTACTTATAAAATTTTCATTATCGAATAATTATAACATTGTGTATAAAAAAATAATTAGAACATTTCATATTATATATATACACACACAAACACTTCACCTTCAATTGATAATATGACTACCACTCAATTTATCTTGTAATACAATTAAGCATAAATATGATATGAACAATTTTAATTTTGAAAAGCTTTTTTTGATACAAATGAAAGACTGAGTAAATAAAAGCAAACTACAATGGGGAAATTAATCCCATATTCTCATTCGAAACAAGAGTCCTCAAAGATTCAGGACACACATTTAGGAAAACGGATGAAGAGAGGCCTTGTTTTGCAAGGGCTTCAGCCACAGTGTTCCGATCTCGGGGGATAAAATGAAGATAAAGATCCCACCTTCTTGACATAAACTCCTTACTAGTCCAATACAACAGCTTCCCTCTATTACCCAGATGCTCATCAGATAACTCATCAATTAACTCTTTAGAATCAGATTCAAGGATAATTTTCCGGAAGCCAAGGTCCCAAGTCAGATTGAGGCCTTTTATGATAGCCCATTCCTCTGCTTCAAAAACATTGCAAGAACCTAGAAAGTGAGTAAAGCCAGCCACCCACTTCCCAAACTGATCCCTTATAACACTACCACACCCAGCCCGACTCACATAGCGTGTTACAGCCCCATCCGTTAACCTTAACCAAGCCATCCTCCGGCAGAACCCATTTAGCCACACAGGCAGATTGAGGGAGAGACACTACTGGGAAATCCTGTAGCTGTGTGAAGCTGGTCCAGGATTTTAATACAGCACTAGCAGGAAGATCTGGTTTCACAAAGTCCTGGTAGCAACCAATCCTTAGTCTTGTCAATCTTTCATTCATTCTTATAGGCAACAAACGAAGGGATAAGGGTCTTAAATGCCATGAAAGTTTTCGCACAGGAGAATTGGGTGAACGGAAGTTTTTTTTTTTTTGCTCAAAATTGCCACGGAAGTTTACAAAACATAGCAATTTTGTCATTGTTAAGTTTAACTGAGTGTACACGTGTTATGTCACCTCATCACACGTGGCATGCCACCTCATTAAGCAAATAAGAGTTAAGTATCATTTTTGCCTCGGAAGTTTTCATTGAAGAGCAAGTTTGCCCTGGAAGTTTACAAAACGTAGTAATTTTGCCCTTCTGTCACTCAATATTAAATTTGACTATTAAATCAGTTAAAGAACACACATGTCATACCTTGAAAAGATCGAACTTGGAGTAAGAGAGGGAGATCCTTGAGACATTGAGCTCAAGGCAGCTAAAAGTTATGAAGCCGAACTGGTCAAAAGGATTGAAAGGTCTGTCACAAAACCCAGAGGAAGCATTACTTATAATCTAAGCAAATGAAATGCAAAACGAGAAATGAATTGTCCCACAAATTAGCTCAATAAGACAAATCAATAGTGATAGTATTTATCTTTGTACAGACTAGGTCACCCACCCTGTCCTACAAAGTACGTACATCTACACTGCTCCTAAAAATTCCAGCGATTTTAAGTGATGCTTACTAAACCAATTTTTGGGACAATTCATTATTGATTTTTCCCAAAAATTGGTTTGATATAGACAAATCAATAATGAATTGTACTAAAAATTGGTAAGCATCACTTAAAATTGCTGAAAATTTTGTGAGACAAGGTGGTGGCCTAGATCAGTCTGTACCAAGGTAAATATTATCACTATTGATTTGTCTTACTGAACCAATTTTTACGATAATTCATTTCTCGTTTTGCATTTCATTTGCTTAGATCATAAGTGATGCTTCTTCTGGATTTTGTGACAGACCTTTCAATCCCTTTAACCAGTCCGGCTTCATAAATTATGGCCGCCTTGAGATCAACATCTCAAGGATCTCCCTCTCTTACTCCAAGTACGACCTTTTCAAGGCATGATATGTGTGTTTCTTTAACTGATTTAATAGTCAAATTTAATATTAAGGGACAGAAGGGCAAAATTGCTACATTTTGTAAACTTCTAGGGCAAACTTGCTCCTCAACAAAAACTTCCAGGGCAAAAATGATATTTAACTCTTATTTGCTTAATGAGGTGGTATGCCATGTGTGCACTCAATTAAACTTAACGGTTAAAATTAATGAGGGGCAAAATTGCTACTTTTTGTAAACTTCCATGGCAATTTTGAGCCAAACAAAAAACTTCCGTTTACCCAATACTCTTAAACGAAAACTTCTATGACATTTAAGACCCTTATCCTAACGAACGAATATATTTGTAAAACAACTACTTTCCTCCAATCCTCAATTCAAAAAAAAAAAAAAGGCAATACGGTCATTTCCCCCAGTTATATTGGGCCTAATCTAACACATCTTTTTATTGAGGTCTACAATGTATAAAATACTGATAATACCTACTCCTTATTATTCTTAGTATAAAAATTTTGTAGCTCAAAATAGCGAATCTTATAAGATTGGATGGAATCTATATTATTGACTCCGTATAATCAATGGTAGAATTAGGGGACCTAGGGTGGGACACCCCCCCCCCCAAAAAAAAAGTTGGGCCCCCGAGCAGATCTATGGAAGTGTATGTGTTCGGACCATCTTCAAATTTGTGATATTTGTTGATGATAGGCTCCAATATTGCGAATTCTGCTGCACTTAGAACCTGTTTGGTACAGGGAACTCATGATAGTTCCTAAGAACATAATAGAGTTCCCATGGCAAAAAAACGTTTGGTGCGCAGGTTTCCCATCAAACTGAGTTCCCGCCTGGCGCCATCTTCCCACAAACATGGGAAATTGAAATCCCTTTAAAACTGGCGGGATCTTCAAATCTTCTCGAGAGAGTGAATAATTGGGACAAAAAAGCCCATCTAAACCAAATGCAAGTGAGGATCTGGAAGGAGGAGGAGCCAAAGAAGCTTGAGACGACAATGGAAGCTTGGATCGAAGGACTGGGCAAGGAAGGTCGAATCGAGGTCTGATCTGCTCGACGGTGATGGTGGTGTGATGCAAGAGGGCGCTAGCGATGGTGGATGAAGGAGAGGGCACCGACGATGGGGGATGAAGGAGTGGGTCGAATCGAGGTAAGAGGTAATGAGTTTCTATTGTTTGAGCGCTCTGCGTGGTAAAATCGTCGATGCCTGTTTCTTTCACCTGAGGACACAAGCATAGATAGCTTAAGGAGTTGTTAGTTTTTCTATTCAAACGCAAGCACATAGTTACATGTTATGTTCGAACTTACGTTTTTCGTTCGAACCAAGCAAGGGGTATTGTGGGAATTTTACTTCACCTTTCCACTTAACCAACATCCAATTATTCTTACCAAACATTTTATTTTCCCTCAACTTAAATTCCCTTCGCATGTCTACCAAATAGTTCAACTTTTTAATTCCCTCTCAACCTTTCATTTCATTCATTTCCCTCTTCTAAGTTCATTTCCTTCCTTAAATTTTCCCTGTACCAAACAGGCCCTTAGACCATGAAGTTGTGCTTTGGAGGCCATTATGGAAGAGCTAACAGCAAGATGTGAGGAGTCAAGTGATTGATTACTGATTAGACCTATACTCACTCTTTCAGTTTCTACAGTAATTACTGAAAGATCTTTTTTTGTTATGAAAATAATCAAGAATGGACTTCGAAATAGAATGGAAAATTAATTTCTTGATGATTCTTTGATTACATACATTGGGGAAAAATTGAGTTTTAGCTTAGATTCAATTATTAATTAGTTCAAAAATATGAAAAAACGTAAAGTAAAAGTAAAGTAAAGTAATCTTAATTTCTGTAATATATTTTTTTTTTAATTTTGTGTATTTCAAGTACTTTTATTTATAATATAATATTTTTTTATTTTTGCTCCTGCCATTAAAATTCATGATTCTACCACTACATATAATGATGACACGTATATCAGGGACCTTGTGTAGAATGGAGCACTGGTGGTGGTGGCGGTGGTGGTGGTGGTGGCGACTAGGGGTGGGAATAGGCCAGGCCCCTATCAGGCGGCCTACGGCCTGGCCCATTTAGGACCTGGTCAGGCCTGGCCTGTTTGTCAAAAAGGTCAGGCCAAGGCCTATTTAAAGGCTTATCTGTGTAAATAGGCCAGGCCTATTTTTTTAAGGCCTGGCTTGTAAGCCTTCAGGCCTGGCCTATTTATATATTAAATAAATATATTTATATTTGTACCATATAAATAATATAGTATTTATTTTTTTATTCTCATATTTATATATATTTTGATAGATTTAAAATAAGTAAAGCCTTTTTATAGCCTTTAAGGCCTGTAAAAAAGGCTTACATATAGGCCTTTTTAAAGGCCTACATTGTAAGTAGGCCTTTAAAAAGGCTTCAGGCCTGACCAGGCCTTATGAAGGCTCAGGCCTGAGCCTAAAAAAAAGTTTGCATTCAAGGTCAGGCCCAGGCTCAGGCCTTTTATTGCCATTACAGGCTCAGGCCTATTTAGCCAAAGCCTAGCCTGGCCTGGCCTATTTCCATGCCTAGTGGCGACGATGGTGGTGGTGGTGGTGGTGGCGGCGGCGGCAGCAGTGGTGGTGGTGGCAGTGGTGGCGATGGTGGCGGCGGTGGTGGTGGTGGTGGTGGGGCTGTGGCGGTGGCGGCGGCGGCGACGGTGGTGGCAGTGGTGGTCGTGGCGGTGGTGGTGGTGGGGTAGTGGTGGTGGTGGTGACGGTGGCGGTGATAGTGAACGAGGGTAAATTTCTGCTTCGATTGAGGGAAAAATAAAGGGAAAATTCGTTTGAGGGCCCCTATTGGGCAATTAATTCCAGAAAAGGCCCACAAAATATGAAAATACGGAAAAAGGCCCTGAAATTCTGACAATACCCAAAAAGGCCCAAAGATTCTGACGGAGTTGTTAATGAGGCTAATATAGTTGTTAGTGGGGGGCTGATATAGTTGTTAACCGGGCTGATTTAGTTGTTAAAAAAAAATTTAACAACTAAATCAGCCCGGTTAACAACTATATCAGCCCCCCGTTAACAACTATATCAGCCCCATTAACAACTATATCAGCCCCCCGTCAGAATCTTTGGGCCTTTTTGGGTATTGTCAGAATTTCAGGGCCTTTTTCCGTATTTTCAGATTTTGTGGGCCTTTTCTGAAATTAATTGCCCAATAGGGGCCCTCAAATGAATTTTCCCAAAAATAAATTCTGATTTTTTGCCCTAGAATAAAGAAGCCAAAATTTTTAGCTTCTTTTTTTTACTCCCCAACACAAAAAATAAACTGGTTCATCCCGGGAGCAAGAAAAAAAAAACCAGATTTACTAAACACAATTCTTGTCCATTTTTGTTCCGGGGCACAGAAATTAGGAAAAAATTCATTCTAGGAGTGTTACCATGCACACCCTAAGCAACCGCTTATTTTGCCTTCTGCTCCCATGACCTTGACCACACTAAGTGCATTTAGTTGTGTTTTTATATAAAAATCAACTTTACATTTAGTGCATTAAAATGTGGCAAACTAAGATTTGAATCTTCATTAAGAGAAGTGCTCATATTTAGTGCCCGACAATATATCGAATAAAATTATCTCTAATAAAAAAAAATAGATGTGCCTAGAAAAAATAACTTTACATTGTATAGTATCACAAAAACTACATTGAAAAGCCTCATTACAGCAAATCTCTTTAGTCTTTATATACAAGATTGAGATTAATGATAATGACGTTTATGTATTCCTTACAAAAGATTAAGACTTGCTTTCTCTTTTCTGTCACTGGCAAAGAAGTTGGGCGTGGCATGTAACCAATCAGGTTTTTTAATGGGGAAGAAGGATCTCAAACAATATATCTTGGCAACTCAAGACATTGTTAGGAAATTATCACATGAATATAATAACTAATAGAGCAATTCCACTTCTAGTTGACTACGAAACTGGGATTAGATATATAATTGTGAACCGTGAAACACATTTTCTAATTAAAAAGAAGTGCGAAGCACTAGCTTAGCGACCAGTGGGTATTTTGCCGCCTTGGTCTATTGAAAAAGCAAGACAGTGACAAGCTCTTTCTATCAGACCATGTCTAGATTAGTTGAATTTAAAGCCTTAATCAACTGGGGTCCACATTAAACTCCCTCGGCTGCATCAGCATTTGAAACAAACTTTGGCTGTTTCTTCTTCAGTTCTCTGCACGATCTTCCCCCTTCTCTGCTTTTGTTACTGTTGGTTTTGTTTGAATTTACCAAAACCCATTTCCGAGTTTCAACGTTGTACTGTGATTTCTTTATTTAGCTCGGGATTGCAAAGGGCGTTGTGTATTCAATTTGGTTCCTTTTTTTTTTTTTTTCACGTCAAGTTCTTCGGGAGCTACCAAAAGCTCGGTAAGATTCTAAACTTTTGATTAAAAGCTCATTTTTCACAGAATTTGCTGGCTTTTTTGTTTTTCTGTCCAGTGAGTTTGTTGTATAATTTCGTCAAGTATTATTGCATTTAATGGAAATCAGTGACACTTGCACAGGAAATCTTAATATTTCAGTCAGTAGGATCGTATGTGGGGACACCGTGGGCATCTCTACATCCTCAATTTGAGACCTCAAGCATGAAAAGGAATCAGCATATCCTTTGCTTTGCTTTTCAAATCCCCCATAGTTTGTTATTGTTAGTTGCAGGCCTGGGTCCAATTTTTTTTCTTTAAGGTTAAAGGACAAATTAATGCAGTGTAGAACAATGGATTTATGTATGTTTTCTGAAAGTGTATTTGATAGATTGCATATGGTTAGGTGTCATTTTGGGATGTATCAAGCAACCTTGAACTGTATGCTATATAGCTATAGCTGGCTACTTTTGTTTTCTGAAAATTGGAGCTGGTGGTCTGAAATTGTGGCAGTTTGGAGCTAACAACTATTCTAAATTCTCTATTTTTCTTCTCTTATACCATTTTCTTTCTTTAGAGTTTGGATTTCCAAAATTATGCATTGCATGGCTGGGTTGTAAGATTATCAATTCCTTCAAAGCCAGCAGCAGACCCACTTTTATATCAAGGCAAAATTTTCTTGAGAATATAAGCTCAACATGCACATGAATCATGGGACTAGTGCCCCAAATTTTTTTTTTTTTTTTTTGGGATCAATTTAATTTGGCCGCTATTAGGAAGTTACTTTTATCAGCTTTGGATGATTTCAGAGGCTTGGTATGATTTATGATTTCTTTTACCATCCGTTTCAAATTGTTTCCTTCTAGTATTGCGTTCTGAACCTATAAAATACAAAAAAAGGGGTAAAGAATCTAGATTGTTGCTAAACTTTATTGAGCCGTTTTGGAATTGAGATATATAGCTTCTATATTCTGATAAAAGATAGGGATGTTCTTGTTCATCTGAGTCCCTGCTTCTTGTCAATTGTCCTAGTATCAGACAAAGATGAGAATGGAAGCGTTAGTTGTGACAAAATTAATTGACTATGTGTTGTTTGCAGTCTGAAATTATTAATGCCCGCATTATACGTCATGAAATTTAGCTTTCTTTCGAGGTGAAATGTATACCCCCGAGAAAAATATATTCCTTCAACTTCCATCTCATTATTATTTAAGACTGAAACTTTAAGCGACCAATAAATTGACACTCACAAAAAGTCAACAATCATATTTGTTCTGCTGCGAAGCTGTTAATGCTTATATCAAAAGATTTTTGTAATTGACCTCATTCGTTGTGTAAATAATTGCGCTTCATCATTTCTCCCCTCAAACCAATGGAAGTCAGCTTAGCTGGTAAAAGGCAATGGCATCATTTCTTTTCGACCTAAGCTCGATCGTCCGAGTAAATATAAGATTTTCTTCAAGATTGGAGCTATATTTTTTGCAGATGGATGTAGCTAAGGACCTTGCTGCTGGCACAGTTGGAGGTATAGCACAATTAGTATGTGGACACCCTTTTGACACCATCAAGGTTAAGCTTCAAAGCCAGCCCACACCACTTCCTGGCCAGCTTCCCAAGTATTCTGGTGCCATTGATGCTGTCAAGAAGACATTAGCTGCTGAAGGTCCCAGAGGGTTATACAAAGGTATGGGCGCACCACTCGCCACAGTAGCAGCATTTAACGCTGTCCTGTTCTCGGCCAGGGGACAAATGGAGGCCTTATTGAGGTCCCATCCCGGTGCCCCACTTACCGTCAAACAGCAGGTTGTTTGTGGTGCTGGTGCTGGAGTTGTGGTTTCCATTCTAGCTTGCCCCACTGAACTCATAAAATGCAGGTCAATGATCATCACCCTTCTGTTGTCATTTTCTGTAGAGAAATTGTTTTTGTAGTATTGATCCATAGAAAATTTGTAGACCACATTAATCACAATTAGACTTCCTGACATGTTGTCTCTTTTGTGACTGGGCTCTAACATGTTTATATGTTTTCCGTGGTTCGATTGATCTATAAGTAATCACCAACATTTACCTTATGCTTTGATGGAGAAAGAATTAGGAGAGAAGGAATACTAAGAGGGAAAACTCTCAAAAATAGTAAATCTTTTACCATTTTAGGAAGTTTTCATTCCTAGTATTCTCTTCCCCCTATTTTCCCCTCACTTTTCTCTCCATCCAAACATAGGGTTAGTTCCAAGTTCAAGTTTTTCTTCTTTTTTTTTCCCCTAGTGTTTTGTTGAAAACACCTACAAAAAACACAATATATGGTCCAAGTCGTGCTTTTAAGACACAGGCCTTAAAATTTATCCCTCCACGCGAGGTAAGAATAGAAGGCGGCACTCTTCAAGATTAAACGAACCCTTCATGTAGAAAGCCAGAGTAAAACGGCAAAATTATAGAACTTAGGGAAAGAGAAAGGGGGAGAGCTCGGCATAGAGCTCAGTGGCCTCTAACCATGCACCATACGTTGTCCTTTTTTCTAATATGTTTCTCTTAAAAGTATGAAGAGGATGAGAGTAAGATCCAACCAATACAAGTACCTCCTTTCAAGCTTATAATCAACATACCAGCTGTCTCCTTAACTTCTACTTGAAACTACACTGTGGATCTATGCTTTGCATGGATTTTGAAGTGAACTACGATATTTATGACTCATGAATAATGCAACTTCCTGTAGATTTTATATAATATAATACAGATACATAGATATCTTGATCCTCTGATAGGTTTATCTCTTCAGGTTGCAAGCACAGAGTGTCCTTGCAGGTTCTGGAAAATCTGCTGTGGCTGTTAACTATGGAGGACCCATGGATGTGGCCAGGCAAGTCTTAAGATCCGAAGGCGGGGTGAGAGGTCTATTCAAGGGCATGGTCCCAACGATGGCCCGAGAAGTACCTGGAAACGCGGTCATGTTTGGCGTTTATGAAGCAACAAAGCAGTTGCTAGCAGGAGGTTCTGATACATCCGGGCTAAGTAGAGGCTCATTGATTGTTTCTGGAGGCTTGGCTGGGGCTTCAGTGTGGTTAGCGGTTTACCCAACCGATGTGGTTAAGAGTGTGATTCAAGTGGATGATTACAGAAACCCAAAGTTTTCTGGTTCCGTTGATGCTTTCAGGAAGATTTTGGCTTCAGAAGGGTTAAAAGGTCTGTACAAAGGCTTTGGTCCTGCCATCGCTCGTAGTGTTCCTGCAAATGCAGCTTGCTTCTTGGCTTATGAGATGACTAGATCAGCCCTGGGTTGATTCTTTATCTTTGTTAATGACACATTAATTCAAGCAATCATTTTCTTTCATCAGTGATTAGATTAGAGAGAATCACTACGAGGTTGCATGTTACACTCCTGTTATTCGGACTTTTCGGTTATCATATTCCTTTCTGGGGATCTTATAGTGATTCTCCCAGTAGATTATGTTACTGTTGGTCCTTGATAGATAAGAAGAAAAATGAGCCTAGGTTGATTCATTATCTTTGTTAATGACAAATTAATTCAAGTAATCATTTTTTCCACTGATTAGATTAGAGAGAATCACTACAAGGTTCCATGTTACTCTCTTGTTATTATGACTTTTCGGTTACTGCATTCCTTTTTGAAGACCTTACAGTGATTCTCCCAATATATTTTGTTATTGTTGGTCCTTGATAAATAAAAAGAATTTCTCTTCTATTAATGCTTCCTTACCAATAATTAAAAAAGAAAGGGTAATTAAGGAAAACGACTAGGGTATTTTAAAAAATATATATCATATTAATTAATTTAACTAATTTTTTTTAATCTAATTAAATTAAATAAATATATCTTATATTAAAAATTAGAGAAATACCATATGTGGTGAAATTGAAAATAGGGGTGTGGAAAGAGAAAGGTTGAGGGAGAGTTATTTCTGTGTGGTGTGAAGGAAGTCACAAACAAAGGGGGACTACTTTCCTTTTTTTGGGCTTGACTTTCCGTCTTTACTTATTCCCATCATTTTCTCTCCATTCCCCTTTGCTATCATTAGATTTTTCAACAGTCCAGATTTATCATTTGATAAAAATATTATTATAATTTTAAATTTAATTTTTTTACTTTTGTGGCATAATTTTTTTTGTTACACTCACATAAAAGTGAGTGGATCCCTTATAAAGAGAAGAAAGAAAATATTAGTGAGACCCATTTACTTCTATATAAGTGTGGCAAAAAAATTTCTGCGGCAAAAACAGAGACATTAAACCTTATAATTTTACCACAAAAGATATAAAAATAATTTTTCTTACAAGATGAAAAATAAATTTGAACTATTAAAATAATTTTTATATCTTTAAGGTAAAATTATAATAAATAATAAATTTAGACAACGATTAGGAAAAAGGAAAAAGGAAAAAGACGGGAATGAGTAAAAGATGAAAGCCAATTCCACTTTCCTTCAAGATATGGATGGAAAAGTTGTAGTTTCTATGCAAAGCTAAGATTCCGGACAAGAATAAACAGATACTTTATTACCATTTTTCCCAATTATTTAATTAATGTGATTGATAGAAAATATGTCTACAGGTTTATCTCTCTCTTTTTTGATGGATTGTGTCAGGTTTATCTAATCCCCGTTGCTTTATTTCTTTTTTGCTGCGAGATAGAAATATAATTACTAAATTTTATTCTGAATATATTTTACTTCTTTAAATTAGATTAGATCATTGAAGCTATTTTTTATTTTATAATAAAATATAATTATTGGATATATATATAGTTTTGTTGGATATATTTTTTCCTTTAAATTAGATCAGATTTGGGGTATTTATATTTTTTTTTTATTCCACATTTACCTTGTATTAATATTTTTACCAATTACCAAACATAATTTGAAGTTTGAACCTCTTTTTACCTTTTCCCCTCTCCCCTACCCCCTTCCTTTTAACGTTTTTTTTTTTTCCAAAAAGACAAATATCATGAAGATAAAAGGAATGTAATGCAGAAATAGTACACAAATAATAATCTAAACTATAAACGAAAACAGAATTATTCGTCATAATATAAATTATAACAAAATATTTTAGCATTATAAGGACATCATATCAGACTGCATCTTTAGACAAGGAACAATATATAATGTGAAGGGAAAACTAGAAAGGATTTCTTTTTAAAAAAAAAAAAAGAAAAAGAAAAAAAAGAAAAAGCTTCCATTATATTCTTCCGATCCTAAATATATGATATAGTTTATAGTATAAATCAAATATTTACGACTGGAGGTATCAAACATGGCTTAACTTAAAATATATCCTCCCTCTTCTTACCAAACACAATCATGAGGGAGAATATTTTCAACTGATAATTTCCAGCTTTCAATAGTTTATATAGGTCTTTACTCAATAATTTTTGAGTCTATTAAATCTTCAAGAATGAGCATTATTATAAATATGTGGTATGTCCAATAATTGAGCTTTATGCGTTGTTTATTACAAGTTTCCATGGCCCCATCCTAAATCGTAATCAAGTTCAATAATTGATTTTGTCTTCATTTAGAGTGAGAGAGAGAGAGAGAGTCAAACTGGAGAGATGCTGCAACAATCATTTCAAGTTAATTTTATTTCCAGTTATGCGTTTAGTTATTTACACAATTATTAAATCCAAACCGGTCAATTTGGACAGGAAACCAATGAACCAATCGTAAATCGGTCTGATTCCGATATTAACCAAATATACTCTCTCTCTCTCTCTCAATCAATTTTGTTTAATTTTCTTTATAAGTTTATACGAATAACCCTAAAATGTTTACTTTTTTAATTGATTTGATCTCAGGTTAGTTCCGATTTAACTCTGGCCTGATCCACTGATATTTGAGACAAAATCTCGATCGGTCTGGTTTTAATAACCTTGGTTATTCATATACTCCTATGTGTTTTGCACTTCACACTATATAGTGAAAACATATTCCAGATACAGGTGAGCAATGAGATCAATTTTAAATAACTTCTATTAGATTCATTCATGTCATATTCCTGTAAAGTTTTCTATTTTAAGGTGAATATTTATGTGTTTTGCCATAAGATTGAAAATCTTATCCTACATGTTTTGATTGTCACACTGGATCATGTTCTTCTCTCAAAAATCGGTTGAATAATATATCCTATAATTAAGATGGGAAGGAGTATTAACTTTACTATAATTTCGTAATCTATTTGAAGTAGTTAAAAGGGTTTTAGAAATTAAATAAGAGGATATGGTCACTTGTCTTTTGACATCATACTGAATTAGTATTCCACACGATACTAAAACACTTCTCATCTCTCTAGCTAGTTGTCTCCTTTTAGCTTTTTCTCTCTTTCTCTTGTCGTGGCCGGCCAATGAACTGCCATGAGTAGACTTTAATATTATACTACAAATTACTCCTCCAGTCATTTTTATAAGGTACGGAAAAAATATTTTTTAAATTATATTTTTTAAAAAAATTATATTAACATGTCAAACCATTAATTTTTCCATGTCAACAAACAACTCTACCTTTCATTTATTAATTTTAACGAGGAACCGTGCTATGTGCCTCATCGCTAGCTTTTTCATTATTTTTTACATTATGCGTTTATTATTTCTCAGAGTGTAAAGATCACTTTTATCATTTATTTATGAGTATGTAGACTTTGATCTCATTTGATGTAAATACATAACGTGTATATTAAATATTTATTTGATCCTATTTATATGGAACTTCCAACATTTTTCATACATACCAATGAAAACATTAAATATCATTAATTCTACATAAAAATTTTATAACTTTCTAACCCTACCTTTATTTAATATACTAAATACTAAATAAAAACAAAGTCAACGCAATAATAATTGAATGATTAAATTATATATTCACCTAAAACTTTAGTGATGTTCCATTTAAATAAGATTTAAAAACTTCTCTCTCTATGCACTATATGTAGAATGAGATGAGTATGGATAAAGTTATGAAATTGTTAAATTTTAAAACAACACTAATAAAATTTAAAATTAAAGTTTAAAAATACACATAAGTTTTTATTAAAAATGCGTCTAACACCAAATATGTTTTAGAGATGTAAACATACTCATAAACTTACAAAATCAAGGCAAAAATATCAATATCGTTAAATTGTCTTAACAGATATTAAACACAATATGAAAATACCAAAATACCCCTCAACTAAATTGGAAAAAAAAAATAAAAAACATCTCCCTTCCTCTTTATTTAGAATTGACTTCTCTCCATTATCATTCCGATCATCCTCCTCTCATTTGCTCTTGTCTTCCCTTCTCAACCATTGAATAAAAATTTTAATGGTCCAAATTTAACATCTTATTAATATAATATTGCGTCAAGGTACAGATTTACCAACCAACTATTACCCGAGGAGCGTCTAGGCCAAATAACTATTGAGGGGACCAAAATTGCCAATCAACAATTAAAAAGTGAAAAAAAAAACACAATTTGGAGCAGATTCGCCAACGAACTATTACCCCGTTACTGTCTTGATGTCTCCGTCTTCCGTTGACTGTTACAGTGTCAATGACGTCGGCATTTCTAAAGCTTTTATTGTTGCTGGGTGTTCCACTCACCCTCTTGAACTCATGCAGTAGTCCACAGTGTTCGACTGATACACACCTTACACCCTGGTTCCATCCCTCCGATGCCACAAGCAGCAACCGCTGCTGCTACAATGCCTGCTCCTATGGGTCCCAACTCTGTTGGTATTTTCCTTTTCTAACAAGAAGGCTTAACCGCTCTTTTCTCCAGCGTTTCCGTCACCGTCCTACACCAGTGCCTCATATTTTAACTTAATTGCGATAGTTGTTTTTTTTAATAGTTATTTGGTGTTTTTTTTTCACTTTTAATAGTTATTTTTTCACTTTTTAATTGTTGATTGGCAATTTTGGTCCCCTCAATAGTACTTGGCCCAGACGCTCCTCAGGTAATAGTTGGTTGGCAAATCTACACCTTCACCCATATATTATTATAACTTTACTTTTATATGTATGTACGCGCGTGCGTGGTGCGCACATATTTAAATATAAGTAGCCAAAATTCAGTTTGAGAAGAGATATATTATTATCATAATAGAATTTCTTCACATTTTTTCACTACAGTTGCTAACTATTTAGATTAAATTTTAATAATCTATATTTATTTATGCATTTTTTTAAGTAAAATTATTATGATATTTTTAGAAGATGTTAAATTTAGACCGTCAAAATTTTGATCTAAGAGGAGAGCAAAGGAGACAGGAAAAGGATGGCAATGTCAACGGAGAGAAGTCAAATCCTCTTTAATCATCCTCTGTTGATCCAATCCTCCAACAACCACAAACATCGAATACTCTCTTTTCCTTCATAATCATTTCACTTTCTATCCTAAACTCCTTCCTTAAACCTAAACATGGCCTTTGTCCCAATCCATCTGACTGCTTCCAAAACTCCGAGTCCCCCCCTTTTCATTTTCTTCTTCTTCTCCTCTTCCACTCTCACAGGGATGAGCCTCAAGCTTGGATTTGGAAACATACCCATTTGAGGAAATAACACCAAGTTCTGATTTTAAATGATACCCATTGGAGATTAAACATGTGGGAGAGCTCTAGCACATGGGTAGGGATAAAATCGGACGAACATGAGAATTGTTGGTTTTCAAGCATGTTTTGATGATAACAACAATTAATTAAAGGATTAGATCTTTGAAGTAGAAATTCTGGAATGTAGTTAAAATCAAAACTCTCGAGTATAGCTTCTACATTCTCGAGTATGAATTCACTGTTTTATTAAAAGCACTGTGCATCTCTTGAGAATAACATTTCTTCATCTCTAAATCATGATTCTCGAGTATGACAAGATAATACTCGAGAATACATTTCAGTATTTATAAAATGTTATTCTCGAGAATATAAAACAATACCTGAGAGCAATGTCCTATTCTCGAGAATGCCATGACTCATTCTCGAGAATAATCATTAATGTTTGAAATTGAAGTTCTGGGTATTACTCAATGTTGAATTTTATTATATCTAACAATGTTTAAAGAGTTTGTTAGTGATTTACAGCTTGATCATGTTTAACCATTAAATATATCATAAAGCAATTTGTGTGTCAAAAGCATTTATTGTCGTAAGACAAACAGAGCACACAAACAGAATCAAAGCTTATAGCAAACGCAGACATTCTTTTGAGGCATACTTATTCCAGCAAATATTCTGAGTCAACCTCTGCTTTGAGACAATCGACGGTGAAGCATTTAATGCAGCAACGGTCGACTGTTCCCCAACGGAGTTGCACTATGTCTAACGGAAAATTTAAAAAGTCTCAACGGTTACTTTGCAAACTCACCAACGGCTTTAATGGCGAAGGTTATAAAAGCTCACCTCATTCAATTCCGCCACCTACTGAAACTCTGTGTATTCAATTCGAAGTTATTAGCATTTATAGTTTCAACTGTTCCATTGAGCTTGTTCTTCAGTGTTCATATTTTATCAACTCGTGAGGAGTATCTAAACACTTATTTCATCGTTAAACTTGTATCTTAAGGTTGTGGAACCTTAAGAGTGGGCATACTGATTACAACTTGTAAGGGGAAGTGTAGTCCGAGAGTGAAGGGAACCATCCTTCATTTACAAAGTCTGTAATCCTTCCGAAAAATAGTGAAATCTCAGGTATTCTGGGGACTGGACGTAAGTCAAAGCTTTAGACCGAACCAGGATAATTTCTCTTGTGTTCATTTAGCTTATTGGTCTCTATTTTGCATACAATCCGAAAAAAAGTTTAAATTTTCTAAGATTACCTATTCACCCCCCTCTAGGTGATATTCCATCTTCAAGAATGACAACGAAGGAAAAGAGAAAGAGTGAAAAACAGAACAAAGAGTGGAAAACAGAGCAGCTTTGATTGAGCCACCATTGTTCGTCTTTCAGTATAATGGAGCTGGAAATAAGTGTGCCAACACAACAATATATGTTCTTTAGTATATAAGATTCTGATTTCTGAGAAAAGATAAAATAGAAATTGAAAGGCGACCACCCATTAACAGTTTTTTTTTTTTTTTTTGGCCAACGAGCACCCATTAGTACAAGGGGAAAAAAAAATGAAAAGAAACTTGTCTTTGCTATGTTCCTCGTTCAGTAGAATAGAACTTGAAATAGCATAGAGTTGGATAATTTGTGTTTTCAGTGAACTCCTTGAGCCATCATGAACCACCATCAGACAAGGTACATTGCAGACAAGAAATTGAAGGCAAAAAATCTGGGCGTCAAAATCTCTCTTCCCAAATTGATCCTTGGTGTTTCATCGCCGAGAAGTCCATCACTTTCTCTTTCTTCCAAAATCAATCCCTCTATCCTCCGCCTTCTCCATCTCCCTTCAGCCCCCCCCCGGGGGCCATGGCCCGCATCCTCTTGTGGTGGCTCGAATTCGACTAGATTTGAACCACCGAACAGGTTTTCATCGTTCAAAGCCTCGGATCTACAAGACGTTGGGAGAGAGGAGAATCACCACGATCGATAGTGGAGCATGGTCGTTGCTGCTGCTATAGAGTTGGCGGAAGGTAGTGATGGCGCTAGCTGGGGCCAAGGCGCAGTTGTCCTCGGTGATCTTGTAAAATTTGTTAGAATATATATGTATTTATTATATGATATTTTATCTGGCCACAAATTTGTGTCCAACTATTTTTTTATCTTTTTTCTAAGAATAATGTTTGTTTCATTACTCATTGAACTGTGAGAGGAAAGTAAAATTCTTGTTTGAGATACCGAAAATGTTAGTATCATCTTATATATTGTTTTGATTTATAATTATCAGTTATTATTTATTTGTATCTTCAAGTTTATTTGATACTATTTAGTAAATACTCCCTCTGGTCCTTTTTTAAGGAACCAACTAGCAATTTTCATAAGTCAATAAAAACAGTTAAAGTCATTAAATGTTTTGTAAAATTTAAGTAATTTTCAATATTATCCCTATTAATTACACTAAACTCTAATATAATATTAATTATTATTCTTTTTTTTGCTTTAAAAAAAGAGTAATAATTAATTCTCACTACCTTTTTAATTATGGGTGTACATGGAAAAAAATATTTAATACTATTTGAAAACAAGCAAGTGTCTTATAAAAAAGACTAAATATACTTATTAGTTTGTGCTTTATAATACGAACTAAATGGAGTAGTTCAATATATTTATTTTTTGGTCCGGACTAAAATAATTTTCTGGTTCCGTCACTATAGAGATGTTGTTGTCATTGGTGGAGGCCGCCGCCGCCGCCATCTGAGAAGAGAATGGAGAGATGGAGGAAGGGAGAGTCGGGGTGGAGATGGGGGAGATAGGGGGAGGGTAACATTGGAAATAAAAAAAATGTAGACATTTTTAATATTTTAAATAGTACAAGTCCCACTATTAGAGGTTGGCCTCATCTAACGGTAACATCACTTTATTGGTACTTTTATACCTTTAAAAAGCATGTAGGCTTGCGCGTACTTTTTTTTTTTTTTTTTTATACAGCCAGTGGGAGAGGGAAGACAAGACTCGAATCCTGGATAAGGGAGAAGACCAGCTCCTAAGGCTGACTCTAATACCATCGCACTACGAGGCGCTTAGCGGGTTGTGTGTACTTTTAACTCATGGATATTTTTTACCTTAATCCTAAAATTTAAAACAAGTCACTTATAAATAAGATAATATATAGGAGTATGTAAAATCATTATCATAGGAATATTTAAAATTAAATTTATTTGAACTTGACTTAGATTATTTATGTGCATTTAATCTTTGGCCAAAAAAAAATGTACGTACACTTAATAAACTATTCCCCCAATCTTGAATATAGGATACAACATAGGACAAAGTTTATAATACAAAACTAAGACTGTAATATATACTACTGTAATTCTATTTATAAATCCCTTTTGATTAAAAAAAATTAGTCATATTTTTACATCATGTTAAGTTAATAAATAAGTTTCTAACAATTTTACCTTATACCAATAAAAATAGGGAGAAGAAAGAGTTGAAAGATACTCATTCATAAATAATAATAAAATTAAAAATTTATCTCATAATTATTGAGCAAACTATATTTTTTTAATATGTGTAATTTAATTAAAAGAGATTTATAAATAAAATCAGAATAGCAATGTTTCACTATCTTCCTTGAATTAAACAAAGTTTGTTAAAATATATGGGGAATCGAACCAGCACCGTTTTAGGGTCAGAGTTCCATGTGAAACCATGAACTGCAATGACACATCTTATCTCCTTCCAAATTATTTATGTCAAATTATTGAAATGCGTATGCATCTCTGGATGTCCCTCATTTTTTAAATTAATGTAAGCTATATAGCTTTCTAAACAATTTTTTTTAAAAAAAAAAATCCATGAAGGTCAAAATAAATTACAAGCTTACTCAAAGAATATTATTTTTAATTATTTTTTGTTGTCTCTTTTATTTTATATTATTTTTTGTACAATGTGTGCGTAGTCAATGACGTAGACAAAATACTTGATTAAGGAAAAAAAAATATAAGGCCATATTATTTGGAGAAGTGTATAATATCCTGAAGAACAATTAAACAAGATACAATAATATTTTAAATTAAAATTTTGAATCAATGAATTAAATAAATAAATAAAAAATTAGCCAATGGAATCAGATACACCCACTAATGAAAAGAGCACAAGACAAGTTGATAGTCATATGGGAGCTGCTATGCCGTATTAACGGCCTTAAATAATTGGAATAATATATGATATTCTTTTTTTATTATAACTTTACATGGTATCAACCAAAAAAGTCGCCCACTAATCAACAACTCACAAAATGAATAATTATTAAAATATAAAAGCCAGTGCATTTGCTAGTTGCCATCGCGATGTTGCCCCTTTCGTGTCCACTTATTTTTTTCTTACAATAATCAAATGTGACGGTGCTTTATGGTTTAAGTTGTAAATTTGGCTAAAAGTATTTATTGAAGAGTAATGTTAGTCTGAAAGAATTTTTACACTTTAACCTTTCCTTAATTAATCAATATCACTTTGATCCTATTTATAAATTTCTTTTGATCGAAAAATTTAGTTATATTTATAAGTCCCTCTTAACCAAATAAATGAGATTGTGATAATTTTGTCCATATTATTGTACCAATGAAAATAGAGAGAGGAAAAAAAAAGTTAAAAGGTACCCAATCATAAATGAGAGTAAAGTTGAAAATTTACCCCATAACCATTGAGCTACCTACCTCTCCTTAATTTGTGTAATTTGGTCAAAAGGGACTTATAAATAATATCAAAGTGGTGTGTCTAGTTGTATAGGTTGTTGGAATGATATCCTCTTGTCATCTATTTTCTCATGAACCCATCTAAGCCGTTGCCGTTGATTAAGAAGATGGAAAAAAAAATCTAAGGAGTACAATTCGATGATGTAACCTTTTATATTGATTGGACGGACATAATTTAGAGATTATGAAGGATTATGAGATAAATCTAACCCAATCTTGTGAATCCGCATACAAAGACATTTTCTCATTTTTTACGTCTCTTTTTATATTAATAAAAAAATATGCATAAAGAAATACGTGAAAGGTACAGTGAATATGACCTCATTCTTGATGAATATGTTTTTTTTTTTTTTTTGCCAATGGGGTCTTCTTGAAGATCTGGATTTGGAGGATTATCTCACATAAATAATTTATTTTTAAAAAAAAAAATCAACAAATAAATAGCATGCAATTATAAAATTTGATTAAGGAAATTAGAACAGATTACACATTGTTTATTTGTTGTGAGACTTTCTTAATGATTAAATTGCTTGTGAAGAGGCACACATTAATTTTCTCAAAGAAATCAAACTAAAATGAAATTAGGGTATATTCTTTGTTTTTATTCAGTTAAAATAATAATTCTATCTCTCAGCCTATATAATAAATAAGTTAGGATTGAAATCAGTATGATTTTATTTTAATATTTTTAAAGATAATTTATTTCAATATTAAATATGAAATACAAAATCTTTTTTTCACATTTTAATATTTTAAATTTAAATGAAAATATTGTTCAAAAAACATGATTAGTAGTAATCAAAAGTCAAACTAAATTAAAAATGAAATGTGAATCTCATATCATATGAATGGCTTAAAAGGGCCACACAAGGCAAAAAAAAATGTGGTCCACAATTAGGTATTTAGGTGAGAATACCAAGGTTGAAATAATGGGAAGTTGTACTAGAATATTCATGGAATGACGTAGACACCCTAATATTTATAGAAAGGGCTAAAGTTTATGTCTGTTAATTTGCTAAAAATAGATGCCAAGCCAACTCTTAGAGGTTCGTTGACTTGATTTATATAATAAACACATACTAAAATATTCATATTTACTTTTACCATGATCATGTGCAAAATTGTTAAACTCAAGAGTTTAAACAAATTCGTGATAGTGACATGAACTCGTATCGTAAACTCAAGAGTTTATTTTTATTATTAAATAGGTATTACTAGTGTATAGTTAAATAATTAAAATATAAAAATGATTATAATTTGATTTAAATATATTTTAAATCCAAATAATTAAAATTAAATCCATCAATATTAATCATTTATTGTATTTAATAAAAAAAAATTCTACAAAATTTCTATATAAAGTCGTTGAGCACGATCAAATCAAAAAAGTTAACATAAATTTAAGAGTAAGTTAATATGGTTTTATAAGTTAAAAATGTAAAAACGATAAACTTGTGAGTTGACCAAGTTTATGACTAACATGAGTTTACTACTAACTCGACTCGTTTTTATAAGGTACAAACGTAAAAACGGTAAACTCGAAGAATCAACTCATGAGTTTAACAACAATGATCATGTGTATATGACTGAAGTTCTATAGATTTTCTTTTTTCATTTTTTAAATATTGCCTTATTATTAAATTATGTGTATTTTATAATATTTTTATTGGTTAACCCAATTTTTCTTAACATATCTCATATTTTCAATTATTTATAGGCATAGAAACAATACGGGTAAATGACATTTACTCTTACATTCAAAGAATAATGATAAAGTTTTTTTAAAAAAAAAAATTTAAAATCTTCACTAACAATTCATGTTAGTACGTTGTTTTTGCCAATTGTCTCTATTGCATGATATTACTGTACATATTTAACATGAAAGAGCAGATATGGTCTAAAATATAAGTCACTTTTCAACCGTTTGTTTAGCAATAAGTGTTTTCTTTCAAATATGTCATTCTTCTCCTTTTGAATGAATAGATAGGAATTGAAGTAAATATTTTTCAAATTTATGATATTTATGAGGAGTAAATATGAAAATAAAAACAACTTTAAATTTCAAAGGATAGGCAAGACTATATTTTCGTTTTTTTATTATTTTATTGACTTGCTTATAAGTGTTTTATATATATTATCATAAATTTTGGATTTATATGTGTATATGCGAGCTGAGACAAATGAAATTGGAGTTAGCTAGCTGCTGCTAATGAGAACGTTGGAAAGTAACAGAGAGATCAAAGAAGCAATTTAATTGGATGAAGTGGGTAGAGAGTTGATTAGACGTAAGAAAGTGTAGAAAGAAAAAGAAAGTAAATCATTAAATTAAAAATGAAAATGAGAGGTATATATTAATGTGTGGTGGCAATTCATTTGAATCACCTCTTACCTTATAACTAACTATGTTCACCAACTCATCTTCTCTTTTTCCACCTGCATGTCATCTACTTACCCCATTCATTGCTACGTTATTATCTGAATATATATATATATGGATCAACAAGCTAGCTAGACCATGCAATATATATATATATATATTATGTTTTTAATCATTTATTTATCTTTTTTATTTATTTATTTATTTTACCGGAAGCATATATATAAATGAATGCATAATTGGCTGAGAGACAAGAGTGATGAAAGAGAGAGATTATTGCATGTATTGAAGTATGAAATGGGTTTCTATCGGAGGCAGATTGACCGAAATAAATAAGAAAAAAAAAATAATTACCGGATTAAGGCACTGTGCAAACTATTTTCCAAAGTAACGTTAACACCTCTGGAGGCGTGAGGGGGCCCCACGCCACTGATAGTGGCGTGAGGGTGTGTCACACCTCCAGAGGCGTGAGACTGTCTCACGCCTCCAGAGGCGTGAGATACTCTCACGTATCTAATAAAAAATAATTAAAATATGTTAATTAAATATATAATTAATTATAAATAATAAAAAATTAATAATAATTTAAATTAATAATTAAGAAAATTATAATATCTAAAATTTATTATAAACTTTAGGAACAAGATTAATTAGTAAATTCGTGATAGTGACATGAACTCGTATCGTAAACTTAAGAGTTTATTTTTATTATTAAATAGGTATTACTAGTGTATAGTTAAATAATTAAAATATAAAAATGATTATAATTTGATTTAAATATATTTTAAATCCAAATAATTAAAATTAAATCCATCAACATTAATCATTTATTGTATTTAATAAAAAAAATTTCTACAAAATTTCTATATAAAGTCATTGAGCACGATCAAATCAAAAAAGTTAACATAAATTTAAGAGTAAGTTAATATGGTTTTATAAGTTAAAAATGTAAAAACGATAAACTTGTGAGTTGACCAAGTTTATGACTAACATGAGTTTACTACTAACTCGACTCGTTTTTATAAGGTACAAACGTAAAAACGGTAAACTCGAAGAATCAACTCATGAGTTTAACAACAATGATCATGTGTATATGACTGAAGTTCTATAGATTTTCTTTTTTCATTTTTTAAATATTGCCTTATTATTAAATTATGTGTATTTTATAATATTTTTATTGGTTAACCCAATTTTTCTTAACATATCTCATATTTTCAATTATTTATAGGCATAGAAACAATACGGGTAAATGACATTTACTCTTACATTCAAAGAATAATGATAAAGTTTTTTTTTAAAAAAAAAATTAAAATCTTCACTAACAATTCATGTTAGTACGTTGTTTTTGCCAATTGTCTCTATTGCATGATATTACTGTACATATTTAACATGAAAGAGCAGATATGGTCTAAAATATAAGTCACTTTTCAACCGTTTGTTTAGCAATAAGTGTTTTCTTTCAAATATGTCATTCTTCTCCTTTTGAATGAATAGATAGGAATTGAAGTAAATATTTTTCAAATTTATGATATTTATGAGGAGTAAATATGAAAATAAAAACAACTTTAAATTTCAAAGGATAGGCAAGACTATATTTTCGTTTTTTTATTATTTTATTGACTTGCTTATAAGTGTTTTATATATATTATCATAAATTTTGGATTTATATGTGTATATGCGAGCTGAGACAAATGAAATTGGAGTTAGCTAGCTGCTGCTAATGAGAACGTTGGAAAGTAACAGAGAGATCAAAGAAGCAATTTAATTGGATGAAGTGGGTAGAGAGTTGATTAGACGTAAGAAAGTGTAGAAAGAAAAAGAAAGTAAATCATTAAATTAAAAATGAAAATGAGAGGTATATATTAATGTGTGGTGGCAATTCATTTGAATCACCTCTTACCTTATAACTAACTATGTTCACCAACTCATCTTCTCTTTTTCCACCTGCATGTCATCTACTTACCCCATTCATTGCTACGTTATTATCTGAATATATATATATATATGGATCAACAAGCTAGCTAGACCATGCAATATATATATATATATATATTATGTTTTTTATCTTTTATTTATCTTTTTATTTTTTATTTTTACCGGAAGCATATATATAAATGAATGCATAATTGGCTGAGAGACAAGAGTGATGAAAGAGAGAGATTATTGCATGTATTGAAGTATGAAATGGGTTTCTATCGGATATTATTCTGTTCCCAAAGGAAAAAAAATGACAATGAGATCATCACCATTCACCAACTAATAATGCAGCCTTAATAATTTATTCCTTCCGTCGTAAGAAATTCATTAAGAAGAAACTTGTTGCCTCATAGATATATCAGTCGTTCTCCATCATATTAAAAAAAAAAAAAAAAAGAGTTTCAACTGTTTTTAACGCCTATATATAGACATATAATTGTATCAAATTCGGGTATTCCGCATTCACACGAATTCAAATTTGAGACCTTAATTTAAACAGCTAAAGCCCTTTTCATTAGGGGTACGGTCAACCCCCCATTTATAGAATTTCATTTCATAAATAGCTGCGTTATAGAAAAAAAATATGATCATATATAGTTAATAAAGGTTAGTCCAATTATTAAAGGGGGTTAGCTTATAACCGATTGTGGCTCTGTGGATTCAAATCTCATCTATGTGGGAGCTTTGTTGGTAAGCGATATATAAATACTTTTGTAAATGCTTTTTAACTCTAGAGGCATGTCATAACCCTAATAAGCTCTGAGATCCAACTCAATGGTTCACCTAAATTTTTATGTAAAAAAAGAACATGATCATCATCATTTTTAATAGTAATAATAATAATGAGTAAACTGAAACATATAAGCTAAGGAGGCATGCGATCTGGGCAACGCATCATTCCAAAAATGGGAAAAAAATAACCTAGAACCCACCAAGTCGTCCACCCTCCATTTTTACTCCTTTAGATTAAATTATATATGATTCCATGTGGATATCTATATATTGGGATGCGGAGGGGAAAAAAAAACTTATCATTATTTAGATTATGGGTTAGGATATTATTACTATCAATTTTATGTCACTACCATTTTTTCACCGTTAGATCTGAATCTTACCTATCTTTATCATTTCTCTCTCCTATTGAGATTCAGATTCAACGGTGAAAAAGTGGTAGTGACATAAAATTAGTAATGATAATATCATATCCCTTTAGTTATATACATCTATACATATTTTCAGACATATGAATTATAATCATTATATGTTATGGAAAAAAATTATTACTCCCTCCTCCGGTCCTAATTATAAGAGTTAGTTGACTTTTTTGGAGAGATTAAAGAAGCTAATTAAATTACTTTAGAGTATTTTTATTTTTCTTTCTTTCTTCAAACTAATTAGTTTAACTAATAAACTAATATATATTCTAAGGATATATAACATATAAAATGATTAAGTAACTTATTTAGCTTCCTTAATTTCTCCAAAGAAAGTCAACTAACTCTTATAATTAGGACCGAAGTTAGTATATGAATACATTGATATTTGATATACTAGTATGTCAATGCAGAATCATGAATTATGTGCATCCATATTTTTTATACCTCATCATTTTATTTATTAGAATGATTTGAATTCGAGAATTCATATTTTCTTTTTATATAATGTCTTTTGTACCAACAAATCTTTCAAATAAGAACTTATCACAATTTGTTCTAATTTTTTTTTAGTCTTTTCTGATTCGAGTTAATGGGAAAAAACCCCTCGCTTTTAAATATTATAAGGGTAATAAAACAGCAGTAAAATTCAATTTCCAAAACTACCCCTGGCCATCCCTCAAAATCTCCTTTTCAAATGTAAACCATAACGCCTCTTCCCGAGTGTCTCTACTTCTGATCTGGGGGCGTGTAATGGAGAAGGGCGAGAGCTCCACATCGGAGCAACAAGAATCGGAGGCGAAGCACCCGACCCAACACCACCTCACCGTCCCGTCGGGTTTGACCGCCGACGAATTCGAGCGGCTCAAGCACTTCGTCACGGAGTACCACACCTACTTGGCGGGCCCGGCCCAATGCTCCTCCTTACTCGCTCAGCGAATCAACGCGCCGGTGGACATCGTGTGGTCCGTCGTCCGCCGTTTCGACAACCCTCAGACCTACAAGCACTTCATCAGGAGCTGCGCCGTCCCGGAGGGTTTCCAAATGACGGTGGGCTGCACGAGGGAGGTGAATGTCATCTCAGGTCTGCCGGCGGCCACCAGCACCGAGAGGCTCGATATACTCGATGACGACCGGCACGTGACCGGTTTTACCATCATCGGAGGTGAACACCGGCTGAGGAATTACCGTTCCGTCACGACGGTGCACGGATTCGAGGGCGACGGTAAGATCTGGACCGTGGTTTTGGAATCCTACATCGTGGATGTACCGGAGGGTAATACCGAGGAGGACGCTCGTCTGTTCGCAGATACCGTCGTGAAGTTGAATCTGCAGAAGCTCGCCTCCTTCACCGAAGCGATGACCCGTGACGGTAACGGTAAGTCACAGATGGGGTGAACGGTGAACCCAAGTTTTTTTTCTCCGTTTTCTTTTGGAAAAAATAACACGAATTGAGGGTTGAATTGAAACCTCATTAAAAAAAAAAAGGTCAAAAGGGGGAAGAAATTTTATGCAGAAGCTTTGTTTTAAATTTTCTATGGGGTTTAATTTTGGGTGAGCCTGTCAAGTTAATATTAATTTATATATAAATCACCAAGCTATCCTTTTGTTCTGGGGGTGTATTGACTGTGATGCCCGTGGTTAATTAAGACGAGTTTCATTTTAATTTCTTTCTGTGTTGAAAAATTGTTGATATGGCTGTTACACCAGAGTGTGTGAGGGCATTTCAGTCAATGCATGTGTACAGGAAATGTTGACTTCTGGATGTTGACGTGTTTCAAGTTTAAACTTTCTGTTAATATCCTCTTCGATCTTCTTTATTTCTTTTTCTTTCCACTCCTCCAGCTTTTTTTCCCCTCATCTCAATCCTCCTTAAAGTTTATAAAGATAATTCAGGTAATTTCAATTGCACTCTTAAAAAAGGAAATAAAATAAATCTCAAAAAAAAAATCCCCTTACAGTATATATATATATATATTGAAAACTTCATTTTCTACTACCAAAAAGAAAAAAAAGAGAGAAGAGCTCATCTTCTCCCTCTTTTTACAGTGTGGTGGTCAGAAGAATCAATGCTTTTTGTCTCTTGCATCGAATCTGGACATTTTGTTCTTCTTCTATCCCAAGGCGATAATGTTGCTAGCTATAGCTAGGGTTTGTGCAATGCAATGTCATAGGAATCAATGCTACAAAAGTTGTTTCATTAAAGTGGAAAGATTAAGAATAAATATTGCCTTTAATTTGAAAACCAAATGCAACAACAACCATGTCGTATAATAAATAAACTTCCATATATATATATTCATTTTGTCTCTCCTTCCACGGGAACAATTTATCCATATAGCTAGTAACCAAACATATATATATATATATATAGGCATGACATGTTCAACTAACTTAACCGATTCGTCTTTCTAGTTTCAACTAACAATGGACGAGCCTTAATTACTATATATATATATATATCACCAAAACAAGTATTGTGATTTGTCAATTTTACATCCAGCTGTATAGAGAGAGGATGGTAACATTATTGTTATAGTAATAATGAAAGCATGCAAGTGGACCCAATGCTTTTCTCAGCCTTTTATTTGGGAGTCATGTTTTAAAAACTAGTTGTACTGTTTATAAGGCCTCTACTGTTTTAAGAGAATCTTGTGAATGTGGGACTCGTAGTAGTTGAATAGAAAGGAAATGGACAACGATGATATATATGGGAATTATATTGGAGATGAAAAGGGAGGCCATGAAGTTGTGGCAGCTTTGGTCTTGGCTTGCTTCCATTTTCAGCTTGAGGTTAAAACCCCAATATCCCCTTTACTTGTATGGTCAATGGGTCCCTCATTGCTCAGGAACTGTACCACCAGAACTCAGGCATCTTCACCGTCCCTTCACAATCATAGGCCCTTCATGGTGTCTAGTCAGTCAGTGGCGGAACTTGGAGGAAAAGTTTGGGGGGGCCAAATAAGGGTGGGGGAATTTGGGGATCCGGGGGTTCGGGGGCAACGCCCCCGAAATTCTTTTTAAAGGAAAGTTTTAAATTCATTAAAAATGAAAAGAATGAAAAAAAATTATTCATGAAATCAAATTAATTAACTTCATCTACAAGTGTAGTGTAGAATGGGTAAAAGCATAGTAAGGGATACGCCACAAAAGTAAATTTTATTGAAAAGCTGAAAATTTCAGATAATTAGAATGAAACATATAAAAGAATGACAAGATTAGCATAAATCATACAAAACCTCCACATGGAACAAAGATTGAATTATAAGCCTAAAATATAAAAAGAGGGAAAAATATTTTAAAAAAAAAAAAGAAGAAGAAGGAGAAGTTGAGGGGCCAAAGTTATATTCATTACTTTGGGGGCTAAAGTTGTATTTTACACTAAAAAATAAAAAGTTCCACTAAAAATTTTTAAATAATTTTTTTTTTGGAGGGGCCATGGCCCTCCCTTGTCATAGGGAAGCTCCGTCCCTGTAGTCAGTGGTCATTCTTCATTGTTCCGTTATGCATGATAATAATAATAAGGGTCCCATTCTTGTTGGAGTAGTATACATATTTATAATCTCTACTCTCTCCTATCTTTATCGTAAGTGATACTCTCTCAAGGTCTTATTATAAAGCATTAAGTAATAATTTTTTTTTAGTTTTTTTAAATAATAATAAGGCCTCCCTTCTAGTGGAGTATTATGTATATTTAGGATTTGTTTAAACCGGCACGTCGAAACAAAACTCCACTCTCATACTTATCTTATCTACTTTAAATCATGTCAGAAAAACAACTTTCATTGTTAATCAAAACATGCACTTATACTCTCTCTTATGACTTATCCCTAATATAAGTCATACTCTCTTATATTCTTATTATAAAGAATTAACTAACAAAGATTCTTGGTCCTTTTTATAAGAAGCTTGTAAGTTTTCAAAGAGCATTAATTTTTTTTTTTAATGTATGCCCATATTTAATAAGGAGGTGAGAGAGAGTAATAATAAACGTTTTATTTGATTTTTCTGTAGTTGATAAAAGTAATATTAGAAATCATTTAAATTTTAGAACAACATTACTGTTTTTTTTATTTGTGAGAATTTTTAATTGGTGCCTTATAATAAAAACAAGAGGAATTTTTTTTACTTGATTTGATTATAATAGTTAAATTAGTTAATATGACATATTTTCTAAAACATCTTATTATATTTCTTAATTCCCTTACTCCTTCTTCTTCTTAATTATTGTTGGGGATTGTTGAGGAAGCATCCATAGATGTAGATTAAAAAAGAAATGACAAATATAAAAATTATGTCTTATATTTAGAATCAAAATTAACTCCCTAAATATATCTTATATTAATGACTAGAGGAAGTATATTATATAAGGAAAATTATTATTAAGGTCTCAAGAAAAGGATGTAATAACTAAAAAATCTTATAATAAATGAGCAGTGTATAATAACAAATTCTAGTGCAAGAAATGATGTCTGTGCATTCTGCTCATCACCTTATTGAGACCTTTTTTTTAATGAATTTTTATCTTTTGGGACTTATAGTGATTTTCTCTATCATATTTACGTGGACCCTTTAGTAAAGCAAAATAAATATATCCATTTATAGTCGATGCAGGGTTTTAAATTCAGGATGCAGCATCTTTATTGTTTACTTTGTGAAGATGGCAAAGGGAGGGCTTCTCGTGTGTACATGATAGTATTATTTTTTAAGAGCCAAAGTTGTCACTATTCATAGATACTGATACTGTCAACGTCTCCATGTCTGGTTATTTATCAGTTTGGTTATTTATCAGCTTCCAGGTTGTAGGGTCCTTATAAGGCGTGCTTATTCATTATTTGTGGGAGCTACTTTGTGTGTGTATCACCGAATTGGACTTGTTTGATTTATTTAACTAATTTTGGTAAATTAAGAAAATTAGTTAAATTAATTATGAGGAAATTTTGGTTATAGAAGTTGTCGCAGAGAGACTATTTTACCCCAGAAGTAGTTTTCTTGAGTGGCAATTTTGAGCTGGAAGTGTAAAAAAAAGGAGCAATTTTTTTATGACCGTTACCTTGGTTAGTTTTGACTGTTAGTTAATTAAATATGCTAAGCTGACGATCCACATGTCATTCACCTTATTATTGCAAGGTTATTAAACCCGAATTGGCCATTGAACCAGTCGGGTCAAGGGTCAATAGATCAAACCGGAATCAAATTGAAGCTGACATGAGGCTAAACCAATGAGAAATTGAAGATTTTAAAGTTATTGATATGAAAGTTTAAAATAATTTAAAATAAAAAAATAGTGAATCAGGTTGATGGCCGGATTGGACCAATTCTCCAGTTTCAGTGCCAAATCGAGTCTAGTCCGATTTCAAAACCTTGCATTTTTGTTGAAATTAAAGGAAATTTACCTAGGATGTTTTAAATATAACTTCAAAAATAATTGAAGTAGATGCCTCATGGACTTGGGGACAAATGTGCACCTCAAAAAAATGACAGGGATGATATGTAGACAATTAGTTCGACATATTTGATTAACTAATAGTTTTTAAATGAGATAACAACCAGAGTAAAATTGCTCCCCTTTTTAGGCTTCCAAGGCAAAATTGCCCCGAAAAACTTTCAGGGCAAGACCCTTATTTATTTGTTAAAACATGTGTGTTAGTTATTTTTTGATGCAAACTCCTTCTTCAACATGTGTAATTGATAGGATTGTGTAGGAGAAAAATAAAATAAAGATGAGGAAACAAAATAGATTGATGTTTTACATGTATAATTCAACCGTTAACCGACTCTTATACTTAGACCAGCTGAGATAGTAATATACTCGTCTATCATCTGATAGGACAGTCTCTGATGGATGGGACAGTGTCACTTATGTTCATATTGCATTCAATTCCCTACCCTCTATATAACAAACTCTGGACCTCTATATGTTGCTTTTATGTTTTAAGTCAGATCCTAATAATGGTTGTGGATGCGATTTGAAATTATTATGCATGTGCTTATTTGGGGTACTTCCAATTATTTTCCCCAAACTGTGATTTATATAGGCTCAATAATCAAAAGATGCTCTTGCTTGAATCAAGTTTAGGCTCCTATAATCCTATTATGTGATCCCAAACATGCGCAATATCAAGATTTGAATTTTATTCACATTTTGCTAACTGCGATATCGATTATCGTAGTTTGATATCAAACCTTTAGTTTCTTGCTTACTATTCCCCAGCTTTGGAGGATGGCTTTGATCATAATAAGGAATCCACAACAATCCTTTTGTTCTAAATTTATTTATTGGTCTGATCAGTCAAACTACTCTCTCCAATACTTAACACAAGGTATAATTAAAAAGTTGATATGGTCATAAATATAGGATATAATTTTCATATTTATCAATTTTTTTAAAAATTTACTTGTATTGATAATATCTCAACAATTATATAAGGAGAAAAGAGAATGAGGGAGTTAAACTAAAGAAGACGAATACGTATGATATTTTAGAAAATATATGTCATATTAACTAATTTAATTAACTTTGATTATCTAATTAATTTAGGTAATTATGTTTATATGAACGAGTGGATGGAGTATTATCATATGAAGATGTATTAACTTGGATGAAAAACTTCCGTTGAAGTTGCAGCTAAACAACAATCTACGAGCCGAAGTGCATGAACCATAGAATCGTGTCTTGTTAGAAAAGGTTTTCTACCTGATTGAAGAAGCCTCAGAATTTAATACAGTCGGCAAATTCAGTCCCTGTCTTGGATTAGGACTACCCAAGAAGATGATGATGCATGGGACCCTATTAAAAACATACATACATACATATATATATATATATATCGAATAAAATTTAATCATTTCAAGTGGGGACTCAAAGGAGAGTCATCATTATCAGTACCCCTTTTTTTCTTTGTGGGATATGGGTGCTTGACAAATTTTTCTGGGATAAAACACAAGCAGATAGAATACAGATCATGAAGATCAGATCAGCAGAAAAGAAAAATAAAAAGGTGGGGAAGGGAACAGTGAAATTCCTGGGAAAAGAAGAGTGGGATGACAAAGAGTCCTGTAGGATCCGACGTGGAAGGAGGCCTTTAGTAGTGGAATATGCATATAATATATTTCTTGACCTCTTTTTATAAGTAACTTCTTTTTACTGCGTAGAACGAAGTAACGGTTAAAATTAGTTAAAAACAATAAATATATTTAAAAATGTCATATTTTTTTAAATATACCTCTATTTAGGAAAAGAGGAAAGGAGAGAGAATGAATAAAAATATGAGAGAGAATGAGTAATAAATCATTAAATAAAAGAGAGTTAGCGGTGAGTAGAGAATAATTAATATAATGACTTGTATATAATAAGGGTAGAAAAAGAAAAAGTAGTTTATTTTCTTAAAAAAAAATATTTATATTAAAGATCAGCACTAAAACAAAGGAAATTGCTTACAAAAGGAAGTTGACCATGATCATGGCTTTAAATGGAGGCCACAGATTGGAGGGGAGAGGGAGAAAGAAGCACGTGAAGAGCAATAAGAAAAGTCTGAAAGGGACTTAATTGGGACCCCTGAAGGCTTATAATACAAAGAAGTAGAAGGGTGATGGATATGGATAATGGCAAGTTGGCAACTTGAAGGACTAAACTAATTAAAACACACACACACACAAAGAATAAAAAAGAAGAAAACTTGATGAGAGAGGAATGGAATAGAAGCTACCAGGTCGATCTGCTTTGCTTAATTACTTTAAGATTCTTCAACTAATTATATTGCTCCATTTGAGGCACTTCTTTTTTTGCCCTTTTGCCTATTTTATTATTGCCTCTCTGGTTCCAAACTAGTGGCCACAAATGCAAATGCTTGATTCTACCTAATATTAGTTGGTCTCTTATAATAAAGATCAGAGGGAGTACCTCTCACGTCCTATTTATAAGGCAAATAAAAGAAACTTTTTTATCCTATTTATAAGGTAGAGAGATTTTTTTTTTAAGAAAATAAGAATATACTTCTTTCGGTGTTTTTGATGAGGAATGACTATTAAAATCGCAAGGTTCATAATGTTAATTAAAAACAATAAATATGTGACTTGTGCACATTTCTTTTCAATTATACCCTTAATAAGAAAGAGTATACATGAGAGATACTGGGTAGAAATTTATTTCGAAGATAAATAGTGACATATATTTAATGAGAGTAAAAATAGGAAAAGGAATTCAAAATTTTAGACAAATAGAATTTGTTCCTTACAAAAAAGAATGGAGGGATTACACTTTTATCCTTCATTTATTGTTATATTAACTTTATTTTCATGGGGTATAAAATTTTTCATAGTCAATATAAAATATGCTAAAAATAATATATAAATAGCATCAGACAAGTATTTTCATTACTCATGACTCATCATAAAAAAGTGGGCCTGTAAGTCGAAATTTTTAGAATATGATATACGAGCCTCTCCTCTATTTTGTTTAATTATAAATACATGTCTTCTTTTTTAAAAAAAAAAAAAGAAAGAAAGAAAAAACATACAAATCTTTTGCTGATTCAATAGTTACATCATATATAAGCTTTTATTTTATGTTTAAATTTCATTTTCATATGGTCAATTGTTAGTCAATATTAGTGTTATTGATTAAACGCAGATAGATTGGTCAGTTCGGCCCGAAAATTGATGAAACGATTCGGTCTGGGCATCAAGAAGGTCTACCCTTTTTTTAAAAAAAAAAACTGATTTTTTATTCTTTATAATTTTATATTAATAACCTTGAAATCTTCATTTTCTTATTTGATTTGGCCTCGGGCTTATTTCAGTTTGACACCAATCTGACCTTATGACCCACTAATCCTTGACATACTATTCTGGCCAGTTTAGTGGTTGGTTCATGCTTAATAACCTTAGTTAACAGTGTTATGTTATAATGATTGTACCAAAATACCCCTCTTTAAACATAATTAAATACTAAATAATGTTCACAACAATTACAAATATGTTATGAAATTTTTTTTTTTTTAAAAAAAAAAACATTGTTGCCTTTCTTAATATATCGAATGATGTTGATAGCTAAGAAATTTCTTAAAATGAAAATCAGTTTGTGTTTCTTCATGTTTGAAGGGAGATATGTACATAGCTTACAGATAATGAAAAATATGTACAATTTAAGTGAAATCATTGGAGGAAAAATTATATAATATATTTAAACTTTGTATATTAATCTGAAATGACAAGGAGGAGAACAAACCTAGGAGTGGAAGCCTGTAAGTTGGTCATTTTCAGCATTTGGTGGATGAGCTAACACAACAACATTTGAATTAAATATTTTGTGGATATAGTAAATGGAGCTAGCCTATCATCACATGCATTAAAGTTACACCTCACTTTCAAGTTTCAAATGTCAACATGCCCATTATTGCATTAAACTTAGACCTTCCTTTCAAGTTTCAACCGCGAAAATAGTTATTTTGTGGGCTCTCAGACACTCACTTAGTCCTGATGAATAGTATTGTGTCCTACCAAAACAAAATTCAATCTTTTGAAATACATGTTGTTCTTTATAAATGTTATTCGCTGATATACTTAATATAAGACATATTTATCTAATTTAATTATATTAAAGAAGCTAATTAAGTTAGTTAATATGACATATATTTTCTAAAGCACCTTAGATATCTTCCTTAATTTTCCATTCCCTTTCCTTTTTAATTATTGTTAATGGAGCATCAATAAGGGTAAATTAGAAAAAGGTTGACAAATATAAAAAACTATGTTATATATTTATGACAAGATTAGCTAGCGAAATATGTCTTATATTAAAGACCAAAGGAGTAGCTAGGAAGATTTTTTGTGGTGCATGAAATGTAACAAATAAATTAATCAAATTATTCTATAATTTATGTGTGTATATATTATGTATAGACATAATTTATATATTCAATCCTCTAAAACTCTTGATGAATAAAGTTTCAGGCAGTGCAATGCAAATTGACCTGTAATATGAAGAATAATATAAAGAGTAAAGGTGCAAATGTGCTTTACTCTCAGAAGCGCCTAACACCACGTACTTTTTTTAGATCTAAAAATATACATGTGCTTTCAAAAAGAGTGTAAAACTACCAGCTCCGTCAGATTCCAAAAACTGCTGTTACTTTTTCACGTGAGGCCGGCACAATTTAAAATAATAAAAATACTTAAATCATTTAATTGACTTTAATACCCTTCACTTTCCCCTCTCTCTGATCCATCGCTCCTGCTTCTTTTCCCCCAAGTTCTTTCATAATTTTAGATGAACTGCATTTGGACGATTGAGAAAAAGGGGAAGAATCCTAAATTATCAATTCCAGTGAACCGTACATTTCCAGGTTAAAGGAACGCGAACGTTGAATAAAGCCAATTTCAAACACTATTTTAATCCTTCACCGATGCTCATCATATTTTTAATGTTGCTAATAAATGGTCTCTGGTAGAAGAAGCAAATAACAAATTCTTCTGATCGCACCATTTCCTAAAATTCTTCGCATTCCTTTTGGCTTAAGGCGCCGACCTACCCGTCACGCCTGTTCTCATTATTTCGTCTCCCATTGAATTAAGGTTTGTTTGATCATCTTTTTAAGCCTTTGGCATTGACCAACTACTGTATCTCTGTGTATGGCACACCACCTTTATGATTCAAATTATGGGTTGTGATGTAGATATGAGATAGACAAAGTCACTGCTAGGCAGAGGTTGGATTTGAACCTTGGGAAGGGGTGAGAACTGAGAATCAAGAAACAGAATATGTAGATAGTCTTTAATGAAGAATTATAGACTTTGTTAGGTTGGGATACCGCTGTTTTACCATGATTATACCTGATGCGTTCTCTCTTCTCCGTAAATGCAGGAGAATTAGGGAGGAACTGTCCAATCAGAGTGCAGAAACTTCGAACCTGACCAACAAACTTGATAGAATAATTAAGCAAACAAGTGGCTTTATAGAAATACATTTCTTAGTTATCTGCGCAACGCCCGATTTTCATTCTATATCGTCTTCTGGGTTTACTCGCCGCTGTAACCTGAGTTACTCGCCACTCCTTCAGTTTTTTTTTTTTTTTTTTAAGGTAAGGGGCATTTTGATATTTTCTCTTTATCAGTAACGTCAGTTAATGCAATGTAACGGTTGTGGTAGTTTTGCACTTTTTTTGAAAGTACATATGTATTTTTGGATCTAAAACAAGCACGTGGTGTTGGCAGCTCTTGAAGATAAAACACTTGTGTATTTTTGCACCTTTACCCTAAGATAAAAGTGGGGACGTGGTTGGGTTCAGCTAGGACAACAAGGGAGGCATAATTTTTTAAACCCACGGCCATCTTCATCTGATCCCTACACCCGATCGTCACATCAAAGCACTAGAAAAATGGCTTTAACTTCACTTGAACTTTTTTCTTCTTCTAACCATTGGTATCCTTTTATCCAAGGCAATTCTATTCGAGACACTGATGGACACTAAATATGGATACTCCTACCAATAGAAATTTTAACATTAATTCGTCACGTTGTGAAAGACTAATTCCTTCCATCCTTCCATTAGACTCAACTCCCATTAGTACTTCAATTGAACATTTCAGCTGAAGAGTTTTATTTCTAAAGCCATCCTAAACATATGGTTTAGACCCAAACTAGCCTTTTGGTTTAAATAAGTCTATTTGGGCCCGAAAAAGTTATTCCAAGCACACTCCTTTATTCTAACAAGAATTTAAATCTTAGTTCGTCATGTGGTAAGATACTAACCATTAAACTCGACTTCTATCGGTACTTCAACTGAACTTTTGGGGAGAAGTGTTTTCTTTCCAAAGCCATCCTTAACATCTAGTTTAGACCTAAATTAAACTAGCCTCTTAATTTAAATAAGTCTGTTTGGGCCCTGAAAAGTCATCAGCACACTCCATATCCGTGCTGAATGTTTCACCTTTTTCTTGGTTGCATTGATCACACATACACGAGTGTCATACGCAGAGGAGAAAAGTTTTAAACTTTTCAGAAAGTATATAGAAAAGAAGAGCAAATATAAGTGAAAGATCAGACTTCATATCTATCTTCATGTCCTTGTTGTGACACCACTTATAACATTATTCTCAACCAGAACCCAAAGGCACCTGCTAAAAAAGTTGTCTACCAAATTTATGCCAACCTCAATTGTTTCACATGGTTCCGAGCAAGGGTGGATCCAGAAATTTACTAAAGGGGGCACTATTGGTGGGGGACTCTGGGGTTTGGGGATAGCACCCCCGAATTTTTTTTTTAATGGAAAAATTTTAAATGCATTAAAAAACAAAAGAATATAAACAAAGAAAAAAATATCAAAAAAATATTCATGAAATCAAGGGGATACTAATCATATAATAAGAAGCAATTATTTTACAAACTTGTCATTTAGAAAAGCAAGACTAAGTGTTGTTAGAAATGCAGCTACATAAATTATAATGAAGTGTGGGCATCAATGAGTTTAAGTACATATATTTTAATAACAAAAGTATAATACAACAAAAATAATTACAATGTTATCCTTTTAAGCCTTATTTTTTAGAATTCCATCATAATTGTTTTATTATTAATGCTATCAAATACATCTTTTTTAATATAAGGCACTAAACAATTATTCAATCATTTATTTCCATCCGATTATAAAGTGTAATTTTGATGTATTAAGGTAGCACTTAATTTAAGGATGGACAATCATTCAAACATATATTAATTTTAAAAAAAAATTCCCCAATTTAAGGGTAAGCACTTGCCCCCAATCATATAGATAGATCCGCCTATGCTTCCGAGTACTCCTTACATAGTGTATGGAGCAGTCTTAATCTATTTAAAGGGTTATTATTAATGCAAGAATAATGAAATGAATCTTTATAATTTTTGTCAGGTCATCAAATGACGCAAAACTTCACGAAATAAAATAACCAAGATAAAGGGTTAAAAAAAATAGAGAAAAGATTGGGGTGAGAGAGGCTCGAACTCTCGACCTCAGGATAACTCAGAAGCTATGAGACCTACGCGCTAGCCAACTGCGCCACCACCCCACTGGTGCGATGTTTTCTTCTTTTTTTGATCAAAAGTTATGTTTTCTTCGACATACTACTAGTTGGATTTCAATTCACCTGGTCTGTTTTCACCAGAAGTCCAGACCCCAAGTCCACCTTCCCTCAGTTAGCGTGTAAGAGCTTCGTGTCACTCTGGGTATGTAAGAATCTCAAAGACCAAGTACAGATCTGCGCTCGAAAGGTAATGCGACAGCTTTGTGCTGGCTATTTTCACTCGCACCTATAGTTTCAAATTCATCTCTGTTTACCTTGAAATCTGTGTTCATAGCTTTGGTTCTGATTACCGGACGGGAAATCCCCTGATCGTAACTGTCCTCTTCCGGTTTCTGCAGTTTCATTGCAAACTTTTTTAGTCCTGGTCTGTCGATTTCTATGTGCTTGTTGTCTGGGAAGTTCCTCTTTCTTTTGTTTTATTTTCATTTCTGGATTTGCTGCTTCTTTCTCTTACAAAAGGCATTGTATTGCGGCTGTTTAGTTTAGCAATTTGATTCCAGTGGCCTTAAATTAGATGAATTAAATGAATTTGGAGCTGGCTGATTGCATATCTTCCTTTTGTAATGTCTTTGATTCAGTGGGGCGGGGAATCAAGGTGGTGATGACTTCCCCATATTACTGATGCTTTCTCATTCTGCACCCACATTATAATGTATGCGTTCTTAAGGATCACATTAGAAGTATTTCCAGGAAGTAATGCCACTCTACTTGACACTATAGTTTGCATAATAGTTTATGATCTTCTTCCGTGCGGTGCATTTCCTAATTTAGATATGGTTATATTGCCTTAAGATTGATAAATAAAGATTTCGCTTCACTTATTTGAATTTTGGATGATAAAAAATAATGAGGGAGAGAAAGAAGCAGGAGGTTGA
Source organism: Acacia crassicarpa (assembly GCA_034222035.1). Taxonomy (NCBI): domain Eukaryota; kingdom Viridiplantae; phylum Streptophyta; class Magnoliopsida; order Fabales; family Fabaceae; genus Acacia; species Acacia crassicarpa. The sequence goes on along the minus strand of JAWXYG010000009.1, from coordinate 12,529,282 downwards.
TTAGTTAAAGAATATATGTTATGTACGTATACTTGAGTGATCTGAAAGATGATTTAGAAGAAAAGGAGATTGAGATATCTGGCGGGCATATTCTGGGATTCGCAGTATCACTTTCCTTGACTACTAGTATACTTAACTTTTCTAGGGGTTCAGTATTGAACATCCTGATCCATGCCATAGAGATTGGACAGATTTTAGCTTTGGCAATCAAGAGCCTAATACAACCTTTCTCCTTCATCAACATACTATTATAATGCCTCCAGAAAAGTTAGAGGCTTTACTAGCTGTGGGATAAAGTTGAAAGGACCGCTGAAGAGCAGTGGATTGAGGAGCTTGAGAAGCCTTGTTATTGAGTTTAGTATAGCAGCCTTAAGGTATTTAACAAAGTAAAGACAATGGAGAGCTGTATCAAAAAAAAGAAAGACTAGAGAGCTGTCCATAGGAGAAGAACCTGAGGAATGTGAATGAGGTTGCTGCCATGTAAGAGTTTTGGAAGCTGTCCTGCTCAGGGGCTTTACTAGTAGCCTGGATTGCTTCAATGTTTCACCCTGCTTCCTCTTTGAGTTGTAGACCAATGTTTGCAAGTTGGGAAAATGAAAAATCGATGTTCCATCTTATGGGAGAGAGTTGGATGATCACGTTCAAGAATTATTGATTGAGTTGGTCAAAAAAAAGTAAGTAACGAGAGAAAGAGGCAGAGGAATGTCAACTAATCGGCAAGTATGATTGAGTGAGCTATCAATGAACTGGTCACAAGTGCATGAGATTGAGTGATTCCAGGGATTTATTATGGAATACCCTGAAATTTGTTGTATCATTGCCCTTGCTTCCCTGATCTACTAGTATAAATAAGATGTTTAGGGGCTAAGGTAAAAATCCTTTTAGTTTTCAACTTAATTTCATTTCCCTTCTCTCTCTTGCTGCTAGCAGCATTTCTTCTTCTTCCTTAATAAGCACTATTTTTTTCTCTGTTTCTCTATATTTCAACTCCCCTGAAAAGCATAATTTCAACGCTTGGCATTTTAAAGTCATTTAATTCCACTCGACGATTTTGAAAGGAAGCTCACATCATGGAAAGGTTCCCCCCCCCCCCCCCTTTTTTTTAGGATATTAATTGCTTGATGTTGATGGGGTTAGTTTTAGTTTGATTTGTTATATTTTCTTATCATTGCAGATGATGACATCTTTTGTCATGCTTAATTCTTCAAATACTGCCTTTTTTCCTTGACTGTCGTTTTCAGACAATTATCAGGTCCAAAGAAATTTATTGTGATTTAGGGCATTTAGTTGCAACTTGCAACAGTGTCCTTTGTTCATTGGTCATCATATTATGTGATTAGCTCGGATACTGGAAATGTTACTAATGGAAAATATGACATACCTGCATAAAGAGTGGAATACATATGAAATGATTGTTCAGTATCTTATTTAACCTGATTTTTGCAGATGCTAACTCTATTCTGAAAATGGAAAACAAGCAAACTGTGGGTACTGCTGCTACACAAGAGAATTCTATGATGAAGCCTATTGACCAAAGAGCACATATTAAAGGCCGAAGTGACATCCTGACTCGACGCCTAAAGAACCGAGAGCGTCAACGTAGATACAGAGCCCGTAAGCGTCTCGAAGCTGAAACCAAGGAGTCTTCTGTGATAGGAGCCATTACACCCATAACACCACCAGAAGAACCACAATCAAACGGCAATCACAATTTTTTGACCCGTGTATATTGCAATAGAGATTGGAAAAAAGATGCAAGACGGGCGGTTCAAGCTCCTAAGCTCGAAGAAGGGACACCTAATGGATCCATTGATCATATTTCAAAACTGACCAGTGAATCTGAAGCAGCATGCTTAGCCTCTGGGAAGGCAGAGCTGACTCAGGAAAGGGATTTCCAGTCTGGATCTCCTGGTGTTGTTAACAATGAAGCTCCTAGAACTGTACTGAGTCGAAGAGACTGGAAAGCAGAAGCTAGAAGAAAGAAGGCCTAGTATTTTTTTCCTCTTTTTTTCCTGAAAAGATTCACTCTTCCCAGTGATATTTTATTGTATAATAGAACATTATATGATGTAAAAGAATGCTGCATTAAGACATGTGATATCACATTACCATTGCAAGTACATAAACAGATAAGGTTTGAACTTGCACTAGCCATTGCAAGTAATCATCAGGTCATTGAAAAACAAGAGAGTCCACTTACCTGTGTCTGCCATTGATCTGTTTCTTCCTTGCCAAAACACCCTAATCTAGTAGGTAAAGGGTTTACTTATAATCATAAGGTTGAGTTCAAATCGCACTGATGTGAGAATCTTGTTGATGAACGGTTTGTAAATACCTCGGTAAGTGTTCTTTGAACCTTGGAGGCATACTCGGCTTCTAAATACTAGGCTTAATTGAGGTTCAACTTAACTTATCTAAATTTTAATGTATTAAAAAAATATAGCCTAATTGCTCTCTAAACAAGCACATGTAATGTCATTGTGTTCATTAATTTGAATTGCCTTCCTTAATTAGGCTGCTCAAATTTTTTTACACATGTAATGTAGTCACGTTGCAAAAAGCTTTAAAATGTCCATGTAATTCGGAAATTGAGTTTATAAGCGGATCCTGCATACTCAAGAAAGTTAAAGAAGATGAATTATATTACAATGGCGTGAAAAAAAGCAGCTTGATAAATTTGTATCAAGCGCTTGAAACACCAATTTACAATGGACAAACCAACCCCACCCCTTGAATATACATGTAAAATTTAATTATACACATGAATGAAATGGCCAAAGAAGAAGAAGAAAGTTATGAATAATCTCTCAAAGATGATTCATCATTCTTAATGCTTTGAGAGATGATTCATCAATTTAAAGGCTCATGACTCCCTCCTCAGTCTTGTCTGACAAATCCTCCAAACTCCAATCTCTTCTCATCCCAGGGCTCCTCACCAGCCTCGGTTTGGTGCTGCCCGGAAGAACAGAAGATCCTGTGCTTTGAGCGCGACTATCTTCTCCCTTCATCTTCACCAAAGGTCCTTCTCTCTGGTCCTGATCTTCCCAAGCAATATGCCCCGACCACATTCTACCCACCGGCGCACAACGCATTTTCTTAAGCCTGGGATTTTCTAAGGAATATTCCCTATAGGAATCTGTCTTCTGAAGAATCTGGCTGCAGGTAAGACAGCTCAGGGCCATTGAGTTACGTGTGTTACAAGCAACCAAATTAAAGCTTTTCTTTCTGGACTTAGGGGTTCGTGATTATGGGATTGTGAAACGTGGTATGTAAGTCACATTGAGGAGATAAAGTATTAGAAGATAAATATATGAAACTGATATTGGTTACGATAAGAACAATCTGTTGCTATATTTGGATAATCTTTTGTTATTGTGTTTTGTGGTCAAACTCTTTTCATTCTGGAACCATATTAAGATTACGCTAATTACAGTTTTACTATGGATCTGAATTAACTGTAGCGACCAAATTTAAAACCCTCTTATCTAAATTTTAGATGGTTGCATCAATAGTCTTGTGTTTGAACCAACTTTTATCTACGTCAACTAAATATAGATCACTTGAAACAATGGTGGGCTAGACAATTGACTAACAGTACAGGCCATTTGTAAATTTTTAATATATGCCAATTAATTTTTAAAAGGGAAAATTCCAAATAAATACCAAATGAATTTGTAAAACCCCCAGAAGTCCGTCGAATTTGCAAAAAGACTTAGAGGTGACAAGGACTTTTGGGGGATATGCAAATTCACATCAAATAACTATTTTGCCCTTAGTTCTAAATAATTAAAAAGAAAAAAAAGAAAATACCCCCCGGTGGGCCCCACCGCCGGAGGGCCGCCACAAGCCGCCGGCCACCAACCACCGGCCACCGGTGGTGGTTTTTTTTTTGGAGGGCTGGGGTGTTTTTGAAAAAAGCAAAACAATTTTTTGAAAGTGTGGGGGGTAGGGTTCGAACCCCCCACCCCCCACACAAGAACCAAGTAGCCCAACTGCGGAAAATTATCATTCTTGAAGTGAGAATTACCATTGTTTCTCCAAGGTTCCCTTTCTTTAACTTCTCCAACCATGTTTTGTAAAACCCAAAAAAATTGAACTTTCACAAATCCACAAGTGACAATTACCATTCGTGAAGTGAGAATTACCATTCCTGAAGTGAAAATTACCATTGTTTCTCTAGGGTTCCCTTTTTTTATTTCTCAACCATGTTTTGTAAAACCCAAAAAAATTGAACTTTCACAAATCCACAAGTGACAATTACCATTTGTGAAGTGAGAATTACCATTCTTGAAGTGAGAATTACCATTGTTTCTCCAGGGTTCCCTTTTTTTATTTCTCCAACCATGTTTTGTAAAACCCAAAAAAATTGAACTTTCACAAATCCACAAGTGAGAATTACCATTCGTGAAGTGAGAATTACCATTCCTGAAGTGAAAATTACCATTGTTTCTCCAGGGTTCCCTTTCTTTATTTCTCCAACCATGTTTTGTAAAACCCAAAAAAATTGAACTTTCACAAATCCACAAGTGACAATTACCATTCTTGAAGTGAGAATTACCATTGTTTCTCCAGGGTTCCCTTTTTTTATTTCTCCAACCATGTTTTGTAAAACCCAAAAAAATTGAACTTTCACAAATCCACAAGTGACAATTACCATTCGTGAAGTGAGAATTACCATTGTTTCTCCAGGGTTCCCTTTTTTTATTTCTCCAACCATGTTTTGTAAAACCCAAAAAAATTGAACTTTCACAAATCCACAAGTGAGAATTACCATTCGTGAAGTGAGAATTACCATTCCTGAAGTGAGAATTACCATTGTTTCTCCAGGGTTCCCTTTTTTTATTTCTCAACCATGTTTTGTAAAACCCAAAAAAATTGAACTTTCACAAATCCACAAGTGACAATTACCATTCGTGAAGTGAGAATTACCATTCCTAAAGTGAGAATTACCATTGTTTCTCCAGGGTTCACTTTTTTTACTTCTCCAACCATGTTTTGTAAAACCCAAAAAAATTGAACTTTCACAAATCCACAGGTGAAAATTACCATTCGTGAAGTGAGAATTAGCATTGTTTCTCCAGGGTTCTCTTTTTTTGGGGAATGGTAATTCTCACTTCAGGAATGGTAACTATCACTTCACGAATGATAATTGTCACTTATGGATTTGTAAAAGTTCAATTTTTTTGGGTTTTACAAAACATGGTGGAGAAATTTAAAAAAAAAAAAGGGAACCCTGGAGAAACACTGGTAATTCTCACTTCAAGAATGGTAATTTTCATATGCAGAACAGTAATTTTCACTTCAGGAATGGTAATCACCGTTGAAAAAATGTTAATAAGAATATATATATATTTTAATGTATATATATAAAAAGGAACCAAGTAGCCCAACTGGTTGGTTGGGCTACTTGGTTCTTGTGTGGGGGGTGGGGGGTTCGAACCCTACCCCCCACACTTTCAAAAAATTGTTTTGCTTTTTTCAAAAACACCCCACCCCCTCAAAAAAAAAAAAAACCCCACCACCGGTGGCTGGTGGTTGGTGGCCGACCGGCGGTGGGGTGGTGGCCGCCGGCGTTGAGGCCCACCGAGGGGTATTTTCTTTTTTAAAAAAAATTATTTAGAACTAAGGGCAAAATGGTCATTTGGCGCGAATTTGTATATCCCCCAAAAGTCCTTGTCATCTCTAAGTCTTTTTGCAAATTCGACGGACTTCTAAAGGTTTTGCAAATTCATTTGGTATTTATTTGGAATTTTCCCTTTTTAAAATCTAGGTGTAAACGTATATAGAGACCCAAGTTTAGCTTCTTATATATATGCCACTTGTAACTTATAAAAATCTAGTTGTAAATTTGTTATACACGAGTTATAAATCCCAAATTAATTGTTCTAAATATATTCGTTTAGTGTACAAAATCTAATTTTCGAACCCTACGCCCTACACTTTCAAAAAATTGTTTTGCTTTTTTCAAAAATACCCCACCCCCTCCAAAAAAAAAAAAAAAAACCCACCACCGATGGCTAGTGGCCGGCGGCCGACTGGCGATGGGGTGGTGGCCGCCGGAGGTGGGGCCCACCGAGGGGTATTTTCTTTTTTTAAAAAAAATTATTTAGAACTAAGGGCAAAATGGTCATTTGGCGTGAATTTGCATATCCCCCAAAAGTCTTTGTCATCTCTAAGTCTTTTTGCAAATTCGACGGACTTCTGGGGGTTTCGCAAATTCATTTAATATTTATTTGGAATTTTTCCTTTTTAAAATCTAGGTGTAAACGTATATAGAGACCCAAGTTTAGCTTCTTATATATGCCACTTGTAACTTATAAAAATCTAGTTGTAAATTTGTTATACACGAGTTATAAATCCCAAATTAATTGTTCTAAATATATTCTTTTAGTGTACAAAATCTAATTTCGTCTTTTAATACATGATACTCCCTACGATCCTAATTATAAGACAACATTTAGGAGTAGGTTTATGGGTGCATAGATTTTTCCCGTCAATAAAAATTTTAAGTTATTGGATTTTAATTTGTTTCTTGATCAGCTAACATTGATTTGCCAAGATACACACACATGTACACACACATACAAATACATAGATATATATATTCGTGTGTGTGCCTATATATACATACATACATGTGTGTGTGTGTGTGCCTATATATCTGTGTGTGTGTCTCTCTCTCTCTCTATATATATGTGTGTGTGTACATATATAAATATAGGGTTAAGGTGCAATATTACATATGAGCTTTTATCAAAGGAGCGCCCAGCACCATATGTTTTTTGGAGGTGCAAAAATACACATGAACTTGTAAAATTGGTGCAAAAATACCCATGCCGTTAGATTCACTTAACTGACGTTAACTTTTACGTGGGCCCCACGTTATTTTAAAAAATAAAAATGTAACATCCTGAATTTTGAATCTAATATCTTGAACATAAACCTATTTTGGGAAGACTAGTAGGCTCTATTTTTGGAAAGTAATAAATTTGAAATCAGTATTTTGTGGGCCCCGTGAATAGTATTTACTATTCACGTATACGTTTTTACTATTTACAAATACGTATTTAAAAATATATATATATATATATATATATATATATATATATGTTATTCGCAAATACGTATTTAATACTTGAAATTTGTGAAATATGAATAGTGTTCACTATTCACAAATACGTATTTACTATTTAAAAATACGGTATTTACTATTCCAAAATACGTATTTACTATTCATGTGGGACCCACGTCAAATTATTTCTCCTCTGCCGACAGAAACTCTCGTGAAGTTTGAAAATTTTGTCAGCGGGACCCACGTAATAGTAATTTACTATTTGAATAATAATATTATATTATAATATAATATTATTTACTATTCATGTGGGACCCACGAAAAATTATTTCCACAACCAGCCACGGGAAGAGTCACGGGAGGTTTGAAAATTTGTCACGGGGAAAATTACGTAGAACGACCCAGAGACGAAAATTACACTTAAGGACCCATTTTCCAACTATAAATAGACCTTCCATTTCATTTCATTCTTCACAACTTCTAAGAGCTATAGAGAGAGGTAGAGAGAGAGAGAGAGTAGAGAGATATTTGCTTGAGAGTTATAATAGCTGGTTGGTGATTCGGGTATTAGCAAGTAACAGGTAACTCTGAATATTCTTCCTTATACTTGTGAATTATGTATGATTATAAATTTGTTTGTTTACTATTTTGGCAAGAATATTTAGAAAATATTTATGGTTTTAAGATCTGGTGTGGGAACTTTGATTTGCAAATCTGCAGAGGTACTATTTATACGTACGTTACTATTCACGTATACCGTATTTACTATTCATTTTTACTATTCATGTTACTATTCACGTATACTGTATTTACTATTCACGTATACCATATTTACTATTCACACCGTATTTACTATTCATTTTACTATTCACGTATACCGTATTTACTATTCATTTTACTATTCACGTATACCGTATTTACTATTCATAATACTATTCACGTATACATACCGTATTTACTATTCACGTATACATACCATATGTACTCTTCATTTTTACTATTCATGTATATATATCGTATTTTACTATTCACATATACGCATAGTATTCACTATTCATAAATACGCATATTGATGTATAAAACTTTATGGTATAATAATGCATTATTTTGAGTGAACATATTCATCATGGCGGTTGTATTATGATGGGTGGAGTAAGGAGGGATTTGAATGATAAGAATGATTTATGCCACCACTCGGTGCACAGTGGATGGTACTTGTTTCAGGGCCCCATCTTCCATGTTTTCCTCTGGCCGGGATTTCATTGGAGTTGTGGGACATGTGACACCTCCTTAGTTATTTTAAAGGAGGGGAGCCATAGTCCAGATTTAAGCTATATACCTTTGGCCGGGTGTATCTTAAGTTTTGGTGAGCTTGGAACAATTCAGTCAAATGAATAAGTTTCTATTGGACTATGTGTTAGCCTATGGCTCCAGTCTGCGGTATAAGGGAGGTGGTGATATAAAGGAGGCTGCATACTGCATAGTGCATTTCTGAACAGTTCAAGAATTTGATATGATGATGAATATTCTGTAAAGACATAAGATGAGAACTTTTGAGATATATATGTTTTAATACCTTCTATATTGATGACTATTAGTATAAATTATTTTGTATGATAAATTATGGAATCTATATATATATTTGAAATCAGCCCATATCTTTTTGTCATATATTATTTGCTCGTGTACGGTAGAAATATTTAGTAGTTACTGAGATGTGTAATCTCACCCCATATTATCATTTTTCAGGTGAATAACTTAGTAGAGATCAAGGGAATGCACCCATGGAGTGAGCTTTGTAGGCTCTTCTGTACTCCTTTAGTTTATGTTGTGTTATTTTATTTGCCATGAACCTAAAAGACTTCCGCATTTTAAAATAACTCTTATTTATTGGATTTATTTTGGCCCTGTATAAATGGATTTCTACCTTTGGCCATATTGTAAATATGTGTTTGAGTGTTAAATATCCTATATTTGGTGGTGTTACTAATATTTTGGCCAAGATTTTGGTATTGAAAATGAGGCGTTACAAAAAATCCCAAACATTTTTTAATTTCCAACGTTGCCCTCCCTCACTTCTCATTCTTCTCTTTCATGGCCGAAGACACCACCCACTACTACCGCCATTGAATTCTAGGATGATGATGCATTTGAAGGCTTGCCTGTTAACCAACGCACCCCGGAAATCTCCAATACTTTTTTTGAAGATTCCAAACCCGCGAATAATAGTACAAATCCTAAGGCATTTGTGAAATCTGGGGATGTTAAGGGTTCGTGTTTGTTTACGATTGAGATTGTTTGTGGGAGTTTTCTTATTATGTTTGCGATTAATTACTTTAATGGGAAGCGCGAGAACGAGAATATAGCTCTTGTCTGGGCTGCTCAGTTCGATATTTGAAAAGAATTTTAGTATTTTGGGGATCGGCGATGGCGGTGATGATGCACTGTTGTTGTTGAAAGAAGGGAAAAAGATGTTCAAGTTTTATGCAAGTGGCAGTAGGTATTGTCAAGGTTTGCTAGCTACGATGGGGTTGAAGAGCAGGCAAGATCTGATATTCAAGTTCAAGATCTGATCTGCGATTTTGCCTTATACGCTTGGGTATTTTTTCCTATTTCTTCCGACAACTAGAGCCTCAGCTTCTCTGCCTAGATCTGGAGATCGTAAAGGCGAGCGTCTTTTTCTCCAGCCCATCGTTGAAGGCCTCCAATCCATCAATATCTACCTAGATTTTGAGTTTGTTTTGAGATTGATTTATGCATTTGAGTTCAATTTCTAGGTTGATTTTGAATTTTGGGACAGTTGCATTGTTCATGCTATCCTTCGATTTTGAGTTCGTTTTGAGATATGTTTATGCATTTGAGTTTAATTTCTGGGTTGAAATAGGAGGATGAAGAAGACGAGACTGTGAATTTTTTGGCCCTGATTTAGATTGGAGAAGAACTTAGTATTCTTTTGCAAATATTCTAGAATTTTGTTGTATCTACCTTAGGTTGATTCTGGCAGCTGCTCTTTACTATTGTTCTTGTCACTGTTCTTCTTCGAAAAGAGTTGCAGAGGATGAGAGGATGGAGGTTGGGAGGGAGAAAGGTGAGGGGCATTTTGGTATTTTCATAATATGCTTTAACATCTATTAGGCCAATTTAACTATAATAGTATTTTTGCTCAAGTTTTATAAGGTTATGAGTATTTTTGCACCTTCGAAAAGTATATGGAGCTGGGCACTCCTTTAATAAAAGCTCATGTGTAATATTGCACCTTAACCCATAAATATATGTCTATATGTATGTGTGTGTGTACCTGTATAAATACATGTCTATGTGTGTGTGTAGATAGATATAAATATGTATATGTATCTATATGTATACATCTATACACACACATATATGTATATATAGCAAGACCATTATTTTAATTAGAAAATGTGGAAAAAAAAATTTAGGTCGGAGAGATATGTCGCAGAGGTTGTTAACCCACTTATATTGATGTCATTTATAATTTATATAAGGGCATTTTAGGAAAATGAGTAAAATTAACTAATTTAATTCGTCTTCTTAATTTTTCCAAAATCAGTTAAATATGTCCTATAATTAGAATTGGAGGGAGTAATTGTTAATTTTCAAAAGATTGGACGTGGAAATGTTACGAGCGAGTTGTAAATTTCAAAATATCACTTGTAAATTGATTGTTTCATTGTTTTTAGAGGCCTAAGATCATATTTTGATACATTTCACTTACAGATTTTTAGAAGCTAATTGTAAATATGCTATAGTGACTTGTAAATCTCAAAACATCTGTTGCAAATGATTGTTTCAGCATATATTTAACCAATGCATAGCAATTATAAGTTTCAAAAAATTCGTCATACAAAAATTGTAAGGGAGTTGTGGCCATGGTAGTAAAAACGCCGTTTTAAAACGTAAAAACGCCGTTTTTACGTTTTATTTTGGGTTAAACGCGTTTCGTTGTGGAAAAAACGGTTTCAGAGTAAAAACGTAAAAGACGTCGCGATAAAACATAAAAACGCTGTATTTTTGTAAAAAGCGCCGAGTTTACTAAGGGACTTAACTGAAAGTTTTAAGAGTTCTGGAGAGGGACTAAAGTGAGAATTTTCAAACTATTTTGGGGCAGAACTGAAATTTCAAAAACATTTGGGTCCTTTTCTGTAATTAATAAATAAAGATCATTTTACCCCTAATTACACTTAATTCAATACAAATGTTCCTAACTCAACTTAGTACTTAATCATACAATTATGTCCCAGAAAATGCATTAAAAATCTCAATTTAATCATGTAAAATCATATAAAAAATATGGTTTGATCAATGACAATGTTGGACATTTTGATTAATATTGCATTGATCAATATATGTGTATATGATGGCAGGTACCTTACTTTTCTCAATTTTTTTTTATATACATATGCAGGTAAAAACTCCGTTACGTTTTACGATTTTATGTTTTACGATTTTTCATTCTCCTTCCGTTTTTACGTAAAAACTACGTTTTTACTACCTTGGTTGTGGCATAGGGTCAGTATTAACTAACCTCCCTCCCCCATGTTCAGGGTTCGAACCCTGCCCCTCTCCCCTATCATGATATATCAAAAAAAAAAAATTTTGTAAGGGAGCTATAAATTCCAAAAACACTACTTGTATATATTGGCAGCAATGGCGACAGTAGTGGTTGTGGCTCACCAATTTGGATTAGCAGTAAAAAATTGATTTTGTGAAAGGAGTTTTATCTCATATTTTTTGTAGGTATATTCTTTTAACCTGGTCTAAACAGCTTCTTTGTCCATTGTCATATATATATATATATATATATATATATATATATATATTTGATATAAACCATTGTCATATTCAGTCTGTTTGGATAAGCGTTCCCACAAAAAAAAAAAAAAAAAAAAAAAAAACCTAGTTGATGTGAAAAAAGTACGTAGAAAAAAAGCCCAATGAAGCATAAGCCGAGTGAGGCGTTTGGGTAAGCTTTTTTTTCTACTAGGCTTCTACAAAAAGCCCGTTGAAGCAAAAGCTCTCAGACTAAGCGTTTTTGCTACTGGACTTCTAAAATGAGTGTCGGCCCTGCCAAAATTTGTTGTCTCTCTTTCTTCTACTGGCATATTTATTATGCACTTGCTTCATACTCATTCTTCCTTCCCCCCCCCCCCCCTTTTTAACAATTTTTATATTTATTCTCACACTTTCTTCTAAAAACATAATTTATGATTATACATCCAAAATTTAAATCTTTCCATGTAAATTCTTTATACTGAATTAACATATGTAAATATAGATTTAAATCTTTTTCTTTTTAATTTTAAATTTAAATTTAAATTTTTAGCTTCAGTTATTGCAATATATACAACTAATATCGATATATATAGTATTCAATAATATTCATGTCATTTTCAGTCACTTTTTATCTCAACTGACTTTTTAAATAATAATCCGAATATGTTTCTGTTTGGAAAAAATTCACTTCTACTACCGTCAATTAAAATACAAATCACATTTACAATATGACTTTTATTCTATCTTACTTATTAAAAAGTTAAATAAAAAATAAGTCACTTCTCTCATCGTTAACTCAAATGAGCTCAACTGGCAGCACACTTTTGCATGAAGATAAGAAAACTAGGATTTCCTTTTTTATTTTTATTACACTAAAAAAATCTTAAAACTGAAACAGTGTTTTGATCAAGGAAACATTGATCCGTAAGTTCCCATAGTTCATCTCAATTTTAAATCAAGTTATATAGTTTTTTTTAAAAAAAAAAAAAATTGGGTTCTTATGATTTGATCCATTAGAAACATTTATCCTTGAGTGTAAAAATAATACATTTAGATTTATTAAGTTTTTTTCCAATAAAATTTTATGAATCGTACATAGTTTCGTACTTTTTTAAAATATATATATATACTGAAATTTTAGAAAAGGGGTTGGGTTCACCTATGATCCAAGAGCAGGGCGAAATCTTCCTTTCTCCTAGGTGGTAACGATGTTGAGCAGGGCGAGCCGCCTAATACCCTCAGGTGTTAACCTAGGCACTTAGGAGCTAGGATACCTCCCCTAACGCCTTGACCAACTCCAGGATCGAATCCCCTCCTTTTGGTGAGAGCGTCCGACCCCCTTTACCAGGATCGTACATAGTTTCCTACTTTTCTTTTTTTGCTCAGATAGTTTCCTACTTTTCAATTGACATCATTTTAGCACACATACATTACTATAAACAGAATTTTGTAAACACTATAAATTAAAATCATGAGATGAAACAATAAAAGCCAACTTCAAACAAAATTAATTATAGGGACATAATTTAAAATTGAGGTAAATTATAAAGAATTATAAATTATTATTATTTTCTTTATGTAATTTAAAGGGTTAAGGTGCATTCTGCACCTTGAAAATATTTTTACAGGTACATCTTAGATTCTAAAATATTTTGTAATGTATCCAACACTCAAAAATATTTTTTTATGTGTGTTAACTACTCTAACTATTTTATTCACCTTGGTGCTAGATGCACCAAAAAATATTTTAGGAAATACACATTTAAAACAAACACTTTAGGGGTACTACATACACCAAAAATACTTTAACGCTTGGATGCACATGAATATATATATATATATATATATATATATATATATATATATATATATATATATATATATATATATACTTTTTGGATGCTAGACACACCACAAAATATTTTAAGATAATTGATATACCCGAAAAATATTTTAGAATGCTAGATGCATTTTAACCGTGATTTAAAATTTTTTTACAGGATCCAATTGAAAGAATTAAAATGTCATTATCTCTATTTCAAGGCATCCAATTGTCTTTCTTCCATAAATCATGTTGCACATGTAATCTAAAAATTTAATTAGTATTATCATTTTTGTTAAACTCACGATTGACTCCCCGAGTTTATCGGTTTTATGCTTATAACTTACAAAGTCAAATTCATTTGTACTTAAACTCGTGCTAGCCATAAACTTAGTTAAACATCAAGGTTACCGTTATTATGTTTTTACCTTATAAATTATGTCAACTCACTTTTAAACTCATATTAATTTGTTCATTTTGATCATGTTCAATAGTTTTATATATGAACTTCATAAAACTTTCTTTTTTTTGGATATGATAAATTGTAAATTTTGGTGGATTTAGTTTTAATTACTTTTATTTAAAATATATTTAAATTAAATTATTATCTTTTATATTTTTATTATTTTTGTATACTTTTAACACTTATTTATTAATAAAGATAAACTTTTACAAGTTTATAATTTGTGTTCACGATCTGAATTTACATTCTTGGTATGATTTTACTTAAATTTGTGAGTTTAAACATCTCTAGTATCAATAAGAATGAATTTATTAGGATTAAGGTGCAAAAATACACATGTGATTTTCTCCAAAGTACACCCAATATCAAGTGTTTTTTCATGTGTGAAAAAGTGACTAAGTTGTTACAAAAGTGAAGTAAAAACACTCATTAACCATTAGTTTGACTTTTTTGTATTTTTAAGGCTGACATGAACGACAACTCAACTAAATTTCATCCCAGTTGGCAATGAATAACTGAAAAAAAAAATTACAGAAAAGGAGCCTAGATAGTTTTGAAAATTACAGAAAGGCGGTAACGGCGGCGAGTAGGCAGAGATGGAGGCCTGATGAGTAAGATTGGGATTAGGAGAGAGAAGAGGATTTAGAGAGAAAATGGCTGAACTAGTTCTGTAAGTTTCTCTAGTTCTGTACTGCCAACAGTTGTAATGAAATTTAGCTTAGTCATCGTCCATATCAGCCTTAACAATACAAAAAAGTCAAATTAACGGTCAATAAGTATTTTTTCTGTACTTTTAGAACCACATAATCACTTTTGCATATAAACAAAACACTTGATGTTAGATACGCTTTTAGGAAAATCACATGTATATTTTTACACCTTAACTCAATTTATTACATAATTATAGCTATGATGACTTTATGGCCCACACATGTACAAATATGATGGATCTGGCTTTTTGTGATCAATGTCTCAAAAAAAAAAAAAAAAGCGTGTTTAGCGTGGAAAATACTTTAGGCATTGCTAAAAGAAAGGGTTTAATTTATTAAATGCTGCTTTTGGTGGCATCTCTCCTTCCTCCAATTTTTCTTCAATTTAGGTCTCAATCATTCTTTAACTTCTCATTAAGCAACCTTTTTTATTGACTAAAATATTCAATCCACCCAATATTAACTGAATCGGCCATACAACCAAATGTCTCTGTTGCTTTCCCTCAAATATTATTCCTCCCGGAATCTATCAACTAAACAACACCAACCAATCCATGGGAATCTCAAAAAATCATTTAAAAAATATTTTTTTAAAAAAAAAGGATCCCTTATAAATAAGCACATAATATCTTTATCATATTTTTTAAAAATATATCTGACACATTCATATCTTAATTAATATTTACTATTTAGTCAAGT
The DNA here is from genome assembly GCA_034222035.1 of Acacia crassicarpa. Classification (NCBI taxonomy): domain Eukaryota; kingdom Viridiplantae; phylum Streptophyta; class Magnoliopsida; order Fabales; family Fabaceae; genus Acacia; species Acacia crassicarpa. Next base: position 12,513,722 of record JAWXYG010000009.1, on the reverse strand, counting down.
TCTTAATTTTCTTTTTAAATTGTTCTAGAAAACTCCATTATGCAATAACCACTAATTTTTATTCCCCGTTGTTCAAATCAGAAGGGCTTCACATGGGCGAGTGAAGTAAATGGCGTGTACGCGCGCGTGTAAAGTGAGTGGGCCCAAGAACTGTGCACGTGACGTGCCAGTGAGGTTGATCTCATCATGTTGTTTAAAAGCATTGGCCAAAAAAAAAAAAAAGCAATGATAATTAGTCTCCTTAAGCTTGTCTTTTATAGGAAGGGAAGGTGTTTATTTAGCTTAATCACAGGTTGGCGAGGGAATGAATGATAATTGATTAAAAAAGGGTTTAACGTTATAAATACAGTAAATCACACTTGGTTAATTTGGTAGGGTGGCTGGGTGGGTTAAAAACAGTGTTTTGAAGCGATAAAAGCTCCACCATATATATTTGCTTTATTATAAAAAGTAAAAACAGATTTTGATAATAAAGGATCATGGGCTAAATGCAAATATAAAATGCATTATTATGTGTTGGTGGGTGATGTGAAAGACAATGAAAACAGAGGTTAACGGTGAGGGAAACATTCCAAGGAGCTCTGTGCTGCTGATATTGATTATCGCATCTTCTGAATTAGCGTTGCAAAAGCACGTTTATATAAACTGTAACAAAACCCTTTTCATATGCTTACCTTATATGCTGTAAATCATGTTAGAAAAGTAATTTCTATTGTTGATTCAAACCGTCACTATAATCCTTACTATAAGTTCATTTTAATCAATTCTCACATAAAAAATAGAAAGTTAAGTAATTAAATATACTTCATTAAGATAACATTTTATAAGTTTACCCTTAATAAAATTTTCTTTCTCTACATTTATAAATCATTCCCCCTTCTCCTCTTTCTCTCTTTCTAACAAGAATGACACAAGGTAAAATTGGAAAACAATCAATAAGTGAACTTGGACTGGAAATTCTTCTACAAGTGTGCCAGAGTAGTACGTCATCAACAAAATTCATGGGTTTATTTTTTTATCTCCTAAATATAAAACTTAACTATATCTTTTAAAAAATACTAAATAAATTATATAATATATGATATAATTAAGTAATTTATTTAATTTATTTAGTTTTTTTAAAATAAATCAATTGAATTGTATATAAGACCGGAAAAGAATATAAGAATATAACACATCAGATCCGTTCCCAGTGCAACGGTTCATAGTACTACACATACAAGTGTGGGTTTTTCTGGGGCACTTTACAGCAAAGCATTCCCAGTTGTCAGCATCACATTAACTAATCAACAGGGTTGATTCATATCTGCAGCAACACAATGCAATGGCAGTACCAAACCTCTGTTTGATCTGTGAATGCGTTCATTGATCAGATTCAGCGCAGTAAATTGAGTTTTGGCGCAACAGGGGGAAAAAATTGATTTAGGAAGACATATATGCATGGAATTTATAACATCATTTAACAGGACGAATCTCCATAAATGGAACCTCAAAGATTCAACAACAACCAACAATTATACTAATATTTATCAGTTATTAACTTCTTATTACCTACAAATAAGAGAGTCTGGTTTCTCTCTTCAGTTTTTCTCTCTTTATCCTTCATCTACACTGTTAATTTCACCAAATATTAATCTTAACCATCCATTTCATCTTTACCGCATGCGGTAAAAATGAATGACCCAGATTAACATTTAAATAAGGAAAGCAAGAAACACCATAAGGGTGAAGAAGAAGCCACCTCTTCCTTTATAAGGTCTCTTTCAAACGCAGGTAGCGATTCCTGAAACCCATAGCAAAACCTGATATCCACCCAATTTAGGGGACAAAAGAGGATCGAATGCCTTTTCTTACCATATTACTATGAAGCATGTCGGTGAATATTCAACGTCTCAAACGGAAAAGGGTTGTGGGAATAGGTGGGGTCAGCACAATTGGTTTGTAATTACCATAAGAAGAACCCTAAGTCACTGGGGAAAAACAAAAACGAGAGCTTTACCAGTGCGAGTTAAGTCAAACACGAAAATAGACCCAAGATGTGGATGCTCATAAAGAAACAGTAAGCACCAACAGATAGGGATAGGGTTAAGCATTTTTCACATGGCTGAAAACGAAGCACCAGCTTTCAGCAACTACACCATTATGTGCATCTTTTGTTCCTAACCAGAAACCAGACAACTAATCATAATAAACAACTTGAACAGATTCAAGAAATGTGATTGCTCTACTGCAAGATGGATAATAAGCAGAGATTTTATGAGAGGCTCAAATTTATGACAGTATATGTACAATCTACACAGACACTATTGATACAAAAACACTCAGCTTTCACTTCCTCGGAGCTACCCATTTTTTGGCTACCACATAATCCATGGAAGATACCCTCAATGAAATAGATATAGCTACCCAAACAGAACAATACAAAAAAATACGCAGACAGACAATGGAACAGTAGTAGGAGTAGTACTATTTTACAGGGATTGCTAGCTAAAGGGAAGCCTTAAAATTATCCCAGAGTCGTCCTACATCAATAGGATGAAGATGATATACACTAATCAAAGCCTATCCACAACGTTGTGGAGGACTCATCGGACATCTCCAACCTGGGATGTAAGAGCTAGCCGGAGCTGCTCCTGCGTGTAAAATCGACTTCCCATCTTTACTGTTGCTTGTTGGATCATCAGATCATTTACTACTGACACACTTGCGTGGTTCACTTCCAGGTCTAGCTCCTGTAAAGCAGCCATCAACCTTGCTGCTGGATGATTCCTCTTGCTACATTGGATTCGAATCATTGCATCCCAACCTATGATCTTCACATCGATGTCTAAATCTATTAGCTTGCCATTTACTTGGTTGTTGTTAGGGGTCTTTTGTTCCTTATCTGGTGGAGGCGGCGCCCGAGAATCTTTACTAGTGGCCACCTCCAGTTCCTTCTTGACTGAATCCAGCTGCTTATGTAAATCATTATTGTTTAATTCAAGAGTCTGGAGCTTAGATTTGAGCTCGTTGATGTAAGATATGGCGTCACCTAGCAGGGATGCCTTGTCCATTTTTGACACGTTTGGGACCACGGCACGAAGTGCGTAGAACCTCTGATTCAGTTTCTCTCTTCTCTGCCTCTCTGCTTCAACGTGGTTCAGAGGCTCCTCCCTGCCATTCGCAGGCTTTCGTCCTCTTTTGCGAGGACGTTTCTCTAGCTCTACCACTCTGCTACTATCCGCTTCCTTCACCACTGACGCTTCAAGATCTGAGTGATCGGAATCGCCGCCGCCAGTCAGATTAGAAGCCGGCAAATTCACACCAGAAGTAAACGAGAGCATCCCTTCATCGTTACTACCCTTGGAAGTAGGCGACCTTCTTTTTTTGTTGTCTTCTGCAACGAATGGACTCTGTCCGGTAAAGAAATTGCCATTTCCAGCATAAGAGTTCCTCTTGCTCTCCCCGAAGTTTAAAATTTCACCTGATTCGGGCTTCAAGGAATGCATATTCCCGTTCTTTAGGCTGTTTCCATCGAATACATATTCCGAAAAGTTCAACTCCTTTGAGAAGAACCCCTGGTTATTCGATTGATGTGACTGTTGCCGTTGCTGGTTATTATATTGAGTATTCGGGACATGAACAACACTTGGTGCTTCAGTTAAAGTACTCGAAACTGGGGTTTCAAACTGCATAGGCTTAGCGACTGTCTGGATGTTGTGACTATTATTTGAGCTCGGAACCGAAGCCGGAACAGTGTTGTTGGTCGAATCTCGGATTTCAATTCCAGAAGACGGATCGTTAAGCCAAAGCGAGGAAGGGTCGTTCTCACCTTGATCGGCGTTAGGAGTCATGAGAGGCCATGAACCAATATCTGGATTGTTGAAATTGAACCATACTTTCACCTTGGTCATCAGATCCGAGTTCTGGAAAATCAATTCAGTGGATCCTAGCTCCACCACTCCGTTTGCCGACGGTATACAAACCAAAGTCTGAAGTCCGAACACCTGGCCCTGTCTCGCTCTTTCACAAGTCGAAGCAGTCAATCTCTCCCCACCGGTGATCCAAACCGGTGTGGAATTGTAGAAAGCCTGACCCGGCAACCCGTCACCGTTGACAAACGATTGAGTCATGGAAACGAGGAAGAACCACTCCGTATCGGTGACTTCCTCATCCACGGCATCATCGTTGGGGGCCGAGGATCCAGAAATGAGGGAATTAAGCTCGCGTAGAACCTTCTTCCGGTGCTCCTGATCCGCCACGGAAGACATCGTTTTGGCCTTCCCCTTCCCTTTATCTTCCTCCCCTTTGTAGTAACCATCACCCCAGCCGAGCAAAGACGCGCCGGAGTAGTCGTACGACGCTTGCCAAAAGATAGCGTAGGTCCAGCTCTCTCTGGCACCTTCAATCAAGGCCTGAAGACGCTGCTGCAGGGTTTCTTGATTGAAGAGAGCAGCGGAAGACTGAGAGTGAGAGAGAGGCTTGGTCGGGTCGGGTCCAGGAGTAGTAGTGGAAGCAGAGGATTGGGGCTGAGGCGGATTAGGCCAGAGCACAGATAGATCGGAGCTCAGGAAAGCGTCCATAACGGAAGTGTTATCATCGGTCCAAAGATTCATCGTCGGCGGCGACCTATAGTCTGTCATTCATCCACAAGTAAGCCAAAAAGAGAAGCCTCAGAAGAAGAGAAAACTGAGAAGAGAGGTTGCTGATGGAGTTTCTGAGAGGAAGGAAGAAGAGAGAGAGTGTGCCTGTGTGGTGGGAGAAAAAGCTGAGAGACGGAGGAAGAGAGTGAGGTCGCTAATGGTTGAGGGTGGATTTGTGGTTCATGTGAATTTTTTAGTTGAATTTTTAGGTTAAAAAAGGGGAGGACCCAGAGGGGAGAACGGAGTGACGAAGCAAGAACGAAAGTGGCTGCTAGGAAAAAGGCATGGCGATTTGATCGGTGAGCGTCCCAAAAAGACGGCGCTTTCATCCTTCTAAATTACCAGTATGACGGAGAGTGAACTTAATTAACTCCTCACGTCTCTAACTAGATATATTTATTTAATTTGATGAGATTAATGATACTCTAATTATTTTTAATTTCTTTTTTCCCTCTTTTGCTAGATTATTTCTTAGAGAACATTAACATGAGTAAATTAGAAAAATATTGATAAATATAAAAAAAAAATATCTTATATCTAAAATACTCCTAAAATATATATTATATTAAAAACAGGAGGAGTATTCATTTGCCTCTACTTATTAATTCCTCCCAAAAAAAATAAAGGAATAAAAGATTAGGAAAAATCTACGAAAAGTCTTGTTTAAAATTTTTTTAAAGTCAATAACCAAAATTAAAATGAGTAACCCTTTATAGTGTGTAGATGATAAAACAAGTTAAAAGATTTGATTAGATAAATGGAACTAATTATGAATATAACCAAATGGATATAAGTTGTCAAGAAAAAGAACTACATATTGTAGGTATATAAAATCGTATAGTGAAGCCATAGTGACTAAAAAAATAACGCAATTCACCCCCTAAAGTTCAAAACTCAATCTTTATAGTTTGCAAAGAGAACTTGGTCTTTAGATAAAAGAAAAGTATGAATTACTGCATATTTTCATGTACAACCTATATTAACAATTAATTCTCTCTCGATTAATTTTCAGCATCTATAAATAACAATACTTTTTCAGCATATATAAATAACAATACTTTTTAAGATTTCAAAATAAAATTAAAATAAACAATACATAGAGAAATTTAAAATATACGCTACTAATAAAATTGAATTTGTAAGCTTAGTTTTTTTTTTATAAAAAAACTAACAACATATTGGGAGTTTAGAGATCTGAAACTTCAAAAATAGCTCAAACTTTAAGCACCATCTGGAAAAAGGGGGAAAAAAACAGTGCAAAGAGGGAAAGACATATATATATGTATAGGAAAAATATTTCTCATGTTGTTGGAGAAGTGTATTCTCATGTTACACATACATGAAATGATGAGACCCACATATATATAATAAACATTATATATGTAGGTCACACCATTTCATGTGTGTGTAGAAATCTTCTTTTTTTTATGTAATATCAGAAGTTTAAATCTCTATATATATATATATATAAAGGAATGAGCTTTGATTTTGAATTGGAAGAGGACAAGGGAAATGGGGAGTAGGGACGAAGAAGAGGGAAAATGTGGAAAAAGATAGAGGGAGTGGGGACGGAGAAGAGGAATAATGTGAGGGAGGGAGTGGGTTTAGTGAGAGCGAAGAAAATGCAGGCGTGGTTAGAAGTTAGGGTTTTCTAGAAAAATGAGACTATCCTTATTTATATGGTATTTTTCTAAAAAAAATTAAGAGCTTATGTGGCGCTGCTGATGTCCTTTTGTTAGCAACCGCAGAAGGCCACTATTATATATATATATATATATATATATCACCTAGAGAGAGAGAGGATTTAGTGAGAGAGTGAAGGTGATGCATGAGTAATGTGTATTTGGGGAGTGAAGTTAGAAGTTAGAGTTTTCTATTAAAAAAAAATGAGATGATCCTTGGGCCTGTTTGGAATTGCTTCAATAGTTTAAATAAGTTTATCAGAAGTCCAGCGAAAGTAGAAACTATATTATTAATTGTTTGGCATAGTTTCAGAACCATGATAGGCTTCATACCTTGAAGCTACTTTTTTTGTGAAGCCATATCTCCTTACTTCAAATTTAGAAGCCACCTTTTTGTAAAGTCATATCTTCTTGCTTTAAACCTTGAAGCCACTTCTGTCACCGTTATCTTAATCACAAATCACATAATGAAAAAGTCCATTAGAAAAAAAGTTCATCAACAAAAGTCATTAAAAATAAAAGTCACTTCTACTACCGCTATCCCAAACAAGTCTATGACGTTGCTAATGTCCTTCCATGAGCAAGTGCTACAAAAAGTCACTATTTTTTTTTTTTAACAAAAAAATAATTCACCTTCCGTAGCATGTGCATCAACAAGCAGTACAGAATGCATCTGACCAGTTCACTGCTGCAGCAAACCACTTTTGTTTTTGGAGATAGAAGTGGACTGGGAGTGGATCCCCGGCAATAAAACGGCAAGTTGTAGGACAGGGTAAGTATTAATTAAGTATCCACTTAATGGTCTCACTGCTTCATCATCCTCACTAATCACGTTATCTTCTTTTGAGCTGCCAACTGCCTCCCATTCTTCTATTTATCTTTTTTTTTTTCTTTTCCCCACTGAATATTCTCAAATTCAACATCTAAAACAGTATCTCTCTTCTTTTTTTCTTTTTCTTTTTTTCATTTGCGGACATTTTATTTAGCTTGATAAGATCGTATATTTCAAACCCAACTTTATTTTTCTTTTGGAAATACTACGTTTTGGTGTGTAATATCAGAGACAAGCATTATCATGAGCAAAAAACAAAATTTTTGTTACTGTTATTTAACTTTAGTACGTTATCAAATATTTATATTCATAAGGTAACTAATTACTCCCACCCTTTTGGCGAAAGGGTTAAGTTGTGAAACTTCCTAATGCATCCGTATATTTGATTATTTAATAAACACCTCCCATTCTATTTATAAATCACTTTTCAGTGTGTTTTAATGTGTAAAAGAGGGTATAAAGAGGCCTTTATGCAAATTAATAGGCTAACTCAAACCTTAAAAATCTATCATAATCTAATCAAATCAAATCATAATATTATAACGATATACTAAGATATAATATTCATATCTAATCCTAATAAATACTACGCGATATCCCTAATAATAATACTTAATTAATATTTCAAAACTTGATATTCTAAACACTCCACCTCAAGTTGGAAGCAGTTTGAAATTCTTCATGTGAGATCTTGAATCAAGAAGCAAGTTCAAGCACATTCAAGAATAGTTCAATCAAATATCACACTAAGGACATCTAAAAGTAACAATTCAACAACTTTTTACTAGGAGCTCCAACAACAAAGAATACCAAACCTGACAAACCAACACAATAACAAATGTTTCACCAAGGACCAACACTAAACGGTTTTACCAAGGACCAAACAATACTCTAAATGTCTTACCACAAGCAAATACCAAATAAAACACCTTACTGGAGGCCAAGAATGAAGCAGTCACACAAGGACTCCTAAACAACAAAAAATTGCCAAACACCTCATCGGAGACAAAGAACGAAAAGGATACAAGGACCACCAAACAACAAATAATTGCCAAACACGTACCTCATTGGGGGTGAACGAAAGCCATGAGGTAAGGACAGATAGAAAAAAAAATCGTTTTTGTCACTATTCATGATGGCATTGTTCACGCTATTGTTCACCAAAGTCAACGACACTAAAATCGAACCTTATTGCTCTGGTACCATGTTAAGATCGAGGGATCACATTGAAGCACAGAAGAAATACTCTAAATATTATTGATCCTTAAGAAGAAAATAGGGTGCAAAGAGCCTAGGCAAATTAATAGGCTAACCCTAACCCTAAAATCAATCATAATCTAATCAAATCAAATTATAATATCATGAAGATATATTTCAAAGATTTAATATAATGAAATTAAGAAAGCTACAAATATCATGAACCTTGTCATAAATCCCATAATTTTTAAATAGCCCTATTTCATATATATTATTCCCCACTAATAAAAAAAATGAAGAGTAAAATTATAAATTTATGTGAAAATTTTAATTACTTGACATATAAAAAAAGAAAAATCTCTCTACCTTAACGGGACAAGAGAAGTATATCGGTAAAATGTATAGAATCCACCTTTATCATGTCAACCCATTCCTTTATTTTGTAAAACAATATTATACTATCTAATATTATGCATGCAGCACACACAGTCAATAGTATATTATTCGCTTAAAAAAAAAATTAGTGTGAACCAATTAAAATATTAAATGCACTAAAAGATTCAAATTATTCAATCCAAAATTGATCGAGTGGTTAATACCTCACAGAATATATATTTGCCAAAACCACCCTTTTTGGGGCAAATGACCACACTTTAATACTCCCTCTAGTCCTAAGTACTGTATAAAACAGAGTTGATTTTTTTTTAGATATTAAAAAAATCAAAATAATTTAATTAACTTTCTTTATCTTTCCCAAAAAAAAAAAAACTAACTCCCTCTTTTATATACACACACACAACCGGAGGGAGTACTTCATAACAAATTTGAAACACACAATCGAATCAAGTTAGGTAATTTAGTTATTTCCTTGAATTATGTTTAACTGAAACCCCCTTTTCTTGCGATTAGCTAGTGTCCTATATGTACAAGAAGTTGGGTGTCCGATATTATATATGTCTCATGTCATATACAACAAATTTTAAAAATTCAAAATACTAGTACTACAATATTTATAGCTGCATACATATCCAATACAAGTGTGGTTACTTTTTATGAATATCAGTAGTAGTTTGTAAACAAAATGGGATATCTTGTCACTATACACTCATTTTTCTAGTCTTTTTTATAAGAGAGTGTTTTTTAAAGTCTTAAGACCACCTATTTTATAAAACACTCATAGTATTCATGAAATTTTTAGTGTTTTTTTTATTCTAATTAATTATTAATTAGTCTCACTGTAGTATTAAATAGCTATTTGTTCATTCTCTTTCACTCATTCCCTCTATATAAACAAAGTTGTTTTTGGATAATATACAAATTCTATTTTTCTTATTTATTGTCTTTAACTAATTTTAGCCAGTTTTAAATTTGTTTGATTTGATTATTTTTATATTATAAAAAAAAGGATAGAAAGGGAATTGAAGGAGTACTCTCTTGTAAGTAGAAATTAAAATCCACCAAAAAGTATTGTAAATATTATGATAAAGATGCCGGTAGCCAGCCACGTGAATTTAGCTGCATGCAACTACATCTACAAAGAATTCTAGACGGGGAAAAACAGCAGAGTTCTAAAATATTTGTTTTTGAATACTTTTTAAAAAAGATTTTTATGCTAAGTTCTTTTTTTAAAATTAATAATAGAAACTGCTTTTCTAACGTAATTTAAGATATACAAAGTAATTGTGTAAGATAAATTTTATCACGATTTAAATGAATGAATTTTTCAAACACTAAATCAAATGGGTTAGTAGGATGATACTCTCCCTGATCCTAATTATATAAACGCTTTTGTAGTGTAAATTACATTACAAAGGTATTTCTATAATTAAGACTGGAGGTAGTATTAAAAACATTCTTTCACATAGAGAATTGGTCTTGTGCGTACTCTTATTTATAAGCAACAATTTAGTTTTGTCAAAAAAAAAAAAATTAGTACACATCTTTTCCAAGTTCTATCTTTTTTTATATCAATTCTCTTTTATATATTTTCCTTCTTTTTTATCTTTTTTTATATCAATTCTCTTTTATATATTTTCCTTCTTTTTTTGTTTCATACTCATCATTTTCATAAACAAAAATAAATTTTTTAAAAAATAAATCTCACACATATATTGCATTATCAATATTATTTTAGTTTTATTTATAAATCTATTTTCACTCAATTAAATTTAAACTCATAAATAAAGACAATAGTATTATTATTACTTATAAAACTCATCATGAGGGTATTTTCTATGATTGTGCATTTATAACTAATGACCTCAACTTCCACAAACGACAAACAATATTATTATGTGAAGAAGAAAAAAATAAAAGATGATAGGGAGAAAAATGGACGGCGACAACAACAACCTGTCAGCCCAGTTTCCATGAAAGAGCGGCTCCGTTCCGTAATTCCTGAAAAAATCGGCCAACGCGTTTCAAATAATCGCCACACTGCTTTGACCCGAATCCACTCCTTATTTTATTCTTTTTTTAAAAAAAATTAAACATATAATATTTTTTAATGACGCAATTACAAAAGTGACATCGTAACTAATTAATAGGGGGCAAAAATTTCAGAAAAATCAAAAGAAGATGACGGCCATGTTATCGTCATTATCACACAGCCCCTCCTTGATGCCCTTGTCCTACTCTTCGTCTCCTTCTAACCTCAACTTGTTTATGACAACTAATTTATTTTATATTTTTATTAGGAAAATAATTAATAAGTTATTAGACTTTTTTACATTATTTTTCTTAATTAGAGTCATTTTTGTTATTATATTTGTGCCCCACTTAATTATTATTATCTTAATTAAATAATCGTGGATGTAACCTTTTTTGTTTTTTAATAATTTATTTTTCTTTCCCCCTGTTTTGCACGTGTCGGAACCACTTCCCCATGTGGAAAACCCCGCCACTCTCCAATATTTTATTTGCTATCAATTTAATATTTTATTATTTTCCATCCCCAATGTTGTCATGGTTGAAACGCTCATATGTTCACTTTATGCTTAACGCGCCTGAGAGTGAAAGTTAAATAACGAAATAGTATAATTTATGTTTGAATAAATTTTTTTAAAAAAAAATTCAGTATGACATTTACTTATTTAAATAATATATGTACAATTAATAAAAATAATTAGTAAAAAATATATTAAAGTACTTTTCATTGCTCAAGAAATAGAAGAGGAAAAAAGATATATTTTATTTAAATTGGCCTGAGCTTGTAAAAAAAAAAAAACATAAAGCCTAAGTTTAAACCTGATCTAGATACTGAGGATATGATCATGATGTGGTATTTGATTCCAAATCAAATTAGAAAAGAATAAACAATTATGATGTTGGCACAGTAAACATATATAGTAACAATGCATGAATATACATACATAAGTGAATGAATATTAAATTAGAGAGAGAGAGGTGAGTGAATATAGAAGAGATTCGAGAAAGGTGGCCGTGCCGGACAAGGGTACTGAAGCTATGAAATGAAATATGACAGAGATGGGGAACACCCAAATGAGACAACAAAGTCAACAACTGTGGGCGATCACATTTAATTCTATTGCGTAATAAAACAGAATAATGATTCTACAAAGTACAAACCATACTTGTTTAGAATCACCAAACCCCTTAGTAAGTTTTTAATCATAATTTACTATATATATAAATTTTGTTAAAGGAGTTTTTTTTTTAACTATAAAAAAACTTTATATTATCCAAGCAATTATCGACGGAAAAATTTTTATCTAAAATTATCCACGAAGTTTCATGAGTAATAATTATAGATGAAATTACCTACAAATTTTCGTTAATAACTAACAGAATTTTGTAGGTAATTTCTGTTAGTAATATTCCGTCACAAAAAAAGCCATAAGTAATTATGAAAATTTTACCCATGACTTTTTTTGGGACAGAAATTTTCCGTCGGTAATTGAAAATTACGCATAGAATTCCGTTGTAGGTAATTTCGGTTGATAATGTCAATTATGGACAGAATTCTTTGGATAATTTGAGATTTTTTGTAGTGTTAATTTATATAAACATGATTATTAATTATAATTATAAACAAGCACAATGTATATTGTGATGAAAGCCTAGAGTAGAGGCCATATATCCACAAAATTAAAGGTTCCATAAGAAACAGTAGTACTTTGTTAGGGTTCTGAGTGTGGGTTTTTTTTTTCCCCCTTTTTCTTTTAATGAGGGGTTTTATAATAAGGTCTTGATTTCTTCAACTCCAATAAATAGTTTTAGGGTGGGTGTGTGAGGGTGACGTGGAAGGAAAAAGGGAATATGAAGGGGATGGAGTCAAAAGTTTGACTTCAAAGAACAATGAATCCAGGATTTGTAATGTTTGTGTCAAAACAATCCGTGATTGAAAATGGCAAGATGCATGCATGCATGCTCCAAACGCCTCAGTCATTTCTCCCACGTGTTTCACCAAATCAACATTGCTACTCCCTTAATTAAATCATCAACGTGTCTATTGTATTTGTTTGAAATTGTGATTGAATCTTTTAAAAATAGTTTTTCAATCATGATTTACAGAATACGAGATAAGTATATGAAAGAAATTCTGTCTCGATTTATGTAAATAAACACTTTATTAAACATAATCCCAAACAAACCTAACATAGGCCTTGCTCCCTCCTATCCTTATTATTGACGTTTCTAATTAATTTATACATTATAATAAAACAATTAAAAGTATTAAATTTCGCATAGAATTTAAGTTTTTTTTTAAAATTTTATCCTTATTAATTATGTCAAACTCTATCATCATATTAATTTATATTTTTTTCTCACTATCCTTATTAAATATAGAAGTATATGTAAAAATAATTAATGCTAATTAAAACTATCAGAACATTTTGTGAAAAGGATGATTTCTTATAATAGTGACAGTAAGAACTAGAATTAAAAGGTTTATTTCTTAAATTTATAATTTTTTTAATTGCGATTAATGCAAAAGGAGATAAGGGCGCGTCATCATCACACAACCCCCTCCTTGACGCCATCGTCCTATTCTTCGTCTCCTTCTAACCTCCACTTGCTCATCATGACAACTAATTTATTTTTATTTTAATTCCGCCCCTATTTAATTATTATTATCTTAATTAAATATTAATCACGTTTTGCTTCACCCCTATCTTGGATGGAGTCATGGAGATAACCTTTTTTATCTTTTTTTTTTTCATTTTTGTTTTACTTTCCCCCTGTTTAGCACGTGTCGGAACCACTTCCCCATGAGAAAAACCCCCCCACCACTCTCCAATATTTTATTTGCTATCAATTTAATATTTAGTATTCCTTCTAGTCTTAAATATAAGATAGAATTAACTTTTTTTGAGTAAATTAAGAAAAATAATTTAATTACTCCCTCCGTTCCTAATTATAAGAGCTATTTACTAGAATTTGGAGAGATTAAAGAAATAAGTTAAATTAGTTAATTATAATTATTTTCTAAAAATACCCCTACTGAAAATTGAAAATTACATAAAACAAAATTAGTTGAATTTTGGCCACGCACAGTACTCTCATGATTTCTACGCCTCTGGAAAAATAGCATAGCACTCTGGAGTCAAAATTGGGCAGCATCGACACGCCTCTCCAACAAATAATAGATAATAAATAATCTATTTGTTCTCTATGGGCGGGAATAAAGTATTTAATATAATGATTAATAAATAATGAATTAGGTAAATTTAACCAAAATTATTCAAAATTATTATATATATATAATATAATTGAGGTGTATATAACATTAATGAGTTAGAAACATTATTTACTTTATTAAATATATATAGGTATTATTAAATTATTATTGTCTTTAATTATTATTGAGAAAGTATAAATATGAGTATTATATGAAAAATGGACAAAAGTTAAAACTTGTTCTTATAATTAGGGTCAGAACCAACTCCAAAAAGTGTTCATCTAATTAGGACCGGAGGGAGTACTCCGTACTTTAAAGCATTTACATTTTTTTCCTAACTAATTTGTCTGACTTATAAACTACTACCTCCGGTCCTAATTATAAGAACTAGTTGACTTTCTTTGGAGAGATTAAGGAAGCTAAATAAGTTACTTAATCTTATGTATCTTTAGATTATATATTAGTTTATTAGTTAAACTAATTAGTTTGAAGAAAAAAATAAAAATACTCTAAAGTAATTTAATTAACTTTCTTAATCTCTCCCAAAAAGTCAACTAGCTCTTATAATTAGGATCGGAGGGAGTAATATATAATCTAATGATATGATTAAATAATTTATTTAACTTCCTTAATCTTTTCAACAAAATCAACTATTTAGGTCCGGAGAGATTATTATTTTCCATCCCCAATGTTTTCACGCTCGTATTTTCACTTTGAGCTTAACGCGCATTGGAGTGACTTTTATACAATTTATTTTTGTTCACTAAGGTTGGTGCAAAAGTTAAACAAGATAATGTAATTTATATTTGGATACCTTTTTGTTGAAGATTCATTTTGACGTATATTTATTTAGATGATATATTAAAAAATTGATTTCAAAAGTTTGAAATAATACCCAAAAAAAAAAAAAAGTTGAGCTTAATCGTTTGTATCATAAACCATTACCACGCACTCAATGGAAACCTTTTTTTTTTTTTTTACAATATGCAATTAATAAAAATAGTCAAGAAAAAATTATAAATTTATGAGATAAAGAAGATAAAAAAATTCTTAGTTAGAACCAAAATAAATTCCTCAACTTGCTTTTATATTTATGATAAGAAAAATAGTTGAAAGTTAAGAATATAAATAAGAGAAATGAACATAAAAAATAGAGTAAATACCCTATTTGATCTTTCAAAAAAACACGGACTCCTTTTTCGTCCCCAAGGACTAAAATAAGACATTTTTATAAATTAAAAAGGGGTTTTTGGAAATTTTTAAGGGACCAAAATGGGGTCATTTTTTTTGAAATTTCGCATTTTCAAGGACTAAAAAGGGATTCATTGTTTGAGGGACTAAAATGGGGTCCATGTTTTTTTTCAGAGACCAAATAAGGTATTTACTCAAAAAATAAAATAAATAAGTCAGCATAGGACATGATATTAAATGAGCCACGGTTGGAAGAAAATTTGATGAGCAATTGAAAGGCTTGGTTTAACCTGAAATATATTTAAATAGCTACTTAAAATGTAGGCCTTCAAATAGACCGGTTTAATAAATTATAATTAAATGGCCTATTAAAATTTAAAGCCTACTATGCTATTTAAACAAAATTTAATTCTTATGATTGAATAAATCTAAATTAAATAAAAATTAGTTCACAAGGTTATTGTTTGAAGTATATATAAATTATAGACAATCAACCCACTAATAATAGTACTCTATATATAACAGACACAACAAATTTAATTTGTTTGTTGCAGAGAAGAAAAAAATACTGACCGACAAATTTCTTGAGCTCGACTGAGGATATGATGATGATGTTGGCATTTGCTTCCAAATCAAATCAGGAAAGAATTACTAGTAACAATTATGATGTTGGCACAGTAAACATGTATAATAACAAATGCATGAATATAGACAAGTGAATGAACATAGAACAGATTCGACAAAGATGGCTTCCGTTGACAAGGAGGCTGAGGCTACGAAATGAAATATGACAGAGATGGGTAAACACCCAAATGAGACAAGAAAATGTTTGTTTGAGAATATCATTACACATGTAAAAGTGTTTATTCACGTAAATTGTGATAAAATTCATTTCATGTCAGCAATGGGGGGCGATCACATATAGTTTTGTTGCAAAATAAAACAAAATTGATTCTATAAGTTTAGGGTGACTATTACTTTTCAATCATAACTTACACTGTATGAAGTAGTATGTAAGAAGAATTTTGTCACAACTTATATAAACACATGTTTGTGATATATAATAGTTCTAAATAGCACTATGTATTGTGAAAGCCCAGCAGAGGCCTTATTTTCACAAAAATATAAGGCCCCATGATAAATATTACTCCATTTGGTACTAAATATGAGATGTAGTTGCCCTTGCGCATCATGCGCCCCTGGTTCCTAAATTAGTCTTAGGAACCTCCTGGCACCCCTATGTAGCGGGATCGATCCCGCACCCCCCTCCCCTCACGAATATCAAAAAAAAAAAAGAGATGTAGTTTATTTTTTTATATATTTAGAAAACTAATTAAATTATTTTAAAATATTTATATTTACCATTTTTTCTTCAAACTATTTTGCTTAACTTAAAAAGTGATATATAATCTGCTGATAGACAACATATGATATAATTAAATAGTTTTTTCTTGCTTTCATAATTTGTCTAAAAAAATTCAATTATTTTATATTTAGAATCGATGGGAATACTTTATAAAGAGTCCTAAATCAAGTAGGTTTTCTTAAATGAGTGGTCATAAGGTCTTAGTTTCTTTAACTCCAATAGTTTGTTTTTAGGGGTGGTTTTTCTAAAGACTTACGCTCATTATAATGATGGTTGAGTGAAGTGGCCCCACACTTTTGGGTGTGCATTTTAGTTTTAGTTTTTTTTTGGGGGTAAAAAAATAGTTAGGTGAAAGAGAAATCCTCTATTTTACTTCTTCAATTTTTTTTAAAAGAAGGGAAAATTATAATAAAAGCCTAAGAAAAATAATATTTATAAAAAGGACAATAAAAATGGTAATTATTTTGATGGATAAATATACATAGAGGCAAAATCAGAAGCTGCTAAATTCACGTGTCTATTACACCGAAATCGCCTCCCAATTACAATCAAGGTCCTTTGTTTTTAATTTTGAGGAGCCAAATCTTATTAATCTTGAAACAGAGGAAGTGGAGAGTAATTGTTTGTTAGTTATCTTCCACATTAGAATTTGTCTCCGGTTGATTAAGACACGACAAACAATGAATTTAATATTCTACTAAAAATAAAAGACCTTGATCGTAATTAGGAGACGATTTTGGTACAGAAGAGACACTAATTTAGCAAATTCTGATTATATCTATGTATGTGATTATCCATCAATCACTCCAGATTTTGATTTAATTAGAAAGAATATAGAAAATCAGACAAAAAGGCAATTTAGTCTTTCTATTTAATGTTTTAATTTCTGGTCTTTCAAAATAATTATCATTTTTCTGTCATTTTTTATAAATATTATTTTTTTATAGTTCCTTTATTATAATTCTAAAAAGAGGGGGGGGGGGGGACAGAAGGAAACGAAGGAAGGTGAAATCTGCCGAGGCAGCAAAGGTGGGGTCGGTGAGGGTGACGTGGAAGGAAAAAGGGGATATTAAGAGGAGTCAAAAGTTTGACTCCAAAGAACAATGAATTTAGGATTTGTAATGCTTGTGTCACCACAAATCAATCAGCGATTGAAAATGGAAAGATGCATGCATGCATGTTCCAAACGCCTCAATCATTTTATTTATCTCACGTGTTTCACCAAATCCACATTACTACTCCCTTATATTATCATCAACGTTGGATTTACTCCTCCAATCCTTGTTATAGACGTTTCTAATTACTCCATTTTTAATTATATAACCACTTTTATAGTTCAATTTTGTATTATTAAAATGGTCTTATAATTAAAACCGGAGGTTGTAATTCATACCTACAAATAAAATGGATTTGTTATAGACGTTTCTAATTACCCCATTTTAATTATATAACCACTTTTATAGTTTAATTTTGTATTATTAAAATGGTCTTATAATTAAAATCGGAATTGTAATTCATATCTACAAATAAAATGGATTAAAATATTAAATTTATCATAAAATTTAAGTGTTTATCAATCTTATCCTTATCAATTACATCAAACTCTATCATCATATTAATTTCTATTCTTTCTCCCTGTCCTTGTTAAATATAGAATTATATAGAAAAATAATTAATGCTAATTAAAACCATGAAAACATCATAGAAGATTTCTTATAATAGAGACAGAAAGGATTAAATAAAATGTTTCTTTTGGTTATAACCATGAAAACATCATAGAAGATTTCTTATAATAGAGACAGAAAGGATTAAATAAAATGTTTCTTTTGGTTATAAAGTACTCCTTTCTGTCTCTATTATAAGAAATCTTCTATCAAAATAATTAAAGAGAAGGTATTTTGGCGAAGCTAACACACAGTTTGTTTATAAATAATTAATGTAACTAATATTCTTTATCTTTACAAATTAATTATTTAGCTCATACATAAAAAATTGAAGGAGTAATAATCATCTCACTCCTTCCCCTGAAACAAGTCTCGGTTTCACTCACTACTATAATAAATGGATCATACTTTCCTAAACGATAGTTTGTTTGTTTGTTTTTTTTTAAGGGAAGTAAAAAAATAAAGGAGCTGACATTTTAGTAATTTCCTTTACTTTTGATGTGCTCATAATTGTATCGATAGTATTGGATCATTTGTTTTAATTTGTTGGCACTTTTTGGTTGGAATTGATGATTTCGTATATTGTGATACCTCTGGCCAGAACAGATCCGTTTGGATGTTTGATATACATATGTTGTTTTTATAGGTAATTTGTTAGGGGCTAATCGAAAGCGAGGTCCAAATTTTTTTTTCCTTTTTTTTTAAAAAAAATTGGTCATGCATACTTGATGATTATTTGCTAATAATTGTCAAGTATTACAAAATATATCACAGTTTTTCCAAATAATTAACTATCAAATATAGTGTTATATTTCACAGTTATTACAATCAACCGTAAAATAGACCCCTGTCTTTGGTTATAAATATTTTACCGTCTATCCCATTGTTGTCAAACTTGCGAGTTGACTCTCCAAGTTTACCGTTTTTACGTTTTTAACTCACAAAAACGAGTCAAGTCAGTGGTAAACTTGTGCTAGTTGTAAACTCGGTTAAACTCACGAGTTTATACACCGAGTTTACGGTTTTTACGTTTCTACCTTATAAAACCGTGTTAACCTACTCCTAAACTTGTGTTAATTTTTTTGATTTGATTATACTCAACGGTTTTATGTAGAAATTTCTTTATTAAATATAATAAATAATGAATGTTGATAGATTTGATTTCAATTATTTGGGTTTAAAATATATTCAAATCAAATCATTTTCATTTTTATATTTTAATTATTTAATTACACACTAGTAATACTTATTTAATAATAAAAGTAAACTCTTACGAATTTACGATTCGAGTTCATGATACGAGTTTACATCAATGTCACGAGTTTGCTTAAATTTGTGAGTTTGACAACCTTGGTCCATCCTTTTAACCATAAAGTAATGAAAAAAATATTTCATTGTTATTCATGATCAATCATTGAATATAGATATCTATATTTAACAGTCATTATCTTATCAGTGTTAAATGTAGTGTCCTATAAATGAGATTGTATTACCGTAAAATTTATTATCCAATATTAAATAAAAAAATTAGTATTCAAACATTTAGTGGTTGAATATAAATAAAAATAACCGTTAAATATATTAAAACATGTAGCCATGTTTGTTTCATTAGTGTGCCAAATCAAACGTGGAAAATTTGGACAGTGACTTGTTGTGTCCACGCTATGCAGCTATCGCGTGTCCTGTCCTTTGTTTTTGTCATTTTTAATAAATTAGTATCTCGTAACGTAACACGGTGTTTTTAGGGTCCATATATTCTTGGAAAATTAATATTATTTTGGCTCATCCTTATCTTCTCTTGGCAGGCTTTCCAGATTATGTTCAACATGTGAAAGACCATTATAGGGTTGCATTGTGCTATAGGGCTGGGAATTAAGGTCAGTCTGGCTCGATAGAGCCGGCCCTATAAGGCCTAGGGTATGAAAAACAGCTGTTTTTCAAAGTCCGGTCTGATAGTACCAGGGTCAGGGCCGGCTCGACAAGGCCTGAAAATTACTATTCCAAATTTTAACTATTTTTCCTTCGATTTTTTTAAGAAAAATATAATTAGTAAATTGCAAACATTAAAGTTCTAATCTATCAAATAAATGTTATCAACATTAATATCTAAATAATATAAATTATTCAACAAATAAACACATTCATTAATTCGTAATAAAAAAACAAATAAACACAAAGAATATGTTTTTTCTTTTTTCTTTTTCAAAAAATATTAAACAAAAAAATTACTTTATGTATGACAAAATGGTTTTTTCTCTCGTAATTTTGTGTGTGTCTGCAGATTCCTTAGGTTCATGCATGATTTTAGTAACAAGTAAAAATAATTACACTTATTTTACATAAAATATATTTATAATTTATTACTTATATAATATTATAATATCAAAGTATGTGTTTGTTTAATATGAAAACATCCCTTCTTTAAAATTTATAATAACTAATTATATTTTTTAATACAGAATAATAATAAACATAAAAAGGGTTATAGTTTCAACTAAAAAAATCTAAGTAATTACAAATAAACACATTCATTAAGTGGAAATCTAAGTAATTAAATTTTTTGAAAAAAGATATAGTTAAACAGGCCTAAAAGGCCGGCCCGATTAAGCCCGAGGCCCTGCATGGCTTATTTTAAATTTCTGACATATTTTTTAAGCTCGGCTCCCCTACAGGGCCAAGGCTTAAACGGGCCGGCCCGATGGGTTTCGCCCGATTTCCCGACTCTGTAACATATAAGAAAACAGCTTTTTATTAGGAATAAAATTAAAATTAAATAGAATAATTTTTCCAGATTTTCTCATGATGAAAAAGGACACATGACCTTACACACACAAAGATGCACGCGCATGATACTGGGTTTATATGGAGTATAATAAATTAAATATAAAAGTTCAATTATAGCAGTTAAATTTACGATTTTGCTAATAACATGAACTGCGGATATGGAATTTGAAGTTATAATTTATAAATTATTTTAAAGATTTTTATGTTTGTAACGCTTTAAATTAGTATCTATTACTCATTTTTTGTTAAATTTTTTACAACCGAATTACAATTAAATTAATTTTCCAGGATATAATAAGGGATAGGAAGATTGATAAAGGGGATAATAGAAGGGAGGGATTCAAATACCTCAGTTTTTCTCCTAGCATCTTCTGAGAAACTCTAAATCATGTTTATCCAATCAATTTAAAAGCTCACACTGCACCGCATCTTCACGATATTCTCTCATTTGGAGCTTTGGCAATGAAGAATACATATGGGAATTTGAGGGGGAAGAGCCAAATAGATGGTTTTTTAAACCAACCGCTTGGGAGGCATAAGAGGAGAGAGAAGCCAAAAGAGAAAATAGCATGGTGATGTGGTACATTGTGAGCTTTTAGATTAATTGGCTAGACAAGATTTAGAGCCTATGAGAGATGTTGCGAGGGTTGGACCTGGCCAGAAGGGAGGAAAGGAATTTGGTTTTTCTTCTTTTCCCTTTCTATCATTGAATTGTGATTTCAACGGTCTAAATCTAACATATTATAAAAATATTATTATAATTTTACCTTAAATATATAATATGATAAATCTGAACCGTTGAGATCTTAATTTAACAATAAAAAAAGGAAAAATAAAAGCAAGGAAAAAAAGAAGGAAAACCAAATCCGAAAGGAAAGATGGGTGTTGTATTGTGTGAGGGAAGTAGGCCCCACCCTAGGGGTTGGGAGGCAATTTGAAATGGGAAAATCCTGTTCAGGGCCCATATTACTAAAAAATGCGAAAAAAGGTCTAAGATTCTGAAATTCCGGAAAAGGCCCAAGGTGAGTTGTTAATGAGGCTGATATAGTTGTTAGAGGGGTACTGATATAGTTGTTAACTGGGCTGATTTAGTTGTTAAAAATAAAAATTTTTAACAACTAAATCAGCCCAGTTAACAACTATATCAGTATTCCGCTAACAACTATATCAGCCCCATTAACAACTTACCTTGGGTCTTTTTTGGAATTTCAGAATCTATTTTTAACAACTAAATCAGCTCAGTTAACAACTATATCAGTACCTCGCTAACAACTATATCAGCCTCATTAACAACTATATCAGTACCCTGCTAACCTTGGGCCTTTTTTCGAATTTTCAAAGTTTTTGAGCCTTTTTTCGTATTTTTTTGGTAAAAAGGGCCCTGAACAGGATTTTCCCATTTGAAACCCCTCCTCCTTCCTTTTTGTGCTCTTCCCCCTTCTTCTCTTTATTTAATAGACTTATAAATAGGATCAAAGTGATAGATTAATATTTAAACGATTTATATTTGATCTTCTATAAAATTCTTATTAAAAATTTAATTATAAAAAGAAAAATAACTAAAAACAAAATTTGATAAACATAATTCAATACTACAATTTTGTATGGAATTAAATCTAAACCAATAGAGAAAATGAAAGATGTTGGTAATAGAAAAGAAAGAGAAGGGCCCGAACCGGGTTGGAGAAGCAAGGATGAGGTGGGGAACGGGGTTAACTGGTTAAGCATTGGTTCTTTATTTCCCCCTCTGTGGACTGATCGACCCACACATTTTGTGGTTCCAAGCCACTGCACGAGCCACATCATTCATATATTTCATATCTCCCCTCTTTTTCTATTTTAGTTTTCTCACTTTATTTCCCCCTCCCCCAACCCCAAAAAACACACGTTCTTCTTTGCATATTTATAAGGGAAAATTTCTTTTAGATCTTAAGGAACCAAGATAATGTTAAAAAAAAATCTTAAGGGAAATTCAGAAGATGTCAAAAAAGTTTCATTAACAACTCTCATTTGGGGGATTAACAATTGTTTAAAACTTTTTTGACATTTAAATTTTCTTTAGAACTTTTTAAATATTTTCTTGGTTTCTTGGGACCGGAATTTTTTTTCCCTATTTATATCTTAATATTTTTCTTTTTTGGGTCACCGCTCCTAATCAGGAACTACTATTACCAGGAACTACTATTGGTAATATACACACGGTTGGTTGAGGTGGTAATGAGCCTCACTCCGTAAGGAGGAAAACACAAGTTTAAATCCCAAGAAGTGTATTTATTGGTAGAAATAAGAACTCTTTGCCTTCTAAATCTTATGGGGAAAACCCTTAATCTAATCAAAAAATATACATACTCAGGAAAAAAAAAAAAATCTTATTGAATCATACAAGTCACCCAAATAATTCGGTCCAAAATGAAGTCACCCAAAGACTTAATTATATATCAAGAAAGGGGAGTTGAGATATAACTTAGGGTTTTATACTTCTGTGACAGGAGAAGAATTGTCTCCTGCCATTTTGAAAAACGACAACATTTTATACTCAACCCTCTTTTATTATTATTATTATTTTTTTTGCTTTCTTCATTTTTGGATGGCGCCGACGGTATTTCCCTCTGTTTTGATTGTATTTGGATGGAACTCCGGCAAGAATGTGTTCGGAATAATGACGGCGTCCAGGGAGGGAGGCCCATTGGATAGGCTGTCGACGTACGCGCGAGTTCGGAGAGGAATCTTCAGGGAATTGCGGAGAGTGGTGGATGTGAGAGAGCTTGATGCAGAGGAGAGGAAGCAATTATTGGAAAGATTGATGAAGTCGGCCAATCACGATTTGGAGAAGTTGTTCGATCAGATCAGACACCGATTTGATGAGTAAGAAATAAATGCCAAGGCTGTTAATAAGTTTTCTGTGTTCGTTTCTCGGCAACCATTTGTAAATACAGGGTAGGGTTAGGGTTTTCAAAGGTGGAAGTGAGATTTGAACACTTGAGAGTGGAATGCTTTGTGCAAGTAGGGAGCAGAGCATTGCCTACAGTTCCTAATTATATATGCAACATTGTTGAGGTATTTGATTTCTTCACCTTCATATAGTGATTGATTTGGATGTGGTGTTGGTTTGTGAAATTGAATTTGATTGCACTGCGTTGATGAGTGAAAGACGCAGGCGGTTGTAAGGTGGGTGAGGCTAAGCAGGAAGAGGGTTGAGTATTAAACGATGTCGTATTTTAGTGGCAGGAGATAATTCTTCTCCTGTCACATAAGAAGTATAAAACCCTATAACTTAATAGGGGCAAAGTTAAAATATTTTAATTTAAAACATATTTAATATCTTAACTGCTCTTCTTTTAATTTTGGCAAGATATTTGAAGGTAATTTACATTTTTTTTTTCCGCAGAGATTTTTTACCTCTTTCAATAAATGTGTTTCTTGAAATTCGAACCTGTCTTTTCCTCCTTATGGGTTGAGGTCGCTTACCAATTCAATTAACAATTTGTTGATAGAAAGTGACTTATATTTTAATATGTGAGAATCTCCTTATGCAAGTAATCTATAATTAAGTACATATCTAGCCCTCCAATAGGAAATTCATTCATCATACCATTGCTCATCCTCTTCGTCTATTGATCCCGATGTGGAAAGAATTTATTCAGCAGGATGGACTATTATATATTATGGAAAAACAAACACAACAAAGGTCTAACTGCTGTAAAGCTTGGATCTATTATCAAGGTGAATCAATTCAAGCATGCCTTTGGAGAAGAGTATTAGATCAGCCATTCTTGGCATTGATGTACTTCAGAGTTTGTCTGATTAGATTACAAAATGCCATCTTTTTTTTTTTTGGCAACTACCAAAGAAAACCTTCAAGTTATCTCCTCCAAAAAGTGACTATGCTACCTCAAGAAGGAATTAAAGACAACTCCATAAACATAATTTACAAGGACATAGCCTTTTACCTTACACATTTTAACTTCAGTCATGTTTTATTTGTTCATGCTGTTATTTCTCATATCCAGTTGTTGTTAATTAATCATGTCCGTCTATGATTGTGGACTTCTTACGTGCATCTTTTTACTATAGGCTAAAGCATTCGTTTCGTGCTTTAAATTTGAATCAAGTTTCATTTTAGTGTCATTATTTGTAAAGCTCATTTTTTGTCTTTTAATCTTAACAGTGTTAACTTTTAGTAATGGAAAAGGCTTACAAGGTGAATTTAATGTTAATTTAGCAACAAAATGCTGACAAAGTATCCATAAATCTATATATCAAATAAAAACAAATTAAAAACTGAAAAAAGTCTTGAGGTTTGGAAAGCCCTAAATCTCTGCGTATTGGATCAAGCTCGCCCTAAGCTCTAGCAATTTGAAAGATGGTTCGACCACAAGACTTTGTTGATTGGGTGTAGAGGGATTCAAACGAGTTGTCTTGAGATGATGAAGATCATGACCTACAATCATACTCCCAAGCGCTCAAGCTGGTGATTGAAGATCGGAGGTGACATGATTGTTAGTGTTCATTTCATTGCTCACAATGAAGCATGAAGGGAAGGGAAGGACTAAAAGGATAAAACTCAAAAAGACTTGAAGAGAATTGAAGTGGAGAAGATGAGATGAAGGATTAAAATGAAAACTTGATACAAACTTAAAGGACCAAATATATAATTTAACATTTTACTATATTAATGTATTTGACTATTATCAACAACAAAAAATCCCTCTAATAAGTCATAATTCATCTAAACCCTTCTTTTTCCTTTTAATTGAACTCAATAAATTTTTTCCCACCTCTTCCCTATTTCCCTTGTACGAAACAGAACCTTGTGAATTGAAACAAGAAGAGGTTGGTTATTAATTTGTTTTTATTTTGGGTATATAACTTCAAGACGTAACTTTAAGAGTTAGTAATGAAGCAAATGCTTGAAATTAAAAATAGTATAATGTCATGCATCGTTACATATATATCTCAAAAAAGATGTAGACAAAAATAAAACATTAAATATGAATTATGTAGTGGAAGTGGTGTTAGTGTGAGGAGTAGACGTAACTAATAACATCCTCAGGGCCTGTTTGGGAATAAAAAAAATGGACTTATTATCCCATTAGATGGGATAATAAGTCCATCAGGTATTTTGGGGCTCTTTGGGGACACTAAAAAATTAATGGGCTTCAAAGTGTAATGGACTTTATTTTTTAAAGCTCCCATTGAGGTGCTTATTAGTCCATTGAGGTATTTTGATTTTTTTATCCCAAATTATTACATTTTATACGGCACATATGTGTGTGTGTGAATTTGATTTATACCATTTTCAGTCATTTTCTATCTCATATATCTTTTTTTAAGCTATGCCAAACAAGTTACCATTACAAACAAAAGCCACTTCTGCTACTGCTATCCAAAACATAAATCACATCAGAAAAAAGTCCATCAGAAAAAAATCTATTAAGAAAAGTCCATCAGAAACAAAAGTCACTTCTCCTACAACAATCCCAAACGAGTCCTCAAAAGGCATCCCCTGCTGCCCAAGACAATGAATCAATAGGGTTGGCGAAAATGGTTGAATCACAATCCCATTACCATTATCGCTTTTTTTTTTTTAAAAAAAAAAATTATCAGTTCCCTGAAATTTTAAAAATAAGGGATTTTAATTGCTGAGAAGTGTCAATAACAAATAAAGTGTATGTCATTTCTTATATTGAAATTTATTATTGTATTTGTTTTTCTAACTATTGTTGAGATTTCTTAATAATTAATTTTTTTGGAGCTTTATAATAATTTTCCCAATTTTATGTGAGCAACTTTTGATGGCCGAGTCAGCAACTACGTCACCGCTCATCATGAAATTCATCTCTCACTTTCTGCACATATGTAGGGAAGCAGCCAAAAATAGGGAGAGGAAGCAAAGAAGTGTGAGGGTAATATTTGGGGAACACAAAAAGCCACACCCCATGTGCTTCTTTTCACTAAAGCTGATGATCACTGTGCCATCCAACCAAACTTCGCTCCCACCACCAACCAACCTGGTCTCTTTTTAGATTAGCGGTAGAAATTATTTTTTAATATGATTTATAGTATATGAGATACCACTTTAATTTTATTTATAAATTCATTTTGATTAAAAAATTTGTTTCTTTTTATAAGTTCATTTTGACCAAATAAATGAGATTATAACAATTTTGCCTATAGTAATGATGATGAGAGAGATTGGCTAGCTATGTTAGAAAGAGAAAAAGATGAGAGAGATTTGACAATAAATTTTAAAAGGTATCCATTCATAAATGAGGGTAAAGTTGGAAATTTATTCCATAATCATTGAGATACTTACATCTCTTTGGTATGTGAGATTTGGTCAAACTGAACTTATAAGTAGGAATAGATCAGAGTGATAAGTTAGTAAAATGAGTTTTGTTTCAACTTATGTGAACGTACTTTTCTAATACTGGCTCAAATAGGTCCAAACATCTCCTTAACTTTATAGTATAGTATGTCATTGGAGCTTTTATTGAGGGGGAAAAACTTAAAGAATGCTTTACAAAATTAAGAACATTGAAAGGAAAATTGCACTTAGATTCCGAGCAAGGAAAAATACGATAAAATGGTCTTTTAAAATCTCAAAATTGCAGTGATGTCCAATGGGAATTTTTTGCAATATTATTTCTATGTGCAAAGACACCTCATAGACTTGTCAACACAAGCATATGAACTTGACAAAACAGGCTCATGGACTTATCAAAACATGTTCACTTTTCAGCACAAACACATGGACTTGTCAACAAAACATACACAAAAACTTGTCAAAATAGGCTCATGGACTTGTCAACACAAACACATGGAAGCATTTATGTTTTTTTTTTAAATATATATATATATGGAAAATATTGCAACAAAACTTTACTATAATTTTGAGATTTAATTTTAAGGGACTATTTTGTTGTAAATTCCCCTACTTGGGACCTAGGTGTAATTTTCCCAAAATTAACACACACAATATGCTGTTTACTACTAGTTGGGAGTTTAAGACAGACAGTTATAGAATATCATAATTTTTATTCGATTTGTTTAGTGTAAAACTGGAATTCATTAAATGCCTATTAAAGCATTAAAAACATTAGGCAAGCATTAAAAACATTAGGCAATAGACACCCTAATCTTCCTTCATCAACGACCGCCTCTAGGTAAGGAGGCGGTGGTTGATCAAAGAAAACAAAATTCCCTATAATACTATGATTTGACTTAGCTAGATAGGCTACTAAAGTATTTCATTTCTTAGGAATATTACTGATTAAAACCTGTCAATTTCTAAGCAGCTATAACCTCGCATCAAATTGATATCACTAAAGGGGTGGTTATATTCACATCCCCTTGTTAGCAAATTGATAGCCTTAATACAATCAGTAAACACGTTGCTAGGCCCTCAACAAAGAGTTTCCTGCTTTTTGTGATCCCCAAATGTCCCAACAGACATATCCAAACAAGGTAGGCCATTGTACCTTTTTAGTATGGTCTCTGTCGGCATCATGACTTTAAGATTCCAATGTACTCCACTCCCTACATTGCAGGGAATTGGATCTCTCCCACAAGGACGGGGTGATAACTAATCTTCAATTTTTATAATATGTATAATTTATTTTTAGTTTTTAATATAAGATATATTAATTTAATTTAATTAGATTAAAAAAATTGGTTAAATTAGTTAATATGACATGTATTTTCTAAAACACTTTAGTTCTCTTTCCATTTCCCTCTCTTCTTTAATTATAAAAAAATAAAACGTATAGATCATAAATTTGGAAAGCATTTGGGAAATATGTTAGGACAAGAGAGTGGAAGTATGGATCCGGATTGTCTCCTTGTCTCTCTCCCTCCTTTTCTCTCAGTATCTCATCTGGACCGTTCAAATCTTGATCCAACGGTCCAGATTTTAAAAAAAAAATTTGGAGTTTTGTCTTTTTCGAAAAAGACAAAAGATTTTTTTTTAAAAAAAAAATCTGGACCGTTGGATCAAGATTTAGACAGTCCAGATGGGATACTGAGAGAAAAGGAGAGAGAGAGAGAGAAGGAGAAAATCTGTTTCCGTGGAAGTATATGTCTATTTTCTTCAATATGTCATATTAGAGTTCCCTTAATGTCAAATATTTTCTTGATATTATGCACATTGAGAAAAATAAATGAGAGTCTTTTCGAAATGCTACTTCATATTTCTAGGAAAATGAAGGATGGCATAAATGCAAAACTAGACATGGTTGAGATGGGAATAAAGGAGAATTGACACAAGAGGAAAGGGGGTCTCATATGTCCCTTCAGCATGCTGCTTTCTCTAAAGATGAAGGAAATTCTTTTGTGAGTTTCTTGTTGCAGTGAAAGTGCTAGAGGGTTACTTGTCAAGCATTAACAACCTTGTGTCAATGAAAGACTTGAAGCTAAAAGATGTTAAATCACACAATTACCATGTGTTGATGGAAAACTTTACTCCGATAGCAATGCAAGGTATTTTATTTGATAAGGAGCGAGCTATGATCACGGAGCTATATTTTTTCTTTAAGTCACTACACAATAGAGTGACTGACCCCAAGAAATTTCCAATGTTACAAATACAAATTGTGACTATACGTTGTGTGAGCTGAAGATGTTTTTCCTTCTAGCTTTCTTTGACATAATGGTACACCTAACTGTTCAAATTGGTTAGAGAGGTAAACTGTGTGGCTCAATCTATATGAGATGAATGTACTCAATCCAACACAAGATGAAAGATCTAAAAGGATATGTGAAAAACCAAAGCTAGCCAAAGGGTTGCATTGTTGAACTCATTTGTGAAAAGGCAGCTAAATTATATACTGATTACTTAAAAGATGCATGTGATATTGGCCTTCCAGTATCTTGGCATGAAGGAAAGACATCTAGACAAGGGTTGATAGGAAAGAAAATTATCTCTATCTCAAACTTACAATGGAAGCAAGCACACCTATACGTACTTCACAACTCTGAGTAGATTGACAAGTAAAAAGTATTCATATGGATAATCTTAGGAGGGAAAATCACAACAGAGTACATAACTGGTATACCAAATTAAAGAACACAATAAACAATTCACAGCATGGTTAAAGTAGCACGTGGATGACAAATACAATGTTGATCATAATTCAGTTTCAGAGAAAGTAATGTCTTGGCACATTGTTCAAACAGACATGTGCTTTCTTTTTCAAGCTATGTCATCAATGGATACACCTTATACACTAAGGGCCCGTTTGGTACGGGGAACATTTAAGGAGGGAAAGGAACTTAAAGAAGGGAAAGGAAGGGGAGGGAAGATTGAGAGGGAACTTAAAAAAGTTGAGATATTTGGTAGACATGGGAATATAAGTAAGTTGAGGGAAGATAAATTGTTTAGTAAGAAGAATTGGGTGTTGGTTAAGTGGAAACCTTAGGTAAAATTCCCATAATGCCCTCTCACAAAAAAAGCCAGAAAACATTTTTTTTTTTGGGTTTTGTGAATTGGACAAATCGACAGAGGGTCAAACCAAATCGCGTCTTGGTGGAGAAAGAAAATTGTAACTAGACATCAAAGGGATCTACAATCGTGACGAGCATAACGGCTACCGGAGGTGAGAAGGACGCTGGACATGGAAGGAAATAGAGGGAGACAATACGAAATGAAGCAATATGGTGCGGACATGAACATTGCAAGAGGAATGGGGATTAGTGAACAATGAACCCAGTTGCTACTTTGTCGGGAAAAATCAAAAGTTGATATTACTCAGTGCTAAAACCCTGAAAATGTGAAGTGGATGAAATAAATTATTATGTTGGTAAGAAAAAACATAGTTGCGTAAAAGCAAACTTCAGCATAAAAATCAATGCTACTGATGTTATAGAGCAAAATGAAGAAGTTCGAACATAAGTGTAAAGTTCGAACGTAAGCATAAAGTTCAAACTTACAAAATTTACGAGTACACACGTTCGAACGCATTATTTGACAGAAGGACATATCAGCAGAGCAAATGTGAAAATAATTGCAGGCAAGACTAAAGTCATTTAAGAGTTCAAATAATCATGGAAACAGAAAATTTTCCAACCATTCATGGACAACAGAAAAACCAGCGAGGAACTGAAATTCCTCGAAACCAAGAAGAGAAAACAAGAAACGCAAAGTTCAAATGCCAATGACCCCACCAATTAGCCAATCCCTGATTCATCAACGAAGCATGCAAAAATCGGTTCTGACATTACCCCATAAATAATCACAAAAAAGAAACAGGACCCTAAATAGAATATAAGTTTTCCTTTTTGCCCAAACTAACAAGTTGAAGTTTTTAATTTGAAAAAAAGAACACGATAAAGAAGAAGAAAAAGAAGAAGCAATACGAGCCTATTCTTTTCTGTTAATTTTATAATAAGAAGATGAAGAAGAAGAAAAAGAAGAAGCAATCCTTCGATTAAAGCTCAAGAAAAAGAACAAGACGAAGAAGAAGAAAGAAGAAGAAGAAAAAGAAGAAGCAATCCTTCTAGAAAGTTTTTAACACACACATCGCACAATGAAGCTCACGTTGTCGTCTTAACCTTTGTCTGCTCCTTCTTCCAGCTCCAAGCTCGATTCTGATTTATGATTTCATAGGGGCTTTTTAGTCCTGCTAATTCACTCTCCCGGGAAATATTTCAAGATTTCGCCACTTTTTGAGGGAGCCCGCTTTCCCTTGTTTGTGGGAGCTTCGGGCAATGGCGGGAATATCACTTCTCAGGAACAAGGCGCGCCAAACGCGTTTTCACCCAGGGAACTGTATTAAGTTCCCTTTCCCTCTGCCGAGTTCTGTGAACCAAATGGGCCCTGAAGAGGAAGATGCCCGAAGCAAAAAGCAACATAGTGGGATAACTGTTATTCCTAACAATATGCATGTATCAATTGCAAAAAGTAAGAATCATATCTATATGAATGTCATACTTTGGAGTGGTTAAGCACATTTGAAGGTTGGATTACGTTGGATTTTAGGTTCCAGTTTTGGGGTGCAAGTGGGTTGATACAATTGAATTTGTACAAGCAATATAAAGAAAAGTCTTTCATTTTGGCTTCTCAAGTTAAACAAGTGTTATAAGTTCCTGATCCTGCTAATAAAGAATGATCTGTTGTTTTGCTATCAAACAAAACAAATGAGGATGCAGTAGGTGAATTCAATGAGGATGGTGCTTTCAAAGGATCGTCACTTGAAACATGATTAAATGAGGAAGACTTTTTGTACGTTATACATGACCACAATGAGAGAATTTGGATATCAAAGAGGGGGAAATTGCTTCACAAATTAAAGAAAAAGTATTTACTAAAAAGAGCATTAAGATTATTAAGACTAAAAAAGGAAAACGTGGCACTTGGTTAAGTAAATTCCTTTATTTTTGATATGCTCATAGTTGTATAAATAGTATTGAACAATTTATTTTAATTTGTGGGCACTTTTTTGCCAGAATTGGTTATTTTGTATATTGTGACACCTCTAGTCAGAACGAGATCTATTTGGATGTTTGATATATATATATATATATATATATATATATATATATATATATATATATATATATGTTGTTTATGTAGGTATTTTTGTAAGGGCTGATTGAAAGTGAGCCCCAAATTTTTTTAAAAAAATTGGTCATGCAAAGTTAACGGTTATTTGCTAATGACAGTCAAGTATTACAGAATATTTCATGGTTTTTACAACCAACAGTTAAATAAGCCCATGTCCAGGGTAGTTAAAAACTCTTTTTATCACTGCGATTTTACGTTTTTACGATTTTTTTTCATTGAAACGATTTTACTAATTTTCCAAACGCTTTTAAGTTTTTACGATTTTACTACGTTACGATTTTATGTTTTACGATTTTTCATTTTTCTCCCGTTTTCAGGTAAAATCTACGTTTTCACTACCTTACCCATGTCTTTGATTATAAATACTATCCATGCTTTTAACCATTAAGTATTATATACAATATTTCACGGTTATTTATAATCAATCATTGAATATAGATTTATATATTTAGCAGTCATGGTTGCATTTGAACAACCGTAAAATATATTATCTAATATTAATTTTAAAAAAAAATTAGCACTCAAATGTTTTACTCTTAAATATATATAAATCTGCAGTCATATTTGTTTTAGGGAAAATTCATTTAAATGCCCTTTTTACAGAAAAAATCCTAAAAAAAGCCTCAAGATTTAGAAAATTTCAAAAAAGGCCCAAGAACCTTTTCTGAGATTTTCAGAATCTACGTGAGTTATTAATGAGGTTAATATAGTTGTTAACGAGTAAGTCATTAATAACTAAATCAGCCTCATTAACAACAATTTGCTAACAACTAAATCAACCCCGTTAATAACTTTATCAGTATCCCGTTAACAACTTATCAGCCATTTAACAACTCACATACATTCTGAAAAGCTCAGGAATTTTTCTGAGATTTTTAGAATCTTAAGGCTTTTTTTAGATTTTTTCTGTAAAAACTAAAAAGGACCTTGTGTGAAATTTCTCTTTGTTTTATTAGTGTGCCTAATCAAACGTGTAAACTTTGGACAATGACTTGTTTTGTCTACGCTGTACAGCGATCGCTTGTCTTGTCCTTGTTTTTTTTGTCATTTTTAATAAATTAGTATCCCGTAACGTAACACGGTGTTTTTAGGGTCCATATATTGATGGAAAATTAATATTATTTAGCTCATCCTTATCTTCTCTTGGCTTTCCAGATTACGTTCAACAAGTAAAAGACAACTATAGGGTTGCATTGTGCTTTGACATAGAAAACAGCCTTTTATCAGGAATAAAATTAAAATTAAATAGAACCTTTTTTCCAGATTTTCTCAGGATGAAAAAAGACGCCTGAGCTATATATAGGGTAACGCTGTCGTTGGGCGTTGAGCAAGTATATAAACACACACAAAGAGACGGGTTAGATTTCTCTTATAATCTCTTTCTCATTATCCCTCATCATCTCTAAATTATATTCATCCAATAAATCACAATACCACTTAACCTTTCTCTCATCTTTACAATCAATGACCCAGATGGTGCTAATAAGAGAAAATGAGAAAAATAATTAGGAGAGAATCCTCTTCCCAAAGAGACACGCTCGTAATACAGAGTTTGTGGAATATAATAAATTAAATATAAAAGTTCAACTATAGCAGTTAAATTTACGATTTTGTTAAAAACATGAATTGCGGATATGGAATTTTTAATTATAATTTATAAATTATTTGAAGATTTTTAGATTTGTATCTTGTTCTATATGAGAATACAGGTGTCTAGTCCGATGGGCTAGTAGATTGATATGGAATCAGGCTATTCAATTTGGGTATCTATGGGGTAGATAGCCAGAGTGCTAGACAAACGAGGGATCATTGCACATAAACGTAGCTTGCGCTAAAGGGGTGGGGTGTGTACACAGTGATAATCGTATGTAAATAGTCTAAAGTTAGAACGTGTGTACCTTAAGGCTTGACCTCTGTATTTATAGAGTGTAACTTAGGTTGAGTCTCATGGGTCCTGTGATTTGAGGCCTTAGTATCATAACTACCAGATCTAGATTTAGATCCTCTTGGATTATAGATAAGATAGGATCTCCCTATATTATAGGCAGATCTTAATATGCATTATACTCCTTGTTAGGCCATCCAGGTATTGGGCCTGATGTAGTTCTATAACATATCTCTTTAATTAAAATCTATATATAGCTCATTTTTTGTTAAATTTTTTAGAACCCAATTACAATTAAATTAATTTTCCAGGATATAATTAGGGATAGGAAGATTGATAAAGCATAGAAGGGAGGGAATCAAATATCTCATTGTTTTTCTTAGCATCCCTAAGAAGCTCTAAATCATGTCTATCCAATCAATTTTAAAACTAACGTAACAATGCACCAAATCATCATAATATTCTCTCATTTGGAGCTTAGGCAATGAGGAATAGAGATGGGAATTTGAGGGAGAAAAGCCAAGGAGATGGTTTTTTAAACCAATGTTTGGGAGTCGGAAGAGGAGAGAGAAACCGAAAAGAGAAAATAACATGGTGATGTTGTGCATTGCGAGCTTCCAGATTATTAATTGACCGGACAAAGTAATTTAATTAACTTCCTTAATCTCTACAAAAAAAAATCAATTTTATCTTATATTTAAGATCGAAAGAAGTATTTAATAAGCTAACCACTCTTCTTTTAATTTTGGCAAGATATTTGAGGGAATGAGGGTGACTTATATTTTTTTTTCCTCGTAAAGGGTTTTCACTTTTTTCAATAAGTACTATTCCTAAAATTTAAATTTGTATTCTCTTCCTTACGGGTTGAGGCCGCTTACTAATTCAACTAACAACTTATTGGTAGAGCTGAGTGACTTATATTTTAATATGTGAGAATCTCCTTATGCAAGTAATCCATAATTAAGTACATCTCTAGCCTTCCAACTGGAAATTCATTCTTCATACCATTGCTCATCCTCTTCGTCTATTGATCCTGATGTGGAAAGAATTTATTCAGCGGGACGGACTATTATTATGGAAAAACAAACACAAAGAAGGTCTAACTCTTGTTAAGGTTGGATTTATTATCAAGGTCAATCAATTCAAGCATGCCTCTAATTTGGAGAAGATCGAGTATTAGATCAGTCATTCTTGGCGATGAAGTGGTTCAAATCTTGTCTTCCCTAGATTACAAAATGTCAACGGCTGCGATCAAAGAAAACCTTCAAGTCATCTGCTCCAAAAAGTGACCATGCTGCCTTAAGAAGGAACTAAAGACATCTCCACTAACATGATTTAGAGGGACATATCCTTTTATCTTACGCATTTTAACTTCAGTCATGTTTTATTTGTTCATGGTATTAGTTCTCATATACAATTGTCGTTACAATCATGTCCTTCTATGATTGTGAACTTCTAATGCACATCTTTTTACTACAGGCTAAAGCATTCGTTTAGTCTTTTAAGTTTGGAGCAAGTTTCATTTCAGTTTATAAAACTTAATTTTTTTGCCTTTTAATGTTAATACAGTTAACTCTTACAAACGGAAAATGCTTACAATGTGATTTAATGTTAACTTAGCTACAAAATGCAAACAAAGCATCCATAAAATCTATATATTAAATAAAAAAATTAAAAACTAAAAAAAGTATTCAGGTTCGGAAAGCCCCAAATCTAATGAAATATATATCTCAAAAATATTCTTTAAATATGATGAAATTCAATGAAATCACGAATGTTAATGCGTTATATATATATATATAATATACAAATTTCGAAAAATTTCAAAACATACAACTATTTGAAAGTTTTTTTCTCACTAACCATCAAATGTTTATTTATTATCATATGACGGTTCACATAATAAACGTTAAATAAGGCCTTGCTCGATGTCTTTTTTTTTTCTTCAAAGAATATATATATTCATACTCCAAAACAATACAATACATAAAAGTAACTATAAACAGATCTAAAACAAATACAACCAACATAACAACAACAAAAAACACTGGATACAATATTAGCCAAGCACCGAACATTAAAAATATAAGAGTAGAAGTAGAATCATGAACATCATTGGCCTCCTTGAAACCCAAGTTAGAAGTGACGAACAAGAGAGTGTTGGTTGAAAAACCTACCCTAAAGGGCACACAATCTTAAAAGCAATAGCTGCAATTAAATCAGCTAACTGGGTACCCCATCTTGGGGTAAAGAAACCAGAAAACCCAACCTTGAAAGAAAGAACACTCTTGATATCCTAAAGAACACTTCTACTCTTCTGACCAAACAGATCCGGTGACATCGACCACAAACCAGACCATACCTCTTTAAATCTTCCCCCGAGAACGCAGATCCAGGCTACCAAGAGGTAGTCGGACCTCATAACGTCCAAACAGCCATTCAACCAAGAGAATTTGATCTCAGATATGACAAATCTATTTATTTCTAGAGACAAGAACACCACCAAAAAACCCCTTACTACAAAAAAAAAAAAACACAGAAAACCAGAAAACTCTCACCTCGGCAGATCAGATCTGAAGAAGGAGAGGGAGAAGCTCGCCCCCAGGAACGAGAAGGGTGTTCGCCGGCGACCTGCATCACAAGCCGCCAACAAGGGGAAGAAGATCACGAAGAGACGCGACAGAGAAGAAGAGAGAAGTTGGACCTTCTCTCTCTAAAACACGCGTCCAACAACAATAGGCCTTGCTCGATGTCCGCTTCATGTTATGAATTGAATAGACAAAAATGAAACGTTAAAAATGAATTACGTAGTACTCGTAGTAGGGGCGTTGGTGTGAGGAGTAGACGTATCACGTAACTAATAACATCCTCAAAAGGCATCACCTGCTGCCCAAGACAATGAATGAATAGGGTTTGCCAAAATGGTTGAATCACAATCCCATTACCATTATTAGTAATTAAGGGTTTTTTTTTTTTGGGCTAAAGTTTATGTCAGCAACTACGTCACGGCTCATCATGAAATTCATCTCTCTCTTTCTCTCTATAAATATAGGGAAACAGCCAAAAATAGAGAAAGGAATCAAAACAAGTGTGTGGGTAATATTTGGGGAAATTTGACGTTACACAAAAAGCCACACTCCATGTGCTTCCTTTCACTAAAAGCTGATGATCACTGTGCCATCCAACCAAACCTCGCTTTCCCCACCCACCAAGCTCATCTCCTTTACTATAGTACTATATGTAGCTTTTATTGAGGGGGGAAAACTTCAAGAATGCTTAAGATTTTACACAATTAGGAGCAATGAATTAATGGTATTACTAGTTGGGAGTTTAAGACAGAAAGTTATATAATATCATAATTTTTCTTCTACTTTTTAGTGTAAAACTGGAATTCATTAAATGCCTAATAAAGCATTAAAACATTGAGCAATAGAGACCCCTATCTTCCTTCATCAAGGATCGTCTCCGATTAAGGAGGTGGCCGGTGGTTTGAAAAAAAACAAAATTTTTTAGAATACTATAACCTAATTTAGATATTGTTAAAGTATTTCACTTCCCAAGAATATAAAGGAGTAAAACCTGCCAATTTCTAGACAGTCATAACCTAGCATCAACAATGATATCACTGAAGGAGTGGTTATATTCACATATCCTTAATTGTTAGTAAATTGATAGCCTTAATACAATCAGTAAACACGTCGCGATGATTTCTGCAATTATTGGAGATACTGATGTGAGTTTGCAACTGAATCCAAATTAAAAGTTAAAACTGAGCCATTCCCTTCAAGATTCATAAAGCCTGTGCGTATGCTAATGTCTCCCTCGCAGACATATGTCGTTGGTGTGTATAAAACTTACAATGTAAAAGTAAATCCTGGTCCCAACTAGGCCAAAACAGGTTAGATTATATTGTGCGTCATGCGAAGTGTGAACACGTCTCTCTAGCTCCACAACAAAGAGTTTTCTGCATCTGGTAAAATATTTTTATTACTATCGTTTTGAGACAAATATCAGTTTGGACGGTATTACTGTCACGTGTCTCAATTATTACTATACCGTACGCGTTTAGATGTGACGTGAATGAGCTCGCTTTGTACGACTTGAAGATGACTACACTATAAACTAGACATGAATGGTATGACCTGGCTGAACTTGTTTCCCTGCCTGCCTAATTATAGACGTGTTTGGATCAACTTCTTGGTAAATCTTTATTTACGTAAATAGAAACATAAATTATTTCATATATTTATCTCACATACTATAAATTTCGATCTTGATCTTTACGTGTGAGATGTGAGGGAATTAGCTTCCTAGGATTACAACCACATCAACTCTCAGAAAAACCTGCAAAAGCAAAATAGGGTGGGCAACATATAATAGTATCTCTAGTCTTAAAAATAAGATTTAATTGATTTGTTTGAAAAGATTAATGAAGATAAAGAAATTACTTAATCATATTATATGTTATATTTAATTAAATTATATGTATTAGTTTATAAGTAAGACAAATTAGTTTAGAAAAAAATGATAAATATAAATACATGAAAGTAACTTAATTAGTTTTCTTAATATATTAAAAAAAAAATCAACAAGATCTTTTATTTAAGATGAGAGGGAGTATAAAAGATTAATTGGTATGAAGGTCAACGCCTGTTGTGGGAGTTTTGACTTTTGGATCAGACTATATAAGCCATAAGACACTCATATATCCTATTTCGGTTTTTAATATAAGACATATTTAGAGAGCTAATCTTAATTTTAAATATAAGACATAATTTTTATATTTATCAATCTTTTTCTACTTTATCACTATTGATGCTACCTCAACAATAATCAAGGAGGAGGTGAAAGGGGGAATTAGAAAAGATAACTCAGGCTGTTTTAAAAAATACATGTCATATTGCACTACAAAAAAAAAAGCGGATTATAGACGGAATTACCAACGGAAAAAATTTCATCGGAAATTACTTACAAAATTCCGTAGGTAAAAATTATCGACGGAACTACCCACAGAATTCCGTCGGTAAAATTCCGTCAATAATTAAAATTTTCGTCGCAAAAAATGCCGTGGGAAAAATCAATTTATTTTGTCACAGCTTTTTCTGCGACAAAAATTTTAATTACTTACGAAATTTTGTGAGTAATTTCTGACAGAATTTTTTTCATCAGTAATTCCAAGGGTAATCTGGTTTTTTTTTTTTTTGGTAGTGTTGACCTATTTAACTAATCAACTTTCTTAAATTAATTAGATTAAGCAAATATATTCTCTTGTAACGATACAAAAGGAGTATAGAGAGAGAGAGAGAATAAAATCAAATCAAGGACATAGCTTTGGTTGAAAAATAATAGATGAATGGTAAATATTAAATTAAAGATAAATAATTATATAATGGTGATATGTTGATGTCAGATTGATTTATAATGTAGTGTTGTAAAGTTATTATTATTTTTATTTTTATCAATGTTTATACATTGGATAAAAGCTTTGTAGTGTGTGTGTATTATTTCTTCGTTTATGTAACGAATTATGAAATGAATAATGGCCAAAAGTAGGAGAATCTGTGGCCTCTTATTTTGGTTGCCAAGTCATTTATTCTTTCCCACCCACCACCCTAAATTTATGTTCTCTTATTTTAATTATCTAAAGTATAGTCTGTTTTGACTTGGAGATGCTTAGCTTAGTATATAATATACGTGCTATAGTGATTCATGGAACAAAGATTATTTTTATATATTTATCTCATGTAATGTAAAATCACTCAAATAAACTAATCCAAAGCACTTAATCTACCAGCTAAAAGTCAAATTTGATCACATGTGCGTGTATATATACACAATGCATATGTGTGACCTTTGGAATAGTAAGTTTTTTAACAGTTGAGTGATGCCAATTATATATGGACTCTGGTTCATACAAATGCTCTTAAGACATTTATTTTTATGAGTTATAATGATAATTTTGATTCAAAATTTGAAGGTTTTTCTCACTAACGGAACTTAATTAAGATAAAAAATTTCATGTTTTC
Source organism: Acacia crassicarpa (assembly GCA_034222035.1). Classification (NCBI taxonomy): domain Eukaryota; kingdom Viridiplantae; phylum Streptophyta; class Magnoliopsida; order Fabales; family Fabaceae; genus Acacia; species Acacia crassicarpa. The sequence continues at coordinate 12,473,272 of JAWXYG010000009.1, read as the reverse complement.
GATGTGCTGTGCAGATTAATAGCATGATTTTGCTGCTCATTAGGGCACGAGTTTACTGTTGTAATATTTTCATTGTATTTTTTCTTTTGCAAATATGTTACTACCTCCGGTTCTAATTATAAGAACTAGTTGACTTTCTTTAGAGAGATTAAGGAAGCTAAATAAGTTATTTAACCATTTCATATATGTTGTATATCCTTATATTATATATTAGTTTATTAGTTAAACTAATTAGTTAGTTTGAAGAAAAAAAATACTCTAAAGTAATTTAATTAGCTTCATTAATTTCTCCATAAAATCAACTAGCCTTATAATTAGGACTGGAGGGAGTACCTTTTAATTGAATCGCTTCCTAAATTATGTTAAATAGATCAAGGAAAAAAATGAAATAAAAATTTATTCAACTTGCTAAAGAGAAAATTATTAAACTCACACGATCGAAACTGTGTCAACAACAACAAGGCCTCGAGTTTGATTTTGGATTACTCTTTTCATTGATATATATGATCTGCTAAATGCCAAAGCTTGCCTTGGAATGAAAACAAACTCTATATATATATATATATATATATATATATATATATATATACGTACGTAAAGTCTTAAATGTCTTCTAGGATAGAAAAATAGGTCATATAAGAACAATGGGACCTAGGGGCCTAACAAATTGCAAGTTTTTCTTGTATTGCAGAGCAAGTAATTATTATACTCTCTACGTCCTTTTCTTAAGGTTGATTTTGGTTGAAAATATAAATATCAGCTTATTTTATCTTTTATGTTTATCATTTTTATTTAAACTAATTTACTTAACTTGTAAATAAATATTATTATTCTAAAATTTGGACTGGATTAGAAACCAGAAAACCGGTTGGTAAACCAGTATAGGTATCAACCCAGTTTGGTACCTTTTTTTTTTTTTTTTGAAAAAAAAAACTTTAGAATTTCATGTTAATTATCCTTAAATCTTCAATTTCTTATCTGTTTGACTTTGGGTTAGCTCTAATTTGACTCCGATTTAACTACTGGCTCATGATCTGGTGGCCAGTCCAAGTTTAAGAACCTTAACAAATATACAATCTAATGTTGCTTTTGATATTTTATGAAGATCATGTGACATTTATTTAAATTAAACAATTTATTTCATTTATCCAAATTAATTAAGCATCTCTTAGGCATTAATTAAAAGGGGCATTGTATATATATATATATAGTGTCCCTTGGTATCCTTGAAAGAGGACTATAATTAATTAATAGAAACAAACAAGTCATGAAGGAGGAGCCCCACACTTATATTTTATGTGGTATTAATCCATGGCCATCAGATATTTAATAACAAAGCAAGACAATCAAGTCCCAACTAAAAAAGGGGGGAAATTTAAAGGAAAGAGAAAAGTCAAATAATGCTCCAATCTTTTTTGGAGGCATTATATGATAAAGGAAAGATACTGATATATTCGTTCATTATTTAATTGGAAAGGAATATCTAATCATATCTTCACATGTTTCCAATATTATATTTTTATTTGGTCGTTTATGTAATGGAATTTCACATGCCTAGGAGCTCCATAAACCAAGAAAACTTAAAAGCATTATCTATTTCTCTATGCATAATATGTATATAAAATTGCTTTTGGGTCTCCAATTTTCGATTATTAAAATCACAACTACAGATCCTTTTCTGTTGGCATTGGCCGTGTCACCCTGTCACACTCAATGAGTGTGCAAAATATCTTGGTCCTGGTCGTTCCGATCCGGTCTTGAACATTTTGAGCCGGACAATAGATCGGGATAGGAACTAAGATCATCCTTGAGATCTCAGACCTACTTTTTTCAATTTTTCACCTTATAAATCAAATTATCCTTTTATTTTTATATTTTTTATCTCATAAATTAAGTTATCATTTAATAAGATGTGTATCACATCTTTAATTGGAGTTAAACCGTATATATCATGATACTAATCCTAATTATATAATTTATAAAGTTAATAATGAAGATGATGATGGTATTTTTCAATTCTAGATCAATTTGTGTAATTATTATGACCTTGTTAGTTGTTAAACGATCTCCTTAAATAAACTCCCTCTGTTCTTTATTATAAGACACCAATTAGAAATTGTATTTAATCCTTTTTATAAAGCATTTACTTGTTTTCAAAGTCCCATTAATTATTTTTTTCCATATAATTAATAAGGGTTGTCGGTAAGAGTGATAATTAATATAATATTAGAGTTTTGTGGATAATATTAGAAATTACTTAAATTGTAGGACAATTTTATTGACTTTAACTTTTTTTTTGTAAGAATTGTTAGTTAGTGCCTTATAATAAGGATTAGAGGGAATAGAATATAAAAAATCAAACGAAAAAATGCTTTTCTTTTTTAAAAAAAAATAAAAAAAGCCGGGATTCCCTGACCAAAAACTGGGACCAGGACCAGTATGCAATTTGCATCCGGCCGAGGGCTTTGGACAACCCAACACACTAACACTAACACCTTTTATCCATCAAAATTGATTTTTAGGCGTTTTGGGGGCCACATCCTTTTTTCTTGTTTTTTTGGTAAAGTGGGGGCCACATCCTTAGAACACCAATAAATAGCGATTACATTCTATTGGGCCCAAAATAATAGTGGGCTAAGCCCAATTTGATATGGAAGCCTAATTACCTTTTAAACTGCCAAATTATCCTGAGAGACGTGGGATGAGTTTAAACTTTAAACCAATACAGATTTCAACAAACCTACGAGCGGACCGTGCATTGGTTTATTGGGCTGCAAAGTTAAAGGACCCACGACAAATAAAATTCGTTCATGTTATATTTGGATGGAAAGAAAAGACAGAAAAATAGGGGAGGTGATATTGGAAAAGAAAATTTTCAAAAATAGTAAAAATTTACTACTTTTTAGAGTTATTTCTCATATTTTTCTTTCTCCCATAATTTTTCGCAATCCAAACATAAGGTAAGAGTTTATTTGAGTAAGTTCTTGACAATAATTTCAACATAAAATCTATACAAAATTAAAATTGTATTATTTGTAAGGAAAAAGTAATCTTTTAGGTTTTTAATTAACAAGTTGAAGTTTTATCTTTGGTAGGTTGAAAAACTTATTGTCAAAGGCAAACTTGAGTTTTGGCTGGAAAACTCAAATTTGGACTTAACAGGGAGTAGCTCAATTTTTATGAAAGAATGAAAACTCTAGTTTGCATAGGTAAACTCGAGTTTGTGAGACACAGAGAGCACTTCAAGTTTTTCACAATAACCAAACTCAAGTTTGCACCATACAGAGACTCTTTAATATTTTCTGAAGTAAGCAAAACTCCAATTTGCGAAAGTAAACTCGAGTTTTGGTCATACAGAGAGTCTTCAATGTTTTCAACTTAAGCAAAGTCCAGTTTTGATATGGAAACTCTAATTTTCAGTTTGCCATGAGTTTTCTATGTTTTCCAAAGTTTTGACAAAACTCGAGTTTTTTATTTGTAAACTCAACTTTGTGCTTGACATAGAGTTTTCAAGTTTTACCCAGTTTGTGAAAACTCCAGTTTGTTTAGAAAACTTCAGTTTTGACTTGGCATAGATTTCTCAAAGGCTTTCATATTTAAAGACAACTAGAGTTTGGATTTAGTAAACTTGAGTTTGTGCCAAGCAGAAAGCTTTGCTCTTTTTCAATGATTTTGAACACTTTAGTTAAGAATGAAAACTTTAGTTTTGAGCATTTGGACTTAAACTCTTTTTTCATGTCAAGAGTCCAAAACTCAAGTTAGTCACTTAATGACTCAAGTTTTGCTCCAATTCAAAAATATGTTCTAAAGCTCAAATCGTGACATTTATCTCTGGAAGAAGGAAACTCGAGTTTGGCTTTTGAAGCACAGTTAGAAATTCCAGTTTGGATGAACAAACTCGAATTTGTGTCGCTAAGTTTAAAAATCAAATTGGACGAATTTGTGATACCTTCATGTTAAATCTTAATATTTCTTATCATCACTCATTACTATTCCTAGCTATGTTTCATCACTTTGTTAGTGAGTTTCAGATGATTTAGAAGACATTAAATGAAGATTTGAACAAAAGCAAAAAATGATGTCAGTACATTAAATGCAATGTCCAGAAAACTTGCATCCTTTTGGACAATCATTTTACACACGTTGCAAAGGGATTAATGTTTCATTTCCACATCCAGTAGCTACTCTTCCAACGGATTAAAAGTTAAGAAGTCAACTATAAACTTCTGCGCAACTGGATTAACCAAAGAGTAAAGAGAGAAGAAAACTAAATCTTAACCTAATCCTTCCTTAATACTGGCAACGGTCACATTGAAGATTACAATGGATATTTAATGCTATCTTCATATAAATAGAGCTGCATTCAATTCTTCTTAACAGCCAATCTATTGAAAACAAAAATCATTCAAGTTTCCAACTACTCTTTGAGTTTTCTTATGTAAAGTATCTTTTGATATATCTGTACTTCAGTGTTTATCTTTATCAACTCTTAGAGAGAGTTTCATTTATTGAAAAACATTTATTGTAAGAATCTCAAGTCGTGGGACTTGAAGATTAGGACATTTGATTACAACTTGTAAGGGGAGTAAGTTCTAATGAGAGAATTACTTTAAGAGTTACAAAGTGTGTAATCATTGGAGATAGTGAAAATCCTAGAGTGTCTGGGGACTGAACGTAGGTTAAGTGGTTGGACCGAATCAATATAAATTCTTGGTGTCTTGCTTCTTCTTCTCTCACTCTGTTATACCCTGTTTTTAGTATTCAAAAATAGAGCACTCAGAAAAGAAGTTTTAAAATCCCCAATTCACCTCCTCTTGATGATTTGCTTCACTTTCACAAAGGACTAAAGCTAGGTCCTATTTAGAATAACCATATCTTCATTCATATCTAGTGCATTCCGGGCTAAACAATCAATGCATCGTAAAGCCTCCTTACAAACATGGGTAATCTCCATATCCCAGTCCCAAAAAAATGAGTGACCTCACCTTTATCATTACATTTGTCGAAGGATGCAGAGGACCAAAATTAGTGAGGAGAAGGTATAGAGCTTCAGCGAAGTCAGAGAAGAGTTTAATTTTCTTAAAACCCAGCTGGTTACACATTTGGAAACCTGATTGTATCGCATAAATCTTAGCTTCTGTGGAGGAACCATAGCCAAACTTCTTTTGGAAATCAACGATCTAGTTCCCTAAGCTATCTTGTATTACCCCCCACAAGATGCATGTCTATGAATGTTCACTGAACCATCCACATTGACTCAGATGTAATCGATTGGTAGGAGGCACCATTGCTTTTTCACTTTGTTTTGGAGTCATATGAGCTAGCATGCTGACCCCAAGATTTGGAGCCAAGGCCATCGGCGAAACTTCCCAACGCTAGGACTATGTTGAATATTCCATTTCAACCATTCCTGTAAATCATTGCTAAAAAAAAAAAGTAATACATGGGCTTAGTAAATGAAAGTCACATGATATTTTTTTATCTCACAATACCTTAGCTTGTGTATCAAAGTTTTCTTACAATTACACTCAAAGAGGCACTCATGGCTAGTGTTTGTGTTTCATTTTGCTCTGAGAGAATTTGTTGGAAGTCTCATGAAAAACTTGCCAAAGGAAGAACTTTGACCTTTCAGAGATTGGCCATCTCCAAATTTTGTCCCACGGATGATTATCGGCCTTAACTTTAATTTAGTTTTGTAAATCATGTTGTAAGCTGATTAAATACTGGATATTTTGTCTGATGATTCACGCCACCGATGAATGTCTGGCCCTTCTTGACTTGGAGGCTTAACTAGTTTAATCTTGTCTATGACCTACTCATGAAGGAAGTCTTGCCATTTGTCTATATCCCATACTCCTCCGGTGGTCACAAAATAGTTAACAGTGGTGTCGAGGTTCAAAGCGTGGAGGTTCTTGTCTACATAGCTCATCAATGGATTTGGCAATGGCGTCCAAAGCTTCCACCAGACATTGGTATTTTGACCACTTCTTAGTTTACTTGCCCACTACCTTTCGAAAATCATCGCAGACAGTTGTAATCTAACCTATTCCAACCATGTCTCTTTCCTAGTTGATCGAGCACATGTTGACCCTCCAACGAACATCCAAGGGCCAACTTTTCATTATCTGTCGTTAGTGGTTTTTCCGACGTCTTGGCCACTGACATTAATGTCGATTGTGCAGAGGAAAAGGCACTAGAAGGTTCATTGCACCCATGAGTGGAGGGGCAAGCTCCTCGTCGATGTTCATATCTCTCGCCGGCAAAACAAATTAGGTTTAGACCTTTATACTTGACATCGTATAAACCTGAAGCTAGAATGACTCTTGGAACCAGCCATTTCTAAAGACCAAGTTTAACACAGATCCTGGTAAATTTGCCACATTGAACTTTCAGCAAATTGTCATTGTTGGAAGATAAGGTGTGCATGTCCACTTTTAGGGTTTCACCAATCATATCTCCAAGTCTAGAGATATATTTCCTTGAGTAGTACTGGAGAGGGATGTTGGGAATTCTGACCTAAACAGCGATTCGTCCAAGAGGATTTTTAAATGGGTCGAAATATGGAGTCCATCTTTGGACAAGAATAGTATGTTGAGCTACTAACTATGGCCCTTCAAAGAGGATGCATTTATATTGGGCTCCCTAGTTATTAACATTGGTGAAATGAACTACGAAGTAGTTATTGGGTAAATTAATGAGGTTGAATTCGTTGAAATGCCACATATGACAGAGAAATTCTTTTAGCTTGAAGACATTAAACCTGGCTCCGAGTACTGTGATAATAAGTGTGTTGTTCCACGGTTTATAAGTCTCGTAGAACTCATCGGGAGAAAGTGGCATGACTGGCTAGGTGCTCATAAGCTTTTGTATCTCTTTAGGTAGTTCAAATAAGCTCCATTCTTTGTCGAGAATGTTCGAGATTAAGGGATCTTCACCCATGACAACGCTCCATAAGCAACACCATTAAAGTCTTCACCTTTAAAGCCCATGAGTGAGGCCTTTTAAGAGATATTTGGTGCCTGTGGAGATGGCAATTTCTGTACTCCAGATTCTTCTAATTCATCTTCATAGTCTTCAGTGCTCAACATCCTATCAGACATAAGTGAATCTTCCTTGATTTCTTTTAGCAAACCTTCAAGTTAGGGTCTTCCAGTGATCTATCGGGTGGGACTTTCCGGACGGTGGCTTTCTCCATGAAGGAGCAAAGGTAGCTTGGCACGGTTCCCAAAAGAGAGAAAACTATTGTAAGAAATTACCCATGTTCAAGTGGCAAAAATTTTGCTCAAGGCACCACCTTTCACACTGCCTCCTTCAACCAAAAGGATAATTAGAAAACTTAATCCTTGAACTCTTAACTTAACTTGGTTAAAACTCACTCCTTATCTTTTCACATTTTTTTAAAAAATCATTGAAAGCCAAATTCACCTACACATAAGAAAACAAGTGCTGATTTGGCTACTAAGTCATCATTTCCATCATCATCAACCCCTTTCGTCATAGCAAGAAAGCTTGATGTTGCCATGGGTGTTCCATCACTATCGGTTCATGATAATGATGAATGAATTTGTCATAATCGTTAAAAAATTGATGTCGGCCAATGAAAAAATTGATATTGACCGATAGAATTTTTAACGGTAAAAGGAAAATTATTACTTTTTGCTTGTAAAATTGGTCATAAAAAACTTTTGAACAACCAATGCTTGTAAGATGATACATTTGAGGTAAAATTGTCCCTTAACCCATTTTTTTATTTCCTTAATATATTTCTTAGGCCAAAAAAAGAGGCACATCACCAATATAGAATTGATTTAATGGTGTAAGGTTTTCCTAGACTCCTATTGATCTTGAGGTCAAGTCTTAGATAGGTCAAGTCTTAGACAATTACAAACTCCGGATACCAAATAATATATAAAGAGTAAATACCCTATTTGGTTACTGAAAAAAATCACGGACCTCTTTTTGGTCCCTCAGTAAAAATAATTCATTCCATAATCTTTGACCACATTTGGGACACTTCACTGCATGTGTCCTCTTCAACCTAGAAGGACTAACGTAGACAGTTTTTGGATTTTACAGGGATTACGATATGAGTTATTTTTACTGGGGGATCAAAAAGGGGTCCGTGATTTTTTTCAGAAACCAAATAGGGTATTTACTCTAATATAAAAATATAAAAAAGCACATCTCTCCGAGTCTCTCGGGCATCAGGATTCAGGAGCGAGGTCAATGTCAAAAGAATGGAAGTGTCACGGTGGCGTGACGTTGTTAATGGTAACAACCGCCACCTGCAGCTGCCAGCCTGCCAGCCTGTGTGTAACAGTCACCAGAGGACGCAGACGTTTGTGTCTTATTTATTATTATTAATTCACAATAAATCATGATTTGTCCAGTTTGATGTTGCCTGCTTCAGACAATTACAATTCACCGGCCCAGAAATCGAAACGTGGAACTCCCTCAAATCCTCAAATCCTGTCAGGAGGGTATTTTCGTCACTTCAGCTCCACTTTCCTTTCTGTAATAAAAGCTACTGTATACAAAATTTTTTCGATCTCCCTTGCGATTTTAGCCCAGTATTGCTCAGGAGGTGTTCGGTGTTCCAGCACCCCCTGAGGGACATTCTTTTACACCTGCATTTCCTTCTCCGTGAACAATCTCATTAACCTCTCCGATGGCCTCCGACGCCTTCGCGGATAAGAATGCTGTCTTCAGAAAACTCAAGGCAAAGTCAGATAACAAGGTGCGTCTTCTTATTTTCTGTTTTTTTATTCAATTTAATTGGGCCCGTCCTCATCTTAGTTTAAATGTTATATTTCTTTGCTTTCTTTCTATGATTTTTAGTTTGTTTTGTTACTTTGCTGTGGATTTCGCGAGATCGGATTCAGATCTGCGCTTTATTTGCTCTCGACGTGAAATCTTAATTTGTCTGCTTGGATTGCAGATGTGTTTCGATTGCAATGCAAAGAATCCAACTTGGGCGTCGGTTACATATGGGATCTTCCTCTGTATCGATTGCTCGGCAGCTCATCGTAGCCTTGGTGTCCACGTCAGTTTTGTGAGGCGAGTTGAATTATTTGGCCTCTTATTTGCTTATTTGAATGTTGAAAGTTTGTTTTTTTCCAATAAAAGGATCAATTCTATGACATGAAGAAAGTTATACAACTAAGGCTGCTTGTCTGAATGTTGGAAGTTGTTGGTTTGCTCCGTAAAGAAAACTATTCTATGGGGTCATGTGGTGCAATGCGAGGAGGATTTCCTTTTCACATTACAGAGTTAAACATGTGGATGAATTTTAAATATTGCGATGCCAAATTTAGTTAATTTGCAAATTGAATTGTCGAAGCTCAATTTCTTTTAAATAATGGCTATAAATCTGGATCCCGCATGTAGTGTATCCTTCCATTTGCCATTATAAAGCATGGATATGATTGCAGATACTATCTCTGTGCCATGAATTTTTGGAGGTATGCAAGTATATGGCTGTATGTAAAATTTTTTTTGGGCTTTCCTATGTCATATTGGAGTTCTAATGGATATCAAGACTAGCCTGTCTCTGTCATGGGCTTTAATGCTTCATTTGCATTTATATAGCTTGCGAAGTTCCTTTGTGGATTTCTTTTCAATCGAACTTTATTCCTGCCTTTTCTTCTATCATTTGAGGGAGGTAGTGGCTAGTCAGAGGACCATCTATGAAAATGAATAGCATCTTAGTTGTCAACAGATGAAATCAACCTGGAGCAATTGAAAACGCTGTATATAGTATTTATGTGTTATCTCTAATAACACAGAATAGTTATATTTTTCATAATATTGATTGTGGGATGGGTAGAGATTATTTTTGCATCCCATGAGTAATTTGAAACGATTGGTAGTTGTATGATGCATCACTAGATTAATAATGTTCCATCCTTGTGTATGCTTCAATTTTGATGATTTCCTGTTAGATATACAAAAAAGGAGGAAGTAGCAGAACGTAAGGAAAATGAAGAAAGATGCATGCCATGAATCATGATATAACTGTGTCCTTTTTATGTAGATCTACAAATTTAGACTCATGGACTCCTGAGCAGCTGAGAACAATGAGCTTTGGAGGAAACAACCGTGCACATGTTTTCTTTAGGCAACATGGTTGGACTGATGGTGGAAAAATCGAGGCCAAGTATACATCTAGAGCTGCTGATTTGTATAGACAACTTCTCTCCAAGGAAGTAGCTAAAAGTATGGCAGAGGAGGCAGATTTAACACCCTCACCTGTTGCTGCTCAGTCTGCACAAGTGGCTAATGGACTTCCTGAAGTCAGGACCAATGAACCAGTGAAAGAGAACATTTCAGAAAAGCCAGAAATCCCTGAGGGCACTGCTTCCCCTAAAGCTTCTCATACAATAGTTTCCAGTACTGTCAAGAAACCTATTGGTGCCAAAAAAGGTGGCAAGACTGGGGGCCTTGGTGCCAGGAAGCTTACTAAAAAGGTATGAATAGTTGTCTTTGTTTCCAGATTTTATACTAGCAAAGGCATCATAGAAGTTTTCAATGGTTGAACAATTTTTTGTCTGCTTGATTTGAAGATGCGCTCTGATGACAAATAATTTTGTTGAAATACAGCCAAGTGAATCTCTATATGAGCAGAAGCCAGAAGAAGCACCTGCTCCCGTTCCTTCCTCATCAAGCCATGCTTTGGCAGCTGGGCCACCCTTACCATCTCGGTTTGAGTATGTTGAAAACGTTCAGTCATCTGAGTTAAATTCAGGAGGTTCAAATGTAAATAGTCATGTGGCTCCACCAAAGTCATCGAGCTTTTTTGCTGATTTTGGGATGGATAGTGGCTTCCCAAAACGTTCTTCAAATTCCTCAAAAGTGCAAGTAAGTTGTATGGCATTTGCATTCATCCCTGTGTAGTGTAACTACTGCATATCATAAGGATATGTGTTGACCACATACATCCACATGTTGAAATATTCACAATGTTGCTTTCTGGGACAACTATGGCATATGCATCTAGATTTGTGCATTAATGCATACTACGTTAAATGTATGAAAAGATATGCATGCTATGAATGATTTGAATGCTTTGAGTGCATGTTTTGTTTGTTGTTGTTCAGATAAGATCGCTTCACCTTACAATCTTGTAAGTTCTCTTTTGGGATCCCCCCCCCCCCCATGTATTGAATCCTGTGCCAAGTGATTAAAACCCGTCGGTATGAGATTAGAATCTTAGACCTGTGAGAATAAAAATGACTTGGTTTGTTTGACGAGGGTGGCATTCGCATCTAGACACATGTACTAAAGATGCATACTATGTAGTTGTATGAACAAATTTGTATGTTAAGTGTGTGTTAATGTTTTAACACTAATATGTATGTCTTTAGCTGTTGAGGAGCAGCTTACAATATCGATTTGGAGTGAGGACCTGGAAGTTGTGCTTGATAACATGATAGCATTTTATCTTAATCTTGCATGGTATTTAGTGGTTAATGTAGTGAGAGAGTTTTTGGAAATTTTTCGATAAATTTCTGTATGCTAAACCATGGAATCATGGAGAGATATCATGAACAATTAAAAAATAATAATAATAATAATAAATTCCTGGATTCATTTTAGAAAATGAAGCTGCAAAATGCTGATTTCCTCAAATGACGAGAGTTAATATTGTGGCCATTGAGGTCTAGCAACATTATTATATTTGTTTCTTCATGTTAAGAACTTAAGCATACATAATTCCTGGTTATCTCAGCTGACACTCTTATTTCTGGCCGGGCATCTATGAAATATATACACAAGTGTTGTTATCAAAAAATTTAAATTTTTATTTCATACTTGGTTTTCAAACTCTCAATTCCTACTATAACTTGTCAGATTCAGGAATCTGATGAAGCAAGGAAGAAGTTCTCAAATGCTAAATCTATTTCCTCAGCCCAATTTTTTGGAGATCAGAACAGAGCTGCAGATGGGGACAGTCAAACTACTTTGGCTAAGTTCTCGGTAATTATTTTTGCCATTAATAACCTGCTTTCAGTTCGTCTGACTGGACATTAGCAATGGAGATTTTGGGTATTGAACTTGCATCTGATGGTTTCTTTCTATTTACTCATTAGTTCTTTAAGCCTGAAACTCATAATGATAGAAAAAATGTGAGGGGCCTGTAGACAAATGTTCATGAGTTTACTTTATAATGTGTTGGAAGAATAGAATTCAGGAATAAGCGAATTTGTGTTCTCAAACCAACCTTTTTTCTCCACTTGAAACAAGATAGTCAGCAAATTATTTTTCGTTGTGGTTGGCATCATTGTTTATCATGATTGAAACATGAAGGCATGAAGTTGTTCCTAAACATCATTAGGGAAAAGTTATCAACGTTTGTGGCATCACTAACGAAAATTATGTCATGCGATTGTTTTGCATGATAAACAATGATCCCAACCATGATAAACAAAGATTGAATTTAACTCAAATCCAACTTTGAACTTGTTTAGATTGACAAGGTCCTCTTGGATGAATCCAATGAATGAAAGAAAATTATGTCATGCGATTGTTTTGCATGGTTCCATGCGCATATTTACTTGTTTCTTTATCTGACACTGGAGTAAACCCTTGATTATATGGTAAAATTGATAAAAATCCCCCACCCCCACCAAAAAAGAAGAAGAAGAAGAAGATAACAATCTTTGTTTAAATCATAAAGGGTGAAGTTCCATTTATGACTGATGGAACAAAATCTTCTATTTTTTTTAAGAGTTTACTGGGTCCAAACTTGATCAAATACTTAAACATTAGTTGGTATTAGCATCCGAAAAGCAGGAAGAAGCTTTGATGTTGAAGCTATAGAGTCTTAACAGTATCTATCTTCCTGTTTTCTTTAGGGTTCAACTGCTATCTCTAGTGCAGATCTTTTTGGTCACTCATCGGATCCCTCCCTTGATATCAGCGCAAGTGACCTCATCAATAGATTATCTTTCCAGGCATGTTTTTCATATTTCAGAATTGAAACTTGACTGCGTTATCATGGATCGTGCTCTATGTTGTAATGGTAACTGAATTTCTTGTTTTACAGGCTCATCAGGATATCTCTTCCATAAAAAACATTGCCGGAGAGACTGGGAAGAAGCTGAGTTCTTTGGCATCCACTTTGATAACAGATCTTCAGGACAGAATCCTCTAATCCTGTATGTGGTGTCTGCCAGAAAAGCCTTTGCGGTTTATTCCAGATACCAAACAGTTATGTTCCCAATGCAATAGAAGAGTTCAATATCCAATTTTTTTTAATTCAGAAACAAAAATAAGATGTTATAATATTCAGGCTTGTCGCGGATTGGTGTTTCTTATATATATATATATATATATATATAGCACATGTATTTTATATTAGTCAATGTTGTGCAAATTTGTAAGTTGTAACGAACACAGATGTCCTCTACATCAATTAGAAGTTTAATTTTATCGTGGACATATCTGATTTTGCTGAGCCATTTTGGAGAGAACATTTTCTTTGTTTATTCGTTGGCCTAGTGTGGTTTTGCCAAATCTGAAACTTGAGGACGTGGATGTGATCATCGGACCAAATCTGAAAGCTTTAAAATTCGAATGTTGAATTCGCCAGGGGAAAAAAAGAATGCTGATACTGATAAATATTTGCCTCTTCTCAGCACAGCGATCACCACAAGTTTGATTTCAAAATAGCATCTACTTGTTCTCAAGTATTGGACCCTTATTTTTTGGATGAAATTTTAGCATTTGTTTTTGGTCCGATGAAATTTCAAGGTTTTGTTCTTATTTCAGAATTTAGTGGGGAGGAATTATTTTGATCGGTTAACAGATTTATGTACTCCATTCAATTCTTAATATAAGATTTATTAAGATAGTCTGTCTTTTGTCTTGAATGTAAAACCATTTTTTACACCACTATGAGCCTATTTATAAGAGTAAATCAATTAATTCTCACATATAAAGGAGAGTTAGTTAACTCGTTAATTATGAGCTAAATTTTCAATTTTATCTTTATCTATGATTGGTTATAAAAGTCAATATGAATAGATTTTTATTTATTTATTGCAATTAATAGAGATAAAAATTTAATAAATGCATTTATTACTTTGAAATGAAACTTATAATAAGGTTTTTTTTTTGTCAAAATAGATTTATAAATAAGATTAAAGGAGTATTTCTTAATTTATCTATATTGATGTTTTTTCAATAATATATGTGGATAAAAAAAATAATGAAGATGACGAATGTATTTTAAAAAATATATGTTATATTAATTAATTTTTTAATATAATTTAATTAGATAAATAAATATTATATTAACAACTTTGAGCGATTATTAAAGTACACATAACAACTGTCAAGTGGAGTACTACGATTTAATATGACACTGATAGTGTGGGCTGGCCCTCAAAAAAATATAGAAGAAAACAATAAAATTTGAAATTGATAATTGCTTTAATATTTTTTTAAAAAAAAACAGAGGGAAAATGAATCATGAATTGACCACAGTTTTCGGAACATAGAAATTGATAATTGCTGAGGATGAGTTAAAATTAAAAGTTGATGGGAACATAGTTTTACGCCTCTCACAAGAAAGGTGTGAAATTGAACACAATCTTTTAAAAATGTACCACTTTAACAATTTTATCAAATTGGTGTATATATATGTTCCTTTTTTAAAGTGAGATCCATTTGTTTTCCCTCTAACTTTATATTGGATGTTTAGGTCGATTTAATAGGATTGCTAAAATTGTACTGTTTTAAAAATAATGGGTGTATTAGTTTTGGGAGAATAATTTTTGGAGAAAAAATAAAAAAAGTGATTTTAAAGTATAGATTTTGAAGGATAGCTTTTGAAAAGGTAATCCCTTATTTGTTTTAGTTTTTCAAAAGTGCTTTTATAATTTATAAGTTAGGTATTGAAAAAAATTTGTCTTGACTTCAAAAAAAAACTTCTGAAACTATGATTTGTAAGTTTCTGACAAGCACATTTCTGAAAATCATGGTTTTCAACTCGTAGACTATAGCTGTGAGGGTTAAAAGTTATTGAGTTTTGATAATCTATTTGGGCTAGCAATAGAAATTGTTTTAAAAACTTACTTTTCAAACGCATGCATTATATTGTTTGACACCCTCCCTTTTTTTGCTCAGATGACAACCTCCCTTTTAAAATTGCACTTTAATCCTAAAATAGTTTATTTAAAAAAAAAAAATTCGAACACAATAGGCTTGGGTTGTACTAGCTGCAAACTCGTGTAGTCGTAGAGGTAGTGGATACATTCTGCCTCATGCCCCAATTGTACGTGCATTATAACATTTATGATTATGAAGGGAAATAAATGAAGAGGGTAATTTATTACCAAAATTTAATATAATTGATCTATAAAGATATAATTAATTTCATTTGACTTGATTGATTTTTAATGATAAGAAATAAAAGGAAAAAGTTTGAGTGCTAATATGGTTGATTTAAGTAACGCTTCAATAACTATAAATACTTTCCATTAAATAAAAAAAAAAGACTATAAATACTTCCTACTGTCTTTTTTTTATAAGATCCCAAAATTTGAACTGATCATTTTTATAAGAATCCTGATAAAGGTTGTCTAAACATTTAATATGTTTGATTTAAGTAACTCTTCAATGACTATAAAGATTTTCCATTAGAAAAAAGACTATAAATACCTCATAACGTCTTTTTTTTTATAAGAATCTAAAATTTGAATTGGTCTTTTTTATAAGAGTTTTGATATGTAGAATTATTTGAACATTTAATGAATTTTTCCTCATTTTTACCTCTTATCTATTACATTAATTAAAAGATTGGTAATATTTATATCTATGCTATTTATTTTTTTTATTTTTCCTATTATGAATAAAGGTATATTGAACTAATGAAAAGGTTGGTATGTTTTTTCACATATGTTTCTTATTTTTAATTAATTTAAGCCGCTTTCTTAAATTACATAATTTAATTATTTTACTTTTACAAATAGAACTATGGAGTATAAAAGATTTGGAAAAGATTTGATAAATCTAACATATTTTTTTTTTTGATATTGGTATAATATTTTTTTTTGATAAGATATTGGTATAATATTTGATTACGATTTTGGGGAGGCCCTCCATCTCCATGTTCGCAAGTAGCTGGCGGAACGGGACAGGGAGGGAGGGGGAGAGAGAGAGCGCGCGATGTCCTTTTCCTGAAATTTTTGGTGCGAAGGGGCAAATGCGAAATTGGGATCATTTTCCCTCTCTTTTCAAAATCCCTCTCTTTAAAAATTCTTTCGTTTGAACAATTTTTCATCTTTCCCTCTTCTTCTTCTCTCTCTGTTTCGCTTCAATTTCCCCCAATTCTTAAATCCCAAACCCTTTCCTAATTCCTAACTTAAAAACCCTTTTGAGCCCTAATTCCCGCCTCTTTTCACCGTTGCATTGCGCAACAATCCTGCCTTCCTCACTGAATTCTGATTTCGTTATGGAGATCCATCCTCCTGAAATCCTACAATCTAGGTTTTCTGATCCTGTTCTTGGCGGAGTACCCTTGGGCGGCGCTTCAACGATTACAGAAATTCCGGTTTCGGAGGGAGCTCGAATTGGGTCTTCATCGTCTTCGCATTCTGGGAGTCTTGATGACCTTTCTTTGGTTCCTTATGTACCAAATCAGATGGGAGTTTCAGCGTCTTTATCCAGTGAAGCCGAAGAGGAGCGGATCAGTGCGTCTTTACCATCCAATATAGGTGTGTCTCATCCTTATTTAGGTTCCAAAACCCTAGACGAGTGTTCACCTTCTGCATCAATAGAAATCTCGGCGCCTTTGGTGCCTCAGTCATCAACTCTCGAAGAGTCGTCACTGCCCATGGCAACGGCTGCCGAGAATAATTATTACCTCCCATTCTGTGATTCCGGTAGGGAAGATCGAGATGATGTTCCGGAGCCAATTCGATCGGTAAACAATTTATCATATTATCCGGCTGTATCATCTCCCAAGCATTGGGCTTCGTGGCCCTCTGCTTTACAGCTTCCCCCTAAAGAATCTTGGAATCCCGAGCTTACTACCAATCAAATATTGGTTCCATCTGAAGATACTGGCTCGCCTTTGAACAATGGGTTTAATGTTTCTGGAATTGTACCCTTCACGGTGGTATGTTTCTTTATCCCTACCTAGGAGATGGTTAAACACTAGTCCTGCGGTTCTTGGAGTTTGATTAGTTATTTCTATCACAGGGTGCTGGGCTTGAAAATCTTGGAAACACATGCTTTTTCAATGTTATCTTGCAATGCCTTACACATACTGTGCCACTAATTCGGGGTCTTTATACTTGCAGTCATACTGCACCTTGTGGAAGTAAGGCTTATTTCTTATTTGGAATGCCATACTCTTGATTTAGTGCGCTTAATACCTTATCTTTATTGTGAGGTTTTGATTTATGGATTTGGGAGTTTCAGGTAGTATTGGTGGATTCTGTGTTCTTTGTGTTCTTCGTGATCACATTGAACTTTCTTTGAAGTCTGCTGGAAGAATTCTCCAACCTATGAAACTTGTTAACAATTTGAATTGTATCCTTTTCTTTCTACCATTTAAGTTGTTGTGAACTTTTCCAGCAATTGTCTTTTGCTATCAGTTATGTCACCAATGATTGTTATGAACTATTAAGCAATGCTTCCTAGAGTCTTGCATGTTTAGGGCATGCACGTTTATATGAATACTAAGTGTACTTCAAACAGTAGTTGGGATTATTATTATTATTATTATTATTTTTTACCTTGGTGTGCTTATTATATCTGTGGAGCATAGATTGTGTCTAGTTTTTAAAAGGCTTCCAGGTTACACCAATGGCCAATGAATATGGACCTAATTGTTTGCAAGTCCAGCTTCAATGGATGAGTACTTTATAATTCAAGATACTGTTATCCATGACCAGCTATCAGATTTTTCTTCTTTTTTTACAAGATACCAGCAGGAAGATGCCCATGAATTCCTGCAGTGCTTCTTAGATAAACTGGAAAGATGCTTTCTAGATTTAAAGAGAAATAGCGAGAATTGTGAACAAGCTGACAATCTAGTGGAAAAAATATTTGGAGGTCGCCTCATCAGCAAAGTATGACAGAATTCTTCCTTTGTTTTTTTAATTATTCATTTCTAATCAAATTGGTGTCAAGCAACTTGATGTATCCTTTATGGTTCAGAATGTTCAAGTTTTTAATTCTTTCATGTCTTACCCTCACATTTCAGCTTCAATGTTGTAATTGTGGCCACTGTTCAGACACATATGAGCCTCTTATTGACTTTAGCTTGGAGATAGATAATGTGGACAGCCTTCCAAGTGCTTTAGCATCATTCACTAAGGTAGAACAGATAGATGCTAAGATTACATGTGATAGCTGCAAGGAAGAAGTATCCATGGAGAAGAGGCTTATTTTGGATCAGACACCTTCAGTTGCAGCATTTCATTTAAAGAGATTTAAGACAGATGGGATATATGTTGAAAAGATTGATAATCATGTGGATTTCCCTCTAGAACTGGACTTACAGCCTTATACCAATTGTAATGTGAGTTGTTATACAATTCCTCCCCCTTGTTACAGTTCATCTGATATTTGCAAACTACTTTGGATAGCTTCTGTTTTCATTTCTTGTTTCTAGCATTTTCTGAATCTCTATTGTGATCACAGGAAGCACTGAAGTATGACCTGTATGCCATTGTTGTACATGTTGGGTTTTCATCTACTTCTGGGCATTACTTTTGCTTTGTCCGCACTGCACCTGACATGTGGTATAGGTTGGATGACGATAAGGTGATATCTATTATCTAGAACTGTTATGAAATAAGATGACCTATAGGATATTGTTCTTTCTCTTTATTTACTTTCTTATATTTGGGGCTTTCTGGAACCCTTCTCAGTACTGGCTTTATATATTGTTGAGATTCAATTTTTGCGTTTGGGATATATTCATGAGTTACTAATTTGGTATCTTTATTTCCTTCCTGAAGTGCACACATAAATGTCAACTAATCGTTTGATGCCATAGTTAAAATTTGCCTTTTAAGCGGTCTCTTCTACAATTGGTTTATGCTTATTTTTGTGTGGACTAATTTTGTTTTCTTGGTAAATTTTCTGTAGGTTACTAGAGTTTGTAGAGATTTTGTGCTGTCTCAGGAAGCATACATATTACTCTATGCTCGACAGGGCACACCATGGCTATCTTCTATAATGGATGCTTCAAGTCCATTCTTGGCCCCGAGTGTCCTTAATACTTCTCCGAAGTCAGTTTTAGACAATGTTGATGGCTTGTATCGCCCTAATCCTAGTGAGGCAGTTTTGGCAAGTGGTGGTGCAAATGAATGCCAAGGAGTTTCTCAGCAGATGCCTGTTTGTTTTAGTGGAGGATTTAATAAAATGCTCAACAATTATATGAATTCAGGTTTTGAAGACGATCAAGTTCACTTCGAGCGAAATCCAACTATTGTTAGTACCAACAGCACTAAAGAAGAAACCACCCATGTCCAAGTGCCATGCAATGAGAGAAATGGTTCCCTGTCCTCACTTGATGAAAAGGTTCATCAGGAGACTGTTGATATTAGAGAGAATGATGTTTTCCACCCCTTAACTCCACCAAGCTCCCCAGGTCCAGAGTCTAATTCTCCAGGTAAGTTAATCAACATTTTCTCTTTGCCTTGTTTCTCTCTCCAGATTTTGGAACTGTATCTAACATCTGAGTTGGAGCTTTTAGATGTTGCTTGCAACATTCCTCGGGATCATTTGAAGATGGAGAATCGTGAGAGGTGTCAGAAACCACTAAAGACAGTTGATGATTCTGAGAGGAAAGAAGCTGTGAGATATCTTAGCAAGAATGTGCATAGTTCGAGGAGATCAAAACTGCTGGGTGCAATGTCTGCTGGGCCCTCCCCTGAAAGTTATTCTATCAGAAAGAGGAAGAAATTGGGTTCTCAATGTAAGAAATCCATACCACCTGGTGACCGTAAGAAATCAAATCATGGCTCTGTCATGTGTGCTTCAAGGTAACTTTCCTAAGGTTCTTGTCAGGGCAACTTGCGTCTTTTGGAAGCAGAGGCTTTACCCAGTTCTAGTTTAAATTTGCCTTCGTTTTGTGAAATCTTGTCAATAAATACAGGCAAAAGTGTATAGCTTGAGGCATTGTGATAGTTCATATTCGTATTCTTGAGTTTAAACGCCAAGGTAGTTTTGCAGTACAAATTGAGGTAGGATAATTGATGCATGCTTTTACTGTTATGTTGTCTCTGTACCCCTGCTGCTAGTAAAAACTTAGCAATAGTAACCTCAATGCAAACGTGATGGTCAAATATGAATGTACAACATTTGATTGATCGGGAAACAGTAAGATGGCGCGATTCAACAAAGTTGGAGGATCTGTAAATGCTAGTTGTGTAGCTTATAGAAGATATTTGTGCAAATGATTATGAGCGTGTTCAGGATCTTGAAGCAGATAACGGATAAGCATGTCTTGTTTTCTGCCTCTGCCCGTTAGAAGGCCTCCAATGAAACCAAAATAGAGCCTAATCCACCACTTGCCCAATGACTAACCCTCGATCTGACGACCGGTTTGCATTTTAGGCAAACCATAGTAAAGTGGGATTGTAAGATGAGGATAAACAGTGAAATGCAAGGTTTTGGATTCCCTGTTCCTTTTTACGAGATCCACTTGGGGATTGTTTGAGCATTAAATGTCTTTTTCCTAATCACTTTTACCCCAGTTAATTTTCTCCATAAATTATTTTTCATTTTCATCCTCTCTTATTTACCCATTTATAAATAAAAAGGTATATTCTAAAAAAGTACAGTTCGTCAGTTCCTATCTGTTTATTTCTTTTAACTATTTCTAACAGTTTTCTTGAATTACACTATTTTTTTTTTTGGTCAATCCGGTATCCAGAGCATCACCATAACTAAAATTTGGATTTGACTCACGTTGCGCATCTACCTAATAGGGTTTTTCTGCATTCACAAAAAGCCGCTTATTACTTGTACTAACTCTCATTGGTTCTGAATTACCCTGTTGAGGTTGTAATAATGGGCATGAATTCTGAATGGCGCTATTCTAGTCTTGGTGGAGACCCCGGGATAAAGTGTGCTCCGGTTCTTGCTCCAAATAAAAAAAACAAAAGAAAAGAAAGTGGGAACCGGTTCTCCATTCACACATCCGGAGTTAGTGAAGGAGACAAAATTTTACAATATAGAGAAAAGCGATAGAGGCACGTTCTAGGCAACCTTTGAAGGATTTTTTTTTTTCCTCAAAGAAAAATTTAGAAAACTCTCCACGGCACTAATCATTCCATGATTTTAGTAGTTTGCTACGCTCAAACCAAACATACTCTTAACTTAAGATTCTATGCCATTCTTATAATTCCAGTATACTGGCTTGCTTAACGACCACTATTAAACTCATTTCTATTTTGTAGTTTATATTCATTTATTTTAAATTAGGCCATGTTAGAGAAAATTGTACATGTGTCAATTTGCATACACACACATATATATAATTAGGCAAAATTGTTAGGCAAACTATTTTGTTTAACTTATAAAGTATATTCTGAAAATACATAATATATATATGATTAAATAATTTATTTAGTTTTTTTAATCTCTAAGAAAATCAACTTTATCTTATATTTAAAAATGGAGAGAGTATTATACTCTGATCAGGCAACCAAAAATAAAATGAGACAACTTATTTTGTGTAAATATTAATATTATTAACTAAGAATCGGCTCAGAATATTATGATTACATTATTGTAATTACTTGTGATAGACATATTTTATTTCATATAAATATAAATAATAGTAATGGCCGGAAAGCGTAAAACATATATATATGTTCTTAATTCTTATTAATATCATTATAGTATCAATATAATTTTAGTTACTCTTGGATCTTGATACGTCCGAGTGGAATCCATCCACGTCAAGGGTGATAGTGAACATAACCACCATGGCCTCCACCGTATCCACCTCCTCCTCCATAACCACCACCATGTGCACCACCTGCTCCATATCCTCCTCCTCCACCAGAGCCACCTCCGGCACCTCCACCATATCCTGCATTGCCCCCACCGCCACCAGCTCCTCCCCCACTTCCATATCCTCCTCCATGAGCTCCTCCTTCACCATAGCCGGCACCTCCGCCACCTCCACCACCTTGTCCTCCCCCATAACCACCACCATGCTCACCTCCAGCACCATAACCTCCTCCAGCTCCACCACCTTCACCACCTCCATAACCGGCACCATGTTCTCCTCCAGCACCATAGCCTCCACCACTTCCTGCTCCGCCACCACCACCATAACCGGCACCATGTTCTCCCCCAGCACCATAGCCTCCACCGCTTCCTGCTCCACCTCCGCCTCCATAACCAGCACCATGCTCCCCTCCAGCTCCGTAACCTGACCCACCTCCAGCACCACCACCACCACCGTGGCCTCCACCTATTCCTCCTCCAGCAGCTCCTTCTCCTGCACCATATCCGCCACCAGCACCACCACCTCCTCCATGGCCACTGCCATGATCTCCTCCACCACCATAGCCTCCTCCTGCTCCACCTCCCTGACCACCTCCATAACCACCACCTTGCTCTCCTCCAGCTCCATAACCAGCACCACCGCCACCTCCATATCCACCACCATGCTCACCACCACCTCCATATCCAGCTCCACCTCCTCCACCATGCCCACCACCACCACCACCTGCACCACCATATCCTACACCCCCACCTTCTCCATCGCCACTACCACCTCCATAGCCAACAACTCCATGGTCCGTCGCTGCACCAAAGCCACCACCACTGCCATAGCCACCAGCATTGAAGCCAGGTTCATCAAAAGTGAGAAGGGCCCTTCTCGCAGAACATAAGCCAAGGGCCAATAAAAGGAAAAAGGCAAGAGTGGGAATTGTGTGAGAAGCCATGTTTGAGTGAAGAAGGAGGGAGTGGGCGAAGGGTATTTATAGGGAATGAAGCCGCGTTTAAAGGCACCAGTGGTTGAAGGGCACATGCTCTTACAAGTTATGTGTCCCCACAATGTTTTTCAAACACACAAAGATACACATACCCTTAAGTATCCCACTCACTCCCTTTGTGTGCTTCCGCTGTCTTCCACATCACTTTATATATATATATATATATATATTCGATTTTTAATATAAAAGTAAATGACTTTTTTTTTTCAGAGTTTAAGAAAGCTGATTAAAATACATTTAAGTATTTATATTTATCATTTTTTTCAAACTAATTTATTTAACTTATAAAGATATATAATCTAATGATACACAATATATATTATAATTAAGTAGTTTATTTAAGTTCCTTAATATCCAAAAAGTTAAATGGTTTTTATATTAAGGAGGGGAGGGAATATATGATTTTGCTTCTTTTCTTTGATGTATACATTTAGAATATAGATATTGTAATATTTATTACATAAGCCTTACCTATTCATTTAGAGAAATATATGCATCCTATGTCTTCAAAATTGATAAAAGAATAAAATGAAGAAGAGATCTAAATCAATGGGAGTTAAGAGTTTTTTTTATAGGCCTTAGACATACAAATCTAAATTAATCTTACGTTGTTCTTGCTTTCTCCACTAATCCTCCTCTGCCCCATATCTGCTAGTTGCCACACCTACACCGTAGCTACTGCCGACTCACTACTTTCTGCTGCAAATTGCTCGTAGTAGTTATGTGCGTAGAGAAAGAGAGAGAGAGAGAGAGAGAGAGTTTTATTCTAATATTCTTCATTAGACAAAATAGTGATTACTTCGTAGCTTTCGCCATTTCCCAGTTCAGTAGTGTTGATTCTAAGACCAAACTTCACCATGGTCAACGAATATATATAGGAACTAATTAATACGGAGTATTTCCTCAATTCCTAAATATATACTCTCTCCGACTTTAATTATAGGACAATATTTAGGAGTTCATTTTGATTCTAATTATAGGACAATATTATAATTTTTGTCAATTTTCCCCTAAAATATGCTTATTAGAACTTTATCAATAAGTTAAAACAACAATAATTTAATAATGCATCTATATATTCTATAAAGTAAACAATGTTTTCAATTCATTAATACCACATACACCTCAATGTTTTTTTTAATAATATAATTTTGAGCAATTTTTGTTATATTTTTCCTTTATCACCTCTACTAATACTTCCTCAATCATAATTAATTTAATAACATACTTATATTATATCAAGTGAGAGATTCTACTTTTTATCTATTTATTTATTATTGAGGCAGCCACCACTACCTGTACTAGAGTTAAGTTGGTGTGCTATATATACGAGAACAATTTTTTTTGGGTGATAAAAGGGCAATTATTAGGATTGTCAATTCGCTACAATAGCTTTATAATAACATGCTCTATATATATATATATATATATATATATATTCTCTCAATTGGGATGTATGATAAAAAGTAAAAAAACAAAAACAAAAAAAGTGTGTACACGTACAAATGCAAGTATTCAGATTAAGTGGGAGAAAACAACAGGCTGGATTCGGAATTTTTGTCGAAGAAACATTAAAAAAGCCACTATTCAACAAAATTTTTGTTGATGCCATTTTAAATTCTAAGTAAGGGTTTTTTTTTAGGAAAATTAATAAAATTAACTAATTTAACTTCTCTCCTTAGTCTCTCTAAATTATGCTAATGATATCTTATAATTAGGATCGAATGGAGTAAGATATAGTTGACTTTTTTTAGAGAAATTAAAAAAATTAAATAAGTTACTTAATCATATCATATATTGTATATCCTTAGATCATATATCAGTTTATTAATCAAATTAATTAGTTTAGAAAAAAAAATATAAATATAAACACAATAAAGTAATTCAATTAGCTTCCTTAATCTTTAAAAAACAATTAACTTTATCTTATATTTAGGACCGGAGGGAGTACTATATATAACCATGTTAAGAGGAAGAAAAGAAAAGTTAAAGGTTATTAATTAGGAATATGAACATGCTTTGCTTATATGGCTTAAAAATCATATTAATTATATATATATATATATATATATATATATATATATATATATATATTCCTTAAAAACAAAAATTGACGTGTGAAATCACCCATCCCACAAAAGTTGTATACGTCTCTCTTTAGATTGTTGCGCAAGTATTTCCATGCAACCATATAGAATGTGAGAAACGTCAATCACTTTGGATCTGACACTTTATAGTTTTCATATTTGTGCTCAAATTTTTCAAAAATCAAATTAAAACACAACCCTACCGGACGAAATTCTCTCTCGCCAAACCCTAGCAGTCTCACGTTCTCTCTGCAAATCTAGCTGGCCTCCGTCTCACCGGCGGCACCTTTGCCGCCGGCGAGCCTCCTCTCATACCACAACCACGGCAGAAGTACAGATCGGGCCTCGGTGAGTCAGGAGGAGGCGAGATTTAGGCCGGAACAGGGACATAAAGCGGCGTCCGTCCTTCTTCTTCAGCGTTGGTTCTTCTCTGGTCTCCGTCCTAAGTGTCTCCAGCTCCGGCGTCCCTCTGTTTTCTGGGTGCTGCGGTGGTCCTCTCCCACCCCTGGCGGCGGGAGCTTTTGTCTAGACATCTCCCTTGATGATGATCTTCGGCGTGAAGGTGCTCTCCGGCTCGACGGTGGTCTCCAGCGGAGGGGATGTTTTTCCTATTCCTTTTTCCTGTTGTCCTATTCTGTTTTTGTTCATGTTCCGGTGCTTTTGTTTTTGTTGGTGTATGTTTGTGTGTTTATTCTGATGTGGTTATGGATTAGGGGTTTTATGGTGGTGTTTTGTGTTGTGATTTGGATTTACAATTTTGGGGGAAGGGTATTTTCGATGGCCGATTCTGGTTTGTGCCTTACATGTGTGAGGATCATTGGTAGGATTGTTCGATGGTGGCAAATCCACATCGCTAGTGCTAGCCAAAATTTGTTGGGTGGGCAGTCGATGTCACCAAACTTGCTTCACTGGAGGAGCAAAAGTTTTCTTCAAGACTTTGCTTGTCTGTTTTCTTCTTCTGAGGTTGAGTGTTTTCTGTTCTGTACCCCAAGTAGGGGTAATTATGTAGTTGATCTAATTGCAGTTTTTTCTTATAAGGAGGTGTGCCCGATCGGATGGTTTTACAACCAACACCTTCTTTCATATCCTTTCTAACCTCGGATGTCCAGGAAGCCGATGAAGTTTTTGGAGTTACTTTTATTTCTATTTGTTTTGTGGTGACTATTTCTCCTTACATTTGGTTTGGTGGTGTTGTATTTATTAGTTTTCTTATTCTGGTTTGTTGTTGTAATCATTTGATGTAACCTTTATTATTAGTATCAATATATGTTCCTTGTTGACAAAAAAAAAAAAATATTTGTGCTCAAATAGAAGAGTATAAAACCGGAAAATGCAGGTTCGATCTTTCAGGGCTCTCTGTTATACAAAGTCTTTTTCTTGAATTGCTTTGCAATATTTTGACCAAAAAAAAAAATTTGCTTTGCAATATCGTCAAATAGTATAATTATCACTTGGCACCTCAAAATTTTTGGTTCTAATTAACTAGGATTGCACCAGAACACAAAAACAGATGGTAGGGGAGAGAGAGAGATTGCCAGAAAATATTCAATGACAGGGATAATCAAGATGTAGCATATAATCTAATCTCAATAAATAGAATATATAAAGAATTTAAAAAAAATGTCCAATCTCTTTAATTAGAGAAAAAAACACCTAATATAAACCCTATTTATAGAGGTCGAGGTGACCACTATTAGTAAGTTATAAATGCTGCTTGCGTCCTAGATAACAATCTGGAAGTTAACATTGATTAATTTTCTAATATAGAGTTACTTATTTCTCTATTTACAAATCCATAATAAATGTCATTTTTTATTTGATTAGGTTTCTCATTTCTTATCAAATAGTCCGGCTTATCAAAGGCGGATTTAGACCGCAAAGTCTCACACTCATAAATTTGAACCGTATAAACTGTGCTTAGCATTAAACTCCAAGTCCCAAGGACACCATTATGTTACAAATCAATATTAAATTGCATGCACTGCATGATGCTCAAAAATAAAAATTCATAATACGAAGAAGATCTTATATTGAAGACTGAATATACCATTTGAGAAGAGTACTTTAATTTATTTTTTCGGTAAGCTTCAACGTTTAAGTGATACTTTTTAAAAACATTTATGAGGTCATTATCAGCGTCAGCAACGACCTCTACAAAACATTGATGCACAACACATACATACATCCCCATTCCCCACCTGCTTTGATTTTTCTTTCTTGTTTTGATTGGTTGCGTAAACAAATATTCTTTGTACTAAAGAAAACGCACTTTGTGATGTTGATGTATGTGCATGTTATCAAAAGCTCCCTTCTGTACTGCACCATGAAGTGGCAACAGTTACTCAACAATGCTCACTCCTTTAAAGTTCAAACATTTTTATAAGACCATTTTAACTAAATTGCGTGGTTTAATAAATTAAATAAAATTAGTTAAAATAAATAAATATGTAGAAAATGGTTTTTTTTTTTAAAAAAAATATGCCCATATTTATTAGAGGTCAAGAGAGAGATATAATTGTGAGAAAAAAGATGAAAGAAGAAAAGAAAAAAGATAATATAATTAATTAGGGGTAAAATTGGTACAATTAAAATGCTGTAATGTTTACACAACCACAAACTTAATCTTATAAAATTAACTAACCAATTCAAAATGGGAACCTTATATAAAAAGGATAGTGGGGGTAGAAGTTATATATACCCTTCAACATGCATATCTACATAACTTTTAACCATCACTACTTTTGGTCTTAAATATAAGATTCAATTGATTTTTTTAAAGAGATTAAGGAAGCTAAAAAAATTACTTTAAAATACTTATATTTATTTTTTTTCTCCAAACTAATTAGTTTAAATTATAAACTCATATATAATCTAATAATGATACATAACATATATTATGATTAACTAATATATTTAACTTCCTTAATCTCTCAAAAAAAAAATCAACTGGCTCTTATATTTAATTAGGACCTGAGGAGTACTATATAATATAAGTTGGTTATATCTTTAATTTTGTTAAAAAGCATTCCAATAATTTCTAGTATCACAGTTGTTAAGCGCATTAAATTTTAAAACTCTTGGCATTTTCAAAGATAATGCATACTCCAAACTCTTTATATTTATTGTATTTTCTCTAAATTATATTGTTTAACTTATAAACTGATAAATAATATAATAATAAACAATATATAATATGATTAAGTAACTCATTGAGTTTTTTTAATTTCTCCAAAAAAAAACATTTTCTTTTACTTAAGACTGGTGTGAATATTTCCCAATACCTCATGAGATGGATCAACAACGTCCACACTTCTTAGTGCTGTTTTGGATTAGCTTATGTTAAGCTAAACCAAATACACACAAAATAAATGCACAAAATCTTGTAAAAACTACATATATTTTCTTATTTATGAGTTTCAATTAATTAACTCTTACATACTAAGAAGAGTTAGTTAACTCATTTTATATACCAAGGGTTAGTTAACTTAGACATGAGAGTTAGTTAACTCTTACAGTGACTTTAATCATTCTCACGAATTATGATAAAATATAATATTTAAAATGAAATAGAATAATGCACATATATACATATATTTGATAACTATATTACACATTATGAATTAAACTCTGGAGTTTAATATGTAGTATATATCGTTGAGATCGATCATCTCTACTGGACATTCATGTAGCAAATACATAAAATATAATTTGTATGGTTTAAATATACAAGTGCCCAGTAATTTTGTATATCCTCCTTATTGTAGTCACTATGTATATATGAATGAGGGTGAGAGGCTAGGGCACATTAATTAATAATGGCGCGCGCGATCATATGTCAAGTTTAATATCCACCTTGGCAGCCGCCTTCGCTACCTCCGCCACCAGCTCCACCACCACCACCATCAGTAGACCCACCACCGTATCCCCCTCCAACTCCTTCACCTCCTCCGGCACTGGATCCACCTCTGCCTCCACCGCCACCTCCACCTCCACCTCCACCTCCAGTACCATATCCTGCTCCAAATCCTTCCCCTTGTGCTCCTCCTGAGCCCTCTCCGCTGCCCCCACCACCACCTCCACCTCCACCTCCACCTTTTTTCCCTCCGCCACCAAATCCAACTCCAATACCTCCTCCTAGATTAGCGCCTTCTCCATATCCAGCACCACCACCTGCACCATCACCACCGTCTCCTCCACCGCCAAAACCTCCGGCAAGAACGCTGTCAACTTCCTGACCTATATCAAAGTTGTCATCGCCCTCGGGAGTGGTGAGGAGAGCTCGAGCAGCAGAGCATACAGCTAAACCCAAGAAAGCAAACAACAGAAAACCAACAAGTTTAGTTGTGGCCATGAGAAAAATATCCAAGCGTTTGAATCCAACTACTACTATAGGTTTTGGGTTTAAATAGAATATAAATATATGTACAGAGAGAGGGAGGGAGAGGGAGAAGGGTACGTAGGAGCTCAAAAACACTGCTACCTCATGTTCTTAACATAAAACTTAGTTGACTATTTTTAGAGAAATTAAAAATAATAATAATGTGAAGTCTTTATATTTTTCTTTTTTCTTTTTAAAAAATTAATTTGTTTGAATTATAAACTAATATAACATATGTTATAATTAAATAATTTATTTAGTTTTTTTTTTAATCTTTATAACAAAGTCAACTATATCTTATATTAGAGAAAATGTAGCGTAGTGAATCTATTATAATGAAAGTGAAGCTTAGTTAGGTCGCAAGTCCCTACAAGGCGGTTTGATACAAGTATAGGTTCTACATCACTTACACTACAGTGTGCTATATATATTGCTTTCGCCCAGCAGCGTTTGATTTCATGGTCATTACAAATGAAGCCAGAGATAGCTTCTTCTTCCAACTGATTTCCCACTTGTTCCATTAATGGATCACTTTCTATGTATTAATGGTCTCTACGCATTACCTAATCCTAAAAAAATATATGAAATTCCAGCAAGTTCTTATAAGCAACTTATTTAATTTACATATACTTTCGTGCAAATATATTGACCATGATGTATTTAATTCAGAGAAAGCAAATATGATTGCTTTGTTAGTGTCATATTTAAAGGAAGAGACATATCATATTTATATTCGGAGCGATTTACTGATACACTCAGACAATGCGAACCACTTAATAATATATTTACGGTGTGTATATATACTCATGGTGACCACCCCTATTTTTATAAGGTAGGTTGTTGAATTGAAACATATGCTATATAGAGGAAATATCTCATATATTATCCACTTTTGAATAATGGATAAATGGTTGATATTAGGAATTCACTTGGTTAAGAATTTTACTAATTAATTCAGTTGGTGCCAATTTCCTTGTGCGGATAGTTCAAATCTGCCGACAATTAAATTAACATAATTAGTTGATACTTCGTCCGCTTCTTAATGTACGACTTAATAAGAGAGTTGATATCATTCCAAAATATAAAACCCCTTTCACACTTTTCATCCATTTTCTCCCAAATAACCCAATTGATATTTTCTCAACAACAATTAAGTAAGAGAAGGAGTGAAGAAATTAATTAAGAAAGATGTTTAGGGTGTTTTAAGAAAAACATATCATATTAAATACCTTAACTAGCATCCTTAATTTTCTCAAATTAGTTAATTAGGTCCAGGACTAGATTATTCATTGTTTCTTGTAATGTGTGAACTGGGAAGCAAATTCAAGCAGTACACACTTGTTTATTTGGCAACTTGCTTTGCCAGAGAACATAGCGACTTTTGCTGTACGCTGTGAGAGTATATTTTGTACATATTCATTTAGATTTCACAATGTGTCAAGCATATACATATATATAAGGCCGTCATTGAAATTTTGTTGAAAAAATGAGTTATTTAACTAATCAGTCTTAACACTGAGGGTATCAAGAATAAGTAGTCCTACTTAAGCTATAAGGAAAATCACACTTAGGTCCCAAGGATAATTAAAAAAATTAGAAAAAAGCCCCATAATAGATTCTCCTATGAAAAAGCTTCCTAGGGATTGCATTAATATTAATTCAGAATATGAAATTACCTTCTTGCCTCCTGCCTCCATTGATGAAAAAAAAAAAAAGAGAAGGAGAAGGAGTTCGCGAGGGTTAATTTCTCATCATGAGAAAGTAAAACTTACGGAGAAAGCTATGTTGATGTGATATCATCCTATTATCTCCAACGTTCAAGGCAAGCAACTCTCGTTTTCATCTCCTAAGCAAAGCTTAAAATTTGCAACTTTTATATACTCTCTTAGATGCTTGAACATTGATTTCAATTTTTTTTTTTTTGGGTATGTTCACTGCATTCAAATTTAAGGATTGATCAAAGGTTGGACCTTGGGATCATTAGTGGACTATCTACTTTAACCTAGGTAAGTAATGCTAAGATTTTGTTATTAAAAGTATCATCTTAACCACCATTGAACTTGAGGTTTCATTGTGTTTGGGTAGGGTTAATAAATTTGTGCTATGTTTTTGGGCATGGTAACAGAGAGATTGCTATGTTTTAAGTGGGAATAGATGAATGTTTGTTTACTTAAAACTACTAATATGAAATTAAAAAAAAAAGTGTTGTAAATACGTGTATTTTAGTTGTTAATATGATTGTTGCCGGTGTTAATACAAATTGTATGTTGCATATTGCCATAAAAAGATGGCCAGTACATCGAGGAATAATTTATTATGTTTCTATCCGTCGCCCCCCGGGGGGGGGGAGATTTAAAATGGTGGAGAAGAAGATATGTTGGTGGTTTGGTAAGAACAAAATACATAAAGGAAGATACAATCTTTATGGAGTTTTGAATAATCATATCCTCTATAAGTGGAAACATTACTTTTGTTACAACTACACTTGTAGATCTTATAGACGATGAAGGGGTGGACCATTTAATTGAGTTTAATGAAGAATATGGCCATATTTACAATACTGAAGAGAATGAGAATAATGACAATATCCAACTAGCAATGAATGATCAAAAGGAAGAGCAAGAAGTGTAAGTTTAGTTGTCTAAAGAAATGTAATTTGTTGCTATATAAGTTGTGAATGATGGCTCATATATTGTTATTCCAGCACTCTAACTTGTCATTTCTTGTTTGATTGATCAATTGTTTAGAGGTGCAGGTGTATTGTCTATGTCTTCATTTCCTATGTTAAATGAAAGTTAAGAGTTGCCATTATTGGCATGCTCTACTCAAATTGTGCCAACACCCAAGTTGGAAATGAATCATATCAAATGGAAGGATTTGATTATTGAAGAAGGACATATTTTTCTTAATGCCATGATCCTTTGTCAAATGTTATAAAAATACAACACTTCACAAAAGTTTTCATACCAATTTGTGAAGAACAATCTACAAAAGATAATGTGAAGTGCAAAGTTGATGGTTGTCCGTGGCACATGAGTGTATATTCATCAGGAGAATATCAAGATAATGAGTTTCTAACTATAAGTACATATATAAGTCAACACATTGATGAGTATATATTTTATGATTAAATAGGTGTATATTTTACGAGATTTGATTGGAATTATTGATATTATATACCTATTTAATTATCTTTTATGAACGTTTCCATAATTAAATGAAACTTGGGATCAAAGAATAAATCGACATAAAATCTACTCATATCCTATTTTTATTGTGCAGGAAATATTAGCTGATTTGGAATGAAGTAAAAAAGGCAATAAGAGGATATGCAATCAATCAAATTCAGTGGTCTCCCGCAAGAAAAAAAGAAACAAAATTAATTGTGTGATCTGATGGAGTAAATTACAAGATACAAGATATCTTTTTAATAAAAAGAAAAAGAGAATTAGTGACCCAAGACCTCAATTATAAATAAGGAGGCAGAGACAAGCAAACGAGGAGGAACGAAAAAGCAGAGGAGTAGAGGAGGCTAAGCGTTTCAATTCTCTTCATCATCTCCACGGAAGGACGAAAGGACTGTGGAGGCGACGGAGAAATTTTCTTTCTTCTCTCTTCTTCTTCTTTAAACCTGAGTTTTCTTTTCTTTTTCTTTTTCTTTTTTTTTTTGTTTTGGATTTGAATAAAGCCATGTGTGGCTAGTTGGTTTTGCAACCTAGAGTATTATGAACTTGTTTAGGTTTTAGAGATTATTCCCACTAATTAGTTTTGCTTAATTTTATTTCAGTTTATTTAATCCTGTGTTCATTGTTATTGCTTATTGATTGACCACCATTGAGCATGTTTTGGGATTTAGGGTTGGACTTGAAAGAAGGAATCCTAAATTGACCTTGGGAATAAATAATGTGGAATTAGGTTTAAATTTAACGTGAAGTTAGGTTTTAATCTAATTTGCGTCTAAGATAGACATATACCTAGAAGCTCCGCATAGTCAAATTAGAGTGAATCCGATTTGAATTGCATCTTAATTAATTATGTGAGGCATTGTATAATTATTTGAGGTAGGTGTATAAGTGGACCGACAAGCATTTATAGACATTAATACTTTAGATTAGCTGATTAGATTAAGTCAAAGTTAATTTAGTGGGGATAAAATCTAAAAATCAAATAAGGGATTAGTGACTCTAGGTTGCTCATTTGATTATTGTAGTATTTTTCTTATTTTTATTTTAGTTTTAATTTCTTTTAATTAATTAAATTCAATTTTTGTTTTCCTCAACTTAAACGAAATTGTGAAATTAATGCTCAACTAAAGGTTGTAATACTAAGTCCTCGAGGGAACGATACTTTTCTTATCACTTTATTACTTGATACGGCCCGTACACTTGCGGAGTTTTTTTAGGCTTAAAGTTTTGCCTTATCACACATCCACCATGCGCAGGCACAACCTAATTGTTTCTCATCCACCAAGGTCAAGCTTGACAGTATCAATTGTAATGAATGGTTTGAGAAGCAATATGTAAAATCCTTTCCTTAAAACTCAATTATCCATACACACAATCAAATCTTCGGATAATAAACAATATTTTGGCGTAAAAGAGAAACTTAAACTTCAATGTCTTCCATAGTAAAAAAGATTACAACTTATCTTACAAAAGTTAATCATGGTAGAAAAAAAGTTCAACTAACCATTTGAAAACATTACCTTGATTACAGAGGACTTAAATAATTACAAATATATATTCATGAAAAAGAATAAACTAGTCATTTAAGCTTTATTATGAATAATAAAAAATTTCTAAGTAATTGTACACTAAGTCATTTCAAGTCACATATTTATAAAAACATTCCAATTAACAGTTGGGCCTTTAGCTTCTTGAAACTCAAACTATAATATTCCACCATAAGCCCACAGATAAACTCATTTTTGAATAATTTTCTTTTACAAATATTCATAAAATATCACAAGTCAACTATCCAACCATAAAACATTTTAAATCTATCATAAATAATAAAAATCGTCACATAGTTTTACAAACCGAACCATAATTAATCAATACACTTAGGCCTTGAACTTTTCAAAGTCAATAATATATTCATCCGACCATAAGCCTAATATTAGACTCAATTAACAAAATACTTGAATATCAATTTTTCCAAGTATCCTCTTGACTTACTTATCCATGACAGAAAATAGTATAGTCCAAAACATAATATCACATCAGAGTATGTAACATGAGCCCTACAATGACAATACACAAAAATTCACCATATAACTAAAAAGGAGGAGGTTTTACAAAAACTATTATTTGAAAAATGCTAAACCAACAGGGTGGGACAAAAGTCCCAGTAACCACTACTCAACTCATTACACATGCTAATATGTGCTTGTTAGATGGCAAGTAGAATACTTTATATAACAAAGTATTAGATTTATAAAAATTCACAAAATTTCATATTATACATTCCATTTCGCAATTCCATATCACAAACTCTATATCATAATTTCCAAATCACAAATTCCGTATTACAATTTCTATATCACAATTTTTATATTACAATTCCTATATTAGAATTTTCATTCACAAATTTTGTATCATAATTTCTATATCAGAACTTTTATATCACAATTCCTATATCATAACTTCCACATTCATAGAATTCTAACCAAATCATCTTTATATACATCTCATAATATCTCAATTCTCAGCATATATATATATATATATATATATATATATATATATATATATATATATATATATATATATATATCAGAATACAAATCATAAGATTTCCACAAGGCAGTTTCTAACAAAATACTTATAAACATCATAGTAACTTTCTCGATCTCAATAAACATTTCAAAGTTTTCATTAAAACATGTAATCAATATCAATATACAATTTTCATTCTTATAATCATTTCACAAAGTATTCACAAACAAATACCAACACATATAATAAGTGGAAAGTGGTTATTTCTTACCAAAACTAAATTTATCACAAGAATCCAAGCTCAACCACAATTCACATATCAATTTATAATAATCAATTGAAACCGCAATTTAGTGTTCAAACAAATTGAGTGGTTAACGAAATAATTTAGAGACTTAAAGTCTCTCTAGAAGTGCCAGCTATCATCTTTGACCATCTCAATCAACCCAATTATCAAACCTTATTTTTTATTAATCACAACAAAGAACCGAAAAATGCTTAACCCAACAGAGAAGTAACTAGGTCAAATTGCTTTAAAAATTTAGCCTCCTGAATTCCAATACTTGATCTGTGAGCAAGAGATTGAAATCCTCAAATAATTTTGGTTCAAATTGTATGTGACAAAAAAATAAGATGATTTTAGTAAATAGAATAATATGAAAATTTACAACCTTTCTTTAGCTTAAAGCAAATAGGGTTGCCAGTAAACAAGATGCACAAAAAGAAGAGAGTTTTGGGAAATAGGCAACTGACCATGGTTCACTGAGGGATGAACAGGTCAATGAACTTAACTCGCCGGACTTCTCCAACATTGGGGTGCAAAGCTTGACGCCGACGAGGAATAGCTTGAATGAGCTCGATGCCCACAGTGACTCTATTGCCCAGTCAAGTTCTCCTTCTCCCACGAAAACGGTGAAAACGGCTTAAGTCTAGAGCAAAGCTTCACCATGCAGACTTCTCCAGATGCAGATCTTCAACGTTCTTTGCGATGCTTATCAAGAGTAGAGAGGGAGGAGAAGGGAAATATCAAACTTCTTTATTAATTACTAAGAATAAAAAGGTAATTTCACATTTAGAATAAATATCAATGCAGTTATTAGCGAGCTTATTGATAGAAGAATATACAATGAAACATTTTTGTGATTTTTTCTAGTTTTTGGGACCTAAGTGTAATTTTCCGGTCCTAAGCTATACCAAGCTTAGTAAACTTAATTATATTAATACGCAAAGGACTATGGGTTTGAACTTAATATGCCTTGCTTTCTTCACATATTCCTTCCTTATATGTAGCTTTACTCATATTAATAAAATTTTGAATGTCATCCGTGTATATAAATTGGCTGTTTCACACTAACATATTCAAGTTAATTTCCATTTAAATGTCATTATTTTTGTTTTTACTAGGAGAACCTTTTTTAAAAAGTCTTGCTGGGACATTGACAACTTGTTTCTTGTGGACAGTAAGACATTTTTTACACTACATGGCTGTGAGATGAGATCTCACATTCACATTTTAGTAAACGTCAGCATCGTGACAAATTATATTGGAGTACTAGATGAAGACAAAAGGATCCTTGTTTATTTACAAGATCATAATTTCCTTCGTTACCAGGAAGGGATAGTTATAGATTAATTTGAACAACTAATAACTTAAAGGAAGACGTGCTCATCAGATCATCTTCAAAGTCGTTACCCTCCCTATTTTGCTTTATTGTTCTATTGCTTATGTAAATCTATTACTTCCTCCGATCCTTAATATAAAACACATTTGATCTTAGTTTTAAATATAAGATATAACTTTCATATTAATCAATTTTTTTTTAATTTACCTCTATTGATACTCCCTTAACAATAATTAAAGAAGAGAGGGAATTGGGTAAATAAAGAAGATGACTAAAGTGTTTTAAAAAATATATGTCATATTAATTAACTCAACTAGCTTCTTTAATCTAATCAATTAGATAAATATATTATATTAAGTACATGAGGGAGTTTGTTATATTGCTCCTTAATTCTTCTCACTGTTTTTTTTTTTTTTGGGTTGATAAAATGATCAATTTCATATAATCTCATCTCCCTTGTTTGTATGTCCTATCCTTTTTCTTATGTGGCCATTATATATATATATAGGCTTCCAGCCAATAAGCATTAATAATCAAACTCTTCTCCACTCATAAAAGATTTGCATTGACTTCTTGTCCATGGCGTGGTATGTATAAAAAATATATAACTCAGTTGAGAAATCCATGTAAGGAATAAAGTAACAAAATTAACTAAACACAACAATACCTAACAATAATGTATTCCATTACGGGGTTTCAGAAGAGATAGAGATGTATAAAGAGCACAACGCTTTTGGCCCTCCATATTAAAGTCAGGATTCTAGAGAGTTGAAGGATAACTATTGCTTCAACGGGAAGGGAAGCTCATGTGAGTGTTATGGGTCCTATATATCAAGGAACCGAACAACTTGATTACAAAGTGAGACAAAATTAATAAATTCAAGGAGCTTTCTTTTTTAATAGATTAGTCTTTTCAAATTGAATGATACTTTTATAACAGTGAGTAGAGACGTTCACAGTGTTCCGATCTCACTCTTAGGATCTGTTTGTTACAAAGAATTGGTGGGGAAGGAAAGGAAAGATCCCAATTTTCCCATGGATTTGGGGTGTTTGATATAGAGAAAGTTTAGTCAGCATCCTTCCAGTGAGGTCCAATCTTCCCATATTTGAGGGAAGATGCTTTCCATCCAAAAATGGAAGGAAAGCTCAATCTTTCCAGAAAAGTGTTTTTTTGGACAGATTCACCTTTAAAATTCAAACTTGGCGGGAAGTTCGAACTGGGCGGGGAAATTCGAACTTGGCGATTTTTTTTTCACGAGTTCAAACTTAACAAGAATATATATTTTTTAAATATATTTTAGCAAAAAAAAATATTTTTCTTTTTTATTTTGAATTAATTTCTTTTGAGGGTAAAATAGACATTTCCTAATTCTTTACCAACTACTACCTCTTCATTTTCTTCCTATCAAACAACTCAAACCATTTTCCCTCATTTTTCAAATCTTCCTTTCCTTTCCTTTCCTTTCCATTCCTTTTCTTTCCTTCCCCAAACTTTCTTTATAACAAACAGGGCCTCACATTTTGACCTTGGAATTTCTCGTCCCATCTAGAACTGGAAACGGAATACAAATTACATCTTAGCCATAAACCATAATATCCGGGGTTTAGGAGCCACACAAAATGGTTCGGTGCATTTAGGATTGATGATCACATGCAAGTAGAAGAAGCGTGGGTGTGGGACCCATCCATCTCATTCTGCTTTCGTGGAGGTCATATATATAATTAGTGGGAATTACCCTTTTTGGCCCCCACGCCTGGATGGACTTGATATCATAACACCATCCCTATTCACACCATACTGTCACGGTCTTGGACTTGATCACCCAAATACCGTGCCGGCCTTAGCTTGATCACCCCTTTCGATCTTGCTAAGTCAGCCGAATTCCCATAAGTAGGCAAAGAGCACAAGAACAAAGAGAACTCTTAGAGAGAGAAAGAACTTAGAGAGAGAAGCTCTTGAAACTCAAATGACTTGAAGACTCTTGGATGTTTACAAATGAAGGAGGCATCCCCTATTTATAGCCTACCACCTCCTCAATGAACGACTACGATTAATTACATCCGACGGTGGAGAATAGTTCTCCAGAACCTTCCCTACAAATATCTAAATATTTACATAGTTCCTAGAGTTTTCTAGAATTCTCTACACAACTCTACAACTATGTACACATATCTACAACATTCTAGGAGCTTCTAGACTTCTCCATACTTGAAGTCTCAACCTCCTAGTCCAATGCAGAGTGTCCGTGCACGCGAATTATCTAGCGTTCCTTTCCGAGCATGACAATACGCTTTAATTTTCTGACGTTATCTGATATGTGAAACGAACCAGTCTTTTGACCAAAAAAAAAAACGAACCAGTCTTCTTTTTATTACTCTAAGACTCTCTTCGTAAGCCAATAGGAATTTAGCACTTGATGATTATTAATTAATTTCAGCAAACTTTTTATAATGCAAACACTCATCTTATAATTAATCCTAGTCATTAACTAGCTTGGAACTAGTTCATCTATGAATCTTGATGAGCGATCTCAGGGTTGGTCTTGCACGTGCGAATTAATGTCAAATACTCCCTCCCTCCCTCCCTTTTTATACAACACTTACACGGAGATTAAAACCTAATTAACCAAAAAAAAAAGTGTAAAATAAATGAAAAGAGGTTTAGATGAATGGAAACCTTAAAAGCATACAACAAAATCTTGAATTTTTTTTATTAAAAAATAACTTAGATGAAGGATCACTAATACAATATATATTACGTGCGATAGTTTATATAAGAGTTAATTGAGAATTGGATTAGGTATTAATTATTATAGATAGAATGAATGTGTAAATTTAGAAATAAATTATTTTTAAATGTGCGCCTAACACAATTAATTTTTGTTCGGTTCAAAAGTAGATATAATCAATTTTTTAGGTAGTAGATATAGCAAGCCGTTAACTCTTTGAATTTTTTTAAATATATTTATTTGTCTTGTGAATGCCCTTGTTTATCTTGTGAATCCTCTTATTTTTCTTGTGAATGGCCAAAATGTTATTGTTAATTCTTTGATTTTCTTTACATCCCTTTATTTATCTTATAAATGCATTTACTTGCCTTGTAAATGTCTATATTTGTTTTATAATAAATGCTTGTATTAAAAATAAAGTATGGGCATCATTGTCTTTTTAATGACAAAACTTAATTTTCTTTTAATCAAGGGGGTGCAGTGAAGTTTCAGAATCTTTTAAGGGTTGACTAAAATAAAATTGCTTTCATGAAATCTAAGTGATATTTTCTCATTAAAAAATGTACATATTGATATATCTAAAAATATATTAAAATAATAGAAAGTGAGAAGACGGGTGGGATTCAAAGTACAAAAAGTATTGGAAGTTAACCAAGGTTAACGGTATTGCCATATTTTGCTGCCTAAAAAATTGAGTGTCTACTTTTAAACCCAAGATAAATTAATTGTGTTGGGTGCATATTAGAAAATAGTTGATTACTAAATTTATACACCCATTTATATAAGACTTTAATTCACCTTATTTTTTAATTTTTTTTCCTAAAGTGTTTTTGTTGATTGCATACATTAAGGATTACTTTTATCAAGAGCAAGCATGCAGGGTAGTTAAAAACTCATTTTATCACTGCGATTTTACGTTTTTACGATTTTTTTTTTCATTATAACGATTTTACTAATTTTCCAAACACTTTTAAGTTTTTATGATTTTTTTACGATTTTACTACGTTTCGATTTTACGTTTTACGATTTTTCATTCTCCTTCCGTTTTCAGGTAAAATCTACGTTTTCACTACCATGCAAGCATGATAAAAAAGGAATTTTAGAAAAACTAACCTATATTTAAAACAAATAACTAACATAATTAAATTTATCAATCTGCATAAATTAGTTAACTAACAAATTACTTTAATTTGCTTGCACAAATAAAGGGATATTGCATGTTTAAACTCGTCACTTCTTCGGTCTCTCTAAGTGAAATACTCCCTTACGTCTCTAAAGTATATATATAAGAGTTAGGTGAGGGGTTTATTTTTGGCCTACTTATAAGATTGCAGTCTAGTTTATTTCCCCAGATTTATAATTTTGCTCCAAATTATACATATTAATAAGGTTTCCATCAACGGATATTTTCAAAACGTATGATTAAAGAGAGTATTATAAGAAATTTAATATTTACTAATTACAAATAACTTACCTAACTAATTTATTTTATATATTTAAAGCCGATAGTATAATTACTATTGTAAAGCAGAGATAGAGGCAAAATGATGGATCTGATTGCTTGAATCTAGGTTAAAGAGGAGGGAAATTAATGAAAGATATGGTTCAATATTATTAACTAAACTCAATCGCACTAATGAGACCCAACTCATACTTTAAACTTAGTCTAAGCTTAATCTAGTTACAATGACAGGTAATAATAGTTGTTTTTTGAGAATATTTCAGATAGCTCCTATCGTAGGGGAAAAAAAAAATATTCCAATAACCCCCATGATAATATGAAATATCACTACAGCCCTTTTAAGCTAAAATTGAAATTAATTGGTGAAGTAAGAAGACAAAATTTAGCCCCTGGAGAAAGAAAGAAGAAATAGCCTGAAAGAATATGCAGAGGCAAATTCGTGTTTTAAATTCTCGTATGCATCTTGTAAATATCCTCAATGTTCTTATAAATTCTCATATGTATCCTATAAATAACATATATGTTATATATTGTAAATTCACTACTCATAAATGTTGTTGCCATTTCACTTATTGTCTCGTAAATTCTCCAATTTGTCTTTGTAAATGACCTTAGAGCATATTTAGTTCAACCCCATTGCATACATGCAATGGTAATCATATATTATCAAGATAAGAATGTTTGATTGCTTTTTTAACATAATAATAGAGTTTACCATAATAAATGGGTGTGTTTGGAATAACAATTGCAAAAGTGACTTTTTTGCAATCTAATTTTTGTAAACTTAAGATTAGGTAAAAGTTAAATTGTATATTGTGATTTATGTTAGGATTAATGATAGCATTAAGTGACTTTTATGATAATTATAAGAAAAAAATTAAAATCAAAATTATAAAAAAGTGAAAAATGTTTTTTTTTTTTGCCCATATTACAACCCACCATCTCAACAAAAACCAACCTACCTAAAATCTTTTTAATGAAGTTGCAGGCTGTATTTCGTTTTGGGTGAAAAAGCGAAAATACATACAGGTTTTTCCCCTAGGAGCGCCCAGCACCACGAGTTTTTTTTTTTTGGAGCAAAAATGCACACGACTTTTCAAAGGTGGAGCAAAAATGCCACCACCGTTAGATTCCTCTAACTACTGTTAACTTGCAATGTGAAATTACCAAAATGCCCCTAAACTAAAAAGAAAAACTCAGTTCGATCTTCTTTCAGTTCCTGAGTAGCAACACCCAGTAAACATAACAACGCCACAAAGATTACAGGGGGTTCAATCCAGAGCAACCAGAAACCACATAGATCAATGAACAAGAAGGTGATTATACATGGCTGAAACAAATAGAAACCCTAATCAACAACAATCTGCAAATTAATCATAACCCCAAATCTATCATCAATTCCAACGATTAAGATACACGATTTTCAGAT
The DNA here is from genome assembly GCA_034222035.1 of Acacia crassicarpa. NCBI lineage: Eukaryota > Viridiplantae > Streptophyta > Magnoliopsida > Fabales > Fabaceae > Acacia > Acacia crassicarpa. The sequence continues at coordinate 12,430,872 of JAWXYG010000009.1, read as the reverse complement.
TTAGAATCAAGTATAAAAAACACAGAAATAAGCAGCAAGAAAGAAAGAAGAGGATATGAAATAAGATTATAGCAATTGGGTAGGGAGGGACGAAAGAGCTCCACAGCCGGAAAAATAGGGTGACGAGCTGACGGCCGAACAAGAAGGGAATGTGAGGGATTGGGAAAAGAGACGAAGTATGAGATGCAATAGCGTAGAGGACCTACGAGGGACGGCCAATTAAAATGACCTGAACCGGAACTGTTCATCTTCTTCCACTCATGAATTAGTAGCTGACGTTGATTCTCGATCTCCATTTGATCTTCAACTGTAGACACTGAGAACAAAATAGACCACCAGAGAAGAAGGCGTTGCAGATCTTGGGATGGGAAGACGGTCAGATCAGATCAAGCTTTCATGAATCAGTTGCTGAGGTTGATTCCTGATCTCCATCTAATCTTCAACTGTAGACGTCGAGAACAGAGCATCGGAGAAGAAGGCGACGCAGATCTTGGGAGGAGGGTCAGATCAGATCGAGCTTTGGCGATGTCGTAGATCAAAGATTGGGGGACAATTAGATCAGATGGAGCTAGATCCAAATCGATCGAGCTGGGCAAGGGTCGCAGATCTAGATGAAGCTGGGGTTGCGTTTTTTTTTCCTTTTGTAATCAGGGGCATTTAGGGATTTTTATGAAAATGTTGTGGGGCCCACGACAAAAAAAAAGTCTGTTAATCCAAATTAACGTTTGTGGCATTTTTGCTCCACTTTTGAAAAGTCGTGTGCATTTTTGCTCCAAAAAAAAACTCGTGGTGCTAGACGCTCCTAGGGGAAAAACCCGTGTGTATTTTCGCTCCTTCACCCTCTCGTTTTTTTCTTCGAACACAGACTTTTGAAATCCAGAATTATAATTTTGGTAGAAAATCCCATTAAGCAGCATTATGCAATAAAAACACAAGTTTCTACCTCCAAGAAAGACCAACTACGCGACTTAACCAGAAAAAAATCTGCAACCACAGCAAAGCAAAACAAAACCAACCGCAGAGGACAAAACAAAACCAACCACAGACTTTTGAAATCCAGAATTATAATTTTGGTAGAAAATCCCATTAAGCAGCATTACACAATAAAAACACAAGTTTCTACCTCCAAGAAAGACCAACTACGCGACTTAACCAGAAAAAAATCTGCAACCACAGCAAAGCAAAACAAAACCAACCGCAGAGGACATATTGGACACGAGTAGAGTATAGGCCCTTTCATATTTCTAACAGATTGATACATTAAAGGAACATGTATGGAACTTTAGGTAAAAGAAGAAATCTTGGTTAAATGAAGCTTTGAAGTTCACCACGCAAAAGAAGCCACCAACAGACAAGAGATCAACGAGTAGAGTAGATTGAAGATTAGGTCGACACTTCAAAGTGAGGGCAACCACAAAGTGCCTTGCATGCATAGATCGGCTAGCCTAAGGGCTTGTTTCGTTTGAGGGGAAGGAGTGAGAGGGGAAGAGCCCCGAGCATATTGAACCAATTGTCATTAATAAGAATAATATGATTTTATGTTGAGAGTATATTTTTGGAATATTGGAAATTTTCTATGGATTATTTAGTAAAGATGAGAGGAAAAATTTCTCCCTACCCCTCTCTCCCCTCAAACCAAACAGGCCGTAAGAGTGAAAAGATTCCGAATGCACACCACAAGACTCTGCTGGACTTCAAGACGAGGTGCCTGACTTCAACACGCACGGCTAGCGAGAGCGAGACGGACAACAAAACCATAGCCACCGGTGAAAAAAATCAGAGAATTGACCACAAGATGAAGAGGAAAGAGACGTCGGAAACAACAGGAAGTTTCAGGGAAAAGAAGCTGGGGTCGCCACCAAGAGGATAAGGGAGAAAAATCAGAGAGCTGTGTCTACGCAATGCGCCATGGAGAAGAGAGATAAAAGGGAGAAGAGAGAGAAATAAATAAGGGTTGGTAAAATTTTAAAATCAAGCATTTTTTTTTATATTAAAATTTTAGGAAAGGGGTTGGGCTCACCGACAGTCCAAGGACAGGGTGCTTGGAGCCCAGTCCACAGGAAATATTGGCGAGAGAGTACACATGTCTCCACCTTTACCAGCGTTACCATTGCTTCTTAAACCCCTAAGATGCCTCCCCCAGTGCCTTGATCAAGGTAGGGATTAAACCCTCTCTCTTGAGATGAGAAAGACCGATCCACACACCAGTTGAACCCAAAAACGAGGGGGTAAAATCAAGCATTTAATGCTGTAATAGTAATCGATTTTTTTTTTTGGCTATAGATGCAGGGAAGGGGGAATCAAGTATCGAACCAAGGATCGAGGAGATATCAAACATCTCAATACCACTTACAGTGCCACTGCACTGCAAGGAATCGTGGTAATTTGAATTTTATTTTAGCTGCCAATCGTGATAAACCACCCATTCTGGCCTAAGAAAATAAGCCACTTAAATCTAAAAGCCCAATTAACAAAACGCCCTCCTAAACACAACCCAAAAAGTGAAAAAGCTACCAACCTTGCTTTTACCGCTCCGATCGCGTGTTTGGGCCTCCCAATAGCCATCCCATATACACTGAATGATGATTGCTGAAAAATTGGTCTCCCCATTTATATCTCACCCCATTACATGGTTAAAAATGTCTAATTTATCCTTTGGTCTCATTTGTCATTATTTTACTTGTCTTATTCCATCCACCATACCACACCACAACCGCCACCACCATTACCTTCTTTTCCTACACCGCCGCCGCCACCTCTACCGTCACCACCACTACCTCCTCCACCATCACCACGACCACCCCTAGTTGTCGCCACTATCATCTCTATTATATAAAATTATCGTCATTGTTGCTGCCACTGCCGTTGCCGCCATCGCCTTATCACTGCCATCACCTCCACCATGACAACTGTCGTCATTGCTGTCGTTGCTACCTCCTCTTCCTCTACTGTTGCTACCATTGACCTCAACTGCCACCACTTCTATCATGACAACTATCGTCATTGCCGCCGCCGCCGCCACACCATTGTTACCATCATCTCCACCACCATCGGACGATCCTCGGCAAAGTAGCGCGATGGTTATGATAAGGCAACACAAGGACTCTTAGCAATTTTTTCCTCAAAGATTATGTTAAGGCTTTAATAGACTTTGTCTAATATATTAATTTTAATTAATTATTAGAAATATAACTCATTGCACCTTGCTTAAAAATCAAACCAAATACTAGCTCTGTAACTAATATTGCATTGCACTGCAGGGTGCAACGAGATTGAACCAAATGGGCCCTTAGTATTCTTATAAATTACTACTTTCGGTCCTAAATATAGGACAAAGTTTGTAGTGTAATTTACACTACAAACTTTGTCCTATATTTAGGACCAAATGAAGTATATTGTATGTCTTGTGAATCACCTAATTGTGCTTGTGACTTCCCTTTATATTCTAGTAAACTACCCCCATGTGGCTTTTAAATGGCCTCACTATTATTGTAAATGCTCACATTTGTTTTGTAAATTAGCTTATTTGTCATTAAATCTCTTCCCTTGTAAATTACCAAATTTGTCCTATAAATTTTCATGTGTCTTATAAATAGCATTTGTGCTCTTGCCATTTGTTAGTGCTTATGTTGCACTATAAATGGCCCAAAGCCCAATTGTTCTTATAAATTCTTTTATTTATTTTGTTAATTAGCTTATTTATTCCATCAATGCCTTTATCTAGCTTGTAAACATCATGTGCTCTGAAATGCCCTTTTTCTTAATTGTAAATGGCTCAAGTTCTGGTAAAATCCTTTATTTATCTTATTAAAATCCTTATCAACCTTGTAAATTGCACATGTATGAATACTTTTTTAAAATATATATATATATATATATATCTAAACAAACCAGGTCAACTTTCATGTGGTGTTGCATTTGTCAAGGGACAGAAGAAAATGATGCAGTAATTGCAGATAACAAGGACACAAGGCATGACAAAGAGTAGCTGCTCCAGATGAATCAATTTCCGAAGCTTTGTTGGTGAAGAAACGACGTATTCCACAAGGTAATTCAACTAATTTATCAAAATTAAGAAATGATTTTTAACTTATTAAATATATCTTAAATTATTTTTTTTCTAATTTTACTCATATTAAATTAGGTTCTAAATGAAAATAAATATTCAAAAAGTCACATTTGATGATTAACTGCATGGATAAAATTGACAAATAAATATTAATTACTCTCCCAGTGATTTATATTGTGAACCAAGATATTTTTCTAGAAGTGACTTATATCGTAGATCAAACGGAGTATTAAACATATGGCACAGAGGGGTCCTATAAGTTGAACATTTTGAAACCCTTACCCTACATTTGGATGGAGAGAAAATAAGGTGAAAATAGGGAGAAAGGAATACCAAGAATGAAAACTTCATAGCAAAAATATTTACTCCCTTTAGTCCTAATTATAGGAACACTTTTATAGTATAAATTATACTACAAAAGTTTCCTATAATTAGAACGTTGGTAATACTTTTTAAAGGAGCTTTTCCCCAGTATTCTTTCTTTCCTGATTTTCTCCTCATCCGAACTCAAATTGTTCGACTTTCCCTGTACTCTCGGCTCCTTTTTCCAAATTAAGCGCTCTCTGTTATCTTTCAAACAGGGTTATTTGGGTCTTTTTATGTCCACCAATTAATTTCATTTCAGCCTTATAAAAACTCTAGTGATACTACCTTTGATACTAAATATAGAATAAAATTTGTAGTGTAATTTGTACTATAAATTTTATCCTATATTTAGAATCAGAGCTAGTATTTCAAATTACTATGGGGCTATTGGAAATTTTTTTGCTACAGTGGGGGCTATATGAAATTGTCCCGTGATATTCTTTTTTTCCAGGTACAAAGAGGTAATAATTGTTTCAGCGTTTTTTTTTTTGGTTGCCCACCCGGTTCACCGGGGCTTCACCCTAATTAGTCCGGATCCGACCCGCGTTGGGCACTTGGCTATGGTGGGAAAGTCTCACAATGAGGGTTTTTTGCATTCACAAGGCTCAAACTCGAGACCTTACTTAAGCGACGCAAACCGCTTATCACTTAAGCCAACCCTCGTTGGTTAATTGTTTCAGCGATTGCTAAGCCTCAACTGAATTAGCTGTGCAGGGTGGGCCTCGGCCCAATATTATAAGACCCAACTCATATCGTTAACACTTCTCACTTTTTTTTTTTTTGGGGGGGGGGGGGGGTACAGGATCACTTTTAATTACACTACTACATGTATCAAAAAAAAAATTACACTACTACAAAGCAAGGTTTATATCATATCTCTCTCTAGATATCAAATATATATATATATATATATATACATATCTATATATATCTCACACACACACACAAGAACAAGAACAAGGGCAAAAACCACCACTTTTTTTCCCTTTATTATCTTTCTCTAATTAACTTCAAGTTTTTACTTCAATACATCAGTTGAGGAGATTAAGAACACTACATAAGTTACTTAATTATAGTTTACGTTGCATGATCTTTGAGATACTTATGTGTATTGTTAGATTATTTATTAGTTTATAAGTAATGTAAATTAATTTAAAGAAAAATGTTTAATATAAATATTTAAAATAATTTATTTAGTTTTCTTAATTTTTCTAAATTAATTAATTTAGTCTTCTATTCAAGACCAGAGGTAGTTCAATTTAAACACACGTACGCAGATAATCATGTCAATGCGGGGTTCAAACCCATGACCACATCCTGGTAGCGGGATGGAATTGTGGTTAGAATAACTAGCAATTGACATCTTAATTATTCTCGAGTTAGTTCCATTGGTACGCACTTGGACCGCACCAGTTCACCCCTCTAGATTCGAATCACACCTTTTCAAAAAAAAACGAAAAACGAAAAAAAAAAAAACACCTTTGAGAAGAGACATCCTAATAATAAATCCTTGATCTAAATTAGTCGGTTGTTTGAGTATTTGGTAATAGGATAATAAAAAAAAAGACCAAATACCAGATGGCTCAAAGGATCATTAAAAAAAAAAAAAACAGAGTTAACGGCTATTGCTACCCCATTTTTCTTTTATTGTATATTTGTATTTATATATTTGAAACAACATCATAGGAGAAAATTGGTATACATCAGTGCACATGTTATTAAAATTCAATGTGTTTGTATCTGTCCATCATATAAGCAAACAAGTTAGAGTGATATTTATTAAAGAGAAGATCATAGTAGAAAATCATTTGAGGTGGTTTGTATATGTTTAAAGAAGGCAACTGGATGCACTGGTGAAGAGAGTCGATCAAGCAACATGAAGTGTTATGAAAAGAAGTAGAGGAAGACCGAATCGCATACTGAATAGGTTCCCAATATATAAAAAATGGTTTTAAATTGACCACTGGTTGGAGTTATTGAGAAAATTATGATCACCACCGTCTACATATCATCATATATAGGAAAATTCCGTTAACATTCTATTAGCAAAGTTTTTTCTTTCTTTCTTTCTTTTTTTTCAACCAGCTTCTATTAGAAGAGTATAGTCTTTCATAAGATGCAAGTATTGATACAAACTTAACTGGGGAAAGATTAAATCTAGCGAAAGCAAATTTTGGTAAGAACTAGTTATATCATATAGGAAAATTCCGCCTAACATTCTGGCCTGCGCGCGTCCACACACACATCCAATTTAATTATTCCCACTAAATGCATTATTATTTATAAAATATTTATTTTATATATGAAAAAATAGAGTTAAAAGCAGTGTTCTCGTGAAGCCATGTTCATAATTTTCAGATGCGAACTTGATGAGGAGGCCAACAATGTAGTAGTATTAAATCAGTATGTCCTCTTCTTGTTGTTGAAGAGAGTTACGGTCCTAGGGGCCCATTTGGTACAGGAAGATTTTAAGGGAGGAAATTGAGTTATTTAATAGGAAAAAAATGAAGAGGTATTAGTTGATAACGAATCTAAAAATACCTATTTTATTTTCAAAAGTAATTAATTTAAAATGAAAAAGAAAAATATATTTTTTTCCTTTCAAAATTTGAATTTGATACGAATTCACTTGCATATTATGACAAAACATTTATTTCAAAAAAAGAATCAGGAAAAAAAAAACGAATTTATGTGTTATATTTGAATTTTATGAGAAAACATTCATTTTCAAAAAAATAAAGCAAAATTTGAATTTATCTACAATATTCTCACACCAGGTTCAAATTTGTTTAAAATATTCTCCTGCAAAGTTTGAATTTATCACATAAATTCAAATTTAATCCTATTTTCTTGCTTTATAGAAAATAAATATTTTATAAGGGATAAATATGTCTAAAAATGTCATTGTTCATAAGGGAACTTGGGTTCCTATCAATTTTGGTGGGATCTTATCTTTTCATCTTTAAAGAAAGATGGTAGGTTCCAGTGGGCACTGAACTTGTGTTCCAAAGAAGGTTGGACAAAAAAAGTATACCAAACAAGGGAACTTGCTCATCTTCTCTTCCCCTTCCCACCTATTTCACGTACCAAGCAAGCATGAACAGTATTGCCTTGAATAGGAGGATACTTGTGCTTAGAGGGGGAAAAAAATTGATATTGGGTTTTTCAAAGATTAAATCTCTTCCTTAAGATCTTATAACAATTCTTCATAAAATAAATTCAATGATAAAACAGTTAAATCATATGTACTCATTCTCTTGCTCTCTTCTCTCAATATAGTTCAAACTCATGGGAGGCGGAGAAAATCAATGTATCTCACTGGATTGGAGAAAATCAAAGAGGTGAAAGCATCTTGTGTAATAAAGGGAAACGAAGAGGTACCTGCCTATTTTGACTTAATTTGCTAGGTACAGAGGCGGAGGGTTTCTAGTAGCTTTGTTTTCAGCAATCTTCCTCAATGTGTTTGACATCCAGTAATTGAATCTTTAATTTTTCTTTTTTACTTTCTAGCCAATGTGAGCTCCTTTTCTATCTGTAATGTCTTTTTCTTCAATGTTGTTCACACTGTCAATTTAGCGTAGTTGATCAACTAATAGTCAAATTTAACCTAAATATATAATAGTCAAGCCGGCAATATGACAATTTGAAAACTTCTTGGTCAATATTAAACCCCAAGAAATTTTGAGACAATATTGATTATAAGTGAAAATTTCAAGCAAATTTGCATATTACTAAAAATAATATGAAAGACATATGGACTGCAAGTTTAACATATTTAATCAATAAACAGTCAAAATTAACATGAATAGGCAAGAACAAAATTGAAAACCTCTAAGTCAACATTACTTCCAAAAAAATTTTGGGGTTGCATTAAACCTTAACCCAAAACTAAAATTGTAAATGTCTTCATTTTTTTCTCCAACAAATTGTAATGTGTTTATAGATACTACCAAACTAGTGGACCAAAAAAGAGCTGAAAGCAACAAGGAAAGGGCGATGACGTTGTTACCCAAAACTAAAATTATTGATAATATTGTTATAAAACTGAAGAAAATCGTTAGAAATGTAGAGAGAAGTCAGAGAGGAACTCTAGAGAGATGGAGGAATTCTCATTTCAGTGTATATCCTGAATGTTTACATAAGGCCTCTATTTATAGACCTTCAAGGGTTACTATGTAGTGGATAGAAACGTAAATGAACATCCATATAATAATATATTCATAATACTCCCCCTTGGATGTTCATTTATGAATGTGCCTCGTTAAAAACTTTAACTAGGAAAAACCCAGTGGGATAAAAACCTAGCCAAAGAAAAGAGTACATCATTCATTGATACACTATCCAGTGCTGCCTCATTAAAAACCTTTCTAGGAAAACCCAGTGGGATAAAACCTAGATAAGGGAAAAAGAGTACAGCGTGTATCGACTCCCCCTCTTGACAACATCAGTTGAGATCTTAGAGTCTCCAAAAACCAATATCATAGACGAGACTTGGTGAATAAATCTGCCAGATTTTACTTGAATTGATTTGTTGAATATCTATTTCACCATCCTTTTTGAAGATCACAAGTGAAGAAGAATTTTGGCGAAATATGCTTCGTTTTGTCGCCCTTGATATATCCTTCTTAACCACACACATTCTCGACTTGCTTCATCTATTGCTAGAATTTCTTCATGGTTAGATGATGTGGTTGATATAGTCTGTTCCATAGATCACCATGAAATAGTTGCACCTCCACATGTAAATAGATAGCCTGTTTGTGATTTACCATAATGTGGATTAGACAAAAATCCAGCGTCTGCATTACCAAACAGATCATGTTTGGATACATTTGAGTAGTATAACCCAATGTCCATGGTGCCTCTGAGGTAACGAAAAATGTGATTTACTCCATTCCAATGCCTCTGTGTTGGTGCAGAACTATATCTTGCCAGTAAGTAATAAATCAGAACGTGTGTACTGAGCAAGATACATTAGTGCTCCAATGGCATTAAGATATGGTACTTCTGGACCAAGTAGTTACACTAAGATATGGCACTTCTGGACCAAGTAATTCTTCCTCACCTTCTTCAGTAATTATTTGAGGTCGGAATGGATCTTTATCAACATGTAAGGATCTTACAATCATTAGAGTACAAGATGGATGTGACTTATCCATATAAAATCTTTCTAGAACATTCTTTGTATATGTTTCTTAATATAAAAAGATCCCATCCTTCAGGTATTCAATCTGTAGTCCAAAATAGAATTTTTGTTCTGCCCAAATCTTTCATCTCAAATTCTTTCTTCAAAGAGTAAATTGCTTGTTGGAGCTCGTCTGGAGTGCCAATGATATTCATATCATCAACATATACCGCAATTATAGCAAATTCATTTCTAGATCTGTTCATGAAAATGCATGGGCATATAGGGTCATTTCTATACCCTTCTTTTCATCAGATATTCGTTGAAACAGTTATGCCACATGTGCCCTAATAGCTTCAGGCTAAAGGACTTATTTAACTTAATTGAGTATTGTTCTTAAGAACATGAATGTGATGTTTCTAACATCTCAATGCCTTCAGAGACTCGTACTTCTGGTACATTAAATCATTCGAGCACATATGTTTCTATCACCATTAATCCTTCAGGGACTTTCATATAAATGTCACTATTAAGTGAACCATACAAATAAGTAGTTACAACTTGTAACATCCATTAGGCGCAGATAAAGCCTTTCATTATCCACTTCTGGTGAATATGCTTCATTAAAATGAATGCCAAGCCTTTATGTAAAACTTTGGACTACAAGGCTTGCAATGACATATAGTCAAGTATTCTATTGTTCGCTATGGATCAATAAAAATATTCAATCTTCAGGATTCATGCCATATATGGACTTATTTAATAATGTTCTCGAGAACTTAAATCAGATGATTTTAACATCTAGAATCCTTCAGGGATATATACTTCTAGCATTTTAAGTCCTTCAGGGATATGTGCTGCTGGCAGGTTAAGTCCTTCTGGAACAAATGCTTCTGGCTTGTTAAGTCCTTCAGGGACATGTGCTTCTAGCACCTTCTTATTAATTTTAGCTCATGATCCTCATTATAATTCATTATACCATATGCTATATAACAAGCAAATATTTCGTCAACGTTGACTTTATTTCGGTCCCATCGGATAATATTCATAATGTATTGAGATCTCATTATTTTCTTATTTTTCAGGTACCTGGGTCTCTTCTGGGACTTCAACATTCTCTTCTGGAGATATCTCTACTGGAGATAATAACTCTTCAGGAGATGGCTCTTCTGGAGCAACAATAATTTCCTTAATTATCCTCAACTCGATCATCTATATTCTTAGCTCCTTTTATCTTTTGAGGATTTCTCTTTTGAATCGATGGACCTACCACGCTTCAAGCGTGCTTTCAAAACATTTATAATAGGTTGTCCTTCAAGGACATCAATTCTGATAGGAGCATTAGCAGCTGAGACATGTGACATTGTCACTTTCTTTAGGTCAGTAAATGCTTCTGGCATTAGACTTGCTAAAATCTGCAAATGAATTATCTTTTGAACTTCCAGTTCACATTATTTCGTACGAGGATTAGAATGAGCCAATGATAATTCATTCCAGCTAATCTCATTACCCAACTATTTATTTTCTCCCCCTCATGATGGGAAAACAATGTCAAATCATAATTGACTAATCATGTAGTATAAGTCTCCTAAATCCATCTGTTACTATTAGAAACATCATTATGTTTCATTTAGAGACAAACAAGAAGGAGGAGATCTTTACACAACATTTATCCATCTACGTGCATTATAGTCGAATATTGCACATTTAAAACTTTTAAGATGGAATTAATCTGGTTACTGACCAAAAACCAATTTTCTAGGGAGAATCTTGTTGGCTTATATAAATGCTGCAACAATCAAAATATACCAACATAGAAATCTTTGTTCTCATAAGTATTGAATACATGATTTATGGATCGTATAATCTGGAAATAGCGCGCTTAATTTATTCAAAACATCAAACATTATTGCAAACTCCATATTGCAATCGTTTTTACAAACTTCAGGTTGCATTCTTACAAACTTCTGGTTGTAAACAAATAATCTCACATGTAACCAGATGCATCTTTCAAATTTATATGGTTTACATGTCATTTCAATGGGCCCATATAATAATGTTTGATATATTTCCAGAGATCCATTACCAATCATGACCAATGAAGTTTTCATGTCAAATCTATTTGAGAACAAACAACACATAATACATCAACAATATGTTGGTTATTTATGAAGAATCTTCTGGTTCTTCAATGGATATTAATACATAATCTTATTTGTATTATATATATGACTCGGATGATCAAACAAGTCATGCCAACAACAAATTTATCCATATTAGAAAACTTCTAGTTTTCTGTAACATATATATCTACCAATAACAAACATATTCAGTAAACTTCTGGTTTACTGTAACAAATATTTTTACAAATAATAAACCTTTTAATTCACATCATAATCTGGCATTTATTTGGGAGATCTATTAGACATTGTGTGAGAAATATTACTTTTCAAAATTAGCTCACACTTATATTGTATTATATAACTCACATTTGTTTTTCTAACAATCTCCCCCTCAAATGTGAGTTCTATATTTCAAAAATTACTTTCGAATCCTTTAAACCTCAAAAGGAAAAATTATGTTGATTCTTCAGGAATATAATATCTTAGAATCACACATAAAATGTTCATGCCAACAGATATATGGTATGAGATCATAATAAATTTAAATAACAAGTAAAATATATTTTACCTGTTGGGCTTATTTATTGCTCCTGAGCCTTTGCTTCAAAATGAATATGATCTTATTCTCTGCAGCTTATTTCCTCTTGAATATTTCATTGATAATAAACTTTTAGTTTACATTGGCTATAGTAAGGGTAAAATAATAATTACTATAGCACTAATGGTAATTATCATGTAAATAGTAATTACTATACAAATGGTAAAATAATAATTACTATTGTAATTTACTACATCAATAGTAATTACCATGTAAATAGTAGTTACCTTGTAATAATTACTATGTAAATAGTGAAACATTGTGCAATCATGTAAATAGTATTTTACTATATAAATAGTATGTATTATGCAAATAGTAATTATAATAATTAAATAATGTAAACACGTGGAACCCGCAGCCAAATTTTTCTCCTACTTTCACGTGAAAATTTTTGAAAAAATTTTGCTGGGGAAAATTACATAACTTCACCCCAGAATAAATAACATTTTTGTACCACGTAAAATTATAGAACAGAACCTTAAAATATTGAAACTCCAAATTTTGTCCCATTTCTAAAAATCACCGCCTCCTACTATAAAAATCGATTTAGAGGCTGATTTAAATATAAAGCTTCTCTTATGAGATAGTTTGTATCAATATTTGACCTTTAACAAAGATATCATGGCATACAAAACAAATGACATTGATCACCATAACAATAACATGATTTTGGAATCATATATATAATACCCATTGATGTCACTTTTGTGGTCCTTATAAATAATATTCTCCACTCCCGGTGGGAATTTGAACCTAACATGATAACAATGACTACTCCCAAAAATTAAAACCATATTTTCTGTACAAATCCATGGTCATAATTAAATCCTCATACATTCACTTCTGGGAATGAAGTCGGACCGGATTGGATAATATTCATGATTCTTGCAACTAAAACTCGTTGTTTCATTTGGCTACATAATATTAATAAAATTAATTCAAAATATTTCTGAAAAACCTCTTTTACAATTTTGCTACTTCAGGAGCAAATTGAATACATCTATTTATAATGAACTTTTAGAAGAACAACCATCTTCTGGTGGTTATACAATCCCTTTGATTTGTTCTAAAGAACAAGGGGGTCTATGAATACCCAAATATTAATTGAGGCATTAATACAAATATTGGTAGCATATAAAATTTATGGATCCAACTACTCTCAGGATCTACTCCAATTTATCTCATGGCTTCAGGCCAATTTATGCCTCCAAGTCAATATATGCCTCAAGGTTGTCAATATGTACCATCATGGCTTCAGGCCAATTTTGTGTCTTCTTTTGGCTTCTAGCGAACTTTATGCTCTCTAATGGCATCTAGGCTATGTATGCCTTCTCTTGACTTTCTGGTCAACTTTTGTCATATTCTCTTCAAGAGAAATTAAATCAAGATGGTTTCCAACCGTCTATCTTCAGGATAAACAAAGATTTCTAACCATTGTATATGACGTCTGATCATATAATAAGAAGGATATTAATATTAATAAAAATAATTAACAAAACATAAACAATAAATGTTATGTTAGGAGCAATAACATAAATATTATGTTAGGAAACATAAAAGTAAATGTTATGTTAGTAACATAAAAATAAATGCTGAATTTAAATGTTAAAGTTAGCAACCTAGACTTCCGTGTAGGAAGTAGAACCTTCCATGTAGGAGTCAAATGTAAAAATAAAAATAAATGTTGAAACATAAATGTTATGTTAGTATGTTAGTAACAGTAATAATAAAATAAAATCTAGACTTCCAGTTATGAGGTTTAACCCCAAGTAGGAGTCGAATGTAAAAATAAAAATAAATGCTGGAGCTTAAATATGTTAGTAACAATAAAAATAAAATATCACAAATTAAAACAATATAAGGAAAAAATTAATATATATTGCACAATCATTATGTAATCATTGTGCAATCATTTAAATAGTAATAATAATATAATATTAAAAACATGTGGGGCCCACGAAATTTTTTTTTTTTCAACTCCTCCCGTGACCCCTTCCTCCCTTTTTTTTTTCTTTTCTTTTTTTTTCTTCTTTCCTCATTCTTCCTCCCCGTGACTCCTCCTTTCCCTTTTTTTCTCTTTCTTTCTCTCTCTTTCTTTTCTCTTCTTCTTCCTCCTGCATCTCGTCCCTGCAACCTTCGCCTTTTCTCGTTTTTTTTTTTTCTCACTCATAGCATGATATTACTAAAATCATCAATCAAAACTTAATAGAAAACATACCTCATAGTCATCTTTTCATTAATCATTCGCCTTTCTGAAGACCCGAGATACATAGGTGCTGCAAGACTAAACGAGACCAAGCATCATCCTTCATTCATGGCTTCCCCACGATTGCCGTTGGACGCTATGGCCGGATGGTGGTGATTGTTGTTGTCGGTGATAGGGATGGAGGGTTCCCTGAAGGTACTCCTTCTTCTTCTTCTTCTATGGAAGATGAACGATGGTGATGATGAAAAATACATACATGAAGGAGACTCAGTTGATTAGAGCCTCGTGCTGATAACGTGTTATAAAACTGAAGAAAATCGTTAGAAATGTAGAGAGAAGTCAGAGAGGAACTCTAGAGAGATGGAGGAATTCTCATTTCAGTGTATATCCTGAATGTTTACATAAGGCCTCTATTTATAGACCTTCAAGGGTTACTATGTAGTGGATAGAAACGTAAATGAACATCCATATAATAATATATTCATAATAAATATTACTATAATCCTAGTCCGCACAATTGTTGATGGTGTATACTCAATAATGATTGTCTTTTGTTACACACACAGATTTCGTTTTCCATACGTGAGAGTAAGGAATATGCTTTCCACGTTACAAAGAGAGACCAATATATATAAAGAATTAATAATGGAATACAAAAAAGAATAAAAGTGTCTCCTTTTGCATCTATCTACCTTTACACACATAGAAATGATGGAATAAAGAATTAATGACAGAATAAAATCTATTTACTATAAACATGGAAATTAAACATTATTATGCTCATAATTGTCTCCTTTTGCATCTATCTACCTTTACACACACACATAACACATATCAGTGTTATCATAGCTGAACCGGCTAACTAATGGTCCAACTGGTCCAGTCAACGAGTCAACCTTTTTAAAATTTTAATTCATTTTTTAATTTTATTTAAAATTTCATATAAATAATCTTGAAATCTTTACTTCCTCACCGTTCTAGTCTCAAGTTAGATCTAGTTTCAAATTGATTTGACCTACTGACCCCTAACTTACTACCTCAATTGGCTCAGTCACCAGTCCAAGTTTGAAAACCTTAATATATATGATTTATAATTGGGTTAATTTTAATTTCATTTAGATCCGTGTAGACAAAATTAATTTAGGTATAAGCTGAGACAAAGTGAGGCGTCATCAACGTAGACCAACATAATTTCTCATAAAATATTAACAATCATGGGTATAAAAAGGGTTTTTAGACCGCCTCATTCAGACTGGTTATAGAGGATGAGGTCTAAAAAATATGATCGGTTGAAGTTTCGTAAATATAAAAATATTTTTAGACCAGTTCCTTTAATATGGGGTCTAAAAGATATTATTTAGACCGGTTTCCCAAATAACCGGTCTAAACATTTAAAAAATAAAAATATCTATTACTTTTAAAACCAGTTTTTATAAATAATCAGTCTAAAAAGGTTTTAAAAAATAAAATAAAATGTCTATTACTTTTAAAACCATTGTTACAAATAATCAGTCTAAAAGATGAAAATAAAAAAAACTTCTATTATTTTTAAGACCAGTTGTTATAAAAGATAAAACTTTTTAAACCTTATATTTCTTATTAGTGATCTAAAGGATGAATCTTCTATTTTATGGCACCGAAAATTGAATTTTGCCCTTCAGCTCTCCCCATCTCCATTCATGAGCGACAGTCGTGAAGGGACTAGGGCAGCCACTTGCAGAACTTTGAAGAGACTTAGGACCCGTTTGTTACGCGGAAAAAGGGCAGTGGAAATAGAAGATACGAGACTTCCCACACAAAAATGTATTTGGTTGTCCCATCTTCCATCGAGTACCATTCCCGCCTGTACGAATCTTCCCTCATCCGCTAGAATGTGCTTTCCCTCCAAAAATGGAGAGAAAGCTTAAATCATCCCTGGAGAGTGAAATTTTGTGACGGAATTGACCCTGAAAAATTTTGCACGCAATTCTTCTTCTTCCTGCTTCTTCTTTATCAAATATAGCAGACTAAGTGTAATACCCCGGATTTTTATCAATAATAATGATAATGATAATGATACTAATAATAATAAAAATAATAAAGTAATAATGAAATTTAATAATAATAACAATATAGTAAATAAAGATTTAGAATTTAATAATGTTTATATTATTCTATAATTTATTATTTGGAAATAATTATAGTAATAATAAAAGTTTAGAATTTAATTGTATGGTTTAAGAATTTATTAATTGGGAATATATTAATAAGATTATATAATATAATCCATTTCTATTAAATATATAATTGAGTCATTTTAATTTACCTTACTGTTAGGTTGTAATATTAGTGATCCTAGATTTTAGCTAGAATAAATAGAAATATAAAATGTAATTAAAATATTATTGTATCGTGATAAATTGTAATAGGAATATATTAATTATATTATTATTTCATATTATATATTTTTATTTATTTATATTAGAAAATCTTATTATATATTCTATTTATTATATAGAATATATATCTGTTTATTTTATAGTTGTAATACCCCTGATTAATAATAGAATTAATAATAACATATTAAAATAATAATAATAATAATAATAATATATTAGAATCTAGAAATCTATACTGTTTGTGCTGTTAATTTATTAATTGGGAATAATTAAAGGGCCCAGCTCATAACTAAAACCCTAATTTTTAATTATAAACCTAGGTCTAGCCGTCAAAACCTAAAAACACACGATACTTTTCCTCTTCCGTTGTTTTCTTCTCAAACCCTCTTTCTGTACTTTCATCGCATCAAATCAAAATTAGGTCACTAGCAAGAACGGAGGCCAGGTAATTCTAATTCCCATGAGACTAGGTTAATTTATGTAAATCTTGATAGGTAATCCTAATCCCCATGACTCTTAGGCTAAATTTTATATCCTGATAGGTAATCTTGATCCCTAGATTATAGAAATCAATTGTTGTTTGAGTTTCGTACAAAGATATATATATATATATACACACACACATAATGAATGTGATTGTGTTGCCTCGACCTGCGTGTCTGAACTATGCCTGAACTAAATCCATATGCACGTCCCTGATTGAATTCAATTACTACCGTGCATTTTTTTATATTATATTAATTGATTTGAATTCAATTGCTACCTGTGCGTTTTTTATATATATTGAATAACGTTCTCGGTTTTCATGATAGAGTTGCAAATGTAAATGATTGAATTAGACTTTGAGATTTTCTCGTTTTTCCTTGGATTGAAACATCTACAGACGAAGTGCTTCAATTAATAAATCTGTGTGTGTGTCAGTGGCGAACCCAGGATTTTAGATTTATGGGTGCACAATTAGTAAGAAGATTTAGGGGTTCCGGGGCAGTGCGTCCGAAATTTTTTTTTAAGCAAAATTTTTAAACGCATTAAAAAACAAAAGAATATAAACAATAAAACTCAGATAATTCATATCCGTAGCCAAAATCACTAAGTAGATAACTGCATGCTAATGTAAAAGCAAGAATCATTGAGCCATTGACATACCCAGTAAACACTGCGCAAGCTACAGCTCACTATAATTGCGCCACACTGCACTAAACTCTTCCCGGAATGTGTTTAGACGCGCCTTCAAGTTAGGTGTTCTAAAGCTTGCATGTAGGATGGTAGCTGCAAAATGTGGGGGAGGTTAATCAACTTAAAAAAGGAAAGAATATGTGTGTGTTAACAAGAAGGATTAAAATTTATCAATATGTGATATACCAAGAAGACCAATTGCAAGCGCCCATAACACAGTTAAAAGACCAGCAGAGATAAGCCAAGATATTGTTATAATAAAAAGGAGGATACATGTTGGAACAACCCAAACACAGTTTTGTGCTAAAACATGGCCATATGGAGTACTTCTTCTATCCCAAAAGGTCACAAAAATATAGCACAGCAGTTTTTCATATATGGCTGGTGATCTTATGCTCTTTTCCATATATCAATTGTCATTACTTTAGCTGTGGAATTCAGATTTAAAATCTGCTTGCAATCTAAGCTAAAACGGTACCTTCTTTGTGTATAAACTAAAAGCTAAATATTTTGTAATTCTCAGAACACTAGGTAACAAACTATTAATCATTTGATTATATAAAGGAGATCCCAATTAAAGTTCTCTCTCAGCAACCAATCAACTCAATCATATGGTTTTGAATCTGCTGACCAAATTATGTGGCCTTTAATCAAACACATTGAATTTTGATTAACCAAAGTCTAAACCCTCCCAAGATTTTATGCTTTTTCCCCAACCCTTGCCATATCCCATCTAGAAAAAAGGTCCTGTATTTACATTAAAAATTCTGAAACAGGCATAAATAATGTAGTGCTCAAGATTTCATTGTCTAGAGTGATTTTACAGAGAATTTCGTGGGACCACATGCTGGATTATAAATGTAAGAAATTAAAGAAACCATGGCCATTTATATATGCACTGGATAAATCTAAAGATTTTTTGGGATTATTAGCATAAATTTATCAAAGAAACATTGTCTTTGGTAGTGAGCTGTTTGTTTGTATTGAAATTGAATGGAAGGCAAATGGAAAGGGAAAGGGAAAAGTGATTCCCTTTATTCGATATGCTGAAACATGAGGGGTTTGATAGTGAGCTGTTTGTTTATATTGAATGGAAGGCATGTTATCGTTTTCATGCCCCTATTATGCCCCTATTTCTGGCTTTTTAGTTGAGTTTTATTTCCGTCGTCTGTCTTTAATTCAACCATTACTCAATCAAAGTGGCTATCATTGTCTTATTATTAATTTATTACCACTTCCCCTCATCACTGCAAGCAACGCCAAGGATTTGGAATTTCTGAAAGCTTTTTAAGAGAGTGGGACATTGCAAGCAACTCACCAATAAAAGAGCAAGGGATTACCTGTTGTTGCTGAATTTCTTCTTCGCCGAAGCCCCTTACCCAGGCTCAGTGCTATAATACTGTAGGCAGCGGCGGATCTGGAAGCGAGAAGCAACGCCGGGGATCTGGAATCGAGAAGCAACGCCGCGGATCTGGAAGCGGCGTGGCTGAACGATTTGGAGGATGGATCGGTGAGGACTGAGGAGTGAGGATCGATTTGGAGGAGTGGTCGGTGAGGACTGAGGAGTGAGCACAATGAATTAGGAAAAAAAAATATAAGGAATGGACATAAGAGCGTTCGAACCCTAGACAGATGAGCTAAGTTCTGACCAACTACTCCAATTAGATAAATTGTAATAAAGGTCCTTTACAATATATATATTTTAAAAAAAATTTATGTCTGCACTTGCCCACACCAGCACTAGTGTGGGTCCGCCACTGGTGTGTGTGTATATATATATATATGCAACTGTGCTTATTTTGTGGGGTTACGTTTCTTTTAATTACTTATTTAATAATGATTTTTTTATATATAATATCTTCGACGCAATAAAATAAAACATGAACAGATTTTTGGTCAAAATATCTTTATATTTATATTTAATAAAAATAATAAAAATATATATATATAAGATAAATAAATAATAGAGATAATTTAGGAGCTTATAATGTGTGTGTTTTAAAACAATTTAACAGTGGGAAGATAGCTTTGGGATGGTACCTCCCAAAGTGATGAACACAACTTTTGGGTTTTATGCCGCTAATGTGAAAATGATAGTATCCGTTCTTCCCAAAGTGGTGTCTGGCAGGTTTCCGGGACACTAGTAGCAACTTTGGGAAGAGGTGTGCACACTAGGAAGATATGATTATATGTTTATGGCCAATTGATGATTGTGACTGGCAGGTTTCCGGGTCACAGGGTAGACTGGCAGGTTTCCGGGTCTACCATGGTTCTCTTCCCACTAAACTAAATGGACTGGTAGGTTTCCGAGTCCGAATGAAATTAAATAAAAAAAAATATAATGAATGATATTTGATTCAGTGTGAATATATGTATGTATATGTATATATATATGACGAATCTTGGATTTGTTATTTGATTAAATCACTGTGTGATTATATATTTGATTTTATTAATATATTTGAGTCATATAAATTGTTTTTAATTAGAATTACCAGCCTTTGCTGATGTATGTGTTCATGGGCTGCGACGATCCTTCGGGAGAGCAGATTTTCAGTGAAACAGGTCTCGACGTTGGGGCTGTTGGGGCTAGTAGTGAGAAGTGAGAAAGAACAATGAGAATGCTAGCTAGTTTTATTTTATCCTTTTATTTTATGCTTTGAATAAAATACTTTTATTTAAGTTTGGATTTATCTTAATGTAATAAGACAGCCTTGCACTTGTCCCAATACAAGTGCGGCGGTAACACTCCCCAAGGTTGTTTATTTCGAATTTTATTAATTTATTTATGAAAATCATTTAAATTTTTGTTATTATAACTGTTAGAAATCGGGGGTGTTACACTAAGATCGGCAATTTCATGGCCGCTTGCTTCGATGTTTCAACTCTCTGAAATTTTGCTGACCCTCATGCTCCGATCGTGTCTCCGATGTGCCCAGTTGCAAAACCCAACCCAAAACCCAAAACACCCACCACAAAGTTCTTGAGAAAATCAACGAGAATGACCGCGAAGAGGAAGTGGAACAACATGAGCAAGAACAAGAAGATGATGTGTGGGTCTGTGTTGTGGTTTTTTACTGTCTTGCATTTATATTACTTTTGTTTCTGTCAAAAAAGCCTACTTCTGTTTCTGTCATTTTGCTGTTCCTTGAATGTTTTGATATAAACAGCTGCATAAGTTTGGTTACTGTCCAATTTTTCGTTCGAACCGCATTGTCCCTTTAGTGCTTTACATTCTAACTAGATGCCAGCATTCGAACGGTTTAAAGGCATTTTGGGAATTTCACCTAATCCTCCCACTTAACGAACACCCAATTATTCATACCAAACATATCATTTTCCCTCAACTGACTTCCTTTCCTTAGTGTACTAAACGGCTCACATTTTTAAAGTTCTCTCCTAATCTTCCTTTCCATTCCTTTCCTTTCCATTCCTTTCCTTCCCAAAGTCTTCTTTGTAACAAACGGGGCCTTAGGGGGGAAAACTGTTCAATTTTTTTATAAAAAAAATTAATAAAAATATAATTTTGGTGACCCAATTTTTTTTTTTTTTACATTTTACCTCTTTTTTAAAAATTATTAATTCCCTCCCGCTTACGTGTATGGTGCACGCTTCCTCTTCCTCAGTTTCTCCGTGTCCGCTCTGCTCTACTCTGCCCTGCCATTAGTGGGGATGTCTACTCTGGCTTTGTAACACCCGCCTTAAATACACCCTTTAATTGCGTACACGGAAGCGTTCTTTACAAATTTAGCGTGAAGTTACTATTCACTATTCATGTATACGGTACTGTTCACATGTACGTACTATTCACTAATACGTACAAATATACGTCTAAGTATAAATCCGACGGAAGTAAAAATCTTTTTCCATCTTGTACTCATCCGTTTGCATCTTCTTCGTTCTTCAATCTTCTTACACGAGCTTCAAATTAACTATTGCAAAAATATATGCTGGGATTCAAACGAATCCCAGTAGTAACGTTAATCATCTCTCACATAAAATGCATACACAAAACATGCAAGTCAACCATCAATTATACATACAATTCATTCAACACATTCGACATTCAGATCATTCAAACATTATACATATATATGTACAACAGTAAATACATGCATGTAAAAGCACACATAGTATGTGAGAGAAGCGTTACTACCTAATGGTCTTTCCAATTCCTGATCCGGTTCTCTATCCTCTGGTCATCTCAGATAAATACCGAATCCTATATTTAAATATTCACGGATGGCAAGTTATTACTTGTCCAAATTCTCTATTTCTTATTTCTGAACAAATTCTATAATCCGGTAGAATTTTTCAATTAACTTAGAAAATTCATATTTAATTGCACAAAAATCCAATTGATGTGCTTCCAAAAATCACGTGTCCTTTATTAAGTCTATTTTCAAAGGAAAATACATTTCACTCCCAAATCCTTAGACACTTTCCCAGATTAATCAATAAATCCTTACTGTTTCAGAAAAACGTTCAGATTCATTGTCTAACTTCAAAAATACATATCTGGAGTTCTAGGTGTCCAAATCAGGTGTTTCAAAAATCCATGAAGTCCTTGTTAAGTCTAGTTTCTAGGAAAATTGGTTTCAACATTTAATCATATGCCAATAATTCCCAGATTTCAAAAATATAAACACTGTTCAGAAGACGTTTCAGAAAACGTCCCAGATTTCATACTTAACTTCAAAAATTCATAACTCCCTGAATATAAATCCAAATAAGGCTTGTGACCTATCAAATTAAAGCTTGATAAGTCTACTTTTATTCTGGAAATTTTCATAGAAAAACTCAAATGTTTACTATTTTAAAAGTGAATCCGAAAATCACTGTTCACTTCTGGAAACCAGCATTTTTCAGTGTTCAACTTCTAACTTTGAAAAATCATAACTAATTCTATAGAACTCCGATTAAGGTGATTCAAAATTCTATTTGAAGTTCTATAAGTCTAGTTTATGGAAAAAAATATTCATCAAGCCAATTATTGGCTGTGTAATTCCCAGAAATTCCAAAATTGAACGTTGTTTGATTCTAAAAACAGGATTTTCCCAGATTTCCTAATCAAACTTAGAAAAATCATAACTGGAGTTCTAGAATACATTCTACCACTCATTTGAAAGCTCAAGAAGTGAACTTTCTTCTTACCGAAATTCACAGTCAGAGGATATCACTTGTTTGTTCAAAACGTTGCATGACCACGACTGTCACCAAAACTTCCAGATTTTCTTTTCCTTCTTCCGATGACTCATGCTTCTCAACGGTTTCTTCCTCTCGGCTCCCTCTCTTCCACGTTCTCATTTCTCTTGCTTCTTTTCTCCAGCTCTCTCTTTTGTCAAGGACTCTCCCTCTCTCTCTCTCTCTCTCTTCTGAGCTCTCTTTCTCTTATTCGGTGACAGAACAAAATAAAGAATGGAAGGAGTGTACTACATTTTCTCCCGTAAATGAATAAGAGAGAGTGAATGATTATTTGAGGGAATAGTAGGTGTGCATGTGAATGGGAGAGGGGCCAGCAAAATGAGAAAATGAGTGGAGTTGTTAGATGATGGTGGGAGACAATTTGGCTGCATGTGTGTGTCGTCCTTGTGCAGCCCATGAAGAGATAAGGAGCATGTGAGCAATGCACTAATGATAAAGAAACAAATTGACATATGAGTTGTCCATTGTTAAATAGGTGCAGATTTCTTCTTCTTTCTATATAGCCTCATTTATTGACTTTGGTTCCAAAATTTCTTTACTTCACGTGATTGAAGAAATAGATAGAAACTTTACAAATTCTAATAAGTAAAATCTGAAGATATGGTCCAAAATAATTTCATTTGATCTTCTTTGATTCCCAAATAAAAATACTTTTGTTTGCAACTTCATCTTTTCCTCATTTAATTGCAACGTTGAGTATTAGAAATAAATCCTTAATACCTTATAAGGACTCTTCTTTCTTAATTAGCTTCTTTCTTTCATAAAATATTGACTCTAAAATTTCAAGCCAATATTTATTCTCAATTATTTTTCCTTATATTTATTCTTTTCCTGACAATTCCAAGGGGGAAAAAAAAAAGACCTTATATTTCAATAATTATTCAGGCTAATTTCTCATAATAAATTCTCATTAAAAATGTTTCTTATTTCCAAATTTTAAAATTTGGGATATTACAGGCTTGGTTGGAGGCATAGTCGAAAAAGGTATTGCAAAGAAGCCACCGAGCAAGCCCACTTCCATTTCTTTCTTCCCTAAGCCTACGATTCTTCCTTTTCCTGTTGGCCACCATCATTCCAACTTCCGAGGGTCCTGTAAGTGCTTCTCGTTTTCTTCTTTAAGTCTTATTGCTTCCATTTTGAATTTTTGATGGTGATTGTTGGTTTTAACTGTTAGGCTATAGAAAATGGCCTCACTTTAGAACTGAAAGTCTGAGTCTTGGGTTTAGTATGACATGAGCTAGCATTTGGATAAGCTCAAATGCGAATAGCTTTCTATTTTTTCTCATTTTGATCGTAATTTTGGGCTCTAAACATTTAGTCAACAAAATGGTGCAATTCTTATGATGTTAAAGTAAAAAAGCAACATAACCTTTGGAGGGTAGATTCCAGATAAAATTCAATAAAGAAACTACTAGCATTTTGATCTTATGATTTTCAACAAAATGGTGCAATTCTGATGATGTTAAAGTAAAAACCAATGTAACCTTTGGAGGGTAGATTCCAGATAAAATTCAATAAAGAAACTACTAACATTTTGATCTTATGATTTTTGGCTTATGAAATCAATCCTAAGCAGTATACACCATTCAGAAAAGTATGGAGGAAGAAGACGAGATGGCCTAAGTATTTGATAAGAGTGAGTGGTGTACTGGTGTAGAAAAGATGACTTTGTTTCTCATAACACAAACATAGCATTCACAATGTAAGAGTCACCGCATTTATATAGGCACTAACTCACAACCTTCAAAAATCCTTAATGTCTAATGGCTAATTCTCTTTAGCTAACATATCCTCAACTAACGTAAACTAATCTAACTATCCCTGTTGTGGCTGATATACTTAATAACACCATATATTAACAGTTACTACATATAAGTATTACACTACCTAGTATGATTTTTTTATTGATAGTTTTATTATAAATCTGAATATTTTAAACTTATATAATCATAAAAAATTTTAATTAGTTAATGAGTATATATTTGACCCAAAAAATTTATCATGTCACGCCCTCTGTCAGGGTAGTTCATCCTTTCTTCTACGCCTGCCGTTTAATGGAAATTCTGAAACTTGACGAGGGCAACTTTCTGGTGGTGAAGCACACAAGGGTTCTTCTCTACCGTACCTGTTACTCTTTCACTCCCTGGAAGGCCTGTGGTCCGAAACTCACAGCGACTCACTCCCTCTGCAGCCATTGTGCTTCCGATTCCTGTGGTCCGAAACTCACAGCGACTCACTCCCTCTGCAGCCATTGTGCTTCCGGTTCCAACAAGCATCAACATTTTCCGCATTCCACAAACAGTTTTCAATTTGGTTTGCTCTGACGAAGTTTCAAAACATATCTGACGAAATTCCTAATCGAGAAATATGCAGTTCAATAAAGGAACCTTGAGTTGTCGTGAGGAAATTCCTGACCAGGCCTCCGCGTGAAGGCGTTGGCGCTGTTGTTGGAAGAAGCATCGGACGGTAATAACAAAGAATCACGAATTTTTCTTTCGTTTATTGTTAGTTTTGATCTGGAAGTAATTAATATTGATGACACTTAAGGAATTCAAATTGAGCATGCTGGTTCTTTTTTTATATGTTTCAGGTTTGAGATTAAGTGCTTTGATCCTTTTCTGATGTTGGATGAATTTTCAGGCGAATGAATGAATATTAACCCTGTAATTTTGGTTCTGTTTTCTGGAAAATGATCAGACACTACAAATTGCCTGTGAATATTACTCAAAGAATTATCTTATTGAATTGCTTCGTTTTCTATTTTTGATTTGCTTTTCGCTACTGAGAAAGTGATTGTTCTTTAATTCTGTAGTTTCTGCTCCAACTGGCTTCCCTAATCATCCACATAGAGGTTTGCAATTTGGATCATCAATTTTTGTTTGTTCTCCAAACAAATACATACATGTGTGTGTAATCTAACTCGTAATTAATCTGATCTCCGTGATATTCTTGACCGCTACGACGAGGATGATGATGGAGATTGTAGTTTCGATTCCGACTTTGGTTATGAAGATGACAACGAAGAAGATGAGGAGGAGGAAGGAGGAGAGACCCGGAATCACTTGCCCTGCCTATCCTTTGGATAGAGAGAGAGCTCTTCTCCTCTAGATCTGATTTTTTTACTTTATATTTTTTTTTAAAAAAATATTTTAATAGGTAGAGAATCTAAAATAAAGATAATCCCTCAATTAATATTTTTTAAAAAATAATTTTTTATTTTAAAAAAAAAAGTAAAAAAAATAAAATCTGGACCATCCAGATTTGATCTGAACGGTCCAGATTAGATAGGTAGATGGTGTCTATCCTTGGCATAGACACCAAAAGTGGTTCCAGAGTGACCCAAGTGGTTTCATGGTCTTGTGCTTCTGCTTCGGTGTCATCGCTGCCAATTGGAGAGAACCAGGAGGGTGGAGATGCGTGAAGAGAGACATTGGTTCGGAACGGAGATACTTTTTAAGACGTACCGTTTAAAAATCTTAACTTTTAGACCTTATATCTCAAAAGCTAGTCTAAAAAATAATTTTTAAAACTAGTTGAGAAATCAGTCTTAAAAATAATAAACATTAAATCGATTATATCGAGATCGGATCCAAAACTAATCTAAAAGGCGATTTCTATAGAACACAAAACTTATTGTAACATTCTGAATTTTGGACCTAAAGACTAGAAAATTAGCCTATTTTCGGAGGACTATTAGACCCTATTTTTGAAAATGAATTTAGAATCAGTATTTTATTGGACATGAATAGTGTTTACTATTCACAAATACGTACATGAATAGTATTCACTATTCACAAATACGTATTCACTTTTTATAAATACGGTATTTAATCGATATTTTGAGAAATATGAAAAGTATTTACTATTCACAAATACGGTATTTACTATTCAAAAATACGGTATTTACTATTCCTAAATACGTATTCACTTTTTGAAAATACGTATTTACTATTCATGCGGGACCCACGTCAAAATAATTCTCCTCCTGCCGACACATTCACGGGAGAAATTTTGAAAAATTTGACGCGGGACCCACTCAATAATAATATTATTATAATATAATATCTTATACTTTGGAAAATAATAGAAATAAAATTATTTCCAATAAACCGTGAATTAGGTTTTTAAAGTAAGGGTATATTATAAATAAGTGAATTTTTATCTCAGAGTGGGTTATCTCCGAAGTCATTTCCGTAATCGGCGGAATGATTATTTGAGATAGGTTGAACCGATATTTTGAAGCAGGACAGATAGTGGAATCTGTAGGAAATAAATCATAACTCAAAATCCTTGAACTAAGTAGTAAACAACTGCACATATTATGAATCAGTGAATTTTTGTCTAGAAGATGGTGTCACCCGAAGTAATTTCTGTAACCGTCAGTGTCCGACTTAAAATCTTCGGCAGGTTACGGAATACCCTAAATAGGATCAAAAATTTAGTTGACCCAGATATTTCTGAAGAGGAAAAATAGAACTACAAGGCTGTGCTTCCGGATTCTTGAGAATTTCTAATATAACGCGATTAGAACACCGATCAGGGAATCTTTATAGGATAAATGCAAAAGAGTAAGAAAGTGTCATCGTCATGATGACGTCATCGATGACGTCATCGATGACGTAAGCAAATGGATTGGACGGTTGAGATGAAGCCATGTTTAAAGTCAAGATCCAACGGCCAAAATCTGACCTGATAAAGTATGAATAGTGTCATGCTTTTTCACTATAAATAGAGGCTTCATTTCTTCATTTTCTTCACACCAAACTCAGAGAACAACAGTTGAGTTTAAGAGAAGAGTGAGAATTCTTAGAGTTAGAGAGAGAGTTTAGAGTAAAGTTCTTGAAGCTGGAGAGAATGAGCAGGAACTTCAAGGGTAAGTTCTTTGGTCTCTAGTCTTAATATTTGGTAGTTTCTTTTGGTAATTATAGTAGAAATGCCAGATAGAGTTTTTCTGAGTATGCTCTGTGGCTGCAGCTTAGTCTGATCTGTCACATCAGAAAAGAATTATCCTTGGACAGTAAATATTATTTACTAGCACAGTAAAAAAATATTTACCGGCACGGTAAAAATATTTTTACTGGTACTATTCACATGAATAGTGAATATCCAACATAGTTTCCGCAAATGCTGAAAATTAATGGTCACTGATAAAAATGATATTATAGGATATCCGAGGATTCCGGAGTCAGATTCAAAGGAAGTTTGGGGATACGTGAATAGTGCCGTATACGTGAATAGTGCCGTATACATGAATAGTGCCGTATACATGAATAGTAATTTACTATTCACGTGGAAGGAAGGTACGGACGCGTATTGTAACCTTAACTCTGATGCTTATGGTATGCTTATATGTGATAGAT
Source organism: Acacia crassicarpa (assembly GCA_034222035.1). Lineage (NCBI taxonomy): Eukaryota > Viridiplantae > Streptophyta > Magnoliopsida > Fabales > Fabaceae > Acacia > Acacia crassicarpa. The sequence goes on along the minus strand of JAWXYG010000009.1, from coordinate 12,402,266 downwards.
AGTCTGAAATTCTGTTTTTGAAAATTGATCATACACATACAACTTGATACGGGTTATAGTCTTGATAACGCCGTTATGTTTTCCTAGCGCTGAGGACACGGATGTACACCGTGGCACTGGTGAATAGTGCAGACTATAATAACATGCATATTGCAGTGGCTGTGTTATGTTATTATGTGAATATGAGAACAATGCATGTGATTATTGCTATTTTGACATGAATATCTGTCATACATATTTGATACATAAGCATGAGGTTAACCGTTACCTGAGGTTCAATGGGTATTGAACCTCAGCTCTTACTGTAGCTTCAGGATTTTCGGAGTGAACAGAAACAGAAACAAGGGTAAGCAGCAGGCAGAAGGACTAGCTGGAGAAAGTCCTGTAGATATGTATAGTCTTTCGAACTCTTTGTATCAACAAACCAGTACACTACAGTGGTTGAATATCAGTTACTTTGTATTTAAAATCATTTCGTTGCTCAACTCTGGTTAAATTATTTTGAACTCTGATCAAATAATTTCGAAAATGCTTTAGGAAAAGTTGGGGTGTTACATTTTGGTATCAGAGCAGACATCCTGGCACAGAGTTAACTAAGTTACTCCAAACAGTCCGATATCTAGAAAGGGGTTTTGTGGTTGGCAATCAGTTTCCTTGAATTCGTCGAGCCTTCCACAAAAACACCTGCCTAGTCGGATTGTCTGAGTAGCGGAGTTAGGTTCTAAGCTTTCAAAAGTGTTTTATCTGGTATGAACCCGACTCAGTTACAGTAAACCATTGGTGCCGAAGGTAGGGCCGAGTCTATGTGGATCAGCCAATCAGTCACCCTAGCACGGTGAGGCTCCCATGATAGACGCCTACCTGGCCAATCGGTTTGACTAACTAAGTTAGGCTCTAAGCCATGGTTTTAAAAGTATTTCAAAAAAAAAAAAAACAAGTACAAGTACTGATACAATACTGGTGTTGTGATACAAAAAGGACGTACATCCTAAGGAAAAGGGTTAGGCTCGGGAGGCCTTGATATAGAGTAGATGGCACAGAATATGGTTTCTGTTGTTAAACTTTAAGACTTTTGATATGGGAATCGGAATCTAAGTTAAATCCCCGCTCAGAGTTTCAAGGGAAGTGGTACAGAGAAGTCGGTACGACTTAAGTTTTCCGGTAGACAGTAACCTACTGTTTAGGTTTCCCTTGGATAGTAACCTATCGATTTAATGTCCTTGTCAAAATAATAACTTGTTAAGGTACCCTGAGAAGAAAATCCCTACCTTGTAGAGGCCAGACACCATGCGTGCAAAGGGGCGTGGCTCCGGGGACGAAGATCTTTTGATTAAGTCCTTGACGGTGGTGATCAATTGACAGAAGAGGGAAAGTACCCAGTAATTCTGGGGAGACAGTTATGTCATACTAGTGCCTATGAGAGTTGTAGGTACCCAGTAGTAAGTATACCAATATTAGTACCAAGAATCAATAGACATTATGAAGTTAATATTGCTTAGGCGAGAGAAATCTCAGAACTATGACCCCTGTGTGAGTAGGAACCCTGAGAAAATATGAGTGAGTTTTGCCTAGGTTCCAAATACCTAAGAGATAGTTCCTTAACAGAACCATACGAAAGCTGGAAACCTCAGTAGCCACCAGGTTATGGTCTCAAGGTGGGACCAAAAATCATAGAGATATTAGTGGCTAATAGATTTCCCAAGAAGTAGGTGATTACCCAATAGGGAAAGTTGAGTTAAGGATAATGCCTGGAGCTAAACAGAAAGTGAAAATTTACAAATAGAATGACCCTAGATAAGATGGCAGACATAGAAACAACGGTTTATGAAACTACTAAAGGATAGGAACCTGTTAAGATTTGAGTTCCCATTATAATGATTCAAAGACGATCACTGGCGCTACTTATGGAAAGTTTAATCGGAGAAGGATACCTACGGGGAGTTCTGATCAAGGAGGCTTACCTACAGAGGATGCTAACCGGAAAAGCTGACTGGTCTGCGAAGACTGAGTGAAGCGCCGAGTAATGTGCCGTAGAGCAGAGCCACCGTGACGACGAACCGTAGAGTGGGGCCGCCGTGACAATGAACCATAAAGTAGAGTTACCAGTGCATCAGTTCTCAAGGTAAGTAAATTATAATGAGTCTCACATCGAATAGGTTCCCCAGAGTGAAGGTTTAAGTAATTTAGTATATCGTCATGGTTTGCTCCAGTGCTATACAATATATATTGTGTTTATAGGCTAGCAGAAGCCCATAGTTGTCAGACAACGAATATGAGAAGTGTCCATAAAATTTTGTGAGATCCGAGGATAGCGAACGATGTTTGAAATAGCTGGAAGATTAAAGAAGAACAAACTAAGTATTTTATGGATAGTTTGAGTAGCCAAGGACAGAGGTTCCAATGCGTGTAGTTAGTGATGACCTTCTAATGTTAGTTGTCTGATTCCTAAGTAAGGTTTAAAAAAAAATTGAATTTTTGAACTTACCAATGCACCTGCTATTTTGAAATTTTCGGAGTTTACTTTCAAATTTGTGAAATCGAGTTTTCAAATGAAATATTTTTCAACAGAATTTGAGACCACAGTGAAGGTTATGATGTTGTCTTGTACAAACGGTTTTGTTAGAACCCAGAGTTTGAAACTGAGTTTTCAACTATGTTGTGGTAAAGTCAGTACAAAACTAGAAGGACAGAAGCTGTTGTAGATGTACACAGTTTGCTGGGTCTTGCTAGATGTTTTAAAATGTTTGAAATCGCTGGCCTTTGATAAATGTTCTTTTTGAACAAAAATTTTTGGAGGGATTTTGTTTGAGAAAATGGAAATCGCACCAACAGTGAACGCACCCAATCCATAACACTTTGCCGAGGGCATATGTTTTGTTTAGTACAACCTGACTGTCTATGACTGGACTGAGTTCCGCTAGATAGGATTGCTACTTTATGTGCCAGTGTGAACACTGGGTCTCCTGAGAGAGGGGCGGAGGTTCTCCCACATTGTTGATAGTACTGTTGAGACTGGATTTGAGGATTGGGGTAAGGCGCTTACTGTACCAAATGGTTAAAATAATGGTGTGTACTCTCAATTGTAAAATTTTGTGAAATAAATTAGCTCCCTCAAAGATATGTGCCGGTAATAAAAGTTTTTGAAAATGATCCGGCAGTGAAAAATGTTTTCACGAATTTGTGATGGCAGCGATTAAATTTAAAAATGTTATAGCACTATTACTTTGTGGTATAGTGCAGATTGTGAAATGTACTGAAACCACGGAAAATTTTTCATGTTTGAAAATTTGAAAATGAGACAAGAAAATTTATTGAATATTGGATTCTGTAGGCCCAAATTACTTTCTAGGGGATGAATATTTTTATTGGTGTCTAGGAAAGTGATTGAAAGACTAAGCCCCTATTTGATGGTTATTCATTTTGTTGCCGTTGTAAAAAGTATGAAGAGATTTTCGCTAGATTTACACTTACCTAGCTAATTTATATGAGTAACAGATGACAATACCATAACAGAATGCGGACATAGTCTTGATTATACAGAATAACTGGCTTAAGTTTGAATTTAATAAGATAAAGCTGAGTTTGGCAGGAAAACTCGAAAATCCTTATGAATTCTAGAATAAGAGATTACAAACATTAGCAAGAAGGCTAAGAAGAGTAGACTATATTAATTCAAGCATCAAGAACAACAGTTGGTACAATCCCACCGCAAGCTTCGACTATCTCAAGTTTAAGTCTATTAATTTCTTCCTGAGCGGCTGCACTTGAGAGAGGACCATCAGAAGACATTGTTTTTCTCAATCTAGCTATTTGCTTCATAGTGCTTCGAATTTTTACATACGGCCAATGCTTTATTCCTCCCCTATGGCATATTTTCATTAGAACATTTTTGCATAGACGAACTTGTTGAGCCGCTTCTTGTTGAGGTAAATGGAAGAAGTCTCTAAGATCATCTATTGACATTGATGCAGCTCTAATATTTTGTTCAGCTCTTGATCGGTATGGATTACTAGGTATGGGGACTGAAGGATTATTATTTACAACCATGAGCTCTTTTCCTTTATTGGATATATTTTCTGTATTGGTTGGAAATGAACTATTAGGGAGTTCATTTTGATTTTTAGTCCATTCCAAACCAACACAGAGAGCCTCATAGTAGGCTGATATGGGATCCGACACCAGGACATACCCTAAAGATTTTTGATTCAAACAATAATTTTCTAGAAAATGTTTGACATCATCTAAATTCTTCTTACCAAAGTCAAATACTTGAGGACTGAAAGAACCTCCTTGTACGTCCTGGTGAAAGACAGCGTGGCATATCATACCAATCCTCCCATGAACTTCAAGTTTATGGTATTGAAGTCCATTGGTATGAATAATCTCTCGTAGAACATGGCAGCAACCACATGAAAATGGATTAGTAGTCTCAGTCAAGGTAGAAGCAGGATTCCTTGGTTGAGAAGGTACCGTAGACTCCATAAGTTCTGCCACATTACGACACCTTTGGACAGGTCGCCTTGATGGACCTGCTTCAGATTCCTTTCTGTTAGTAGTTGTAAAAATAGAATCTTGTATCCTTGGAGGAGGAGTAGGAATGTTAATCGTTGAGGCAGATGGATGAACGTTCATACTTACGGGATTTTGGGGAAATAAAGAAGAATAAGGGTATGATGCATTGTTTGACAAATCAGACAACATGTTAGTCTGATAGTCATGAAGTAAGGCTTCAAGAAAGAAAGGGTTGAATGAATCGGAGACTGGAATAGAGTTACTTGAACCGGCCATGTTTAAGGATAATGTGGAAGGTTATAGTGAAGATTACGATCGGAGAGGAAATGAATATTTTGTGAAGTTTGAGAGAACATGAAACATTTACTCTTTCTTTACTCGATTTATAGCTGGGCTAGCAACGTCTAGATTTTGTTAAGCAGCATCGGATTCTCATCTGTCGTTGGCTCAGAATAGTGCAGACTTTGTTGTTATGCGGAAAATTTTATGGCACCGCACCCTAGTGCACCCTAGCCACCGTTAGGGGTCGCAGTTTCCTAGACCTTTGCAGACAGAAATCGCTATGGCATTTATTGCCAGCTGTGTTTTCAAGAAAATAAGTTTGGACGTTTATACGCACATTTATCTAAGAAATCTGTCTTAGATGTGCAACTGACTCAAGATGTCGGAATTGACATTTGAAAATAGGATTTTGAAGCGTAAGCGTGCTAAGGTGATAGTAATCTTGGGAAGGGTGACTTTCTAATAATATTAGATGAACCGGAGAGAATCCGAAGATTTGAAATGATGATGAGAATAGTATCTATGATGATACTTGGTACCAGAATTAAGAGAATTGGAGTGATAGACAAACCCAGAAAATAGAATTTTTCCTGGATCACTAGTTGGCATGCTAGTACAAAGGAAGAGGTTGAATTATAGAAAATGAAATGGAGCATTTGTGAAATGTTCCCAGTTTAATGGAGCATTGAATAGTAGGATGTATGCTAGATAAGCATGTATAAGGAAGAAGTATATTAGAGGTCTAGATAACCTTTTGATTTTATATTGTCAAATTTCGAGGACGAAATTTATTGAACGGGGGGAGAATTGTAACATTCTGAATTTTGGACCTAAAGACTAGAAAATTAGCCTATTTTCGGAGGACTATTAGACCCTATTTTTGAAAATGAATTTAGAATCAGTATTTTATTGGACATGAATAGTGTTTACTATTCACAAATACGTACATGAATAGTATTCACTATTCACAAATACGTATTCACTTTTTATAAATACGGTATTTAATCGATATTTTGAGAAATATGAAAAGTATTTACTATTCACAAATACGGTATTTACTATTCAAAAATACGGTATTTACTATTCCTAAATACGTATTCACTTTTTGAAAATACGTATTTACTATTCATGCGGGACCCACGTCAAAATAATTCTCCTCCTGCCGACACATTCACGGGAGAAATTTTGAAAAATTTGACGCGGGACCCACTCAATAATAATATTATTATAATATAATATCTTATACTTTGGAAAATAATAGAAATAAAATTATTTCCAATAAACCGTGAATTAGGTTTTTAAAGTAAGGGTATATTATAAATAAGTGAATTTTTATCTCAGAGTGGGTTATCTCCGAAGTCATTTCCGTAATCGGCGGAATGATTATTTGAGATAGGTTGAACCGATATTTTGAAGCAGGACAGATAGTGGAATCTGTAGGAAATAAATCATAACTCAAAATCCTTGAACTAAGTAGTAAACAACTGCACATATTATGAATCAGTGAATTTTTGTCTAGAAGATGGTGTCACCCGAAGTAATTTCTGTAACCGTCAGTGTCCGACTTAAAATCTTCGGCAGGTTACGGAATACCCTAAATAGGATCAAAAATTTAGTTGACCCAGATATTTCTGAAGAGGAAAAATAGAACTACAAGGCTGTGCTTCCGGATTCTTGAGAATTTCTAATATAACGCGATTAGAACACCGATCAGGGAATCTTTATAGGATAAATGCAAAAGAGTAAGAAAGTGTCATCGTCATGATGACGTCATCGATGACGTCATCGATGACGTAAGCAAATGGATTGGACGGTTGAGATGAAGCCATGTTTAAAGTCAAGATCCAACGGCCAAAATCTGACCTGATAAAGTATGAATAGTGTCATGCTTTTTCACTATAAATAGAGGCTTCATTTCTTCATTTTCTTCACACCAAACTCAGAGAACAACAGTTGAGTTTAAGAGAAGAGTGAGAATTCTTAGAGTTAGAGAGAGAGTTTAGAGTAAAGTTCTTGAAGCTGGAGAGAATGAGCAGGAACTTCAAGGGTAAGTTCTTTGGTCTCTAGTCTTAATATTTGGTAGTTTCTTTTGGTAATTATAGTAGAAATGCCAGATAGAGTTTTTCTGAGTATGCTCTGTGGCTGCAGCTTAGTCTGATCTGTCACATCAGAAAAGAATTATCCTTGGACAGTAAATATTATTTACTAGCACAGTAAAAAAATATTTACCGGCACGGTAAAAATATTTTTACTGGTACTATTCACATGAATAGTGAATATCCAACATAGTTTCCGCAAATGCTGAAAATTAATGGTCACTGATAAAAATGATATTATAGGATATCCGAGGATTCCGGAGTCAGATTCAAAGGAAGTTTGGGGATACGTGAATAGTGCCGTATACGTGAATAGTGCCGTATACATGAATAGTGCCGTATACATGAATAGTAATTTACTATTCACGTGGAAGGAAGGTACGGACGCGTATTGTAACCTTAACTCTGATGCTTATGGTATGCTTATATGTGATAGATAGTCTGAAATTCTGTTTTTGAAAATTGATCATACACATACAACTTGATACGGGTTATAGTCTTGATAACGCCGTTATGTTTTCCTAGCGCTGAGGACACGGATGTACATCGTGGCACTGGTGAATAGTGCAGACTATAATAACATGCATATTGCAGTGGCTGTGTTATGTTATTATGTGAATATGAGAACAATGCATGTGATTATTGCTATTTTGACATGAATATCTGTCATACATATTTGATACATAAGCATGAGGTTAACCGTTACCTGAGGTTCAATGGGTATTGAACCTCAGCTCTTACTGTAGCTTCAGGATTTTCGGAGTGAACAGAAACAGAAACAAGGGTAAGCAGCAGGCAGAAGGACTAGCTGGAGAAAGTCCTGTAGATATGTATAGTCTTTCGAACTCTTTGTATCAACAAACCAGTACACTACAGTGGTTGAATATCAGTTACTTTGTATTTAAAATCATTTCGTTGCTCAACTCTGGTTAAATTATTTTGAACTCTGATCAAATAATTTCGAAAATGCTTTAGGAAAAGTTGGGGTGTTACACTTATCATTGAGAACGTTAAAAATGAGATAAGATTATAAGGATTTGGATATGAATTTTTCATTGAATTTAAACTTTTAACCTTCCCTGAGATAATTTAAGCGCCTCTTCCTGGGACGTGGCTTCACTCCACTTTGGTTAGCATCCATTGTCAATCACTTCCCCAAAACAGCGCCGTTTTGGTGCAAAATGACACTGCCGGTCCTTTTTTTTCTTTTAATACACATATTTTAGGGTGCTGTATATACCAAAAAGATACTTCAAGATACTGATCAGTACTGAAAAAATATTGACTAGTACTTCATAATATTGAAAAATTATTTTAGGATATTGAAAAAATATTTCAGAATACTGGCAAGTACTGAAAAAATACTTTATGATCTTGAAGAATTATTTTTATCATGAGATAATTTTTCAAGATCAAGAAATATTTTTTCGGCACCTGCCAGTATCCTCAGTCAGTATCCTAAAGTATTTTTTTAGTACAAGTCAATATCCTGTAATATTTTTTCAACATCCTAAAATAATTTTTCAAGATTATGAATTATTTTTTCAGTATTTTTCAATATTAGTCAGTATCCTGAAGTATCTTTTTAGTATATGCAGTACCCTAAAATATGTGTTTCTTTTTTTTAAAAAAAAAAAGGACCAGCAGTGTCATTTTGCGCCAAAACGGCATTGTTTTTGGGGAAGTGATGGGCAATGGATACTAACCGAAGTGGACTGAACCCGCGACCCTCTTCTTGAGTCAATTATTTTTAAGTATACATGATATACTGCTACCTTTTGTCTCTTTTGTCTTTAAGATCTCGTAGTGCAATTTGTACTACCAAGAATATAGTACGTCAAGCACTGGAAGTATAATTATCTATAGTCTGGAGTTGGAACAAGCTAGGACCCTGTATTTAAAATAATAATTAAAAAAATTGAATTTTGAATAGGAAACCAAGGACACGTACATTAAAAAACAAGGAGCTCGTCTTACCAAACAAAAAAAATAGGAGCATGATTAAAGATTTGTAGTTTTATATTGGTATCTCAATTGACGTCATGCATGACATAAATGGATGAAATATAATATTCGATTCACATTGTCCACTCAATGAAGATTCAAATTCTAATTTTAAATAAACAAAAAAAAGAGACTATATATATTAGCTTTTAGAGTTTGCGATAAATATGTATAACCAAACCAAGGAAATAGCCAGCGAAAAAGGAAAAAGATGGAGTGTGAAAGGCAAATCAGGTTTTGTAGATTCTAACTTGTGAAGGTTAATTTATTTTCAGAGAAAGCTTGGGTTTGGGATTCATGTGTGTGTGTGTGTGTTATATCTTGCAGGGAAGCAGCACTTGAAGGAAGCTTCTGTAAATGTGGAGAGGGTTGGACATGTGTGATCAGCAAGAGTTCAGGCCCTGAAGAACAAAAACCCTACTTTAAATGTGGCGAAAGCTGCGAATGCTCCATTATGTACTCTTTCTGTCCGCTCCATAACATAAGAGATATTTATTTAATTTGATAAGATTAAAGAAGTCGGTTAAATTAAATAATATAACATATATTTTCTAAAATATTGTTGTCATTTTCCTTAATTCCCTCATTTCCTCTGTTCTTTTGTTATTGTTGATAGAGCATCAATGGGGACAAATTAGAAAAAGATCGAGAAATATAAAATATATGTTATACATTTAGGACCAAAATCAACTCTTCTCTTATATTGAGAACTAGACATGACACTTACAAATTCATATATGGTTTTTATTGTGATACATGTGCAGAGATGGGGTGAAAGAGGAGGTGGTACCTAGTGAGGGTGCGAGTGGAGCATACTGCAAGTGCGCAGAAGGATGGAGCTGTGTGATTTCCAGGGTTCAGCCATCTGATGCCCAGAAAGGTTTTGAATGCTCTGGACCCTGCACTTGTGAGGCCAAGTGAATACGTTATATTATGTGTGGTCTTTAGTATAAAATCTAGTTTTTACTGTAAATTTAATATGCACTACAAATTAGATCTTATATATTAAAGACGGGAAGTTGTATATACTACTTTCAGTCTTAAATATTGAAAAAAGTTTGTAGTGTAATTAACACTACAAACTTTATTTTATATTTAAAACCGAAAGGAGTATTAGTTATTATCTGTTTGTTTTGGTTGCAAAAATAAAGTAAGGTTGTCTGTTCCAACTCGTGGCTTCACTTACCCTATGAATCTGTTTGTTTTGGTTGCAAAAATAAAGTAAGGTTGTCTGTTCCAACTCGTGGCTTCACTTACCCTATGAATCTGCAGTTTTGTGTGATTTGTGGTTGTGTATATCACTACAAAAAAAAAAAAGGATTTTCCGCGACGACTTTTGGTGGCAACAGTGAAAGTCGCCGCCAAAAGTAAGACTTTCGGCTGCGACAGTGGTAGTCGCCGCTGAAAGTAAGACTTTCGGCGGCAACAATTTGTGTCGCCACTGAAAGTATGACTTTCGGTGGCGACAAAAATTGTCGCCGCTGAAAGTCATACTTTCGGCGGCGACAAAAATTGTCGCCACTGAAAGTCATACTTTCAGCGGCGACATTATGTTGTCGCCACCAAAAGTATGACTTTCAGCAGCAACTCTTATAAGTCGCCGCCAAAAGTATGTTTTAGCGGCGACTTAATGTCGCCGCTGAAAGTTTTTTTTTCCTTTTTTATTTAAGATATTTATACAATAAATATATTTATTGATGAAATTTTTTATGAAAAAATAGATTAATTTTTTGGATTATTGTGAGATAAAGAGAGTTTGAGAGATAGTGTGTGTTGCTTAAAGTTGATTTTCAATAATTGTAGCAAGAGATTGTACATTTTAATGAAAATATATATAGTAGATTATTAATCTAATTTAGCAACAGAAATGGATGATTTGTCGTCAAATGGACTGTCACTAATTAATTAATGATATAATGTAGTCATTAAGTTAATTTAGCGGTAGAATTTTGTTATCAATCCACTATTTTTTTTTAGTGAACGTCTATTCAAATTTATAATAATAATACATTTTTGTGTGTGAGTCACTATGTTTCAATTTAGTTGATTAATCTATGTTTAGCATGAGATTAAACATCAAACTTGTAAAGATTGAAGTCTTTTAATATATGTAAAATAAAACAATCGAGACTAGTCTCTATCTCTTCATTTATCTAAGAATCTTACACAGTAGTAGTGTTGTGCCATCGCTTTAACGTGTAAGAAGAGGAAGTGTTACAGACTTCCTCTCTAAATCAGCTGTATCAATCCCCTGTATAATGGAAGCACCATAGAATTTATAATGAAAACAACAGTCGATGAGAAACAAGGAACTTGTCCCCAATTCTTTACTAACCATTATCCTGGGAGTGTTTTAAATTTTTAGATCGCTTAATTTTGAGCGCATTTAGAAAGTTCACTATCGTTTGTTCGTTCATGACTTTAATTTTACAATTTCGTTCAAATTTAAATTTGTCTCTTCAAATTATTAAATAAAATTATGTAAGTTAAATCTCATTGTTTGCTCAACTCTCTTACTCAGCCCACCCTAACTAGTGCCCCACGTAGCAATGGTAAAGCATATTGCTATATGGCAATGTTAGTGAGATGCTCTTTGATTAATCAACATTGTTTGGATTACCTAGAGACAAAATCAAGGTTTTAATTATACTTGCAAGGATCCATGTGATTTATATATGATATACCCTAGCCTTATATGATATATATGATCCAATTAGTTAACTATTGGTAACATATATCTGATTTGATATTTTACAATTTCAAATATCTTTTTTGACTTTTTTCCTACTAAATAAAATATAATTTAATTAAACTCAATAGCTCCAATTTATCACTAAAAACACACATAGGAAGTAAGATCATAAGTGAAAAATTCATAGATATTCAAACACTCTCAATAAGGCTATAAATCAAAACCACCTATATATTGTAAAATCTTTAAAATTGTTTTTAAATTCTTATTTTTTTCCAACGATAATTAATAAAAGAAATTAAAAAAATTTGAGTGAGAAGAATATATGATATAATATAAAATAATTGAAATATCTGACATGAACAATTTTACCATTAGAGTGAGGAACCAGATTTTAAACAATGATTTATATTATATCATATTTATATTTTAAACAATGATTTATATTATATCATAATCTTAAAATTTAAAAAATTATAAAATGCAAATTTAAATTAATATGTGAGAAACCATAATTCTTCTTTTTTTCCCCAATAAAACCATTATTTTTCTAAAAATACAATTTTCAACTTTCAGCGGCGACATTTTTTAGTCGCCACTGAAAGTAGAACTTTTGGCAGTGACAATGTTTTATTGCAGCCAAAAGAGTGTTTTGGTGGTAACTTTTTATCGCCGCCAAAAGTCTAATTTACCAGCGCGCCCTTTTCTCTAATCCAGCGCCAATTTTTTCCCTATCCCAGCGCCAAGTCGTGTCTCCAGCCCAAATCTCTCTAATCTTCCAACTTCTTCGACAAACCCTACCCCTTGTTTCCCGTTCCCACTCGCAGACCCCTACAAAATTTGTTTCTCTTGTTTTAATTCGTGCTTTTCATTATCAATCTGAGGCGTATGCGATTTATTTCCAGGATCTTGGTTTCAATTACGATTCCTCTTCTATCGGGGTTCCTGTGATTTAATCAATTCTTGCGTGGGCTATAGCGAACGGTAAGGATTCCGACGAGTTCCTGGTGCTGTCGAGGGTCCGGACGGGTCTGAAGAGGGAGTTTGCATTCGCCATGAAGGCTCAATCCGAGATCTGTGGATCTCTGGGACGGACCCGTGCCAGCAAATTCAAGAATGGGGTTCATGAAACTCCCAGCAACAAGAGGTCCAAGAAATTGCTGTTGTGTAGGGTTTCTAATTGATTATGCTTTCTAGATTTGGCATGTACTGGATCATGATATTAAACTAGATTTTTTAAAAAAAAATTCTGGGTTTTGAGAAATTGGAGTTATAGCACTTACTGGTTGGTTACTGGGCATTTTGTAGGCAACAAAACTTTGCTGAGTCAGTGCTACGGCGCCTAGAAGAAAAATGACGTGCAACTTTCTGTATATCCCATTTACTTTTGTCCTCCTTCAACTTGCTTTTCTTTTCCCTTGACTTATTTGTATTCACGTTTAATTATAGATGCAGATTGATTTCAATAAGTTGCCTAGTAAACTAATGTTGCTTGCTCTGTCTTGAACAAATTGACAACTGCTATATTTTACAGGACCGAACTTGATCTGTGAGTCTTTTCAGGATTTACGTGTCATTTAAATTGGTTGACATTCCAAAAAATGTTAATCATTGTATTCTATTTAATGACTTTTATCAAGCAATGGATTCTTGGCTTTGATTGTATACTCCTTTTGTCCAGAATTATTGTTTTAAACTTTTTGTCCAAAAAATGTTTTAAACTTATTGTTTGAGGTCGTTGTTAGTATTTTGATTACAAGATTACAATGCTTATTGTGTTAGATAATCGCAGCTGGATATGATGCTTTGGTCCTATATTTTGATGTGCTTTTTGGGATTCTGTCTTATGTATTCTACTAGGGTGCAATCAACTTGCATATTTTATTCTTCTGTTAGCTTGGTTCTATGTAATGTCTATATTGTAGTTACTGGTTAGAAAGAAAAATGATATTTCTTTCTTTGCATGTCATAGATTTTAACCAAATTCTGAATGTGATACCTATCTTTCGCAATTAATGTTTCTGGAAACATGCATGTGCAATGTTTTTGTCACCATTGGCATCAGACATCTGATGGAAAAAATCTGATGATTGTCTCTTAAATCATGCCATCCCTCAATTATTTGATTAACTTGAAAGTTGAACTTGAAAGATATTATTCATGGCAACAATTCTTTTTATCCTTATAAGAATTCCCTTATGAGTATGCTAATATCTTCCCATAAAATCTTGTTCCTCCAGTCGTATGCTCCTGCAGAAAAGACAGTTCTTTTACTCTCACAGAGTTCAGGTGACTAGTTTTCTTAGATCTCTTTGATTTTTTTCTTGGGTCCTTCCCTTCACTTGTCTAGTTAATTTATTTTGAAATTGGGTTTCATTTTCCAGCGTGTTAGAGAGAGGAGTTGACTTTCTATGTGATGTTTTGATGTTTAAGCAGTTAGATGTAAGAGTTTGATACTTATTGCTTGTTCCATTTAGCACCGTTGTTCCATTTAGCACCGTTTCTCATTGAATTCCACTCATTTGGTTTCCCTGCATGTGAATCTAGCTTTATAAAGTAGGGCAGCTTTTTAAAATGAAAGAGGATTAGTTCTCACTCGTCGCCACAGAAAACCCTTTAGCGGCGACTTTGACACTTTCGGTGGTGACTTTTGTCGCCACCGAAAGTCGTTTTTTTTGTAGTGTATGTATCGCCATAATCTTATTAATTAAGCAATAAACATAGTTACCAATCGTTCTAAGTATAGCAAATAAAAGTTCATGCAATTTAGATTAGTTGCAAATTGATCCATCATAATGTATCATTAGAATATCACTCATCATCTCATCCTATCTACAAGTCCTTTAAGTTACTTCAGCAGATTTCGCCAAAAAATACCTTAATAACGTCATTAATTATGTTTTAAAATGTAACTACTTTTCCACTTTACCCTTAATATCAATATACCACATTGGATCAAAGTCAATATATAATCATAAATTAATGGTGAAATTGTATATTCATATGAAAAATTTAACGATGTGACTTATAAATAATAAGACAAAAATAAACATTATGTCTCTTCTATATAAATAAGATTAGAGGATTATATAATTTAAAAAAAAAAAAAACTAAAGTGACAAGAGAAAGAATAATTAGTCTAACACGTCACTAACACATCAAAACTATTGTTTTTCAAAAATTGGAATGTGGAGCTAAATTATACGCTAAAGGACAACATTTCATGTGTTGATTATGCGGCCGAGGAAGGACATAGTGCTACTATTGATAATAGGGTGGTTATGATCCCAACAATTACCCGAGGTTGCCTTCATATGGCACTGAGGGACTAGTAATCCTGCCACTGCTAGTTTATTTTATCATTTGTTGCATTAGGGGATAGATTTTCATAATCTAAGCCCTTGACTTTTTCTTAAACTTTGGCTTGCCTTTATTATCCAAAAAAAAAAAACTTCAAAACTACAATAGATCGAATTACAGCAGGACGATGGAGAGATGATCATATTATCTGGAGATAGATCATATTATGCTTCAAAAAGCTTTTAAAAACAGTAGTAATATTTTTCATTATGCTCCCTGCAGTCCTAAAAGACATATTTGAGGAATTTATTTTGGTCCAAAATATAAAATATATTTTTTATATTTGTCAATCTTTTCCTAATATTCAATTATGATGTTCCCTCAACAATAATCATCAATGTAGAGAGGGAATAAGGCGGAATTAAGGAAAATAATTAGGATATTTTAGAAAATACATATCATATTGTAACTAACTTTCTTAATATAATAAATTACTCCCTCCAGTCCTAATTATAAGAACACTTTTATAGTGTAATTTACACTACAAAAGTATTTCTATAACTAGGACTAGAGATAGTATTAGGTAAATATGTCTTATATTAAAAAATATAGAGACTGAGGGAGTAGTATTTAGGGTCTACAAACAATCCAAGGTGTCTGTGTGTTTTTTTTAATTATTATTAAGAGAAATATTTATATACTTCATTAACGTCACCTGATCTATACTCTAACTAATTAAAATACGGAAGCTCATCGATTTTGATCTTATATGGAAGATGAATCTTCTGAAAAAATTAAATTTTATGATTTTAAAATATTTAGAAAAATAAAAAAACTCAATTCCCCGCCCCTAACCTCACTAAATCCAAACCTCAGCTCATCTCCTATCTCGTTTTACTGCTTCTCCTCCTACAAGCTTCACTGCAGCACATAGCACTACCGAATCCGAACCTCGTCTCCATGACCGCCCCATTCTGCTTCTTCTCCTCTATCAGATCTGCATTTACATCTGGTTGTTGTTTCAGACCATAATCATTGATTATACTAATTTTAAAAATAAAGCAACATTCTGAACCATGGCAGGTGATAATTGATGATACTAATTTATTTGTTTTAAGCGGATCCATTTTTTCTTGAGACGTTTCTGGAATACTTTAGTAGTCTCATAGAATGCGTACTAATGGAAAGCCTGACGGAGGAGAAGAAGCAAAACGGCGTTGATCATGGAGGAAAAGTGCTGCTAGTGAGGTTAGGGATGATCGAATAGAAGGGAACTGTGTTTTTTGTTTTATTAAATTAAGCAGTTTAAAATTTTTAAAATCATAAAATTTGAATTGTTTTAGATGAATCATGTGTCATGTGGGAATAAAAATCAATAAATTATTGCATTTTAATTAGTTAGAGTACAAATGAGGTAACGCTCCTGAAATATGCAAGTATTTCTCTTTTTTTAATTGGAACTATATATATAATTCCTATGCTATATTTATAAGGCAAGGAGAATAATTTTATTTGTGCGATTTATAAGACACGTCATTAAATTTTTCATATAAATGTATTATTTTACCTTTATTTATTATTGTGTAGAATTTGTTTTCTTGGGAAAAAATATCTACGTACTCCTTTAGTCCTATTTATAGAGTAGAGAGAGAATGTTTATTTTGATCTTATTTATAAGGCAAAAATATTTGTTTCTCATTTGAATGTACAATTATACACTTCATCTATTCTTATGTTGACTTTGTTTTCATGTGGTATGTTTTACTCCTTTTTATCCTTAATATAAGACATATTTATCTAATTTGATTAGGATAAGAAAATTGATTAAATTAGTTAATATGACTTGTGATAGATCTTCCTTAATTCTCTCAATCTCTTTTCTTCTTAAATATTGTTGAGGAAGCATCAATAGAGGTAAATTAAAAAAATATTGACAAATATATAAAATAAGTGTTATATTTAGGACTAATACCAACTTTCCAAATTAAATATGTCTTATATTAAAGATAAAAAAGAGTACATTAAATAGGGGTAAAGTTGAAAAATTATTAAATTATAAAAAAGAGTTAATAAGGTTTAATATTTTTCTTAGTCTGTGTGTAAAATATTAGAAGCGATGTATAAATAGAATTAGAGAATTTTTACATAGGATAAAGTTTGAAAGTTGTTGAATTTTAAAATAGTTAATGAGGTTAAGATTTTCTTTAATTCATGTGAAACATATTGAAATATGGCTAATAAATAGGATGATTGTAGTAATTGGGTAAGAGATTTGATTCACTGAAATGTTATTAAAAATTAAATTAGTAAATGTGTTCAGAGATATAGCAAAATAAACAAGAGGATCAAAAAAGAGCCCCAGGCAACAAGGAAAGGGCGCAATAATTGCTATGATATGATGTTGTGAGTAACCTAGTCCACTCAGTTATTGGATGATATTGTGATGAGTAACCTCTAGTCCACTCAATTATTGGGGGTGAATATCCCAATAATGATTGTTATTTATACTATACTTCCTCTTGTTCATAATACAAAACACTTCCACTAATTTATCAAAATAAAAAAATGGAAGTTAATTAATTTATTAAATATGTCTTAAATTAAAAAAAAATCAACTTTACCCATATTAAATTTGATTTTATTTAAATAAAATAGAACATACAAAAAGTTACATTTAAACATTAATTACATAGACAAAATTGATAAAAAAGAATTAATTACTCTCCAAATGACATATATTATGAACTAAACATTCTTCTTAAAATGACTTATATTATGAACCGAATATTTCATGTCATGTAAGAGAAAATAATATGTTTGCCCGGCAAATAAACCAAACACAGAAGAACAAAAGAGCATGTCTAAGGGCCCGTTTGAGATTGCTGTGGAAGAAGTCGCTTTTGTTTCTGATGGACTTTTCTTAATGGACTTTTTTCTGATGTGATTTGTGTTTGGGATAGCAGTAGCAGAAGTAGCTTTTGTTTGTGTTTTGGAAATGAAAACCGCATAGAAGCCATTGGCCAAATGAGAATAGACAAGTCCACATCCAAAGGAGAGACACGCGCCACCGACAAAGAGAATCCGGAAATCCATATATAGGCAGCAGAGGCCAGACCAACTTCAAAGCCAACCAAATATATAATCTGAAGTAGAAGAAGAAGAAGAAACGAAGAAATTAAACATGGAGACTCAGTCTCAGAACCCTGCCCTCCTCAAGTAATTATTATTCCATCTTACTTCTCTTTTATTATCGCTTCTTACCTTGACATGTTGAAACTCTTGTTTATGCAATTAACAGCTATAAGCGTCTCAAGTCTGATTCATAGCACTAAAGAATCTATTTATTTATATTAATTGTTATTTAAAGAGATTCTTGCAAGAGATGGTAATCTATTTTTGTTACGTATAAGTCATTGGCTTGAATTGTGCTTTTCTCATGAGGGTAACTGTATATGTGTAGGGAAGTGACGCCTGGAGGCAACATAGTGGACGTGAGCTGCAAATGCGGAGAGGGTTGGACATGTGTGGTAACCAAGACGTCAGGCCCTGATGCCGGCAAATCCATTCAATGTGATGAAAATTACTCCCTTACTATGTCAGTATGCCAAAACTCATGATGATGTTCATTTCAGAGACTTGTAGATCCTCCAGTTAACTTTTTTTTTTTTTAAGAAATTAAGAAAATTAAACAAGTTACTTAATTATAACATATGTTAGATAACATTACATTACATATCAGTTTATAATTTAGGTAGATTAATTTGTAGGAAAACGATAAATATAAATACTTTAAATTAATTTATTTAACTAACGGGGGATTAGCGGTAGAAGCGGTTTTTTTAACAGGATTTACAGTGTACGAGGTAAGTTTATGAAAAAAGTTTTCTCTCGACTTACGTGAAAATATTTTTCCAACACCAACTTAAACATGTCCTTAAATATCTCTAGAAACAAGTCCATCGGGTTTCATATATAGCTATATATTGAGAATTGGAGGTAGCATGTGAGAATAATAATGATATGAGTTTGGTTTTTGTTTTGGTTTTGGATGTAGCGAGGGGGAAAAGGTGATTAAAGAGGAGTTAAAGGAGGCTGGCGATACAGCATGCTGCAAATGCAGTGAAGGTTGGAGCTGTGTCATCTCCAAGAAGCCTGAATGCTCTGCGGCCACGTGCCCCACTCCTTGTGTTGATGCCAAATAAATTCACTCCAATTTACATAATTAATATCGCCTGTGTGCGTGATCAATATCTTGCTTGCAGTAGATAATTAAAGGATTGTGAGTATCACCACCATGAATGTTCTGAATAATCGACTGTTTGTATATATTAGTTACTTCTTGTCATGGTTTTTCTAATTATTTTTGCTCGTCTCTCCTTTGCTTTGTTCTTCCTTCCCGGCAAAGTGTTGGGAAACGATATAAAAGATAATGAAATGTCATTAGTCAATAAACAAAGATACAGTAAATCCTTTTAGGGCACTCAAATCGTTTTTTTTTTTTCAAGAACAACAAATTAAACAACCCCAAATTTTGGGAACTTATGAGAGAGACATGTTAACTTTTTTCAGAACAAAAGTAGCTAGAGCCTATGTTGACTACCTAATGACACTTTAATCTCTCAAACACAAAGCATTAATGCATCTATATATATTAACTAGCTAATTATTACGACAAATTCTCTTGATGACTACCCAGTGATATATACATATCATTTTGCAAAACCGGACGATCATGTACCAATCTGCTAATCTCAAAGGAGGGAGGATTCCCAAGGATTTAGCCATACTTCAAAGTCTAAATCTAGAGTGTGAAAGAATAATTGTTCCTTTTAATGCAAAGGGAAGCCTAAGTGGATTTATAAGCAGCAACATAACGTTAAATCGAGAGCTTAAGGTTTATCCATAATTAATAGCTTGAGGTCCTTCTGTTGACTTAAAGTTATGAGTCAACCTCTTTAATAACTAGACCTGGACCGACCGAACCTCTGTTGACTTAGAAATGACAAATTCTTCCTCTTCTTGTAATCAAAGGCCATTGCAAACCTATAGAGCTTGAGGTTGGAAAGTGCAAGACATACAAGTACAACTGATCCAATTGATTAAAATAACGATACACAAAGTAGCCCACTAGAAACGGCAGCAATAAGTGCTGCTAGGCAGTAATAATTCTTACATGATTATTTACCCCCCAAAAAAAAAAATTTCTTACATGATTGAAGCGGATTCTAAAGTTGGAAGAGGCGTGATATGAACTTGCGAAAACATAGGGATGGAAGTATGTGCACTCTATGGCTGAGAAACAAAGTCATAACACCCGTTTTTGGATTTAGACTGTAGGTGAGACCAACTTTTTCCTCTAAAATTTTTATATCAAAAACAAATTCAACTTATCATTTCTGATTGCTCACAAATTCAATCACCACTGTTGGTCGGAGCTGAGCCCACAAACTCAAACAGCTCATGAACAACACTCTTGTACTGTGCCCTCTGCTCCATCTTCATGTAATCCAACGCATCTTCCAACCTGTACTCGCTCATACCCAGTTGCCCTCTCTTCTTCCACAGGGCTTCGCCGTAGCTGCCGTGCGCGAAATACGCCTCCGCCTCCAACTCTTCTGCCGACCCCTCCTCCATCGCCACCCGAACCCGGTGGCGCTCGTAATGTTTCATAGTCAGTCCTTCAAGCTCATCGAGTTGGGGCAGGCCTCGGCTGGTAACTCCGTACAGCTCTCCCTTGATCCGATTGCCCGACCCGGGTAGGTGGATCATGTAAGGCACGCCATACAGCCCGCACACGAGAGGGTATTGCTCGATGGTCATGCAGCTTCCCCTGAAAACGGCGTCGTTCTTTCCGATCATGTCCTCCAGGACATGGTGGTTCGGAAATCCTTTCTTCAGCGTCCCGTATGTGTATATCAGGTCGAGTTTCCCGCCGGCAACCTCAACGTCCAGCTCCGACATCTTTACCTTGGTCAACACCATCCACTTGATGGGAACTCAACCTTACAGCTCAGAAGCCACAGACATATGATCATGTTCTAGCCGCATGGGCTGGGCTGAAGCCATGTATTTGACTCAGAAAATTTCGTTACCGATAAAATTGAGGGGTTTATATATATATATATATATATATATATATATATATATTTTAGGAAAAGGGTTGAGTTTACTGACAATCTAAGGGTAGCGCGAAATCTCCTTTTCTCCTAGGTGATACTGATGTTGGATAGGGCGAGTTGCCTATTATCCTCAAACGTTAACTTAGGTACCTAGGAACCAGGATACCTCCCTCAACACCTTGACCAACTGTAGGATCAAACCCAAAGGTTGATGACTGAGACATATGCTCATTTCTCAGCTTGTTTCTAAATATATATATATATATAGTGAATAAAAAGCCGACGAGAAATGGAGCCCAAAACCCAACAAGATTGGCCCATTAAAAGAATAGGACTAAAATCTTCTCTAAGATTTGCTCCAAATTTATATCAAAAACAAAAATTTGCTCCAAATTTTTTGATATAAAAATTTGCTCCAAATTGAATGTGGATGGTGCGGTGCTTTTGGACGGATCAAGAGCAGCCTAAGGGCAAGTGGATTACTGGTTTCACTCAACTTTTAGGTCAGCGTAAAGCTCTTGAGGGGGAAGAATGGGCCTTGCTCTATGGCCTTCGTTTAGCATGGGATGAAGGTATCCAAAAGATCCAAGTTGAATGTGTTTCCCAGATCCTAGTCCAGAAACTTTTGCTGCATAAGGTAGAGGATAACGACAGTCTGGTCCTCCTTCAGATTAGGACCCTAATCTCCAAGTCATGGGATGTTAAGGTGCATTATATCCCTCGTTCTGGGAACTCTCTAGCTGATTTCTTGGCTAAGGAGGGGCTTTTTCATTCTGTTTTATTGAATGTTTGTCCTAAGAAATTTAGGACTATGTTTTTGAATGATTGTATGGGATCCAATCTCCTTTTAGTTGATTCTAATATATAATGGCTGATACCTCTTTCTTATTTTTTTAAAAAAACTCCGTTAGGAGCAAGTCGAAATGGACTTGCTCCTTAACCGGGAAAGGATTTTCTCATAATCCCCTTTCTCTTTTTCTTCTCCTTAGCTCATCTTGATCATTGATTGGGAAGAGGACAGAGGTGTTAAAGTAGTATTGTGATTAATTCGATGATATAATTTAAAGATGATGAGGGATAATGAGAAAAAGAAAATAAGAGAAACCCAACCCTCGTTAACCACGTCCTCAATTCAAGAAATAAGAATGGAGAAAATAGTGTTGGGTGTTTTTTTTATTGCCCACCCGGTTCACCGAGGCTTCGTCCCGACTAGTCTGAATCCAACCCATGTCGCGCACCTGGCTATAGTAGGAGAGTCTCTCAGCGGGGGTTTTTTGCATTCATAAGGCTTGAACCCGAGATCTTACTTAAGCGGCACAAACCACTTATACTTGAGTCAACCCCCGTTGGTAAATAGTGTTGGGAGTTCCTTTCCCACACAACTGTAAGCTCCACTTGGGGCAAATCCAAATTAGTCGGAATTCGGGTAAACCGGGTGGGCAACCAAAAAAATGCTCCAAACCGGAAAAGTAATACCAATATAGAATTGTTTTAGCAGTCTAAGGTCTCACTGAATCTTTTTGGGTTTTGAGTTCAAATCCTAAAGGAGACACTTACGTTAGAAGAGATAGCTATAAACTTCGAACAAGATACTAAATGATAATATCAAAAAAAGAAACCGGAGGAGTGATCATGATAACATCTTCGATGTCTATTTAGTGATGTTGACAAGCGAGAAAATCCTCAGAACAACTAGTTTCTCTTGTGCCATGAGATCAAATGTAATAGTTTGATACCAAACAAATACCTTCAAAATTACATGCATGTTAGGCCTAACGTTAGAATGGCTCAAACCGCAGTTGTGGCATAAAAATCTTGTTGGATGAAAACAAAATGATATTTGGGATAGTGACACAAACAAATAAACTTTTTTCCTAAAAACTGCTTTAAAGTGTTTTGGGAGTAGATACTAGGATCAAGTATTAACTGAAAGGATCAAAGTACAACATCCTAATTTCTTTTATAAATCTCCACCTCATCCTAGTAAGGTATCAAAGATACAAAAAGGGCTATCTAATATGTGGGCTAATTTAGCTAAATCAGTTTTAAAGTTGAAATAACAATCTTTTTTCACTTTTGTCTCCCAACTTTTCTTCATATTTAACTTTTTGAAATCAAATTTTCTATATATCATCCAAATTTTTATAGACATTTTTATAAAACAATATATTAAAGGAAATCAAATTTCATTAATTGAACTTCCAGTTACATAAAACAAAGTAATAATATAAAGACGATTAAGTTAAAAACTATTGATGATGAATCGAAACGTGTGGTAAGACCATAAGAAAGTGATAGTAAGATTGGAAGATTGGGAGCAGTGTTCAAGGGAAGTGGCCCATGAGATCAAATGTAACAACACAATAATGTATAAGAAGCTTGCAACTTTGTTTGATTCAACTATTGACATGCATGTTTGTGACAGTGTTAGGAAGTCTCAAACTGTAACTGAGACCCAAAAAAAAAACTAGTCGGACGGAAAAAACGACTTTTTGAATACTAGCATAAACAAATAAATTTTTTTGTCCAAAAGTTACTTTTTTTTTTTTTTTGGCTCAGTCCAAAAGTTACTTTAAAGAACCCATTTTCTATTTTTGACTTTTGATTTTTCCACATATTTAAACCTAATGAAATTAACTTTTCTATATATTATGAAACAGATGATTTTATAAAAGTATATTACACTCATGAACTTTTGTCCCAATTTTTTTTTGCTCAGAACTTTTGTCCCAATTTCAAAAGTTACTCTTGAAAAGGCTAATCCAGATAAAATGATTGAGTTGAATAACTACTCCATTAATTGCAATGTGTAAAAGTTGGACAACGCGTGGAGCCTGTTTAGGTTGGCGGTATGAGCGGTGGCTTAAAAGCTATTGATTTTGGAAAAAGCTTGGTAGGAGTGGTGGCTTAAAAGCTATCTGATTTGTGTTTGGATTGATAGTAGTAAAAGTGGCGGGATCCACGTCAAAAAGCTGAGAACGTTTTGGGAAAAGCTCTATGGTGGAGCTTTTGACTTAATGGGCTTTTTGAGCGTTAGGAGTTTTTTCTTAACATTCAACCCAAACAGGCCAAATGAACATTGGCAGTGTCAGTGAATTTTTTTTTAAATTACTGGTACTAACGCTGCTCCTAACTTGATGCATTCCAAACGGGCACATGGAAGGTTATAATGCCGCCTATTATAAGCTTGGAAGCACTGTTGTTGAGGGTAACTGGGAATGGCATGAATGGTCAAATCAAGATGAAGC
The DNA here is from genome assembly GCA_034222035.1 of Acacia crassicarpa. NCBI lineage: Eukaryota > Viridiplantae > Streptophyta > Magnoliopsida > Fabales > Fabaceae > Acacia > Acacia crassicarpa. The sequence continues at coordinate 12,378,013 of JAWXYG010000009.1, read as the reverse complement.
TGATTGTAGGAGGAGACAATGACGTGGCAAAGGAAGAAATGAGCCTATTCAACAGACATAAGAGGGCCTTTCGGTTACGCCTCCTTCCCTTCCATTATTTCAGCTTTCTATCATCATGATTGATTTTCTCATCATTTTTTTTTTTTAACTTCGTACTCCTGCCAACAAAAAAGGTGCAACTTTGAAATATTTATTCCACAATGCTTGCCTCGGTTTGCGTTCTAAAGTAAAGGTCATTGGACTACGTGAGATCACGTAGGCCTCTCTGAGCTCTCGAGCATAGATAGCAGAGAGAGAGTGCTTTGAGGACGATGACTATCCTCTCATCAGTCTCGTGATGAAAGTAACAACACATTCGTGTGGGTATGTCTGTCGAATACGCTAGACACGAAGTCACTTGGATCGAGAAAACTCACTTTACATTTTTAAAACAATAAAGCGAAAACCCACCTAGGGTTAACTGAGCTCGTTATACCCTCACCCCTTAATCAGATCATTATTGGGAGAGCTTAGCCCTTTAAAGAACTCATGTTTAGACACAACGTTCTCGCTAACACATCAATATAATGTTTCAACACCTTGTTTTTGATATTTTCTGTTTTGAGGGCTTGTCACCCTCACAATTTTAAAACACGTTAAGAAAAGGAGATACTTAAATCCTTATAAGGGACCCTCCCCGTCAAATTGGATTAATCGAGTTCCTGATAATAAGAGAGTAATATAAAAGAATAAACAAAAGAGAAATAGTAGTAAGGTGAGAGGAAGGAAGATGGGGCAATGGACAGGATCACATGTAGGAGAGGACAGGAAGCACATGAGATGTTGGAGGGAAAGTGAAGGGTTTGATTAAAAGAGAGAGGCATGCCCCAATATTCAAAGGGCTTATTTGTGTGGCTCATCTTCTTGGGCTCTTTGGCTACGAAAGTTACAACTCAGTGACACGTACAGTGCCACGTTGGTTCAATCATCAGATGCTTCACCAAAAGGCGTGTAGTCAGTATATCTACCATCTTTTAATTTCCATTTTGAGTCAGTGCATTGCACATTTTTGCACTCTTCCACTTCCGTAATATCCCACGGTCCGAATCTTCTGTCTATTTTCCTAGATATTTTTTTTCCTGTTCTTTGATTGACTTATGCTCATAAAAATCATAATTATATATAAATATCGTATATATTTGTATTAATTGGTCCCGTACGTAGGATCCGGCAGGAATGTTGCTTTTCGATGTTGTGTTGCATGTCGAGGCAAACTTCCAAATGGATATGGTAGGGTTCATTCAATTTGGTCACTGTAACTTGTTAGTCTTGTCTTGGATTATACAATGAGGAACCATATACTAACTTTATGCAAATGTCAAATGTATAGGATCAGTAACTTTATTTCTTCCATACTTTTTTCTCATCCTTTTTTGCTTTGTGTGTGCCTTGGAATTTGGAAATAGAGAGAATGCAATGTATGAACAGAAACCAAAAGGACGATGAAGATTTTGATCTCTCTACGTTCTTTTAATTTGAAACGAAAACGATTTTTTTAAAAAAAAAATATTCATACTGGATTGTCTGTCTATATATAATCTAATGAATTCTATCAGTGCATGAATTCGTGTGTATCTTCCTCAAATATTTGGCCTAAGTTTTGCAAAAGTCAACTACGTACCTCAGGAAACTGCTTGTGCCGCATGTATGAACTTTATATGGTGCTAATTAAGAACCAACGGAAGACAATATTCATAGCTGTGAGCTGGCTTTTCAGATATATGTGTATGTATTTGAACAGGGAAGAAGATATTTACAGTCAACGAAGATATTTATACCCCAAGACAGTCATACCAATTCCAAAGAGGTGTGAGTGTGAATGTTTGTTCTGTAGACTTGAATACTTGAAGTAGAAAAATATATATGCTGATATGTATATTTGCACTTAATTCAAAACCAAAGATCTATGAAAAGTCAAAAGCTCCCAGAAAAAAAAAAAACAAACTTGGATAACGCAAGCGAAGTTTGATATATTAATATCAAACACAAAGGAAGGAGCCTGCAGATGTACACGTTGCTAATTACGTACATATGCATTGCGTGTACGCACACGTATATATATCTTGTTGACTCAGAAATCTTTATGAAGAACAAAGATCAGAGAAATTAACTTAACCGATAGAAATATCATCTCGTGAGTGTTAAGAAATGAGAAAGTCTTAGTTTTTGAAAAAGCAGAGAATGGGACGAAGAAAATTGAAGGTTACAATTTCTAACCTGCCATCTTTTTGTCCCCTCCACGGTTTACTTTCTAAGTTCATAATAAATGAACTGTTCATTCATTGGGTCACATTTATATTTATTTGCCGACTTGGTGTCTGTTGTCTCCAATATATCATCTGTCAGAGTCACAATGATCAATTAGTCCTTAGCGATCCAACTCCATCCACATGAAGATCAAAAGAACCTTATAATTGCTCACATCTCAATTCTTACAAATCAATAAAAATAATCAAAAGAATTAAAATTATCTTAAAATTCAAGTGATTTTTAATATTGCCCTTACTAACTACTCCTTCTAATCCTTTTTTTATGAGTCAATTTTATTCTTACTGTGTAAAATAAACCGACGGTTAAGATTAGTTAAAAATAATAAATATGTAAAAAATGTTATGTTTCTTTTAAATATATCCTTATTTATGAAAAGAGTATAAGATAGAGAATGAGTAACAAATATGAGAACGTGATTATAAAATATGGGAACAAATGTGTAATAAATTCAGCTACTACACTTTAAACATCTACTCAATTTTTTTCAATGGCTGTCTCGGCACATTTTTTATTCCCAAGATGGCTTTCCCCCATTATACTCTCATGTCTTGACAAATGATATTTTAATATTTATAAATCTGCATCATTAAGTAGGGGTAAAGATGAAAATATTTATCAATTGAACACTAATTTAACGACTAAATTGCCCTTCTTTAGTATAAGAAAAATGGCACTTGATGTCTTATAATAGGGACCAGAGCGAGTACTTTATAAAAAAAAAAAAAACACACACACACACACCAAAAATACTTATTAGTTGATACCTAAGAGTATATATGAATCTCGCATCATATGGTGTGTATCTTTATCAATCGAAATTGAAACCAAAGACAGGAGAGCCGCAGGCTATACAAAGAAAGTGATCTAATGAGAAATGGAAAGGCTTAAGAATCTAGCCATGGACCCTCAAATATCAAAAGATTACTTGTTCGGGGATATATTCAAATAAAGGAAAGATGAATAATAGATGTGGTATGGATATGATTTGTTCCGTGTACAATATGCATAGAAATGCTTCAATGTCACTGTAGGGACTTGTTTGAATTATGAGCCTTCAATAAAATTGACGTTTTATTTGGAGGGAGGTCAACAAATGTCAGAACCCCAAGATTCTCGATCAACAAACTCTCAACACACACACATATATATAGGCATGTACCCTTGCTTCTGTCATCTCCAAATAATCCATATACTTTTTTTTTTTTTTGACCTTGTACGTGTAATCCATATACATAAAGTCAACCTTTTTACATGTTATTTGGTATTCACATGGAGCTTTTTGAGGAAACCCCAGTTGGAAAGTTATGGCTTTGTTCAGAGTTTCATGCCTTTTTGATCCCCCTAGCTAGCTAGCTACATCATTCATTGATTCTCACCTATTAAACAAGGTTGAGGAAACAAAGGAGGAAAGCTATAACGTAGTTCATGTGCCTGCTTCCTTTATCCTAATATTGTGTTTGTTATATATTCTTATGGTCGGAACTATATATTATTGAAGCCGAAAGATGTATAGCTTCTTTAATATTTGCACCGAAAATGAAGATGAATTTCCTTTTCAAGCTGTTGCTTTCTTGCCTCTGCTTTCTTAAACAGTTCCTATTGTCCACATAACTAGTCTTCATTAGTCAAATGATCACATCCTTTCAAAATTCATATTCATTCCTAAAATATAATATAACCACACACACATATATAGACACCTAGCCTGCCAACTTTTAAGCCATTATCTGAACATCATATGAACGAGTAGAGAGCGAGAGAGATCTATCCATTCAATATATATATCTACTATAGATTTACCCTCAATTATTAAACATTCATCTATCTAGAATAGTAGTATATATATATATAGTAGGGAGTAGGGAAGATTAATCAAAGAGTTAATCATTACTGAGCAACATATATTACGTAGCCTTCTCATGATCAGTTGAAACTGCAGGTTGTGACACAACAACTTGTATTACCTCATGGCCTAAATATATGACATAATTCGTAGTATAATTTGCACTATAAATTATATCCTATATTTAGAACTAAAAATTCCCACAAACCAACAAAAATGGTTAAAGTTATTAAATTTGTTCTAAAATTAAAATAATTTTCAATATTACCCTTACTAATTGCATAAAACTCTAATATCATATTAATTATTACGTTCAACCACTACCATTATTAGTTATGGACATACTTGAAAAAAAATATATTTAATACTCTTTGGAAATAAGCAAGTATCTTATAAAAAAGACCAAATACACTTATTAGTTATTGTCTTATAATAATAAATACTAGAGAGGGCATTTTCTTTGAGAAAAAAGTGTGTTGTTAAACAGATAGTCATCATGTGCAGGACATCCAACTAATTAATAATAGCATTAGAACATTATTAATTGCGGAATGCTGATGATGAGTAACACAAAAGATTCGAATCAGGTTGAAGATTCTGAGTATCCAATAGAAAAAAGGTACAAGCATGTGAGGGTTGGGTAAAAACAGTTGGTTTTCACAATGTGAACCATCAGAATGTTGCATTGTTTAATTGGATACATATACGCTTTTCTGTATCCGATGTTGTATCGCCCAAGGCAACAATGTGGCACATGGTAACATTCTCCTATCTGTATCGCCCTCCTTACTTTATTCTCACACATATATTTGATTCACTTCCATGTGGTCCCCTACATTATGCAAAGTTCAATCCGGTCCTCAATTAATATGTTTCATCCTGTTCTTAATATTAAACATATACTAATTAGTAAATTAAGGAAGCTAATTACTATAATATGTATTTTCTAAAACTTTTTAGTCATCTTTCTTAATTTTCTTCTTCTCTCTCCTCATTGATTATTGTTGAAAAAGTATCAATAAAAATAAATTAAAAAAATTAATAAATATGATCAGTAAGTCTTGTATTTGAGACTAAAATATACTCTTCAAATAGGTTATATATTAAAGAAAGGAGAGATTAAGATCTATCTTGTAGTTAACTTGTAGTATACTACAACCTATGCTTTATATTAAAGACCAAATTAAGATAATATGATTTATGATATGTGAACAATTTGTATTTTCTATAAATTATATACTCCTTTGGTTCATTTATATAAGATGCTAATGACCTAATTACTTATGTAAGAAATTGGTTAAAAGTGACAAATGTGTAACATATATACTCCCTTTGGTCTAGTTATTATTATAAGGCACCAAATACACTTTCTCTTATACCAAGGAAGGGCGGTAAAATCATTAAATTAGTATTCAGTTGATAAATATTTCCATCTTTACCCATACTTTATTGGAGAGGAGAGAGAAACTTGTTGATTGGATCGGAAATACAAACTTAATAGGGGGATAAAGCAACTGTTGATTAGATTGAAAATATACAAACTTAATAGGAGGGGAGAGAGAAACATGTTGATTGAATTGTGAATGCAATACTCAATGAAAAAGTATTGGTAAAATAAATGAGGGCATAATGGGAAAAAAACCCCGATAAATCATTTAATTAGAGGTAGTTGGTGCCTTATAACAAGGACAAAAAATTGTTGATAGTTGGTATTTTATAATAAGAATCTAAGGAAGTATGTTTTTTTTAAAAAAAAAAAAATACCATTATTATTTAGGGAGAGGGTAAGTGATCACTGAGAGGATGGATGAAAAATATATAGAGATAGAGAAAGTGTGTAGGAAAAATACACGAGAGTTTACCAATAAATACAGAGACATGCAATCAATTAGATAAAGATTTTTTTTAAAAAAAAAAAAAGAGTTAAAATTTAAAACATGTAGAAAGTGCAACTTATAAAAAAGATCAGTCCTATTACTTTAAAATTGTAATCTCTAAGATAATTTCATATATTAATAGCCGAAAGCAAGAAGAGCATCATGTGTGAAATCCAATTGTACTGTTGATTACAAAAATAGACTGACTGTGTTTTCTTGTGGATTTAAAAAATCGAATTCAATGAATTGAAGGAATCTGTCGCTGCTTAATTAAACAAGTGGTAAGCGACATCCATCTCTCTCTAACAGTTATTACATGGCCACCCCTTGTTTAAGCTAATCATCATTTGTGTTTTCAATACATTGTCGTCATCGATCTCAATAATAATTTTAATTATATATGTATATAAAATATTAATATACTAATAAAAATCTCATCATGCTATATATATAGACTCACACGCACAATATATGACATTATATTGTTCAAAGAATCTCAAAGGCCATCATCATTTGTATGGCTTGCTAATTATAGTTGCACCCTCGAACTATATCCATGGATTCCAAGTTACAAATTGACCACACACCTAACTAAATACACATGGGAAATAATTAGCCAATAATGTCTTTGGTTTCAAATGTTTGGAAGCTAGTATGATAGGCATCGCAGAACATAAAATGGGGGAAAAAAAAAAAAGAGTAATGATTTTGTGAATTAAGAAATTATTTGTATATTAAAAATGAATTTGTGTACATTTTTTAATGAAAAAAAAATCCCCTGAGTGACGAGAAAGGATAAGTGATTAGATTAATTGAATAGTTTGATGGACATGTTATTTGGCGCACATATATATTATACGCGCAATCAACACAAAATGAACAATCAATCTCTTCCTCACAAAATTCCAAATGATGTAGCATCAAACTTGATCTCTTTCATCTCTCAATCCTTCCCAATAACTCTTCCAACACAACTTTACGTGTACATTCATTTAATTTTGTTCACGTCACTATTGAATTGAGTGCTTCAACTTGACAATTAATGCATCATCAACCTAACTAAACTTTTTTCCTCTCCATTATATTTTTAAGGGAGTTTAATAGTGGGAAAATTGCTGAAAAGTTCCACATTACAAAATGTATGGTCCAAAAGTACATAAAGACCTGAGCCCTTAAGCAAGAACAACTCTAGACTTTTAACAGTGAAAAAGGTGTTGCTTAGTGCACAAGATTACGATCAAGTAGGGGTCTAGAGAGCGCAAGTCGCATGCAGCTTTACCTACACAAGCAAAAATATTGTTCGCAAGATTTGAACTAGTGAGCTGTGACATCTTGGTCACATAATAGCGACCTTTTATTGTTACTTCTCAGCTGACCCTCAAATGCTTACACTTGCGTCCTAAATAAAATCCTGGCACATTAAAGCATTAAATTTTATAATGAGGGAATTTTTTGTTTTTCCTGATATATAGAATGAGGGATTTTAATCTCAGCACTTTTGTATTTAATTTAATTGTTGTCGGTAATTATTCTAAGTTGTCTGTTACTTCAATAAAAGAAATCCATGTAGAGAAGAAACTATGGTTAAAAAAAAAAAAAGAGAAGAATAAATAGGCACAAGATCTCCAGCGCGTTATCATAATCTGAGTCTAACTTCCTTAAAATTTAGTTAAGGGTAAAAAAATTTCATATCTCCTAACAAAAGTGCTTATCAAAATTCTAATTTGTGTTATGTTCCTTACAGAGTAAATATCATTATCACGTCAACCAACTGTTGGTAACCTCATTCTAACCTCAATGACTACTATTTTTTAATTTTTTACATAATGGCAAATTATTTTTAATTATGTCTAAAAGGGAAAAATTAAAAAGTCGTGGAATTATCTCTCATTACTTTTTATGTTTTTCTAATACAGACTAGCCCAAAATGTACCTTCTAATTGCCCTATCAAGAAATCGTGGGATTTGCAAGAACTGTGAAGGTTTGGGTTGCTTAAACACAAAAATAATTTTTTCCATATAGAGTATAATAAAGCATAAAAGAATGAAATTGAGATGCCTAACATTTAAAAGATAAAAGTTTTCTTTTTTTAAAAAAAAAAATCCACTAAAATCAAAGACAGTTTTTAGAACCCTTCACAGATAGAAGACCATTTTTCCCCAGTCGTCATATAGTGATTTCCTCTTTTTAATTATAAAAATACAAAATTATCAAAGGAAGATATTGTTATGTTTTTAAAATAACTTGGATTTCTTAAAGAGAATCGAGATTAAAATCTTTGTATGCACTAGACAAGATTAATGAAAGGGAATGAATCCTAAAAAATTCTAGCAGAATGAAATAGTCAAAGTTTAAAAATGCTTCCTTCCTCTAAATTCAACATATATTCCCCAACCAGGTTGGGTACTCAGAATCATCAAGAAACAGTGTCATAAACCAGAATGGAAACAATCATAATCTGACATGATGAATCAAAGGAAAATAAATGAAGCATTTCAATGGATTAATTCCACATGAGAAGTGGGGCCAAAATTCAAATATGGATCGCTTGCATGAATAATCGTAAGGTTTACCTGGGTTAAAGTGGTGTCTGGTATCATACAATAAAAATGATGATTAGTTCTGGTTTCAAATAACAGCTCTATATTTTGCCACTATCTACAGAATCAAAACTTTTAACCTCTATACAAAGGAGACCTTTCCTGATTTACTTTCGATGCCTTCGATTGCCGGAAGGCCTTTATCGGACTCGGAAAGAACCATCCCTTCCCCTTCCCCTTCGCCGTCGTCTTCCGCTCCCGACCACCCGAGTCTGACACCGCCACCGACCTCGACCTCGACATCATCGTCGCCGCCGTCCTCATACTCGCATCTCCAACCGATTCCCCTGCTAATACCTTTTGAGGATCCTGATCCTCTTGCACTTCGCATCTGTTGCTCTTATGTGGCTTGAACATTGACCAAAACGACCTCGTCGACCTGCTTCTGTTCAGAGCCGGAGATTCATCGGTGCTATCAGGATCGAAACCTCTATCGCTGCCGGAGAATCTGGACCGAGACCGGAGAAACGGAATCGCCATGGAGCGAGAGCGACGCAGGGCGGGTTCGTTGTCGATTAGGTTATTGACGCGGCCAATTGCGCCAACGCCGCCGGTGCCGTGGACGGAGAAACGCGAGAAGGAAGACGAAGAGGATGAAGAAGAGGAACAACTGGTGGCGCAGCAAGAACAGGGCCGGACGTTACCACATTCAGGGCAGAGGGCAAGGAGGCGCTCGCGGAGGCAGATAGGGCAAATTCCACTCCGCCGTCGCTTGGAAGGGTGTTTGGAACACTTCCAAACCTCATCTTCGTCAAGGAATAAAGCCATTTTTTCCCGGTGTATTATAATCTCCCCTGTTCTTTTTGGATCTGTGGCTCGGAGCTTATAAAACAAGTATTTGATTGAAGCCAGGAGACAAACTAACCATGGTTAAATCCCGGGAGCCGTTAGTTAACCGTGGTTAGATGGAGCGCCACTTTGGAACGCAAACGCCGCGGTTTGAGGAGATGCAGCGGATGAGAGTACATAATTACCCTCAACATATGAAAAGTTCACGAGAATGCCACTACATTATTATTTAATTGATATAATAAAGAAAATTGGGGGTGATTGTGATTGTTAAGGAGGTGTTTTGGAGGGTAATGGAAGCACATCAAAGAAAATGCATTGAAAGGTGGGATAGGACGGGTCGAAAGGCCAGGACCAAAGTTAAAAGGGGCCCATAAGTGTAGAAAGATTAGTCAATAATCTAATTTAACCACAATCACTTATAAAAAGCAAGTAGTTTCCGCGGTTTATGTTCTTTCCCGGGTCGTTTAACATGATTAGATTTGGATCTTCATGAGTTATTTTTTTAAAAAAAAAAAAAAGTTGAAACACAAACTCAAAAGTAGAGTCAGGAAATCGGGTTGAGTCCGTCGAACTAACCCGTTTAATTCCTAGTCTTTTAAGGGCTAGGCTTGTAAATTAGGGAAACAGATTATCTCAAAAGCGGATCCCTTAGCGTCTCTCAGTATCTTTTGATCTTACCCGTCCAAAAATTGATCCAAGCGTCAAGAAAGAGACACATAATCTTTTTTAAAAAAATTTATACTAACCGCATGCGGTCTTTTAAAATAGATTCTAAATCCTTGGATCAATTTTTGGACGGGTAAGATCAAAAGCTACTAAGGGACACTGAGGGAGTTGCTTTTAAGAGCAATCCGTAAATTAGAGCTTCTAAATGAAGTTAACCTTGGAAGGCCTGCCCTGTAGGGAAAAGGGCTAGCTCTGCAAGGTTAAGGGTCGGCCTGTTAGGCCCTTTAAATTTTTTTTTTAATGTTTCGTTAACTTGACCTGACCATTTAATTTATTAATTTATATGTATTTTATATTTTTTTATAGAGTTATTTATCCATTTAATTATAAATACATAATAAATATACTTTTATTTTATGCTTTAGTTTATTATTTGTCGCAAATAAAGATTATGGATGTATTCACGATGTGAAAGAAGAATATTCGTGATATTTTTATCTCATGAAGCAAAGCCTACTACTCGAAGTAAAGCACAATCAAATGTATTGTGGTGAAGAAGAAAAAAATGATAATCATCGTACTCATATTGCTTTGTGGTAGCTTGTTATGTTTTGTGTGAGTCACTTGTAGGCAATAGTTTACTATTAATTATGAATTAGTGACTATGTTTGTTTATTTCATTAAGCATATTGTGTAGACATTAATGTTAAAAACATTTATTTAATAAATTAAAACTCTAATTATTATATTTTACTAATTAGATTTTGTTGCCAAAAAAAATGCAGGAAAATAATTTTAATTCATAAAAATATTTCCTAATTTTATAGGGCCGGCCCTGACCTACACACTCATTAATTAGATTAGTTTTTTTAAACCTGACCCTTCAAAAACCGGCCTGACTTGCCAGCCCTACCAAAGAAAATAAAGGCAAAAGAAAGGCAGAGATTAGGGAATTGGTCAAAGGGAGTGAATCTAGAGTGTGTAGGTTTAAAGTAGTGAATATATGACACGTGCAAAGGTTGGCGCAAAATAAAAAAGTCTTCGAGCAGCTACTTGAAATTTGAATTGGAAGAGACTTTTTACAATTTGGGATCACAATAAGTTTGACGTTTTGTGTAATTATTAGCTCATCAAAAATTAAAGTAAGGATGTAGTGAATTAAAACGACCCCACTGCCAGATGAGTGCCTTGTCTTGTCATGTGCACGAAAGGTAGAAACTCCCTGAACCTGATAATTGAGAAGGATAATAGTACTTGCATTACTCTTTTTTTTGCTCGAAGAGAGGACCTCCATTAAACATTAAAACACGGAATGAAGTAGCAGATACAGAGCTAAAGACGTAAAGCCACAGAAAGCAAGAAAAACATACAAACAGAGGCCGAAGCCAACAAAATACATCATAAGAAAATAACTAACTAAAATCATCACCCCTCCCATGGCTGGAGCAAGGAGCAACATTCTTGACTGGAAGAGTCAGCTTCACATCCATAGTTAGAAGGGACAATAAAGAAGGTGCTGGCTGTGAAATCCACCCAATCAGGCACACCCTTTATAAGCAATTGCTGCAAGATGATCAGCAACACGGTTACCCCCACGAGGAGTACATGAGAGCGAGAACCCAACTCTGGAAGAAAGTAGACTCACAATATCATGAATAATACTTCGACAGCGCCGATCATAAAGAGAATGTGACTTAGCAACAACACAATTGACCAGAGTAAGATAGTCAAATTCAAAAATAGCTTTATCTATCCCTAAATCCATAGCTATCATCAAGGCACGTTTAAGCACAAGGGCTTCAGTCATGAAAGCGGAAATAGACTTTAGCTTATCAACAAAGCCCCATCGGAAAGAGCCAATATGATTTCTACAAACCACACCAATTGCAGCCTCCTCACTACCCACTTTAAAAGCTCCATCACAATTTATCTTTACACTATCGATCATCGGTGGCACCCAAACAAACTTACTATTACAAGTACTATCAACAGGGTTCGAATCAAATGGCCCTATGATAAGAGTGTCCAGAAAATCAGTCGCATTCCTTTTGGCCATTTCAAGTACCACAATTGGATTTGGATCATGAAAGTTAAAAACCTTTTCATTTCTTTGCTTCCATATCAACCATAGCAACCAACTAATCACAGAAAAATCATAGGGGGTCAAAGAAGGAATACCTAGGACATGTATCCACCAGCCTTTGAAGTTACTTACTGTTGCAAAATCAAATCTACCCCCTAGATGACTTCCAAACCATATACATCTAGTCCATGGACATTGGAAGAATAAGTGCTCAATGGTTTCTGCTGCTTCCTCACAGATGGGGCATAAGCTAGTCTTAGATCTTCGCCTTCGAAAGAGTGCATAATTTGTAGCAATTACACCATTTAAGCTCCTCCAAATGAATTGCTGCACACGAGGAATTACCTTAAGTTTCCACACTGATTTCCAACTCGTAGTAGGTACAACAATGGACGAACCAGCCCTACTTGGTCCCGTTGACAATATGCTCTTCTCAGCCATGTAGCCTAGCTTAACCATATATTCCCCGTTTTTGGCATAGCTCCATACAAGCTTATCCTCTAAACCATTTGAAGGGATAGGGATATTATAAATAGCATTTTTGGTCTCATCAGCTAGCAATTGGGATATTGGCTCAAGAGACCACTTACCATCAACAATAAGATCACATACACGACCATATTTAACATAGGGATTCTCACTGATTTCCGGTTGTGCAGTCAAGGTTGCACCAGAGATCCACGGCTTGCCCCAAATACGAATCCTTGTACCAGAACCCACATCCCATCGAAGGTCTTGCTTGAGGGTATCCCTCCCATTAAGGAGACTCGACCAACACCATGAGGCTCTATGTCCTTTGGTCGCTGTAAGGAACCCCTCCTCCGGAAAGTAGACACTTTTTACAACTTGAGCCCATAAGTCCTTCGGTCGTGTCAAGAGCCTCCAACACGTTTTTGCCAACAAAGAGTCATTCATAACAATAAGGTCTTTAAAACCCATACCACCGACATCTTTCCCTAGGGTGAGGAAATCCCAAGCCTTCCAATGGGTACGGCGCCCAAATGCATTTCCATCCCACCAGAAATTAGCAATCAAGCTATGAATTTCCTTACAAGTTTTTAGAGGAAACTTGAAGCAATTCATAGGAAAAATAGGGATGGCTTGTATGACTGCTTTTATCATTACTTCACGGCCCGCAAAGGAAAGGGAAGAAAGACCCCAACTTTGTAGCTTACTCGTGACCCACTCACGAATATAGGCCAAGGCTTGATTTTTAGTCTTCCCCCATATACTTGGAATGCCAAGATATCTACCAGGATCCATAGAGGCCGAAATACCCAAGATACTGCTGACCATTGATTGCACTTCAATTGGGGTATTTGATGAGAAGAATATACTTGACTTATCAAGATTAATAACTTGGCCCAAGGTCGAACAGTAGAATTGTAGGAGTCGGGCTAAATATGAGCATTCCGCCTCATTTGCATTCATGTATAAAAGCGAATCATCTGCAAAGAAGCTATGTGTAAGCACCGGGCAGCCAAGACTTAGTTTGATTCCTGACAAATATTGAGCACTTTGGCTCTTAGTGATCATAAGGGATAAGACTTCTGCAACTAGGATAAATAGATATGGGGATAGGGGGTCCCCTTGGCGCAGCCCACGGCTAGGGCAGAAAGAGCTAATAGACTCCCCAGATACACATAAATTAAGCCTGACAGATTGCACACACTTCATAACCAGCGAAACCCAATCAGCACAGAAGCCAAAACGTAACAAGACCTGTTCCAAGAAAGACCACTCAATCCGATTATATGCTTTACTCATATCCATTTTGAGGGAAAATTCAAACTTACCCCCTGAGTTCTTCCTTCGAAGATAATGATACACTTCGTGGGCGATGATGATGTTATCATGAATGCATCGGCCAGGTACAAAGGCTCCTTGATTTTGAGAAATACAACAATCTAGCAGGGGCCTCATTCTATTAGTCAGAAGCTTAGAGATGATCTTGTATGAAAAATTGCACAAACCAATGGGCCTAAAGTGAGAAACATGCTCAGGTTTTTCTACCTTGGGAATCAATGTAATGTTTGTTTCATTAATAGCATCAAGGTCAGATTTACCTGCAAAAAATTCCCAGACCAAGTCACAAATAGAATCCCCAATTTCCTCCCAAGAATTATGATAAAAGATGCCAGAGAATCCATCTGGTCCCGGTGCCTTAGAGGACCCTAAACTAAAAGCAGCAGCTTTGATCTCAGCTCTTGAAACCGGAAGCATTAAGCGCTGGTTCATGTCGGCTGAGATCTTAGGGTCAATAAAGTCCAACACAGTACACATATTAGACGGTTCTGAAGTAGTGAAAAGGTTCTGAAAGAACTGAGTGATATTCTGAGAAACAGCAGATTTATCTTCAAGCCAGGTCCCCTCATCATTTTTTATACAGAGAATATTGTTCCTTTGCCGCCTCTTGAGAGTTGATAAATGGAAGAAACAGGAATTCCTATCCCCAAAATGCAGCCAATTAACTCTCGAATGCTGCCACCAGAATTGTTCCTCAAGAGCATAAATCCAATCTATCTCCAGCTTTAAATCCGCTATCATCCAGGATGAGTGCATATCACGGGTACCCTGAGATAGTGTGGCAAGTTGGGCCTTTAAGCCCTCAAGTCTTCTACTATTATTAGGAAATTCTTTATGGCTCCATTTGATTAGGTCCTGTCTACATTGTGCCATACAAAGAGCAAATTTTCCAGAAGCATTATAACCAGCAACAGAATTCAAATGCCAACTATTTTTAATTACCTGTCGGAAATTAGGATGAGAAGCCCAACATGATTCGAATCGAAAAGCCCGCTTCTGACGATTTCCATCAGGATTGCATTGTACCCAAAGCAAATGATGATCAGATCCCTCTGGCTCAACATGGCAAACATGAAGATTGGGAAATTGTTCCCTCAGCAAAGTGTTGCCAAAGGCCCTATCAATTCTTTCTCTGATCGTGTCTGGAAAATCCCTATTATTGCACCAAGTGAATTTATAACCATGAAATCCCAAGTCATCAAGCTCACAATCAGCAACAAGCTTTTTAAAGTTCAGGATCCTCCTCCAAGCTGTTGGGTTCCCACCACTCTTCTCAGATTGTGACAGTATATCATTGAAATCACTGATGCACAGCCAAGAATTAGTTACATTACGACTGATTCTACAAATCTCCTTCCAGCAGAGGAGTCTCTCCTTTTCGACTGGCGGCCCATAAATAAAAGAGATGGCAGAAGGAGTAGATAGCGTAGAGGAGCCAATTTTACAATGGATAATATTAGGTGCAAAAAATAGAATATCCACAGTGATAGAATCTGACCACCATAACGCCAATCCACCACTTAAGCCCACCGGATCAACCAACCATTCCTCAGAAAATCCACACCGCCTTCTAATCTTTCACATATATCTGGCCTTTTGTTTGGTTTCCATTAAGAACACCAGGCGGGGTTTCTTCTTCAGGCATTCAGCCTTCAGATTTCTAACTGTCAGGGCAACCCCAAGCCCTTGACAGTTCCAAGATAAAAGATTCATGGCGCACCGGCAGCTGGTCCCATCCAACCACCGGCGTGAGAAGATTGATTAAAGTCCTGGGAGTCATGGTTCTCGGCACTAAGTGTAACACCACAATTTTAATACCCAAAAACTCGGTCAAAATATTGAAAATACCTTCAAAAGAGTTCAACAATATCCAAATCCTTTTACAATGTTACCATTTCGAATAAAACCCGTAATACATAAGCAGAATAAATTCCAGAAAATATTTCAGAGTTTAATACAAAACGGAAGTCTTAGGTTCATGGCAAATAAAATAACATATCATAATTTATTGGAGATTAAATGAGCTTCCAGAGCTCACTCCATAGGTGCCTTCCCTTGCTCTCTACTAGAATAATCACCTGAAAAATGTTAATATGGGATGAGATTCCACGTCTCAGTAACTACTGAATACCTTACACGAGCAAATTACATATGACAAAAATAAAAGGTAATATAATGTGAATTTAATATACTCAGATATTTTTAGATATACCGTTGTTCACATCAAATGCCTTTACAAAATACTCATCATTCTTTATTGAATAATTCAGAAATGCACTATGCAGTATGCAGCCTCCCTTATATCCCCTTCCAACCGTATACCGCTGACTGGAACCATAGGCTAACATATAGTCCAATAGAAACTCATTCATTTGACTGGATGGTTTCAAGCTCACCAAAACTTAAGATACACCCGGCCAAAGGTATAGAGCTTAAATCTGGACTATGGCTCCCCTCCTTTAAAATAACAACTAAGGAGGTGTCACATGTCCCACATCTCCAATGAAATCCCGGCCAGAGGAAAACATGGAAGATGGGGCCCTGAAAAGTACCATCCACTGTGCACCGAGTGGTGGCATAAACAATTCTTATCATTCAATTCCCTCCTTACTCCACCCATCACATTACAACCGCCATGATGAATGTATTTACTCAAAAATAATGCATTATTATACCATTATATACATTGATATGCGTATTTATGAATAGTAAAATACTATGCGTATCTGTGAATAGTAAAATACGGTATATACATGAATAGTAAAATGAATAGTACATACGGTATGTATACGTGAATAGTAAAAATGAATAGTAAATACGGTGTGAATAGTAAATACGGTATACATGAATAGTAAATACGGTATACGTGAATAGTAACATGAATAGTAAATGTGGTATACGTGAATAGTAAAATGAATAGTAAATACGGTATACGTGAATAGTAACATGAATAGTAAATGTGAATAGTAAATACGGTATACGTGAATAGTAAAATGAATAGTAAATACGGTATACGTGAATAGTAAAATGAATAGTAAATACGGTATACGTGAATAGTAAAATGAATAGTAAATACGGTATACGTGAATAGTAAAATGAATAGTAAATACGGTATACGTGAATAGTAAATGTACGTATAAATAGTACCTCTACAGATTTGTAAGTCAAAGTTCCCACACCAGATCTTAAAACCATAAATATTTTCTAAATATTCTTGCCAAAATAGTAAACAAACAAATTTATAATCATACATAATTCACAAGTATAAGGAAGAATATTCAGAGTTACCTGTTACTTGCTAATACCCGAATCACCAACCAGCTATTATAACTCTCAAGCAAATATCTCTCTACTCTCTCTCTCTCTCTACCTCTCTCTATAGCTCTTAGAAGTTGTGAAGAATGAAATGAAATGGAAGATCTATTTATAGTTGGAAAATGGGTCCTTAAGTGTAATTTTCGTCTCTGGGTCGTTCTACGTAATTTTCCCCGTGACAAATTTTCAAACCTCCCGTGACTCTTCTGTGGAAATAATTTTTTTGTGGGTCCCACATGAATAGTAAATAATATTATATTATAATAATATAATATTATTATTCAAATAGTAAATTACTATTACGTGGGTCCCGCTGACAAAATTTTCAAACTTCACGAGAGTTTTGTGTCGGGAGAGAATTATTTTGGTTGTGGGTCCCGCATGAATAGTAAATACGTATTTAGGAATAGTAAATACCGTATTTTTAAATAGTAAATACGTATTTGTGAATAGTGAACACTATTCATATTTCACAAATTTCAAGTATTAAATACGTATTTGCGAATAACATATATATATATATATATATTTTTTTTTAAATACGTATTTGTAAATAGTAAAAACGTATACGTGAATAGTAAATACTATTCACGGGGCCCACAAAATACTGATTTCAAATTTATCACTTTCCAAAAATAGAGCCTACTAGTCTTCCCAAAATAGGTTTATGTTCAAGATATTAGATTCAAAATTCAGGATGTTACATTTCTCCCCTCCTAAAAGAAAATTTTGTCCTCAAAATTTCGCTATAATAAGAATTCTAACCTATTTAAATAAATGAGGATAGGTTTGTCGCATGCTCTCCTCCGTTTCCCAAGTAGCATCTCCGGGAGCCATTCCTTTCCACTCGACCTTTACAAGTCTAATGGTCTTGTTTCTTAATCTCTTGTCCCTTGCATCAACAATCCGCTCCGGCTCGGCTTTATACGTCATGTTATCTTTGAGTTCTACCTCTTCTACTTCTATAATGTGGGAAGGATCCGGTTGGTATTTCTTCAGTTGCGATACATGAAAGACATCGTGAAGGTTCGCAAGCTGTGGAGGTAATGCAATTCTGTAAGCTACCGGTCCAATTTTCTCCAAAATCTCATAAGGACCCATAAAACGAGGCGAAAGCTTCTTTGCTCGTATTGCTCTACCAATGCCAGTCATTGGTGTGACTCTTAAGAACACATGTTCGCCCACCATGAACTCCAACGGTCGTCTTCTCTTGTCAGCATAACTCTTCTGTCGACTCTGAGCAGTGAGAAGTTTCTGTTGAATCACCTTAATCTTTTGAGTCGTCTCGTCCACAAGTTCTGGACCTATTAAAATTCGCTCATTCAATTCCGTCCAGCAAATAGGAGATCTACATTTTCTTCCATACAAAGCCTCATAAGGTGCCATCTCAATGCTGGAGTGATAACTATTGTTATATGCAAACTCCGCAAGATGAAGATGATCGTCCCAACTTCCTTTTAGTTCGATTGCACAAGCCCGCAACATGTCTTCCAGAGTTTGAATAGTCCTCTCAGTCTGCCCGTCAGTTTGAGGATGATAAGCGGTACTATAACTCATCCGAGTTCCCATAGCATTCTGCAATGCTTTCCAAAATCGTGAAGTGAATCGTGGATCACGATCAGATACGATGCTATTCGGTATCCCATGCAATCTGACAATCTCCTTCATGTAGATCTTTGCTAGTCTCTCCAATGAGTATTCTGCTGCAATTGCTAGAAAATGAGCTGACTTAGTTAACCTATCGACAATTACCCAAATGGCATTATGTCCGGATGTCGTTAGAGGAAGCCCCATGATGAAATCCATAGAGATGCTGTCCCATTTCCACTCTGGGATATCCAAATTCTTTAATAATCCAGGAGGTTTCCGATGTTCGATCTTGACTTTCTGACAAGTCAAACAACTAGTGACAAAGTCAGTCACATCTTTCTTCATGCCCCGCCACCACCAATTCCGCTTGAGATCATGATACATCTTGGTTGCTCCAGGATGGATAGTGTATTTACTCCGATGAGCCTCCTCTAGTATGAGCCTTTTTATTTCTCCATCATTAGGTATGCACACTTTTCCTTTATACCTTAATATCCCATCTCTATCGATCCCAAATTTCGATTCTTTTCCTTCTTCAATATCTTCCCTCACGTTTAATAGATACTCATCTTCGAGCTGAGCGAATTTAATCTCTTTCCAAATTGTGCTTTCAATAGTTAATGCTTCCATGGTAGCGACCAAACCTGACATTACATCAATAGATGTACTTGGTATCTCCTCGAGCAATTTATGTTCTCTGATCATCATCTGGGCTACATGGATTGTCTTTCTACTTAAGGCATCTGCTACAACGTTCGCCTTTCCTGGATGATACTTCAATTCGAAGTCGTAGTCCTTGATAAACTCCATCCATCTCCTCTGTCGCATGTTGAGCTCCTTTTGGTCGAACAGGTACTTTAGACTTTTGTGGTCACTATAAACCTCGAATTTTGAACCGTAGAGGTGGTGCCTCCAAATCTTCAGAGCGAACACTACTGCTGCCAGTTCTAAGTCGTGAGTAGGATAATTCCCTTCATGTGGCCTTAACTGTCGAGAAGCATAAGCTACTACCCTACCATTTTGCATTAATACACACCCAAGACCTTTCTTGGAAGCATCTGTGTACAAAGTAAAGGTCTGAGCAGGATCTGGAATTATAAGTACTGGTGCCGTAGTCAACTTAGTCTTCAAATTTTGAAAAGCTGCTTCACACTTTTCGTCCCATACATATGGTTGACCCTTCCTTGTTAACTTAGTCAAAGGCATAGCTATTTGCGAAAAGCCCTTGATAAATCTCCTATAATAGCCAGCTAGACCTAGAAAACTCCTGATCTCAGTCACGGACTTTGGTCGTTCCCATTTGAGAACTGCTTCAACTTTAGTATGGTCCACTGCAACACCTTCAGCCGATACGACATGGCCTAGGAATTTTACTTCCTTCAACCAAAATTCGCACTTAGACAGTTTTGCATAGAGCTTGTGCTCCTTCAACACTTGTAGCACGATTCTAAGGTGCTCTTTATGCTCTTCTTCATCCTTAGAGTAGATAAGGATGTCGTCAATGAAAACCACTACAAATTTATCTAGATATGGTCGGAAAATTCTATTCATGTAATCCATGAATACTGCTGGAGCATTTGTTAGCCCAAATGGCATAACAAGAAATTCATAATGGCCATATCTAGTTCTGAATGCAGTTTTTGAGACATCTTCAGCTTTGACTCTCAGTTGGTGATAACCTGATCTGAGGTCGATCTTGGAGAATATGGATGCTCCCTTCAACTGATCAAGTAGATCGTCGATCCTGGGTAAAGGATATTTATTCTTTATGGTCACTTTATTCAACTGGCGATAGTCAATGCATAGTCTCAGGCTCCCATCTTTCTTCTTCACAAAGAGTACGGGCGATCCCCAAGGAGATACACTGGGTCTGATAAAACCCTTTTCTAACAATTCCTCAATCTGCCTCTTCAATTCTGCTAGTTCCGATGGAGACATTCGGTAAGGAGCTTTAGATATAGGTTCCGTTCCAGGTACGAGATCAATCGAAAATTCTACTTCTCTCTCTGGGGGTAAACCTGTCATTTCTTTCGGGAATACCTCCGGAAATTCTTTCACCACTTCAATGTTCTCTATCCCTTCCTCCACTTCTGCTTGAATGGAGAAAAACACCATGTACGCAAGACAACCATGATGAACAGGCTTTTCATCTTGTACTATAGACAATAATTGTGGTCTACTATGACTCATAGAGTCATCCGCAAGAGAGATAGTCTTCCTCTTGCAGTCAAGGATGATGTCATTAGCTGACAACCAATCCATTCCTATTATTACATCGATACCCTTCGTGGGTAAACAAACAAGGTCTATATTTGAGATCCTATTATCAATCTCAATCGTACAATTTAAGCAAGCCCTAGAAGTTTTTACTGAAGCTCCCGCCGGTGTAGAAATAATCATATAATAAGGCAATTCACTCACTCTTAAATTCAATCGAGGCACACAGTCGTATGATATAAAAGAGTGTGTGGCACCAGAATCAAATAAGGCTTCTACTTCAAGACCTTGGAGTTTGAGGATACCTTTAATCAGATTTGGTGAAGCACTTGCCTCCTGATGTGATAGTGCAAACACTTTCCCTGGCACTGCAGTTCTAGCATCCTTGGCTCCTCGAGGCTCCTCCTCACAAAATCTGGAAATGTGTCCTGGCTTTCCACAGTTGAAACACGTCACACATGGTCCTTGGTGTATTCTTCCACATTTGGCACACATCTGATTGTTGGCGGTGCTTGCAGCAGGAGCTGTGGATCCCCTATATGAACTCTGACCTCCACTGAAGTGACTTCTTTGAGGTCCTTTGAATTGACTCCTCGGTGGTCTGCTGAAATGACTTCTTTGGGGTCCAGTAAAATAACTCCTCGATGGTCCACCAAAGTGATTTCTGGATGGTTGGCTAAACCGCGTATTCACATTACTGAAGTTGTGACTCTGCTTCTTAGTAACTCCTCCCGTTGGTCTCATGAGGTGTGTAGATCTGGCCTGAAAACCCTTCATCTTCTCAGCTTCCTCTTCTCGTTTGTTCCTTGCTATCGTGCGCAGTTTGTCGCATATTTCTTCAAAATCCCTTGTTTCATCAAGGAACGGTGATAGAGCTGTTTTTAGGTCTGGTCTAGCTTTTTCAACCAATCGAGCACTCAACCATTTAGAGTTGTTCTGTGAATATCCGCAGAATTTAGACAACTCTAAAAAGCGAGTAATAAATTCGTCTTCATGTAATTCCCCTTGCCTGAATGTGAGGAATTCAGTTTCTTTCTCTATTCTGATTGAAGGGGAAAAGTAATAATTTTCGAACTTTTCCTTAAACTCTTCCCACGTCATCTCAGCATTTCCTTTTGTTTTGGTGCTTTCCCACCATTCTTCAGCTGCTTTCTGCAACAATTGTTCAGCAACCATCACCTTTTGTTGTGAGCTAATCTCGATAACTCTGAAAATCTTTTCTACACGCTTCAGCCACTCCAGTGCTGCAATCGGATCTAGCTTCCCCTCGAACATCGGTGGAGTAAACTTCCGAAATTTTTCCCAAACCTCAGTAATAGGTAAGGGATGGTATTGAGAATGAGAACCGCTACTACCTCCATCTTTAGTGCGAGAACGACTTCCTCCCCTAGATTGATGGTCAGAAGGTGTGACTTCCAGAGCCTTCTCCTTTCCTTCCTTACCACCTTGGCCTCTTCCTTTTGCTAGTTCATCCTCGTGTCTATTCACTTTCTCTCTCATCTCCAAGATGACGTCTCGTAACTCTGCCAAAAGGGCATTGTTATCCTGAGGATAGGGACCATCTTGATGCGGAGGGAGACCTCTTTGGGATGGAGCAGGGGTTGAATTAGTTCTTCGAGTTCTTGCCATTATCTCCTCCTATGATTAATACTATAACGACACTAAACAAATAAAAATAGCTAAATAAATTCTAAATCTAACAAAGGGAAGTGATCATGTTATGATATTTAATTTGCCACGAACTTTTAAAAAAAAATTTTTTTAAAGAAATCACTTTAGAAAATAAACAAAATTGCCATGGAACCTTTAGCTCTGATACCAAAAATGTAACACCACAATTTTAATACCCAAAAACTCGGTCAAAATATTGAAAATACCTTCAAAAGAGTTCAACAATATCCAAATCCTTTTACAATGTTACCATTTCGAATAAAACCCGTAATACATAAGCAGAATAAATTCCAGAAAATATTTCAGAGTTTAATACAAAACGGAAGTCTTAGGTTCATGGCAAATAAAATAACATATCATAATTTATTGGAGATTAAATGAGCTTCCAGAGCTCACTCCATAGGTGCCTTCCCTTGCTCTCTACTAGAATAATCACCTGAAAAATGTTAATATGGGATGAGATTCCACGTCTCAGTAACTACTGAATACCTTACACGAGCAAATTACATATGACAAAAATAAAAGGTAATATAATGTGAATTTAATATACTCAGATATTTTTAGATATACCGTTGTTCACATCAAATGCCTTTACAAAATACTCATCATTCTTTATTGAATAATTCAGAAATGCACTATGCAGTATGCAGCCTCCCTTATATCCCCTTCCAACCGTATACCGCTGACTGGAACCATAGGCTAACATATAGTCCAATAGAAACTCATTCATTTGACTGGATGGTTTCAAGCTCACCAAAACTTAAGATACACCCGGCCAAAGGTATAGAGCTTAAATCTGGACTATGGCTCCCCTCCTTTAAAATAACAACTAAGGAGGTGTCACATGTCCCACATCTCCAATGAAATCCCGGCCAGAGGAAAACATGGAAGATGGGGCCCTGAAAAGTACCATCCACTGTGCACCGAGTGGTGGCATAAACAATTCTTATCATTCAATTCCCTCCTTACTCCACCCATCACATTACAACCGCCATGATGAATGTATTTACTCAAAAATAATGCATTATTATACCATTATATACATTGATATGCGTATTTATGAATAGTAAAATACTATGCGTATCTGTGAATAGTAAAATACGGTATATACATGAATAGTAAAATGAATAGTACATACGGTATGTATACGTGAATAGTAAAAATGAATAGTAAATACGGTATACGTGAATAGTAAATGTACGTATAAATAGTACCTCTACAGATTTGTAAGTCAAAGTTCCCACACCAGATCTTAAAACCATAAATATTTTCTAAATATTCTTGCCAAAATAGTAAACAAACAAATTTATAATCATACATAATTCACAAGTATAAGGAAGAATATTCAGAGTTACCTGTTACTTGCTAATACCCGAATCACCAACCAGCTATTATAACTCTCAAGCAAATATCTCTCTACTCTCTCTCTCTCTCTACCTCTCTCTATAGCTCTTAGAAGTTGTGAAGAATGAAATGAAATGGAAGGTCTATTTATAGTTGGAAAATGGGTCCTTAAGTGTAATTTTCGTCTCTGGGTCGTTCTACGTAATTTTCCCCGTGACAAATTTTCAAACCTCCCGTGACTCTTCTGTGGAAATAATTTTTTTGTGGGTCCCACATGAATAGTAAATAATATTATATTATAATAATATAATATTATTATTCAAATAGTAAATTACTATTACGTGGGTCCCGCTGACAAAATTTTCAAACTTCACGAGAGTTTTGTGTCGGGAGAGAATTATTTTGGTTGTGGGTCCCGCATGAATAGTAAATACGTATTTAGGAATAGTAAATACCGTATTTTTAAATAGTAAATACGTATTTGTGAATAGTGAACACTATTCATATTTCACAAATTTCAAGTATTAAATACGTATTTGCGAATAACATATATATATATATATTTTTTTTTAAATACGTATTTGTAAATAGTAAAAACGTATACGTGAATAGTAAATACTATTCACGGGGCCCACAAAATACTGATTTCAAATTTATCACTTTCCAAAAATAGAGCCTACTAGTCTTCCCAAAATAGGTTTATGTTCAAGATATTAGATTCAAAATTCAGGATGTTACACTAAGGACAAGCCAGCTATCCGGGAATTCAATTTCCCCTGTCACGGACACAGGAAGACAAGCAGAAAAAACAGAAGGATTATTAGTGGAACCAGGAAGAGTACCTTGCGATTTGTCCCTAATAGAAGCTTTAAGGGACCGAAAACTTCACCTACGCCCTTTTGTTCTCTGAGCCGAACTAGGGATGGCTCCTAAGAGCTCTTCATCATCTCCAAAATCAAGCTTGCGTGGCTTTTTGGCAGGGACAGGCTCGGACTCCTCTTCAATTGCACGCTTCAAATGTATACTTCTAAGGGAGAAGGACACGGCTGAGATGGGTGACAAGCCCAGAGTGAGATTACAAGAAGCTTGGCTGGGCTTCGGATCTAGCGCAAGGCCCATGTGCTGAGAATTAATCAGGTCAGGGTCGGGTGGACTTAAACCCGTGGCATCTGATGGGCTAATAGGGGGGCCCATACAAACCATTGATCCATGTGTCTCATTTGAGGATACTTGTTCCCTTTCATCTGAAAAGTCCAAATTAGCTTTCCCCACATCACGTGACAAACCTTTTTCCCCTACATTAAATGCTTCCTGCACATCAGATGACTTTTTCCTTGCAGCAAGCAACATATCCGCCGAAACCAGCATCTCGTTGACCAGTGCTTTATTCCTAACAGGCTCGGCGCCCAATGCAGCTTCTACCAACCTTGTGTCTTGCCTAAGGCGCCAAGAGTCAGATGGAGCTACTGGTTTTTCCGGCGACCGCCTCCGGGGACCATTAGAAGTCGACGGTTCCCTCCCAATGAACTTTGCTTCTACCCAATCCTTCTGACATACTTCAACAACATGCTCCAAAGTCCGAACAGATGGCGTACTGATCCAGCTCCCAAACTCCATTACCTCATTTTCCCCGTCTCAGTGAGCTCTGTGTTCTTTGCAGACGCGGACATCATGACCTAAACGGCCACATTTGTAACAAAAGTGCTGCAACCTTTCATATTTCACTTGAACCCAAGCAGGGCTCTTCCTCCCCCGCGGGACCCAGAATCCGGTAAGAAGAGGCTCACTCAGATCAATAAGAGCCCTTACCCTGATGAATCCTCTATCCAAGTTTCCATCCACCATCGGCCTCTCAAACATCAATGTCTCACCTACAGTATCTCCTAAAATCCTTGCATTCTCCTTATCAAAAGCCTCAATAGGCAAGCCATGGAACTGGACCCAGAATGGGGCCTTGTCAAAACAGACGTCTCTAAGCACCATACACTCCTCCCAAACTTGAAGATTTAGGAGGAAACCCTGAATAAACCAAGGCCTACCCTTTAGGATACGGGCATACTCCTTTTCGTCTGAGAACCGAAAGAGAAAGATGAGCTTATCTCGATCAAGCTCGTTCACCTCCACCTCCTTGTCCAAGTTCCAACCTTTTTTTATCATCGTCAACACCATTGGGATATTTAAGTTTTTGCCTGTAAGAATCCTTCCAACTAGAGAACCACCAGCCTTCTCAGCTTTCTGATTCAGTTTTAGAACCACTTCCTTCATAGCCATACTACTACTACCCTGACCTTCCTCCAATCCACTTAGCAAAACCATCAGAGCGAAACGTTCACAGGAGGCGATACAACTAAGGAAATCACTCACAGAGTGCCAGAAAACACACACAGCAAAAGAGAGGAAAGAAAAGAAACAAAAGGAAGAGGGAGAAATTAGAGAAGATCGGTGTTCAAAGAACAATGACCGGAGGGGTTCTAGGAACCAAACCTAAACTCTTACAGGAGAGAGAATAGCACTCACGAAGAGAGAGATTAACTTATTTAATTTTGGAGATATTAAGAATAGTAGTTAAATTATATAACTATATTTATTTTGTAAAATATTTTTATTTAAAATTTAAAATAGTATCTAATTACTCTGATTTTCATTCTTCGTCGAACCTTTCCTACTTTACACTTGACTTCTCTGATCTTTTACACAGTTTGGTGTCATCAATCTCCCTCAACAACTTCTGGTCTACTTTTGGATGTTGGAAGTGAAATTTAATAGTGATGTCATTATTAAATATGACAAAAATTGTTCAAAATTTTTTTAGTAAAAAAATAACAGTAGAATTGAAATGTATGTGGCTTTAATGAGTTGCCAACCTTACTTACTTTATAGAATATATATCTGCATTATTAAATTATTATTGTGTTTAATTACTATTGAGAAATTATCAACACGAGCATTTTAGAAAGAAATTGACAAAAATTATAATTTTATCCTAAAATTAGAACTAAGATAAACTCTCAAATATTGTCCTATAATTACAAATATCTCTAATCTCGTTGTTTCTCTCTCCTACCCCTGCCTACTCTCTCATAGAGAAAAGCGTATTTGATTTTTAAAAAAAACAGGTTAAGGTGCAAAAATACACATGTGCTTTTCTCCGAAGAGCGCCCAGTAGCAAATGTTTTTTTTAGGTGCAAAAGTACACACGTGGTTACAAATTAGGTGCAAAAATATCATTTGACCGTTAAGTTTGACTTTTTTTGCTGACTGGACGATGACGTGGCATTTCAAAGGTGCAAAAATACACGTATGCTTTGTCAAGAAGAGCGCCCAATATCAAATTATTTTTTAAAAAAAAATTAATAATTTTACTTTAATTAAAATTATTTTAGGATCTTGAAAAAATATTTCAGGTATTGATCTGTACTAAAATGATACTGACTGATACCAAAAAAAATTAGGGTACTGACTGGTACTAAAAAGTACCTTTAAGATACTAACTGGTACAACAAAAATACTTTATAATCTTGAAAAATTATTTTAGGATCTTGAAAAATTATTTCAGGTATTGACCGGTACTAAAAGGATACTAACTAATACTGAAAAAAAAAATTTCAGGGTACTGATTGGTACTAAAAAGTACTTTTAAGATACTGACTAATACAGAAAAAATATTTCATAATCTTAAAAAATTATTTTATGATCCTAAAAAAATATTTCAGGTATTGTCCGGTACTAAAAGGATACTGACTAATATTGAAAAAAATATTTCAAGGTACTGCTGGTATTAAAAAGTACTTTATACTGACTGGTATAGAAAAAAATACTTCATAATTTTGAAAAATTATTTCAGGATCTTCAAAAAAAATTTCAAGCTATTGACTGGTACTAAAAAGATACTGACTGATACTGAAAAATATTTCAAAGTACTAACTGGTACTCCCTCCGGTCTTAATTATAAGAACTAGTTGACTTTTTTGGAGAGATTAAGGAAGCTAATTAAATTAGCTTAGAGTATTTTTATTTTTATTTTTTTCTTCAAACTAAATAATTTGACTAATAAACTAATATATAATCTAAGAAAACACAACATATGAAATAATTAACTAACTTATTTAGTTTCCTTAATATTTCCAAAGAAAGTCAACTAGCTCTTATAATTAGGACCGGAGGTAGTACTAAAAATATACTTCAGCTTATTTTTTTAAGATTCTAAAATAATTTTTCAAGATCAAGAAATATTTTTTCTTTACCAGACCGTATTCTCACAATATCGTTTTAGTACCAGTCAGTACCTTGAAATATTTTTTCAGATCTTAAAATAATTTTTCGAGATCATGAAGTATTTTTTCAGTACAAGTCAGTATCCTGAATATCTTTTTAGCACCCGGTAGTAAATAAAATAAAATTGTTAAATTTTTTTAAAAAGAAAAAGAATTTGGTGTTGGACACCCTTTTTGACAAACCACATGTATATTTTTGCACCTTTGAAATGTCACGTCATCATCCAGTCAGCAAAAAAAGTCAAATTTAACGGTCAAACGATATTTTTGCACTTAATTTGTAACCACATAGTCACTTTTGCACCAAAAAAAAGCACTTGCTATTGGGCGCTCCTTGGAGAAAAGCACATGTATATTTTTACACCTTAACCCTAAAAAAAAAAGAGTAATTTTTTCCAGTATTTATTACTTTTTAACCAATTTTAATAGGAAAAATGAGATAGGGACCTAATGGAAATGATTTAGAAGGAGCAAATACTAGAATATATATTTTAAAAATATTGTATTATCCTTAACTTTGACTGACTTGGACTAAACATAAAAATGTTTTCTCCTGCCATTATTTGATGAAATAGTAAATATTTATTCGAAAATTAATTTGAGTTTTAAAGTCAAGAACTAATTATAATTAATTAGTTAAATTAAATTGGTAACAAATACCATTTAATTTATTTTTATCATTTTTTATTAATAAAATTATTTTCGTATGGGCTCTCTAAATAATGAACCTTTTAAGATCAAAAAAGTTTAACAAACATTTTGGTTTTTTTATTTCAAGAAAATACTTATGTCAAGTTTCTTATATTCATTTCATCAAGTTTTTTAATTACATGTGACTATGTGTCATATTATTAAATTATTATCATTTAAATATAAACTCATAAGAAAAATAGGACACATGGTCATATATGATTAGAAGGCTTAACATAATAAATATAAGGAACTTAACGTAATGAATATAAGAAATTTAATAAGTATGACTATTTATTTGGTACCCTTATTTTTTTGGACAAAGTACCCTAATTTTTTTATACACACTTTTATACTATTATTTTATTTTAGGCCATTATAATCACAATCCTTATATGTCACTTTTTCTTCTAAATTTATAATTTTATTAATCAAGATGATTCAATTTAGGGAGAATCCAATTGAATCCATTTGAAATACTAAAATCTAAACTCAATCCTACTAAATAAATATTCACAAACACTAAAAATTAAGTGTTATTAGGCTTAAAACAATATATTTGTTATAATATTGTTATTGTTCTTTAAAATTTGAATTTTTGAATCAAGATATTACAAGGTGTACAGAAAAGAAATTCTGCTTGTGGCCGTATGGGAATTTTGACAAAAATAAGGCATTCTTCTGTAAAATTAACGTCACTCTTAGAAAAGTGAAACAACAGAGAAAATTCCAAAACATGCTCCAAATTTCATAAATGACATTTTAGTACCCCTAAAATTTTAAAATGTCAAATGAATTCAAATTTCCGAAAATCAACGTCTTCTACTACTGAAATTGATTTTAAGGCTGATTTACTCATAATTATTATTTTATCAACATGATATATTTCAATATTTGGCCCTTTACCAATGTGTCTTGGCGTACGACTTATATGATACCAAAGACTTTTGCCACCACAATGATAACATGAATTTTAGCATGTTTATTATGCTCATTATTTTTCCTTTTATGGTTCTTATCAATAATCTTTCTTTACTTCAGATAGGAATTTGAACCACCACGATTACAACCATGGTCATGCCCAAGACTGTATCCACGTCTACACTTATGTCCACGGCCATAATTAGATTCATCAGTTACTTCATTCACTTCTGGGAATGAAGTCGAGTATGTTGGAGGATTCATGATTTTCGAAACAAAAAGGTTATTATTTGGTCACAAGGAGACAAGAAATTAATTCAATATATTTTTTAAAACCTCTTTCACAATATTACTACTACATAAGCAAATTGGATACTTTCATTTATAACGAGCTTTTGAAAGAACAGTTATCTTTTGGTGGTTATATAGTTCCTTTAATTTGTTCTAAAGAACAATGGGGTAGTTTAATGTCAAATATTCAATTTTGATAACGACAAAGGCCACAAATTTAAATTTCATAATATTTAACATAATTTAGAATAATGCAATAAAAGTGTTTTCATAAAATATGAAATATAAAAATGCAATATAATAACACAAACTATAATAATGGGAAATTCGTAAAGACAATAAATTTCATACAGTACGATATTACAACCAAAAAAAAAAAAAAACAACTCTATGGCTTTGGGCATTTCGTTGTCATGGCTTCAGCCCAATTGGTCTCATGGCTCCAAGCCAATTAATCTCATTATGAGAAATTAATCTATATGGCTATAGAGAGGTATTCTAGAGGTCTATGAAGTAGTGGAAATGCTGGGTGGAGGTGGAGGCATGTGTACTCTCCAACCCAATATGCCCTGTGGATCAGACTTCAAGCGCCCTGCCCTTAGACTGTGGGTGAGCCCTACCTCTTTCCTAAAATTTTCATTAGTGGTGAGCATAATGCCCAGTATACCCGCCCAAGCCCAGCAAAAAATTGTCCAACCCTACCCTAAAAGAGTAGCCCGAAAAAAATTTGGGTAGTTTTGGGCTGGGCTAGTAACTGGGCAGGGCCGGGCATGCATCGGGCAGGGGGTCCTGCCCTACCTATTTGGCCCTGCCTAGAAAATTTAAATATATTTAAATAAATATTGTTCTACATATATTATTTTATTTAAAATATATTACATTATTATGTCTAAATTATATATATTTTAGCTATCTCCAAAGCTTTGAAATTTTGTGAACTGTGAATTAAAATCTTCAAGGAGTAGGGCAAGGCGTCACTACTTGGGTAAGGGAAACCCACCCTTGCTCAGCCCGAAAATAGTTAGGGCTTTTATCCGGTAGGGCTGAGCATCAGGCTGCAAAATGCAGCCCATTCATTTTTCAGGCTAGGCATCGGGCAGGGGTCTCACCCTGCCCATGCCCACCCCTAATTTTCATATCAAAAAAAAAAATCTATATGGTTTTTGACCGTTTATCTTCAGGACAAAAATTGAATATGACTTCTTGCCACACAATAAGACAGAAGATAAAGTTCTATGACTTTTGGCTATATAGTTGACCAAAAAAAAAAAGGCTATGTAATCTCAAAATAAGAGTCAAAGAAATATGGCTTCTGGCCATATGATTTAGATTAGAAAATTAAAGTAATGTAGCTTATGGCCACATAATAGTGAATCAAAGAAATATAGCTTCTGGTGATATTATATCAAAATAGTAAATCAAAGTGATATGCCTTCTGGTCATATAATTTCATAATAAGAAATCAAAATGTATGGCTTGGGCTCTGGCCATAATAATATCAACAAAAAAAAAAACTCGTAAAAGAAATCAAAAGAAGATATGAAAACAATAATAATCTTTAATCTAAGTCATAGAACCAAATGTTTAAAACAATCGAAAAAAATATTTCTTTAATTCTACAAAGAGACTAAGATTATTCCACATAAATTGTTAAAGAGATTATGAGAGAATTAGACATTTGTTAGAGCTCTCGTACTGATAACGTGTTGTAGAAATAAGAAAAGTATAAGAGATGAAGGATGAGGGAGATGAGAGAAAGTTGGAGACAAAAATAAGAAGTTGTCGTTTGATAAATCAGAATTTAATATATTTTATTCCGCTTTATTCATTTATTTTGGGGACTATTTTAGGCTAATTTGGATGTATTAGACAATATTTGGATTGTTAGCCTATTTTAGGAAATAATATAAATCAGAATTAATTATGATATTATTGTACTTAAATTATCAATATTCTGATTGAGATCTTGTGATTGAATAATATTTCTAATTATATGATAGATCACGATTTTATTTAATTCTTGCAAGATAAGAAAAAGCATTTTGGAAGATCCTACGATGCAGAATTAACCTTGGAAGCTAAAAGAAGATTGATGGTGGAATTTTGTAGGGCTTTTGGAATTTTAATTGACCTAAATTAGTACCCAAAACTCTTTCTTCATCCCATTTATTTAACCTAGAAGCGGGAGACGTTCAGGGGGAGCAGACCCGAGAGAGCTGCAGAACATTCACGCAGGCGGAACAAGGACGCTGAGAGGCAAAGACGCAGCCACTGGAGGAGTAAAAGAAGCCATCATCATATAATATCCATTCCATTCCTCTTTTCCATTCACGTACTGGGCGTAGCATTCCATTGGAGAATTATCATCATTCAACTATTCTTATTCCTCCATACGGGCCCACGGCAATTACTCAATTATCAATTAATACTATCAGACTCTCCTCATGGCTGTGATGTGTTGTTTGAAGCTTGGTGAGGAGAATATTTTCATGGCAGCTTAAGCACTTTTAGGAGGCAACTTGGGAAGAGCATGGAGAAAGCTAGAGCCTAGAGTTTTACACTTGAAGATCATAAGGGAGTGTTATTATTTTTATCTTCTTAATCCAAACTTGAGGTTCTTTAGTTTTAAAGGATTTCAAGTTGTGTTAATTGAGAACAATCTAGTTTTAGATTGTAAACATATTTCTTTTGGATTGGATTGATAATTTGAAGTTTTTATATGTGAGACAATTGTTGGAGTCTTGTTTGCAACCTTTTGATTGTCAATTGAATTATTAATTGAGTTTTCGTTATTAATTTAATTGTCAATTTGGTTTATCATCTTAATTGTTTAATTGAGTTGATAAATTCTCTAGTTGTTCAATTAGATAATTGTAAACAAGATTTTCAAGACTATGTTGTGATTGATCTTTAATGAGTTTAATTAACCACCGCTTATTTCATTATGAGTTTTCTAGTGGAATATGTGTTATTGAGCTAGAGGGTTTCCCGTGTTCAAATTAGGTGATTAAATTCATTAATCTTCCTTTGGTCTAATTAATTGGTTTGGGCTAAGAAAGTTAACTCCATGCAATTCCTAAGTTGTCCCCTTCTTCCTCATAACTGATCTAGATCTTTGTCATTTGATTTGATTTTAATCAATTTTCTTCTTAGAATTTTAATTTTCCTCTCATAACAAACCCCCCCCCAAAAAAATTGCATTCAAATTCATATAGATTAGTTTCATTCTCATTTAGGTTTTAGAGTCAATTGCATTAGTGCATTTAGTTAGTTTAATTTCATCTAGGTAGTAGTATTTTGCATTTT
This sequence comes from Acacia crassicarpa, assembly GCA_034222035.1. Classification (NCBI taxonomy): domain Eukaryota; kingdom Viridiplantae; phylum Streptophyta; class Magnoliopsida; order Fabales; family Fabaceae; genus Acacia; species Acacia crassicarpa. Next base: position 12,344,416 of record JAWXYG010000009.1, on the reverse strand, counting down.
AGTTTAGGTTCATTCCATTGCATTTTTTATCACCTAAATTCAACCTAAAGAAAAACCCACAGATTGCTCCTTGGGAGAATGACATAGGTTGCCACTATATTACATTATTAGTTGGTCCTGATTTAATTGATTGCTTTAGCGACGGAAGCAAGCTCATCAATTCACTTCATTATCACAAATTGTGTGAACTATCATATATTTATAAGACCCCAACATTGAAAACTAACATAAAGAGTTATATGTGCAATGGGAGGTTATAGGGAATAAATACAAGAAACTCTTCAATTGGAGAGTTATAGGGTATAATGCCACATTAACCTTATGAAATGGAATTCTAAGAGACTATTTGACAATGAAGATCCACACTTCATAATATCTATAACAGATTTTAGTATTTCAAATAGATTTACTTGGGATCCTACCTTATTTATTCTTTAAGAATGGAATCATAATGGTTGAGACTAAAATAATATTTAAAAAAATGAACAAATACGGTTGAACTTTATAATTTTAACGAATTCATTGTTTATAAAGCCTAAAGGAAAATGTGTTTTAGATTAAAAGTGGTGTAAAAGTAAATGAATTAATGTGGGTAATTAAATTTATTAATTAGAATTAGTTTTTGAGTTTAAAACTTAAATTAGTTTGAAATATTTCAAATAAATCTTGATTATTTCCTGAAATATGGGAGGATTAGTTAAGAATAGTTTAGTATTTTAAAATTTATGTTAGCATTTGGTCCTTCTAATTTTCGCACATTGAAATATTGATTAGGCCTGGCACTTAGGGTATACCGTAGAGCATATTTGAAAAGGATTATAAGATAATCCTTAAAAATGATTTTTGAAGTAATCAAATTGGGAATATGGTTCAGGGGAGATGTTTGTATTTTGACCTTTGAGAATTACATCCATGATTACATCCTTCCAGCTTAGAATTTGAATTTTCAATTTCCATTTTCTGTTTTTGACTAACAACGTCAAAATCAAATTAAAATAACACCAAAATGCTCACAGCTAGGAATATACTATTGCATGGTTAAAAAAAAAAAATCCGAATAAGTTTTACTAAATAATAAATGGTCATAGTCATAGGTGAAGAGCGTAAGAAATACGATAATAAAATCCTCATCCTATTAAAAGAGAGATGTTAATTTGAATCTTTTTAGAAAAATGTCAACCCAATACATTGTGATACACTTGGGAGAATAAAAAAAATATGATTCTTCAACTTCGTTATAATATTTTTCTCTAATCTTTTTATTTTGGCTTGGTATTAGAGCTAGATTACGAAAATGTGAATCCTCATATATTTTTCTCCAATCTTTTGTTTAATATGATATCAGAGTCAAGTCTGAAGGCATCAAACGAAAGCACAAAAGTGAAGATGAAGGCGACACCAAACAAAAGACATAGAATACTACCTCTTAAACCTTGCCTGCAACATGTTGAAATGAGGAGGTGGAAGAGAAAATAAGGGTGTGAGAAAGGCCACGGATTGATAAAGCAATTAAACGATTTGAGAGCAATTAGGGATAAACTTTTGGAACCTGGACATGTTTATGTGAATATATGGGCTTTTTTGCAGTGGAGGTAATTATGTGGGCCTCTGTGGGCTAATTGGGCCATGGAATAGCTTATCCAAAACATGGACTCACATTTGTGTGTAGCAATAGCCCATGGGTTCATAATGGTATTGACATTGAGCTGAGCCCAAGGTTTTGAAGAAACAAATGGCACAAATAGGGGTGAATAGGGGAATTGAATGCATCCCTGTGGGAAAAAAGACGAAATAATTGTTCTCCATTTTTATTATTTTTTCTTTAAACTATCCTTGTTGTCATGTTTAGAAAGTTTGCATCAACTGATAGTTTCAAAACGAATAATTTCATAGGTATTTTAGGAAAATTAACACACATTTTTAATAATTAACTAATTTGATTTAATTAATTAGGTAATTGTCATGTTAAAAGAGACGGAGAGGGGAGTAGAAGAGTGTGGGGTTGCTCTCAAACAGTGGCGATTTTTGCTTTCCTATTTATATAGGTTCTCACCTCATAGCTTCCACCTGTTGTCTTTGCATCCCAACGCAACGCATGCAACAAAGGTCATTTTTACCCCTCATTTATTGCGTCAACGGGTAAAAGAGTCAAACACTTTCACTAAAAGCAAAGGGTTCGATCTTGAAATTGATTAAAGTGTTGGAGAAAACATCTTAGCTCCTGGATACCTAGGTAAACGTTTGAGGATAATAAACGACTTGTACTGCCCAATATTGGTATCACTTAAGAGGAATAAAGATTTCGTCCTACTCTTGAATCATGGGTGAGCCCAACCCCTTTCCAAAAATTTTTATACCAGAAAGAAAAAACAAATGTCTTTTTTTTTGGAAAAAAAAATCCAAGTAAGAAAATACAATTACAAATAAGTCCCCTGAATTTGGTTATTGCCAAGAGTTCTTGACACTTAGGAGTAATTTGAAATTATTTTTTTCTTTTTTGGCAAAAAATTGACTTTATAGTTCAATAGTTCATGAATCAAATTCTTGATCAAATATATAATAAACCATAAACATTTTGGTTTCAATTATGAAATAAAGATTCTCTTAATTTAACAACCTATTCACTTAAGCTTCCTAAGTTCCAATTAAAAACAAGTAAAAAGAATGTCTTGTTCCCAACCATCAAGATAATTTGATGACATTTTAATATTCGAGCAAAAAAAAAGATGACATTTTAATAAGTTGTCATACTCTTTTTTTTTTGGGGGGTCAAAATCATACTCTTTTTTAAACAAATCGTGAACACGCGTAATTGGCCACAAGTACAGTAGAAGAAGACGTGAAGGAATGGAGAGTGGTTGATGGCGAAAGAGACCAAACCCAATTTAACAGCTCATAATATATAACACAGAATTGTCACACCTCTTTTGAAAATGATCGCTTTTTGGGACATTTGTATGATTCACTCACCTCCCTTTTTATTTTTATTTTTTTTATTTAGTTTTTCTCCATCATCTCTCTACTTTTTATCTGAACCGGTAGATTAAAATTTCAGCGGTCATACTTATTATTTTTAAAAATAATTTCTGATGATATTTTTTATTGTAATCTTAAACTATCCTTACTAAAATTTAACAGTCTTGAAATTATTTATATATTTTTAATACTTCACCGGTCTTTAATATAAAACATACTTAGGAAATTGATTTTGATTTTAAATATAAGATAAAATTTTCATATTTATTAAATTTTCTTAATTTAACCCTATTGATACTCTCGTAGCCGTAGTCAAGGAGGAAATGAAAAAAGGGAATTAAGTAAGATAATTAAAGTATTTTAGAAAATACATGTCATATTAACTAACTTAACTAATTTTCTTAATCTACTCTAATTAGGTAAATATGTCTTACATTAAGGACCGGAAAATTAATTTAATATTTTAACAATAATTTTAAAACATTAAAATTAAACTACTTAAAAGGTAATCTAAAAGTCATACTCTTTTTTATACAAATCATCCCTTAGTTTTCCTACCCTTCCTGTTACTGTTACTGTTACTGTTACTGTTACTGTTACTGTTACTGTTACTGACTTTCCCTTTCTATCGCTCCCAAAAAATAAATAAATAAAAGGAGACAAGTAAAACATGGTACATTCCTTCAATTAAATTCCAAAATAGGGCAGCATGCCCTTAACTTTCTCTTCCCTTTTATGTAATCCCTCAATCTCTCTTGGGCTTCCCCTTTCCCTTTTTGCCCGCATTTGTTTCCATTCATACTTTCTCTTTATATATGTCTTTTTTAAAAAAAATAATAATAATAATGTTTTGTAGTTATCCAATTGGGATCCACATCAACAACTAGCTTCCTTTTGTTTTTTTAAAACTGTTCACAAATTACTGAAAATTTCATATTAATTCCCTTATCAAGTGAAACATATTCTTAAAATGGTGTCTCAAAGTTGTATTTTCAATTGATATCGTAGGACATTTTTGTCAAACCCGTCCCTCTTACATGTACATTCTTAAATTTGTTCCCTGAATGATGAAATCTTTCTCAATCACATCCTAATATTTTAATTTCCTCCACAATTTGTCAATTAATTACTATTATATTACCATAATAAAATATGTTAGTTGACATTGGACTATCAGTGCCTGTTTGGTTCATGAAATCGGAAGTAATGTAAAGGAATATAATGCAATATAATGGAATGTAATAATCAGCATTACATGAAATTGTTTGATTCATCATTAAGAAAAGATAATGCATATGCATAAAAACATTTGGTTAGATTATAGCAAACATAGAAATATATGAGAATAGTATATCAACAGACAAAATTACCCCTATCTACATATATATTTATGATGTACATGTTCGGTTCATAGTAATTTTTTCAATTTGTGCGGTATATCGGTTGGGTTCATAGTAATGTTTTAAGATTTAATGTTGGGTTCATCAAACATGGAAATATTATACAATGTACATATTGGGTTAATGGTAATTTTTTAATATTTAATGGTGGGAATATTATTTAAAGGGATATTTTCATTTTTTTTAATGATAGAATATAATTTGTTAAAATTTTTCAATGGGGAATATATATTTTTAATATTTGACGGTTGTAATTATTTAATTTTAACAACATTTATGAGTTGGCCCTTCAGTCAATTTAAAAATTATGATGACAATAATATCTTTTTTATTTGATTACAGAATGTCTGTTTCTCCATCTATCAGTGCTATCAATGTAATCCCCATTACATCAAATGATCTAATACATATTACTAAATGTAATTTGGATTATCTTCTGGATTATATTACATATTTCATTAGGATTATATGTAATCCTCTCTCATGAAATCGAATCAAACTAGCTATCAACAATTCATGGGATAAATACTAATTTTATCATGGAAGTTTTAGTTTTGAAGCATCTAGCACCCGGAAGTTTTTCTGGTATTATTTTTGTCTGAGAAATTTACAAACGTAGCAATCTTGTCTATCGGTTGATCTTCACCATTGGATTGATCATTTTTTGTATAATTTTTCCCCAAAAGTTTACAAAAAATTGCTAATAAAAAAAACTTCCAAGACAAATTTGCTCATTAAAAAAAACTTCTGGGGTATATTTGCTCCTTTTTGTAAACTTTCAGAGTAAAAATGATACAAAAAAAACTTTTGGGTGCTGAATGTTCCCTAACCAATATTTCGGTGGTAAAAATGGTATTTAAGCCACAATTCATTGATAAATGGCTAAAGTATACTTTTGGTTCTTTAAGTTGACATGAGACATACTTTTAATCCCTTGATTTTATAAAGTACATTTTTAGTCCTATATTTCTAACACCGTTAATTTTGCTAACGGAAAATGCAAACTCAAGTGATAATGGTGTAAACTTAAGTGATGACTATGCAATTAAATGCTATCAAACTTAAATTTAAAATATGGGTAAATTAAAGAATATATAAAATTTGTGTAATTAAATATTATTAGTTATCACTTAAGTCTGCAACATCAGCGTTTTCTGTTAGCAACATTAACGGTGTTAGAATTTTAAGACCAAAAGTATACTTTATAAAGTTAAGGGATCAAAAGTATGCCTTATGTAAAACTTAAAGGACTAAAAGTATACTTTAGCCTTGATAGATAACAATTTTCAATTTTGATGAACCAATTTTTTTTTTAAAAAAAAAAATACTTATTTATAAGATCTTACTTTTTGGCCCCAAAAGATATCTTAATTAACTATAAAGTTATTTACCTATGAGTAAATTATATGTTTAAAATTTTATGGAAAACTAATGGAAACAAATATTTATAAAAAATTAAAGCAAAAAATTCTAAGAACCATTTAATCAAAACGAAAAACTCCCATAGCAAACAAAATATGATTCTGTCCCTTTACCATCATCTGAACATGCAAAGTGACCTCTTTCATTACCATATATATCTTCATAGCTCAGGGAAAAAAATAAACAAAAAAAAGTTAATATAGCTGAAACGGTAAAACTGCGCTGGTTCGAATTCTAGGCATGGAAAATTTCGTAAATATTTTTTTTTTTAATTCTAAACAGTTAACTTTCGACAAAAAAATGTAATTAATTAATTAATTAGTTAATGGGGGGACAAATTAGTAATTTTTGAATTTCGCTATAGTGCTATAGGTCTCCTAATCCTTATCACCCGCCAACATCTGTCCCATAAATTTAACTTCAAAATTTCCCCAATTCATGTTAACTAATAAAGCAGCTGACTGACTTTATTATTATTATTATCAATTATTGCATCATTCATTCATTCCCTTAACCTTACAAACATCTATTAATTATTATTATTATTATTATTTTGGTTAAAAAATTATGTGTAAACTTCAAAGAGTGACATCATGTTAAGAAATTATTTATGTGGTCGTCAATTTGTCCTTTTATTCTTCTTTTTCGGCTATCAATTAATGAAAGCATAGACGCCATTGTCATCTTCCTCTAATGCCGACTTTTGATTATTGAGCATTGGGACGCTATTAATTGCCATTAATATTCAATTAATTGCCTCATTGAGTTACCCATCTAAATGGTACTCCCTTATTTCTATTTATATATAAAGGTCCGGCAACAAACATCTGAGTTACCCTTTTTTTTAAAAAAAAAGTAGTAAATTCATCACAAAAATATACGTCTAAAAGTAATTTTATCCTAAAAGTTTTATTAATCTCAATGTCATCCTAAATTTTAAAACATAAAAATATTACCATGCTTCATTAAAAACATTAGTCTTAAAGTTTACACATAATTTTTAACCATTAGTTAAAAAGATGAGTGGAAAGAATAAAGATAAGGAGAGAGAATATATATAATTAATGAGGATAAAAACAAAATAGAAAAGACTTAATAAATGATTAGAAAATTCTTATAGGAAAAGGACAAAAACAATTCAAATTTTGGGTCTTTATAAAGAGAATTGAAGGGAGTAATTAGTTAAACAAGGGTTTTGCTAAGTTAAGTACTACTCCTCTCCTCTAGTTCTATTTATAGTGCACTTTCAACATATTTTACATTTATTGAGAGAAACATTAAACTTCACTAAATTTACCATAAAATTCAATAATTTTTCAACTTTATCTCTATTTAATATACTCTCTCTAGTTCATAATATACATAGCTTCTAGTAGAATTACTTAATTTACAATATAAGTTATTTTGAGAGTTGTTAATGTTAATTTGTCCATTTTGTTCATATAATTAATATTTAAACATGGTCTTTTTTATAATTTTCTCACTTCCTCAAAACCTCATTTAATATATGTAAAATTGAAAATTTCTTTGAATTTAAGGTGAATTTAATAAGTTAACTATTATTTCTTAGTTAATGGATTAGTTGAAATAATTTATATTATAGATTGAAAGGAGTATATTATATCTTATAAGAATAAAATTGATACAATAATAAATGAGGGATAAATTGTACATTTGTAAGAAAAATCTCTCTCACTGCCCAAATTTCTTTTCTCCCTATCTTTTAAATTGTACCAGAGAGGAGTACTATATCAAATAGTACTCCACGAGTTTATATTGCTTAAACAAAGGTGTTTTTAGTTTTTTTTCACAAGACATTTGTTACCTTCAAAGAATATTAAATATATTTTTTCCTACATGCTCATATATAATATGGGTAATGATCAACGGGGGAGAATAGAAATTAATAGTATAACGTTTGAGTTCATTATTGTAAATAAATTACTTAATTATAAAATATGTGATATATACTTAAAATATTTTTGTATAACATTATATTATATATCGTTTTATAAGTTAAACATATTAATTTAAGAAAAATTAGAAATACCTCATCCGATCTTTTTTATAAATAACAATATCTGTTATAGGGATATTTCTAAATATAACGAACAATATTTCTTTTTTTTCTTGAAATTTTAAACTGTTTTTTTTTTCATTTTCACATCATTAAATATATGTCATTCATTATTTTTCAAATAAACTCTCTCTTATTATTTTTCATATATTCTCTTTATAAATAAAGATGTAATTGAAAAAATATATATCTTGCATATTTATTATTTTTAACTAACATTTTAAACCTCATAATTATGGAAAATATTTCTTAAAGAATGGGATAGAATACACGAACACATGTCTCCGTATTGAATAATTACGGAAGAGAATTCTTTGTTGGCGTAACGTGTACACCAAATCAAACATAGGGCACGTGTACACCAATCAAATATAGGGCCTCTTTTGGTGGAGCTTTAAGTCAGTCAGAAAAAACTTCAGTAGAAAAAATGTTCAGTGGGAAGTGTTTAGGTTGATTTTTATTGTACGGGGCTTATTTTAAAAAAGCTTTTTTAAGTAGAAGCTTCATAGGACAGTTTTTTTGACGTACGCCCCGCTATTTCTACTACCATCAATCCAAACACAAATTATATTTATAACCTGACTTTTTTTTTATCGGGCTTTTACAAAAGTCAGATAGAAAATAAATCACTGTTCCCACTGCCAACCCCAACAGACTCATATATTGTGGGCTCATGGCCAAGTTAGTCTGAAAAGAATGAACAACGAAATCAAAAGCTCAAATCACAATGGAGGAGGTTCGATCCTGGAGTTGGTCAAGACGCTGGAAGAGGGATCCTAACTCCTAGGTGCCTAGGTTAACGCCTGATGGTAATAAACGGCTCGCCCTGCCCAATATCGGTATTACTTAGAAGGAAAGGAGATTTCGCCCTACCTTTGGATCGTGGGTGAACCCAACCTCTTTCCTAAAATTTTTGTATTTTAAAAAAAAAAAAACTCAAACCAAATATCTAAAAACCACAATGTGACCGCCAAATTATCTAAAGTTTGGAGACAATTTGATTCAACAGGGATCATTAAATAATTAATTAACAAATTGTCATTGAAGATTGGTGTGGCGTACATTTTATATAGTGCCAAATTCAGAAATTTTTGTTGAACTGAATCCATGAGGAGTACAGAAATCGGAGAAGAAGAAGAAAATAGTGCATAATGTTTTCAAAACGTGAACAACACTTTCCTTTAAATTTAATTCGCCTCAATCTATATCTATCTTATAGGATACAATTTGGATTGACGGACAAATTTTCAGCAGGATACAATGAAGACTCTTGAATATGGATTACACTCTTAACACTCAAATCAAGGCAACAATGACATTTACAAAGTGATAATTTACAAAAGAAATGAGTTTGATTTCTTGTTATTATGTGATTTTGATGTTGTGTATTTGTTTATCACAAATAAAGTGATAGTGTAGGTTATATATAGACAATAAAGTAAAATCTTGATGTGGTAGCTCTTGAAATAACATCTCTTCAATAAAAACTCATAACCATATATCAGATTCATAAACCCTTACGAGCTAACCTAACTTAAATAACCAATAGTCATTTAAAACAATTCTTCCATGAAAAGCTACACATTTATATTATGTATCGTCTTCTTGAAAAACCAACAGAACATTTCACCAAATACTAGTTACCACACATTTTCTTATGTATCTTTAAAAACTAAGAGACATGACCTTAGTGGCTGTTAGCATTATAAATCCCTACAGAACTATTTATATAAATTCCTTAATTTATATGACACGATATTCTTGGAAACACATCTCTACTAAATTCCAACAATTTTTTGAAATTTAATACAACTAGAAAGAATGACCTATGCATCATATGATGCATCATTAGTAGAAAGATTTAAGATAGATGAATGTTATGCCCTTTAGTTTAAATGATTTTAATCAATCACACAGTTGAACACAAACATTAAATTATACAGTTAAAAAGTAATATTTACCAGCCAATCATCCAAAATTAAAATTTACGAACTCCTCTTGTCCTATGCAGTATTTAATTGAAAAATTGATATTGGTTTAAGTATAAGACAAATTTTATATATTTACCTATTTTTATCAAATTAGCAATATCAATATTCCATAAACATTAACCAAGTAGCACAGAGGGAGGGGAATTAAGGAATATGAGTATAGTGATTTAGATCATATTAACTAATTTAACTAACTTTTTTAAACTAATTAAATTATTTAATTAGGTATTATATTAAAGACTAAAAAAGAATTTTTGTCTTCGGGTGACAATGTTGAAATATTCAAGTGACAAAAAAAAAAACACACACACACACTAATCAATTAATGACGGCACATAGAACAAAAAAAAAAAAGAAGAAAAGAAAAGAAAAGTAGAATTAATTTTTTCAACGATGGGTTATGATGAGGAAAAAGCAATTATTTTGGAATATCCAAGATATATCCACCAGACCAACTCTAATAGATATACTTGACATTCTGCTGGCAACAAGAAGAAGAAGAAGAGGGTCTTAATTTTCAAGATTACAATCATTGACAAAGTTGCGGCAAATATTGATGTGAGTTTATAAAAAAATTCAAAATCAAAGAAAATGAAATGTTTGATTAACAAGAACAGAGCCTTAATTTGAAAATGGAAAAATTATTAATTATACGCAGATGTATTAGTATTACCACATTATGAAACATGGCCCACTTCGAAAAAATTGTTACAAAAATCTAAAAATTACAAATCGAGTAGTAAACTATATATATATATTTTAAAATTTTAAGGGGGCATAACACTTTAATGCCAGTACATTAAATTAATTACAATTTTAATGAACGTATGACCACAAATGTACAAAACAAAGTAACTCGAAAAATGTTTTCTATAAAATGTTTCAGGCTTAAAAATGGGAGACTATATGCAAATTATTACATAATCACTGGTAAAATTGCGGAATATAAGAATAATATATATAACTGGGAGAGCTGTTCATGTATGTATAGGCATTGACTAAACAAGTTTTTTCAATCTTCTGAAATTTGATCCACAAAATATGAAAATCGTTCACATGATTTTTTTTTTTTGTAACTTTTAACTTAGAAGATTGAACAGAAAATGTGTTGAATTAATATATCTAGAAACAGGAATTTCATATTGACCTGCTGAAATTAGGCAATTATATATGAAAAAAAAAAATCATAACTAATCTTTCAATTTTTAATATGTAAAATTGAAAAAAAAAATCTCTAGAGAATACATATAGGTGAAAGAAGTTCACAATGAGCTTTCAACCTTTTTGACATTGATATATGAAAATTTGGAAATGATGTTCTAACTTTTAACATGAAAGATTGAAAACTTTTGTTTAGTAGATACATGTATTTAAAAGAATTTAATTCTCATATTCTGTATTTATTATTCACTATATGATAACCTGCATTCAATCTTTAAAACTCTTACATTTGAAGTTTTGAACTATTAAGGACTTTCTGATCTTGGAAAAAAAACGACCTTTTGACCTTTTCATTGAAATTTTTAAATATTTAGGTTTTAAATGATAAGTTAATAATGTATAGCACCCAAATTCTCATTTATCCTTGTTAATATATTATTGTATCTTATATTAATATTTGACTGAGATATTATATACTACCTCTGGTCCTAATTATAAGAGCTAGTTTATTTTATTTAGAGAGGTTAAGGAAGCTAAATAAGTTATTTAATCATTTCATATGTTGTATAGCCTTAGATTATAGATTAGTTTATTAGTTAAACTAATTAGATTGAAGGAAAAAATAAAAATAAAAATATTATAAAGTAATTTAATTAGTTTCCTTAATCTCTCTAAAAAATTCAACTAGCTCTTATAATTAGGACCGGAGGGAGTATCTTATATTGATATTATTATTTGATTAGATTCATTCAGGTTAAATTATATTAGGTTTTAGAATTAGTTGAAGTTTGTCCATATAAAAACTCTTGTATTAAGGATTAAATATTAAGGTTTCAATAATATTTAGAGGGTATTGTGTTCTCTGATCCTTCAAATCCTAACAATCCATTTTAGGAAAATATTTAAAAAAGTATGGTCATTTTTCCAAAGTAAATAATGGAAAATTAATTTTATAGTCTTCATAATAAATATCGATCCATCTAAAGTCCTTTAGTAAAATTTTACATTTGGAAAAATCACATTATAAAAAATATAGATTTTTTTTTTTTGTCCATTCAATTAATAAAAATTGGATGAAGGAATTCAACTATGAAATTATTAAGGGCCAGAATTTATTAAAATTGATGAATGGTGATTGACTAGTAATTTCGGGGACACAACAAGGATGGGGTGGGAAGGAGACAAGAAGGGTGGGACCCATAGAGGGAGGGAAACACGGGAAGTGCGGGGCCCACAAAAGGGAATTACGTGGAAGAAGGTCACACGTGTGAAAGAGGCGTCAACGTTGGTGTGCCTTGTACGGCACCAACGTTAATGTGTTATGACCTATCACTTGTTTGTGTGTCTGTGTGTGGTGGGGAGGTTCTTTCTATCGAACCCTCCTTTTTGACCTCCAACTTCTACTTTCCCTTTCTTTCTTGTGATTTTCAATTTTTTTAAAATAAATCCTTCACACTATATTTTTTTTTTCACCTTTTCTTGTGACTTATGACTAGATTAATTATTTTTATTTTTTATAAATCCTTTTTTGACCTCCATTTTGTTGTTTTGGAGTTTTGGGATTTTTTTCCCCAATTAACGTCACTTCAAATTCAATGGATATTAATTATTTTTATAAAACTTGACCCTTCAGAAATAATAATCATAACTCAAACCATTTTAAATGCTCCTTCCTCTTCTAGATGTATGGGCTTGCTCATATGTTAATTTTGTTTTTAAATACTATAAGAATTCAATTTATTTTACCTCTAAATTTATAATTTTTTTCCAAAATGTTTTTATTAATTATATATGTTAAATGAGATTTTCATTAATAAGGAATTTTTTTTTGTTTTTTAAAAAATAACCCAGGTTTATTATAAATAACAAAATTAAACAATTTTTTAATATATATGAATTAATTATTTAGTTCTTTATGTGTAGAATACATTTTATTTATTTACTAATCAGGCTTGTGTTAAGGGGAAGTATGAAAAATTGGTGTGTAGGACCAATTCTACACTCTTCATTCTTCAAACTTCAATAATTGAACGGCCTTTTGTCACTATTGATAGATTTGTAATGAGGTTACACTTCTCTCTAATCTTCACGCCCCAACCACTACACTATGCATCTCATATAATGAACTCCCCAGGAAAAAAAAAAAAAAAAACATCACTGAATTATGTGAGGAGTTTTAATTAGTTAACAAACTTGATTTTTTTCAGAAAAAAATTGACGCTTCCAAGGTTATCATCACACGTTAAAATAAATTAAGGGGGGCTAATTTTAGTAAGGCATTATAAATAAGTGATTATTAATGTGATGTTAATATGGTAAAAATTTGCAATATTTTACTCTTCTGTTTCTTTTTATTAGATACTAATAACTGAATTACGTAAATTAAAAAGTTTGTTCAAATTGGTTAAAGATAATAAATATGTAAAATACAACTCATTTTCTAAAAAAAACATTCTTATTTGTAAAGAAGCTAAGTGGGATAAAGAATGAGTAGAAAAGTAACGAGTAAATGAGTTGGAAAAAGTAAGGAGAAAAACATATAATTAATTGAAGGTAAAAAACGGGAAAAAAAATGTAGTTAATATTTAGACATTTTCAAATGATATTCTATTTAAAAGGGAATAGACTTATCAAACAACGATACTCTTTTGATCTTATTTATAAGGTACAGAGTGAAGCTTTTTTTATTAAATTTGTAAGACATCTCATTAAAATTTTAAGGTGAATGCACAATTTAACCTTTTATTTATTATTGTTCACTCTATTTCTATTTGGTATTATGTATATTAGGCAGGGTAGAGTTTGGAAAATTGTTGAGATCTATGGCAGAATCAACAAGGTTTAATGTTTTTCTTGATATGTGTGGGAAATGCTAGAAGTTCCCTAGAAATGATCAAAAGAGTATCTTATACGCACACGGCTCAGGTCTTCTTTAGTTATCGTCCACTGCTGTCCTCTTCTCTCAACACGATGCCGTTTTGACGCAAAATAGGTAAGGTGATCTCTCTTTTTTTTAAAAAAAATAAAAAAATAGTGGCAGGTATTAAAAAATATTTTAGGATACTAACCGGTATTAAAAAAATACTGACAGGTATTTCATGATCTTGAAAATTTATTTTAGGATGTTGAAAAATATTTCAGGACACAGACTGGTACTCAAAAGATACTTCAGGATGCTGATTGGGGATCATGACTGCTACTAAAAAGAATATGTTGAAAAATATATCCTAAAATATTTTTTTAGTACCTATCAGTAGTTTTAAAAAAAAAAAGGACATGACCTTACCTATTTTGCACCAAAACAGCACAATATTGGAAAAGAGGACAATAGTGGACAGCAAGAGAAGAGGACCTGAGTCGCTTCCATCTTATACTCCCTCCCCTATTATTTATAAAAGCTTAATAACTAAATTACACGATGCAAGAAAACAATTAAAGTTAGTTAAAAATAATAAATATATATAATAAACCTTGTTTTTCTTATTTAGGAGAGGCAAGTAAGAGGCAAAAATAAGAAAAAATATGAGTATCATCTACCTTTCAATTAATGTAATATATACATATAACTAATTATCGGTAAAAATAGGAAAAAAAAATATTAAAAAATTGAAGCAGACAATTCTTTATCAAACTCTTAAAAAATGGGTCGACCGAGTAAAAAGGAATTAAGGATGTAGTCAATGGGAGCCGCCAAACTTGATCTTAATTTTGTTTCTACCTCTGCACCATAATAAAGAGACCTCCAATTGGCCAAGTTGTGGCTATCACCAGCCTTTCACAATAATTACTACCGTGTCCTTTATTCACCCATTCCCTTTCCTCCACTCTTCTCCTCATACCTCCTCCCAACTCAACCCCAAATGAAATTAAACATGCCACTACCTCATGTAGTTAATGTCAGAATTTGATAGTAATTGATTTATAAATATTTAAAAAAATTATTTAAGTTAGTTTCCTTTAATAAATATGCATTGGTTTTTCTAGAATATCATTTTATTATAATGTGAATTTAACTATTACTTGATAGAAACTTTTACTGTATGTAGTCAATAAGGATATTCTGAGAGAAAATCAGAAGATAAAATAGATAAAGATCTTATATTTAAAATCAAAGTAATAATTTTTATTGAACTCTTGTATCTAAAATTGGAGGAAGATAGTGATTTGTGTTTTAGGAATTCTATGAAAATGAAATAAATTAAATTAATGATAATACATACTCTCTCCAAGGGGCATATATACTATGGGGGGTTCCTTCCTTTATTATATTCTGTTCTCAAATACATTTATGTATGTGTATACATAGGAATACTATTCAAAATTAGAGTCCATCGTTACCTTTTTTATGACGTACTTTTATGAGTCTCTTTTAGGCCTTGGGATCATTGAATTCAACTCACACAAACCACAGTCCACTACCAATTGGGATGGACCACCTTCCACTACTTTAGAAAAAATCCCAACGTAACACCTCACTTGTATACATTCCCAATATATATAAAAAAACAGACAGTCAGAGTTTAATTAAGCTCTCTGTGTATCCATAAAGAATTCTTATAGTAAAAACTAGAAAAGGAGAGTCTCAGTGCTTATCCGATTCACTGATACAGATATGCTTGCTGCTCTCCACTACTATAAAAAGATATGGTTAGAGTCTCCATCAATCACACACACCCACACCTAATCTGATTAGCTTGTAGTTAAAGGAAAAATTAATGTACTTTCTACCTATTACTGAAGGATATATATGGGGAAGAAAAATAAATGCTCATATATGTAGTAGTATATAAAGCTTATATATGAGTTGGCAGAGAGAAAAAGATAAAGTTTGAGTTGGCAAAAAAGTACGTCGATATAAATTGAAATAAAACTCATCTCATATACTGTAAATCACAACAGAAAAATAGCTTTCAACGCTAATCCAAATCAATACAAAATGGATTGAGGATTGAGAGAGGTTGTAGCTACTTCTCCAATAGATGGATATGGCTTTTTAGTTGTATGAGAGAATGGAATAGAAGTTAGGGAAGTGGACAAGTACTGTGTTAGCTTCCATTTTATGTTGACTCTTTAAAATTCAATTTTGTCATGTTGAAAAGTCTTATTTAGATGTGTGTGTGTGTGTGTGTTCACTTGATGAAGACGACGTAGAATTTTGTTTTACTACTGAACTAACTTCAAGTGTCCTCTGGCCCAGTGAAATGGGTCCATCATCATTTATAATGCAAGTTTTTCTTCTGCCAAGTGATATATATATGTCGAGAGACCTATGTTTTTGGTAAACGGTGACCTAAGACTAGTCACTTTGACTCCTTTGTGAGGAAGCATCCCTTCTCCTGAAGCTAGGAGCTAGCTTATTTGTGCGTTAATTGCCTTGTGAGTCATTGAATTGTAATCAAATTAAACTCTAAATAATCCTCTTTTAGACTAACATTTATCTGTAAAATTTTTCTTTCTTACATTCTTAATGTTGCAATTCGCGGACAAGTCTGACTTCACTGTATATTATATGTACATCTCATCATCACTTTTGATTCACACGATGTTGAGTGCTTTAGGAGGACCAACCCTTAAATTTTAGTTAAATTCAGTTTCTCTTATCTCTCTCTTAATATGATTATACTATATCTAGTCAATTGATGATTGTGAAAAATTCAATTATTGTGGAGGAAGTATTATGGGTGATATAGAAAAATATCACAAAAATTGCTTAATTATTTTATTAAAAAAATAGTAGAATTAAGATGTATGTGACATTAATGACTTGCAAGCATTATACTTAATTACTTTATATAACATATTGGTGCATTATTAAATTATTATTGAGAAAGTATTAATAGGAGTATTTTACGAAGAAATTGACAAAAATTAGAATATTGTCTTATAATTAAGATTCAAACCAACTCTCAAATATTATTCTATAATTAAGACCGGAGGGAGCATGAGTGTAAAACTCTGGAAGTAAATCTTTTTCAAACACAAATGAATGTTAGTCCAAAAGTTAAAAAGGGTGGAACCAAATATTAGTCCAAAAGTTAAATAGTTGAGATATATTGTACTTGTACATAATGGATGTGAATCTGGTGATTATTCTCTAATAAAAGCTTAAAAGAGTGAATCATATGTACACATTATTAGTGGTCAAATGTGTGAATATTAGTAAGTAGATATAGTCTATTGCAATCATTAAAAACGACACGGTGAACAGGAAGAAAGGTAAACATAAAATCAAAAAGTAAAAAAAAAAACACAAAAATTCTTTTCACACACAAAAACTCAGGTCGGCAAGAACATATTGTGCAAGAAACAAAAAATGAACAGAGAGAAAGAATGAATGGTGAATTGTCACGTGCCACACATGCTAATAAAACAGAGATTCTGGGGAGCAACAACAGTTACAACTACTTGGTAACGAGTAACTGCTAGTGTCTTGTCTCATTTATTTATGCCTAGCTTGTTTATTTAAAGAAAATCGTTCTGATAATTATGTATATTATAATTAATCAATTCAACAATGGCGGCTTCACTATTCATAATTTCTTATAATTTAATTTAATCTGGGCCACCCACATAAAAGTCATCCCTCCACTTGATCACTTTATTTTTCTTAATTACAGTTCACAACAATAATAGATAACCCTCAAACGTGTTGTTTATGCCTCTTAGTGGATTTTCCCCTTTAATATATAACATGTGAGTGATCCACTTTTACTAGTGATGAGATCGGATGGTTCTAATTTAATTATATAATTACATCCTAGTTATTATTTAAATTTTATTTTATTTTATTTTTCGTTTCCGCTTTATTTATTTATTTATTTAAATCGCATCATTATAATTGGATATATATCTCAGTGTCTGATGGAAACAAGGCTCCTTCCAGGACTTGACTTGTTCATGGATATGCAATGTTGGATATTTCATGAACGACAGACACAGTAACCAATAATTGAAGATATTTGGTTCTAAAGGATTTGGAGGGAAAGGGAGGGGAGGAATAATTTTTATGAACTGGATTTTAAATAATTACAAAACTTGTGTTGAAAGTTTTTAATTAATTTTTCTTACTCTTGTATTTTACATCTCATATTTATTTTAGGTTTGTTAAAGGTTAAAGTATACTTTTAGTCCTTAAAATTTTATGTAAGGCATATTTTTGATCTCTTAATTTTATAAAGTATACTTTTGGTTCTAAAACTTTAACACCGTTAATATTACTAATGGAAAACGCTGACGCAGCGAACTCAAGTATGACTAATAATATTTAGGGAGAATTATAATAAAGGACCGAAGAAAAATAATATTTATTAAGAAGAACTATAAAAAATGGTAATTATTTTGAAGGATAAAAAATTAAAACATTAATATAAAGAGACTAAATTGCCATTGGTTCTATAAATTGTTACATAAAGATGAGAAATGAAAAAAAAAACGTTTTGGAACAATAATATATAGCAACCTTTTTTTGGAATGAAATATCTAATTAACCAAAAAAAAAGAAAAAACTACGGAACAATGTTTGCGAACCTTTTTTTTTTGGAACAATAATATATGGCAACCTTTCATTCCACATAAAGAAAGAAAAGTGACGGACCATGCGAATTGGCTTCGGTGATTCAAAACAAATGTTTGAAAAATACAATACTAAATGGGCAAGGATTAATTAGATTTTAATGATTATAACAAGAACCGAACTAAAGGAAAACGAGATAAAAAAATTATCAGGAAAAAGAACTTGAAGATCATAGTACAGAGGGGAGGACACCTAGGAGATCTTTGTGGATGAAAGAATCTACGATTTTTTCTTCACAAAAAGATAAAAAGTTGCCAATAGAGACTCTAATTTACATATTCCAGATTTTGATTTGATCTCTATTTATTATTTTCAATCAATCACCTCAGATTCTGATTTAATTAGAGATAATATAGGAAATTTGACCAAGGGCAATTTAGTCTCTTTATATTAATTTTTTTAATTTTTTGTCCTTCAAAATAATTATCATTTTTATGGTCCTTCTTAATAAATATTATTTTTCTTAGATCTTTTATTATAATTATCCCTAATATTTAATTACACAAATTTTATATATTCTTCAATTTCCCCGTATTTTAAATTTGAACTTAATAGCATTTAGTTAAATAACAATCACTTAAGTTTACACTGTTATCAGTTGATTTGCATGTTCTGTTAGTAAAATTAACGGTGTTAGAATTATAAGACTAAAAGTATATTTTATAAAGTTAAGGGACTAAAAATATACTTCATGTAAACATAAAGGACTAAAAGTATACTTTAACCTTTTTAAATCTAACTCATAAAAATCTTCTTTTCCTTTCCTTCCCTTCCCGTCGATCATTTTCCCTCCTACCAAACAAACCCTAAATCTTTTAATTTTATTTTGTTAGCAGGATTGAGTAAATTCTATATCGATGCTAACAATGTAAAAAAACAAGGGCTAACCATACTAAAAGGAGTAAAATTAAGAGATTAAATAAGGAGAAAAAACGCACAAATACAAAACTATGTGTCCCAAGAATAATTTTCCCTTATAAATAACAATAATGATAACAACAACAACAATAATCCAGAAATTCTTAATTTTTTCTGTTGTTAGTTACCAGTACAGTGGTTTTGTATTATAATTCTCTCAATTTTATATTTTATATATATTCTCATTCATATAATTGATTCCCTTTGTTCATATCCCACTTGCGATGCCCAACAGAGACCTAACCCACCATTATTAGGGCCAACATAATGCATATTCTTCTCCCACTATTTTAACATTAGGTGGCAAAATAATTATAATTTCATCCACTTATTCTTTCTTAATTCAAGCCTTCAACCTAAATACTATTTAATTATATTTAACTAATTAAATTAATAATTACCTGGGTTTTTTAATTACCTTCTGGATTTCTTCTTCTCTGCGTGCAATGTTAACTTGTTCATACATCATTCCCATTCGGCAGACGCAATTTATTTTAAGCTGAATTGACTAATTTTTATGTTGTTCTCCAATGAATAAATAAATAATTGTTATGGAAATTGACAAATTAAAGATCAGCCAATGGTTTTTCTTTGTGTCTTAATAGTAAAACAAACCAGAAGATTCTCATCTCACTTGACACATTCATTGAAATATTATATAAGAAAACCACAGCAAGTTGCCTTATTTAATCACAAAGTAGCCTGAATTAAAAATTGATGAATAATTAATGTATAATCACAAATAAATTAAAATCAGATCAAATAAAGAAATAAATGGAGCGAGATTTCTCTTATCGTAACATATTATAAAATAAGCAACGTGAATAGGCAATTAGGATATACTAATTATAAATCAATTTAAAACCGATGAAATAGGCGTGCTTAATGTGATAATCAGGAGAAAATGCGTTGATGAGTGATGAGTGAGAGCGATTTGATTGAAATTAAATAATTAAAGAAGTTTTACTTTATTTTATTTTTTTTAAATGATAAGACCAAAGCAAGAAGAACTGTAGAAGAGTGAAAAGGATATATATATATATATATATTTTTTTTTTTTTTAAAAAAAGGAAATAGAGATGCGAGTTACTTGCAGGAAACGTATCTAGACGTAGGTTCGGGTTCGGAACTAGGTTTGGTTGAAGACTTTGTGCGGATAAGAACGGCCCCTCGCCTTGCTCTGCCTTCAGTCTCTCTCTTTAACACCCACTCTTCCTCCCTCTGGTTTTTTCTTTAACGCCATTACCATTCTCTTCCGCCTCCTCCTCCTTCTCAATTAACCCACTCCTTCAAGCCCCCCCCCTCTCTCACTCACATTCATCCAATCCTCTTCTGTCCTCTGTTTATCTCCTACCAGTCATGGCCATCGAAACTCACGAGACTACTGTCATGGAAATCAAGCCCAAGAACAGGAGAATCATGGTAAGAACCTTTCAATGTTCTGTATACGATTGCTCTCATTGTGTTTTCAGGTTGATTTTTTGGTCTGGTGTTAGCTAATGCACCTTGCTCTGTTTTATCTGAAAAATCTGCGTGCATTGGTATTCTGTTCTGTGTTTTTTTGGTCTGATTGGGATTCTGAGATTTTGTTGTTTTTTATGAAATATGAATAGGGTGCTGGAGGTCCTGATGACGAGGACAACAGGTGGCCGCCATGGTTGAAGCCTCTGCTCAAAGAAAGCTTCTTTGTTCAATGCAAGGTCCACGCTGATTCTCACAAGAGCGAATGTAATATGTATTGCTTGGATTGTATGAACGGCGCTCTCTGTTCTCTCTGCCTCGCCCACCACAGGGACCACCGTGTTATTCAGGTGACGATTTCTTCTTCTTTTAAATCTGGTTCACATTTTGATTGCGAAAATCGTTACTTTTCCTTTAATGGGGTTAATAGATTCCTTCTTTTTCCGGAATTTGGTATACCACTCCCACCTTTCCCTTAATTCCTGAAACTGTTATAGCCTTTCCATTAATTCAGCCCTGTTTTCATCCCCCCACTACTAACCAATTCCTAATGTTTCCTTGACTTTTAAGGTTTTTCTCTGAAAAACAAACCACCAAGATCCTGCATTTATAAAGCTTAAAAGTAATCTGGATTCTTCTTTCTGAAAATCTCATTATGGGTGTCCTTTGAACACAGATAAGGAGGTCATCTTACCACGATGTGATCAGGGTGAATGAGATTCAGAAGGTTCTGGACATATCTGGAGTTCAGACCTACGTTATCAACAGCGCTAGGGTAGTGTTCTTGAACGAGAGGCCTCAGCCTAGGCCCGGCAAGGGCGTTACCAACACTTGTGAAGTCTGCGAGCGTAGCCTCCTCGATTCATACCGATTCTGTTCTCTCGGTTGCAAGGTAAATTAATTAATCAATGAAATTCTCTTAATTTTGATTTCACTTCGGGCTACCAGATTCAAATGAGTTGACTTTACTTCCTTTAAGATGGACTTTGAATTTGAATCATTCAATTGATGAATGTGATTGCGAAATTTTGCAGATTGTGGGGACATCGATGGATTTCCAGAAGAAGATAAGGTCAGCGGCGGCGGCATTTGCATCGGAGTCAGAGGATTCATACAGCAGCAACAGCGGCAGCCGCCTCCACCACCACCACCACCACGGCCGGCACAAGAACAGTAGAATTCAAAGCTTCACACCGTCGACGCCGCCGCCGACTTCGGCGAGTTACAGAACGGCCAAGAGAAGAAAGGGAATTCCACACAGAGCACCAATGGGAGGACTAATCATAGAATACTGAAGATACTAGTTAGTATTTTAGTTTATTTGCCGTAATGCCCCTCAGTCATTAATATTACGACTCTGCCCCTGGGGCGTGATATATGGTTTGGCTTTTCCAGTGGTTTTTCTAGTTCTGTGTGTATATACAAGATCCTGATAGGTTGAGAGAGGAACATAAAGAACAGTAGACAATAATGCTGTGAAATAGTTTGGTAAAGAAGCAGTGAAAAAACTGAAATAGGTTTGGGTCTCTCGATGGAAATATGCTCAACTCTTAGGGTTCGAATGTAAATAGTTGGAGCTTCAAAATATATATGGAATGGTGAAATAAGAAGTTTTATGTATCTTGATGTAATGATCTACTTGGCAGTTTTAAACGTGTTAATTATGCCTTTCACGTATCTTAAGTATTAAGTTTTATTTTTATGTATTCATTGAACTATAGTGGGAAATAAAAACAGTTGGGGAACAATTTAAAGTTAATGAACAAATCTGGAAGGGTGATTGGGATTAGTGATATTGTCGCGCAGTGAAAATGGAAAATTAAGAACAAGTCGAGTGGGAAAGGGGATTTAGGGGAATTTTAGAGTGGGTCCGGGGCAGCCGGCAAGTTGTGGGCGGGTCAAGGGTCGGGTCGTCATCATGTACACGTGGTGGGATATAATTGGCAATGGGCTGAAAACGAGACGTATTGATTTCTCGAAGACGGAGATTAGGTCAGCCGCCCACTCTGAACGCAAAACTGAAATTATATTTTTTATATATAGGGGGAACGTTTCCGTACTTCGTGGAATTCATACACCTATTTTTGATCAACGGTGATGATCTTTCGGAATGTTTGAGAACCTTTTTTTTTCCCTGGATTTTTGTTCCGGAACATTAAAGTCTATTTTTCGCGCTTTGAAAGCATTAACATCTTAAAATTACTTTTGCAAAAAAACATCTTAAAGCTACAAGTGTGATCAAACTTACAATCTCTCAATTATATATATCCTACTCCGTATTTGACAAAAATTATAGGGAAAATTAAAATAAAGAACCTATATAAAATAATTTTTAATTTGAATGACCATAAAAATTGTAATTATTAAAGAGGACCAAATAAATTTAAAAGTATTAAATTGTCCTTCAAATTCTCAACTTCCCAACCGTAGAAAACAAAAAGCAAAGCATCTTCTTCCCTCCTTTGATCAATACCAAGGTGAAGCGAATTCAGTGGCACAAGTTAAAAACAATCATATTTGGTAAAAGTGTACATATAAAAGCAGGATCCGAATGATTGAAAGAGAGATGAGATATGATCTAAGGATTTGCTGGACATTATGATCTTTACTTTTGTTGGAACATTGTTGTGTCTATAACTGACTTATGAAAATCTGAATAGCCTTTGGTTTTAAAATAAAAAAATCATTTTTCTAAAAAATGTTAGTTGAGAGATCATCTTTATCTTAATTTCTTTACCCATTAATTTTTTTATAAAAAATAAAAAAGTTTTGAAAAAATGAATTTGAACTGTCTAGAACTCGTCCGAGCAGTGTAACCGAGTCCATGCTTGCCATTGTATCTTAAAAAAAGAGTATTAACTAGAGACGAAACTGAAAAATGATCATTAATTGTTAAGTTACTTATTTTTAAACCAAATTATTCTTTTAAAGGCGCCCTAATGTTGTGGACCGAAGTACACTCATGTAAAAAATGTAATGGTATAATTTATAAATAAAACGAAAACATACATGCTCTCTTTGCCTTATGAATAGCCCCAGAGGAGTAGGGATTATGGATTAAAGTTGATTTACAAATAGGTTATTATATTTTTAGGAGATTTTGATGAAAGCTAAAATGATATTTTTCATTTTTGTTCCTTAGAGTCCAAGTTTTGGACTTTTGGTATTATATACCACCTCTTATCCTAATTATAAGGCCGCATTAACTTTTTTTTGAAGAGACTAAAGAAACTTAAAAGTTATTTAATGATATCATATAACATATATACTTAGATTATATATTAGTTTATTACTCAAACTAATTAATTTAAAAAAATAAAAATAAAAATAAAATTACTCTAAAATAATTCAATAAGTTCTTTTTAATTTCTTGAGAAAAGTTAACATAATATTATAATTAAGAGCGAGGGACTTCTACGTATTAAAGAGTCTTGGGCGATTTTGACTGGAACATAGATTGGGTAAGCTCTCATTTCATGTCCCCCTTTATTTCTTTTTGCCTTTTCCCGATACTGATTTTTTTCCCCCCTTCTTTTTTTTGTGATTTTAAATTTGTATGAAAATCACTGCGATCTCGTGCTGTTTTTTTTTTTTTTGGCGGGGATAAAAAGGTGAGAGTGGAGTTTGACTGGATACAAATATTTCTTGAGATGGATCTCATTAAAAGGGATCTTTTCCGGTATGTCTCCGCAATCAATATTCACATGAACATCTCAATTCTCAACCAATGTAAATATCCATTCTCTCTATCAATCTGTGTGTGACCTCCTTCACCCCTTTCTTTTTTTAAAAAAAAGATTAAAGAAGTTAGATAAGTTATTTAATCATATTATTCGTTATATATTATTATATTGTATATGAATTTATTATTCAGTTAAATTAATTTTTTAAAGAATATAAATACTTTAAAGTAATTTTTTAAAGAATATAAATACTTTAAAGAATATAAATCATATATGAATATAAATATTTTGGGGTAACTCAGCATATTTGGTTAATTAATAGTCAAAATTAACATAAATAATGGTTGGGGCAAACTTAGTCTATGTTTTACACTTCCAAAGTAATTAAAATTGTCCCGAAAAAACTTTCATGGTAAAATTGTCTTTTGGTGAAAACTTTCAAGACAAAAATACCCCTTAACCCAAAAGAGAATGGAAGACTAAGCCACTAAGGACTTGTTTGGTTTGAGCAAAATGGGGGAGAAAATTTTAATGAGTTGATCGATAAAATTTAATTTATAGTGCATATGGAAGGAGTATATGAAAAAAGAAAATTGTAAAACGAATCTGGAAAAATATTTATTTTGTAAAACGTAATTTTTTAAAAAAGCTAAATGCCCAAGTCAGAACAGACCTAGATAATCAGCTCCTTCGATTGGTTTTGTAGTGCTCTCTGCCATTGTTAGCTTCTTTCTTTTGTTCTCTCAATCATACAACAAAAGCAAATCAGATTATGAAATATTTCCTTTTTTTCATTTTCGTCATTCATGCCAGAAACAATCACATATATACACATATCGAAGGAATAAATAAATATATATATATAGGACAAATTTAGGACGGAAGGGAAAATAAATAAATAAATAAATATATATATAACCAGGACTGATAGTGCTTCCCGGAACCCATCGTGACGAAAGGGAAGAGATATTTCCACAGCCTTGCCTCGAAATTTCCGTTCTCAACTACTTTTGGTTGGTGAGTGGCCAGTGGATGCGCGTCTATGCCTTCTCGTCCTCTTCTCTGTTCTCTCCATCTTTTTCAAATTATTTACTCTCTTTCCGTACATAATATAAGAACTTCCACTGACTCATCACAATTAATAGACTTGATTTTTTTTAGATGTTAAAAGAAACTAATTAAATTAATATAAAATATTTATATTTACTAATTTTTTTTCCAAATTTATAAATTGATATAGGATCTAATAATATATATATCATATGATATAATTAAGTAATTTATTTAGATTTTTTAATCTCTATAAAAAAAAGTCAAACATGTTTTATATTTAAGATCAGAGGGAGTAGAAGTTGACTCAATATATTTATCATAAATTGAAAGAAATTTCTAACTTTACCAATATTAAATACTACTCTGATCCTATTTATAAATCCAATTTAAAAAGAAAAAAAAAATCCTTTTATAAGTCCGGTTTTAGAATAATAAATGATTTTATTACTTTTTTGCCCATATTAGTTGTAATAAACAAAAAAAAAATTATTCATGCTGATATTTGGAACTAATCATAGATATTGACAAAATTAAAAATTTAACTAAAATAATTGATGAGTTAACTAACTCTCATTGATGATATATGAGAATTAGTTAATTTAAATTTATAAATCGAATCAGTATTAATGTATTAAGAGAGAGAGAGAAATTAAGAAGTCCTATTTAAACATTAATTAAATATGACAAATTTAATAAATAAAACATTAATTATTATCTAAGTGGCTTATATTATGGCGAAGACACTGAACCACTTTAACACAACCCCTTTGACACGTTAATCAGGAACGTGTTTTGCGAGTTACCCGCTGACGATGAAGCAGGCCGGCCAAAAAATTTTAAGAAAGAAAGACGAAGCTGCCTCCCATGATTACTTTTATACTAGTTTTGGTTCTAATTATAATAGCTAGTTGATTTTCTTTGGAGAGGTTAAGGAAGCTAAATAAGTTATTTAATCATTTCATATGTTAAATATTCTTAGATTATATATTACTACCTCCGGTCCTAATTATAAGAGCTAGTTGACTTTCTTTGAAGAAATTAAGGAAGCTAAATAAGTTACTTAATTATTTTGTATGTTATGAATCTTTAGATTATATGTTAGTTTATTGATCAAACTAATTAGTTTGAAGAAAAAAATGAAAATACAAATACTCTAAAGTAATTTAGTTATCTTCCTTAATCACTCCAAAAAAGTCAACTATCTCTTATAATTAGGACCGGAGGGAGTAGTTTATTAGTCCAACTAATAAATTTGAAGAAAAAAATAAAAATAAAAAAACTTTAAAGTAATTTAATTGACTTCTTTTTAATCTCTCTAAAAAAAAAAGACAACTAACTCTTATAATTAGGACAGAAAAGAGTAATTAATACTCCCTCCGGTCCTAATTATAACACATAGTTGACTTTTTTAGAGAAATTAAGGAAGCTAATTAAATTAACTTAGAGTATTTTTCTTTTTATTTTTTTCTTCAAAGTATTTAGTTTGACTCACATACTAATATATAATCTAAAGATATACAACATATAAAATGATTAAGTAACTGATTTATCTTCCTTAATCCCTCCAAACAAAGTCAACTATGCCTTATAATTAAGACCGGAGGTAGTAATTCATTAGTCTCGTCATTTTTAATTCAGGTTGAGACTTAGGAAAGCAAAAGGCTGGCGAGGCTTCTTCCCAATAATACTCCACTTTTAATTTAATCCCCCATGCATGCATGCATGCCTCATTCATTCCTTTCACAAATATTCCCTTCATCATTCCCCATCAGCACGCCCACACCTCCTCAATTCTTTTTTTTCCCCCTCTCCATAATATAATAAGATATATTTAATGGGTATTTACTTACATTATCCATTCCATCCTTTTTTTAATGTACATATAGTTACTTGACTAAGTCAACTTCAAATATTATTGAGTAAAATTGAGGCATTCCTTCTAAAGCCACCTTTGCATCAATACTAACCGCCTAGTACTAATCCCAAAGTTTTCTCAAATACTATAGACTCCAATTTGAGAGGAAGCGGCTACGGTCCACTTCCCCCTTACGATTTCTCGAATAACATAGACTTTAATTTGAGAGGAAGCGGCTCCAGTCCACTTCCCCCTTACGTTTTCTTTCCCATATTGCATTGTTTTTTACACAAACAGTGTGGCTCATGCCTTCTTCTTCATCTTCTTCTTTTTATTTTTTTAAGGG
Source organism: Acacia crassicarpa (assembly GCA_034222035.1). Taxonomy (NCBI): domain Eukaryota; kingdom Viridiplantae; phylum Streptophyta; class Magnoliopsida; order Fabales; family Fabaceae; genus Acacia; species Acacia crassicarpa. The sequence continues at coordinate 12,316,500 of JAWXYG010000009.1, read as the reverse complement.
TACCGACGAGTACTAAAAAGATACTTTAGTATACTGAAAAAAAATACCTCATGATTTTGAAAAATTAATTCAGGGTATTGACTGTTACTAAAAATATATTTTAGAATACTGACTGGTACTGAAAAAAATACTTCATGATTTTGAAAAAATATTTCAAATTACTGATTGGTTATTTTTCCAACGTTCTAAAATAATTTTTTAAGATTATGAGGTATTTTTTCAATGCCAGTCAGTATCATTAAAAATATTTTTAGTACTAGTTAATACCTTGAATTATTTTTCCAAGATCCTCAAATAATTTTTCAAGATCGGGAAGTATTTTATTCAATACCAATTAGTATTATCAAGTATATTTTTAATACCATCTAGTACTCTGAATTAATTTTTCAAGATCCTCAAATAATTTTTTAAGATCAGGAAATATTTTTTTTCAGTACCGGTCAGTATCCTGAAGTATCTTTGTAGTACCCGTCAGTACCCTGAAAAAAAGATATGAGTTGCACTGTTTGCGTAAAAAACGGTATAGTTTAGAGAAGAGGACAGGAGGGGGAAGTGAATCGTGGCCACTGCCAATTTAAGATGTATCCCTTGCTAATGCCAATATCTATTTAAATAATGAAAGTACTTCCTTTGGTCCTAATATTATAGGAACAAATTATCAAAATTTGGAAGGATTAAAGAGGGAAGTTAGATTAGTTAATTATATATATATTTTCCTAAAATACCCTTTCCTAAAATTTAAAATGACATTAAGAAAATGCTTGTTGAATTGTTAGCCCCGTGTGTGGTTTAACGGTTAAGGAAGCACGTGGTTCAACTTTCAACTAATTATATATTCTGTTATTAATTTGAAGCATCGAACACAAAAGTAATATCATTATTTTTTTTTATAAACAAAAGTAATATCATTATTAATATGAACCGTACGATTTTTTCTAGTGATCAGTGATCACCGCCCTCATGTAGGTACTCCTACTCCCTCCACAAATCTGTAAATCCCCATCGTCACCATTGTTTACAACGTGTTAAGATTTTTTTGGGTAAAATTTTTAAGATCTTAATAATAATATATAGGTATATTATTAAATTATTATTGTCTTTAATTATTATTGAGAAAATATAGATAGGGATATTATAGGAAAAAATTGACAAAAGTTAAAACTTGCTCTTATAATTAGGACCAAAACTAACTCTAAAATCTATTCCTATAATTAAGATCGGAGGGAGTAATTAGAAAGCAGGGAGTGAATATACTGCCGCATCTTTCACTCTCCACCATCTACTTTGCCTACCCACACTTTCTTTCTGATGCCAAACCCATAGCCCCAACTTTACATCTCACATGTTTTTTACACACACACATTGCACTAAACACATTCTCTGCCTTGCCTACTTTTCATAACAAAAATAAAATACTTTAATATTCACTAAAAGACAGGTCGAGTGTGAACGACGAAGAAGGGCTCTTTAATTTCAACTAAATGCTGCTTTATTATTTGGGAGTAGGTGCCGCCTTAATCAACTTGCTTAATTAGGCCCTCATCATGCCATTCATTTGCTACCTCTTTTTAAAAGCATATGAACAAATAATAAGAGAGAAAGCAAAAGCTAGTCCCATATGTATTGAAGTACGTACACGCCATTGTTCTTCTTGTATATATGTGACTGTGTGCCCACCTACATTCCCATCCATCTTCTACTTTTCGTTCGCTTCCCAACACTATCTCCTTTCACTACTTAACCTTCTCGCTCTTTCCTTAACAAACTAAACAAGACTGAAATGTGGAATTCCCCTTCTATCTAGTATCTACTCAACTTCTAATAGTATCTTCATTTAATAATACACACATAGATCTTCTATCAAAGAACAAGGTCTATGAAGTTCGAGACCTGCTTTTCTCATATAGGGATATAGCTCTCCATTATGCACACGAGAGACTAGCAGATCAGATGTGTTTTTTCTCAGCCAGGGATACATAACATATAGTAGGAAGTTTGGTGATTCACCCTAGATGTAGGGATTACATGAGGGATGACCTCACATGGTTATTAATTAGGATGCTTTGTAGTTATAGGGTAGTGTAATTTCCAAGTTGTCTTGGCCTCATGTATTTTAAACTTATTGAGGACCGGATCTAGCTCACTTACCTATACGATTTCAAACGATGATGTTCCTTTCCATTGAATTAGGTATTTATATGAACTTTGTTGCAAATCAAAGAGGCTGAAGTAGCTATATATATCACATCACTTAGGTCCTCCATGTTCGGATGTATCCACAGATTCCTTGTTCAGTCATCTCCATGGCCATACATATATATATCTGCTGCACTGCCACTCATCACATTATTGAACTACGTACACATCCATCAACATCCACCTTTCCTTATTTGGACACACACACATGCATAATGCATCTTTCAATTAATGTAACATTTTTAAATATATATCTTTATAAATTATACACCCTACCTTTCAGTTTTTCAAAATTACATCCAAACAAATTACACTACATTTTAGTTTCGTTTTTTCTTTTGATTTTTTAACCAACGTATTTGAATTGAATTTAATGAAAACAAAAATAAAATTTCTTTGGTATCTATCCAACAATCAACTACTCTAGTTTCGGAGTTCATGACTTACCACTCTTAGCACAAAAGTGTCTAAGAATGAGAATAGGTCGGACCCCTATTAAATATGCTAGGCTTAGGCCTATTGGCCTCAAGGTGTAGATAGGTCAAGCCTGTACGCCTTGAGACTTGACTTATTTAGACACGAACAAGCATAATTATATTTATATTACATATATGCATGTATTATGCTTATATTTTAATTTAAGAAGGTTTTTATTAGTCTTTCCTAAAACATTTAGCCTTATCTATTGAAACCTAGCCGTCACACTTATCTTCCCATTTTCCATGGCAACTTGATCGCCTTCCTTTCATTCTTCCATTTCACTAGTAGATTTTTGCCAGATAGTGGGTGGAGCTTCTTTCCTTTGTTGTCATCACCCCATAAAAAAACTCTTGCTCTTCTTTTTGAGTTCCTTTACCAACCTTTTTGGGAGAAGCATTGTTTGCATATATAGTAAGATGGTAAAACAGTTAGCACTTAGCACAGCTTTTATAAGAGTAGTCTGACCAGTGAAGTTCAAGTATCCATGTTTCCACCTTAAATGTTTCTTCTAAGTACAGATATTTCTCTTGAGCAAAAAAAAGTACAGATATTTCAGCTTCTTTTAATCTATAAAATATTTAAATAGGTATTTTTCACCAACTTTTTTTATTTTAAATTTTAACGTGGCCTCCATGATGATGCAGCTCACGGTGGATAAGAATCAGAATGGCGACCTGCAAGCGCCACTTGGAGGAGGGGCCAACATACAACTACTGTGTTGGTGGGTCCCTGGAGAGACTGTGGGCCCAGACCACAAAGGATAAGCAAGTTAATAGGCTCACACGGGCCCCAAAAGAAAATTAAATTGACATCATCAATTTTATTTATTACCAGAAATATCTGAGATATAGTGGTTTAATAATTTGAGAGGCACTAAGGCGGCGAACGTTTTCCTACCTCTTTCATTCCTTTTTATCAAAATATCTTAGTTAAAAAAGGTCCTGCTCCGCAAATCCCCAACAATGGAAAAATTATTATTATTACATAGGCATACTAATTGGGAAAATTTAATTTGATTATTCCCACTCATGTCCCAACTCGAGTTATTCCCCTGCCATGGTTCTGCGTATATTTCCAGGATGATGCATTCACTTCACTTGGTTCATCCCACAGAATCAGATACATGCATGCATTTTGAAAAAGCCAGACCTTTTTGTTTCCCCATCTCAATTAAATCGACCAAATCAATCACTTCTTTAAAAAAAAAAAAACAAATCTTGCTACAATGTGCAAATCATTACAGAACAATGTTCAGATTCAAGCACCCATAATAAGGGACTTGGCTTGCGTTGGCTGTAATGCAGCGTCCACTGCCGTCTTATACTAAAAACTACCCCGTTTTGGCGTAATTTTGAGTTAACCTTTGCCTTTAAAAAAAAAAAAAAATAGATGGGTACTAAAAAAATACTTCAAATTACTCACCCGTTCTGAAAAAAATACTTCATCATCCTAAAAAATTATTTTAGGATCTTAAAAGAATATCTTGAAGTATATTCTTAATATCAATCACTACCTTGAAATATATTTTTAGTATCAGTCAGTACTTTGAAATATTTCTTCAAGATCATAAAATAATTTTTCAAGATCATTAAATATTTTTTTTTAGTGTCTATCCTGAAGTATATTTTTAGCACCAGTCACTACCTTGAAATAATTTTTCAACATCATGAAGTATTTTTTCAGTACCAGTCAGTATCCTGAAGTATATTTTTAGTATCTGTCAGTACCCTGAAATATTTTTTCAAGATCATAAAATATTTTTCAAGATCATGAAGTATTTTTTCAGTAGCCTAAAATATCTTTTTAATACCTATCAGTATCCTGAACTTAAAAAAAAAACAAAGATTAACTGTAAATTACACAAAAACGACGTAGTTTTGAGTATAGGATTGCAGCGGATGCAAGCCAAGTCCCATTATAAGAGGGAAACAAAGACTACTGACACATTGCATCAGAATTTAGTAGGTGACAATTTGATTGGTGCCTAAGTTCAACTTGTTTCTCAGCTTTATACCCACTAGTGATCGATCACTACAGTGTTATTTATCAGCAAATATTATTTATTCATTAGTGCTTCTTCCTTCTTCTGTATACCTAACTAAAGATTGTGTGGTGTACAATTAGTTATTAGGAAAAGGCAAACACCCTCACGGCTTATCTTGAGCTTCACTTGGCACCACACAAAAATTGCCATCTTTGTCAATGAAGTCAGAAGACACACGATTATGGTTCACTTAACGTTTGTCTATATATGCACGTAGCAAAAACAAAAGGAGGGATATATCAACGTTAGAAAATGGCGTGATCAGCAGTAGAATGCATGATTCCATGAATATAAAAAAAAACTAAAAAGTCGTAGCCTCCATTATTATGATGCTTCACTTAACGTGTGGGAGGAAGAAAGTTAATTAATTGGGAGGCGTGGGGTGAACATCAGGGTACTATTCTTTAATAGTCACTAACTAAACAAAGTTTATAGGATCGGGTATACTTGTGGGATAGGTAGTACTTGACATGTCCCAATAAATAATACATAGTACTGAGAGAGACCAAACCTTTTTCATGGTCGGTCAACCAAAGCTTTTAACTTTTTGAAATCTCTGTTTTAGCGTAAAGCTTGGGGCGACATGGTCGAAGCAGCATGGTAATAACATGGCTGAGTGGGTTAATTTGTTCCCATTTGCAGTCTCTCAGACCCACAAAATCTGACATCCTTCTCGCCGTCCTGTAAACGTTAGAATTTTTTAATGGCTACTTTTTGTATGTTTGGATTGCCAGTAAAAACCATTTTTTTTCAATGTGGTTTATGGTGTGGAAGATAAACATATGAGATTAATTTTTGTTCATCTCTAATGAATGTACTTTTCTAATGTTAATTCAAACAGGTGCGGACATGAATGCAATTTCGTGGAAAGTCTAGGTTAATTCTACCCAAGTGAGGGGAAATTTTTTGAGTTCAATATAATATGTGAAGTGAAAAGAGAGGGAGGTGTGCGTGTGAGCAATGGCGTTGAGGTGGTCAAATGCACAAGTTTATGCATAGAGTTGCAAGTCAGTCAAATAGGCATGTCCAATCTGCCAACTTTGTCGGGCGTGAACAATGAGATAAGCTAAGGTACAAAAGCCTCGTATCACCATTTTGAACAGCCCTATCCATGGACTTTAGGGCACCATATGCTTGGAGGGAGGGAAAATTATTAAGATAGAAAACACTAAAATATAATAAACTTTTTATATATATATATACCATTTTTGAAACTTTTCTTTCGTAGTATTCCTATTTCCTTCTCACATTTCTTTCCATCCAAACATAGCATAGCATAATGGCTAGGCTGATTCCAGTGCTTCATAGTAATATAACACTCTCAGTTGATTCATAGTTAAATATGAAAATGTTGGAGCTTGCCTGTTAGATGTAGTTAGCATGCATTTCATCGTCAGATTTATGCAAAAAGAATATCTATACATGTTGTAGGTCTCTAAAGAAAGGAGGAAAAATCTACCTCAGGGCCCAAATTAGTAAGAAAAATGTCAAAAAAATAACTCAAGAGAAAGTCACATGTTGAAAAAAAAAAAAAACTGCAGAACCTTTTTAGGTATTGTTTCATAAACGTCAACAATAATATCAGTAGACCATTGACAATTAAATCAGTAGCATTAACAATAATATCCTAACAACTAAACTAGTACTCGTTAACAACTAAATCAGTACCCGTTAACAACTATATCAATACACGTTAACAACTAATTTTTTATAAAGTAATACCAAAAAATGTGACTTTTTCTTAAGTCTTTTTTGACAATTTTTTACTAATTTGGGCCATGAAATAGATTTTCCAAAAAAAAGAATTCCCCATAAACAAAATGATGTCATCATGAACAGTGCTTTGACCACAAAAAAATTATGAACGGTGCATTGAACAGGCCTCCGGACTTATTTAAAAAAAGAACCCAGAAAGAGGAATTATATCATTTGTTGGAGGAAGTTCATAATGTCTTTAAGATAAGGCGATGATCCATAAGTAAAGAGAACCTCGTACCTTAATGGGCTTCATCTAAGTTTAGTTGTCGGGCTAACTTAAAGATATGGCCTCTTACACGAATGTGAACATTGCTCATGCCTTCACTGGTGACGCCAAACTCATTTTTGTAACCCACACCACACTCCTCGCCGCTAATAAACTCCCAAAAAAAGGGAAGAGGGAAGATTAAAAACTAACCAGTAGAGTTTATTGCGGAATTTAATCGGTTTAAAGATTATATGGACACAAATCCAAAAAAGCAGAGGTTGATAGCACTTTTTGGCTAAAGCATTAGCAATCTGTTTATCAGTGAATTGTTTTTCCCCTGTTAGGCATGGGTATTGTCCTACTTGAGGCAATTATGTTTATAAGACTGTTAAATGTGATCACATTCCTGAGTAGGGATTCCTTTGTTGATAAGTTAGTCTTCAAGAGATTTATTCTGAATTCATGATCAAATCCAAACTGCTTCTCTCATTCTAATATTGAGTCCTCCACTAAATACAGTTACTAAGAACAAAGCTAGGCAACAATAGTACTATTTCCAGTCTTTAGTATGAGATTTACTTCAATAACAAAAATTGAACTACAAATTAAATTTTATATTCAGGACCAGAAATAATATATAACATGAAACACAAACAAACTCGTAGGTTTCTCCTTGAGATTTGTTCAGATTCACAAGTGGGGACATGCTCATAATTTTATTTATCTTGAAATACATAATCATATATCAAGTTTTAATTTTACAGAATTAATCCTCTCTTCCCATTCTAACTACAAACTCAATATTTGGAGGGTTTACATTTGATCTTTTCAACAATTTTTTTAATGTCAAATTTCAGCAATGTGAATTTAATTATTTATTTTTCTTTCTATAATTTACATTTTGATAATAATTTTATAAATGATCAAATTAATGGTTAGACAAAAAAGCAGAGAAGAGGGATGAAAATGTTTTCACACGACACTCTCGTTAAAGGGAGAGAGTTCGATCTTGAAGTTGATCAAAGCGCTAGGTGAGGTATCCTAGTTCCTAAGTGTCTAGGTTAACGTCTGAGGGTAATAGACGGTTCACCCTGCCCAACATCAGTATAACCTAGGAGGAAGAGAGATTTTGTCCTGTCCTTGAATCATGGGTGAATCTAACTCCTTTCCTAAAATTTTTGTATTAAAAAAAAAAAAAAAGCAAAAGCTACCCACCATGAAGAGCTGTAGTGCGAGCAATCATGGCAGTACCAGTTATTTAATATCAATCAATCTAAGAAAAGGCATGATATAATCAAAACGCGTAGAAGGATCAAAAGAAAGTTTTGGAATATGATCAACACTCATCTAGAAAATCTGCGCATGTATTATCGTATTGTTTTATTATAATCCAAATCACTTTCTTCAACAGTAACTTTAACTTTTACGAGGGGGCAAATTCTGAATATGAACAGGCATTAATTAATAAACAAAGCAAACTGTCACAAACCCAGCATTTAGTAACTCAAGAAATATAGACTTTCGGTGGCCTCTATGACGCAAATCACGCGGACCCCTCCCCCCAAAAAATTTTAAACTCTATTCATACAAAAGGTCCCAACATCTTTTCAGATGATCGAATAAGGAGACATACAAATACCCATTTTTCAACACAAACCCCACTAAGGTAAGGAATCATAAATTACTACGCACACTATCTGCTCTCTAGCTGTTCAGAACTATAGCCCGTGGCTAGTACATCAACTTTAATAATAATAACATAAGGTCTCTCTGCAATTTTTCAAGTGTAACCTTGCCTGTATTTGCTAAAGATCTCATCAGTTTTGGCATTCCTAAAGGCACAACAGCCTATGAGATAAGTTAAGATTAAGACAATGGCAGTTATAATCAAAACCACATTAGCCCTCTTCCATTCCTTCCTCAGATTTGCCAGTAACCCAGCTTTGCACGAATCACAGTTGTAGCAGACTTGTGTCTGATCATTGCTCCATTGAAGGCAATCCATATCAACTGCTGTATTTATAGGGCTTATCCAGTAAGTTGGATTCACAAACGTGTACCCACATAGTGTAGGTGGCTTGCAACATCCTGACTACACCAAAAATAAATTAAAAAAATAAATACAGAGATAAATACAAATCAAAACATATCAACCCTTGTCATAAAGGCTATATCTTTTGCATTATGTTATTGAGCAAAAATATATCTTTTGCATTATGTTGATGAGGAACCATAGTTACAAGGGATGGGGATGTTAGTTGTGCCCTCAATCTTGGAATTATGGTTTTTTTTTTTTTTTTTTTAATGAAATGAGTGACATTTTTTATAACAGAAAAATTGTAAAACAACTCCATGTTTCGCATATAAGATATTAAAATATCACCTATTTAATGTAAAGATCAAAAGAACCACGCAAAAAACTTATGGGAAGGTGCCCAAAATTGAAACTGAAACACAGACGAGAAGGCAGAGATGACACCCGCAATCCTAGTTACAGAGACTAATGAAAGAATAATAATGTAGCTAGCTAACTTACCTGCATGGGTGTTAGATGTGCATTGAAGAAGTCCTGAGCCATTCTGTACCTTTGGTTAAGCTCATTACACAAATTGGACGAGCTGAGGCAGGTTCTGATGCTGTCCCATTTATAGGAGCTCCTGACACGGCGGCGGAGGAAGCCGGAGAAGTCGTCGAGGTGGTATTCTAAGTAAGCTCGGTTGGGTTCGATGTCGCCATGGCCTCTGAGAGTGACCATGTAGATGAACGCAGCCAAGCAAACCAGGAGTATGATGAGGATGAGCATCGCCACCATGTAGACTATGAGGAGCCATTGGATTCTCCAGAAGCCTCCGATGAAGCCGGCTAGAGCCACCACCAGGATCAGAACGCCGAGGATTATGACCGGCCATTGTAGTGTCTTGACGCAGGTATTTGCAGGCTCGTTCATTAGCCAGATTCCGGCGCCGATTATTGGAATTGAGAGTAGTACGGCGACGAAGTTGATGGCTCCGATGACATGGTTGCTCAGTGCCATCGGCAGAGGATCTCAGAGGTTGATGGGTCTGGTTGGTTGCTTTCTTTCTTCTTCAAAATACAAAGATGGTATTTTGTTTTGTTATATCCCAAGACAAGAGGAGTGCCCCACAAATATTTGGCCCTTTCCTTGGATCCCTAGAGATAGATACTGATTGAAGCTACTTGATTTCTGGGGGGCACATTCACATTGAGCTTGACTACTTTTTTTTTTTGGTTGAAAAACCCTAGCTTGAAAGGACTATGCTTTATTGGAGCCAAAAAAAAAAAAAAGGACTATAATTTACGCGGGAAGAGATTGGAGGGAAAAATATCAGATTCAGATGGATATTTGATGAGTTGGATAAGGTAAAAATGGCCAATGGACGAAAAATCAGAAGAAAGCATTGATGAGTTCGGATGCTTTTGCAGAGTCAAGCTTGACTTATTTTCACACACCTCTGTTTTTTTCCAATAAAATTTTCACTCAACTCTCTGGGGCAAAAACACCAAAATACTAACTTTTACGGAAAAAAGTACCAAACTCGGGCTGTTTTGAAACTATTTACCGAAGTAGTGTTGTTTTGGTGAAGACGCGGTGGATGGTACGACGGCATTTCAATTTCCGTCTGGGGTCCTGGTGCATCTTCTGTGTGCCGCTACGGCACTTGACAGAACAAAGTGCCCAAGCTGACAGAACAAAGTGCCGTCAGGGTGCCTAACGGCACATTGTTCCAAGTGCCGGTGAGGCACTTGACGGAACAAAGTGCTGTCAGGAGGCCTGACGGCACAAAGTACAATAGCCATCAGGTGCCCCGACGGCATTAAGGGGAATCCTGTCAAAAGAATCTCTGTCCCCCCACATGCCAGAAGGAATCCCTGCTCCCCAATTTGCAACCGTGACTTTTTTTTTTTGGCTCCAAACGCGTGACTCCTCCACCCCAACATTTCACCTATGACCCCCTTATAAATTCACTCAATACCTGACTCCTCTCTCTCAGCACTCACTCTTTGTGACTCCTTCCTCTTCCTCAATATTCACCCGTTCCCTCATCTGAAAAACTCTCTCCGTCTTCCATCTTTGTCATTCTGTTTGAATTTTTTATTTTTTATTTTGCAAAAAATAAGTCAAATTCCTTCATTTGTATATTATAATGGTTCTAAAAGTATAGGTGCAAATGGATTGACCTTTGAAGGTGAAACAAGAGCAATGTATATTGTTCGAGGCATGTCCGCTGAAGAATTATATGAAAAGTTTCTTCGAAAGTTAAAGCTACAACAAAATCAGGTAGTATCTTCAGTGACCGGTAGAGTTCCTTGTGGAAACCGCAAATATACGGGTTTTGAAATATCCGATGATGAGGATGTAGATGTTTTTGTTCAAACATTCAACCAAAACTCTACGTCGTCCCAATTTGCCGAGTTATATGTGAATATTGAGACGCCAAACGAGGGTGCACCAGTACCGACTCATGGACTCCATCAGTCAGATTATATGACTTATTTTGCTACACCCCATCGAACACAATCAACCGTTGCACATGAAGAAGAAATTGACTATATGGTAGATGAACCTAACAATGAGGAGGAGCAAGAGTAAGAAGATGAAGACATTTTATTGGCGAATGATGATGATCAAAATGATAGTGACGCAGATGATGAATATCATCGTAATGTCATGTCTCAGCAGACTGGTATCTTACAATCATCAGGCTAGTTACGGAGTTGTATTATTATATAATTTATCTTTTATTAGTTACCATATTTTTGCATAAACTGAATATGTGTGAATATGTAGAAATTACACCGTTTTGGAATGAGATTCCGCATTATGAGGCTGTTCATGAAGAATATCCACATGAGGATATACTGGATGTGGGAGGCTTGGAACGGGGTCCGTGGGCAAGGGGAGATGGATTAGTTTTGAAACAAGAGTTTGGGTCAAAGAAAGATGTGCAAGCCGCAATAAAATATTATTGCATGAATGAACATCATGAAGTTATTGTGGTTGAGAGTAATACAACCATTTTGTCTATGAAATGTCGGAATCATGAACAAGGTTGCGAATGGAGAGTAAGGGCGATTAAATCGAAGAAAAGCAACACTTGGGTCGTAACGAAATGGATTGGAAATCGTAGTTGTGTGAGCCAAATTCTCTCCCAAGATCACAGACAACTAGATTCTGAAATTATTTCTGAGGCCATAATAGATATAAAGCACTATACTAATTGATAATTTGTGAATTCATTTGTGTTGTTATTAGTGAACATACATAACAGCCATACTGTATACTTTTTGTATTTGGTTTTGCAGACTTGGTGAAGGAATCACCTTCGGTACCTGTGAAATTGATACAAGAAAGGGTGGCTACAATGTTTGCTTATCATGTTTCTTACAGGAAAGCATGGAAAGCAAAGCAAAAAGCAATTGCTAAGATTTACAGGGATTGGGAGGAGTCATATGCGTTCCTGCCGAGATGGTTCGAGCACATGTTGAAATTCTCCCAGGGATCTGTTTATCATATCCAAGATAGACCCTATATTGTTAATCGACGGATTGTTAATGGGGTTTGGGTTTTCCAACGAACATTTTGGACCTTCAGACAGTGTCGTGACGCGTTTGAATGGTGCAAACCAATCATACAAGTGGACAGTACGCATTTATATGGTAAGTATAAGGGGACATTATTGATTGCCACCGCCCAAGATGGAAATAATGAGATCCTGCCGATTGCATTTGCAATCGTTGAAAGTGAAACTAAGGAAGCGTGGGAGTATTTTTTGTCTTGCATACGACTGTATGTTACAAATAAGGTTGGTCTATGCCTTATTTTTGATCGTCACAAGAGCATAATAGCAGCAGTCAGCAATGAGATGATTGGTTGGCAGCCTCCACATGCGTACCATGTGTTTTGCATTCGTCATGTTGCGAGCAATTTTTATACCCGCTTCAAGGACCAAAAGATGAAGAAAACTTTAATGAGATTAGGTAATATAGTCCAACTGATGTGCATTGACAAACATTTTTCTCATTATTGCAACCTTATAATGTTGTGTCTTTCTTTCCTTTTTTATAGGATATTTCCAAGCAAAATACACTTCGATTCTTTATACGCCGAATTTTGCAGTCACAGTCGTCAAGCGACTGCATGGATTGAAAGAATTCCAAAAGAGAAATGGTGTCAGAGTTATGATGAGGATGGACGCAGATACGGTCATATGACGACCAATTTGTCTGAGTCAATCAATAAAGTTTTCAGGGGAGCGAGGAACATGCCAATTACATCATTGGTGAAATGCACCTACAGTCGTCTTGTTCGGTATTGGGTCAAAAGAGGGACCAACGCACAAAGAGATGCAATGACCGAAAAGCATTTCTCGAGTGTTGTGGGAGAAGCTATGGCAAAGAATGGAGAGCGATCTACATCGATGCGTGTTCGGGAGTTTGATGTGGCGTGAACAACGTTTGAAGTTGATGATCAAGGTGATACATACTCAGTGGACTTGACCCAGAGGAAATGCTAGTGTGGCAAGTTTCAGGCATTCAAATTCCCATGTAGTCATGTAATTGCAGCATGTTCGGCGGTATCCCTATATTATGAACAGTACGTGGACCCAGTATTCTCAATCTACAACATTATGAAAGTTTACTCTTTGTCATTTCAACCGATTGGTAGTGAACAAGGAATACCACCCGTTGCCGGACCAAAGATTATCCCCGATGAATCGACCTTGCATGGTACGGGGCGCCCAAAATCTGCACGCATTCGTAATGAAATGGATGAGGTGGAGGTCCAACCTAGCTCCAGTCGAAGTAGATGTAGTATATGTAAACAGCTCGGACATAATATGCGTTTATGTCCTACAACGCGCACAGCAAATTAATTCAAATTTTCTTTCCTATTTGCTATCATATTTGCCTTTCTCATGAGATGTAGTAATTTCATGCAAAAATTAACCTTGATGTTCTCATAATTTTATTTTATAGCTTTTACACTTATGGTCGGTAATAATTCACTTGATTTGTTTTTATTACTTACCTTCTGACGTTCAACAGCAACATACCATGCAATACGCTAAGGGAGTTCGATAGAAGACTAAACAGTAACAGTGAAATACAGTAATCCATGGTACACTGTAACATAATACATTAATCCATGCAAATGCTACAGAACATGCAATATGCTCAGGGAGTTTGATACAAAACTAAACAGTAACAGTGAAATACAGTAATCCATAATACAGTAAATATGCAAGTGATAAATAATACACAAAAACGCTTAGGGAGGAGTATACGGGGGCCACGGTCTCGAACGCGCATCACGATCAGGGTTCCTATGCAGGCCATCAGGATTGCGTGTAAAATTGAATTCCTCAGCAGCTGCCCGTATAAAGTCATCAGACTGGTTACCTCCAGCTCTGGGCGTGCGGTCTCCTGTCTGGTATGGACTGCTACTAGATCCAGCCTCAGTAAAGCCCTGTCCATGACGGGAGGCATGAAAGCCAGTAAAGCCGGGGCCAGGCTGGAAGCCAGGGAAGCCAAATTGAGCCTGATATGCAGTAAAGCCAGTAAAGCCGTGTCCAGGCGGGTAAGGGTTGGGTGCAGGAAAGCCAGTCTGGGAACTCTAAGAAGGCCACTGATATGAGTACTGAAACTGTGTCTCCGGAGCGTACATCATCTCTGGCTGTGGGTACGTAGGGATGGGTGCATGTATCTCTGGAGGCACCTCTACTGGCATCTCCTCTGGGTTCCACGAGACGGGAGTATAGGTCATATCGGGCCATACAAGCGGTCTATATACACCTCCGCCACGTGGACCCGGCTGGGGTATCTCATATGGTGCCATCTCATGCCGAGGTCGTCTACGACCTAGTCCTTGTCCCTCCCTCGCACGGGGCGGGACCTCTAAAGCGGGATCCGGTAAACCAACTAAGAGTCCACTTGGTGCGGTAGGACCAGGCTCTGCAATGCGACCAAACTCCTTTAGTGCTCACAGTAATTGGTCACAGACCTTTTGAACCTCCCTATGGTTATAGTGGGAACTAAATTGTGGAGAATTCATCCACCAAATCCACTCGACACCATCAATCTGCATTTATACAGTAAAACGTGTTAGATTAAAGATATAGGATGAAAAAATGGAACCAAGAGCAATACGTACCACGTGACCGAGCCTGGCGACCTGTCTCGTCATATACCGTCTAGTGTGTGTGAAGAACCAAGCCATGTACTCAGAGTTCGGGGAAATCGGCCCCTCCGATGGGTCCGTAGTGTCGATGCGCTCATATCGCGTGTTCCATAACTGAATAAATGGAATCATCTTGATTTCCCAGTCAATAGTCATCTTCCCCCGTAAGGTGAGATCATGTGCACCCTTAAGCTGTGGTGCATTCATCGGGATGTGTTGTTGCAACCCAAATTGTCGCATGCAGCGATCGGGCTGGTGCATCTCGACAATGTGGAAAGCAAGTATGGGTGTCACTGCCCTCCACCACGGCTGCACATGGACATCTGCACCCATAAAGTCATACCCGGCGTCCCTATATGGCTCCCACGTGACCTGTACATGTACACAAAGATCACACATATAATGCGAATTAGTTTACTATTGTTGTTCTCTAATCTCAAATTTATTATACATACATCATCTCGACCCATCTGGTCAAGCTTAATCCGATATTTCTGTAGATTACGTGGCAATAACCGCAGGTCGACATTATTGAACCTGTAATATGTAACTCAATATCATTAGTGAACCGACCTGCAAATAAGGTCATAATCGATCCATCATACCAAGTACCTGAAAATATAAATTCCATGAAATTGCTTCCATACCTGCGTTCGTAATGATCATCTACGTCACTAGGCGGTGGAATGGGAGGTGATATAGTGGGAAATCTGGACCATGCCCATATCTGCAATAACAACAAACAACCCCCGATGTCTTTAGCTGAAGCTGAAGTGGCCTGACATAGCTCGCGAAACAGTGTAGCAAGTACAGCAGACCCCCAACTGTATATAACAGTCTCTGCAAGGTCACCACCTAGTAATTGTATATATCGGCAAGGGACCTTTGAGCTGGACTTGTCACACAACAAAAATCCACCGAATAGGCGTATGAGGTAAGCACGTGTGTACAAAAGCTGACCATCAATAGTAGCTGAGTGCTCCTCCCAGTGGCCTCAATAACGGTCAAACCAACTCATCTTGATGTTCCCGCCAGTCATTTCAGATGGGAGTGGAGTCCGACCCATGTGTTCCTGCATAATTGCTGCCCAGTTGCCATGCGTATGGCTGGATACAACTCGGCCCTCAGTGGACAAACCTAAAATGCCCTCTACATCCTGTAGAGTAATAGTCATCTCACCAACTGGCATATGGAAGGTGTGAGTCTCCGGCCTCCACCGCTCAACCAAAGTAGAAATAAGATATTTGTCCATCTGCACCAACATAAAAGTAGACCATTAACATGTAAAGGTCCTATATTATCTGTATCATGTACAAACACAAGTTTATGCATGTATTTAATTACATAAAGAATTTTGAAACGTACCGGGGGTCTTTTCATGCGACACACGTGCCAGAAACCTGCACGCCTAAGGTGCTTTTGCAAATCTAGTGGGATAAGATCTGGGTCATGGACATCTGACATCTCCCAAAGACCCTTGTGAGGCTCTCCTTGGCCTTAAAGGAGCGCAATCTCCTACATTCCACACCACTTGTGATCGGTGTGACTGCTGCACCTCCTCACTAAGGACTCCCCACTTTTTGGGGCGGGGGTCAACATTATGGTCGCGTTGATCATCTATTTAACTAATAAAAATTTACAATAACATTACACATGATTAGTTTACTAATTATTATTTCCATAATTTTATTTAATTCACTAATTCTTAGTATCATAATTTTATTTAATTCAATTTAGCTAATAATAATATTTTTCAAAATATATATGACATTTTTAATTTACAAAATATTAAATAATTAATTCACTATAATTTTAATTAGTGTTTCAAAACTGATTATATTTTTTAATTATACAATTTGAATCAAACGTATATTTTAAAATATAAGGAACACATTAAAACTAATATTTTGAATCTTTTTTATATTAAGTTTAATTGTATATTTACAATTTTAGACAAAATATCCCTTAATATAACTCCTATGATTTTAAAAATATAATTAGATATTTATATAAACCTTTTTTACCCATTTTTTGGGTTCTTTAATATTTAATTATCACTTACATGCCTATGTCTATTTTGAAGTTGGTTTAAATAAGTTGAAGAAAATAAATGTGTAAGGAATATATTTATTTATGTAACCTATCAAGCCTAATAAATACTAGATATACAATAACTGAAATTATCTAATCTACATTTATGAAACAAAAATTTGGTGAATATTTTAAAATCTAACTATCAATTAAATTAATTTTACAGCTAAACTGTGATAATTCATGATTTTATTTGGTTGGCAAAGGTTTTTTTTCCTCTAAAAAAATTAAACGCCTGTGATTTTCTTTTTCAAGTTTTTTTTTTTTATACAATTTGTTTTCAAGTTTTAATTAATCATGTTTTTATTGGCTCTTTTTCATTTTTTTAACTACTTAACCTTCCCTAATTGAAGAACAATATAAAATTGGAAATGTCAAAGAAAATAAAACCCAATAAATATAACATTCAGCCTTGCCATAAGTAAAATCTAAAGTAGGAGTAAATTATTTAAAACCCAATACGAAAGATTAAAAGGGAAAAAAAACCAATTACACAAGAAATGATAAATATTAACAATAAAAATAACTAAATAAATTAAATGTTACCTATGAAGTATGCGTGAGACTGAAACAAAGATAGAGGATGAAACCAACTTTCAGATGAAGAAGATGAGATGAATAATGGTGAGGGAGAAGGAAGGGTGTGTGTGTGTGTGGGGGGGGGGGGGAGGGGTGGCATGCAGAGGGTATGGGGCCGGCGGGAATGTGTGTAGGTGGGGGGAGGGGGCCTACAGAAGAGGGGGTGGGGGCGGGATGGGTGTGGGTGGCGGAGGGGGCGAGCTGCAGAAAAGGGGGTGGGGGTGGGATGTTTCTTGGTGGGGGAGGGGGGGATCTGCAGAAGAGGGGTGGGGAAGAGGGGGACCTGCAGAAAAGGGGTGGGAAAGAGGGGTGGGGGCGGGAGGGACCTGCGGGGGGGCTGGAATAATGGTGAGAAGGGAAGGGACGAAAATTTTGGGGGGGGGGGGAGGCGGCGTGGTTTTTTTTTTTTTTTTTTTAAATGCATGGGATGCGTGGGGGTGAAAAAGCTCCGATTCCTGACGCTGCATCAGGAATCCCTGATAGTGTCAGGAATCCTGACCGCGTCAGGATTCCCTGACGCCGTGAGGCATCAGGGAACTTGACGACTCATTGAGCCGTCAGCCTAGCTGACGGGATTTATCAAATGTACTGTCACCTAGGCTGACGGTACATTGCTTCCGCCAGGACCCCAGACGGAACTTGAAATGCCGTCGTACCACCCACCGCGTCTTCACCAAAACAACGCTACCCCGGTAAATAGTTTCAAAACAGCCCGAGTTTGGTACTTTTTTCCGTAAAAGTTAGTATTTTGGTGTTTTTGCCACTCTCTGGCTTAGACATGTGGAGCGGGGAAAATTGTTTATCCATAAATATTAAATATAAAATTCACCTTATTTTATTGCCAGAAATATACACCAGATTATTTATAAATTGAGAACAAGACTATTTATTTGTTAAACTTTTTAACCCATCTAATTTTGTTAAAAAAGTTTATTTTTTCATAGACGTTAATTATGTTTATGTGAAATTACATTTATAGTTTTAAAAATATCTATTTTCTTACTTAAAACTAGTCACGTGGTAAGAAGGAAAGCCTGAAAGAGTCATGCTTAACCATTGAGACTTTAGCTCAAGGTTAACATTTGAGATGCAGGGTTAGGTTAATCTCTAAGCACTAGACACATTCTTTTAATCATTTATAATTCTAATGATCATCGTTAAATTCTTTCTGATGCATAACATCTTTAAAGGAGACAAGTGTAAGGCATACTTGAATCTATAGAGACATAAACAATATATTACTTCAAATTTTTAGGAGAATTGAGAGATTTTTGAGAGTACTCATAACGAGGGAAAAGCTTTGAAGTTTATTATCATATTTTCATACAAACTTTTTTTTTATCTCAAGTCTGATGACCCCTTGTTTATATAGACTCACAAGAAAATTTTACATATAAGTTTACACACCAAATTTTAAGGCAGTCATGACAACATGTACGTAATCATGATATAAGTTAGGGCTAAGTAAGGAATCTGAAACCTAATGAGCCCGTCCGCAACCTGATGCAATTGAGTCATTTTGAGCCCGCCCAATTCAGTTATTTTGAGCCGGCCCATTTAAGACTTAAATGGGCGGGTTATGGATACACCATCGGGCTACCCATACCCATCCATTACTTTGTTCTAATACAAGTCAAGTTTCTAGGCGCTCACGACCAATATATTACATGATTCTTGTGACACATTTATGATGACAAACAAGTTACTAGACGTTTGTTATGCTTCGCAACAAGACAAAACATGATAATTCTTGACATGCATAAAGGCTTTATATTGCACCAACTATGAGGATGCTTGTCCTGAAGGGCTAAATTACCAGTTGGACTTACAAATAGGCTTCATAATCATAAGGCAGGTTGGAGCATCTTTTTTCTTCTCTCTTTTTCTTTTTCTTGGCGCACTTGCGGTGGTATTCCCGTGTCATTTTTTCATCTTGATCTACGGCCTCTGATTCAATCTGCTCATGTGTCTTTTGGGTGCAGTTAGGAGGGTAATCTTCTTGGAATTGGGTGTATGAGGGTCTTGTGAATTTGATGGAAAGATAGGTACAGACTCAAAGTTCATGATACCCTAATAGACTGATAATTTCTCAAGTTCAGTCAAGCCAATAAATTCATTGTATGAACATGAGAAGAGTCCGAGAGTGAGTTGTGCGAGTTCAACCTTGTCATCACGGATGTTTACTTCAGTCATTCTAGGTTCTCCTGGAATGGGACCAAGGGATGTGCATTTTAGATCTAGATCAGTACCTGAGTTATTGTTTAAGTCACATAAAAATGATTTCAGATAAGGTGAAACATTTTCCTCATATTCGTGCTAGTCAAAAGAGGTCCTCCACAGATAAGTATGCTTGGAATTATAAAGTCTCCCTTCAGAATCAAGACTCTATGACCTGTGCGCTACAAAGAAGCAATAAATTTTTCTGCTCTTTTTGGAATTTTCCATAGATGGTAGTGATTAATGATATTATAGGACTCTCTTCTCCACCTGAGAAGAGGTGAGAACTACTTAAGAAGAGTGAAGAGATTGGAACCAGCATTGATGATACGCAAAGATAATTTTAAATCGACAGAGGTGGGATGATAATGTAGACAATGCATAGAATGTAGACAATGCACGCATCTACCACATAAGTTTTTCAGGAATAGGTCCACAAATAAAGGGAATGGTGAGATAAGTAGTTGGATCATCTGATGCTGCTTCCTCTTCTTTTTTCATACTCACTATTTTAACCTAGCTCTCCACTTTCTCTTCTTTTCTTTTTGATGTTTTAATTTTGTTTGTTTTTATATATAATACATTCTAAAATTTTACCAATTTCATTTTCATATATTGATATATTTTGAAAGGAAAAATTATAGAAAAGACTTTCAAAATATCGAAATTCTAAATCAAATTTATTTCCTACAATTAATTAGATATTGACTAAATTTGGTTAACAAGTTATAACTTATTCTAGCAGAAAATTCCTAATTTAGCATTTTCAAATTCTAAGAGTATTTTCTGAAAATTTTCAATATTGGAATTCCTATATTTAATTTGGATGCATTCCTATTTTTTAAATATGGGTTTGAATTAATTTTTATAAATAATTTTTATGATTTATAAAAATAAACACATGAGAGACATGTAAAGAACAATTTCTGAAATTTGGGGTTAACCAGACAGCCCCGAGAGGCCGGAGGACGCCATTGAATCCTTTTTATATATAGATACAAAAATATCCAACCCAAGCATTATCCGGTTTCTTCGTCCTCCCTAGTCTTCACTGTCAATCAATGGCCGCTTTAGAATCTGGACTCACAGTCTTGGGATCTTTCCGCTGTTTTAGCAAGTACTCTTCACCTACAAAACCATTCGATTCGATAAAGCTCAACGTCTCCACTTCTCTGTTTGCCATTTCCCACAACCGCGTTGTCCCCTCAATTTTATCTTCCATCGACTCCGGCACAAGACTCTGCTTCGAATTATGCTCTGCGCTGCAAGAGGCGGCAACAGAAGAAAAACCAGATCAAACCCAGGAAACTACCCACATAAAAAAGAAGCTCTGCGTGTTTAATCTACCATGGTCATTATCGGCGGCGGACATCAAAAACCTCTTTGGTCAATGCGGAACTGTAACCGATGTCGAGGTTTTTCAATTTCTTATCTCTCGATTCTATTTGGGGTTCTTCTTCCACCCTCCCACCCCTAATTTTTGTAATTTTGAAGGTTGAGGTTTTGCTTTTTTAATTGAAGTAGATAATAAAAACCAAAGATGGGAAGAGCAGACAATTTACCTTCGTCACTATGGCTTCCGGGGAAGATGCTCAGGCTGCTATTGATAAATTTGACTCTCATGTGAGTTGTTTCTTTGTGGTTTTATTTCTGTGTGATTCTTCTGTATGGTCTGAGAATTCTGTTTCTTACACATAGCACTGATATTTCTAAAGCGCTTTTCATTCTGGTTCTGGCATAGGGTAATGTTAAATTGGGTCATTTATCAGTTTCATTTTCTCAAAGTTGGTTGTGTGTTACGATACAGTACTGAGACTAGTGTTCGCAGAATCGGGTCTCAGGAATTGGGTTCTAGACGATGAGTTCCTTGCAGTACTATTTAATTCTCCTTTCTTTGAGAAACTAGAAATAATTTGCTAGTTCTATGGGTTATCCTATACGAGTATGCAAGAACCCCGGGAGATATAATGACCAGGATATGAAATCCCCATCACTAATCGCAAATATCACTGACAAATTTAGTTTGAGATCAATAACTGGATTACTAAGTCCAGCAGCAGCCTATAGTCAGCAATGAGGAAAGTCAAACTCATCTAGTAGGAATTACAAAACGGCAGAATCATAGCACATTTTGATCTGTTCAAACTGTGAATTAGATTAAACACAGTATGAAGAGTGTATCGGCTGCAATATATACCATAGAGAATCTATCTTGATCACTTGTGCTCCACAATGAGCCAATGCGTGGCCAATGAGCATTTTACTTTAGTACATTGTTTTCCTTGTGATCCTTTGTCTTTGCGTTGCATGTTCTTGTACTCACTTAAGAATCAAGATTCAGTTGAAATTGATAGGCAAAAACTTTTCTTTTACTAGTTTTGACTTTTGCTAAACAGTATCAATGAACTAGAGTTTGCACCATCACTTCTTCAGTTCGTTTCAATTGTTATGGAAGATGATACACCTGTAGTGTAAAAACGAGATAGTTTACTAGCAGTTTACGAATAAGGTGGCTTTTTTTCCTTCTGAAATGATGAAGTGCTGTTGCTTATAAGGTGCACGTAGTAAGATCAGTTTCACTTGCATTATCTCATAACAACTTTGACCTATGTTTTGCCCCTTGCAGCGTATTTCAACTGTGCATACTTGTTTAGTTAATTTATATAAGTTTTAGTGTTATCTGTTTGATTCAAGTGAGTTTTAACTGTACATATATATTGTACTTACAGTATCAATAGAAGTTGAATTCTTCGGCTCACCATTTTGTGATATGGACATCCTAAAAGGTGGGGTGTGCTTGGGACGGCATTTAGCCATCTTAAAAGCTACTTTTGGATGCCCAAACGTGCTTATGGTTGATTTTGGCTTTTTGAAGATGTTTGTTTTGACTTTTTTTTTTTAAAAAAAAAAATTGGACTGTTGGAAAAAAAGCAGATTAAGCCATAAGCCAAAGTTTTTTGTTTTTGGCTTTTACACCGTGGAGAGAAAAAAGTAGCTTATGAAGGGAAAATGTTGGATCTGACCTTTTTGAATTGATACACTATTATAGTCCTTATTGTAAATCCTTATAGATGAAATTTTTTGTCCTAAATATAAATTCACTTAAAAGTTAATAATCATGATAGTAATTTTGGTTTAGGTCCATGAGAAATTTAATTGGTGAAAATTACTTGATACTTTTTCATATAAAAATCATGACAATACTCCGATTTAGATTATTCTCACTAATTAAATTTTTGGTGGGCTTTTCCTAAAAAATCTAAGTAGTATAGTGTTGTAAATTTTTTTTCCAAATAATACATTACCTATTTTTATTTTTATAAAATTTATGCATTTTTAAGTCTTTTACCTTTAAACTTGTTTTTCTATTAATCATCCAAATAAATTTTTGGTATTTTTCACAACACACACATAATATAAATGCATTATTTAATAATATTCATGTCTTTTTCAGTCATTTTCCATCTAGACTTGCTTTTCAAAATAATAATTCAAACAAGTTTCAGTATCAGAAAAGCCGCTTATGCTACAATAAATCTAAACATTGGTTGAGTCTATGCTAAAAGGTCTCAGCGTGATGCTTTGACATATATCTGATAGTGCCAGAACTGAATGATAGAAAAAATTACTTTGAATATCTGATCTAAAATCTGTGTGGCAACAATTCTGTTGACTGAGAATCCTGCAATATAGGAATTGTCTGGCAGGATAATAAGGGTAGAGCTTGCAAAGAGATTCAAGAAACCTCCTCCTCCACGCCCTCCTCAAACTCCCCCTGCTGGTGAAACAAGCCATAAAATTTACGTGTCAAATCTTGCATGGAAAGCAAGGTCTAGCCATCTCAGAGCATTCTTCACAGAGAATTTCAAAACACCAGTTTCGGCCAGGGTCGTCTTCGACACCCCTAATGGAAGATCTGCTGGCTATGGATTTGTTTCTTTTGCTACAAGGGATGAAGCAGAGGCCGCCATTTCTACCCTGGATGGGAAGGTAATTAACTAACTTTCATCTTGTGATTTCTGTAGATGTCATTTTAAGGATATATTTGTGTTCTTCTGAGGCTGGTCTTAGTTCTCTCATGTTGAGTGAAAATGACTCTACCCTTGAGCTATGGCTTCCAGGAATTAATGGGACGACCACTTCGCCTAAAATTCAGTGAAAGGACTGTTAAAGAATCTGGAGATGAGAAAGGGGAAGAGCAAGGTTCTGATGATGAACCGGCTGAATCATAGGTTTTTTCATTTCATTACCTGAGACTTTGACTACGATGTAGGAGCTGGATTTTGATCTCAAACCCATACGCTTATACACATGATAATGATAATTTAATTCTACATTCATTTTCAGCATCTTTAACTTTATAGAGCTGGAATCCATGTATATTGACACTTTGTTATAACCCATGTCTAGGAAACTTGTAAAGCTGAGAAACTTTGTTCCTTGTCGTTATGTTCCTTGCGGAATCGAAGACTCATTTTTGTATATACCCAACCTTTTTTGTACCAGCACATTTTCCCTACTTTGAATTCTCTAATCGAAACTAATGATATGAAGTTGCACATAAACATGCCAAAACTTGAAATCAAATAACAATAATCAATAATTTTCAGTCAGTACAGAGAGGATTTAAAAGGACACAAGGGACTTTTTCTTTTTTGAATAAATATTGAAATTCATTCCTTTATATTTACAAGGAGATACAACAACCCCAGAAAGTCATAATTCTTTTAACAAGCTCCACTCCCGGTTGGAAGGTGATTGTTGATTATGGATACACTAGGGATCATCTAACCTATGAAAAATTTAGCTAAATGGTCCGCCCAACTAATATCGTGCCTGGACATATGACCGATAAGCACTTGCTAATCTCTATTTTACGACAATCAAATTGATATATAAATGTAAAAAAGACTTAAAAGTCGGTTAATGTGAGTTAGTTAGAGCTAGCCGTTAGAATCAGTTAGAAGGGTTAGTTGGCTAGTTTAGCCTTCGCTTGGTCATTGAGCCAGTCTAACCTATGAATAAGGGCTTAATTCCTATTGTAATGCAGATAATGATGGACGATGGAATAATAGATTTCTCTCCCTCTCTCTCTTCATTCTATTTCTCTCTTGATCTCTATCTTCTTCTAGTACCCCTCTAATAGAGGTATCTTCCCCTCTCTTTCTTTCTATACAGAATTAAAATTATGTAATACAAATGTCATCGATAACATCCTTAAATTGAAGATTGACCAAGTTCCCAACCTCAATACAATCCGGGTATAGGATAATTTTCCTAAAGTGATAATTCTGTATTCAGGCCGCTCAAAATACTGAGAAGTTCAGTGATAGCTGATAGAACAGCCATGAGCTTACGGCTATAACCACAAATCCAATTATGCTCTTCATCCCAGATGACTTCACTATATTTGCTACTGTCATCTCTAGTCTGAGGTGGTCTTCATGGCTCATGCCAAAGGCTTGCCCATACCTCCATAGAAAGTACAGTTTCCTACCAGTTCCGTACAAATCTATAAATTATGATGAACTTCTCATAATATCATGGCTGCAAAAGATCTGTCAAAGCAGGTCAAACCCATAAATTTGACAGATATGATTTCTATTTTGTCAAAATGAAAAATATGCTCTGCTTTTGTTTAAGTAGATTGGGATTGGGAATATATGCTTCTACATGTGCCCCATACAGAACAATCCACATAGTGACACCACTTAAAGTGTGACAACTTGTTGGCAGAACCAGGAAAGATGAAAATACATCAAAGTAAGAGAAAGACAAAAAACTCTTTGTAACAGTAAAGCTCATATTAACACAGTTTCGGCCAATACTGCAGCCATTAACTATATATATATATATATATATATAAACAATTTGGATCATAATATAAATTAATTATCTTTAGTTTGGCGTGAGCAAGTGAGAATTAAAGAAGACCAAAAGAAGTCTCTTGAATTGACAGTGACATTACTTTAAATTAAAAAACCACTCTTATTTAGGTCCAGCTTTATTCCTTCAAGAGTCAATGCTCATGATTGGTGTAGATTAAGCTATCTTGTGATTCAAGTTGCGGATTACGTGCAAGTTTAGGATTTCAATTTACAAGATTAGGTTTTACCTATTGTTGTCTTGGAATATCACTTAGTTAATTTAATTAAAGAAAACACAAATTTCTTGGAAAAATAATTAGATAAATAGATTCTTGGAAATGAAGAATATATGCAAAGTAGAATAGGGTGGATCGTTTACTTAATTGAGGCCCACAGAAGAAAAGGATATGGTGTACAGAGAAGAGAAGAGACAAATTAAGAGAGGATCATATCTTTGTTGAATTGCAAATAACTATAGTAATCTCAACTCTATAAGATTCCTTCTTAACCTATTCTTTCTTTGTTTTATGGGTTTTTTTACAGAATATATTTATCTGTTTACTCTTGAATATATATTCACCCTGCCACGTGGCACATGTTTCATAGTTGACTTTGAAACAGAACAAAAAAACAAAACTTGTGGTAGGCGATATGTTTGAGATAAAGACTTTGGTTTAACCCGCTTAATGGATCAAATGATATGATGTATGATTCTTCCTTATATCTCAAATTGTCGATATTGTTAATTACTCAATAAATAGATTAACTTGATTTGTTTTGAAAAATATCAAATATTTTATTTTTTTAAATGAATCGATTGATTATAGGTCGTTGTAACTTAACTAGTGATTTATATTTAAGTCTTGGATATGCAACTGTGATAATTACTTAAAGGTAATGAGGTTTCCCTATAATGGAACTAGTTAGTTGTTACTACACTGGATACTGATGATGGATAGATCTAAATACTAAGTTGATCATGTTCTGGGAATAAATTGCCACGGATATGGTCATAAATTCACTCATAAATAATCAGAAGTCCTAACTATATAACTGTGCCTGGTACAACTAACTTGACGGCTCAAGTGGCTCCACACATTAGTAATAGCCCTGCCTGGAATTACAGTGAGTTTTAAATCATAATTATTTTGATTTCTCAGAAAAATCTAGGATTTGAATCTCCAAGTTAAAGTTAAGCAAATATTTTTAAATAAAAGACAAGTAAAATGAATAGAAAAGAACAAAATCCCTCCCCATCTTTCACTTTGTTGAAATCAAGAAGAAAATGGAGGACAAGAAAGAAAAATTAAACAGAAAAAAGCATTGATTACTTTAATAAATTCCCAACAAACATGAACACTACTGTTTAGTCAAGAGACCATCTTAAAGTTGCAACAAAGAAAAGAAAAAAAAGAAAGAGCAAGAAAAGTTAAAGCATGCCAATCAGTCCTCCCATTTTTCCTCGTCTTTCCCTTCATTTCCTTTGGCTCCTTTTCCACGCTATCTTTTGCTTTCCCTGAAACTCATCATCTTCCCCAAACCCTCTCTCTCTGCAATTCTAATCATTGGGCTATAAGATCACCAATTTGTTTATCAGGAAGATGGAAACTCCATGATTAGAACGCACAAGTTCTAATCTTTTTTTCCATGGCTGCAGTTGGAAACCCAAAAACTTGGATCCCCTATGTGAATATCAGAGATTGCTCTCAAGGTTTTTGCAGTGTTTACTGTCCACAATGGTGTTACATAGTTCTTCCTCCTCCTCCTCCTCCTGCCCTAGATTTCCCTCAAGACGACAATTCATCCCAAAGTTTCTCTCCTCTCGTTATAGCCATAATTGGGATCTTGGCCAGTGCCTTTCTTCTGGTGAGTTACTACACTTTCATATCCAAGTACTGTGGTAACAGGGGAGGATCTTCAGACAGAGAGAATAGTCTTCATCACCAGAATGAAGAGATTGAAGATAATCACAACCCTTCTCTGCATGAGCCCTGGCATGTCCAAACCAATGGATTAGATGAAGCTCTGATAAAGTCCATTACAGTTTGTAAGTACAAAAGAGGAGATGGGTTGGTTGGTGTCACAGATTGCTCTGTTTGTCTCAGTGAGTTTCAAGAAGATGAACATGTCAGACTTTTGCCTAAGTGCAGTCACGCTTTTCACCTCCCCTGTATCGATCAATGGCTCAAATCTCACTCTAATTGCCCTCTCTGCCGTTCTCTGATCTTCACTTTCAGTAATTCCTCAACCCCTCAAGTGATGGTTCCACCTGTGATACAAGAATCAGAATCTTCTTCTTCTTCAAGGGAGATTCAGAATGCGAGTGAAGAAAATGGAGTTGGGGTTGGAAGAAGAAGCGGTGAAACAGTTGTGGTTGTAGAAGAAAGTCCGAAGCCGGCGTTGCGAGCTTTTAGTGATCTGGGTTTTCTGAGAGGGAGGCATCGAATGATTGAGATGATAAGAGATGAAGCGGATGAAGAAGATGAAGCCATAAGAAGATCAGTGTCCATGGATCATCATTCTCTACAAATTGGAGGAGTAGCAGTAGGATCAAACGAAGCAAGTACTTCAAAGAGATCATCACAAGGAGAGAGTAGCAAATCTAGTAGCAGAAGAAGAGTGACTCTGCATTGTGTTTTGAGTCCAATCACAATGAAGAGATCATTTTCCAGTGGAAGATTCTCGTTTCGCAGAAATGGCAGAGGAAGGCAGGGGATTATCCCTGCTTGAGAGTTCCCGTTTCTATTAGGCGAAAAAAAGAAAAAATATATATTCTCTGCTGGTTATGATGTTAATTAAGATGACCATGTGTGTGTGAGTGGATGGTAATTACAAAAACTATTTAGTGAGTGTGAGGAGAGAGCAGAAATATGGGGCAAACATGTGCTTGTGTGTACCATTATCATCGGGTGGACATTTTTGTTTCTCTATAATGAAAGAGTTTAGGTTTTGGTCAATATCACAATAAATGTCCCTCTGTTTCCGCGTTGTGTGGACAAAAATTTTAAGGCATTTCAGATATGTCTCGCTCTCTAGTTGCTCCATTCTATGAATCATACTAATATCATTCATCTGCAAATTGCTTAGAGATGATCATGAGCTCATAGGCTTTTTTTTTTTTTAAAAAATATATATATATATATTTTAATATTAAGGGTTTTTCTTTTCAAGGTTTATAGGGTAACGTTTTTACCTCTTTTAACAGGTGTGATTCTTAAAATTCGAACCTGTGGTTTTTTTTTTTATAGGGTTGAGGTCTCTTATTACCTCAAACAACAACTTGTTCATTAAATTCATAGGCTTTTGATTTCTCTGCATCTCTCTAACATCCAATTATGAGACCATTTCTCCTTGATCTTCAATTATTAGGCACACTTCCACCAACAATTCCCACTAGATTCAATTATTGAAAAATCTAGTACACATCTTATATTAAGAAATAGATGTACTAATAAAGTTTTTGTAGAACAGGTATATGAACATAAATTATGTCTCCTTTAGATAAAAAGATATTGAAAAAAAATAATTTCATATGATCAAGAGAGAGTGTGTCTCTATGTTTCTGTTTCATTGAGTTTATATTCATTGTCATTGAATACCGTGAAGAAAAATCTTGTTAGATAAAAACCTAGAGATCAAGCTAGGCCTAAGATTCGGGTTAAGTTTCTCTCATAATCATTTTCTCATTATTCCTCATCATCTCTAAATCATATCCGTCCAATTAATCATAATACCACTTTAACCTTTCTCTCATTTTCCCAATCAATAGTCTAGATGAGCTAATGAGAGAAAATAAGAAAAAGGATAAGGAGAGAATCCTCTTCCCTAGGATCCAAGTATTCAATTGGAGAAGGCTTAAAAGAAGAGTACATATTCAGTGTTTTAACTTCATGTGAAGGTTTTTATTTAATTTCATTAACTTTATAAAGGGTATTTTTAGCATTTAATCCTAAAGTTATTAAATAAAAAATGCTGATATTGAGATTTTAGTTATTGAAAAAGACTTTTCAAATGCTGATATATTAAGTTTAATTTTTAAAATAACAATTATCTTTACAAAAAATTATAATTTGAGAGTAACAATATTAAGGTTAAAGGACTAAAAACCTGTTTTTTTTTTTTTTAATCAAAGGACTAAAAACTAAAATCTAGTTTAAAGTTAAAGCGCCAAACGTTATACTGTGTATACATAATTAAACGCCTTTTCTCAATTCCAAGATGGGAAAGGGCAGACTGAATCGGATTGATTCAACAAAGTTGAATAGCAACCTAAACTAAATAAGAAAGTGTGAATTTGAGAAACTTAAGTCTATATACTACCTGAGAGGCTAAGACTGACATGAATTTAGTCTTCGACAGGGAAAAGCAGCCTAAATAATGTCTCTTGAGTCAATGGAAACCCTTGAGCAAAAAAAAAAAAAAAAAAATCAATGGAAACCACTATGGTTGTTTGTAACTCATTAAGGCTCAGTTCAGTTTGAAGGGAAGGGAGTGAAGAGAGTTTCCCTCCTTAGTCTGAAAAGTCAGATATGTAAAATGTTTATATAGAAAAAAATGTGAATTTATGGTAATATCTTACTTTTAACATCAAGACGGAAAGCTCTCCTCCCTCCAAACCAAATACAGTTAAAAGATTTATTTTGTTTTGAAAAAAAATTATTTTTTATTATAAGTCCGCTTAGACTCTTAGAGATTTCTTAATGACAATATTACAATTTTGACCCTATTAGATGTAATGAAAAAATATATTAATGGGAAAATTCTAAATAAATACCACTTCAATTTGCAAAATCCCTAGAAGTCATTCGAATTTGCAAAAAGACTGAAAGGTGAAGAGAACTTTTGGGGGATATACAAATTCGAGCCAAATGACTATTTTGCCCTTAGTTATAAATAATTAAAAAAAAAGAAAATAAACCCCTCCCCGCGGTGGGCCCCACCGCCTGCCGCCACCACCGCCGGTGGCCGGCCGGCGACCACCACTGGCAGCCGACCGGGGGTCACC
Source organism: Acacia crassicarpa (assembly GCA_034222035.1). Lineage (NCBI taxonomy): Eukaryota > Viridiplantae > Streptophyta > Magnoliopsida > Fabales > Fabaceae > Acacia > Acacia crassicarpa. Next base: position 12,285,855 of record JAWXYG010000009.1, on the reverse strand, counting down.
GGCGGTGGGGCCCACTGCCGGGGGGGTGGGGTTTTTTTTTTTTTTAAAAAAATTATTTATAACTAAGGGCAAAATGGTCATTTGGCTCGAATTTGCATGTCCTCCAAAAGTCCTTGTCACCTCTCAGTCTTTTTGCAAATTCGATGGACTTCTGGGGGTTTTGCAAATTAAAGTGGTATTTATTTAGAATTTTCTCTAGTCAAAAGAGAAAAAGATAAAAGACAAAGTTGAGAATAGCATTCATAAATAAGAATAAAATTAAAAAAATTGAATATAGGACATATTTAAGTACCTGTTTGGAAACCTTCTAAAATCTAAGTTTTGTGCAAGCCGAGGTAAGTATGTTTGTCTTGGCTTGTGTAAAAACTAAGTTTTCTAATCTTTCCAAATGGTACTAGCGAGTTAACTAACTTTTTTTTTTAATATGTAAAAATTAGGTAAATTGAACTTATAAAAAATTTAGAGCGATATGAATTTTACCTTGTTAAACTACACACACTCCTTTCAATCCTCAATATAAGACACTTTCTAAAAACTCTGCTTAATTCAAAACATAGGGCAATGTATGGTGTTTATATATTTTTTTAATCATATCATTCCTTCATTTATTATTACTTTGTGTAATCAAGGATAAGTGCTTTTTTAATTTGAAAGGATAAGTGTTTTAAATGAATCAACTACTTAAATGCATACATTTACTTATGTCTTTTTTAATAAGGTAAAATCTCTCTCATAGAGATGATCCTTAGTATAAGGAATAAATTATTTTTATCTGAAATTTTAAATTGATATTTTTAATTTTACCCAATTAAATATGAGAAAAATATTTCTCCTGTCACTGGAGATAGAGTTATCTCCAGTAATCCTAAAACTACGTCGTTTTGAATTAATGAAGGGTGTGTTTGTAATTTCAGGTGAATTAATGAAGGGTGTTTCTGTATGTACACTTTTCATTAATTCACATGAAATTACATATACATCCTTCATTAATTCACCTGAAATTACAAATACACCCTTCATTAATTCAAAACGACGTAGTTTTAGGGTTACTGGAGATAACTCTATCTCCAATGACAGGAGAAATCCTTTACCCATTAAATATATAACATTCATTATTTCTGCAATAAATTTTAATCCATTATCTTTCAATGTACTCTCTTTATAGACAATGTTATGATTAGGAAAAAAAAATACATATATTCATATTTATTACTTTTAACTAACATTTTGAACTACATAATTTTGATAGTTGTTCCTTATAAAAAAAAATGATCGGAGGGAGCATTTCACTTGAGAGTAAAATTGAAGATATATAAAATTATGGTAAAGAACAAGGTTTTAACTAATTAACAATTTCTTTGAACCACAAAGTAGTTAACATTGTCCTATGTTTTGTTCCGGATTGAAGGAGTATACAATTTGACTAGTCAAACAAAACCAGAACGTGGACCATGTTTTACATGAAATTCAAGGAGAACTATGCTATTTATGACTTGTGAATAGTATAACTTGGCATAAATTTTATGTTACATGTCGATGCAATTGTTTGAGAGAACAATCAGGTAACATCGTGTCATTATTCACTAACTATATGGCTGAAAAAGTTTGTGATTGTATCACCTATCTTTAAAGTTAAATCCACGGTGATTTTATCAATTCAAATTTCAAAAGTCTGTCTTTGATGAAAGAATGCCTTTTAATTACAGCAAGTCATGTATTTAATGGAAATTAATTTTTTTTTATAAATTAAGAATAATGCAGCTCCTTATACTTTTGATATTTTAGATTCATGAAAGAGATAATTTTAGAATAATAAGATTGGAAAAAATAATGCTCTTAAGGCCTAAGATATTAATTTGGATAAGGAGACATATGATAGAAATGTAATGGGAAATGGTGTACGGTGTCGAGTGAACACCCCTTGCAATATATATGGTCCTCTCTTTAGCCCTCAACAGGGGACAGGGTGCCCTTAATTAATTATTCTGTCTCCTCAAAATTATTGAAGAAGAATCTCAACATCAATATTTAGATTCCCCTACTAAGGAGGTAGGGTTTAACAGAAGGACTTGTCCTTCACAATAGTGTAGTGAATTAATGTTTGAGTTTTTCTCAAGAGAGGTGACTATATTTAAAATGCGATAGTGTTTTAAACAAGATTGGTTTTAGTAAAAGAATACGTATGCTTAGCAATATATACATTCAAATACCTTTCATCACACACGCATGCCCACACACATACACCCTTGTAAGCCATATGTTCAAGCTAAATATTCAGCCCTTATCCTCAAAATCCTCCCCGTAAAAATCACTTAATTTGAAAAATTTACACATGATAAGCATCACATCTATCCCATTATCATTTGAAATTGCTATGTACACCTGCCAGGGTTTGTTGATTTTGTATTTGTGAAGTTCGTTACCCTTTGAAAGTTCAACTTCTCCATTATAATCTTAAGTTCTTTAAATTCTATCTAGATTTATTTAAAGGGTTAAGTAACAAATCTGCCCCCGAAATATATGCTCAAGAGCAATGTTGCCCTGAAAGTTTTTTAGTCTCAATGTCATCCTCGAAGTATCAAAACATAGTAATGTTGCCCTTCCTATTAACAGGGTTAATTTCCATTGTTAAAAAGCCATGTCACACTCTCACATGGCACTCTAATCGCCACCTCATTGCCACTTACATCATCCACCCTCTCGCCTCCTATCCACCTCATCATCTGTCTTCTTTCCTCCATCTTCTTCCTCCAATTTTCATCCTCACTCAGCCGAGTCCGTAATCAAACCCACAAGCCTGATTTCAATGTCTTCCCATCGCATCCAACAAAGCCATAATCAAGAAATCCAGAGTTCTACAAAAAATGAACTAAATCTATAATCAAGAAATCCAGATGCTCGCATATCTAATAATATGATCAAAAAATCAAATAATATGATCTAAAAAAAAAACCAGGTATACGCTACTACGATTCTAGTTAAATCTTCCATCTCTATGGCCATTTTCCAGCACTCATCACGGTGGCTACCATGGGAGTCGGTGTTTTCTTCTGTCTCTCGGTCGGATTCTTCAAGGTCACGACATTCATTGTGGCTACGACTGCGAGCACGGCTGGTCATGATTGCCTCCCACACCCAACACCTCGGCCATATGATCCACGCCTTCACTAGACCTTCCCTTAAGAAAACAAAGGTGCACACAATCGATCTTAGGACCTATAATCATAAAACATAAAACACATTTGAAAAATTTGTGGGTCAGAGGAAGAAGAAAATCCATAAATTTAACTCAAATCTCATATCCTCCCTCTTCCTCTCACAATTTCTTAGATCTACATGCACATGGTGGAGGTGCCGATGGGGTTGCAAAATTGGCAAGATCTGAGCTAAGATGGCGAGATCAAAAATCGATGTCATCGATTTGAGTTGAGCAATGAAAACCCCCAAAAAATGAACAATGAAAAATCGATGAGATCTGAGCTGAGATGGCAAGATTTAATGAAGACGAGAGCTTTGTTACCTCAGATGGGGAGATCAAAGATCGGTGTCATCGATCAAAGCTAGCGGTGGGGTAAGCAAGGGCTGACGGTGCCATCGCCGGAGTTCATGGTGAGGGAGGAGGTGTCGACTGTGAGGGGGAAGGGAGTGGATGAAGGACGGCGAAATCTGAGCTGAGGAAGAGTCGATGAACACTAGGGGTTTGTTTGGTTTGAGGGGATCGGAGGGGAGGGTAGGAGGATGGAGGGATTTTGGTCCCCTCCCCTCGTTTGGCTAATGACATTTTTTAAGAGGGGAGGGGAAATTTTTTAAAATTTTCCCTTCTCTTCCCTCAAAACCTTCACCCCCCAAATCGGACGGATTCGGAGGGATTATTAAAATGGAAGTATAAGAGGACAAATTTATCCTCAATCTTTTGCTTTTATACCAAAAATACCCTGCAACCTATAAGACTAACTCGATCAGCGACAGCACCGCAGAGAATTCTCAAAACCTCTTCCACCTCAATCGGCCGTTTTCCTGAAACTATCACAAGCAATAGAACCCCAAAACTGTACACATCGCATTTCTCTATCATTTCTCCGCCGCCATGGCTGCACTCTGGAGCTACGTAACAAACTGTTCCTTTCAGACTTGGCGTACTACTGATTCCACCGCTCTTTGGAATTTGAATTTCTCCGCTTAAAGAATCATAGCTGTTCCTTCTAATTCCGTCAAACCACCAATCGATACTCCTAGTACCTTTCTTCTTAATCTCTGTCAAATGCTTCTTCATCATTGTAAAATCCCTTTTTCTTGTTCTTATTTTCCTTCTTGCTCTTATTCTTTTCATCGTCTTCCTTCCTCCAACAATCCTTCATTGATCTGCTCTTCCAATATAAGGGTATAATATAAGTTGAAAAATGTTTTTTTATTTTAGGGCATAAAAATGTTTTTTATAATTAAAAGTTACAGTACATTTAATAAAATTTGAAAAAAAAAATCATTTATAATATAAGTAAAGTTGTACGTGTGAAGATAATTTTCCTTCCCTCCCCTTCTAAATTAAATAAGGTAACATTAAACCCCTCTTCCAATATAAGGGTAAAATTGTCAATGTTAAAAAAAAAATCCCTCCCCTCCCTTCCTAAACCAAACAAGGTAACATTAAAATCCCTCCCTTCCGTTTCCTTTGGATCAATCCAAACAAGGTAATATTAAGATCCCTCCCCTCCCCTCCCTCCCCTTCCCCTCCATTAAAATCCCTTCCTTCCCCTCCCCTCCGTTGAACCAAACAGACCCTAGAGGAAGGAGAGGGAGGAAAGAAGACAAGTGATGAGGTGGATAGGAGGGGGGAGGATGGAGGATGGAAGAAGTAGGTGACAATTTGAGTGCTATGTAGGAGTGTGACATGGCTTTTTAACAGTGGAAATTAACACTATTAATGGGGAGGGCAACATTTCTATATTTTGGTAATTCCAGGGCGACATTGAGACTAAAAAAACTTCAAGGACAACATTGCTCATCGACGTGTACTTCGGGGGTGGATTTGCTACTTAACCCTTATTTAAAAGAAATAGTTATTGCATGAGACATTTTGATTAACAATTTATTTAAAAATTTAATTGTTGATAGGGCATGACGACTCCATATTATTTATGTAGCTGAGAGTTGTTATTATTGTTGTGTCTTTTTACCATTGAACCCATTAGGGAGCTATCTCTTCAGTTTTTTGGGAAAATTACATGTAGGTCCCAAGGAACAGAAATAATTACAAAAAAGTCTCTTAAAATCACCAAATTACATAGAAGTCCCAAGAGACTTTTTTGATATTATTTGTATGGAAAAAAAATTCAGGTTTTTAAATGTTGCAGTAAATATGACATTTTCTATTGTAAATATGGCTTTTTCTGTTGTAAATGGCTAGATTTTAAATTTTGTTGTGAATATAGCACTTCTTGTTGTAAATATAGCATTTTTCTATTGTAAATGACCTTTCTACATTCAAAATTCAGGTATTTAAATGTTGTTGTAAATATGGTTTTTTCTATTGTAAATGGCTAAATTTTAAATTTTGTTGTAAATATAGTATTTCCTGTTATAAATATAGCATTTTTTTTTTGTAAATGACTTCTCTACGTTCAAAATCTAGGTATTTAAATGTCGTAGTAAATATGGTTTTTTCTGTTATAAATATAGCTTTTTCTGTTTTAAATTGTTAGAATTTAAATTTTTTTATAAATATAGCATTTCCTGTTGTAAATCAAACTTTTTTCTGTTGTTAATACAAATAATATCAAAAAAGCCCCTTATGGCTTCTGTGTAATTTAGTGATTTCAAAGGATTTTTTATAATTTCTGATTCTTGGGACCTGCACTTAATGTTTCCCAGTTCCCCCCCCCCCCCCCCCCAAAAAAAAGTACTAGTATTATTTATTAGAAATTTGAGTGATCACCATTCACTATGGTACAACGTTCATCATGTGATTTCATATGGAAGAATCAAATTTGGGTCTTATTAATCTCATTAACAAGCCCAATATATTTTTGTTTAAAGAAAACCTTTTTTTGTTGGGTGGGGGCCTAGTTTCCCTGAGAATAAGCAATTATTATAAAGAACCAACGAATTTTTACAGTGTGGCAGAGATTGGGGTCAATATATTTGAAGTAATAATGAATGGTTGTGTTGCTTCAGACTCAAAATTTCCTTTAGAAGCAGATAAGACGTTATATGTGCTTCAATGTTACGTACTGCGTCCTTCTTTGCTTCTTTCTCTATAAAAGCTCTTCTGCCATTCTTGACCCCTCCAAGCTTTCATAATAAAGTCTCTCATATTACAAATATGCTTCAACCACACGTCCTTTAAAATTACAAGTTTTTACCATTTACCAATTCAACTGCCAATTAATAGCCAACAAAAAGAACATGGTTTTGTACGTGTGAAATCTTCATAGGACTATTTTGGAATTAAATGTTTGTGTGAAATGATTTAATTGCCTCAAGACATTAATTAATTATCACTGTCTTGATTGTTATTGTTAAGTTCAAGTTAAAGTTGTTACTCATTAAACCGTTGTTATCATTGATATAATTCATTAAGTGTGAAATTAGGTGTATTATATTGCCTTAATTGTCGTCATTTCATTGCATACTAAAGATAATATTAAAGTTGTTATTTATCAAACTATTGTTCTCATTTCGTTCTTTTCCTTCAAATTCCAAATGAAAGACATCTTGAATTGGAATTTGCATATTCTGAGGGCATTGCTCTATTGTTCTCTTCCTGGTTTGTTTTTTTGCGCCGAACAATGAAGCTGCCCTCAAGTTGAAGGAAAGTTCTAGTTTATTGAAGCTTCAAGATTATGTCACATGGAAAGAAATGGAGTTTAATTAATCATTTAAATAGATATGGGCACTTATATATGAAACAAATGAAAGAAACAAAAATAGTTACACTACATAGTCGAACCGTATCCAAAAAAAGAAATACAAAGAAAGGAAGTTAAAAGGGTATGATGGGGAATTTTCAGAGTTTGCATTAAATGGCACATGCATTAATATTAATGCAACATGGCCACAGTTAGTCCTCTTGTGTGATTCCAATCTAACAAAAAGGATCTTTCGCGATGATAAGGTTTATCCCTTTATTAGTTTATAAACTCACACACACACACATATCTATATATATCATTCAATTATGTCAAGTCAACTCACCTCTAATTCTTGTTTGGTTCTGTGTAATTGTGGATCACTAAAAGATTTCTTGCTTTGTTTCATAACTCCAATATTATTGAAGACTTAATGCTAGTGTGTGTGTATATAATATATATCATGTACTCCACCTCATGTTCTTAACATAACATATCGTCTAATTATACTATGGATAAGATTTTATATTAAAGATTAGAGTTAGTATATAAAACATAATACTAGAATATGGCTAACATGAAAATTTTATACACACACTAGAATATATGCTAACATGGAGATTTAAATGCCTCGCAACTTACACCCAAATTCTATTTACACCCAAATTCTATTTGTTCATTTTCCCTTTTAAGCAGGGCAATCATCATAGTGACGTGCACCTAATTTCTCATCACTATAATGAGATATCAATCGTTTAAATTTTAATTTGAAAAATTCAAAAACTTAAAATACTAATTTATGATTTTTTTAAATGATAAATTCATTTTTATGATAAGCAATAATTAATAAGATTATCCTTATTTTAAATTCTGCATATGATAAAATAAAAATTTATTTAAAATATGAAAATTAAATTAAATATGAACCCTCTAAAATTAATCTAATGTTGAAGATGGGTAATGAACATTTTTTGCTCATCAAAGTGATGAGCATAAAATGTGATTTGATTGGGATCCAAAGGCTCTATCCTCTTTTGCGAATTGAAATGTTTGATTGGCTTTCTTTCAAGAGCATGCACGAAAACTAGGGCAAGTTGTTGAATATGCTGTGATTACAAATCACGGTACATCCATAGAAAATCCAGGCCAAAAATTAAAATTCCACACACCCCACAAACTTAAACTTGTCTTTTGCATCAAATCAAGCATAAGATTTCGTAGACATTGACTTAATTATTTTAGAATGCTAATACTATTGATGAAACTTGTAAGATGTCGTTTTTTTATTAGTTGCAGACACTCAAGTTGTTTGTCTTCTTCTGCAACTGGATTTAGCAAATCTTGAAGATGAAAGGGTCAACAAAATATAAAAGGAAGTTTTTCAAAGGATTAGTGTAAGTGATGAAAGTATATATAATTCATTAATGAAGTTTGATTAGTTTTGTTTTTTCAAGTATGGATCAAGTGCAGCAGATGAGAGAGGTGAGGCGTGCATGCCTGTTTCTTCTTCAGCTAGACACTAAATGACACAAACCCTTTAATGAGGATAACAATCTAACATCTCACTAACTTACAAAACTCAAATCTCAGAATCAAATCCAAACAGGCGTGCAATTTTTTTTCATATATATCGCTTCCAGAAAATTAAAGCTCTTGTATATATCTATCTTATATATATAATTTGATGCGAAAAACTACATCACGTACACATCCAATATATATCCACAGGTCACATGCAACTTATAAATTCTTCCCTCTCACACATAAAAATGCATGCAATTCCCTTGATAACGAGGAAAGAACACAGATTAGGGTTCCTGCTGTGTGAGATTAAGTCCCAATAACTACTGTCTCTATATATATGTTTCGTTTTCTGTGAATCATTTGCAAACCGAGAGTCAAGAAAACATGTGTGGCGATCAATGCATGTTTGAAAAATCTTACCTCCTGCTTTAAATATAAGACCTATCTTGTGAAGTCCCACATCGACTGGGAAGACGAATGAAGCATGCCTTATAAGGATGCGGAAACCTTTCCCTTGGAGACGCGTTTTGATGGGCTAGGCCCAGTCAGAAATAAAACCGTGAGGCCTTGAATGCCGAAGCAGACAATATCCACAAGCGGGCGCCTGGGATGTTACAATTGGTATCAGAGCCAGGGCTCGAGTCGATGTGCCAGCGAGGACGCTAGGCTCCAAGGGGGGTGGAGTGTGAAGTCCCACATCGACTGGGAAGGCGAACGAAGCGCTTGGGATGTTACAATTGGTATCAGAGCCCGGGCTCGAGTCGATGTGCCAGCGAGGACGCTAGGCTCCAAGGGGGTGGAGTGTGAAGTCGATGTGCCAGCGAGGACGCTAGGCCCCAAGGGGGTGGAGTGTGAAGTCCCACATCGACTAGGAAGGCGAACGAAGTATGACTTATAAGGATGCGGAAACATTTCCTTTGGGGACGCGTTTTGATGGGCTAGGCCCAGTCAGAAACAAAACCGTGAGGCCTTGAATGCCGAAGCGGACAATATCCACAAGCCCAGTCAGAAACAAAACCGTGAGGCCTTGAATGCCGAAGCGGACAATATCCACAAGCGGGCGCCTGGGATGTTACATATCTAGTTGATTTTTTTTTTTTTGGAAATTAAGGAAGTTAGTTAATTAAATTGCTTTAGAATATTCATATTTATCATTTTTCTTCTAAACTAATTTGTTTAACTTATAAAGTGATATACACCCTCCGGTCCTAATTATAGGAGCAAATTACCAGAATTTGGAAGGATTAAGGAAGGAAGTTAAATTAGTTAATTATATGTATTTTCCTAAAAAAACCTTACCTAAAACTAACAGCAACAAAAATTGTGATAAATGTTCGATGCATTTTTTATCCGCCACAATCTTCATTGTAAATTCATATGTATGCTTTCTTGTAGTGGAACTCCTTTTAATAACTTTACCAAAATTTGAAAAGATAAAAAAAAAAAAACCATTTTTAATTTCAATATCATCCTGCAATTAAAGTATATATGGATTATGAGATGTAAATATTACAAGTGAAAATTTCCATTAATTAATTGGTGGAATTGTACGTTTATCTTGCACAAATATTGCTATAAATGTAACAATTTTAAAATATATGACATTAATGAATTACAAACATTATTTAGCATATAAAATATATAAGTATATTATTAAAGTATTATTGTCTTTAATTATTATTAAGAAAGTATAGATAGGGGTATTACAGGAAAAAATTGACAAAAGTTAAAACTTGCTCTTATAATTAGGACCAAAATCAATTCCAAAATTTGCTCCTATAATTAGGACCGGAAAGAATATAATTCAATCATACAAGAGAGGTCCTAAATATGATTAAGTACTCCATCTGTCCTAAATATAAGATAAAGTTGATTTTTTGAAGATATTAAGGAAGCTAATTGAATTACTAAAATATTTATATTTAGCATTTTTTCTTCAAATTATTTTTCCTAAGATATAAAATGATATATAATATAATAATACACAACAACATATGATACGTTTAAGTAACTCATTTAGCTTCCTTAATCTCTTCAAAAAATATTAATTGTGTCTTATATTTAGGAGCAGAGGTAATAATATGTAAGAATGTAAACTCATATATATATATATATATCCAAATGTGTTAGTGTCTGGGAGGCTTGATGTATATGTTCATCACAACAACATATAGATCCAAATCCTGCCCACTCCATCCATTCCCAGAAAAAGACGAGTTTTTTCTTCTGTGGCTACAACCAATATGGGCCATCACTGTTTTCTGCTCTAGTCTTCCCTTTTTTCTTCCTCTTTTCCTTTTTGATGATTAGGTTCAGTTTTGGTGAACTCTGTGATTTAGAAGAAATTACTTTTTTTTTTCACAATCATCCGTTATTCTAGACTTATCTCTTTTTAACTCGGAGGATTTATCGAGGTCCACACTAATCCAGATCAAACTGGATTGGACACAAGGACAGAAAACTTTACCACCAATTACTATAGTATTCTCAAAACTTGAACTTGAAACCTCTGATTTAACTGGAACAACTTCAACCAGTTGATCTAGGAGCTTGATGGTAATTACAGTTTTTGAATCTTTGTACTTTTTTTCTCTTTCTCTGGGCAACATTTGGTATCATGTGTGTGTGTTGAGAAGATATAAGAGGGGCCTTTTGGTGAGGGAGTGTGTAGTCTCTTTCTAAGCAGCATTTGTGTGTGTGAGTGTGTGAGAGAGAGGAAGGTGTATTATATATACAAGAGAGGTCTTTCCCGAGTCAGAGTGTATCAACTCACAAGTCCGTGACTGTTTCAAACTTCAAAGCAGAACCTTCTGACCTCTGATGACCAAAATCTGCATCACGGGCTCAACTCTCTCTTTTTTCCTCCATCCTTCCTTTTTTTTTCCTGAGGAAAAATCACTGTTTTTTTTTTCCCAATTTAGAAAGGGGTTACACAAAAAGAGGTAGAGAAAGATGGAAGAACACACAAAATAAAATTATTGAGTGAAATCTTTTAGTTAATAACCTGTATATACAAAGATTTGATGGTGGGTAAAATGCAGTAGAGCAATGCAAAGCCAATCCATAGTGAAATAAGGATTATTGTTGTTGTTAATTAGAAGGGCAACCACTAAACACCTGAGGTAACAAAATAGAATTGATTCCACAACCACAACCACAATTGCATAAGAACTTTTATGTTATTAGACTGTAAAGCCATTGACATTAAACAAAATAAGACAATTTTCACTTATTATTTTATAGAAGAAGAGTAAGACAAAGTTACACATATGCAGATATTATCCCCATATTGGACCACAGGAGAGGATAACACAGCTCAACTCCAAACAAGATTCCATTTGCAGTCTCCTGTCAACTCCTAACCTTACATTACATATGAGTTTCTAAGGAGTCAAAATTACAAAAATAAAAAAAGCCATTCGCTTCTCACATTTTCATTAGCATTTGACACATCATCTCTACATGCATGCACATACCAAAGAAATAAAGAAAGAAACTGAAGAAGATTCTCCGAAACTCTCCTTTCTAAGAAGAAGGGGTCAATTTGGTCATTTCACCATAATACATGTATCACTCTCATCAACCGCATAGGGAAACTTCTTCCTCAATTCTTCTGAGCAAGTGATGAACTGCTGTTGCTATATCCTCCGCAGAGCCAAGGTGGCATCCTTCTTCAACCTACACATACAAAAACCCTTTTTCATCTCAGCCACGCAATCTCTACCCCACACACACCCACAAACACGCACCTATATATATAGTTAAGATTAATATCATTGTTGGTCCTTAATTGAATTCTGATTTTGCTCCTATAGTTTCAAATTATTGATTTTGGTCCTTATAATTTTAGAAGGACTTAGTCTAAGTTTAAATATAGAGACGAAAGCCAAAACTTATTGAAAGTATAGAGACATGTAGTTGAACTCAAACCAAATTCTTATAAAACCACTAGCACCAAAACCAATTATTTGAAATTACAGGCCCATGGCCAAAATTCCACCAAAGTATAAGGATTAATAATGATATTAACTCATGTAATCAAGCACATTTTGTCTTCTTTCATCATCTGGTTACGAAAAATATCAGCAATAATTAAACACTAAGTAATTAATTCCCTCCCTCCTCAATCAGTAGAAGAATGACAATGCACATAGCCACAAGTTCAATTAACCTTATCTAATTCAATTTTGGGTTGTCTATATGTCTTTAACTAGTTGCTGAAGCTCAACACATTTACATATGAAGGTCTTGAAGTTGTGCATACATATGCATGGAAAGTCTTACATACCTTGGCACTGATAGAATAAAGCACCAAAGGGTCAATGGTGGTGACATTAAGATGAAGAATGGTAAGGCAGAGTGTTTGAAAAGCAGAGACCAGTTTTGACAATTGCCTGGGGCTTCGCCTTGACAGAATTCTAAGGTTTGCATGTGTCTCTATCAAAGTAACCTCAATATCAGCTATGGCTGCCTTAGTCTTGGAAGGGTATTTGGTTGGAGCCTGAGACCATGTGTACTGAGGATACGCAAAAAATTGTGAAAATGGAGGACTCATGAGTTTGAAAATGGAAGAAGCAGAACAAGAAGAAGATGAAGAAGAAGAGTCTTCATTATTAGTTTGTGCTACTACTACTTGTTGCAGAATCTGCAACTTCTTAGCTTCAAGTGACTGCAACAAATGCTCAAGCTCCTTAACAAATTCTATAGCACCACCCACAATAGAGGCCTGGTCACCCTGTAAGAAGAAGATATATATACACAAATTTGAGCATTTATTAATGTATAAAAGCAGTGGCGTAAAAAAAGTATGAAACTTTTGGTCTCTGCTGAATATGTTACATGTTAATAATTTGCTTTTATATGTGAACCTCAACATTTTTCTACTGTGGCTTTGAAAGATCCCAAGGAAAAAAAAAAAAAGATAATATTAAAATGGAAAATTAACCCTTTGGACGTAGGATTCAGGCATGAGTGAACGGAGGACGGCGAGGTGCTCATTCATCTGCTTCCGGCGGTTTCTTTCGACAGCAATGTGAGTCATTCTCTGAGTCTCAGCTTCTTCTTTGTTCTTACAAACTCTTGGCTTCCTTCTCCTCTTCTTCCTTCCTTGCGCAACCTCAGGAACCTCAAGCTCATCAGAATGGCGTTTCCTTGAACGAGAGAGAACATTACCAAACGATGATGCAGGGTCATGTTCCTGGGGATTCATTCCTCTGTTTTCCAACAAGACATTAGCATCAGGGGAGGAATCACAATGGCTGCTAAATGGGGTTGCAGAGATAGTATCATGGATGATGAAGTTGTAAAGCTCATTAGACGAAAGAGTCTCTAGCAGAGCCATTATGATAATGAACTAATGGAACATAGAGAACATTATATAGCAAATCCCAATTGATTGATATAACATGCAGAGAGTTTGAGAGAGAGAGAACAGAGCAGAGAGAGAGAGAGGGATTGAGATTGTAGTGAGGGAGAGGGGTAAATAATGGAGGAGAAGGAGGATGCAAAGCACGTGAGAAGGGGCAGAAAAAGGTGAGATGCTTTTCAGCAAAAATCGCTGTAGTTTCCAAAAATTCACAGATTGATTCTGTCAAAAAAAAAAAAGGAAAAATGGGATGATGGTGGTGGTGGGGGACCCAAAATCTATATAGAAAGACGCATACAAACAAGGAGACGAGCTGTGCAATAGCTACTTCTCGCATTTAAATCCGTGTTGGGTTTTGCAGGATATGACTGCTTCACGTACCCTCTCAGATTCCCCCCTTTTTAATAATTTACATATGCGTGTGTACTCCTTCGGTGAATCGGTGCAGGACATAGTTTGTATTATAAAATATTAAATACTATAAATTATATCTTATATTTAAGATCGGAGGTAGTATATATGTGCGTATGTATGTATATATATATATGATTCCTCTCTAGGCACTCTTCTAATTTGAGTTTATATGATTTTGAACAAGTTAGATTCCCAGTCGCATCTAATAATTGCTTATGTAATTGCAATTTTCAATGTGTGTGTATATGATCTTTTTTTGTTTTTGGAAGCTCTCCATTAAAATACTGGATTTTTTAAGAAAACCATAAAGAAGGAAGGGAAATTTTGGATATCGTATGTCAGTCAAGCTGGTAAACATGAGATATGACTGAAACTAACCTTTTATGGCTTTGTTTCAACTTGTCAATGTAGCAATCGTGAGAGTAATTTAGAGAAGTAGATACTCTCCCAAGCAGCTCTTTCCCCATCTCTTATTGTCTTAAAATTCTCACCATCCATTTTTTATCCAAGCGCTCGAGAGAGACACATCTCTTATTTTAAACTATCGCATGTCCATTTTTTATCCAAGCGTCTGAGAGAGACACATCGCCTATTTCAAAGTACCACTGATGTGTCTCTCTCGACGCTTGGATCAAAAATAAATGATGAGGATTTTAAGACAATGAGGGATGGGGAGAGAACTGCCAATGAAAGAAACTAGACGCATAATTTAGGCCTTCATGGAGTTTCTCTCATGCTAAGGCGCAACTGCCATGTTCATGTGTGGTTATAAATTAGAGTTGAGTCTCATAACAGAGTGAACCAGAACCCTTATCAGAAAGTAACGCCTAAAAAGTGGATGCATGTGTTTATGAGTCAAAAAGAAATTAGACAAGACTTCTCATATGAAATTTGTAATTGGTGACAATGTGACATCATGCATAATTTATAAATAAAGTTAAAGTGCAATTTTAACGGTAAAGTTTTTTCTTATAAACATCTGTCACAATTAAGTATTAATGACATAGATTGAGTGGCGGAGTCAGGATTTAATGTTTGTGGGTGCATAATTAGTTGTAGGATTCGAGGGTTTAGGGATAGTGCCTCCAAAATTTTTTTTAAGAAAAGTTTTAAATGTATTAAAAAAATAAAAGACTATAAACAATGAAAAAAAAATTCAACTTAACATAGAAAAATAATAATCAAGAGTCAACTAACCTTTACATTAGAACGATTACAAAAGTATTCTTTGATTCTTCATTTCTTGAAAATGTTACATTATATCTTCATCATCAATTTTATCAAATATATCATGTTCAACATAATTGTGTCAAGAGTTCTCTAAGATCATGTAAGGTGAGTTTGAAATGTCTACGATAGGAGAATTGAATTTCTTCTTAGGATTTCGAATCAAGCTAAAGAAGAATGAAATATTTATTTTCCAAACTAAATACCTACGAGAGCTTCTTAAGATATATGAAATAAATCAGTGCAATAGAATTGATATCCCTATAAGCTCAACGACTTCTATAATATCCTATTTTTACTTTTAGAATTTATTTATAATTAAGAGTGAAATTATATATGATAAATGTATTTAATTATAATTTTTAAAATATATAAAAAATGAAAATAGTGGGTATTTTGTTGTAATTTTTCCCCTATAAAAAAAGGAAAATAGTGGGGAATCGAACCAGGGACTGCAGGGATTGTAGCGTACCGTGTTATTATGCTACCACTAAACCATTGGCACTTCTATATGATAATTCCTTCAAAATATATATCTATTCTAAAATTTTTATGTCTGCACTTACAGATATATGCACCAACATGGCTTCGCCATTGCATAGACATCAAGTGAGACCCACTAAACCAAAAGTTACAAACCTATGTTAGTTAACACAAAGGGAGTGATGCCTAGTTACAAATTGTTCTGTTTTTTTTTTAATGTTTGTGTCTACTTTTACATCCTTTAAATTTTAATTATACTATATATAAATAGTAAAAAACATTGTGGTTAAACTTATATCTTAACCCTCATCTATATTTTATTGATGCCTCGATGTCACGGCGGCCTTATGACTGTGAGCTATGTCGACCCGAATAAGATTGGGGCATATGACCCTGACAACATTTTGTCGCTTTTCGAGATATACTCTTGGGACCTGTGTCCTGATGTTGCCTTATGAACATCTTTTTTCCTTTTTCATACAACGTATGGGTAAGCAATAAGTTAATTTTTCTTAACATCAATTTTTTAGTATTTAAATCTTGCAAAATTATGCAAGAAAAATAGAAGGGAAAAAATCCCATGAAATTGTCACACATTAGATGATGAAGATGGGATGAGGTCTGAGTACAAGCTTAGGACTGTAGCTGAAAAAAGGGAAGAATCACACTTAAGTTCCAAGGGCCAGAAAAAATCACAAAAAAACTTTTAAAGTAGATTCTCCTATTAAAAAGCTCCCTAGAGACTACATTGATATTACTTTTAAATGTCAAATCACATTCTTGCCCCCATTGATTAATTTATATGATTAGGTGTAGGTACTTATCAATCATCATTCTATGCATTGTCAAAATAAACACATATATTTGTCAACGAGAATTGTTTTCCTTAACATAAATTGGCACATATATTTGTTAAAATAGACACAAACCCTACACTATTTTGTTGCCAAGTTTACATAAACTTATAAAATGTCAAGTTTATGCAATTATTTTGATAAATTTATGTGCCTACTTTGATAACTTATAAAATGACAAGTTCATTTGTCTATTGTAACAAGTTAACATGTATTCGACCCCAAAAAAAAAAAAAACAAGTTAACATATATAAAATTTGATAAGTTTATGTGTCTATTTTGATAAGTTAATGTGCTTATATTGACAAGTTATAAATTGACAAGTGTGTAACTATTTTGACAAGTTTGTGTTCCTACTTTGACAACTTATAAAATGATAAGTGTATTTGCTTATTTTAACAAGTTTATGTACCTTGTAACATCCTGAATTTTTGAATCTAATATCTTGAACATAAACCTATTTTGGGAAGACTAGTAGGCTCTATTTTCAGAAAGTGATAAATTTGAAATTAGTATTTTGTGGGACCCGTGAATAGTATTTACTATTCACGTATACATTTTTACTATTTACAGATACGTATTTACTATTTTTTTTAAAAAAATATGTTATTCGCAAATACGTATTTAATACTTGAAATTTGTGAAATATGAATAGTATTTACTATTCACAAATACGTATTTACTATTTAAAAATACGGTATTTACTATTTATAAATACGTACTCATTATTTGAAAATACGTAGGACCCACGCCAAATAATTTTCCCACCAGCAGCCTTTCCCTCGTGGTGCGCCTCGTGGGAATTTTAAATTCTGCGGGACCCACATTTACTTTTTTATAATTTATTTTAAAAAAAAAAGAAAGGAAGGAAGGAACCACGAGGAGCACCTCGTGCTCTTTTTTTATATTTTTATAATTTTATAAAAATTACGCCTAATGACCCATTTTCCAACTATAAATAGACCTTCCATTTCATTTCATTCTTCACAACTTCTAAGAGCCATAGAGAGAGGTAGAGAGAGAGAGAGAGAGTAGAGAGATATTTGCTTGAGAGTTATAATAGCTGGTTGGTGATTCGGGTATTAACAAGTAACAGGTAACTCTGAATATTCTTCCTTATACTTGTGAATTATGTATGATTATAAATTTGTTTGTTTACTATTTTGGCAAGAATATTTAGAAAATATTTATGGTTTTAAGATCTGGTGTGGGAACTTTGACTTGCAAATCTGTATAGGTACTATTTATACGTACGTTACTATTCACATATACCGTATTTACTATTCATTTTACTATTCACGTATACCGTATTTACTATTCATGTTACTAATCACGTATACCGTATTTACTACTCATTTTACTATTCACGTATACCGTATTTACTATTCATGTTACTATTCACGTATACCGTATTTACTACTCATTTTATTATTCATGTATATACCGTATTTTACTATTCACAGATACGCATAGTATTTTACTATTCACAGATACGCATAGTATTTTACTATTCATAAATACGCATATCAATGTATATAATGGTATAATAATGCATTATTTTTTTTAGTAAATACATTCATCATGGCGGTTGTAATGTGATGGGTGGAGTAAGGAGGGAATTGAATGATAAGAATTGTTTATGCCACCACTCGGTGCACAGTGGATGGTACTTTTCAGGGCCTCATCTTCCATGTTTTCCTCTGGCCGGGATTTCATTGGAGATGTGGGACATGTGACACCTCCTTAGTTGTTATTTTAAAGGAGGGGAGCCATAGTCCAGATTTAAGCTCTATACCTTTGGCCGGGTGTATCTTAAGTTTTGGTGAGCTTGAAACCATCCAGTCAAATGAATGAGTTTCTATTGGACTATATGTTAGCCTATGGTTCCAGTCAGCGGTATACGGTTGGAAGGAGATATAAGGGAGGCTGCATACTGCATAGTGCATTTCTGAATTATTCAATAAAGAATGATGAGTATTTTGTAAAGGCATTTGATGTGAACAACGGTATATCTAAAAATATCTGAGTATATTAAATTCACATTATATTACCTTTTATTTTTGTCATATGTAATTTGCTCGTGTAAGGTAGAAATATTCAGTAGTTACTGAGACGTGGAATCTCATCCCATATTAACATTTTTCAGGTGATTATTCTAGTAGAGAGCAAGGGAAGGCACCTATGGAGTGAGCTCTGGAAGCTCTTTTAATCTCCAATAAATTATGATATGTTATTTTATTTGCCATGAACCTAAGACTTCCGTTTTGTATTAAACTCTGAAATATTTTCTGGAATTTATTCTGATTATGTATTACGGGTTTTTTTCGAAATGGTAACATTGTAAAAGGATTTGGATATTGTTGAACTCTTTTGAAGGTATTTTCAATATTTTGACCGAGTTTTTGGGTATTAAAATTGTGGTGTTACATTTTTGGTATCAGAGCCAGGTTCCATGGCAATTTTGTTTATTTTCTAAAGTGATTTCTAAAAAAAAAAATAAAAAAAAAGTTCGTGGCAAATTAAATATCATAACATGAGCACTTCCCTTTGTTAGATTTAGAATTTATTTAGCTATTTTTATTTGTTTAGTGTCCTTATAGTATTAATCATAGGAGGAGATAATGGCAAGAACTCGAAGAACTAATTCAACCCCTGCTCCGTCCCAAAGAGGTCTCCCTCCGCATCAAGATGGTCCCCATCCTCAGGATAACAATGCCCTTTTGGCAGAATTACGAGACGTCATCCTGGAGATGAGAGAGAAAGTGAATAGACACGAGGATGAATTAGCAAAAGGACGAGGCCAAGGTGGTAAGGAAGGAAAGGAGAAGGCTCTGGAAGTCACACCTTCTGACCATCAATCTAGGGGAGGAAGTCATTCTCGCACTGAAGATGGAGGTAGTAGCGGTTCTCATTCTCAGTATCATCCCTTACCTATTACTGAGGTTTGGGAAAAATTTCGGAAGTTTACTCCACCGATGTTCGAGGGGAAGCTAGATCCGATTGCAGCACTGGAGTGGCTGAAGCGTGTAGAAAAGATTTTCAGAGTTATCGAGATTAGCTCACAACAAAAGGTGATGGTTGCTGAACAATTGTTACAGAAAGCAGCTGAAGAATGGTGGGAAAGCACCAAAACAAAAGGAAATGCTGAGATGACGTGGGAAGAGTTTAAGGAAAAGTTCGAAAATTATTACTTTTCCCCTTCAATCAGAATAGAGAAAGAAACTGAATTCCTCACATTCAGGCAAGGGGAATTACATGAAGACGAATTTATTACTCGCTTTTTAGAGTTGTCTAAATTCTGCGGATATTCACTGAACAACTCTAAATGGTTGAGTGCTCGATTGGTTGAAAAAGCTAGACCAGACCTAAAAACAGCTCTATCACCGTTCCTTGATGAAACAAGGGATTTTGAAGAAATATGCGACAAACTGCGCACGATAGCAAGGAACAAACGAGAAGAGGAAGCTGAGAAGACGAAGGGTTTTCAGGCCAGATCTACACACCTCATGAGACCAACGGGAGGAGTTACTAAGAAGCAGAGTCACAACTTCAGTAATATGAATACGCGGTTTAGCCAACCATCCAGAAATTACTTTGGTGGACCATCGAGGAGTTATTTTACTGGACCCCAAAGAAGTCATTTCAGCAGACCACCGAGGAGTCAATTCAAAGGACCTCAAAGGAGTCACTTCAGTGGAGGTCAGAGTTCATATAGGGGATCCACAGCTCCTGTTGCAAGCACCGCCAACAATCAGATGTGTGCCAAGTGTGGAAGAATACACCAAGGACCATGTGTGACGTGTTTCAACTGTGGAAAGCCAGGACACATTTCCAGATTTTGTGAGGAGGAGCCTCGAGGAGCCAAGGATGTTAGAACTGCAGTGCCAGGGAAAGTGTTTGCACTATCACATCAGGAGGCAAGTGCTTCACCAAATCTGATTAAAGGTATCCTCAAACTCCAAGGTCTTGAAGTAGAAGCCTTATTTGATTCTGGTGCCACACACTCTTTTATATCATACGACTGTGTGCCTCGATTGAATTTAAGAGTGAGTGAATTGCCTTATTATATGATTATTTCTACACCGGCGGGAGCTTCAGTAAAAACTTCTAGGGCTTGCTTAAATTGTACGATTGAGATTGATAATAGGATCTCAAATATAGACCTTGTTTGTTTACCCACGAAGGGTATCGATGTAATAATAGGAATGGATTGGTTGTCAGCTAATGACATCATCCTTGACTGCAAGAGGAAGACTATCTCTCTTGCGGATGACTCTATGAGTCATAGTAGACCACAATTGTTGTCTATAGCACAAGATGAAAAGCCTGTTCATCATGGTTGTCTTGCGTACATGGTGTTTTTCTCCATTCAAACAGAAGTGGAGGAAGGGATAGAGAACATTGAAGTGGTGAAAGAATTTCCGGAAGTATTTCCGAAAGAAATGACAGGTTTACCCCCAGAGAGAGAAGTAGAATTTTCTATTGATCTCGTACCTGGAACGGAACCTATCTCTAAAGCTCCTTACCGAATGTCTCCATCGGAACTAGCAGAATTGAAGAGGCAGATCGAAGAATTGTTAGAAAAGGGTTTTATCAGACCCAGTGTATCTCCTTGGGGATCGCCCGTACTCTTTGTGAAGAAGAAAGATGGGAGCCTGAGACTATGCATTGACTATCGCCAGTTGAATAAAGTGACTATAAAGAATAAATATCCTTTACCCAGGATCGACGATCTACTTGATCAGTTGAAGGGAGCATCCATATTCTCCAAGATCGACCTCAGATCAGGTTATCACCAACTGAGAGTCAAAGCTGAAGATGTCTCAAAAACTGCATTCAGAACTAGATATGGCCATTATGAATTTCTTGTTATGCCATTTGGGCTAACAAATGCTCCAGCAGTATTCATGGATTACATGAATAGAATTTTCCGACCATATCTAGATAAATTTGTAGTGGTTTTCATTGACGACATCCTTATCTACTCTAAGGATGAAGAAGAGCATAAAGAGCACCTTAGAATCGTGCTACAAGTGTTGAAAGAGCACAAGCTCTATGCGAAACTGTCTAAGTGCGAATTTTGGTTGAAGGAAGTAAAATTCCTAGGCCATGTCGTATCGGCTGAAGGTGTTGCAGTGGACCATACTAAAGTTGAAGCAGTTCTCCAATGGGAACGACCAAAGTCCGTGACTGAGATCAGGAGTTTTCTAGGTTTAGCTGGCTATTATAGGAGATTTATCAAGGGCTTTTCGCAAATAGCTATGCCTTTGACTAAGTTAACAAGGAAGGGTCAACCATTTGTATGGGACGAAAAGTGTGAAGCAGCTTTCCAAAATTTGAAGACTAAGTTGACTACGGCACCAGTACTTATAATTCCAGATCCTGCTCAGACCTTTACTTTGTACACAGATGCTTCCAAGAAAGGTCTTGGGTGTGTATTAATGCAAAATGGTAGGGTAGTAGCTTATGCTTCTCGACAGTTAAGGCCACATGAAGGGAATTATCCTACTCACGACTTAGAACTGGCAGCAGTAGTGTTTGCTCTAAAAATTTGGAGGCACCACCTCTACGGTTCAAAGTTCGAGGTTTATAGTGACCACAAAAGTCTGAAGTACCTGTTCGACCAAAAGGAGCTCAACATGCGACAGAGGAGATGGATGGAGTTTATCAAGGACTACGACTTCGAATTGAAGTATCATCCAGGAAAGGCGAACGTTGTAGCAGATGCCTTAAGTAGAAAGACAATCCATGTAGCCCAGATGATGATCAGAGAACATAAATTGCTCGAGGAGATACCAAGTACATCTATTGATGTAATGTCAGGTTTGGTCGCTACCATGGAAGCATTAACTATTGAAAGCACAATTTGGAAAGAGATTAAATTCGCTCAGCTCGAAGATGAGTATCTATTAAACGTGAGGGAAGATATTGAAGAAGGAAAAGAATCGAAATTTGGGATCGATAGAGATGGGATATTAAGGTATAAAGGAAAAGTGTGCATACCTAATGATGGAGAAATAAAAAAGCTCATACTAGAGGAGGCACATCGGAGTAAATACACTATCCATCCCGGAGCAACCAAGATGTATCATGATCTCAAGCGGAATTGGTGGTGGCGGGGCATGAAGAAAGATGTGACTGACTTTGTCACTTGTTGTTTGACTTGTCAGAAAGTCAAGATCGAACATCGGAAACCTCCTGGATTATTAAAGAATTTGGATATCCCAGAGTGGAAATGGGACAGCATCTCTATGGATTTCATCATGGGGCTTCCTCTAACGACATCTGGACATAATGCCATTTGGGTAATTGTCGATAGGTTAACTAAGTCAGCTCATTTTCTAGCAATTGCAGCAGAATACTCATTGGAGAGACTAGCAAAGATCTACATGAAGGAGATTGTCAGATTGCATGGGATACCGAATAGCATCGTATCTGATCGTGATCCACGATTCACTTCACGATTTTGGAAAGCATTGCAGAATGCTATGGGAACTCGGATGAGTTATAGTACCGCTTATCATCCTCAAACTGACGGGCAGACTGAGAGGACTATTCAAACTCTGGAAGACATGTTGCGGGCTTGTGCAATCGAACTAAAAGGAAGTTGGGACGATCATCTTCATCTTGCGGAGTTTGCATATAACAATAGTTATCACTCCAGCATTGAGATGGCACCTTATGAGGCTTTGTATGGAAGAAAATGTAGATCTCCTATTTGCTGGACGGAATTAAATGAGCGAATTTTAATAGGTCCAGAACTTGTGGACGAGACGACTCAAAAGATTAAGGTGATTCAACAGAAACTTCTCACTGCTCAGAGTCGACAGAAGAGTTATGCTGACAAGAGAAGACGACCGTTGGAGTTCATGGTGGGCGAACATGTGTTCTTAAGAGTCACACCAATGACTGGCATTGGTAGAGCAATACGAGCAAAGAAGCTTTCGCCTCGTTTTATGGGTCCTTATGAGATTTTGGAGAAAGTTGGACCGGTAGCTTACAGAATTGCATTACCTCCACAGCTTGCGAACCTTCATGATGTCTTTCATGTATCGCAACTGAAGAAATACCAACCGGATCCTTCCCACATTATAGAAGTAGAAGAGGTAGAACTCAAGGATAACATGACGTATAAAGCCGAGCCGGAGCGGATTGTTGATGCAAGGGACAAGAAATTAAGAAACAAGACCATTAGACTTGTAAAGGTCGAGTGGAAAGGAATGGCTCCCGGAGATGCTACTTGGGAAACGGAGGAGAGCATGCGACAAACCTATCCTCATTTATTTAAATAGGTTAGAATTCTTATTATAGCGAAATTTTGAGGACAAAATTTTCTTTTAGGAGGGGAGAAATGTAACATCCTGAATTTTTGAATCTAATATCTTGAACATAAACCTATTTTGGGAAGACTAGTAGGCTCTATTTTCAGAAAGTGATAAATTTGAAATTAGTATTTTGTGGGACCCGTGAATAGTATTTACTATTCACGTATACATTTTTACTATTTACAGATACGTATTTACTATTTTTTTTAAAAAAATATGTTATTCGCAAATACGTATTTAATACTTGAAATTTGTGAAATATGAATAGTATTTACTATTCACAAATACGTATTTACTATTTAAAAATACGGTATTTACTATTTATAAATACGTACTCATTATTTGAAAATACGTAGGACCCACGCCAAATAATTTTCCCACCAGCAGCCTTTCCCTCGTGGTGCGCCTCGTGGGAATTTTAAATTCTGCGGGACCCACATTTACTTTTTTATAATTTATTTTAAAAAAAAAAGAAAGGAAGGAAGGAACCACGAGGAGCACCTCGTGCTCTTTTTTTATATTTTTATAATTTTATAAAAATTACGCCTAATGACCCATTTTCCAACTATAAATAGACCTTCCATTTCATTTCATTCTTCACAACTTCTAAGAGCCATAGAGAGAGGTAGAGAGAGAGAGAGAGAGTAGAGAGATATTTGCTTGAGAGTTATAATAGCTGGTTGGTGATTCGGGTATTAACAAGTAACAGGTAACTCTGAATATTCTTCCTTATACTTGTGAATTATGTATGATTATAAATTTGTTTGTTTACTATTTTGGCAAGAATATTTAGAAAATATTTATGGTTTTAAGATCTGGTGTGGGAACTTTGACTTGCAAATCTGTATAGGTACTATTTATACGTACGTTACTATTCACATATACCGTATTTACTATTCATTTTACTATTCACGTATACCGTATTTACTATTCATGTTACTAATCACGTATACCGTATTTACTACTCATTTTACTATTCACGTATACCGTATTTACTATTCATGTTACTATTCACGTATACCGTATTTACTACTCATTTTATTATTCATGTATATACCGTATTTTACTATTCACAGATACGCATAGTATTTTACTATTCACAGATACGCATAGTATTTTACTATTCATAAATACGCATATCAATGTATATAATGGTATAATAATGCATTATTTTTTTTAGTAAATACATTCATCATGGCGGTTGTAATGTGATGGGTGGAGTAAGGAGGGAATTGAATGATAAGAATTGTTTATGCCACCACTCGGTGCACAGTGGATGGTACTTTTCAGGGCCTCATCTTCCATGTTTTCCTCTGGCCGGGATTTCATTGGAGATGTGGGACATGTGACACCTCCTTAGTTGTTATTTTAAAGGAGGGGAGCCATAGTCCAGATTTAAGCTCTATACCTTTGGCCGGGTGTATCTTAAGTTTTGGTGAGCTTGAAACCATCCAGTCAAATGAATGAGTTTCTATTGGACTATATGTTAGCCTATGGTTCCAGTCAGCGGTATACGGTTGGAAGGAGATATAAGGGAGGCTGCATACTGCATAGTGCATTTCTGAATTATTCAATAAAGAATGATGAGTATTTTGTAAAGGCATTTGATGTGAACAACGGTATATCTAAAAATATCTGAGTATATTAAATTCACATTATATTACCTTTTATTTTTGTCATATGTAATTTGCTCGTGTAAGGTAGAAATATTCAGTAGTTACTGAGACGTGGAATCTCATCCCATATTAACATTTTTCAGGTGATTATTCTAGTAGAGAGCAAGGGAAGGCACCTATGGAGTGAGCTCTGGAAGCTCTTTTAATCTCCAATAAATTATGATATGTTATTTTATTTGCCATGAACCTAAGACTTCCGTTTTGTATTAAACTCTGAAATATTTTCTGGAATTTATTCTGATTATGTATTACGGGTTTTTTTCGAAATGGTAACATTGTAAAAGGATTTGGATATTGTTGAACTCTTTTGAAGGTATTTTCAATATTTTGACCGAGTTTTTGGGTATTAAAATTGTGGTGTTACATACCTATTATGACAAGTTTATGTAACTATTTTGATAAGAAGGGTAAGTTTAATTGTCTATTGTGACAAGTTAACGTGCGTAATTTGACAAGCTTATATGACAATTTTAACAAGTTTATGTGACTATATTAACAAGTTATAAATTGTCAAGTGTATAACTACTTTGACAAGTTTATGTGCCTACTTTGACAAGTTATAAAATGATAAGTGTACATGTATACTTTAACAAGTTTATATGTCTATTTTGACAAGTTCATATAACTATTTTGACAAATTTATGTGCCTACTCAGACAACTTATAAAATGACAAGTTTATATGCTTATTTTGACAAGTATATGTGCATATTTTGACAAGTGTATGTGTCAATTTACATTAGGTAAAACAGCTCCGGTTGAAAAATGTATATACCTATTTTGATAACTGCATATACATATTTTGACGATGCATAGAGTGACGATTGACAAGTAATTATACCTAATCATATAACTTAATTAATGAGGGAAAGACAGAAATTTCACAATCAGAATTAATATCAATAAAGTCCTAAGAAGCTTTTTGATAGGAGGATCTGCTTTGGAACTTTCTGTATTTTTTTTTTTGGGTCCTTGGGACCTTGAGTGTGATTTTCCCCCAAAAAAAACTGCATGAGATCTTGTAAAAGCCGCATTTCAAAATTTTGTAATTTATCTTCGCCAATTCATCGTCACGCATACGCATTCTTAACAATGACACCTGTGAAAGATCTAAAATTTGCCCTACTGTTAGCCACATATGTAGGCAATATTGGTATTTAGCTTCAAATCTCACTTTTAATACAAAAGACGATTGCAATGCATGAGTCCTGAGCTAGTAGATTTACAGAATCCTTTTTGTCACTTTAGCACTAAAGAGAAGAGGCAAGAACGTTGCCAATGGGCTGCATCAACCGAGTTTCAGCTTGATACCATAAAAATCAGCAATTCCAGCCATAATTGATAATGCAAAGGAATATGCAATCAAGATACAAGTGGCTGTAAAAGATGACGCAGCGAGGGTATTCATAGTCACGTTTATCAGTCCTGTGAGGATATTTGCCTACAAATGAATAATTATAATTGATTAGGAAGGAAAACTAGAGAAAGGAATCATGTAATTTATCAAAGGAAAACGTTGTTCACCAGAAGAAATGTAGGCAGTAAGTTCCGATTAAATGCTTCTTCAAGTACTGAAATTTTACTTCCAGGAACAAGATCGCCCAGCATCAGAATTGAAAAAATCTAAAAAAGAAATAAAAAATAATATGATCAGAGATCCAAATAATGAATCAGGAATCTGATGCCCAAATGGCAGTCACATTTTTTCATGGCAGATTCTCCAATGCTCTACTGGGAAAATAAGGATTATGAAGCTATTGAAATCCATGCTGCTGCATTTGGTATGACACATTTCTTGACAGGACTCAGTTCCATCAAAATAGGCTGATAAGTGATAAATGCTAATCAATTCCAATAGAGATAGATTCAAGAGAAGAACCCTAACATATAGCAGCCTTGAAACAAGCTAGAGTAAACAATGCCCATCAAACTATCAAAACAAAAAATTCATTAGTAAAAGTTAGTAAGGATAACCTGTAGGTTGTTGGCGAATACCATAACAACATATGGAAGGTTGCACTGCAAAGAATGTTAAAAATTAGATTCCATCCACTGATTCCAAAAGGCATAAGTGAACTTTAGTCCCTTAGGTTTAACATGTTTCCATTTCGTCCCTTCGAACTTTTTTAGTTTAAAGCCATCATCTTTCAGCTCACTAAAACAGTGAAATATTTAATCAGGCTATTGGACCCATCGGTGGAACCGTGGAACCGTTTTGCATGGCATACTTGTGTAAAAGTCAGCAGCTACTCTCTGATTATCGCATTGCATTCATGCCCAATGATTCATAAGGATTTCAAAATTCAAACAGAAATTACTGGCACAATCATCAATCAAATTTTGCGACTTGCTCTCGACACAACAATCAATCACCTTTACACCCCAAATCCGTACAATCTGCCCACCCCACCCCACCAATCCAATCTTTTCTTATTCTTCCATTTCTTTCGCAACTCAGAAAAGACAAAAAAGAAAACAACGGTCTCCAAGCAGACATCAAAAGGGAAGTGTAACATCTGGAATTACTCTATTCTAGTATTAGCCTTAAAGCTATGAATTATCAAGTTAAGCTCCAATTACAGGAGAGAGTTTCAAAGGGTATTAAACTTAGGAATTATAATGATACCGATATTAGTAATACTTTTTATTATTCTTATTTTATGAAGAAAACCCATTCATTTAATTTGTATTGCAACATGCATTAAATGAAGCTTAAAAGCTTTGGCCAAGGGAAAGAAAATGGCAAGGCCCAAGTCATTTGATATGTGTGTCTGGGTGTGTGATAGAGTCCCGCGTGGCGTGTCCCATAAGCCCCAACACACCTTAATCACACATAGTATAAGAGAAAGAGGACTGAGAGGAAAAGTGGGGAGTTGACAGAAGTAGCAAGTGAGGAGGCGGAAGAATAGGGGTGGCATGTCTATACCAGTAGCAACACCACTATCAGTAGTTTCCGACAGTTATAATGTTAGTCTATGATTAATTATTATGTTGTAATTTTGGGGCAGTTATTAGCAGTTGCATCACATGCATATTTTACAAATAGTAGCGCAATAGGATGTATTAGGATTCAGACTTGTGATTTATTTGAATTTTGTATTTGGAGACTCTCCTTGGTCTATTGAAGTTGGTAGCGTTTTCAGACTCTGGCACTATTATCTTCACTAGGATTTCCTTTTATTTCTCAAGCCCAGATCTCATCAATTTGTGTCTACAACAGAGATAGAAGAAGCCAATGTTATGCTTTTGGACAGCAAGGTTAACTTTTATTGCATGTTTAGGGGAGTTAATGGGTGTGCAAATGAGCTTGTGAGAGTTGCACATAAACAGCAATGATTTAGTGTTGTCTGATTCCAAAACAACCGTACATTGTTATGGAATCAAACAACACAATCATCTCATAAGTGTTCAATCACATTTTCCCACAATTTCATTGTATGGCTCAAAAGCTTAATTTTGAGGCATTTGTAGTCTGTTCTTGCTGTATTTTGTCGGTTTAGCATTGGCAACAAAACAAAAATAATTTTAAGACGAAATTGGCCGAAACCATGTTTTCCATTTCTTTTTCAATTCTCCTAACATGGCCAAAGAAAGTGGAAGAGTAGAGGAAATTGATTCAAAAATTGTTAGGGTTTATGGGTGGTGGCAGAACCTGAGAACCACAAGGGCTTTATCATAACACTAGTTCATTTACAAATGCTAGCCAGGTTTGATTTTCAGTGGGTCTCTTGCTTAGCCAAATTTAGGAGCGGAAAAAGGAAGAACTACCCTTGGAACTAATATATATACTATGTTCTTCTATGGACCTGTAACTGTATGATGGGACCATGCAGATGTCAGGTAGGAGGATTCTGCCAATGGCTCCAACGGAGTGATGATGTCTTGGAAAAAATATTGCCACGTTTTAGCAAATTCTAGGGCTTGACTTAATTGGTAAGAAAATAAAGGGCAAAATTGCAAGCCACTACAAATTTAAGGGACTAAAAAGCATCTTGCCCATTTAAATTAATGCCCGATTAGTTAAAATATCTTCAAATGGTAAGACGTCTTACCATTCTCCGTGACACTCTTTCAACATATCTGTCTAGTAGCACGGCTAATAACCTGACATGGGCAAGTAACGGAAGAATGCATTCGTAATGGTGAACTTCATTGAAAAGAGTCAAACAAGTGCTGGATAAAGGATTACCAGAATAATAGACAGAGAATCCATGCTCTTGTTCTAACCCATCTGCTGCTTTTAGACACAGAGGAGGATCTTCCAAAGAAAAGATAATTTCCCAAATGAACACCAATGAGGTACATGCCCCAGTATCCTGGTGACAAAATAACATAATTTGACTAAAACTTGTATATATGAAGCAAAATTATTGGAAGTATTTTATGATCAGATCTCATGACCAACACCAAGATTAAAACATGAAGGGTATAATTCTCACCAAATAAGCTAAATAGCCCCTCCTTGTTTTGGCTGATAATATCGGTTCCTCTTTCATTAGAAAGCAGATAATTATTTAAGCCGCACAGCAAGCAGAGCTGGTACCCTTAAAACATAAAATAAACTTTTTTTTTTTTTAAAAAAAAAGAATAATGTTACAAAAGATAAGACCTGGAAAGAGGCCTGAAATATTAATTTACCTACTAAGACAAGAGAACCAAGAATTCCAGAATACTGTGGGGGAATATTAACCACGGAACCAAGGATTGAAATACCAGCAAGTGTGAAGAAAAAGTTCCAATGAACACCGTACTCGCTCACATGTACCTGTATGAAAGAAATTTGAGCATACATTTCCATAAGAATGCCTTTAACTAGGAATTTGACCAGAAGAGCTCAAACGTCCATAAAATAAAGGGGGAACCATAGCAGTGAAACATTTGTCAAGAACAACCATGAGAGCTTCTTCCTCTCATTTTATATTATTTCACTACTCATTTTAACCAGAGAATTTCTATACTTGAACTAATTGAGAATACAAGAAAAAGTAGACACCACAATTGTCCAAGACATTATCTCTTGATACTATTGAAAGCTAATTAGCTAAATAAGATCCATGGAACAGCAATTGCATACCAAGAGACAATTTATGAGGAAACCCAGGAAAATAATCCTACCTGATAATCGACACCAGTAGTTGTAATGATACGAATAAATCCCAAGACAATCAGAGGAATAATGGACTGTACTGCAGTCTTCCAGCCACTGAAGCATGGGAAAATTGCTATAATCAGATGAATGCAAAATGCAGTATATTATCACACTACAGACAACATATATTTAGATCTAAGCTCCTCAAACAAGAAACTTCAAAATATTTTGAAGGCACCAAAAGATAAATTTCCTCATGATGTCATATCAAATTTTATGGGAAAACTTTCAAACACATGTCCCAATAGCATCCTTCTTGAGTTCATTAGGAAATACAAGGCTTTCAATATATTTCAGGAATTCTTTTTTAGAATGCAAAGATAAACAAGTGATTTTGCAATGACACCGAATCATGGAAAGTTGGAAACAACTTGGCTGTAACTTTTGCTTACCTATTCAATTCCTGCTTTAAAGTCAACTTCTATAATTATAATCAGTTTAGCACACAGAAGTTTGGTTTCAAGTTCCATTGGAATGGTGAAGGATTTTGCATGTCTTAACCAATCCTATATCTTGTTCCTCCAACGACTCAGTGGTGCCAATAACATAGTAGTTCCCTGTTTTATATTTTATTGATGCCAAAGGCAGATTATAATAACGCGAATAAAAATTTTCACACAAGGCGATGAAGCCAGGGGGAATGAAGACAGGGGGAAAACAATCAAAATCATGCCCAAAATCCTCTCAGCAAGGGCATGTTATACACATTACCTCTCTACTTGGAGTAGGAGTATGCCATCTAAGCATTCTAATGATTTCGTTGGAACAACTAACAAATAATAAAAACTGAGGGGTCATATATATATATAGATATCAATTCTTGTTTCTTAGCCCGCTTGCACATACAAATATGTTTTGAGTTCACTTTGCAAGTTAATGCAATGAAGTATTAAGATCATTCATAGAAACAATTCTGATTACTCACGTAGATGTGATATTTCGAGCTTGCCGAGAAACAAGTGAGTTTAACACCACAAACGATCCAACTCCAAGATCCATCTGGCATGCACAATTAATCTCAAATTCAATAGCATGGTGATATTATCAGGCATACTACTACTTGGATGTACCAAGCAGCAGTCCAGGACAATCACATGATAAAGAGAGACAAAACCAACTCATAAGTTAATTAACATTTTATGGCCCATTATTATATTTCCTAGCGCCAAAAAATCCTTCCAAAATTTAACAACAGAATGCAAATATATAACCAAAGAAACTAGAAAGCATTTCGGTAGATTAAGAATCAATTGAAAGATGAGTAAAAGAGTGGAGGTCATCGAATCCTCCTCAGTTAAGCAATAGGAAAAAAAGGAGAAAATGAAAAATTAATAAGCAATAGCATATCAGAGCTTTCTAATGAATTCCAAAGTGAAACCATGAGGCTGAGAGGATGGAAATTGATGCTGGAGAATCCTTTTTTTGTTTGTTAAAATCTGTGTTTGAAACAAATCCGACACTGTGACACAGAGCTACTTCAAAATTTTGTTAGTCAACGGCTTATTTAATGGGAAGTCTTGGATTAAGAAGTATAGAAACAATGAGCAGGAGACAATGAGATTTCCTTTCCAGTATTTTGGGGGATGTGTCTCTATTTCAAACTGTAGTACACGATTGGTTCAAGTGCCATAACATTACAACCAACAGCTAATTTGTCTAATTATAAGTATAACCATAAAAAGCAAAGTTACAAATTTCTTAAAAATCTCACCAAACTAGTTCCGTACGTTTCAGTCTTTGCAAATCTTCTGGGAAATATTCTGAAGTCAACAGCCAAAATACACCCACATGTAATAATCATCTGCAAAAGTTAAATTTCATCAAAATGGAAGAAAAAGCATACCTGGGAAAATGGAATGACAAGAGTTCAATAGTAACTTTACATACCACAATAAACCTGAATGATGAAATATATGCACGGACAGAACTGGAATCTCCATGAAAAGAAAGAGAAGAACCACCAATTTTGTATCTAAGAACACAAAGTGACTCATCATGTGCTTCAGAATCAAGCTTATGCAAAATTTTCACAATAAAAGATTGATTGATGGCATAAATCTGTCCCTTCAGAAGGTTAGGAAAATAAGTTCACATTATTACCTTTTGGCAGCAACAGAAATTAATGTGAAGAGTGCGATCACAAATGACCCAATATAGGTGCGATCTGCCAGTACCTGTAAGGCATGTTTAGAAACCAAAATAAAAATAAAAAAGGAAGCAAAAACAAAAAGCAAAAAAACAAAAAACTGATTCAACTGATGAACACTTACAGAGCTGAACGAAGTAACAGGAAGAACAATGACAAGATAATCCAAACACAGGGTAGTTAAGTATGTCTTTAGACTTCTAGACTCAGCAACTGCATCATCAGTTTTCTTCAGCGAGCCACCTATGGTGAAAAGAAATCAAAATAAATAAATAAATAAAACAAATATACTCATTTGTGCCATGTATGATGCCACGCACCAAGTGGACCTTGATTGTAACAAACAACAGAAACGTGGAACAATTATCAGCATGTAAGATAAACAAAGCCTTATGCAGAATTTAGATCACAAATTGCTATTGGGAAGGGGAAAACTAAAATCTTGAGTATCAATTAACTAACAACATAGCAAGCTACAAGAAAATAATAATAATAATAATGAAATCCACAATCTTGAGATTTTTAAGCTTCAAATCCATCGATCTAGATTAAAAAAACAAAACAAAAGAAACCAAAAGGGGCGTCTCAGGACTGACCGGCTATGGAATTGGAGCTGGTTGTGTGACGAAGAACGGCCAACGACTGAAAGAGCAAAGAGAATTGTATCACATCATAGTAAATGTAAAGATTACTATTACTCAATCCAGTCCAGGGAGACTCACAGGAATTGACATTGTAAGAAACGCTAATTCCAGCATAGAGGATCCGGTCAAATTGCTCACAAACCTGTTTAATTAAAACGAAAAATAAAATAAAAGAGGGGATCAAATTTGATAAACTCTAAATTATATTGAAGAAACTACAGGGACAAAGAGAGTTACTTTTCTTTCTCAAGCTTATAAGAATCCATGGCAACAGCTAAAAAGCTTCGCCACGACAAGACAAATGTAATACTCAGCTATGGCCGAACGAAGATGGTAGAACGCGATCAACCCCACCAGGTCGGAAGGTAGTGTCAGGAGATCTGAGACCCAGTTGAAGGCGCTTTCCTTCATCTGAGCTGTTTGCTTATAAACTTCTTCCCTCTTTCTTGTCGATCTCATTTCGATTTCGTATTCCCCGCCCCCTAAGGCCTATACTGTCACTGCTCTTATCGTTAATTCCTTAAAATGTAATATGCCACGTCATATATTTATGGGAAAGTTTGTTTACAAGCACCTATTTAAGAAATTTATTACCGAGTATTACCTCAAATTTCTTAAAAGATCTTAGCCTTTTAGGATGGATAGATATAAGTATTAAATTATTTTTTTTAAAAAAAATAATTTCAGTTCCATACGTGCAATTCATCTTACTTAGGTACGATATATTTTCATTATGTGCAAACATCTTCCCGTGTCTTACAAAAATAAGTCAAAATATACAAATTACTCCTTCCAATCCTAATTATAAGAGCTAGTTGACTTTTTTGGAGAGACTAAAGAAGCTAATTAAATTACTTTAATGTATTTTTATTTTTATTTTTTTCTTCAAACTTATTAGTTTGACTAATAAACTAATATATAATCTAAGAATACATAACATATGAAATGATTAAGTAACTTATTTAGCTTCCTTAATCTTTCCAAAGAAAGTCAACTAGCTCTTATAATTAGGATCGGAGGTAGTATTACATATGCAAAGGATAACATTCCCTACCACTAATTCATCTTCCCTATATGCAATATACCTTCCCTTATGCCATACATTTTCTATTTTTCTTTATGTGTAACTTAACTTTTATTATATGTAATCCATCTTCCCCAATGAAAATGTCTTCTATTGTGTTCCAAAATTAAGTCAAATTATGGAAATTATACTTTGTGCAAACAATCTTCTTTTAATGTAAACGATCTTTCCTTGTGTGTAAATAGTCTTCCCGATTTGTAATATATCTTCTCTATATGTTATTTATCTTTCCTATATGCAACTTAATTTCCTTGATTTACAATCCATCTTCCCTCGTGTGCAAATGTATTCTCTTGTATCCCAAAATTAAGCCATAATGCATAAATTATGCTTTGTGCAAATGATTGGCCCTTAGTGTAAATGGCCTTCCCTTGTGTGCAATATATCTTCATTATGTGCAATTCATCTTCCCTATATGCAACTTAACTTCCATTGTATGCAATCAATTTTCCCATGTGCAAATGCCTTCCTGTGTGTTCCAAAATTAAGGCAAAATGTGAAAATTTTGTTAGTGCAAACAATCTTCCCTTTGTGTAAACAAGCACAAACTTCCCCCGCACGATGCGCGTGTGCAACAGTTTCATAACATGAAAGCACATTCTCACCTTCTACTCATCCAAATTATTAAGAAATTGAATAAAAAAACTAAGGAAAATAAAGAACATATTTGGATTTCAAATCAACCAACTAAAAATAGTCACAACCCAAATATACAACATGAACCACAACCACATCAATAGGTATACTCTTATATGTTTCGCAAAGCAAAAAAGAAGAAGAAGAAGAAGCAATTACATCAAAATGCTACCCATCATAATACATAAACATTCCTATATGTAACATGAATTGGCAACATCTGACATATATTGCTAAACATTTCTAATGATCTTATCAATTGGGTACTTCCTTAACACCCCCGATGCATTCAAAAGAATGGCCTCCCTCAAAAGCATTCAACATGCACTCCCCCGTGCGTTGCGTGAGATTCATCTACTTCATTTCATATTTCATTCCTTGTAGTTCTCTTCACCTTCACCAAATATGTGTTTTGAATGACCTTAAATATGCAGCTTCAGGTTTTCAAATCATATTTTTGTATGGCTTCGTAAAACAAAGTCATGCTCTTTAGTGCTTCGTGAGCTAACATAATTTGATATATCATTGGTTATACCAAAAAAATCATGACTTAATTCATCATTGCCAAGTAGTTGATACACATTATTAGTC
Source organism: Acacia crassicarpa (assembly GCA_034222035.1). Lineage (NCBI taxonomy): Eukaryota > Viridiplantae > Streptophyta > Magnoliopsida > Fabales > Fabaceae > Acacia > Acacia crassicarpa. The sequence goes on along the minus strand of JAWXYG010000009.1, from coordinate 12,249,894 downwards.
TTTAATTGAAAATAATGTCTATCAATATAAGAGGTGGTGTCATGTGAGCTTACGTCAATATATTTTATCAGTCAAATAGTTGGTTTTTACACACGATCGTCCAACTAAAATTCCTTCAAATATATCAAGCACAACCCCCCTTCCCCCCCCCCCCCAAAAAAAAGGCACATGTTGTGCGAGAGGCATCTACTTATTTTTATATTCCGTGTTTTTCACATTATTGACACTCATACAACAAATTTTTTGAATTAAACTAAATATGCAGCCTAGGATGGCTAGTAGGATGATGTGGGGAAAGTTTTGTTGATTTTAATTAAATATTAATAAAAGATAAAATCATTATCATGCCAAAAGAAAAAGGAAAAGACTAATTAATTAAAGGCTAAAACTATTAACTTTTGTAGAAATTTTGATAACTTGAAATGGATAATGAAAAGCTGACAACACATTAGTTCAACTCTAACTTAAAAAAAGGTACTTAAATATGTTTTGTCATTATTTAATTTACTCATCCAAGATAGTCAAGTAGAACATAACTATATAGTCAAGTAGAATATAACTATGACTTTAAGGAACTTGACTTGTTGTAAAATAACCAAAAAGGAATAAATGACTATAAATACTTCATTACTTTCTCATTTTTATTGTCCAATTCTAATCATTTGTGAATGCTTAAGTTCCTATATACTTGCCAAAAGCTACATTCCTTCGGTCACTATTTCTGCAACACAACTTTCCACCAAAACTAAATGCATTAAGGAGAAAAAAAGGATTTTTTATCTTTGAAAGCATTGGACCCTGGGTTTTATCCTTTTGGGGGGGGGGGGGGAGGGGGGAGTGGATAAAGTAACCAATGGCGGACCGAGGTATAATAGAAGGGGGGTACGTGCCCCCCCTGAAATTCCTCCTTTTTAAAAAAAAAACTTTAAAATTTATTTTTTTAAAAAAAAAAGCCCCCACTGTTTTCTCTTGTGAGGTTTGTAACTGTTTATAATTGCTTCTGCTAAAGATACTATATCTTATCACGGTGCACTCACTTATTTGGCAAAGAATTACAATTACATGATAAGAATAACAAGTTCTTTATACCATTTTGTGATCATTGCTAATAAAAAGGAGGGGATAAATGTATATATAAACACTGTATAGTGGTTTAAATGTGATGTTTTCTTCTTATCTTGTGGCTTTTGTGTTCAATCCTCAAACATTAGCATATAATCATCAAGATAAGATATCTGTTTATTTTGCCTTTATATTCTTTTGTTTTTTTATACCTTTATATTCTTTTGTTTTTTAATGCATTAAAAATTTTGCTTAAAAAAAAATTTTCGAGGGTGCTGCCCCGAACCCCCGAAGCTCCCTACTAATGGTGCCCCCCCTCCAACAATTTTTTGGGTCCGCCATTGAAAGTAACCATAGTATATAGATCCCAAGCTATATTTTACGAAAAGGACACGAACAGTTTGGGCCAAGAATACTGTAGTTAAATTAAATTCAGTTATCAATCTTTAGCTTCCAATGTAACACCTCATTTTCATCACCAAAAACTCGGTCAAAACATTGAAAATACCTTCAAAAGAGTTCAACAATATCCAAATCCTTTTACAATGTTACCATTTCGAATAAAACCCGTAATACATAATCAGAATAAATTCCAGAAAATATTTCAGAGTTTAATACAAAACGGAAGTCTTAGGTTCATGGCAAATAAAATAACATAACATAATCTATTGGAGATCAAAAGAGCTTCCAGAGCTCACTCCATAGGTGCCTTCCCTTGCTCTCTACTAGAATAATCACCTGAAAAATGTTAATATGGGATGAGATTCCACGTCTCAGTAACTACTGAATATTTCTACCTTACACGAGCAAATTACATATGACAAAAATAAAAGGTAATATAATGTGAATTTAATATACTCAGATATTTTTAGATATACCGTTGTTCACATCAAATGCCTTTACAAAATACTCATCATTCTTTATTGAATAATTAAGAAATGCACTATGCAGTATGCAGCCTCCCTTATATCCCCTTCCAACCGTATACCGCTGACTGGAACCATAGGCTAACATATAGTCCAATAGAAACTCATTCATTTGACTGGATGGTTTCAAGCTCACCAAAACTTAAGATACACCCGGCCAAAGGTGTAGAGCTTAAATCTGGACTATGGCTCCCCTCCTTTAAAATAACAACTAAGGAGGTGTCACATGTCCCACATCTCCAATGAAATCCCGGCCAGAGGAAAACATGGAAGATGGGGCCCTGAAAAGTACCATCCACTGTGCACCGAGTGGTGGCATAAACAATTCTTATCATTCAATTCCCTCCTTACTCCACCCATCACATTACAACCGCCATGATGAATGTATTTACTCAAAAATAATGCATTATTATACCATTATATACATTGATATGCGTATTTATGAATAGTAAAATACTATGCGTATCTGTGAATAGTAAAATACGGTATATACATGAATAGTAAAATGAATAGTACATACGGTATGTATACGTGAATAGTAAAAATGAATAGTAAATACGGTGTGAATAGTAAATACGGTGTGAATAGTAAAATTAATAGTAAATACGGTATACGTGAATAGTAAATACGGTATACGTGAATAGTAACATACGTATAAATAGTACCTCTACAGATTTGCAAGTCAAAGTTCCCACACCAGATCTTAAAACCATAAATATTTTCTAAATATTCTTGCCAAAATAGTAACCAAACAAATTTATAATCATACATAATTCACAAGTATAAGGAAGAATATTCAGAGTTACCTGTTACTTGCTAATACCTGAATCACCAACCAGCTATTATAACTCTCAAGCAAATATCTCTACTCTCTCTCTCTCTCTCTCTCTACCTCTCTCTATGGCTCTTAGAAGTTGTGAAGAATGAAATGAAATGGAAGGTCTATTTATAGTTGGAAAATGGGTCTTTAAGTGTAATTTTCGTCTCTGGGTCATTTTACGTAATTTTTCCAAAAATTAAAAAGAAACCCTCCCGTGACTACTCTCAGCCGCCCTCGTGAAAGTTTTAAAAATTTTTAATAATATTTTAATATTTTAATAATATAATATAATATTATTTAAATAATAAATTATTATTGAGTGGGTCCCGCGGCCATTTTTTTCAAAGTCACAAGAAAGTTTGTCACTCACGGGAAAGTTTGCAGAGAATTATTTTGGCCGTGGGTCCCGCATGAATAGTAAATACGTATTTAGGAATAGTAAATACCGTATTTTTAAATAGTAAATACGTATTTGTGAATAGTGAACACTATTCATATTTCACAAATTTCAAGTATTAAATACGTATTTGCGAATAACATATATATATATATATATATATATTTTTAAATACGTATTTGTAAATAGTAAAAACGTATACGTGAATAGTAAATACTATTCACGGGGCCCACAAAATACTGATTTCAAATTTATCACTTTCCAAAAAAATAGAGCCTACTAGTCTTCCCAAAATAGGTTTATGTTCAAGATATTAGATTCAAAATTCAGGATGTTACATTTCTCCCCTCCTAAAAGAAAATTTTGTCCTCAAAATTTCGCTATAATAAGAATTCTAACCTATTTAAATAAATGAGGATAGGTTTGTCGCATGCTCTCCTCCGTTTCCCAAGTAGCATCTCCGGGAGCCATTCCTTTCCACTCGACCTTTACAAGTCTAATGGTCTTGTTTCTTAATCTCTTGTCCCTTGCATCAACAATCCGCTCCGGCTCGGCTTTATACGTCATGTTATCCTTGAGTTCTACCTCTTCTACTTCTATAATGTGGGAAGGATCCGGTTGGTATTTCTTCAGTTGCGATACATGAAAGACATCATGAAGGTTCGCAAGCTGTGGAGGTAATGCAATTCTGTAAGCTACCGGTCCAACTTTCTCCAAAATCTCATAAGGACCCATAAAACGAGGTGAAAGCTTCTTTGCTCGTATTGCTCTACCAATGCCAGTCATTGGTGTGACTCTTAAAAATACATGTTCGCCCACCATGAACTCCAACGGTCGTCTTCTCTTGTCAGCATAACTCTTCTGTCGACTCTGAGCAGTGAGAAGTTTCTGTTGAATCACCTTAATCTTTTGAGTCGTCTCGTCCACAAGTTCTGGACCTATTAAAATTCGCTCATTCAATTCCGTCCAGCAAATAGGAGATCTACATTTTCTTCCATACAAAGCCTCATAAGGTGCCATCTCAATGCTGGAGTGATAACTATTGTTATATGCAAACTCCGCAAGATGAAGATGATCGTCCCAACTTCCTTTTAGTTCGATTGCACAAGCCCGCAACATGTCTTCCAGAGTTTGAATAGTCCTCTCAGTCTGCCCGTCAGTTTGAGGGTGATAAGCGGTACTATAACTCATCCGAGTTCCCATAGCATTCTGCAATGCTTTCCAAAATCGTGAAGTGAATCGTGGATCACGATCAGATACGATGCTATTCGGTATCCCATCCAATCTGACAATCTCCTTCATGTAGATCTTTGCTAGTCTCTCCAATGAGTATTCTGCTGCAATTGCTAGAAAATGAGCTGACTTAGTTAACCTATCGACAATTACCCAAATGGCATTATGTCCGGATGTCGTTAGAGGAAGCCCCATGATGAAATCCATAGAGATGCTGTCCCATTTCCACTCTGGGATATCCAAATTCTTTAATAATCCAGGAGGTTTCCGATGTTCGATCTTGACTTTCTGACAAGTCAAACAACAAGTGACAAAGTCAGTCACATCTTTCTTCATGCCCCGCCACCACCAATTCCGCTTGAGATCATGATACATCTTGGTTGCTCCGGGATGGATAGTGTATTTACTCCGATGTGCCTCCTCTAGTATGAGCTTTTTTATTTCTCCATCATTAGGTATGCACACTTTTCCTTTATACCTTAATATCCCATCTCTATCGATCCCAAATTTCGATTCTTTTCCTTCTTCAATATCTTCCCTCACGTTTAATAGATACTCATCTTCGAGCTGAGCGAATTTAATCTCTTTCCAAATTGTGCTTTCAATAGTTAATGCTTCCATGGTAGCGACTAAACCTGACATTACATCAATAGATGTACTTGGTATCTCCTCGAGCAATTTATGTTCTCTGATCATCATCTGGGCTACATGGATTGTCTTTCTACTTAAGGCATCTGCTACAACGTTCGCCTTTCCTGGATGATACTTCAATTCGAAGTCGTAGTCCTTGATAAACTCCATCCATCTCCTCTGTCGCATGTTGAGCTCCTTTTGGTCGAACAGGTACTTTAGACTTTTGTGGTCACTATAAACCTCGAACTTTGAACCGTAGAGGTGGTGCCTCCAAATCTTCAGAGCAAACACTACTGCTGCCAGTTCTAAGTCGTGAGTAGGATAATTCCCTTCATGTGGCCTTAACTGTCGAGAAGCATAAGCTACTACCCTACCATTTTGCATTAATACACACCCAAGACCTTTCTTGGAAGCATCTGTGTACAAAGTAAAGGTCTGAGCAGGATCTGGAATTATAAGTACTGGTGCCGTAGTCAACTTAGTCTTCAAATTTTGGAAAGCTGCTTCACACTTTTCGTCCCATACATATGGTTGACCCTTCCTAGTTAACTTTGTCAAGGGCATAGCTATTTGCGAAAAGCCCTTGATAAATCTCCTATAATAGCCAGCTAGACCTAGAAAACTCCTGATCTCAGTCACGGACTTTGGTCGTTCCCATTGGAGAACTGCTTCAACTTTAGTATGGTCCACTGCAACACCTTCAGCCGATACGACATGGCCTAGGAATTTTACTTCCTTCAACCAAAATTCGCACTTAGACAGTTTCGCATAGAGCTTGTGCTCCTTCAACACTTGTAGCACGATTCTAAGGTGCTCTTTATGCTCTTCTTCATCCTTAGAGTAGATAAGGATGTCGTCAATGAAAACCACTACAAATTTATCTAGATATGGTCGGAAAATTCTATTCATGTAATCCATGAATACTGCTGGAGCATTTGTTAGCCCAAATGGCATAACAAGAAATTCATAATGGCCATATCTAGTTCTGAATGCAGTTTTTGAGACATCTTCAGCTTTGACTCTCAGTTGGTGATAACCTGATCTGAGGTCGATCTTGGAGAATATGGATGCTCCCTTCAACTGATCAAGTAGATCGTCGATCCTGGGTAAAGGATATTTATTCTTTATAGTCACTTTATTCAACTGGCGATAGTCAATGCATAGTCTCAGGCTCCCATCTTTCTTCTTCACAAAGAGTACGGGCGATCCCCAAGGAGATACACTGGGTCTGATAAAACCCTTTTCTAACAATTCTTCGATCTGCTTCTTCAATTCTGCTAGTTCCGATGGAGACATTCGGTAAGGAGCTTTAGAGATAGGTTCTGTTCCAGGTACGAGATCAATAGAAAATTCTACTTCTCTCTCTGGGGGTAAACCTGTCATTTCTTTTGGAAATACTTCCGGAAATTCTTTCACCACTTCAATGTTCTCTATCCCTTCCTCCACTTCTGCTTGAATGGAGAAAAACACCATGTACGCAAGACAACCATGATGAACAGGCTTTTTATCTTGTACTATAGACAACAATTGTGGTCTACTATGACTCATAGAGTCATCCGCAAGAGAGATAGTCTTCCTCTTGCAGTCAAGGATGATGTCATTAGCTGACAACCAATCCATTCCTATTATTACATCGATACCCTTCGTGGGTAAACAAACAAGGTCTATATTTGAGATCCTTTTATCAATCTCAATCGTACAATTTAAGCAAGCCCTAGAAGTTTTTACTGAAGCTCCCGCCGGTGTAGAAATAATCATATAATAAGGCAATTCACTCACTCTTAAATTCAATCGAGGCACACAGTCGTATGATATAAAAGAGTGTGTGGCACCAGAATCAAATAAGGCTTCTACTTCAAGACCTTGGAGTTTGAGGATACCTTTAATCAGATTTGGTGAAGCACTTGCCTCCTGATGTGATAGTGCAAACACTTTCCCTGGCACTGCAGTTCTAGCATCCTTGGCTCCTCGAGGCTCCTCCTCGCAAAATCTGGAAATGTGTCCTGGCTTTCCACAGTTGAAACACGTCACACATGGTCCTTGGTGTATTCTTCCACACTTGGCACACATCTGATTGTTGGCGGTGCTTGCAGCAGGAGCTGTGGATCCCCTATATGAACTCTGACCTCCACTGAAGTGACTCCTTTGAGGTCCTTTGAATTGACTCCTCGGTGGTCTGCTGAAATGACTTCTTTGGGGTCCAGTAAAATAACTCCTCGATGGTCCACCAAAGTGATTTCTGGATGGTTGGCTAAACCGCGTATTCACATTACTGAAGTTGTGACTCTGCTTCTTAGTAACTCCTCCCGTTGGTCTCATGAGGTGTGTAAATCTGGCCTGAAAACCCTTCATCTTCTCAGCTTCCTCTTCTCGTTTGTTCCTTGCTATCGTGCGCAGTTTGTCACATATTTCTTCAAAATCCCTTGTTTCATCAAGGAACGGTGATAGAGCTGTTTTTAGGTCTGGTCTAGCTTTTTCAACCAATCGAGCACTCAACCATTTAGAGTTGTTCTGTGAATATCCGCAGAATTTAGACAACTCTAAAAAGCGAGTAATAAATTCGTCTTCATGTAATTCCCCTTGCCTGAATGTGAGGAATTCAGTTTCTTTCTCTATTCTGATTGAAGGGGAAAAGTAATAATTTTCGAACTTTTCCTTAAACTCTTCCCACGTCATCTCAGCATTTCCTTTTGTTTTGGTGCTTTCCCACCATTCTTCAGCTGCTTTCTGCAACAATTGTTCAGCAACCATCACCTTTTGTTGTGAGCTAATCTCGATAACTCTGAAAATCTTTTCTACACGCTTCAGCCACTCCAGTGCTGCAATCGGATCTAGCTTCCCCTCGAACATCGGTGGAGTAAACTTCCGAAATTTTTCCCAAACCTCAGTAATAGGTAAGGAATGATATTGAGAATGAGAACCGCTACTACCTCCATCTTCAGTGCGAGAACGACTTCCTCCCCTAGATTGATGGTCAGAAGGTGTGACTTCCAGAGCCTTCTCCTTTCCTTCCTTACCACCTTGGCCTCTTCCTTTTGCTAGTTCATCCTCGTGTCTATTCACTTTCTCTCTCATCTCCAAGATGACGTCTCGTAATTCTGCCAAAAGGGCATTGTTATCCTGAGGATAGGGACCATCTTGATGCGGAGGGAGACCTCTTTGGGACGGAGCAGGGGTTGAATTAGTTCTTCGAGTTCTTGCCATTATCTCCTCCTATGATTAATACTATAAGGACACTAAACAAATAAAATAGCTAAATAAATTCTAAATCTAACAAAGGGAAGTGCTCATGTTATGATATTTAATTTGCCACGAACTTTTTAAAATTTTTTTTTTTTAAAGAAATCACTTTAGAAAATAAACAAAATTGCCATGGAACCTTTAGCTCTGATACCAAAAATGTAACACCTCATTTTCATCACCAAAAACTCGGTCAAAACATTGAAAATACCTTCAAAAGAGTTCAACAATATCCAAATCCTTTTACAATGTTACCATTTCGAATAAAACCCGTAATACATAATCAGAATAAATTCCAGAAAATATTTCAGAGTTTAATACAAAACGGAAGTCTTAGGTTCATGGCAAATAAAATAACATAACATAATCTATTGGAGATCAAAAGAGCTTCCAGAGCTCACTCCATAGGTGCCTTCCCTTGCTCTCTACTAGAATAATCACCTGAAAAATGTTAATATGGGATGAGATTCCACGTCTCAGTAACTACTGAATATTTCTACCTTACACGAGCAAATTACATATGACAAAAATAAAAGGTAATATAATGTGAATTTAATATACTCAGATATTTTTAGATATACCGTTATTCACATCAAATGCCTTTACAAAATACTCATCATTCTTTATTGAATAATTAAGAAATGCACTATGCAGTATGCAGCCTCCCTTATATCCCCTTCCAACCGTATACCGCTGACTGGAACCATAGGCTAACATATAGTCCAATAGAAACTCATTCATTTGACTGGATGGTTTCAAGCTCACCAAAACTTAAGATACACCCGGCCAAAGGTGTAGAGCTTAAATCTGGACTATGGCTCCCCTCCTTTAAAATAACAACTAAGGAGGTGTCACATGTCCCACATCTCCAATGAAATCCCGGCCAGAGGAAAACATGGAAGATGGGGCCCTGAAAAGTACCATCCACTGTGCACCGAGTGGTGGCATAAACAATTCTTATCATTCAATTCCCTCCTTACTCCACCCATCACATTACAACCGCCATGATGAATGTATTTACTCAAAAATAATGCATTATTATACCATTATATACATTGATATGCGTATTTATGAATAGTAAAATACTATGCGTATCTGTGAATAGTAAAATACGGTATATACATGAATAGTAAAATGAATAGTACATACGGTATGTATACGTGAATAGTAAAAATGAATAGTAAATACGGTGTGAATAGTAAATACGGTGTGAATAGTAAAATTAATAGTAAATACGGTATACGTGAATAGTAAATACGGTATACGTGAATAGTAACATACGTATAAATAGTACCTCTACAGATTTGCAAGTCAAAGTTCCCACACCAGATCTTAAAACCATAAATATTTTCTAAATATTCTTGCCAAAATAGTAACCAAACAAATTTATAATCATACATAATTCACAAGTATAAGGAAGAATATTCAGAGTTACCTGTTACTTGCTAATACCCGAATCACCAACCAGCTATTATAACTCTCAAGCAAATATCTCTACTCTCTCTCTCTCTCTCTCTCTACCTCTCTCTATGGCTCTTAGAAGTTGTGAAGAATGAAATGAAATGGAAGGTCTATTTATAGTTGGAAAATGGGTCTTTAAGTGTAATTTTCGTCTCTGGGTCATTTTACGTAATTTTTCCAAAAATTAAAAAGAAACCCTCCCGTGACTACTCTCAGCCGCCTCGTGAAAGTTTTAAAAATTTTTAATAATATTTTAATATTTTAATAATATAATATAATATTATTTAAATAATAAATTATTATTGAGTGGGTCCCGCGGCCATTTTTTTCAAAGTCACAAGAAAGTTTGTCACTCACGGGAAAGTTTGCAGAGAATTATTTTGGCCGTGGGTCCCGCATGAATAGTAAATACGTATTTAGGAATAGTAAATACCGTATTTTTAAATAGTAAATACGTATTTGTGAATAGTGAACACTATTCATATTTCACAAATTTCAAGTATTAAATACGTATTTGCGAATAACATATATATATATATATATATATATATTTTTAAATACGTATTTGTAAATAGTAAAAACGTATACGTGAATAGTAAATACTATTTACGGGGCCCACAAAATACTGATTTCAAATTTATCACTTTCCAAAAAAATAGAGCCTACTAGTCTTCCCAAAATAGGTTTATGTTCAAGATATTAGATTCAAAATTCAGGATGTTACATCCAACATCAATGAAAATTTTCTACTTAAATAAATAAAAAGACTTTTTTGACAAATAAAAAAGGAAAAAAATACCTTGTGCATAATATATTATTGAAATTCTTAGAACAAAACTAATTAGCAAGGTGTCAAGATATGCACATGATGATATTACTAACGTAAGTAATAGTTCTATTTTTTTGGCAAAAAAAGTAATAGTTTTATTTCATTTTAATAGACTTAAAAACATCACAACAATATAAGTAAATAATGATCAAATATGATGACTAATGCTTATTGTGGGATGTTTATTGGCTCCATTAATTACATTTTCAGCATTATCATTTGGAAGCATGAGTCACATGGTCATCAATCAAATAGCCTAAATTAATTTCTATTGTTGTTATACTTTATTACGAATTGGTCTTTTGTTTAGGAATTTTTATTTTTAAATTCCTTTTTAATATTTGACATTCACTACCAACCCATTATTATAGAAACTACAAATAGCTTAAAAGCCTACCTCCTTTTTTCCATATATATATATACACACACACACATATATATATGGGGTTTAATATTTAGGAAATAACAGATATCTACCCATTATATTTCATTAAAAATTTGCAATTATATGAAAAACAGAAGTTTCAACTTCCTCCTATGAAGATACAAGATCCTACTTAGATATGGGAAGCCCCAACAAATTCATTTACAGAAAAGAAAAGGAATTGTGTAGGAAAAAGAATAGGGAATGCACAGTAGGAAGGAGAATAAGACCAACTAAAAAGGAAAATAAAACACAACAAAGCTCTCAAATCTCTTTACCTATCCAGTTTGATATAAAGATTGATAGAATCAGGCAGATAGAATATATGTTGCACAATGTGAGCAACAAACACAATATAGTAAAACAAACATAGCAATTTCGAAGAGGCAATCAAATATATCCTCATGAAAAGTGGCATATTAATATGGAGGTTTAAGTTACCTACAAGTTTAGGATTAAAAAAATAAGAAATGCTAGGACTCTTCGAAATTGCTATGATTGTTTTACTATATTGTGTTTGTTGCTCAAAAATAAAAATAAAAAATAAAAAGCCAAAAATGAACTCATTAGCATCTCAAAATACTGGTTTATCTGCTCTTGATTTAGGGTCCTAGATCATTCTCCTAGAATTCAGTGGAGTTTCCTAGTCACTAACAGATAATTTGCAAACAAAATAACTAATATTCTTCTCCTAATCTCTTAAAGCATGAGCTCATTGAGACTTTCAATTATTTTAGGATGGAAGCATAACAATAGAATTAATACAATGTAAGATGTATTGTAAGTTGTAACACAACATCCTTTTCACTTTCGATGTTCCTTAGACTTCCTGTATGGCTGAAGAAGACATTGAGAATGATCTATGCGAAATACTCTCCCCACCAGCGATATCAATAAACATCACCAAGGATGGAGGCATGCAGCAACAAAACTACTTTGAAAAATGAACAGAAAATTAAATATAATACACAAACCTCTACTGAATTTGTTAAATTATATAAACCTCATCTGTTTTCAAAATATATACCTTAGACAAATTTAAATTTTTTCTTATTAGGGACCTGGACAGAGGATTTTGGGCCAAATATGATGCTAGTTCATATCTACAATTGTTGTTGGACTAAGAATCATTAGGATACCCATTCTTATTAAAAAAAACTATTTTGGTTCAACCATGGTCATTTTAAAGTATTACTCTTTGCTTATCAATAATTGAATTGATCTTGAATTTTGTGAAATTTGTTCCTTTTCCTTTAAGCCCCTATACGTTCTGCATTGCTTAGCTAAAAAAATAAGTAAGTCCAACAATAGTACTTTGTAAAACCTCCGGCAATCGTCAACTTATCTCATATAGCCAATGTCTACGCCATACTCTATTTCATCTCCATGGTTTTGAGCCATGTGTTCTTATCCTGTTAATACCTGGTGCATAAAAGGAAAGAGTAAAGGTCTTAATGATCGTAGATAACTATATAGTCATCAAATTTCATTCCCTTGAGGTTGAATATACTATCTAATTCATGACACAGATCAGTAAGAAAAGAACCAAACTCACATATTTTGCAGCAGAGGAAACTAAAACTATTTCATCAGTAGAACAACAAATCAGTAACAAAGCAAACAATTCCAGTCCAAAAGTGGAAGCAGTAGCTGTGGCAATACGAACCCTATTGCTATTCCATGGTTCTTTATTTAAAAGGGCTGTCCACTCAAACCCATGTAGTTCACCAAAATGTCACCATATGAATCCCAAGGACCAAGTTTTTGAACAGGGAAGGATACTATAGTATACTAGAGTTGCTTAAGCCTATGAGAAATCTCAGAATTTACAACCCCACAAAACAAAATCATATACCCATGATGCAGAGAACTAAAAAAGCTAATGAATTTTCTTACCCAAAGGTAATTTCTGCTGGGCTGGCTGATCAGAGCATAGTGATAATCGTTGTCGATGTACAGAACCCAGTAATCTCCAAAGAAAAATACACAAAGCTGGTTTTTAATGTTTAGTGAGCATCTAGAATAAGTTACCTGATTCTCAAGCTCCGAAGCTCTCAGCCTCTGCCTCTTCACCTCTTACCTCGCTTCCTTGGCCGACTCCCATGAAGAACAATAGACAAACAATGGCCCCTGCACCAAAGAACTATCAACAAAAACAATTTGACCTTGCAAAACAACTATGCCTTTCAATGAAATAATCTTACAAATCAAATGTACCGCCTTACCTATTTGCTGAGGGTAGGAGTGTAGGACAGTTTCTCAAGTGGTTTTGATAAATCAGCAACACTATTTGCAATGTTGATGCCCCACTTAAATGTAGGATCCGAGAAGTAAACTGCACCCAAAAAAACAATTGACACAGGCATTAGTATTGAAACATAAAAATGATGGTAACTGCTAACAACAATACTGGTGTTCCCAAGATGACAATGTAGCAAACATAAGTGGTGGAAAATGGTCTTCCTCCTATGAATATACAGTACTTTAAAATATACTCCCCTGATCCATAGTATGTAGGTCTACTTTAACTACTGCATGCAAACCCAAAATGGTAATTAAATGAAGATTTCATTTTCTAGCTATTGTCCCTCTCTTTTTGCTCAAGCTAAGGTGGTTATTTAGAATTATAGGTGTTATGGGCTTTGGGTAACTTGAATTTTGCAGAAAAATTGAACACTTTTGGGTTCCCAGAACTCATGCAATATTCTTATCAAAAAAAAAAAAAAACCTCATGCAATATGGAACGAGGTACCTTATCAGAAGGGCAAGAATGATAGCTTACCACTCCCAATTGTTTCAGCATTCTCATTTATTCAATTCAAATTATATATCTTGATCTCAATCACCCAGAAGTCCAAATCTGAATAGAATTGACAAGTACAAATACCATGCAGAGGAAAGACTTGCCTAACAATATTCACTGATTCCAACTTTCAAAGCAAGTTCTCGTCAGTTTCTCACCTGAGTTCTTTTCCATCAAATTTAAAGGTCATGGTTGACCCTGTGGTGTTTACCTACAAATTACCATCGGTATATGAATGGTCTAGGAAAATCAATTCATGAATGTGCCCGGGAAGAAATTCAAACAATATAATGCCATTTCATGGTAGCTATTTTCATCAGAAGTGCAATTGGACATAGCAACAAAGCTATAAAACGATTCAACAGAATATATGGAATTTTAAGTTCCATTTGTCTTATCAATAATAAGTTAAGTTGCATGCAGAACCAACTAATAAATATAAGTTGTGAATATAAGAATGAACCGTAAATTCTTCAACTCATGCTTGGTGATCTAAAATCTAAATGCTCAATTTTTGTTTCATATTCTGCACCATCAGTTTCAATAAAATATGCTGGACAGCATTATTAAAAAAAGGTATGAACATTTGAGGGATAATCCAAAAAATCATTCTTTATGGGAATCCACTGTCCATTTAATTTGTCAAAGATAGTATAAATTCATCACAACAATTTGTATCAGTTTCCAAACTTAGTCTACACCATGCATTCAGTAGTGAGAAGTGCAGAGCTTCGAAGAACCTGTGTACACATAAACTGATACTGACAAATCAACATTCATGTTTAAGAACAGAAAAAATGAAGCCTTTATTCACCTAACTAATAACAATAGGCTAACAATTATCGCATAGCTAATGATACAAGGATCTCCATGCAAGCTTACCAATTGGAAAAACCATCTTTCTTGGGCGGCACGAATGAAAAGCCCGGTGTGGTTTAATTCTCCTACAACACATGAAACAGGAAAAAAAAAAGGGCAAGCCTTGAAATGACAATTAATTAGTAGGTAGAAAGTAGAGGCTGACCTTGACCCTTTCTTTTTGTGACTGAGTTTTCTTTTATCAGTTCTCATGAACTTGTTGGGTGGTTCATAATTATTAGGAGGAGAAGCTGTTGCTCTTTGTTTCAGTGAAGCATCACAACACTTGAACTGCACATTCTCCATTATGTTTGTTTCCTTCTTGTACACATAAACTCCACACTTAACTACGGACGCGTCTGGTGATTTACTTGTAACTTGTATTTCCACCTCATTCCAGTAATCCAAATCCATAAACCTGCTTATATCCTTTTGCTGTTCTTTCATAAAGTACACAGATCGCTCACGTAATAACAAATAATGACCTTGTATTGGAGCATCAAAAGGCAATCCCTGAACCAACTATAAACAGAAGGGCATTTGGAAGTCTAACCTTAATAAAATCTTCTGATGCGGACATAGGAGGCGGCATGACCAAGGCAACAAACGTAGAGGACATACAAGGTCTTGGAGACCCAATGACAAGAGCAAGAACTAAAAAGGCTCCAGATTGAAGACTTGGATTACAAAAGTTTAACTAGCAAGAATAAGCCCCAATGGATATGCATGGAGGTTTCATTGGGCCTTAGCCCAAATTCTGCATTTAGTTTTATTTTCTTACATTTAGTTAAACTTTTGTAATAAGGCTTATTGGGCTTGTTTATTGGGCTTTATGTATAAGCATATTAGGTTAAACTTAGTATGAATGTTGTCCATATAAGGGAACACCATAGCATTTGTAACGGCAGATTTGAATTGAGGTTTTAACCTTTTTGGTGAGAGGCAAGCTTCTCGAGGGTTCTTTTGAGAATCTCTGAACTTATCAAGGGCATCGATCCTTGTGGTGTTCTTGGGCTTATCAATTCTTTGGAATTGTGGCGCCTACCTGTAATCTGCAGTTTTCGTTCTAAACTTTCTCGGTTCCGTATCTCCTGATTCCCTTATCCTTTTTCGATGTGTAATTAGTCAAAATTGTAGTTCAGAACGTCATCTTTCTCCTCATTTTGGAAACGCTCAAATCCGAGGTCTGTAGCGCGAGTTACATTCCGTTCTTTCAGGACGCGTCAGAGGCTGAAATTCTGGTGTGAAAATTCCATTCCTAGTTGATCCGATCATCCTATCCTTTCGGGAATCACATCATCTTCTGCAATACCCCAGAGGTTAGTCAACAGCAGAATCTTTTTGCAAATAAGCTAATCCAAGAAGATCATAAACAAATGTTCATTAAAGCCTAACCTTAACGAACATTCAGAAACATGAACAAAAAGGAGAACTGCAATGTAAAAATGCACATACCCTTTGGCTCCGAGAGCATCCGATTCCTAGAAAATGCAGGAAGCAATTGAAATAAACCAAAAAAATTCTTACAGACCCGATGACTCAAAAAATCTGGAAGAATTGTTCGTTTAAGAAAATTTACAGGTTAATGGATTGTGCTTTATGGAAGGAATGAGAAGAAATACTCTTACCGGAAGCAGCTTGGATGATGACGGCAACGATGCCACCGATAACGGGCGAGGGAGAGATGATGGGGACGTTGGAAGAGGAGAAAGCTGATTTTTTTGTTTGGAGAAAGCTGATTTTAAATTTACACACCAAATCACATTTTGAAATTTCGAAGGTGGAAGAAAATAAAGGCAACATCTTATTATCCAGCAGAACCTATGCCTATTTCCTATACGAACAGAGGAGGGAATTTCAAAATTCAAAACTAATATGCTAACCACAGTACACGAAGCCCGAGGTTGAGCCATACTGTTGAGCCATCACTGTTCTAATGAACAGTAGTTTGTGAGGAGGTAAATAGTGGATGGCTTATTGATGATTTTCCTATTAAGTTGATATTGATTGATATTGATATTGATAATTTTTCCTTGTGTGCAAACCATCTTCCCCTATTACATAAATAAACTTTCCAAGTTTCCTCTTCCTTCAAACTTTCGGCCACTCACACCCATACCTCTAGAAATCGAACCGAAATATCTAGATTTACAAATTAATTGGTCTAACAGGGGGTTAATGAGAGACAGTGATAAATTGAGGGTAGTAAGATAGGGTTGCAGAAGAGAAGAATAAATAAAGGACATGGTTAAAATATTCTAGATTAAATTGAAGGGCGAAGAAATCATTGACCTCACGTCGAAGCCGTTATTGTCATTTTCAAAGGAGGCAGTTGTCACAATTGTTGGAGGAGGTTGTCGTCGCATGATTTTGGAAGACGGGGAGTGAGTGGTGATGCAAGAGCATCTAAGTGGCGGTGGTGTGGTATGACCATTTTAGTCATTTCATTCTCATTCATATATGCTCTAAAGGAACTAATTCCTTAAAAAAAACTTAGGTCCATCCAATCAAAATAAAATAAACAAATAGGGATTTATTAGCACTTTTCCCTATATTTATCTAATTTTAGTGTGCTAATTAAGTTATTTAATTCCACAGCAAAAAATTCCAGAAAAAATAATAATTTACTTGCCAAAAAAAATAAGTTATTTAATTATATAATATATGCAACATCCATAAAAAAGTAAAGTTATTATGCAACACCATTTCATTTAATTATATATAAATTTACATGTTAAGTGAATTAGTTTTGAAAAAAAATATAAGATATAATTTTTTTATTAAAAAAAAAGTCTTGCATTTGAAATCAAATTTCACTCCAAAACTAAGTCTTGCTTCTAGGACTGAAGAATGCTACAAAGTTAGGTATTAGTCAAATTTTTAAAAGGGAAACTACAAAATAAGTTTTACAAGGGAAAAATGTCAGAAAATACTATTTGAATTATAAAAACCACCAAAATGTCTGTTAAATTAATAAAAGGATAAATAGGTAATCTAGTAAGAATATAGAACTTTGATGTTTGAATATTTAATAATTTAAATATAGGAATTAGCAACTTAGGGATAAATATTCATAACTTTGGCTTCACAAGTTTTCACTGTGTATATCCAAGTCAGGTAATTGTTATTCTTAAATTGTCAATACCCAAATTTTAAAATCTCATATTTCTACCAGATTCCATATTTGTCTTTTTATTAATTTACTAGACACTTTTGGATTTTTATAAGTCAAATGGTATTTTTCGGCCATTTTCTTTTTTATAAAACTAATATTGTTTTATACTTTCGTAACAAGGTTAAAATAACATTCCAATGATGGAATCTCTTACTCTACCAATAAGTTGTTAGTTGATGTGATAAATAGCTTTTTTTTAAAAAAAAAAAAAACACACACACACACACAAATTCGAATTTGAGAAGTGCATGTATTAAGAGTGGCGAAAACTCTTTTGCACTCTAAGGCTCTATTTGGTATGGAGGTAAGGGAGGGGAGGGGAAATGGAGGGAAAATATTTAAAAAAGAGGAAAACTCTTGTGGACTCCACCATAAATAACTTTTCTCCTCTCTTCTCTCCATTTTCCCTCCCCTCCCTCCCAACCAAATAGAGCCTAAGTGTTTGATACAAGGAATTTGGAGGGATAATTTTTAAGGAAAATTATAATAAAGGACCTAAAAATAATAATATTTATTAAGAATGACTATAAAAAATGGTAATTATTTTAAAGGACCAAAAATTAAAACATTAAAATAGAAAGACTAAATTGTCCTTGGTCAGATTTCCTATATTATATCTAATTAAATCAGAATCTAAAGTGATTAATTAAAAATGATAAATAGAGATCAAATCAAAATTTGGAAGGGATAGGATATTGTTGCAACCTTTTTTTTTGTTACAACCAATGTTACTACCACTTTTCCAACGTTAGATCAGAATCTCATTTACCTATATAATTTCTCTTTCCTATTAAGATTCTGATCTAACGGTGGAAAAGTGGTAGTAACATTGGTTGTAACAAAAAAAGGTTGTAACAATATCCTATCCTTATCTGGAATATGTAAGTTAGAGTTTCTACTGGTAATTTTTTTATCTCTCTGTGGAGGAACCATAGGTTATTCCATTAATAAAGATCTCTCAGGCCTCCTCCCCTTGTGTTCTATGAATTTATGAATTGTTATGAAATTATCTCTTTTCAAGACCTGAGACAGTGTACAGTTAGCACGAAGACTTGGAATTGTAAAAGTAAAACGTTTTTTTGGATTTCTTACCTTTACACAAAAATTGTAGAATCAAGGGCAATTTAGTTTTTTTATTTTAATATTTTAAGTTTTGGTCCTTCAACATAATTACTATTTTTATGGTTCTTCTTAATAAACATTATTTTTCTTAGGTCCTTTATTATAATTTTTCCTAATTTTTATGAACTGAATTTTTTAAAAGAAAATTGTAAGAGTATAGTAACAAAATTTTAATAAATATTTAAGGAAAATAAATTGACAGAAATTAATTAAAAAAAGTTAACCTTACTTCCCTCCCTTCCCCTCTCATAAAGCTGGGAATTAAGGCCGGCCCTAGCCCTAAACATCTATTTTTTAAAGTCTAGCTCGAGAACACTAGGGCTAGAGTTGGCCTTACAGAACCCAGAAGTTACAATTCCAAATTTTAACTATTTTTTCTCTATTTTTTTTAAAGAAATATAATTAATAAATTACAACAATTAAAGCTCTAATTTATCAAATAAATGTTGTTAATATTAATATTCAAGCAACACGAATTATCCAACAAATAAAAAAATTCACTAATTTGTAATCAAAAACAAATTATTGTTTACAATGAACTCACATAAAACCTAATAAGCATATTTAGGTTTTAAATTTAAACTATTATACAATATTTCTATGACAAGATTAATCATATGACTTGTAATAAGAATGTTGTCAATATAAAAAGCGAGCTGACTTTTATTTTCAGTGAATATTCGAACGGGGGACATATCTTTCAACTCCTTATTATTTTTTTTAAAAAAAAAAATAGCAGGGCCTAACGGGCCAGCCCTACAAGACCAATTTCATTTAATTCCTCTAATTTTCAAGTCCAACCCTTTAAAGGTCAGGGCTTAAAAGGGCTGGCTCGACGAACTTCCGACTTTACCCTCTCCTCGTACCAAACAAGCCCTAACCTTAAGCGCCCTTCAACCTACTTTCTATGATTGATCCAATTCAAAAAGGGAGATAGATATGGCTATGAAGTCTGAACACTCCTACAGCCACTTTTTGAAACACTTCCAAATATTTTGAGAGATAGAGACCAAGCTTCAAGACGATGCTGTTGCCGGCGGCTCACAGGAACAACTCTGAGAAACCAAATCCTCTCAAAAACCTCAAGATGCAAACCGCATCCATTAAGCAGCTCACGTTACAAATTTCTCTCTCAATCTGCAGTGAGAGCAGCAGCAAAGCTCTGAAATTAAGAATTCTTTCTCGCTATAGAAGCCATCGTCGTTTGTGTGTCTGAGTTGGGTTAGTTCAGTTCCGAGACTCTTCCCTGGCTGTTCCAGTTCATACTCCTTTATCATAGTTGGATAACTCACATTGGATAAGATTTCCAAACAAGGTAAGTACTAAGACTGAATTTTAAACATGTTAAGAAGGTTATAGTTGAGAAATTGAGCCGAAGTTCGAAGTAAATGATCAAAAGGATTAATTTTTCAATTTTTTTTTCAAAATTGAAGTATCAATATTTAATTACTTATCAACATGGTCACCTCTCCCGACCACGAACTCAAACTAATCTGTTCCTCTAAATTCAATTCCCCTTGGTTAAATGGCTTTTATTTTGGAAAGCATAAAATCATATCAAGACAAGTCATGCCCTTGAGACTCTGTTCATATAATTATGCAGGGGCTATCACTGACTTTTTAGGCAGTCAAGCCCAAGAAAAACAAGGGCTAACGCGTTTGATAAGGAGTAAGAGAACAAAAGAACCATAACAGGCGCAGAATCACTTCCAGATACAATGATGCTATGGATCAAGTTTTACAAACGGAACATATATTTAGTGAATTGAAACAATGTTTACTCGTAGGATGAAAAGCTCATCTGATAAGTTATCAAGTGATACACGAAAAGGGTGAGAATGGAAGTCATAAAACAATTTATCCCTTCTCCCCCTTGTGCTTTCTTAGAAAAAGAAAAACATAGAGATACATGATCAGATCACAACCTAAACTACATATCCCGTTTATAAGTGATACGTGTCGTGGTGACAAGTCCTTATCAGCCGTTTTCTTCAGCAGCAAAAATGGAACTCCTGAGTTCATTCCAAGTCATCAATCCAATCACCATATATCCTACTGATTTTATCTGGACCTTTCCACTTCTGATGAGCTCTCTGGCCTGGCCTCTGAATCACAATGGAAGACCTTTGTGAAGGAACTCCGATATGATAGACATCAGGATGAGCCACAGGAGTGACCGATGAAACGACATTATCAGCAGTCGTTTTTGAAGGCATCCCGCCCTGCTTCGTGTCAGGAGCAGTAGCAGATGCAGTGTCTCTATTTTCTCCCTCCATAGCCCCCCCACCATATCGGTGCAGCTCTGAGGTGCAAATATAGAATGAAAACTCAGACTGTGAAATGGCTGATTAAATACAGTTCAGACGATAACAGTTTAAGCCCATGAGGTACTGAGCTAATGTTAATATCAAAGAAAAATGTTTTTAAATATTGCACACAAGAACAAGTACTGATTAGCTGAGAGTATAAAACAGCACTGGACTCATTCCTTGGTGAAGATAGCACCCAGAAGTCAGAAGGAATAATAAGCAGCAAGTACACTGACTAAATCATTAGCATTCAACTAATGATGACAAAAATCTGTCTCAGATAACACAATTTTCATGATGAGTGTAGAGTACTAGTAATAGCAGAACATCAATTAGGACATTTATCCTCCAGCTTTTGCTTAACACTATATCACAAAATCCACGGCTACATTTAAGGGTAAAGGATGTAATTTGAACACATTGCTTTAGGGTAGAAAGCACGAAACCATGAATGCACATCAGTCATGCACAACTTTAGCCACAAAATCCTCAGGGAAAGAGAATGAAGTACCAAAATTAATAGGGCAGATTTTTCTACTTACATAATCTCTTGCCATTTTAGATGCAATCTTCCTTCGCCAATTGATCATCATACCAGTTTTTATTGATTTGAAATGAGAAGGCAACCAAATAGTTTAGTTAATCATTCCTACACCTTGTGAAAAGTGTCCTTGTTCTAATACAATGTAAAGCAATCCCCCCCCCCCCTTTTTTTTCCTCTCTAATCTATGGGTTTTGGGATATATAACTGTTTTAATCACTTCTTTCTGATCATTTCCTCCATATGATGTTTCTCCAGATAACAATAATATGTATCTTATGATGCCATTGTTTAATCCAGAGAGGATCAGTTATGTAGATTGTGAATATAATTAGGTTAGATAATTTGGGGATTAGGTTAGGTTAGATTGGGGTTTTATTGGCACAATTAATCCTATGAGGCCAGTGATGTGGCACTATACTAATTCTATGAGGCCGAGGCCATAGGGGTAGTTAGGTAATTAGCTAATATAATTAGTAATATCAGTTAGTAGCTTCAAGGAGACTTAGTGCATAACTGAATAAGCGACTAAGGCTAGTGTCTATATAATGGAGAGCCTATGCCTATTGTATTGTTGTTGATCGTGTATGAATGAACAGCAGAGCAACAGTTCTGGTGACCTCTACTCTCTTGTTTCTCTTCCCAATTCCTCTCAATTTCTGTTCTGTCTTCTACTATCCTAAATTCTACAACTATTGCATCAGTGGTGTCAGAGCAGCTCAGTCCTTGGCATGCTCCTGTGCAATCTGATATTCTTGAATCAAGCCTAGCCTTTCTTTTCCCCTTACGGGTTGGACTTGTCTCAAGATACTCAACAAAAAAAATCAAGACGACTCAAGAATTTCATTCTTGACTCACCAAAAATAGCACCAATCACTTATGGGTTGCTTCTGGTTCACCAGTGGTTCATCGGCTTCTGAGCTTTTGCATACCTCTGTGTGCAGCGGAATTGATTTTGGATTCTGCTTGTGTCATCGGTTGATTCCAATACCCTTTTGGTTGCATCGCATTGGAAATAACTTTGGGTTCAGGTTTGTTGAGTTCGAGATTCTGGGCTCTCCCCGTTGGGTGTGGCGTCTTCCATTTCCGGATTCTCCATCCCCCATTGCTTCAACAGACTAGATGTTAAATTCCGTGGGATTCAGAATTACATTTTCTTGGGAGTTTGGCAGCACCCAGAACAATTTCCACGTTTTATGTTCTCATCGACCAAGTCTGATTTTTCTCTAATTGCATCGTCGGCAAACTTTGAACAACTCACCTTTGTCGTCAGTCGGTAATTGCTCTGCCTCATCTAACAATTGTTGGGTCTTACGTCATCTCTGGGTATTGGTTCGACAACGAGTATTTAGTCTAGTGTGCCTCATTGGGTCTTTATTTGTTCCCCTGTTTATGGTTGTTTTGTTCATCGAAACCTAAAAACTCATTCTGGGTGCCATTCTAATTTGTCTGGATTTGTCGTCACATTCTGATTGTCATCGGAATTACCTACTTTGCCAATCTTGAATGGTGGAGACTCAATCACAAGCATCATCGGCCGCCATAACTAACCCATGGAAATTCGCGTCCAGGCAATCGAAGACACAATACTGGGACTTGCGAATCTACCAGCAGCGGTGCAAGCACTTAATGACCAAGTGGCTGCATTCACAGGGAACCAAAACAAAGACCAGCAAGCAGAGAATAATCATTATTAAGATCCTTGCCACTATGAACGACGTGGCTACCATCGACCTTGAGATGAATACACTCCTCCAACACGGTTAACGAAACTTGACTTCCCAAGATTTCAGCGGCAAGATATCCTAGGATGGATTTATAATTGTGAGCGTTATTTTGAATTAGACGAGACACCTGATAATTGGAAGGTCAAATTAGCCAACGTAAACCTTGATGAGAAGGGTTACATTTGGCATCAAGCCTATATGGAAGAAGAAGAGAGTCGACCTGTATCATGGACTAAATATATGCATGCTTTGCGCACACAATTCAGATCGCCATTCGAGTCACCAATGGGTGATTTCAAGAAACTCTATCAAACATGGTCTCTTGATGATTATAATGATGAATTTGATGTTCTTTGCTGCAAATTACAACTTCGGGAAGACCATGTCGCTCAAGCATACATAGAGGGGCTGCATAGTGAATGTGCTCGCCAAGTATGACTTCAACACCCTTAAACACTGACCGAAGCCAAAGATATTGCCAAAATTTACGAGTGCAATGCTAAAAGTAATAAATCTTGGCCTTGACGAAATTTCAGTGAAACCTCCAACAATCAGACGCAATGGAAGAATAAGAAGAACCCTATTTCCACAGCAAAACCACAATCCAATAGCTCCAACTCCAATTGGTAGACCAGAACCAATGGGGCTTGGGGCAGATCAGCCAACACAGGGGCTTCAACTATATCTACAGCAAGAACAGGGCAGTCCATGGTGTAGCAGGCCTCCGCCTTCAACAGGGATGATTTGGATGAATTGAGGGCCAAGAAGCTTTGCTTTTACTGCCGGAAACCGTTCTCCCATGACCACACATGTCCTCAACGGCAAAGAATGCAGATGTAGTTAATTGAGATCAGCCCGGATGAAATAGAGGCAGTAGCTACATCCCCTACAGCCCATGATGACACTTCACCAAATGAGTGTCTCCAAATTTCACTCTACACAATGTAGGGGAGTGCTAGGGTCATATCTATGCGAATTCAAGGCTATCTGGGCAACGGCAAGTGCAGGTATTAATTGACAATGGAGCTTCACATGGTTACTTGGACTATGAGCTTGCTTGTAAACTTGGTTGGAAAGGAACACCAACTACCAAGGGTGAAGTAGAAGTGGCCGAGGGTGCAAAATTGAAGCTTTTTGGTGTGTGGAAGGGGTTTAAATGGAAGATGCAGGGGCAAGACTTTGTTTTTTATTTAAGAATTATGGAAATCAAGACATATGACATCGTTTTGGGTCTACATTGGCTGCATGAGGTAGTTCATCATGCCTCTTGGAATTATGATGACTTATCTATGACGTTTTGTGATGGATCCGGGATCCAGATCAGTCACCAATATATTCAAGAACAAAGAATCCAAGTCATTGACCAAAATACTCAAACATTCATATATTCATTTATAATACTTATCACTGTCTTACAATAATTATATAGATAGAATAAAACAAATAACTGATAATAACTTCCCTATACATAACTTCCTATGGATAAGACACAAATAACTCCTTATAACTCCCTATAGATAAGGTAATATAACTGCCTAATAATTACTACTTGACACTAGCCTTTTTCCACGTGTCTCTGCCTTACATTCCTATCACTACCCTCCCCGTGAAAATGAGCCTTGTCCTCAAAGCAGAATTGAGGAAATTGGGTGGCAATCAAATCATAAGACTCCCAGCTAGCTTCTTCAAGCGGTATATTCTTCCATTGAATGAGTAAGTGAAGATCTGGACCAGAATCAGTTAGCAGCACCGTAGAATCCAAAATCTGATTTGGTTCAAGAAGAAATTTCCAGTCATCATCATAGCTATGGAGTGAAACCTGGGAGGAAGTTTGAGGAAGTCCTTGAAGCCTATAACACTTTCCATCAACCCAAAAGATCATGAATAACTGCTGCCAATTTGCCGCAATGGTATTAAGAGAGGCTAGCCATTTTATTCCTAGAACCATATGCACACTACCGAGTTTCAGAGGGAAGAAATCTTCTTTAATAGTTAAGGCTTGAACCTGGATAACCAAATTTATGCAAATAGAATTGCAACCAGTCATAAAACCATCACCAGTCTGAACACCAAACCGTGGAAGGCGCTCTGCCGTTAAATCAAGTTCAGTAACCAGGTTGCTGGAGATGAAGTTGTGCGTGGATCAAGAATCAATCAATATAAGCACTGATTTCAATGATAGAGTCCCAAGAATTTTCATAGTAGTAGACGATGGTTTGCCCAGAAACGCATACAGTGAGATTTCCGCAAAAACGCTTTGTCTGATATCGTCTTCCTTGTGCGTCTCGTTTGTTAAATCTCCATGTTCATCGGTTAACTCCATGATTTTCAACGAAGAAGCGTTACATCGATGACCCGATGTAAATTTATCCCCACAACGGTAACACAAGAAACGCATACAGTGAGATTTCCGCAAAAACGCTTTGTCTGATATCGTCTTCCTTGTGCGTCTCGTTTGTTACATCTCCATGTTCATCGGTTAACTCCATGATTTTCAACGAAGAAGCGTTACATCGATGACCCGGTGTAAATTTATCCCCACAACGGTAACACAACCCCTTAGACCTTCGAATTTGTCGTTCTGTGTCCGACATTCCCGAAGCTGTTGCTGCGATCGGATTCTGCGCAGATCCCACCATGATTTGCGGTTTGCTATAGTTGGAAATGGCCGAATTAGAGGAATTATTAATTCCCAAATTAGTTGCTGAATTTGAGGAATTATTAATTCCCCAATTATTCCCTAATGCTTGATAACAGAAATTTGAATTAAATTCTGATCCCTGAAATTGCGCACCCTTCATATCAGACTGTTACGGAGCGTATTTGGCCTCAAACTCCAACGCGAGACTTGCGACTTTGTAAACGGTCCGTGGCTTTTGGATTTTGACATCTGATTTTAAATTTCCCTTTAACCCATTGATAAAAAGTGCTAACAGGCATTGCTCAGGCCATCCTTATACGCTAAACGATCGATGCACAAATTCTTTTCTGTATTCTTCTACAGATCCGGTCTGCTTTATATCGCAAAGGTAGACATCAGGATTCTGAAATTCCGTTGGCCCAAATTGTTCCTGGAAAATTTGAATTAATTCTTCCCAATGCCGTATGGTTCGACTAGATGACACCCAGGTAAATACATCATGTGCTTCTCCTTCCAAATACATTGCAGCCACCTCTATTTTCAAATCTTCAGGGGTTTGATAATACCTGAAATATTTTTCTACCTTCATCACCCAGCCTCTCAGATCTCCACCTTCAAATTTTGGGAATTCGACTTTAGAATGAGGACGCTTGTTTGGTCTTTTACTCCACCAAGGCATTTCTCCTTCGGATTCTTCATATGGTTCTGATGGTTTTCCGTGTTCTCTCTCCATATCTTCTATCATAACAGTAGGAGTTTTCTGCTTCTTTACTTCTTTCATCTCAGCATCTAAACTTAAGAGTTTAGATACAATGAAATTCAGTTGCTGCGTCACATTTTCTGGGGCTGAAGGTAGTTCTACGGTTTCTGGTGTAGAAAATTCTGCCTCTTGATTGGGATGAGCAGAATCAATGGATTGTGGTTTCTTCCTATTATTGCCCATAACTCACAAAAATTGGCCCAGAAATTGAACACTGCTCTGATACCAAATTGATGGATCCAAGATCCAGATCAGTCACCAATATATTCAAAAACAAAGAATCTAAGTCCTTGACCAAAATACTCAAACATTCATATATTCATTCATAATACTTATCACTGTCTTACAATAATTATATAGACAGAATAAAACAAATAACTGATAATAACTTCCCTATACATAACGTCCTATGGATAAGACACAAATAACTCCCTATAGATAAGGTAATATAACTGCCTAATAATTAGTTAATTACTACTTGACACTAGCCTTTTTCCACGTGTCTCTACCTTACATTCCTATCATTTTGGTATAAGGGCTCCATGTGCACCTTGAAACCAATGCCTCTATCCAACTGCAAGGTAGTTAACCGAATCAATGACTCCATGGCTGAGGGTAGTCAACACTTCCTTTTACACTCTCTAGAAGGTCCTAATACTTCTGCCTATACCCTTACTCATGGTAATGAGGAAGCTTCTGCTTGTGTTAAGAAATTATTGAAGCAATCTGGGATTGCTTTCAAGGAACCCAACTCACTCCCACCTCTTCGAGAGAACCAGAACCATCCTATTGTGCTGAAGGAGGGACCTGATTCAGTTAATCTTCAGCCTTACCGCTATCCGGCAATACAGAAGGACGAAATTGAAAAATAGGTAAAGGGTCTCTTAGAATCTGAGGTAATACAAGAGAGCTCTTCTTCTTTTGCTTCACCTATCGTACTAGTCAATAAAAAAGATGGGGCTAGGCGTATGTGCATAGACTATCGAGAACTAAACACAACATAGCATACAATGAAGAGTATTGTGCATCCTTGGTTCTGGTTCTGGGTATGGTGCTACATCATTGTGTTGTTGTTGTTAGAACCTAAAATAGGTGAGGAATAAAACAATCTCTAATCTTAGCGAAGGCGCACGCGCGTTCAATCAAATTAGCCAATCTTTAATAATTAGGAAATTCCACTAATTAATTAAAGTCCAGGAGGATACTCCAAAAAATTATTCTTTGAAATATTTGACACTTTATTGATGAGAATGATTTACAAAGAGTAGACTCTATTCAAAATTCAAATACGAAATATATTTAAATCTAAGATTTAGATAACTAATAATCCTATATCTTATCTAATAAGATATAATAATAAAATATAGACTAACTAATAATCCTAACAACTATATCTTATCTAATAAGATATTCCTAAAAATAATATAATTAACTCGATTAAATAAAAGATAAAAGATAATCAAACTAATGAATTAATTCCTAATAAATTAAAGCTGACAGAGTTGGATCCCTATTAGTTGTCCTCATCGAAACTTTGGACTCTGGGTGTTTGTCGAATTCTCGTCAGTTTCAAGCATCGCTGGCGTCATCGGCTTCTGGTAACTCATTTCTATCGTCAGTTCTGCACGTCTTAATGAGCATCGCATTTTGAGGAAAAGGACCAAACAAAGAAAGAAAGAAAGAAAAAAGGAAATAAGAAAAAGTTGGGGGAAAAAAAAAACTTCTCTTCTTGTTGGTATGGGACAATGGCTAAAGGGAAACCAAAAAAACAAAAATTCTCTTCTTGTTGGTATGGGACAACAGCTGAAGGGAAACTAAGAAAGACTCCACCAATGGTGTTTTCTTTGAGACATGACTAACCAGAGAAAGCTACCTACGAAGGGTTTTGACTGAAGGGGCTGACCAACAAGAGGCTGAGTGAAGGACTGCATAAAGTATCGTGGAGTGAAGTCGTTAGGAAGTGGGCTCTCAAAGAGGATGTTTTTGATTGATTCAGATCTGTATTTTTTAGTTTTGTATTTTTATTCTTTAGGTTTGTGTTTTTGTTGTTTCACATCCTTGAGGGCAAAGATGTCTTTGGGAAGGGGGTATTGATCTGTAAACTATGAATAACTAATTAGGTTAGTTAGTTAGGAAGAGATTAATTCGCTAGTTAGTTGTTAATAACTAATGGTAATTAGTTGGGACTAGTAGGTCTAGAGGTATTGCCTACATAAGGCATATGACTCTTCATTGTATGCTATGCTTTGTCGAATAATGATTCATGATGAATGAAGATACACAATGATGTGATTCTGTGTTTTCTCCCTCTCCCCCTCTTCTCTTCCCAAATCCTCTACATTTCTACAACATCTATATCAGGATCGTATGATTGGACACTTGTATTTAGCTTTTTCTCAGCTAGGCCCAACTTCATTCTTCAACAACATATTATTAGCATGCATCTTCCCATGATCTTCATTCAATTTGGCCTCTATTGTAACATCAGAAGTTGCCTAAAAGTGCACCAGGGTAAGCATGACTCATGTTCTCATGCCATCATAAATAGCATCTCTTGGCCCTAAGGATTTAAGCTACCCTCTTTTTGAACATAGCCCAACTTCTCTTTTTGAAGTTTTCACGTTGAGGTGCCTTATATCAAACAAAGCAAGCTTAGATATTGAAGCACACAAAGCATAGGAAGCAAGGGTGAAAATCATCATTGTCATTATATATATAATTTCTAGGAAGACATGACACTATTCATAAGTCACGAGCTAAGGCTCACTTCAAATTCTATGCAACAACTCATGGGACCCACCATCGAGTTATGCATAAACAAAATGGGAAACTGAAGAACAATATCCAAATTCCTAAATATTTTTACAAACCGAACGACAAAGTTGCAGCCCATAAGACAGGTATATATACCTGTTTGGAATAGCGATTGAAACTTTCAAAAACATTTCAATCGTAATTTACAGTATGTGAGAGAATATTTGTCTCAATTTGCGTGAATAAGCACTTTTGGGGTGTCCAGAAGTGATCTCATATGCCTTTTATAGGTGATTGAATAAGCTCTAATTTAACTAGGATGAGAAACCCTAAATTAAGACTCAAGTGAACAAAACTACCTATAATATTCCAACTAAGTATAAGATAGCCCAAGACTCAAACTACAGAGTTCCAAAATCTTAAGTTACACATAAATTCCAGTGACCGAGAAAAAGTTGTCTATAAATTCCCAATTATAGGTACATCATTAATGAATACAATTATCATGAATTTCTTCTCCCCATGCTTCCTTTGACAAAGTCTTAGCTAAGTGCATAATAGTTTGAAAGCAATGAAAAAGAAAATTCCCTGGCTGAGGGTCAACAATTCTGCTGTTTCTATATTTCAGTTGTTTGTTAGACTGTTCACTATGCAATGAATAAGAACCCATTTTCTCTCTGTTTAATACGTATGTGTCCCGCATTTCCTAAAAAAAATGGTAAGGGATAAATAAGTCGATTTAAAGTAAACTTGACCAGTATGTTTAATGAAAGTCGTGCTTGTCATATAATTACACCTCTTAGTAGTTAGTATCCGCCACAACATACATGTTTTTGTATTGTGTTGCCGTAGGGAATTTTGCTCTCTATGGAAATATAGCTGTAGTGACCATAGGAAATGAAAATTTTATGTCTAGTAATCAAAAGCAACCCAATGTCAATCCTCAGAACTATTATCTCAATCACAAGAATGTGTATCCCTTCCAAAAAGTGGCAGGCACAAGCTAAATTTTAATTTCAGTAGCATGATATGTCCTATACAGGCCCCATAAATTATGATCAAGCCACAGCTATCCCAAGTCGTCACTGGACTAAAAGTTGAAGCTAATTCCTTTCACAAAATTTCTAATTCAGGTCTATAAGTTCCACGATAACCCTACTTGAGAGTAATTTTGGTGATTTAGCGGATTTGAAAAGACTACAGCAAAAGAAAGAAAGTCTGAAAAAGAAAATATTACAGCATAAATGTTCATTTTTCTTTTACTAAAAGCATAAGCTCTTAAACATCTCAAGGTAAACAAACCATACCTGCAGCGCCATGAGCAAAATGGCATTTATTTCCAAATGGGCAATACCCAGTCGTCTCCCATTTATTACAAATCCGTGTTTTCCAATTTGATGGCTTGGAATTAGAGCCACTCCCAGCACCACCATACCCACCAGGACCCAAACTTATAGCCACACTCTCACGATTCCTAGATTGTTCGTCATGCAGAAATGTACAATTATCTCCATATGGGCATCCTTCTTCCGTGTAAAACTTCTTGCAATGGCGACCTTTATACGCTCTCTGCATCTCACCAGCAAACCCGGACGACACAATGGACGGAATTTGAAACTCCTCTCTTGGTTCTGACATTATGGATTTTTCCTCTTCATGAGCGGCCACAATTTCTTGCCAATTCGGCGGTGGCCGACGAAGCTCTTCGACACTGTGGGCGAAATTACAGTTGGTAATATAAGGACACGTACCGGCCCGGAATTTGCAACACAGTTTCGTCTTGAAGAACATTTTCCCAATAGTTTTGGACCGATTCGATGAAGTCGCATCCTGAGAATTTCTAGATTTCTTATTTGGGGGTTCGCTCCCAGATCGTGATTGGGACTGCCTTTGATCGTAATTCGAGTCCGAGGGAGTGTCGGCGTCGCCGTTGTTCCAAAATCGATAATCGTCTTCCGTCGCCCAATCGGCCTGGTCAGTGGACCAGTTTTCATTTCCACCACCACCAGTGATTATTTGAACGACGTTCCCATCTCGAGCATAATCCATTACGAAAATAATGGAGATTTAAAAAAAAATGTACAATTTTAAGTTAAAAGTACATAGAGAAAAACCCTAAGCACGCAATGCGGTGCTAACTGGTTTAACTAAAAAATCAAACACGACTCTGAGACCAAACAAGAACGACAATAACAGTCTCACCGAACCGAACATAATAGATAGAAAGCAAAATGGATAAGTTAAAAAATGGAAGGCACCAAAATGGTCAAGTAGGAAGCAGCTAGATCTGCGGCATGAGAGGAGAAAACATGGTGAAAGAACATGAAATGATTTGGAATTGCCGAATTAAGAAACGGATTTACTGTTTTGGAATTTAGAAGATGGGGACATATTTATAGTTGGAAACGAGATAAAAGATTTGCAGTAATTAATAAAGAGGGCAAGCAGAATATATCTTGTGGAAAAAAGGTCCAAGATTACTAGTAATAACTTCAGAGAAGATCTTCGACAAAACAGCCTACAGATCCTCCTCTTGTCTATTTAGCCACCACATTGAATTTTTTTTCATATAAATTTACTATTTCAAACTTTATCTATATTTGACCCAAAAAAAAAAAAACTTTATCTATATTCAATAGAGATAAATTTATAAAAGTATTAAATTTTAAGATAGAATTAACAAACTTTAAGATTTTTATTAATCAGTGTTAAATATGTCATAAATATAAATATGTTGAAAAATATGTCATTTATGACCGTTTTCGTACGTCCGACTAGCATTGTAGAGTCAAAGCTATTTTAACAAATTTTAACTACTTTGTTCAATTTTTTTTTAAAGAAATAAAATTATAACAATAAAGGTCATAATTTAAAATATAAATATTGTCAAGATTAAGGTGTAAATGGTATACATTATATAACAAACAAACAAACACAGTCCATAAAATCATAATTAAAAGTGAACTATTATCCACAGACTACCGTTATAACTAATTAAAAAGAAGACTTAACAAAATAAAAAACACTTAAATATGTTTTGAAACATCTAAGTAGTCAACAAAATGAAAACATATGATATGAACAAAATAATCACTATAAAATAAGTTAAAAAATACAAAATTAGTAAAAATACTTATGAAATTAAAAAAAAATGTCTTTTATAAGTTTTTAATTTTTAAGGTTCTTAGTACGAGACGTTATTATGAAATTTGATTTTTAAAAAGATAATAACAATTAAATATTTACAATATCATTAACAAAGCATAAAAAAATTAATTATATTATTATCATATAAATAATTTTAAAAAACATATGGGCATAAAAGGGTTGGCCCTTGGTCATATAAGGCAAATCGCTTGGCTTTACAAGGTGAGCTCTTCTAGAGTCGTTTTTACTTTTGATACAAAAATCTTAAACCCCGACCCTTACAAATTCAGGGAATAAATGGGTCTGTCCGACGAACTCAGCCCGTTTTCCTAACTCTAAGATCTCATGTGTATGCTTTGCTTGGATGGAGAGAAAATGGAAGAGGAAAGAAAAATGGGGTGGAAAAAGGGAGAAGAAAAAGCTTTCCCCTGCTTGGTTAGGAAAGAAAATGGAGGAGAAAGGAAAAGTGAGAAGGAAATTAGGAAAATGGGGTGAGTCCCACACCCTTTTTTCCTCCCAAAATTTCTCTCTACAAGTTGGGAGATTTGGGGAGAAATTTTGTTGTCCTAAGCCGCCCCCTATGGCCTATAAACAGTTACCCACCACCGTATCAAACTACCCAATACACAAGGTATATTTTTTTGGGAAAATTTTATTAAGCCCTTAATAATATGATATAATTTCAGTTAATCCCAAAACTTTTTGAAACTCTACTGTACCCTATGAGTTAAAATGAAATTAAGTTTTAAAGTAAAAAGACAATGATGCCCTTCTTTTACTTTTTTTAAAGAGCATTTAAAAATGAAATAAAGGTATTTACAAGACAAATAAAGAGATTCAAAATAATACAGCAAATTAAAAGTATCTTGATCACTCACAAGATTAATATGAAAATTCACAAGATAAATATGAGTATTTACATGACAAATAAAAATATTTACATGATAAAAAGAGCCTAGGGAATTAAGAACATTTTAGTAATTTATAAGACAAATATGAAAATTTATAAGCCAAATATCAGAATTCACAAAATAATTTTTTTTTGCTCAAAAATTCACAAAATAAATAAGTCAATTTAGAAGATAAATAAAGTAAGGGTATGTCTTTTCACCCCTCAAAACTTAATTTCATTTTGATCCAAAGAGGCACACTAAAGTATTAGAAAGTTTAGTTGTTTTATGCCAATCGAACTCGACTTATGATTAGAAATACTCTTAGTCTCTTAGCTGCTCCACCAAGTTTGATATGGCCACGATGATGAATCCGGAAAAAAGTCGTATTATTAATTTCTGTATATTTAATTATTATTTTCAAAAACATGTTTATTTTTTTTATATTAAACTTTAACCCTTTCATTTTTATATTATATTTTTATTAGCTATTAATAACGTTGAATAATGTATAATTTGATATTTCCTTTTAATATATTTAATTTTAAGAAAATATCCATTTTTTAATTTTACCTTAAAAATAACATAGTTTTAAATTATTTGGTTTTAAAAATATATCTTTACCATTTTAAGTTATTTGATGATGATGATGATATTAAAATGATTTTGTAACTGTAATATTTAATTTAATTTTAAATATGATTTTTTAATATAAGGGTAAGGGCATTTTAGTCATCAAACATTTGCTAATCCTCTTGCCTCCCAATTTTCTCTCACTCATCCGAGCACATAGAGTGATAATATTTTCTCCCTATTTTTCTCCTATCCTCCCATTTTCTCCCGATTTTTGTTGTCCATGAATTACATTTGAAGTTGGTCCTTAAAAAACATATAAATGTCATTTATGAGAGGTTTTGTAGTAACTCTTTATCCTTTTGTTTCCAACATATTCGATTTTTGCGTTTAGAATAGCTTCTCTTCCCGAAAAAATAAAAAATATTTAATACATTATTTTTACTATAATCATGTTAAGTTTATTTTCAACTTTTATCAAAAGTACAATCGTAACCATAAATTATTTATTATTTTTTGAAGTAAAAATAATAATAAAACTTTTATAATTGTGGTGAAAATAAAAAACCGTTAAACTCAATTAACTTTAATCTATTACAGTATGAAAGCTTTAAAATAGGGTTAAGGAGCAATTTAGCCAATAAACTATTGGTTCAGGAGCGTTTACCACAATAAACTTTTAGTTGGATCTTAAATACCAACCAATTTTTTAAAATATTAACTCAGCACAAAATCCACCAACCTCCGTTAATGTCCGTCACTGCGCCTTCCTGCCTCGGTTCACAATTTCTATACAGAGTACACATGGGCAAAACCAGTCAAATCCAATCCAATTCAATTCACGAAAGCCAGAAGCAAGAAACCGAAAAGAACAAATGCTCGAACCAAAAATCCTGAGTTGAAACATGCAAATTCACTTACCATAGTCTCCAAGAACATGAAGAGCAACCACAATATCACCAGGCTGAGCAACCTTAACCAAAGCCCATGTGAGCAACTCCCTGTTGGGAGAATCCCACTTCACTCCCACCAACACCATCCGGCCACCTGATTTCCCGTTGCTGCCTTCTCCGGCTAAGTAGTTCTCCACCAACATTTTTCTCCCCTATTTCCACACACTGTTTTGTAATTTCATCTCCCTATTTCCACACACTGACCTTTCACTTTCAACCTTAGCAACCATCTCTTTTTGTCTCCAACCCACCACCAGCGACCTTCTCCAACACCCACTGCAACTGCCAGCGACCTTCTTCCCCACCCACCAGTGACCTTCTTCTCTACCCACTGCAACCGCCGGAGACCTTCTTTGACTTTGTCTTCTTCCTCTTTTCCCCCAACCTCTATTGACGAACCATGCCCAACCTTCAGTTTCTCCACAAGATCGACGGCAAGATTGATGTCATCCCCGACCTCCTCCTCGCGTTTTCTCCACTTTTTTGCCTTCAATTTTCCATATTCGCAACTTTAATTCCCACCGCAAGTAAGTTTCGACTTTCCTAGATTTACAACTTTGTCGACCCACCAGATTTTCTTTGGCCATATTGGGAAAAGTGAAAAGATGTGAAGAATGTTTATGGTTGGGAGAAAATTTGAAGTGGGGAGCAGGTTTACTAAGAAGCAGAGCCTCCATTTGCGAGTTTGGTGAAGTGGCTGATGATGACCAATTAAATGACTCCCCGGGGGGGGGGGAGAGAATGAAAATTTTGTGTTTGTTTGGAGATAAGGAAATCACATCCACTTCACGGTTGCCACGGACTGCATTTGGATTTTCAACAGTACAGGTGTTCCAGGCATTTGGATTTTCAACAGTACAGGTGTTCCAAGTGTTTCAAGTGCAGTAACGGACATTAACGGACGTTGGGGGATTTTGTGCTCAGTTAATATTTTTAAAAGTTGGTTGGTATTTAAGGTCCAACTAAAAGTTTATTATGGTAGACGCTCCTGAGTCAATAGTTTATTGGCTAAATTGCTCCTTAACCCTTTAAAATATCCACACCAAAATTAAAAACTATGATTGTTGTACAATTAGTGATTTTTAATCTCCCTCCCTCTAACAATTACTTTCATCTTCTCTCACACGCACATATTCCCCTCTGTGCATCCTCATCACCACACCACCACCATCGACAATTCCAAAAAGTTATCATCAACAATCCTTACCAAAAAAGTAAGAAATTGGAAAAAAAACATAAAGAGATGTTTTTTATAATTTTTATATTGAAGTCATCAACAAGCCAAACTCTGCAATGAGTTATCATCACCAAGAAAAAAAATTCAAAATGTATAGTAGCAATTCCAATAACAAAATTACATCAGCTTCATAGTAATAATTTAAAATGAAAAAAGGTTCACAGTTAGTATGGCATGTAGAATGAGAGGTTTACCTCATCATCAACACTAAGAAGCAGGTTACAGGAGCTTTATGCAGAGGACCATGTTGCGGAGAAAATTCTTGTGTTGTCCCCTTTGGTCAAATAGTCGGCCGTCTTGAATAGCATTTCATGAACATATATTAGGAGGGTAATTACATTTTTATCCTTATGATTTTTTTTTCAGATCTTAACATATCAACTTAAAAGGCTTATTAATAGGCTTAGGTCTAGCCTGTTAAAAAAAACAGACTTTGAACTAGGTCTTGGCACCCCTACTTATAGGTCTAATTAAAATATAAAAGTAAAGAAGGTAAACCCTCTACGGCTCTACCCCTTACCTCCTCCCCCACCGACCAAACTAAACAAGATCACGATATACCATTTCTTTCCATTCTCTCTCTTCAAACCAAATAAGCCTTAGTGTGGTTATTGGTTAGAGTAACTTTTGGCTATCATACTCTCCATTCATCTCATCTCTATCAGACATTTAAACTCTTAGGAGGTGTTAGTATGGGGATTTGGAGAGAATGAGAGGAAAATTTTTCATGAGCTGGATTTTTAAAAAAAAAGAAAAAAGAAAAAGTGAGATTATAAAATTTTAACTCTACTTCTTTAATTTTTTTCTAAATCCAACTTTGAAAAGTAATTTCATCTGCTTACTTTCCTTCCCCTCCCTTTATACCAAACAGCCCCTCTAATATGAGGGGGAGGATTCAGGTTTAGCATACTATTATTACTCATACGTATAGTTAATATATGAAAACAAAGAATTTAAATGGGTTAATATAATTATTTGTCCTTATACGTTGATCAAATTTTAATTTTAATTCATGTTGTGTCAAACAGTTAGTCTTAGTCCTTATTATTTGATAAGAACTTAATATGAAGGCCAAAATCAAATAGGTTAAAAGTGTAGGGACATGTAATTAAAATCAGGCAAAATCCTTATAAAACCATAAAAAACTAAAATCTCTTTGCAATGATATTAAGTTAAATTTAAAGGGTCGTTTCTAGTACATCGCTTGCGTGTTGCTCTCTTCCTCCACTCGATTTGATGATTGATAAATGACAAGACCACCCTCATCTACACGACTTCCTCTCCGATCCTTCCCAACCACAATCCATGCATTCATTGGCCACCGCCCATCTTATCTTTTGTCGTTTTGACAAATACCAATTTCCCTTATCAGCTTTTGTTTCAATTTTGGACCTAGTTTTTGGTTTCTCATCACTATGCAGTATGATGAAGCGAAGTGGAGCCCACGAATGATCAAGGAATTGCATTTGCATTCAGAAAAAAGAATAAAAAAAATTGCTGGACGTCGTCTCGGACGTCGTTTTGATCACAAAGACAAGCAATTTGCCTCGCTTATCTAACGTAGTTACTACCACCACGTTTTGTTACACAAACCAACCTACGTACAAACTCTTAACTAGTGAGCCCCACCATAATTGTAGGCCCCACCAATATTTTAACGTGAGACTGCTTCTCTAACCACCCTCCTCATAGCTGAACCAATTCAACTCTGGATATCCACCATCAATTTGTTCAACTTCTTGTTGCTTATTCTCTGCTCAATAAACCTTTCACCCTCCTCACTGCATAATTTAATTCAATCCAAGTAAGTATATCACTTTTTTTTAAAAAAAAAAAACTAATGTGAAATTGGATTTTGGGTAATATTTTGATTTTAAGTTTGAAATGAACCAACCTGGGAGGCATGGGAGGAGCTGAAGGAGTCAACTTGCGAGCGAGAGTGAGGGCATCGGGATGAGTATTGATGACACGATTGAAGCACAAATAACGACCGTAGGATGAGATGTCTTCGAAGACCCAGATGTGGGCATCCACCAAGAAGTCGAGATCGACGGTCACCAACACTCCATCTTCGTACATCTCTGCGGCTCCTCTCAAGTATGGAGTCTTGATGGAGAGATCAGGGTCGTCCATCAACAAGCCGGCGTTTATGGATACCATGTTCACCCCTCTGTCCATCGCCAACGCCCAGGCTGTCTTCTCCGCCACCGTCTTTGACATCCCATGCCATAACTGTTTCACCCATCAACATTTAACCACCTTTATTAATTGAACTCACTTGCAAACTGCAATTATACTCATACTATGTTGTTCTTCTAGTCATGTCCTATTTTCAAATCATCTAATAATTGAGATGCCATCATTTTCTCCGTGAGCCACATTTATGACTGAAAAATGCAAGCTGGCTAGCCTCATGTGCCTTCTATCTTTTAAAGTTTTGTTTATTCTAATTTCGCTAACTTTTCGTGCACGCATATCATATTTTACTTCTAAACAGGTCCAAGAAAATTGGCAAAACCTTAAATATCACGTCCAATATGAACTGGCCACCATAGTAAACCAATTACTTATTTGAGATTAAAATGATCACGATAAAACCATGCAATAAAACCAAATAGTTTGATTAATTAATTAGCCAATGCCAAACAATAGCGTAGAACATTCATTGAGTTGAAAAAAAGTTAATTACCTTGAACTTTCGACACAAGTTGACATCACTCCAATGCCTTTCATCCAAGTCTAAATCGAGGGATTTGCGATCCTCCCTCCATACGACGGCGGTGGCTGAGGATGTGAACACCACTTTATCAATGGTCTCTGTTTGAGCACAAGCTTCTAGCACGTTGTGTGCAGCTCTCACCTCCACATCCGCCATATATTCCTGTATATATATCTATATATCAAACCCAGACCACTACCCCACACACATATATATATGCATGTATGTATCAGTCAACCCATAGATTTCTCCTTATAATTAAATCTAGCAGTCTTTTTTCCCCTTTTATTTGGTGGCAATCCAGCCGCCTTTAGTTAATCAACTAGCTAGGTCAAACTTTGTTTTTCTTGTAACATCAAAATACTGAAAACAAAAGACAATTCCCCTCATATGGAATTTGGATTCGGCCAACTTTGGCCAGTTGTCGGGAAAAGCTTGGTAAGTTTAATTTGAAGTTACAAGAGAGAAAAAAAAGATAAAATATTGATTAATTAGATTAGGACACCAAGCTGATATTCATGTGCAGTAGCGGACCTTGAAATAAATATTTAGAGAACCAAATGTATACTCATTAACTAATTAAAAAAATATTTGGAGGGTCAAATATATAATAAAAGTATTTTAACAATTCTAATATATAAGATAATAAACCTTTTTATATTATATTAAAGTTTTTAAAAAAAATTCTAAACAATTTTTTTTTTGGGAGCATGGTTTGCCCTTGTCTCTAAGAAGGTCTGTCCCTATTTATGCGGGAGGTTGGGTAGTGAATTTCTGTGACATTTTTTTGGTGACATTTATTGATGATAATGACATATAATAATACCACCTCCGGTGTTAATTATAACACCTAATTGACTTTTTTTGGAAAGATTAAGGAAATTAAATAAGTTACTTAATTATTTCATATATTATATATCCTTAGATTATATATTAATCTATTAGTTAAACTAATTAGTTTGAAGAAAAAAAATTAAAATAAAAAATATTTTAAAGTAATTTAATTAGCTAGCTTCTTTAATCTCTCCAAAAAAAGTCAATTAAGTCTTATAATTAAGACAGGAGGAAGTACCAATTATTTGGGCAAGGTAGGATTAACCAACTTAAACTAATACTGTTTCAGAGGCCTTATTTCCACTATTCTCGCAGATGTGCATGAACAATTAGATTATACAGGTCATTTAATAGCTGCCCAACAAAGTAGTAGCCGGCCAATTAATTAGGGGAAAAATCTCAATAATAAACTCATATATTTGATAAATATGAGTTTTCCAATCTGTTTCGAATTAAAACTGATATTGAAAAATAAATATACTCCTATATAAGGAGTGTGAAACGTATATTACTATTAATTTCACTGGCAATTTTAGGGGAAAAAAAGAGGGCACTCATTTCTACCTAGAAACTACTTTCCTCTATTGATGAAACTAGTAATTGACGAACGTGATCAAACTCTACTCATCGTCGTCTCCAACCACCATCAACCATGTAAAACGCATGCATGAACTCTCAGAATAAATGCTTTTTTAATCGAGGCAGTAACTTTCCAAAAAATGAAACCGTCCAGATCTCAATTGAATTTCATTAAAAAAGAAAAAGGAAAAAAAAAAGTGAAAACGAAGCTTACATCATAATCAGGCTGGTCTCTCGGAGCCTCGAAGTTGTAAAACAAACCAGAGCAGCCTTTAAGCGCATCAATTATGCTGTGATAATCA
Source organism: Acacia crassicarpa (assembly GCA_034222035.1). Lineage (NCBI taxonomy): Eukaryota > Viridiplantae > Streptophyta > Magnoliopsida > Fabales > Fabaceae > Acacia > Acacia crassicarpa. The sequence continues at coordinate 12,208,945 of JAWXYG010000009.1, read as the reverse complement.
AACGGATCCGATCGGAAAACCTTGAGTTTATCGGAATCCGCAGAGAGCCGACGGAATTGCTCCTCCCCTAAAAAATCACAGAGCAACAAAAACATTAAAGCGATTAAAACGCACCAAAAGTAGTAGTAGAATTAGAATCAGAGCGACGAGCAAAGAAATTAACTAACCGTGATCTTGAACAGCGGCATGGACGGTGCAGCCGCGCTGAAGGAGTCGCTTGACCAAATTGAAGCCAAGATGACTGGAAGCGTCCATCACGCAGACGGTGCTGACAGAGGGATCATAAAATGAGGGTGCCATAGGAGTGATTTGGTGCCAAGACAGAGTGACAGAGAAAAAATGTGTGAAAGTTACAAGGGTTGAGAGAAAAGGTTCCGGAAGAGAAGGAGAGTGAGAATTGGAAATGAGTGTGAGAGAGGAGGAGAGGTATATAAATAAAGAAGAGGGGCTTAAAGGCTAAAGCATTCAAAGACTGTGGATGGTTAGATAGGTTGGAGGTAGTTGCAATTTTCGAGAGACTATGAGACACGCGCATAGGAGAGAGACACGAACACGAGTTCGCGCGAGAGAGAGAGAGAGAGAGAGGGCTTTTCAGCGAGGATGATAAATGAGTTTGGTGGGAATGTGCGTGCCTTTCTTCTCAGCTAACTCCTAATTTCATTTACCTAAAATGGTGCTTTCTGTGGCTCATTATTTAAATATATTTACGAACTGTACGTTTCATTATTAGCGTCCCGTATATGAGTATGTGAAAAAGTCCCAAGAAAATATGTGGTGTGTGTGTTTTTCCATATTTATAAGGTATGTTATTAAATTTTTTTTAATAAATTTTAATTTTACCCTTCATTTATCATTTATCATTATGTAGTAGAATGTTGTTTTGAAAAGTTGTTATTTAAAAAAAAATCTTACTTTAAAAAGCATATAGTTAAATAAGGGTAGGGTTGAAAAATTGTTACTCCTTCTGGTCTTTATTATAAGGCGCCAACTAATAATTTTCATAAATCAATTAAAACAGTTAAAATCAATAAAATTGTTTTAAAATTTAAGTAATTTCTAATATTATCCCTACTAATTGCAGTATATCTAATATTATATTAATTATTACTTTCACCCACTATTCTTATTAAGTATAGACATATATGAAAAAGAATAATTAATACGCTTTGAAAATAAACAATAATATAATTGTTAGTTGTTGCCTTATAATAAAGACTCGAATAAATATATTCTAACAAAATTATATAATATTCAAAATTATTGAGTATTGTCCAATTTGATTGAGGTACATAATTTTTTCCCATCCATGTGAAAAAATGTTTGATATATTTTTCATCTGCAAAGTAGAATTTATATATTTATTTTGATATATTAATAATCAATTGGTCATGTGAAAGATTCAGACCTATGACATAAATTAAAAAAACCGTGGGTTTTTTAATTATTTCGACCTTCAAAAGTCATGGGTTTAAACTTACGTAAAATACTCATTTGTGGATTAAACTATTTGAATCATGAGGCCAAATCTGGACTTTAATAAGCGCTGACGATCTAATTTGTCGCTTCTCCTTTAAGAGGGTGTTTAAATTATTGTTAATTATTTCATTGGATCTTTTTTATAAACAACTTTTTTTTTATTGTATAAAATGAACTGGCATATAAGATTAATTAGAAATAATAAATGTGTAAAAAATGTCATATATTTTTCAAATATATCCTTATTTATAAAAAGAGTATACAAGAAAAAAATGAGTAGGAAATATGAGAGAGAATTAGTAATTAATGATTACATGAAAGAGAATTAGTAGTGAGCGAGGGATAATTAATATAAAATTATGTATTTAATAGGGGTACTAAATGAAATGGGTTAAGCTACAAAAATACATATGAGCTGTTTCCCAAATTGTGCTAACACCAAATGTTTTTTTGAAGGGCAAAAGTACCCACAAACTTTAAAAACATAGAGCAAAAATATCATGATTATTAGATTACCTTAACTGACTTTATTTGCAGTGTGAAAATACTAAAATGCCCCTGACTAAAAAAAATCACACACAATTAAAAAAAAAAAATCACCCACACAATCAGTTCATCCTCTGTTTTTACACTTGTATATGAAGAGACAACGACAGATCTGGAAGTAGAGCTTGCAGAAGATGAGTTAACTAATTCAAATTGGCAAAGTGGATGAAGTTGTCGTCAACGTTGGTGAATAAAGTTGCCATCAGAATGTAAGAAGAAAATGAGAGATGAAGCAAAAAGGGGTGAGTTAGCGACATATCAAAGAGAAAAAAGGGCATTAAAGTAAATTAGAAACTTTAGGCATTTTTAGTTTTTTAAGTAGTGTTGGCCCATATCAAAAAGTAACATTCGGGTTAATGCGATGATATTTTTACTCTAATTTGATTGGGATTTTGGGATTTTTGTCCCTCAAAAAAGTATTTGTTATTGGGTGCACATTGGGTAAAAACTAATGTGTATTTTTATACTTTAACCCTAAAATAAAATGTAGATTTAATTTTGAGTCACAAAAAGAAAGTTACTTAGATTAAGAACTAGCTACAATAAATTGTTTAAAAAAAGAACTAGCTACAAGAAAGATAAAGTTATTTATAAAAAAGACTATAAGGGGTAAATTTTATTATTATATACCATACTCCAATCCAATTTGTAAGGCACTTCATGTTTCACACATACCAAAAAATATTAATTTTTATTAACTCCTCCATAAAATTCAACAACTTTCTAGTGATACCTTTATTTATTATTCCACTTATCTTTATATATATCTCAACGGAATTGTGAAGTTCTAAAGAATTGTTTAAGATTGCTAAACGTAATAAATATGTCGGAAATGTAATTTTCACCAAAAATTGCTCTTATTTATGAATTATGAACCCGTAAAAGACAGAAAGATTAAAGAGAATATATGGGGAAAGAATGATGTGAGAGAATAAGAAATAGAAAAGAGAATGAGTCAGCATTTTAATTAATGTAATATATGAAATTAATTAATAGTTAAGGAAAAAATATATTTATGAGAAAATCTCCATCAGGGCTCAAGTAACCAAAGTAATTGTCAAAAAATGCCTAAAAAAAATCACACGTCTGAAAAAACTTAGGGCAATTTTAGGTATTATTTCAGAAATGTTAACAACTATATCAGTACAATATTAACAACTAAATCAGTACATGTTAAACAACTATATCAATATAATGTTAATAACTAAATTAATACACGTTAATAACTAGAGCCTTTTCTGATGTGACTTTTCTTTAGTTTTTTTTTTTTAACAATATCTTGATTGCTTAGGTCCTGAGGGAGATATTTCCTATTTTTATTGTTCAAACAAATGAAAATAATAAATACATTCATTAATAGGTGGATCTCCAGAGACTCCTTTTCTTCATATGAGATGCCTTGGGGCAGCATTGGATCAAACAACCCATCAATCACACCCCCTTGGAACAGCACCACCAGCTCTTCATCACATGTGTCAACGCCAATATGAGTTGGCATAGATGGTAAGGGATCCAGGACTAGATCATTGAGTCGTGGGTTCGATCCCCTCTACCGTCGCTATGACTCCTTTGGTAGGCGATCTCGTAAGTACCCAGTAAGTGCTCATAGAGTCCGGGGCCGTACCCTGGCCTTGATAGGGGGACTGATGTCGAACCCTCCAAAACTTTTCCGTATCAAAAAAAAAATCACATGTGTCAACAACAACAAGGCTTTTTAGCTCATTCCTCCACAACCAACAGTCATCAGCTCTATCCCTTGGCAAGAAATCGTATACTCTTTTAAGGAATTTGATGTGCCACCACTCCATGTGGTATCACTTTCTGTGCACCTTCAGCAGTCCTTTTGCCCTTTTATTTGCAGTATTTGTTTTAGTTCCTTGTAAACGTTTATATTTTAATTAATATCATTTTGTCTTTTATCCCCCCCCAAAAAAAAAAAAACTCACATGAGACCTTGTAAAAAGGATAAATGGACAAGCTCATTCAAAGATTGAGACCTTGTGTATACAGGGACAAAGGGAGTATGTATTATACCAATGAGAATAAATTCAATAAGGGTATATTTGAGAAAAAAGTTTGTTTAAAAAATATTTATTATTTTAATTAATTTCAACCGTTTTCTTAAACCACATAATTATTGTGCTTTTATAAATAAAATTGGATGGAGGATAATAATACATGAATGATAAAATTGTGTATTCATATGAAAATTTTCTATCTACCCTACAAATAGAATAAGAGGATAATAATAAATGAATAATAAAATTTTATATTTAGAACATAAAAGTTGTAAAGGAAGAGTTGATTGGTTCAAATAATCCTCACATTCGGTCAAAGTAATTGGCCCCTCAAAAAAAAAAAAAAAAAGTCCAACCCGAAACATAACCAGTACATTAACAACATTTTAAATTTAAATATAAATTATTTTTTGAATGAAAAGGTAATTTCATTCCATTAAAAAACTGTACAAATTTAAGAGCCTGCACAAAACACAATGCGATCATTGTGATCTACATTAGGAATTTAAGAAGAGAAAAACAATTATTTTTTAATCCATGGGACCACAATAACATTTATGCTGACGTCAACCGTAATTAATTTTTCAAGTTATTTTTCACTTCCTATGCAACCATTTTAATTCCAAAATATTTATATATGTAATTCATGTTTAAATTGAAGATGATGTTTCTTATGTACACTGTTATCCCGGGCAACGCATAGGCATTAACGCTAGTCCCCTATGAAAAGATGTGGAATTTTTATGATACTAGTGCTACTTTTTTTTTTAAAAAAAATAAAGATATTACCTCGATTTTCATTTTTCAAATCAAAAGAATTTTTTAACATGTTCCAATTTTTTTTTTCTCGATAAAGATATAACTTCCTCACAAAGATAATTTGGCATGATCTGTCTTGTACTCTTGTATCGATATAAAATAATCACGAATATAATTTACTTTAAATTTAAACACATTTTTTATATGAGCCGAATATATGCTGTTTTTGACCTTGCCATCGAATAGAATAAATGCTCAATAATTTGTTGTGGTGATTGTACATCTGATCGTCTGATGCTTCCTGCATTATTTAAGTTACACAATATTGTTTTTGTTTTTGGTAAGAATAATGTACGTACCTTTTCTTTTTTATTATTTGAAACAAAATATGAGTATTTAATGAAGATAAGGCAATTTGAATATAGAGTTCATGTGTAAAAATATAGATGAGATTTTTTTAAAAGTGCGTCCAACATCAAATATTTTTTCAAGGAAAAAATAATTATAAACTTCCAAAATGTGTGAAAAATACATATTAACCGTTAGTTAATCGTTTGTTTAGTTTTTTAAGCGTTAAGGTATAAAAATACACATGTGATTTTCCTTAAAGTGCACCTAACACAAATGCTTAGTTGATTGTTTGCATTTTTTTATTAAAAATGTTGACATATATATTGACCATTAATTGATTGTTTGAATTTTTTTAACTAAAAATAGTGACATTAAGGATGATGTGGATGATTGAGAAACAATTTAGAAGAAATACTTGCATGCTAAAAGAGTACCATGTCATTTGAACTCTATCCAATGAAAATATAAAAACTCATCATTTTAATTTTAGTTGGCTAATGACTCATTTAAAAGAATTCAAATTTTATCTTGTTTTTAAGAAAAAACACCTTTTAAAAAAAAAGTAAAACAAAACCTTTTGTTTTAGTTTCTTTGAGATTAAGATTTGTTTTCTTAAAAACAAAACAAAATTTGAATTCTTTTATATGAGTCATCAGCCAACTACGATTAAAATGATGAGTTGTTATGTTTTTACTAGACAGAGTTCAGATGATAAGGTACTCCATGAATATGTAAATATTTCTGAAACGTAAAATAATAATTTGTTGACCGAGCAATAAAAATTAATTTCCACTTAACATTTTATCTTCACCTGAAAAATTAATTTCCATTTAACATTTTATCTTCACCTTATTCCTTCTTTCATAAGAGAGATGGAGAGGAAGAGTTAAGTGAAGATAAAGTGATGTTGATGAGAGAAAATATTAGGTGGAAATTAATTTCTCTTGAGCAAATTATTATTTTAGGTTGTTTCCTAACCATCCATGTTATCATTTATAGTCAAAAATATTCAAACAAACAATCAATATTTATTTTTGTGCATATTTTGGAAATTCATAATTACCTTTGTCGGGTCATTAAAAAAATCTTATATGTAATTTTACTCGTTAACCGAATATAAATAAATGATCAACTAAAAATTAATGTGTATTTTTCCACATATTTTAAAATTTTATAGTTACTTTTACCTGGTTCTTTTTAAAAAATATCATATGTAATTATTACACCTTAACCATGAATATAACTAAATGAATTTGTGTATGAAAAGTTTCGTACATTCATTGGCCTTATATGGTAATTAGGAAAGAAAAGCACATGGTTTTGAGATTTGAATGCAGCTGGAAATAAGATTTTGTTTATATATACAGCGAAACGTGGCGGATCTTGTAATTTCAGGAGTCTTGAATGGTCAAGATTGACCCCAACCGAAAACCCACAAAAATAATAAATACAAATAATAATAACGCGTCCTTTTTTGAATAGATTATTTATTAGATTGGCATGGGATGTGCGTCTTGGCCGAAAAAAGTAAGAGAGAAAAAAGGTACTGGTGTTCTGAGCAAAAAAAAAAAAAAAAGAAAGAAAAAAGGTACTGGTGTGGGCTGGATAGACTTGTCCCAATACATTTCATATGTCCCATTTTTTGTATGTTTTTTTTTTGTCGAGGTGTAGATTTACCAACCAACTATTATCCGAAGAGCGTCTAGGCCAAATAACTATTGAGGGGACCAAAATTGCCAATCAACAATTAAAAAGTGAAAAAAAAACACAATTTGGAGCAGATTCGCCAACGAACTATTACCCTGTTACTGTCTTGGTGTCTCTGTCTTCCATTGACTGTCACAATGTCAGCGACGTCGGCATTTCCAAAGCTTTTATTATTGCTGGGTGTTCCACTCACCCTCTTAAACTCATCCAGTAGTCCACAACGTTCGACTGACACGCACCTTGCACCCTGGTTCCATCCCTCCGATGCTACAAGTAGCAACTGCTGCTGCCGCAATGCCTGCTCCCATGGATCTCATCTCTATTGGTGTTTTCCTTTTCTAACAAGAAGGCTTAACCACTCTTTTCTCCAGCGTTTCCGCCACCGTCCTACACCAGTGCCTCATATTTTAACTTAATTGTGATAGTTGTTTTTTTAAAATAGTTATTTGGTGTTTTTTTTTTCACTTTTTAATTGTTAATTGGCAATTTTGGTCCCCTCAATAGTTATTTGGCCCAGACGCTCCTCGGGTAATAGTTGATTGGCAAATTTGCACCTTCACCCCCTTTTTTTTTATATATAAGAATTTTAGAAAAAGGGGTTAGATTTATCCACAATTCCAGGACAGAGCGAAGTTTCTCTTCCTCCTAGGTGATACCAATGTTAGGCAAGACAAGCCGTCTATTACCTTCAAACGTTTACTTAGGCACTCAGAAGTTAAGATGTCTCTTCCAGCGCTTTGACCAACTCCAAGATTTAACTCTCTCTCTTTGATGAGAATATTCGACCCATTTGCTAATTGAATCTAAAGATGTGGGGTCCATTTTTTTTTTTGTATGTTGTAGAAACTCAAAGATGAAGAATCTGCGTTTTCCAAAATGCTAGCTTCAATGGGAAGTGTGCTGAGAGGAACTAGACCCACATGAACTGGTTCAGGATCTGATATCCAATATATGTAGTTAGGCAACTTTAATTTAATCTCTCAAGTTGATATATTTAAGAATGTTGGTGATCGAAAATTATAATTATAGTTATTTTGAATAAAATGGATATACTGGTGCAAAAAAAAAAAGGATATAGCATTTGTAATTCTAAGTTTTGAAAAAGGTCTTTTTTCTTTTTTCAAATAAGAGATTTACCATTGATCAATTGTACTATACACTGATAAAAAAAAAATGAGTTAAGAATCCATTTAATATACATAATAATAGAAAAAAGATAGAAAAATAATTTTGAATTTATAAAATTTTAAATCAGGCATTTCCCACAAAATTAAATTATGTCATTCTCTTATCAACTCTTTATAAAAAATCTGATTTGAGATTTTGTAATTTCATTTTTTTAATCATTTTCTCTATAATAATTGTGTAAAGTTAGTGTGGGCTGCTGGCATTCAATGCATCAAAGATGATAAGAAATACTTATTTATTTAATAATCAAATTACCATATAAGAGTGATGCATGTTTACATTACATTAGGCGATGCACTTGAATTAAAGGTTTTTGCAAGTGATCAAGTACATCTTGGAATAAATTTATAATTGTAGACTTAATTATTATTTTTAGTGAAACAGTTGACTTGACTTAATTATTCGGTATTGCAAAAAACGAAAACTCATATCACTATATATATATATAGGGAAAATGATTTCTCCTGTCACTGGAGATCTCCAGTGAGCCTAAAACTACGTCGTTTTGGATTAATGAAGGGTGTGTTTGTAATTTTAGGTGAATTAATGAAGGTTGTTTCCGTAATTTTGTTTATCTTTTTATCAAATGAATTTTACCGAAACACCCTTCATTAATTTACCTAAAATTACAAACACACCCTTCATTAATCCAAAACGACGTGGTTTTGGGCTCACTGGAGATAACTCTATCTCCAGTGACAGGAAAAATCATTTACCCATATATATATATATATATATATATATATATATATATATATAATCTCTATATGGTATAAATTGCATTACAAAAATATTCTTATAATTAAGATTGGAGGGAGTAATATGATTGGAGTAGTGCGTTCGGGACTCCTCTTGCATTGAACTTTTTGTAATGAAAAAATAATTAAATTATATTTTTCATATATTTGAAGCAATAAATCATGGTAAAAAAAAAATAAAAACACAGCCTTACAAAAAACAGTACATTATATAATTTAAGAAAAAAGATTAAAAAAATATCCCTTAAACTTTAAATTTTCAAATTAGCTTTGTTTTTTAACAAAAGTATAGGTATTAACTATAAGAGTATAATAAATAACAACTCATTTTAAAATAAAATCATTAATTTAAAATTTTAGAGTTTAAGTAGTATTTTCTTATCTTTGTTTTTAAATTTTTATATTATATAGTAAATATTAATGCGCTAATTGCGCAGACTAACGTGAATGATGATATCATCTGTATTCGATCTCTTTATTGTTACATCATGCAAAATATGGTCAAGATGTATTTTTTTATTATTATTTTTAAATAAAAAAAAATAAAAGCTGGCTTGCAGTTTTCAAAGATATATTATTTTAGGAAGCCTTCATTCAATTTCTCATTCGTCGTCATCATCATCATCAGGCCTGCGGACTTGAATTGTTTAAGCATTTGACGACGTTTAATTTTATATTTTTAAATAATAATGAAGACTGCAGCAATATTAAACTTCATTTTTTTATACTTGTAATTGAACTTAAATTCTCTAAGCCATTTAAACTCAAGCCACGAGGATCATAGTTACGGGTTCAATTTAAACTCTTACAGTAATTGATATATACTTGCTCATTAAGGCAGTTATAGTACAACTAAAATAATAGACACAGGTTTTTTATTTCATTGACGGACCATCTGTCAATTGATTAGTATATTTTTTTTGGGGCTTCTCTTTCTATAAAGCACATGAAGAAATATTGATGGTATTTTTTTTAAATTTTTATATATTTTATTAATTTAGATTAAGTTATATCTTATATCTTAAAATATTTTTTTTGCATTTAATATCTTAAATTAATTAATTTTAAATTTTAAATTCATAAGCATGAAATGTGGATTTAATTTCTTGTGTCTTTTTGTTGTATATACTTCATTGTGCCTTGTGTTCACGCGCCCTTACTTGTGCCTCTTAATTACTTATTTATTTATTATAATCACAGGCACTAATGTCATGAAATATAAAGGACGGGATCGAACCTGCGACCTCCCTAACTATGGAGAGTAGATATACCACTGGGCTACTACGTTGGTTGGTGGTTGTGCCTCTTAATTAGTAACTTCGGCTTTTGATATAAGAGTTAATAAAAATTTTTTTAAAAGAGAGATTAAGAAAATAAAATATGTTATTTAATCATAATATATGTTGTGTATTATTATATTATATATTAGTTTATAAGTGAATCAAATTAATTGAAATTGATAAATATAAGTACTTCAATCTAACTCATTTAACTTTAATAATTTCTCCAACAAAAATTAATTGACTCTTATATTAAAAACGTCAAAAAAAAAAAGAATAATAAGCTTGCACCAGTTGCACGTGTTATATTTGAGAGCGCGCACCATTTAAATCCTTTGCCCCTAAGGGAGTGAGTTCGGATCAAGGTTCTTAAAAACGAGTTTTTACCTGAAAACGGAAGGAGAATGAAAAATCGTAAAAACTTAAAAGCGTTTAGAAAATTAGTAAAATCATTTTAATGAAAAAAATCGTAAAAACGTAAAATTGCAGTGATAAAACGAGTTTTTAAGAACCATGATTTGGGTACAATAGATGGCACCGGGTAAAATACGTTGCTCGCATGGAAGGTTTATCTTTCTCCCTCCTTCATGCCCTTATTTACTTTAAAGGACTTTATACGCCTCCCAAATTTTTACACTATTTTATGTTTTTTTAAACATTTTGTTCTGTTTAGAGAACAAGAGTAATTGGACTTGACTAGGTGTCAAGCCTAGAGCCTACGTACCCTTTGAAGGGATCAAAGTCCATGTAGTTCACAGTAAACTTGGAGGCTATTAGCCAGGGGGTGGTGTGTGTGCTCTGTGTGACAGAAAGTAAAGAGAGCATAGATTAGAACGTGTGCACCTGGTTGGCTTCCCTCTATATTTATAGGGGTGTCCGAGGCGAGTATCTTGGCGTGGCGAGATACTTGGGGTGAGTAAGATCTGGGTCCGAGATATCAGGAGAGAGTATCCCGGAGTGGCGGTTAAGATAGATTCCACCTTGCTAGGATTCTGTTGATATATCAGCTATGCTCATATCAGCTATGCTTCCTGGTCAAGTTGGGCTGTAGTATGGATCTGGGCCGTTGGGCCGGTCCGTCACAGTTGCCCCCTAGCTTGGCTGTCCAGGCTTCTGGGCGGCCGAGATGTTCATTGGCTCCGGCCTCTGCCTTAGTTGGACCGGCTTGCGGCCACTGCGGCCTTTTAGGCAGATTTGAATTCGGGGTCTGGCTTTTTTCGTCTTTGGAAGGCTTTACGCTGTGCCGAGGATGCCATTTCTTAAGCAACCGGGGCGATCACTTAACCTGTCCCGGCCCGTGACGTCTGCCATGGACCTCGGATCCACGCTTCTTGCCTGTTAGTGTATGTCTAGTCGTTTGGGATTCCTTCCGTGCGCGCCATAAATGCGGCTTTACACCTGGCGTGTCCTGAATGGTGGTAACCTGCAACCGCCGCGCCTATTCGAGTCCCGATGTTCGTGCGCATTTAATGCGCTTACATCGCGCTGTTCCAATCCGTCGCGTCCATTTTGAAAAGACCTCTTTGCCCTTGTCGTTTCGCTATCTTGCCTTAATGGTTTAAGTAACTTTTCCTCTTTCTTCATCTTCACTTTTCCCGCTACTCAGTTTCTCCTAAATTTTCCTCTGGTTTCTCTCTGAGTCCCTATCATCTTCTCCGATCGAAACTTCGCCGTTCTTCATTTCCAGCGTTCACGTTTCCCTCACTTCATTTATACAGGTATTCCGTTCGCTTCCTTTTACATTTGTTAGGTATTACATTTATTCTGCCATTTATTTTCCTAAGACTGTCACCTGTGGTTGTTCTTTCCATTTTCCTGGGTTGCTTGGCGAACCTTCTGGGTTTCTCCTTCATTGTCTTACTCCAGATCCTCACACATTTTCATCCTCTGTCTTAAGTCCCTTAATTCTTAGGCTCCCGATTTTCTCACATGGCTAGAGGTAGAAATTTTCCTAGGCCAAGCGCAGTGCTGTTACCGGATGAAGAATCGTTCCTTCGTACACGCTCCCCCTGCGCCACCTACTCTTAAGGGTGAACCTCCTGCAACGGAGGTACTGGCGCCTTTGCGCCGAGGTGGTGTTAGTCGTCCGAGGCAGGTTGGACCCCGTCCTGCGGTTATCAGAGCTCCGATGCCTCCTCCCATCCGCCTCGCGGTGGGTGCCATTCCCTTCGCGCTGCCTGTTGGGGCCGGGGTCGACACCTCAATCGGCTCAGGATCTCCTGCTTTGCTGGCCCAACCTCTTAACTTCTACGAGAATCCTCGGCCTGAAACCTCGGATCCTCTACCCAAAGGGTATCTCGGCCCTTGTTGGGATTGCCTGGCTGAGAGCTCCCATCTCATAGCTCGTGGTAACGATGACGGGGCTTCTTCGATAATCGGCTCTTGTCGGCACCGGCCTTCAACGGGCCTTTCCTCTAATGCCCCCATTCGTCCGAGTCCGTTGTCATATTCTCCTGCGACTGTTGTTGTACCAGGTATTTTCGCTCTTTACTAATACTGGTTTTTTATTTATTTGCCTATAGGTTTAATGGCTCCCAAATCCCGTTCTTCCAAGCAACGGTCCGAGGCTGAGGGTTCGGACTCTTCTAGTCCGCTTGAAGCCTTATATCGGTAATATAGCTGGGTCTCCCACGAAGTGCTCAAGACTCGGTCGCTTATGTCGGATATCGATGTTGCTCAGTTGAGTATTCCGGCTATGCCCAGGTGTGTTATCAGCTGCCCGGGGACCGATGAGCCCATCTGTGCAACGCGGGAAGTAGGCCGGCCGAACTTCTTCTTTTTCTACCGGGACTGCTTGACCCGGGTCAAAGTTTCCTTGCCTTTCACTCCTTTTCAGATGGAGGCCCTGCTGTACTTGAGACTTGCCCCGTCCCAGCTTCATCCGAACGGGTAGGCTTATTTTGTTGCCTTTGAGCGGCTATGCGATTCTTTTCCTGTCCCCATTCCATGCACCACAAACCTTTTCTTCTATTACTTCAGCCCCTTTACTCCTAGTTCACCAAAGGAGGGTGATAAGCTGAAGGGATTGGTATCCCTCCGCATCAACTCGGACCGAAAGCTTATGACGCCATTTTCAGATTCGTTCAAGCACTTCAAAGGGACGTTTTTCAAGGTTGCCGCTGAGTTTGGTAAGTAGTCCTGGTTCTTGGAAGGTCCTGAGGCTGCTGACATGGGTTGGCGTTTTCCTCTATATTGGATGGAGAGCCATTACGAGGTCTCTCCTTCATCATTCCAGATCTCTCGCAAGGACCTTTGGCCGGACTCAGTCTCTGCCCTGCCTCGGTTAGAGGCTTACGTAGCGGAATATGGTTTGAAGCCCGCCAGCTTCTTTATAACTGGGGAGGGTTCTAAGCCGCTTCCTTCTACTTGTAGGGTTTTTGGTTTAGCATATTGCCTTGTAATTTGATGTGGATTTTGGATCCGTTTTTCTAACTTGTTTCATCTCTTTTCTTTCAGCCAGAGACATGAATGCCCTTCCACTCTATCTTCGAATAGTGAATCCTACCGCTACCTCTCCAAGCTGACAGACGAGGAAGCAAGATGCCCCCGAGGATGCTGCTGCGCTAAAAGCCGATGCGGCGAAGAAATCCAAGGCCTCAGTCGGCCAAGGGTCTACCCCTACTGCCATTGTCGAGCTTTCCCAGGCGGCAGAGCCCTAGGCGTCGAAGGGAAAGGAGGTTGTGGCCGCTGAAGAGGAGGTCGAGCCTGTGATCTCTTCTGAGGCTCCATCAGGCTCGTTGTCTGCTTCGCCTCCGCCTCCTCTTCCTTCTCCTCCTCCTCCCCCGCCGCCATCCGGTCCGTCCTCAGTATTCCCTCGCGGCTTTCTGTGGGAGAAGGGGGTGGTCCCGGAGGTGGATGTTGCTTTCCTTCCTCCTCGACATTTCATGGAGAACCGGCCTTTGTCTCCGCCAGCCATGGATGAGTTACATGCAGCTCAAAGGCACTTGTGCCGGTCGGTTGGATATGTTCAGGCCCTGGTCTTAGTGCGGGAGAAGTATGTCAAGGCCGACCCTGACTGCAGAAGGCTGAGGGCGTCTGAGGAGGAATTGAAGAAGGCCCTAGCCGAGGCAGAGGCCAAGGCCAAATCTGCGGAGGAACTGGATAAGGCTGTGGCTGTGGCAGAGGCCAGAGCCAAGTCTGATGAGGAGGAGCGGGATGCAGCCAGGGCTGAGCGGGATGTTGCCAAGGCCGCGACAGTGCAGGCTGATCAAGAGCTCCAGCTTTCTCGGGGCTCAGCTGAGAAGTTGAACGAGGAATGCTCCCGGGCTCAAAAAGGGTTGTCCGAGAGTCTGGCTGCTGTTAAGGTTCTTCAGCAGTAGCGGGCTTCCCTGATTGAGGAGCATGAGGCGACCAAGGCGGCACACTAGGAGGCGCCCGAGGCGTTGCTGCAGACTGCCAAGGAGTGCTTCGAGCAGGCCTTGACTCAGATCCGGTTTTTCAACCCTGGCATGAAGCTCAACGTTGATGGGTATGATTACCGTGCCTTTGTGGAGGACGGGAATCTGATCTCTTACCAGTCGCCTGCCGCTGAGGAGTCCCATGCTGATAGAACGGGGGAGGGTTCCGCCAAGGGTCGGGGTCCTGAGTCCGGGCCGTCCATCTGATTTTGGTCCTTTGTATTTTTTCATTTTCGGGCGTCTGTGCCCTTATTGCTTTTGAACAATTTTGGCCTTTGGGCCATTATGTATATAAACTTTAGACAACGAATGACTTACTTTTTTATCATCCTTTTGCCTATGTTTAAAATTCTAAACTTAGTTTAGATATTTGTCGACTGTAATGAATACAAGCCGTTTTTACTCGACCACACTCACATGTGGGAGGTTGGGGCAGGGTTTTATGTTTGTACCTCAAGGGCCCTTAACTTTAACCGCACTACATCGGTCCAACTTTCTCTTAGTTGGATTAATAGTAACCGACGTAAGGGCTAAACTACCACATGTTCAACCAAGGCTTCATTTGCCTAGGATCAAACATTCTGACCTGATCAGGGTCGGCATGATAGTCTGCTTGCTTAGTTGGGCGAGCGTTGACGCGTCAATTTCGTGAAAGGCCACGTATGGCGCCTTTACCGAGCTCTAACCAATGCCTGTCGGAGTACAACAACCAGTTTCGTACATCTAGATATTTTTGTTAGTGGCCGGGTACACGACCTCAGAGCTGTTTTCTCATGCCGGGCTTATTGACCTCAGCTTCGAGTTTTTTCACCAGGCTTGATTGCCTCGGTTTTATGCTTAAGCAAGTAGTTGTGAACATTCGAGAATCGCTTCAGAGGGATCCTTTATTGATAAAAACTTAGCTCTAAAAAGCTTTACAACATTAGTTGATAAAAACTAAAAACAACTTAGGTTTGAAAACTTAAAGGAATGAGTAAACAGTGGTGTTGTTCTGCTGAGTCGAGCCGGGATCTAGCTATGGTAGATCTTGAATTTGTCGACGTTCCACGTTCTCTTCACCGGCTTTCTTGCCAGGGTCTCTAGAATATAGGCTCCTCCATCGAGTTTCTCCTTGACCCGATAGGGGCCTTCCCAGTTTACAGCAAGCTTTCCGTCCCAGGCGTTCTTATTGCCTATGTCAGCTCGCCGTAGTACCAGGTTCCCCTGGTTAAAAGACCGTGGCCGAACCTTTCGATTGTACTTAGCTGCTAGGAGTTGTTTGGCGACTAATTCCCTGCAGTGCGCCGTGACACGGACTTCGTCGATGAGATCTAGGTTTGTCATCAAGGCGTCGTTATTTGACGTATGTCCTTCGTGTTCGGATCGTATCTTCCTCCACGATGGTTGTCGTATTTTGACCGGGATCATTGCCTCACAGCCATAGGTCAACCGGAATGGGGTTTCCTGAGTTGAAGACTGCACACTCGTCCTGTATCCCCAAAGAACACTGTGAAGCTGCTCTGTCTAGTTGGTGTTGGCCTGTAGCATGCGATTCTTTAGTCCGTCCAGGATGATTTTGTTGGCTGACTCGGCCTGGCCGTTGGACTGTGGGTGTTCAACAGAGGAGAAATGCTGCTTAATGTCTAAGTCGGACATTAAGGCTTGGAATCTCTGGTCCATGAACTGGGTCCCATTATTCGTAACAACTTCGGCAGGTATTCCGAATCGGGAGACGATATTGTGGCGAAAGAACTTCATTACTCTAGCCAAGGTTATTGTG
The DNA here is from genome assembly GCA_034222035.1 of Acacia crassicarpa. NCBI lineage: Eukaryota > Viridiplantae > Streptophyta > Magnoliopsida > Fabales > Fabaceae > Acacia > Acacia crassicarpa. The sequence continues at coordinate 12,192,706 of JAWXYG010000009.1, read as the reverse complement.
GCCAGTGGCTCTGCCTCGATCCATTTGGTGAAGTAGTCGACAGCGACAATGAGCCATCTGCACTGCCCTTGTGCCGGTCTGAATGGCCCGAGGATGTCCATTCCCCATTTGTAAAAGGGCCAAGGGGTCGGCATGCCTTTCAACTCTGTAGGTGGTGGCCATATGATCCTGGCGTGTTTCTGGCAACTATCACACCTCTTGGCTGCTTCCATGGCGTCATGCTTCATGGTAGGCCAATAGTAACCGGCGTGTAGTGCCTTCCTAGCAAGAGCCTTGCCCCCCATGTGATGGCCGTTGCTTCCTTCATGTAGTTCGGCCAACACGTACCTTGCTTCGGACTCACCTAGACAACGCATCATTGGGCAATGTAATCCCTTTCTGTAAAGCTGATCATCGACCATGGCGTAGATAGCAGCCTCCCTGATCAACTTTTTGGCCTCGGTTGGGTCCGTCGGGATGATCCCTTTCTCCAGGTAGTCTTCAATTGGCTTCCTCCAGTCAGTGCCTGCCGAGATGGTCATGACGCAGCTCGGTTTAGCCAGATTCTGCTGGATCACGGTCCTGTGACTGTTCGATCCCTTGGTGCTTGCCAGCTTGGAGAGGATGTCGGCTCGGGTATTCTCTTCTCTTGGGATATGGGTGACGATCACTTCATCGAACTCGGCCATGAGCTCCTTGGCGCGGTTCAGGTATTTCGCCATAAGAGGTCCCTTTGCTTGGTAGCTGCCGTCGATTTGTGCGGCAATGAGCTGCGAGTCGGTTAAAACCTTTACTCATTGTGCCCCATTGTCTCTTGCTTGGAGCAGTCCAGCCAAAAGGGCTTCATACTCGGCTTGGTTGTTAGAGGTCAGGAACTTCAGTTGGAGGGAGTGCTCGGTGGAGACCCCCTGTGGGCTTTCAACGATGACTCCTGCACCATTGCCCTTAGTATTAGAGGATCCGTCCACGTAGACCTTCTAGGTTCCGTCGCTTGTTATTGCCGGGGTCAACTCCCTGATGAAGTCTGCCAGAGCCTGTGACTTGATCGCTTGCCGGGCCTCGAACGTGATGTCGAACTCTGACAGCTCAATGGCCCAGTTGGTCATTCTTTCTGCTAAGTCTGGTTTGTGAAGGATCTGTCGTATCGGCTGGCTGGTGTGTACCACTATCCGGTGTCCCTGAAAATATGGCCGGAGTCGTCTCGCCGCGGTGAGTAGGGCAAAGGCCACTTTCTCCAGCTTCTGGTATCGGAGCTCAGAGCTCTGTAGGGCTTTGCTTATGAAGTAGATGGGCGTCTGTCCGGCTTCGGTTTCTCTGACCAATGCGGCACTTACGGCTTCATCGCCAATTGATAGGTAAAGGAATAAGGTCTCCCCTTGCTCCGGCTTTGTGAGTACCGGGGGCTTGCCAGGCAACGCTTGATTTCCTCGAAGGCCGCGTCGCAATCCGGATTCCAGCCCCCATGAGTTTCCTTCTTTAATAACTTAAAGAAAGGTAGAGCTTTCTCCGCTGACCTGGGCAAAAACCTTGTTAGGGCGGCCAGGCGGCCCGTCAGTTGCTGAACCTCTTTCTTGGTCCTCGGCGGTTGCATCTCTAGGACGGCCTTGCATTTGCCTGGGTTAGCCTCGATCCCTCTGTTCGTCAGCATGAAGCCCAAGAACTTTCCTGCCAGGACTCCGAAGTCGCACTTGGCCGGATTCAGCCTGATCCGATGTCTTATGAGTTTCTCAAACGTCTGTTCCAGGTCTCGGATGTGATCTTTCAGAAGCTTCGACTTTACGATCATGTCGTCAATATAGACTTCTATATTCCGGCCAATCTGATCTTTGAAGACTCGGTTCATCATTCGTTGATATGTGGCTCCGGCATTCTTCAATCCGAAAGGCATGATGTTGTAACAGTAATTCGCCTTGTCAGTCATGAAGGCGGTCTTTTCTTGATCGTCCGGGTGCATGGCAATCTGATTGTAGCCGGAGTAGGCGTCCATGAAGGAAAGTAGCTGGTACCCGGCTGAGTTGTCAACGAGCTGGTCAATGTTCGGCATCGGGTAGGAATCCTTTGGGCACGCCTTGTTCAGGTTTGTGTAGTCGACGCATACTCTCCATTTGCCACTCGGTTTGAGTACCATGACTACGTTTGAGAGCCAAGTTGTGTATTGTACTTCCCGAATGAACCCGGCCGCCAGAAGCTCTTCAACGTGGCTCTCGAGGGCCTTCTATCTGTTGTCAGCGATGTTTCCCTTCTTTTGTGCTACCGGCCTCGATCCCGGCCATATGCCGAGTCTGTGGCAACAGAAGTGTGGGTCGATCCCATGTATTTCGGCTGAGGTCCAAGCAAAGACATCTTGATTTTCCCTTAAGAACAGGACCACTCATGCTTTTAGGTCCTCATTCATATCTTTGCCGATCTTGGTTGTCTTGGTGGGATTCGTTCCCAGGGTTACTTCCTCGAGTTCCCCTTCTGGCTCCGGTCTCAGGTTTTCTGGTTCTCGGAGGTCGAGTTCTACCATGTTAATCAGTTGTCGGAAATGCCTTCCCTCATCGACGTCAGTCATGGTCTCGTTATGTCCGAGCCGAGGTGGAGATGAGGGTCCTCCTTCCTCGACCTGGAGGGTCTCGAAGTAACATTGCCGTGATTCTCTCTGGTCTCCGGATACCACGACCAACTGGTTCTTGTCGTTGATCATTTTCAACTTCTGGTGCTTCATGGACACTAGCATATCCCAAGCGTGTATGGTCGGTCTGCCGAGGATGATGTTGTAGGGAGAGCGGAAGTCGGCTACTATGAACCTGACGCCTTCTGTCTTGAACGCCTCCTTTGTTCCGAGGGTTAATCTTAGGTCAATATAACCCTTTGGGGTGGAGCGCTCTCCATTAAACCCGATCAGGGTGGTCTTGCATGACTTTAGATCCTCCGCGTCGAGGTGCATCCTTTTATAGGCATCCCAGCTTATGATGTCGGCCGAACTTCCTGCATTTACAAAAATTCGTTTGACACGACAATTTACCAGGGTCCCGGTAATGACCAGCCCGTCTTGGTGGCCAGGGATCACATCCTTTAATTCTTCGTTGGTGAAGGTCAATGGAGGCGGCCTCGGCTTCGCTGGGTCGTTCTTGAATTTAGGGAGGTTCCTCACGGTCAGAAACTCTCAAAGGTATTTCTTTCGTTGACTTACCGTGTCTCCGCCTCCTCCAAATCCTCCGCTAACAACGTTGCACTGGAACTCAACGTCGGGGAATTCGTCGTCTGAGCCGGTCCTCCGCTTCTTATCAGTCTTTCGAGCGTCCTTGGGCGGACTCCTACTTCGGCCGCCATAGTTGCGTTTCCCATTCATTCTCCCCTGTGTTTTGATCACATACTAACGTAGCTTCCCTTCCTTAACGAATTTCTCGATGGCGTCGCGGAGGTCATAGCACTCGTCAGTGGTGTGTCCGGGGCAATCGTGGAATGTACAAAATTTTGAACGGTCTGTGTTGGAGCGTCCTCTGAGAGCCTCGGCTTGTCGACCTTCTTCATCTCGGCCTGAGCCACCTCTTTCCATACCTGCGATCGAGAGACATTCAAAGGGGTGTAACTGTCGTACTTTGCTTTGATGTCAGCTCTATCGGGCTTTGGTCGTCTTTCCGTGTTCCGCCTGTGGGACTCTGCCTTCTGCTTGTTTGACCGCTCTCCATAGTCAGGGGAGGTATTCCTCGTCTTTTCGGGTTCGTCCGCGTTGGCTACCTCCATTTGTTCCATGTCTAAGTATTTCTTCGCCTGGGTGTAAAACTCGGTCAAAGTGTAGACCCAGTTTTTGCATAGGTTCCTGGCCAGGCGTGATGACGGATCTAACCCATTAACAAGGCAGTGTACGTGGACGTCTTCGGATAATGATCGGACTTGCATCGCCACGTCCCAGAAACGGTCCAAATATTTTTGCAGTGCCTCACCCTTCCTTTGTTTCACCTTGCTAAGAGTGAACTGGGATTTCAGATGCTTCTTACTTGTGGCGAAATGCAACTCAAACTTGCGTCCGAGGTCTTCAAAGCTTCGGATAGAGATGTCAGGGAGTGAACCCATCCATTTGTTCGCCGGTCCGGTCAGATTGACCGTGAAGAGGCGCTGAATGATCGAGCCATCAATTGACCAGACCCACATCAGTTTGTCGAAGATTTCCAAGTGGTTGCGTGGATCCTGGGTTCCGTCGTACTTTGGAAGGTCGGCCAAGTCAAAGTTTTTTGGATAGGGGGCCGTCGCTGCTGCTCTTGAGAATGGGCATTTGTCGGATCCCTTAGGTTCTTCATTCGGTATTCTCGAGGTGATTCGTGGCGAGGTGACCCATGACGGGGTGATCCATGGCGGGGTGATTCACCGCGAGGTGACCCATGGTGGGGTGATCCACGGTGGGGCGATTCATGTGTCCGGCGGGTCCTATCTTCCTCGCGTTGCTCTTCTGGATCTCAGCCTCCTCTTCCGCCTCGGCTGTGGTGGTCCGCGTCGCCATCTCGGCCTCCCGTGTTATCACAGTTTCCTAGAGGCAGTGGGTGTCGTCGTTCTGCACTTGTTCTCCCGCTGCCTCCCCTCCTGGTTCTCGGTGGTGGGCTACCCGACAAGCTACTACTGTCCGCGACAGCCCTGCCTCTTCCTGTATGAGGTTCTCTCCGGTTTTCTTGTTGGTGATGGTTCCGGAGCTCCTCCCTTATCATTAGTGCAAAGGTTCGGAAGTCCACCTGTCGTTGCAGGTGATCCCGCTTCTCCTTGTCTTCGAACCTTTGAAGAATGACTCTTGCGTCCTCCGGAGGATGCGGACGTCGGCTTCTATCACCAGAGCGTCGTGGGTCAGAACCTCCCTGCGTGTCTCCAACAACGGCTGATCATCTGCGGGAGGGGAAGTTGTTGTCTCGATAACGTGTCCCTCCAGGGTGTTTTCTCGTCGTGGCTGGATTTGCGGCTGGCTTGGCCCGGCTAGAGTTTGGTCTGGTAGGGGGCCTCCGTCAGTCTGCGGTGGTGGATTTCTGCTGTGGCTTTTGGTGTTCGCCATTGATGGTCACGGGATGGAAATTTACCTTTCCCCACGGACAGCGCCAATGTTCTGTTCAGAGAACAAGAGTAATTGGACTTGACTAGGTGTCAAGCCTAGAGCCTACGTACCCTTTGAAGGGATCAAAGTCCACGTAGTTGGCAATAAACTTGGAGGCTATTAGCCAGGGGGTGGTGTGTGTGCTCTGTGTGACAGAAAGTAAAGAGAGCATAGATTAGAACGTGTACACCTGGTTGGCTTCCCTCTATATTTATAGGGGTGTCCAAGGCGAGTATCTTGACGTGGCGAGATACTCGGGTTGAGTAAGATCCGGGTCCGAGATATGAGGGGCGAGTATCCCGGAGTGGCGGTTAAGATGGATTCCACCTTACTAGGATTCTGTTGATATATCGGCTATGCTCATATCAGCTATGCTTCCTGGTCAAGTCAGGCCGTAGTATGGATCTGGGCCGTTGGGCCGGTCTGTAACACATTTTTATAAAATTGTTTTTAGAATAAGTTACCGGGGGGAGATTTGGATAGTTATTTTTAAAAAATCTATTTTAAAGTGACGTGGAGTAACATGATAGCGGCTGGCGCTGATAGTATAATGTTAATGCTGGATATGTGGTGGCTTTAAAAAACAACAAATAAAAAATCAATAAAATAAAGGAAATTTTAGTTTTTAATTTTAAAAAACACAATCAATCAAGAGATTTTGACCAATTTTCCACAGGAACATTGTATCTAGGACATGGGAAGTAACACAAAATTTTGGGTGGGAACGCACCATGGCAGATGTCAAATTTGTGTTGGGGATTAGTGTCATTAAATCTGGACCGATCGACGGTTTGATTTGGAAATTGATAAATTGATCAGTAAATTTGTCTGGTCTAATTATTAATCCGATTTATTTTAAAAAAATCATTTTTTAATAGTTTCATATTAATAATCCAGAAATCTTTATTTTTTCATCCGGTTAATCCGGTTTAACTTTGGTTTGAGCGTAATTTAACTCATTGATCTATGATGATCTATGATCTAATACCACAACTACTTCGATTTTAATAACCGAAGAGGACAGAAACAGCTGCATATGGTGTCTTGTAACATGGTCTTGCTTAATCCAATCTCGAATAGATACGCGTCTGTACGAACTGCATCATGTGAAGGAAAATGCTGTTGATACTGACTTACTGAGTACGATGTTTTTACTTTTTTCTTCAAAACAATTCTCCAAAGTAAGCTTTCAACCGGCTGTCATGGGAATTCCCAATACTAATAATTGGACTGTCCGCCACTTTTATTTTAGGCTGAGAATGTGAAAGCAAAGTAGCCAAACATGCACCATCCATATCGTCAGAGCCAAACATGCTAGCTAGATCCATGCATCTTTCCTTAACAAGGTCACACCCCACAAGCCCAGAAAGTTTTTATCTCCACTAAAACTACAATTGATGACTTAAAGCTAGATGATGCGATTGGCATATATATATATATGTGTGTGTGTGAACAGAGAAGGATAAAAAGTATATAAGAAAAGTTTATTACTACCTCCGGTCCTAATTATAAGAACTAGTTGACTTTCTTTGGAGAGATTAAGGAAGCTAAATAAGTTATTTAATCATTTCATATGTTAAATATTCTTAGATTATATATTAGTTTATTAGTTAAACTAATAAGTTTGAAGAAAAAAATAAAAATACTTTAAAGTAATTTAGTTAGCTTTCTTAATCTCTCCAAAAAAGTCAACTAGCTCTTATAATTAGGAGTGGAGGGGGTAGTTTATTTACTATCTACAATGATCCATTTCCAGAATGCATGTACTTACTATTAGTTGATCTGACGCACACTTGTTTTATGCATGCACTTTCATCATGGCCTTTGAATTATACCTTTAATATAAATTAAAAATTAGTTAAGATTATTTAGTCTTGTTAAACTTGTTCATATTTTAGTTATTTTTAAAAATTATGATTCATCAATAAAGTGGTAGGCTAATTAGATGTTAGTGATGCCATGAATTTTTAAGTGGCAAGTGGGGTCAGCAAACATGGCTTTATCCATGCGTGGATTAGCTCAATCTCTTTCCTCCTCTGCTGTCTGCTCAATTATTAAGGAAGCAAATCAGTTAAAATAGTGGTTCAAATGTCAGTTGTTCATACAAGTGTCAGTGCGGGCTAAATCATTTGTTAAAATAATACATATAATTCAATTAAAATAAGAAAAAAAAAATCATATATAACTCTAAAAAGAGTAATACATAAATACAATACATTAATTTACAAGTAAATAAAATATTCATATATATCCAGCAAAAAGAAATAAAATATTCTCTCTCTCTCACACACGCATATATAATCTAACAAAAAAGAGTTGATAAAGTACAAATACGATTGACTGCCATTTGTTTTACACCCAAAATTATGTCATTTTAGGCTCAGTAATGAGAAAAATAAGTAAAATCCAACATAATCAACCAGTTTAAAATTCTTGACTAAAGCAGCCTAAAAATTGGACAGAATTTCCTCCTCTTCTCTCTCCCTCCTTTTTTTTTCAGAATCTCATCTGCACCGTCCAAATCTTGATCCAACGGTCCAGATTTTTTTTAAAAAAATTTGAGTTTTATCTTTTTCGAAAAAGACAAAAGTAATTTTTTTTAAAAAAAATCTGGACCGTTGGATCAAGATTTAGACGGTCCAAATGAGATTCTGAAAGAAAAAGAGGGAAAGAGAAGAGGAGGGAATCCGGACCCAAAAATTGGTTCACCGGTCTAATCGCCAAATCGGGTTGGATTTTCATACCATGTACAACATTTGGATTGACTTTAAGAAGGCATAATCACTGTAACAAAACATCAACTTTTGGCACAAAATATATGTTTCACACGCCCTTCAAGAATAAGTAACACTAAGGCACATTCGATGTGAAGCAATCTTCCCCCCCCCCCCCCTCTTTTTTTTCTGACTTTTAACTTTTCTTTAAATTTAAACAGTGCCCGAAACTATTTAATATATCATCTAATCTAAATGAGTTGATGTGAAACTATATATTTTTTATAAAAGCTTATCCAAAGGTAAATCAAATTACTTTTCTGATCCTTAATATAAAATATGTTTTCCTAATTTGATTATATTAAGGAAGTTAGTTAAGTTAGGTAATATGTTATGTATTTTCTAGAACATTATAATAATCTTGTTTAATTCTTTTCCTCCCTTGATATTATATATTGAAAGAGCATTAACAAAAGTAAATTAGGAAAATGTTGATAAATATGAAATTTATATTTTATATTTAGGTTTGATATTAACTCCCCAAATATATTTTATGTGGAGGACATGATGGAATACAATGGTTGATTTCTAAAAACTTAAAATGGAATAAAGTCACTTTTACTCGGTTAATCCAAACAAATCCGATATGATCAACTCTTTCTTCTTAGGACACGAATGTAGAAGAAATCCGCATGAGAAATTTGCGTCTGTTTGTCTTTTGTAAAACGAAATTGAACAATATTTGATTTCACTAATAGTTAATTATATTCTTGACTCATGCACAGAATGCTTAACAATAGTAGAAGATAAAAGGAAACTTAGTTGTTGATTGGCTAGAGATTGGATTCACCTGATCTGAGCTGCTGAATCAGGACTATATGTAGAATGGAGCATGGATGCTGAAGTGCAAGAAGTTGTAGACTAAGAGCCTGTTTAGAATGCAGAAGAGATGAGAAGGGAAGATAAGTGAGTTTCCTTGTTTGGTGCCCAATCTTTTGCCAATTTTTCTAGAAACTCAACTTCTTAGGCTTGCGAATCTTTCCTTTAAAGGTAAGAAGATGTGATCCTTCAAAAATAGTGGAATCTCAAGTTTTATTTGTGATTTGGACAAATTTTCCCCTCTACCATTTGCATGTTGCCAAAATCACAGTTCATCATCATCATCATCATCATTCGAGCATCGAGAGGGTGATCGGAGTTGAACCAAAAGAAGTTATTTCCTTCTCCAGCGAATTTCATCACCGGAGAGAACAGAGGGAGGAGTGATCTAAAGAATGTTGGATTTTGTGTCTAAATCTCAAGGTTTATGAATAAGAAGTGGGTTGCTACCAGCCGATCGTGTCGATTCGCCAACAGGAGTCCATTTGACCATTTCGTTGTCTATAAATAAACAGTAAGTCAACTCGATTTTCTAACACTTGACTCTCATACATATAGTATTTTGCATTCTGCCATAACTTCATATACTATGCGATTTCTTTGGCATTTGGTTGTGTTCGTGGGCCTCTTGATTGAAAGTACCATCATTCTAGAGAGTAATCCGTTTTATCTTCGGAGACAAATGTTCACGATCCTTGGGCATCAATATAGAAGGAACAAATTGTCTTAAGGAAACAACATCTGTTAGGCTTTTATTTCATTGTTTTTTCTTCATCTGATTTGCATATACTATGAGTTTTACTGTTTATTCTCTTGTGCAAAATTGTTATAAGTTCAAGTTCATAGATGGTCCTATCTTAATAACACAGATTCTCACCCTTGTGAAAATTCCAATTCTAACGTATTCCGAACAACAATATTAAGACAATTTGTTGAATCTGTATTCATTATTTTAAATTTTCTGTTATTATACTATTCAACTGTTCTTATTTAATAATTCATGTTTCTCATGTATGATTATGAATGGATTCTTAATTTTGAAAAGTTAGAGTTTCTAAAAGTATGATTTCTGGGTATATACCTATCCATTTGTTTCTGATATGGCTATATAACAGTTATAGGATAGTAGGAAAGTAAGGGAATTGTGATTGCATTCTTTGATGACTCCATCACCATACTCATGGATAAAGTGTATTCATGGTTCCAAATTTTGAAGCGTCTCTTCTTTGCACGTGAACGTCCTTGGTTTTTGAAATTGGGTCATGAGAAAACAATATTTTTATGTCACAAAATAGGTTTGATAGTATAGATTTTGAAAAAAAAAGAAGAAGAAGAAGAGATAGACACTTAGAACGTGAAAATCCAACGTTGAAAAAGGAGGAGAGAGTGATTCGGGTTTGACATACCCGACCCACGAACCATCGGGTCTGTATGATCCGACCAGAGGTTGAAGAAAGCAACCTCTAGCCAAAACGGTGTGGTTTCATTGAGCCGTAAAAAAAAAAAAAAATTGTATTGTGCTTTGGGCTTAAATGAAATGATGTGTTTCATTATTGAAATGTTGAGAAAGACTGGGCTTTTTTGGTTTCTGTTGGGCTGAACCTTTTTAATGAAATTAAGAAACAAAAAATGTTGGGCCTAATAAACAACATATGGGCTGGACAACGTTTTTGGTCTCTAAGGTTAAAAAAGGGAGACCAAGGGATGTTCTGGGCTCAACAGAATTTGGGCCGAAGTTCATTAAAAAAAGAAAAGGAATCTGTTTGGGCTATACGTTTTTGCTTTGTTTTGTTTAGTTTTGTGGGCCGAATTTAATTAAAAAGGGGTGTTTTGGGCTCTTTGGGTCATCAAGTTTTTATATATAACTAGTTTTATATTCATACCCAAAAAAAAAAAAATAGCTATTATTGATGGGTTAGAAAAGAAACAAATTATTTTTTGTTAAAGCTTCTATGTGTTGATCCAAAAATAAATTACTTAGATCTTGTGCATAGCAATTATAAGAATGTATTAAGTATGGTGGATTTGTTAGTCACCAAAGTTACCAAATCTTTATGAATTATTTTAATTTCAAATATTGTGATGATTTTAATTACTCATAACCTTGATACTATAAAATTATGTTTGTGTTGTGGGTGAATTGAAATTTGTTATTATAGAGCGTTTTTAGATCAACCAAAAGGTTGGTTATTTATATTTATAATAATTAAAAATAAATGTTGGTATTGTCCATATACTTATAATTTTATTTAGACATCCAAAGATTATATATTTATAATTGGGGTATGCATTACTACCAAATTATGTGAAATCCTTATAAAATTATTATGATTGCATGTTGTATATTAGGGAAAAATCGGACATTGAAAGAAATGATGAATGTAATGTTGATTACGTCCGGTTTACCACAGACTTTATGGGGAAAAGCCTTTTGAACAGCTAATTTTATAATTAAGAGAGAGCCCTATTAAAAAAAACAAAAACAAAAACAAAGCATAGTATATGAAATATGTAAAGTATATAAAAATTAAAAAAAAAAACCTTTTTTGAAATATTTGAAAGTGTAGGAGTGTTTGGTTAAGGTCGCGGTCCCAAGACCCAATAGGACACTCTGAATTTAGGTTACTTGAAGCACACTCAAAACTTTGCTTTGCCTTACAAGAAGTACCCTGCATGCTATAAGGGTATTCTAATGCAAATTGGATCATCGGCTCTGACGACACAAGATCCATGAGTGGATATGTGTTCACCCTTGGTAGGGGTGCTATGCCTTGGAAGTCATCCAAGAAGACTTACACTGCAAGATCAACTATGGAAGCAGAATTTATTACTTTAGATAAAGCTGGTGAAGAAGCTGGATGGCTTCGTAATTCTCTTGAGGACATTCTTAATTGGCCAAATCCGGTACTGGTGTATACACTGTGATAGTCAAGTAGGTATTGGTAGGGCCAAGAATGTCATGTAGTGTATACACTGTGATAGCTTTAGATAACTACTCTCTAATAATTAGTCTAATAGAATCATCTTAGTTAACTATGTGAAGTCAAAAGAGAATGTAGTGTATCCGTTAACTAAAGGGATTCCTAGAGAGTTGGTTGATATTTTGTCAAAAGGAATGGATTGGAAGCGTATCAATTGTTGATCATTACGGTAACTCTACCTAGATGAGTGAAAATTTCACAAACTAGGTTCAAAAAAACAACTAAGTGATAATCGACTGTGAGCACTGTGGAGTTTTACACTCATATTCATTCTAATGACAAGACAGTTCATATATGAGGGTAAGCATTTAGGCTTTTAATAGTTTCTTAATATAATGTGTTCAGATGATGTATGTTGACTTACATCACAAGGAAACACCTATGTGAGTGTGAAGTAGGGGCCGCTTTTATGAGAATTTATCAAGGTTGATTCTCTAGAACGCTCGCAGAATCAAGCAAGTGTCTGGGGCAAAAAAGGACACAACAATGTGGATGAACAATGCTAGAGGAGCAATTGTGTGACTCTTATTGTCTTGGTGTACACTAAAGGTTGATAGTTCAAGGCATCATGTCCATCGATTGATCGAGTACACTTGATAGATTTTTATTAGAGAAGGTTCAAAGGTGATCCCTACCTATCTCGATACAATTGCTTCTCATAGAGGAATCGCACTTTGCATACATGTTCATTTGCATTTGGTCTTGATGGATTGACTTCTTATTCATGTGGGGGATTGTTGGATTTTGTGTCTTGATCCCAAGGGTTATGAATAAGAAGTGGGTCACTACCGCTAGTCGTGTCAGTTCACCGGTAGTGGTTCGTCACTGAAGGACACGTCGGTTTGCCTACGGGGGTTCATTTGACCTTTTGTTGTCTACAAATTGATAGAAAATCAACTCGATTTCTTAACACTTCGCTCTCATACATATAGTATTTTGCATTATTCCATAACTTCATATACTGTGCAATTTCTTTAGCATTCCATTGTGTTCGTGGGGCTCTTGATTGAAAGTGTCATCATTCTGGAGACGTAATCTGTTCTATTGTGAGAGACAATTATTCATGATCATTAGGCATCAGTATAGAGGGAACAAATTGTATTAAGAAGACTACATCTGTTAGGCTCATATTTTATTGTTTTTTCTGCATCTAATTCGCATATACTGGGAGTTTTATTATTTATTCTCTTATGCAGAATTGTTATAAGTTCATAGATAGTCCTATCTTAATAAGACAGATTCTGATCCTTATGAAAATTCCAATTCTAAAGTATTTTCAAAGAACGGGCCCTAAGGTGTTTATCTAATTTATGTTGTTATTTTGAGACCTCTTTGGCTCTATGGTTGTCTCCATATGCGAAATTTGTTAGCATTAATGATATTAAAAAATGAGTGAGTTTCACAAAAAAAAAAAAAAAAGATCTTAATGAGTGAGTTGGTAGAAGGTCAGTCTTGACATAGCGGTAAGATTACTGTCATGTGGCCACCTTTTTAATGAGTGAGTTGGTGAATGATTGTAAGACATTCCAAAAGTGAGGTAGCTAATGAAGTGAAGATGCATCTATAAATATAATTAAATATTAAAATATCTATATTTATAAATATTTTTTCACTAAAGATTTTTTAAAGGACGAATCAGTAATATAAAATTATATATATAAAAATCATATTGTTTATTATATTTTGCGTGAAGGAGCAAATTGGCCACAGACTTTTATCTCAAGAACGACCAACACAAAAAACTTTTAAATGGACCTTTAACACCAATAGACTTTTTAAAAGGTAAAAGTAACACAGTCGTTACTTTTTGCTAGCAACTCTGTTAGTAGGTTAGAATTTGGGAAAATAATGAGTTCAAATAAAAAATAAAATGCAGACGTGGCAGGAAGGTGAGAGGGGACTGAAAAACGTGGCTTCAACCTAATTAAATACATTATCTCTTCTCCTTCTTTTCTCCAACTTCCCCTTTCTCGCATTCTCCGATTCTCCAACTCCCAGATTGTCGGTGGCTTCTTCTTACTCAGGTTAGATAAACTCCAACTCAGCTCTTGTGGCTCTTCTGGACTCGCATTACACGGAACTCGCTGAGTTGGTCGAGAAGGCTATGCTTCTCCAGACTCTCGAAGACACTGTCGGTGCCCACAACATCACCATCTTCGCACCCAAAAACGAAGATCTCAATCACAATCTCGACCTTGAGTTCAAGCGCTTCATTCTTGAACCTGGTAATCTCAAGTCTCTTCAGTCCTTGCTCATGTTTCATATCATTCCCACTCGAATGGGATCGCAGGCATTGCCCACTCAAACCAGGTTAGCCCTTCACCAGACGTTCTTTAAGTTCGAGTTCATTCACCTTGCCAATAATGGGACCGGGGAATGGATAGTGGATCGCGCCAAGATTATTCACCCTAATGTTGTCGCCTGACTAGATGGAGTGATCCCGAGTGCCTCCTGGTTCCGTCCAAGATGACTTCAATCGTCGGCGTAGTCTTCAGTCCATTACAGCGATGAAGCCTGAGGGAGCACCGGAGGTTGACCCGAGGACGCATTGGTTCAAGAAGCCAGCTTTGCCTATTAAACCTGGTTCGTTGCCAGTTTTGCCCATTTACGATGCCATGGCTCCGGGACCCTCTCTGGCGCTTGCCCCAGCTCCCGATCCCAGTGGACCACACCACCATTTCAATGGCGAAGCACAGGTCAAGGATTTCATTTAGACACTACTTCATTATGGTGGGTACAATGAAATGGCTGACATTTTGGTGAATTTAACTTCCTTAGCTACCTAAATGGGTCGGTTGGTGTCTGAGGGCTATGTCCTAACTGTTCTGGCTCCAAACGATGAAGCCATGGCTAAACTAACCACAAACCAGTTGAGCAAACCGGGTGCTCTAGAGTAGATAATGTACTACCATCTAATACTCGAATATCAAACCGAAGAGAGTATGTATAATTCGATAGCAGCTACGATGATCTCGTCGACGAAGATGGTTTCACTCAGACTTGATTTCGCTCCTTTTTTTCTTCTTTTAGAACCAGAACCCCCTTCACGTTTGTCTTTTGTCTTTGATGTTTTTAATCAGGTTGGAGCCACGTTTTTCAGTCCCCTCTCATCCTCCTGCCATGTCTGTATTTTATTTTTTATTTGAACTCATTATTTCCCCAAATTCTGACCCACTAACAGAGTTGCTGGCAAAAGCAACGATTTTGTGTTACTTTTACCTTTTAAAAAGTCTATTGGTATACGGTCCATTTAAAAGTTTTTTGTGTTGGCTGCTCCTGAGATAAAAGTCTGTTGGCCAATTTGTTCTTTCACCCTTATATTTTTTTATCTTTAATGTATACTTATTCTTTTTGAGCTAGCTACTATCCATCAACTCAGGTGATAAATGATAATGCTTGGTAAAAAAACTCAGGTGATAATTGCCAAGTATGTATAAATAAATATTAAGGGTTAAATATTTTATTACATTTATAAAAATATAATTTTATATAAATGTTCTAAGTAATATTTTTAAGTTGTAAATAGTATTATTATAAATTTATAACAATTAGTGTTATTATATATATTATATTTATGCTTGAAATTTTTTTAGGTTAATATAAATTTAAATTTAATATGAATTCTATTTAGGGAAAATTATATTAAAGGACCTAAGAAAAATAATATTTATTAATAAGGACCATAAAAATGGTAATTATTTTGAAGGACCAGAAATTAAAACATTAAAATAGAAAGACTAAATTGTCCTTAGCTAGATTTATTGTATTATCCCTAATTGAATAAGAATCTGGAGTGATTGATGGATAATGACAAATAGAGACTGAGAGTATTTATATTGATTGGTGGAGAAGACACTGCGGTTGGAGAAATTGAATCTCATTTAGAATCTGGGTGGTGTTGTAGGAGACGTAGTTGCTTGCATAAGGAGATCACTTTGGAATTTGGATACAAAAACCTCCCACACTAAAAAGAGAAAAGGAAAAACCTAAACCTTTATAATCCCTTTTTATCATTATTAATGATAAAAATCATGTACGGCCAGATTTGATAGGAGAAATTGAATCCAATCAATATGATAAATATAGGAAATCTCAATTTCCTATGTTATCTTTTATTAATGATAATAAATTGAATCTCATTAATTTGGGTGGTGTTGTTGGAGAAGATGTTGTTGTTGTAGATAAAGATGTTGTTGCTGCAATTGAAATTGAGATTGTGAGCTTGTGGCTGAAACGTTTGTTGTTGCTGTTGGATAAATTGTTGCTATTATTGATGGAGAAAGAGAAGGTCTTGATTTAAGGTTGGTGTTATGGGTTAGGATCGTATTCCAATCTAGTTTCCTCCATTGTAATCCATTTTGCCTTCTTTCTTTGAAGCTGAGTAGTGTGGGGAAAGCCTAAAACACTTTTTTTCCTCTTTGGTGACTACGAACCTGAACTCGAAAATTGAATGAGATCATCTGATTTAACTGGGAGACGATTTTGGTTAGTAAAGACGATAAGTTAGTAGATTCTGATTTGGTCTCTATTTGTTATTATTCATTAATCACTCTAAATTATCATTTAATTAGAGAGAATATGGTAAATCTGACTAAGGATAATTTAGTCTTTCTATTTTAATGTTTTAATTTTTGGTCCTTTAAAATAATTACCATTTTTATGATCTTTTTTAATAAAATTATTTTTTTAGGTCCTTTATTATAATTTTCCTTTCTATTTAATACAAATTAATTAATATTAATATAAAATTTAAATTCATATTAATTTTTTTTACTCTTATAATAAAAATTAATTTCTTAGTTTTTTTTGTATTTTCATAAAACATCATATACTCAAATTATCATGTATTTTTTGCCAGCCCAAAACCATACCACCCAGCGAGACCGACGCGGATCGCCACGGGCACGGAGCCAGCCGGCAGGGACGATCCAAACACCACTCACACGCCCGCGCGTTCCTGCCTTCCCGACGCCGCCGAGGCATCCACACCTCGCAGGCCCTTGGGCAGCGAGCAAATGGAAGCACGGGAGGCGCCGGTCCAACACCGCTAGGCGTGAAACAGAAGGGGGTTTGCAAGTGCAGCCCCATGTGATCCCGCGTTTTTTTTTTTTTTGGCAATAACAGGTATCAAATCTTATTTTTTTGATACAGGTATCAAATCTTATGAAAAGGGGCAAAAATTTCAAATTTAAGCCAGAGTTATCCCCAACAATATAAAAAAGACAACAGCCTAAACAACACATCCGCTCAGGGAAAGGGGGAAAAAAAAAAAACAACAACAACAACAACATCAACATCAACATCAACATCAACATCAACATCAACATACTTCGTCCTTCTGGTTGGGAGGAGCAGATTACTCTTCTGTTCGGTATTCAATACATGTTCGAGCTCGCCGTGTCAGCCCTACACGGGTGTTCTCCGGCAAGTATTGAAGAAGGTACGAACTTTGTCTCCTCCCAAAGTCCGGTGAGATTGATTTGTTCCATCTGACTTTGAATCTAGATTTGAATTTGTTCCCCGCGTCATTATCAACCCTGCGGCCGACGCTGTCGCACAGATTCTTGCTTGGTTATTATTATTTTTTTCATTTTAATTAATTGGAAGATCATAAATTTCAAGACTGTTATTATCGTAATTCTCCAGTGGCTTAGAGGAGTTGCCTGAATCGCATCTTCAAATTATCTAGAACTGGAATAAAAATTTAAAGGGTATGATATCAACTATGTATGTTTCAGAGCTTTCAGTGAGGGCAACTGCCCCTACTGTGTGTAACGTAGTTTGTTATAGACCATGTCTAGGCTGTTGTTACATTCGCCTAGGTTTTCTCCCCTTGAGAGTGGGTATTTATCAGGGATGTTTTGAATTGTAGAGAAAATCAAACTGTTGAAAATGAATAATTGCAAGTTCCAATTAAACCAAAATTCTTATCCACAGATAACTGATCAGCAGCTTTAAGGAATCCTTGTGGAGTTTGCTAGATTTTTCTGAGTAAAATATCATCACACAGGAATCTCTTCCGATTTCTTTAGTTGATCCTGTGTAACATGCTTATTAAGATGTCTGAATTCATGGTTGATTATGTCTTCAGCTATTGTTAAAACAGGTGTTCACTGCTTTAATTCTGGTTGACCAAAATCTTTGAATTTTGTTTAATGAATAAGGACCGAGGGAATTATAATGTCAGAGTAAAATTCAGAAGCTATAGTATCGGGTTTATTAATATAAAAGGAAAATAACTAGTGAGATAAAAGAAAAAAAGTCTTGTGAGCTCACTGCTCACTATGTTTTGCTGTGTATTAAAAAACTGAGTCTACTTGCAGGCAAGCCAGTTGTTACATACATAATACTCAGCCGATACTGCTTTAATGGCTACCGAGATGCCAAGCCCTCCTGGGCTTGTGATTTCCGCCACTGAATCCATTATATCATTTCTCTCCATTGCTTCCAAGGACCCGCATCTCTCAGAGGAACTCCAGCAAACTGCTTTGAATCTGTTGAGGCAACCTAATGTACCATACATGCCACTTCGTGCCATCTGGATGGCTTCTGATCCAAATACAAGACCTGATTTGATCCAGCTCTTCTCTGGAACACAGTTTCTCCTCTCTAGTCCCAAGCCCAGAGAGAAGGTAAATCGATTGATGTGTAAATGTTGAAAGAGGGTTGCTTAAAAAGGTTTAGTTAGTATATATAGGCAACACCTCAAGACCCATTAATATTAACTAACTCCCAACGGTTAGTAACAACTAACTAAACCTCTTTAACTATCCCTCTTTCAACATTTTCACATCATTGATATTTTTCAAATTTACTCACAGTAAATTGTGAAGAATTAAAAAAACTATTATGTAGGGAACTTCTGTTGAATTTGTATTGCGCGATTCATGATCAGAAATTTTTGCACTGTGAGGCTTGTTTGTATATGTTTCAAACTGACTTTAGTGAAAGGTTTTGTATACTTATTTCTGTGTTAACTCATTTCTACGAGCTGCTTTTGATTTGAAGAGTGAAGAATTGAAGGCAAGATTGAAAAAACTTGAAGAATCAGCAGAGAAGAAAGCATATCAAGAACTTGTAAAGGATATTGCACCAAAGAAGGATGTCGAGGAGCCATTCTCTTCTTACAAGGATCAATTAGGGTTTGGTAAAGTCTTGTTCCCTTTTATATCTTCTGTACTGGATGTAGTATAAGATTCAGTGTATCATCCTTCATTGTCATGCTTTTATGGTTCGCACCATGCTTGGCTGTGGGCTCCAACTCATTTAAATTTGTTTAATCTTATTCAGATAGATGTCATTATGATATTGTTTATGACAACTTCCTATTCTATTTTTCTGTTCACAAGCATCTTAACTTTGGTCTTGTGCTAGTGTATTTGCTGATACTGATGCTTTATGGATGATAGATAAATGGATTTTTATATTCACAATGAAGGAAGTTTTGATAGGTGAAAAATTGTTTTTAGATACAGTTTTGGACCAATATGGATCTTCATATAACTTAGTAACTTAAAGATGCTTTATTTAATCCACTTTTAGTAGCTGTACCTTCCCCATTGTGAACATGAATTTTTTTGAATCTTCGGGTTAAACGCATGATACTCAAGTTTGTTATCAAGCGATTGAAGTATGCAATTTTATTTTGCTTCCAGTCTTTTCTTGGTGATTGAGAGTATGCTGGTAAAATTAGTGCACCGATAATTCTATTGATGTTGCAAACAATGAGAGATAGGTAATCAAGTATAGGTGTCTCTAATCTGGTAGGGCTGGTCTCAGTCCTTGTAATTTACCTGATCTTTTCATCTACATGTTTGCATAACTCTGATTCAACTCTGATTTTTGGTCTTATTGATCTTTTTTTTTTTTTTTTCAGGATTGCATGTTGCGCTTACTATGTTTACTGGCTATGCTTTTGGATATGCGGCATTTAGAGCCTTGTTTAACCACAATCCTGCTATGGTACTGGCTCAAAACTATTATTATTATTTTTTAAGTAAATTAAAACAACCAGTATTATTTACGAGCACTTAAGTTTTGAGGTGTTTGTCTCCAATTCCCTTTATCTTTACTGTCTCTTCATTTCAGAATGCTGCTGGAGGAATTCTAGGGTTGGTGGGTGGCATGCTTGTTGAGACATTTCTTTTCATCATCCGAAGTTCCAATGCAGAGAAGAACAAATTGAGAAGTTCTACTGCGAATATAAACAAAAGAAGTTCCAATCAAGAACTTAAGTCTTCTGCTAGCACTTCCAAGTTAAAGAAGAACCAATAGTCTTGACAAGATCTGGTTGCTTCTTTTATATGTGTATTAACCAATTGACCTGATAAAATTAGGCAGCGGAATTATACTCCTCTTATCCTATTTATAGGTAGAGAGAGGAATTTTTTTTTTGTCCCATTTATAAGTCGCATCATTATTATTTTTTAATATATAAATGTACAATTTTACCCATCATTTTAAATTGTGTAGACTAAATTGTGTAGACTTTATTCTCATAAAGTATAGTACACTCCTTTTGGCCATGCCTATAAGGTTCCACTTTTTTAAAAGACTTGTCATTTTTTAGAAGGTTCTTTTTGAGTGAGTCAGCTTAAGAAATGCATTTTTATCCAGTCATAAGCAAAAAGTGCAAACTACAACTGAGTTATGATTAAGATGGTTAATAATAATATATTATCTCCTAAATTTTTATATTGATAGCATCTCTGGATCATAAAAACTCTTTCTATTTATAGGGGCTCAATAATTAAATTAAGTAGTTTAAGAAAATTGTTAAAATTAATAAAAAATAATAAGTAGTTTGAAATAAACTTTGTTTTTTAAGTATGTCTTTATTTATGAGGGACGAGTAAGAGAGAAATAAAATAAATATAAGTATCACTAATTTTTTAATTAATGCAGTACATATAATTAATGAGGGGTAAAAATGAAAAAAAAATTAGGGAAAATGACAAATAAATACCATATGAATTTGCAAAACCCCCAGAAGTCTCCTGAATTTGTAAAAAGACTGAGAAGTACTAAGGACCTATGAGAGATATGCAAATTTGGGTGAAATTACTCTTTTGCCCTTAGTTTCAAAAAAATAAAAAAATAAAAAATAAAAACCTCATCGGAGGGCCACTGGCCAGCGACTGGCCGAGGGGGTGGGGGGTTTTTTTTTTGGAAAAAAATTTATTTATTGAAGTGTAGGGGGTGGGGTTAAAACCCCCACCCCTTTAACCCCACCCCTCACACATGCATGGGACCAAGTGGTCCACCAGTTGGGCCACTAGGTTTCTTTAATATATATACACATTGACAAATATATATATATATATATATATATATATATATATATATATATATATATATTTTTTTTTTTCTTAACATTTTTTCAACAGTAATTACAAAATTTTCATCGGTATTTACAAATCAACCACTGCTATTTACAAAACTTTCATTGATATTTACAACTTTTCTTTTAGGTTTCCCTTTCTTGCCTCTGAGGAAAAAAAATGCATAATTACAAAATTTTCATCGGTATTTACAAATCAACCATCACTATCGCTATTTACAAGACTTTCATTGATATTTACAACTTTTTTTAGGTTTACCTCTCTTGCCTCTGAGGAAAAAACAAAAAAAATAATGCATAATTACAAAATTTTCATCGCTATTTACAAATCAACCATCGCTATTTACAACTTTTTTAGGTTTACCCTTTTTTGCTTCTGAGGAAAAAACACAAAAATAATGCATAATTACAAAATCTTTATCAGCATTTACAAATCTTCCATCGCTATTTACAAAATATTCAACGCTATTTACAACTTTTTCCATCGGTATTTTCAAATTTGCGAGGACCGCCAGAAAAATAGTTGTAAATAGCGATGAAAGTTTTGTAAATAGTCATGGTTGATTTGTAAATAACGATGGAAATTTTGTAATTATGCATTTTTTTTTCTTGAGGCAAGAAAGGGAAACCTAAAAAAAAAGTTGTAAATAGCGTTGGTTGATTTGTAAGTAGCGATAAAAATTTTGTAATTATGCTTTTTTTTTTCCATCAGAGGCAAGAAAGGCAAACCTAAAAACAAGTTGTAAATAGCGATGAAAGTTTTGTAAATAGCGATGGTTGATTTGTAAAAACTGATGAAAATTTTGTAATTAGGTATTTTTTTTTTCCTCAGAGGCAAGAGAAACCTAAAAAAAAGTTGTAAATAGTGATGAAAGTTTTATAAATAACGGTGGTTGATTTGTAAATACTGATGAAATTTTTTTAATTATGCATTACTTTTTTTGTTTTTTCCTCAAAGGTAAGAAAGGTAAACCTAAAAAAAAAGGTTGTAAGTAGCGGTGAAAGTTTTGTAAATAGCGATGGTTGATTTGTAAATACGGATGAAAATTTTGTAATTATGCATTATTTTCTTTTTGTTTTTTCCTCAGAGGCAAGAAAGGGTAGCCTAAAAAAAAAAGTTGTGAATAGCGATGAAAGTTTTGTAAATAGCGATGATTGATTTGTAAATACCGATAAAAATTTGTAATTATGCATTTTTTAAAAATTTTTTCTTCAGAGGCAAGAAAGGGAAAGCTAAAAAAAAGTAAATAGCGATGAAAATTTGTAATTATGCATTATTTCCCCCCCCCCCCAGAGGCAAGAAAGGGAAATCCAAAAAAAAGTTGTAAATAGAGGTAAAAGTTTTGTAAATAGCGATGAAAATTTTATAATTATGCTTTTTTTTTTTGTTTTTTCCTCAGAGGTAAAAAAGGAAAACGTAAAAGAAAGTTATAAATACTGATGAAAGTTTTGTAAATAGCAATGGTTGATTTGTAAATACTGATGAAAATTTTGTAATTACCATTAAAAAAATGTTAAGAAGAATATATATATTTGTTAATGTGTGTGTGTATATATATATATTAAAGGAACTAAGTGGCTCAACTGGTGGACCACTTGGTCCCATGCATGTGTGAGGGGTGGGAGTTCGAACCCCACCCCCTACACTTCAATGAATAAATTTTTATCCAAAAAAAAAAACCCACCCCCTTGCCGGCGCCGGTCGATCCCTCTGGCGAGG
The DNA here is from genome assembly GCA_034222035.1 of Acacia crassicarpa. Lineage (NCBI taxonomy): Eukaryota > Viridiplantae > Streptophyta > Magnoliopsida > Fabales > Fabaceae > Acacia > Acacia crassicarpa. The sequence goes on along the minus strand of JAWXYG010000009.1, from coordinate 12,170,034 downwards.
GTATTTTTATTTTTTTGATTTATTTACAACTAAGGGTAAAAGAGTAATTTCACCCAAATTTGCATATCTCTCATTGGTCTTTGGTGCCTCTCAGTTTTTTTATAAAATTCGGGAGACTTTTGGGGGTTTTGCAAATTTATATGGTATTTATTTGTCATTTTCCCAAAAAATTAATGACATGTTCAGCTAATTTTTTTTTTTTTTTTGAACACTTCAGCTAATTCTTGTTGGGTTCTTATTAAAGAGACTAATGCAATTTAAATTTCAGGCTCTTATAAAAAGAATCGGAGGGAGTATCATCATACTCCTTTTTGCCAACAAAGATATCGTACTTAACATTATAACCATTCACTACATTTCATTAATTATTAACAACTTTCACTTAATAATTAACAAGGCCATTTTTTCAAGTTATTGAAGACTTTTATTGAGCAATTCACTACATTTTATTTACAACTTTTATAATCAAAGGGCCTCATTTATTTATTTTAAAAAGTTTAGAATTTAAAAATGTGATTGTTAATAGTTAATCGAAAGTTGTTCATAGCTAATAAAATATATTGAATAGCTACACAAAAGTTCTGAAAGACTCGTCCGGTTATTTATTAAACAAAAGTTGTTAATAACAAATAAAATGTAGTGAATAGTATATGAAAGTTGTAAATGAGCTGTAGTCAAAACTAATGAGTTAATTTATATAATTATTTGCATTTTAATAATAAAATTTGGTACTTCAATGGACTTTTCAGAATCTCATTTTGGGATATCTTACCTTCTTAAGAATTATTGTAATTCAGGTATCCTTTCTTTTCTTACAGTTACCAATTTGAGGTTATCGGGCTGTATTTCTCTCTCTCCTTTTTTTTTCCCTCATAATATCATATTCACCATTAGATTAAAAAAAGGTATGAATTGAATATTTTATAAAATTATTACTATAAACATAAATAAGTAAATTTAAACTCATAAAATCTGATTTTTTTTTTTTTGGATACATCATAGAAAAAAACAATCTACTTACGTTCGAAGTTGCAAGAATGACTCTGGGGACACATACACGAATCTCATTTCTCCAGATATCGCTCTCTTGGACAGGAAATCATCTTTATTGAGCTGACGTGAAATGCATGAAGGATCCACCTACCAATCCCTTTGCATCATGCCTCGTCTCCGTAATGAGATTCTTGTCGTGGTGTTCATCGTCACACCCTTGTCGAATGACTTCACATGCCTCCACTGAGTCACTCAAAAGCTGGACTTTTCTTGCTCCCAAATCCCAAGCTTGCTTCATGGCCAGAAGGCATGCCCATATCTGCATCTCCCGTTGATAACTTCATCAAAAAAGCTGCTTTAACCTGATTCATAGGATATTTCCTTCCACCTCCACAGGCTGCCTTATTGAACCTTTCTGAAAATGCTCCATCAAAAAAACACCAAAAACTGTCTTCCTCAACTTAACTACACCCTTGCCTGCCCTCATAGTTAGGTTCATATGACACCACTCCCAAAGGTTTAAAGTGAAAGAAGCGTAGCGAGGCTGTAATCGAGGAGGTATTATTGAACACCACATCTCCTTGACGCGTGGGCAATTAAAAGCACGTCCTCACTGCCATGCCACTGGAAAACAAATCGGCTTGTTTAGGTTCTGAATTTAAGAAGGCCTGGCTTAAGATTTTTTTCCTCAAAAGTAAAAGTGGATCTAAAAGGGTTAGCCTGTAGGCCCAAAGGTCAAAAAGGCAGGCCTGTAGGGCAAATGAATGGCTTGTTTAGACACTTATTTTTCATTTATTTATTTCTTAAAATTAATTTTATGATAATAATATTATTGATTTTTTTTTTAATTTTTTTGTTAATGATGTTGCAAATATTTAGTTTTTATAATCTTTTTTAAAATTAAGTTTCATAAGAACATCTTGTATTAAGATTTTAAAAATTAAAAATTGATAAAAGATATCTCTTACTATTTTATATGTATTGTTATTAGTTCTGTAATTTTTGACTTATTTTCTAGTGATTATTTTAGTCATATCTTGTGTTATTTATTTTGTTGACTACTTATATTTTTTAAGACATATATATAAGAAATATTTTTAATTTTGTTAAGTCTTCTTCTTAATTATTTATAATTATGATATGTACACAATATTTTACCTTGATTATGACTTAGTGATGGAGTATGTTTGTTGTACGATGTCTATCGTTTACACTTTAATTTTGACAACTTTTATGTGTGTTTTTTTTAATTTTTTTATTTTAATGATACAATGAAAAGTTAACAACCAGAAATTAAACAAACGAAAATTAAACAAAAGAAACTAAAGCGTTAAAATCTCAGGCCTCTCCTACCATGATGTACTCCTGCCCAATCAGCAACTAGGAAGCAATAGAGACCAGTAGGGGATCAGAGAAATGGGTTTCATCTGGATAATCCACCTGTGTCAAAGCAAAATTTGCCAATCAATCCGCACACTGATTGCCCTCCCTTAAAACATGGCTAAACTGTATGACCCACTACCTGTGAATGACTGCTCGTATCCGAGACACCAAATGGGACTCACGAGCTGCATTACCTTGTTTAGATAGTAATGCAATGACTGATTGACAGTCACTTTCAACAACTACATGCCTCCAACCTGCCATCTCTAATCCCCTCAAAACTCCTCATAACTTAGCTATCGTCGCTGAGCACCTTCCAAGACGTGAAGCAAAACTGCCAAGCCACTTACCAGTGAAATCTCGTATCAAGCCTCCACAATATTAAATTAAAATTTTCATCGTTTTAATTTTATTTTCTTAAAAAAATGAAAAAAAAATTAAAATATTGTTAAAATAATTTGGCCCAGTAGAGCTGGCCTTGACCCTTATGGTGAGGCCTCAAAAATAATTATTTTTCTTTAGCCAGACTACCACTAATAATGCATCCCGTGCTTGTGTATTAAGTCTATCATACATAACTAGCCACATGCATGTTTTACATCGTTTCATAATCTCTAGTTTCCACAATTTACTTTATATCATTTATAATTGTAATACTCCTTTGATCTTAGTTATAAGACTAAGTTAACACTTTTAAAGAAATTAAAGAAGTTAACTAAATTATTTTAAAGTATTTGTATAATTATTTTTTTCCAAACTAATTAGTTCAACTAATATATAATCAAAAGATTAGATACATAACATATAATATAATTAAGTAACTTATTTAATTTATTTAATCATTCTAAAAAAGTTAATACGGTCTTATAATTAGAACTAAGGGAGTACAAAAGAAATAAATAAATTTTAATTTATAAAATATTATAATAATAATTTTATAAAATATTAAATCTAATTCATGATTTAAAAGGTAAATGAAATTATGAGAAAATAAAGAGAAAGAAAAAAAAAGGGAGAGTATTATGTTCCCTTATTTAGATGGCATTTTCTCAAAAAATTATTATGTCGTTTTCTTATAAACCGTGGTTACGAAATTTGAGCGCAAACCCGTTCCCCGCACCGCACGCTGCACTCGAACAATCAAACTGCCTTCGCCGCCATTGTCGTCCTCAGCTGATCCTAGGGTTTCTGGGAAAGGCTTCATAAGTTTCTGATCCTTTCAATCAAAATATGGGGAAGAAGAAACCCAAGGAGCCTCAAGAAACCCCTAAAAGCAACGGTACTTCCGACATATTTAGCAAGCTATTTGGTAATGCATCGGAACAGGGCGTCAGCTCTTCTCTATTCTCAGATAGCAACCCCTTTCGGAAGAAGCCTTTTGAAACTGGTTCAAATTTCGGCGTAACCAATAATACTGAAAACGCTGGTAGCGTGGTCTCCGATAGCCCCAATTTTGAAGTGCTGAAGAAGGGGAAGAAACGCAAAGAGGAGAACTCGTCTGTTGATTCAGATGATACGTTTGAAGTTTCTGGGAAGAAGTTGAAATCCGGTTCCGATTTGGGTGCGCAGGTGACGACTACATTGCCGAAGGAAGAAAATCTTTTGTCTAAGGAAGGCGAGCAAAAAGGTGAGCTTGTGGATGATGGCAAGAAGAGAAATAAGAACAAGAGAAAAAGGGATGACATTGAGAAAGAGTGGGAATTAAAGAGGTATGGGGCAGTGGAGGAAGAGCAAGATGACGGGGAAGGCTTGGGGAAAAATGTTGTTGGGAACAAGAGGAAGACGGTGGATAATCCTGCCGACATGTTGGTAACGAATGAAGGTTTTGATGATGAGAAAAAGCTCTTGAGAACCATCTTTGTTGGGAATTTACCGCTCAAGGTGAAAAAGAAGACTTTATTGACGGAGTTTAAGAAATTCGGGGAGGTTGAATCCTTGAGGATTCGTTCTGTTCCAATATTAGATGTATGTGTTCCTTTCCTCAAATGATTTATTTCATTTATTCTCTTTGCTACCGTGTAAAACTTCAATTTTTTTGTTGGTTTAGATTCTAACTTAATGTTTGTTTATAATTGATCAGACCAAAAAACCTAGAAAGGGAGCTATCCTTTCGAAGAAAATCAATGATGCTGGTGATAGGTATGCTTCTTGAACAACTGACATCATCTCAAGAAAGTTGTTTGCTACTTCTTTGTAGAAAATACGGTTGTTTTGTATGAATGATTTTTAGCATTTAGTTTGATATATTCACTACCAAGTTGAAGCTTATTTATTGATGTTCGGAAAAATCATCCTCTCCAAATCTGATGCTCGGTTATGGAAGGCTAAGAAAGTTTCATTTGTATTTTCAGAAAATCATATGTTTCTTAACTGTGAAATTTTGATATTAAAAATTTATTAACTTTGCTTTAGGTGACTTAAAGACAGTGAGACATGAATACAGGAACATTTCATTCTAGGCATATTTATGAATTCAATTCAAATGAACTAAATGTTTGTTAGGCAGTTAAATCTTCTCATCTTAATGACGGGCAAGTTTGTGGGAATCAGAGGAATTTTATATTTAAGTTCTTGGAATCAATGTACGTAGTGTTAGATATGAAATAACTTTGATGCTGTTCTCCCCTACTCCATTCATTTAGTGTTGTTCTGCAATGGTTCCTAATTTTGTGCAGATCTAGTAATTGGACATCTATGATTCATTCTTTAATTCAGGTTGATTATTGGACAAACAATTTTGTGTTGCCCAAGAACTTGCTTCTTTGTATCTAATTGAGAAATGGCTTGACCTATATAGGGAAATATGTCATTTCTACTTTGATGCCTGTATGTTAAGTGGTGAATGTCATAGTTTGACTCAATGAAATAACACTTATACCAGTACGGTGAATATCTCTTGCAGAAAGTTGGTGGAAATTGTTTTAGATTTCTTAAACAGTTTATTGTATCATTAGACATTTCTAACTGACAAATATTGTATTTTTCAGTGTTCATGCGTATATTGTTTTTAAGACAGAGCAGTCAGCTCAGGATTCTTTGTCCCATAACCTGGCTGTGGTATAGTTTTTGTTCCTCAAAATTTTCTGTTCAAAAAATTGGGCTTGCTTATTATTTTGGGGTTGCACGTTTGTGTATAAATGTTTGCTTCGGTTTTTCATTGCATGTAGGTTGGAGGAAATCACATTCGTGTTGACAGAGCATGCCCACCTCGCAAGAAACTTAAAGGAGAGCATACTCCATTGTATGATAACAAGAGAACTGTTTTTGTTGGCAACCTCCCATTTGATGTAAAGGTGTGTTTCCTTCAATGGTTATTTGTTTGAGGTATGTGGGCTTAGCATTGTTGTTGCCTATATTCACTATTGAATATAACACGTTATTCTTCCCTGCAGGATGAAGAACTATATAAACTGTTTTCTGGCATGTCCAACCTTGAATCCAGCATAGAAGCAGTTAGAGTCATTAGAGATCCTCATTTGAATATTGGGAAGGGTATCGCCTATGTGCTGTTTAAAACAAGGGTATGCTCTTTTTCCTAACAAGATCATTGAGACATTTTGATTTAGTTTTCTTTGCATCACTTTTGGTTCGGAAGTTGTCAGAATTATTGTTATCATCTGCTTTACGTGGAGCTATGTGTGGTTAATAAATCCTTTAAGCCATGATTATTCTCAGGGTTACTCCCTCGGGTCCTAATTATAAGAACTATTTACCAGAATTTGGAGAGATTAAGGAAAGAAGTTAAATTAGTTAATTATAATTATTTTCCAAAAATACCCCTGTTTAAAATTTAGAATGACATCAAAGGAGAGATTTTCTGAAAAGTGACGTTCAGGATATTTTTATTTTTATTTTTTTCTGTCGGTCGAGGGGTTGCTCAGTAGGTGTTACAGAAAGTGAATATGTGCATTTTCCTTAACTGTAGTTGGAATGTAACGCCTTCAATGCTTGTGTTTGTTATTGCAACCATGATTTAATACGGTTAAGATTTTTTTTTTAATTGCAAAATCCTTGCGGAAAAAAAATAGTGATACCTTGTTTCGAAACACTTCTAGGAAAACTTGGATTATTATTTTATTCAAATAAAATTTGTGCAAATGAATTTCTTTTTCATTTATGATTTATTATATAACTTACATTAGTTAGGTACTTATGACTAATTATTATTGTCTTTACTTATGATTGAGGAAGTATCGATAAGGGTATTTTAAGAAGAAATTGACAAAAGTTAAAACTTGATCTTATAATTAGAACCAAAACTAACTCCAAAATGTGTTCCTTTAATTAGGACTGGAGGCAGTATTTGTTAACTATCTCGTAGACAAGAGGATATTTCAGTTAGAAGCTGGAACCTAGGTATTGAAAGGGATATTCTTGTCTGGATCGATTTTTGTTTACTTTTGTGTTCATTTGCTGCTTAACAAGTTAATATATATGTCATGTTGCCAATTATGGCTATTAGATTGGTGCAAGTGCATAGAGCGCAGGGTTCCCGGTTTACCATGCGAATGTGATGTGTTCTTGACAGAAGTGTGATATTAACTAGGCATGATGTGAATTTTTTTATATGGTGAAACCATTGTTAGACATTACTACCCACCGGTTAAATAATATTTTTTAATATGAAAATTGATTTTTGTTTAAAATATTGGTTTGAAGAATGTGCAGACTCCAGAACGTTGGAAACATAAAAAGTAGATCGCTCAATTATAAGGCATACTGAGGTGATTGAGAATATCTGTAAGATCATTGATCACGCAGAAGTTAAAGTTTGCAGGAAATAAAATGAAGTGGAATAATTTATGGCCAAAAAGGAGTAAATTAAGAGGATTAGGGAATATAAAGATGAACCAGTAAACTAGGCTATACTAATTTGGTTAAAAAAAAACTAGGTTATAGTGACACTATATTACATTGTGTTGATTTTGGTTACCTTGTGCAACTAATTGCTCTTTGATTTGAATGAAATGATTAAGATTAATTATCAATATTTGTCCTTGAAGGGAGCAATGGCTTTAGATAGTTGAGGAAATGTTGTTGGGGTTGAATTATTGTAGGAAAATGTCATCAGTTCTGCTAAATAAAGAAGAATATTTGGACTTTGATCTATATCTTGTCACCTGAAACCTAATTTGTCAGTCTCACTGAATACAATTCTATCTTGTAAATGCAGGAAGCTGCTAATTTTATTCTTAGGAAACGGAACTTGAAGCTTCGAGACCGAGAGCTGAGACTCTCTCATGCGAAAGCGGATGCCACTCCATCCAAAAGGCCAAACTCGTCAACACCACAAGCTTCTGGTACACCTGCGAAGAAGGTGGCCGTGGCTTCCTCAAGGTCTCCTTCAGGCAGTGCTTATATGACAAATAAAAAGTCCAATATGTCTTACCAAGGTCTGCGGGCAAACAAAACCGTCGCCCATAAGAAACCAGGAACCCCCAGAGTTGAGAAAACGACAGAGCGCAAGGCGAAAAGACCAGCAGTTGCCGCCAGAAGGGCTAAACTAAAAGCAGCATTGCCAAAGGAAGATGGTTCATCAAAACAAGCAGGAAGGAAACGCAAGCTTGATAGTAGAACTCCAGAAAGCTCCCTACGAAGTAAGAAAGTTAAGAAGAATTGGTAGAAATGTTGTGATAGTATTGAGGTGATATAATGCCTCTAGAATCTGCTACACATTGGAAAATGAATTTATCAGCTTGTTTTATTCCCGTTTGGTGTTGAGATTTCTGATGTAGTTCACTCAAATAGAGAGAGAAATTAAATTAAAGGGTTAAGGTGCTTCCAACACCCCAAATTGTTTTTAAAGGTATAATTAGTACCCTAAAGTATTTAGCGGTGCAATTTTGACCCTAAAATATTAAAAATAGAGCAACCTCACCCTCAAGCAAACAGAACCTTAAATGTCTTTTATAAAAGAAAAGAAAAAGTTGATGCTTTCTTCTTTCAAAGACATATTAGATAAACACGTATCTTCTACCCCTAGCTCAACTTTCCAAAAATACGATGACGGCGTGTTTAAGCGTTACTACTAATCATATTATAATTCTAAATTAAGCTGAATTTTAAAGTTAAAGTGAAAATTACTTATCAAAACTTAAAATGACCGCGATATGCAATTAATCCTTGGAAGTATGCTAAGAAAACAATCGATGAGAAAGTGACGAATTTTTTACCCCCCAAAAAAAAAAAGCCGAAATATCCAAAAAGATCAACTTTTTACTATTATAAATTCATTTAAACTAATTCTCTCGTTAAAAAAAAAAAAGACTTAAGTAGTTAAATACATCTTAAATTGGTAAAATTTTGAAGTTTACCTTAATTAAAATCCCCCCCCCCCCCCCACCCCTCCCCCCCAAAAAAAAAAAAATTACAAATCATTCACACCCTTCCCCTTTCTTTTTTTCCAACATTAATTATTTAATTAAATTAGAAGTGAACTTATATTTAAGAAAAAAAAATCGTCAACAACCAACTCATAAGACCGAGAGTGGAGTAGTATAAGGTAAGGGGTGAAATTGATCTAGCTGGGAGGAGCGGCATATTCCAAGGAACCATGAAAGATCCATTGCTTGGTTTGGTTGGAGATATTTATGAGGGATTACAACATATGGAATATTTACTACTGTATATCCGATGTTCCGTTTGGATGATCTGACGTGAAACCACACTTGAGTAGACAATAGCAAAATGCAACAATGGTATATACATAAACTAGTCCAGAAGCCTTACAAATTCCACCTTATCAACAATGTACGGGACTATACACAATCAAAGGTGAATTTGGAATTGCTGAACCACCACAATACCAATCATTACAACAATTTAAACTTAAAAGCCTAACATTTTCTCCTCCATGATCGTCTTGAATTATTGCAGCATTTGGCAGTATAATACATCAGCAGCAAGCCCCATTATGAACATTTTTCGGGAAAATCTGTACAGTCCCGAATTTAGAGAACCGTTCACTGTCAGGAAAAAAAGAGCCTAATGCATGCCCAAAGAAGCTTCAGCCCCAGGAAACACTACGACTTGGTAATTAGTGTTGGTGTAACTGAAACAACTCCAATGAGAAATAATGTAGCAATTGAGTTGAAATCATAAAGATCTCTTAACGACTGCAACTCTCCCAGTGCTAGCCCAGCCTGCACATAAAAGAAAACTTAAGAACTATGGAAGGCAAAACAAATTACTTGAAGGCAAAAGGAGGGAGGGAGGATATGAATTAGCCAACATGTGCAGGGTATGATACAAGCACTTCTCCAACTTCAGTTTTCAACTATTGAGGTCGTCAGTTTAATGTTGTATTCTAGAATCCATAAAATGTTTCTTGGGTTGTAAATATTCTGTCAACTAATTCATAATTTGCTAAGTTAAATAGCTAGATACCTTGACAGTGACATAAGCAGCAGGTATGAGTCCAATAACAGTGCCAAGAAAGAAAGTATGATAGGGTACATCCACTATTGGTGAGGCAACATTGATAAATGTGTTGGGCAATGTTGGAGTCAGTCTCAGAAAAAGCATGTAGTTCAACAAACGCTTTCTTCTTTTAGCAACCTGTGAGTAAAAAACATAACTTAATTCCAATCAGAGACTGGAATATTGGATTGTATCCAAAATGTAGGGAGAAGTTGAAATGAACCTGGTCCTGAAAGAACTTTAGCCTATCTGGCCAAAGAGAGAAGACAAGGGGTCGCCCAATTAGTTTTGACAGGAAAAAGCAAGAAGAAGCTCCAGCTGTGGCATTGAACACAACCAAAGCAACACCTCTGTATACACCAAAGAGTGCTCCAGCAAGCAATGACATGAACACTGTCCCCGGAATCATGAAAGTCTGCATGAAAATATATACCACACAGTAACCCAACAAGACCTGTGCAGTGTAGTCACTTGTGTAGTTCTCAAGGTGGCCTCTACAAAAACAAAAAATGAAAAGAAAAATTAGATAAACCACTCCAAAATATACTTCATTCCCTTACTAAATTCAGTATCCACTAAGCATACTGTATAAAAAAACAAATATGTTTCACATCAACTAAAAACGATATGTATCCCCGGGTCTAAGATGACAAGAGAAGGACAAACATCATGAAGAACTACGTGAAGACATCCTCCTCCCAGCTAGTCCCCAGCACTTGGCCCATGCAGGGCTCATGGTCATTAATACAGTCATGACAAATTTAGGTTGACTCCATTCTACACGAAGCTTTGTTGTCTTTGCATCAAATATTTTAATTTCAGTTCCATTATCAATCAGTTGGATTATAAGGATCATAACAATATAAAATACGGCCCCCCTATGAAGATGCTATGAAGAGTAAAACTACCATTGAATCTTCACTTCAAAGCCTACTGTCTCAAGAGAGTTATTCGACAAGATTTGTGGCAAGCACCATGGAAACAGCAGAATACATTTCACTTCATCTCATTTACTGATGTTAGACTTGATGATTTTTCTGTACTTGAAATATTTGACACCCTAATAAGTCTAAATCAACTATACGGATAGCAACTAGCGGCATCAATATATTTCAGAGGCCCCATTCTGAGTATTTTACAGATAAAGATGCTCTTAAATAAACTCTTAGCAGCATAACATATTATGCCAATAATCTCTACATCTTGGTCTCCTTTTTATAATGACAACTCGCTTGCCAGTGTCCTTTTTAATAGTCAAATAAATACTTCTTCTTTCAAGCTTTTGGATCCATCTCAAAAGCATTTTCAGATCTACTTTTTTCCTTGCGCTGACAAAAAGAATGGAACAGGGTGGGGGGAAGAGCTAAAGATTGATTGTTTAAAATTAACAAGGTCAAAGTGACTCATTTCTGTGATCACATTATTCCTACAACTAATCCATCCACGCTAAAATAGACAACAGAATCACGGAAGGTCAGAGCAAAGGACGCAAATCCTAAAGTTTACCCAAATAATTTTGAGCCATCATTACCATTGGAGAGAAATGATCTTTTTTGCGTCAGATTCAACTGAAGAAACAAAAGTTCGACGCAGAAAGAAATCAGTAAAAATATTTCCCAGAAAGTTAAACGCCCGATCCAAAACATCTAAACATATTAACCACAGAATAATACATATGAGTAAAATTTGCCGTGTTCCAACCCCAAAACGAAAAAGGGGGGGGGGGGGCAAAACAATCTCATTACCGTAGAACTTGAAGATCTTCAAGGGTACGAGGGAGCTTGAGGAAGCTGTAGTCGGAATCAGGCATGGTCAGATAAACAGAGAGAAGAACCAACACAAAAACCAATACCACCGATGAAGCCGTCGCCGCTTCCCAAAATCTCAACCCAACAACCTTCAATTCCGGTGGCTCCACCACGACATTGCGATTGCCCTCCTTCTCTTCCATCCAGCTGTAATCTGCAATATCTGAAAGAGAAGGAAAAAGGCAAAGAAGAAGAAGGAGAAGGGAATATAGTCCCGCACGCTTCTTCCAGGAGGAGCTACTCTTCCTTGTTCTTCGTATCTTCCTCCTCCTCCTCCTTCTTTGAGTTGCCTCCTTTCTCCTCGCTCACCCTTTATCTTCGGGTGAGAGAAAGAGAAAGAGAAAGAGAAAGAGAAAGGAGGATAGAGAATATTCGCTCCTTACAGTTTGCGAGATCCAAATGTCAACAACTAACGAAAGATTTCTCTCTCACATGCCAACAAATTGCCACGTTCAATTAGAGGAAAAAAATATCTTGTAGAATTGGATTGAAATAGAAATAAAACTACTTTCACATTTTAAAATTGGTATGAAAAAATTTGGACCGTTAATGTTTAACAATTGAATTAATGTTTGAATTTGATCATGTGCTACGTTTCCGGTTTAATAAAACATTATTTATGGTTTCCCTTTGGTAACTTTGTTCATATTAATATTAATAAATGATTATAAATACATGACATCTCAATTTCCAAAAGATTTGTTTACTTTTATATTCGGACCCAACGAATTGCCTTAAATATAGTACCACACACCTATTATACCTATTTAAAAATGAGTAAAACTAAAAATCTTTTTTTTCCCTTTAATTATAAAGACTTCTTTTCTATTTTAAAAACATATATTTAAGTTTAAACCGTTGACTCGGTTAAGAATATTATAAAAATATTCTAAAAATATGTTTTTTCATGAAAATTTATATAGAAATAAATTTTTAGTTACTAATTCATCCTTAATGTTAAATCCTAAATTATAACTGACAACTTGTAAGTATTACAGACTTTTAAAAATTTAAATAAATTTTTTAAAATGTTTGTATAAAAAAATATCAAAATTTAAATGAAATAATATAGTCTCTCAAACATATACAGTTTATTATATTTAATAGAAAAAATGTGTTTGATGTATTTTTTTATTTAAGAAACTAAAAATAAATAAATTTCAATAAATATGGTAAAAATTAAAATTATAAATTTTATAATCTAAAAATTCATAAATTTTTAATGTATTAGAAAGTTAAAAAAACTCTAATAAAAATTTGGTGTTATAAATTTTTTTGCCCACATAGATATATACATATATATATATTTGTTTAAATAATTTTAATGTTAAAGATGAGGATTTTGATAAAATAAAAGTTTTAAAGTCAAACTGAATGGTCAACTAACGGTCTGGATCTGGATGAATAAAAATAGAATCTCAAAATATAAAGGAAGTTTATTAATATATATTTTAATTTTAAGTGAAGTCTATATATTTTTAAAATATATAGGAGGTCTATATAATTAAAGTAAAATAGAAGAGTGTTAGAGTATTTTCCTCTAAAAGAATCATCTTATGATCATTAAACAGGTTAATATAAGCTTTGGTTTTTTAATTTTGCCGTCATTTTAGTTGGTTTTGGTTTCTCAATTTTTAAATTTTTTGGTTTCTCAAATTTCATATCGTTTAAAATATTATTTTACATAGTTAAATAAAAATTTGGACCATTCTACTCCTTGAGAACCAAAACTTATAACTTAAAACTTGATTTGAGATCAAAATCAAAATAGGTGCAAATTTAAATGACTAAAAATTGTATGATTTAAATTTAAATTTAAAACATTATTCGTCTGGACGGGCGGAGACTGATCTATGATTTCTTTTTACCTCTGTTTGATTACTCATTCAATAAAATAAAATAATTCAGACCCAAAAAATAAGTAGTGGCAAGCAGTGTTCTTTTCTTTCTTTCTTTAATTTTTTCAGTTTTTGTTGACGAATAAATTTGATATTTGTATTTCAATTTGCTTTTCTGATTGAGAATTGAAAATATTTAGCACGTGAAATTAGGGAGGCTCGTGGAACATGGGAAGCAATTCAAACAGTGACCTGTGAAGTGACCACTAGTTTGGCAAATACTGCTTGTCAACATTAATCTATTAATTCTTTGTTGTTTAACATCGTTCATGTAATCATGTTCATAATCATTAAATTAACAATTATCAACATTGAAGAAAATAATGACGATTTAAAATATAAAATTTATAACAAATAAAAGATAAATTATAAGATTTATTTTTCATGATCCTGAACATGCATGATAATGGAATATACATTAGAATATTTATCTATTACAATTAGAATTTAATTTTTGGAAAAAATAGTTTTGGATTGTTTTTTTTAAAAAAAAAAATTATTAACGCCACAAATATATTATATAGCGTGATTTTTCATTTGCTTTTCACCTTTATTTAAAGCGGTTAAATGCTCTTATCTGTGCGTGTGTGCTATTCCCTCTAGTCATAAATATATAACCTAGTTGAATTTTTTTAAGAGATTAAGGAAGTTAAATAAGTTATTTAATAATATCATATATTATGTATTATTAAATTATATATCAATTTATAAGTCAATAAATTAATTTGGCCAAAAAAATAAAATTACCTTAAAGTAATTTAATTAGTTTCTTTAATATTTTTAAGAAAAATTAACTACATCTTTTTTTTTTTTGGTCAGAACTATATCTTATATTTAGGATTGAGATAGTATTTGCTAGTGACGGGTCACCCAATTTCTTCTCTAATTAAAACTGACTTGCTGATCACTCAACGTCACATTATTTCTTCTCTAAGTTACATAAGATGACTTAATTTCACCTTTTTAAATCGTCTAATCCATAGCTGAAACGGAAAAAAGAAAAAAAGAAAAAAAAAAGAGTGACGTTAAAATAAAAGGAAAAAATGACTACTGATGCAAAATACACCCTTTTTAGAAAATTATCCATATTTTAAAGTAAAAAAATTATGTATAAATAGATCCCCAAATTTATTTAACAATATATTCTAAAAAATTAATATTTATAAGTTAGATTTTCACATTTACAAGTCAAATTTCCAAATAAATATTTACAAACCACACTTTCATATTTCAAAGTTTTTTATAGCACATATTTACAAGTTGAATTATATCCTTTAAAATATTAAATCCTTTAAACTTATTAGTATTGAATAAGATGTAAAAATTTATTTGTATTTAATTTTTTTACTTGAGATTTATGACTAATTTTTTCCTTATTTTTTAACATTATTATGAATAAGTGCTCGTGTAAAGTTGGAAGTTAAAATAATATTAATGCATATGTTAGTAATATATTAGGGCGGTAAAAAATATAGGATAGGTGAAATATTATATTGCCATGCTTTTCTTTATTTAAACGGTAAAATTTAGTTGTCATTTTCGTGAGATATAGATTCCACCACGCAATTAGGTCAAGGGCATTTTTGTCCATTGAGGATGAATTAAGATAATCATATATTCTGGAGGGTCATGTCTGGGATTATTATTGAGGTCTATATCAATAATTATTAGGTGATTGTATAAATGATTGGTGTTTTTTTTTTAGCGAGAAAAATGATTGGCCATAAAAGACAAAGAAAAAACAAACTAGGGTTGAATAAACTTAAAAGTCTTGATAGTTTTTTGTTTTTTTTTTTAAAGAGTGATAAGTATATGGTATAAAAACCAACAATACACTTGTAATCTTAATTATATACAAGTAGAGCCGTAAACGTTTTCCTAGCTGACACATCTGCAAAATGATAAACTCAAAACACAAAAAAAAAAAAAAATAGCGAAGTGGTTATAAAGATAGATAATAGGAAAGGTAGTTATACAATAGGGTTTAGGGTTTTGCTAATACAGTTCGAATTGATGTGGATGGATCGGTGTATCAACAACATCAAGCGGCTTGCAGAGGAGTGCTAAGGGATTCCCATGGTCATTGGTTGATGGGTTTTCACAAACCCCTTGGCCTTTGTTCTTTCATTGAAGTTGAAATTTATGCTATCCTACTAGGGTTATAGATTGGTCTCTAGATGAATTTTCAGAGAATTGTCATCTATTCTGATTCTCTTGATGTCGTCAATATCCGTATGAGAGATTCTCCGATTGATCATCCCCTTAAAGACTTTATTGAGGAGATTAGGGACCTTCTTTTCTGAGACTGGGATGTGAAACTTCATCATACTTTGAGAGACAATACCTCCTGTGCAGATTTCATGGCTAAACAGGGTCACAGCGATGTTGTTGGTGCTGAAGTGGTTATGACTCCTACAATCCCTAGAGGTTGCCTTGATATGATTTTGAAGGATCTGTGATCCTGTTGTCCCTAGTTTCTTTTATTTTTTTGTATTAAGGGCTAGAGTTTTATAATATATTTCCTTTCCCCTTTCAAGCTTTGACTTGCCTGTATTATTCACACAAAAAAAAGTTATACAATATTTTATAAATTAATAAGGGGGGGTAGGTACAAAATATTTAGTAAATATTTAATTTAATATTTTGATTATTCCCTTAGTGTGTGTTTGGTTTGAGGGGAGGGGAGGGGATGGGAAGGAGAGAAAATTTTGACCAAATTGCCCATAGAAATTTTTCAATATTACATAGCTACCTCCAACCCTCTGCCATGCATCCCACACCCTCATCCTCATCCACTTCTCTGGAATCTGACCGAGCCTGGCTAATCGCTTCTCTGTGATTTTGGTTGCAAAGTGCTGAAGTGGTTCAATACTTGCATTTGGCCCAGGGTTCTCCATCTTTACATTGTTCTACAGGTAGCTTCTCAAAATGCTATCGATAAGTCATATTTCTGTCATGTATTTCCCATGTGTTATGATTGTTTTGTATGGTAATTCTAAGCTTTAGTGTGTGTTATTCGATGAAATATGTTGGAATTCATGAACTTGTGGAAATAGGAGATAGATGTTGTAAGCTGTTGTATTTTGAACACTCTCTCGCATATAGGCAGAAGAAAAGGTTGCATCTTGATGCATTTTGAGATCGTATAACAGAACCGATGAAATGCTACAGCATTGTGGTTTTTTTTTTTTTGATCAAGCACCACAATGTCACCATAATGCTACAAATTTATAAGTGATGATTTGTTATGCAATATGTCACGTTGATCTCTTCTAGAGTTATTCCAAGAAATAAATACAAAGTTATCAAGTTGGACATTAAAACGATGGTTGATTTGACAAAAACAGAAATAGAAGATGCGGAGAATCAAATAGAAGATCTGCAGAATCCTGCGTAATTAAAAAGGATCAATCAACCAAATCTTGGGAGTCGAGCCTAAAAGAATAGGAAAGCCCAGCTCACTAGACGTATGTCGTGAAAGACCAGGTTATAAAAGGAAGAGACGGTTAGATCTAAAACCATCGTGGAGTCATAAAGGGCCAGAAAGTCAAGAATGCAAAGTACGAATTTGATACGGCTTGACTCACATTAAGAGATCGAGATTCATTGAGAGAAAGCTGTAGAAAAGACTTAATCCGTTTCAGAAGTTAGACGGGGCTGTAAAAGACATAGAGACGTCGCGTGATAGGACACTTCGACTACTTCGACGATCTTTTCTATTTTACTTTCCTTTCTTAATCTTTCCATGGGTTGTTTTGTTGTAATCTTGATTTTGTTTCCCAAATTAGTCATAAACTAATTTTCATTGGTTGAGTGAGGATGAATTTGTAAGTTGCAGTATAAACCCAGTTTACTACGTTTTCAGTTTAATAAATTTAGTTTGTTTAATTGTGATTTATAGTCTTGTTTGTTAGTTGGTCGCTAATAAGCTAGATCAGTGGCCTTGACTTATTATATTGGAAGGCAGTCGAAGTTAAACCTTTACTAAATAGTGTGTGCTAGGCGACCTTGTGCAAGGCTCGATCCAAATTGTAGGCTATAAGAATAATGAGTCTACCTTACATAACCAATACACCTAAGTTAAATTGACATTCTAAGAATGAAAATCATCATAAGAATATCAGAGAAGTAAAGCAAGGGGTGTATTTACAGGACGCGAATGTTTCTGGATAATTTAGTGGTAGGTCAATTGAATAGCGTTGTGATGGGTATTTTACTGTAGCATTACGGAAGATGTGCAATAAAATGCTGTAGCAATGCGTCAGATGCAAACTGGGGGATTAATGCGACTTATGATGAAATCTGAGCTTTGTCTATTTTAACTCTGATTTCTCTCAACCAAACTCTCGATCATTTGTCTGTTTTATTTGTTAGTAATAATAATCAAAACAATTACCAAAACACTTCCCATCATGCAACTTTCAAAAGAGAACTGACTATGTAATCAGTATTAACAGTTTCTGTGGGACAATACTTTACTTACTTTTTATTACTTGTTCGATTGGTTCACTTGCCACAAGAGGATTTTGACCAATAACTACCAAATTGAAGATTTATGTCTCTTCCTTGGACCTTCATCTCCCTTTTCTTCAAATGTCCCTTGTGACATTTCCCTTTTCATTTGTAGGAGCAGCTTGTGTGGAAGGAGCTTCAGGTTCTCCTTGAGTTACTTCAATAATATCTATCAACAATCATCTTTAATTCTATATAGTAAAGGACTAAAAAATGTTAACAGCACCTGTAACACCTCAAATTTCTAACCGTTATAATAACAAAAATTTAAATGATTTTCATAAATAAATTAATAAAATTCGAAATAAACAGCCTTGGGAGTGTTACCGCCGCACTTGTACTGGGACAAGTGCAATGTTACTTATTACACAAAAGGTAAATTCAAACTTAAACAAAATATATGTGTTTTTAATTAGAACAAAATAAAGTAAAATAAAGAGCTGACTGTGCTTCTCACTTCTCACAGCTAGCCCCAACCCTCGGCACCTGTTTCACTGAAATTCTGCTCCCCCGAAGGATCATCGTAGCCCTTGAAAACAAACATCAGCAATTGCTGGTAATTCTAATAAATCACAATCAAATATAATCAAATCCAATATACGTAGTAATTGAATCAAATATTAATTTCTATATTCATAATATACATACACGTCAAATAAAATATTATTCATTATCTTTATTAAATTCATGATAGACCCGGGAAACCCTGCCAGTCTATTTAGTGGGAAGAGAACCATGGTAAACCCGGGAAACCCTGCCAGTTTACCTTGTGACCCGAGAAACCCTGCCAGTCACAAATCATCAAATTGGCCATCATCAAAACATCTCTTCCTAGTGTGCACACCTCTTCCCAAAGTTGCTATCAGTGTCCCGGGAAACCCTGCCAGACACCACTTTGGGAAGAACGGATATCATCGGTTCACATCGGTGGCATAAAGCCCAAAAGTTGTGTTCATCACTTGGGAGGTACCGTCCCAAGCTATCCTCCCACTATTAAAATGTTTTAAAACACACATATAATAGACTCTTAAATTATTTTTATTATTCACTTATCCTTTATATATTCTTATATTATTTTAATTAGATATAGATATAAAGGTGTTTTGATCTGTAATATGTTGGTGTCTTATCTTATTGTGTATGAGATATAAAAAGAATAAATAATAAAAGAAAAAAAATATAACATGGTCAACTATCTGTAGGAGTTATTAATTATAGTATTGTAAGGAGTATAGTATATTGCAAATTTACTGTAAGGGTATAGTATATATATACACATGAAGAGAAGGCACGCACAGGATCATGTACAGGACATATATATTCATGAAGGGAAGGCACGCATGCGGACCGAGGAGTTGTTGGAATGCAATATATAAAAAAACGTACAGGGATCTATATTCATGAAAAAAAAACGCACGGAGGTCGAGAAAAAAGAAAAAAAAACATATCATTCAAAGAAAAACGCACCTACAGGAAGCAATTCGATTAACACATATATCTTGATAATTACGCACGGAGGTCGAGGCAAGAAAAGAAGAAAAATCATTCAAAGGGAAAAAAAAACGCACCATATATTATTTAATTAATCAAACGACCATTAATTTCTATGACCTAGGGATCAGATTACCTATCAAGATTTAAAATTTACCTAAACTCAAGGGAATTAGGATTACCTGGTCTCTGTGTTTGCTAACCTCCTAGAAGAACGAGCTAAGAAAAGTATCGGGTGTTTTTTCTAGGTTTAAGCGGCCAGACCTGGTATTTATAATTAAATCTAGGGTTTTGGCTATGGGCTGGATCTTTTAATTATTCCTAATAAATGAATTAAAACAAATTGTAGAGTTTTAATTATTAGATATATTTTGAATCCATGATGAATTCAAAAAAAAAAAGATTAAAATTATAATAATATAACTAACTCCTAGAATCTTGCATCTAATCTTAACAAATCTAATAATACTATTTACAAAATAATATGATTACCACAGAAACAATATAATACTATTAATTTAATTTATTTTTTTTCTATATCATTATTTTAACCTACTGTTATTATTATTATTATTATTTTTTATTATTAATCATTATTATTCTGTTAGTATTATTTTAATCTATCATTATCATTACTATGTCTATTATTATTATTATTATTAAAAATCCGGGGTATTACAGCACCTGAAAAATATAATTTTTTTTGTTGGTCAACATGAAAAATATAATTTCATAGAGAATACTAACCATATTACAGGTTTTACAAGTAGCAACTCTAATTAAAAAGTATAAATCATGAATGTCCTTGTCTATATAACTTGAAGCTAAAGCCTGTATACTTTTTAACAGTCGATAACTGTGAATAGAATTATGTGCGTGTGTCGTACACGCAATGTTATGATCCCTTCCTTATCCTATTTGTAATGTGATCTATCATGTCACTGCCCACCTAATACTTGAGGACCATTTTGAGTTTGAGCCAAAAAAAGGACCTTTTGGTTCAATACAAAATTAAATAACTTCTTCGACCAGAAAGGATGCAATGCTATCTTAATTATCCAAGTTACAAATTATTTTTTAAAATACACAAAAACGGAAATGAAAAGACAAAAAAAACCCCTGAAAATTATGAAATTCTTCCTCCCTTCATTATCCTTAATTTAATGTTCATGGCATCATCGTAAGAAACCAAATCTGGAGTTTTGGAATATAGAAATCAAACATATGTGGATGAGGAGATTGAACGTTTGAGGCAATCTCGTCTTTCATAATTAAAAACGGGCAAAACATATTTAAAATTTAATTTTTTAACATAATATTTTTTACATTTTCAAAGACCATTTGCTGAAATTTGACTTAAACTTAGAGTATTAACCATATACTTTAAACTCTTAAATAATAATTATAATGCAAGTTTAATTAGCTATTCTTTTTTTCCCCATCCATGTGTTAGCCCAATTAACCCAAAAGTATGGTCCATAAACTTCTTGGCCACATAAATGGACAGCACGAAAGTTAAGCAAAACGGCCCAAATATAGACAGCCATACTTCGAAAGAATTGACCTATGATTATAGAAAACTTATTAGCTCTTGTTCTTGGGCTCGACTGGTAAAAGGGTCGGACGCTCTCATAAAAAAAGAGGGAGTTAGATCCTAGAGTTGGTTAAGACGCTGGGGGAGGCATCTTAGCTCCTAGGTGCCTAGGTTAACGCCTAAGCATAATAGACAGTTTGCCCTGCCTAATATCGGTATTATCTAGAAGAAAGAGAGATTTTACTCTACCCTTGGATTGTGGGTAAACATAACCCCTTTCCTAAAATTTTTTTAGCAAAAACAAAAAAAGAAAACTTTTTTTTATTTACATTACTCAGTGTAATTTATAAATTGAATAAATTAATTATCCATTAAATTTTAAATTATATTTATAAATAATTAAACAATAATCAAATATTTATAAAATTTTATATTTATATAAAATGCTTTTAAATTTTAATGTGTAAATATTGTCACTACCAATTTTGGTCACTACTGCTTTTTCCAACGTTAGATCAGAAGCTGAATAGAAAAGATAAATGATAAAGATAAATGAAATTCTAATCTAACGGTGAAAAAATAGTAGTGACTAAAATTAGTAATGACAATATCTTATCCCTATTATTATTGCTACTACCACTACAAGTATCATCATCATCACAACATATTATTATTATTACTACTACCACTACAAGTATTATTATTATCATAATCTCTCACACATATTATTATTATTACTACTACCACTACGAGTATTATTATTATTATCATCTCTCTCACACAAAAGCCCACGCACTCACACAACCTCTTTTCACTGCCAAATATCTCTCTCACTCACACACACACACACAACCTCTTTTCACAACCAAACATGCCGCTACGAATTAGTGTTAAACTAAGTTATTAGAATTAGATTTAGTTAAATGTATTAGTTTCTCACAACAGAGCGAATCAAAATTTGATTCTCTGTTGAACGAGATACTCACATTTAGTATTCACATAGCCTCGAATAGCATTGTTGTCAAACTCGCGAGTTGACTCTCCGAGTTTTTCGTTTTTACGCTTCTAGCTTACAAAAACAAGTCGAGTCAGTGGTAAACTCGTGCTAGTTGTAAACTCGGTTAAACTTACGAGTTTATGCACCGAGTTTACCGTTTTTACGTTTCTAGCTTACAAAACCATGTTAACTTACTTTTAAACTCATGTTAACATTTTTTTATTTGATCATGCTCAGCGTCTTAATATAGAAATTTTATAGAAATTTCTTTATTAAATATGATAAATGATAAATGTTGATGGATATAAGTTTAATTATTTGAATTTAAGATATATTTAAATCAAATTGTTGTCATTTTTATATTTTAATTATTTAATTATACACCAGCAATACCTATTTAATAATAAAAGTAAACTCTTACGAGTTTACGATTCGAGTTCACGATACGAGTTTACGTCGCTGTCACGAGTTTACTTAAACTCGTGAGTTTCACAACCTTGTCGAATAGAATTATTTTTAATAGAAAGATATTTATACCTAGCAAATAAGTGTTAAACTAAGCTTAATTTTTAAATTCAGCAAACTTTCCTTCCGATTAAAGATAATATGTTCTATACAGAAAAAGATTGTTTATAAATCTAGGCCAAAAAGTTTATGCCTCTTTATTAAGTGAAAGGTAGAGAGGACCACCTCAAAATCTAAATTATGTCCCTTTGTAGCTTAGTTAATAAAAATAAAGTAAAAATAATATTTGTTGTTTTGCTTAGGTGTTGCTTTTGGGTGGTTTTGAGTTAATAATACAAAATTTAAGACTATCCAAATCCAAGATCATGATCATCGCCATTTTTTGAATGTATTTGTTTGGACCTGCTGATACCTTATCGCTTTGCTTAGTGCTAACCGCACATAACGATACGCTAGTTAATTTACCTTAACTTTACTTACTTAAAGTTAGCATACTTTTATCACAATAAATTAATATTTTATTTATAAGGGTGTTAATGGCAACTTAGGAGCCCCCGGATACGTCTTCATCGATAAATTTAAAAAAAAAACAAAAAAAAAATCATAAAGAAGAAAACTTTATAGATCATATTTCTAGTACTTAATAGTTTAGATCTAAATATAATTAAAAATAATACATTTTCAAGATTTGTGGTTATATATATAAAATATATTTTTATTTTTTTAAAATTTATCCATATTGGTGTTTCCCCAATAATAATTAATGAGAAGAGGACATGAGAAACTTAAGATGTTTTAGAAAATATATGTCATATTAATTAATTTGACTAATTTCCTTAATCTAATTAAATTAAGTAAATATATCTTATATTAAGCATCAGGGAGTATGTCTATAAACAATTTTAATTTTTTTTTATTATTTATGTATATAAAAAGGGTTTAATGTTTCTGCTTTTGCTGCAGAAACATTTTTTCTGTTACACTCACATAAGAGTGAGTGGGTCCCAATAATATTTTCTCTATCTTCTCTTTATAATGGGACCTAGTCACTTTTATGTGAGTGTGGTAGAAAAATGTTTCTGCAGCAAAAGCAGAAACATTAAACCCATATAAAAAAAATCACATTTTTAACAAGTTACAAAAAACATGATTTATATTATTAGACCTTGCAAATAATGGGAAAATAAAGGAGGTGAGTGAACAATGAAGAGAACATGCACGTACGCTTAAAATTACAAGTGAATCGAACCCAAATTCTAACATCAATAATAATGAGTTTCATGCAACACCTATATCATAATGCTATTGACGTTTTAAAATTAATTGCGAAATCTTTTGTTTGACCTTAAAATAAAAGGTTAGATTTTTTTCTCCGCCCTGGTATATTGTTAATTGTCTGCAAAAATTTTATAGGCAAAATTAGTGGGCGAATGTGACCCGGCCAAATATTATATGTGAAAATGTCAATTTTATAGTGAGTGCAAGTCATTTATCAGATGTAGTCATGTATTGTATGGGGCCACCAGATTAACTTGAATTTTTTTTTTTTAAAAAAAAGGTCTTGAGGCCCAATTTTTGCCACAAAAGTCTTTATCAATATCACCCCGGCCTTTTTACCAATATATATATATATATATATATCACCCCGACCTTATTTTTTTTAAAAAAAAAAATCACCCCAGAAATGTTAAAAATGTTAACAATTAATGTTAGTTTTTAATGGTTTTGAGTAATTTTCCTCTTTTTTTTTTTTTTTTGATATCTCAGAGTCACTTTGAACCAAAGCCTAATCTTTGTCAAGTTTAAAGCTAAAGTTAAGGCCCTCCTAATAAGTATGCTTCATGATATTTAAATTTGTATTCTCCTTCCCACAGGATAAAACCATTTAACATATCAACGAATAGATTGTTGGCGCGATTCCCCCCCCCCCCCCTAATAACATTATTGTGACGATATTGATAAAGTTACTCTGGGAAGCCCACAACTCCTTTGCGAAAATTCTTAGGATAAAATTAGACGTTAACCTTAAAATTAATATTCATTTTGGTCCTAAATGTAAGACATATTTACTTAATTTAATTAGACTGAGGAAGTTAGTTTAGTTAATTAATATAACATGTATATTTTTCCTAAACCACCATGATAATCTAACTTAATCACCTCCATCTCTCTTATTTAATTATTTTAAGGGAGCATCAAAATATGGTAAATAAAGGGAAAAAATTGCTAACTTTTGAAAAATGTCTTATATTTAGGATTAAAATCAACTTCTTAATTAGGTCTCATATTAAACACTGAAATGAGTGTGTAAATTATTAAAAGGGAGTATTGTGTTGTCACTTGTCATAGAACTAGAATCCCAGATTGAAAAGGGCAATGTGGACTACAAAATATCCTCCAACAACATTAGTCACTCAAATATTTATACTAAGTCTTATATATAGGTCAGATATAATATACTACTCCCTCCAGTCCTAATTATAAGGCATAGTTGACTTTTTTGGAGAAATTAAGGAAGCTAATTAAATTACTTTAGACTATTTTTATTTTTTATTTTTTTCTTCAAACTAATTAGTTTAACTAATAAACTAATATATAATCTAAAGATGCACAACATATGAAATGATTAAGTAACTT